>OV702296.1:398020227-408020227 GCA_916181665.1 Avena sativa | reverse complement strand
GTTGAGTTATGAGGGGATAAATTTGACTTATGAATAATTATTCACAATAATACAAATACAAGTATGATAAATAAAAGTATAAAGATTATTAAAATCCAACATTACAATGTTCTTTTACAATAAAAGAATAAATGAATATTATAATGAAACAAATAAGTGAATAAAGGAAATGGAAAATGAATTACAATAATTAAACAACTAGAAGAATTCTTTATTAAAAGAATATATATTACATTATTCTTTACAATAAAGTAATAATAAGAATGGTTACAATAATAAGATAAATTAATGTATTACAATGTTTTTACATTAATTCTTGACAGAAAAGGAAATTACAAAAAATGGGATAAAAGGAAAATCCTAGAACTAATCTTCATCTTCACATCTTCTCATTTCCTAATCTTGTTCGTGTAAAAGCATAAAGTAAACAAAATATAGTATAAAGGAGTTTGGGGGGTTAGAATTACTCTCAGTAATGCAATGTGATGCATTGCTTGTCACATCATTGAGTTTTAGAGAAGAAAACTAGTCAAGTGTAAATCTATTCTTATCAAATTTGTCTCAGTACATCATCATTGACATAAATGGGGAAAGTTTCACCGAATTAGTAAAAGGTAAAAGTAAAATAGTAGAAACATCAGCAAATATCAAGATATTTTAACTTGATCTGATCCATAACATCACAGCAAGCAACCACACAGCTCACACAACACATGCAACTGTGTGTGTTGTCAACAACACAAGAGAGCAGCAAATGGAGAGACATCACCAGCCATAGCAGGGCTGCTAGCATATCCATCCCACACACACCACCAGCCCATAGTTCCTCCACTAGCTCTAGAGCACCACATAGAACATCACCTGTTCTTATTAGATTTTCCCAATAACACATAGATCAAACCACATCACTAGCACCCTAGTTGCTCGAGGGAGCCATTCAAGGACACCAGGAGGAGGTCATGAGCATAAGGAGTAGGCCAAATGAGCAACAAGGAGGAGCAGGCCAGGAGTGCAAGGAGGAGCAAGAAAAGCACTAGATCTAGCAACAGAACAGAATCACCACAACATCCACAACCAAGTCAGGAGTAGCAGATCATCAAGCTCACTACAAACATCTCTAAATTCATCCATCTGTTTACTCTGCACATCAGGTTAGCAGCTAGAAATCATGCAGATCCATTCTTAACAATTATTGGCATGATTATTGGAATAGGGGTTGTATCCTCAGATCTGTACTCAAATGGAGTACAAGATCATCCCAGGATTTGGAAACACATGTGGAATCTGTTCTTATCTCTCTAAGAAACTGGAGTCTCAGCCTTGTGCATCATGGACCAAGATCAAATAGTAGGGTGGTGCATCTAGATCATACAAACTAGATGGTATCCTTTTGCCACACTCTACTTGACAAATTTAAAATGATCCAGTAGGTGAAACCACTGTGTTCCGTCCTAATGGAGGCATCACAATGGCATCTCACTAGTGAATCCACACAACACAAGAGTATAGCACCACATAATCATTTTCCTAGATAGATACATTTAGGAATCATAAGATACTGCCTTAATGATAGTAGTTAGACATTAGCCAAATCAGTTGCAAGGAAACAATGATATGTGATCATGTGCAACACAAGTAAAGCCTCAGACTTGGCATCATTGGCTAAAACTAAACAACAACTCATGCTATTAAGGAATTCTATTGTGCACACTCAAAATAGAGGCCCCACAATAGCAACTTAGTATAGCAGAGCTGTTAATCTCTTTACTTTATTTAAGCCTCACCAATTTGACATATTATGAGCTCATTTGCAAGCAAAGGAAACTGTTTCAAATCATCTTCCTAGTTCTTAAACTAGGAATCAGTTTAAAGTAATACAAATCTACTCCATAGGGGGCTATGATCATTTCTGAACCATAGGTTCAGATTGCCATGTATATCTTACACAAAAGCCCAAATATATCATTTACTATCTGGAAATCACCAGTAGTTAAGTTAAATCATCTTCCTAGAAAAAGCTTACTAGGAATCTTTTCATTGGATATTCTATATTGACAAGTGAAAGATATTTCACAATCCAACAAGATTATGCTTGATCAGAAGTAATATTCCAACATCATTTCCCTTGTTGCTAGGGCCAGAAACCATTTAAAAACATCACTGTCTTATTGACAGGAGATCTACAACAACAACTCATCTTTAGGTAGAAAGTTATCAAATGAACCCATCTCAATATTGGACATCTTAAACCACAAGCACAACTTTAAATCATTCCCATGTTTTTATCACTAGCAACAGGAACCAGAGCATGTCCATTAACATCTTAGTTACCCAAATTTACTGTAACTGAAGCCAAATGGAATCTTTGGAATCTAAAATCAACTAGCAGTTAGCAATTCAAATATTTCCATATAGTCCTCCTTCATCAATGAATCTGGAAACAACAGGTTGCAGTATATAATTTATTTTAGCCCATAAATAATTACTAGGCTAATATCAGTAACCCCATAAAGATCATAACATGAACATCATTGAGCCACTGCTTGAACAAATTAGGACTTGATCTCTAGGAGGAATAGAGAGACTCTGAGAATGTGAGAGTAGAGGGGTTGACTCACCCGGGGGTCCTCGCTTAAGTCGAGAAGAGTAAGCAGTTTAGGCCATCGCTTGTGACCACGGCGCGGCGGCACGAAGAGCACCGTAGTACTCAACCCGCACCGAGCCGCACTAGTGGATACATGCACATAGAAGCCGCGGCGCCAGCAACCTATTCATCAGCAAACCACCTTAACCGCACCACCACTTCGCCACCGTCACCAACCAGGAGTCACCGGAGCACACCGGAGAGGAAGGCCGAAACCCTAGTCACCGGAGTGTAACGGGGACGAGTGAAAGAGGGTTTATATCGCAGATCGAATTGGATAGGAAGGAGTAGCAGAGGGGAGAGCGTCGAGGGCGACCGATGGCGGCAGCCAAGGAGGCCGAGGCCGACCATGGTTGCGCGGAGACGGCAACGACATTAGGTCGCCAGAGAGGGAGAAGAAAAGAATCAAGCTCGCGTGCGAGGGGAAGAGGGGTCGTATGGGTCAGTTGACCGACTCGGTCGGTTGGGCTCTATGGCTTAGTCCAACCTGGTGGACTAGGTGGATTGGGCTAGATGGGCCCAAGAACTAGGCCATATATAAATAAAAACAAAAGTGGAAATTATTAAAAAACCCTCTACACATTTTAAGCTCCAGAAAAATGTAGAAAAATCCTAAAAATATATTTAATACATCCAAGTGTTTATTAAAATAATATCCACCTAAGAAAAACAGAATCATCTTTATTTAAGTTTAATAAAATGCAAATAAACATTAACACCCTTAAACAGCCAAATGAAATTTAATAAATTTAGAAAAATTCCTAAAAATAAATAAAAATCATTTTTAGGAATAAAAAGAAATCTCTTATCTCATAAAAATACTAACTTAAAAATTTTACAATTAAAATATGAAACAAATATTTAAAGACATTAAATAATTAAGAAATTTTATAAAAAATGAAATAAAAATAAAGATAATACCTAAAAATAAATAAAATTCATTTTTAAGATTTCAAGCAAGTATATTTACTAGAAAAATACTAAGTATATTATTATAAAAAGATTTTAAAGTTCCTAAATCATATAACTTCAATTATCTAAAGTATTAAAACAATATAGCTACATTGTTAATTATTTAAAACTCTTTCCTAAGTAAAAAATGATCTTATTTAAAACCTTTGACTCTAAGTAGTCTAAACCATAATTATAATTTAATATAAAATCTAGATGTAAACAATTAACTTTATAATATTCTTTTAAAATCCTTAACTAACTATAAGTCAACGATTTACAAAGTTATTCTTTGCAAGTCATTAATAATTCATAAATAATCATAATTATCAAACTTGAAATTCACTAAATAAATTATAATAAAATCCATCTATTTTTATAAAGAAAAATCTCAAAGTATGATCTATAAATATTCCACATGCTAAATTTACATCTTTAAGACAAAGTTCCATAATTATAAGATTTTATTTTTATTATGCTTAGGAAAAACCCTAATAATTGATAATGCTACAAATGCTATATCTCAAGTCCAATTATATTTTTATTAGTTTACTTTGGTCTGAGATACCCCAAGCTAGATATATAATGACTCAAAATCATTTAAACCTTATTGCAAAACCATAGCTTCAATCCTATTAATCTTCAAAGTTGAGTAACTTAACATACATAATATTTTCTTCAAATATTATTCTTTTTGCCACTTCAAAAGAAACACTATGCCATTTATTTAAAGCCATGATAACTTCAAACATGAAGTTTGTAATAATTACATAATATCGTGGAAACTTAGAATTATATTATGATTGAACTTTACTCTTCATATTTTATGTGTTTATCCTTTTTATGAATTAAACTTAAACTAAAGAAAATCTTAAATAAATCATCTAAATATATCTCACTGGTAATAATTGAAGAATTACTTGGGATTTTGCATTATGCATCTCATTACTTATGCATAACAGCATATTGCTTCTTTAAACATTGTCCTTACCGGGCAATGATGATATTTTTGTAGAACCCGAGGTCCAGGGTCAAGTCGAGACATTCGACTAGAATACTTCGCTATATCAAGTCAAGCTCACACTTGCTCATGTCCTTTGATTATTTTCTGTAAAGTATTTTGCAAATCCAGTATTGTCGTCACCTGCATTTCAAAAAGTTCGAAAACACTATTTTCATAATTAAAGTGAACTATTGGTTACTGATCCAGGGTGATCAGCTAATCTATTAAATATGGCAGTTGGAATACCACTGCACAGGAATGTATCATCTAGGACTTAACAACCAATGTTGTCAGTGATTCTCGTGCCGTATATTACACGTTAACCATGAGATTTGGAATGGGACGGAGAAGTCACCTGGATCGGCTCCCTTTCGCATGCATTGGACACTGTTCTGGGCATTTGTGAGTTGCAGATCGTGGATATAGCCATTTTATACGGGGAAAGGTCTACCGTGGATCTGGGCGTACAAAAGGCAGATTACTAGTGTTAATGGTTGTTGTGTGTATCTAACTAAGGTATAGCCATTTTATACAGGAAAATTTCTACCTTGAGTTTGGGCATACAACAATTGCGGTGTATGCGGGGTCGCGGTGAAGGACAGTGACTGGCTTGGATCATCTACTGGGCCCCACACCATAGGAAGTGTGGGTAGGAAAGGTTTGCCCGGTTGTGCATCAAGGATTTGATCTCTCATGGGTAAAGTGACGCACCTCTGCAGAGTGTAAGAACTATAACTTGTTACTCCCTGTTCTGGGAAGAAGCTGCGAACACTGCAGGAAAGGAACTCCATGAAAGTTCTGGTAAACCTGTGAAGGCTGACGGACATAGCTTTTCAAAATAAAAGCAACCTTTGAAGAAATGTTTACGAAAACCTGCATTGCCTACGACCTATGGTCTGTGGCTGTAGATATAGTGCATCAAACACTCTTTTTTAGTGAACTTGCTGAGTGCGCTCGTACTCAACGTATCTTCTTAACCCTCGCTAGATTCTGAAGACATTAACAGTCGGGAAGAGGAAATACTATATCCAATTGAAGACCAAGAAGAATTCCGTTATGAAGAACCAGAAGTATCTGGAAGCATCGAAGGGAACAATTACGAAAACATCTATGGAATGGAGACCGACGTATCTGAAGTGTAGATGTAGCATATATAGTGATCTCTATCTATATTAAATCTCGTATAAACCTTAGTTGCTTCTTTAATCTGTTCTCCGAGTTATTATAGTTTAACCCTGAGTCATCGGGATACCTCTATGGTCCTAGGAGGATCTCAAAGTCGTCATGTAAATTTCTGGTTGTAATAATGATAATGTATGATGCGGACCTGCTTTGTTTCTGTTGTACCACTCCGAGGATGTAATATTTGCGGAATGGTACTCTATGAATGTTATGTCCACGACTATAGTATACTACAACATGCAGTGGTATGCTGGGTCACCACAGTGGGCTAGGTTCTTTCTTGAGCAACCATCCTAGATATCGATGAATCTGGAATCAGACTATGACCGGAAAATTTTTAAGCAAGCAAAACAAAAAAATAACAAGTGCAAAATGTGGGAAACAAGTTGCCCAACTCGGACAATAGATTCAATCGGTCCCCCACTCAAAGTGATTTCAGATATCTACAAGGCCTTCAGAGCCAAAATGGATAAGGACATGCAAATAATGGACCCTAGAGCCAGTACTGCTGCTGCACTATTGGGCATCACTGTATCGGAGGCCAAAGCATGTGCTGCCAATGCAAATATGTCTCTTGGTCAATTTTTAGGCTATGAATATACGCCAGTGGGTCAGATAGTACGGCAGTATGTCCAAGGGGAGCCTCTAGTCAGTCACGAGGATCTCACGCGGCTGTCCACACATATGCGAAATCTGCACACATGGTACATGGTGCAAACATAAAAAAAGCACCACAAAGATTGGTTTTGGTGGACGTTAGAAAAGAACATCACTTCAAACCATACTCAATATAGGTTCAAATGACCAAACTGTTTCAGTTATACAATCAGCGCGCCCTCAACAAATCTATCATTGGTTGCTACTGTCTGTAAGTGATTTATTTCTGTAATTAAGTCTATAGCTCAGCTCATTCATTACATCTAATATATTATCCTAACTATATATCCTTTTGTACAATATTATATTATGCATAATGAAGATGCTTGAATACAAAAGAGCTAGAAGATATGACGTTGGGTTTATTGACCCATATATCGTTAATGAATATACGTTAAAGAATCACCTCAAGGACGTGGAGGAAGACCTGTGCATGTTCTTAACCGAGAATAATTTTGTTAAGGAAATACTATTTCCTTATAACTTCAAGTGAGTGTTTCTATCTTGTACACATTTTATTTTTGCTTACTTGATGTTAAGTGTAATTGATAAGCTATGCATGTATGCTTATGTAAACGTCCGCAGATTATCTTGTTAAGCATTCAAGTTGATAAGTCTCTAGTTAAAGTCCACGACTCATTAAGTTGGGATCAAGAGCAGTGGAGCGACATGAAAGCAATGCTCTATAAGTAATTTCAATCATTATCGCATTATATCGACCTCTTTCGTTCATTTCATGATATCAAGTAATTAATAACTTCTTTATTCATTTTCTTTGCCGAGCAGGTGTTGGACACAGTTCAGACAGAAAATACCAGGTCCATTCAAAGAGAAGCTAACTTATAAAACGGTGAAGAGTTTACAACAGCCACCGGAAACTCATTTATATGGATTCTTCGTCTGCGAGTATATTCGCGAGTTAACCAGTGAGCGGAAAGTTGATTCACATTATATTCACGATTTGCGAGAGAATCTAGAGCCAGAACAATGCGTACGAGCAACTCAAGAGGAAATGGCGGGATTTCTGATGAAGTAGGTCATTGATGTACATGGAGAATATTATGTGGATGACCATGTAATTTTAAAACATTTTCTCCTTTTGATATGATTGAATATATGTATGCTTGCAAGGGATTGAATATTAATTTTATAGATGCATCAACATGTACTGTGTATGTAGTAACGTAGAATAAGTATACTAAAATATATGTTTGAAATTATAGTGAAAGACAAAACGAAAAAGGAATGAAATGACAAAAAAAGGAAACACACAATCACTGCCGTTGCAGAGAAACACACGAATTCTCTGCCGCGGCAGGAAGCCTTATAGTCCCGGATGGTGTTACGATCCGGAACTAGAGGGTTTCCGCCCCCGCCTCACAGAAATAGCCACGTGGTCGTCTCTAGTTCCGGGCCATAGCAAGTCAGGACTAGAGAGGGGGGCCTCTAGTTCCGATTTGGCAGTCTCGGGTCCAAAACCGGGACTAGAGCCCGTTACGGCCCGGGACTAAAAGCCCGTTTTCCACCGGTGGTAATAGCAGTTTCAAGGTTAAGTAAGTGCAAATAGCAGATATTTTTGTACAATCCCGATATGTGTTGTAATAGCACTTTTCAGGGTTAAGTAAGTGCAAATACTAAACATTTTGTACAATCCTGATTGGTGAAAATTTAGAAATATACTAAGGAAATAATGAAGTATTCTAGAAATCATATCTCACACGATTATTTCACGTAAATTGTGTGCAATGCTGCTACGATGCACATAGTTTGTGCGCGGTAAACGTGCGCAATGACGCTACAATGCGACCATACCAACTTTGTTGTATAAAATAGGTAAAAAATGCCTTATCTGATCTCACTCCACTCCATCCGCGGAGAGGCCGCCGTTTGCCCTTCTGGTGTAAGGGCACTACTTAATCCCCCCATGTGCAGCACTTCTTATCCTACAACCTTGCCGCTGCATCTCCACCCTCGCCACTCTATCTCCACCCTCGCTGCATCGTCTCCACCCTCGCCGCTCTGTCTCTAACCAACCGAGTTCGGCCTCTACGACATCCTCGTTCCACCGTACGCCATAGTGCCAGGAGGCTTTGACATAAGAAACAATGAGGTGCCTGTCGCACCGGTTCCCGTAGCCGTAAGGAGGGAGCTGGCGGACGCGATTTTCGCAGGCGCCAAGCATTATCGCTAGGAAAGAGGATGAATGCTTGGTACTGTGCCTGACATCGATTACTGGCCGAGGAACTTTACAAATAAGCCGCAGGCCGCAATAGGTATGTGCAATATGCACCAGCAGGACATCTCGCCTCACATGCACACCTCCAACAAGCGGTGTCATTTCTGGTCTATTCTCGGCCATGGAGTTGATAGCGTCATCACCGTCCCTGTCGCGAAGCCTTCACGAATGAAGCTACCACCATCGGCATTGCCAACATCAATACATATGAGGAGGAGGAACAAGCCGGCAACGCTGGTGAGGAGGAGGAGGATGACAACAACATTGTCATCTATTAGGCAATAGATTGGGTTAGATTGGTAAATCTAGGGTTTATTTTTGTTCAAATCAATCTTATGTATTATGTCCTCAATTAAGTTAATGTTTTCTACAACGGATGATTTCCATTTGTAATAGATGTTCACAAAATTGAATGGAATGAATCATCATTGAACCCTTACGTGTGTTACCCTACGGTTCGGAAACATAACAGACATGATCGAGACACCTCTCTAGCCAAAGATCATCAGCGATATATGGATACCAATAATGACCCCTAAATATTCCACGATATATGTCGTTTGAACCATAAACGCCGAGTCCCATTTCTTTTGTTACTTTGATAGCCGACTTGTCCGATATCTGGTCGTCAGTATCATCATACCTAGTTTAATATCGTTACCGACAAGTGTTGCTTAATTCGTCCCCGTGATATTACATCCTCATGATTTATTCATATACTACACAACTTTATGGATGTGATCTCACTGAGTGGGCCCTATGTATCTTCCCGTCACGCGGGAGAACAAATCCCGATATTGATACATACGCCTCAAACTATCCCTTTGAAATGCCTAATATACACCTTTATGATCATTCTATTATGGTGTGAAGGTTGATGTAATCAATACAACCTCGGGTGATAATGATTAGATATGATCTCATGGTCTAAGGGGTATGTTACTATGTTTCCTAATTAACGGTAAACTTTGTGGTTTGATCGTGTTACAATAATTATGTTAGGTAAGCGTGTCCATCACATCATTCACCTAACTATATTACCTTATTGTCAATTGACATAAATATCTATGATCAGGAAACCTTGATCATCAATTGACTAATAAACTAGTTGAATAGTGGCTACTAGGGACTTAGTTTGTTTACATATCACATGTGTACCAATGTTTCCGATTGATATAGTTATAACCACTGGCGGACCTTAATGGGAGCGAAATGGGCCATCGCCCCCTAGCCCATGAAGAAATTGCATACTTTTGATATATATTTAGCCCATTTGTCAATTAAAAGTCAGTCTAAAGCTTAAATTTCGCCCCCAAGCCCATTTGCCCCCCCCCCCAGAATTTCGGCCCAAGGTACGCCAGTGGTTATAACATGGTATAAAACCTATTATGAACTAATGATATATGATAATAAACACCTTTATTATTTTCCTCTACGATATATCTCCAACAATAACAATGGGGAGGCACTGCCGATATCCTGTCTTGGAATGGAGTAGAGCATGAAAAACATATCCAATCTACACAACCTGCGGCTATCAGAAAACATGAACAATTATAAAGAGTTTCATTTATAAATATGCAATTGAATGCATATTTGTTCGCTTAAACCTTCCAAGCAGGATAAACCTAGGTTACACGACTTAACATGAAAAACCTAGTAGCATAAAAAGTGCAAGAAGAAGATGGAATGTTAGCTCACCCTCAGCTGCAAAGGAAAACATCGATGGGTCGAGGTCAGCGGGATTGGGTATCTCCTACATGAACTCCTCAAACAAAAATGTAAAACATATGCTATTTCAAAGTTTTTGCCATGGAAATAAAAATTACACACATCTCTCTTCACAAATCACACGGTACACAAATTAATTTTTCACAATGTGAACACACATGCACACCAAATTATGACAAGACTTTTGCTTTGTTTCTAATCATTTCTTTCATTGTATTGTATCTACTAATCTAGAAGAATTAGAATTGTTTCTAAATAATTTAGCCTAACTAATTACCTACTCACTACAACTATAACTAAAATACAGAAAAACAGAGGGAGAGGTGCAGTTGTCACCTGCAATGACCATGAGGAGAGGGGAGGATGTCCAACCAGGAAAGAGAGGAGAGAGGGGTCTCTGCTCGTGCTCGTGGCCGAGGTGTGGGTGTCCTGCTCCGATATGGCGTGGGGCGGAGCAAGCTCGGGGTCGGCGCAACACGAAATTTGGGCGGGAAGGGGAGGGTTGCGACAACGAGAGAGATCGGGTGTGCAGGGGAGGGTGGTGGCAGCACAAGCTCGGGGTAGGGAGGGGAAGGGTTGTGGTAGCACGAGATCGGGGAGGGAAGGAGGGGTGGCAGCAGCACGAGCAAGAGCCGAAAGCGGGAGAGGAGAGGGAGGGACATCGGCTGGCGATGGTTGGCTGCAGGAGTGGTGGTGGCGTGGCCTCAGGCTCAGGGAGAGAGGCGGCGTGGGTTCGGTTTTATACGAGGTTGGGGAATCAGAACTGCTCGGCAACCTCTTTTCCCTTATTTTTTATGCCGACCGAATCTTTGCCAGCCATAGTGCACGCACTCGACAAATAAGCCTTTGCCGAGTGTCAACTTGCGATACTTGGCAAAGAAACCCCTATTCATTTTTATTATTTTAATTTATTTTGTATTTTTTAAATAATTTAATATATCATAATGTGATATTTTATTGTTTTTTTCCTTTCTTTTCAAAAATATTTCATTGATACGTTGGAAACGTATCTATAATTTTTGATGCTCCATGCTTGTTTAGTATCTACTTTGCTTTGCCTTGTCTATACTTTGAGGTGCTTTTTAAATGTTTTCTGGTACTAACCTAATAACAAGTTCCAACAGTGCCAGATGCCTGTTTTCTGCTGTTTTTGGTTTCAGAAAAGTTAGTAAAGAAATATTCTTGGAATTGGACAGGACAAACGTCAATTACTTTCCGTGGGGAACAAGAAGTCTAGAGGGGAGCCAGAGAGGTGGGCTAGGGCGCCCAGACCCACCCTAGGCGGGGGTGGGCCCTGCCCCACGCCTGGGAGGGGTGTGGGGCCCCTGGCCGCCGCCTCGGCCTCCCCCTTCGCCTATAAGAAGCCCCCGATCCAGAAACTCTAAGTACTCGATCAAATCTCCATGAAACCGTCTGTAGCTTCCACCACCATCGTCCGTAGATCGAGGGGATCTGACGTTCTTCCCGGCACCCTACCGAAGGGGAGATCATCCCGGAGGCCTTCTCTCTGGTATGATGCGTGAGTAGTTCCACCTTGGACTATGGGTCCATGTAGTAGATAGATGGTTGTATCTCCTCCTTTGTGCTTTCATGTATAGATCTTGTGATCTCCATTCATGATCAAGATCTAATCTATTTGTAATCATGCATGTTGTGTTTGCGGGGATCCGATGGATATTGAGATTATTATGTTGGTTTGATTAATGGTTTTGTCTTTATGATTCTATCATGTCTGTGTTGTTTGTGATCTTGCATGCTCTCCATTGTTAGTAGCTATCTTGGCCAAGTAGTTGCTAGTGACTCCAAGAGGGGGTATTTATGCTCGATAGTGGGTTCATGCCTCTAGTTTCCAAGGGAAGTGACAATAATCTCTTCGGTTGTAGATGTGTTGTTGCTACTAGGGAGAAAACAATGGTCTCTTGTCCATGGAACATGTGGACTGTTTACCTTACACACTTTGCTTAAAGCAGTTGTCTGTTGCTTGCAACTTAATACTGGAGGGGATTCAGATGATAACCTGAAGGTGGACTTCTAGTCATAGATGCAGTTAGATGGCGGTCTATGTATCTTGATGTATTTCCCAATCGAATCTCATAGGATCTTTCTGACTAGTATTGCATTGTTATGCCTTGCTCAGTTCCTGTCAATTGCCCTGCTGTAATTTGTTTACCTTCATGCCATGTTGTTTATCTAAGGAGAGCACCTCTAGTGAACTATGAACCCGAGTCCAATCTTTACCACTGATACATCTTCCACTCTTACTTGTTTACTTGCTGCAAACCATTATCTTCCACACCATACGTTTAATCCTTTGTTACAGCAAACCGGTGAGCTTGACAACCTCACTGATTCGTTGGGACAAAGTCTTGAGTTTGTGTTGTGCATGTCTCCACGTTGCTTGCAACACCTTTGAGACGTTCCTTCCTCCTTCAGGTTCGATAACCTCGGTCTCTACTGAGGGAAACTTGCTGCTATGCTCATCACACCTTGCTCTTGGGGCTCCAACGAAGTATCCCACGTCAACACTGGGTGCACGCATCAAGATTTCTGGCGCCGTTGCCAGGGAGGCTAAGAACGTCTTCACAAGGGGAGTCCTTCACTTTCTTTCTCTTTAATTTGTTTCTTTTGCTTGGTTTTGTTTGCCTCTTTTAAAAAAAAACCCCAAAAAATTAGTTCCTACTCTAGTTGCTGGTCTATTGTTGCCTTGCTTGGTCATGATTTCTATCAATGGATGGTTTCTTTGAAACTAGTTCTTATTGTCAAGGTGGGTTCACGGAGGAACAAAAGTATTATTATAAGGAACACCGTTTGTCACAAAAAGGGAAACACTTATGGGAACAAATTGATAAGTTGAATACTATTGCTAGAGAGGTGTGCTCTACTTATAATGTTACCTATTGCTTTGATAAATCTTGTTGTTGTAGTAGGTATAAACACCTACCTTTTCAATGTGAGTATAATGATAATGTTATCATATCTTCTTATGTTAAAGGAAATTATGACTTTTATGATGTGGAACAAATTGAAGAGTTTATTACCTTCAAGGGTGCATTTGAACTTGCTAGTTTGCTTGAAAATACTGATGATGCACCTTATGAATATGAGGTTTATGAGATACTTAAATTTTTCTTTGATAATTACAAGGAAGGAAATGGCTATATTCTTGAATATTTTAATAGATGCTTTCCACACATGGAAGATACTAATGCTTTGAAGGAGCCTATGGAAGTAGAAATTGTTGAAACTGGAAGCTCATTAGATGAAAAAGAGGAGGAGAGTGATGAACAAAGGGAGGAAGAATGGATCTACCCATGCCTACCTTCTAATGAGAGTAACTCTTTACCTCTTACATTATTTGATTGTCCCCCATGCTTATCAAAGGAGGATGAATGTTATGTTCATGTGGATCCTTTTGAAATATCTACTTTGGGTAAAACCTATGAAGGTTTTAATCCCACTATTTTTGAGCTTGATATAAATTATGTGTTTGTAGATCATGAAAAGCATGCTTTATGTGATAGCTATATTGTTGAGTTTATTCATGAGGCTACTGAAAATTATTATGAGAGAGGAAAATATGGTTCTAGAAGTTTTCAGGGTACTAAAACACCTCTCTATGTGCTGAAAGTTTTGAAGTTACTCTTGTTTTATCTTCCTATGCTTGTCACTTTGTTCTTTGTGAATTTATTTGTGTACACGATTACGATGCATAGGAAGAGGGTTAGACTTAAATGTGTTTGGAATTTGCTCCTTGATGCTCTCTTTGACTTCAATTCATATTTCTTATGTGAGCATCTTCTCAAGCTTCTTGTGTAGGGTTTCGTAGCATGGAAAACAAAAATTTTCTATCGCATACAAACAAACAAGCCAAGATCTATCTACTAAATTGTAGCAACGAGTCGATGGAATAACTCACCCTCAAAGATTCCAAAACGTTTAACAAGAGCAGATTCTCGTGGGTGATGTAGTCGTACTCTTCCCGATCTCAAGATCGCGTAGACGATCCTTCCGGCGCTGCGTTCCGGCAGCGCTCCCGCAGTCGGTCACACGTTCGGTACTCGACGAAGACCTTCCTCTCCCTTGTTCCAACAGGCAGCGGAGGTTGTAGCACTCTCCTCGCGATTCCGGCAGCACAACGGAGTGGTACCGGAAGTAGAGGGGAGATCTCGCAGGGCTTCGCCTTAAGCCGGAGCGAGTATGGTGGACTATGAGAGAGCCCTCGACGATCTAGGGTTTAGACACACCGAGGAGGGGGCAAGCCGGTGCTAGGGTTCAGCTAGGCGGCGGCGGCGGTTTGCCCTAGGGCCGGCGGCGGCTATGGAGGCGGCGGCGACTTGGGGCTAGGGTTAGAGGTGTAGGAACTTGTGTGTCTAGGAGGGGAGCCCTGCCCCTCCTTTTATGGGTGGAGGGAGGCGCGCCAGGGGAGGGGAGTCCCTCCCCAACTCGGACCCAAGGTGGGCCGGCGGTGGAGGAGGAGGGACTCCTCCCCAACTCGGATTCCACCTCCCCTCCACTTCCCAAAATTGCCGTTTGACTTTCAAACTTGGCGTTTGACTTTTCAAACAAGGATTTGATTAATCCCTCTATTTTGTTCAGCGATGAAACTCAGTACATGATGCAATCATACCAACTTGATATAACACATCCATGTACCCTTCCCCCCGGAGTGCCGGACATTCCGGAACCTTCTAGAACATTCCCGATGAAAACACCGGAACCATTCCCCAACTCCGAAACGGGACTTTCCTTATATGAATCGTATTCTCCGGACCATTCCGGATCTCCTCATGATATCCCGGATCCCATCCTAGACTCCGAACAACATTCGGTCTCTTTCTCATCATTCCATAACTACTCAAACAACGTCGAATCCTTAAGTGTGTCTCCCTACGGTTCGTGAATTATGCGGACATGATCGAGACACTTCTCTGATCAATAACCAATAGAGGAATCTGGAAATTCATATGGCTCCCACATATTTCTACGATTACTTTGCGATCGAATGAACCACTTACATATGATACCAATTTCCCTTTGTCTCATGATAGTTTACTTATCCGAGGTTATGATCGTCGGTATCTCTGCATACCTAGTTCAACCTCGTTATCGATAAGTACTCTTTTCTCGTTCCCGTGATATGTGATCCCTTGTGATCCAGTCACATGCTTGCAAGCTAATTGGATGACATTTCACCGAGAGGGCCCAGAGTATATCTATCTGTCATATGGATGGACAAATCCCACTCTTGATCCATGTGTCTCAACCAATACTTTCCGAACAATCAATGCCACCTTTATAGCCACCCAGTTACGGTGTGGTGTTTGATGTCATCAAAGCATCCATCCGGTAAAGGTGATATGCATGATCTCATGGTCGAAGGAATTAGGTTACTATGTATCAGAAAGCATATATCAATTGAACTATTAAAATGACTTGATGTTTATGCTACGCTTATATATAGGAGTATGTCCACCATATCATTCTCCTAACGATATGATCTTGTTGTTAACAACATCTCAATGTTCATGATTGGGAAACCACAATCATTTATTAACCAACAAGCTAGTGATGTATAGAGGCTATACTAGGGACTTCAATTTGAGTTTACAAATCACACAAGTATTAATGTTTCCTTGTTAATACTATTATAGCATGAATGTAAATATTTATCATAAACACAAAGATATAATAATAACTATATTTATTATTGCCTCTAGGGCATATCTCCAACAGTCTCCCACTTGCACTAGAGTCATCTAATCTAGATTACATGGTAATATATACCGAACACCCATGGCAGTTTGGTGTTGGACATGTTTTGCCCTCGGGAAAGGTTTAGTCAACGGATCTGCCACATTCAGATCTGTGTGTACTTTGCAAATCTTTATGTCCCCATCTTGGACATGTTCTCGAATAGCGTGAAAACGTAGCTTGATATGCTTCAGCTTCTTGTGTGACCTTGGTTCTTGCGCATTGGCTATGGCGCCCATGTTATCACAGTAGATAGACATTGGGTCCAGCGCACTAGGAACCACACCCAGCTCTGTAATGAACTCTTTCATCCATATCGCTTCTTGTGAAGCCTCCGAAGCAGCCATGTATTCCGATTCAGTTGAAGATCTCGCCACAATGCTTTGCTTTGCACTCCTCCAGCTAACTGCTGCACCATTCAAAGTAAATACGTATCCAGATTGTGATTTAGAATCATCCGGATCGGTGTTCCAACTAGCATCGGTGTAACCATTAACAGCGAGCTGTTCATCACCTCCATAAGAAAGAACCATATCCTTAGTTCTTCTCAAGTACTTAAGGATGTTTTTGACCGCTGTCCAATGATCCACTCCTGGATCACTTTGATATCTGCTAGTTAAACTAACAGCATATGCAATGTCGGGTCTAGTACATAGCATGGCATACATTAGAGATCCTATGGCTGAGGCATAGGGAGTCTTACTCATCCTTTCTCTATCTTCTGCCGTTGTCGGACTTTGAGTTTTACTCAAGGTCGTATTGGGCAACATGGGCAAGAACCCTTTCTTGCTATCTTCCATTCCAAACCTCTTTAGAACTTTGTCCAAATATGTACTTTGTGACAATGATATTAGGCGTCTCGATCTATCTCTATAAATCTTTATGCCTAATATGTAAGCTGCTTTGCCAAGATCCTTCATTGAAAAACTATTATTCAAATATTCCTTGACACTATTAAGAAGGTCTACATCATTCCCAATCAACAATATGTCATCTACATATAGTATTAAGAATGCTACAGAGCTCCCACTCACTTTCTTGTAAATACAAGCTTCTCCATAAGTTTGTATAAAACCAAAACATTTGATCACCTTATCAAAACGTTGATTCCAACTTCGGGATGCTTGCTTCAATCCATAGATGGACCGTTGAAGTTTGCATACCTTGTTAGCATCTTTAGGATCGAAAAAACCTTTGGGTTGCATCATATACAACTCTTCATCAATGTCTCCATTGAGGAATGTTGTTTTGACATCAATCTGCCATATCTCATAATCATAATATGCAGCGATTGCTAACATAATCCTCACAGACTTCAGCTTCGCTACCGGTGAGAAAGTCTCATCGTAGTCAACTCCTTGAATTTGTCGAAACCCTTTTGCGACAAGTCGAGCTTTATAGACAGTAACATTACCATCAGCATTTGTTTTCTTCTTGAAAATCCATTTGTTCTCGACGGCCTTCCGGCCATCCGGTAAGTCCACCAAAGTCCATACTTGGTTTTCGTACATGGATCCAATCTCGGATTTCATGGCTTCTTGCCATTTATTGGAATCTGGGCTCATCATCGCTTCCTCATATGTCTCAGGGTCATCGGTGTTATCCACCAACATGACATTCATAACGGGATCATACCAATCAGGAGTGGTACGAGTTCTCGTTGACCTGCGAGGCTCTGTAGCAACTACAACCGAAGTTTCATGATCATCATCATTAGCTTCCTCTCTTACTGGTGCAGGCGTCACAGGAACTACTTTCGGTGCTGTGCTACTCGCAAGTTCGAGAGAAGGTTCGACAACCTCGTCGAGTTCTACTTTCCTTCCAGTCACTTCTTTCGAGAGAAATTCCTTCTCTAGAAAGGATCCATTCTTGGCAACGAAGATTTTGCCTTCGGATCTATGATAGAAGGTATACCCAATAGTTTCCTTTGGGTATCCTATGAAGACGCATTTTTCCGCTTTGGGTTCTAGCTTGTCCGGCTGTAACTTCTTTACATAGGCTTCGCAACCCCAAACTTTAAGGAACGACAATTTAGGTTTCTTCCCAAACCATAATTCATACGGTGTCGTTTCAACGGATTTAGATGGTGCCCTATTTAAAGTGAATGCGGCTGTTTCTAATGCATAACCCCAAAATGATAGCGGTAAATCTGTAAGTGACATCATAGAATGAACCATATCTAAGAGAGTTCGATTACGACGTTCGGACACACCATTACGCTGTGGTGTTCCCGGCGGTGTCAATTGTGAAAGTATTCCACATTTCTTTAAATGCTCGCCAAACTCGTAACTTAGATATTCACCTCCACGATCAGAACGTAGAAATTTAATCTTCTTGTTATGTTGATTCTCTACCTCACTTTGAAATTCCTTAAACTTCTCGAAAGTTTCGGACTTATGTTTCATGAAATAGATATACCCATATCTACTCAAGGCATCCGTGAAGGTAAGAACATAACGATAACCACCGCGCGATGCCACACTCATTGGATCACACACATCGGTATTATGATTTCCAATAAGTCCGTAGCTCGATCCATCATACCAGAAAATGGAGTCTTAGTTATTTTACCCATCAGACATGCTTCCCATCTTTCAAGTGATTCAAAATCAAGTGATTCAAGAAGTCCATTGGAATGGAGTTTCTTCATACGCTTCACTCCAATGTGACCAAGACGACAGTGCCACATATAAATCGAGTTATCGCTCGATTTCAAACGTTTAGCCTCAATGTTATTAATATGTGTATTTCCACTATCGAGATTCAACAAGAATAGACCATCTATCAAAGGTGCATGTGCATAAAACATATTACTCATATAAATCGAACAACCATTATTCTCGGATTTAAACAAGTAACCGTCTCGCAATAAACAAGATCCCGATATAATGTTCATGCTTAACGCAGGCACCAAATAACAATTATTTAAGTATAAAACTAATCCCGATGGTAGATGAAGGGGTAGCGTGCCGACCGCGATCACATTAACCTTTGATCCGTTTCCAACGCGCATCGTCACCTCGTTCTTCGCTAGCTTTCATTTATTCTGCAGCACCTGTTTCGAGTTACAAATATGAGCAACCGAACCAGTATCAAATACCCAGGCACTACTACGAGTACTAGTGAGATACACATCAATAACATGTATATCAGATATACCTTTCTTCTTGATGTTGCCGTTCTTCAAATCCGCCAAGTACTTTGGGCAATTCCGCTTCCAGTGACCTTCTCCCTTGCAGTAAAAACACTCAGTATCAGGCTTAGGTCCAGCCTTGGTCTTCTTCGTCGGCGTGGTAACTTTCTTACCACCCTTCTTGAAGTGTCCCTTTTTCTTAGACTTGCCTTTCTTGAATTTGGTGGTCTTATTGACCAACAACACTTGGTGCTCTTTCTTGATCTCCACTTCTGCAGGTTTCAACATGGCAAAGAGTTCTGGCAACGTCTTGTTCATGTTCTGCATGTTGTAGTTCATCACAAAGTTCTTGTAACTTGGTGGTAGTGATTGGAGGACACGGTAAATCCCCAAAGCATTAGGAATCACTATGCCCAAGCTTTGAAGTTTGTTTGCGTGCCCAGACATCTTCAGCACATGCTCACTGACGGAGCTGCCCTCTTCCATCTTGCAGTTAAAGAACTTTTCAGAAGCCTCATAGCTCTCAATTTCCGCATGAGTCTCAAAGATCAATTTGAGATCACGGACAATATCATGTGGGTCTGAATTCTCAAAGCTTTTCTGAAGCTCCGATTCTAAACCATACAAGATAGCACACTGAACTGTGGAGTACTGAGTCTTCCAAGTGAGGTAAACATTCTTTACTTCATCGGTAGCAGTAGCTGCAGGTGGGTCACCCAGCGGTGCATCCAGCACATAGGTCAAATTACCAGCTGTGAGGACAATCCTCAAATTGCGGAACCAATCCACGAAGTTGCTTCCATTGTTTTTCAACTTTTCTTTCTCTAGGAACACATTAAAATTGATGGTAGGGGCTGCCATTGATCTACAACATATTTGCAATAGTTTAGACTAAGTTTATGACAAATTGAGTTCAAATTAATAATAAAATTAACCTAGGTGAACTCCCACTCAAAACAACATCCCTCACATTGTTTTAGTGATCACACGAACCAAATCCACCACATCAACACCGATCATCACGAGAGTTGATATAGTTTCAATGGCGAACAATCGACATGTCCATCATATCTACTATATGATTCATGCTTTACCTTTCGGTGATCTGTGTTCCAAGACCATGTCTGTACATGCTAGGCTCGTCAAGATCAAACCTTAGTTTCCGCATGAGCAAATCTGGCTTGCTCACGTTGTATACACTTGCGGAATCTAACACACCCGATCATCACGTGGTGCTTCGAAACAACAAGCTTTAGCAACGGTGCTAACTAAGGGTGAACACTTTATGATTTGAAATTCATGAGCATGAGGGATCATCTTATAATGCTACCGTCGTCTACTAAGCAATACAAGATGCATAAAGGATTAACATCACATGCAATTCATAATATGTGATATGATATGGCCTTTCTTCTTTGTGCTTACGATCTCCATCTTCAAGCACGAACATGATCTCCATCATCACCGGCATTGCATCAAGGTCAATGACGCTTCTCCATGGTTATCGTCCACCGGCTTCAACTATTACAACTACTTTGAATAGACACGCGGGTCTTAACATAAATTAAAGACAACCATATGGCTCCTGCCGGTTGCCAACTTACAATAAGGATCATTGCATACATCAAATATAATCACAATCATGGCCATATCACATCACTGCACACCCCTGCAAAACAAAGTTAGACGCCTCTACTTTCTTTGCATGTTTTACGTGGTTTGGGGCTTTCCATAAGTGTCGTTCTAACTTACGAACATGAATCACAACATTGATACTAGTATTGTTAATCACCCGTTGTAAATTGGATCTTAACTATGCTAGGAGAAACAGGCACCCGCAAAGCCACTTATGCAATACAAGTTGCATGTCAAGCGTGGAGCAAGTCTCATGAACGATGTCATGTAAGGTTAGCCCGGGCCGCTTCATCCCAACATCCCGCAAGATGCAAAGTACACAAGAAGCAATCGACAATAAAAGCATCAACGCCCATAATGACCATTGTGTTCTACTCGTGCAACAGATCTACATATAGACACGGCTCTGATACCACTGTAGGGTTTCGTAGCATGGAAAACAAAAAATTTCTATCGCATACAAACAAACAAGCCAAGATCTATCTACTAGATTGTAGCAACGAGTCGATGGAATAACTCACCCTCGAAGATTCCAAAGCGTTTAACGAGAGAAGATTCTCGTGGGTGATGTAGTCGTACTCTTCCCGATCTCAAGATCGCGTAGACGATCCTTCCGGCGCTGTGTTCCGGCAGCGCTCCCGTAGTCGGTCACACGTTCGGTACTCGACGAAGACCTTCCTCTCCCTTGTTCCAGCAGGCAGCAGAGGTTGTAGCACTCTCCACGCGATTCCGGCAGCACAACGGCGTGGTACCGGAAGTAGAGGGGAGATCTCGCAGGGCTTCGCCTTAAGCCGGAGCGAGTATGGTGGACTATGAGAGAGCCCTCGATGATCTAGGGTTTAGACACGCCGAGGAGGGGGCAAGCCGGCGGCTAGGTTTCAGCTAGGCGGCGGCGGTTTGCCCTAGGGCCGACGGCGGCTATGGAGGCGGCGGTGGCTTGGGGCTAGGGTTAGAGGTGTAGGAACTTGTGTGTCTAGGAGGGGAGCCCTGCCCCTCCTTTTATGGGTGGAGGGAGGCGCGCCAGGGGAGGGGAGTCCCTCCCCAACTCGGACCAAGGTGGGCCGGCGGTGGAGGAGGAGGGACTCCTCCCCAACTCGGATTCCACCTCCCCCCCACTTCCCAAAATTGCCGTTTGACTTTCAAACTTGGCGTTTGACTTTTCAAACAAGGATTTGATTAATCCCTCTATTTTGTTCAGCGATGACACTCAGTACATGATGCAATCATACCAACTTGATATAACACATCAATGTACCCTTCCCCCCGGAGTGCCGGACATTCCGGAACCTTCTAGAACATTCCCGATGAAAACACCGGAACCATTCCCCAACTCCGAAATGGGACTTTCCTTATATGAATCCTATTCTCCGGACCATTCCGGATCTCCTCATGATATCCCGGATCCCATCCGAGACTCCGAACAACATTCGGTCTCTTTCTCATCATTCCATAACTACTCAAACAACGTCGAATCCTTAAGTGTGTCTCCCTACGGTTCGTGAATTATGCGGACATGATCGAGACACTTCTCCGATCAATAACCAATAGAGGAATCTGGAAATTCATATGGCTCCCACATATTTCTACAATTACTTTGCGATCGAATGAACCACTTACATACGATACCAATTTCCCTTTGTCTCATGATAGTTTACTTATCCGAGGTTATGATCGTCGGTATCTCTGCATACCTAGTTCAACCTCGTTACCGATAAGTACTCTTTTCTCGTTCCCGTGATATGTGATCCCTTGTGAGCCAGTCACATGCTTGCAAGCTAATTGGATGACATTTCACCGAGAGGGCCCAGAGTATATCTATCCGTCATATGGATGGACAAATCCCACTCTTGATCCATGTGTCTCAACCAATACTTTCCGAACACTCAATGCCACCTTTATAGCCACCCAATTACGGTGTGGTGTTTGATGTCATCAAAGCATCCATCCGGTAAAGGTGATATGCATGATCTCATGGTCGAAGGAATTAGGTTACTATGTATCAGAAAGCATATAGCAATTGAACTATTAAAATGACTTGATCTTTATGCTACGCTTATCTATAGGAGTATGTCCACCATATCATTCTCCTAACGATATGATCTTGTTGTTAACAACATCTCAATGTTCATGATTGGGAAACCACAATCATTTATTAACCAACAAGCTAGTGATGTATAGAGGCTATACTAGGGACTTCAATTTGAGTTTACAAATCACACAAGTATTAATGTTTCCTTGTTAATACTATTATAGCAGGAATGTAAACATTTATCATAAACACAAAGATATAATAATAACTATATTTATTATTGCCTCTAGGGCATATCTCCAACATCTTGTGCCTAACTTAAAGGCGTTAAAGAAAAGTACTTGTTGGGAGATAACCCAAGAGTTTCCTTGAGTCTTGGAGGTTATTACTTCAGTAATGACCTCTCCTGTCCTTTTTGTTTGCGGTTTGTGCCAAGAATGACCTCTAATGAGAGGGAAGTAAGATTTGAGGAGTTGCTGTCCCGAAACAAATTTCTGTCCTCCGCCAAAAAAATTGTGAGGAGTCTCTGTAACTCGGATTGAGCTCAAAATTTATGAATAAATCCCCGAGTATGTTAGACAACTTTTGTTAGTTCAACACTTTTTGATTTGAGCAACAGAAGATGTTCGAAACAATCGGCTTCTACCTGCTGGTCTGTTTTGACAAATTTCTGTTATTATTTGCATTTGCTTCTTATTGATTCCTTTTTGAGTTATATTTAGGTGAATTAAGATTTTTGAAGGAGTTACTACAGTAGCTTGTGTTTTTACTGAAAAACCTTGCTGGTCCAAAGCTTTGCCAGAGGTCTAATATCTTTTGAATAAACTAATGTTGCTAATGAAGATTGTGTGAAGTTTTGTATGAATGAAAAATTTCAGGTGTAGAGAGAGAATGATGCAATGAGATGAAGAATGGACAAAAGATCAAGCTTGGGGATGCCACCATGGTGTCACCCCAAGAAATATCCAAGAGGTACAAGCGTAAAAGCTTGGGGATGCCCAAGGCATCCCCTTCTTCATCAATAAAAATCTCAAGTATGTCTAGATACTTCGTTTTTATTGTTTCATGCTCAGTTGTGTTGTTCTTGGAGCGTCTTAGTTTTCGTTTGCTTTGCTTAGGTTGTTTAGTTTGCTTGAATAAAGAAGTTTGGACCCCCGTTCTCACTGTGTTGTTTTGCAAATAAGTTGCTTGGTGTTGGAAAGGAGTAGTAAGTTCTTGCTTGAAGTGCAAGAGGAGCTTGCATTGACTGTGACTTAGACTTTAGCATGACATGCTAGGTGTTGTTTTGACCTTATGCTTAGTGATTATTGCTGTATCATGTCTTGTTCCAAACAATTGGGATTGCTTAGTGTGCCTTGAAGAAATTATGCGTTGTTTTAGCATGCAAAAGCATAGTATTGTGGTATTCTCCTTTGATGCTTTGCTTGGGTTGACTTGGAACATGCTCACACCATGTTATGACTATGACAAGTCACCATTAGCCTCTATGATCATTTAGTCCTTGACTTGTAGTACCACTCTTTGCTTTGATTAGTATGCTTTGTTGCTCTGCATGATTATGGCCATTATGCTCTCTTAGTTGGTTGCTCCCAGTCTTTTGCTAGCCTCTACTTGTATGAGTAAGCTCTACTCATGCTTCCAACTCCCAAGAAACCAAGTTTTTCCAAAGTGTCCACTATAAACTCCTATGCATGGTGTGATACACCATTCCAAGTATATTCTTGTTTTCAACTATCTTCCAATTAAAAAGTGTTTTGTTATGTGAAAACTTAGTGATTAAAGCCCTCACAAAATTGATGGCACACTTTATATTCTTTGCCCCTAATAAACTTGAACCATTGTGACAAGTTTGTTGTATATGCTTGCACTTATAAGTTGGAATTAGCAGAACCATGCTATCGCGGGGAACGTTTTCAACATTGCATTTGTACTTTGTACTCAGATGATATCATGCTCTTTTGTCTATGGATGTCACCGGTGTGAAATAAAGAGGGAACTTGTAAGTCCATGGAGTTTGTATCCCGTGTTAGAGAAACGCCTGGGCCGCTAGCCTAAGCCATGCCTAATCATGGTGGAAACTTGCAGCATCACCATAATGAGCTATTTTTGAAGCATCCTCAATAAAAAACTACGCATATGGCAAATAAAAAGATTGCTGAGATGCTCATTGTCTGCTTGCCTTGTCATTTTGGTTATGGGAAAGCTCCTGTACCATGTGCAAGGGGTACCCGTTGGCGGTTCTCAATGATATGCAAATACTTACAATGACAAGAACTTACCTAGGCCCAAAGTTGAGTATGCATGAGGTGTGGCCGTCATATTCAAGGGACTTGAGATTGCCAACTTATACTTCGTAAAGCATATACTCCATCTTTGCCACTTTAACCTTAACCACTTCAAGATGCTTATGATAGGGGGCAATGAGGGCTGAAAGCTAACAAGTACCATAATTTTTGGAAGCTCGTTTTGAAACTTGTAATCCCTGCTTCCTTTACAAAAAAGGGCCTTTCTTCCACCACTATTGAGTCTCCACCTTCTACCTTTAGGCACCATTAAGATAGCATAGTTGTCATTCTGTGTGCAGTGTTCCAAAGATTATTGATTGATGCATATTGTGATATTACTTGTTCTTGTGCTAATTTTTTCTAGTCACCCTTGTGAAATTTGAAGGTGTCCTATGCATCTATCTATGAGGGACAAGCTGATTTCCACTATGCTATGTTTTCTGTATGTGAAACAAACAAACGTTTTCATTGCATGTTATTCATGATCTTTGTTTGTAGCCTTTCATGTTGCATGCATAGTTACTATGTCCTATTGTTAGAACTCCATATTTCATGCACATGTTTAGAGTTCTTTGATCCTAGATTTCAATGCTTGCAAATGGTTGGATCTTTATTGTGAGGGTGCATGTCACCTCAAAAATTATTCTTTTATCACTTACCTACTCGAGGATGAGCAGGAGTTAAGCTTGGGGATGCTGATATGTTGGAAACGTATCTATAATTTTTGATGCTCCATGCTTGTTTAGTATCTACTTTGCTTTGCCTTGTCTACACTTTGAGGTGCTTTTTACATGTTTTCTCGTACTAACCTACTAACAAGTTGCAACAGTGTCAGATGCCTATTTTTTGTTGTTTTGGTTTCAGAAAAGTTAGTAAAGAAATATTCTCGGAATTGGACGGGACAAACGTCAAAGTCAATTTCTTTCCATGGGGAACAAGAAGTCTAGAGGGGAGCCGGAGAGGTGCGCTAGGGCGCCCAGACCCACCCTAGGCGCGGGTGAGCCCTGCCCCACACCTAGGAGGGGTGTGGGGCCCCTGGACGCCGCCTCGGCCTCCCCCTTCGCCTATAAGAAGCCCCCGATGCAGAAACCCTAAGTACTCGATCAAATCTCCACAAAACCGTCTGTAGCCGTCGCCATCATCGTCCGTAGATCAGGGGAGATCTGAAGTTCTTCCCGGCACCCTACCGGAGGGGAGATCATCCCGGAGGCCTTCTCTCTGGTATGATGCGTGAGTATTTCCACCTTGGATTATGGGTCCATGTAGTAGCTAGATGGTTGTATCTCCTCCTTTGTGCTTTCATGTATAGATCTTGTGAGCTCCGTTCATGATCAAGATCTAATCTATTTGTAATCATGCATGTTGTGTTTGCGGGGATCCGATGGATATTGAGATTATTATGTTGGTTTGATTAATGGTTTTGTCTTTATGATTCTATCATGTCTATGTTGTTTGTGATCTTGCATGCTCTCCGTTGTTAGTAGCTATCTTGGCCAAGTAGTTGCTAGTGACTCCAAGAAGGGGTATTTATGCTCGATAGTGGGTTCATGCCTCTAGTTTCCAAGGGAAGTGACAATAATATCTTCGGTTGTAGATGTGCTGTTGCTACTAGGGAGAAAACAACGGTCTCTTATTCATGGAACATGTGGACTGTTTACCTTACACACTTTGCTTAAAGCAGTTGTCTGTTGCTTGCAACTTAATACCGGAGGGGGTTCAGATGATAACCTGAAGGTGGACTTATAGTCATAGATGCAGTTGGATGGCAGTCTATGTATCTTAATGTATTTCCCAATCGAATCTCATAGGATCTTTCTGACTAGTATTGCATTGTTATGCCTTGCTCAGTTCCTGTCAATTGCCCCGCTGTAATTTGTTTACCCTTCATGCCATGTTGGTTATCTAAGGAGAGCACCTCTAGTGAACTATGGACCCTGGTCCAATCTTTACCATTGATACATCTTCCACTATTACTTGTTTACTTGCTGCAAACCATTACCTTCCACACCATACGCTTAATCCTTTGTCACAGCAAACCGGTGAGCTTGACAACCTCACTGATTCGTTGGGACAAAGTCTTGAGTTTGTGTTGTGGAGGTCTCCACATTGCTTGCAAAACCTTTGAGACATTTCCTTCCTCCTTCAGGTTCGATAACCTCGGTCTCTACTGAGGAAAACTTGCTGTTGTGCTCATCACACCTTACTCTTGGGGTTCCAACAATGTGTCCCACGTCAACACTGGGTGCATGCATCAGTCATTCACGCGATTCCCTCTACAGGCCCCATGGGTCTACGAAAATAGGTCATTTCATGCAGTTCCTGGGGGTTGGGTTCTTCCATTTCCAACATCCCACCACACTTGCACACACATGCTAGGACCACACACACTTCTTGGAGACATTCCGGACCACCGGTCATCGGTTTCCTGAGAAACCCTAGTCCATGGGCCCTGCGTATCTACCCCTCCGAAATTCTCCGTATGACGTGTGCCCAGTAAAATTTTATCTCTACTCTTTCTAGGTTAGGTCATAGAAACATTGAAAAACAAGGTTAGGCCTATGCTACCACGATGTTCCCTCCAGTTTAGCAGAAGTGGGGGTTTCAAGCTATTGGTCTAGAATATTCCTAACACTGTGTTTAGTTGCACTGAATTAAATCTTGGTATTTAATTGGATGTGAATATCAAAACCAAGATGGAAAGGAAATGAACTCAATTCGAATTCCCTTGTGTGGATGTGCTCTGAATTTGCTATTGGAATCAGCGGTTGGTACCCAATTCCAAAATTTTGTTTGGATGTACAAACCATGGAATTGGTATTTTGTTAAGTTTGGACAATATAAACTTGTGTATATGTATGAAAAATAGAATGTGTATGTTAGAATGCATATATATATTATTTTCCACACATATTAACATTAATGCACCTGCCAGTGGAGATTGGACCGGAGAGGGGGCTCGGGACCAGAGGAGGGAGGCTGGGGTAGGGAACATGGGGGATAGGAGCATCATAGGTGGTTACCTGTGCCGCCACGGGGAGCCTCTGGCCGTCCCTTGCTCTCTACGTAGAGATAAAGAGGGGGTCAATTCGGGCAGGGGGGGTCGATTCGAGAGCGATACGGACCCTCAGGTCTCCGTATACACACGTGCGTGTCACATGAGCTCGGGGGGTCGGATAAGAATTGGGCCACCATTTCCAAACTTTGATTCTGATGCAGCGAGACGATGGTTTTAGATGCCCAATTTCAGAATACCAAATCACAGGCCCAATTCAGCACATCCAAACACAGTGTAAGTGTTATCACATATCTTTGAAAGGGCTCGCGTTAGGCGGCTGATTTCTTTCATTATTTCCAACATCCCACCACACTTGCACACACGAGGCTAGGATCACATGCAAGTCTTGGAGGCATTTCAGCCCACCGCTCCTAGCCTATGGGTCCGGGGGATCTATCCCTCCGAAATTCTCGGTACGACTGTTGCCCGGTAAACTTTTATCTCTATTCTTGCAAGGTTAGATCATAGCAACTTGGAAAACCAAGGTCATAGAAACTTGTCAAAGATAAGTTCGCGCATTTTTTTCCAAAGTGTCCATACAAAAAATCTGAAAGCATGGACGAGTGTCCATCAAAGGCGATCAACAAAGATGGATTCCATGATGGCCATCGTTAAACACGGTGACGGTAGCCACTTTGGCGCTTGGCTTTGCCGAGTACCTGGGGAAAACACTAGGCAAACAAATTCTTTCCCTAGTGCCGACAGAAAGCACTCGACAAAGATGAACTTTGCTAGATAGCTTTATCGAGTGTATTTACCTATTTTGCCACGTACATCCAATTTGACGGTCCAAACGAAATTTGTCGTGACAGTCCAAACGAATAGATTCCCCGCTCGGATTCTGTGTAGGTAATGTCGCGGATTAATGCCGATTTATATCGATCTCCTTCGTCTACATAAGTAAAAAAACATTTGTCCCCTATATGTAGAATATACTTTGGCAAATTTGGAAAGAAACAAAATTTTCACACCAAAGGAAAGGACGCATGTGGTGCTTGTTTGAGACGTAGAGAGACTTTTGGACATGACACACAAAGTCAGGACGGGGAGAATCTACAAAGCCAGAGGGTTGTTGACAATAAACGGTCTCATTGAGAGTGCCATGCAGAAAAGCATTTTTAACATCAAGTTGGTGAATCGGCCATGAGGAAGATACAGCAAGACTGAGAATAACGTGAATAGTGCTTGGTTTGACAACCGGAGAAAAGGTTTCATGAGTCAATCCCTTGCTATTGATAAAAAACCCGACATACCCAATGAGCCTTGTACCGTGCGAGAGACCCATCAGAATTATATTTGTGGCGAAAGATCCACTTGCCGGAAACAACTTTGGTGCCAGGAGGTTTTGGAACTAGAGTCCATGTATTATTTTGGAGAAGAGCATCAAACTCATCACGCATGGCCGAATGTGAAAGAGGATCGAGAAGAGCATGTTTGTAAGAAGTGGGAATTGGTGAAATAGTGGGGGTAGCATTGAGGTTAAGAAAACGACGAGGAACATGAAAACCCTTTTTGCCACGCGTCCACATGACATGATCATTAGCCGTAATAGGGACATGCACGGTTTTAGGAGGAAGTTGTGGAGTGGGAGAGGGAGTAGGGGTACTAAGATCGCTAACAGACGACGCAGAAGAATTTGTTGCTGTAGAGGAAGAAGTGGCGGTGGTGGGTGAAGACACGACAGGAGATCCTGCTGCGGCAGGAGAAAGAGGCGCGGTAGGCTGCCGCGGTGGCTCAGCAGGCTGCCGTGGGGTCTCGGCAGGCTATCGTGGGTGCGCAGAAGAGAGATCGGCTGCCGCAGAAGAAGTGTTGGCATGCACGATGGTGGGGATGAGGGGACGCGGTGTGATCACATGTGGGAAAGGCTGGGAGGTGGTGGACGTGGACGACTGTATGGCAGAGTAAGGAAAAAGTGTTTTCGTTGAAGATAACATGACGAGAGATAAGCACACGTCCAGAAGATGGGTCAAAACATCGAGAACCCTTGTGCTCATTGGAGGGTCTGAGATAAATGCATGGTAAGGAGCGAGGAGCGAGTTTGTTGGAGGTGGTGGATGCAGTGTTGGGAAAACATAGGCAACCAAAGACACGTAATTATGAATATTCAGGATGATGAAGAAAGAGAGATTGGAAGGGAGTGTAAAGTGGACAAGTTTTGGTTGGTCGGATGTTGAGAAGATAGGTTGCCGTGTGAAGGGCTTCTGCCCAAAAACGAGGGGGGGAGAGGTTTGGATGAGTAAAGTACATAGTATGTCATTGATGGATCGTAAAGAACGTTCCTCTTTACCGTTTTGAGCGGAAGTGTATGGATAATAAAAACGTAGAAGAATACCGTGAGAGAGAAAGAAAGATCTATTTTGAGTATTGCCAAACTCTCGGACATTGTCACATTGGATAAATCGTATGGGGAGGCCGAAGTGTGTAAGAACATATGGCCAAAAATTTAGAAAAATATAGTGCACATCGGTTTTGGCGCGAATAGGAAAGGTCCATATGTAGTGAGAATAATCGTCGAGAATAACAAGATAATATTTGAAACTAGAAACACTAGGAATCGTAGATTTCCATAGATCACAATGCAATAACTCAAACGGAGAAGTAATATAGGTAGTTGATGTGCCAAAGGTTAATCGTACATGTAGGGCATTGGCGTCAAGGAGGGCATGTAGTATTGAGGCGCGTGAGGCGCCATGTGGGTTGTCGGTGGAGCTTGAGCGGTGTATACCTGCTGCAGAGGTCGAGGTCCAAGAGGCCCGGCAAGCTGATGGATGGACGAAGATCAGGTCTCCATGTCCCGGTGTAGGCCGATGGGACGCCGTAGGGAGAGGGGGCCGACCAGGGCATGGGCCATGCCTGAACGAGATCCGTCCATGGATCGTGCTACGGCTGCCAGGAGGCCACGGCGGAGGGAGGTGTCGGTGCTGGTGAGGAGGCACTGGTGGGGCTGGCGCTGGAGCAGGTGGCCAAGGCTGAGGAGGCGGCGCTGGAGTAGGAGGCCGATACACTGGGTTCTTGCCGCGGTAGTTCGGGCTCGGCCGTGTTGGAATTATGCCTTAGAGGCAATAATAAAGATGTTATTATTATAATTCTTGTTCATGATAATGTTTATATTCCATGCTAGAATTGTATTAAGCGGAAACTTTAATACTTGTGTGGTTTGTGAACAACACCGTGTCCCTAGTACGCCTCTATGGACTAGCTCATTGATTAATAATGGTTAAGGTTTCCTAACCATAGACATGAGTTGTCGATTAATAATGAGATCATATCATTGGGAGAATGATATGATGGACAGACCCAAACTAAGCAGAGCAATTAGATCGTGTCATCGTGTTCATCTTTGCGAAGCTTTCCTTATGTCAAATATGGTATTCCTTAGACCATGAGATAATACAACTCCCTGGTATCGGAAGAAAGCTTTGAGGTCATCAAACGTCATCCTATGAGAGGGTGATCATAAAGGTGTCTCTCAGGTGATCGGAAAGTTCCTGTTGGGTTGTATGTATCGAGATGGGATTTGTCCCTCCCAAGTCGGAGAGATATACTTCGGGCCCACTCGGTAATCGATATCAACACCGCTTGCAAGCATGTGGTTAAGGAGTTAATCACAAAGTGATATCGGATTACGGAACGAGTAAAGTACTTGCTGTGAACGAGATTGAACTAGGTATGACGGTACCAACGATCGAATCTCGGGCAAGTAAAATATCGCGAGACGAAGGGAATATATATATGGGATTGATTGAATCCTGGCATCATGGTTCATCCAATATGATCATCGATGAATGTGTGGGAGTCAATATGGGTTTCCAGACCCCGCCGTTGATTATTGATAGAAGATCATGTCCGCATATTCTCAAACCCGAAGGGTCACACACTTAACGTGTCTCGATGCTAGGATAGATTGGATAATTGGTTCATGAGTTTTTGTTCGGAGTCTTGGATGGGATCCGGGACATCACGAGAGGTTCCGGAATGGTCTGGAGAATAAGATTCATATAAGGCAATGCAGTTTTTTGGAGTTCGGAATTGTTCTGGGTTAATCGGTATTGTATCGGAAGCTTCTAGAACCTTCCGGAAGGGGGCCAACGTGGTCCCACCTGTTGGGAGGGGCATGGGCCTATGAGGGAGTGCCCTGGCCGCATTGGTCCAGGGGCACAAGGCCCCATAGGGCCCAGCCGGCCAACCAAGGGATAAACCCTAATTGGAGCTTCTAGAAGGGGGGGAGTTTCCTTGCCCCCCACTCCTCCCTCCTTTGGCCGCCGGCCTAGGGCTTGGGGGAGGGGTTAGGGCTGGCACCCACCCCTCTATATATAGAGGGCTGGGGCGCACCCCCCCACACCTTCCCCTCAAGCCTAGTCGCCCTGCTGCCCTCCTCTCTCTCTCCCTCCCGACTGTGTGTAGGCGAAGCCCTGCTGCAGAAACTCTCCACCAATTGCACTGCGCCGTCGCGTTGTAGATCCAACCCATCTCTCCACCATACTTGCTGGACCAAGGAAGGAGGAGACGTCGAGGTGCCGCACGTGTGCATCTCACAGAGGCATCGCCACTTGTGGTGCTAGATCGGATCAGATCGCGAGGAGGAGAAGCGAGTACGACTACATCACCCACGTTCCGACGAACGTTCCGCTGTGCGAATCTTCAAGGGTATGAAGATCTAATCTAATCTCTCTCGTTGTTTGCATCTCCTAGATTAGATCTTGGCTTTCCTCTGTTCGTATCCGTAGAAAATTTTGATTTACTATGCCGCGAAACCCTTCAGTGGTATCAGAGCTAGATCTATGCGTAGGTGTGTTTCACGAGTAGAACACAACATGGTTGTTGCGGGCGTTGATGTTTTCTGTTGCAAGCCTCTTGTTTGTGTTCTTCTTATGACGCGGGATAGTGAGATTGAAGCGGTCCAGGCCAACCTTACGCGACGTCATTCGCGAGACCGGCTCCGCACTTGACGTGTGGCTTGTTCCACACATGCAGCTGGTGGATGCATGTTTCTCTCACTATAGTTGTCATGGGTTTAACACCAGAGTTTGGCAACCATAATATCACCGTTGTGGCTTTCCGTAGGTAAGAATCATTCTTAGCTTGCTACTCCCATAAGCCACGTAAAACATGCAACAACAAAGTAGAGGCGTCTAACTTGTTTTTGCAGGGAGTGTTTTCTGTGATATGGTATGGCCCAAGATGTGATGTGTGTATTGTATGCGATGATCATGTTTTGTAATGTTTCACGACTTGCATGTCGATGAGTACACAACCGGCAGGAGCCATATGGTTGTCTTTATAATTGTGTATGACCTGCGAGTCAACTTCTTATACGCCATGTAATAGCTTTACTTTATCGCTAAGTAGTTAGCAATAGTTGTAGTTGCTATTCATGGTGGAGGCAATCATGGTGGAGTGATGGAGATCATGCCGGCACGCACAAGATGGAGATCATTGCGCGAAGATTGGCTATACCATGTCACACAAAGTTATATGCATGTGATGTTTATCTTTTTATGTATCTTATTATGCTTAGATCGCGATGGTAGCATTATAAGATGATTCCTCACTTAAAGATCAAGATAAAACTGTGTTCTCCCCATGTATGCACCGTTGTGAAAGTTCGTCGTGTCCAAGCATCACGTGATGATCGGGTGCTATAGACTCTACGCTCACATACAACGGGTGCAAGCCAGTTTTGCACACGCGAAAATACTTGGGTTTGACTTGACGAGCCTAGCATGTACAGACATGGCCTCGGAACACATGAACCGAAAGGTTAAGCATGAGTCATATGAATGATATGATCGACACTTCGTTGTCCACCATTGAAGCCACATCAATTCTTGTGAAGTTCGGATTAGGTGTGGTGAATTTGGATCGTGTTCACTAAACAACTTGAGGGATGTTGAATTTAGTGGGAGTTCATCTAGTAATTTGATTAAAAGTTGAACTAGTTATCATGAACATAGTCTAATTTGTACTTGCAAATATTGTAGATCACATGGCTAAGTCCAACTTCAACTTCAACGTTTTTGCTGAGAAAGAAAAGCTTAAGAACAATGGGTCTAACTTCACCAACTGGTTCCGCAATCTGAGAATCATTCTCTCTGGCGGTCAAAAGGACTATGTCCTTGAGAAAGCGTTAGGTAACCCCCCTGCTGCAACTGCGCCGGCTGATGAGAAAGTTGTCTATCATTCACGCAAAGATGATTATGGTGTGATTAAGAGCACCATGTTCTTTGCTATGGAATCGGACCCTCAAAATCGTTTTGAAGACTATCCCGGGCCCTTTGAGATTCTTGAGGAACTGAAAACCATGTTTCAGACTCAGGCCCGTTCTGAGAGATATGAGATCTCTGAGAGATTCTTTAACTGCAAGATGGAGGAAGGGAGTTCCGTTAGTGAGCATGCCATAAAGATGTCGGGCTACACTCAACGCCTTGAGCAACTGGACTACAAGATTCCAGAGGAGCTCAAGATTGACAGGGTTCTGCAATCACTCCCTCCCAGCTACAAAAGTTTTGTAGTGACTCATAATCAGATTGGTTCCACTGATACAATCACCGAGCTCTTCGCAAAGCTGAAGGCTGCAGAGGTGGACATCAAAAAGGATAATCATGTGTTGATGGTTAACAAGCCCTCCTTTAAGAAAGGTAAGGGTGCAAAGAAGCCCTTCAAGAAAGGCGGCGGCAAGCGCGTTGCCCCTGCTGAGAAGAAGCTCAAGTCTGGTCCTAAGCCGGACACTGAGTGCTTCTATTGCAAGGACAAGGGTCACTGGAAGCGCAACTGTCCGAAGTACTTAGCGGACAAGAAGGCTGGCACCATCAAAGGTATATTTGATATACATGTTATTGATGTTTTCCTTACTAGCCCTCGTTGTAGTGCCTGGGTATTTGATACTGGTTCAGTTTCTAATATTTATAACTCGAAACAGGAGCTACGGAATAGACGGCGGCTTGCGAGGGATGAGGTGACGATGCGCGTTGGCAACGGATCAAGAGTTGATGTGATGGCCGTCGGAACGCTCTCCTTAGTTTTACCTTCGGGATTAGTTTTAAACCTTAATAAATGTTATTATGTGCCTGCGTTGAGCATGGACATTATTTCTGGATCGTGTTTATTGCAAGACGGTTATTCATTTAAATCGGAGAATAATGGTTGTTCTATTTATACGAGTAACATCTTTTATGGTCATGCACCTGCTGTGAATGGTTTATTTCTTCTAAATCTCGAAAGGGATGAAACACACATCCATAACATTGAGGCTAAGAGATGCAAAGTAGATAGTGATAATACTACTTATTTGTGGCACTGTCGTCTAGGTCATATTGGTGTAAAGAGCATGAAGAAACTCCATTCTGATGGACTTTTGGAGTCTCTTGATTTTGAATCATTTGACACATGCGAACCATGCCTCATGGGCAAGATGATCAAAACCCCGTTCTCCGGAATGATGGAGCGAGCAACGAACTTGTTGGAAATCATACATACCGATGTGTGCGGACCGATGAGTGTTTCGACGCACGGTGGATATCGCTATTTTCTCACTTTTACCGATGACTTAAGTAGATATGGGTATATCTATTTAATGAAACATAAATCTGAAACATTTGAAAAGTTCAAGGAATTTCAGAATGAAGTGGAGAACCATCGTAACGGAAAGATCAAGTTTCTACGATCCGATCGTGGGGGCGAATATTTGAGTTATGATTTTCTCACGCATCTTAAAGCAAGCGGAATTGTTTCGCAATTCACGCCACCCGGAACACCACAGCGCAATGGTGTGTCTGAACGCCGGAATCGAACTCTATTAGATATGGTCCGATTGATGATGTCTCTTACTGATTTGCCGTTATCATTTTGGGGTTATGCATTAGAAACCGCTGCATTCACTTTAAATAGGGCACCATCTAAATCCGTTGAGACGACACCGTATGAACTATGGTTTGGTGCTAAACCTAAGTTGTCATTTCTTAAAGTTTGGGGATGCGAAGCTTACGTCAAGAAGTTGATGCCGGACAAGCTCTAACCCAAAGTGGAGAAATGCGTCTTCATAGGATACCCTAAGGAAACTATTGGGTATACCTTCTATCACAGAACCGAAGGCAAAGTGTTTGTCGCAAAGAACGGTTCCTTTCTTGAGAAGGAGTTTCTCTCGAAAGAAGTGAGTGGGAGTAAAGTAGAGCTAGACGAGGTTATTGAACCTTCTCTTGAGTTGGAGAGTAGCGCAGCACCTGAAATTGTTCCAGTGCCGCCTGCACCAACAATAGAGGAAGCTAATGACAAGGATCATGAAGCTTCGGGAGATGCTGCTACTAAACGTCGCAGGTCGACAAGGTCGCGTGCCCCTCCTGAGTGGTACGGCAACCCTGTCTTAACTGTCTTGTTAGTATATGACAATGAGCCTGCAAACTATGAGGAAGCGATGATGAGCCCAGACTCTGAGAAATGGCTAGAGGCCATGAAATCCAAATTGGGATCCATGAGCAAAAACCAAGTATGGACTTTGGTGGACCCTCCTAGCGACCGAAAGGCCGTTGAGTGCAAATGGATTTTCAAGAAGAAAACGGACGCAGATGGTAATGTTACCGTCTATAAAGCACGGCTTGTCGCGAAAGGTTTTCGACAAGTTCAAGGTATTGACTACGATGAGACTTTCTCTCCCGTAGCGATGTTTAAGTCCATTCGGATTTTATTAGCAATTGCTGCGTTTCATGATTATGAAATTTGGCAGATGGATGTCAAGACTGCGTTCCTCAATGGCAACATTGATGAAGAGTTGTATATGATGCAACCCGAAGGTTTTGTCGATCCTAAGGATGCTGATAAAGTATGCAAACTTCAGCGTTCCATTTATGGACTGAAGCAAGCATCTCGGAGTTGGAACCTTCGTTTTGATCAAGTGATCAAGAGCTTTGGATTTGTTCCAAATTGCTACGAAGCTTGTATCTACAAGAAAGTGAGTGGGAGCTCGGTGACATTTCTGGTACTATATGTGGATGACATATTGATTATTGGAAATGAGATTAACATGCTTAACGATGTGAAGAGTTATTTGAACAAGTGTTTTTCAATGAAAGATCTAGGTGAAGCTGCTTATATATTGGGCATCAAAATCTATAGAGATAGACAAAGACGCCTGATAGCTTTAAGCCAGAGTACATACCTAGACAAAGTTCTGAAAAGGTTCAGAATGGATAAGGCAAAGAAAGGTTCAGTGCCTATGTTGTCAGGTAAGATATTGAGCAAGGCTCAGTGTCCAGCTACGGTAAATGATAGGAAAGCTATGAGCAAAGCGCCTTATGCCTCGGCCATAGGTTCTATCATGTATGCCATGCTGTGTACTAGACCGGATGTGTCCAATGCTCTTAGCTTGACGAGCAGATATCAAAGTGATCTAGGAGTGGAACACTGGACAGCCGTAAATAACATCCTAAAGTACCTAAATAGGACTAAAGAAATGTTCTTAGTCTATGGGGGTGATGAACAGCTCGTCGTAAAAGGTTACGTCGACGCTAGTTTCGACACTAACAAGGATGATTCTAAATCTCAGACAGGATACGTTTATATTTTGAATGGAGGAGCTGTGAGCTGGAGAAGCTGCAAGCAAAGCGTGATCGCGGGATCTACAGTAGAAGCGGAATACATGGCTGCTGCAGAAGCGTCAAGTGAAGGAGTTTGGATCAGGAACTTCATCACTGAGCTTGGCGTGGTTCCAAGTGCATTGGACCCACTGGAGATATTGTGTGACAACACTGGCACCATAGCACTTGCTAAGGAACCAAGATATCATCCAAAGACCAAGCATATCAACCGCAAGTTTCATATAATCCGAGATTATATAGCAGATGGAGATCTGAAGATTAGCAAAGTACATACAGATCTGAATGTCGCAGATCCATTGACTAAACCTCTTCCACGTGTAAAACATGATCAGCACCTCAGTGCCATGGGTGTGAGATTGTTGCCAAATGTAAACTAGATTATTGACTCTAGTGCAAGTGGGAGACTGTTGGAATTATGCCCTAGAGGCAATAATAAAGATGTTATTATTATAATTCTTGTTCATGATAATGTTTATATTCCATGCTAGAATTGTATTAAGCGGAAACTTTAATACTTGTGTGGTTTGTGAACAACACCGTGTCCCTAGTACGCCTCTATGGACTAGCTCATTGATTAATGATGGTTAAGGTTTCCTAACCATAGACATGAGTTGTCGATTAATAATGAGATCATATCATTGGGAGAATGATATGATGGACATACCCAAACTAAGCAGAGCAATTAGATCGTGTCATCGTGTTCATCTTTGCAAAGCTTTCCTTATGTCAAATATTGTATTCCTTAGACCATGAGATAATACAACTCCCTGGTATCGGAAGACAGCTTTGAGGTCATCAAACGTCATCCTATGAGAGGGTGATCATAAAGGTGCAGGTGATCAGAAAGTGCCTGTTGGGTTGTATGTATCGAGATGGGATTTGTCCCTCCCAAGTCGGAGAGATATACTTTGGGCCCACTCGGTAATCGATATCAACACCGCTTGCAAGCATGTGGTTAAGGAGTTAATTACAAAGTGATATCGGATTATGGAATGAGTAAAGTACTTGCTGTGAATGAGATTGAACTAGGTATGACGGTACCGATGATCGAATCTCGGGCAAGTAAAATATCGCGAGACGAAGGGAATATATATATGGGATTGATTGAATCCTGGCATCGTGGTTCATCCGATATGATCATCGATGAATGTGTGGGAGTCAATATGGGTTTCCAGACCCCGCTGTTGATTATTGATAGAAGATCATGTCCGCATATTCTCGAACCCGAAGGGTCACACACTTAACGTGTCTCGACGCTAGGATAGATTGGATAATTGGTTTATGATTTTTTGTTCGGAGTCTCGGATGGGATCCGGGACATCACGAGAGGTTCCGGAATGGTCCGGAGAATAAGATTCATATAAGGCAGTGCAGTTTTTTGGAGTTCGGAATTGTTCCGGGTTAATCGGTATTGTACCGGAAGCTTCTAGAACCTTCCGGAAGGGGGCCAACGTGGTCCCACCTGTCGGGAGGGGGCATGGGCCTATGAGGGAGTGCCCTGGCCGCATTGGGCCAGGGGCACAAGGCCCCATAGGGCCCAGCCGGCCAACCAAGGGATAAACCCTAATTGGAGCTTCTAGAAGGGGAGGGGGTTTCCTTGCCCCCCACTCCTCCCTCCTTTGGCCGCCGGCCTAGGGCTTGGGGGAGGGGTTAGGGCTGGCGCCCACCCCTCTATATATAGAGGGCTGGGGCGCACCACCCCCCACACCTTCCCCTCAAGCCTAGTCGCCCTGCTGCCCTCCTCTCTCTCTCCCTCCCGACTGCGTGTAGGCGAAGCCCTGCTGCAGAAACTCTCCACCAATTGCACCGCGCCGTCGCGTTGTAGATCCAACCCATCTCTCCACCATACTTGATGGACCAAGGAAGGAGGAGACGTCGAGGTGCCGCACGTGTGCATCTCACGGAGGCATCGCCACTTGTGGTGCTAGATCGGATCGGATCGCGAGGAGGAGAAGCGAGTACGACTACATCACCCACGTTCCGACGAACGTTCCGCTGTGCGAATCTTCAAGGGTATGAAGATCTAATCCAATCTCTCTCGTTGTTTGCATCTCCTAGAGTAGATCTTGGCTTTCCTCTATTCGCATCCGTATAAAATTTTGATTTACTATGCCGCGAAACCCTTCAGGTCGCCATCCAGGAGGGGCCGATGGTGGTAGAGCATGAGTCGACAAAAGTGGGGGACGAGCCACGGTGTGAAACACCTGAGGAGGACGAGCGGCCTTGCGTGCTTGATTCTGAGCCTCGAGTTACAAAATAGATCACACTTCGGCGAAGTTTGGATAGGGTTTCAGCGGCGGGATGAAGACAACTTGCTTCTCAAATTGTTCGCCTAGACCGACGAGGAGGGCATTGATGAGGGCACGATCGTCAACAGGATCACCAAGCTCCCGAAGTTTGTCGCCGATGGCCTTGATGCGTTGGCAGAAGATGGTGACGGGGGAATCGCCTTGAGTGCTGGTGCAGAGCTCGATGTGGAGAGCGTTGACGCGCGAGTCAGAGTTGTCCTGCAAAAGATGCTGTAGGGAAGCCCATAGTTGTGCTGCTGTGGCGTCGTCGGTGGAGACCAGGTTGAAGAGCTCGGTGGAGATCCTGGTGTAGATCCATTGGATGGCGGTGAGGTTGTCCTTGACCCAGCGTGGATCGGCAGTCCGCGGCGTCGAGGCGAGGTTGATGTGATCGCGGAGGCCGCAGCGACCGAGATGAACATGGAAGAGGTGGCGCCAATGATAAAAATTATGCTTGTAGAGATCAAGGACGATCGGGACGAATGGGGAGACGTCGGCGATCGTGTCGGCTAGGGTAAGTGTGGGGGCAGTGCATTTTGTTGGGGAATTTGGTGGAGAGTAGAGGTGGAGGAAGAAGAGAAAGATGCGTCGGCAGCGCGAGCTTTGGCCGATGTCCAGAGTGGACGCGTCGGCGGCGGCGGCGGCGGAGTTGGCGGAGCCATCTAGGTGCGGAAAACCTAGGCGTCTGATACCATGATATTTTAGGATAATAATAACTTGTATTGATTTGAACAATAGTACAAAGATTATATAAAAAAGAGGAGGAGCCGGCCAAACCCACTTAGGCTAGAGACCTAATATAAATCAAACACAACTCTAATAGTATATAAGTAAAATGTCGCAGATGAGAGAGAGTTGGCATACTTTTACCATCGTCGATCAATGTAGTAGGTAATGTATATGCCGATTTATATGGAAAATTTGTGTGACAGTCCAAACGAACAGATCGATCCCCGTCGTCTACATAAGTAAAAAAAACATCTGTCCCCTATTTGTAGAATATACTTTTGGCAAATTTGGAAAGAAACAAAATTTTCACACCAAAGGAAAGGAAAAAAAAAGCAACAAGGAATACGTCGTCAATTATGTCCGATTGATTTTGATGGACCGACTCACAAGAAAAGAAAACTTGCAGCACCAAACCACACGATTCATTCCGTGATGGAGCTTTCCATGTTTGGAGCCTAAACCTTCGATAAATAGCAGCGTATGTGGCGGCGGCAGAGATCAACATCTTCGATTAATTAATTCCTCCCTGATCTGCTAATCGCTTGCGCCGCCTCCATCGAGCTACGACGATGATGATGCACCCGCACGACGACGGACCTCCACCCCAGTGGTGGTGGTCATCTCGGTACCACCACGACGACCCGCCACCACCGCCGCCCAACGGGTCCAACTCGTTGAGCATCATCCTCCGCATGTGCGGGCTCGTCCTCGCCGTCACGTCCGCCAGCATCATGGCCGCCGGCTCCAACGGGTGCAACTCCGTCTCCTTCACCCACTTCGGCGGCTTCGTGTACCTCGTCGGCAGCAACATCACGGCCACCATCCTCGAGATCGCCGCCATCTACCTGCAAGTCCGACTCGACCACGTCGCCGCTGCCACCCCCGACCCTGACGACAAGACTGTGGTCACGGACATGGAGGATGAAGAGGAGGGGATCCGCCCCGCCGGGATCCTGCTTGCGGCCCTGGACATTCTCGTGCCGGCGCTGCTCTTGTCGGCGATGGGGGCGACCTTCGATCGGGCGGCGGCCAACAACGACCAGATCAGCGCATGCTCGGGGTTTGCGGTCCAGGTGATGCGGGCCAACATCCTGTCGCTCGTCGCCTGCCTCGCCCTCATGCTTGCCGCCTTCTTCAAGAACGTGCCGGTCAAGTTCAACTTGCCACCCTACTAAACAATCTGCTTGCTCTCCTTGTCGTTATGGTACTAGTGTGTCCACAAGTTCTTATTCTGCTTTTCTACTATAGTTATACAAGGTCGTTAGGGTTTTTCTTTCTCAAAAAAATAAGTTGTTAGGTTTTTTCTATATATTGAAAGGTTGAAAAGTACTACTAGTACGATATATATATATATATATATTGCAGACTCAATTATGTACCAAAGTGTCCTATTTCGAATATATGAGATGTTGAGATATGTGCGTGCCCAATTACGTGTCGTTGTGATGATTTTATTGAGCCAAATACAGTGAAACCCAGAATTTCCTGTTCTTTCTAATGGAAGACAACATCTGGGCGTGCTTGGTCTCGAGTTCTTTCTAATGGAAGCTGAAAACTTAAATCTCCCACTATAGCTCTGAGAACATGTGCTATGATACCGTGTCGTTGTGATGATTTTATTGAGCCAAATATGGTGAAATCCCAGAATTTCCTGTAGCCTACGTGTTAGGCTACTCATGTTTGATGCATGTTGGAACAGGACTTGCCGCATGCCCTAAAGAGATATACCAGATCACATCTATTTTTTATTTTATTTTCTAAACAATCTGCTTGCTCTCGTTGTCGTTGGTACTAGTGTGTCCACAAGTTCTTATTCTGCTTTTCTACTAGTTAAAAGGTCTTGCTTGTTAGGGTTTTTCTTTCTCAAGAAAATAAGTTGTTAGGTTTTTTTCTATATATTGAAAGGTTGAAACTACTAGTACGATATATATATATATATATATATATATATATATATATATATATATATATATATATATATATATATATATATATTGCAGACTCAATTATATGTACCAAAGTGTCCTATTTCGAATATATGAGATGTTGAGATATGTGCGGCGTGCCCAATTACGTGTCGTTGTGATGATTTTATCGAGCCAAATACAGTGAAACCCAGAATATCCGGTTCTTTCTAATGGAAAACAACATCTGGGTGTGTGCTTGGTCTCGAGTTCTTTCTAATGGAAGCTCAAAACTTAAATCTCCCGTTATAGCTGTACATAGTAGGATCTTTCTACCCGAATCTCTTCTTGGTCTCGAATTCCGCATGCTCCAAATTGTTCGTTGGAGGTAGATCTTCTACACATCTTGGTAATTTTCTGTCAAACCGTGTTTGATCTTTTTACCCGAACCTCTTCGGTCTTTGAGTACTAGATACACTAGACTGAACCATATTGCCTCTGATTGCAATATTTTGGTGAAATTCTTGCGAATACTGCCTACAGTTTTAAAAGACTTGATTGGGCACATTGACAGGCGGGTTCAGGATTTGTTGATCCCCTACTATTTGTTCCACACTTCCACTGACTTGAGTTGCAGGCTTTTATACTCCTGCTGTTTAGGATGTTTTGGTCTCATTTTCTTTGATGCTTGGACCGGAATCTCTTTTCTGTCTGAGATGCCATGGGCTTCCTGTTGCATATGGTTATTTGCGAACCTACTTCTGGGCAGTGGCGGGGCTAGCTATATGGCAAGCTCTGGCTTGTGCCACGCCTAAATTCGTATTGTCTTCATAGCATGTATGTGTAACCCTCCATAGATTAGTTAATTTTTCTTAGTACACGTCCATGCCGCCACACCTAAATTTTGATTCTACCTACGACACTGCTTCTGGGAGATGATTTTCACGCTAGCATGTGAACCATCTGGCTTGGAGAATCTCTATGAATCATTCTGGTTTCATGCTAGATTGTGAACGTTGATATAGTTCAATATTTCTTGGTGCCCTGCTGTGTGTGCTACTGAAAGCTGAGTTCTAGGTCTATCGCTGTGTGGCAGCAGAAATCCTCGCCATCTGCAGCTTCCTGCGTGCGTTGGGGGCCGCTGAGATCCGACCTGGCAGTACAAAAAATTGTCGTCCAATCAGCCTATAAAAGACCCCTCCGTCTCCGCCGATTTGTCTTACCTTCTCTATCTGTCATCCTAAGAAAAAAAGGTTGTTAGGATTTTTCGATTGAAAGGTTGAAACTACTAGTAAGATGTATTGCAGACTCAATGTATCAAATTGTCCTATTTCGAATATATGAGATGTTGAGATCAATGGCGGAGCTACATGCATGCCAGCAGGGGCCACCGCCCCCCAGCTTTGAAGATATTTTTGAAAAAAAAAATTTAGCAGGGCTTAGATGGAAGAAAAAATAGCCTTTTGCCCCTCCCAATCAATCAAAATTTACATTTCGCCCCCCCAACAGCTTTGGTCTAGCTCCGCCAGTGGTTGAGATATGTGTGTACCCAATTTATGTGCCTTTGTGATGATTTTATCGAGCCAAATATAGTGAAACCCAGAATTTCCGGTTGCCCGCCTACCGGTAGGCTAGTCATGTTTGATGCATGTTGGAACATGACTTGCCGCATGCCCTAAAGAGATATACTAGATCACATCTCGTTTTTTATTTTATTTTCTAAACAATTTTCTATAGTGCATAAATATGGATTCGTTCCTGTAACATGTCCTTCTGGTACAATAATGTTTTAATGCCAACTTGGAGCCAAGCCAAGATGATATACTTTGGGATAAATGTCTGTTCCGATGATGCGTCAAGTTTTGCTCCTGCTCATCATATCAGGTGGTATGGCAATCCTTTTGCTGCTAACATATATAAGTATTCAGCTGGGTATACTCTCGAAAAAGAAAAATACATAGTCGAACATTGTGTAATTATACATGTTCGCAACTGAGAACAGTTGACTTATCCCCCGCACGCACCTCACCTCGTATCACTTCCCACGTGGGCGATCGAGATGCAATCCTACCTCCCTGCTGCCCCCTCCTTCATGGGCTAATCAACTTGAGGTGTTCGAGTTGCTTGTAATTATCGGGTTTCGAAAAGTTGGGTTGCCAAACTCTGAGAGGACCCATTTCAAGGCAAACTCATTCCACTCCTATCAAGCTCAAAAATTTCATCAACTGTCCCATGAAGGAGACGGTCGAGACCTCCAAATTACTACTTTGTCTGTGACACGAGCGCCAACGTGGCAACCACGTAGGAAAAACGAGGAACTAAACGCCTTAGTGCATTGACCAAATTCACTCCCTCCTTCGCATGAACCCTAGGCCCGGCAGCGGCAAAATACACCCTCCACCTAGACCGATCCCTTGGGACATTTGCCTTCCGGCGCCAGGTTGTTGCACCCACTCGCTCATCCCGATCTCCAATGTCGCATGTCGTGCCCGCCGTTGCGAGGCTTTAGCCCGCCTTGCCGCTGGACGAGTTGAGAAGCACGGAGGATGGCAGATCCTCCTACCCAGGAATAAGTGTTGGATATATGTGGGTGAGCTACTCTTATTTTTTCTATTCGCACTAAATATAACCGCTAACTGGCTATTGACGTTAAAAAGATAGATCGAAGCTAGAATTGTTTGCTAGCCGAACGCTGGAAAACAATACTTATTTTTTGTCCCCAAATTTTCGTCAAGTAGGATCTTCCTAGAGACCCCTTACCTGGTTTCGATACTCATTGGCACCTACCTCTCTAAATTAGCTAGTGGAAAGGACAAGTGGATTCGTGGTACTTGTATCATGATGCAAGAAGCACCAGCGAATATATGTATTATTCCTGTTATGGTTGCTGCTCTGCGTAAACATACTGAAATGGGATTGAAGCATACTGCACAGTTCAGCTTCAAGGATGAACGAGGCATCATGGTTTCTATAACATGTGATAGTCAGATATCCAGGTTGACAAAAAAGTGTCCAATGGCTCGCATGTTTTTCCTGGATTGTAAAATACTGGACATGGTAACTGCTTCCACCACTACTAGGAAACAACTATAGATAGACGGATCTTCAGTTGTGCATATGTGTGACCATGCACTACGGACAAATTATAGTGGCGCATTTAAGGCAATATGCCACAGAAAATTTCACTATTTTGTGGCGCATATAGGGGAACAATGCACCACAGGAATTTGGTGAGACCCGTCAGAAAATATCAAACTTGGTATATTGATTATGTCTAAAAAAACCTTCACAAAATGACCTATCTTATTCGAGGTTTCTTGGCTTTCGGGTCAAATGACCAATACTATGGCTAGAATCAAGGCATAATTTGTGATAATGTGCCCATATTATGCATATATGTGCATCATGGGATGGCGAACAATATTGTAGGAGGAAGTTTTCCTTTTCGTCGCATCAAAAAGGCATTTTCTATTTTCTGAGCACAAAAAGGGGAGTTTTATGAAGCAACCACCAAATAGGTAATTCAAAATGCTAGCACCCCATTTTACAAAAAATACTAGACCACCTTATATGGACAATGTCCCAACAGGGGAATCTGAAACCTTTCCATCCACCCCTGGTGAAAAATACAAATTCCTGCTGAATCGGCAGGAAGTGGGTCAGATATGAACTACAGGTACATGATCTGATGCTCATGTTTTTATAAAAATCATTTTTAGGTTCACAATATGTTATTTTATCAAAGATCTAATGCAATTTTAGCGTGGCTCGGCCTCGAGCTAAGAATCTTCATGACCGCCGTTCGACAAAGTTTGACGATAGTTTAAAACGGGCATAAAAAATTCAAAAACGATAGAAACACTACAAAACCTTCGCGTGATGTTATATTATGACATAGTTGGAAGGAAACATATGAAACCTGCTATATTGATTATGTCTTAAAAATACCTTCACAAAATGACCTATCTTATTCGAGCTTTCCTGATTTTTGGGTTAAATGACAAATATTATGGCTAGAATCAAGGCATAGTTTGTGATAATGTACCCATATTATGCATGGATGTGCATCATGGGATGACAAACAATATTGTAGGAGGAAGTTTTCCTTTTCGTCACACTAAAAAGCTATTTTCCATTTTCCGAGCCCAAAAAGGGGGATTTTGTGAAGCAACCACCAAATAGCTAATTCAAAAACGGGGGTCTATGATAAGTTGATATGGATATCATATTTAGATTGTTTTCATTTTTTGGTCAATTTAGACATATTATTTATCAAATTCCGATTTACGGATTTAAATATATTAATTATTCCATATTAAATAGAAAAATACAAAAAGGTAAAATTATTATATTTTTATTTGAATTCAGTAGTATTTTATTTGAATCGGTAATATTTTTACTTATTCATTGTTGTTTACTTAAATAAGTGTTTGTAGTTTCAAAAAATAAAAACATGTGACATAATGATATACTAGTTAATAGGATTGATATCATAATATTGACAACTAGGTACAAATTGCTTCGCGGAAACCGATTCGGAAGGAACTGAGAAGTTAGGCGTGCTGGAGCTGGAGTAGTGTTAGGATGGGTGACCGAGCGGAAAGTTTGATAAAAACTGCAATTTAATCAAAAATTAAATATAATTAGTGTTAAAAATGTTTGAGGTTAGAGATTAACGATTCAAACAATTCAAAGATTTTAAAAAGTTGAGAAAAAAATCAAAAAAATTGAATTTTTTTGGATTTTTTGCGACCTGCCGTTTTTAAATATAATTAGTGTTAAAAATATTCGAGGTTAGAGATTAACGATTCAAACAATTCAAAGATTTTAAAAAGTTGAGAAAAAAATCAAAAACAAATTCATAAAAATTTGAATTTTTTTTTGGATTTTTTTGCAACCTGCCGTTAGTATGCCGACGGGGCTATGCCGAGAGCAAGGCCGTCGACGTAGCATACGCTGATGGCTAGAGCTACGCCGGCGGGCAAAAGTGCCTCCGCCGAGGAAGACCTTTGTCGAGGAGGCTACGCCGAGGACAGCCGTCGGCGTAGCATACGCCGAGAGCATTTTGGCCTACGCCGACGGCTTTTTATCTTTGGTCGTAGCGTGCCGTTCCTGTAGTGATATATAGTCATCAACTAGTCTTCATGTATGTGTTGTGTGCATACAAGAATGCGGGTGGCAGGTAGCAAATCCACGGTGCACAGCCTTAATAAAATGCAATAGCTTGTGTTTAAGTCTGCCTGGCCTTGTATTAGATTCTGACCATCACCATGGTTGATGGATGGCCACTGTTTATTTCTGCAGAAAATAGCTCTAGACGGGAATACCAATTCTTTTTTTTATGTACAGCAATTGCAAGTATTATAGCACCGATATATGTCTTCCACCATCAGGATTCAGGCCGGGTGGCCATATGCATCAATTGACAGCAGCAGCAGCAGCAGCGAAAATTACATCAACAGCACACTATAGCAACACAGGGTAAGTTAAACTGATAGTTATGCATCAGGCGAATTTCATGGTGATGCTAATATGAAGGTGCTATGCGACGACCTCGACTTTGTGTCTCTTGGATCCTGCCCCAGCTTTTCCTTGCGCCTTTGTGTCTCTGTCCTTGTCCTGCTCCTTCTCCGCCCGAACCAGTGCAGAGCTTGCCCTGGGAGGCATGACGAAGGACTCGTTAGGCTGGTCTTGGAATGGATGCCCTTGTCTAACCTATCTTATATGGACGTTAGGCTAGTCATGTGTGATGCATGTTTTTAGACAAAACACATACATTACATTACACCCCCAGGTGTTTTGCTATTTGCACTTAAATACATAACTCTAGTCTGCAGGTTATAAATAGGTTTTGGTTTTATTAAAAGTGCTAGTACATGTGAGGACTTATTAATTAAAGCCTATGTGTAGTGGATGTTGGACTTGATTCTCTAACGCTGTGTTTGGATGTTGGAAAATTGCCTCGGAATTGAATTGGACTAAAAATTCCAAATCCAGTATGGAAAGGAAATGGGCACAATTTCCAATTCAGGTGTTTGGATGTGCATGAATTTTTCCCTTGGAATCAAAGGGTGGCACCTATTTCCAAATTCTGTTTGGATGAACAAAACAATGGAATTGAAAGTTTTGTTGACGTTTGACAAATTGAGGAAGACAAGAGGAAGATGAGGGACGTGGAGATGTCGGCGAACTACCAGGGATCCACCGCCACTCACCTGGCGCTGATTCTCAAGCTCCCGCCGCCGTCTAGGGTTAGCTCGCGCCGCCACTCGCCTGGTGCTGATGCTTGAGAGGGGAAGGGGAGCGAGAGGAGGCGGGGAAGGGGAGAGACGGGGCAGCTCACCGACGGTGGCGCTGGGGACAGAAGGGCGCGGGCACGGTCTCGTCGAGCAGGCTTCACTCGCGGAAACGAACAGGTACGCGCGTGGGGAGGAGATTCCACGCGTTTCCGAGAAGGTGAGCTCGGAAACTCCCGAGGTCGGGCGGGCGCTAGCGGGGGTTACGCTCGGAATTGCTTCCTCTTTCCACGCTTTAATTCCAAGACCCTCCCAAACACTAGAATTCGGCCCAACGATTCCAGAATTCCAATTCCGAGCCTATTTTCCAACATCCAAACACAGTGTAAACATTTTTACTCCATTCATAGAATCCATGAGAAAATTTTAGAGTCAATGAGAAAATTTTAAAATCTCACAAACATTTTTATATCTATGTATAATTTTTTTACTATGATAGAACCACACGAAAAGAAAAAAAGCAAATGAAAAACAAAAGAGAAGAAAAGGAAAAAAACCAACATAAAAAATAACTGGCAGAAATAGAAAAACAACCATAAAAAAACCAGCTAGAACCACACAAAAATTAAATAAAGGTCCTTGGTGACGGAGTTGGGCCATACATACCCAGATGACCAACCGGTCTGCGTGGCGCTTATGTGCCCCAGCTAGAACCACACAAAAAATGTCATAAATTTGTCTAAATTCGAAAGTATCTAGACACTATTTAATATATAGATTTATTTAAATTTAAATAAATTTACGGCATCTTTTTAGAACGGGGAGTACTCCGTCTATCTCGAAATAGATGTTAAAAATTTGTCTAAATTGTCATGCACCGATACAGAAAACGTGTCTGCAAACATAGAAATTTAGATAAATCTTTAACATATACTACCTCCGTTTGAAAGCTTAAGGCTTTTTTTTTGAAAAGTCAAACTACGGAAAATTTGAGCAAACTTAAAAAAAAACTATCAAAAACTATGATATTATATAGATACCATGTGAAAATATGTTTCATGGTGTATCAAATGAGTACGGATTTCGTATTATAAATATTAATATTTTTTTCTAAATATTTAGTCAAACTTTACTTAGTTTGACTTTTGGAAAAAATATAAACCTTAATCTTTAAAAATTTTGGAGAGCGGAGGGAATAACAAGGAAAAGAATATGATAATTAAAACCAGATTGATTCGGAGGAGATCCTGCTGTACACGGGGTAATTAAACGTGGCTAAATGATCGCCGGATGCAGATCGATACCACATTTATGGTCCACGGAAAATAAAAGGAAGGAAATAATAAGACCGTCGATGCCGCCTGACGAAGAGAACAAAAGGCAGCAGCATAGCGTCCGTTTCTCGGACAGGGAATGCGCCTGATGAGGAAGCGGCACTCATCATCTGCGGCGTCGATGCCGCCCAAGGGATTCATGGCAGTGCTCGTGGTGGGCGGCGGCGCGGCGGCGGAGGAGGAGGAGGAGGAGAGGTTCGTGGTGCCGATGACGTACCTGAAGCACCCGCTCTTCCTGGGCCTGCTCAAGGACGCCGAGGAGGAGTACGGCTTCCAGCAGCAGGGCACCATCACCATCCCCTGTGGCGTCGACAACTTCCGGCGCGTCCAGGCCATCATCGACCGCCGTCAGAAGCTCAGCGGCTATTCTCATTGTTTCAAGTCTTTGTTAGGGTTTAGTTAATTATGGTGAGAAATGATTCAAGGATCGTCATGCATGCTTTGTTTGTTTGGATCTGCGTGTCGCAAAATTGATTAGGATCGATTTCTACTAGGTTGGGATCACGTTGAAACAAATGTGGTGATATGTCGTCGGTGCTTAGATTAGATGAACCAGATGCTCTATTCCTCCTTCCTTGTTACTTCACTTTTGTGAATTTGCTTTTTTCCTTTCAGATCTTGTGGTTGGTAGTATTCTCTTAATTTCAAGCAAAAGCTCTATTCGTTGGGTTTTTATCTTTTTTCTGTCTCCTGTATTCAATCAAAGGAGGGATTCGTGCCGGCTGTTAGTATTGCTAATTAGTTCTATATATACACATGTACTAACATAATCATCATTATTCTGTGCTACTCCACTACCGGTAATCAGCAAAGTGTAGGACACACATAATGTACACGCCCATCTACAAATAAATTATTATCATATTGCAAGGTTGATATCATCAATTTGGAAAATTTTGAACACCTGTGAAAACCCGCAACCGTTCATCGCAAAAATATATACTACTCCATCCAATCCAAATTACTAATTGACTTAACTAGTAATAATAAGAGAATTGCTATACTTACTACAAAAACTAAATTGACATAAGCAAAAAAAAAAATAGGTCCATGCATCGGGAAAGGACGATAGCTTGTTCTTCTCCCTTCACATACCCACCACCTTACGGCTTCCACCACGGCCCCCAATATTCGCCCCCTCCTCGTCATTCCTTCATGTTTATAGCCGAAATAATCATCTTTGCAGCCACGAATTGTTTCAGGTCTTTTTAGGGTTTAGTTATGGTGAGAAATGATTCAAGGATCTGCGTGTCATGAAAATTGATTTGGATCGATTTCTACTAGGTTTATCTTGAAAGGGGATTTCTACTAGGTTGGAATCACGATGGAAAAAATGGAGATATGTCGTCGGTGCTTAGAATAGATGAACCAGATGCTCTCTTCCTCCTTCCTCGTTCCTGTACTTCTACCATCGACACTAATGGGGATATCTTTGATGGCCAAGCTATGTTGTGGCAATGTCATCGAGAGGGCTTTAGACGTAGGAGAAGTACATATAAATGATTTGGTTTAGAGAGAATTCTTATTTGTGTAATATTTATTATCCTACCAGAAAGGAATTTAAAATGGGATCATACATCCTTTTTGTATTGATAAAAGAGATCAAGTTGCATTATACATATAAACATGTAGAATTTTTATGAAGCATAAAAAGCCTATTAAGCTGGGCAATGGTGATGTAGTGGTTATTATCGACATTAAGAAATGTCCTGCTCGCTGGAGTTTACAAATTTTCTACTACAATCGACACCAATGAGTATATCTTTGATGGCCAAGCTATGTTGTGACAATGCCATCGAGGGGCCTTTGGACGCTGGAGAAGTACATAGATATGATTCGGTTTAGAGAGAAAGAGTTGGTGTATAATTCATAGCGCATGATTATAACAACACAAATAACAGAAATGCACACTAATGTACAAAAATGATAAAATTATTTTAATCCTTAGTTTACCCAATTTTGTTAGACTTTAATAGTTCTCATTAATTGACTCATTGGAAACTAATATTGTGTTCGTACTTCTGGAACAAAAGAGCCATATTATGATTTAAAAAGGGAAATAAATTCTTGCATGTCGTGAATCATGTATGCAATATAAATTTTAAATCGAAATTAAAGTTGTTGCCTGCCCATGTGCGTTGGCCACTAGCATGGTAACAATTTTAAATGTTTAATTTGACTGAACTATTAACAGTGGTTAATTATTTTTCTCCCAAGTTAAAGAAAAATTATCAATGTCCATTACTATCATATACTGATTTAACATCACGAATAGTTTTATTATTGAACTAATATTACATGTAAAGAACACACGTGTGTTTTTCAAATGTTGCAACAATGTTTAGCCCACAAATTTAAGTTGGTTAAAGCTCTTACTCGTATATGTACTCTATTTACCATAATATATTTTTACAGCCCAAGATCCATATTATTTCTTCTCATAAAATGTGATATCCATGAATTCATAACTCTACTTTTCATACGCCTTAAACCCGTTAAAGTATGGTGCCCTCGCATCTACGAGGGCCACCTCGCTAGTTTAATAGTAAAGATAACTATGATTTTACTTGGTATGAAATATAATTTCTTACTAGAAGAACTTTTTAAAAAACAGAATCTTACGCCTCCATCTAATAACTAAGAAGAGGAGAGTTGCCCATTAAAAACCGTCGAGGTCGTCGGATGCATCATCATCATCCAGCATCTCACATCAAGTCCGACTTGTTGTAGAAGATCCGTGAGGCGCAACTTCTAAGCGACTGCATGAGATCGTCATCGGCCTGTTGTGAAACAGTTGGCTGCAATGCCAACTGTAGACATCTCCAACATCAACGAAAGCTTTCACATGAGAGATATGAAGGGAATGCACCTTTTCGTAGTGAGTTAAATGGTTGAACAAAAGAGTTAAATGGTTGAACAAAAGAGCTGCAAACAACAAATTTCATTATGTGTGAAAACCAATGGTAAGGAAATCGGTAATCGTAACTGCTCGGTTGTCTTGGGAGTAGCGACTAATTGGAATTTGGACGATTAACTAATTTAATCGGTCAGCTATTAATCGGTGCAACCTACAAAAATTAGCACCTAAAACACATATGAATCCTCTTGCACCTCAACCACATACCCTACTAAAGGCAGCCTCGAGCTCCAGGATGAGATACTCAAGGCGCTCGAGCTCTTGTATCTGAGGTCTGATCGGCAACTACAAGAAACTGATCAACAACGATAAGGAACTGGCTGGTGATGGCAGAAATCGAGCTCCTAGAGGCAGGGATTGAGCAGGAGCATCGAAAAACCTACTTCATTAGGGCAGGCTAGCGGATGGATGGGCGATAAGTGTTGATAATTTTGCAACTTTTTTGACCAAGTGTAGTAGTTAATCGGGAACATACCTAGTAATTAGAGTGTCAGAGCTATTAATCGGGCTAAAACGATTAATGGTAATCGACACGGTCAGGTCACACGGTTAGGTCCCTAGTAGCGATTAATCGGCCTATTAATCGCTGATTCGGCCTATTTTTTGAACAATGGTGAAAACAAGGTATCGAATAAAATCATCAAACTAATGCTAGAAAAGGTGAATCTAACAGATGACTGGTGATGTGAATTAACTCAAGTGACTATCCACCATGAAACATGAAAAAATACACCATGAATCCGGTAATAACAGTGACATGTTTGCGGAGATCATACTCCATGCATTATTGTGCAAACCAAGACAATTAAGTACATATGGTAAATACAGATACATGCACCATCTATTGATGAATCACATATTGGTGCTGCATTTTTTAGGGAGACATACATATACAGAAAGGAAAGATAACTTTGGAATTAGGAAATAATACTAAGGCATGTCAGCTGCTCGTATACTAAGCTGAATAATCACCAAGATTTCTTCATCAACAACGTCCCACCTGCATAGAAGAAAACAAAAAAAAACATGAGAGCAGGCTATTGATACTATAAGTATTATGCCAAACAAAAAGATGCCTAGAAAGGAAATAATGGATAAGCTAAAAAAGGCATTGGTTAGCGTCACCCTGTTTGTGATGCAAATATTTGCATTATAAACTAAGTTCTGAATGCAAATACTAGTATTCTGTAAAATAAAGTCAAAGGAAAATAAAGGAGGACAAGATGGGAATGGGAAAGGTTATGGTACCTCACATGCTTTCTGCCGCAGCTCCTGCAATGTATTGTCATCTTCGGAAATCAGGGGTATGTCATATAGTTTCAGGTCACTCAGGGATGAAAGGTGCAGCAATCCCTCAGGTAGCTCGCTTATGTTTTCACACCACCAAAGTTCAAGGTGAGAGAGCTTTGGCATTGTCCCTACCTCCATCCTCCACTCCTCCATGGAAAAACTACGAATTATTAACTCTTGTAGACGAGGAAAGCCGTGGGCAGAGCAAGACATAGTACAACCTTCATAACCCCTCAAAGTGAGCATCACAAGAAAGGAAAGCTTCTCTAGGATCGGCATTGGGTCCTGGTTAATGGCATCAGCAGATAGATAGAGACGCTGTAGGCTTTGCGGGAACTCGGGCAGCTTATCGATCACACTGAATCTGGTGAGGTAAATATCTACTAGTTGAGGCATGTTGACAAATATGTTAATCATCGCTTCAGGGATGAGGGTCATGCACAAGAAGAGGGTTTTTAGTTGAGTAATTTGTCCAACAAAATTCACCATGCCATGATCGGAATATTTAGTGCCAATTGATCCAATGTCTAACCATAAGGTCCACATCACTTTCTGTTGCACAATCCTTGGTGGAGTGAACACATTACTGAGGTAAACATGCCTTAAAGTCAAGATATCCCAGAGGGAGTTTGGTACTACCTCCTTCAGATGTGTGTTTCTCAGATCTACTGTTTCCAAGTAAAGGAGTTTTCCAATTGAAGAAGGAAGCACCACATGCCTACATGCTCTCAACCTAAGACATCTTAGGTGAATGAACCCAGCAATTGCACAAAAATCCTTTAGGCTTGAGTTTTCGATGTGAAGAACTCTAAGAAATCTGAGCTTAGGCACGCACGCTGCCGAGAGTCTAAAACCAACAAGTGTTCGGACATTCGGTGTTCCCTGCAATATATGACCTGTAATGTTTTGGAAAGAATAACGATAGGACATCATGGCATCACATGATGAGGCACCAACTCCTGTTATATGTTAGAGTGGTTCCACATGTTAGCAAGAAGCCAGATATAAGAAACATGTATTATAACAAAAAATGGGAGTGTATACAACAAGATGGGATGAAGCCTGACCTGTAGTATTGTCGATGGTATTAAGAAAACCATCTTGTCTTGCTTCTTCTATGCACCAGTCATGCAGAATATCATGAATCCTTATTGTTTCAATCCATCCATGTGCCCTGCTTCTGGAAACAACTTGGACCAAGCTTCTTTGAGCTAACTCTGTCACATACTTGCGTGCTGTTTCTTCTAATGAATGCTTTGACATATACGGAATAAAATTTTCTGCTATCCATAATTCAATGAGGTCCGAGACATCTATTTCAGAACCCTCACAAAAAGCGGCAAAATAGAGAAAGCAAGATCTTAAATAATGATTTGGTAGGTCTTTGTAACTGCGGGCTATTATGGCTTGCATCACCTGTCCAGTTTTGGTCGATGACCAACACGAAAGTATATCCGACCATGCTTCGAGATTTAGATTCTTTGATAGATAAGCCCCCAAAACTGCAAGTGCTAGTGGTAATCCATCACATTTCTTTGCAAGATTTCTCCCTAGTTCTTCAAACTCTTCCACGTCACATATGGAGGACCTTTTATACGATGGTAATGCTTTGCTACCAAATAGTTCCCAACTTTTCTCACGATCTAATTGCTTTAGAACATGAACATGAGTTGGCATTTGAATATGGTTTGCAACATCTTTCTTTCTTGTAGTCAGCAACACTCTGCTTCCATTATTTGTATCTGGAAAAATATTAACCATTCTATTTATTTGCTCCCATGTATCTGTATCCCACACATCATCAAGAACAACAAAGTATCTTTTATGCAACAGAAAATCACGGACCTTCTTTCCCACCTCATACTCCTGTGTTGCATCGATTGCTCTAGACCCATCTGAGGTCTCTATCATTTGTTTCATAATATTGTTCAGTAAATGAATGCCCTCGAATTTTTGAGATACGGTTACCCAAGCAATTGCCTGAAAGTGTTGTCTCACCGTGGACGAAGTGTAGACTTTTCTAGCAAGTGTTGTTTTTCCCGCCCCACCCATGGCAACTAATGAGACCGCAGTAAGCATGTTTTCACTGCTAACTAACCTATCCACTATTTCCTTGTGTTCATCTTCAAAACCAACTATGACAACATCATCTTCAAAGTTCTGGTGCATAAGATTGGTATCTTGTGGAAACTCATACTCAAGTACACCAGTATTATCCAAATCAATATTCAATATTTGTGCACTTGCGAAAATCTCACTTAGCTTCCTTCTTACCCGTTGAATTTCAACACCAATTTTATGAAGGGTAACCAAGTCATTGGGCAAGGCGGCATACCTTGAAAGGGCACCCATGAAGCCCTTCTTGAGTCTGTTTCTCTTTTCCATATAATCTGCCGCTTCAATAACATTGTCTGCCTCGTAGACTACAGTCCTAATCTGGCTTACCAAGACAGCAACTCTTGCATTTCCTGATCTCCATTTGTTGTCAGCGTCTTTGAGATAAGCCTGCAACCTCATCGGCTCATCTTTCAAGAAGGACACTTCGAGGGCCACTCCACATAAAAATGTGGTCTCCTGGACTGCATGATTACCCATGCTCCCAAGCACGGCTCTAAGAGCCAACTCCGCCATTGCTCCTTGGTTCTGCCAAGCCCCCTAGAGATGGAATGTATGATAAGACTCAGATTGGCAAGAATCTATGTTCTGTGACTCAACCCTTCACACAGTCAGAGAACCCGACACTAGCTACTGAGAAGAGAGAGTTGAGAAAGGGAGAAGAGTACGTCTGAGAAACTCACTCACCGATGGGATCCACTTGAGCTCGTGCAGACTTCTGACCACGGGAGCGGCGGCGGCGGCGGCTGGAGATGCCGGCGGCGAGTGTGGTGCTGGGGGCAAGGAGATTGCGATTTGCAAGTCAAAGGGCTTCCCCTTTCTGTGTGTGTTTTTTTGCGTAGTTGGTAGCTCAGCTCAACACGTACCAATGTACAATACTGCCCTCCGTGCACGTTCTTTCAGCGACTTGCCAGCCGTAGATTCCGGCCGATCATGGTCCACCCTGTGATTATAAAAAACCCAAAAGCTAAATAGCGAGTGGATCGTGGCACGACTCCCCTCTATCGTTAACATTTAGAGACAATCGAGAATTGGTAAATACTCCATCCGTTTCAAAAAAAATGAGATGTTTTAGTTATGTGAAACATATGTATCTAGATCAGTTTTAGTGTGTAGATCACACTAAAAAAAGTCTAGATATATTTATTTCACAAAAATTAATAGTACATTTTATATTTTAAAATGGAGGGAGTATATAAAAACTTTATATTCACCTTGCGCAATTAATTTGGAATCATGATAAAATATACTACTACTTTGATATCAAATATGTTTTTGATATTGTGAATACTCCTTTATACTAGCATGGCGTCCAAATGCAGGGGCATCCTCTGAATATGTCTGAAAACATCTTTTTTCTCTAGAAATTTATATTATGTGAATAGAGTTAAAATGGTTCTAGTCAACATAAATATTATGCTACCAAAATTACTTCTATGGAAGACATCTTTGATCATTAATTTAATGGAAATAATTAATGTTGTCATTAACACAATGTATCAATGATTATATTTGCCTTTTGTACGAGGTGATATTAGATCAGTACATATGACAAGCTAGGACGATGTTGATTTCAATGCCAAATTAAACCTTATGCTAGCTAACAAAACTTGTTTATTGATGTGTAAATAATAATTTAGTGCACGATGATGTTGTATATAATTTTATTTTTGTGAAAAAATCATTTATCTATTAATAATCATCAATAACATAAATATTAATAATGGTATTTTTTCGAAATGGGGGAAGACCACCTCGGTCTTTGCATCCAAGAGATGCACATAACCTTTCTCTATAGCCATATATACTATCCTCCATCTCACAACTTGGTTTATTTGATGTTGTTATTCTTTACTAAAGTTTCAGTGGCATAGCTTGATTCGAGGTTATCATCTAGGGAATGAGCCAATACCATGTTACTATCTGTATTGAAATTACGGTTTTGTAATTGAGAAACACAGAATGTTATGCACATGTTTATGATTACGAACTAGCATTTTCATCAGAATGTCGGCACATTTTGCCAACTATAGATTCCGCAATTTTGCAATTTTGGAGATGGTTCATTTGGCTGGTTGGCAAGCATGACAATATTTCGATTGTGCAGTCCTAGGGATTGAGTCACTAACATGGTTACTATCTATATTGAAATTACGATTTTCTCACTAAGAACACATAAGATTATGTGCATGTTTATGATTAATTATGAATTGGCGTTGTTAGTTTACATTTCTGTAATCTCAATGGTGATCAGGTTGTCCTGTGCAGGTACCTTTTGCCAACTACAGATGCTGCAACTTTGGAGATGGTTCATTTGGCTGGTTGGCAAACGATCTTCAGAGATATCCAGGTCTTGCTGTAAACAAAAAAAAGGTTGTCGAGCTCGGCGCTACCAGGGCTACTGGACAACCACGGCCCATTAGCCCATCAAGGCCCTAATAATAAACCCTAGTGCCAAAGCTTCTCCCTCTCCCCCTCGACTCCACCACTCCCCACCACCGCGCAGAACGACTGCTACCGCGCCGCCGCCGCCGACGACGACGATGTGGCGGTCTGGAGCCCGTGCTCTCCGCTCCTCCATCTCTAGGCCTTCACCGCCGCAGCCAAATCCACTCCCGACCTTGGCCAAGGCCCCACCCCCACACCTCCTCTCCCGTTCCCTCTCCTCCTCCTCTCCGGTCCCGGTTGCCGTGTCCTCCTCCTCCTCCTCCTCCTCCTCCTCCTCCTCCTCTTCGCCGCCGGCCTTCTCCGGAAACCTCAAGGTGACTCACCGTGCCTCTCTCTCGTGTTAATAATAGCACCAATGGTAGGTCCCCGATCCACATTTCGCCACCACGCTGAATCCTGACGACGGCGGCGATCCACAGTTCCCAAATTGGTAGCCTGAGCATTCTTCATGGTAGAATCCGCTAGTTGCAGCCAAGAGTCCAAATAGTCCTGGAGGAGGATCATGGATCCTATGGGCTGTAAATAGTTGCTGATTTTTTTCTTCTTCTGGAATAGTACTGAAGTTATTGCTGATTGGCTTGGTTGACTGTACAAGTACAACCAACATGCATGCATTACCACCTCCTATTTTTGTACCCCTTGCGTTCTAGGTTGTAGAGTTCTAGATTCGTGTGAATAAATCGTGATCAAAAGGTGAAATGCACATTGGTAACAATTGTCTGATTTACGCATGTTGACCTGCCTTTGCTACTCCTTTATTTTTGTGGTTGCTGTTATTCCACTGACTCAGCCACTGAATCTACAGAATATAGTTTGTAATATGATGGAACGGTTAAAAGACTTGTTATTTCTGTTATTTTCATGGCAATAGCTGTTTGCACAACTTTGATGAACTGTATGTTTTCTCTGATCATATCTGATCGAATGAAAGTAGCTGCATCTATTTGATCCTTCCGAGAAAAGAAAACAAGTCTGCAACTAATATCCTTAGTTGAATTTTTTTCTGCAACCATCCTATAATTTGGATTTACATTAATGTAAATTTTGAACCCCCCTTACCAATGTTCAGAGTAGTTTGACAGACACTTAATTTTTTCCAAATTGTGCAGAAAGCACTTGCAGGTTTGAGAAGAATCGATCTTGAGGGGCTGCGATGGCGTGTGTTTGATGCAAAGGGCCAGGTCGGGATACTTTTGCTTGTTCAACTGTAAGGAAACTACCCACGGGAAATGGTTATGCAGTAAGCTGCTTTGTCCCATGTGACAGGTGCTTGGACGGTTGGCATCGCAAATAGCTACTGTGCTCCAGGGCAAGGACAAGCCGACCTACGCACCACATGTGGAAAATGGAGACATGTGCATTGTAGTCAATGCGAAAGATATCAGTGTTACAGGAAGGAAGATGACTGATAAAATTTACTACTGGCACACAGGGTTAGTAGTAGTTCTAGCAAATACCGTGGAACGCCTTGTTCGGTACCATTGTTAATTTCCTTCTGTTATGTGTGTTTCCCAATAGGTACATCGGCCATCTGAAGGAAAGAAGGCTCAAGGACCAGATGGCAAAAGACCCAACTGAAGTGATCCGCAAAGCTGTCATGCGGATGCTTCCCCGCAATCGGTTGCGTGATGTAAGTGAAATTTCATTTCTGTTTGTTTCGACTTTCTAGGATTGGTCATAGGTTGATTCCTTTTCTGTTTGAAGACTTGATACTAGCCTTTTTTGTGCTACCTGCATAGTTGGTATTTTAGATTACGCCGAAGCTTCTGCGGCAATATGATTAACTGCCACAATGACAAGTACCCTTTAAAAGACTGAGCACTTTTATCATGCACCAGTTAACTGGCGATCATGCTTATCTTATTATTCCAGCAAACAACCTATGTTTTGTTTAAGTTTGTTGATGGATTCCGTACCAAACGATCCTGTAGCTATGTTTTGTCCAGTTAACTGGTTTGAAACACTTAGTATTTCCTCTTGTTTCCTTTCTGAATTGCCATTTGGCACCAGCTAGTCTGTGACAGTAGCCTTGTCTAACAACCAGCATTTTGATGATTCTTCAGTTTAGGGATCGCAAGCTGAGGATATTCGCTGAAGGTGAGCACCCATTCCATGACAGACCTATCGAGCCTTTTGTCATGCCTCCACGCAAAGTACGTGAGATGCGTCCCCGGGCAAGACGTGCACTGGTACGGGCACAGAAGAAAGAGCAGGACAGGGACGCAAAAGCACAAGGCAAAGCCGAGCCAGGAGCTAAGAACACCAAAGCTGAGGTTGCCGCATAGGTAGTTTCAGGTAGCTGTTGGTGGATTGGGGAGACAGATGATCTGCTTTGTGAGAACTGACCCAATGCATTTCTGAATGATCTGTGTCTTTGCTGCTGCTGTTGATGTAATTTTGCTGCTGCACCTGGTGGCGCTATGATATCAAATGATGGTTGAGGCAATCACAAGCTGCACAACCACACATGGGAAGATAGATATATATCGGTGTTTTAATGTATGCAATTACTGTCCACCATAAAGGTTGATATCATCGTTGGAGCTTTTTTTTCTGTAGAAATAAACAGTGGCCATCCATAGTGATGGCCAGAATCTGATCTGAGTTCAAGCAACTGACACGTTTCTGTTTAGCTGGAGCATTGCACTAAGGTTGTATAGCTGAAGCTTTGCTGCTTGCCACTTTGCATTTTTGTCTGGACGCAGGCAAAGCAAAGCTAGACTAATGTATGCATGTTTTTCTATTTGAAGTTCCAGATTTCAAACATGTTTGTCTGATGCTATTATTTTGTTCTATTCGAAGTTCCAAAATTTTCTATTTGAAGTTCTATTTGAAGTTCCAAATTTCAAACATGTTTGTCTGATGCTATTATTTCAACCTACTGTGTTCACTCCATGGAAATTATTTTGTTCTTACTGCTAACAATTTTTGTTTCGAAACTAAAATTTCAGGTAACTCCATCCTTTTGGAACACCCACTTTAAAAGGTAGTTGATATTGATAATCATATAAGAGACTTCTGTATACATCTGACATAGCTATTCTTTTCGCAAAAATAGCCATCCATGATCCATCAGTAGTTTTGAGCAACTACATGTGATACATCTATAAAAAACTAAGAATATGTTGCTCTTCAAATCAAAATAAAATAAAATGTGTTGAACCTTTGAAAATGGGAGAGCACTAAGGACTTTCTAATATTCTTTGGTAACGTAGGCATTTTATTTCTAACTCGTCGCTACATCTATCCGCTTAAGCAGTAAAATGATTCAACAGAGCTCCCCGCTCACATATCTTGGCCTGCCCCTTGGCACAACCAGACCAACTATTCAGGAGACCTAACACTGAGAGAAGGCTCAATATAAACGCCCGTTTCCTTGATTATTGTGGACGTTTGCAACTAGTTAATTCTGTCCTATCAACACAAGACAGTAATCAAGATTGCGGATAGATCTCGTCGACATTGTCTTTGGGCCCGAGATGAGGATTCTGCTTCTGCTCATTCGCTGCCCGCTTGGTCCCTTGTCTGTAGACCAAAGAAAAGGGAGGATTGGGAGTTATCAATTTGGAATTACAGAATCAGGCCCTCCTGCTCAAACAGTTACATAAATTCTTCTGCGAGATGACATCCCCTGGGTAAAATTAGTTTGGACGATTTATTCCCCGGATAGTCCACCTCACACTCAATCTCTCTGTGGGTCGTTTTGGTGGCGCGATGTGTTTGGTTTAATTGACATATACAGGTGCCACTGTAATTCTTTGGAAAGACTTCTGGTTAGGACAAGAACTTCTATCCAATAAATTCCCACGCATACACTCCTATGCTCTTAATGAAGATGTCTCGGTGGCCAAAATTTTCCACACACAAGATCCCTACTCCATGTTTGCTTTACCTATCTCCACTCAAGCATTTGGTGAACTGACACAGTTGTTGGAGAATATTCAGCCCTTCCAATTAATACCTAATGGGAGTGATGTTAGAAACTTTGCTTGGGGCAGCAAAACTCATACATCTTCGAAGTTCTACAACTTCATGTTTGAGGCTATTCCTGAAGACGTCACCTTATCTGCCATATGGAAATCTAAGTGTCTTCCGAAGCTGAGAGTTTTTGCATGGTTGTTAATTCTTGATTGACTAAATACTAAAGATATCATGCTGAGAAAAATTGGCAGGTGGATTGTGGCACGTCCTGTGTACTGTGTGCAAATCAGAAACATGAAAACTGAGACCACTTATTTTTATGCTGCCCCTTTGCCTCTAATTTCTGGCAACGGATTGGTATTTCTTGGGACTGCTCTCTGGATATTTCAGAACGCTTTGCTCAGGCTAAAAGATCTTTCACAGGCCCTTGTTTTATGGAAGTGGCGATTTGTGGAGTTTGGAATATTTGGAAGGAACGGAATGCTCATATTTTTGAAAATAAAACACCCTCTTTGGCACGATGGAGAGTTTGTTTTCAGCATGGTTTACTGCTCCATCAGTATAGAGTGAAAAACTCTCTTGTGCGACCTCTTTTTTTTTTTTTTTTTTTGAGAAATTGTGCGACCTCTTCTGGACTGGGTTTTGAATACTTTTATATGTTTGGACTTGTCTTTTCTTTGCACCATTTTTTCCCTCCCCGATGTAATCCTTTTTTATTTTCTTATGGACCCACATCCACCTGTACATTTGTCTATATTATAAAATGAAAAACCCCTACGGTTCACCTATAAAAAAAAATGATTCAACAGAGATTCACAACTGGACAAAAAATATATGAAGATCTCATATTCAGGGGAATCAGCCAGGAAATCATATTACGCAAGGTAGGTAGCTGGAAGAAGAATGCTTTCTTTTATCTGGCCTACTGCCTTAATTCAAGGCTGAATTCAAGCTCATGTACTGCTAGTGTATACTTATAGATAACACAAAACCAAGTTAATGTCTCCACTTCAACTTTTCGTCAACATCCTGCAGCAAGTGGCAAGGCACAAGCTGAGATCACCAGGCGGCATAGAGACCCTAATAGGCATCATAGGTATCGTAGAGATTCCCTGGAAAAACTAAAATGATCCAACATTAGCACCTTGCAAATCACCCCTAATAGTTTGCTAATTGCTTATGTTTTGGACATAAGCATTGAATCATGGTCCTGAAAGAGAGCTGACATGGAATACTGGATGGCCTCGTAAGCGTCGTCTGAAGGCTGGGAGTCTTCACTGCCGCTTCCTTGTTCTCATTCTTCTTGTCTGAATTCCGCAGTTCAAGAAACACATTCAACCAAAGAACTGAATACATACAGTAGCACTTCCCAGTACACATGCTACCTGTTCAGAACTGAGCAAAATTTCAGCAAGCTACCCCCTGCAAGATCAGCAGTTACTACTACTCAGTCAGAAGTTCCAGACAAGGGCCTCAAATTACAATACCAGCGAATGTTAGTGAGCAGGAGAAAACCATTAGTAATAATTTGCATTTGCTTAGATTAAGAAATTCTCAAAGCTAGCTGGGCAATGAGGAGCTGAAATTCCCCTCTGTCAGAAGTTTCAGTCGGAGCCTCATACGGACAGCGAGCGGTGGGGGGAGGGAGATCCTTGATGTCGTAGAAGTGACTGTACTCGATGGTATGTCATCTTTATTTTCTGAATTTCAGTGCAATTCTTCGTAAAATCAAAATGAAAATTTATAAGCTCAAGGGTGAAACTATACAATGTTGCAGCAGCTTCTATTCTATAGCAAGCTTAAAGACAGAACCAGCTTTAAGTCAATTTGTCATTGTAACCAAGTGCACAAACAAACCAAACGATTTCCCATTGTTCAAAAAAAAAAAACATTTTTCAAGAATCCCATTACATAGCGCCTGTCCAGGCTGCCTCACTGTTTTGTCAGGACTCGATGATGTCCGTACAAACGTAGATAATTTAAGCTGCTGAATCTGTGAAAGTCGTAAAGAAACGCAACCACGTAGTGTCTACATAAGAACTGAAGCACATTCTTAACTCCTCGGTAAGATAGGAACTGAAGCACATTCTTAACTCCTCGGTAAGATAGGAAATTCTGCATCTACCTTCAGATTTACCGGCTCAGGCAACAAACAAAATGATTCAGAGGAGATTCACAACATGGGGAAAAATATAAAAAGATCTCATATTCAGCCAGGAAATCATATATTACACAAAGGTAGGTAGTTCGAAGAAGAATGTCTTCTTTATCTGGCCTACAGCCTTAATGCAAGACTTTTGGTGACCTGTAGTGTATATATATAGGTAACACAAAACCAGAAAGTATGTATGTTTATGAGGTAACGTCTACACTTCAACTTTCCGCCAACATCCTCCAGCAGGTGGCAAGGCGCCAGCTGAGATCATCAGGCAGCATCCAGATCCTCCTACCTCCTCAGCCCCTCACAGATGTAAGTATCATAGAGACCCCTGAAAAATTAAAATGATGCAACGTTAGTTGAATGCATATAACTCGATTTAGTCTGCTATTTTGTCATGTTTTGGCATGAATGCAGAACTGATATGGAATGCTGGATGGCATCATAGGCATCTTCTGAAGGCAGGAACCCGTCCAGGGCCACCTCCTTGGTTCTCATTTTTCTTGTCTGATTTCTCCAATTAAAGAAACACATTCAACCAAAGAACCGAAGATTACAGTAGCCCTTCCTAGTGCACATGCTGACCGGTCGGAACTCAGTCAGAACTTTCGGTCAAAACCTCGCATAATACTAACTGTATGTAGTGAATGTCTGAATGTTAGTGAGCAGAAGAAATTCAGTAGTCATGTCAAAAAAAAGAAGATATTCAGTAGTAATGCGAGGTACCCTGTTTGCTATTTGTTCAGGAATGAGGAAATTTTTAGTTAGCTACTCCTTGCAGGATCTACAGTTACCACTCTGTCAGAAGTTTCAGTCCGAGTTTAGCATTGTACTGGCTGTATATGATAGTGCATGTTAGTGAGCAGAGAGATATTCAGAATAACAACAGGCAGGATACAGTCCTCGATGAAGCGCCTCATCTCAGAGAGGCGGTGGGGCGGGAGCTCCTTACAGACGGTGATGATCTGTAACTGAGGCTTTGCTGCCGGCCACTAAGCATTTTTTTCTGGACAAGGGTAGGATGGCGATAGATTGCATTCTTGTTTTTGTTTGAAGTTGTTCCAAATTTCAAACAAGTTGGGCTCTCACAAAAGACACGATGTGGAGAATATAGTAAGTATCCTCTAGTGAGGATAGACAACTGACGACGGTTCAGGCTACACATGCACTGGACGTATCGGTAGAAAAAAAAAGGGAAAATTCCTTCTGAAGCTTCTGATGTGTGTAATGGAAAGCCTCTGGGAAAGAAGCACACGTCTCGAGTTTTTCAGTAAAGCCTCCTAATGTGAGCTAGTAATAATAAGCTAATCCATGGAAACTATGTTGTTCTTACTGCTAGCCATCTCATGTAAACGCATCAGAAAGAAATTAAGTTAGGCATGCCGTGTCCAGGTATCAGGAACAGCCCCCGGGTATGGTAGCATTATCACAAAGTCAGACAATTACGAAAGATTTTTTTTTTTTGGACAGGGTGTATCTACCAATGTAAAAAACAGTTCAGATCCAAATTTGATATAAACATCTAGGTACTCACTCCAACCTATATTAGTTGACTCAGATTTGTTTAGATGCGCACTAAAACTTGACTAACTCAACTAATATGGGTTGGAGGGAATACAAAAAACCAAAAAAATGAAGTGCTTCAAAGTTACTTTTATTTCTCTTGTTCCAAACAATCTTTAGTTTTAAAGAAAAAAATACATAGCAGTATTTGGTACCATAGCACTGGCTTGTACTCCCTCTGTTTCAAAATATAAGATATTTTAGCTTTGTGAAAAAAAATACGGTGGGAGTATACAAGAAGGCTATGAAAATGACATTTGACAGTAAAATTTGACAAGAAACGTGAGACTTTGTTACACAAAAACTAAAATCAACTTAGTATTGCCACCGATCCTTTTGACCAAGGAGGTGAAACACTTGCACATTCTCACCTTCTTTTGTATAAAGATGAGACTTTGTTACCGGCTTAAGCAACACAAAAAAGAATTCAGAGGAGCTGCACAACATGGGGAAAAATATACCAACGTACAAAGAATTCTTGTATACAGTGAGTTCTGAAAATGACACTTTGACAGTAAAATTTCACAAGGAACGTGAGACTTGTACCATTACACAATAACTATAATCAACTTAGTATTGCCACCGATCCTTTTGACCAAGGAACTGAAACACTTGCACATTCTCACCTTCTCTCTTTTGGAAGATGAGTAATTTTCTCCGACTCATGACCCATTCACACCATTTACCGGCTTAAGCAACACAAAAAAGAATTCAGAGGAAATACACAACATGGGGAAAAAATATACCAGCGTCTCATATTCAGCCAGGAAATCATATTACACAAGGGTAGGTAGCTGGAAGAAGAATGCCTTCTTAATCTGGACTACTGCCTTAATGCAAGGCTTTAGGTGACCATATACTACTGGTAGTGTATATATAGGTAACACAGAAAAAACACAAGAAAGTATGTATTTTTAGGAGGTAACGTTTCCACTTCAAACTTTTCGGCAACATCCTTCAGCAGGTGGGCTGAGATCTCATCAGGCAGTACCATATGCCCTCCTACCTCCTCAGGCCCTCGCAGATGTAGGTGCCATACAGATCCCTGGAAAAGGATAAAAATGTGGCAGCATTAGATCATTGCGTATGAACTTGAATAGATCGATCTTTGAAATGAACCAAAAGATCATATACTGACATGGAGTGCTGGATGGCCTCATAGGCATCTTCTGAAGGCAGGAAGTCGTTCACGGCAACCTCCTTGTTCTCGTTCTTCTTGTCTGAAGAACCTAATTAAGGAAACACATTCGACCAAAGAACTGAAGACACGTATTTCCGTATAAAAATGCAAACTGGTCAGAGCTCTGAATATTTTTCAGGTAGCGACTTGCTCCAAGATCTAGAGTTACTACTCTGTCAGAAGTTTCAGTGGGGGAACTCAGAACTGCTAGTTGTTGTTAATACTCTGTCAGAAGTTTCCTTTTGCTGCAAGATCTAAATTTAGCGCTAGGAGGCATCGGTAGAAAATGGCAACTGATTTGTAGAATCATGCTAAAAGAGGGGCAATGCGAAGCTAAGCTGGTCAGCCGAGACTTAAATCATATACGGAATGTTAGCTATCAGCAGAAATTCATAACAAGAGTAACAAGGATACAGTCCTCGAAGAATCGCCTGATCTCGGCGAGGCGGTGAGGGGGCAGCTCCTTGATGTCGTTGAAGTGCCTGTACTCTGGGTCGTCGGCGCAGACGGCGATGATCTTGTCGTCGGCCTCGCCCTGGTCGTTCACAAACCGGCAGGCAGATCAGGGCCCGACGAGGGTCAAGCGGAGGAAGAAAACAGAGGAAAGTTGGGGGTAGCATAACACATACCTGGTCGATCATGGGCATGAGTCCGATGGCCTTGGCCCTGAGGAAGCATCCGGGGACGACGGGCTCCTGCATGATGACGAGTACGTCGATGGGGTCGCTGTCGTCGCAGAGCGTGCGCGGGATGAATCCGTAGTTGTGCGGGTAGACGACCGAGGAGTAGAGCACGCGGTCCACCTTGATGAGCCCCGTCTTCTTGTCCAGCTCGTACTTGACCTTGCTGCCCTTGGGGATCTCGATCACCTGCGGGTCGATGGACGGAGCGGGCACTGTTAGAACAACCAACAGAGGATGACGGGGGAGGGGGGAGGGGGAGGGGCATCGTACGCAGTTGAAGATGGTTGGCGCGTCGGGGCCGATCTCGAGGTCGTGCCAGGGGTGGGCGGCGACGGAGCGGCGGGTGATGGAGGAGAGGATCCGCTCGTTGAGGGCTGGAGTCTTCTTGGGCGCGTCCTTGTTGGCCGCAGCGGCTTCGAGCGGGGGAGCCATCTCCAGAGCAAGCTCTCTCGGCGGAGGATCGATCTGAGAAGACAGAGAAAAATAGTGAGATCTGGAGCAGAGGAGGAGGAGGATGACGAGATCGCGATCCGGCATCAGACTAAGACCGACGATTTTGCAAGATGGTGATCCCATTGCAACACCAATACGATTAGAGATTGAGAAAGGGAACGAACGAACGCAACGCACCTGAGATCGATGGGATTCTCTTCGAGAGAGAGGGTCTTGGACAATGAGAAGGCTTGGACTGGAATCGAGCTGTGGGATGGAGAAGAGAGGAGACGGTCCGTCCCTTCTTATAGGGGGGGGGGGGGGGGGAGGAGGAGGATGGACTGGCGATGACCTGGCCCTGGCCCTGCGATCGCGGGCGCGCGTCGGTCAATTACTTTCGTGAATTAATTGATCGGGGACGTGCCTCCACGTGGTGCACCGACGTCTGCCCCTGTGCTGGCTGGCGTGGCGGCGAGGCCACGTCGACGCCACCACACGCTTCCTGGCTCTCCTATCCTCTCGGAGGGACGCCCCACACCACACCCTACGTCGATGTCATCTTCTTCACATCACTCTACCTCGCTACATGGACCCTCATCTCCTACTCTCGTTTCCAATTTCTTTTTCTTTTATGAGAAATAGTGCATGGTCACCGTCTTTTGTTTATATTTGACAGATATGTACAAGACCAAGACAAATCTTCGAGGTGAACGGGTCGTCAAAACTCACCCAAGCATAAACCCTCTCTAGAAGCTAAGATATTCGTTACATTTGGCAGCGCCCTTCACGTAAGGGAGTCGCTTTTTGACCAAGACCCCGCCCGGTTCTCCCTTTTCTAATTACTCCAGAAAAAAGCCGTTGCAACCTTTATGAAATGGGCCGTTGCAACCTTTTCTACACTCTTTCGAGGACGGAGCACGAATGACAACACGCCAATGGGATATCGGTATCGATTAGGGGGTGCCACTGGGTGCCAAGTCGGCCGCCCGATTCTCCAATAGATCCGAGGTGGCCAAGGAGCTGCCATGGTCTTTGCTAGGGGAGGTTACGGTTTATCGAACTTGATCCAAAGCTTGGGAACCAGGTCGCGAGGACCACGGGCTTGTCACCACTTAATTAGGATCCTTCCATGGAGCATAAGCCATGAGAAAGTTTACAATTATGCTATGTATATATGCGTCGACCAGATATTATCGGTTTTAGGAGCCATGGGATTGCGCCCCATGAGTAGAGGCAGAGTCGAAGGTCCGGTTTTAGGGGACCGAGTTTGATTAACTTGGTGAAAGGAACTTTTCAGGCACTTATCCCTGAGTTGTAGGCCAGTGTGGAGATACGCCACCATGTAGATCGAATTCTTGCCCCGAAAGTCCCTTCATTAACGTTATACACTTTTTAGTGGTAGTCTTGAAAAGCTCGAGAGGCAGAAACCACAAAGGCCCCCTTGCAATTCCAACCGTTCTATCAGAATAGAGTCACTCTCCATCCACGCGGGCGATCATCGTGGAAGCTGTGAAAAGTGCCAAGTTAGATAAGAGGGCAAGGAGGCAAATGCAATGCAAATACTTGTGGCTCGGCTAGAGCAATGAAAATGTCACACATTCTGTCGTATGTTGAGGCGAGTGACGTCGTGAACATGCTTTGTCGTCTTATTTTCTCATGTTTTAGACAAGTGGGAGAAACACTTTGTACAAAGTGTCCATTTACGTCGGCTTGTTGGAGATGCGCCGTAGTACTTGTAATTTTTTTCATGACATTTCCCTGCTGATATTTCCCCACTACGGTTCGAAATGATGCATTTGAAGATCAACTGAATCTGTTGCATGTCTGGCATGCGTGTCGATAGCCCCTTGAGCATAACGTCCTAGCACCGTCTCTCGTCGAAATGAAGCACGCATGCTCAGCTAGCACGGTCTAATGATGTTGATGATGATGCAACTAAACTTGAACGCGTGATCTAACTAACGCCAGCTAGCCACCCAAAGGAATCTGCAAAGCACAATCGCACACAAAAGATACGGTGTTTCTTCGCCGTGCCTGCAGCTTCTATGTTAGAGCATCTCTGGCTGAACCCAGGTCAAAAATCGGTCCATTTTTCGGCCGGACGGAATTAGTTTTCGGCCTGGGTACGCCCATTTTCCCACTCGTGTACCCAGACCGAGTTCCCAAGTTCGGCTAAAATTCGTTAAATATGGGCGAATTTCATTAAGATGGACGAATATAGGCGGATTACAGCAAATTTAAACTAAACTAATACATAATAAACTTAAAAAGGGCCGCCGCCATGGCCTCCGCCGTCCTACATGCCGAAGTTGTTGTAGAACGCCGTGTAGCCGGGGTCGGCTCGGCCGTCATCCTCGCCGCCGTCGTCAATCGTCGCTCGACGGCTAGTTCTGGCGGGAGCTGCACTGCCCAGGGTCGCCGTACCTCCATGGCTGGTAGGACGGGCCTGCGTCCTCATCGTCGTCGTCGTCCAGGACGTAGAGCGGGGCGCCCTAGTAGGCTAGCTCACGCCCAGACAACGCCCGACGCCGGGCGGCCTGCTCCTTGGCCTGCTGCTGCAGGCCGAGGATGCGCTGCCGCTCCGCCTTCTCCCAGTCCTTCCTGGACCAATCCAGGATATCCGGCGAGGAGGGCTCGACCGGCGGCAGCGGCGGCGTCTGCGGCGCCATTTCGCGGAGCGACTGCTCCAGCGCCATCTTCAAGGCTGCGTCTTCGGCCGGCGCCGAGCCTTCTGTCTTGGGGCGGCGTAGGCGCAGGTAGCCAGTTGGCGACGCCGTTGTCCGCGGCTCGCCGATGACGATACCGCGCGAGCGCGTCTACGGCGGTGAGCGCGCATGCGAGACCGCTTCGCGCTTGACTGCCGTCGGCGTGCGAAGCGGCGCCGTGCCGGAAGAGTGGGACGTCGATGCGGAGGAGGACAAGCTCATGCTCGCCATCCTCCTCGGCGCCTAGTTCGCCGGAGCACGCCGACCCGTCCTGGCCGCCGGCGTCGGGTTGCGCAGGAAGCCGAGCCGCGGCGTGTTCCCGCGGTTGATGTGCTCCAACACTGCGGCGAGCGTCCGCCCTGGCGCGCTCCACCAACGCCCGCGACCCGCCGAGTTGTTGCGCTTCGGCGGCGACTCGTTCGGCGGCCCCTCGTGTCGGGCAGTTATTGCTCGGCGGTCGCCGTGTGGTTCCGAGGATGACGACGACTCGGCTTCCATCACTGACTCGGCGGGTCCACGCGCCGCTTTGATTTTTTTCGCCTATTTCGCTGAGTCCAGCGTTTCCAGGGCGTATCCGGAAACCTGGGTTCGGCCTGGGTAGTCCAGACCAAAAATGACCCAAATCCGGCCGAAAACAGGTCCTTGGGTACGCGACTGGGCCAGTTTTCGGCGTCCGGATCGGCCTCCTGGGTAGGCGAGTGGAGATGCTCTTAGCGTCGGCAGGGGCGGAGCCAGGATTTGAACTTGAGGGGGCGGAAAAAAATTAGACATGGTTACTACACATATATCTACTTAAATTTTAAAAATGGGAATAATAACTCTAATACAAAATTATGCTTCGTGACTAAGTCAAGATACCCACGTCAAAGCCTATCAATATAAATGTTTGGCTTTGCCACCACAAAAAAACAAATTCAAAAATTTAAGTTTAGGCCGAAAAGTGACTTGAAAAAAATCTACATTCTATTTGTTTTTCTCCCAAACATAATAGGTGCATAGAGGATTGGTGAAACTCATCCAACTAGTAAACAAATGCACCGTCATATATGCAAGGAAAACAATTAACCGGACTAATAGGTTGTAAACTTGTAATCCATATGAGAGACGATAAAAAGCTACTAGAACTAGTTTTTGTATACCTACCTAGGATTAAGAGAGATGGCACCAGAGCGGCATGCCGACACCACGGCGGCGGTCGCGACCTTAGTCATCTCATGGGTCATGGCGCTTGGAAGACATCAATGGACGCCGGTGGAGACGTAGTTCAACCGAGAAATAAGACAGGCACCCAAGGCTAATAGATCAATCAGCGGCATGGTCCAGCAAACTGACACACGAAAGCATGAGATTTTTCAGTTTTTTAACCCTCCACGATGGCTTGATGGCTTGATGGGCTATTTCTGGGGGCTCGGTTGAATACTAGCTAGATACGGACATTATATTTGGACCTCTCAGAATAATTAAGTTAATATGTGTGGTAATTAGCAGTACATATGTTTAGGGGGTGCCCCCCCCTTGGCTCCGCCCCTGAGCGCCGGTGTTTGATTACTACTCCGCTCGTTTCAAAATATAAGATGTTTTAGGTTTGTAAAGAGAATATACTTTAGTGTGTAGATTCATTTCAAACATGAGTGAACATATATATACTAAAAATAGTCTAGATATATTTGTTTTATAAAGCTAAAACATCTTATATTTTGAAACGGAGGGAATAGCTACTACCTCCATTTCATACTAGTACCTCCGTTCCAGTTTATACTAGCATTGTCACATGCTAGTATAATTATATCATATGTAAACCATATGTCACAAAAATTATATCATTAAAAGCGTATTTTAAAAATAAATGAAGCATTTCGTCATACTCATGCGCATTGTTTGTTCCGCGTCTAAATGAAGTACGCATGCGCATGCTATTAAACTTAATGCGTGATCTAACTGACACCCTTGAGGGCAGTGATCCTCTTTAAGTAACAAAACGCCATTATCGAAGAAAAAAAATTAAAGGATGTGCAAAGCACAATCGCACACACAAGGGAACGGTCTTTCATCGTCGTGCCTGCCGCTTCTACGTACGTACGCGCCTGTGTTTGATTGATTATTAGCTAGATTCGAATTAATATTTTTTATTGGATGCACGTTCCTTATGTGTTCTCAAACCATAAAAAAATACTGCTCCCTCCTATCCAAATTAGTTGACTTTGTTTTGTCTGGATTCAGATGTATTTAGCACTAAAACAAGTCTAGATATATTCAAATCTAGACAAATTTAAATCAATTAATTTGGGTCAAAGAAAATAGTACCGAATAGTAGAAATAATTTTTACTAAAGATAGTTTAATATTGAGAGTACTGCGACCTGTTCATCCATCCATCCATCGTGTGTCTCCACCTACACTGCACTCCATCGATAGTTAAATAATTGGGATCGATCTACTACCCTGGTAAATCGACCCATAGCTGTCTCGGCAAAGCTACAAACCGCTGGTAGCAGCTGTCATGGGGGTGTGCCCCGTTCAGTTGTAGAGCGAGTTCTGTCCTGGTCAAGTGCCTCCTGTCCTGTGGACACAACGAACGGCTGCAGGCCCGTCAGAGAGACAGCCACCAAAATATCTCCGACTTTCACACGATATTTTCTCCTCCATGTCCTCTCTCCTTAATCTGGGCACAACAAATTAAGGCACTGCACATGCTCGTGAATATAATTTGATGATGGCGCACAATCCGGTCCCCTCTCTCTCTCGCGACACAAAACAACATTTGTGTTGACTAATAGCAGAGCGATTAACAAAACATTTGATTAATTCGTGTTACAGGCGAGCTAACTACTCCCTCCGTTTTAAAATATAAGATGTTTTAGGTTTGTGAAGAAAATGAATCTAGACTTATTTTAGTATGTAGGTTCTGAACCTACATACTAAAATAAGTCCAGAACCTACATACTAAAATAAGTCTAGATTCATTTTCTTCACAAACCTAAAACATCTTATATTTTGAAACGGAGGGAGTAGTAAGAACCTACGTACTAAAATAAGTCTAGATTCATTTTCTTCACAAACCTAAAACATTTTATATTTTGAAAACGGAGAGAATAGTAAGTAAGCTACGTGACAGACGATGCCATATGGATATCCCGTCAGAAAATCCTGTACGTAAGAATATCCCACCCATGTGATGACGAAACCCTCTGGCCACACACATATCTGATTCCAAGTAAATGATTCTTTCTTTCCATGATAAATATGAACGTATGGACCACTAGTGGTAGTCGTGCGCCGTCGTGCATATGACACGTTCCGTTCTAACGGCGAGTCCACTAGGGGTATGCCCATAGCTGTCTCTGTGCTGGTTGCCGTGGCCATGTCAACACCAATACACATCTGTAACTCTCATATACCCTTGGATAGTAAGACGATATGATCTTCTTTACACCACTCAAACTATATGGTCACCGTCTTTTTTAGACAAAAACTACACATTTTAAAAAACAGACTCACGAAACCGTAAACCCACGCTAGAAACCGAGATATCTGTTATATTTGACACCGTCACCTCCAAATAAAGAAGTGAGACACTTTTTAATGAATATCATCTCCTGAAAGGGCATTTATTGTCATAATCACTTTTGGTGTTCGTTAACAACAAGTAGATTATTTTACTGTTTGTTATTGTCCACAGGTTGGTATTATCATTGATAAACTGTACACATATTCTTGGGAAAAGACCACATTCATTTGTCACTGATCTAGAAACTCCAGACTGGAGTCTCCGGTCTGCCAAGACCGGAGTCTCCGGTGTGGTCCGGAGTTTCCGGTTCTGGCTCCGGTGGTGCTTCCCAGGACCTGGCTAGGACAGTCTGACTAGTGATCCGGAGGCTGCATCGAAGGTTACTCCGGAGTCTCCGGACTGACAAAGTCCGGAGTCTCCGATGTTGGAAGGCCGGAGTCTCCGGTGTTGCTGGTGCAGAATTGGCCTGGGTCAGTCAGAAGGGCAGTCCGTAGACTGGTCCGGAGATTGGCCGGAGTCTCCGGTGTAGACCGGAGTCTCCGGTCTGACTTTTCTACAACGGTCAGAAAACGGTTCATGGAGGGGGCTGCCTATAAAAAGGGACCCTTATATTCTTCCTCCAGCTGCTCGAGCTGCTCAAGAACACTAACCCCATTAGAGCCACCAAATCCACAAGATCTCTTTATCCAACCATCCAAAATCATTGATCTTTGGAGAATCGAAGGAGGAGGCCTTGATTTACATCTTCACCAAGAGAGATCTTCATTTCCCCCTCATTCACTTGAGGGCCCCCAAGCTCTAGTGTTTCTTTGGAAACCCTAACTTTGATTTGGTTCTTACAAGCTTGTCTTTAATTTGTCTTGACAGCTTGCTTGTATTTGGGAGCCTCCAATTCAGTTGTGGATGTGTGCCCCGAACTTGTTGTAAAGGTGTCGGCTTCCACCTCGAAGGTTGCCGATATAGTGGAAGGTGAATCGAGCCCGTTGGGGTGAGGTTCATCGGAGAACAAGGGAGGCCTCTCGTGGCGTTGGTGGTTTGAAACCACCCCCTCTCCAAACGTAGAGGTACTTCCCCTCAAAAGTAAGGAACTACGGGAAACAAATCCTTGTGTCTCCCCGTCCACTCCCTTGGTTACTTCTATCCTTTACCGCACTTTACTTACTTGTTCTTGCTTAGTGTTGTGTTAGTTCGTGCTTGATTGACATATAGGTAAATTCACCATAGTTGCATATTCTAGAGAATTTACCTTTCTTGTCAAACCCTAATTTGAAAAAGAGTAAAATTTGAAGTAGCACCTATGTAGGGTTTCGTAGCATGGAAAACAAAAATTTTCTACCGCATACAAACAAACAAGCCAAGATCTATCTACTAGATTGTAGCAACGAGTCGATGGAATAACTCACCCTCGAAGATTCCAAAGTGTTTAACGAGAGCGGATTCTCGTGGGTGATGTAGTCGTACTCTTCCCGATCTCAAGATCGCGTAGACGATCCTTCCGGCGCTGCGTTCCGGCAGCGCTCCCGCAGTCGGTCACACGTTCGGTACTCGACGAAGACCTTCCTCTTCCTTGTTCCAGCAGGCAGCGGAGGTTGTAGCACTCTCCTCGCGATTCCGGCAGCACAACGGCGTGGTACCAGAAGTAGAGGGGAGATCTCGCAGGTCTTCGCCTTAAGCCGGAGCGAGTATGGTGGAGTATGAGAGAGCTCCTCGGCGATCTAGGTTTTAGACACACCAAGGAGGAGGTGCTAGAGCCGGCGGCTAGGGTTTGGGGCACCCCAAGTCGGCGGCTAGGGCAACCCTAGGAGGCGGCGGCAGCTGCAGGAGGTGGTGGTGCCAAGCTAGGGTTTGGAGGAGAGAACTTGTGTGTGCTAGGAGGGAGCCCTGCCCCTCCTTATATAGGTGGAGGGGCCGGCGGCCAAGGGGAGGGAGTGGAGTCCCTCCCCAACTCGGCTTGGGTGGTGCGCCGGCTTGGGGAGGAGGGACTCCCTCCCCAACTCGGTTTCCCCCTTTCCTCCTCTTTTCCACTTTCCAAATTTAGCCGTTTGACTTTTCAATTTAGCTATTTGACTTTTCAAACTAGGATTTGAATTAATCCTTTATTTGGAACAGCGATGACACTTAGTACATGATGCAATCATACCAACTTGATACAACACATCCATGCACCCTTCCCCTCCGGAGTGCCGGACATTCCGGAACATTCTAGAACATTCCCGATGAAAACACCGGAATCATTCCCCAACTTCGAAACAGGACTTTCCTTATATGAATCTTATTCTCCGGACCATTCCGGATCTCCTCGTGATATCCCGGATCCCATCCGAGACTCCGAACAACATTCGGTCTCTTTCTCATCATTCCATAACTACTCAAACAACGTCGAATCCTTAAGTGTGTCTCCCTACGGTTCGTGAATTATGCGGACATGATCGAGACACTTCTCCGAACAATAACCAATAGAGGAATCTAGAAATTCATATGGCTCCCACATATTTCTATGATTACTTTGCGATCGAATGAACCACTTACATACGATATCAATTTCCCTTTGTCTCACGATATGTTACTTATCCGAGGTTATGATCGTCGGTATCTCTGCATACCTAGTTCAACCTCGTTACCGATAAGTACTCTTTTCTCGTTCCCGTGATATGTGATCCCTTGTGAGCCAGTCACATGCTTGCAAGCTAATTGGATGACATTTCACCGAGAGGGCCTAGAGTATATCTATCCGTCATATGGATGGACAAATCCCACTCTTGATCCATGTGTTTCAACCAATACTTTCTGAACACTCAATGCCACCTTTATAGCCACCCAGTTACGGTGTGGTGTTTGATGTCATCAAAGCATCCATCCGGTAAAGGTGATATGCATGATCTCATGGTCGAAGGAATTAGATTACTATGTATCAGAAAGCATATAGCAATTGAACTATTAAAATGACTTGATCTTTATGCTACGCTTATCTATAGGAGTATGTCCATCATATCATTCTCCAAACGATATGATCTTGTTGTTAATAACATCTCAATGTTCATGATAGGGAAACCACAATCATCTATTAACCAACAAGCTAGTATTATATAGAGGCTTTACTAGGGACTTCAAATTAAGTTTACAAATCACACAAGTATTAATGTTTCCTTGTTAATACTATTATAGCATGAATGTAAACATTTATCATAAACACAAAGATATAATAATAACTTCTTTTATTATTGCCTCTAGGGCATATCTCCAACAGTCTCCCACTTGCACTAGAGTCATCTAATCTAGATTACATGGTAATATACCGAACACCCATGGCAGTTTGGTGCTGGTCATGTTTTGCCCTCGGGAGAGGTTTAGTCAACGGATCCGCCACATTCAGATCTGTGTGTACTTTGCAAATCTTTATATCCCCATCTTGGATATGTTCTCGAATAGCGTGAAAACGTAGCTTGATATGCTTCAGCTTCTTGTGTGACCTTGGTTCTTGCGCATTGGCTATGGCGCCCATGTTATCACAGTAGATAGACGTTGGGTCCAACGCACTAGGAACCACACTCAGCTCTGTAATGAACTCTTTCATCCATATCGCTTCTTGTGAAGCCTCCGAAGAAGCCATGTATTCCGATTCAGTTGAAGATCTCGCCACAACGCTTTGCTTTGCACTCCTCCAACCAACTGCTGCACCATTCAAAATAAATACGTATCCAGATTGTGATTTAGAATCATCCGGATCGGTGTTCCAACTAGCATCGGTGTAACCATTAACAACGAGCTGTTCATCACCTCCATAAGAAAGAACCATATCCTTAGTTCTTCTCAAGTACTTAAGGATGTTTTTGACCGCTGTCCAATGATCCACTCCTGGATCACTTTGATATCTGCTAGTTAAACTAACAGCATATGCAATGTCGGGTCTAGTACATAGCATGGCATACATTAGAGATCCTATGGCTGAGGCATAGGGAGTCTTACTCATCCTTTCTCTATCTTCTGCCGATGTCGGACTTTGAGTTTTACTCAAGGTCGTATTGGGCAACATGGGCAAGAACCCTTTCTTGCTATCTTCCATTCCAAACCTCTTTAGAACTTTGTCCAAATATGTACTCTGTGACAATGTTATTTGGCGTTTCGATCTATCTCTATAAATCTTTATGCCTAATATGTAAGCTGCTTCGCCAAGATCCTTCATTGAAAAACTATTATTCAAATATTCCTTGACACTATTAAGAAGGTCTACATCATTCCCAATCAATAATATGTCATCCACATATAGTATTAAGAATGCTACAGAGCTCCCACTCACTTTCTTGTAAATACAAGCTTCTCCATAAGTTTGTATAAAACCAAAACTTTTGATCACCTTATCAAAACGTTGATTCCAACTCCGGGATGCTTGCTTCAATCCATAGATGGACCGTTGAAGTTTGCGTACCTTGTTAGCATCTTTAGGATCAACAAAACCTTTGGGTTGCATCATATACAACTCTTCATCAATGTCTCCATTGAGGAATGCTGTTTTGACATCCATCTGCCATATCTCATAATCGTAATATGCAGTGATTGCTAACATAATCCTCACAGACTTTAGCTTCGCTACTGGTGAGAAAGTCTCATCGTAGTCAACTCCTTGAATTTGTCGAAACCCTTTTGCGACAAGTCGAGCTTTATAGACAGTAACATTACCATCAGCATATGTTTTCTTCTTGAAGATCCATTTGTTCTCGACAGCCTTCCGGCCATCCGGTAAGTCCACCAAAGTCCATACTTGGTTTTCGTACATGGATCCAATCTCGGATTTCATGGCTTCTTGCCATTTATTGGAATCTGGGCTCATCATCGCTTCCTCATATGTCTCAGGGTCATCGGTGTTGTCCACCAACATGACACTCATAACGGGATCATACCAATCTGGAGTGGTACGAGTTCTCGTTGACCTGCGAGGCTCTGTAGCAACTTCAACCGAAGTTTCATGATCATCATCATTAGCTTCCTCTCTTATTGGTGCAGGCACCACAGGAACTTCTTCTGGTGCTGCGCTACTCGCAATTTCGAGAGAAGGTTCGACAACCTCGTCGAGTTCTACTTTCCTTCCAGTCACTTCTTTCGAGAGAAATTCCTTCTCTAGAAAGGATCCATTCTTGGCAACGAAGATTTTGCCCTCAGATCTATGATAGAAGGTATACCCAATAGTTTCCTTCGGGTATCCTATGAAGACGCATTTTTCCGCTTTGGGTTCAAGCTTGTCCGGCTGTAACTTCTTTACATAGGCTTCGCACCCCCAAACTTTAAGGAACGACAATCTAGGTTTCTTCCCAAACCATAATTCATACGGTGTCGTTTCAATGGATTTAGATGGTGCCCTATTTAAAGTGAATGCGGCTGTTTCTAATGCATAACCCCAAAATGATAGCGGTAAATCTGTAAGTGACATCATAGAACGAACCATATCTAAGAGAGTTCGATTACGATGTTCGGACACACCATTACGTTGTGGTGTTCCCGGCGGTGTCAACTGCGAAAGTATTCCGCATCTCTTCAAATGCTCGCCAAACTCGTAACTTAGATATTCACCTCCACGATCAGAACGTAGAAATTTAATCTTCTTGTTACGTCGATTCTCTACCTCACTTTGAAATTCCTTAAACTTCTCGAAAGTTTCGGACTTATGTTTCATGAAATAGATATACCCATATCTACTCAAGTCATCCGTGAAGGTAAGAACATAACGATAACCACCGCGCGATGCTACACTCATTGGACCACACACATCGGTATGTATGATTTCCAACAAGTCCGTAGCTCGCTCCATCATACCAGAAAATGGAGTCTTAGTCATTTTTCCCATCAGACATGATTCGCATCTTTCAAGTGATTCGAAATCAAGTGATTCAAGAAGTCCATCGGAATGGAGTTTCTTCATACGCTTCACTCCAATGTGACCAAGACGACAGTGCCACATATAGGTCGAGTTATCGCTCGATTTCAAACGTTTAGCCTCAATGTTATTAATATGTGTATTTCCACTATCGAGATTCAATAAGAATAGAGGTGCATGTGCATAAAACATATTACTCAAATAAATCGAACAACCATTATTCTCGGATTTAAACAAGTAACCGTCTCGCAATAAACAAGATCCCGATATAATGTTCATGCTTAACGCAGGCACCAAATAACAATTATTTAAGTATAAAACTAATCCCGATGGTAGATGAAGGGGTAGCGTGCCGACCGCGATCACATCAACCTTTGATCCGTTTCCAACGCGCATCGTCACCTCGTTCTTCGCTAGCTTCCGTTTATTCTGCAGCACCTGTTTCGAGTTACAAATATGAGCAACCGAACCAGTATCAAATACCCAGGCACTACTACGAGTACTAGTGAGATACACATCAATAACATGTATATCAGATATACCTTTCTTCTTGATGTTGCCGTTCTTCAAATCCGCCAAGTACTTTGGGCAATTCCGCTTCCAGTGACCTTCTCCCTTGCAGTTAAAGCACTCAGTATCAGGCTTAGGTCCAGCCTTGGTCTTCTTCGTCGGCGTGGTAACTTTCTTACCACCCTTCTTGAAGTGTCCCTTCTGCTTAGACTTGCCTTTCTTGAATTTGGTGATCTTATTGACCAACAACACTTGGTGCTCTTTCTTGATCTCCACTTCTGCAGACTTCAACATGGCAAAGAGTTCTGACAACGTCTTGTTCATGTTCTGCATGTTGTAGTTCATCACAAAGTTCTTGTAACTTAGTGGTAGTGATTGGAGGACACGGTAAATCCCCAAAGTATTGGGAATCACAATACCCAAGCTTTGAAGTTTGTTTGCGTGCCCAGACATCTTAAGCACATGCTCGCTGACGGAGCTGCCCTCTTCCATCTTGCAGTTAAAGAACTTTTCAGAAGCCTCATAGCTTTCAATTGCCGCATGAGTCTCAAAGATCAATTTGAGATCCTCGACAATATCATATGGGTCTGAATTCTCAAACCTTTTCTGAAGCTCCGATTCTAAACCATACAAGATAGCACACTGAACTGTGGAGTACTGAGTCTTCCGAGTGAGGTAAACATTCTTTACTTCATCGGAAGCATCAGCTGCAGGTGGGTCACCCAGCGGTGCATCCAGCACATAGGTCAAATTACCAGCTGTGAGGACAATCCTCAAATTGCGGAACCAATCCGCGAAGTTGCTTCCATTGTTTTTCAACTTTTCTTTCTCTAGGAACGCATTAAAATTGATGGTAGGGGCTGCCATTGATCTACAACATATTTGCAATAGTTTAGACTAAGTTTATGACAAATTGAGTTCAAATTAATGTTAAAATTAATCTAGGTGAACTCCCACTCAAAACAATATCCCTCACATTGTTTTAGTGATCACACGAACCAAATCCACCACATCAACACCGATCATCACGAGAGTTGATATAGTTTCAATGGCGAACAATCGACATGTTCATCATATCTACTATATGATTCATGCTTTACCTTTCGATGATCCGTGTTCCGAGACCATGTCTGTACATGCTAGGCTCGTCAAGATCAAACCTTAGTTTCCGCATGAGCAAATCTGGCTTGCTCACGTTGTATACACTTGCGGAATCTAACACACCCGATCATCACGTGGTGCTTCGAAACAACAAGCTTTAGCAACGGTGCTAACTAAGGGTGAACACTTTATGACTTGAAATTCATGTGCATGAGGGATCATCTTATAATGCTACCGTCGTCTACTAAGCAATACAAGATGCATAAAGGATTAACATCACATGCAATTCATAATATGTGATATGATATGGCCTTTCTTCTTTGTGCTTCCGATCTCCATCTTCTAGCACGAACATGATCTCCATCATCACCGGCATTGCATCAAGGTTAATGACGCTCCTCCATGGTTGTCGTCCACCGGCTTCAACTATTACAACTACTTTGAATAGACACGCAGGTCTTAACATAAATTAAAGACAACCATATGGCTCATGCCGGTTGCCAACTTACAATAAGGAACATTGCATACATCAAATATAATCACAATCATGGCCATATCACATCACAGCACACCCCTGCAAAACAAAGTTAGACGCCTCTACTTTCTTTGCATGTTTTACGTGGTTTTGGGGCTTTCAATAAGTGTCGTTCTAACTTACGAACAAGAACCACAACATTGATACTAGTATTGTTAATCACCCGTTGTAAATTGGATCTTAACTATGCTAGGAGAAACAGGCACCCGCAAAGCCACTTATGCAATACAAGTTGCATGTCAAGCGTGGAGCAAGTCTCATGAACGATGTCATGTAAGGTTAGCCCGGGCTGCTTCATCCCAACATCCCGCAAGATGCAAAGTACACAAGAAGCAATCGACAATAAAAGCATCAACGCCCACAATGACCATTGTGTTCTACTCGTGCAACAGATCTACATATAGACACGGCTCTGATACCACTGTAGGGTTTCGTAGCATGGAAAACAAAAAATTTCTACCGCATACAAACAAACAAGCCAAGATCTATCTACTAGATTGTAGCAACGAGTCGATGGAATAACTCACCCTCGAAGATTCCAAAGTGTTTAACAAGAGCGGATTCTCGTGGGTGATGTAGTCGTACTCTTCCCGATCTCAAGATCGCGTAGACGATCCTTCCGGCGCTGCGTTCCGGCAGCGCTCCCGCAGTCGGTCACACGTTCGGTACTCGACGAAGACCTTCCTCTCCCTTGTTCCAGCAGGCAGCGGAGGTTGTAGCACTCTCCTCGCGATTCCGACAGCACAACGGCGTGGTACCGGAAGTAGAGGGGAGATCTCGCAGGTCTTCGCCTTAAGCCGGAGCGAGTATGGTGGAGTATGAGAGAGCTCCTCGGCGATCTAGGTTTTAGACACACCAAGGAGGAGGTGCTAGAGCCGGCGGCTAGGGTTTGGGGCACCCCAAGTCGGCAGCTAGGGCAACCCTAGGAGGCGGCGGCAGCTGCAGGAGGTGGTGGCGCCAAGCTAGGGTTTGGAGGAGAGAACTTGTGTGTGCTAGGAGGGAGCCATGCCCCTCCTTATATAGGTGGAGGGGCCGGCGGCCAAGGGGAGGGAGTGGAGTCCCTCCCCAACTCGGCTTGGGTGGTGCGCCGGCTTGGGGAGGAGGGACTCCCTCCCCAACTCGGTTTCCCCCTTTCCTCCTCTTTTCCACTTTCCAAATTTAGCCGTTTGACTTTTCAATTTAGCTATTTGACTTTTCAAACTAGGATTTGAATTAATCCTTTATTTGGAACAGCGATGACACTTAGTACATGATGCAATCATACCAACTTGATACAACACATCCATGCACCCTTCCCCTCCGGAGTGCTGGACATTCCGGAACATTCTAGAACATCCCCGATGAAAACACCGGAATCATTCCCCAACTCCGAAACGGGACTTTCCTTATATGAATCTTATTCTCCGGACCATTCTGGATCTCCTCGTGATATCCCGGATCCCATCCGAGACTCCGAACAACATTCGGTCTCTTTCTCATCATTCCATAACTACTCAAACAACGTCGAATCCTTAAGTGTGTCTCCCTACGGTTCGTGAATTATGCGGACATGATCGAGACACTTCTCCGAACAATAACCAATAGAGGAATCTGGAAATTCATATGGCTCCCACATATTTCTATGATTACTTTGCGATCGAATGAACCACTTACATACGATATCAATTTCCCTTTGTCTCACGATATGTTACTTATCCGAGGTTATGATCGTCGGTATCTCTGCATACCTAGTTCAACCTCGTTACCGATAAGTACTCTTTTCTCGTTCCCGTGATATGTGATCCCTTGTGAGCCAGTCACATGCTTGCAAGCTAATTGGATGACATTTCACCGAGAGGGCCCAGAGTATATCTATCCGTCATATGGATGGACAAATCCCACTCTTGTGCCATGTGTTTCAACCAATACTTTCCGAACACTCAATGCCACCTTTATAGCCACCCAGTTACGGTGTGGTGTTTGATGTCATCAAAGCATCCATCCGGTAAAGGTGATATGCATGATCTCATGGTCGAAGGAATTAGATTACTATGTATCAGAAAGCATATAGCAATTGAACTATTAAAATGACTTGATCTTTATGCTACGCTTATCTATAGGAGTATGTCCATCATATCATTCTCCTAACGATATGATCTTGTTGTTAATAACATCTCAATGTTCATGATAGGGAAACCACAATCATCTATTAACCAACAAGCTAGTATTATATAGAGGCTTTACTAGGGACTTCAAATTAAGTTTACAAATCACACAAGTATTAATGTTTCCTTGTTAATACTATTATAGCATGAATGTAAACATTTATCATAAACACAAAGATATAATAATAACTTCTTTTATTATTGCCTCTAGGGCATATCTCCAACAACCTATTCACCCCCCTCTAGGTGCCCATATGATCCTTTCAATTGGTATCAGAGCGTCTGCTCTTTATTTGGGCTTTACCGCCTAAGAGAATATGGGTAGCCAAGAAGGGGATGGTGATAGTGAGCCGACCCCGGTGACCATGGAAGATCTCAGAAACTTGGTGAAAGAACATGTTGAGCCCCCATGTGTGGTTTTGGTAATTAATGACAATCTTTATGGACTAATGTGTGTATTAAGTTATACTTGTAGGATTTGTCCATTGGCATCGCTTGGAGCATGTGTTGGCTTCAAGGTCAATGAAATGCAAAGAAGATTTGTTGGGAAAGCTCAATATGCGAGGTCGATGATGAGGAATTAAGGAAGGCGTTCCATCTTGAGAAGGACAAGATCGTCTACATCGAGCTCAAGTGTAATGCTCAAGGCAAAGGTATAATATTGATAGGTTTTTCCTTTTACCGGTCTCACGTTGTGTGTGTGAGACCGGGTTTAGGATAGATAACCGTACTATCAAGAGGGGATCTCGTATGAGTAATTCGGTCACATCGTTCGGAGAGAGCTCAAACCTTTGCATACTTGAATCATCATATTTGGTTGTTATTTGGTCTTATCCATGTGAGGATATAGACCTTGTGGTAATCTCCATAACAAGCTCTTGTTCATCAAAATCGGATCTCCCATATATATCTTGTTGCGATTTTGATTTATGCGGCTTTTCGGTTTCTCACCAAGTGAGATATCTCACATTATTCTACTTGATACTTTCTCACTTGGTGATAATCAATATTTCCACTTTTTATTGAGAAGCCCTTGTTGTCCTCTATCCAACGCAATTGGAATCAGGTCAATCGGAGCTACCGTTTAAAAGTTATGACCGTTTGAATATTTGCCGTTTTAAATGAAAAAGAAAAAGAAAAACTGGGCCGAGCGGTACTACCGTAGCCCAGTACCGCTCGGGCCTGACGCGCGTAGTCCATTTTCGATCTGGTCCGGTACCATTTTCCGGTCCTATCGGACCGGCCCGGTAATACCGCCCGGTGGGCCGGTACTACCGGCCGGTTCAGATATTTTTCCTCTGATTCGCCCAGATCTAGACCAGCTTTGCCCCTCTCTCTGTCGCACGCTGCGCCCACGCTCGGCTGGCCTCGCGAGTTGGGCCGCGCTGCTCTCACGCGCTCGCTCGCGATGCCGCGTTGACCGCCGCTGCTGCTGCTTGCATGGGCCGGCGCGCGCGTGCGTCCTGCGCCGCTGCTCTGCTGCCGCTGCTAGCTGCTGCGCGCGCGCGTCGCACTGCTGGCTACTTGCTGCTGGCGCTGCTCCCGCTGCTGCATGCGCGCATCTGCTGCTGCTACTTGCATGCTTGGCCCTTCTCACATGCCCAGATTTCCTACCTTGAATTCTTTGCTCGGCCCGGCGCTTGTGCGGTACTACCGGTAAAATCCGGTAGTACCGGTCCGAAAAACGCCCCAAACGTCTAGTTTTTCTGGGCCCCTATTTAAGGCTTTGCCCTTTTTCAGTTTAGTTAGCTCCTCTATTATCTATTAAGCTAAACTTTGTCCACACTTGCTCTAGATCTTGAAGCTTGCCTAATCTTTTCCCTCCGATGATTCTTGCACATATTTGAGTGGAAGAGAGAGGAGATCTAGCCCCACGTTTTGACCTAACCGATTTATCTCTTTGTGAGTGCATCTTTGGGGATCTAGATTTTGGGGGATTTTGTGTCTCTCTTTGATTCCTCCTCTCTTGTTCCCCAATAGCTTTAGTAGCTTTGTTGGAACTTGAGAGTGAGGGATTTGAGCATCTTTGTGGTGTTCTTGCCATTTGCATTTGCTGCATCGGTTTGAGTTCTCCTCGGAGGATTTGGTTTGAGTTGCTCATTGGTGCTTGTCCCTCTTGGGTTCTTAGAACCCTAGACGGTTTTTGTGGCCTTGATGGCATTATAGCCTTGGTGGCATTTGTTGAGGCCTTTTGTGGAGTTTGTTGGGAGCCTCCAATTAAGTTGTGGAGTTGTGCCCCAACCTTGTGAGAGGTTCCGGTTGCCACCGACAAGTGCACCGATAGTGGAAGTGTGGATCGATCCCATTGGGGTGAGATTCACCGGAGAATAAGGGAGGCCTTTTGTGGCGTTGGTGGTTTGATACCACCCCCTCTCCAAACGAGACGTACTCCATATTGGGAGGAACTCGGTAAAATATCGTCGTCCTCGCGTGCCTCGGTTATCTCTATACCCGAGCTTTTACTTATGCACTTTACATTGTGATAGCCTTCGTGCTTGAAGTAACCTATATCTTGCTATCACTTTGTTGCTTGTATTGCTTAGCATAAGTTGTTGGTGCACATAGGTGAACCTTAGTTGTTTCTAGGTTGTGCTTAACAAAGTAAACACTAGTTTTATTCCGCCTTTGTTGAGCCCCTCTAGGAAAAGTTTTAATCGCATATTCACCCCCCCTCTAGGCGACATCCGTATCCTTTCACTTGGAAACAAGATTGAGCTCTTCCTTGGTCAACGAAGTCAAGAAGATGCTTGAGAAACTTCTTAAAGACAAAGATGGCTCATCACCCCCATATCCTCAAGAGGATCTACCATCCGTTGTACCTAAAGGGAATACTTCGGTATCCCCCGAGGGTATGGTGGTAGGGGGCAAACTAGACAACGCTAATTCCTCCACACAACTTGATGGGGGGAAGGGTGAGCACCGTGATTCTTGGTACTCTCCCGATCCTCCCGTCCCTCACCCTCATGTGTACAATAGAGGTGACCCACCTAATCTAGAAGAGTCTGCTACTTTTGCTCAATGGCAATCACTAATGAGAACTCATGTGCGCAACTCTTGCATTGAACTATGGAACATCATCGAGCATGGACTCTTTATTGGGGATCCAAACAACTTGACAAGAAGAGAGGTTGTCAATAGTCAACTCAATGCCACTGCTTTGCATATGATTCAACAAGGATTGGGAACAAAGGATTACCCACATATTGAGCACTTTAGCATTGCCAAGGAAGCTTGGGATGCTCTCACTGTGTTGTTTGTTGGAAATGAGAGTATGAGGAGGAACCGATATGATGCTCTAAGCAATAAAGCCGAAGGCTTCTACATGAAAGAAGGTGAAGATCATGAAGACATGTACCGAAGGCTCAAGACCACCGCCACCGCCTTTAGAAATGTGGGTGCCTCACATGTGGATGATGCATGGATAAAAAGGAAATATGTGAGTGCACTCATGCCTTTTGAACCCACCGACTTGAAGAGCCTATAAGGAAGACACAACTACCATCTCATGACCTCAAATGAAGTTATGCAAGAGATGGCTGCTTTCAAGGTTGCCGCCAAGAATGCCAAAGATGCCCGTGCTCGTGCCCTTGGTATGAGCAATGTTGTCAATGTTGCTTTGAAGGCCAAAGTTGTGGACCATGGGGATGAAGATGATAGTGATGAAGGGCTTTCCATGGACCATCCCGATGAAGTCAAGATTGCTCATGGTTAATATATGGCTTTCTATGCAAAGAACTTTTGGAAGAACCCTGCCAAGGCCAAGATGGAAATGGAACGGAGAAGCAATCCAAATGGGAAAAGAGAGAATACCACAAGGTTGAGAACTTGCTTCAATTGTGGTGACCGCTACCACTTTGTGGCTAGTTGCCCCTATGAGAAGAGAGAAGATCATGGTGGTAAGCTTGTGTTGAAGAAGACTCTCAAGGGACCGTACAAGAAACCTTTCATCAAAAAGAATCCCATCAACAAGAAGCCGGGAGAAATTGTCTTGATCACTCATGAAGAGTACTCCTCCGACAATGAAGATGATGAAGATGACGAAGAGGAAACTTCTCATGGTGTGGCTGCTCTTGCCACCACCTCTACTCCGACATTCTCACTCTTCGATTCTCCAAATGAGAACTCTTCCACCAAGAACGCCACTTGCCTTATGGCAAGAGGAACGGAGGTATCTTCATCATCCCGCTCTACTCACTTAGATAATGATGAAATTGATGATGAGATGTCTCTTGATGTTAAAAAGGAATTAATTGCCTTTGATGAGTTTATGACTAACCTAGAAGGTGATGCTAAGCTACATTTTGGAAACATCTTAGATCAACTATCACATACTCAAGAGCTTCTAGATGTAAGATGTAAACTTGGGCATGAACATATGATTGAGCTAGAGGCTTTAAACAATGCTCTAGAAGAAGAACAAGAAACTAGGTTGTCACTTGAATTAAAACTTGAAGGGCTTGATGAGGCAAATGACATCATTGTTAACAAACTCATCAAAGAGCGTGATCATGCTATTGCTAAATACAAAAGGGCTAAAAAGGACAAAGTTGAGTTTGGTGTGGTTCATGAAAAACTTGCCGAGGACTTTAGTTTGCTTAACAAGGCTCACAAGGCCTTGGAGAGTGAACTATTGTCACTCACAAAGTCCCATGAAACACTTCAAACTCAATTGGCCAATATTCCTTCACCTACTAACTTCATTCCATCTAGTAGCACAACTATTCTTGAAGAGAATGCTAGGTTGAAGGGGGGGCTTGCTAAGGCCACATTTCCACAAGGCAACAAGTCCATTGATGATCTTTTGAGCAAGGAAAGGCATAGTAGTGATAAAGGGGGCATTGGTTTTGTTTCCAAAACCAAGAAGAAGAACAATAAGAAGAAGGACAAGCCCGCACAAGAGACCAACAAGACCATTGTGGAAAGTAAGACCACAAGTGGTAAAACTATGCCTCATGATGATTTTGCGGGAAGTGCTAACCCTCACTATGTTCTAATGCGTGATTATTATGGTGATGTGTATGCACAATATGTTGGCCCTTATGATGGTTATATTGCTTGGTCTATTTGGGTTCCCAAGACCCTTGTTGCTAACAAAAGAGGACCCATTGAAAAATGGGTACCTAAAAACTAGCTTGATCTTTTGTAGACTTATGCTTCCGGAGGGTCAAAATGGGTGCTCGATAGTGGTTGCACAAGTCATATGACCGGAAGCTCATTTATTGTCAAGGACTTGGTGCCAAATGATGATCAAATCACCGTCACATATGCCGACAAGTCAAAGTCTAAGGTAATGGGTTTTGGCAAGGTAGTGGTGGCTTACGACATTACACTCGTGAACGTCATGCTTGTTGAAACCCTTGGATACAATTTACTTTCAGTCCGTGCTCTTGTAAAGATGGGCTTTTCCGTCTTTGTTGATGATGATATTGTGGTCCTCATGTGGAGCAAGTCTCTCAAGGTCGCTTTTGTTGGGTACGTCAAAAATGACTTGTATGTGGTGGACTTTTCGGGGCAAGCCACTGCAGGTCCGATGTGCTTATACGGAAAGGCCGATGTGGGTTGGCTATGGCACCGCCGACTAGCCCATGTCAATATGAGAACTTTGCAAAGTCTCCATAAAGAGGGCCATATAGTTGGACTAAAAGAAAATGTTTCCTTTGCCAAAGATCGTGTTTGCAGGGCATGTGTTCTAGGGAAGATGCATGACGCTCCTCACAAGCCCACGAACCAAATCAAGTCTAACAAGATCTTGGAACTCCTCCATGTGGACCTATTTGGTCCTCCATCTCATGCAAGTCTTGGAGGGAAGAAATATTGTTTGGTGATTGTTGACGACTTTTCAAGATACTCTTGGGTTTATTTCTTCAAGTTGAAGAGTGAAACTCAAAAGACTTTTATCGACTTCATCAACTTGGTTCAACGGCAACACAATGTTCCCGTGTTGATTATAAGAAGTGACAACGGCACCGAGTTCAAGAACTACACCTTGAATGATTTCCTTAGTGATGAGGGGATTAAACATCAATATTCCGCTGCATACACCCCTCAACAAAATGGTGTGGCCAAAAGGAAGAACTGGACTCTTATTGAGATGGCTAGGACCATGTTGGCGGAGTTTAAATCTCCATACAACTTTTGGGCCGAAGCCATCTCCACCGCTTGCCATGCTTCAAACCGACTCTACCTCCGCAAGAAAATCAACAAGACTCCATATGAGATACTTACCGGTAACAAGCCCAACATATCTTATTTCCGGGTGTTCGGTTGTAAGTGTTTCTATCTCATCAAAGGTGTTCGTTTGTCTAAATTCGAGTCTAAAGCATTAGAGGGTATTTTTGTTGGCTATGGTCTCTAATCTCACACTTATAGAATCTATGACAAGCTCTCCGGAGCCGTCATAGAATCTTGTAGTGTGACCTTCGAAGAATATGATGGTCCCCAAGGGGGGCGTGTTGATGCTTGTGATGCAGATGATGAAATGCCTCAGGATGCCATAGGAAGAATGGGTGTGGGATATATCCGCCCCGTTGAGGAACCCCTTATGGCGGATCGAGAAGAACTATGCTCCACTCGAGTGGAGCCCTCATCTTCACAACCTCAACATGCTCCATCTACCGAAGAGGACATTGACTCAAGCCAAAGACAAGATGTGGACCCTCAACATAGTGATCATTGTGTGAACTCTAGTTAAAGGGAGCTTGGTCCATTCGATGGGTTTGTCAAGTGGTGCCAAGTCAATTTGTCAAGGAAGATCCATCCAAACTGTTTTGAGACAAGCTCAAATTGATGCTAGAAGAGCACTTGATCAAGACCAAGGTCAATCTTTGCCTCCCAATGTAGAGGATGATTCCAATGATGATCAAGGTCAAGTTGATGGTCAAGACGAGGATCAAAATGATGAAGAGGGTCCTCCAAGAAACAATGCGGAGATCCACGCTCGTCGCGAAGCTAGAAAGGAAAGAATGTTGGAAATAAGAGACCACACCCTCCAAAATGTTGTTGGAGATCTAAGGAAAGGTATTTCCACAAGAGCACAATTGAAGAGGTTCAGTGAACACCAAGCACACATCTCCATGATTGAACCAAAGAAGGTGTGGGAAGATCTTGAAGATTCGGATTGGTTAGAAGCTATGCACAAAGTGCTCAACAACTTTGAGAGAAACAAAGTGTGGAAGTTAGTTGAGAAGCCAAAGGATTGCCGCAATGTTATTGGAACAAAGTGGATATTCAAGAACAAGCAAGATGAGCATGGAATTATAGTAAGGAACAAGGCTAGATTGATTGCACAAGGGTATTCTCAAATTGAAGGCATTGATTATGGAGAGACTTATGCACCCGTGGCTCGCCTTGAGTCCATCCGTATCCTTCTTGCTTATGCGGCACATCATAACTTTAAGTTGCAACAAATGGATGTAGAAAGTGCATTCCTTTATGGTCCTTTAAATGAATTGGTATATGTTAAGCAACCCCCGGGATTTGAGGACCCCAACTTCCCAAACCATGTCTACAAACTTGATAAGGCGCTCTATGGGCTCAAGCAAGCCCCACGCACATGGTATGAGCACCTTAGAGAGTTATTGTTTGACCGTGGCTTTGAGGTTGGGAAAATCGATCCCACTCTTTTTACTAAGAGGGTCAATGGGGAGCTTTTTGTATGCCAAATATATGTTGATGACATTATCTTTGGCTCATCTAACAAAGCTTTTAATGATGATTTCTCAAAGCTTATGACTAGTAGGTTCCGGATGTACTTGATGGGGGAGTTGAGAGTATTTCTTGGCTTTGAGATCAAGCAAGTTAGAGGAGAGACATTCTTAAATCAAGCCAAGTATACTCAAGACATGCTCAAGAGATTCAAAATGCAAGATTTAAATGGAGCTCCTACTCCCATGGCTACAAAGACTCATCTTGAACAAAATCCAAATGGTAAAGATGTGGATCAAAAGGTATACCGGTCTATGATTGGTTCTTTGCTTTACCTTTGTGCATCTAGACCCGATATTGTGTTGAGTGTAGGTGTGTGTGCAAGATATCAAGCGGCTCCTAAAGAAAGCCATTTAATGGCGATCAAGAGAATCTTTTGATATTTGGTTCATACCCCATTTTATGGTCTTTGGTATCCTCAAGGCTCAACATTTGCTCTTTGTGGATACACGGATTCGGATTGGGCGGGTGACAAGGATGATCAAAAATCAACATCCGGGGCTTGCCAATTCCTTGGTAGGTCCTTGGTATGTTGGTCTTCCAAGAAGCAAAATTGTATATCTCTCTCCACCGCCGAAGCCGAGTATGTGGCAGCTGCTAGTGCTTGCACTCAATTGCTATGGATGAGGCAAACTTTAAAGGAATACGGTGTCCATTGCGACAAAGTGCCTCTTCTATGTGACAATGAAAGTGCCATCAAGATTGCCTACAACCCGGTGGATCACACAAGGACAACGCATATTGAGATTCGCCATCACTTTATTAGAGATCATGTTGCTCGAGGTGATATTGATCTATCATATGTATCAACCAAGGATCAACTTGCCGATACCTTCACGAAGACACTTGATGAAGCAAGGTTTTGCTACTTGAGGAATGAACTAAATATCGTAGATTCAAGGAGCTTGACTTGATATTCTTGCACCCTCACCTATGTTTCATCTCATATTTGGTTTAGGTGTAGGCATGGATATAGGGGGAGTGCGGTCCTAATTGATTGGACCATCACTCCCCCCATTTTGCCCAAAGCAATCAAAATCATTCCTCTTAATATCATTTCGTGATATGTGAGCTTAATGATGAGTTTTGGTAATGGACCCAAGATATATCTTCGTGGTGCCAAGCCAAGTATACTCAAATATGGTGGCATGTGCCACCACCCTCTCTCATTTGAGAGGTTGGCATTTACTCATGTTTGGCATTTGCTTGATTCTAGTCTCTTGAAGCTTTTCTAAACATTTTTTCAATCCCTATGGCTCTTGTTGGTTCTTCACAGTTTGATGTCTCAACCCAAGCCTTTTCCCTATCTTAAAAACCATCTATCTCTCATATATGTCCCCAAACACCTTTCCTGGAACTTTTGGTCGAGGAGGACCGGAGTCTCCGATGTATAAACACCGGAGTCTCCGGTCTGGACGGTTTCTGTCACTTAAGGAAGGGGGCACGGGGTGAACTGGAACATGTTGGAATTATGCCCTAGAGGCAATAATAAAGATGTTATTATTATAATTCTTGTTCATGATAAAGTTTATATTCCATGCTAGAATTGTATTAAGCGGAAACTTTAATACTTGTGTGGTTTGTGAACAACACCGTGTCCCTAGTACGCCTCTATGGACTAGCTCATTGATCAATGATGGTTAAGGTTTCCTAACCATAGACATGATAATGAGATCATATCATTGGAGAATGATATGGTGGATAGACCCAAACTAAGCGAAGCAGTTAGATCGTGTCATTGTGTTCATCTTTGCGAAGCTTTTCCTATGTCAAATATTGTATTCCTTAGACCATGAGATAATGCAACTCCCTGGTATCGGAAGAAAGCTTTGAGGTCATCAAACGTCATCCTATGAGAGGGTGATCATAAAGGTGTCTCTCAGGTGATCGGAAAGTATCTGTTGGGTTGTATTTATCGAGATGGGATTTGTCCCTCCCAAGTCGAAGAGATATACTTCGGGCCCACTCGGAAATCGATATCAACACCGCTTGCAAGCATGTGGTTAAGGTGTTAATCACAAAGTGATATCGGATTACGGAACGAGTAAAGTACTTGCTGTGAACGAGATTGAACTAGGTATGACGATACCGACGATCGAATCTCGGGCAAGTAAAATATCGCGAGACGAAGGGAATATATATATGGGATTGATTGAATCCTGGCATCGTGGTTCATCCGATATGATCATCGATGAATGTGTGGGAGTCAATATGGGTGCCCAGACCCCGCTGTTGATTATTGATAGAAGATCATGTCTGCATATTCTCGAACCCGCAGGGTCACACACTTAACGTGTCTCGACGCTAGGATAGATTGGATAATTGGTTTATGAATTTTTGTTCGGAGTCTCGGATGGGATCCGGGATATCACGAGAGGTTCCGGAATGGTCCGGAGAATAAGATTCATATAAGGCAGTGCAGTTTTTGGAGTTCGGAATTGTTCCGGATTAATCGGTATTATACCAGAAGCTTCTAGAACCTTCCGGAAGGGGGCCAACGTGGTCCCACCTTCCGGGAGGGGGCATGGGCCTATGAGGGGGTGTCCTGGCCGCATTGGGCCAGGGGCACAAGGCCTCATAGGGCCCAGCCGATCCTAGAGAGTTTAAATCGTTTAAACTAGAGATAAGATAAGATAGGATTTCTAGATAAGGGAGAGTTTAAATTGTTTAAACTAGAGATAGGCTTGGAGGAGAGGCTAGGGCTGGCCGCACCCCCCTCTATATATAGAGGGCTGGTGCGCCCCCCCTCTCACACCCTTACACCTTCCTCCAAACCCAGTTGCCCTGCTGCCCTTCCTCTCTCCCTCCCGACTGTTTGTAGGCGAAGCCCTGCGGCAGAAATTCTCCATCATATACACCACGCCGTCGTGCTGTAGATCCAATCTATCTCTCCACCATACTTGCTGGTCCGAGGAAGGAGGAGACGTCAAGGTGACGCACGTGTGCATCTCACGGAGGCACCGCCACTTGTGGTGCTAGATCGGATCGGATCGCGAGGAGGAGAAGCGAGTACGACTACATCACCCACGTTCCGACGAACGTTCCGCTGTGCGAATCTTCAAGGGTATGAAGATCTAATCCAATCTCTCTCGTTGTTTGCATCTCCTAGATTAGATCTTGGCTTTCCCTCTGTTCGCTTCCGTAGAAAATTTTGATTTACTATGCTGCGAAACCCTTCAGTGGTATCAGAGCTAGATCTATGCGTAGATGTGTTTCACGAGTAGAACGCAACATGGTTGTTGCGGGCGTTGATGTTTTCTGTTGCAAGCCTCTTGTTTGTGTTCTTCTTATGGCGCGGGATAGTGAGATTGAAGCGGTCCAGGCCAACCTTACGCGACGTCGTTCGCGAGACCGGCTCCGCACTTGACGTGTGGCTTGTACCATACATGCGGCTGGTGGATGTTAGTTTCTCTCACTATAGTTGTCATGGGATTAACACCGGAGTTTGGCAACCATAATATCACCATTGTGGCTTTCCGTAGGTAAGAATTGTTCTTAGCATCTACTCCCATAAGCCACGTAAAACATGCAACAACAAAGTAGAGACGTCTAACTTGTTTTTGCAGGGAGTGTTTTCTGTGATATGGTATGGCCCAAGATGTGATATGTATATTGTATGCGATGATCATATTTTGTAATGTTTCACGACTTGCATGTCGATGAGTACAAAACCGGCAGGAGCCATATGGTTGTCTTTATAATTGTGTATGACCTGCGAGTCAACTTCTTATACGCCATGTAATAGCTTTACTTTATCGCTAAGTAGTTAGCAATAGTTGTAGTTGCTATTCGTGGTGGAGGCAATCATGGTGGAGTGATGGAGATCATGCCGGAACGCACAAGATGGAGATCATTGCGCGAAGATTGGCTATACCATGTCACATAAAGTTATATGCATGTGATGTTTATCCTTTTATGTATCTTATTATGCTTAGATCGCGACGGTAGCATTATAAGATGATTCCTCACTTAAAGATCAAGATAAAAACTGTGTTCTCCCCAAGTATGCACCGTTGCGAAAGTTCGTCGTGTCCAAGCATCACGTGATGATCGGGTGCTATAGACTCTACGCTCACATACAACGGGTGCAAGCCAGTTTTGCACACGCGGAAATACTTGGGTTTGACTTGACGAGCCTAGCATGTACAGACATGGCCTCGGAACACATGAACCGAAAGGTTAAGCATGAGTCATATGAATGATATGATCGACACTTCGTTGTCCACCATTGAAGCCACATCTCTTCTCGTGAAGATCGGATTAGGTGTGGTGAATTTGGATCGTGTTCACTAAACAACTTGAGGGATGTTGAATTAATGGGAGTTCATCTAGTAATTTGATTAAGTTGAACTATTTATCATGAACATAGTCTAAATTGTACTTGCAAATACTGTAGATCACATGGCCAAGTCCAACATCAACTTCAACGTTTTTGCTGAGAAAGAAAAGCTTAGAAACAATGGGTCTAACTTCACCAACTGGTTCCACAATCTTAGAATCATTCTGTCTGACGGACAAAAGGACTATGTCCTTGGGAAAGCGTTAGGTGACCCCCCTGCTGCAACTGCGCCGGCTGATGAGAAAGCTGTCTATCAGTCGCGCAAAGATGATTATGGTGTGATTAAGAGCACCATGTTGTTTGCTATGGAACCGGAACTTCAAAATCGTTTTGAAAACTATCCCGGGCCCTTTGAGATTCTCGAAGAGTTGAAAACCATGTTTCAGACTCAGGCCCGTTCTGAGAGATATGAGATCTCCGAGAAGTTCTTTAACTGCAAGATGGAGGAAGGGAGTTCCGTTAGTGAGCACGCCATTAAGATGTCGGGCTACACTCAACGCCTTGAGCAACTGGACTGCAAGATTCCAGAGGAGCTCAAGATTGACAGGGTTCTGCAATCACTCCCTCCCAGCTACAAAAGTTTTGTAGTGACTCATAATCAGATTGGTTCCACTGGTACGATCACCGAGCTCTTCGCAAAGCTGAAGGCTGCGGAGGTGGACATCAAGAAGGATAATCATGTGTTGATGGTCAACAAGCCCTCCTTTAAGAAAGGTAAGGGAGCAAAGAAGCCCTTCAAGAAGGGTGGCGGCAAGCGCAATGCCCCTGCTGAGAAGAAGCTCAGGTCTGGTCCCAAGCCGGAAACTGAGTGCTTCTATTGCAAGGACAAGGGTCACTGGAAGCGCAACTGTCCGAAGTACTTAGCGGACAAGAAGGCTGGCACCATCAAAGGTATATTTGATATACATGTTATTGATGTTTTCCTTACTAGCCCTCGTTGTAGTGCCTGGGTATTTGATACCGGTTCAGTTGCTAATATTTGTAACTCGAAACAGGAGCTGCGGAATAGACGGCGGCTTGCGAGGGATGAGGTGACGATGCGCGTTGGCAACGGATCAAGAGTTGATGTGATGGCCGTCGGCACGCTCTCCTTAGTTTTACCTTCGGGATTAGTTTTAAACCTTAATAAATGTTATTATGTGCCTGCGTTGAGCATGGACATTATTTCTGGATCGTGTTTATTGCAAGACGGTTATTCATTTAAATCGGAGAATAATGGTTGTTCTATTTATATGAGTAACATCTTTTATGGTCATGCACCTCTTGTGAGTGGTTTATTTCTTCTAAATCTCGAAAGGGATGAAACACACATCCATAACATTGAGGCTAAGAGATGCAAAGTAGATAGTGATAATACTACTTATTTGTGGCACTGTCGTCTAGGTCATATTGGTGTAAAGCGTATGAAGAAACTCCATTCTGATGGACTTTTGGAGTCTCTTGATTTTGAATCATTTGACACATGCGAACCATGCCTCATGGGCAAGATGATCAAAACCCCGTTCTCCGGTATGATGGAGCGAGCAACGGACTTGTTGGAAATCATACATACCGATGTATGCGGACCGATGAGTGTTTCGACGCGTGGTGGATATCGCTATTTTCTCACTTTTACCGATGACTTAAGTAGATATGGGTATATCTATTTAATGAAACATAAATCTGAAACGTTTGAAAAGTTCAAAGAATTTCAGAATGAAGTGGAGAACCATCGTAACAGAAAGATTAAGTTCCTACGATCCGATCGTGGGGGCGAATATTTGAGTTATGATTTTCTCACGCATCTCAAAGCAAGTGGAATCGTTTCACAACTCACGCCACCCGGAACACCACAGCGCAATGGTGTGTCTGAACGCCGGAATCGAACCCTATTAGATATGGTCCGATCGATGATGTCTCTTACTGATTTGCCGTTATCATTTTGGGGTTATGCATTAGAAACCGCTGCATTCACTTTAAATAGGGCTCCATCTAAATCCGTTGAGACGACACCGTATGAACTATGGTTTGGTGCTAAACCTAAGTTGTCGTTTCTTAAAGTTTGGGGATGCGAAGCTTATGTCAAGAAGTTGATGCCGGACAAGCTCGAACCCAAAGCGGAGAAATGCGTCTTCATAGGATACCCTAAGGAAACTATTGGGTACACCTTCTATCACAGAACCGAAGGCAAAGTGTTTGTCGCAAAGAACGGTTCCTTTCTTGAGAAGGAGTTTCTCTCGAAAGAAGTGAGTGGGAGGAAAGTAGAGCTAGACGAGGTTATTGAACCTTCTCTTGAATTGGAGAGTAGCGCAGCACCTGAAATTGTTCCAGTGCCGCCTGCACCAACAATAGAGGAAGCTAATGAAAAGGATCATGAAGCTTCGGACGATGCTGCTACTGAACGTCGTAGGTCGACAAGGTCGCGTGCCCCTCCTGAGTGGTACGGCAACCCTGTCTTGACTGTCTTGTTAGTAGAAGACAGCGAACCTACGAACTATGAGGAAGCGATGATGAGCCCAGACTCTGAGAAATGGCTAGAAGCCATGAAATCCGAATTGGGATCCATGAGCGAAAACCAAGTATGGACTTTGGTGGACCCTCCTAGCGACCGAAAGGCCGTTGAGTGCAAATGGATCTTCAAGAAGAAAACGGACGCGGATGGTAATGTTACCGTCTATAAAGCACGGCTTGTTGCGAAAGGTTTTCGACAAGTTCAAGGTGTTGACTACGATGAGACTTTCTCTCCCGTAGCGATGTTTAAGTCCATTCGCATTTTATTAGCAATTGCTGCGTTTCATGATTATGAAATATGGCAAATGGACGTCAAGACTGCTTTCCTCAATGGCAACATTGATGAAGAGTTGTATATGATGCAACCCGAAGGTTTTGTCGATCCTAAGGATGCTGATAAAGTATGCAAACTTCAGCGTTCCATTTATGGACTGAAGCAAGCATCTCGGAGTTGGAACCTTCGTTTTGATCAAGTGATCAAGAGCTTTGGATTTGTTCCAAATTGCTACGAAGCTTGCATCTACAAGAAAGTGAGTGGGAGCTCGGTGACGTTTCTGGTACTATATATGGATGACATATTGATCATTGGAAATGACATCGACATGCTTAACGATGTGAAGAGTTATTTGAACAAGTGTTTTTCAATGAAAGACCTAGGTGAAGCTGCTTATATATTGGGCATCAAAATCTATAGAGATAGACAAAGACGCCTGATAGCTTTAAGCCAGAGTACATACCTAGACAAAGTTCTGAAAAGGTTCAGAATGGATAAGGCGTTGAAAGGTTCAGTGCCTATGTTGTCAGGTAAGATATTGAGCAAGGCTCAGTGTCCAGCTACGGTAAATGATAGGGAAGCTATGAGCAAAGTGCCTTATGCCTCGGCCATAGGTTCCATCATGTATGCCATGCTGTGTACTAGACCGGATGTGTCCAATGCTCTTAGTTTGACGAGCAGATATCAAAGTGATCCAGGAGTGGAACACTGGACATCCGTGAAGAACATCCTAAGGTACCTAAATAGGACTAAAGAAATGTTCTTAGTCTATGGGGGTGATGAACAGCTCGTCGTAAAAGGTTACGTCGATGCTAGTTTCGACACCGACAAGGATGATGCTAAATCTCAGACAGGATACGTGTATATTTTGAATGGAGGAGCTGTGAGCTGGATAAGCTGCAAGCAAAGCGTGGTCGCGGGATCTACAGTAGAAGCGGAATACATGGCTGCTGCAGAAGCGTCAACTGAAGGAGTTTGGATCAGAAACTTCATCACTGAGCTTGGCGTGGTTCCAAGTGCATTGGACCCACTGGAGATATTGTGTGACAACACTGGCGCCATAGCACTCGCTAAGGAACCAAGATATCATCCAAAGACCAAGCATATCAACCGCAAGTTTCATATAATCCAAGATTATATAGCAGATGGAGATCTGAAGATCAGCAAAGTACATACAGATCTGAATGTCGCAGATCCATTGACTAAACCTCTTCCACGTGTAAAACATGATCAGCACCTCAGTGCCATGGGTGTGAGATTGTTGCCAGATGTAAACTAGATTATTGACTCTAGTGCAAGTGGGAGACTGTTGGAATTATGCCCTAGAGGCAATAATAAAGATGTTATTATTATAATTCTTGTTCATGATAAAGTTTATATTCCATGCTAGAATTGTATTAAGCGGAAACTTTAATACTTGTGTGGTTTGTGAACAACACCGTGTCCCTAGTACGCCTCTATGGACTAGCTCATTGATCAATGATGGTTAAGGTTTCCTAACCATAGACATGAGTTGTCAATTGATAATGAGATCATATCATTGGAGAATGATATGGTGGATAGACCCAAACTAAGCGAAGCAATTAGATCGTGTCATTGTGTTCATCTTTGCGAAGCTTTTCCTATGTTAAATATTGTATTCCTTAGACCATGAGATAATGCAACTCCCTGGTATCGGAAGAAAGCTTTGAGGTCATCAAACGTCATCCTATGAGAGGGTGATCATAAAGGTGTCTCTCAGGTGATCGGAAAGTATCTGTTGGGTTGTATGTATCGAGATGGGATTTGTCCCACCCAAGTCGGAGAGATATACTTCGGGCCCACTCGGAAATCGATATCAACACCGCTTGCAAGCATGTGGTTAAGGTGTTAATCACAAAGTGATATCGGATTACGTAACGAGTAAAGTACTTGCTGTGAACGAGATTGAACTAGGTATGACGATACCGACGATCGAATCTCGGGCAAGTAAAATATCGCGAGACGAAGGGAATATATATATGGGATTGATTGAATCCTGGCATCGTGGTTCATCCGATATGATCATCGATGAATGTGTGGGAGTCAATATGGGTGCCCAGACCCCGCTGCTGATTATTGATAGAAGATCATGTCTGCATATTCTCGAACCCGCAGGGTCACACACTTAACGTGTCTCGACGCTAGGATAGATTGGATAATTGGTTTATGAATTTTTGTTTGGAGTCTTGGATGGGATCCGGGATATCACGAGAGGTTCCGGAATGGTCCGGAGAATAAGATTCATATAAGGCAGTGCAGTTTTTAGAGTTCGGAATTGTTCCGGATTAATCGGTATTGTACCGGAAGCTTCTAGAACCTTCCAGAAGGGGGCCAACGTGGTCCCACCTTCTGGGAAGGGGCATGGGCCTATGAGGGGGTGTCCTGGCCGCATTGGGCTAGGGGCACAAGGCCCCATAGGGCCCAGCCGATCCTAGAGAGTTTAAATCGTTTAAACTAGAGATAAGATAAGATAGGATTTCTAGATAAGGGAGAGTTTAAATTGTTTAAACTAGAGATAGGCTTGGAGGAGAGGCTAGGGCTGGCCGCACCCCCCTCTATATATAGAGGGCTGGTGTGCCCCCCCTCTCACACCCTTACACCTTCCTCCAAACCCAGTTGCCCTGCCTCTCTCCCTCCCGACTGTTTGTAGGCGAAGCCCTGCGGCAGAAATTCTCCACCATATACACCACGCCGTCGTGCTGTAGATCCAATCTATCTCTCCACCATACTTGCTGGTCCGAGGAATGAGGAGACGTCGAGGTGCCGCACGTGTGCATCTCACGGAGGCACCGCCACTTGTGGTGCTAGATCGGATCGGATCGCGAGGAGGAGAAGCGAGTACGACTACATCACCCACGTTCCGACGAACGTTCCGCTGTGCGAATCTTCAAGGGTATGAAGATCTAATCCAATCTCTCTCGTTGTTTGCATCTCCTAGATTAGATCTTGGCTTTCCCTCTGTTCGCTTCCGTAGAAAATTTTGATTTACTATGCTGCGAAACCCTTCAGAACAGCAGTTCCTCATTCTTCACCCCGTCCCCTACCTCCAAACCCGTCGCCTCCTCCTCCAAAAATCCTCCCCAGAGGTCAAGAAGCCCCCGGGATCCGCCGTGCAGCCGGCCAACCTTACCCTCTCCTCCATTGGGTCACTCCCACCGGAGGAATGGATCCCATGGACAGATCTGGTACCTCTCCTCTCCTTTTTTCTCCTAGGGTTCATCCCTAGATGTGTTTTTGAGGATTGTTGCTGATTTGTCCATTGGAATAACTTGTTTGCATGCACTCTAGTACTTTAGCCTTGTTGCATTGCCCGATCTACTAGATTCACCCTCACCAGCATCTCCCCATCGCATACCCGAGCCTCCTGACCGGAGATTCCAGACTGAGGTCCGGAGACTCCGGTCCCCAGGACCGGAGACTCCGATATAAGGTGCGGAGACTCCGGTGTTGGGTGAATCAAAGTAGTCCAGAAATGCATCAAAGTTCTTGTACTGTATCTTTGGGACATATATACTCATCTCCATGCTATCTCCCTCAGTGATGTTCACAGGTGATGGTTCTAGTCGTCCTCGTCGTACCAAGGCCAAGTCCCAAAGGGGCAATCCTCGCTATGATGAAGCTCAGGGTCAGTTTATCGTGCCTCTGTCCAACCGGAAATAGCGGGCACGTGATGCAGCTTACATGAAGAGGGATCAGGAGAGGGCTGAATGGGCGGAACATGCAAAAAGAGCCAAGTATGACAACCTCCAGTCCCTAGCCAAGATGTCTAAAGAGGAGTATCGTGAGCTGAGAAAGACAGGTTTATATGCGTCGCCTCGTACCAGTGATGACCCTCGTTTCTGGAGGAAAGAACAGGCTGTGTTCATGAAGGATGTGTATGGTGTACTCACCAGATCACCTGTCTGCCCTCAGAAGTTCATGAATATTAAGCAAATGCGTCAGAGCCCTTAATTCAATGATGCCCTATGGATCTGTGAGAAGCTGGGTCTCTACAACTTGATGGAGCTGCGCGAAGACTACAGTGTGCACCTTGTTCAGCAGTTTTATGCCACAGTGGTGTTTGGGTCTGATCTTGATAGGACCATGGTGTGGATGAATGGCACTATTCGCTGGACGGCTACCTTTCATGACTTTGCCAATGTCATCTTTGAGACCTTTCATGGAGTATCTACTCATGTGGGACAGCGCATGCACTCAGCAGCTTTGGGTGAGAACAAGTTGAAGCTGGCACCTCTGTATGATGGTGGTGTTGTGGGGGGCTCCAAGGGACTCAAGACCCTCTACAACCTTATGTTGAGGATTTTCCGTCACACTATTGCTCCAAGTGATGGAAATGATGATGCTATCAGGGGTGGGCTTGTCAACCTCTTGTACCATACTCACCGGACCTTCAATGCTGGACCAGAGGTTAATGCTGCACCCATTGATGTGATGGACTTCATTTTCGAGGAGATGTTCCATGCCATTCTTTACAAGAAATCTCCTCCATATGCACCCTTGGTTATGAGGCTCATCAACTCCCAGGAGCATGATTCTCCACATGGCATACCACCACACATCACTGTGCACACTCTGGTCTCTCTGCAGCAGAAGGGGCACATGGGGCCTACTCCAAGGCGTCGCTGTGGGAATGATGATGAGGAGGAGATTGAGACGGAGAGGGCTCCCTATCCACCTAGAGTTTAGAGGAAGAATGCCTGCAATGCCCCTATGCCTACTATGACTCGAGACTATGTGCATGAGAGGGTCAAGAAGGCTAGCTTTTGGGACAAGACCCTCTGTTGCATGAACGTTGGCATTCGCAAGCAGCAGCATGCATCCTACCAAAGCAACTGCCGCATTGAGAAGCTTCTCAAAGAGATCAAGGACCAGGGTGTTGCGGATACTGAGGAAGGTGAAGATGAATACAATGATGAGCATGGGGCTCAGCAGTCCACAGAGTCTGATCACACTCTCTCATTTGGGGCATGGAATGCTCAACAGGATATTCTGGTGGACTGGAAGACGTTTGCTGATGTCACCTTAGGGTTTGGATACCAGAGTACGTCCTCTTCTCGCCCTCACGGCAAAGGGCCTGCTGTCCCTGAGGATGATGATGATGACTATGACCAGGATGAGGATGACCAGGATGAGGATGAGGATGCCAAGGATGACGATGACTACTGAGTTATTGGGGCGCTAGTATAGGTCTTTTCCCTTTTTCGGCGTTTCGATGCCAAAGGGGGAGAAGACATTCTCATCGCTTTGCATGGGACTTGGGATTTGCGACTATCTGCCTTTATTTGCCTTTTGTTTGGATATTCGAACTTGAACTTTATGTGTGTTATCTTTCTTATGTGTGTTTATGACTATGTGCTTGTATGCAACACCTATTGTAACTCATTGAGATCTATGTGTGCTATCGTTGATATTATTTACCTTACATGATTTACTTCATTATCTTGCTGCACATAGTCAGGGGGAGCCACATTTATATGTTATTCCATGCAAATCACTTGTTGTCATCGAACACCAAAAAGGGGGATATTGAAAGGGAATTTATTGTCATAATCACTTTTGGTGTTCGTTAACAACAAGTAGATCATTTTACTGTTTGTTATTGTCCACAGGTTGGTATTATCATTGATAAACTGCACACATATTCTTGGGAAAAGACCACATTCATTTGTCACTGATCTGGAAACTCTAGACCGGAGTCTCCGGTCTGCCAAGACCGGAGTCTCCGGTGTGGTCCGGAGTTTCCGGTTCTGGCTCCGGTGGTGCTTCCCAGGACCTGGCTGGGACAGTCTGACTAGTGGTCCAGAGGCTGCACCGGAGGTTACTCCGGAGTCTCCGGACTTTGGTCAGTCCGGAGTCTCCGGTGTTGGAAGGATGGAGTCTCCGGTGTTGCTGGTGCAGAATTGGCCTGGGTCAGTCAGAAGGGCAGTCCGAAGACTGGTCTGGAGATTGGCCGGAGTCTCCGGTCTCCAGACCGGAGTCTCCGGTCTGACTTTTCTACAACGGTCAGAAAACGGTTCGTGGAGGGGGCTGCCTATAAAAAGGGACCCTGATCTTCTTCCTCCAGCTGCTCGATCTGCTCAAGAACACCAACCCCATTAGAGCCACCAAATCCACAAGATCTCTTCATCCAACCATCAAAAGTCATTGATCTTTGGAGAATCGAAGGAGGAGGCCTTGATTTACATCTTCACCAAGAGAGATCTTCATTTCCCCCTCATTCACTTGAGGGCCCCCAAGCTCTAGTGTTTCTTTGGAAACCCTAACTTTGATTTGGTTCTTACAAGCTTGTCTTTGATTTGTCTTGACAGCTTGCTTGTATTTGGGAGCCTCCAATTCAGTTGTGGATGTGTGCCCCGAACTTGTTGTAAAGGTGTCGGCTTCCACCTCGAAGGTTGCCGATATAGTGGAAGGTGAATCGAGCCCGTTGGGGTGAGGTTCATCGGAGAACAAGGGAGGCCTCTCGTGGCGTTGGTGGTTTGAAACCACCCCCTCTCCAAACGTAGACGTACTTCCCCTCAAAAGAAAGGAACTACGCGAAACAAATCCTTGTGTCTCCGCGTCCACTCCCTTGGTTACTTCTATCCTTTACCGCACTTTACTTACTTGTTCTTGCTTAGTGTTGTGTTAGTTCGTGCTTGATTGACATATAGGTAAATTCACCATAGTTGCATATTCTAGAGAATTTACCTTTCTTGTCAAACCCTAATTTGAAAAAGAGTAAAATTTGAAGTAGCACCTATTCACCCCCCCTCTAGGTGCCCATATGATCCTTTCATCTCCGCTTTCCAATCTCATGGTTATCCATCTTCTGACGTTGGTAACGATAATGACGCATACGGCGTTTTGTCTACCGCCCATCTTCAGACTTATTTCCTAGATACTTGGTATGACATGACCCCTTCAGTAGCCACCGAGCATTGGTGCAGCTCGAAAAGGTGAGTAGATGATATAGAGAATTCCCTTGGCCGTGTGCTATCTCCAGTTGTGCTGGTAGGATGCTCTCCTGGCTCTCCGTCTTGTGGAAAGCCGAGCCACAAGAATCTACTCCTATGTGTATATATACCTCTTTTAACTAGTATAGTTTTCTACCACACTTAATAAAATTAGCCACATTAAATATTAAGATACAATTGTATTATTTACAATCAAAATTTGTGGTTAGAAGGATATTTTAAAAAAAAAACTATAATTTGTTTAGAAATACCATATTATTTTTTGATACATTCCCAAAAAATAAAATCTTAAAAAGTCGCGTGCTACTCGACAACTATGAGTAAATCCAGAAACATGCCTCCATACATCCATACATCAGTAACACTCGTATAAGCCTTAGTGGATATTTACATATTTTCATAAACATCTTGACAAAGAGCATCTTAAAGTGCACCTTCCAAGAAATACGTCAATGTTATATCTCTATAGTATGGTTGTTCTCGAATTCTCGTAGATGTAAGTAATATGATTCCATGCGCATTAAGGTGTAAAAAAGTATATTCTAGAGTGTAGAAGGTGGTGCAAGACCCTTTTTTCTCAATACATTGTCAGAATGTTAACAAAAAAATAATTAATAGATATTAATAACTAAATCAGAATAAAATACACCGCAAGTTTTAGACCCAAGTTATTAAAGCGTAGGAGTTCACTTTCCCTGTGAGACTAAAATTTAGGCATGCCCCATTCACTAAAACGGGTCTATGTGTTTTTTCAGGAATATATAGCATGTTTTGCGGGTTACCTTGAAAATTTTAACTACTACTACTATTAACGATGTTTTTCTATTGCAACGGGCAGTAGTACTGCCATGGCATTTTGCTACGGCACTAAGGCTGGTCATAGTGGGAGTATCATAATACTAGTATCATGCATATGATACTATTATATGATATTGTGTCTCTAGTATATTGTAATATATAGTAGTATCATAGTAGTAGTATATTTATTAATTTATAGAATCTCTATATAAAATGTGTGTACAAGATTTACTTGTCATTATGATTTTTAGTTTTATATGCTATGATACTCTAACCACCTCTCTTCATTAATTATGACGCCACATCAGATTTTTGCTAAGTTGGTATGCATGATACACCTTATGATACTAGAACTAGGACCAGCCTAAGAATGCACTAGAGGATCTCCTTTGTACCGTCATCCTGTCGGTGGCCTTAGCTATGATTTTGGTGCACTATCATGTGTCCCCAAGCACCCATCCCCGCGGTTCAGTAATGTAATTAGACTTGAACGCGTGATCTAACTAACGCCAATGACCAAGAATGATCTACCATGCACGATCTCACCCATGTGGCTTCCTACGCGTTTGTGTTGATTGGATTTGTTCCTGCCGGCACGCACCATCAGTTCCACCGGTTAATTTTTTTATTGGATGCACATTCCCTTGATTATTTCCTGTCCATCAACAGGATCCACTAGCTAAGTATTTCTTTTATAGAAAATACTAGCTAAGTAATTGATGAGTAATAATACATTAGTACTCCTTGTATAAATATAAATATAATTTAATTTAGTACTGACACGATACGGCGACCTGTTCGTCCATGCATCATGTGTCTCCACACCTGCCTACACTACTCGGTGTTGATTAGTCAATATTTAATTTGAACCGATCTGTTCCTACTACTCAATCAAGGAGTATATATATTTTTAACTTCACAAACGTACGACTAATTCTTGTAGCCGTCTCCGATAGGCTAGAGAGTTAAATTTGCGTCGGTGTTACTCCTGTCGACGTTGACAGTTCGACTGGTGTGATTAATCACTGACAAGTGCCTTCTGTCAACAAGGAGATCCAACTTACACAATAAAAAGATTTCTAGTCATATATGGCTACATGCTATACTATCCGTCTTGGCCTCTTCTACAATGAAATTTGATAATCTCTCGGGGTGTATTCTTGAAAAACTGCATGTGTGCTATACGTTTTGTATCAGAATATCAAAGAAGCAAACATACTACTCCAATGATTATAGCTACGGTAGAGATGCATAAACTGTCTCCAATGATTACAAAATAAAGCCTAAAAGAAAACAAATAAATTTTTGAGTTTTTCAAACTCTTCTTCTTTCATAACACAATCTTGTAATTTTCTGAATGCAACCGAAGAAAAATAACATAGACACCAGACCACAGACCTCTAAATAGCAATGATGATTCTCTGTAATTTTAATTTGAGCCGCAATGCCAAGGCTACGTGAACCCACGCAACCATTGAAGTTATCAACCAATATCGCCAAGAGTATTTCATGAAAAAAACCGATCAGCTTGGTTGACATCGCCGAAGAGCCGAGAGTACGAATCACCATTGCCAAGAACGTAGTAGCCAGCACAAATATCACGAGGATAATCCTCCTCACATCAACCATGATAAAAACTCTAACATCGATCACGCGAAGCGAGATCTGAAAGACCAACTTCACCATTTACCCGGGAAGGAAATCTCTTCATCGAATTATTATGGATGACGTCATTTCCATTGGCGTAGATGCCAAAAAGAAGGGAATTCTAATCTTTATAAATACTATTTTTTATTAAAAACTTTGCCCATAATCTAATCTTTTGAAACAATCTACTCGCTCCGTACGCAAATAGTGTACTTCTAACTTTTGCTTTGAGTCATTTTTTTTACATATATACTGTATAATCAAATAGGTAGATAATGAACATTCATTTCAAAACGGGTACTACTGATTAAGTGTCATAAATGTTGCTTTCTTTTCCTATTAAGTTGGTAAATTTTTTCCTATATCTGTGGATGGAGGGGTACTGTAGTAATTTGACACGCGCTGCTGGGATTTCCTCTGTTTCTTTTTCCAACTCCGCTGTAGCTGTGTCTCCGCTAGCTGAAGTGCTAGTGCTAGATCACTACATGATCTTAGTTTGCTGTGAGGGAGGCTGCATGTTGTCATTAGTCAATCATGATTTGCTTTGCTCCTCACATGATATTAGTATACAATGCTGTTCGTGGCTGTGTACGTTACAACTTGATGATAACTTTTCGGATGGCGTGTGGAAGCTGGATCGGGAGATGGAGTTGCACTATCTATGTACCACATGACGACGACCACGAATCACGAGTGGACAACACGCACATGCCTTGGAGGATATCCCCTCAAGATATCCATCTGAAACTATGTTTGAACACACGCCACCGACAGCTGAAGCCAATATTCAGTCCAAGTCACCTTAATTCCTTTGCTTGCCCCGGTAAACATGCCGCTAACACGTACTCCCTCGTTTAGAAATATAAGATATTTTAGATTTGTGAAAAATTTAAACCTTGACACTAAAAAATATCTAGATACATCTTCTTTACAAACCTAAAACATCTTATAGGAGTATTTCCAAACGGAAGGAGTACTTATGTTCCAATATACTAGTGACCTGGCAACACATATCGTAAACTGGAAGCGCTACCTAGCTAGCTGGTACTAGTAGGCTGCAACAATCGAAGGTAGTGGGCACCGACGACAGACGCCGACACGCTCTAGCTAACGGCATCTTCCTGCTGTCTTTCTTTATTTCTTTTCTTCTGTTCCACGTCGACGACCGAGATGCTTAGCTTGGCAATCACAGCTCATTTCTCATACTCCCTAGTAGTATATAATACATACAAAACGAATCGAATCGAATCGAATGATATGCAGCAGCAACAACATATGCCATATATGCCTTCTGTAAATTGGGAGTAATACAATATGTTAGCTAGTGTCTTGGTGGTAGTTCAAGGCTGCAATCTCAACAGACGGCGACGCATCATCGTTTATTAAGCATCGCCCCTCTTTATTTTTGAAAATTCCACCCATCCACCAATCATGGTACAAAGAGCGCCAACATAATAAAATTTACAAATAGGTTTTTTACCACCTAGCGACGACTACATGCACTAGCGCGAGCCAAAGACGTGTCGCCGTACTCACCCCTCTATCACAGGAGCTGGGCAAAACTTGTCGTAGTAAAGTTTGTTGTAGTACATAGACGGAAAATCGAAAAAGATTAACTCATTAAAACAGCAACCATCATCAATGAAGAAAACCATAGACTGGAACAGACGGGCATGAAACAATTACAACTAAGACGAAAACCGACTGAATACAGAAGATCCGTAGGACACACGATTTCACGTGCTCTCCAACTGTGCTAGATTCACCACCGGAGAGAGGATAGGGTGAGGATGACCTTATTCTGATTTGGAGATATATCCACCGTCCCACCTTTCCAAAGAAGACATTGAAAATAAGCCAAATAAGGTTGGCTAATTACCTTTCATTCGATTGCTTGTCTTGTCCATATAGGATTTGAAAGAGATCTAAAAAAAATACATTGAAAGAATAAGGCGGTTGGCTAATTACATCCACGGTGGTAACAACGATGACGGGCAAACGGGCGCAATTCATACGTGGCCGGTGTTTCAGCACTTCAGCCTACCATGTATCTGCATCCTTCCACCTCACTTTCATTGTCTTCTGACTTCTTCCTTTTCATTCGGGAAATCTCTTTTGCACATGGGCAACAATATTTCTGTTTATAGAAAAATAGAACTTGTACTTTTTGGTCTGCAAAAATTCTAAAAATACTGTATATACATAGCTAGATAGATACATTCAGAATGTACTCCAGAAATTTTGTTTAAAACGATGTTGTATTTTCTCCTACACAAAAAATACAAAATTGTGAAAATATACGTATTTCTAGTCTTATTCACAGTAGAATTTTTTTCTTATAGCCTAATATAAAACGATTTTTGTATTGACATTTCACACAAATACACATAATGTACATGGATTTCCAAGATTTTTTTATTTTTTATACGGACGTTTTTTGGGGATTAGGTAGTATTTCCCCGCCTGAGCCCAAGATCCCGATAAATGTTGTCTGGACTGTTTTGCAGGCCGGTTTTGGATGTGCCAAACCCAGAAAACCTCTGATACACGCATGTATTGAAACGTTATCCTAACTTGGTTTTCTGTCGCTTGCTCGCTCGACGGGGTTAGATCGTGTTTGGGGTGATTGGGGTAGTTTCACCAAATCCACATGAGATAAATATTCCCTTGTCCACCAAAATGTCCTTGTACAAAACAAGGCCTAAAAAAACTTCAATTAAATTTCTCCTACACTTTTGGCAAAACATTTACAAGCGGCTTCTTCTCGACGAATCTATCGCTTTTAACTTGTATAGTTTTCTATCACACTTAATAAATTTAACCACACAGAATTATGCTAAATGTTAAGATGCAATGTTATTGTTATACAATCTAATCTTTGTCGTTACAACATTGCTATGAATAAATTTAAACAATACTTTCAGAAAACAAGTATGCTCTCATTCTTTTGTTACATTTGTCTCCCAAAAAACCTTTTAACAAATAGAGCCCTCATTTCTCCAAAAAACGAGTGAACACAAAATGCATGACTCATTACATTAGCATCCGACACTTATATGAACCTTAGGGGATATGTATGTGTTTTTGTCGGCGTTTCTTATCATTAAATTTCTTTGCAAATAGTTTAAAGTGTGCACTCTAATAAATGCAATCAATGGATGTCTCTAGAGCGTATGATAGATGTAAGTAAACTGAAAATAATGTTATCTGATTTCCTCCATATTAAGGTGTAAGAATAGGATATTTGAAGAGAGGTCGTTGTCAAACCTTTCGTGGTGTGTGAAGAACAAAATAGGATATTCAGGAGTGTAGGTGAGCGACAGCCTAAACATGCTTTGTTGTCCCATTTTCTCATGTTTTAGACAAGTGGGGGAAAACACTCGTATAAGGTGGTTAAATCCTCCCCCCTCTCAGAGCGATGGCGTGAACGTGTTTTGTTGTCCGATTTTTTCATGTTTTAGACAAGTGAAGAAAACACATTGTATAAGATGGATTTACACCCCCTCCCCCCCCCCCCCCCACACACACACGCTTTCTCTCTCTCTCTCTCTCCATGTGGTACTAAAATTTACGATGTCATACAATTCAATAACGTGCCTTTGTTATTTTCTAGAAATATAATATCTTATATTTAACGCCTACAAAATATTAGCAATGATGTTCTTTTGAGGGAATGGCAGAGCGAGGATGGCACACCTGATGTCCGTCAGCTGTCGGCGAGGAAGCAAATCAGAGCATCTCTAGTGGTTCGCCCAAATGACCGTCTAAAATGATGTGGGGCAAAAAAAAGTCTTTAGTGGCTGATCTAAAGCGTCGTGTATAATTATACGACCTCTGCTACGCATCGACTGAGCGACGACGTCCAAACCCAAGCGCTCACTCGCGAGCGACAACGTCCAAACAAAACCGGTCACCGTTACGCCTGGGGGATGGAGTTGGGAACACCTAGTAGCCACGGGAGCATCACCCACAACATCGAGGTACGACCATGGCGACTCGCTGCAGGTCAGGGTGCAGGTGGGACTGCCCGCGGGAGGCCCACATACGTCCGTACAGTCCCACACAATTTAAGTGGATGTCCCACGGGAGCCCGCGAAATTTATGCGGGTGCCCACTATCTCACGTATATCCACATATACTCGCAAATATGTTACTATAATTGTTGCTTATATAATATTCATAAAAATATTTTAGTACATAATACGATCAACATTTAGCATTTCAATGTATTAATTTTTTTCCACTTTCTGAGGCCATTCTTTGTACTAGACATATATTTGCTTGATTGGAAAATTCCTACTCCTTCCGATCGAAATTAATATTCTCATATTTAGCTAGATTTAGATATATCTAGTACTAAAATATCACTAGATATATTCGAATCTAAACAAATGTAAAAATATTAATTTAGATTGAAGTAGCTTTTTTTATGTTCGCTCGATCATGGACTTTGCACGAAAACCCGCAATTTTTTCTTGTTTATCCGTGGGTGTTCCACAAAGCCTTTTTTATGTGGGCTTAGGTAGTGGGTTCAGTGGGCAGCCCACTTCCACCTGCACCCCGAGCTGCAGGTTCCCTCGGTCTGATCTCTTGCCAGATCGAAGGTTGACGGGGCAGCGTGGAGGGGGAAGGACACAGGCTGGGCGGCGTTTGTGGTGTTAGATTAGATGGGGTGGTGCTGGGCGCGCGGCGGTGTACAAGGAGAGGAAAGGAGCGTCTCGGATAACCTTAGGTTACAGGGAGAACTTCGACAAGAACAACAACTGGAAGTCTAGAAACGAGGTGGACAGAGTGCTCTAGAACGGTGGAGAGAAGAAGGGCTCCGCTCGTACTAATTCTCGCTGCTACTGCAAGGTTTTGGTGATGAATTTCGCTGGTTTTGTTAAATGAATTTCGCTGTTGCTGCTAACTGAATTTTGGTGGATGCTAACTGTGTTATATGATATTATTACACTGCAAGAGAGAATGTAGACGATGGAATTTAGACTATCCACCAGAAAAAGAAAAGATATAGAGATGGAATTTTTTACACGATGGTCTATATAAAGATTTAGTAGATGATGATATTTAGACGAATGGGGAATTTTTCATATTTGCCACACTTTTTAACTGAAATTTGCATATTTGCCACATGGCCACCACATGTCAATGACACAGAAAATTGCAAATATACAAAATGTAAAAAAAAGTGTGGCAAATGTGCAAATCCCACCGAATAGAGATGCTGGCCCAACGGTCTGGGGCTGGTTCGTTTGGGCGCGTGGGTGGTGGTTTTGCTATCTGGTTGACCGGATTGCCCAAATGGCATTTACACGCCCTTTGGAAGATAACATTACTGCCATACAACGTTCTTGACGTCGTAATTTTTTGTGTGAAATTTCCCTACTGATAATTCCCCACTGCGGTTCGAAATGATGCATTCCACGATCAACTGAATCTGTTGCACGGTTGCATGCGCGTCGGTGGCCTTTGAAGCATTTCGTGGTAGAACACGCATGATCTAACTAACGCCAGCGACCCCAAAAAGGACTTGCAAAGCACAATTGCACACACAAGGTACGGCCTTTCTTTCGTGCCTGCAGCTTCTAGGTATGTACAAGCCGAGTAAATTCCACTAAACAAGGAGTATCACATTTGGAATAGATTTTGCGAGTCAGTACCACTTCTGATAATTTTGTCAAACATCTACTACTTTCAAGACACGGTGTAACAAATCGAACTAATATTCTTTTAACACAGCTATGATTACAAATCTGACCGACCAATAGGACCCATCCGTAAGGGCTGAGTTGGTAAAATGATGCTGAGTTGGATGTGGGGTGGCAGACACATGCTGAGGTGGGTGTGAGGCTCACGTGTCAGCATCATTTTCTTTTCTTTTTTCTTTCTTCTTTTCTCTTTTCTTATTCATCGCCCATGGGTCCCACCTGTCAGCCCAACACCTCATTTCCCCTCCTTCACCTCATGTCGTCGTTCTTAGCCTCACTGAGCAGCCCTGGAGCTCCACCTCGTCATGCTGGTCATCCTCCCAAAGGAATCGGAGCCAACCACCCCCAATCGTCGCCTCCGTCTGCTTCTTCTCTGTCAATGCCCCGGCGCCGGCGAGGTTCTGACGTCGTTCTTCCACGCATGTCCTCGTTGACCCCTCCATCGTGCTCCTGGTGAGCATCCGGTCCGGATAGGCCTCTTCGTTTCGTCCTTCCCACTCTGTATAGCCCGACGTGTTGTTAACGACCTCCGTCGGCCGCTGTAGTAGCTCGACGCCGGAGCTTCTCCGGTGAGCAGTAAATGGCGGCGCCACCCTCATTCGACTCGCCACCATCGTGTGCACTGAACGTGCGCACCAGCCTGTCCCAGCTCGCTCTCCCTTGTCATGCGCGTGCTTGACTTGGGTGCACGCCTAGGAAGAAGGGGAGGAAAAAAAGAGGTGTGGGCCTGAACAGGTGTGGCCACAGGCGGTGAATAAGAAAAGAGAAAAATAAGAAAAAAAATATGGTGCTAACATGTGGGCCACACGTCCACCTTAGCATCTATTTGCCAACTCAACACTTACAATTGGAGCCTACGAGTCAGATTTGCCATCAGAGCAGCATCAAACGAAGATTAGTGCTATTTGTTGAAAGCTGTCACAGAGTTGGTATATGTATTCTAACAAGTCAATCATACATACTGCGAGCTTGACGGGCCACCGCGTGCCGTGTTGGTCCCGGCACGCCAAACCTGGGTTGGGCCGGCCTGTTGGCTAGGTATGGGTCTGGCCCAAGTGTGTGCGACAGGCGAAACGACAAAGCAACGAAGGGCGAGACATATCGGGCGACGACGAAAAGCAATGTTCTTTTTAAGTAGCAGAGATGATGAAGATGGTGGCAGCACGGCTGGTGTGATTAGTCAATGATGATTTGCACCTATAGATCTTTATGTATGTGTACTTTGATTTCTCATAATACTACAACTCTTGTATAGCTAAGTTCAGTCTGGGTCAAGTGCCTCATATCGACACAAAAAGCGACAACCAAGCCTGCAGGCCATTATCATAGCTAAAATATGTCCATCTCGATTGTTAATGATTTTTTTGTTTAGATATAATGGTAAAAAATCCTTTTCTAGTAGAAGATGACAATTTTCCTAGTGTGGTTTGAAAATCTTTCAAATTGAAGCAACATTTACATAGATAATTAAGCTGCCCGAGTTGATATCGTGCAGAGTAACATCCTAATCTGGTAAACTTAGTAAAGTAAATTTGGTTTAAACATTCGAACCATCCCCTAAAAAGAAGAAAAGATGGGTCGACCAATAAAAGTACGTCCTGATGCACCAAGCGACAAGGTGTTGGAACACAGATTTCAACCCGAAATCATTCCTGATGCACGAAAAATTACGAATCCTGACCAAAAAAATGTTGCGAATAAAAACTCTATTTGGCCCAATGCTTCCCATAAAATTCAATGCATCGTTACCACCACAACACATATGCTGGAATTAGAGAAGGATAGGTCTCTAAAGATCAGTCTGGCAGATGTGATTGATAAAGTGTTGGGCTTAGAGGATAAAGGGGTAGAAGTGCCAACGGAAAATTTTCTGAGTGGAAAACATGAGATCAAACGTTACCGGAAGCCTAGTAAAGTATTCATAGGAATAACATTAGTAAACAACCGCTTCTATCTCATTTAACTAGTATAGTTTTCTATCACAATTGACAATTTTGACCACATAAAATTATGCTAAATATTAGGGTTTAATGTTATTGTTATACAATTTAATATTTGTGGTCACAAACATGCTGTGAATAAATTTAAACAATACATTCCCAAGAAACTCCATGCCATTCTTTTGTTGCCTCCCAAAAACCTTTTGTCAAATCGAGTCCTAATTTCTCCAAAAACGAGTAACGTAAACTGCATGGCTTCGTACATTAGCATCTGACACTCATATGAGCCTTAGTGGATATGTATGTTTTTTTCAGCTTTTCTTATCCTTCAATTTCTTTGCAAACTATTTAAAGTGTGCACTCTAATAAATACAAATATATAATAACTAGATGTCTCTAGAGCGTATGGTAGATGCAAGTAAACTAAAAATGGTGTATCTGACTTCATGTACTCCCCGATTCAAATTAATGCTGTCGAATTTATCTAGATTCGAATGTATCTAGAACTAAAATATGATTAGATACATTCGAATCTAGACAAATCTAAGAACATTAATATGGATCAGAAGGAGTGTACTAAGGTGTAAAAATAGGATATTCAAGAGTGTAGACAGTATTTGCAAGGGCCTTTTGTTGTCAAACCTTTGGTGGATTGTGAAGAAAAAATTAGTTAAACATGTGAACTATTAATCGGTTAATGTTTAAAGCATACTCAAAAAATTCATTGTCACGTTTATGCACAAAGTATTTTTGGATTTTGAGATTTTCTAGTAGTCACTGATGTAATATGTATAGGGATGGTACTGCTTTTGTTTTGACATGCATAGTTTTTCTCTGGTGGTCAGTGCTACCTTTTGTTAAAGGTGAATCTGGTGGGAGTGGAACAACTGGGGATGCTATGGGGGTAGTTGATATCTATAATGGCGCGACGGACGGCTTGTGATAGAGATGGTACAAATCAGGCAAAATTCACGGTCACACGGCCAGTGCTTGTTTAGCCTATCTATTTGTATCCTTCCATGTCACTCATCGCCATCTCAGTATCTCGCTTTTTTCTGAAATGGGTGCAAAATATTTGCCCTAATGTATTAATTAAGGCGAACCGTTCTGGGTAAATGGCTTTCCAAGCTACTTATAGAGTATGGTGTTTGCCACATTCTGTAGAGAAAATATGTTGGCTCGGAAGTTGTGTCTCATATGGTACAGAAACCCGGCGATTCACACTTTGGGGCTAAACTGATAGCATCCAAGAAGCATTTCTTTCGATTTTGTGCTTTTAATATCAATGATGGATCACAAATTATATTCTGGAAAGGTAGGTGGATTGGCCACACTACTCTTCGCGCAATATCCAGATTTATATTCGATTGTGAGACATGAAGGGAATACACTTTCCACAGTAATGAAACCTAATCCTCTGAATGTGGCTTTCAGAAAAGATCTCATCGGCCCTCGATTGGTATCTTGGAATAATATATTACTATGATTATCCACAATACAATTGTCAGATGGTGTAGACGAGTTCAAATGGAAGTTACTAGAGAGGGGTAAATTTTCTGTTTACTCATTGTATAGAGATTTGATACAACCTGATATTCCAGTCGATGATAATAGTAAAATTTGGAAGATGAAGATATCACTAAAAACAAAGATATTTGCATGTTATCTTTGTAAAGGGGGTATTCTTACAAAAGACAATCTTGTAAAGAGGAATTGCCACGGAAATACATGATGCGTTTTTTGTCACCGCGAGGAGACAATTCGGCATTTATTCTTTCATTGTAAATTCGCGCGCTCTATATGGTCAATTATCCAAGTAGCACCGGGTTTATCTTCTTCATGTTCGGTAGTCAATGTATTTAATAACTGGTTGCATGGAATCGATGATAAATATAGACGTTGTTTAGGTGGGAGCCTTTGTCGTGTGTGTGCTCGACCTGCGCGCACACATGGAAAGAAGGAGGAAGGAAAAAGAAGGTGTGGGGATGAAAGTGGGGTCCACAAGCGGTGAATAAGAAAAAAGAAAAATAAAAAATAAAAATAAAATAAAATGGTGCTGACATGTGGGCCGCATGTCCACCTGAGCATTTGTTTGCCAACTCAGCTCTTACAGTCGGACTCTATCGGTCCAATTTTTCAATTAGAGCAGCGTCAAACAAAAATTAGTGCTATTTATTGCAAGTTATCTTAGAGTTGGTAGATTTGAGATAAAATTGCCAAACGACTCAGCAGAGTTAACCATGGCGTGTCTTCACCTGCCTGCGTGCGCTCCATGGGTTAGTCAAATAATAACTGGAATCGACCTACTGCCCCTGGTAAATCGATCGATCGAGCCGTAGCTGTCTCCGCTAGCTGAAGAGTTAAATTTGGCGTTGCTGCTGGTTCACGATATTTTTAATCCAGTGATTAGTCAATCATGCATACATACCGCCGGTAGCTGTCGTCACTGCCTCCTGTGGACACAACAAACGGCTGCAGGCCTGCAGGCCGGTCCCGTCAGACAGCCAGCAAAATAATACTGTAGTTTGGCCAGAACAAATTAATTAAGGCACTGCATACGAGTCCTCATGATACTTTGATTCGATGACACTCAATAGTATAGCCATTATTAACGACACGATTTGATTAACTAATTGGTGGGCAGGGAGATGGTCGAACTATCTATTTTCAGTTTATTAGCTGCTGTTACAGGTGAGCTAACTCTAGTAATCAAGTTGTTGGTACGTGAGGACGATTCCGAGATATGGATATCCTGTCAGAATATCCCATTCCATCTGATGAAACCTAACCCTCTCTGTGCTTGCCACCGACATAATTCAGTCCAAGTAAATCATTCCAGCTTTCCATGGTAAACATGTTCCTTATTTGCGTGCCTTTGTGCACACCACACGCATCTTCGGATCTTCCTTATTTCATTTTCTTTTATGTTCTATTTTTTTGTTATTCGCTGTTTCCTCCATATAGTAGATGCTAGCTTGGTCCTGTGTGATCGTGGGTGGCGTTCTGATTCTTTCCTGACGATGTGTGCCTCAACGTGGTACGCCGACCGCTGGCCGCTGCCCTGTTCTGCTTGCCGTGGCAGCGAGGCCACGTCAACGCCGAAGCACATACGTGGCCCTCCTATTCTCTTGGAGGGCCGCCCAACACCGTACGACGATGTGATCTTCTTCACATCACTCAACCTACATGGTCGCCGTATTTTTTCCTAGACAAAAGAGATACATCATGATAAATGATGAATGCACATTTTTTAGGACATGACTCAAACCTCACCCAAGCGTAAGACCTCTCTAGAACCTAAGATACCCATTACATTTGGGGCGCCACTTTCGCATAATGAAGTGAGACACCTAAGATCCCAACTGGCTTCTCGCTTTCTACATGTTCCAGAAAACATGCATGAACAGTCGTTGTTGTTAGATATTGTATAAGTCTTTCTCTCTATCTAGAGTTGTATACCGTACAACCCCTTGTACGTAACCCCACATGTACGTACTCTGTTGCCCTCGGGCCTATATCAACATGCAATCGATACGAGGCCAAGTATCGTTCAAACCAAAACACTAATATGGTATCAGAGCAGGTCTCTTCCGAGACCTAGCTGTCGCCCTAGACACCCGCCACTGCTGGATCTTCGTCAGCCGCCGCCGCCATAACACGTCGCCGCCACGCCTACGAGACGATCTACTACATCGACAATCGCTGCCGCCGCTGACCTTCGTCAGCCGCCGCCGCCAGAACACAATCTACATCGACAACCATTACATCAACAACCGCCGCCGCCGCTGATCTTCGTCAGCCGCCACCGCCACAACCCATACGACCTACATCGACAACTGCCGCCGCCGCTGACTCCTTCAGCCGCTGCTGCCAGTACAACCAGATCTACATCTACACAAAACAGCGACTCGCCCCGTCTCCAACATGAGCACTTCATCGTCGTCGACCTCAGCCTTGACTGCTGCGCTAGGTGCGCCTCCTGCCCAGCAGTTGACACGCACCAACCACCTTGCATGGAAGGCCCTAGTTCTTCGCGCATTCCGTGGAGCTCGCGTCATGGGTCTTCTAGATGGCACAGATGCCGCTCCACCAGAGTACATTGAGGAAGTAGATGAAAAAGGACGAAAGACCAAGATCGAGAATCCTGAGTATGTCTTTTGGATCACGAGGGATCAGCAGGTCATGCGTTTTCTTCTCAACTCTCTGTCTCCAGATATTCTGTCACATGTTCTTGAGGTAAACACCACTGCTGAGGCCTGGTCCACCATTGAGAAGATGTTCAAGACAGCCGCTCGTTCCAAGGTTCAACATCTTCGAAGCGAGCTTAATGACACAAAAAAACTGAATATGACAGCTGATCAATACTACACGAAGATGAAGGGATTCGCCTCCGAACTGGCTGCAGTTGGCAAACCTCTTGAAGATGATGAGCTGATCGGCTATCTCCTACGTGGCCTCAATGGCGATCACTACAATGCTCTCATTACATCTATCAATGGCAATCCGGACATCACGCTTGATGAATTCTTTGGACAGTTGTGTTCATATGATATGCGCAATCCTCAATCAGAGGCCGAGGAAGGCTTCACCTCTTCAGCAAATCTAGCTCGTCGTGGCTCTGATCGCTCACGTGGTCACAGTCCCGAGCACGCACGCTACAACCGTGGACATCAGGAGCAACGAGGAGGAGGCAGTGGTGGTGGTTCTCGTGACCACCGTGACCGTGATCGCCGTGATGGTCCATGGCGCCGTGATGATGACAGACGTCGTGGTGATGGTGGTCAAGGAGAACGCTATCGCCACCGTGATGATGATCGCCGCCGCGGTGACAGTGGCAAGAGCCGCCCACGTGGGCGCCCGGATCGTGCTCCAACTCCCTTTGTTGACATTACATGCCAAATTTGCAAAATTCATGGGCACCCTGCAAAGGATTGTTGGTGGCGCTATGCGGATGATAATGATGAGGATGGTGATCGTGGTGACAAGAATGCACACCTTGCACCTTACGGCGTCGATACTACTTGGTACCCAGATACAGGCGCCACACACCACCTCACTCATGAGCTGAACAAACTCACTATGCATGAGAAGTACACAGGACGTGACCGTGTACACACCGCTGAAGGCACATGTATGCACATTAGTCACATTGGTGAATCTATTTTGCACACCCCTCATGATTCCTTCAACCTTAAAAATATCCTCCATGTTCCTAATGCATCAAAAAATTTGCTCTCAGTTCATAGATTTACTCTTGACAATCATATGTTTATTGAGTTTCACCCTTTATTCTTTTTAATCAAGGACCAAGCCACCAGAAGAGTTCTATTTAGAGGCCCCTGCTATGATGGTCTCTATCCTTTGATGCCCATGTTCCATGAGACCTCCAAGCTCGCCTATGCTGCAATAAAGCCATCATCCTCTACATGGCACTGTCGTTTAGGACACCCTTCATCCTTTGTAGTTCAACAAGTTCTTAGAAGAAATAAGATAGCTTATACCCCAGAAAGTACCCCATATGTTTGTGACTCTTGCCAGTTAGCCAAGAGCCATCAATTGCCATATCCCATATCCACTAGTGTCTCTACTGCTCCCTTGGAGCAAGTGTTCTCTGATGTATGGGGTCCTGGCCCTCCTTCTGTGGGAAAACATGTCTATTATGTAAGCTTTATTGATGATTTTAGTAAATTTACTTGGATTTGTCTGCTCAAAAAGAGATCTGATGTTTATCAAGTTTTCCTCAATTACCAGCAATATGTTGAGCGCAAATTCAATAGGAAAACCATCACTATGCAAACTGATTGGGGGGGGTGAGTATGAAAAATTAAATGGGTTCTTTCAGAAGGTTGGCATTACACATCATGTTTCATGTCCACATGCTCATCAACAAAATGGCTCCGCTGAAAGAAAACATCGCCATATAGTTGAAGTTGGACTTGCTTTACTAGCTAATGCCTCTATGCCTATCAAATTTTGGGATGAGGCGTTTCTCACTGCCACATTCCTCATCAATATTCTTCCCAGCAAAATACTAAATTTTGAAACTCCAACTGAACATCTCCTTCATGTGTCTCCCAACTATGATGCTTTACGTACTTTTGGCTGTGCTTGTTGGCCCAATCTTCGCCCATACAACAAACGCAAACTCTCTTTTCGCTCTAAACGGTGTGTTTTTCTTGGTTATAGTCCTCGTCATAAAGGTGTAAAATGCTTGGATGTCTCCACCGGTCGTGTGTACATCTCACGAGATGTGGTGTTCGATGAACATATATTTCCTTTTGCTGACCTTCACCCTAATGCTGGCACTAGACTCAAACATGACATCCTGCTTCTTCCATCCTCCCTATCATCCTCTCTAGGGGGTGCGCAAAATAATGATGATCCTATTGTGCCTATTGTGTCTTCTACCCGTTCCTTGCAGGATGAAGAATTGTCTCAAGAAAATTTTGGTGAAACCGGACCTAAAATCATCTCAGAATCTGATGAATCAGATCAGGAAGAAACAGACGAAACAGGCTCGGAGCACGAGGAGGAACATTCTCCTGCTCCGTCGGATCCCGATGCAGATTCTGCATCGTCTGCCCCGCCAGATTCTCCCGCGCAGGAGAATGCGCATGCGCGTGCCTCGCCTGCCTCGCCAGGTTCCCCCCCGCGCCCACCAGTGCATGCGCGCGACGACGCGACGCGTTCGTCTGCTGATAGCGACGGCAGCAGATCTTCTGTGGATGGCTCCCCTGTGTGCTCCCCTGTGCGTGAGACGCACACTCACAGGCATGTGTCGCCTCCTGCCAGCGACACGTCGCCTTCTGCCAGCGACGATGCAGGATCTTCTGCAGCTGCTGACTCTGTGGCTTCAGAAGAGTCTCCTACTCCACCATTGCGTCATACATGCATTCAAACACGACTTCAACGAGGTATACGACAACCCAAGAAATATACTGATGGCACTGTTCGATATGGTATGTTGGCCTCTACAGGTGAACCATGCAACTTGACAGAGGCTCTTAGTGATTCAAATTGGCGCAAAGCAATGGAGGAGTAATATCATGCCTTGATTAAAAACAAAACCTGGCAGCTTGTTCCATCAAAAACAAATGCAAACTTGATTGACTTCAAGTGGGTATATCGTATCAAAAAAAGAGCAGATGGTACAATTGATAGATACAAAGCACGCTTGGTTGCAAAGGGCTTCAAACAGAGGTATGACATTGATTATGAAGAAACCTTTAGTCTTGTGATTAAAATTGCTACAATTAGAATTGTTTTGGCTCTTGCTGTTTCCTGTGGTTGGAGTCTGCGACAGCTAGATGTCAAGAACGCGTTTCTTCATGGTGTTCTGGAAGAGGAAGTATACATGAGACAACCTCCAGGATTTGAAGATGTTCACGCTCCGCATTATATTTATAAATTGGACAAAGCACTGTATGGACTGAAGCAAGCTCCCCGTGCATGGTTTGCTAGGTTGAGCTCAAAATTGTCTGATCTTGGTTTTACACCTTCAAAGGCCGACACCTCACTATTTCTATACAACAAGTCAGGTATTACTGTGTTTGTGTTGATTTATGTTGATGATATCATAGTAACAAGTTCATCAGATCATGTTATTTCTGCTCTACTTCAAGATCTCAACAAAAACTTTGCCATCAAGGATTTAGGTGATCTACATTTCTTTCTGGGCATAGAGGTTAAGAAGCTACAGCGTGGCTTGCTTTTGTCACAAGGAAAATATGTAGTAGAGTTACTTGACAGAGCTGGTATGCGTGACTGCAAAACAGCACCAACTCCTTTATCTCCTTCAGAACCATTGTCCCTCACCGGTGGATCACCCTTGGGACCCGATGATAGCAGCCGGTACAGAAGCATTGTTGGAGCTTTGCAATACTTGACGCTGACGCATCCAGATCTTGCCTTTTCAGTCAACAAAGTTTGTCAATATCTTCATGCTCCAACTACAGAACATTGGACAGTAGCAGTTAAACGTATACTCAGATATGTGAAAGACACAATAAATGTTGGGATCACATTTACAAAGTCAGACTCTACATTGCTCAGTGCCTTTTCAGATGCTGATTGGGCAGGTTCTCTTGATGACAGGCGATCTACAGGTGGGTTTGCTATATTTGTTGGACCCAACTTAGTTTTTTGGAGTGCTAGAAAACAAGCTACTGTTTTTAGGTCCAGTACTGAGGCTGAATACAAGGCCTTGGCAAATGCCACAGCTGAGTTGATTTGGGTTGAAGCTCTTCTTGGTGAACTTGGAGTAAAGTTAAAGGAAAAACCATGTCTCTGGTGTGACAATTTAGGTGCCACCTATTTGTCTGCAAATCCAGTGTTCCATGCACGTACCAAGCATATTGAGATTGATTTTCACTTCATTCGAGAAAGAGTTGCTAACAACTTACTACATATCAGATTCAAATCAAGCAAAGATCAAGTTGCAGATGGCTTCACAAAGGCTCTCCCAGTTAAACAGTTAGATGAGTTTAAGCGTAATCTCAACCTTTCAAAAGGGGGTGTGTTAGATATTGTATAAGTCTTTCTCTCTGTCTAGAGTTGTATACCGTACAACCCTTGTACGTAACCCCACCTGTACGTACTCTGTTGCCCTCGGGCCTATATCAACATGCAATCGATACGAGGCCAAGTATCGTTCAAACCAAAACACTAATAGTTGCAACCTTTTCTAGACGCACTTGAGGACGAGGCATAAATGACGTTCCACCGCTCGGATATCGATCTCCATTAGGGGTTTCACCGGGACCCACGTCGGTTGTCCGTTTCTCCACTCGGTCCTAGATGGCCAAGGCGAAGCTCGTCATTGGCGAGGTGGGTTACCGTTTCTCGGGCTCGAGGCAAAGCTTGAGAATCAGGTCATGATGAGCACGAGGATTGCAATACTTTGTTAGGATCCTTCCATGGAGCATAGGATCTATATGCATCGACCAGATCTTATCGATTGAGAACTTAAGGGTAGGAGCCATGAAATTAGGCCTCATAAGCAGAGAAGAAGATGTAGTGTAGAAGGTTAATTTTCAGGAGCCTTTATGAGTCTGTTTGACTTGGTGAAAGTAAGTTTTTAGAGACCAAATCACAAATGTCGATAAATTCTCTGAGTTGTTGGCTGGTCAGATGGGCAATCATTTAGATCTAATTCTTACTCTGAACTCCTTCATTAACGTTGTGTGCGCTTTTTTAGTGGTAATCGCAGAACTAGACGTGCGATATGATTGTGATACAACGACATGTAAACATCTAGCACACTGCTTCCGTGTCATGTAATCCTCAATCACACTTATCCCCAAGATCCATACCCCTGAAACTGTTAATGAATTTAGACCAATCACACTGCTAAACTGTTGTTTGAAGATTATTACAAAATTATTGGCTAACATATTACAAAAAGTAGTTCTGAAAATTGTGCATAAAAGCCAATATGGTTTTCTCAAAGGAAGAACTATTCAGGACTGCTCAGCCTGGGCCTTTGAGTTCATTCATCAATGTGCAACTTCTAAAAAGGAGATTATCTTACTTAAATTGGATTTTGCCAAAGCTTTTGATACTATAGATCATGAAGCTATGCTGAAAATTATGAAGCAAATGGGGTTTGATAAGAAGTGGTTACAATAGATTTCTATTGTATTTGCTTCTGGAAAATCATCTGTCCTTTTAAATGGGGTTCCTGGCAGACAATTTTGTTGCAAGAGAGGTGTCAGACAAGGTGATCCACTTTCTCCTCTGATTTTTGTGCTGGCTGCTGATCTTCTTCAATCTGCAATTAACAAAGCATTTAGAGATCAGATACTCCTTGCACCCTTTTCCCCAGACTTTGGTATGGATTTCCCTGTTATACAGTATGCTGATGACACATTAATCATAATGCCTGCCTGCCATACTCAAATTAATGTGATGAAGGAGATTCTAAGAAAGTATGCAATATCTACTGGTCTTCATATTAATTTTCACAAATCATCTTTGATTCCAGTCAATATTTCTACTGAGAAAGCACATATTTATGCTGCCTCCTTTGGCTGTATTATTGGTCAGATGCCTTTCACTTATCTGGGACTTCCATTGGGGACTACTAAACCCTCAGTTATTGATCTTATGCCCTTAGTGGACAGGATTGAGAGGAAAATGTCTGCTTCCTTCTTGATGATGACTTATAGTGGTAGAGTCACTGTCATAAACTCTCTGCTTACATCAATTGCCATGTTTCCCATGTGCTCTCTGAATATTCATTCAAAAATAATTGACCATGTGGAGAAAATCAGGAGACATTGTCTGTGGAATAAGAAAACTGAGGATGGGGGAAAATGTCACTCTTTAGTGGCATGGGATAAGGTGTGCAGGCCAAAAACTAAAGGAGGTACTGGCATTCTGAATTTAAAACTACAGAATCAGGCTCTGTTATTGAAGCATCTTCACAAATTGTATAATAAGATTGACACCCCTTGGGTGACACTGCTCTGGGAAACCTATTATCATGATAAGATCCCTCATGCTGTGGCCCCTTGTGGATCTTTATGGTGGAAAGACATTATTAAACTTATGCCAATTTTCAGAGGTGTTACTTCTTGTCAGATTGGTTCTGGTGAGACTGTGCTTTTCTGGAAAGATGATTGGCTGGGAACAATTGCTGCTGATAGTTTTCCAAGAGCTTTTTCATATGCTCTAAATGAGGATGTGTCTGTTAAGTCTTTCTTGGTGGCCACTAGCTTATCTACTAATTTTTCTCTTCCTGTTTCCCCTGAAGCATTTGAAGAAATTAAGCAACTTCAACAGGAGGTCAGAAATGCTGATATTGGAGGGGAACCTAAGGACATTTAGAAATATGGTTGGGCTCTGATTTTTATTCTTCTAAGAGATATTATGAGTTCTGCTTTAGGAATATTAAGCCTCATGATGCTTTTAATTGGATTTGGAAATCCAAATGCACTCCAAAGGTTAAATTCTTCTGCTGACTTCTCTTCTTAGATAGAGTGAATACAAGGAATCTATTGAAAAGGAAGAATATGTTCCTGCAATCTGGATATAGTTGCATCATGTGTACAAATCCCCCTAAAGAAACAGTGGAGCATCTATTCTTTCATTGCCCTTTCAGTATAGATTGTTGGAATATACTGGGGATGTCTTGGCATAATCAAGGTAACAGGCTGTCTATAGTTTCTGAGGCTAAAGAGAATAGGAATTGTAACATGTTCATGGAAAATTTTATGTTGGGAGCCTAGAATATTTGGAAGGAGAGGAACAATTTACACTTCAAGGATATTACTCCCACAGCCCAGAACTGGAAAACCAAATTTATTGAAGATTTTGGTTTTCTGATGCATAGAACCAGAGAGGATTTCCATCCCTTTATTCATAGTTTTGTAACTGCTCTGTAAGATTTATGTTCTTCTTTCTATTCTTGGCTGCCTCCTTGGCACCCACCCTTCATGTAAGTCCACAGATTTTATAAGTTAATGAAGAAAAAGAGGCAGTAGGGATTTTCCCCCTACTGTCATGAGGTTCAAAAAAAATGTAATCCTCAATACCTAGGTTGATGATGGTGTCGTAGCTTTCCCAAAATTGACCCATTCCTTAATCTCTCTGAGACACTAGCTACATGCATACCTGCCTAGACGGGCTTTCTCGCTCACTCAATTTTCTCCCGATCTCTCACTCAAGCCTCATCCTTGATCTCTCTTTAGCCGACATCCACCTCGCTAAAGTCTGCTCAACGACATCATCATCCACACTGCCGTCATTGCTTTGTCGGGTCTTCTTCCCTGACTCATCGACACCGTATCTTCTTACCTGACTCCCCTGGTCCACCAGCACGCTGGAGAGATGCGTAAACCACACCCCCCTTCACTAGAGTGATGATGGTTCAAACTCGGCAGTACCGAGACACAATTTGATGCACACTTTGTCTGCCAGTTTTTCGTATGCATTTTATTTCTGAAGATAGTTCATCGATTTCTTGCACTGCCTTGTCATTTAATTTTTTTCTAATGCATGTAAGCTGTTGGTACGTAGAGAAAAAAGGAAACTAGTCGTGGGTCCCCAAACTTGTCCTTGAACCCGTGTTGTTGAAATTTGAGATCCTGCTTGCCTAGTTCCTCTATAATTTTGTATGCCTCACTATAATTTTGTACGCCTCACTTAATGGGTAATTCCATCGGTAAGAGTGGCTATCCGGCATTGCACAACCATAATGGACATTCATGTGTTCATCTATGAATAAAAAAGTGCATCCCAATGCCATGCATGTTTGGTGATGGATTGTGAAAATAATTTTTAATTTTATTAATCGAGGGTTTCATGTACTTAAATATTACTCTAGCCTACACTAGTACCAAAAGTGTACGGGAGTATGCGAGTATTCTATGATCTAAATATAGAGAAACACATGATCTAAGATAAGAGGAGAGATTGACTGTTTATAGTATTTAGATGAAATCTTATGATGAGGGGAGTATAGCTACTACTCCTGTTATTTTGCCGCCTCCTTATATCCTGAAGGTTGGATTTTTCTGCATTGCAATTCCTCCCACGGATGAGGTGAAGCCCAAATTCAGAACACCTCTAGTTCTGAATCGTTTTGGTCAAGGCGTGGTCAAGCAAAATTAAAAATTGATTTTACATCGGTTTAGTTTTGAGACGTTTGAGTCTTTTTATTTCCTATTTTATTTAAGTCCGAAGTGTTTCAGTTTTATTTTGTGTGATGGTTTTTGGGCCTGTCCAAAACCACTTTTAGTTCAGCCATTTGGGCTTTAGTTGTGGCATGGGGGCATGTCTCACCCAAGTCTCGTTGGAGTCACCCTATGGGTTCATGGCCGCCACCATTGTATCTTACACTTGTTATTTTCGAGATAAAAGAGACACCATAAAAGTCCCAATGTTTGGGGGCGCATATCGTCATGTTTGTTTGCTGATCTTCAATGTCTGATGTTGTGCCATGTGTGGGAGTTGATTTTGATCAGTTCCAACATGAGGAGATGAAGAGAGATCAGTTTGATCTATTTTAAATTGAGTTCTCTTACTATCGTGCTGATTCAATCGATAGTCGTGAAAGATCGGTCCAAAAGCTCTTTGGATCACGTTGATCCTTATCATCTTATCACACTAATTACCTTATTTTCTCTTGCTCTCGTTGTTTGTGCCATGCACTCTATAAAGCATTCATTCTTGCTCTCTCTCGCGTAGGAGCTCTGAGATCTTTTATCACTATAGCCCAGAACTACTACACAATCATGCATGGAAGTTTTTCCGGTGTATTTTGTATCTCTAACCCATATTAAGCACATAAAGTGACGTTATACATCGTGTTTGATGCATGATAACATGTCGGTCAGAGTGTCGTGTCAAACTTCCATGTGGACATAGAGAAGTGCGGAGAACAAGGACAAGAGGGAGGCCCTGAAGAAAACTTTGACTCGTAGGCGTATCTACCTCTTTTAAGTAATATATTATAGTTGTCTATCACACTTAATAAAATTACACGCATAACACCTTTTTTAAAATATTAAGATACAATTGTATTGTTTTACAATCAAAGCTTGTGGTCGGAAGGAAACTTTGAATAATCTTAAAATATACTTTGTTTAGAAATGTCATGTTATTGTTTTGCTACATTCCTAGCAAAGAAAATCTCAAATAAATCGTGTGCCACTCCAAAAACAATAAGTAAACCCAAATAACATGCATCCATACATTAGTAACACTCATGTGCCTTTAGTGGATATTTACATCTTTTTGTCGGTTTTCACTTATCCGTAAACATTTTGGCAAAGAGCTTAAAGTGCACCCTCTAAGAAATACGTCAATAGATATCTCTATAGTTTGTTTGTTCTCTTAGATGTATGTAATATAATTCCATACATATTAAGGTGTAAAAATACAATATTCTAGAGTGTAGAAGGTGTTTGAAAAGACCTTTTTTTCTCAAACCCTTGCCAAAGTGTTAACAATAAAATTTAATTAATTAAAATGAATAAATATTCATATTTAATTTAGAGTAGGAAACATCGCAAGTCCTAAAGCAGGTTCTAGAGCCAAGTTATTAAAGCCTAGGAGTTCACTTTCCTTGCAAGGCTAAACTTTAGGCATGCCATACCTTTCACCAACGGGTCTACGGGATTTTTCAGGAATATAATCTACTAGCACCAATGATGTTTTTTGTCTACTAATAATGGGAAGTGGGTACTGCCATTGCATTTTGCTGCAGTTCTAAGGATGCACTCGACGATCAACCGAATCTGTTGTACCATCGCCCTGTGGGTGGCCTTAGCTGCGATTTTGGTGCACTGTACGGTTCAGTGATGTAATTTGACTTAACGCGTGATCTAACTAACGCCAACGACCAAAAATGATTACTAACCACAATCTCCCGCATGGCCACATGTGTGCCTTCCTACGCGTTTGTGTTGATTGGATCTGTTCCTGCTTGCGTGCAGCAGCAGCTCCATCGGTTAATTTTTTTACTACTTGAGGAGGGGTAATACATTAGTACTACTTGTATGAATATAAATACTTATTATATATAATGTTAAGAAAATCGGTAATCGTTAGCTGCTTGGTTGGCTTGGGAGTAGCGATTAATCGGAATTCGGACGATTAACTGATTTAATCGGTCGGCTATTAATCGGTGCAACCTACAAAAATTAGCATCTAAAACATGTATGAATCCTCAGCCTTAAGCTCCCAGATGAGATTCTCAAGGCGTTCGAGCTCTTGTATCTGGGGTCTGGTCGGCAACTACGAGGAACTGGTCAACAACGACAAGGAACTAGTTGGTGATGGCTGAAATCAAGCTCCTAGAGGCAGGGATCGAACGGGAGCTTCACAAAACCTACTTCATTGGGGCGGACTAGTGGATGGATAGGCGATATGTGTTGATATTTTTACAACTTTTTACCAAGTGTAGTGGTTAATCGGGAACAACCTAGTAATCCGAGTGTCAGGCCTATTAATCGGGCTAAACGATTAACACAAAGGATTAGCGGTAATCGACACGGTCAGGTCCCCAGTAGCGATTAATCGGCCTATTAATCGCTGATTCGGCCTATTTTTTGAACAGTGATTATATATTTCAATACTGACAATACGGCGACCAGTTTATCCATGCATCGTGTGTCTCCACACCTACCTGCACTACTGGATCGATTAGTCAATAATTAATTTGAACCGATCTTCTCCTAGTACTATATATCTTCTTTTTCCAACTTCACAAACGTACTAATAACAATTCATGTTTAGAGTTAGATCTCGCAGGTTTGTTTAGGAGAGGGTGACAGCGCTCGTCTGGTGTGATATATATACTAGTCAATGAAGATTTACATCGATCTCGCTCCGTTCAGAGAGTTGTGTCTGTGTCAAGTGCTGCCTCCTGTCGACGCAACAGCAAGCAGCCAGCAGCCGTCCGTCCAACTTGCGCAGAAAATGATCAATTTGCAAATTTACTAACTAATGACAGTACGGCGACCTGTTCATCATCGTGTTTCTACATGTACATGCGCTCCATCGGTTAGTCAATAATTTGAACTGATCTACCGTAGTAATTTGACATATGGACTTGCTGGATCTATCGGGAGGCGAATTGGACGAGAATCACGATAATGTGGATATCCCCTCAGAATATCCATCCAGTCCATTTGAAACTCTGTTTGAACACACGCACACCCCGCCACCGACAGTTGAAGCCAATTTTCAGTCCAAGTCACCTCTTTTTGCTTGCTTAATTGCCCTGGTAAACATGCCGCTTGCTGGTACTGGTCTTCCTGTTAATAGTGACCTGGCAACACACATCATCGTGGAAGCTGTAAACTGCCAACGATCGAAGCTAGCTAGTGGGCACGGGGCACCGACGACACAGACACTAGCTAACGGCATCTTCATGCTGGCTTTCTTTTCTTCTCTTCTTTTCCACATCGGCGATTGAGATACCTAGCTTAGAGATCACAGCTCATTTCCCATATAAAAATTTATGTGCGCCAGTCGAATCGAATCGAATGATATCGAATCGAATGATATGCAGTAGCAGCATATGCCACTACATATATGCCATATGCCACCGTACCAAATCAATTAACCAGTGAAATATGCTAGTGACTTGGTGCGGTTAAAGTCTGCAATCTCTCTCCCCGCAACAAGAACGCACGTGTTTACTTAATTATCTCTCTCCCTGTTGCCCGAGATATATGAAGGTAGGCGAAAAGCAGGTTGCATGTAGAGTGAAGGAATAATAAAAGTTGCAGGCTAATCCATGGTGGCGGTCAGGTAGGCAAAGATTTAAATACCCGGCTATAGCCGCACGTACTATAGTGTTTTGAGAGGATTCTCTCTAAAGCTATGCCTGTTCTGTGCTAAACTATGAAAACATAATAGCATCTCTAAACGTTGGTGAGAGATAAAAAGGAACCATTTAGCCGCTAAAGCTCGCGCAGGCGGCCCAATATTTTGGATCTAAAATCTTGCGCATGACCCAAAATTTCCCCCAAATTCGTGTGACCTGGTAACCATAGCCTCACTTTCCTTTCCCCCATTCTCTCCCACGAACTAGACAACGCTTACGAGATGATCAGCGGCTTCTCGCCTTCGAACAACAAAGGTGATGAAGGACGGTTCATACGGTACCTTCCAGCCACGTTAGCTCCTGGCCAACCTCCTGCGCGCGCTACCACACTCTATTGCTGAGTGGCGGTCTAGTCCGTGCTCGGCTGCTACCACTTCTCCATGATGTGATCAATTGCAGTTGTTGATGTTGCCCCTAACGTGTTTGGTTGCAGTCTTGCTGGCCATCTGCTGCTCTATCCCCTGCTGCTTGACCGCTTACGAGATGAAATTCTACAACAATGTTGCAATAGTACAAAACTTCTGCTACACGGGTTTGGGTATGTTGCAATGGACGGACACTCGAAATCTTGAGTTTTATTGAAATCTAATAGCAAGAGATTATTAGTTTGCCACATAGTAATGACATTGAAACAATGCGGTAAGGTATAGATATCGATCTTTTAATTAGGAATGCAATCGTGTGATGAATGACTACTACTCCTACATAAACTTGACATACGAGCCTCCTCGATCTCATACGCAAACCGCGCAGCACCGGAGACCGAACCGTCGTTTATCGTGACGAGATGAATGGCTTGGCTTTGCGCCTTCTCATTCTACTCATCCCGTGCATCTCCTCCTTGTTCATGCTCATGGTAGCCTTTTTCACCGGCCCCGTCTTGCTAGCAGGGACATGGACAATTGTTTCATTAATCAGACGGCTAACGCAAAGTAGTGCCCTAAAAAATAATTCCTACCTCCTAATAGACTAGTAACCAATCAATTAAACAGAGTACAAGCAACTCTAACAAACAAGACGAATCTTTTAAATCCACATAATCTAGTCCTTGAGTACCTATATCTAAAGAATCACAACTCTTTTAGGAGGGTTCCCCCGTTATCTCGATGCTCTAGATTGGATTTCAGCATATAACATGTGTAAATTAAGGATACTACTTGTTTATAGTAAACATTTTTAATTCTAGAGCTTATTCAAACAACATAATATGCACTGGTGTACTTATTAATAGAGGTTAACAGCAAACTCCTGGCAGGATCCTCGATTGCTACATGTTGCGCAGGGGTTGGCAGAGAAAAGATGTAACAATAGTCCCGTTAATTAGAAATATTAAAAGTGTTGTTTTTTAACAATTATAGAGACTAACACTATAAATAAACTTACTAAAGTTTATAATCATTTTCAAGAAAATTCAATTTAATCGATTAATTTTATCACATTGACAAAGAATACAAACTTCGCTAACTAAGTGCCCTTTGATTTGCAGGAAAAGGGAGATGCCAATGTGCATATATTCATATATTAATTTCTGCCACTTAGATTGGCATAGAGCTTTAAAGTGTATGGTAAAACAAATATCTTGATAGAGGTCACTAGAGATTATGACTATTTCCGGTGAACGTAAGCATAGCAATAGATCAACATTTGCATTTTTGTAAACAAATAAGTAGCGGTGTGCTGAATGTTTTTTGATGGAAGAACTCTTTTTTTATAAAGGGAATATAGTAATACCGCGAAGATACCAATTATACCTAGGCTCTGCAACAACGCAATGTCCTAATAGAAATACGGATGCACACAACAAAATAAAGTAAAGATGAATTACCCCCAAAAATGTCCCACTACATTGATGTATTCCTTGTAACAGCAGACCAAACACCACCAAGACAACACCAGAAATCCAACTTTTTCAAAAGATAAGTCTTCAAAAAGGAAACAGTGCACACGCGTCGTTGTCGCCCAATCAACAAATCACCAAGCCAATTCATCATCGCCACTAGGACTCGAACCACTACTACTAGTCCTCAGTCACTTCCATGATATTCTCTGTCACTGACTTCACCATGGAACTAAAGACATGTCCCATGATGGCAAAATACTGGAGAGCTTAGCCTCGCTCCTTGTGAAACCAAATGATCCCCAAAACACGGTTGCACGCGACCTAATCCCATGCGATCCAACAATCTCCAGGCATGATTCACTCACAGGAGTTTGTGGAGCCTTCTGGAACTCAACACTCTGGCTAGATCACCAAAGACATGCATCAAGCAGATCGATGTATTGACGTGAGAGGAACCCTAGGACAACCGCCTTTATTAGAACCAAGTCAGCATCCCCCACGCCGCCCGCTGCCCTTCACTAGGACAGGTCACTCCAAACCCCACTAACAGCCTAAAGGCACGACCGGCAGCATAGGCGACCCGCGCCACCAAGCATCCGGTGGATGGCGTCATGACTTCGAGCACACATGAGGAAAGCCACCACCAAGCCGTTGGTGTAGGACCGCGTGAACACGCTGCCATCACAGGACCATGCCATAGAGCCCCTCGCCAAGCATCGCTCCCCGGTCGGCAAACACGACCCCCTATGCCATCCTCCATGGGAGGACCAACACCGCCTCCCAGGGCCGCTGCCCCGGTTCCCAACCTTCGTTCTCATGACCGTGCCATCCGGGGAAATGCACCGATGCGATCAAGGGATCCCCATGGGGGGGAGTCCTCCACATGAGGAGACTGCCCCACGGCCGCCATCGACCGAAGGCCTTTGACCACCGGTGTCCTACGGCGGCAGCAGAGTAGACTGTAGTGGAGGCAATGGGGCGGCGGCTAGGGTTTCCACCAGAGATGCCCCCCTGGAGAGCGATGCAGGGGCCAAGATACTAGAACTTCTTGGACTATCAATAATTTGATTCCTAAGTAGCCCTGCCAAGACACATTAGAAAATGATCTAGGGTTGCCAGTTCTATTGTTTTAGCGAAGCTAGTAGGGAAGGGATGTGGATCGTTGTAGGAGTATGATTTTACATCTAGTAGGTTTTGGGTTTGGTCTTTGGTCGGAGCAGCGAGGTGGTGAACTAGAGTCTTGTGAGATACAACAGCCATCTAGTGAGCACTAATTGCCTTGATAGATCAAGATTTCATAGTTTTGATGACACATGAGTTTTTTGAAGTAACCATATATTCTATTAGACAATGAAGCGATTACACAAATGGTCAACACATGAAATAAACATGTTTTTCAAGCAACTTTGCACAGATAACTCCACAAGTAAAATTACAATTCCATCCTTGGAGAAACCTGTGCCTCACCGCGCAGGCGTCCATCGTCCTTCACCGCCACCATGGCAGTGCCGAAAAAAGAAGCGTAAAATATTCATACCTTGATTTGGGAGAGCATCATTGCATACGAGGATACTTTCGAACCGATGAACCGGATCATTGCAAGCGATGAGCCCGGATGACACAAGAGTTTGGGATTGGGATAAGCTGATCAAATTTGGCGAGGCCACAGCTTGAAGGAGACAAGATAATAGATCGCACGAGGGCAAGCTTCTTTTTTCAAATTCCTCTTCTTCACTTCTCTCTTGTGTTTCCCACTTCTCGAGTGGAGGCTAAGCTGAAATTTACTTCACTGCATTCGGTAGTTGCTGGATGTGAGGCTTAACATGCCCTTTCACCATTTGTAAAGACCAAAATATCCATATAGGTCAGATAACTTCAATGGGTAGTGGACTCAATCTGTTTTCCCATGTGCAGATACCAAAATACTTATAGGTCACACTATAACCACAAGGGGTGGTGGGTTTTTCCCACAAGTTTAGGCTTCCAAAAGACATCCATCTCCTTACGGTGCACGTCCACGTAATCTGTACTGCTTATCGTACCTTTGTGTGAGAGGGCTAATAATGCATTCGATGACCACATAATCTGTTGGAGTGTCGATGGCCTTGCACATCGTTTCTGTTGTTGTTGTTGTGCTACTGTCTAGTGTCATGGCGCACGCATCGCACGGTCCATGCATAAATTAAACGTGAACGCGTGATCTAACTAACGCAAAGGACCACCCAAAAAGTTCCGCTATGCCAATCATGCACAACTAAGCTATGTGTTCCCCGCAAAACAAAAAAAACTATGCTAGGTGTTGTTTTCGTCGTCCGTGTAGCATACTACTACTAGCAGAAGCTAGAATTGCACTGACTGGATTCGTCCTTCCTGCTGGCTAGCATGGATCTGTCCATGTTTAATAGTAATTCTTTGATCTAGGCGATCGATCAAACAAGTTTAGGGACCTTTTCATCCATCCATCAATCGTGTGTCTACACCTACCTGTACTACGCGACCAGTTAATCAGTAACCATCTTGCTAACCTACTCATGCATAATTAATAATTTGAGTAGTAAATCATAGACTATGACATGTTCAGTACTCCCAGTTCAGAAATAAGTGACTTGGATTTTCTGAAATGCAACTCACGACTCGCCACCGACAAATTAATTCAGATTGAGCCCACATAATGTGAGACTGCTTATTATACTTTATTGTGTGAGAGGGCTAATGATGCATTCGACGACCACTACTGAATCTGTTGCCCATCGTTTCTGTGGTTGTTGTTGTTGTTGTGCTACTACTGTATAGTGTGTCATGACGCACGCATCGCACGGTCCATGCATAAATTAAACGTTAACGCAAAGGACCACCCACCAAACAGTTCTGTTATGCCAATCATGCACAGCTAAGCTATGTGTTGTTTTGGTCGTGCGTGTGGCATACTAAAAATTCCTTGATCTAGCCGATCGATCTAACGAGTTTAGCTACCTGTTCATCCATCCATCCATCCATCCATGGCGTGTCTCCACCTACCTGTACTACGCGATGGGTTAAACAATAACCATCTTGCTAACCTACTCATAATTGAGTAGTAAATCATAGATTATGACTTGTTCGTATTTCCAAGTACTCTTATGTCCAGAATTAAGTGACTTATAGATTTTCTAAAATTTCTGTCTATGGTCAGACTCACACGCAAACCTGGGCAGCCTGGCCCGGCTGGCCCGGCCCTAAAATAGCCCGACGGGCCGGGCTTTTCATGGGCAGCAGATCTAAGGCCCGACATCCTCACGGGCCAGGCTCGGGCCAGAGAAAATTGTAAAATAGGAAAGGACCCGGCCCAAGGTCTGACGGAATATGCACATGGCAGGCTGGGCTCGGGATCAGTTTTTTGGCCTGACAGCCGGGCCAGGCTCAGGCCTAGGATTTCCACGGGCAGGCCCTGTCCAAGCCCGGCCTGGCCCGGAAAATGCCGAGATATACTGACACGCAACTCGCCACTCGCCAACGACAAATAAATTCAGTTCAAGTGACCACTGTTTGCTTCCTTGCAAAGGAAACCTGCACTGCACCCGCAGCCTGACTAGTGCTAGTGGACTTCCTGTACACACTAGCTAGTACTCGTCTTCTATTCCGAAATAGAGTAATACTAACTTTTTTTTTATTAACTGAAGGTAGAGGAACTCTCTACCTTATGGTTACAGCCTCAACCAATCGGCTCAAAACAAAAAAGGGAAGCAAGAAGAAGAAAAAAAAGAAAAAGGAGAGAGAAACTATAGCAAAAAGAACTATACAAGCAGGCTTAAGCCCGAGGCAGGGTCTCGGCTGCTACTCTGATAGCTTCCTTGCCCAAAGCTTAAGTTCGTGTTGCAGATTTGGGATTTTGGCAGACCAGAAATTTATGTCATCAGCCACCTGTCATAGAAAGACCCTTCTGTCCCCTTGCTTTCAGTTAAAAAATTTGTCCTTCCTTCTCTTTCAAAGGTTCCACATGCCTACGGCGAAGCACATCGGTCATGCTTCATCCTTTTTCCCTTGTAGCTCTGTCAGTACCCTGTCCACAAACACATAGATCGAGTTGGAAGAGCTAGCCAGCAATGTGAGTGCACATCTGTCCCACAACCAGTGTGAGTGTCTACAATGCAGCGTGATGTGCTCAATTGATTCCATTGCTGGGCACTGTCTTGTTCTCCTTGGTGTTCATTCTACCTCGGAATGCCAGCCAAAGGAAGAACTTGCATCTGCTTGGTACTGCCCTTAACCAGAACCACTGGTGTGGTGACCACCTGGTGCCGCGATCGCTCATCAGCTTGTATAGTAGTCAGCTGTCGTGGGTTTTTTGCCCGTGATTATCATTCTCCGTGGTTAAGGGCAGTAGCAAGAAGATGCTCGATTAATACTAACTGACCTGGCAACATTGACAACGATACTAGGTATTGAACAGCTAGTGGGCACCGACGATGGCACTAACACACTCTACTCTAACTGCATTTTCAGTCGGATCTTCCTTCCTTCCTGCATACACGTGTTTCCTTTTTCTGTTCTGCTCTTACTTTCCCAGTTTCGGCGATGGAGATGCTTAGCTTCGTGATCGCAGCTCATTACCCAACAAATCAGATGACAGCAGCATATGCCACTGGACTGGATATGACACACACATGTCAACAGATATATATTCTCGTGACTTGCCATCTATTTATCTTGCTTCGCCTTGGTGCTAACAAAACATTATGTAGGTTCCATGTCTATCTTACATGGTTAGGCGAACAAGGTTACACCTTTGTCAAAAACGTATGTAAAGGAAAGAAAAGTAAGTCTGATCCATAAACCAGGCGTAGCAGCTCAGCCTATTCCCATACACTTCCACGTCACTCATTATCACCTATCAACTTTTCAGTTCACGGATTTGATTTCATTCAGTTACCTGACCCATCAAGCAGAAGAAGAAAAAAGTGATCCACCAGCCACAAGACCTGGAAGCAAAGTCCATGAAAAAAATGCAAACAAAGCAAAGTCCATGAAAAAAATGCAAACAATCTTCCTCTTCTGTATTACAATTTACAGCTGGTACTAAAAAATAGTTTGCTTCATCGATGGGCAAAGGAGCACTGATTGATGAACCTACGGCACTGTCAAACATGGATTTCACGAATTTTAGTTAGACCCTTGCGGAGAAACCGGTCATTGAGCAATACCACTGTATCTGCAATCACCGAATTCTTCAGCCACATTGAGAGACAAGTAAAAGCCTTCGGTGCTTGCAAGATACCGAATTCTTCTGCAATGTCACCCTAATGATATATAAAGTAGCTAAATACAAATCCTCTGCCGTTAGAATCGACTTGCAAGTACCGATAGATCTTTAGTAGTCACGTCAAACAAACGTTGTTATGCATTGTACACTAGCTAGAGAGAGAAATATCTAGTAGTATTTTTGTACCCGCAACAAAAATTGGTATAGCGTTTTTTTAGCACAAGTTAAGACAGTGCACACGATCCACGCTACACCTCCATGACACTCGACCCTTTAGTCTCACCAATAGAAAAAAAGACGACCTAAAGCCATCAACAACTCAACAACGCAATACGCAATACGAACTAACAGTGGTACTCTCGTTGGCTTGTGCCATTCCGGTTCTGTTGCATGCATAGGGAGATGGATCAAGTTGAATCAGCATCGAGGTACATAGCTTAATTAATGGTTCATTGATGAATAGATCAACCAAAACAAAGAACGGTAACAAATTTATTAGAACGCAAATTTACATAACCTATAACTTAAAAGCTAATTTACATTAACTATAAATAGGACTACTGCTACTTCTTCATCATCATGGGGCCGGGTGAGGAGGGGGAGTCATCATAATTATCGTCGTTGTCAATGACCTCGGGCTTCGTTGAGGATTCCGATCCCCCATATACTCGTAGATAGGGTTTTACGGCGGAAGATCCGTGGTGACTCTCGCCTTCTTAGACACTTCATTCTTCTAAGCGGAACGAGATAATGTTCAAGTAGAAAAAACTCCTTTTCTAATCTTGGTATTACAATTAGTATAGTTTTCTATCACACTTAATAAAATTAAATGCATAACACTTATGCTAAATGTTGATATACAATGTTTTAGTTACAGAATCAAATGTTTGTGATTACAAACTTAGTTTAAGTAATATTAAAAAATACTTTGGTTTAAAATGCCATGTCATTCTTTTGTTAAATTGCCTCCTGATAAAACATTTTTTTCAAATCGAGTCCCCTAGTTCCAAAAAATGAGTAAATGATACCTGTCACTCGAACAAGTCTTAGTGGACGTGTAAGTATTTTTGTTGGTTTTTCTTATCCTTAAACATCTTCACAATTAAAGAGCTGAAAGTGTACACTAATAAATACGTCAATATATGTCTCTAGAGTGTATGGTTACTTCCCTTATGTGTCATTTATTACTGATATTTTTCCATGCCTAGCACTAATTAAATTGAGCGTGTGATATAACCAACGATCAATCGACCACAAATCATCTACAAACCCAATTATGCACATACGCATAAATACCTCCATTTCGAAAGAGAAGGCATATACATTTTTTCGGACGTCAAACAACATAAAGTTTAACCACATTTATAGGACAAACCATCAATAATCACAATATTATATAGTTATAGAATACTAAGTGAGTCCTCATGGCGATACTTACCCATAGTGCTAGTTGTTAAAAATATAAATATGTTTCATGTCGTCTTTTCATCAGTTGAGACTTTTGGAATAATTGGCTACAATTCAATATGGTACCAGAGCCATAGATCTTGAGTTCAAATCTTGGCTAACGCAATATGAAAAATAAATATATATATATATACAGACACCCGAATCTTCGTCCTAGGCCCGTGAAGAAAAAAAGCCTACCGGCCTGGAAGTGAGGGATAGTGTTAAGAATAAAAAATATGTTGCCTATTGTCTTTTATCGGTTTTGACTTTTGAAATAATTAGCTAGGACAATAATTTAATGCTAGCTACCGTCGGATGTACATGGATAGTGGTGGACGACTGAAAACTATGCTATTTAGAGCTAAATTGTGCCAAAAATCGTTTTAGAGCTTGTCCTCCCTGGAGGATGATTTTGAATTTTTTGAGAAGCTTCAAAAAACATCTTGTGTAGACAACAATCCGAAATACAAATGTGCAAAATTTCAAATGAAAATAGTTTGTATTTCCGGCACAGAAAAAAGACAAATATAACAAATTTTGGGATAACGGAGGCCCATTCAAAATTACACTGTTTATGCCTAGATCTGAACTTTTCTCTATATGTATTGAAGTCTTTGCATATGAAGATAAACTCAATTTGCGTTTTCGTACTCCCTCCGTTTAGAAATATAAGATGGTTTAGATTTATGAAGTAAATATATCTAGACACCTTTTAATGTGTACATTCATCTACTCATGCATAATTGTTAACTACTCCCTCTGTTTTAGAATATAAGATGTTTTAGGTTTGTGAAGAGAATGTATCTATGTATCTAGACTTCTTTTAGTGCGTAGATACACTCTAGACCTCAGTGAACCTACGTACTAAAACAAGTTTAGATACATTTTCTTCACAAACCTAAAACATCTTATATTTTAAAATGGAGGGAGTAGTAAGTTGCACGTGCTTGCACGTTGAGACATATAAGTAGAATATTATACAATTTTAAAAACAAAAGTAGTAAGTGAACACATATGGTGTTGTGAAAATAATGAATTGAGATCTTTACAATTGAAATAGAAGTACAGTATATTATAAAATGTAACAACTTGTCACTGAGAGTAGCTATTGGTTAGGAAAAAACACTTGGCCCCCGCGTCGCCAAACCCTAGGCGGCTCGGGCGGAGATCCCCCGGCGGCGCCGCGACCCCCTTCCCCTGCTCCCACCACTTCCTTGCCGCTGCCAGCGTCACCGCCCGGGCTAACGGTGGTGGCGGGGTCCTCTCCGTCGTGCAAGGCGGCGGTTCTCTCTACGGCGGTGGCAGGGTCCTCTCCCTCGCGCGGGGTGGCGGTTCTCTCTACAGTGGCGACGCGTGTGTCATGTGTGGATGCGGCGGCAGGGAGCCGCGACTTCCTGGTTGCGAGAGTGGCTTGACGACGTCTGAGGTGGGGTGACCTTGCGCGGCGGATGCGCCCTTGCCACTGCGGACTAGGGCTTTGGGCCCACTCAACCCATCTAGGTCTGGATGGGCCAGCCGATTGGCAACGTTTTCTACGCATCGGGGTTGTGGAAGCAGGGACGCATGGTGGTGCCGGTTGGCGGCGGCTTCTGGGCATCGTGGTGGTGCCGGTGGCCGGCCAATCGACGGCAGGCTAGGTCCCACAATTCAGTCCTGTCCAACCGTGGTCTTGAGGGAGGTGGTCAGCGCCTTCCCATACTTCGAGGACATCCACAATTTGCCTCCCGGCAGTGGTATGGCCATGTATTTGTACCTATCTGCACAGTTTCAAACAGACTTTAGGATCGAAAGGTCGGGCTCAAGAAATCCTTGCTTTTGTCGACGACAGCGACACCCGTGGGCGCCATCACCCTCCTTGGAGGTGTCATCACGTCCCTGATTGTTCTTCCCCATCTCAAGCAATAGGGGAAACCCTTGATATGGATGTCGGATTGGGCAATTGCGGCATCACGGTGTCGTTTCCTTCTTGAAGGCACCGCCTTGGTTGCTCGAGGAGTCCTTGAAATTGCGGGGGTGTCAACATTGGAAGGTGTTTAGAGGGTGGGTCTCCGGGGCACAATGTACTGCGTGGTGGGTGTTTCTTGGTCGAGTGCTTCCTCTGGACTGGTCAGGTCCTGTCGTCCGCTCGCCGAATTGTCTAGGCGGCTTATGAGTGTATAGTATGTTGATCCGGTTGGTCTACTGAGGTCTCCACGTTCGGACGTGACACATGCCTGGGGCTCTGTGTTCCGCCCCTCACCTTCTTGGTTGGTGACGGTGCAAGGCGAGTCTTCGTAGTTTCTTCCTTGGGTTTGCTTTGTAAGCCATGTATCATGTGGTGTTGAGTTGTAGTCATTCTTGGTGTTGTTTCTAGACATTTCTTCTATATGGCTAATACACCTTTCGGGTGTATTCTAGAAAAAAATGAAACAACTTTTTATGGACAACTCAACGTGAGATATCAGAAAAATATTAAGGGTCTGTTTTGTGTGTACTAACTTTTTTTATTGAATTTGAGTGAGTAATTGATAGGAGATAAGTGGTCAGTCAAACAATTCAGAAAAAATAAAGATTATAACGATAGATGAAATTTTGAATATGGTCAATGGAGCGAGCCATTTCATCATTTATTAAGGTTACCGGTTATCGTATATTTCTTATCTATTTATATATGATATGTCTAGAAGTTCTGTTCCACAAAAAATGTGGATTTTAATGGTTCCAAGAAACCTTCGTCAAAGAGCTGGAGAGCTGTGAAACTGTGCGCAAGAGAACCTGAGCGAAGAGACAACGTGGCTGGATAGGGTGCATAATCACTTTGCTCGTTGTGGCTGGTTCTAAAAAAAAAGCTTTACGTGCGCACTTGCTACACTGTCCGCTAGAAGAAAAAATCACACCACATCATCCACGTGTTGCAAGTGCAGCGATTGTACTACTTCTCTTGAAAGCTCGGCTAGCTTCTAGGATGTTCATACGCGCACACTTGAGGCCGGACGATGGAGTGCGCACAGGGAGGCGAATCCAGAGCAGGGTAGCCGTTGGATTACTCATGATGATACCTGATGAACGGCAGAGGGTAACCTTGTATTGCAAATCAACGGCTGTCGTAGCTTCAGGCGTGTTTGGCGGGGAACTAGAAAAGAGTGGTGCATTCAAATTCAAAACTGCCACATTATAATAGTAGAGCTTTGAGTAGTAAATCATAGACTATGACATGTTCAGTACTTCGCCCGTTCAGAAATAAATGACTTGGATTTTCTGAAATGCACCTCACGACTCGCCACCGACAAATTAATTCAGTTCAAGTCACCACTGCTTGCTTCCTTGCAAGGGCAAACCTGCACCCCGCTGCCCGACTAGTGCTTGTACTCGTCTTTTATTCCGGAATAGAGTAATATACTAACTTAACTGGCAACATTGAACTGCAACAAGAGTAGTACTCCCTCTGTTAGGGGTTATAAGGCCTATGAACCACTTTGATAGGATTAAGAAAAATAATAACTTACCCTCTTGATTACTACATGCACCAATAGTTATACATGCATGAGAGAAGATAAAGATAAAAAAGACCAGCATTGGATGAGAAATGGTAATAAATAAAAAAGAACTTATAATTCCTAACAATTTAAATTAGGCTTTATAATCCCTAACGGAGGGAGTACGAGACTAGGTAGCGAACAGCTAATGGGCACCGACATGCTCCACTCTAACGGCATCTTTAGTCGGATCTTCCTTCCTTCCTGCATACACTCACGTGTTTCCTTTTCCAGTTTCGGCGACGGAGATGCTTAGCTTCGTGATCACATCTCATTCCCTATATTATAAGTCCCCAACTAATCAGATGACAGCAGCATATATATGCCACTGTATACGACACGCACAAATCAACGAATAAAAATAACTTAAAATTTAAAAATTTAAATAATAAACCTTCTAGCAAACAATTTCACACGTCCTTATTTTTTCTGCAACTCCCGTCCGCGTGACGCCGTACACACGTCTGCAACTCTACCCCGCACGGCCCTCGTCACGCTGCTTCGTCCGGCCATGCGGCGCTGCAGCCCTCGTCACGCTGGTGCCGTGGGCCCCCGCCACACAAGTGTGGCGCCACTCAAGACGGCGCCGCATATATGCCTGCCGCGTCGGAGCGGCTGGTGCCGCACAACCAACGACACTTAGCCGCGCGGCCCCTCCCCAACCCGATCCGAGCCAGCACTTAGCCACCGGAACGCGAACTCTGGCGCCCGGCCGCGGCTCACCAGCGCCTCGTACTCGCGCCTGAAGTCAGTGCTGAGACGAGCCTGCCTATCAGATTCAGTCAGACCAAGTACACACTTCTCTGAAGCTACTGTCGCCCAACAGTTAGTTGCAGCCTCTGTCGTCTATCTGCATAGGCCTCTCTCTGTTCTGCGAATGTACGTTTGCTCACTGTAGTGCTCTCTCCTAGAGTCCTGGAGCAGAGCAGATGCAGAGAAACAACCACTCGACCGTGTTCTAAACATACAAGCCCCACTTGGAAGGCAGGAATGTTCTTAATTTTATTTCCCACTGAAACTGGGATCTCCCTTCAGAAATTCTTGCAAAATGTATTTGCTGAGAGGCGGCCAACAAGCTGAATTGCATTGTTGACTATCAAGTCGATCTGAATATACGAGGCAATGCAGAAAGAAAAATGACCACAACATTTTCGGCGATGGAGATGCTTATTAGCTTCGTGACCACAGATCATTCCCCATATTATAAGTACCCAGCAGCATATGCCACTGGATATGACACACACATGTCAACAGATATATATTCTCGTGACTTGGCATCTTAGCATTTATTTTGCTTCGCCTTGGTGCTAACAATACCCCCGTGCAGTCTGAACCAACGTGTTATCTTATTTTATATCCTGGCCTCGCGACAAAACAGGCACGTGCTTAAATAACTCTCTCAAACCTCACCTTATTATCTCGTTACATGTACTGCATTGTAAAGTGTCGATTTTTGCAAAGCAACCTTCTACACACCACAACATTTATGTAAGTTCCATGCCTATCTTACATGGTTAGGCGAAAAAGGTTACGCAATGGAAAGAAAAGTAAAGCTGATCCATCAACCAGGCATAGATCAGACACACGTTCACGGCCAGTGCTTCAGCAGCTAGCTCAGCCTATTCCCATACACTTCCACGTCACCCATTATCACCTATCAACTTTTCAGTTCACCAATTTGATTTCATCCCCATCAACCAGAAGAAGAAAAAAATGATCCACCAGCCGCAAGACTTGGAAGCAAAGTCCATGAAAAAAATGCAAACAATATTCCTCTTCTGTATTACAATTTACAACTGGTACTACAAAATAGTTTGCTTCATCCATGGGCAAAGGAACACTGATTGATGAACCTGCGGCGCTGTCAAACAAGGATTTCACGAATTTTAGTTAGATCCTTCTGGAGCTACAGGTCAATGAGAGATGCCACTGTATCTGCAATCACCGAATTCTTCAGCCACATTGAGAGACAAGTTAAAAGCCTTTGGTGCTGATTGCATAAATCAGTATATCAGTGAGCAAGCCAGCCCAGCTCTAGACGGCGGACATGAAGGACCTATCAATTTTCAGATTTTGATAGGAATACATCATTTCTTGTTTGAAATTCCAGACGAGAGTTGATCCTCTTTGTAATGTAGCAACACCAGCCCAGAGCCCTGCACTAGGCGGCAGACAGGAAGGAGCTACCAAGTTGCAGAATCTTTTTGCATTGCATCTTGGAGTTCAGATACGAAAACGAATAAATTTGTAATTCATTTGATCCAGTGCAGATAAGAAAACAGATTCAAATGCAGTATTTTTTAACAAACTGCGATCAGAGTATCTTTATCGAACTGTAGTCAGAGTATCAGACAGACATATTATATATTTTAAGAATTAGGATCAAGAAACCAGAAAGACATTTGTAGTTCATTCATTCAGCGACCAAGAAGCTACTGCCTGAGATGCACCATTTACAGCCAAAGCAAAGCTTCTTTTTTTTTTTAGGGAAACAAAGCAAAGCTTCTTTGGGACAATGATCAACTAGTTAAGTTCATATAAGATAACACTCCATTTCGGAAAAAAATATATAAGAAAACACTCCCATATCTTTATTGTAAAATTGGTCATTGAGAAGTATCTGTTTTGGGACTTAAGATAAGAAAACCAAACAGAGACCCATCTAATATAATTCACAATGAGGGACGGAGTCTCACAAGCCAGTCTACACATTGCTCATGGGCTAGGCCAAAATTGTGTTTTCTTTGACCACTACAATACCTTACTTTAGTATATTTATTTCTATAGAGAATGGGCGAATGAAGTTGAGCCTAACGAGCAATGGGGAGAATGTTAGTTGATCTTAGCTCAATGTGAGTCAAACTGTATGTTAAGGAGAAGTGGCCCATGAACCAACATTCGTGGCCCCCTTATGGTAATAGAATTGACCTGATTGGGGGCACCCTAACTAATAGGTGGTTTTGGTCCCTTGTTGCCAGCACGTATAAAAGTGGTCCCTAACTAGTCCTGAAAACTTATGACTAGTGAGTTCACAATCCACTACCTCTGATCCCCTAAAACCCTAGACTGATCTGAGGTTGTGTTGCAGAAACGGGAAGACCAGAGCCAAGGTAAGAGGAGACCAGGAGGATCTCTAGATTGCCTACCACGACCTCAATCTCACCTGCAAGGCTGCACTAGCAGGCAATCAACTCAATTCCACATAAGTGCATCTCCCGCTCCCTCTGTTAAGGTGCTCTAAGCATGATCAAATTATGTCAATGTCACCCTAATCATGTATAAAGATTCAACAGTATCTACTCACGCACAATACAAATCATCTGCCGTTAGAATTGTCTTGCAAAATACCGACAGATCTTTAGTAGTCACGTCAAACAAACGTCATTATGCATTGTACACTAGCTAGAGAGAGAAATATCTCGTATATCATTTTTTTACCCGCAATAAAAACTGGTATAGCGTTTTTCAGCACAACAAGTTAAGACAGTGCATGTCGCTCCACGTCATACTTCCATGACTCGACCCTTCAGTCTCACCAATAGAGAAAATGACGACCTAAAGCCATCAACAACTCAACAACGCAATACAAACTAACAATGGTACTCCTCGTTGGCGTGTGCCATTCCGGTTTTCGTTGCATGCATAAGGAGAGTGATTTAGTCGAACCATCATTGAGGTACTTAGCTTAATTAATGGTCCATTTATAAATAGATCAACCAAAACAAAGAGCGATAACAACTTCATTAGAATGCAATTTTCATAAAATATAACTTTTTTTTTGAACGGGACATAAACTATAACTTAAAACCTATTTTATATTAACTACAAATAGGACTACTACTTCTTCATCATGGGTCCGGATGAGGAGGGGAGTCAATGTCATTCTCGTCGTTGTCAATGACCTCGGGCTCTGTCGAGGATTCCGATCCCCATACTCGTAGATAGGGCTTTGTGGTGGAAGATCCTTGGTGACTCTCACATTCTTAGCCACTTTATCCTTCCAAGCGGAAACTGTGGGATAATGTTTAAGTAAAAGCAGATTCTTGTTTGAACTTGGTCTCACAACTAGTATAGTTTTCTATCGCACTTAATAAAATTAAATGCATAACACTTATGCTAAATGTTGAATACAATGTTTTAGTTACAGAATCAAATGTTTGTGATTACAAACATACTTCAAGTAATTTTAAACAACACTTTGCTTTAAAATGCCATGTCGTTATTTTTTAAAATTGCCTCCTGATTAAACATTTTTTCAAATCGTGTCCCCTAATTCCAAAAAGTGAGTAAATGATACCTAACACCCGTACAAGTCTAAGTGGATGTGTAACTCTTTTTGTCGGTTTTTATTATCCTTAAACATCTTCACAATTAAGAGCTAAAAGTGTACACTAATAAATACATCAATAGATATCTCTAGAGTGTATGGTTACTTCCCTTATGTGTAATTTATTAATAATATATTTTCCATGCCTAACACTAATTAAAATTGAGCGCGTGATCTAACCAACGCCAATCGACCACAAATCATCTACGGACCCAATCATGTACACACATATAAATACCTCCATTCTGAAAAAGAAGGCTTATAAATTCTTTCTGAAGTCAAACAACATAAAGTTTGACCACATTTATAGGAAAAACCATTAATAATCACAATACTATAAAGTTATAGAATATTAAGTGAGTTCCCATGGAGTACTACAACAGGACAGAGCTTTGGTAACACGGTGTTGTGTTACCATAGGCCCAAAAGGTTGTTACTAGGCCATACAGTAAAACGTTTTGAAATGTGCTCCATTAGTCCACTGTCACATATGATAGTTGTTACCAGATGTTGAAAATTGTGTTACAATTACGTTATAGTAACATGCATATTGTGTGTTTAAATAACTAAACGCGCTGGTAACATATTTTCGAGGCTACAGTAACACCAGTAGTAATAGATTTCCACTGTAGTAAGCATTGATCGTAACATATTTATGTAGCTATAGTAACACAATTGGTGAAAACGTTTTTAGCTTCAAGGAATACATAGTAACACAGTATCAAAAAGTTGTAACACTAAAAATTATAGTTGTCAACTACCCTAGTAACACACATGTAACTACACTACCATCATCAATAACACTATAATATTAGTATTAACTTAATTCTTTTATTATTAAACAAAAAAGTAGATACCCATTTTAAGGGATATATTTATTTAATAAAATCACTTCATACACTCGATTAATTAGTTTTTTATTCTGATGGTTGGCACTGTTAAAACGAGGGAGAAATTGAAGAATGACACATACATAAATTGAAAATACGATCACAATTGTACAAGTGTAGGATACATATGCTTTACAAGAAATAAACACCAATATTATTGGTCCAACAACATAATGTTCATATCAATTTGAATATGGAAAACACATTTGTGAAGAATAATACACCCTGCATTTGCATCAGTTCGACAGAAAGAAAAAGATCCTCTAAATGATATTACATTTCTAATCTATCAATGAAAAATACAATTATTTGCAAGTAAAATTTTCAATATTTCATTTGCTTCTTGATCCAACCGGAGAATTCAGAGGCAACTCAATCCTTCTTTCAAATCTGTAAAAGAAAATTGTACATTATAATTGTATGATTGATTGTACACTAATATGATTCTATATAACTGAAGGAAAATATTATATTACAAAAGATGAAGGCCAATCAATTAAGTATACTTAAGAGAAAGTACTAGGAATAGTAACATATGCAACATTCCGCTTGTTTAGATAGGTTGAAGTCCGTAGAACTACTTGGAACCGGCCTATATTATGATTAGTATTAGCATTCAACTACAATGATGATATAATTTGCATGAACATTACGCTAATGGATACACATGGTCATAGCTAAGGAAACTGTCAAAATGTTCACGTTGCTACAGATACACATACATACACTGTAGGGGTTCGTAGCATGGAAAACAAAAATTTTCTATCGCATACAAACAAACAAGCCAAGATCTATCTACTAGATTGTAGCAACGAGTCGATGGAATAACTCACCCTCGAAGATTCCAAAGTGTTTAACGAGAGCAGATTCTCGTGGGTGATGTAGTCGTACTCTTTCCGATCTCAAGATCGCGTAGACGATCCTTCCGGCGCCACGTTCCAGCAGCGCTCCCGCAGTCGGTCACACGTTCGGTACTCGACGAAGACCTTCCTCTCCCTTGTTCCAGCAGGCAGCGGAGGTTGTAGCACTCTCCTCGCGATTCCGGCAGCACAACGGCGTGGTACCGGAGGTAGAGGGGAGATCCCGCAGGGCTTCGCCTTAAGCCGGTGCGAGTATGGTGGAGCTTATGAGAGAGGCTATTAGTGGTCTAGTAATTAGACACACCAATTAGAGGGCTCTAAACCAATTAGAAGGCTCTAAACCAAATAGCTCTAAACCGGGGTTTAGATCTAGGGTTTAGGTCTAGAGGATAGGAAGTAGTGTTGTGTAGAGAGGGGAGCCCTGCCCCTCCCTTTATAGGTGGGAGGGCCGGCGGCCAAGGGGAGGGAGTGGAGTCCCTCCCCAACTCGGCCTTGGTGGGGCGCCGGCTTGGAGAGGAGGGACTCCTCCCCCAAGTCGGTTTCAACCTCCTCCTCTTTCTCCTCTTTCCGAAAACTGGCAGTTTGACCGAAAACTGGCAGTTTGACTTTTTCAATTAGGATTTGAATTAACCCTTTATTTCGGACAGCGAGAACACTTAGTACATGATGCAATCATTCCAACATGCAATGACACATTCATGTACCCCTTCCCCTCCGGAGTGCCGGACATTCCGGGACCTTCTAGAATGTTCCCGATGAAAACACCGGAACCATTCCCCAACTCCGAAACGGGACTTTCCTTATATGAATCTTATTCTCCGGACCATTCCGGATCACCTCGTGATATCCCGGATCCCATCCGAGACTCCGAACAACATTCGGTCTCTTTCTCATAATACCATAACTACTCAAACAACGTCGAATCCTTAAGTGTGTCTCCCTACGGTTCGTGAATTATGCGGACATGATCGAGACACTTCTCCGAACAATAACCAATAGAGGAATCTGGAAATTCATATGGCTCTCACATATTTCTACGATTACTTTGCGATCGAATGAACCACTTACATACGATACCAATTTCCCTTTGTCTCACGATATGTTACTTATCCGAGGTTATGATCTTCGGTATCTCTGCATACCTAGTTCAACCTCGTTACTGATAAGTACTCTTTTCTCGTTCCCGTGATATGTGATCCCTTGTGACCCAGTCACATGCTTGCAAGCTAATTGGATGACATTTCACCGAGAGGGCCCAGAGAATATCTATCCGTCATGTGGATGGACAAATCCCACTCTTGATCCATGTGTTTCAACCAATACTTTCCGAACACTCAATACCACCTTTATAGCCACCCTGTTACGGTGTGGTGTTTGATGACATCAAAGCATCCATCCAGTAAAGGTGATATGCATGATCTCATGGTCGAAGGAATTAGGTTACTATGTATCAGAAAGCATATAGCAATTGAACTATTGAAATGACTTGATCTTTATGCTACGCTTATCTATAGGAGTATGTCCACCATATCATTCTCCTAACGATATGATCTTGTTGTTGATAACATCTCAATGTTCATGACAAAGAAACCACATCATCAATCAACCAACAAGCTAGTGAAGTATAGAGGCTATACTAGGGACTTCAAATTAAGTTTACAATTCACACAAGTATTAATGGTTTCCTTGTTAATACTATTATAGCATGAATGCAAACATTTATCATAAACACAAAGATATAATAATAACTATATTTATTATTGCCTCTAGAGCATATCTCCAACAGTCTCCCACTTGCACTAGAGTCATCTAATCTAGATTACATGGTAATATACCGAACACCCATGGCAGTTTGGTGTTGGTCATGTTTTGCCCTCGGGAGAGGTTTAGTCAACGGATCCGCCACATTCAGATCTGTGTGTACTTTGCAAATCTTTATATCCCCATCCTGGATATGTTCTCGAATAGCGTGAAAACGTAGCTTGATATGCTTCAGCTTCTTGTGTGACCTTGGTTCTTGCGCAGTGGCTATGGCGCCCATGTTATCACAGTAGATAGACATTGGGTCCAGCGCACTAGGAACCACACCCAGCTCTGTAATGAACTCTTTCATCCATATCGCTTCTTGTGAAGCCTCCGAAGCAGCCATGTATTCCGATTCAGTTGAAGATCTCGCCACAACGCTTTGCTTTGCACTCCTCCAGCTAACTGCTGCACCATTCAAAATAAATACGTATCCAGATTGTGATTTAGAATCATCCGGATCAGTGTTCCAACTAGCATCGGTGTAACCATTAACAACGAGCTGTTCATCACCTCCATAAGAAAGAACCATATCCTTAGTTCTTCTCAAGTACTTAAGGATGTTTTTGACCGCTGTCCAATGATCCACTCCTGGATCACTTTGATATCTGCTAGTTAAACTAACAGCATATGCAATGTCGGGTCTAGTACATAGCATGGCATACATTAGAGATCCTATGGCTGAGGCATAGGGAGTCTTACTCATCCTTTCTCTATCTTCTGCCGATGTCGGACTTTGAGTTTTACTCAAGGTCGTATTGGGCAACATGGGCAAGAACCCTTTCTTGCTATCTTCCATTCCAAACCTCTTTAGAACTTTGTCCAAATATGTACTTTGTGACAATGATATTTGGCGTTTCGATCTATCTCTATAAATCTTTATGCCTAATATGTAAGCTGCTTCGCCAAGATCCTTCATTGAAAAACTATTATTCAAATATTCCTTGACACTATTAAGAAGGTCTACATCATTCCCAATCAACAATATGTCATCCACATACAGTATTAAGAATGCTACAGAGCTCCCACTCACTTTCTTGTAAATACAAGCTTCTCCATAAGTTTGTATAAAACCAAAACTTTTGATTACCTTATCAAAACGTTGATTCCAACTTCGGGATGCTTGCTTCAATCCATAGATGGACCGTTGAAGCTTGCATACCTTGTTAGCATCTTTAGGATCGACAAAACCTTTGGGTTGTATCATATACAACTCTTCATCAATGTCTCCATTGAGGAATGCTGTTTTGACATCCATCTGCCATATCTCATAATCATAATATGCAGCGATTGCTAACATAATCCTCACAGACTTTAGCTTCGCTACCGGTGAGAAAGTCTCATCGTAGTCAACTCCTTGAATTTGTCGAAACCCTTTTGCGACAAGTCGAGCTTTATAGACAGTAACATTACCATCAGCATCTGTTTTCTTCTTGAAAATCCATTTGTTCTCGACAGCCTTCCGGCCATCCGGTAAGTCCACCAAAGTCCATACTTGGTTTTCGTACATGGATCCAATCTCGGATTTCATGGCTTCTTGCCATTTATTGGAATCTGGGCTCATCATCGCTTCCTCATATGTCTCGGGGTCATCGGTGTTGTCCACCAACATGACATTCATAACGGAATCATACCAATCTGGAGTGGTACGAGTTCTCGTTGACCTCCGAGGCTCTGTAGCAACTTCAACCGAAGTTTCATGATCACCATCATTAGCTTCCTCTCTTATTGGTGCAGGCACCACAGGAACTTCTTCCGGTGCTGCGCTACTCGCAATTTCGAGAGAAGGTTCGACAACCTCGTCGAGTTCTACTTTCCTTCCAGTCACTTCTTTCGAGAGAAATTCCTTCTCTAGAAAGGATCCATTCTTGGCAACAAAGATTTTGCCTTCGGATCTATGATAGAAGGTATACCCAATAGTTTCCTTCGGGTATCCTATGAAGACGCATTTTTCCGCTTTGGGTTCAAGCTTGTCCGGCTGTAACTTCTTTACATAGGCTTCGCATCCCCAAACTTTAAGGAACGACAATTTAGGTTTCTTCCCAAACCATAATTCATACGGTGTCGTTTCAACGGATTTAGATGGTGCCCTATTTAAAGTGAATGCGGCTGTTTCTAATGCATAACCCCAAAATGTTAGCGGTAAATCTGTAAGTGACATCATAGAACGAACCATATCTAAGAGAGTTCGATTACGACGTTCGGACACACCATTACGCTGTGGTGTTCCCGGCGGTGTCAATTGTGAAAGTATTCCGCACTTCTTTAAGTGCTCGCCAAACTCGTAACTTAGATATTCACCTCCACGATCAGAACGTAGAAATTTAATCTTCTTGTTACGTTGATTCTCTACCTCACTTTGAAACTCCTTAAACTTCTCGAAAGTTTCGGACTTATGTTTCATGAAATAGATATACCCATATCTACTCAAGTCATCCGTGAAGGTAAGAACATAACGATAACCACTGCGCGATGCTACACTCATTGGACCACACACATCGGTATGTATGATTTCCAATAAGTCTGTAGCTCGCTCCATTATACCAGAAAATGGAGTCTTAGTCATTTTACCCATCAGACATGCCTCGCATCTTTCAAGTGATTCAAAATCAAGTGATTCAAGAAGTCCATCGGAATGGAGTTTCTTCATACGCTTCACTCCAATGTGACCAAGACGACAGTGCCACATATAGGTCGAATTATCGCTTGATTTCAAACGTTTAGCTTCGATGTTATTAAGATGTGTATTTCTACTATCGAGATTCAATAAGAATAGACCATCTATCAAAGGTGCATGTGCGTAAAACATATTACTCATATAAATCGAACAACCATTATTCTCTGATTTAAACAAGTAACCGTCTCGCAATAAACAAGATCCTGATATAATGTTCATGCTCAACGCAGGCACCAAATAACAATTATTTAAGTATAAAACTAATCCCGATGGTAGATGAAGAGGTAGCGTGCCGACCGCGATCACATCAACCTTTGATCCGTTTCCCACACGCATCGACACCTCGTTCTTTGCTAGCTTCCGTTTATTCTGCAGCTCCTGTTTCGAGTTACAAATATGAGCAACCGAACCAGTATCAAATACCCAGGCACTACTACGAATACTAGTGAGATACACATCAATAACATGTATATCAAATATACCTTTCTTCTTGATGTTGCCGTTCTTCAAATCCGCCAAGTACTTTGGGCAATTCCGCTTCCAGTGACCTTCTCCCTTGCAGTAAAAGCACTCAGTTTCAGGCTTAGGTCCAGCCTTGGTCTTCTTCGTTGGCATGGTAACTTTCTTACCACCCTTCTTGAAGTGTCCCTTTTGCTTAGACTTGCCTTTCTTGAATTTGGTGGTCTTATTGACCATCAACACTTGGTGCTCTTTCTTGATCTCCACTTCTGCAGATTTTAACATAGCAAATAGTTCTGGCAACTCTTTGTTCATGTTCTGCATGTTGTAGTTCATCACAAAGTTCTTGTAACTTGGTGGTAGTGATTGGAGGATGCGGTAAACTCCCAAAGTATTAGGAATCACTATACCCAAGCTTTGAAGTTTATTCGCGTGCCCAGACATTTTAAGCACATGCTCACTGACGGAGCTACCCTCTTCCATCTTGCAGTTAAAGAACTTTTCAGAAGCTTCATAACTTTCAATTGCCGCATGAGTCTCAAAAATCAATTTGAGATCCTCGACAATATCATATGGATCTGACTCTTCAAACCTTTTCTGAAGCTCCGATTCTAAACCATACAAGATAGCACACTGAACTATGGAGTACTGATTCTTCCGAGCGAGGTAAACATTCTTTACTTCATCGGTAGCATCAGCTGCAGGTGGGTCACCTAGCGGTGCATCCAGCACATAGGTCAAATTACCAGCTGTGAGGACAATCCTCAAATTGCGGAACCAATCCGCGAAGTTGCTTCCATTGTTTTTCAACTTTTCTTTCTCTAGGAACGCATTAAAATTGATGGTAGGGGCTGCCATTGATCTACAACATATTTGCAATAGTTTAGACTAAGTTTATGACAAATTGAGTTCAAATTAATTAATGAAATTAAACTAGGTGAACTCCCACTCAAAACAACATCCCTCACATTGTTTTAGTGATCACACGAACCAAATTTACTATATCAACACCGATCATCACGAGAGCCGATATAGTTTTAATGGCGAACATTCATCATGTTCATCATATCTACTATATGATTCATGCTTTGCCTTTCGGCGATCCGTGTTCCTGAGGCCATGTCTGTACATGCTAGGCTCGTCAAGATCAAACCTTAGTTACCGCATAAGCAAATCTGGCTTGCTTACGTTGTATTCACCCGCGGAATCAAAGACACCCGATCATCACGTGGTGCTTCGAAGCAACAAGCTTTGGCAACGGTGCATACTAAGGGTGAACACTTTAGAACTTGAAATTTATGTGCATGAGGGATCATCTTATAATGCTACCGTCGTCTACTAAGCAATACAAGATGCATAAAGGATTAACATCACATGCAATTCATAATATGTGATATGATATGGCCTTTCTTCTTTGTGCTTCCGATCTCCATCTTCAAGCACGAATATGATCTCCATCATCACCGGCATAGCATCAAGGTCAATGACGCTTCTTCATGGTTGTCGTCCACCAGCTTCAACTATTACAACTATTTTGAATAGACACGCAGGTCTTAACAGAAATTAAAGACAACCATATGGCTCCTGCCGGTTGCCAACTTACAATAAGGAACATTGCATACATCAAATATAATCACAATCATGGCCATATCACATCACTGCACACCCCTGCAAAACAAAGTTAGACGCTTCTACTTTCTTTGCATATTTTACGTGGTTTGGGGCTTTCCATAAGTGTCGTTCTAACCTACGAACAAGAACCACAACATTGATACTAGCATTGTTGATTACCCGTTGTAAATTGGATCTTTACTATGCTAGGAGAAACAGGCACCCGCAAAGCCACTTTATGCAATACAAGTTGCATGTTAAGCGTGGAGCAAGTCTCATGAACGATGTCATGTAAGGTTAGCCCGGGCCGCTTCATCCCAACATACCGCAAGATGCAAAGTACACGCAAAGCAATCTACAATAAAAGCATCAACGCCCACAATGACCATTGTGTTCTACTCGTGCAACAGATCTACATATAGACACGGCTCTGATACCACTGTAGGGGTTCGTAGCATGGAAAACAAAAATTTTCTATCGCATACAAACAAACAAGCCAAGATCTATCTACTAGATTGTAGCAACGAGTCGATGGAATAACTCACCCTCGAAGATTCCAAAGTGTTTAACGAGAGCAGATTCTCGTGGGTGATGTAGTCGTACTCTTTCCGATCTCAAGATCGCGTAGACGATCCTTCCGGCGCCACGTTCCAGCAGCGCTCCCGCAGTCGGTCACACGTTCGGTACTCGACGAAGACCTTCCTCTCCCTTGTTCCAGCAGGCAGCGGAGGTTGTAGCACTCTCCTCGCGATTCCGGCAGCACAACGGCGTGGTACCGGAGGTAGAGGGGAGATCCCGCAGGGCTTCGCCTTAAGCCGGTGCGAGTATGGTGGAGCTTATGAGAGAGGCTATTAGTGGTCTAGTAATTAGACACACCAATTAGAGGGCTCTAAACCAATTAGAAGGCTCTAAACCAAATAGCTCTAAACCGGGGTTTAGATCTAGGGTTTAGGTCTAGAGGATAGGAAGTAGTGTTGTGTAGAGAGGGGAGCCCTGCCCCTCCCTTTATAGGTGGGAGGGCCGGCGGCCAAGGGGAGGGAGTGGAGTCCCTCCCCAACTCGGCCTTGGTGGGGCGCCGGCTTGGAGAGGAGGGACTCCTCCCCCAAGTCGGTTTCAACCTCCTCCTCTTTCTCCTCTTTCCGAAAACTGGCAGTTTGACCGAAAACTGGCAGTTTGACTTTTTCAATTAGGATTTGAATTAACCCTTTATTTCGGACAGCGAGAACACTTAGTACATGATGCAATCATTCCAACATGCAATGACACATTCATGTACCCCTTCCCCTCCGGAGTGCCGGACATTCCGGGACCTTCTAGAATGTTCCCGATGAAAACACCGGAACCATTCCCCAACTCCGAAACGGGACTTTCCTTATATGAATCTTATTCTCCGGACCATTCCGGATCACCTCGTGATATCCCGGATCCCATCCGAGACTCCGAACAACATTCGGTCTCTTTCTCATAATACCATAACTACTCAAACAACGTCGAATCCTTAAGTGTGTCTCCCTACGGTTCGTGAATTATGCGGACATGATCGAGACACTTCTCCGAACAATAACCAATAGAGGAATCTGGAAATTCATATGGCTCTCACATATTTCTACGATTACTTTGCGATCGAATGAACCACTTACATACGATACCAATTTCCCTTTGTCTCACGATATGTTACTTATCCGAGGTTATGATCTTCGGTATCTCTGCATACCTAGTTCAACCTCGTTACTGATAAGTACTCTTTTCTCGTTCCCGTGATATGTGATCCCTTGTGACCCAGTCACATGCTTGCAAGCTAATTGGATGACATTTCACCGAGAGGGCCCAGAGAATATCTATCCGTCATGTGGATGGACAAATCCCACTCTTGATCCATGTGTTTCAACCAATACTTTCCGAACACTCAATACCACCTTTATAGCCACCCTGTTACGGTGTGGTGTTTGATGACATCAAAGCATCCATCCAGTAAAGGTGATATGCATGATCTCATGGTCGAAGGAATTAGGTTACTATGTATCAGAAAGCATATAGCAATTGAACTATTGAAATGACTTGATCTTTATGCTACGCTTATCTATAGGAGTATGTCCACCATATCATTCTCCTAACGATATGATCTTGTTGTTGATAACATCTCAATGTTCATGACAAAGAAACCACATCATCAATCAACCAACAAGCTAGTGAAGTATAGAGGCTATACTAGGGACTTCAAATTAAGTTTACAATTCACACAAGTATTAATGGTTTCCTTGTTAATACTATTATAGCATGAATGCAAACATTTATCATAAACACAAAGATATAATAATAACTATATTTATTATTGCCTCTAGAGCATATCTCCAACATACACTGGTTCTTTAAAAAGAAAATGCCAGCAAAGCATACACCGATAAACATGCAACATCGCCGATTGATGCTAAACTCTTGCTAGTACACTACTTTTTAAAAGAGAACTTGCGTCACTCTGGTACTACTCACTGATGTGAATATGAAAGATGTTTCTAGATGCATGCGGAGTCCTGGTTGTGTCATGGTCACGACATCTACTAGATTACTATACCCAAGCTACTATTATATAACACATATTGAAGTATGGCATATATGCAGGTTCCTAATTTAATATTCTAAATAGTACCAGAATACTATTTGCCAGACACAACATTGTTTAGCATCAAAGCGGACTGCAAAGGAACTCAGACAAAATGGTAGATACGTTAACTGAGGAATTGCCAATCCATACAATTTGTGAAGGTAATGTGTGTTAGCTACCAAACAGAAAGACCGTGCATGTTTATTTAGAAGAACATGTACAACAGGAGCTATGGGAAAAACCAGCAGCTATAGAAGTATTATATGTATATACCTGTTGACGATTGGCCTTTTTTGACTGAACCATAAATGCTAGAACCTTGAACTTGTTTCCTATAGAATTTGTGAGTTTCATTGGAGTTGTCCCTACCGGTTGTATCAATGCAACAATATAGAAAAGAAACAACCAACTTAAATACGAGAACATTAAACATGCATATCCTGATAAATAATTATACGAGTTTAGATTTTCTTCACATAAGTACAGATAACTTCAAGTATTGTTTTATTTTGAAAAACGAAATTAGAGATAGTTCATTGTACAATAAGAGACCAATGCCAAATCTGCTAGTGAAGTGATTCCAAGGGTGTAGATGTGTACAGAGCGAACAATTTGGTTTGCCTAAGCATACTACGGTCTAGTAACTCCAATGGTCATTGGGCCTTTTGATCAGGAATCAAATAGTGCGGTGGTACTAGATGCAGTTAGCACATTTGAACACATCAAGCAGTTTGACCTGCAACTGGACATTTGAAGAATTCAGAAGATAATTAGAAATGGCAACGTGGTGTTGGTGAAACATGGTTTACAGATTTACGACCTGTAACTAACATGGTGGTTGCCAACGACATGGTGAAACCTACTTTTCAGATTTAGGACTTGTAATTTCCGAACGTCGGGATCAATTAAATTCCTATCTTCTACCAAAAAAGTAAAAGCAACTAGCAGTGAACAGAGATACTCACCTAGCTACAGATTTACCACCACCGCCTCTGGTACCCTGCGTCTCCACCACCGCCGCCTCCGGTCCCCTGTGGTGCGAACGCTCTCCCTCGCCTCTGAGAATCCCTTCGTCATCCACGTAGGTATGCGGGAAAACCAAACCCCCAAAACCCTAAATTAGCAGCTTTGATTTAGGAATCTTGCCATGGAATTTGCTAATTTCCTTATCGATTTTAAGGTTCAGGGTTACCGAGCTGCAATGACCCGATGGCGCCATCAGAGAGCCTCCCTCAGGCGGCCTGCATCTCTCCCAACTCTTTTCCCCTTGTATAAATCTCAAAATCTGCAATTGTCACTTCTAGCAATAGAGATTTAATTGTCATTTCATTGGTCTCTCTATATCTTGATTATATTAAGATGCTCTTTGTATGTACCTATTTAACAGATGGGAACCTGTAGTGACGATGCAATAACGCTATCTAGCAACGACAATTTTCGCTTTACCTTTGGTGGTTTTGAATTCCAGTCATCAGATGAAGAGCCCATCGAGAGGATTGAGTTTAGAGGTATCAAAAGAACATCAAAATTGCAGTCATCTATTTTATATGCGTTTTAGACGGTAGACATTGATTTGTTGTTGCATCAGGGCCTCAACACAAGGGGGACACTAATTTTGATAATCAGAGCCTTTTTGGAAACGACATGTATCTGAAAATGTTCATGTAGACTTCCTCTTAGACTGGTGTGAACCCGAATTTCCACCAGAAATAAAGTACTACGTCTGCAGGCTACCCTATTCATCTTTCATGAAAAAGAAGTGCAAGATGGTAAGATGATATATTCTTGATAATTTTATCAACAACAAGCTGTCCTGTGATATTTAAATACTTCCAGTAATCACAAGCATGCTAATTCTTCATTTCTCTGTACTTGGCTAGAAATTTGGAGCTAAGTTCATAAGAAAATACCTAAAGAATCTCCTTGGTGAACCTATTAATGTCCATGTTTGGCAAATGAAGAGCAAAAAGCCAAAGATGGTTAGGATAAAAATAGGAGCTGGGTCAAATACAATCTTGACGACTAGATGAGAGAAGGTTGTGAGAAGCTTCAACCTAAAGCAGGATAGAATTGTCCTTTTTTGCTTTAATGAAAAAGATAATGGAGAGGTACATATTATGGTTCAGCAACTTCCACGGGGTGGCCCATTATAAATGCAATGCTGATTTCTTAGAGAGTACTAATTATGCTAGATGATTGATTTATGTAATGCACTTTGTATATACTGCTATAATGTGTAATGTCTAAATTTTTATGGATTTCCCCAATCATATATATGTTCTTGAGTTAATCTGTCTATCTGGCTGCTGAATCATGATTATGTGTCATGTCAGTTATGACCGAGTTCGAATTAGCATGCTATTATTTAAATTGTTATACACACACTAGAGAAGGACACTTTAAAAATCCTCTAAGAGACACACTAGTTTGGAGACGGTCTTTGTTAGAATCCGACTCAGGTCGCCTCACTATTGTAGACGGTCCCTAGTACATGTCGTCTGAGGTTGAGGAGTTTTTGCAAGCGGTCTGAAATATTGGATGTCTCCAGCTCGTACATGTTAGAGCCATTTTCTTTTTCCACCGTCCGAGGTCACGTATCTTAGAGCCACAAAGAAAAACCGGCTTAGGTGGTGTGCTCTTAGAAGCTATGCGCTTGAGCCGGAACGAGAAACCTTCTAAGGCCTATGGGAAATTGACGTCTCTAAGTAGCGAGTTTGTACTAGTGGCTATGTTCTGATATGTTGTTTTACTATGGCAGTTGTAGAGTTTGCACTACGGTTTATGTTGATCAATGCATCTACTATGTTAGAGATTCACATGATCATAGTTGATGTAGTCATGAATTATATTCTAAATTTAATTGTGAAAATATTGTCTAATAATCCGACAGATCCAACACTCTCTAAATCACTATAAAAACCTTCCTTAACTCCCATTCTTTCAAAGGACACAAATCACATCAAATTAAGAGATAAATTGGAGGAATCGGGCCATTTCCAAGCTCAGAATCATTCAACATGACCATTAGTATGAGCGCTCACGCTTGTTCCATGTTCAACATATGTTCTATGATTTTGTCGTGCTGCTTCAATAATTTGGCTCTTCAAGCTCCGATTGAGATGATCCAAGAAACAATGGTTGATTGTGTTGATGACCCACAACTCTAATGTTGATATTTGTTTTCATTTGAGATCATCTTCATGGCTCCACTTGTAATTTCATAAATACAAGTATCACTTATTCTCCCTTTTAGTTCCAAGTTTGATGGAAATGACGTGTAAAGTCAGATGGAAGATAAAATCCACCTAAAGCAATACAAATAAATAAAAGAAAACAAGATAAAAGTACCAATTCATGTTTATTCCTAGATGAATCTTGAGAATTGTATGGTAAAACTGAAAGAAAATATGACTACAAAACTGACTCGTCAAGTACCAAGAAGCACACTAACTCAGCACACTCCTCGGGGTCCTAGGATTGACTCCCAGGCATTTCATATGGCTTTACCTTTTCTAATCTTTTTCTGATTGCACAAGAAGCAAATCCCACTCAAACTTAATTGTTTTTGGAAAAACCAACTTAAAATAAATTCAATCCATTTCTTATTTTCTTACCTAAAATTAATAAACATAATTAAACATGGACCTGCAGAATTGAACTAGTGTCTAAATAACTAGAAATCGGCGATAGCGCTGAAATCTGATTCATCTTTGTTGAACCGCGGATCTGTAGGTTGTCCTAGTCCACCTTTTCGTTCTCAAATGTGATGTCCATGTTGCGTGCAATGGTCATGTTCTAGGTCAGATCCATATTCAATAACATCTTCTCTTCGGTGGCACTAGCTTTTTCATTTGTTTCTTTCTTTATATCGAACAATTACCTATCCTAGGAAAATGTATCTGTTTTAATTAGTATAGTTTTCTATCACATTTAATAAAATTAACCATATAACACTTGTACTAAATGTTAAGATACAATGCCATTCTTATACAATCCATTGTCTATGGTCACGCACATACTTAAAAATTTAACAATATTTTGCAATAAACTTCCATGTCAACGTTTTGTTACATAGCCTCTCAAATTATTATGTGTCACTAATATGACTCGTAGTGGATATGCACACCTTTTAGTTCCTTTTTTCTTATCCGTAAACATCTTCGCAAAAAGCTTAAGCTATACCCTCTAATAAATATGTCAATAGATTTATCTAGAGTGCGTCTCTCAGATGTAAGTAAATAGAAACTTACGTTGTTTCGGATTCTCTATATATGAAGGTGTATAAATAGGATATTCTGCATTGTAGAAGGTGCTTACAAGAAGCTATTTGCAAACTTATTAAAGGTGTATAGGTAATTCAATTGGTAATTTGTTAAATTTAAGTCGTAAAGTGATACTAAATTCACAAAGTTTAGGTGCTTGGATTTGCTAGTTGTTACAGATTTGATCTGTTATTTGTTTTGTCATGCACAGTTGTTTTCCTTGTGATCAATGCTGTGATTTGGCCGCCTCGACGTAAATCTTGTGAGAGCGGGGATGACCTAGGGTAGGTGACATGGAAATAGAAGTAGAGAGTTGTTATGTTGGGAAGAACATGTGTTCTTCTAGAAAAAAAAGGTGAAGTAAAGAGAAGAACACACTATGTAGTGTTACTCCCACTATGACTAGCACGAAGCCATTGTGTTCGTGTGAAAATTGCAATGGGATATGTGGGATTGGGGGTGGCCAGCTAGGTCAGATTATTTTGTCTATCTTGAAAAAAGCAATTGTTGCACCGACCACCACTAGCTAGTAGAGAACTGACATTTTAAATCCACAAAAGGAACTTTTCTATGCGGTGTGGAAGAATGCCGATGCCTAAAAAATTCAACCGTCTGCCGTAGCTCAAACAAACACTACATGAACGGCACGCTACGCCGAGGGAAAAAAGTCGTCGGCGTAGGACAAAATGCCCTCGGTGTATGCTACACCGACGGTTGCCCTCGGCGTAGCCTTCTCGGCAAAGATCTCTCTCGGCGGAGGCAGTTTTGCCTGTCGGCGTAGCTCTAGCCGTCGGCGTATGCTACGCCGACGGTCTAGCCCTCGGCATAATAAAATGGCAGGTTGTAAAAAAATTCAAATGTTTTTTGAATTTTTCTCAACTTTTTTAAACCTTTGAATTGTTTGAATCGTTAATCTCTCACCTTGAACATTTTTAACACTAATTACATTTTATCTTTGATCAAATTGTAGTTTTTATTAAACTTCCCGCTCGGTCACTCATCCTAACACTACTCTAGCTCCAGCACGCTTAACTTCTTAGTTCCTTTCGAATTAGTTTCCGTGAAGCAATTTGTACCTAGTTATCAATACTATAATATCAATCCTATTAACTCTTATACCACAATGTCACATGTTTTTATTTTTTGAAACTACAAACACTTATTTAAGTAAACAGCAATAAATAAGTAAAAATATTACTGATTCAAATAAAAATACTATTGAATTCAAATAAAAATATAATAATTTTACTTTTTGTATTTTTCTATTTAATATGGAATAATTAATATCTTTAAATCCGTAAATCGGAATTCGATAAATAATATGTCTAAATTGATCAAAAAATGAAAGGAATCTAAATATGATATCCATATCAACTTATCACAACCCCCCCCTTTTTAAATTAGCTATTTGGTGGTTGCTTCACAAAATTCTCCTTTTTTGTGCTTGAAAAATGGAAAAGGCTTTTTGGTGCAACGAAAAGGAAACTTCCTTCTACAATATTGTTCGCCATCCCATGATGCACATGTATGCATAATATGAGCATATTATCACAAACTATGCCTTGATTCTAGCCATAACATTTCTCATTTGACCCCGAAAGCCAAGAAACCTCGAATGAGATAGGTCATTTTGTGAAGTTTTTTTGGAGACATAATCAATATACCAAGTTTGATATTTTTCCTTCTAACTATGTCACATAATATTACACCACGCGAAGGTTTCGCATTGCTTTGATCGTTTTTTATTTTTTATGCCTGTTTTAAACTATCGTCAAACTTTGTCGAACGGCGGGCATGAAGTTTTTAGCTCGGGGCCGAGCCTCGCTAAACTTGCATTGGGTATTTGATAAAATAACATATTGTGAACCTAAAAATGATTTTTGTAAAAAAACATGAGTATCGGATCATGTACCTATAGTTTATATCTAACCCACTTCCTATCGATTCGGCAGGATTTTGTCTTTTTCAGTAGGGGTGTACGGAAAGGTTTCAGATCCCCCTGTTGGTATATTGTCCATATAAGGTGGTCTAGTAGTTTTGTAAAAAATGGTGGTAGCATTTTTAATTAGCCATTTGATGGTTGCTTCACAAAACCGTCAGTTTTTTGTGCTCGGAAAATGGAAAATAGCTTTTTGGTGCAACAAAAAGAAAAACTTTCTCCTACAACATTGTTCGCCATCCCATGATGCACATGTATACACAATATGGACACATTATCACAAACTATGCCTTGATCTAGCCATAACACTGGTTATTTGACCCAAAAGGCAAGAAACCTCGAATGAGATAGGTCATTTTGTGAAGGTTTTTCGCATTGTTTTGATCGTTTTTGAATCTCTTATGTCCATTTTAAACTATATATAATGTTTTATGTTTCACTTAATTTTTTATAAATATGTAATATTTTAGTGTAGATAGATAGATCTTATTTTTCTGCAAATTTTGATATATTATTTATATTTTTCCGAATTAGAATAATTTAGTTAAGATTTTTTAAAGTTTAATGAGGTAAAAAAAATAGCTACGCCGAGGGCAGCCGTCGGTGTAGCATAGGATACGTCGACGGCCGCGGAGGGGAGCTGATCTGGACGATGGCTACGCCGACGGCCCCGACGTTTGGCCGTCGGCGTAGCTCCCAGCCCTCAGCGTAGCTTCCTATCCCTGTAGTGCCTTGCTCGGGGTAAACCTATATACACTTGCAATTACTCGTCTTCGATCCAAAAATGGAGTAATACTAACTGATCTGGCAACATTATCGCGAACTGGAACGAGACTACTAGGTAGACAACTGATGAGGTATATATATTTTTAGTCGCACAACTTGCACCCTAAGAGCGTTTTAGTCCCACATCTTGTAAAGTGAGCAAGTTTAGTCCCGCAACTTGCAACCCAAGAGCATTTTAGTCTATTTTGATCGAATTTCTATGATTTTGACCGAATTTGTTTACACTCATTCTAGAACTGACATGTGGCATTGTAGTTTTTGCAAATGACCCCTGCGTATTTTTCTCTGCCGCTTGCGACCCTTGTTACGGCCTAATAGGAAGGCCCCACCTGTCAGTGGTTGTACAAATAAGAAAACAAATAAGAAAATCTTTATGTGGAGTGGGGGATTTGAACTCACGACGTGCTCTTCTAAAGAATCATGCTTGCCGCTAAAGCACACAAGAAATCATGATAAATTGAAAAGCGGTAGTCTATTATTCATTATTTTGAGACTGATGAGCCCTAACTCCACACTCTCACGGACGTGAAGCACGTGAAGAAAACGTTAGCTTTGAATCATACTAGTTAGTTCTAAATGGCTTAGTCATGCTAGCTAGCTCTAGACGGCTCACACGGACATAAAATACAAAAAGAATAACACACACGTAGGAAAATGAATCTTGATTGAGTGTATACACCTAGGCTACATGTAAGCTTTTATTTTAGAAATTCAAAAATACGTATTCTACAGTTGTGAAAAAATAAAAAAAATGCAAATTTTTAATCCAAAATAAATTATGTTCTAGGCTACATAGGAAAAGCTTGCATCATTGCCCACATATACATATATTTTGAAGGTGTTTTTATACTTTAAATTGTATTTTTTAAACGCTTGAAATAAAGGCCTCCACATGACAGGATGATTGGATATAGACGATGCATAAAATTATGTTGACGGTTGATACAATTATTTTTACGTACGTGTGTACTTTTATACTATATAAATAAACTACGTTCTCAAATGTATCATATAGCATTGGTTGACATAGTGGTTTGTGTGGTTGAGTAGGCACAGGAAGGTACTGGGGTCAAATCCCAATACTTGCTTATAGTTTTAACTATTTTATCTATAGTCTACTGACAAATGGGTCCATCTTTCAGTTTGTACCATGGACACAAATGCCATAGAAAAAAGATAGAGGGGTTATTTTGAAAAAATTGTAATGCCATAGCTGGACGAATTTAATCAAACTTATTGAAATTTAATTAAATTGGACTAAAATGCTTCAGGAATGCAAGTTGTGGGATTATTATTGCTCACTTTGCAAGATGTGGGACTAAAACGTTCGGCCGATGCAAGATGTGGGACTAAATATGTATATAGCTCACAACTGCTAGTGGGCACCAACACTCTCTAACATCATCTTGAGTCGGATCTTCCTTCCTTCCTTCCTGCGTACCCATGTTTCCTTTTCTGTTGTGCACTTCCTTTTCCAGTTCCAACGATCAAGATGCTTAGCTTCCCAATCACAGCTAATTTCCCTTACTATAGGTACCAATTGATTCGAATGTGAGTAGCATATGCCACTAGATATGCCACACACACACACATGTAAACAGATGTATATGCTCGTGACTTGGCATCTATCCGTAGTATATCTTGATTTCTCTTGCCCGCAATCTCAACCAACACCAACGCGTCAACTTTTTCTGTAAGCTCGCCTGCAACAAACACTCACGTGTTACTGCAATAAAAAGTGTTGATATTCGCAAAGCAACCTTCTACACCACCACATTTCTATATTTTCCATGTCAATCTTAGATGGTTAGGCGAAAAAGGCAACACCTTTGTGTGTATATCCTCTTGCCAAAACATACTAGTACTACATTATGGAACAAAGGGAGTACTACGAACATATGCGATGGAAAGAAGAATAAAGCTGCCTAAACTGAATCGTGGTGGTGGTACCGGATGCTGCCACCCGGGCACAGTTCAGATAAACGATCACGGCCAACGCTTCAGCAGCTCAGCCTATTCTGTGCTCTTCCACGTCACTAGTCATCATCTTCACCAATTTGATTTCTATCCACCGGAAGAAGAAAAAGGCGATCCACCAGCTAGCTGCCAGACTTTGAAGCAAAGTCTATGCAAAAAAAAATGCACACAATCTTCATCTTCTGTATTACAGTTAGTACTGCAAAATCTTTTCCTTCGTCGATGGGCAAAGGAGCACTGACAGATGAACATGCAGCGCTGTCAAACATAGATTAATTTCACGAATTTTGGGTAGACCCTTCTGGAGCTACAAGTCAATGAGCGATGACACTGTATCAGTATCAGTATAACAGCACGCCAGCATGCTACACTGTAATGTAGCAACACCAGCAGTTAGCTACCTCTCATTGCTGCCATGCTCTCCACTGTATATTTTTAAAGGCCATAGAGTTAGCTGCTTGCACTGCACAAAACCACAGATTCTTCATGCTCACCAATAGAAAGAAAGCCTCTCGGGTTTTCTTCCATGGATGATTACATCTTTTCGCATTGCATGTCAAAATTGAAATAGACAAACCAATCAGCAAATTAAGTTCAGTTCAGTGCAGTGCAGAAAAGACTTATGAAACTGTAATCAGAGTATTAGAGAGACATATTATTTATTTTGTGATTTAAGATAATGAAACCAAACAGAAGGATGCAGTTCATTAATGCAGTGACCGAGGAACTACTGCCTGACATGCAGCATTTAAAGCCGAAGCTAAGCTGCTTTGGGACGATGATCATATAAGAAAACACTCCCATATCTTTCTTGTAAAACTGTGCAGAACAGAGTAGCTGTCTTGTGAGATAAGATAAGGGAACCAAACAGAAACTGTGATTCGTTCAAGAGGGCAAACTGACTGAAAAGCTACCGAAATGGGATATACTAGTAAGTTCAAATAAAGCGGCTTTGCGATGATGATGATGATGATGATGATGATGACGACGACGACGACGATTAACTTCTCATGACAATTTAGTCGTGATGCCCATTGGCAATTGGTCTCCTACCACCAGCAGGCATACCACATACTACCTCCGTTTCAAGGCTTAAGGCGCACACGCTTTTCAAAGCAATGTTTGACCAAAAGAATTGACTAACAAAATCTTAATTATATTGTACATAATTAGTATCGTTGGATTCGTATTGAAAAATACTTTCCGGTGATACTAGTTTTATACCAATTTTTTTTACATATTTAGAGTAATTTTTGATCAAAGAAAAAACACGCAAAACGAGGACGCCTTAAGCCCTAAAACGGATGGAGTATGTTACTTATGAAGTTGCCAACAGACAAAGAACTTCCTGTGTTGGGAGCTCAGATGTGCACCGCAATTCCTTCATTCAGCGAGTGGGACATGTCTGAGAGGCTACTGAGTGAGATGTAGTAGTAAAACCCAGACAAAACAGCTTTGGGACGAGCATCAACTAGGAGTAGTTAAGTTCAGATAAAAAGACGCTCCTATATACTGTATTTCTTGTAAAATTATGCAGAGAGATGTAGCTGTTTTGGGGAGTTCAGGTAATGGAACCAGACCGAGAACGTGGTTCTGTTAGATAGATCTCAACGTGACTGGACCCAACGGCCCAGCACGCCCCTAACTGCGCCCTGATCGGGGGCGCCCAACCTTATCTGGTTGGTGGGCCCCTGTCGCCAGCGTTATATAAAGAGGTGGGGAGCCGGCAGCACGACTCACGAGGTCAGACGTGCCCTAGCCGCCCCACCTACAAACCCTATCCGATCTAGGCTAAGCGATGCGCCGACGGAAAGCTCCACCGCCGCCACACTCACCCCCTTTCCACCCATGGCCAATGACGGAGGCTCTGGCTCCGGCACCAGCTCGGGCATTCCCTCTGGCTCGTGTCTGTCGAGCCAGGGAGCAGGTAGAGCTCATCTCGGTTCTCTTTCTCCCTCTCCCTCTCTCTCTCTGTTCTCGATCTACAAAGGTGATGTATAGTGCTACTGTTAGATCTAGACTAGATCCTTTGGTATCAGAGTCAGGTTTTAGTTGCTAGATTTTTCAGTGCATTTGTAGAAAGTAAGAGTTCAAAAGAAAAAGAAATAGATCCAAAGTGCACCTGCCCTATGGCCGCGCCGTTCCTCTCGATCTAGATGGGCATCCATTGTGGAGACATCTAGAAGAAGAACATACCCTTCGGGGCAAAGCAAAACCCTAGATCTAAAACCCCAAAAGATCCCGAATGCAAGTTCTAACCCCATAGATCCCCAAAGAAAAGTCAATCAAAAGGAAAGGGTCCACTCCGGCCATCGCCGGGAAAGTTTCTGCCCCACACCTCGGCCACTTGACGACGGTGCTCCCACCCTCGGGTGGATGCACACATCGGCAAGGAGCAAGGTGGGGGGCGCCGCCGTTTTTCACTATGGACCAAGTAACAAAAAAAAAGAGCAAAAAGGCTCCACCGCCGCCCCTCTTGACGGTGGTCCACCGACGCACCGCCGGCAAGGAGGGCGGGGGGCCATGGCTCGAGCAGGGAGGCAGAGGGAGGGGCGCGACGCCGCAGCCGCCTCACCTCGGCCAACCCGCGCGCCTGCGCCGCCACACAGAGGGACAGAGGGAGGGGCGCGACGTCGCAGCCCCCTCACCTCGCCCTCGTGCGGGGCCAGCGCCGCCGGAGCAGAGTGGAGAGGGAGGGGCGTGCGAAGGCGGCCGCCTCACCTCGGCCTCGGGCGGTCCACGCCGCTGCGCCACAGAGAGGGGACGTGGGGAGGGGCTGAAGCCGCCTCACCCACTCCTCCACGCGCCGCCGCACAACGGGCTGCAAGCGAGCTCGACGCGCCGCCGCCGGCGCAGCCGACGCGGGGCTGCCGCGGTTGAGCGCGGCACCGCCACGAGGGCGCGGGGCGGACGCGGTGTGCACGCGGGGGCGGGTGAGGGGGAGAATGAAGATTAGGGTTGGGGGAGCGGCGGCCGGGGGGGTTCTTATACCCCCGAGACGCGCGCTGTGCCGTTCGATCTAGGTTAGGCCGCGCCAACGGCCAGGATGAAGCGGCGCGGGCGGCTGCGGGGGCCGCTGGGCTGGGCAGGCCGCGCGAGCGGGCCGCAGTCGGGTGGCAGGCCCGTGGATGGGCCGCGGCAAGCTGAGGCAGGGGGGCGGGCGTCCCCTATCTGCCGCGCGGGCGCTGGTGAGTAGGCCGGGCGGCCGCTGGCGGGCAGGCCGGCTGGGCCGCTCTAGGCCGCCCAGGGAAGGCCCGCAGGCCGGTTTTTTTAAGCAGTTTTTCTGTCTTTTATTTTACAGAGTTGTTTTAAATGTTTTGCTTAGAGTTTTTTCAAGCAAATTTTGCATAGTTTTCTCTAGTCATCTTATTGCAAGTATATTTTGACTAGAGAATGATTTAAAGGCAGAATTTTTTCTGTAAAGTTCAAAGTATTATGAAAGTCATCATTAAGTTTCCGCTGCAAATGTATGTTTTAAATTGCAATGATGCAACAAAGTTGTTTAAATTTTGACATAAAGATGTGACAAAGTAATTAAAGATGATTGTGTCCCATGTTATTAATTGACCAACGTTGTTAATAAACATGATCATGATCCTTTTCATTGAGTATTAAAGGTGCATTTAAATTTATTTCTACCCAACGGTGATGTCATTTTAAATAGCACAAAACGATTGCATGCTTAATTTATACCAACGTTGAATTAATGCATACAGTTGTTTTCCTTGGTGATCTCACATCTTTTGTGGTTTTCAGGAGGTCTCAACCTCATGGCCTGTTTGAAGGACATCCCGCTGCTAAGGGGGGACAACTACTCCGAATGGAGGAAAAAGGTCGATTTGGCGTTCGTATGCGCCGAAGTGGATTGGGTGGTTGACACCAAGCAACCAGTCAAGCCCGCTGACCCAGTCAGGGGAGATGCTGAGGAAAGTGCTGAGTTTGAGAAAAGGAAGAGGGACCATGCTCCATTGGAGCTGGCCTACTCGATTGATAACCAGAAATGGGTGAACGCCAACAAGAAGTGTTTGGCCTTCGTAAAGAACATAATTGAGAATGCAATAGTGGGCTCAATTGGAGAGTGTGCTACCGTGGGCGAATACCTCGCCAAGATAAAGAGCCAGTTTACTGGCTCTTCAAAGATGTATGCGACCCAGCTGTTAAAGCAGCTGGTGACTGAAAAGTACACGGGGGGACCCCACGGAATAAGAGAGCACATCTTGAGGATGTCAAACATGGCAGCAAAGCTCAAGCCCATGGATGAGGACCTCGAGCTAAAGCCAGCACTCTTGGTGCACCTAGTGATGGCCTCTCTTCCACAGCCTTTCGAAAATTTTGTAATAAACTATAATATGTCTCCTGAAAAGTGGGACATAGAAAAGACCATTGGGATGTTCTCCCAAGAGGAGGAAAGGCTGAAGGCCCTTCACGGCGGTTCCCTGAACTTCGTGAAGGACAATAGGAAGAGAAGCTTCACAAACGGCAACCATGGTGGCTCACCCTCCAAGCCACATGGCAAGGGTCCAATGCAGCACCAGTACCAGCATCACCAGTCCACCCCTGGGGAGAAAGACCAGTGCCATCACTGTAAGAAGCCTGGCCACTACAAGAAGGACTACCCAGTTTGGCTGAAGTATATCATGGCCAAAAATGGGGTTCCATTCGACAAGGATCACGCCAAAAAGAGAAAGACTCATTGAAGTGGCGAATGGGATAGAAGCAGAAGTGGAGGCCATTGGTGACGTCCCTCTGGAGCTGGCTGATGGCTCTTTCCTTTTGCTCAAAGATGTTCTTTTTGTTCCCTCGATACATAGAAATTTAATAAGTGTTTCATGTTTGGACAAAGATTCTTATGAATGTTATTTCGGAAATGGCAAGTGTGCCATTTGGTTGAAAGATATTTGTGTGGGTGTTGCTACCTTATATGATAAGTTATATTTATTATCCTTGCATGAGAAAGTATTTTCTGTGTGTGATGTGAATGAAAAGGTTCCTTTGTCGAACAAAGAACAAAAGAAAAGAAAGCGAACTCTTGACTCATCGAAACTATGGCACTGCAGACTAGGCCATATTTCGAGGGGAAGAATAGAAAGCCTCGTTAAAAATGACATTCTTCCTCCGTTAGAGTTCTCCGACATAGAACAATGCATAGATTGCATTAAAGGAAAGTATGTCAAACAGATTAAAAAGGGTGCAAACCGAAGCATAGCTACACTAGAAATAATCCACACGGATATTTGTGGACCGTTTCGGTGAAAAGTGTGGATGGCTGTGATTCATTCATAACATTCACAGATGATCACTCCCGGTATGGTTATATTTATCCAATTAAAGAAAGATCTGAAGCATTGGATAAATTTAAAATTTTCAAAGCTGAAGTAGAAAATCAGCATGATAAAAGAATTAAGACAGTTCGGTCCGATCGTGGGAGGGAGTACTACGGTCGGCATACTCCATATGGTCAAGTACCAGGACCCTTTGCAAGGTTCCTGCAAGAAAATGGAATAGTCGCCCAGTATTCTATGCCGGGCGAACCTCAGCAAAACGGGGTAGCTGAAAGGCGCAACCGTACCCTTATGGATATGGTGCGCAGTATGATGAGCTATTCCACCCTCCCATTGGGATTGTGGATGGAGGCGCTTAAAACCGCCATTCACATTCTCAACAGAGTACCAAGTAAGTCGGTGCCCAAAACACCGTATGAATTGTGGACAGGCAGAGTCCCCTCTCTGCACCACTTGAGGGTCTGGGGGAGCCCAGCTGAGGCAAAAGTTTTCAATCCAAACATTGCAAAGTTAGACCCCAAAACAGTATCTTGCCATTTTATTGGCTATCTAGATAAGTCAAAAGGCTATCGGCTCTACTGTCCCGACAGATACACAAAGTTTGTAGAAACGAGACATGCAGTCTTCTTGGAGGACGAATTGATGAGGGGGAGCACGGTAGCTAGGAAAATTGATCTTGAGGAGAAGAGGGTGCATGCACCTAATCCGATGACTCAGGAGCCATTTTTCTCGCTACCTGTTGTGCCACCATCTACAACCCCTGAGGTTTTTGGTGCCGGCACCTGTTGTGACTCCACACGTGACAACAATGGGCGAAAGTTCGGAACCTGTCCATCAGGAGCCACCTGAACCCACTGTTGAGCACGAAAGGGAGCCAGAACAACCACCTACTGTAAATGTGCCTGAACCCGAGGCAAGAAATGAGCAAGAGTCTGATGAACTCAGACGGTCTAAAAGAGAACGAAGACCAGTCATTTCCAAAGAAATCTACAAAGTTTACAATGTAGTTCATATGAAGGGCGATCCTACCTCATATGAAGAAGCCATGAGTAGCCCTCACTCAGCCAAGTGGGTAGAGGCAATGGAAGATGAAATGAAATCGATGAGTTCCAACAATGTTTGGGACTTGGAGGAAATTCCTAAAGGAGCCAAAACAGTAGGATGCAAATGGGTCTACAAAACAAAGTATGACTCCAATGGGAATGTAGAAAAGTACAAAGCTAGACTCGTGGCAAAAGGCTTTACGCAAAGAGAAGGCGTAGATTACAATGAGACTTTTTATCCGGTCTCATGTAAGGACTCCTTCAGAATCATCATGGCACTAGTTGCACATTTTGATTTAGAGTTACATCAAATGGATGTCAAGACGGCATTTCTAAATGGAGATTTAAAAGAAAATGTTTACATGAAACAACCCAAGGGTTTTTTCATGGAGGGGAAGGAACATATGGGATGCCGCCTAAAGAAATCCATTTATGGGTTAAAGCAAGCCTCTAGGCAGTGGTATTTAAAGTTTAATGATACCATTAAAAGTTTTGGATTCAAAGAAAATGTTGAGGACAACTGCATTTACGCAAAGTTCAAAAGTGGGAAATATATTTTCCTAATTCTATATGTGGATGACATTCTGCTTGCTAGTAGTGATGTTAGTCTACTACTAGAAACAAAGAAGTTCTTGTCATCAAACTTTGACATGAAAGACCTTGGTGAAGCCTCTTATGTTTTGGGCATAGAAATTCACCGAGACAGAAAGAATGGAGTGTTAGGACTATCGCAGAAAACGTATTGTGAAAAGATTTTAAAGAAATACAATATGCATGCGAGTAATTCAACACCTGCTCCCATAGTCAAGGGCGATAGTTTTGGGAAATCCCAATGTCCAAAGAATCAATATGAGATCGATCAAATGAAGTCAGTACCATATGCTTCGGCTGTTGGAAGCTTACAGTATGCACAAGTGTGCACTCGCCCTGACTTAGCATTTATCACCGGGGTACTCGGTAGATATCAAGAGAATCCAGGCATAGAGCACTGGAAGATGGTAAAGAAAGCTTTGCGTTATGTGCAAGGCACAAAAGGCCTCATGCTTACATATAGAAGATCTGATTCCCTAGAGATAAAAGGGTATTCAGATGCAGATTTTGCGGGAGATAAAGACGACCGAAAGTCCACGACAGGGTATGTCTTCACTCTCGCAGGAGGTGCTATTTCGTGGAGAAGCGCCAAACAGTCGATAGTTGCATCATCTACGATGTATGCAGAATTTATAGCATGTTATGAGGCCATGGGACAAGCGTTATGGTTAAAGAAATTCTTACCCGACTTGAAAGTGGTTGACTGCATCAGCAGGCCACTAAAGATGTACTGTGACAACGAGCCCGCAGTATTCTATGCTCACAACAACAAGTCGAGTAATGCTACAAAGTCTATAGATATAAAGTATTATGTTGTGAAGGACAAAGTCCAGGATCAAACTATAAGACTCAAGTATATAAGGACAAAGGATATGCTTGCGGATCCGCTAACGAAAGTCTTACCACCCAATGTGTTCAAGGAACACATAGCCGGCATGGGTTTAATGGGAAGCCTATGATTCCTGGACTATAGAGGCCCAAAAGTAACAGAATTTGTTTCAGAACATGAAGGTATATAGTGGCTGTCTGATTCTATCGGCAATTGAGCTGAGACGATGAAACATGCTCTATGTATCATTCAGTGATGAAATAAGTAAAGAACAAGGTTAAAAGTAAAGTCGAGATCTAGGGGAGAATGTTAGATAGATCTCAACGTGACTGGGCCCAACGGCCCAGCACGCCCCTAACTGCGCCCTGATCGGGGGCGCCCAACCTTATCTGGTTGGTGGGCCCCTGTCGCCAGCGCTATATAAAGAGGTGGGGAGCCGGCAGCACGACTCACGAGATCAGACGTGCCCTAGCCGCCCCACCTACAAACCCTATCCGATCTAGGCTAAGCGCTGCGCCGACGGGAAGCTCCACCGCCGCCACACTCACCCCCTTTCCACCCATGGCCAATGACGGAGGCTCTGGCTCCGGCACCAGCTCGAGCATTCCCTCTGGCTCATGTCTGTCGAGCCAGGGAGCAGGTAGAGCTCATCTCGGTTCTCTTTCTCCCTCTCTCTCTCTCTGTTCTCGATCTACAAAGGTGATGTATAGTGCTACTGTTAGATCTAGACTAGATCCTTTTGTAAAGATGGTTTTAACAGGTTCATTCATCAGTGAGTGGAAACATGACAGGGGTGCTACTGACCGAGATGTACTAGAAAGCCCAAGAAAAGCAGCTTTGGGATGATGATGATTAACTAGCGTTCATAATTAGCCTTGATGATCATAGGCAATTGAGCTCCAAATATTATTGATGTGATCATTCTCACACTGCCAGAACTAATTTACACGGGGGGTCTCAGATGTCTTCGTGATCAGTCTTTCAGGCTAGATAAAAAAGGAAAGGGGATCATGTTCTCATCTATCTATCTGAGATTGGCGTCGGTGGGCTCTTGCTCCTCGGAGAGGCTATTGGCTGGCGGCTCCTGCTCGCCCTCGGAGACTTTGTTTTGAGCCTCCGGGTCGCCCAACTTGTCCTTGAACACGTCCTACCGCTGCATCCACATCATGTGCCCCTGCGTGCGTGCACCGCCATATCATGTGCCCCTGTCTAACTTTCAGTGTTTCCTTTTTTTGTCACTTCTCACATGGAGAGTCCTAAATCATTGTGTGTAATGAGTTCTCAAGTCATATGTTTTTGTATTCCAATCAATTATTGTGTAGCCTCTTCTCCTTCCTCTGCGTGCTACACACGCTTTGGGGGCGATGCAACTTCCCGAACCCGTGTCAGTGCCCTCTTAGCACACACACACCATCTCTAAATTAAGTATTTGCATAAAAGGCATTATCCGAAACAAAAAAGTAAGAGAATAGAGAAAGCCAGATGCTACCTACAAGAATCAAACTTGCAACCTCCTCCTAAAGCAACTACCATGTTCGAGGTTTGCTGCCAATTGGGATGAAATGGATCTATGATTACTTTTTAAGGTACAACCACATAACCTTAGTACAAAAGGAGAACTCGGATTTTTCCCCAAAAAATTTGAGGCCCTATGAGGCCGAGCCGCACCACCATGGGCCCGTGTCTAGTTTTGAGCACACAGAACATTCAAGGCACTCGCTACTTATGATTCAATGATAGAACTTAATGCGGCTTTCTCACCAAAAGAAAAATAACCGATCATATATATCCGGATGAAAGATGCAATATTACTTAGCTGATAAAATAATAATATACATATAGTTTATTAACAATGTGTGATTAATTGTTGTTGAAGGGCTAATCTACAATTGTGGTAGAGCCGTTGTGAAGTTTGGACTAACAACGACATCAAAAATTCAGAGATAAAACGAAACTGAGACAGTGTTTGTGCCGTGAACGACTTAACCGCTTTTCTGGTTCCTCTATTCCTTTTATTGACAGAGATCGATCGAGACGTAGTGATCGTGCCCACCGACTAGAACGTGCCATCCCACGTTCATGAGCAAGTCCACGCTCAACTTCTAAACGGGATCAACACGTACAAGCACGATGCCAATCCATTGAAAACAGAAAACTCCTGAAGTCTAGCTAACTGCTTAATGCCTGACAAAACTGAATCAAAATACAGTAAACGGCTAGTTATTTCCAACAGCCGTCAAACGTGTTTTCTTCTTGGTGAATTTAGCCCTTTCTATTAGTTTTTCTTTTGTATACAAATAAGTTATAGGACCAGCTAACTACTATTAGCTCTCGTTGGTGTATCTGGCTGTTTTAGTTAGTATAGTTTACTATCACACTTAATAATATTAACCGCACAAGACAATGATACAAAGTTATTGTTGTAGAGTCAAATATTTGGGTCACAAACATACTTTGAATAAATTAAAATAATACTCCTGAGTACTTTGCAATAAATGTTCAGACAAAAACGAGTAAACACAAAATGCATGCCTCTGTACATTAGTTTGTGACACTCATATAAGTCTTAGTAAATATGTATTGTGTTATCCTTAAACATTTTCAAAAAAAGCTGCAAGCTTACCTTCTAAAAAATAAATTGATGTCTTTATAGTATATGGTTGTTTTATTTAGATGCAAATGAATATAAAGTTATGGTGCATATGATTTCAGTAAACTATGGTCTACAAAAAGAATATTCTAGAGTGTAGAAGGTGTTTAAGAGGAGTTTTTCCAAACGTTTAGCGGAGTGTCAAGAAAAAATTCAAGTAAACAAAAATATTATTATTTAAATCACAATCAAATATTAGAATTAATAAGAAATTCACGGTATGAAAATAGATGTTTATGCACAAAGTACTCTCTTTAGATTTTGAGATTTGCTAGTAGTCACCGGTGTGATATGTTCTCTTTTTTTGGTGGGTTGCTGTGATATGTTCTTTGTTTTGTCACTCATATTTTCTACTCTCCTTGACCAGTGTTGTGTCAGGCTCAGACACGGAGAAGTGTCGAAACATTAATTAATTTTCCTTTCAGCGTAATTAATTTTCCTTTCAGCGCATTGCTAGTTTGAAAGTCAGCCATCCTTGTACGATCCAGCGGACGAGATTGCTACTTACAGCTTCACACCAATCTCATCTCCTCTTTGACGTGGATCTTCAACCGGATGATAGAGATCACTTTAGCATTGATGTTCTGATCTTCTTCACCTTTTTCGCTTTTCCCCTGCTCGCTTGTTGGTCGCCACTTGCAACTGGTTGTTTTGCTCAAACCGAGCATTTAAACCCTATATTATTGTTGTTGGGTCTAAACCCTAGTCAACATGTTCCGGCTAGCGATCTGCTACTTGTAAAACCCTAAATATTCAACACAGAAGGCGTATCCGAAAGTAGTTGAACAATTCGTGAGTTCTTGTCTGAATTATGTGAGTTCTTCCTTATGTTACTTGGGGAAATTCGTAGTATAGCCTATCAATTGGTATTAGAAGCTTCATGGTCCTGGGAGGCGAGATGAATTAGTGTGACGGGGTTGGTTTGGATCTCCAATAAAATCCCACCCTACTCACCCTTTTCACAGAGGTGAAGTCTTGGTCGAAGGTGGCGTTGGTGGCAGCGACATACATCTTGACGTAGTCGACGGCGGCAGCCTAACGGCAGAGGCACAATTTGGCTACAGATCGAGGGAAAAAGGATTGGTTCTTTAAGGAAATTCCTTCACTTAAAATCTCAACACCCACCCTGATCCATGTAGTTCTGGAGGAGGGAGGCGCAGGCGATGGTGTTAGGAGCCGGTAGAAACAAGAAGGCTGAGTCTCCATGACAGCTTGCTGGAGTAAAATTCCCCCTCGCCTAATAACTTGTTCATCTCCTTCTTCTGAAATGCCGGAGCACATTGTTCTTGGTAAACCTTCTGAAGAATCATGGCAAAACAGACTGATAATTCGTCTCAGAACACAGGTATGTTGGAATTAAAGTCTCTGCAGCTAGATGTTCAGACCATACAAAAGAACATAGAGGTCATGCTGGAATTTTTAAAAAATCACTCTACAGTGCAGCAGAATTTCATCAGTATCCAGGACAATTTTACCATTCAGATGAATTTTGAGAAACTGCAAGCAACAGTTGCACCTGCAGCACATCAACAACAAGCACCACCTCCTGTTTCACCGCAGAACATACTGTTGTAGGCACATCAGTGTTGCATGGCCAGACTGGTAAATAAGTTAGCTTGGATGGCACTGCCACGACACGATACAAACATCCAAATTTTCACAATCAGGGTACTGTTGGCCATCAAGTCATCACGAGGATTGGGGCAAACACACAACTTTTTTTCCATATGAAGATGGAGGAAACTGACTTGGAAAAAAGGAGACACCACCAAAGCTTCATAGGCACATGAGTGAGAAGAATCGAACCAGTAGTTAAACCAGCTAAGCTCTGAAATTGATGGAATAGACGCTGATTCTTGGATCCAAACAATGGAACAGTATTTTGATTCATCTAGAACAGCTCCGGATCAGAGAACAGAAGCTCCAGTCCCATATCTCAAAGGACCTGTTGTATAATGGTGGTGGAGAGGCAAAATAATTCCTGCTGATCTCGCTTTTTCAGTTTCAGCGATGGAGATATGCTTAGCTTCGCGACCACATTTCATTCCCCATATTATAAGTACCAACCGAACCGAATGATATATGCCACACGTATGAAAACAATTGTATATGCTCGTGATTTGGCATCTAGAGTATTTATCTTGCTTCCCCTTGGTGCCAACAAAAGCCCCCAGTCGCAACCAACGAGTGCTTAATTAACTCTATCCAACCTCACCCTATTAGCTCGTTATATATATATATATATATATATATATATATATATATATATATATATATATATATATATATATATATATATATATATATATATATATATATATATATATATAAATACTGTAAATAAAAGAGTCGATATTTGAAAGCAACTCGCTGTTTGTTTGTACTACATACATATATGCGATGGAAAGAAGAATAAAGCTGCCTAATCTGATCCGTGGTAGTGGATGCTGGCAACGAGGCACAATTCAGATAAACGATCACGGCCACGCTTCAGCGGCTCAGCCTATTCATGTACTCTTCCACGTCACTCATTGTTATCTCTCCACTTTCACTTCACCAATTTGATTTCATTCCACCAGAAGAAGAGAAAAGTGATCCACCAGCCGCCAGACTTAGGAAGCAAAGTCCATGGCAAATAAAATACAACCAAATTTCCTCGTCTGTATTATACTCCCTTCATTTCAAAATATAAGATGTTTTAGGTTTGTGAAGAAAATGTATCTAGACTTGTTTTAGTGTGTAGATTCACTCTAAACATGAGTGAACCTAATATACTAAAAGTAGTCTAGATACATTTGCTTCACAAAGCTAAAACATCTTATATTTTAAAATGGAGGAAGTAGCTGGTACTACAAAATCTTTTGCTTCATCGATGGGCAAAGGAACAGTGACCGATGAACCACGAGGCCCCTGTCAAACATGTATTTCACGAATTAGATAGACCCTTTTTGCAGCTGCCCATCAAGGACCATCGCAGAATTCATTCTTCAGAAAAAATGGGTGACAGATTAAAGGCCCTTCACTGCTGATTGCTTACATCAGTATATCAGAGAGCAAGCCAGCCCAGCACTAGGCGGCAGAGAGGAAGGAGCTACCAAGGTGCTGAGTTTGATAGGGGAACATCATTTCTTGGTTGAAATTCCAGATGAGACTTGGTCCTCTTTGTAATGTACTCCTTCTGTTTCAAAATATAAAATGTTTTAGCTTTGTGAAGCAAATGTATCTAGACTTATTTTAGTGTGTAGGTTCATTTAAGTTTGAAGTGAATCTACACACTAAAAAAAGTCTAGATACATTTTTTTTACAAACCTAAAACATCTTATATTTTGAAAGGGGGGGGGGGGGGAGTAGACATCAGCACCTAACTACCTCTCTTTGCTGCCATGCTCTATGCATGTTTTTACAGGCCATAGAGTTAGCTGATTGTACAGCACAAACCACAGTCTTCCAGCTCAGCACTAGAAACAAAGCCTCTCAGGATTTCTTCCACGTATGATTACCTCATTTCGCATTGCAGCTCGGAGTTGAGATGCAAAAAGCAATCAGCAAATTTGCAATTCATCCAGTTCACTTCAGGTCAGATAAGAAAACACTTGTATGTATCTCGAACCCACGCCAAAATGTGTGTCTTTGTATATTAGAGGAAAACCGTCGAGAAGATGGGAACTGTAACTATAAGGGAACTATACAAGGCCAACTTTTGTCAGCCTGCAAAAACTGATCTACACTGTATCTGGGGGAGGGTGGGGGGCATAGAGTGGCAGCCCACGAAACATGTAGTATTTCTTATGAAACTGTAATCAGAGTATCAGGCAGACATTTATCTGTTTGGTGAATTAAGATAATGAAACCAAACAGAAAAATGCAGTTCATTATCTCATTTCAGCGACCCCCAGAAGCTACTGCCTGAGATGCACCATGTAAAGCCGAAGCTGAGCTGCTTTGGGATGATGATCATGTAAGAAAACACTCCCATATCTTTCTTGTAAAACTGTGCAGAGAGAAGTAGCTGTTTTGGGAGTTAAGATGAGGGAACCAAAAAGAAACTGTGATTCATTCAGGAGTGAGAGCATGACTGAAAAGCTACTGAACTGGGATGTACTAGTAAGTTGAAATAAAGCAGCTTTGAGATGATAACGATTAACTTGTCATGGCAATTTAGTCGGGATGCACATTGGCAGTTAATCTCCTACCACCACCAGGCGTACCACATATGTTACTTATGAAGTTGCAAACAGACAAGGAAACAAGACAGACACGGCAATTCATTCATTCAGTCAGTGCGACATGTCTGAGAGGGTATTGAGCGAGAGGTAGTAGTAAAGCCCAAACAAAACAGCATTTGGGAAGAGCATCAACTAGTTAAGTTCATATAAGAAGACACTTCCATATATTTGTTGTAAAATTATGCGGAGAGAAGTAGGTGTTTTTGTGGGTTCAGACAACGGAACCAAACAGAAACTGTGATTCTTCAGTGAGTGGAAACATGACATGATGCTACCGACGGAGATGTACTAGCAAGCCCAAGCAAAGCAGCTTTGGGATAATTATGATGATGATTAACTACTGTGTTGATAATTAGCCTCGATGAACATTGCCAATTGAGCTCCAAACATTATTGATGTGATCATGGTCGCACTGCTAGAACTAATTACATAGAGAGCTAAGATGTCTTAGTGCTCAGTCTTTCAGGGTAGATAAAAACAAAATGAGAAGGGGATCACTTTCAGTATCTATCTGAGCTCGGCGTCAGCGGTCGTTTGCTGCTGCTCGCCCTCGGTGACCTTGTTCGGAGCCTCGGGGTCCCCGAACTTGTCCTTGAACGCGTCCTGCCGCTGCACCCACATCATGTGCCCCTGCGTATGCGCGCACCATTTTTGTCCGGTCGGGATGGATTCCTCGAGCTAAAGCTAAGGGAAAGGAAGGGGAAGGGATGGGGATCGGAACCTGTAGCGCGGCAGCCCACGCGACGAGGAAGGAGGCGACCCAGAACCTCTTCTCCTTCACCAGCTTCGACAGATCCACCGCCGCCATGACTCCCACCTTGGCTTGCCCCTGCTCTCTCTCTCTCTCTCTCTCTCTCGCTGGGTTGAACGGATCATCGACCGTGTTGGGCTTTAGCATTACCACCAAACGGACCGAGCGACTGGGCGGGCCAAACTTGACCTCGTTATACTACACGGGCTTGCAGTTCACAACAGTAACCGGCGAGGGGCCTCAAATGCAGAGCCCGAGATAGTGAAGTTCATGTTGACATATTATTCTCACTGTTGAGAGAACAATGCAGCCCGTTTCGAATTGGAGATGGCATACCAAACCTAAACATGTCTCAGCTCTTAAAAATAAAATATCTTTTTTTTGACAAAGGACAATATATTTTATGGCATCAGGTGTTGACATCACCAGCACGCCTTCGCGCTGCTGAATCCCGGTTCTATAGGATCTATTTCCGCATCCCAGCTAGATCAAGGAGAACAACGTATGTGCGTGAGCCCCTCGGATAGCGCTACCACTTGGAGCGCCAGGATTGTCGTGCAAGGACCAGGAGGTGATGTACGAGGAGCTTCGCAATCTTGAGGTCGGCTACAGTTCGACTACTTCAGCCACGTTTTTCGCAGGACGTTAACCGCATTCGGTCTATTATGGTATGTAATCGAACTTCTCCATCCTGTTACTGCATGAACTCCTAGATAGATCCGGGTGTTCGGGTTATTTTTTGTTTTCTGCTTGGGATACCCTTCAATATTAGTTGGGTGGAGATCGCTATTCGGAGGGTAGGAATCCCTCCAATTGGAGAAAAAATATAACCATATTAAACTAATTGAGAGTAATAAATTCATGAGTATTAATGTATGACTATAAAATTTAAAAGTAAAAAACTGGACCGACGTTCTGCGTAGGAGTGAGAATTGGGCCGACGGCAAAGCCGTGGCATAGTTTGAGGCTGTTGTCTCATTGTCACGGCCAAGACTTCTGGGGCCACGTGGCGCACCCTACTCTGACGGCATTCGTACACCGACGGTTGCCGTCAACCCATCAAGTCCTACGTCGATGGTTTTGTTCGGCCCATCAGGTCATACACCGACGGCTTACGTGGGCAGATGGCTGTGTTGCTGGGCTGCCCAGCTCGTGCCCTACGACGACGTTCCCGACTAAAAGCCGTCGGTATAGAAGTCGGCAATCGGCGCCTCAACGTTTTCTTGTAGTGATTTGAACTGGTTCTTCCTAGAGCTTCATCTAATTCACGGTCCAAAAAATACAATGTACGTACATAAGAACCCCAAAAAATGGAAGCAAAAAGCCACACACAACACATGTTACATATTACTCCTCTCTATGAGTTGTGTTACATATTACTCATCTCTACATAAATTGTTTGTAACCCGTTGCAGGGGTGTGCGTTTCACGTACCGCTATCTATGAGTTACATATTCATATTACTCCTCTATATATGTGCAAAATTGTTTCTGTAGAGCTCTATGAGTTGCACATGGCACACCTATCTTTGAGTTAAAAGCTGTAACAAAGCAAGAAATCATCACAGGGACGGTGGGTGCTTCATGTACTGTTGTTTAGCTAATATGCTACAAAAGACTAATTTCCCCTTTTCTGCCTTGTTTCAGATTCTTGTAATTTCATCTGTTGGTATGCACAAGAAAAAGAACGAAGAAGATGTACTTAGTGCATCTCTTGTAGATAGCAAACCGTAAACGTCCAAGTTTGGGACGCTGAATCCGTGATTTCCCTCTTCGCAGACGGCGGCACCGAGCGGTCCCCGTAAACCAGAACCGTAAAACAGAATATGCGATGCGGTTCCGGTTTACGAGGACTGCTCTACGGGGTGCACTGCAAACCAGCCCGTAACATATTCTGTTTTGCGGTTCTGGTTTACGGGGACTACTCGGCGGCGTAGACTGCAAAACAACCCGTAAACATTGTTTTCACAGTTTAGACAATTTAGACAACAAATGCGACGGAAATATACGTGCATGTGGCGAGAAATACGTACATGCATGAGCTGTCCTGACATCTTTTGCATGTCTTTTTTTGTCCCAAGAGCAGTATCGGTCTATGTGCAGTAATGGACGCGTGGTGACATAATCATAAATATATATAGCTCCATCACGTATATTTTTCGGTTCTTACGGTTATCGGTTAACAAAGAGCCAAAATCGAATTAATATCTATAAATTCGGTTTATCACATTTACCAATCAAAATTAGTTATTGTGCATTCGGTTTCGATTAATTCAGTTTCGGTGTTCGGTTTCAGGTTTTTATGCCCACCCCCACTCGGGAGGAGGAAGGGAAGCGTCGGCAACGCTCGACTCTGTATAGGGACGCGGGGATGTCACTGGAGACGGATAGATGCTGCAGGCGACCCGTGGATGTAGCTGGCGAAGTGGAGGGGGGAATGTAGTCAAATGAAAGGGATGGCGTAGGAGACACGCGGGGTGTGCTCGGTTTCGCTGGCGATGTAGCAGGGGCGTGGGGGTTGTGACGACGCCGGCGAGAGCGAAATCGCCCGGAGCTCTGCCCGCCGCTTGAGTTTGCTCGTGGGCGGGGATGGGAGAGAAGGAAAAATGTTGTGTCTCGCCGAAAAGGAGTGCGGGCATGACTTCCGAAATTAAAAAAAACGGCTTGCTACGGGTACCCAGCGGAAAAACTCTGCAAGTTCTTTGCGGTGCACGCGCGGCCTTCGATCTGCGGTCGTACAGACCGACCTCGCTGTAGCGTAGAACGAGGTCGAAGCTATAGAAATTGCGATACAAAATGGGAGTCTCTACGGCGCATTCAGCTGAGACGTAGCATATGGCGCAGTTCGGCTGACGTCAGGCAAAAACTTTTCATTCCGTTTGCTTTCTGAAGTCCCGGTTTTCTTGTTGGACCTTTGGTTTATCTTGTTGGGCTACCGGTTTTGGGGTGCTGCATGTTAGACTTCTGTTATTTATTGTTGTGGCTGCGATTTATTAGAACCTTCTATGTCTCGCTTCACATGAGCTCGCTCGCCCACGCCGGGAGCCTCGCTCCAGTTTTCCGTACGTGGACCTGGCCCACTGCCCAGCGAGACACTACATGGTCGTGTGTATATATTCACTCCGTTTCAAAATATAACAAGTTTTAGGTTTAAAAGAAATATTTAGACTTTGTTAGTGTTTAGATTTACTCTAAACTTGAGTGAACTTTATATACTAAAATAAGTTTAGATATATTTGTTTCACAAATCTAAAAACAACTTATATTTTAAAACGGAGGGAGTATATGAGAGTAAGACATAAGCTAGGTCAAGTTTGGAGCTAGCTAGCTCCTAGCGAATAGTGCACACTCATATTAAAAATAGATTCATGTTCGCGTTCACAAGATTAAAAAATATTCGCTAGGAAAAAGTTTATGCTTTCTCCTGTCATTCAGCACGAATTGATCCTTCTACTGGACGAAAAGATCAAATCCTAAAAAGGGATGCAACTTATACTAAAAAATCAGCCATAAAGAGATTCATAGCATGGACACGAAGTACCGTCGATTGAAAATTTTAAATTGCAAAAATTTAAAGTGATTTTATGCATCAATCAGTATATTTCATTTTAAAATATTTTTGAATTGAAAATTGAAGTTTTGTTTCCTTGTTTCATTAATTAAAAAACTTGAAATACAACACTAGATCAATCCTAAAACAAAACACAAATTACAAACCTATTTACAAAAATCGACAACACTAGACCAACTCTCCCACCCTTATCCCCTTCCCCTTGATAAAACCTAGTTTCAATACGACATTAAACTCGTATGAAAACCAAAATTATTAGTTACAAACCTACTTGCAACTCTACCGCACTGTCCTCCCCCTCCCTTGATAAAATCCACTTTTAAGTCTACATGCAAACCCCTTCTCTAAGAAAAGTCAGTTTCAATTGCACATGCAACTCGTTGTGGATTCCAAAAAAAAAACTAGTTTCAAGTCCACACGCGACTCATATTAAAACCAAAAAATCTCAGTTGCAAAACTACTTTCAACCCTACCATAAGTCCACCCCTTTTCCCACGAGAAAAGCCAGTTTCAAGTCGACATGCAACTAATATTCAAAATGCGAAAATTCTCAGTTACAAACCTAATTGCAACTCACGATGTATCCCCTTCCTCCTGATAATACCCAGTTATATGTCGACATGCAACTCACCCCTTGTCCCACGAGAAAAAGCCAATCTCAAGTCCACATGAAACTCATATTCGAAATGCACAAAATCTCAGTTACAAACCTACTTGCAACTCACCATGTATCCCCCTCCTCCTAAAAATACCCAGTTGTATGTCAACATACAAGTCACCCCTTGTCTCGCAAGAAATAGTCTAGTTTCAAGTCCACATGCAACTCATATTCGAAAAGCAAAAAGTCTCAATTACAAACCTACTTGCAACTCACCATGTATCCCCTTCCACCTGAGAATACCCATTTACATGTCGATATGCAACTCACCCCTTGTCCCATGAGAAAAGTCAGTTTCAAGTCCACATGCAACTCATATTCGAAATGCAAGAAAATCTCAGTTACAAATCTACATGCAACTCACCCCCTTGTCCCACGAGAAAATCCATTTTCATGTCCACATGCAACTCGTATTTGAAATGCAAAAAGTCTTAGTTACAAACCTACTTGTAACTCACCTTGTATCCCTCCGTCCTGAGAATACCTAGTTGCATCTCGACATTCAACTCGCGCCTTGTATCACAAGAAAAGCCAGTTTTAAGTCCACATGCAAATCATATTCGAAATGTAAAAAATCTCAGTTACAAATCTACTTGCAACTCACCATGTATCCCCCTTCTTCTGAGAATACCCAGTTGCATGTCGACATGCAACTCACCCCTTGTTCCACGAGAAAAAAGCCAATTTCCAGTCCACATGCAACTCATATTTAAAATGCAAAAAGTCTTAGTTACAAACCTACTTGTAACTCACCTTGTATCCCCTTCCTCCCGAGACTATCACATTGCATGTCGATATGCAACTCACCGCTTGTCCCACGAGAAAATCTAGTTTCAAGTCCACGTGCAACTCATATTAAAAATGCAAAAAAGTATCAGTTACAAATCTACATGCAACTCACCCCTTGTCCCACGAGAAAAGCTAGTTTCAAGTCCACATGCAACTCATATTCGAAATGTAAAAAGTCTCGGTTATAAACCTACTTGCAACGCAACTTGTATCCCCTTCCTCCTGAGAATACCCGGTTGCATGTCGACATGCAACTCACGCCTTGTCCCACAAGAAAAGCCAGTTTCAAGTCCACATGCAAATCATATTCGAAATGCAAAAAATCCAAGTTGCAAATCTACTTGAAACTCACCCGTATCCCCTTCCTCCTGAGAATAACCAGTTGCATGTCGACATAAAACTCACTCCTTGTCCCACAAGAAATGCTAGTTTCAAGTCCACATACAACTCATATTACTCATATCCCCTTCCTCCTGAGAATACCCAGTTGCACGACATGCAAGTCACCCCTTCTCCCTCGAGAAAATCCAGTTTCAAGTCCACATGCAACTCATATTCGAAATGCAAAAAAATTAGTTACAAACCTATTTGCAACTGACCCACATCCCCTTACTCCCAATAAAACCTAGTTTCATGTTGACATGCAACTCGTGTGAAAACCAAAAATTCTTAGTTAAAAACCTACTTCCAACTCTAGTACTTATCCACCCCTTGTCCCTCAAGAGAAAAGCCAGTTTTAAGTCCACATGCAACTCATATTAGCGAGTTTCAAGTGCACATGCAACTTGTAGGTATCCCCAAGTAAAAAAGGAAGTTTCAAGTCCACATGCAACTCATATTCAAAAATGCAAAAAATCTCAGTTATAAACCTACTTTCAACTCTACCACACACCCCCCTTGCCAACCCTCGAGAAAACTCAGTTTCAAGTCGATATGAAACTAGTATGAAAAGACAGTTTCAAGTTGACAGTTCGAGCGCACATGCTACTCGCTGAATCCCGGGAAAAAGACCGGTTTCAAGTTGACATGCAACTTGTATTAAAAAATAATAAATTATCAGTAACAAACCTACTTGCAACTCTCCCACACCCTCCTCTTCCTACGAGAAAAGCAAGTTTCAAGTCAACATGCAACTACTATAAAAAGTCAAGTTTCAACTTCATATGCAACTCATATTGAAATTAAAAAAGTCCTCATTTACAATGCAAGTTGTCATCGGTCACAAACATAAATTACAACACATAGTAAAATGAAACAACTTATTACATCAAAGAGGAAAAAAATAATAGAATGGAATACTATCTTGTTTTATTAATCCAAGCCGTCAACTACAAAGAAGTCAAGGCTAATCCATTCAGATCTAATCCATATGTTACAATCTTCATTCTTCACGTCTAATAGCAACAACGAGATCCCCAACATTTATATTTTTGATACTATGTAATTCATTCCAGTTATCATCAAACCTCATATACCCTCCACCACGTCCTGTATATGATCCGTCCAAGACATAATCACCATGGGAGTACATAGCTTAGCCTCTGCTTGGAGCTTCGTATTCAAAATGAAAAACATCAATGGGTATATCCTAATAGACGAAAAGACAAAGAAAAGTTAAATACACAAAAAAGTACTTATAATTAAAAAGTTTAAATTTAAAATACATGTATAAAAATAAAAACTAACCAAGCGATATTGATCATCATTGTCAATCCTTTGAATATAGAATTTTGGGTCATCGACATTATAGTTCTATGATTGCATAAAGTCTTGTATACCTTGAATAACCCCATTCATTTCTTATTGAATGATATCAATTATATTTGTGAAAATTGCCTTCTCGAATACATATTCTAGGTTTTGGGGAAAACCTTCACATTCAATTAAAAAGAAGTGAATATCATATTTAGAATACTCAAACAATAATAATATATCGAATACAAAATCAAATATCATACCAGGATATGCGTTAAAAAAAATGTCATCGCCATTATAAGATATAACATGCATATCAAACAAATTTTATTGTTCGTTGAATGTAAAAGTTATCTTGTATCTCAACCTTAAAACTTCAATTAGAGATACCAATATGGTCTACACATAAAAATGTTGTTATCATACACATGTAGACCAAAATGGTGGGTAGTCACTAAATCCATTCCACCCCAAGAATCGTCTCGTACTTCACCCTTTGCTTTCAACCATTTATTAGGAAAAAATATGTCCAATGTTGCATAGAAACGACAAGGTGTATTCTGTCAAAAAATTGACACAAATAATTAAAATTATTTAAAATTTGACATAAATAGTTAAATTTATATTTAGAACAACAAATATATAAATGATTAAAATGTATACATACAAATCCCATATGGAAATTCGTTTTTGTTATCATCACCAAAAATTGCAGACCGCTTCGCCTAGAACAACGACAAATATTCGAAGGTTGTGAGCATACTACGCAAGGCTTAGCATCCATGCCTTGTAAATTCTAGAAGTACCAGTTAAAACAAAATAAAAAAATATGTAAAAAACTCCTAATTTATCAAAATAAACAAAAAAAGAAGTAATAAAACAAAATTATGACAATACCTGGCGAACTCTACAACAATTTCTCAAAAAAGCTATCGTGGCTTCATATTATGAAATCGATCTCCTCTACTTGTAATTTATGTAAAGAACATGAACATGATAAACGGTACCGCTATATGCACTTTAGTAAAATGAAAGATTGAGAATAATAGTCCTAAATTAGGTAATCTAATAATTTTCCTAAATTAGCCACTCCTGCATGACCACACAATCCTACCGCATGACCACACCATCCACACAATCCGGCATGACCACTCCTAAATAAAAGACAAAGCGGCTCTTTTAGAACAAAAGGAAGAAAAATATGTGGATGATAAAAAGTCAACTACATAATATTATTCTTGCTTTTATTCAAGACAACCACATCCAAAAAATCTATTTTTAGACAATCCATAGAAAACAAAAAAATTATTTGCCTCTAAAATAGAGAAAAAAATTCAACTCAAATGTTTCCATCACTTAACTTAACGGTACAACCAGTAGCTAAAAACAAATAAAAAATTTGTAACTCATGCAGGCAACAAACCAGCGCAGCACAACAACCCATCAAAAAAGCCCACCCCGTACTCATGTACAGCAGCGGGTCAGTGCAAACCAGTCCATCAACTACCGCGCCAGTCCAAAAACGGCCCAAAGCACACCAAACCAGAAAAAACAAAAAAAAGCAACAATCTTAAAGCAATCTGATCAAACGACACACAGGCTAGCTCTACGTCACAGCTAGCTGTGACTTAGCAATTCCGATACAAAATAGCTTTAGCTGGAATTCCAGACCATGTAAGAGTCCTCTTTTTTTGTTTTTGAGAAAAATGGCTGGTGATCTTGGTAATGGAATCGGATGTGTACTACTAGCGCAAAAAAACAAATGCCGGGTAATTATTAGGACAAGTTTATTTACATTTCCTTTTTGAGATATCCGCAATACACGGCAACATTTCTTGCTTACGGTAACGCTTCCCTAAACCCTGGCCGGCCCTTATATTTCGGAAAATCTCCCCTTCATTGTCGACGAGCGAGCGCATATATATAGTTGAGAAACATATAGCGGTAGATCATATCTGGCGGCTACGACGATGGAGGTCCTCCATAGCAAGATCTTCTTCTTACAATCCGTGATTGCGGCATCGCTGTTCCCGATGGTTTTCGGGAGTTGTGGCAGCGACACGCGAATCGCCATGTGGAGGCTCTGGCTGCTACTCTGCTCCTACTTCTACTCCGCGATCTGCGTCCTCAACCCCTCCATCCGTAAGGCGGGACTCTTCTTCTTCCTGACCTACCCCGCCCCAGGGCCAGTCCATAGATTTTGGGGGCTCTAGCGCAATATGAAATCAAGGGCCCTTGTTTGATGTGTCAGATCTTTCCTAGGGTCAAGGGAGGCAATGCCCCCCCCCTCTCCAAACAAAATATTAGAGATATATTTAATATTTATGATAAATTTTTAAAGAGTACTCAAAGTTTATCATGATTAGCATTCTTAGGCCTCTCAACAATGCATACAACCTCCGCCACTTGTTCACACATAAAAAACTTAAAAATATTTGTATTTCTTAAGAGAAATTACTATAATGCAATAGTAAATTAAATAATCTGTACATTTGATAGATCCATAATCTTTGAAATCTCGGTGAAGACATTCGAAACCACTTATTTCTATTGATCGAGCGAACTATATAGCATGATAGTTATTTTATCAATTTATACTTTTGTCTATATGCCTGTGCAGAAAGTAAGTTGATGAGTAAACATATTAGGCACCGAATTACCAAGATGATGGAATAGTTTCTCAAACATATAAGATGGGCGCAAGTAGAATTGTTGGGAATCAAAAGAGAGTTGGTTGCAGAATAATATAGTTGTGCGGTTGATAAATATACTCACAAATTTGTAAAGGAATGTGAGGACCGGTGTTATTCTCCACATTCGGAGAGACCAACAAAATCGTGTCATCAAGTAAAAAATATTCAATAATGTTAGTGTTTTTTCTTTGAGGAATAGAAGTAAGAGTAGAGTCATGATAGGCTATAGCTTAAACCATCTATATTTTTTTAGACAAACATTTATATTTTCAAGAATTATTATACATTGTTGGGCGTCAAAAGTATTAGACAAATATAGATATAAATATAAGTCATGGGCCAGGGCCCCTGGACCATGGGGCCCTAGGACGAGCGCTCCTCTATCCCATCCTATGGGCCCGCCCTGCCCCGCCCTCGTTGCCTTCGTCGTGGACGTTGTCCTTAGCCACGCGATCAAGGCAATCATCATATACCTCTACTCTGTTTTGATTGCCGGCTTGTTCGGAGATGTCCTTGCCAAGCTTAGCAGCCCTTTCGCTGCCGCCGCCAAAAACCCTGATTCCGCCCAAGCGGCACAGAAGGAGGTCGCCGGTGATTTGGGTGCGATATTCTTCCTCTCGGCTATGGCTTCCACCGTTGCAATGTTCCCGGTGGCCATCTTTGTCCGAAACACGGAAATCACCTTAGCTTTTATCATCGTCATGTCAACGATCCTTTGCCTCTCTCTCCCTCCTCGCCATCATCTGCGCTCTGAAACCCTTTCATCAACTGGGTGGTGGAGGCGACACCGTGGTCGTCCTTGGGTTGGAAGTGGAACGTGTTACTGAAAACGTTTTGGCCTACTGGTACCTCTTGCGTTCATGCCTTTCGTTTTGTCCTTCGTCCTGGTGAGCAAGGTCGGAGCGGTGGTTCTGTTGTGGATCTGCGTCCTCGGCTTGGCGGTGTTATTGGGATACTGCCTCCGCGCCTACATGCTTCATACCTGCACATCATGATCGAGGTACTAGGTACACTCAACTAATCCGCGGATATATATTATTTCAAAAACCAACCGTACGAACATTTATCAATTCTGATTATTTTTGTGTGTTCTATCTTAATTTCTGTAGGCGCAAGGTGAAGATGGTTGCGCCGCCAGCCAATGAGGTAAAGAAGAAACAAACTGCTGGGTCGTCGGAGGAGCACACTGTAGAAAATATAGAACCCTAGAATATTGTGTTGTATTGCATTGACCATTGTGAGGATTTATATAGAGTTACACGGGATATTTGGAGACTTGGAGTACAAGATGTAGAGTCCTAGTCTATCTCTATCATATATACGTATACGTACTCTAACATCCCCCAGTCGGAGCGGGAGCGAAGCGAACGCTTGCGACTGAATTTGAAGTCTTACACTTTCGTCGTCTTCACCTCCTTGTCATCATCACCTGCGTGGACATGATCATAGCTGGCACCTAGGGGCGGTGACTGCCTCCTTCTAGTGCCTCTCTTCCCTCCCGCAGTCGCAGCGGGAGTGGCGTGGACGCAAGTGACGACGCACATCCTAGTTTTTTTGCTGTAGACGTTGTTCTTGATGTCGATGTCTAGGTAGCCGGTCATGATGTAGCCGTGGTCGATGTCGTAGTCGTCGTAATGGTGTGGCCGCCATTGCCGGAGGCGCAAAAAAATACGCGGTTGTTTTTTGTTGTTGTTGACGAAGCTACAGTTGTGGACGTTTTGCACCTTGTAGAGGTACCGTCGGGGGCGTCTCTTGGACGCGGTCATAAGTGAGACCATCGATTTTGCCAGGATCGGAGGAACCCACCATGCACACAAGGTTTTGCCAGAAACATATGTGCGGTCGTAGGGGCGTCACAATTGTGATGCCGGTTTGTTGTTGCAGTCGTCGGGGATGCGGTGATACCGTCGTCGTGCCTTGCAGTTATACTGTCAGAGACGGCTACAAGCAAGATCTTCTTCGACCGTCGTCGTGCCTTGTAGTTATACTGTCAGTTATACAAGCAGCGTACATACATACTAGTTTTCTCGCTTCACCTAAGCTTTTGATAGATCGAACAAAGGCGCACAGGTTTGGCAATAGGTACATGATGATGGCACCAAAAATGCCGAGAGCATGTGAGAGAAAGTACCTATGATATAATCAGTAAAACGTTTTACCTTGCAAGAGGTAATAATAAATTGAAATCATCACATTACACCAAAAATGGCTCATAGTACTTTATTAATTTGAGAGCGTCTGAATTAAAACTTCTCATGCATCGTATACATTATGCGGGAAGAACCATCCCGATGTGCAAGTTTCAATGTAGCTAGGACCGTCGAGCCAAACAAAATCAGTTTCGCGGCTCACCATGTCGTACACACAGTAGCTGGGAATATCCCTTGTTTTGCAGGAAACAGACTGCCCCCATGACGTTGCCCACTCAGTTCCCAGAACAAACACGCGGTTCCCTCCTCGGAACATCTGGCCCCAGTGCTCTGTTGAGCTAGTCGCAAATGCCATGGAGCAATTCCTGCCAAGGAAGAGCACTTGGTCGCCTAGGTCATTCACCTGCGACCACCTACCTTTGCTAAAATCTGCCTCAAACACCCAGAGATCCATTTCCCAGTGACCATCAGCAGTGATGCACCTCCTACACCGCACCATGAGCAGCTTTTGCTCGTCGGATCCTACAACCAGATAGCAGTGGCTAAGCGGCGTATCAGCTGGATGGGCCTCGTCGCTAACATCATGCTCAACAATTGGTTGCTGTTGCTCGTGGTTTTTCTGTCCGTTGAAATCATGGCTGAAGAGTTGTTCCGAGAAGGAGAGAGCAAAGACCTTCCCACGGTAAAAAGCAATGTCCGTGTAGGCATAGGGCATGGCGATATGATCATGGTGTTGGACGACGAATGACCATACTAGTAGCCGCTGTTGGTGTTGTTGCGTTGGCCGGAAAGATGCCAAGTGAGAGATTGGGCAGAGGTAACCTTGGCGTTGGTGGCCAAATAGGGCGACGACGAGATCAGCAGAGCACACGATCATCTTCGTGTCCATGCCTCTTCCGACGAGCATGGTTTCCGGCAGCGTCCGGCATTTGTCCTCATCAAGGGGAAGGTCGACTGATGACGACATGTGGTAGCGGGTCGGGACCTGGATGGCGGCAGCGCCCGATGAGAAAGGGGCGCGGAGAAAGCATCTGCCGGAGCCCTCTGGTAGTAGAAGAGCCAGCCGCCGAAGGAGCCGCCGGCGTGATAGCCCTTGGGCGTGGGGAAGCAGCGCACCTGGCCGTCGATGAGGCTCTGGTACTCGCCGCGGCCGAGATTGATGCAAGGTATGCTGGGCGGCTGCATCCGGTCATGCTGCTGCGCAGCGAGGCGCCACTCTTGGCAGACGGCGCTGAAGCTGAGGCGGTCGTCGTGGGACGGCAGACGGCGGAGGAGGAGGCCGCCGATATCCCGCTCGAGGTCTGACCAGGGCGCCATCGTCTCCGGCTCCGGCTCCGGCTCCGGTGGACTCGTTGTTTTGCAGAGGCACGCACCCATGACGTACGCGCGCGTCGGATGGATGTGGAATCAGATCGTGCAGATTATATGTGCTACTACTATATATACGCGCACGATCAACGCGTCGCAGGATCCGGATGACGCGTCGATCGGATGGATGATCGGATCGTGAAAATTCATTTCCTAGATTCCATACGCACAGCACATCAAGGATTGCTTTGCGTGGCACAGATTGACACACGGCAATTTACAAGGCAATACTCGTCAGTGCCTACCATTATTACGTGATTTGCAGAATCGATAGCTTCCATACATAGTACCAAAGCTTCGTTGATTTATTCCAAGCTTCCTATTCTTTTTTCTAAGTTAACTACGTGTCGTTTGGGCGTTTGTTTTTTGGGAAACGACCCTGACATTAAAACAATATAACATACGACGGCACAAAGCACCACCACAAAAATGAAAATTACAACAAAATCCTCGAGATGTCCTTCGTTTTCAACCTTTAAACCGTGTCAACGGCGCCACCGCTCTGCCGGTCCTCCATCAGCCGGCCTAGCATTGTTGGTTGCGAAACAGGAGGTCGCTAAACAAGTCTAGAAGACCATATCCGTACCGGAGACGAAGAGAAAAAAATAACCGTCTATAAAGCTTTTGACTATCCGTAGATCCCCATAGCCAAAAAAAAAGTCCCCTGGGTAGACACACCAATTGCCAAGATCCGAAGAGAATCACCAGATCCGGCGATGCTAACCCTCAAATGCCTTTCGTTGACTCCAAAACAGACGCCCACGAGGTAGGAAGAGGCGGAGAGACCTTATTCCAACACGCCATCTCCGTCTCCACCTCAGTGATGCCACTAGTGAAACTGAACAAAGAAAAAAAGACATACATAAAGCAAACGATGAAGAGGAAGGGTCCCGACTCCTCCATCCGTCGACGTGGCCGCCGGATAGAGGGGAGAAGGGGGACTAGAAGGGCCGGATCTGGAGTGCGGCAATGGCTCTCGTGAGGGGAGGGGTTACGTCTATTACAATGTTTGAGGGTGTTGTTTCAAGATAGAATATAAGCACAATGACCTCATCACAAAAAGGGTCATTAGTTAATTTTTTAGACTATTCACACAAACCAAGTTATTCAAGATCAGAGAAAGATACTCCCTTAGCAGGACCAGCTCTATGTTTTACGGGGCCCTAGACAAAGTCGACAACACGGGCAAGGTGTACACCCACCCTCTATCTTTAGAACTGTATATTATTTTTATCTCGCGTAAATTTTGTCTTACTTCAAGAGGTGAGAAGAACGTAAGAAGATATAGACATGTCATATTTTTTTTGTTTATATGCCGTATAAAAATACGTATTTTTAGTGTTTTTTTACACTATAATTACTCATAAACTATTTTTTATGTCAATATTTTTGTTGTGGATGAATATGAATATAACTATTTGTATACAAAACATAAATTTCTAAACGTGACAACATAAAATTATATGGGGTGCAAAATAACTATTGTGCACCCTGGGTGTCTGAATATGATTTCTCTCTATATATATATATATCTATATATATATATATATATATACGTATCCACATCTATTTGCAAAATATTAAGAGTTGACATCCATCCACATATTTTAAGTCTCAAAAAATAAAAAGTAGTATTTTCTGCTATTTTGATTGCCTCAAATAAGAAATAATTCCAATTAGTTCATAGATAATAATGTTTCAATTTTTTTAAACAAAGCTTCTTCAGGTATTTATAGATGCAAAATCATTGAGTACGTCTCAAGACCAATAGAACTCTAATACTCTCTACAATTATCTCATTGTTCACAACATGTCCAATTAGTGAAATGGATACAATATCAGATCATGAACACAAACGTATGAAACAACCATTGATTGCCATCAAATCAGGGAGAATGGATATACCAGGGGAAGCGGTGGGCACAAGCAAACAAGTCCAAACTCAACTTATCAGTTGATTCAATTTCCAATTTGACTTAAATTTGTCTAGATTCGAATATATTTAGACATATTTTAGTGCTAGATATATCCGAATTAGACAAAATCAAGTCAACTAATTTGGATCGAATGGAGTGCAAAATTAACCAATAACGGTTCAGGAATATCCGCCAATGCTAAAAACATTTTGATTGAAGGAGAAAACGCAGATTGCTCGTCACGGTTTAAGCTATCAAAGAGAATCGGAAAAGAACTGACCGCGCCCGTGACATAAAATCTGTGTGTCAGAGGTGACATGTTAATTGTTGGATTATTAGTCATAATTTTCACGATTAATTCCAGAATATAAGCCATGATAAAACCAGCTACTAGCTCATGTAACTCGAACATACTAGATGTACAAAACAACAGGATGATCGGAAACAAACAACAGCTTAACATGTACTCGCAGAACATGATGAATAACCAAATAGGAGCACGTAGCACATACCGTTCGGTTGTCGTAGTAGAAACTTTGGGAAGAGTGATCGCAGCAGATGGCAACGAAGACGGCGGTAGGCAGTACCGCCTGACTTGGATAGAAGACGACCCGTGATGGAGAACTCGAGCAGTCGCGCGGAGCCCTTCCAAAAACCTTATTCGCCCTCTCCCGTACAGGATCACAAGGGCGAGTGGTTCCGGAGACCTGCTCTCCCGTCCGCCGGTGCACGCCGGCAAGCGGGATGGAGTAGACTACGACGACGGCGCAAGTAGAGAAGATGGCAAAACCCTAGGTTGGTTTTCGGTGATATTATGGCTGTAGCCGCGCAGGACTTTATATAGAGCAGCTCATGAAACCCTAATGGAGGCGAACGTGGGCCGAGTCCACATTACGCACATTCGGGTCGGTTACAGTAGCCCACGATCCGGGAGCGACCCGAATAGGCTAACTATTTGACACGTCTGTCAAAACCTCACAGTTTTCCTGAGCAGCAAAATAAAGCTCTGCTCGGCGAGATACCTGCAACGCGCGCGCGCGTCGTGACGAGACGAGCGGGCGGGCGGGCAGGCGGGCGTCGTCGGAGGAGGAGCGCGCGCGTGTATCTCTCTTATTGCTACTCACTTACAAAGTGGTGCAACACTCCACCTTATAAGGTGGTGCAACTCTGCTCCAACTTTCCATGTGGGACTAAACTTGAGCTCCCACTCCACTTTCATGTGAGCTGCCACAAACATGGGCCCAAACACATATGGGCTGCCACAAATTTGGGCTTTGAGATTTAGGGAAAATCTGAAATACTCATGGGCCTAAATGGATTATCCCCATTATTTCTAACAATCCCCCACCAGATCTCAAATGCCCATTTGAAGATTTGCCAATCCTTGCTACTTGTTTATATGTTGGAGATATGCCCTAGAGGCAATAATAAATATAGTTATTATTATATCTTTGTGTTTATGATAAATGTTTGCATTCATGCTATAATAGTATTAACAAGGAAACCATTAATACTTGTGTGAATTGTAAACTTAATTTGAAGTCCCTAGTATAGCCTCTATACTTCACTAGCTTGTTGGTTGATTGATGATGTGGTTTCTTTGTCATGAACATTGAGATGTTATCAACAACAAGATCATATCGTTAGGAGAATGATATGGTGGACATACTCCTATAGATAAGCGTAGCATAAAGATCAAGTCATTTCAATAGTTCAATTGCTATATGCTTTCTGATACATAGTAACCTAATTCCTTCGACCATGAGATCATGCATATCACCTTTACTGGATGGATGCTTTGATGTCATCAAACACCACACCGTAACAGGGTGGCTATAAAGGTGGTATTGAGTGTTCGGAAAGTATTGGTTGAAACACATGGATCAAGAGTGGGATTTGTCCATCCACATGATGGATAGATATTCTCTGGGCCCTCTCGGTGAAATGTCATCCAATTAGCTTGCAAGCATGTGACTGGGTCACAAGGGATCACATATCACGGGAACGAGAAAAGAGTACTTATCAGTAACGAGGTTGAACTAGGTATGCAGAGATACCGAAGATCATAACCTCGGATAAGTAACATATCGTGAGACAAAGGGAAATTGGTATCGTATGTAAGTGGTTCATTCGATCGCAAAGTAATCGTAGAAATATGTGGGAGCCATATGAATTTCCAGATTCCTCTATTGGTTATTGTTCGGAGAAGTGTCTCGATCATGTCCGCATAATTCACGAACCGTAGGGAGACACACTTAAGGATTCGACGTTGTTTGAGTAGTTATGGTATTATGAGAAAGAGACCGAATGTTGTTCGGAGTCTCGGATGGGATCCGGGATATCACGAGGTGATCCGGAATGGTCCGGAGAATAAGATTCATATAAGGAAAGTCCCGTTTCGGAGTTGGGGAATGGTTCCGGTGTTTTCATCGGGAACATTCTAGAAGGTCCCGGAATGTCCGGCACTCCGGGGGGGAAGGGGTACATGAATGTGTCATTGCATGTTGGATTGATTGCATCATGTACTAAGTGTTCTCGCTGTCCGAAATAAAGGGTTAATTCAAATCCTAATTTGAAAAGTCAAACTGCCAGTTTTCGGTCAAACTGCCAGTTTCGGAAAGTGGAGAAAGAGGAGGAGAGGTGGAGGCCGAGTTGGAGGAGGGTTCCTCCCCTAGGCCGGCGCACCTCCCTAGGCCGAGTTGGGGAGGAACTCCTCCCCATGGCGCCGGCCCTCCCACCTATAAAAGGAGGGGCAGGGCCTCCTCCTCTCTACACAACACTACTTCCTATCCTCTAGACCTAAACCCTAGATCTAAACCCCGGTTTAGAGCTATTTGGTTTAGAGCCTTCTAATTGGTTTAGAGCCCTCTAATTGGTGTGTCTAATTACTAGACCACTAATAGCCTCTCTCATAAGCTCCACCATACTCGCACCGGCTTAAGGCGAAGCCCTGCGGGATCTCCCCTCTACCTCCGGTACCACGCCGTTGTGCTGCCGGAATCGCGAGGAGAGTGCTACAACCTCCGCTGCCTGCTGGAACAAGGGAGAGGAAGGTCTTCGTCGAGTACCGAACGTGTGACCGACTGCGGGAGCGCTGCTGGAACGTGGCGCCGGAAGGATCGTCTACGCGATCTTGAGATCGGAAAGAGTACGACTACATCACCCACGAGAATCTGCTCTCGTTAAACACTTTGGAATCTTCGAGGGTGAGTTATTCCATCGACTCGTTGCTACAATCTAGTAGATAGATCTTGGCTTGTTTGTTTGTATGCGATAGAAAATTTTTGTTTTCCATGCTACGAACCCCTACAGTGGTATCAGAGCCGTGCCTATATGTAGATCTGTTGCACGAGTAGAACACAATGGTCATTGTGGGCGTTGATGCTTTTATTGTAGATTGCTTTGCGTGTACTTTGCATCTTGCGGTATGTTGGGATGAAGCGGCCCGGGCTAACCTTACATGACATCGTTCATGAGACTTGCTCCACGCTTAACATGCAACTTGTATTGCATAAAGTGGCTTTGCGGGTGCCTGTTTCTCCTAGCATAGTAAAGATCCAATTTACAACGGGTAATCAACAATGCTAGTATCAATGTTGTGGTTCTTGTTCGTAGGTTAGAACGACACTTATGAAAGCCCCAAACCACGTAAAATATGCAAAGAAAGTAGAAGCGTCTAACTTTGTTTTGCAGGGGTGTGCAGTGATGTGATATGGCCATGATTGTGATTATATTTGATGTATGCAATGTTCCTTATTGTAAGTTGGCAACCGGCAGGAGCCATATGGTTGTCTTTAAATTTCTGTTAAGACCTGCGTGTCTATTCAAAATAGTTGTAATAGTTGAAGCTGGTGGACGACAACCATGAAGAAGCGTCATTGACCTTGATGCTATGCCGGTGATGATGGAGATCATATCCGTGCTTGAAGATGGAGATCGGAAGCACAAAGAAGAAAGGCCATATCATATCACATATTATGAATTGCATGTGATGTTAATCCTTTATGCATCTTGTATTGCTTAGTAGACGACGGTAGCATTATAAGATGATCCCTCATGCACATAAATTTCAAGTTCTAAAGTGTTCACCCTTAGTATGCACCGTTGCCAAAGCTTGTTGCTTCGAAGCACCACGTGATGATCGGGTGTCTTTGATTCCGCGGGTGAATACAACGTAAGCAAGCCAGATTTGCTTATGCGGTAACTAAGGTTTGATCTTGACGAGCCTAGCATGTACAGACATGGCCTCAGGAACACGGATCGCCGAAAGGCAAAGCATGAATCATATAGTAGATATGATGAACATGATGATTGTTCGCCATTAAAACTATATCGGCTCTCGTGATGATCGGTGTTGATATAGTAAATTTGGTTCGTGTGATCACTAAAACAATGTGAGGGATGTTGTTTTGAGTGGGAGTTCACCTAGTTTAATTTCATTAATTAATTTGAACTCAATTTGTCATAAACTTAGTCTAAACTATTGCAAATATGTTGTAGATCAATGGCAGCCCCTACCATCAATTTTAATGCGTTCCTAGAGAAAGAAAAGTTGAAAAACAATGGAAGCAACTTCGCGGATTGGTTCCGCAATTTGAGGATTGTCCTCACAGCTGGTAATTTGACCTATGTGCTGGATGCACCGCTAGGTGACCCACCTGCAGCTGATGCTACCGATGAAGTAAAGAATGTTTACCTCGCTCGGAAGAATCAGTACTCCATAGTTCAGTGTGCTATCTTGTATGGTTTAGAATCGGAGCTTCAGAAAAGGTTTGAAGAGTCAGATCCATATGATATTGTCGAGGATCTCAAATTAATTTTTGAGACTCATGCGGCAATTGAAAGTTATGAAGCTTCTGAAAAGTTCTTTAACTGCAAGATGGAAGAGGGTAGCTCCGTCAGTGAGCATGTGCTTAAAATGTCTGGGCACGCGAATAAACTTCAAAGCTTGGGTATAGTGATTCCTAATACTTTGGGAGTTTACCGCATCCTCCAATCACTACCACCAAGTTACAAGAACTTTGTGATGAACTACAACATGCAGAACATGAACAAAGAGTTGCCAGAACTATTTGCTATGTTAAAATCTGCAGAAGTGGAGATCAAGAAAGAGCACCAAGTGTTGATGGTCAATAAGACCACCAAATTCAAGAAAGGCAAGTCTAAGCAAAAGGGACACTTCAAGAAGGGTGGTAAGAAAGTTACCATGCCAACGAAGAAGACCAAGGCTGGACCTAAGCCTGAAACTGAGTGCTTTTACTGCAAGGGAGAAGGTCACTGGAAGCGGAATTGCCCAAAGTACTTGGCGGATTTGAAGAACGGCAACATCAAGAAGAAAGGTATATTTGATATACATGTTATTGATGTGTATCTCACTAGTATTCGTAGTAGTGCCTGGGTATTTGATACTGGTTCGGTTGCTCATATTTGTAACTCGAAACAGGAGCTGCAGAATAAACGGAAGCTAGCGAAGAACGAGGTGTCGATGCGTGTGGGAAACGGATCAAAGGTTGATGTGATCGCGGTCGGCACGCTACCTCTTCATCTACCATCGGGATTAGTTTTATACTTAAATAATTGTTATTTGGTGCCTGCGTTGAGCATGAACATTATATCAGGATCTTGTTTATTGCGAGACGGTTACTTGTTTAAATCAGAGAATAATGGTTGTTCGATTTATATGAGTAATATGTTTTACGCACATGCACCTTTGATAGATGGTCTATTCTTATTGAATCTCGATAGTAGAAATACACATCTTAATAACATCGAAGCTAAACGTTTGAAATCAAGCGATAATTCGACCTATATGTGGCACTGTCGTCTTGGTCACATTGGAGTGAAGCGTATGAAGAAACTCCATTCCGATGGACTTCTTGAATCACTTGATTTTGAATCACTTGAAAGATGCGAGGCATGTCTGATGGGTAAAATGACTAAGACTCCATTTTTTGGTATAATGGAGCGAGCTACAGACTTATTGGAAATCATACATACCGATGTGTGTGGTCCAATGAGTGTAGCATCGCGCAGTGGTTATCGTTATGTTCTTACCTTCACGGATGACTTGAGTAGATATGGGTATATCTATTTCATGAAACATAAGTCCGAAACTTTCGAGAAGTTTAAGGAGTTTCAAAGTGAGGTAGAGAATCAACGTAACAAGAAGATTAAATTTCTACGTTCTGATCGTGGAGGTGAATATCTAAAGTTACGAGTTTGGCGAGCATTTAAAGAAGTGCGGAATACTTTCACAATTGACACCGCCGGGAACACCACAGCGTAATGGTGTGTCCGAACGTCGTAATCGAACTCTCTTAGATATGGTTCGTTCTATGATGTCACTTACAGATTTACCGCTAACATTTTGGGGTTATGCATTAGAAACAGCCGCATTCACTTTAAATAGGGCACCATCTAAATCCGTTGAAACGACACCGTATGAATTATGGTTTGGGAAGAAACCTAAATTGTCGTTCCTTAAAGTTTGGGGATGCGAAGCCTATGTAAAGAAGTTACAGCCGGACAAGCTTGAACCCAAAGCGGAAAAATGCGTCTTCATAGGATACCCGAAGGAAACTATTGGGTATACCTTCTATCATAGATCCGAAGGCAAAATCTTTGTTGCCAAGAATGGATCCTTTCTAGAGAAGGAATTTCTCTCGAAAGAAGTGACTGGAAGGAAAGTAGAACTCGACGAGGTTGTCGAACCTTCTCTCGAAATTGCGAGTAGCGCAGCACCGGAAGAAGTTCCTGTGGTGCCTGCACCAATAAGAGAGGAAGCTAATGATGGTGATCATGAAACTTCGGTTGAAGTTGCTACAGAGCCTCGGAGGTCAACGAGAACTCGTACCACTCCAGATTGGTATGATTCCGTTATGAATGTCATGTTGGTGGACAACACCGATGACCCCGAGACATATGAGGAAGCGATGATGAGCCCAGATTCCAATAAATGGCAAGAAGCCATGAAATCCGAGATTGGATCCATGTACGAAAACCAAGTATGGACTTTGGTGGACTTACCGGATGGCCGGAAGGCTGTCGAGAACAAATGGATTTTCAAGAAGAAAACAGATGCTGATGGTAATGTTACTGTCTATAAAGCTCGACTTGTCGCAAAAGGGTTTCGACAAATTCAAGGAGTTGACTACGATGAGACTTTCTCACCGGTAGCGAAGCTAAAGTCTGTGAGGATTATGTTAGCAATCGCTGCATATTATGATTATGAGATATGGCAGATGGATGTCAAAACAGCATTCCTCAATGGAGACATTGATGAAGAGTTGTATATGATACAACCCAAAGGTTTTGTCGATCCTAAAGATGCTAACAAGGTATGCAAGCTTCAACGGTCCATCTATGGATTGAAGCAAGCATCCCGAAGTTGGAATCAACGTTTTGATAAGGTAATCAAAAGTTTTGGTTTTATACAAACTTATGGAGAAGCTTGTATTTACAAGAAAGTGAGTGGGAGCTCTGTAGCATTCTTAATACTGTATGTGGATGACATATTGTTGATTGGGAATGATGTAGACCTTCTTAATAGTGTCAAGGAATATTTGAATAATAGTTTTTCAATGAAGGATCTTGGCGAAGCAGCTTACATATTAGGCATAAAGATTTATAGAGATAGATCGAAACGCCAAATATCATTGTCACAAAGTACATATTTGGACAAAGTTCTAAAGAGGTTTGGAATGGAAGATAGCAAGAAAGGGTTCTTGCCCATGTTGCCCAATACGACCTTGAGTAAAACTCAAAGTCCGACATCGGCAGAAGATAGAGAAAGGATGAGTAAGACTCCCTATGCCTCAGCCATAGGATCTCTAATGTATGCCATGCTATGTACTAGACCCGACATTGCATATGCTGTTAGTTTAACTAGCAGATATCAAAGTGATCCAGGAGTGGATCATTGGACAGCGGTCAAAAACATCCTTAAGTACTTGAGAAGAACTAAGGATATGGTTCTTTCTTATGGAGGTGATGAACAGCTCGTTGTTAATGGTTACACCGATGCTAGTTGGAACACTGATCCGGATGATTCTAAATCACAATCTGGATACGTATTTATTTTGAATGGTGCAGCAGTTAGCTGGAGGAGTGCAAAGCAAAGCGTTGTGGCGAGATCTTCAACTGAATCGGAATACATGGCTGCTTCGGAGGCTTCACAAGAAGCGATATGGATGAAAGAGTTCATTACAGAGCTGGGTGTGGTTCCTAGTGCGCTGGACCCAATGTCTATCTACTGTGATAACATGGGCGCCATAGCCAATGCGCAAGAACCAAGGTCACACAAGAAGCTGAAGCATATCAAGCTACGTTTTCACGCTATTCGAGAACATATCCAGGATGGGGATATAAAGATTTGCAAAGTACACACAGATCTGAATGTGGCGGATCCGTTGACTAAACCTCTCCCGAGGGCAAAACATGACCAACACCAAACTGCCATGGGTGTTCGGTATATTACCATGTAATCTAGATTAGATGACTCTAGTGCAAGTGGGAGACTGTTGGAGATATGCCCTAGAGGCAATAATAAATATAGTTATTATTATATCTTTGTGTTTATGATAAATGTTTGCATTCATGCTATAATAGTATTAACAAGGAAACCATTAATACTTGTGTGAATTGTAAACTTAATTTGAAGTCCCTAGTATAGCCTCTATACTTCACTAGCTTGTTGGTTGATTGATGATGTGGTTTCTTTGTCATGAACATTGAGATGTTATCAACAACAAGATCATATCGTTAGGAGAATGATATGGTGGACATACTCCTATAGATAAGCGTAGCATAAAGATCAAGTCATTTCAATAGTTCAATTGCTATATGCTTTCTGATACATAGTAACCTAATTCCTTCGACCATGAGATCATGCATATCACCTTTACTGGATGGATGCTTTGATGTCATCAAACACCACACCGTAACAGGGTGGCTATAAAGGTGGTATTGAGTGTTCGGAAAGTATTGGTTGAAACACATGGATCAAGAGTGGGATTTGTCCATCCACATGACGGATAGATATTCTCTGGGCCCTCTCGGTGAAATGTCATCCAATTAGCTTGCAAGCATGTGACTGGGTCACAAGGGATCACATATCACGGGAACGAGAAAAGAGTACTTATCAGTAACGAGGTTGAACTAGGTATGCAGAGATACCGAAGATCATAACCTCGGATAAGTAACATATCGTGAGACAAAGGGAAATTGGTATCGTATGTAAGTGGTTCATTCGATCGCAAAGTAATCGTAGAAATATGTGGGAGCCATATGAATTTCCAGATTCCTCTATTGGTTATTGTTCGGAGAAGTGTCTCGATCATGTCCGCATAATTCACGAACCGTAGGGAGACACACTTAAGGATTCGACGTTGTTTGAGTAGTTATGGTATTATGAGAAAGAGACCGAATGTTGTTCGGAGTCTCGGATGGGATCCGGGATATCACGAGGTGATCCGGAATGGTCCGGAGAATAAGATTCATATAAGGAAAGTCCCGTTTCGGAGTTGGGGAATGGTTCCGGTGTTTTCATCGGGAACATTCTAGAAGGTCCCGGAATGTCCGGCACTCCGGGGGGGAAGGGGTACATGAATGTGTCATTGCATGTTGGAATGATTGCATCATGTACTAAGTGTTCTCGCTGTCCGAAATAAAGGGTTAATTCAAATCCTAATTTGAAAAGTCAAACTGCCAGTTTTCGGTCAAACTGCCAGTTTCGGAAAGTGGAGAAAGAGGAGGAGAGGTGGAGGCCGAGTTGGAGGAGGGTTCCTCCCCTAGGCCGGCGCACCTCCCTAGGCCGAGTTGGGGAGGAACTCCTCCCCATGGCGCCGGCCCTCCCACCTATAAAAGGAGGGGCAGGGCCTCCTCCTCTCTACACAACACTACTTCCTATCCTCTAGACCTAAACCCTAGATCTAAACCCCGGTTTAGAGCTATTTGGTTTAGAGCCTTCTAATTGGTTTAGAGCCCTCTAATTGGTGTGTCTAATTACTAGACCACTAATAGCCTCTCTCATAAGCTCCACCATACTCGCACCGGCTTAAGGCGAAGCCCTGCGGGATCTCCCCTCTACCTCCGGTACCACGCCGTTGTGCTGCCGGAATCGCGAGGAGAGTGCTACAACCTCCGCTGCCTGCTGGAACAAGGGAGAGGAAGGTCTTCGTCGAGTACCGAACGTGTGACCGACTGCGGGAGCGCTGCTGGAACGTGGCGCCGGAAGGATCGTCTACGCGATCTTGAGATCGGAAAGAGTACGACTACATCACCCACGAGAATCTGCTCTCGTTAAACACTTTGGAATCTTCGAGGGTGAGTTATTCCATCGACTCGTTGCTACAATCTAGTAGATAGATCTTGGCTTGTTTGTTTGTATGCGATAGAAAATTTTTGTTTTCCATGCTACGAACCCCTACATTATATACCAGTGTTTCAGCAGAGACTGTTAAGTTGAACTTCCGCCTAGAATCTTGAACTACGTCTATCAACAACTTGAACAATGGACGAACCTTGAATTGTAAGTTTGGTGCCAATAGATTTCACTCAAAATCATAACTAGTACCTAGCTGTCAGTAGCCTACCCCGCGGGTTGGAGCATATGCGTCATACTCCCTGGTCTCTTCATGAGTTTACTAGAGATCACCCAAATCTCATAGACCGCGACGTTTACAGTCGAGCTCATATAGGTGTGTTCTTTCAAGAATGCCCTGTAGGACGGCATCTTTGCTAATTAAAGCCAACAGAAACACATTAAGGCATGTTGCCAACCTGCCTTACAGATTATGAGAGTTATGCATCTTCACATAGAGAGGGTTACAAAATACTCTCCTGAGTCAAACCACTAGCTTGTTCTTCCTAGGTCCTAATTCACGGGATCTCCGATCACATAGGTTGGGTTACCACTAGGTATGACATACATGGGTCTCAACCCCATCTCCCTCGATGCACTTTCTATCACATTTCGTGGTAGTCCCTTTATAAAGGGATCTACTAGGTTTTTGTCTGTTTGAATATACGTAACAGTTTTTACTTCGGAGTTTCTTAATTTCCTGACAGATTTCAAACGTCTCTTCACGTGTCTTGATGACTTCGCGTTATCCTTAGAATTGTTACTTTGACAATAACAGTTTGGTTGTCACAATTCAAAAGGATTGCCGGCACAGGTTTCTCAATCACAGGCAAGTCCATCAAGAGCTCACACAGCCATTCTGACTCAACAGTGGCTGTGTCTAAAGCAGTAAGTTCTGCTTCCATAGTTGACCTCGTCAATATGGTTTGTCTATGAGACCTTCATGACACTGCGCCACCTCCAAGGGTAAACACATACCCGCTCGTGGCGTAGAGTTCATCAACGTCAGAGATTCAATTCGAATCACTATATCCTTCAAGCATAGCAGGATTCCCTGAATACTGAATTCCATAGATCATTGTACCACATAGATAGCGCATGACCCTTTCAAGTGCATGCCAATGATCAATACCCGGGTTAGACATGAACCTACTCAACTTTCTCACACCAAAAGAGATATCGGGTCTTGTAGCGCTTGCTAAGTACATGAGAGAACCAACAACTTGTGAATATTTCAGCTGATCTGTTGGTTCCTTCTTATTCTTTCGTAATGTCAAACTGGGATCATAAGGTGTTGGAGAAGTCTTGCCATCATTAAAGCCAAATCGGCTCAAGACCTTCTCAACATAATGAGATTGCGTTAGAGTAATCCCATTCTCATTCTTAATAAGCTTGACGTTCAGAATGACATCAGCCTCTCCCAGATCTTTCATATCAAAACTCTTTGACAGGAAAGACTTGACTTCATTTATCACTTTCATGTTTGTACCAAAGATCAGAATGTCATCCACGTACAAACATAATATAACGCTATCGCCCCCACCATGGCGATAGTAAACACACCTATCAGCCTCATTAATGACAAAGCCAGCAGAAAGTAGAGTTTTGTCAAACTTCTCATGCCATTGCTTAGGTGCTTGTTTCATGCCATATAAAGATTTTAATAACTTACACACCTTTGTCTCTTCACCTTTTACCACAAACCCATCCGGCTGATCCATATAGATCTCCTCTTCCAACTCTCCATTAAGGAAAGTTGTCTTCACGTCCATTTGATGAATGAGAAGACCATAAGAGGCAGCCAGGGATAGTAGTACTCGAATGGTGGTCAGTCTAGCGACAGGTGAATAGGTGTCGAAGTAATCTTCGCCTTTTTTCTGTGTGTAGCCCTTAGCTACAAGACGCGCCTTGTACTTCTCAATAGTACCATCAGGCCTTAGCTTCTTCTTGAACACCCACTTACATCCCACAGGTTTACAACCATAGGGTCGTTCTGATAATTCCCATGTTCCATTAGAAAGAATTGAGTCCATCTCATTTTGGTCAGCTTCTTTCCAATCATCTGCATCAGGAGATGCATATGCCTCAGTAATGGATCTGGGAATATCATCCACAAGGTACACGATGAAGTCATTACCAAAGGATTTTGCAACCCTCTGTCTCTTACTCCTCGTGAGAGGTTCATCGTCATCCTTCTCAAGAAATTCCTCATGTGGTTGTTCAGAATTCTCAATAGATGCACTAGATTCAGGAAGTATTTCAGAAGAAATCCTACCAATGCTATGCATATCTTTCATAGGAAAAATATTCTCAAAGAATGTTAAATCACGAGATTCCATTATAGTATCAACATGCATATCAGGTACCTCAGATTTAACCACTAGAAATCTCTAGCCTACACTCCGTGGAGCATATCCTAGAAAGATGCAATCCACTATCTTGGGTCCGAGCTTGCGTTTTTTCGGGATCGGTATGTTGACCTTCGCCAAACACCCCCAAGTGTGCAGATACGAAAGTGATGGTTTTCTCCCAGCCCACTCTTCATAAGGGGTCTTTTCTTTATTCTTGTTAGGAACTCTATTCAGGACATGACATGAAGTCAACAAAGCCTCCCCCACCATGCCTTTGATAAACCAGCAGTGGCTAACATGGAATTCACCAAGTCAGTCAGCGTGCGGTTTTTCCTGTCGGCAACCCCGTTTGATTGGGGCGAGTAAGGAGGCGTCCTCTCATGAATAATTCCGTGTTCCTGACAGAATTCGTCAAATATTTTGGGAAAATACTCACCACCACGATCCAACCTAAGACTCTTGATCTTTATCTCTAGTTTATTTTCAACTTCGGCCTTATAGATTTTAAAGTAGTCTAAAGCCTCATATTTAGTTTGCAACAAGTAAACATAGCAGAATTTAGTAGCATCATCTATCAACGTCATGAAATATCTCTTTTCACCTTTTGTCAACACACCATTTATCTCACATAGATCAGAATGTATGAGTTCTAGAGGTGCCAAGTTTCTCTCCTCGGCAGCCTTGTGAGGCTTTCGAGGTTGCTTTGATTGCACACAACTATGGCACTTAGAACCTTTGGCAATAGTGAAATTCGGAATTAAACTCATGCTGGACATCCGAGATATCAAACCAAAATTAATGTGACATAAACGAGAATGTCAAATACTGGTATCATCATTAACACCACCACAAATATGATTCACGGATTTATTACAAAACTCTGAAAGTGAAAACTGGAACAAGCCTTCGAACTCATAACCTTTACTAATAAATTGTCCATGTTTTGAAACAACGACTTTATTAGACTCTAAGACAACCTTAAACCCATCTCTGCAAAGAAGGGAGCCACTAACGAGATTCTTGTTCATCGTAGGGACATGTTGCATGTTCCTCAGCTTCACAATCTTTCCGGAAGTAAACTTCAGATCCACTGTGCCAACACCACGAATAGAAGCATGTGATCCATTCCCCATTAGGACGGATGAATCCCGAGCGACCTGCTAAGAAGTGAACATAGAGATGTCAGCACACACATGAACATTAGCACCCGTATCAAGCCACCAACACGGTGATTGAAATACTGAAAGAACAGTAAATAAATTACCATTCCCATCAGTATTGCTAGCGGTCACGACGTTGACAGTCTTGGCCTTTTTTCCCTCTGCGGTCTACGCGTTCTGGACAGTCCTTGGAAAAGTGGCCGAGCTCTCCACAAGTGTAACAAGACAGTTCACTCTTGTCCCTGTTCGTCTTCTTCTTCTTGAAGGTTGTAGTCTTTACATGCTTGTTAAAGGAGGGTTTGAAGTTCCCTTTGTTCTTGCCTACAGATTTGCCTTTCTGCACAAAGTTGGCAGTAGCATGACTCTCTCCTTTCTCACTAGTGTCCTTAGCCCGAGCCTTCTCCTCAACATCAAGGGACGCTATCAGATTTTCAACTGATATCTCCTGTCTCTTGTGTTTGAGAGTTGTGGCAAAGTTCCTCCATGAAGGGGGCAACTTAGCAATAATGCAACCCGCCACAAACTTGTCGGGTAAGGTACACTTAAGGAGTTCGAGCTCTTTGGCAATGCACTGTATCTCATGAGCTTGTTGAACCACAGGAAGGTCCTTAGTCATCTTAAAATCATGAAAGCTCTCCATGATATACAGTTCACTGTCAGCATCTGCAGCACCAAACTTTGCATCCAGTGCATCCCAGAGCTCCTTCCCGTCTTTTATGTGCATAAACACATCACACAGACGGTCAACAAGAATGCTCAGAATACATCCCACAAAGACAGTATTGGCATCCTCGAACTTCTTCTGATCCTCGTTAGATATAGTTCTTTCAGGTTTGCCTTTACTGATGTGGAACACTTTCATCGTGGTTAGCCAAAGCTCAGCCTTGTACTGCCACCTCTTAAAGTGCACACCGGTAAATTTATCCAGCCTCAGTGCATCGGTAGAACCAGCCATTGTTAATTCAGGAAATTGCCTACAATAAGGTTTTTGGATTGTTGGATTATTAGGCATAATTTCCACGATTAATTCCAGAATATAATTCATGACAAAACCAGCTACTAGCTCTTGTAACTCGAACATACTAGATGTACAAAACAACAGGATGATCGGAGACAAATAGCAGCTTAACATGTACTCACAGAACATGATGAATAACCAAACAGGAGCACGTAGTACGTACCATTCGGTTGTCGTAGTAGAAACTTTAGGGAAGAGTGCTCGCAGCAGATGGCGATGAAGACGGTGGTAGGCAGCACCGCCTGACTTGGATGGAAGACGACCCGTGATGGAGAACTCGAGCAGTCGCGCGGAGCGCTTCCCAAAAAACCTTATTCGCCCTCTCCCGTACAGGATCATAAGGGCGAGTGGTTCCGGAGACCTGCTCTCCCGTCCGCCGGTGCACGCCGGCAAGCGGGATGGAGTAGACTACGGTGACGGCGCAAGTAGAGAGGATGGCAAAACCCTAGATTGGTTTTCGGTGGTATTGTGGCGGTAGCCGCGCAAGACTTTATATAGAGCAGCTCAGGAAACCCTAACGGAGGCGAACGTGGGCCGAGTCCACGTTACACACGTTCGGGTCGGTTACAATAGCCCACGATCTGGGAGCGACCCGAATAGGCTAACTTTTTGACACGTCTATCAAAACCTCACAGTTTTCCTGAGCAGCAAAATAAAGCTCGGCTCGGTGAGATTCTCGCAACCCGCGCGCGCGTCATGACGAGACGAGCGGGCGTACGAGCGGCGGCGTCGTCGTCGGAGGAGCACGCGCGTGTATCTCTCTTATTGCTACTCACTTACAAAGTGGTGCAACACTCTACCTTATAAGGTGGTGCAACTCTCTTCCAACTTTCTGTGTGGGACTAAACTTAAGCTCCCACTCCACTTCCATGTGAGCTGCCACAAACATGGGCCCAAACACATATGGGCTGCCACAAATTTGGGCTTTGAGATTTAGGGAAAATTTGAAATACTCATGGGCCTAAATGGATTAGCCCCATTATTTCTAACAATCCCCCACCAGATCTCAAATGCCCATTTGAAGATTTGCCAATCCTTGCTACTTGTTTATATACCAATGTTTCAGCAGAGACTGTTAAGTTGAACTTCGGCCTAGAATCTTGAACTACGTCTATCAACAACTTGAACAATGGACGAACCTTGAATTGCAAGTTTGGTGCCAATAGATTTCACTCAAAATCATAACTAGTACCTGGCTGCCAGTAGCCTACCCCGCGGGTTGGAGCATATGCGTCATACTCCCTGGTCTCTTCATGAGTTTACTAGAGGTCACCCAAATCTCATAGACCACGACGTTTACGGTCGAGCTCATATAGGTGTGTTCTTTCAAGAATGCCGTGTAGGACGACATCTTTGCTAATTAAAGCCAACAGAAACACATTAAGGCATGTTGCCAACCTGCCTTACAGATTATGAGAGTTATGCATCTTCACATAGAGAGGGTTACAAAATACTCTCCTCAGTCAAACCACTAGATTGTTCTTCCCAGGTCCTAATTCACGGGATCTCCGATCACATAGGTTGGGTTACCACTAGGTGTGACATCCATGGGTCTCAACCCCATCTCCCTCGATGCACTTTCTATCACATTTCGTGGTAGTCCCTTTATAAAGGGATCTGCTAGGTTTTTGTCTGTTTGAATATACGTAATAGTTATTACTCCGGAGTTTCTCAATTTCCTGACAGATTTCAAACGTCTCTTCTCGTGTCTTGATGAATTCGCGTTATACTTAGAATTGTTTACTTTGACAATAATAGTTTGGTTGTCACAATTCAAAAGGATTGTCGGCACAGGTTTCTCAACCACAGGCAAGTCCATCAAGAGCTCACGCAGCCATTCTGACTCAACAGTGGCTGTGTCTAAAGCAGTAAGTTCTGCTTCCATAGTTGACCTCGTCAATATGGTTTGTCTACGAGACCTCCATGACACTGCGCCACCTCTAAGGGTAAACACATACCCGCTCGTGGCGTAGAGTTCATCAACGTCAGAGATCCAATTCGAATCACTATATCCTTCAAGCACAGCAGCATTCCCTGAATAGTGAATCCCATAGCTCATTGTACCACATAGATAGCGCATGACCCTTTCAAGTGCATGCCAATGATCAATACCCGGGTTAGACATGAACCTACTCAACTTTCTCACACCAAAAGAGATATCGGGTCTTGTAGCGCTTGCTAAGTACATGAGAGAACCAACAACTTGTGAATATTTCAGCTGATCTGTTGGTTCCTTCTTATTCTTTCGTAATGTCAAACTGGGATCATAAGGTGTTGGAGAATTCTTGCCATCATTAAAGCCAAATCAGCTCAAGACCTTCTCAACATAATGAGATTGCGTTAGAGTAATCCCATTCTCATTCTTAATAAGCTTGACGTTCAGAATGACATCAGCCTCTCCCAGATCTTTCATAGCAAAACTCTTTGACAGGAAAGACTTGACTTCATTTATAACTTTCATGTTTGTACCAAAGATCAGAATGTCATCCACGTACAAACATAATATAACGCTATCGCCCCCACCATGGCGATAGTAAACACACCTATCAGCCTCATTTATGACAAAGCCAGCAGAAAGTAGAGTTCTATCAAACTTCTCATGCCATTGCTTAGGTGCTTGTTTCAGGCCATATAAAGATTTTAATAACTTACACACCTTTGTCTCTTCACCTTTTACCACAAACCCATCCGGTTGATCCATATAGATCTCCTCTTCCAACTCTCCATTAAGGAAAGCTGTCTTCACGTCCATTTGATGAACGAGAATACCATAAGAGGCAGCCAGGGATAGGCGGAATCGCAGCCAGGAAAGCTGCCTTCCAACTCTTTGATCCGTTTCAACACCTGCAGTTCCCAGCAAGGCGATGCGGTCCTTGTACGCGACGATCGTCCTCCTCATCACCGGTGGCGCGGAATCAGCGTCCCAGAATGACTGCAATGCCGGTGACAACACGGCACTGGTCGCCATCAAGGCGGCCTTCAACAACGCCTCCTACTTCGCGTCCTGGACGCTGGCCACCAAGTGCTGCCACTAGCGTGGCATCAAGTGCGAATACTTCCCTACCACGGGCCACGTCAACGTCATCAGCCTCGACATCGTGGAGGACGACAGCGTCACCGGCCCTATCCCCGGTGACGCCATCGTTAGGCTCACCAACCTCGTGGACCTGACGGTGTACAAGGTTCCGGGCGTGTACGGCCCCATCCCCAAGGAGCTCTCCAGGATCTCCCGTCTCTTTGCGCTCACCGTCTTCGGGACCGGCGTTTCTGGACCCGTTCCGTCCTACCTCGGCGCGCTCACTGCGCTCTAGTTCCTGGACCTCTTCGATCCTCCAACCGGCTCACCGACCACATCCATCCATCCCTCGCCGCGCAACCCCACATCACCAGCATCGACCTCAGCGGCAACCGGCTGGATGGCGGAAATCCGGTGGAGGTGCTCAACCTGGATGGCCTGCAGTTCTTCAACGTTAGCAATAACAGGCTCTGCGGCATGGTGCCCAGCGGTTCTGTGGCGAGGTTCGGCGACTCCGCCTTCCTGCACAATGTTAGGATTAATCACGCCGTGCATGTTGTACCGTATACGAAACGTATACACATGGGCTGTCCGAGTTCATCTAGGTACTGGTGTTACACCGAGTCCTAGTTGATTAGGTCCTAGTAGTGCATATATATATGCACGCATCTGGCCTTGTAATCTAGTACTAGACATTGTGAAGTTGATCAATACAAGAGAGAAAGCAAGGCTCGACAAGAGCCTTTGGCAATCAAAGTTGTTTTGCGTGTGCGTGCGTGAGTGTACTAGTTGGATCAAAAAAATCGATCAGCTAGCAGTATGTGCATCTCGGTGGAAGTTATCGGGTACATGCGTGTCGTCTTGTCGGAATTTCCTCGTCGGTGTCGTCGGAAAGTACTCGGCGGCAGGGGCTGTGCTAGCAATTGGTATCAAAGCCTCGCCGAGGATCTCCTAGTAACGGGAGGTCATGATGGGCAAGGAGCTAGGCGAGTATTCTGGTGCGGCTGTGGGTGCACCGGTGTCGATGCAGTATCCACGGTACAACCACGACAACTACACGGTCTGGGCGGTCCAGATAGAGTGGGCGTTAGAAGGCGCCAGACTCTGGGAGGCTGTCGATCCAGGCGGCGACGAGTTCAATAAGGGCGCGTCGAAGTACCACCTAGACCTACTAGCACTCACGGCCATCTGCTCGGTGGTGCCGACGGATCTGATGCAACACCTGATCTCGAAGAAATCTGCAAAGGAGGTGTGGGATACGCTCAAGACGCTAAATCTTGGGTACGAGCGTGTCCATGAGGCGACCCTGCAAACCTTGCAGAAGAAGTATGAGAATCTGGAGATGGGAAAAGATGAGACGCTAGACGCTTTTGCTTCAAGGGTCGCTACACTGGTCAATGGGATTCGCGGACTTGGCGAGAAGCTGGAGGAGATCTCTATCGTGAGGCGTTTCCTCCGCGTGGCGCCGCCGCGTTACTCACCTGTTGTCTCGGCGATCGAGCAATGTGTTGATCTCAAGACTCTCATGATGGATGATCTAATTGGACGGTTCAAGGCGCACGACGAGCGGATGAAGATCACCTATGGCAACGCAAAAGTGGATGAGCATCTCATGCTTATGGATCGAGCATTGTTCGCCAAGGAGAAGAAGGGCGATAAAGCATCCGACGGTAGCAGTGATAGAGAAGATTCTCGCCCAGCGAAAAAGTATATCGTAGGGGAGGACGACGACGAGCCTCCGCCACGGAGGAAGTTTGACATAAAGAAAGTAAGATGTCATAAGTGCGGCGAGCTCGGTCACTTTAAGAAGGATTGCAAGAAATCATCGAAGGAGAGGGCTCTCATCGCCCAGGAAGGAGATGATGGACCGATGATGCTGATGCTCGAAGTAACTGAGATGAAGGATGAGGAGGATCCTCCATCACCGGGTACGGAGTTTGTGGCGCAAGTGGATCACGATCTACCGTGTGTGGATCACGAGCAACGGAGTGCCCTGTTTCTGCGTGAAGCCACGTTTGAGGCGAGTGAAGCTTCAGAATCTGATCATGGCGATCTATGCGTTGGAATTTCACCCGCAACTTCGTCCGGCAATAAGTTCTTCATGCTTGTGGTGGATGATCATAGTAAATACATGTGGATTGTGTTGCTAAAAAGTAAGGGTCAAGCTCAACAAGCATTTGAGAAGATCAATGAAGCCGAAGAGTTCAAGGTGGAGGCGAAGATAAGAGCTCTACGCACAGATCAGGAAGGCGAGCTGCATCTGTAACATCCCAGCATTTAGGACCTAACGAAAGGTAGATTTAGGAATATGAAATGTTGCATGCATTTATTTGTGAAAATGTGGATAAAATTTTCGCCAAATAAAATCTTAAGTGATCAATGTTTCTTTCATCCTTTGAGATTAGGTTTAGTCTTAAAGGATGATTGTTATAAATTTTGAGATGATCTTTAAGGAGTTATGTGTTTAAAATGAATTTGAATTTTAAACTTGAGTGTTTGAATTATAAATTAAATGATTTAGATATAAGTTTTGAATCTTAAATTAATTAAGAGATAAGTATTATAACTTAAATTTTATCAATAAAAAACAATATTGAATATGAAACTTATTTCATATTATTAATACATAAACAAGTTACAAAGAATGTAACCTACTGAAGCCATTTCCAAACTTCACAATTTACAAAAGAATAAAGAATAAGAATATTCTTTATTATTAATAATATACCCTTTATTACAATTGAATAAAATAAAGATTACAGGAATAATAAAAGAAAAATTATAAAAGAAGAAAATTACATTGGAATATTTGCTAACTATCCTATATCTAAATCTAAACTAAATCTTCATCTTTATCTTTGTACCTGCAAAACAAAGACTAAATAAAAACAAAAGAAGATTAGTGTTAGTATTATTTCTCTCAGATATGTCAGTGAAATGCACCTGACAAATTCATCATTGAGAAATGTTATAAAAGGGGAAAGTTTCACCAATATGAAAGATTCCATCTTTCATAAATTCAAAGCTAGAAGTCAAATGACAGCCAAAGGGGACCAATTCACCAGCGAGGTGAAAGTAATCTGGTAATAGTAAGTTCCAAAAATTCTGAACATATCCACAAGTGCATAGAAGGCACACAAGCTGGACACACACCAGCATGCATATGGTGTGCTGTCCACCTCACAAGCATAGCCCAATCTCACAAAACCACAGCACAGTCATGGGGGGGCACTAGTGCATCACCCCAGTGCATAACACACAAGAACAACCAGTGTAGAAAGAAGCTAAATCAAGCACCACAGCCAGCAACCACACCAACCAAACATCACCAGGATGGTGACATAAGGAGGGGGATGAATCAGGTGGATAGCAAGAGCAAGCCCAGGAGCTAGGAGGAGCAGGCTAGCTCAAGAGCAAGCACAGGAGTCCAGCAAAACCAGATCAAGATCATCATCATCAATTTACTACACCATCATCAGATTTTGTGGTGAGCCTCATAAAACCATCACATGATTCATTCATAGTATCTGAACAAAAGCATGTACTGCTTTATGAAATAATCTCTCAATAATCACCCAAGTGAGGTGAATCTATCCTAGATATTTCAAGTATAAAGATAAGAAATCAAACTCAGCCAAAAGCACTAAACTCTCAGACCAGCATCATAGAGTTTAGTGTTAATTTATGCAACTTAAATCATTCCTCATTTGTTCTTATCAAATCAGGGCACATCTCCTAGAGAGAGTAGCACCTCTAATCTTACAAGTTACAAACCAACTATTTTCTCAAATAACTAGGACTTAAAATCCTAGAGCCTCAGACCAACATCATAGGCAGGAGACTTAAGAAAAGCTTTCATTTTATTTTGCCAGTATTAATCACAAGTATTGTCAAAGCTAAGCCCAGAAATAAAACTCAATCACTTGTGTGCCAGATCATAATGGTATCACAAGGACAATAGGGGGTTATGAACCCTAATCAGAACAAGAACCCTAATTAAGAGATGAACCCTAATCAGAACATAGTCACTAGGCACGAGAAGCCACTAGATACACACAAAGATTCATGGTAGTAGCATGAACAAGACCCACGGAGGCAACTTACCTGGGGTCCTCGCTGACGAATTGAAGAGGAAGCAGATTGGCCGACTAATCGCGGCGGCACAGGGAGCACCCAGGGGGCATTGCAACCTACATCAGCCACGGCGGCGGCCACAGCAGCACACGAGCCGAGCACACCACCGCAGGCGGGACCGCGGCGGTGGCGACAACACTTTCCCCTAACCGTAGGGTTCGGGAACGGGGTGAACTGGCCACAGGGAAGCCCCGGAGTCAAATAGAGTTGGACTAGATGAACGAGCGTAGTCGCACACCTCGCTCTACACCACGGCAGCGGCCAGGAGAAGCCTCAACGACGGCCATCGCCAGCGGCGACGCCAGAGCCCGCGGGGTCGAGGAAGAGGAAAGGTGAGAACAAGGAGGGGCAGAGAGAGTGGGCTGGGTGGGCCAAAACCCCTCGGGGTGATGCTTTTGACCCTGCCCTATTGGGCCACATTGGCCCAATAAGCCCAAGGGGCCAGCCCGAGTCGTTTAAAAAAGAAGAAAAAAGAAATTTTAATCAATTGGAAAGGACCAGAATGCCCCTGACCTCAATAAAATTCTAGAAAATAAAAAAGAAGTCCAAAAATTATAAATAAAATATTTTTGGATTCACAATAATCCACTCTATCCAAATAAAATAAGATATAAATTTTTGGACATTTAAATTTTTTATAAGAATTTTGTAATTTATATATTCCTTATGGAATTTTACAAAATTATTGAAAGATGATAAAAATAAATAAAAATCACTTTCATTATATATTAATATTATAGTATTTTTGAAAATACTAAATAAATATTTAATAATAAATTTTAATGTATAATTAATAATTCCTAAAAGAATTATTAAATCAATAAAAGTCAAATAAAAAGGAAATAAAATAAAATAATTCAATATATGCAATACATATAAAAAATATTTATAAATGCTTTATTGAAAGGCACCTTATATAGGGAAAATGCATACAGAATTAAATAACGCATTACATTACTTGCATAAACATTTTGCTTCTTTAAATATTGTCCTTACCGGGCAATAATGATGTTTTTGTAGAACTAGAAGCTCAAGGTCCAGTGCAAGCATCAGACTTCACTCCCTTGCCATCACAAGGCAAGTTCATCACTTGCTCATGTCCTTTGAAGTGTCTTTATCAAAGTATTTGCAAATTGTGTGTTATCATATATGCTATAAAAGAAAGAAAATATTATTTTCATAAATAAAGAAATCATCGAAATCATCCTAAGTGGTGATATAATGGAGCAATAGAACTTAGGGTTCTATTTGCAACAATGATGATCAAGTAGGGACTTAATAACCCCTAACATCAGTGATTCTAGCGCCGTATATTACGCGTTAGCCATGAGATTTGGAATGGGACAAAGAAGTCAGCTGTATCTTCTTCCTCTCGCATGAAGCCAGATGTGCAGGTCGTGGCTGTTATCCTCGTAGCATGCATATTAATTGGTAATTCATAGAGGATATGCAACATATGGGTGGGAACCCTCATCGTCCCACGATAGTTCTGGCATCTAACGGGTTGTACAAACCATTGCCGTAATTCATTATGTGGGCATGGTGTACACCAAGGAGGTATGCGGGGTCGCGAAGGGGGCAGTGATTGGCTTGGACCAACTACTGGGCCCCACATCATGGAATTGTGGACAGGAAAGTATGCCCGGTTGTGCAATAAGGAGTTGATCTCTCATGGGTAAAGTAACGCACCTCTGCAGAGTGTAAGAACTGTAACTTGTTACTCCCTATTGCGGGAAGGAGCTACGAACGCGGCAGGAAAGGAACTCCATGAAAGTTCTGGTCAACCTGTGAAGGCTGATTGTCATCGTTTTTCAGAATAAAATCAATCTTTGAAGAAAGATTTACAAAAACTGCATAGTGCCAAGGATTTATAATCCGAGGTGGTAGTTAGAGCTTAAAACTTCCCACCTTGCATATAATGAACTTGTTGGGTAACGCTATTACTCATTATTTCCTTTGATCCCTTTCTTAGACTCTGAGGATCCCGAAGACGTGCTAATGTATGATGCCGAATGCCAAGAAGATGTGTTCTATGAGGAACCTGATCTGTCTAGAGGAGTTGAAGGAGTGGATTACGAGATCCGCTACGGTGTCGATGAGAATGAGTCAAACTAAGTAACCTAGGTAATAGTAACCAATGGAGCCGAGCAGCATGAACTCTATAGAATAAGCTGTTGAGCTCAACTCCTAGAAGGAGTTGCTACTTTTAAATTCCGCTAAACACTTTATATTTTGGTTTGTAAGTTGGATCTTTTGGAACTCTTGAACTTCCGGTATGTAATAATAATGTGTGTACATTTGTAATATGGACCCGCAATGTTTCTGTTGTACCACTCTGAGCGATGTGATATTTACGGAACGGTGTTCTGTAGATGTCATGTCAACGACTATAGTGTACTACACATGTAGTGGTATGCTGGGTCACCGCAGTTGGTATCAGAGCAAATTGCTTTGACCTTAGGTTGGAAACCTAGTAAAGGGTATTACCTGTAGGAGAATTAGCAACGATAAAGAATTATCTAAAAGTAATATAATGGGTATTCAAATGAGAATATTTCGTTATATATTTTAGTGCGATAATTCTTTGTTATGATGCAATATATCGTTGGATACTAATCAAAATTATTTTTCTGATATACAGAGATGGCACCAAAGTTTCCAAAACAGACTTTGGTAAGGAAAGAGGAGACTCTTGATGATTATCAAGGATCATTTACAGACCAACTTCATCAACTTTTAAAGCTCTTTAGTTGTCCCACTAGAATTCCAGTAAACACTATCACTTACCTTGATGGCCGGATGTTATCCAAGTATCGTGTGAGTATCCAACTTCCAGAGAAGCTTGGATTATATCACGATCTACCCATAGGAGAAGGTAGGAGTCATTTAGCAGCCTATCATGTTGCTATTGTGGAGGCAATAGCTAATATCCAGGAGCAGAAAACCAAGGAGATAGAAGGTAGCACATTCTCTGTGATACCTCATGATTATATAGACTCGGAGCCTATACCGTATCATCTTAATTTGGTTAAGAAGCATCCTAAGTTAGCTTCCAAGTTTATGGATAGATACCGGACACTCGTTGCGTCTTTTTATAAGACTCATCAAGTGATTGTTGAAGACAAAAATGACATGTTAGAGGATCTAACTGACCCGGAAAGGAGGAAGCAGTTAGCATTCCAGCTAGAGAAAGAAGCAAGTAGTAGTACAATACCTATCTTTAAGGATATACCTATAGATCCGGAATCTTTTATACCATATCCTTATTCAACAAGACCTGAACCTACACATGATCCTACTATGGATATGCGGTATGCAGTACCACAGGGCTTAGAGGATGGTTCTGACTCAGAACTTCCTATTGAGAATTCGGATGGATGGAGGATGGCATCATATAATGGATCTCATGAACATCAGATGTCCACAGATGGTTCTGACAGAAATGTTGGACAATCTAGTTGGATGGGTGCAAGGATGAACCCTAATAATAGTAGTAGAAATACCATGTCAATAGATAACCAGGATGAAGAAGAAGATCTTGAGGAGAGATTGTTTGAATCATCAACATCTTCTCAAAACCCAGGGAATATACATTATCCAGTGTTTAACTATCTTGCCCACGAGAGCACCTGAGAGCAGCAGGATCTGCGTATCCTGTTGACAACTCAAGAAATGAAGCTCTGGAGATGCAGGCTGGAGATAATGTTGAATATGTTTCTGAATACTTTTCAGCTGAGATGGAGGGAGTCAATGCGCTCAGGTTGAGTAATGACTCAAGTCCTGGCACTTCAGATACAGAGTATGTTCCTTCTGGAAGGCCATATGTTCCACAAACTATGCGACGAACAACATGTCATCATGGTTGGACATCAGGCATGTACGATGAACGTAGTTACTAGTAGAAGGAGACAACTAGTCAGTAGTATCAAGTACTGTGTATTGTACCCAAGTAATAAGGTAGTTTTGTAATGATACCTATATGGTATATGTTGTAATGACTTTGTATCATTATGTAAAATATGTGAAATGCATATTTGGATTTTCTTTGGATCTTCATTGTGTGACTAGTTCTGTGCATAAAGTCGAGCTCATAACACATGTGCATGATGTAATTATGAGTATTCGCTTTATGTTTCAGGACTAGAGGGTTATGGATACGGGTGTAGGAATGGAAACTGAGCAGCAGCGGATGGAGCGAGAGGCCAAGGAAAAGGCCGATGCAGATGCAGCAAACCAAGAAGCATTACCACCACCACCAATGAGGACGTTAATGAAGCAGAACTTTATGCAATGCATGCAAATGATGCAAGAGACCTAGAACAAGTTCATGGAAGAGCTGCTGGGGCGAGCAAATAAGAGGGCACCTGAAGGTGGAGGAGTGAGTCTATCTGATTTCCAGAATGCAAGACCGTTACCTTTTGCATCAGCTCCTGAACCAATGGATGCAGAAGACTGGCTAGCAGATACCGAAAGGAAGCTGAAAACTGTAGGTTGCAATGATGAGGAGAAATTGAGGTATGCAACTCATCTGCTGACTGGACCTGCAGCATCATGGTGGGAAAATCAGTTAGCCATGCAACAACCAAGAAGGGAGTTTACCTGGGAGGAGTTCAAGCAGAGATTCCGTGAATATCATGTAGGGTTCGCAACATAGAAAACAAAAAATTTCCTACGATGGGAACTATGTACCAAGGTCTATCTACTAGATACAAACAACGGGCGGATGTATATCCATAGAGAACATACCCTTGAAGACCGACAAAGCTTAACGAGTTCAACTCGTGGTTGATGTATACGATCTCTTGCCGATCTCAAGATAGAGAGGAAGTCCTAGCGCCAGCAGCGCATCCGTGCTTGCACACACGTTCGAGGCACCAAGCAACCTCCGCCTCCTTGCTCCAGTGATGCAGCGGAAGCACAACTCTTTCTTGCCGAATAGCCACTGGGAACATGTATCTCGCTAGCCCGAGACCATGGGGGATAAATTCTAGAGGGGGAGAGAGATCCTTCACGAGGAGGTGTGAGAGACAAGTGAGGAGGGGGGCTCCTTTTATAGGAGGAGGGGGGAACCCCAAGGGGGTGGCCAGCGCATGGGGGCTGCCCCCTTGCCATCCCCTCTTCATGTGGGTGGACACTCCACTCACAAAATTCCTTTAAATTCCCTCCACTCAAAAGTCCACTCAAATTCCCATTAAATTTCCACCAAATTTAATGCAAACTCTCATTAAATAAAACTCTTTTATTTTATTCAGAATTTTGTCAATTACTTTAATGACAAACATTCACAAATAACCCCTTGCTAGAATTCCATTTCACATGCATAACCACTTTATGCAATTTCACCCGAAAACCTGTTTCGGTATCTAGTGAAATAAATTCCTGCGCTTGTTTATTCTTTCGGCATGAAACATTTGCTCCAATTGTATGTCGGTGTCTCTTAAGTGTGTCACCCTACGGTTCATGAATAATGCGGACATGATCGAGACCCCTCTCAGATCAATAATCAGAAGCGGGATCTGGAGACCCATACTGACTCCCACACATTCAATGATGACTTCCTTGTGATCGTCGGAACCTTTTACGCTAGTATCTTAATCCCTTTGTTTCACGATATATTACATGTCCGAGATTCGATCATCAGTATCTCCATACCTAGTTTGATCTCGTTACCTACATGCACTCTTTTCTCGTTCCCGTGATATAACATTCTAGTGATCAAATCACTTGCTTGCAAGCTAATCAATGTGATATCACCGAGAGGGCCCAGAGTATATCTATCCGTCATCGGGATGAACAAATTCCACTCTCGATCCATGAGCCTCAACATAACACTTTATTAGTTCTGAATCCATCTTTATAATCACCCTGTTACGGTGTGACGTTTGATGTTATCAAGAAACTCTTCCGGTGTTAGTGATTGACATGATCTCATGGTCTAAGGATTAGGATCACTTCGTAAGTTGTTATAGCAATATAAACTCAATGAATTTGATCGTAATGCTATACTTCAGATGAATTTTCATCACATCATTACACTAATGTTGTGATCCCGTTATTAACAACATCCAATGTCCATGATCAGGAAACCTTGATCATCTTGTTAATCAACGAGCTAATTTATGAGAGAGGCATAACTAGGAACTTTCTGTTTGTTTATTAAACACACATGTATTAACGTTTCCGTATTAATACAATTATAGCATGCAAAATAAGCATCTATCATATACTTGGAATACACATAATAAACACTTTATTATTGCCTCTCAGGGCATATTCCCTTCAGTCTCCCACTTGCACTAGAGACAATAATCTAGTTACATAGTGATAAATCTAACACCCATTGAGTTCTGGTGTTGATCATGTTTTGCTCTAGGGAGAGTTTTAGTCAACGGATCTGCTACATTGAGATCCGTATGTACTTTACAAATCTTTATATCTCCATCCTTGACATGTTCGCGGATGGAGTGAAACCGGCGCTTAATATGCTTGGAATGCTTGTGAGACCTTGGTTCTTTGGCATTGGCAATGGCACCATTGTTGTCACAATAGATCACCATTGGGTCCAACGCGTTTGCAACCACTCCTAGTTCGGATATGAAATCCTTCATCCAAACTGCTTCCTGAGCCGCTTCTGAAGCAGCAACATATTCGGCCTCCGTTGTTGATCCCGCTACCACAGGTTGTTTGGAGCTCCTCCAACTAACCGCTCCGCCATTCATGAGAAAAACGTATCCGGATTGAGACTTAGAGTCATCCGGATCGGTGTCAAAGCTAGCGTCAACATAACACTTAGCGACGAGCTCTTCTTCACCTCCGTATACAAGAAACATATCCTTAGTTCTTCGTAAGTACTTAAGGATATTCTTGACCGCTATCCAGTGTTCCGAACCTGGATCCGATTGGTACCTACTATTCAAACTAATAGCATGTGCCACATCCGGTCTTGTACATAGCATGGCGTACATTATAGAGCCTATGGCTGAAGCATAGGGGACTTTGTCCATTATCTCTCTTTCTTCCGCCGAAGCCGGACTTTGAGTCTTACTCAATGTCTTGCCTTGCAACATAGGTAAGAACCCCTTCTTACTTCCGTCCATTTTAAACTTCTTTAAAATCTTATCAAGGTATGTACTTTGCGATAGCCCTATTAGGTGCCTAGATCTATCTCTATAGATCTTTATGCCTAATATGTATGACGCTTCACCTAGGTCCTTCATTGAAAATTTGCTGTTTAGATAACTTTTAACACTGTTTAAAAGATCTATATCATTTTCGATCAGTAATATGTCATCCACATATAATATCAGAAATGCCACATTGCTCCCACTCACTTTCTTGTAAATACAAGCTTCTCCATAAGTTTGGACAAATCCAAACTCTTTGATCACCTCATCAAAGCGTAGATTCCAACTTCGTGATGCTTGCTTCAATCCATAGATGGATCGCTGAAGCTTGCACACCTTGTTAGCATCCTTAGGATCGACAAAACCCTTTGGTTGTATCATATACAACTCTTCTTCAATATTACCATTGAGAAACGCGGTTTTGACATCCATCTGCCATATCTCATAATCGAAATATGCAGCAATTGCTAACATAATCCTAACTGACTTTAGCATCGCTATGGGAGAGAATGTCTCATCGTAGTCAACTCCTTGAATTTGTCGAAACCCCTTTGCGACAAGTCGAGCTTTATAGACGGTCACATTACCATCAGCATCAGTTTTCCTTTTGAAAATCCATTTGTTCTCCACGGCCTTTCGATCGTGAGGTAATTCCACCAAGTTCCAAACTTGATTTTCATACATGGATTCCATCTCGGATTTCATGGCTTCTAACCATTTGTTGGAATCCAGGCTCATCATCGCTTCTTCAAACGTCGCAGGGTCATCATTTTCATCAACCATGAAATTCATGATAGGATTTCCGTACAGCTCGGGAGCTGCACGCGTCCTGCTTGACCTACGAGGTTCGGTAGTATTATCTTTTGGAGTTTCATGATCATTATCATTAGTTCCCTCTTCAACAGGTGGAGCCAACTCCGGAACAACTTCCGGCGCTGCGCTACTCGCCATACTTTGAAGAGAAGGTTCAATAACCTCTTCGAGTTCTACCTTCCGACTACTCACACCTTTCGCGAGAAACTCTTTCTCTAGAAAGGATCCATTCTTGGCAACAAAAACCTTGCCCTCGGATCTGTGATAGAAGGAATACCCAATAGTTTCCTTAGGGTATCCTATGAAGACACATTTTTCCGCTTTGGGTTCGAGTTTATCCGGTTGAAGTTTCTTCACATAAACATCGCATCCCCAAACTTTAAGAAAAGACAGCTTAGGTTTGTTTCCAAACCACAATTCATACGGTGTCTTTTCAACGGATTTAGATGGTGCCCGATTTAAAGTGAATGCAGCAGTTTCTAGTGCATAACCCCAAAATGACAACGGCAAGTCCGTCAGAGACATCATAGATCGAACCATATCTAATAAAGTACGATTACGACATTCCGACACACCATTTCTCTGTGGTGTTCCGGCAGGTGTGAGTTGTGAAACAATTCCACACTCTTTCATGTGAGTGCTAAACTCGTAACTTAGATACTCACCTCCACGGTCGGACCGTAGAAATTTGATCTTTCTATTACGATGATTTTCCACTTCATTCTGAAATTCCTTGAACTTTTCAAAGGTTTCAGACTTGTGTTTCATCAAGTAGATATAACCGTATCTACTCAAATCATCCGTGAAAGTAACAAAATAATGATATCCACCTCGCGTCGACACACTCATTGGACCACATACATCAGAATGTATGATTTCCAACAAATCTGTCGCCCGTTCCATTGAACCGGAAAACGGCGTTCTAGTCATCTTGCCCATAAGGCATGGCTCACATGTATCAAATGATTCATAATCAAGTGATTCCAAAAGTCCATCCGAATGGAGCTTCTTCATGCGTTTAACGCCAATATCACTACTAGGAAAACGGCTATAGGTAATCAGCACATCCGTGGCTCACATGGTTGAAGTGCCCCACGGCTAAAACAGGCGTGGCTCACCAGTGAGCAGTGCCCTACTAGTAACTAGAACAACCGTGGCGCACATGACTATAGTGCGCCACAGATGTGTGTGGGCCAGGGCCCTGTTGGCCGCACGCCAAACATCTGTAGCGCACTACAGTCATGTGCGCCATGGATGTTAGTGTCAACCGTGGCGCACATGGGGGGGGTGCGCTACGCCTAAGCGCATGCCCCCCTCTGCTGTGAAACAGCCACAAACATCTGTGGCGCACTCGGCCTAGTGCGCCACAGGGAGTAGGAACATCTGTGGCGCACATGGCATAGTGCTCCACGGTTGTTTCTACTCCCTGTGGCGCACTAGGGCCGTGTGCGCCACGGATGTGTCGATTTTTTTAGGATAGCACTTTATGTGCACATGTGTGACCACATCCACCACCCCACACTTCACTTTCCCCTTCTTCTTCCTCCTTAGATCTAGTCGGGATCTTCTCCTTCCCACCTCAATTTCTCCACCCATTCACCATTTTTAGCATGTAAAACTTGCTTTGGATGTTACATAAGTAATAGAGGAGGTCTCCGGTCTCTCATCTCCTTCTCCGGTCGACGCGCGCACCTCTCCTTTCCATCTTTCTCGCGATCGGTCTCTCATCTCGGTAAGTTGTCCATGTAAGGATGTGTTCATGTGTATATGGATGATGTGCTCATATGTATGTAAATGATCGATGCTCATGATGTGTGTATGTGGAGAGGATGGTCATATGTGTGTGTATATGGAGAGTATCGATGATGCTCATGCACGTGTGTATGGAGAGGATAATGATATGTTCATGTGTGTATGGATCGGTCTCTCTCTCTCTCTCTCTCTCTCTCTTGTGTTTGTATGTGAACAAGTTGCCATTTGTTTTGCCAAAATGTTGATTCATTTCCATTTTGGCAAGACTTTGGCATTTCGCAAAGGTCCTAATTTTAGGATAGGTCATGCCGAATTTTTCTATCGACCATTGCATGCATGCATTCATTATGTGGTTCTAATAGACTTCAAAATTGTACCGTGTACACCGTGCAGGCAAAAATGGTCCGCATAATGAGCGAAGGCATTGTGGCTAGATTTTTGAAATGTGCGATGGCCGACATGATACAAAATAACAAGACAGATATAAGATGTCCGTGCAGAAGATGCAAACTCAACTGGGTGATCGACCCAGATTCCGAGAATCTGTAGGCGCACCTGCTCCGCCATGGTTTCATGGATGGATACACTCGTTGGATAAGCGATGACGTAGATGATGGAGACGGTGAAGGTGGCCAACATGACGATGATCATCATCACGGCGAGAACGGGCGAGATGATGAAGAGTCTACTGGAGATGGTGAAGGTGCGGAAGCAGACCGGGATGATGATGATCTAGATGCCGGAGGAGCAGACGGCGATGGAACAACGTCAGGCTGGGTGCGGGACCCTTATGTGCAAGAGCTGCTTCTCAAGCAGACGAGTAACGCCAGGGCTGCCGCTAGAGAGAAAGCCAAGCTTGCGCAACTTGAGAAAGACGCGGTTACTCCATTGTATGAAGGATGCAGGCCCGATGATACCCGGTTGAATGTAATGCTCAAGGCTATGGAGATGAAGGCAAAACACAAATTGAGCGACGCAAGCTTCGACGATATGATGGCATTCTGGCACGATCGTCTCCCGGAGGGGAACACATGTCCAACTAGTATCGAGGATGCCAAGAAAATCGTCTGTCCTCTCGATCTACCGCACGTTAGATATCACGTATGCATCAACGATTGCATCATTTAGCGGGGCGAGGACGCGGAGAAAACCACATGTCCGGTGTGCGGCGTGAGTCGATACAAGAAAGGGAAGAAAGCACCTCGAAAAGTGGTATGGTACTTTCCTATCACTCCTCGTCTGCAGCGCTATTTCGTGGACCCTAAGGAAGCGAAGCTCATGCGATGGCATGCGGAAAGGAAGAAGCCAGGAGATGATGATGACCCCGAAAAGGATGAGCTGCTGACGCACCCTTCAGATGCTAGCCAGTGGAAAGCATTGGACCTCGAATTCCTAGAATTCGGTGGAGATTCGAGGAACATCAGGCTTGGTGCGAGCACCGATGGACTCAATCCGTTTGGTAGCCAGAGCAGCACGCACAACACTTGGCCCGTGTTTGTATGGATGTACAACCTCCCTCCATGGTTGTGCATGAAGAAGAAGTACATACAAATGAGTATGCTAATTCAAGGGCCAAAACAACCTGGTACCGACATCAATCTGTATCTCGGGCTGTTGAAAGAGGAGCTAGCCACGTTATGGAAATCTGGAGCCAATACTTACGACGCCGTCGCACAAGATTATTTCACTATGAGAGCCGCGTTGGTCACTACGGTGCAAGACTATCCAGGTTGCGGGTATATCTCGGGGCAGGTTATCCAAGGATTCTGCGCATGCGTTAGGTGCATGGATAACACAAGCTATCTCCAACTAGAGAAAGATCCAGGGTCATCGAAAACCGTGTTCATGGCGCACCAGAGGTGGCTCGGCAAGAATGATCCATGGAGAAAACATGGAGACCTGTTCGATGGCAAATCAGAGACCCGAGGAATCCCAGAGCGTAGGAGCAGCGAAGAAGTGGAAGAGTTGCTGAAAAACTGGAAAGATTGTCCTAAGCCTGGAAAGAAGCGAAAGATGCAGCAACAAGACAAGCCGCTGATGAAGGTATGGAAAACAAGGTCTGTTTTTTGGGAGTTGCCATACTGGAAGTTTCTCTGCACGCCTCATAGCCTCGACATCATGCATATCACGAAAAATGTGTGCGAGAGTCTGGTCGCCACCATAATCAATATGCCAGATAGGACGAAAGATGGTCTGAAAGCAAGGCACGACCTGATATGCTTGGGTATCCGGAAGGAGCTTCACGGAGGACGCACTACTCCTGATGATCAGGAAGATGACGATGATCATGAGTCGGAGACGACACAAGGTCGTCGGAAGGGTAAAAAGTTCAAGAAGAACGAATATTACTGCCCTCCTTCTTGCTTCACTCTAAGCCAGGATGAGATCAAACAGTTTTTCAAGTGCCTTCTAGGAGTCAAATTTCCTTACGGCTACGCGGGCAAGATAAGCAGATACCTAGACGAGGCGAAGCAGAGGTTCAGTGGCATGAAGTCTCACGACTGTGCCGTGCTAATGACGCAGGTACTTCCGGTCGCACTAAGAGGGATAATGGACGAGCACGTCCGTGAAACGTTATTTGGCCTATGCAAGTTTTTCGACGTCATCTCTAGGAAGTCGATTGGCGTGAATCAGCTCAGAAGGCTACAGGAGGAGATCGTGGTGATACTATGTGAGCTTGAGGTCTACTTCCCACCCGCATTTTTCGACATTATGGTGCATCTGCTGGTCCATGTCGTGGAGGACATCGTACAACTCGGGCCGATGTTCCTCCGCAGCATTTAGAACTGGTCGATCCTTGGGTACAGAAGCACAAAAGGTTAATCGAGAAGAAGTACAGTGACCGGGGCATACAGAGGACGTAGGGAGAAATAATCAAAGAGCACAACTCAGATTTCACGCGTTGGTTTAGGCAGACGCTCCTTGATAATACCCCGTGATCGCATTCTTCTGACACGAAAAAGATCATATTTACCTTGTCGCAGGGACCGATGCAAAACCTGGTGACCTATCAGGCGTATGATATCAACGGCTACACATTCTACACGGAGGAAAAGGACAACAAGTGTGATTATCAGAACTCAGGCGTAACGCCGGAATTCTACACCGATGACAACGTGAAGGAAAGATTCTACGGAAGAATCGAGGAGATCTGGGAGCTCGACTACTATGGATAAAAGGTGCCGATGTTCCGTGTTAGATGGGCAAAGAGCGTCAAAAGAGAAGACCGGTATTTCACAACCATGGTTATACCCGAAGCAGCCAAATCCAAGGCCGCCGGTGCAAACGTGGCCGCGAAAAATGAACCGTGGGTACTGGCTACCAAAGTGGACCAATGTTTTTTCATTACCGAACCGACAAAGCCTAGCCGTGTTGTCGTGAGGAGAGGAAAAAGAAACATCATCGGAATGGATGGAGTCGCCAACGAGCAAGACTTCGACCAGTACGGCGATCCAAAGATTGAAGATGACGACGACTACGATGCAGCAACATACATCACAAGAAGAAAAAGGACAACCCTACCCAAAAAAGGTAGCCCGTTCGAAAGAAGAAACATTAAAGTGCCGGGGCTAAATTATTCAACCGCGACAAAGAAGGGAAAAAAGATTGTAAAATGCTAGCTCAAAAAATATTATAAAACGCGTGGTCGAAAAAGATTGTAATATTCATGGACAAATTATTATGAAATTTAGTTATACTTTGAATCATATTTGTAACACTTTTATGACATATATTATCACTTTTGGGCATTTTTGGAATATTTAAAAGTATTTTAAAAACAAAACAAAACTTGTATGGCATGTATCACCACTTTTGGGCATTTTTTGGAACATTTTAAAGTATTTTTAAAGTAAAAATAAAAAAGTGGAGCACTAGGATTTGAACCTGGGTGCTCATAGTTTAGAATAGAGCTAAGGGGCAGAACCAGTGGGGTAAGACAGTACTAGTGTTAACTAGTGGGGCGGCCGCCCTCTTATCTGATAGTCCAACCGACATAGGCGTAGCGCACGCTGGCCAAGTGCGCTACGGTTATCCGTAGCGCACTTGGCCAGGGTGCGCTACGCCTGTGTGGGTTGGACTAGTCAACCGCGCATGCCACATCCCCAGCCCCATCTCTCTCACACTCGCTCATCCCCATCCCCATCTCTCTCCGCCGCCACCTCCAGCCCCATCTCTCTCCGCCGCCTCCAGCCTCCATCTCTCTCAGCCGCCGCCTCCAGCCGATCCGTGGAGGAGGACGCCCGCGCCGCTGCCGCTCATGGAGGAGGATGCCCGCGCCCGCGCGGCTCGTGGAGGAGGAAGCCCGCGCCGCTCGAGGAGGAGGCCCGCGTCTGCTGAAGATCGCACGCGGAGGAGGAGGCCCGATCCGTGGAGGTCACCGCTGCTCGTGGAGGAGGAAGCCTCCGCTGCTCGAGGCTGAGGAGGAGGAGGCCGCCTCGCGCTCCGCCGCCCTCATCAACCAGGTGAATCCATAGGGTTCTGCGCCCCTTCTGTCTCTGATGTGCCTGAGCAGGATGAAGCCCCCTTTTTTTTTCTTCCTATGTGCATGGTGATGATACCTGAATAATCAATTGGTGTGCAAAAGAACAACAACAAATGTGCTTGCTTGCTTATGCTCTTTGCCAGTGGGTAGAATGTTAGATGTGCCACATTGCAATATTTTAGCTGTATAGGATATCTGACATTGTGCTTTTTGTTTACTGTGATGTATATATGTCTGCTTGTGTTCTAGTGGGTAGAATGTTAGATGTGCCACAAGTTCTAGTCACCATGTCTGATGTTAGATGTGCCACCGTGTAGAATGTTAGATGTCTGCTTTTTAGCTGTATAGGATATCTGCCAGTGGGTAGAATGTTAGATGTGCCACAAGTGCTAGTCATTGCTGAATTTGATTAAGACCACAAGTGCTCTAGTCATTGCCGAATTTGATTAAGACCACAAGTGCTAGAGTGTCTTGCTGAAATTAAGACTTTCTAGTCATTGCTGCAATTGTGCTCTAGTCATTGCTGAATTTGATTAAGACCACAAGTGCTAGAAGTGTCTTGCTGAAATTAAGACTTTCTTTGATTTAGTGTCTTGCTGCATAGAGGCGAGACTGGCTTTTTGAATGGCCTACCTTTCCAGTTTTGTGTTGAAATATGGCGTAGCGCAGGGAAGAATGCATAGCGGAATGGAAAGCTACTTAACCAGTGCCCTTTAATATAAATAAAATTTTCATTGTGAAGCATCTGGATCTGAGATTTATTTTGCCTTGAGCATTTTGTTAGTACTATTTGTTTCTGTTTTTTCCATGTCCATTTTTTGGGGGGGAGAATCTGTCGGGTTTCTTTCGATTGTGATAGTTAATTATCTATTTCTTTTGCACAAACTACAAAAGCATGCTGGTATGTGGTACTCTTATCATGGTGTACTTTTATGGATCCTAGTTCTCTACCCCCCTGCCCTTTCCACATTATGAGCTTCCCTCCAAATAAATCTTGGAGGGAATAGATTGTGCAACATGTAGCAAGTACTAGCAAGTATATGTATGTGTGTAGAAGGAATAGATTGGATCGGAAGCAACATGTAGGTCATATGTGGTATAGTGCTAGAATAGGTGGATTATAATACTAATGATGGTTGATAAGTGGTGGAGTAATTAGAAAGAGAGTAGAAGTAGTGGCATGAATTAGCATCTGGGAACTAAAAGAATAAGTTATTTTCTCTGTTCAGGTCATTTCCATCATATGAGCACAACTGAATGCTATTTTATTTTTTCAAGAGACCTAGCAGTCTTTAGTTGACAGAAACATGTATGCTTGGGTTTTAGTTGCTGTTGTGTATGCTCATATGTGTTATTTTATTTTTTCAAGAGACCTAGCAGGCTTTAGTTATTTTCTTTCCATCATATGCTTGGTGCCTGGTGAATCCAGATGATAACTGTAAATGCCCATTGCTTGATGTGGCTCGGCATGTTGATGCATTCTTAACCAATGTGTTTTCTACCTAGATGTTTATGTGCTGGCTGTGTTGGCCAGATTATCCTATGTGAGCAGATTATGTGCTGGCTGTGTTGGCCATTTATTGTTTTCTGGTTGTGCTGGCTATGATGGCCATTTATTGTGTGCTAGCTATGCTGGCCATATATATGCAGGTTCTTGTATGAAATGAGTCCCGATTTTTGCTGGAATGTTGATTAACTTCCGTTTCGGCAGAAATCGGGCACTCCTAGTTTAAGAAAATTAGCAAAGGTCATGCCGGATTTTTCCGTGCATTTAACCAATTATTTGTTTTTTATTAGTGCAAAGATGTGTGACAACGACGAGGCTGGATGTTCTAAGCGCATTAGCGCTGAAGGAGAACTCAGACCTCCGAATAAACAATTGACATTCTGGGAGGCGGCCCAGCGGCTAGAAGTCGATGAAGAATACCATCCTTCGGAGAGCGAGGATGATGAGATGGAAGACGCGGAGGAAGAAGCCGAAGGAACGGCGGACGATGAAACCACTGATGGCGGCGAGGGCATAGGGAGTGGTAGCAACCCTCCTAAGAAGAAGAAGAAGCCGAAGGACCGGCGCCCGAACACGGTCGGCACGGTCAGGGAGGAAATTACCGAAGTGAGCCCAACTGGTGTTCCTTTGGAGCCCGACCTTGTCTTCAAAGGGTACGATGGGCAAGTGGCGGCGATCACCCGGACAACCATCTCGATCAACACCGAGAATCTGCGGCATAAAGATAATGGCCACTTGCGCACACTCCTCTTCAAGAAGCTGCACGCAAGATACAAGTTCCCCGCTAAGTATCAGAACACAAATTATCATGGGAACGAAGTAAACAAATCCGCCCTCACAAAGATGAGCACCGCCCTGGCCAGCTGGAGAACCCGGATAAAGAAGAAGATCTATAAAGAAGGCAAAAGTCTCGAGGAGATCCAGAAGATTGACCCGCAGATCACCGAAGATCAGTTCCGGGAGTTCAAGGAGAGGTGTGAATCTGAAAGAGCCCTGGCCAATAGTAATCGGGGAAAGGTGCTGCAGGCGATGAATATAGGTCATCACCATCTCGGATCTGGTGGATACAGAACCGCGGAGGCCAAATGGAATAAGGAGGACGAAGAGTATAGATCCAAGGGGATAGAAAACCCCTTTGCTAAATTCAAACCCGGGCAGGTTCGAAACTTCATCAGGGCCCGTTACCATGTGGACCCAAAAACCAAACAACTCACCGCGGATCCTGCGGTGAAGGAATTCGAGGAAATTGTGGTAAGTATAATCTAATTACCGTGGATCAACTCGATTGCAATCTAATCGATGATCTAAATGATTCACTGTTACTTCTTCTGCAGTAGGAGGAAATTGTTGCTAGTCATGGATCCCAGGGTTCCTCATCCCAGGGGTCGACGGCGGCCACCCGGTGGGATAACCCTTTTAACAGGGCGATGAACCGGGCCAAGAAAAATAGAGCCGGTTACGAAGAAGCCGTCGTCGGCTGGCCGTCTGGCCGGCCTCGGGGGTAAGAATTGGGTGGATCATTTTGGTCCACCGCCGAGGACGCATGTGGCGCCGTCGGGAAGGAGCGAGGAGGAAAACCGTGAGGTTCAAGAACTTAAGGCACAAGTGGCGCGGATCCTGCAGATCGTCCAAGACAACCTGGCAATCACCCTCACGTCCTTCCTGCCTACCTTGGTGGAGTCAATAGCGAACTGGAGTGCGGGTGGTCGAGTAGGGCCGTGCCCGATTCCAAGCATGGTCAGCAGCCACTCGAACAACGCGGCGCCGACGAATCAGGCGAACTACGTGTTCGTGACTCCGCCCGCTAGCACCGCGGCGCCGCAAGTGTTGGTGACTCCCCCTGCCATCACCGCGGCGCCGGAGTACATGTTGGTGCCCCCCTGCCATCGTCGCGGCGGCACCGGAGCTCCAAGCACCCGTCGGTAGGGAGAATACACCGGCGGCCAGCACCACGCCATCAAGCAGCCCTTCCGTCTCTTGCACACCCGTCGCCGTATGCGGTGCGTCAACATTAGCCGATCTCGACGCCATCACGGTAAACAAATTGCTTTAATTACCTCCTTTCATGCCATCTATTACTCTTATGGAATCTCTGACGATGCCGTACATGTTTTCCGCAGACGGATGTTCCTTGCACTCTCTTATGCTACGTGAACAACGAGCTGAAGGATGTTGCCAAGGGTACCATCGTTCAACCCTTGCAGCGCACGTTCCACTCAAGGCCGATGTCAGATAGCGTGCACAGGGTTAAAATTAGTCGGGTGCTAAGGGGTTGCGACGACCTGGAACCTCCCATTCAACCCCCAGGAGCGGATGAAGAAGAGCCGTATGTCCTCAAAACTTGCTTCGACTTATTCTTGCTATGGCCAAAGAGCATGATCTGTTTGGGGACGGCGGGGGCCATCACGCCACAGACAACAGCACCTCCTGTCGTGCCAGCGAGAAGAGGTGGCAAGGCCCCCTTACCGCCCTCGCCGTCACCTCCACGCGGTGGGTCGGATGATCATGTTGATGATATGCACATGGTGCAGGATCCGGCCGAGGACGACGAAGACTGGAATGATCACTTCTTCAGCACTCAGTTTGGCAACAAAGAAGACCTAGCTGGTGGCCCCACAGAGAAAGCCACTATCACCAAGCGTTTGTTTGGTTCTCAGGAGACGCCTCCAGCTTGCGCCTTTACAGAGCCAGCTGATACAACCAACCGGCCCTTTATTCTAAGCCCTGACACACTACATAGGGCGATCGGTGCTCAGATTGCGGTGCCTGCCCGCTCTCCAAAAGGAAAAAAGGGCAGGAAAAGAAAATCTAGCAGCTCGAGCCAGCCGGTGGCGTCAACAACTACGAATCCGATCAGGTTTCGGGATGGGCCACCAAGACCCGAGGGTATTATGTGGAGGATTCATGTGGCGGGTGAGCCCATGCTACCTAAGAATTTGCGGAAGCTCGCCAGTTAGGAACTGTAGAGTGTGCATGATGGCGTGCTGACGATAGAGAGATGCCTTCTATCGGAGAAAGATCCCTCGCACCCGGTATTCGTGGTTAAGGTGCCACCAGGCTTGGGTTTCGTCGACAATGCCCCTGCGGATCTGTTATTCCTGCGGTTCGACGACATCTTCAATATGTTCCACCTATACCCGCTGCACTATACCATGGTCCGTCTGTTTTCTCTCAGCCTGGCCATGCAGATCATTAGAGAGAACACACCGGGCATCGCTATAGTGGACCCCTACTACATGCGTGACGGCTGCTTGGGTTCCCCCGCCGAACGACGTATCGTGGCCTCGTACCTAAAAAGAATCCTCGTGGCGAACAAGACAAAGGAATACATTCTCGTGCCTTACTTTCCCGAGTAAGTCGTTATTCACTCGCCACCGTCGATTGGCTTTATTAGATCATCATCATTCTTTTTCCAACACATTCCATTTGAATTTTTTGCACAGAGATGAACACTGCACGCTCATCTCCTTATCGCCGAAGCATTCCCACGCCACGTATTTCGACCCGGGGAGTCTAGAAAAGAAGAAAAACTACGACAAGGTCAAGGAAGTTCTGGATGATGCTCTCACTGGCTTTGCCTCGACGGAAGGCACCACCTTCGTGCGTACGAAGGTCAAGTTCGGCAGGCATGTCTTCAACCACGTAACGGAGTTCCCCTGCGTGAAGCAGCCAGAAAACAGTAAGAAGGAAGCCTACTACGCACTCCATCACATGAGGGCGTTCCTACTTGACCAGCAGAATTCTACGCTGCCAGATCATCTCAAACAGTGGGCCGAAGCAAAGGCCAAGATCAATGATTCGGATATTAGACAAGAGATGTATCGCATCCAGCAGCATTTTGGGGCAATCATCTTTCATGATGTCATGACTTCGGGGGGGATCTTCTACGGAGGAAATATCCCGAATAACCGTGACATAGAAGATCGCCTAGAGATGCAGGGTGACTATAGGAAGTTCATGACGAGACAAGGCATCCTCCCGTTCCCTAAGCCGAGCCAGAAGGCTTGATGTTGGCCTAGTTGTAGTTACTTGTGTGTGTGTGGACAAGTGTACTTATCTTATTAGGTTTATGAATCACCGCTTACTTATTTTGCTTATTATTATTATATATCAATCAATGCTTGTTTTTTTGCTTACTCTTTGGTCCTTTGCTCAATTTGGTCCTTCTTTTTTTCCTTACTTTTTTTTCTAGAATAATGCCGATGATTGAAATGTCGTGGCACACTATATATGTGAATGTGCTACGATGGGATTGTGAGCCTTGTGATATGCACAAGTCCAGGTCTTGTGCATCCTACTTGGCTCACCGTTCCATCGTAGCATATTCCTGTGTCCAACGACCTATGTATATATATGAGGCATTCTTTTCGAGTTATTTTTGTCTTTTTCGAGAATATGCCGATGATTGAAATGTCGTGGCACAATATATATGTGAATGTGCTATGACGGGATAGTTAGCCTTGTGATATGCACAAGTCCAGGAATTGTGCATCCTACTTGGCTAACGGTTCCGTCATAGCATATTCCTGTGTCCAACGACCTAGCTAGTTATATATGAGGCATTCTTTTCGAGCTACTTTGGTCTTCTTCGAGAATAGTGCCGATGATTGAAATGTCGTGGCACACTATATATGTGAATGTGCTACGATGGGATTGTACGCCTTGTGCTATGCACAAGTCCAGGTGTTGTGCATCCTACTTGGCGTACGGTTCCATCATAGCATATTCCTATGTCCAACGACCTATGTATATATATGAGGCATGCTTTTTGAGTTACTTTGGTCTTTTTCGAGAATAATGCCGATGATTGAAATGTCGTGGCACACTATATGTGAATGTGATGCGATGGGATTGTTCGCCTTGTGCTATGCACAGGTCCAGGTGTTGTGCATCCTACTTGGCGAACAGTTCCATCGTAGCATATTCCTGTGTCGAACAACCTAGTTATATATGAGGCATGCTTTTTGAGTTTGGTCTTTTTGATTTAGGAGTACTTTCTATAAGTGTATCTTCATATGCGACTTTAATTATATATGTTTTTTTTCAATCATCGGTTAATTATTATTGTCAACTTATAGATGACGTGGTACGTCGTGTACAAGGGACGGGTTCCCGGAGTCTACGATGATTGGGAAGACTGCCGGAGACAGGTGCACCGTTTCAGCGGCAATAGCTACAAAGGGTACAACACTATGGCAGAGGCGGAAGCTAGATACACGCGCTATCTAGCGGGAGTTAGAACAAGAAACCGGATGAAGACCTACACCTTCGTCACGGCGGTGATCATGCTTATCTTCTTTGGTTATTTATCCCGCGTTTGTGTCTAGCTAGTTTAGATGTCTAGGCGAGCTTCCGAGCTCTAACTTGTTCGATCGACACATGTATTCACATGTCACCAACTACTACTTTGTAACATGATCGAAACAATGTAACTTAGACTATGTATTCATGTATGAGACTTATCTATATGTATTTGTTTCAATCTTGTTTTTCATATTGAGTATTTATATATATAATTGTATATCTTGTATCTATGTGTGTATATCTGCTGTAATATTGTATATAATCTGTATTGTATATAATCTGGCTCGGAAATTAAAAAAAACAAAAAATACATCTGTGGCGCACATGGTCTATCTTCTGTGGCGCACTACACCTAAAGCGTACTATGGAAGCTTAGTGGCGCACTAGGTAGTGCGCCACAGAAGATCCCAGGGGTAGCGCACCTGCCCAAACATCTGTGGCGCACTAGCAGGTGTGCTACGCCTGTCTCTACACAACCGTGGCGCACTAGGCAGTGCGCCACGACTGAGAGATAGCCGTAGCGCAAGGCCCATGGCGCACTGCTAGTGCGCCACGGATGATCTTTCCAGGTGCGCCACTAAAGGCCATTTTCCTAGTAGTGTATGACCTAGACGGCAGTGCCACATATATGCGGATATATCATCATTAAGTTTAATCTTCTTAGCATCAACATTATGAATATGTGTAACATTATCATCGAGATCTAATAGAAATAAACCATTCATCATCGGTGCATGACCATAAAAGATTTCATTCATATAAATGGAACAACCATTGTTCTCGGATTTAAATGAATAACCACTTCGCATCAAACATGATCCAGATACAATGTTCATGCTTAGTGCAGGCACCAGATAACAATTATTCAAGTTTATAACTAATCCCGACGGCAAGTGGAGAGGTAGCGTTCCGACGGCGATCACATCAACGCTTGATCCATTGCCGACACGCATCTTGACCTCACCCCTTGCTAGCGGTCGCTTGTTCCGTAGCCCCTGATTCAAGTTACAAATATTAGCAACTGAACCGGTATCAAATACCCAGGTGCTACTGCGAGCACTAATCAAGTACACATCAATAACATGTATATCATATATACCTTTGTTTGCCTTGCCGGCCTTCTTGTCTGCCAGATACTTGGGGCAGTTGCGCTTCCAGTGGTCAGTCCCCTTACAATAGTAGCACTCGGTATCAGACTTAGGTCCAACTCGGGGTTTCTTTTCAGGAACGGCAACAGGCCTGCCGCCCTTACTTCCCTTCCGTTTTCCCTTCTTGTCTTTCTTGAAACCAGTGTTCCTATTGATCATCAACACTTGATGTTCCTTTTTGATCTCCACTTCTGCAGTTTTAAGCATTGACAGAAGCTCGGGGAGAGACTTCTTCATGCCTTGCATATTATAGTTCATCACGAAGCTCTTATAGCTAGGTGGCAGAGACTGCAGAACACGATGGATGCCTAAGTCAATGGGAATCGATATTCCCAAAGACACAAGCTTATCGGCGTAACCCGACATCTTGAGTACATGCTCACTAACGGAGCTGTGCTCTTCCATCATGCAGCTAAAGAACTTTTCCAAAGCGTTGTAGATCTCTACAGCAGCATGTGTGTCGAAAATCATTTTCAACTCACCCATTGTATCAAATGCATTGCCATTTTCGAAACGCTTTCGAAGTTCCGGCTCTAGCCCATACAATATGCCGCAATGAACTAAGTTGTGGTCCTCCTGACGAGTCTGATAGACATTCTTCTCCTCGTCAGGGGCATCATCAAAAGGTGGGGGGCCTAACGGTGCTTCTAGCACATATTGCTTTTGTGCAGCAGAGAGGAGAATCCTCAAATTCATGGCCCATTCGGTAAAGTTGCTACCGTTCGTTGCTAGTTTCTCTTTCTCCATGAACACATTGAAATTAAAAGCAGGTGGTGCCATCTACAACAGAATTTGTATAGTTTAGACTAGGTGTATGATAGATTGAGTTCAACTAATCCATATTACGAATGAACTCCCACTCAAAAACGACATCCCTCGTGCCTTTTTGGTGATTACATGAACCAAATCCACTATACCAAGTCCGATCATCACGTGAGTCGGTATAGCTTCAAAGGCGAGCATCAAATGGGCATCATATCAACTATATGACTCATGCTTAACCTTTCGGTCCGTGTTCCGAGGCCATGTCTGTACATGCTAGGCTCGCCAAGTTAGAACCCTAGTATTCGCTTGTGTAACTGTTTTACACCCGAAATATGGTCGTGGATCCAAGAACACCCGATCATCACGTGATGTCTTGGAGCGACGAAACATAATCGGTTCATACTAAAGGAAGAACACATTCTTATCTTGATATTTAAAAGAGGGATCATCTTATTATGCTAACAAAGCGCTAAACAAGCAATATAAGATGCAATCAAACATCACATGTTTATTAGTGAAATGTTATGGTTCCCGCATATGATATCTATCATGTGCATCGTGGTATGATCACTATCATACCTATATGTGTAAATCCAAGGTCTATGGAGTTTACACGCTATGTGTGTTGTAAGAGTATCATCTCATACTTCTACTTACAACACTACCATATCATAACACTAGCCCAGCAACAATCTAAACTAGACGCCTCTAATTTATCCATTGCAAGTTTTACGTGGCTTAGGGCTTTCGAGATAGAACCGTTCTTACCTACGAACATGAACCACAACGAGGATAATCAAATTGTTGACAACTCGCTTGCAAAATAGATATTGACTATAGTAGGAGAGACAGACACCCGCTAGCCACTTATGCAAACTAGTTGCATGTCAAGCGTGGAACAGGTCTCATGTGCGAGGACATGTAAAGTTTGTCCGGGCCGCTTCATCCCACTATGCCACCAATATCCAAAATCACAACAAAGGAGCAACAACATGATCATCATCGCCCACATACTAATATGTGTACTACCCGTGTAAAGCATCTACGCATAGATCCGGCTCTGATACCACTGTAGGGTGCGCAGCATAGAAAACAAAAATTTTCTACGATGGGAACTATGTACCAAGATCTATCTACTAGATACAAACAACGGGCGGATGTATATCCGTAGAGAACATACCCTTGAAGACCGACAAAGCTTAACGAGTTCAACTCGTGGTTGATGTAGACGATCTCTTGCCGATCTCAAGATCGAGAGGAAGTCCTAGCGCCGCAAATCAGCAGCGCATCCGTGCTCACACACACGTTCGAGGCACCGAGTAACCTCCGCCTCCTCGCTCCAGCAATGCAGCGAAAGCACAACTCTTTCTTGCCGAATAGCCACCGGGAACATGTATCTCGCTAGTCCGAGACCATGGGGGATAAATTCTAGAGGGGGAGAGAGATCCTTCACGAGGAGGTGTGAGAGACAAGTGAGGAGGGGGGCTCCTTTTATAGGAGGAGGAGGGACCCCAAGGGGGTGGCCGGCGCATGGGGGCTTCCCCCTTGCCCTCCCCTTTTCATGTGGGTGGACACTCCACTCACAAAATTCCTTTAAATTCCCTCCACTCAAAAGTCCACTCAAATTCCCATTAAATTTCCACCAAATTTAATGCAAACTCTCATTAAATAAAACTCTTTTATTTTATTCAGAATTTTGTCAATTACTTTAATGACAAACATTCACAAATAACCCCTTGCTAGAATTCCATTTCACATGCATAACCACTTTATGCAATTTCACCCGAAAACCTGTTTCGGTATCTAGTGAAATAAATTCCTGCGCTTGTTTATTCTTTCGGCATGAAACATTTGCTCCAATTGTATGTCGGTGTCTCTTAAGTGTGTCACCCTACGGTTCGTGAATAATGCGGACATGATCGAGACCCCTCTCAGATCAATAATCAGAAGCGGGATCTGGAGACCCATACTGACTCCCACACATTCAACGATGACTTTCTTGTGATCGTCGGAACCTTTTACGCTAGTATCTTAATCCCTTTGTTTCACGATATATTACATGTCCGAGATTCGATCATCGGTATCTCCATACCTAGTTTGATCTCGTTACCGACATGCACTCTTTTCTTGTTCCCGTGATATAACATTCTAGTGATCAAATCACTTGCTTGCAAGCTAATCAATGTGATATCACCGAGAGGGCCCAGAGTATATCTATCCGTCATCGGGATGAACAAATTCCACTCTCGATCCATGAGCCTCAACATAACACTTTATTAGTTCTGAATCCATCTTTATAATCACCCTGTTACGGTGTGACGTTTGTTGTTATCAAGAAACTCTTCCGGTGTTAGTGATTGACATGATCTCATGGTCTAAGGATTAGGATCACTTCGTAAGTTGTTATAGCAATATAAACTCAATGACTTTGATCGTAATGCTATACTTCGGATGAATTTTCATCACATCATTACACTAATGTTGTGATCCCGTTATTAACAACATCCAATGTCCATGATCAGGAAACCTTGATCATCTTGTTAATCAACGAGCTAGTTTATGAGAGAGGCATAACTAGGAACTTTCTATTTGTTTATTAAACACACATGTATTAACGTTTCCGTATTAATACAATTATAGCATGCAAAATAAACATCTATCATATACTTGGAATACACATAATAAACACTTTATTATTGCCTCTCAGGGCATATTCCCTTCATATCATGTTCCGGAAAGTGTCATGGAGTTGAAGCTAAGAGAATTTGAGGAGCTTCAGCAAGGATATACTAGTGTCATGAAGTACATCCGGGAGTTCATCTAGCTATCTCGTTATGCTGAGGAGGATGTTAATATTGAAGAGAAGAGAAAGAAGCATTTCTTGCGTGGATTAAATCCATTTGTGAAGATGCAGCTAAGGTTGGACAATAAGCAAACTTATCAGCAGTTGTTGGATGGAGCCATTAATTTTGAGGATGACTACAAGAATGTTCAAGAGGATCGGAGGAAGATAGCCAAGAAGGAAACTAAAAGAATTCAGTCAAGCAAACCTAAACCTAACCTGGAGTTCAAACCTCAGAATAGGCATTATGGCAAAAACAACAATAACAATAACAAGGGCAGTGGTGGAAATCAATCCAATCCGAGAAGGAATGTTATCCGTAACAATTGTGGAATTCCAGGGCATTTCCAGAGGGAATGCAAAAAAGCATGTAGTGGTCTGTTACGGTTGTGGCCAGAAGGGGCATATCAAGCCAGATTGTCCGAGCAAACCACCGGGAGGATGGCCTACCAAGGGAGGAGGACAAGCCAGTGGAGGTAATGGACAGCCCAATAAAGGAGTAAATAATGGCAAGAACAACAATGGCAAGAGAAATCGACCTACCGGAAAACTGAACTGTGCAACCCTCGAGGAGGTGGATAATTCGAAGCATGTAGTGATAGGTACGCTCAATATCCTTACCAATCCCGGCAAAGTTCTATTTGATACTGGTGCTACTACTTCATTCATTTCTGAAGAATTTTGTGATAAGTTCGGGATTAGAAGGGCAACGTTAGAAAGTCCTATGACCGTAGTTATGGCAGGAGGGAATGTGATTGTACGCCACATAAAACAAGATCAGGTTATCTCGATCTGTGGTTGTACATATTTCGCAGACCTTTATGTGATTCCTTGAAGGGAATTGCAGTAGTGCTGGGGATGGATTGGATGATGGAACACGGAGCTCAGATAAATTGTGAGGAAAAACTGTCTCAATCAAAACTCCAAGTGGAGCAAGGATAGTTTACCAAGCAGATAAACACAGTCATATCATGGTGGATCTACAGTTGAATTCAATGAAAGAAGTTAAATTAGAAGAGATTCCTATAGTTAATGAATTCCAAGATGTTTTTCCAATAGAGTTACCAGGAATGCCACCAGACCGGGAGATAGAGTTCACCATTGACTTAATACCTGGTACAGCACCAATAGCTCAAGCACCATATAAAATGGGACACAAAGAGTTGAAAGAACTCAAAGAGCAAATTGATGAGTTAGCGATAAAAGGATTTATACAGGAAAGTGTATCTCCATGGGGAACACCAGTAATCTTTGTGGATAAAATAGATGGTGGAAGACGGATGTGTGGTGATTATAGAAATCTGAACAACGTGACTATCAAGAATAAGTATCCTTTTCCAAGAATTCAAGATTTGTTTGATCAAGTGAAAGGAGCTAGAGTATTTTCAAAGATTGATTTAAGATCTGGATACCATCAAATAAAAATCAAGCTGGAAGATGTTCCAAAAACAACATTTTTCTCAAGATATGGACACCATAAGTATCTGGTAGTACCATTTGGTTTGACCAATGCACCGGCAATCTTCATGAATCTGATGAACAAGATCTTCATGCCATATTTGGACAAGTTTGTTATCGTCTTTACTGATGATATTCTGATATATTCCAAGGATAAGGAATAGCATGCTGACCATTTGAGAATAGCATTGCAAACTTTAAGAGAACATAAGCTTTATGTTAAGTTCAGTAAGTGCGAGTTCTGGTTAGATGAGGTAGAATTCCTCATTCATGTGATTAGTAAAGATGGAATTGTTGTGAATCCATCTAAAGTTCAGTCGGTACTAGAGTGGACTGCACCGATCAATGTGAAGCAAATTCAAGGTTTCTTAGGAATGGTTGGTTATTATCGGAGATTCATTGAAGGTTTCTCCAAAATAGCCGGACCAATGACCAAATTATTAAGGAAGAATACACCATTCAAGTGGGATGAAAAATGTGAAGCAAGTTTTCAAGAGTTGAAGACTAGATTAACCATAGCTCCAATCTTAGCAGTTCCTGAAACAGGGAAGGACTTCACCGTATACTGTGATGCGTCTAAAGAAGGTTTGGGTTGTGTATTAATGCAAGATCGGAAAGTGATTTCTTATGGTTCAAGGCAATTGAAACCACATGAAGTCAACTACCCAACTCATGATTTAGAGTTAGCAGCAGTAGTTTTGGCGCTGAAAGGATGGAGGCATTTTCTTTATGGAGCCAGATGTGAGTTATACACTAACCATAAAAGTCTCAAATATTTCTTCACTCAAAAGGAATTGAATATGAGGCAGAAGCGTTGGTTGGAATTAATCAAGGATTATGATTTAACAATCAATTACACCCCAGGGAAAGCAAACGTTGTAGCAGATGCTTTAAGCAGAAAGAGTGCAGATATTCAGCCTAGCAATAGGGAGCTACCAAAAGAGTTACAAATGGACTTGGAAAGATTAGAACTTCAATTCATCCGAACAGAGGTTCTTGGAGGATTAGCTACTATGTAGGTAGTTGCAGAGGAGGACAGTGATCTTAAGCAAGAAATTTTTAGACATCAAGAAGAAGATCCTTTTATTGCTGAGAAAATTCGGAGGATATCTCAAGGGCAAAAATCAGTTTTTCGCCTTGGGGATTATGGGTCTTTATGGTTCCAAGATCGTCTATGTGTTCCATATGTGACTGAGATCAGAAATGTCATACCCAAAGAAGCACATGATACCCCATATTCTATACATCCAGGGAGTACTAAGATGTATATGGATTTGAAAGAACTATTCTGGTGGAATAACATGAAAAGAGATATTGCTAAATATGTATCTGAATGCCATACTTGTCAAAGGGTGAAAGCTGAACACCAAAGTCCAGCAGGACCATTACAACCCTTGGAAATTCCTGAATGGAAATGGGAGGAAATAGGTATGGACTTCATTACAGGATTGCCTATGACACCAAAAAGGAAGGATATGATATGGGTAATTGTGGACAGACTCACTAAGAGTGCACATTTTATTCCGGTGAATCAAAAGGATAATGCCGAGAATTTAGTTGAAGTATATGTCAAATAGATGCTAAGTAAGCATGGAGTACCCAAAAAGATCGTAACTGATAGGGGATCAGTGTTTACTTCAGCATTTTGGAAGAAATTGCATGAAGCACTTGGTTCAAAGTTAGATTTCAGCACGACATATCATCCTCAGACAGGAGGTCAAACTGAAAGAACAAATCAAATACTAGAAGACATGTTGAGAGCTTGTGCACTAGATTTTGGAGGAACATGGGAAGATCACCTACCATTGGAAGAATTTTCTTATAATAATAGCTATCAGAGTAGTCTGAAGGCAGCTCCATATGAGATTCTGTATGGAAGGAAGTGTAGATCACCAATATGTTGGTATGAACCTGGAAGCAGCAAAGAATTTGCACCAGATTATATCAAGGAAAGACAAGATATCATTGATAAGATCAGGGATAGACTGAAAATAGCCCAGAGCAGACAGAAAAGTTATGCGGATCAAAGTCGAAGATCATGGCATCCAGAAGTGGGAGATATGGTCTATTTGAAAGTAAGTCCAATGAAAGGAGTAAAAAGATTCGGAGTTAAAGGGAAATTGAGTCCAAGATATATCGGACCATTCAAGATACTGAGTCAAAACAGAACTATAGCTTATGCTTTAGAGTTACCATCAAGATTGGCTCAAGTGCATAATGTTTTCCATGTGTCACAACTTCCCAAATATTTGAAAGTTCCAGATGATGCAATAGCACATCAAGAGATAGAACTACAAGCAGACCTGACTTATATTGAAAAGCCCTGTAAGATTCTGGAAGAAAACTGGAAAAGATTAAGGAATAGAGCAATCAAATATTGCAAGGTACAGTGGGAACATCACCCTAAGAGGGAAGCCACATGGGAGAAGGAAGAGGATTTAAGAAAAGCTTATCCATAACTATTCAGGTACATCTCCACAAACTTCGGGACGAAGTTTAATTCAAGGAGGGAAGTCCGTAACATCCCAGCATTTAGGACCTAACGAAGGGTAGATTTAGGAATATGAAATGTTGCATGCATTTATTTGTGAAAATGTGGGTAAAATTTTCGCCAAATTAAAATCTTAAGTGATCAATGTTTCTTTCATCCTTTGAGATTAGGTTTAGTCTTAAAGGATGATTGTTATAAATTTTGAGATGATCTTTAAGGAGTTATGTGTTTAAAATGAATTTGAATTTTAAACTTGAGTGTTTGAATTATAAATTAAATGATTTAGATATAATTTTTGAATCTTAAATTAATTAAGAGATAAGTATTATAACTTAAATTTTATCCAAAAAAACAATATTGAATATGAAACTTATTTCATATTATTAATACATAAACAAGTTACAAAGAATGTAACCTACTAAAGCCGTTTCCAAACTTCACAATTTAAAAAATAATAAAGAATAAGAATATTCTTTATTAATAATAATATAACCTTTATTACAATTGAATAAAATAAAGATTACAGGAATAATAAAAGAAAAATTATAAAAGAATAAGAAAATTACATTGGAATATTTGCTAACTATCCTATATCTAAATCTAAACTAAATCTTCATATTTATCTTTATACCTGCAAAACAAAGACTAAATAAAAACAAAAGAAGATTAGTGTTAGTATTATTTCTCTCAGATATGTCAGTGAAATGCACCTGACAAATTCATCATTGAGAAATGTTATAAAAGGGGCAAGTTTCACCAATATGAAAGATTCCATCTTTCATAAATTCAAAGATAGAAGTCAAATGACAACCAAAAGGGACCAATTCACCAGCCAGGTGAAAGTAATCTGGTAATAGTAAGTTCCAAAAATTCTGAACATATCCACCAGTGCATAGCAGGCACAAAAGCTGGACACACACCAGCATGCATATGGTGTGCTGTCGACCTCACAAGCATAGCCCAATCTCACAAAACCATAGCACAGCCGTGGGGGGGCACTAGTGCATCACCCCACTACATAACACACAAGAACCAGTGTAGAAAGCAGCTAAACCAAGCACCACAGCCAGCAACCACACCAACCAAACATCACCAGGATGGTGACATAAGGAGGGGGATGAATCAGGTGGACATCAAGAGCAAGCCCAGGAGCTAGGAGGAGCAGGCTAGCTCAAGAGCAAGCACGGGAGTCTAGCAAAACCAGATCAAGATCATCATCATCAATTTACTACACCATCATCAGATTTTGTGGTGAGCCTCATAAAACCATCACATGATTCATTCATAGTATCTGAACAAAATCATGTGTTTCTATATGAAATAATCTCTCAATAATCACCCAAGTGAGGTGAATCTATCCTAGATATTTCAAGTATAAAGATAAGAAAACAAACTCAGCCAAAAGCACTAAACTCTCAGACCAGCATCACAGAGTTTAGTGTTAATTTATGCAACTTAAATCATTCCTCATTTGTTCTTATCAAATCAGGGCACATCTCCTAGAGAGTAGCACCTCTAATCTTACAAGTTACAAACCAGCTATTTGCTCAAATAACTAGGACTTAAAATCCTAGAGCCTCAGACCAACATCATAGGCAGGAGAGTTAAGAAAAGCTTTCATTTTATTTTGCCAGTATTAATCACAAGTATGGTCAAAGCTAAGCCCAGAAATAAAACTCAATCACTTGTGTGCCAGATCATAATGGTATCACAAGGAAAAGTTCTAAATGAGCTAAAACCAATCTTTGCTTAGTTTCCACAGATAAAAGGGACAAACCAATAAATATCATCTTCCTGAAGCCAAGTGCTAGGAATCAACATCAAATTCATATATACATCCATAGAAAATCATTACATGTAATGATTATATTCAGTATGTATAATCTCATACAAGCCTACCATTAGGATTGCAGTAAGCAACTACTGAGAGAACTACTGTCAGTATAAGCATTCTGACAGTAGAGTAAGTTCTCAGATCAACAACATTTCCAATCAGGGATTCCATAGAAACACTAGCATGGAATCATAGTGAATTACCACTGGAATAAATCTGACAAGCCACTAGCATCATCAAAGCCACTACAAAATATGATCCACGGCAAACAATCATTCTTCATGCTCAAGTATGATCACCACTAGATCTAAAGCATCATGAATATGATCAACAGGGGGTTATGAACCCTCATCAGAACAAGAACCCTAATTAAGAGATGAACCCTAATCAGAACATAGTCACTAGGCACGAGAAGCCACTAGATACACACGGAAAGATTCATGGTAGTAGCATGAACAAGACCCACGAAGGCAACTTACCCGGGGTCCTCGCTGACGAATTGAAGAGGAAGTAGATTGGCCGACGAACCGTGGTGGCACAGGGAGCACCCAGGGGGCGCTGCAACCTACACCAGCCACGGCGGCGGCCACAGCAGCACACGAGCTCAACACACCACCGTAGGTGGGACCGCGGCGGTGGCGACAGCACTTTCCCCTAACAGTAGGGTTCGGGAACGGGGTGAACCTGGCCACAGGAAGCCCCGGAGTCAAATCGAGTTGGACTAGATGAACGAGCATAGTCACACACCTCGCCCTACACCACGATAGCGGCCAGGGGAAGCCTCAACGGCGGCCATCGCCAGCGGCGGCGCCAGAGCCCGCGGGGTCGAGGAAGAGGAAAGGTGAGAACGAGGAGGGGCAGAGAGTGGGCTGGGTGGGCCAAAACCCCTCGGGGTGATGCTTTTGACCCTGCCCTATTGGGCCACATTGGCCAATAAGCCCAAGGGGCCAGCCCAAGTCGTTTAAAAAAGAAGAAAAAAGAAGTTTTAATCAATTAGAAAGGACCAAAATGCCCCTGACCTCAATAAAATTCTAGAAAATAAAATAGAAGTCCAAAAATTATAAATAAAATATTTGTGGATTCACAATAATCCACTCTATCCAAATAAAATAAGATATAAAATTTTGGACATTTAAATTTTTTATAAGAATTTTGTAATTTATATATTCCTTATGGAATTTTACAAAATTATTGAAAGATGATAAAAATAAATAAAAATCACTTTCATTATATATTAATATTATAGTATTTTTGAAAAATAGTAAATAAATATTTAATAATAAATTTTAATGTATAACTAATAATTCCTAGAAAAATTATTAAATTAATAAAAGTCAAATAAAAAGGAAATAAAAATAAAAATTCAATATATGCAATACATATAAAAATATATTTTATAAATGCTTTATTAAAAGGCACCTTATATAGGGAAAATGCATATAGAATTAAATAATGCATTACATTACTTGCATAAACATTTTGCTTCTTTAAATATTGTCCTTACCGGGCAATAATGATGTTTTTGTAGAACTAGAAGATCAAGGTCCAGTGCAAGCATCAGAATTCACTACCTTGCCATCACAAGGCAAGTTCATCACTTGCTCATGTCCTTTGAAGAGTCTTTATCAAAGTATTTGCAAATTTTGTGTTATCATATATGCTATAAAAGAAAGAAAATATTATTTTCATAAATAAAGAAATCATCGATATCATCCTAACTGGTGATATAATGGAGCAATAGAACTTAGGGTTCTATTTGCAACAATGATGATTAATTAGGGACTTAATAACCCCTGACATCAGTGATTCTAGCGCCGTATATTACGCGTTAGCCATGAGATTTGGAATGGGACAGAGAAGTTAGTTGTATCTTCTTCCTCTCGCATGAAGCCGGATGTGTAGGCCGTGGCTGTTATCCTTGTAGCATGCATATTAATTGGTAATTCATAGAGGATATGCAACATATGGGTGGGAACCCTCATCATCCCATGATAGTTCTGGCATCTAACGGTTTGTACAAACCATTACCGTAATTCATTATGTAGGCATGGTGTACACCAAGGAGGCATGCGGGGTCGTGAAGGGGGCAGTGATTGGCTTGGACCAACTACTGGGCCCCACATCATGAAATTGTGGACGGGAAAGTACGCCCGGTTGTGCAACAAGGAGTTGATCTCTCATGGGTAAAGTAACACACCTCTGCAGAGTGTAAGAACTGTAACTTGTTACTCCCTGTTCCGGGAAGGAGCTACGAACGCGGCAGGAAAGTAACTCCATAAAAGTTCTGGTCAACCTGTGAAGGTTGATTCTCATCGTTTTTCAGAATAAAATCAATCTTTGAAGAAAGATTTACAAAAACTACATAGTGCCAAGGATTTATAATCTGAGGTGGTAGTTAGAGCATAAAATTTCCCACCTTTCATACAATGAACTTGTTGGGTAACCCTGTTACTCATTCTTTCCTTTGATCCCTTGCTTAGACTCTGAGGATCCCGAAGACGTGCCAATGTATGCAGTCGAATGCCAAGAAGATGTGTTCTATGAGGAACCTGATCTGTCCGGAGGAGTTGAAGAAGTGGATTACGAGATCCTCTACGGTGTCGATGAGAACGAGTCAAACTAAGTAACCTAGTTAATAGTAACCAATGGAGCCGAGCAGCATGAACTCTATAGAATAAGCTGTTGAGCTCAACTCATCTAGAAGGAGTTGCTACTTTTAAATTCCACTGAACACTTTATATTTTGGTTTGTAAGTTGGATCTTTTGAAAGTCTTGAACTTCCGGTATGGTAATAACAACAATGTGTGTACATTTGTAATATGGACCCGCAATGTTTCTGTTGTACCACTCTGAGGGATGTGATATTTACTGAACGGTGTTCTGTAGATGTCATGTCAACGACTATAGTGTACTACACATGAAGTGGTATGCTGGGTCACCGCAGCATCAAACCGTGTTGACCATGGCACGGAGGATGATGAAGAGTAAGGTTTGCCAGGAAACTTCTGGGGTGAGGCAATCAATACGGCTGTGTATTTGCTGAACATGGAGCCAACTAAGAGTGGAGTTGGTATGACTCCGTATGAAGAATGGTACGGATGGAAGCCCTCGGTTGATTATCTTCGCACTTTTGGGTGCGTGGCGCATGACAAGACCGGCCAGCAGAGTACTCCAATGATCATGACAGAATATGAAGGCTCAAAGAAATACCGTTTGTGCAATCCTTATACCAATAAGGTGGTTTTCACGGACGACGTAGTCTTTGAGGAAGAGAAATCATGAAACTGGGGCTCCAACGAATCGGGATATTCAACTTTTCACATCACGTGGGATCTTGAGTATGAAGAAAATATGGATCAACCAAGCTTATCTTTGTCAGCAAATTTGGACCCAGAAGAGATTGAAGACCTGGGGGATGCTCTAGGCGTGGACACCAGGCCAGAAGCACTAGGGATACTCCCAGAAGAAAAAGTGTCCAGAGAAAATGCTAGTCCATGGTCAGAAAAAACAGAGCTAGAAGGTGTTGTGTTTAGCTCATCATCTTCTAGTACAGGAGGTGATGATCCACGTGAAGAGCTTGGGGCAAAGGAGTGTCCAGAAGTGCAAGGGTCATGTGATGTGGTGGCGAGTCAAGAAATTGGCTCAAAAATAGGCATGCAGGATACGCTGCATATAGAGTCGTTGGCTTTAGGAGCTCTACGTGGAGGCACACAAGGTTCAGAAACAAGCGCGTTGTCGGACGCAGAAGAGTATGTCGTGCCGACTCCGATAGAACTGGAGACAAGGCAACTACGACCGACACGAGCACGCATGTGAGGCGTGTTGGACTACAATCCGAGGAAATAATTTCGGACGGCAAATTATCTGGTTAAAATGGAGTACGAAAATCAATGTTTGTTCATCAAGGAACCAGTGAAGACTGAAGGCACGATCATGGCCTTTATTGACAAGGAGGACGCGAAAAAAAGAACGCAGACGAGAAGGGTTGACGTGAAGCCATGGAGAAGCCGACAAAAGCAAAGTCGGTGACATGGGTGCTGAGGAAGGAAGCGGTGAAAGCAATGTCGTGGATAATGCCCGCGAGGAGCAGCCGGCGTATTTGGGACCCAAGCAGATGTTGAAGGGCACGTCGTGCTTAGGGAGTGATTGTTAGGATTAATCACGCCGTGCATGTTGTACCGTATACGAAACGTATATGCTTGGGCTGTCCGAGTTTATCTAGGTACTGGTGTTACACCGAGTCCTAGTTGATTAGGTCCTAGTAGTGCATATATATATATGCACACACCTGGCCTTGTAATCTAGTACCAGACATTATGAAGTTGAGCAATATAAGAGAGAAAGCAAAGCTCGACAAGAGCCTTTGGCAATCAAAGTTGTTTTACGTGTGCGTGTGTGAGTGTACTAGTTGGATCAAAAGAATCGATCAACTAGCAGTACGTGCATCTCGGTGGAAGTTATTGGATACGTGCGTGTCTCGTCGAAATTTCCTTGTCGGAGTCGTCGGAAAATACTCGGCGGCAGGGACTGTGCTAACACACAACAAGCGCCTGTGTGGTGATCCTGCGGGAGGATGTGGGCGTGATCTTGAGCGGGCGGATGCGCGCGTCGGCGGTGGTGCTGATACAGTTCATCTCCTGCGGCTCGCTTCCCGCGTCCGCCAAGCAGGTCAGGCAGCGCTACATGGCCGGCGAGAGGCGGCTCCCACGCGGGCGGTCGGACCCGAGCAGCAGCAGCACGGCCGCGGACGGGTTCCCGGGAAGCATGGAGCGAGAGAACTTCAGCTTGCTCAATAGTATTTTTTTTCTATACCCTTTACGGCTGACATGACCGGAGCAAATTCAGATTGCTCAATATTATTTTACCAATCACAAGATGGAATAATTGAATCTCGGGATGCCTATGCTGTATACTCCTACCTGATCTCTCTGTCTAGGGAACTAATCGCTGTTAGTGGATCGAGTCTCTGTCGTCTCTTGATTGGACTTGGATACAAACATATGAACAAGGAACCGATCAGGAACAGTCTCCCATCGATCAGGATTATATATATACCTGGTAGGCCCTGTCGTAGGAAACCCCACCACGCGCGGCTCGCTCGTTGAGACTAAAACACGACATTGCGGACGACAATGTCGTCGCTCCCGGATGACCTGGTCGTCCTGGAGATCTTCCCACGCCTCAAGGACGCGGGCGCTCTCTTCCGGTGCGCCGCCGTGTGCAAGCAGTGGCGTGACCTCCTCGTCGCCAACCCCTCCTTCCTCCGCCACTGCTTGTCCGAGGAAGCGTGCCGTTCCTCCCCCTCTGCCGGCTTCTTCACTCCCCAGCAACAGCGTGAAGGTCTTCCCGTGTCGTGCTTCGTCCCAGGGCCACGTCCGGTCCTGGGCGAGCGTCGCCTTCTCAGCTCCTTGGTCCCTGGCATGGGGGACTCGGCGGTGCCGCTCACGTCGCGCCATGGCCTCCTCCTCGTGCGTGCTGGCCGCCTCCTGATCGTGTACCACCCGCTTGCCGGAACGTTCCACCCACTCCCCGATCTAGACCATGACTGGGATTCGCCTGATTGCTTGACCGGCTATGCCGTGCTCACCGCCGCAGACTGTTGTTCAAGGCCGTCGCACAATCACCATGCTGTGCCCTTCTTCAAGGTGATGATCATCGTCATCGCAAAATACCCAATGCGTTACAATCTCTACACCTACTCATCATCATCATCCGTTGGCGATTTGTTGGGATGGAACAAGTGCTCATCTAGAACTCCGGGGGATAATGGCAAGGCCATCCACGTGGAAACCATGCAGCATAATGCTGTCGTCTCTAGTGGCTTTGCGCATTGGCATGTTCGTGGTACATTAGGCTTCTACTTCATCGACGTTTGTACCGAGACAGATCATGTTTTCACGAGAAAGCTACTGGATACAAAACTGTATAACCTCCTCAACGACCCTGCTTACGACGAGCCATACCTTAGTGTCGACGCCCAGGGGAGACTCGTCCATCTCTGCTTGAGAATTGATGGCAGGCAGCTAGACATACGGGCAGCCCACAACGGTGGAGCAGATTCATACATCACGCTAGGACCACCCTCACTTAGCGATGCAGGCGTCCGAGTCCTGTCCGCCTCATGGAATCAGGCGGGCTGTCTGCCCCGTTCCGCCCGACCGTCCGTTTGCATCCCTACCCTCACTCCACAATCTTGGGGCACAGAAGTGCTTGCTGGGGGAGAAGAACGGAAGCTTGATCATCAAGGACGATCATCAGCGAATATACGTAGCCGATTTCAAGACAGGGGTCATGCAGGAGATAACAGATTGCCCACCAGGTCATAGCCTCAGCCGCACAGAGATTGTGCCCTTAGATATGGATTGGCCGGCCTTGTTTATTTCTCGCCTTGGTGTAGTAGCCACTTGAGACTTTTTCACTTTATTTTGTATAATAGTTTGGTTGCGCCTTGAATGGATGGATGAATCGTAGGCAGATTATGTTGTATCGACGGGCAAAAGCATTGTTTCTAATACACGTATCGACTTAATTACTGCAGTTTATTGTGTTTTTTTTCTTTGTCCTACATATTATGTGCTTGGAACTAATGTGTTTTGCCCTTCAAGGTTTGAATGTCCAATGTGTTTCCTTTGCTTTCCTCCTTTCCCTCATGTTTGATAATCTACTTAATTAAACTCATCTTGCTAAAAATATTTCAATTTGACATATATTGGAATATTACACGTTTATAATTGATCATAGCACTACTAGGAAAAATCTGATCAGTGACACACCATTTTTCGACTTCTGTGGCGCATATGGGATGCGCCACTGTTATCATGCCACTAAACAGTAATTATGTGGCGCATTTTAAAATGCGCCACAGAAGTCTCAAAGTTCAGTGGTGCATATTGCCTATGTGCGCCACAGAAGTTTCTTTTTCAAATTTCAAAAAAAGGCGGTCTAGATCTAAAACTTCTGTGGCGCATATATTACCAATATGCGCCACAGAATTTTTTTTTCAAATTTCAAAAAAAAGCTGGCCAAATCTGGCCGGAGGTGGGGGTTGCCGGAGGTGGGTGGAGGAGGGGGTCGATGGAGGAGAAGGAGGCCGGTGGAGGAGGGGCTCTCCAGTGGAGGAGGGGCTCGCGGTAGTAGTAGGAGGAGCTCACCGGGGTGGACGAGGAGGAGGAGGTCATCGGAGGAGGAGCTCACCAGGATGGAGGAGGAGAAAGGAGGAGAAGGTGAGAAAGAAGGGGAGGAGAAGAAGAGAAGAAGTGGAGGAAGGAAAAGCGTGGAGGAGAGGAAGAGTATAAAAGAGAGGGAGAAGGGGCAGCGGGATTCAAATTTCGAATCCCATCCAAGACTTCGGAGGTGCATATGAGAGAAATGTGTCACAGAAGTTTCTCCCCCGTTTTGATTTTTTTGCAGGAAAAAATCTTTTTTCTATGGCGCATATGGACATATGCGCTACAAAAAGTGAGGAAGCCCAACTCGGGTGGCAAGTCCCACCAAACTTTTATGACGCATTATTTCTCTATATGCGCCATAGAATAGTGAAGTTTTCTATGGCTCATTGCCTGAAATACGCCACTGAGATTTGTCTGTGGCGCACGGTCACACCTATGCGCCACAAAAGATCCTTCTATCAATAGCTGGTTTACTAGTAGTGTAGTTTTGACCGAGCCAAGACAAAATCTGTTGTAACTTGATTTGTTTCACCAAAGCCTGCACATGTTATAAATGCGACAAAAAGATAACGAAGAACGAAAATGATAACACAGCAAGAGGACATATATTTTGGATCATAATAGCAAAGGCACCTCCATAGTGATGCTACCAGCCGCTCTCATGAAGCTACAGAAGCTACAATATGTTCAGGCTGGCACCACTAATTGCAGATCAACACCATCAAAAGACGATAATAGAACTGTCATAGGAGAAGCAACACCACCACAAACACGCGTTGATGGCACAAGCACAAGCTAACCACGACTAGCTGCATCACAAAATGAGGCTGGAACACCAACACCATTGAGCAGCAGGCCACTATGTGAGTTGGCATACAGTTGGTTGTCCATATTTCGCAGAAATGGCCTTGGTGTATAGTATTCGGCTGCTGCAATTGGAGGGATATGAAAGTTGAGGGCCTTACATACTCTTGGTGTTGTCAATGCTGAAGGTGCTTGTGGAAAGGCCGTCCTCACAGAGCTCAAGAATCTTTCCCACTTATGCAAGTTAAGATTATTCAGCATCAGCCAGTTAAACTGGCAGGATTTTTGTTTTGCCATCTTCGGTCACGGCTATCTCGAGTCCTTGTCACTTGTCAGTTCGATTCGGTAACGATCATAAGGATCATTGGTATTGGTTATATGATATCTCCCATCCACCAGAGACACTAAAGCGTCTCAAGCTGTACGAGGGCAATCTACGGTCGTCACTAGCCTGGATGAAGAAGATTGACAAACACACAAAGGTCAATCTTGAAAATGTTGAGATGATATGTATCCTCATCTCTCTGTGTGAAGCCAATTCAAAATGGCAAGCTCTATTATGGCTGGCCACAAAATTTCTGGCCGGGAAGACTATTCGAAGCCGTCAAAATCCTCAAGATAGAATGCGGAAGCTACAGGTTGGAGACAGTTTTTGAAAAGTGGTTCACTGCTAGTGGTCCACTGCTCTACTACTAAGGCGTCTCTAAAGCTCTTTGGGTTAGACAAGCATCTACCCTGCCTCAAAAAAGTCTTGCTCAAGGGTACATACAACCAAGCAGTCAAGAAACATCTGTAGGATGAAGCTGCCAAACATCGCATGAAACCTCTCTTTAAATTGGAGGACCAACATTGTCCCGTCCTGATTAGTTCATTTTCTTTCATATTCTACTACGCATTCATGCCTCTTAGTTATCTGCTTGTGTTGTCTGGGTCGCGCCGCGGCAATGTGCTCTTCTTTTCTTAGAAAAACAAAGTGGGTCCAATATTACGATTTCCCAAGGTACCGACTCTCTAACAAGTAACTAATCAACAACGAGGTTTGCCTTTGAGGGTGTTCGCAGATTCCCGGTGGGTTGCTAAACATGAATGCTTCTTGGTGTGTCTACAGCCTGAACTAATAAAAATAAATGACATATTCAGAGTAGTCTGGTGCTAGCGGCTGGTGCTGTCCAGGCCACGCCGGTGCTGGCGACCTGTGCTGGTCAGGCCATGCAGGTCAAGCCTGTTCGGGCTGATACTATGGCGGTGGTGGCGCGGTTCAGGTGCCATCCACCAGGGAGGCTGATGTCGCGGTGCTCCCAGGGATCTCAGTCCCTGCAGCACAGCTGCCCGCACTCATCCACCGACACATATGCAACCTGAGAAGTAGCTGCGCGGGCCGCGGGGGTGCAAGAAAGCGTGCGCCCGTGGCACCTGAGGGAGGGGTGCACATGGGCCACGAGGAGGCGGGGGAGGTGGTGTCGGTGATCGACGACGTCGACAACGGGTAGATGATGAGCCGGCCTCATGCTCATTCTTCACGGTCTTCTTCCACCAGGACAACATATTGGCTAGGCATGGGTGGCGTTGTCGAGGGACAAGTGATAGCAATGGCTAGACGGAGAGGCCTCTTTTTTTCGGGTAAAACTAGATCTTTATTAAACAGGTGGGGCTACAAACAACTCAAGCTCAATCTCCCTGAGAAGACACTTAGGACCTAAACCGAACCAAATCGAAGTACGCTGCTTTGTCCTAGCAGAGTTTGCTAGCCAGTGGCTTGTCCTAACCTGTGAACCACCTACTTTTACAAAGTTATAGATTCTACCTTGATTCACTATCTCTTTAATTTTAGATATAATGCGTATGAATGGAGACCGATCTTGCATCGGGTTACTAACTTCCACAAGAAGTTGTAAACAATCAGTCTCAATCTGAATCGGCGTATGGTTTTGGTGAAAAGCAAAGTCAAGAACTTCTAAATATGTGAGCAGCTCTATTTCCAATGCATCAACGCACGAAGGCAAGGAACGTCAGTCTAAGAAGATGATTTGTCCATCAGCATTACTAAGAACCATTCCAGTATCACCTGTATCATTTTCAACTTTGAAAGACTCATCAATTGTGAGTTTAAGTCAACGATCAGCTGACCGGCACCAAGGTTTATCAGGGGGCACTCTCTTAATAGAGATTTCGCCAACACCCCAGCGGCACACCACCAATTGTTATCAATGCATTTTGTATCAATTCTGTTATGCACATGTTAATAGATCATATTTTGTCAGAGCATCATGCTAACTATTATAATTTTCTATCACATTTAATAAAATTAGTTATATAAGTTTGTTGTTGGTGTTTATATATAACATTAATTTTTCATAAAGTTCTAGTGTTTGCGGTTTAAGACAAGTTGTCGCTAAATTTTAAAAATATTTTGCAACAGAATACATGTTTCTTATTTTTATTCATTGTCTCATTAAACCTTTTTATCAGAAAAATATATACTAGGTTTGCGGAAAATATGTAAAAATATAAAGCTCATGCCTCCGCGTATTAATATGAGGCAACCATATGAACATAGTCATATGTCTCCTTGTTTGGTTTATTAACTATTATAGTTTTCTATCACATTTAATAAAATTTATTACATAAATTTGTTGTTGATGTTTATATATATCTTTAATTTTTTCATAAAGTTCTAGTGTTTGCGGTTTGAGACAAGTTGTCGCTAAATTTAAACAATATTTTGCAACCGAATACATGTTTCTTATTTTTATTCATTGTCTCATGAAACCATTTTATTAGAAAAATATATACTAGGTTTTGGGAAAATATGTAATGATATAAAGCTCATGCCTCCGCGTATTAATACAAGGCAACCATATGAACATAGTGGTACGTCTCCTTGTTTGGTTTATTATATGGTTATAAAAATATTTGTAGAAAGCTCAAAAATATTAAATGGATCGATGTCTCTAGAATATTTTGTTTCTTCTAATATTTGAGTAAATAGAAAACTATAGTGTATATGGTTACATAAGTCAAGTGTAAAAAAGTTAGGAAAGGTCCAAAGTATATAAGGTGTCTGCAATATTCTTTTTCCCATGTTTGATAAGAATGTTTGGTTCTTGTTTTTTTTAGAAGGAAATGTTTTGTTCTTGTGATCGAACTATGGGAGATCAGTACGTGTCTCGTAAATGTGGTTGTCAAGTTAGGTGCGAAGCCAGGCCCAGTGCAACAAGGGCCTGGTCGCTAGGATTCTTTCTTCGTATTATGGTCCGGGGCGCAGGCCAGGCCAGGCGCATCTCCCTATCGACCGCATGAGCTCTTTTACTCCATCAAACTCCAAAGGAAAATGATACTATTCCTCTGAAGATCGAGCGCAAAAGATCCTCCGGGTGGTTGCTTCCGCTCGCGCTGCGTGCGTATACCGGTCCCACCAGCCTTATCTTTTCGTACGATCTCTCCTAGGATTTTCTCTCCTCCGTTGAAACTCCTACCGCTGCAGTTCTCATCGCCTTCCGCCGCTGAATCGACTGTCGTCGCCCAAGCTCCTTTCACGGCGCCGCTCCGCCACCGGAGATGCAGGCCGCCATCGCCCTGGCCCGCGCCTAGTCGCGCGTTCCCTCTGCCTTGCCGCCATCGCCATGGCCGTGCGCCGCGACGGGCACCCGTCGCCGTGTACCTGCGTCGCCGCTCGCGCTGCCATGTGCCTGCAGCCTGCGCCGCCGCTCGCGCCGCCGTGCTTTCCCGCAGCTCGCGTCGTGTCGCCGGAACCCCTGCATGCTGCAACACGCGCCCATACAGACACCGGCGGACCTAGCATCCCTGTCGCCCGGGCAGTTGCCCGGGCTTTCGGCCGGCCGGCACAGCTTAATTTCATCACTACTTGACTAATAATTGCCTTATTAATCTTCTAAATTAGCTGCTTGCCCAGGCTTCAAAATAAACTTGGGTCCGCCACTGCATACAGATGTGCTCGCCTCAGCCACCGCGCCTCCTTGCCACCGCGCGCTGCCCTGCCGGTAGCGCCGCCGCGACGCCGCCCTGCCAGTCGCGCTGCCACGCTGCGCTGCTAGCCGGTCGCGCCGCCATGCCCTGTAGGTCGCACCGACGCCCGACAAGTCGCCGCTCCTCGCCGCCGTCCCAACGCCATTCATGCTTGCATTTCTCGCCACAACATCCTCCATCGGCTAGCAGCGATGATGCTACTTTGACCGTGTGGCGGTGCTACAAACGGTCACTTGTTTTGCTACGTGCGGCTGGCGACGGTGCTACAAGCGCGTCTTGAATTTTTCTACAAGGTCTCTGGCGAGATCTCCAACGAGATCGGATTTGCTACATTAGTTTATTTTGTTGCTATTTATGTTCTATGTTTTTGCTACAATAGCATAAAATATTTGCTATAATATTTTTGACGAAAATGCTCAGCAAAATTGTTTTGCTACAGCAGCCACCACCGACAATATCTCCGGCGAGATCGTTCTTTTTGCTACATTAGAACAATTTTCTTGCTACCACCGTTTTACGATTTTGCTACAATAGCGTAAAGTTTTTGCTACACTCTCTCCGGTGAGGTCTATCGGCAAAAACCTCCGGTGAGTCTCCGGCGATATCGGATATGCTACATTAACACAACTTTTTTGCTACACGGTCGCCGACGAGGTCTCCGACGAGTTCTCCGGCGAGGATTGTCTTTTTTATTCTATTTTTTCCCGAACCGTTTTTTGCTACAGTGTAGCAAAACCGGGTATTATATAGCAAAAAGGGATTTATTGTAGCAAAAGTGGAATTGAAGGGACACGTGTCAGCAGGAGGACCCGGGGGATCACAAGTCCAACTCCAAATCCATAAAGTGAAGCTTGGCTGCTGAACCGTACTGCGTTTATGAATGAGTACTGGACTATAGAAGATCCTTTCTCTAATCTCAGTATCCACGCAAGGATACTCACCGCAGATTACCCAATCTAACCCAAGAAGTGCAAATGAATCACATTACATACAAATAGGAACTGATGTAGTGGCAATGCACATAGAAATAGGCTGTGGAAATCTTGCTTGCCGATGTTACCAAGCTCAAACATTCACCCGGCCGCCGTGCTTAGCAAAAGTTTCCTACATTAGTCTTGTCCTTTGAAATTCCCATAAAAACCTGTGTTCCAAACGATCCCTAAGAGCATCTCAACTCGTTTGAGGCCCCAAGGCCGAAATCCGGTGATTTTTTTGTCGGATGGACGAAGCTTCGCTGAAGCTTTCGGCCTAGGGGCCAAAAATATTTCCAGCCATGTGTATCCTAGGCGGTTGGTGGAGGAGAGATGGCCGATGGATGGAAAAAAAGGAGGAGAGAGAGAGGGAGGAAAGGAGAAGAGTGGACTAGTGTGGGAAGAAAAGGACGAGAGGGGCAAACGGCGGGCCAAAAGTAGACTAAGGACCCGTTTGGATTGTTGTTTTTTAACCAAAACTACCGGATTATACGGACATCTCCTTCTTAACCTCTTCACAAAATGAAAACGACCGGACTAAAAAACAATGATCCAAGCGAGGCCTAAAATGTCTCATCCAGTGCCCCAAGCTGCCCCTTCGGAGCGCCGAGGTTGGTTTGGAATCACCAGCGTATTTTAGACAAAAATGCGGACAAAAACTAGACTCAAGGGTGCGACTGGGACGTTTTTCAACGATTCTAACCAAAAATGGTATATATTTTAGACCTAGGGGGCGCTCGTGGAGGGCTAGGTGGAGATTCTCTAAATAAGCACACTCACGCTGAAAGAGACGAGGAGCACGAGGGCAGACACCCAAACGGTCTCATGTTATCCGAAATCGGTCGCCCAGGCTTGTTCGACCCAATTTATCCGGGTAGGCCTATTTTCTTCTTCTTTTCTTCTGATCCGACTTTGAATCGATCGATCCAAATCCAGCGGTCTCGACCTTGCATATCCGCTATCCGGTGGGACAAAAAAGACTGTTTGGTCTATCCAGCTGTCCGGTGGAACAAAAAAGACTAGGCCGGACCGGTTGGGTCCAGAAATGCTAGAGTTACGGAAAAACCATACGGAAAGCTATTACGGACGCCTCGTGGAACTCTAACATTGGATTGAATGGGACCGGTGGTTGCCAAAATATCTCCCTCACCAATTCGCAAGAGACACGTCTGTCCGTAAAAACTAGTCCGTAAGAATACGTCCGTATACGTAGCATTACTGGGTTGGGTCACCCGCTCAAGATGTTCAGATGGTCATTTGGTGGCACTGTGGAGCTTGGGCGTTGAGTTGATGACTGTGACGCTACCGTCTTGTTCCCATCTCCTTGTCGCTACCGTCCCGGCTAATTCACAGCATAGTCCCAAGCTCGATCTACCAGTCAAGAGTGTCAGACAGTCGGTCACGGGCGCGCTCTCCTTCCTCCAGTTTGAACTGAATCCGCCACCATGGCGAGCACCGCATCACCCTCCCCTTCCCTATAAAAATGGTGAAGGAAGCTATTAGCCATATGTGTCTTCTCGTTCTCAAAAACGGCACAACGATCATTGGCTCAGTTTCTTGAAGGTGCTAATGTGGTTAAGATGTGCGTGTGTGTGTCTTGGTAAGAATTGTATATACGTGTTATGATGTCTACGACAGTACTTTCTTTTAGGGACACATATGTAGCTGGAACACGTTTTCACTAGCTAGCTAGTAGTACCACTCGTCACTAGACTGATCCGCTAAGGGAAATTTATGGAGGGAAGGAAATCACAATGTCTAGCTCCCGAGGCCGGTGGGCGAGCCCAGAGCGGACCATGTTGTGGACTGAGCCGCCGTCCAAGACCATCTCCACCTCCACCAGGGGACATGGTGCACCGCCCACCAAGGTGGCCGTGCTGTACTACCAGGATCGGTCCTGAGATTTTGGAGGCCCGGTGCCAGACCAAAACTTGAGGCTCTTTATACAGGCATTACAATAACTAGCATGGTGGCTCTCGCAAATGCGAGGGAATCACCTATAGTCGGTTGAAGTATTTTTCAAAAAAGATTTACGATTTTGTGTACTCATGTCAATGTTCTAATAGTATATAATAGAATTTTATGGCTACATAAATGATATGCTAAATAAAAGTTGAAAAAAAATATTTAAATTGTGCGCTATCGATTTTTATATCTTTCAAATAACACTATCTCTACTGACATTACCAATCTATAAGCTTGGTGACTATATGAATGTGCTAATGTAGTAACTGAAATTTGTCCACAAAATATGCTACTGATGATATGTGTTGTTTTTATCGTTATATAAGATTAGTACATAGAGCTAAAGGTTAGATCACAAGCTACTTGTATTTTCTATATCTTGGTAGAACTTTGCCCAGCGTTGGAATTCATATAGGTGGTCACTAATGTTATATATATGTGCACCTAATATAATTTGTGTATGGTGGTGCAAATAATAATGAGGATTTAACAAAATAATTGTGAATTAATGTTCATGAACAATTATAGAACATATTACAATGACCTAGTGGTTGTGTGATAATTACATGTGTGAAGATTCATCATAAGTGTTATTTTAATCAATATAGGGTTCAGCAGATTGATGGCTACATTTTTTTGGTTGTGAATTTTATTTAGTGTATCTTTCTTTTTCATGTTCATTGTGTTTTGAATTAAGAGATATAACTTTTTAGTTAAAACAATGTTAATCTACTGGCTTTCACCAGCTTAGATTCCCTTATGATCTACTGGTTGCAGTTTACTTAAAAAAGAGTCCACCGGATGCATAGACGTAACCCACTTTTCTTAGAAGCAAAGGAACACACGTCAGAGTATTTTTTGGGAAAGTCTTGAGATTGGCTAGAACACATGTTAGTCTCTTTTTATTTGACACGCAAACGGGAGTTAGGCATGAATTCTAACTTACTGTTTTTGGGGGAACATCTTGGATGTTGCTTAACTTCTATCATGTTAGAATTAATTAAGATTTAAACGGTTGTAATTTCTCAGACATATTTGTGTTTATAGAACACATATACTCCCTGAGTGCCCGTAAAAAGATATTGCATCTAGATATTAGTGCAGGTACTAAGTTATGGCTATCAAATATTCTAACCGGCTCTAAGGGAGCATATTCTCCCGGGCTAAATGAATTGCATTCATCGTATAAGAAAATCGGACAACATTTAGATGTATCATTTTTCATGTTGTACGCATACACATGTGAAAACTATGGGCAGAAAATCCAAGTTGGATATCATAATTTTTAGAAATTAAGAAATTTTATAATAAGAGTAGATTACACCATTGTTGCATAAATCCTTTAATGCCAGAATTAAGATTCAAAAAGGTCATTATTTCTTTTCTCGGGAGGCTGTTTTTTTTCTCCCGATGGGCTGTTGTCGATGTAATCCTTCACAAAAATATGAAGTATTATTGCATTTCGTAATTTTAAACCATTCTGTTTATCGTGTAAACCAAAACCCTACCGGTTATATGTGGATTACACACTTGTCATATTGTTTCTGTACTATTGTTGGCGAATCTTGCACCTGAATCTAAGCGGGCGCATGCTTAGTTTGAAAAATATCAGCCGATCAGGATAAATTTCCTAATGCCATTGCATGGTACGTCTTCAAAAAGCTGCTGACATCATCCATGACTCAATAATGCATGTGCAATGCACGGCCAACTGTTCCGTGCGGGATAAAAAATATATTCCTCTCATATCCAATTCTGTTCCGTTTAATTGTACCGTGCATCAAAAAAAATTGACAAACAAACGTGTGTTTGACACGGACTCTAGAAATAAGTTACACAATCTCTGGGTTAATCCTAACCATAAATTGCAGATCTAAAGAGCTAAAATAATTTAGATGATGTGGATCAACATGGCGCCTCGAAACACACATTTATATTACTTTTAGTATATAATAGATATCAATAAATATTATACTTGTAAAACATATGTTACCAATAACACTTAAATCATCCAAAAGCAGTATGCGTATCAGATAATTTATATATTATTATTTTAAAATTTTAATCTAGCATTTCTTGATGACGAGTCACTTATGATGGGTCGAAGTCGATGTCATCCAATAATTTCTTCTCAATGCATAACGTTGCCAAACCATTTTATCTCTTTTGGTGTCGATATTTTCATTAGTTGGTTACTCTTACTCCATGGCAATTATCACCAACTCATCTGAAAGGATACGGATGTCGCTTAGAGGGGATTGAATAGGCGATTAAAACTTTTCCTAGAGTGGCTCAACAAAGGCGGAATAAAACTAGTCTTTACTTTATAAAGCACAACCTAGAACAACTAAGGTTCACCTATGTGCACCAACAACTTATGCTAAGCAATACAAGCAACAAAGTGATAGCAAGATATATATTACTTCAAACACGAAGGCTATCACAATGTAAAGTGCATAAGTAAAGAGCTCGGGTATAGAGATAACCGAGGCACACGGGGACGACGATATTTTACCGAGTTCCTCCCAACATGGAGTACGTCTCGTTTGGAGAGGGGGTGGTATCAAACCACCAACGCCACAAAAGGCCTCCCTTATTCTCCGGTGAATCTCACCCCAATGGGATCGATCCACACTTCCACTATCGGTGCACTTGTCGGTGGCAAACAGGAACCTCTCACAAGGTTGGGGCACTTCTCCACAACTTAATTGGAGGCTCCCAACAAAAGCCACCAAGGCCACAACCTGCAACACCAACAAACCGTCTAGGGTTCCAAGAACCCAAGAGTAAAAAGCTTTTCAACTTTCACTCACCAAATCCTCCAGGGAGAACTCAAACCGATGCACCAAATGCAATGGCAAGAACACAAGTAGTGCTCAAATCCTTCTCTCCCAAATTCCACCAAAGCTACAAAAGCTTGTGGGGGAATAAGAGAGGAAGAACAAAGGAGGAAATCCACAAAAGACTCCAAGATCTAGATCCCAAGATGTTCCCCTCACTTAGAGGAGATATGGATTGGTAGGATTATAGATCTAGATCTCCTCTTTCAAATCCCTAAAGTATATGCAAGAATCAAGGGAGGGATTGAAGGGGGTAGCAAGCTTCAAAAGGTCAACAATGGTGGGGGAAAACTTGCAAGAGAGCTAGGGAACCATTGGAGAAGAAGGACCCCTTAAATAGGTCCCTAGAAATCCAACCGTTAGGCCTAGAAATCGCCCGGTCCGGAGTCTCCGGACTGGGACCGGAGTCTCAGGTGTACCCAGGCCAAACGGGTACAATCTGGAGGACGTACTGGACGCGGTCCGGAGATTAGTCCGGAGTCTCCGGTCTTACAAAAGCTGGCAGAAAGACCAATACGAAAACATCCATAACTTTTGCATCTGGACTTCGATTTTGATGATCTTGGGCTCGTTTTAAAGAGGACAATAATCTCTACAAGATCATACAGAAAAACATAATAGTCCAGCAAGGGAGTATAGAACCAAATAACGAAAGGTTTAACCTCTCTCAAAAAGACAAACCAGTAAAACCTCCAACATCGAAAACGTAGTAGAGAATGCATATGAAATCCGTTTTCGATGAACTAGAGCTTGCCATGGAGATTAAAACAAGCTATAAATCCTGACATGAGTAAGAACCAAATAATGGAAGGTTTTACCTATCTCTAAAAGACAAACCGGTAAAACCTCCAAGATCAAAAACGCAATAAGATATAAAGGGGAAATCCGTTTTTGATAAACTAGAGCTTGTTATGAATATTACCACAAGCTCTAGAACCTCACATAGATAAGATCCAAATAACAACCAAGAAAGGATGATGCTAAGTATGCAAAGGTTTGATCTCTCTCTGAACGATATGATCGAGTTACTCACTTGGGAGACCCTCTTGATAGTATGGTTGTCTATCCTATAAACTGGTCTCCCCAACTAACACCACGAGACCGGTAAGAAAGAAACCCTATCAAGATCATACCTTTGCCTTGCGCATATTCCACTTGATTATGATTTAGACGGTCTTGTCCTTCTCAAGATGGAACACCTTTCTTGATTGGTCTTGTACGCACTTGCTTGATGAAGACTTGCAAGTTACTCCCCCGTACAACATGGGGAAACCTTTACTTTGACCTTGTCTTCATTGATCCATGATCACCGAGGATGGAAAGCTTTAAGCATGAGATCTTCATAGGTTTAACTCTCACATGACCAATCTGTGGATCACTCTTTGAACACCTTGGTCACCACTTGATCCTCTTCACTTTCTTCTTCTCCAAACCTTGAAGCCAACATATGGTTCAAGCATTGCCTATGGACAATTCCTACAAGTACAACTTGATACAAGAATTAGTCCATAGAGATTGTCATTAATTACCAAAACCACACATGGGGGCCCACATGTTCTTTCAATCTCCCCCATTTTGGTAATTGATGACAAATTGAGAGGGTTTATATAAGGAATTTAACACATAAAATGGTAGCACCAATATCAAATACTACATAAGTATGTGATATTGGTACCACCACCATATATAGAGCAAACTCCCCCACAATTTATGCATGTGTGATGAACTTGAATTTCATTGCATATATTGCCAATCATTATCATTGGTGGAGTTTCCTCTATATATACCACATGCTAAGCAACAACAAAGATGCAAGAGCATGAAAGGCAAATGCTTAGAAACAAACTCAAGGCATAAACCATTTCCCTAAAACCCTCTAAAACTTCTCCCCCATTGGCATCGATTGCCGAAATGGATGACTAGTTCTAGATGGCCAATATAGTGATAAATCCCCAAACGGTGTGCATTCGCACATATCCAATGATGAATACTTGGGAGGAAGTAGAACTATATCGAGGACCCAAAGATTGCCAAAAGAAATAAAATAAAAGAAGAATCAACAAATGATGTAAGCAATCACAAGATCCGACAAACCAATTGAAAGCAACAAAAGAGCAAAAGAATGTTTTTAAATAATAAATGGAGAAGCTCCCCAAGATTTGTGCATAATTTAAAAATAAATACATTCGAATACATAATGCACAAATATGGAATCCTTGCTCCCCTATAAACATTTAAGGCACAACGAATGAGAAAGAAGACAAATGAGCATTATTAAATGAATTAGATAAGCTCCCCAAAGATAATGCACCAATTATGATAATTGCATTTGGGAACAAAGTGCATAATCATGGAATCCTCACTCATCCAACTCCATTTTAACAATACAAGGCATGAGAGAACAAATATGATAAGCACAAAGTGATGCTATAAATAAAGTTAGGAAGATCCCTAAGGTATGTGCAACATTAGGTTTTTGTATGTGAATACAATGTGCACAACATGGAATCCTCACTTCCTCTATTTTACTTATAAAACAGCTTTGTGCAAATGAGCAAATACCAAGGCATAAAATTTGCAAGAAACAAATGGTTGAGCAATAAGTAAGAGACAACATATTAGCGGGCTCAACCACAAGGATGTGTGAGATGCATGACAAAGCATATTATAAGACTAGTACAAGGATGATCATTGCGTATCCACATAGTCTTCAATGAATGATATTGCTTAGTATGACCATACAACACACACGAAACAAGGAAGATATCAAGAAAAAATTGAGTAACCTCTTTCATGTGTATAAGTTTCTAAGTAGACAATCTTGCAAAGATACTAATCCACAAAGAAACATGTACACACAAAGTATATACTTAAAATCAATAGAGAAAGATATCCAAAATGAAGTCATGACAATACCAATAATATTTTTCTTGAAAGCATGGCCAAAAGGCTCAAATATATTATTGTACATCGATGAGCTTCAACAACCAACACACCCCATACATTACAACTATCACCAAGGGAAAAGGAGAAAGTTGGAATATATGGAGAAAGGCAACAAGTATCACAAGGAGAAATCAACTAGCAAAATTTCACTATTGCACATGAGAGAAGTTGGGGAAAAGATAAGCAATAAAATTACTAGATTGACATATTTGGGATTGGTGGATCATATGCATGATTTTGTATAGTCCCAATTATATGCACTCATCTCAACTTATGCACATTTACAATAGAGAGTTCTTTTAATACCATGGCTAGAAATACAACAATAAATACAATAACAAGAATTCATGCTAAGATGCAACCTACAAAAGGTTGGAAGTAAGATAAATATGCATGAGCAAGAGATACTTGTTACCGAGATATAATTGGTAGGATGTAGAGGATAGGAATTCGTTGGTCATCCTACAACTTGCCTCAAATTTTCTTGTAAGCTCTACTTCTTCAAAATCGAGAGACAAGCATCCAATATATCTCCAATGTACCTAAAAGACAATTAAGTACAAAATGGTCCCCAAACTTATTGGGTCCAATGCAGTTAGTGCAACTACAATACATAGGAGAGACTCCACATAAATATGTGCATATTGGTATGAAATTGAATTTCATGCACAACTTAGCCGATGGGATTTGGTGGAGTTTTCCCTATATATTGGATCAAAGAAAGCAAGCATGCCATAATATAAACATGTAGCAAATATGCCTGCACGAGGCTTTCAAGAACCAAAAAGGAGACTGTTTGCATGAAAAAGGATTTGGGGGGTTTGGGTATTCCTAATCTCAAAGATCTAATTTGTGCCTCCTTGGCTCCTGGGTTAAGAGATACATCCAGGGGGAGGGCACCCTTTGGAGGAGAGTTATTGATGCCAAATATCATACTGGATCCCCCAATATTCTGTGATGCAGGGATATTCACCCCTCTACCTTCTGGAAAGGGGTTATGTGGGCTTCTAGAGTTGTAGCTTTAGGATATAGATGGAAAGTAGGTAATGGTAGACAGATCAGGTTCTGGGAAGATATCTGGTTTGGTAATTCTCCCCTAGCTACCCAGTTATGGGACCTCTATATGATCTCTAATCAACAAACTAAAACTATTGCTGACTTGTGGGATGGCTCCCAACTTAGATGTGATTTTAGAAGGAATTTTTCTGATAATATGATGGTCCAATGGCTAGATCTTAGGAGTATTGCTGGTACTATCTGTTTGATGGAGTCAGATGACCAACTTGTTTGGCAGTATGCAACCTCTGGAGTGTATTCCTCTAAATCCATGTATGCTGTGATTAACTTTAGAGGTGTTACTCCTGTTTTCTTGCCTGCAGTTTGGTCCTTAAAAATTCCACCTAGGATTCAGATCTTCCTGTGGCTTCTCTCACAGAATAAAATTATGACTAGAGATAACCTTAGAGCCAGGGGATTCCAAAGCCCTTAGAATGCAATCTCTGTGCTGAGATTGAATCTGTGAACCATCTTTTCTTTGAATGCATTGTTTCTAAATTGCTCTGGCATGATGTGTTTAAAGTTTTTGGGATCATAGTAGAAAATTACTTTTCAGTCGCTTCTAAGTGGATTGCTAATAAAAGACACTTGCATTTTAATGTTGTGTCTTCGGCTGTTCTATGGAGCATCTGGAACAATAGAAATAATTTAGTCTTTAATACTTGCTCCTGGGTTAATATGAAACAGATACGCCTCGTCTTGCTGTACCTTCGGAACTGGAAAGTTCCATTCAAAGAGTTGGAGGGGGGAGCCCTGGAGCTGTTCATGGACAGGATGGTCAACAACCTAAAAACGCCTCTGAGGCTCCTGGCGAGATGAGATGCCCTGGCTTTGGGTGGGCTTCCACCTGGAAATCCAGTGCCACCTCGCTTCACGCTGGGAGAGCGACGGTGGAGCACCTGAAGGCGCACCGTGAGGATGAAGATTCAGTGCATGTGGTCATTGGGTGATTCTGCGTTTTTAGTGTTCCTACTTGTGTGGAGGCTGTGTCTGGGTTGTTGTCTCCTGCCCTATCGTAGTTGTTTTTGTGTTGGTTGTTAAAACTCTGCTCTAGTTATCTTTAGTTCTCGTTGTTGGTTTATCTTAGATTGCTGTGTGGAGTTGTTTTTCTGTGATGTTGAACTCGGGTGGTCTCATTTTAATAAAATGGGCTGAGGGAGTGATCCTTTTCATCTAAAAAGAAAAATACTATGACCATACGTGCTGCGTGCTGCTCTGCTTTGCGACTCAATTCTACAGTGTGACTGTGTGAGATGCAGAGCACATTCAGTGTTTCAGTGAGTGAGTCAGTCAGTAGAGGGATTTCGTGGAGATTGCGTGGCTCGCTAGAGCAATCCATACATACATCACCATATCTGACTGACGATTCAAGTGTTTGAACGTGAAGGGCAATTGATCTGAGCATGATGAGCACTAGTGCGGCGGAGGAGGTGGGCGGCGTCCGCGCGCCCGCTGCAAGGAAACCCAGCAACAAGTTGCCGCCGCATGACCTACCGAAACTGACCGAAGAAAACTCCGTACAGAGAAGAAGGTTACATCGACAGTGCCAGCAGTTGTAAGAATCACTACTGTAGTGTTTTCTTGGCAGCAGAGGTTGGCAACAGAATTATACTCTGAAGATAGAGAATTGTGTCAACTTCAAAGTGCTGCCTCTGTGTCTCTGAACTTTCCATCACTCAACACATGCGATGTTTAACTTCAAAAGCGTTGCACCAACAGTTGACTAACCCGTGGTGTCCCTCTTTTTTTTCTCAAGTGTTAACTTGAAGAAAAGATAACTAGATGTAAGGTTTTATGAAGGCTGGACAAATGAAATTGAGTAATGCTATAGTTACGGAGGGATTTTTACAGAATGATGTGGGATTTGCATAGATTTTTATCACTTCCGTGATTTTAGGGCTACGATTCATCCACGCATCAGCACGCGAGTCCGTAGGTTGGGCCGATGCCCGGTTCTCGCATGACGCGGAAAGAAATAAGCTTGTTTGTAGAGATGGGTCGCATGGAATGTCTGCACTACATGATTTTTTAAAAAGGGCCAAACCTTAATTCGCTGTGAACGCAGATTTTGAGCGTTTCCATGGGACAGTCCGATGACTGCAAGTTCTTCCCGTAGGTGCAACCCAGTCAACTATACTTTCCTCCATAAACACGGTTAACTTAATTCACTCTGATCTACAAAATTATGCACCAATTTAAGATAAGTTGTATATGAAAAAGATGCGAATCGATGTTGCGAATCCACCCTGACAATCGGTTTCTAGTTTCGTTGACCTTTTAGGTGAACGAATTTTGTTAAATATCTGACCGTTTATATGTTTTGTGAACGAATTTTGTTAAATTCTTTGTACACTGGTGACCGTTTGAAATTTCTTTGGGGTGTAGCTTCGCCTCACTGTATCACAGAACTTTCGTGTTGTGAGTTTTTCGTTTTGACATTCATAACTACGTAGATCTAAATTTTCATATTGTACGTACGTACACGTAGATCTACTCGTATAGCATTGTTAAAACAGAAAACTTACAACATCAAAGTCGTGTGAAATGATGAAATAAAGCTTCCCCTCAAAGGAATTTCAAATGATCAACTATGTGACGAATTTGACAAAATTCATTCAAAAAATCTCTAAAAGGGAAAACGACGTAGCGTTTCAAACACTCAACAAAATTACAAATTGTTCGCTCCAATGGATTCATAACATCGAGGGGCACCTTTTTCATATACAACTTATCTCGAATGGAGGCATAGTTAGATAGATTAGATTGGATTAAGATCAAGTATGTTAGATTAGAGGGATAATACTTATTGCCTACCATGTGCAGCGAGGAACCATACGTCGGGCCGTTTTGGGAGGAGGGGCGGAAATACGTGAAACCAAACAAGAGCTTAAAGTTGGCCCAAATCAAATCTCTCCCCATACAGCATCCAGGGGCCAAAAGAAAAAAAACAAGAAACAAAGAGCCAAGTAACCAAACACGCCCTTAGAATCCGTAAGAATTCATCCATAGAACCAGCATTTCCGAATGAAATTTACAATGGTGAAATGCCTTATGTGGGTCCAGGTTAGGCGGCATGATAGGGGCCATATTTTCCAGTACCCATAATGAGTAAATTTTAGTATGCTTATTTGTACACATTTCTAAGTTAAACACTATACACATGTCGGATGGTATCGGTGCGCCGAAGCACTTTTTGGTTCATAGCGAGATAAGTATTGGATAATATTGTTTGATATTTGTTCTTTTAAATGTTGCTTCAAACTGAGTTTGAGTTGTGATATTTTTGCAATTAATTGCAATACTTTATGTTTGTGGATTTTAATGTTGTATGTGAATATTTCACTACACGCTTAAAGTGGTGGGCCATGAGACCTATCACGCTGACTCGATGAACAAAAGCTACATAATCATTATCTCGCTAAAAGCAAAAAGAATTTAAAAGGCATGTGTTATATTTCAGAGACGTATGTTGCATGTGCATATTTACTATTATAAACAAGCGACAAAAAACCAAACCTAATTAAAGGATGTTTGTTTTCCAGCCAAAATTTGTCAATTGTGTATGTGTTTGATTTTTACCACACTTTGTCTTGTCACCCTTTAATAATCATATGGTCTACATGTCATTGAGTGAATTTGTTGCCTAGTTCTGCCACACTTTCTGTGTCCATTTTCTCAGCCACACTTTTATAGTTGTCATAGTTATCAAACTTAAGCTTGGCAAATTATCACTAGTAGAAAAAGGCTTATTCATAGGGGTCATACCCGTGGCGCACATTGATAGGGTGCTCCACGGATAGTTAGCCATGGCGCATGGCAAAGGGGTGCGCCACTAATATGGGCTTACCCGTGGCGCATGGCCAAAATGGTGCGCCACACATGTGTGGACCTAGCGCCGGGGGTCGTCTCCATCCATGGGATCGTGCGCCACGGATAAGTTCTGGAAAAATTTCTCCCACACCCCCCCTTGGATCGCCTTTTTTATTTTATAAAAAATTAAATAAAATAAAAACACTTCAAAAAATAGAATCCTTTCATATATAGGTAGATTATGTGGTCTAGTTTGTAATAAAATAAACAAATATGAATTTCGAATTTTTTTTGCAAAAAAGTTCATGGCACGGTAAAACAGCCATAACTTTCGCATACGATGTCGAAAAAATGTTTAATATGTCAAAATGACGAGCATGAAATTTTGAATCTTCTCGCAACCCTTTTAGGTCGTTTAGCGATTTTTTAGAATCTCAAAATTCGGAAAAGAAAAAAGTTATGACAAAAACAAGATTTTTTTCCTGCAGAACAAAATCGAGACAACGTATCTATGGCGCACCACAATAGGGTACGCCACGGATAAGTTTGGGGGGGATTCAAATTTAAGTCCCACCCTGGCCACCAACCCTTTCTCCTTATCTTCTCCTCCACCATTCCCTCTCATTCACCTCGTCCTCTCTTCTTCCTCTTCCTCTTCCTCCTCCTACTCCTACTCCTTTCTTTTTCCTCCTCTCTTCTTCCTCCTCCTCCTCTCTTCTTCCTCTTCCACCACCTCCTCCTCCTCCTCCTCTCGTCATTCCCCTCTCCTCCTCCTCCTCTTCCCTTTCTCCTCCTCTTCCTCTGAATCCTCTCATCTCCTCCTTTCCCTATCCTCTGACCGCATCGGCCTCCTCCGGCAGCCCACAGGAGGTGCCACCTCCCGTCGCGCGTCCTCGAACTCCTTCCCGGTGACGGGACGCGGCACGACCTGGTGACAGCGCGGTAGATCTAGATCCACATTTTTTGAAATTTAAATTTTTATTAGTGGCGCATCATACTCACATGCGCCACAGATAATTTTAAGATATCCTGTCTTTTTTAAAATTTTAAAATTGATATCAGTGGCATATTATATCCATGTGCATCACGGATAAGTGCCTTATCTGAGGCGCATGTCTAGGTGCGCCACAGATAAAAATTATTAGTAGTGTAATATCTATGGCGCACGGGACGTGCGCCATTGACCCCATTTTAGGAGCGCCATGGATAGAACTTTTTCTACTAGTGTATGGTTGGAAACTAAACCGACCCTAATTAGCTAGTCCCAACACAAGATGAAATGCCTAGTCTACCCTCCTCTCATTTGGGAATCTTTCGAGGAAATGTAATAATTTCCTATTCAACATGAGCGATGAAAAAAGACACCGATGGAGTTGTCGCGTGCTTGCTAAAATGCATGTATTTCTTATACAAGAGAAAAAAAGGAAAAGATAGGTCATAGGAGAAACTCCTAATCAATTTCAGAAGTACAATTTTATTCATAGTCAAATAATGTCAAAATTCAATACATGATTAGTTAAAAAATATAGTAGTGTCTCAATAAGCTAAGCATCTTTGTTTGAGGTTTGTCCAAGCCATCAAATGCGCGAGCTTAACAAAATACGAAAATCAAGAAAATCGGTTCCTTCTCATGCCTCTATGACAGTATTATACTTGTCCATGTTATTTTAACTTACTACCTAGATTGGAAAATTAAATTGTTTAAAACAAACTTGCGTGGGTCAAAACCACCAGTGAACAATTAGTTAACAAAGCATCTTAACTATTATAGTTTTCTATCACAATCAATAAAATTAAGAGCATAACGTTGTTGATAAGCTTTGTATTTAAAGTTAATTTTCCATAGCATTTGTAGTATCAAACATTTTTAACTAAATTTTGAAAACATTTTGCAACCAAAGCCATGTTTCTTCTTTTTTTCATCTGATTCTTATGAATTTTTTTATTAAAAAATGTCCCTAGATCTCAAGAAAATATGTAAAATACATAATATCATGCTTTCACATATTAACACGAGGCAGCACTTAGATGACAAAGTTGTATATGTATGTCTCATTGTTTGGTATCTCACTTAGTTAAACATCTTTTTAGAGATCTTAAATTGGTTACCATCTAATAAGTAAATATCTCTATAGATATCTCTAAAGTGTTTGGTTGGTCCTCTTAAATGACAACATGTTTAAAGTTAAAAGTTATAGAAACTTCCTAAGTATACAAGTTGTTTGCAAGAATTTGTTCTCTAGTGTTTATTTGAATTTTATTGTTACCATAATTAGAAACGAGATATTAGTGGGAGTCTCTTGCAGAACATTGATGACCCACAAGTATAGGGAATCGCAACAGTCTTCGAGGATAGTATAATCTAATTTATTGATTCGACACAAGGGGAGCTAAAGAATACTTATAGGCCTTAACAACTGAGTTGTCCATTCAGCTGCACGTGGAAATAGTCTTGTTCACAGTAGTTTATCAGTACCAATAGTTTTGTAGTAGCAATAGCAAAGTAACAGTAGCAGTAAAATAAAGACAGCAGTAACAATAGTAGCAAACAGTAGGATTTAAGTGTGGTGGGCATATGGATGGATGGACGTTTTATGGATAAGACTATTCATGTAATATCAAGATCTAGGGCAATTTTAGATAAATAAGATAAAGCATCCAAGTACTAAATAATCATAGGCATGTGTTCCATATATAGTTATATGTGCTCGCAATGAGAACTTGCACAATATCTTTTGTCCTGCTAGCCCGTTGCAGCGGGGCCTCAAGGGAATCTACTGGCAATTAAGGTACTCCTTTTAATAGAGTACCGGAACAAAGCATTAACACTTCATGAACATAGGTGATCCTATTATCACAGCCATTTCCTACGGTTATCCCAATTTCTGTCACTTCGGGGCCTTCGGTTCCAGACAGTAATACGTGTAAACAAATTGTAGATAAGATCACAAACAATACTATCATCATGAATTAATAACATGTTCAGATCTGAGATCATGGCACTCGGGCACTAGTGACAATCATTAAGCATAACAAGTTGCAACAATGTCAAAAAGCACTAACAAAGATACTGGGCACCATGCCCTGACAATCTTATTCGATTACATGATAGATCGCATCCAATCCCTACCATCCCCATAGCCTACTGCGGGGGATTACTCACTCATGGATGGGGGAAACATGAATGGTTGATGGAGAGGCTCGGTGATGATGATGGCGATGATCTCCTCCAAAACCCTGTCTCAGCAGGGTGCTAGAACGGAGTTTCTGATTCCCAATCGCGGTTTCTCGTGGTGGTGGCACAATGGAACTCTATCTGGAAAAACGTCGAACCCCCCTCTGTTTTTAGGTCAGAGGGCTTATATAGGCGAAGGGGGACACCGAGGAGGTTCCCGAGGTGGCCACACCTCCCAGAGGCGTGGCCTGGCCTGGCCCACTTGGCCAGGGGTGTGGGCCTCTCGTGGCCCCTCTCCGTCCCGTTTCTAGCTCCGTGAGTCTTCTGGTAAAATAGTAGTTTTGCGATATTTTTCGAAAATTTTCCTGAAAGTTGATTTTCTGCACACAAAAACTAGACACTAAAGCAATTCTGCTAAAAACAGCGTCAGTCCGTATTAGTTGCATCCAAATCACACAAATTAGAGGAGAAACAATAGTAAAATTGTTTGGGAAAGTAGATACGTTTGGAACATATCAAACATGTTTGTTAAATAACTATAGTTCTCTCATCTGGTGGAGATTTGGTACACATGGGCACTAGTGATCCCGCTTTTAAACAAAATAAAAAATCCTACTTTTGAGTTCTATAGAATTCTAAAAATAAATCGGAATGTAGCCCATGATTTATACCACAAACATGTAAAATCTTGATTTGAAATCATTTGTATTTTAACCTACACAAAAATAAAAAAAATAGATCTATAGTATAGTGATTTCGAATCACAAAAAGGTCACACTTTGTCATTTTTGTGTAGCTGAGAAGACAAAGCACTTCGAATTGAGATTTTGCACACTTGTGAGATACATCATTCGCAACTTTTTGGATTTTCTTTCATAAATTTTAAAAACTTATAAGTGTAGTTTTTAATTTTTTTAATTGGCAGGGAGCACTCGAGCTCTAGAGCCAAGAGGACTTTCCGTGTTTTATCTTATAATTAAGTATAGTTGTTACTAAGGCGTGTGTACGGCGAAAACTATTGATCAAACTTTACATCCGTTTAGAAACATATATTTTTAAACTCTCAAAACAAACATTATGTTGTAATTCTGCCAGGTACTTCTTGCAGTTGCGCTTTCATTTATCTTTGACCTTACAGTGGAAGCACTCAGACTCAGAGTGGGTACTCTTCTTGGGCTTCCCTTTGCCCTTCCCTTTCTAGTATTTCCTTACTTCTTAAAGTGGGTGGTCTTGTTCACCATCATCACATGATCGACGTCCATGGCCATTTCTGGTTAGCTGTCTTCAGCATGGCAAAGAGCTAATTCGTGTTTTTGTACATCCCATGCATGTTGTAATTCATGATAAAACTATCAAAAGATCTATTTCTTAAGTGATTTAGTAATTAATCTAGGTTGTGCCAATTAGTGTAGTGGCATGGATCTATGGTGTTCTCCATTCATGGAGATGCACATAAGCTAGCCCTAACTTAGTCTAGGTGCTACCTAACGCTAATCTCTCTCTTCCCAATCTATTCTAAAGTTTAGCTATAAACCTTTGAAGATTTTAAAGTGTGCTTGAGGAAGATCTGATGCGGTTTTCTTACCATTATCTCTCGTTCTTGTTTTGTTCTCCTCTCTAGATCTCTCTCTCACTAGTGAGTGTGGAAAGATGTTTTTCCTCTCTCTCAACCTCTGGTCAAAGAGTATTTCTTATGAGCTTTGCTCTAGGTATTATGATCTTTGGGAAGGGTCTAGGGTGCTATCTATAGCGTCCTTGGATTCACTTAGTGATGACACCTCAGTGCATGCAATTCATGACAAAGTTGCTTATACCGCCTCTCTAGCTTGGATTTTAGTGTTCTAATCATCTTATGTCATATGTGACAAGTGGCATGTCGGTTAAGGTTAATTTGGTAATTTTGCCTTGGTCGAAATGGAAAAACATTTAAGTTTAGGTTGTTTTTTGTCACTACCTCCTAGATTTTTAGTGATCATGTTTTTGATAGTTCAGAGATTTTCACTAAGGGTTTTCTTGAGAATTTTTCATGTATCTTGATGAACTACAAGTGTTCATTAGCTTCATTTGATTCTTTATAAGAATCCTAGGTTTGAGCTACCTTTTACTTGTTGCAATTTCTTTTCTGTTAAATGGTTTCTACTAATGTTGTTGGGTTTTACTATTGAATCTGCTGGTTGCTTGTACTATGTTCTATCTACAAGTGACGTCATTTGTTCTCCTTTGATTTGTACTGGCTACTATTTTTACATTGCTATCCTAGCCACTGGCTTATGTTGCTTTTCCTACTATAATTGTCCTATGGTTGTCTACCTGTACTGGCTAAGATATAGTTGTTGTTCTCAGCTGTTGTGAACTACTATTACTAAGGTTCCTACTTCTCTAATGTGGCTTCCTGATTCCATTGGAATTTGATGTATTTCTCTTTCTTTGGCTCATTTGCTACAAAATCTGGCTAGGCTGATGCGCCACAGATAAGTCAACTATTAGTGGTGCATTGCTTGGAGGTGCGCCACGGGTAATTATACGTGGCGCAATATGGCTGGGATGATGCTCCACATATAAGTCAACTATTAGTGGTGCATTGCTTGGAGGTGTGCCACAGGTAATTATCTGTGGCTCATCATCTTGATAATGCGCCACTAGTTGTCCGACTCATGGATAGTTGTTTTCCTAGTAGTGATGTCCGCGAAACTTCTTCCATACAATAATTAATAGTAGGATCTAGACACCCATATTGATTCCCAACAACCACGAAGTATTCGAGTGAAACTATTGATTTCATGTACTATCTCTTCGCATCACGGTACATGACAATACCAAGGTAAGACAATACAACTCTTGATTGCTATACCATATTGACCTTGTTACTGGTTTGTGGTTGTTTATTCTCGTTCGTATATTCCAGTATCCAGTGAATCTCATCACTCTTTGTCTGACCAGACGATTGGTGATACCATAATATCGAGAAAGGCCTAAGAGTATCTCTCCATCGACGGAGGTGCAAATCCATCTTGTACTATCTTGCGTCATGTCATAAGTTTCCAACATATCCTAAGGCAACCTTTATGAACATCCGGTGAAAGGTAAAGTTGGGATGCAATCAGGACATGCCATCCACTATGAAGTACAACTGATATCCTCAAGGTCAAGGACACAGTAATATGACAACAACAATGATATACCAACAACTAAATGATGTTGTTTATCTTTTAGTATATCGTTTGACTTGGGTCGGTTTGGCATCCTTGTTAAGCCTTAACAATATGCCCTCATTTTCAAATAGTATCCTCATTCCAATAACTATACCATGATACATAGAACTTGATCATATTTGACAATGAGCTAGTCATGCCCATGAGACCTTCGTGTTTATACATTTACATGTGCTTCTGATTTTTTCTTTCATTCTCACAATCAATACACAAAGAAGTTATATCATAAAGAATAAACAATAATTGTGAATAAAAGGAATAACAAAAAACATTTATTTGACTCTAGAGCATATTCCCAATAGCGACATCACCGTTGAACTGGCGACCATTACTGCATGGTGAATCGGCACGGCATTGGCAACCTCGGTGCAGATCAGAAAGGGATAGAGACCATATTAAAAAAGAGGAGAAGATTGGCTGAAGCCTTTACCCTTATCGATGGAGAACATCGATGCGGCGAGAAAGTTCAAGCCATATGGATTGAGTGGGGGAAATTTCGGGTCAAGATCTATGGTTTGTGTTTCTTAAAAATGCTAAAAGACTAATGCTCCATATATATTTCTAATATTTTTTTGGATGAACTAGGGTTTCCTTAAACTTGAAAAAATAGAGGATCCGTGAGCAAATTTTCAGATGGAGTTGAGGGGATAGGAGGTGAATACCTTGGGAAGCGATTGGGATTGGGATCGAAATCCACAACAAATAGCTTTAGATCTATGGGGTTTTAGGGTTTGGATTTGAGAGCCGGAGAGAGTGTTGTCACGGGCGCCGAGACCCATCCTTCTATTTGTTCTCTATTATGTTCGAGTGTGTAGATGGCTGCAGGTGGGCCGGTTGCGGCCTTTAATTATCCAGAGGATAGTGCCCCTCCCCCTCCCCGTCACGACGCTACTCTACATAGGCTAGCGGCCATGTGGCCAGCACTACCGTAACACACTGTGGGACCGGCTGGTCTCCGCCGTGCCATGCTAGCAGGAGGGTAAAAGGTAAAGGGTGCCACCATTTAGAGGGTAGCGCTCCCGAGACAAATCGCTATCCAAAAATGTAAGATTTTGAAAATGTTTTTTCCAAACGTTTTATTTTCTTGCTAAAGTTTGGCCCGAGAGGCTGTTTTTGTCTTTTTCGACCCATGAATCAAGCCAGCGGCTAGCGACCCAAGCACATGCATGCATGCATCAAGCACGGGTTTGCCACGGCAGGTCCCCCTATGGTATATGAGTCCAAATGATGCAGAATCGTCCATTGACAAAACTTGTCGTGCGCCATCTCCAATAATTGCGTTTGCCATCAACGGACACGAGCGGTTGACGGAGACCAGACCACCCATACCTACACTACACACAGGCTGTCAAAAAACGGACAAATGGACGGTGTATACGTGCCAAAACCCCTACGAAAACCCCAACTACAAAATCCTGCTCGCTCGCTCGCTCGCTCTCCTCCTTGCATCCACCGGTACAAACCACTCAGGCTTTCTCGGAATCATCAACCGGTCTGCCGCCGACGCGATGGAGTCCAGCGCCGTCGTCCCCGGCGCACCGCCGCTCCTGCCCTACGCGTACGCGCCGCTGCCGTCCGGCTCCGCTGAGGGAGACGCCCATGGAAGCCAGAGTAGCGGCTGCGGCATGAGGTGGCGTGCGTGCGCCACCGTGGTGGTGACGGCGGTGCTCGTCGTGGTCACGGTCCTCGCGGGGGCCAGGGTGGACCTGACAGTGGTCGCTGGCGGCGGTGGAGGCTACGTGCCAGCGCTGACAACGGTGATCCCGAGAAGCAGGGGCAAGGATTCCGGCGAGTCGGAGAAGGCGTCAGGGGCCGACGGTGGGTTCCCGTGGAGCAGCGACATGCTGCAGTGGCAGCGCCCTGGGTTCCATTTCCAGCCTGAGAAGCACTACATGAACGGTACGTGTTTCTTCTTCTTTCAGATTCTGATCTTGTTCGTCTGAAGAATCAATCAGCTGAGCTCACGTAACTTGCTTCCTCTTCCTCTGCCGGTGGCATCTACGCAGATCCCAACGGTTAGTATCACTGAATATCCTTGTTCCATCAGAATATTCCTCTTCCGAGCACCATCACTTGCCGAAATTACATTACACATAGACTGACACATTGCATATACCGATGCAGGTCCGGTGTACTATGGTGGATGGTACCACCTCTTCTACCAGCACAACCCCAAGGGCGACTCGTGGGGCAACATCTCGTGGGGCCACGCCGTGTCCAAGGACATGCTCCACTGGCGCCACCTCCCGATCGCCCTAGTGCCCGACCACTGGTATGACATCAACGGCGTCCTCACCGGTTCCATCACCGTGCTCCCCGATGGCAGGGTCGTCCTGCTCTACACGGGAAACACCGACACATTTGCGCAGGTCCAGTGCCTAGCCACGCCCGCCGACCCATCCGACCCGCTCCTTCGAAGCTGGATCAAGCACCCCGCCAACCCCATCCTCCTCCCACCCCCCGGGATCGGCCTCAAGGACTTCCGTGACCCTCTCACCGCATGGTTCGACGAGTCTGACAAGACTTGGCACACCCTCATCGGGTCCAAGGACGACAACGGCCATGCCGGAATCGTCCTCAGCTACAAGACTACCGACTTCATAAACTACGAGCTCATGTCGGGGAACTTGCATCGTGGCCCCAATGGCACCGGCATGTATGAGTGCATCGACATCTACCCTGTGGGCGGCAACTCATCGGAGATGCTGGGTGGAAACTCCTCACCAGAGGTGTTGTTCGTGCTCAAGGAGAGCGCAAACGACGAGTGGCACGACTACTATGCGCTCGGGAGCTTTGATGCTGCCACCAACACGTGGACGCCGCAGGACCCCGAGGCCGACCTCGGGGTCGGGCTCAGGTATGACTGGGGCAAGTACTATGCATCCAAGTCGTTCTACGACCATACCAAGAACCGGCGCATCGTGTGGGCGTATGTGGGCGAGACCGACTCGGAGCAGGCCGACCGCGCCAAGGGCTGGGCGTCACTCATGGTATGCACTACTACGAATGGACATGATCCATTTGTTCTACCTTATTTGCATTCTCTGACATTATCATCGCTCCTTCATATTCATGGGTGCATCGCCGGACGACGCTCATGGAGGAGTAGCAGTAAGAGCTGGTTGTAGGTCGCTATCTTAGCTAGCTGCCTGTTGACACACACATGCATGGTCTGTCCCTTTGTTGGCTGTGCATCCATGTCCCATTCAGTCCCAGATCTACCATGTATGCCTAGCTAGTGACAAATCTCCCACCATAAAATTTACTAGTAGTTCTGGTTTTATTCATCACCGTGGTAGTTGCATGATGCTGAATTGACCATATTTACTTACCGATTGGTAGTCCTAGTTTTCTTTGGATAATTGGGTCACTTTCATCATTGATCTCACTGCATCTCCCAAGAGACAACATTACTGACGATAAAGTGTACGTCCATCTTTCCGTGCTACTCGCATATAGCGCGGGCTCTTTATTGACAAAAAACACTGTAGTCCTTTTGCAGTCAAGTTTTCTTCCATGATCTTTGGGAGTACTTAGCACGAATTATTGAACTAATTAGCTGATTAATGATGTATGTGTGATCGTGTGCGCAGTCGATTCCAAGGACGGTGGAGCTGGACAAGAAGACCCGGACGAACCTCATCCAATGGCCAGTGGAAGAGATCGAGACCCTCCGCCACAACGCCACCGACCTCGGTGGCATCACTGTTGCCGCCGGCTCCGTCGTCCGCCTCCCACTCCACCAAGGCGCTCAGCTCGACATCGTGGCCTCCTTCCGTCTCAACTCTTCCGACGTTGATGCCCTCAACGAGGCTGACGTCGGCTACAACTGCAGCAGCAACGGTGGTGCCGCCATGCGCGGCGCGCTTGGCCCCTTTGGCCTCCTCGTCCTCGCCGACGGTCGCCTAGAACAGACGGCTGTATACTTCTACGTGTCCAAGGGATTGGATGGCGGCCTCAAGACCCATTTCTGCCACGACGAGTCACGGTCAACACGGGCAAAGGACGTCGTCAATCGTGTGGTTGGCAGCACCGTGCCAGTTCTTGATGGCGAGGCATTTTCGGCAAGGGTGCTAGTGGACCACTCCATCGTGCAGAGCTTCGTGATGGGAGGGAGGCTGACGGCAACATCGCGGGCATACCCAACGGAGGCCATCTACGCCGCGGCAGGGGTGTACCTGTTCAACAACGCCACGAGCACCACCATCACCGTTGAAGGGCTTGTCGTGTATGACATGGCATCAGCCGAGAGTCGGGCCTTCTTGGCTGATGACATGTAGATGAAAATAGCCAAGAACTAGTAAATGCCAGTCGCCAATGTTGGGATTTCACCCAGGGGGATCGATCACATCAAATTAGTCGAACACTCTTTGCTCCTTTAGTATGTGCGTCTCCTCTTATGTTAGCTGCTTAGTTGGTCTCGTTCGTTGTCGTCCTTGCTTATGTAGCTCCAGTTGTTTTGTATGAGCTCTGTCCGTCATGAGTCGTGACCTCAACTGATAATGATTTCCAATATTTTTTTCGGTCCTTATTAATGGCCTTAACTTTGTGTAAATTCGGATATATCTAGTTAAGTATTTAGACTAGATGCATTCGTATTTAGAAAAAGTTAAAAATATTAATATGTACTGGAGGAAGTATCACACATGTGATGCATTATACCAAATATTTTTCTAACTATTTAAATTTCTTTGTCGTCACCACGGTCCTGTGTATTTTGTTTTCAGTGTTTCGTATTTATAGTCCTCTGGGTGGACTTCTTTGTTTAGTAAATATTATGTCGTAAAATTGAAATTTGGGGAACCTAAGTTCCTCTTATAAATCTTAGTATTCCATAGCGTTATACTCCTTCCACTCCAATAAAGAAGGGGCACTATATTTTCCATGTTTTATCTTTGAGCAAGAATTAATCTATGTATATAAGAAATATTTGATATCTAATTGATATCACTACAAAGTGTTTCTAATTATGATTCTATCAATATAAGTTATGTACTATATAATCCAGATATTGGTGTCCAATTTGATCTGTCAAAGCTCGTTTTGAAATGTGTGTGCACCTTATTCATAGGAACTGAGATAGTGGTGTCGAGTCATGGGTTTCTTATATGACATTTGAGCAGCGGCTTCCATGATATTTTTCTTGGATGGGGGATCAAGATGGAGTACAATAAATTTCACTTTGGATTTTTTTATCACTGAGCAGGGACAGCTGCAAGGACTATCCTGCAGGAGTACAGTAGTCCACTGTACTTTGTCCTACTTGGTCTGAGACTCTGAGCAGTGCACATGAAAGTTGGTGGAAACACTATGCACTCAGAGTGAGAGGACTAATTTAAAAAGTAGCGCGTCATGCACATGCTTCCGTGCGTTTGACTTGCTCGTCCGAACCGGGATTAACAATCCCGCTTCCCATCACTAGACTTCTCTATTACTATTACGTTCTGATGATGCGTGATCTGACAGTCGTGGGAACAAATAATACGCTCCGTGCCGGACGCGTCACATGATTTTTTTTTCACTTGCATTGGACTTTTGCTCAGTGTCGTAGCGCCACTCACTCACTTGTTAATACATAGGATGGGTTCCTAGAAATTAGTAATAAATTGAAATACCGGGACCAACCAGAATGGCTCAGGCGAGCAGCGTGCACACACGTGGCACATGCATGAAAACTGGTCAATGGATCACAGGTGTTGACCTTGATCAAAATAAGGCTATTTTTTTAAATAATACAGTTTTTTATTGAATTTTACAAATAATATATAAAACGGGCAAATTGCAAATCAGGGTCCGTCGTCCGTTGAAAAGACGACCGGAATGCGTCGTTGTTTCAAAAGACGACAGACTTGTCTTCTTTTATTCAAAAGACGACACACATGCTTTCTTTTATTCAAAAGACGACATACTTTGAGGCGACAGGGCTGTCGAGCTGCCGGACGACAGGGGATACGCGGTGTCGTCCGTTGAACGGACGAAGGACGGTTCGTCCTTGGAACGGACGACGCGCCCCAGCATATAGCTCACGCGGCGCGCTCACGCGCCTGCCCGTCGTCGTCCTCCCCTCCTCTCTCTCTCTGGCTGTTCTTCCTCTTTCTCGCTTGCTCTCGTTTTCCCAGCTGCTGCACCGATTTGTAGCCCAGATTTCTACCAAAACTCGTTGCTCTAACACATTAGCAAGCTAGGAGAGTCCCGATCTACTAATGGGATAGCCTGATGTAGTGATTTGAGTCGTTTTAGTGGAGGGATCTGGTGGTGTTCTTGTTGAGCAATGGCCATGGTGGAGGCTGGTGCTGGGACTTAAGGAAGGTGCATGGTGGAGGTGCTGATCCGTTGACCTGAGGCAGCTGCACGGCAGGACTTCGCACGCTTCAAGGGTAAACCCTAATTTCTTGCTAATTGCAGTTATGTGTGTATGTTTATAGGTAGCCTTTGATGGGGTCTGTTAGATGCAAGATATTTGTAGAGTATTATGTGTTAATGTACCTGTTTTTGACTATTTTCGGTATTTTCTTAGGTCAAAAATCATGTCAAATAATATAGTGTTTAGGTTCTTCTATGGTCCCGGTTTCGTCAGAACAAACCAGTACGGAGTTGATTTGAGCGAGTTTCATTTTATGGATGAAGTGCTTCAGAATCCTGAAACATTGCCCGTTACTCACTTGAAGGATTGGTTATGTGTTCGTTTAGGGCTCCCTCCTATCCATACTGTCGGTGTGCATGCTTTATGGACTAAGTCAAGGAAAATCCCTAATTTCTATTTAAGGCCAATAGAAGCGCAACATAAATGGGTCAAATTTGTGCAAGCTTGCCAGAAAAGAGTAGTTAACCCCAGTCTCTTAGTGTTACCTGTGGCGAAAGAGGCTGGGTATGATCATGGCCAGAGTAGTCAGACCGGTCATGCTGGAGGTAGTTATGATCATGGCCAGAGTAGTCAGGGCCAAGAGGGTGGCGGCGGTTATGAATCAGGTCACAGTAGCTATGCACACACCGGGGGTGATGGTTATGTATCAGAGGACGGTGGTGAAGGATTAGGGGAAGACATATTCAGTGGCGAAGCTGATGAGGACGAGATATGTGATGGTTTGTTGCAACATCAAATGGAAGACGAAGACTCAAAAGGCAACAGTGATACGGCTGATGATTCTGGCGAGTCTGATCAAGAAGAGATCGGCCAACCTATTCCGGCATCATGGAATAATGACAACACAGCAGCAATGACTGTGAACGATGGGCATGATTCGGCGTGGCATTATCACGCGAACATCATCTCTCTGGGTGCATTATATCCTAGCAAGAGACATCTACAGGAAGCAATTGTTGAGTGGTCAATGTCCATGCAACGGGTCTTGAAAACGAAGGTGTCATCACAACAATATTTGACATTGGTTTGCGAGGAAGACGGATGTCCTGCAAGGGTGCATGCCCATGTCCCTATGTATGACACAAACTGGAAGGTCACCGATGTTGTGATGCACACATGCACACTTGACAGTGTCCTTCAGGACCATCGTAACCTCACGTCAACCCTCCTGGCTAGACTGTTATACATAGAGATAGTGGAGGGCAAATCCATGGGGGTGAATGCTATCATTAACAAAGTTTCTGTCAGATTCCGCTACAATATTTCATACGAGAAGGCTTGGAGAACTAAGCAAAGGGCACTGGAGGCAAGGTTTGGTTCGTTTCGAGACGGGTATAACTGTGTTGTTAGGATGCTCTAGACACTACATGCTAGGAATCCAGGCACCTACGTGGACATCCAACACTTTACATTGCCACAGGAACCTAATTTGAGGATACTTCATCGAGTGTTCTTCTCATTTTCTATATGCATAGAAGCTTTCACTCACTGTCGACCAGTCATCTGTGTGGATGATACATTTCTCACTGGCAAGTACAGGGGTCAGATATTGACTGCCATAGGTCAAGATGGAAACAATCAAGTTGTTCCACTTGCTTTTGCTTTCGTGGAGAGCGAGAACACCGAGAGTTGGGCATGGTTTTTCAGGCAGCTGAAGATAGCAATTGTGAGAGATACACTGAATGTATGCGTCCTTCATGATAGGCATACAGGTATACTAAGCGCGATAAATAAGATCACACAGCCCACTCCTGATGAAGTTACTCCATGGCTGGACATGCAGAGTCGTTGGTGCATGCGGCATCTAGGGCCAACTTTTTTCTCACAGTTCAGGAACAAGGATCTTATAAATCTATTCAAGAAGATTTGCAAGCAGAACCAAGAGTGGAAGTACATCAAGTGCCGTGGCTATCTTTATGACTTCACTAAAAAACATGTGACTCAAAGGAGAGTAGCTAGAGCAGCAGCGGTCGCGGCTCATGCAGCGGTGTTAGCTGCATAGGCAACAACAGGAGCAGCACCACCGGAGGAAGAACCCATTGCCCTTTGTGACTTGCCAGGATTTGACCAACCCGGTACTAGGAGAAGGCCTGGCAGAAGGATTAAAAAATTTCAGGAATGGATACAACACGAGCCTGTAGAGATGTGGTCTCTGCTGCATGACACTCATGGTGCTAGGTTTGGCGTCATGACTACAAATCTGGCTGAAACTTACAACTTTGTCTTGAGAGGAAGCCGGGCTCTACCATTAACAACCATTGTGGAGTGTATTTTCACCAGAACTCTGAAGTATTTCAGAGACAGACTCCAGATGGCTCAGATGCATATCATGAACAACCCAAACACAAGGTATTGCTCAAAGATCATGCATTACATGGATGCCAAGATGGAGAAGGCTCGGTCCATGCATGTCGTCACCATCGGTAATCAGGAAACAAGGTTCGAGGTACGCCTTCGTTCCAACTGGATTGGAACAGGCGAAGAGGTAAAGACATAGGAGGTGAGGATAGGCAACGAAGTCTGGCCAACGTGTGAGTGCACGTGCAATAAACCCAAGTTGTTGCATCTGCATTACTCGCATGTACTAGCTGCATGCGGGCTGATGGGTATGGATGCGATCTCGTTTGTGTCTCCTTATTTTCTTAAGGACGCGGTGGTCAATACGTGGACAGGCGAGATGATGGGATATAGGGCATGGGGAAATTTCAACAAAGTAAATCCAGGTGAAAGGGTTTACATCCCAGATCCTGAACTATTTGGTTGTTCTATTTGGTTGGAGCAGTATGATGTACTGATAATTGTTCTATTTTAAAATGCAGATCCAGAGGTTTGGGTTCCCAGCCACTCCGATGACTGCGCCACAGATTACACGCAGCCTGGAGGCATACATTATGTGGCTGCTCGGGAAGGTGATGTTCACTAAGAACCACATGTCGACCATTAGTGCGCGATACATCTATTTTGCTAGAGGGATCGCGGAGGCGACGTGCCAGGAAGAATGCACACGGTGGAGTTGGGGTTCAGCTGTCTTAGCAGCTATGTACCGAGGTATGTGTAATGCTTGCCAGTTAACCAAGGACAGTTCTGCCTTGCTAGGATGCCCATTGTTGCTGCAACTGTGGTCATGGGAGAGGTTCCCTATCGGCCGTCCAGAAGTAAGTGTCAACCAAATAGTCGGCAACCGGGAACATGAAACAATTGTCTACCACTCTGACCTGCTGTTCGACGAAGAGCAAATTGACTTGCCTACATTTGGCATTCACTGGACCCGTCGCAAGGTTAGTGTAATATCTTAATAAATTGCACTTCTGGTACTATAATATAAAAGTTACTAACAACTATTTTGTTATGCAGTGTCGTTTCGCGGGAGAGCAAGTCGTTAGATGTTATCCATCGTTCAGCGAGCAGTTCGACACACTAAAAGAGGATGTCGTGATTTGGAAGCCGTACACCCTGCAGACACAACACGCACGATATCCCGGCGGGTTATCTATTATGTGCACTAGAGATCGAGAGTATTGGCTGACTAAATCGAAGATCATCTTTGATTGCCTAGTTGAGGAGATGTCTAAACAGAGGGTCATGCGGCAGTTCGGTCTTTGCCAGATGGTAGATCCCCTGCGTTCGGATGTTCCCCTTCCAGATGTCGTGCACGCGTAAGTAAATATATGTACATAAGGAATGCGTCTTATACTTTATCTATGTTCTTTAATGATGGTCTAACAAATTATAATGACAGGTACTCTCGTAAAATTAACAATACCGCCACTCAATGGCTCCAATGGGTGGAGATTTACGTTAACGAGTGGCAGAATGCACTAACACAAGTGTGGCACGCTGGCCCATTTGATATGGAGCTATTCCACGGATACTTACAGAGGTACATGTCGATGACACGGCTACGTCCCATTCCACATGCACATGACGATGAGATATACCCTAGCCAGTCAACACTGGAGTCCAGACAGTCAGCGGTAAGTACTTTATTTAGAGCATAATCAACATCAGTGCCTATGTAGTACATACCTAACTATGAGACAAATGCAGGCCGACATGACGTGGGAGCTACAGACTGAGGTGGCTCAGTACGGACGATCGCTTTCGATCGTTCCTCTTGTGCCCCGTCAGCAGGCTCAGTCCTTTGCCTGGCGGGTCGAGGAGAAGCTGCGGCGTATCTACGCGGCCATCACATGCACCAGCGTCTCAGACGTCGTTCAACACCGAGAAGCACAGCGTCCACCGCGTCACTCGGTGGAGGAGCACGCCCCACGTCGCTCCACGCAGCAGCGCCCACCGCGTCGATCCATGGAGGAGCGCGCCCAAACGTCCACCCATGCAGCAGCCACCTTCTCCAGACCAGGGTGGAGGCTCGAGATGGCACGAGGAGCATATTTCTCCTCCACTCCGCCACGGGCCTCGTCCACGACTCTCACAGCAGGCGCCGCCGAGAGCACCACCTCCAGACCAGGCCGGAGGCTCGGGGTGGCAGCAATCACAGTTTACTTTTGACCTTTGGCAGCAATCGCAGTTTAATATCGACTAGTTGCAGCAGAACCAGATTACTTTCGAACAATGGCAGCAGCAGCAGATCCCCTACATGGATTTCTCTTATCGACCATAATCTCATCCTCATGGTAAGCATGTCCCTTCCTACTATTGTTAGATGCAGTATGACATTGCTTAGTACTTAATTTCTTGTACACTAGTAGGAGACTCCGTTACATGGGACAGTACTGACGACCATGATCAGCAGACACAGCACGAGCAGGTAAACTGGTTTGGCCAGTATCAGCCAGGTACTCCACCACCTATCCCCACACAGGATACACAGGATCAAGGTGAAGGGTCAACTGCACCTCGCCGTGATGTGATGCCACCCCATAGATATGGATGGAGTACACCGAGGCCTCCGCCACCTCGTCGTCGACACCAGTGATATCTACTTATGTATCAGACATTTATCTATCTATGTATGAGACATATATCTACCTATATATGATACATCATTCTATTATTTCATGATTTTATTCGACAAACTACTCAACATAGCTTGCAACACAGTTCAGCATAACTTGCGGTACATAAATAAGAGTCCTATCTATCCCTAGCATGATGCCTTTCCCTTTTCCTTCGATGATGCCTCGCTCTTTCCCTTTGACGATCCCTCGCACTTGCTCTTCTTGGCATGCGCTTTCTTCTTCTCCTGCCTCTTGTCCCACTCAGCTCTCGCCTTGCTTCCAACGGGTGGCGGCATAAAGATATCATCCTCATCTTCGCTCTCTTCTATCCAGGCCCTAGGTGCCACAACCTGCTCCGTCATGCCAGCTTGACTCTTCTTGGCCTGCGTTTTCTTCTTCTCCTCCCTCTTGTCCCACTCAGCTCTTGCCTTGCTTCCAACGGGTGGCGGCATGAAGATATCATCCTCATATTCGCTCTCTTCTATCCAGGACCAAGGTGCATCAGCCCGCTCCATCATGCGAGCTTCACTCTTGAAGTTGAGCTTGTTCCACCTTGCCTGGATCCTGATAAGCTCTGCTCGTACCTGATTTGGGGTCTTCAGTTTCCACCCTCTCCGATGAAGTTCCTTACCAAGCATAACGAGAGCATCATAGTTCCTTACCAACGTCTCCCAGTGGGCTGGTTTATCTCCTATCATAACACTTCTGGCTATTTGGAGAAGCCCAATGGACATCTCTGTCGGCCAGGGAAACGCGTCGGTCATAGTGGAGAGGAGTGGAAGAAAATGCGAGAGCAAGAGGAGAGGAGGGAAATTAATTAGAGAGTAAGAGGAGGAAGAGATGAACTGGATGAAAAGATACATTTCGTTGCCCGCATTTATAGAGGCACCGAACCGAATAGACGGGAAAAAATGGCAAGAAGTTCTGGCGGGAAAAATCGGCGGGAAGGACTGGCAGGAAAAATCGGCGGGAAGAAGTGGCGAGAAAGATCGGCGGAAAGAGACAGCGGGAAAAACGGCGCGAAGCAATAGTCTGAAACCTAAAACGTATTTAGAACCCTGAACCCTTGCATGATCAATGCACCCTTCTTCATTTCGACAGACGAAAGAGTCCTTCGTCAGCTTGTTCGTCTTTCCAACAGGCGACCGTCTGGTGCGTCGTCCTCTCAAAAGAAGAACCCCTGCGTCGTCTTTCAAAAGACGAAGCATCCCGGTCGTCTTTTCAACGGACGACGGACCGTCAGATTTGTAATTTGCCCGTTTTATGTATTATTTGTGAAATTTAATAAAAAAATGTATTATTTAAAAAAAATTAGCCAAAATAAGCCGAGGGAGGTAGCAGTTGGTCAGAACAAGCGCGTCGTGTTGCACGGCTCAAAGAAGACGACGATGCACCTACGTTTCGTTAGCTGCTCTCTCATGCGTTGTGTACTTGCATGTGTTGGCCAAGGAATCATCTTGGCAATCGTATCAAGTTGCGCTGTGAGTCGAGTTGATGAATAACGACTCTTTGAGGACACACTCACACTCGGTACTACACGTACACATCCGGCCGGATGTGCTGAAGAGATCGAGTGATGATCGATCGAGCACCAGCAGCTGCATGTGTAGGAGTAGACACTTGTTGGAACTTGTCAAAAATCCAGTGGATAAACCACATCCGGCCATGATACTGCTGCGACGGTAGTATCCTTTTTCTTTCTTTTTATAGTGAGAGGTATGGCTTATTATCCAGGCGGGCCTGAATCCGTCTGTCTTCAGATTACCACTACCAGGATCCACGGTCACAGATGGCATGTGGAAGTTTCACTAGGCAGTTGTCTCTCCACACACACATATGCAGAGAAAAATGTCAAGAGTATCCAACGGAATTAATTTGTATTGCGTGAACGAAAATTTTGTGCTACTTGAATTTTTTTTTGTTGTTTTAATATTGTTCTCGGTTGCAACTAATGTGCAACTCTCAGATTGCACAAATTCAGAGGCAGATCCAATGGTGAGAGAGGTCAATAAGATTTAGTAAGTTCTCAAATCAGCTACTCTTGTATTAACTCTCCTATGACGATATTTCCTATATAGGGCCAACTTACACACCCCCAACTAACAAATATAATCACTTGCCAACCGCATTGTATGAGACATCACCAGCTAATCTCTCGCTGTCGTTGGATCACAAAAACAGAAACATTGTACCAAACATTGGAGAAACAATCTTGCACGCACATTGTATACTTGTGTACTTTCTAACTTTTTTACACCTAACTTATGTAATCATATACATTATAGGTTTTCTATGTAAGAGAAAAAACCAAAGACTCGATCTAGAGACATCTATCTAGGTAGTTTTTATGGTACCTAATTTGAGATCTCTACAAATATATTTAAGCATATAGTAACTCCAACAAGGAGTTGCATAACTATGTCCATATGATTTCCTCATATTAATGTGCCGAGGCATGAGATTTATATTTTTACTTTTTTGAAAGAAATAATAATAATCCAAATATACATCCATGATGACTTGAACCTTGGTGGCTTACATCCACTTCCCTAACCAAGTTTGTTAGGCTCACTTCTTATTTATTTTTACATATTTTCTACAAACCTAGGGTTTTTTATAATAAAATAGTGTGTCCTAAAGAGGTAATGAATAAAGATAAGAAATATTCTGCCATTGCAAAATATTTTTAAAATTTAGTGCAAGCTTGTCTCAAACCACAACTAGACTTATATGAAGAAATAATTTTAAATATGAACATCAACAACAACGTTATCAACTTAATTTTTGTTAAGTGTGATAGAAAACTATAGTAATAGTTAACATAGTGTGTTGACAAAATATGCTTCACCCTACGGTTGTTAGCATTAGACGGGAACCAAGTTCTATCGTCTTGGACAAACTCTACAGTGCACATGATTTAACCATTCTTTTGGCATACCAATCCAAATCAAACTTACGAAACAAGATGAAATTTGACATAACTTACAACACAAATTTCAAAGAATGTAACATAATCAAACAAGAATGTAACCAACCAGGACCATGGACCTCTCGCTGAATGAGGCCTTCTCAGATATAAAAGAAAGCTGAAAGTACCTTTTGTAATGGAGATTATTATCTTAGTGACCTGAGGTATTTGGATATGCCGAAATAACATGATTTTCAACAATCAAAATCCTTCATTGGAGGAATGGAAGACCATTGTGACCCAAGAATTGAGATGAGTTGTTCTTAGAATTAAGAAAAAACACACCCAGGGTCTAAAAACCTGGATCAATTCCCATTTAGATTGGAGATAGTTGCCCTATGACTGTAATCCCTCAATAATGTGGATATGTAATTCTGTAAATATGTAACTCTCTCTGATATTTATTTATAAAAAATGCAGTGGAGGCTTTTCCTATTGTTCAACCTTCAAAAAAACGGCTCTAATGCGCACAGCCACTAGAACGCCGTTCTCATCGAGTAGCACTAGCACATTAGTATCTTAAACAAATGACATGGACAATTATTGACAATTCCGATTCAGTAAATAACGTTTTCGGTGTTAGGCTAAAGCACAACTATTCTAAATTGTCGATCCCTGGCCGTGTAGTACAATTCCATCACTAAGTTTCTTGCTAACTTGTCCATCCCTTGCCGTGCAGTATAATTCCCGCATGGGTGTTGAGCACAATTCCATCACCATGTTCCAATCTCATTGGTGCTGCAACATTAAGGTTATCACCGTGTCAACAAACAAGCTGTCTATATAACAATTAGCAGCAGAAATAATAGGTCACAAAGTCGATGTTATTCGCAATTCAGATTCAACAGACAGTTTCCCCGAGAGCCTAGCCTATTGTATTGTGCCACTTGCCACACGCACTAGAATAAGTCCCAGGAAGGACGTGACAAAGGGATAGCCCTAGTAAGATAAACATTGCATATTCAATTCAGAGTGAGACACATGCAACATTTAGCTACACTTTGAAGTTTGAAGATTCTCTATCTCGATAGACTTTAGCTACCAACTAACTTCTACTAGAATCTTAAAGGGAAAAAACAACTAGTACTATATTAGTACTAGATGTTCTTTCTTTTCCTCGAAATGGAGATTCCGAACATCGACATCTAATTACTAAGTCGCGTAGCAAGACGATCAGTGCACATCAATATTTGATCACTTTTCTTCAGTCAGTGCAGTTGGTTCCTGCTGGTTGCCGCGCCTGTTGCTGCTGTTTTGTTTCCTTGCTGCAGGGATGCACCGGGCACGGACGCCGTCCACCTCCTCTTCGGCCGCAAGCTCCAGTTTACTGCAACCTCTAGTGCTCATCATCATGTTCAGATCCCTTGCCCTGCACGCACAAACACTTGAACCCTCAGTCATTCACAAAGAGATGAAGCAGATTTGCAGACGCATGGATGAATCTCAAGGGGTTCAAAAGAATCACTGAATGTGCACTGTCTAATACTCCCTCCGTTTTAAAATATAAGATGTTTTAAAATTATAAAGAAAATGTATATACACTTGTTTTAGTGTGTAGATTCACTCCAAATTTGAATGAACCTACACACTAAAAACAGTCTAGATACATTTGTTTTGCAAAGCTAAAATATCTTATATTTTGAAACAGAGTGAGCACTTAGGCAGAGGAATTGTGGCGCAGAGCACGCAGCAGCACATGGTCTTATTCAGAACAAGAAAGGAATCATGCTGGATTCGATCCAGTACTAGCACCTACTGTCTTGAACCAATGACAGTGGCAATTTCTGAAAATTCCGATTCAGAAAGTAGCTTTTCCAGTGTGAGGCTCACGCGCAACTTTTCTGAATTGTCCCCCCCTGGCCGGCTGTGTACTACAATTTCATCACTAACAAGCCCAAGCTCACTACAATCTACTGTAGCTAGCAATTAGGGAAAGAGTAAATGCTACCTGTCGGCATTGTAGGACGATGATCTCTTCAGAGCGCCCAGCTCGCCATCAACGCCGGCCTTCTTCTTGGTCTCCACCAGGCTCCCGCTGAAGTACTCCCGCTCCATGCCCACGCCTACGCCGGATAAGCTCCCCGAGAACCCGTCCGCGGCCGTGCCCGTGCTGCTGCTCAGGTCTGACCGCCCCCGCGGGAGCCGCCCCTGGGCCGCGTAGCGCGGCCTGTCCTGCTTGGCCGGCGCGGGGATGGAGCCGCAGGAGATGAGCTGCATCAGCACCGCCGACGCGCGCATCCGCCCGCCCGAGATCACGCCCACCTCCTCTCCCCGCCTCTCTGACTCTGTGGATTGGAGCGCGACGGCAGCGGCGAGGCGGGCGTCGTGCTCGATGAGCGTCTCCAGCGTGTCCGGGCTGCTGGACGACGGCGGCGGCGAGATCTCGTCGATGCCGAGCTCCGTCCTGGCAGCTTCCTGCTCGGACAACAGCGGCGCGTTCCGGCCGCGCCGGCCACCCCGGCGGTCGTCCGTCTGCGTGGCCGCGTCAGCCGCGCCCATCTGCACGGCCGCGTCAGCCGCGCCCATCTGCACGGCCGCGGCGACCCTGTACTCGCCTAGGTCGAAGGAGCTCCAGTTCTTGCGCCGGGCCGCTCTGCCACTTGCCACGGGCAGCCTGTTCTTGTTCGGCTCGCAGCTGGAGGTCGAGGACGAGGAGGAGGCGGAGCCGTCGCGTGGGCGCGCATCGGCAGGCACTGGGAGAAGCAGGAGCAGGGAGCCCTTGAGGACGTACTCGTTGCCGTTGGCAGGGTGGACGGGGTCGTGGGCGGTGAGGTCGTGCCAGACGTAGCCGTTCTTGTAGCTCCTTTTGGACGACCACGAGTAGGCGTCCGCCATGGCGGCGCCCCGGAGCACCTTCAGCCGGTCCAGCACATCTGCCCAGTCGCGCGCCATTCACAATGTCAGGACAGAGTGCGAGAGCTAAAGCTGCGACGTGGGACAGAGCAGAGCAGGGTAAATGTAGGTACCTCGTAGGCAGAGGCCTTGTTGTGGCGAGGAGAGAGCGACCTCCATGAAGTGCTGGTGGTCGAGCTGGCCGTTGCGGGAGAGGTAGTACACCACGGCCACCTTCGTGGGCGGCGCACCATGTCGCCTGGTGGCGGTGGAGATGGTCTTGGGGGGCGGCTCCGTCCACACGACGGTCCGCTCGGGGCTCGCCATCGCTTCCTTCTCTAGCACTTCAGCTTCCCGAAACTGAAGAATGGAACAGCGTGAGGTGAGGACTATGGTCAGCAGAACCGATTCAGACGCAACCGCGACAGCCATTCATAGACGGAAGGCTGACCGGCGGCAGCCTGCGCCATCAATGCCGACACGACAGCACGCTGACCCACTGGGCGCCGCCTACGTTCTCGCGCTGGCATTGATGGCGAAGGAGCTGGAAGTTGCGCGTGTTCGCGGGCAAATGGGGCCCCTGCGCCCGTCGGTGTCGCACTCCTCAGCTCTCGCCATCGCAAACCCTAGCCGTCACCGCCACCGTGAACGATGAAAACGCCGTCGTGGCTGAAGAAGGGGAGGGGCAAGAACGAGCACGAGGCGTCTGGCTCTAGCAGCCATCGCCCCCGGATGCCGGCCTTTCTCCGCGGCACGTCCCTGCCGCCTCCGTCGTGGCCGAAGGATTTCCAGGGTCGCCGCGTGGAGGCTCGCCCGCCACCGCGGCCGGAGGGAGCACGCCGCGACCGCCAGTACTTCCGCATCGCGGAGTGCGAGCGCCGCTGGAGGGAGGGACAGGGAATCCAGCACAACGACGTTTCGCTCCCCACCGGCTGGCACCTCAATCGAGACCGTGTCCCGGTGCCGCCCGTGCCCAAGAAGGGCAAAGGCCGGAGGAGGAGATCCGCCACCGGATCAGGGGCCTCCCGCCGGCCCACCGCTATGACCCTGCCTACCTGAGCGAGGCCTACTGGAAGCAGTGGCTCGCCTGGGAGCACAAGGTGCGCCGCGCCACCACCATTCGCCGTGACGTGCAGCCGGGGAGGTCTATGATATCCCCGACATCGACTCGGATGAGGAGGGCGCCGTCAACCACTCCGACGCCGAGCTCGGAAGCGAGGACGAAAACAACGATGGCGGCAACGACGACATCGTCGTCAAGCAGGAGGCGATGGACGACATTGCCGCCAACCTGCCCCCGGAGTACCGTGAGGTACTGGCGCGGGGCTACAACGAGGACGCCTTCACCGAGCAGGCCATTACAGCCAGCGCGCAGGAGAAGGAGGCCCAGTAGCGCGGCTACGAGGAGGCCCTCGCGCTCACTTGCATGGTGACTGAGACGAACGCCCAGCTGCCACCACCACCGCTGATGTCGGTTTGGGCGCCTCCGATCGCGCCGGAGGTGGGGATGGAGCTGGCGCACCTCAAGCAGTGTGATCTGTGGCCTATGCGGGCGATCAACCCGCCTACGCCCGCTCCCGCTCCGGCCCTACCGCCGCCCAACCTCTAGACGCCGCCAGAGTACATCGATCTCGACCCGTAAATGGACGAGGCAGCGCCGACACGCGAAGATTAGTAGCTAGGGCTAGTAGTTTAGATTATGTTTTTTATATTTTGAATGTAAATTAAGTATGAACTTTGCCAGTTCTTCGCGCGAGTTGTTTGTGTTTGAATCTAAAAATTGTCTCGCCTAGCACGGACAAATGGGTCACGCCACTAGACGCGGCTGGCCGGACAGGACCGATCCCCTACCCATACTGACCGCGGTCCGACCTAAACGGACACAAACGAACAGTTTGATGCCCTAAAGTCATAGTCGTCGTCCACACTCAACAGTTTCCACGTCGCACGTCCGGCCACAAATGACCACTATGCCCCTCTTTTCATTCAGTGCGAGAGTGTGCCTGTCCTTCCCTCATTCCCTGTGCGGCGGCCTTCAATATAGCAGCAGCAGAATCATTCATGGCACGTGCTCGATTCCCTTCTGCTGCCAAAGCACTCGAGTTGACTGCCCTATCATGTATTCGTCCTCTGTTGTCTCTGCCCATACCCGGCCGGGTCGCGGGCCTGGTGGATTTCATGGAGGGCCTTGACCCGGACCCGAACCCGGCGGGTGCCATCCCTAGTCGGTCCGGCCTGATTAGTCCGAATGGATCGTGCCGCTGAAGCGTCGTGCACATCCACGCGTCCGCGCAAACCCATCGGACACGCTCTAATCGTTTGGACAGACCCGATGTAGATGCCCGACCCAAACGGTCTACGCGTGGCCGAAACTATTCGCGCGGACGCGCGCGGCGTCCCAGCGGGGCGACCCATCCGATGAAAGGCGTCCGACCCGACCCATCCGTGCATCTAATATGGGGCTTGGCTGTGTCGGCCTGGACGCGCATGGACGCCGTGCCCGCGCGTGCCACTGGCCCACCCGCCAGCCACACGTGGCATTGATTTCGGACGCAGTCAGCAGAACCGATTCAGACGCAACCGCGATAGCGATTCATAGGCGGAAGGCTGACCGGCGGCAGCCTGCACCATCAATGGCGACACGACAGCACGCTGACCCACTGGGCGTTGCCTACGTTCTCGCGCTTGCATTGATGGCGAAGGAGCTGGAAGTTGCGCGTGTTCGCGGGAGAATGGGGCCCCTGCGCCCGTCGGTGTCGCACTCCTCAGCTCTCGCCATCGCAAACCCTAGCCGCCGCCACCGTGAACGATGAAAACCCGCCGTCATGGCTGAAGAAGGGGAGGGGCAAGAACGAGCACGAGGCGTCTGGCTCAGCAGCCAGCGCCCCCGGATGCCGGCCTTCCTCCGCGGCACGTCCCTGCCACCTCCGCCGTGGCCGGAGGATTTCTAGGGCCGCCGCGTGGAGGCTCGCCCGCCACCGCGGCCGGAGGGAGCACGCCGCGACCGCCAGTACTTCCGCATCGCGGAGTGCGAGCGCCGCTGGAGGGAGGGACAGGGAATCCAGCACAACGACGTTTCGCTCCCCACCGGCTGGCACCTCAGTCGAGACCGTGTCCCGGTGCCGCCCGTGCCCAAGAAGGGCAAAGGCCGGAGGAGGAGATCCGCCACAGGATCAGGGGCCTCCCGCCGGTCCACCGCTATGACCCTGCCTACCTGAGCAAGGCCTACTGGAAGCAGTGGCTCGCCTGGGAGCACAAGGTGCGCCGTGCCACCACCATTCGCCGTGACGTGCAGCCAGGGAGGTCTATGATATCCCCGACATTGACTCGGATGAGGAGGGCGCCGTCAACCACTCCGACGCCGAGCTCGGAAGCGAGGACGACAACGACGAGGGCAGCAACGACGACATCGTCGTCAAGCAGGATGCGGTGGACGACATTGCCGCCAACCTGCCCCCGGAGTACCGCGAGGTACTGGCGCGAGGCTACGACGAGGACGCCTTCACCGAGCAGGCCATTACGGCCAGCGCGCAGGAGAAGGGGCCCAGTGGCGCGGCTACGAGGAGGCCCTCGCGCTCACTCGCATGGTGACTGAGACGAACGCCCAGCTGCCACCACCACCGCTGATGTCGGTTTGGGCGCCTCCGATCGCGCCGGAGGTGGGGATGGAGCTGGCGCACCTCGAGCAGTGTGATCTGGGGCCTGTGCGGGCGATCAACCCGCCTGCGCCCGCTCCGGCCCTACCGCCGCCCAACCTCTAGACGCCGCCAGAGTACATCGATCTCGACCCGTAAATGGACGAGGCAACGCTGGCAGGCGAAGATCAGTAGCTAGGGCTAGTAGTTTAGATTATGTTTTTTATATTTTGAATGTAATTAAGTATAAACTTTGTAAGTTCTTCGCGCGAGTTGTTTGAGTTTGAATCTAAAAAAATTGTCTCGTCTAGCACGGACAAATGGGTCACGCCACTAAACACGGCTGGCCGGACAGGACCGACCCCCTACCCATACTGACCGCGGTCTGACCTAAACAGACACAAGCTAACAGTTTGATGCCTAAGGTCATAGTCGTCGTCCACGCTCAACAGTTTCCACGTCGCACGTCCGGCCACAAATGACCACTATGCCCCTCTTTTCATTCAGTGCGAGTGTACCTGTCCTTCCCTCATTCCGTGCGCGGCGGCCTTCAATATAGCAGCAGCAGAATCATTCATGGCACGTGCTCGATTCCCTTCTCCTGCCCTGCCCGCCAAAGCACTGGACTTGACTGCCCTATCATGTATATATTCGTCCTCTGTTGTCTTTGTGTGTGCGAGCAAATCAACGTATGCATTTTTTGGCTGTCAACTCGACTCAGTTGCTTCTCTCGTGTGGCCAAATTATCTCAAAGGGCAGATTAGTCATTACAGTCAGCATACAGTTAGGAATAGGAACAGAGGTCTGTCACTCACTACTGGTTATGCTGTCATCTGGGTAATACTGTGTCGGAAAGTTGGTGGAAACGCTTCGCTAGCTGGCCGCGTAAGGATTGCTAATTTGAAAGGTAGCGTGAGCGGGCATGCACATGCTGCGCGTGTTTGACTCGTTCATCCAAGCTTTATTTTAACAATCCTGCTCGCCCATCACATCACATTTTATTTTATTATTAGGAGTACTATTATTGTTATATTATTGAAGCATGATCTGTTACAATAAATTAATACACATTCTAAAAAAAAAGAAAAATACACCACACCACGCCATGCAACGTGTTTATATTGACATGGACATTTGGACTTATACTCGAAGTGTCACACCCTAACTCACTCCGCCACAATAACGTACCTCCATGTTAAGTGTGATACAAAACTATAGTTCCTAATAATTAACATGATATGTTGACAAAATATGCTTCACCCTACGGTTGTTAGCATTCGATGACAACCAAATTCTATCGTCTTGGGCAAACTCTACAGTGGACACGATGAGAACCAGTTATTTTGGCATACCAATCCGAACCAAACTTGCGAAACAAAATAATTTTTGACAGAACTTGCAACACAAATCTCAAATAATAAAACCTAACCAAACCAAACGGTTCTAACATGCACGACCGTTAGAATCGACATTCTAATCGAACAGCACTAGCACCTTAGTATCTTGAACCAATAAGAGGGACAATTACTGGAAATTACAATTCGCTATTTTTTTTTGAAAAAGGGTATATATTAATATCGTGGAGATACCAATTACACACAGCCTCTGCAACAACGCCATGCCTAGCGGCCTTATAGATGCACACAGAAAGAAGAATTACAAAAATAAAAAAGTCCCGCTACAATGAAATTATTCCTTGCAGCAACTAACACCATCAGAACAACACCATAAGCCCAACTACTCCAATAGTGACGCATCCAAGAGTGGGATTTGTCCATCCATATGACAGATAGATATACTCTGATCCCTCTCGGTGGAATATCATCTAATTATCTTGCAACCATGTGACTGGCTCACAAGGGATCACATATCACAGGAACGAGTAAAGAGTACTTATCGATAACAAGGTTGAACTAGGTATGCAGAGATACCGACGATCAAACCTCAGATAAGTAAAGTATTGTGAGACAAAGGGAAATTGGTATCGTATGTGAATGGTTCATTTGATCATGAAGCAATCGTAGAAATATGTGGGAACCATATGAATTTCTAGATTCCTCTATTGGTTATTGATCGGAGAAGACTCTCGGTCATGTCCGCATAATTCACGAACCGTAGGGAGACACACTTAAGGATTCGATGTTGTTTAGTAGATATGGAATGTGAGTGAAGAGACCGAATGTTGTTCGGAGTCTCGGATTGGATCCAGGACATCCCGAGGAGATCCGGAATGGTCCGAAGAATAAAATTCATATAAGGAAAGTCCAATTCCGGAGTTCGGGAATGGTTTCGGTGTTTCCACCAGAATGTTCTAGAAGGGTCTAGAAGGTCCACCGATTTGGAGTGGGCAGGGTACATGGATGTGTCATGACAAAGTGGAATGGTTGCATCATGTCCTAGGTTACTTGGCTGGGCAATTGGAAAAGAGAAATCAAACTCTAGTTTCAAACTCAAATACCAGTTTGAAAAAGTCAAACGCCAACATTGATTGCCTAGTGGAGGGAGGGAAGGAATCCTACCTAAGGGAGGATTCCTCCCTCTCCTTGCCTCCGGCCACACAAGGTGGAGTTGGGGTAGGATTCCCCTTCCCTTGTCGCCTCTCGCTCTCATAAATAGAGGGGAGAGGGCACCCCCTTGCCCCACAACTCAAATCCTAGCTTTGGCGCCACCACCTCTCAAGCCGTCGCCGCATAGGGATCTCCTCCCAAGTTGCCGACTAGGGCAAAGCCCTAGCCCTAGCCGCCGGACACCACCCCCTTGGCCCTCTAAACCCTAGATCGCCAAGGCCTCTGTCGTGGTATTGCCAATGAGTACGCCATGGAGGGGTCCTCACAGTGCGTGTTTAGAGACGGGGGGGGAAGGCGGACGGTTGACGGGTACGAGGTAACACAGCTTACCCAGGTTCAGATCCCACGACGGTGGCAGAATCCTACTCCTGGTATAAATCACTATACGGGAAATACGCCGAGTTATAGGGATTGGTTCGCTGTGCGAGGTGACTAGAAAGTCTAAGTTATCGTGCCCTAAAGGCTCCCATAGGCCCGACTTATATAGTCGCCAGGTCCTAGGGTTACAGGGAAAAGTCCTAGCCGGACAGGTTACAGAGTCCTACACCGTCTATTACTAGTCTTGTGTATGTTGCACTCCAAGGCTCCGGGTACGCTGGTGACTCTACCGTAGCCTTCCTTTATCCGGCATGGGCCTCCCTTCTAGATCCATCTAACTGGGCCGCCCAGCAGTCCATAGGCCATGCTACCAACTGTGGGCCACCCGGGTAATCCGGATAGGTGACATGCTATGAGGATACCCATATAGCATATCCCCAACAGTAGCCCCCGGAGAACTCCGAGATCTTGTGCCGTCTTGCCTCTTCACGTGAAATGCTCCGTCTAGATGGATGTCGGCAAATCGTCAAGCAATATCTTGTAGTCCTCTCAAAGAACCCTGCAAGGTTTTCTCCGTCTTCAATATGTAAGTCGGAAAAATACTGAATCTTCCATCGTACTCTTTCGTAGCCGGACTGGATCCGTCCATGCCGGAATCTTCCGATGTGACGGCTCATCTGCCTATGTCAGCTAGGACGACGTAGGCTTAGGTCAGCGACGCCTCGTAATTCACACATGCAGAGAACACAATCATGTCCAATTTTCCCACGCGAGCGATACGAACCATTGGCGCCTACGGTTGGTAAATCTACGCGGCATCATCGCGAACACGTCATCTACGCGGCAACCGTCCGATCAAGCTGCACGAATCTTGACGCTGGAGATGATAAATAGTAACCGTGGTGGAATTTCCACTTTTTACCTCATTATCCTCGCATCATCTTCTTCCTCCAGCGCGTGCCTCCTCGAGCTCTCCGCGAAAACTCTCGAAAAACCCTAGCCCCAATCCGCATCAGTCACCCCCATACTCACTCCATGGCCAGCAGCATCACTTCCCCATCGATGGCGGCGTCAAGCGAAGCCGCGGCGAAGCCGGCGAGCTCAGTCGTCGTGCCCCCAGAGGGTTTGGTCATCCCCGTTTCGGCGGTGGTCGAATCCACCGGCGGCGACCATAATCTGGCGGCGCTGGAGCCGTTGGACGAGGAACTGGACTCGCATAAGGGTGACTGGTGCGGCTCAGACATCACTGACCATGATATCCAAGAGCTGATCGCTGAAGGTTACCTCCCTGCGATGGAGGGGCTCGCCTGGCGGGCGGCGCCAGCCGGCGAGGTGACACCTTCTCCCCAAGCTAGAGAAAAGGTGTACCTCAAAGCCCAACTGGTATGCGGCGTCTCCCTGCCCATCTCCAACTTCTTCCTCTCCGTCTTGAATCACTATAGAGTCCAGCCCCAGAATCTTTCTCCCAATAGTATCTTAGTGCTTAGCAACTATGCGGCGCTCTGCAAGGGATACTTAGGGATAAAGCCTAGGCTAGACCTCTTCGTGTACTTCTTCATCGTCAAACGTGAAGCCGGAGCCAGTAAGGAAGAGCTTAGGAACTGTGGCACCATAAGCTTCAAGATTCGACCTGGCCGGCGGTTCCCCGACATCGTCGGCCACGAGTCCTGCAAAAATTGGCAATATACGTACTTCTACGGCCCAGACATTCCTGTGGCTAGCCAACAAGTGACGTATCCGGACTTCATTGACGGAGCCTCCACTGAAGCCTCGTCAAGGAGATCCCAGGCCTCCCTTCCCTCCGACCTCGATGCTACCCGAGCCATAAGGCGGATAGAATGGTTCGTAGAGACGGGTTTGACCGGCTTGGACCTAGCCATGTGCTGGTTCATTAGGCGAATCCAACCTCTGCAGCACCGCGGGAAGCTCATGCACGAGTATACCAGCGATAGAAGGGATAGTTCCGCATCTCCATGGACAACTTCTCGAGCGACTCCGTCAAGCTCCGCCTTAAGGACATCGTCAAGGTGAAGGATAAGAAGCATGGCTTCGCCATCACCTACGACATGCGTAGACGGCAAGTTCCCAAAGGTAGTTGTTCATTTTCTATGTATGACATATACTCCAGTTCTTCCGTCTTGCAAATATCATCTCATCTAACATTGTGGTTCTTCACTTTACGACTTAGCGATATAGATGAGTTCAGCATGGCTCCTCAAATCTATGATCCAAAGATGAAGGAAGTCACTGTCGTGTCCGACGACAATGCTCCTTTGGCGCGAAAGCGGAAGAGCTCCACCTCTGACGCTGCCGATGGAGGCAAGAAGAAGAAGACGGTGGGTGGAGCCTCCAAGAAGACTACCTTCGCCCTGGAGGCAGAGAAGAGAAATGCTACTGGGATCCCTTTTGCCAAAGGACCCCCACTTGTGTAAGCTTCTTTCTTTCCGACATTGTCTATTTATCTGTCTTGCTCCTGTACTTATGCATTTTGCACGTTTCAGGAAGAAAGCCACGACCAGCCTCAAGAAGACCTCCAAATTGGGGGCTTCTACAACCATCAAGGACATGCTGCATCGTGACGCATCTCCCGCCATCGCCACTACCACTCCCTCCGTCAAGCCTTCGTCTGCCCCGACAAGCTCACAAGCTAAGGAGGCGTCTGGCCCTTCCGCCATGGAAGTGGACTCAGGTGCCTCTACCGAGGTTGCTGTTGACGGCAAGCAGGCAACGCAGGAGAGTGCTGCCCACCAAATGGCTGAAGCTCCGGCTAAGGATGCCATGGGCTAAGGCTGAAGCTCCAGTACTCTGGTTCTGGCTGAAGATGCCGACATCGACACAGTGACCTCTGACATTCCTGACGTGGACGATGATGGCAAAGAGATTAACCATCAATCCATCTTGTCGTCGCTCCCGAGTTATGATACCTGAGTTGCCGACTTGGTCGACATCAACGTCTTCGGGCCGATGAACACCATCGATGGCGGCAACCAAAGCTCCTCCGAGTCTCTTCACACCGCCGACTTCGAGGGTGACTCTCCTACTGGTGATGATGCTGCTTCTAAGTCTCCTGGGCCAAAGGAATGAAGAACAACTTTGTAATATTTGTTTCACCTTTGGTGCCTTTGCGGAAAAAACTTATTGATGTAACTTAAGGCGGAAAACAATGGTTGTTATTTCCTGCTACTCAAGAATTAGTTTCCAGCATGTATATATGTTTAAGCAAGTGTTGGCTTATCCATTACTTTGGTTCTTATGCTTGACTTTTTGTGAGTCGGAAGACTCTTTGTCGGAACCATGCGCTCAGGTGATGATGCCCAATGGCACCGTCAATAACCTAAGCACAAAATCACCGACAATAAGTGCCAAAAGTCACTACTCCAGAATCCACATAAAAATGACAAAGAACGTGTAGACCAGAAAACTTAAGTTAACGCCCGTAGTCGGAATTTTCACAAGTGCAATCGCAAAACTTGTGCATAAAGGTTTTACATGATCCAAAAATGAACACTAAAGGAGGTAAAAGACTCAGAAATATGAGTGAACCAGAGAGCTTTATTTCATTGATCATATAAGGAGTACACAATTAGATAAAAAATGCTAAGTGTAGAAAGGACGTAGCTGTGCTATGTTCCATGGCCGATCAAGCTCCGGGTAGTCATCATCCGGGTCACGTCGCTTACGCTTATGATCCTCGTTGGGTCTATCCTTTAGTTCACGATTGTCAACAAGGTAGTAATACCCATTGAGTAGCGCTTTGCTTATGATGAACGGTCCTTCCCATGGCGGGGATAATTTGTGCGACTTCTTCTGCTTAAGTCGGAGCACCAAATCCCCCTCTTTAAACGAGTGATGCCGAACGCGACGACTATGGTAGCTGCGTAGCTTCTGCTGATAGATGGCGGACCTTTGGCATGCCAAAACGCGCTCCTCCTCGAGAAGGTCCACATCTAGGCGTCTGGATTCTTCAGCGTCATCGTCGTCCTAGGCGGCAACTATTGGTGCCTCGTGAAGAATGTCGGAAGGCAAGATGGCTTCTGCTCCATATACCATGAAGTAAGGGGTATAGCCGGTGGATCTGTTGGGTGTAGTTCGTAAACTCCACAGCACAGATGGCAATTCTTCCGCCCAGGCTCCAGCTGCTCTATGTAGTGGTGCCTCAAGACGTGGCTTGATTCCCTACAGAATTAATCCATTGGCTCGCTCAAGTTGACCATTGGCTCGCTCAACTTGACCATCGGATGCCTTTCTCCCAACAATAAGCCTCCACTTCTCCGAGTGACAAATTGTTGCCGTTGTCGGTGATAATGCTATGTGAGAGACCAAATCTCACCACTAGATCCTGGACAAACCTGAGGGAAGTTGCCCCATCAAGCTTTCTATTGGGTTCTGCTACAAGCATATGCGTAAATCCACAAGGTGTCATCTGTAACGGTCCTACCATGTCTAGCCCCCAGACTGCAAACGACCAAGTTATTGGCATTGTTCGCAATTCTTCAGCAGGAACATGTGGTTGTCGGGCGTAATACTAGCATCACATGCATGTCTCAACTAGCTTGTCGGCGTTCGCCTTCGCGGTCAGCCAATAGAATCCTTGCCGGAAGGATTTCGCGTAGGATCTCCATACCTTCTAGCTGGGAAACACACTTTAGGTATACACCAGTAGTGCTCCTTTTGTAGAGTTGCCCATTTATTATGGTATAACCCTTTGCTCGTCGTACTATTTGCCGTCTTTCGACCTCGTCGTCGGGCAAAGTTCCGTGTTCGAGATAGTCCATGAACGGTTTTGTCCAAGCCAGAGGGACCTTTGTCACCATGTTGATGAAAGAATCAACTCGATCTGGGTTGTCGATGTCGGCTCCCTTCATAGATGGTGTGCGCTGGTGCTCTAGAAAAACTCTTGGCAGAATTCGCTTGCGCCCTGATCCAAGCTTAGACAGCAAATCAGCCACCTCATTTTGCTCCCTAGGGACATACTTGACTTCATAGCCCAAGAAGCTCTTGGCTCTCCCGCCCACTTCGTCTCGATATGCCGCCATCATAGGGTTCCGTGCATTACAGGTGCCAGCCACCTGCTGGGCAACCAAGTCGGAATCTCCACAGCAAACTATGCGCTTGATGCCAATATCCTTGGCTACACGCAGTCCGTGAATGAGTGCTTCATACTCCGCCATGTTGTTTGTAGCCTCGAAGTGGATCTGCAGAACGTAGTGTAGCTTGTCTCCTGTTGGTGACTGTAGCAATACACCAGCCGTTGAGCAGCTTTGATCCGTCAAAGTGCATCACCCAGTACTCTGGTTCCGGCAACGGAGTAACATCTGGTATCTCCATCCAATCTGCAACAAAATAAATCCGCCAAGACTTGTGACTTGATAGCGTCGCGTCTCTTGTAAGTGATCTCGAAGGCGGCAAGTTCAATGCCCCACTTTGCGACCCTTCCTATAGCGTCGTTGTTGTTGATTATGTCGGACAGTGGAGTCTTGCTCACTACTGTGATTGGGTGCTCCTGAAAGTAGTGCCTCAGCTTCCGAGAAGCAAGGAATACTCCATAAGCTATCTTCTGGTAGTGCGGGTAACGCTGCTTGGACTCCGTCAAGACCTCACTCACATAGTAAACTGGTCGTTGAACTCCGTGCTCATAGCCTGGTTCCTTCCGCTCCACCACGACGACGATGCTGATTATCCGGTTGGTTGCCGCCATGTAGATTAACAGGGGCTCACCAGGCTCGGGTGCCGCAAGGATAGGCACTAAAGAAAGAATCTCCTTGAGCTGCTTCAATGCTGCATCTTCTTCGTCTGTCCACGTGAATTTGTCCACCTTCTTCAGCAACTTGTACAGCGGCAGAGCCTTCTCTCCAAGTCGGCTGACGAACCGACTAACTGCTGCAACACAACCTGTTAGTCGTTGGATGTCCTTTAGGCATGTCGGACGGTTTATGTTTAAGATGGCCTTGATTTTCTCCGGGTTAACCTCGATTCCGCGATGGGAAACGATGAAACCCAACAATTTGCCGGCTGGTACCCCGAAGACGCACTTCTTAGGGTTAAGCATCATGTTGTATTTCCGAAGATTATCAAAGGTTTCTTTTAAGTCGGAGATTAAGTCATTTGACTTTTTATACATCACCGCGATATCGTCCACATAGGCGTGAACGTTCCGACCAATTTGGTCGTGAAGGCAACGTTGCATTGTCCGCTGGTAGGTAGCACCTGTGTTTTTCAGCCCAAAGGGCATCGTGACATAGAAAAACGTGCCATATGGGGTAGTGAACGAAGTGGCCTATTGGTCTGACTTCCACATCTTGGTCTGGTGGTATCCTGAGTATGAATCGAGAAAACAAAAAAGTTCTGAGCCAGCCGTTGAGTCAATGACTTGGCCAATGCAAGGCAAAGCAAACAGATCTTTGGGACATGCTTTGTTCAAGCCGGTGTAATCAACACATATTCTTAATTCAGTGGTTCCCTTTTTGGGGACAAGTACAGGATTGGCCACCCATTGGGTGTGAAGGACTTCTCGGATAAATCTAGCCTTAAGTAACCTAGCTATCTCTTTGCCAATGGCACGTCTCTTCTCATCTCCAAAGCGTCATAGAGGTTATTTCACTGGTTTGGATTTTGGATCAATGTTTAGGCTGTGCTTGGCAAGTTCCCTAGGTACACCTTTCATGTCGGCAGGTTGCCAGGCAAAGATGTCCCTATTCTCACGGAGGAACTCGACGAGCGCGCTTTCCTATTTGGGATCCAGGTTCGTCCCAATGGCGGTTACCTTGGAGGCATCGCCTACCACAAGTTCCACTGGCTTGGTCTCGATGGCGGCCTTGAACGCGGGAGCGGAGTCAGAGATCTATTTCTTCGACGCGGGCATCTCTGAGTCATCGACCTTGCTCTGGATCTCTTTGAATTCTTCGCTATAGAGGACAGCTTCTGCAACGGCTGCTTCATTGATCTCGCAGTCCCTTGCCTTGGTAAAGCTTCCGGATACGATGATGACACCGTTTGGTCCGGGTATCTTGAGTTTGTTGTAGATGAAGCATGGCTTGGCCATGAACGTGTGGAATATGTTGCGGCCAAATATGACGTGGTACACGCTCTTGAAGGGGACCACCTCAAAGGTCATGCGCTCTTGGCGGTAATTGTTAACATCACCAAAGGCAACCTGAAGTGTAATGCATCCAAGGGACCGAGCCTCCCTACCAGGAACTACGCCGTGGAAGATGGTGTTGGTCCGCCTTAGGTTTGCCTCTGTCAAGTTCATCTTCTGCAGTTTATCTAGGTACATGATGTTGATGTTGCTTCCACTATCCACCATACACTTGGTGAACTCCACGCCGTCAATCAAGGGGTTGATGACCATGGCATACTGGTTCTCCGTAGGTATAAGGTCTGGGTGGTCCGTCCTGTCCCAAGTGATTGGAACCTTGTAACTACCTCGGTGAATTACGCTCTTAGTTACAAGCCTGGATAAGCGGAAATGGTTAAAATAGTACGCTGGGGCCCAAATGCCACTCACAGGTAGACCTTTCGGCCGTCCTAACCATTTCCAAACATCGGGACAAGAACGAGCGGCGTAATCGGCAGGCGAAGGGATCAAGTACATACACAAATGAGTATGTATGCAAGCCACCATACAACAGTCCTCAGAGCCATTCCATCTAAAAGAAATAGAAATATTGCAACGCCATACAGCAAGATCCAAATATCTTAGATAGATATAATAGTTTAGGATATCTCCTCATACATCAAACATCAGAGTATCAGGTGGAAGCGGAAAACAAGATCCGAGTACGGATAAGAAGCAAATCGGCATAAGATGCCCCATAAATAACCACATCCCGCCCACAGATCTCACGGATCCCCGTTCCCGGAATCTCTACACCGAGTGATCGTTGCCCACATCGTCCGTCTCCTCCACCCAGTATCCATCTTGCGAGTTTACCTGTTCATCTGAATCAAACAATTTATCGTGTGAGACCCTAGGGGTACTCAGCAAGTCTTTATGCCTCTAAAGGGGACACAACCTGGGGTGACGCAATTGCAGCAAAAGATAATACCTAACAATTCTATAGATACTCGCTAACCATCCGCCTAACCAGAGATAGACGGATGTCCGTGAATTAATAACAACCGTTATAACAGTAATATCCACAGATCCATCCTCCTCCTCGCTTACCAACGAGGAAGCGGACGAACAACCCCCATCCGTTGGCAGTTTTATTATCCATTCCATGGGAGTTGCACTAATTACTAGTCAGGTACTTAGTCAATTTAAAAGCGGTACTTTAGTTATGCTTGTCTATGATCGAGAAACTGTGCTCCAAGTCGTCCATAACCGCGGACACGGCTTTCAGAAAGATTTACCCTGCAGGGGTGCACAAATAGCAACACACACTCGATCAACCTCGGAAAAACCAAATCAAAACCCAACGAGGCATTCACGACAAAGCGATCACAGGATTCAGAAATATTTCAGGGGGCCACCCCACTAAGCTACCCGCAACGAAGTTGGCCGGCTCCGAAACGGACCCAGGGTTTGCGTCAGTGGCTATAAACGACTGGGAACCCGAAAGTGTGACTGGGCTTGTCGATACCGCGAAAACACTCCGCATCCAAAATAGTACAGGTGCTCCTCGCACAATCTTAAATAAAGCAGTAAAGCATGGCATAAGTACAGGATAGTAATAAAGCCCCAAACTACTTTGTGGCCCCAAGAAATAAGAATGAATCAAGCTCTGGCTCAGGGGGGTTCATAGGCCTCCCGGATGTGGATAGTGCGAATAGTCAAGGAACAGGAATCAAGTACTCGGGGTCTTACGGGACACAAGTGAGCATGAAAAACCAAATAGCAGATATTGCTCACCGGTGCCACTTTCATTAGTTATCCCATTACTACTCAAGTTAAGTTGTATAGGTACCTCGTTATCCATCAGACACTCACATACCCTACACATGCTGTTCTACGACCCGCATGGCTCAAACAACTCCTGTAGTAATGGCTCATGGGATGGAGGAACAAGCTTCGGTGGGGTTTAAAAGTAAAGGCTATGCAGTACTTGGGATTCAGTTTAATGCAATCGCGACTCAATGATGCAAGAATAAGATAGAGGCAATAGGTACTATATGTATGCAAGCATGTGGTAGTGCTTGCCTGGCAGCTCAGTTGAAGCGAGGGACGGATCTGGGTAGTGCTCCTGGGTTTCCTGATATATCCCCTGCTCAGCGTCTATTCGGAGAAGAACCAAACAAACAAGGGCCGACATAAATAAAGTGCACAAGCATATGAATAAATGCGACAAGCAAACAATCATGCCATGATGAATGATGCACAATTTGCATGGCAATAATGTAGCATGGCATGGGTGAGGTGTGGAGTACAAGAATAAAGCATTTTATGGTGTTTTAGTCACCTTTTATCCTCAAATAAGTTGCTGTAAACTTTATATTTATATGATGCATGCTGCAATTCAGAACATGGAATGCATAGATAGAACGGGCTCGTCACGCTGATCGATTTAGATATATCATTTGTCAAATTCGGAGTTATAAAACAAAAGTTATTAATTAATTAAGGCAAAGGGCATTTTATTGTAATTTTAATCAACTTGAAAATTAAAGTGTTCAAACATTATTTTGAATAGCATATTTGAATTCCTCACATTTTTCTGATTTCAAAACATATATCACATGTTTAATTTGGAATTATATTTCAAAAGTTATTCAAAAACAGATTTAAATTTGAATTTAAAACAAATTTGAAAAGCTTTAAATTTTAAACAGAAAACAGAAATCCTTTTCTTACTCAACCCAGATCTAGCCACAGCCACAGACAAGTGGGGCCAGGCTGACTGGGCGACACAGCGTCCAGGAAAACCTTCTGTCACCGCGGGCTCGCCTAGCCACTGAGGCTGCGGGGCGGGCCTTCTGGCGCAGGCCCACTTGACAGCGGCGAGGGAGACAGGGACTGACAGGAGGGGCTGGGGTTGGAGCACGGGTTAGGGCTAAGATTCTACGGGGTGCTTTTTGCAAAGTTCCCACAAAGGCTGGCTGGTGGGCTCGGCGGACTGCGGGTTGAGCGAAAACAAAAGGGAGGGGCTAACTGCAAAACAGCGCCGCGGTACTGTTCTTCGTCTCCACGGTCTGACGGAAAACCGCGCGCGGTGCAGAGCGGGGGGAATCGAACGCGGGTCGCGGCCGTCCGCGCTGATGGGGCTAGCCAGTGCGGCTGGCTCGGGGAGGTTGCTAGGAGGGGGATGGGCGGCTAGATGAGGTTCTTCGCGACGCGGCGACGCAGAGGACGCACGTGCACGCGACGCACCGAGAGCGCTCGACGGTTGGTCCGGCGAGAACAGGGAGCCACGGCGAGGACGGAGGTGTCAGGGAGGATCGTGGGCTCACCGCGGGGTTGTTGGTGCGGTCGGATCGGGCAGAGGAGTGGCCGATCGTCGACGACGCAGACGTTCCGGCAGGCTAGGGTTTGGCGACGGTGGCGGCGGGTACCGGCGGTTCCAGCCCTTCTCCTCCTCGACAGCGTGTCCAGGGTGAAGCAGAGGGATGCCCTTGGTCTTCCAGTCCACCTCCTCGACGCGCTTGACGGCCGTAACGACAACGTGCTGGCGGCGGCCGGCGAGAGAGGGTGGGCGTCGGTGGAGAGGGAGGAAAGGAGCGGCAGGGCTCTGGGCGGATCTGGGAGGGGCAGGGGAGTCGTGTGGATGAGGGCAAGCGAGAGAGAGGGAGGAGGTGGCGTGCGGGAGTGGGTAGAGGAAAAAGGTGGTCTCGGCCACCTTTTCTTCCCTCCTCTCACGTGCTTGTCGTGAGGCTAGGGCAGGGCAGGAGCATGGGGCTGCCAGGTGGGACCAGAGAGCGTCCAAGGAGGGGTAGGGTCGGGTGGGGCTGCTGGAAGAGAGAAGGAGAGAGGGGAGGTTGGCTCGGGTGAGCTAGGGTTGGGGCTAGAGGGTAGTTCGGGTGTGGGTTTTGAGGGTTAGGGCAGGTTAGGGTTAGCTGATGGGTGGGTCAGAGAGAGAGGGACAGGTGGGACCAGCAGGTTAGAGAGAGGTGAGAGGCCGAGAGAGAGGGTAGGGTAACTAGGGAGGCTCGGTTTAGGGTTTAGGAGAGAGGGGTGGTATGGTAGATGGTGATAGTGGGGTAGGTGATTAGGGTTAGGGTTTAGGATAGAGGATAGAGAGAGAGGGTGTAGCTAGGGTTTAGATGATCTAAGTTTAGGGCTTGAGCTAGGGTTTAGCTAGATAGGGTATAATAGATAGAATATGAATTTGAATGCTTCAAATGGTTATGCCTCAACAAAACAAAACCATCTATCCAAGATTGAGAGGTGGGGAAGGGGTCTTGCATGATGGATGAGGGTGAGGAGTGAGGTTTGGGGTAGGGTGATGATGTGCACAAGGTGATGGTTAGAAGAGAGCAAGAGGGTAGCTAGAAGAGGCATATGATGGCCAAAAAGAGAGAGAGATAGAGAGGGTTGTGTATGAGCAAAGGAATAGAGCTAAAGAGAAAAGGAATACTCCACTCAAAAATCCAAGAAAATAAACCCAAAGAAAAGAAGATGGTAGAGATCTTGCATGGCCCATGCATGAATAGTAAATGCCATGTTTATTATTGTGAAAACAATTGTAAATGACCATGGGCATTTATTAACACATGCATTTCCAAACATGGAATTAAGGCCAAGCCAAAAGAGTGGTGTTGGGGTCCCATGTGGAGTAGGTGAAATATGCTCATATTTGAATATAATTTGGCCATGCTAGTGTGTATGTCCCACTAGATGCATAAATAGCCTCAATAATATCCCAACATGAGAATAACCCCAAAACAATCCATATGGGAGCTAGAAAAGGTTCCACTCACAAGGCATGCAAAGGTGGCCCTCCACATATCCATATGGTGAAAACAACATGATGCATATATGGGAGCATGTGGAGATAGAATTGGATCCATCCCAACCCACATGAGCTAGAGGTAAAACCCAATAAGTTGCAATGCTCATATATGGTGGAATGGTGGAATGATGGGGTGATGACAAGAAAGGTGGTGGAGTTAATAAAAGATATGCCCCCAACTCAACTTGGGTATTAAACAATATATCAATAACCAAATACAATATCAAGAGGCAAATACAATTTACAATGCATATGAGGGAAGAACCAAAACCAAAAGGAGTTTTATATGATGCTCAAATGCAAGGTGGCATGATGACATGAGCATGATATAATTATGATGCAACAATCATATATATGAAGTAGCATCTATATAGACTAGACTAGTAGCATTGCAATTGTTAGACAATTGGGATGCTACAAACCTCCCACCAGCGCAGGAACTGGGGAACTGGGGGGAGAGTGGCCATCAGGATCCTCAGAGAGGTCTTCTGTTGTCGGACGGTGGGGGTGCCAAGGAAAATGTGGTAGACTGGGGCCTTCTTCGCGAAGGGGTTCTTGCCCTTGTCGTCGCTCATGGCTGCGTGCTTGGAGTCAACGTCCTCGTCCATGTCACTTGAATCCTTGGACTCCTCCTCCTTATTTTTGCCCTTGCCCTTGCCTCACGGTCTATTCTTCCGACTTCGCTTGTAGCCGGACTCCGGGTCTTCCTTGAGGTCGTTGACGAACTTGCAGTGTCGATTGGTGTGGGTGGCTTTGCCGTTGACGTCGAGGTGTATGAGGCACGGCATATCGCGGTACTCCTCGTAGGTTTGGGGAACGCGGAGCGGCGCCAAGGTAGTTTCGCTTCCTCGCTGCTGCCCACGACCAGCTCCCCTTCCTCGGCCATGTTGTCCGCCATCACCTCGTCCTGCAAAAGTCATAGCGACCATGTCGGTAGATTACTTTTCTTCTGGAGTGGTTTTCCGCTTTGTACTGCTGTTCCTTCGAGCTTGAGTTGGAACGGCTGTTGCCGGTAAGGAGCCGCGAGCATTGTCGTCGGCAGCTGCGAACTCACTAGCCAACTGAATCATCTGGTTCAAGTCAAGCTGGTGATCGTCCTGCAAGCGCTTCAGCTTATGCCGGAGCAACGTGCCCCTTTCCAACCCATCAATGAAGGCGTCCATGGCGGTCTAAGCGTGCACTCCTACGCAGGAATTCTTCATATCCAGCCAGCGGGAGAGGTAGGCGCGAGATGTCTCGTCTTTCTCTTGCACGCACCGCTGTAGATCGCCCACAGTGCAGGGACGCTTGTATGTACCCTCAAAGTTCTTGGTGAATGCCTCTTGCATGTCCAACCAGTTGTAGATAGATTTCTCCGGCAAGTCGTCTATCCATTGACGGGCCGTGCCCGCCAACATTAACGGGAGGTACTTGACAGCGACGTTGGGGTTGCCTCCGGCAATCTCCACCGCGTTGTCGTAGTCCTGCAACCATGTGGCTGGCTTGGCGGTGCCGTCATAGGGCTTGATGGTCTTGTCAAGCCGGAAGCCTTTGGGGTAAGTTGCGGACCGTATTGCAGGTCCAAAACAACGTGGTCCCAGGTATGGTCCTTCCCGGGCCTCGTGGATCTTGTCGATCCACGAACGTGCATCGTATGGCTCCGGGTTCTTCTTCTTTTCAACAGGGGATGGGATGCGTGAGCAACGCGGGCCTCCTCCGCCATGGTGACTGCTTGGTGGTGACGGAGGCGGAGGTGGCGATGGGTTAGCCTTCTTGCTGTTACCCTCCTGCGATGCCTCGCGCCTGTCATGGTTTCTTGCCGGACGCGGAGGGTCATGGCGTGACTTGCTCCTGCATCCTTGGTTGCGCTCTCCGTCATGACGGGTCTGCTCCGTGTTGTTGCAGATGACGATGCCGCACTGCTTTAGTGGGGGCATATCCGTACGATGGTGAGCCTTGTAATCTTTGCCATGTCGGGGGGACCGGGGCGATGGCGATGGGCGACAAGGTCGGGCCTTTTCTCCGTGGTCAGAGGATATGGGGATAGCATCCTTCCTGTTGCGTGCATCCCTCCGTCTTCATTCTGATGAACCCGTCTGAGACTCGACATCGAGAGGAGATCTGTCCCTTGGCGACTTATACTGGCTAGATTGGCAGAGCGCTGGGTCAGACTCGAGCCTCTGAGAGGTGGCCTTTTCCTGCTGCTTCACCTCCTTGGCCACTAAGTCATAGACCTGTTCCACTGCCTCGGGCGATCTATCCTGCTCCAGAAGGGTCTTGGCAACGGCGAGGTTAAGGAGTGGGGTGGGCATCACCTGCTTGCCTTCACTGTCAATGTATGGCTTGGCTTGTGCCAGCTTCGAGGGAGCCCATCTTAGGTTGCGCCGTACACCAGGATCGTTGACGACGCGAGCCGGAGCTTTCTTGGCCTTCTGCTGTTGCAGCAAAGTCTTGTACTCGGCCTCCATTGCTCTAGCTTTTTCTATGGACTTCTGCGTGTTGACCAGATCTCGATCTAGCTTAGCGCCTTGCTCCGCGATGGCCTGCGCTTCCTCCAGCAGCTGCTGGCGCTTCTCGTCAAGCTGGGTCATGTTCCGGATATGAGCGATGGTCAGTGGCTCAACGAGGAGATTATCGTACATTACTCTATCAGCCGGAGTAACTTGGGCTGCTGCAGACGTAGATGCCGGAGGAGGCAAGTTTGCGGTGTTGTTGTTGCTCGGGCCGGTGCCGAGTTCCTGCGGCTGCTGCACTGGGTTAGGCGGAGGAGGCATGAACTTTGCACGATCATCGTCAACAGCAATAAGTGGCCCCTTCCCCTTCTCCAGCACTGTAGGCGGAGCTTGTCCGGGTTGATCTTCATCCATCGCCGTCCCAATGGTGACGAACACCCCTCGAGACGTGACGGCATTGTTGGCTTGCTCGTCGCGCGTGTATTCCTCCTCCATCTCCTGCATGGCGGAGTCTAGCTCTTCTGGACTGAAATCTATCTCCTCTGAATCTGCACTGAAGTCAGCGTAAAGCGCGGTGGAGGTGCAACACCAGCGACAATGACTGGAGGTGGCGGCGCAGCTACGACAATGGCGGCCGGAGGCGGTGGTGGCGGCGGCTGAACCGGAGGGTCTCCGTCCATGAGCGCAAGCGCCATCTGGGCTGCTGCGTCAGCTTCCGCGTAGTTGTTGACGGTGCTCACCATCTCTTCGACGGTAAGGCGTCCTGTTGCCTGCCGCCGTCTTAAAGAATGTCGGAGAAGCGTGTCACGGTCCAGCCCTTCCACGAAGTGATACAGAGCATTATCATCGGGGTAGTGGGCCAGATCGGCTCGTATACGGAGCCACCTGCTCAAGTAATCGCGGGGGTTTTCGCCTTCTCTCAACGCAACGCGCCAGATCGAAGATGGTAACCACTCCGACAAACTTGGATCTATGCTGTCCAGACGCACGGGCGAAGCCGGCGGATTTGCAGCGATCTTTCACCTTTATATCCTGCACAGGGGCGGTTTGGGTGGGCCTTAAATTTTTCCGATCTTTGCCAGCAAACTCCGAGGAGATATCTGACATCGATCCTTCCGTGAACGTATCCTGCCCATAGGCGGTCTGTGCAGGCCTTGGGTTTTTCCGATCTTTGCCGGCAAACTCCGAAGAGAGATCCGACATTGATCCTTCCGCGAACGTATCCTGCCCATAGGCGGTCCGTGCGGGCCTTGATGCTCCTCCGACTCCCAGGGAACTAGTGCCCGAGTCGGTTTCTCCAATGAAGAGGTGGATGTCTCCGATATGAACGATCGAGCACCGCGTAGGGTTCGTCTTCGCCGGGATCCAGAACTCGTCGAGAGGGACGATCGGAACGTTGCCGGAGAAGAGAACGCGACCGATGGCTACGGTTTCACCGATTCCTGCGAAGATCTTGGTCCTCGCCCACTGAAGAGCCTGAAGTGCCTCTTGCCCCACGGTGGGCGCCAACTATCGTGCTATTGCTAACGAGTACGCCATGGAGGGGTCCTCACAGTGCGTGTTTAGAGACGTGGGGGAAGGCGGACGGTTGACGGGTACGAGGTAACACAGCTTATCCAGGTTCAGATCCCACGACGGTGGCGGAATCCTACTCCTGCTATAAATCACTATACGGGCAATACGCCGAGTTACAGGGATTGGTTCGCTGTGCGACGTGACTAGAAAGTATAAGTTATCGTGCCCTAAAGGCTCCCATAGGCCCGACTTATATAGTCTCCAGGTCCTAGGGTTACAGGGAAAAGTCGTAGCCGGACAGGTTACAGAGTCCTACACCGTCTATTACTAGTCTTGTGTATCTTGCACTCCAAGGCTCTGGGTACGCTTGTGACTCTACCGTAGCCTTCCTTTATCCGGCATGGGCCTCCCTTCTGGATCCATCTAACTGGGCCGCCCAGCAGGCCATAGGCCATGCTACCAACTATGGGCCACCCAGGTTATCCGGATAGGTGACATGCTATGAGGATACCCATATAGCATATCCCCAACAGCCTCTCTTCTACTCCACCATACCCGCTCTGGCTTAGGCGAAGCCCTGCGAGATTTCCCCTCTAAACTCCAACACCACACCGTCGTGCTGCCGGAATCGTGAGGAGGGATCTACAACCTTCGCTGCCTGCTGGAAGGGAGAGGAAGGTCTTCATCGATTACGGAACGTGTGACCGACTACGGGAGCGCTGTCGGAGCGCACCGTTGGAAGGATCGTCTACGCGATCTTGAGATCGGCAAGTGAACGACTACATCACCCATGAGAATTTGATCTCGTTAACCGCTTTGGAATCTTTGAGGGTGAGTACTCTATCGCCTCGTTGCTAAAATCTAGTAGATAGATCTTGGCTTGTATGTGTTCATGCGATAGATTTTTTTTGTTTTTCATGCTACAAACCCCTACATATAGTATATTGTACATCTATATACACGTTTATTTTAAAAAATACAAAAAACTTAGTTGTGGTGCACTAGCTAAGCTCCCCATGGCGCATCATGCCTGCGGTGCATCCAACCTTCAAGCATGGCGCATCACACGGTGAGTCACATGTAGCATACCCATGGCGCACCGCCACGGCTATAGGGCCATACCCGCGGCGCACCACGTCGTGCGTCACGGCTAAATTTTACCAATGGCGCATTTTTAGTGGCGCACGGGTGGTGAGCCATAGGTATGCTAAACTAGTGCACCACAGGTAAGCCATTTTCCAGTAGTACTTGGTCGAGATAATTGAGATTGATCATCTGGGGGCGGCCCGGCAAAAACATGTTGATGGCTAGGGTTTGGATCGAGATTAGCCTGATACCATGAAAAAGTATTAGAATATGCATAATGCGGTGGATGTTGTATTGAGTCTCTTGGGCAGAGTTATATACTAATTCCAATATAATCTTATCTCTAACTGCTCATATCTCTTACAAAAAGTTCAAATGTTTCGAAAAATCATCCGAGAACAAATATTTGTGAACACTTTATTTACTTTGCATCTTTCTAACTATGTTGCATGTGACATTTGTTATAGTATGCATTATAGTTTTCTATTGACATAAATCTAAAAGAAAAAAAGAACACTCCAGAGACATCTATCGATGTATTTATTAGATGATATCCAATTTAAATAATTTAAGTATGTTTCACCATACGAGGAACCAAACAAGGAGACATAAATATACACAATGTTCATTTGAGTGCCTCATGTTAATATGTAGAAGCTTGCTACTTTGTAATTTTGCATATTTTATTTTGACCAAGGGAACTTGTTTTAATAAAATATTTGCTTTAGAGCCAACAAATCAGAATAAGATACATTTATTTGGATACAATGTATTGTTTAAATTTAGTGAAATTTTGTTCTCGACGACAAATGCGAGATTCGTTTAAAATAGTAACATTAAATATTAATATTCAACAAAAACATGATGTGATTAATTTTATTAAGTGTGATAAAAGACTATAATTAAGTGGACACACACAGTAATATTACCTGTAGGTATGGATATCTTCGGATGGAGGCAAAACGTAATAGATGGCTAGGAATTAAATAAGACACCAATACAAATTTGAGTTCTGAGCCAATATGATATAGGGTTGGAACGATACCATATAGAAATAGGTCTAGCAGGAAGGGCTACGCATCCGGATAAGTAATGGGGATTCAAATTTAACATATTATTAACGACATTATTTACCAGATATCATAAGTTTCAAATTCATTGAGTAGAAAAATATTACAAATCAATTGTCAAGGTCATTTTCAAGGTCACTCGTATTACTCACGAAACCATACTAGGAACAAGTAAAAACATAGAACACGAAACTGTTTTCTGTGAAATTGAGAGTAACGATGACCATTCCACATAGCAAATCGGAAAGAAACCGACTTTATCCTGCAACAACAATACAAGACACATTAGAGACATAGAATAAAATAGCACAATGTTTGAGATGGTTCATGAGAAGATGACTGACCTAAAGCTAGATAAATCTGAGCCCACTCACGTACACGCCTGATCGGCCACACATGGAAATCTACTCATACTAATGTTCACAAACCTTGGCTAAAAAAACCATGAGGCAAATGAAAAAATATAATAGTAAGAAATATCCATGACAAGAAACAGTACATACAGATATAAGATAATACATAATACAAGAATAGTTATTGAAAAACTTTCTATCTGAATTGAACAAACTCTTGTCACTGAATCACATTAAACAAAAATCCATATGATATGCAGTGACATTAAGATGATGTGCAACAAAAATCCATGGGTTATAAAGTTGCAAGTAGTTTAGCAGAGTTTTGCTTAATTTATTGGCATATGTGTCACTGCATATCATCCAGAAGTTTTCTAAAATGTGATTCAGTGATAACATGGTCATTATTGATGTCACATTTGAGAAAACTTTCAGAGATGACATGCAGTGTCACATATGCCTAAAAATCAGGTGGTGCTTGCATATTTAGAACTCATGGATTGTTGCCACTTTGAAACAACAATACCGTAGTATATATAATTGCATGCCAATTTCAATTATGAAATAAGTTCGAGTTTTTATAACGTTACATAGATAAGAGAACGACCACCGGGGATCGAATAGCCCCCCAACAGCAATGACAACAACGATTGTTGGAAATTTTAATTCCCAAAAGTAGCTTTCCATCAGCGTGGGGATAAACAACAACTTCCAAAATTGTCCCTCGTGCTGCAGGATTAAGATCATCACCGTGTCAACGAGCAAGCTGGCTATATAACAATTAGGAACAGAAATAATACGTAGCAGCAGCTATGCCTTACAAAGACGATTTTATTGCGAATTAGCCTATTATATTGTGCCCCGTGCCTGCATGCACTAGGATAAGTCCACGGAATGACAAGACAAAGGTAGGCATGGATGGATGACTTCACATAGAGTCAAACGTTGCATGTTCAGTTCTCTATCTTGATACACTTTAGCTACCAACTAAGTACTGCTAGAATATTTATCCAGAAAAAAAACTACATCTGATTACTGCATGGAGATTCCGAACATCGGCATCTGATTACTGCGTGGAGATTCCGAACATCGGCATCTAATTACTACATCGACATCTAATTACTACATCTGAAAAAAAAAACGTTGCATGTTCAGTTCTCTATCTTTCTTTTCCTCGGAATGGAGATTCCGAACATCGACGTCTGATTACTGAGTGGCTTAGCAAGACGGTCTGATGTGCGTATCAAGATTTCATTACTTTTCTTCGGTCAGTGCAGTTGGTTCCTGCTGGTTGCCGCGCCTGTTGCTACTGTTTTGTTTCCTTGCTGCAGGGATGCACCGGGCACGGACGCCGTCCACCTCCTCTTCCACCGCAAGCTCCAGTTTACTGCAACCTCTAGTGCTCATCATGTTCAAATCCTTTGCCCTGCACGCATAAACACTTGAAGCGTCAGTCATTTACAAAGAGAAGATTTCTGGAAGAAAAAGATAGGTTGGCTAGGCAGATTTGCAGACGCAGGGATGAATCTCGAGGAATCACTCTGACTGAATCACTGAATGTGCACTGTCTAATACTCCCTCTGTTTCAAAATATAAGATGTTTTATCTTTGTGAAGCAAATCATCTTATATTTTGAAACGGAGGGAGTAGGTCGCTAGCTACACTACACTGACTGAATCACTGAATGTGCACTGGTCGCAAGTAATCAGTGAATGTGCACTGTCGAATACGTTGTAGAGGAATTGTGAAGCAGAGCAGAGCATAGCGTGAAAACAGAATAAGAGTAGCAGCACGCAGCACATGGTCTTATTCAGAACAAGAAAAATGAATCATTCTACATTCGATTAGCAAACAAGCACCTACTGACTAGTCACAATTTCTGAAAATTCAGAAAGTAGCTTTTCCAGGGTGAGGCTCAAGCGCAACTTTTCTGAATTGTCCCTCCCTTCCCTGGCTGTGTAGTACAATTTCATCACAACAAGCTAGCTAGCAATTAGGGAAAGAGTAATGCTACCTGTCGGCATTGTAGGACGACGATCTCTTCAGCGCGCCCAGCTCGCCGCCAACGCCGACATGGTCTTCGCTCGCCGTCTTCTTGGTCTCCACCAGGCTCCCGCTGAAGTACTCCCGCTCCATGCCCACGCCTACGCCGGATAAGCTCCCCGAGAACCCGTCTGCGGCCGTGCCCGTGCTGCTGCTCAGGTCCGACCGCCCGCGCGGGAGCCGCCGCTGGGCAGAATAGCGCGGCCTGCCCTGCTTGGCCGGCGCGGGGATGGAGCCGCAGGAGATGAGCTGCATCAGCACTGCCGACGCGCGCATCCGCCCGCCCGAGATCACGCCCACCTCCTCCCGCCTCTCTGTCTCTGTGGATTGGAGCGTGACGGCAGCGGCGTTTGCGGCGGCGAGGCGGGCGTCGTGCTCGATGAGCGTCTCCAGTGTCTCGGGGCTGCTGGACGAAGGAGGCGGCGAGATCTCGTCGATGCCGAGCTCTGTCATCGCCCCCTGCTCGGACATCGGTGGCGCGTTCCGGCCACCGCGGCGGTCGTCCGTCTGCGTGGCCGCGTCAGCCACGCCCATCTGCACGGCCGTGGCGACCCTGTACTCGCCCAGGTCGAGTGAGCTCCAGTTCTTGCGCCGGGCTGCATTGCCACTTGCCACGGGCAGCCTGTTCTTGTCCGGCTCGCAGCTGGAGGCCGAGGACGAGGAAGAGGGGGAAGCGTCACGTGGGCGCGCATCGGCAGGCACGGGGAGACGCAGGAGCTGGGAGCCCTTGACGACGTACTCGTTGCCGCTGGCGGGGTGTACTTGGTCGTCGGCGGTGAGGTCGTGCCAGACGTAGCCGTTCTTGTAGCTCCTCTTGGAGGACCAGGAGTAGGCGTCCGCCATGCCGGCGCCCCGGAGCACGTTAAGCCGCTCCAGCACATCTGCCGGTTCACAACGTCAGTTCTTTATGCCGGTGCGGGAGCTAAATGGAAGAACATAGCAGAGCAGGGGAAATGTAGGAGGTACCTCGTAGGCAGAGTCCGTCCTTGGGCGAGGACACTGTGACCTCCATGAAGTGCGGGTGGTCGAGCTGGCCGTTGCGGGAGAGGTAGTACACCACGGCCACCTTCATGGGCTGCTGCAACGCCGCGCCTGCACGCCTGGAGGAGGTTGTGCTCTTGGACGGCGGCTCCGTCCACACGACGGTCCGCTCTGGGCTCGCCCACCGGCCTCGGGAGCTGGCCATTGTTTCCGTCTTTCCCAAGATATCCCGACCGGCGGGCCGGAGTAGTAGCTCGCAGTGGAGTGGAGTGACGAGAACGCGCGCCGCGCCGTGTCTATGAAGGAAATTGTGTCTGTACGGTCACATCGATCCCTTGATTCCTTCACCGGTTTTATAGGGAGACGGTGACGCCGTGCTCGCAATGGCGATGCGTGTCAATGGAAAGTGAGGTGGCGGCGGATTCGGTTCAAACTGAAGAATGGAGCACGTGAGCTGAGGACTATGGTGGCAATTCGCGGGGAAGGTGGAGACAGCGTGATGCGGACGAGGCGCGTGAGGGCATTTCCACCGGTCCGACATCGTGATCCGGCCTGTCGGAGCGGCCGCGGAGCGCGATCTAAGACCAGCCACACCGTATGGAAAAAGCGGTTCCTAGCATTCTCTCACCTTCTCTTGAATCGGTTCTATATATTTTAGGAACCGACTCATACAGTCTGACACCAAAAAGCGATTCAAAAACTTGGTTCGTTTCTTTCATGCAATTGTGGGACCTATTGGTGAAAATGTGAGGAGAGAACATAGTGCATGCATGCAGATAAAGTGAATAATAGGGTCCACCAGCGGTTTCATACACTACAGCCTTTCTCAAGCGGTTCTAAACTCTGACCAAAAAATTCTTGAACCGACGCAACATAGTGGCTGGTCTAAAGGGACAAAAACAAAGAGACCAGTCCTAGAAAAAAAGACTTATGTGTCCGTATCTAGGCTAGTCTGTGTTCCTGTCTGTTAGGACAATCCATCAATGCATCAGATCTGGGTCATAAATGGATCAATCCGGCGTGATTGGTCCAGATAGGTCGTATCATCGAAGCGCTGCGCAAGTCCCACACCCGCACGAACCCTAACTCACTCCACCACAATAATGTACCTCCATGTTAAGTGTGATACAAAACTATAGTTCCTAATAGTTAACATGGTATGTTGACAAAATATGCTTCATCCTACGGTTGTTAGCATTCGATGAGAACCAAATTCTATCGTCTTGGGCAAACTCTACAGTGATCACGATGAGAACCAGTTTTTTTTGGCATACCAATCCGAACCAAACTTGCAAAACAAGTTAAATTTTGACAGACCTTGCAACACAAATCTCAAATAATGAAACATAACCAAACTGAACGGTTCTAACATGCACAACCGTTAGAATCGACATTCTAATCGAATAGCACTAGCACCTTAGTATCTTGAACCAATAAGGGGGACAATTACTGAAAATTCCAATTCGCTATTTTTTTTTTGAAAAAGGGTATATATTAATATCGTGGAGATACCAATTACACACAGCCTCTGCAACAACGCCATGCCTAGCGGCCTAATAGATGCACACAGAAAGAAGAATTACAAAAAGAAAAAGGTCCTGCTACAATGAAATTATTCCTTGCAGCAACTAACACCATTAGAACAACACCATAAGCCCAACTACTCCAATAGTGACGCATTCAAGAGTTGGATTTATCCATCCATATGACAAATATATATACTCTGGACCCTCTCGGTGGAATATCATCCAATTAGCTTGCAAGCATGTGACTGGCTCACAAGGAATCACATATCACAGGAACGAGTAAAAAGTACTTATCGATAACAAGATTGAACTAGGTATGCAGAGATATCGACGATCAAACCTCGGATAAGTAAAGTACCGTGAGACAAAGGAAAATTGGTATCGTATGTGAATGGTTCATTTGATCATGAAGTAATCGTAAAAATATGTGGGAACCATATGAATTTCCAGATTCCTCTATTGGTTATTGATCAGAGAAGTCTCTCGGTCATGTCTGCATAATTCACGAACCGTAGGGAGACACACTTAAGGATTCAATGTTGTTTAGTAGATATGGAATGTGAGTGAAGAGACCGAATGTTGTTCGGAGTCTCGGATTGGATCCAGGAAATTCCGAGGAGATCCGAAATGGTCCAGAGAATAAAATTCATATAAGAAAAGTCCAATTCCGGAGTTCGAGAATGGTTTCGGTGTTTTCACCGGAATGTTCTAGAAGGGTCTAGAAGGTCCACCGATCTGGAGTGGGCAGGGTACATGGATGTGTCATGACAAAGTGGAATGGTTGCATCATGTCCTAGGTCATTTGGATGGGCAATTGGAAAAGAAAAATCAAACTCTAGTTTGAAACTCAAATACCAGTTTGAAAAAGTCAAACGCCAACATTGATTTCCTAGTGGAGGGAGGGAAGGAATCCTACCTAAGGGAGGATTCCTCCCTCTCTTTGCCTCCGGCCACACAAGGTGGAGTTGGGGTAGGATTCCCCTTCCCTTGTTGCCTCTCGCTCTCATAAATAGAGGGGAGAGGGCACCCCCTTGCCCCACAACTCAAACGCTAGCTTTGGCGCCACCACCTCTCAAGCCGTCGCCGCGTAGGGATCTCCTCCCAAGTAACCGACTAGGTCAAAGCCCTAGCCCTAGCCGCCGGCCACCCCCCCTTGGCCCTCTAAACCCTAGATTTCCATGGCCTCTCTTCTACTCCACCATACCCGCTCCGGCTTAGGCGAAGCCCTGCGAGATTTCCCCTCTAAACTCCAACACCACACCGTCGTGTTGCTGGAATCGCGAGGAGAGATCTAAAACCTCCGCTGCCTGCTGGAATGCGGTGACCCAGCATACCACTGCATGTGTAATACACTATAGTCGTTGACATGACATCCACAGAACACCGTTTCGTAAATATCACATCTCTTAGAGTGGTACAACAGAAACATTGTGGGTCAATATTACAAATTCACACATTATTATTACAATACCAGAAGTTCAGGACTTCAAAAGGTTTCAAGTTACAAACCCAAATATAAAGTGTTTCTGCGGAATTTAAAAGTAGCAACTCCTACTAGGAGTTGAGCACAGCAGCTTATTCTATAGAGTTCATGCTGCTCGGCTCCGTTGGTTACTACTAACTAGGTACTTAGTTGGACTCGTTATCATCAACACCATACCGGATTTCGTAATCCACTCCTTCAACACCTCCTGACAGGTCAGGCTCCTCGTAGAACACATTTTCTTGACATTCAGTTGCATACATTGGCACGTCTTCGGAATCCTCAGAGTCTAAGCAAGGGATCAAATGAAAGGATGAGTAACAACATTACCCAACAAGTTCATTATATGCAAGGTGGGAAGTTTGATGCTCTAACTACCACCTTGGACTATAAGTCCTTGGCACTATGCAGTTTTTTAAATCTTTCTTCAAAGATTGATTTTATTATAAAAATCTATGACAATCAGCCTTCACAGGTTGACCAGAACTTTCATGGAGTTCCTTTCCTACCGCGTTCGTAGCTCCTTCCCGGAACAGGGAGTAACAAGTTACAATTCTTACACTCTGCAAAGGTGCATTACTTTACCTATGAGAGATCAACTCCTTGTTGCACAACCGAGCGTATTTTCCCGTCCACAATTTCATGATGTGGGGCCCAGTAGTTGGTCCAAGCCAATCACTGCCCCCTTTATGACCTCGCATGCCTCCTTGGTGTACACCATGCCCACATAATGAATCACGGCAATGGTTTCTACAAACCGTTAGATGCCAGAACTATCGTGGGACGATGAGGGTTCCCACTCATATGATGCATATCCTCTACGAATTACCAATTAATATGCATGCTACGAGGATAGCAGCCACGACCTGCACATCCGGCTTCATGCGAGAGGAAGAAGATACAGATGACTTCTCCGTCCCATTCCAAATCTCATGGCTAACGCGTAATATACGGCGCTAGAATCACTGATGTCAGGGGTTATTAAGTCCCTAATTGATCATCATTGTTGAAAATAGAACTCTAAGTTCTATTACTCCATTATATCATCACTTAGGATGATATCTATGATTGCTTTATTTGTGAAAATAATATTTTCTTTCTTTAGAGTATATATGATAACACACAATTTGCAAATACTTTGATAAGGACTCTTCAAAGGATATGAGCAAGTGATGAACTTGCCTTGTGATGGCAAGGTAGTGAAGTCTGATGCTTGTACTGGACTTTGAGCTTCTATGTCTATAAAAACATCATTATTGCCCGGTAAGGACAATATTTAAAGAAGCAAAATGGTTATGCAAAGTAATGTAATGCATCATTTAACTTGATATGTATTTTCCCCATTATTATAAAAATTATTTTTTAATAATAAAGGATTTATAAATATTACTTTTTAATATTTATAATATATATTGTATTTATTTTTATTTTTTCCCTTTTATTTGACTTTTATTGATTTAATAATTATTTTAATAATTATCACTTAAATATCAAAAATTGTTATTAAATATTTATTTAGTATTTTTCAAAAATACTACAATATTTATATATAATGAAAGTGATTTTTTATTTATTTTTATCATCTTTCAATAATTTTGTAAAATTCCATAAGGAATATATAAATTACAAAATTAGTAATAAAATTTGTATGTCTAAAATTTTATATCTTAATTTATTTGGATAGTTTGGATTATTGTGAATCCAAAAATATTTTATTTATAATTTTTTGGACTTTTATTTTATTTTCTAGAATTTAATTAAGTTCAAGGGCATTTTGGTCTTTTCCTATTTACTAAAACAGATTCTAAATGATTTGGGCTGGCCATTTGGGCTTATTGGGCCCTTGTGGCCCAATAGGGCAGGGTCAAAACAATCACCCTGAAGGGTTTTTGGCCAACCCAGCCCACTCATTCGCTTTCTCCTCTCTCGATCTCACCTTTCTTCTTCTTCTTTCCCGACCTCGTGGACAGAGATAATGTCACCGGCGATTTGTGCCGCCGTGGACCGTCCTAGCCCCTTCTCGAACCCTAGGGTTTGGGGAAAGTGCTGCTGCCGCCTCCGCAGACTCTACCTTGGTGAGGTGTGGTGCCCGTGTACTATTGTGGCCGCCGCCGTGGCTGGTCCAGGTTTCAGCGCCCTCTGGGGTGCTCCCTGTGCCGCCGCGGGCTCGTCGGCCATTCTGCTTCCTCTTCAATTCGTCAGCAAGGACCCTGGTGAGTTATGTCTTCGTGGATCCTAGTTCATCTTATCACCTTGGATTCCTTTGTGTGTATCTAGTGTCCAGTTATAGTTTGTGCTTGTATTGCTACTAGGGTTCATCTCTGGTGCTTGTAAGATGCTCCTATGATCTGGTTATGCTGTTTAATGGGGATTTGGGTGCTCTGCACCTCAGTGTTAGTGGCCACCCCCATTTGATTGTGTGATGCTATTGTTGATTTGTGACTAAGGTTGGATTAAATGATAGGGTTGCATATTATTGCCTCTGGTTGGTACTCTGGTGAATTGATGTGTTTATCTGTTGTCAGTATCTTGATACTGGCAATGATCTAGTCAGTGAGAATTTACTGACCTAGTTATTGTTGGCTTGCCAGATTATGCTTGGTCTGAATTTTATTCAATAGAATCTAATGATTCTTTGCTCATGAATAAATAATTAGGATATGATCCTTGTATCTAATTCCAGGGAGATGATTTGATAGATGATTTGTGAAGATTGGACTATTTGATTGTCTTTGTGATAAGGTCAGTGTTTATGAAACCTTCTTAAAGTGGTACATAAGTAGATCTTGTTACTGACTATACTTATAGTCATTTCTGGAACTTGATGGATGTTGATAGATAAGTTGGGTAACTTATTGTTTGATCTAGCCAATGATGCTAGTCTGAGGCTCTAGGAACTAAGCTCCTATGTTGCTGTCATTTTCCAAATTGGTTAAGACATCAACTACTTACTAGATCTTAGATCCTAGTTAGTTAATATATATGGTTTTGTTAGTGGCTTATAAAATCTGAGGTGCTACTCCTTCTTGGAGATGTGCCCAGATTTTGTAAGAATAATTGATAGAACATAGAGGTTGCATTTGGTATCACCAATTCTATGAGGCTGGTCTGAGAATTTGGTGTTTTGAAAAGAGTTTGATCTTGATCTTTATGTTTAAAACCTCTAGGATATCTTCACCCCACTTGGGTGATTATTGAGAGGTTGTCTTATGCATCAGCATATATATTTTGCTTGGATAATATAAATAGATCACATGGTTGTTTATGATGCTCACCACAAAATCCATGCTGGTGATGGCTTGATGTGCTGGTGGTGTTGCTGGTCTGATCCAGTCCTTCTTCTCTTGATGTTGTTCTTGTGTTCCCTTGATGCTTGTGCTTGGCCTTGAGGAACTCTGCTCCTCCTAGCTCCTGTGAGCTTGGCCTTGCTATTCACCTGATCCCTTCCCTCCTTATGTCACCATTAGGTGATATGTGGCTTGATCTGGTGTGAGATGGTGTTGCTGGTTTATTTGGCTCTGGCTAAGCTAGTTGTTCTTGTGTGTGTGAGAAGTGAAGAGATGCACTAGTGCTTCTCCACGGCCGTGCTGAGCAGTTTTGTGTTGCTGGGCTGCTGCTAAGGTGCTGACAGCACACACCATGCAATTTGGTGTGTGTCCTGCCTATGCGCTTGCTGTGCAACCTGTGGATATGCTCTGAATTTGAGAGTTACTGTTATCTGGTTACTTTTACCTGGATGGTGAAACTTGCCCCTCCTTGCTGTTATTTGACTTATGGCTTAAAATTATGAAGGATACATTCTTTCATATTGGTGAAATTTGCCCCTTTTATAAGATTACTCAATGATGAATCTTGATCAGTGCACTTCACTGACAAGTCTGAGAGTAATCCCATTTTAACCTTAACCTTCTTTATTTTTTATTTGTGTTTGTTTTGCAGGTACTAGAATTGGGAATTTAAGATTTTAGTTTAGGTTTTCTTCTTTATTTGTAGAATAACCCTATGTAATCTTATTTATTCTTTTGTAATTTAGTTCTATTCTTTTGTAATCTTTATTTTATTATTTTGTAATAAAGAAATATTATTCTTTATTTATTTATTATTGTAAGAATTGTGAATGATTTCCATAAGTTACATTTTTTGTAACTTATTTATTTAATGAAAATATAAAATGGAGATTCTTATTCTTAATTACCCTCTTTATATAAAGTTTGAGTTATTATTGGTTAACTCTTAATTGAATCAAATATTCAAACATTATTCAAAATTCTTTTGAACTACAATTCAAACACTCAAGTTCTAAATTCATATTCCATTTCCCCAAAACACATAAATCCACAAAGATCATATCAAAGTCTATAACAATCATACTTCAAGACTAAACCTATTCTCAAAGCATGAAAGAAACCTTGATCACTTTAGGTTTTTATTTGGCAAAAAATTTACCCACATTTTTACAGATGAATGCATGCAACATTCCAAATTCCTAAATCTACCCTTCGTTAGTTCCTAAATGCTGGGATGTTACATGGAACAAGGGAGAGGAAGGTCTTCATCGAATACCGAACGTGTGACCGACTGCGGGAGCGCTGCCGGAGCGCGCCGCCGGAGCGCGCCGCCGTAAGGATCGTCTACGCGATCTTGAGATCGGCAAGTGAACGACTACATCACCCATGAGAATCCGATCTTGTTAACCGCTTTGGAATCTTCGAGGATGAGTACTCTGTCGCCTCGTTGCTACAATCTAGTAGATAGATCTTGGCTTGTATGTGTTCATGCGGTAGATTTTTTTGTTTTTAATGCTACAAACCCCTACATATAGTATATTGTACATCTATATACACTTTTATTTTAAAAAAATACAAAAAACTTAGTTGTGGTGCACTAGCTAAGCTCCCCATGGCGCATCATGCCTGCGGCGCATCCAACCTTCAAGCATGGCGCATCGCACGGTGAGTCACATGTAGCATACCCATGGCGCACCGCCACGGCTATAGGGACATACCCGCGGCGCACCACGTCGTGCGTCACGACTAAATTTTACCAGTGGCGCATTTTTAGTGGCGCACGGGTGGTGAGCCATAGGTATGCTAAACTAGTGCGCCACATGTAAGCCATTTTCCAGTAGTACTTGGTCGAGATAATTGAGATTGATCCTCTAGGGGCGGCCCGGCAAAAGCATGTTGATGGCTAGGGTTTGGATCGAGATTAGCCTGATACCATGAAAAAGTATTAGAATATGCATAATGCGGTGGATATTGTATTGAGTCTCTTGGGCAGAGTTATATACTAATTCCAATATAATCTTATCTCTAACTGCTCATATCTCTTACAAAAAGTTCAACTGTTTCGAAAAATCATTTGAGAACAAATGTTTGTGAACACTTTATTTACTTTGCATCTTTCTAACTATGCTGCATGTGACATTTGTTATCGTATGCATTATAGTTTTCTATTGACATAAATCTAAAAGAAAAAAAGAACACTCCAGAGACATCTATCGATGTATTTATTAGATGATATCCAATTTAAATAATTTAAGTATGTTTCACCATACGAGGAACCAAACAAGGAGACATAAATATACACAATGTTCATTTGAATGCCTCATGTTAATATGTAGAAGCTTGCTACTTTGTAATTTTGCATATTTTATTTTGACCAAGGGAACTTGTTTTAATAAAATATTTTCTTTAGAGCCAACAAATCAGAATAAGATATATTTATTTGGATACAATGTATTGTTTAAATTTAGTGAAATTTTGTTCTCGACCACAAATGCGAGATTCGTTTAAAATAGTAACATTAAATATTAATATTCAACAAAAACATGATGTGATTAATTTTATTAAGTGTGATAAAAGACTATAATTAAGTGGATACACACGGTAATATTTACCTATAGGGATGGATATCTTCGGATGGAGGCAAAACGTAATAGATGGCTAGGAATTAAATAAGACACCAATACAAATTTGAGTTCTGAGCCAATATGACATAGGGGGTGGAATGATACCATATAGAAATAGGTCTAGCAGGAAGGGCTGCGCATCCGGATAAGTAATGGAGATTCAAATTTAACATATTATTAACGACATTATTTACTAGATATCATAAGTTTCAAATTCATTGAGTAGAAAAATATTACAAATCAATTGTCAATGTCATTGTCAAGGTCACTCGTATTACTCACGAAACCATACTAGGAACAAGTAAAAACATAGAACACGAAACTGTTTTGTGTGAAATTGAGAGTAACGATAACCATTCCACATAGAAAATCGGAAAGAAACCGACTTTATCCTGCAACAACAATACAAGACACATTAGAGACATAGAATAAAACAACACAATGCTTGAGATGGTTCATGAGAAGATGACAGACCTAAAGCTAGATGTATGAAGAAATGTAACATCCGTGGACCAGAACTACTAGACCTTCTGCAGTATCAATGCACCCACTCCTGCGAATCTGGGCCCACTTACGCACACGCCTAATCGGGCCACACATGGAAATCCACTCATACTAAATTTCACAAACCTTGGCTAAAAAAACCACGAGGCAAATGAAAAAATATAATAGTAAGAAATATCCATGACAAGAAACAGTACATACAGATATAAGATAATACATAATACAAGAATAGTTATTGAAAAGCTTTCTATCTGAATTGAACAAACTCTTGTCACTGAATCACATTAAACAAAAATCCATACGATATGCAGTGACATTAAGATGATGTGCAACAAAAATCCATGGGTTATAAAGTTGCAAGTAGTTTAGCAGAGTTTTGCTTAATTTATTGCCATATGTGTCACTGCATATCATCCATAAGTTTTCTAAAATGTGATTCAGTGACAACATGGTCATTATTGATGTCACATTTGAGAAAACTTTCAGAGATGGCATGCAGTGTCATATATGCCTAAAAATCAGGTGGAGCTTGCATATTTAGAACTCATGGATTGTTGCCACTTTGAAACAACAACCGTAGTATACATAATTGCATGCCAATTTCAATTATGAAATAAATTCGAGTTTTCATAACGTTAAATAGATAAGAGAACGTCCGCTAGGGATCGAATATCCCCTTAGCAATAGCAGTGACAACGACAATTTTTGGAAATTTCAATTCCCAAAAGTAGTTTTTCATCAGCGTGAGGATAAACAACAACTTGCAGAATTGTCCCCCGTGCTGAAAGATTAAGACCATCACTGTATCAACAAGCAAGCTGGCTATATAACAATTAGGAACAGAAATAATACGTAGCAGCAGCAATGCCTTACAAAGACGATTTTATTGAGAATTAGCCTATTATATTGTGCCTCGTGCCAGGCATGCACTAGGATAAAGGGATGACAAAGGGAGGTATGGATTGATGACTCACGAAAAGTCAGAATGTTGCATGTTCAGTTCAGAGTGAGACACAGAATGAACTCCGGCCAAAAGAAATTCACGGAACTAACCCTTTTTGCAACGCCATACAATCTGGCGCCGCACTCTGAAGTTACGCCTAGCGCCGCGCACCTGCCAGCGTGGCGCCTCATGGGCCCCGGTCCCGCTAGTGTGGCGCCTTGTAGTGTGGCGCTGCACTGTGTAATGCAGCGCCGTTGCACCTAGCGCCGCACTTTAGGTCTTGTACCAGCACGGCCCCAGCCCTCCCAAGACCAATCTCATTCTTTCTCACCACACAGGAGCGCATGGCGGCTAGGGTTCGTCGGCTCTGCTGATTCCCCTCTCTAAAACCTCAAGATCTGCTAGATCTATCCAAGGATCTTGCTCCCAATCCCTCCCCCAGGTATCTCCTCTCAATCCCCCATCCGAAAATCCCTTGCTATTTGTCCCCTTTTAGTCAAATTTCGGTGGAACACTTGTTTCAATTGGATGTGGAGGTTGATCTGAAGCATGTTACCAATTGTATGGTTAGTGGTCTCCTAGGTTGCAATTGAATGGTTAGTGGTTAGTCGAATCCGAACACTAGTCTCTTTTTAGTCAAATCCCTTGCGACATGTTACCAATTGTATGGTTAGTGGTCTCCTAGGTTGCAATTGGATAGTGGTCTCAATTGGATAGTGGTCTCCTAGGTTGCAATTTCTCTTTATATTATGAAGCATTGCCAATATATATTACCAATTGTATGGTTACATTTAGGATGAAATGAAACTATAGTTAGAACTATTGCCAATATATATTACCAACTCTAGATGCTAGAACTATAGGTAGAGTAGGATGAAATGCTAGAGTAAGTAGAACTATATGTAATAACTATAGTTGGAATAAGATGGAAATTTTGTAATTGTTCTTATTCTCTCTATTGTTTTGAATATGTAGGATGTCTCTAAATCCCCTTCTAAACAATGTTCACTATGATGTTCAACAACGTGCCTACAAGATGTCGGAGAAGAGACAGGTACTAAAAACTTCCATGCAAGTCAAACAAGATGCCATGTTTGTTTAGATGGAAATCTAACATTTGCCATTGTATGTTTGTAGGAGCTTCAACCCCTTCGACTTAGGTACCACGAGGTCTCATCCGGCAAGATGCCTTATGATGTGCGGTACACTCCGTACATCCAGCAGCTAGGACTCCTCCCCTTTATCCACATGGTCACTCGGTCCACACCGGCCTTCAACCCTGCTGCTATCACCGCGCTTGTGGACCGGTGGAGGCCGGAGACGCACACCTTTCACCTTAGGACCGGTGAGACTATGATCACTTTGCAGGACATGAGCATGATCCTGGCACTCCCAATCGAGGGAAACCCTGTGTGCATAAGCTCGGACTCAGACGGGTGGCGTGAGCAGATGGTAGACCTTATAGGGAAGGATCCACCCGAGGCTATAAACTCGAAGGGGGAAAGACCAAGGGTCACTGCCAGGGCTACTTTTACTTGGATCATCCAGAATTTCAAGATTTGCCCCGAGGATGCCGATGAGGAGACGATCAAGACATACAGTCGTGTGTATGTGTGATACATTGTCACGAGGACTCTGTTTCCTGACAGCAGTGGGGATCGTGCTTAGTGGCATTGGCTCAAGTTGCTCGTTTTTTTTGACTCTACCCTTGGTTGGGGTTCTGCGGCGTTGGCCTGGTTGTACCGTCAGGTAATGAGTTATTTACAAATATTGTTGTATATTTCTGCATTACCTCAAAAAAAATTGTTCTTACCAAATGGTTGTTCACTTCATTTGCAGCTGGATGATGCTTGCCTTAGGAGCGCCGCTGATTCAGGGATTGATGATTGTTTGCTCCTTCTTTCGGTATGGAGCTGGGAACGCTTCCCCATTGGACGGCCGAGATTGTTGACATTCAATCCTTACATTGATAACGGCAATGACTATCTTCTCCCCACGTGGGCTTACAAGTGGGATATGGTCTCCGAACCGCCAACGGACCCAGTGGAGGCGTACAAGAGGTATACCAACAAGTTTGACACGATCACCTTGGATCAGGTAATTTCCTCGGGTGCGGTCAATTATATGTCTTGAACTTGTAATCTTTGACCCTGACATTAGTGTGGTATGCTGCAGGTGACGTGGGAGCCATACGGTCGAGGGGACCGCTTTTGGTGTTCCGGAGGACTATCGCCTTAACCCTATTTGCCTCAGAGAATCTCCTCTGTGGCTAATGCGTTGCCCCATGGTGTGCATGTGGGCTGTTGAGTATCACCAGCCACAGCGTGTCATGACCCAGTTTGGGTTATTTCAGATTGTCCCGCCTGAGTGGAAGGACACGGACTTAGGGCTCCATAGGTAAGCTATTAACTGCCTTACCATGTGATGTGCTTATCATTCGCCAAATAACGCTCTAGGACTTGTTGTTGTGTGCAGCTTGGACATGAAGAAGCAGAGGAAGGAGAAGGATTGGCCCAAGCGTCATAGGAAGCACCTTGAGAAATTCAGGAGGTGTGTGATCGAGGCTAAGAAAGCAAAAGGAACACAGGATAGGCCCTTCAATCAGGATGCTTTCAACAACTACATCGCATGGTTCATTAACAACGCGCGGGTGGAGATATACCCACGGGCATTTCGGGTTTCGATCTTGGAGGAGCCATTGGTGTTTGATGAGCTTTCAACCGAACAATACAACATCATGGTCAGAGAAGGGAGACAAGCCGAGTTTGCTCCCTTGGTCAACTTTGTGGTAAAGTGTGCGAAATTTTTTTTTCGTCTTGGCGCTTCTCACACCTTGCATGGATAACTTACTAGTTTCTTGTCTATGACAGCGCGCGGAGGTAAGGAAGTCCGTCGATGCATGCGAGGACGCTTTGGACACATACCCTCGCGGAGAGAAGGGAGAGGGTCTGTTTCGTGAGTTCGTTAAGAAGCAGGGCCAATGGTTAAGGCGGCTGTCAAACTTGCTAGGTTGTCGTGACCCCGAGGTGGCAACACCGTCCGCGTCACGGTCCAACACGCCCCAAGGTGACAATTTTGGCAATCATCACTCCACATACGAGGACGAGTCGAACACACCCGAGGTAGTACAACCATTGCATCCCCCACCCTCCCTTGCATTTCTCCTGAATTTGTCCTTACCAATCTTCTTTTGTTGACAGCCCCAAGATGAGGAAAGCGTCTCCGACGAGAAGACATTGGGCAACTACACTCGCTACAAGGTCCACGAGCGGTCCGACTACGTGCTCAAGCCAAGGCAACCCAAGAAGCCTTACACACCCAACCCTTCCACGACCAAGACAAAGAAGCCCAAGAATCCATATCGCTTAGAGGTGGAGGATGAAGAGGAACCGAGGAGGAGGAGGAAGATGCCCGCGAGAAGGGGCCGAGGGGCGAAGACCACCCGTGGGAAGTAGAGTAGATGTTGCACTTGGTACTAATGGTTGTTGTCGTGAACTTGGTAGTTGTTTGAACTTGGTACTAATGGTTGTTGTCGTGAACTTGGTAGTTGTTTGAACTTGGTACTAATGGTTGTTGTCTTGAACTTGGTACTTTGGTGTTGTTGTGAACTTGGTACTTTGTTTGAATCTGTAATTGTTGTCATGATGAAACAAACATGCTCGAACAACATCTGTCATGGTTATCTTGATGAATTTGTAATGGTTCCTGGGCTCAAACAACGTCACCGTACTTCAAACAACATGCTCGAACAACATGTTTGAAAGTGACGAAACAAACAGACAAACGGAGAAAGAAGAGCAGTCAGGAAGTGCGGAGCCATGCACGGTGGCGCCGCACATGCACTCTTTGCTGGACAAAGTGGCCCAGGAAAGGGCAAAGGCAATATGCGGCGCCAGGCTGGACGGCGCCCGCTGCGCGTTGCACAGTGCGCCGCCGCACATGTGCTCGAAAATAGACAGAAGCTACTATAATTTCATCACTAAGTTGGACGATTCTCTATCTTCATACACTTTAGCTACCATCTAACTGCTACTACTGGAATCTTTAATAAAAAAAAAACTGCTACTAGCACTAGATGTTCTTTCGTTTTCTGGAAATAAGGATGCCGAACATGAACATCTGATTACTCCATGGGCGTAGCAAGACGTTCTGTGCTCATCAACATTCCATTACTTATCTTCGGTGAGTGCACTTGGTTCCTGCTGGTTGGCGCGCCTGTTGCTGCTGTTTTGTTTCCTTGCTGCAGGGATGCACCGGGCGCGGACGCCATCCACCTCCTCCGCCGGAAGCTCCAGCTTACAGCCTCGAGTGCTCATCATGTTCAAATCCTTTGCCCTGCACGCACAAACACTTGAACCGTCAGTCAATCACAAAGAGAAGATTTCTGGAAGAAAAGGACTGAATGGCTAGGCAGATTTGCAGACGCATGGATGGATCTCGAGGAATCACTCTGACTGAATCACTGAATGTGCACTGTCTAATAGGTCCCTAGCTACACTACACTGACTGAATCACTGAATGTGCACTGTCGAATACGTCGCAGTGAAATTGTGGCGCAGAGCAGAGCATAGCTTGAAAACAGAGTAGCAGCACGCAGCACATGGTCTTGTTCAGAACAAGAAAAAGGAATCATTCTGCATTCGATTAGCAAACAAGCTTGGGAAATGGGAATCGAGTAGCGCTAGCACCTACTGCCCAGTCACAATTTCTGAAAATTCCGATTCAGAAAGTAGCTTTGCCTTTTCCAGTGTGAGGCTCAAGCCGCAACTTTTCTGAATTGTCCCTCCCTGGCTGTCTAGTAGTACAATTTCGTCACTAAGCTACGAGCTCACGACAAGCTAGCTACTACTAGCAATTAGGGAGAGAGTAATGCTACCTGTCGGCATTGTAGGACGATGATCTCTTCAGAGCGCCCAGCTCGCCATCAACGCCGGCCTTCTTCTTGGTCTCCACCAGGCTCCCGCTGAAGTACTCCCGATCCATGCCCACGCCTGCGCCGGATAAGCTGCCCGAGAACCCTTCCATAGCCGTGCCCGTGCTGCTGCTCAGGTCTGACCGCCCGCGCGGCAGCCGCCTCTGGGCGGCGTAGCGCGGCCTGTCCTGCTTGGCCGGCGCGGGGATGGAGCCGCAGGAGATGAGCTGCATCAGCACCGCCGACGCGCGCATCCGCCCGCCCGAGATCACCCCCACCTCCTCTCCCCGCCTCCCTGCGTCTGCGTGCTCTGGCGCCACGGCCAGTTTGTTTGCGGCGGCGAGGCGGGCGTCGTGCTCGATGAGCGTCTCCAGCGTGTCCGGGCTGCTGGACGACGGAGGCGGCGAGATCTCGTCGATGCCCAGCTCTGTCCTCGCCCCCTCCTGCTCGGACATCGGCGGGGGGTTCCGGCCGCGCCGGCCACCGCGGCGGTCGTCCGTCTGCGTGGCCGCGTCCGCCGCGCCCATCTGCACGGCCGTGGCGACCCTGTACTCGCCCAGGTCGAATGAGCTCCAGTTCTTGCGCCGGCCCGCCCTGCCGCTAGCCTCTGGCAGCCTGGTCTTGCTCGGCTCGCAGCTGGAGGTGGAGGACGTCGAGGACGCAGAGGCGTCGCGAGGGCGCACAGGGAGCTGGGGCAGACACAGAAGCTCGGAGCCCTTGAGGACGTACTCGTTGCCGCTGGCGGGGTGGACGGGGTCGTCGGCGGTGAGGTCATGCCAGACGTAGCCGTTCTTGTAGCTCCTTTTGGAGGACCAGGAGTAGGCGTCCGCAATGCCGGCGCCCCGGAGCACGTTCAGGCGGTCCAGCACATCTGCCCGGTCGCCCGCCATTCACAATGTCAGCACATATTGCGAGAGCCAAATCTGCGACATGGGACAGAGCAGGGCGGGGGAAATGTAGGTACCTCGGAGGCAGAGGCCGTCATGCGGCGAGGAGAGGGTGACCTCCATGAAGTGCGGGTGGTCGAGCTGGCCGTTGCGGGAGAGGTAGTAGACCACGGCCACCTTCGTGGGCTGCTGCAACGCCGTGCCGGCACGCCTGGCGGAGGTGGAGATGGTCTTGGGCGGTGGCTCCGTCCACACTACGGTCCGCTCGGGGCTCGCCCACCGGCCTCTGGAGCTCGCCATTGTGATTTCCTTCTCTGCGGATCGCCGGACGGGAGCAGTACTAGGTCGCAGTGACTAGTGTTGAAGTTAGCGAAAACGTGCCGTGTGTGGGAAGGAGAATGCGTTTGTACGTCACACGGGGGCTTCCTTGAGCATTTTTATAGGGGGAGGGAGGGAGCTGGTGACGACGCCGTGCTCGCAATGGCGATGCGTGTCAATGGAAAGTGAGGTGGCGGCGGATTCGGTTCAAACTGGAGGAAGAAGAGAGCACGCACGTGACCGAGTGCCTGACACCCTCAATGGTACTACACTAGATCGATGGAGCAGTGGACTATGGTGGAAATTCGCCGGGAAAGTGGAGGACAGGGGGATGGGGACAAGGCGCGTGAGGTCACAGTCGTCGTCCACGCTCCACAGTTCCCACGTCGCCCGTCGGTCGGCAAACTACCCGATATGCCCCTCATTTCATTCGGTGCGAGTGTCTGCCTGCGCGGCGGCCTTCAATACAATCATTCATGGGTCATGCCATCTTCACCACAAACGGTCAGTTTATGTCAGTTTGGGTCGGACCGCGGAGGGTTCGATCTGTCCGGTTAGACGCGCGCAGCGGTGCGATCCATATGTCCGTTGTGGGTCATATTGTTTTTTAAATTCAAACACAAACAGTTCGCGGCATAAAACTGGCAAAGTTCAAACTTAATTTACATTCAAAATATAAAACTACTAGCCCTAGGTACTGATCTTCGCGCAGGCGCCGCCTCGTCCATCTACGGGTCAAGGTCGATCTACTCCGGCGGCGTATAGAGGTTGGGTGGCGGCAGGGCCGAAGCGGGAGCGGGAGCAGACAGGTTGACCACCTGCCCAGGACATGGCTCCAAACCGTGTTGGAGGTGCGCCAGTTCCATGCCCACCTCCGGCGTGATCGGAGGCGCCCAACCTGGCAGCGGCGGCGATGGAGGTAGCTAGGCGTTTGTCTGTGCCACCATGCGGGTGAGCTGAAGGGCCTCCTCGTAGACGTGCCACTGGGCGTCCTCCTTGCGCGCGCTGGCCGCAATGGTCTGCTCGATGAAGGCATCCTCGTCGTAGCCCCACGCCAGCACCTCGCGGTACTCCGGTGCAGGTTCGCGGCGACGCCATCCGTCGCCTCCTGTTTGACGACGACGTCGTCGTTGTTGTCGTCCTCGCTGCCGAGGTGGGCGTTAGAGTGGTTGTGGGCACCCTCATCGTTCTAGTCGATGTCGGGGACGGTGTAGACCTCCCACGGCTGCAGGTACGGCGGATGGTGGTCGCGTGCCGCGCCTTGTGCTCCCACTTGAGGAACTGTACCTGGTACGCCTCAGAGTGGTATCCCCGCTCCCACTGTTGGACCGGCGGGAGGTTGCTGATCCGCCAGCGGATCTTCTCCGCCAGCCCTCTGCCCGCCATGGGCGGTGGCGGCACCGGGACACGGTCCCGGTTGAGGTGCCATCCTGTGGGGAGGGAGACATTCCTGTGCTGGATGCCGCGACCCTTCCTCCATAGGCGCTCGCACTCCCGGACGCGGTAGTACCGCCGGGTACGGCGTTCCCGCGGTGGCGGGTAGTCCCCCACGGGCTGGCTCTGGAACTCCTCTGGCCGCAGCGGAGGCGGCAAGGACGTCCCGCGGAGGAAGGACGGAAGCCGAGCACGTTGGCTATCAGACGCTTCATGGTCGTTTTTGCTCCGCTTTAGCCACGACGGGTTCTTCATCATTGGTGGTGGGACGGCTAGGTTTTGCGATGGCGAGAGGTGATCGAGGAGTGCGGCACCGACGGGCGCAGGGTTAAATAACCCAACCGACGTGAACGCACGCAACTTCCCGCTCCTTCGCCATCAATGCCTGCACAGGAACACAGGCGGCGCCTAGTGGGTCAGCGTGCCGCCTCGTCGGCATTGATGCGCGCAGCTGTCGCCGGTCATCCTTTCGCGTAGTGCCTCTAAATCGCTGCCACGGTTGCGTCTTAATTGGTGCCGCTGACCGTCTAAATTAATGTCGCCGGTAAGCAGTGGCTGGCGGATGGGCTAGTGAACGAGTCCCCGTGTTGTCCGCGCGAGTTCGGACCTACGCAACCGAGCCCCAGATTAGATGCATGGATGGGTCAAGCCGAACGCGTTTGTCCGGATGGATCGGTCCGTTGGGGCGCCGTGCACGCCTCGCGCGCCCGTGCCGACCTTTTCGAACACGCTTGGACGGGATGATCTTTTCGGACATGCTTGGACGGGATGTGTCGACTCGATGGAGATGCCCTCGTAGCAGCTGCTCCATTCCCTTGTCCTGCCCTGCCCGCCAAAGCACTGGAGTTGACTGCTAGTACAAGTACCTACCATGTATTCGTGTGTGCGAGCAAATCAACTAATGCATTCTATTCTTGGGCTGTTAACTCGACTCAATGCTTCTCGTGTGTGGCCAAATTATCTCAAAGGGCAGATTAGTCATTAGAGCCAGCATACAGTTAGGACCAGAGTTCTCTCACTCACTCGCTCGCTGCTTGTCATCTGTGACTGATGATACTGTGTCGGAAAGTAGGTGGAAACGCTCGCTCAGCTAGCTGGCCGCGTAAGCCAACAGTGGTGTGGATCGCTAATTTGAAAGGTAGTGCGCGCGCCATGCACATGCAGCGTGCTCCTTTGACTTGTTCATCCAACCCTCTGCTCGCCCATCACACCACACTTTTATTTTAGTACTAGTACTACTGTATTATACTATTATTACTGTCACACAGAAGCGTGATCTGTGACAATCGTGGAGAAAAATAATACGCCACGTCCCAAACGCGTCACCTGTTTATATTAACACATGCACGGTTGTATTTGTACTCGCAGTGTCACTCACACCGTGCTCCCCGGCCGGCTGAAAGAATCCCAAGAGAAGGAGATCTATATCCTTTGAGAATTGAGAGCATTCACTATTTGAAAAGGAAGAAAGAGAAGAGTGGAGCATGTGCAATCAAGCTTGATATGGCTAAAGCATATGATCGAGTAGAGTGGATTTATTTGCGAGCAATCATAGAGAAACTTGGTTTTGCGAATCAGTGGATAAACCTAGTTATGGCATGTGTTCAGACTGTGTCCTTCTCGGTGAGAGTTAATAGACAGTTCTCTGAATTTTTCAAACCATCAAGAGGTATAAGACAGGGAGACCCCATCTCTCCCTATCTATTCTTATTATGTGCAGAAGGACTTTCAGGCCTTTTGAAATTTAGTGGTCCTATTTTCCTCTCAAAAGGCATTCGGGTAGGAATTCATGCTCCATGGGTATCTCATTTGTTGTTCGCGGATGACTGCTTAGTGTTTACCCAGGCCTCGAATGCAGGTGCTATGAGATTGGGAAATATTTTGGAGACCAATAGACAAGGTTCTGGACAATTGGTTAATCGAGCGAAATCAGCGATTTTTTCAGTGCCAATTGTACAGATGATATGAAACAAGGAGTTCATGAGAGATCAGGTATTACGGTGGAGGCGCTTGTGGAGAAATATTTGGGCCTTCCTACTGCATTGGGACGCTCAACAGACTCTCAGTTTGAGCATATACTGACAAGTATAAGGAAGTTGGTCAAGGGATGGTGCCCAAAGACAATGAGCATTGCAGCGAGAGAAGTTCTAGTGAAATCAATATGTCAGGCCATACCAACATACTCAATGAGCTGTTTTGGATTGTCAAAGAACTTATGTAAAAAGTTAACGAGTATCGTTGCTCGCTTTTGGTGGGGAGGCGATGAAAACAAGAGGAAGATTCACTAGAAAAAGTGGAGAGACATTGCAATACCGAAAGGAGATGGAGGAATGGGTTTTAGAAATTTTGAGTTATTTAATCAAGCGATGCTAGCTAAACAGGGGTGGAGGCTCATCTCTAATCCTGAAACCTTGTGTGCTAAAGTTCTACGGGGGAAGTACTTCCATGGATCCAATTTTATGGAGGCCAGGAGGAAGAGAAATGCGTCACACATATGGAACGCCATATTACATGGAAGAGAAGGTCTGAAATTGGGCCTGATTAAGAGAGTTGGAGATGGCTCATCTATACGCATGTGGGAGGACCCTTGGATTGTTGGAATTTGAGGCATATTTGATGTTGGGCTTTTAGCCCATAACAAATACAAATTCTGAAATTCTCTTTGGCCCATTATCATGGCAGCTCATGTGTGTGCTAGTGGTGCCAAAGTTTAGTCCCACATTGCTAGTGGAAGGGGAGTTGGACCACCTTATATAATAGAGTGATGCACCACTCACTAAGGTGTGAGAAGAAGAGAAGCCCTCGCGCACTCCTCCTTCGATGCCGCCTGCCTCGCCACGCCTCGTCACGACGCGCGCGCGTGCCACGGGTTGCTGGCACTGACTCGGTCGTGGACTGTTGCCCCACGTCCTACCCGACCCGCACTATATAGCAGGCAGACGCAAACCGTAGCAGTTACCAACAATTAGATTACATCTGCCTACCAGTGCATCGTCGTTCCATCTCTCTGTGCTGCCCTCTGCTACTCCATCCCGCCGGCTGCATGCACGGTCGTCCGGGAGAGCAGGCCTCCGGAACCCCGTCTCTCTGATCCTGCACCGGGAGAGGCGATAAGGTTTTTGGAGAGCGTCTAGACACGACTGCTCAACCTCTTCCTCGACTTCATCGCCATGTCCGACGCTGCTGCTGGTGGTGGTGGCTCCACTTCTGTTGTGCCGTTGGTCATACCATCGACGAACTCGTACGTGTTCTTTGCCCTCCTGCTATTTCCTATGATGATCACTAGTATTGCAGTATGCGTAGATGTGCTAGATTTTCACTTGCCTGTATGGTGCATGTCTACTATGCGTATGCTAGTTAGTCTTGGAAATTGTTTTGTCATGATTTATACTTGGATTAAATTAATGCAAAAACTGCTAATTATTTCAACAATCCAAAAACCTTATTTTAGGCTGTTTTCGCGTCAAGGCTTTGCCGTTTGTCTGAAACCGAACCCGTTTACGGGTGCGCACTTTAAGCGCTGGCAAACCAAGTGTACCCTCTGGCTGATGGCTATGGGTGCCTTCTGGGTATCGGCTGGTAATCCTGAAGGAACGATCACTCCTGAACAGGAGAAGACGTTCAAGGAGACCACCATATTATTTGTGGGCTGTGTCATAAGCATCATTGGGGACAAGTTGGTGGATGCATATTTATATATGCGCAATGCCAAAGAACTGTGGGATGCACTCGAAGCAAAATTCGGTGCTACTGATGCTGGCAGTGAACTGTATGCCATGGAGCAGTTTCATGACTATAGGATGGTTGAAAACCGTTCTGTCGTTGAACAGGCTCATGAGATTCAGTGCATTGCAAAAGAATTTGAGCTCCTGAAGTGTGCGTTGCCTGGAAAATTTGTTGTGGGATGCATCATTGCAAAGCTTTCTCAATCCTGGAAGAGTGTTGCCACTAACCTCAAACACCAGAGGCAAGAGATGTCTGTTGAGAATCTCATTGGGTTTCTGGACCTTGAGGAAAAGGCAAAGGCAAAATACGCACACCCAAAGGGAGCCGAGGCACCCCAGTCAAGCGCCAATGTGGTGCAGAAGAACTTTCACAACAAGTTCAAGGGGAAGACCAAGGCCATTCGTACTACCAACTTCAAAAAGAATAAGAAGGACAAGTCACAGGATCCCTGCTTTGTGTGCGGCGAGGTTGGACATTGGGCTCCAAACTGCAAGCAGCGCAAAGGAAGGAAGAATCCAAATGGACAGAACTCTAAGTCTGTCAACGTGACTATGAGCAACAATGATAAGGGTGCATCCGGGTATGGTAATTTACCTACTGTTTTGTCAATTTGTCAATCTACAGATTGGTGGATCGACACCGGTGCTAATATTCATGTGTGTGCTGATATCTCTTTGTTTTCTTCTTATCAGATCACAAGAGATCTCTCCGTCTTGATGGGAAACAGATCGCATGCTTCTGTTCGTGGTGTTGGCACGGTGGATCTGAGGTTTACTTCGGGAAAGATTGTGCAGCTGAAGAACGTGCAGCATGTGCCCTCAATAAATAAGAATCTCGTTAGTGGTTCCCTTCTTTGCAAAGAAGGTTTTAAGTTGGTATTTGAGTCCAAAAAAGTAGTCATCTCTAAGTATGGACAATTTATTGGTAAAGGTTATGAGTGCGGCGGTTTGTTCCGTCTTTCCCTATCAGATTTTTGTAATAAGGTTGTGAACCATATTTGTGCCCCTGCCAATGATACCGATATTTGGCATTCACGACTTTGTCACATTAATTTTGGTTGTATGACACGGCTAGATAAGATGAATTTAATTCTGTGTTTCACTTTAGCCAAAGGCTCTAAATGTCAAGAGTGTGTTCAAGCTAAGCAACCGCGCAAGCCTCATAAGCCTGTGCAGGAAGCAAGAAACTTGGCACCACTAGAGCTTATACATTCAGATTTATGTGAGATGAATGGCATGTTGACCAAAGGTGGAAAGAAATATTTCATGACGTTGATTGATGATTCTACTAGATTTTGCTATGTATATCTTTTGAAAATTAAAGATGAGGCTCTACACCACTTTAAAAACTATAAGGCAGAAGTTGAAAATCAACTTGAGAGAAAGATTAAGAGGGTCCGGTCAGATCGTGGTGGAGAGTATTTCTCTAATGAGTTTGATTTATTTTGTGCGGAACATGGCATTATTCATGAGAGGACGCCTCCCCATTCTCCCCAATCTAACGGAGTTGCCGAAAGGAAAAACCGTACTCTAACAGACTTGGTTAACGCCACATTAGGTACTTCAGGTTTATCCAAGGCATGGTGGGGAGAGGCGATATTGACATCATGTCATGTCCTAAATAAAGTTCCCACAAAATACAATGAAACTGCTCCCTATGAATTATGGGTAAAGAGAAAACTAACACTCTCGTACTTACGTACTTGGGGCTGTTTGGCAAAGGTGAATTTGCCAATTCCCAAAAAGCGTAAACTTAGACCAAAGACAGTAGACTGTGTCTTTCTTGGCTATGCTCATCATAACGTTGGATACAAATTTCTAGTGGTGAAATCTGAGGTACCTGACATGAAGATCGGTACAATTATGGAGTCTAAGGATGCTACATTCTTTGAGGATATTTTTCCGATGAAAGATATGCCTAGTACATCTAGACAGGAATCTGTTGAAACTCCTGAACCTGCTATTCCCATGGAATATTATGAATGATCACATGATGAAATTCCTGAGAAGGTAGACAATGAAGTTCCTGTAAGGAACAAGAGACAAAGGATTGCAAAGTCCTTTGGTGATGATTTCATTGTCTATCTTGTGGATGAGAATCCCACCTCTATTTCAGAGGCTTATGCATTCCCTAATGCAGACTACTGGAAAGAGGCTGTTCGTAGCGAGATGGATTCCATCATGGCAAACGAAACTTGGGAGATCACTGATCGTCCTTATGGGTGCAAACCTGTAGGATGTAAGTGGATGTTCAAAAAGAAGCTTAGGTCTGATGGTACGATTGAAAAGTACAAGGCTCGGCTTGTTGCCAAGGGTTATACCCAAAAAGAAGGCGAAGACTTCTTTGATACTTATTCGCCTATGGCTAGATTGACCACTATTCGAGTTCTACTCTCATTGGCTGCCTCACATGGTCTTATCGTTCATCAAATGGACGTCAAGACAGCTTTCCTTAATGGAGAGTTGGATGAGGAAATTTATATGGATCAGCCAGATGGTTTTGTAGTAGATGGTCAAGAAGGCAAGGTGTGCAAGCTATTGAAGTCTTTGTATGGACTGAAACAAGCACCTAAGCAATGGCATGATAAGTTTGATCAAACTTTAACATCTGCTGGCTTTGTTGTAAATGAAGCCGACAAATGTGTATACTATCGCCATGGTGGGGGCGAAGGAGTTATACTTTGTTTGTATGTTGATGACATACTGATTTTTGGGACAAATATGATTGTCATCGAACAGGTCAAGAGTTTATTGTCTCAAAGTTTTGACATGAAAGACCTTGGAGAAGCTGATGTTATTCTAAACATTAAGCTGCTAAAAGATGAGAATGGCGGAATTACACTTCTGCAATCTCACTATGTGGAGAAGGTGTTGAGTCGCTTTGGCTACTCAGATTGTACTCCTTCACCGACACCATATGATTCTAGTAAGATGCTTCGAAAGAACAAAAGAACAACTAGAGATCAGCTGAGATACTCTTAGATAATTGGCTTGTTAATGTATTTAGCTAGCGCAACAAGGCCTGGCATCACGTTTGCTGTGAGCAAACTTAGCCGGTTTGTTTCCAATCCAGGAGATGATCATTGGCATGCTCTTGAGAGAGTAATGCGCTATCTAAAGGGTACATCAAGTTATGGTATTCACTATACCGGAGACCCTGCGGTACTTGAAGGGTATAGTGACTCAAATTGGATTTCTGATGCTGATGTGTTGAAAGCCACAAGTGGATATGTATTCACTCATGGTGGTGGCGTTGTTTCATGGAAGTCTTGCAAGCAGACCATCTTAACGAGGTCAACAATGGAAGCAGAACTCACAGCACTATATACAGCTACTGTCGAAGCAAATTGGCTTCGTGAACTCTTGATTGACTTGCCGGTTGTTGATAAACCTGTGTCGGCTATTCTTATGAACTGCGACAATCAAACTGTGATCGTCAAAGTGAGTAGTTCAAAGGATAATATGAAGTCATCAAGACATATAAAGAGAAGATTGGCATCTGTTAGGAAAATGAGAAACTCCGGAGTAATAGCATTGGATTATATCCAAACAGCTAAGAATCTAGCAGATCCTTTCACAAAAGGTCTATCAAGAAATATGATAGATATTGCATCAAAGGATATGGGTTTGAGACCCACATGAGTTACCATGGTAGTAACCCAACCTATGTGATCGGAGATCCCGTGAATTAGGACCTAGGGAAACAAGCCAGTGGCTAACTAGAGGAGATATTAACCCACTCCGCTGAAGATGCATTACTCTCACGATCTGTATGGCAGGTTGACTTATTATTAATGTGTTCATAGGCTTGTATAAGCCAAGATGCTATCCTATAGAGCAGTCTTAAAAGAACGCACCTATGTGAGCCCGACTGCTGGTCACAGTCTATGAGATAGGGTAATCTCTAGGAAGCTCATGAAAAAGGCCAGGAGTGTGACTTATATGCTCCACCCGAGGGGTAGCCTTCGGCAGCCTAGTATCAGTATGACATTAGGTGAAACTTATTTACACAAAACTGGCAATTCAAGGATTAGTCCATTAACAGTTGTTGATGAGCGTAGTCTAATGCTCTAGGTGGAAGTTCAACTTAACAGTCTCCACTGAAAAACGCTGGTATATCAAAACAGTGATTTGGAACAAAATGGTGTGATGTGCCAATGAGACTTTGTGGGGGATTGTTGGAATTTGAGGCATATTTGATGTTGGGCTTTTGGCCCATAACAAATACAAATTCTGAAATTCTCTTTGGCCCATTATCATGGCAGCTCATGTGTGTGCTAGTGGTGCCAAAGTTTAGTCCCACATTGCTAGTGGAAGGGGAGTTGGATCACCTTATATAGTAGAGTGTTGCACCACTCACTAAGGTGTGAGAAGAAGAGAAGCCCTCGCGCACTCCTCCTCCGACGCCGCCCACCTCGCCACGCCTCGCCTCGTCACGACGCGCGCGCGCCGCGGGTTGCGGGTTGCGGGAATCTCGCCGAGCCGAGCTTTATTTTGCTCGTTGGGAAAATTAATTGTGTATTAATTATGAGTCATTAATGCGTCATTACGGACGCGTTAATTAACCGGTTGTTTCCATATCGTGGGCTGGCACTGACTCGGTCGTGGATTGTTGCCCCACGTCCTACCCGACCCGCACTATATAGCAGGCAGACGCAAACCATAGCAGTTACGAGCAATTAGATTGCATCTGCCTACCTGCGCATCGCCGTTCCATCTCTCTGTGCTGCCCTCTGCTACTCCATCCCGCCGGCTGCGTGCACGGTCGTCCGAGAGAGCAGGCCTCTGGAACCCCGTCTCTCTGATCCTGCACCGGGATAGAGGCGATAAGGTTTTTGGGGAGCGTCTAGACGCGACTGCTCAACCTCTTCCTCGACTTCATTGTCATGTCTGAAGACGCTGCTGCTGGTGGTGGCTCCACTTCTGTTGTGCCGTTGGTCATACCATCGACGAACTCGTACGTGTTCTTTGCCCTCCTGCTGACGAGGTTTGATCTCGTCAATGCCCATTGTTATGGACTTGGGTTTTGGAGAAGATGGGGATGCTGGAGATCGTGGCACGGTTAACAGACAAGCAACCAGGGGACACGAGATTTACCCAGGTTTAGGCCCCCGGAGGGAAAACCCTACTCCTGCTTGTCTGCTCTTTGATTACGGCGGAACCGAAGGTTACAGGGGTGCGCAGATTCGATATGGCATGGAGGTGTGTATGTCGTAATCTAGTAGCTGCCCTCTCGTCGGACCCTCCTAGCCTTTATATATGGGGAGGCTAGGTCTCGGGTGCCGATACGAGTAGGTTACAAGTTGTATTCAAACTCTAGTCTTGTTCTCCAAGGACTCGAAGGCGTCATGGGCCTGGGCCACCCGAAAATCTTCATGGGCCAGCGTATATTTGCCGTGGGCCTTCCTTGGGCTGGACCGGGTATGCTGAAGTTACGTACCCGTAGGGTATAACCATGTCAGTAGCCCCCGAGTGATCAGTTGAATCGTAGATTCGGCTGAGGACTCTTCAGTCTTTCGGGTGCAGCTCTGTCTTTCAAGAGAATGTGTAGGGATTGTTGATGCGTGTGCCTGACTCACCCGAAAGATCAGGGTCAGTTAATCGTCTTCGGACAAAACAACACGATCTTCTTCAGGTGCGAGTCCCTCGACTCGAACCCGGAACATATGCTGGCGTAATTCGACTCAGGCCGTGGAGGACTTATAGGAGTGGAATTCCAGTGTTTTTAAATGATGTACCCAACGCGTCCGTCGGGATTTTTCATCGTACCTGCTGGTACGGATTCATACTAGCAGAGCGCAGTCAGGTGCGTTGTCAGGCCATCAGATGATATCTGTAGGTCTTATCTTTGCGTCGCAGACGCAGCATCCGAATGTTTATCACCGCGGAGGTGTTTCGGGTGGCCAAGGAGGATGTTACTCACTTAGCATTAATTGGGGTAGAGTTGCTGAAAAGTTTTTGCATGCGGATCCGGAAGATCGTAGTCGAAGATTTCATAGGGTGCGCGGCCAGCGCTCCCTATGGGAGTAGCCCCCGAGTGTCTGTTCGAATCATAGACTCGAGCGGAGACTTTAGTGCAAGCATTGCTCAGCTGTTTAGTCCGTAGGACTCAAAAATTTTCGGATGCTTGAATCCTTCCTCCCTATGGGAGTAGCCCCCGAGTCCGTAGTGGAGTCGTAGACTCGACGTAGGACTCAGAGAAGTGCGTTGTCTTCATTTGTCTTTCGGGTGCGCGGCCAGCGCTCCTGATAGGAGTAGCCCCCGAGTATTTAGTCGAATCGTAGATTCGAGTGAGTACTCTTAGCTGTGTAGCCGAAGTTGGTGCTATTATAGCTTTGGATGACGTCAGTGCTGACGATCGATGACCTCAAGCGTCTGCTGCGCCAGAGATGACTTGACTTGACGAAGCGTGGGTCCCACTTCCTGACTTTGAATTGACCGGTCACGCGCAGCGTGGAGATGATTACGGCGTTTCCTCGATTTCCACGCGTAGTGGACGTCGTGGGAACGACGGTTCATTTTGGTGCTGACACGTGTACGGCCAGATCTGCCATTGGCGTTAGGTCTTCTCGATGGACGGCCAGCGTGCGTCGTCTTTGCTGTTATAATCCATGGTGAAATCGTGGTGTGTTTTTTACCGCAGCAGTTCATCTGTCCATTGCTTCCTTGCGCTCGAGCGATTCTTGCTGCGTGCTGAGAGTTCCTTTCGCATTTCCTTTGTCTTCGTCGTTGGCAACGCCACCACCGCCGTAGCGCCATGGGGAAGCCAAAGAAGTCTTCGTCTGCAGTGGGGACCAGCGCCGCCGGAGGCAAGAAGGGCGCCGCCGCTGCTCGTGTCATCGATGGTGGCTGGCGGCGATCAGAGACGCGGGAGAGTGATCTCCGCAAGCTGCGCGAGCAGAGCCTGATCCCGCAGGATACAACGGCCGTGAGGCTCCCCGGCAATGAGGTAATCCCCCGTCCCCCATCTGGGTATCGGGTTATGTTTGTTGCCTTCGTTTTGCATGGGTTTGCGTATCCAGTCCATGACTTCCTTCGTGGACTGCTTTTTTTCTATGGGGTTCAACTCCATCATCTGTCTCCCAACTCCCTTCTCCACATTGCGTGTTTTATCACGCTTTGCGAGTGTTGGCTTGGCATTGAGCCGCACTTTGGCCTCTTCCGGAAGCTGTATTCCGTGAGGAGGCAGTCTGGTTCGGATGGTGTGTATCCCATTGGGGGTTTCATCATCTCTCTTAGTCCCGATATCCAATTCTTTTCCTTCTCCATGTCCGAATCTGTCCAGTACTCGCGGAGGAAATGGTTTTACATCCGTGACTCCGTGCTGCCTGGGCAAGAGTTTGGTCTTGTTCCTTTTGACCCCTCCCAGTTGATTGTGAAGAAAAGATCTTGGAAAAACCAAATCTTGGATGGTGAGGTGGCGGAGATAGAGGCCTTGTACCGTCAGGTGGAGGAGCTCCAATTGATTCCTGAGAAGGAGGTGAACGGTGTCGACATCATCCGGACGTTTCTTGAGCGTCGGGTGCAGCCTCTCCAGGCGAGAGCGCACCCGATGTTTCTTTACTCTGGGCGCCGTGATCCGACGAGGGTTTCGAATGAGAAGATCTCCGAGGTGGACCTTGACAAGGATCTTCGCGTGCTGTTGAAGTTCAAGGCCGACGAAAAAATCCCGGGGAAGTCGCTGACTCCTCCCTTTTCTTCGACGTTGGCCGTGCCGAAGGTGTAGATTTGCGCACGTAGTGCTTCCCTTTTATTTTTGTTAGCTGTGTACTTTTTCCTTTGTTTGCTAACAAAGTTTCTCTTTCTTGTGCAGAGCTTCAAGGTGCCGGGTATGGCACCACCATTGCCCGAAAGGTATCCGAATGCCCCGGATAATGAAGTGGTGGATTCCGTGTCCGAGCTTCCGTCGGCGCGATCTCCGGTGGAGGATGCCGACGAGTCGAGTGAGGAACCTACGCGCGAGCGGTCGCCGAGCTCGAGCGAGTCTTCGGATGCTTCAACTCCTCCGACTCCCAGGGATCCTCGGGGTCTTGAGCGTCATGATGATGTTCAGGGGGGTTCTTCCTCTCCCATTCCTGCCATTCCTGTGCGGGCTGTTGCTCCGCACCCGCCAGCAAAGCGGAAGAAGGAGGAGAAGAGGGCCCGAAGGGCTTCTCCTATCTTCGACCTGAGCGCGTTGGGCTCGTAAGTGTTCTTGTTGGACTGTTGTCCTTTATTCCCTTGCTATTTTTTGCGCCTGTGTTGATTGATGCGTATGCAGGCAATCATCCGATGGCTCTAGTGATGGAGCACGCGAGATGATGGGGGAGTCGAATATTGCGTCGTCTCCTCCGCAGACGGTGGCGACTTCGGGTGGCGCCGCTCCGGATCCTCCTATGCAGGAGAGGCTGGTGGTTGCGCCTCAAAATTTCGCAGGCGGGCCTGCGGGTTCGCCTTTGGAGCACGTAAGTTTTTCTGCTTCATGTCACGGGGGAGCCCCCGGGCGTTTTCGTGTGCTGATGTTGTGTTTGCTTCTTTGTTTTGGGCGTAGTCCCCAAGTCCTGCTCTTACTGCTATTGCCTTTTCCTGCAGCCTTGTATCCGAGAGGCCAAGCGGCTGGTGGAGGAGCACCTGATGCTGGAGATGAAATTGCGGCAGCTGCAAGGTATTCGTCTGCCTTGTAGTACTTTTCTTGTTTATCCTTGTCCTGTTTGTTGACACTGGCTTGTTGTGAATGCAGAGGAGCATAACGACTATCTCCGTGAGGTTGATGCTCTGAAGAAGAGCCTTGGCCAATCGGAGCAAAAGGCCGAAGCTGCCGCTGAGGCGAAAGAGCGCCTTGAGCTGGAGCTGATGAAGGCAGCCGAAGCGAAAGAGCGTTTGCAGCAGGAAACCGCAGGTCGTGAGAGGGGAGCGGCGGAGAAGCTCATGGCTGCTGCCAAGACTATTTCGGGTGAGTGTTTGCTTTTGCACTTGCTCCTTTTTCTGCGGGTCTTCTTCTATGTTAACTTTCTTCATGTATTCGTCTTTTTGTCTCAGATGCCGCAGGCATCGAGTTCGACCGCGGTGCTCTGGAGCACGGGAGTGCTCTGGATGATGCCACTGTAGCGGTCGAAGACCGCTGCAGCACCGTCGTCAACTCCCTTGCCAAGGCGAAGGAGGTCCTTGGTCGCTTCTACCAGGAGCTCTTCCCGAAGGGCGCATCCCTTGAAGACGTGGGTGCCCTGGCAGAGGCTCTGTCAGCCGAAGCGCCTGCAGCGTATAAACGCAAGCAGAAGGGCATCGGCGCGTCTGTCGGGCTGGCGATGGCCATGGCGGCTGGGGCGGAGCTGGACTTGCCCCAGATCACTTCTCGGATGCCGACGGCTGCGGATGGATCAGAGGTAGCCTTCGCCGCCTACTCCGCTCGTTGCAGACGATATGGGCCCAAGCTCATTGACTTGCTGTCTGAGTACGCGCTGCGGCAGCAGGGCGAGGCCAAAGCTAGGCAGTCTGGCTCTGAGGCGACTCGGTGTCCTACGCCTTAGGCATAGGAGATGTAGGGTAGTATGTAGTTTACTTTTGCTGTAAATATCTTTTTTGTAGCACCATCCTTGTGCCACGCAGTGGCCTTATTTGAATGAATTCCTCCGAGTTGAGCTTTTCTCTTGGCTGAATGTCTGTGTGCTTTCTTTTTTCTGCTGCTATAGGTTCCTTTGGGTGTTGACCCGGTTGACACGTCATCCGAAAGGCCCTTGCGAGCATCATTGGATGATTCCTCGCAGCTCGCGTTTCTTCGAGATCGCGTGCGTAGCTTGGAGAGAGATTTGCTTGGGTTGCGCGGTCGCGCTGATGTTTGGAAGTCCAAAGCAGATCGTAGTGCAGCCAGAGAGGAGTACTTGATGGCGGAGCTGGGTCGGCTGTCCGAGCAGCTGCAATGTAAGTTGATCCTTCTTTCGAGCTGTGGCTCGGTTCTTCGGGTGAGCCTGCTGGCCTTACCCTTATTCTGTGCTGTTTTCGCAGGTGCGAATCTTGCTTCGAGGGAAGAAAAGGAGCGCATTGCTGTTCGAGTCAATTGCTTGACTCAACAGGACATGGAAGCCGACGGCTTCTTATGGATGGATCGCGATCGCGCCATAGTTCTGGCGACGGTGCAGGATCGTGTCTACCAGGTTTCGCGGGTGCTCCGCCAGGTGCAGACGTCGCTGTCCTCGGTGTTGCACGTCATGTTTCCGTTGGATGGCGTGCCAATGACCCTTGCAGGTCTTTTGGCGAAGTTTCGGAGTGCCAGCAATGTCAAGGAGCTGGTGCGGCAGCAGCTTGTCGCAGGGGTGAAGGTTGCCTTGTCTCTTGTGAGGGTGCAGCGTCCTGATGTAGATTTGGCTGCTGTGGCGACTGGGCCACCTCCTCGACCAGATTGTGGTGAGTGGAATATGCGTCCGCATTACGCGGCTGTAAGGCAGTATGCCGAACAGATTGTAGATTTGTTTGAGCAGCGTGCTCAGGCTATTCTTCAGAATAGCTAGGACCTGAAAATAAACAGATAGATGTAAAATTTGTATATTGGGACTAGGCGTGTATGTGCCCTTTGTTGTAAAGGTTCGCTTGTTAGCGAGCACGCAGTGCTTTGATTTAGTACGTGTCCTTTTCGTTTGCCTGACGTGGTCAGCTACTCAGGTGTACACGTTTTGTCCTCAGTCGATGAAATTGTGAGGTGGGGGGAGCCCCCGAGCACGCAGTGCTTTGATTTAGTACGTGCCCTTTTCGTTTGCCTGACGTGGTCAGCTACTCAGGTGTACACGTTTTGTCCTCAGTCGATGAAATCATGAGGTGGGGGGAGCCCCCGAATGCATATGTAGCATGTAGTAAAATTGCAGAGAAATGGTCAACCGAAGGTTGGGGACGAGACACTTAGCTTTTATTTGCATCGTACTGAAGGAGGTACATGGTTCGGCTGAGTAGCCTTGGCTGTAAGCCTTATTGAGAGTAAAGGGGGTACACTGCCCATTGTTATGGGTAGAGTCGTCGCAGGTGCGAGACGTTCCACGGGTTGGAGTATGCGACTCCAGACTCCACGTGCTTGAGGCGATAGGCGCCACCTGGGATGACTTCGGTGATGACATAGGGTCCTTCCCATGGCGAATCGAGTTTGTTCGGTCGCTTTTGCTTGAGTCGCAAGACGAGGTCTCCTTCAACGAAGGACCTTGGGCGCAGCCGGCGGCTGTGATAGTTGCGGAGACTCTGCTGGTACACCGCGGATCTAGCTGCTGCTATATCCCGTGCTTCGTCGAGTGTGTCGACGGCGTCTTCGAGTGCAGCCGTGGATTCGGCTTCGCTATAAGCGATGACTCGTGGAGCCTGATGGCGTACTTCGGCTGGCAGCACTGCCTCGACTCCGTGTACCATGAAGAATGGTGTGTAGCCGGTGGAGCTGTTTGGCGTAGTTCGTAAGCTCCACAGGACAGACGGTAGCTCTTTCGTCCAGTTGCCAGCTTTGTGCTCGAGTGAGCTCATGAGGCGTTTCTTGATGCCGGCGCCGATTAGGCCGTTGGCCTTTTCCACTTGCCCGTTTGTTTGCGGGTGCGCCACTGAGGCATACGTGATATTGATTCCGAGGCCTTCGCAGAAGTCCTGGAATTCTTCGGAGATGAAGTTCAATCCGTTGTCGGTGATGATACTGTGCGGTACGCCAAATCGGTAGACAATGGATTCGAAGAACTTGACGGCGGTTTTGCCCTTCTGGTTGGTGACTGGCATGGCCTCGATCCACTTGGTGAATTTGTCGACTGCGACCAAGAGGAAGACGTGTCCTCCCTTCGAAGATTTTGGCAGTTTGCCGATCATGTCAAGGCCCCATTGAGCAAAAGGCCAAGCTATGGGTATGGGTCGAAGTTCGGACCTAGGTGCGTGCGGTTTGTCGGCGAACCGTTGGCACCCGTTGCATCTGCGGACGATGTCCTTTGCGTCGCTCATGGCCGTTGGCCAATAGAATCCTGCTCGTAGAGCTTTGGCGACAAGGGAGCGGCTGCCTGTGTGGTGGCCGCAGATGCCCTCGTGGATATCTTGGAGTATGGCCTTGCCGTCGTTGATGGTGACGCACCGTTGTAGGACGCCTGTAATGCTGTGTTTGTATAGCTCGCCGTTGATGATGGTGAAGGCTTTTGACCGACGAGATATGCGCCGGGCATCTGTCGGGCTGTCTGGCAATTCTCCGTTTATCAGGAACTGGAGGTATGGACGTGTCCATGTTTCTTCGACTGCCATGACCTGCATCAGGTTGACCGTGGCGACTTCAGTATCCAACTTTTCGGGTCCTTCGTGACCTTCGGGTAGCGTAGCCCCCGAGTGTTCTGCTTCTTCGGGTGATCCCTTGGGGAATTTCCGCTTGATCGATGGTACGCAGATCTGTTCGAGGAACACACCTGGTGGTACTTTTGCACAAGTGGAGCCGATGTTGGGCGAGTCTATCAGCCTCCTCGTTGCTCTCTCTTCCAACATGCCGAAGTTCGTAGCCGTCGAATTCTCCTTCGAGTGCGTTGTATAGTGCGCGGTACGCGATCATGTTTTCGGCGTGTGCGTCGCACTCATTCATCGTCTGCTGGACGACAAGGTTGGAGTCACCATAGATGACCAGGCGCGTTGCACCGCATATTTTTGCCATCTTCATGCCATGGACGAGGGCTTCGTATTCGGCCTCGTTGTTGGAGGCTCTGAATTTCATCCGAAGGACGTACTTCATCTTGTCACCTTGCGGGGAGGTCAGTATGACTCCTGCCCCTGCTCCGGCTTCGCGTTTGGAGCCGTCAAAATGCATTGTCCAGGATTGCGACATGTCTGGGGTGTCAGGCAGCTGCAGCTCCATCCAGTGCACCAGAAAGTCCGGAAGGACTTGAGATTTGATTGCGTGTCGCTTCTCATAGATGATGTCCAGGGGTGATAGTTCGATGCCCCACAGGGCCACGCGTCCTGTGGCCTCTGGGTTATTCAGGATGCTGTTGAGGGGTGCCTCGTTGACGACCATCACCTGATGTTCCTGGAAGTAGTGGCTCAGTCGTCGAGCCGTCATGAACACGCCGTAGGCCAGCTTCTGGTAGTGCGGGTACCGCTATTTTGTTGGAGTGAGAACCTCACTGAGGTAGTAAATTGGGCGTTGTACCCCGTGGGTCTTGCCTTCTTCGGGTCGTTCGACCACGAGTACTGTGCTGACCACCTGGTGTGTGGCTGCTATGTACAGCAACAGGGGCTCGCGCTCTTTTGGCGCGACCAAAACTGGCGAGGTGGAGAGGAGCCGTTTGAGGTTTTCGAATGCGTCGTTGGCTTCTGGTGTCCACTCGAACTTGTCTGCCTTGCGTAGCAGCTGGTAAAATGGTAGGGCCTTCTCGCCCATGCGGCTGATGAACCTGCTTAGTGCCGCTACTCGCCCTGCGAGCTGCTGAACGCCCTTGAGGTTTTTCGGCTTCTCCATTGTCATGATAGCTTTGATTTTCTTCGGGTTCGCTTCGATTCCTCGTTGAGAGATGAAGTACCCGAGCAGCTGACCCGAGGGGACGCCGAAGGCGCACTTTTCTGGATTGAGCTTGATCCTGTAGCGATCGAGGTTGTCGAACGTCTCGCGGAGATCGTCGATAAGTGTTCTTGCCTCTTTGGTTTTGATGACTATGTCGTCGACATAGACTTGGACGTTGTGACCGATCTGGTCCTTGAGGCAGGCCTGCATGCATCGCTGGTACGTGGCACCCGCGTTCTTTAGCCCGAAGGGCATTGTGTTGTAGCAGTATACTCCGAACGGTGTGATGAACGCCGTTTTCTCTTGATCTTCGACCTTGAGTCGAATCTGATTATAGCCTGAGTAGGCGTCGAGGAACTAGAGTTTCTCACAACCTGCAGTCGAATCGATGATCTGGTCGATCCGAGGGAGAGGGAAGTGGTCCTTAGGGCAGTGTTTGTTCAGTGACGTGAAGTCCACGCACATCCGCAGGATGTCCGTGTCCTTCTTCGGGACCATCACTGTGTTTGCCAGCCACTCGCTTTCCTTGATTTCCCGGATGAAGTCTGCTGCGAGTAATCTGTTGATCTCCTTGCCGATAGCTTCGGCTCGTGGCTCCGACGGTCCTCGGATGGACTGCTTGACTGGTTTGGTGTCTGGGAAGACATTGAGTGCGTGCTCGGCGAATTCCCTGGGAACTCCTGGCATGTCCGCAGGACACCAGGCGAAGATTTCCTAGCGCTCACGAAGGAATTCGACGAGCGCGCCTTCCTATGCGGTGCTGAGGTCGTTGGCGATCAGCGCCGTTTTGGAGGCATCCGTTGGATGGACCTGCACTTTCTTGGTGTTGATGGTGGAGTCGAAGGACATGTCAGGTGCATTCTGCTTTGTGACTGGGGGTAGCCCATTGTCCTTCACCTCGCGGAGCCTTACAAGCTCGTCTTGCATGCCGAAAGACTGGGAGATTTTGTTGAAATCCCTGTCGCATTGGTCCGATCGGGTGAAGCTCCCGTGGACTGTGATGACGCCCCTTGGTCCTGGCATCTTGAGTAGTAGGTATGCATAGTGTGGGACGGCCAGGAACCTTGCGAATGCTACGCGTCCCAGGATGGCGTGGTATTGCGACGGCCAGTCCACCACTTCAAATTCTAGGCGCTCCTGCCGAAAATTGTCCGGTGTCCCAAAGATGACGTCGAGCCCTATTTTGCCTAGGGGGAAGATGCCCTTCCCTGGGACAATGCCATGGAACATTGTGTCTGATTGTTCCAGGCTGCATTGCGGGATCCGCATAGCTGCTAAAGTGCTTGCGAACATTAGGTTGATGCCGCTGTCGCCGTCCATGAACACGCGACTCATCTCGAAGCCTCCGATCTGCGCCTCCAGCACCAGGGCAGCATGACCTGGGCGAGGGATCTGGATAGGGTGATCCGCGCGAGTGAATGTGATGCAGGACTCCGATCCGCTGAGGTACTCAGGGATTGCAGGCGGAGTTGTTATGGCCATGTTGATTTGTCGGGTGATCTTCTTCTGCACCCTGTTGGTGGGACGTCCCTTCTGTATCATATTGAGTGCTCCTTTTGGTGGGGGTATGCGACCCCGGCGTTGTTTTGCGCTGGTGCGACTGGTTGATGTGGGCCTCCAATAGGCGGCGGTGGAGGAGCTCCGTGTGCTATTTCACCTGGCGCAAGTGCGTTTCCGAACGCAGGAATTGGAGCTTGTTGCCTCATCTGCATCATGCCTTCGCTGAGTTTCTGGAACTCGCGACAGTCCTTGAGCATGTGGCTAGCTTTCTTTTTGCCATCTTGTTTGTCGATGTAGAAGTGGATGGTGCATGGACCCGAAAGTTTGTCGAGTGCTGAAGGTCCGTTGTCGCGGTCGCGGCGTTGCCACGACTGCGTTGGTCGTCCGTTGTCACGGAAGTTTCCGCTGCGGTATCCTCCGCTGTTGCGGCTAATGTCGTTACGGCGGTCGGCGTAGCCGGCTGCGACCATATCGGGTCCGTCGCGGTCCTCGTAGACGCGCGGTCTCCTCTTGCTGCGGCGTTCGCGTCTTTGGCCGTAGTCATCCTCTTCATCTGATTGCGCCCGCTGGATGCAATCTTCGCCGTCTGTCTAACTGTTGGCAATTTCCATGAGTTGGTCGAGTGTCTTGGGCTTTACGCGTCCAAGTTTCTCCTTGAAGTCTGGCCCGTTCTTCGGAGATGTGTGCTGCGGAGTTCTTGGTCGTAGACCAGCGTAGTATGTACGAGCGAATAGATTCACCCGTTCTCTGAGTGCAGGCTCGCAACTCTTCGATTGAGGCGGGCCTTTTGCTGGTGCCTTTGAAATTTCGGATGAAGCTATAAGCGAGCTCCTCCCAGCTTCGGATGGATCCTGATGATAGGCTGCTGAGCCAGACCCGCGCCGCGCCTGTCAGCTGCAGCTGAAGGCATTGCATGGCGGTTTCTTTGTTGCCTCCGTGAAGCTTGACGGATGACAGATGGTCGCTGAGCCAGGACTTTGGATCTTGCGTGCCGTTGAACTTCGTAGTATCCGAAGGAAGCTTGAAGTTGCGTGGCATCTGTGTTCGCCGGACGGATCTGCTGAAGCATCGAGCCCCGCAGAGCTCTCCTTCGTCTTCATCCATCTCAGATTCGGATGAGCATGCGCGTTTTGCGCGTGCTTTGTCGATCTTGCGCTGTGTAAGCCTGTCTCTGGCATCGTAGTCGTGTTTATGGCGGTGCGAGCTCTTCTTCCTTCGAGGAAGATCGTGTTCTTCTTCATCTTCGGATGAGGGAGTGGGGCTCCGGTCGCGCCTGGCCGGAGCTTTCTTCTTCGGCTCCGTAGGAGCGTCTTCGTGGAGCGCAGCTCCGATTAGTCCTAATCCGGTGAGTGCGGACCTACGCATGGCCCTTTTTGGGTCTCCCTCCGGAGGTGGGTGAGCCGCGAGATACGCAGTGGCTGCCATGATCGCAGCTTGTGGCGTCTTCGGAGTGATGTTGTCGTCGGTGTCCATATCCATGAACGATGTGTGGAGGGTTCGGGTCACGTCACGCCATTCCTTCGGGTCCAGGTTTTCCACCCGAGAGCGGTGCTTGTTTCCTTGGTTTCCGTTTGTGCTAGAGCCGGGTCCCATGGCGGAGAGCGCAGCTCGTCGCGCACTGGACTCAGAGGCTGCTTTCTTGCGTTTGTCAAGTGTCTCCTGCATCTTGACTTGCTTCTTGTGCTCCTCGATGAGGAGGTAGTGGTACGCCATCAGCAGATCACGTGGGGAGTCCAGAGGTAGGACTATTTCGCCTGCGACGGCGCGGCGTGCTTCGGCACATCCTTCTTTGCTAAGTTGGATGAGGTGGCCCCTGTTTTCCCCGTCTTCGCCGTTTCTGTCCTGCGGGTTGGGGTTGGGCGGTGGGTTAGGCGTTTCCTCGTCGGTTTGGATGATTACGGCGCACAGATAGCGCCTGCAAATTGGTTGGCTGCTGCCGCAGCTTTCGGATCCGGAACCGTAGGTCCCTTCATCCGAAGGTGGATCGCACAGATCGGAGTTGCAGCTGCTGCCGCTGTAGAACTCATCTGTCGATGGTGACGTGCGTAGCACGGGGTGCGGAGCCCACGAAGCGGGCCTGATGGACGGCACGGGCACCCGCTCAGGAAGGCGGAGGGTGCCAGTTTGTCCCACCTGGAAGCAGAAGCTCCCGAACAGAATTTCGAGTCCGTCGCCTACGAGCTCGAAATCCTTCATAGTATCCGGCGAGTGGGCGGTGAAGTCGAAAGCGCCGAAGAGGAGGTGATTCTCCGTCGCCGAGGAGTTGTAGATCGATCGGGTCGGAACCGTCACGACCGCACAATCAGCAGCCCCAGTTCCCACAGACGGCGCCAATTGACGAGGTTTGATCTCGTCAATGCCCATTGTTATGGACTTGGGTTTTGGAGAAGATGGGGATGCTGGGGATCGTGGCACGGTTAACAGACAAGCAACCAGGGGACACGAGGTTTACCCAGGTTCAGGCCCCCGGAGGGAAAACCCTACTCCTGCTTGTCTGCTCTTTGATTACGGCGGAACCGAAGGTTACAGGGGTGCGCAGATTCGATCTGGCGTGGAGGTGTGTATGTCGTAATCTAGTAGCTGCCCTCTCGTCGGACCCTCCTAGCCTTTATATATGGGGAGGCTAGGTCTCGGGTGCCGATACGAGTAGGTTACAAGTTGTATTCAAACTCTAGTTTTGTTCTCCAAGAACTCGAAGGCGTCATGGGCCTGGGCCACCCGAAAATCTTCATGGACCAGCGTATATTTGTCGTGGGCCTTCCTTGGGCTGGACCGGGTATGCTGAAGTTACGTACCCGTAGGGTATAACCATGTCACCTGCTATTTCTTATGATGATCACTAGTATTGCAGTATGCGTAGATGTGCTAGATTTTCACTTGCCTGTATGGTACATGTCTACTATGCGTATGCTAGTTAGTCTTGGAAATTGTTTTGTCATGTTTTATACTTGGATTAAATTAATGCGAAAAATGCTAATTATTTCAACATGGATTCCGTCTAATCATAGCAAACAACCATTGGTCAGAGACCCTGATAAAAAGGTTAATCTAGTTTGCGGACTGATCGAAAATAATACACACTGTTGGAATAATGAGAAGATTGATGAAAATTTCATCCCTACAGACGCTGCTGCTATTTGTAGAATTCCTATTGGAAGGTTCATGGATGATAGTTGGGCATGATCCGAAGAAAAGAATGGATGTTTTTCAGTTCGCTCTTGTTACAGATTGCTGGAAAACAGACATCGTGACATTGTAGCGCCATCCAGCTCGGGAGAGGGAATGAATAGGTATTGGAAACAGCTACGGAAACTTCCTGTTACACCGAAGGTGCGCTGCTTCTGGTGGAGGGTGATTCAAGGATTCATTTCCTGTCGCCAAATCCTGAAACAGAGACATATGGATTTGACAGCCCACTGTAAAACATGTGGTGCAGAAGAGGAAACAACATCTCATGCACTATTTCATTGCACTTGGGCGAAACAATTTTGGCAGGAGTTAAAGAAAGCAACGAGGATCAAAATTCCAGATTTATGTCCGACTTCATAGGCAACTGTAAAACATGTGGTGCAGAAGAGGAAACAACATCTCATGCACTATTTCATTGCACTTGGGCGAAACAATTTTGGCAGGAGTTAAAGAAAGCAACGAGGATCAAAATTCCAGATTTATGTCCGACTTCATGGGCAACTGATCTAGTAGAAGGAAAGATCACATCTCTAGAAAATGCAATTATTATATTACGCGGAAGTTGGGCAGTCTGGACCGAGCGAAACACAGTGTGGCATGGAAATAGAGGGAGATCGGTTATTGAGTCTGTTAAGTGGACATTGGACACCACTATGGACCTTTCCCGTATAGGTAAAATCAAGGATCCTAAACCCCCTCGAGAGAAAGCACGGTGGAAGAAACCTATGCAAGGTGTTCTTAAAATTAATGTTGATGCCGGTTTTCTGGAGGAAGAGATGAATGGGGTAACAAGCCTAGTTATACGGGACTACGTTGGAGAGATGATCAGCGCACAAGCGATATGGTATTCTCATGCTGCAAGCCCTATGGTGATGGAGGCCCTTGCTATTCGTGATGCTGTCAGGATGGCAATAGATAGGGGTTACCAGAGGGTAGATTTTGAATCTGATGCTCAAGAGGTTGTTAAGTTGATGAAGGAGCCTGGGATTGGAAAATCTGAAATTGCCAGTATAACCGAGGAGGTAAAAGAGCTTAGCACTTTTTTCACTAGTTTTAGCATTACTTTTGTCCATAGAACTGCTAATGGAGCAGCTCATAAATGCGCTAAAAGGGCTAGTGCCGAAAGGAGGAGATGCTTGTGGGTCAATTATAAACCACATTTTCTAGTAGATGTTCTTGAGAAACGATTGTATCAATTCTGATTAATATATAAAGCTCTTTGTTCGCAAAAAAAAAAACAAATGTTACAGTGTAAGGGAAAGTTATGTATTCAGAATGCAGAGTGTTGAGAAAATTTTCTCGGATAGAAAGAGAGAACTAACAAATGTAACAGTTGAAGACAGGGTTATGTATTGAAAATATGGTTTAGAAACCAACTAGATAATGAGTTCAGCCCAGCTAAGATTAGTGCCACAATATTAGGATTTTATGTCTAAACTGTGATAGTCATCGAATGCATACTCGTGCAGCACTTAAAAGCCAGATTGCAGTTTAGGCATACACGTTTATCACAATTTGCATTTGCGATCAACTGTGAGAGAGTAGGGAGAACCTTTGGAAGAGAAGGAGGGGGAGGCGCAAGCATCAGGGTCTGGTGATCATCGAAGAAGAACAAGGTGGGGCCAGTGGGCATGGCACGTTCACCATAGGCACATCCACCGGGCTCGCCAGGACCGGCACATCTAGGGACTATAGATTCGGCTCGGTCACCACCTAAGGTCCGACGCGGAGTAGCCACTACAGGCAGTGCGATCATGGTGATTTAGGTCAAGATTGAATTGGGGGTGGGGGGGGGGGTGGATTGTGGGAGAAAGGAAAGAAAGGAGGGCGGAGATCGGCGGTTTGCCCCGGACATGGGAGGGACATGGAGAGTGGGTGATTTGCGGAGAGAGGCTAGCTTCTAGACGACTTATCAAAATTTCCGCATGTGCGAGGCACATGCCACTAATATGTGAGCACAAATAAATGTCTCAGAAATATTTCTCGCCAACCAACCAATCCACTCGCGCACACATTGACCAGCGAATTTTTTTTATATAATACATTTTTATAAAAAATTTCCAGATCTATTACACGTTTTTTAGAATTTACAAATCTAACGCTTTGTCGGCCTGAGCCAAGCCGATTAGACTAATCGGCATAGGCCAAGCCGATTGAGCCTGACTCGGCCAGCAGCTAACCGATTGCAGGTCGACGCGTGGGCCACGCCGGCGAACAGCCCCAATCGGCCTAACCCGGGCCGAATGCCCTTTCGGTCAGCAGCAAGCCGACTGGTGCTGGCGCATCATTCGCGTACGCTCCATCAGGCCATGCATGGATTTGCTTTGAATACACGTTGTAAAATCGTTGTAAAGTAGATCGAGCAGCACAGTCATCATCAGCTTCCAATTCAACACCCCAGTCTACAAGAGAAGTCAATTGCAATAAATAAAATCATGCATGCCTTGATACACAAGGATCATAGTAGTATGTAGGCAATACGTTTGGTCCTGACCGAGTGGTCCAATCGGCTTTGGGCTGACCGATTGCCCCGGTCGGTCTGGACCTGACCGAAAGGACCATTTGGTCTGGAGCTGGCCGACTGGATGGTGGACCCTCGTCGAACGCCTAATCGGTTTGCTCTAGACTGACTGGTGGCCATTCGTCTTGGCCTAGGCCGACAAAACGTTAGATTTGTAAATTCTAAAAATGTACAATATATCTAGAAAAGATTAAAAAAAGTATATTATTTTAAAAAAAATCGCCATTGACCATCGGTGGAAGGAAATGCGTGAATTGCATCAGGGAGTGCCTTCCTTTCCCTCATGCTGGAAGAAACTATATAGAAATTTATTTATTACTTTTTCCCCGGAAAAATCTTCTTTACCTAGAGTATATTGTTCACTACTTTACTATCCCAAGTGGAGGATTATATACTCTCAGGTTAAGGACCGGGCTATAGGGAAAACCGTAGTGTTTAGTAGTGACAACAAAACAACATCCCAGAATCCCAGAGGGATCAAAAGCCTACTCTTCCGGAATCCAAAAGTTCAAATGCTTTGACAAATCGTTTGGGAACAATTATTTGCAAACACCTTATATACTTTGGAATTCTTCTGCAGTTAACGTTTGTGATCATGCACATTAGAGTTTCCTATTTACTTACATCAAAAAGAGAAAAAAACACTCTAGAGACATCTATCGAGGTATTTTTTAGATGGTATCCAATTTAAATACTTTAAAAGATGTTTAACCATACAAGAAACCAAACAAAGAGATGTAAATATGCAGAGTGTTCATGTGAGTGCCTCCTGTTAATACATAGATGCTTGCGACCTTGTATTACATATTTTATTTCGATATAGGGGACTTCTTTTAATAAAATGTTTACTCTAGAGGCAACGAATCATAAGAAGAAACATGAATTTGCTTGAAAAATATTGTTTAAATGTAGTGAAAGTTTGTTTGCAACCACATAGGTTAGAATTTCTTAAAATAGTAACATTAAATATAAATATTCAACAAAATGTGATATGATTAATTTCATTAAGTGTGATGGAAGACTATAATTAAGAGACAGTAAAATGGAACTATCTTGAAACCTCAAGCATTGTTTCATTACTTGTGAAACACGAAATTATAGAGTGTGCTTTGGTATTCTTATGAAACACGAGAAATTATATAGTATATGGTGATTTATTTACGACCGAAAATACGCAATGCTCAGAAAATGGTATATTTAATCGTCAGAACACCATTTTATGATCGTTTCTGAAATGTTGCAACATCCTTATAAGTATTGTTTTAGGCGTCAGGTTATATAAACCAAACTGTTTAATGAACCAACAGAGAGAGCATGAACACAAAATGTAGCTGAATTAACAGAATGATATAAATAACAAAAAATTCATATTATATAAATATCAATTTTGTTTATTCCTACAAGAAAAGTTTGTCAAAACATGTAATAACAAATCATATATGTGTCGAAACATGTAATAACAGATCATATACGTGTCGAAACATGTAATAACACAACGAGCCGTATACGTGCGATGGCTGTGAAGCAATCCATACCACCCTATGAGCTAACCCCCGAGTCACTTGGCATCGAGTTCACTGAGGAGTACCAACACAACCGTTTCAACCGTCTCAAGAATCGAGAAATCAAGTCCACCAAATGAGTGTGTCCTTATATTCTTAACTAACTGGGCCTTGGCAATAATTTCAATTTACTTTGCAACAATGTTGGTTTGATTCACTTTGCTTTCAGGACGTCACCACTTAGCACCGTTGACACTAACGAATGTTATGGTTGAAGATAAAGTTATATATTGAAAAATATTGTTTAGAAACCAACTAGACAATGAGTTCAGCCCAGCTAAGATTAGTGCTACAATATTAGGATTTTATGCCTAAACTGTGATAGTCATCGAATGCTTATATTACTCGTGCAGCACTTACAAGCCAGATTACGGTTTAGGCATACACGTTTATCCTAGTTTGCATTTGCGATCAACTATGAGAGAGTAGGGAGAACCTTTGGAAGTGAAGGAGGGGGAGGCGCACGCAACACTATATGACAACAACGGGGGTCTGGTGATCATCAAAGAAGAACAGGGCATGACGCGTTCACCATAGGCACTTCTACCGGGCTCGCCAAGACCGGCACATCTAGGGATATTAGATTCGGCTCAGTCACCACCTAAGGTCCGACACGGTGCGGCCACTACAGGCAGTGCGATCATGGTGATTTAGGTCAAGATAGAATTGTAGGGGTGGATTGTGGGAGAAAGGAAAGAACAGAGGGCGGAGATCGGCGGGTTGCACCGGACATGGGAGGGACAGGGGAGAGTGGGAGATTTGCGGAGAGAGTCTAGCTTCTAGACGACTTATCAAAATTTCCGCATGTGATCATGCACATTAGAGTTTCCTATTTACTTACATCAAAAAGAAAAAAACAATCATCTATCGAGGTATTTTTTAGATGGTATCCAATTTATATTTAACCATACAAGAAACCAAACAAGGAGACGTAAATATATAGGGTGTTCATGTGAGTGCCTCATGTTAATACATAAAAGCTTGTGACCTTGTATTACATATTTTATTTCAATAGGGGACTTCTTTTAATAAAATGTTTACTCTAGAGACAACGAATCATAAGAAAAACATGAATTTGCTTGAAAAATATTGTTAAAATGTAGTGAAAGTTTGTTTGCAACCACACATGTTAGAATTTATTAAAATACTAACATTAAATATGAATATTCAACTAGAAGTGATGTGAATAATTTTATTAAGTGTGATAGAAGACTATAATTAAGAGAGAGTAAAATGACACTATCTCGGTCCTCAAGCATTTTTCCTTATTTGTGAAACACGAAGTTACAAGCATACTTGACACGTATTTTTTCCTTTAGAACCATACATTATTTTTATGTCACGTCAATTTTGTCTTACTTAGTAAGTCGAGAAGAACATAAGAAAATTTAGAAATGACATAATTTTTTTGTTTACATGCCGTATAAAAATACTACGTAAAATACATATTTTTAGTGTTTTTTACACTATAATTACTAATAAACTAGATTTTACACTATACCTAGAACATGATTATTCGTAAACAAAACATCATTTTTTTAATCTAACAATGTAAAAATATATTGGGTGCAAAACACGCGCGATGGCTGCGGAGCAAGCTGCACCACCTGTTGATGGCTAACCTCCAAGTCACTTGACATCGAGTTCACTAAGAAGTACCAACACAATCATGTCAACCTTCTCAAGAGCCGAGAGATAAAGTACATCAACTAGGTGTGTCCTTATATTCTTAACCAACTAGGCCTTGGCCATGATTTCAATTTACTTTGCAACAATGTTGACTTCCTTCACTTTGTTTTTCAGGACGTCGCCACTTATCGCCGCTTGACACTTGAGTTACTCAATGATGGCTGCAAGTGCACAGTTCGTTTGTAGCTAGTTTTGAAGTTAAGATATCGATCCCACAGGGAGCCTAAAGGTAAGTGTTTATGTGTGAAGTCTCTATCACACTTAAAGTTGTCACAGGTCTTCGAGTGAATTGACTGCAAGTGTTAAAATAAGAATAAAGTTTTAGATTAAACTGAATATATTTAAATAAAACTAAAATGTAAACTTCAGAAATAAAAAGCATAAAAGTAAAAAACGATTGAGTGTTTGTTATTTTCTGCAGATGACAAAGTAGGCACGGGGAGATACGGTTTATGGAGATAGTGCATGTTCCAGGTGGGTGAGTGATAAATGTAACAATTATAATCTTATAATATGTGTGTAGGCGAGTAACCCATAATTAGCCGGAACTCATCTTGGTATATTTTATCCCAACTTCAATAATTCTACTAGTCTGTTACCAAAACGATGGTCAGTCACTAGACGATTAATATCCTTCAGGTTACTTAGCAATTAATCTCCTTGGATCGGACTAATGCAATAGACACAGTGGCTCCTCGTGTTCCTCGAGTTCAACTAGTTTTTTATTGATATCCTCATGTCACTCGAGGGTCACCGGTCTGCTAGCAAACAAGATCTTATCTATGTAGAACAAAGTATCATGTTGTCTGGGCCCTTAACTGAACAATGGGAATTAAGCATTCTACAGATAATGGGCTTTAAAATCAATCACAAACTAATGGAAAATATATAGGCACATCATATCTCACCAATCTCTTACATCTCCCACGCCCAAGGGAACTTACTCACGCATAAGAGAGGAAAGCATCATTGATATAATTAAATAAAGAGAGTTCTTCTCGATATTACCGTGGAGATCCACAATAAAAATAGAAAAGCAATCCAACACAATTCAAGATAGAAAGAAACAATCTCAAACCCTAGTCTTGTAAGGTGGAGATCTCTCTCTCTCTTTCAAGTACAAGTAATGGCTATGGGGGGTGTGGTGGCTAGGAGGTCGAAGATCGTGGAGCAAGATGAAGAATGTCTTCTCCTTCTTCTCTGGATCTCTTCTTTCTCCCTTCTAGATGGAACAACGGCTGTTGTGTTCTGTTTTCTTCCTCGACCCTTCACGAAAGTTGTCCCTTTTGACAAGAAGAAGGCAGTGGCAACTAAAACGAGATTTAGGGGAAGTCTCTATTCCGGCACCCTGCCAGGACAGGGAATTGCCCCGGGATCCATCTCCATCGACTCCACCGCCATCTCCATCGTCGCTGTTGACTCCCATAATGAGAAGGGAGTAGTTCTCCCCCGAGGCTAAGGGCTCTACTAGTAACTATGTGTTCATCTCTCTCTCTCCATGGTGTGATCTTATTGTGATCATGAGCTTTGTAATCTAGTTGAATAAGTAGATGCTACTCTTTGTCTATTATGCTACTCAAGTGCTTTTATTAATGTGATCTATAGAGACACCTTGTCCCACGTGTATGAAGGTGACAGTGTGTGCACCGTATGTGGCTCTTAGGCTAAAGATTACATAAATACTTATCATGAGTTATAATTTGAGATGGATGTCTCTATGAAATTGTGGTGTTTGTTTGGAACCATCTAGCGCTCAAGGTGACAGCATGGGGTTACCTGGATGGGGAATGCAAAGTTTAAGGTGTGCATTTATAGCCCTACGCGGTGAATTGGTGTTCGTTATCCAACCGGAGAGTAGTTCAGGGTAGCATATTGAAGAGAAGATATTTATGTGTTCAATTATGTTACCATTATTTAGAGTGTCCACTAGTGAAAGTATGATCCCTAGGCCTTGTTTCTAAGCATTAAAACACCGTTTACATCCAATTCTGCTACATGTTTGCTTGCAGCCATTTTTATTTCAGATTACAATTACCACTTATAATCATCCATATTACTTGTATTTCATTATCTCTTTGCTGAACTAGTGCACCTATACACCTGACAAGTGTATTGGGTGTGTTGAGGACACAAGAGACTTTTTGTATCTTAATTGCAGGGTTGGTTCGGAGGGATATCTTTGAACCTCTTCCTCCCTGAGTTCGATAAACCTTGGGTGATCCGCTTAAGGAAAACTTGCTGCTATTCTACAAACCTCTGCACTTGGAGGCCCAACACTGTCTACAAGAATAGAAGCGTGCGTAGACATCATAAAGTTTAGTAATAAAAAGCATAAAAGTAAAGAAAGATTGCTTGTTTGTTGTTTTTTGCAGATAACAAAGTAGACGTGGGGATATATAGTTCATGGTGATAGTGAATGTTCTAGGTGGGTGAGTGATAAATATAAAAATTATAATTTTATAAGTATGTGTGTAGACGAGCAACCTATAATTAGCTAGAACTCCTCTTGATAGATTTCATCCCAACTTCAATAATCCTACTAGTATGTTACCAAAACCATGGTCAGTCACTGGACGATTAAGATTCTTCAGGTTGTTTAGCAATTAAGCTCCTTGGATTGGACTAATGCAATAGGCACAATGGCTCCTCGTGCTCCTCGAGTTCAACTAGTTTTCCATTGATATCCCCGTGTCACTCGGGGGTCACCGGTCTGCTAGCAAACAAGATCGTATCTATGTAGAATAAAGTATCATGTTGTCTGGGATCTTAATTGAACAATGTGCATTAAGCATCCTACAGATAATCAAGCACACACAATATAGTAATTAAAATCGATCACAAACTAATAGAAAATATATAGGCACATCACATCTCACCAAACCCTTACATCTTCCACGCCCAAGGGAACTTACTCGCACATGAGAGAGTAAAGCATCATTGATATAATTAAATAAAGAGAGTTCTTCTCAATATTACCGTGGAGATCCACAATAGAAATAGAAAAATAATCCAACACAATTCAAGATAGGAAGAAACAATCTCAAACCCTAATCTTTCAAGGTGTACATCTCTCTCTCAAGTACAAGTAATGGATATGGGGGGTGTGGTGACTAGGAGGCCGAAGATCGCGGAGTGAGATGAAGAACGTCTTCTCCTTCTTCTTCGGATCTCTTCTTTCTCCCTTCTAGATGGAACAACGGCTGTTGTGTTCGGTTTTCGTTCTTGACCCCTTCACGAAAGTTGTCCCTTTTGACAAGACGAAGGCGGTGGCAACTATACGGTGGGAGAAAATATTCCCGCCATATAGTTTCTCGTTAAAGCTACTCGACGCCTTCCTCGTTTGCTTCCAAAAAGAAACTTGCTTGTTTTCACCTGAATATTGTGTTTCTGTTGTTAAAACCTTCTGTTGATGTTCAGAACATGAAACACACATTAGAAACCAAGTTTTCTTCACTACCAAAGTATTAGCGTTAGATAAAGCTATAAAATCATCAAATCTAAACGAAAACCATCAATAAAAACCATAAAAAATGTGTCGAATCTCACAGCTATCACTCAACACCTTGTTGCATACGATGTGTTCCCACTATTGATCCGAGCAAGATAGACCAGGAGTTGATCATATCACGTTCCACCTAATGAATCGTGAGTATGACTTAACACTCGATCAAAGGGCTCATTGTTTTTGCTTTGTCAATAACACCACTAACATACACTCCACTAATTTCATTCTGAGTCCTACAACCTTCGAGCATTTTAACTCCATGAGAACCCCTTCAATCACACCCAAGGGTAATCTACTTGAATTTCCTGCTATTCGTTATTTGTTCTATGTTATTGCTAACACCCTATAGGCACGCGATGAGTTTATAAGGGTCAGTTAAGAGGACATGATAATCCTCGCAAGGGCTACTATTCCAAACTATAACTTGACGCCAAATTTGGGCGCCCTTCTCGTATTTTGTCTTAAGCATCAAGCTCTTCGAACTCGTGGTCCCATATGCGGAGGAGGATTTGTCACCACTCTTGCTCGAGCACTCCACATCAACCTAGGTAATATCCAACCATTAGTAGGTGTTCACCGTATCGGTTTTGCTACTCTCAAAGCTTGTGGTGTGATTTCTAAAGAAAATGGTAGATACTTCTTTGATATACCTGGAGCCGATCACTTGATCCCGCTCCTTTGCCTAATGGTCTTTTCTCTATTGAGAATCGATGTTTGCGTTATGATGTGCAGGTTGAAGCAAGAATACCCTGACAACAAGTAATCGTGAATGAAGAAGGAGAAGAGTAAGAAGTAGAACAAGAAGGTCTCGAGCAAGAGCAGCAGCCACCAAACCACTACACCACCTATGAAGACATTTACGCACTCGAAGGAAACATTCAGAACTCGTGCACCCATCGACCGAAAGGCGAAAGGAAATGCACGAATTGCATCTAGGAGTGGTTGCCTTTCCCTCGTGCTGGAATAAACTCAAGGGAAACACTACTTTGTTATCCAAACTGGAAGATTATAAACTCTCATGTAAGTAGTGGGATGTAGGGAAAACTGTAGTGTCTAGTAGTGACAACAAAACAACATCCCAGAATTCCAGAGGGATCAAAATCCTACTCTCCCGAAATCCAAAATTTCAAATGCTTCAACAAATCATCCGAGAGAAATTATTTGTAGACACCTTATATACTTCAGAACCTTGTAAATACTATGCACTTATCGTATGTGATCATGTACATTAGAGTTTCCTATTTACTTACATCAAAAATAAAAAATCAAACAATCTAGAGACATCTATCGAGGTATTTGGTAGATGGTATACAATTTAAATACTTAAAATATGTTTAACCATACAAAAAAACAAAAAGGAGACGTAAATATACACGGTGTTCATGTGAGTGCCTAATGCTAATACATAGAAGCTTGCGACTTTGTAATTTTACATATTTTGTTTCCATCTAGGTTACTTGTTTTAATAAAATGTTTACTCTAGAGGCACCGAACCATAAGAAGAAACATGGATTTGTTTGCAAAATGTTGTTTAAATATAGCGAAAGTTTTTTGGCAACCACAAATGCTAGAATTGTTTAAAATACTAACATTAAATAACAAATATGATGTGATTGATTTTATTAAGTGTGATAGAAAACTATAATTAATAGAGAGTAGAATGATAGTATTTAGTCTACTCAAACATTTTCTATTAGTTGTGAAACATGACAAATTACATAGCATGGGGTATTGTGCGAAACACGGGAACTTAGATAGCATACGTTGGTGTCTACTTGATTAAGAAAGATACCATTGTGTTTTTTAAACGCCGGAACACTATCTATATGTTCATTGAAGAAGTGTAGCAACAACCTTATAAGTATTGTTTTCTGGGTCAGGTCATAAAAAGCAAATTGTTTCATATTAACCACCGGAGAGAGCATCACACACAATTTAGCTGAATTAAAAATACAAAAAATATCAAATATAAATATACTTTTCATATATATATATTAATTTTGTTGATTGCTATAAGAAAAGTCAGTTGAAACATTTAATAACATATCATTTCTGCTACTACATAAAATAGTTGATTCATTAGCGATGTGCCAACACACGGCGGTGAAAAACTAGTAAATCCATCGGGTGATACTATGGTTCCATACCTTCTCTATGCTATATGCTATAAGAGCAACTCTAGCAGACCCCTTAAAACCCTGAACCAGAAATCGCATTTCCAGGTCGAGTTTTTCGCCTTTTTTTGGGCTGCGCGTGACGGGTGGAACAAAACCCATATACCCGAACCAGAAAAACAAATATTCCATTTTGATTCCGCCCGTCTTCGTGTACAAATAGGAGACGCCGACGTGATCCATCCCCTCCCTCTCCACTCTCCACCACGCCGCCATGGAGGCGCCGACACTCAACTTCTACGAGTCGGTGATGTTCGCGCACTACGACATTGTCGCGCCGCCGGGAGCGATGGTGCCCTATGGTTGGAGAATCACCTACGCCAGTGTGCCAGTGGCGCCACTCCCGGGATGATTCGAGATGGGGAGGAACATCGAGGCGTGGTGACGCTAGATGCCGGCATGGAAGAGGACGATGCCCCGGTACGCGACTATGAGCTCGTACTGGCCCGGTGGAATTGAAGAGGGAGCGGAAGGCGAAGATAGGGTTGCGTGTCATTTACGGGCGGCTGGTGCACCCGGATCTCCGCAATCGGGAAGGAAGGGACGGTTCTGGTCCGTCCCTGGCCATACCAAGTACACTGTCATCGCCGTCGCTCACCGCGAAGAGATCCTCCGTGCGGCGAACAATGGCGAAATCGTGGAGATTACGTCCGATGAGGAGGAGGATGCCGGCGGCGCGGGGGAGGAGGACAACGAGGGTAGCGGCAGTGGAAGTGAAATAGTTAACTAGATTTATGTATCATAGATTGTAAATCAATGGACTATTCCGCCTCGAGGTAGATCTCCGTCCCGGATCAATTTGTGTCATAGCTCGGGTTGGGAACGTGATAGTTTGCGATTAGATGTTTGCGCCACCACGGTCGGTGAATGCGCATGCCGTCGTTCGCCGCCCGCCTTGAAGCCAAGGAATGTCGTTCCCAAGCGGCCGACATCTGCGGCGATGCCTGGCCAGAAGAAGGGAAAGATCGGTGTGGGTCCCCATAGCAAACCTTCGGCAGGGCATGCGACCGGCCAATTCTAGCCACCGCAACCTCCATGCAGCCACCCCAGCCGCCAGCGACTGTGGAGGAGGTAACGTCGTCTGTGCGCCCAACGTGTTCTACCCAATGACAAGAGGGCACATAATTGCTTTTTTGTTGTTTGAATTATGTAGATAAATAGAAATGATGAAATCTAATGTAGTTTAATGTGTGTTAACTTTCATGCATTGTAGTATGGATGAAGAAACATTTATGTTAACTATGAATGTTGGGCCATCACATTCACATGAGTATTGGTCTCAAGAATATGAAACTGAAGAACAAGGTGATGAAGTTGACATGGAGAATTAGGGCGAGGGTGAAGGTTTTGTTGATGCACCGAAAGAGGCAGGCGGACAACTATACCATGGAGTAAGACATTTTACTATGCAACATATGGTACTACGTGGGCATGGATTCGGCCGTGAGCACGGAGAAAACAAGAGACATCTATTGGGTTAGGATGAAGGAGTACTTTGGTACATACAACCAAAGTGGAATTGGGTGGGCGAATATATCTCTTCGTTCCCATTGATCTGCAATTTCATCAAGTTGTCAAAGGTGGACAACGACATCGGAAAATATTGAACGAATGAACCCAAGTGGCACAAATGACAGAGATAGGGTATATTGTATTCTTTTGTGATATTTGTTTATCTTTTGTGTGGCTACTTTGTTCAATTTATTATTGTCCATGACTAATTTTCTCTCTCTTTTGGTTCATGTAGCTAAAAATTGCCCAAACTTTATTCAAGGGATATCCAAAGAGGACCAAGAAGGGCAATATGGTTCAAGGAAGACCATTGATATTGGCCCATTACAAAAAAGAGCTAGAGAATCGAGAGAAAAGAACATGATTTCTTGGAAGTGCCAAAGAGATCCAAGAAGTAAACTATGAAGGAAACAATCATTGATGGCGATGAAACATCAAGCAAGGATGGAAAGATAAGCCCCACTCCAAAATCGGTTGGAAAAACAACAAGAAGACCCACCGGAAGGGAAAAAAGCAAAAGAAAAGGGGAAGAAGACCAGAGATGATGACATAAAGAAGTCATTTGACGCTATTGTAAGTGCAAGAAAGGAAGCTTTTGAGGAGAGGAAGTTTTCGAGAAACAAAGAAATATAGGATAGATTGGCGGGCGAGGAGAGTGGGGATGCGTCCGGGGAGAAGAGGGCCGCCGTAGAGGAGAATAAAATTTCTATCAGAGAAACTATCTGTCTCATGGAGCGTGAGAAAGATCTCTTCTTCATGAACACAACCAACCTTGATGAAAGGCAAAAGAAATAGATCAACCTTTGTCGTGATCAAGTCTTGGCTCAAAAAAGAATCATGGGAAGTTACATGAATGGATACATGAGAGGTCCTAACATGGGAGGATACATGGGTGGCATAGGATCACCTATGAGAGGCATGGGTGGAGTGAGTGCATCTATGGAAGGCATCGTCAGTGGAATGAGTGCTCTATGGAAAGCATTGGAGGCATGGGATCACCTACGGGTTGAGGCATGGGTGACATGGGTGCACCTATTTGGGAGGCATTGGTGACATGGTGCACATATGAGAGGCACTGGAGGCATGGGTGTACCCATGGAAGCTACAATGGGTGGCATTGGCGGCATGAGAGCACCTCTGGGTGGTAATTGAGGCATGGGATCTACAATGGTTGGCATGTGAGCTATAATGGGTGGATTCATGGCTACCATGTTATCTCCCATGCCTCTCATGAGTGGTTGTTTTGGAGCCTCCATGGGTGATGACACGTGCTCCTATTGACGACACTGTCAGGCGCCTGGCCGTGCGGGAGGTAGGAGAGAAGGTCTCACCTCTATTGATAACACATATGTATTATCCAGCGATGTCAAAAATTAAAGGTCGGTTAGTGTGCCGCAACAGTCACGCTACGTGACAACGCCATGCAGACGGCGCGGCGAAGCGCGTGTGTCCGTCTAGTGTATATATCAACTCAATTTCGGAGTCTTTCTATACCGTACATCCTTATTTTCTGTGAGTAGATGAGCAACAAAAAATGGAGTAGTCTAACGGTAGATGTCACTAGCTACTGCCTTTTGAAACGACCTCAACTGTGCTCCCTGTCTTTGTAGCTTTTGCGGTTTGAATCTAAAACAAGTCTGAATTGCCGGCAGGGGTTACAGAGGTTAAGTGACTACCGGCTAATACGGAGTACGTGTTTTCTTCTTAAAGAAGCTGAAATTCCGTGAGGCATTGGCGATGGATCAATGAGAATGCCACATATGCAGGAAAGCGAGTCAACGGGTGAGAGTTGACATGAGTCAGAGCAAGCCCGGCGGGAAACACTGGCCGTAAGAGCAAGTCCAGGAGAGCCCCACTATTTTCTCCCCTATATACATACGTAGGAGCCTCTTCTAAAATTATTCTTTCCCTAAATTTTGCTTATCTCCGGCAGATATCTACATTATCTCTCCTATATTATTATCACGTATACTTTAATAGCATGGAACCCACTTTGTAATTTTTTTAACCTGGCGCCTAACTTATCCCTTCGGAAGGGATAAAATCCCTTCTACTCCCGCTAGCCATCAATTCCCGTCATCGCCACCACCACCGCCGCCGGCCGTCGATTCCGGCCACCCGTCGTCGATTCCTGTCGCCTGCCATCAATTCCCGCCGCCGCACATCGATTCCAGCCGCCGGCTACCAATTTCTGTAACTGCGCCCTCGCTACCAGCCCTCTGTGTGCTCTCGGCGCCTGCCGCAATTGCTAACAGGGCAGACATAGGGGAGGCGGCCACCGCCCCGATGTTGAGGGGAGGGATGGGGGTTGGGTCGAAGACCCGGACTTGTAGGGGAGCTTGTAGGGGCGCTGCTGGAGGGTGGTTTTCCACTCTCTCTCCCCTACATCAGCTATCGGGGCTCTCATGGATTTGCTCTAACACGCGCATTCCGTTTTGCATGGGTCAAATTAACAAGGCGTGTCAGGCGGGGAACTATCTCGGAAACGCAGCAAGCATCCTACGCGCGCCAATTTAATCGTGTTGCACGATTAATCAAGTTGCTGCTAGCTATCGGTGCGATCGATGATGGTCGATACTGCAACGTAGAGTCAAGTTGATATATTCCCTCCATTTCATATTACTCAGAACGACTAGGAATAGTAAAAGTCAAAGTTTATAACATTTGACCAAGTTTATATAATAATATAGTAATATTTATAATACTAAATATATATAATATGATAGTATCATATTTCATCTTGTCTATGTTGGTATTGATTTGGTATTATAATTGTTAGTATATTTATTATCTATGTAATGGCTAAAACATCGTGAAGTTTGACCTTAACCCAACCTAACATGCGGAGTAATATGATACGGAGAAAGTAGCTAGGAACCCAATTAACGCGTGCCAGCGCAAGAAAAGCTTAATGTATTAGTAGTAGTATATGGACGTGTATTGTTATAAACGTTAATATGTGTAAGTGTTTATACAAATCTAAAATGAGATTTTAAGACTTACTGATGTTTTTCCTATATAGACATACTCCGAGGCATGTTTCGCCTAGGCTGACTGAGGGAAAACCTTCTATTCGGGCCATTGTCCTGGGAAGCTGTTGTGCTGGGTCAACATTCGGGTTGTTCTAATAAGTGTGCGTGATTTGGTGTTATTGGCAACTAAACATGCCCTAGGCAAATCCTATAGGACGCACGTCGCGTCACTTAGCGATGAAACTCGTACCCCCTATCGCACAGCTAGGGATCTGAATCGGGCCGGCCCAGGTACGCTTTTCCAGCGTTTGGTTTTCGGTTTTAGGGAGATTCTTAGAGCTGTTCGTTTTGGATTTCTACAGTGTTCTGGTTTTACATTTTTCCTTTTCTATTTATGATTCTTGTTTATTTTTCATTTTTTATTTATTTTTTCATTTTTACGGTTTCTCGTCTTTTAAGATAATTTTATTAGAAAACTAAAAAATGAAGATTTTCCAAATTTGGACATTTTTAAAATCTAAACCTTTTCAAAATATGAACATTTTCACACCAGAAACATTTTTGAATTTGAACAATCTTGGAATTTGAACAATTTTAGATTTTGAACAATTATGAATTTTGAACATTTTTGAATTTGAACACTTCTAAAATATGTATATTTGTACTTTTTTAACATCTTTAAAATATGAATTTTGGAAAGCCATATATATGAAGAAAGAAAGAAAACTTTGAAGAAAGCATGTGAACTCACACCCGACTTCAAAAAACAATGAGCATTTGTTCCATAAACCGCATTGAACGCATAACATAGGAGCTCCTCGTGCCCTAATATACGATATACACCGAATTGAGTTAACAATGAGTAGTATTTGTTGTTCCTTCCTCTGTTTCTCCATTATAACTAATAAAAAATTATAATATATATATAACATAATAATTAACATGGCAACTATATATAATTAATTATGCCTATTCAACTTTTGAATGCATAATTTTCATTTCAACAATATTATTCCTTTAATTTTCTAGAAAGAAAATCCGCACTGCTATTTCTTTTGTAATCAATCTTTATACTTGTCTTAGATGGACTTTCCAACGGATGACTACTCATCGCATGTAGATTCCAAACTCGTGATAAATCGTCTGAGATCATTTTTAAGATGGAACACATAGTTTAGCAAACCAGAATGAAAGGACAGAAAAGGCTAAACTTTTTGTTTTTTTAGGAGGCAACAATGAGAATGACTAAAAACAAGTGAAAATAAAAAAGAAAACTAAATAGGATTTTTAAGAGGCAAGAATAAGAATAGAAAAGAAGGTGAAAGTAAAGAAAAAGGCTAAACTAGAGACTCTCGTAATCGTCTTAAGATGCAACATATAATTTAAAAATCATAATGGTCCGACCAGAAAAATGCTAAATTTTTGTTTTTTAAGAGGCAACAATGAGAATGGCAAAACAACTGGTGAAAATAAAGAAAAGGGCTAATCCAGAGACTATTTTATTTTCTAAGAGGCAACAATAAGAATAGCAAAAACAAGTGAAAATAAAGAAAAAGCAAAACTAGAGACAGATTTGTTTTTGTTTTGTTTTGGAAAAGGGTATATATTAATATCACAGGGATACCAATTACACCCAGCCTCTATAACAACTCATGCCCTAGTGGTCTTACGAATGCACACATCCCAGAAAAAAGAAAAAAGAATTATATAAAAGAAAAGTGCCGCTATAGAGAACTATTCCTCACAGCAAGAACACTGACACCACCAGAACAACACCAATACTCCTCACTCCAATAACGCCTTTAAGAAGGAAACGGTGCACAAGCGCCATCGTTGGCCAATCAAAGATCATAGGTTTTCACCTTGGAGAAACTCCTTGCTCGCGAAACAATGCCTTCAACCAGGACATTTTCAAGCACAACCAGTTAATGCAAGACCTTGGATTTTCACCCTGCAATGTAAGACTGGCAATTCTTTCTGTGTTGTCTCCCCCACAAACAATCGCTGCTGCGAGTCATAGATCACATAGCAAGTTTGTCGTCCCACAAAGACTCAAATCACCATCGTTTTCCTCATGTTTCCGTTTTCCTGACATTCTCTGCATCTGACTTTACCATGGCTCATTGAATGGCACTTGGTGAGCTTTGCAACGCTCCCACTGAAACCAAACGACCAGAAAAACAAAGTACGCACGACCGAATACCTTTCTATCTAGCAATCTTCAGACCTGATGTGCCCATGGGAGTTCGCCGGCGGAGCCTTCTGAAACTCGACACTCTAGCCAGATCCACGAGGGCAATCATCAAGCAGATCTTCTTTTCCCGCGGGAGGAACACTAGGACCGCCTCCCTTATCCGGGCCGAACTAGCAGTCCCCACACCGCTGGCGGCTACCGGCAATCGAAACGAGCGGGTCAGCCATTAGCCCTCTCAAGCCCATGGCTAAACCCAGAGATCGAGCGGGACTCTGGGAGCAGTATCGCCGCAGGGCAGCTGCCACCGCCGCCAGGCCCACACCAGACCTCCTTCTGCTCTTCCGTGCCTCCCATCCGAGCCACCAGCCTACGTCGTTGGAGCGCCGCCGCCCGCAGCCCGGATCCACCGACGCAACCCCAAGGTGCGTAGCTCTCATGCGAAGGAGATCGACGTAGGCCATGCAAACCGTGCGTCACCTTCGGTGACTAAGGCGTGGCCGCCATCGTCGACCGGGAAGAGGGCGCTGTGGTAGCGGCCGGAGGGAGAGGACCCGGCGGCGGCCTGCTAGGGTTTTGAGGTGGGCGCCCCGAGTCGCCTCACGCGAGCGACCCGGGGGCGGCAACTCAGATGCGTTTTCCAGCCGTCAAGCCGGATTTGGTTTTTAAGTGGCTAAAAAATAAAGAAAAAGACTAAATCAGAGACTGTTTGATTTTCTAAGAGGGGAGAATGGGAATAGCAAAACATGGTGAAAATAAAGTAAAAGCTAAACTAGAGACTGTTTTGGTATTTTAAGAGGCAAAACCATGGGAATGGGGAAAAAAAGATGAAAATGAAGAAAAGGAGAACCAGCGATGCGTGCGGGACTGTACTTGCTTCCTCCCAGTCTCCCACCGTGGAAAGCACGCCCGCTTCAAACCTTTGCCAGTTGGGCTCAATTAGTTTTGCGATAAGGTATTGACGTACTATCAGCTATGTAATGAAATCTTAAAAATTGGGGACCCTAAAATTTTGGGGCCCTATACGGCCGCATCATGGGCCCGAACCTGCTCCATTGTGTTCCTCCCTTATAGCTAGACTAGAAGAAAAAACACATTCTTTTACCGTCGTATCTAGCAATTAAAATTGCTACTCCTAGAAAAGAAAATAGAAGTGCGGAGCACACAGGAGGCACAAAGTGATGCGTGGCATATACACAGTGAGGACGAATCAGCTTAACATGGATTTTGAGGACTCCCTCTTTTTACTAATGTAAGACCTTCTAGTAGGACTTTTAAAAAAATGTACTAGTATATCTAGACATGTTTTATTAGTCTGAATCTAGACTACTTTAAAGAATATAAAATTGCCTTATATCAGTAAGCCAAGGCAGTAGTACTCCCTTTGTCCTAAAATTAAATGAGTTTGGGCTTGTTTAGATACATATGAATCTATGCAAACCCAAATTTGAAAAGTTGTGCCGCTCGGCGTGACGTGCACATGTTGCGTTTTACTCTGCCCCTGAAAGCCCAAACCCCAAACACCCAATTCACAATCCCGCTCCTCCATCACGTGCACTATTATTTCTGTTTTGATGAGTGTAAGATAATACACTCTGTTCTAAACGTGCTCACACCGTCTTGCTCCAACCATGACAACCCCACAATTCCCATGTGATAGGGATGATGTATGTTGATGCATGTTTTGATGCATGTTGTTACGAATTGTGGGGTTGTTACGGATGATGGGGTCTTGGAAGAAAGTGTTGTTTGATATTACTATGTACTAGTTTTATCTCCTTAAAAAATTAAAATGCCGCCAGGCGTTGGCTACAGGCGGGTCCACTAATGAACAGCATGCATGGGTGGGGACTTGGCACGAGTTCAATGCATGGATGCATTCAAGCAAATAGGTTAATTACCTTGCCACACAATCAAGTGGACAAACCACATCCGGACATGGGTAATACTGCGACAGTAGTGTTTCTTCTTATTATTTGTACCCTCCGTTTAAAAATATAAGATGTTTTAGGTTTGTAAATGAGATGTATCTAGACATCTTTTAGTGTCTAGATTCATTTGAACCTATACACTAAAACATATCTAGATACATCTTCTTCACAAACTTAAAACATCTTATATTTCTAAACGGAGGGAGTAGTACCGAGAAGAGGGCAAGTCATGGCTTAGTCACATGGACCTAAATCTGTCCGAGCCTTTAGATTGCCCATACCCAGGATCCTCTTGACGTAGACTACTAGCATCACAGGCTTTCGCTAAGCCCGCCAGAGAAAGGCCGAAGTACATACCCCTTCTTAAGCTATACTACTTGTCAACCAGATTGCTCAAGACGATTTCTTGTTGTTTGATTAAGAAGAAAAAAGGAACATTCTACCGAAATTGGAGAACAAATTCTTGCAACCTCCGTATATACTTTGGAACTTCCTTACGCTTTTCACACATCTTATATGTAATTATATATACAATAAAGTTTTCGATTTACTAACATCCAAAAGAAACAACAAAACACTCTAGAGACATCTCAAGGTATTTGTTACATGGTACCCAGTTTGAGCTCTCTAAAAATATTTTTAACCACTGGAGAAACAAATAAGGAGATGCATCAATACAATATGTTCATTTGAGTGCCTCGTATTAATATGCGAAGGCATGAAATTTTGTCGATTTGTACATAATTTTTTCCAAATCTCGAGTATTTCATTTAACCAAATTTTTTCTTAAGGCACAAATAAATCAAAAGAAGAATCACTGCTTTTGTTGCAAAAAATTGTTTAAATTTAGTAAAAGTGTTTAAGAATCCCCAAACACCAAAATTTTCTGAAGAACACAATCTCCAAAGTGGGATAAACCTTTTGAAATCATGTGTGATGCTAGTGACTATGCTTTAGGAGCTGTATTAGGACATCGAGACGGGAAGAATTTAAATATTATTCATTACTCAAGTCGAACTCTTAATAAGATTTAGAAAAATTATGCTACTACAGAAAAATAGTTTCTAGCTATAATTTTTGCCTGTGATAGATTTAGATCATAAATCATTAATTCTAAGGTAATAGTTTATACAGATCACCAAGATTTGCGTCACCTCTTTTAGCCATATAAAATGTGCCATTTATCTTTCATATCATGTTTCTTCTAGCTATAGATGTGCCTTATATGCATGACTTATGGTTTTCATTCTACTTTCATATGAGCTTTGCATATTTAGTAGTTTAGGTAAAATTTTATCACTTTCCTTGTCTATGACATGTGTGTAGGTTTTGATGATGATTATGGATAAAGTAGAGGCAAAGGAACAAAGAGAGCATAGTATGGAGGAGCTATAGGGGCCAGACTTAGTCATTCGAGAGGTTGAAAAAGTGATTTTTTTAAAACTTCTCAAAATAAAGATCCAAGACCATAGGTTTGTAGCCCTCGTCAATACGAATCCAATGAGCCGAAGAACACCCAAAAAGGGAGTTCGTATAAATAAATGGTGAGCAAAATAAGAAAAGATACTACAAGTATGAAGACCAACTATACGGCCCGGGTCGGGAACGACGGGAATTTGCCCCAGAAAAGCTCCAGAAGCTTCCCAAATTATATGAGGGTATTAGGGGTACCCTATGGCACCCCAAGGCCTATATAAGAAGGGGAGGAGCCAAGGGAAAGCCACCTAGTCATATCCTCCACCACTGCGGTGCCCTGTCGTCGTGCTACCGTCATAGACACCTCCAATCAGATCTACACCATCACCACCACATAAGAGGGGAAGGGATTAGGATCTTTAAGGCCTCCACATCGATCTACATCCTCATCTCCATCAACAACGTCTCCATCACTTATCCCCTTTAGTTACTTGTTGTAATTCTAGATTGAATCTTGGATTTGCACTTGTTCTCAATTGTATCATCATACTTCATCCATATTTAATTCATGATGTTAATTTTCTTCATGTATGAGTAGTTTCCTTTTGTTCTTGGGGATATAGATAAACCCTAGTATGCGATTGAGTTGAGATAAAGATTATTATGTGATATTGTTCATTATGTGTTTGTGTTAATTGTCTTCATCTTGATGTTGGGTGGAGCGCGCCACTCAATATTTGCCTCTTGCGGGGACTTGATGAAGGAGATTACTTTTTGATAGACGAAAGGATGATAGCACTTATTGTGACTATAAAGTAGTCGTCATTCTTTACGTACTAACTTGGGGAATCAAGGAAATCTCATCAGCCATGTCCATGCCATGGGAGAAATTCCTTAATAGTCGGTAATTCGATTGATGTCGATTGCTGTCTGATGTGGTTATGATGGATGATGTGAGCAGTGGTTGCTGTCTATTCGTCCATTTATGGAGCTCCTCCCACACATATCATAACTAGTCTTATTCATTATAATGGTTTTGATCACTCTTTCTAATTACTAGCGGTGGATCCACTACTTCCTGAGAACTCTTTCCATCATCTGTAAACCTTCGTAATCATAATTGCATGCTCTGTTTACTTACAACTTTAGTTTATTTATTGTTCTCTTATTTGAAAACCAAAAAATATATTTTACACAAAACTCGCATTTTATCTTGTTACTTAGAACGTTATTTAGCATTACTATTTTATTATTTAGTTCAAGAGGTATTTAGACTTCAGACTCCTGCTCCCTGTGGGATCGATATCTTTACTTCGAAACTAGCTACAAACGATCTGTGCACTTGCAGTCATCAGCCGTATAGTTGGCGCCGACATAGAATAAAATCTATAGACAGTTCCCAACTATACGGCGGGACCTATAAAGGCCCCGGCCGTATAGTTGCTCGTTAAGCTTGGCGGCTAGGGTTTTCGACCTCACCTTTTAAATACGATTGAATATAATCTTTTTCATTAAGTTTTCCCAGAGCTACAGCCTCCAGCCTTGAAAAGTCCTTATACACGCCCTTTATAACAATAGCCGTGCAGTGAAGCCATGCAGCCCTTCCTTGTCAACAAGATCTGGAGGAAGAAATAAGAGAAGCCCGTGAAGAGGATCGAAGGAGTAGAGCCTAAAAAAATCATCATCATCATCTAGCCCAGAGACCAAGCCTCTTCCAAGTTGGGAGGATATGTTCCCGAGAAGGAGGGAGATGATGAGGCAAGCGAAGCAGAGAAAGAGCAAGAATGAGTATTGATGCGGCTCGGTTGACTGTAGAGCCTGTTGGGAGACCCGAAGAGCAAGATGTGATGAGCACGGCAGCAAGTTTTCCCTCAGTTATGAAACCAAGGTTATCGAACCAGTAGGAATAAGTAAATAAATCCAAGGTGTTGCTAACAACTTGGAACCTGCACAACACACACTAAAAACTTTGCCCCAACTTCCAGTGAGGTTGTCAATCTCACCGGTTTGCTGAAAACAAACGGTTAAACGTATAGTGTGGAAGATAGTGATTGCTTGCAGAAAGCAAATAGTAACAGTAGATGATGTATCAATGATAAAGATTGGACCGGGGTCCACAGTTTACTAGAGGTGTTTCTTCAGAAGATAAATAGCATGTTGGGTGAAAAAATTACAGTTGAGCAATTGACAGATTAAAAATACATAAATATGCATGTACAAGTGATGATGATTTCTATGAGATTCGTTTGGGCATTACAAAATAATACAAAGACCGTAATCCAATTGCATCTATGACTAATAATCCACCTTCAGATTATCATCCGAACCCCTTCCAGTATTAAGTTGCAAGCAACAGATAATTGTATTAAGCAATGTGTGTAAAGTAAACAATACAATTTCACCATGGACAAAGAATTGTTGTTTTCTCCCTTATAACAACAACACATCTACAACCTTAGAGATTTCTATCACTTTCCCAGATTACTAGAGGGATCAACCTACTATCGAGCATAAATACTCCCTCTTGGAGTTGCAAGCATCTACTTTGACAAGATAGCTACTAACAACAGAGAGCATGCAAGATCACAAATAACATAGACAAGATACAATCAATAATCAATCTGACATAGTATCTCAATATCCATCGGATCCCCGCAAATACAACATGTATGATTACAAATAGATAATCTTGATCATGAACGGAGCTCACAAGATCTAAACATGATAGCACAAAGGAGGAGAAACAACCATCTAGCTACTATATGGACCCATAGTCCAAGGGTGAACTACTCACGCATTACTCTGGAGGCTGGCATGGTGATGAAGAAGGCCTCCGGGATGATCTCTCCCCTCCGGTAGGGTGCCGAGAAGAGCTTCAGATCCCCTCCGATCTAGGGATGATGGTGGCGGCAGCTACAGACTGTTTCGTGAAGATTTGATCGAGTACTTAGGGTTTCTGCATCGAGGTGATTTTATAGGCGAAGGGGCAAGTGTTGGAATTATGCCCTAGAGGCAATAATAAAGATGTTATTATTATAATTCTTGTTCATGATAAAGTTTATATTCCATGCTAGAATTGTATTAAGCGGAAACATTAATACTTGTGTGGTTTGTGAACAACACCGTGTCCCTAGTACGCCTCTATGGACTAGCTCATTGATCAATGATGGTTAAGGTTTCCTAACCATAGACATGAGTTGTCAATTGATAATGAGATCATATCATTGGGAGAATGATATGGTGGACAGACCCAAACTAAGCGAAGCAATTAGATCGTGTCATCGTGTTCGTCTTTGCGAAGCTTTTCTTATGTCAAATATTGTATTCCTTAGACCATGAGATAATACAACTCCCTGGTATCGGAAGAAAGCTTTGAGGTCATCAAACGTCATCCTATGAGAGGGTGATCATAAAGGTGTCTCTCAGGTGATCGGAAAGTATCTGTTGGGTTGTATGTATCGAGATGGGATTTGTCCCTCCCAAGTCGGAGAGATATACTTCGGGCCCACTCGGTAATCGATATCAACACCGCTTGCAAGCATGTGGTTAAGGAGTTAATCACAAAGTGATATCGGATTACGGAACGAGTAAAGTACTTGCTGTGAACGAGATTGAACTAGGTATGACGATACCGACGATCGAATCTCGGGCAAGTAAAATATCGCGAGACGAAGGGAATATATATATGGGATTGATTGAATCCTGGCATCGTGGTTCATCCGATATGATCGTCGATGAATGTGTGGGAGTCAATATGGGTGCCCAGACCCCGCTGTTGATTATTGATAGAAGATCATGTCTGCATATTCTCGAACCCGCAGGGTCACACACTTAACGTGTCTCGACGCTAGGATAGATTGGATACTTGGTTTATGAATTTTTGTTCAGAGTCTCGGATGGGATCCGGGACATCACGAGAGGTTCTGAATGGTCCGGAGAATAAGATTCATATAAGGCAGTGCAGTTTTTGGAGTTCGGAATTGTTCCGGATTAATCGGTATTGTACCGGAAGCTTCTAGAACCTTCCGGAAGGGGGACAACGTGGTCCCACCTTCTGGGAGGGGGCATGGGCCTATGAGGGAGTGTCCTGGCTGCATTGGGCCAGGGGCACAAGGCCCCATAGGGCCCAGCCGATTCTAGATAAGTTTAAACTCGTTTAAACTAGAGATAGAATTTCTGGATAAGGGATAAGTTTAAATCGTTTAAACTAGAGATAGGCTTGGAGGAGGGGCTAGGGCTGCGCCCCCCCTCTATATAAAGAGGGGTGGGGGCACACCAACCCTTACACCTTCCTCCAAACCCTAGTAGCCCTGCTGCCTTCCTCTCTCCCTCCCGACTGCTTGTAGGCGAAGCCCTACTGCAAAAATTCTCCACCAATTGCACCGCGCCGTCGCGTTGTAGATCCAATCCATCTCTCCACCATACTTGCTGGTCCAAGGAAGGAGGAGACGTCGAGGTTCTGCACGTGTGCATCTCACGGAGGCACCGCCACTTGTGGTGCTAGATCGGATCGGATCGCGAGGAGGAGAAGCGAGTACGACTACATCACCCACGTTCCGACGAACGTTCCGCTGTGCGAATCTTCAAGGGTATGAAGATCTAATCCAATCTCTCTCGTTGTTTGCATCTCCTAGATTAGATCTTGGCTTTCCCTCTGTTCGCTTCCGTAGAAAATTTTGATTTACTATGCTGCGAAACCCTTCAGTGGTATCAGAGCTAGATCTATGCGTAGATGTGTTTCACGAGTAGAACGCAACATGGTTGTTGCGGGCGTTGATGTTTTCTGTTGCAAGCCTCTTGTTTGTGTTCTTCTTATGACGCGGGATAGTGAGATTGAAGCGGTCCAGGCCAACCTTACGCGACGTCGTTCGCGAGACCGGCTCCGCACTTGACGTGTGGCTTGTACCACACATGCGGCTGGTGGATGTCAGTTTCTCTCACTATAGTTGTCATGGGATTAACACCGGAGTTTGGCAACCATAATATCACCGTTGTGGCTTTCCGTAGGTAAGAATCGTTCTTAGCATCTACTCCCATAAGCCACGTAAAACATGCAACAACAAAGTAGAGGCGTCTAACTTGTTTTTGCAGGGAGTGTTTTCTGTGATATGGTATGGCCCAAGATGTGATGTGTATAATGTATGCGATGATCATGTTTTGTAATGCTTCACGACTTGCATGTCGATGAGTACACAACCGGCAGGAGCCATATGGTTGTCTTTATAATTGTGTATGACCTGCGAGTCAACTTCTTATACGTCATGTAATAGCTTTACTTTATCGCTAAGTAGTTAGCAATAGTTGTAGTTGCTATTCGTGGTGGAGGCAATCATGGTGAAGTGATGGAGATCATGCCGGAACACACAAGATGGAGATCATTGCGCGAAGATTGGCTATACCATGTCACATAAAGTTATATGCATGTGATGTTTATCCTTTTATGTATCTTATTATGCTTAGATCGTGACGGTAGCATTATAAGATGATTCCTCACTTAAAGATCAAGATAAAAACTGTGTTCTCCCCAAGTATGCACCGTTGCGAAAGTTCGTCGTGTCCAAGCATCACGTGATGATCGAGTGCTATAGACTCTATGCTCACATACAACGGGTGCAAGCCAGTTTTGCACACGCGGAAATACTTGGGTCTAACTTGACGAGCCTAGCATGTACAGACATGGCCTCGGAACACAAGAACCGAAAGGTTAAGCATGAGTCATATGAATGATATGATCGACACTTCATTGTCCACCATTGAAACCACATCTCTTCTCGTGATGATCGGATTAGGTGTGGTGAATTTGGATCGTGTTCACTAAACAACTTGAGGGATGTTGAATTTAGTGGGAGTTCATCTAGTAATTTGATTAAGTTGAACAATTTATCGTGAACATAGTCTAAATTGTACTTGCAAATACTGTAGATCCAATGGCCAAGTCCAACTTCAACTTCAACGTTTTTTCTGAGAAAGAAAAGCTTAGAAACAATGGGTCTAACTTCACCAACTGGTTCCGCAATCTAAGAATCATTCTGTCTGGCGGACAAAAGGACCATGTCCTTAAGAAAGCGCTAGGTGACGCCCCTGCTATAGATGCGCCGGCTGATGAAAAAGCTGTTTATCAGTCACGCAAGGATGATTATGATTTGATTAAGATCGTCATGTTGTATGCTATGGAATCGGATCTTCAAAATCGTTTTGAGGAGTTCGCCGGGCCCTTTGAGATTCTCGAGGAGCTGAAAAACATGTTTCAGACTCAAGCCCGTTCTGAGAGATATGAGATCTCTAAGAAATTCCTTAACTACAAGATGGAGGAAGGGAGTTCTGTTAGTGAGCACGCCATTAAGATGATGGGCTACACTCAACGCCTTGAGCAACTGGACTGCAAGATTCCAGAGGAGCTCAAGATTGACACTCCTAGCTACAAAAGTTTTGTAGTTGATCACAATCAGATTGGTTCCACTGATATGATCACTGAGCTCTTTGCTAAAATGAAAGTAGCGGAGGTGAACATCAAAAAGAATAATCATGTGTTGATGGTCAACAAGCCCCCCACCTTCAAGAAAGGTAAGGGTGCAAGGAAGCCCTTCAAGAAAGGTGGCGGCAAGCGCGTTGCCCCTGCTGAGAAGAAGCTCAAGTCTGGTCCTAAGCCGGACACTGAGTGCTTCTATTGCAAGGACAAGGGTCACTGGAAGCGCAACTGTCCGAAGTACTTAGCGGACAAGAAGGCTGGCACCATCAAAGGTATATTTGATATACATGTTATTGATGTTTTCCTTACTAGCCCTCGTTGTAGTGCCTGGGTATTTGATACCGGTTCAGTTGCTAATATTTGTAACTCGAAACAGGAGCTACGGAATAGACGGCGGCTTGCGAGGGATGAGGTGACGATGCGCGTTGGCAACGGATCAAGAGTTGATGTGATGGCCATCGGCACGCTCTCCTTAGTTTTACCTTCGGGATTAGTTTTAAACCTTAATAAATGTTATTATGTGCCTGCGTTGAGCATGAACATTATTTCTGGATCGTGTTTATTGCAAGACGGTTATTCATTTAAATCGGAGAATAATGGTTGTTCTATTTATATGAGTAACATCTTTTATGGTCATGCACCTCTTGTGAGTGGTTTATTTCTTCTAAATCTCGAAAGGGATGAAACACACATCCATAACATTGAGGCTAAGAGATGCAAAGTAGATAGTGATAATACTACTTATTTGTGGCACTGTCGTCTAGGTCATATTGGTGTAAAGCGCATGAAGAAACTCCATTCTGATGGACTTTTGGAGTCTCTTGATTTTGAATCATTTGACACATGCGAACCATGCCTCATGGGCAAGATGATCAAAACCCCGTTCTCCGGTATGATGGAGCGAGCAACGGACTTGTTGGAAATCATACATACCGATGTATGCGGACCGATGAGTGTTTCGACGCGCGGTGGATATCGCTATTTTCTCACTTTTACCGATGACTTAAGTAGATATGGGTATATCTATTTAATGAAACATAAATCTGAAACGTTTGAAAAGTTCAAAGAATTTCAGAATGAAGTGGAGAACCATCGTAACAGAAAGATTAAGTTTCTACGATCCGATCGTGGGGGCGAATATTTGAGTTATGATTTTCTCATGCATCTCAAAGCAAGTGGAATCGTTTCACAACTCACGCCACCCGGAACACCACAGCGCAATGGTGTGTCTGAACGCCAGAATCGAACCCTATTAGATATGGTCCGATCGATGATGTCTCTTACTGATTTGCCGTTATCATTTTGGGGTTATGCATTAGAAACCGCTGCATTCACTTTAAATAGGGCTCCATCTAAATCCGTTGAGACGACACCGTATGAACTGTGGTTTGGTGCTAAACCTAAGTTGTCGTTTCTTAAAGTTTGGGGATGCGAAGCTTACGTCAAGAAGTTGATGCCGGACAAGCTCGAACCCAAAGCGGAGAAATGCGTCTTCATAGGATACCCTAAGGAAACTATTGGGTATACCTTCTATCACAGAACCGAAGGCAAAGTGTTTGTCGCAAAGAACGGTTCCTTTCTTGAGAAGGAGTTTCTCTCGAAAGAAGTGAGTGGGAGGAAAGTAGAGCTAGACGAGGTTATTGAACCTTCTCTTGAATTGGAGAGTAGCGCAGCACCTGAAATTGTTCCAGTGCCGCCTGCACCAACAATAGAGGAAGCTAATGACAAGGATCATGAAGCTTCGGACGATGCTGCTACTGAACGTCGCAGGTCGACAAGGTCGCATGCCCCTCCTGAGTGGTACGACAACCCTGTCTTGACTGTCTTGTTAGTAGAAGACAGCGAACCTACGAACTATGAGGAAGCGATGATGAGCCCAGACTCTGAGAAATGGCTAGAAGCCATGAAATCCGAATTGGGATCCATGAGCGAAAACCAAGTATGGACTTTGGTGGACCCTCCTAGCGACCGAAAGGCCGTTGAGTGCAAATGGATCTTCAAGAAGAAAACGGACGCGGATGGTAATGTTACCGTCTATAAAGCACGGCTTGTTGCGAAAGGTTTTCGACAAGTTCAAGGTGTTGACTACGATGAGACTTTCTCTCCCGTAGCGATGTTTAAGTCCATTCGGATTTTATTAGCAATTGCTGCGTTTCATGATTATGAAATATGGCAAATGGATGTCAAGACTGCTTTCCTCAATGGCAACATTGATGAAGAGTTGTATATGATGCAACCCGAAGGTTTTGTCAATCCTAAGGATGCTGATAAAGTATGCAAACTTCAGCGTTCCATTTATGGACTGAAGCAAGCGTCTCGGAGTTGGAACCTTCGTTTTGATCAAGTGATCAAGAGCTTTGGATTTGTTCCAAATTGCTACGAAGCTTGCATCTACAAGAAAGTGAGTGGGAGCTCGGTGACGTTTCTGGTACTATATGTGGATGACATATTGATTATTGGAAATGACATCAACATGCTTAACGATGTGAAGAGTTATTTGAACAAGTGTTTTTCAATGAAAGACCTAGGTGAAGCTGCTTATATATTGGGCATCAAAATCTATAGAGATAGACAAAGACGCCTGATAGCTTTAAGCCAGAGTACATACCTAGACAAAGTTCTGAAAAGGTTCAGAATGGATAAGTCATTGAAAGGTTCAGTGCCTATGTTGTCAGGTAAGATATTGAGCAAGGCTCAGTGTCCAGCTACGGTAAATGATAGGGAAGCTATGAGCAAAGTGCCTTATGCCTCGGCCATAGGCTCCATCATGTATGCCATGCTGTGTACTAGACCGGATGTGTCCAATGCTCTTAGTTTGACGAGCAGATATCAAAGTGATCCAGGAGTGGAACACTGGACAGCCGTGAAGAACATCCTAAGGTACCTAAATAGGACTAAAGAAATGTTCTTAGTCTATGGGGGTGATGAACAGCTCGTCGTAAAAGGTTACGTCGACGCTAGTTTTGACACCGACAAGGATGATTCTAAATCTCAGACAGGATACGTTTATATTTTGAATGGAGGAGCTGTGAGCTGGAGAAGCTGCAAGCAAAGCGTGATCGCGGGATCTATAGTAGAAGCGGAATAGATGGCTGCTGCAGAAGCGTCAAGTGAAGGAGTTTGGATCAGAAACTTCATCACTGAGCTTGGTGTGGTTCCAAGTGCATTGGACCCACTGGAGATATTGTGTGACAACACTGGCGCCATAGCACTCGCTAAGGAACCAAGATATCATGCAAAGACCAAGCATATCAACCACAAGTTTCATATAATCCGAGATTATATAGCAGATGGAGATCTGAAGATCAGCAAAGTACATACAGATCTGAATGTCGCAGATCCATTGACTAAACCTCTTCCACGTGTAAAACATGATCAGCACCTCAGTGCCATGGGTGTGAGATTGTTGCCAAATGTAAACTAGATTATTGACTCTAGTGCAAGTGGGAGACTGTTGGAATTATGCCCTAGAGGCAATAATAAAGATGTTATTATTATAATTCTTGTTCATGATAAAGTTTATATTCCATGCTAGAATTGTATTAAGCGGAAACATTAATACTTGTGTGGTTTGTGAACAACACCGTGTCCCTAGTACGCCTCTATGGACTAGCTCATTGATCAATGATGGTTAAGGTTTCCTAACCATAGACATGAGTTGTCAATTGATAATGAGATCATATCATTGGGAGAATGATATGGTGGACAGACCCAAACTAAGCGAAGCAATTAGATCGTGTCATCGTGTTCGTCTTTGCGAAGCTTTTCTTATGTCAAATATTGTATTCCTTAGACCATGAGATAATACAACTCCCTGGTATCGGAAGAAAGCTTTGAGGTCATCAAACTTCATCCTATGAGAGGGTGATCATAAAGGTGTCTCTCAGGTGATCGGAAAGTATCTGTTGGGTTGTATGTATCGAGATGGGATTTGTCCCTCCCAAGTCGGAGAGATATACTTCGGGCCCACTCGGTAATCGATATCAACACCGCTTGCAAGCATGTGGTTAAGGAGTTAATCACAAAGTGATATCGGATTACGGAACGAGTAAAGTACTTGCTGTGAACGAGATTGAACTAGGTATGACGATACCGACGATCGAATCTCGGGCAAGTAAAATATCGCGAGACGAAGGGAATATATATATGGGATTGATTGAATCCTGGCATCGTGGTTCATCCGATATGATCATCGATGAATGTGTGGGAGTCAATATGGGTGCCCAGACCCCGCTGTTGATTATTGATAGAAGATCATGTCTGCATATTCTCGAACCCGCAGGGTCACACACTTAACGTGTCTCGACGCTAGGATAGATTGGATACTTGGTTTATGAATTTTTGTTCGGAGTCTCGGATGGGATCCGGGACATCACGAGAGGTTCCGGAATGGTCCGGAGAATAAGATTCATATAAGACAGTGCAGTTTTTGGAGTTCGGAATTGTTCCGGATTAATCGGTATTGTACCGGAAGCTTCTAGAACCTTCCGGAAGGGGGCCAACGTGGTCCCACCTTCCGGGAGGGGGCATGGGCCTATGAGGGAGGGTCCTGGCCGCATTGGGCCAGGGGCACAAGGCCCCATAGGGCCCAGCCGATTCTAGATAAGTTTAAACTCGTTTAAACTAGAGATAGAATTTCTGGATAAGGGATAAGTTTAAATCGTTTAAACTAGAGATAGGCTTGGAGGAGGGGCTAGGGCTGCGCCCCCCCTCTATATAAAGAGGGGTGGGGGCGCACCAACCCTTACACCTTCCTCCAAACCCTAGTAGCCCTGCTGCCTTCCTCTCTCCCTCCCGACTGCTTGTAGGCGAAGCCCTGCTGCAGAAATTCTCCACCAATTACACCGCGCCGTCGCGTTGTAGATCCAATCCATCTCTCCACCATACTTGCTGGTCCAAGGAAGGAGGAGACGTTGAGGTGCTGCACGTGTGCATCTCACGGAGGCACCGCCACTTGTGGTGCTAGATCAGATCGGATCGCGAGGAGGAGAAGCGAGTACGACTACATCACCCACGTTCCGACGAACGTTCCGCTGTGCGAATCTTCAAGGGTATGAAGATCTAATCCAATCTCTCTCGTTGTTTGCATCTCCTAGATTAGATCTTGGCTTTCCCTCTGTTCGCTTCCGTAGAAAATTTTGATTTACTATGCTGCGAAACCCTTCAGCAAGGTCGTTGGGAGCCCAAGGGGACCACACCTGGTAGCGGCGCCCCCTAGGGGGTGGCCGTGCAAGCCCTAGGTGTGGCCACCTCGGGGCCCCACTTCGGCTTCCCTCTGGACTTCGTGTTCCTTCTGGTGAAATATTGACTTTGGCTTTTGTCCCGTCCAATTCCGAGAATATTTTCTTACTAGCTTTTCTGAAACCAAAAACAGCAGAAAACAGGCAACTAGCACTCGCGGCATCTTGTTAATAGGCTAGTCCTAGAAAATGTATAAAAATACCTGAAAGTGTAGACAAAACATAATAAAGTCGATACAAAACAAGCATGGAGCATCAAAAATTATAGATACGTTTACGACGTATCAAGCATCCCCAAGCTTAACTCTGCTCGTCCTCGAGTAGGTAAGTGATAAAAATAATAATTTTTGAGGTGACATGCACCAACATAATCTTGATCAATATATTTGTAAAACATTGATAGATGGGATCAAAATACTATAAACATGAGCATGAAAGATGTAGTTCTAACAATAAGACATAGCAACTTTGTTGTAACATAAAAAGGTACAAACAAAGGTCATGAATAACAATGTATTGAAAGACGTTTGTTTATTTTAGATATAGAAAACATAGCAAGAGTGGTATTCAGCTTGTCCCTTATGGAATAGCAAAACATAAATGCATAGGATATCTGCAAAGTTTATAAGGGTGACTAGATACAAATAGTTTAAGAACAAGAAATATCAACATTATGAATCAATCAATAAGTTTTGGGACAATGCACATAAAACTAAGAATGAAAACTATGCTCTCTTAATTGGTGCATAAAGATAGAAGACGGAGACTCAACATAAAGGTAAAGAGAAAGACCCTTCATAAAGGAAAGCAGGGATTTCAAGTTTCATAAAGAGCTTCCAAAAATTATGGTACTTATTAGCTTTAAGCTCTCATTGCCCCTATCATAAGCATCTTGAAGTGATTAAGGTTAAAGTGAAACAAATATGGAGTATATGCTTGACATATCATAAGTTGGCAATCTCATGTCCCTTGAGTACGAGGGTCGTTCCTCATGCTACTCAACTTTAGTCACAAGCAAGTTCTTGTCATTATAAGTATATGTATATCATAGAGAACCACTAACGGGGTACCCCTTGCCCCATGACACATGAGCTATCCCATATTAAAATGACAAGACAATAGACAGTGAGCATCTCAGCGATCTTTTTATTTACCATGAGTATGGTCCTTCTTTTTTCTGTATTTTTTCTGAAGATGCTTCATAGATTGCTCACTATGGTTATGCTACAAGTTTCCACCATGATTAGACATGGCTTAGGCTAGCCGCCCAGGCGTTTCTCTAACACATATACAATACTTCATGGACTTACAAACTCCCATTTTATTTCACACCGCCGATATCCGTAAACAAAATATCATGATATCAATTGAGTATGTTAGGTAAAGAGATCATTTGAGATTTTGCAAGCCCAATTTACCATCTTGAGGGGGCCGGCTAGATTTTTGGAAGAAGAGTGCCTTTGGTATATCATAACTTCTTGTGTCATCATGCATAACATGATTATAGAGGATGACCGTGGAAAAAATGTGTATCATACCTACTATGAATTGATGGGGGTTCTCGTGCAAGTGAGAAGGTCCGCACATAGGATTGCCCGGTTTATTGCTTCGTATCATTCCATTCGTTGCAACGAAACACATGACGAGCTCCAAAAAGATCTCATGGAAGAATGGTGGAATTGGCATGGACAACAATAGTGCCTACTTTGCATATTTCTTGTATTGTTTGAAAACTATGTTGTATTGTTGATCCATAAACTTGTTGTATTTGTTGTGAACAATTTGATGTACTTATTGTATTTGTTGTAGTAAACAATTTGATGTACTTGTTGTATTTTTGGTGTATTTATTCGTTAATTTTGAATGCTTGTTTGATCTTGTTGAATGCATAGCGTCGTGTGAATGTTGTTTGCAGCGCCCGGTGGAGAACCCTTTTTTGCGGCCGCGCTAGCATTGCGGTTTAGCGTCTCCGGTGGAAGAAAACAGTGCGCGCTGCGCTCTAAAATTATACAGCGCCGACGCAGCGACGTTTACAACGCCAAAATATAACGCGCATACTGAAGATGCTCTTAGATCGGTTTTTTAAGATGAAACACATAGTTTAGAAAACCAGAATGGAACGAGCAGAAAAGGCTAATTTTCTTGGGTTTTTTAAGAGCCAACTATGAGAATGACTAAAAACAGCTATTTTCTTAAAATAATACATTTTCTGAAATCAATTCCTAAAATAATTTTTTTTTAGAATTTTCGAATCTAGGATGACTGCGGCGCACGGTGTGTCGACGGACACTAATTGGCACACGGTATGTCAATAGGTAGCTAGCGTGCATGCAATGCTACTGCACATGGTACCTAGGGTGCATGGTAGATACTCCTATAGGCACATGGTGTGCCACAACCGCGCTAGATTCGAAAATTTAATTTTTTTATATTATTTTGAAAATAGATTAAAAAAATGTATTATTTAAAAAATGTAGCCTAAAAACAAGTAAAAAAGAAAAATAAACTAAATCAGAGACTGTTTGGATTTTTAAGAGGCAACAAGGAGAATAGCAAAAAAAAACATGTGAAAGTAAAGAAAAGGACTAAAAGAGACGCTCGTAATCGTTTTAAGATGGAACACATAGTTTAGAAAATCAGAATGGTCCGACCAGAAAAAGGCTAACCTTTTTATTTTTTTGAAGGTTGCACATGTGGCACCACACCACACGTTGGTTACAGGCGGGTCAATCAGCAGCATGGGCACAAGCGTGCAGGTTGCACATGTGACACCACACCATACATTGGTTACAGACGGGTCAATCAGCAGCATGGGCACAAGCGTGCAGGTTGCACATGTGGCACCACACCACACGTTGGTTACAGGCGGGTCAATCAGCAGCATGGGCACAAGCGTGCAGGTTGCACATGTGGCACACATAGGAAAGCGAGTCAACGGAGGAGAGTTGGCCTGAGTCAATGCTCAGGTCGGAGGAGTGGTCTGAATGCGCGTGTCCCGTTTTGCATGGGTCAAAGAAGACGACACACCGTGCGACACGGCAAGATCAATCGTCGTCCATGGATCGGAATATGCGGTAGTTCCGATTTAATCGTCCATGGATGTAGTATCAAGTTACTACTGTCGGATTGTGGATACTGCAGCTGAGAGTCGAGTTGATTACCACATCCAAAACACAAGGGAAGCAAAAGCGAGGGAGATTCCCAAGTCACTCAATTGGAAGCTTGCATCTAGCAGTAATGGCATCTAGAAAATAAGGCCTGGTACTTCTAGTAGTCTACTTCTCTCCTAAACAGCAAAACTGCTAATTTGCTCCTGCCAAACTGCTAGACTGATATGCATATCAGCATGAAATCGGAAGAAATCGGAATATTGGGGCTGAAATCTGAAGAAATCGTACTTCGTGGCCGCATGTACAGCTGCACGCCCGCGCTACACTGGCTCTGGTCGGATCTCGCGGAGTCGTGCGCGGTGATCACTACAGGAAAGAACTAAGGTGCCGACGGCTGGCCGGCTACGCCGACGACCGAATGTCAGGGCCGTCGGCGTATTTATCTTCCCTGGCCAGCTCACCAGCCTGGTCGTCGGCGTAGGGATGGCCGTCGGCATAGATAACGGTGCCGAGGGTAGCCGTCGGCGTAGCATGGCCGTCGGCGTAGTAGAGAGGGTTGTGCCGACGGTGGCCCAAGGCGTAGATACAGCCCTCGGCGTAGCTCCAGTTTAGACACGGCGATGAATACTTCAGGCCGTCGGCACAGCTCTTTGGAAAATTTTATTTGGTCTGTGCCGACGGCTAGGCCTCCAGAATTTTTTCCTTTTATCTCATTATTTTTTAAAAAATCATAACTAAATCATTCTAATTCAGAAAAATACAAATAATATATCAAAATTTGCAGAAAAATAAGATCTATCTATCTACATTCAAATATTACACATTTATAAAAAATTAAGTGAAACATAAAACATTATATATAGTTTAAAGCGGACATTATAAATTCAAAAACGATCCAAACAACGTGAAACCTTCGCGTGGTGTCATATTATGTGACATAGTTAGAAGAAAATATCAAACTTGGTATATTGATTACGTCTAAAAAACCTTCACAAAATGACCTATCTCGTTCGAGGTTTCTTGGCTTTCGGGTCAAATAACCAATGTTATGGCTAGAATGAAGTCATAGTTTGTGATAATGTTTCCATATTGTGCATAAGTGTTGCATCATGGAATGACAAACAATGTTTATGGAGGAAGTTTTCCTTTTCGTCGCATCAAAAAGCCGTTTTTCCATTTTCCGAGTGCAAAAAACGGCTGGTTTTGTGAAGCAACCACCAAATGGCTAATTCAAAATACTACCGTCACATTTTTCAAAAATACTAGATCACCTTACATAGATAATGTTATAACAGGGGGATCTCAAACATTTCCGTCTATCCCTGGTGAAAAAGACAAATTCCTGCCGAATCGGTAGGAAGTGGGTCAGATATGAACTACATGTACATGATCGGATGCTCATGATTTTTTACAAAAATCATTTTTAGGTTTAAAATATGTTGTTTCATGATAGATCCACTTCAAGTTTAGCGAGTCTCATCCCCGAGCTAAGAATCTTCATGTCCGCCCTTCGACAAAGTTTAACGATAGTTTAAAACGGGCATTATAAATTCAAAAATGATCCAAACAACATGAAACCTTCGCATGGTGTCATATTATGTGACATAGTTAGAATAAAAAATATCAAACTTGGTATATTGATTACGTCTAAAAAAACCTTCACAAAATGACCTATCTCGTTCGAGGTTTCTTGGCTTTCGGGTCAAATAACCAATGTTATGGCTAGAATGAAGGCATAGTTTGTGACAATGTGTCCATATTGTGCATAAGTGTGCATCATGAGCTAGAGAACAATGTTTCAGGAGGAAGTTTTCCTTTTCGTCGCACCAAAAAGCCGTTTTTCATTTTCCGAGTGCAAAAAACGGACGGTTTTGTGAAGCAACCACCAAATGGCTAATTCAAAATACTACCGTCACATTTTTCAAAAATACTAGACCACGTTACATGGATAATGTCATAACATGGGGATTTCAAACATTTCCGTCTATCCCTGGTGAAAAAGACAAATTTCTGCCGAATCGATAGGAAGTGAGTCAGATATGAACTACAGGTACATGATCGGATGCTCATGATTTTTCACAAAAATTATTTTAGGTTAAAAATATGTTATCTCATCATAGATCCACTTCAAGTTTAGCGAGTCTCAGCCCCGAGCTAAGAATCTTCATGTTCGCCCTTTGACAAAGTTTAACGATAGTTTAAAACGAGCATTATAAATTCAAAAACGATCCAAACAACATGAAACCTTCGCGTGATGTCATATTATGTGACATAGTTAGAAGAAAAAATATCAAATTTGGTATATTGATTATGTCTCAAAAACCTTCATAAAATGACCTATCTCGTTCGAGGTTTCTTGGCTTTCGGGTGAAATGACCAATGTTATGGATAAAATGAAGGCATAGTTTGCAATAATGTGTCCATATTGTACATAAGTGTGCATCATGGGATGGCGAACAATGTTTTAGGAGGAAGTTTTCGTTTTCGTTGCACCAAAAAGCCGTTTTCCATTTTCTGAGTGCAAAAAATGGACGGTTTTATAAAGCAACCACCAAATGGCTAATTCAATACTACCGTCACATTTTTCAAAAATACTAGTCCACCTTACATGGATAATATCATAACACGGGGATCTCAAACATTTTCGTCTATCCCTGGTGAAAAATACAAATTCCTACCGAATCGGCAGGAAGTGGGTCAGATATGAACTTAAATAATTGCTTGTAATTTCAAAAAATACAACCATGTGACATAATGATATAAGAGTTAATAGAAATGATATCATAATATTGACAACAATGTGTAAATTGCTTTGCGGGAAGAGATGCTGAAGGAGCGAGGAAGTTAAGCGTGCTGGAGCTAGAGTAGTGCTAGGATGGGTGACCGAACGGAAACTTTGACTAAGACTGCAATTTAATCAATTATTAACTATAAATAGTGTTAAAATGATTAAAGAGAGAGAGATTAAGGAGTCAAAAAATTCCAAGATTAAAATTTTTTTTAAAAAAATTAGGCTATACCGACGGCCTGCCCGTCGACGTAGCTCTATTCCTGTGCCGACGGCCTGGCCGTCGGCGTAGCTCCAGACTGGACCGTTATCGAAGACGGCCGTTGACTGACACGCGGGAGCCGTTGGAAGACGCTATGCCGAGGGGGGAGGGCTGTACCGACGGCCACGGAGCTATGCCGACGTGGACGTACACCGAGAGGGCTACGCCGACAACCACCATCGGCACAACCTATGCCGACGGTAATTTGACGCTGTGCCGACGGCAGCCGGCCGTCGGCGTAGCAAATCTTTTCTGTAGTGGATGATCGCCTCTAGCCGCGCTCGCCGCCTCCCTCCGACCCGCAGCCGTGCCGCCGCCTTGCCTTTGCCCGCGCCCATGCCCGCGCTACCGTGGTGCCTCTCTGGTTGGTCGAGTCTGGCTGCTGTACGCTGAGCAGTCATGACGCTGAGACGAACGCGTCAGTACGAGGCCAGGAAAGATTGATCGAGGCTGGCCTTATGGCTAGTGGGGTGTATGGGCTATGGGCCAAATTACCGGTATAATTGTTTTTCCTCGGAATCTTGGGTATTCACGTGAATACAGGTGAATACACCGAGCGCCGTCCATCGGCTGCACGTGTAGGAGGAGCACTTGGCACCAGTTGCATGCTTGGATGCATAAAGCAAATAGGTCAATTATCTTGCCACACAATCAAGTGGACAAACCACATCCGGACATATATGGGTACTGCTGCCACAATAGTGCTTTTTCTTATTTTTATAAATTTTTTTAATAAGTAGGTTTACTCAAGTTTGAAATACTTGTCAACCACATTGCTAAAGTCACCACCTGATTTCTTGTTGTTTGATTACCAAAAAAAGGAACATTCTACCGAATCGGAGAACAAATTCTTGCAACCTCCTTTTACACTTTGGAACTTTCTAACTCTTTTCACAAAGCTCGTGTAATTATATACAATAAAGTTCCGATTTAGTAACATCCAGAATAAACAGGCATGCAATAGAGTTTCACAAAGCTCTAGAGACATCTCAAGGTATCTGTTAGATGGTACCCGGTTTGAGTTCTCTAAAAACATTTTTAACCGCTAGAGAAACAAATAAGAAGATGCATATACAATATGTTCATATGAGTGCCTCATATTAATATGCGGAGGCATGCAATTTTGTGGATTTGTACATATTTTTTTTCCAAATCTCGGGTATTTCATTTAGCCAAATGTTTTCTTAAGACGCAATAAATCAAACAAAGAAACATTTCTTTGGTTGCAAAATATTGTTTAAATTTAGTGAAAGTGTTTTAGAATCCCCCAAAACCAGAATTTTCTGAAAATCTCAATGTTAAATATGCACATTGATCAAACCAATTATGTGGTTAATTTTATTAAGTGTGATCGAGAACTATAACTACTAAGATGTGATGCGGTCGGTGGCTACTCCTGTTTGTGGACCAATGAGGAACTAGTGTTGTTAAGTAGGGAAATATATGATGATGGAGTTGGGTGTGTACTGAGGCTGAATTTAATGTTTGTTACCGGGAAATTGAAAGAGAAAACTCTGGAGGTGCATGTGGCTGCAAAAAAGCGAAGAGGGCGAACAAGTGACTTGGTGTTGAGGAGAAAAATAGAAGAACACCTTCTTTGGGAAAATAGAGGAAAAGAGGAGGGGAGAAGCAGAGAATTTTGGGAAAATGATGGGAATTTAAAATTTATGATTTTCACTCAGATTTAGGGTTAGGTTTTGGGAAAGAAAAAACAAGAGCAATGAGTGCCTTTAAATAGGAAAAGAGCAAACAGGTTTGTGTCTTGTGCTAGTTACGCCAAAATTTATATGGGCCTTCTGCCTAGTATATATATCATTAGCATTAAGCATGGAGCGAGATGTTAAAAAATGATTTTAAACCTTTCTTTAGGTCACATGGTAAAGAGGGCGGGCTACGAGGTCAGAAATTCCAACTGATGATTTCAACTCAATAGGTGCAAATTTTGAAAACCTCTTTTCATCCTCCTCAACCATGTCATCCTAGATAGACCTTTTTCCTTTTGGTGAGAGACCGAGAGAAAAAGAGCCAATCATAAGATCATCATCAGCTAAAACCACGGCTTGTTTGGTATTGGAACCCGAGCCATCCTTCACTTCAGCCGTGTCAGATGAGGAAACGGTGATATCATCCTTGTGATCATTCTTAGGCTTTGGCTGATGTGCATCATTAGGCCCATTTGCATCATGGCCACCACCAAAATTAGCATCATACATGACAATATCCTCCGAGGGAGGCAAATCATTGTTCTCCACTTGAAAACGAATATCATAGAACTCATCCTTGATAAGCACATGAGCCCTCACGAAAATCAGAATAGGATCAATACAGTTCACACAAATCCGAAGCACATTATTAATTATAGTAAAGGCCATATCAAGATCAAATGTTTTCCGCCAAAGAAAACCAAGAGACCAAATGTAATCATCTAGAGCTTCAGCTGGTAGGTCATGTACCCTTAACCAAATGTTGTCAGGTACCCAAGCATGGTGTACTTGCACTCTGCGTAAATCAGAAGTCATAGAACAAGTACTATTTGGGACTTTGAAAGATCCAAAATGCTGAGCTTGAAGGAGATCCTTTTTTGCTAGGGAAATTCACTTGGTAAACATTCTCTTCTACTCCACGGACTAATTCCCACTGATAACGCTCACCCGGTACCACCCACAATACTTGAGCTGTAGTCTCACGAATATTTAGCTTACCATTTAACACAGTGAATCTCTCAATTCTGGTGTTTTCCACTCTTGGCCGAATGTAAGCTGTCAAAGGTAGTTCCTAGAACATAAGCCTGTCATGACCAAAGCCATACACCGATCATTGTCTGCTTAGGGGGCAAGCGAATAGAACAGTCCCAGAATCGACCTCCGACATGCGAGGGAAGGCGACCCATGCAAGGGATCGCCGGAACTCCCTCCAACGGTCATCTCTCATGATCTTCTCATGTTCAGGTTTTGCTTTCTCATCCCCACTCCTCCTAGTAGTTTCTCTCCTGCGGCCGGAAAAACTACATGAGAGGCACGGGCACGCAGTTACGCGTGGAGGTCGTCTGTCAGTATGCTAACACGTACGTACTGCAGGAAAGCAGGTGGAAACGCGCTCTGCTCTCTGGCCGCATATATATATACTCTCTCCGTCTCAGTTTATAAGACTTACGCGTATTTCTAGGTTGACAAATTAACCAACTTAGCATGAGGTACATAAGATAAAAACTATAATATTAAAAACTTCAAATATTATATTTTCTAATGATATAATTTTTATATTATATAATTTATATTATATAGCTCATGCGGATGACCTAGATATACGCGTAAGTCTTATAAACTGGGATAGAGGTAGTACACAGTTTGACAGTTAACAAAATTGAGAACTCACTTAACAACATTCCTTGGCGGGCCAGAGAAATCAGCCTACCTAGTATGTACAACTCTTGCTTTCTTTACACGGAAATGCTATATGATGCCGCCCGCTGGACTCGGCATGTCCACCAAGCGCCGTCTGAAGCAAGCGCTGGACGGTCCGGCCCATTACCGCATCTGATGCTGATCTGCTGGTACGTGTTTTTTCTCCTTCTTTTTAGTATTTTTTTTGTTAAATCTGAACGAATTCGAATTTTTTGATCTAAAAAGAATTTTCATTTTGAAAAAAATAAGAATATTAAAAACATGAACATTTTTAAAAAAATCGTGAACAATGTTCAAAAAATTATGAACGAATTTTAAAAAATCGTGAACCAATTTTAAAAATCTTGATTTAAAAAAAACATGAATATTTTCAAAAATCATGAACAGATTATCAAATTATAAACTTATAAAACAAAAAAAACAGAAAAATAAATAAAATAGATAATAAAAAAGGAAAAATAGAACGTAAAAAAACCCACCGAAGCTAAACTAGGAGCTATACTGGGCCGGGCCATTGGGGAAGCCCCTGTGCTGCGGCATTTAGCACTTGGCCTGCCGGGTGGCGCTATACACCGCCCCCTGCGGCGCGTGGGTGTCGCGCCGCCTAAAACAGACGTACGGGGCCAGCCCAATAACCAAGAAAGTTCGACACGTTTGAAAAGGGATTCGGCTGTACAGCTGTTCTATGCTTTAGAGTGTAGCGACGTTTCTTTTTTGGACAAATAGCGTAGATATTGCATATACGTGCAGGCTACATGATAACCTGCTCCTCGGGTCGCCTCCTCCAAGGCATATACGTCAAGGTTTGCTCGCCTCTCCCTCCCCAACTTACATGTCTCAGGTGAAAACCTAAATACTTTGGCCGGCGGCGGCGCTCCAGTATTGTTTCCTTCTTAGACCCAGTTCTTTTGGGGCTTCTCCGAGAAGCCGCCCTCCCCCAGCTTCCTGGGGAAGCCGGTCTAAAAAATTTACGAGGCTTCCAAAATAGTTAAGGCTAAACAAATTTGGAAGCCTCGCAAATTTTTTGAACCGGCTTCCCCAGGAAGCTGAGGGTAGGGCAACTTCTGGGAGAAGCCACCAAAAGAACTGGGCCTTAAAGGCGTCGCCTTGAGACAATCGAGATGTGGTCGAGTTTCGCTCTGGATGGGTTGCTACTTGTAGTGGTTGCTCTCTTGTTGTTGTGTTGTGGTGTGGCCATGCTCTTGGTTGTTCATGCAGGTCATGCTCAGGGCAGCTCCCTCGATCCTGGGCGATAGGGGAGATGTTCTCCTCTCCGGAAGCCTTCCTTCGTTTCAAGCCATTGGGTCTACGCCGTGCTTTGTCAACATTTTTCATCGCATCTTTGGTGGCATTCTTCTCCGGCAGTTTTTGTCTCGCTTGATGGGTGGTGCCGTGGGTGACGGTGGTGTTCGTGGGTGGCAGCTTGACGAGGCGAAAATGCTCAATTCCTCCCTAGCAACATGTCTGAATGCCCATGTGTGCTCAGAGTGAGCCTCTCTACCTCTCGACGGTACGGAGAAAGCAGGGTGTTTTCTCTAGAGGTGGAACGGACGATCAACATGGTTGGCCCTGGTGGTTGACGGCGGCATGGGTTTCCTCTGTGGCGTCCTCTCCATCTCCCCTTCCTCTCCGGGCGGCTCAAGGGCGTGACAAGGGCTTCGCTTCAAGCTATAGGCTTCATTTTTGTATTTCTTTGCTTGTTTGTCTTTTATATAAGCTGTTTTTCAGCACTTTGTAAACCTTGGCCAAATGGGGCTTTGTTAATTCAAAGTCGGGCACTATGTGCCTACCTTCTAAAAAAATACGTGCACGCTACACGGTAATACGGTATGGCGGAATCAGGTGTAAAAAAAAAAGAAACGTAACGCTACAACATAGAACCTGTGTACAGACGAATCTTTTTTCAACGTGTCAAACTTTCGTGGTTATTGGGCTGGCCCAAGAATGAAAATAATTTAATTGAAGCATCAGCCCGTAGGTAGTCATCTTTTGTATTTGCTCACCTAAATTTTCTTCATAAAAAGTACATGTTGCTCTCAGAAAATAGTGGTGAGATTCCAAATGCAGAAGTCAGTGATGAGGCCACAACCACAACAATTGTTACATAATACGGAGTGTATGATAGTTGAAAGCAACTTACAACCTCAATATAGCGAGTCCTTGTGATTTTCTGCATTGCACCCTTTGGAACTTATCTACTAAAGACCGCTGTACTAGATGACTCAAATAAACTTTTTAAGTATAACCAAAATTGTCCTGTTTAAAGGGGTTGGGATTCCAATAGCTCAAACTAGTGATAAGGTCACATCTTGACAATTCATTACTTATTATATATGTTGGGAGTGCCTAGATCCCAGGCGTCTGAGAACTTCTTATGTCTAAGTCGCTGATGTCATCCTAATGTTTCTGCTAAAATCTCAGTTGCAATCTAGTTGCAACTCATAATATTTATACTAATTTTTAGTTGCAACTTTGCAACTCATTAAATTCTCAGTTACACCCTAATTGCAACTCATGTGTAACTTTTATTTTGCACGAATCACGAGATAAATCAAATGGTGAAAGAGGCGACTGAGACCTAAGAAGTTCTCAGGCGCATGAGAACTAGCAAAACCAATATTTGTTCCTATCTGTGATTATATTTGATCCATCCTTGATGTAGCCAACTTAACCACTCACATTATATAGGAAACTTCAAATCATTTCATAATTCCCATCTAACGACCATAATAAAAATATCAAGTTGAGATGACGAAAGAGAGGTCTAGATTCCAATTGCATAAGCGAGTGAAAAAGCCAAAACCTGACTAGCCATACCTCAATATATAATTGAATTCATCTTCCAACGAGTAGCTAGCCCGTGGGAAGCATTCAGAACATACTACCAAATATATGATAGTTGAAAGCAACTTACGATCTCAATATAGCGAGCCCTTGTGGTTCTCTGTGTTGCACCCTTTGGAACTTATCTACTGAAGACCGTTGACTAGATGCCCCAAGTAATTTTTTTAGTATAACGAAAATTGTCATGTTTAAATGGGCTTGAGATTCCAATAGCTGAAACTAGTGATAAGGTCACATCTTCATTACTTACTATCCAATATATTATAACTGAAAGCATTTTAAAAAGTGTAGTGCCCCACTGTGATTATAGTTGTTGCATCCTTGATGCACCCAACTTAACCACTCATGTTATATAGGAAGCTTCAAATTATTTCATATCCCATCTAACGGCCATAAAAATATCAAGTTGAGATGACAAAACAGAGGTCAAGATTCTAGTTGCATAAGCTAGTGAAAATGCCAAAACCTGACTAGTCATACCTCAATATATAATTGAATTCATATTTCAACGAGTAGGTAGCCCGTAGGTTTATTGTGTTGTATCCTTGAAGTAGCCAACTTACCAACTCACGTCGGAGAAGATGCATCAAGTCAATTTTCATATTTCCCATCTAACAATAGTACAAAAAAATAATTCTTGAATGAAAACACTATAAAGTTATATAATTAGAAAAATCAAACCCCTAGGAAATACAATGAAACAAAAACATGTGACAGATCTATGCGAAGACACGTAATACAATGAATCTCATTTTAAAGAATCCAATCATATTAGTAGAATTAGGGTAATAATTATTAAAATTTGCTCACTCAATGATGAAATATAAGAAACACGCACTTTCCAAGCTTTACCTGTGACCAAGAATTTATCAAAAATATCTGAATTACATGATACAAAATTAGTAACATTGGATTCATATTATAGTAGTGGTAGTCTCTAGAGGTATAAATTCTATATATAAGATAATCAACAAAGGGACTAATCAATTTCCAAAGTTAAATTAAAAAGAGTGACAACCTAAATAGTCCTAATTTTGAAGGTCTTAAATATGTAGATGCAGCCTCTCTAAATTTTACTTAAACTTGTGACGATTTTACTTCTAATAGAATCATAGAATCGTAATGCACTATGCCAAGGTATTGTATTAGCCAATTTTGAATATTATAAATTAATAAAATATTAATACATAGAATAACTTTACCTTCCTAACAGATAAATTTTTGTATATCTCCAACTCAATTCTAGAAGAACTTAAATTGGGCTTCATAGAATCAATAGGAAGAAAATGGAAGTGTTTACGTTCTGGTTCAATCTTTGTACACCCATATGGCATAATCATCTCTATGTCAAGTGCACTTATACCAAATTTTGAATTGATAATTTTTTATTAGTAGGTTACCTAGAATTAGAAAAAACTACATTGGAAACAAATTAAATAGGTATAAAACAAAGAATTGAGTGCACACACCTCACGCGGTAATAGCACAAGGTGCGGATTATATTTTCTCTCCTGGTGCAAGATGATTGGTAAGACCGTGAACCATGTTTTCTTGCAGAAGCATAATAGGTAAATCTTGATTTTCCTTGTAAGAAACAATGCATAAATCATAATCCAGCTTTGAACAATAATAAAGTAAAAAACCCATGCCCCTGTTATCAATGCCACCATCCATGTACAACTTCTAAAAAGGTAACCTGGTTATATTGTTAGAGTGGATGATATAAAGATTATTCGAATGTGGTTGGCTTCCGATCATTATCGTAGAGCAACATATATCCCAAATTTAACTCTAGCTAAAGTTAAATTAGGCTTATTCGGCTCAGAAGAAGAAAATAATAGTGGGAATGCTAAATTGAGTTGTGTTGATCTTTATTAGCGAATACATTTTGCACTCAACAACCATTTTTTGTTGATCTTTACAACTCCCTTCCGCTCACCGCGCAACTCTCGCCCCTTTCGGCGAGCCACGCCGCCTGGCTTGCTCATGTGCGCCCGTCTTCACTTACGAGCTTCTCTCCCTATCCCATGCGACGGCCTCGGGCCTTACCTTGTCTCCACATCCCCGTCCTATGCAACGGCCTTAGGCCTTACCATGGGTGGCGATGAAAAAACAAATGAGTATGCTCAAGTTGACTTATTGGTGGCACAGGTGGGTAATTTCCTATCTGGTGGAGGGGCAAAAACATAAAAAAAGGGAATTAAAATTTTGTACGATGAACCTACCTCTAGCTAAAGATAAGTATACTGCCCAGACTTGTGTGCGAGAATCTATAATGGTCTAAACAGGTGTGTGAAGAATTGCAGATGTATTTTCCAAAACATCTAAATTTCAGTGGATTTTTAAACAAACAAGAATTGTTATGGCGTTGATCCAACTAGACCTTTCCGCCTACATCAGTTTTTCGATTTTCTCAAACCTGATGTTGTCTATTACTGTTGAAAGCGATTATCATGTGATTTATTTTGCATGAACAATGACGACTATGTTGTATATTTTATCTGTTTGTCTCAAAAAACTTTAATTATATTGTACCTTTCTTATAACTATACTGGTATATCAAATATCGTGTATAAGATATCACTTCTTGATATGTAAGAATGCAGCTAAACATATTTGAAATGAGTCCTGGAAATACTTGAGTAGGATGAGAAGCTCCATAAAATACTAGTGTATAGATCTAAAAGTGAAAATATTTTGACTAAATCATCAGCCCACCTAAATGTTCTTCATAAAATGTATAGGTTGCTCTGAGAAAATAGTGGTGCGGTTCCAAGAATACATCAATGAGGTCACAATCTCAATGGATGTTAACATACTACCGAATATATGATAATTGAAAGCAACTTACAACATGTAGGGAGCCCTTTTGGTTCTCTGTGTTGCACCCTTTGGAACTTATCTACTGAAGACCGTCCAAGACCGATGGACGAGATGCTTCAAGTAATTTTTTAATACAACCAACATTGTCCTCATTAAAGAGGGGTTGAGATTACAATAGCTAATACTATTGATAAGGTCACAATCTCACCATTCATTACTTATTATCCAATATATGATAAGTGAAAGCATCTTCAAAACTGTAGTGACATTTTTTTATTATATTTGATGCATCCTCGATGAAGCCAACTTAACCACTCAAGTTAGATAAGATGATTCAAATGATTTCATAATTCCCATCTACCAACCGTAATGAAAATGTCAAGTTGAGATGACGAAAGAATGGTTTATATTCGAATTTCATAATAAGCTAGTGAAAATGCCAAAACCTAACAAGTCATTCCTCAATATATAATTGAAAGCATCTTCCAGCGTTTAGCTATCCCTTGGGTTTATGTGTTGTATCCTTGAAGTAGCCAGCTTACCTACTCACGTCGGACAAGATGTATCAAGTTAATTTCCGTATTGCCCAGCTAACAATCTTTAAATTAAGTTGAGATGATTGGAAAGTGGTTCATATTCCAATCAGAGAAGCCTTTGATGAGGTCACAACTGGATTAGTTATTGTCTATTAACTAATACGTATATGATAATTGAAAGCATGTTCTAACGTGAAGGTAGCCCTTGTGATCATCTATGTTACATCCTCAAAGCAGCCCACTTACGTACTCATGTTACACAAGGCGCTGATATTAAGGATTGATTAAGATTCCAATAGCTGAAAGTGGTGATAAAGTCACAATCTGACCATTCATTACTTGTTATCCAATATAGTCCATGTGCCCATAAAAGGATGTCACATGTTTGTCCGGAGTACATGCATGCCAATGGATATCCACGTGATTTACACGCATCGTTAGGAGTACAAATCCAAAGACATGCACACACTAAATGTACTATACCTTTGTACATCCCAGCTTTCCATTGGGCAAATTAAGGGAATCGAGACAAAACTTTTCCAGACAAACATCATCTTGAGTCTTGAGATGATCATTACATACCGGCGGCAGCAATGTGCCGATCGATGTATACACCTCTTCCACCACTGCAATTACATCATCACAGAGATTCATTTGCTAGACTGCAACATAGTCAGATTTCAGAACTCAGCATGACCAGGAGGTATGCCCTGCGAGCTGCCGGACGTGGACCTGACCGTAATCAGTATGGACAAGGATAAGAATTACCAAAAGCTACACTTGTCAGTCTGTCTACCCAGTCAAAAGAAAAGTAGGTAGTAGTTAAGTATATGCTTTCTCAAGACGGTTCCAATCATTTCCTATCGTCTAGCTCATCCTTTTTTATTGGTGATGGGCAGTAGCTATGTGATTGCTGAATTACTAACTTTTCCAATGCTTCTATTCTAGTAGAATGAAATTTACCAAGAATATTAATCAACTACTGTTTTCCTCAATACAATAGTAATACCGTAATACTGGAAAACTAATATAATTAAGTGTTTCTAGGTACATGCAATGCACCAATATGAAGTTTGTTGGCCAAAAAGCTATGCACTTAATTGGCACCCTCATGGTCAAAACTATTATCCTTTTTGCCTATTCTTTTCTGTTGTTAAAATTGCACGGGAACATATGAAATATCTATAAATATCTTCATAATTGATAATAGTATGTTTCGCAAACTCACCCAAACTTTTGAACTAATTAACCATTGGGGTATCTCCTCTATATTGGGAAGTCGCTATTTTTTATATAGATTATATTTCTTATTCATGAGGTATAGTCTTATGAGGTGGAAGCTATGACTTCGTTCTGAGATCTTCCACTGTAGTTAATACTCGGTTATTCTTTGCCCTTATCTTCGTTGGAATAACAATTCATTGGATATTAACTTGGTATAGTTGTGTGGATCAGTCAGGGTTTATATGCCACCCATATGGTACTACATAGGTTCTATGGTGAGTACCATGCCGTGACAAATTTAGTACATCCTGTGAACTATTTGCAGGGGGGAATTTACTTAACCTACTGCAAAATAAGAGCGGTCCTTTGTATATATGATCGGGAAATTTACTTGCTAGACCTTTGGTTGGAAAAGATGATACATGTAGTGACATAGTGAGTCTGTTCGGTTCCTAAGATTTTTGTTCATTATTATTTTAGCAGGTTACGGTTTTCTGCAAGATGAAATAAACTCTAAATAACCCTAGCCACATTTTTTCACAAATTATAATAATAATGTAGTTTATCTGCGCTTAATGAAGACTAAAATATACGTTCATATTTAATTTTTATAGATGAGAGTCCATATTTATCTGCTGATGTTTATGTCAGTTATTTCCATTTATTATGATTTGTATAGTGAGGCGCAATGTTATATTTGCAAGTATTTTCTTACCTATTTATACATACATCTCACAATATTTTTTACATGGAAGGTGCTTGTCATAGTGTTTAGACAGATTATTTTCTTACATCGATCCATTTGATACTATTGAACATGGGGAGCAGAAGTATATTCTTCAAGCAAATTTTATCAATTGTGCTTCAAAGATCATTTGGAAATCTAGTTTTTAAGTTTCTTTGGATGTCTAAATGCACACCTAGAATGAGTTCTTTTTCTGGTTATTGTTTTCTAACAGGATGAACACCAATGTTGAAGTGCAGACACTACAACTTTGGCACTAATCATAACTGCATGTTATGTGATAAATCTCCTAAGGAAACTCTTGAGCACATATTTTTCCATTATGATTTTAGTCAGAAATTTTGGGAGCTTCTAGGAATGCAATGGAACGATCGGAGATTTTAACAATAGTAGCCTAGAACTTATGGAAGGTGAGGAACAATTGGTTCTATAGAGGCATCACTCTTGAAGTTAAAACTTGAAGACTAGGTTTAAATCTGATTTGCTTCTCCTGATTCATATGACCAAGGAATCTTTGAACGATTTTATTTATGTATTTGTAGACACTTTGTGGACTCTCTATAGACACTCTATAGAGTGGTTTATAATGACTCTTTGTTCATATGTACAGATGTAACATGTAAGCCTTCTTTTGACGAAATGAAAGGACAGTAGGAACCTTTTCTACTGTCATCAGAGTTCAAAAAACCACTATGTTTAAATTTCATTTTATTTAACTTCTTCAAACCTGAAAACTCTGATGCCATTTTATTCTACGCATTTTGTGAACTCATGGGCATATTAATTGTATTTTTTATGAACAAAAATAAAGATACGAAATTGTTTTGCATGTTCTTTGTCCATTTAATCAATTTTCGAATTTTATAGATAATCCACAGCATGTGACGTGATATGGTTTGAGGCTATCCCTTCAGTACAGGAAATAGCATGGGTCGTCAGATTTCATGACAATCCAACATACGAGGTTGTTCAGAACATGCTCACTAGCAAAATGATGATGGCGGCTGCCGGAGACTCTTGCAGTTATGGTGGCGGCGGCTCTAATGATCTTCGACGATGGAGAGGTAGATGACGAGCTTTGGTGGTCGACAACGGTCATGTCGGTCGGCTTGCATCAGCTTTCTCTTTCTTGTGTGGCGAAGAAGGGCGGTTGGTCAATTCGGTCTTCGACGGAACTCCATTAGTACTTCCTAGACCCTTTGTTGCTTTTCCCGAGGGTTTACGAGGTTAGCGGGATGCCGTTAAGCGAGGGAAAAATAACATATGAAGAAAGGGACTCGAAGCGACAGTAAGCTCGAGCATGAGCTCCGTTGAAGGCTATAGTGGCGAGATTGATGGTGGTGGAAAAATTGAGCAGCATGGCGTCATCGAACTAGGGTTTAGGGTATAGGAAAAAGCTAGTGTTTCATCAAGGGAGAAAGAAATGCGAGTGAAAAAATGGATCAATTTTGAGGAATTTTGGTTCTGTTTCAAACCGTGTTCGTCATAAACTCCTAGACGGAGGTTGAAGTTGATGGGTAGGGTCCACCTGTTAGTGACATAGAGAGAGGAGCGACAGTGGCCATTAACTCAAATTTTGATCGGACAGCGTGGAGCGACCACTACCATTTCGGTAAGCCGGGTGGGCCGTGGGCTGAAAGGCTAGGTAGGGCGGACGTTTTGACTCGCCTAAGTTCTCCTGCCCTTTTCTTAATCTTTTTAGTTTTTTATGATCTTTTTATAGAGGACTCCAAATAGCTAAAATAAGTCTACAGGAATTTGTAAAATATAGAATACGTTTTTAGAACATTACCGGACACTTTTCAAGTCGAGAACAAAAATATAAAATAGATTTTTTGCACTTGGTCTTAACATGATGCACATGGATGAAATTCTGAATGATAAAATTCGGATGTCACACTCAGTGGATACCGTCTTCGTTGCTGCGACATATATGCCGTCGAGCTGCTTTGCAAGGGCGCCAACCACTAGGCGCGAACAAGATTCAGTTTGTGTCCTAGCAGGCTAGCACCTAAGTGCCACCGATAGTAGAGAAAACCTACACCCCCCACATTGGATAATTGACCCGTGCGAGTTCTTCTGCGCTAGGAGTCATCGTAGGGGTGCTTGAGGATGACATGGTGAAGGTGGGAGGGTTGTTCGATTTGTCGTCTGTAGATTGAAGATACGAATTAGGAAGAGGTATCTCTTGATACCATGTAAAATAGGGTTTAAGCGTCTCTACTCAATGTCTTTCATTGAGTCGAGCATGTTTATTAAATCAGAAGATGCCTACAAACTCCTCTTTCAATTCATGATGGTGAATGCAGGAGCTACCTGGTGAAGTGGTGATGATTGGACTAACCATGTTTTCGCGACCAAAAGCTGAAGGATATGCTGACAATAAAGAAATAGCTTATGAATCCACCCACAGGGAGGCTCAGAGGCAGAGCTTGCAGCGCAAACCTGACTCATCATTCATCAACATAGAAGAAACACACCGGATGAGCTGCTTCTCAGCAGCATTGATACTGATTGGGTCACGACTGCTTCTTCGTGGCCGGTTATTTTAATTACCAGGCCTCTTACTGTATGTACTAGTAAATGTGGAGTGGCGTCACACCGCACATGTGATGGGACAATGTCGCCGAATATTTGGTTAAATGTACTGCCCGAGATTACTCCATATGTAGTGTAATATTGTTCTCTCAAGTTTCTACCAAAGACAGAGTAATATTTTCTTGGGACAAAAGTTGAGGTCAATGGTGGAATTAGTGTTGAAGAATAAAAAATACACCAAAATTGAATTGATGCTGGCAAATTACAGCCTAAAAATAACTCACCCACCATCGGGAAATTACCAGAATATAATTACCATATGAAAACTGCAGCTGATAAAGTGTGAAGAAAAATTACTACCAAGGAACCTAAAAAATACCGCCGAGGAAATAAGGTTAGAGAATTATTCCCCGTTGAGAATGTACCATAGGGTAACGCAGAAGCATGTGATGAGGCCACAACCACAACGTTTGTTACGTACTACAGAATGTATGATAGTTGAAAGAAAATTACAACCTCAATGTAGCGAGCCCTTGTGGTTTTCTATGTTGGACCATATGGAATTATCTACGGAAGACCGTTGGATGAGATGCCTCAAGTAATTTATTAGTATAAAAAAATTGTCCTGATTAAATGGGTTGAAATTCCAATAGCTGAAACTAGTGATAAGGTCACAACCTGACCATTCATTACTTATTATCCAATATATTATACTCCCTTCATACCGGTTTATTAGACTAACACGGAGTTTAAAAAAATGTTTGACTACAAATTTGATCAATAAGATACGAGTCATATGTCACACAAACTATATCATTGAAAAGATCTCCTAAATATGAATCCAATGGTATATTTTTTGCAAAATATAATTTATATTTTATTGACCAATTTTATGGTCAAACTTTTTTCTTGAATCCCGTGTTAGTCCAATAAACCGGTATGGAGGTAGTAAGTGAAATCATCTTAATGAAAAGTTTAGTGCCCCATTATGATTATATTTTTTGCATCCTTGATGCAGCCAAGTTAACCACTCAAGTTATATAAGATGCTTCAAATGATTTCATAATTCCTATCTAACAACCGTAATAAAAATATCAAGTTGAGGTGACCAAAGAGTGGTCTAGATTCCAATTGAGTGAAAATGCCAAAACCTGACTAGTCATACCTCCATATAGAAGTGAATGCATCTTCCAATGAGTAGCTAACCCTTGGGGAGTAGCTAACCCTTGGGTTTATCGTGTTGTATCCTTGAAGTAGCTAGCTTACCTACTTTCGTAGGAGAAGATGCAGCAAGTCAATTTTTCGTATTGCCCATCTAGCAGAGTACCAAAAATCAAGTTGTGATGATTAAAAAGTGTTTCAGATTTCAATCGTAGAAGCCTACGATGTGATCACAACTGGACCAGTTATTGTTTATTAACTGATATATGATAATTGAAAGCCTGTTCTGACGTGTAAGTAGACCTTGTGATCATTTCGTTGCATCATAGAAGCAGCCCACTTACCTACTCATGTTAGACAAGGGTCATCAATACTTATTAACCACATAAGGATCATCCATCATCGAAGCAGCCCACATACCTACTCATGTTATTAACTACATAGGGATCATCATAAAAAATTGATATTCCGTTCTTTAAATAATGGTTCAGATTCCAATATCTAAAACTAGTGATAAGGTCACTTTTTATTTTTTTCGAAATGGGGGTATACCCCGGCCACTGCATCCTAGGATGCACATAGCCGTCTTTATAATAAAAAGTCGAAGGTTCACAAATTACAAATCAAAGATGGTTGATACCTATACCAACCATCTGAAAAACAACAAAAAAAATTCGATAGCGAAAAGCCTATACAAGTTAGCCATCTCTCAATCTACTAGAATGACGCCGGATAAATATTGCCTCCGTCCAGAAAAGAATCTCATAGATTTATCTGTATTTGCATTATCTAAACAAGTTTTAATGTATACACCCTCCGTCCAGAAATAACTGATTTGGATTTGTCTAGATTCGAATGTATCTAGACACATTTTTTTATATAGATATATTCGAATATAGGAAAACTAATATTTCTATACGGATAAAGTAGATAAATGTGAATCTAGACAAATCTATGACACTTGATTTCGGGACTGAGGGAGTGATAAGTGAAAGCATCTTCAAAAGCTTAGTGAGCCATTGCGATTACATTTTTTGCATCCCTGACGTAGGCAACTTGACTACTCATGTAAGATAAGATGCTTCAAATGATTTTTTGCATAATTTCCAACTAACAACCATTATAAAAATATCAAGTGAGACGACAAAACAGTAGTTTAGATTCAAATTGCATAAGCCAGTGAAAAGACCAAAACCTAACTACGAGTGTAGTCATTACGTAATCTGATATTAAATATTAACTAGTTCCACGTATCGTGTCCGTATAGGAAACATGTCTCCGTCGGCAATATAAACTTAAAATACATGCATTCAAACGGATATAGACGTGATTTCCACACATCGTTAGCAGCCACTCCAAAGACATGCATACCTACAAATATATCTTTGTAAATCTCATCTCTTTAACGATGGGCAAAATAAGGGAATCGACAAAACTTTTCTAGACAAACATCATCTTCACTCTTGATAGTGATCAGAACCTACTGGCAGCAGCAGCATATGCCGATGTATACACCTCCTCCACCACTGCAATTACATCGTGAGAGAGATTCATCTGCTAGACTGAATCATAGTAACTCAGATCTCAGAATGACCAGCAAGTATGCCCTGCACTACAAGAATAGCGCCGCGCGCCGACGGCCGGCCGCTATCTCCGCTTTCTCGCCGTCAGCGTATTGGTGTCAGCGTAGGCACCAATACGCTGACGGCTCGGTGTAGCAACGCCGTCGGGTACAAGGTGGCCAAGGTGGCCGTGTGGCACTTGCCGGCCAGGCCGGGACTGAGCCTTAACGGCGCCATGCGTATGCCGAGAGCCGCCGTCGGCATAGTCTATGCCAACGGCCACCCTCGGCTTACCGCTGTACATTTTTTATTTTTTCCCACCAAATAATGAACTTATTTTATATTTGTATCTATTTATATCAATTATTCAGGTTTCGAATAATAGTCTCCACGCCCACATGAAATGTCGAATCTTCTCACAATCCGAGAAATTTGCATGTTTGTAAGTGTTATTATCACATGTGTGTGAAGTTTATGTATCACACATTTTGGTGAAATTGTTCAAAGGTTCAATCCTTTTCCTACGCCAACCCATTTTTTTACACCATTCCTCACCAAGTGTGATCCCCTTCTCGGACATGGTAACACTTAGTAAAATCTTAGATCTTTACGTGGAAACTCCCGTCACGGGGCAAGCGGAGCCTATCTTATGGAAAAGTATGCCCAACCTTTGCTTTGCATGTACATTTATCCTAAATAAACCAAAATAAATAGAAAGGTCCACCGGCCTACCCCGTACGCAGGAAAGATATAGGGGTAGATCTGCGGGCCCCCGGTCTAGGGTTTCGCTGGACGAAGACCACCGGAGTATGGGAATCACATAAGAACTTGCATGTGTCCCTAGCATATGTGTGTGAGATTGATGCAAGTTTGGTAGGTTCCATGTGTAGGTCCCAAGTGTGACCTCCTTCTCAGACATGCGTTAGTACTTAGTAAAATCCTAGAACTTTACGTGGAAACTCCCGTCACGGGGCAACCGGAGCCTATTTTATGGCAAAGTAGGAACAACCTTTGCTTTGAATGTACATATATCCTAAACAAACCAAAATAAATAGAAAAGTCCACTGGGCTACCCTGTATGCATGAAAGATATAGGGGTAGACGATCTGAAGCCCACAGGTCAGGGTTTTGCAGCAAACCGCGCTCCGGGGCGTCAGAATACCTCAAGAACTTGTATGTCGCCCTAGCACATGCATGTAAGTGTGGTGTTATGTTGAAACATGCAAAATCTAGTCCCCGGGTGCATGTCTCCCCCTTCGCATGCATGCACTATAACCTAAAAGCAAAGGTTCTGGACTTATATAAGGAGAAACTCCCCATTCCGGTGAAACATGTAGGATATTGCCGCACCTTGTGAACCAACATGGTTTTACATCATCATATGACCTAAACAAAAACAAAACAAGAGATATCTATGCCGGGCTACCCCTGTCAGAGGAACGTCTAGGGGGTAGACGATCCGAGGCCCACAGATCAGGATTCCGCAGCAAATCGTGCTCTTAAGAACTTGCATGTGGCCCTAGCACATGCATGGAAGTGTGGTGTTATGTTGAAACATGCAAAACCTAGTCCCCGGGTGCATGTGTACCCCTTCGCATGCATGCGCTGTAACCTAAAAGCGAAGGTTTTGGACTTATATAAGGGGGGAACTCCCGTTTCGGTGAAACCGGGTAGGATACTTCCGCACCTTGTGAACCAATATGGTTTTACATCATCATATTACCTAAACAAACACAAAACAAGAGAGAGCTACCCCGGGCTACCCCTGTCAGAGGAACGTCTAGAGGGGTAGACGATCCGAGGCCCACAGATCAAGGTTGCGCAGCAAACCGCGCTCTGAGGCGTCGAAATACCTCAAGAACTTGCATGTGGCCCTAGAACATGCATGGAAGTGTGGTGTTATGTTGAAACATGCAAAACCTAGTCGGGTCACAAGTATGTTGCGGTTGACATGAATCGGCAGTTCCTCAAAAGGAATCATCCGTTCAGAGAAGAGAGAAAGAACTTCAAGAAGGGAAAAGTTGTGCATGAAGTAAAATAGGTACCAAAGTTCGATGGTGCAGCTGTTGATGCCTGATACGTCGTAAACGTATCTATAATTTTTGATGTTTCATGCTTGTTTAGTATCCACTTTGTTATGTTTTGTCTACACTTTGAGGTATTTTTATACACTTTCTGGAACTAACCTATTAACAAGACTCCATAGTGCCAGTTGCCTGTTTTCTATTATTTTTGGTTTCAGAAAGCTAAAAAATGAATATTCTCGGAATTGGACGGGACAAAAGCCAAACTTCATATTTTCCCCTAAGCGATACGGAAAATCGAAGACGAGACAGAGGAGGAAACCAGGGTGGCCACACCCTAGGTAGGCGTGGGCCCACCCTAGGCCACGCCCATAGGGGGTGTGGGCCCCCTGGCCCTCCATCGACCTTGCCTCCTTCGCCTATAAGAAGCCTCCGACCCAAAAACCCTAAGGAATCGACCAGAAAGCCACGAAAACCTCCACAGCGCCTCCGCCGCCGAAGGGGAGATTCATGGGACACAAAGCCTCTGTTCCGGCACCCTGCTGGGACGGGAAAGTGCCCTCGAAGCCATCTCCATCGATCTCCACCACCATCTTCATCATCGTTGCTGATTCCCATGATGAGGAGGGAGTAGTTCTCTCTCGAGGCTAAGGGCTCTACCGGTAGCTATGTGTTCATCTCTCTCTATGCATGATCTTGTTGTGGTCATGAGCTTTGTAATCTAGTAGATCTACCTTGTTACTCAAGTGCTTTAATAGATCTCTGCTCTCCCCATGTGTGTGAAAGTGACAGCATGCACGCCATGGTGGCACTTAGGCTTGAGTCTACATAAATACTTATTGTGCTTTAATAGATCTACGCTTTTCCCCGCGTGTGTGAAAGTGACAGCGTGCGCGTAGTGTGTGGCACTTAAGCTAGATTACATATATATTCATGAGTTATATTTTGAGTTTGTTGTCTCTATGAAATTGTGGTGTTTGTTGGAACTATCTAGCGCTCAAGGTGACAGTATGGGGCTATCTAGATTGGGGAAGGCCCTACCGTGGATTAGAATGTCCAACCGGAGAGTAGTATCGTGAAGAGAGGATATTTATATGAGAGAGTGTTCACTAGTGAAAGTATGATCCCTAGGCCTTGTTTCTAAGCATTGAAACACTGTTTGCATCTAGATATGTTGCATGTTTGCTTGCTTCCTTCCTTTTGACTTTAGTCTTTTCCTCCACGCCATCAGCTATTTTCTGGCACCGTTACCACTTGTATTGCACTATCTTTTTGCCGAACTAGTGCACCTATACACCTGACAAGTGTATTGGGTGTGTTGGGGACACAAGAGACTTCTTGTATCTTGATTGCTTTGCAGGGTTGCTTGAGAGGGATACCTTTGACCACTTCCTCCTTGAGTTCGATAAACCTTGGGTAATCCACTTAAGAGAAACTTGCTGCTGTTCTACAAACCTCTGCACTTAGAGTCCCAACAACTGTCTACAAGAATAGAAGTGCATAGACATCAATGCCGAGCTACCTGCTCTCGTGCCCGCGGCGCCGGGAACTAGCCATCAATCTGCGGGATATGGTGTAACGCGCGCATAATTGGACTCACATGGCAGCCTTAACGAATCTCGTGTATTACAAGATTGAAGCATGCATAGCTGAAGCAACATGCCTTCGGGAGATGGCAGACGCCGCGACAAACTACTGGTCCGATGATGTTCCCACTATGCATAACCCGGTCTTTCGTTACAATGTCGACCTGCCCAAGAATGACCCCAAGCTCAAACTATTCCAATTTCCCCATGGCAAGGCCGGTAAAGGACTAAAATATAGCTTTCCGAAGGAAGAGAAGGATTGCATAATGCTCTGTGTGCTTATGAACATGAAGGAAGTGGTCGATTTCATTAGATAAAATGGTGAACAACATTGTCTTGGTCTTATGCTCTATGCAGCTAGTAACTCGGTCTCCGTCTAAGCTTATTTTCTCCCTCTTAGCGAATTCATGAATGAATAGTGGTCATGAACGATGGATCCCTCTCCCATGGAGTTAGAGAACTATCTAAAAGAGGGTTCTCCCGAAAATAAAAAAACGTTGTGTCCTAATTTCTAAACTGTCCCTCTTACCTTGCAATATGTGACTTGTCCCTCTTATTCCACGGAACTATAAATTTAAACTGTACTTGTAGGGAGCTGATCCGAATGTTGAGATGTCAGATAAGCTGAAATGTGTTTCCCGAGGTTGTAACCGTGACGTCATGAAGTATGAGAAGTATGATGTGAATGGGTTTCACTTCCATACAAAGAAACACCAGAAGGGGTGACTGAATACAAAAACGGTAAATACTGGGGTTTTCACCAGAGAAGACGATACCCTTGATTAGTGTGAATGATGTGATCTTGTTTGATACATATATGAATAATGTGATCTTGTTTGAATTGCTATGAAATACATGTTCAATATTGCTGTGAATAATACTGAATGAAATGAAACTGCAGCAGAACCACACAAAAAAATCTAGGCTGGGCCTACGCCGACGTCCATGCCGTCGGCGTAGATCTTCCCCTGTGCCAAATGGTAGCCAGAACGCCGAGGGCCAGACCGTCGCCATAGGGCCGGTCCTGGACGCGTCAGCGGGTGCCACGTAGCGAGCATACGCCGAGAGGCTTGCTGTCGGCGTAGGCTCGTCCATGCACCGAGGGCCTTGGCCGTCGTCCCAGCTCCCTGCCTGGGACGGCCCAACGCCAGCCACGTGGACATGCTACGCCGAAGGCCCGGCCGTCGGCGTACCGAGCGCGCCGTTAGCCAGCCATGTGACGACAGTCTCGTCATTCGCCGATGGCTACTACGCTGACGAGCGCCCCATAGCCATCGGCAAAGACATAAGCCGACGGCGAACCCATACGCTGACAGCCTTGTTTGCTCCGCCGAGGGAGAGGTCCGCCAAGGAGGCTACGTCGAGGACTGCCGTCGGGGAGACGCCGACGGTTTTATTCCCTACGCCGAGGAATTTTGGCCGTCGGCCTAGCCGGTCGCATCCTGTAGTGTTGAGAGCTGCCAGACATGGACCTGGCCATAGCTAGTTTGGACAAGGTCTAGAATAATCAAAAGCGACACTTATCAATTTGCCTACCCAAGCAAAAGAAAAGTACATAGTACTCCCTTTGTTTTAAAATATAGATGTTTTAACTTTGGTAAAACGCATGTATTTAGACATTTTTTAGTGTGTAAATTCGGAGTGAATCTACAAACTAAAAGGGGTCTACGTATATTCGTTTTCACGAAAGCTAAATATCTTATATTTTGTAAAGTATATGTTTTCTTAAGCCGGTTCCAATCATTTCCTATCCCGTAGCTCCTCTTTATTTATTGGTGCTGGGTAATCTAATCTAGCTATGTATTTGCTGAATTACTAACTTTTCAGAGCGTCTATTCTAGCATTGACATAATAATTTTTTGGATATTAGCTTACTATACCCTGTATGGATCAGTCAGGGTACCGAGCACTCCAAACCTAAGCCCTGCCTCATACACACCTTCACCTTCTCCCCCGCCCCGCCGCCGGGCAAATCTCGCGTGGTGCCGGTGGCGGCGGGCCTTCTCTCGTCCGCGCGGCCAGCACGGGGTTGGCTCATCTTTTGGCGGCTCCATGGCGGTTCTATTCCCCCTCCGGCGTGGCCTTCAGGTTGCAGCGCGGCGGTCTCCGGACAGCAGGACGCGGCGACACGATGCACACCCTTCCTCCACTCTCGATGCTCCTCCAGGCGGCGCTTGGGACCGCCCGATCTGGGCTGAGGCGGGCCTACCATGGCCCGGAAAGGGTGTGGGCGGGGTGGTCGCACTGGAGGCGCTGGTGGCGAGGCGGGGGTACGGACGCGGCATATGGGAGGCAGCGGTGGTGGTAGGTCATGGTGCTGGGCAGTGCGGCCCAGATCTTGGCCTGTTTGGGCTCGATCTGGGTGCACCGGGCCTGGCCTATGCGGGTCTCGGGCAGCGGGGCTCGGGAGCCTACCCCCTGGCTACTTGGCCGGGGCGCCGAAGTTAGGCCAGGAGGGCCAAATTCTAGTGGTCACCGGGCAGATCCTTGGTGGTGCTGTGGGGTTGCGTTCTGGGCGAGCATGCTTGTCGCACCCTGCTACCTGTGTGCCGGCGAGATCGGGGCCAGGTGGGCCGGGTCTTGTGCTGTCCTCCCTCTTCCGCGATGGAAGGGACGCCAGGGCTATAACCAGGGTTCTCCTCAGACCAGAGATAGTCCGATTGGCACGGGTGAACACGGTAGCGATGTCGCTACTGCTTGGCGGCGGGATCTGCGGTGGCGGCGGATCCACTGGGGGATGGAGGAGTAGGGGCTCGTTCTAGGGTTGGCGGCAACAGTGACACCCTTGCTGCAGTGTGGCGGCAGGGCTTCACGAGTCCTTTGAGGCTCGGCCAGGCCAGGAGGGTCTGGTTTGCCCTGGTTGCTGCATCCGGTCGGCTATCGCCCCTGGCGGTGGAGGTAGTTCCCTCGCGCGAGTTACTGTACCACCGACCCCCACCGAGGTTTCCTTCTTTTCGGTTGTACCAGTCTGGCAATGTGGGTCGCGGTGAGACGGCGATGGTGACTGCAAGACCGTGGTGGCGTGTACAGGTGGGCGGCGAGCGGGGTGGAGCTATCCGAAGCATCCAAGAGCGTGGTTTTTTGAGGGATCGGGAGAAATCCTTGTCGTTCCGACACCGATGTGGCGACGCCTGCGGGTGTCGCCGTCCTTCCTCAAGGGCGTCGGGAGTATCTCTTCCCTACCTCTTGTTGCGTATCAGGGGAAACTCTAGGACCAGTACGGGCAGCAACGTTGTTGTCGTCGCTTTCCTTCTTGGAGGTGCTGCTTGGTATGCGATGCTTCAGAGTTCTAGGAGCGTGGCGGGAATTCTTTGGAGGGCGCAGCGGTCGCGGGTCATCTTCATTTTCGTCGAGCCACTGTTGTCGGCTTTATTTTCTCTTCTTTTTCTTCTTCCTTTTCTTTTTCTTTTTCTCTGTCGTTTTCCTTTGGGCGTTGTGCTGTCTGGCCCATAGCGGTCTCAATCGTAATTGCTATATTAATATAGCTGGGCGTCTGCCTGTTTCGAGCAGGATGGCTCCGTCAGGGTTTTAATGCCACTCATACAGTACTGCATAGATACGCTACTATGGTGAGTATACCATGCTGCGACACATTTAGTACATACTATGAACTAATTGCAGGAAAAATTTATAAACCAGTGTGGATGCAAGGGAGCTAAAGTTGCAACTTGTTATACAAAACTTTTAATTATAAACCAGTGTGCATGTAAAAAAATTTAAGACACATTACAAGGTTTTTCAAAGATTTTCCTAATCTCAAAATTAAGCCAGATGGAATTAAATAATTCCTTGCGACTATTTGGTATCATTGCCTCTTGTATAAGAAGGTCTAGGAGGCATGTTGTTGAAGGCTCGCTTCAGCAATCTGTTGTGCTCCTCTCCTCTAGGTAAGAAACCCGTTCTCCGGTTGCACGGAGATCTTCACATAGATCCTGATCCAACTTTTTAGAGTTCTTGCGAGTGATTTATTGGTATATGTACCTCAATATCATGTAGGCGTTGCTCCAGATTCAAAACCGGCTCGTCACGGACGTAGTAGGATTTCAGGAAGGCGTGGTTATTCTTCAAGTTCCACGTGGGCGTTCATGTCGGATATGTTCCCCGTTTTCTCCTCACCGATCCCTGCATCAACACATGTAGATTTCTTACGCTTTTTAGCTTGGTGGTCGGTGTTGAAGTGTATGAGTGGATTGCACTAGCCCTTTCTATCAGTTCGGATTTTTGGTTGCGTTGGTTAGTGCATAAAGCTTAACATGGTATTAGAGCCTAAGGTCTCGAGTTCGAGTCATGGCTTTCGCAATTTATCCTAAAATTGTTGTTGACCCCTCTGTATTCACGTATAGGCCTCTTGAGTCATACGTGAGTTTCGCGCGCCGTCGCTTTCTTCCTGTTGCACGTGCCGACTTCTCCCCGTCACATGTGAGAGGGGGTGTTGAAGTGTATAAGTGAATTGCATTAGCCCTTTCCATGAGTTCGGACTGTTGGTTGCGTTGGCTAGTGCATGAAGCTTGACATGGTATCAGATCTTAAGGTCACTTCTCCCCGTGACACGTGAGAGGGGGTGTTGAAGTGTATAAGTGGATTGCACTAGCCCTTTCTATTAGTTCGGACTTTTGATTGCGTTGGCTAGTGCATGAAGCTTGACAGTCGGTAGTGATGAACTTTACCGTCACGATATTTCCTTTGGTCATATTCCCGAGTGATAGCTTTTTATTGAAAGCTAATCCACTTGACGCGGTGGTGCATAGCCTGATTTCCCAGTACGATCGTCATCTTGGTCCCCAGCTGCAACATCGTAAGAGTCTTAGGAGTACTCTTGGTCTTCCTTCGATGGAGGATGACATTTTTCTTGGGACGGATCCATGAGGATAAGGTGCTTCTTCTTGCATGGAACCCGGCAAAGTATATTATTGTAGATGAGATCTGAATATGAGAAGACAAAGACCTTTGGGAGAATATATGAAGGGGTCACAGGCCAGGAAATCTCGTCAGGCGAGTCAAGAAGCCGGCAAGAAAAGCATCCTAATAGATTTAGAACAAAATCAGCAAAATGTTACAATTGCGATAAAAAGATAACGAAGAACGAAAACGAAAAACACAACAAGGGGACACAGATTTAACGTGGAAAACTTCTCCAACAAAGAGAGAAAAAAACCACGGGCGCCAACCAGCGAAACTTTACTATATCGAGGAGTGTTTACAAACGCCGGGAATTTCACAGATGTAACTCATCCCAACCGGCGGCTTAGAAGGGGTTTATATATCAGTGGAAACCTAGGACTTCAACGATCTGTACCGTACACTCGACCCAAGCCTCCGCGACGGGTCTCGCTCCACTCGTCAGAAGTTGGCCTATACTTTGTAGAATTTGGATCAATATATAACAAACTTCACCTTGAGACAAATTCCTTCTTATAGCATCAACAGCAACCATCTCCTTGAACAAACAAAGCAAATACTTTCGGCGCCAATAGCCACTTGGGCTAATCAGTTAAACCAACTAAATTTGAGCAAGAGGAACATGTTTAGTCATCATATCAGCAGGATTATCATGGGTGCTGATCTTGTATACCTTTAATTTACCTTGATCAACAATATCTCTAACAAAATGGTACTTGACATCAATGTGCTTAGTTCTCTTATGAACATCTGATCTTTTGTAAGGTATATGGCACTTTGACTGTCACAAAACAAGGTAATACAAGAATCATCTCCATAAAGCTCAGCAAACAAACCTTTCAACCAAACAGATTCTTTGCGAGCTTCAGCAATAGCCATGTATTCGGCCTCTGTAGTAGATTGTGCAACAACAGCTTGCAAAGTAGCCTTCCAGCTAATAGCACAACCACCAACACTAAACACATAACCTGTGAGGGATCTTCTCTTATCCAAATTGGCAGCAAAATCTGAATCCATATAGCCAACGAGTTCCTCACCGATCCTGCCAAACTTCAAACAAGCATTGGAAGTGCCAAGAAGGTACCTGAAAACCCACTGAACAACCTTTCAATGTTCTTTACCAGGATTAGCCATGTATCTACTTATCAAACTCATAGCATATGATAAATCAGGACGAGAACAAACCATGACATACATCAAAGAACCAACAACACTAGAATATGGCACCTTTGACATGTACTCAAACTCTTCATCGGTAGTAGGACATTGAGAAACTGCCAATTTAAAATGAGGAGCAATAGGAGTACTAACTGAGTTGGCACCATCCATATTAAAACGACGAAGAACTTTCTTAATGTAACTTTGCTGACTAAGAAATAACAAACCAGATTTTCTATCTCGGATAATCTCCATACCTAAGATCTTCTTAGCAGCACCAAGATCCTTCATCTCAAACTCACTACTTAGGTGTGCCTTCAAAGTAGTGATTTCTTTCATGCTCTTGGCAGAAATTAACATGTCATCAACATATAGCATCAAGTATATAGGTGATCCATCAACAAACTTAATATAAACACAACTGTCATATTTAGACCTCTCAAAGCCATCTGAGATCATAAATGAATCAAACCTTTTATACCACTGTCTTGGAGATTGCTTTAAGCCATAAAGAGACTTTTTTAATTTGCACACAAAATCCTCTTTACCAGGCACTATGAACCCTTCTGGTTGGTCCATGTATATTTCCTCATCAAGCTCTCCATGCAGAAAAGCAGTCTTGACATCTAACTGCTCAAGCTCAAGATCACGCTATAGGGGTTCGTAGCATGGAAAACAAAAAAATTCTACCGCATACAAACAAATAAGCCAAGATCTATCTATTAGATTGTAGCAATGAGTCGATGGAATAACTCACCCTCGAAGATTCCAAAGTGTTTAACGAGAGCGGATTCTCGTGGGTGATGTAGTCGTACTCTTGTCGTTCTCAAGATCGCGTAGACGATCCTTCCGGCGCTGCGTTCCGGCAGCGCTTCCGCAGTCGGTCACACGTTTGGTACTCGACGAAGACCTTCCTCTCCCTTGTTGCAGCAGGCAGCGGAGGTTGTAGCACTCTCCTTGCGATTCTGGCAGCACAACGGCATGGTACCGGAAGTAGAGGGGAGATCTCGCAGGGCTTCGCCTTAAGCCGGAGCGAGTATGGTGGACTATGAGAGAGCCCTCGGTGATCTAGGGTTTAGACGCACCAAGGAGAAGAGGCTAGGCCGGCGGCTAGGGCAAGGGGGTGCCCCAACTCGGTGGCTAGGGTTTAGCCCTAGGCGGCGGCGGCAGCAGCAGGTGGTGGCGGCGCCGGCGGCTTGGAGCTAGGGTTTGCGGGGTGCAAGTTGTGTGTTTGAAGGGGAAGCCCTGCCCCTCCTTATATAGGTGGAGGGGGCGCGCCAAGGGGAGGGGAGTCCCTCCCCAACTCGGTCTCCAAGTGGGCCGGCGGTGGAGGGAGGGAACTCCTCCCTAAGTAGGTTTCCTACTCTCCCTCCACCTCACAAAATAGCCGTTTGACTTTTCAAATTGGCGTTTGACTTTTCAAACTAGGATTTGATTAAACCCTTTATTTTGTTCAGCGATGACACCTAGTACATGATGCAATCATTCCAACTTGTTATGACACATTCATGTACCCTTTCCCTCTAGAGTGCCGGACATTCCGGAACCTTCTAGAACATTCCCGATGAAAACACCGGAACCATTCTCCAACCCCGAAATAGGACTTTCCTTATATGAATCTTATTCTCCGGACCATTCCGGATCTCCTCGTGATATCCCGGATCCCATCCGAGACTCCGAACAACATTCGGTCTCTTACTCATCATTCCATAACTACTTAAACAACGTCGAATCCTTAAGTGTGTCTCCCTACGGTTCGTGAATTATGCGGAGATGATCGAGACACTTCTCCGAACAATAACCAATAGAGAAATCTGGAAATTCATATGGCTCCCACATATTTCTACGATTACTTTGCGATCGAATGAACCACTTACATACGATACCAATTTCCCTTTGTCTCACGATAGTTTACTTATCCGAGGTTATGATCGTCGGTATCTCTACATACCTAGTTCAACCTCGTTACTGATAAGTACTCTTTTCTCGTTCCCGTGATATGTGATCCCTTGTGAGCCAGTAACATGCTTGCAAGCTAATTGGATGACATTCCACCGAGAGGGCCCAGAGTATATCTATCCGTCATATGGATGGACAAATCCCACTCTTGATCCGTGTGTCTCAACCAATACTTTCTGAACACTCAATGCCACCTTTATAGCCATCCAGTTACGGTGTGGTGTTTGATGTCATCAAAGCATCCTTCCGGTGAAGGTGATATGCATGATCTCATGGTCGAAGGAATTAGGTTACTATGTATCAGAAAGCATATAGCAATTGAACTATTAAAATGACTTGATCTTTATGCTACGCTTATCTATAGGAGTATGTCCACCATATCATTCTCCTAACGATATGATCTTGTTGTTAATAACATCTCAATGTTCATGATAGAGAAACCACAATCATTTATTAACCAACAAGCTAGTATTTATAAAGAGGCTTTACTAGGGACTCTATTTTAGTTTACAAATCACACAAGTATTAATGTTTCCTTTTTAATACTATTATAGCATGAATGTAAACATTTATCATAAACACAAAGATATAATAATAACTACATTCATTATTGCCTCTAGGGCATATCTCCAACAGTCTCCCACTTGCACTAGAGTCATCTAATCTAGATTACATGGTAATATACCGAACACCCATGGCAGTTTGGTGTTGGTTATGTTTTGCCCTCGGGAGAGGTTTAGTCAACGGATACGCCACATTCAGATCTGTGTGTACTTTGCAAATCTTTATGTCCCCATCTTGGACATGTTCTCGAATAGCGTGAAAACGTAGCTTGATGTGCTTCAGCTTCTTGTGTGACCTTGGTTCTTGCGCATTGGCTATGGCGCCCATGTTATCACAGTAGATTGACATTGGGTCCAGCGCACTAGGAACCACACCGAGCTCTGCAATGAACTCTTTCATCCATATTGATTCTTGTGAAGCCTCCGAAGCAGCCTGTATTCTGATTCAGTTGAAGATCTTGCCACAACGCTTTGCTTTGCACTCCTCCAGCTAACTGCTGCACCATTCCAAGTAAATACGTATCCAGATTGTGATTTAGAATCATCCGGATCGGTGTTCCAACTAGCATCGGTGTAACCATTAACAACGAGTTGTTCATCACCTCCATAAGAAAGAACCATATCCTTAGTTCTTCTTAAGTACTTAAGGATGTTTTTGACCGCTGTCCAATGATCCACTCGTGGATCACTTTGATATCTGCTAGTTAAACTAACAACATATGCAATGTCAGGTCTAGTACATAGCATGGCATACATCAGAGATCCTATGGCTGAGGCATAGGGAGTTTTACTCATCCTTTCTCTATCTTCTGCCGTTGTCGGACTTTGAGTTTTACTCAAGGTCGTATTGGGCAACATGGGCAAGAACCCTTTCTTGCTATCTTCCATTCCAAACCTCTTTAGAACTTTGTCCAAATATGTACTTTGTGACAATGATATTAGGCGTCTCGATCTATCTCTATAAATCTTTATGCCTAATATATAAGCTGCTTCGCCAAGATCCTTCATCGAAAAACTATTATTCAAATATTCCTTGACACTATTAAGAAGGCCTACATCATTCCCAATCAACAATATGTCATCTACATATAGTATTAAGAATGCTACAGAGCTCCCACTCACTTTCTTGTAAATACAAGCTTCTCCATAAGTTTGTATAAAACCAAAACTTTTGATTACCTTATCAAAACGTTGATTCCAACTTCGGGATGCTTGCTTCAATCCATAGATGGACCGTTGAAGTTTGCATACCTTGTTAGCATCTTTAGGATCAACAAAACCTTTGGGTTGCATCATATACAACTCTTCATCAATGTCTCCATTGAGGAATGCTGTGTTGACATCCATCTGCCATATCTCATAATCATAATATGCAGCGATTGCTAACATAATCCTCACAGACTTTAGCTTCGCTACAGGTGAGAAAGTCTCATCGTAGTCAACTCCTTGAATTTGTCGAAACCCTTTTGCGACAAGTCGAGCTTTATAGACAGTAACATTACCATCAGCATCTGTTTTCTTCTTGAAAATCCATTTGTTTTCGACAGCCTTCCGGCCATCTGGTAAGTCCACCAAAGTCCATGCTTGGTTTTCGTACATGGATCCAATCTCGGATTTCATGGCTTCTTGCCATTTATTGGAATCTGGGCTCATCATCGCTTCCTCATATGTCGCAGGGTCATCGGTGTTGTCCACCAACATGACACTCATAACGGGATCATACCAATCAGGAGTGGTATGAGTTCTCGTTGACCTGCGAGGCTCTATAGGAACTACAACCGAAGTTTCATGATCATCATCATTAGCTTCCTCTCTTACTGGTGTAGGCACCACAGGAACTTCCTCCGGTGCTGTGCTACTCGCAAGTTTGAGAGAAGGTTCGACAACCTCGTCGAGTTCTACTTTCCTTCCAGTCACTTCTTTCGAGAGAAATTCCTTCTCTAGAAAGGATCCATTCTTGGCAACGAAGATTTTGCCTTCGGATCTATGATAGAAGGTATACCCAATAGTTTCCTTCGGGTATCCTATGAAGACGCATTTTTCCACTTTGGGTTCAAGCTTGTCCAGCTGTAACTTCTTTACATAGACTTCGCAACCCCAAACTTTAAGGAACGACAATTTAGGTTTCTTCCCAAACCATAATTCATACGGTGTCGTTTCAACGGATTTAGATGGTGCCCTATTTAAAGTGAATGTGGCTGTTTTTAATGCATAACCCCAAAATGATAGCGGTAAATCTATAAGTGACATCATAGAACGAACCATATCTAAGAGAGTTCGATTACGACATTCAGACACACCATTACGCTGTGGTGTTCCCGGTGGTGTCAATTGTGAAAGTATTCCGCATTTCTTCAAATGCTCGCCAAACTCGTAACTTAGATATTCACCTCCACGATCAGAACGTAGAAATTTAATCTTCCTGTTACGTTGATTCTCAACCTCACTTTGAAATTCCTTAAACTTCTCGAAAGTTTCAGACTTATGTTTCATGAAATAGATATACCCATATCTACTCAAGTCATCCGTGAAGGTAAGAACATAACGATAACCACCGCGTGATGCTACACTCATTGGACCACACACATTAGTATGTATGATTTCCAATAAGTCCGTAGCTCGCTCCATCATACCAGAAAATGGAGTCTTAGTCATTTTACCCATCAGACATGCTTCGCATCTCTCAAGTGATTCGAAATAAAGTGATTCAAGAAGTCCATCGGAATGGAGTTTCTTCATACGCTTCACTCCCATGTGACCAAGACGACAGTGCCACATATAGGTCGAGTTATCGCTCGATTTCAAACGTTTAGCTTCAATGTTATTAATATGTGTATTTCCACTATCGAGATTCAATAAAAATAGACCATCTATCAAAGGTGCATGTGCATAAAACATATTACTCATATAAACCGAACAACCATTATTCTCGGACTTAAACAAGTAACCATCTCGCAATAAACAAGATCCCGATATAATGTTCATGCTTAACGCAGGCACCAAATAACAATTATGTAAGTATAAAACTAATCCCGATGGTAGATGAAGAGGTAGCGTGCCGACCGTGATCACATCAACCTTTGATCCGTTTCCCACGCGCACTGTCACCTCGTTCTTCACTAGCTTCCGTTTATTTTGCAGCACCTGCTTCGAGTTACAAATATGAGCAACCGAACCAGTATCAAATACCCAGGCACTACTATGAGTACTAGTGAGATACACATCAATGACATGTATATCGGATATACCTTTCTTATTGATGTTGCCGTTCTTCAAATCCGCCAAGTACTTCGGGCAATTCCGCTTCCAGTGACCTTCTCCCTTGCAGTAAAAGCACTCAGTATCAGGCTTAGGTCCAGCCTTGGTCTTCTTCATTGGCGCGATAACTTTCTTACCACCCTTCTTGAAGTGTCCCTTTTGCTTAGACTTGCCTTTCTTGAATTTGGTGGTCTTATGGACCATCAACACTTGGTGCTCTTTCTCGATCTCCACTTCTGCAGATTTTAACATGGCAAAGAGTTCTGGCAACTGCTTGTTCATGTTTTGCATATTGTAGTTCATCACAAAGTTCTTGTAACTTGGTGGTAGTGATTGGAGGACACGATAAATATCCAAAGCATTAGGAATCACTATACCCAAGCTTTGAAGTTTGTTTGCGTGCCCAGACATCTTAAGCACATGCTCACTAACGGAGCTGCCCTCTTCCATCTTGCAATTAAAGAACTTTTCAGAAGCCTCATAGCTCTCAATTGCCGCGTGAGTCTCAAAGATCAATTTGAGATCACGGACAATATCATGTGGGTCTGAATTCTCAAACCTTTTCTGAAGTTCCGATTCTAAACCATACAAGATAGCACACTGAACTGTGGAGTACTGAGTCTTCCGAGCGAGGTAAACATTCTTTACTTCATCAGTAGCAGTAGCTGCAGGTGGGTCACCCAGCGGTGCATCCAGCACATAGGTCAAATTACCAGCAGTGAGGACAATCCTCAAATTGCGGAACCAATCCGCGAAGTTGCTTCCATTGTTTTTCAACTTTTCTTTCTCTAGGAACGCATTAAAATTGATGGTAGGGGCCGCCATTGATCTACAACATATTTGCAATAGTTTATACTAAGTTTATGACAAATTGAGTTCTGATTAATAGTTAAATTAATCTAGGTGAACTCCCACTCAAAACAATATCCCTCACATTGTTTTAGTGATCACACGAACCAAATCCACCACATCAACACCGATCATCACGAGAGTTGATGTAGCTTCAATGGAGAACAATCGACATGTTCATCATATCTACTATATGATTCATGCTTTACCTTTCAGTGATCCGTGTTTCGAGACCATGTCTGTACATGCTAGGCTCGTCAAGATCAAACCTTAGCTTCCGCATGAGCAAATCTGGCTTGCCCACGTTGTATACACTTGCGGAATCTAACACATCCGATCATCACGTGGTGCTTCGAAACAACAAGCTTTAGCAACGGTGCTTACTAAGGATGAACACTTAAGAACTTGAAATTCATGTGCATGAGGGATCATCTTATAATGCTACCGTCGTTAACTAAGCAATACAAGATGCATAAAGGATTAACATCACATGCAATTCATAATATGTGATATGATATGGCCTTTCTTCTTTGTGCTCCCGATCTCCATCTTCAAGCACGAACATGATCTCCATCATCACCGGCATTGCATCAAGGTCCATGACGCTGCTCCATGGTTGTCGTCCACCAGCTTCAACTATTACAACTACTTTGAATAGACACGCGGGTCTTAACAGAAATTAAAGACAACCATATGGCTCCTGCCGGTTGCCAACTTACAATAAGGAACATTGCATACATCAAATATAATCACAATCATGGCCATATCACATCACAGCACACCCCTGCAAAACAAAGTTAGACGCCTCTACTTTCTTTGCATGTTTTACGTGGTTTGGGGATTTCAATAAGTGTTGTTCTAACTTACAAACAAGAACCACAACATTGATACTAATATTGTCAATGACCCGTTGTAAATTGAATCTTAACTATGTTGGGAGAAACAAGCACCCGCAAAGCCACTTATGCAATACAAGTTGCATGTCAAGCGTGGAGCAAGTCTCATGAACGATGTCATGTAAGGTTAGCCCGGGCCGCTTCATCCCACCATCCCGCAAGATGCAAAGTACACAAGAAGCAATCAACAACAAAAGCATCAACGCCCACAATGACCATTGTGTTCTACTCGTGCAACAGATCTACATATAGACACGACTCTGATACCACTGTAGGGGTTCGTAGCATGGAAAACAAAAAATTTCTACCGCATACAAACAAACAAGCCAAGATCTATCTATTAGATTGTAGCAACGAGTCGATGGAATAACTCACCCTCGAAGATTCCAAAGTGTTTAACGAGAGCGGATTCTCGTGGGTGATGTAGTCGTACTCTTGCCGATCTCAAGATCGCGTAGATGATCCTTCCGGCGCTGCGGTCCGGCAGCGCTTCTGCAGTCGGTCACACGTTCGGTACTCGAAGAAGACCTTCCTCTCCCTTGTTCCAGCAGGCGGCGGAGGTTGTAGCACTCTCCTCGCGATTCTGGCAGCACAACGGCGTGGTACCGGAAGTAGAGGGGAGATCTCGCAGGGCTTCGCCATAAGCCAGAGCGAGTATGGTGGACTATGCGAGAGCCCTCAGTGATCTAGGGTTTAGACACACCAAGGAGAAGAGGCTAGGACGGTGGCTAGGGCAAGGGGGTGCCCCAACTCGGAGGCTAGGGTTTAGCCCTAGGCGGCGGCAGCAGCAGGTGGTGGCGCCGGCGGCTTGGAGCTAGGGTTTGCGGGGTGCAAGTTGTGTGTTTGGAGGGGCAGCCCTGCCCCTCCTTATATAGGTGGAGGGGGCGCGCCAAGGGGAGGGGAATCCCTCCTCAACTCGGTCTCCAAGTGGGCCGGCGGTGGAGGGAGGGAACTCCTCCCCAAGTAGGTTTCCTACTCTCCCTCCACCTCACAAAATAGCCGTTTGACTTTTCAAATTGGCGTTTGACTTTTCAAACTAGGATTTGATTAAACCCTTTATTTTGTTCAGCGATGACACCTAGTACATGATGCAATCATTCCAACTTGTTATGAAACATTCATGTACCCTTCCCCTCCGGAGTGCCGGACATTCCGGAACCTTCTAGAACATTCCCGATGAAAACACCGGGACCATTCTCCAACCCCGAAACAGGACTTTCCTTATATGAATGTTATTCTCCGGACCATTCCGGATCTCCTCGTGATATCCCGGATCCCATCCGAGACTCCGAACAACATTCGGTCTCTTACTCATCATTCCATAACTACTCAAACAACGTCGAATCCTTAACTGTGTCTCCCTACGGTTCGTGAATTATGCGGACATGATCGAGACACTTCTCCAAACAATAACCAATAGAGGAATCTGGAAATTCATATGGCTCCCACATATTTCTATGATTACTTTGCGAACGAATGAACCACTTACATACGATACCAATTTCCCTTTGTCTCACGACAGTTTACTTATCCGAGGTTATGATCGTCGGTATCTCTACATACCTAGTTCAACCTCGTTACTGATAAGTACTCTTTTCTCGTTCCCGTGATATGTGATCCCTTGTGAGCCAGTGACAAGCTTGCAAGCTAATTGGATGACATTCCACCGAGAGGGCCCAGAGTATATCTATCCGTCATATGGATGGACAACTCCCACTCTTGATCCATGTGTCTCAACCAATACTTTCCGAACACTCAATGCTACCTTTATAGCCACCCAGTTACGGTGTGCTGTTTGATGTCATCAAAGCATCCTTCCGGTGAAGGTGATATGCATGATCTCATGGTCGAAGGAATTAGGTTACTATGTATCAGAAAGCATATAGCAATTGAACTATTAAAATGACTTGATCTTTATGCTACGCTTATCTATAGGAGTATGTCCACCATATCATTATCCTAACGATATGATCTTGTTGTTAATAACATCTCAATGTTCATGATAGGGAAACCACAATCATTTATTAACCAACAAGCTAGTATTTATAAAGAGGCTTTACTAGGGACTCTATTTTAGTTTACAAATCACACAAGTATTAATGTTTCCTTGTTAATACTATTATAGCATGAATGTAAACATTTATCGTAAACACAAAGATATAATAATAACTACATTTATTATTGCCTCTAGGGCATATCTCCAACACACGCATAGCCACAATACTAAAGAAAGTACGAATGGAACTATGCTTCACAACTGGGGAGAACACATCATTGTAATCAATACCTAGAATCTGGCTGAACCCTTTTGCTACTAACCTTGCCTTGTACCTTGAAGGCTCTTTGGGAGACATACCTTCCTTTTTCTTGAAGATCCACTTGCAGCGGACCGCCTTCTTTTGTTTAGGCAAGCGCACAACATCCCATGTGCCATTTTTCTCAAGCGATTGCATCTCTTCTTGCATAGCAGAAACCCACTTCTCCCAGTCAACAGATGCAATGGCTTCATTATATGTAGCAGGTTCAGAATCGTTCTCCACCTTTTCAGCACAACTCAAAGCATAATGAACACGATTACACTCTTCAATTAAACGAGGACCACAATTACGCCTCGGTCTATCAGCAACAATGGACTCATGTGGCTGCTGCAAAACAGTAGGTGAGTGCTGAACAACAATATCATCAATATTTTCCTCATGTGTATCTTCAACGATAGCATCATTATCAATAGTTTTCTGCAGGTTCTCCACCTGCACACTAACTCCCTCCTCTCCAACAGCAACATGAGAGGTATCTGATGGCAAGCTATCATGATACATAACGGACTCATTGAAAACAACGTTTCTACTTAGCAAAATCTTTTTAGTTTCAGGATTCCATAGTTTATATGCTTTAACTCCTGAACCATAAACAAGTAATATGCACTTAAAAGCCCTAGGCTCTAACTTTCCATTATCAACATGAGCATATGCAGTGCAGCCAAAAACTCTCAACTGTGAATAATCAGTAGGCGAACCTGACATACCTCAATGGGAGATTTCTTCTCAAGTGGAATAGAAGGTGACCTGTTGATGAGGTAACACGCTGTGTTGGCTGCTTCAGCTTATAAACACCTATGCATACCTGCATTAGACAACATACAACGAGCCCTCGAGATGATGGTTCTGCTCATGCGCTCTGCCATGCCATTCTGCTGAGGAGTATATGAGATGGTGTGATGCCTAATCATGCCATCGTTACTACAAAACTCCTCAAACTCATTAGAACAGAATTTCATACCATTGTCAAGTACGTAGAACCTTTACCTTCTTCTCAGTTTGCTTTTCAACCATAACTTTCCACTTCTTAAAAGCATAAAAAAACATCAGATTTATGCTTCAGAAAATAAGGCCACACTTTTCTTGAGTAATCATCAATAATAGTAAGCATGTAATTAGCACCACCAATAGAAGTCTTACGGGACGAACCCCATACATCAGCATGCACATAATCTAATATGCCTTTGGTGGTATTAACGGAAGCATTGAATTTAACTCTTTTATGCTTACCAAAGATGTAGTGCTCATAGAACTCAAACTTACTCAAGTTGCAACCATCAATCAGCTCTCTCTTGACCAACTCTGCCATGCCTTGTTCGCTCATATGCCCAAGACGCATATGCCACAGATGTATTTAACCACAATCATCAGAATCATTAGAAGTAACATCAGCAACAATACCAGGCAAAGTGCTACCTCTAAGAACATATAATTTAGCAGAATTCATATCACCTATCATGTGAATAAGAGAACCTTTTGATACGTTTAGAATTCGATGCCCACCGGCATACTTGTATCCATCAACATCCATGGTACTCAGGAAGATCAAATTTCTAGCCATGCTTGGTATGTGCTTCACCTTACTCAACGTGCGTGTCACACCATCATGTGTCCTGATCTTAACAGATCCAACACCAACAATATGGCATGGGTTGTCATTCCCCCCACACACAAAATCTCCAGTCTACACGGACTCATATGAACTGAACCAATCTTTGTTATAGCAAATAAGAAACGAACATGCAGTATCAAGTATCCATTCATCATCACGAGAAACACAAGAAGCAAAAACAACTAAGCATTCACCATCAGAACTGTCAGAAACAACAACAGCCTTACCAGAACCATCAGACTTATCTTTCGGTTGGTAAGTTCTGTTCCTTTTCTCCTTATTCTGCAACTTCCAACAATCATTAATAACATGATTAGTTTTCCTACAATACCTGCAGAATTTGTCCTTTCCCTTGGACTTTGAACGACTTCTGCCGTCCTTGCTCTTATCTCTATTGCCATAGTTGTTATTCCTCTGCTCGGTCCTGCCACGAACCTGCAGAGCCTCAGCCTTGGATGACGTCCCATCTCACCCTACCATAGTTTTCATCTTTTCCCTCTGTTTGAGGGCATCATGTAGTTCGACAAGGGTTAGTTCATCACGGCTCAACAATATTGTATCATGAAAATGTGTATAGGAACTAGGCAATGAGCATAAGAGTAGAAGAGCTAAATCATCATCATCATATTTTACCTCCATAGACTGCAAATCTGAAACAATCTCTTTAAAAACAGATATGTGATTCATTACCAATCCACCTTCTTGCAGCCTATGCGAGAACAACTTCATCTTCACGTTCATCTTACTGGTTAGATCCTTTGACACACAGATCGTTTCCAATTTTTCCCACAGGGCAGCAGCAGATTTCATCTCTAGTACTTCGTGCAAAATATTATTGGACAGATGAAGTTGAATCAAAGACAAAGCCTTACGGTCCTTCCGCTTCTCTTCGGCGGACCAGGTCTTGGCATCCTTTTCACCGAATCCATCCAGCGCTTCATCCAGATCAAAAGTTTGGGCGAGAATTGCCCGCATCTTCACCTGCCACAAGGAGAATCTTGTGGTGTAGTCCAGCTGTGGTAGATCGAACTTCAATGACGACATGTCGCAAACCCTAGATTAGAACCTGGGGCTCTGATACCACTTGTTACAATTGCGACAAGAAGATAACAAATAACGAAAACGAAAAATACAACAAGGGGACACAGATTTAACGTGGAAAACCTCTCTAATAAAGAGAGGAAAAAACCATGGGTGCCAGCCAGCGAAACTTCACTATATCGAGGAGTGTTTACAAATGCCGGTGATTTCACAGATGTAACTCATCCCAACCGGCGACTTACAAGGGGTTTACACTCGGCCCAAGCCTCCGGCGATGTGCCTCGCTCCACTCGTCAGAAGTTAGCCTATACTTTATAGAATTAATGAAAGTCAGGAGTGATCGGTACGAGCAGTGCCGTACCCGATTTTGTTACCAAATCCTTCATATTCTCGACTTAGGTAAAATTGCCGAGGTTTGGTAAGGGCAGGACGCGCCCGTACGGCATTCCTTAACCAAAACTTGTCACATGTTAACTTAACTCTTTTTCGCAGGCTAAAACCAGGTAGAAAATGAACAAGGTTAGTGCAAGATTAACGAACATCCCTGTCCATACCAAATCGATACTCTAGACGGAGAGGAGCCCGAATGTTTAACGACCACTTATTATTATGATTTGTATAGTGAGGCGCATGTCAGGAATATGCAACTTGTATTCCTCTGGGGGCCAAAGGCCACAATATATAGTACAGGTACATGGCAAATACGCATGAAGCCCTCTAACATATGGGGGAAATACAATATACAAATATATACATCTAACACCCCCCCCTCAAACTCATGGTGGATCCACAACACTGAGTTTGGAGAGTAAGAAATCATGCTGCGCTTTGGTCTGTGCCTTCGTGAAGAAATCCGCCAACTGTAAATCTGAAGGCACATACTGAAGCGCAACAACCTGAGCCTGCACCTGAGCACGTGTATAGAAAGCATCAACACCAATATGCTTGATAAGCTCATGCTTGACCGGATCACGTGCAACACTAATAGCACCTGTACTGTCAGACAAAACCAGACTGGGTGTGGTAATAGAGACCCCAAAATCCACAAGTAACCACCGTAACCAGGTCACCTCAGCAGTCAACAAGGCCATAGCACGCAACTCAGCCTCAACACTCGAACGGGAAACCGCTGTCTGTTTCTTTGTCTTCCAAGCAATGAGCGAACCACCAAGAAACACACAGTAAGCAGAAAGTGAACGACGATCCGAAGGATCACTCGCCCATGTAGCGTCCGAATAACACTAGAGCTGGAACGAGGAAAGAAAAGGTGACGAGTGATCGTACCACGAAGATAACGAAGAACACGGAGAAGATGACTATAGTGAACATTGGTAGGAGCAGAAACAAACTGACTAAGAATATGAACAGGATAAGAAATGTCAGGGCGAGTGACAGCAAGATAAACAAGACTCCCAACAAGATGAAGATAACGCGTCGGATCAGGAAGAAGATCACCATCAGTAGACTGAAGCTTAACATTAAGCTCCATAGGGGTCTCAACAGTGCGCTCATCCCCTAGAGCAGCACGAGCAAGAAGATCCTGAATATACTTTTCCTGAGAGATGTAAAAGCCATCTGAAGTGGAGGAAACCTCAATCCCAAGAAAGTATCGAAGAGGACCAAGATCAGCCATAAGAAACTGATCACGAAGACGAGCCTTAACAAAGGCGATATACTCAGAATCATCACCAGTAATGATCATATCATCAACATATAGAAGAAGAAGAGTGCGGCCACGAGGAGAAGTGTGAACAAACAGCGCTGGATCATGAGCACTAGGGGAGAAACCAGCAGCAGTCACTACAGAAGCAAAGCGCTCAAACCAGGCACGAGGGGCCTGTTTGAGGCCATAAAGAGAACATCGAAGACGACAAACCATCCCCTCGGGAACAGAATACCCAGGAGGAGGCTGCATATAAACCTCCTCACTCAACTCACCATTGAGAAAGGCGTTCTGAACATCAAGCTGGGACACAGACCAGTGACGAACAGAAGCAACATCAAGAAAAGTACGCACAGTGGTCATATGAGCCACAGGAGCAAAGGCCTCATCATAGTCACGACCATGCTCTTGCTGAAAACTACGCGCCACAAGACGCGCTTTATAGCGCTCAAGAGATCCATCAGAGCGGGTCTTAATCTTATAGACCCACTTACACGTGATAGGACGAACACCGGGAGGGGGAGAAACAAGATACCATGTGCCAGTGCGCTCAAGCGCAGCAATCTCCTCAGCCATGGCCAGCTGCCATTCAGGATGATGCTTAGCATCCCGATAAGAAGTCAGCTCAGAGGCAGCAGAAAGACCATACTGACTAGGAGAGTAACGGTTGGGGGCACGACGCTGACGAACAAGACGAGTAGATGGAAGCTCATCAGAGGAAGACGACTCAGGAGACGACGATGAAGAAGAAGGAATAGCAGAGGAAGACTCCGGAGAACGAGGAGAACTAGAAGAACTAGACGGAGCAGAGGAGGACGGTGTAGAAGAAGATACATCAGGGGTAGGAGATCCTGAAGAAGGCACAATGGGAGTAGAAGGAGATGTGTCAGGGAAGAGAAGAAAAGAGATATCTTCCACCGGGTAGGTACCAGCGGTGGGACGAGGATAGAAAGGGCGCGTCTCATCAAAAGTAACATCATGAGAGATACGCATCCGACGACCAACGGGGTCCCAACAGGATAGCCCTTATGCTCATCACTATATCCAAGAAAAACACACTCAACAAATTGAGCGATCAGTTCGGTGCGTTCGCGAGGAGCAAAAAGAACATAGCAAACACAACCAAACAAGCGAAGCATGGAGTAGTCTGGAGACTGTCCAGATAGACACTCAAGAGGGATACCACGTGGGCGTTGTCAGGGCGGAGTCAGTCCCGCGCGTGGGAGAGAGGAAGCAGCAGGAGGTCCCGCACGTTGTCAGCCTGGTGCCAGCTCGGGGTGGGATCTGGCTCCCCGCGCAGTCCCGCGCGTGGGCGAAGCAGCAGGAAGCCCCGCGCGTCTCGAGCGGGAGGCAGGCGCGTCTCGTCGGGTGCAGTCTCGTCGATCTGGAGCAGTCTCGTCGAAGTCTCGTCGATCTGGAGCAGGAGATCGATCCGATCTGGAGTGGTGAGCGGAGATCAATCCAATCTGGAGAACGGGCGGCTTCACACCGATCTGGAAACGAATCGGACAACAATAGCAAGGAACAAGGCGGCAACCGGCGGCGGCGACAACAGCAAGACCGTTGGCGACAGGGACGGTGGCGGCTGCAGCGACGAAGTTGCGAGTAGGAGGAGGCTAACCTAGCTCTGATACCATTTCAGGAATATGCAACTTGTATTCCTCTGGGGGCCAAAGGCCACAATATATAGTACAGGTATAGGGCAAATATGCAGGAAGCCCCCTAACATACGGGAGAAATACAATATACAAATATATACATCTAACAGCGCAATGGTTATATTTGCAAGTATTTTCTTACCTATTTATACATACATCTCACAATATTTTTTACATGGAAGGTGCTTGTCATAGTGTTTAGACAGATTGTTTTCTTACATCGATCCATTTGATACTATTGAACATGGGGAGCAGAAGTATATTCTTCAAGCAAATTTTATCAATTGTGCTTCAAAGATCATTTGGAAATCTAGTTTTTAAGTTTCTTTGGATGTCTAAATGCACACCTAGAATGAGTTCTTTTTCTGGTTATTGTTTTCTAACAGGATGAACACCAATGTTGAAGTGCAGACACTACAACTTTGGCACTAATCATAACTGCATGTTATGTGATAAATCTCCTAAGGAAACTCTTGAGCACATATTTTTCCATTATGATTTTAGTCAGAAATTTTGGGAGCTTCTAGGAATGCAATGGAACGATTGGAGATTTTAACAATAGTAGAGGTTCAGGGAAAACACCAATGTTCATGGAGATTTTAACAATAGTAGCCTAGAACTTATGGAAGGTGAGGAACAATTGGTTCTTTAGAGGCATCACTCTTGAAGTTAAAACTTGAAGACTAGGTTTAAATCTGATTTGCTTCTCCTGATTCATATGACCAAGGAATCTTTGAACGATTTTATTTATGTATTTGTTTACACTTTGTGGACTCTCTATAGACACTCTATAGAGTGGTTTATAATGACTCTTTGTTCATATGTACAGATGTAACGTGTAAGCCTTCTTTTGACGAAATGAAAGGACACTAGGAACCTTTCCTACTGTCATCAGAGTTCAAAAAACCACTATGTTTAAATTTCATTTTATTTAACTTCTTCAAACCTGAAAATTCTGATGCCATTTTATTCTATGCATTTTTGAACTCATGGGCATATTAATTGTATTTTTTATGAAAAAAATAAAGATACGAAATTGTTTTGCATGTTCTTTGTCCATTTAATCAATTTTCGAATTTTATAGATAATCCACAGCATGTGACGTGATATGGTTTGAGGCTATCCCTTCAGTACAGGAAATAGCATGGGTCGTCAGATTTCATGACAATCCAACATACGAGGTTGTTCAGAACATGCTCACTAGCAAAATGATGATGGCGGCTGCCGGAGACTCTTGTAGTTATGGTGGCGGCGGATCTAATGATCTTCGACGATGGAGAGGTAGATGACGAGCTTTGGTGGTCGACAACGGTCATGTCGGTCGGCTTGCATCAGCTTTCTCTTTCTTGTGTGGCGAAGAAGGGCGGTTGGTCAATTCGGTCTTCGACGGAACTCCATTAGTACTTCCTAGACCCTTTGTTGCTTTTCCCGAGGGTTTACGAGGTTAGCGGGATGCCGTTAAGCGAGGGAAAAATAACATATGAAGAAAGGGACTCGAAGCGACAGTAAGCTCGATCATGAGCTCCGTTGAAGGCTATAGTGGGGAGATTGATGATGGTGGAAAAATTTAGCAGCATGGCGTCATCGAACTAGGGTTTAGGGTAGAGGAAAAAGCTAGTGTTTCATCAAGGGAGAAAGAAATGCGAGTGAAAAAATGGATCAATTTTGAGGAATTTTGGTTCTGTTTCGAACCGTGTTCGTCATAAACTCCTAGACGGAGGTTGAAGTTGATGGGTAGGGTCCACCTGTTAGTGACATAGAGAGAGGAGCGATAGTACTATTTCGGTAACCGGGACTAAAGCCCCGTACCAACCGGGACCTATAGCCCCGTTTCCACCAGTGAGTGGCCATTAACTCAAATTTTGATCGGACAGCGTGGATCGACCACTACCATTTCGGTAAGCCGGGTGGGCCGTGGGCTGAAAGGCTAGGTAGGGCGGACGTTTTGACTCGCCTAAGTTCTCCTGCCCTTTTCTTAATCTTTTTAGTTTTTTGTGATCTTTTTATACAGGACTCCAAATAGCTAAAATAAGTCTACAAGAATTTGTAAAATATAGAATACGTTTTTAGAACATTACCAGACACTTTTCAAGTCGAGAACAAAAATATAAAATAGATTTTTTGCACTTGGTCTTAACATGATGCACATGGATGAAATTCTGAATGATAAAATTCGGATGTCACACCCAGTGGATACCGTCTTCGTTGCTGCGACATATATGCCGTCGAGCTGCTTTGCAAGGGCGCCAACCACTAGGCGCGAACAAGATTCAGTTTGTGTCCTAGCAGGCTAGCACCTAAGTGCCACCGATAGTAGAGAAAACCTACACCCCCACATTGGATAATTGACCCGTGCGAGTTCTTCTGCGCTGAGAGTCATCGTAGAGGTGCTTGAGGATGACATGGTGAAGGTGGGAGGGTTGTTCGATTTGTCGTCTGTAGATTGAAGATACGAATTAGGAAGAGGTATCTCTTGATACCATGTAAAATAGGGTTTAAGCGTCTCTACTCAATGTCTTTCATTGAGTCGAGCATGTTTATTAAATCAGAAGATGCCTACAAACTCCTCTTTCAATTCATGATGGTGAATGCAGGAGCTACCTGGTGAAGTGGTGATGATTGGACTAACCATGTTTTCGCGACCAAAAGCTGAAGGATATGCTGACAATAAAGAAATAGCTTATGAATCCACCCACAGGGAGGCTCAGAGGCAGAGCTTGCAGCGCAAACCTGACTCATCATTCATCAACATAGAAGAAACACACCGGATGAGCTGCTTCTCAGCAGCATTGATACTGATTGGGTCACGACTGCTTCTTCGTGGCCGGTTATTTTAATTACCAGGCCTCTTACTGTATGTACTAGTAAATGTGGAGTGGCGTCACACCGCACATGTGATGGGACAATGTCGCCGAATATTTGGTTAAATGTACTGCCCGAGATTACTCCATATGTAGTGTAATATTGTTCTCTCAAGTTTCTACCAAAGACAGAGTAATATTTTCTTGGGACAAAAGTTGAGGTCAATGGTGGAATTAGTGTTGAAGAATAAAAAGTACACCAAAATTGAATTGATGCTGGCAAATTACAGCCTAAAAATAACTCACCCACCATCGGGAAATTACCAGAATATAATTACCATATGAAAACTGCAGCTGATAAAGTGTGAAGAAAAATTACTACCAAGGAACCTAAAAAATACCGCCGAGGAAATAAGGTTAGAGAATTATTCCCCGTTGAGAATGTACCATAGGGTAACGCAGAAGCATGTGATGAGGCCACAACCACAACGTTTGTTACGTACTACAGAATGTATGATAGTTGAAAGAAAATTACAACCTCAATGTAGCGAGCCCTTGTGGTTTTCTATGTTGGACCATATGGAATTATCTACGGAAGACCGTTGGATGAGATGCCTCAAGTAATTTATTAGTATAAAAAAATTGTCCTGATTAAATGGGTTGAAATTCCAATAGCTGAAACTAGTGATAAGGTCACAACCTGACCATTCATTACTTATTATCCAATATATTATACTCCCTTCATACCGGTTTATTAGACTAACACGGAGTTTAAAAAAATGTTTGACTACAAATTTGATCAATAAGATACGAGTCATATGTCACACAAACTATATCATTGAAAAGATCTCCTAAATATGAATCCAATGGTATATTTTTTGCAAAATATAATTTATATTTTATTGACCAATTTTATGGTCAAACTTTTTTCTTGAATCCCGTGTTAGTCCAATAAACCGGTATGGAGGTAGTAAGTGAAATCATCTTAATAAAAAGTTTAGTGCCCCATTATGATTATATTTTTTGCATCCTTGATGCAGCCAAGTTAACCACTCAAGTTATATAAGATGCTTCAAATGATTTCATAATTCCTATCTAACAACCGTAATAAAAATATCAAGTTGAGGTGACCAAAGAGTGGTCTAGATTCCAATTGAGTGAAAATGCCAAAACCTGACTAGTCATACCTCCATATAGAAGTGAATGCATCTTCCAATGAGTAGCTAACCCTTGGGGAGTAGCTAACCCTTGGGTTTATCGTGTTGTATCCTTGAAGTAGCTAGCTTACCTACTTTCGTAGGAGAAGATGCAGCAAGTCAATTTTTCGTATTGCCCATCTAGCAGAGTACCAAAAATCAAGTTGTGATGATTAAAAAGTGTTTCAGATTTCAATCGTAGAAGCCTACGATGTGATCACAACTGGACCAGTTATTGTTTATTAACTGATATATGATAATTGAAAGCCTGTTCTGACGTGTAAGTAGACCTTGTGATCATTTCGTTGCATCATAGAAGCAGCCCACTTACCTACTCATGTTAGACAAGGGTCATCAATACTTATTAACCACATAAGGATCATCCATCATCGAAGCAGCCCACATACCTACTCATGTTAGGCTAGTCATAGTGGGAGTAACTAAGGTGGTAACATGCATCCACATGCAATGCCAACTAGACATTTTAAGGATGTGTCATGTCATTAAATGATGAAAGAGAGGCTTGGAGTAACTAGCTATGTTACCATAACATCACACACTCCAAAACAAGATGAGTCTATAAGCTAATAAATAAGGCCTTGCATGTTACTAGACACAAGTTACTATCCACTATGAACGTGGTAACTTAGACTAGTGTCATATGCATGACACTAGCTCAAGTTACTCCCCACTATGACCAGCCTTAGACAAGGGTCATCAATACTTATTAACCACATAGGGATCATCATAAAAAATTGATATTCCGCTCTTTAAATAATGGTTCAGATTCCAATATCTAAAACTAGTGATAAGGTCACTTTTTTTTCTTTTTTCGAAATGGGGGTATACCCCGGCCACTGCATCCTAGGATGCACATAGCCGTCTTTATAATAAAAAGTCGAAGGTTCACAAATTACAAATCAAAGATGGTTGATACCTATACCAACCATCTGAAAAACAACAAAAAAAATTCGATAGCGAAAAGCCTACACAAGTTAGCCATCTCTCAATCTACTAGAATGACGCCACATAAATATTGCCTCCGTCCAGAAAAGAATCTCATAGATTTATATGTATTTGCATTATCTAAACAAGTTTTAATGTATACACCCTCCGTCCAGAAATAACTGATTTGGATTTGTCTAGATTCGAATGTATCTAGACGCATTTTTTTGTATAGATATATTCGAATATAGGAAAACTAATATTTCTATACGGATGAAGTAGATAAATGTGAATCTAGACAAATCTATGACACTCGATTTCAGGACTGAGGGAGTGATAAGTGAAAGCATCTTCAAAAGCTTAGTGAGCCATTGCGATTACATTTTTTGCATCCCTGACGTAGGCAACTTGACTACTCATGTAAGATAAGATGCTTCAAATGATTTTTTGCATAATTTCCAACTAACAACCATTATAAAAATATCAAGTGAGACGACAAAACAGTAGTTTAGATTCAAATTGCATAAGCCAGTGAAAAGACCAAAACCTAACTACGAGTGTAGTCATTACGTAATCTGATATTAAATATTAACTAGTTCCACGTATCGTGTCCGTATAGGAAACATGTCTCCGTCGGCAATATAAACTTAAAATACATGCATTCAAACGGATATAGACGTGATTTCCACACATCGTTAGCAGCCACTCCAAAGACATGCATACCTACAAATATATCTATCTACTAATTTACACAGAAGTAGGTTCGTCCGTTTAGAGTTTTGGTTCCGATTTTTGTTTGGACGATTTTACCCCTGGCTATTTGAGGATATTACAGGGATGCCACCGCTAAGTCAGATACCCATTCTTTTTTTTTCTGCTTTTTCCGCTTCCGATCGCCCCCGTCGCAGCTCCTTTGACGGCGGACCCGCTATAGCTGCGGAATCCTCCCTTTACCACCGCCAAGTGAGAGCCCTCCTGAACCGAACCGCTGTTCATCTAATCTTAGAAAAAAGAACCGCACATCAACACCGCGTTGCCGCCTGGGCTTCCTTCCCCGACAGCGCGCCCCCTGACAACTGCCTTCACCGCGCCTCCATGTCGCGTACTGCCGCCGCCACCCCTTCTCTGGCCTAGCTTGATCTGTCGCACGCGCGCACCTATCTCTGCTCTATCGTACGCTCGTATATGTCCGCCCTCAGATGCGCATGGGCATGAAGACAGAGGTCAGGGAGAGTCGGCGACGGGCTCTCGGTCTGGTCGCGTGACGCGAGGCGGGGAGGAGGCGTGAACCTAGGCAAGGGAGTGGCGCCCGATTAAAGCGAATGGTCGGATCTGATGCTGGTGTGCGCTGCTTGTGCTGCCCCGGGATCTTCGCCACCATGCCAGATCTGGAGCTGGTTGTCGAGTACCCCGATCGGATGTCAGGGTGCGTCGCTCCGGACCTCCACCAGCGCCCTGCGCATCCTCTACACCCTCGCGCGTGTCCGGCAGCTGCGCAATCTTCACCTGCATCCTCTTGTAGGTCCGGCCGGCCAGGCGTGTGCTGGAGCGCCACAATGTGTTGTAGCGCGTTCTGCCGATGGCGCTGTCTGCGCCCAAGGTCGCCGGTCGAAGTTGGCTGAATCGTGGAGTTGTGTCCGGACGCCGAAGACTAATGCTTATTGGACTGAATCAACCATGAGGTGTACTGTTGCAAGCCAGTGAAGCTAGACACCGCCGCTCAATGACGACTGTGTGATGCGAACCTACCAAACGGGATTGACCTGACGCGACGAGTTGACAGGAAGCTGCCAAACGGGCTGGGATTGACCTGACGCTACTCCCACTGGCTTGAGAAGTAGGTGGCTTTTTATTCATCTGTTTATGTATGCATGTGGATTGAATTACAGCCACAGCCCACAGGTGTTCAAATTGGAATTTCGATTCATTTTTCATTTTGTAATGAATCTTCGGTTTACTGTTCTCAGCGGGAGATACCTGTAGCCTTACTGCTATTCAACAGGACGAGTGGTGAAGGTGGCGTGGGGATGGTGCTGGGGTGTGGAGTTGGGCTGTCGTGTGGTGATATGCAGCCAAAACCATGTATGCAGCTGCGCATGCATCAGCATGGAATGGATCAAGTGGAATGTCACCTGAATTAAGTCTGTTCGTTGTCGGATCATCTGTCTTTGTATGGCGGAAAACAAGGGCAGGAGCATCGGAACAATACAAGACTCAGAGGAAGGAGCACGATTGGAAGTAGTATGTACAATTTCAAACAACCTTCAATCATACCATTATGCTATAAAACTACATACACCACGTTTGGCATGCATGTACATGGTGTATTATTTGCTAGCAACAAATGGTTATTGCTAACGATGGGAACCAGCCCAGTTCGGTCACACCTTCCGCTTCAAGTGTGTCAGTTCTTGCCCCTGAATGGAAAGAAGCATTGGCAGCCGCACGTCGGAGGCCGGAGGTGTCTCACGAGTACTCTGAACCGGTTGGCTTGTCATTCGTTGAGATTTGTATATGGCTGAATGAGTCAGTAAATAGTGTGTAAGCATGCCTTCTTAGAAATACAGCGAGAGACAGAGAGTTGCGGATGAATGGCCATTTGTTTTGCTATAAAACTAATGTCTACAGTATTTCTCAAACAGATCAACATAAAGTGTCTGAAGTCACATTGGGAAGGGAGTTTCTGCACATGGAGGAAAGGGAAATAGAGCACCGTGTGTGATATGTTGTTAAGAGGAGGATTGAGACTGGTATATATATATGGCATTCAGATAGTCATATGCCATTGAAATAGCATGAGTGATTTTATGGCGCAATGGTGAGTGACTTGTTGTTTGAGTCATGTGATTACGAAGAACGATGCCTGTTGCAAGTGAAGTGACTACGGAATACATTGGTAAGAAAACCTAGAATTAATGGGCAAACTTGAAAGAAGAAGGAATGAATAATGCAATCTTGTCGCGCCTTTGTGGTTTACATGTGAAAAGAATAAAAAACCGTAGCAACGCACGGGCATTCAGCTAGTCTTTGTAAATCTCATCTCTTTAACGATGGGCAAAATAAGGGAATCGACAAAACTTTTCTAGACAAACATCATCTTCACTCTTGATAGTGATCAGAACCTACTGGCAGCAGCAACATATGCCGATGTATACACCTCCTCCACCACTGCAATTACATCGTGAGAGAGATTCATCTGCTAGACTGAATCATAGTAACTCAGATCTCAGAATGACCAGCAAGTATGCCCTGCACTACAAGAATAGCGCCGCGCGCCGACGGCCGGCCGCTATCTCCGCTTTCTCGCCGTCAGCGTATTGGTGTCAGCGTAGGCACCAATACGCTGACGGCTCGGTGTAGCAACGCCGTCGGGTACAAGGTGGCCGTGTGGCACTTGCCGGCCAGGCCGGGACCGAGCCTTAACGGCGCCATGCGTATGCCGAGAGCCGCCGTCGGCATAGTCTACGCCGACGGCCACCCTCGGCTTACCGCTGTACATTTTTTATTTTTTCCCACCAAATAATGAACTTATTTTATATTTGTATCTATTTATATCAATTATTCAGGTTTCAAATAATAGTCTCCACGCCCACATGAAATGTCGAATCTTCTCACAATCCGAGAAATTTGCATGTTTGTGCAGCTAATTTTTTTAAATAATATATTTTTTTATTCATTTTCACAAATAATACGCAAATTTGGCAAATTTCAAATCTGTCGATCCGTCGTCCGTTCAACGGACGACAGAGCGCGTTCGTCGCTTGAGGAGACGACCAACATGTCGTCTTTTGTTGAAAAGACGACCAAGTTGTCTTCTTTTCTTCAAAAGACGACCAACGTGTCGGGTGGCAGGGGTCGGCCTCGTCGGCGGTTCAACGGACGACGCGCGCTGTCGGGGTGACAGGGGTCAGTCGCGTCGGCTGTTCAAGGGACGACGCCCGTTTCGTCCTTTGAAGGGACGACGCGCCCCAGCTATATTAGCTCGCCCGCCCGTGCCCGTCGTCTGCTTGCTCTCATTTCCAGCTCGCGCGTCTGCTAGCTCCTCTCTAGCTCTTCTTCCTCTCTCGCTTGCTCTCATTTTTTCAGCCGTTGCACCGATTTGTAGCCTAGATTTCTATCCAAACTCGCTGCTCTGACACATTAGCAAGCTAGTAGAGTCCCGATCTACTAATGGAATAGCCTGGCATAGTGATTTGAGGCGTTTTGGTGGAGGGATCTGGTGGTGTTCTTGTTGAGCAATGTCCATGGTGGAGGCTGGTGCTGGGACTTGAGGAAGGTGCATGGTGGAGGTGCTGATCCGTTGACCTGAGGCAGCTGCACGGCAGGACTTCGCACGCTTCAAGGGTAAACCCTAATTTCTTGCTTATTGCAGTCATGTGTGTATGTTCATAGGTATTTGTAGAGTATTATGTGTCAATGTACCTGTTTTTGACTATTTTTGGTATTTTTTAGGTCAAAAATCATGTCAAATAATGTAGTGTTTAGGTTCTTGTATGGTCCTGGTTCCGTCAGAATAAACCAGCACGGAGTTGATTTGAGCGAGTTTAGATTTATGGATGAAGTGCTTCAGAATCCTGAAACAGTGCCCGTTACTCAGTTGAAGGATTGGTTATGTGTTCGTTTAGGGCTCCCTCCTACCCATACTGTCGGTGTGCATGCTTTATGGACTAAGTCAAGGCAAACCCCTAATTTTTATTTAAGGCCAATAGAAGCGCAACAGAAATGGGTCAAATTTGTGCAAGCTTGCCAGAAAAGAGAAGTTAACGCCAGTCTCTTAGTGTTACCTGTGGTGAAAGAGGCTGGGTATGATCATGACCATAGTAGTCAGACCGGTCATGCTGGAGGTAGTTATGATCATGGCCAGAGTAGTCAGACCGGTCATGCTGGAGGTAGTTATGATCATGGCTAGAGTAGTCAGACCGGTCATGCTGGAGGTAGTTATGATCATAGCCAGAGTAGTCAGGGCCAAGAGGGTGGCGGCGGATATGAATCAGGTCACAGTAGCTATGCACACACCGGGGGTGATGGTTATGTATCAGAGGACGGTGGTGAAGGATTAGGGGAAGACATATTCAGTGGCGAAGCTGATGAGGACGAGATATATGATGGTTTGTTGCAACATCAAATGGAAGCCGAAGACTCAGAAGGCAACAGTGATACGGCTGATGATTCTGGCGAGTCTGATCAAGAAGAGATCGGCCAACCTATTCCGGCATCATGGAATAATGACAACACAGCAGCAATGACTGTGAACGATGGACATGATTCGGCGTGGCATTATCACGCGAACAACATCTCTCTGGGTGCATTATATCCTAGCAAGAGACATCTGCAGGAAGCAATTGTTGAGTGGTCAATGTCCATGCAACGGGTCATGAAAACGAAGGTGTCATCACAACAATATTTGACATTGGTTTGCGAGGAAGCTGGATGTCCTGCAAGGGTGCATGCCCATGTCCCTAGGTATGACACAAACTGGAAGGTCACCGATGTTGTGATGCACACATGCACACTTGAAAGTGTCCTTCAGGACCATCGTAACCTCACGTCAACCCTCCTGGCTAGACTGTTGTACACATAGATAGTGGAGGGCAAAGCCATGGGGGTGAAAGCTATCATTAACAAAGTTTCTGTCAGATTCCGCTACAATATTTCATACGGGAAGGCTTGGAGGACTAAGCAAAGGGCACTGGAGGCAAGGTTTGGTTCGTTTCGAGACGGGTATGACTGTGTTGTTAGGATGCTCCAGACACTGCAGGCTAGGAATCCAGGCACCTACGTGGACATCCAACACTTTACATTGCCACATGAACCTAATTTGAGGGTACTTCATCGAGTGTTCTTCTCATTTGCTATATGTATAGAAGCTTTCACTCACTGTCGACCAGTCATCTGTGTGGATGGTACATTTCTCACTGGCAAGTATAGGGGTCAGATATTGACTGCCATAGGCCAAGATGGAAACAATCAAGTGGTTCCACTTGCTTTTGCTTTCGTGGAGAGCGAGAACACCGAGAGTTGGGTATGGTTTTTCAGGCAGCTGAAGATAACAATTGTGAGAGATACACCGAATGTATGCGTGCTTCATGATAGGCATCCAGGTATACTAAGCGCGATAAAGAAGCTCACACAGCCCACTCCTGATGAAGTAACTCCATGGCTGGACATGCAGAGTCGTTGGTGCATGCGGCATCTAGGGGCCAATTTTTTCTCACAGTTCAGGAACAAAGCTCTTATGAACCTATTCAAGAAGCTTTGCAAGCAGAACCAAGAGTGGAAGTATATCAAGTGTCGTGGCTATCTTGATGACTTCACTAAAAAACATGTGACTCAGAGGAGAGCAGCTAGAGCAGCAGCGGTCGCGGCTCATGCAGCGGCGTTAGCTGCACAGGCAACAACAGGAGCAGCACCACCGGAGGAAGAACCCATTGCCCTTTGTGACTTGCCAGGATTTGACCAACCCGGTACTAGGAGAAGGCCTGGCAGAAGGATTAAAAACTTTCAGGAATGGATACAACACGAGCCTGTAGAGAGGTGGTCTCTGCTGCATGACACTCATGGTGCTAGGTTTGGCGTCATGACTACAAATCTGGCTGAAACTTACAACTTTGTCTTGAGAGGAAGTAGGGCTCTACCATTAACAACCATTGTGGAGTGTATTTTCACCGGAACTCTGAAGTATTTCAGAGACAGACTCCAGATGGCTCAGATGCATATCATGAACAACCCAAACACGAGGTATTGTTCAAAGATCATGCATTACATGGATGCCAAGATGGAGAAGGCTCGGTCCATGCATGTCATCGCCATCAGTAATCAGGAAAGAAGGTTCGAGGTACGCCTCCCTTCCAACCGGATTGGAACAGGAGAAGAGGTAAAGACACAGGAGGTGAGGATAGGCAACGAAGCCTGGCCAACGTGTGAGTGCACGTGCAATAAACCCAAGCTGTTGCATCTGCCTTGCTCTCATGTACTAGCTGCATGCGGGCTGATGGGTATGGATGCGATCTCGTTTGTGTCTCCTTATTTCCTTAAGGACGCGGTGGTCAATACGTGGACAGGCGAGATGATGGGATATAGGACATGGGGAAATTTCAATAAAGTAAATCTAGGTGAAAGGGTTTACATCCCAGATCCTGTACTGATGAGGACAGGAAGAGGAAGGCGACAATGTGTCCGCATCCGTAATGATATGGATGAATCTGAAGCCGGAGGCCCTACTAGGCAATGTTTTCTGTGTAATCAATTTGGTCATATAGACACCAGTTGCCACATCTTCGGGACTGGTGGAGCTGCTCCGCGTGGACGTGGCAGCCGAGGAAGAAGAGGCAGAGGAAGAAGAGGCAGAGGAAGAAACTAGACGTGTGGAACTATGTCTTAAATTTGTAATATGTGTGGAACTATGTCTTAAATTTGTAATATGTGTGGAACTATGTCTTAAATTTGTAATATGTGTGGAACTATGTCTTAAATTTGTAATATGTCTGGAACTATGTCTTAAATTTGCTCGGGAAGGTGATGTTCACTGAGAACCACGTGTCGACCATTAGTGCGCGATACATCCATTTTGCTAGAGGGATCGCGAAGGCGACGTGCCAGGAAGAATGCACACAGTGGAGTTGGGGTTCAGCTGTCTTAGCAGCAACGTACCGAGGTATGTGCAATGCTTGCCAGTTAACCAAGGACAGTTCTGCCTTGCTAGGATGCCCATTGTTGCTGCAACTGTGGTCGTGGGAGAGGTTCCCTATCGGTCGTCCAGATGTAAGTGTCAACCAAATAGTCGGCAACCAGGAACATGAAACAATTGTCTACCACTCTAACCTGCTGTTCGACGAAGAGCAAATTGATTTTCCTACATTTGGCACTCACTGGACCCGTCGCAAGGTCAGTGTAATGTCTTAATAAATTGCACTTCTGGTACTACAATATGAAAGTTACTAACAACTATTTTGTCATGCAGTGTCGTTTCGCGGGAGAGCAAGTCGTTAGATGCTATCCATCGTTCAGCGAGCAGTTCGACACACTGAAAGAGGATGTCATGATTTGGGAGCCGTACACCCTGCAGACACGACACGCACGATATCCCGGCGGGTTATCTATTATGTGCACTAGAGATCGAGAGTACTGGCTGACTACATCGAAGATCATCTTTGATTGCCAAGTTGAGGAGATGTCTCAACAGAGGGTCATGCGACAGTTTGGTCTTTGCCAGATGGTAGATCCCCCGCGTCCGGATGTTCCCCTTCCAGATGTCGTGCACGCGTAAGTAAATATATGTACATAAGAAATGCATCTTATACTTCATCTATGTTCTTTAATGATGGTCTAACAAATTCTAATGACAGGTACTCTCGGAAAAGTAGCAAGACCGCCACTCAATGGCTCCAACGGGTGGGGATTTACGTCAACGAGTGGCAGAATGCACCAACACAAGTGTGGCACGCTGGCCCATTTGATATGGAGCTATTCCACGGATACCTACAGAGGTACATGTCGATGACACGGCTACGTCCCATTCCACACGCACATGACGATGAGATATACCCTAGCCAGTCAACACTGGAGTCCAGACAGTCAGCGGTAAGTACTTTATTTAGAGCATAATCAACATGAGTGCCTATGTAGTGCATACCTAACTATGAGACAAATGCAGGCCGATATGACGTGGGAGCTACAGACTGAGGTGGCTCAGTACGGACGATCGCTTTCGAACGTTCCTCTTGTGCCCCGTCAGCAGGCTCAGTCCTTTGCCCGGCGGGTCGAGGAGAAGCTGCGGCGTATCTACGCAGCCATCACGTGCACCAGCGTCTCAGACGTCGTTCAACACCGAGAAGCACAACGCCCCGCGTCACTCATGGTAAGCGTGTCCCTTCCTACTATTGTTAGATGCAGTAAGACATTGTTCGGTACTTAATTTCTTATACACTAGCAGGAGACTCCGTTACATGGGACAGTACTGACGACCGTGATCAGCAGACACAACACGAGCAGGTAGACTGGTTTGGCCAGTATCAGCCAGGTACTCCACCACCTATCCCCACACAGGATACACAGGATCAAGGTGAAGGGTCAACTGCACCTCGCCGTGATGTGATGCCACCCCACAGATATGGATGGAGTACACTGAGGCCTCCGCCACCTCGTCGTCGACACCAGTGATATCTACTTATGTATCAGTCATTTACCTATCTATGTATGAGACATCATTCTATTATTTCATGATTTTATTCGACAAACTACTCAACATAACTTGCAACATAGTTCAACATAACTTGCGGTACATAAATAAGAGTCCTATCTATCCCTAGCATGATGCCTTTCCCTTTCCCTTCGATGATGCCTCGCCCTTTCCCTTGGACGATCCCTCGCACTTGCTCTTCTTGGCCTGCGCTTTCTTCTTCTCCTGCCTCTTGTCCCACTCAGCTCTCGCCTTGCTTCCAACGGGTGGCGGCATGAAGATATCATCCTCATCTTCGCTCTCTTCTATCCAGGCCCTAGGTGCCACAACTTGCTCCGTCATGTCAGCTTGACTCTTCTTGGCCTGCTCTTTCTTCTTCTCCTGCCTCTTGTCCCACTCAGCTCTTGCCTTGCTTCCAACGGGTGGCGGCATGAAGATATCATCCTCATCTTCTCTATCTTCTATCCAGGACCAAGGTGCATTAGCCACCTCCATCATGCGAGCTTCACTCTTGAAGGTGAGCTTGTCCCACCTTGCCTTGATCCTGAGAAGCTCTGCTCGTACCTGACTTGGGGTCTTCAGTTTCCACCCTCTTCGATGAAGTGACTTACCAAGTATAACGAGAGCATCATGGTTCGATACCAACGTATCCCAGTCGGCTGGTTTATCGCCTATCTCAACAGTTCTGGCTATGAAGAAAAGCCCAATGGACATATCTACAGGCCAGGGAGACGCGTCGGTCATAGTGAAGAGGAGTGGAGGAAAATGCGAGAGCAAAAGGAGAGAGGGAAATGAGAGAGTAAGAGGAGGAAGAGATGAACTGGGTTAAAGGATACATCCCTTTGCCCGGATTTATAGAGGCACCGAACCGAATAGGCGGGAAAAAAGGGCGGGAAGTCGTGGCGGGAAAAAGAGGGCGGGAAGTCGTGGCGGGAACAAAGGGCGGGGATTACTGGCGTGAAAAATTTGCGGGGAGTAACGGCGGGAAAAAATGGCGGGGAGTACCGGCGGGAAAAATCGGCACGAAGGATTGCCGAGGAGCGGACGATTATTTAGCGGCGGGAGCACTGGGGCGTCGGCTGCTCAAAGGACGAACCCATCTGTTGTCCGCGCAACCAACGAAGGAGCTCTGTCGTCCGTTGAACGGACGACGGACGGACAGAAATGAAAATTGCTAAATTTGCGTATTATTTGTGAAAATGAATAAAAAAATGTATTATTTAAAAAAAATTAGCTATTTGTAAGTGTTATTATCACATGTGTGTGAAATTTATGTATCACACATTTTGGTGAAATTGTTCAAAGGTTCAATCCTTTTCCTACGCCAACCCATTTTTTACACCATTCCTCACCAAGTGTGATCCCCTTCTTGGACATGGTAACACTTAGTAAAATCTTAGATCTTTACGTGGAAACTCCCGTCACGGGGCAAGCGGAGCCTATCTTATGGAAAAGTATGCCCAACCTTTGCTTTGCATGTACATTTATCCTAAATAAACCAAAATAAATAGAAAGGTCCACCGGCCTACCCCGTACGCAGGAAAGATATAGGGGTAGATCTGCGGGCCCCCGGTCTAGGGTTTCGCTGGACGAAGACCACCGGAGTATGGGAATCACATAAGAACTTGCATGTGTCCCTAGCATATGTGCGTGAGATTGATGCAAGTTTGGTAGGTTCCATGTGTAGTTCCCAAGTGTGACCTCCTTCTCAGACATGCGTTAGCACTTAGTAAAATCCTAGAACTTTACGTGGAAACTCCCGTCACGGGGCAACCGGAGCCTATTTTATGGCAAAGTAGGAACAACCTTTGCTTTGAATGTACATATATCCTAAACAAACCAAAATAAATAGAAAAGTCCACTGGGCTACCCTGTATGCATGAAAGATATAGGGGTAGACGATCTGAAGCCCACAGGTCAGGGTTTTGCAGCAAACCGCGCTCCGGGGCGTCAGAATACCTCAAGAACTTGTATGTCACCCTAGCACATGCATGGACGTGTGGTGTTATGTTGAAACATGCAAAATCTAGTCCCCGGGTGCATGTCTCCCCCTTCGCATGCATGCACTGTAACCTAAAAGCAAAGGTTCTGGACTTATATAAGGGGAAACTCCTCATTCCGGTGAAACATGTAGGATATTGCCGCACCTTGTGAACCAACATGGTTTTACATCATCATATGACCTAAACAAAAACAAAACAAGAGATATCTATGACGGGCTACCCCTGTCAGAGGAACGTCTAGGGGGTAGACGATCCGAGGCCCACAGATCAGGATTCCGTAGCAAATCGTGCTCTTAAGAACTTGCATGTGGCCCTAGCACATGCATGGAAGTGTGGTGTTATGTTGAAACATGCAAAACCTAGTCCCCGGGTGCATGTGTACCCCTTCGCATGCATGCGCTGTGACCTAAAAGCGAAGGTTTTGGACTTATATAAGGGGGAAACTCCCGTTTCGGTGAAACCGGGTAGGATACTTCCGCACCTTGTGAACCAATATGGTTTTACATCATCATATTACCTAAACAAACACAAAACAAGAGAGAGCTACCCCGGGCTACCCCTGTCAGAGGAACGTCTAGAGGGGTAGACGATCCGAGGCCCACAGATCGAAATACCTCAAGAACTTGCATGTGGCCCTAGAACATGCATGGAAGTGTGGTGTTATGTTGAAACATGCAAAACCTAGTCGGGTCACAAGTATGTTGCGATTGACATGAATCGACAGTTCCTCAAAAGGAATCATCCGTTCAGAGAAGAGAGAAAGAACTTCAAGAAGGGAAAAGTTGTGCATGAAGTAAAATAGGTACCAAAGTTCGATGGTGCAGCTGTTGATGCCTGATACGTCGTAAACGTATCTATAATTTTTGATGTTTCATGCTTGTTTAGTATCCACTTTGTTATGTTTTGTCTAAACTTTGAGGTATTTTTATACACTTTCTGGAACTAACCTATTAACAAGACTCCATAGTGCCAGTTGCCTGTTTTCTATTGTTTTTGGTTTCAGAAAGCTAAAAAAATGAATATTCTCGGAATTGGACGGGACAAAAGCCAAACTTCATATTTTCCCCTGAGCGATACGGAAAATCGAAGACGAGACAGAGGAGGAAACCAGGGTGGCCACACCCTAGGTAGGCGCGGGCCCACCCTAGGCCGCGCCCATAGGGGGTGTGGGCCCCTGGCCCTCCACCGACCTTGCCTCCTTCGCCTATAAGAAGCCTCCGACCCAAAAACCCTAAGGAATCGACCAAAAGCCACGAAAACCTCCACAGCGCCTCCACCGCCGAAGGGGAGATTCATGGGACACAAAGCCTCTGTTCCGGCACCCTGCTGGGACGGGGAAGTGCCCTCGAAGCCATCTCTCTCTATGCATGATCTTGTTGTGGTCATGAGCTTTGTAATCTAGTAGATCTACCTTGCTACTCAAGTGCTTTAATAGATCTCTGCTCTCCCCATGTGTGTGAATGTGACAGCATGCACGCCATGGTGGCACTGAGGCTTGAGTCTACATAAATGCTTATTGTGCTTTAATAGATCTACGCTTTTCCCCGCGTGTGTGAAAGTGACAGCGTGCGCGTAGTGTGTGGCACTTAAGCTAGATTACATATATATATTCATGAGTTATATTTTGAGTTTGTTGTCTCTATGAAATTGTGGTGTTTGTTCGAACCATCTAGCGCTCAAGGTGACAGTATGGGGTTATCTAGATTGGGGAAGGCCCTACCGTGGATTAGAATGTCCAACCGGAGAGTAGTATCATGAAGAGAGGATATTTATATGAGAGAGTGTTCACTAGTGAAAGTATGATCCCTAGGCCTTGTTTCTAAGCATTGAAACACTGTTTGCATCTAGATATGTTGCATGTTTGCTTGCTTCCTTCCTTTTGACTTTAGTCTTTTCCTCCACGCCATCAGCTATTTTCTGGCACCGTTACCACTTGTATTTCACTATCTCTTTGCCGAACTAGTGCACCTATACACCTGACAAGTGTATTGGGTGTGTTGGGGACACAAGAGACTTCTTGTATCTTGATTGCAGGGTTGCTTGAGAGGGATACCTTTGACCACTTTCTCCTTGAGTTCGATAAACCTTGGGTAATCCACTTAAGAGAAACTTGCTGCTGTTCTACAAACCTCTGCACTTGGAGTCCCAACAACTGTCTACAAGAATAGAAGTGCATAGACATCAATGCCGAGCTACCTGCTCTCGTGCCCGCGGCGCCGGGAACTAGCCATCAATCTGCGGGATATGGTGTAACGCGCGCATAATTGGACTCACATGGCAGCCTTAACGAATCTCGTGTATTACAAGATTGAAGCATGCATAGCTGAAGCAACATGCCTTCGGGAGATGGCAGACGCCGCGACAACCTACTGGTCCGATGATGTTCCCACTATGCATAACCCGGTCTTTCGTTACAATGTTGACCTGCCCAAGAATGACCCCAAGCTCAAACTATTCCAATTTCCCCATGGCAAGGCCGGTAAAGGACTAAAATATAGCTTTCCGAAGGAAGAGAAGGATTGCATAATGCTCTGTGTGCTTATGAACATGAAGTAAGTGGTCGATTTCATTAGGTAAAATGGTGAACAACATTGTCTCGGTCTTATGCTCTATGCAGCTAGTAACTCGGTCTCCGTCTAAGCTTATTTTCTCCCTCTTAGCGAATTCACGAATGAATAGTGGTCATGAACGATGGATCCCTCTCCCATGGAGTTAGAGAATCTACTAAAAGAGGGTTCTCCCAAAAATAAAAAAACGTTGTGTCCTAATTTCTAAACTGTCCCTCTTACCTTGCAATATGTGACTTGTCCCTCTTATTCCACGGAACTATAAATTTAAACTGTACTTGTAGGGAGCTGATCCGAATGTTGAGATGTCAGATGAGCTGAAATGTGTTTCCCGAGGTTGTAACCGTGACGTCATGAAGTATGAGAAGTATGATGTGAATGGGTTTCACTTCCATACAAAGAAACACCAGAAGGGGTGACTGAATACAAAAACGGTAAATACTGGGGTTTTCACCAGAGAAGCCGATACCCTTGATTAGTGTGAATGATGTGATCTTGTTTGATACATATATGAATAATATGATCTTGTTTGAATTGCTATGAAATACATGTTCAATATTGCTGTGAATAATACTGAATGAAATGAAACTGCAGCAGAACCACACAAAAAAATCTAGGCTGGGCCTACGCCGACGTCCATGCCGTCGGCGTAGATCTTCCTCTGTGCCAAATGGTAGCCAGAACGCCGAGGGCCAGACCGTCGCCATAGGGCCGGTCCTGGACGCGTCAGCGGGTGCCACGTAGCGAGCATACGCCGAGAGGCTTGCTGTCGGCGTAGGCTCGTCCATGCACCGAGGGCCTTGGCCGTCATCCCAGCTCCCTGCCTGGGACGGCCCAACGCCAGCCACGTGGACATGCTACGCCGAAGGCCCGGCCGTCGGCGTACCGAGCGCGCCGTTAGCCGGCCATGTGACGGCAGTCTCGTCATTCACCGATGGCTACTACGCTGACGAGCGCCCCACAGCCATCGGCAAAGACATACGCCGACGGCGAACCCATACGCTGACAGCCTTGTTTGCTCCGCCGAGGGAGAGGTCCGCCAAGGAGGCTACGCCGAGGACTGCCGTCGGGGAGACGCCGACGGTTTTATTCCCTACGCCGAGGACTTTTGGCCGTCGGCCTAGCCGGTCGCATCCTGTAGTGTTGAGAGCTGCCAGACATGGACCTGGCCATAGCTAGTTTGGACAAGGTCCAGAATAATCAAAAGCGACACTTATCAATTTGCCTACCCAAGCAAAAGAAAAGTACATAGTACTCCCTTTGTTTTAAAATATAGATGTTTTAACTTTGGTAAAACTCGCATGTATTTAGACATTTTTTAGTGTGTAAATTCGGAGTGAATCTACAAACTAAAAGGAGTCTACATATATTCGTTTTCACGAAAGCTAAATATCTTATATTTTGTAAAGTATATGTTTTCTTAAGCCGGTTCCAATCATTTCCTATCCCGTAGCTCCTCTTTATTTATTGGTGCTGGGTAATCTAATCTAGCTATGTATTTGCTGAATTACTAACTTTTCAGAGCGTCTATTCTAGCATTGACATAATAATTTTTTGGATATTAGCTTACTATACCCTGTATGGATCAGTCAGGGTACCGAGCACTCCAAACCTAAGCCCTGCCTCATACACACCTTCACCTTCTCCCCCGCCCCGCCGCCGGGCAAATCTCGCGTGGTGCCGGTGGCGGCGGGCCTTCTCTCGTCCGCGCGGCCAGCACGGGGTTGGCTCATCTTTTGGCGGCTCCATGGCGGTTCTATTCCCCCTCCGGCGTGGCCTTCAGGTTGCAGCGCGGCGGTCTCCGGACAGCAGGACGCGGCGACACGATGCACACCCTTCCTCCACTCTCGATGCTCCTCCAGGCGGCGCTTGGGACCGCCCGATCTGGGCTGAGGCGGGCCTGCCATGGCCCGGAAAGGGTGTGGGCGGGGTGGTCGCACTGGAGGCGCTGGTGGCGAGGCGGGGGTGCGGACGCGGCATATGGGAGGCAGCGGTGGTGGTAGGTCATGGTGCTGGGCAGTGCGGCCCAGATCTTGGCCTGTTTGGGCTCGATCTGGGTGCACCGGGCCTGGCCTATGCGGGTCTCGGGCAGCGGGGCTCGGGAGCCTACCCCCTGGCTACTTGGCCGGGGCGCCGAAGTTAGGCCAGGAGGGCCAAATTCTAGTGGTCACCGGGCAGATCCTTGGTGGTGCTGTGGGGTTGCGTTCTGGGCGAGCATGCTTGTCGCACCCTGCTACCTGTGTGCCGGCGAGATCGGGGCCAGGTGGGCCGGGTCTTGTGCTGTCCTCCCTCTTCCGCGATGGAAGGGACGCCAGGGCTATAACCAGGGTTCTCCTCAGACCAGAGATAGTCCGATTGGCACGGGTGAACACGGTAGCGATGTCGCTACTGCTTGGCGGCGGGATCTGCGGTGGCGGCGGATCCACTAGGGGATGGAGGAGTAGGGGCTCATTCTAGGGTTGGCGGCAACAGTGACACCCTTGCTGCAGTGTGGCGGCAGGGCTTCACGAGTCCTTTGAGGCTGGGCCAGGCCAGGAGGGTCTGGTTTGCCCTGGTTGCTGCATCGGGTCAGCTATCGCCCCTGGCGGTGGAGGTAGTTCCCTCGCGCGAGTTACTGTACCACCGACCCCCACCGAGGTTTCCTTCTTTTCGGTTGTACCAGTCTGGCAATGTGGGTCGCGGTGAGACGGCGATGGTGACTACAAGACCGTGGTGGCGTGTACAGGTGGGCGGCGAGCGGGGTGGAGCTATCCGAAGCATCCAAGAGCGTGGTTTTTTGAGGGATCGGGAGAAATCCTTGTTGTTCCGACACCGATGTGGCGACGCCTGCGGGTGTCGCCATCCTTCCTCAAGGGCGTCGGGAGTATCTCTTCCCTACCTCTTGTTGCGTATCAGGGGAAACTCTAGGACCAGTACGGGCAACAGCGTTGTTGTCGTCGCTTTCCTTCTTGGAGGTGCTGCTTGGTATGCGATGCTTCGGAGTTCTAGGAGCGTGGCGGGAATTCTTCGGAGGGCGCAGCGGTCGCGGGTCATCTTCATTTTCGTCGAGCCACTGTTGTCGGCTTTATTTTCTCTTCTTTTTCTTCTTCCTTTTCTTTTTCTTTTTCTCTGTCGTTTTCCTTTGGGCGTTGTGCTGTCTGGCCCACAGCGGTCTCAATCGTAATTGCTATATTAATATAGCTGGGCGTCTGCCTGTTTCGAGGAGGACGGCTCCGTCAGGGTTTTAATGCCACTCATACAGTACTGCATAGATACGCTACTATGGTGAGTATACCATGCTGCGACACATTTAGTACATACTATGAACTAATTGCAGGAAAAATTTATAAACCAGTGTGGATGCAAGGGAGCTAAAGTTGCAACTTGTTATGCAAAACTTTTAATTATAAACCAGTGTGCATGTAAAAAAATTTAAGACACATTACAAGGTTTTTCAAAGATTTTCCTAATCTCAAAATTAAGCCAGATGGAATTAAATAATTCCTTGTGACTATTTGGTATCATTGCCTCTTGTATAAGAAGGTCTAGGAGGCATGTTGTTGAAGGCTCGCTTCAGCAATCTGTTGTGCTCCTCTCCTCTAGGTAAGAAACCCGTTCTCCGGTTGCACGGAGATCTTCACATAGATCCTGATCCAACTTTTTAGAGTTCTTGCGAGTGATTTATTGGTATATGTACCTCAATATCATGTAGGCGTTGCTCCAGATTCAAAACCGGCTCGTCACGGACGTAGTAGGATTTCAGGAAGGCGTGGTTATTCTTCAAGTTCCACGTGGGCGTTCATGTCGGATATGTTCCCGGTTTTCTCCTCACCGATCCCTGCATCAACACATGTAGATTTCTTAGGCTTTTTAGCTTGGTGGTCGGTGTTGAAGTGTATGAGTGGATTGCACTAGCCCTTTCTATTAGTTCGGATTTTTGGTTGCGTTGGTTAGTGCATAAAGCTTAACATGGTATTAGAGCCTAAGGTCTCGAGTTCGAGTCATGGCTTTCGCAATTTATCCTAAAATTGTTGTTGACCCCTCTGTATCCACGTATATGCCTCTTGAGTCATACGTGAGTTTCGCGCACCGTCGCTTTCTTCCTGTTGCACGTGCTGACTTCTCCCCGTCACATGTGAGAGGGGGTGTTGAAGTGTATAAGTGAATTGCATTAGCCCTTTCCATGAGTTCGGACTGTTGGTTGCGTTGGCTAGTGCATGAAGCTTGACATGGTATCAGATCTTAAGGTCACTTCTCCCCGTGACACGTGAGAGGGGGTGTTGAAGTGTATAAGTGAATTGCACTAGCTCTTTCTATTAGTTCGGACTTTTGGTTGCGTTGGCTAGTGCATGAAGCTTGACAGTCGGTAGTGATGAACTTTACCGTCACGATATTTCCTTTGGTCATATTCCCGAGTGATAGCTTTTTATTGAAAGCTAATCCACTTGACGCGGTGGTGCATAGCCTGATTTCCCAGTACGATCGTCATCTTGGTCCCCATCTGCAACATCGTAAGAGTCTTAGGAGTACTCTTGGTCTTCCTTCGATGGAGGATGACATTTTTCTTGGGACAGATCCATGAGGATAAGGTGCTTCTTCTTGCATGGAACCCGGCAAAGTATATTATTGTAGATGAGATCTGAATATGAGAAGACAAAGACCTTTGGGAGAATATATGAAGGGGTCACAGGCCAGAAAATCTCGTCAGGCGAGTCAAGAAGCCGGCAAGAAAAGCATCCTAATAGATTTAGAACAAAATCAGCAAAATGTTACAATTGCGACAAAAAGATAACGAAGAACGAAAACGAAAAACACAACAAGGGGACACAGATTTAACGTGGAAAACCTCTCCAACAAAGAGAAAAAAAAACCACGGGCGCCAACCAGCGAAACTTTACTATATCGAGGAGTGTTTACAAACGCCGGGAATTTCACAGATATAACTCATCCCAACCGGCGGCTTAGAAGGGGTTTATATATCAGTGGAAACCTAGGACTTCAACGATCTGTACCGTACACTCGACCCAAGCCTCCGCGACGGGTCTCGCTCCACTCGTCAGAAGTTGGCCTATACTTTGTAGAATTTGGATCAATATATAACAAACTTCACCTTGAGACAAATTCCTTCTTATAGCATCAACAGCAACCATCTCCTTGAACAAACAAAGCAAATACTTTCGGCGCCAATAGCCACTTGGGCTAATCAGTTAAACCAACTAAGTTCGAGCAACAGGAACATGTTTAGTCATCATATCAGCAGGATTATCATGGGTACTGATCTTGTATACCTTTAATTTACCTTGATCAACAATATCTCTAACAAAATGGTACTTGACATCAATGTGCTTAGTTCTCTTATGAACATCTGATCTTTTGTAAGGTATATGGCACTTTGACTGTCACAAAACAAAGTAATACAAGAATCATCTCCATAAAGCTCAGCAAACAAACCTTTCAACCAAACAGATTCTTTGCGAGCTTCAGCAATAGCCATGTATTCGGCCTCTGTAGTAGATTGTGCAACAACAGCTTGCAAAGTAGCCTTCTAGCTAATAGCAAACCCACCAACACTAAACACATAACCTGTGAGGGATCTTCTCTTATCCAAATTGGCAGCAAAATCTGAATCCATATAGCCAACGAGTTCCTCACCGATCCTGCCAAACTTCAAACAAGCATTGGAAGTGCCAAGAAGGTACCTGAAAACCCACTAAACAACCTTTCAATGTTCTTTACCAGGATTAGCCATGTATCTACTTATCAAACTCATAGCATATGATAAATCAGGACGAGAACAAACCATGGCATACATCAAAGAACCAACAACACTAGAATATGGCACCTTTGACATGTACTCAAACTCTTCATCGGTAGTAGGACATTGAGAAACTGCCAATTTAAAATGAGGAGCAATAGGAGTACTAACTGAGTTGGCACCATCCATATTAAAACGACGAAGAACTTTCTTAATGTAACTTTGCTGACTAAGAAATAACAAACCAGATTTTCTATCTCGGATAATCTCCATACCTAAGATCTTCTTAGCAGCACCAAGATCCTTCATCTCAAACTCACTACTTAGGTGTGCCTTCAAAGTAGTGATTTCTTTCATGCTCTTGGCAGAAATTAACATGTCATCAACATATAGCATCAAGTATATAGGTGATCCATCAACAAACTTAATATAAACACAACTGTCATATTTAGACCTCTCAAAGCCATCTGAGATCATAAATGAATCAAACCTTTTATACCACTGTCTTGGAGATTGCTTTAAGCCATAAAGAGACTTTTTTAATTTGCACACAAAATCCTCTTTACCAGGCACTATGAACCCTTCTCGTTGGTCCATGTATATTTCCTCATCAAGATCTCCATGCAGAAAAGCAGTCTTGACATCTAACTGCTCAAGCTCAAGATCACGCTGTAGGGGTTCGTAGCATGGAAAACAAAAAAATTCTACCGCATACAAACAAACAAGCCAAGATCTATCTATTAGATTGTAGCAATGAGTCGATGGAATAACTCACCCTCGAAGATTCCAAAGTGTTTAACGAGAGCGGATTCTCGTGGGTGATGTAGTCGTACTCTTGTCGATCTCAAGATCGCGTAGACGATCCTTCCGGCGCTGTGTTCCGGCAAGCGCTTCCGCAGTCGGTCACACGTTTGGTACTCGACGAAGACCTTCCTCTCCCTTGTTGCAGCAGACAGCGGAGGTTGTAGCACTCTCCTTGCGATTCTGGCAGCACAACGGCATGGTACCGGAAGTAGAGGGGAGATCTCGCAGGGCTTCGCCTTAAGCCGGAGCGAGTATGGTGGACTATGAGAGAGCCCTCGGTGATCTAGGGTTTAGACGCACCAAGGAGAAGAGGCTAGGCCGGCGGCTAGGGCAAGGGGGGTGCCCCAACTCGGTGGCTAGGGTTTAGCCCTAGGCGGCGGCGGCAGCAGCAGGTGGTGGCGGCGCCGGCGGCTTGGAGCTTGGGTTTGCGGGGTGCAAGTTGTGTGTTTGAAGGGGAAGCCCTGCCCCTCCTTATATAGGTGGAGGGGGCGCGCCAAGGGGAGGAGAGTCCCTCCCCAACTCGGTCTCCAAGTGGGCCGGCGGTGGAGGGAGGGAACTCCTCCCTAAGTAGGTTTCCTACTCTCCCTCCACTTCACAAAATAGCCGTTTGACTTTTCAAATTGGCATTTGACTTTTCAAACTAGGATTTGATTAAACCCTTTATTTTGTTCAGCGATGACACCTAGTACATGATGCAATCATTCCAACTTGTTATGACACATTCATGTACCCTTTCCCTCTGGAGTGCCGGACATTCCGGAACCTTCTAGAACATTCCCGATGAAAACACCGGAACCATTCTCCAACCCCGAAACAGGACTTTCCTTATATGAATCTTATTCTCCGGACCATTCGGATCTCCTCGTGATATCCCAGATCCCATCCGAGACTCTGAACAACATTCGGTCTCTTACTCATCATTCCATAACTACTTAAACAACGTCGAATCCTTAAGTGTGTCTCCCTACGGTTCGTGAATTATGCGGACATGATCGAGACACTTCTCCGAACAATAACCAATAGAGAAATCTGGAAATTCATATGGCTCCCACATATTCTACGATTACTTTGCGATCGAATGAACCACTTACATACGATACCAATTTCCCTTTGTCTCACGATAGTTTACTTATCCGAGGTTATGATCGTCGGTATCTCTACATACCTAGTTCAACCTCGTTACTGATAAGTACTCTTTTCTCGTTCCCGTGATATGTGATCCCTTGTGAGCCAGTCACATGCTTGCAAGCTAATTGGATGACATTCCACCAAGAGGGCCCAGAGTATATCTATCCGTCATATGGATGGACAAATCCCACTCTTGATCCGTGTGTCTCAACCAATACTTTCTGAACACTCAATGCCACCTTTATAGCCATCCAGTTACGGTGTGGTGTTTGATGTCATCAAAGCATCCTTCCGGTGAAGGTGATATGCATGATCTCATGGTCGAAGGAATTAGGTTACTATGTATCAGAAAGCATATAGCAATTTAACTATTAAAATGACTTGATCTTTATGCTACGCTTATCTATAGGAGTATGTCCACCATATCATTCTCCTAACGATATGATCTTGTTGTTAATAACATCTCAATGTTCATGATAGGGAAACCACAATCATTTATTAACCAACAAGCTAGTATTTATAAAGAGGCTTTACTAGGGACTCTATTTTAGTTTACAAATCACACAAGTATTAATGTTTCCTTGTTAATACTATTATAGCATGAATGTAAACATTTATCATAAACACAAAGATATAATAATAACTACATTCATTATTGCCTCTAGGGCATATCTCCAACAGTCTCCCACTTGCACTAGAGTCATCTAATCTAGATTACATGGTAATATACCGAACACCCATGGCAGTTTGGTGTTGGTTATGTTTTGCCCTCGGGAGAGGTTTAGTCAACAGATACGCCACATTCAGATCTGTGTGTACTTTGCAAATCTTTATGTCCCCATCTTGGACATGTTCTCGAATAGCGTGAAAACGTAGCTTGATGTGCTTCAGCTTCTTGTGTGACCTTGGTTCTTGCGCATTGGCTATGGCGCCCATGTTATCACAGTAGATTGACATTGGGTCCAGCGCACTAGGAACCACACCGAGCTCTGTAATGAACTCTTTCATCCATATTGATTCTTGTGAAGCCTCCGAAGCAGCCATGTATTTCGATTCAGTTGAAGATCTCGCCACAACGCTTTGCTTTGCACTCCTCCAGTTAACTGCTGCACCATTCCAAGTAAATACGTATCCAGATTGTGATTTAGAATCATCCGGATCGGTGTTCCAACTAGCATCGGTGTAACCATTAACAACGAGTTGTTCATCACCTCCATAAGAAAGAACCATATCCTTAGTTCTTCTTAAGTACTTAAGGATGTTTTTGACCGCTGTCCAATGATCCACTCGTGGATCACTTTGATATCTGCTAGTTAAACTAACAACATATGCAATGTCGGGTCTAGTACATAGCATGGCATACATCAGAGATCCTATGGCTGAGGCATAGGCAATTTTACTCATCCTTTCTCTATCTTCTGCCGTTGTCGGACTTTGAGTTTTACTCAAGGTCGTATTGGGCAACATGGGCAAGAACCCTTTCTTGCTATCTTCCATTCCAAACCTCTTTAGAACTTTGTCCAAATATGTACTTTGTGACAATGATATTAGGCGTCTCGATCTATCTCTATAAATCTTTATGCCTAATATATAAGCTGCTTCGCCAAGATCCTTCATCGAAAAACTATTATCCAAATATTCCTTGACACTATTAAGAAGGTCTACATCATTCCCAATCAACAATATGTCATCTACATATAGTATTAAGAATGCTACAGAGCTCCCACTCACTTTCTTGTAAATACAAGCTTCTCCATAAGTTTGTATAAAACCAAAACTTTTGATTACCTTATCAAAACGTTGATTCCAACTTCGGGATGCTTGCTTCAATCCATAGATGGACCGTTGAAGTTTGCATACCTTGTTAGCATCTTTAGGATCGACAAAACCTTTGGGTTGCATCATATACAACTCTTCATCAATGTCTCCATTGAGGAATGCTGTGTTGACATCCATCTGCCATATCTCATAATCATAATATGCAGCGATTGCTAACATAATCCTCACAGACTTTAGCTTCGCTACAGGTGAGAAAGTCTCATCGTAGTCAACTCCTTGAATTTGTCGAAACCCTTTTGCGACAAGTTGAGCTTTATAGACAGTAACATTACCATCAGCATCTGTTTTCTTCTTGAAAATCCATTTGTTTTCGACAGCCTTCCGGCCATCTGGTAAGTCCACCAAAGTCCATACTTGGTTTTCGTACATGGATCCAATCTCGGATTTCATGGCTTCTTGCCATTTATTGGAATCTGGGCTCATCATCGCTTCCTCATATGTTGAAGGGTCATCGGTGTTGTCCACCAACATGACACTCATAACGGGATCATACCAATCAGGAGTGGTACGAGTTCTCGTTGACCTGCGAGGCTCTATAGCAACTACAACCGAAGTTTCATGATCATCATCATTAGCTTCCTCTCTTACTGGTGTAGGCACCACAAGAACTTCTTCCGGTGCTGCGCTACTCGCAAGTTTGAGAGAAGGTTCGACAACCTCGTCGAGTTCTAGTTTCCTTCCAGTCACTTCTTTCGAGAGAAATTCCTTCTCTAGAAAGGATCCATTCTTGGCAACGAAGATTTTGCCTTCGGATCTATGATAGAAGGTATACCCAATAGTTTCCTTCGGGTATCCTATGAAGACGCATTTTTCCACTTTGGGTTCAAGCTTGTCCGGCTGTAACTTCTTTACATAGACTTCGCAACCCCAAACTTTAATGAACGACAATTTAGGTTTCTTCCCAAACCATAATTCATACGGTGTCGTTTCAACGGATTTAGATGGTGCCCTATTTAAAGTGAATGTGGCTGTTTTTAATGCATAACCCCAAAATGATAGCGGTAAATCTATAAGTGACATCATAGAACGAACCATATCTAAGAGAGTTCGATTACGACGTTCAGACACACCATTACGCTGTGGTGTTCCCGGCGGTGTCAATTGTGAAAGTATTCCGCATTTCTTCAAATGCTCGCCAAACTTGTAACTTAGATATTCACCTCCACGATTAGAACGTAGAAATTTAATATTCCTGTTACGTTGATTCTCAACCTCACTTTGAAATTCCTTAAACTTCTCGAAAGTTTCAGACTTATGTTTCATGAAATAGATATACCCATATCTACTCAAGTCATCCGTGAAGGTAAGAACATAACGATAACCACCGCGTGATGCTACACTCATTGGACCACACACATCAGTATGTATGATTTCCAATAAGTCTGTAGCTTGCTCCATCATACCAGAAAATGGAGTCTTAGTCATTTTACCCATCAGACATGCTTCACATCTCTCAAGTGATTCGAAATAAAGTGATTCAAGAAGTCCATCGGAATGGAGTTTCTTCATACGCTTCACTCCCATGTGACCAAGACGACAGTGCCACATATAGGTCGAGTTGTCGCTCGATTTCAAACGTTTAGCTTCAATGTTATTAATATGTGTATTTCCACTATCGAGATTCAATAAAAATAGACCATCTATCAAAGGTGCATGTGCATAAAACATATTACTCATATAAACCGAACAACCATTATTCTCGGACTTAAACAAGTAACCATCTCGCAATAAAAAAGATCCCGATATAATGTTCATGCTTAACGCAGGCACCAAATAACAATTATGTAAGTATAAAACTAATCCCGATGGTAGATGAAGAGGTAGCGTGCCGACCGTGATCACATCAACCTTTGATCCGTTTCCCACGCGCATCGTCACCTCGTTCTTCGCTAGCTTCCGTTTATTCTGCAGCACCTGCTTCGAGTTACAAATATGAGCAACCGAACCTGTATCAAATACCCAGGCACTACTACGAGTACTAGTGAGATACACATCAATGACATGTATATCGGATATACCTTTCTTATTGATGTTGCCGTTCTTCAAATCCGCCAAGTACTTTGGGCAATTCCGCTTCCAGTGACCTTCTCCCTTGCAGTAAAAGCACTCAGTATCAGGCTTAGGTCCAGCCTTGGTCTTCTTCATTGGCGCGATAACTTTCTTACCACCCTTCTTGAAGTGTCCCTTTTGCTTAGACTTGCCTTTCTTGAATTTGGTGGTCTTATGGACCATCAACACTTGGTGCTCTTTCTTGATCTCCACTTCTGCAGATTTTAACATGGCAAAGAGTTCTGGCAACTGCTTGTTCATGTTTTGCATATTGTAGTTCATCACAAAGTTCTTGTAACTTGGTGGTAGTGATTGGAGGACACGATAAATATCCAAAGCATTAGGAATCACTATACCCAAGCTTTGAAGTTTGTTTGCGTGCCCAGACATCTTAAGCACATGCTCACTAACGGAGCTGCCCTCTTCCATCTTGCAGTTAAAGAACTTTTCAGAAGCCTCATAGCTCTCAATTGCCGCGTGAGTCTCAAAGATCAATTTGAGATCACGGACAATATCATGTGGGTCTGAATTCTCAAACCTTTTCTGAAGTTCCGATTCTAAACCATACAAGATAGCACACTGAACTGTGGAGTACTGAGTCTTCCGAGCGAGGTAAACATTCTTTACTTCATCAGTAGCAGTAGCTGCAGGTGGGTCACCCAGCGGTGCATCCAGCACATAGGTCAAATTACCAGCAGTGAGGACAATCCTCAAATTGCGGAACCAATCCGCGAAGTTGCTTCCATTGTTTTTCAACTTTTCTTTCTCTAGGAACGCATTAAAATTGATGGTAGGGGCCGCCATTGATCTACAACATATTTGCAATAGTTTAGACTAAGTTTATGACAAATTGAGTTCTGATTAATAGTTAAATTAATCTAGGTGAACTCCCACTCAAAACAATATCCCTCACATTGTTTTAGTGATCACACGAACCAAATCCACCACATCAACACCGATCATCACGAGAGTTGATTTAGCTTCAATGGAGAACAATTTTCATGTTCATCATATCTACTATATGATTCATGCTTTACCTTTCAGTGATCCGTGTTCCGAGACCATGTCTGTACATGCTAGGCTCGTCAAGATCAAACCTTAGCTTCCGCATGAGCAAATCTGGCTTGCCCACGTTGTATACACTTGCGGAATCTAACACATCCGATCATCACGTGGTGCTTCGAAACAACAAGCTTTAGCAACGGTGCTTACTAAGGATGAACACTTAAGAACTTGAAATTCATGTGCATGAGGGATCATCTTATAATGCTACCGTCGTTAACTAAGCAATACAAGATGCATAAAGGATTAACATCACATGCAATTCATAATATGTGATATGATATGGCCTTTCTTCTTTGTGCTCCCGATCTCCATCTTCAAGCACGAACATGATCTCCATCATCACCGGCATTGCATCAAGGTCCATGACGCTGCTCCATGGTTGTCGTCCACCAGCTTCAACTATTACAACTACTTTGAATAGACACGTGGGTCTTAACAGAAATTAAAGACAACCATATGGCTCCTGCCGGTTGCCAACTTACAATAAGGAACATTGCATACATCAAATATAATCACAATCATGGCCATATCACATCAGAGCACACCCCTGCAAAACAAAGTTAGACGCCTCTACTTTCTTTGCATGTTTTACGTGGTTTGGGGCTCTCAATAAGTGTCGTTCTAACTTACAAACAAGAACCACAACATTGATACTAATATTGTCAATCACCCGTTGTAAATTGAATCTTAACTATGTTGGGAGAAACAGGCACCCGCAAAGCCACTTATGAAATACAAGTTGCATGTCAAGCGTGGAGCAAGTCTCATGAACGATGTCATGTAAGGTTAGCCCGGGCCGCTTCATCCCACCATCCCGCAAGATGCAAAGTACACAAGAAGCAATCAACAACAAAAGCATCAACGCCCACAATGACCATTGTGTTCTACTCGTGCAACAAATCTACATATAGACACGGCTCTGATACCACTGTAGGGGTTCGTAGCATGGAAAACAAAAAATTTCTACCGCATACAAACAAACAAGCCAAGATCTATCTATTAGATTGTAGCAACGAGTCGATGGAATAACTCACCCTCGAAGATTCCAAAGTGTTTAACGAGAGCGGATTCTCGTGGGTGATGTAGTCGTACTCTTGCCGATCTCAAGATCGCGTAGATGATCCTTTCGGCGCTGCGGTCCGGCAGCGCTTCCGCAGTCGGTCACACGTTCGGTACTCGAAGAAGACCTTCCTCTCCCTTGTTCCAGCAAGCAGCAGAGGTTGTAGCACTCTCCTCGCGATTCTGGCAGCACAACGGCGTGGTACCGGAAGTAGAGGGGAGATCTCGCAGGGCTTCGCCATAAGCCAGAGCGAGTATGGTGGACTATGCGAGAGCCCTCGGTGATCTAGGGTTTAGACGCACCAAGGAGAAGAGGCTAGGACGGTGGCTAGGGCAAGGGGGTGCCCCAACTCGGAGGCTAGGGTTTAGCCCTAGGCGGCGGCAGCAGCAGGTGGTGGCGCCGGCGGCTTGGAGCTAGGGTTTGCGGGGTGCAAGTTGTGTGTTTGGAGGGGCAGCCCTGCCCCTCCTTATATAGGTGGAGTGGGCGCGCCAAGGGGAGGGGAGTCCCTCCTCAACTCGGTCTCCAAGTGGGCCGGAGGTGGAGGGAGGGAACTCCTCCCCAAGTAGGTTTCCTACTCTCCCTCCACCTCACAGAATAGCCGTTTGACTTTTCAAATTGGCGTTTGACTTTTCAAACTAGGATTTGATTAAACCCTTTATTTTGTTCAGCGATGACACCTAGTACATGATGCAATCATTCCAACTTGTTATGAAACATTCATGTACCCTTCCCCTCCGGAGTGTCGGACATTCCGGAACCTTCTAGAACATTCCCGATGAAAACACCGGGACCATTCTCCAACCCCGAAACAGGACTTTCCTTATATGAATCTTATTCTTCGGACCATTCCGGATCTCCTCGTGATATCCCGGATCCCATCTGAGACTCCGAACAACATTCGGTCTCTTACTCATCATTCCATAACTACTCAAACAACGTCGGATCCTTAAGTGTGTCTCCCTACGGTTCGTGAATTATGCGGACATGATCGAGACACTTCTCCGAACAATAACCAATAGAGGAATCTGGAAATTCATATGGCTCCCACATATTTCTATGATTACTTTGCGAACGAATGAACCACTTACATACGATACCAATTTCCCTTTGTCTCACGACAGTTTACTTATCCGAGGTTATGATCGTCGGTATCTCTACATACCTAGTTCAACCTCGTTACTGATAAGTACTCTTTTCTCGTTCCCGTGATATGTGATCCCTTGTGAGCCAGTCACAAGCTTGCAAGCTAATTGGATGACATTCCACCGAGAGGGCCCAGAGTATATCTATCCGTCATATGGATGGACAACTCCCACTCTTGATCCATGTGTCTCAACCAATACTTTCTGAACACTCAATGCTACCTTTATAGCCACCCAGTTACGGTGTGGTGTTTGATGTCATCAAAGCATCCTTCCGGTGAAGGTGATATGCATGATCTCATGGTCGAAGGAATTAGGTTACTATGTATTAGAAAGCATATAGCAATTGAACTATTAAAATGACTTGATCTTTATGCTACGCTTATCTATAGGAGTATGTCCACCATATCATTCTCCTAACGATATGATCTTATTGTTAATAACATCTCAATGTTCATGATAGGGAAACCACAATCATTTATTAACCAACAAGCTAGTATTTATAAAGAGGCTTTACTAGGGACTCTATTTTAGTTTACAAATCACACAAGTATTAATGTTTCCTTGTTAATACTATTATAGCATGAATGTAAACATTTATCATAAACACAAATATATAATAATAACTACATTTATTATTGCCTCTAGGGCATATCTCCAACACACGCATAGCCACAATACTAAAGAAAGTACGAATGGAACTATGCTTCACAACTGGGGAGAACACATCATTGTAATCAATACCTAGAATCTGGCTGAACCCTTTTGCTACTAACCTTGCCTTGTACCTTGAAGGCTCTTTGGGAGACATACCTTCCTTTTTCTTGAAGATCCACTTGCAGCGGACCGCCTTCTTTTGTTTAGGCAAGCGCACAACATCCCATGTGCCATTTTTCTCAAGCGATTGCATCTCTTCTTGCATAGCAGAAACCCACTTCTCCCAGTCAACGGATGCAATGGCTTCATTATATGTAGCAGGTTCAGAATCGTTCTCTACCTTTTCAGCACAACTCAAAGCATAATGAACACGATTACACTCTTCAATTAAACGAGGACCACAATTACGCCTCGGTCTATCAGCAACAATGGACTCATGTGGCTGCTGCAAAACAGTAGGTGAGTGCTGAACAACAATATCATCAATATTTTCCTCATGTGTATCTTCAACGATAGCATCATTATCAATAGTTTTCTGCAGGTTCTCCACCTGCACACTAACTCCCTCCTCTCCAACAGCAACATGAGAGGTATCTGATGGCAAGCTATCATGATACATAACGGACTCATTGAAAACAACGTTTCTACTTAGCAAAATCTTTTTAGTTTCAGGATTCCATAGTTTATATGCTTTAACTCCTGAACCATAAACAAGTAATATGCACTTAAAAGCCCTAGGCTCTAACTTTCCATTATCAACATGAGCATATGCAGTGCAGCCAAAAACTCTCAACTGTGAATAATCAGTAGGCGAACCTGACATACCTCAATGGGAGTTTTCTTCTCAAGTGGAATAGAAGGTGACCTGTTGATGAGGTAACACGCTGTGTTGGCTGCTTCCGCCCATAAACACCTATGCATACCTGCATTAGACAACATACAACGAGCCCTCGAGATGATGGTTCTGCTCATGCGCTCTGCCACGCCATTCTGCTGAGGAGTATATGAGATGGTGTGATGCCTAATCATGCCATCGTTACTACAAAACTCCTCAAACTCATTAGAACAGAATTTCATACCATTGTCAAGTACGTAGAACCTTTACCTTCTTCTCAGTTTGCTTTTCAACCATAACTTTCCACTTCTTAAAAGCATAAAAAAACATCAGATTTATGCTTCAGAAAATAAGGCCACACTTTTCTTGAGTAATCATCAATAATAGTAAGCATGTAATTAGCACCACCAATAGAAGTCTTACGAGACGGACCCCATACATCAGCATGCACATAATCTAATATGCCTTTGGTGGTATAAACGGAAGCATTGAATTTAACTCTTTTATGCTTACCAAAGATGTAGTGCTCATAGAACTCAAACTTACTCAAGTTGCAACCATCAATCAGCTCTCTCTTGACCAACTCTGCCATGCCTTGTTCGCTCATATGCCCAAGACGCATATGCCACAGATGTGTTTAACCACAATCATCAGAATCATTAGAAGTAATATCAGCAGCAATACCAGGCAAAGTGCTACCTCTAAGAACATATAATTTAGCAGAATTCATATCACCTATCATATGAATAAGAGAACCTTTTGATACGTTCAGAATTCGATGCCCACCGGCATACTTGTATCCATCAACGTCCATGGTACTCAGGAAGATCAAATTTCTAGCCATGCTTGGTATGTGCTTCACCTTACTCAACGTGCGTGTCACACCATCATGTGTCCTGATCTTAACAGATCCAACACCAACAATATGGCATGGGTTGTCATTCCCCACACGCACAAAATCTCCAGTCTGCACGGAATCATATGAACTGAACCAATCTTTGTTATAGCAAATAAGAAACGAACATGCAGTATCAAGTATCCATTCATCATCACGAGAAACACAAGAAGCAAAAACAACTAAGCATTCACCATCAGAACTGTCAGAAACAACAACAGCCTTACCAGAACCATCAGACTTATCTTTCGGTTGGTAAGTTCTGTTCCTTTTCTCCTTATTCTGCAACTTCCAACAATCATTAATAACATGATTAGTTTTCCTACAATACCTGTAGAATTTGTCCTTTCCCTTGGACTTTGAACGACTTCTGCTGTCCTTGCTCTTATCTCTATTGCCATAGTTGTTATTCCTCTGCTCGGTCCTGCCACGAACCTGCAGAGCCTCAGCCTTGGATGACGTCCCATCTGACCCTACCATAGTTTTCATCTTTTCCCTCTGTTTGAGGGCATCATGTAGTTCGACAAGGGTTAGTTCATCACGGCTCAACAATATTGTATCATGAAAATGTGTATAGGAACTAGGCAATGAGCATAAGAGTAGAAGAGCTAAATCATCATCATCATATTTTACCTCCATAGACTGCAAATCTGAAACAATCTCTTTAAAAACAGATATGTGATTCATTACCAATCCACCTTCTTGCAGCCTATGCGAGAACAACTTCATCTTCACGTTCATCTTACTGGTTAGATCCTTTGACACACAGATCGTTTCCAATTTTTCCCACAGGGCAGCAGCAGATTTCATCTCCAGTACTTCGTGCAAAATATTATTGGACAGATGAAGTTGAATCAAAGACAAAGCCTTACGGTCCTTCCGCTTCTCTTCGGCGGACCAGGTCTTGGCATCCTTTTCGCCGAATCCATCCAGCGCTTCATCCAGATCAAAAGTTTGGGCGAGAATCGCCCGCATCTTCACCTGCCACAAGGAGAATCTTGTGGTGTAGTCCAGCTGTGGTAGATCGAACTTCAATGACGACATGTCGCAAACCCTAGATTAGAACCTGGGGCTCTGATACCACTTGTTACAATTGCGACAAGAAGATAACAAATAACGAAAACAAAAAATACAGCAAGGGGACACAGATTTAACGTGGAAAACCTCTCTAATAAAGAGAGGAAAAAACCATGGGTGCCAGCCAGCAAAACTTCACTATATCGAGGAGTGTTTACAAATGCCGGTGATTTCACAGATGTAACTCATCCCAACCGGCGGCTTACAAGGGGTTTACACTCGGCCCAAGCCTCCGGCGATGTGCCTCGCTCCACTCGTCAGAAGTTAGCCTATACTTTGTAGAATTAATGAAAGTCAGGAGTGATCGGTACGAGCAGTGCCGTACCCGATTTTGTTACCAAATCCTTCATATTCTCGACTTAGGTAAAATTGTCGAGGTTTGGTAAGGGCAGGACGCGCCCGTACGACATTCCTTAACCAAAACTTGTCACATGTTAACTTAACTCTTTTTCGCAGGCTAAAACCAGGTAGAAAATGAACAAGGTTAGTGCAAGATTAACGAACATCCCTGTCCATACCAAATCGATACTCTAGACGGAGAGGAGCCCGAATGTTTAACGACCACTTATTATGATGATTTGTATAGTGAGGCGCATGTCAGGAATATGCAACTTGTATTCCTCTGGGGGCCAAAGGCCACAATATATAGTACAGGTACATGGCAAATACGCAGGAAGCCCTCTAACATATGGGGGAAATACAATATACAAATATATACATCTAACACCCCCCCTCAAACTCATGGTGGATCCACAACACTGAGTTTGGAGAGTAAGAAATCATGCTGCGCTTTGGTCTGTGCCTTCGTGAAGAAATCCGCCAACTGTAAATCTGAAGGCACATACTGAAGCGCAACAACCTGAGCCTGCACCTGAGCACGTGTATAGAAAGCATCAACACCAATATGCTTGATAAGCTCATGCTTGACCGGATCACGTGCAACACTAATAGCACCTGTACTGTCAGACAAAACCAGACTGGGTGTGGTAATAGAGACCCCAAAATCCACAAGTAACCACCGTAACCAGGTCACCTCAGCAGTCAACAAGGCCATAACACGCAACTCAGCCTCAACATTCGAACGGGAAACCGCTGTCTGTTTCTTCGTCTTCCAAGCAATGAGCGAACCACCAAGAAACACACAGTAAGCAGAAAGTGAACGACGATCCAAAGGATCACTCGCCCATGTAGCGTCCGAATAACACTAGAGCTGGAGGGAGCTGGAACGAGGAAAGAAAAGGTGACGAGTGATTGTACCACGAAGATAACGAAGAACGCGGAGAAGATGACTATAGTGAACATTGGTAGGAGCAGAAACAAACTGACTCAGAATATGAACAGGATAAGAAATGTCAGGGCGAGTGACAGCAAGATAAACAAGACTCCCAACAAGATGAAGATAACGCGTCGGATCAGGAAGAAGATCACCATCAGTAGACTGAAGCTTAACATTAAGCTCCATAGGGGTCTCAACAGTGCGCTCATCCCCTAGAGCAGCACGAGCAAGAAGATCCTGAATATACTTTTCCTGAGAGATGTAAAAGCCATCCGAAGTGGAGGAAACCTCAATCCCAAGAAAGTATCGAAGAGGACCAAGATCAGCCATAAGAAACTGATCACGAAGACGAGCCTTAACAAAGGCGATATACTCAGAATCATCACCAGTAATGATCATATCATCAACATATAGAAGAAGAAGAGTGCGGCCACGAGGAGAAGTGTGAACAAACAGCGCTGGATCATGAGCACTAGGGGAGAAACCAGCAGCAGTCACTACAGAAGCAAAGCGCTCAAACCAGGCACGAGGGGCCTGTTTGAGGCCATAAAGAGAACATCGAAGACGACAAACCATCCCCTCGGGAACAGAATACCCAGGAGGAGGCTGCATATAAACCTCCTCACTCAACTCACCATTGAGAAAGGCGTTCTGAACATCAAGCTGGGACACAGACCAGTGACGAACAGAAGCAACATCAAGAAAAGTACGCACAGTGGTCATATGAGCCACAGGAGCAAAGGTTTCATCATAGTCACGACCATGCTCTTGCTGAAAACTACGCGCCACAAGACGCGCTTTATAGCGCTCAAGAGATCCATTAGAGCGGGTCTTAATCTTATAGACCCACTTACACGTGATAGGACGAACACCGGGAGGGGGAGAAACAAGATACCATGTGCCAGTGCGCTCAAGTGCAGCAATCTCCTCAGCCATGGCCAGCTGCCATTCAGGATGATGCTCAGCATCCCGATAAGAAGTCAGCTCAGAGGCAGCAGAAAGACCATACTGACTAGGAGAGTAACGGTTGGGGGCACGGCGCTGACGAACAAGACGAGTAGATGGAAGCTCATCAGAGGAAGACGACTCAGGAGACGACGATGAAGAAGAAGAAATAGCAGAGGAAGATTTCGGAGAACGAGGAGAACTAGAAGAACTAGACGGAGCAGAGGAGGACGGTGTAGAAGAAGAGACATCAGGGGTAGGAGATCCTGAAGAAGGCACAATGGGAGTAGAAGGAGATGTGTCAGGGAAGAGAAGAAAAGAGATATCTTCCACCGGGTAGGTACCAGCGGTGGGACGAGGATAGAAAGGGCGCATCTCATCAAAAGTAACATCATGAGAGATACGCATCCGACGACCAACGGGGTCCCAACAGCGATAGCCCTTATGCTCATCACTATATCCAAGAAAAACACACTCAACAGATTGAGCGATCAGTTTGGTGCGTTCGCGAGGAGCAAAAAGAACATAGCAAACACAACCAAACAAGCGAAGCATGGAGTAGTCTGGAGACTGTCCAGATAGACACTCAAGAGGGATACCACGTGGGCGTTGTCAGGGCGGAGTCAGTCCCGCGCGTGGGAGAGAGGAAGCAGCAGGAGGTCCCGCACGTTGCCAGCCTGGTGCCAGCTCGGGGTGGGATCTGGCTCCCCGCGCAGTCCCGCGCGTGGGCGGAGCAGCAGGAAGCCCCGCGCGTCTCGAGCGGGAGGCAGGCGCGTCTCGTCGGGTGCAGTCTCGTCGATCTGGAGCAGTCTCGTCGAAGTCTCGTTGATCTGGAGCAGGAGATCGATCCGATCTGGAGTGGTGAGCGGAGATCAATCCAATCTGGAGAACGGGCGGCTTCACACCAATCTGGAAACGAATCGGACAACAACAGCAAGGAACAAGGCGGCAACCGGCGGCGGCGACAACAGCAAGACCGTTGGCGACAGGGACGGTGGCGGCTGCAGCGACGAAGTTGCGAGTAGGAGGAGGCTAACCTAGCTCTGATACCATTTCAGGAATATGCAACTTGTATTCCTCTGGGGGCCAAAGGCCACAATATATAGTACAGGTATAGGGCAAATATGCAGGAAGCCCCCTAACATACGGGAGAAATACAATATACAAATATATACATCTAACAGCGCAATGGTTATATTTGCAAGTATTTTCTTACCTATTTATACATACATCTCACAATATTTTTTACATGGAAGGTGCTTGTCATAGTGTTTAGACAGATTATTTTCTTACATCGATCCATTTGATACTATTGAACATGGGGAGCAGAAGTATATTCTTCAAGCAAATTTTATCAATTGTGCTTCAAAGATCATTTGGAAATCTAGTTTTTAAGTTTCTTTGGATGTCTAAATGCACACCTAGAATGAGTTCTTTTTCTGGTTATTGTTTTCTAACAGGATGAACACCAATGTTGAAGTGCAGACACTACAACTTTGGCACTAATCATAACTGCATGTTATGTGATAAATCTCCTAAGGAAACTCTTGAGCACATATTTTTCCATTATGATTTTAGTCAGAAATTTTGGGAGCTTCTAGGAATGCAATGGAACGATTGGAGATTTTAACAATAGTAGAGGTTCAGGGAAAACACCAATGTTCATGGAGATTTTAACAATAGTAGCCTAGAACTTATGGAAGGTGAGGAACAATTGGTTCTTTAGAGGCATCACTCTTGAAGTTAAAACTTGAAGACTAGGTTTAAATCTGATTTGCTTCTCCTGATTCATATGACCAAGGAATCTTTGAACGATTTTATTTATGTATTTGTAGACACTTTGTGGACTCTCTATAGACACTCTATAGAGTGGTTTATAATGACTCTTTGTTCATATGTACAGATGTAACGTGTAAGCCTTCTTTTGACGAAATGAAAGGACACTAGGAACCTTTCCTACTGTCATCAGAGTTCAAAAAACCACTATGTTTAAATTTCATTTTATTTAACTTCTTCAAACCTGAAAATTCTGATGCCATTTTATTCTATGCATTTTGTGAACTCATGGGCATATTAATTGTATTTTTTATGAAAAAAATAAAGATACGAAATTGTTTTGCATGTTCTTTGTCCATTTAATCAATTTTCGAATTTTATAGATAATCCACAGCATGTGACGTGATATGGTTTGAGGCTATCCCTTCAGTACAGGAAATAGCATGGGTCGTCAGATTTCATGACAATCCAACATACGAGGTTGTTCAGAACATGCTCACTAGCAAAATGATGATGGCGGCTGCCGGAGACTCTTGTAGTTATGGTGGCGGCGGATCTAATGATCTTCGACGATGGAGAGGTAGATGACGAGCTTTGGTGGTCGACAACGGTCATGTCGGTCGGCTTGCATCAGCTTTCTCTTTCTTGTGTGGCGAAGAAGGGCGGTTGGTCAATTCGGTCTTCGACGGAACTCCATTAGTACTTCCTAGACCCTTTGTTGCTTTTCCCGAGGGTTTACGAGGTTAGCGGGATGCCGTTAAGCGAGGGAAAAATAACATATGAAGAAAGGGACTCGAAGCGACAGTAAGCTCGATCATGAGCTCCGTTGAAGGCTATAGTGGGGAGATTGATGATGGTGGAAAAATTTAGCAGCATGGCGTCATCGAACTAGGGTTTAGGGTAGATGAAAAAGCTAGTGTTTCATCAAGGGAGAAAGAAATGCGAGTGAAAAAATGGATCAATTTTGAGGAATTTTGGTTCTGTTTCGAACCGTGTTCGTCATAAACTCCTAGACGGAGGTTGAAGTTGATGGGTAGGGTCCACCTGTTAGTGACATAGAGAGAGGAGCGATAGTACTATTTCGGTAACCGGGACTAAAGCCCCGTACCAACCGGGACCTATAGCCCCGTTTCCACCAGTGAGTGGCCATTAACTCAAATTTTGATCGGACAGCGTGGATCGACCACTACCATTTCGGTAAGCCGGGTGGGCCGTGGGCTGAAAGGCTAGGTAGGGCGGACGTTTTGACTCGCCTAAGTTCTCCTGCCCTTTTCTTAATCTTTTTAGTTTTTTGTGATCTTTTTATACAGGACTCCAAATAGCTAAAATAAGTCTACAAGAATTTGTAAAATATAGAATACGTTTTTAGAACATTACCGGACACTTTTCAAGTCGAGAACAAAAATATAAAATAGATTTTTTGCACTTGGTCTTAACATGATGCACATGGATGAAATTCTGAATGATAAAATTCGGATGTCACACCCAGTGGATACCGTCTTCGTTGCTGCGACATATATGCCGTCGAGCTGCTTTGCAAGGGCGCCAACCACTAGGCGCGAACAAGATTCAGTTTGTGTCCTAGCAGGCTAGCACCTAAGTGCCACCGATAGTAGAGAAAACCTACACCCCCACATTGGATAATTGACCCGTGCGAGTTCTTCTGCGCTGAGAGTCATCGTAGAGGTGCTTGAGGATGACATGGTGAAGGTGGGAGGGTTGTTCGATTTGTCGTCTGTAGATTGAAGATACGAATTAGGAAGAGGTATCTCTTGATACCATGTAAAATAGGGTTTAAGCGTCTCTACTCAATGTCTTTCATTGAGTCGAGCATGTTTATTAAATCAGAAGATGCCTACAAACTCCTCTTTCAATTCATGATGGTGAATGCAGGAGCTACCTGGTGAAGTGGTGATGATTGGACTAACCATGTTTTCGCGACCAAAAGCTGAAGGATATGCTGACAATAAAGAAATAGCTTATGAATCCACCCACAGGGAGGCTCAGAGGCAGAGCTTGCAGCGCAAACCTGACTCATCATTCATCAACATAGAAGAAACACACCGGATGAGCTGCTTCTCAGCAGCATTGATACTGATTGGGTCACGACTGCTTCTTCGTGGCCGGTTATTTTAATTACCAGGCCTCTTACTGTATGTACTAGTAAATGTGGAGTGGCGTCACACCGCACATGTGATGGGACAATGTCGCCGAATATTTGGTTAAATGTACTGCCCGAGATTACTCCATATGTAGTGTAATATTGTTCTCTCAAGTTTCTACCAAAGACAGAGTAATATTTTCTTGGGACAAAAGTTGAGGTCAATGGTGGAATTAGTGTTGAAGAATAAAAAGTACACCAAAATTGAATTGATGCTGGCAAATTACAGCCTAAAAATAACTCACCCACCATCGGGAAATTACCAGAATATAATTACCATATGAAAACTGCAGCTGATAAAGTGTGAAGAAAAATTACTACCAAGGAACCTAAAAAATACCGCCGAGGAAATAAGGTTAGAGAATTATTCCCCGTTGAGAATGTACCATAGGGTAACGCAGAAGCATGTGATGAGGCCACAACCACAACGTTTGTTACGTACTACAGAATGTATGATAGTTGAAAGAAAATTACAACCTCAATGTAGCGAGCCCTTGTGGTTTTCTATGTTGGACCATATGGAATTATCTACGGAAGACCGTTGGATGAGATGCCTCAAGTAATTTATTAGTATAAAAAAATTGTCCTGATTAAATGGGTTGAAATTCCAATAGCTGAAACTAGTGATAAGGTCACAACCTGACCATTCATTACTTATTATCCAATATATTATACTCCCTTCATACCGGTTTATTAGACTAACACGGAGTTTAAAAAAATGTTTGACTACAAATTTGATCAATAAGATACGAGTCATATGTCACACAAACTATATCATTGAAAAGATCTCCTAAATATGAATCCAATGGTATATTTTTTGCAAAATATAATTTATATTTTATTGACCAATTTTATGGTCAAACTTTTTTCTTGAATCCCGTGTTAGTCCAATAAACCGGTATGGAGGTAGTAAGTGAAATCATCTTAATAAAAAGTTTAGTGCCCCATTATGATTATATTTTTTGCATCCTTGATGCAGCCAAGTTAACCACTCAAGTTATATAAGATGCTTCAAATGATTTCATAATTCCTATCTAACAACCGTAATAAAAATATCAAGTTGAGGTGACCAAAGAGTGGTCTAGATTCCAATTGAGTGAAAATGCCAAAACCTGACTAGTCATACCTCCATATAGAAGTGAATGCATCTTCCAATGAGTAGCTAACCCTTGGGAATAGCTAACCCTTGGGTTTATCGTGTTGTATCCTTGAAGTAGCTAGCTTACCTACTTTCGTAGGAGAAGATGCAGCAAGTCAATTTTTCGTATTGCCCATCTAGCAGAGTACCAAAAATCAAGTTGTGATGATTAAAAAGTGTTTCAGATTTCAATCGTAGAAGCCTACGATGTGATCACAACTGGACCAGTTATTGTTTATTAACTGATATATGATAATTGAAAGCCTGTTCTGACGTGTAAGTAGACCTTGTGATCATTTCGTTGCATCATAGAAGCAGCCCACTTACCTACTCATGTTAGACAAGGGTCATCAATACTTATTAACCACATAAGGATCATCCATCATCGAAGCAGCCCACATACCTACTCATGTTAGGCTAGTCATAGTGGGAGTAACTAAGGTGGTAACATGCATCCACATGCAATGCCAACTAGACATTTTAAGGATGTGTCATGTCATTAAATGATGAAAGAGAGGCTTGGAGTAACTAGCTATGTTACCATAACATCACACACTCCAAAACAAGATGAGTCTATAAGCTAATAAATAAGGCCTTGCATGTTACTAGACACAAGTTACTATCCACTATGAACGTGGTAACTTAGACTAGTGTCATATGCATGACACTAGCTCAAGTTACTCCCCACTATGACCAGCCTTAGACAAGGGTCATCAATACTTATTAACCACATAGGGATCATCATAAAAAATTGATATTCCGCTCTTTAAATAATGGTTCAGATTCCAATATCTAAAACTAGTGATAAGGTCACTTTTTTTTTCTTTTTTCGAAATGGGGGTATACCCCGGCCACTGCATCCTAGGATGCACATAGCCGTCTTTATAATAAAAAGTCGAAGGTTCACAAATTACAAATCAAAGATGGTTGATACCTATACCAACCATCTGAAAAACAACAAAAAAAATTCGATAGCGAAAAGCCTACACAAGTTAGCCATCTCTCAATCTACTAGAATGACGCCACATAAATATTGCCTCCGTCCAGAAAAGAATCTCATAGATTTATCTGTATTTGCATTATCTAAACAAGTTTTAATGTATACACCCTCCGTCCAGAAATAACTGATTTGGATTTGTCTAGATTCGAATGTATCTAGACGCATTTTTTTGTATAGATATATTCGAATATAGGAAAACTAATATTTCTATACGGATGAAGTAGATAAATGTGAATCTAGACAAATCTATGACACTCGATTTCAGGACTGAGGGAGTGATAAGTGAAAGCATCTTCAAAAGCTTAGTGAGCCATTGCGATTACATTTTTTGCATCCCTGACGTAGGCAACTTGACTACTCATGTAAGATAAGATGCTTCAAATGATTTTTTGCATAATTTCCAACTAACAACCATTATAAAAATATCAAGTGAGACGACAAAACAGTAGTTTAGATTCAAATTGCATAAGCCAGTGAAAAGACCAAAACCTAACTACGAGTGTAGTCATTACGTAATCTGATATTAAATATTAACTAGTTCCACGTATCGTGTCCGTATAGGAAACATGTCTCCGTCGGCAATATAAACTTAAAATACATGCATTCAAACGGATATAGACGTGATTTCCACACATCGTTAGCAGCCACTCCAAAGACATGCATACCTACAAATATATCTTTGTAAATCTCATCTCTTTAACGATGGGCAAAATAAGGGAATCGACAAAACTTTTCTAGACAAACATCATCTTCACTCTTGATAGTGATCAGAACCTACTGGCAGCAGCAGCATATGCCGATGTATACACCTCCTCCACCACTGCAATTACATCGTGAGAGAGATTCATCTGCTAGACTGAATCATAGTAACTCAGATCTCAGAATGACCAGCAAGTATGCCCTGCACTACAAGAACAGCGCCGCGCGCCGACGGCCGGCCGCTATCTCCGCTTTCTCGCCGTCAGCGTATTGGTGTCAGCGTAGGCACCAATACGCTGACGGCTCGGTGTAGCAACGCCGTCGGGTACAAGGTGGCCAAGGTGGCCGTGTGGCACTTGCCGGCCAGGCCAGGACTGAGCCTTAACGGCGCCATGCGTATGCCGAGAGCCGCCGTCGGCATAGTCTACGCCGACGGCCACCCTCGGCTTACCGCTGTACATTTTTTATTTTTTCCCACCAAATAATGAACTTATTTTATATTTGTATCTATTTATATCAATTATTCAGGTTTCAAATAATAGTCTCCACGCCCACATGAAATGTCGAATCTTCTCACAATCCGAGAAATTTGCATGTTTGTGCAGCTAATTTTTTTTAAATAATACATTTTTTTATTCATTTTCACAAATAATACGCAAATTTGGCAAATTTCAAATCTGTCGATCCGTCGTCCGTTCAACGGACGACAGAGCGCGTTCGTCGCTTGAGGAGACGACCAACATGTCGTCTTTTGTTGAAAAGACGACCAAGTTGTCTTCTTTTCTTCAAAAGACGACCAACGTGTCGGGTGGCAGGGGTCGGCCTCGTCGGCGGTTCAACGGACGACGCGCGCTGTCGGGGTGACAGGGGTCAGCCGCGTCGACTGTTCAAGGGACGACGCCCGTTTCGTCCTTTGAAGGGACGACGCGCCCCAGCTATATTAGCTCGCCCGCCCGTGCCCGTCGTCTGCTTGCTCTCATTTCCAGCTCGCGCGTCTGCTAGCTCCTCTCTAGCTCTTCTTCCTCTCTCGCTTGCTCTCATTTTTTCAGCCGTTGCACCGATTTGTAGCCTAGATTTCTATCCAAACTCGCTGCTCTGACACATTAGCAAGCTAGTAGAGTCCCGATCTACTAATGGAATAGCCTGGCATAGTGATTTGAGGCGTTTTGGTGGAGGGATCTGGTGGTGTTCTTGTTGAGCAATGGCCATGGTGGAGGCTGGTGCTGGGACTTGAGGAAGGTGCATGGTGGAGGTGCTGATCCGTTGACCTGAGGCAGCTGCACGGCAGGACTTCGCACGCTTCAAGGGTAAACCCTAATTTCTTGCTTATTGCAGTCATGTGTGTATGTTCATAGGTATTTGTAGAGTATTATGTGTCAATGTACCTATTTTTGACTATTTTTGGTATTTTTTAGGTCGAAAATCATGTCAAATAATGTAGTGTTTAGGTTCTTGTATGGTCCTGGTTCCGTCAGAATAAACCAGCACGGAGTTGATTTGAGCGAGTTTAGATTTATGGATGAAGTGCTTTAGAATCCTGAAACAGTGCCCGTTACTCAGTTGAAGGATTGGTTATGTGTTCGTTTAGGGCTCCCTCCTACCCATACTGTCGGTGTGCATGCTTTATGGACTAAGTCAAGGCAAACCCCTAATTTTTATTTAAGGCCAATAGAAGCGCAACAGAAATGGGTCAAATTTGTGCAAGCTTGCCAGAAAAGAGAAGTTAACCCCAGTCTCTTAGTGTTACCTGTGGTGAAAGAGGCTGGGTATGATCATGACCATAGTAGTCAGACCGGTCATGCTGGAGGTAGTTATGATCATGGCCAGAGTAGTCAGACCGGACATGCTGGAGGTAGTTATGATCATGGCTAGAGTAGTCAGACCGGTCATGCTGGAGGTAGTTATGATCATAGCCAGAGTAGTCAGGGCCAAGAGGGTGGCGGCGGATATGAATCAGGTCACAGTAGCTATGCACACACCGGGGGTGATGGTTATGTATCAGAGGACGGTGGTGAAGGATTAGGGGAAGACATATTCAGTGGCGAAGCTGATGAGGACGAGATATATGATGGTTTGTTGCAACATCAAATGGAAGCCGAAGACTCAGAAGGAAACAGTGATACGGCTGATGATTCTGGCGAGTCTGATCAAGAAGAGATCGGCCAACCTATTCCGGCATCATGGAATAATGACAACACAGCAGCAATGACTGTGAACGATGGACATGATTCGGCGTGGCATTATCACGCGAACAACATCTCTCTGGGTGCATTATATCCTAGCAAGAGACATCTGCAGGAAGCAATTGTTGAGTGGTCAATGTCCATGCAACGGGTCATGAAAACGAAGGTGTCATCACAACAATATTTTACATTGGTTTGCGAGGAAGCTGGATGTCCTGCAAGGGTGCATGCCCATGTCCCTAGGTATGACACAAACTGGAAGGTCACCGATGTTGTGATGCACACATGCACACTTGAAAGTGTCCTTCAGGACCATCGTAACCTCACGTCAACCCTCCTGGCTAGACTGTTGTACACAGAGATAGTGGAGGGCAAAGCCATGGGGGTGAAAGCTATCATTAACAAAGTTTCTGTCAGATTCCGCTACAATATTTCATACGGGAAGGCTTGGAGGACTAAGCAAAGGGCACTGGAGGCAAGGTTTGGTTCGTTTCGAGACGGGTATGACTGTGTTGTTAGGATGCTCCAGACACTGCAGGCTAGGAATCCAGGCACCTACGTGGACATCCAACACTTTACATTGCCACATGAACCTAATTTGAGGGTACTTCATCGAGTGTTCTTCTCATTTGCTATATGCATAGAAGCTTTCACTCACTGTCGACCAGTCATCTGTGTGGATGGTACATTTCTCACTGGCAAGTATAGGGGTCAGATATTGACTGCCATAGGCCAAGATGGAAACAATCAAGTGGTTCCACTTGCTTTTGCTTTCGTGGAGAGCGAGAACACCGAGAGTTGGGTATGGTTTTTCAGGCAGCTGAAGATAGCAATTGTGAGAGATACACCGAATGTATGCGTGCTTCATGATAGGCATCCAGGTATACTAAGCGCGATAAAGAAGCTCACACAGCCCACTCCTGATGAAGTAACTCCATGGCTGGACATGCAGAGTCGTTGGTGCATGCGGCATCTAGGGGCCAATTTTTTCTCACAGTTCAGGAACAAAGCTCTTATGAACCTATTCAAGAAGCTTTGCAAGCAGAACCAAGAGTGGAAGTATATCAAGTATCGTGGCTATCTTGATGACTTCACTAAAAAACATGTGACTCAGAGGAGAGCAGCTAGAGCAACAGCGGTCGCGGCTCATGCAGCGGCGTTAGCTGCACAGGCAACAACAGGAGCAGCACCACCGGAGGAAGAACCCATTGCCCTTTGTGACTTGCCAGGATTTGACCAACCCGGTACTAGGAGAAGGCCTGGCAGAAGGATTAAAAACTTTCAGGAATGGATACAACACGAGCCTGTAGAGAGGTGGTCTCTGCTGCATGACACTCATGGTGCTAGGTTTGGCGTCATGACTACAAATCTGGCTGAAACTTACAACTTTGTCTTGAGAGGAAGTAGGGCTCTACCATTAACAACCATTGTGGAGTGTATTTTCACCGGAACTCTGAAGTATTTCAGAGACAGACTCCAGATGGCTCAGATGCATATCATGAACAACCCAAACACGAGGTATTGTTCAAAGATCATGCATTACATGGATGCCAAGATGGAGAAGGCTCGGTCCATGCATGTCATCGCCATCAGTAATCAGGAAAGAAGGTTCGAGGTACGCCTCCCTTCCAACCGGATTGGAACAGGAGAAGAGGTAAAGACACAGGAGGTGAGGATAGGCAACGAAGCCTGGCCAACGTGTGAGTGCACGTGCAATAAACCCAAGCTGTTGCATCTGCCTTGCTCTCATGTACTAGCTGCATGCGGGTTGATGGGTATGGATGCGATCTCGTTTGTGTCTCCTTATTTCCTTAAGTACGCGGTGGTCAATACGTGGGCAGGCGAGATGATGGGATATAGGGCATGGGGAAATTTCAATAAAGTAAATCCAGGTGAAAGGGTTTACATCCCAGATCCTGTACTGATGAGGACAGGAAGAGGAAGGCGACAATGTGTCCGCATCCGTAATGATATGGATGAATCTGAAGCCGGAGGCCCTACTAGGCAATGTTTTCTGTGTAATCAATTTGGTCATATAGACACCAGTTGCCACATCTTTGGGACTGGTGGAGCTGCTCCTCGTGGACGTGGCAGCCGAGGAAGAAGAGGCAGAGGAAGAAACTAGACGTGTGGAACTATGTCTTAAATTTGTAATATGTGTGGAACTATGTCTTAAATTTGTTATATGTGTGGAACTATGTCTTAAATTTGTAATATGTGTGGAACTATGTCTTAAATTTGTAATATGTGTGGAACTATGTCTTAAATTTGTAATATGTGTGGAACTATGTCTTAAATTTGTAATATGTGTGGAACTATGTCTTAAATTTGCTCGGGAAGGTGATGTTCACTGAGAACCACGTGTCGACCATTAGTGCGCGATACATCCATTTTGCTAGATGGATCGCGAAGGCGACGTGCCAGGAAGAATGCACACAGTGGAGTTGGGGTTCAGCTGTCTTAGCAGCTACGTACCGAGGTATGTGCAATGCTTGCCAGTTAACCAAGGACAGTTCTGCCTTGCTAGGATGCCCATTGTTGCTGCAACTGTGGTCGTGGGAGAGGTTCCCTATCGGCCGTCCAGATGTAAGTGTCAACCAAATAGTCGGCAACCAGGAACATGAAACAATTGTCTACCACTCTGACCTGCTGTTCGACGAAGAGCAAATTGATTTTCCTACATTTGGCACTCACTGGACCGTCGCAAGGTCAGTGTAATGTCTTAATAAATTGCACTTCTGGTACTACAATATGAAAGTTACTAACAACTATTTTGTCATGCAGTGTCGTTTCGCGGGAGAGCAAGTCGTTAGATGCTATCCATCGTTCAGCGAGCAGTTCGACACACTGAAAGAGGATGTCATGATTTGGGAGCCGTACACCCTGCAGACACGACACGCACGATATCCCGGCGGGTTATCTATTATGTGCACTAGAGATCGAGAGTACTGGCTGACTACATCGAAGATCATCTTTGATTGCCAAGTTGAGGAGATGTCTCAACAGAGGGTCATGCGACAGTTTGGTCTTTGCCAGATGGTAGATCCCCCGCGTCCGGATGTTCCCCTTCCAGATGTCGTGCACGCGTAAGTAAATATATGTACATAAGAAATGCATCTTATACTTCATCTATGTTCTTTAATGATGGTCTAACAAATTCTAATGACAGGTACTCTCGGAAAAGTAGCAAGACCGCCACTCAATGGCTCCAACGGGTGGGGATTTACGTCAACGAGTGGCAGAATGCACCAACACAAGTGTGGCACGCTGGCCCGTTTGATATGGAGCTATTCCACGGATACCTACAGAGGTACATGTCGATGACACGGCTACGTCCCATTCCACACGCATATGACGATGAGATATACCCTAGCCAGTCAACACTGGAGTCCAGACAGTCAGCGGTAAGTACTTTATTTAGAGCATAATCAACATGAGTGCCTATGTAGTGCATACCTAACTATGAGACAAATGCAGGCCGATATGACGTGGGAGCTACAGACTGAGGTGGCTCAGTACGGACGATCGCTTTCGAACGTTCCTCTTGTGCCCCGTCAGCAGGCTCAGTCCTTTGCCCGGCGGGTCGAGGAGAAGCTGCGGCGTATCTACACAGCCATCACGTGCACCAGCGTCTCAGACGTTGTTCAACACCGAGAAGCACAACGCCCACCGCGTCACTCGGTGGAGGAGCGCGCCCCACGTCGATCCACGCAGCAGCGCCCACCGCGTCACTCGATGGAGGAGCGCGCCCCACGTCGATCCATGGAGCAGCCACCTTCTCCAGACCATGCTGGAGGCTCGGGAGGGCACGAGGAGCATATTTCTCCACCACTCCGCCACGGGCCTCGTCCACGACTCTCACAGCAGGCGCCGCAGAGAGCACCACCTCCAGACCAGGCTGGAGGCTCGAGGGTGGCAGCAATCACAGTTTACTTCTGACCCGTGGCAGCAATCGCAGTTTAATATCGACCAGTGGCAGCAGAACCAGATTACTTTTGAACAGTGGCAGCAGCAGCAGATCCCCTACATGGACTTCGCTTATCGACCACAATCTCATCCTCATGGTAAGCGTGTCCCTTCCTACTATTGTTAGATGCAGTAAGACATTGTTCGGTACTTAATTTCTTATACACTAGCAGGAGACTCCGTTACATGGGACAGTACTGACGACCGTGATCAGCAGACACAACACAAGCAGGTAGACTGGTTTGGCCAGTATCAGCCAGGTACTCCACCACCTATCCCCACACAGGATACACAGGATCAAGGTGAAGGGTCAACTGCACCTCGCCGTGATGTGATGCCACCCCACAGATATGGATGGAGTACACCGAGGCCTCCGCCACCTCGTCGTCGACACCAGTGATATCTACTTATGTATCAGTCATTTACCTATCTATGTATGAGACATCATTCTATTATTTCATGATTTTATTCGACAAACTACTCAACATAACTTGCAACATAGTTCAACATAACTTGTGGTACATAAATAAGAGTCCTATCTATCCCTAGCATGATGCCTTTCCCTTTCCCTTCGATGATGCCTCGCCCTTTCCCTTGGACGATCCCTCGCACTTGCTCTTCTTGGCCTGCGCTTTCTTCTTCTCCTGCCTCTTGTCCCACTCAGCTCTCGCCTTGCTTCCAACGGGTGGCGGCATGAAGATATCATCCTCATCTTCGCTCTCTTCTATCCAGGCCCTAGGTGCCACAACTTGCTCCGTCATGTCAGCTTGACTCTTCTTGGCCTGCTCTTTCTTCTTCTCCTGCCTCTTGTCCCACTCAGCTCTTGCCTTGCTTCCAACGGGTGGCGGCATGAAGATATCATCCTCATCTTCTCTATCTTCTATCCAGGACCAAGGTGCATTAGCCACCTCCATCATGCGAGCTTCACTCTTGAAGGTGAGCTTGTCCCACCTTGCCTTGATCCTGAGAAGCTCTGCTCGTACCTGACTTGGGGTCTTCAGTTTCCACCCTCTTCGATGAAGTGACTTACCAAGTATAACGAGAGCATCATGGTTCGATACCAACGTATCCCAGTCGGCTGGTTTATCGCCTATCTCAACAGTTCTGGCTATGAAGAAAAGCCCAATGGACATATCTACAGGCCAGGGAGACGCGTCGGTCATAGTGAAGAGGAGTGGAGGAAAATGCGAGAGCAAAAGGAGAGAGGGAAATGAGAGAGTAAGAGGAGGAAGAGATGAACTGGGTTAAAGGATACATCCCGTTGCCCGGATTTATAGAGGCACCGAACCGAATAGGCGGGAAAAAAGGGCGGGAAGTCGTGGCGGGAAAAAGAGGGCGGGAAGTCGTGGCGGGAACAAAGGGCGGGGATTACTGGCGTGAAAAATTTGCGGGGAGTAACGGCGGGAAAAAATGGCAGGGAGTACCGGCGGGAAAAATCGGCACGAAGGATTGCCGAGGAGCGGACGATTATTTAGCGGCGGGAGCACTGGGGCGTCGGCTGCTCAAAGGACGAACCCATCTGTCGTCCGCGCAACCAACGAAGGAGCTCTGTCGTCCGTTGAACGGACGACGGACGGACAGAAATGAAAATTGCTAAATTTGCATATTATTTGTGAAACTGAATAAAAAATGTATTATTTAAAAAAAATTAGCTATTTGTAAGTGTTATTATCACATGTGTGTGAAATTTATGTATCACACATTTTGGTGAAATTGTTCAAAGGTTCAATCCTTTTCCTACGCCAACCCATTTTTTTACACCATTCCTCACCAAGTGTGATCCCCTTCTTGGACATGGTAACACTTAGTAAAATCTTAGATCTTTACGTGGAAACTCCCGTCACGGGGCAAGCGGAGCCTATCTTATGGAAAAGTATGCCCAACCTTTGCTTTGCATGTACATTTATCCTAAATAAACCAAAATAAATAGAAAGGTCCATCGGCCTACCCCGTACGCAGGAAAGATATAGGGGTAGATCTGCGGGCCCTCGGTCTAGGGTTTCGCTGGACAAAGACCACCGGAGTATGGGAATCACATAAGAACTTGCATGTGTCCCTAGCATATGTGTGTGAGATTGATGCAAGTTTGGTAGGTTACATGTGTAGGTCCCAAGTGTGACCTCCTTCTCAGACATGCGTTAGCACTTAGTAAAATCCTAGAACTTTACGTGGAAACTCCCGTCACGGGGCAACCGGAGCCTATTTTATGGCAAAGTAGGAACAACCTTTGCTTTGAATGTACATATATCCTAAACAAACCAAAATAAATAGAAAAGTCCACTGGGCTACCCTGTATGCATGAAAGATATAGGGGTAGACGATCTGAAGCCCACAGGTCAGGGTTTTGCAGCAAACCGCGCTCCGGGGCGTCAGAATACGTCAAGAACTTGTATGTCGCCCTAGCACATGCATGGAAGTGTGGTGTTATGTTGAAACATGCAAAATCTAGTCCCCGGGTGCATGTCTCCCCCTTCGCATGCATGCACTGTAACCTAAAAGCAAAGGTTCTGGACTTATATAAGGGGAAACTCCCCATTCCGGTGAAACATGTAGGATATTGCCGCACCTTGTGAACCAACATGGTTTTACATCATCATATGACCTAAACAAAAACAAAACAAGAGATATCTATGACGGGCTACCCCTGTCAGAGGAACGTCTAGGGGGTAGACGATCCGAGGCCCACAGATCAGGATTCCGTAGCAAATCGTGCTCTTAAGAACTTGCATGTGGCCCTAGAACATGCATGGAAGTGTGGTGTTATGTTGAAACATGCAAAACCTAGTCCCCGGGTGCATGTGTACCCCTTCGCATGCATGCGCTGTGACCTAAAATCGAAGGTTTTGGACTTATATAAGGGGGAAACTCCCGTTTCGGTGAAACCGGGTAGGATACTGCCGCACCTTGTGAACCAATATGGTTTTACATCATCATATTACCTAAACAAACACAAAACAAGAGAGAGCTACCCGGGGCTACCCCTGTCAGAGGAACGTCTAGAGGGGTAGACGATCCGAGGCCCACAGATCAAGGTTGCGCAGCAAACCGCGCTCTGAGGCGTCGAAATACCTCAAGAACTTGCATGTGGCCCTAGAACATGCATGGAAGTGTGGTGTTATGTTGAAACATGCAAAACCTAGTCGGGTCACAAGTATGTTGCGGTTGACATGAATCGACAGTTCCTCAAAAGGAATCATCCGTTCAGAGAAGAGAGAAAGAACTTCAAGAAGGGAAAAGTTGTGCATGAAGTAAAAAAGGTACCAAAGTTCGATGGTGCAGCTGTTGATGCCTGATACGTCGTAAACGTATCTATAATTTTTGATGTTTCATGCTTGTTTAGTATCCACTTTGTTATGTTTTGTCTACACTTTGAGGTATTTTTATACACTTTCTGGAACTAACCTATTAACAAGATGACACAGTGCTAGTTGCCTGTTTTCTATTGTTTTTGGTTTCAGAAAGCTAAAAAATGAATATTCTCGGAATTGGACAGGACAAAAGCCAAACTTCATATTTTCCCCTGAGCGATACGGAAAATCGAAGACGAGACAGAGGAGGAAACCAGGGTGGCCACACCCTAGGTAGGCGCGGGCCCACCCTAGGCCGCGCCCATAGGGGGTGTGGGCCCCTGGCCCTCCACCGACCTTGCCTCCTTCGCCTATAAGAAGCCTCCGACCCAAAAACCCTAAGGAATCGACCAAAAGCCATGAAAACCTCCACAGCGCCTCCGCCGCCGAAGGGGAGATTCATGGGACACAAAGCCTCTGTTCCGGCACCCTGCTGGGACGGGGAAGTGCCCTCGAAGCCATCTCTCTCTATGCATGATCTTGTTGTGGTCATGAGCTTTGTAATCTAGTAGATATACCTTGCTACTCAAGTGCTTTAATAGATCTCTGCTCTCCCCATGTGTGTGAATGTGACAGCATGCACGCCATGGTGGCACTGAGGCTTGAGTCTACATAAATGCTTATTGTGCTTTAATAGATCTACGCTTTCCCCGCGTGTGTGAAAGTGACAGCGTGCGCGTAGTGTGTGGCACTTAAGCTAGATTACATATATATTCATGAGTTATATTTTGAGTTTGTTGTCTCTATGAAATTGTGGTGTTTGTTGGAACCATCTAGCGCTCAAGGTGACAGTATGGGGTTATCTAGATTGGCGAAGGCCCTACCGTGGATTAGAATGTCCAACTGGAGAGTAGTATCATGAAGAGAGGATATTTATATGAGAGTGTTCACTAGTGAAAGTATGATCCCTAGGCCTTGTTTCTAAGCATTGAAACACTGTTTCCATCTAGATATGTTGCATGTTTGCTTGCTTCCTTCCTTTTGACTTTAGTCTTTTCCTCCACGCCATCAGCTATTTTCTGGCACCGTTACCACTTGTATTTCACTATCTCTTCGCCGAACTAGTGCACCTATACACCTGACAAGTGTATTGGGTGTGTTGGGGACACAAGAGACTTCTTGTATCTTGATTGCAGGGTTGCTTGAGAGGGATACCTTTGACCACTTTCTCCTTGAGTTCGATAAACCTTGGGTAATCCACTTAAGAGAAACTTGCTGCTGTTCTACAAACCTCTGCACTTGGAGTCCCAACAACTGTCTACAAGAATAGAAGTGCATAGACATCAATGCCGAGCTACCTGCTCTCGTGCCCGCGGCGCCGGGAACTAGCCATCAATCTGCGGGATATGGTGTAACGCGCGCATAATTGGACTCACATGGCAGCCTTAACGAATCTCGTGTATTACAAGATTGAAGCATGCATAGCTGAAGCAACATGCCTTCGGGAGATGGCAGACGCCGCGACAACCTACTGGTCCGATGATGTTCCCACTATGCATAACCCGGTCTTTCGTTACAATGTTGACCTGCCCAAGAATGACCCCAAGCTCAAACTATTCCAATTTCCCCATGGCAAGGCCGGTAAAGGACTAAAATATAGCTTTCCGAAGGAAGAGAAGGATTGCATAATGCTCTGTGTGCTTATGAACATGAAGTAAGTGGTCGATTTCATTAGGTAAAATGGTGAACAACATTGTCTCGGTCTTATGCTCTATGCAGCTAGTAACTCGGTCTCCGTCTAAGCTTATTTTCTCCCTCTTAGCGAATTCACGAATGAATAGTGGTCATGAACGATGGATCCCTCTCCCATGGAGTTAGAGAATCTACTAAAAGAGGGTTCTCCCAAAAATAAAAAAACGTTGTGTCCTAATTTCTAAACTGTCCCTCTTACCTTGCAATATGTGACTTGTCCCTCTTATTCCATGGAACTATAAATTTAAACTGTACTTGTAGGGAGCTGATCCGAATGTTGAGATGTCAGATGAGCTGAAATGTGTTTCCCGAGGTTGTAACCGTGACGTCATGAAGTATGAGAAGTATGATGTGAATGGGTTTCACTTCCATACAAAGAAACACCAGAAGGGGTGACTGAATACAAAAACGGTAAATACTGGGGTTTTCACCAGAGAAGCCGATACCCTTGATTAGTGTGAATGATGTGATCTTGTTTGATACATATATGAATAATGTGATCTTGTTTGAATTGCTATGAAATACATGTTCAATATTGCTGTGAATAATACTGAATGAAATGAAACTGCAGCAGAACCACACAAAAAAATCTAGGCTGGGCCTACGCCGACGTCCATGCCGTCGGCGTAGATCTTCCTCTGTGCCAAATGGTAGCCAGAACGCCGAGGGCCAGACCGTCGCCATAGGGCCGGTCCTGGACGCGTCAGCGGGTGCCACGTAGCGAGCATACGCCGAGAGGCTTGCTGTCGGCGTAGGCTCGTCCATGCACCGAGGGCCTTGGCCGTCGTCCCAGCTCCCTGCCTGGGACAGCCCAACGCCAGCCACGTGGACATGCTACGCCGAAGGCCCGGCCGTCGGCGTACCGAGCGCGCCGTTAGCCGGCCATGTGATGGCAGTCTCGTCATTCACCGATGGCTACTACGCTGACGAGCGCCCCACAGCCATCGGCAAAGACATACGCCGACGGCGAACCCATACGCTGACAGCCTTGTTTGCTCCGCCGAGGGAGAGGTCCGCCAAGGAGGCTACGCCGAGGACTGCCGTCGGGGAGACGCCGACGGTTTTATTCCCTACGCCGAGGAATTTTGGCCGTCGGCCTAGCCGGTCGCATCCTGTAGTGTTGAGAGCTGCCAGACATGGACCTGGCCATAGCTAGTTTGGACAAGGTCCAGAATAATCAAAAGCGACACTTATCAATTTGCCTACCCAAGCAAATGAAAAGTACATAGTACTCCCTTTGTTTTAAAATATAGATGTTTTAACTTTGGTAAAACGCATGTATTTAGACATTTTTTAGTGTGTAAATTCGGAGTGAATCTACAAACTAAAAAGGGTCTACATATATTCGTTTTCACGAAAGCTAAATATCTTATATTTTGTAAATTATATGTTTTCTTAAGCCGGTTCCAATCATTTCCTATCCCGTAGCTCCTCTTTATTTATTGGTGCTGGGTAATCTAATCTAGCTATGTATTTGCTGAATTACTAACTTTTCAGAGCGTCTATTCTAGCATTGACATAATAATTTTTTGGATATTAGCTTACTATACCCTGTATGGATCAGTCAGGGTACCGAGCACTCCAAACCTAAGCCCTGCCTCATACACACCTTCACCTTCTCCCCCGCCCCGCCGCCGGGCAAATCTCGCGTGGTGCCGGTGGCGGCAGGCCTTCTCTCGTCCGCGCGGCCAGCACGGGGTTGGCTCATCTTTTGGCGGCTCCATGGCGGTTCTATTCCCCCTCCGGCGTGGCCTTCAGGTTGCAGCGCGGCGGTCTCCGGACAGCAGGACGCGGCGACACGATGCACACCCTTCCTCCACTCTCGATGCTCCTCCCGGCGGCGCTTGGGACCGCCCGATCTGGGCTGAGGCGGGCCTGCCATGGCCCGGAAAGGGTGTGGGCGGGGTGGTCGCACTGGAGGCGCTGGTGGCGAGGCGGGGGTGCGGACGCGGCATATGGGAGGCAGCGGTGGTGGTAGGTCATGGTGCTGGGCAGTGCGGCCCAGATCTTGGCCTGTTTGGGCTCGATCTGGGTGCACCGGGCCTGGACTATGCGGGTCTCGGGCAGCGGGGCTCGGGAGCCTACCCCCTGGCTACTTGGCCGGGGCGCCGAAGTTAGGCCAGGAGGGCCAAATTCTAGTGGTCACCGGGCAGATCCTTGGTGGTGCTGTGGGGTTGCGTTCTGGGCGAGCATGCTTGTCGCACCCTGCTACCTGTGTGCCGGCGAGATCGGGGCCAGGTGGGCCGGGTCTTGTGCTGTCCTCCCTCTTCCGCGATGGAAGGGACGCCAGGGCTATAACCAGGGTTCTCCTCAGACCAGAGATAGTCCGATTGGCACGGGTGAACACGGTAGCGATGTCGCTACTGCTTGGCGGCGGGATCTGCGGTGGCGGCGGATCCACTGGGGGATGGAGGAGTAGGGGCTCGTTCTAGGGTTGGCGGCAACAGTGACACCCTTGCTGCAGTGTGGCGGCAGGGCTTCACGAGTCCTTTGAGGCTCGGCCAGGCCAGGAGGGTCTGGTTTGCCCTGGTTGCTGCATCCGGTCGGCTATCGCCCCTGCCGGTGGAGGTAGTTCCCTCCCACGAGTTACTGTACCACCGACCCCCACCGAGGTTTCCTTCTTTTCGGTTGTACCAGTCTGGCAATGTGGGTCGCGGTGAGACGGTGATGGTGACTGCAAGACCGTGGTGGCGTGTACAGGTGGGCGGCGAGCGGGGTGGAGCTATCCGAAGCATCCAAGAGCGTGGTTTTTTGAGGGATCGGGAGAAATCCTTGTCGTTCCGACATCGATGTGGTGACGCCTGCGGGTGTCGCCGTCCTTCCTCAAGGGCGTCGGGAGTATCTCTTCCCTACCTCTTGTTGCGTATCAGGGGAAACTCTAGGACCAGTACGGGCAGCAGCGTTGTTGTCGTCGCTTTCCTTCTTGGAGGTGTTGCTTGGTACGCGATGCTTCGGAGTTCTAGGAGCGTGGCGGGAATTCTTCGGAGGGCGCAGCGGTCGCGGATCATCTTCATTTTCGTCGAGCCACTGTTGTCGGCTTTATTTTCTCTTCTTTTTCTTCTTCCTTTTCTTTTTCTTTTTCTCTATCGTTTTCCTTTGGGCGTTGTGCTGTCTGGCCCACAGCAGTCTCAATCGTAATTGCTATATTAATATAACTGGGCGTCTGCCTGTTTCGAGGAGGATGGCTCCGTCAGGGTTTTAATGCCACTCATACAGTACTGCATAGATACGCTACTATGGTGAGTATACCATGCTGCGACACATTTAGTACATACTATGAACTAATTGCAGGGAAAATTTATAAACCAGTGTGGATGCAAGGGAGCTAAAGTTGCAACTTGTTATGCAAAACTTTTAATTATAAACCAGTGTGCATGTAAAAAAAATAAACATGCTAAAAATTTAAGACACATTACAAGGTTTTTCAAAGATTTTCCTAATCTCAAAATTAAGCCAGGTGGAACTAAATAATTCCTTGCGACTATTTGGTATCATTGCCTCTTGTATAAGAAGGTCTAGGAGGCATGTTGTTGAAGGCTCGCTTCAGCAATCTGTTGTGCTCCTCTCCTCTAGGTAAGAAACCCGTTCTCCGGTTGCACGGAGATCTTCACATAGATCCTGATCCAACTTTTTAGAGTTCTTGCGAGTGATTTATTGGTATATGTACCTCAATATCATGTAGGCGTTGCTCCAGATTCAAAACCGGCTCGTCACGGACGTAGTAGGATTTCAGGAAGGCGTGGTTATTCTTCAAGTTCCACGTGGGCGTTCATGTCGGATATGTTCCCGGTTTTCTCCTCACCGATCCCTGCATCAACACATGTAGATTTCTTACGCTTTTTAGCTTGGTGGTCGGTGTTGAAGTGTATGAGTGGATTGCACTAGCCCTTTTTATCAGTTCGGATTTTTGGTTGCGTTGGTTAGTGCATAAAGTTTAACATGATATCAGAGCCTAAGGTCTCGAGTTCAAGTCCTGGCTTTCGCAATTTATCCTAAAATTGTTGTTGACCCCTCTGTATCCACGTATAGGCCTCTTGAGTCATACGTGAGTTTCGCGCGCCGTCGCTTTCTTCCTGTTACACGTGCTGACTTCTCCCCGTCACATGTGAGAGGGGGTGTTGAAGTGTATAAGTGGATTGCATTAACCCTTTCCATGAGTTAGGACTGTTGGTTGCGTTGGCTAGTGCATGAAGGTTGACATGGTATCAGAGCCTAAGGTCACTTCTCTCCGTCACACGTGAGAGCGGGTGTTGAAGTGTATAAGTGGATTGCACTAGCCCTTTCTATTAGTTCGGACTTTTGGTTGCGTTGGCTAGTGCATGAAGCTTGACAGTCGGTAGTGATGAACTTTACCGTCACGATATTTCCTTTGGTCATATTCCCGAGTGATAGCTTTTTATTGAAAGCTAATCCACTTGACACGGTGGTGCATAGCCTGATTTCCCAGTACGATCGTCATCTTGGTCCCCAGCTGCAACATCGTAAGAGTCTTAGGAGTACTCTTGGTCTTCCTTCGATGGAGGATGATATTTTTCTTGGGACGGATCCATGAGGATAAGGTGCTTCTTCTTGCATGGAACCCGGCAAAGTATATTATTGTAGATGAGATCTGAATATGAGAAGACAAAGACCTTTGGGAGAATATATGAAGGGGTCACAAGCCAGAAAATCTCGTCAGACGAGTCAAGAAGCCGGCAAGAAAAGCATCCTAATAGATTTAGAACAAAATCAGCAAAATATTACAATTGCGACAAAAAGATAACGAAGAACGAAAACGAAAAACACAACAAGGGGACACAGATTTAACGTGGAAAACCTCTCCAACAAAGAGAAAAAAAAACCACGGGCGCCAACCAGCGAAACTTTACTATATCGAGGAGTGTTTACAAACGCCGGGAATTTCACTGATGTAACTCATCCCAACCGGCGGCTTAGAAGGGGTTTATATATCAGTGGAAACCTAGGTCTTCAACGATCTGTACCGTACACTCGACCCAAGCCTCCACGACGGGTCTCGCTCCACTCGTCAGAAGTTGGCCTATACTTTGTAGAATTTGAATCAATATATAACAAACTTCACCTTGAGACAAATTCCTTCTTATAGCATCAACAGCAACCATCTCCTTGAACAAACAAAGCAAATACTTTCGGCGCCAATAGCCACTTGGGCTAATCAGTTAAACCAACTAAGTTCGAGCAACAGGAACATGTTTAGTCATCATATCAGCAGGATTATCATGGGTGCTGATCTTGTATACCTTTAATTTACCTTGATCAACAATATCTGTAACAAAATGGTACTTGACATCAATGTGCTTAGTTCTCTTATGAACATCTGATCTTTTGTAAGGTATATGGCACTTTGACTGTCACAAAACAAAGTAATACAAGAATCATCTCCATAAAGCTCAGCAAACAAACCTTTCAACCAAATAGATTCTTTGCGAGCTTCAGCAATAGCCATGTATTCGGCCTCTGTAGTAGATTGTGCAACAACAGCTTGCAAAGTAGCCTTCTAGCTAATAGCAAACCCACCAACACTAAACACATAACCTGTGAGGGATCTTCTCTTATCCAAATTGGCAGCAAAATCTGAATCCATATAGCCAACGAGTTCCTCACCGATCCTGCCAAACTTCAAACAAGCATTGGAAGTGCCAAGAAGGTACCTGAAAACCCACTGAACAACCTTTCAATGTTCTTTACCAGGATTAGCCATGTATCTACTTATCAAACTCATAGCATATGATAAATCAGGACGAGAACAAACCATGGCATACATCAAAGAACCAACAACACTAGAATATGGTACCTTTGACATGTACTCAAACTCTTCATCGGTAGTAGGACATTGAGAAACTGCCAATTTAAAATGAGGAGCAATAGGAGTACTAACTGAGTTGGCACCATCCATATTAAAACGACGAAGAACTTTCTTAATGTAACTTTGCTGACTAAGAAATAACAAACCAGATTTTCTATCTCGGATAATCTCCATACCTAAGATCTTCTTAGCAGCACCAAGATCCTTCATCTCAAACTCACTACTTAGGTGTGCCTTCAAAGTAGTGATTTCTTTCATGCTCTTGGCAGAAATTAACATGTCATCAACATATAGCATCAAGTATATAGGTGATCCATCAACAAACTTAATATAAACACAACTGTCATATTTAGACCTCTCAAAGCCATCTGAGATCATAAATGAATCAAACCTTTTATACCACTGTCTTGGAGATTGCTTTAAGCCATAAAGAGACTTTTTTAATTTGCACACAAAATCCTCTTTACCAGGCACTATATACCCTTCTGGTTGGTCCATGTATATTTCCTCATCAAGCTCTCCATGCAGAAAAGCAGTCTTGACATCTAACTGCTCAAGCTCAAGATCACGCTGTAGGGGTTCGTATCATGGAAAACAAAAAATTTCTACCGCATACAAACAAACAAGCCAAGATCTATCTATTAGATTGTAGCAATGAGTCGATGGAATAACTCACCCTCGAAGATTCCAAAGTGTTTAACGAGAGCGGATTCTCGTGGGTGATGTAGTCGTACTCTTGTCGATCTCAAGATCGCGTAGAAGATCCTTCCGGCGCTGCGTTCCGGCAGCGCTTCCGCAGTCGGTCACACGTTCGGTACTCGACGAAGACCTTCCTCTCCCTTGTTCCAGCAGGCAGCGGAGGTTGTAGCACTCTCCTTGCGATTCTGGCAGCACAACGGCATGGTACCGGAAGTAGAGGGGAGATCTCGCAGGGCTTCGCCTTAAGCCGGAGCGAGTATGGTGGACTATGAGAGAGCCCTCGGTGATCTAGGCAACGAAGATTTTGCCTTCGGATCTATGATAGAAGGTATACCCAATAGTTTCCTTCGGGTATCCTATGAAGACACATTTTTCCGCTTTGGGTTCAAGCTTATCCGGCTGTAACTTCTTTACATAGGCTTCGCATCCCCAAACTTTAAGGAACGACAATCTAGGTTTCTTACCAAACCATAATTCATACGGTGTCGTTTCAACGGATTTAGATGGTGCCCTATTTAAAGTGAATGCGGCTGTTTCTAATGCATAACCCCAAAATGATAGCGGTAAATCTGTAAGTGACATCATAGAACGAACCATATCTAAGAGAGTTCGATTACGACGTTTGGACACACCATTACGATGTGGTGTTCCTGGCGGTGTCAACTGCGAAATTATTCCGCATTTCTTCAAATGCTCGCCAAACTCGTAACTTAGATATTCACCTCCACGATCAGAACGTAGAAATTTAATCTTCTTGTTACGTTGATTCTCTACCTCACTTTGAAATTCCTTAAACTTCTCGAAAGTTTCGGACTTATGTATCATGAAATAGATATACCCATATCTACTCAAGTCATCCGTGAAGGTAAGAACATAACGATAACCACCGCGCGATGCTACACTCATTGGACCACATACATCGGTATGTATGATTTCCAATAAGTCCGTAGCTCGCTCCATCATACCAGAGAATGGAGTCTTAGTCATTTTACCCATCAGACATGCTTCGCATCTTTCAAGTGATTCGAAATCAAGTGATTCAAGAAGTCCATCGGAATGGAGTTTCTTCATACGCTTCACTCCAATGTGACCAAGACGACAGTGCCACATATATGTCGAGTTATCGCTCGATTTCAAACGTTTAGCCTCAATGTTATTAATATGTGTATTTCCACTATCGAGATTCAATAAGAATAGACCATCTATCAAAGGTGCATGTGCATAAAACATATTACTCATATAAATCGAATAACCATTATTCTCGGACTTAAACAAGTAACCGTCTCGCAATAAACAAGATCCCGATATAATGTTCATGCTTAAGGCAGGCACCAAATAACATTTATTTAAGTATAAAACTAATCCTGATGGTAGATGAAGGGGTAGCGTGCCGACCGCGATCACATCAACCTTTGATCCGTTTCCCACGCGCATCGTCACCTCGTTCTTCGCTAGCTTCCGTTTATTCTGCAGCACCTGTTTCGAGTTACAAATATGAGCAACCGAACAAGTATCAAATACCCAGGCACCACTACGAGTACTAGTGAGATACACATCAATAACATGTATATCAGATATACCTTTCTTCTTGATGTTGCCGTTCTTCAAATCCGCCAAGTACTTTGGGCAATTCCGCTTCCAGTGACCTTCTCCCTTGCAGTAAAAGCACTCAGTATCAGGCTTAGGTCCAGCCTTGGTTTTCTTTGTCGGTGTGGTAACTTTCTTACCACCCTTCTTGAAGTGTCCCTTCTGCTTAGACTTGCCTTTCTTGAATTTGGTGGTCTTATTGACCAACAACACTTGGTGCTCTTTCTTGATCTCCACTTCTGCAGATTTCAACATGGCAAAGAGTTCTGGCAACGTCTTGTTCATGTTTTGCATGTTGTAGTTCATCACAAAGTTCTTGTAACTTGGTGGCAGTGATTGGAGGACACGGTGATTGGAGGACACGGTAAATCCCCAAAGCATTGGGAATCACTATACCCAAGCTTTGAAGTTTGTTTGCTTGCCCAGACATCTTAAGCACATGCTCGCTGACGGAGCTGCCCTCTTCCATCTTGCAGTTAAAGAACTTTTCAGAAGCCTCATAGCTTTCAATTGCCGCATGAGTCTCAAAGATCAATTTGAGATCCTCGACAATATCATATGGGTCTGAATTCTCAAACCTTTTCTGAAGCTCCGATTCTAAACCATACAAGATAGCACACTGAACTGTGGAGTACTGAGTCTTCCGAGTTAGGCAAAGATTCTTTACTTCATCGGCGGCATCAGCTGCAGGTGGGTCACCCAGCGGTGCATCCAGCACATAGGTCAAATTACCAGCTGTGAGGACAATCCTCAAATTGCGAAACCAATCCGTGAAGTTGCTTCCATTGTTTTTCAACTTTTCTTTCTCTAGGAACGCATTAAAATTGATGGTAGGGGCCGCCATTGATCTACAACATATTTGCAATAGTTTAGACTAAGTTTATGACAAATTGAGTTCTAATTAATAGTTAAATTAATCTAGGTGAACTCCCACTCAAAACAATATCCCTCACATTGTTTTAGTGATCACACGAACCAAATCCACCACATCAACACCGATCATCACGAGAGTTGATGTAGCTTCAATGGCGAACAATCGACATGTTCATCATATCTACTATATGATTCATGCTTTACCTTTCGGTGATCCGTGTTCCGAGACCATGTCTGTACATGCTAGGCTCGTCAAGATCAAACCTTAGTTTCCGCATGAGCAAATCTGGCTTGCTCACGTTGTATGCACTTGCGGAATCTAACACACCCGATCATCACGTGGTGCTTCGAAACAACAAGCTTTAGCAACGGTGCTAACTAAGGGTGAACACTTTATGACTTGAAATTTATGTGCATGAGGGATCATCTTATAATGCTACCGTCGTCTACTAAGCAATACAAGATGCATAAAGGATTAATATCACATGCAATTCAAAATATGTGATATGATATGGCCTTTCTTCTTTGCGCTTCCGATCTCCATCTTCTAGCACGAACATGATCTCCATCATCATCGGCATTGCATCAAGGTCAATGACGCTTCTCCATGGTTGTCGTCCACCGGCTTCAACTATTACAACTACTTTGAATAGACACGCGGGTCTTAACATAAATTAAAGACAACCATATGGCTCCTGCCGGTTGCCAACTTACAATAAGGAACATTGCATACATCAAATATAATCACAATCATGGCCATATCACATCACAGCACACCCCTGCAAAACAAAGTTAGACGCCTCTACTTTCTTTGCATGTTTTACGTGGTTTGGGGCTTTCAATAAGTGTCGTTCTAACTTATGAACATGAACCACAACATTGATACTAGTATTGTTAATCACCCGTTGTAAATTGGATCTTAACTATGCTAGGAGAAACAGGCACCCGCAAAGCCACTTATGCAATACAAGTTGCATGTCAAGCGTGGAGCAAGTCTCATGAACGATGTCATGTAAGGTTAGCCCGGGCCGCTTCATCCCAACATCCCGCAAGATGCAAAGTACACAAGAAGCAATCGACATAAAAGCATCAACGCCCACAATGACCATTGTGTTCTACTCGTGCAACAGATCTACATATAGACACGGCTCTGATACCACTGTAGGGTTTCGTAGCATGGAAAACAAAAATTTTCTACCGCATACAAACAAACAAGCCAAGATCTATCTACTAGATTGTAGCAACGAGTCGATAGAATAACTCACCCTCGAAGATTCCAAAGTGTTTAACGAGAGCGGATTCTCGTGGGTGATGTAGTCGTACTCTTTCCGATCTCAAGATCGCGTAGACGATCCTTCCGGCGCTGCGTTCCGGCAGCGCTCCCGTAGTCGGTCACACGTTCGGTACTCGACGAAGACCTTCCTCTACCTTGTTCCAGCAGGCAGTGGAGGTTGTAGCACTCTCCTCGCGATTCCGGCAGCACAACGACATGGTACCGGAAGTAGAGGGGAGATCTCGCAGGGCTTCGCCTTAAGCCGGAGCGAGTATGGTGGAGTATGAGAGAGTCCCTCGACGATCTAGGGTTTAGACACGCCGAGGAGGAAGCTTGGCCGGCGGCCAGGGTTGCTAGGCAGCGGCGGCAGTGGAGGTGGCGGCTCCGGCGGCTAGGGTTTGGAGGAGAGGATCTTGTGTGTACTAGGAGGGAGCCCTGCCCCTCCTTATATAGGTGGAGGGGCCGGCCGGCCAAGGGGAGGGAGAGGAGTCCCTCCCCAACTCGGCTTGGGTGGGCTCCGCCGGTTGGAGGAGGGAACTCCTCCCCAACTCGGTTTCCCACTCCTCCTCTTTTCCTCTTTCCAAATTTAGCCGTTTGACTTTTCAAACTAGCTGTTTGACTTTTCAAACTAGGATTTGAATTAATCCTTTATTTGGTTCAGCGATGACACTTAGTACATGATGCAATCATACCAACTTGATACAACACATTCATGTACCCTTCCCCTCCGGAGTGCCGGACATTCCGTAACATTCTAGAACATTCCCGATGAAAACACCGGAACCATTCCCCAACTCCGAAAGGGGACTTTCCTTATATGAATCTTATTCTCCGGACCATTCCGGATCTCCTCGTTATATCCCGGATCCCATCCGGGACTCCGAACAACATTCGGTCTCTTTCTCATCATTCCATAACTACTCAAAACAACGTCAAATCCTTAAGTGTGTCTCCCTACGGTTCGTGAATTATGCAGACATGATCGAGACACTTCTCCGAACAATAACCAATAGAGGAATCTGGAAATTCATATGGCTCCCACATATTTCTACGATTACTTTGCGATCGAATGAACCACTTACATACGATATCAATTTCCCTTTGTCTCACGATAGTTTACTTATCCGAGGTTATGATCGTCGGTATCTCTGCATACCTAGTTCAACCTCGTTACCGATAAGTATTCTTTTCTCGTTCCCGTCATATGTGATCCCTTATGAGCCAGTCACATGCTTGCAAGCTAATTGGATGACATTTCACCGAGAGGGCCCAGAGTATATCTATCCGTCATATGGATGGACAAATCCCACTCTTGATCCATGTGTTTCAACCAATACTTTCCGAACACTCAATGCCACCTTTATAGCCACCCAGTTACGGTGTGGTGTTTGATGTCATCAAAGCATCCATCCGGTAAAGGTGATATGCATGATCTCATGGTCGAAGGAATTAGATTACTATGTATCAGAAAGCATATAGCAATTGAACTATTAAAATGACTTGATCTTTATGCTACGCTTATCTATAGGAGTATGTCCATCATATCATTCTCCTAACGATATGATCTTGTTGTTAATAACATCTTAATGTTCATGATAGGGAAACCACAATCATCTATTCACCAACAAGCTAGTATTATATAGAGGCTTTACTAGGGACTTCAAATTAAGTTTACAAATCACACAAGTATCAATGTTTCCTTGTTAATACTATTATAGCATGAATGTAAACATTTATCATAAACACAAAGATATAATAATAACTACATTTATTATTGCCTCTAGGGCATATCTCCAACAGCATCCAGCACATAGGTCAAATTACCAGCAGTGAGGACAATCCTCAAATTGCGGAACCAATCCGCGAAGTTGCTTCCATTGTTTTTCAACTTTTCTTTCTCTAGGAACGCATTAAAATTGATGGTAGGGGCCGCCATTGATCTACAACATATTTGCAATAGTTTAGACTAAGTTTATGACAAATTGAGTTCTAATTAATAGTTAAATTAATCTAGGTGAACTCCCACTCAAAACAATATCCCTCACATTGTTTTAGTGATCACACGAACCAAATCCACCACATCAACACCGATCATCACGAGAGTTGATGTAGCTTCAATGGCGAACAATCGACATGTTCATCATAGCTACTATATGATTCATGCTTTACCTTTCAGTGATCCGTGTTCCGAGACCATGTCTGTACATGCTAGGCTCGTCAAGATCAAACCTTAGCTTCCGCATGAGCAAATCTGGCTTGCCCATATTGTATACACTTGCGGAATCTAACACATCCAATCATCACGTGGTGCTTCGAAACAACAAGCTTTAGCAACGGTGCTTACTAAGGATGAACACTTAAGAACTTGAAATTCATGTGCATGAGGGATCATCTTATAATGCTACCGTCGTTAACTAAGCAATACAAGATGCATAAAGGATTAACATCACATGCAATTCATAATATGTGATATGATATGGCCTTTCTTCTTTGTGCTTCCGATCTTCATCTTCAAGCACGAACATGATCTCCATCATCACCGGCATTGCATCAAGGTCCATGACGCTGCTCCATGGTTGTCGTCCACCAACTTCAACTATTACAACTACTTTGAATAGACACGCGGGTCTTAACAGAAATTAAAGACAACCATATGGCTCCTGCCGGTTGCCAACTTACAATAAGGAACATTGCATACATCAAATATAATCACAATCATGGCCATATCACATCACAGCACACCCCTGCAAAACAAAGTTAGACGCCTCTACTTTCTTTGCATGTTTTACGTGGTTTGGGCTTTCAATAAGTGTCGTTCTAACTTACGAACAAGAACCACAACATTGATACTAATATTGTCAATCACCCGTTGTAAATTGAATCTTAACTATGTTGGGAGAAACAGGCACCCGCAAAGCCACTTATACAATACAAGTTGCATGTCAAGCGTGGAGCAAGTCTCATGAACGATGTCATGTAAGGTTAGCCTGGGCCGCTTCATCCCACCATCCCACAAGATGCAAAGTACACAAGAAGCAATCGACAACAAAAGCATCAACGCCCACAATGACCATTGTGTTCTACTCGTGCAACAGATCTACATATAGACACGGCTCTGATACCACTGTAGGGGTTCGTAGCATGGAAAACAAAAAAATTCTACCGCATACAAACAAACAAGCCAAGATCTATCTATTAGATTGTAGCAACGAGTCGATGGAATAACTCACCCTTGAAGATTCCAAAGTGTTTAACGAGAGCGGATTCTCGTGGGTGATATAGTCGTACTCTTGCGATCTCAAGATCGCGTAGACGATCCTTCCGGCGCTGCGGTCCGGCAGCGCTTCCGCAGTCGGTCACACGTTCGGTACTCGACGAAGACCTTCCTCTCCCTTGTTCCAGCAGGCAGCGGAGGTTGTAGCACTCTCCTCGCGATTCTGGCAGCACAACGGCGTGGTACCGAAAGTAGAGGGGAGATCTCGCACGGCTTCGCCTTAAGCCAGAGCGAGTATGGTGGACTATGAGAGAGCCCTCGGTGATCTAGGATTTAGACGCACCAAGGATAAGAGGGTAGGCCGGCGGCTAGGGCAAGGGGGTGCCCCAACTCGGCGGCTAGGGTTTAGCCCTAGGCGGCGGCAGCAGCAGGTGGTGGCGCCGGCGGCTTGGAGCTAGGGTTTGCGGGGTGCAAGTTGTGTGTTTGGAGGGGCAGCCCTGCCCCTCCTTATATAGGTGGAGGGGCGCGCCAAGGGGAGGGGAGTCCCTCCCCAACTCGGTCTCCAAGTGGGCCGGCGGTGGAGGGAGGGAACTCCTCCCCAAGTAGGTTTCCTACTCTCCCTCCACCTCACAAAATAGCCGTTTGACTTTTCAAATTGGCGTTTGACTTTTCAAACTAGGATTTGATTAAACCCTTTATTTTGTTCAGCGATGACACCTAGTACATGATGCAATCATTCCAACTTGTTATGACACATTCATGTACCCTTCCCCTCCGGAGTGCCGGACATTCCGGAACCTTCTAGAACATTCCCGATGAAAACACCGGAAAAATTCTCCAACCCCGAAACAGGACTTTCCTTATATGAATCTTATTCTCCGGACCATTCCGGATCTCCTCGTGATATCCCGGATCCCATCCGAGACTCCGAACAACATTCGGTCTCTTACTCATCATTCCATAACTACTCAAACAACGTCGAATCCTTAAGTGTGTCTCCCTACGGTTCGTGAATTATGCGGACATGATCGAGACACTTCTCCGAACAATAACCAATAGAGGAATCTGGAAATTCATATGGCTCACACATATTTCTACGATTACTTTGTGAACGAATAAACCACTTACATACGATACCAATTTCCCTTTGTCTCACGACAGTTTACTTATCCGAGGTTATGATCGTCGGTATCTCTACATACCTAGCTCAACCTCGTTACTGATAAGTACTCTTTTCTCGTTCCCGTGATATGTGATCCCTTGTGAGCCAGTCACAAGCTTGCAAGCTAATTGTATGACATTCCACCGAGAGGGCCCAAAGTATATCTATCCGTCATATGGATGGACAACTCCCACTCTTGATCCATGTGTCTCAACCAATACTTTCTGAACACTCAATGCTACCTTTATAGCCACCCAGTTACGGTGTGGTGTTTGATGTCATCAAAGCATCCTTCCGGTGAAGGTGATATGCATGATCTCATGGTCGAAGGAATTAGGTTACTATGTATCAGAAAGCATATAGCAATTGAACTATTAAAATGACTTGATCTTTATGCTACGCTTATCTATAGGAGTATGTCCACCATATCATTCTCCTAACGATATGATCTTGTTGTTAATAACATCTCAATGTTCATGATAGGGAAACCACAATCATTTATTAACCAACAAGCTAGTATTTATAAAGAGGCTTTACTAGGGACTCTATTTTAGTTTACAAATCACACAAGTATTAATGTTTCCTTGTTAATACTATTATAGCATGAATGTAAACATTTATCATAAACACAAAGATATAATAATAACTACATTTATTATTGACTCTAGGGCATATCTCCAACACACGCATAGCCACAATACTAAAGAAAGTACGAATGGAACTATGCTTCACAACTGGGGAGAACACATCATGTAATCAATACCTAGAATCTGGCTGAACCCTTTTGCTACTAACCTTGCCTTGTACCTTGAAGGATCTTTGGGAGACATACCTTCCTTTTTCTTGAAGATCCACTTGCAGCGGACCGCCTTCTTTTGTTTAGGCAAGCGCACAACATCCCATGTGCCATTTTTCTCAAGCGATTGCATCTCTTCTTGCATAGCAGAAACCCACTTCTCCCAGTCAACGGATGCAATGGCTTCATTATATGTAGCAGGTTCAGAATCGTTCTCCACCTTTTCAGCACAACTCAAAGCATAATGAACACGATTACACTCTTCAATTAAACGAGGACCACAATTACGCCTCGGTCTATCAGCAACAATGGACTCATGTGGCTGCTGCAAAACAGTAGGTGAGTGCTGAACAACAATATCATCAATATTTTCCTCATGTGTATCTTCAACGATAGCATCATTATCAATAGTTTTCTGCAGGTTCTCCACCTGCACAATAACTCCCTCCTCTCCAACAGCAACATGAGAGGTATCTGATAGCAAGCTATCATGATATATAATGGACTCATTGAAAACAATGTTTCTACTTAGCAAAATCTTTTTAGTTTCAGGATTCCATAGTTTATATGCTTTAACTCCTGAACCATAAACAAGTAATATGCACTTAACAGCCCTAGGCTCTAACTTTCCATTATCAACATGAGCATATGCAGTGCAGCCAAAAACTCTCAACTGTGAATAATCAGTAGGCGACCTGACATACCTCAATGGGAGTTTTCTTCTCAAGTGGAATAGAAGGTGACCTGTTGATGAGGTAACACGCTGTGTTGGCTGCTTCAACCCATAAACACCTACGCATACCTGCATTAGACAACATACAACGAGCCCTCGAGATGATGGTTCTGCTTATATGCTCTGCCACGCCATTCTGCTGAGGAGTATATGAGATGGTGTGATGCCTAATCATGCCATCGTTACTACAAAACTCCTCAAACTCATTAGAACAGAATTTCATACCATTATCAAGTACGTAGAACCTTTACCTTCTTCTCAGTTTGTTTTTCAACCATAACGTTCCACTTCTTAAAAGCATCAAAAACATCAGATTTATGCTTCAGAAAATAAGGCCACACTTTTCTTGAGTAATCATCAATAATAGTAAGCATGTAATTAGCACCACCAATAGAAGTCTCACGGGACGAACCCCATACATCAGCATGCACATAATCTAATATGCCTTTGGTGGTATAAACGGAAGCATTGAATTTAACTCTTTTATGCTTACCAAAGATGTAGTGATCATAGAACTCAAACTTACTCAAGTTGCAACCATCAATCAGCTCTCTCTTGACCAACTCTGCCATGCCTTGTTTGCTCATATGCCCAAGACGCATATGCCACAGATGTGTTTAACCACAATCATCAGAATCATTAGAAGTAACATCAGCAGCAATACCAGGCAAAGTGCTACCTCTAAGAACATATAATTTAGCAGAATTCATATCACCTATCATGTGAATAAGAGAACCTTTTGATACGTTCAGAATTCGATGCCCACCGGGATACTTGTATCCATCAACGTCCATGGTACTCAGGAAGATCAAATTTCTGGCCATGCTTGGTATGTGCTTCACCTTACTCAACGTGCGTGTCACACCATCATGTGTCCTGATCTTAACAGATCCAACACCAACAATATGGCATGGGTTGTCATTCCCCACACGCACAAAATCTCCAGTCTGCACGGACTCATATGAACTGAACCAATCTTTGTTATAGCAAATAAGAAACGAACATGCAGTATCAAGTATCCATTCATCGTCACGAGAAACACAAGAAGCAAAAACAACTAAGCATTCACCATCAGAACTGTCAGAAACAACAATAGCCTTACCAGAACCATCAGACTTATCTTTCGGTTGGTAAGTTCTGTTCCTTTTCTCCTTATTCTGCAACTTCCAACAATCATTAATAACATGATTAGTTTTCCTACAATACCTGCAGAATTTGTCCTTTCCCTTGGACTTTGAACGACTTCTGCCGTCCTTTCTCTTATCTCTATTGCCATAGTTGTTATTCCTCTGCTCGGTCCTGCCACGAACCTGCAGAGCCTCAGCCTTGGATGACGTCCCATCTGACCCTACCATAGTTTTCATCTTTTCCCTCTGTTTTAGGGCATCATGTACTTCGACAAGGGTTAGTTCATCACGGCTCAACAATATTGTATCATGAAAATGTGTATAGGAACTAGGCAATGAGCATAAGAGTAGAAGAGCTAAATCATCATCATCATATTTTACCTCCATAGACTGCAAATATGAAACAATCTCTTTAAAAACAGATATGTGATTCATTACCAATCCACCTTCTTGCAGCCTATGCGAGAACAACTTCATCTTCACGTTCATCTTACTGGTTAGATCCTTTGACACACATATCGTTTCCAATTTTTCCCACAGGGCAGCAGCAGATTTCATCTCCAGTAATTCGTGCAAAATATTATTGGACAGATGAAGTTGAATCAAAGACAAAGCCTTACGGTCCTTCCGCTTCTCTTCGGCGGACCAGGTCTTGGCATCCTTTTCGCCGAATCCATCCAGCGCTTCATCCAGATCAAAAGTTTGGGCGAGAATCGCCCGCATCTTCACCTGCCACAAGGAGAATCTTGTGGTGTAGTCCAGCTGTGGTAGATCGAACTTCAATGACGACATGTCGCAAACCCTAGATTAGAACCTGGGGCTCTGATACCACTTGTTACAATTGCGACAAGAAGATAACAAATAACGAAAACGAAAAATACAGCAAGGGGACACAGATTTAACGTGGAAAACCTCTCTAATAAAGAGAGGAAAAAACCATGGGTGCCAGCCAGCGAAACTTCACTATATCGAGGAGTGTTTACAAATGCCGGTGATTTCACAGATGTAACTCATCTCAACCGGCGGCTTACAAGGGGTTTACACTCGGTCCAAGCCTCCGGCGATGTGCCTCGCTCCACTCGTCAGAAGTTAGCCTATACTTTGTAGAATTAATGAAAGTCAGGAGTGATCATCGGTACGAGCAGTGCCGTACCCGATTTTGTTACCAAATCCTTCATATTCTCGACTTAGGTAAAATTGCCGAGGTTTGGTAAGGGCAGGACGCGCCCGTACGGCATTCCTTAACCAAAACTTGTCACATGTTAACTTAACTCTTTTTCGCAGGCTAAAACCAGATAGAAAATGAACAAGGTTAGTGCAAGATTAACGAACATCCCTGACCATACCAAATCGATACTCTAGACGGAGAGGAGCCCGAATGTTTAACGACCACTAATACGGACGTGGCTGCCCGTACCACCCGCATGTACTAGAGTCAGAAAACTCTCATTTCCCTCAGAAAATCCAAGGAATAAGTAAACGCAAATGAAAACTTAATTAAGAACAAAAATCTAAACTAAGAAAATCCAAAAAGAAAAAAACAGTAACACTCTTTCGAATCCTCATGGTAGATTTAATACATGGTTCACCTTCTTTTTCTTGAGTGATGCCTTATTTATCCTATTGCACGTGACTTTTGGCACAATAGCACTGAAATTATGGCACAAAGAGTAACTGAAATTCTTTTCTACTGTATCGATCGTATCTGGAGGCACACATATATGCTTGCCACTTTCTCCGTCTTTGATTCATTTCGAGGTTCCTCTTTTATCTACGTAATATGTAGTTCAAATTCTTAAAATAAAAGGATCCAACGAATCATTCTTGACTTAACATTCTTTCTAGAATTTATTTTAAGCCATCACGATCGGTGTGAACTTTTACTTTAGAATCAATAATGTAGGATCTAAACTTATTACAACAGAAAACAACAATGAATAGTTCATTTTCAACTAAAGGGTAGTTCTTTTCAGCACCATTAAGAGTATGACTAGCATGATGACTAAGGTTGAAGTTATTACCATCTCGTTGGCCTACAATAGTTGCAACGGCTTCATTGTTAGCTTCACAAATAAGAAAGGTTCTTCCCAAATAGGTGATTTTATTATAGGAGCCTTTAGCAGAGCTTGCTTAAGTGTGTTAAAAGCTACAATACAATTATCATCAAAAACGAAATGAGCTTTCTTTTGCAAGAGTTTATTTAACAATCTTGAGACTTTAGAGAAGTTCTTAATAAACATTTTATAAAAACATGCGTGACCAAGAATATTCCGTATACCTTTCACGTCACGTGGAGGTGGTAATATTTCTATTTCTTCTACTTTTGCTTTGTCAACTTCTATACCTTTACCTGGTATTTTGTGACCGAGAACTATTCCTTCTATCACCATAGAGTAGCATTTCTTCTAGTTCAATCCAAGATTAGTACCTTTGCATCATTGCAAAACTTTGTTAAGATTTCTGAGACAACGTTTAAATAAAAGCAGACCACTGTATTGGCGCGAGAAGAACCCAAGGACCACTATATTGGCACGAGAAAACCCTAGGACCACCACCTCAGCGGTGCCCATGAGAACAACAGGGCAAACCAACTTTATTCTGATCGAGGCGCCAGAAAATCTGGCATCAACTCGCCCGGGCCATGGAGCCCATGCAAAGGCCGGCCATAGGATGCAACACACCCTGCCCACCTCGAACGACAGACGAAACCTCCATCTGCGCGACCATTCAGTTTTTATGATAATCAAATCGTATTGTATTAGCCAAGAGGAATCAAATCGTATTAGCCACCTAAGGATCATCATAAAAAATGATGTTGCGCTGATTAAAGAGTGGTTCAGATTTCAATAGCTAAAAATAGTGATAATGTCACTGAGTGAGCATTCATTATTTATTATCCAATATATCCCTCCATCCAGATAATAATATCACAGATTTATATGGATTCATATGTATCTATACACATTTTAGTGTATAGATAAAACATGTAGAGGGAGTGATAAGTGAAATCATCTTCAAAAGTTTACTGAGCCATTGTGATTACATTGTCTGCATCCTTAACGCAGCCAACTTGACTACTCATGTAAGATATGATGCTTCAAATACTCTTTTGCATAATTCCCATCTAACAACCGTTGTAAAGACCACCACCTCAGCGGTGCCCATGAGAACAACAGGGCATACCAACTTTATTCTGATCGAGGCACAAGAAAATATGGCATCAACGCGCCCGGGCCATGGAGCCCATGCGAAGGCCGGCCATAGGATGCAACACACCCTGCCCACCTCGAACGCCAGACGAAACCTCCATCTGCGTGACCATTAATTTTTTAGGATGATCAAATCGTATCGTATTAGCCAAGAGGAATCAAATCGTATTAGCTACCTAAGGATCATCAAAAAAATGATGTTGCGCTGATTAAAGTGGTTCAGATTTCAATAGCTAAAAATAGTGATAATGTCACTGCATGACCATTCATTATTTATTATCCAATAGATTCCCTCTATCCAGATAATAATATCACAGATTTATATGGATTCATATGTATCTAAACACATTTTTAGTGTATAGATAAAATATGTAGAGGAAGTGATAAGTGAAAGCATCTTAAAAAGTGTAGCAAGCCATTGTGATTACATTGTCTGCACCCTTGACGCGGCCAACTTGACAACTCATGTAAGATACTATGCTTCAAATCCCTTTTTGCATAATTCCCATCTAACAACCGTTATAAAAATATTAAGTAGAGACGACGAAACAGTAGTTTAGATTCTAATTGCATAAGTAAGTGAAAAGGCCAAAACCTAACCAGTCATTACTCAATTTTATATCTTATACTTACTAATTGGAGACATCCGCTTTAATTCTGAGAGAAACGACAAGAGAATAATAAAGATCCTAACCTCAAATCTGAATCGCAACAGCTGAGGGCGGAGTTTATTTCCATACAGCGAGGCGTGATGTCCACGTATCATGTCCGTGTAGGAAACATATCTCGGTCGACAATCTTATATTATTATTATATTTATTACTAATTGAAGGCATCAAAGGAGCCACCACTTAATTCCGAGAGAAACGTTAGAAAACAAAAAACCTACCCTCAAAACTTAATCACAACGGCTGAGGGTCAGGCTGAGAATGGACAAAACCGGTCGAGCCCACACCGCATGCAATATAATTAGCCTATTTACCCAACGCAATCCATACCAATATTTTTCTCGTTAGTCCGCACCAACCCCCGCCGATTGAATTTTCCACGTGGAACACACCGCTCTACATGGGTAATTCGCATGGATAATTTGCCCTGAACATGTGGGCTAAACCAGTGGATTCCTGGTCGCCGACCTGAACGCTGGCTAGTGTATACTTGTTCTGGCTTCCATTTATATAGTGCCATTTCGGGTGGATAACAAGTGTGTCCGTATAATACTCTAACATTTTCGTAGTCGTAGCGATAGCATCGTGAACAATTGAAACGTCGCAGACGGTCATACTGAAGATAAATTGAAGTAGCATCCAGCAGGCTGACATCTATCCCCCGCAGTCCGAGCGGGAACATCATGGTCGGTATGGCGGCACGGATGCTTGGATTGTAGAGGAAGGCGATAAATGCTTAGGCAAGGTGGTAGCCCTTGTGCCGATGTCGAGGGAGCCGAGAGCGTGAGGCGGTGCCGAGGTTGGGGTAGGCGTTGCAACATGACGCCATGGTCGATGTCATGGTCGGGGATGCCAGTGTCGAGGTAGCCGCACGTGAAGCCGTCTGCACAAAGAAGGCGCCGTGGTGATGATGATGGAGATGCGTCGTAGGCAGACATCGAGAATGATGATGCCGAACTTGATGCAGTCTGAGCTGTCGAGGATGAGATGCGGCCATAGTTGTGCCAGAACTAGGCACACATCGGGGGCGTAAGCATACCACGGATTTGCAAGAACCGAGTACGCAAGAAGACATTAGTGACATAGTCGAGGAAGTCATAGGAGTCGATACCAAAGAAGACGTTGTCGATGCCGATGAAGACGAGGTGCCGACCCGAGCTTGCCATGCCTAGGGATGCGTCAGGGAAGAAGGCATGTGACAATGTTGCCAGTACTGAGCATACGTAGAGAGGGACTAGTGTTGGAGATATGCCCTAGAGGCAATAATAAATGTAGTAATTATTATATCTTTGTGTTTATGATAAATGTTTACATTCATGCTATAATAGTATTATCATGGAAACATTAATACTTGTGTGATTTGTAAACTTAATTTGAAGTCCCTAGTAAAGCCTCTATACATCACTAGCTTGTTGGTTAATGAATGATAGTGGTTTCCCTGTCATGAACATTGAGATGTTATTAACAACAAGATCATATCGTTAGGAGAATGATATGGTGGACATACTCCTATAGATAAGCGTAGCATAAAGATCAAGTCATTTTAATAGTTCAATTGCTATATGCTTTCTGATACATAGTAACCTAATTCCTTCGACCATGAGATCATGCATATCACCTTTACCGGATGGATTCTTTGATGACATCAAACACCACACCGTAACTGGGTGGCTATAAAGGTGGGATTGAGTGTTCGGAAAGTATTGGTTGAGACACATGGATCAAGAGTGGGATTTGTCCATCCATATGACGGATAGATATACTCTGGGCCCTCTCGGTGAAATGTCATCCAATTAGCTTGCAAGCATGTGACTAGCTCACAAGGGATCACATATCACGGGAACGAGAAAATAGTACTTATCGGTAACGAGGTTGAACTAGGTATGCAGAGATACCGACGATCATAACCTCGGATAAGTAAACTATCGTGAGACAAAAGGGAAATTGGTATCGTATGTAAGTGGTTCATTCGATCGCAAAGTAATCATAGAAATATGTGGGAGCCATATGAATTTCCAGATTCCTCTGTTGGTTATTGTTCGGAGAAGTGTCTCGATCATGTCCGCATAATTCACGAACCGTAGGGAGACACACTTAAGGATTCGACGTTGTTTGAGTAGTTATGGAATGATGAGAAAGAGACCGAATGTTGTTCGGAGTCTTGAATGGGATTCGGGATATCACGAGGAGATCCGGAATGGTCCGGAGAATAAGATTCATATAAGGAAAGTCCCGTTTCGGAGTTGGGGAATGGTTCCGGTGTTTTCATCGGGAATGTTCTAGAAGGTTCCGGAATGTCCGGCACTCCGGAGGGGAAGGGTACATAAATGTGTTATATCAATTTAATATGATTGCATCATGTACTCGGTGTCATCGCTGAACAAAATAGAGGGTTTATTCAAATCCTAGTTTGAAAAGTCAAACGCCAAGTTTGAAAGTCAAACGCCAAGTTTGAAAGTCAAACGGCTAGTTTTGGGAAGTGGAGAGGGAGGTGGAAACCGACTTGGGGGAGGAGTTCCTCCTCCCACCGCCGGCGCACCACCAAGCCGAGTTGGGGAGGGACTCCCTCCCCTTGGCCGCCTCCCTCCACCTATATAAGGAGGGGCAGGGCTCCCCTCCTAGACACACAAGTTCCTACCTCTAAAACCTAGTACCAAGCCGCCGCCGCCTCCATAGCCGCCGTCGGCCCTAGGGAAAACCGCCGCCGCCGCCTAGCTAAACCCTAGCCTCCGGCTTGCTCCTCCTCGGCGTGTCTAAACCCTAGATCGTCGAGGGACTCTCTCATACTCCACCATACTCGCTCTGGCTTAAGGGGAAGCCCTGCGAGATCTCCCCTCTACTTCCGGTACCACGCTGTTGTGCTGCCGGAATCGCGAGGAGAGTGCTACAACCTCCGCTGCCTGCTAGAACAAGGGAGAGGAAGGTCTTCGTCGAGTACTGAACGTGTGACCGACTGCGGGAGCACTGCCGGAACGCAGCGCCGGAAGGATCGTCTACGCGATCTTGAGATCGGGAAGAGTACGACTACATCACCCACGAGAATCCGCTCTCGTTAAACACTTTGGAATCTTCAAGGGTGAGTTATTCCATCGACTCGTTGCTACAATCTAGTAGATAGATCTTAGCTTGTTTGTTTGTATGCGGTAGAAATTTTTTGTTTTCCATGCTACGAAACCCTACAGTGGTATCAGAGCCAGGTTTATATGTAGATCTGTTGCACGAGTAGAACACAATGGTCATTGTGGGCGTTGATGCTTTTATTGTCGATTGCTTCTTGTGTACTTTGCATCTTGCGGGATGTTGGGATGAAGCGGCCCGGGCTAACCTTACATGACATCGTTCATGAGACTTGCTCCACGCTTGACATGCAACTAGTATTGCATAAGTGGCTTTGCGGGTGCCTGTTTCTCCTAGCATAGTTAAGATCCAATTTACAACGGGTGATTAACAATACTAGTATCAATGTTGTGGTTCATGTTCGTAAGTTAGAACGACACTTATTGAAAGCCCCAAACCACGTAAAACATGCAAAGAAAGTAGAGGCGTCTAACTTTGTTTTGCAGGGGTGTGCAGTGATGTGATATGGCCATGATTGTGATTATATTTGATGTATGCAATGTTCCTTATTGTAAGTTGGCAACCTGCAGGAGCCATATGGTTGTCTTTAATTTATGTTAAGACCCGCGTGTCTATTCAAAGTAGTTGTAATAGTTTAAGCCGGTGGACGACAACCATGAAGAAGCGTCATTGACCTTGATGCAATGTCGGTGATGATGGAGATCATGTTCGTGCTTGAAGATGGGGATCGGAAGCACAAAGAAGAAAGGCCATATCATATCACATATTATGAATTGCATGTGATGTTAATCCTTTATGCATCTTGTATTGCTTAGTAGACGACGGTAGCATTATAAGATGATCCGTCATGCACATGAATTTCAAGTCATAAAGTGTTCACCCTTAGTTAGCACCGTTGCTAAAGCTTGTTGTTTCGAAGCACCACGTGATGATCGGGTGTGTTAGATTCTGCAAGTAAATACAACATGAGCAAGCCAGATTTGCTCATGTGGTAACTAAGGTTTGATCTTGATGAGCCTAGCATGTACAGACATGGTCTCGGAACACAGATCACCGAAAGGTAAAGCATGAATCATATAGTAGATATGATGAACATGTCGATTGTTCGCCATTAAAACTATATCAACTCTCGTGATGATCGGTGTTGATGTGGTGGATTTGGTTCGTGTGATCACTAAAACAATGTGAGGGATATTGTTTTGAGTGGGAGTTCACCTAGATTAATTGTATTATTAATTTGAACTCAATTTGTCATAAACTTAGTCTAAACTATTGCAAATATGTTGTAGATTAATGGCAGCTCCTACCATCAATTTTAATGCGTTCCTAGAGAAAGAAAAGTTGAAAAACAATGGAAGGAACTTCACGGATTGCTTCCGCAATTTGAGGATTGTCCTCACAGCTGGTAATTTGACCTATGTGCTGGATGCACCGCTGGGTGACCCACCTGCAGCTGATGCTGCCGATGAAGTAAAGAATGTTTACCTCACTCGGAAGACTCAGTACTCCACAGTTCAGTGTGCTATCTTGTATGGTTTAGAATCGGAGCTTCAGAAAATGTTTGAGAATTCAGACCCATATGATATTGTTGAGGATCTCAAATTGATCTTTGAGACTCATGCGACAATTGAAAGCTATGAGGCTTCTGAAAAGTTCTTTAACTGCAAGATGGAAGAGGGCAGCTCCGTCAGTGAGCATGTGCTTAAGATGTCTGGGCACGCGAACAAACTTCAAAGCTTGGGTATAGTGATTCCTAATGCTTTGGGGATTTACCGCGTCCTCCAATCACTACCACCAAGTTACAAGAACTTTGTGATGAACTACAACATGCAAAACATGAACAAGACGTTGCCAGAACTCTTTGCCATGTTGAAATCTGCAGAAGTGGAGATCAAGAAAGAGCACCAAGTGTTGTTGGTCAATAAGACCACCAAATTCAAGAAAGGCAAGTCTAAGCAGAAGGGACACTTCAAGAAGGGTGGTAAGAAAGTTACCACGCCGACGAAGAAGACCAAGGCTGGACCTAAGCCTGATACTGAGTGCTTTTACTACAAGGGAGAAGGTCACTGGAAGCGGAATTGCCCAAAGTACTTGGCGGATTTGAAGAACGGCAACATCAAGAAGAAAGGTATATCCGATATACATGTTATTGATGTGTATCTCACTAGTACTCGTAGTAGTGCCTGGGTATTTGATACTGGTTCGGTTGCTCATATTTGTAACTCGAAACAGGTGCTGCAGAATAAACGGAAGCTAGCGAAGAACGAGGTGACGATGCGCGTGGGAAACGGATCAAAGGTTGATGTGATCGCGGTCGGCACGCTACCCCTTCATCTACCATCGGGATTATTTTTATACTTAAATAATTGTTATTTGGTGCCTGCGTTAAGCATGAACATTATATCGGGATCTTGTTTATTGCGAGACGGTTACTTGTTTAAGTCCGAGAATAATGGTTGTTCGATTTATATGAGTAATATGTTTTATGCACATGCACCTTTGATAGATGGTCTATTCTTGTTGAATCTCGATAGTGGAAATACACATATTAATAACATTGAGGCTAAACGTTTGAAATCGAGCGATAACTCGACCTATATGTGGCACTGTCGTCTTGGTCACATTGGAGTGAAGCGTATGAAGAAACTCCATTCCGATGGACTTCTTGAATCACTTGATTTCGAATCACTTGATAGATGCGAAGCATGTCTAATGGGTAAAATGACTAAGACTCCATTTTCTAGTATGATGGAGCGAGCTACGGACTTATTGGAAATCATACATACCGATGTGTGTGGTCCAATGAGTGTAGCATCGCGCGGTGGTTATCGTTATGTTCTTACCTTCACAAATGACTTGAGTAGATATGGGTATATCTATTTCATGAAACATAAGTCCGAAACTTTCGAGAAGTTTAAGGAATTTCAAAGTGAGGTAGAGAATCAACGTAACAAGAAGATTAAATTTCTGCGTTCTGATCGTGGAGGTGAATATCTAATTTACGAGTTTGGCGAGCATTTGAAGAAATGCGGAATACTTTCACAATTGACACCGCCGGGAACACCACAGCGTAATGGTGTGTCCGAACGTCGTAATCGAACTCTCTTAGATATGGTTCGTTCTATGATGTCACTTACAGATTTACCGCTATCATTTTGGGGTTATGCATTAGAAACAACCGCATTCACTTTAAATAGGGAACCATCTAAATCCGTTGAAACGACACCTTATGAATTATGGTTTGGGAAGAAACCTAGATTGTTGTTCCTTAAAGTTTGGGGTTGCGAAGCCTATGTAAAGAAGTTACAGCCGGACAAGCTTGAACCCAAAGTGGAAAAATGCGTCTTCACAGGATACCCAAAGGAAACTATTGGGTATACCTTCTATCATAGATCCGAAGGAAAAATCTTCATTGCCAAGAATGGATCCTTTCTAGAGAAGGAATTTCTCTCGAAAGAAGTGACTGGAAGGAAAGTAGAACTCGACGAGATTGTCGAACCTTCTCTCGAAATTGCGAGTAGCGCAGCACCGGAAGAAGTTCCTGTGGTGCCTGCATCAATAAGAGAGGAAGCTAATGATGATGATCATGAAACTTCGGTTGAAGTTGCTACAGAGCCTCGCAGGTCAACGAGAACTCGTACCACTCCAGATTGGTATGATCCCATTATGAGTGTCATGTTGGTGGACAACACCGATGACCCTGAGACATATGAGGAAGCAATGATGAGCCCAGATTCCAATAAATGGCAAGAAGCCATGAAATCCGAGATTGGATCCATGTACGAAAACCAAGTATGGACTTTGGTGGACTTACCGGATGGCCGGAAGGCCGTCGAGAACAAATGTATTTTCAAGAAGAAAACAGATGCTGATGGTAATGTTTCTGTCTATAAAGCTCGACTTGTCGCAAAAGGGTTTCGACAAATTCAAGGAGTTGACTACGATGAGACTTTCTCACCAGTAGCGAAGCTAAAGTCTGTGAGGATTATGTTAGCAATCGCTGCATATTATGATTATGAGATATGGCAGATGGATGTCAAAACAACATTCCTCAATTGAGACATTGATGAAGAGTTGTATATGATGCAACCCAAAGGTTTTGTCGATCCTAAAGATGCTAACAAGGTATGCAAACTTCAACGGTCCATATATGGATTGAAGCAAGCATCCCGAAGTTGGAATCAACGTTTTGATAAGGTGATCAAAAGTTTTGGTTTTATACAAACTTATGGAGAAGCTTGTATTTACAAGAAAGTGAGTGGGAGCTCTGTAGCATTCTTAATACTATATGTAGATGACATATTGTTGATTGGGAATGATGTAGACCTTCTAAATAGTGTCAAGGAATATTTGAATAATAGTTTTTCAATGAAGGATCTTGGCGAAGTAGCTTACATATTAGGCATAAAGATTTATAGAGATAGATCAAAACGCCAAATATCATTGTCACAAAGTACATATTTGGACAAAGTTCTAAAGAGGTTTGGAATGGAAGATAGCAAGAAAGGGTTCTTGCCCATATTGCCCAATACGACCTTGAGTAAAACTCAAAGTCCGACATCGGCAGAAGATAGAGAAAGGATGAGTAAGACTCCCTATGCCTCAGCCATAGGATCTCTAATGTATGCCATGCTATGTACTAGACCCGACATTGCATATGCTGTTAGTTTAACTAGCAGATATCAAAGTGATCCAGGAGTGGATCATTGGATAGCGGTCAAAAACATCCCTAAGTACTTGAGAAGAACTAAGGATATGGTTCTTTCTTATGGAGGTGATGAACAGCTCGTTGTTAATGGTTACACCGATGCTAGTTGGAACACCGATCCGGATGATTTTAAATCACAATCTGGATACGTATTTATTTTGAATGGTGCAGCAGTTAGCTGGAGGAGTGCAAAGCAAAGCGTTGTGGCGAGATCTTCAACTGAATCGGAATACATGGCTGCTTCGGAGGCTTCACAAGAAGCGATATGGATGAAAGAGTTCATCACAGAGCTGGGTGTGGTTCCTAGTGCGCTGGACCCAATGTCTATCTACTGTGATAACATGGGCGCCATAGCCAATGCGCAAGAACCAAGGTCACACAAGAAGCTGAAGCACATCAAGTTACGTTTTCACGCTATTCGAGAACATATCCAAGATGGGGATATAAAGATTTGCAAAGTACACACAGATCTGAATGTGGCGGATCCGTTGACTAAACCTCTCCCGGGGGAAAAACATGACCAGCACCAAACTGCCATGGGTGTTTGGTATATTACCATGTAATCTAGATTAGATGACTCTAGTGCAAGTGGGAGACTGTTGGAGATATGCCCTAGAGGCAATAATAAATGTAGTTATTATTATATCTTTGTGTTTATGATAAATGTTTACATTCATGCTATAATAGTATTATCATGGAAACATTAATACTTGTGTGATTTGTAAACTTAATTTGAAGTCCCTAGTAAAGCCTCTATACATCACTAGCTTGTTGGTTAATGAATGATAGTGGTATCCCTGTCATGAACATTGAGATGTTATTAACAACAAGATCATATCGTTAGGAGAATGATATGGTGGACATACTCCTATAGATAAGCGTAGCATAAAGATCAAGTCATTTTAATAGTTCAATTGCTATATGCTTTCTGATACATAGTAACCTAATTCCTTCGACCATGAGATCATGCATATCACCTTTACCGGATGGATGCTTTGATGACATCAAACACCACACCGTAACTGGGTGGCTATAAAGGTGGGATTGAGTGGGATTGAGTGGGATAAGCGTAGAAAGTATTGGTTGAGACACATGGATCAAGAGTGGGATTTGTCCATCCATATGACGGATAAATATACTCTGGGCCCTCTCGGTGAAATGTCATCCAATTAGCTTGCAAGCATGTGACTAGCTCACAAGGGATCACATATCACGGGAACGAGAAAAGAGTACTTATCGGTAACGAGGTAGAACTAGGTATGCAGAGATACCGACGATCATAACCTCGGATAAGTAAACTATCGTGAGACAAAAGGGAAATTGGTATCGTATGTAAGTGGTTCATTCGATCGCAAAGTAATCGTAGAAATATGTGGGAGCCATATGAATTTCCAGATTCCTCTGTTGGTTATTGTTCGGAGAAGTGTCTCGATCATGTCCGCATAATTCACGAACCGTAGGGAGACACACTTAAGGATTCGACGTTGTTTGAGTAGTTATGTAATGATGAGAAAGAGACCGAATGTTGTTCGGAGTCTCGAATGGGATTCGGGATATCACGAGGAGATCCGGAATGGTCCGGAGAATAAGATTCATATAAGGAAAGACCCGTTTTGGAGTTGGGGAATGGTTCCGGTGTTTTCATCGGGAATGTTCTAGAAGGTTCCGGAATGTCCGGCACTCCGGAGGGGAAGGGTACATGAATGTGTTATATCAAGTTAATATGATTGCATCATGTACTCGGTGTCATCGCTGAACAAAATAGAGGGTTTATTCAAATCCTAGTTTGAAAAGTCAAACGCCAAGTTTGAAAGTCAAATAGCTAGTTTTGGGAAGTGGAGAGGGAGGTGGAAACCGACTTGGGGGAGGAGTTCCTCCTCCCACCGCCGGCGCACCACCAAGCCGAGTTGGGGAGGGACTCCCCTCCCCTTGGCCGGCCCCCTCCACCTATATAAGGAGGGGCAGGGCTCCCCTCCTAGACACACAAGTTCCTACCTCTAAAACCTAGTACCAAGCCGCCGCCGCCTCCATAGGCGCCGCCGGCCCTAGGGCAAACCGCCGCCGCCTAGCTAAACCCTAGCCGCCGGCTTGGTCCTCCTCGGCGTGTCTAAACCCTAGATCATCGAGGGACTCTCTCATACTCCACCATACTCGCTCCGGCTTAAGGCGAAGCCCTGCGAGATCTCCCCTCTACTTCCGGTACCACGCCGTTGTGCTGCCGGAATCGCGAGGAGAGTGCTACAACCTCCGCTGCCTGCTGGAACAAGGGAGAGGAAGGTCTTCGTCGAGTACCGAACGTGTGATCGACTGCGGGAGCGCTGCCGGAACGCAGCGCTGGAAGGATCGTCTACGCGATCTTGAGATCGGAAAGAGTACGACTACATCACCCACGAGAATCCGCTCTCGTTAAACACTTTTGAATCTTCAAGGGTGAGTTATTCCATCGACTCGTTGCTACAATCTAGTAGATAGATCTTGGCTTGTTTGTTTGTATGCGGTAGAAATTTTTTGTTTTCCATGCTACGAAACCCTACAACTAATACGGTTGTCATGCCATGTCGGTGATAGACTAGAAGAGGAGGTCTCCATGACGGTTGCGAGGCACATAGCAACAAAGACAGGGAGGTGCCAATGCAGTACACGGTTGTCGAAGTAGACGCGAGGGTGGAGTCGGTGGCATTGCCGACAGAGGGCGTTGCCGTGGTGGTGTCGTTGCCTGGGAGGTGGCGATGCCGGGGTGCAGGCGTTGCCGAGCGGAGGCGGTGATGTTGGTGATGAAGTTGTAGTGGACGATGGCGAAGATGTCGATGGCAAAACAAGCGGCAACCGGGGGTGGCCGTGCAGGTTACGCGGGGAGGCGTGGGGAGGCGCGGCAACGACACATGAAGTTGGCGATGAAGAATCCGACATGACGAAGACTATGCACGAATGTATGCTACGCACACTATGGGAGTGGCGCGAAGATAGCCTACAATGTCGATGCACGGAGACGGCGAAGTAGACTGCGTGCAACGATGCTATGACCCGATGGGGAAGCATAGCTGCATGTCGCAAGTCGATGCAGCGGCTGGAGGCCACCGGTGCATACATTGTGATGCGCGTTGGCAGCCAGTAGGGGAGGATCAAGGAGGAGGCCCTATGGCTCGTAGGGGCAACGCAGTGGCTAGCATCAGCGTTTTTCCCCGTAGGCCTTAATCATATTGTCGTCGGCGTAAGAAAAACCATCGGCGTAGCACCTCCAGGCCCATATCGGCGGTTAACGGTTGTTTGGTATGGCGTTAGCTATGCCGACGGCAATGCCATCGTCCTAGGTTGATAGCCGTTTGGTATGGCGGTAGCTATGCCGACGGCAATGCCGTCGGCCTAGTTTTTTTTTAAATCACTTTTTAATTGTTTGACTCTGTAATCTCACACGCATCTTTTTTTGATTTGTTTGACTCATTAATCTCACAAGTGTCTTTTTAACTCTAAGTATGTTTAATCTTTGATCAAATTGCATTTATAGTCAAACTTCTCGATCGGTCACTCATCCTCACACTAATCTAGCCCTAGCACCCTTAACTTCTCTGTTCCTTTCGGACGAGTTTCCGATAAGAAAATTATACATGATTGACAATACTACCATATCAATCCTACTAAACCTTGTACCATGGTGTCACATGCCTTTATTTTTTAAATTTCAAACAATTATTTAAGTAAACAAAAATGAATAAGTAATACTCCCTTCAATCCATATTAATTGTTATTGGACTAATGTATCTAGTTTTGCGACAAGTAATATGGATCGGAGGGAGTAATAACATTGAATTCAAATAACAATAAAACTAATATTTTCTTTGCCTTTTTCTAATTAATATGGAATAATTCATATCTTTAAATCCGTAAATCGGAATTCAACAAATAATATGTCCAAATCGATCAAAAAAATGAGAACAATCCAAACATGACATCCCTATCATCTTTTTAACCATGCATATATTTTTTTTAAAATCATTTAATAGTGTTCAAATCTTCAAAAAATCATATCAAAATTTCCCTTTTAAATTTGAGGATTCTAAAAAAATCCTTAGTTCGGGGCTGAGCCTTGATAGACTTGCAATAGATTTCTGATAAAATAGCATATTGTGAACTAAAAATGATTTTTCTGAGGGGTGGAAGGAAAGGATTTAGATACTCCAGTTAGGACATTGACCATGCAAGGTGGCCTAGTATTTTAAAAAATGGGGTGGTGCCATTTTGAAACTTTCATTTGGTGGTTGCTTCACAAAACACCTTGTTTTTGACACTCGATAAATGGAAAATGGCTTTTTGGTACGACAAAAATGAGAACTGCCTCTTGCAACATTGTTCAGCATCTCACGATGCACATGTGTGCACAATATGGGCACACTATCACAAATTATGTCGCGATTCTATCCGTAATATTGGTCTTTTGGCCCGAAAACCATGAAACCTCAAACATGATAGCTCATTTCTGAGAAATTTTTTTTGAGATGCAATTAGTATATCAAGTTTGATATTTTTACTTGTAACTATGTTACATAATATGACACCATGCAGATGTTTACATTGTTTAGATCGTTTTTGAATTTCTTATGCCCGTTTTAAACTATGTTCAAAACGACGGGCAGAAGATTCTTAACTTAGGGTTGAACCTCGCTAATCTTGAAATGGATCTCTGAAGAAATATCATATTGTGAACCTAAAAATGAGTTTTTCCAAAAAATCATGAGCATGAGATCCACTTCGTACTGATTTGGCAGGAATTTGTCTTTTTCACTAGGGGTGGAAGGAAAGGTTTAAGATACCCCAGTTGGGACATTGTCCATTCAAGCTGGGCTAGTATTTTTGAAAAATGGGGTGGTACCATTTTTAAACTTTCATTTGGTGATTACTTCACAAAACACCCCATTTTTTACACTCAAAAAATGGAAAATGGCTTTTTGGTGCGACAAAAAGGAAAACTTTCTCAACATTTTTCACCATCCCATGATGCACATGTATGCACAATATGGGCACATTATCACAAAATATGTCACGATTATAGCCATAGCATTGGTCTTTTGGCCTGAAAACCATGAAACCTCGAACATGATAGCTCATTTCTAAGAAGGTATTTCTGAGATGCAATCAATATATCAAGTTTGATATTTTTCCTTATAACTATGTCAGCTAATATGACACCATGTGAAATTTTTACATTGTTTGTATCATTTTTGAATTTTTTATGATCGTTTCATACTATGGTCAAAATGGCGAGCATGCAGATTCTTAGCTCAGAGATGAGCCTCGCTGAACTTGTAATGGATCTTTGATGAAATAGCATATTTTAAACCTAAAACCGAGTTTTCCAGAAAATCATGTGCATTATATCATGTACATGTAGTTCAAATATGATTCACTTCGTGCCGATTCGGTAGGAATTTTGTCTTCTGCATGAGGGGTGGAAGGAAAGGTTTAAGATTTTTCGGTTGGGACATTGTCCATGCAAGGTGTCCTAGTATTTTAAAAAAAAATTGTGGTACCATTTTAAAACTTTCATTTGGTAGTTGCTTCACAAAACACCCCGTTTTTGACACTCGGAAAATGGAAAATGTGTTATACGAGTATATGTAATATTTTTATATTTTATTAAACAAAATTATTTAATATTTCAGTTTAGCTAGATAGACATTATTTTTCTATTTTTTTGATATATTATATGCATTTTCTAAATTAGAATGATTTAGTTGTGATTTTTCTAATGTGGCAAAAATAGAAAATAGCTATGCCGATGGTTTTGCCGTCGGCGTAGATGTGAAACCTAGGCCAATGGAAGCAGTCGTAGACTCGACGTCGTGGCATCGCCATCACATCCAATACTTACGCCGACGACCCGGTATACACTGAAGGCTGCTGTCAGCCTATCCCGCCCTACGCCGACATCAAACCTAGGCCGACGACAGGTTTGCTCGGCTGCCCGCCTCAGGGCCTACGCCGATGGCCCCGACAAATAGCCGTCGGCATATCCCTCTTCTCCTGTAGTACTAGGACTATTTGGAGGCTTGTTCCTGGGATGAGACCCTCCATTAGCCGGTCTATGCTTCCTGCTTGGTCTATCCTCTAGTGGTGATGTCTGTCATTTTCCACATATCTAGCCCGGTTTCTACATGACCGATCGTCTTGCACATGTACTTAGCAAAGAGGAAATATTAGCTTTGCTTTCCACCTTGCCTCAAGGTTTTTGGTGGTTTCGGGTCAACTCTTTAAGGCTTCCATTTTCCAACCTCCGGATTCCTCAGTTTGATAAACCTCTAATAAGATATGGAATGCTACTGCTGCCCCCCCAGGTGAAGGATTCCGAATAGTGATCAGAATTATGTCCTTCCTATTGGGTTTTTCTTTATATGGAGTGCTATACCATCAGTTTTTTTCCTTGATCATGTTGTCCATGGGTTCACCAACAATGCAACAACAACATTACCTATATTAGCAAATTAGGCTGCCTCTAGACGAATGATCACCTTCTTCCCTTGCATATCCAGGGCATGCATTGGGAACGGCTTCTGATCAATGGCCATGCCAACAAGTCTCAGTTGTTCTTCATTAATGGACGATTGGATCTCTTGACGAAAGATATCAAAATTATTTGTTTTATGAGCAAAGTAATGATGATACTTCCAATAAACTCGTCGTTTTAATACATAAGGCGGTGGTATAACATGGTCGAGCTTAAATAACGTTGTATTTTGATACGTCGTAAACGTATCTATAATTTTTTATGCTCCATGCTTGTTTTATATCATTTGTCGTATGTTTTGTCTATACTTTAAAGTATTTTTATACACTTTCTGGAACTAACCTATTGACAAGATGCCATAGTACCAGTTGCCTGTTTTCTGCTGCTTTTGGTTTTAGAAAGCTAAAAAATGAATATTCTTGGAATTAGACGGAACAAAAGCCAAAGTTCATATTTTCCCTGAACGATACGGAAAATCGAAGACGAGACGGAGGAGGACACAAGGGTGGCCACACCCTAGCTGGGCGCGGGTCCCACCCTGGCCGCACCCACAGGGGGTGTGGGCCTCCTGGCCCTCCATCGACCTTGCCTCCTTCGCCTATAAGAAGCCTCCGACCCAAAAACCCTAAAGGATCGACCAAAAAGCCATGAAAAGTTCCACAGCACCACTGCCAGCGAAAAGGAGATTCAGGAGACAGAAAGTCTCTGTTCCGGCACCTTACCGGTATGGAGAAGTGCCCCCAGAGCCATCTCCATCGATCTCCACAACCATCTCCATCACCGTTGCTGATTCCCATGATGAGGAGGTAGTAGTTCTTCCTCGAGACTAAGGGATCTACCGGTAGCTATCTGTTCATCTCTCTCTCTATGCATGATCTTATTGTGATCATGAGCTTTGTAATCAAGTAGATCTTCTCTACTACTCAAGTGCTTTAATAGATCTATGCTTTTCCCCATGTGTGTGAAAGTGACATCGTGCGCGTGGTTTACATAAATACTCAAGTTCTTCAATAGATCTCTGCTCTCCCCATGTGTGTGAAAGTGACAACGTGCATGTCGTGGTGGCACTTAGGCTAGAGTTCATAAATCCTAATTATGATTTATACTTGGAGTTGGATGTCTTTATGAAATTGTGGTGTTTGTTGGAACCATCTAGCGCTCAAGGTGACGGTGTGGGGTTATCTAGATAGGGAAGGCAGACTTTGAGGTGTGCTTTTGTAGGCCTACCGTGGATTAGAGTGTTCAACCGGAGAGTAGTTCAGGGTAGTATCATAAAGAGAAGATATTTATATGAGAGAGTGTTCACTAGTGAAAGTATGATCCCTAGGCCTTGTTTCTAAACATTGAAACACCGTTCACAACTAGATTTGTTGCATGTTGGCTTGTTTCCATATTTATTTCAGTTTGCCTTTAGTCTCTCCCACGTCAAGCTCCATCAAAGCTATTTTCTGGCACCGCTATCACTTGTATTTCACTATCTCTTCGCCGAACTAGTGTACCTATACACCTGACAAGTGTATTGGGTGTGTTGGGGACACAAGAGACTTCTTGTATCTTGATTGCAGGGTTGTTTGAGAGGGATACATTTGACCACTTCCTCCCTGAGTTCGATAAACCTTGGGTAATCCACTTAAAGAAAACTTGCTGTTGTTCTACAAACCTCTGCACTTGGAGGCCCAACAACTGTCTACAAGAATAGAAGTGCGTAGAAATCATATTTTAACATGGCATCAAATATTTTGTAACGTGTTCCTATGCAATTTCGTAAACTTGAATCCCGGGGATAGCGTTGTTCTAGGGTTTGGATACTGGAAATGGTTACTTTAGAATGTGTTGCCCTTTTAGATTAAGTTTCACACTTGTGCTTCTTATTAAGGCTTGTGAGTGTGTGTGAAACAACATGTAAGTATAATAAAGCACACATAATAGTGGAATACTCAAGTGAGAAATATATCTGTAGAGTATGTATATAAGGTTTATTCATCATTTAGAGCTTTCATAAAAATGCTTATGTCTTGCTTTATAATGTACCTTAAAAGAATAACTTTTGAAGAAAATCTTACTTAGTTAAGGAGAAGTATTTAAATTTTAAGTTAACCTTATTAGGTGTTCTTTCTAGTTATAGTATTTAAGTAAGAAAGAATTGCTCTATTTGAATAATGATATTAGTAGTATTTGAGACTTATCTATCTTGGTTTTTAAATTGGTTAGTTTGGTATTAAGATGCTTTATAACTTAATTATAACAGACCAAAGTTAACTATAAAGTATATAATAAAGTTTTTAGTATAATATTTCAAGTATTGTAGACTAAAGTTAACTTTAAAGACATAGATGGAATTAAGGTATATTGCTAATGTTATTTGTATCTTGTTCACTTTATATTGTTTCCTTAAAGTTACTTAAGTATGGTTATATTTTTATTTGGTGTAGTGGTTTCTTGATTTTATAATGGAATAGAATCATTTATCTTCTTGTGAATGAATGGTTATAGTTTGTAAACAAGGAAATAATATCACTTGAACTACTAATGGATTCACTCTAGTTCTTTGGTATGTTTATAAACTTGTGGTTGAAGTAAGTAAAGAGGTTTTATTTAACTACAAATTATTCTTGGAGATTTTATATTGGATAATGATCCTTTTATAAAATAATCTACACTTATGGTTGAAGGATAATTCAATTAAATTGTATTCAAAATGTGTTGAAGCATTTTGACTTCATATTAAAAATATTTAAGACTAATACTATTTATTAGACTCAATTGGCTAATTTTAGAAATATTAGCAATTTTTATTTACCCTTATATGAATTAACAATTCAGGAAATAGGTTTAAATTCAAGTTATTAAAGTGTTTGAAATTTTTATTTACCTCAAATGTGGAATATTATATTTTTAACATGTAGGTATTATTTATGTGATCATTTGGGTATATTAAATTTATTTTTTATGATTTATAAATAACAAGATATGATTTTATAAAATTTATTACTTTTTAAATACTTAATAAATAATAAATATTTAATTAAGTGAAATAATAATGTATGATTATAGTTTTGAATTATAGTTCGTATTTTTCTAAGATTTTTGGTATATTATTTATATTTTTAACATTTACCAATATTAAAATATGAATTTTCAAAGTATTAATACTTATAAAATCTTTATTAGATAATAATTATTTAAATTATTGAAATAATAATGTTTGATAATGGTTTAATATTATAGACACAGAACATTTTTACATCTAAGCTAAACCTACCCCAGAGCACGACCAGTGGGCTAGTGGCCACATCATACTCTCAGGTTAAATAAAACATTTGTTACCAGCCCTATTTCTACTCCCAGTCGATGATAGATGGGCTAGGGCCACGTCACATGCCACCCAGGAAAAGACCAGGTCAAACCTTGGACTAGGTCAATATGACATCACCTCATCGGAGTTTGACGTCATCACGCCAGAACACGACGGCGCCGCCAAAATATGGCACGAGGCTTCAATCTAAAGTGTGTGTTCGATGCGTCTGGATGCGGTTAGTAGAATAGGGTGCTACACGTGCGCTTAAGACCACGGTGGCAACTCCGGCGAACTTAATTGCGGCGGTGCACGTCGGCCTCTCGACGAATTCGAGCTAGAGGTGAAATTTGGAAGCGGTAATGAAGCAAGAGATGCGTAGACGTACCCTGAGCATGGTTGTGTGGTCCACGACGACGATGGTGACCGGATATGGGCGCAATTTCACGGATTCCGGGGATCACCGTGGAAATAAAATGGTTCGATTGCATCGATTTGGAGCTCCCTGGACTTGATTGAGTATCCTAAAATGAAGAGGATGATGCTGCGCTTCTTCTCGACCACTCCACGATCTCTGGGACGACCTCTACTGACGGAGATGGTCCTCTTTGACCGGATCTAGGGTTCGCGTTCATGAGGGAGAGGAAGAAAGAGAGAGATGGTGAGGATGAGGACGAGCAGGTACATCGGCGTGGCATTCTTATCCTCGCAGAGACCCCGATGGCGGCGTCGCGACGACGGAGCAGCATCGGGCGGCCGCCGGCCCCTCCAGCGAGCTGCTTGACGAGAGAAGGAAGACGACGGATTGGTTGACAAAACGGTATCTAGACCGGGCTTCTGTTGGGCCGTGGTGAAGTGAGCAGAGAACGGTTGTTGTTGCACGCGAGCGTCAGATAACAATAAGGAGAAACGGGCCTCAGCCAAAACTAGGCTGGTTATTCCTTTTACTTTTTATTTTCTAATTATGTTTCCTCTTTTCTTTTTCAGTTTGAATTTCTACAATGATTCAAATATTCAGAAACTTTATAAGATAACAAAATTACTACAGGAACTTATGAAACTAATTGTTCCAATATTTATTTATTATTTTCAAAGATTAAACTATTTGGAAAGCATCTTTATTGATTGTAATTTATCACTTAGGTTTTTAGAGATTTGTTTAAGATCTTTAAAAATGATTCTTCTTTTTTTGTGGTTGCAAGGATAAAGGTTTTAAATAGCTAAAGATATGCAGAGAACATATCAATATTACTATTATATAGCAATCATTACATAAGATGATTTAATTGATAAGATTCTTAAAATGGTAAATTCTAATAACCCAATTCCACTAAGAGGTGAATAATGTTTTAATAATGTTGGTTATGACAATTGATATACATTGGTATTTATGATTGAAATAGAAGTTAGGGTTTTAAATTGTAACTGTTTACCATGAGTTTTAGGATTTTTAATATACTCATATCCTTTTATGGATGTGAATAAAGATTAATGACTAAATTATATTGTCTTTATGTCTGTGATCTTTAATGATATCACCTTAAAAAAATAGAGTTATTTTCTAGAATGACTTATGAAGAAGAATTAATTAAGATAGTTCCTAAGCACATGTGATCATGATAGTTGGAAATGACAAAGATTAGCTTAAGTGATTTGCTATATGAAAATATTCCTATGAAGTTTTGTGTAAATAAGATGACAGATCAATCAGGTGAAATGGATACTATGTTTGGTTAAGGATTTAGGTTTAGTGTTTACCAAGAATTCCTATCTTCCATAATTCACAATCCTGGACTTCCTATTAAGGAATTCCTTCCCTAGATATTCTACTTCTTCCTATCCATCATCATGTGTTAACTTGATGAGCTTTACTTCACAAGAATATTCTTATCTACCTTTATTCTTCTACACCCATTGATAAATCCAATGAGCTTGACACTAAAGCTTTTCATAAGCTTCACCTATCCAGACTTGGTTATATCAACGACTCTACTGCTGATAATCTCCCATCCAACAAGTAATTACTTCTAACTCCATTCATACACTTATTTAAACATCCATCTCCAATACTACTCCAATAGATGTATATATCAAGCTACTCTCCTCAAAAGCTTACTATTCTTAAAGAGGAATAACACTACGTCAATAACTCCATGCTACTCTAGCTTCAGCTTAATTATACTATCTCATCTCTACTTGACTCCAATATCTTATACTCAACTTCACATTATATCCTAGTGACTTGTCATGGCTACTCTAGGATAATATATCTATACTAGGGTTCAATCATGTTTTATCCACCAATGTCACTTATACATGATATAAGCATTCAATCTTGGTGAGTAAGGCATGATTATTATAATCCTTTGATCCTTTATGGTTTAGGTTTCCATTTGGCTAATCAAGGCTTCATCAATACAATATTACAGTTGTATTGCAATTATCTTCTTAGCATCTCTATTGGATTAAGGAATGTTATTCATGGACTATGCTTACTTAATCCAATAGGATTACTCCTTCGTATCTATCTTCATGATTCATCCTTGTAATATTCTTTGTTACCATATTGATTTGATTTCCTTCAATCACTCCCATCCTATAGATGATATCTAAGTCTAGCATTACTACATACCCCTTCTTAGTTATTTCTTTATAGGCACTAAGTGTATGCTATGATATGGTCAAGAGTTGATAGATTAAGAATTGATGAATCAATAGTTGATTACTCAACATTGATGAACAACAACTATTGAGATAGGATTCCATAAGGATCGATATGGAAGGAAAGATATAGGGTGAATGATCTTGACTTGGTTTCTTTCCTACTCAAATTCACTAAAGAGTTAAGGTTAGGTATGCCCATGATACTCATGGTATAAGCATATGAGATTAAGATAGATCAAGATGTAGTTGTTACATTCTTATTACTTAAGTTATATTTATAACTTGGTATTCATGAGTTGGTGCAATGAATACTATGATATGATCACCTAAGGATCAAATATAATCCATTAAGTAATGTATTAGGGTTTAACTTTATTACATTTGATCTACCCTTATATCAAATCTCCCTTACCCAAAATAAGGTTTTAGCAAAGGTCATATTGAAACTTATCGTAGTCAACTTGATGATCTACTTCAATTCCATCAAGTTAAGAGAAGCTTTAATCACTTTGACAAGTTTTGTTCAAAAGCGCGAAAATTATTCGGATTTTCTATGCATGAATGCAATGCACACATCTGGGTTCAGCTTATTTCTAAGCTCTAATGCTGGGATGTTACATTTACTTAACCTAAAGTTGAAGAATACTGAATTAACACTCAACTTATTCTTATATTGTAGGAAATATCTTTTGGAGGACAAGAGGATGAAGATCCGTGAAACCATCTAAATGAAGTCTCCAATCTTTGTGAGATCTTCGGATCGAGGGGACTATCCAAGGAATTTGTTCGCTCAAATTAATTCGATGGTATTTGAAAGACAAAGATTTTTCTTGGTGATGGTGCTTGGCAGGGAGGAAAAGGTTGAAGTTGTCCTATATATGTCCTCGGCAACGGCGCCAGAAAACTTGTTGATGGCTCAGTTGATGTGGAGCCTGTTGGGAACCCCAAGAGCAAGGTGTGAAGCAGCACAGCAACAAGTCTTCCCTCAGTAAGAAACCGAGGTTATCGAACCAGTAGGAGGAAGGAAACGTCACACAGGTATTGCATGCAACATGGAAACCTACACAACACAAACTCAAGACTTTCAACTAACAGTGAGGTTGTCAATCTCACTGGTTGTTGTATCAAAGGATTAACTGTATGGTGTGGAAGGTAATGGTTTGCAGCAAGTAAACAATAACAGTGGAGGATGTATCAATGGTAAAGATTAGACCGGGGTCCATAGTTCACTAGAGGTGCTCTCCTTAGATAAACACATGGAATGAAGGGTAAACAAATTACAGTAGGGCAATTGACAGGAACTGAGCAAGGGATAATAATGCAATACCAGACAAAAAGATCCTATGAGATTCGATGGGCAATACAACAAGATACAAAGACCAAGTCCACCTTTGGGTTATCATCTGAACCCCCTCCAGTATTAAGTTGCAAGCAACAGACAACTGATTTAAGCAAAGTGTGTAAGGTAAATAATCCACTTGTTCCATGAACAAGAGACCGTTGTTTTCTCCCTAGTAGCAACAACACATCTACAACCGAGGAGATTTCTGTCACTTCCCTTGGAAACTAGAGGCATGAACCCACTATCGAGCATAAATACCCCCTCTTGGAGTCACTAGAATGTACTTGGCCAAGATAGCTACTAACAACGGAGAGCATGCAAGATCACAAACAACACAGACATGATAGAATCATAAAGACAAAACCATTAATCAATCTGACATAGTAATCTCAATATCCATCGGATCCCCGCAAACACAACATTCATGATTAAAAATAGATTAGATCTAGATCATGAACTTAGCTCACAAGATCTATACATGAAAGAACAAGGAGGAGATACAACCATCTAGCTACTATATGGAACCATAGTCCAACGTGGAACTACTCACGCATCATACCGGAGAAGAAGGCCTCCGGGATGATCTCCCCTCCGGTAGGGTGCCGGGAAGAACTTCAGATCCCCCGACCTAGGGACGATGGTGGCAGCGGCTATAGACGGTTTCGTGGAGTTTTTGATCGGGTGCCTAGGGTTTCTGCATCGGGGGATTCTTATAGGCAAGGAGGCGAGGCAAGGGGTGACCAGGGGGGCCACACCCTGCCTAGGCCCGGGCCCACCCTAGCCGCGCCTAGGGGGGTTGGCCGCCCTGGCTTGCCTATCAGAAAATTGATTTTCTGCCTTTCTGGAACCAAAAACAGAAGAAAACAGGAAACTGGCACTATAGCAACTTGTTAATAGGTTAGTTCCAGAAAAGATATAAAAACACCTCAAAGTGGGTGATTAAAATATCTTCCTCATGATTCTATAACCTGTTGGGAAGATTGTGTTTGATTATTCATAGAAAAGTTCATTTAATAATCTTATTCAGATCAAGAGAAAGATAGACCATTTCCTTCAGAGGATTAGAGATATCTTTGCTAAGGCTCAGGATATATTCACTAAACTTGTTAATTTGGTTCCTAATCATGGATTTCCTAATTATTCAATTCTCCAATATTTTTTACTATGGGCTTTACAATGAATCTAAGAAAATGATTGATTTCACTACATGATGATCTTTGGGTGGATTAATTGTTAAACAAGAAAATGTTCTCATTTAAATTAGATCTTATAATGATGAGAAATAAAACTCAAATGAAGACACTACCTATAAGAATGGTATGCTCTATATAATACCTGGACTCATGCATGGGGTTAAGAACTCAATGGAGGAGAAATGTATATCAACTGAACTTCTAAAAAATAATAGTATATCATCTGCATATAGTAGTAGAAATGCCAATGAGTTTTTACTGAACTTCTTGTATACACAAGAGTCTTCCTCACTTTTGATGAAGACAAATAATTTGACCACTTCATCAAAGCGAATGTTCTAGTTCCAACTTTCTTGCTTCAGTCCATAGATGAATTTTCAAATCTTGCAAACATTGTTAGCATTATCTAGATCAACAAAAACCTCATGCTATATCATTTACACGATCTCAGTTAAATTTCCGTTAAGAAAATCCATTTTGACATCCATATGCCACACTTCCCAATTGAAGTGCGTACATAATGCTAACATGATCTTAACCGACTTAAACATCCACTAGTGGAAACTGGGCCTCTAGTCCCGGTCCGTAAGGGCCTTTAGTCCCGGTTATGGGACCGGGACTAATCAAGCGGGACTAGAGGCCCACCACTAGTCCCGACCCAGTTAGCAGCCGGGACTAGTGGATGTCCACGTGGCTGCCCCTGCGCGCTCAGGATGCACCCCCACTAGTCCTGGTTGGTGTTATGGACCGGGACTAGTGGGTCTCTGCCACGGCAGCATTTTGCGCCTTTTCTCTGCCGTGGCAGAGCATTACCTTGGACTAGTGTTTCTCTGTCTCGGCAGCATTTTGTTCCCTTTCTCTGCCGCGGCAGAGATTTCATTTTTCATTTTTTATTTACTTATTTTTCATTTCAACATAGTTTTTGAATATTGCTACGCCACCACATATAGTACACACTCGTGCATATATAATATAACTTGTATTACGATATCGAGCATACAAATATATACAATTTACATAGTTACATGGAGATCACAAAATACCGGGACTAGAGCACAAAATAGTTCGATTACATGGAGATCAGTAGCGCCTATTCACACTAAATTCTCTAGCATCGTCTACGATCTCTTTGAAAATAAATCTCGCCAGCTCCTCTGCAATTGCTAGTACGCATTGCTCTAGTAGTAGTTGACCCCGCATTCTCTCTAACTATATATAAGAAAAAGGAGATCAATATGAATATCAATCATGCTAACAAAAGGTGACGGCAATAAAATGATGGTGTGAATGCATAGCTTACGTCGACTCTATAATCGTTGTGTTCGGTGGTAAATGTGCGAATGAACTGGCAAACGTAGAATCTACATAGATTCGACCCCCGTGGCTGCCTCGCGCACTTTGCGAGAATAGAATTCAATCAAAATAATAATCTAGAGCATCATTATTGTATTGAAACTAGAAGTAAAGAGATGCACGGACATATCATGTGCTACTTACCGAGACCGTCTTAAACGTCAACTTCTCACTAAATACACCCGTAACCTCGCGGTTGAACCGGATCCAAACCCTGCCCGACGAAGAAAATGAATGAATGAGTTATTCATTACCTAATATCTCAGGAAATCAACGAAAGAGACCGATATAGCGCGAAACTTACTTCTGGAGCATGTCCTGCATGCTGCGGAAATCTTCCAGGTTTATCTTTGATGGATCCATGACATCAACTCTTCCCTTATCAATTTGAATGTCTAGCAGAACCGAGTGGAAGCTGCAAACATTTATATATACATCAGTAACTCATCAGTTACACTTATTAGCATCGACTAATCAAAAGTGAATGTGTACAACTCTCTTATGTGCTCCAGTAGAAACCTTAGAATGTTTTCCTCCGTCTCCTCGGGGTTATCCCTTAGCGTGGCTATATGCACTTTATCTGGGTCAATGAACCCGATATTATAGATTCTTTTTATTTTACATTCTACCATCTTCATTCTGCATAATAAGGATAATTACATGTTCTGAACCGAACAACTGAAAAACCGGACATGTAGACAATGAATTCAACAACTTACAGACAATAGCAGGTGAGGATGGATTTGTCCAGGGCGTCGAGATGGTATAACTGGAACAGTTCTGGAAACTCAATATGGACCTCTTCGGGTCTGAAGTAGTACTCACGTGGGACATTGGCTACGCTAAATATTCTCCCCTACTTTATGACCTCTGAGTACCATTGATGGAGATTCCGCATTTGTGTTGGCAGTTCTTTCAGCCTCTCTTTGCTGACCAAATCCTCACCTGCGACATATTTAGGAGCTAGTGGCATCTTGGGTAGAAGGTCGAGTTGGGAGCCTAACAGTTCATCAAGACTAATTACCATGCTGGCCGCCAACTTCGCAGCTATTGACATATCTACTGGCTGTTGTGCGAGGAGTGGAACGTTTTCTGAAACCAGCTTGAGGGGTGCGATCGTTTGTTTGGCATGTTGTCCGAGAAGGGGAACGTCTGATTTTTTTACTGATTGCAGTTTTGGTCCCGCTTGCACCTGTGCTTGCTGATTTTTTACCGCTTGCACTTGATTTGCTTGATTTGATCTTCGCCACTTCTTTCTGAAGTGTGCGTAGATAGTCATCTGGCTTATGGTGCAACTCACATTGCGATGGTGTGTTCAGAAAATCAAGTGCATATGCCTTTTGCTTCTCGGTGTATACCGGAGCGGGCTCGAGTTTCTTCTTCTCAAAATGCGCCGCCACGTCGGCCTTTGCTATCGCTGCAGATTCCGCATCAGTATGATCGTAAGGTATGATGGGAAGATTCTTATGAGGCACTATTGGGAGGGGCGACATTTTCTGTTTTGGGCTGCCGCGTCCTTTAGTACTCACTAACGGAGCACGCTTCCGCTTATTGTCCTTAGCGGGCGGCGAAGACTGCTGATCCTATGGCAAAGATCGATATGGACTCGGGATGTGGTGGTTGTAGTCATCATGGGGTGGGCTTCTTGGAGGTGATGGAGGTGGAGGTGCAGGTGAAGGAGACCTACAATAACTCGGAGGCGATAGTGTTATCCTTGGGGCCGAGCCTGGAAACCGTATGTTGTTCTTGTCCCATAGAATGATCCCACCAAGTACTTCTACGAGTGTGATCTCACCTTCAGGTCCAGGGATGTCAAGCTCCATTGAATCCCACTCCTTTACGATTTGATCCACTCCGACTTTAGCATAGCCAGGTGGAATCTCACGGCCATGCCAACGTGCGTCAGGCGGACAAGGCAAAGCCGATCCGACTGCCACCTTCACAGATACGTTCTTCAATTTATTATGGATCTCACAAGGTATCTTCTCCTTAATTCCATCCACGGGGTAGCTGGGACCGCCATCTGTATAGGATGCATCGTTAGACGGGACCTCCGATTCAGCCATGCTGCTTCTCCGCTGAGATGGGTTGGCAGTAATATCGAGTGGAGGATCTTGCTGCAAGCGCGCTATTCCTCTAAGTTCGTCGATCTATTGTTGCTGCTTGTCAAGTCTTGCTAGCAGCTGGTTGAACTTGTCCGCCTATTAATCCTCCCGTCGCTGCTTTGCTCTTTCTCGGCTTCTGTATGTACCTTGGTCCTTAGGAAACCCAGTCTCTCACGTGAAACTCCCGTCAAGGCCTCAGACTCGTTCTGTATGTTCGCGATTCCCGAGGACCAAGGTCAGCAAGTCTTTCTCTCTATCGGGATGAAACTATTTTATTCCATCTTTAATATCTTTGACCACTTTTAGCCATGCAGTCCTGGGTACCTTTATCCCATCACTGCAAACAAGGTCCCATGTAAGTTCGTCATATGTACTCCCATGCCCAAGGAACCAATTTCTTGCCCTCAAATCCCATTCTTCGCGAATTGGTTTTGGAATGATCCCTTTATCATGAAGCTCTTTCTATTTTGCATCCCACTTAGACATGGCAGCCGCGTAGCCCCCTGGCCCCATGTTATGGCGATATTTCTTCTTCGCAGCATTTATCTTGTTTTTTTTCTGAATTTTTTGTAGCAACTCCTGTTTTCCTATACTCCACAAATGCATCCCAGTAAGGCTACTGCTTCACTACATAGCCTTCGAATAATGGGGTTTTCTTGTCCTTCTAATACTATTGCCATAATGACTTATTCCAGTTCTTGAATAGTTCAGCCATCTTCTTCAGTGCAAACTACTTGACTTTCTTGATCATTTTAGTAGTCTCGTCCTCAGTGTCACATTCTGGCAGCTTGAAATGTGCCATTAGGTCAGTAAATAGTTGCTCTTTGAATCTAACGTCGATATACACATCACTCTATTCCGCCTCTTTGGGCTTATTCCACTCCCGAATAGTGATCGGGGTGCAATATCTAGCAACAACTCAGCATTGTTGTACAAATATTTGTTTTGTTTTCTTTGGTTCCAATGGTTCGCCGTCTCCTGAAACCTCTGTAATTTCATAAACAGTACCCTGGGGCAACTTTTTGGCTCGGACTCGCTTGGTTTTCTTGATCGATGTAGAGGCCTAAGAGAAGAAACATTCGTCAACATAATATATATACAACTAGGTACATCTAGTGGCGATCATCGGGCATCATATATATATATATATATATACCTCGTCGGTCTGCGTTACGCGTCCATGGGCTTCTTCCTCTTGTATGTTGGTCTCCTCTCCCTCACCGGATGAGTTCAGATACCTCGAGGGAGATCCCTCATCGGCATCGTGAATCATATCCTTGAGCAACTGTTCCGAATCTAGGTCTCTACGGACTGGACTAGGTGGATCCATAGTTCCTGCAAAATGCACACAATATTTATTTTAACTTAACAAATAAAACCTAAACCCTAAACCCGGAGGTGCGGTGGTGGTGTCCGATGATGGTGGCCGTGGGAGACGCAGGCAACTAAGCGGCTTCCCACGAGAACCACCACCCTAACCCTAACTCCGATCACCACCCTAAACCCTAAACCCGGAGGAGCGGTGGCGGTGGCCAGTGATGGTGACCACGGGAGAGGTGGGCGACTAAGTGGCTTCCCGCAAGAACCACTACCCTAACCCTAGCTCCGGTCACCACCCTAAACCCTAAACCCGGAGGTGCGGTGGCCGGTGATGGTGGCCGCGGGAGAGGCGGGAGACTAAGCGGCTTCCCGCGAGAACCACCACCCTAACCCTAACTCCGGTCACCACCCTAAACCCTAAACCCAGAGGTGCGGTGGCGGTGGCCGGTGATGGTGGCCGCGGGAGAGGCGGGCGACTAAGCGGCTTCCCGCGAGAACCACCACCTTAACCTAACTCTGGTCACCACCCTAAACCCTAAACCCGGAGGTACGATGGTGGTGGCCGGTGATGGTGGCCCCAGGAGAGGCGGGCGACTAAGCGGCTTCGCGCGAGAACCACCACCCTAACCCTAACTCCGGTCACCACCCTAAACCCTATACCCGGAGTTGCGGTGGCGGTGGCCGGTGATGGTGGCCGCGGGAGAGGGGGGCGACTAAGCGGCTTCCCGCGAGAACCACCACCCTAACCCTAACTCCGGTCACCACCCTAAATCCGCGAGAACCACCACCCTAAACCCTAACACTAAGAGGCTTCCCGCGAGAACAACCACCCTAAACCCTATTATAAACAATTATAAATCTCATACCCTAAAAATAATAAACTAATCCTAAACTAAATACACTATATACATACACTATATACACTAATCCTCATCCTAAACTACATACACTATATACAGTAATCGTAATCCTAAACTACATACATTATATACACTATATACACAAAAAAATAACATAAACTGTAATCTTAATAAACTATATACATTAAACTAAAAAATTAATCCTAAAATAAAAATCCTAACTAATCCTAATCCTAACCCTAACACTACTCACCGGCAGTGGCGGTGGCCGACGGTGGCGCTGGTGGCAGGCGCGGGCTCGGGGGGTGCGCGGGGCGCGGCTGCGGGCGCGGGAGCGCGGTGCGGCGGCTCGGCGGTGCGCAGCAGGCCAGCGGAGAGAGGGAGGCACGACGGTTAACCTCGTCGGAGTTTCACGGGGGCAGCCTGGCGGCGTACATCGTCTGCTGGCCTCCACTTCTCCCGGTTCGTGGAACGCACCGGGGGAGAAGGGCTACTTTTATATCCCCCCTCTAGTCCCGGTTGGTGGCACCAGCCAGGACTAAAGGAGGGTCTCTAGTCCCAGTTGGTGCCATGCACCAGGACTAGAGGGGGGGCCGTTTCATTTTCGCACGCTGGGGCCAGACCCTTTAGTCCTGGCTGGTAAGCTGGGCCGGGACTAAAGGCCCAAATTTGCGCGCGCTGGGCCAAAAACCCCAGCGCGCGCTGTGCTTTTTTTCAAATTTTCGAATATATGATTTAAAACATTTAAATTATACTTTTTTACATACTTTTGAGTTTGACAAAACTTTCAACATGAAAAGTTCTTGTATTTGAATAATTAATCCAAATCCATTTTATGTTTTATCAAATAATTATTTTAAATAGTCAAATTATTAACCATTTTGCCATTATCAATTTAAAAATGCATTAACTATTATTTTTTTGCATATTTTTGAATCTCACTAAACTTTCAACATGGAAAGTTCTTGAATTTGAATAATTAATCCAAATCCATTTTATATTTTATCAAATAATTATTTTAAATAGTCAAATTATTAACCATTTTACCCTTATCAATTTAAAAATGCATTAACTATTTTTTTTTGCATATTTTTGAATCTCACTAAACTTTCAACATGAAAAGTTCTTGAATTTGAATAATTAATCCAAATCCATTTTCTGAATAAGCTTTAGTCCCGGTTGTATCCACTAACAGGGACTAAAGATATTTCCCGCCATTTCTCACCGCTTCCCGCCATGTTTTCCCGCTCTTTCCATCTATATATAGGCCGGCCGCGCCATGGTTATGCACACATACACACCTTCCTCTCTCATAGAAATGGACAGCGCCTACTGGGCCATTCTGACCCTCGAGGAGACCGAGGCGATGTGCGCCTCAAGCTACCCTTGCCCACCAGGCTACCGGCCGCCCGCCGGCTGGATGCTGAGTGCTGGAGGTGTTCCTATCCCTCCTATGCGTCAAGGCTCCGCCCGACAAGCGGCCATCACGAACCACTTCTACCACGAGCTCACATCGGAGCAGCGGATGGATCCCCAGTGGGATCTCGACAACTACGACACCTGGAATGCCTTCTTCGCTAACCGGCGGGAAAGGGAGCTCGCCAGGTACGGCCCGCCCTCGGTGAACCACAACGAAGCCGGCTGCCATCTGTGGTGGGCGAACCATACTATCATCTGCGTGATGCGCTACATCGCCGGGGGAGACCATCCTCACCTGCGGTGCCCACAAGTCCACCCGCCGGCCGTGAATCCGAAGCCGGAGTGGCAGGTGCCCCGGGTATATGCCATGGCTGGGGTGAGGATCCCCGGAGTGGTAGGTTACGATGACGATGATAATGACGATTACGAAGAAGACCCTGAAGCTGTGTACTATAGGACTAGGCATGATTATGACTAAAGGGGTGGCTTTAGTCCTGAGTGTTAGCTAGTCCCGGTTTGTCCCGGTTTTAATATTAATAAATGTATTGAGTGTTAGTCCCGGTTTGTGGCTGGACCAGGACTAAAGGGGGCCTTTAGTCCCGATTCCGTAGTCTTAGTTTTAAATATTAATAAATGTCTTGAGTGTTAGTCTCGTTTTATGGTTGGAACAGGACTAAAGGGGGGCCTTTAGTTTCGATTCGTACTACGAATTTCCCAAACTATGAAGATGTTGTCCCGATTCGTACTTACCATGAAGATCTGATCTCCAAACACGTGCGGTCACCTATTAGGGAGTGCCCCTATGACCAGTTTCTTGGAAATGCCAGAGGACTAGGCTCCGACGGCATCTCCCTAAAACTGGCCGTAGTGGTGTCCCTGCTCTCGAAGACCATCTTGCATCTTGTAACTTCTCTAACTAGATCAATATTCCTAGTAGCTAACCTAATTTCACATATTAGGGAGTGCCTCTATGACCAGTTTCTTGGAGATGCCGGAGGACTGGGCTCCGGCGGCATCTCCCTGAAACTGGTTGTAGTGGTGTCCCTGCTTTCGCAAACCATCGATCTTGGACATGCCTCAAACTGGTTGGAGGACTGGCCTATTTATATTACAAGCAGCTCGGCATAGTGTCGACACTCACCACATAATGTCGACACTCACCCCTATTATTAGTGCTCACTCGTGTTTTGTCCCGGTTGGTGTCTCCAACCGGGACTAAAGGTTCATCCAACCGGGACTGAAGGTTCAACCCCTATTATTAGTGCTGCCTGGCCCAGCCTGCCGCAATCCCTTCAGTCGCAGTTGGTTTCTCCACCCGCGACTAAAGGTTCAGCCCCTATTATTAGTGCTGCCTGGCCTATCCTGCCGCAATCCCTTCAGTCGTGGTTGGTTTCTCCAACCGGGACTAAAGGTTCAACCTCTATTATTAGTGTTGCCTGGCCTAGCCTGCCCCACCCTTTCCCTCGATTTATAGTGCGGCTGTCATGGCTACCCACACATACACACATTCCTCGTAGTCGACTCGGCGGCAATATGATTCGCAATATGATTAGATAAAAGGTTTAATATATTACACCAACATCCCTATCTAGTGTTGTTGTTTTCTTCTGTGCCGTAGCCATGGAGAATCTTCATCATTTAACAAGAGGCTTGAGTCAGTTTTCACTTTGAAGGGCGGTATTTCATGAAACTTATTATAATCTTCTGACATATCTGTCTTGTCATCCACTCCCACAATGTTTCTTTTCCCTGAAAGAACTATGTGGCGCTTTGGCTCATTGGACGATGTATTCTTTTGCTGATTTATTTTTCTCGGTTTCATAGACATGTCCTTCACATAGAAAACCTGATCCACATCATTGGCTAGGACGAATGGTTCGTCCATGTACGCAAGATTGTTGAGATCCACTGTTGTCATGTCATACTTTTCGTCTACATGTATCCCTCCTCCTGTCATCTTGACCCATTTGCACCGAAACAAAGGGACCTTAAAAGTAGGTCCATACTCAAGTTCCCATATATCCTCTATGTACCCATAATTTGTGTCCTTCTGCCCATTGTCATCTGTTGCATCAAAGCGTACACCACTGTTTTGGTTGGTGCTTTTTTTTATCTTGGGCGATCGTGTAAAATGTATTACCATTTATCTCGTACCCTTGGAAAGTACATATAGTCGAAGATGGTAACCGTGCCAACAAGTACAGCTGATCTTCAACAGTGTTGTTATTCATGAGATGTTTCTGCAACCAACTGCCGAAAGTGTCCTCGTGTTCCACTTTAATCGAGGAGTCAGGCTTCCCCGGGTTTTCTGAGCGTACAATAATCTTGTGTTTCTCGATATATGGAGCCACCAAGGTGGAATTATGTAGAACTATGTAGTGTCCTTTATTGAAAGAATATCTATCCATACATACCATTGTTTTCCTTCCTAGTATGCCTTTTCTAGTCAGCCTCCCCTCATACCGAGATTCAGGAACACCAATCGGCTTAAGGTCAGGAAGAAATTCAACACAAAACTCAATGACCTTCTCTGTTCCATGGCCCTAGGAGATGCTTCCTTCTGGCCTAACACGGTTATGAACATATTTATTTAAGACTCCCATGAACCTTTCGAAGGGGAACATATTGTGTAGAAACACAGGACTGAGAATTCTAATCTCTTCGACTAGGTGAACTAGGAGGTGAGTCATAATATTGAATAAAGATGGAGGGTACAACAACTCGAAGCTGACCAGACATTGGACCACATCAATCTGTAACCCTGATAGACTTTCTGGATCGATTACCTTCTGAGAAATTGCATTGAGGAATGCACATACCTTCACAATGGCCAGCCGAACATTTTTCGGTAGAATCTCCCTCAATGCAACCGGAAGCAATTGCGTCATAAGAACGTGGCAGTCATGGGACTTTAGGTTTTGGATTTATTTCTCTTTCATATTTACTATTCCCTTTATGTTAGACGAGAAGCCAGATGGGACCTTGATACTGAAAAGGACTTCAAAAATGATTTCCTTCTCTTCCTTTGTAAGAGCGTAGCTGAAAGGCCCTTGAAACTGCCCTGGATGCTTGTCGTCTCATCCTTTATGAAGTTGCTGGTCCTCCCGTGCTTCCGGTGTATCTTTTGACTTCCCATACAATCCCAAGAAGCCTAGAATATTCATGCAAAGATTCTTCGTCAGGTGCATCACGTCGATTGCAGAGCGGACCTCATGGACTTCCCAATAGGGTAGCTCCCAAAATATAGATTTCTTCTTCCACATGGGTGCGCGTTCGTCGGCATATTTCAGAATAGGTTGTCCTCCGGGACCCTTTTCAAATATTACATTTAAATCCTTGACCATACCAAATATATCAGCACCAGTACATGGGACAGGCTTCTTCCTGTGATCTGCCTCGCCATCGAAATGCTTGCCTTTTTTCCTTAAGGGATGTTTGGGCGGAAGAAAACGACGATTGTACGGGTACACATTCTTCCTAGATTTATCTAGATATATACTTTCAGTCTCATCTAAATAGTGTGTGCATGCATTATATCCCTTGTTCGTCTGTCCTGAGATATTACTAAGAGCAGGACAATCATTGATGGTTAAGAGAAGCAACGCTCGTAGGTCGAATGGCTCCTATTTGTGCTCATCCCACACACGTTAACCTGTTTCGGCCCACAACTGCAAAAGTTCTTCAACTAATGGCCTTAGGTACACATCAATGTCGTTTCCGGGTTGCTTCGGGCCTTGGATGAGCACTGGCATCATAATGAACTTCCGCTTCATGCGCAACCAAGGAGGAAGGTTGTAGATACATAGAGTGACGGGCCAGGTGCTGTGACTGCAGCTCTGCTCCCCAAAAGGATTCATGTCATCTATACTTAGACCAAACCATAAGTTTCTTGCGTCAGCAACAAAGTACAGGAAGTCTCTCTTGATTTTTCTCCACTATCGACCATCAGCGGGGTGCCTCAACATCCCGTCTTCCTTACGTTCTTCCATGTGCCATTGCAAGAACTTGGCATGCTCTTTGTTTCTGAACAAACATTTCAATCGTGGTATTATAGGAGCATACCACATCACCTTGGCAGGAACCCTCTTCCTGGGTGGCTCGCCATCAACATCACTAGGGTCATCTTTTCTAATCTTATACCGCAATGCAGTGCATACCGGGCATTTATCCAAACTCTCGTACTTCTCACCGCGATAGAGAATGTAGTCATTAGGGCACGCATGTATCTTCTGCACATCTAATCCTAGAGGGCAGACGAGCTTCTTTGCTTCATAAGTACTGGCGGGAAATTCATTATTTCTTGGAAGCAACCTCTTCATGAGTACCAGCAACTTCTCAAATCCCGAGTCAGTCACACCGGTCTTTGCCTTCCACTTCAGCAATTCCAGTGTGCTACCCAGCTTCTTCTGGCCATCTTCACAAGTTGGGTACAACAATTTGTTGTGGTCCTGTAACATCTGCTCAAACTGCAACCTCTCCTTTTCTGTGTCGCAGTCTCGCTTTGCATCATAAATGACCCGACCAAGATCATCAGCGGGCCGGTCTGGTTCCTGTTCTTCACATCCTTATTCTTCATTGTCTTCCATTGTGGTATCATCATATTCAGGTAACATAGATCGGTAGTTGTCATCATCGTTATCTTCTTCATAACCGTCTTCCATCATAACCCCTCTTTCTCCGTGTTTGGTCCAAACATTATAGCCGGACATAAAACCAGACCGAAGCAGGTGGCTCTGAATGACTCTTGCCGAAGTGTGAGCCTTCTCATTCCTACAGTCAACACATGGACAACACATGAAACCACCCCGCCGCTTGTTCTCCTCGGCCACAACTCAAAAAGATCGCATACCTTCTCTGAAAGCGGCAGAGCATCGGTCACCGTACATCCATGGATGGCTCATCTGTATCATACAAATATATGTCAAACGCAATCACTATGCTAAAATTAGTACCGCACGGTCTAAACGAGAAAATAGTTGCTAACCTTTTATTACACTTGGAAACAAAGATGAGAAAACTTAAGTGTGGCTCGGCCACCTCATATCATGTTTGTCTTGTGTGACCTTGATACGTTGGAAATGTATTTATAATTTTTGATGCTCCATGCTTGTTTAGTATCTACTTTGCTTTACTTGTCTACACTTTGAGGTGCTTTTTGCATGTTTTCTGGTACTAACCTATTAACAAGTTGCAACAGTGCCAGATGCCTGTTTTCTGCTATTTTTGGTTTCAGAAAAGTTAGTAAAGAAATATTCTCGGAATTGGACGGGACGAAGGACAAAGTCAATAACTTTCCGTGGGGAACAAGAAGTCCGGAGGGGAGACGAGGAGGCCGGCCAGGGGGGCTAGACCCACCCTAGGCGCGGGTGGGCCCTACCCCGCGCCTGGGTAGGGTTTGGCCGCCCTGGTGGCCGCCTCGGTCTCCCCCTTCGCCTATAAGAAGCCCCCGATGCAGAAACTCTCGGGACCCGATCAAAAATCCACGAAACCGTCTATAGTCGTCGCCACCATCGTCCCTAGATCGGGGGGATCTAAAACTCTTCCCGGCACCCTAACAGAGGGGAGATCATCCCATAGGCCTTCTCTCCGGTATGATTCGTGAGTAGTTCCACCTTGGACTATGGGTCTATGTAGTAGCTAGATGGTTGTATCTCCTCCTTTGTGCTTTCATGTATAGATCTTGTGAGCTCCATTCATGATCAAGATCTAATCTAATTGTAATCATGCATGGGGAACCGATGGATATTGAGATTATTATGTTGGTTTGATTAATGGTTCTATCTTTATGATATTATCATGTCTGTGTTGTTTGTGATATTGCATGCTCTCCGTTGCTAGTGGTTATCTTGGACAAGTAGTTGCTAGTGACTCCAAGAGGGAGTATTTATGCTCGATAGTGGGTTCATGCCTCTAGTTTCCAAGGGAAGTGACAGAAATCTCTTCGGTTGTAGATGTGATGTTGCTACTAGGGAGAAAACAACGGTCTCTTGTTCATGGAACATGTAGATTGTTTACCTTACACACTTTGCTTAAAGCAGTTGTTTGTTGCCTGCAACTTAATACTAAAGGGGGTTCAGATGATAACCTGAAGGTGAACTTCTAGTCATAGATGCAGTTGGATTATGGTCTATGTATATTGTTGTATTACCCAATCAATCTCATAGGATCTTTCTAGCTAGTAATTGCATTGTTATGCCTTGCTCAGTTCCTATCAATTGTCCCGTTATAATTTGTTTACCCTTCATGCCATGTTGTTTATCTAAGGAGAGCACCTCTAGTGAACTATGGACCCCGGTCCAATCTTTACCATTGATACATCTTCCACTGTTACTTGTTTACTTGCTGCAAACCATTACCTTCCACACCATACGTTTAATCCTTTGTTACAGCAAACCGGTGAGCTTGACAATCTTACTGATTCATTGGGGCAAAGTCTTGAGTTTGTGTTGTACAGGTCTCCATGTTGCCAGCAACACCTGTGTGACGTTTCCTTACTCCTACTGGTTCGATAACCTCGATTTCTTACTGAGGGAAATTTGCTGCTGTGCTGCTTCATACCTTGCTCTTGGGGTTTCCAATGAAGCGTTCCACGACCAGTATTGGGCGCCATCAAGCTAATTTCTGGCGCTGTTGCCGGGGAGGCCAAGGACGTCTTCACAAGGGGAGTCCTTCACTTCCTTTCTCTTTACTTTGTTTTTAGTTTGCTTTGTTTCTTTTGGTTGTTTTTGTTTGCCTCTTTTCAAAAAAACCCAAAAAAAAATTAGTCTATCTTGGTTTGCTTTCTTTATTCAAAAACACAAAAAAAATTAGTTCCTACTCTAGTTGCTGGTCTGTTGTTGCCTTGCTTGGTCATGATTTCTATCAATGGATGGTTTCTTTGAAACTAGTTCTTATTGGCAAGGTGGGTTCACGGAAGAACAAAAGCATTATTATAAGGAACACCAAAGGAAACACTTATGGGAACAAATTGATAAGTTGAATACTATTGCTAGAGACGTGTGCTCTACTCATAATGTTACTTATTGCTTTGATAAGTCTTGTTGTTGTAGGAGGTATAAACACCTGCCTTTTTAGTGTGAGTAAAATGATAATGTTACCATATCTTCTTATGTTAAAGGAAATTATGACTTGTATGATGTGGAACAAATTGAAGAATTTATTGCTTTCAAGGGTGCATTTGAACTTGCTAGTTCGCTTGAAAATACTGATGATGCACCTTATGAATATGAGGTTTATGAGATACTTAAATTTTTCTTTGATAATTACAAGGAGGAAAATGGCTATATTCTTGAATATTTTAATAGATGCTTTCCACAAATGGAAGAGTCTAATGCCTTGCAGGAGCCTACGGAAGAAGAGATTGTTGAAACTGGAAGCTCATTAGATGAAAAAGAGGAGGAGAGTGATGAACAAAAGGAGGAAGAATGGATCTACCCATGTCTACCTTATAATGAGAGTAACTCTTTACCTCTTATATTATTTGATTGTCCCCCATGCTTACCAAAGAAGGATGAATGTTATGTTCCCGTGGATCCTTTTGAAATATATGCTATAGGTAAAACTTGTGATAATAGTTATGCTCCTGTTATCTATGATAATCCTACATTTGTGCCTAACTTTGAAATGCATGGTACTAAATAGTTTTGCTTAGAAAATGTTTATTATAAAGCTCTAGATGATGGTCCTATATTGAATGATCAGTCTTCTTGTTATAAAATTGTTAAAAGTGGGTTTGAAGGTTTTAATCCCACTATTTTTGAGCTTGATAAAATTATGTGTTTGTAGATCATGAAAATCCTGCTTTATGTGATAGTTATATTGTTGAGTTTATTCATGATGCTACTGAAAGTTATTATGAGAGAGGGAAACATGTTTTTATGTATCTCAACAATATTAAGTTTCCCCTCTTTATGTTGAAAATCTTGAAGTTGCACTTGTTTTGTTTTACTATGCTTGTTGCTTTGTGCTTCTTTGACTTATTTTCCTACAAGATTCTTATGCATAAGAAGTGGGTTAGACTTAAATGTGTTTTGAATTTGCTTCTTGATGCTCTCTTTGACTTCAATTCATAATTCTTATATGAGCATCTTCTCAAACTTTCCATGCCTAACTTAAAGGAATTTAAGAAAAGTACTTGTTGGGAGATAACCCAAGAGTTTCCTTGAGTCTTGGAAGTTATTAATTCAGTAATGACCTCTCCTTATCCTTTTTGTTTGCTTTTTGTGCCAAGAATGACCTCTAATGAGAGGGAAGTAAGATTTTGGGAGTTGCTGTCCCGAAACAGATTTCTGTCCTCCACCAAAAATATTTGTGAGGAGTCTTTGTAACTCGGATTGAGCTCAAAATTTACTAATAAATCTCCCAGTATGTTGGATAACTTTCGTTAGTTCAACACTTTTCGATTTGAGCAACAAAAGATGTTTGAAAAATCGTTTCTACCTGCTGGTCTGTTTTGACAGATTTCTGCCATTATTTGCATTTGCTTCTTATTAATTCCTTTTTGAGTTCTCTTCAGGTAAATTGAACTTTTTGAAGGAGTTGATACAGTAGCTTGTGTTTTTAGTGAAATTTTTTGCTGTTTTAAAGCTTTGACAAGCGGTCTATTATCTTTTGAATAAACTAATGTTGCTAATGAAGATTGTGTGAAGTTTTGTATGAAGGAAAAATTTTAGGTGTAGAGAGAGAATGATGTAATGAGATGAAGAATGGACAAAATCTCAAGCTTGGGGATGCCACCATGGTGTCACCCCAAGAAATATCCAAGAGGTACAAGCGTTAAAGCTTGGGGATGCCCAAGGCATCCCCTTCTTCATCAATAAAAAGCTCAGGTCTGTCTAGACACTTCTCTTTTATTGTTTCATGCATAGTTGTGTTGTTCTTGGAGCATCTTAGTTTTCATTTTATTTGCTTAGGTTTTTTAGTTTGCTTGAATAAAGTAAGTTTGGACCCCCGTTCTCGCTGTGTTTTTTTGCAAATAAGTTTGCTTGGTGTTGGAAAGGAGTAGTAAGTTCTTGCTTGAAGTGCAAGAGGAGCTTGCATTGACTGTGACTTAGACTTTAGCATGACATGCTAGGTGTTGTTTTAGAATTATGCTTAGTGATTATTGCTGTAGCATGTCTTGTTCCAAACAATTCGGATTGCTTAGTGTGCCTTGAAGAAATTATGCGTTGTTTTAGCATGCAAGAGCATAGTATCGTGGTATTCTCCTTTGATGTTTTGCTTGGGTTGACTTGGCACATGCTTATACCATGTTATGAATATGACAAGTCACCATTAGCCTCTATGATCATTTAGTCCTTGACTTGTAGTACCACTCTTTGCTTTGATTAGTTTGCTTTGTTGCATTGCATAATTATGGCCATTATTGCTCTCTTAGTTGGTTGCTCCCAGTCTTTTGCTAGCCTCCACTTGTATGAGCAAGTTATAATAATGCTTACAACTCCCAAGAAACCAAGTTATTCCAAAGTGTCCACTATAAAATCCTATGCATGGTGTGTTACACCATTCCAAGTATATTCTTGTTTTCAACTATCTTCCAATTAAAAACTATTTTGTTATGTGAAAACTTAGTGATTAAAGCCCTCATGAACTTGATGGCACATTTTATTCTTTGCCCCTAATAAACTTGAACTATTGAGGCAACTTTGTTGTATATGCTTGCACTTATAAGTTGGGATTAGCAGAACCGTGCTGTCACGGGGAACGTTTTCAACATTGCACTTGTACTTTTGTACTCCGTTGATAGCATGCTCTTTTGTCTATGGATGTTACCGGTGTGAAATGAAGTGGGAACTTGTAAGTCCATGGAACTTGTAAGTCCATAGAGAAACGCCTGGGCCGCTAGCCTAAGCCATGCCTAATCATAGTGGAAACTTGCAGCATCACCATAGTGACATCTATGAAGCATTCTTCTTATAAAAAAGAGAGACACATTGAGAAAATAGGAAAGAGAGAAAAAAACACCATATTCCCATGGTACATAAGAAGAATATCTGAGGTGCTCATTGTTTGCTTGCCTTGTCATTTTGGTTATGGAAAAGCTCATGTCCCATGTGCAAGGGGTACTCCGTTGGCGGTTCTCAATGATATGCAAATACTTACAGTGACAAGAACTTGTCTGGGCCCTAAGTTGAGTATCCATGAGGTGTAGCCCTCATAGTTAAGGGACTTGAGATTGCCAACTTATACTTTGTCAAGCATATACTCTAGCTTTGCCACTTTAACCTTAACCACTTCAAGATGCTTATGATAGGGGCAATGAGGGCTAAAAGCTAATAAGTACCATAATTTTTGGAAGCTCTTTTTGAAACTTGTAATCCCTACTTCCTTTATAAAAAAGGCCTTTCTTCCACCACTATTTGAGTCTCCACCTCCTAACTTTAGGCACCACTAAGAGAGCATAGTTGTCATTCTGTGTGCATTGTTTCAAAGCTTATTAATTAATGCATCTTGTGTTATTACTTGTTCTTGTGCTACTTGTTTCTACTCACCCTTGTGAACTTTGAAGGTGTCCTATGCATCTATATTGCTACTCTATGAGGTACAAGCTGATTGCCACTATGCTATGTTTTCTGTATGTGAAACAAACAAACATTTTTCAATTGCATGTTATTCATGATCTTTGTTTGTAGCTTGCCTTGTTGCATGCATAGTTACTATGTCCTACTGTTAGAACTCCATTCTTTCATGCACATGTTTAGAGTTCTTTGATCCTAGCTTTCAATGTTTGCAAATGGTTGGATCTTTATTGTGAGGGTGCATGTCACCTCAAAAATTATTCTTTTATCACTTACCTACTCGAGGACGAGCAGGAGTTAAGCTTGGGGATGCTGATACATTGGAAACGTATCTATAATTTTTGATACTCAATGCTTGTTTAGTATCTACTTTGCTTTACTTGTCTACACTTTGAGGTGCTTTTTGCATGTTTTCTGGTACTAACCTCTTAACAAGTTGCAATAGTGCCAGATGCCTGTTTTCTGCTATTTTTGGTTTCAGAAAAGTTAGTAAATAAAAATTGGACGGGACGAAGGACAAAGTCAATAACTTTCCGTGGGGAACAAGAAGTCCGAAGGAGATACGAGGAGGCTGGCCAGGAGGCCAGACCCACCCTAGGTGCGGGTAGGCCCTACCCCATGCCTGGGTAGGGTTTGCCCGCCCTGGCGGCTGCCTTAGTCTCCCCCTTCGCCTATAAGAAGCCCCCGATGCAGAAACTCTCGGGACCCGATCAAAAATCCACGAAACCGTGTATAGCCACCGCCACCATCGTCCCTAGATCGGGGGGATCTGAAGCTCTTCCCGGCACCCCGCCGGAGGGGAGATCATCTCGGAGGCCTTCTCTCTGGTATGATTCGTGAATAGTTCCACCTTGTACTATGGGTCCATGTAGTAGCTAGATGGTTGTATATCATCCTTTGTGCTTTCGTGTATAGATCTTGTGAGCTCCGTTCATGATCAAGATCTAATCTATTTGTAATCATGCATGTTGTGTTTGCGGGGATCTGATGGATATTGAGATTATTATGTCGGTTTGATTAATGGTTCTATCTTTATGATTCTATCATGTCTGTGTTGTTTGTGATCTTGCATGCTCTCCGTTGCTAGTGGTTATCTTGGCCAACTAGTTGCTAGTGACTCCAAGAGGGAGTATTTATGCTCGATAGTGGGTTCATGCCTCTAGTTTCCAAGGGAAGTGACAAAAATCTCTTCGGTTGTAGATGTGCTGTTGCTACTAGGGAGAAAACAACGGTCTCTTGTTCATGGAACATGTAGACTGTTTCTCTTACACACTTTGCTTAAAGCAGTTGTCTGTTGCCTGCAACTTAATACTGGAGGGGGTTCGGATGATAACCTGAAGGTGGACTTCTAGTCATAGATGTAGTTGGATTACGGTCTTTGTATATTGTTGTATTGCCCAATCAACCTCATAGGATCTTTCTAGCTAGTAATTGCATTGTTATGCCTTGCTCAGTTCCTGTCAATTGCCCCGCTGTAATTTGTTTACCCTTCATGCCATGTTGTTTATCTAAGGAGAGCACCTCTAGTGAACTATGGACCCCGGTCCAATCTTTACCATTGATACATCTTTCACTGTTACTTGTTTACTTGCTGCAAACCATTACCTTTCACACCATACGTTTAATCCTTTGTTACAGCAAACCGGCGAGCTTGACAACCTCACTGATTCGTTGGGGCAAAGTCTTGAGTTTGTGTTGTGCAGGTCTCCACGTTGCCAGCAACACCCGTGTGACGTTTCCTTCCTCCTACTAGTTCGATAACCTCGGTTTCTTACTGAGGGAAACTTGCTGCTGCGGTGCTTCATACCTTGCTCTTGGGGTTTTCAACGAAGCGTTCCACGACAAGTATTGGGCGCCATCAGACCTAAACTCGCATCGCTCTAATGGACATTTCACCGAACACCTCTAGTGCATATGTATGAACCAGAAAAAATAGCACAACAACACTCTCCCCACCAGGAAAAAAATAGTTGAGAGGGAGGAGGGGGTTATGCATATATATAGTTCCAGACCACTAGTCCCGGTTGGATATACAAACCGGGACTAAAGGGGTGCCCCCAGCGAGCGGCAGGGCCAGGGACCTTTAATACCGGTTTGTGTCTCAGACCGGGAATAATGGGGTCTAACGGGTCGGTACCTATGGTTTTGGGTGGCTCGGGCCGTCCGTCCCGGCCCCAGCCACAGCCGGGACTAATGGCCTGAACGAAAGGCCTGTTTTCTACTAGTGATCGCTATCGACGAGAAGGTATCATTGTAGTCAACTCCTTGAACTTGTCGGAACCCTTCGTGATAAGCCAAGCTTTATAGATAGAAAGATTTCCATCTTAGTCAATTTTCTTCTTAAATACTCATTTGCACTCAATGCATCTTGCACCATCTGGTAGATCAACCAAGTTCCAAACTTGATTGTCATGTAGGGGTTCGTAGCATGGAAAACAAAAAATTTCTATCGCATACAAACAAACAAGCCAAGATCTATCTACTAGATTGTAGCAACGAGTCGATAGAGGAACTCACTCTCGAAGATTCCAAAGCGGTTAACGAGAGCAGATTCTCGTGGGTGATGTAGTCGTACTCTTTTCGATCTCAAGATCGCGTAGACGATCCTTCCGGCGCCACGTTCCGGCAGCGCTCCCGCAGTCGGTCACACGTTCGGTACTCGACGAAGACCTTCCTCTCCCTTGTTCCAGCAGGCAGCGGAGGTTGTAGCACTCTCCTCGCGATTCCGGCAGCACAACGGCGTGGTACCGGAAGTAGAGGGGAAATCCCGCAGGGCTTCGCCTTAAGCCGGTGCGAGTATGGTGGAGCTTATGAGAGAGGCTATTAGTGGTCTAGTAATTAGACACATCAATTAGAAGGCTCTAAACCAACTAGAAGGCTCTAAACCGCTGGCTAAAGCAATTAGAAGCTCTAAACCAAAACGGCTCTAAACCGGAGGTAGAAGATAGGAACTTGTGTGTACTAGGAGGGGAGCCCTGCCCCTCCTTATATAGATGGGAGGGGGCTGGCGCGCCAGGGGAGGGAGGGAGTCCCTCCCCAACTCGGCCTAGGGCTGGCCGCCGGCTTGGAGGAGAGAAACTCCTCCTCCAAGTCGGTTCCAACTCCTCTTGCTTGTTTCCCACAGTTTCTTGTTTTAGCCGTTTGACTTTCAAACTGGACATTTGACTTTTCTGTTTTAGGATTCAATTTAATCCTTTATTTGGGACAGCAAGAACACTTAGTACATGATGCAATCATTCCAATATGTAATGACACATTCATGTACCCCTCCCCCCCGGAGTGCCGGACAATCCGGAACCTTCCAGAACATTCCCGATGAAAACACCGGAATCATTCCCGAACTCCGAAACGGGACTTTCCTTATATGAATCTTATTCTCCGGACCATTCCGGATCACCTCGTGATATCCCGGATCCCATCCGAGACTCCGAACAACATTTGGTCTCTTTCTCATAATACCATAACTACTCAAACAACGTCGAATCCTTAAGTGTGTCTCCCTACGGTTCGTGAATTATGCGGACATGATCGAGACACTTCTCCGAACAATAACCAATAGAGGAATCTGGAAATTCATATGGCTCCCACATATTTCTACGATTACTTTGCGATCGAATGAACCACTTACATACGATACCAACTTCCCTTTGTCTCACGATAGTTTACTTATCCGAGGTTATGATCGTCGGTATCTCTACATACCTAGTTCAACCTCGTTACTGATAAGTACTCTTTTCTCGTTCCCGTGATATGTGATCCCTTGTGAGCCAGTCACATGCTTGCAAGCTAATTGGATGACATTTCACCGAGAGGGCCCAGAGTATATCTATCCGTCATATGGATGGACAAATCCCACTCTTGATCCATGTGTTTCAACCAATACTTTCCGAACACTCAATGCCACCTTTATAGCCACCCAGTTACGGTGTGGTGTTTGATGTCATCAAAGCATCCATCCGGTAAAGGTGATATGCATGATCTCATGGTCGAAGGAATTAGGTTACTATGTATCAGAAAGCATATAGCAATTGAACTAATGAAATGACTTGATCTTTATGCTACGCTTATCTATAGGAGTATGTCCATCACATCATTCTCCTAATGATATGATCCTGTTGTTAATAACATCTCTATGTTCATGATCAGGAAACCATGATCATATATTAACCAACAAGCTAGTTTAACAAGAGGCTTTACTAGGGACTCTTATTTTAGTTTACAAATCACACAAGTATTAATGTTTCCGGTTAATACAATTATAGCATGGTATGTAAACATTTATCATAAGTGTGAAGATATGATAATAACCACTTTATTATTGCCTCTTGGGCATATCTCCAACAGTCTCCCACTTGCACTAGAGTCAATAATCTAGTTTCAAACCTTTGTGTATTCAACACCTATGGCTTTACGGTGTTGTAAGTACACGATTGCTAGTGGTCAACTGATCTCCGGATCTGACACTTCCAGGTCCGTGTGTAATTGCATGTCTTTGCGTATCTACGCATCACTCATTCTCTAATGAGATGGCTTTGTATAAATTTGGTCTTTCGGTGTGACCTTTAGCTCTTTGGGGTTAAAACATGTTGATAATATTGTCGCACAATATATCTTCATAGTATTATCCCACTGTGAACTACACCTAGTTTGATAACAAACTACTTGACACAAATGCCCTCTTTTGCTGCATAAATAGCAGTCATATACTTAGCCTTTTGTTGTAGTATCTGTCACAATGTCTTAACTTTGGAACTCATCCAAATCCATTATGGAACTCACTTTCCATTATATTGTGCCACCCTTAGTTTAGATTGAGATAAACTTAATTTGTACTTTGTGACAAAACTAGTATCAATGTAGTACTTTTACAATGAATTAACCATCTATTTGTCACTTCTACAAATATTATACTCTTAGTTCTTTCAAAAGATCATAAGAATATCCTTACTATTGTCCAATGATCATCTTACGAATCATTTTGGTATATGCTCACAACATTTAGAGCATAGGACATATCTGGATTTGTACATATCACAGTATGATTGATACAAATACTCTTTGTGATTTCATACATCAAGTATCAATCTATACTTGATTATTTGTTTCACTTTACCAAATGTCAATACACTTGAATATATCATCAACATTGAACTTATTCAATCCTTTCTGTGTGACAAGAACCTCTCTTGTAGTTTCTATATTGAACTCATTCAATATCTTGTCTATGTACTTCTGGCACAACCATATTAGCGTCTATTGATGCCAAATATTTGGGTTTTGCCTAAGTCTTTCATCAGGATGAAATTCTTAATATGTGTTAATAAAAGATACATCTTTTCTAATCAACAATATGTCCTCCACATAATGTATTAGAAATATGTCTTAGCGCTCCCACTTAATTTCTTGCAAACGCAAGCATCTTCATTGTCTCTGATGAAATTAAACTCTTTTAACAGTTTCATCATAGTGAAGATTCCAACTCCGTGATGCTCACTTCAACCATTGAAGTTTGCATATGCTTTTAGCATCCTTTGAATTAACAAAACCCAATGGACCATGTTATGCACATGTCCTAGGTAACGATTCTATTAGAAGAACTTGTTTTGTTTATTCAACTACCATATAACAAAATTATATGTAGTGGTTGCTATATTAATCCGTCTAGACTAAATATCACTATGAAAGATCAGATCTTGTCATAGTCAACCTTTGAACATTGTTGTGAACTCTTTCCCAACATGTCGACTATTTCATAGATGTGCAACATCCATGTCTATTTATTTATAGATTCAAACACAACAGTAAGGTCTTACACCTTTCTCGAGGGTCCTTCAAGTTCAAAACTTGATTTCTCGTGTATGGAACTATCACGGATTTTATGGCTTCAAGCCATTTGACGGAGTCAGGGCCCATCATCGCTTCTTTGCATGTAGTCGGTTCATTATTCTCAAATAATGATTCAACCCTCAAATCTTGGTATTTGATTGTTCATCCGACCTACTTGTTTCAATAGGAACTTGGATCTCCGTGACCACAACCTTTGAGGTACGTGAGCCATGAGCTTTGTTGCTGCCTCCGGAACACTTTTCGGTGCTGCGCAACTCTGCACATACAGCTAAGGTTCTTTTAACCTTATCAAAGTTTCTATTGTCCTCCCACTTAACTTTTCACAAAAAATTCCTTCTCAAAGAAACTTGACGTTTTAAGTGACAAACACTTTTGTCTCCGATGTTATGGAGGAGTACTTAACAGTTATTCGAAATAACATACAAAGACAGGTTCATCCGACTTTGGTTGCAAACATCTTTCTTATGCATAGCATACCAATGTTTAAGAAAGGACAACTTGGGTTTTATCCCAAACCATAACCTTATATGGTGTCATTTCAACGGATTATGATGGAGCTCTTTTCAGTGGAAAAACGGTAATCTCTAAAGCTTTTAATCTTTAAAATATAATAGCAGTTTTATGAATTATACCTTTGATCTAACCATGTCAAACAAGGTTTAATTACATACCTCGAACGTTCCATACTCTTATGGTGTTTCGGGAAATGCAAATCCACGGAACGATTCCTTAAATCTTAGGTATTATGCTAAACTTATAACTCAAATATCTTCCTTTATGATCTTTATCATAAACTATTTATATTCTTGTTACAATGATTTTGCACTTCATCTTGAAAGTCTTTTGAACTCTTCAAATATTTCACACTTCATCCTTATTAAGTAAATATTCATATATTCACTCAAATTTTCGGAGGAAGCACATGAAGTTGAAATCCATCGCTCTTGACTATAATGGACTTCATACAACAATATGTACAAGTTCCAATAAGCTAGTCCATCATTCCCTTTTGGCCTATGAACGAAGTTTTAATTATCTCTAGGAAAGTTTCACAAGCGTCATTTGATCAAAATCAAATAGACTCCAAAATTCCATCCATATGGATTTTCTTCATGTTTTCTTTCCAATATAATTTAAACGGCGATGTCACTTCCTAAGTGATCTTTCAATCAATTTGTCTTTCGACATTTTTAGCACTAGTTTTATGGATGTTATGTCTCCAACGAGATTTGCGAATCATCCATCTTTTATGGATTACGGCAATTATTTGAACAACCCTTTTGTTCTCATAATACCCGATAAAACAAATCTTTGAAGGCAAGCTTTGATGTTTAACGAGCAACACAATAACCCTTTATTTTGTTCTCGATGAACATCATCACATATTCTTTTGCTAGTTACTTAGGCCATTGTAGTTCATGAATTGTGTTGTTTCGTATGACGATTCACACCAACAAATTCAGTATCAAATACTTAAGAACCACATGTTTAACAAGCAAAGAATATAGCCATAACATGTATATCATCTATATACTTAAACTGAACAATTCTAGTCTTTTCTTTTCTGCCATATATTTATGAGATTCTCTTTCAGTATTTTCTTTTCTGTTTGAAAGAATCTATCAACATCAATAGTGGAGTCATACATATGACACATAATCCAAAGCGTGTATAATTAAATACCAATGTCTTTGGACTTGCACTTTGAAGTAGATCACCATCATCAAATGTTTGGTGTTCTTCCAAATTCCTTTCTTTAGTAATCTCTTGGTGTAGTAAATATTTTACCTACATCAAATATTCACCCTTATCATGGAATTATCCATGATCAAGCTACTTTTAGCTTATAAAGATGAATCGCAAGTATAATGTTGCTCTCCAAAACCTTTTGGAGGATTAGGACAACTAGTGTCTCCAACCTTTTGCAAATTCTCATCAAATATGAGAACATGACTTTTGCCATATTATACTCTATCATGTTGCAACCAAAACTTTGTTTCAGATATCACAATATCTTCCACACATCATGGTTTCTGAAACAACTCTTTCAGATCCTAGATAACCTTGATATTAAGAGAATCCTTTGAATATCAAGAATCATGGAGACAAACATGATACTTATATACTAACACTTGGAATTGTTACTCTTGATTTAATACTAATTATTAAACTTCATGGAGTAACCGGAACTTACTGAAAGTTTGCAATAGAACTTTTAATCTTTAGATTAACACTTCAAAACAATACGATACCAGTTCGTAAAGTAACTAACCAGAATTCTATAGTTCTATCATCTCAATTATAACTAAGCGCAAGGTGGTAAACGGATGCCAATGACTACAACAACTATGCAAATTCACTTTGATTTAGTTTATGATAAATTGAGTTCTAATTAATAATTAAATTAATCTAGGTGAACTCCCACTCAAAACAATATCCCTCACATTGTTTTAGTGATCACACGAACCAAATCCACCACATCAAAACCGATCATCACGAGAGTTGATATAGCTTCAATGGCGAACAATCAACATGTTCATCATATCTACTATATGACTCATGCTCTACCTTTCGGTAATCCGTGTTCCTGAGGCCATGTCTGTACATGCTAGGCTCGTCAAGATCAAACCTTAGCTTCCGCATAAGCAAATCTGGCTTGCTTACGTTGTATACACTTGCGGAATCTAACACACCCGATCATCACGTGGTGCTTCGAAACCACAAGCTTTAGCAACGGTGCATACTAAGGGTGAACACTTAAGAACTTGAAATTGTGTGCTTGAGGGATCATCTAATAATGCTACCGTCGTCTACTAAGCAATACAAGATGCATAAAGGATTAACATCACATGCAATTCATAATATGTGATATGATATGGCCTTTCTTCTTTGTGCTTCCGATCTCCATCTTCTAGCACGAACATGATCTCCATCATCACCGGCATTGCATCAAGGTCAATGACGCTTCTCCATGGTTGTCGTCCACCGGCTTCAACTATTACAACTACTTTGAATAGACACGCGGGTCTTAACATAAATTAAAGACAACCATATGGCTCCTGCCGGTTGCCAACTTACAATAAGGAACATTGCATACATCAAATATAATCACAATCATGGCCATATCACATCACTGCACACCCCTGCAAAACAAAGTTAGACGCCTCTACTTTCTTTGCATATTTTACGTGGTTTGGGGCTTTCAATAAGTGTCGTTCTAACTTACGAACAAGAACCACAACATTGATACTATCATTGTTGATCACCTGTTGTAAATTGGATCTTAACTATGCTAGGAGAAACAGGCACCCGCAAAGCCACTTATGCAATACAAGTTGCATGTCAAGCGTGGAGCAAGTCTCATGAACGATGTCATGTAAGGTTAGCCCGGGCCGCTTCATCCCAACATACCGCAAGATGCAAAGTACACAAGAAGCAATCGACAATAAAAGCATCAACGCCCACAATGACCATTGTGTTCTACTCGTGCAACAGATCTACATATAGACACGGCTCTGATACCACTGTAGGGGTTCGTAGCATGGAAAACAAAAATTTTCTATCGCATACAAACAAACAAGCCAAGATCTATCTACTAGATTGTAGCAACGAGTCGATAGAGGAACTCACTCTCGAAGATTCCAAAGCGGTTAACGAGAGCAGATTCTCGTGGGTGATGTAGTCGTACTCTTTCCGATCTCAAGATCGCGTAGACGATCCTTCCGGCGCCACGTTCCGGCAGCGCTCCCGCAGTCGGTCACACGTTCGGTACTCGACGAAGACCTTCCTCTCCCTTGTTCCAGCAGGCAGCGGAGGTTGTAGCACTCTCCTCGCGATTCCGGCAGCACAACGGCGTGGTACCGGAAGTAGAGGGGAAATCCCGCAGGGCTTCGCCTTAAGCCGGTGCGAGTATGGTGGAGCTTATGAGAGAGGCTATTAGTGGTCTAGTAATTAGACACACCAATTAGAAGGCTCTAAACCAACTAGAAGGCTCTAAACCGCTGGCTAAAGCAATTAGAAGCTCTAAACCAAAACGGCTCTAAACCGGAGGTAGAAGATAGGAACTTGTGTGTACTAGGAGGGGAGCCCTGCCCCTCCTTATATAGATGGGAGGGGGCTGGCACGCCAGGGGAGGGAGGGAGTCCCTCCCCAACTCGGCCTAGGGCTGGCCGCCGGCTTGGAGGAGAGAAACTCCTCCTCCAAGTCGGTTCCAACTCCTCTTGCTTGTTTCCCACAGTTTCTTGTTTTAGCCGTTTGACTTTCAAACTGGACATTTGACTTTTCTGTTTTAGGATTCAATTTAATCCTTTATTTGGGACAGCAAGAACACTTAGTACATGATGCAATCATTCCAATATGTAATGACACATTCATGTACCCCTCCCCCCCCCCGGAGTGCCGGATAATCCGGAACCTTCCAGAACATTCCCGATGAAAACACCGGAATCATTCCCGAACTCCGAAACGGGACTTTCCTTATATGAATCTTATTCTCCGGACCATTCCGGATCACCTCGTGATATCCCGGATCCCATCCGAGACTCCGAACAACATTCGGTCTCTTTCTCATAATACCATAACTACTCAAACAACGTCGAATCCTTAAGTGTGTCTCCCTACGGTTCGTGAATTATGCGGACATGATCGAGACACTTCTCCGAACAATAACCAATAGAGGAATCTGGAAATTCATATGGCTCCCACATATTTCTACGATTACTTTGCGATCGAATGAACCACTTACATACGATACCAATTTCCCTTTGTCTCACGATAGTTTACTTATCCGAGGTTATGATCGTCGGTATCTCTACATACCTAGTTCAACCTCGTTACTGATAAGTACTCTTTTCTCGTTCCCGTGATATGTGATCCCTTGTGAGCCAGTCACATGCTTGCAAGCTAATTGGATGACATTTCACCGAGAGGGCCCAGAGTATATCTATCCGTCATATGGATGGACAAATCCCACTCTTGATCCATGTGTTTCAACCAATACTTTCCGAACACTCAATGCCACCTTTATAGCCACCCAGTTACGGTGTGGTGTTTGATGTCATCAAAGCATCCATCCGGTAAAGGTGATATGCATGATCTCATGGTCGAAGGAATTAGGTTACTATGTATCAGAAAGCATATAGCAATTGAACTAATGAAATGACTTGATCTTTATGCTACGCTTATCTATAGGAGTATGTCCATCACATCATTCTCCTAATGATATGATCCTGTTGTTAATAACATCTCTATGTTCATGATCAGGAAACCATGATCATATATTAACCAACAAGCTAGTTTAACAAGAGGCTTTACTAGGGACTCTTATTTTAGTTTACAAATCACACAAGTATTAATGTTTCCGGTTAATACAATTATAGCATGGTATGTAAACATTTATCATAAGTGTGAAGATATGATAATAACCACTTTATTATTGCCTCTTGGGCATATCTCCAACATGTCATCCATAGACTTTGACTCGGATCTTAGGTCTCCAAGAGCCATGACTTAGAATCATTACTTCCCATCACACCCTTATAAGTAGTTGGATCATCACCATCAAAGCAAAAGTACATCACCATGTAACCATGTTGATCTTCGTGGTTCAGGTGCACTTGCTAGCTCGGAAAAAATGCCCGGTCAACCTCCAAGGTTGTCGACTTTCCCTGAGGCGGAAGACATAGAATTTCTTTGAGTTACACCTTACTCCCACTGTCCTTCCGACTAAGAAACTCTTTCTCAAGGAAGACACAATTTCAAGCGACAAACACTTTTCCCTCTTAATGGTTGTAGAATAGTAACCAAGGGCTTCCTTAGGGTAACCAAATAAAACTATTTTATCTAACTTGGGGTTGTGCTTGGTAGACTGAAATCGCTTGATAAAAACCTCACATCCCCAAATCTTCATAAAAGACAAGGTGTGTTTCTTGCCACTTCACATCTCATGTCGTGTCTTTTCCACCAACTTAGATGGTACCTTGTTTAGTGTAAACGCCACTGTCTCTAGACAATAACCCCAAAATGACAAAGATTCATCATTGACCTTACCATGTCCAACAAGGTTAAGTTCTGCCTTTCCGACACACCATTTCTCTAAGGTGTTCCATGCAGAGTGAGTTATGGAACTATTCCACAACCCTTGAAGTGGCTATCAAACTCTCCTCCATGATTTGATAACACAAACTTGATATTCTTGCGGAGTTGGTTTTGCACCTCACTTTGGAATTCCATAAAATTTTCAAAGGTCTCTTATTTATGCTTCATCATGTCTATGTAACTTTACCTACTAAAGTCAGCAGTGAACATGACAAAATACTCATAGCCGCACCTGTCTGTCGTTCTCATTGGACCATGCACATCACTATGTATCATCTCTAGTCAGTCGTACGCTCTCTCACAACTCTTTGCGAAGGACGTCTTCGTCATGTTGTTAAGTACTCCCTCTGTCCGCAAATAAGTGTACTTCTAGTCTTATCCTAAGTCAAATTTTACTGCGTTTGACTAATTTTTTAGAACAACATACCAACATTTATGACACTAAATTGATATCATTAGATTTATTTTTAAATTTAGTTTCATAATATGTCAATTTGATATAATATATGTTCTTATATAATTCTCTATAAAGTTGATCAAATTTGGTTATGTTTGACTTAGGCAAAAGCTAGATGTACACTTATTTGCGGACGGAGGGAATAGGCATGATTCACCTGTATCAAATAGCTCCAAGACGGACGAATCCAAAAGTCCATCTCCATGGAGCTTCCTGATGTGTTTCCAACTGATATGACCAAGCCTCCAATGCCATAGATAAGCAGTACTAAGATAATTTGGCTTTAACCTTTTTTACATCTAAGTTGTAGACCGATTTACATTCAAGATCAAGCACAAAAGGTACGGATTGTACTGGTGCAAAGCAATGAAACGTATTATTCAAAATACAATGAACAAGCATTGTTCTTAATATGCAACTCATGACCTTGCTTTATCAAACATGAAGCGGAAATGATGTTTTAACTTAGTACAGAAACATATAACAATTATCTAGTTCAAGTAAAAATCCTAAAGATAACTGGAGTTGCATCGTTCGTATGTACGGCCGACACATCAAATCTTGCCTTGTTTCTGACTCGTGGAGGCCGAAGCCAAGGTCATAGCCGAGGAGAACCAGATCTTGATGACCGACCAGGGGAGCATCGTCGACCCCAAACAAAGGGCTTGGATCGAGAAGAAGCAAAAGATCATATGTGATGTTTGAAGGGCAATGACATAGACGAATGCCAAATTAGAGAAACTTGCCAACTTTTTGGACAAGTTGTGTGATAGTTTTCTCATTTTGCACATTTAGGAGGAAGTTGCGGCTTTTTAGTAAACATTTTATCAATACAGGCGCTGACCGCTCCAACACACCGACTGAACGCCTATGCCGGTATGTATGGCAAAGCCGCTGGCCTATGCGTCGGTATTGATGGACGGGGCTTCTTATACTGGCAATACGCCCCGTTTCTCCGCACACACACCACATGCGCCATTGCCAAAACGTGCCAAGAGTGTTTCCCGGAGCAGCCGGCAGGCTGCACCGGTGAGCGTGCATGACCCATTTTGGACCACTGTTTAGGGCATCTCGGGCCAAGCAGTAGTCAAAAGATGCGCTGGTGAGATCGCTCTCGCGAGGTGGGCCATGCACGCACGAACGTGCAGTAGATCTCAGTTGTTAAACCAACTATGCCGCCGGCAGTTAAGTGGGCTGGCGTCAGCTGCTTACTTCTCTCGGTGAGCTAAGGCTTAGTAGACAAACCCACACTAGCTAGCTAGTAGGTGTTTTGCAGGAGATCGAGTGACCTATATATACGTGTCTGGTGCGTTACATTTTCCGACAAACACACACATGGACATGGCGTCGCTGCTGCAGTCTCTGCCGGAGCAATGGGTGCTCATCTTCATAGCACTGGTGTCTGTTATGTGCCTCCGTGCGTGGAAGCGGAGCCAGGGTGGGTCGTCCAAGCTGCTGCCACCAGGCCCAACGCCGCTGCCTATCCTGGGCAACCTGCACCAGCTCGGCCGGCTGCCGCACCGGGCGCTGCGGGACCTGGCGCGGATCCACGGTCCGGTGATGCAGCTGCGGCTCGGCACGGCGCCCACCGTGGTGATGTCGTCGGCGGCAGCGGCATGGGAGGCGCTCAAGGAGCACGACCTGGATTGCTGCACCAGGCCCGTCTCGCCGGGGCCGAAGCTCCTCACGTACGGCCTCAAGAACGTCGCGTTCGCGCCGTTCGGCGCCTACTGGCGCGATATCCGTAAGCTTCTCGTGGTGGAGCTGCTCAGCGCGCGCCGCGTCAAGGCAGCATGGTTCGCACGCCAGGAGCAGGTTGCAAAACATACAGATTCCTTTGTCCGCTCCGCCCTCCGGTTACTTTAATCAAACCAGCTGCAAACAGTTGGTTTTCTATTGCTTCTTCACTAGCTAATTCGTTGGCATGATCGATCAGGTGGACAAACTGATGAGCACGCTCCGTGCCGCGGGGACGCAGCCGGTGGCGCTGGACGGGCACATCCTGAGGCTGGCCGACGGCATCATCGGCACGGTGGCGTTTGGCCAAATCTACGGCAGCAGCATGTTCTCCGAGAGCAAGAATTTCCAGCACGCGCTCGACGAGGCCGCCGAGGTCTTGTCCAGCTCCTCGGCCGAGGACTTCTTCCCCAAGGCCGTCGGCCGGCTCATCGACCGCGTCACGGGCGTCGTGGCCCGCCGCCAGCGGATCTTCGAGCAGCTCGACGGCTTCTTCGAGATGGTCATCGACCACCACCTCGACCCCAAGCGCGCCACGCCCGACGCCGGCGGCGACCTCGTCGACGTGCTCATCGCCCACTGGAAGGATGGGCGCAACGGGTTCACCAGGGACCACGTCAAGGCCATACTATTTGTACGCTAATTAACCACTTGACTCTCTTAAGACCGTTATATATGATAGTACTACTATATGGGATTGCTGACATGCATGCATGACACTAACTAATCACCCACCCTCGTCATTTCTCCTCGATCTCATCAGGACACGTTCATTGCCGGCATCGACACGAGCTCGGTGACGATCACCTGGGCCATGTCCGAGCTGATGCGGTGCCCGCGCGTGCTTCGCAAGGCGCAGGACGAGGTGAGGGCCGTGGTGGGCGGCGAGGGGCGAGTACAGCCGGAGCACGTGTCCAAGCTCAGCTACATGAGGATGGTGGTGAAGGAGACCCTCCGGCTGCACCCGCCGGCGACCATGCTGGTGCCGCGCGAGACCATACGGGACATCCAGGTCGGTGGCTACGACGTGCCGGCAAAGACACGGATCTACGTCAACGCATGGGCGATCGGCAGGGACCCGGCAAACTGGCCTGACGACCCGGAGGAGTTCAACCCTGATAGGTTCGAGGCGAGCGACATAGACTTGAAAGGGGAGCACCCTCAGCTGCTGCCCTTCGGCACGGGGCGGCGGATCTGCCCGGGCATCTCCATGGGCCTAGCCACGGTCGAGTTCACGCTCGCCAATCTGCTCTGCTACTTCCAGTGGACACTTCCCGAAGGGATGCTACCGGAGGACGTGAGCATGGAGGAGCAAGGAAAAATCAACTTCCATCGCAAGACGCCGCTTCTACTCGTGCCCACCGCATACCGTTGCCCATAACACCTCGTTACCGCACTTTGCTTTGAAGTCTTTATATTCGCATTTGTGATCCGTGGTAATAGGTTTTCGCCCCATAGGGGATGTTCCATGGTGAACATCTTTCAGTGGGTTTCCTGTTATTGCACCAACTCGTTTCTTGTTTTCTTTCCCTTATCCCTCTATTTGTAACAAGGCTATATATTTCCGTTGCTTAATGGAAAGGGGTGTGAAGCTCGTTTGGAAAAATATTTAAACATCTATTGTTATATACTGATAGCAACATAAAAGGGTTTTTGGAGGCACGAGGTTGATCCACATCTACTAAAATTATACGTACCATTGATCTTAATTATCATGGACAAGATGTAAAATATTAAATATTAAATAAATTGTTGTCACGTTAGATAGAAATGTTGTACACGTACAAAAATACACAACCAAGAAAACTCTCAAGTCCAACAACATGTCTCTCAAAAACAATCTCCAATAACACGTGAAACATACAGTCCCGATGCCTAGAATCTTTGTTTGCTTAAACAAACACAGACGCCTAATGCCCTATCCTCTCTGCCACCATGGCCATGCGCCACTGTGTCAGCATTGTCCCATACTCCCACCCCGTGCCCTTCATTCTTGCTCAATATGGACGTTGAAACTGATCATTCAAGCTAACCGTCCCATGTGAATATGATGATATTGTTTATTGTTTCTATATGTGAGTGGTTTTCTTTGTTCGCGGGGAGGTGGAGAAACCCTAGCTTATTATGAAATGAAATAAAGATGATCCATTACTTTGGTCTATGACCCAATAATCTATGATATTGTGTAGATCTCTCTCTTTAGATGGTATGTGAAATTGGTCACATATCATTTGTCGTTCGAACTAAAGAGAGGGAAATACCCTTGGGACGTGAGATTACTCTCAAACATCGCAATAGTTATTTAGAGATGACCTCAATACCCGATTCAAGAAGCGACTGCTCACGAGTCTTGTAGTGAACATCTTATTATGCAGCTCTCTCCATACATATCATGACAAAAAAATAGATTATCCTAATCATGAGTAATTATCATATGCTACTGGTGTATCCTACATTTTCGAGAATATTTTAATATTTTAGCCTTATTGAGTTTCAACACTATTTAACAACATTTTCATTACTTGTTTACTTTACTTGCTTTTATTATTTTCTTGCACACAAACACAAAACCTTTCAAACACCCTTTACTTGGAATCAAAGGCAGCTTACAAGTATCCTTTGATAGATAATGACGAGAGGCATAAAGACCTTAACCAAACACCCTTTACTTGAAATCATCTGTGCTCTTGTAGTCATCAAGCTATTTTGGCGGCGTTGTCGGGAAGCTAAGCGCTTTTGGTCTTTTTTCTTAGTTGCTAATCCTACTAATTATTTTACTAAAGGTGTTTACTAGTTTTAGGTAAGCACCATGACTGCACTCGGGCTGATGAATCATCTTGATGCAAATAAATACCTTGGGAAGTTTAATAGAGAACTCGTTAAGAAATTTCTGAGTAGGAGCGTCCTAGAATATGAGGTTAACCCTCGTTTTATCACTATTATTAAGGAGAAAACTTTTGCAGGAGATAATCTAGATGAGGACCCTTAAACTCATCTAATGCATTTTACTGAGTTATGTTGGACACTTGAATTGAGAGGTTATTCTGATGATAAATTGAAACTTAAATAGTTTAGCCAATTGATACGTCAGAAACGTATCTATAATTTTTGATGTTCCATGCTTGTTTAGTATTTACTTTGCTTTGCTTTGTCTATACTTTGAGTTGTTTTTATATCATTTCTGGAACTAACCTATTAACAAGTTGCCATAGTGCCAGTTGCATGTTTTCTTCTGTTTTTGGTTCTAGAAAGGCAGAAAATCAATATTCTCGAAATTGGACGGGACAAAAGCCAAAGTCAATATTTTACCGTGGGCGACACGAATCCAGAAGACGGGACGGAGAGGCGATCCAGGGCGGACAGACCCCCTAGGAGCGGCCAGTGTGGGCCCGCGCCTGGGCAGGGTGTGGGCCCCCTGGTCACCTCCCAGCCTCGCCTCTTCGCCTATAAGAAGCCCCCGATGCAGAAACCCTAGGCACCCGATCAAAACTCCACGAAACCTTCTATAGCCTCCGCCACCATCGTCCCTAGATCGGGGGATCTGAAGTCCTTCCCGGCACCCTGATGGAGGGGAAATCATCCCGGGGGCCTTCTTCTCCAGTATGATGCGTGAGTAGTTCCACCTTGGACTACGGGTCCATGTAGTAACTAGATGGTTGTATCTCCTCCTTGTTCTTTCATGTATAGATCTTGTGAGCTCCGTTCATGATCAATATCTAATCTATTTGTAATCATGCATGTTGTGTTTGCGGGGATCCGATGGATATTGAGATTACTATGTCAGATTGATTAATGGTTTTGTCTTATGATTCTATCATGTCTGTGTTGTTTGTGATCTTGCATGCTCTCTGTTGTTAGTAGCTATCTTGGCAAAGTAGTTGCTAGTGACTCCAAGAGAGGGTATTTACGCTCGATAGTGGGTTCATGCCTCTAGTTTCCAAAGGAAGTGACAGAAATCTCTTCGGTTGTAGATGTACTGTTGCTACTAGGGAGAAAACAACGGTCTCTTGTTTATGGAACAAGTGGATTGTTTACCTTACACACTTTGCTTAAAGCAGTTGTCTGTTGCTTGCAACTTAATACTGGAGGGGGTTCGGATGATAACCTGAAGGTGGACTTCTAGTCACAGATGCAGTTGGATGGCGGTCTATGTATATTATTGTATTGCCCAATCGAATCTCATAGGATATTTTTGTCTACTATTGCATTGTTATGCCTAGCTCAGTTCCTTTCAGTTGCCCTGCTGTAATTTGTTTACCCTTCATGTCATGTTATTTATCTAAGGAGAGCACATCTAGTAAACTATGGACCCCGGTCCAATCTTTACCATTGATACATCTTCCGCAGTTACTTGTTTACTTGTTGCAAACCATCATCACCTTCCACACTATACATTTAATCCTTTGTTACAGCAAACCGGTGAGCTTGGCAATCTCACTGATTCGTTGGGGCAAAGTCTTAAGTTTGTGTTGTGCAGGTCTCCGCTTTGCTTGCAACACCTATATGACGTTTCCTTCCTCCTACTGGTTCGATAACCTCGGTTTCTGACTGAGGGAAAACTTACTGATGTGATGCTTCACACCTTGCTCTTCGGGTTCCCAACGAAACGCTCCTACATCAACTCAGCGCTGCATCACCAATCTCTAACGAAGACTGCTTTAGCTTGGTATAGAATTTGCCATGTAGAGGAAATTGATACTTGGTAAAATCTCAAAAGGAGAATTTCTATTTTGATTCTTTCCCAAAGTAAAGACTGTTGAGGTAAGGAGGGAAATCACAAATTTCAAGAACCTCCCAGGATAAGGTCTAGTAAGAGCCTTCAAAAAGTATAAATCCATCCTTAATAGATGTCCCCATCATGATTTACCTGAATGGTACATTCTATGTATTTTCTATGGGGAACTTAATAAAGAGATTAAGCGTGAACTTGATACTAATTTAGGAGGTTCTTTTATGGACTTAACTATAACTAAAGCTTGGAAACTCTTAGAATGAATTCGTCGTAATAGATAGAAATTTAATATGACTGTCTCAATGCTTATAAGGAATCCGGTGAGGTTATGGAAACTTCTAATGAACTTCAACTTAATGATAATATTATTCTGCAAATCCTTCAGTCTTTTATAGAACACAATGAAGATCCAAAGAAATATTGGCTTCAATATACTCCATCACCCGAGCAAGTTGAAGATGTTGAGATAAAAAAATTTGCCCATGTAGAGCCATTAAATAAAGAAGCATCTTATGTTGAACCCCTTCCTTTTTCAAGGACGTCGAGAAAACATATGGTAGCCCAAAAACATAAGGAACAGCTAGAAGAGGTAGGAATGTTCCTCAAGAAGCTAGAGGAAGAGGCAAAAATAGAAGAAATTAATTAGGAAGGTATGCAAGAAATGGGTGAGCCAACTAAAGAAGATATATTAACCATGTTTGGACATTGCAATGTAATCAAGGTAGACAGCGAATCTTCTCAATACGTGAAGGAAAGGTAAAAGCTAAATATATTGGTAAACCTATTCTTCCTTGCACCCTTGGTGAATCTTATTAATATGGCCTTGTGATATCGGAACAGATGTTAATGTAATACCTTATAATTTTTACTTGAAATTCCAAAATGAACTCATCCTAGCTGAATTAGAACAAACTGATATGACAATTATGCTAGCAGATAAGACACTAAGAATCCCTATTGGGATAATTAGAGATGTTCCAATCTGTATTGGATCTTACAAATACACTATCGATTTTGTACTTCTTGATATGCCTACTGATGTTTATCGTCCAATTATTTCCTCAAGAACCTTTCTGAACACCGTAGGGGAAAATATTGATTGCGAGAAGGAGACGGTATCTCTCAATTTTGGCGAGGATAAAATGAATTTCCATTTATCTATATTTCATCATAGGCCAACTATTGAAGAGTTTGAAGAATATGAGAAAGAGAAAGAACAAGAAGGTAACATTACTAGTCTTGCTGTTGTGTTTATTGAAACTCCCGACGATAAGTTTGCAAGAAGCCTAGTTGATAATGATAACCTTCCTGAAGATATAGATAAAATGGAAATTGACGAATATCTTAATCCAACCCCTATAGTTGCCCCTGAAATGAATCAAATCTATGAGACACCCTAATAAAAGGGGAAGATGAGCTTACACCTCCTACACTCAAAGCCCTTCCCAAAGAACTAAAATACAGGTTTCTTGATGGCACTAATAAATATCATGTTATTATAAGTTCCCAATCTTGCAGAAAAGGGAAGTGGAAGGATTAGTCCCTCGATAGCGACTCATAGAATATTTATGGAAAAAGGAGCTCAGTCGATTGTAGACTTACAGAGAAGACTCAAACCTCATATGAAAGAGGAGGTGAGAAAATAGTTAATCCACCTACTAGATGCAGGTATAATCTTCCATGTGGAGGAAAGTGACTGGATAAGTCTTGATCATTGTGTTCCAAAGAAAGGTGGATTCATCATTGTCCCAAATGAACATAATGAAATGGTCCTTACTTGAACTGTCATTGGTCATAGGATGTGCATTGATATAGGAAACTTAACATGGAAACTCAGAAGGATCATTGACCTTTACCATTTATAGATCAAACCTTAGAGAGACTTGCTATGCACTCTCATTTTTGTTACTTAGATGATTATTCCGGTTTTTCTCAAATAGCTGTCCATCTAGATAACCAATTAAAGACAACATTCACATGTACTTTTGGCTTATATGCTTATCGTCGTATGACTTTTGGCCTTTGTAATGCTCCTGCCAGCTTCCAAAGGTGTATGAGTGATATATTCGTTGATTATGTTGAAAATATAGTGGAAGTATTCATGGACAATTTCTCAATCTATGGAACTTCATTTAACCATTGTATCCATAATCTTCATAAAGTTTTGCAGAGATGCGAAGATACTAACATGGTCTTGAATTGGGCGAAGTGTCACTTCATGGTTCAATAAGGTTTAGTGCTTGGTCATAAGATTTCAGGTAAAGGCATAGAAGTCGGTAAAGGAAAGATAGAAGCAAGAGGAAGGCTTCCCCCTCCTCACGATATAAACGGTATAAGAAGTTTCTAAGGTCATGAAGATTTTACAGAAGGTTTATTAAAAACTTCTCTAAGGTTGCAAGACTATTAACCAGCCCTTTACAAAAGGGCGTTCCTTTTGATTTTGATGAAAATTGTCTTACTGCTTTCACCATATTAAAGCAAGCCCTTCTTAATGCTCCTATCGTTAAAACACCTAATTGGAAAACGCCTTTTGACTTGTTTTCTGAAGCCAGCCATGAAGCAGTGGGAGCTATTCTTTACCAGCATGATGGTGATGAACTCAATATCATTCATCACGCTAGTCGCACCTTCAATGGTGCTCGAAAGATTTATCCTATGGCAGAAAAAGAACTCTTCGATGTTATTTAATCCTGTGATAAGTTTAGGTCTTATATAATTGATTCAAAATTAAGAGTGCGTACTAACCGTAACGGCTTAAAAGAAATCCTTGAAAGAACTGATGTTAAGCCAAGAATGATCTGTTGGACCTTACTTTTGCAAGAATTTGACTTGTAGATCCTTCAAAGAAGAGAAGAACAGGTCAACACGCCAATGGATATTGAAGAGACGAGATCACAAGAAAGGGTGTCATCAATTTGCATACCATCAGGGACTATCCATCCCAAAATAATTTTTTTGTTTCTCTTTGTAATGGTTTTAGCAATTTCTTGCGACTAACCATATTCAAAGGGAATAAGAAGATAACCTAGAAGCTAAAGGAAGAAAAACATCTAAGTAAATTTCATTATTACCAGATGAGTAAGGTATTCCCAATCTTGTTTTTCTATGTCTTAATTGCTGTTTTGCTATTCCCTTTGTATTTTTGAACTCCTTGCATTTTTCTTAGTCTAATGCCAGTTTCTCGAAACCGGTAGTCTGGATGGTACGAGCGCATCTGCCCATACCAGTGTGGTCGTTAAGCAAGCAGAATCCTTCTATAGTTCTGACGTTTTTCTCTAAAGAATGGTACAACCGGACCATACGGTCAGATCCCACCAGAAGGGTCGTTAAACCAATAGTACATTTCGTTTAGTTTTCATTTGTTTCATCGTTTATTACTTAAAAACCTTTTACCGGCGTAAGAAGGGCCGGTAAATGCTCGTACGGTTGGACCGTACGGTCCGATCCCACCCAGTACCGATTACTTGGAAAGTTTTGTCTGGTACGGGCGCGTCGTACCGGTACCGCTGGTTATTACACTCTCAATTTCTTTTTTTTCTCGATTCTTTTCTAATTTGTTGGAATTATTTTCTTGTCCACCTCTTTTTTTTCAGCGCGAGTTTTTCCCTATTTATAACCTTTCATAAGCTTTCCCAAGGGTCTTCTTCCTTCTTATATCAACAGATCCAATCTCCTTCATGCGCTACGTAGTTCCAGGCAAAGGCAAACCTTTAGGTCTCATGGCTCCTTCGTGGGATAGTTTCCAGACCCCCTCCATTAAAGCCGATGACCGTGGAGCGCAAGGCCTTAGCCCTAAGAACAAGGGGGTATCCTACGATGATGAGCAGCTTGAGACCTTCATGGAGCAAACAACGAGAGGATGGAGGCAACCAGACTACCTCGCTATGGTGAGGCCCGAAAATGAAGAGGAAGCAAGGAAGCCACATGGAAAGGGATGCACAGAGTCTCTCATGTTCATCGCCACTAACTACTTTCTCCCAAGCGTAAGAAAGTTAACTGAGTTGATGCAGGAACTTATCAAGAGACCACGACAAACACATCTACAACAAATAATATCACCATGAACGCCCGCATGAGCATGAAGCCATATGATGATTCAGATTTGTAACATCACTGATGTACTTGTTGCCTCACAAATCTCAGAGACTTAGCAACACCTTCACAAGATAGAGAAGAACCAGAAAGAAAAAAATTTCCATCGTGAAGTCGTGCGCAAAATCCTCCTAGATTTGGAGGGCAAGAAGGAACACAATGAAATTATGGGTAAGGTTGTTGATGCAATGTACTCCATGCGTTCTGACCTACAGAAGCGCCTTCGCCACATATCTAAACAAACAAAAAGCTTCATGCGGCTGTCTCCAACACCTTTCTCACACTAAAGAACATTATGGTATCAAATAATTGCGGGAGATTATTTGATCGCACCGGCTTGATTCCAATCTTGGGGAGATCTATAACACCTTTTAATATATCTCTTAGTTTTAGCTTTTTTTATTTTCCTACACGCATATTAGGTTCTTAATTCCATAATTTGCATTTATTGCATCATCATTTTCCTTTGGTCCAAAGAGAGAATTATATCTGATTAGATTTTGAGACTTTATGATAGTTGAAGTGATTTTGATTTATGATTATTGTATTATATGTATGAATTAGGTTGAGTTCTATGATACTTGTACCACTATTATGATTTTAGGGGCTTTCACACCAACAAAATATTGATAAATTATGAGAAGGAAATTTTGATAGCATGTTATAGTCATTTGTTTGAACCAACAAGAGCTACTACAGGGGTGTAATACTCTCTCTTCATCATGGTGATGATGTTGGAGAAGGTAGAGATCCCTCCAGCGACGGCTCCAGTGGAGTTTCCCCCTCCAATCTTTGTTGGTTATATCTCCGATTTGTTTTTACTGTGTTTTTGTGGCACTCTCCTCGAGGATTCCTAGGGGCCCTTTATATAGGAGTTTTTAGGTCAAATCAAGTCCGTGGGCAAAAGATTGAAGCAAATTGGACGACCGAGGGCCAAAAGGCATCTAGTGGCATGCCTAGTGGGGGAGGACGCGCCACCTGAGCTCTTTTGGGCCTCTAGACCCTCTCGTGATGTCCAAGCACTCCATATCATCACTCTTCACAAAATATTGGCTTTCTCGGAATCTTAGTTCCATTTGACATCGTTTAGGTATCTGAAAGATAAAAATACACAATACAGGATTTTCCTATCCTGCCGAGTTATACCAAAATAAAGGAGATCATTGGTAAATCCCAAAAATAAATATAAAACATGTATATTACATTATATGTGTTGCAAATATGTGGGAATATTTATCAATAAACTACAAAGTTCATGTATGCATCAGTGGGTGACTATCACCACTCTGTGGGAGAGGGAGTTATCCTCTGTCTCTATGTCAATGACATATTGATATTCGGGACCAACCTTGTTATTGTTGTGGAGGTCAAGGAATTCCCGCCTCACTGCTATGTGATGAAGGACCTGGGAGTAGTTTATGTAATATTAAAATCAAGCTAGTAAAGTATGACAATGGTTGGATTACACTACTTCAGTCCCAATATGTGGAGAATATATTGAGTCATTTTGGGTATGGCGACTACAAGTCTTCTCCAACGCCTTATGATCCAAGTGTTATATTTTGAAAGAATCAAAGGATTTATAGAGATCAATTGAGATATTGTCAAATCATTGGATCACTTATGTATTTAGCCAGCGTTAAGAAGCCTGGCGTCTCTTTTGTTGTAAGAAAACATAGTAGATTTATGCCTGGAGAGAGTTTTGCGCTTTTTGAAAGGCACGGCGGGTTATGGTATTCACTATGGGGTATCCACAGGTACTTGAGGGTTATAGTGACTCATGGATATCTGATGGTGATGAGGATTAAGGCCACAAGTGGTTATCTGTTTACATTTGTCGATGGTTTTATTTCCTGCAAGTCTTGCACGCAAACCATCTTAACAAGGTCAATAATGGAAGAACTCAGAGCACTAGAGACAATTTGAAGCAAAGTGTCTTAGTGAGCTATTGATGGACTTACCTATAGTTGAAAAACTGATACTTGACATCCCGATGAACTATAATAATCAAACTATGAACATCAAAGTAAATTATTCTAAGGATAATATAAATTCATCAAGACAAGAGGAGATTGAAATATGTTAGAAAAGGGTTTATCATATAATGTGATAGACAATGCATTGAGGGAGATGGGCTTGATACCCATGCTATGATTTTTCCGTTGTGGTGAACACCTCTCCGACATAGCATCTACTAATTCACGAGATATTGCCCATAGTGATAAACGCCTCTCTGTCATAACGGCTACTATATAAATGCTATCTCATAACATCTGCTATATAAACACAAACGCGAAACCTAGTAGGTACATGCTTTATGTGACTGCCTATTTCTAGAACCCTATGCCACTACCACCATCTTCTCCATCCTGTTTGCGGCGTGCACCGCAGGCTGGGACAGTAGTCCTCTAGAACCTTGTCTCTCGTGAACCTCTACGAGTGAGGGGCGGTAAGGTTTTTGGGGAGCGCTCTAGCACGACTACTGGCATTATGGTGTCCTTGGACGATGACTTCCCCAATAAGGACTTCTTTGCATACGGTAATGACCTCTTCGGCAACCTCAACATGGGTGACAACACAGCCGCTGCTGCTACTGTTGCTGTCACCACTACTTCTCATGTGCACCGTATGTGATTCTGAACTTCCTCTTTTATATTTTGCTAGAGTTCCTTGTTCTATTGTTTAGAGTAGATATATGATCAGTTTAAAAACTTAGATGCAGTTTATTCATCTACTCTGTTAGTATGCACGATTAGTTTAATTAATGTTTCTATGATCATGTTATATCAGTAATTTATTTAGATTAAATCATATGAAATTCTGCTTATATTTTCAACATTAAATTCCAATTTCATAAGGCAGTGGAAAAGCTAAAACCTAACCAGTCATTAAATCCTTGTTTGGGGCCATAGCGGAAAATTCTTTCTCTTTAGATGAGTCCCAAACGACCGATATCCCCTAGGTTTCTGACAAAGAAAATAGCTTTATAACTGCCTTATATACCGAGGAAAAGGTCAAGAAAGCGGTTTTTCAAATGGAACATAACAAAGCACCAGGACCTGATGGCTTCCCAGCGAAATTTTACCAAAAATTCTGGAACGTTATCAAGGAGGACCTGATTAATTTGTTTGGGTTTTTACAAGTCGGTCAATTGGATCTCTTTAGACTTAACTTTGGCAATATAATTTAACTGCCTAAGGTTAACAATGCAGAATGTATACAACAGTATCGTCCAATATGCTTGCTTAACGTTAGCTTTAAGATTTTTACTAAAGTTGCCACGATTAGACTAAACTCAGTTGCTGACAATGTTGTTAGTCCATCTCAAACTGTGTTCATGCAAGGAAGAAATATCCTAGATGGTATTGTAATTCTGCATGAAACAATCCATGAACTACACTCAAAAAAATTAAATGGTGTACTGTTCAAGATTGACTATGAGAAGGCATACGACAAAGTTAATTGGTCTTTCCTCCAGCAAATACTCCGCATAAAAGGTTTTTCTAAGGACTGGCGGACTCTTATTCAGTTGTTTGTGTCTGGGGGTAGTGTTGCCATTAAAGTAAATGAAAATACTGGCAAATACTTCCAGACCAAGAAAGGACTGAGACAAGGGGATCCATTATCGCCTTTACTATTTAATATAGTGGCTGATATGTTGGCTATCCTTATTGAGAGAGAAAAGGATGATGGTCAAATTGAAGGATTAGTTCCACATCTTATTGATGGTGAACTTTCTATTCTTCAATACGCCGATGACACAATCCTTTTTATGGAACATGATCTGGAGAATTCTAAGAATCTGAAATTAATATTATCAGCATTCCAGTTATCTGGGATTAAAATAAATTTCCATAAGAGTGATTTGTATTGTTTTGGCGAGGCCCAAAATTAGGCCCACCTATATGCTGATCTTTTCGGCTGTGGTCAGGGTCAGTTTCCAATCTACTACTTGGGAATACCGATTCATTATCGGCGTCTCACAATTGCTGAATGAAAACTTGTTGAGGAAAGGCTACAAAAACTTCTTAATAGTTGGAAAGGTAAATTGTTATCCCTTAGTGGAAGAGTAGTACTCATAAATTCAGTACTTACTAATATGGTACTACATATGATCTTGTTTTTCCAATTACCAAAAGGGGTCTTGAACAAAGAGGATTATTTCCTTTGAAGATTCTTTTGGCAAGGGGATAGTGAGAAAAAAAATATTGACTGGCCAGATGGAATGTGGTTTGCCACCCGAAGGAGTTTGGTGGACTGGGCATACACGATTTGCAAGTCAAAAACACCACGCTTATGGGCAAATGGCTTTTTAAACTACTTACAGAAGATGGTGTTTGGCAAACCATGTTATTGCGGAAATATGTGGGGTCCAAAGCTGTGTCTCAAGTGGTTTAAAAACCCGGGGATTCACATTTTCGGGCGGGTCTTATGGCCACCAAGAAACATTTCTTTCGTTTTGGTGCTTTCGAGATTAAGGATGGATCACATATTAGGTTTTGAGAAGATAAGTGGCTTGGCCAAACTACTCTTCGCGAACAATATCTAGCTCTATATTCGATTGTTAGACACAAAGGGGATACAATTTCCACATTGATGGAAGACTATCCTCCTAATGTGTCTTTCAGAAAAAGTCTCATTGGGCATAGACTGTTATCTTGGAACAATCTACTATTACAATTATCCATGATACAATTGTTGGACGGTGTTGACGTGTTCAAATGGAAATTACTAGAAAGTGGTAAATTTTTTGTTGGCTCACTATATAAAGCTTTGGTCCAACCTGATATCCCGATCGATGACAATAGTAAAATTTGGAAAATGAAAAAACCCCTTAAGACGAAGATATTTGCATGGTATCTACGGAAAGGGGTAATTCTAACAAAAGATAATCTTGCAAAGAGAAATTGGCATGGAAGTACACAATGTGTTTTTTGTCATCAAGATGAGACAATTCGCCATTTATTCTTTCATTGCAAATTTGCTCGCTCTATATGGCCATTCATCCAAATAGCTTCTGGTTTATCTCCTCCCCGTTCTGTAAGCAATTTTTTTGGTAATTGGTTGCATGGAATTGTTGATAAGTACAGAACTTTGTTTAGGGTGGAAACGCTTGCCATTATATGGTCGCTATGACTTTGTAGAAATGGCAAGATTTTTAATAACATTGTGTCTTCTCCTCTACAGGTTATTTATCGAGCCACGGCTATCCTTCGATCATGAAATATTCTCCGACGCATGGAGTTTCGCGACTTATTTGTGGAGGGATGTACGCGATTGGAGGACACGGCGAGGAATATTTTCTCCCGACATGGATGGCCGCGTGATCTGAGAATTGATCTACCTTAGATTCTAGACATTTATTTTTATAGTGCCTTTTTTGTAATGCTTGTCTACTTTTTGCCTTAGTTTTGTCGTTTGTGTGTCTGTGTGCATTTTGGTTATGTAGAGGTCGGGTGTAAACATTAAACAGTTTTGTTAATAAATACGTCCATTTCTAAAAAAAACAAAAACCAAAGGAGCCACCACACTGGAGAAACGCTGGAGAGTACAGATCCTAATCACAAATCTTAGGCTGAGGCAATCTCATATATATTTACTAATTGGAAGGCATGAAAGGAGACACCACGAGAGAAACGCTGGAGAACAAAATCGTACCATCAAATCTTAATCACGACGGCTGAGGCCAGCGTTTATTTCCATAGAGCTGGACGTGATCGAGTTCCACGTATCGTGTCCGTATAGGAAACATGTCTCTGTCGGCAATATAATAAACTTAAAAGACATGCATCCCGACGAATATAGACTTGATTTCCACCCATCGTATAAAAACAGCTAACCCGTGCAGCATCTTCCAACGTGTAGGTAGCTCCTTGTGTATCCATGTTGTTGTATTCTTGAAGTAGCTAGCAAGCTTACCTACTCACGTCGGACAAGAGGCATCAAGTCGTTTTACGCATTGCCCATCGATCTAACAATCATCAAAATATAAAGTTGAGATGATTAAAGAGTGTTTCAGGATCCAATTATAGAAGCCCGGGATGAGGTTTACTAACCAATATAGTAGTACAATAATTGAAAGCATGCCATTTTGATTATCTGTGTTGCATCCTCGAAGCATCCCACACTAACTTAGTCATGTTGGACAAGGGGCATCAAATCGTATTAACCAGCTAAGAATCATCATAAAAAAATCATGTTATGCTGATTAACGAGTGGTTCAGATTCGAATCAGATAAGCCGCCTATGAGATCACAACTAGACCAGTTGTTATTTAACCAATACGCAATAATTGAAAGAATGTAATGTCGTGTAGCTAGCCATTGTGATATATCTGTGTTCTCTACATCTTTGAAGCAACCCACTTACGTACTCATGTTGGACAAGGGGCATCAATTTATTTGGTCGTATTGCCCACCTAACTCCTAAGATCATCTCCAGCAGATGCCCAGTAATCAGTTGGTGCCCAAAAGCAGCATTTTAGGACACGAGAGGCAAAATAAAAATACCGGCAGATGCCCAATTCTAGGATATGTGCCAAAAATATTTTTGGGCATGCCCAATATAATCCCACACTGCATATTTACGACACACACTGTTGCGCGCTCCAAAATCCAAACAACCTGTGCGCAGCCCAGCCGCCAATCGAAAGTTTTGCACGCAATCAAATGCATCCAGCCACTACCGCCGTCGGTGAAATCGCTGTACAACAAGGGCGTCATGCTGCTGCTGGGAACCAACATCGGGGAGGACGGTGGGCTCCTTCTCCTGCGGGGCACCGTCCTGAGTCGACGACGAGGTCATGTGATGTTGCTGCTGGGTGGACATGTCATAGTCCACAACAAGTTCCTGTTGCGGGTCTTGAGGGATTTCAGATGTGGAAGAAAGCAGAGTAGTGCGCAGATGTGCAACGGCTAGCGACGTCCAAGAAGAAAAATAACAATAATAAAGGATATACAAGATAGTCACTATAACTGCATGAACACAACTAAATTAGCACCTTCTTTAAACAGAACAACACAGACTTAGGATTAACCTAGTGTGATGATTTACCCGAGGTACAATGTATATATTGGAAATCCAAAATACACAACCTTAATTTGAGTGGCACTCATTGTACATACAATGACTATATACATATCAAACAAGAAGATTAAAGACTAAAGTTAAGTAGCCAATTCGAAGCTGAACCTACTTTTATCCTAACTTGCTCTATTTTTTAGGTTGCATTGTTCCTATGATGTATTTTCAAATAAAAAAAGAGGAAACTCACATCAACTCACTTTGCTTCCTCGTGAAAAGCTACACCTTGTTTCGTTGGGGAGGGGACGAGAGGGACGTATGAATTCATCCAAAAAAACATTCGTAAACACTTTCCCTTCTTGGCACAGAGTCTAATGCTGGTATGTAAATAGTAAAATCCAAAACACACAACCTAAAAAGTGGCACTTCATTCATAAAAATAAATATATACTATATATATAGTAGGAAGATTCATGACTAAAGTGGAAAAAATCACTTAGATATCGATGCATATGAACCACCTTTTGTCACAACTTGGCTTCATTTTGAGTTGGTACTTCCACATGACTTAGTTTACAAAAATAGGAAAGTCACTCAATAAACTCACCTCATCTTCTCAAATAATGCTAGCATTGTGTTCGTTTGTGTCAACACCCGGATTTTTAATCCCAGATGCCTGTTATGCCATACATCGCAATCCCGGGATTACCATTTTCGCGAGACATAACAGATTGGTACCATAGTTCATCATCCATTACAAACCATAATAAAGGTCTTACAAATAAAGGATCTCATGATCCAGTCTTAATACAATCAATGTAGCGGAATAATATAATAACGGTAGCATGGGCGAAGCTCCATCTTCAGGGTCATAGGCAATACTGACAAAGGGAGATGATCCTAGTTGTCATAGACTTCCTGTTGTCCATCATCCTGATAGTCCTCCTCATAGTCTGGCCATAGGAATAGCCAGACTAACAAGTGAAGTGGTTCAAGTAGAAATGCCAAGCTCTAGGTTGTTTTGCAAAAAGCCAGATTTATCTCTAACTGAGTTTAGAAGTAAATAAAACTAGTTTAGAGTTTTACAATACCTAAGTGGGAAATTAAGTTTCATATCACAACCCTGTTGTGGTCAAGTCAAGTCATGATTCATTTGACAAGTCATTTTGAAAATATCTGACGACGGAACAGTATGGCCACTCCAACTGTCCATAACCGCGGACGCGGCTATTCGAATAGTTTGACACTCTTCAGAGGTGATACATTTTCACCACAACATTCGATACATCCATTAGGAATAATCCTGAATTACCATACTCAATATGCGGATAATCAATCCTAACCTTTCAATTACACACCCTAGTATAGGTACCTCTCCTATGAGTTTGACCTCCCAACCATTACCATCTGTCATTTTGGGAACTGCACAGGTGGTCAATCATCACGAGGTAGCCTCAGCTCAAACCTCGGCCGCAAGGGAACCCATACTAAGATATATAAATTTCCAGTCAAGCCCTACCCAAATTCGGTTATTGTGGTTGTATGGTAAAATTGGAATGGTATCGCATCCGAACACAACCATCAGTTTTATAAAGGGCTAAGGATCATGACTCAACATTTTCACCATCAAAATCATCTGGTGTTCAAGAACACATGTCAAAACATTTCATTAGAATGACTCATCATTCTAAGGTTTTCATAATCATTTTCACCAAATATTCCCATCTAAAGTGATTAAGTTTTATGCTTAGCACTAGCCACTACAGTTGGGGGTAATCACTAATGAGGGGTGATAATCAAGTGTGACTCATCTAAGTCTAATCTCATGCCTCAGTATGATATCTAGTTCTATCTAACTTAGGCCAAGTTTTATGCTCTTTATGCTTCCTCTAATATCTTTCCTTAATTCACAAGTCACTAAGTAAACAAAAATAAAGAGCTTTGATAAAGAAATAAAAGAATATAGCTTGCAAGTAAAACTGAGATTTGGTATGATCAAGTGGTATAACCAAAGCATGTCTAATGCAGCTTGCATAAGTTAACCTAGTGGGTTTAGGCTTGCAAGTAAGACTTGCATGGTTTAGCTTAGCTTGAAAAATCAACTTGTAGTGTTAGGCTTGCCTTAAGTAGTGAAGTGGTTGAAGTTCTCTTCTCCTTCTTCCTCGTAGTAGTCTCCTTCCTCTTCGTATCCTTGGTCGGTACTAGCGTCTATAAATAAATACGAAGTACACAATCACCAAACATTACTTAACTACTTCTATTTGGCACACAAAGGTTCACACTATATGATCTAGCATCATCACAATCATCACATGAATTAAAGACTTAGTCTTAATTATTTTATTTTAGAAAAGCAATTTCTACTCATTGAAAAACTACCTAAGATTTAAAATTCTCCAGTTAAAATATGGGATCATATTTACACAAGTCATCACCACATATTTTAATACTTGGGAATGTGATTTGAAGTGGTTTCACAATTTAATAAGGTTTAACCTTATTATTTAAATTAATTAAAGTGACTAGAATTGCCCATGAGGCATTCTTTTATTACTTGTTCATTATTACTGCAAGTAAACCTAGATATTTTTATATATTCAGAAAGGCCTTGACAAATGTGATTTTTGAGAGTTGGAATCAACTCAAAGGTATTTATGGTTGATTTTTGAAAAATGTTTGAATGCAAAAAAGTCTCTGCCTTGTTATTTTTACTATAGGTGATCTATAATTCCAAATGGTTTGAATCCAACGGGCTTGGATTAAGGATTCTAATACCTTTCTAACAAAATTGGTTTCATGCTATTTGGTTAAGTAAAACTCTCTGAATTGATTTTTGAATCAACAGACATAACTAGATTTGAAACCAAAATGAAATTTCTAAATTTAAACTAACTGGGTCGCGCGGGAGAGTTAATGGGCCGGCCCACTGCGCACAGCACGCGCGGGCAGGTTAAGTGGTGTCCCCACTCGTCAGTGAGAGAGGGGTGGCGAAAGGCTATGGGGCAATTACAACCGTAGGATTAGATGCAAGATTAACGGCTCACGGTCGTCGTCCTCATCGGAACAGGACACGACGGGGACTAACCCTAGAACGGCCAGTGGGGGTCTGGGTGGCTTACCGAGGCTTAGGCTAGGGTCAGCGATGGGGGCGAACAAGGTTGTCGATGACGGTGGTTCTCCTGGTACTGGCGGCGTCTCTTGGGGTGGCCGCAATCGACAGCGCCCTTCTCCTCTAGCAGCGGCGGTCTCCGATGAAATTCTGGCGGGAGAGAGCTCGCCTTGCTCCGGGAAGAAGTGGTAAGGATCAGTGAGAGGTGGGGAGTGAGATGGTGTGGAGAAATCGAGCTGGGGAGGCCTCCTTTTATAGGCGAGCGAGAGAGTCCGAGAGGCATGGACAGAGCTTGTCGAGGTCAGCGTTATAGCGAGCTACGGACATGGCGCGGGGCCTAGGATGGTGTGCGGTCTCCTCGCAGTGCTCAACGGCTTGATGGCGCGGCAAGGGGTGGTGTGGTTTGGTCTGAAACGTGCGATGCTTTGAGCGGCACCAACAATGTTTTTGACGACGCACAGGTGCTCCTGGTCGCGCGGCGGCGAACGGGCATGTCTGGTGGTCTCCAGGGACGGTGGTGATCGCAGCCATGGGCGGCGAAGTGATGACCCACAAGTATAGGGGGTGTATCGTAGTACTTTTGATAAATAGGAGTGTCGATCCCAATGAGGAGCAGAAGCTGTTGACTAGTGGTATGGAGCAGGAAATCTCTGTAAATACTTAGCAAAAATATTTTTAGGTTTTTCTGATAAAGCAACAAAACAAGGTGCAAGTAATAAAGACAACGAGCAAATGCAGCAAGCGGTCCAATCCTTTCTTAGCAAAGGACAAGCCAGTGGAAATACTTATAAGGACCAAACGTTCTCGTGGACACATCGGAATTCTGTCAAGTGCTTTCGCTTCAAATAGCTGAGTACTCTTATTTGGTGTTGTAAGTGTTGTGTGGGTGAACCTGTGCTAATGTACCGACCTTACTTGGACTAATACATACTTGTGATTAAACCCCCTGCAAGCATCCGCAACTACAGGAAAGTAATTAAGATATAAACCTAACCATGGCCTTAAACTCTAAGATCGTACGCTCCCTTGTGCAAATGTGTCCTAACGGGGGTTCAGGTTTCTGTCACTCCGGCAACCCCACAATTAGTAGCCAAATACACAATGCATTCCCCTAGGCCCATAAATCATGAAGTATCATGTAGTCGACGTTCACATGACACCACTAGAAGAATAGCACCACAACTTAAATACTAAACCATTGAATAATAACTCAACACAAATCCACTACTAACAACATGACTTCTCCCATGTCCTCAAGAACTAAAAGAACTACTCACAAGACATCATATGGATCAAGATCAAAGATGATATGGTAATGGATAACAATATGAACATAAACAATAATCCAATGGTTCCACTCACAAGCATCAACTACAATAGTAATCAACACCGGGAAAGTTTCCCCTAATGAACTAAGCAAGTATTCAACACGATTGTTACAGCGGGATGAAGTGGTGATGATGGTGCTGGTGGAGATGATGGTGTGGATGATGATGATGACCCCGATGAATCCTAGCTTGAAAATGGTGTTGATGTCGACAATCTCCCCTCTCTGGCAACGGATTTTCCCGGCAGAAATCTGTCTGTTGGAGAGATCTTTCTCTCTCGATGTTTTCCACCCCACAGAGGCGGGGGAAATCTTTTTGTGGTCGCTCCCCTAGTATTAGGGTTTCGAGAGGATGATATAGGCGAGAGGGCGGAGTCGGGAGCTGGCCAGGTGGGCCACACCTGCCCTAGGCGCGACCCAGGGGGACCCGTGCCTAGGGGGTGTGAGCCCCATGTGGCCTAGCTACGCCTCCCCTTCTGGCTTCCTTCGTCTTCTAGGAGAATATTATTTTCCAATATTTTTCTGATCTTCGCGAAATTGCATCAAAACACCTCCTTTTCCATCAGAATCCAGACTCCGGCAGTCCATCCTCCAAGAATCATCCAACATGCAAAAATAGAGGAAAAGACATAAGTAACACCTCATAAGAACACATATATCAATGAATAGAGGCAAATTATGATATAGAATGGTGATGCAAATTGGATGTATCAACTCCCCCAAGCTTAGACCTTCGCTTGTCCCCAAGTGAAAACTGAGCTTAGTAAACATGTCCACAGGTTTATGGAGTGAAGTGTCGATAAAATAATACGGACAAGAAGCATCACACTTACCATTGCACAACTCATAGAAGAAAGCAACTCACCATTATATAACTTAGCTTACAACAAGTATATGAGTCATAATAGAGATGCATAAAGATAAATCATAATTGGAAATGGCAAACTTTGTTCTTGGTCAGAGAACAGTTGGCAAACAGTTTCACAGAAAGATTTTTGTAGAAGTCTTCAAAACAGGAGCACTCTTTGCTGTTGGAAATATGCCCTAGAGGCAATAATAAAGATGTTATTATTATAATTCTTGTTATGATAAAGTTTATATTCCATGCTAGAATTGTATTAAGCGGAAACTTTGATACTTGTGTGGTTTATGAACAACACCGTGTCCCTAGTATGCCTCTATGGACTAGCTCATTGATTAATGATGGTTAAGTTTTCCTAACCATAGACATGAGTTGTCAATTAATAATGATATCATGTCATTGGGAGAATGATATGATGGACAGACCCAAATCAAGCAGAGCAATTAGATCGTGTCATCGTGTTCATCTTTGCGAAGCTTTTTCTCATGTCAAATATTGTATTCCTTAGACCATGGGATAATGCAACTCCCTGGTATCGGAAGAAAGCTTTGAGGTCATCAAACGTCATCCTATGAGAGGGTGATCATAAAGGTGTCTCTCAGGTAATCGGAAAGTACTTGTTGGGTTATATGTATTGAGATGGGATTTTTCCCTCCCAAGTCGGAGAGATATACTTCGGGCCCACTCGGTAATCGATATCAACACCGCTTGCAAGCACGTGGTTAAGGAGTTAATCACAAAGTGATATCGGATTACGAAACGAGTAAAGTACTTGTTGTGAACGAGATTGAACTAGGTATGCCGATACCGATGATCGAATCTCGGGCAAGTAAAATATCGCGTGACGAAGGGAATATATATGGGATTAATTGAATCCTGGCATCGTGGTTCATCCGATATGATCATCGATGAGTATGTGGGAGTCCATATGGGTTTCCAGACCCCGCTGTTGATTATTGATAGAAGATCATGTCTGCATATTCTCGAACCCGTAGGGTCAGACACTTAACGTGTCTCGATGCTAGGATAGAATGGATAATTGGTTTATGAGTTTTTGTTCGGAGTCTCAGATGAGATCGAGGACATCACGAGAGGTTCCGGAATGGTCCGGAGAATAAGATTCATAGAAGGGAAAGCACTTTTTGGATTTCGGAATTGTTTCGGATTGTTCGGTATTGTACCGGAAGCTTCTAGAACCTTCCGGAGTGGGACCAACGTGGCCCCACTTGTCGGTAGGGGGCATGGGCCTACGAGGGAGTGCCCTGGCCGCATTGGGCCATGGGAATAAGGCCCCAAAGGCCCAGCCAGCCAAACCCTAGGGGAAACCCTAGGGAGAGCTTCTAGAAGGGGGTGGACTTGCCCCCCACTCCTCCCATGTGGCCGCCGGCCCTAGGCTTGGAGGAGGGGCAAGGGGGCAGCCGGCCAGCCCTCTATATAAATAGGGCAGGGGCACACCCTCCTCCTACACCTCCTCAAACCCTATCCGCCTAGTTGCTGCCCTCCTCTCTCTCTCTCTCTCTCTCTCTCTCTCTCTCTCTCTCTCTCTCTCTCTCTCTCTCTCTCTCTCTCCCGACTGCGCGTAGGCGAAGCCCTGCAGCAGAAACTCCCCACCTTTGCACCACGCCGTCGTGTTGTAGATCCAATCTATCTCTCCACCCCACTTGCTGGACTGAGGAAGGAGGAGACGTTGAGGTGCCGTACGTGTGCATCTCTCAGAGGCATCGCCACTTGCGGTGTTGGATCGGATCGGATCGCGAGGAGGAGAAGGCTAGTACGACTACATCAACCAAGTTCCGTTGAATGTTCCGTTGTGCGAATCTTCAAGGGTATGAAGATCTCATCTATTCCCCCCTCGTTGTTTGCATCTCCCAGATTAGATCTTGGCCTTCTCATTCGCATCCGTAGAATTTTTTTGATTTACTATGCTGCGAAACCCTTCAGTGGTATCAGAGCTAGATCTATGCGTAGATGTGTTTCACGAGTAGAACGCAACATGCTTATTGCGGGCGTTGATGTTTTCTGTTGCAAGCCTCTTGTTTGTATACTTCTTATGACGCGGTATAGTGAGATCGAAGCGGTCCAGGCCAACTTCACGCGACCTCGTTCGCGAGACCGGCTCCGCACTTGACGTGTGGCTTGTTCCACACATGCGGCTGGTGGATGCCAGTTTCTCTCACTATAGTTGTCATGGGATTTACACCGGCTGTTGGCAACCATAATATCACCGTTGTGGCTTTCCGTAGGTAAGAATCGTTCTTAGCTTGTTACTCCCATAAGCCAGGTAAAACATGCAACAACAAAGTAGAGGCGTCTAACTTGTTTTTGCAGGGAGTGTTTTTTTGATATGGTATGGCCCAAGATGTCATGTGTATGTTGTATGCAATGATCATGTTTTGTAATGTTTCACGACTTGCATGTCGATGAGTACACAACCAGAAGGAGCCACATGGTTGTCTTTATAATTATGTATGACCTGTGTGTCAACTTCTTATACGCCATGTAATAGCTTTACTTTATCGCTAAGTAGTTAGCAATAGTTGTAGTTGCTATTCGCGGTGGAGGCAATCATTGTGGAGTGATGGAGATCATGCTAGCACGCACAAGATGGAGATCATTGCGTGGAGATTGGCTATACCATGTCACATAAAATTATATGTATGTGATGTTTATCCTTTTATGTATCTTATTATGCTTAGATCGCGACGATAGCATTATAAGATGATTCCTCACTTAAAGATCAAGATAAAACTGTGTTCTCCCCATGTATGCACCTTTGCGAAAGTTCGTTGTGTTCAAGTATCACGTGATGATCGGGTGCTACAAACTCTACGTTCACATACAACGGGTGCAAGACAGTTTTGCACATGCGGAAATACTTGGGTTTGACTTGACGAGCCTAGCATGTACAGACATGGCCTCGGAACACAGGAACCGAAAGGTTAAGCATGAGTCATATGAATGATATGATCGACACTTTGTTGTCCACCATTGAAACCACATCTCTTCTCGTGAAGATCGGATTAGGTGTGGTGAATTTGGATCGTGTTCACTAAACAACTTGAGGGATGTTGGATTTAGTGGGAGTTCATCCAGTAATTTGATTAAGTTGAACTAGTTATCATGAACATAGTCTAAATTGTACATGCAAATTTTGTAGATCAAATGGCTAAGTCCAACTTCAACTTCAACGTTTTTGCTGAGAAAGAAAAGCTTAAGAATAATGGGTCTAACTTCACCAACTGGTTCCGCAATCTGAGAATCATTCTCTCTGGCGGACAAAAGGACTATGTCCTTGAGAAAGCGCTAGGTGACGCCCCTGCTGTAGATGCGTCGGCTGATGAGAAAGCTGTTTATCAATCGCGCAAGGATGATTATGGTGTGATTAAGAGCACCATGTTGTTTGCTATGGAATCGGACCTTCAAAATCGTTTTGAGGAGTTCCCCGGGCCCTTTGAGATTCTTGAGGAACTGAAAACTATGTTTCAGACTCAGGCCTGTTCTGAGAGATATGAGATCTCTGAGAAATTATTTAACTGCAAGATGGAGGAAGGGAGTTCCGTTAGTGAGCACGCCATTAAGATGTCGGGCTACACTCAACGCCTTGAGCAACTGGACTGCATGATTCCAGAGGAGCTCAAGATTAACATAGTTCTGCAATCACTCCCTCCTAGCTACAGAGGTTTTGTAGTTACTCATAATCAGATTGGTTCCACTGATACGATCACTGAGCTCTTTGCTAAGATGAAAGCTGCGGAGGTGGACATCAAGAAAGATAATCATGTGTTGATGGTCAACAAGCCCCCCAGCTTTAAGAAAGGTAAGGGTGCAAAGAAGTCCTTCAAGAAGGGCAGCGGCAAGCGCATTGCCCTGCTGAGAAGAAGCTCAAGTCTGGACCTAAGCCGGACACTGAGTGCTTCTATTGCAAGGACAAGGGTCACTAGAAGCGCAACTGTCCGAAGTACTTAGCGGACAAGAAGGCTGGCACCATCAAAGGTATATTTGATATACATGTTATTGATGTTTCCCTTACTAGCCCTCGTTGTAGTGCCTGGGTATTTGATACTGGTTCAGTTGCTAATATTTGTAACTCGAAACAGGAGCTACGGAATAGATGGCGGCTAGCAAGGGATGAGGTGACGATGCGCGTTGGCAACGGATCAAGAGTTGATGCGATGGCCATCGGCACGCTCTCTTTAGTTTTACCTTCAGGATTAGTTTTAAACCTTAATAAATGTTATTATGTGCCTGCGTTGAGCATGAACATCATATCTGGATCGTGTTTATTGCAAGACGGTTATTCATTTAAATCGGAGAATAATGGTTGTTCTATTTATATGAGTAACATCTTTTATGGTCATGCACCTGCCGTGAATGGTTTATTTCTTCTGAATCTCGAAAGCAATGAAACACACTTCCATAACATTGAGGCTAAGAGATGCAAGGTAGACAGTGATAATACGACTTATTTGTGGCACTGCTGTCTAGGTCATATTGATGTAAAACGCATGAAGAAACTCCATTCTGATGGACTTTTGGAGTCTCTTGATTTTGAATCATTTGACACATGCGAACCATGCCTTATGGGCAAGATGATCAAAACCCCGTTCTCCGGAATAATGGAGCGAGAAACAGACTTGTTGGAAATCATACATACCGATGTATGCGGACCAATGAGTGTTTCGACGCGCGGTGGTTATCGCTATTTTCTCACTTTTACTGATGACTTAAGTAGATATGGGTATATCTATTTAATGAAACATAAATCTGAAACATTTGAAAAGTTCAAAGAATTTCAGAACGAAGTGAAAAACCATCGTAACAGGAAAATTAAATTTCTACGATCCGATCGTGGAGGTGAATATTTGAGTTATGATTTTCTCACGCATCTTAAAGAAAGCGGAATCGTTTCGCAACTCACGCTACCCGGAACACCACAGCGCAATGGTGTGTCTGAACGCCGGAATCGAATTCTATCAGATATGGTACGATCAATGATGTCTCTTACAGATTTGCCGTTATCATTTTGGGGTTATGCATTAGAAACCGCTGCATTCACTTTAAATAGGGCACCATCTAAATCCATTGAGACGACACCGTATGAACTGTGGTTTGGTGCTAAACCTAAGTTGTCGTTTCTTAAGGTTTGGGGATGCGAAGCTTACGCCAAGAAGTAGATGCCGGACAAGCTCGAACCCAAAGCGGAGAAATTCGTTTTCATAGGATACCCTAAGGAAATGATTGGGTATACCTTCTATCACAGATCCGAAGGCAAAGTGTTTGTCGCAAAGAACGGATCCTTTCTTGAGAAGGAGTTTCTCTCGAAAGAAGTGAGTGGGAGGAAAGTAGAGCTAGTCAAGGTTATTGAACCTTCTCTTGAGTTGGAGAGTAGCGCAGCACCTGAAATTGTTCCAGTGCCGTCTGCACCAACAATAGAGGAAGCTAATGACAAAGATCATGAAGCTTCGGACGATGTTACTACTGAATGTCGCAGGTCGACAAGGTCACGTGACCCTCCTGAGTGGTACGGTAACCCTGTCTTGACTGTCTTGTTGGTAGACAACAGTGAACCTGCGAACTATGAGGAAGCAATGATGAGCCCAGACTCTGAGAAATGGCTAGAGGCCATGAAATCTGAATTAGGATCCATGAGCGAAAACCAAGTATGGACATTGGTGGACCCTCCTAGCGACCGAAAGGCCGTTGAGTGCAAATGTATTTTCAAGAAGAAAACGGACGCGGATGATAATGTTACTGTCCATAAAGCTCGACTTGTCGCGAAAGGTTTTCGACAAGTTCAAGGTGTTGACTACGATGAGACTTTCTCTCCCTTAGCGATGTTTAAGTCCATTCGGATTTTATTAGCAATTGTTGTGTTTCATGATTACGAAATATGGCAGATGGATGTCAAGACTACGTTCCTCAATGGCAAAATTGATGAAGAGTTGTATATGATGCAACCTGAAGGTTTTTTCGATCCTAAGGATGCTGATAAGGTGTGCAAACTTCAGCGTTTCATTTATGGACTGAAGCAAGCATCTCGGAGTTGGAAACTTCGTTTTGATCAAGTGATCAAGAGCTTTGGATTTGTTCCAAATTTCTACGAAGCTTGTATCTATAAGAAAGTGAGTGGGAGCTCAGTGACATTTTTGGTACTATATGTGGATGACATATTGATTATTGGAAATGACATTGACATGCTTAACAATGTGATGAGTTATTTGAACAAATGTTTTTTCATGAAAGACCTAGGGGAAGCTGCTTATATATTGGGCATCAATAGAGATAGACAAAGACGCCTGATAGCATTAAGCTAAAGTACATACCTAGACAAAGTTCTGAAAAGGTTCAGAATGGATAAGGCAAAGAAAGGTTCAGTGCCTATGTTGTCAGGTAAGATATTGAGCAAGGCTCAGTGTCCAGCTATGGTAAACGATAGAGAAGCTATGAGCAAAGTGCCTTATGCCTCGGCCATAGGTTCTATCATGTATGCCATGCTGTGTACTAGACCGGATGTGTCCAATGCTCTTAGTTTGACGAGCAGATACCAAAGTGATCCAGGAGTGGAACACTGGATAGCCGTGAAGAACATCCTAAAGTATTTAAATAGGACTAAAAAATGTTCTTAGTCTATGGAGGTGATGAACAGCTCATCGTAAAAGGTTACGTCGACGCTAGTTTCGACACCGACAAGGATGATTCTAAATCTCAGACAGGATACGTTTATATTTTGAATGGAGGAGCTGTGAGCTGGAGAAGATGCAAGCAAAGCGTGATCGCGGGATCTACAGTAGAAGCGGAATACATGGCTGCTCCAGAAGCGTCAAGTGAAGGAGTTTGGATCAAGAACTTCATCACTGAGCTTGGTGTGGTTCCAAGTGCCTTGGACCCACTGGAAATATTGTGTGAAACACTGGCGCCATAGCACTGGCTAAGGAACCAAGATATCATCCAAATACCAAGCATATCAACCGCAAGTTTCATATAATTCGAGATTATATAACAGATGGAGATCTGAAGATAAGCAAAGTACATACAGATCTGAATGTCGCAGATCCATTGACTAAACCTCTTCCACGAGCAAAACATGATCAGCACCTTAGTTCCATGGGTGTTAGATTGTTACCAGATCTAAACTAGATTATTGACTCTAGTGCAAGTGGGAGACTGTTGGAATTATGCCCTAGAGGCAATAATAAAGATGTTATTATTATAATTCTTGTTATGATAAAGTTTATATTCCATGCTAGAATTGTATTAAGCGGAAACTTTGATACTTGTGTGGTTTATGAACAACACCGTGTCCCTAGTATGCCTCTATGGACTAGCTCATTGATTAATGATGGTTAAGGTTTCCTAACCATAGACATGAGTTGTCAATTAATAATGAGATCATGTCATTGGGAGAATGATATGATGGACAGACCCAAATCAAGAAGAGCAATTAGATCGTGTCATCGTGTTCATCTTTGCGAAGCTTTTTCTTATGTCAAATATTGTATTCCTTAGACCATGAGATAATGCAACTCCCTGGTATTGGAAGAAAGCTTTGAGGTCATCAAACGTCATCCTATGAGAGGGTGATCATAAAGGTCTCTCTCAGGTAATCGGAAAGTACTTGTTGGGTTGTATGTATCGAGATGGGATTTGTCCCTCCCAAGTCAGAGAGATATACTTCGGGCCCACTCGGTAATCGATATCAACACCGCTTGCAAGCACGTGGTTAAGGAGTTAATCACAAAGTGATATCAAATTACGGAGCGAGTAAAGTACTTGCTGTGAACGAGATTGAACTAGGTATGCCGATACCGACGATCAAATCTCGGGCAAGTAAAATATCGCGTGACGAAGGGAATATATATGGGATTAATTGAATCCTGGCATCGTGGTTCATCCGATATGATCATCGATGAGTATGTGGGAGTCAATATGGGTTTCCAGACCCCGATGTTGATTATTGATAGAAGGTCATGTCTGCATATTCTCGAACCCGTAGGGTCACACACTTAACGTGTCTCGACGCTAGGATAGAATGGATAATTGGTTTATGAGTTTTTGTTCGGAGTCTCGGATGAGATCCAGGACATCACGAGAGGTTCCGGAATGGTCTGGAGAATAAGATTCATATAAGGGAAAGCAGTTTTTGGATTTTGGAATTGTTTCGGATTGTTCGGTATTGTACCGGAAGCTTCTAGAACCTTCCGGAGTGGGACCAACATGGCCCCACTTGTCGGGAGGGGGCGTGGGCCTACGAGGGAGTGACCTGACCGCATTGGGCCAGGGGCACAAGGCCCCATAGGCCCAGCCGGCCAAGCCCTAGGGGAAACCCTAGGGAGAGCTTCTAGAAGGGGGAACTTGCCCCCCACTCCTCCCATGTGGCCGCCGGCCCTAGGCTTGGAGGAGGGGCAAGGGGGCAGCCGGCCAGCCCTCTATATAAAGAGGGCAGGGGCGCACCCTCCCCCTACACCTCCTCAAACCCTAGCCGCCTAGTTGCTACCCTCCTCCTCTCTCTCTCTCCCGACTGCGCGTAGGCGAAGCCCTGCCGCAGAAACTCTCCACCTTTGCACCACGCCATCATGTTGTAGATCCAATCTATCTCTCCACCCCACTTGCTGGACCGAGGAAGGAGGAGACGTCGAGGTGCCGTACGTGTGCATCTCTTGGAGGCATCGCCACTTGCGGTGTTGGATCGGATCGGATCGCGAGGAGGAGAAGGCTAGTACGACTACATCAACCACATTCCGTTGAACGTTCCGCTGTGCGAATCTTCAAGGGTATGAAGATCTCATCTATTCCCCCCTTGTTGTTTGCATCTCCTAGATTATATCTTGGCCTTCTTATTCGCATCCGTAGATTTTTTTGATTTACTATGCTATGAAACCCTTCATTTGCTCAAAAAGGTTTTTCACAATGATGGCTTTCAAAGTAATACTCAATAGATAAGAGTTTTGTGCAAACAAGGAAGATAAAGAACATGATTGAATAAATCACCATATGAATGCTTGAAACACAACAACTCAAAAGCTTGCTGGAGAAAGAGAGGAAGTAGGTTTACTAACTCAACTTGGGAAATAGGAGAAAGGTTCCTTCATAGAGTGAAGCAGGGATTACAAGTCATAACGAGATTCCAAAAGATTATGGTACTTACTAGCTTTGATCCCTCATTGCCCCTATCATAAGCATCTTGAGATGATTAAGGTTAAAGTGAACAAGGATGGAGTATATGCTTGACAAAATATAAGTTGGCAATCTCATGTCCCTTGAGTGCGAGGGCCACTTCTCATGCTACTCAACTTTAGTCACCGGTAAGTTCTTGTCATTGTAAATACATGCGTATCATAGAGAACCGCCAACGGGTACCCCTTGCACATGGTACATGACCTATCCCATAACCAAAATGACAAGGCAAGCAGACAATGAGCATCTCAGCGATCTTTTTTATTTACTATATGCATAGCTTTTTATTGAGGATGCTTCACAGAATGCTCATTATGGTGATGCTGCAAGTTTCCACCATGATTAGGCATGGCTTAGGCTAGCGGCCCAGGCGTTTCTCTAGAACACATACATCACTCCATGGACTTACAAGTTCTCCCTCTTTATTTCACACTATCGACATCCGCAAACAAAAGAGCATGATATCAACTAGTTATGTATCGAAAAGGTGTTGAAAGCGTTCCCCGTGATGACAGCACGGTTCTACTAATTCCAACGTATAGATGCAAGCATATACAACTTCGATGACACAATGGTTCAAGTCTATTAGAGGCAAGAAAATAAGGTGTGTCATCAAGTTCGTGAGAGCTTTACTAACTAGTTTTCACATAACAAAATACTTTTTAATTCGAAAGATAGATGAAGCTTGAGAATTTGCTTGGAATAGCAATTGCTAATAGGTAGATATGGTGGACACAAATGGCACAGGTTTTGGTTCAAAGGAGTTGGAAACATGAGAAGTATGCCTTCTCAAAACAGGTTTTTGGCTAGCAAGACTGGGTAGCAAGCAAAAGAGTTAAAAGAAACAAGCAAACCTACAAGTGATAAAGCTAAACATGCAATCTGCCTTGAAGACACAAAAGATCTTAAATAAAGAATACTAAGCTTATGAGCTAACAAGAAAGAAAACAAATGATACAAAATACATGTAAGCTTTTTATCTTTTCCTTTCAAACCTTAAAAAGTGTTGCTACTGACCAGAGCTCGGTTTGTCAAAACCAATCTAGATTTACTTGATGCTCCCAAAGTGATGCCAATACTGATCAACAAGATCCATCATATAATGGATATTGCAAACTAAAATAAGAAGTGCAAAAAGTAAAAGATGAGACTTCTCATTAATATTCCATAAAGGCACTCACACCAAGGGATACATAGTTAATCGACTAAAGGATAGATACTTCCACATGCAAACCAAACTATAAGATAACTTCACTACCAAAGATATAAATCCATTAAAAAGGTAAAAGATAAAAGATAATGATGGTGATACCGCGGCACTTCCCCAAGCTTGGAACAAGCCAAGGGGATGCCAAACCTGATGATGAATTACTCCTTCGATGGTGGTGTTCTCTTGTCTAGGGTTAGAAAATCCTCCAGAATCTTACAAAGTTTGTTATTCTCCTCTTGAAGCATATCCACCTTCATCCTCAAAGCGCGGTACTTATCACAAAACTCGTCAGTGGTTCGAAGGGCTTCAGCTGCCTCAGGGCGGGATCTGAATTCTGGACCGAAGGCTATGATCCCCTACATGTTACGAGAAAAAGCACGTCCAGTGTTAGTTTCTCCTACAAAAGTAGGTTTCCTTGCCCTTGTCCCTGCGATGGTTTGTTCTTCCAGCTTTATCTCCTCCACGGGCTTCTTGCCTTTGTCGTTGGCGAAGACCATGGTGCACTAAACTTGAGAAGATTTCCTGACAGAAATAGATCGAAACAAAAACACGACGAGAACATGATGCACGAACCTTGGGGGATCTGGGGGGTTATATATTACGAAGTTTCAATGCATAAGGAAGGTGCTGGTACGAAAACAAGGCGGAGACGGAGCTTAGGGGACTCACACCCCCTCTAGGCGCGGCCAGCTGGGGCCCGCGCCTGGGGTGGGTTTGGCCACCCCGGCCTCCGTTTCTTCCTATGTTACGTCTTGTAACTTTCCTTATGTATTAAAAACATGAAAAATATAAAAATATTAGGCTTTCACGAACCTTCTGTTTTCACCATTTTTACCTACTCAAAGACGAACTCTGCAGACTCCTTTCCTCTTTCTCCTAGAAATTCCTTTCTTCACAAGGCAATACACAAACTTTAAGGCAACATTAGTGTAAGCAAAAACAATAAACCTTTAGGTGCACACTTCAACTGAAATCCATCAAAGCAAAAGCTTTAGTAAGAGGCAAATACAAATGATAACAGAAATATGTCAAAACAGACCAGCCGGTAAAAATTGATTTTTTCGAAAACCTTATGTTGCTCAAATAAACAAGTGCAGAACTAATGAAAGTTGGTAAACAACTTGGAGAACAAGCACAGAAAAATGCAGCTCCATCTGAAGTACTTATCTCCCTCACGAATGTTTACAGTGCAGCACAAAAATCTGTCCCAAGACAGCCACTTTTCACAACTCCTCCACTTCTCAAAAGTAGTTGAACTTGACACAAAAACCAAAACAAAAAGGATAACGAGCGGTTATTACTGAAGTAATAACTTTCAAGACTCGAAAAAACTATTGGGTTATCTCCCAAGAAGTACTTTTCTTTAATTCCTTTAAGTTGGGCTTGAAACTTTCAAAGATACTCACATAGGAGATAAATATTTGAAGTGAAAGAGAGCATCAAGAAGCAAATAACCAACACATTTGAGTCTAACCCACTTCCTATGCATGGGGGTATCATAAGAAAATGAATTGTTGAAACAAAAAGTAACTAGCATAGGAAGACAAAACAAACGCAACTTCAAAGCTTTCAACATAAAACGGGGAAACTTTATTGAGGTGCATAGAACCATGTTTCCCTTTATCATGATAACTTTCAGTAGCACTTTGAATAAAGTTGACAATATAACTGTCACTGGCAACAACTTTATCATCAGAATAAGCATACTTACAGTCATCAAAAAGAGGTCCAAGGTCATAAACTGGATCAATAGAAGCAAGTTGTTCCATCCTGAAATCTTTATTAGGCAAGCTATTTTCACAAGGAGCTTTAGCAAATTTGGAAAAGTTAAACTCATAAGAATCTCCATCAAACTTAGTTAAAACTTTTTCCTTCTTACAATCTATAATAGCTCCACAAGTTTTCAAAAAAGGTTTACCAAAAATGATAGGACAAATTTTGCTAGCTGCTGAATTAAGCACTAGAAAATCAGCAGGATACTTAATCTTACCGCAGAGAACCTCCACATCTCTTACAATACCAATGGGGCAAATGGTTTCCTTATTAGCAAGGTGAATAACTACATAAATTTCCTCAAGCTCACAAGAACCAATTTCATGCAGAATTTCCCTGTAAAGCTCATAAGGAATAGCACTAGAACTAGCACCAATATCACATAAACCATAGTAGCAATGATCACCAATTTTAATAGAAAGCATAGGAACACTAGCTTTTCTAGCTTTACCAGGATGAGATATAATATTAGAAGCTTCTTCACAAAAGACAATGTGCTCATCCTCTATATTTCTAGTGACAGGGTCTTTCACAATAGCTACCATAGGTTCAACATTCAATTGCTCATTAGGTTCTACATTTTTCATTGTACCTTTGTTATTTGCACTAATAATCATAGAATACTCCTTTACCTTAGATGGGAAAGGAACTTTATCAACATGACGTTCAGGCACAATATGATTAGTAGTACAAACTTTAGTACTTCTAACAAGAACATGACTAACAACATCTTTATAAGGAGCATGGTACTTATTCCACTTCTTCTTGGTAATTTCTATGTAAGAGGCAAAGGCCTTAAAACAGTTGGCAATACTTTGGGAATCAAGACCAAACTCATTACTAATATCACGGAAGTCATCAGTTCCCATAAAAGATTTAATGCATTCATAATCATAGTTTATACGTGACTTTCTTTCTTTGTCATTCTCCCAAGCTTCAGTATTCTCTTGAATACGGTCTAGGAGATCCCATTTAGCTTCTTCCTTCATACGTGTGAATGATCCAGCACAAGAAGCATCTAGTAAATCTTTATCATGAAGAGAAAGCCTAGCATAAAAGTTATTGATAATAATATTGTTAGGGAGTTCATGAATAGGACATTTAAGCATTAGTAACTTCAATCTCCCCCAAGCTTGAGCTGTACTCTCTCCATCACGAGGCCAAAAGTTATATATCAGATTTCTATCCTTATGAATATCACTGGAAGGATAAAAATTAGAATAAAAGAGAGATGCCATTTCCTCCCATTCCATGGATTGTCCATTCTTCAGTAGCTTATACCATTCTTCAGCTCTCCCTTTCAAGGATATAGAGAGTAACTTATTCTTCACATGTTCAGTTGTGATACCTGCACACTTAAACAACCCACATAATTCATGGATAAAAAGCAAATGATCACCAGGATGGACAGTTCCATCCCCTAAATAATAATTATCCATAACACGATCAACAATACTTGTAGGTATCTTAAAAGGATCTATCTCAATAGGTGGTGGCTCATCTACTACCCTAACAATGGTAGTAGTTTTCCCAAACAGAAAACCAAGTGGGTTATCCATATTGGAAACAAAGCAACAAACAGAAACAAAAGCAATACTCATAGTAGAAGTTTCCTTTACCAGTTCCACTCTTCAATAGCACTTCACTCCCCGGCAACGGCGCCATAAAATAGTCTTGATGACCCACAAGTATAGGGGGTGTATCGCAGTACTTTCGGTAAATAGGAGTGTCGATCCCAACGAGAAGCAGAAGGTGTTGATTACTGGTTCTTCTATAAATACTTAGCAAACGGATTTTTAGGGGTTTTCTGATAAACCAACAAAACAAGGTGCAAGTAATAAAGACAACGAGCAAAAGCAGCAAGCAGCCCAATCCTTTCTTAGCAAAGGACAAGCCGGTGGAAATACTTATAAGGACCAAACGTTCTCGAGGACACATGGGAATTCTATCAAGTGCTTTCGCTTCAAATAGCTGAGTACTCTTCTTTGGTGTTGTAAGTGTTGTGTGGGTGAACCTTTGCTAATGTACCGACCTTACTTGGACTAATATATACTTGTGATTAAACCCTCTGCAAGCATCCGCAACTACAGGAAAGTAATTAAGATATAAACCTAACCACAGCCTTAAACTCTGAGATCCTACGCTCCCTTGTGCAAAGGTGTCCTAACAGGGGTTCAGATTTCTGTCACCCCGGCAACGCCACAATTAGTAGCCAAATACACAATGCATTCCCCTAGGCCCATAAATGGTGAAGTATCATGTATTCGACGTTCACATGACACCACTATAAGAATAACACCATAACTTAAATACTAAACCATTGAATAATAACTCAACACAAATCCACTACTAACAACATGACTTCTCCCATGTCCTCAAGAACTAAATGAACTACTCACAAGACATCAAATATTATATGGTAATGGATAACAATCTAAACATAAACAATAATGAAATGGTTCCACTCACAAGCATCAACTACAATAGTAATCAAGACCGGGAAAGTTTCCCCTAATGAACTAAGCAAGTATTCAACACGATTGCTATAGCAGGATGAAGTGGTGATGATGGTGCTGGTGGAGATGATGGTGTGGATGATGATGATCCCGATGAAGCCTAGCTTGACGATGGTGTTGATGGCAATGATCTGCCCTCTCCGGGAAGGAATTTCCCCGACAGAAATCTATCTGCCGGAGAGATCTTTCTCTCTTGGTATTTTCCGCCCCGCAGAGGCGGCGGAAATCTTTTTGTGGTCGCTCCCCTAGTATTAGGGTTCCGAGAGGATGATATAGGCGAGAGGGCGGAGTCGGGAGCTGGCCAGGTGGGCCATACATGCCCTAGGCGCGGCCCAGGGGGACCCGCACCTAGGGGGTGTGGGCCCCCTGTGGCCCAGCTACGCCTCCCCTTCTGGCTTCCTTCGTCTTCTGGGAAAATATGATTTTCAAATATTTTTCTGGTATTTTTCTGATCTTCGCGAAATTGCATCAAAACACCTCCTTTTCCATCAGAATCCAGACTCTAGCAGTCCATCCTCCAAGAATCATCCAACATGCAAAAACAGAGGAAAAGACATAAGTAACACCTCATGATATATATATATCAATGAATAGAGGCAAATTATGATATAGAAATGTGATGCAAATTGGACGTATCACGAAGGCGAGGCACGGCGTGTGCGAGCGTGTCGGGCGCGATGCTCTAGCGTGCTCTCGGCATGGCAGTGACGAATTGGTCGCGGCATGTTCTCTGTGGTCCACGGCTTGGCAAGGCTCGAGGGCTGGACAGGGGGTGGCGGTGGACGGTGGCCTGCCTCCTGGACATGGTGGCTAGGCGCGGTGAAGGCTCCTGTCAGCTTGCCATGGTCGGCTGGCAAGGGGTGGCTCGGGCATGCACGACATGGTGCAATGCTAGCTTGCTAGGTTGATTCAATTCTAGTGTGCTCACTGGGGGAGACAAGGGGTGAGAGTAGGGTGCAAAGAGGGAACAAAGCATTGATCAAACATAGTGTTAGTTAGGTAGGTTTACTATGCTCACTAAGTGTTTGATGAAATGACCGAAAGAAATTTATATTTGAATTTTTGGATAAAACTTGGTGGATGTACTGGGCACATACTTGGTAGTCTTTGGTTGTTTGGATTTGTCAAGGTCAACTGGTTTGGTTGGGTTTTGAGAAATGGTGATCTTACCATATGAACTAGATTCAATTTTGAATTGTCCTTGGCATAGATTTGCAAAAGGTTTCTGTGGGTTTGCAAGGTGGGCTTGGGCTCACTTTTACTTTGTCTAGCAAGGGGTGAAAATAATTGGATTTGTTTCTGTTAGAAATCTTGGACTAGAAACACTCAAAGTGGTCTAGTGAACAAGTTTGGCAAAAATGACCATTTGCTTATATGGTTTGTTTTTTGAATTTCTCTTCATTTGATTATGCTTGGAAATTATTTAGATGATGTTGTTTTCATCTTTAAACCAATCCTTGCCATTCATAACAATCACACAAGTCCATACAAGTATTCATGCATTCATCACATACACACATGCATTCATATTGATTTTAATGAACAAAAGTTTTTGTTAACCCAAAATTTGGGTGATTAGAACTTGATAACCTTGATTAATATTTTTGGGATGTTACAGTTTGGGGTGGGTGTCATATATCGAATGCACGCCAAAACACGTTCAAAAACCCTTTATTCTTGGCATATAGTCCTTATATGATAATATATGGAACGTTGATGTGGTGCAGAAAGGAAAATCCAAAATGTATCACAACATGAATTTAAAGTGGCACTAATTCATTCATAAAAAGACTATACATATCGCAGAAAATTTAAGAACTAAAGTGAGAAAACCACAATTCGAAGCGATCAAAACTACTGTTATCACAAGTGCCCTATTTTTTAGTTGGTATTGTTCTATGATATAATTAGTGCAACATAATAAAGAGAGAAGTCACATCAAATCACCACTTCTCATTTTGAAGCTAGCATGTTTTGTTAAGGGAATGCAATATAAAATTAAGGGGATGCATCAATTCATGCCAAAAGTTGTTCGGAAATCCTTCCTTCTTGGTATAGGGTATATATATGTACTCACATGAGTATGGAATGTTATTTTGTAAATAGGAAGAGACAAAATAAAAAGAGGCACTTCATTCATAAATAGAGTACTAACTATCTCATAGGAAGATTCAAGACTAAAGTGGAAAACTCCCCACTTCGAAGCGACCAAACTAACATTTCATATAGCTTGGTCTCTTATGAGTTTGTACCATTACTATGAATTAGTTTAGCATTGAAAAGAGGAAAGTCACAAAAAAAGCACCACTATGTGAAAGGTAGCATGTTTTGTTCTAGGTAGGAGGGGTCGCATTGAAAAAATTAAAGGGGATGCATATGTGCAATGATTCATGCCAAAAGATTTTAGAAACCCTTCCTTCTTAGCATGAAGTACTTGTGTATGAGTATGTAAGGTATATTTAAATATGAAAATCCAATACACAACCTTGAAGCCATACTTCATTCATAATATTGTGGAGAATCCTAAGATGCACGCCTATCACAATTTAGGCTCGCTCTGACAAACATTGCCGTGGCTAAGGTCATGTCCTAGCTCTTAGTTACACTAGTGCAGAACGGGCCTTTAGTCCCGGTCCTAGAGGACCTCTAGTTCTGGATTTGCAATCGGGACTACGGAATCGCGACTAGAGGTGCCAGCCTCTAGTCCCGGGTCTGTTACGGACCGGGACTGAGGCTCTGCACGTGGCCGCGCAGGGGAGCAGGGGTGGAGGACCTTTAGTCCCGGTTCGTACTACGAGCCGGGACTAGCCGTTCTCTGCCGCGGCAGCATTTTCATGTGAAAAACACAGTATGTAGAAGACGCTCATATACATGCAGGTACACTCACCCCCTACAAATGTACAGACGCAAAATCTACCCCTATGATGCTAGACAATCTAATCTAGCAATGTATTTGCTGAATTAGTGACTTCCATTGTAGTTAATACTCGGTAATTCTTTTCCCTTCTCCTCATTGGAATGACAATTCTTTGGATAGTAACTTACAATAGTTCTGTGGATCAGTCAGGGTGTTTATATGCCACTCATAGAGTACTACGTAGATTCTACGATGACTACCATGCTGTGACGAATTTAGCACGTACTGTAAACTATTTGCAGGAAAAAATTACTTACTTACTACTGCAAATAAGAGCGCAGTCCTCGGTATTTATGACTGGGGTGCCCTTTTAGTAGACAGTGATAATGTTATTTAATTCTGTTTTGCTAGACCTTCGTTGGAAAAGATAATATATGTAGAGACATAGTGCAGGTGCCTAAGATTTTTGTTCATTATTTTTTGTGCAGGTTACAGTTTTCTGCAAGATGAAATAAACTCTATATATCCCTAGCCGCATTTTTGGCACCAATTATAATAATATTGTAGTTTATCTGCGCCAAATGAAGTCTAAAATATACATGCATATTTATTTTGTTTTTCGATGAGAGTCCACAATTCATGTGCTGCAGTTATTTCCATTTATCATGATTTCTATAGTGAGGCCCAATGGTTATATTCGCAAGTATTCTCTTACTTATTTATACAATGCATATCTCAAAATGTTTTTTACATGCAAGGTGATTGTCATAGTGTTCAGACCGACAATTTCCTTACATCGATCCATTTTAGTTTATTATTTAGAGTAGCTTATATGTTATCAACATTCTTTTGAATATTGCACTGACAATAGAATGCGATCTGTTACTCCTTTTTTTGGAGAATTCGATCTGTTACTCCTAATATACTTGGCACCGCACAAAGAGAAAACTTACATTTTTAGGCATGAATACTAACTGCAATACAAGTATATTTCTTCAGGTAACGAAGTTGTCAACCTTGAGTTCATCATGCCTAATATTGTGTATTCTAAGCACCAGGTACGATGCGTGAAATAATGATGATATAAAAATAGCTAACCCGTGCAGCATCTTCCAACGTGTAGGTAGCCCTTGTGTATCCTTGTTGTATTCTTGAAGTAGCAAGCTTACCTACTCACGTCGGACAAGAGGCATCAAGTCATTTTACGCATTGCCCATCTAACAATCATCAAAATATAAAGTTGAGATGATTAAAGAGTGGTTCAGAATCCAATTATAGAAGCCCGGGATGAGGTTTACTAACCAATAATTGAAATTGAAAGCATGTACTGAAAGCATACCCTTTTGATTATCTGTGTTGCATCCTCGAAGCATCCCACCAACTTAGTCATGTTGGACAAGGGGCATCAAATCGTATTAACCACCTAAGAATCATCATAAAAAATTCATGTTATGCTGATTAACGAGTGGTTCAGATTCGAATCAGATAAGCCTCCTATGAGATCACAACTAGACCAGTTATTATTTAACCAATACACAATAATTGAAAGAATGTTATGTCGTGTAGCTAGCCATTGTGATTTATCTGTGTTCTCTACATCTTTGAAGCAACCCACTTACGTACTCATGTTGGACAAGGGGCATCAATTTATTTTGTCGTATTGCCCACCTAAGATCATCTCCAGCAGATGCCCTGTAATCAGTTGGTGCCCAAAAGCAGCCTTTTAGGACACGAGAGGCAAAATAAAAATAGCGGCAGATGCCTAATTCTAGGATATGTGCCAAAAATATTTTTGGGCATGCGCAATATAATCCCACACGGCATATTTACGACACACACTGTTGCGCGCTCCAAAATCCAAACAAGCTGTGCGCAGCCCAACCGCCAATCCAAACTTTCGCACGCAACCAAATGCATCCCGCCACTACCGCCGCCGGTGAAATCACGGCCATGTACAGTAGTTCCAGCCGTCGGGCCATGTCGGAGTGTACACCAAGGGCGTCGTGCTGCTGCTGGGAACCAACATCGGAGAGGACGGTGGGCTCCTGCTCCTGCGGGGAACCGCCCGAGTCTACGACGAGATCATGTGCTGTTGCTGCTGGGTGGACATGTTCCTATGGCGGGTCTTGAGGGATTTCAGATGTGGAAGAAAGCAGAGTAGTGCTCAGATGTGCAACGGCTAGCGACATCCAAGAAGCAAAATAACAACAATGAAGAACATACAAGATCATTACTATAACTGCGCGAACTCAACTAAATTAGCACCTTCTTTAAACAGAACAACGCAGACTTAGGATTAACCTAGTGTGAGGATTTACCCGAGGTACAATATATATATTGGAAAATCCAAAATACACAACCTTAATTCGAGTGCCACTCATTGTACATACAATGACTATATACATATCAAACAAGAAGATTAAGGACTAAAGTGAAGCAGCCAATTCGAAGCTGAACCTACTTTTATCCCAACTTGATCTACTTTTTTAGGTTGCATTGTTCCAATGATGTATTTTCAAATAAAAAAGAGGAAACTCACATCAACTCACTTTGCTTCCTCGTGAAAAGCTACACCTTGTTTCGTTGGGGAGGGGACGAGAGGGACGTATGAATTCATCCAAAAAAACATTCGTAAACACTTTCCCTTCTTGGCACAGAGTCTAATGCTGGTATGTAAATAGTAAAATCCAAAACACACAACCTAAAAAGTGGCACTTCATTCATAAAAAGAACTATATACCATATAGTAGGAAGATTCATGACTAAAGTGGAAAAAAATCACTTAGATATCGATGCATATGAACCACCTTTTGTCACAATTTGGCTTCATTTTGAGTTGGTACTTCCTCATGACTTAGTTTAGAAAAATAGGAAAGTCACATAATAAACGCACCTCTTCTCAAATAATGCTAGTATTGTGTTCGTTTGGGGTGGGTGGCATATATCATGCACGCCAAAACACTTTCAAAACCCTTTATTCTTGGCATATAGTCCTTATATGATAATATATGGAACGTTGATGTGGTGCAGAAAGGAAAATCCAAAATGTATCAAAACATGAATTTAAAGTGGCACTAATTCATTCATAAAAGGACTATATATATCACAGAAAATTTAAGAACTAAAGTGAGCAAACCACAATTCAAAGCGATCAAAACTACTGTTATCACAAGTGCCCTATTTTTTAGTTGGTATTGTTCTATGATATAATTAGTGCAACATAATAAAGAGAGAAGTCACATCAAATCACCACTTCTCATTTTGAAGCTAGCATGTTTTGTTAAGGGAATGCAATATAAAATTAAGGGGATGCATGCATGAATTCATGCCAAAAGTTGTTCGAAAATCCTTCCTTCTTGGTATAGGGTATATATATGTACTCACGAATGTTTTTTTGTAAATAGGAAGAGACAAAACAAAAAGAGACACTTCATTCATAAATAGAGTACTAACTATCTCATAGGAAGATTCAAGACTAAAGTGGAAAACTCCCCACTTCGAAGCGACCAAACTAACATTTCATATAGCTTGTTCTCTTATATATGAGTTTGTACCATTACTATGAATTAGTTTAGCATTCAAAAGAGGAAAGTCACAAAAAAGCTTCACTATGTGAAAGGTAGCATGTTTTGTTCTAGGTAGGAGGGGTCGCATTGAAAAAAATTAAAGGGGATGCATATGTGCAATGATTCATGCCAAAAGATTTTAGAAACCCTTTCTTCTTAGCATGAAGTACTTGTGTATGAGTATGTAAGGTATATTTAAATATGAAAATCCAAAACACAACCTTGAAGCGATACTTCATTCATAACATTGTGGAGAATCCTAAGATGCACGCGTATCACAATTTAGGCTTGCTCTGACAAACATTGTCGTGGCTAAGGTCATGTCCTAGCTTTTAGTTAGTGTTTCAAAAAAATAATTTTTGGCAATTAGGAAATGGAAAATTGATTTTGGTGAAAATAAAAACCCTAACATATGAGCTTATTTTGATAAATTTTAGGCACATTACAATGAAAACAGATAAATAAAGAAAGAAAAAGGAAAAAAAGAGACAATACACACAGCAAAGAGGTGTATATGACATCTTTGTCATGTGTAAACAATTGGCAGAGAGGTGCACCTCTTTTTTGTGTGTATTTACACTCGGCAAAAAGGGTATCCCCCCATAATGTTGGCGCGGGAAGGCTAGCAGGAAAAGGAGCGAAACTTTGCCGAGTGAAAACCTCAAAACACTTGGCAAAGATAAATTCCGGGATGGCACCGCTGACTACCTGGAGGAAGCCACTTGTCCCCGTGACTTTGAGTGCATGTTTTTTCCGAGTGCATTTTCTTTTGCTGTGCGTATATTTTTGGAATTTTATAGAGTGCATTTCTTTGACGTCTACATTTTGAATTGCCGAGTATCTTGGCAGAATTTGAAAGACAGGGATCTACGTCAACGCATGGACGATTAGTAGAGACCCAGCGAACTGGCCCGATGACCCAGAAGAGTTCAACCCTGATAGGTCCGAAGCGATCGATATAGACTTGAAGGGGGAGCACCCTCAGCTGCTGCCGTTTGGCACGAGGCGGTGAATATGCCCAGGCATCTCCATGGGACTAGCCACGGTGGAGTTCATGCTCTCCAATCTGCTATGCTAAATCCAGTGGACACTGCCCGAAGGGATGCTGCCGGAGGACGTGAGCATGGAGGAGGAAGGAAAATCAACTTCTATCGCAAGACGCCGCTTCTACTCGTGCACATCGCATACCGTTGCGTGTAACACCTCGTTACCACACTTTGCTTTCAAGTCTTTATATTCACATTTGTGATCCGTGATAACAGGTTTTTCGCCCCATAGAGGGTGTTCCATGGTGAACATATTTCGGTGGGTTTCCTGTTATTGCACCAACTCTTTTCTAGTTTTCTATCCCTTATCTCTCTATTTGTAACAAGGTTGTATATTTCTGTTGCTTAATGGAAAGGGGTGTGAAGCTCGGTTGGAAAAATTATTCGTACTTGATATTTCTAATAAATGATCATATACACCTATTAATAAATAAATAACTATTAATTAATTAATTAATCCGTAGGATTCATATGGATTCTATACTATATGTTGCTGATTTTTGTAGTTCTGTCACTTTTATACGGTGACCCATTTCAGTATGATAACGCAGGACATGTGGTAAGCCTCCAACGATGATAATGCAAACTTGGTCAACGCAAGATTGCCACATCTAGTGATAAGCCCTTAGCATAGAAATGGATATTTCTTTTCATTGAGTCGATATATTGTAAGAATGCCTCCCTAGAAAGCTTCTTGTCAGAGAGTGCTAACACAAAGTAAGTTTGAGGGAATTTAGCAACTGCAAAACCCTATGACCCGACCATGACGCCTACGGACATCCTCGACCGCACACCACCGCTTGAGATCCCATCGGCCTTGCCCTCACCACCCTCTGTCCTATCTCCACCGTCGACCCCGCCAGATGTAGTGGCTCATATCCACCTCATCAACCATGTATGTCGTGTCGTTGGTGAGCTCATATTCAATCTATTACTAGATTTTCTCGACCTAAAATTTGGTGGAGTCACTCAACTTTCTCATCTTGTGTGGAATAATCTTAGACTCACATTTGGTCGAGTCACTCAACTTTTCATTGTTGTTTTGGAATCACCCCGGTCTCGCATTTTGTGGAGCCACTCAGCTCGGTAATTCTTTCATTTTTATTTGGTGGAGTTTTACATTGTGTTTCACTCATCACTCTAGCATTATGTCTGATAGACTTATCATCACGTTTGGTGGAATCACACAACTCACTAACAATATCACTCGAGATTTTGGGTAATTTTGTGTTGTGGAGAACTTGCCTCTCTATGCTTCTTTTCAACCATCTCATCCTCTCGTTTGGTGGACTTAGACAATCTGCGTTATCTTATCTGGTGGTTCACTCCTCTCTCTATAATTTTGTGTGGAGTTCGCTCTTCCTTATGTTTGGTGGAGCCTCTCAACTCGATTTTTTGATCACTTGATATGTGGAATTTTGGGTGGTGGACACTCTTTCTTACATAGGTCTGGAATTAATTTGCGCTTCATGGAACAAAAAGGAGCAACGATCACCATCGGGGATCATAGTCGGGGATTGTTCTAGAAGGCAGTGGTGTCAACATGTGTAGAACACCATCGGGGATCATAGTCAAACCATAGGGTGGCCAAAGCATCGCCCGCGAGTTCCTCCACCATGTTGCACAACCACATGGTGTGTGCAACATTCTCATCACGCCTTTGATCAGCACCAATAGAAAGGGCACCATTGATACATGCACATGTAGTCTGTGAACGCCTGAACGGCCACTAGAGAGTTTGTCACTGACAGTAATTCATCCGTTATCGGGGAGGAGCGAGGTTGTTGGTTTAGGTTGGTATTGAACCCCACCACTTGTTGTACGTTAAAGATTACCAAACCGTCTAACCAAGGCTTCAAACCTTTTGTACAACTCCATGTGGAAAATCATACAAATTTCATCATCCAGAACCTAATAAATCCCTGGGATGTTGTATCCCATGATGTTATCTTTGATCTTGTCTCCATCTTCATGAATGTGAGGAATAAGAAACATGCGGGAAAAATGCATGGAAAGTACTACATAGAAAGAAAGAAATAATTAATGATTGTGGTAAGTATTAACATCAATAGAAAGAAGGAAACAATTACTAGTTGTGATAAGAAAGCTACTATATTTCTTTTACAGATGTTGTTCTTGGCCATGGGCATGGCCGGACAAGAACTAGATATCATGTCAGGGTTGTTCTCCACAATAGATATTCCTAACCTAGAGAGTCCAACAAAGCTACTTTATTCTCTTGTAATAGAAATTCCTAACATACAGATACCATTGAAATCAACGAGATTTAATCATGGACTAATATATAAACCAATCCGTTAGGACAAATTGTGGACAAGAACTAGGTACCAGGGAGGACGCCGCAGAGGAGCACGCAACCGCGGTCGAGGATACAGGAGAGGTGCATGTAGCCGCTATCAAGGACACCGAAGAGGTGTGCATACCCGTGGTCGAGGGCGCTGGAGAGGTGCATGCACACCGCCGCAGTGGTTGTTGTGCGGAGAGGTGGAGGGTGAAGCTGAGATCTAGAGGTGGAGAGTGAAAGTGAGATCTAGAACTGCGTGATTTATTTTGGATAAAGTTGAGATCCAAAGCTAGGTGGACTTGGTCGTTCTGTCCCACAAAACAAGTTTGCAGACATGTAGACAAGTAGGAAAACTATGAATTCTAAAAAAATCAGATAGAGAGAGAGACAATAATTCACAAAAAACCAAAGTAATGCAATAAAGTACTTACACAGTAATTGTACAATACAAATCCAAAAATAATAATTATAAAATACATGTTCAAATTAATTTAAAACATATGAACTACTACTCCTTATCCGCTAATCCTCCTCAATAGACACAACATAGGTAACGAAGTTACATCGTCATCCTGCAGTTCATCCACATTACAATGTTCTAATTAACTCATACTACCAATAACGTCCGACATCTAGAAGGAGATCTGTTGGTAACTAGCCCGCCTCTTATTTGAGCTCTATTGTTGAATTGCTCATAGTGAAGTGCCTTTCGTTGCTCTCTCAGTGGTTCCTTATGTTTAACTTGATTAAAAGACAGCACAACAAGCGCAAAGGTACGGAGGCTTGTGCTCCGGATTAGACCATACAATGGCACTTCGGATAGGATTCTTCTGGCCACATCGAAGGAACCAGTGTCCAGTGTCACTGCTCTGTCTAGGGTCATACATAACTGAGGGATTTGACGATTTGCCCCATTTTATTTTTCAATTTGATCATTTGCCACACCCTGTGTCACTATCATGTGGTGGTCAATGTGGCAAATGATCAAATTTCGAAGTAAAGTGGGGCAAATGATCAAATATCTCCACATAACTCTGCGCAACTGTGGAAGTCCACACCCGCAAAGAAGTTGTGTATCCATGTCGACGACATTCCATTGCGGGTTGTCATTAGTAGCATCAGGTGGCAATCCAGGAAAAATGTACAGGAGGGTGATGAAATGCGAAGAAACAAGATTTTCCCCCAAATGTGAAAACCCAGATGGATCTCGATCAAGAAATCCCAAATATCCTCCTAAATAAAAATTAAAAACAAGAAAAAACACTTAGATCCATCTCACAATCAATCTCTCTAGCATGCCGCCTAGCTCTCGTCGGATTCGCCCTGCCGCTGACTGAAGCTTTCGTGCAGAGAGATGGTGAAGATAAGTGGGGAGTGGACGGAATTTGAAGAGCACATACGAGATACTTATAACCACCTAGGTGACGCTTCCCTTCCGTGGTGGGGCTCAGCGGTTAGTGGGACGTGGTTAACCTACCAGCCCAAACAGACCCACTTTGTAGGTCGCCTATAATCAACGGCGCCGGTTAATATTCCTGCGCCGAGTCATCCACGACAATCTGCAGTGCCGCACTTGTCTACCATCTACCACAACAATTGTGTGCCCTTATCGGTAATACCATGGTGTAAATATGTGCGCCTCCCTCGATAGCCGCCATGAACCCTCATATGTAGTGTAAAATACTTGTCCAGATACTTTTGGCTTATGCCGTCCAAAAATATGTCACGTATGGGGATACTTTTTAGTGTTTGGGTGCAACACTTGTCTCTATAGACTCTGATATTTTTCACCTAATTGAAATGAATTGCAAGCTTCAATGCACTTCACTTCCCCTTTTTTCACTTATCTTTTCTCTTGTTTTGACTCACAATATTGTTCCTTTTTCTTCTAAACACGAGATCAAATAAACAAAAGAACACTACCCAAAAATGGATCTTATTACTAGAAACAAAAAATATGAACAACGCAAACAAATAACAAATTGCTAGATCCCAGCAGATCTGAAGATTTGATGAAAGAAAACAAGGGGAGAGCATATCTTAACTACATGTATGCACTTGCTTGGGGAAGAGGTGTTTGAGGGGAGTCTGCATCTTCATGTCCTAGGACTAAGAATACAAGGGGATATTTTGCTGCAAGTATCCAAAACACGAGAATAATATATTATGCCCGGCCGGAGTGGATGCCAACTATGGCCCACGATTCGAGAAAATCGCATGTCCACGTCAAGCATGCAGGTCGGGCCGCCGCCACCAGATGGAGCCTGTAGGGCCCAGATTTGGGGCGAGCGGGCACCGCCCCACCATCTCCGCATTCCCTTGCCACCATCGGAGAGCCTACACCTCCGTGTCGTATCAAATCTCAGCCACCATCCAATCCTAAGCCTCCCAATCAACACCGTCGTATGCCGCGCCATGGCTCCACACGTGTGTGTGTGGGGGGGGCTCTAGTCGCCTATTCCTTCACCGCACAAGAAACACCTGGTTGACCGCGCCGGTGGTGAAGGTGAGGGTGGGAGGGAAAGGGGGAAAGGAGAGGCGGCAGGCTAGGGTTGCCCCTCCTCGCTTTTGTTCCTCCTAATTCAGTTGTTTTACCATGATGTTGTGCCTTTGGATCGTAGAAAGCCAACTCCAGCGTGCACGTCATTTACCGTGCATGCATGCGTCGTCCGATAGCTTGTGAGTACTTTAGGGTTTTTAGAAACATAGAATCTCTCATGACAACTTTGTGCCATTTTTGCATGCACATTTTACTATGCATGCATCCACTTGAACTCTCTTCCTATCTACTACTACACATAGTTAATACTATATTTGAAAGGTTTGTATGCGTCAAAATAATTATCAAAAAACAATCTGTTTGAAGCTATGAATTTATTCTCACGATGTCTTTTAAACAAGTTTTCTTTTGCCAAAATTCAAAAGGCTGAATTTCGAAGAAAAAAATGAAACATCGTGGTGGATTTTGAACGGCATTCAAACATGATGATGCACAATAAACCTCTTCGTTACACATACTATGAACTCTAAGTCAGTTGCTAGTTGATTTCTAATTGCGGTGAACCAAATTTGAAACAAAGTGAAACTAATTGTTTCAAAAAAAATATTTTTGTTAGATTTCATAAGGTTTTTCAAAGTTTCACCAATTTTCTTAAGTCTTATTTTAAATATTATTAAAATATATTCAATATTAGTCTTGTTTTGAAGCTCTCTAAATTAGGAACCTAAATATTCAAACTGTTTTGAAACTAAACTTATGGTTTAGAATTGAAGGTACAAATTTAGAACTATACTCATACTCAAAGTGAGAAAGAGGAGGCATAAAACTCATACTACAAATCAACAAAAAGTATCAGGAGAGAGTGTGGGGGCATGAACGGTATATTCCGTACATGCTAGAACTGCCGCACTCTTTTGGATCCGCTAGACAAACATGGTAAAGAACATGAAAATGCGAATAATTGTAGGTCTCAGAGGCAAGACCAGAGTTACTGATATGATATGGAGTATATATAAGCGGGAGACTAATCACTAAGCCAGCAAAGCCCGGCCGATCGAGAGCGCCTCCTTCCATCCAACTCCATATACTCCATCAAGCGAAAACCCTGGTTATTAGCAATGGTGCCGCAGCTGCGTGTCGTGGATACGGTCCAGCTTGTCCCGTTACCTGCAGCTCCGGGGGAGCCGGTGTCCATCCCGCTCTCCGTCCTCGACGCCGACCGCAACGTGCTCGACGTCGACTTCCGCACGCTCCGTTTATTCCCTTCGCCCCCGCTCGACGTCGACCCTTTCGATGTTCTCCAGCGCGCCTTCAGGGCCGCTCTGGGTCTCTTCCCCGAAGTCGCCGGCTCCCTCCACGACAGCAGCGTCCTTCTTTCGGGGACTCACGCCGTTCCCCTCGTTCTCGCGGTGTCCGACATGAGGGCAGCCGAAATCGACGCCGACAGGCCGGACGCGGCGGCGCTCGACCAGCTGGTGCCGGCTGACCGCGCCGGCGGGGCGGGGTCGGTGCTGGCGCTCCAGGCTACGCGGTTCGCCTGCGGGGGCGTCGCGCTGGGAATGCGGTTCGCGCACGCGCTCTCCGACGGGGCCGGCGCCACCAAGTTTCTTGCCGCCGCGGCGCGGTTCGCCCGGCAGGAGGAACAGCTGGTGGCGCCGGTGTGGGAGCGCCAGGATCTGCTGGGACCGAGGCAGCCGCCGCGGGTGCTGACGCCGTTCGACCGCTTCCTCGAGCCCGTCAATGACGCCGCCGAGATCGCGAGCAACGGACATCATGAGAAGCTCGCGAGGGCGTGTTTCCATGTGAGCGATGCGCGCGTGGAGACGCTCAGGGCGCAGCTCTCCGACGAGGCCGGCATCAGGCTCACAACCTTCGAGGTTATCGTGGCGTTTATCTGGCGCGCCAGGTGAGGACTCGGCCACTCGGCTGCTGAAGCTGAACTGATTGAATCATCTGATCGATTACTTACTAACTATGTCTGTCATGTCATGCCATGGACATGGTGATCAAACAGGGTCAAGGCCAACGGATCAAGCCCTGAGGAGCTGGTGAAGATGGTGTACTCCATGAACATCAGCAGGGTCCTGGACCCGGCACTCCCGGAAGGATACTGGGGCAACTCCTGTGTCCCAGTATACGTGGCGCTCACCGCCGGCGACCTGGTCGGCCGGCCCCTAGCAGAGATAGCTTCTCTGATCAAGAAGAGCAAGAAGCAGGTGGACAACGAGTACGTTCGGTCCTACATCGACTTGCAGCATCTTCACGGCGGGACGGGGGTCACGGCCGGGCGCGCGCTGAGCGCGTTCACAGACTGGCGGCGCCTCGGCCACTCGGAGGTGGACTTCGGGTGGGGCGGCCCGGACGTGGTGGTGCCGCTCTCTTGGGAGCTCCTCGGGAGCACCAACCCGTGCTTCTTGCTGCCCTACGGCTCCACCGACGACAGGCGGCGGGGAGGGTTCAAGGTGCTGGTCTCGGAGGTGGAGGAGGCGCTGCCCTCCTTGAGAGTTGAAATGGCAGATATACTGTCGGAGCCCTTGGATTCCAATTCCGTACACCCGGCTGTCGAGCCGCCGGTGGTGGTGTTCCGGTCCAAGCTCCCGGACATCGAGATTCCGAGACACCCTTCCCTGCAGGCCTACTGCTTTGAGCGGCTCGCCGAGGTGGCCTCACGCCCCTGCCTCATCGACGGGCAGACCGGGGCCGTGCACACCTACGCCGAGGTGGACCAGCTCTCCCGTCGCGCCGCCGCGGGGCTTCGCGCGCTCGGCGTCGGGAAGGGCGACGTGGTCATGACCACTCTCCGCAACTGCCCCGAGATGGTGCTCACCTTCCTCGGCGCGGCCCGGCTCGGGGCCGCAACCACCTCGGCCAACCCGTTCTGCACCCCGCAGGAGATCCACCGTCAGGCGGCCGCCGCGAGGCCCAAGGTGATCGTCACGGAGGCCTGCGCGGTGGAGAAAGTGCGCGAGTTCGCCGCCGAGAGCGGCATGGCCGTGGTGTGCGTGGAAGGCAGCCCCGGGTTCCAGGAGGTGCTTCTGGAGGCCGCGGAGCCGCTCGCCGCCGACGAGGCGGTCGAGCAGGATGACGTGGTGGCGCTGCCGTACTCGTCTGGCACCACCGGGCTGCCCAAGGGAGTGATGCTGACGCACCGCGGCCTCGTCACGAGCGTCGCCCAGCAGGTGACGACTCTCGCGCTCGCCCTCGATCGGGATGGACGCCATGGATCGGTTCGGAATTGCTGAAAAAAACTTGGATACGTACGTGCGTGCAGGTGGACGGGGAGAATCCGAACCTGCACCTGAGGAAGGAGGACGTGCTGCTGTGCGTGCTGCCGCTGTTCCACATCTACGCGCTCAACTCGGTGCTGCTTCCGGCGCTGCGCGCAGGCTGCGCCATCGTCACCATGCGCAAGTTCGACCTGGGGGCAATGGTGGACCTGGTGCGCACGCACGGCGTCACCGTCGCGCCATTCGTCCCGCCCATCGTCGTCGAGATCGCCAAGAGCCCCAGCGCGACCGCCGCCGACCTCGCGTCTATCCGCATGGTCATCTCCGGGGCCGCGCCTATGGGGAAAGACCTGCAGGACGCCTTCATGGCCAAGATCCCCAACGCCGTCATGGGCCAGGTTTGTTTCTCGCACCACTGCCCACCACAAGCAGTCGTCGCTGAATTAGAGCATCTATTGGAGATTAATTACTGAAAGTGCCATACCACAAAATTAAGCCATTTCACGTGATACCGTAAAGCAGGTTAATTTGCTGGTTTGATGTTTCCGCACCAAACAATACAAGAATATAAAATCAAACTATAAAATAATTAATGTTTAACATCATCTAATACACCAACAATCCAAATTTAATGACCCAATAGTTCAAATCCAATCATTATTTAATAACAAATAAAGAATGGTCAACAGAATCAATCGTTCAAATTAGCGCATGAATAAAAAAGAAATCAAATGATTAAATTGGGAGGCAAATCTCCGCTCAACGAGATCAGCACGAAGCTACGTATACCGTATGCATACCCCTTGCTTCAATCTGCCAATACGGTTCTGATAAATTCAAAGTTTGACAAAGCTACAAATATTGTGAAAGAGAAACTCCAAGTCCAATTCATTCTCATCATCGATGATGTGTAGAATCACACATGGCATCATGATATTTGTGACGCATTTCTTATCCCAATAGTAACGAGAAGGGCCTCGAGTAGACCAAGTTTGCAACATACCAAAATCTCCCTCGGTGTCTTATGGCAAGCTTCTTGACATTGGGCAAAGTGAGAGTCCCTTTTATGTTGAGGGTTTTACATGGTCTTCAAAAATATTCACCACGAATTATAGATGTTGTCATCTAGATAGTACCCCCCCCCCCCCATGGTGAGACCATTGCCCGTGGTAGGACAGTGCCAAATCAGCGGTGGCGTACACTGCTACATCGATGGAGTGAGCAAATCACGGCGAGAGACGACAACTGCGGCGGGTGCATGCTACTCGGCGAAGTGGGTCAAAAATGGTTTGAGGCAGCCCTTCCGAGTGCTATGTCATCTCCCATCGATCGGGATCTACACCGCATGCACGGCGGTCGCTCGGGTAAACTCGGGCGGACGGAAACGATGAGCCACAAGAAGGGGTGTGGTTGGTGCAGCTGTCGTCGAGGGATCTTCTTGGCACCGCGGAGTTATTGCTTGACGGCATGGGCGCGTTAACTGTTGTCACGTTGAGGTTTGGTTAATTTGAGGGAAGCGGTAGATGGATCGGTGACAAAGAGGGGTTTGTTGCGGCTCGGGCTTGGTTTGAGGGGACCGGCGGTAAACATTTTTTAACTTTTTTTTGTCTAAATTGCAGGATCTGCTGAGTCTTATTTACACTAGCGATTATCCTGTGGCGTTTCAATCGCGCTCTTAATTACCTCTGTACGTTTCTTGTACAGGGCTATGGGATGACTGAGGCTGGGTCTGTGATCGCCATGTGTTTGGCCTTCGCCAAGGAGCCATTTGAGGTCAAGTCCGGTTCGTGCGGCACCGTCGTCAGAAATGCGGAGGTGAAGATCGTTGACCCTGAATCTGGCGTCTCCCTTGCCCGGAACCAGTCGGGGGAGATCTGTATACGGGGACAACAAATCATGAAAGGTACGTACGTAGACTTCACACCGGCCGGTGTGACCTGATTCGAATTTTTTTCCCCAACAGCTAGTACACGTCATCTTTATAGGTACGTAGTACATTCTTTTCGCTAGAAATTAAAATCAAGCAACCCATGTGGTAGGAAGGATTATCCAGAATTTCCACTCTTTCCATTTAATTATTCCTTGCCTTTTCCGAAATATATTGGAAGTGATGCCATACTTCAATAACTAGAATTTACAAACAACAACAAAATGAGTGCAAAAGCTTCTGATACCAAGAAGACAACACTTAAATCAAACATTTCTTTCATGACCCTTCTATTTTAAAATTTTGATAGTGATCAATATGTTTCTTTCGCAAACAGCTTTCTGCATGCTATCTCGTGGTAGCCTATGATCTCTACCTGAAGTTGACTGTTCTATAAAATTGAGTAATGTTTCTGCTGAAAGTTTTGTTGTTAGCTTTGACTAATTGATGTTTTATCCATTTACAATATATCCCTAAACAAATGAAAGTTAAAAAAATATAATTCTTAATTTGCATCCAAATCTATATAGGTTACAGGTCATACAAATGACAAAGTATTTTGACTTGGTTTGCAGGTTATCTGAATAATCTAGAGGCCACAAAGAACACCATCAAGGATGGTTGGCTTCACACTGGAGACATTGGTTATGTTGACGATGACGATGAGATCTTCATTGTTGACAGGTTAAAGGAGATAATCAAATATAAAGGATTCCAAGTACCACCTGCGGAACTTGAAGCCCTTCTCATCACAAACCCTGAAATAAAGGATGCTGCTGTCGTCCCGTAAGTTAACCTTCCGGTTAAACGAATTTAGGATCGCCATGATCCATGTGAATATAGTTTGATGGATAATATATATGGTACTTTTCATTTTACAGCTTGATAGACGAACTTGCTGGTGAAGTGCCAGTTGCATTTGTTGTGCGGGTTCAAGGTTCCAAGATCAGTGAGACCGAGATCAAACAATTCGTTGCGAAGGAGGTAATCCTGAGTTGTCAATTTTTCTAAATACCTAACATACAGTTCATAATGAACATAATTAACAAAGATTCCATAAACGGATTTATTAGCTAGGAAGATACTGAATCTACCGTCCATGACTACAAAACACAGAATGTTTACATTACAATTAGTATGTTGCTCAATTGAGTGGCATAGGATGTTTATTAACCCAGATATGTCAAAGCACGAACCTCAGATATTTTAATATCTTTCAGGTTGTATATTACAAGAGGATCAGTAAAGTTTTTATCACGGACTCAATTCCCAAGAGTGCTGCCGGTAAGATCCTGAGAAAGGTGCTCAGAGAGAGGCTTGCCGCAGGGATCCCCATCGGTAATAGCACATAGCCGAAAAGCTATGTTCGACAATATATGTTTTCCATTCTGCACACCTTTGGTAAAAATCATGTAATAATACCGCACATGAGATGGAAGTAATATATGTAGAACGATCGCCCTATGATTGATTCTTGGGGAGATCTATCTAGTATATAAGTGTAGCACTGGTTTCCTGTTCATGTGGGGGTCGGTGTGCATGTCTTTTTCCCAAAAGAAAAGAGCCGCATGCATGCATGCAAGGATCATGTCAGGATGACATCATTCTTATTTATTTTTAAATTTAAAAGAGTGAATTCCACTTTTTACCCATTTATGACACTAATTATTCTAGGTAGTCAAAATTCATCTAAATTACCATGTTCGTAAACTTTAAACCCTCGTTTTCTGATGCATATCTATTAGGCAAGGAGTAAGGTGACGATTAAACCTCAAAATTATTGAGATGGCAACAAAGAATAGAATATTTCATGCAGAGAAGATAGCTATGATCAACAACGACGTTCTCCGATCTTGACATATTTTTTTACGGCACATCGTCCTAACATGTTGGCCTTATCCAAGAACACGTGTTAAATGCTAAAACGGGACAAAATCATGCTCATAATTTTCTTAAATGGGACATTCGGTTACAACTTCTACTAAATGGGTAATTAGTGTCTCAAATGTATAAATAGAGGGTAAAAAATGAAATTCACTCAATTTTAAATTTTAAAATGATTAATCTCATAAAGAGCTATTCTGATTATTGATCCATTTACACTACCAAGTTTGTATCCCCTTTTGTATAAGCTGATGCAGTGATGCAGTTTGGATAGTTCTGCTTACCAGCAGTAGCACAGTTTAGAGTAAACAACTACGCTCCCGTATTTAGCAGTGTTGTCTAATAAGCTATAATCTATCATGTTATCCGTTCTGAAATATATCTATCAACCGATTGATAATCTTAATACTATTCATTGTACTGCACTTATTCAAAACCGGAACAACTTTCTGCTCAATTATGCACTTGGATAAAAAGATTGTCTATGTCGCGCGCCAGATTGCCTAGTACTACTCTGTTATACAATATAAACCTTTCCAGCAAGCTGTTTTAGTTTGTTAAAATAGCCTTTTATTGTGAAATGGCGGGAGTAGTATATTAATGGAATCCAACTTTAGAGATGTTGGTATCTTAACCTGGAAGACATACATCCTCTATGCAATAGAGGTGGAGTAATTGCGCCCACAGAAATTGAGCCGGTGGCATGGGTTTTCATTTATTCCTTCAATCAACTTGAAAAATACAATAGACTAGGATGCCACGATCATTTCGTTCGGAGTGGCCAGTCACGCTAGCTAGGGCTAACTGCACCTACTTGGCATGGCACATAAGCAACCCGTAAATGGGTGTGCCTCATTTGAGACATTTAGCGCGCCTCGTCCAACTCCTTGTTAGCGTGCTATCAGTGCTGCAGTGGTAGTTTGTGCTAGAGATGGGTGCGATCGACGGCCGTTCATGGCGTAAGGTCACCTCTGCGGTGCATATATAGGATTCCGGATGGGTATGTCAAAATCGATGATAAATTTATTACCATGCTAGTCATGGGCAAAGGCCAACTCAGTTTGGACCACGTAGTAGATCGATTGGTTTAGATCAAAGTAAGCTTGCGAGCCATGTTTTTGGTTTGGCCACACGTGTGGCATTTGCCATGTACATAGGTGCTATAAGCGTGACCTGGCGTGATTTGGAACAAACTGCTGAGAATGTGCGGACTAACTTAGTGGATTCTGCAAGTTGGTGTAACAATGAAAAGGAACCTACACGACAAGTCAGTGGCGGATCTAGCCCAGAGCCATGGCCCGGGGCGCAACGAAAATTTCGGCCTGCCATCTGTAGAAACAAAATTTTGGCCCGGAGAGCAGCACAGGTCTAGCCCAACTCGCCGCTCAAGGCCTCCCTCCCTTCGTTCCTTCCTTCCTCGCTCGACCGTGAGTCCACGACGCTGTTCGTCCTCGTCTCGTCTCTCCCAGCCAGTGTCCGCTGCCGCCCGCCCGTCGCTTAGCCGCCGCCTCATGCGGTCCTGACCAGTACCCGCGCCCTCCTCCAGTCCTCTGCAGGGCGAAAAACTGCCGGCGCCGCCCGATTGCAGCGGCCTGTGGGCGTGCGGCTCTGCATCCTATTTCTCCACTGCTTCAATTGGATTTATTTGTACGTACTCCCTCTAATTCATATTAATTAATTTTGATTTGTTAAAATTTAGATTAACCTATATACTAAATAGTGTCTAGATTCATTCAAATCAAGACAAATTTGAGTCAATTGATATGATCCGAAGAGAGTATATTATTGGTTAACAATTACTGAAATCGATTTTATGTTTTAGGAGGTGAAGAGATTTTCTCCATCGATCTTAAAACCGAACCAATACTATGACAAACTTTGCATACCGTGTTACCAATGCCAATAGTCTTCTCACTGCTGATGAGTTCATGCATGGGAGGCTCTGACTATCTTTAGACCGCCAGCAATGGATTTGAAAATATATGTTCATCTTTGCAATTTTAGCTAACTTTTTGGATCCACCACTGCGACAAGTTGTTGTACCGCCAGTGCAATCGCCCCTATGCGACATATATATATATATATATATATATATATATATATATATATATATATATATATATATATATATATATATATATATATATATATATATATAAGTTGGTTCGAATACCAAACTAGCATAAGAAGGTATTATCTCGGGTAGGTGGCCTGGTCCTGGTGTGCCGTGCGTCCCCCACCGGGGATGCGATTTGGACCGTACGTTGCACGCATATTACACACAAGCCAGAAAGGAAGAATATGAGAGTCGACCATGGACGGAGACTTGTGAGTGAGTGAGTGAGTGAGTGATTGACAGATGCGACAAGCTAGCTAGTTGGTGACATCAGGTACGGCAATAGAGAAGGAAGGATCGAGATTAGGACCAAGTGGAATCGCAAACGGAGGGCCAGCTCGCTCGCTAGCTAGCTAGCAGGATGGTGCGTGTTGTGAACATGGTAAAAAGGTGTAATCATCAGCAAGGACGACCCCTTAAAAACAGGCCTATGGATCCATGATGCACGGCACACTTGGATGGATGGATGTGCATTGACATCAGCGTCCACTTGCCGGCCGGCCGGCCGCAGCTTATCGCCATCCTCAGCCCATGTCGACGGCTATAAAAAGTGGAGTAGTCGACCACACGCTCTCTCACAAGTGGACTCTTGATCATTCCATTCCATTTCGTTTCCATTGCTATCCGGCTCTTAATTGATCCCCTCCACCAGCCGTACTACCCCTACCAGAGCCACCATCTTCGTCTCTATCTAGCTTCGAGCTTGCAGGGTGGTGGTTTCTTCGATCTCGATCCAAGGATGAAGCCGACGAAGCAGTCCAAGACGACGACGCCGCAAGGGATGGAAGAGGTAGCTCAACAAGGGGGAGGAGGGTACCGGAAGGGCCCATGGACGGAGCAGGAGGACATGAAGCTGGTATGGTTTGTGCGGCTCTTCGGCGAGCGCCGATGGGATTTCTTAGCTAAGGTCTCAGGTTTGCAAGGTGGAGGGTGAACCCATGCGTGCTCGAGTCCTCCAAGCTCGACACATGCATGGGGTCCAAATATATGTAGCCATGGTTTGTGCGCTAACACGCTTGCTCTCCACCGGTCGGCACCGTGTTGCTTCTCTTGGTTGGCGTGCAGGTCTCAACCGGACGGGGAAGAGCTGCCGGCTCCGGTGGGTGAACTACCTCCACCCGGACCTCAAGCGCGGCCGGATGAGCCCCGACGAGGAACGCCTCGTGGTGGAGCTCCACGCCAAGTGGGGAAACCGATGGTCGCGCATCGCCAAGGCCATGCCCGGACGCACCGACAACGAGATCAAGAACTACTGGCGCACCCACACGCGCAAGCAGGACAAGACCCAGCGCGCCGCCACCGGTACCGGTTCATCTTCAGCTTCGGCTTCCACGGCCACGTCCATGTCTGCATCGCCAGCATCGAGCTCGTCGTCCAACAGCAACGACGACGACGGCGACCAATCCCATCGCGGCGACGACGCCACGGCGGCCAACCAGGAGCCCCTCCTGTACACTGGCATCGGCATGGACAGCCTGCTCTGGAACGACATCGACATGGGCAGCGCCTGGAGCGGCATGGGCACCGTGCCGTTGATGGTGCCTTCGTCGCCGGTGTGGGACTACTGCTGCTCGGATTCGCTCTGGGGTACACCCGACGACGAGGTGGCCGAGTACAAGAAGATGCTCGGCGCCTCATGATCGAGCACGTTCCCGCATCGATCATGGATCTTTTTGTTTTTGCAAGATAGAATTTAGCTGCTAGCCAAAGATGTGTACTTGCATGTGTACGTCCAATTCAGAGCTCTTCATGATGGATCACTCTCTGGCTCCACAACGAGACTTGCTAGCTATCCTTAGTTCCCATTTTGTTTGTACATGCTGTTATCTCCTTTGTACTACTATTATTGTTAATATCTCTCAAATGTTGGAGTACTAATATGTTTAATATGCTACACACTGTAGTAGGACAACTATACTACTTGAGAATTCAGATGCATGATAGTACTTTGTAAATAAAGATCTTATTATGATACAAACATTTCCTCATTCGTTCTGCCCATTTATACTTAAGATATATTACACACTTATGGTACGGTAGCAGATTCATCCAGATGACGATGTTCATGCCGGATTATTCCATTCGGTTCCATATATATTGAAACAACATGGCGTTGTTGTATATATAAGTGGAAGCATATTCGATCAAGTACTTCACAATATAAAGAAGAAGAATCCACATAAGAGATGTATTCCAAGACCCATCAATCAATCGATATCGCCCTGCCATGCCAGAATCTAATAATTGCATCAAGTTCTAGCTAGCTACTAGAATCATCTGTTCTTCTTACCTGCAGAGAGGTCGACAAGAACAAGTAACTGAGCAAGCAAGATGCGGACCTGATGAAGGTGTGTTCACCAGAACCGTGCCTGTCCCTGTCCTGCTTTCTCTAGAAGCAATATTTCCTATCATTTTCATGACACCCCAATCGATCAATCAATTCCAAATGAATCCCCCGCATCGATGTCAAACAATATTGGCTGCCTCCGATGATCTGCAGTACTGCTTGCTGAGTGCGTGATCAGCTGCTTTTGCAAGTTGCAAAGCCGTGAGGAATTCAATAAGATTAAGGAGAGGTCCAGGTGGTTGTGATAAGGGAGCATGGAGTTAACAATGCTGGTGACAAAAAGATACTAGCTAGCTTAGCTAGTGTGATAAGCAGCGGCATGTTGCTTTGATGAGTTATTTCTAGTATTATCTTGGTCATTGCTAGTTTACTCCATCTGGCTACCTGTTAGTGCTTCAGCACAACCTTTGGTTTGTTTTTATTGCTCTTAGTGGTGCGCCCTCTTCTACATGTGGTGCTCCTGCTAACCTCATCTTCTCACTTTTTCTTCACTTAATTGCTACCTCCAGCATAGATATATGATACCACCTCTGCCATGGATTCAGACGATCTCCCTAGCTAGCTGCTACCTAGATGTCACTCAGGGGCACTAGCCTAGCATGGAAAAGCCTTGCCAATTCATGTCAATTAAGCAAGATATATTAAGATTCTCAGAGTGACACTACACCACACGCCTCACTAATTTATTAACCGCTCTCTCCACGTAGCCCATATTACAGCAAAGACAAATGGCATTGTTGTGAATATTGGAGTACTTAATTACCAGGCCTAAATCTGGTGTACACATCACAACAAATTCGGGTATGCTTGCCTTTCTCCGGTATACACTATCCATGAACAATCATTGGTTGTTACTTTTATCTATTAAACTAAGGGCACCATTAACATTGGTTTCTTGGTTTTGCTAATCCCGAGGTGCACAAGATTTTCTTACATATAAGTTGGTTTCTATGAATTACAAGTTCAGCTCAGTTATAAAACTCATGCCTTTTTGGTATTTATTGCATACTAATTAGATAACCCATGCATACTTAACTTATAGGATTTTGATTGTTCTATTTACTCCTTTAAGCTAGTATTTAACCATATTAGGCTTCTAATCATGCTATTAGTTGGATATATAATTTAGTTAAGACACAAATGTGTCTAGTATAGTTAGCAACCAATGATGAAACTTAGTGTCTCCGGCTGGAATTTAAATGAGCTAATAAGAGATGCAATGAACAATAGTCGGTGACCCAACATATGACTGAAACCCGCTCAACATATGCTAGTGGAGAAGTATAGTATTTGGCCATTGGGGACAGTTCCTTGTTTATGGTGTAATTTTGAGTAATAGGAAATTGTAGAGACTAGATTAATCAACGCATTTGGAAATTTTATTTGGTTCGTCTAAACCCAATTGTTATACTACAGCTCTAGCCCTGGCTTATGCCTCATATGTATGGCTCACAACGGTCCATAACTAACACGTCTAGCCAGATACGCACAAAGGTTTATTTTCTAACAACCGAATAATTTGGACATGAAAGGTCTAGATTTATAATTTGTGCATTTGCATTACATGTATCTGAAAATGCGCGGAAATTTCATAATTAACTTTGTTTTGGGAACATAAAGAGATTGGAATTTAGATTTCTTGCACTAGATAACCAATAGAAGGCAACAAAGGAAACAAATTGAACAAACGTATCATTAGGCAACAATAGCCAACTTAGTACTCAATCTTAGCTCAATCCAATTAAAAAGATAGCCACTAATTAATCAAAGTTGATCTAAATTGACATTAATAGTCAATAAGACTCTAATATACAATCTAAAAGCCACAACAAGCTTATTGATTTATAACTTAAAAAATATAATGGATACTAAGTCCACTTGGGAAAATGCCAAAATAAACAAGAGGACAATATTCCATCTCAAACCGACCTACCAAAATATGATCTACCCAATGGAATTTGAGAGATTGCTCTAATGGATCCTAAGTCCACTTGAGAGATTGCAAAGTAATAGTAGAGCATGTGCAAGCATGTATCTTATTGCTGGGAAAAGAAAAAAACTATAGCAGCTAAACATACCAACATGATTCACACATGTGCACACTCCAAGGATATTAAATGTTAAATTGACTAAATGATATTCTTGAATTTTCACTAATAAAATTCACTAATATTGACTAAATAATATTATTGAATTTTCAAGAATATTAAATGTTGAATTCACTCAATTAAATAATATATTGTCATTTAAAATATTATAAACATACATAAACCCTAACAATTTGGTAAACAAACAATAAAACAAGATCAAATCCAGACTAAAGGGTGAGATAGAAATTTCGAACTTTCAAACACACCAAGAATGCATTTCATATCTATGCATAATAATATGAATTAGTTCTTTAAACATGCTATATTAAAAACCCAAGGTTCGGGGTCAAATAGAACTTCCAAACTGCATTATCTCGCAACACGAGGCAAGTTCAATTTTTCATGTCTTTTCAATATTTTATACAAACTACTAAAAAAAATTATTATCACATGTATTCAAAATAAAAAATAGTTTTGTGAATGATAGATAAACTATAATGTAGTGCATGGTGGAACTATGGTTGGAATACGGGCTAGAAAACCGGTGGTGGAGGTTACATTGTACAAGAGAAGTTCATATACGACTAAATTAACAACTAATGTAGTTAGTCATTCTTGCGGCGCTGACCATAGATCTTGTTATGAGGCCTGCTAGTCACAAGTTCCTTCTTCCTTTGGTATGTCTTCGAATGCTAGTCTATAATCTAAAGAGGAGAGTAGCGGGTGGGAGCCTATAATGTCCCCATCCTGTTCTGCAGGGCGATGACTTGACTGTCTTTAAAGGGAGGGTAACTAAGTGTAGGTTTTTTAACCGAAACTCATTACAAAAGGTGGATAACAAGGTTGTGGAGAAGAACTCGGCTTGAATCTGATATACTTGGTGCGAGCCTCATACACAAGGATGTGTGAATTAGAGAAATAAGACCATGGACTACAATTATAATAAATATGTCTTGTTAATCCCTTTTCGGGGAACCAAACTACAATCACAGTGTTAAAGTGACTCTATGAATGCCTAAAAACCCATAAAAGACAAACAAACATAGGTTTTCTAAAAAAACTTACCTTTTGAAGCAACTGTTTTGGAAAAGTTCCAAATGCATAGGATCTATGATCCACGACTCTAGTTAGTGTGTCAAACACAAACCTTATTTAGAACATGTTAAGTACGCTCGTACTCAAGTGTATCTTCTTAAACCCTTGCTTAGATTGTGCGAAGAACGAAGAGGTAGCTTTTGAAGAACTTGAAAGGGGAGAAATCTACTATGAGGAACCACTTCTTTTTAGGGTCACAGAAGGTGTAGACTATGATATAGTCTACTGAGCTGAACACGAATATGTAAACACTAAAACTTAGTTAAAGCTAGTATATGTTAGATGAGCCGAATAGCATAAAAATTTATGAAATAAGTTGCTAGGCTCCAATAGTGTTAGGTTGATTACTACCATTTTTTTCAAGCGAGTGAATTTGAATTTGAATTGGAGTTTACCCGTGAATCCTCATTGGACCAAGGAGATCTCGAAACTTTTTACACTTTTGGCTTGTGACAATGAATATATGAAATATTAGATCCCACAATCTTTTTGTTGTAGAGGGATGTAATATTTACGAAACATTGTTTTCGTGAGTGCTATATCAATGACTTACGGATTCATAAGGTTTCTCTATGCTTGTGGACTTCATTATGTAGTGTTCGCAACATAGAAAACAAAAAATTTCCTACGATGGGAACAACTATGTACCAAGATCTATCTACTAGATACAAGCAACGGACGGATATACATCCATAGAGAACATACCCTTGAAGACCGATAAAACTTAACGATGTTGAACTCGTGGTGGATGTAGACGAACTCTTGCCGATCTCAAGTTCGAAAGGAAGTCCTAGCGCCGCAAATCAGCGGCGCATCCGTGCTCGCACACACGTCCGAGGCACCGAGCAACCTTCGCTTCCTCACTCCATCGACGCAGCGGAAGCACAACTCTTTCTTGCCTAAAAGCCACCGGAACATGTATCTCGCTAGTCCGAGACCATGGGGGATAAACTAGAGGGGGAGAGAGATCCTTTACGAGGAGGTGTGAGTGAGAAGTGAGAGGAGGGGCTCCTTATATAGGAAAGGGGGGCAACCCATGGGGGCATGGCCGCCGGCCATGGAGGGTGCCCCCACCTCTCCCTCATTCATGTGGTGGAAGCTCCACTCACAAAATTTCCCCTTCATTTCTGCACTCAAAAATCCCACTCAAATTCGCATTAAATTTCCACCAAATTTAATGAAAATTCTCTCTTAAATAAAAATCCTTTTATTTATTCAGAATTTTGTCAATTACCTTAATGACAAACATTCACATATAACCCCTTTCTATTATTTCATTTCACACGCAGAAAAATTTCTGCAATTTCACCCAAAATAGTTTTGGTGTCTAGTGAAATAAATTCCTGCGCTTTGTTATTCTTTTCATCATGAAACTATTTGCTCCAAATGGTGTCAGTGTCTCTTAAGTGTGTCACCCTACGGTTCGTGAATAATGCGGAAATGATCGAGACCCCTCTCGGATCAATAATCAGAAGCAGGATCTGGAGATCCATACTGACTTCCACACATTCAGCGATGACTTTCTTGTGATCGTGAGAACCTTTTATGTTAGTAACTTAATCCCTTTGTCTCGCGATATATTGCATGTCCGAGATTATATTATCGGTATCTCCATACCTAGTTTGATCTCGTTACTGACATGTACTCTTTTCTTGTTCCCCTGATATAACATTCTAGTGATCAAAGCACTTGCTTGCAAGCTAACCAATTTGATATCCCCGAGAGGGCCCGGAGTATATCTATCCATCATCGTGATGAACAAATTCCACTCTCGATCCATGGGCCTCAACATAACACTTTAGTAGTACTGAACCCATCTTTATAATCACCCTGTTACGGTGTGACGTTTGATGTTAGCAAGATACTCTTCCGATGTTAGTGATTGACATGATCTCATGGTCTAAGGTGCACGGTTTCGTAGCATGGAAAACAAAAAAATTCTACCGCATACAAACAAACAAGCCAAGATCTATCTACTAGATTGTAGCAACGAGTCGATGGAATAACTCACCCTCGAAGATTCCAAAGTGTTTAACGAGAGCAGATTCTCGTGGGTGATGTAGTCGTACTCTTGCCGATCTAAAGATCGCGTAGACGATCCTTCCGGCGCTGCGTTCCGGCAGCGCTTCCACAGTCGGTCACACGTTCGGTACTCGACGAAGACCTTCCTCTCCCTTGTTCCAGCAGGCAGCGGAGGTTGTAGCACTCTCCTCACGATTCTGGCAGCACAACGGCGTGGTACCGGAAGTAGAGGGGAGATCTCGCAGGGCTTCGCCTTAAGCCCGAGCGAGTATGGTGGACTATGAGAGAGATCCTCGGCGATATAGGGTTTAGACACACCAAGGAGGAGGGTCTAGGGCCGGCGGCTAGGGCTTGGAGCAGCCCAAGTCGGCGGCTAGGAGAGAAACCCTAGGCGGCGGCTATGTTGGGCGGTGGCTAGGGTTTAGGTTTAGAGGGGCGTGGTGTTGTGTCCCTAGGTGGAGGGGCGCGCCAAGGGGAGGGGAGTCCCTCCCCAACTCGGTCTCCAAGTGGGCCGGCGGTGGAGGGAGGGAACTCCTCCCCAAGTAGGTTTCCTACTTCCCCTCCACCTCCCAAAATAGCCGTTTGACTTTTCAAATTGGTGTTTGACTTTTCAAACTAGGATTTGATTAAACCCTTTATTTTGTTCAGCGATGACACTTCGTACATGATGCAATCGTTCCAACTTGATATGACACATTCATGTACCCTTCCCTCCGGAGTGCCGGACATTCCGGAACCTTCTAGAACATTCCCGATGAAAACACCGGAACCATTCTCCAACCCCTAAATAGGACTTTCCTTATATGAATCTTATTCTCCGGACCATTCCAGATATCCTCGTGATATCCCGGATCCCATCCGAGACTCCGAACAACATTCGGTCTCTCACTCATCATTCCATAACTACTCAAACAACGTCGAATCCTTAAGTGTGTCTCCCTACGGTTCGTGAATTATGCGAACATGATCGAGACACTTCTCCGATCAATAACCAATAGAGGAATCTGGAAATTCATATGGCTCCCACATATTTCTACGATTACTTTGCGATCGAATGAACCACTAACATACGATACCAATTTCCCTTTGTCTCATGATAGTTTACTTATCCGAGGTTTTGATCGTCGGTATCTCTGCATACCTAGTTCAACCTCGTTACTGATAAGTACTCTTTTCTCGTTCCCGTGATATGTGATCCCTTGTGATCCAGTCACATGCTTGCAAGCTAATTGGATGATATTCCATCGAGAGGGCCCAGAGTATATCTATCCGTCATATGGATGGACAAATCCCACTCTTGATCCATGTGCCTCAACCCATACTTTCCAAACACTCAATGCCACCTTTATAGCCACCCAGTTACGGTGTGGTGTTTGATGTCATCAAAGCATCCTTCCAGTGATGGTGATTAGCATGATCTCATGGTTGAAGGAATTAGGTTACTATGTATCAGAAAGCTTATAGCAAATGAACTATATTAAATGACTTGATCTTTATGCTACGCTTAACTATAGGAGTATGTCCATCACATCATTCTCCTAATTATATGACCCTGTTGTTAATAACATCTCTATGTTCATGATCAGGAAACCATGATCATATATTAACCAACAAGCTAGTTTAACAAGAGGATTTACTAGGTATGTTTACAAATCACACAAGTATTAATGTTTCCTGTTAATACAATTATAACATGGTATGTAAATATTTATCATAAGTATGAAGATATGATAATAACCACTTTATTATTGCCTCTTGGGCATATCTCCAACAGTCTCCCACTTGCACTAGAGTCAATAATCTAGTTTCAAACTTTTGTGTTTTCAACACCTATGGCTTTCTGGTGTCGTATGTACACGATTGCTAGTGGTTAACTGATCTCCGGATCTGACACTTCCAGGTCCGTGTGTAATTGCATGTCTTTGCGTCTCTACGCATCACTCATTCTCTAATGAGATGGCTTCGTACAAATTGGTCCTTAGGTGTGACCTTTAGTTCTTTGGGGTTAAAACATGTTGATAATATTGTCGTACAATATATCTTCATAGTACTATCCCACTGTGAACTACACCTAGTTTGATAACAAACTACTTGACACAAATGCCCTCTTTTGTTGCTATATTAGCAGTCATATACTTAGCCTTTTGTTGTAGTATCTGTCACAATGTCTTAACTTTGGAATTCATCCAAATTCATTATGGAACTTACTTTCCATCATATTGTGCCACCGTTAGTTTAAATTGAGATAAACTTAATTTGTACTTTGTGACAAAACTAGTATCAATGTAATTCATTTACAATGAACTAACCATCTATTTGTCATTTCTACAAAATAATATATTCTTAGTTCTTTTACAAGATCATAAGAATATCTTTACTATCGTCCAATGACTATCTTATGAATCATTCTGATATATGCTCATAACATTTAGAGCATAGGACATATCTGGATTTGTACATATCATAGTATGATTGATATAAATACTCTTTGTGATTTCATACATCAAGTATCAATCTATACTTGAATATTTGTTTCACTTACCAAGTGTCAATACACTTGAATATATCATCAATATTGAACTCATTCAATCCTTTCTGTGTGACAAGAACCTTTCTTGTAGTTTCTATATTGAACTCATTCAATACATTATCTATGTACTTTCGGCACAACCATTTTAGCGTCTATTGATGCCAAATATTTGGGTTTTGCCTAAGTCTTTCATCGGGATGAAATTCTTAATATGTGTTAATAAAATATACATCATTTCCAATCAACAATATGTCTTCCACATAATGTATTAGAAACATGTCTTAGCGCTCCCACTTAATTTCTTGCAAATGCAAGCATCTTCATCGTCTCTGATGAAATTAAACTCTTTTAACAGTTTCATCATAGTGAAGATTCCAACTCCGCGATGCTCACTTCAACCATTGAAGTTTGCATATGCTTTTAGCATCCTTTGAATTAACAAAACCCTATGGACCGTGTTATGCACATGTCCTAGGTAACAATTCTATTAGAAGAACTTGTTTTGTTTATTCAATTACCACATAACAAAATTATATGTAGTGGTTGCTACATTAATCCGTCTAGACTAAATATCGCTATGAAAGATCAAATCTTGTCATAGTCAACCTTTGAACATTGTTGTGAACTCTTTCCCAACATGTCGACTATTTCACAGATGTGCAACATCCATGTCTATTTCTTTATAGATCCAAACACAACTGTAAGGTCTTACACCTTTCTCGAGGGTCCTTCAAGTTCAAAACTTGATTTCTCGTGTATGGAACTATCACGGATTTTATGGCTTCAAGCCATTTTACGGAGTTAGGGCCCATCATTGCTTCTTTGCATGTAGTATGTTCATTATTCTCAAATAATGATTCAACCCTCAAATCTTGGTATTTGATTTCTTACTCGACCTACTTGGTTCAATAGAAACGTTAACCTTCGTAACCACAACCTTTGAGGCACGTGAGCCATGAGCATTGTTGTTGCCTCCGGAACATTTTTCGGCGCTGCGCAACTTTGCACATATAGCTAAGGTTCTTTTAACCTTATCAAAGTTCTATTGTCGTCCCACTTATCTTTTCACGAAAAATTCCTTCTTAAAGAAACTTGACGTTCTAAGTGACAAACACTTTTGTCTCTCATGTTATGGAGGATTACTTAACAGTTATTCGAAATAACATACAAAGACAGGTTCATCCGACTTTGGTTGCAAACATCTTTCTTATGCATAGCATACCAATGTTTAAGAAAGGACAACTTGGGTTTTATCCCAAACCATAACTTTATATGGTGTCATTTCAACGGATTATGATGGAGCTCTTTTCAGTGGAAAAACGGTAGTCTCTAAAGCTTTTAATCTTTAAAATATAATGGCAGTTTTATGAATTACACCTTCGATCTTACCATGTCAAACAAGGTTTAATTACATATCTCGAACGCTCCATACTCATATGGTGTTTCGGGACATGCAAATCCACGGAACGATTCCTTAAATATTAGGTATTATGATAATCTTGTAACTCAAATATCTTCCTTTATGATCTTATCATAAACTATTTATATTCTTGTTACAATGATCTTGCACTTCATCTTGAAAGTCTTTGAACTTTTCAAATGTTTCATACTTTATCCTTATTAAGTAAATATTCATATATTCACTCAAATTTTTGGAGAAAGCATATGAAGTTGAAATCCATCGCTCTTGACTACACAAAATGGACTTCGTACAACAATATGTACAAGTTCCAATAAGCTAGTCATTCATTCCCTTTTGGCCTATGAACGAAGTTTTAATTACCTTTAGGAAAGTTTCACAAGCGTCATTTGATCAAAAATCAAAAGACTCCAAAATTCCATCCACGTGGAGTTTCTTCATGTTTTCTTTCCAATATAATTTAAACGGCGATGTCACTTCCGAAGTGATCTTTCAATCAATTTGTCTTTCGACATTTTTAGCACTAGTTTTATGGATGTGATTTCTCCAACGAGATTTGTGAATCATCCATCTTTTATGGATTACGGCAATTATTTGAACAACCCTTTTGTTCCCATAATACTTGATAAAACAAATCTTGAAGGCAAGCTTTGATGTTTAACGAGCAACACAATAACCCTTTATTTGTTCTCGATGAATATCATCACATATTCTTTTGCTAGTTACTTAGGCCATTGTAGTTTATGAATTCTGTTGTTTCGTATGACGATTCATACCAACAAATTCAGTATCAAATACTTAAGAACCACTTTGTTTAATAAGCAAAGAATATAGCCATAACACGTATATCCTTTATATACCTAAACTGAACAATTCTAATCTTTTCTTTTCTGCCATATATTTATGAGATTCTCTTTCAGTATTTCTTTTTTCTGTTTGAAAGAATCTATCAACATCAATAGTGGAGCCATACACATGACACATAGTCCAAAGCGTGTATAGTTAAATACCAATGTCTTTGGACTTGCACTTTGAAGTAGATCACCATTATCAAATGTTTGGTGTTCTTTCAAATTCCTTTCTTCAGTAATCTCTTGGGGTAGTAAACATTTTACCTACATCAAATATTCACCCTTATCATGGAATTATCCATGATCAAGCTAATTTTAGCTTATAATGGTGAATTGCGAGTATAATGTTGCTCTCCAAAACCTTTTGGAGGATTAGGACAACTAGTGTCTCCAACCTTTTGCAAATTCTCATCAAATATGAGAACATGACTTTTGCCATATTATACTCTATCATGTTGTAACCAAAACTTCGTTTCAGATATCACAATATGTTCCACACATCATGGTTTCTGAAACAACTCTTTCAGATCCTATATAACCTTGATATTAAGACAATCCTTTGAATATCAAGAATCATGGAGACAAAAATGATACTCATACACTAACTCTTGGAATTGTCACTCTTGTTTTAATACCAATTATTAAACTTCATGGAGTAACCGGAACTTACTGAAAGTTTGTAATAGGACTTTTAAACTTTAGATTAACACTTCAAAACAATACGATACCAGTTCGTAAAGTAACTAACCAGAATTCTATAGTTCTATCATCTCAATTAAAACTAAGCGCAAGGTGGTAAACAGATGCCAATGACTACAACAACTATGCAAATTCACTTTGATTTAATTTATGATAAATAGTGTTCAACTTTTAATCATATTGCCGTTGAACTCCCACTCAAAACAATATCCCTCACATTGTTTTAGTGATCACACGAACCAAATCCACCACATCAAAACCGATCATCACGAGAGTTGATGTAGCTTCAATGGCGAACAATCAACATGTTCATCATATCTACTATATGACTCATGCTTTACCTTTCGGTGATCCGTGTTCTGAGACCATGTATGTACATGCTAGGCTCGTCAAGATCAAACCTTAGCTTCCGCGTGAGCAAATCTGGCTTGCTCACGTTGTATACACTTGCAGAATCTAACACACCCGATCATCACATGGTGCTTCAAAACAACGAGCTTTAGCAACGGTGCTTACTAAGGATGAACACTTTAAAACTTGAAATTGTGTGTTTGAGGGATCATCTTATAATGCTACCGTCGTAAACTAAGCAATACAAGATGCATAAAAGGATTAACATCACATGCAATTCATAATATGTGATATGATATGGCCTTTCTTCTTTGTGCTTCCGATCTCCATCTTCAAGCACGAACATGATCTCCATCATCACCGGCATTGCATCAAGGTCAATGACGCTGCTTCATGGTTGTTGTCCACCGGCTTCAACTATTACAACTACTTTGAATAGACACGCGGGCCTTAACAGAATTTAAAGACAACCATATGGCTCCTGCCGGTTGCCAACTTACAATAAGGAACATTGCATACATCAAATATAATCACAATCATGGCCATATCACATCACAGCACACCCCTGCAAAGCAAAGTTAGACGTCTCTACTTTCTTTGCATGTTTTACGTGGTTTGGGGCTTTCAATAAGTGTCGTTCTAACTTACAAACAAGAACCACAACATTGATACTAGTATTGTCAATCACCCGTTGTAAATTGAATCTTAACTATGTTGGGAGAAACAGGCACCCGCAAAGCCACTTATGCAATACAAGTTGCATGTCAACCGTGGAGCAAGTCTCATGAACGATGTCATGTAAGGTTAGCCCGGGCCGCTTCATCCTACCATCCCGCAAGATGCAAAGTACACAAGAAGCAATCGACAACAAAAGCATCAATGCCCACAATGACCATTGTGTTCTACTCGTGCAACAGATCTACATATAGACACGGCTCTGATACCACTGTAGGGTTTCGTTGCATGGAAAACAAAAAATTTCTACCGCATACAAACAAACAAGCCAAGATCTATCTACTAGATTGTAGCAACGAGTCGATGGAATAACTCACCCTCGAAGATTCCAAAGTGTTTAACGAGAGCAGATTCTCGTGGGTGATGTAGTCGTACTCTTGCCGATCTCAAGATCGCGTAGACGATCCTTCCAGCGCTGTGTTCCGGCAGCGCTTCCGCAGTCGGTCACACGTTCGGTACTCGACGAAGAACTTCCTCTCCCTTGTTCCAGCAGGCAGCGGAGGTTGTAGCACTCTCCTCACGATTCCGGCAGCACAACGGCGTGGTACCGGAAGTAGAGGGGAGATCTCGCAGGGCTTCGCCTTAAGCCGGAGCGAGTATGGTGGACTATGAGAGAGATCCTCGGCGATCTAGGGTTTAGACACACCAAGGAGGAGGGTCTAGGGCCGGCGGCTAGGGCTTGGATCAGCCCAAGTCGGCGGCTAGGGGAGAAACCCTAGGCGGCGGCGGCTATGGTGGGTGGCGGCGGCTAGGGTTTAGGTTTAGAGGGGCGTGGTGTTGTGTCCCTGGAGGGGCAGCCCTGCCCCTCCTTATATAGGTGGAGGGGCGCGCCAAGGGGAGGGGAGTCCCTCCCCAACTCGGTCTCCAAGTGGGCCGGCGGTGGAGGGAGGGAACTCCTCCCCAAGTAGGTTTCCTACTTCCCTTCCACCTCCCAAAATAGCCGTTTGACTTTTCAAATTGGCGTTTGACTTTTCAAACTAGGATTTGATTAAACCCTTTATTTTGTTCAGCGATGACACTTAGTACATGATGCAATCATTCCAACTTGATATGACACATTCATGTACCCTTCCCCTCCGAAGTGCCGGACATTCCGGAACCTTCTAGAACATTCCCGATGAAAACACCGGAACCATTCTCCAACCCCTAAACAGGACTTTCCTTATATGAATCTTATTCTCCGGACCATTCCGGATCTCCTCGTGATATCCCGGATCCCATCCGAGACTCCGAACAACATTCGGTCTCTCACTCATCATTCCATAACTACTCAAACAACGTCGAATCCTTAAGTGTGTCTCCCTACGGTTCGTGAATTATGCGGACATGATCGAGACACTTCTCCGAACAATAACCAATAGAGGAATCTGGAAATTCATATGGCTCCCACATATTTCTACGATTACTTTGCGATCGAATGAACCACTAACATACGATACCAATTTCCCTTTGTCTCACGATAGTTTACTCATCCGAGGTTATGATCGTCGGTATCTCTGCATACCTAGTTTAACCTTGTTACCGATAAGTACTCTTTTCTCGTTCCCGTGATATGTGATCCCTTGTGAGCCAGTCACATGCTTGCAAGCTAATTGGATGACATTCCACCGAGAGGGCCCAGAGTATATCTATCTGTCATATGGATGGACAAATCCCACTCTTGATCCATGTGCCTCAACCCATACTTTCTGAACACTCAATGCCACCTTTATAGCCACCCAGTTACGGTGTGGTGTTTGATGTCATCAAAGCATCCTTCCGGTGATGGTAATTAACATGATCTCATGGTCGAAGGAATTAGGTTACTATGTATCAGAAAGATTATAGCAAATGAACTCTATTAAATGACTTGATCTTTATGCTACGCTTAACTATAGGAGTATGTCCATCACATCATTCTCCTAATGATATGACCCTGTTGTTAATAACATCTCTATGTTCATGATCAGGAAACCATGATCATATATTAACCAACAAGCTAGTTTAACAAGAGGCTTTACTAGGGACTCTTTTATGTTTACAAAACACACAAGTATTAATGTTTCTTGTTAATACAATTATAGCATGGTATGTAAACATTTATCATAAGTATGAAGATATGATAAAAACCACTTTATTATTGCCTCTTGGGCATATCTCCAACATAAGGATTAGGATTACTTTGTATGATGTTATAGCAATATAAACTCAATGACTTTGATCGTAATGCTATACTTCTGATGAATGTTCATCACACCATTCCAATAATGTTGTGACCTTATTATTAACAACATTCAATGTCCATGATCAGGAAATCTTGATCATCTTGTTAATCAACGAGCTAGTTTATAAGAGAGACATAACTAGAAACTTTCTGTTTGTTTATTAAACACACATGTATTAACGTTTCCGTATTAATACAATTATAGCATACAAAATAAACATCTATCATATATTTAGAATATACATAATAATCACTTTATTATTGCCTCTCAAGGCATATTCCCTTCACTTTGCAGTAAGATGGTTGTGTGCATCAATCAATGAAGAGTCTAAGGATAATCCTCCTTTACTTACAAATATACTAGCCAAGTATGCACCAACGAGACAAGATTTAGTGCTCCAAATCTCTTTGGTGCTACCTTATGTACTAAAACACAATCACAAAGTTTTCTTCAAAACAATGACAAAAGAAATATCTATCATGAGAAGATACAAATAAATTATTTTACAAATAAATTAAAAAATACATTCTTTCTATAACTATTTGCGTTATTTCAAGTATTATTTTGGTCATTTATAGTTTACTTCATATGGATACCCAATGCTTCGTCACAACCTTTCTTGTTTCTTGCTCTTAGTGGTGCGCCCTCTTGTACATGTGGTGCTCCTGCTAACCTCATCTTCTCACTTTTTCTTCACTTAATTGCTTCCTCCAGGATAGATATATTATACGACCTCTACCATGGATTCACATGATGCGTCTAGCTAGCTGTGCCAGCTAGATGTCACTCAAGGGCACTACCCTATCACAGAAATGCCTCGGCAATTCATGGCAATTAAGCAAGATAAGATTCTCAGAGTGACGCTACACCACGCGCCTCGCTAATTTATTAACTGTTGTCTCCACGTAGTCCATATTAGAGCAAAGACAAATGATATTGTTGTGAATACTTTACTTAATTATATTGGGCCTAAATTTATTACACACATCACAAATAATTCAGTTATGCTTGCCCATGTTCGGGGTACACCATCCATGAACATTAATTGGTTGTTACTTTTCTCTCATAAACTAAGGGAACCATTAGCATTGGTTTCTTGGTTTTGTTAATCCTAATATGCACAATATTTTCTTACATATATAAGTTGGTTTCTACCCCCTCCGTTTCACAATATAAGATATTTTAGATTTGTGAATAAAATGTGTCTAGACTTTTTTAGTGTGTAGATTCACTTCAAACCTAAGTGAACCTATATACTAAAGGAAGTCTAGATACATTTGCTTTACAAAGCTAAACCATCTTATATTTTGAAATGGAGGGAGTATAAAATGCAACTTTAGCTTAGTTGTAAATTCATGATTTATTGGTATTTATTTGATACTGATTAGATAACACATGCATACTAACCTGCTAGGATTATGATTGTTCCATTTACCCCTTTAAGCTAGTACCATATTTGGGTTTTTTTATCATGCTGTATTGTCTTGGACAGGAATTTAAATTAACTACTAAAGGGACACAAAGAACCATAGTTGGTGACGTAGCCCCATACCGTATATTAGTGAAACTCGCTCAACATATGCTAGTGCCAAAGTTAGAGTGTGTTGGCCATTTGGGACGATTCCTTGTTTGTGGTCTAATTTTCACTAATAGGAAATTATAAAGACTAGATTAATCAACTATGTGGAATTTTTTTTGGTTCATCTAAACCCAGTTATTATACTATAGCTCCACCCTTGATTTATGCCACATGTGTATGGATCACAACGGTCCATAACTCACACATCTAGCCACATATGCACAATGGTCATACAAATTCACACCTGGATAGAGTCCCAACATCATGTTTTTAGGGGTTTGACCCGTGTTCATAGGGTTGATCTATGCTACCGTACTTTGCTCAATCAATATGGATGATATTCTAGAAATAAGTTCACTAGGCATGAGCGTTGAATGTGATCATATCTACTATTGTTTGATCTTATTTTGTTTCATCCAAATTCAATGGTGAGATTTTAACTTTGCAGTAAGATGATTATGTGCATCAGTTGATGGATAATCCTCCTTTCCTTATAAATAGACTAGCCAAGTATACACTAGCAATGAGAGAAGATTTAGTGCTCCAAATCTCTTAGGTGCTACCATATATATGTATTTTAGCACAATCATGAAATTATGATTTTATTTGAATTTTTCTTAACAACAACAACAAAACAGGTATCTATCACTAAAAAAACTTTTACACATAAAAATTAGAAAAATACAAGTTTGTCAATAAATAGAATTGTGTAGATAAATAATTGTTGAAGAATAATTGATGAAGCTAGTATTCACCATAAAACTTTTCTTTATTTTGTGTTGCGGCTTAAACTAAATTTTGTTCTAATGCTGATTTATTTATGTTACAACCTATCTACATTAAAACTCCTGTCTGTCAACTAGCAACGCCCGCATTGAACTTTTATTTCAGGACATCGCCTACACTAAACAAACATCACTGAAAGCATAGGAATGAACCATGAAACACGCATCCCATCCCACGACAAGAAAGATGTCCATTAGGTCCTGGACTGACGCACGCAGATACCGATTAGATCTGGACTTACTTAAACACAATTGGCGTCATGGTTATCAGCATTACTGGCTAATTAACTAGACTAACCCTTGCTCACCCGACGGCCGGGGTTGGTGCATCTAGATGCCGATCACTTGTGTCACAGAACCATCCAAACACGCCAAAACAACAAAATATGCTTAAGTAAAAACAAGCAAGGAAGAATTTTAATTATTTAGCGTGACAGTATCAATTAATTTATGGCCGCTGAAACCATTGACGTCCATGAGATGATCACTAGACACGAGCATGATCGATCAGTATGATCTATGTATCGCTAATTAATTGAAGACATCCAAGATTATCTCCTCCCTTATCTTCGCTTTCACGTTAGAAAAAAATAACTTTTGCAAAAAGAAAAAGAAAAGAACAACTAGCTAAGTATGCACTTTGCAAGCTAGGACAGTAACCACTGGTAAAAAATAATTTGGAAAGAAACAAAGTAGTAGTAGTGTATACGTCTCTCACTAGCTAGCCTTAGCTTTAGCTTTCTTCCTGTAACTAATTAATAAAATAACAATATGTAAAATTATACAGCATAAAGCCGTTCTTTTCATAACAAAAAATTAGTATATACGAAAATCTGGCATACTTTTTTTAGTTATTGTTTTTCCCCTCAAGTATAGTGTAACTGAATATTAGCTAAAAGCATTACAGAGTTTTTTTAAAGCTGCTAGGCAACAGCGTTGCCGTGTGGCATATATCTGAAAAAAGAATGTCCCTATCTAGCTAGTTCCTAAAATAAGTACATCTTCAGAAACAGGGTCACAAGGAATTCCGCCCACAGAATTAACCATTATATATTTCTTTAGATATGATGATACAACACGATAAGTTACACTACACACCCAGGTCAAGGATTATGTCATGCTTAAGTATAGAATGCTATCAACTAGGCCCCCAAAGCAATTGCGACCAGTGTCAAAGTGCAATGTACTGAATGAAAAGTTACCACCCAAAGAAAATTTTGCCAAAAGATTAATATAATCGTAATCAAACAAGTTGCTAGCATTAGTGGAAGACACAATTTTTTCCATGAAATGCAACTAGCAATATTTCATTGTCACTACCCTGCTCATCAATGTATGCTGTTTATTTTAGCTAACACTACACTAATTCAGACAGTATGTTCATCTACACTAATTCCCCATAAAAATGCACACATATATGTCTTTTTTCTGGGGAATGGAGTATTTTATACGTTGGGCCAGTCAATCATAAAGACAACAGACCTGGTCCATCAGACTACCCGGCCCTTCTTGGATGCAGTCCATTCAGTTAAACATCAAATTGCTTCTATGTCGTCTATATGCAACCCACAGAGGCAAGCAATACATGGACATAGGACGAGGGCGTTTCTTAGTGCAGTTTCACCCGATAGTGATGCTATATGGGCCGGCTCATCATGACGCGTGCCTATGGTGTTCATCGCGTCTCATATTGTTCTTTTCAGTTTCACGTATATTTTTTGTTTATTTTTTCTTTTTCATATTTTTTGGTGTGTCTTTGCTTTTTCTTTTTTCCTAAAACATTTTTAGATCATATTTTTTCATGATTTTTTTTGTATAATGCGATTTTTGTATCATCATCTATGAAGTTTTGTTTCGGTCTAAATTTTGTTCAACATGGGTGTTTATCCATTTGTTATATTATAACTGTGTTTGTCTAATTTTTTTTATTGTTTCTCCCGTCGTCATGATTTTTTTACATGGATGCCAAAATTTGATTTCACTTAGCCTAGTTTTTTGTTGTTTCTTAGTTTCAAGTGTATATTTTCGTTCCTTTGCGCTATTATTTTTACTCCAATTATTGTGTTGTTTAGTTTCATGTTGTGTAAATTTGTGTTTCCCTTGTAGACGAGGCTTGTACCTCAGACACTACAGGTTTGTTCCGCCTGCGGTTGTTGTGAACTAGTCTATCTATCTATCTATCTACTAATTTACTTTGAGGTAGGTTTGTCCGTCTGAAAATTTGGTTCCGATTTTTTTTGGACGATTTTGCCCCTGACTGTTCAGCTGAATTACAGCCCCTGCCACCGCAAGTCAAATCCCCACTCCCGAGCTCTCCGCCGCCCCGCCGGTCGGAGATCCCTCCCACCATCGTATACAACGCCGCTGTCCTCTGCCCCTCCCCCTTCACCCCACGTTGGAGAGGCATCTCTCCCCTAGCTGGCCGTAACAGCCAACTCCTGTCTGTTAGAGCTGCAGGGAGGTAGACGAGGATAAGCAGGGGTGGGGGCGGCGTCTACTTGCAGGGTGGCGCGAACAGCGAAGGGAATCAAGACGGAGGGAGAGGAAAGTGTGTGGCCCGCATCTCCACGGCGAGGACGCCTAACGCAGCACACGCGCCCTCTGGGGTGAGGCTCCTGGCGCGGCTCCAACATCCACGGCGAGGAAGCCCGACGAAGCCCTGGCACGGCCGTCTCCGTGCAGGGGGTGCGGTCTCCCCTCGATCCCCGCAGCAGATGCGTCGGCGGCGCGTTCTCCATGGAGAACCTCCTGACACAACACTTGTTAGTCCGCTGAATTAATCGTGCTCCAACACGTCCTCAGGCACCTGATTCCCCGACTATCAGCAGTCCGTGCACCGGCGGCACCCGCGTCGGGCTCCTTCATCGGCGACGGCTTCTCGCGTCCACTGCTTCTCGCGTGAGAGCCGGCGAGCCGCCACACGGAACCCGAACCCCTGCATCGTCTCCTTGAGCCACCAGCATGTCGTCGACAACGATTTTTGGGATCCATCTTGCTGGTGATTGATCTAGATTTATCCGTGCTTCTGTCTCCATCTCCTTGACTGAAACTCGATTGGAGAAGTTGCAGTGTGCGCAGGCTGTTCTGTTGACAAGTTCAGTTTGCATCTAGACATGATTTTGGTCCTTTTTTACGTAGCGATATGTTTCTGCTGATAAATACCATATACGCATGATTCATTTTCATTTCCTTTGGAAGAAATACTTGCCAGATCACTGTTTCTTAGCTAGGTTAGTTGGATTGTTGTAGTTCCACTGCTCTTGATCAATTTTTCTGTGGCGGTGTGTGGCTGCTACTTCTAATTTATTATGACAGAATTAATTGCATGTCAATTTCAAAAAATAGTTGGCAAATCAATTCAATTTTGGAAGTTCAGAGATGATAGAGGAAAAATGTCACTAATTTCTTGAAAAGTTAGTTAGCGCTATGCAATAGAACATGCAGAGAGAAGCTGGCGCCGATTTTTTTTTGTTAACGATACGACCCGAGGCTACAACTCGCTTGTGCTGAAACAAAGATTCCCAAAATATTTGATTGCACTTCATGGAGAGAGAACGAGAGATGTGTGGAGAAGAAGCATTAGATATGCTGCAGTACAACTATTTAACTTATGATAGCTTTAAAAAAGTTGTTTGTCTATGATAGTTTACTAATTAGGTCAACGGGTGAATTTGTCATGTAAAAAGTTCTAAAAATAAAGAATAATCGATAATACACATTTTTTGGGGTACTTCAGCGGTACTACGCAACTTCGACTATGCGTAGACGCGTAGTACACTGCTTAGAAAAGTGCCGAAAAATCTAATAAGTCTGTCAAGAAGACAAAATAATTGTTACAAAACATTAGGCGCCGACAGGTCCACGATCGAGGTGGACGGCTTGCGCGGAAGACTATGAGGAAGAGGATGGGAGGACGTTGTCGTCGAGCACAAAAATATGTGTGGTAGAGGGAGGGGAGAGGGGGTGGGGGCCCAAGGGCTATCAAGCAGGAATACGCCAACATTGTTCACTGGTGGAAGGTGAAGGATGGGAGGCGTCAAAGATGGAATTGATTTTTGTTGCGCAAGTTCTTTCGGCGTTGGTGGGTAGGACAAACGGTATGGGTCAACATGATTTCCTTTGGGTAGGTGGGATAGCGTTGACTATGGAGTATTAACCCGTAGTAACGCACGGGCTCTTTGCTAGTACCTAATAATAAATCACGAAGTGTTTCTCTTGTCCCAACACTTTCTTTTAGACCGTTTTGCCCCTGCAATTTGATGAAACTTACCCACTGCTACCATCGGTAAGTACCCTTCCCCGAAAAAAATCTTCGCTGGAAATAATCGTTCCCTGGTTTCCCCAACCTATCCAACCAGCGGAACGAGTTCCTTCATAAGAAAATAGAACGAGTTCCTAATTCATCTGTGATCCTTATCGATTTCCGTTCAATTTTTTGCCCCTTGCTCACGAAAAATCAGCCCATATATAGTGCCTATCCTCCACGCCTGATTTTCACAGAAACCCTAAAAAAAATCCTACCAAACGTATCGCACAAGCTCGCCGGAATTCATGCTCGAAATTGAGCTTCTATGCTTCCCGTCCGCTCGGTATTGATCCTGAGAGTACCAATTACCAATTTGATTTGAAGTTGAATCCAACATCCAACACAAAGTCCATTCCCGCACCTTGATCGCTTAAGTAAAAGTTGCACCAACGCAATCAGCCTCCTGCCGCGACGCGCCATCGCCCGCGATCCCCCTTCCTGTATTCCTCTCTGTAGAGCACCAATCGAGAGGACAGGAGGGAGGCTGTTGACTTCAAGCGCGAGTTTGGATGTGTTCTTCGAGGAAGGACGTTGCCACGTTGGTGGCAGCGAGCTTCGTGGCGCTAGTGATGAGGTCGCAGGAGCTGTCGACCATGGATCCGCGCCTTGGGCAGCTTCATGGGTCACGGCCGTGTCGACGACGAGGGCCGGGAGGGAGAATAGGAACTCGACGATGACCTTGTTCGGCTGCACGAAAAGCACGTGATATACCTTGGTGTCTTCCAGAATCCTCAAAAGGTCCGACAGACATCCAATGCCCGACCCGACGTCCTAGCAATGGCGGCACTCCGTTTCTCCCGTAGTCGCAGCCGTGCAGCAGCCAACACGCCAGAAACTCTTCATGTCGTTGCCATCGAATTTTCCATCGATCTATCTACGCTACGGTACATCAAGTTACCGATCTCTCCTGAATCAGTTGTAAAAGAAGCACGGGTGCTGCACACGCTGCCGAAAATCAATATTTCTATTCTACCCGTGCAGAGGCTCCTTTGCACCGCTGCTGCAGCGCAGACGCACCAAGATGCATCCTTTCTTAGAGTACCAGTCAAATCCAACGATTATTGGTGCAGCACAGGAGGCAGGATCTCCGGCCAGTGCGCGCATTCTCGCGGCCTCTCCACATATACGCGGTTGTCCATTTCCAATGTGCTATCGATCTTTGGCCTGCTGCGCGCCTCTCTCATTCTATGGAAGGAACACAAACCGTCTGCCACCGAACCACACCCCTGACCCCGAGATTCTGACCGCCTGCGATCTCCCTGACAGTTGTAGTCGCTGCTTCCTTCCACAACGAATAGAGTGGGAAGGCGGCAGGAGGGCCGGCCGGCCGGATAAAGCAAAGTGTGCAGCTTGGTTGGAGCGGGCAGCCGGCAGGCGCGGTGTTAATTGCCACCTGCACAACCAGGGCGCGCTCTGGGTCGTCCCTTCGCGATGTGTTGCTTCTGTAGTTAATCCACTAAAAGATGCACTAACTATGTGTGGAAAATATTGAATCCCTAATATTTTGGTGTATTGATTTGATTCTCACGGGGAGTATATATAGACGTACACGGGGTAGGAGGAGACTTGGAGTACAAGATGTAGAGTCCTAGTCTATCTCTAGTCTATACACATATACGTACTCTAACATCCCTCTCAGTCGGAGCGGGAGTAAAGCGGACGCTTGCGACTGGATTTGAAGTCTTGCGCTTCCGTCGTCTTCACCTCTTTGTCATCATCACCTACGTGAACATGATCATGACTGACACCTACGGGTGGTGATTGCGTCCCCTTCTAGTGCCTCTCTTCCCTCCCGCAGTCACAGCGGGAGTGGCGTGGACGCAAGTGACGACGCGGACGTTGTTGACTGGAGTTCTTGAGTTGTTGTAGACGTTGTTCTTGATGTCGATGTCGAGGTAGCCGATCGTGACGTAGCCGTGGTCGAGGTAGGTGTGGTCGATATCGTAGACGTCGTAGTGGTGTGGCCGCCATTGCCAGAGGCGCAAAAAATTGCGCGGTTTTTTGTTGTTGTTGACGAAGCTGCAGTTGTGGACGTTTTGCACCTTGTAGAGGTACCGTCGGGGCGTCTCTTGGACGCGGTACTAAGTGAGATCACCGGTTTTGCCAGGACCGGAGGAACCCACCAAGCACAGATGGTTTTGCCAGAACCATATGCGCGGTCGTAGGGGCGTCACAATTGTGATGCCGGTTTGTTGATGCAGTCGTCGGGGTCGTGGACGCGGCAATGCCGTCGTCATGCCTTGTAGTACGTGTACTGTCAGAGGGCGTCGTAGTCGTATGTTCATCATGAGGACGGTATATCGGCGGCGGCGATGTGTCGACGAAGATGTTGATGAAGACCACGTAGATGTAGACCTTGGCGATGATGTGTCGTCGTTGATGGAGTAGGCGTCTCAGCGATGATCGTCGCTCGAAGGCGTCCCTTGTGGCGGCGATGATCTTGAAGCCTTAATGTCGGAGAAGTCGGCGTAAAAGTGTTCCACACCGGCCTGGCGTGTGGATGATGTCGTTGTCGCGTCTCCGTGGATGTGCTCGACGAAGATCTTGGCGTGTAGTCTAACGTAGTCGTACAACTTGACGTAGATGTCCGAATCGATGTAGTCCGGCTTGATGCAGTGCAGATCTTGATGTTGATGTAGTCGTGTCGAAGCATTGCAGATCTGTATAACTTTAACGTAGACACCGGCGTGCGCGATAACCTGGATCTGCGCGTGGTGTTGTCATGTCGATGCCGAGTCAGGCAGGTCACACACGGGGCGAGTTGATCTTGGAGGCGTATCAGACGTGGAATTGATGCAGGTATTCCAAGCTATTTGTCCTCTAGTGCATGACACCAGTGGTTTGAGTCCATATGCACGGTGCTGCTTCCTGCTGTAATCCCGCATATGAAGCTGGCCGTAGACATCTGCATGGACGAGGCCCTCGCGTCGCGGCCAGCGCCTGGACGAGGCGTGTGAGGCCGCGCCCGTGCCCGTGCCCGGGTGTGTACGTCGATGTGATGATTTTTTTTCTTCTCGATCTGCTGCACCGTGTGCCGCACGCGCGGAAGAGCCAGGCGAGGAAGATCTGCCGCCGAAGTTACACTTCGCCATGTACAAATCTGAACGGTTCTTCACCGGATTGTAAGATTGTGTGGGTTTAGGGATTTATTTTGCTAAACTAGATCCAATCTATAGAATTGGAGATTCGAAATTGATCTAATCTATTCTAAAGAACCGATCTGATCTTTGATCGAGACCGGGTGCCGCGCCCCCGAGGAGTAATCTCCCTGGGGGCGGCGTGTTGCGGAAGTGGTGGAAGAACCTAGGATCGGCGCCGTAAGGCTAACCGCTCTGATACTATGTGGAAAATATTGAATCCCTAATATTTTGATGTATTGATTTGACCCTCACGGAGAGTATATATAGACGTACACGGGGTAGGAGGAGACTTGGAGTACAAGATGTAGAGTCCTAGTCTATCTCTAGTCTATACACATATACGTACTCTAACACTATGATCATATAATGGCATCGCACTTTGTGACTAATGAAACTGAGTTTTCTACACGTAATGGCAATTGGAATAATTGTAGTCTATAAATTAAGACCTAGCTAATCCCACGCCCTCACGATCGAGGTCCAAGCGTCGGAGCCGAACGACCCCTAGGCGAATCGCCAGTCTACTCCGGATCGTTCCCCGCCGCCGCGAAATCACAGACCTCGGAAGACAAGATCAGAGAGAGCCAAGTTAAACGTTGAGGGTGATCTCTTCTATTGCCGCACCGTCGAATCCTACACCATGGACGATCGTTGCTGAAACGTCTTCCTCTCGGTGTTCCACCATGTGAGGGCTGCGCCCGTGACTCGTGCAGGAGCAGAGCTGGCCTTTGATGCCAAGATGCAGGCACAGTGCTTTAGTTTGGATTCTGAATTTCGAAGTCACTGTACTCTGTATGCGCACCAATCTCCTCTGAAACCATCTCCTTGCTTGGCCGCACCTTCCGCTCGAGCGCTGCCTACACAAAGTAATGCCCCCTCAACCACTACAGGAATGGGAAGCTACGCCGACGGCCGGTCGCTACGCCGACGGCCAAACGTCGGGGTCGTCGGCGTAGCCATCGTCTAGGCCAGCTCCGCCAAGCAGCCGTCGGTGTAGAATTGCCCTCGGCATATCCTAGCATACGCCGACGGCTGCCCTCGGCGTAGCTATTTTTTATTTTATCTCATTAAACTTTGAAAAATCATAACTAAATCATTCTAATTCGGAAAAATACAAATAATATATCAAAATTTGTAGAAAAATAAGACCTATCTATCTACACTCAAATATTACACATTTGTAAATAAAAATTAAGTAAAACATAAAACATTATATATAGTTTAAAACGGGCATAAAAAATTCAAAAATGATCGAAATAATGCGAAACCTTCGCGTGGTGTTATATTATGTGACATAGTTAGAAGGAAAAATATAAAACTTGGTATATTGATTATGTCTCAAAGAAACCTTCACAAAATGACCTATCTCATTCGAGGTTTCTTGGCTTTCAGGTTAAATGATCAATGTTATGGCTAGAATCAAGGCATAGTTTGTGATAATGTGCCCATATTATGCATACACATGCATCATGGGATAGCGAACAATGTTGCAGGAGGAAGCTTTCCTTTTTGTCGCACCAAAAAGGCATTTTCCATTTTCCGAGCATAAAAAACGGACGGTTTTGTGAAGTAACCACCAAATGGCTAATTCAAAATGGTACCACCACATTTTACAAAAATACTATACCACCTTATATGGACAATGTCCCAATAAGGGGATCCGAAACCTTTCCGTCCACCTCTGGTGAAAAATACAAATTCCTGCCGAATCGGTAGGAAGTGGGTCAGATATGAACTACAGGTACATGATCCGATGCTCATGTTTTTTTACAAAAATCATTTTTAGGTTCAAAATATGCTATTTTATCAAAAATCCAATGCAAGTTTAGCGAGACTCGGCCCCGAGCTAAGAATCTTCATGTCCGGCGTTCGACAAAGTTTGACGATAGTTTAAAACGGGCATAAAAAATTCAAAAACGATCGAAACAATGCGAAACCTTCGCGTGGTGTCATATTATGTGACATAGTTATAAGTAAAAATAATAAACTTGATATATTGATTATGTCTCAAAAAACCTTCACAAAATGACCTATCTAATTCGAGGTTTCTCGGCTTTCGGGTCAAATGACCAATGTTATGGCTAGAATCAAGGCATAGTTTGTGATAATGTGCCCATATTGTGCATACACATGCATCATGGGATGGAGAACAATGTTGCAGGAGGAAGTTTTCCTTTTCGTCGCACCAAAAAGCCATTTCCCATTTTCCGAACACAAAAAATGGACGGTTTTGTGAAGCAACCACTAAATGGCTAATTCAAAATGCTACCACCACATTTTACAAAAATACTATACCACCTTATATGCACAATGCCCCAACAGGGGGATCCGAAACCTTTCCGTCCACCTCTGGTGAAAAAGACAAATTCCTACCGAATCGGTAGGAAGTGGGTCAGATATGAACTACAGGTACAAGATCCGATGCTCATGTTTTTTTACAAAAATCATTTTTAGGTTCACAGTATGCTATTTTATCAAAGATCCAATGCAAGTTTAGCAAGGCTCGGCCCCGAGCTAAGAATCTTCATGCCCGCCGTTTGACAAAGTTTGACGATAGTTTAAAATGGGCATAAAAAATTCAAAAACGATCGAAACAATGCGAAACCTTCACGTGGTGTCATATTATGTGACATAGTTATAAGTCAAAATATCAAACTTGATATATTGATTATGTCTCAAAAAAACCTTCACAAAATGACCTATCTCGTTCGAGGTTTCTTGTCTTTCGGATCAAATGACCAATGTTATGGCTAGAATCAAGGCATAGTTTGTGATAATGTGCCCATATTGTGCATACACATGCATCATGGGATGGCGAACAATATTGCAGGAGGAAGTTTTCCTTTTCGTCGCACCAAAAAGCCATTTCCCATTTTCTGAGCACAAAAAATGGACGATTTTGTGAAGCAACCACCAAATGGCTAATTCAAAATGGTACCAACACATTTTACAAAAATACTATACCACCTTATATAGACAATGTCCCAATAAGGGGATCCGAAACCTTTCCGTCCAACTCTGGTGAAAAAGACAAATTTCTGCCGAATCGGTAGGAAGTGGGTCAGATATGAACTATAGGTACATGATCCGATGCTCATGTTTTTTTACAAAAATCATTTTTAGGTTCACAATATGCTATTTTATCAAAAATCCAATGCAAGTTTAGCGAGGCTCGGTCCCGAGCTAAGAATCTTCATGCCCGGCGTTCGACAAAGTTTGACGATAGTTTAAAACGGGCATAAAAAATTCAAAAAAGATCGAAACAATGCGAAACCTTCGCGTGATGTCATATTATGTGACATAGTTATAAGTAAAAATAATAAATTTGATATATTGATTATGTCTTAAAAAAACCTTCACAAAATGACCTATCTCATTCGAGGTTTCTTGGCTTTCGGGTCAAATGACCAATGTTATGGCTAGAATCAAGACATAGTTTGTGATAATGTGCCTATATTGTGCATACACATGTATCATGGGATGGCGAACAATGTTGCAGGAGGATGTTTTCCTTTTCGTCGCACCAAAAAGCCATTTCCCATTTTCCAAGCACAAAAAACGGACGATTTTGTAAAGCAACCACCAAATGGCTAATTCAAAATGCTACCACCACATTTTACAAAAATACTATACCACCTTATATGGACAATGTCCCAACAGGGGTATCCGAAACATTTCCGTCCACCTTTGGTGAAAAAGAAAAATTCCTGCCGAATCGGCAGGAAGTGAGTCAGATATGAACTACATGTACATGATCACATGCTCATGTTTTTTTACAAAAATCATTTTTAGGTTCACAATATGCTATTTTATTAAAGATTCAATGCAAGTTTTTCTTTTCATCGCACCAAAAAGCCAGTTTTCATTATCCGAGCGCAAAAAGGGAATTTTTTAAAGCAACCACCAAATAGATAATTCAAAAAACGGAAGGTTTGTGATTAGTTGATATGGATATCATATTTGGATTCCTCTCATTTTTCTGATCAATTTAGACATATTATTTGTTAAATTCTGATTTACAGATTTAAAGATATTAATTATTCCATATTAAATAGAAAAATAGAAAAAAGTAAAATTATTATATTTTTATTTGAATTCAATAATATTTTTACTTATTTATTAATGTTTACTTAGATACTTGTTTGTAATTTCAAAAAATATAAACATGTGACATGTTGATATAAGGGTTAATAGGATTGATATCATCGTATTGACAACAATGTATAAATTACTTTGCGGAAACAGATTCTGAAGGAACGAGGAAGTTAATCGTGCTGGAGCTGGAGTAGTATTAGGATGGGTGACCGGCCGGGAAGTTTGACCAAGACTGCAATTTAATTAAATATTAAGTGTAATTAGTGTTAAAAATATTCAAAGTCAGAGATTAACGAGTCAAACAATTCAAAGATTCAAAAATTGAGAAAAAAAATAAATTTTTTTTTTTTTTAAAAAAAATGTTTTGCAACCTGTCGACAAGCTATGCCGACGGCATTGCCCTCGGCGTAGCATACGCCGACGGTATTTTGATACGCCGACGGCCTCTACGTTCTCCGCCGAGGGAGACCTTTGCCGAGGAGGCTACACCGAGGACAGCCGTCGGCGTACCATACGTCGAGGGCATTTTAACCTACGCCGACGGTTTTTTGTCCTCGGCGTAGCGCGCGCGTCCTGTAGTGAACCTCGCTTGGCTACCATGGACGATATCCACCGCCTTCTTCATGTTCTCATCACGGCCTGGCTCAGCTACATCACTACATGGGCATGGCCTACGGTTTCTTCTGAGACGTAGGATCCTGGCTGCTGCACATGCGCTTCCAACCAACTGGATCTATGGACTCAACTAGGATACGTATGCATGCAACTCTATTATTAATGCATGACAACAGAAGCAATCTCTTTAGATGTCATTGTTTAAATTTGTGAGTTAATTCTTTTGGATGTCAACAAAGCCGGTAATTTCTTTTTTCTAAGAAAATCTCAGTAGCAAGCTCTGCGATGTGACTTCACAAAAAGATGAAAGAGAACCACGCCAAGAAAGAGGAAGAGGGGGTTTAGAGAAAGGAAATATTCTGTTTGCGAATTGGAACAATCAATTGATAGAGAAGCGGATGTCAACGAGCAAGTTAAAAAATGTCTATACTGTGACGTGCCCCTGATTTAAAAGAACACTCACTACCGGCACATCAAAGAAGACTAACTTCTTCCGCTGTAACACGCGGGCATTTTGCTAGTTTATACATATTGTTGATTTTTAGTCCCGTGCTAGTTACGTAAAGAGATATTAATCTGTTTATATACCCCGGTGATCCGCCTAACAAGTACAAGTTGTGGTTGAAAGAAATGAACGAAGAAAATAAAATCTTCCAGCAACACGCATAGTTTAACAGGGACTACCGGACTAGTGGTTGTCTTTCCTCAACCATCACTATGGCCCAACAAAACAAAAAGAGAGCTAGGAATAGCCCAGACGAGGCCCGGAGGATAGTCCCATCTCCCATGGGTTTGTATACTCCATCGTAAAAAACAAATACACATTGTCTTATTGGGCTATCTACGCAAAGCATAGAGATACCAAAATTAAATATTGCATCCTATAGGGAGAGGTTATTTAGAGGTCCCGCAGTTGATAAGCCCGTGCTCTAAGGGGTCAAAGTTGCTGTAATTAGAACGTTTCAAAAAGTTGGGGAGACAACTATCAAGAGGGGTCTGTTTGAATAAATTTTGGCCAAACCAAATTTTCCCATGACTTGCATCGTATGGAGATAGCTGGTCATGTCTGTTAGGATAATTCGTTATGCTAGTGCCCATGCAACTGTTGGTGCGGTCATTTCCTTGCTAGTTGCTACAATGTCCTAACCCTAGCCCTCCTCGAAACAGGCATTACGCCCAGCTTTATAAATAAAGCAACGACCATCCAGAAAACATGCAAGTCACCGACGCCCAGGCGTCAAAAGAAAGTAAAAAGAGTCCGCTGGGGCCACGGCACAACAAGCCCAAAGAAAAGAGCAAAAAAAAAACAGAAGGGGAAGCTGGAGGAGTGCTCCCCTACGAGGCCATAGAAGCACTAGCAGGAGCCGCGAAGCGCTGCGTCGACGCCCTGAGAGCCAGCAAGATGCCGTCCACGCTCTCCCGGTCCCTCTGTCTAGATAGGGGGGACCACTGCTGTAAGAAGGCAAGCAAAGCGAAAACAGAGTCAGAAGCACGGCGGGGAAAGATCCTCTCGATCACCATCTTATTCCTAATGGTCCATAGTGTCCAAGTGATGGCCGCAAACACCAACCAGAAGAGGTGGCGCCTCCTACCGGTATGGTTCGCCTCAGTTTATAGGAACTCACCGAGGTCTTGGGCCTGCCAAGCAGGCCCTAGCGCTTCTCGAACAAAGTTCCACAGAAACTGAGCGACGGGACATGTGAACATAATGTGGGTGCAAGTCTCTGGCATCCCACACGACCCATTACCGGGACCGTTGCGTTTCGACACCTCTACCCCCGAGGGCAGACGATCCCGTAGCAGCTGCCACAGGAAGATACGCAGGCTCAAGGGAAGGGGAGCCTTCCAAAGGTGCGACGTCCAAGGTAACTCTGGACCCTAAAAAAGGGTCCTATAGGCCGAACTAACTAAAAATGCTCCCGAGGGAGACTGGCCCCATGTAACCTTGTCCCTCTCCTCCAATAGGGACAAGGGTAGGGAGCCTCGTAGCCTCAAGAAGTCAGCCGCCTCAGCATCATTGAAGGACCTCCGGAATGGGATGTTCCAGAGGCCTCCATGGGCTGCCTCGACAACCAACATCGTGGGAGCTGCGCAAATGGCAAACAGTGCAGGAAATTCATGGTAGAGGGAGACCCCTTGTAGCCAGGGGTCCAGCCAAAACAGAACTTCCTGCCCATTTCCCACCACGAAGGAGGAACCCCTACGGATGAGGTGCTTAATGTCTTGGATGACTCGCCAGAACTGGGACCCCTCCCTACGTTCGCACGCCATTAGGGGGTGGCCCCGCAGGTAATTTGCCTTAATTAGTTTGAGCCAGAGGCCACCATCGTCCTGGAGAATCCGCCAGACCCATTTCAGTAATAATGCCACATTGAAGCGACGTGAGTCAAGGACTCCTAAACCCCCAAGAATCTTGGGGGTACAGATATCTGCCCACTTCACCATATGGAATTTCTGGTGCCCATCTCTGTCGGCCCAGAAGAACCTAGACAGCTCTTTCGCAAAGTCTGTGTGGGTTCCTTCAGGGAGAAAATAAAGGCCCATCTGATACATGGTGAGGCTGGACAAGCAGGAGTTAATCAGGATCGTTTTGCTCCCCTTGGATGTAAGGCGCGCACCCCACGACTCGGCTTTGGACCGAACCTTCGCAACCATGGGGGCGAGATCCCTGATCAGCACCCGAGAATCACGCATGGGCATCCCCAAGTAGGTTATGGGGAATTCCACCAACCGGCAGTTCAAGCGATCCGCGATGCGTTGCTTTTCGTCCTCGGGGAAGCCCAGGATCATAACCTTGCTCTTGTCGAAGTTAATCTTGAGGCCCGATGAAGACTCAAAGCACAGGAGCAGGAACTTGAGGTTAATAATATCAAGTTCCGACCCCTGCACCATGATCATAGTATCATCTGCATATTGGAGGTGGGAGATTCCACCTTCGGGGATAAGATGCCCTACCACACCCGATATTTGGCCAACGGTCTTGGCTTTGTCCAAGATCTCTGCTAGGGAATCCACCACGGAGTTAAAGTGCAGGGGAGAGATCAGGTCCCCTTGTCTAACTCCGCAGGAGGGCCGAAAGTATGGCCACACTTCCCCATTTATATTAATCGCTGTGCTACCACTCATGACAAATTTCATGATCCAAGAAATCACCCTATCATCAAGCCCTCGGTGTTCGAGGACTTGTCTAAGGAAGGCCCAATCCAATTTATCGTAGGCCTTCTGAAAGTCTAACTTGAGGAAGACCCCTTTCTGATGGCGAACCTTCACCTCATGAATGATTTCATGCAGTGCGAGTACACCATCATGAATCAGGCGTCCCTTCAAGAAGGCAAACTGAAGTGGATGAGTTAAGCGTTCCATGATCGGAGCGGGTCTGATGGCGCAGACCTTAGAAAAAATCCACTGGATGACGTTGATCACAGTGATTGGACAAAATCGGCGAATATCCGTGGCCCCCACTAGTTTGGGGATCAGGGTAATCACACCAAAATTGAGCCTAGACATGACAAGAGTTCCAGTGTAGAACTCCTGAAACATCGGCATAATCATCGGGCGAAGCTGATCCCAGAAGGTTTGGAAGAAAATCACTGGTAGCCCGTCCGGACCGGGAGCTGAGTTGGTCTTCATGGACTTAATAGCTTCGGCAACCTCGGTATGGAGAAACGAGAGGGTCAGCTCCCCGTTTTCCTCCGCAGTCACCTTGGCCTCCGCAGTCCAAAAGTCCCCACTCAGCGCTAGTCATGTTCTTGTAGGGGTTCGTAGCATGGAAAACAAAAATTTTCTATCGCATACAAACAAACAAGCCAAGATCTATCTACTAGATTGTAGCAACGAGTCGATAGAGGAACTCACCCTCGAAGATTCCAAAGCGGTTAACGAGAGCAGATTCTCGTGGGTGATGTAGTCGTACTCTTTCCGATCTCAAGATCGCGTAGACGATCCTTCCGGCGCCACGTTCCGGCAGCGCTCCCGCAGTCGGTCACACGTTCGGTACTCGACGAAGACCTTCCTCTCCCTTGTTCCAGCAGGCAGCGGAGGTTGTAGCACTCTCCTCGCGATTCCGGCAGCACAACGGCGTGGTACCGGAAGTAGAGGGGAAATCCCGCAGGGCTTCGCCTTAAGCCGGTGCGAGTATGGTGGAGCTTATGAGAGAGGCTATTAGTGGTCTAGTAATTAGACACACCAATTAGAAGGCTCTAAACCAACTAGAAGGCTCTAAACCGCTGGCTAAAGCAATTAGAAGCTCTAAACCAAAACGGCTCTAAACCGGAGGTAGAAGATAGGAACTTGTGTGTACTAGGAGGGGAGCCCTGCCCCTCCTTATATAGATGGGAGGGGGCTGGCGCGCCAGGGGAGGGAGGGAGTCCCTCCCCAACTCGACCTAGGGCTGGCCGCCGGCTTGGAGGAGAGAAACTCCTCCTCCAAGTCGGTTCCAACTCCTCTTGCTTGTTTCCCACAGTTTCTTGTTTTAGCCGTTTGACTTTCAAACTGGACATTTGACTTTTCTGTTTTAGGATTCAATTTAATCCTTTATTTGGGACAGCAAGAACACTTAGTACATGATGCAATCATTCCAATATGTAATGACACATTCATGTACCCCTCCCCCCCCCGGAGTGCCGGACAATCCGGAACCTTCCAGAACATTCCCGATGAAAACACCGGAATCATTCCCGAACTCCGAAACGGGACTTTCCTTATATGAATCTTATTCTCCGGACCATTCCGGATCACCTCGTGATATCCCGGATCCCATCCGAGACTCCGAACAACATTCGGTCTCTTTCTCATAATACCATAACTACTCAAACAACGTCGAATCCTTAAGTGTGTCTCCCTACGGTTCGTGAATTATGCGGACATGATCGAGACACTTCTCCGAACAATAACCAATAGAGGAATCTGGAAATTCATATGGCTCCCACATATTTCTACGATTACTTTGCGATCGAATGAACCACTTACATACGATACCAATTTCCCTTTATCTCACGATAGTTTACTTATCCGAGGTTATGATCGTCGGTATCTCTACATACCTAGTTCAACCTCGTTACTGATAAGTACTCTTTTCTCGTTCCCGTGATATGTGATCCCTTGTGAGCCAGTCACATGCTTGCAAGCTAATTGGATGACATTTCACCGAGAGGGCCCAGAGTATATCTATCCGTCATATGGATGGACAAATCCCACTCTTGATCCATGTGTTTCAACCAATACTTTCCGAACACTCAATGCCACCTTTATAGCCACCCAGTTACGGTGTGGTGTTTGATGTCATCAAAGCATCCATCCGGTAAAGGTGATATGCATGATCTCATGGTCGAAGGAATTAGGTTACTATGTATCAGAAAGCATATAGCAATTGAACTAATGAAATGACTTGATCTTTATGCTACGCTTATCTATAGGAGTATGTCCATCACATCATTCTCCTAATGATATGATCCTGTTGTTAATAACATCTCTATGTTCATGATCAGGAAACCATGATCATATATTAACCAACAAGCTAGTTTAACAAGAGGCTTTACTAGGGACTCTTATTTTAGTTTACAAATCACACAAGTATTAATGTTTCCGGTTAATACAATTATAGCATGGTATGTAAACATTTATCATAAGTGTGAAGATATGATAATAACCACTTTATTATTGCCTCTTGGGCATATCTCCAACAGTCTCCCACTTGCACTAGAGTCAATAATCTAGTTTCAAACCTTTGTGTATTCAACACCTATGGCTTTACGGTGTTGTAAGTACACGATTGCTAGTGGTCAACTGATCTCCGGATCTGACACTTCCAGGTCCGTGTGTAATTGCATGTCTTTGCGTCTCTACGCATCACTCATTCTCTAATGAGATGGCTTTGTATAAATTTGGTCTTTCGGTGTGACCTTTAGCTCTTTGGGGTTAAAACATGTTGATAATATTGTCGCACAATATATCTTCATAGTATTATCCCACTGTGAACTACACCTAGTTTGATAACAAACTACTTGACACAAATGCCCTCTTTTGCTGCATAAATAGCAGTCATATACTTAGCCTTTTGTTGTAGTATCTGTCACAATGTCTTAACTTTGGAACTCATCCAAATCCATTATGGAACTCACTTTCCATTATATTGTGCCACCCTTAGTTTAGATTGAGATAAACTTAATTTGTACTTTGTGACAAAACTAGTATCAATGTAGTACTTTTACAATGAACTAACCATCTATTTGTCACTTCTACAAATATTATACTCTTAGTTCTTTCAAAAGATCATAAGAATATCCTTACTATTGTCCAATGATCATCTTACGAATCATTCTGGTATATGCTCACAACATTTAGAGCATAGGACATATCTGGATTTGTACATATCACAGTATGATTGATATAAATACTCTTTGTGATTTCATACATCAAGTATCAATCTATACTTGATTATTTGTTTCACTTTACCAAATGTCAATACACTTGAATATATCATCAACATTGAACTTATTCAATCCTTTCTGTGTGACAAGAACCTCTCTTGTAGTTTCTATATTGAACTCATTCAATATCTTGTCTATGTACTTCTGGCACAACCATATTAGCGTCTATTGATGCCAAATATTTGGGTTTTGCCTAAGTCTTTCATCAGGATGAAATTCTTAATATGTGTTAATAAAAGATACATCTTTTCTAATCAACAATATGTCCTCCACATAATGTATTAGAAATATGTCTTAGTGCTCCCACTTAATTTCTTGCAAACACAAGCATCTTCATTGTCTCTGATGAAATTAAACTCTTTTAACAGTTTCATCATAGTGAAGATTCCAACTCCGTGATGCTCACTTCAACCATTGAAGTTTGCATATGCTTTTAGCATCCTTTGAATTAACAAAACCCTATGGACCATGTTATGCACATGTCCTAGGTAACGATTCTATTAGAAGAACTTGTTTTGTTTATTCAACTACCATATAACAAAATTATATGTAGTGGTTGCTATATTAATCCGTCTAGACTAAATATCACTATGAAAGATCAGATCTTGTCATAGTCAACCTTTGAACATTGTTGTGAACTCTTTCCCAACATGTCGACTATTTCATAGATGTGCAACATCCATGTCTATTTATTTATAGATTCAAACACAACAGTAAGGTCTTACACCTTTCTCGAGGGTCCTTCAAGTTCAAAACTTGATTTCTCGTGTATGGAACTATCACGGATTTTATGGCTTCAAGCCATTTGACGGAGTCAGGGCCCATCATCGCTTCTTTGCATGTAGTCGGTTCATTATTCTCAAATAATGATTCAACCCTCAAATCTTGGTATTTGATTGTTCATCCGACCTACTTGTTTCAATAGGAACTTGGATCTCCGTGACCACAACCTTTGAGGTACGTGAGCCATGAGCTTTGTTGCTGCCTCCGGAACACTTTTCGGTGCTGCGCAACTCTGCACATACAGCTAAGGTTCTTTTAACCTTATCAAAGTTTCTATTGTCCTCCCACTTAACTTTTCACAAAAAATTCCTTCTCAAAGAAACTTGACGTTTTAAGTGACAAACACTTTTGTCTCCGATGTTATGGAGGAGTACTTAACAGTTATTCAAAATAACATACAAAGACAGGTTCATCCGACTTTGGTTGCAAACATCTTTCTTATGCATAGCATACCAATGTTTAAGAAAGGATAACTTGGGTTTTATCCCAAACCATAACCTTATATGGTGTCATTTCAACGGATTATGATGGAGCTCTTTTCAGTGGAAAAACGGTAATCTCTAAAGCTTTTAATCTTTAAAATATAATAGCAGTTTTATGAATTATACCTTTGATCTAACCATGTCAAACAAGGTTTAATTACATACCTCGAACGTTCCATACTCTTATGGTGTTTCGGGAAATGCAAATCCACGGAACGATTCCTTAAATCTTAGGTATTATGCTAAACTTATAACTCAAATATCTTCCTTTATGATCTTTATCATAAACTATTTATATTCTTGTTACAATGATTTTGCACTTCATCTTGAAAGTCTTTTGAACTCTTCAAATATTTCACACTTCATCCTTATTAAGTAAATATTCATATATTCACTCAAATTTTCGGAGAAAGCACATGAAGTTGAAATCCATCGCTCTTGACTATAATGGACTTCATACAACAATATGTACAAGTTCCAATAAGCTAGTCCATCATTCCCTTTTGGCCTATGAACGAAGTTTTAATTATCTCTAGGAAAGTTTCACAAGCGTCATTTGATCAAAATCAAATAGACTCCAAAATTCCATCCATATGGATTTTCTTCATGTTTTCTTTCCAATATAATTTAAACGGCGATGTCACTTCCTAAGTGATCTTTCAATCAATTTGTCTTTCGACATTTTTAGCACTAGTTTTATGGATGTTATGTCTCCAACGAGATTTGCGAATCATCCATCTTTTATGGATTACGGCAATTATTTGAACAACCCTTTTGTTCTCATAATACCCGATAAAACAAATCTTTGAAGGCAAGCTTTGATGTTTAACGAGCAACACAATAACCCTTTATTTTGTTCTCGATGAACATCATCACATATTCTTTTGCTAGTTACTTAGGCCATTGTAGTTCATGAATTGTGTTGTTTCGTATGACGATTCACACCAACAAATTCAGTATCAAATACTTAAGAACCACATGTTTAACAAGCAAAGAATATAGCCATAACATGTATATCATCTATATACTTAAACTGAACAATTCTAGTCTTTTCTTTTCTGCCATATATTTATGAGATTCTCTTTCAGTATTTTCTTTTCTGTTTGAAAGAATCTATCAACATCAATAGTGGAGTCATACATATGACACATAATCCAAAGCGTGTATAATTAAATACCAATGTCTTTGGACTTGCACTTTGAAGTAGATCACCATCATCAAATGTTTGGTGTTCTTCCAAATTCCTTTCTTTAGTAATCTCTTGGTGTAGTAAATATTTTACCTACATCAAATATTCACCCTTATCATGGAATTATCCATGATCAAGCTACTTTTAGCTTATAAAGATGAATCGCAAGTATAATGTTGCTCTCCAAAACCTTTTGGAGGATTAGGACAACTAGTGTCTCCAACCTTTTGCAAATTCTCATCAAATATGAGAACATGACTTTTGCCATATTATACTCTATCATGTTGCAACCAAAACTTTGTTTCAGATATCACAATATCTTCCACACATCATGGTTTCTGAAACAACTCTTTCAGATCCTAGATAACCTTGATATTAAGAGAATCCTTTGAATATCAAGAATCATGGAGACAAACATGATACTTATATACTAACACTTGGAATTGTTACTCTTGATTTAATACTAATTATTAAACTTCATGGAGTAACCGGAACTTACTGAAAGTTTGCAATAGAACTTTTAATCTTTAGATTAACACTTCAAAACAATACGATACCAGTTCGTAAAGTAACTAACCAGAATTCTATAGTTCTATCATCTCAATTATAACTAAGCGCAAGGTGGTAAACGGATGCCAATGACTACAACAACTATGCAAATTCACTTTGATTTAGTTTATGATAAATTGAGTTCTAATTAATAATTAAATTAATCTAGGTGAACTCCCACTCAAAACAATATCCCTCACATTGTTTTAGTGATCACACGAACCAAATCCACCACATCAAAACCGATCATCACGAGAGTTGATATAGCTTCAATGGCGAACAATCAACATGTTCATCATATCTACTATATGACTCATGCTCTACCTTTCGGTAATCCGTGTTCCTGAGGCCATGTCTGTACATGCTAGGCTCGTCAAGATCAAACCTTAGCTTCCGCATAAGCAAATCTGGCTTGCTTACGTTGTATACACTTGCGGAATCTAACACACCCGATCATCACGTGGTGCTTCGAAACCACAAGCTTTAGCAACGGTGCATACTAAGGGTGAACACTTAAGAACTTGAAATTGTGTGCTTGAGGGATCATCTAATAATGCTACCGTCGTCTACTAAGCAATACAAGATGCATAAAGGATTAACATCACATGCAATTCATAATATGTGATATGATATGGCCTTTCTTCTTTGTGCTTCCGATCTCCATCTTCTAGCACGAACATGATCTCCATCATCACCGGCATTGCATCAAGGTCAATGACGCTTCTCCATGGTTGTCGTCCACCGGCTTCAACTATTACAACTACTTTGAATAGACACGCGGGTCTTAACATAAATTAAAGACAACCATATGGCTCCTGCCGGTTGCCAACTTACAATAAGGAACATTGCATACATCAAATATAATCACAATCATGGCCATATCAAATCACTGCACACCCCTGCAAAACAAAGTTAGACGCCTCTACTTTCTTTGCATATTTTACGTGGTTTGGGGCTTTCAATAAGTGTCGTTCTAACTTACGAACAAGAACCACAACATTGATACTATCATTGTTGATCACCTGTTGTAAATTGGATCTTAACTATGCTAGGAGAAACAGGCACCCGCAAAGCCACTTATGCAATACAAGTTGCATGTCAAGCGTGGAGCAAGTCTCATGAACGATGTCATGTAAGGTTAGCCCGGGCCGCTTCATCCCAACATACCGCAAGATGCAAAGTACATAAGAAGCAATCGACAATAAAAGCATCAACGCCCACAATGACCATTGTGTTCTACTCGTGCAACAGATCTACATATAGACATGGCTCTGATACCACTGTAGGGGTTCGTAGCATGGAAAACAAAAATTTTCTATCGCATACAAACAAACAAGCCAAGATCTATCTACTAGATTGTAGCAACGAGTCGATAGAGGAACTCACCCTCGAAGATTCCAAAGCGGTTAACGAGAGCAGATTCTCGTGGGTGATGTAGTCGTACTCTTTCCGATCTCAAGATCGCGTAGACGATCCTTCCGGCGCCACGTTCCGGCAGCGCTCCCGCAGTCGGTCACACGTTCGGTACTCGACGAAGACCTTCCTCTCCCTTGTTCCAGCAGGCAGCGGAGGTTGTAGCACTCTCCTCGCGATTCCGGCAGCACAACGGCGTGGTACCGGAAGTAGAGGGGAAATCCCGCAGGGCTTCGCCTTAAGCCGGTGCGAGTATGGTGGAGCTTATGAGAGAGGCTATTAGTGGTCTAGTAATTAGACACACCAATTAGAAGGCTCTAAACCAACTAGAAGGCTCTAAACCGCTGGCTAAAGCAATTAGAAGCTCTAAACCAAAACGGCTCTAAACCGGAGGTAGAAGATAGGAACTTGTGTGTACTAGGAGGGGAGCCCTGCCCCTCCTTATATAGATGGGAGGGGGCTGGCGCTCCAGGGGAGGGAGGGAGTCCCTCCCCAACTCGGCCTAGGGCTGGCCGCCGGCTTGGAGGAGAGAAACTCCTCCTCCAAGTCGGTTCCAACTCCTCTTGCTTGTTTCCCACAGTTTCTTGTTTTAGCCGTTTGACTTTCAAACTGGACATTTGACTTTTCTGTTTTAGGATTCAATTTAATCCTTTATTTGGGACAGCAAGAACACTTAGTACATGATGCAATCATTCCAATATGTAATGACACATTCATGTACCCCTCCCCCCCCGGAGTGCCGGACAATCCGGAACCTTCCAGAACATTCCCGATGAAAACACCGGAATCATTCCCGAACTCCGAAACGGGACTTTCCTTATATGAATCTTATTCTCCGGACCATTCCGGATCACCTCGTGATATCCCGGATCCCATCCGAGACTCCGAACAACATTCGGTCTCTTTCTCATAATACCATAACTACTCAAACAACGTCGAATCCTTAAGTGTGTCTCCCTACGGTTCGTGAATTATGCGGACATGATCGAGACACTTCTCCGAACAATAACCAATAGAGGAATCTGGAAATTCATATGGCTCCCACATATTTCTACGATTACTTTGCGATCGAATGAACCACTTACATACGATACCAATTTCCCTTTGTCTCACGATAGTTTACTTATCCGAGGTTATGATCGTCGGTATCTCTACATACCTAGTTCAACCTCGTTACTGATAAGTACTCTTTTCTCGTTCCCGTGATATGTGATCCCTTGTGAGCCAGTCACATGCTTGCAAGCTAATTGGATGACATTTCACCGAGAGGGCCCAGAGTATATCTATCCGTCATATGGATGGACAAATCCCACTCTTGATCCATGTGTTTCAACCAATACTTTCCGAACACTCAATGCCACCTTTATAGCCACCCAGTTATGGTGTGGTGTTTGATGTCATCAAAGCATCCATCCGGTAAAGGTGATATGCATGATCTCATGGTCGAAGGAATTAGGTTACTATGTATCAGAAAGCATATAGCAATTGAACTAATGAAATGACTTGATCTTTATGCTACGCTTATCTATAGGAGTATGTCCATCACATCATTCTCCTAATGATATGATCCTGTTGTTAATAACATCTCTATGTTCATGATCAGGAAACCATGATCATATATTAACCAACAAGCTAGTTTAACAAGAGGCTTTACTAGGGACTCTTATTTTAGTTTACAAATCACACAAGTATTAATGTTTCCGGTTAATACAATTATAGCATGGTATGTAAACATTTATCATAAGTGTGAAGATATGATAATAACCACTTTATTATTGCCTCTTGGGCATATCTCCAACAGTTCTTGGGGTTGCCGAACAGGTCCCGGTAGAAGGAGTAAATATGGGACGAGATCTCTTGCTGGTCTTCCAGGAGATCATCTGCGTACCAGAGGCAGGGGATTGAGCACTTCCTACGCCTGCCATTTGCAATGGCATGGAAATAGGCTGTGTTCGACTCCCCCTGGAGGGTCCAGTTCTGGCGACTCCGCTGTCTCCGGAATGCCTCTTCACCCTTATAGATCTCCATAATGGAGGTCTCAAGGGAATACCTATGGGACCAGGAGTCATCCGAGATCCCCACAATGTCCGCCTCCTGGTCCAGGGCCTGGATTTCCTACAGAATGGCGTCCTTTTGTCCACGTATCGCATCCCCTAGGTTTTCTCCCCAGCCCCGCATAATTTGACGTGACATCTGGGCGCAGTGATGCCAGATATCAACAACACAATATGTGCGGGGGGGGGGGGGGGGGAGCAGCCGCTGCCTCTACCCACCTGGCCCGAACCGCCTCCATGAAACATCTTTGTTTCAGCCAGAAGTTTTCGAAGTGAAAGCGATTTAGTCTAGGAGGCGACCCCCCGCCCGAGGACAGGAGGAAGGGGGTATGGTCAGAACCGACCCTGGTGACTGCACAAAGCGAACACAAGGGGAAGGCCACCTCCCATTCCACAGAGACAAACACACGATCAAGAATGCTGCGAATCGGGTTAAGCTGTTTTTTGGTCCAAGTAAATCTGGCGCCGACTCGAGTAATCTCTCGAAGAGCAAGGTCAGCGATGCAGTCGTTGAATATGCGAATCCTATGGAGATCCACGTTTGCCGAGCTCTTGTCTTCAGCAGAGCGAATTAGATTGAAGTCCCCTGCCACAATGACCGGGGTCTCAGTGCGCTCCACCTTATCCTTGAGCTCGAGCAAGAACTCTTGGGATCTCCTATGATTCGCGGGGCCATAGACAATAATCACCTCCCATTTAAGGCGAGATTGTCTATGGGTGAGCGCCATGCTCACAAAAAACTCCCCACGGTCCATATATTCCACTTCGAAGGTATCCTCCTTCACACCAAGGAGGATGCCCCCCGAGTGGCAGTTTGCCGGAAGCCAAGTCCAGACAAACTTGTGTCTAGACAAGGCCTCCAGCTCGACCATCGAGAAGTCCTGACGGATGGTCTCCTGGAGGCCCACAATATCCACATCCTCTTGTCGAAGGTATTCTTTAATCTGACGGCGACGGCCGTCCTGGCCGAACCCCCGGATGTTCTAGATGAAAGTCCGAAATGCTCGAAGAATGTCCATATGCAAAGCACTCGAGCATGCCCCCCTTACTGGGAGCAGAATTTTGGGTACGGCCTGACGGAGTAGTGCGAGGCAGGGCCTTAGGGGGTCTCCCGGAGGTATCCCTGGAAGAGGAGCCCCCACCGGATTCCCACCACTATCAGGCTGGAGAGGTTGCGCTGTGCTGGACCCATGGTCAGTTGACCCAGGTCCTTCCAGCAAGAGGGCTCGTTCCCGCTCCCGTGCATCGCGTGCACAGGCAGCGACGATCTGACCCTCATACACCTCCCTAGCCTTGATGGCTGCAATCTGCTCTAATCGAGGGCCCTTCTCGCCACGGAAAATGAGACCGCTGTCTAAAGCGACCAAGCTCAGATGCTCCAAAGGCACCTCCTCAAGAACTGAAAACTTGGACCCTGAGAGGGAACACGAACTAGCAGAAGGGGGAGGGGGCGGAGGCGTACCTAAAAACTCGTCACGAGCTGCTACCCGCTGGGAAGCCTTCTCGGCCACCGTGGGTTCCGGGCCAGGCCCACCAACCCAAGCGCCTGCGAGACGCTCACTATGGCGGGACGGCGGCGGAGGCGGCTGGCGAGGACCCCAAGAGCGGCGCCCCTACAGCTGGCCACAGTTGGGGAGGGAGCCGGCGTGGCCAACCCCCCGGAGGAGAGGTCCGGCGTGTCGGGGGCGAGGGAGTAGCACACCACACCCTGAGAGCGAGGGGGGGGGGACTGAGGGAATACTTCCATCCCCACACTCTTAGAGGTGTTCGCGGAGGAAGTAGCCGGTGGGGGCGGGGGGATTAGGGCCTCCTCACCCCTCGGCTAGGACCCTCCAAGGAAGAACTTGTTGGAATTATGCCCTAGAGGCAATAATAAAGATGTTATTATTATAATTCTTGTTCATGATAAAGTTTATATTCCATGCTAGAATTGTATTAAGCGGAAACATTAATACTTGTGTGGTTTGTAAACAACACCGTGTCCCTAGTACGCCTCTATGGACTAGCTCATTGATTAATGATGGTTAAGGTTTCCTAACCATGGACATGAGTTGTCGATTAATAATGAGATCATATCATTGGGAGAATGATATGGTGGACAGACCCAAACTAAGTGAAGCAATTAGATCGTGTCATCGTGTTCATCTTTGCGAAGCTTTTCTTATGTCAAATATTGTATTCCTTAGACCATGAGATAATACAACTCCCTGGTATCGGAAGAAAGCTTTGAGGTCATCAAACGTCATCCTATGAGAGGGTGATCATAAAGGTGTCTCTCAGGTGATCGGAAAGTACCTGTTGGGTTGTATGTATCGAGATGGGATTTGTCCCTCCCAAGTCGGAGAGATATACTTCGGGCCCACTCGGTAATCGATATCAACACCTCTTGCAAGCATGTGGTTAAGGAGTTAATCACAAAGTGATATCGGATTACGGAACGAGTAAAGTACTTGCTGTGAACGAGATTGAACTAGGTATGACGGTACCGACGATCGAATCTCGGGCAAGTAAAATATCGCGAGACGAAGGGAATATATATATGGGATTGATTGAATCCTGGCATCGTGGTTCATCCGATATGATCATTGATGAATGTGTGGGAGTCAATATGGGTTTCCAGACCCCGCTGTTGATTATTGATAGAAGATCATGTCTGCATATTCTCGAACCCGAAGGGTCACACACTTAACGTGTCTCGACGCTAGGATAGATTGGATAATTGTTATGAGTTTTTGTTCGGAGTCTCGGATGGGATCCGAGACATCACGAGAGGTTCCGGAATGGTCCGGAGAATAAGATTCATATAAGGCAGTGCAGTTTTTGGAGTTCGGAATTGTTCCGGGTTAATCGGTATTGTACCGGAAGCTTCTAGAACCTTCCGGAAGGGGACCAACGTGGCCCCACCTTCCGGGAGGGGGCATGGGCCTATGAGGGAGTGCCCTGGACGCATTGGGCCAGGGGCACAAGGCCCCATAGGGCCCAACCGGCCAGCTAGGGTAAAACCCTAGATAGAGCTTCTAGAAGGGGGGGTTTCCTTGCCCCCCACTCCTCCTCCTTTGGCCGCCGGCCTAGGGCTTGGGGGAGGGGTTAGGGCTGCGCCCACCCCTCTATATATAGAGGGCTGGGGGCGCACCAACCCCCCACACCTTCCCCTCCAACCCTAGCCGCCCTACTGCCCTCCTCTCTCCCTCCCGACTGCTTGTAGGCGAAGCCCTGCTGCAGAAATTCTCCACCAATTGCACCGCGCCGTCGTGTTGTAGATCCAACCCATCTCTCCACCATACTTGCTGGACCAAGGAAGGAGGAGACGTCAAGGTTCTGCACGTGTGCATCTCACGTAGGCATCGCCACTTGTGGTGCTAGATCGGATCGGATCGCGAGGAGGAGAAGCGAGTACGACTACATCACCCACGTTCCGACGAACGTTCCGCTGTGCGAATCTTCAAGGGTACGAAGATCTAATCCAATCTCTCTCGTTGTTTGCATCTCCTAGATTAGATCTTGGCTTCCCTCTGTTCGCTTCCGTAGAAAATTTTGATTTACTATGCCGCGAAACCCTTCAGAACTGAGGTATGTCGAGATTGGAACCGTACTGGGCGATGTCGAAGTCGAGGTGGGTCTGCGTAGTAGCACGAGAGCAGTGCGAGAAGTCAACCGGCGCCAGCTTGGCGGGAGCACTCCTGGACAGCGGGCGACGATCCGAGAAGAAGGGACCCACTAGGGCAGACACGCCACCGACAGACTGGAAGGCCGCACCCCCTTCCCCCCCCGGGGCCCTGCGGGGCCTGTGGAGGAGTGGGTGGAGGTGCCTCCCTGTCCGCGGACTTGTCCTCCTCAGCAGACTCGTCACTCGAGGAATCCTCCTACGAGGCCCCCCGCCCCTCCCCGGGGTCATCTGCCTGAGCCTACGCCAGGGGAGTCCGGAGAGACGTCCAGCTCTATCAGCAGGTCCCGCCCAGTGCGGCCGAAGAAGAAGCGCGAGACCGACACAGGGAACATGGAGGGGTCCGGGCAGAGGATGCGCACGCGGATCGCCTCGTGTCCCGAAGGTGAGCGATAATCCACCTCTAGGAACTTGCCCACCGTCTAGGTGATAAGGGCGACAATCCCCTCCTGTCTCGCCTCCACAGGAAATCCAAACACGCGAATCCAGATCTCAGACAGAGAAGCCGAAGAATCCAGGTCAACAGATGACGGCCTGATCAAAACCTTCAACTGGTGGATCGGCAGGGTAAAGGAGGCACCAAAGGCGCACATGCGCAGCGTCGCCATTGAGGGGAAGGAGACCGCAAACTCTGTGGCCGAGATCCTCTGCATTGGACACTCGTGCCCTGGGAGAACCTCGCAAATATTCTGGTGGATCAAAGCCTTCGTCACCTCCACCTGCAAAGGAGGGGATGTTGGAGATATGCCCTAGAGGTAATAATAAATGTAGTTATTATTATATATCTTTGTATTTATGATAAATGTTTACATTCATGCTATAATAGTATTAACAAGGAAACCATTAATACTTGTGTGATTTGTAAACTTAATTTGAAGTCCCTAGTATAGCCTCTATACTTCACTAGCTTGTTGGTTGATTGATGATGTGGTTTCTTTGTCATGAACATTGAGATGTTATCAACAACAAGATCATATCGTTAGGAGAATGATATGGTGGACATACTCCTATAGACAAGCGTAGCATAAAGATCAAGTCATTTCAATAGTTCAATTGCTATATGCTTTCTGATACATAGTAACCTAATTCCTTCGACCATGAGATCATGCATATCACCTTTACTGGATGGATGCTTTGATGTCATCAAACACCACACCGTAACAGGGTGGCTATAAAGGTGGCATTGAGTGTTCGGAAAGTATTGGTTGAAACACATGGATCAAGAGTGGGATTTGTCCATCCACATGACGGATAGATATTCTCTGGGCCCTCTCGGTGAAATGTCATCCAATTAGCTTGCAAGCATGTGACTTGGTCACAAGGGATCACATATCACGGGAACGAGAAAAGAGTACTTATCAGTAACGAGGATGAACTAGGTATGCAGAGATACCGACGATCATAACCTCGGATAAGTAACATATCGTGAGACAAAGGGAAATTGGTATCGTATGTAAGTGGTTCATTCGATCGCAAAGTAATCGTAGAAATATGTGGGAGCCATATGAATTTCCAGATTCCTCTATTGGTTATTGTTCGGAGAAGTGTCTCGATCATGTCTGCATAATTCACGAACCGTAGGGAGACACACTTAAGGATTCGACGTTGTTTGAGTAGTTATGGTATTATGAGAAAGAGACCGAATGTTGTTCGGAGTCTCGGATGGGATCCGGGATATCACGAGGAGATCCGGAATGGTCCGGAGAATAAGATTCATATAAGGAAAGTTCCGTTTCGGAGTTGGGGAATGGTTCCGGTGTTTTCATCGGGAACATTCTAGAAGGTCCCGGAATGTCCGGCACTCCGGAGGGGAAAGGGTACATGAATGTGTCATTACATATTGGAATGATTGCATCATGTACTAAGTATTCTTGCTGTCCCAAATAAAGGATTTATTTAAATCCTAAATTGAAAAGTCAAACGGCTAGTTTGAAAGTCAAACGGCAGTTTTGGGAAGTGGGAAAAGAGGAGGAGAGGTGGAGGCCGAGTTGGAGGGGAATTCCTCCCCTTGGCCGGCGCACCTCCCTAGGCCGAGTTGGGGAGGAACTCCTCCCCTTGGCCGGCCAGCCCTCCCACCTATATAAGGAGGGGCAGGGCTCCCCTCCTAGACACACAAGTTTCCTATCCTCTAAACTAAACCCTAGATCTAGACCCCGGTTTAGAGCTATTCGGTTTAGAGCCTTCTAATTGGTTTAGAGCCTTCTAATTGGTGTGTCTAATTACTAGACCACTAATAGCCTCTCTCATAAGCTCCACCATACTCGCACCGGCTTAAGGCGAAGCCCTGCGGGATTTCCCCTCTACCTCCGGTACCACGCCGTTGTGCTGCCGGAATCGCGAGGAGAGTGCTACAACCTCCGCTGCCTGCTGGAACAAGGGAGAGGAAGGTCTTCGTCGAGTACCGAACGTGTGACCGACTGCGGGAGCGCTGCGGGAACGCGGCGCTGGAAGGATCGTCTACGCGATCTTGAGATCGGAAAGAGTACGACTACATCACCCACGAGAATCTGCTCTCGTTAAACACTTTGGAATCTTCGAGGGTGAGTTATTCCATCGACTCGTTGCTGCAATCTAGTAGATAGATCTTGGCTTGTTTGTTTGTATGCGATAGAAAATTTTTGTTTTCCATGCTACGAACCCCTACAGTGGTATCAGAGCCGTGTCTATATGTAGATTTGTTGCACGAGTAGAACACAATGGTCATTGTGGGCGTTGATGCTTTTATTGTAGATTGCTTTTTGTGTACTTTGCATCTTGCGGTATGTTGGGATGAAGCGGCCCGGGCTAACCTTACATGACATCGTTCATGAGACTTGCTCCACGTTTGACATGCAACTTGTATTGCATAAGTGGCTTTGCGGGTGCCTGTTTCTCCTAGCATAGTTAAGATCCAATTTACAACGGGTAATCAATAATGCTAGTATCAATGTTGTGGTTCTTGTTCGTAAGTTAGAACGACACTTATTGAAAGCCCCAAACCACGTAAAATATGCAAAGAAAGTAGAGGCGTCTAACTTTGTTTTGCAGGGGTGTGCAGTGATGTGATATGGCCATGATTGTGATTATATTTGATGTATGCAATGTTCCTTATTGTAAGTTGGCAACCGGCAGGAGCCATATGGTTGTCTTTAATTTCTGTTAAGACCTGCGTGTCTATTCAAAATAGTTGTAATAGTTGAAGCTGGCGGACGACAACCATGAAGAAGCGTCATTGACCTTGATGCTATGCCGGTGATGATGGAGATCATGTTCGTGCTTGAAGATGGAGATCGGAAGCACAAAGAAGAAAGGCCATATCATATCACATATTATGAATTGCATGTGATGTTAATCCTTTATGCATCTTGTATTGCTTAGTAGACGACGGTAGCATTATAAGATGATCCCTCATGCACATAAATTTCAAGTTCTAAAGTGTTCACCCTTAGTATGCACCGTTGCCAAAGCTTGCTGCTTCGAAGCACCACGTGATGATCGGGTGTCTTTGATTCCGCGGGTGAATACAACGTAAGCAAGCCAGATTTGCTTATGCGGTAGCTAAGGTTTGATCTTGACGAGCCTAGCATGTACAGACATGGCCTCAGGAACACGGATCGCCGAAAGGCAAAGCATGAATCATATAGTAGATATGATGAACATGATGATTGTTCGCCATTAAAACTATATCAACTCTCGTGATGATCGGTGTTGATGTAGTGGATTTGGTTCATGTGATCACTAAAACAATGTGAGGGATGTTGTTTTGAGTGGGAGTTCACCTAGTTTAATTTCATTAATTAATTTGAACTCAATTTGTCATAAAACTTAGTCTAAACTATTGCAAATATGTTGTAGATCAATGGCAGCCCCTACCATCAATTTTAATGCGTTCCTAGAGAAAGAAAAGTTGAAAAACAATGGAAGCAACTTCGCGGATTGGTTCCGCAATTTGAGGATTGTCCTCACAGCTGGTAATTTGACCTATGTGCTGGATGCACCGCTAGGTGACCCACCTGCAGCTGATGCTACCGATGAAGTAAAGAATGTTTACCTCGCTCGGAAGAATCAGTACTCCATAGTTCAGTGTGCTATCTTGTATGGTTTAGAATCGGAGCTTCAGAAAAGGTTTGAAGAGTCAGATCCATATGATATTGTCGAGGATCTCAAATTAATTTTTGAGACTCATGCGGCAATTGAAAGTTATGAAGCTTCTGAAAAGTTCTTTAACTGCAAGATGGAAGAGGGCAGCTCCGTCAGTGAGCATGTGCTTAAGATGTCTGGGCACGCAAATAAACTTCAAAGCTTGGGTATAGTGATTCCTAATACTTTGGGGGTTTACCGCATCCTCCAATCACTACCACCAAGTTACAAGAACTTTGTGATGAACTACAACATGCAGAACATGAACAAAGAGTTGCCAGAACTATTTGCTATGTTAAAATCTGCAGAAGTGGAGATCAAGAAAGAGCACCAAGTGTTGATGGTCAATAAGACCACCAAATTCAAGAAGGGCAAGTCTAAGCAAAAGGGACACTTCAAGAAGGGTGGTAAGAAAGTTACCACGCCGACGAAGAAAACCAAGGCTGGACCAAAGCCTGATACTGAGTGCTTTTACTGCAAGGGAGTAGGTCACTGGAAGCGGAATTGCCCAAAGTACTTGGCGGATTTGAAGAACGGCAACATCAAGAAGAAAGGTATATCTGATATACATGTTATTGATGTGTATCTCACTAGTATTCGTAGTAGTGCCTGGGTATTTGATACTGGTTCGGTTGCTCATATTTGTAACTCGAAACAGGAGCTACAAAATAAACGGAAGCTAGCAAAGAACGAGGTGACGATGCGCGTGGGAAACGGATCAAAGGTTGATGTGATCGCGGTCGGCACGCTACCTCTTAATCTACCATCGGGATTAGTTTTGTACTTAAATAATTGTTATTTGGTGCCTGCGTTGAGCATGAACATTATATCGGGATCTTGTTTATTGCGAGACGGTTACTTGTTTAAATCCGAGAATAATGGTTGTTCGATTTATATGAGTGATATGTTTTATGCACATGCACCTTTGATAGATGGTCTATTCTTATTGAATCTCGATAGTAGAAATACACATATCAACAACATTGAGGCTAAACGTTTGAAATCAAGCGATAATTCGACCTATATGTGGCACTGTCGTCTTGGTCACATCGGAGTGAAACGTATGAAGAAACTCCATTCCGATGGACTTCTTGAATCACTTGATTTTGAATCACTTGAAAGATGCGAAGCATGTCTGATGGGTAAAATGACTAAGACTCCATTTTCTGGTATAATGGAGCGAGCTACGGACTTACTGGAAATCATACATACCGATGTGTGTGGTCCAATGAGTGTAGCATCGCGCGGTGGTTATCGTTATGTTCTTACCTTCACGGATGATTTGAGTAGATATGGGTATATCTATTTCAAGAAACATAAGTCCGAAACTTTCGAGAAGTTTAAGGAGTTTCAAAGTGAGGTAGAGAATCAACGTAACAAGAAGATTAAATTTCTACGTTCTGATCGTGGAGGTGAATATCTAAGTTACGAGTTTGGCGAGCATTTGAAGAAATGCGGAATACTTTCACAATTGACACCGCCGGGAACACCACATCGTAATGGTGTGTCTGAACGTCGTAATCGAACCCTCTTAGATATGGTTCGTTCTATGATGTCACTTACAGATTTACCGCTAACATTTTGGGGTTATGCATTAGAAACAGCCGCATTCACTTTAAATAGGGCACCATCTAAATCCGTTGAAACGACACCGTATGAATTATGGTTTGGGAAGAAACCTAAATTGTCGTTCCTTAAAGTTTGGGGATGCGAAGCCTATGTAAAGAAGTTACAGCCGGACAAGCTTGAACCCAAAGCGGAAAAATGCGTCTTCATAGGATACCCAAAGGAAACTATTGGGTATACCTTCTATCATAGATCCGAAGGCAAAATCTTCGTTGCCAAGAATGGATCCTTTCTAGAGAAGGAATTTCTCTCGAAAGAAGTGACTGGAAGGAAAGTAGAACTCGACGAGGTTGTCGAACCTTCTCTCGAAATTGCGAGTAGCGCAGCACCGGAAGAAGTTCCTGTGGTGCCTGCACCAATAAGAGAGGAAGCTAATGATGGTGATCATGAAACTTCGGTTGAAGTTGCTACAGAGCCTCGGAGGTCAACGAGAAATCGTACCACTCCAGATTGGTATGATTCCGTTATGAATGTCATGTTGGTGGACAACACCGATGACCCCGAGACATATGAGGAAGCGATGATGAGCCCAGATTCCAATAAATGGCAAGAAGCCATGAAATCCGAGATTGGATCCATGTACGAAAACCAAGTATGGACTTTGGTGGACTTACCGGATGGCCGGAAGGCTGTCGAGAACAAATGGATTTTCAAGAAGAAAACAGATGCTGATGGTAATGTTACTGTCTATAAAGCTCGACTTGTCGCAAAAGGGTTTCGACAAATTCAAGGAGTTGACTACGATGAGACTTTCTCACCGGTAGCGAAGCTAAAGTCTGTGAGGATTATGTTAGCAATCGCTGCATATTATGATTATGAGATATGGCAGATGGATGTCAAAACAGCATTCCTCAATGGAGACATTGATGAAGAGTTGTATATGATGCAACCCAAAGGTTTTGTCGATCCTAAAGACGCTAACAAGGTATGCAAGCTTCAACGGTCCATCTATGGATTGAAGCAGGCATCCCGAAGTTGGAATCAACGTTTTGATAAGGTAATCAAAAGTTTTGGTTTTATACAAACTTATGGAGAAGCTTGTATTTACAAGAAAGTGAGTGGGAGCTCTGTAGCATTCTTAATACTGTATGTGGATGACATATTGTTGATTGGGAATGATGTAGACCTTCTTAATAGTGTCAAAGAGTATTTGAATAATAGTTTTTCAATGAAGGATCTTGGCGAAGCAGCTTACATATTAGGCATAAAGATTTATAGAGATAGATCGAAACGCCAAATATCATTGTCACAAAATACATATTTGGACAAAGTTCTAAAGAGGTTTGGAATGGAAGATAGCAAGAAAGGGTTCTTGCCCATGTTGCCCAATACGACCTTGAGTAAAACTCAAAGTCCGACATCGGCAGAAGATAGAGAAAGGATGAGTAAGACTCCCTATGCCTCAGCCATAGGATCTCTAATGTATGCCATGCTATGTACTAGACCCGACATTGCATATGCTGTTAGTTTAACTAGCAGATATCAAAGTGATCCAGGAGTGGATCATTGGACAGCGGTCAAAAACATCCTTAAGTACTTGAGAAGAACTAAGGATATGGTTCTTTCTTATGGAGGTGATGAACAGCTCGTTGTTAATGGTTACACCGATGCTAGTTGGAACACCGATCCAGATGATTCTAAATCACAATCTGGGTACGTATTTATTTTGAATGGTGCAGCAGTTAGCTGGAGGAGTGCAAAGCAAAGCGTTGTGGCGAGATCTTCAACTGAATCGGAATACATGGCTGCTTCGGAGGCTTCACAAGAAGCGATATGGATGAAAGAGTTCATTACAGAGCTGGGTGTGGTTCCTAGTGCGCTGGACCCAATGTCTATCTATTGTGATAACATGGGCGCCATAGCCAATGCGCAAGAACCAAGGTCACACAAGAAGCTGAAGCATATCAAGCTGCGTTTTCACGCTATTCGAGAACATATCCAGGATGGGGATATAAAGATTTGCAAAGTACACACAGATCTGAATGTGGCGGATCCGTTGACTAAATCTCTCCCGAGGGCAAAACATGACCAACACCAAACTGCCATGGGTGTTCGGTATATTACCATGTAATCTAGATTAGATGACTCTAGTGCAAGTGGGAGACTGTTGGAGATATGCCCTAGAGGTAATAATAAATGTAGTTATTATTATATATCTTTGTATTTATGATAAATGTTTACATTCATGCTATAATAGTATTAACAAGGAAACCATTAATACTTGTGTGATTTGTAAACTTAATTTGAAGTCCCTAGTATAGCCTCTATACTTCACTAGCTTGTTGGTTGATTGATGATGTGGTTTCTTTGTCATGAACATTGAGATGTTATCAACAACAAGATCATATCGTTAGGAGAATGATATGGTGGACATACTCCTATAGACAAGCGTAGCATAAAGATCAAGTCATTTCAATAGTTCAATTGCTATATGCTTTCTGATACATAGTAACCTAATTCCTTCGACCATGAGATCATGCATATCACCTTTACTGGATGGATGCTTTGATGTCATCAAACACCACACCGTAACAGGGTGGCTATAAAGGTGGCATTGAGTGTTCGGAAAGTATTGGTTGAAACACATGGATCAAGAGTGGGATTTGTCCATCCACATGACGGATAGATATTCTCTGGGCCCTCTCGGTGAAATGTCATCCAATTAGCTTGCAAGCATGTGACTTGGTCACAAGGGATCACATATCACGGGAACGAGAAAAGAGTACTTATCAGTAACGAGGATGAACTAGGTATGCAGAGATACCGACGATCATAACCTCGGATAAGTAACATATCGTGAGACAAAGGGAAATTGGTATCGTATGTAAGTGGTTCATTCGATCGCAAAGTAATCGTAGAAATATGTGGGAGCCATATGAATTTCCAGATTCCTCTATTGGTTATTGTTCGGAGAAGTGTCTCGATCATGTCTGCATAATTCACGAACCGTAGGGAGACACACTTAAGGATTCGACGTTGTTTGAGTAGTTATGGTATTATGAGAAAGAGACCGAATGTTGTTCGGAGTCTTGGATGGGATCCGGGATATCACGAGGAGATCCGGAATGGTCCGGAGAATAAGATTCATATAAGGAAAGTTCCGTTTCGGAGTTGGGGAATGGTTCCGGTGTTTTCATCGGGAACATTCTAGAAGGTCCCGGAATGTCCGGCACTCCGGAGGGGAAAGGGTACATGAATGTGTCATTACATATTGGAATGATTGCATCATGTACTAAGTATTCTTGCTGTCCCAAATAAAGGATTTATTTAAATCCTAAATTGAAAAGTCAAACGGCTAGTTTGAAAGTCAAACGGCAGTTTTGGGAAGTGGGAAAAGAGGAGGAGAGGTGGAGGCCGAGTTGGAGGGGAATTCCTCCCCTTGGCCGGCGCACCTCCCTAGGCCGAGTTGGGGAGGAACTCCTCCCCTTGGCCGGCCAGCCCTCCCACCTATATAAGGAGGGGCAGGGCTCCCCTCCTAGACACACAAGTTTCCTATCCTCTAAACTAAACCCTAGATCTAGACCCCGGTTTAGAGCTATTCGGTTTAGAGCCTTCTAATTGGTTTAGAGCCTTCTAATTGGTGTGTCTAATTACTAGACCACTAATAGCCTCTCTCATAAGCTCCACCATACTCGCACCGGCTTAAGGCGAAGCCCTGCGGGATTTCCCCTCTACCTCCGGTACCACGCCGTTGTGCTGCCGGAATCGCGAGGAGAGTGCTACAACCTCCGCTGCCTGCTGGAACAAGGGAGAGGAAGGTCTTCGTCGAGTACCGAACGTGTGACCGACTGCGGGAGCGCTGCGGGAACGCGGCGCTGGAAGGATCGTCTACGCGATCTTGAGATCGGAAAGAGTACGACTACATCACCCACGAGAATCTGCTCTCGTTAAACACTTTGGAATCTTCGAGGGTGAGTTATTCCATCGACTCGTTGCTGCAATCTAGTAGATAGATCTTGGCTTGTTTGTTTGTATGCGATAGAAAATTTTTGTTTTCCATGCTACGAACCCCTACAGGGGACTGCTCTAGCACCGTCACCATGGCCATAGTCTCAGGGACCATCATCTGGACGCCACCCATGTCTATGTAGTAGAACCCTCCATTGACCGCGTGGCCGTAGTACTCGAGACACTCACGCCCGGGACGGGATGCACTCGGCTGAGCCATACCCATGGGAACCCTAGACGACACAACAGCCTTCTTCTTCTTTTTCTTTGGTTTCTTCTTCTTCTTTCGCTGAGCTTTAGCGGGGCTAGCTCTAGCCGGCTTAGGGATGGCCGAAGGAGGCATTCCCAGGCGAGAACCCTGACCCTCCCTCCAGGTGGCCACATTAGAGCGACCTGGCTCACCGCGGGCCCCCTGCGTGCTCCTACGGACGGTAGGAGCTTGCTGCCTCAGCGCGGCCTCCTGGCGGACCGCCTCCGGTGTCGAGTCCCTACCCGCACGCGGCTGTCCTTGGTCCACCTCCCGACGCTGTTGCCGGGGAGGGGAGCGGGAGGGCCGGCGGTGAGAGGGTGCACGGTATGGCAGAGGGGACCGCCGATGCTGGTATCGGCCACCCTCTGCTGGCCACGGGCTGGGACCTGATGGCACAGGGAGCGGGGGAGATGGCTGCCGGTAGCACGAGGCGGAGGGCTCCGACAGGCGAGGGACGGGCGGCGATGGGAGGAGAGCTCCCGCATGCATGGAGAGGGGACACGGGGCGGTGGGAGACTACGGGGGCGCTTCTGAGCCATGAGGGCGTCGCGGTAGGAGCGGCCAGGAGATGGGAGACACGGCGACGACGGGAGAAAGTGCGGCGGCGGGTTCCTGGCGCCGCACGGCGATGGGGAGGGCGGCTGCGGGGACGAACGGGTTGGTACTGGGGGAGGAGTCGAACGAGGCGGCTCAGGGTGCGAGACTGGGGGCACGGACCTAACCCTAGATCCCCACTCGACCGGGCGACAACGGGCCTAGGTCCAGCCCGTGGGATGGGCGTGGCAAGCAGGCCTCTAGCAGGCCGAGGCCCAGTCGTGGCCCGCAAACCACGAGCCGGACATCCCACAGGAGGACCCCAGCGTCACGCATCTGCCAAGGCGCTGCCGGCGAGGAACCTCGCACGCCATGCGGGGCCACTCCCCTAGCCGTTGGCTTCCCACCCCGCATGGGCCGCGCCAGGGAGAGGAACTCTCCCAGCGACGACCGGCAAAGCGAGGAGCGGCAGCGAGGGGTCGCGACCCCCAGTTCATCGACGGGAAGAGCCCAGCTAGCCGGCACCGAAGATGACTAGTCCAACGTCGCCGCCCCCGGGGGCTCGTCTTTGTCCTCGACATCCGCCCACCGCCGGCCCTGCAGGTTGGACGCGGCCGCGAGCTCCTCGGCCGAGAGCTGGGGGAGATCCGGCAGAAGGCTCGTCGCGGGCAAAGGCCCCTCCTTGCTCGATGACGGAGACGGCTTGGCCACCGACGACCTACGCGAGGAAGGCGACTGGTTAGCACGTACCTGACAAACGGAGACCCGATGGCCAGGGAGGACGACGATGGCACCGACAGAGATGAACTCGTCGCGGATGAGAGGCCGCGCGTCGAGCACCTCCTCCAAATCGGAGATGAGGACAAGCCTCCGAGCCTCAGCGCGGAGGAGCAGGAATGCCGGTGAGGGCATCGGCCGGCACCCCAGGAGGACGGGCACCACCAGTGCATGCCACTGGAGAGGTTGCACGTGGGCACGGGACGGCCACAACGCCATGGCCGCAGCGGCAGGAAGGAGGCCGGGCGGAGCCGGGGCCCGCAGGAGCTGGGGCGGGCGCCGACGGCGAGGGACCTGGCGGCGGCCGGGCGTCAGGCTCCGGCGGGGCGGCCGCCTCCGCGCGCACCGGATTCAAAAAACGCCATCCCCTCGGCCTCCCTAACCCTATCCCTAACGCTAATTTTAGCGGAGGTGGCGGCGGTACAGTTGGCGTTCCTCTTTCTCCTTCTCTACGCTGAGCCTAGGCTGTTTTTGTTATATGTTGATCCAAATTCTACAAAGTATAGGCCAACTTCTGACGAGTGGAGCGAGGCCCGTCGCCCCCCGCGGTACGGTACGGATCGTCGAAGACCTAGGTTTCCACCGATATATAAACCCCTTGTAAGCCGCCGGTTAGGATGAGTTACATCTGTGAAATCCCCGACGTTTGTAAACACTCCTCGATATAGTGAAGTTTCGCTGGCTGGCGCCCGTGGTTTTTTCCTCTCTTTGTTGGAGAGGTTTTCCACGTTAAATCTGTGTCCCTTTGCTGTGTTTTTCGTTTTCGTTCTTCGTTATCTTCTTGTCGCAATTGTAACAGTTTTCTTTGGTGCTAGACTCTAGGGCTCTATGCCAGAACAGTGAAGCAGCGATGAAGTCTTCTACCCAGGGGAGCCATGAGGTCAGCCATAAATCATGTAGCCTACTCCCTCATATTGCCCAGCCCAGCCGGGAGCTTGGGAGAGGAAGAAACGTCGGGCTAGTCGAGCAAAAGAAATCGACCGATCCTGGTTGAGTTTGTGATTTCGGATGTTCGGCAGCACTCCATCTGTTGCCCATCGCCCCTGCTCGCAGCTGCCGTTTGTGGCTTCAATCGGCCGTTTTTTCAGGCAGCCGATTAGATACAGTGCCGTCCCTGGTCGTCGTTGCCCACGTGACACATATGCACACCTCCCTCCGGTCCAACACCGTTTGTCAAGGAAAAATATATATATATATAGTACTACATAAACCTAGTCTGGTTCCGAACTAACTTCTCGTTTATTTGAGTTTGGTTATCTATACCTTCTAATTAAAAATCAAAAGAAAAATATAACATACTAGCATTTCACGCCGAACTGTGTCAATCTCGAATGTTGCCTAATGCAAATTTTAGATCAAATCTATGGTAGTACGAGTACCAGCTATATGTAAACTTAGAGAAAATGTGTCAAAATACGGGCTTATCTATCTAAATGGTTGAAACAATTTTTTTAAAATAATGTTATCGCCAGAGTATCACTACGGGAATAACTAAATAGGCCGACGGCCATTTTATATGCCGACGGCAAAATGTCGGGGCCGTCGGCGTAGCTTGACGGGCCGTCGGCCCAGTTTTGCCGTCGGCGTAGAATAAATAGGCCGATGGCCGCCGTCGGCGTAAACATGACCGTCGGCGTAGCTCAGAGCAACGGCGTCAAGTCTACGCCGACGGCAAAGGTTTCAGACCTACGCTGACGGCTTTGCCGTCGGCGTAGCTATTTTTCATTTTTTGCCACATTAATCTTAGAAAAATCATAACTAAATCATTTAAATTCATAAAAATACATATAATATATCAAAATTTGCATAAAAATAAGATATATCTATATAAACTCAAATATTATATATTTTTATTTAAAAAAATAGATAAAAATACAAATACTTTCGTATAACATATTTTTCATTTTCCAAGTGCAAAAAACGGGGTGTTTTGTGAAACAACCACCAAAAGAAAGTTTCAAAATGATAATACCATATTTTTCAAAAATACTAGACCATATTGAATGGACAATTTCCCAACCTAGGAATCTCAAACCTTTCCGTTCACCTCTCTTGAAAAAGACAAATTCCTGCTGAATCGGCAGGAAATGAGTTAGATTTGAACTACAGGTATATGATATATTGCTCATGATTTTTTGTAAAAATCATTTTTAGGTTTACAATATGCTATTTCATCAGAGATCTAATGCAAGTTTAGTGAGACTCGTCCCCGAGCTAAGAATCATCATGCCCCTCGATTTAGGAAGTTTGATGATAGTTTGAAATGGGCATAAAAATTAAAAAACGATCGAAACAATGCAAAACCTTCGCGTGGTGTCATATTATATGACATAGTTCCATGGAAAAATACCAGACTTGGTATATTCATTGAGTCTTAAAAAAACCTTCACAAAATGGCCTATCTCAATCGAGGTTTTCTGGATTTCAGGTCAAATGACCAATGTTATTGCTATAATCGCGGTATAGTTTGCGATAATGTGTCCATATTGTGCACACATGTGTATCATGGGATGGTGAACAATGTTGCAGGAGAAAGTTTTCCTTTTCGTCACACCGAAAAGCCATTTTTCATTTTCCGAATACAAAAAACGGGGTGTTTTTGTGAAGCAACCACCAAATGAAAGTTTCAAAATGATAATACCACATTTTTCAAAAATACTAGACCATATTGAATGGACAATTTCCCAACCTAGGAATCTCAAACCTTTCCGTTCACCTCTCGTGAAAAAGACAAATTCCTGCTGAATCGGTAGGAAATGAGTTAGATTTGAACTACAGGTATATGATATATTGCTCATGATGTTTTGTAAAAATCATTTTTAGGTTCACAATATGCTATTTCATCAGAGATCTAACGCAAGTTTAGTGAGACTCGTCCCCGAGCTAAGAATCATCATGCCCCTCGATTTAGGAAGTTTGATGATAGTTTGAAATGGGCATAAAAAATTAAAAAACGATCGAAACAATGCAAAACCTTCGCGTGGTGTCATATTATACGACATAGTTCCATGGAAGAATACCAGACTTGGTATATTCATTGAGTATTAAAAAAACCTTCACAAAATGGCCTATCTCAATCGAGGTTTTCTGGATTTCAGGTCAAATGACCAATGTTATTGCTATAATCGCGGTATAGTTTGTGATAATGTGTCCTTATTGTGCACACATGTGTATCATGGGATGGTGAACAATGTTGCAGGAGAAAGTTTTCCTTTTCGTCACACCGAAAAGCCATTTTTCATTTTCCGAGTGCAAAAAATGGGGTGTTTAATGAATCTTGACATAGTTTCAGTTGGTCTAATATTTAAAATTTATGATATATAATTAAATAGATGATAGGGATGTCATATTTGGATTCCTCTCATTTTTCTAATCGATTTGGATATATTATTTGTCGAAATGTGATTTACAGATTTGTAGATATGAATTATTCAAATTTAAATAAAAAAGCAAAATAAATAAAATTTATTTTATTTTTATTTGAATTCAAGATTATTATTACTTATTTATTGTTGTTTACTCAAAAATTGTATGGAATGTAAAAAAACAAATATGTCTAACATTATAGTGTAATGGTTAATAGGTTTGATATGATAATATTCACAACAAGTTCTAGTTTCTTTGTCGGAAGCTCATGTGGAAGGAACGAAGAAGTTAAGCGTGCTGGGGCTGAAGTAGTATTAGGATGGGTGACCGGTTGGGAAGTTTGACTAATTGTGCAATTTGACTTGAGACTAAGTATACTTAGAATTAAAAATGTCCATGTGAGATTAACAAGTAAAACAATACAAAAATGTTAAAAAAAAATTGAAAAAAAAATTTGGAAAAAAAATTGAAAAAATATTTGAAAAAAAAATTGGAATTTTTTTTTGAAAAATCTAGGCCGGCGGTAAAGCCGTCGGCGTAGCCAAACGGCCGTTAGTCATCTAGGTGGGCCCCATATGGTCTACGCCGACGGGAGCAGAGGCTACGCCTACGGGGCTGTACGCTGACGGCAGCCGTCGGGCCAGCCTATGCCGACGGTATTTAGGGCCTACGCCGACGGGACCCGGCCGTCGGCGTATTCAGTTTCTCCTATAGTGTATGATGGTATTTCATTTTAATATTATATACTCTCTCCGTCACAAAATAGGTGTCTCGGATTTTTTAATTTTGAAATCTACATATTAAATAGTGTCTAAATTCATTTAAATTTTAACAAATCTAAGACATCTATTTTGGGACGGAGGGAGTACTACACACTCACTGAGCTGCTGGTTTCATTCGAGTTAATGGAACCAGCGCTTTCCTTTTCGGGGACACTTACTATCTAAAAAATAATACACTCAAGGTGTTTAATTTTGCTTTTTTTGTTAAGTAGATATGGCTTCTTTTGTTTTGTTTTGGAGTAGCTTATACACATGTTCATATTAGAAATGTATTTCGTGAACAAGATCGGTCTAATTACATAAATTCTAAAAATGCTACAAATTCTATCTTCTTGTTGTCATGTGATATGGCGTTCCAAAATAAATGTACATGTCATGTTGTAGCCCCCCCCCCCCCCCCCCCCCCCCGAAATTTTATGCAAGGTCCGTCACTGCCCATAAGGTTCTGCGGGTTTGAGAAAAATATTCAGATAAGCGTCAGTTGGAAATGTTTGCTCTAATTGATGATGAAGGTACACCAGTTTCATGTCCTGCTGCTAGAGGTGCTGCTGTTCTTGTCGGTGAAGTATCAATAGCCGAGTCATATGGAAATGTTACTAGTTATTTATAGTTGAGACATTGAACAGATTCTTTACAGTTACATATACCTGTAATGTTGTAAACTAGTACTCCAATATATATTTTCCACCTTCCTCTTCCTTGTTAAAATCTAGACTATATATATATCCTTCACACCTTGAAGACCTAACAAAATTAATGGGTACGCAGCACCTAACATTCTTGGCGACGAGCATCCTAATAGGGTGCAGACGCCAAAATACCTAAGTGAATGCCGCCTCTGCTGTGTATTTGTACACACATTCGGCACATTATTGCACCACAGAGCACTTCACAAGGAGATACATGTCAACGTTCACAGGGGGTGCAAGTGCAACCGTGTAAGTGCTATACTGTCACTCACTACAAGAAAACTCGAAGGCGCCAAGGGGTCAACATAGGCCACGAGCCGGACACCTCACGAAGTTGGCCATCGGCATAGGATTTCTATTGGCGTAGGATTGTTGTGCCGACAGCAATACCCTCGGCATAATAACTTTCATAGCTACGCCGACGGCAATGCCCTCGGCATAGCTATTTTCTTTATTACCACATTAATCTTAGAAAACTCATAACTAATTCATTCTAATTCACAAAAATACAAATAATATATCAAAATTTGCAGAAATATAAAATCTATCTATCTGCATTCAAATATTACATATTTGTAAATAAAAATTAAATAAAACATAAAAACATTACATATAATTTGAAACGGACATAAGAAATTCAAAAACTATCCAAACAATGTAAAACTTTTGCGTGGTATCATAATATGTGATATAGTTGCAAGGAAAATATCAAACTTGGAATATTATAAATATCATAAAAGAACTTCTCAAAATGAGCTATCATGCTCGAGGTTTCAGGCTTTCAAGCCAAATGACCAATGTTATGGCTAGAATCGTGGGAAAGTTTATGATAATGTGCCAATATTGTGCACACATGTATATCTTGGGATGTCTTACAATCTTGCAGGAGGAAGTTTTTATTTTTATCGCACCAAAAAGTCATTTTCTATTTTCTGAGTCCCAAAAACGGGACGTTTTGTGAAGCAACCACCAAATAATAGTTTCACATTGATAATAACCTATTTTTCAAAAATACTAGACCACTTTACATAGACAATTTCCAAACCGGTATATCTTAAACCTTTCTGTCCACCTCTCATAAAAAAGATAAATTTCTGCCGAATCAGTAGGAAGTTAGTCAGATTTGAACTACATATACATGATCTAGTGCTCATGATTTTTTGGAAAAATCATTTTTAGGTTCATAATATGTTATTTCATCAGAGATCCATTGCAAGTTTAGCGAGGCTTAGCCCTGGGCTAAGAATCTTTATGCCCCATTTTGACCATAGTTTAAAATAGACAAAAGAAATTTGGCTAGAATTATGGCATAGTTTGTAATAAGATGAAATGGATATTATATTTGGATTCCTCTCATTTTTATGATGGATTTAGACATATTATTTATCGAATTCCAACTTACGGATTTAAAGATATTAATTATTCCATATTAAATAAAAAATACAAAAAAAATAAATCATTATACTTTTATTTGAATTCAATAATATTATTACTTATTTATTGTTTTTACTTAAATAATTGTTTGTAGTTTCAAAAAATAAAACGTGTGACATAATGATATAACAGTTAATATGATTGATATGATAATATTGACAACAAGGTATAAATTGCTTCGCAGAAAATCGTCTAGAAGGAACGGAGAAGTTAAGCATGTTAGGGGTGGAGTAGTGTCAAGATGGATGACAGACCAGAAAATTTGACCAAGACTACAATTTAACCGACGATTAAGTGTAATTAATGTTTGAATTGAGAGATTAACGAGTTAAACAATACAAATATTAAAAAAAATTAAAAGAAAATTTCAAAAAATTACAACCAGCCGTTAGGCTACATCGAGGGCAAAGCCGTCGACATAGCCTATGCCGACGGTAATTCCTCTGCCGACAAGGCATTGTGCCGAGGGCAGCTGTCCCTCAGCACACCACTGTTTTCATGTAGTGATTGTGTAGTGATTGTGCACAGTTTAACTCGGCACATACTCACTGCTAACCATCTAGCTAATGCATGAGCAATCGCTACTTTCTCTGTTGCCCCATAGGGAGAAAAAGTTAGGCCGAGCTCCCTTTTCGAAGGTGTCGCTATTGGAGAAATTGGACTTCTGGTGGTGTTAATATCGTTGCTACAGGAATCTGTTCGCTGTAGCAGGTTTTTTTTAAAAAAAAATAATTTTCTTTCTTCCGGGTTGCATTCGTAAGCCCGCTAAGATGCTGTTGCAGAGGCTGTAATTGATATATTCGTGATATTAATATATTAATATACACTCTTTAAAAAAAGAACAAAGTATGAGAACAAGAACAATAGTATAGCCAACTGCTGACTATAAGGTAGTGCCATGTCATCTATAGTCAACCAAATAGTCAATATGTATAATAACAAGCTATACTCCCTCCGTCCCAAATTACTCTTCGTTTTAGGTTTGGTCAAAGTCAAACATGTTAAAACTTGACTAAACACCTTCAACGGAATAATAATATTTATAATATTAATTATATATAATATAAAAGTATGTTTTATGGTGAGTCTAGCTATATTTATTACATATTTTATTAGGTACTCCTTCCATCCAGGTTTATTAGGCTATTAGCCATTTTAAAGTTGGACGAAAAAATAGGCTTATAGCAGTTTTAATTGTGGTCAGTTACTCCTCTCGTTTCCTCTTCCCAATTAATGCTTACCGGATCTGTTTGCATGATGGATGCTTCCGTTGGACTGCTCACCGGATCAGCCGGTGCATGACCAGATCAGTGCCAAGCCATCTCATCTACGGCTGCATGCGATCACCTCAAACCAAACCCAGATTGATTGTTCACCTCCTCGCCATTATGACGGCAGAAACATACGCTAGCAACTTGCTAAAATGGAAAATTTTCAGCCCAATAACAAACTGCCTTGGTCGCGCTGCACAGGGCTAATAGCCTAATAAACCTGGACGGAGGGAGTATTGATATTTTTCCTTATATTCGTAGTTAAAGTTTATGAAGTTTGACTTTGATTAAACCTAAAACGCAGAGTAATTTGAGACAGATGGAGTATGAGTGTACTACTTTATCAATAATTGGTCCACAATTTACTCTCACAAAGTGCCTAGAAGCACGTGCTAGAGCTGACTCTTGCATGAGAGCTCAATCTCCTTCTCTCTCCTCTTCTCTCTTCCAACTCAGCACAAATATACTATTTAATGTCTTATAGTCAGCTGATGTCATCTTAGAGCAAGTTCAATAACAAAGTCGACGGCTGGCTATAACTTCATGCCATGTCACTTAGAGTCAGCTTATAGCCGGTATAGTACAATGGGTTGTCTATTAGGCTAGCTAAAAGACATGCTTTAAGTATTTAATAACTACATGTGCATATGAGTTGTAGTGATCCACTGTGGGATGTATCTTTGTAGCCATTTCAAGCAACATACATATATATACCATCCACTTCATCAAAATACACCACAGAAAATTAATTAATAAGCAAGCAACAAATAAAGTCTCTTGCAAACAAGCCGATTTAGGAGACGATAAGCAACGACCTGGAGGTACATAGCACCATGACATCGGCACTTAGACATTACGGTCTTTATAGGAAATCATTAACCAAATAAAATGCTAAATAAAATCTCCCTAAAAGAAGGCGCTGCTTTTCATTTGGATGACAACAAAAGTGATGGAATATAGTTGGAACTTTCGTATGAAGGAGCAACCACCCGTTTGCATCACTAATCTTGGTCACTGTTTGTGAAAAGGAAACAAAGACAATATGGTAAATATTTAGACAAATAAAACTGACAACATGTGCCAGCAAGCACTAATGTTGGAGAAAAACAATGCAATCTCTTTGTCTTATTATAGAAAGCATGCAATGGATTCACAGTAGCATTACAGCCATCTGCTATAGAGCTAGTTTATCACACAAATTATTGATAAATAATCATGTTTGCAGATCATGTATAATTCTAAAGAATGATACATTCTCATTGACTAAATAATAGAGTAGAGTGCTCTTTAGTTAATAAAAAGAACAAGTTTAGATTAGAGAATGCATACCTGCAAGTAGCACTAGCAGCAATCACCATATGACAGCTCAGTCCTGAAATAAAAATGCATATAAGATATCATGTTCATATTCAATGTTACAGGAAAAAAGGAATAGGAACATGCAAATATTAGTATCCTACCACGATTAATTATGATGGCTATTTTGAAATCTCTGCCAAATATGTTTGATCAAATCATTTTTTAGCTGGATATGTTGTGGACGAGCACGAATAGTAGCTTTTCTACGCAGCACATCAGCGAAACATAGGTTACCACCAACATTCACTTCAGGAGGTAGAGCAAATGAAGCCCCTGGATTCTCATTCAAGTCAATATGAATGGTGGCCTGCTCTCTCTCATCTTCGACTATCATATTGTGAAGAACCACACAAGCTAGCAAGATCTTTCCAACACTCTTTCTATACCATAGACGTGCAGGCCGACGTACAATGGTAAAACGGGACTGCAACACGCCGAAAGCGCGCTCAACATCTTTCCTTGCCCCTTCTTGGTATTGCGCAAACAACTTGTGCTTCTCTGTTTGGGGAAGTGGTATAGTTTTCATGAAGGCAGCCCATTCTGGATATATACCATCAGCAAGGTAGTATCCAGTGTTATACTCATTCCCATTGACAGAAAACTGAACTTGGGGGGCTTTTCCTTTCAATGCATCAAAAAACAAGGGGGACTGGTTGAGGACATTAAGGTCGTTGTTTGACCCAGCAACTCCAAAGAAAGCATGCCAAATATGAAGGTCCTGGGAAGCAACAGCTTCTAGGACCATCGTTGGTACACCATAATCACCACGGGTGAATTGCCCCCTCCATGCTAAAGGACACTTCTCCCATCGCCAATGCATGCAGTCTATACTTCCGAGCATTCCAGGGAAACCACGAGACTCATTAACCTGAAGTATACGCTCGACATCCTCTTGGCTGGGGCGTCGCAAGTACTCCCCCCCGAACACCTCAATCACCCCCTGTGCAAACTTGTCCAAACACTCTAATGCAGTGGACTTCCCAATCTTCAAGTACTCATCAAGGGCATCTGCAGGGGTACCGTATGCTAGCATGCGCATGGCTGCCGTACATTTTTGCAATGGTGAGAGCCCTATTCGACCAGAACAATCTGACCTATAAGTAAAATAGGGAGACCACTGACCAAGGGCATTCACAATGCGTAGGAAGAGGTCTCTATTCATACGAAATCTTGTACGAAACATACTCTCGGGGTAGAGTGGCTGTTCAGCAAAGTAGTCCTCCACCAGACGCTGATGAGCACCTCCATGATCCCTCCGTATGCGCTTCCTTCGACCACTTCGCCGTTGAGATGATCCTACTCCGAGCCTAGCCTTGATTTTCCTCATAAGCCTCTCAGCAAACGAATCTAGTATGTTCTGCTCAGCAACATAGATTTCCATGATTTTGGATGGGGCTAGCTCATCAGGATCATCCGACATGGTGTGTGAGGTAGATGGGTTGGTAGGCTGAGTAGGAAGATGGGTTTGGCTGGATGAGTCTGAAGAGGAGATAGCATTATATAGGTGTGTCATGTTTTCTTTGGTGTACTAATTATTCTGCATGATTATCTGCACTAATTAAGTGTAGTTGGACTGCATGATTTTGCACTGCATGCATGGTTATCTGGACTAATTGACTACATGATTTTGCACTACATGCATGGTTATCTGGACCATTGACTACATGATTTTGCACTGCATGCATGGTTATCTGGACCATTGACTACATAATTTTGCACTGCATGCATGGTTATTTAGACCATTGACTACATGTGAAGTATAGTTTCAACAATTTCAGCAAAGAACAATCTTGTAATTTAGCATATAAAATTTCAGGAATAGGAAGTACCTTAGTCAGTTTTCCCAAATAACCTTTCCCTAAAACACTTTAATGCCAACACGTGCTCGGATCTCAAATCTTCAGGCATCCCAGTCGTGTCTTGCATCATCAACGATCGGTATGTCTCTAGCATAACTGACTCCTTGTGATCTTTCGCTGCAAGGCATGCAAGCTTCCGAGCTTCAAGATTCTCACTAGACACGCGCCTTTGTGTCTCTAACATCTCTTTGCGGCCTTCATTTGCTGCATTCTGAGCATCTACAAATTTGCTAAGCTCATCTTCAAGATCAATTATACAATCTTGATCCCTTCTTTTTCGTTTCCGCTGCTCCTTAGCTTGCTTGCCACCTGGTGGTCGTTCATCTCGAGCATCATCTAGATTGAAATGCTTCCCAACTTCATCATCAACACTGAACTTCCTCTTCGCCGGCTCCAAGTCTTCCAAGCGCTCCAAATATGCATCCCACTTTGGTTCCTTTTTTAGATCCTCCCAACAATGCTCAAACATAAATTCTTCCTTGTGATCTGCCTCATAAGTTTGCTTTGCCCTCTTCTTTAAATCCACATCAGATTCACCACTGGCATACAAAGCATTAGCTTCCTTCCAACTCGCACAAAACCATGCAACCTTTTTCTTAATTTTCGCAAAGCGATCCTTCACTTGCTTGTCATGTCTTACCCTGTTTTTTGGGGTAGTACTGTTGTAGACAGCAGCAACATCTTTCCAATATTTCTCATTCTTCTTGTAATTGGATTGGATTGGATCGTTTGAATTATTCAGCCAAGCACTGACCTACATTATTAGAAGGGGTTATGTTTGTGCGAGTAATGTAACACATGGAGTTGGCAAGCAGAAAAAACTTACCAATCTACAATCCTCCTCTTTTGTCCATAGTAAGCGTTTTTCAGTCCTTTCACAATCGCCACCATTGATGTCATCGCCTAAATTGATTGGCTGCGACGAAGTCCCATTTCCCACAGCTTGTGCGTGGCTTGGTGTGTTATTAAAGAAACTAAGGAAACCACCAGGTGGGTGAGAATCCAATCCCCTGATCAAGCAATAGATAATTAGAAACAAATACTTACTCCAGTCCATATTAGTTGACTTAAATTTGTCTAAATTTGGATGAATCTTAGACAATCTTATGGATTGTCTAAGATTCATCCAAATTTAGACAAATTTAAGTCAACTAAATGTCTAAGATTCATTTAAATTTAGACAAATTTAAGTTAACTAATATGGGTTGGAGGGAGTACTAACTTCATGTCTCATTTTTTTCGTCACTAATGAAGGTAATTTGTATGATCAGTCCGCGATGTTAAAAGTAATAATTAAGAAGACAATTATATGCTTACACTGACAACTAAGTAGAACTTGTTCCTCTGTGTAGTTATTTCTATATTTTTATAAGAAGACAATTTATATGCTTATACTGACATAAGCTGCAAAGTACCCGCTATCCTATTTCTGAAGTATGGGTCGCTACTTGTTCCTCCATGACCGATTGTATGCTTACACACACAGCTTATTTATTTCTAAAGGATGGATCGTTACTTTCTATTGGCAAAAAATGACAGGTCGTACTAGATACAAACACATCTGAGATGATATGACAGGGCACTATCTGAAGAAAAAACAAGAAAAAAGCATACCATGATTGCAGATCGGAGACGTCAACGTTCTGAGACATTGGCCAAGGATATGAAGAACTGCCAATTCCTGGAGGCGGCGCCCAGAAAGGGCCTTGAGCCGAAGAACTTCCTACACCAGGCGACTGCAGCCCGACGGGCCAGCATGGTGCAGAGGAGGTCGCCATGGACTGCGGAGGTCGTGGAGGGAAGGCCGGCGGCTGGATGGGATGAGACGGCGGGATGAGGAGCTGAGGCGGTGGCGGCAGGACGAGATGAGAAGCCGATGGAGGAACCTCAAGAGGCGTCGGCGCACGCGTCCTTTTGGACTGCTGGCCCATCTCCCAGATGCGGCAGCTCAACTTGTCTAGGGTTCCAGTGGTGGTGATTTGAGGACAATTTGGGGGAGATTTTGGAGCGATTTGGAGCTTAATAGGTCGATTTGGCGCGCAAGAATAGACATGGCGCGAGGGAAAGCTGGATTTGGCGCGCTGGGAGGAGGGAGAAGGGCGGGAGGCGATGGAGATTGCACCGGATCTGGAGCACCGGCGCTGTCGCTCGCGTCGGGCTGCAAGCGGGCGGCAGCGCGTCGTAAATTGCGCTGTAGCCGGGCGATAGATGAAGCGTCCGTTCCCGTCTCTCTCCTCTCTTCTCTCCCCTCCAGGTAGGATTTTGATGACGTGGTATTTCTTGTAGCCGGCTGACTAGGCTCTATTAAACTTGCTCTTATTGTACTTGCTCTTAGTGGTTAGGCACTCAACACTCACAGTTTGCACCCTCCTACCTAGGATCCCTCGCCCTCTTGATCTCACGAGTGCCCCAAGTCCCTCCCTGTATCTATCTCAGGTTATTAGAATCGGATTCAGTGCGGCTACCCGCCCCCCGTTGTGTTTTGGGGATAGGATACATGGAAGAGAATAGAACGTGCAATGCAACGCAACCGAGGGTAGTCGATCGAGTAGGTGTGGCATTCATGCTCCTCTTCACTCTCCGTCGGCCCAAATCGTGTGGCGCAGTGAAGGCCTTTATGGCGGCGCCTAAGAGCTAGTAGCACCACCGGTCGTCCACCCTCTTCTTTAATGGAGAAGACAGGGGGCAAGGACACCACCTTCACTGCCCTATTGCCCCAGTTTCATTCAAGGCCATGGCAACAGTGTGTGAGTGAGTGTACTCACGTAGCATTCATGCATCAATCCTCTGCTAATACTCCTTAGTACCACTCCATTACTACTATATTAATTAATTATACTTGATACAATTATATTATAGATTTACTTGCCCTCGTACGTCTATGTCCACGCCCTTTGATTGACATAGTCGATCGCTCGATCCGTCCCCAGAATACTAACCCATGGTCTAGCTACTTAATTGGATCTGCTGCTGCCTAGTGGAGAAGGCTCAGGGTCTGCAGCGGCTTCACGGTGGCGTCGATCCTGCTGCGATGAGCTGCCGCCGCCGGTGGTGGTGCCAAGGACTGCACGAACTTGCAATTGGGGCAGGAGGGGGATGACTTGCAGAGCATGACTAGGAGATGGCAGTTGGCGCATGGCACCGCGATCATGTTGCCTCCTCCGGAGCTGCTCACCACGGTGCTGCCTCTATTATTTGTTCCAGCTGCTTGTGAGAGGGCGGGAGCAGCGGCGCCAACGATGACGTTCATCGTCGTCGGTGTGGTGGACATGTTGAGCTCCAGGTTCACGTCCTGCTCCTTGGGCCTGTTCCAGCTCCTCTTCAGCGTCTTCCTGTTCAGGTAATACATCCTTCCAGACTGCAAAAAACATAGCGGACGCAGCACATCCCTTAAATTAATAATGAACCATATAAATGTAGGAGTATCAAATGACGAGGCAATCATGAACTTTCTATACTTGCATCTTCTAGACAACGTGCTTGCTACTGCAAAAGATGCATCTATCGTGGGCGTCACAAATAGTACAGTACAAGGGAAGCTATATATGAAAGGAACTCACTTGGAGGTCAAGGCACTGCTCCCAGTCGAGGGGCAGGGGATCACCCAGATGGAGCTCCAGGTGCGACACTGGCTCCTCCCACTCCCAGGTGTAGTGCTTCCTCTTCTTCCGGGAGCTGCCGTCCGACTCGGACGACGACGAGCTCTTGGAGGCAAAGCCCAGCGCCGGCCACGTCGGCCCCAGCGACAGCTCCGGCTGCATCTGCATGTCCATCTTCCTCGCGCTCACCTCGCTCATGATCAGTCTCAAGGATTCAGTGGTCATGATCTTGGATGATGATACCAACACTCCACTCCTCCGCCTTATATAGATGTGGACAGTGGACTGTAGGGTGGGAAGTTTATGGGAGATCGAAGAAGGAGGTGAGGAGGAGCATTGAGTGAGTCTCTTGTACACGACTGATGGGGTCATGCTCATGCAGGGAAGGGCGTGGACACTAAAGAAGGGGTTCTTCAATGGCCTTCATCCAACCCCATTAAGGAGAGGGCAGGCCAGCAGGCATTGAAGGGTGACAAGTAGAGTGACCTTAAATCTCTCCACCTCCTCCCCCATTTAAGTCCTCCTTGCTCTACTACATGCCCCCACTGTACACCTCATAATGCCACACACCCCAGGAGAGCCACCACAAAATCTAGTACAAGCTAGCCCAGTAGTAAGTTGTAGTGTGAGGATTGGATCACCTAGCTCATGCAGCTGTAACAGAGGTGATGTTGGTTGTGGCTTCTGTTGGGGAGTTAAACACTACAGGGCTGGACTCGAGTTATTAAGGATGCATGGTGGGGGGGCTTGCATTGCAGATGGATGGAGGAATTTAAAGATGATACAACATACATGTGTCTATACTCCTACAAGATTGAAAACTTTGATCCTCCTTTGCTTAGATATTTTTCAGTTTCTATGCTACTCGTACAAAGTACAAACACAATAAAATGCAATCTGTGCGTACGTACGTAGGAGCATGCAGTGCACAGAATTTAGTGCAACTTCATGTCCAATGGTGAAACCGGTGCGCGTTGGTTGGAACTAACTACAAATGACATCTATTGCTGCAACAGTGCACTGCTGAATTTAGCAGCACAGGAGGACTGAGGAGTGGGATAGCAAGCTAGCGTGTGTGCTTGGACCTCAATTCATGGCGATGGACATCACTAGAGTGAAACCTACAAGGCACCACAGCATGCAGAGCTCTCTCGCATGCATGTCTTAAAACTTCTCTGCTTGTACCCACTACGGGAAAATTGGGCGCTGCCGTGCACTTAGGATTTGCCGTGCGTCGATGGCCGTGCGACCCCACAACACAACGCACGGCAAAGAAGCACTGCACGGCGGCACCCTAGTCGATACACGGCATCCGACAACCTCACGGCAAAGCTCAGTCTAGACACACGGCAAAGAATAAATTCACGGCAAAGCTCAAAAATAGCCCACGGCAAAGAAATCACACGGCACATTGCCTTTGTTGGGCCCACCATACGGCGCAGTTCACGGCCCGGGTTGACGGCAGGCCTTTGCCGTGTGTCTCACCGTCAGACACAGCAAAGTTTTGAATTGCAAATTTCTATTTCTGCGTGAAATATTCCCGCTATTTATTTTGTTCAACGCGCGAAACATTCGCGCCATTTATTTTATTCAAAGCGCGAAATATTTCCGCGAGTTTTGTCCAACGAGCGAGGGTCTTTGCCGTGTACTCTACACGACAAAGGTGTCTTTGCCGTGCACCGTACACGACAAAGGTGTCTTTGCCGTGCACCTTCCACGGCAAAGACCTGTTTATTGCCATTTCCATCCCTTCTTTGCCTTTGTTTTCTTTTAGCGCATATTTTATCTCAAATATAACCCATATTGCATCTATGGACACTTTAATTATATGGTTTGGTCGGATTTCGGAGCTCCAGCGGCTGTCTCCCATCGAAACCCTAGTGTCTTCGGGGCAACCGGGGATCTACCCCTAGCTCTCTCTTCATACGAGGGTTGTGCAATGTGATTTTTTGTTTGTTTAGGCCATATCTACATAGAATACCAAGGTTGGGCCCAATATTCCACTGATTTCCCCCGTAGGACCCGTAGAGGGAGTTTCCAACGACACGTCCACCACTTCTCTAAGTATTATCGCATGCGGGGGTCATTCTCCATCGTAAACAACAATGTGCGGGCCCCGGGAAGGTCTACCCCCTAGCTTTCTCCGCACGAGGTTCCACCAATGTACTTTTTTGTTGGTAAAGGTTTGTTTAGGATATAGATACAAGGAAAACCAACTTTGGTACCCTGTGGCATATTCTAGCCCCCGGTATACCCGCAGCGGGACATTCCCCCAATAGGTCGAGGAATCTACTAAGTGTTATCACCTAAATGTGAAGAACCTCACACCGGGGAGATATGTCTTGCATATATGGCACTTCTACAACACTTTTACATGTATCCTAGGTCTACATGCATGTTTCCTAGCACCACATGATAGTTTGGGTGGGTTCCCAGGGCTCCGAGGGTCATTCTCCATCGAAAACAGCCATCTACGAGCCCCGGGAAGGTCTACCCCTAGCTTTCTCCGCACGAGGTTCCACCAATGTACTTTTTTGTTGGTTAAGGTTTGTTTAGGACATGGATACAAGGAAAACCAACTTTGGTACCCTGTGGCACATTCTAGCCCCTGGTATACCCGCAACGGGACATTTCCCTCTATAGGTCGAGGAATCTGCTAAGTGTTATCACCTGAATGTGAAGAACCTCACACCGGGGAGATATGTCTTGCATATATGGGACTTCTACAACACTTTTACATGTATACTAGGTCTACATGCATGTTTCCTAGCACCACATGATAGTTTGGGTGGGTTCCCGGGGCTCCGAGGGTCATTCTCCATCGAAAACAGCCATCTACGAGCCCCGGGAAGGTCTACCCCTAGCTTTCTCCGCACGAGGTTCCACCAATGTACTTTTTTGTTGGTTAAGGTTTGTTTAGGACATATATACAAGGAAAACCAACTTTGGTACCCTGTGGCACATTCTAGCCCCCGGTATACCCGCAACGGGACATTTCCCCCTATAGGTCGAGGAATCTGCTAAGTGTTATCATCTGAATGTGAAGAACCTCACACCGGGGAGATATGTCTTGCATATATGGGACTTCTACAACACTTTTACATGTATACTAGGTCTACATGCATGTTTCCTAGCACCACATGATAGTTTGGGTGGGTTCCCGGGGCTCCGAGGGTCATTCTCCATCGAAAACAGCCATCTACGAGCCCCGGGAAGGTCTACCCCTAGCTTTCTCCGCACGAGGTTCCACCAATGTACTTTTTTGTTGGTTAAGGTTTGTTTAGGACATAGATACAAGGAAAACCAACTTTGTTACCCTGTGGCACATTCTAGCCCTCGGTATACCCGCAGCGGGACATTTCCCCTATAGGTCGAGGAATCTACTAAGTATTATCGCCTGAATGTGAAGAACCTCACACCGGGGAGATATGTCTTGCATATATGGGACTTATACAACACTTTTACATGTATCCTAGATCTGCATGCATGTTTCCTAGCACTACATGAAAGTTTGGGTGGGCTCCGGGGGTCATTCTCCATCGAAAACACCCGTTTGCGGGCCCTGGGAAGGTCTACCCCTATCTTTCTCCACACGAGGTTCCACCAATGTACTCTTTTGTTGGTTAAGGTTTGTTTAGTCCATAGATACAAGGAAAACCAACTTTGGTACCCTGTGGCACATTCTAGCCGCCGGTATACCCGCAACAAGACATTTCCCCCTATAGGTCGAGGAATCTGCTAAGTGTTATCACCTGAATGTGAAGAACCTCACACCGGGGAGATATGTCTTGCATATATGGGACTTCTACAACACATTTACATGTATCCTAGGTCTACATGCATGTTTACTAGCACCACATGAAAGTTTGGGTGGGTTCCCGGGGTTCCGGGGTCATTCTCCATCGAAAACAGCCATGTGCAGGCCCCGGGAAGGTCTACCCCTAGCTTTCTCCGCACGAGGTTCCACCAATGTACTTTTTTGTTGGTTAAGGTTTTTTTAGGACATAGATACAAGGAAAACCAACTTTGGTACCCTGTGGCACATTCTAGCCCCCGGTATACCCGCAACGGGACATTTCCCCCTATAGGTTGAGGAATCTGCTAAGTGTTATCACCTGAATGTGAAGAACCTCACACCGGGGAGATATGTCTTGCATATATGGGACTTCTACAACACTTTTACATGTATCCTAGGTCTACATGCATGTTTCCTAGCACCGCATGAAATTTTGGCTGGGTTCCCGGGGTTCTGGGGGTCATTCTCCATCGAAAACACCTATGTGAGGGCCCCGGGAAGGTCTACCCCCTAGCTTTCTCCGCACGAGGTTCCACCAATGTACTTTTTTGTTGGTAAAGGTTTGTTTAGGACATAGATACAAGGAAAACCAACTTTGGTACCCTGTGGCACATTCTAGCCCCCGGTATACCCGCAACGAGACATTTCCCCCTATAGGTCGAGGAATCTGCTAACTGTTATCACCTGAATGTGAAGAACCTCACACCGGGGAGATATGTCTTGCATATATGGGACTTCTACAACACATTTACATGTATCCTAGGTCTACATGCATGTTTACTAGCACCACATGATAGTTTGGGTGGGTTCCCGGGGTTCCGGGGTCATTCTCCATCGAAAACAGCCATGTGTAGGCCCCGGGAAGGTCTACCCCTAGCTTTCTCCGCACGAGGTTCCACCAATGTACTTTTTTGTTGGTTAAGGTTTGTTTAGGACATATATACAAGGAAAACCAACTTTGGTACCCTGTGGCACATTCTAGCCCCCGGTATACCCGCAACGGGACATTTCCCCCTATAGGTCGAGGAATCTGCTAAGTGTTATCACCTGAATGTGAAGAACCTCACACCGGGGAGATATGTCTTGCATATATGGGACTTATACAACACATTTACATGTATCCTAGGTCTACATGCATGTTTACTAGCACCACATGATAGTTTGGGTGGGTTCCCGGGGTTCCGGGGTCATTCTCCATCGAAAACAGCCATGTGCAGGCCCCGGGAAGGTCTACCCCTAGCTTTCTCCGCACGAGGTTCCACCAATGTACTTTTTTGTTGGTTAAGGTTTGTTTAGGACATAGATACAAGGAAAACCAACTTTGGTACCCTGTGGCACATTCTAGCCCCCGGTATACCCGCAGCGGGATATTCCCCCTATAGGTCGAGGAATCTACTAAGTGTTATCGACTGAATGTGAAGAACCTCACACCGGAGAGATATGTCTTGCATATATGGGACTTCTACAACACTTGTACATGTATCCTAGGTCTACATGCATGTTTTCTATCACCGCACCACATGAAAGTTTCGGTGGGTTCCCGGGGTTCCGGGGTCATTCTCCATCGAAAACAGCCATGTGCGGACCCCGGGAAGGTCTACCCCCTAGCTTTCTCCGCACGAGGTTCCACCAATGTACTTTTTTGTTGGTTAAGGTTTGTTTAGGACATAGATACAAGGAAAACCAACTTTGGTACCCTGTGGCGCATTCTTGGCCCCAGTATATCCGTGAGGATCTACTAGCTATCTTACTACGAGGGTTGACTAATATTTTTGTTTATTTGTTAATGAAAAAATAGTTTATTATACTCCGTGCGACCCATATTATTTGACTTGGATTTGACTTAATCCGGATATAACATACATTTGAATCTGGACAAATCCAAGTCAACTACTTCTTCCGACCTATATTAGTTGACTTGGATTTGTCAAAATTTGGATAAACCTATATAATAAATAGTGTCTAGATTTATCTAAATCTAGACAAATGCAAGTCAACTAATATGGTTTGGAGGGAGTAATATTAATAGAAATAAATAATTTAAAATTAAAAATTAAAACTGATTTTCCATGGATGTACATAGAGGTCAAAATTGTGTGCCGTGTGGTGTGCACGGCAAAGAATTATTTGCCTTGTGAGGCTCACGGCGAAGGGCGTCTTTGCCGTGCAGTCATGAAACGCTGCGCGCACGGCAAAGAATTCTTTGGGGGTAAAAAAAAAGCAAAACCTTATCCTCTCCCTGACCAAACCGATCCACAGACGCACGCCTTATTTCTCACGCGCCGCCGCTCCTGCCGCTTGTCGAGCTCGCCGCCTCCTCGCCGCTCCGCCTGGCCGCTCCGGCTCCCCGCCACACGACGACCCACGACGCACGCCTCCTCCTACCTCCGTCTCCTCGCCGCTCCGCCGACGACCCACGACGACCCGCCGCCTCCTCGCCGCTCCGGCTCCGGCTCCCGACGACCCACGACGCACGCGCCGCCTCCCCGGCCACCTGCGCCTTGCCCTCCCCTACCTCCGGCCGCGTGCCCCTCGCCCTCTGGCCACCTGCGCCTGCGCGGGCGGCCTCGCCCTCCCCTCTGCGCCTCGCCGTCTCTCCCCTCTGCGCCTCGTCGTCCGTCCGTCCAGGTAATCCTTCGACCCCGTTTCTTCTCTGTATGTTAATGTGGTTGGATGGCCAGGGGCGATTTTGCCGGTGAGCAGTGGCGGAGCTTCAAAGCAAACGATGGCCAGGTTGTTTTCCTCCAACTATCACCTTCGTCGGTGCCTGACAAACACCACAAAAAAACTGACTACAAGGGGACATCTAAGTCACATGCTACGCTGCATTGGAGATGTGAAGCTGTTGCTCTACAGATCTAGTCAAATTTATATGCTGTTACATAAATATATGCTGCTACTATTCTAGTCAAATATATGCTGCTACTATTCTAGTCAAATTTCTCACATGTGCAGGCTATGTTTGGAGGTGGACACCGGGGACCGTCGTCGTAGGGCTTCTTGAAGTAGTGTCCCAGATCTTCTTCGACGGTCGAGCACGCTACGAGGGGTATAAATCTCGCGCCCATGTTTACATGTACCTAGGTTTTATTTTTGTTTCTAGATCACCAAGTCAGTCGCGTTACCTAGGCGTCTCCCGTTCGGAAGGGTTGCGCGAGTAAATATGCATTAAATTGCATATTTATGGTCGTAACTCTTTCGGATTGTCCACGCATTTTGGACAGCCGGAGGATGTGTAGATTGGGTACGTTTTTCATGCTCTGCTCCGTTCCGAGACAGGATTTCGGCATCACCTCCCTGTTGTTCTCTGGATGCACATCCTCTCGGCTTTTGGCTGAGACGTGTATCGGGAGAACAGCGGGGAGGTGCTGCCGAAATTCTGTCTCGGGCGGGGTAGAGCATGGAGAACGTACCCAATCTGCACATCCTCGGGTGGGATTAGGACCTATCTTTACCTATTAGAGAGATATGTGTGGGTGCAACTCGTAAAACCTGTATTTGTTAAAATTAATCAAACTAATACCGGATGTAATGACATGTTTAATTGAAACACATTCTATGTCTGTTTTTGTACTGGTTAGAGGATGGATCTGGATCGTTTGTGGATGTATGAGGGCCGGACCTGTCACGGGGTATTTACTGATGAGTGGAAAGAAAAGACCGAGCAATTTGTGGACAATGTGTTTGCCGACCCTATCAAACCCGCAAAAGTGTTGTGCCCCTGCGCGCGATGCCGCAATTTTAAACGAAAATCGAAGGCTGAAATGAGTTTAGACCTGATCAAATTCGGGTTCACGCCGAATTACGATCGGTGGATTTGCCATGGCGAGCAACCAGCAAAAATGCCAAAGCGTGCTCGAAAGCAGTCGCAGCAGAGCCAGTCAGCGGGAGGATTTGATGCTGGGTTTGACAAGTGCTTTGATGACTTCCTTGATGCAAATGCGCCTGAAAACCCTAATGCCGAGGAGGTGGAGACACCACAGCAGGCGGAGACAAGTGAGGAGCCGGAGGAGAGCACACAAAAGTTCTACGAGGCTATGTTTGCTGCGCAGAAACCCCTTCATCCATATACAGAGGTTACCCAGTTGGATGCCGTGGCTCGCCTAATGTCCTTCAAGTGCCAGAGTAACTTATCTAGAGATCGGTTCGATGATCTTCTGGTTGTCATTGGCAGCCTCCTGCCGAAAGGGCACATCTTGACAAAGAGCTTTTACGAGTCGACAAAAATCCTCCGCTCACTTAAGATGACATATCAGAAGATAGACGCTTGTCCAAAGGGATGCATGCTATTTAGAAATGAACATGCTGAAGGAAAGTATTGCATCCATTGCAATTCCTCGAGGTACTTCGAGGTTGACACCGGTGATGGACAGAAGAGACAGACTAGGATTCCCCAAAATATCCTCCGTTATCTTCCATTCCTGCCGAGGCTCCAACGACTTTTCATGACGGAGGAATCTTCCCAACAGATGCGATGGCCCGTTGAGGGTAAACGATACACAGACAAGATGATACATCCGTCGGACGGTCAAGCGTGGCAAAACTTTGCCAAGAAATATCCAAAGAAAGCAGGCAACTCAAGGAGCATAGCAGTTGCGATATCAACTGATGGGTTCAATCCTTATGGTATGTCAGCTGCAACATACAGTTGTTGGCCTGTGTTTGTCATTCCCCTGAACCTCCCTCCCGGTGTTGTCATGAGATCCGAGAACATGTTTGTGTCGATGATAATACCAGGGCCGAAATACCCAGGGAAGAACATGAACATGTACCTGGAGCCGCTAGTGGATGACTTGGTTGTTGGGTGGAGCGGTCATGGGGTGCGAACATATGATGCCACGACAAAGAAGCACTTCGATATGTATGTCTGGTATCACACATCTCTACATGACCTACCGGCACGTGCGTTGTTCTGCGGCTGGTGTACACATGGCAAATGGCCTTGCCCAGTGTGTAGGCAGGCAGTGACTATGGTAGAGTCGTAAATGCTTATGACATAAATGCATTCGATGGGTATGACGTAAATGGGTATCGCTTCCATACCCATGAGAAAAATCGCCAAGGGCTTTAGCTCACCTGTCAATGCATTCGATGCTTATGACGTAAATGGATATCGCTTCCATACCCATGAGTACACACAACGCCGGGCCAACCGGAAGACAACAAATAGCGGGGTCGTGTGTGAAGGCTCAGATAAGCTCCAGTACTATGGTAGAGTCGAGGCGATATACGAGTTGCCTTATGGTTTTGGCAAAGGGCTAGATCATGTTGTATTCCAGTGTCACTGGTTTGACCCGCATCGGGTTAGACGGAAACCTGAAATTGGCTTGGTCGAAGTTGAGAGAAGCTCCGTTTACTCGGGGGATGATGTATATATTTTGGCTACTCAGGCCTTTCAAGTATTCTATCTCCCATACCCATGCAAGAACCCCAAGAAACATCTGCAGGGCTGGGATGTTGTGATCACGGTGCCGACGCACAACAGGCCGCCTAAGCCAGACGAAGAAGATTATCATCGCCTTGACCCCTCGACATATGATGGCGACTTTTTCCAGGAAGAAGGGCTGCCAGGGAATTTCACTATCAACTTGCCGACTGATGATGATATGGTCATACAGGAAGAAGACAGTGCGCATGATGTTGAGGATGAAGACGATGCACATGATGTAGTCGAGGAGGTTGAGAACGCACAAGACTTGACTTTGCTTGACTGGTTCCAAGCAGGCCTTAACACCGATGAGTCAACGGAACCGCCTCTAGGTTACATACCTGATTATTGGGGGGAGTGGGATAGCGATGATGAAGCTTCTGGCCAATTGATTGTTCGCGATGATCAAGAAACAGGCTTCTAAAATTCATAGTCCTCTATGTAACAGTGATATGTAAAACTAGCCTATTCTAAGAACTCTATGTATTTTAATTAGTTGCATTGTAAGAACTCCATGTTATGGTCTTGGAAGAACTCTATGTATTTTAGTTATTTGCCGTGTAATTTCTTCTTTCATCTATATCATTACTTTCTAATATATTATTTTCTACTTTACTACTCTATGCTATGTTGTATTCTAATTATTCTAAGAACTCTATCTTATAGATACTTTTTGTTGTGAATGCAGGTGATTCAAACATGCCAGGAGGAGGAGGGGGACGAGGAGTAGCAAGCTTAGCGAAGAAGGCTGCGAAGAAAGTTAGGGTTGTGTCGAGCCTTCTCTCGAAGCCTAGTCCTCCACCCACTATGAGGAGGAAGGGTAGACGGGCACCTAGTCCTCCACCCATTACGAGGGGGAAGGGTAGACGAGCACCTAGTCCTTCTCCCCCACCTGCTGACGAGGCGGAGGATGAGGATGAGGAGGACTGTGAGGAGGAGGAGGAGGACTGTGAGAGGGAGTACGAGGAGGGGGAGGACTCCGAGGAGGGAGAGGAGGAGGAGGAGGAGGAGGAGGAGTTGCCTGTTTTTGACTTGGAGGACAAGGAGGGGGAGGCGAGGGTGTGGGAGGAACCAGACGAGTACGTTGAGCCAGAGTACACAGGGATGCCTCGGGAGCCTGGGACGAGGGAGCCGTACATGCGAGGACAGGCGGAACTACCTAGTATGGAAACTTGGGTGAAAAAATGTGGGATTGTTGAGCTCACACCGAGTGGAAAAAGGTGAGCACTTAACTTTTTTTACAACTTTTTAGATTTTGATATTGTAGTAATGAACTTTTATCACCTTTTGCTAATACCCTTTTTGGCTTCTCGCTGTGCAGTTCGTTTGTGTATAAGGGTGGGACGTATGTGCGCACATACTCGAGCATCCTTGGATGCATCATCAAGAAGTACTACCCTGGAGCTGTAAAAATGTCCAATGGTCGTTGGGTGATAGTTTCGTCTTGGAGGCAATACAAGCGAGCAAAACATCCCTTGGGCACGAAGCACAAGTTCCTCGCGAACTGCCAAGCGAGGGTCCTCACGGAGTTCTGGGTAAGTTTCTTCGACTACTAACCATTCGATAACCTTGAGGTTGAAAATAGTTGAACTAACGCCTTTCTGCCACTTTTAATCTATGTCTATCCTGCTTGTAGACTTACTTTCAGATGGACCCGGATTGTAACTGCGATGAGTGCATTGCCCAGTCTCGCAGGGCGGCTGTAAAGCAAGTTACTGACACTATGCACGAGGCACGTGTGGGTTGCGTTCGAAGATGGTATGCCGAGAAGCGTAAACTCCCAATGCAGAACAAGTCTCAATCCCGAAATATCTTTATGGAGCCATGGCAGTACTTGCAGGTAATATATGTATTTTGTCTATGCGGTGCCCTACTCCGTACGGCTTTTACTAATATGTGTATTTTGTGTATGCAGGTACCTCCTCTGTTCATAGGTCACGCCAGACCGGGAGTCTACCGGGCTATTGTCCATTGGTGGACAAGCGCCGAGTTCAAGAGGAGGAACGAAGAAGGAAAGCTAAAGAGAGCCGAGATGGGAGGTGGATCACAAACGCAAGGCAGCTTACCCATGGTCGTATGCATACAGAACGTGGTGAGAAAAATCTTTCTCTTAACCTTGCTCATCATGTTGTTTGTTATGCCGCAAATGCGTCCCTCTTGATGTATCTTCGTGGTCACTCTTGCAGGCAAAAGAGCTAGGCGCGGAGCCCTCGATATTCACGGTCTGGAGTAAGTTTCATAAGAAGAAGAACAAGGAGGATGGGACGCTTACGTGGGTGAGCCCGAACGCCGAGCTCAAGGACACGGAGTACCGGAAGTTCTTTGCCACAACACATCCCGGCACGAACCCCGATACCGAGCCCTTCGACCCTGAGGTTGCCATGTGTGCGGGAGGCGGCCATAAGAATGGCCGCTTGTGGATGTGTGACAGCGCCGTCGATCCTAAGACCGTCCGGTCTATGAGAGAGATTAAGCGTGACAACTCAATCTCTTCGTCTTCCATACAGTCCCGCCCGACAGCATCGTCTAGAGCCATCGATAAGATTCGGGTATTCACTTCTTCTTTGGTCATCCACATTTCATTCCATGTTTTCCATTTGTAATATCCATGACCTTCCAATGACACAACGTAGGAGGACTTGGAGAACGAGAGGAGACAGAGGGAGCAGGCTCAGGCTATCATTGCCCAGCAGAGTCAGATGATGGCGTGGTTTGCACAGAAGATGGCAGCCTGCGAGTCCGAGATAGCGGTAAGTTCTTGCTCATAGGACCTAAGACGAATTCTAGTTCCATACACCTTACCCGCACATGCTTGATTTGTAGACGTTGCTGCCGAGTGGCGCCACTCTTCCTACGGTTGATCCACCTCCTTTTGACATCAACACATGGGTAAGTTGTCTTGTGTATTAGGTGCCAATCTCAAAATACCACATATGTAGTGCATATTGACTATGGCTCATATTTTCTATCTTGTAGCTACATGCCTCAGGTGGATCCAACAATATGGAGTTGGGCGACAACCGTCTCAGGAGGAGACCATGCAGACGTCTCCTACAGGGGGACAACGACCTGACAACCCACTCCATCGCTCACTCTTTTAGGTTTGTACTCTCGTTCTAGTGACTAGTAGAATTTCACATCGTAGAATCACTCCCGACATAGGACATAGGACTTGTAGAAAATATGACTTGTCAAAATTGTGAAATTCTTACCATATGACTTGTAGAATCACTCCCAACATAGGACTTGTGTGAATCTCATGTCATTATTCTTGCTATATGAATTGTGATTATTCTTACCAAATGACTTGTCAAAATTTACTTGCTATGTTCTATCCTATGTCAAAATTTACTTGTGAATCACTTGTAGGATGTCCATGAAGGATGAACTTGTCGATCTCCGGTGATGTGTTGACATGTGGAGTTGTATTATGAAATCGTATGGTCATGGAGCTTGTATGTGACTATTATGGACATATTTGTGGTCATGGAGCTTATGTCACTATTATGGATATATTTGTGGTCATGGAGCTTATGTCACTATTATGGATATATTTGTGGTCATGGATCTTCTATTTAACTATTATGAACATATTTGTGGTTATGGACCTTGTATTCGACTATTATGGACATATTTGTGGTTATGGAGCTTGTATGTGACTATTATAAACATATTTGTGGTTATGGAGCTTGTATGTGACTATTATGGACACACTTGTGGTCATTGAGCTTGTATGTGATTATTATGAACATATATGTGATCTCTCTGTGGTCATGAGCATGCCTGTGATCTATCTGTGGTCATGAACATATCTGTTTATGGCTATATTTTATATTTGAATTGAAGGAATGAAATGAAAACAAACAAAAAAAATTCATTAGGCCTTTGTCGTGTACAAACGCACGGCAAAGAAGCTAATTGTCCTTTGTCGTGCATAAGCGCACGGCAAAGATGCCACATGTCGCCATACTGTGCCCCTGGAGTATTTGGGACAAATGGAGTCACTTTGCCGTGCAAGAACACACGGCAAATATTCCGCCCAAAGGCACACGGCATAGAGACGCACGGCAAAGGCAGGCAGACTGGCTGCTCCAGGTGGTATTTGCCGTGCCACACCACACGGCAAAGACTTTGCCATAAAACACACGGCAAAGGTAGAAATACGGCAGAGTAAGAACACACGGCAAATGTGAAATCACGGCAAAATATGTGCCGTGCGCGGTGCACGGCAAAGCTATGGTGGGGTCCATCGCTGGAAGCGCACGTCAAAGGTTCACGGGGCCCACCATCACGGCGTCGTCGGCGGTGGCGTCGTCAAGTACCTTTTGTGTGCCGTCCGGGGGTGGCAAGCACACGGCAAAGGATTTTCCGTGTATGGTGCACGGCAAAGAACTCTTTGCCGGCCTTATCTTTGCCGTGCGGTCTTTGCCGTGTAATTTCTCACGGCAAAACCTTTGCCGTGCCTTTTTAGGCTTTTGCCGTGTATTATATGTTACACGGTAAAGAACAAATTTCCTGTAGTGACCGTCTGGCCATCATACTTCTACACCTACACCATTGATTACGTAGTAATCACGAACTGCTTCTTGTGGGTGAGCATTCATGGCTTTTGCCCCCGAACTCAAATTCTCATACTCCCTCCGTCCAAGTCACAATCTCATTTTTAGATAGTCCCGCGTATGAAGCAAATAAGGCACAATTTTGCACTAATTAGAATTAATTAGCACATGCAACCCGCAACTTCCTCTCCTCCACATGCATCGGTCTGGCACGTCCACCATGCATGCAGTAATTATGGGGCTGTTTTTATTGGCTATACCAGATACGAAGCATCACAGTCCGGCCTAATTAGTCACAATTTCAGCTCCAATCACGTTAAGCCTTGGGCCAAGATATTAGAGGATTGTAACTTACACTCTAGGACGGAGGGAGTAAAGATGAAGCAGATGTTAGAAATAATGGGCCAAACCATTTAGGCCCATGTATATTTTAGATTTTCCCTAAATCTCAAAGCCCAAATTTGTGGTAGCCCATATGTGTTTAGGCCCATGTTTGTGGCAGCTTACATGGGAGTGGAGTGAGACCTGAAGTTTTAGTCCTACATGGGAAGTTGAACGAGAGTTGCACCACCTTATAAGGTGGAGTGTTGCACCACTTTGTAAGTGAGTGACAATAAGAGAGATACACGCGGACGCTCCTCCTCCGACGATGTCCGCGCGCTCGTCTCGTCCCAACGCGAGCGCCACGGATACTGTGAGGTTTTGACAGACGTGTTAAACGGTTAGCTTATTCGGGTCGCTCCCGGATCGTGGGCTACTATAACCGACCCAAACGTGCGCAACATGGACTCGGCCCACGTTCACCTCTGTTAGGGTTTTCTGAGCCGCTCTATATAAAGTCCTACACGGCTACCGCCACAACACCATCGAAAAAACCAATCTAGAGTTTTGCCATCCTCTCTTCTTGCGCCGCCATCGTAGTCTACTCCATCCCGCTTGCCGGCGGTCGGGAGAGCAGGTATCTGGAACCGCTCACCTTTGCGATCCTGTACGGGAGAGGGCGAATAAGGTTTTTGTGAAGCGCTCCCCGCGACTGCTCAAGTTCGTCATCACGGCGCATCTTCCCGGTCGTCAAGTCGGAGCTCGTGCTCGTCGTCTTCAACGCCAACTACTTCGACGGTCTACTGCAAACGCTGCACCAACAACGACTTCATCGGCAACCGATCAGTACGTATACCGTCGTCAGATCTGTTGCTTTAGTATGGCTGTTAGTGCGTATATTCTGCTACTGTTCATGTTGATCAATACATCTAGTATGTTAGAGGTTCACGTGATTGTATCTGTTGTTGTCATGACTTATATTCTGAAATTAATCGTGGAAATTATGCCTAATAATCCAACAACAGAGTGGGAGCATCGATTTTTTCTAAACGAAGAAAGGGAGCAACTGATGCTCATAGGAGGAGTATCATAGATTGTATCATACAGTTCATGGATAAAAAAGCTGATATGTCACCTTAATTAATAACTAGAGAGACGAATAAAAATATAAAACTTAATGACAAATAAATCTTATACACATATATATCGAGATTTTACAAACAAATAAATATGATAAAATAATGATACTACTGTATAAAATATCATGCACTATAGGATTAGTAACATGGAGTACTATGGAGTAGATATGTATGCATGATAGTCGTGTATGAATCTTTTAATTATGACTATAGCCTAATAAAAACACACTCTTCACCACCCAAGCCACCGTGCAGTAAATAGGCCAAGACATTAGGAAGGAATAAATGCCTTCTACTCGTCCCCTCACCAGTGCTAACCACAAACAATAAATAAAGGCGCCTCTCTCTTTGGTCGTTGGATGCATAAATCCATTCAAAGTTGGTCTTGCATCTTTCGCTATATTAACTCGTGTAGACTGCTGTTAAGTTGATGGATCTTTTTCACCACTGTTTTAATTAAATTTTGATAGCTCTATTGACCCAACTAACCCTTACACTACGGGAACAAATCAAGACGTCGACAACCAAACACTACGCCGACGGCTATAAGTCGAGGCCGTCGGCGTAGGATCCGAGGCGGGCAGCCGAGCAAACCGACCGTAGACCTAGGTTGGCCGTCGGCGTAGGATGAGATAGGCTGACGGCAACCATGGGCGTAGTGGATTGGCCGTGACGGCAATGCGACGGTGTCAAGGCTACGCCGACGGATTAGCCCAGACCTACGCTGACGGCTTTGCCGTCGGCATGGTTATTTTCTCCTTTTGCCACATTAATCTTAGAAAAATCATAACTAAATCACTCTAATTCATAAAAATACATATAATATATTAAAATTTGCAGAAAAATAAGATCTACCTATCTAAACTCAAATATTACATATCTTTGTTGAATAAACTATAAAATAATTACATATACTTTGGTATAACACATTTTCTCTTTTCTGAGTGCCAAAAACGGGGTGTTTTATGAAGCAACCACCAAATGAAAATTTAAAAATGGTACCACCCTATTTTTCAAAAATACTAGGCCAGTTTGCATACAGAATATCCCAACTGGGGTATTTTAACCCTTTTCGTTCATCATTCTTGAAAAATATAAATTTCTGCCGAATCGGCAGGAAGTGGGTCAGATTTAAACTATACATACATGATATGATTTTTAGATTCACAATATGCTATTTTATCAGAGATCCACTGCAAGTTTAGCAAGGCTCAGCCCCGAGTTAAGAATCGTCATGCTTGCCGTTTTGACCATAGTTTGAAAGAGCATAAGAAAATTCAAAAGTGATCCAAACAATGTAAAAACTTCGCGTGGTGACATATTATACGACATAGTTGCAAAGAAATGATGAAATTTACTAGTGGGCCTTAGACCTTAGCCCAACTAAAAATTATGAAATTCTCAAGGCCCAAATACATGCATGCATGGCAAGAGGTGGGACTTAAAGTTTAGTTCTATATTGCTAGTGGAAAGAGAGTTGGATCATCTTATATAGGAGAGTGTTGCACCACTCACTAAAGTGTGACAAGAAGAGAATCCCTTGTGCACTCCTCCATCGCCATCCGCCTCGTCTCATCACGACGCTGAGCTCATGTTTTGCATGTCGTTTATATTTTGCTGTTCAGGAAAAATAATTGTGTATTAATTACGAGTCATTAATGGACGCGTCAATCAACCAGACATTTCCATATTCTGGATCCTGGACTGCTGCCGACTCGGTCAGGGTTGATGCTCACGTCCTACCCAACCCGCAATATATAAACAGACAGACGGGAACCCTAGCCATTATAAGCAATTAGATTGCATAAGCATACATGCACATCTCCGTTCCACCTCTCTGTGCTATCCTATGCTACTCCATCCCGCCGTTCTGCGTGCACGGTCGTCTAGGAGAGCAGGCCTCCGAAACCCCGTCTCTCTGATCATGCACCGGGAGAGAGAAACTATAAGGTTTTTGGGGAGCGTCTGACGAGGTTTCGACTCGTCAATGCCCATTGTTATGAACTTGGGTTTTTGAGAAGATGGGGATGCTGGAGATCGCGGAACGGTTAGCAAACAAGTAACACGGGGACACGAAGTTTACCCAGGTTCAGGCCCCCGGAGGGAAAACCCTAATCATGCTTGTCTGCTCTTTATTATGGCGGAACCGAAGGTTACAGGGGTGCGCAGATGCAATCTGGAGTGATGTGTGTATGAGGTGAGTTGATTCCCTCCTTGACGTGCCGTCCTAGCCTTTATATAGATAGGCAGGACACGGGCGTAGGTCGAGTCGGTTACAGATTAGGGTTTTCCCCTTTAAAATTCTATCTACTTTAGTCTTGTTCTCTAAGGATCCGAAGGCGTCATGGGCCTGGGCCACCCGAAATCCTCGCAGGCCACGTATCTTTGCCATGGGCCTTCCTTGGGCTGGACTAGATATGCCAATGTTGCGTACCCGTGGGGTATAACCATGTCAGTAGCCCCTGATGGTGCTCGACGTAGCACTTTGTTGGTAACCCCAAGCGCAGGGTGTGAAGAGCAAGCATCAAGTTTTCCCTCAGTTGAGACCGAGGTTATCGAACCAGAAGGAGGAAGGAAACATCACACAGGTGTTGCAAGCAACGTGGAGACCTGCACAACACAAACTCAAGACTTTGCCCCAACAAACAGTTAGGTTGTCAAGCTTACCGGTTTGCTATAACAAAGGATTAAACGAATGGTATGGAAGGTAATGGTTTGCAGCAAGTAAACAAGTAATAGTGGAATATGTATCAATGGTAAAGATTGGACCGGGATCCATAGTTCACTAGAGGTGCTTTCCTTAGATAAACAACATGGCATGAAGGGTAAACAAATTACAGCAGGGCAATTGACAGGAACTGAGCAAGACATAACAATGCAATTACTAGTCAGAAAGATCCTATGAGATTGATTGGGAAATACAAGAAGATACATAGACCGCCATCCAACTGCATCTATGACTAGAAGTCCACCTTTAGGTTATTATCCGAACCCCCTCCAGTATTAAGTTGCAAGCAACAGACAATTGCTTTAAGCAAAGTGTGTAAGGTAAACAGTCCAAATGTTCCATGAACAAGATACTGTTGTTTTCTCCATAGTAGCAACATCACATCTACAACCGAAGAGATTATTGTCACTTCCCTTGGAAACTAGAGGCATGAACCCACTATCGAGCATAAATACCCCCTCTTGGAGTCACTAGCAACTACTTGGCCAAGATAGCTACTAACAACGGAGAGCATGTGTAACACCCTCAGAATCGTCCCTATGCAAGTTTTAGCGATCCCCGCCAAACTCGCATAGAAACGATTCAAAGGTGCCCACCAAGCACTTTCGTGCGGGTGGAAAACGAAGTAATATCATTACACAATAGTCCACGATGGAACCCATAGAACAGATATATACAACAATGACTCCAAGAGTCAAGAATACAGATACACAATACAAAGATCCAAATCAACTTGAAAATGATACAGCGTCCGACTACGGACAAGATGCAAATGGGGCTAAGAGCCCTGAAGAATAACCAATGGCGTCCATAACCCTGCCCAGGCCAAGCCGGAAGGGTAACCTTGCTAACAACGTCGATCTCAAAACCTGTTTAAACAAAAGGGGTGCCGACAAAGGGCAAAGGAAAAAGAGAGCGGTCAGTACTGAGGCCAGTACACAGCGAGACTAGAATTCGGCGGTCCTCGCCTACATAGGTATGGTGGACTGAAGCGGCAGCGCAGCAGACACTAAACAACCTATAGAGACTCAATACAACTAGCGGCTATCAAATAGGGATAAGAAATACCTATTCGGATCCAACCTGAAACTATCACCAAGCACACCCATCCTGGTATTTCCCCCTCGAGACCAAACGAGGAAGTCAACCGAGGAACTCACACAGTTGGCAGTTTTATTTATTTCGTTATCGTGCAGCAATTACTAGTCAGGTATAAATAGTTATCCTGATATAATAAGCAGTGGACACTTTTAGTTAACCATTCCGTTGTAGTTGCGACACTTACTAGTCAGATACAATTAGCATGAGATATCCCAAACCCAGCAGTTGTTGGTACTTTTATTTAGCCATTCCGTTGTAGTGAAGCTGACTACTAGTCATATCGGATACAAGTCAAGTTATAACAGTAAACTTTAGTTATAGTTGTCTATGATCGAGAACTGTGCTCCAAGTCGTCCATAACCGCGGACACGGCTTCTCGAAAAGATTTAACCCTGCAGGGGTGCACCAAAGTTTCCACACGCACCTACACCCTTGTTGTCAGATCAGGTAGGTACAAGATCACAAAACATACACCCAACGGTATGTCGACGGGGTTTCGGACACGACGTTTCCCAGACCCAAAGCAAGCACATGGGGGGCCACCCCACTAAGCTACCCGTAACGAAGTCGGCCGGTCTCCGAGACGGACCCAGGCTGTAAACGACTGGGAACCCGAAAGTGTGACTGGGCTTGTCGATACCGCGAAATCGTGCCGCGATCCAAAACAGTACAGGCGCTCCACGCGCAATCGTAAATAAAGCAGTAAAGCATGGCATAAGTACAGGATAGTAATAAAGCCCCAAACTACTTTGTGGCCCCCGGTACACTACTTTGAAATCAGGTACTAATCGATGGGGGTACCCACACACCCCACCTGTGGTTAGCGCGCTCGATCTCGGAACAGGTGTCAAGAACTCGGGGTCCTACGGGACACCAGTGAGCGGTTAAAAACCAAATATTGTCTATTACCCACCGGTGCCTCTGCATTTACCTACTTCAATTTTAGTTATTAAACGATAATTAAAGTCATGATCATCTCCAACATTAAACATACGACAACCTTCCAACAACTGTGGTACTAGACGACACACAACAGCACTTGAGCAAGCGACTACGACACGCAAGTCCAACTATCTACCAAACAACAGGTAATAGGATGTGCCCAAGGCAATATAAGGCTGCAAGGGATACCCCGGATACGAAAACTAGAGCATCGCAACACAGATAGCAATAGATCAATAGGAGGGAATAAATACTATAAAAGTAAGATAGGTAGAAAGGGGAAGATTGCTCGCCTGAAAATATTGCCGAAGGTTCATCCAAAGATCGGGTCGACACTCGCATCAACTCGTCGGCCTAATCCGTGAAGAAGCAAAGCACTAGAAGAAACAGCGGATGCACTATTTAATACTACGGCAGAAGATCGGGCATGATGCATGTATGATGTATGACATGGAAAATATGCGATGCAATTAGGCAATATTAAGTTGAACCGGGGTTCCGACAATTATTAAGTGGTTCAAGTTATTTATATACCCCACAATTTAAATATTGCATTAACAAGACAAAAGATAGCACCGGTTCACTACACAAATTCAAATGAGGCCAATATAAGACTAGATTTGCCCGCATATGGCCTCCATATTTAATTATTAGGTGTGTCGACAAAAGCTCCCAACCCACATGATATGTATGCGAGTATGATAATTTAATATGCAACAAGTTTATATTTCATTTCATAAAAATAGGGCTCGGGAAGGGAATCACACATTAGGGTTCGACGATCTTGGGTCCGGGGGTTCGACGAATTCCAGTCTCACCGGGATCGGTCTTCGGGCTCAGGTATTGGGGTCTTCAGGTCCATGCCGAAGGCCTTGGCGTCCCAGGAGGAAGGCCTTGGCGTTCGGCCCCAGACTCGAAGTTTCTGTGACACCACAACGCCATTTTCACATATTCGGTCTCGGGGTCACACATCAACAACAAAGATCTTGGCCAACAGAGAGGGCCTTGGTACATGAAGGAATGACAACGACTTCCGCAGGCAGTCAACACATCACTGCCACAATGTGCAGGCAGAGGCAAAGAACTAGAATCATGTAACGGCAGCACCTTGTGTCCTCATGTCAACATTGGGGACACCGAAAAGCAAACACCACATCGGCATGGGACGTCACGCACGTGGAGCAGAACAAAATGCACGGACATGCGCTGCTACCAGCGAGAAAGAAAGGAACCGGCAGGCGGCGTCCACGGCGCGTTGTGCAGGGGGCCTGACGGCGCACTAGAGCAGGAGGAAGAGCCCGTGCTCGAGCTGGGAACGAGGAGGCCGATGGCGACGGGGCAGCAGCCGGAAGAGGAGAGCACGAGCGATGGCAAGAGGGCGCAGAGCCCAAGGCGGCTGTCGGTGGGGCTCGCGTGTGCAGCAGGATCGAGGCAGCGAGGCAGGCGGACGAGGCAAGGGCCCGTGAACACAGGGGCGCGTGGAGAGGCCAGGAAGAGGGGACCGCGCTACGGTTGCGCTTGGGGACAGAGGCCGGCGAGCTCGCGCGAGCGGAGCTCCTGGCGGCGCGAGGTCGATGATTCCGGGGCTAGGGCGGCCAGAGGATGGCGAGGTCGAGAGGGGAGAGGGCGGCGGCAGAACACGCAGGAGGGTCGAGGTGGCGACGACGGGGACCCAGCGGCGGAGAGAGGAAGCCCGCGGCGGCAGGACGACAGGAGGGCATGCAGACAGAAGGACCCGCGAGAGGGGAGGAAGGAGCAAGCCGGCGGCAGGGTGCTTGGCGAGCAGAGGAGAGAGGCTGGCGGGGATGGTGGCATAGAGGCGGCGTCGGATGGAGGAGGAAGACGCGAGGGGAGCTAGGCTTGGCGAGGAACGGGGTCAGGGGAAGAGAGAGAGGAGCGGGTGTGGGCTCGCGCGGCAGGTGGGTGGGTCCCACGGGATGGACGGGGAGGTGGCGTCGGTAGCAGGGCTGGCGGCGGCTGGGAGGGGTGGGGAGTGGGGTAGGATAGATTAGGGTTTGGGGATTGGGTTGGTCTAGGGTTTCAGCTGGCTGGGCCTTTTGGGCCTGGCCAGCTTAGGTCTAGGTGTTTTATTTATTTTCATAAAACATCTTTTTGTTTTATTTTAAATTCTTTTAGCAAATAGTTTTAGGAAAAATAATTTGAGCAAGATAATTAAGGTTAATTTGAACTCAAGGACAAAGGAAGGTTAGAAAACAAAAATAGGGTTTTAGTTAAAAAAATTCTTAGAGACAAGACATGCATGATGACGTCATGACGATGCACAGAACAAAAACACCAAGCGATTTTCTAGTAGTGGATTTACCCGGGGTGCTATAGCATGCAAGATCACAAACAACACAGACATGATAGAATCATAAATACAAAACCATTAATCAAACCAACATAATAATCTCAATATCCATCGGATCCCCGCAAACACAACATGCATGATTACAAATAGATTAGACCTTGATCATGAACGGAGCTCACAAGATCTATACATGAAAGCACAAAGGAGAAGATACAACCATCTAGCTACTACATGGACCCATAGTCCAAGGTGGAACTACTCACGCATCATACCGGAGAGAAGGCCTCCGGGATGATCTCCCCTACGGCAGGGTGTCGGCAAGAACTTCATATCCCCCGATCTAGGGACGATGGTGGCGGCCGCTATAGACGGTTTCGTGGATATTTGATCGGGTACCCAGGGTTTCTGCATCGGGGGATTCTTATAGACGAAGGGGGAGACCGAGGCGGCCGCCAGGGCGGGCAAACCCTAGCTAGGCGCGAGCTAGGGCCCACCCGCACCTAGGGTGGGTCTAGCCCCCCTGGCCGGCCCCTCCGGCTCTCCTCTAGACTTCTTGTTCCCTATGAAAAGTAATTGACTTTGTCCTTTGTCCCGTCCAATTTCGAAAATATTTCTTTACTAACTTTTCTCAAACCAAAAATAGCAGAAAACAGGCATCTAGCACTGTTGCAACTTGTTAGTAGATTAGTACCAGAAAACATGTAAAAAGCACTGAAAGTGTGGACAAGTGAAGCAAAGTAGATACAAAACAAGCATGGAGCATCAAAAATTATAGATACATTGCCAACGTATCAACATCACCAAGCTTAACTCCTGCTCGTCCTCGAGTAGGTAAGTGATAAAAAGAATAATTTTTGAGGTGACATGCACGCTCACAATAAAGATCCAACCATTTGCAAGCATTGAAAGCTGGGATCAAAGAACTCTAAACATGTGCATAAAATATGGAGTTCTAACAATAGGACATAGTAACTATGCATGCAACATGACAAGCTACAAACAAAGATCATGAATAACATGCATTGAAAAACGTTTGTTTGTTTCACATGCAGAAAACATAGCATAGTGGCAATCAACTTGTCCCTCATAGAGTAGCAATATAAATGCATAGGACACCTGCAAAGTTCACAAGGGTGACTAGAAACAAGTAGCATAAGAACAAGTAAAAACACAATATGCATCAATTAATAAGCTTTGGAACACTGCACACAGAATGACAACTATGCTCTCTTAATGGTGCCTAAAGTTAGAAGGTGGCGACTCAATAGTGGTGGAAGAAAAGCCTTTTTTGTAAAGGAAGTAGGGATTAAAAGTTTCAAAAAGAGCTTCCAAAAATTATGGTACTTGTTAGCTTTCAGCCCTCATTGCTCCTATCATAAGCATCTTGAAGTGGTTAAGGTTAAAGTGGCAAAGCTGGAGTATATGCTTGACGAAGTATAAGCTGGCAATCTCATATCCCTTGAATACGAGGGCCACACCTCATGCATACTCAACTTTGGGTCCAGGTAAGTTCTTGTCACTGTAAGTATTTGCGTATCATTGAGAACCGCCAATGAGGTACCCCTTGCACATGGTACATGAGCTTTCCCATAACCAAAATGACAAGGCAAGCAGACAATGAGCATCTCAGCAATCATTTTATTTACCATATGCATAACTTTTTATTGAGGATGCTTCATAGATAGCTCATTATGGTGATGCTGCAAGTTTCCACCATGATTAGGCATGGCTTAGGCTAGCGGCCCAGGCGTTTCTCTAACACAGGATACAAACTCCATGGACTTACAAGTTTCCTCTTTATTTCACACCGGTGACATCCATAGACAAAAGAACATGATATCAACTGAGTACAACAAGGTACAAGTGCAATATTGAAAACGTTCCCCGTGGCAGCACGGTTCTGCTAATTCCAACTTATAAGTGCAAGCATATACAACAAAGTTGTCACAATGGTTCAAGTTTATTAGAGGCAAATAATAAAGTGTGTCATCAAGTTTGTGAGGGCTTTAATCACTAAGTTTTCACATAACAAAATATTTTTAATTGGAAGATAGTTGAAAACAAGAATATAATTGGAATGGTGTAACACACCATGCATAGGAGTTTATAGTGGACACTTTGAAATAACTTGGTTTCTTGGGAGTTGGAGGCATGAGTAGAACTTACTCATACAAGTGGAGGCTAGCAAAAGACTGGTACAACCAACTAAGAGAGAAATAATGGCCAAAATCATGCAATGCAACAAAGCATACTAATCAAAGCAAAGAGTGGTACTACAAGTCAAGGACTAAATGATAATAGAGGCTAATGGTGACTTGTTAGAGTCATAACATGGTGTGATAATGTGCCAAGTCAACCCAAGCAAAGCATCAAAGGAGAATACCGCAATACTATGCTTTTGCATGCTAAAACAACGCATAATTTCTTCAAGGCACACTAAGCAATCCTAATTGTTTGGAACAAGACATGCTACAGCAATAATCACTAAGCATAATGCTAAAACAACACCTAGCATGTCATGCTAAAGTCTAAGTCACAGTCAATGCAAGCTCCTCTTGCACTTCAAACAAGAACTTACTACTTCTTTCCAAACACCAAGCTAACTTATTTGCAAAACAATACAGGGAGAACGGGGGTCCAAACTTCTTTATTCAATCAAAATAAACAACCTAAGCAAAGCAAACAAAAACTAAGACGCTCCAAGAACAACACAACTGTGTATGAAACAATAAAAACGAAGTGTTTAGACAGACCTGAGCTTTTTATTGATGAAGAAGGGGATGCCTTGGACATCCCCAAGTTTTGACGCTTGTACCTCTTGGATATTTATTGGGATGACACCATGGTGGCATCCCCAAGCTTGAGCTTTTGTGCTTTCTTAATCTCATTGCATCATTCTCTCTCTACACCTGGAATTTTTCCTTCATACAAAACTTCACACAATTCTTCATTAGCAACATTAGTGTATTCAAAAGATATTAGACCACTGGAAAAGATTTGAAACAGCAAGGCTTTTCACTAAAAACATAAGCTACTGTAGTAAATCCTTCAAAAAGCTCAATTTACCTGATGATAACTCAAAAACAAATCAATAAGAAGCAAATGCAAATAATGGCAGAAATCTGTCAAAACAGACCAGCAGGTAGAAACCGATTTTTTCGAACATCTTCTGTTGCTCAAATCAAAAAGTGTTGGGCTAATGAAAGTTAGCTAACATACTGGGAGATTTATTCGTAAATTTTGAACTCAATCCGAGTTACAGAGCCTCCTCACAATTTTTTTTGGTGGAGGACAAATTTCTGTTTCGGGACAGCAACTCCCCAAATCTTACTTCCCTCTCATTAGAGGTCATTCTTGGCACAAAAAGAAAACAAAAAGGATAAGGATAGGCCATTACTGAAGTAATAACTTCCAAGACTCAAGGAAACTCTTGGTTTATCTCCTAATAAGTACTTTTCTTTAACGCCTTTAAGTTAGGCACAAGAAGCAAGAAGAATCAAGTATTTTCAAATGAAGCATTGCCCCTCTTGTTCCTTCTTTTCTTACCTTTCTTTTTCTCCTTAGGGAAGATATGATTGCTTACCGGGGGAGCAAAGTGCATGATGCCTTTTCCCACATCTATTACCGTCCCAAGGTGTTTTAGTAGAGATCTTCCAAGTGTGATCTGTCCTTTGCCTACACATTCAATAACAAGATAATCAATAGACACCATTTTCCGTGAGATTTTTGTAAACACACCTTCAGCTATTCCAATGGGCAATATAGTGGCATTGTTGGTAAGAGAGATTTCCTCTCCTCCTTCAATAAGCCCCCAAAGACTCAAGGAATCAAAAATATCTTTAGGCATGAGACAAAATTCAGACACAGCGAGCATCGAAAAGTATAGTATTTATAGAGACTTTGATTGTGGGAAACCACTTTGAAGGCTCAGAATTTATGGGAATATAATCATGGTAAGCACTAAGCGTGTGATAGCAACTATTCATAGCAGTAATACTAGTCTCAAGACTGTTCAACCTAGCAAAAATATTTGTGAAAGAGGAATCGGACTTGCCAGGTGTACCATAGATCATGATTAATTTCCTTATGGCATCAAAAGCTTCATCCTCAGTACAAAGCAAATAATATTTCTCAGCCACAACATCCAAAGCATATCTATAACGAAGAGCAATATCGCGGAAAGCAGAGATTCTAGACCAAGCCTCCTTACAACATTCTTCACTTTTTTGCTTAAAAGTGGAAATTTCTATCATAGGGGAAATAGGGGTTGATCTAAAACCAGACATGGCAGCAACTAGAGCAGGAACTAATTTTTTTTGTGTTTTTGAATAAAGCAAGCAAACCAAACTAGACTAATTTTTTTGGGTTTTTTGGAAAGAGGCAAACAAAACCAAGCAAAAGAAACAAAGCAAACTAAAAACAAAGTAAAGAGAAAGGAAGTGAAGGACTCCCCTAGTGATGACATCCTTAGCCTCCCCGACAACGGTGCCAGAAAGACATGATGGTGCTCGACGTAGCACTTTGTTGGTAACCCCAAGCGCAGGGTGTGAATAGCAAGCAACAAATTTTCCCTCAGTTGAGACCGAGGTTATCGAACCAGAAGGAGGAAGGAAATGTCACACAGGTGTTGCAAGCAATGTGGAGACCTGCACAACACAAACTCAAGACTTTGTCCCAACGAACAGTGAGGTTGTCAAACTCACCGGTTTGCTATAACAAAGAATTAAACGAATGGTGTGGAAGGTAATGGTTTGCAGCAAGTAAACAAGTAACAGTGGAAGATGTGTCAATGGTAAAGATTGGACCGGGATGCATAGTTCACTAGAGGTGCTCTTCTTAGATAAACAACATGGCATGAAGGGTAAACAAATTACAGCAGGGCAATTGACAGGAACTGAGCAAGGCATAACAATGCAATTACTAGTCAGAAAGATCCTATGAGGTTGATTGGGCAATACAACAAGATACATAGACTGCCATCCAACTGCATCTATGACTAGAAGTCTACCTTCAGGTTATCATCCAAACCCCCTCCAGTATTAAGTTGCAAGCAATAGACAACTGCTTTAAGCAAAGTGTGTAAGGTAAACAGTCCACATGTTCCATGAACATGAAGGGAATATGCCCTGAGAGGCAATAATAAAGTGTTTATTATGTGTATTCCAAGTATATGATAGATGTTTATTTTGCATGCTATAATTGTATTAATACGGAAACATTAATACATGTGTGTTTAATAAACAAACAGAAAGTTCCTAGTTATGCCTCTCTCATAAACTAGCTCGTTGATTAACAAGATGATCAAGGTTTCCTAATCATGGACATTGGATGTTGTTAATGACGGGATCACAACATTAGTGTAATGGTGTGATGAACATTCATCCGAAGTATAGCATTACGATCAAAGTCATTGAGTTTATATTGCTATAACAACTTACGAAGTGATCCTAATCCTTAGACCATGAGATCATGTCAATCACTAACACCGGAAGAGTTTCTTGATAACATCAAACGTCACACCATAACAGGGTGATTATAAAGATGGATTCAGAACTAATAAAGTGTTATGTTGAGGCTCATGGATCGAGAGTGGAATTTGTTCATCCCGATGACGGATAGATATACTCTGGGCCCTCTCGGTGATATCACATTGATTAGCTTGCAAGCAAGTGATTTGATCACTAGAATGTTATATCACAGGAACGAGAAAAGAGTGCATGTCGGTAACGAGATCAAACTAGGTATGGAGATACCGATGATCGAATCTCGGACATGTAATATATCGTGAAACAAAGGGATTAAGATACTAGCGTAAAAGGTTCCGACGATCACAAGAAAGTCATCGTTGAATGTGTGGGAGTCAGTATGGGTCTCCAGATCCCGCTTCTGATTATTGATCCGAGAGGGGTCTCGATCATGTTCGCATTATTCACGAACCGTAGGGTGACACACTTAAGAGACACCGACATCCAATTGGAGCAAATGTTTCATGCCGAAAGAATGAACAAGCGCAGGAATTTATTTCACTAGATACCGAAACAGGTTTTCGAGTGAAATTGCATAAAGTGGTTATGCATGTGAAATGGAATTCTAGCAAGGGGTTATTTGTGAATGTTTGTCATTAAAGTAATTGACAAAATTCTGAATAAAATAAAAGAGTTTTATTTAATGAGAGTTTGCATTAAATTTGGTGGAAATTTAATGGGAATTTGAGTGGACTTTTGAGTGGAGGAAATTTAAAGGGCATTTTGTGAGTGGAGTGTCCACCCACATGAATGAAGGAGGGGAGGGGGCAGCCCCCATGGCCGGCGGCCACCCCTTGGGTGCCCCCCCTCCTCCTATAAAAGGAGCCCCCCTCCTCACTTGTCTCGCACACCTCCTCGTGAAGGATCTCTCTCCCCCTCTAGAATTTATCCCCCATGGTCTCGGACTAGCGAGATACATGTTCCCGGTGGCTATTCGGTAAGAAAGAGTTGTGCTTCCGCTGCATCGCTGGAGCGAGGAGGCAGAGGTTGCTCGGTGCCTCGAACGTGTGTGCGAGCACAGATGCGCTGCTGATTTGCGGCGCTAGGACTTCCTCTCGATCTTGAGATCGGCAAGAGAACGTATACATCAACCACGAGTTGAACTCGTTAAGCTTTGTCGGTCTTCAAGGGTATGTTCTCTACGGATATACATCCGCCCGTTGTTTGTATCTAGTAGATAGATCTTGATACATAGTTCACATCGTAGGAAAATTTTTGTTTTCTATGCTGCGAACCCTACAGTGGTATCAGAGCCGGATCTATGCGTAGATACTTTACACGAGTAGTACACATATGAGTATGTGGGCGATGATGATCATGTTGTTGCTCCTTTGTTGTAATTTTGGATATTGGTGACATAGTGGGATGAAGAGGCCCGGACAAACTTTACATGTCCTCGCACATGAGACCTGTTCCACGCTTGACATGCAACTAGTTTGCATAAGTGGCTAGCGGGTGTCTGTCTCTCCTACTATAGTCAATATCTATTTTGCAAGCGAGTTGTCAACAATTTGGTTATCCTCGTTGTGGTTCATGTTCGTAGGTAAGAACGGTTCTATCTCGAAAGCCCTAAGCCACGTAAAACTTGCAATGGATAAATTAGAGGCGTCTAGTTTAGATTGTTGCTGGGCTAGTGTTATGATATGGTAGTGTTGTAAGTAGAAGTATGAGATGATACTCTTACCACACACATAGCGTGTAAAATCCATAGACCTTGGATTTACACATATAGGTATGATATTGATCATACCACGATGCACATGATAGAGATCATCTGCGGGAACCATATCATTTCACTAATAAACATATGATGTTTGATAGCATCTTATATTGCTTGTTTAGCGCTTTGTTAGCATAATAAGATGATCCCTCATTTAAATATCAAGATAAGAATGTGTTCTTCCTTTAGTATGCACCGATTATGTTTTCGTCGCTCCAAGACATCACGTGATGATCGGGTGTTCTTGGATCCACGACCATATTTCGGGTGTAAAACAGTTACACACGTGAATACTAAGGTTCTAACTTGGAGAGCCTAGCATGTACAGACATGGCCTCGGAACACGGACCGAAAGGTTAAGCATGAGTCATATAGTTGATATGATGCCCATTTGATGCTCGCCTTTGAAGCTATACCGACTCACGTGATGATCGGACTTGGTGTAGTGGATTTGGTTCATGTAATCACCAAAAAGGCATGAGGGATGTCGTTTTTGAGTGGGAGTTCATTCGTAATATGGATTAGTTGAACTCAATCTATCATACACTTAGTCTAAACTTTACAAATTCTGTTGTAGATGGAACCACCTGCTTTTAATTTCAATGTGTTCATGGAGAAAGAGAAACTAGCAACGAACGGTAGCAACTTTACTGAATGGGCCATGAATTTGAGGATTCTCCTCTCTGCTGCACAAAAGCAATATGTGCTAGAAGCGCCGTTAGGCCCCCCACCTTTTGATGATGCCCCTGACGAGGAGAAGAATGTCTATCAGACTCGTTAGGAGGACCACAACTTAGTTCATTGCGGCATATTGTATGGGCTAGAGCCGGAACTTCGAAAGTGTTTCGAAAACGGCAATGCATTTCATACAATGGGTGAGTTGAAAATGATTTTCGACACACATGCTGCTGTAGAGAGCTACAACGCTTCAGAAAAGTTCTTTAGCTGCATGATGGAAGAGCACAGCTCTGTTAGTGAGCATGTACTCAGGATGTCGGGTTATGCCGATAAGCTTGTGTCCTTGGGAATATCGATTCCCATTGACTTAGGCATCCATCGTGTTCTGCAGTCTCTGCCACCTAGCTATAAGAGCTTCGTGATGAACTATAATATGCAAGGCATGAAGAAGTCTCTCCCCGAGCTTCTGTCAATGCTTAAAACTGCAGAAGAGGAGATCAAAACGGAACATCAAGTGTTGATGATCAATAGGAACACTGGTTTCAAGAAAGACAAGAATTGAAAGCGGAAGGGAAGTAAGGGCGGCAAGCCTGTTGCCGCGCCTGAAAAGAAACCCCGAGTTGGACCTAAGTCTGATTCCGAGTGCTACTATTGTAAGGGGACTGGCCACTAGAAGCGCAACTGCCCCAAGTATCTGGCAGACAAGAAGGCCGGCAAGGCAAACAAAGGTATATATGATATACATGTTATTGATGTGTACTTGACTAGTGCTCGCAGTAGCACCTGGGTATTTGATACTGGTTCAGTTGTTAATATTTGTAACTCGAATCAGGGGCTGCGGAACAAGCGACCGCTAGCAAGGGGTGAGGTCAAGATGCATGTCGGCAATGGATCAAGCGTTGATGTGATCGCCGTCGGAATGCTGCCTCTCCACTTGCCGTCGGGATTAGTTATAAACTTGAATAAATGTTATCTGGTGCCTGCACTGAGCATGAACATTGTATCTGGATCGTGTTTGATGCGAAGTGGTTATTCATTTAAATCCGAGAACAATGGTTGTTCCATTTATATGAATGAAATCTTTTATGGTCATGCACCGATGATGAATGGTTTATTTCTATTAGATCTCGATGATAATGTTACACATATTCATAATGTTGATGCTAAAAGGATTAAACTTAATGATGATATATCCGCATATATGTGGCACTGCCGTCTAGGTCATATTGGCGTTAAACGCATGAAGAAGCTCCATTCAAATGGACTTTTGGAATCACTTGATTATGAATCATTTGATACATGTGAGCCATGCCTTATGGGCAAGATGACTAGAACGCCGTTTTCCGGTTCAATGGAACGGGCGACAGATTTATTGGAAATCATACATTCTGATGTATGTGGTCAATGAGTGTGTCGGCGCGAGGTGGATATCGTTATTTTGTTACTTTCACGGATGATTTGAGTAGATACGGTTATATCTACTTGATGAAACACAAGTCTGAAACCTTTGAAAAGTTCAAGGAATTTCAGAATGAAGTGGAAAATCATCGTAATAGAAAGATCAAATTTCTACGGTCCGACCGTGGAGGTGAGTATCTAAGTTACGAGTTTAGCACTCACATGAAAGAGTGTGGAATTGTTTCACAACTCACACCTGCCGGAACACCACAGCGAAATGGTGTGTCGGAACATCGTAATCGTACTTTATTAGATATGGTTCGATCTATGATGTCTCTGACGGACTTGCCGTTGTCATTTTGGGGTTATGCACTAGAAACTGCTGCATTCACTTTAAATCAGGCACCATCTAAATCCGTTGAAAAGACACCGTATGAATTGTGGTTTGGAAACAAACCTAAGCTGTCATTTCTTAAAGTTTGGGGATGCGATGTTTATGTGAAGAAACTTCAACCGGATAAACTCGAACCCAAAGCGGAAAAATGCGTCTTCATAGGATACCCTAAAGAAACTATTGGGTATTCCTTCTATCACAGATCCGAGGGCAAGGTTTTTGTTGCCAAGAATGGATCCTTTCTAGAGAAAGAGTTTCTCGCGAAAGGTGTGAGTAGTCGGAAGGTAGAACTCGAAGAGGTTGTGGAACCTTCTCTTCAAAGTATGGCGAGTAGCGCAGCGCCGGAAGTTGTTCCGGAGTTGGCTCCACCTGTTGAAGAGGGAACTAATGATAATGATCATGAAACTCCGAAAGAGAGTACTACCGAACCTCGCAGGTCAAACAGGACGCGTGCAGCTCCCGAGCTGTACGGAAATCCTGTCATGAATTTCATGGTTGATGAAAATGATGACCCTGCGACGTATGAAGAAGCGATTATGAGCCCGGATTCCAACAAATGGTTAGAAGCCATGAAATCCGAGATGGAATCCATGTATGAAAATCAAGTTTGGAACTTGGTGGAATTACCTCACGACCGAAAGGCCGTGGAGAACAAATGGATTTTCAAAAGGAAAACTGATGCTGATGGTAATGTGACCGTCTATAAAGCTCGACTTGTCGCAAAGGGGTTTCGACAAATTCAAGGAGTTGACTACGATGAGACTCTCTCTCCCGTAGCGATGCTAAAGTCAGTTAGGATTATGTTAGCAATTGCTGCATATTTCGATTATGAGATATGGCAGATGGATGTCAAAACCGCGTTTCTCAATGGTAATATTGAAGAAGAGTTGTATATGATACAACCAAAGGGTTTTGTCGATCCTAAGGATGCTAATAAGGTGTGCAAGCTTCAGCGATCCATCTATGGATTGAAGCAAGCATCACGAAGTTGGAATCTCCGCTTTGATGAGGTGATCAAAGAGTTTGGATTTGTCCAAACTTATGGAGAAGCTTGTATTTACAAGAAAGTGAGTGGGAGCAATGTGGCATTTCTGATATTATATGTGGATGACATATTATTGATCGGAAATGATATAGATCTTTTAAACAGTGTTAAAAGTTATCTAAACAGCAAATTTTCAATGAAGGACCTAGGTGAAGCGTCATACATATTAGGCATAAATATCTATAGAGATAGATCTAGGCACCTAATAGGGCTATCGCAAAGTACATACCTTGATAAGATTTTAAAGAAGTTTAAAATGGACGGAAGTAAGAAGGGGTTCTTACCTATGTTGCAAGGCAAGACATTGAGTAAGACTCCAAGTCCGGCTTCGGCGGAAGAAAGAGAGATAATGGACAAAGTCCCCTATGCTTCAGCCATAGGCTCTATAATGTACGCCATGCTATGTACAAGACCGGATGTGGCACATGCTATTAGTTTGAATAGTAGGTACCAATCGGATCCAGGTTCGGAACACTGGATAGCGGTCAAGAATATCCTTAAGTACTTACGAAGAACTAAGGATATGTTTCTTGTATACGGAGGTGAAGAACAGCTCGTCGCTAAGTGTTATGTCGACGCTAGCTTTGACACCGATCCGGATGACTCTAAGTCTCAATCCGGATACGTATTTCTCATGAATGGCGGAGCGGTTAGTTGGAGGAGCTCCAAACAACCTGTGGTAGCGGGATCAACAACGGAGGCCGAATATGTTGCTGCTTCAGAAGCGGCTCAGGAAGCAGTTTGGATGAAGGAGTTCATATCCGAACTAGGAGTGGTGGCAAACGCGTTGGACCCAATGGTGATCTATTGTGACAACAATGGTGCCATTGACAATGCCAAAGAGCCAAGGTCTCACAAGCATTCCAATCATATTAAGCGCCGGTTTCACTCCATCCACGAGCATGTCAAGGATGGAGATATAAAGATTTGTAAAGTACATACGGATCTCAATGTAGCAGATCCGTTGACTAAAACTCTCCCTAGAGCAAAACATGATCAACACCAGAACTCAATGGGTGTTAGATTTATCACTATGTAACTAGATTATTGTCTCTAGTGCAAGTGGGAGACTGAAGGGAATATGCCCTGAGAGGCAATAATAAAGTGTTTATTATGTGTATTCCAAGTATATGATAGATGTTTATTTTGCATGCTATAATTGTATTAATACGGAAACATTAATACATATGTGTTTAATAAACAAACAGAAAGTTCCTAGTTATGCCTCTCTCATAAACTAGCTCGTTGATTAACAAGATGATCAAGATTTCCTGATCATGGACATTGGATGTTGTTAATAACGGGATCACAACATTAGTGTAATGGTGTGATGAACATTCATCCGAAGCACAACATTACGATCAAAGTCATTGAGTTTATATTGCTATAACAACTTACGAAGTGATCCTAATCCTTAGACCATGAGATCATATCAATCACTAACACCGGAAGAGTTTCTTGATAACATCAAACGTCACACCGTAACAAGGTGATTATAAAGATGGATTTAGAACTAATAAAGTGTCATGTTGAGGCTCATGGATCGAGAGTGTAATTTGTTCATCCCGATGACGGATAGATATACTCTGGGCCCTCTCGGTGATATCACATTGATTAGCTTGCAAGCAAGTGATTTGATCACTAGAATGTTATATCACAGGAACGAGAAAAGAGTGCATGTCGGTAACGAGATCAAACTAGGTATGGAGATACCGATGATCGAATCTCGGACATGTAATATATCGTGAAACAAAGGGATTAAGATACTAGCGTAAAAGGTTCCGACGATCACAAGAAAGTCATCGTTGAATGTGTGGGAGTCAGTATGGGTCTCCAGATCCCGCTTCTGATTATTGATCCGAGAGGGGTCTCGATCATGTCCGTATTATTCACGAACCGTAGGGTGACACACTTAAGAGACACCGACATCCAATTGGAGCAAATGTTTCATGCCGAAAGAATGAACAAGCGCAGGAATTTATTTCACTAGATACCGAAACAGGTTTTCGGGTGAAATTGCATAAAGTGGTTATGCATGTGAAATGGAATTCTAGCAAGGGGTTATTTGTGAATGTTTGTCATTAAAGTAATTGAAAAAATTCTGAATAAAATAAAAGAGTTTTATTTAATGAGAGTTTGCATTAAATTTGGTGGAAATTTAATGGGAATTTGAGTGGACTTTTGAGTGGAGGAAATTTAAAGGGCATTTTGTGAGTGGAGTGTCCACCCACATGAATGAAGGAGGGGAGGGGGCAGCCCCCATGGCCGGCGGCCACCCCCTTGGGTGCCCCCCCTCCTCCTATAAAAGGATCCCCCCTCCTCACTTGTCTCTCACACCTCCTCGTGAAGGATCTCTCTCCCCCTCTAGAATTTATCCCCCATGGTCTCGGACTAGAGAGATACATGTTCCCAGTGGCTATTCGACAAGAAAGTATTGTGCTTCCGCTGCATCGCTGGAGCGAGGAGGCGGAGGTTGCTCGGTGCCTCGAACGTGTGTGCGAGCACGGATGCGCTGCTGATTTGCGGCGCTAGGACTTCCTCTCGATCTTGAGATCGGCAAGAGAACGTCTACATCAACCACGAGTTGAACTCGTTAAGCTTTGTCGGTCTTCAAGGGTATGTTCTCTACAGATATACATCCGCCCGTTGTTTGTATCTAGTAGATAGATCTTGGTACATAGTTCACATCGTAGGAAAAATTTTGTTTTCTATGCTGCGAACCCTACAGAACAAGAGACCGTTGTTTTCTCCCTAGTAGCAACAACACATCTACAACCGAAGAGATTATTGTTACTTCCCTTGAAAGCTAGAGGCATGAACCCACTATCGAGCATAAATACCCCCTCTTGGAGTCACTAGCAACTACTTGGACAAGATAGCTACTAACAACGGAGAGCATGCAATATCACAAACAACACAGACATGATAGAATCATAAAGACAAAAGTATTAATCAAACCAATATAATAATCCCAATATCCATCGGATCTCCGCAAACACAACATGCATGATTACAAATAGATTAGATACAACCATCTAGCTACTACATGGACCCATAGTCCAAGGTGGAACTACTCACGCATCATACCGGAGAGAATGCCTCTGAGATAATCTCCCCTTCGGCAGGGTACCAGGAAGAACTTCAGATCCCCCCGATCTAGGGACGATGGTGGCAGCGGCTACAGATGGTTTCGTGGATATTTGATCGGGTACCCAGGGTTTCTGCATCGGGGGCTTCTTATAGGCGAAGGGGGAGACCGAGGCGGCCGCCAGCGCTGGCAAACCCTAGCCAGGCGCGAGCTAGGGCCCATCACGCCTAGGGTGGGTCTGCCCCCCCCTTTCCGGCCCCTCCGGCTCTCCTCTAGACTTCTTGTTCCCTACGGAAAGTGACTGACTTTGTCCTTTGTCCCGTCCAATTCCGAGAATATTTCTTTACTAAATTTTCTGAAACAAAAAACAACAGAACACAGGCATCTGACACTGTTGTAACTTGTTAGTAGGTTAGTACCAAAAAACATGTAAAAAGCACCTCAAAGTGTGGACAAGTGAAGAAAAGTAGATACAAAACAAGCATGGAGCATCAAAAATTCTAGATACGTTTCCAACGTATCAGCCCCCGAGTGCTCAGTCGAAACCCAGATTCAGCTGAGGACTCTTCAATCTTTTGGGTGCAGTTTGGGCCTGTTTATAAGAGAAAACAATATAGTTTGTAGGGATTATTGATGCATGTGCGTGACTCTTCCGACGGATCAGGGTCAGTTAACTGTCACAGGACAAAACAACATGATCTTCTTCATACTCGAGTTCCTGGACTCGAATCTGAAACAGATGTTGGAGTAATACGACTCAGGCCGTTGAGGTCTTACAGGAGCTGAATCCTAGTAGTTTTCAAGTGATGTATCCAACGCGTTCGTCAGGATTTTTCATCGTGCCTGTTAACACGGTAAGCGCAGTCAGGTGCGTTACCAGGCCATCAGATGATATATGTAGGTCTTATCTTTGCGTCGTAGACACAACATCCAAAATGTTATCACCGCGGAGGTGTTTCAAGTGGCTAAGGAGAATGTTTCTCACTTAGCGTGTTTGGGCAAAGTTGCCAGAAAAAGTTTATATTTTGATCCGAAGGATCACAGTCGAATAATTTATAGGGTGCGCGAGCAGCGCTCTCTATAGGAGTAGGCCCCGAATGTCTGTTCGAGTCGTAGACTCGAGCAGAGACTCTAGTTCACTCGTTTTCATCTTAGGTCCGAAGGACATAATTTTTTCGGATGCTTGATCAATCCTCCCTATGGGAGTAGCCCTGAGTCCTTAGTGGAGTCGTAGACTCGACGTGGAGTCTTGTAAATTCTATTTTTTTTTCAAAATCTAAATATTTTAACTATGAATATGTTTAAATCAGAGCATTTTCAAAATTGGACATTTTTAAAAAAAATCTAGACTTTTCAAAATCAGAACATTTTTTAAATTGTTTTCAGAAAATAGGTTTTCTTCAAAATCTGAACATTTTTAAATCTAGCATTGTGCCCCTCGCTTATAGTCTAAAAAAAAAACGAATTTGTTCACCTGAAAAGTATTGACGCTAGACTGAATTTTGGCCGGCCCATTTGACAAACTTGATGTAGGCAGGAACGAATGCGTCCCGCATTGAGCGGTATGTAGGGATTGGCATTCCTATGTACCACGGACTTCGGCAAACACACATTTGGTCCATCTACCGTATGTTGAGGGAAGTGGTTGTTTTGACCATCTAAAAACTTGAATAAAATTCAGTGGTCTCATAGGTTATATTTACCATTTTGTTTTAATTTTTCCATATATATTAATATTGTATGAGCGCAGGTCCTACATCTTTTCACTATTTCTATACTACCTTCGTTTGTAAAAAAGGCATATAAATTTTCTTGTTCCGTCCATGCCGGTGGCAGCAGGAGCGCTAGCTGCTCCAGGCGTAGGGTTCGATGACGTCGTTCCACAACAGGTGGAGTGGTCCATGGCGCCTGTTGTAGTGCAGCTGCTCCTCCTACTGGGTCACCGCCGGACGAGGTTGCGCGATTGGTTGTCGTTGTCGCCAAGGAAGCTCGATGTTGCCGGTGACGATTGATGCCAAGGAAGCTCGATGTTGCCGGTGACGCCATCGACATAGACGTGGTCGAAGCCGAAGCGGCCGGACCCGGCGGTCTTGTCCTGCTAGTTTGCGCGTGTGAGTGCGACATGATCATCTCGGTGGTGCAGGATCGATCGAGCAAGATCATGGTGCACCTAGCATCTTCTTGTACTCAGCGACCTCGTCGTCGATTGTACCCCAAAGCGAATCCGAGCAGCAGTAGTCCCACACCGGTGACAAAGGCACCATCGACGGCACGGTTCCCATGCCAGTCCAGGCGCCCCCCATGTCGATGTCGTTCCAGAGCAGGCTGTCGATGCCGATGCCAGTGTACACCAGGGGCTCCTGGTTGGCCGCCGTGGCCTCCTCGCCGGGATGGGACTGGTCGTCCTCGTCGTCGTTGCTGTTGAACGACGAGCTCGACGCTGGCGATGCCGACATGGACGTGGTCGTGGAAGCAGAAGCGGTCGTGGAGGCGCGCTGGGTGATCTTGTCCTGCTTGCGCGTGTGGGTGCGCCAGTAGTTCTTGATCTCGTTGTCGGTGCGTCCCGGCATGGCCTTGGCGATACGCGACCATCGGTTGCCCCACTTGGCGTGGAGGTCCACCACGAGGCGCTCCTCGTCGGGGCTCATCGGGCCGCGCTTGAGGTCCGGGTGCAGGTAGTTCACCCACCGGAGCCGGCAGCTCTTCCCCGTGCGGTTGAGACCTGCGAGTCATCCAAGAGAAGCAACACGGTGCCGACCGGTGGAGAGCAGGCGTGTTAGCACACAAAGGACCATCACCATGTATATTTGGATCCCATGCATGGGTCGAGCTCGAGATGGAGCAGGACGCCATGCATGGGTTCACCCTCCACCTTGCAAACCTGAGACCTTAGCCAAGAAATCCCAGCGGCGCTCGCCGAAGAGCCGCACAAGCCATACCAGCTTCACGTCCTCCTGCTCCGTCCAAGGCCCCTTCCGGTACCCTACTCCCCCTTGTTGAGCTACCTCTTCCATCCCCAGCGTCGTCGTCGACGTCTTCGATTGCTTCGTCTTCATCCTTGTTGGATGGATGAAAGACACCAACACCTGCAAGCTCCAAGCTAGCTAGGTAGATAGAGACGAAGATGATGGCTCTGGTAGTGGCTCGTCGGGGGATCAAGAGCCGGATAAGCTGAGAAACGAAATGGAATAGAATGAAGGCGTCCACTAGTGAGGCCGTATGTGTGGTGGGCGGCATTTTATAGGCCGTGCACGTGGTGGGACCGATCGCGCGTCGACGGCGTACGTACGTGTCCCTACCTTTTGCTTTCCGTCGGGGGATAAGCTGCCGGCCGACAAGTGGACGCTGATGTCAATGCATATCCATCCATCTATCTATGGCACGCACCATCAAAGTGGCTTGCATGCATCACCGACCGATCCATAGGCCCATTTTTAAGGGGTCGTCCTTGCTAATGATTACGCCTTTTTACTATGTATGTATGTATGTATGTACTTCCTTCGTTTCGAAATATAAGATGTTTTAGGTTTGTGAAGAAAATAAATCTAGACTTGTTTTAGTGTGTAGATTCATCCCAAAGTTGAGTGAATCTACATACTAAAACAAGTCTAGATTCATTTTCTTCACAAACCTAAAACATCTTATATTTTGAAACAGAGGGAGTATGTATGTATGTATGTATGTATGTATGTATGTATGTACAACATGTGTGCACCATCTTGGTGGTGGTGGATCCGCGGTAGCAAGCAAGCGAGCGAGCTAGCTGGCCCTCCGTTTGTGATTCCACTTGGTCCAACTCTCGATCCTTCCTTCTATATTGCCGTACGTGATGTCACCGACTACTCACCATGTGGCATCTGGCAATATCACTTGCTCACAAGCACGTCTCCGTCCATTGTCGACGCGCATATTCTTCCTTTCCGGCTTGTGTAATAAGCCAGCAAGGTACAGTCTAAATCGCATCCCTGGTGCGTCACGCCACCTACCCAAGATAACACCTTCTTATAGTTTGTTATTGGGGTCAACTTATTTATGTTAGCACACAGGCAATTGCACAAGCGGTAGTTGTCCCTCGGATTCGTTTCACTACATCAACTTGCAATAATCTCCACTAAGGCTGCTCGTGGCGCGCTCATTTTTGTCCATCTCATGTCGGCTCGGAAAAATGAAGTAGGCATGAAGAAAACAAGCTAGGTTGGCTCTCCTTGATTTCCACTTTGCTCAACGCTGCAGCGAGCAAAGAGCGGCCAGCGCGCCGCCGCTAGACCGACTGCAGGCTGTTGCCTGTAGCCACCGCCTCGAAGCGAAGAAACGAGGCCACCGCAACCTCGGCACCACCGCCGCTGTTCCCTACAGCCGGTGAGAACTCCAAAAGCGATGCCCTCAAGAGGGGAATGATGCACAGGACACCGCCATCGCTTGATCCCGTGGGATCTGAGGTTTCCCCCGAAGTTTTCTTGGCTACAGGGACAAGGGGCATCAGATCGTCGTCCACCACCTCGCTGCTCTTCCGGCCATGTCGCTGCCGCCGCACGCCAGAGATGCCACGCCATTGAGGTGCTCAACGCGCACCCCATCCGCAACAAGGATTGGTGTCCCATGCCGCCGATCTACGCCGGGGAAGACGAGAGATCCCCCAAGCCGCCGGTAGCACTCGGGCTTTGCCTGGCCACGACCATGGTAGCAGCAGGGGAGAGAGGAGGGAAAGGAGTTGGGAGGCTGAGGACGAGTACCTAAACCCATGCCCCAATATGCCGGTGTGTGAGGTGCAAGGATCGGCTGGATGCATGTAATAATTATATAATTATACTATGCATCAAGCGTGTAACCAAATTCAAGGTGGCCTTGGGGGTAATCAATCGCGCAATCTTGACAAAGGAAAAATAGCACGCGCAATCCAAAAGATCACGATGGCTCCATGCATTCCTAAAAACACCTGAATTAATATTGAATATTAATTAACTAATCAACGGGATCCTCTGTGGTTGCATGCATTCCTAAAAACAATATTGGGTGATAAATACGTATGAAATGTGCGATCTCCAGATCATAATGCTCTTATTCGTTCTGATCCAAATTAATTGTAAAATATGTACTACATCCGAATATAGGCAAATCTAAGTAATTAATTTGGATATCTCGCTGGTTAATCATATATTTATTGCATTAATTGTGCTAATTGATATTATTTCCTCACAACGTCAAAATTATAACTCTTTCCTCATATATATAGAGAGAGCGAGGTTCGTGGCCATTGACTGTTGTGCTTCATCATATATCTAGATCCGGTATGAAGGGGAGCAACCTGGCGCACGTCATTACTATTTTGTTCATCGGATTGCTCACATCGTTTGGACACTGTAAGTACATACAGTACGTACCGTATTGAACTCTTGCAGCTAGCTACTTCGTTGTCTTGAAATTTTTCTTGCCGCTTGTCAAGATGCATGTACCGTAGTAATCGTGTACTCACAAATACACGATGCAACAGGTCATCTCGAGACCAGAAGAAGCTACCGACATGATCAGGCCATGACAGGTTTTGATGATTCAGTGCTCTCGTCTTTAGATGAGAATAGGCTTCATCTGAAATTCTGTGTCCAGAGGGATTGTGAGACCAAAGGTGAAGCCTGGAAATTTCATTACTGCATCTGCTGTGTCACGCTGCCAGACATTCCGTGTTATTCTTCGCTGGAGGAGTGCCAGCAAAATTGCCCAGAAACAAGATGAGCGTTACAAGAACAGAAAAAGATGGGCTAGTTGTACTCGAGGAAAATAATTTGAAGGTGCACAATGCATCTATTTTACCGGTCTATCTGTATCTTTCCAGACAATAAAATACTACCTCTGATCGAAATTAGATGTCGCAGATTCACTGAAACTAGATTGATTTAGAAAATATTTTGCCTAAATCTACGACAAATAATTTGGATCGGAGGATGTAGAAAGATTTCTAGTTAATTTTTCTTCTCATAGTAAACTAGAAGACATGTCAACATATGATTACTTTGGACACAGAGGTACAGCTAATAGGTCAGAGTGGTTCCTTGGTCTCCAATTTCTGCTCATATATAAGTTCAAGTTATTTTTGTGTGGGTGAGAACAACGGAGGTACCTCCATCTATATAGAATAAGGAAGGTTTTGGTGAAGTTATTAGTTATATGCCGGGTACCGCACGAATTGGATATGCATTTCTTCTATGATCCTAAAGTTGTAATCTCTATCTCTACTATCTAAAAAGAACCTGGTGTTCCGTCGTCGACAATACGTCGATGCCTTCGTCCAACACCTCGCCCGCACTCCCGCAAACTGCGCCGCGTGGAAAAAACGCGATGCCAAAACTGCGCCGCGTGGAAAAATACACGATGCCAAAACTGCCTTATGGGATTCACTCGCGTAGCAGACACGACTTCTCCCGGCCGTGGTCTCCTTTGAGCTTCAGGATGCGCGCCATTCCAGGACCCGAGTTCCAATGGACGTCGGAGGGAGGATGCCGGCAGGAGTTGTGCAAACATGGCCTACCGCGATGAGATCAAGACCAGTGGTCGTCGTGTCGTAGGCGGCCATATCAGCGGACGCACACCACCGATGCTCAAGCACGGCGACGGGATCGAGACAGCAGCCACTGCCTCTGCGGACTACTGCTGGGTCTGGGTCAGCAGCGCCACCCCTTCTTCGCAGCCCTCCTCAGGTTTCGCCCCCTCCCCTGCCCTCCTCTCCCATCTCTCTGTCATGCACGCCCAGTGCCCACCTGTTTTGCTTGTGTCGTGATTCCCATCTCTAGATCCGATCGGAATCTGGTCTGGTACCTGCATCGGATCGATCCAGCATATTCTTATTCTTGATTGGTATATTAGGCTAAACCGAAGTGTGAGTAATTTGCTACTTATTTAGGAATTGGAAGGATTCGGATTCTCATGCTCTCTTCTCTCTCCTCGAACCTGCAACATCCGATAGTGTTAAGTCCTCAACATTTCTTATATATGCATTAATTGTTCTTAAATTTCTGTAAATATAGATATGGTAATCTGCAGTGAGTTGGCATCTAGAAACATGTCCCGGGATTTAAATCAGTAGAGATGGCAGATGAAGTGAAAAGAAACCAAGTACTGTACCTGCAATATTCACACGTCTCAAGAGAGAAGGACGAAGGAACAACACATCAGTCGAGCAAGGGTGGTCTAGGTGTGATTAACTTGCAAACCTAGATTGAAGGGCTCCTTTTGAAGCAGTTGCACAATTCTTTTTCACGAGCTAATGTTTCCTAGGTTAATTTGATCTTGTCTTACTGTAACAATGATATTGTTCCCCATGCTAAGAGGCAATCTGGCTTATTCTGTTTGTCAACCTCATTCCCTGGACTAGGACATCAGTTTGAATCTTTCAGTTCATCTCCAACTCCAGTACCAGCTACTGCTATTCCATGTGCATAATTTTTTTTTGGAAGGAGGCCGGGCATAGTATTATTCGAGCTGTGATTTTGAACTACACGCCGTCGAGGCCTGCCGATCCTGGACCACCGTTACTGAGGTCCAAGACTTGCTTGAACCGCAAACATCACAGGCTATGGAAGTCAACTAACATATGTTGTGGCTTTTGATAGGTGAACAATAATTGTTGCTGCTGTAGGCACGAAGGTCTTTGGATTAATTGTCCAATCGGCTCACCTTTGATTCCTCCTTACACATAGATTGTTTACAACTTTTTTTGACACTTTTCTTTCACCAAAATATTTGTGATAGTTTCATTGGTTTGAATGCAAATCAGCGTAATAGAAAGCAGTATGCTAGATCTCTGTGCAATAAAGGCTATACTGTGGTGTTTTTAGTGTGATGAATCATATGATTTTCTACTTAATAGAAAGAAGTATACTACAATTGATTCTATAGTCATTTTTCCCTATTGTGTAGAGATATGATCCATTATAGTGCTTTGTACCTTGTGTCAAACCTATAGAAATATTTAAGAAAACGCTAACCCATACCTTGTAAAACAGTGTGGGTATTACTTGATCTTGTAACAACTAATAAAGCTGAAATATGCTAGATCATAGGACTGTTCAACATTTTCCTTGTATGTTTGCATTTCTTTTGAGAAAATTACTTTCACTTATAAAGAAAAGGATTGTATCAAATGATGCTGAATTCTGCCGTTAGTCTAAGATGAGATACTCGCGTACACCTAACTAATACACTACATTTGTATCTGTACTGACACAGCTAGGTGTAGGAGGAGAAGATAGTTGACGAGAAAAAAGAATCCTATATAGATGTTGTAGTTACCCACTTCCTATAATTCCCCTTTGTAGAATTCAGAAAGCGTATGCCTTATAATGCTTCTCTTTTAGTGTCAATATTTATGGGGTTAATTAATATCCCCATTAATATATTTTGACTCATTTGCTAGAATTTTCAAGGTCTGTTGTGTTGGAATTATGCCCTAGAGGCAATAATAAAGATGTTATTATTATAATTCTTGTTCATGATAATGTTTATATTCCATGCTAGAATTGTATTAAGCGGAAACTTTAATACTTGTGTGGTTTGTGAACAACACCGTGTCCCTAGTATGCCTCTATGGACTAGCTCATTGATTAATGATGGTTAAGGTTTCCTAGCCATGGACATGAGTTGTCAATTAATAATGAGATCATATCATTGGGAGAATGATATGGTGGACAGACCCAAACTAAGCGAAGCAATTAGATCGTGTCATCGTGTTCGTCTTTGCGAAGCTTTTCTTATGTCAAATATTGTATTCCTTAGACCATGAGATAATACAACTCCCTGGTATCGGAAGAAAGCTTTGAGGTCATCAAACGTCATCCTATGAGAGGGTGATCATAAAGGTGTCTCTCAGGTGATCTGAAAGTATCTGTTGGGTTGTATGTATCGAGATGGGATTTGTCCCTCCCAAGTCGGAGAGATATACTTCGGGCCCACTCGGTAATCGATATCAACACCGCTTGCAAGCATGTGGTTAAGGAGTTAATCACAAAGTGATATCGGATTACGGAACGAGTAAAGTACTTGCTGTGAACGAGATTGAACTAGGTATGACGGTACCGACGATCAAATCTCGGGCAAGTAAAAATATCGCGAGACGAAGGGAATATATATATGGGATTGATTGAATCCTGACATCGTGGTTCATCCGATATGATCATCAATGAATGTGTGGGAGTCAATATGGGTTTCCAGACCCCGCTGTTGATTATTGATAGAAGATCATGTCTGCATATTCTCGAACCCGCAGGGTCACACACTTAACGTGTCTCGACGCTAGGATAGATTGGATAATTGGTTTATGAGTTTTTGTTCGGAGTCTCGGATGGGATCCGGGACATCACGAGAGGTTCCGGAGTGGTCCGGAGAATAAGATTCATATAAGGCAGTGCAGTTTTTGGAGTTCGGAATTGTTCCGGGTTAGTTGGTATTGTACCGGAAGCTTCTAGAACCTTCCGGAAGGGGACCAACGTGGCCCCACCTTCCGGGAGGGGGCATGGGCCTATGAGGGAGTGCCCTGGCCACATTGGGCCAGGGGCACAAGGCCCCATAGGGCCCCGCCGGTCTAGAGAGGTTTAAACTCGAGATAGACCTTCTAGAAGGGGGGGTTTCCTTGCCCCCCACTCCTTATCCTTTGGGGCCGCCGGTTTGGGCTTGGGGGAGGGGCTAGGGCTGCGCCCCCCTCTATATAAAGAGGGGTGGGGGCGCACCAACCCCCCACACCTTCCCCTCCAACCCTAGCCGCCCTGCTGCCCTCCTCTCTCCCTCCCGACTGCTTGTAGGCGAAGCCCTGCTGCAGAAATTCTCCACCAATTGCACCGCGCCGTCGCGTTGTAGATCCAACCCATCTCTCCACCATACTTGCTGGACCAAGGAAGGAGGAGACGTCGAGGTGCTGCACATGTGCGTCTGACGGAGGCACCGCCACTTGTGGTGCTAGATCGGATCGGATCGCGAGGAGGAGAAGCGAGTACGACTACATTACCCATGTTCCGACGAACGTTCCGCTGTGCGAATCTTCAAGGGTATGAAGATCTAATCCAATCTCTCTCGTTGTTTGCATCTCCTAGATTAGATCTTGGCTTTCCCTCTGTTCGCATCCGTAGAAAATTTTGATTTACTATGCCGCGAAACCCTTCAGTGGTATCAGAGCTAGATCTATGTGTAGATGTGTTTCACGAGTAGAACGCAACATGGTTGTTGCGGGCGTTGATGTTTTCTGTTGCAAGCCTCTTGTTTGTGTTCTTCTTATGACGCGGGATAGTGAGATTGAAGCGGTCCAGGCCAACCTTACGCGACGTCGTTCGCGAGACCGGCTCCGCACTTGATGTGTGGCTTGTTCCACACATGCGGCTGGTGGATGTCAGTTTCTCTCACTATAGTTGTCATGGGATTAACACCGGAGTTTGGCAACCATAATATCACCGTTGTGGCTTACCGTAGGTAAGAATCGTTCTTAGCATCTACTCCCATAAGCCACGTAAAACATGCAACAACAAAGTAGAGGCGTCTAACTTGTTTTTGCAGGGAGTGTTTTCTGTGGTATGGTATGGCCCAAGATGTGATGTGTATAATGTATGCGATGATCATGTTTTGTAATGTTTCATGACTTGCATGTCGATGAGTACACAACCGGCAGGAGCCATATGGTTGTCTTTATAATTGTGTATGACCTGTGTGTCAACTTCTTATACGCCATGTAATAGTTTCACTTTATCGCTAAGTAGTTAGCAATAATTGTAGTTGCTATTCGTGGTGGAGGCAATCATGGTGGAGTGATGGAGATCATGCCGGCACGCACAAGATGGAGATCATTGCGCAAAGATTGGCTATACCATGTCACATTAAAGTTATATGCATGTGATGTTTATCCTTTTATGTATCTTATCATGCTTAGATCGCGACGGTAGCATTATAAGATGATTCCTCACTTAAAGATCAAGATAAAACTGTGTTCTCCCCAAGTATGCACTGTTGCGAAAGTTCGTCGTGTCCAAGCATCACGTGATGATCGGGTGCTATAGACTCTACGCTCACATACAACGGGTGCAACACAGTTTTGCACACGCGGAAATACTTAGGTCTAACTTGACGAGCCTAGCATGTACAGACATGGCCTCGGAACACAAGAACCGAAAGGTTAAGCATGAGTCATATGAATGATATGATCGACACTTCGTTGTCCACCATTGAAACCACATCTCTTCTCGTGATGATCGGATTAGGTGTGGTGAATTTGGATCGTGTTCACTAAACAACTTGAGGGATGTTGAATTTAGTGGGAGTTCATCTAGTAATTTGATTAAGTTGAACTATTTATCATGAACATAGTCTAAATTGTACTTGCAAATACTGTAGATCACATGGCCAAGTCCAACTTCAACTTCAACGTTTTTGCTGAGAAGGAAAAGCTTAGAAACAATGGGTCTAACTTCACCAATTGGTTCCGCAATCTAAGAATCATTCTATCTGGCGGACAAGAGGACTATGTCCTTGGGAAAGCGTTAGGTGACCCCCCTGCTGCAACTGCGCCGGCTGATGAGAAAGCTGTCTATCAGTCGCATAAAGATGATTATGGTGTGATTAATAGCACCATGTTGTTTGCTATGGAACCGGAACTTCAAAATCATTTTGAAGACTATCCCGGGCCCTTTGAGATTCTCGAAGAGTTGAAAACCATGTTTCAGACTCAGGCCCGTTCTGAGAGATATGAGATCTCTGAGAAGTTCTTTAACTGCAAGATGGAGGAAGGGAGTTCCGTTAGTGAGCACGCCATTAAGATGACGGGCTACACTCAACGCCTTGAGCAACTGGAATGCACGATTCCAGAGGAGCTCAAGATTGACAGGTTTCTGCAATCACTCCCTCCCAGCTACAAAAGTTTTGTAGTGACTCATAATCAGATCGGTTCCACTGATACGATCACCGAGCTCTTCGCAAAGCTGAAGGCCGCGGAAGTGGACATCAAAAAGGATAATCATGTGTTGATGGTCAACAAGCCCACCTTTAAGAAAGGTAAGGGAGCAAAGAAGCCCTTCAAGAAGGGCGGCGGCAAGCGCAATGCCCCTGCTGAGAAGAAGCTCAGGTCTGGTCCCAAGCCGGACACTGAGTGCTTCTATTGCAAGGAAAAGGGTCACTGGAAGCGCAACTGTCCGAAGTACTTAGCGGACAAGAAGGCTGGCACCATCAAAGGTATATTTGATATACATGTTATTGATGTTTTCCTTACTAGCCCTCGTTGTAGGGCCTGGGTATTTGATACCGGTTCAGTTGCTAATATTTGTAACTCGAAACAGGAGCTACGGAATAGACGGCGGCTTGCGAGGGATGAGGTGACGATGCGCGTTGGCAACGGATCAAGAGTTGATGTGATGGCCGTCGGCACGCTCTCCTTAGTTTTACCTTTGGGATTAGTTTTAAACCTTAATAAGTGTTATTATGTGCCTGCGTTGAGCATGAACATTATTTATGGATCTTGTTTATTGCAAGACGGTTATTCATTTAAATCGGAGAATAATGGTTGTTCTATTTATATGAGTAACATCTTTTATGGTCATGCACCTATTGTGAATGGTTTATTTCTTCTAAATCTCGAAAGGGATGAAACACACATCCATAACATTGAGGCTAAGAGATGCAAAGTAGATAGTGATAATACTACTTATTTGTGGCACTGTCGTCTAGGTCATATTGGAGTAAAGCGCATGAAGAAACTCCATTCTGATGGACTTTTGGAGTCTCTTGATTTTGAATCATTTGACACATGCGAACCATGCCTCATGGGCAAGATGATCAAAACCCCGTTCTCCGGTATGATGGAGCGAGCAACGGACTTGTTGGAAATCATACATACCGATGTATGCGGACCGATGAGTATTTCGACGCGTGGTGGATATCGCTATTTTCTCACTTTTACCGATGACTTAAGTAGATATGGTATATCTATTTAATGAAACATAAATCTGAAACATTTGAAAAGTTCAAGGAATTTCAGAATGAAGTGGAGAACCATCGTAACAGAAAGATTAAGTTTCTACGATCCGATCGTGGAGGTGAATATTTGAGTTATGATTTTCTCACGCATCTTAAAGCAAGTGGAATCGTTTCACAACTCACGCCACCCGGAACACCACAGCGCAATGGTGTGTCTGAACGCCGGAATCGAACCCTATTAGATATGGTCCGATCGATGATGTCTCTTACTGATTTGCCGTTATCATTTTGGGGTTATGCATTAGAAACCGCTGCATTCATTTTAAATAGGGCTCCATCTAAATCCGTTGAGACGACACCGTATGAACTGTGGTTTGGTGCTAAACCTAAGTTGTCGTTTCTTAAAGTTTGGGGATGCGAAGCTTACGTCAAGAAGTTGATGCCGGACAAGCTCGAACCCAAAGCGGAGAAATGCGTCTTCATAGGATACCCTAAGGAAACTATTGGGTATACCTTCTATCACAGAACCGAAGGCAAAGTGTTTGTCGCAAAGAACGGTTCCTTTCTTGAGAAGGAGTTTCTCTCGAAAGAAGTGAGTGGGAGGAAAGTAGAGCTTGACGAGGTTATTGAACCTTCTCTTGAATTGGAGAGTAGCGCAGCACCTGAAATTGTTCCAGTGCCGCCTGCACCAACAATAGAGGAAGCTAATGACAAGGATCATGAAGCTTCGGACGATGCTGCTACTGAACGTCGCAGGTCGACAAGGTCGCGTGCCCCTCCTGAGTGGTACGGCAACCCTGTCTTGACTGTCTTGTTAGTAGAAGACAGTGAACCTACGAACTATGAGGAAGCGATGATGAGCCCAGACTCTGAGAAATGGCTAGAAGCCATGAAATCCGAATTGGGATCCATGAGCGAAAACCAAGTATGGACTTTGGTGGACCCTCCTAGCGACCGAAAGGCCGTTGAGTGCAAATGGATCTTCAAGAAGAAAACGGACGTGGATGGTAATGTTACCGTCTATAAAGCACGGCTTGTCGCAAAAGGTTTTCGACAAGTTCAAGGTGTTGACTACGATGAGACTTTCTCTCCCGTAGCGATGTTTAAGTCCATTCGGATTTTATTAGCAATTGCTGTGTTTCATGATTACGAAATATGGCAGATGGATGTCAAGACTGCGTTCCTCAATGGCAACATTGATGAAGAGTTGTATATGATGCAACCCGAAGGTTTTGTCGATCCTAAGGATGCTGATAAAGTATGCAAACTTCAGCGTTCCATTTATGGACTGAAGCAAGCATCTCGGAGTTGGAACCTTCATTTTGATCAAGTGATCAAGAGCTTTGGATTTGTTCCAAATTGCTACGAAGCTTGCATCTACAAGAAAGTGAGTGGGAGCTCGGTGACGTTTCTGGTACTATATGTGGATGACATATTGATTATTGGAAATGACATCAACATGCTTAACGATGTGAAGAGTTATTTGAACAAGTGTTTTTCAATGAAAGACCTAGGTGAAGCTGCTTATATATTGGGCATCAAAATCTATAGAGATAGACAAAGACGCCTGATAGCTTTAAGCCAGAGTACATACCTAGACAAAGTTCTGAAAAGGTTCAGAATGGATAAGGCAAAGAAAGGTTCAGTGCCTATGTTGTCAGGTAAGATATTGAGCAAGGCTCAGTGTCCAGCTACGGTAAATGATAGGGAATCTATGAGCAAAGTGCCTTATGCCTCGGCCATAGGTTCCATCATGTATGCCATGCTGTGTACTAGACCGGATGTGTCCAATGCTCTTAGTTTGACGAGCAGATATCAAAGTGATCCAGGAGTGGAACACTGGACAGCTGTGAAGAACATCCTAAAATACCTAAATAGGACTAAAGAAATGTTCTTAGTCTATGGGGGTGATGAACAGCTTGTCGTAAAAGGTTACGTCGACGCTAGTTTTGACACCGACAAGGATGATTCTAAATCTCAGACAGGATACGTGTATATTTTGAATGGAGGAGCTGTGAGCTGGAGAAGCTGCAAGCAAAGCGTGATCGCGGGATCTACAGTAGAAGCGGAATACATGGCTGCTGCAGAAGCGTCAAGTGAAGGAGTTTGGATCAGGAACTTCATCACTGAGCTTGGTGTGGTTCCAAGTGCATTGGACCCACTGGAGATATTGTGTGACAACACTGGCGCCATAACACTCGCTAAGGAACCAAGATATCATCAAAAGACCAAGCATATCAACCGCAAGTTTCATATAATCCGAGATTATATAGCAGATGGATATCTGAAGATTAGCAAAGTACATACAGATCTGAATGTCGCAGATCCATTGACTAAACCTCTTCCACGTGTAAAACATGATCAGCACCTCAGTGCCATGGGTGTGAGATTGTTGCCAAATGTAAACTAGATTATTGACTCTAGTGCAAGTGGGAGACTGTTGGAATTATGCCCTAGAGGCAATAATAAAGATGTTATTATTATAATTCTTGTTCATGATAATGTTTATATTCCATGCTAGAATTGTATTAAGCGGAAACTTTAATACTTGTGTGGTTTGTGAACAACACCGTGTCCCTAGTATGCCTCTATGGACTAGCTCATTGATTAATGATGGTTAAGGTTTCCTAGCCATGGACATGAGTTGTCAATTAATAATGAGATCATATCATTGGGAGAATGATATGGTGGACAGACCCAAACTAAGCGAAGCAATTAGATCGTGTCATCGTGTTCGTCTTTGCGAAGCTTTTCTTATGTCAAATATTGTATTCCTTAGACCATGAGATAATACAACTCCCTGGTATCGGAAGAAAGCTTTGAGGTCATCAAACGTCATCCTATGAGAGGGTGATCATAAAGGTGTCTCTCAGGTGATCTGAAAGTATCTGTTGGGTTGTATGTATCGAGATGGGATTTGTCCCTCCCAAGTCGGAGAGATATACTTCGGGCCCACTCGGTAATCGATATCAACACCGCTTGCAAGCATGTGGTTAAGGAGTTAATCACAAAGTGATATCGGATTACGGAACGAGTAAAGTACTTGCTGTGAACGAGATTGAACTAGGTATGACGGTACCGACGATCAAATCTCGGGCAAGTAAAAATATCGCGAGACGAAGGGAATATATATATGGGATTGATTGAATCCTGACATCGTGGTTCATCCGATATGATCATCGATGAATGTGTGGGAGTCAATATGGGTTTCCAGACCCCGCTGTTGATTATTGATAGAAGATCATGTCTACATATTCTCGAACCCGCAGGGTCACACACTTAACGTGTCTCGACGCTAGGATAGATTGGATAATTGGTTTATGAGTTTTTGTTCGGAGTCTCGGATGGGATCCGGGACATCACGAGAGGTTCCGGAGTGGTCCGGAGAATAAGATTCATATAAGGCAGTGCAGTTTTTGGAGTTCGGAATTGTTCCGGGTTAGTTGGTATTGTACCGGAAGCTTCTAGAACCTTCCGGAAGGGGACCAACGTGGCCCCACCTTCCGGGAGGGGGCATGGGCCTATGAGGGAGTGCCCTGGCCACATTGGGCCAGGGGCACAAGGCCCCATAGGGCCCCGCCGGTCTAGAGAAGTTTAAACTCGAGATAGACCTTCTAGAAGGGGGGGTTTCCTTGCCCCCCACTCCTTATCCTTTGGGGCCACCGGTTTGGGCTTGGGGGAGGGGCTAGGGCTGCGCCCCCCCTCTATATAAAGAGGGGTGGGGGCGCACCAACCCCCCACACCTTCCCCTCCAACCCTAGCCGCCCTGCTGCCCTCCTCTCTCCCTCCCGACTGCTTGTAGGCGAAGCCCTGCTGCAGAAATTCTCCACCAATTGCACCGCGCCGTCGCGTTGTAGATCCAACCCATCTCTCCACCATACTTGCTGGACCAAGGAAGGAGGAGACGTCGAGGTGCTGCACATGTGCATCTGACGGAGGCACCGCCACTTGTGGTGCTAGATCGGATCGGATCGCGAGGAGGAGAAGCGAGTACGACTACATCATCCACGTTCCGACGAACGTTCCGCTGTGCGAATCTTCAAGGGTATGAAGATCTAATCCAATCTCTCTCGTTGTTTGAATCTCCTAGATTAGATCTTGGCTTTCCCTCTGTTCGCATCCGTAGAAAATTTTGATTTACTATGCCGCGAAACCCTTCATGTTGTTGCTCCTATATTCGGTGTATGTGTTCGGGTTTACAAAGTAAGTGGTTATTGGATCAGGAGGTTCCTTTGGTTAGGAACAAACATTGTTTTCTCTTGATAAACTTTGTTATTCTAGCTGAATTGGTATCGTAGAATCACCTTGCCGCTTAATAGTAAATTACAACTGTCGTCTTGTTGGTGCTTCATTTTAGGGGAAAATGTTTTTGGTGTTAATTTATTACTGCTTAGAAGTTTCAATTACTTTTCGAAGTATGGAAGAAATATTTTGTAAGTTTACTGGAAATATGATATAGTCGAAAGAGCAATGTTAGATTGGTTTTGGGAGCTTTGAAACAACAAGGACTTGTGCTACTTGTAACTATGGTGAATATAGCCACAAATTTAGCTTCTCAATTGGCTTGGCATCCTTTGGAAATAAAGTCACATCTTTAAAATTTGCAGCAAATATTTGTTCTGGTATGAAGTCTCAGTTTTCATTCGCAAAAAAGTCTCAATTTGACTAACAAGACCGGTGAGCACTAACTACTACTATCAAGCATCAATGTAAAATATACCAACTATATATTAGTGGTAGTAGTACAGACTATCCAACCTTCTATGGTATTTATGTAATTTTGCAGTTTCAATCTTGCCCTGGGCAATTTTATGCCTATGTTTATACGCACTCTTAGGAGATCTGATTCTAGAACGATATTTAGGTGATTTGTAGGGAACTGCTTATTGTACGAGATGACCTGCCTCGCAATATCGGTTTTCTCAGTAACGAAGAAGTTTAGCCCAAGCCCATGTTGCTGCCTTCGATGTCCACGACAAGCCATCCCATGTTGATTCCGAGTGCCAGGGAGTGCACACACGATCCCTTGCTCATGTTGCGCCGCCACCGTCGCCATCTTCTCTAGGTCCATCGACCACGTCCACGCACTCGAGCTCAGAGATTTATATTTGGATGTTCAATCAAGTTCAGAGATTGACCTTTCACTTGGTAAGCTAGAAAGTTTCTTATATGGGATGACTATTGTTGATCTTTTAATTCGTTGACATTCCCTTGACTATTGTTGATCTTTTAATTCGTTGACATTGCCATTAGTCTTATTGTTTCCATATATACCCTTTGTTTAGATTGTAGATTCAAATAAATTGAACATTTTTTCCATCTTCTTTCTATGCAGGCATGGAGCTGAAGCATGCTACTTCAGCGCTGATGATGATTAGATCTTATATAGTAGAGACTCATGAGTCTTATCCTACTTTGAGACGGATTTTTCTACAAGACTACTTTCTTTTATTATATGGGAGTCACCCGAGATACATCATATTTCATTTCTGTTTACCCGATAAATAGTAGTGTGTAATTAATGAGTCGTCTATTGGAACGCTTTTGTATTCTGATTTTCTACTATTAGATTTCATGACTTAAGGAAAAATAGTGTATTTGCTTGTGCTGAAGAACTATATTTGGCTATAATGTCGTAGAAAGGATCAGGCAATCAAACTAGATTACTGGACACCGTCCTGAGAATACATCAGAACATCTATACTATAGACGTTACATATAGTTTAGTTTCTTTGATTTAAAGAAAATATTATGCCTTCAATATTGCAATACCCAATGTGTGTTTTAATTAAAAGCAAATTAGTGAGCAGCCTTTTTATTAATCGCTCCAGGTTTAATCTGTCCTTAAGAGATTTATGGTAAATGAAACCTGGTATGAAACTAGGTTCTGCATGTCACTATGTGACTTAGTAAAATCCAAGTGTATCAGAAAAGAGGAGAGGCTATGATATGTTTTTCTTAAAGAGTCTGCTTGTGGCGCCAAACATAATCCGTAATATTTATTTCCGGCCATCGATTAATGCTCCCTCTGTTCAAAAAAACTAGACAATGTTTAGAGCAGGTTAAAGAGGTTTGCAAAGTTTAAGAAAACATTGTTATGCTTTGTTGGAGTAGTATGCGGATGCTGAGTACACTGTCAAACACTGGACTAGGATGACTTCAAAAGCACACTCACGAACGAGGACGAAAAATTGAGCCCGTGGCAAAGCACGGGCATTTTACTAGTAAGGATAAAAGTGGGTATTAGGATCCTAATAAAATTCCTCAGATAGTGCCTTTCACAAATGGTCGTTTCATTTATCATACTGTTGAGGGGGAGTTTTGGCACACAGAAGCATATGATCCCTTTTATTTAAAATGAATTTAAATACATTTTTAAATGTTAAAAAATTATGAGAAAACTGTCCATGCTTTCACCTCCACGTGCTATAAGTGCACAATGTAGTTCCATGGAAACTTGACATTTGTTTTGGCTAGTGTACAAAAAGAAAATTTTGGTGATGAAAAAAATCTCTCTAGGAGTCATTTTTTTGTTTTTTACACAAGCTACAAAAAGTATCTTTTTTTTCGGTCGAGGTCGGCAACTATAGTTTCATGTGTCATTGATGTACTATATATATAAATGGTCATCTCCCTATTATTTTTTGATATATACTACATATTAATGCAGATGAACCGGCAATGGATGTACGGTGACCGCCGCACTTCCGAGTACATTACGGGCCTCCAAACTTTCATCGTTGTGGCTAATGCAAACCGTGGTCACAATGGTTTTATGTGTTGTCCGTGTGTTCACTGTCAGAACAAGAAAGACTACTCAAATACCAGAACCATTCACGCCCACCTGCTTCGATCCGGTTTCATGCCCAGCTATAATTGTTGGACCAAGCACGGAGAAAAAGGGGTTGTGATGAAAGACAACGAAGAAGAAAAGGATGATGACAACTATTATAATATGTATCCTGAATATGATGATAATGCAACGGAGGTAGATAATGAAGATCAAGAGGGAGCAGATGGGCCCGCTGATGACGATCTTGGTCAGGCCATTACTAATGCAAAGGAAGAATGTGAAACTGAAAAGGAGAAGGAGAAGCTGGAGCAGATGTTAAAGGATCACAAAACATTGTTGTATCCAACTTGCGAAGATGGCCACAAAAAGCTAGGTGCCACACTGGATTTGCTGCAATGGAAGGCAGAGAATGGTGTGACTGACAGCGCATTTTCAAAGTTGTTGGTAAAAATGAAGAATCTTCTTCCAAGAAATAATGAGTTGCCTGACAGTACATACCAAGCAAAGAAGGTTGTCTGCCCTCTAGGATTAGACGTGCAGAAGATACATGCCTGCATTAATGACTGCATCCTCTACCGCGGTGAGAAGTACGAGAATTTGGATGCATGCCCAGTATGCACTGCAATGCGGTATAAGATCAGACGAGACGATCCTGGCGATGTTGAGGGCAAGGCCCCTAGGAAGAAGGTTCCCGCCAAGGTTATGTGGTATGATCCTATAATACCACGGTTAAAACGTCTCTTCAGAAATAAAGAGCATGCCAAGTTGTTGCGATGGCACATGGAAGACCGTAAGAAAGTCGCGATGTTGAGACACCCCGCTGATGGGTCACAGTGGAGAAAAGTCGAGCGAGAGTACCCGGACTTCGCACGTGACGCAAGGAACTTAAGGTTTGGTCTAAGTACAGACGGCATGAATCCTTTTGGTGAGCAGAGCTGCAGTCACAGCACCTGGCCTGTGACCCTATGTATCTATAACCTTCCTCCTTGGTTGTGTATGAAGAGGAAGTTCATTATGATGCCAGTGCTCATCCAAGGCCCGAGGCAACCCGGCAACGACATTGATGTGTACCTAAGGCCATTAGTTGAAGAACTTTTACAGCTGTGGGCCAAACCAGGTGTACGTATGTGGGATGAGCACAAAGGGGAGCTATTTGACCTACGAGCATTGCTTTTCGTAACCATCAATGATTGGCCTGCTCTTATTAACATTTCAGGGCAGACAAACAAGGGATACAATGCATGCACACACTGTTTAGATGATATTGAAAGTGTATATTTGGATAAATGTAAGAAGGTTGCGTACCTAGGGTATCGCCGATTTCTTCCGAACCTGCATCCAGTAAGAAAGAAAGGCAAGCATTTCAAACGTCTGGCAGAACCCCGGAGGAAGCCTGTCCTCCGTACCGGTGAGGAGGTATTTGGTATGGTCAAGGACCTAGAAGTAATCTTTGGAAAAGGTCTTGGCAGTCTATCTGTTCCGAATGACGATGCCGGACACGCGCCCATGTGGAAGAAGCAATCTATATTTTGGGACCTACCCTATTGGAAAGTCTTAGAGGTACGCTCTTCAATCGACGTGATGCACGTGACGAAGAATGTTTGCGTGAACCTGCTAGGCTTTCTAGGAGTGTATGGGAAGACAAAAGATACACCGGAAGCACGGCAGCACCAGCAACGTCTGAAGGCCCCTGAAGAGCCTATGCATCCTGAGAACGAAAAGGGTAAACGACGCCACTTAACTCCTGCCAGCTACGCTCTTACCAAAGCAGAGAAGGAAATCTTTTTTGAATGTCTGAGCAGTATCAAGGTCCCGTCTGGCTTCTCGTCGAATATAAAGGGAATAATAAATATGGCAGAGAAAAAAATCCAAAACCTGAAGTCTCATGACTACCATGTGATTATGACACAATTGCTTCCGATTGCATTGAGGGGGCTTCTACCTGAAAATGTTCGAGTACCCATTGTGAAGCTATGTGCATTCCTCAATGCAATATCTCAGAAGGTAATCGATCCAGAAAGCCTACCAGGGTTACAAACAGATGTGGCCCAATGTCTTGTCAGCTTTGAGTTGGTGTTCCCACCATCCTTCTTCAATATTATGACGCATCTCCTGGTTCACCTAGTAGAAGAGATTGCCATTCTCGGTCCTGTATTTCTACACAATATGTTCCCCTTTGAGAGGTACATGGGAGTCTTAAAGAAATATGTTCATAACCGTGCTAGGCCAGAAGGAAGCATCTCCAAGGGCTATGTAACAGAGGAGGTCATTGAGTTCTGTGTTGATTTTATTCCTGACCTTAAGGCGATTGGTGTTCCAGAATCACGACATGAGGGAAGACTGCGTGGAAAAGGCACCCTAGGATGTAAAGCAATGATATGTAGGGACGGGCATTCTCTCAATCAAGCACACTACACGGTTTTACAAAGATCTATCTTGGTTGCCCCGTATATCAATGAACACAAGAATTTAATACGCCTCAAACACCCGGGGCAGTCTGATGAATGGATTATAAGTGAACACATGGCAAGTTTTGGCGGCTGGCTGCAAAGACTTCTCACGAATAACACCACTGTTGGGGATCAGCTGTACTTGTTGGCCAGGACACCATCTTCGACTGTATGTACTTTCCAAGGGTACGAGATAAATGGGAATACATTTTACACGATAGGCCAAGATAAAAAGAGCACCAACCAAAACAGTGGTGTCTGCTTCGATGCAGCAGAAGACAATGGGCAAAAGACCACGTATTATGGGTTCATAGAGGAGATATGGGAACTTGACTATGGACCTAATTTTAAGGTCCCCTTGTTTCGATGCAAATGGGTCAAGCTAACAGGAGGAGGGGTTGAGGTAGACAAGAAGTACGGAATGACAACGGTGGATCTCAACAATCTTATGAAGGTAGACAAGAACTTAGACGAACCATTCGTCCTAGCCAATGATGTGGCTCGGGTTTTCTATGTGAAGGACATGTCCTCCAGACCAAAAAAAGAAAAAATATGCAAACGAATACATCATATGATGAGCCAAAGCGTCACATAGTTCTTTCAGGGAAAAGAAACATCGTGGGAATCGAGGACAAGACAGACATGTCAGAAGATTATAATAAGTTTGATGAAATTCCGCCCTTCACAGTGAAAACTGACCCAAGCATTCCGTTAAGTAAAGAAGATGCTCCATGGTTACGTCTGAAGCGATCATAAGGAAGGACATATGCCAAGAAGTTCATGCTCATATTATGTAACTCTAGTTCATGTTTTTAATATTAATACATGTCTTGAGTGTTAGTCATGTTTTGTGGATGGACCGGGACTATGAGAAGAAGTTGTCCCGATTCGTACTTACCATTAAGATCTGATCTCCAAACGCGCGCGGTCACATATTAGGGAGTGCCTCTATGACCAGTTTCTTGGAGATGCCGGAGGACTAGGCTCCGTCGGCATCTCCCTAAAATTGGCTGTAGTGGTGTCCCTGCTCTCGAAAACCATCTTGCAGCTTTGTAACTTCTCTAACTAGATCAATACACCTGGGAGCTAACTAATTTCACATATTAGGGGGTGCCTCTATGACCAGTTTCTCGGAGATGCCGGAGGACTAGGCTCCGTCGGCATCTCCCTGAAACTGGCCGTAGTGGTGTCCCTGCCTCAAACTGGCTGGAGGACTGGACTCACAAGGATGCCTATTTATAGTACAAGCAGCTCGACATAGTGTCGACACTTACGAAATAATGTCGACACTCACCCCTATTATTAGTGCTGACTCGTGTTTTGTCCCGGTTGGTGTCTCCAACCGGGACTAAAGGTTCATCTTTAGTCCCGGTTGGTGTCTCCAACCGGGACTAAAGGTTCATCTTTAGTCCCGGTTGGTGACACCATCCGGGACAAGGTACACGCCGCACGACATAATGTCGACACTCACCCCTATTATTAGTGCTGACTCATGTTTTGTCCCGGTTGGTGTCTCCAACCGGGACTAAAGGTTCATCTTTAGTCCCGGTTGGTGACACCATCTGGGACAAGGTACACGCCGCACGACATAATGTCGACACTCACCCCTATTATTAGTGCTGACTCGTGTTTTGTCCCGGTTGGTGTCTCCAGCCGGGACTAAAGGTTCATCTTTAGTCCCGGTTGGTGTCTCCAACCGGTACTAAAGGTTCATCCCGCCATTTTTTCCCGCCATTTTTCTTCCCGCCAGTTCTTCTTCCCGCCATTTTTCTTCCCGCCAGTTCTTCCCTCCAGTTCTACCCGCTAGTTCACTATATATATGTAGGGGGTTGGCCTCCATTGTCATTGCACATCTCTAGACTCATATCTGCAACCTCATCACTCTTTCACATGGCTTCCACCATAGCACTAACCCCCAGGGAGGCGGAGGCGCTTTGCGCCTCGAACTACCCCTGCCCGTCGGGCTACTGTGTCCCGTCGGCTGGATGCTGAGCGTCGGAGGCGTGCCGGTTCCTCCTGTCCCTCTAGGTGTGGCGCGCCGGATGGCCATCACGAACCACTACTACTTCGAGCTCACGCCGGAGCAGCGGAGGAATCCCAGATGGCATCCCGACTATTTCCCTACTTGGGAAGCCTTCTTCGTGGATCGGTGTGAGAGGGCGCTTGCCAGGCATGAGGAGGACGGCCCACCTCCTCCTAACTTCAACGAGGCCGGCCGTCGGCTATGGTGGCGCGGTCGGACTCTCCAGAGCGTCATGGCCTATGACACTGCTGCCGACTCTAACCCCCGTCTGCGCTACCCTCAAGTCCATCCCACGCGCTACCCTCAAGTCCAGCCCACGCGTACTCTCCAGAGGTTCAATTAAGGCGACCCCGACGACGACAGCGATGACGGCGGCGGCGAGTACGACGACTACAGTGGCGAGTATTACAGGTGTAGGCAGGAGCATGACTGAATCACTCCAACATTCCGAAACAAGTTCGGCCGATTGTTACTTAATCTGGCCATGTATCTTAATTTTTAGTTCTTTTATGTATCTTAATTTTCAGTTCCAGTTCGGCTTTATGTAACTTACTATTAGTTGGCTATTAGTTCAGCTTTATCTGGTATATTGATTATGTCTCGAAAAAACCTTCACAAAATGACCTATCTCATTCGAGGTTTCTTGGCTTTCGGGTCAAATGACCAATATTATGGCTAGAATCAAGGCATAGTTTGTGATAATATGGCCATATTGTGCATACATGTGCATCATGGCATGGCAAACAATGTTGCAAGAGGAAGTTTTCCTTTTTATCGCACCAAAAAGGCATTTTCCATTTTCCGAGCATAAAAAACGGCATTAAAATATGATTTGATCTAATAAAAATCATTTTTAGATGCTTAATATTTCTTATGTTCAAAGTTTTAGGATTTAACAATTTATTTTTGTTTGAATTGAATACTCAAAATTTATATGTAAGTGTTTTAATTATTTTGAAAATTTTCATGTAAAGTAAATATAAAATGATTTACATGAATGGATAGATATTATTTTTCTGAAAATTATGATATATTATTCATATTTTTCTGAGTTGAAATGAAAAAGATATGAATTTTCTAAATTCATATCATATTTTTTGAATTAAAAATGCCCCTTTAATGCATGAAATAAATGCCCCCCTTTAACACCGGTTCCAGACAGGAACCGGTGTTAAAGGGGGGGGCGTTTCCCGCGCGCACCACCCCCCCTTTAACACCGGTTCCTGGCTGGAACCAGTGTTAAAGGGGGGGTAATAAATGCGCGCGGGAAACGGAATCCCCCCTTTAACACCGGTTCCAGCCACGAACCAGTGTTAAAGGGGGGTATTAAAATTCGCCTTCCCCTTCCTTTCTTCCCCCAGAGCCAGATCGAACACCGCCGGCCACAGAGAGAAGCGCCGCCACCGCCGCCCGAACACCGCTCGCGCGTCTCGCCGCCGATCGAACACCGCTCGCGCGTCTCGCCGCCGCCGCCCTCGGAGTGAGGGAGGAATCGTCCGTCTCGCCGCCGCCGCCTCCATTGTCGAGCTTCGGAGCTCGAGGTCCGCCGCCCCCGACCCTCTCTTTTCCGCACTTGACCGCATCGCCCTGACCACCTCTTCCCCGTGCAGGAGCAGCCGACCGCGCCTCGCCGGAGCACCGCCGACGCCGCCCGTCAACGCCGCCCATCTCCGCCTCTTGTAGGCCACCTCGACGAGCCCGCCGCCCGACGAGCCCGCCGCTAGCACCGCCGCCCGACGAGACCGCCGCATCCGCCGCTAGCACCGCCGCCCGACGAGCCCGCCGCCTCCGTACGTCACCCCACCGGTGAGCAAACCAGAATGCGCCACCTGTCTGCCACGTCAGCGATGACACAGCGCCAGTCAACATTGACTCTCCTGAAAAATAGAAGAAAAGATAAAAATTGCAGAAAATTGTATAATCTTGCAAAAATCATATAAAAAGATTCATATATCCAAAAATAGCAAATTATATATCAATGAATTCAGAAAATTGAGTAGATTATTAATATCAAGTTGGATTTAACTTTTACAGTACGTGTTTACTATAATAATTTAATTAGTTTTAATGGTCTTTTAGGTTAATAAATTCATAGTAAAATATCTCCTGGTCCAAAAATCACAAATAATATACCTATGGATTCACAATTGTGTGTAGATCATCAATATGCAAATGGTTAAGCCAAATAATATAAGGTTTTTCAGCAATTAAATAAATGGTAGAATGGCTTATTTAGAGTAATAAATTCATAAGAAAATAAATAATGTTCAGAAAATTATAAATAATATGTCCCTGGAATCACAACCCCGTGGGGATTATATATCTGATTTTAGTTTGATTTTTAGACAACAGTAACTATTTAAATGATTTAAAACCCATTAAACACTATTTAAATCATAAGAAAAATATTTGTAACTCTGATTAGGGTGAATCCAACGCCTACTGGTTCGTATTAATGTCCTCTATCCATTGCGACTTATTAAATTGCCAAGCATGCATTTGTTGCATTTGTTTGATCTCTATGTGCTATTGTTTATTTTGTATGAAATTGTTTGCTCGATAGATTGCGAGGAGTGCAACGTGTGTGATTGCTGACTCATCCTGATTAAAACTTGTTTGCTCGATAAATTGTACTACATGCATAGATTAAAACTTGTATACAAATTGGACCTCTGACTCATTTGTGTATTTATTGGTGTATTTTTGTATGAATAATATGTATATTTGTGTATAAATCCAAGTCCACTTGAATGTTTACACTCTTACTCTAGATAATATTATTGTTTTAGAAACTATGGATCCACTTAGTAGAAACCTTGAAGAAGAAGAAATAATGGAGAACATTATTGATGAGGACACCTCACAATATCTGAACTTGGAGGGACATGATGACGACAGCTCAAGTACTAGTCATGGAGAAGATGAAGACTCCAGTGAACGCAATTTAATGGTTACAAAGTATGGCGAGGTATATGCATTGATTAAGCCTCTGCTGACTTCCACCAACAATCTTCTTCTACATGTATTAATTAACGCTTCTTTCTTCTTTTAGCCCTCTGGATCGACCAGCCAGCAACCATCTTCTTCTATGAAAAAGAGCAAGCGAGGCGCGAGCCAGCGGTTGAAAGATCGTGCAAAGTTTACGATCGAAGCAGTCCGTGTTGATGGCAGGCCGATGGAGCCTAAAAAGGCCGCAGACAAATTTATACGTCAGGCTGGAGTTCTTGTTAGGGACCAAATCCCAATCATAATTGAAAATTGGAATAAGCCAAAGAAGGGCGACGGTACCTTTGTCGATGACAGATCCAAAGAAACGCTTTGGAATTCGTTGTTGGTAAATTTCACCCTTCCGCCAGAGGAGGATGAAAACAACCCGGTTATAAAGGAAAAGGTCAAAGAGTGGACTCTAAAGAAGATGGCTGACGTTTTCCGCAACTGGAAGACAAAATTGAACAAATTTGTCAAATCTGGCGAGACTCCAAATTTCGAAGACGCATATTATGCGAAGATAAGACCTCACTGGCCCGAATTTGAGACATATAAAAAAAGTGCTATAGCTAAAAAGAGGTCAGAAACCAATACGCTTAATGCCCTGAAGAAGGAATATCACCAGAGGACGGGGTCAGGTGGCTACATATCTCAGAGGCCTAAGTGGGAGGAAGCTGAGAAGGCCCTGCGCGAGAGAGGGATCACACCCCAGACAGATGGGTGGGACCTACGTGCAAAGACTTGGTTCTACAGAATCGGGGCAAGGTTGGACCCAAAAACAGGATTGTGTATCTTCCCAACCCTCCTTGCCAAACCCGTCACTAAACTCATCACGGCATACGAGGAAACATCCGCCAGGATCTTCCATCCCGACAGAGAGAATGACCAGCTCGCACGCGCCACCGGTAAAAAAGAACACCCTGGACATGCACGAGGCACAGGGGGTATGACGTGGAAGGATGGGTTTGCCGACTGGAGCGACTCTTACAGATGGCGCGGCAGAAAAGAAAAAGAGCGTACAGAGCGGATGACACAGATAGAACATACACTTGCGGCGCTGCAGGCGCAAGTGAATGCACAACAGATCCATCAAGCTACCGGCCCATCTCAGCGGGACGAAGAGCCTGCATTGGAAGCTGCCGGCGGCCCAGACTCTGCGCAGAAAAGCAGTGTGGCTTCCACGGAGAACGTGCAGCCCACGATTGAAATGACGGGTCCTCGATACCCCGTGGATGAGATCACGGAGAGCGAACACGCTGAGCTGCATGTGAGATTAATGGGCTTATCCATTAAGGTGGCTGTCGGCTATGCCTTACCTCCTGTAGCTGGTGGAACTTACCACTGTCGACCGATTCCAGATGGCTATGCTATTGTCGGGGTGGATGAGGTTGTGAAGGAATATGAGGAAGCACAGCTTGACCATGCTACAGGTGAAGGGGAAACTCAACTCAAATTTGCAGTGAAAACAACCATTCTTTGGAAGAAGGAACACATTGTGCTTCCAAATTGGAGGTCACTGGCACCCCCTCCGTGTCCGCAGTGTCAGCAGTCTGAGCCGCTTCAGCTATCTCCTGTGCGGCAGCCATCTCCGGCGCTTCAGCCATCTCCTGCGCGGCAGCCATCTCTGGCCCGTCAGCCATCTCCGGCTCGTCAGCCATCTCCTGCCCGTCAGCCATCTCCTCAGCGTAAGCGGAAGAGCACTGCCACGAAGAGCATCAGTAGCACTGCCACAAAGAAATCCGCAGGAAACCGTACGCCAAAGAGTTCAAAAAACTACGTCCCGCAGCCTTCCGCCAAGCCATTGCCGGTTTTACCGTGGAATCGCAGCGACGAGGAGACCAATAGGATCTCGGAAGAACAGATCAAGAAATTCTTTGCACCTAGACGGGCCGAGCCAAAGGAGAAAATAGATCCGGTGGTGGTGGAGAAGTTTTACAAAAATCTTTTGAAACCTGAAACCCCACTTGTGTCGGACTACGAGCGCCAGATTTTGAAGGCGGATGCAAGGCGCCGTAGGGAGACTGAAAGTAGCAGTCGTGAGGCACCCCAGAAAACAGTTCCCATGCTCGGAGAGCAGGAAAACCAATCATGCGCCCCGCTCCAAATGTTCGACACACGGGACGCTCCTCCCGTAAATGATTACGAGGCAGAGCTACAAAGAAAGGCCAATGAGATGGGGATGACTTACATTGCATACTTGAACGTCATGGGAGACAACTTGCCCAAATGCGATGCCAACCCCATACAGCCATGGAAGTATGGGAAGAATCTCGTCAAGAAAGAGGAGCTCAAGAATCTACCAACAAAGATGCAAAAATTGCACAAGTGGTACCTTCATTTCTGCAAGACGAGAAAGGTAGAATGGATCACGGCGCATATAAGAGATGAGATTTTCTTCTGCGGAGGCGACGCGATCGACTTCAACATTCAAGACTTGCATTTTCTATTCAATCAGAAGGAACTCGACAAAGCTGCCATCAGCCTTTATTGTGTGTAAGTACTATTTCTATAATTTATATCTCATCTCATTCACTTTATTAATTGCATGTATATATATATGCTCACCATATATGTATATACTATTATGCAGGAAAAAGGTTATGGAATGCAGGAAAGGAGGCCCTTTTGATATTGGGTTCGTTGATCAAAATAGAGTTCATGAAGAAGTGGTAGAAACCAAACCCGGGCAAACAGAAGATTACTTGCTAACGTCTTTACTGAGACAACAAACCAAAAGGGAAATACTATTGCCTTACAACTTCTCGTGAGTACTGTTACCCTCTCTCTTGTACACATTCTATTTCAGCTTACTCGATTGTAAGTGTAACTGATGATGAGTTATGCGTGCGTAGGTTCCACTTTATTCTGCTAGTCATTCAACCCGACTCAGGAAAAGTCCTTGTCATGGACTCGTTACGAAAAGAAAAAAAGATATGGGCAAACTTTAGAGAGATGCTCCAGAGGTAATTTCAATCATATTATCGCACTAGATCGGTAACTTTCGTGACAACAAGTAATTAATTACTCCTTTATCCATTTTCTTTGCCGGACATGATTTGGAAAAGGTTCACGGGCAGGGCCGTGGGTGAATGGTCAGAAGAACTAAAATTTGTAGACCAAAATGTAAGTAATACTAGCTAGCTTCCAATTCCATTATATCATGCTTTATTGATTATTATTTTGATTGAACTCTCTATTCTCGTAAAGTGCGTGCATCAGGGACACGGCAATAACTTATGTGGGTACTATGTTTGCGAGTTCATTCGCAACACGATATGTGCGACGGGCCAAGCCGCACTAGAACAACTTAGAGTAAGTAAACAAAGTCCACAACATTATTTTATTACCATCAATTGTGTTGAGTTTTATTCTTATATATATATATTGACGGCTCATTCTTCATATATATTCAGATCGAACGGATGCGGGACCAACTCCTACCATTTGAACGCATACGAGCCATTTAAGAGGAATTGGCGGGGTTCATACTTGATGAGGTCGTCACGCCTGGCGGAGAACTCTTTAGATATCCACCAAAATGAACGATGACGATGTATGTGCCGATGACGATGTTTGTGTATAATAATAGTTGCTTAATTATTCATGTACTCGTATGTACCGATGACGATTTATGTGTATACCGCTCCCGATCGATTCCCCCTCGCTCCCCTCCCCCCTCCCGCAGAAATACGCCCAGAACGGGGCAGAGGCAGAAGTCTACCGTGGCAGAGATTTAGGCCGTTTTCCTGCCGCGACAGAGTTCTGCCGCGGCAGGAAAACGGCCTAAATCTCTGCCGCGGCAGAAGAACCTTTAACACCGGTCCGGTGTTAAAGGGGGGCTGAGGCCTGCGGCAGCCCCACGTGCGCCACCCTTTAACAACGGTTCGTATAAGAACCGGTGTTAAAGGGGCCCCCCTCTAACACCGAACCCTCAACAGCGGTTGGGGAACCGCTGTTAGAGGGCCCTCCCAACCGGAGTTAAAGGAGGGGCTCTGCACTAGTGTACATGGCCACCACGCTATCAGTGATGTGCGGCAGTATCGAATTGGCTCGACATCCCGTATTTCTTGAATCGGGCTTTCGCCCCGCTTTAATAAAGCAGAATCCAGGTTCACAAGGTCCGACATACAACACCACCGGCAGAAGCCAAACCGAAAAGGGAAAACACACACTATCAATGATGTACATGCGGCAATATCGAATTGCCTCGGCATCCCGTATCAATGATCCTTCTCTATTGCCGTACGTGATGTCAGTTCACCAACCAACTCACTTCACTCACTCACACGTTTCCATCGATGGTCTTTCATATACCTGCAACGTATGGTCCAAATTGCACCGCCGGCCGGTGGGTGCATGCATACACGGCCTGCTACCACCTGCGCTAATACCTTTGTTATAGTTTGTTATGTGAATCAATTTATATATGTTGCATACATGCAATTTGCACCGACGGTACAACAACTTGTCTCACAGATTTGTTTCCTTACACCAACTTGCAAAATCTCCACTAAGTTAGCTCGGACGCATACAATTTCCTCTGTATCATGCTTCATCCGGTGATTACATGGCCCACCACGCTATCAATGATGTACATGCGGCAGTATCGAATTGGCTCGACATCCTGTATTTCCGTGAGTAGATCCTTCTGGGTTTTTTTTTGTCATTCCAGATTTGCGGTTTAGAGTCTTGACATCTGGAGCATAGACCACATGGTCGATCACAGATTTTTACATGCACATTGCAAGTCTTATATACCATATAGATGCGACTTAGCCCATGCACCTTCGACGGTCCAGTCCATCGCGGCACAAAATAACGTCCTAGGGAGCACACAATGGGGATCACAGAGCGTTGCTGAAGCCATTCACTCTGGTTTTGAATCGCCACTAGGGTTCTGGGGAGACGAGAAGGACCTTGCGATGCAACTCGAGGTTAGAACATAGGGTTATTTGCAAATCTCCCTCACTGCACTAGTGCCATTTTGCCGGTATGACGTGCCATGTGGGTCCGGGTAGCCCAAGCAGGCATGATTTGGGCCTAACTGAATGTTGGAACTAAATTTTGACGGACAGGTCCATTGCGCTTTACAAGTGGACGAACCAAATGAACTCACACCACAAGTTAATTTGCTGTCTACTATACGTGCATATGCTTGCGTGGAAGAGTACCTAAACCCACACACCCCGAGAGGTCAAAGAGGTAGTATATAGGTGTGTCTCCTTGGTGATTCGCAAAAAAAAAAAAAGATGTGTCTCCTCGGTGCGTGGCGCAACGCAACGGCCGGCTGGATGCACGTAATACACTCACATCATCATAGTACTATGCATCATGCCTGACTGCCTGTTAACCAAATTCAGTGTGCCCTTTTGGTCCGTGGAAAGCCACCTTTAGTTTTGGTCCGTTCGCCAAACGTTGGGTTATCTGTGATACGTACGGCCGGCCGATCCGTCATCAGAATTTCTCCGTTTGCTTTCCAAATTCCTTTTTCTTCTCTAGACTAGATAGATGGCTTTCCAAATTCTTCAAATCAGAATTCTTTTTGATCTAGCATCCAAATGGAAGATGAACCTGCTTTCCACCTTACCGTACCAAAGATACATGGATCTTCTATTTGGCTGGGCCTGGGCATAGCAACAATGGTAATTAAGATGCGTACTCCCCGCGGCTTGTTTTAGCGTGTAGTCGGTGGTTACAACAGCGGGTCGATTCGCCTGGATGGATATGCAGTGGCGGTGTCGATTTGAACTTGCAAATACACGTTTTTGTACTGTATTATATTTTGCATGATTTCTATTTGTATATGATGGTTGCCAAGACCTCGTTCTATAGTCAATATTCTACACAGCTTTTAACGTGGCTCCTCCACTGCGGATATGGTTGAAACATGATCATTCATATCTGCATTCAGTGGCTTGATCAATTTGCGTCGGCGCTTTTCTCAGAAAAAAAAATTTTGGTATTTTTTTTCAAGAGGTGTTGCTTTGAATGATGAAGATGGACTTTCTTTTCACGATGCTTTTGGGAAAGTTTTTATTGTTTGTTATTCCTGGATAGTTCTATGGGTGTTGTCATCACCACTAAATGGATTTGACACTCGAGCTCCATGGAGCCCTTTTAGAAAATAAAAACATGATTTTAAAGTTTCAAAAAATACATGGATGTAGACCACTATGTTCACTACGAGCATGTAGTTTAAGGTGAAATACCTTGTATTTTAGGCTCAGAAATAAATTACAAGTTGGAAAAATTAGAAGATTTGGTAGTTGCCCTTCGTGCTGTCTGATCTGCATTTTTGTCATTTTTTCTAAGGATAGATTTTAAGGTACTTCGTATTGAAAATGTATGTACTAAAAGGAGAATGTAAAAGTAAACAACCGAATAGACAAAAGGCAAAAGATGGTGACAAAAAAATTATGTATTTAAGGAGGAGATAAACAACATTTGAAAGCATAGGCATGAACCATGAAACATTCCATGCCAGGACAAAGAAGAGATGCAAACAAAGTCCTGGACCGACGCACGTAGCTTGGAAATTAGGTAACAATTGGTATACTTCAACAAAGTGACCAAGAGATACATTTCTTATGAAAAAGCGAGGGGAAGATCTCTAGAAAAAATTGACCGAGGGAGCATGTCGGACAGCCTAGGGGGGGGGGGGGGGGGGGTAAACACTGTAACAAAGAAAGATAAGTCTGCCACCGCCGGAGATTAGAGAGGGAACATTGTCAGAGCCACTCAATTTGGCACCTCCGACCTCTCCAACATCTTCTCCATTGTCGTCATGATGAGAACGGAGTAGTCCACCCGTAAGCTATGGGTTTGTGACTATATGTGCTGTCATGTTTAGAACTATATGATGAGCTTCCCTAAATGATTATGATCATATTTGTATACCCTTTACGGGGGATCTTTTGATATACGATGTAATTTAGTATGTGTTTGATGTATTTGTAGATTCACATATTTAACTTGTTCTTGTACACTTGTTTCTATAAAACTAGTATGCTAGGACGTGTGAGTAGGAACATGTGTATTAGATGGAGCAGAATTTGTGGTTAGTCCTGGATCGTGATAGAAAAATTAGGACTTCTATGGACCACAATCATGCACATGAGATCTCTAATAACTATGATAAATTCTCGAATAAGTATCCAAGATGGAATTTCCAAAGAGAACATCGGTCATGTCTTATATTTATTGTATAAGATTAACAGGTCCAGCGATGTTACAAACTCAAGTAGGAAAATACTTGTTATTTGATGCCAGAGATTGCAGCCTTTGACTTCAGTGAATGCATAAGAACCGATAGCGTCATATTTATTTGCTAGTTGTGTGTTTCTTACATAAAACTCTGCTAGTTGCATGACCAGACTAAAAGAACTGATTCAGATTTCGCACGAAAATGTTGTGACAAAGTCCACGACTTCATGGTGAATGCATGAGTCATCACCATCCCATTCTCATTTCGCCCCACAACTATATATAATATGAGGCACTCTATTACATACTCAATTATAAATAAACAACTCGTGATATAGATTGAACAAAATTACCTCCTATGCTCCTAGAAGCCTATCAGTTTGCATCATGTATGAGATGTGGGAGAAAACTGAAAACACAATATGAGAAGATGTAGTCGATGAGTGATGTACCTGCGAGCGCTAAACCTTTTGGTCCAAAAAAGGTATATATGTTCTTGAATGCATCGTAGTCTCAACAATGTTGCGAGCTCGACAACTTTTGAAGGATGTCGGGTTGGTAACACAACATGAAACAAAATATGGTGTGAGGATCATAGGAGCTGCACTGTATACTAACACAAAGGAGAAACCGTCTATGTTGAGTCACTTGTGCAAATCAGAGGTGCACAATATCCTTATTTGTTCAGTCTCCATTGAGATTACTAAGCCAGCTGAGATGAAACCAACAAACTTTGGGGAGCAAATCAGTTCTTCAATGTTTGGATAAATTGAAGAAAATTGATGCAATGAAAAGAGAAAATCAGTTCTGTAAGTGGTTGAAGCAAACATGAAGTTACATTTCCTTTTCTTTGTATTAGCACTTAACGTTATAGATATTGTATAACACTATTGCATGGCTCCTGTCATGGTACCCTATTCAATATCTAACTTCGGAGATGGCCCCATTTTCGTATACCTGCGGAGTGATAGCCATGCTTTGCTTGATTAGATTATTAGTTTTGGATCATCTTGCTACAGTATTAATACCCCATGGACTATGCCTTTGGATACTATTCAGGTTGTATGTCTTATCCGCAATTGGTACCATCATAATTCTCATCTCGAGAAAAGCCGATAGATTCTAATACTAGATCACGGTCAATGAGCCTCATGCAATCTAATGTGGTTTGAATCCTTTGACTTGTGGTCCATACATAAGACTAGAGTGCTTCATGTATTATTTGCTACTTTCATGTTTTTCGCATGAAGCTTCCTTAGTTGCATATAACCAACATAAAGGTTGATTCAAATTTCTCTACACAAATGCCCTGAACAAGCCCAATACTTCATCTTGTTGAATGCACGAGTCGTCACAGTCCCAATTTTGCTCCACTAGTGTAATGAAAAACTCCAAAACAGTTGCTATGATTTTAATCATAAATAAGCAACTACTCTCTTCGTTCCAATATATAAGATGTTTTATCTTTGTGAATCAAATGTATCTAGACTCCTTTTAGTGTATAGTTCGGAGTGAACCTAAACACTAAAAATGCGTCTAGATACACTCACTTCACAAAACTAAAACATCTTATTTTGGAACGGAGGGAGTACGAAGAAGTGCAAGAAAATTTGCCAAGCAATCCTGCAGAAAGAAAGAAACTTAGCCAAGTTAAGGGCATCTTTAACCGATCCCCAAAACTTTAGAGGAGTAAACCGACTCCTAAAACTTTGAGGAGTATTTTACTCCTCTAAAGCTTGGCGGTTTCTAACCGAACCCCTATATTTAGAGTAAAAATATATTTTTCTTATTTACAATGCAATAGTTCCATACATACCCATATATAATCATAGATTAGTAGTCAAATACAACCTGATACACACAATACATACCAACAACCCGATACAACCCAATACACACAATACATACCGATACAACCCGATACAGACAATACATATCGGTGGTGCCAACCCTAGGCCGCGCGGGATCTGCAATGGGCGAGGAGAAGGGGGCGAGCTTCGACGCTACATCAGTGGTGGTCGGCCTCCAGGGAGCCGCCCGGTGGGTTCCGTGGTCATCGGAGGTGACACCGGCTCCGTGTTGCGACGAATCGAGCCCGACGGTGGCTGATTTCGAAGAAATCAGGGCCACGTCCAGCAAAAATTCGATCCCCTCGTCGATTCCAGCGACGGTGAGAAGCGGCGAGCGAGGAAGAGGTGGGCTGGAGGGCGACGCAGAGAACGGGGTGGGGGCAGTGGGGTATGGCGGTCACCGGCGGCTATGCTAGCGGGAATGGGTGCGCCGGGGGAGGAGGCGGGAATTTTTCTCTAAAGTGGCGGCCTACTCCTAAATTTACTCCTCCGTAGCCAAGTTTACTCCTCCGACTCCTAAATATTTACTCCTCTAACCGTTTTTGGGTCGGTTAGGCGCGTCTCTACCTGTTTTTTACTCCTTTAACCGTTTTTAGGGGATCGGTTTTCGAGCGGCCTCCATTCTCATCACGTTTGAGGTGTGGGAGAAGACTAAAAGCACGGAACCTCGAGAGAGGCAAGAAGCACACCCATCTCCATACAACTCAAGTTACCTACTCTGAAAATAATCTGCTCCCACCGCTCCTGCCATTCTCTAGCGCCTGGGCTCCAAAATGATCAACAGCACAAGATGTACTGGCTTGATTTGATTTATGTTTCCAAACACTCTAGAGTATCGTTGTTCTAGAGTGTATATCTGGTAGGTATGACAATGAAGTCCAAACGTACCTTTCCTAGCTTACTTCGGCATGATGGCCGTTATATCCACCAGCCCTCTAGAGTATCCAGAAACAGTGGAACCAGACCTGACACTGCTATTTGTGTGTTTCTTACATGTAACTCTGCTAGTTGCATGACCAGGCTAAAAGGAACGATTCACATCTCACACGAAAATTGTTGTGAAAAAGTCCAGGACTTCATGGTGAATGCATGAGTCATCACCATCCCATCCCATTCTTATTTCACCCCACAGCTAGCTATATATAGTATGATATGAGGTGCTCCTATTGCAGACCCAATTATAAATAAACAACACCTAATAGAGATTGAATAAAATTGCCTCCTATGTTCTAGCGGCCTATCCGTTCGCATCGTGTATGAGATGTGGGAGAAAACTGAAAACACAATATGAGAAGATGTAGTCACCGAGTGATGTACCTGCGAGCGCTAAATCTTTTGGTCCAAAAAAGGTACATCCGTGCTTGAACACTTCTTAGTCTCAACAATGTTTCGAGCTCGGCAGCTTCTGAAGGATGTGAGGTCGGCAACACAACATGAAAAGAAATATGGTGCGAGGATCATAGGAGCTGCACCGTATGCTAACGCAAAGGAGAAGATGTCTGTGTCGAGTCACTTGTGCAAATCAGAGGTGCACAATATCCTCATTTGTTCCATCCCCGTTGAGATTACTAAGCCAGCTGAGATGAAACCAACCAACTTTGGGGAGGCTATGGATACCTTGCTGATTGGATCAATTGAAGAAAACGGATCCAATGAAAAGAGGAAATCAGTTCTCTGATTGGATGAATCAAACACGAAGTTCCCTTTCCTCTTCTTTGTATTAGCAGTTAACGTTCAGAAATTTTATACTACTCTTGTATGGCTCAGCCTATTTCAATATCTAAATTTGGAGATTCCCCATTTTCGCATACCTGCAGGGTGATAGCCATGCATTGCTTGAGTAGAATATTTTTTTTATCATCTTGCTAGAGTAGTAATACCCCTTACTATCTTCATCAACAAAAACTGCCGTGGATACTATTCGGGTCGTATGTCCCATCTGCATGTGGTCGCATGAAGCTTCCTTAGTTGGATATAACCAACATAAAGGTTGATTCGCATTTCTCTGCACAAATGCCCTGCGAAGCCCACAGCTTCACCTTGTTGAATGCACCGAGTCGTCATAGTCCCAATTTTGCTCCACAATTGTAATGACAAGCTCCAACACAGTTCCTACGGTCTTTATAATCATATAAATAAGAAAATCTGAAGAAGAGCCCAACAAAATTTGACAAGCTATCCCAGCAAAAAGAAAGAAACATAGCCAAATACCGGCCTCCATTCGTCATCATGTTTGAGGTGTGGGAGGAACTCTACTACAAACACGGAACCTCGAAAGAAGCAAGAAGCACACCCATCTCCATACAACTCAACTCAGCTACTCAGAAAATAATCTGCTCCCACCGCTCCTGCCATTCTCCAGTGCTTGAGCTCCAATATGATGAACAGCACAAGATGTACTGGCTTGATCTGATTAGTATCCTGCAGAGATCGCCACATATGGCTGAAACCCATCTCCATTCCGCTAATCCTTCAGCCACTGTTCTCCTGTTTACAGTACAGGTGATCAACTGAAGATATGCTAAGAGATCTTTGACTGGAACCTTGAAAAATTCAGGTGAAAATAACTAACAAAAGTAGGTGAAAAAAAAACTGGTTTTACAAAAAAAAAGTGCACCAGATAAGTCGTTGCATGCATCTAATCTCTACAAAGACAATCAATCTGTTTCATCAAACTCTACTGAAGTTTAGTGTCGCAATAGTAACGACTTGCTCTGTCTTTTACTACATATATAGTATTATCACAATGCCGGACGACATGATGAGTACCACGACGACACACATCAGGTGACAAGACAAACAAAATCCACAACTGCTATTCCAGTACCACCACCCACATCTATATTTCCTAAACTGGTTTAACTAACCACAGTATATGAAACGGCAATTTTCAGGACACACTGCACCACTTCGCAGCTGACACAAACATATGGCAACACTTACCCTATTCACTCCTCCATCTAGTATAAGAAAACTCTGCTGTGCTGATCTCATCCGTGCGTGCAATATGTAATAAGCTCTTTTCTACTTTCCTGCATGTACATATATCCGTATCCCCCCTTATAGACTTTATATAACGCAAGAAGCAGAGGCCCGGAACATCTAGTCTAGGTCACTTCCTGATGAAACAAACTCCTCGACCAGCTGAAATGCATCGATCTCTGCAAAGTAGGCTCTCCGTTCCTCGATGAAATCCTGGCTTGGCATCGCTTCACCAGAGCTCTGGTCCAAAGGCTCCATTTCCAGCTGTTCTTCCCTTGTTACCTAGAACACAAACACAGAAGCGCAATAAGAGTTCACGCTCTTCCAAAATATAAGTAGAACCAACAAATGCAGAGAGACTAGCAGGGCAACAAAAGGTAGCAAACAGGCACCTCACAATTTTCACAAGAAAGGCTACTAGATGCTAGAAAAAGAAGTGAACATCAAGCACCAACCACATATGTTGTTTCCAATTAGCGCTGCAGCACACACCAGTTTTCAGACCAGTAGTGTAACCAAAGTATCAATCATGAGAAACCAAAGTGATCACGCCATAATTATGTTGGTGGCATTATCCTTGTCACAAAGTTTGAGTTATTTTACACTGCTTAGTTGAGAGGCCAAGGCGTTGATCCTGCAAACCAATGCAACTACGTTGTGCAGACTACTTTTGATATAAAGTAACTATAAAGAGGGATCTCACGATTTTCACAAGAAGGGCTGCTACATGCCAAAGAAACAATTTACTACTCATACTTGAGCAGAAACCTGATATACCTTCCTTGTTTTGTTGCTTGGAGGTGATGATGCACCAGACAGCACGTCTCCAGTCTTCACCTTAGGTTTACTGGAAGAATAAAGCTGGAAGATTAATCAATGCGAAATAACCCTGATAACATCCTATTTGAAATTGTGGATGTTCAGCATTAAACAGATAGAATTTTGCATAAGGGCAACCAAAATGCAGCAGGAAAAAAATGCGAACAAAGCCAAGGACAATGTGGATGACACTAAAGATGATGATGGAGCAGACTAAGGCTAAAATGCTAAATGACCGCATGTGTCATGCCCACAGGTCCAAACAATGCTTGAACATATTTCCATGTCTCAATGAATAGGTGCAGGAACAGTCTATGTCGAGACCCCTCACTTTCCCTACTTCAGACATGTCCCTAATCAATACTGTATAGTTGGTGTCAGGGGCGGACCTATGTAGAGCTGAGTGGGAGCAAAATTTGAGTGCAGTTCTATAATATTTGAAGGGTAAAGTTCCAAAAAAATCAAATTTATCCTTGAAATGCCCCCGCTCACATAAGTTGCCCCCACTGACTTTTTTATCTAGGCCCGCCACTGGTTGGTGTCACGGTGGATCTATGGGTAATCAGACCACACCATATCCAACACTGTACTGAACTTTCTCGCAAAGGAAAAGAGCAAAATTGTAATTGGTGAAGGAACAAGATCAAAGAACACGGAACCGAGAAAGTGGGACGACCACGACATATCAATAATGCACAGAAATGCATCGATTTCCACAAAGTAGGCTCTCTGCTCAAATGCATCGACTTCTGCAATAAATGTGCATGACCTACCCAAATGCCAAGGTTCAAGAAAGCGTAATTAAGCGCACGCTTAAGCGAGCGATGGCAAAACGCCTCGCTTAGACCTAAGCGACTCCTTAAGCGCCGATAAGGACCGTTAGTGCAATATGGAAGTAAAGGACTCGTTCTTATGGTCTCCTTTGTGCTATAAAATCGGCCCAGCAGGGCCCATAATGAAACCCTAGTCTGCTAACCCAATCTAAGCTGTTCATCTTTTTAGATCTGACCTTCCATCTAGTCTCATCATCTCTTTCTCTGACTTTCTTCCCTTTCACATACACATACAGAACAATAATGGCGGCTCTGCATGCACATCCCCTTCCCTGCATTCATCGCCTCCTCTTCCCTACAGCAATCAACACTCTTCTCTACTCCTCCTCTACTTCTCCTTTCCTCCTGGATGCAAACGTACTACTAAACCAGTGGATTTCAGAAACGCTTAAGCGTGATTAAGCGTCGCTTAAGCGCTCAAAACTCTAAGCGACAGCCCAACGCTCCGCTTACGCTTTCCGCTTTCTTGAACCTTGCCAAATGCATCGATTTCCGCAATAAACGTGCATGACCTACCCAAATGCATCGATTTCCGCAAAGTAGGCTCTCTGCTCCTTGATGAAATCCTGACATGGTAGCGGCTGACCAGAACTCTTGTCCAAAAGCTCTATATGCGGCAACACTTCCCTGGTTAGCTGAAGCACAAACACAGCGAGGTAATAAGAGTTCAAATCCTTCACAAAAAAAGAGCCCAATAGTCTGCAGGGTAGCAAACAGGGACCTCACAATTTTCACAAGGGCTGCTAGATGCCATATAAAAGGTTGACATACTAATACTTGAGGAGAAACCTGATATACCTTCCTTATCTTTTTGCTGGGAGGTGATGATGCGCCAGGCAGCATGTCTGCAGTCTTTACCTTTGCTTTACTGGACACATATAGGGGATGTTCAGGATTACAGAAACAGAATTTCACAGGAAGGCAAACAAAAGGTAGCAGGAAAAAAAAACTGGAACAAAGCGAAGCTGCGAAGGACAAATGGATGATAGTAAACATGATGATGCAGCAGGCTGAGGATAAAATTGGAACAAAGTGAAGCTGTGAAGGACAATATGGATGAAAGTAAGCATGATGATGCAGCAGGATGAGGCTAAAATACTAAATGATTCTAAGTGTCGCTCCTGCAGGTTGAAACAATACTTGTGTGCATTCCCAGTTTTCGTTGAATACGTGCAGGATCAGTCTATGTATATATAAATGGTCGTGGGATCACAAGGAAGCAAATTGTTTGCACTTCTGTCAGTGCTTCACGCAAAAAAGTCAACATGCAACTGGGTTTTATATATAGTGTTGGACTTCAGATCCCCTCACTTCCTGTACTTCAGGCACGTCACCTGTCATAGGCCACGGTCGCTTCTCATACGAACTTTCTCACAACAGTAGTAGTGGAAAAGATTGTAATGGGTGGATGAACAATACCAAGTAACACATAACCGAGAAAGTGAGAAGACAGCGAAATTTCAGTAATACAAGCGGACTGCTTCGGGAAGTTACTATGTTATCATTTTCGAACAGAATGAATGCGCATTTCTTTCCAAAAATATGATGACGCAATGAGCGTGCACAGCCTACATAATCATTGCTGACTTCATAAATGAGCATTTGCTTGGAGCCGAGTGGTACCGCACACGTACCTGACCATTTTACTCTTCTTTGGTTGACAAGTAGAGCTTTGAAGCTCCCTTGTGGATTTACCCTTGCCCTTGATCACAGCAGCTACTGCCAGAATGGAAATAGAATAAAAAAAGGAACCTATCAGAGTGTTGCTTTCAGAGATAATCAATTTCAAATCAGAGTGTCAAGGACCAAACTAGGAAGAGACATCTCCATATGAATTTCAGAAACACGTGGGCGGTGCTCTTGTCCTGAAAACTAGTATTCTTGCTAATTTTTTTTAAATAATACATTTTTTTTATTGAATTTCACAAATAATACATAAAACGGGCAAATTGCAAATCTGTTGGTCGGTCGGCCGTTCAACAGACGAAACACTGCCTTCGTCCGTTCAATGGACGACACGCAGCCTTCGTCCGTTCAACGGACGACACACGTGCTGTCAGCTGTTTGGTAAAGGAGGGGCGTGTCGTCCGTTGAACGGACGAAGGTTGCGTGCCGTCCGTTGAACGGACGAAACGTGTCTGTCGTCTGTCGAACGGCCGACCGACTAACAGATTTGCAATTTGTCCATTTTATGTATTATTTGTGCAATTCAATAAAAAAAATGGATTATTTAAAAAAAATTAGCAGTATTCTTAGTCCCTTCTTCAAAATTTACAGAGATGAAAGGCGCAACATACTCCGGTGAAAGTGACAAAAAGGATGCATAGTTTTGACAACACAATACAACAGCTACTAATGGCGCAAAAGGCAGGAAACCTATTTTCTGTATAGCATTGCGGCAACATTTGGGAAACGCGAGCTGAGAACCGCATTGTACCCCAGAGCAGAGTACCTACGAATTATTTGCTCCGTAACACACCAACCCATCCACAACATGCCTAGCTGCTTGCGTGTTGAAGGCAAGCAGGGCATATGTAATATGTTCCCCGGATCAAATTAGCATGTGTTCCCCGACCAAGGCAAGGAGATTCTACTTGCTTCCGCAATCAAATTTAATTGAGCAAAATGAACCGACTAAGGCACAATCCAGTAGCTCTTGGCGCGGAGCAGCGGGTGCTGGCGGGAGAGGGGATCCATCAGGCATCGCCCCCCCAGGCTAGGAAATTACCAAATCCAGCGAAACCCTAGCTCGAATAAGCAAGGGAGATGGTGTAGCTCACCATAGGGAGGCGGCAGCGGAGGACAGCGGGTGCGGGGGACGGTGGAGGAGCCAATGCTGCTGGTAGTGCTGGCGCTGGGGCTAGTGCGGAGCTTGGATCGCGCGGAGGACTTGAGGGGGATGAGGACGGAAGTGGCGGAGGAGAGGTTCGTGAGGTCGCCGAGGGGCAGCCGTCTCCGCCGCGGCAGCATCCTCTCGCCTCCACCTCCGGCTACGGTGGCCATCCTCTCTGGTCTCTGGGCGACGGCTGGATGAAGTTTTTTTTTTGAGAGAGACTCGGAGGAGATGGATGGATGACGTGAAGTGAAGTGAAGGAAGTCATCATGGGCTTGGGCTTCAAATCGGGTGGTGGAAATGGTACTCCAATTGGGCCCATTTGCATTACGTGGAGACAGCAATTTGTTTTGGACTCCAATGGCGGGAGATCGTTAGAACATCTTCAACTGGCCCTGGAAAATTTGGCGCGCTGGAAAAGACCTTCCGTGGCGCGCGGCATAGATACATCGTCTGTCGGAGATACTCTTATCTCCCGTGGCACGATCCAGCAAAGTTGCAACGGAAAAATTCGTTGTGGCCCCGGGAAATTTTGCCACGTGGCAGATAGAAATTGTCATTCACCGTACACTTGAAAATCAAGCGATCACTTATAATTTGGCTTTGTTTTTCATGATGGAATGTCCCCCTTGTATTACACAGTTTTGCAGGCCAAAATGAGCTACTGCTATTATGTTAGTCTAATAGTGAAAATAAGCTTATGGTAATTTTGAAAGTACATAATGCGTGTTTTGACATCAGGATGAGACAGTTGTTATTTATTCTTTCATTGTAAATTTGCTCGCTCTATATGGTCATCCATCCAAATAGCTTCTGGTTTATCTTCTTCATGTTCAGTAACCAATGTTTTTATAATTGGTTGCATGGAATTATTGATAAGTACAAAACTTTGTTTAAGGTGGGAGCGCTTGCCATTATATGGTCGCTATGACTTTGTAAAAATGAGAATATTTTTAATAGCATTGTGTCTTCTCCTCTGCAGGTTATTTATCGAGTCATGGCTATCCTCCGATGATGGACTCTTCTTTAACGCATGGAGTTTCACGACTTATTTGTGAAGGGGTGTACGCGATTGGAGGACACGACGAGGGATATTTTCTCCCGACATGGATAGCCACGTGATTTGATGATTGATCTACCTTAGATTAAGGACATTTATTTCGATAGTGCCTTTTTTAATGTTTGTCTACTTTTTATTCCCTAGTTCTGTCGTTTCTGTGGTTGTGTCCATCTTAGTTATGCAGAGGCCGGGTGTAAACATTAAAAAAATTATGTTAATAAATGCGCCACTCGGTACATGCAGAAAACTTAAGGAAAATATCTCAACCAATTAAAAAAATTGTTGGTTATATTTTTTTAGGGGGAGAACAATCATTCACTCAAAGGATAGATACAAATTCTGAATTACAAAGATTCACGGGTTGCAGCAGGAATTGGTGGCAACCGAACACTACCGAAACCACTATTCCTAGCTAAACGCGCTTGCCAATGAGGAATCGGCGGGGTTTCTAGTACTCAAAAGAATCGCCACAATACACCCCGACAATTAGAATTCAAAAAAAAATTGTCATGGTGGCTAGGAGGATTTGAAAGGCATTATGGAATTGAGATTTCCCAGGTTTAGCCAGGGCTTAGCTCAGGACCCCACTACTCGTGTATTTGGTTTGGTAGCTCATGAGCTATGCTATTACAGTTTCTCCCAATTTTGGTTATGAAAAACTCTGGAAGAAGATCTCCTAGGGTGCTAATGTCATTGCGAATATACCAGTTTCTAGACACACAAGGTTGAGGCTCGTTCACTGCAGCCACAACTATAACGATGTGTGATTCCAACATCGCTGGGTTCAGGTTGTGGTCTAGAGCAAGGCTCAGCCCATCCCAGATTGCGTAAATTGCAGCCTCTTCTGTGTCCCTGCACTTTCGCCTACACAGCTTGCCGCCATTACAATCGATCCAGGTGGTCACGCACAACAATCCTAGATTGGTTTCTCGTGAGGCTGGGAAGTAGGCGACATCGACGTTCAGGTTGTAAGCCAACATGTAGGCGCTTTACATAGAGAACATTCCTGATTGTTCATAGTGCCAGGCAACCAGATCATCACAGGGGTTCTTTGGTAGCTTCAGCATTAGGATCCAATCAACATCGTCGCTATAGCAACCTTCTTGACCAAATCTTTGTTCCACGTATTGGTATTCGGGGTTAGTTGATTAACTTGTCGGATTCTAGTGTTTGATTTCCGGGGGGTTACCTTGAGGTTGTGGTCTCTTGGCAGCCAATTATCTCTCGAAATTTTGACATTCTTACCGTTTCCAATTCTTTTTTTTTTTTGAAGTAAGACCACATAAATTGAGCAGACAGGCCGCCTCATTAAAAACCCTCCAGTCCCCTTAGGTACCCTGGTAGGGAAAAGAGTGCGTAAAAAACCTGTGGCCCTAAGTTTTTACATAGTGTTCTTACAGTCAAGAGTGATCAAGTCCCGAACGCAGTCCGGAACTGAATCACGAGAATATCCGACAGGCCGTACTTCCCTAGCTGGGCTAAAACATGAGCAACTCCATTGCTCACACGGTCCACTTTAACAACAGATATATCCCGATAGATTTTTAAGAGCTCCCTCGCCTCAAGGATCACTGGCTAGCTCGCAGAGAGGTCATCCTCCCTCGAAGAGAGTGCTTGAACAGCATATAAACAATCGGACTCCAACGTAGCCGGCCATCGTCTCAAATTAATGAGATGACGAAGACCTTCAAGGCAAGCAAGAACCTCAGCTTCTTCTGCACTACCACAAAGGGGTACAATTTTCCACTCCGAGAGAATTGTTCGTCCTTGATGGTCGCGGATGACGATACCAATACCTCCTTTCTTGGATGCCGCATCCCATCCAGCGTCAACATTGGCCTTAATCACACCCTTAGGAGGAACTGTCCATACCGATAGGAGTTGAGATGTGTCCTTGTTACCTGAACCGAGCCTTGCAAAGGAGCTATGATAGTTCACCAGAAAATTAACTGAGGCATTGATAGAAGCCTTTCCGTCGCCATGAATGATATTATTCCGATGGTGCCAGACCCGCCAAAGAAGGTAGATGATTAGTGGCCGAGAGTCCGCATGAGCATTGTCAAGTAGATGGAGGAACCAGTCTTTGCCCGAGGGCCAGAAGGCGTTCTCTGAAGGGAGGGTCCAGTGAGCTCGCAGCCCATCTCGCAGCGCCCTTGCAAGAGTACAGCGCACTAGTGCATGGTGTGTGTCTTCTTCTTCTTGCCCATAGATGGAGCATATCGGATTCACTGAATTGATCCTTCGGTGCAAGCTGGCGAGAACACCAAGGGACTCCGTTGCTGTCCGCCAAGCAAAGATTTGAGTAATAATACCCTCCTTAATTAGTTTGAGGCCATGTTCGATGCACCACGAGGGAGAAGCATCTTGTCTCAAAACATTTTCGAGGAAATTACCACGGGAAAATAGATGGATTTGAGTAATCTAGCACACAAACTATTGGGGTTCTTGATGATCTTCTAACATTGATGTGCGAGTGTAGCTTGGTTCATTGGTCTAGAGTCTCTAAATCCTACACCACCTAGATTTTCTGGGCACGTCAAAATGTCCCAAGCTGCCTAATATACTTCCCTCTTCTTCTCATCTTCGCCCCACCAGAAGTTAAGCACCAGCCTCATATAGTCATGATGGCATATAGAGAACAAAGAAATATCATGGCCAAATAGGGAATCTGATTTTTATATCTCGAATAAGGAATTCTCTCTTTGGCTCCAATAGCCCATCGTGTTACGTACTGCCTTGCTCAAGTTCAAGTTCGATCAATTCAACTCCGCCGCCATTTGCGGCTAGTTTGATTAATTTGTTTTTGCCCTTTGGTGCTCATGCAATTTCATGTGTTGGGGTATCACACTAATTTTCTGTAAACAAAAGGATGACTTTTAGTGGCTGGAAATTAACATCTTACGAGATGTTAGTGAATCTATTAGTTTGTTCCTAATCCCAACAAACTATATCCTGAAATGAAACTGCCACGTACAAAGTTGTGGGGGTGTTATTTCGCAAAATTCAAAAAAAATTCTCTAGTACACATGCAAATCAATGAATATTACTAATATGTGAAAACAGTCCCCCAAACTAAACATGAAAAAATATTTAATCGACTTGATAAACATTTAAAGCAAACCTTTAAAGATGGTTTGCTTGACAATAAACCGCACCTTGCGATGAGATGGCAGCAGGTAATTGAATCATGTACTACTAAGCTAGCCATCGGTTAATTTATCACTCATTTTGCCTGGCAGTATATGCATGCATTAATTGCCCATCTAGCCATCTATAGATATATATCAAGTCGATTAAAAAAATCCATCTTTTGTTCAATTGAGTAATTTCACATATTAGTACTGATTTAATGATTTGTATATTTAGTGATACCGGAGAGCACATAAACAAGGCATGAAACCGTATGTTGACACAAGAAAAAAATACTACTTAGCTTGAAGAAAATATAGGCGTAGCTTAATTTGACACAGACATATACATGAGGTGTGATCCAGCAAACGCATTGCTGCTGCATATGTACGAGGCTCAAAAATGAAACGGTAGTTCATGAAGAACCGAGTAATTATTAGCATCCTAACGTGCATTATTGCCTACTAGCAAGCAGCAAGTTAATCTCACCCCCCTCAAGACAGTAGTACAAATTACCATCAGCCATTGATGGTTAACATATGCATGCTTGAATGAGTATTATCACGAGAGATTCTTGTATCTTTTGCAATGTTGCTAGGAAGGGTTAAGTAAAAAAGGGCTTGTATTTTAATAGACTGATATGGAGCAACATATTACAAGCCATCACACGGATAATCGAACCTAAACTGTCGTGTTGCACGGCCGAAGCGGATGCACCGCAACATGTGAAATTTAAGAGAAAACAACACGATTATTATGCATCGATCATCATCACCTAGATGCAGTCGAAGAATTCGTGACAAGCAAACAAAAACAAAGGTCCATCTGAGCGTCCGATCTCGTTCCGAGTCCATCTGAGCCGCCCACCACGCACGCATGCATGCATTCATGCATGCATGCGCATCTGAAGAATGAACTCGGTAGTCTCTCTGAATCTCATCTTCTTCTCAGTAGAGGCCAGGGAAGCCGACCCCCTGCTGCAGCAGCATCTCCATGCCGCCGGTGCCGGTGAACCCCGGCGGCGGCGGCGTCATGGCCATAATCATCTGCTGAATCTGCATCTCCATCTCCGCGGCGTTGTAGTTGGCGACGGCGTTGGTGCTGCTGTTGCTAGTGCCATCGAACTCGAACAAACCGTTGCCGCCTGCGCCCATGGCGAGGAACTGCTGCTGCTGCGGCGGCGGCTGCACCTGGTTGTTGTTGGAGGATCGGGCCCTGGACGTGGCCGCCATGGCGCGGCCGTGGTTGAGGGCGTCCTGGAGCACCTGGTTGGCGCGCGCGGCGACGGCGGCCTGGACCTCCTGCAGAGCGGCCGCGAACTCCATCAGGTCCTCCTCCCCCAGGTCGCGGACGTCGGCCTCCAGCCACGCCGCGACGGGGGACGCCGCGGCGCGCAACGTGGCCATGGCCGCCTCCGCGCGCTCCTTCCGCGCCTTCTCCGCGTCGAGCCGCGCGCTCAGCTCGGAGCACTGGCGGTTCAGCTCCACCAGCTGCTTGTTGTCCTCTCCGGAGCCGGCGCCGGCGCCTCCTCCTGCCCCGGTGACCGCCCCGGTCGGATCGAAGCGCTCGATGATGGCCTCTACGGAGGGGTGGGGTGGCCGAAGGAGAAGGCCTTGCCGGCGGGCGAGAAGACGACGGCGGCCACCTCGGCGCCGCACAGGATCGCCAGCTCGCTGGCCTTCTTGAAGAGGCCGGCGCGGCGCTTGGAGAAGCAGACCTGGCGCGCCTCCTCGCTCTCGATCCGGCGGATCTCGATCTTCTGGCGGCCCATGCTCGTGCGGCGACGCGCCATTGCCTTGCCAGCCATGGAAGTGTGTGTGTGTGAGAGAGAGAGGTGGACTAGGCGGGTAGGTGGATCTCTCCTACGGCCCGGCAGGGAATGTGTTTATATAGGCGCGTACTACGTGAGGAAGAAGAATCGTGAGGAGGAATGCTCTCTCTCTCTGCATGAGTTGGCGTATGCATACACTGAGTTATCTCTTATTATCCATGCTGAGTTGGCTGTTGGCATGCATAGACCGATGCTGGTTTTTCTAGCATGCACGATTGATCACATGCACGTCTCTGCCATTGATCTCCTGCTTTAGGATTCGTGTTCCGCTATTTCATAAAGTTTCATCAATCTGAGTCAAATTGAATTGGAACGATACAGACTAAAACATTACACGTGAAATAAGTGCATGCTAGAACCTTAGGTAGATGGGTATTGTGAAGTTTAGCGCTCGTGCCTCGTAGTGGAGTAGAAGAGTCAAGAGCAGTGCTGCACTCCTCACGGCTCATGCCGAGTTGGTTGTACGATGAGACATGTCGTCTTTTATCGTACGTCCAACTCATTGGGCAGTGCAACGCTCAACTTGACTCTTCTCCACCGTAATATGAAAACAAGCCCGCCTGCAAAAGATACCTAGATAGATCACCTAAATGGGCTAGATCTTCCTAGATTGTGCATGTGGCAACTCATCATCCTAGTCATCATCGCTGCTCATGTGAGAGAAGTGCTCAACTCTTATCGTATATGGTAATTTGTGCCGAGTTTGATATATACATGACATCATGTATATGACAACCATTTTGATGACAACTCATCATGGAAAGTGTAGTTTTCATCTCCTATTTGTGTCCGCCTCGTACCATGGCACACGTATATTATGGATGTGAGCTCATACATATCTATATTGTCACACAAAATGAAAAAATATTTGTTGGGAAAGAGTTTATGTTTGGGCAACTTCCATATTCAAGATTGACAAAAAAAAGGTCTGAATATTTTCCATGTGATGTCTATAGGATTTTGGAAAATGTGAGAGTCTGTACTCGCTCGAGCATGTGAAGAACCGAGATTATGAGGATGATGACAACAGTTAGTTGTCACATATTTTTCTTGATAATTTCATAGATTTTTGGAAATTAATTTATCATGCACATGAATTTTCTTCTCATGCATAGCTAGTTCTCTGCTAGTGGAATAACATAACAACAATGGGGTGTGATAAATGCGATCGAGCTAGCTGGCAGTTAATGGTAATTAACGGATTACTATTCTGGGAGATGTTTAAGTGCATGCTAGCTAATAGTACTGTACATTAGGATGCTCATTACCCGATCGACTCTTCATGGTTTTCCTTTTAAATTTGGAGATTGATAAGGATCAATGCTGCTTTATCGAGTGACAACCCTGACAGAGTGTGTTTTAGAGATGTGCAAGCATTCATGCCTTGCGTTATTTTGAGTTAAGTTTGTTTAGATAATTGTTCTGTTTGTCAACTGGCATCCCACATTCATGCCGGTTGATTGGATGTGTACAAATATTGGGTATTCATTTGTTTCTTCTCACCGTATGTAGACTTTCATCTATCTATCTAGTCCTCGATCTTCACATTTTTTGTTATCTCTATTTCAAATGTTAATAAAAGATTGACGAATTATTGTTTATCTTATTGCATATGACATTGGTAGAAATCATGTATCTTGTCCCGGTTCGGGATGGCCTATAGTCCCGGTTGTGTTACAAACCGAGAGAAAAGACACTCCATGTAAAATTAGTCCTGGGCCCAAAAACGACCGGGACTAATGCTCCGGACAAAAAGGATTTTTCTACTAGTGTGACAGAAAACTTAGTATGGAATTATGCAGCTTTCCTATATGAAGATTAAATTAAATATGGAATTACTATTGGGGTACTTATTTGCTGAAAACTCACCGCTCCAGGTTTGCATATTGCGAGATTGCCATTTTAGATGATTACACAAAGCACCAATCACTGGTAGAAAAGAGGGCTTCGGTCTGGTCCAGGTTTCAGCACTAGTCCCGGTTTGTTACGGGCTGGAACTAGTGTGAGCACTAGTCCCGAGTAGTACTGGCTCCAACGGCTAGGAGCTCGGGGAAGTTCTAGTCCCGGATCGTTCTGGACCTCTAGTCCCGAGCCGTGCCAGCCGCACTGTGTGAAAATAATTAGTCTCGGTACGTATCACGGACCGAGACTAGAGGTTAATCACTAATCCCGGTTCGTATCACCAACCAGGACTGTTCGTTTCTCTATATAATTTGACTTCGTCTATGCCCAAGTCATGGTCATTTTTCCTCCAAAGCAAGCTGAGTTCATGCCCATTTTTTCTCCAAGATTGTCAAGATTTGGTGGCAACCCGTAAATCCAAGGTTTTAAAAGGTTAGCAACTCCATCCTTTTATCTCTCATTGTTAGTTTAGCTCAATGCGATAGAAGTAGAGATGGATTGCATGCTCTAGAAGTAGAGAGATTTTTAGATGTGTAATTTTAGGCAAATTTTGATTAGACAAAAAGTTACTGAAAATTGAAATGTGCAATTTTAGAGTTTTAGAGCTCAGAATGGAATGAGGTTTTCACTGCTAGAATAATAATTAAAAAATCCATATTTTTCATGTAAATTGTTTTGTTCAATTCAACAATTGGTGCATGTAAAAATTTTAAAATTCAAATTTTTAGATTTCAACAAGTAAATGAAGTGAAAATGATCCAGGCTTTTTATATGTTGTTAGTACACAGTAGGTACACCTATTTTGTTTGTGCAATGGTTTTTGATATACTTTTACAATAATGCAGATGGTCCGGGAATGGATGTACGGTACTGACCGACGCTCTGGCGAGTTCATTAATAGCATACATGAATTCCTCTGTGTGGCTGTTGCGAACAAGCGGAATGGTTTTGTATTCTGTCCGTGTATTGTTTGTAAGAATCAGAAGGATTACTCTGACTCAAAAACCCTTCACAGCCATCCATTGAAGTCCGGTTTCACGCCCAGCTATAATTCTTGGACCAAGCACGGAGAGAGAGGAGTTATAATGAAAGACAATAAAGAAGAAGAGGATGATGACAAATATCATAGATTCCCTGAATACGATGATACTTCTATGTGGGAAGCTGAATGGGAGGCTGAAGAAGAGGCACATGATGAGCATGCTGATGATCTTGGTCAGACCATTGCTGATGCACAGAGAGACTGTGAAAATGAAAAGGAGAGGGAGAAGTTCGATCACATCTTAGAGGATCACAAAAAGTCGTTGTACCCAAATTACAAAAATGGTCTGAAAAAGTTGGGTAGCACACTGAAATTGTTGTGATGGAAGGCTGAGTGTGGTCTATCTGACTCCGGATTTGAGAAGTTGTTGAAACTGATGAAGAATATGCTTACATAGGATAACGTATTGCCCGCTAGTATGTACGAAGCAAAGAAGGTTGTCTGCCCTCTAGGTTTAGAGGTTCAGAAGATACATGTGTAGGGGTTCGTAGCATGGAAAACAAAAAAATTCTACCGCATGCACACAAACAAGCCAAGATCTATCTACTAGATTGTAGCAACGAGTCAATAGAGGAACTCACCCTCGAAGATTCCAAAGCGGTTAACGAGAGCAGATTCTCGTGGGTGATGTAGTCGTACTCTTCCCGATCTCAAGATCGTGTAGACGATCCTTCCGGCGCCGCGTTCCGGCAGCGCTCCCGCAGTCGGTCACACGTTCGGTACTCGATGAAGACCTTCCTCTCCCTTGTTCCAGCAGGCAGCGGAGGTAGTAGCACTCTCCTCGTGATTCCGGCAGCACGACGGCGTGGTACCGGAAGTAGAGGGGAGATCTCGCAGGGCTTCACCTTAAGCCGGAGCGAGTATGGTGGACTATGAGAGAGCTCCTCGGCGATCTAGGGTTTAGACACACCAAGGAGGAGGTGCTAGGGCCGACGGCTAGGGTTTGGGGCTTGCCCAAGTCGGCGGCTAGGGGAGCCCTAGGCGGCGGCAACAGGAGGTGGCGGCGCTGGGCTAGGGTTTTGGGTAGAGATCTTGTGTCTAGGAGGGGAGCCCTGCCCCTCCTTATTGTTGGAGATATGCCCTAGAGGCAATAATAAATGTAGTTATTATTATATCTTTGTGTTTATGATAAATGTTTGCATTCATGCTATAATAGTATTAACAAGGAAACATTAATACTTGTGTGATTTGTAAACTTAAATTGAAGTCCCTAGTATAGCCGCTATACATCACTAGCTTGTTGGTTAATAAATGATTGTGGTTTCCCTATCATGAACATTGAGATGTTATTAACAACAAGATCATATCGTTAGGAGAATGATATGGTGGACATACTCCTATAGATAAGCGTAGCATAAAGATCAAGTCATTTTAATAGTTCAATTGCTATATGCTTTCTGATACATAGTAATCTAATTCCTTCGACCATGAGATCATGCATATCACCTTTACCGGATGGATGCTTTGATGACATCAAACACCACACCGTAACTGGGTGGCTATAAAGGTGGCATTGAGTGTTCGGAAAGTATTGGTTGAGACACATGGATCAAGAGTGGGATTTGTCCATCCATATGACGGATAGATATACTCTGGGCCCTCTCGGTGAAATGTCATCCAATTAGCTTGCAAGCATGTGACTGGCTCACAAGGGATCTCATATCACGGGAACGAGAAAAGAGTACTTATCAGTAACGAGGTTGAAATAGGTATGCAGTGATACCGACGATCATAACCTCGGATAAGTAAACTATCGTGAGACAAAGGGAAATTGTTATCGTATGTAAGTGGTTCATTCGATCGCAAAGTAATCGTAGAAATATGTGGGAGCCATATGAATTTCCAGATTCCTCTATTGGTTATTGATCAGAGAAGTGTCTCGATCATGTCCGCGTAATTCACGAACCGTAGGGAGACACACTTAAGGATTCGACGTTGTTTGAGTAGTTATGGAATGATGAGAAAGAGACCGAATGTTGTTCGGAGTCTCGGATGGGATCCAGGATATCACGAGGAGATCCGGAATGGTCCGGAGAATAAGATTCATATAAGGAAAGTCCCGTTTCGGAGTTGGGGAATGGTTCCGATGTTTTCATCGGGAATGTTCTAGAAAGTTCCGGAATGTCCGGCACTCCGGAGGGGAAGGGTACATGGATGTGTTATATCAAGTTGGTATGATTGCATCATGTACTCGGTGTCATCGCTGAACAAAATAGAGGGTTTATTCAAATCCTAGTTTGAAAAGTCAAACGGCTAGTTTGAAAGTCAAACAGCTATTTTTGGGAAGTGGAAAAGGAGGAGGAAACCGAGTTGGGGAGGAGTCCCTCCTCCCCACAGCCGGCGCACCACCAAGCCGACTTGGGGAGGGACTCCCCTCCCCTTGGCCGGCCCCCTCCACCTATATAAGGAGGGGCAGGGCTCCCCTCCTTGACACACAAGATCCTCTCCTCCAAACCCTAGCACCAAGCCGCCGCCACCTCCATAGCCGCCGCCGGGCCTAGGGAAAACCCTAGCCGCCACATAGATAAACCCTAGCCGCCGGCTTGCCCCCTCCTTGGTGTGTCTAAACCCTAGAACACCGAGGACTCTCTCATACTCCACCATACTCGCTCCGGCTTAAGGCGAAGCCCTGCGAGATCTCCCCTCTACTTCCGGTACCATGCCGTTGTGCTGCCGGAATCGCGAGGAGAGTGCTACAACCTCCGCTGCCTGCTGGAACAAGGGAGAGGAAGGTCTTCGTCGAGTACCGAATGTGTGACCGACTGCGGGAGCGCTGCCGGAACGCAGCGCCGGAAGGATCGTCTACGCGATCTTGAGATCGGAAAGAGTACGACTACATCACCCACGAGAATCCGCTCTCGTTAAACACTTTGGAATCTTCGAGGGTAAGTTATTCCATCGACTCGTTGCTACAATCTAGTAGATAGATCTTGGCTTGTTTGTTTGTATGCGATAGAAATTTTTTGTTTTCCATGCTACGAAACCCTACACTTATATAGGTGGAGGGGGCCGGCCAAGGGGAGGGGAGTCCCTCCCCAACTCGGCTTGGTGGTGCACCGGCGGTGGGAGGAGGAACTCCTCCCCCAAGTCGGTTTCCACCTCCCTCTCCACTTCCCAAAAATAGCCGTTTGACTTTCCAACTTGGCGTTTGACTTTTCAAACTAGGATTTGAATAAACCCTCTATTTTGTTCAGCGATGACACCGAGTACATAATGCAATCATACCAACTTGATATAACACATTCATGTACCCTTCCCCTCCGGAGTGCAGGACATTCTAGAACCTTCTAGAATATTCCCGATGAAAACACCGGAACCATTCCCCAACTCTGAAACGGGACTTTCCTTATATGAATCTTATTCTCCGGACCATTCCGGATCTCCTCGTGATATCCCGGATCCCATCCGAGACTCCGAACAACATTCGGTCTCTTTCTCATCATTCCATAACTACTCAAACAACGTCGAATCCTTAAGTGTGTCTCCCTACGGTTCGTGAATTACGCGGACATGATCGAGACACTTCTCCGATCAATAACCAATAGAGGAATCTGGAAATTCATATGGCTCCCACATATTTCTACGATTACTTTGCGATCGAATGAACCACTTACATACGAAACCAATTTCCCTTTGTCTCACGATAGTTTACTTATCCGAGGTTATGATCGTCGGTATCTCTGCATACCTAGTTCAACCTCGTTACTGATAAGTACTCTTTTCTCGTTCCCGTGATATGTGATCCCTTGTGAGCCAGTCACATGCTTGCAAGCTAATTGGATGACATTTCACCGAGAGGGCCCAGAGTATATCTATCCGTCATATGGATGGACAAATCCCATTCTTGATCCATGTGTCTCAACCAATACTTTCCGAACACTCAATGCCACCTTTATAGCCACCCAGTTACGGTGTGGTGTTTGATGTCATCAAAGCATCCTTCCGGTGATGGTGATAAGCATGATCTCATGGTCGAAGGAAATAGGTTACTATGTATCAGAAAGCTTATAGCAAATGAACTATATTAAATGACTTGATCTTTATGCTACGCTTAACTATAGGAGTATGTCCATCACATCATTCCCCTAATGTATGACCCTGTTGTTAATAACATCTCTATGTTCATGATCAGGAAACCATGATCATATATTAACCAACAAGCTAGTTTAACATGAGGCTTTACTAGGGACTCTTTTATGTTTACAAATCACACAAGTATTAATGTTTCCGGTTAATACAATTATAGCATGGTATGTAAACATTTATCATAAGTATGAAGATATGATAATAACCACTTTATTATTGCCTCTTGGGCATATCTCCAACAGTCTCCCACTTGCACTAGAGTCAATAATCTAGTTTCAAACCTTTGTGTATTCAACACCTATGGCTTTCTGGTGTCGTATGTACACGATTGCTAGTGGTCAACTGATCTCCGGATCTGACACTTCCAGGTCCGTGTGTAATTGCATGTCTTTGCGTCTCTACGCATCACTCATTCTCTAATGAGATGGCTTTGTACAAATTTGATCCTTGGGTGTGACCTTTAGTTCTTTGGGGTTAAAACATGTTGATAATATTGTCGTACAATATATCTTCATAGTATTATCCCTGTTGTGAACTACACTTAGTTTGACACAAATGCCCTCTTTTGCTGCTATAACAGCAGTTATATACTTAGCCTTTTGTTGTAGTATCTGTCACAATGTCTCAACTTTGGAACTCATCCAAATCCATTATGGAACTTACTTTCCATCACATTGTGCCACCCTTAGTTTAGATTGAGATAAACTTAATTTGTACTTCGTGACAAAACTAGTATCAATGTAGTACTTTTACAATGAACTAACCATCTATTTGTCACTTCTACAAGACAATATATTCTTAGTTCTTCCAAAAGATCATAAGAATATCCTTACTATCGTCCAATAATCATCTTATGAATCATTCTGGTATATGCTCATAACATTTAGAGCATAGGACATATCTGGATTTGTACATATCACAGCATGATTGATATAAATACTCTTTTCTGATTTCATACATCAAGTATCAATCTATACTTGAATCTTTGTTTCACTTATCAAGTGTCAATATATCATCAATATTGAACTCATTCAATCCTTTCTGTGCGACAAGAACCTTTCTTGTAGTTTCTATATTAAACTCATTCAATATATCATCTATGTACTTTCGGCACAACCATATTAGCGTCTATTGATGCCAAATATTTGGGTTTTGCCTAAGTCTTTCATCGAGATGAAATTCTTATCCTGTGTTAATAAAAGATACATTATTTCCAATCAACAATATGTCTTCCACATAATGTATTAGAAACATGTCTTAGCGCTCCCACTTAATTTCTTGCAAATGCAAGCATCTTCATCGTCTCCGATGAAATTAAACTTCTTTTAACAGTTTCATCATGGTGAAGATTCCAACTCCGCGATGCTTACTTCAACTATTGAAGTTTGCATATGCTTTTAGCATCCTTTGAATTAACAAAACCCTTTGGACCGTGTCATGCACACGTCCTTGGTAACCATTCTATTAGAAGAACTTGTTTTGTTTATTCAACACATAACAAAATTATATGTCGTAGTTGCTACATTAATCCGTCTAGACTAAATATCGCTTAATGAAAGATCAGATCTTGTCATAGTCAACTCTTTGAACATTGTCATGAACTCTTTCCCGACATGTCAATAATTTCATAGATGTGAAACATCCATGTCTATTTCTTTATAGATCCAAATACGACTGTAAGGTCTTGTACCTTTCCAGAGGGTCTTTCAAGTTCAAAGCTTGATTTCTCGTATATGGAACTATCACGGATTTTATGGCTTCAAGCCATTTGACGGAGTCAGGGCCCATCATCGCTTCTTTGCATGTAGTCGGATCATTATTGTCAAATAATGATTTAACTCTCAAATCTTGGTATTTGATTGTTTACCCGACCTACTTGTTTTAATAGGAACTTAGATCTCTGTAACCACAACCTTTCAGGCACGTGAGCCATGAGCATTGTTGCTGCCTCCGGAACACTTTTCGGCGCTGCGCAACTCTGCACATATAGCTAAGGTTCTTTTAACCTTATCAAAGTTCTATTGTCCTCCCACTTAACTTTTCACGAAAAATTTCTTCTTAAAGAAACTTGACGTTTTAAGCAACAAACATATTTGTCTCCGATGTTATGGAGGAACAGTTATTCGAAATAACATACAAAGACAGGTTCATCCGACTTTGGTTGCAAACATCTTTCTTATGCATAGCATACCAATGGTTAAGAAACAACAACTTGGGTTTAATCCCAAACCATAACTTTATATGGTGTCAATTCAACGGATTATGATGGAGCTCTTTTAAGTGGAAAAACAGTAGTCTCTAAAGCTTTTAATCTTTAAAATATAATGACAGTTTTATGAATTACACCTTTGATCTTACCATGTCAAACAAGGTTTAATTACATATCTCGAACGCTCCATACTCTTACGGTGTTTCGGGAAATGCAAATCCACGGAATGATTCCTTAAATCTTAGGTATTATGCTAAACTCGTAACTCAAATATCTTCCTTTATGATCTTATCATAAACTATTTATATTCTTGTTACAATGATTTTGCACTTCATCTTGAAAATCTTTGAACTTTTCAATTGTTTCATACTTCATCCTTATTAAGTAAATATTCATATATTCACTCAAATTTTTCAGAGGAAGCATATGAAGTTGAAATCCATCGCTCTTGACTACACATAATGGACTTGATACAACAATATGTACAAGTTCCAATAAGCTCGTCATTCATTCCCTTTTGGCCTATGAACGAAGTTTTAATTATCTCTAGGAAAGTTTCACAAGCATCATTTGATCAAAAATCAAAAGACTCCAAAATTCCATCCACATGGAGTTTCTTCATGTTTTCTTTCCAATATAATTTAAACGGCGATTTCACTTTCTAAGTGATCTTTTAATCAATTTGTCTTTCGACATTTTTAGCACTAGTTTTATGGATGTTATTTCTCCAACTAGATTTGTGAATCATCCATCTTTTATGGATTACGACAATTATTTGAACAACCCTTTTGTTCTCATAATACCTGATAAAACAAATCTTGAAGGCAAGCTTTGATATTTAACGAGCAGCACAATAACCCTTTATTTGTTCTCGATGAGCATCATCACATATTCTTTTGCTAGTTACTTAGGCCATTGTGGTTCATGAATTCTGTTGTTTCGTATGACGATTCATACCAAAAATTCAGTATCAAATACTTAAGAACCACATTGTTTAACAAGCAAAGAATATAGCCATAACACGTATATCCTTTATATACCTAAACTGAACAATTCTAGTCTTTTCTTTTCTGCCATATATTTATGAGATTCTCTTTCAGTATTTCTTTTTCTGTTTGAAAGAATCTATCAACATCAATAGTGGAGTCATACACATGACACATAGTCCAAACCGTGTATAGTTAAATACCAATGTCTTTGGACTTGCACTTTGAAGTAGATTACCATCATCAAATGTTTGGTGTTCTTTAAAATTCCTTTCTTTAGTAATCTCTTGATGTAGTAAACATTTTACCTACATCAAATATTCATCCTTCTCATGGAATTATTCATGGTCAAGCTACTTTAGCTTATAACGGTGAATCGTGAGTATAATGTTGCTCTCCAAAACCTTTTGGAGGTTTAGGACAACTAGTGTCTCCAACCTTTTACAAATTCTCATCAAATATTAGAACATGACTTTTGCCATATTATACGCTATCATGTTGCAACCAAAACTTCGTTTCAGATATCACAATATCTTCCACACATAATGGTTTCTGAAAAACTTTTTTAGATCCTAGATAACCTTGATATTAAGACAATCCTTTGAATATCAAGAATCATGGAGACAAACATGATACTCATACACTAACACTTGGAATTGTCACTCTTGATTTAATACCAATTATTAAACTTCATGAAGTAACCGGAACTTACTGAAAGTTTGCAATAGGACTTTTAAACTTTAGATTAACACTTCAAAACAATACGATACCAGTTCGTAAAGCAACTAACCAGAATTCTATAGTTCTATCATCTCAACTAAAACTAAGCGCAAGGTGGTAAACGGATGCCAATGACTACAACAACTATGCAAATTCACTTTGATTTAATTTATGATAAATAGTGTTCAACTTTTAATCATATTGTCGTTGAACTCCCACTCAAAACAATATCCCTCACATTGTTTTAGTGATCACACGAACCAAATCCACCACATCAAAACCGATCATCACGAGAGTTGATGTAGCTTCAATGGCGAACAATCAACATGTTCATCATATCTACTATATGACTCATGCTTTACCTTTCGGTGATCCGTGTTCCGAGACCATGTCTGTACATGCTAGGCTCGTCAAGATCAAACCTTAGCTTCCGCATGAGCAAATCTGGCTTGCTCATGTTGTATACACTCGCAGAATCTAACACACCCGATCATCACGTGATGCTTCGAAACAACGAGCTTTAGCAACGGTGCTTACTAAGGATGAACACTTTAAAACTTGAAATTGTGTGCTTGAGGGATCATCTTATAATGCTACCGTCGTGAACTAAGCAATACAAGATGCATAAAAGGATTAACATCACATGCAATTCATAATATGTGATAGGATATGGCCTTTCTTCTTTGTGCTTCCGATCTCCATCTTCAAGCACGAACATGATCTCCATCATCACCGGCATTGCATCAAGGTCAATGACGCTGCTCCATGGTTGTCGTCCACCAGCTTCAACTATTTCAACTACTTTGAATAGCCGTTGTAAATTGAATCTTAACTATGGTTGTAATCACAATCATGGCCATATCACATCACAACACACCCCTGCAAAACAAAGTTAGACGCCTCTAATTTACTTTGCATATTTTACGTGGTTTGGGGCTTTCAATAAGTGTCGTTCTAACTTACGAACAAGAACCACAACATTGATACTAGTATTGTCAATTACCCGTTGTAAATTGAATCTTAACTATGTTGGGAGAAACAGGCACCCGCAAAGCCACTTATGCAATACAAGTTGCATGTCAAGCGTGGAGCAAGTCTCATGAACGATGTCATGTAAGGTTAGCCCGGGCCGCTTCATCCCACCATCCCGCAAGATGCAAAGTACACAAGAAGCAATCGACAACAAAAGCATCAATGCCCATAATGACCATTGTGTTCTACTCGTGCAACAGATCTATATATAGACAGGGCTCTGATACCACTGTAGGGGTTCGTAGCATGGAAAACAAAAAATTTCTACCGCATGCACACAAACAAGCCAAGATCTATCTACTAGATTGTAGCAATGAGTCGATAGAGGAACTCACCCTTGAAGATTCCAAAGCGGTTAACGAGAGCAGATTCTCGTGGGTGATGTAGTCGTACTCTTCTCGATCTCAAGATCGTGTAGACGATCCTTCCGGCGCCGTGTTCCGGCAGCGCTCCCGCAGTCGGTCACACGTTCGGTACTCGATGAAGACCTTCCTCTCCCTTGTTCCAGCAGGCAGCGGAGGTAGTAGCACTCTCCTCGCGATTCCGGCAGCACGACGGCGTGGTACCGGAAGTAGAGGGGAGATCTCGCAGGGCTTCACCTTAAGCCGGAGCGAGTATGGTGGACTATGAGAGAGCTCCTCGGCGATCTAGGGTTTAGACACACCAAGGAGGAGGTGCTAGGGCCGACGGCTAGGGTTTGGGGCTTGCCCAAGTCGGCGGCTAGGGGAGCCCTAGGCGGCGGCGGCAACAGGAGGTGGCGACGTCGGGCTAGGGTTTTGGGTGGAGATCTTGTGTCTAGGAGGGGAGCCGTGCCCCTCCTTATATAGGTGGAGGGGGCCGGCCAAGGGGAGGGGAGTCCCTCCCCAACTCGGCTTGGTGGTGCGCCGGCGGTGGGAGGAGGAACTCCTCCCCCATGTCGGTTTCCACCTCCCTCTCCACTTCCCAAAAATAGCCGTTTGACTTTCAAACTTGGCATTTGACTTTTCAAACTAGGATTTGAATAAACCCTCTATTTTGTTCAGCGATGACACCGAGTACATAATGCAATCATACCAACTTGATATAACACATTCATGTACCCTTCCCCTCCGGGGTGTCGGACATTCCGGAACCTTCTAGAACATTCCCGATGAAAACACCGGAACCATTCCCCAACTCCGAAACGGGACTTTCCTTATATGAATCTTATTCTCCGGACCATTCCGGATCTCCTCGTGATATCCTGGATCCCATCCGAGACTCCGAACAACATTCGGTCTCTTTCTCATCATTCCATAACTACTCAAACAACGTCGAATCCTTAAGTGTGTCTCCCTACGGTTCGTGAATTATGCGGACATGATCGAGACACTTCTCCGATCAATAACCAATAGAGGAATCTGGAAATTCATATGGCTCCCACATATTTCTACGATTACTTTGCGATCGAATGAACCACTTACATATGAAACCAATTTCCCTTTGTCTCACGATAGTTTGCTTATCCAAGGTTATGATCGTCGGTATCTCTACATACCTAGTTCAACCTCGTTACTGATAAGTACTCTTTTCTCGTTCCCATGATATGTGATCCCTTGTGAGCCAGTCACATGCTTGCAAGCTAATTGGATGACATTTCACCGAGAGGGCCCAGAGTATATCTATCCATCATATGGATGGACAAATCCCATTCTTGATCCACGTGTCTCAACCAATACTTTCCGAACACTCAATGCCACCTTTATAGCCACCCAGTTACGGTGTGGTGTTTGATGTCATCAAAGCATCCTTCCGGTGATGGTGATAAGCATGATCTCATGGTCGAAGGAATTAGGTTACTATGTATCAGAAAGCTTATAGCAAATGAACTATATTAAATGACTTGATCTTTATGCTACGCTTAACTATAGGAGTATGTCCATCACATCATTCCCCTAATGATATGACCCTGTTGTTAATAACATCTCTATGTTCATGATCAGGAAACCATGATCATATATTAACCAACAAGCTAGTTTAACATGAGGCTTTACTAGGGACTCTTTTATGTTTACAAATCACACAAGTATTAATGTTTCCGGTTAATACAATTATAGCATGGTATGTAAACATTTATCATAAGTATGAAGATATGATAATAACCACTTTATTATTGCCTCTTGTGCATATCTCCAACAACATGCATGCCCTAATGACTGCATCCTCTATCGTGGTGAAGAGTACGAGAATTTGGATGCATGCCTGGTATGCACTACATTGCGGTATAAGATCAGACGAGATGACTCTGGTGATGTTGAGGGCAAGGCCCCCGAAAGAGGGTTCCTGCCAAGGTGATGTAGTATGCTCCTATAATACCACGGTTGAAATGTTTGTTTACAAATAAAGAGCATGCCAAGTTATTGCGATGGCACAAAGAGGAACATAATTCAGACAGTATGTTGAGACACCATGTTGATGGATCGCAGTGGAGAAAAATCGATAGAAAGTACCCGGACTTTGCAGATGACGCAAGGAACTTAAGGTTTGGTCTAAGTACATATGGCATGAATTATTTTGGGAGAAGAGCTCCAGTCACAGCACCTGGCCCATGACTCTATGTATCTATAACCTTCATCCTTGGTTGTGCATGAAGCAGAACTTCATTATAATTCCAGTGCTAATCCAAGGCCTGAAGCAACCTGGCAACGACATTGACGTGTACCTAATTCTATTAGTTGAAGAACTTTTACAGTTGTGGCACAAACCCGGCGTACGTGTGTGGGATGAGCACAAGCAGGAGGAATTTAACCCCTGAGCGTTGCTTTTTGTAACAATCAATGATTGACCTGCTCTTAGTAACCTTTCAGGACATACAAACAAGGGATATAATGCATGCACGCACTTTTATATGAGACATAAAGTATATATTTGGAATATTGTAAGAAGAATATGTACATGGGGCATCATCAATTTCTTTTGGCCAAGCATCCCTTAAGAAAGGAAGTCAAGCATTTCAACGGTTAGGCATGTCACCAGACAAAGCCTAAGTAACATACTGGTGCTGATGTATTTGATATGGTCAAAGATTTGGATCGAATAGTAACCTTTAGAAAGGGTCCTAGCGGACAATCTATTCCGAAGGACGCTGACGGACACGCACCCATGTGGAAGAAAAATCTATATTTTGGATCTACCCTATTGGAAATTCCTAGAGGTTCGCTCTACAATTAACGTGATGCATGTAACGAAGAATATTTGCGTGAACCTGCTAGGCTTATTGAGCGTATATGGGAAGACAAAAGATAAACCAAAAGCATGGAAGGACCAGCAACGTATGAAAGACCCAGAAGGCCTACATCTAGAATGGTTTCAAGGTCATGCCAGCTACGCTCTTACCAAACAAGAGAAGGAAATCTTTTTGAATGCATGAGCAGTATCAAGGTCTGTTGGCTCTTTATCAACGTGGGAGTGCTTTGTCGGGAAACCCCAAGAGCAAGGTGTGATGCAGCACAACAGCAAGTCTTCCCTCAGTAAGAAACCGAGGTTATCGAATCAGTAGGAGGAAGGAAATGTCCCAAAGGTGTTTCAAGCAATATGGAAACCTGCACAACACAAACGCAAGACTTTGCCCCAACTAACAGTGAGGTTGTCAATCTCACCGGTTGTTGTAACAAAGGATTAACTATACGGTGTGGAAGGTGGTAGTGGTTTGCAGAAAGTAAACAATAACAGTGGAAGATGTATCAATGGTAAAGATTGTACCGGGGTCCATAGTTTACTAGAGGTGTTCTCCTTAGATAAACAAACATGGCATGCTGGGTAAACAAATTATAGCAGAGCAATTGACAAGATTGAGCAAGGCATAACAATGCAATACTAGACATCAAGATCCTATGAGATTTGATTGGGCAATACAACAAGATATATAGACCGCCATCCAAATGCATCTATGACTAGAATTCCACCTTTGGGTTATCATCTAAACCCCCTCCAGTATTAAGTTTCAAGCAACAGACAACTGCTTTAAGCAAAGTGTGTAAGGTAAACAATCCACTTGTTCCATGAATAAGAGACCGTTGTTTTCTCCCTAGTGGCAATAACACATCTACAACCTTAGAGATTTCTGTCACTTCCCGATTAAATAGAGGCATGAACCCACTATCGAGCATAAATACCCCCTCTTGGAGTCACTAGCAACTACTTGTCCAAGATAGCTACTAACAATGGAGAGCATATGCAAGATCACAAACAACACAGACATGATAGAATCAATAAGACAAAACCATTAATCAATCTGACATAGTAATCTCAATATCCATCGGATCCCCGCAAACACAACATGCATGATTACAAATAGATGAGATCTTGATCATAAACGGAGCTCACAAGATCTAGACATGAAAGCACAAATGAGGAGATACAACCATCTAGCTACTACATGGTCCCGTAGTCCAAGGTGGAACTACTCACGCTTCATACCAGAGGGTGGCATGATGAAGAAGAAGTCCTCCGGGATGATCTCCCCTCCGGCAGGGTACCGGGAAGAGCTTCAGATCCCCCTAATCTAGGGACGATGGTGGTGGCGGCTACAGACGGTTTCGTGGAATATTGATCGGGTACTTAGGGTTTAGGCATCGGTGGGCTTTATAGGTGAAGAGGCGAGGCAGGGGGCCACCAGGGCGGCTGCACCCCCCTAGGCGCGAGGTGGGCCCACCCGCGCGGCCAGGGGGTGTGTCCCCCTGGTGACTCTCCTCCGTCTCGTATTCCGGCTTCGTGTTCCCCACGGTAAAATATTGACTTTGGCTTTTGTCCCGTCCAATTCCAAGAATATTGATTTTCTGCCTTTCTGGAACCAAAAATAGAAGACAACTGGCAACTGGCACTATGACATCTTGTTAATAGGTTAGTACTAGAAAACATATAAAAACACCTCAATGTGTAGACAAAGCAAAGCAAAGTATATACTAAAAAAGCATGGAACATCAAAAATTATAGATATGTTTCCGACGTATCAAGCATCCACAAGCTTAACTCCTGCTCGTCCTCGAGTAGGTAAGTGATTGATGACCCACAAGTATAGGGGATCGCAATAGTCTTCGCGGGTAGTATTACCCAATTTATTGATTCGATACAAGGGGAGCCAAAGAATACTTGCAAGCCTTAACAACTGAGTTGTCAATTCATCTACACCTGAAAATAGTTCTTGCTCACAGAAGTTTATCAGTAGCAATAGTTTGGTAGTAGCAACAGCAAGCAACAACAACAGTAAACAAGAGCCACCGTAAAAGTAGTAGCAAACAGTAGGATATGAGTGCGGTAGGCATAGGGATGAATGGACAGGGGCGGAGCTCCCAGTAGGGCAAGGTAGAGCAGCCGCCCTACCTTGATTTTCAGCGAATACCTTCACGTGCATATGTTTTTTCTGAAAAATTTGAGTGGTCATACTTAAAAACGGATATCGTATGTGAAAGTTATGCTTGTTTTAGTGAGCACTGCGCAAAACTGATTCCAAACCAAAACAAGGACCATGTGTTGTCTAGTTTGAAACCAACTATTTATGTTTGCGATCTAATTCTCAATCTAACAAAACCCGACTCTAAGAAATGTTCTAGGTTAGGTATTTAATGATAACATAGAGGATGTTTTGACCACCGTATGTGGTGTGGCCAAAACTAATTCTAATTATGTGATGAATTAATCTTTATGATTGTAGTTTGCCTTTGTATATAATATTGATCTAAAATATTAATTATATTAGTTTAGTCAGTATCTTTCGTTAAGAATGTGAGGCATGCTCTCCCAATTGGAGAAATGATGATTTAGAGCCCCCATTGGAAGATGTGAATTCTTGAAGAAAATCATATCACAATTCTATGTATGGATGAAATGGTAATAAAATTAGGGAAAATCAGCAAAAGGGAGAAGACACCAAGCCACTATTTATTATTTTAAAAGTGTGGGCACCTTCTATGTTGCTATAGATATATGTTGTCCATATGATGAGGATTAAAGACTTCAGAGATTGTCTTAATATTTGAATGGCACATCATAATTCATATGGTTTATCGCTTCGTTAAGCTGATATTGCTTTTACTAGTGGTGATGAGAATTGAAAGGGATTTCTCAATGACAAAGGTCATCAAGATCGAGTTATGCAACAATATGTCAACGAGGGCTTCTTCATGACTTAATGATGTGCTACATAGAGCATGGCATAGATGTCTTCATCAATAAAATTATGGAAGATTTTGAGAAGTGGTAGAGCTTTTGCCATTAACTAAACTTCAATAATTCATTAAAGCTTCATCATTAGGTATGTTTTTAGGTTCTATTTATATTCAAATATTTTTATTTTTCAATTTTATTAAGTGATTATTCTAGGATCATATGTAGTAGTATCTCGATTGCTATCATATGTTTAGAATTCGTCCTACCTCAAATTTTTCCCGTCCTTCGCCACTGTGAATGGATGGGTGTTGCATGGACGAGTCTAAACATGTAACTTCAAGATCTAGGGCATTGCAGTTAAATAATAATAAGCATCCAAGTACTAAACAATCATAGGCATGTGCTCCATATATAGTCACGCGTGCTTGCAATGAGAACTTGCACAACATTTTTTGTCCTGCTAGCCCGTTGCAGCGGGGCCTCTAGGGAACTACTGGCAATCAAGGTGCTCCTTTTAATAGAGCACCAGAGCAAAGCATTAACACTCCGTGAACACATGTGATCCTCACATCACAACCATCCCCTCCGGTTGTCCCAATCTCTGTCACTTCGGGGCCTTTGGATCCGGACAATGATATGTGTACACAACTTGCAGATAAGATCACAAACAATACTATCATAATGATTCAATAATAAGTTCAGATCCGAGATTAGGGCACTCAGGCCCTAGTGACAAGCATTAAGCACAACAAGTTGCAACAAAGTCAAATAGCACTAATAGAGATACTAGGCACCATTCCCTAACAATATTATTCGATTACATGATAGAATTCATCCAATCCCTACCATCCCCATAGCCTACAGCGGGGGATTACTCACTCATGGATGAGGGAAACATTGATGGTTGATGGAGAGACGTTGGTGATGACGATGGCGATGATCCTCCCCAAATTCCCCGTCCAGGCAGGGTGCCAGAACGGAGTTTCTGGATCCAAATCACGGTTTCTGGTGGTGGCGATGCAGCGGAACTCTTTCTGGAAAAACGACGACCCCCCTTGGTTTTTAGGTCAGGAGGCTTCTTATAGGCGAAGAGGGAGGCCGAGGGGGTGCCTGAGGTGGCCGCACCCCCCCAGGCGTGGCCAGGCCTGGCCCACGCCTGGCAGGGGTGTGGGCCCCTCAGGCCTCCACTCCGTCTCATACTCTGTCTCCATGGATCTTCTGGTGAAATAGGATTTTTGGCATATTTTCCGGGATTTTTCCTGATAGTTCATTTTCTGCACAAAAACTAGACACCAAGGTAATTCTGTTGAAAACAGCGTCAGTCCGTGTTAGTTGTATCCAAATCACACAAGTTTAGAGGAGAAACAATATCAAAAGTGTCCAGGAAAGTAGATACGTTTTGGACGTATCAACTCCCCCAAGCTTAGCTTATTGCTTGTCCTCAAGCAATTCAGTTGAAAACTGAGTGCAATAAAAGAACTTTCACGAATACATTTGCTTCATATGATGTAAATATTCTCAACACAGGAGTAGATACTTAAACCATTAATAATAAGAAGTATGCAACTAAGTCTACTCAATAGTCATTGCAAGCTATGAAGAGAAACCAACTCAATAATAATAAGTAGCATGGAACATAAACATAAGCAACATTGCAATGCTCATAAGAAGGTATGATAGAGTGGTATCTCGCTTGCCTTTGTTTGTAGAGCACAATATAAATGCCAAGGCACCTCTGAAGTTCAAGTGAAGACTAGAAGTAAAAATATCAGAGATACAAGCATCAAAGTCATGACATAATTAACCAAGTTTTGAGACAAACACAAGAATGACAACTATGCTCTCAAGAAGGTGCTCATAGAATAAGTGGTGACTCAACAAGGAAGTGAAAAGGTTTTGAAAAGTTTGAAAGGCTTCCAAATGCTGAAAGTAAGGTACTCACTAGCTTTGAGCTCTCATTGCCCCTATCATAGGCATCTTTATGTGGTTAATGGTGAAAGTGAGGTCCAATATGAGTTATATGCTTGACAGACCATAAACTGGAAATCCCATGTCCCTTGAGTACGAGGGCCGCTCCTCATGCTACTCAGCTTTAGTTACATGTAAGTTCTTGTCATTGTAAATACATGCATATCATAGAGAACCGCCAACGGGGTACCCCTTGCACATGATACAGGAGCTATCCCATAATCAAAATGACAAGGCAAGCAGACAATGAGCATCTCAGCGATCTTTTTATTTGCTATTTGCATAGGTTTTTATTGAGGATGCTTCATAGATGCTCATTATGGTAATGCTACAAGTTTCCACCATGATTAGGCATGGCTTAGGCGTTTCTCTAACACATATATATATAACTCCATGAACTCACAAGCTCCCTTTTTATTTCACACTGACGAAATCCACAAATAAAAGAGCATGGTATCAACTGGATATGTATCCATAAGTGTTGAAAGTGTTCCCCGTGATAGCACGGTTCTGGTAACTCCCAGCCTATAATTTGCAAGCATATAACTTTCATGGATAGGTCACAATGGTTCAGGTTTATTAAGTGCAAGGAATAAATTGTGCCATCAAGTTTGTGAGAGCTTTACTAACTAACTTTCTCAAAATAGTAAAACATTTTATTTGGAAGAAAACAAGGCATAATGAATATGCACTGAATAACAAATGATGCTAATAGGTAGGTATGGTGGACACTGTTGGCCATATTGGTTTTAGGGAGTTGGATGCACAAATAGAGCTCATACTCAATGCAAGTGAAGGCTATGAATAGAGAGAGAGAGTGACAAACGAGAGAGAGCAATAACTGTCATAAACAAGCTTGCAACAAAATAGGACTAATTATGGCATGAAAGTGATACACGAACTCTGAGGCAAAATAAATCATCAAGGCTTACTGACTATTGTTTAGTCATATGCATGCGTGAGCATGTGCCAAGTCGATTCATATGAAACATTCAGAGGAGGATACCACAATATCATACCAAGTTATGAATAGAACAATGCAAGCAAACATTCATATGACATGCTACAAACTATTTGCAAGCTGGAGCTAATCACAAGAAAGCAAGAACTACTAAGCATCCATCAGTAACATACACCTTACATGAACGGACTAAGCATGCTCACAATGATGAGTATATGTACAAAAATGAAAACAAATAGAGTTCGTTACCAGCCTCTTACCACACCTAAAGTTGTCTTAATCTTCATTATTGCCCTTCACTTGTGTGACTAGAATAATAACATGAAACCAAATTCCACTGAGGACGGATGAACCCTGCAAATAACTCACAAAACTAAATAAGAACAACAAATATTTTTGGTGTTTGTGATTTTTCAAACAAGCAAACAAAGCAAAATCTTTTTGGATTTTTTTCTTTAAGGCAAACCAAAGCTAAAAAGCAAAGAAACAAACCAAGAGAAACAACGAAAATATTTTTGATATTTTTGCGTTTTGGGAAAAACAGAAATAAGAACCAAAAAGAAAGCGAAACAATGGATATACAAAGAACCGACGAAACATGATATATAGATGAGTGTGATGTCGGTATACCTCCCCACGCAGCATGTGTGTCGAAAATCATTTTCAACTCACCCATTGTATCAAATGCATTGCCGTTTTCGAAATGCTTTCGAAGTTTTGGATCTAGCCCATACAATATGCCGCAATGAACTAAGTTGTGGTCCTCCTGACGAGTCTGATAGACGTTCTTCTCCTCGTCAGGGGCATCCTCAAAAGGTGGGGGCCTAGCGGCGCTTCTAGCACATATTTCTTTTGTGCAGCAGAGAGGAGAATCCTCAAATTCATGGCCCGTTCGGTAAAGTTGCTACCGTTCGTTGCAAGTTTCTCTTTCTCCATGAACACATTGAAATTAAAAGCAGGTGGTGCCATCTACAATAGAATTTGTAAAGTTTAGACTAAGTTTATGATAAATTGAGTTCAACTAATCCGCATTACGAATGAACTCCCACTCAAAAACGACATCCCTCTTGTGTTTTTGGTGATTACATGAACCAAATCCACTACACTAAGTCCGATCATCACGTGAGTTGGTGTAGCTTCAAAGGCGAGCATCAAATGGGCATCATATCTACTATATGACTCATGCTTAACCTTTCGGTCCGTGTTTCGAGGCCATGTCTGTACATGCTAGGCTCACCAAGTAAGAACCTTAGTATTCGCGTGTGTAACTGTCTTACACCCGAAATATGGTCGTGGACCCAAGAACACCCGATCATCACGTGATGTCTTGGAGCGACGAAAACATAATTGGTGCATACTAAATGAATAACACATTCTTATCTTGATATTTAATTGAGGGATCATCTTATTATGCTAATAAAATGCCAAACAAGCAATATAAGATGCTATCAAACATCACATGTTTATAAGTGAAATGATATGGTTCGCGCATATGATCTCTATCATGTGCATCGTGGTATGATCACTATCATACCTTATGTGTAAGGCCAAGGTCTATGGAACTGACACGTTATGTGTGTTGTAAGAGTATCAACTCATACTTCTACTTACAACATCACCATATCATAACACTAGCCCAGCAACAATCTAAACTAGACGCCTCTAATTTATCCATTGCAAGTTTTACGTGGCTTAGGGATTTCGAAGATAGAACCGTTCATACCTACGAACATGAACCACAACGAGGATAACCAAATTGTTGACAACTCGTTGCAAAATAGATATTGACTATAGTAGGAGAGACATACACCCGCTAGCCACTTATGCAAACTAGTTGCATGTCAAGCGTGGAATAGGTCTCATGTGCGAGGACATGTAAAGTTTGTCTAGGCCGCTTCATCCCACTATGCCACCAGTATCCAAAATTACAATTAAGAAGCAACAACATTATCATCATCGCCCACATACTCATATGTGCACTACCCGTGTAAAGCATCTACGCATAGATCCAGCTCTGATACCACTGTAGGGTTCGCAGCATAGAAAACAAAAAAATTCCTATGATGGGAACAACTATGTACCAAGATCTATCTACTAGATACAAACAACGGGCAGATGTATATCCATAGAGAACATACCCTTGAAGACCGACAAAGCTTAACGAGTTAAACTCGTGGTTGATGTAGACGATCTCTTGCCGATCTCAAGATCGAGAGGAAGTCCTAGCGCCGCAAATCAGCAGCGCATCCGTGCTCGCACACACGTCTGAGGCACCGAGCAACCTCCGCCTCCTCGCTCCAGCTATACAGCGGAAGCACAACTCTTTCTTGCTGAATAGCCACCGGGAACATGTATCTCGCTAGTCCGAGACCATGGGGATAAATACTAGAGGGGGAGAGAGATCCTTCACGAGGAGGTGTGAGTGAGAGAGAGGGACAGGGGTGCCTTTTATAGGAGGAGGGGGGCACCCAAGGGGGTGGCCGCTGGCCATGGGACTGCCCCCTCCCCTTCTTCATTCATGTGGGTGGACACTCCACTCACAAAAACCTCTTCAATTCCCTCCACTCAAAATCCCACTCAAAATTGCTATTAAATTTCCACCAAATTTAATGCAAACTCTCATTAAATAAAACTCCTTTTATTTATTCAGAATTTTTTCAATTAATTTAATGAAAAACATTCACATATAACCCCTTGCTAGAATTCCATTTCACATGCAAAAACACTTTCTACAATTTCACCCGAAAACCTGTTTCGGTATCTAGTGAAATAAATTCCTGGGCTGTTATTCTTTCCGACATGAAACTTTTGCTCCAATTGGATGTAGGTGTCTCTTAAGTGTGCCACCCTACGGTTCACGAATAATGCGGACATGATCGAGACCCCTCTCGGATCAATAATCAGAAGCGGGATCTGGAGACCCATACTGACTCCCACACATTCAACTATGACCTTCTCGTGATCGTCGGAACCTTTTATGCTAGTATCTTAATCCCTTTGTTTCATGATATATTACATGTCCGAGATTCGATCATCGGTATCTCCATACCTAGTTTGATCTCGTTACTGACATGCACACTTTTCTCGTTCCCATGATATAACATTCTAGTGATCAAATCACTTGCTTGCAAGCTAACCAATGTGATATCACCGAGAGGGCCCAAAGTATATCTATCCGTCATCGGGATGAGCAAATTCCACTCTCGATCCATGGGCCTCAACATAACACTTTATTAGTTCTGAACCCATCTTTATAATCACCCTGTTACGGTGTGACGTTTGATGTTATCAAGAAACTCTTCCGGTGTTAGTGATTGACATGATCTCATGGTCTAAGGATTAGGATCACTTCGTAAGTTGTTATAGCAATATAAACTCAATGACTTTGTTCGTAATGCTATACTTCGGATGAATGTTCATCACACCATTAAACTAATGTTGTGATCCCGTTATTAACAACATCCAATGTCCATGATCAGGAAACCTTGATCATCTTGTTAATCAACGAGCTAGTTTATGAGAGAGGCATAACTAGGAACTTTCTGTTTGTTTATTAAACACACATGTATTAACGTTTCTGTATTAATACAATTATAGCATGCAAAATAAACATCTATCATATACTTGGAATACACATAATAAACACTTTATTATTGCCTCTCAGGGCATATTCCCTTCAGTTTTAGCATGCAAAAGCATAGTATTGTGGTATTCTCCTTTGATGCTTTGTTGGGTTGACTTGGCACATGCTCACACCATGTTATGTCTATGAACAAGTCACAATAGCCTCTATGATCATTTAGTCCTTGACTTGTAGTACCAATCTATGCTTTGATTAGTAATGTCTTGTTGCTCTGCATGATTATGGCCATTATTGCTCTCTTAGTTGGTTGCTCCCAGTATTTTGCTAGCCTACACTTGTATGAGTAAGTTCTATTCATGCTTCCAACTCCCAAGAAACCAAGTTATTCTAAAGTGTCCACTATAAATTCCTACGCATGGTGTGTTACACCATTCCAAGTATATTCTTGTTTTCAGCTATCTTCCAGTTCAAAAGTCTCTTTGTTATGTGAAAACTTAGTGATTAAATCCCTCACAAACTTGATGGCACACTTTATATTTCTTTGCCCCTAATAAAATTGAACCATTGTGTCATCTATGTTGTATATACTTGCACTTATACGTTGGAATTAGCAGAACCGTGTTGTCACGGGGAACATTTTCAACATTGCACTTGTACTTTGTACTCAGTTGATATCATGCTCTTTTGTCTATGGATGTCACCGGTGTGAAATAAAGAGGGAACTTGTAAGTCCATGGAGTATGTATTTTGTGTTAGAGAAAGGCCTGGGCCGCTAGCCTAAGCCATGCCTAATCATGGTGGAAACTTGCAGCATCACCATAATGAGCTATCTGTGAAGCATCCTCAATAAAAAGCTATGCACATAGTAAATAAAAAGATCACTGAGATGCTCATTGTCTGCTTGCCTTGTCATTTTGGTTATGGGATAGCTCCTGTACCATGTGCAAGGGGTACCTCGTTGGCGGTTCTCTATGATATGCATGTACTTACAAAGACAAGAACTTATAGGTTATTGAAGTTGAGTAGCATGAGGTGTGGCCCTCGTATTCAAGTGACTTGAGATTGCCAACTTATACTTTGTCAAGATGCTTATGATAGGGGCAATGAGGGCTGAAAGCTAACAAGTACCATAATTTTTGAAAGCTCTTTTTGAAACTTGAAATCCCTGCTTCCCTTTGTGAAGGGCCTTTCTTCCACCATTTTTGAGTCTCCACCTTCTACTTTTAGGCACCATTAAGAGAGCATAGTTGTCATCCTGTGTGCAGTGTCCCAAAACTTATTGATTAATGCATATTGTGATATTACTTATTCTCGTGCTACTTGTTTCTAGTCACCCTTGTGAACTTTGAAGGTGTCCTATGCATCTATTTGCTACTCTATGAGGGACAAGCTGATTGCCACTATGCCATGTTTTCTGTATGTGAAACAAACAAACGTTTTTTAATGCATGTTATTCATGATCTTTGTTTGTAGCCTTTCATGTTGCATGCATAGTTACTATGTCCTATTGTTAGAACTCCATCTTTCATGCACATGTTTAGAGTTCTTTGTTCCCAGCTTTCAATGCTTGCAAATGGTTTGGTCTTGGTTTTGATGGTGCATGTCACCTCAAAAATTATTCTTTTATCACTTACCTACTCGAGGACGAGTAGGAGTTAAGCTTGAAGATGCTTGATACGTCGGAAACGTATCTATAATTTTTAATGCTCCATGCTTGTTTATTATCTACTTTGCTTTGCTTTATCTACACTTTGAGGTGTTTTTATATCTTTTCTGGAACTAACCTATTAACAAGTTGCCACAGTGCCAGTTGCATGTTTTCTTCTGTTTTTGTGTGACACCCCCGAGATCAGGGCTAAACAAATCCTAGACCTCCATCTGACATAAGTTTAACCTTGAGCTCGAGAATATCCAGTGAAGAATCGGTAACACAATAGTGACCCTACGATACAAAATTTATTACAACAAGCTCATAAATGAGCAAAGAACCAAATTATTACAAGCAGAGGTCACTGACCACAAACATCAAACAACGGAAGGCAAATTATGCTATTAAGTATAGCAAACTTAACAAATGGCCTAAGAGGCCTGAAGCATAACGATGACGTTCCAGCCCATAGATTCCAGGCTGCCGGCCGGGAACCCCAAGCTACTCATCGATTTCGATGTAGTATAAAACTTGTCTTCAGGTGAACACTTACTCTGCCAAAAGTATCAACAAAACAAGGGTGAGTACAGGGTGTACTCCACAAGACTTATGGCTGGTGGAGTTGTTTTGCATAAAGCCATCTTTGTTTATAAAACAAGAGAGGGAGAAGAAGCTCGTCTAATCACAATATTTTAAAAGGGGATAAGAGAGCGACATCTCTGAAATATTGATCATCATCTTTTGATATCCACCAAATCATCATTATCTACCAACTAGGATCACCCCCTCGTACCCATGAGGAAGCATCCTTAAGCACACATTGATCTGCCAAATTTTACGATTAGGTTATAGTTCTCCATGATCTTAGAATCTGGTCACCAAGCGTTCATAACTGTAAACACAACTTTTTGAAAAGATTTAACCCTGCATGGGTGTACAACTTTACCCACACGTACCATCCGACTCTTAATGCCAAGTTATTAGCCCTCTTCCTTGGAAGGCTGGCAGAGGATGGTTGGCCATGACCTTTACCTTGATTTCGTCGAGACCATGAGTCACGCAATAAGGATGGTTCCGTCGTAACGGGTCAAGTCCCAAAGTCGGTCCTTAAAGATGTGAGGCGAGGTTGGTTTACCAGGGGCACTATCAACCCCAAGCAACCCGGTCCACGCTTCCCTACCTGTTATGAATGCACCTCCTTCACCGCCTTCGAGAAGATCCAGAATGCATGTCGAATGGAATGCCCAAACTATGTGACTCATGGAATCTACTAGGCAAGTTAATCAGGCGAGGGGTTCCCAAGCCCCGTGTGGCTGTATGCTCATCTCGGTTCCAAAGTCAAGAACTCAGTTCCTAGTGGTGGCGAGCATGGGACTAGAAAAAACACATCCCACCGTGGCCTCCCATACAAGCCTTAGCATGTTTAATCTCATATCACCTCTGATCTCATCTCATCGCGTTCTCCTGTCATACTAGATTATCTGCATCTGATACATCATCTGGATGAACCAGCTCTGATAGCTATGCATGGCTAAGCAGGACACGGATAATAGCTCTAGCAGTGCACACAAGTCAAACCTAGTTATGATAGGAGCAGTGGATCAAGTAATATAAGCTCAAAGGGAGTAATGCAATAGATAGGATACTCTATCCATTGATAAAAGACCACAGTAGAATCGTATGCATCATGGCATGAAATGAAATGCTTTCAAAAACATAGGATTATATCATGGTGGTGCTATGCTTGCCTTTGCCAGTTGATAACAGATAAGCAGATCTTCGGGAGCCTTGTACTTTACTTGGGTATAGTTGGTCAAGTATTGTTCGTCGATCTTCGATGGTCTTGATCTTGGTCTTCGATCTCGATCTCGATATCATATTCTACCGGGAAGAACCAAACACCGGAAAGAGAGGGAAATAATCAACACATGGCATCGATGCAATGCTCAAACAAGAATAATGATATGACAAGTTAATTTGTATTAAAATGTAACCCTAAATCATGCTCGGCAATTTAATCGGGGTTCTGAGGGGTGCGAACCCTAACTCGGGGAAACTCTGGATGTATATGAGAGGGGTTACTATGTTATTATAAATATACTTGTCATTTAAGTTGTTTAACAATGCATGCTTATAGCTTAAATAGATAGCTCTCATTTTTCTGAACATTTTGATATATTATTTATATTTTTCTAACTTATAAATAATTAGTTATTGAATTTACAAGATTTAAGCCTTTTCTGAAATTATTAAACAATATTAAATAGGTTTATTGCGTCACGCTTACGCCAGCACACCCTAACTCTACCTTTTCTCACCGAGGCAGTAGCTAGCCATAGAGGCTGATGAGTGGGACCTGGTCCATGTTGGCAAGCCACGCAGGCGCCACGCGGGCTTGCTGGCGAACACTACAGACGATGGCGGCCGACGACGCTAGGGCACGAGCGGGGACGCGCGATTATTTGCATTCGAACCAGCGCTTCACGTTGGATCGGATAGGGGCGGCACCACCTCTAAATGGTCACCGGAGCAACGACTGCTACGATGACTAACGGCGGCAGAGGGCGGCGCACGAAGGGGAAGCGAACCAGAGCGAGATGGAAGAAACAGAGGGGTCCAGGGGGACCAGAGGCTCACCCTCGATGCAATACGGTTGCTAGACGGGCCGGAGGGGTCGAGGTCGACGATATGGTCGTGACGGAGGATGGTCGGCCGCGAGGAAGATGAAGTCGATGGCGATGATTGAAGGCACACAACATTGATTCCTTATTCGAGGGAGCTCAACTCGACGAGGCGGAGCTTCCCACAAGATCAGAACAACGAGGGGAGGCCAGAGACAACGACGAATGGCGAAGCCCGACGGCTAGGGTTTCGGTCCTGCAACATGAGAGGAAGAGAGAGGTCTCTAGGGAGAGGGGGAAGTGGATGAGGACGACAGGGCAATGTCGCGAGGATCTTATCCTACCCTAGGGAGCGATGGACGGCAGGGAGTAGGCGGCGGGGATCGACGGCGGCACCGGCGACACCCAGCTGCTTCCTCCTGAGGAGGAAGACGACGAAAGGGTGGCGAAGCGGTACTGGGCTCGGGTGGGATCCGCTTGGGCCGAACTGGGCCGCTGCGGCTGCTGCGCTGGGAGGCAGGAAGGGGAAGAGGAAAGATGGGCTACGACCTGGGTAGCTGTGCTGCTATTTTTTTTATCAAATCCTTTTTCAATTTCTGTTTTTCATTTTTCTTTTGTATTTTCATATACAAAACTATTTTGATCATTTCAAAAAAATACCAGAAGGTTTAAAAGAATATATAAAATAATGAGGGTCCCTTTTATTCCATTTGGGATCCTTATTTTTGTTATTTCAAAATCAAAACCATTTGAATGTATTTTCAAATAGAGGAGAAAACTAGGGTTTTAGGGTTTTAGTTGGATTTTATTTAATGCAAATTTTAAGACATGATGCTAATGATGCACAAAACAAACCCTAATATAGATTAACAAAAACTAGGGTGTTACATTTTGGTTCCAGAAAGGCAGAAAATCAATATTTTCTCGGAATTGGACAGGACAAAAGCCAAAGTCAATATTTTACCGTGGGGGACACGAAGTCCATAGGAGAGACGGAGAAGCGAACCAGGGCGGCCAGACCCCCCTAGGCACAGGTGGGCCCACCCCACGTCTGGATAGGGTGTGGGGCTCCTGGCCGCCTCCCAGCCTCGCCTCTTCGCCTATAAGAAGCCCCCGATACAGAAACCCTAGACACCCAATCAAAACTCCACAAAACCTTCTATAGACACCGCCATCGTCGTCCCTAGATCGGGGGGGGGGGGTCTGAAGTTCTTCCCGGCACCCTGCCAGAGGGGAGATCATACCGGAGGCCTTCTTCTCCGGTATGATGCGTGAGTAGTTCCACCTTGGACTATGGGTCCATGTAGTAGCTAGATGGTTGTATCTCCTCCTTGTGCTTTCATGTATAGATCTTGTGAGCTCCGTTCATGATCAAGATCTAATCTATTTGTAATCATGCATGTTGTGTTTGCGGGGATCCGATGGATATTGAGATTACTATGTCAGATTGATTAATGGTTTTGTCTATTTGATACTATCATGTCTGTGTTGTTTGTGATCTTGCATGCTCTCCGTTGTTAGTAGCTACCTTGGCCAAGTAGTTGCTAGTGACTCCAAGAGGGGGTATTTATGCTCGATAGTGGGTTCATTCCTCTAGTTTCCAAGGGAAGTGACAAAAATATCTTTGGTTGTAGATGTGTTGTTGCTACTAGGGAGAAAACAATGGTCTCTTGTTCATGGAACAAGTGGATTGTTTACCTTACACACTTTGCTTAAAGCAGTTGTCTGTTGCTTGTAACTTAATACTGGAGGGGGTTCGGATGATAACCTGAAGGTGGACTTCTAGTCATAGATGCAGTTGGATGGCGGTCTATGTATATTGTTGTATTGCCCAATCAAATCTCATAGGATCTTTTTGTCTGGTATTGCATTGTTATGCCTTGCTCAGTTCCTGTCAATTGCCCTACTGTAATTTGTTTACCCTTCATGCCATGTTGTTTATCTAAGGAGAGCACCTATAGTGAACTATGGACCCCGGTCCAATCTTTACCATTGATACATCTTCCACTGTTACATGTTTACTTGCTGCAAACCATTACCTTCCACACCATACGTTTAATCCTTTGTTACAGCAATCGGTGAGATTGACAACCTCAGTGTTAGTTGGGGCAAAGTCTTGAGTTTGTGTTGTGCAGGTCTCCGCGTTGCTTGCAACACCTGTGTGACGTTTCCTTCCTCCTACTAGTTCGATAACCTCGGTTTCTTACTGAGGGAAAACTTGCTGCCGTGCTGCTTCACACCTTGCTCTTGGGGTTCCCAACAGACTCCACGTCAAGCACCAAGTTCTCTGGCGCCATCAAGGAGTCATCAACAAGTTTTTTGGCGCCGTTGCCGGGGATCAACAAGACAGCTTCAACCTCTTCCTCCTCGTCAAGCTCCAGCAATGGGGCAAGGGGTACCCCGTTGGCAGTTCTCTATGATACATATGTACTTACTATGACAAGAACTTACCGGTGACTAAAGTTGAGTAGCATGAGGAGCGGCCGTCGTACTCAAGGGACATGAGATTTCCAACTTATATTTTGTCAAGCATATACACCATATTTTGTTTACTTTAACCTTAATCACTTCAAGATGCTTATGATAGGGGCAATGAGAGTTGAAAGCTAACAAGTACCATAATTTTTAGAAGCTCTTTATGAGACTTGAAATCCCTGCTTCCCTTTATGAAGGGCCTTTCTTCCACTTTTATATTGAGTCTCCACCTTCTATCCTTAGGCACCAATTAAGAGAGCATAGTTGTCATTCTTAGTTCTATATGCATTGTCCCAAAACTTATTGATTGATTCATAATGTTGATAACGCTTGTTCTTGAACTATTTGTATCTAGTCACTCTTATGAACTTTGAAGGTGTCCTATGCATTTATGTTTGCTACTCCATGAGGGATAAGTTGAATGCCACTATGCTATGTTTTCTGTATGTGAAACAAACAAACGTCTTTCAATGCATTGTTATTCATGATCTTTGTTTGTAACCTTTCATGTTGCATGCATAGTTACTTTGTCTTATTGTTAGAACTCCATCTTTCATGCTCATGTTTAGAGTTCTTTCATCCCAGCTTTCAATGCTTGCAAATGGTTTGATCTTGATTTTGATGGTGCATGTCACCTCAAAAATTATTCTTTTTATCACTTACCTACTCGAGGACGAGCAGGAGTTAAGCTTGGGGATGCTTGATACGTCGGAACGTATCTATAATTTTTGATGTTCCATGCTTGTTTAGTATCTACTTTGATTTGCTTTGTCTACACTTTGAGGTATTTTTATATGTTTTCCTGTACTAACCTATTAACAATATGCCACAGTGCCAGTTGCTTGTTTTCTTCTGTTTTTGGTTCCAGAAAAGGCAGAAAATCAATATTCTCGGAATTGGACGGGAAAAAAGCCAATCTTCCTATTTTTCCCGGAGCAACACGGAACCACGAAGCAGAGATGGAGGAGGACACCAGGGTGGCCACACCCTAGGTGGGCGCAGGCCAGCCCTGGTGGCGCCCATACGGGGTGTGGGACCCCTGGCCCTCCACCGACCTTGCCTCCTTCGTCTATAAGAAGCCCCCGACTCCGAAATCCTAAATCATTGACCAGAAAGCCACGAGAAGTTCCGCAACACTACCGCCACCGAAGGGGAGATTTGGGGGACATAAGTCTATGTTCCGGCACCCTGCCGGGACGGGGAAGTGCCCCGGGAGCCATATCCTTCGATATCCACCACCATATCGATCAATCTCCATCACCATCTCCCGCACCGTTGCCGATTCCCATGATGAGGAGGGAGTAGTTCTTCCTCGAGGCTAACGGCTCTACCGGTAGCTATGTGTTCATCTCTCTCACTATGTGTGATCATATTGTGATCATGATTTTTGTAATCAAGTAGATCTACCTTGCTACTCAAGTGCTTTAATAGATCTCCGGCTCTCCCCACGTGTGTGAAAGTGACAGCGTGTACACCGTGGTGGCACTTAGGCAAGGGTTTACATAAATACTCAAGTACTTCAATAGATCTCTGCTCTCCCCACGTGTGTGAAAGTGACAGCATGCACGCCGTGGTGGCACTTAGGCTAGAGTTCATAAATCCTTATCATGAGTATATTTTGAGTTGGTTGTCTCTATGAAATTGTGGTGTTTGTTGGAACCATATAGCGCTCAAGGTGACAGTGTGGGGTTATCTAGATGGGGAAGGCAGACTTTGAGGAGTGCTGTTATAGCCCTACCGCGGATTAGAGTTCACCAACTGGAGAGTAGTTAAGAGTAGTATCATGAAGAGAATATATTTATATGAGAGAGTGTTCACTAGTGAAAGTATGATCCCTAGGCCTTGTTTCTAAACATTGAAACACCATTCACAACTAGATATTTTGCATGTTTGCTTGCTTCCAGTCTTTTTCTCCCCATCAAGCTCTTTTCTGTCACCGTTGTCTTATAATCATCCATACTACTCGTATTTCACTATCTCTTCGCCGAACTAGTGGACATATACACCTAACAAGTGTATTGGGTGTGTTGGGGACACAAGATACTTCTTGTATCTTGATTGCAGGGTTGCTTGAGAGGGATACCTTTGACCACTTCCTCCCTGAGTTCGATAAACCTTGGGTGATCCACTTAAGGGAAACTTGCTGCTATTCTACAAACCTTTGCACTTGGAGGCCCAACAAATGTCTACAAGAATAGAAGTGCGTAGACATCAGTGTTGGCCATTGTCCATAGGAACGCCAACCACATTCATGCCATGCCGGCTAAGGCCCACTACTCCAACAACATCCAGATGCAACAGCCTCCACAACAGTTCCTTGCCAACAGCGGTGTTGTGTTTGTGGATTCCTTTGGTGCAGGCAGCACCAACAACAACAATGATGCAAAGATGACTATGATGCTGGCGCCAGGGTTCGGCTTCAACGTGAAGGGTTTCGCAGCATAGTAAATCAAAATTTTCTACGGAAGCGAACAGAGGGAAAGCCAAGATCTAATCTAGGAGATGCAAACAACAAGAGAGATTGGATTAGATCTTCATACCCTTTGAAGATTCGCACAGCGGAACGTTCGTCGGAACGTGGGTGATGTAGTCGTACTCGCTTCTCCTCCTCGCGATCCAATCCGATCTAGCACCACAAGTGGCGGTGCCTCCGTGAGATGCACACGTGCAGCACCTCGACGTCTCCTCCTTCCTCGGACCAGCAAGTAGGGTGGAGAGATAGATTGGATCTACAGCACGACGGCGTGGTGTATATGGTGGAGAATTTCTGCAGCAGGGCTTCGCCTACAAACAGTCGGGAGGGAGAGAGGAGGGCAGCAGGGCTACTAGGGTTTGGAGGAAGGTGTGTGTGTAGTAGTAGGGGGGGAGGGGGCGCACCAGCCCTCTATATATAGAGGGGGGGTGCGGCCAGCCCTTGCCCATCCTCCAAGCCTATCTCTAGTTTAAACGATTTAAACTTTCCCTTATCTAGAAATCCTATCTCTAGTTTAAACGATTTTAAACTTATCTAGGATCGGCTGGGCCCTATGGGGCCTTGTGCCCCTGGCCCAATGCGGCCAGGACACTCCCTAATAGGCCCATGCCCCCTCCCGGAAGGTGGGGCCACGTTGGTCCCCTTCCAGAAGGTTCTAGAAGCTTCCGGTACAATACCGATTAACCCGGAACAATTCCGAACTCCAAAAACTGCACTGCCTTATATGAATCTTATTCTCCGGACCATTCCGGAACCTCTCGTGATATCCCGGATCCCATCTGAGACTCCGAACAAAAACTCATAAACCAATTATCCAATCTATCCTAGCGTCGAGACACGTTAAGTGTGTGACCCTGCGGGTTCGAGAATATGCAGACATGATCTTCTATCAATAATCAACAGCGGGGTCTGGGCACCCATATTGACTCCCACACATTCATCGATGATCATATCGGATGAACCATGATGCCAGGATTCAATCAATCCCATATATATATTTCCCTTCGTCTCGCGATATTTTACTTGCCCGAGATTCGATCGTCGGTATCGTCATACCTAGTTCAACCTCGTTCACAGCAAGCACTTTACTCGTTCCGTAATCCGATATCACTTCGTGATTAACTTCTTAACCACATGCTTGCAAGCGGTGTTGATATCGATTACCGAGTGGGCCCGAAGTATATCTCTCCGACTTGGGAGGGACAAATTCCATCTCGATACATACAACCCAACAGATACTTTCCGATCACCTGAGAGACACCTTTATGATCACCCTCTCATAGGATGACGTTTGATGACCTCAAAGCTTTCTTCCGATACCAGGGAGTTGCATTATCTCATGGTCTAAGGAATACAATATTTGACATAAGAAAAGCTTCGCAAAGACGAACACGATGACACGATCTAATTGCTTCGCTTAGTTTGGGTCTGTCCACCATATCATTCTCCCAAATGATATGATCTCATTATCAATTGACAACTCATGTCTATGGTCAGGAAACCTTAACCATCATTGATCAATGAGCTAGTCCATAGAGGCGTACTAGGGACACGGTGTTGTTCACAAACCACACAAGTATTAATGTTTCCGCTTAATACAATTCTAGCATGGAATATAAACTTTATCATGAACAAGAATTATAATAATAACATCTTTATTATTCCCTCTAGGGCATAATTCCAACAGTCTTCCACTTGCACTAGAGTCAATAATCTAGTTTACATTTGGCAACAATCTCACACCCATGGCACTGAGGTGTTGATCATGTTTTACACGTGGAAGAGGTTTAGTCAATGGATCTGCGACATTCAGATCTGTATGTACTTTGCTAATCTTCAGATCTCCATCTGCTATATAATCTCGGATTATATGAAACTTGCGGTTGATATGCTTGGTCTTTGGATGATATCTTGGTTCCTTAGCGAGTGCTATGGCGCCAGTGTTGTCACACAATATCTCCAGTGGGTCCAATGCACTTGGAACCACGCCAAGCTCAGTGATGAAGTTTCTGATCCAAACTCCTTCACTTGACGCTTCTGCAGCAGCCATGTATTCCGCTTCTACTGTAGATCCCGCGATCACGCTTTGCTTGCAGCTTCTCCAGCTCACAGCTCCTCCATTCAAAATATACACGTATCCTGTCTGAGATTTAGAATCATCCTTGTCGGTGTCGAAACTAGCGTCGACGTAACCTTTTACGACAAGCTGTTCATCACCCCCATAGACTAAGAACATTTCTTTAGTCCTATTTAGGTACCTTAGGATGTTCTTCACGGCTGTCCAGTGTTCCACTCCTGGATCACTTTGATATCTGCTCGTCAAACTAAGAGCATTGGACACATCCGGTCTAGTACACAGCATGGCATACATGATGGAACCTATGGCCGATGCATAAGGCACTTTTCTCATAGCTTCCCTATCATTTACCGTAGCTGGACACTGAGCCTTGCTCATTATCTTACCTGACAACATAGGCACTGAACCTTTCGTTGCCTTATCCATTCTGAACCTTTTCAGAACTTTGTCTAGGTATGTACTCTGGCTTAAAGCTATCACGCATCTTTGTCTATCTCTATAGATTTTGATGCCCAATATATAAGCAGCTTCACCTAGGTCTTTCATTGAAAAACACTTGTTCAAATAACTCTTCACATCGTTAAGCATGTTGATGTCATTTCCAATAATCAATATGTCATCCACATATAGTACCAGAAACGTCACCAAGCTCCCACTCACTTTCTTGTAGATGCAAGCTTCGTAGCAATTTGGAACAAATCCAAAGCTCTTGATCACTTGATCAAAACGAAGGTTCCAACTCCGAGATGCTTGCTTCAGTCCATAAATGGAACGCTGAAGTTTGCATACTTTATCAGCATCCTTAGGATCGACAAAACCTTCGGGTTGCATCATATACAACTCTTCATCAATGTTGCCATTGAGGAACGCAGTCTTGACATCCATCTGCCATATTTCATAATCATGAAACGCAGCAATTGCTAATAAAATCCGAATGGACTTAAACATCGCTACGAGAGAGAAAGTATCATCGTAGTCAACACCTTGAACTTGTCGAAAACCTTTTGCGACAAGCCGTGCTTTATAGACGGTAACATTACCATCCGCGTCCGTTTTCTTCTTGAAGATCCATTTGCACTCAACGGCCTTTCGGTCGCTAGGAGGGTCCACCAAAGTCCATACTTGGTTTTCGCTCATGGATCCCAATTCGGATTTCATGGCTTCTAGCCATTTCTCAGAGTCTGGGCTCATCATCGCTTCCTCATAGTTCGTAGGTTCACTGTCTTCTACTAACAAGACAGTCAAGACAGGGTTGCCGTACCACTCAGGAGGGGCACGCGACCTTGTCGACCTGCGACGTTCAGTAGCAGCATCGTCCGAAGCTTCATGATCCTTGTCATTAGCTTCCTCTATTGTTGGTGCAGGCGGCACTGGAACAATTTCAGGTGCTGCGCTACTCTCCAATTCAAGAGAAGGTTCAATAACCTCGTCTAGCTCTACTTTCCTCCCACTCACTTCTTTCGAGAGAAACTCCTTCTCAAGAAAGGAACCGTTCTTTGCAACAAACACTTTGCCTTCGGTTCTGTGATAGAAGGTATACCCAATAGTTTCCTTAGGGTATCCTATGAAGACGCATTTCTCCGCTTTGGGTTCGAGCTTGTCCGGCATCAACTTTTTTACGTAAGCTTCGCATCCCCAAACTTTAAGAAACGACAACTTAGGTTTACCACCAAACCACAGTTCATACGGTGTCGTCTCAACGGATTTAGATGGAGCCCTATTTAAAGTGAATGCAGCGGTTTCTAATGCATAACCCCAAAATGATAACGGCAAATCAGTAAGAGACATCATCGATCGGACCATATCTAATAGGGTTCGATTCCGGCATTCAGACACACCATTGCGCTGTGGTGTTCCGGGTGGTGTGAGTTGTGAAAAGATTCCACTTGCTTTGAGATGCGTGAGAAAATCATAACTCAAATATTCGCCCCCACGATCGGATCGTAGAAACTTAATCTTTCTGTTACGATGGTTCTCCACTTCATTCTGAAATTCTTTGAACTTTTCAAACGTTTCAGATTTATGTTTCATTAAATAGATATACCCATATCTACTTAAGTCATCGGTAAAAGTGAGAAAATAGCGATATCCACCACGCGTCGAAACACTCATCGGTCCGCATACATCGGTATGTATGATTTCCAACAAGTCCATTGCTCGCTCCATCATACCGGAGAACGGGGTTTTGATCATCTTGCCCATGAGGCATGGTTCGCATGTGTCAAATGATTCAAAATCAAGAGACTCCAAAAGTCCATCAGAATGGAGTTTCTTCATGCGCTTTACTCCAATATGACCTAGACGACAGTGCCACAAATAAGTAGTATTATCACTATCTACTTTGCATCTCTTAGCCTCAATGTTATGGATGTGTGTTTCATCCCTTTCGAGATTTAGAAGAAATAAACCATTTACAAGGGGTGCATGACCATAAAAGATGTTACTCATATAAATAGAACAACCATTATTCTCCGATTTAAATGAATAACCGTCTTGCAATAAACACGATCCAGAAATAATGTTCATGCTCAACGCAGGCACATAATAACATTTATTAAGGTTTAAAACTAATCCCGAAGGTAAAACTAAGGAGAGCGTGCCGACGGCCATCACATCAACTCTTGATCCGTTGCCAACGCGCATCGTCACCTCATCCCTCGCAAGCCGTCGTCTATTCCGTAGCTCTTGTTTCGAGTTACAAATATTAGCAACTAAACCAGTATCAAATACCCAGGCACTACAACGAGGGCTAGTAAGGAAAACATCAATAACATGTATATCAAATATACCTTTGATGGTGCCAGCCTTCTTGTCCGCTAAGTACTTCGGACAGTTGCGCTTCCAGTGACCCTTGTCCTTGCAATAGAAGCACTCAGTTTCCGGCTTGGGACCAGACCTGAGCTTCTTCTCAGCAGGGGCATTGCGCTTGCCGCCGCCCTTCTTGAAGGGCTTCTTTGCACCTTTACCTTTCTTAAAGGAGGGCTTGTTGACCATCAACACATGATTATCCTTCTTGATGTCCACCTCCGCAGCCTTCAGCTTTGCGAAGAGCTTGGTGATCGTATCAGTGGAACCAATCTGATTATGAGTCACTACAAAACTTTTGTAGCTGGGAGGGAGTGATTGCAGAACCCTGTCAATCTTGAGCTCCTCTAGAATCTTGTAGTCAAGTTGCTCAAGGCGTTGAGTGTAGCCCGACATCTTAATGGCGTGCTCACTAACGGAACTCCCTTCCTCCATCTTGCAGTTAAAGAACTTCTCGGAGATCTCATATCTCTCAGAACGGGCCTGAGTCTGAAACATGGTTTTCAACTCTTCGAGAATCTCAAAGGGCCCGGGATAGTTTTCAAAACGATTTTGAAGTTCCGGTTCCATAGCAAACAACATGGTGCTCTTAATCACACCATAATCATCTTTGCGCGACTGATAGACAGCTTTCTCATCAGCCGGCGCAGTTGCAGCAGGGGCGTCACCTAACGCTTTTTCAAGGACATAGTCCTTTTGACCGCCAGACAGAATGATTCTTAGATTGCGGAACCAGATGGTGAAGTTAGACCCATTGTTTCTAAGCTTTTCTTTCTCAGCAAAAACGTTGAAGTTGAAGTTGGACTTGGCCATGTGATCTACAGTATTTGCAAGTACAAATTAGACTATGTTCATGATAAATAGTTCAACTTAATCAAATTACTAGATGAACTCCCACTAAATTCAACATCCCTCAAGTTGTTTAGTGAACACGATCCAAATTCACCACACCTAATCCGATCATCACGAGAAGAGATGTGGTTTCAATGGTGGACAACGAAGTGTCGATCATATCATTCATATGACTCATGCTTAACCTTTTGGTTCTTGTGTTCCGAGGCCATGTCTGTACATGCTAGGCTCGTCAAGTTAGACCCAAGTATTTCCGCGTGTGCAAAACTGGTTTGCACCCGTTGTATGTGAGCGTAGAGTCTATAGCACCCGATCATCACGTGATGCTTGGACACGACGAACTTTCGCAACGGTGCATACTTGGGGAGAACACAGTTTTTATCTTGATCTTTAAGTGAGGAATCATCTTATAATGCTACCGTCGCGATCTAAGCATAATAAGATACATAAAAGGATAAACATCACATGCATATAACTTTATGTGACATGGTATAGCCAATCTTCGCGCAATGATCTCCATCTTGTGCGTTCCGGCATGATCTCCATCACTCCACCATGATTGCCTCCACCACGAATAGCAACTACAACTATTGCTAACTACTTAGCGATAAAGTAAAGCTATTACATGGCGTATAAGAAGTTGACTCGCAGGTCATACACAATTATAAAGACAACCATATGGCTCTTGCCGGTTGTGTACTCATCGACATGCAAGTCGTGAAACATTACAAAACATGATCATCGCATACAATATACACATCACATCTTGGGCCATACCATATCACAGAAAACACTCCCTGCAAAAACAAGTTAGACGCCTCTACTTTGTTGTTGCATGTTTTACGTGGCTTATGGGAGTAGATGCTAAGAACGATTCTTACCTACGGAAAGCCACAACGGTGATATTATGGTTGCCAAACTCCGGTGTTAATCCCATGACAACTATAGTGAGAGAAACTGACATCCACCAGCCGCATGTGTGGTACAAGCCACACGTCAAGTGCGGAGCCGGTCTCGCGAACGACGTCGCGTAAGGTTGGCCTGGACCGCTTCAATCTCACTATCCCGCGTCATAAGAAGAACACAAACAAGAGGCTTGCAACAGAAAACATCAACGCCCGCAACAACCATGTTGCGTTCTACTCGTGAATCACATCTACGCATAGATCTAGCTCTGATACCACTGAAGGGGTTCGCAGCATAGTAAATCAAAATTTTCTACGGAAGCGAACAGAGGGAAAGCCAAGATCTAATCTAGGAGATGCAAACAACGAGAGAGATTGGATTAGATCTTCATACCCTTGAAGATTCGCACAGCGGAACGTTCGTCGGAACGTGGGTGATGTAGTCGTACTCGCTTCTCCTCCTCGCGATCCGATCCGATCTAGCACCACAAGTGGCGGTGCCTCCGTGAGATGCACACGTGCAGCACCTCGACGTCTCCTCCTTCCTCGGACCAGCAAGTAGGGTGGAGAGATAGATTGGATCTACAGCACGACGGCGTGGTGTATATGGTGGAGAATTTCTGCAGCAGGGCTTCGCCTACAAACAGTCGGGAGGGAGAGAGGAGGGCAGCAGGGCTACTAGGGTTTGGAGGAAGGTGTGTGTGTAGTAGTAGGGGGGAGGGGGCGCACCAGCCCTCTATATATAGAGGGGGGGTGCGGCCAGCCCTTGCCCATCCTCCAAGCCTATCTCTAGTTTAAACGATTTAAACTTTCCCTTATCTAGAAATCCTATCTCTAGTTTAAACGATTTTAAACTTATCTAGGATCGGCTGGGCCCTATGGGGCCTTGTGCCCCTGGCCCAATGCGGCCAGGACACTCCCTCATAGGCCCATGCCCCCTCCCGGAAGGTGGGGCCATGTTGGTCCCCTTCCGGAAGGTTCTAGAAGCTTCCGGTACAATACCGATTAACCCGGAACAATTCCGAACTCCAAAAACTGCACTGCCTTATATGAATCTTATTCTCCGGACCATTCCGGAACCTCTCGTGATATCCCGGATCCCATCCGAGACTCCGAACAAAAACTCATAAACCAATTATCCAATCTATCCTAGCGTCGAGACACGTTAAGTGTGTGACCCTGCGGGTTCGAGAATATGCAGACATGATCTTCTATCAATAATCAATAGCGGGGTCTGGGCACCCATATTGACTCCCACACATTCATCGATGATCATATCGGATGAACCACGATGCCAGGATTCAATCAATCCCATATATATATTCCCTTCGTCTCGCGATATTTTACTTGCCCGAGATTCGATCGTCGGTATCGTCATACCTAGTTCAACCTCGTTCACAGCAAGCACTTTACTCGTTCCGTAATCCGATATCACTTCGTGATTAACTCCTTAACCACATGCTTGCAAGCGGTGTTGATATCGATTACCGAGTGGGCCCGAAGTATATCTCTCCGACTTGGGAGGGACAAATTCCATCTCGATACATACAACCCAACAGATACTTTCCGATCACCTGAGAGACACCTTTATGATCACCCTCTCATAGGATGACGTTTGATGACCTCAAAGCTTTCTTACGATACCAGGGAGTTGCATTATCTCATGGTCTAAGGAATACAATATTTGACATAAGAAAAGCTTCGCAAAGACGAACACGATGACACGATCTAATTGCTTCGCTTAGTTTGGGTCTGTCCACCATATCATTCTCCCAAATGATATAATCTCATTATCAATTGACAACTCATGTCTATGGTCAGGAAACCTTAACCATCATTGATCAATGAGCTAGTACATAGAGGCGTACTAGAGACACGGTGTTGTTCACAAACCACACAAGTATTAATGTTTCCGCTTAATACAATTCTAGCATAGAATATAAACTTTATCATGAACAAGAATTATAATAATAACATCTTTATTATTGCCTCTAGGGCATAATTCCAACACAACGGCCCATACTAAGATCTAGACATATTATGATTTAATTCTTTCCCCATTCGTTATTCGCATGCATGCATCCATTTGAGTGCATGCGTGGATGGACGGCATAGATGAACTTGGACCGAGATTAGATGCTGGCTAGCTATCTTATCGGATCATGTATCCTCGTTTTAGTTTCTTTGTTTTGGTTGGTCGCTACCCTTTTTCATATGCATCTAGGTGATGAGCCATCTATATGGATGATCAATGCATATGTAATCGTTTTGATGACATATTGGTCATATGGTTCACATGTTGCGGTAAACCGGCTCCTGCTCGTGTCACACGACAAATTGGGTTCAGTTATTGGTGTGGCTTCTAATGTGTTAGTCCAATTTCATGAAATACAAGCCTTTATTAGTTTTTATTTGCTCGCGACGTAGTCAGGCATGTTAAGTTTATCGATATCTAAGATTATCCACCATAAAGGTTCCTTAATTCTAGTGGGAGATAATTCCGCGGAAACTTGCCCAATGATGGGCGTTTCTTTTCCATACCAAACTCAGAGTAGTATACACAAAGATAAAGACATGTTTAAAGTAGGAGCTAGATAGTTTGGTGCAGGTAGCACACGCAGGAGCAGTACTGACTATGGCAGAATAGACATGCATATGTAGATGATGATGATGCAGCAGTGGTCAGGGACGGACCCAGTATCAAAATTAAGAGGGGAAAAATGTGCTAATTAGGTAAATCCTCTTACTAACTTGGGACAACTGACTCTTTAAGCTTGCTATTACAAAGGAACTAAAAATTGAGTGGGGGCAACTTCCCCATAGCCAACACGTTGGATCCCTCGGCTGCATACGGTTTACCTATTTGATGCCATGGTATTTGATATTGTCTTAAGGGTGAATATATTACCTTGTTACTAGGTAATACGCAATATTAATGTACTCTAGAATTCTAATTACTTTTCTTCATGATACAAATGCGACAAAATGATAGTTCAGTAGAACAGGGCCGCTAGACTCAAACAGACCCGCGTCGCTCCTGACCCAGGACGACTCGGGGGAACCCTAGCCGCCACCGGCGGCGGGCTCCCCCCGCGAGTCTCCCTCCGGCGCCGCAGCCGCAGCCCTCACGCGGTGGCGGCGGGCGCCCTCGCCGCCAAAGGCTGGAGGGGGGGGCTGCCGTGGAAGCGTTTTGGCGGGTCGGGGCGACAACGCGGCTTGCTCTGGAGGTCGCGGGCGGCGCATGGTGGCTCGGCGGAGGCGGTGTGGGTGGCGTACGGAGGGGGCTCACTGCGACGACGACCGTCTGCGGGTGCGCCACGTGGGCTAGATCTGGAGCCATCTAGGCCAGGTCGGCCCTCGGCAGGGGCGCCGTGGTAGGCAGCGGTCAAGGCGTGGTGCTGGGATCTGCTGGGCGGCGGCTCTGGCACTGCTACGGTGGTTCCCGGTTTGGTTCTCTCCCTTTTTGCCTGCTCGATCCATCCTCCGGGAACCGGCCGACGATGTGGGGATTGCTGTGTCGGATCTAATAAAAGTGGTGGTCCTTTGATTTCTTTCGCACGAAGACAAAGATCTGCTTGATGTCTGCCTCCTTGATCTGGTCTGGAGAGGCGGGTTCCGGAAGGCTCCGCCGGCGAACTCCCATGGGCGTATCATGCCTGGAGATTGCTGGATCGGAAGGTATTCGGTCGCGCGCACCTTGTTTTTCTGGCCGTTTGGTTTCAGCGGGAGCGTTGCGAAGCTCTGTTGTTTGTTCCCACCAAGTGCCATGCTTTAAGCCATGGTGATGTCAGATGCGGAGAATGTCAGGAAAGCGAAAATTTGAGGGTAGTGATGGTGATTTTTGTTCTTGTGGCGACGGAGATCTGTCTGCGTGATCTGGTACTCGTTGCAGCGACTGTTGGTGCGGGAAGACAACACAAGGGAGTTCCCAGTCTTATCTTGCAGGGTGAAAATCCAAGGTCTGGCCTTAGCTGGTTGTGCCTGGCAATGACCTTGTTGAAAGCATTGTTTTGTGAGTAAGAATTTTCTCTAGGGTGAAAATCTATGACCTTTGGTCAGACAACGACGACGCTTGGGCACTGTGTGTGGTTCTAATGGTTTCACTGTCCTTTTTTGAAGATTAGTTCTCTGTAGCGGGACTTTTCTTTTTTGTAATTCTATTTCTTTTTTCTGAGCTGTGTGCATCCGTAGAGCCACTAGGGCATGCGTTGTTGCAGAAGCGGAGTGTAATTGGTGTCCTAGTGATATTAATATATACTTTTTTTTTTTAAAAAAAAGCGACAAAAAGCTGCCTTGTTTGATCACACGTCGTGTGTATGTGTGTGTCACATTCAGCTACGGATCATTGAGACACAATGTTTCATTAGTTTAAGGTGAGCGGCTGCTCAAGTGGGCACTAGATAACGAAGATGATGTCATCAAAAAGGTGATGATGGCTTTGCTGACAATGTGGCTAGGCGGCCAATGGTTCTCTCGTACCTACTCACGTCCATCGGGCCATTCGCTACCTAACTTCTTCAACATTGATGCATTGTTTCTCTCAATCGAGTTCATGACTCGTTTTGTCTTAACGCTCCATCAATCGATCTACCCGTGTGTCTTCTATATTGGTTTCTCATGTGCTACCTAGTTACATATATATATAGCTCAGACAACTTGATAGAGCCTGTCACGAGTCACGACCACTTGAACACATGCATGATAAATTGCCATAATTGTTCTTGTACGCCGCGGGATGTTGTCTCTATTATCGCTGAGTTGTGCATATCATGGCCATGATACAATGCACATTCAATTTCTGACTATATGCCGAGTTGTCAATCTTAAACCATAAGTCGGTGAAATGCCAACATCATATCAAAATAGAGAAAAGATTAATTGCTTCATGCAGCTTATTTCTTTTTCGTGATGATGTACGGTTTTCCGTTTCTTGAAAATGGAACGAACATATTGTTTATTCGTTGAGATATTTTCTATTGGAACTTTCTTTTTTTGAAGCAGTCTCCATATACCAAATAGCTCATTTTTTACTTTTTCATATTAACTGACATATCTTTATCTAAAAGCATTTTAGAGTGCTGGTATATACATATTTAGACAAAGTTGTGTCACTTTGTATTTTTGCGAAATTCCATCAAAATCAAGACCACCTAGCGACTGTATCCACGTGATGCAAATCGGCTCCCCCACCCGATTTGAAGCCCAAAAACATGACGACCTCCTTCACTTCACGTCACCTCTGCTTTCTCTCTCTCTGAAAAACAAATCTCCTCTGAAAAAAAAACCTTCACCGTAGCCGGAGGCGGAGGCGAGATGCTGCTGCGGCGGCGACGGCTGCCCCTTGGCGACCTCACGAACCTCTCCTCCTCCACCTCCGTCATCACTAGCCCCAATTCCTTCGCGCGATCCAAGCCCCGCACGAGCCCAAGCGCCTGCAGCAGCATCAGCAGCATTGGCTCCTCCACCGCCCTCCACACCCGCTGCCCTCCGCCGCCGCCTCCTCCCTCTGGTAAGCTACACCATCTCCGTTGCTTATTAAAGCTAGGGTTTCTCTGGATTTGGGAATTTCCTAGCCTGGGTGGCTGATGCCCGATGGATCCCCTCCCGCCAACAGCCGCTGCTCCGCGCCAAGAACTACCGCACATGGAGTATTTGAACTCTTATTACCTATTTGTGTCTGTGCTTCAGGTAACAAGGGAACATGGAGCCTTTGGACAAGAGTTCTGGTGAGCCGCTACCATGCCAGGATTTCATCGAGGACCAGAGAGCCTACATTGTGGAAATCGATGCATTTGAGTAGGTCGTGCACGAGCTCATTGCATCCTCGTATTTCAGCAAAGAAATGCACATTTATTCTGTTAGAAAATGGTACTGTAATATATTAACTTTTTCTTACAGCCGTAAAATGTTAACTTACCAAAGCATTCCACTTGCATTAGTGATACGTCGTGGTCGTCCCACTTTCTCGGTCCGTGTTCTTTAATCTTGTTCCTTCACCAATTACAATTTTGTTCTTTTATTTTTTCAAGGAAGTTCATTACAGTGTTGGATATGATGCGGTCTGATTATCCATAGGTCCACCGTGACACCAACTATACAGTATTGAAAGTGAGCTAGGCCTATGATTAGAGACGTCTCTGAAGTAGGGGAATTGAGGGGTCTTGACATAGAAAACTATATAAAACCTAATGGCATCCAAATCAACAACTCTGTGCTCACCCTTTTGCACGAAGCAAGAACAGAAGTGCAAGCGATTTGTTTCCGAGCAACTCTTTTTTGTACCACCATTCCCATAGACTGTTCCTGCACCTATTCATTGAGACATGGAAATGTGTTTGATCATTGTTCCTCGGCAACCTCACAAACCTCTCCTCCTCCACTTCCTTCCTCACCCGTCGCAAGCCCGCCGCGTGATCCGAGCCCCGCACCAGCCCTAGCGCTAGCAGCACGAGCAGCATTGGCTCCTCCACCGCACCCCACACCGTGCACGAGCAGCACGAGCAGTAGGATCTCCTCGTATTTATTCGCAGTGTCATGCTTATTCATTCACTGTACATTTAGACAGGCCACTCTGTGCTGATTTGATCCTAGGAACATAGTATGCCCTGCTTGCTTGCTACATTAGAGCAACTATGCATGTTTTGGATGGTTTGGCGTGACATGGATCGATTAATCTCCGGTGCTCTGCTTGCTGCCCAATGTTACAAAATGCTACATAGAAAATAGGTTTCCTGACGCTGGTGTTTTCTGCACCATTAGTCTTTCTTCTGCTGCGGTGTGAAGACTACTCCTTTTTGCCAGCTTCACTGGAGTAATATTGCGCCTCATTTCTATAAATTTTTAACAACTAAGAGTACTAGTTTTCATGATGAAAGAAACCGAGGAAACAATCATCTGCTCAAAGAGCACTGCGCGCGTGCTTCTGAAATTAATTATGGGATGCCTCTTCCTAGTTTGGTCCTATAACAAGATCTAAGGGCATTTGAAATTAACACTCTGATTTGAAGTTCATTATCTGAATGAAACACTCTGATTGGTTCCTTTTTTATTAATTTATTTTTGTGCAGTAGCCCCTGTGATCAAGGGCAAGGCTAAATCCACAAGGGAGCTTCAAAGGTCTATTTGTCACCTAAAGAAGACTAATAAGATCATGTACATGTACATTAGCACTCAGCTCCAAGTAATGCTTCTCTTGAAGGTAGCAACAATTATATAGGCCATTCACGCTCATTGCAGCGTCGTATTTTTGGAAAGAAATGCACCTTCATTCTGCTCGAAAATGATAAAATAGTAAGCTAACGAAGCAGTCCGCTTGTATTACTGATATTTCAGTCTTCTCCATTTCTTGGTAATGTGTTCTTTGATATTGTTCATCCACCCATTTTACTTTTGTGAGGAAGCTTGTTACAATGTTGGATCTCGTGTGGTCTGGTTATCCATAGCACCACTGTACTATCCAGCCTAAGAAAGTATTGGAAGTGAGTGAGTCCTATTACTGGGGATGTGCCTGACATACCGGAAGTGAGGGGGTCTGGACTCTGGAGTAGAACACTATAATGCTATATAAAGAACCCAGTGGCATATTAACCTTTGGTGTGACGCAATGACGCAAGTGCAGGCGATTGTTTCCATGTAACCCTGATCACATGGCCATTTATACACAGTGATCCTGCACTTATTCAACGAAATTGGAAATGCACTGAAGCATTGTTTGGGCCTGCAGGCGTGACACTTGGAATCACTTAGCATTTTAGCCTTAGCCTGCTCCATCATCATGTTTAGTATCATCCATATTATCCTTTGCTTTGTTTCACTTCTTTTTCCTGTTACCTTTTGGTTGCCTTCATATGAAATCCTGTTTCTGTAATCCTGAACATCCCCTGTATATCTCCACTAAACCAAAGTAAAGACTGGAGACGTGCTGACTGACACATCCTCACCTCCCAGCAAAAAGACAAGGAAGGTATATCAGGTTTCTGCTCACATATTAGGTGATTGACTGTTTCTATGGCATCTAGCAGCCCTTCTTGTAAAAATTATGAGGTCCCTTTTTATGGTTACTGTATATCAAAAGTAGTGTTGAATATTGTTTGCAGGATCAACACTTTGGTTGGTCACCTATGCAGCTTAAGATAACTTCCAACTTAGTGTCAGGAATAACACCTGGTGTGATTATGTTCATTTCTCATAATTGACACTTTGGTTACTTTTACTGGTCTGAAAACCAGTGTGTGCTGTAGTGCTAATCGGAAACAACATATTTGGTTGTGCTCGACGTGTGTGCGCTTTCTGAATAGAACGTTTCTTTCATGGATCTCTATGTATCTTTCTCTGTTGCCCCGTTACAACATGCATACTTCTAGCTAGAGAGTATTAGTATGTTAACTTTTTATATGGCATCTAACAGCTCTTCTTGTGAAAATTGTAAGGTCCCTGTTTGCTATCTTTTGTTGCCCTGCGGATCTTTCTCCATTTGTGGAACTCTTTGGTTCTACTTTTCTTTGTAAAGAATGTGCACTTTATCATCTCGTTGTGTTTCTTTGTAAACAATGTGGACTCTTATCATGTCCCTGTGTTTGCGTTTTAAGTGACAAGGGAAGAGCTGCCTTACATGGAGCCTTTGGACGAGGGCTCTGGTGAGCCGCTACCAAGTCAGGATTTTCTCGAGGAGCGGAGAGGTGCGCCGCTACCAAGTCAGGATTTTCTCGAGGAGCGGAGAGCCTACTTTGCAGAGAGTGATGCGTTTGAGCTGGTAGTGGAGTTTGTTTCGGCAGGAAGTGATCTAGAGTAGATGTTTTGGGCCTCTCAATTCTTCATATAAAATGCATAAGGGGGGTTATGTATATATATACATACATACATGAAAGTAGAGAAGAGCTTATCACACATTGCACAGATCGTATGATGTCATAGAGGTTGCCATAGAGCGCGGAGTAAATAAGTGCAGCGTCAGTGAATATATATATATATATATTTTACTGCACGAGTTTAACTATCTACCGCTTACTCAGCAGAGGAAATGGCAATCTTCAGGAGTCAGGACATACTGCATCACTTCGCAGCTGACACAAAATGTATGGCAATGTGTCGTAGCATCGGGGTTGTGAGTCGTGATGATACTATATAGGTAGTTTAAACAAGCATCAGGACTGCTGCTGCACCATTTTTATATGTATAGTAAAGGTGCACCGAAAGTGTTTTCACTTTCTACTTGTTTCTGTATGGTATATTGCCATATTGGTGGGTGGTTAATGCTTTTGATCGAACCACGGTTTATTTTTATGAGACATGGCTGCTAGGAGGACTATGTCTCTGAATTTTGATCCATGGTAGATGATCTGTTTTTCTTCTTTTTGACATTGTTCTTGGTCTTTCTTTTTTAGACGCTGATCTTGACTTGTAATCGGATGGCCAAAATAGTTGATGGTGTCAGCGGCCTCGTAGAGTACCTGTAATATAAGTGTCGTCTTGGTCGGCTGGTGTATCCCCTTAACCGTACTGCCTACCTGGCAGTATGCTATAATCGATGGAATATTGTATATACCAAGTTGTCCTTAACATGCAATGCTAGCTACATCCCCATGACATTGACTCGATGGAAGCTTGCTGGAGGTTAGAGTTATCTATGATGCTTAAACTAGTCGTAGTACCAATAGACAAGTATCATTATTATTTGATCGCTATCTGTCAGCAACAGTGTATAGATGAAACTGAAGGACCAAGTGGCATCGGAGGCATCTTATCAGTTCGCAGAACGTGGTCGCTGGCAGCTTAGTTGATGCAGTATTCGGGTATTAAATAAGTACTACAGTCCACAAAGTGGATCATGCCATTTGATTCTAGCAAGTCTCCAAGTTGTTGCAAGTGGAAGAGTTGTTAAAATGTTTTGATGTTGAAATGGACAAGTAGAGACTAGTGGCTTGATTGGAAATTAGGAATACAAAGTCTTCCTTTTCTTTGGTTGCTGAAGTCGGTGGCCTGGTGGCTGATGCAGACAGCTTTAATAATTAGTGTGGCAATGTGCATGCTGCCCCTAGTTTGTTTCTGTAAATCGCTGCATTCCGGCTTAAGGTACTACATGGGATCAAATGACCTTCAATTGTTATCAAAATAATAAATCCTATCTAACATGTTGACTGGTAACGATAGGTGTAGACGTTGTCAAGTATATTAAATAATAGTAGTAACCCACAAGGTTTGTTTCATTGCACAAATCAATGTTTTTCCTGTCAATATTCTTGGTTCCTAACAGGTGTGTTGCTCTCCATTATAGGCTTCGAGTAATTTTGGTTTCCATGATATTTCCAGATCTCGGGTGAACATATGTATGCGCTATCATCCGGTGAGCATCTGCACAAGCTAGTAGCCTCTTACGGTTTCGGATTGCAGCTCTACATATGTTTGATCAGCTCTACATGGGAGTTTAACCATGGGAAAATATCCATTGTTGTCTCAGGAACAATCTTTCCATGCATTTCCGGTTTGTGCTAAAGTCGCTTGGAGCAGTTCCTGTTTGGGCTAAAGTTGCTTGGAGCAGTTCCAGTTTTTGCTTTCTAGACTATATGCAGACAGGGCTAACTCTACAGCAGGTAAGCATTTCCCACCTACAAATTTATCAAGTAAACTAATGCTGCCATGCTCTAGTTCTGATCACCATGTAACTAGAATAGAGGACACAAATTTGCTGGAGGGTATACTTGACCAAGCGAGGACGCGAGGGATCTGCCATTAACACTATTAAAGGACATCACAAATGATTTCTCTGAAGAAAGAAAAATTGGTCAGGGCAGTTTTGGTGAGGTTTACAATTTGAGAAATTACTTTTAAAGATCTCGAATCCAGTAACTATCACTTGTTCGATTAAAATGTACCAACATGGTACAAACAGAACTTGGCCACTCTGTTTTGGTATTGTATTGCTGAGCACCACTTTAACACTGACCAACAGGGTGTACTTGGAGACCGGATTGTTGCCGTCAAGAGGATCTATACGAACGTGTACACATTTGATGACAACCTATTTCATTGTGATGTTACCAGACTGATGAAGATCAATCGCCAAAATGTAATCCGGTTTCTAGGCGTCTGTCCTGAAGGATACCAAAAACCGATGGAGGAGGATTGATCTGGAAGATTCTGGCCGATGTATTAGAGAGATTGCTCTGCTTCGAGTACATCAGAAATGGAAGTCTTGATAAGCATATTACTGGTACGATCTTATTTCATTTGATAGTAAATTTCAGCTTTTATACCCTATTTTATCATTATAGTTAGGGTTGACATAGAGCTGATTCTGTGCATCACCGAAGTTATATTCAGCGAGGCTCCCTTCTGTTTGTTTTCATATTCAGTTTTGTTGTAGTTGACTGTTTAAGATACGGAACTAGGAACTTGGGTTATAAGGTGGTTTGAGTTATAGGGTGGTTTGTGCGAGGAACTAGGAACTTGGGTCTGTAAGGACGGTGATTATGCCGATTTCATGGCCTCATTGAGAAAACTTATATGCAGTACAATTTGGCAAAGAGGGAGTACTAACTAGTTATACCCAAAGATCAAACTGCTGAATAAACGTGTGCAGTATATTTAACTCAATTAATAGATTGATCTTCATAACCATCGTTCATTGGAACGGTCGACATACCGAACCCCTTTCCAGAGGCTGGCTTTTTTATGGTGGCACCAAGAGACACTGTGTCGCTTCCAAGCATCATGCCCACCGCCGACATCACCGGCCGATCCACCGGGTTCTCCTGGACACACAAGAGCCCAACTTGGATGCACCTCATCACGTCGCTCTCTGCGAAGCTGCTGTTCATGCATGGGTCCATCCTCTCCAACACCGTTCCGGCCATCCAATGCTCCCAGATTTGCACATACGCATGATTGATTTGCAGCTAAGCCATGAGCCAAGCTGCATTGTGGTATGTGTTCAGATATAACTTCGTGATGGAGCATACCGTGGTCAAGAGATCTTCAGATTGTGTGGTGTCGCTGTTCTTCATCCCCGTCACGATCTCCAAAACCATTACCCCGAAGCTGAATACGTCCGATTTCACGGAGTAGCTCCCACGCATCACATATTCCGGCGCCATGTATCCGCTGAAACAATAGAACATGCATGATGATTACCCTTGATGTTCCAACATGAGTTTCCCTTTAGCTAGAATAGAAGGAATGCTGGTAGTACTAGCTAAAACTCACTATGTACCGACGACACGGTTGGTGACGCCCTGCGTCTGGCCTCGCTCAAAGAGCCTGGCGAGGCCAAAGTCCGAGATCTTTGGGTTCATGTCGGCATCAAGAAGGATGTTGCTAGCTTTGAGATCACGATGGACTACTTTGAGTTGGGAGTCTTCGTGGAGGTACTGAAGTCCTCGAGCGATCCCTCTTATGATCCTCTGCCTCTTTCCCCAGTCAAGCTGCTCCCGCTTCTCAATGTCTGCCACAATGTTTAGAAAGTGTATGGACCTGAGCTGCAATTCTATGTTTCCAATGATCAATCATACATAAATAAAACATCGATTACCGAATAGGATCTGGTCGAGGCTCCGGTTGGGGACAAACTCGTAGATGAGCAGCTGCTCCCGCTGCTCCAAGCAGATGCCGACAAGCCTGACGAGATTCTTGTGCTTGAGCTTCGCGACCAGGGCGAGCTCGTTCTTGAGCTCATCCACTCCTTGCGTCGAGCCCCTAGACAGTCTCTTCACTGCAATCTCATCGCCGTCTGGTAGAGTACCCTACAGGTGCACCAAATTGGGTCAAACGTGCTCAGCTGCATGTAAAAATTCCAATCTATCACTTCACACTATCAGCACCTTGTACACCGCGCCGAATCCGCCTTCCCCGAGCCTGTTGCTTTCCGCAAAGTCCCCGGTTGCGGCTCGCAGAGTTGAAATATCCATCATCATCGAGTCTACACTCCCAGTGTCCTCAGTTTCACCGGAGTAACTAGGATCTGTTGACAAGAATTATCAGTTTGCCTTTTTATGTCCAAATTTATAGTGTAAACTATAGAATTTATTTTGCTGGACATATATACATGGTTGCTTGGCTTGTGCTGGCGACCGCCGTCTCCTCCTCCAGATAAAGAGGCCAGCGATAAGGTTTGCGGCTGCTAGAGTAGGCAGCACAATTATAAGAACCATACCAGGAACGCTGTACTTTGTCCCTGTGAATAATTTGACCAATGAATGTAGCAAAAAAAGTTATCTCAGATTCTATGCAGTAAACTTGAACAAAATAATAGACTAGACCGGAGGGCAGGGAAAATTGGAATAAGTGAAACAAAATACCCTAAAGAGACAGAGATTTTGGCGGCACGGCGCACGGTTCTCATGGCTCATCCCTTGCCACGACAACATGGCTTTCCGAATTTCTTTTCCTAATTTTTTAGATGGTCTAAGTTACACCTTTCTTTATATTTAGTTTTTGTTCATGCTGCCTGGACTGCCATATGTGTGAAATTACCATCAGATAGTCATCAACAACAAAACCTCTTTTCGCAAAATATTTTTGAGGGAAGGTGTAGGTTTTTGGCCATCCTTACATGAAATATCTGAAAATGTTCCAGTGCGTGAAGAGCCAAAATTTAGTCAGTTTGATATTTGAAGGGCCGAGAATGTCTGATGCTGTAAATAAAGTGTCTAGAGGAGGCAGTTGCGTTGAATAAGTCCTCCCAGCTTCGCCCTACTCTGCCTACAAGTGCTTCTCTGAATATAGCCTGATTTGTGAAAATGTATTATTACCGGAAAAATTAAATCCTATGAGACCCTGTCTATATTCCTGAAGGATAGACCCATCTTTATGCATAATGGTTAGAAAAAAAGACTACTCCACCTTCATGCATAATGGTTAGAAAAAAGACTACTCTTTAGTTTAAAGAAAACTAAGTACTCTCGCTCTATCTACACGAAGGTGTCACAGTCAGGGCAGTAAAAAATGCGGTTTGACTCACCTTCTCCGACCGGCGTCACAACATTGGGCACCAAAGCCGGTGCGGTTGCCGGTGCTGGCGCTGGTGCCGGAGCTCCAGGGCCGGCCGATATGCGCACCGTCACTGGGCCATCAAGGAATGGCCTGTTCTCGTACCGGAGGCTGCACCTGATGCCAAGAATCCTAGCCCCAACACTGTACAGCGGCGTGCCCAACGCCTGGATCATGTTGGCGAGGCAATCCCGGCAGCGCGCCGGCGTGAGGTCCGGCGTGCACTGCGCCCAGCTGTACACCTCGGGGATTTCCTGGTCAAAGGTGACCGCCCCGGATGCGTACAGCCGCGGCGTCACGGAGGCGGCGTATTCCGCGGTGGCGTTCAGGAGCGCCGACACGACGCGGTCGAAGCGGGCCGGCTCCGCCGTGGCGTTGGTGCTGTAGACGAAGGGGAACGCCGAGGTGAGGGCGGTGTCGTCGGAGGCGCTGAGGCTGCGGTTGGAGTAGTGGAGGAAGCAGGCCTCGTAGTACATGGTGGCCTCCTTGCTGTAGGAGCACGCGCTCGGCAGGTCCTCGAACCCCTGGGCGAGGCAGTCGGAGCAGGAGGTGGCGTTCGTGTCGCCACGGCAGAGCGCGTGGGCCCAGACCTGGCCGGCCTGCGCTGTGGCGTAGAGGCCCGGGGATGTAGAGGCGTTCCTGGGGAGGGTCGCGGCGATGGTGTTGATGCTCGCCAGGTAGGTGGTGTCGTTGGCCGCGAAGCTGCTGCCGCTGCCACAGACTGGCCACGGGTATCCGGCGGCTCGTTGGGGGGCAAGAAGAAGGGCCATGATCATGGCCACAAACAGGACGGCCATGCCGCCGGGCCCTGTGTCTGTGTGGAACCAAGATGAAGGTGGGAGATAGATTTTGTAAACTGGATGGACTAGCTAGCCTCTGACATGGCGGTTGGCAAATGAGAATACCACGACGGAAGAGACGAACTCATTATTAGTCACGTGTGAAACTAGTCCCGTTTGTCATGACCAACGACTTACATTTCCCATTTCTCAATAATGTGGCCGTATCTACAAAATAAAGCTACCTCTACCTTCCACGCTCTAGCCATGGCTCTCCGTCACCGCTTGTCCGTGTCGGTGATCGTCGCCGTGGTGCTGCTCGCCTCTCCGCGCGGCGCTGTGGGAGTATACCCGTGGTTAATTTGCGGCGACGGCGGCTTCCCGGCGGACAGCGATTACAAGGCCAGCCTCGGCCTCCTGGCCGCCACCATGCCCAAGAACGCCTCCACGTCCCCTGGTCTCTTCGCCACCGCGCAGGCCGGCATCGCCCCGGAGCAGGTGTGGGCTCTCGCGCTCTGCCGCGGCGACGCCACCGCCTCATACTGCTCCAGCTGCCTCGACCAGGGCTTCCAGGACCTCATCGCCTCTTGCGACTACAAGGACGCCACCATCTACTACGACTCCTGCTTGCTCACCTACTCCAACATCCACTTCCGCGCCTCCGACGACATCAAGTACAGCCTGTATTACCCTATCCGCAACAACCTTAACGCTACCGCGGAGCCGGCGCGGTTCGAGCGCCTCGTGGCGGCGCTCGTCAACGCCACCGCCAGCAGCGCTGCCTTCAACTCCTCCACGCGCCTCTACGCGTCCGGGCAGGCCGACTTCGACAAGGAGCTGCCCGAGGTGTACAGCTGGGCGCAGTGCACGCCGGACTATTCGCCGGACCGCTGCTGGAGGTGCCTCGTCCGGATCATGAGCGAGTTACCGACCTACTTCACGGACGCCATCGGAGCCAGGGTCCTCGGGATCAGGTGCAGCATCAGGTATGAGACCCAGCCCTTCTTCAATGGCTCGGCGACGGTGTGGCTATCGGCAACAACAGCCAGCGGGCCGGCGCCGGCCGTGGTGCCTAATGTGGTCGCGGCGGTTGGACAAGGTGAGTCGAAGCTTTTCAACACTTAATTAGGGAGATTTACAAATTAACTCCTAAAATAACTTGCTTATTAATTGTTAATCCCTCGGTTCTTATTTACTTTGGCGTTCTTCGTTGCAAACTATGAGGGTTTCTAGACTAGCAAACTATGAGGGATTCTTGGTAGCGCAACCACATTTCTTCACCTATTGTCCATAATCAGCGAACTAGTAATCATGCCATTTCCCCCTCTCTGCCATCACTAATTCCGGTTGCAAATGTGGAATAATTCCCACAGTTTCCTGCACATGTAGAACCCACATGGCCCAATGTGCCCCCAATAATGCTACATCTACGGGCTGATTTTTACGGGATCACGCTTACGGGATTACGTGGAGAGAAACTGTAGCGATCACGTCCCTGAATTCACGGAAGGGTGCAGGATTTTAACCAACCAATTGATTCCACCTCAGTCCGTAAGTCTTTCCCGTAACAAAATGCCCATAAGTGTAGCATTATTGATGTGCCCCCACTATTTTACATTCTTGTATTTGATAATAGAGAGCGCAAAAAGGTTGTCATGTGTAAATATTGAACTTTTTTTGTCAAACCAGGAACCAAAGTGTATTTTTTTTATTACTATTTCACAAGCGAGACTTTTTTGTACTTATCAGACCTTCATAGTTTTTTAGGGAAAGCCATCCGGCGGGCTTTTATTGATTCCCAAATAAACATACATCGTTTATGAGTTTTATATAGGCCCAGTTCTTTTGTTGGCTTAAAAAATAAGCTGCCCTCTTCCCAGCTTCTCTCAGAAGCTGCACCTTATAATAGTAATTGCAATAACTATGTTTTTTTTTTGTTCTAACTCCTCGGCAATACATGATCTATGTTTTGTTTGGTTCAAGCCTATTCTCTTATCTGACACTCTGCCTTGACTTTTTGTTTTGCTACATTGGCTACTTCACAGGAAAAAAGTATAGAGTTCCTGCCATGGTTCCTATAATTCTGTTGCCTATTGTAGCAGCAATAAGCCTCGTCGCTTGCTTCTCTTTCTGGAGGAGGCGGGGGCCACCGAGCGAAGAAAAGCAGCCATGTATATCCAAAAAAAATCTCTATTTCACTGCATGAAAAACATGCCAAAAAAAACTCTGCATTTAGTTGTGTATCTGCTTATTGACACCGTGATGTATATGTGTATTCACATAGATCTTAGCTATTCCGCTGAGGTCGAAGACGTTGAAAGTGCCGACTGGATGATGATTGACATTTCAACACTTCGAGCGGCGACCGAAGATTTTGCAGAGAGCAGAAAGCTTGGGGAAGGTGGATTTGGCGCAGTGTACAAGGTACTGATCAAAAGTGATCGATGAATAAGCAGATTTGCATTAAAAATTTAGGAATTTTATAGTTTCTGGTTTGATACCAGGGCACGCTCCCTAACGGAGAGGAAATAGCAGTGAAGAGGATGTCGAAGAACTCATCGCAAGGAGTTGAGGAGCTGAAGAATGAGCTCGCTTTGGTTGCGAAACTGAGTCACAAGAACCTTGTCCGGCTCATTGGTGTATGCCTAGAGCAGCAGGAGAGGCTGCTAGTGTACGAGTTCGTTTCTAACCGGAGCCTCGACCACATACTCTTCAGTATGTACAATATACTAATAGTTGAACTCCATGATTCCTTCAATTGGTTCTTCTAAAATTTAAGGCAGGTATCTCTGATATGACGATATGTTACTCTGAAACAGCTCTAAAGGGTGACCTTCTGGATTGGGCGAAGAGGTACAAGATCATAGAAGGGATCGCTCGAGGCCTGCAATACCTCCATGAAGACTCCCAGCTCAAAGTAGTTCATCGTGATATGAAAGCGAGTAATGTACTGCTTGACACGAACTCCATCCCCAAGATCTCAGACTTTGGCCTGGCCAAGATCTTTGGGCGAGACCAGACGCAAGGCGTCACAAACCGTGTCGTTGGCACACAGTCAGTGCAAAACCTATCATAGTACTAGTAGCAGCTATTGGAGTCACAACCATAATTTGTTGCACTGATGTTTCAGTGGATACATGGCGCCAGAGTACATGATGCGCGGTAACTACTCTGTGAAATCGGACGTGTTCAGCTTTGGGGTTATGGTCTTGGAGATTGTAACTGGGAGGAAGAACAACGACCACGGCTCTCGACAATCTGAAGATCTCCTGACCATGGTATGCATTTGCTTGTTTTATTTTATCCACAAATAGGTGAGAAATTTTCTTGGTCTGTGCATATACGTACTGATGCACACGTGGGCCACCGCTCACTTTTATCTGAATATCTAAGCGCCAGTTTGAAATTAAACTATATATACATGTGTAGGCGTGGGAGCACTGGACAGATGGGACAATGCTGGAGGTTGTAGACCCGAGCATGAATGGTAGCTTCTCGAAGGAAGAGGTGCTCAAGTGCTTACACATAGGCCTTCTCTGCGTGCAAAGGAACCCCGCGGACCGTCCAATGATGTCCGTGGTTGTCATGATGCTTGGCAGCGAGACGTTCAGTCTCCATGCGCCATCCAATCCGTCCTTCGGCTCAAGGACGAATGCCACCGATGCTGACTAGTCCTATGTGTTGGTCTTCTGATTTTTAGTGCAACAAGTGGGTGGAATGGTGCTAAATGGAGGAACATCCAGGTGCACGATGATTGTTACCACATTTGTCGGCTGTTTGCCAATATATCCTTTGGATATTGCGTGCGTGAAGCAACTTCTTCAGGGCATGAACTCGCGAAGCTAGCCCCTGCATCTCCTCCCTCAGTATGCATAGAAGACAACGAATGTAGTCTACAACGCATACATGTGTATTTATGGTGAAATTTTGCAACGAATATGTAATTCGGATGGACTAAAAAAGAGATGTTTCATGATAAAAATATATTGTATATATATGCACACATGACAAGATAGAAAAGGATGGAAGGGTTTGATGATTTGGAAGCATCATTGGTTTAATGACAACGAAGCTGGCACTAGTACATAATAGCTCTATATCGTTAGTTTATTCCTAATGGTAAATATGTGCATTGGTATTTTGATTATATTATTACCTTGATGAGGAAACCCATTCTGGATGGACTAAAAAAAAAATTCATGTCATATGTACAGGATTGCTCATACATTTTGTTCGTGCTTATGTATACAATGTATGGAGAATCACGACATGTTTATAGAGTTGTGTACACGATTGGAGGGAGATGTTAGTGATACTCTTATCCCTCATGGATAACAGGCGTTCTATGACGCCTGTGGCCACGGGGCGGACTGCGGCGCCATCCAACGCAGGGGGCGGTGCTTCGATCCCGACACCAAGGTCGCGCACGCCTCCTACGCGTTCAACGACTACTACCAGCGCCATGGCCGGTCCGATCAGTCGTGTGACTTCGCCGGCTGTGGCTCCATCGTCCACCAGCGACCCAGTAATATCTCCGTCAATTTATGCTTATCTTGATTTTTCTTTTTGGTACGTATATTTACTCTAATGCTTGCTGCTTATTCAACTCTTGGCAGGATTTGGCAACTGCGTGCTCTGATCAGTGTCATGATTCTGATGCGAGGCGGTCAAGAATACATAATAAGCCTACCTGCTTGCGACAAGGACCTAAGCATGATTTGTTGATTTAAACGAATTATATTTTCTTGCCTGCAATCAGCTTTGGTTCCACCTATAATAATATATAAAAAAAATTAGTACTTATCCCTAATTGATACGACCCCGTCATTGCCTTGAAGACCTGAGCTGTTGGATTGGGACAGCGCACGTGGTTCTAGTTCATCCGAAAATTGTAACCTTGTCACTATGAATAGGGCAATTAGAGCTATATTTTCAGCCGTGTTACATCTGTGTCCCTGGTTCCGTTTAGTGCCGTCCGCCGTTTCCCCTGTCTAGCTTACCGTCTAGTTGACTCGGCTTCTTACATGTGGGTTCCCTCACACGCAGCGTTGTTTTTGGGATTGTAGTGACGAGCGAGCCCCGCCACCTGAGTTGTCGACCGCCCATATTCTAGGTTCGAGTATCTGAGCCCGCATTATTCTGCAAATTTCCCTTATTTTCCTGCTCCACCATCCCGCTCCGTTTCACTCTTCTCGTCCCTTCCCCAGCCATACCGTTCTGTCGTGCACCACCCCCCGAACCTCCACCGCCCTTCCTCTGGCCTCTATTCGCCACCTGGTCGTCGTCCCCTCCCTTCACTCTCTCATTCCTGTCATGACCTATCCTGGCGTGGTTAGGAGGCCTGAAGCGAGAAGCTGAGACGGCACGAAGATGGATCCTGCGAGGCTAGAGAGCACGGGCGAGGGCGACGCAGGGAAAGAGGACGCAGGAAACAAAGCTCTGCAGCTCTATAGCCCGGTGAATGTGCCTTCCGTCCTCCCTGAAGGGTTAGAACTGTAATTTTGTCTCTTCCCTTTTCAAGTAACGACTCTAGTCCAGTGGTATAGCTAAGATGTGTGTTCATAAACTGCAGGACGTCTGCCGCATTAGGATTCCTACTGAAGATTCGACAAGGGTGTCGGAACAAAACCTTGTCCGATGGTAGAATTGAAGTTACCGCTGATTTTGATTATCGATTGATAGTAGACGCGGAAGACCTAATTCTATGTGACTTGTACACGGAATTTGGCAAATTACATACCCGGGTACAACGACACAAATTCTCGGACTTTCTGCGATATTAGAACCGACGAGGAAGTGGCAATGATGTGGGTTAAACATATGGGGACCAGGACTGTGGCGCATGTCTGTCCATATTGTTAATAAAGAGACAAAGAAAGAGTGTGTCGTCAATGAATTTGGACCACCTCCAACACAAAAAACTCAACCAATCATAACGGAGCAGCCTTTCCTCGCGGTACCGAGAGCCGATCTAATTTGTTGATTTAAACGAATTATATTTTCTTGCCTGATATCAGCTTTGGTTCCACCGATAATATACTACTCCCTCCGTACCAAAATAGATATCTTAGATTTGTCAAATTTTGAATGAATCTAGACACTATTTAGTATATAGGTTCATCCAAATTTTAACAAATCTAAGTCATCTATTTTCGGACAGAGGGAGTATAAAAGAGTTTAGTACTCCTACTTATCCATAATTGATACACCCCGTCATTGCCTTGTAGACGTGAGCTGTTGGATTGGAAACCCGTGTAATCATGGAGGACTTTTACAGTACCCTCAAACTAATGGAGACCGTTTATTCTTTCTTATCTAACGACTGTTATTAACTGGTACTCCAGAACATGAAAAAGGAGTACTAGTCTCAAACTCTATGGAGTACCTTAAACTTAAGGGTAAAAAAGTAAAGACTCGGTCTTCCTCTCCTATGGTTGTTCGACAGTTTTTCCTGTGTTGCCAGATTTCCGGCGTCTCCGTTCCATTGCTGCCGTCGACCAAATCCGCTCGCCACTGGCAGGAAGTGCACGCCGCCATCCAATTGGTGCCTCGGCTCCTCAGCCCACGTGTGCAAAAACCTTATGTCATGCCATCGCTGCTTCATCTAGGCGCTCGTCGCCCTTGTAATTGCATTCGCATGTCGGCAATCCGGTGTCGCCGGCTCTCTTTGCTGGCTTTGTATCTGTAGAACCTACATGATTTCCTCACTACCTTCGTTTCCTCAGTCTTCTGCAGTCTCCTTTCAGAATCACCATCTCTCTCTTTGAGTAATAAACCTACTGGCGCTAAATTTTCTCTCAGACTTTTGAATCCTTTGGTCACTGTGAGTTCATTGGTATGGAATTGAAGATTTAAACGTAATCCTTGTAATGGATAGGTGATGACAATATGTTTATTTCCGAGACAGTACACCAATTCTTTCCGGCTGCGTGATGGGGAAGTTACAAGAGCATCAAGAAACGAATTAGTGAAGAGGGGAGGGAATGCTCGATCGCCATGGGAGGATGCTGCATGCGACGGGAGAGGACTTGCCGATCTGTGCGGTAGAAAGGAGATGCCTTCGCGTGCTACTCGGCGGAAGAATCGGCCGGGCTGGTCGATAGAGATTACCGGGAAAAACCACAACTAACCCAAGACTGAAAGTCCATGTTGCCCCTGTAAATGGATGGTTGGATTTACCTGGTACTCCATTACCTCTTGCGGAGTACAAGGGTACTGTAAAAATCCTCGTAATCATGTGCATATATATCAGGGTTCATTATGACTATGGGCCTCACCCACTCGAAAACTGGTACTGTGCCGCTACGAATTGGACAATTGGAGATATACTATCCGCCGACGCGTAATTTTGTTACGTCCGTACCACTGATTCTATTTGATGGCTCCCGTCGTTTTCCCTGTCTAGGTTGTCGTCTGGTTGACTAAGTTTTTTACATGTGGGTCCCATCATGTGGAGCCGCTGTGCTGACAAATAAACTGACGAGCAGACTCCGCCAACTAAACTGTCGACCGTGTGCAACTCATGTTCGAGGATTCGAGCCCGCATTGTTCTACAATTTCCCATATTTCTCCGCTCCACCGCCCTACCCCGCTAGCTCCACCGTTCTCATCCCCTCCCCTGCCACACTGTTCTGTCATGCACCGCCCTGAACCTCCACCATTGTTCCTCTGGCCTTTGTTCTTCGCCTCGCCGTTGTCCCCTCCCTTCCCTCTCTCCTTTCTGTCGTGACATGTCATGACGTGGTCAGAAGGATGGAAGCGTGAAGCTAAGCCATCCGTTGGTTGCACGACCACACCGATGGACGTGAAGCGGATCCGGCACGAAGATGGATCCTGCATGGCAGGAGAGCACGAAGATAGATCCTGCAAGACTGGAGAGCACGAGAGAGGGTGACACAAGGGAAGAGGGTGCGTGAAACAAAGCTCTGCATCTCTATAGCCTGGTAAATGTGCCTTTCGTTCTCCTGAAGGGTAAGAACAGTAATTTCGACTCTTCTCTCTTCAATTAGCGACTATAGTCCAACGGTAATAACAAGGATATGTGTTCATATCCGTAGGAATTATGCAGCATCCTGATTCAACACAGGTGTCGGACTAAAACCTTGTCTGACGGTAGAATTGTAGTTAGCTCTGGTTTTGATTATCCACTGATAGTAGACACAGTAGACCTAACTCTTTGTGACTTGTACACGGAATTTGGCAAGTTCCTGATTATCTAGACGAGGCCCTGGCAATGATGTGGGGTAAACATCTATGGACTAGGACTATTCTAATGTCTTTCCACATTGTTAATAAAGAGACTGGGGAAGAGACTATCGTCAATTATTTTGGACCACCTGCCACACAAATAACTGAACTGAGCCATAACAGAGCATCCTTTTCTGGCGGTACCGAGCGCTACCGCCCAGCTTCTCCTTAAGAATGATGCCTTGTCAAGCAAACACGAAGAGATAGAAATGGGGGGCACTAAGAATGATTTTGTATTTGGAGATGATGATGACAAGAAAGCATATCCAGATATTGCTGCTGATCTCGGTCAGATAGAAAGTAGTGAATACTTAGTTGATCCAAACTTTGCTGACTAGGGGACTCATGGGGAAGAGTATGGTGAAGATGCTGAAATGGGATGCAGACATGATGATGAAGACGAGGACATGATAGTGATACACTTTGACAGGAACAACCCTACCATTAACAAGGGGTCTGTCTAAGACTGTGGAGGACTGTTGATATGCAGTTTTCATACTTGCAATAAAAGTTGGGTTTTATTATATCATTGAAAAAAGTGACTAGGAAAGATTTAGGGTGCATTATAGGGAAAGTAAGGTGAAGACTAGGTGGAAACTACTAGAGGGTGATGAAATGGGAAAAACGATATTTCCCCCCAATTGCGAAAGCCAGATGGGTCTCGATCAAGAAACCCCAAATCAATAAAAAATATCAGGAGAGCGAGCATGGCTCACCTCCTCCTCGTCGGCGTCGCCGCCGTGCTGTCACTAGTTATTACCTTCTTCTCCGTCTCAGGTAATCACGAATAATCTGAAGAAGCCGTGCGGATCTGGTAGCTGAGATGACAAATATTTGTGTGTGTACATTACATTACATATTACAGAGGCCGGCGAGGTGGGGGTGTGCTACGGGATGATGGGTAACAACCTGATGGAACCGCCGGCTGTGGTTGAGCTGCTGAAGAAGAATGGCATTACAAAGGTGAGGCTGTATGACGCCGACGCTGGAGTGCTCCTTGCGCTGGCTAACACGGGTATCAAGGTGGGGGTGTCGCTACCAAATCGAAACCTGGTGGATGCAGCCGCCGCCGGCACCACGTACGGGCATGTGGTACGCGCTGCAGTGGGTGCAGAAGAAGGTGATTGCATACCCGAACGACACGCTGATCGAGAGCGTGGCTGTCGGGAACGATCGAGGTGTTCCACCAGGCACCCGAGCTGACCCATCAGCTCCTCCCGGCCATGCGCAACATCCAGCAGGCGCTGGCCAGCATGGACCTGGACGGCGCAGTGATGAAGGTGATCACTCCGATCGCGCTCAAGGTGCCGTCCTTCCCTCCGTCGGTGAGCGAGTTTCGGGACGACATCGCGTGGTCGGTGATGCTGCCCATGATCGAATTCCTGATAGACACCAACTCGTACATCTCCTTCAACATCTACCCCTACTACGCATACAAGTTCAATCCAGAGCAGATCGACCTGGACTTCGATCGTCTTGTTCCGTCCCAACAAAGGCCAATACGACCCTGGCACCGGCCTCACCTACTTCAACATGTTTGATGCCATGACTGACGCCGTCTTCCATGCCGTGAGCAAGCTCGGTGACTCCCGCGAGGATGATGGTCGACGTAGGAAGATGCTCGGTGGTAGCGGCTTTGAGATTTGGGTTCCAGAGTCGGGGTTTCCCGAAAAAAAAAATCGGGAGTGATTTATTATTGGAGAGTAGCGTGGAGGCGGAGTCCATGGCGAACGCCCAGACATACAACGTGAACCTCATCAAGAAGGTTCTGGGAGTGATTTAATCTAATAATGCTTGCTGCTTATTCAACTCTTGGCAGGATTTGGCAACTGCGTGCTCTGATCAGTGTCATGATATATTCTGATTCGAGGCGGTCAAGAATACATAATAAGCCTACCTGCTTGCGACAAGGACCTAAGCTGATTTGTTGATTTAAACGAATTATATTTTCTTGCCTGCAATCGGCTTTGGTTCCACCGATAATAATATACTATAAAAGATTTTAGTACTTATCCATGATTGATACGCCCCGTCATTGCCTTGTAGACCTGAGCTGTTGGATTGGGACAGCGCATGTGGTTCTAATTCATCCGAAAATTGGAACCGTGTCACTACGAATCGGGCAATTAGAGCTATGTTATCAGCCGCGTTACGTTTGTGTCCCTGGTTCCGTTTAGTGCCATCCGTCATTTCCCCTGCCTAACTTGCCATCTAGTTGACTCGGTTTCTTACACGTGGGATCCCTTACACGTAGCGTTGTTTTTGGGGATTGCACTGACGAGCGAGCCCCGCCACCTGAGCTGTCGACCGCCCACATTCCAGGTTCGAGTATCTGAGCCCGCATTATTCTGCAAATTTCCCTTATTTTCCTGCTCCACCGTCCCGTTCCGCTCCACTGTTCTCGTCCCTTCCCCCGCCGTACGTTCCATCGTGCACCACCCCCAACCTCCACCGCCCTTCCTGTGTCCTCTATTAGCCGCATGGTCGTCGTCCCCTCCCTTCACTCTCTCATTTCCGCCGTGACCTATCCTGGCGTGGTTAGGAGGCCTGAAGCGAGAAGCTGAGACGACACGGGTTAGAACTGTAATTTCGTCTCTTCCCTTTTCAAGTAACGACTCTAGTCCAGTGGTTATAGCTAAGATGTGTGTTCATAAACCGCAGGACGTCTGTCGCATTAGGATTCCTACTGAAGATTCGACAAGGGTGTCGGAACAAAACCTTGCCCGATGGTAGAATTGAAGTTACCGCTGATTTTGATTATCGACTGATAGTAGACGTGGAAAACCAAAGTCTATGTGACTTGTACAAGGAATTTGGCAAATTTCTGATTTTCCAGAACGAGGAATTCATACCTAGGTACAACGACACAAATTCTCGGACCTTCTGCGATATTAGGACCGGCGAGGAAGTGGCAATTATGTGGGGTAAACATATGGGGACCAGGACTATGCCGATGTCTGTCCACATTGTTAATAAAGAGACAAAAAAGAGTGTGTCGTCAATGAATTCAGACCACCTCCAACACAAACAACTCAATCAACCATAACAGATCAGCCTTTCCTCGTGGTACCGAGAGCAGCTGCCCATCTCCTCCTTGAGCATGATGCCTTGTCAAACGAGCATGAAGACATAGAAATGGGGGACACCGAGGATGATTTTGTGGGCTGTCGGAGAGAGGAACCCTAGAGCTTTTATTTCTGTCCTCTACTCGGCATGCAAGCAGGCGACGAGCCCTTGGGTAGGTTTATCTATTTCCAAATGGTAAAAGGCTAAACCGGTGACTTATGGGATGGCAGTGGGCAGTTTTCTTCAAAGTTGTGTTTCCAATGTGATGAAAGCTTCTATCGACCCGCTACGAGATTAGCACTGCAGGAATTCACCGAGTTTGGAGAATCTGGTGGCTCGAAAGTTTCGTTTGGTTTGGATTCTGTGGTGGTAACACAGAAGTTGGTTCTAAAATCCCAACCCAAACGCACCATAAAAGAACTCGTGCTAGTAAGGCGTGCTCCATTACATCAACTCGGTACCAGGTGACCATTCACCATAAACCCCTGTCAAAGAATTGACTCATGCCTTCAGTATTGTCACATCACACCCTTACAATTAATTTACCTAGGATACAGGTCTGAAATTGTAACCTCATTCACAGAAATGTCCTCTACCAACAAAAAATTAGATCCGGAAGAAGAACGCGGGTTCTTACGGTGGTTGAAGCTCCCGAAAAAGAATGCAGGTTCCTCCGGTGGCTGAAGCTCCATGTTTTCCCTGGTTAACAACATAATGACCATGGATATCTCGGGTCTGTCACCAGGGTCCGCTTGGACACACATCAGCCCGACATGTACACATCGTAGTTGTTGGTTTCGAGTATGTTCGTTGAGTGTTTGATCCATCATCTCTGAGATTGTCCCCCTTTTCCAGTGATTCCACACCTGCAGTTTATTATTTTCAGCCTGTTAGTCGTCGGAAGCTGAGATATGATAACGTGTTCATATGAATGAAGCATGACTCTACGTATAAATGCACAAAATAGATGACATGATACTGAAGTGAAATGATCACGCACTTCTGTAAGGAGATTCACATTGTCGTTATCATCAGACCAACACTCCTTTCTCTTAGTAATGATTTGCAGGATCAATACACCGTAGCTGAAAATGTCAATCTTGGGTGACACACTTCGATGATACACATACTCCGGAGCCATATAACCTCTGCAAAGGATGTTAAAAAAATTATACGCTGCAGCGACTCATAGAGGTTTTGGTTTGGTTATGTATGAGCATGGACGTGAGCTTACGGTGTTCCAGCAGCTCCGGCTGTCTTGGTATGTGTGTGTCCTTCTCCTAGAAGCCTTGCCAACCCAAAGTCCGCGATTTTTGGTTCCATGTCGTCATCAAGAAGAATGTTGTTAGGTTTCAGATCTCGATGGATAATCCTCATGCTGGAGTCCTCGTGAAGATACAATATCCCCTTGGCAATACCAAGAATGATGTTGTACCGTTGCTCCCAAATTAGTGTGTGTCCCTCTCTAGTATCTGAATTGTTCAACAAGCTAATGTTAGTTAGGTAGTGCTGAAATACAGAGGGAAATGCACGGGAGAAGTTGGTGACATGGAGAAGTACTCAGTAGAGAGTAAAAAATATATATACCGGATAGAAAGTTGTCAAGGCTTCCGTTCTTGATGTATTCATAAACAAGAAGCGTATCATCTTGGTGCGAGTAAAAACCCTGTAATCGAACAAGGTTCTTGTGCTGAAGTTCTGCAAGCAGAACCACCTCATTGTGCAGCTGATGCAAACCATGGTCAGCTGTTCCCACGAGTTTCTTCACTGCTATTTCCTGCCCATTCGGGAGTATCCCCTGAAACAATTTTCAGAGAGAATTCAGTTGTGGTATATACAGAGTCTTCCTTTCATTTTCAATTGCATACTGCTACTGGCTAAGCTAGCTTGTTTAATCATTTAATTATTATTACCTTGTACACGGCACCAAAAGCACCTTCTCCGAGCTTATTCCTCTGCGAGAAGTTTTCAGTTGCTTCTTCCAGGGCAGGCAAATCAAAGATGACGCACTGCGCTCTCGAGATCTTCTTGAATGCTGGTGTCAAATGGCAATAATGTATGTAATAGCTGGTATCAAAAGGCGGTAATTAAATTAAATTCCAGATCTTGAACAGGTAGGTCCGTAGATGCATATGTGCCACTCACGGTTGTCGTGCTCGGTAGCCTTGATCCTTGATCTCCTGAAGCGAATGAACACAAGAACCGAAAGAATGGATACCAATACAATGGAGCAAACAATGCCCACGGAGATCCCTGCTACTGCACTAGTGGTCTTTTTCTTCTTCTCTGCACTCAGAAACATCAAGTCTAAAATTAGAACAACTCATCAAGAAATAATAGTGGTAAGAGTGTGGTGGCTAGCTACCTGCTGCGGTGGTCTCAGATGATGGCGGCGCCTCAATCTTGAGCATGGATTGGCCCTCGTAGAACGGCAGCACGCTATACCGCAGGTCGCACCACTCCACGCGTGATGTGACCCATACGGGCTTGGTCGTGCTCAGCTTGGTTCTTATCGGCGCGAGCACTTGCCCGAGGCAGCCGCTGCACTGCGCCGGCGTCAGGACCGGCACACACTGCGCGAGCGCGTAGATCATGGGGTCGAACCCAACGACCTCGCCCGTGGCGAAGTACTGCTTCGCCGTGGTCGAGTTGGTCGACGCAGCTGCCGGCGCGCGGCCAGACACGGCGGTGAGGATGGCTGTGGCCACGGCGCTGAACCTCCCAACCCCGACTGCCGGAACGATCTCATCGTTGGCCCATCTAGTTAGGTAACTTGGAATTTGGAAAGGAAAAAGGTTTGTTCATTTCCGACCGGCCGGAAGGAAGAACGCTATGTAAGTGGTACTGTACTAGAAATGGAACAGAAAGTGGGGAATTCCGGGCCGGTAGGTACCTGAGCTCGCCGACCTGCCACTGCTCGGGCTTGAGGAAGTCCAGGAATTGGCGGTTGCCGTAGCGGAGGACGCAGCCGTCCTCGTACAAGGTCACGCCCGTGTCGTTGGGGCAGCTCTTCCCGGCGGCGCGGAACGCTGCCGCCACGCAGCCGGCGCAGGACGAGGCGTTGACGTCCCCGCGGCAGAGCGCCATGGCGTAGGCCTGACTCGCCGCGCCGGCGGAGAGGGTGGCGAAGCCGGTCGGCGCGGAGGAGGCGTTGGCCGGGAGCGCCGCGGCCAGGAGGTTGAGGTTCGCCTCGAAAGAGCTGTTGGGCGCGAAACTGGTGCTCGGATCGCAGGTGCTGTCTTCTAGCGGACGAGCTGACGGCAGTACGACCAGGATGGTAACCATGGCCAGGATGCGGTAGCCGGCGACCATCGAATCGCGGCGGCAGCGTTGGTCGCTTTCTTTTTCTTGGGCATGCCAGGTTCCCCAAAATGCCTCTACCCGACTATAGCACGTCGCTGCCTCGACCAACCCGGCGTTTCTACCGACCGGTATGGTATGTACCGGAGTGTCAAGTCATGCTGATGGCAGTATGACGTCAGCCATATGCTGGTCGACTTTTAAAAAATTTGTGAAATAGAAATGAAAAACTAGTGAACATTTTGTATTGCTCACAGTCTGTTTAAGTTCTAAGTTTTAAATAGCCGGCTATAGCCGTGCTATACCCTTTAGAGGCCTCCCGCTATGGCTATGATGTTTATAGACTAAATGGAGAATAATAGCTAATAGCCGGCTATAACCCAATTTAGCTATAATTAGCCTCTCATTTAGCCACTAAAGGTCATGCTTTATGAATTGTTTTTTTCTTCTTTTATTTTCTTTTTTTAATCTCTATTCAATCTGATTCAATAAAATGTTGTGAGTTGAATGATTAAATACTTATTTACGTTGAATAGTTGAACGAGTTGTTGTTTGAATCGTGTTTGTGTCATAGTTTTTTCGCTTTTTGGCAAGATATGACTAAAATTACCTCTCTTTTTAAAAAAGGCTAAATGGAATAGCCCGCTATAGCCCCGCTATAGCCTTGTATAGTTGCTAAAATTGTTGCAGCTAAATGAAAAAACCGGTTATTTTAAACTTTGGTTAAGTTCCAATTCGGTTTCAGTTTGTGACATCCGCATGACATCACCCATATACTTAAACTTTGGTTAAGTGCTGCACCAATCTCAAAGCAACAGTGGACGGTGGATGCGTTACCGGCATGTGCCGTTGCCGGTAGAAAAGAGTTTTCGCTGCATCCACCTGGCTAATGTATATTTTTCATAGCAATAATACTAGACCTATGGATAAAATGCTAAGAAAATAGACTTATGGGATGGCGTGCTTGTAGTTCACTTCCCGTGATTTGAGGGCCATGCTCCAATTGAAAATCTCATCTCCACGTCATTTTGTAGGTAGGTGTGGCACGGTCGTTTTCAGAATATTTCAAAGTGAATCCATACACTAAAAGACGTCCTGATAAATTTATTTTACAAAAGCTAAAACATCTAATAATTTTAAACAGAGGGAGTAATACTTAGTATATAGTTTTATCATGCAGTGTGAGAAAAAATATTTGTTTTGGTTTTCATTTTATACTCGCCGGAGACATTGTAGCAGAAACTTTGGGCTATTGTAGCAAAATTAGAAAACAGATGAAGCAATAAAGTTCAGCATCTATAGCAAAAAAAAATGACTTCGCTGGAGACATCGCCGGAATGTTTGTAAAAATAGATTTGCTACCACAGCAAACCGAATTCATTGGACACTTTTGTCGGAGACCTCGTAGCAAACACCTTTTACTATTTTAGCAGATCCACAAAACGGTTGTAGCAAAAATATTATACTCATTGTTGACATTTTTTGCGGCACTTGAGAAACAGAAAAAGTAGCAAAAAAGATATATGTATGTAGCAAAACATATAAAATAAAGTAGCAGAAAAAATACAGGTAGCACCCATGACATCACAGTCGCCCTTCGCACTTGTAGCACCGCCATCGACCTACGGTATCATCGCCGTAGACTTATGGTAGCACCGCCATCGAAGCTACCATGGAAGGGACGAAGCTGCAAATCGCCTACATGACCCCTACCATGGACTCTGAGAAGGAGGCCGAGAATCTCGTTGGAGACTCGCTGGTCAACTCCGGCGATGGCCCTTCAGCAGATTTTCCGACGATGTTGAGGTTGAGGTCGGCGTCATTGAGGGCCAGGGCCTCCGACACGTGGTCGAGCACCACGCGGCTACGGCGGCGCGACGCGGTGAGGCTGTAGCGGCGCGGCAAGGTGGCGTGGCGAGGTTGTAGCGGTGTGGCAAGGTAGCGAGGCAAGGCTGTGGCGCTGTGCTGCGAGGATAGGCGGCGAGGCGAGGCTGCGGCGACGCGGCAAGGTGGCGCGGCGAGGCTGTGGCGGTGCAACGAGGCGACAATGACATCCTACGGCGGCGCGGCAAGTCTGCAGCACGGCGCGAGATGCACAGGAACAAGCGGAGGACTTCAGGAAGAAGAGATACGAAGGGATAAGGTCGTGTGGGACTAGCACTTTGCGAGGCGACCCGGGGGATCGATGCGAGATATCCTCGAGGGAGCAGTATCATTTTCCAAAAAAAAGGTGGTGCGTACCTAGCGGATGGAACGGAAGCGGCCTACCCAAGTGCATTTGGTAGCCTGCATACACCGGGGCAGGCCCATTGGCGACGAAAATGGGCCGATTTCTTGCCTACAACACCCCACGTTATGGTACACGCGTGTCTTAAAGCACGCCAGAGCCAGGCCCAGTAACAACGGTCGATTCGGCCATTTTTCTGAGGCATGGCTCGGTCCAGCGAAAATGATCCGACGCGGTGCACTGGTGGGTGACGACCAGCAAAAATGAGACAACCGCCATAAATCCCCTCACCGCCCACTCTTCTCGCTCACTCTCTGATCCGCTCTGCGATGTGGTCACACTCCACCACCACCACTCAGCGGTGCCTTTCTTGGCGACGAATCGGTCATACACCATCATCACCGGCGGTGAAGGGCTTAAAGGGAGGAGCCTCCAGCATCAAGGCTGTCACTCACCATCGGAGGCGACAGTCTTAGTACGGAAATAGTGGTGAATCTGAACCATGGCGGTAAGATTTTCTCCCTTTTTCCTCGAGCCATTCCATGCATTGTAGATTTGCACGGATATCCCCTGCTCAAGGTTTATTTCGATTTGGGGGTTTACTATTGTATCATTAGCAGGACTAGTTTGTGCAATTTGTGCTTTATTTCTTTGGTAGTATCCACCATTGATTTTTGTATCAAGTAAGGTAAATCTGACAACAGTGCGTGGATGAACATTTGCCGATGATTACAATTGTTAAGGCACTTTCAGGACAAGGTGATTGAACTAGGATGTGTGTTCAATGGTTTGTGCATTCTGCCAGGTTCACTCACCCCGTGCCTGAAACTGGTGTTTGTCTATTGCCACATGCAGTACTACTGATAACTACAAGTCAGACCCTATATAAGGCCATGTTTTCACTTTTATGAACTACCAATGATTAGGATAGTTCCACATGCATAGACTTTCTATAGATGGGCTTTAGTACCTAGTATGTTTGCCCAAAGTGGAAATTTGTGCATGGTCCTTGGTACTAAGGGATCATCTATGAAGACATGTTTGATTGTTCTGGTCTTATGTCCCTGCTATGTGTGCTATGTCGATGATTAGAATTGTCACACAATGTAATTTCAGGGATGTCTGATCGAACCTTGTTGTATATAAAAACCATGTATTTATGCATCTGATTTGGTTCGCTCATGCCATCCCTGAAGGTGACATGTATTTGCCACATTATATGTGGAACATTGGCAAATAGGAGGCAACAAATTTCTGACTCATTGGTTTGCTTTATGTTCACTACTTTGCCTTTTGTTGATTGCTTTGCTTTGTGTACACTGATTTGCTTTGTGTTCATTGCTTAACTTTCTTAGTCATTGCAGGCTGTAAAGATCGATGGCCGGGGAATGGAGCCTGCTGATGGCTCGAACAAGAGGGCCTGAAAATAAGGAATGCCTCCCAATGTTGGTACCTGGGTTGAGGCAGTGACCCCTATCCAGTTCTTCAAGATGATGATAGCACACACACTGGGATTGCTTCCTATCTCAGAGGCATTCAGGTCATATTTGGACAGTGTCCCTCACACGGTCATGCTGAAGCTGACGACTGGCTGTCAATGGGACATCCCGACCTCAGATGTCAATGGTGAAGCTTGCTTTGATCAAGGCTGGACACCTTTTGCAGTAGCTCATGACTTGAAGATTGGTTACTTGCTGACCTTCAAGAAGATCTACCAAAAGGTTTACAAGATGGTCATACATGACTACACTCAAACTGAGGTTTGCAAGAGGTGCCTTGAGCACCCTGAAGCTTTCACGAGGATCATGGAGAATTAGTGACTTCTGTCTAGAGGAAGTAGTTCAGATTTGTGCGTGTGGTTGTGAACTAGTCCTTTTTCATGTCATGTCATGAACTATCTCGTTGATCTTACATTTTTGTTTGTGTATGTTTATAGTGGTATCTCCGCCTCTCTCCAAAAAAGGTGACCACATCAGCAGCGCTCACTAGTGGAGACATGGCCTCCAGTCCTGGGCCGTAAGGGCCTCTAGTCCCGGTTCTAGAACCGGGACTAACCAAGCGGGACTAGAGGCCCAACCACTAGTCCCGGCCCAGTCACCAGCTGGGACTAATGGCTATCCACGTGGCCGCCGCAGCGCGCTGCGAGTGCACCCCCACTAGTCCCGGTTGTTGTTAAGGACCGGGACTAGTGGTTTCTGCCGCGGCAGCATTTTGTGCCCTTTCTCTGCCACGGCAGAGCATTCATTTTATATTGTTTTATTTATTTTTCTTTTCAACATAGTTTTTAAATATTTCTACGCCACCACATATCTTACACGTTCGTGCATATATAAGATAACTTGTATTACGAGTATTATATCGAGCATACAAATATATACAATAGTTTCATGGAGATCACAATTACCGGGACTAGAGCTCGTATGTTCGATTACATGGAGATCAATAGCGCCTATTCACACTAAATTCTCCCGCCAGCTCCTCCACAATTCCTAGCATGTGTTGCTCTGGTAGGAGTTGATCCCGCATTCTCTTGAACTATATAAGAAAAAGGAGATCAATATGAATATCAATCATGATAACAAAAAGTGACGGTAATAAAATGATGGTGTGAATGTATTGCTTACATCGACTCTATAATCTTTGTGCTCGGTGGTAAACATGCGAATGAACTCGCAAACATAGAATCCGCATAGAGTCGACCCCTGTGGCTGTCTCGCGCACTTTACGAGAATAGAATTCAATCAAAATAATAATCTAGCATCATTATTGTATTGAAACTAGAAGTAAAGAGATGCATGGACATATCACGTGCTACTTACCAAGACCACCGTAAACGTCAGCTTCTCACTAAATACACCCGTAACCTCGCGCTTGAACCAGATTCAAACCCTGCCCGGCGAAGAAAATGAATGAATGAGTTATTCATTATCTGATATCTCAGGAAATCAACGAAAGAGACCGATATAGCGCGAAACTTACTTCTGGAGCATCTCCTGCATGTTTCGGAAATCTTCCAAGTGTCTGTTTGATGGGTCCATGACGTCAACTCTTCTCTTATCAAGTTGAATGTCTAGCAGAATCCAGTGGAAGCTGCAAACATTTATATATACATCAGTAACTCACCAATTACACTTAGCATCGACTAATCAAAAGTGAATGTGTACAACAGAGTAAGACCCTCACTTGAAATTATAAGGAAATAATATGTGGTTAGAGAAATTTTGCTCCATTAGAAACCTTAGAATGTTTTCCTCCGTCTCCTCGGGGTTTGATGTTAGCGTGTTTATATGCACTATATCTGGGTCAGTAAACCCAATATTATAGATTCTTCTTCTTTCACATTCCAGGATCTTCATTCTTCATAATAATAGAGTACAAAAGGATATAATAAGGATAATTACATGTACTGAACTGAACAACTAAAAAACTGACCATGTAGACAATGAATTCAACAACTTACAGACAATATCATCTGAGGATGGATTTGTCCAAGGCGTCGAGATGGTATATCTGGAACAGTTTTGGAAACTCAATATGGACCTCTTTGGTACTAAAGTAGTACTCACGTGGGACTTTGGCTATGAGCATTGTTCTCTCCTGCTTTATGACCGTCGAGTACCATCGATGGAGATTCCGCATTTATGTTGGCAGTTCTTTCAGCCTTTCTTTGCTGAACAAATCCTCACCTTCGACATATCTACGGGATACAACAGCCTTGGGTAGAAAGTTGTCTTGGGATCCTAACAGTTCAGCAATACTAACTTTCGTATTGGCCGCCAACTCCGCAGCTGCTTCCATATCTAGTGGTTGGGGAACATTTTCGGAAAACACCTTGAGGGGTGCGATTGTTTGTTTGGCCTATTGTCCGAGAAGGGAAACGTCTGATCTTTTACTGCTTGTTATTTTTCTCCCGCTTGCACCTGTACTTGCTGATTTTTTCCTGCTTGCACTTGATTTTCTTGATTTTCTCTTCGTCACTTCTTTCTGAAGTGTGCGTAGATAGTCATCTGGCTTGTGGTGCAAATCATATTGCAATTTTGTGTTCAGAAACTCAAATTGCATACGCCTTTTGCTTCTCGGTGTATACTGGAGCAGGCTCGGGTTTCTTCTTCTCAAAATGCGCCGCAACTTTGGCCTTTGCTATCGCTGTAGTTTCTGCGTCATTACGATCATAAGATCTGATGGGAATATTCTTATGAGGCACTGTTGGGAGGGGCGACATTTTTTGTTTTGGGCTTCCGCGTCTTTTAGTACTCACCGATGGAGCACACTTCCTCTTATTGTCCTTAGCGGGCGGCGAAGACTGCTGAACCTGCAGCGGAGATCGAGATGGACTCGTGATGTGGTGGTCGTATTCATCATGGGGTGGGCTTCTTGGAGGTGATGGAGGTGAAGGTGACCTGCGACGACTCGGAGGCAGTGTTGGCCTTGGGGCCGAGCCTGGGAACTTGATGTTGTTCTTGTCCCATAGAATCATACCACCTAGTACTTCTCCGAGTGTCGTCTCACCTTCAAGTCTAGGTATGTCAAGCTCCATTGAGTACCACCTCGTTACGATTTCATCCACCACAACTTTAGCATAGCTAACTGGAATCTCAAGGCCATGCCAACATGCGTCAGGTGGGCAAGGTAAAGCATATCCGACCGCCACCTTGACTGATATGTTCTTCACCTTCTGATGGAGCTCACAAGATATATGCTCCTTTATTCCATCCACGGGGTAGCCGGGACCGCCATCTATCATCCTTGCATCGTCAGACGGGACCTCCGATTCAGCCACGCTGCTTCTCCGTTGAGATGGGTTGGCAGTAATATCTAGTGGAGGATCTTGCAGGCGTGCTACTCCTCTAAGTTCGTCGATCTGCTCTGCTTCTCAACTCTTGCTGGTAGCTGGTTGAACTTGTCTCTCTCCTCCTCCTGTCGCTTCTTTGCTCTTTCTCGGATTCTATAAGTACCTTAGTCCTTAGGAAACCTAGTCTCCCACGTGAAACTAGAGTCAAGGCCCCAGACTCGTCCTCCATGTTCGTCATTGCCGAGGACTGTAACATCCCAAAAATATTAATCAAGGTTATCAAGTTCTAATCACCCAAGTTTAGGGCTAACAAAAACTTTTGTTAATTAAAATCAATATGAATGCATGTGTGTATGTGATGAATGCATGAATGCTTGCCATGAATTGTTTGATTGTTATGAATGGCAAGGATTGGTTTAAAGATGAAAACAACATCATCTAAATCATTTCCAAGCAGAATCAAATCAATAGAAATTCAAAAATAAACAATATGAGCTAATGGTCAGTTTGACCAAAGTTAACCACTAGACCACTTTGAGTGTTTCTAGTCCAAGATTCCTAACAGAAACAAATTCAATTCTTTTCACCCCTTGCTAGACCAAGTAAAGGTGAACCCAAGCCCACCTTGCAAACCAACAGAAACAATTTACAAATCTATGCCAAGGACAATTCAAAATTGAATCTAGTTCATATGGTAAGATCACCATTTCTCAAAAACCACTCAAACCAGTTCACCTTGACAAATACAAACAACCAGAAACTACCAAGTATCTGATGAGAGCACTCACCAAAATTCATCCAAAAATTCAAATATAAAGTTCTTTTGGCCATTTTGTCAAATACTTGGCAGACACAAATCCAATTGGCTAAACTTTCACTCTTTTGATCAGTGATCATTCAAACCATTATCTCCCTTTGCTCACCCTTGTTCCCCCCAGTGAGCACACCTGCATTGAACAGCCTAGAACCCTACCCTTTGCACCATGTCGTGCATGCACGACCACCTCCTTGCCAGCCGACCATGGCAAGCTAGCAGGAGCGTTCGCCGCGCCTAGCCACCATGTCCAGGAGGCAGCCCAACGTCCACCGCCACCCCCTGTCCGGCCCTCGAGCACTGCCAAGCCGTGGACCACAGAGAACGCGCCACACCTAGTTCGTCCCTGCCATGCCAAGACCATGCCAGAGCGCCGCGCCCGACACGCTCGCACACGCTGCGCCTCGCCTTCGCCACCCGTGCCTACAATCACCACGACCCCAGAAACCTCCCAGACATCCCCGTTCGCCGCCGTGCGACCCATAACACTCGTGCATCGTCAAAACCGTCGTCGGTGTCTCTTAGAGCACCAATGCGTTCTGACCATTCTCGACCGCCCCTTCCCGCGCCATTAAGACCTTGAGCATCACCAGGAGACCGCACACCCTCCTAGCCCCCATAGCATGTTGTTAGCTCGCTGTACTGCCGACCCCGACGAGATCTGCCCGTGCCGCACTACCCCTCTCGCTCGACTATAAAAGGAGGCCACCCCAGCCCCAATTCACCACACAGTCTCACTCCCCACCTCTCACAGAACCTCCCACACCTTTTCCCGGAGCAAGGCGAGCACCAGGTCGCCGGAATTTCATCGGAGTCCGCCGCTGTAGAAGGAGAAGGGTGCCGTTGAATGGAGCTGGCACAGGAGCTGCCGCAGCCACCATTCGAACCGCCGTCGTTGACAATGTCGTTCCCCCCCAACACCGACCATATCTGGAGCCCAGGTGAGCCTCACATGACCCCCACCACCGTGTTAGGGTTCAGTCTCGCTGGCGCTGCCCGATAGAGACGACGAACCACAACCGTAGGTTCTAGTCTAATCGCAAGGCTCAGATTGAAAGATACCGCTTCGCGTAGTTAGAGCCCCTGACGCCTGGACCCCCCCTGTCAGTAGCCTGCTGCGCGCGTGCTGTGCAGCTGGGCCGGCATAGTTTAGTTCCCGCACTCAGCCCAATAAATTCAAATAGATATTTTCTATTTTAATTCAAACCTAGTTTAGACAGTAACTTTAAAAATCAATTCAAAGAGTTTCACTAAACCAAATTACATGAAACTAATTTTGTTATAAAGATATTGAAATTATTAATCCAAGCCCATTGGATTCAAACCATTTGAAATTATAGATCACCTATAGTAAAAATAACAAGGCAGAGACTTTTCTATATTCAAACATTTTTTAAAATTCAACCATAAATGCTTTTGAGTTGATTCCAACTCTCAAAAATCACATTTGATAAGACCTTTCTGAATATATAAAAATATCTAGGTTTACTTGTAGTAATAATGGACAAGTAATAAAAGAATGCCCCATAAGCATTTCTAGTCACTTTAATTACTTAAAATAATAAGGTTAAACTTTATTAAATTGTGACACCACCTTAAATCACATTCCCAAGTATTAGAATATGTGGTGATGACATGTGTAAACATGATCCCATGTTTTAATTGGAGAATATTAAATCTTAAGTAGTTTTCAATGAGTAGAAATTACTTTTCTAAAATAAAAGGATTAAGACTAAGCCTTTAATCCCTGTGATGATCGTGATGATGCTAGATCATCTAGTGTGAACCTTTGTGTGCTAAATAGAGGTAGTTAAGTATTGTGTGGTGATTGTGTACTTCGTATTTATTTATAGACGCTAGTACCGACCAAGGATACGAAGAGGAAGGAGACTACTACGAAGAGGAAGCAGAAGAGAACTTCAACCACTGCACTACTCAAGGCAAGCCATCCTAGCAAGCTAACACTTGCAACTTGGCAATCTAGATAACTGATGCAATGCATTAGGCATGCTTTGGTTATACCACTTGATTATACCAAATCCCAGTTTTACTTGCAAGCTTTATTCTTCTATTTCTTTATCAAAGTTCTTTATTACTTCTAGTTAGTGTGTTGTGAGTTTTGGAAAGATATTATACGTAGCATAAAGAGCATAAAACTTGTCCTAAGTTAGTTAGAACTAGATGTCATACTGAGGCATGAGATTAGATTTAGATAGGTCACACTTGATTAGCACCTTCATTAGTGATTACCCCCAACTTTAGTGGCTAGTGCTAAGTATCAAACAGGATCACGTTAGATGGGAATACTTGGTGAAAATGGTTATGAAAACCTTAGAATGATGAGTCATTCTAATGAAATGTTTTGACATGTGTTATGAACACTAGATGATTTTAATGATGAAAATGTTGAGGCATGAGCCTTATCCCTTTATAAAACTAATAGTTGTGTTTGGATGCGATACCATTCCAATTTTACCGTACAACCATACCCGAATTTGGCTAGGGCTTGACTGGAATTTTATATATCTTAGTATGGGTTCCCTTGCGACCAAGGTTTGAGCTGAGGCTACCTCCTGATGATTGTCCACCTATGCAGTTCCCAAGATGACAGATGGTCATGGTTGGGAGGCCAAACTCATAGGAGAGGTGCCTATACTAGGGTGTGTAATTGAAAGGTTAGGATTGATTATCCGCATACTGAGTATGGTGATTCAGGGTTGTTCCTGACGGATGTATCGAATGTTGTGGTGAAAGTGTACCACTTCTGTATAGTGTCAAACTATTCGAATAGCCGCGTCCGTGGTTATGGACAGTTGGAGTGGCCATACTGTTCCGTTGTCAAATGTTTTAAAAATGACTTGTGAAATGAATCATGACTTTGACTTGACCACAACAGGGTTGTGAACATGAAAACTAAGTTCCCACTTAGGTGTTATAAAACCTTAAACTAGTTTTATTTGCTTCTAAACCCAGTTAGAGATAAATCTAGATTTTTGCAAAACAACCTAGAGATTAGTATTCCTACTTGAACCACCTTACTTGTTAGTGATAGTTTGCGAGTACTTAAAGTGTACTCATGGATTTGTCCCTGGTTATTCCCGTGGCCAGACTATGAGGAGGACTACCAGGATGATGGACAACAGGAAGTCTACGACAACTAGGATCATATCCCATCGTCAGCATTGCCTGTGACCCTGAAGTTGGAGCTTCGCCCATGCTACCGCTATTATATTATTCCGCTGCATTGATTGTATTAAGTCTGGATCATGAGATCCTTTATTTGTAAGACCTTTATTATGGTTTGTAATGGATGATGAACTATGGTACCAATATGTTTTGTCTCGCAAAAATGGTAATTCTGGGATTACGATGTATGGCATAACAGGCATCTGGGATTAAGAATCCGGGTGTTGACAAGTTGGTATCAGAGCCATCGTAACCATAGGAGACCCTAGTTATAATGGATGCTTGAATCAAAAACTTAGTTTCAAAACAAAAGAAGTGAGTATTTACGAAAACCTATTCTCATTCTTATCACTTAGATTCTTTCATGAAAATTCATGTCCTTAAAAAATTCTTGCAAACTTACATAAAATTTGACACACTTGATCACTCTACTAACTTACTCATCCTACATTCTTATAGATGGATGTGAAGTATAGCAAGTTCTACCAGTTGGGCAACGGAGGAGAGCTCATCTTTGAGCGTGATTTGGACCAACTCTCGGAACTTGTTGAGAGCCCGCACCCCGAGTTCTTCAGAGCCCAGCTCAACGATCAGCAAGGAGGAGAATTATAGTGGCTGATTGTTGCAAGTCTCAGAGGCAAGATTGAGGCACCAACTCAGAGGGAATCCAGTTCACCTTAAGAGAGAACAAATGGCTAGACGGACTCACCAGGGCCATGCAGGAAGCTCTTGCCCGTCTGTGTGGGCAAAGCATCAATCAGATCAAGGGTACCTGCTTTGAGTTCTACGCAAGGCGTGATGCTATGGGACAACCATTTGAGGTACCAGGACATCCGGAGATAATGCATCAAGTGGATCATATTGACTTCATGATGTATGATAGGCAGAAGGAGTTGGACAACGCCCGTGCTTATGCCAACCACAACTACGCCATCATAGTCAAGAAGGACCAGACCCTCGCCATCCTTGCAAGGGAGCGCAAGTCATTTCGCCGCACATGTGACAAGAAGGATCGCATCATTGCTCGCCTTCGTCACAGAGTGTCAGACTTGGAGGAGACCATCCATGAGCGGGACATGCAGCTGGAGGAAAGGGAGAATGCAGGGGAAGATATCCGTGGAGACCCCTACTCCTACCTTAGTGATGATGATGACTTCCTGGAGGACCAAGCTATGGACTTCCACACTGATGATGATGATTCCGCCTTCATTGATGATGATGATGATGAAGCCACCGATTCTGATGAGTAGTAGCACTTGAGCACAATCGTAGGAGTGAGTTGTATCCGGTCCCATTATATCGTAGTTGCACAAGATGGTTCTTAAAACCATCTGTTTCCTTAATGTGGTGTGTGTTTGTATTGTGTGCTATGAATGAATGAAAAGCAAGTTGCTAGTTAGGCAAACCTGAGTCAAACTCAAAAAATTAAAAACTTTTCAAAAACAAACCCCTGAACCTTAGAAATTTCCCTCTTGTCTCATGATCTATCTCAATCTTCAGATGCCTCGTGGAGGAAGCAGATCATCCCCGGACCCAATGCTGCAAATCTTGCAAATGTTGGTTTCTGACCATGAAGCTGAAAGAGCCGAACGTCAAGCCAATTTTTCCACCCTTCAACACATAGCTCAGATGGCCAACAACAATCAAGGCCATGGAAACCAGGACAACCATGGATCCAAGCTCAAGAACTTTCAGAACACCAATCCACCCATTTTTAGTAAGTCTGAAGAGCCATTAGATGCTAATGACTGGCTGCAAACCATGGAGAACAACTTAGAAGTCGCAGGAGTGGAAGCCAATGAGAAGGTACTGTTTTCCACCCATTATCTGGCAGGAGATGCAAGAGCTTGGTGGAATAGCATTCGCACCATGAATGGAGGTCAGATGATGACTTGGGATGAATTCAAACTCAAGTTTAGCAGAACCCATGTGCCACTGGGTTTAATCAAGAGGATGAGAGATGAATTAAGAGAATTGAAGCAAGGGAGGATGACAGTAGTTCAATACCGTGACAAATTCCTGTCATTATCTAGGTATGCACCAGATGAGATCGACACTAAAGCCAAGAAGAAGGAGAGATTCTTGAATGGTCTGCATGATGAGATGCAGACGATGTTAGTCAATATCCCGTTTGCTGACATTGAAGCCTTAGTGGATTCTGCCATCCAGATGGAAGGCAAGATTAACCAAGCCAATGAGAATCACAAGCGCAGAATGATGAATCAACTAGGAACCCACCATACCCCAAAGTATCGCCCCAACCCGTCTGCAGGATATGCCCCGAGAAACAATAGACCCCTGATGACCCATCCGAACTATCCCCACCGTGGAGGAGGAAACCCAAGGCCTGGAGGAAGCCACAACAACAACCCCGGCAACTCCAACACTTTCTACCGTGCACCGCCCAAGTTCAACAACAATAGCAACCCCAACAACACCAATATTTCCCCAGAACTAGAAGCAATGTCGTGCCTGTTGCAGGAAAAGACAAGTCTCAGGTTACTTGTTATGAATGCGGAACTAAGGGTCACTATTCCAATGAGTGCCCCAAGAAGCTTGCAGCATCCCCCAATGTGAATGCCCTAGCTCAGCAGCAGCGCCATGTCTAGCCTGGAAGGAGATTTGCACCAGGGAACTCACTCAACCGCAACGGCCGTCTGTTTCACATGAATGCTGAAGAAGCCCAGGAGGCGCCAGATGTCGTGCTGGGTATGTTTTCTGTTAACTTAGTACTTGCAAGAGTGTTGTTTGATTCTGGAGCATCGCACTCGTTTTTACGGAAGAAATTGCATGCACTAGTAAGATTCAACCAACAAAATTGAAGCATGTTATGATAGTTCAAATACCTGGTTCAACCACCAAAGCTAGACAAATTTGCAAGGTCGTACCTATCAGAATCCATGGCATAGATTTTTATGCTAATCTAATAGTACTTGGAACTAAAGGTTTGGAAGTAGTACTAGGAATTGATTGGATGTCGAAACATAAAGGATTAATCGACTGTGCCAAGAAAGCCATAACCATGACTAGTACCACTGGAATATCAGTAGAGCATGTATCTGAAACCTTGCCCTATCAATTCAAGTGCAACAAGAGTCTAGCCCAACCAACCATTGACCAAGTCAGAGTAGTCTGTGAATACCCTGACGTATTCCCAGATGTATTGCCCAGTATGCCCCTAGATCGGGATATCGAGTTTATCATTGAACTAATCCCTGGAACTGGACCTATAGCTCAGAGACCTTATAGTATGAACCCATCGGAACTAGTGTAGCTGAAGAAGCAACAGGATGCTATGCTGGAGATAGAACTGATTCAACCAAGTGCGTCGCCATGGAGATCACCTATTTTTGTGTGGATAAGAAATATGGAGGTAACCGTTTGTGCACGGGTTATCAGAAGTTGAATGATGTCACCTTTAAGAACAAGTACCCACTGCCAACCATAGAAGATCTGTTTGACCAGTTGACTGGTGCCCAAGTGTTTTCTAAGATTGATCTTAGAACTGGTTATCATTAACTCAAGATTCGTGCAGAGGATATTCCAAAGACTGCCTTTACCACTAGATATGGACTGTATGGGTACGGTGTCGTGTATTTTGGATTAACCAATGCCTCCGCTTATTTCATGAACCTCATGAATAAGATTTTTATGTACTTCCTGGATAAGTTTGTCGTTGTTTTCATCGATGACATTCTGATCTATTCCAAATCAGAAGAAGAACATGAGCTACACCTAAGGACCATCCTTGAAACCCTTAGAGAGCATCCGTTGTATGCCAAGTTTATCAAGTGTGAGTTCTAGTTAAAGGAAGTAGGATTCCTCGGACATATTGTGTCGGCCGGAGGAATTGCTGTCGACCCTGCCAAGGTAAAGGATGTGGAAGAATGGCAAACCCCAACCACTCAAACCCAAGTTCATGCATTTCTCGGATTAGCGGGATATTACCGCAAGTTCGTCGAAGGATTATCGAGCATCGCAAGACCCATGACCCAATTGTTGAAGAAAGATAAGAAGTTCGAATGGACGGACAAATGTGAAGCAAGTTTTCAAGAGCTCAAGAAGAGATTGATTTCAGCCCCAATCTTGATTATGCCGGATATCACGAAGCCTTTTGATGTGTTTTGTGACGCATCCAAGGTTGGTCTCCGATGTGTGTTAATGCAAGAAGGAAAAGTCATATCCTACCTATCCCGACAACTAAAGCAACATGAATAGAATTACCCTACCCATGACCTTGAACTAGCAGCCGTAGTTTTAGCCTTGAAGACATGGCGGCATTACCTCATGGGTAACCGTTATGAGATTTATTCGGAGCACAAGAGCCTAAAGTATATTTTCACCCAGACGGAGCTGAATATGAGGCAAAGGAGATGGATAGAGCTAATCAAGGACTATGACCTTGACATTCACTATCACCTTGGCAAAGCCGTGCCGATTGAACACCATGATTCTGAAGGAGCAACCAAGTTTGCACAAGGAGTTGGAAGATTTCAGAATGGAGCTAGTAAGTAAAGGATTTTTGGATAGCATAGAACTTCAACCCACTTTGATTAGTCAGATCAAGGAGTCATAGAAAGGAAATTCTAGTATCGACGGAATCAAACATCGTATCGGTACAGGAAAGGTACCCGGATTCACCGAAGATGAAGAAGGAGTTTTGTGGTACAAAGGACGTATCTGTGTGCCAGCAGATTCAGAGTTGAAACAAGCTATTTTGAAAGAAGCCCATGATACTATTTATTCTGTCCACCCCGGAGGAACAAAGATGTATCAGGATTTAAAGGAGTAATTTTGGTGGCAGAAGATGAAGAGATAAATCGAAAGCTACATAGCCAAATGTGATATCTGTCAGAGAGTCAAGGTGGGACATCAGAGACCCGCAGGACTTTTGCAACCATTATAGATTCCAGAATGGAAATGGGATTCCGTTGGAATGGATTTTATCACCGGTTTGCCTACATCTAGTAGGGGAAATGACTCTATCTAGGTCTTAGTGGATAGACTTTCCAAAGTCGCCCATTTCTTACCAGTCAAGACCACGTATCAGAGTTCGAAGCTAGCAGAGTTGTACATTGCTAGAATAGTCAGTTTGCATGGAGTCCCCAAGCACATTGTGTCGGATCGAGGAACCCAGTTCACCTCGAGATTTTGGAAGAAAGTCCAAGAAGGATTAGGAACTAGACTGGATTTCAGCATAGCTTATCACCCTCAGACTGATGGACAAATAGAGCGAGTAAACCAAATACTCGAAGATATGTTGAGAGCTTGTGTGTTAGAATATGGATCTAAATGGGAAGACTGTCTACCTTTCGCAGAATTTTCATATAACAACAGTTACCAAGCCAGTTTGCGAATGGCCCCATTTGAATTTATGTATGGAAGGAAGTGTCGTACCCCTTTGAATTGGTCGGAAGTAGGAGAGAGTCAAATTTTCGGACCCGACATCCTACGAGAAGCCAAAGAGAAATTTCACAAGATTCGTGAGCACCTTAAGACCGCCCAATCCAGACAGAAGTGTTATGCCGACAAGAGACGTCGAGACCTAGCCTTCAATACCGGAGATTTTGTGTATCTGAAAGTATCACCCTTGAAGGGAATGCAACATTTTCAACTCAAAGGAAAGTTAGCCCCCAGATATATCGGGCCCTTCAAGATTTTGAATCGCTGAGGAGAAGTATCATATCAATTGGAACTGCCAGAAGAGATGTCAGCCGTGCATAATGTGTTTCATATTTTGTTACTTCGCAAATGCCTAGAAGTCCCGGAGAAGACCGAAGTTTTCAAGAATATTGATCACAGAACCATAAAGATCAACGATGACCTGACATATCCCGAAGTACCCATTCGTATTTTGTAAGAAGCCTTCAGAACCACCAGGACCCGGAGTATCAAGTTTCTCAAAATCCAGTGGAGTAACCACACTTAAGAAGAAGCTACCTGGGAGCGAGAAGATTACATTAGGACTAAGTTTCTAGATCTCTTTAAATCCTAGTTTTCTTTTTATCAAATCTCGGGATGAGATTTTTTTAAGGGGGGAAGGTTTGTAACATCCCCAAAAATATTAATCAAGGTTATCAAGTTCTAATCACCCAAGTTTAGGGCTAACAAAAACTTTTGTTAATCAAAATCAATATGAATGCATGTGTGTATGTGATGAATGCATCAATGCTTGCCATGACTTGTTTGATTGTTATGAATGGTAAGGATTGGTTTAAAGATGAAACAACATCATATAAATCATTTCCAAGCAGAATCAAATCAATAGAAATTCAAAAGTAAACAATATGAGCAAATGGTCATTTTGGCCAAAATTAACCACTTGACCACTTTGAGTGTTTCTAGTCCAAGATTTCTAACAGAAACAAATCCAGTTATTTTCACCCCTTGCTAGACCAAGTAAAAGTGAACCCAGCCCACCTTGCAAACCAATAGAAACAATTTACAAATCTATGCCAAGGACAATTCAAAAGTGAATCTAGTTCATATGGTAAGATCACCATTTCTCAAAAACCACTCAAACCGGTTCAACTTGACAAATCAAAACAACCAGATACTACCAAGTATGTGATCATAGCACTCACCAAAATTCATCCAACAATTCAAATATAAAGTTCTTTCGGCCATTTTGTCAAACACTTGGCAGACACAAATCAATTGGCCAAATTTTCACTGTTTTGAGCAGTGATCATTCAAACCATTGTCTCCCTTTGCTCACCCTTGTTTCCCCAGTGAGCACGCCTACATTGAACAACCTAGAACCCTACCCTTTGCACCATGCCATGCATGCCCGACCACCCCCTTGCTAGCCGACCACGGCAAGCTAGCAGGAGCGTTCGCCGCTCCTAGACACCATGTCTAGGAGGCAGCCCAACGTCCACCGACACCCCTTGTCCGGCCCTCGAGAATTGCCAAGCCGTGGACCAAAGAGGAACACGCCGCACCAAGTTTGTCCCTGCCATGACGAGAGAACGCCAGAGCGCCACGCCTGACACGCTCGCACACACCGCGCCTCGCCTTCGCCGCCCGTGCCTGCAATCACCACGACCCCAGGAACCTCCCATACATCCCCGTTTGCCTCCGCACGACCCGTAGCACCCGTGCGTCATCAAACCATCGGTGTCGCTCAGAGAACCAACGTGTTCCGACCATTCTCGATCGCCCCTTGCCGTGCCATTAAGCCCTTGAGCATCACCAGGAGACCGCGCATCGTACTAGCCCCCGTGCCATGCCGTTAGCTCGCTGTACCGCCGACCCCGACGAGCTCTGCTCGTGCCGCACTGCCCCTCTCGCTCGGTTATAAAAGGAGGCCACCCCAGCCCCCAATTCGCCACACCATCTCACTCCCCACCTCTCACAGAACCTTCCACAACTTTCCCCGGAGCAAGGCGAGCACCAGGTCGCTGGAATTTCACCGGAGTCCGCTACTACAGAAGGAGAAGGGCGCCGTTGATTGGAGCCGCCCCAGGAGCTGCCGTAGCCACCGTTCGAACCACCGTCGTCGACAACATCGTTCACCCCCAATGCCGACCCTAGCTGGAACCCAAGTGAGCCTCACATGACCCCCCCACTGCCGCGTTAGGGTTTAGTCTCGCCGGCGCTGCCCGACGGAGACGACAAACCACGGCCGTAGGATCTAGTCTAATCGCAAGGCTCAGACTGAAAGATACCGCTTCATGTAGTTAGAGTCGCTGACGCCTGGACCCCCCCTGCCCCCTTGTCAGTAGCCCGCTGCACGCACGCTGTGCAGCTGGGCCGGCCCAGTTTAGTTCCCCCGCTCAACCCAGTAGATTCAAATAGATATTTTCTATTTTAATTCAAACCTAGTTCAGACAGTAACTTTAAAAATCAATTTAGATAATTTCACTAAACCAAATTACATGAAACTAATTTTGTTAGAAAGATATTGAAATTTTTAATCCAAGCCCGTTGGATTCAAACCATTTGAAATTATAGATCACCTATAGTAAAAATAACAAGGCGGAGACTTTTCTGCATTTAAACTTTTTTCAAAATTCAACCATAAATGCTTTTGAGTTGATTCCAACTCTCAAAAATCACTGATAAGACATTTCTGAATATATAAAAATATCTAGGTTTACTTGCAGTAATAATGGACAAGTAATAAAAGAATGGCCCATAGGCATTTCTAGTCACTTTAAAACATAAAAAATATAAAAAATTAGGCTTTCAAGAACCTTCTGTTTTCACCTCTTTTACCTTTTCAAAGGCGGACTCTGCAGATTCTGGTGTTTGGTTTCTAATAAATTCATCCAGAGTCACCATTTGAATAATGTCAACGTCTTCATTATAAGAATCTCCAGAAATATAATGTTTGATCCTTTGACCATTCACCACCTGTGTAGTGTTGTCCTTCAAAGAAAATATTTTGATAGCACCTGAACGATATACTTCCTCAATAACAAAATGTCCTTCCCATTTTGAGAGTAGTTTCCCTGCAAAAAATCTGAGACGAGACCTATACAAAAGAACTTTCTCACCAACATGGTACTCCCTTTTGAGAATTCTCCTATAATGCCATATTTTTACTTTTTCCTTAAAGAGTAGCATTTTTATAAGCTTCACTTCTCCACTCATCTAAGGCACTCATGTAAAGCAATCTTTTCTCACCAGCAAGTTTAAAATATCTATTCAACTCTTTCACTGCCCAATAAGCTTTGTGTTCTAATTCTAAAGGCAAGTGACAAGCTTTCCCATAGACCATTTTGTAAGGAGACATCCCCATAGGATTTTTATAAGCAGTTCTATAAACCCATAAAGCGTCATTCAACGTTTTAGCCCAATTTTTCCTAGATCTATTAACAGTCTTTTACAAGATAGATTTAATTTCCCTATTGGAAAGTTCTACTTGCCCACTGGTTTGGGGGTGATAAGCTAAAGCAATTCTATGGTTTACATCATACTTAGCGACAGTTTTCCTAAAACCCCCATGAATAAAATGAGAGCCTCCATCAGTCATGAGATATCTAGGCACACCAAACCTAGGAAAAATAACATCCTTAAGCATTTTTAAAGAGGTCTTACCATCAGCGTTGTTTGTAGGTATGGCTTCTACCCACTTTGTAACATAGTCAACAACAACAAGAATATGAGTATACCCTTTTGAAGGAGGAAAAGGACACATGAAGTCAAATCCCCAACAATCAAAAGGTTCAATGATAAGAGAATAATTCATAGGCATTTCATTGCATCTAGAAATGTTGCCAACTCTTTGACATTCATCACATGATAAGACAAACTTCCTTGCACCTTTGAAAAGGGTAGGCCAATAAAATCCGGATTAAAAAACTTTTTGTGCAGTCCTATCCCAGCATGATGTCCTCCATAAGCACTGCCATGACATTTTCTCAATATCTCATGTTGTTCAAATTCTGGAACACATCTTCGAATAATACCATCCACTCCTTCTTTATATAGGTGTGGGTCATCCCAAAAGTAATGCCTTAGATCATAAAAGAATTTTCTTCTTTGCTAGGTTGTAAGACCGCTGCAGTACCGTGGTCGGCTCGCTTGCTAAGTCCAATGAGGTTCTCGGGTGCTTCTACAAGGAGCTCGTACCCAAGGGCATCGCCCTCGAGGATGTCGACTTGTTGGCGGATGCGCTGTCAGCCGATGCGCCTTTAGTGTACAAGTGCAAGCAGAAAAGCATCGGTGCATCCGTGGGGCTGGAGATGGCCCTGGCGTCTGGAGCGGAGCTGGATCTTCATCAGGTCACCTCCCAGATGCCGACGGCTCCCAACGGATCCAAGGTAGTCTTTGCCCTCTACGCTTCCCGTTGTAAACGCTATGGGCCGAATCTAATTGACCTGCTGGCGGAGTACGCGGTGAAGCAGCAGGGGGAGGCCAAGGGTAGGCAGTCCGGCTCCGAGGCCACTCAGGATGCAGCTTCTTAGTCCTTGTAGTTGTAGGATAGCTTTCGTCTCTTTTGTTGTGATGTATTTATGAACACTCCTTTTGCAACGCAGTGGCTTTTTGCTGCATATAATGAATCTCTGAGCTCTTTGTTCATTCGTGTGTTTGTTCATATCCCTGCCTTCTTTTCCTCTAGGGACCTTCGTGTGATGATCCCATTGATACTTTGTCTGCGCCGCAGTTGCGGCCATCCTTGGATGATGCGTCGCAGCTTGTGTTTCTTCGTGACCGCATCCGTAGTCTTGGGAAAGAATTACTTGGAGTTCGAGGCCACGCGGATGTTTGGAAGTCGAAGGCAGCGCGAGGCGCCGCCAAAGAGGAGTATTTGATGGGGGAGTTGTGTTGTTTGGCCGAACATCTTCAATGTGAGTTTCTTCGAGCTGCTGCTCTTTTCTCGGATGCGCCTGTTGGCCTGTAATCTTACTTTGCAGGTGTTGCAGGTGCTAACCTTGTTCCTAGGGAGGAAAAGGAGCGTGTTGCTGTTCGGATCAACTGCCTGACCCAGCAAGACATGGAGGCCAGCGGTTTTTTCTGGATGGACCGCGATCGTGCTATGGTCCTTGCGACTGTGCAGGATCGTGTTCACCAGGTGTCGTGGGTGCTGCATCAAGTGAAGACTTCTTTGGCATCAGTTCTGCACGTGATGTTTCCCCTGGATGAGGCACCATCGACTCTCTGGTGCCTGCTGGCGAAGTTTCGAGATGTGCATCATTTTAGGGAGCTGGTGCGGCATCAGCTGGTTGCAGGGGTGAAGGCCGTGCTTTCCCTCGTGCGGTTACATCGCCCTGATGTAGATCTTGCTGTTGTGGCGGCTAGGCCGCCTCTTCGGCCGGATGGTGGCGTGTGGGATATGCGTCCACATTATGCGGCTGTAAGGAAGTATGCCGAACAGATTGTAGATCTATTTGAGCATTGTGCACAGGTGATTCTTCAGAATAGGTAGGACCTATAAAAAGATAGATGTAAAACTTGTATGTATTCGATTGGGCGTGTTATGCCCCTTGCTTTTAAAGGTTGATTGTTTGTAGCACGTGGTCCTTTATTTGTATGCGTGCCCTTTTCGTCAGCTAGACGTGATCAACTACTCAGGTGTACACGCGTTGTCCTCAGTCGACGAAGTCGTGAGGTGAGGGGAGCCCCCGAGTGTGTTGTAACATGAAGAAAATGCGAGTAATAATAAATTTTTGGGGCAAGACACTTAGCTTTATTCATAGCGTAATGAGGAGGTACATTGTTCGACTGGGTAGCCTTGGCTGAATAGCCTTATTGAAAGTAAAGGAGGGGGTAGCTAGGGGTAGAAGCGTCGTAGTTGTGCGACGTTCCATGGGTTGGAGTATGCGACTCAAGACTCCACGTGCTTGAGGCGGTAGGCACCACCTGGGATGACTTCGATGACAACGTATGGTCCTTCCTAGGGTGACTCGAATTTCTTCGGTCGCTCTTGCTTGAGTCGCAAGACTAGGTCTCCTTCGATGAAGGACCTTGGACGCAGCCGTCGGCTGTGATAGTTGCGGAGGCTCTGCTGGTAGACCGCTGATCGAGCCGCGGCTATGTCACATGCCTCGTCGAGTGTGTCGATGGCGTCTTCAAGTGCGGCCGTTGATTCGGCTTCGCTGTAGGCGATGACCCGTGGGGCCTTATGGCGTACTTCTGCGGGCAGCACGGCTTCGGCTCCGTGCACCATGAAGAAGGGTGTGTAGCCAGTTGAGCTGTTTGGCGTCGTGCGCAAGCTCCAGAGGACGGAGGGTGTCTCTTGTCCACGCTACTCTGAGTCGCTGGAGTGGGCTCATTAGGCGCTTCTTGATGCCACCACCGACGAGGCCGTTGGCCTTTTCGACCTGCCCATTCGTTTGCGGGTGCGCCACGGAGGCGTATGTTATGTTGATTCCGAGGTCTTCGCAGAAATCCTGGAATTCTTTGGAGATGAAGTTTGACCCGTTGTTGGTGATGATGTTGTGCGGCACGCCGAACCTGTAAACGATGGATTCGAAGAATTTTATGGCCGTTTTACCCTTTTGGTTTGTTAAGGGCATGGCCTCGATCCACTTGGTGAACTTGTAGACTGCGACCAGGAGGTAGACGTGACCTCCTTTCGAGGACTTGGGCAGTTTGCCAATCATATCGAGGCCCCATTAGGCGAAAGGCCAGGCCAGAGGTATGGGCCTGAGCTCCGATCCTGGTGCGTGTGGTTTATCTGCGATCCTCTGGCACCCATTGCATCTTCGGACGATGTCCTTGGCATCGTTCATGGCCGTTGGCCAGTAGAATCCAGCTCGTAGAGCTTTGGCGACAAGGGTGCGGCTGCCCGCGTGATGGCCGCATATGCCCTCGTGGATGTCTTGGAGGATGGTTTTGCCATCACCGATGGTGACGCACCTTTGGAGTACACCCGAAATGCTGCGCTTGTACAGCTTGCCATTGATGATTGTGGAGGCCTTGGACCAGCGATATATGCGTCGGGCATCTGTCGGGTCATCAGGTAGTTCCCTGTCTATCAGGTACCTGAGGTACGGCCGTGTCCATGTTTCTTCGACTGCCATGACCTGCATCAGGTTGACCACTACGACCTCTGTGTCGAGTTTTTCGGGTCCTTCCTGTCCGTCGGGTAGCGCAGCCCCCGAGTGTTCTACTTCTTCAGGTGATCCCTTGGAGAATTTCCTTTTGATGGATGGCACGCAGATCTGTTCGAGGAACACACCTGGTGGCACCCGTGCGCAGGTGGAGCCGATGTTGGCGAGTATGTCGGCCTCTTCATTGCTTTCTCTCCCAACGTGCCGAAGCTCGCAGCCGTTGAAGTCTCCTTCGAGTGCGTTGTAGAGTGCGCGGTACGCAATCATGTTGGCGGCGTGTGCGTCGCACTCGTTCATCGTCTGCTGGACGACGAGGTTCGGGTCGTCGTAGATGACCAGGCGCGTCGCGCCACAGATCTTGGCCATCCTCATGCCGTGGATGAGGGCCTCGTATTCGGCTTCGTTGTTGGCATCTCGAAATTTCATCCGGAGGACGTACTTCATCTTGTCGCCCTGCGGGGAGGTTAGTATGACCCCGGCTCCTGCTCCAGCTTCGCGCTTGGAGCCATCGAAGTGCATTCTCCATGACCGCGTCATGTCCGGAGTGTCCGGCAGCTGCAGTTCCATCCGATGGACTAGGAAATCCGGTAGGACCTGCGACTTGATCGTATGGCGCTTCTCGTAGATTATGTCCAGGGTACAGCTCGATACCCCACAGGGCCACGCGTCCTGTGGCCTCTTGGTTGTTCAGGATGCTGTTCAGGGGTGCTTCGTTTACGACCATCACCTGATGCTCCTGGAAGTAGTGGCTCAGCCGACGAGCCGTCATGAACACGCCGTAGGCAAGTTTCTGGTAGTGAGGATACCTCTACTTTGTTGGTGTCAATACCTCGCTGAGGTAGTAGATTGGGCGTTGGACCCCATGGGTCTTGCCTTCTTCAGCTCGACCACCAGTATGGTGCTTACCACCTGGTGTGTGGATGCTATGTATAACAGTAAAGGCTCGCGTTCCTTTGGCATGACGAAGACGGGTGAGGTGGAGAGCAGCCGCTTTAGGTCTTCGAATGTGTCGTCTGCTTCCGGCGTCCACTCGAATTTGTCTGCCTTGCATAGCAGCTGATAGAAAGGCAGGGCCTTTCGCCCATGCGGCTAATGAACCTGCTCAACGCTGCGATTCTCCCGGCGAGCTGCTGGACGCCTTTGAGGTTCTTCGGCTTCTCCATGGCCATTATGGCCCGGATTTTCTTTGGGTTCGCCTCGATCCCTCGTTGAGAGATGAAGTAGCCTAGCAGTTGACCAGATGGGACGCCGAAGGCGCACTTTTCTGGATTTAGCTTGATCTTGTATCAATCAAGGTTGTCAAACGTCTCGTGGAGATCGTCGATCAGTATTGTGGCTTTCCTTGTTTTGATTACTATGTCGTTGACATAGACTTGTATGTTGTGGTCAATCTGGTTCTTCAGGCATGCCTACATGCATCGCTGGTATGTGGCACCTGCGTTCTTCAGCCCGAAGGGCATTGTGTTGTAGCAGAACACTACGAACAGCGTGATGAATGCCGTTTTCTCCTGATCTTCGACTTTTAGTTGAATCTGGTAGTAGCCTGAATAGGCGTCGAGGAAGGAGATCTTCTCGCATCCTGCAGTCGAATCGATGATCTGATCGATCTGAGGGAGAGGGAAATGGTCCTTCGGGCAGTGCTTGTTTAGCGATGTGAAATCCAAGCACATCCGCAGGATGTCCGTGTCCTTTTTGGGGACCATCACGGTGTTGGCGAGCCACTCGCTTTCCTTGATCTCCCTGATGAAGTTAGCGTCGAGCAGTCTGTTGACTTTGACTCCGATGGCTTTGGGCCGTGGCCTGGACAATCGTCGGATGGATTTTTTGACGGGCTTGTTATCTGGGAACACATTGAGTGCATGCTCGGCGAATTCCCTGGGAACTCCTGGCATGTCCACAGGACACCAGGCGAAGATTTCCCAGCGCTCACGGAGGAATTCGACGAGCGCACTTTCCTATGCGGGCTGAGGTCGTTGGCGATCAGTGTCGTCTTGGAGGCGTCCGTCGGGTGGACCTGCACCTTCTTTGTGTTGACTGTGGAGTCGAACAACATGTCGGGTGCGTTTTTCCTCGAGACTGGGGGTGCCCCGTTGTCCGTCACTTCTCGGAGCCTTGTGAGTTCCTCCTGCATGTCGAATGACTGGGAAATTCTGTTGAAGTCCCTATCGCAGTGATCCGATCGGGTGAAGCTCCCGTGGACAGTGATGACGCCCCTGGGTCCTGGCATCTTAAGTAGCAGGTAGGCATAATGCGGTACTGCCAGGAACCTTGCGAATGCCACACGTCCAAGGATGGCGTGGTATTGTGATGGCTACTCCACCACTTCGAACTCGAGTCGTTCGCACCGAAAGTTGTTGGGCTGGCCGAAGATGACGTCGAGCCATATCTTTCCCAGGGGAAATATGCCCTTCCCTGGGACAATGTCGTGGAACGTTGTGTCGGATTGTTCCAGGCTGCACAGCGGGATCCGCATTGCTGCTAAGGTGCTAGCGAACATCAAGTTGATGCCGCAGCCGCCGTCCATGAAGACGCGGCTCATATCGAACCCTCCGATCTGTGCCTCGAGCACCTGGGCAGCATGACCTGGGCGAGGGATTTGGCGAGGGTGATTCGAGCGGCTAAACGTGATGCAGGACTCTGAACAGCTGAGGTACTCAGGGATGGCTGGTGGAGCAGTCACGGCCAAGCTGACTTGGCGGGTGATTTTCTTTTGCACCCTATTTGTTGGGTGCCCTTTTTGGATCATCAGTGATCCTTTCGGTGCGGGGTACCCGTGCCCACCGTTTATTCTGCGCATGCGTGGGTGCGATTGGGTGATTCGAAGGTCCCGCATGTGGTGGTGGAGGAGCTTCCTGTGCGATCTCACCTGGTGCGGGTGCGTTCCCGTACCCAGGGTTCGGGGCTTGTTGCCTCTTCTGAGACATGCTCTCGCTGAGTTTCTGGAACTTGCGGCAGACCTTGAGCATGTGGCTTGCCTTCTTCTTACCATCCTGCTTGTCGATGTAGAAGTGGATGGTGCATGGACCCGACAATTTGTCGTATGCCGAGGGTCCATCATCGCGGCTACGACGCTACCATGACTACATTGGGCGTCGTTCGTCGTGGAAGTTGTTTCCGCAATATCCGCCACTGCTGTGGTTGCCTTCGCTTCGGCGGTCGGTGTAGCCGGCCGTGACCATGTCGGGTCCGTCGCGATCGTCGTAGACGCGCGATCTTCTCTTGCTACGACGTTCACGTTGGCAGCCGTAGTCATCTTCCTCCTCCGAGTGCGCTCGGTGGATGGAGTCCTCGCCATCTGCCCACCTATTGGCGATGTCCATGAGGTAGTCGAGTGTCTTGGGCTTGACGCGCCCAAGTTCTTCCTTGAAATCCTGGCGTTTGACGCCATTCTTGAAGGCGTCGATCGCTCTCTCCTCAGAGATGTGCGCCGCAGAGTTTTTGGTGTTGGACCAGCGTAGTATGTACGAGCGAATGGATTCGCCCGTCCGTTGGGTGCAGGCCCATAGCTCCTCGATCGAGGCTGGCCTTTTGCTGGTGCCCTTGAAGTTTCGAATGAAACTGTACGCCAGTTCCTCCCAGCTTCAGATGGATCCCGAGGATAGGCTGCTGAGCCAGATCCGGGCTGCGCCTGTCAGCTGCAGCTGAAGGCATTGGAGGGCGGTGTTCTTGTTTCCGCTGTGTAGCTTGATGGACGACAGGTGGTCGCTGAGCCACGCCTTAGGGTCCTGCGTGCCGTCGAACTTTGTAGTATCCGAAGGAAGCTTGAAGTTCCGCGGCATCCATGTCTGCCAAACAGATCTGCTGAAGCATCGGGCTCCACAGAGTTCTCCTTCGTCGTCGTCTTCGTCGGACTCGGATGAGCATACACGCTTGGCGCGTGCCTTGTCGATCTTCCGTTGGGTGAGCTCGCTTCGAGCGTCGTAGTCGCGGCTGCGACGCCGTGAGCTCTTGTGCCGTCGAGGCAGGTCATGTTCTTCCTCGTCGGATGAGGGTGTAGGACTGCGGTTGAACCTGACCGTAGCCTTCTTTTTCAGCTCCTCAGGGACTTCTCCGTGGAGCGCAGCTCCCACAAGTCCGAGCCCGGCCAATGCAGAGTTGTTCATGGCCCTCTTCGGGTCCCCCACCGGAGGTGGATGGGACGCGAGGTATGTGGTGGCTGCCATGATCGCAGCTTGCGGCGTCTTTAGGATGACGTTGCCGTTGGCATCCATCTCCATGAAGGATGTGTTGAGGGTTCGGTTCACCTCACGACGCGCGGCGGGGTCCATGTTCTCTACGCGAGAATGGTGCTTGCTGCCGTGGTTGCCGTGCGAGCTGGAGCCGCCCATGGCGGAGAGTGCAGCTCGCCGCGCACTGGACTCCGAGGCCGCTTGCTTGCGCTTGTCAAGCACTTCTTGCATCTTCGCCTGTTTCTTGTGCTCTTCGACGAGGAGCAGGTGGTATGCCATCAGTAGGTCCCGTGAGGCACCCACAGGCAGGATCTTGTTGCCTTCCATGGCTTCGCGTGCTTGAGCCCATCCTTCCTCGCTGAGGTGGATTATCCGACTGGGATCGGTGTCCTCCTCGTTGGGCGGGGGGACTGGTTTCTCTTGTTCTCGCTGTTTCTACCCTGCGGGTTGGGTGGCGGGTTGTGTTCCTGATCCGCGTCGCTCTGGATGACTGCGGCGCATTGGTAGCTCTCGTAGATCGGATCACTGCTGCCACAGCTTTCGGATCCGGAACCGTAGGTCCCTTCCTCCGATGGTGGATCGCACAGATCTGAGTTGCAGGTGCTGCTGTCATAGGACTCATCTGTCGATGGCGATGTGCGTAGCACGGGATGCGGAGCCCATGAAGCGGGCCTGATCGATGGCAGAGGCACCCGCTCTGGGAGGCGGAGAGTGCCGGTCTGCCCCACCTGGAAGCAGAAGCTCCCGAACAGGATCTCGAGCCCGTCGCCAACAGGTTCGAAGTCCTTCAGAGTAGCTGGCGAGTGGGCGGTGAAGTCGAAAGCGCCGAAGAGGAGATGTCTCTCCGTCGCCGAGGAGTTGTAGATCGCTTTGGTTGGGACCGTCACGATCGCACAATCAGCACCCCCAGTTCCCACAGACGGCGCCAATTGACGAGGTTTGATCTCGGCAATGCCCATTGTGATGAGCTTGGGTTTTGGAGAAGATGGGGATGCTGGAGATCGCGGAATGGTTAGTAAACAAGCAACACGGGGACACGAGGTTTACCCAGGTTCAAGCCCCCGGAGGGAAAACCCTACTCCTGCTTGTCTACTCTTGATTACGGCGGAACCGAAGGTTACAGGGGTACGCAGATGCAATCTGGCATGGAGGTGTTTATGCGGTGGTATGAAGTGCCCTCCTCGTCGTGTCCTCCTAGCCTTTATATAGAGATAGGAAGGTCCCAGGTACAGATTGAGTCGGTTACAGGTTTTAGGGTTTGCCCTTTTGAATATTCTATATATTCTAGTCTTGCTCTCCAAGGATCCGAAGGCGTCATGGGCCCTGGCCACCTGAAAGTCTTTATGGGCTGGCGCATATTCTTCATGGGCCTTCCCTAGGCTGGACTAAGTATGCTAAAATCGTGTACCCGTAGGGTATAACCATGTCACCCGCACCTAAACAACATTCAAGTATACATGCAAACCAAATAAAGTAGCATTTTTTCTGATTTCCTTGTTGCTGCATTTTTTCAGGTTCTTGTTGCAACAAACCAATGACAAGTATGCTACCGGGAAGAATGTCTCTTTTATCCACTATGTACAACCCAAGTGAAAATAACAAAGGGGTCGCATTGATTTTATGTCTGAGTAGTGTCCGTGTCGAAGTATGTATCATGTGAAGCCTACTATGTGAGATCTTTTAGAATATGCACTGCTTGGATGGTCCCCTGCTGCATGATTTTTGCTTTTTTACATGAAACTAGATTAGGTTTTCTTGTTTCTAACATACAACCAAGTTGGTCCAGGTTATATGCTGTAGTTGCTTGTTTTGGACAAAATACTTATTTCCTTTGTTGTCACTCTGTTTGTTCCCCTGATATTAAGTTTGATATTAGGTTTTGATTTTTCATGGTACTCAAAGAACGCTCCTAGTTTTGGGGAACAAGGGAGAGGGGATGGGGGAGGGAAGGGGATGCTCATGATTTTGGTTTCAGAAGCAATTTCTTACACAAATCCTAGGGGGACATATCCTAATGTTTAAGGAAGTAAACTGAACAGGGAGAGGGAGGAGGAAAGGAAGAGAGAGGGGTGGTTTTTGCTGCTATACCTTTTTCCTACTTTCCCTAGATCTTATGAATTTTGCAGGTTCTATTGGAGATAGGGGAGAAGGAGAGATTTTCCTTGGGGAAAAAGAAGAGACAGAGAGGTGAGATGGGCTTGTCACCTCGTCTCGGTGGAGGCGGTGGTTGGCATGTTTGCATGTGCGAATAAACCTAGGACTTCCCGCGCGATCAGGCCCTAGACATGGGGTCGTGTTTCCATTTCTTGCCGGGTGGGGCTGACGAGACCTTTCCTTTTTGGGCGGTGGCTGGTTTAGACTAACCAGCCACCGATTGCTACCTAGACGCTGCCAAGAAAAAAATGTGTGGTACATACCTAGCGGAGGGATCGCAAGCGGTCACGCACGGCCTGATAACGAGACCTGGTCTACAGATTTACTCCTGGATGAATTTCTGTAATTGACACGTGTCTAAAAGAGGAAAAATCATAGCAGTTGGTTATCTACTTTTAGATCTAAATCGTTACTCATGTCACATGTCAATCCCACAAGTTGGTCCACCGAATGAATTTGTGGACCAGATCCATAGAATTAATTTCCGGTATGTACAGCAGTCTCCAAGTTGTTGACTTCCCTAGAATCCTGCATGTAGCTACGCGTGCGTGATTAAATGGCCCCGCGCGCGGATGGAAAAGTCTGTGAAACGATCTATCCTCGCGCCCTAGTAGCTAGGAATGTGAATTTCTTTCGAACCCTGCTTGTCATTATATATACACAGGATTACACGGCCACCTAATCCAACATCTCACGTTTACTCCCTCCGTTTTAAAATATAAGATGTTTTAAGTTTATGAAGAAATATATCTAGACTTCTTTTACTATAGGTTCACTAAAAGAAGTCTAGATATATTTGCTTCACAAAATTAAAACATCTTATATTTTGAAACAGAGAGATTACGAGACAATGACGGGTGAGTACTCAATATACATTTTATGTATTATCAATGGAAAATTTATAGTTGTGGATAAGCTCAGTCTATCGATGTTCCCTGTGTGTACAACCACATGCCTCTTTGCGCTCCCACGGGCTTGACTCCATAGAAACTGCCGGTTTGATCGTTTCACATGGGATAGCTGTGCACACCGCTTTCAGAATGATGGGACAGTTGCCCAATGGCAAAAAAACAAGTTGCCCAAATTTGGCCTGAATGTAGTTATGCGGGAACCAAGCACCGCTCATGCTATCTTCATCATGTTAATAAGCCAAACGACCATTGTAGTATTCTATCATATCAACGATGAGCAATGTTAAAAGAATAGGCCGAATCAGCGACTAATAGGCCGATTATTAATCGCTACTAGGGACCTGGTCGTGTCGATTACCATGAATCGTTTGTGTTAATCGTTTAGCCGATTAATAGGCCTGACACTCTGATTACTAGGTATGATCCCGATTAACCACTACACTTGGTTAAAAAAGTTGCAAAATTATCAACACATATCGCCCATCCATCCGCTAGCCCACCCCAATGAAGTAGGTTTTGCGAAGCTCCTGCTCGATTCCTGCCACCAGGAGCTTGATTTCCGTCATCACCAACCAGTTCCTTGTCGTTGTTGACCAGTTCCTCATAGTTGCCGATCAGACCTCAGATACAAAGAGCTCGAGCGCCTTGAGGATCTCACCCGGAAGCTTAAGGCTGCCTTTAATAAGGTAGATGGTTGAGATGCAAGAGGATTCATACGTGTTTTAGGTGCTAATTTTTGTTGGCTGCATCGATTAATAGCCGACCGATTAAATCAGTTAATCGTCCGAATTTCGATTAGTCGCTACTCCTAAGCGAGCAGAGCAGTTAACAATTACCGATTTCCTTAGTATTATGGGTATGGGTAAGGAGATAGGAAATTTCGTCAGATTGTGCGGAAAACAAAGCTCGACAAGCTCAACAAGCAACACCAACAAGGATAGATACCAAGTGGAGGGATTTCACAACATGTACGTTGTCTTATTAGTCGGCACATGGTCCACCTGAATTAAATAAGCCAACAACCGCTACAGTTATTAGGTTCTAAAATCTGATCACGTTCAGAGAACTGAACTTGGGAAAATAAAATTTTAGCAACAAGCATGAAAGAGATGGGCATGTGAAAGCACGTCAAACATTTCTTGTATTAGTCCAATTTTACTAAGGACCCAAAAAATGCCTTTTGCATGAAAATTGACATGAACGCATATACAAATTCTGATATGTATCAATAACACAATTCGAATACTTTGAGAATGTACCATTGCTGAAGCAGCAATATGTGAAGAAATGCATGGGAAGAAAAGAAGTGAGGTGATATTGCCGCTTCGATGGTAGAGGCAACCATCTGGTTGTGCCGGTAGGATTGGAACCACAGAAGGACATAATAGAGTAGAACAAGAGGGAAAGTGCCCCATGAGGAGATTTATTTCGCGTGTTCCTAGAATGATGTGCTATTTGAATTTTTACGACCGTTAGTTTCTGCTACACTGCACGTATATATATTTTTACAGACTCATGGGAAAAATGTTGCATTTCTAAAAAAAAGCTCTACATATATAGAAAAATGTTACGCTCAGAATTCTTTTGCAGCAATGACCAGGATCCACACCCACTCACATAAAAACCATGTGGCAGTTAAATCGGCTAATGCTTCAGCTTGTTGGAGACTCAAACGATGGATATACCAGCTTGAAAACTTATATGTTGTTCTATATCTTCATGAATTTAGAAACTTTTGCTTGCATTGTATTATTTGGTCTCTGTACTGGAACTGACGACATTCGAGATGAGTGGTGCGGCTTGCCATTATATATGTACAGGATTACACTGGTTCCCAAACCAACACACTCACGTCTACAAGGCAATGACGGGACGTATCAATCAGGGATAAGCACTAAAATCCTTTGGCCCCTCTAGGCCTGAAAGGGGTAATGCGGGAACCAAGCACCGCACTCATGCTATCTTCATCATGTTAATAAGCCAACGACCATTGTACTATTCTATCCTATCAATGATTATTGGTTTGGGTAGGAGATAGGAAATTTCGTCGGATTGTACTGGAACAAAGCTCGACAAGGTCAACAAGCAATAAGAAGGATACCAGCAAGTGGAAGGATTTCAACATGTATGTTGTCTTATTAGCTGGCATATGGCCCACCTGAATTAAATAAGCCAACAACCGCTATAGTTTTTTAAGTTCTAAAATCTGATCACGTTCAGAGAACTGAACTTGGGAAAATAAAATTTTAGCAACAATCATGAAAGAGATGGGCATGTGAAAGCACGAGTCAGACCTTTCTTGTATTAGTCCAATTTTACTAAGGACGCGAAAAATGCCTTTTGCATGAAAATTGACATGAACACATATACAAATTATAATATACTCCCTCCGTTTCATAATATAAGATGTTTTAGCTTTGTGAAATGAATGTATCTAACTCTTTTTAGTGTCTAGATATATTTATTTCACAAAGCTAAAACATCTTATATTTTAAAACGAAGAGAGTATATCGATAACACAACTCGAATACTTTGAGAATGTACCAATGATGAAGCAGCAATATGTGAAGAAAAGAAGTGAGGTGATATTGCCGCTTCGATGGTAGGGGCAATGCTCTGGTTAAGCACGCCATCAGTGTCCTACACGATTCAGTTCCATACAAGGAAGACTTAATGGAAGAATTTATAGCTCAACTAGATGATGGAGATGTAGAAAAGTGAAAGGACTTGCAACTATTCATATGACCATAATATATGTACTGTAGTGGTGTTGTTCTTTGGAGTTCAAACTCTTGCTAGATAACTCATCAAGAAACTATGCTTCGTTAGTTTATGATAGATTATAAGTTCTTATGTGAGTGTGTTAGATATGCAAATATTATGTCATATTAGTTTATGTGGGTATCATTGGTACAGCATCTTATTGTGCTATCTTAAATATTCGTGGAAATGCATTTTCTGTTCTTAAAACATTCTATTGTGCTATATGAAATATTCGTGGAAAATGCATTTAATTTTTTATTACCGAAATTCAAACCAGTGATGGGCAAAATAATTGGCCTATCACTGTCTTTGGAGTCTGTCACTGATAGTTGTGCCGGTAGGAGTGGAACCACCGACAGACATGATAGAGGAGAACGAGAGGGGAAGTCGTCCATGAGGAGATTTACTACATGTCTTCCTTGAACATGCGCTATCTGAATTTTAGGACCGTTTCTCCTACAATTTGCATATATATATATTTTACAGATTCACGGAACAAATGCTGCATTTCTAACAAAACGCTACATATCATGTTATGCTCGGAATTGTTATGCAGCAATGATCGGGATCCACCCACTCACGTAAAAACCATGTGGCAGTTAAACCGGCTAAAATGCTTCAGCTGATTGACACTTAATTAGGGCTTCCCAATCCAACAGAGGATTACACGGATTCCCAATCCAACAGAGGATTACACGGATTCCCAATCCAACAGCTCACGTCTACTTACAAGGCAATGACGGGGCGTATCAATGAGGGATAAGTACAAAAAATTCACAAAAAAAGGGATAAAGCACTAAAATCCTTTGTATATTATCGGTGGGTAGCCAGCAAATCGACTGAAATTAATCAAAGCTGATTGCAATCAAGAAAATATACTTAATTCGTTTCAATCAACAAATTAGCTTAGGTCCTTGTCGCAAACAGGGTAACTTCTTGAGCCTTGCTTCGTCCTCCATCGATCAGAGCACGCAGTTGCCGAATCCTGCAAGCAGTTGAATAATCACCTAGCATTAGATTAAATAAACCAAACAGATAAGATAAGCATAAATCGACGGAGACATTACTGGGTCGCTGGTGGACGACGGAGCCGCAGCCGCCGAAGTCACATGACTGATCGGACCGGCCATGGCGCTGGTAGTAGTCGTTGAACGCGTAGGAGGCGTGCGCGACCTTGGTGTCGGGATCGAAGCACCGCCCGCCGCGCTGGATGGCGCTGCAGTCCGCCCCGTGGCTGCAGGCGTAGTCCAGCGCGTCCTGGAGCCGCTGGTCCCCCACGGCCGGGTTCGCCACGCACCAGCTGCCACTGCGGTCGAAGTCGACCTTGTACACGGGCGTGCCGTCCGGGTAGAAGAGGCCGAAGTTGCGTTCGTCGTCGTCGCCGGGCTTCTGGTTCTCGTTGAAGAGGGAGAAGATGTAGACGGAGATGTCGGCGTTGGGTTTGTAAGGTGTGCCCGTGCCTTCCAGAACCTTGTTGATGAGGTTCACATTGTATGTCTGGGCGTTGGACGTGGACTCCGCCTCCACGCTGCTCTGCAGTAGATCCTTTCCGACTTTTCCTGCGGGAAACCCCGACTCTGGAGTCCATGCCGTGGAGCCACCATTCTCGCGGGAGCCACCCAGCTTCTCGACGGCATGGAAGACGGCATCAAGCATGGCATCATACATGTTGTAGTAGGTGAGGCCGGTGCCAGGGTCGTACTGGCCCTTGTTGGGGCGGAACAGGACGAAGTCCAGGTCGATCTGCTCTCGATTGTACTTGTATGCAAAGTAGGGGTAGATGTTGAAGGAGATGTGCGAACCTGTCTGGTCTAGGAAATCGATCATGGGCCTCATCACCGACCACGCGATGTCGTCTCGAAACTCGCCCACCGACGGAGGGAAGGACGGCACCTTGAGCGCGTCCAGCGCGATCGGCGTGAACACCTTCACGGCGTCGGCCAGGCCCGCGCTGGCCAGCGCCGCGTGGATGTTCCGCATGGCCGGGAGGAGCTGGTAGGTCAGCTCGGGCGCCTGGTGGAACACCTCGTTCCCGACGGCCACGCTGTCGATCACCGTGCCCGGGTGGTACGCCATCACGTTGCTCTGCACCCATTGCTGCGCGTACCACATGTCGCGGGCTGCAGCCAAAAGGTTTCGGTTTGGTAGCGACACCCCCACCTTGATGCCCGTGTTGGCCAGCGCACGGAGCGCTCCGGCGTCGGCGTCGAACAGCCTCACCTTTGCGATGCCATTCTTCTTCAGCAGCTGCACCACAGCCGGCGGTTGCATCAGGTTGCTACCCATCATCCCGTAGCACACCCCCACCTCGCCGGCCTCTGTGTGTGTCAGAAAGATTTGTCAGCTACTACACACAGGTTGATTCATCAGTTTACTCGTGTTTACCTGAGCCGGAGAAGAAGGTAATTAGCGACAGCACGGCGCCGACCAGGAGGAGTGCCATGCTCTTCTACGCCTGGCTTGAGCAAGACGATCGAGGAGTACTACTACTAGGGAATGGATCAGCAAAAGGAATTTATAGGCGGCCCGGACCAGGTCAGACCTCGAAATGATAAGCATTTCCTGTACTAACATGGTAGCCAATATGATTTGTGATACTACTGGTATGAGTATGGCTATGCAATACTACTAGTAGGAACCCTGTTGTGAATTTGTTAGTGAGAAAATACCTAAGAAGTTGAGCAGACTTTAGTTGCAAATGGCCTGTAATGATATTGAGCAGACTTTAGTTGCACATGGCCGTGTACTTATGGAAGCTGGCCATTATGAAAACTGGCTTGGCTAGTTTCCAGAATTTTGTAAAGCTGGCGACATGTTTATCTTAATAATGGAATGGTCAAGTGTTCCTTAAAATTAAAAGAGATACAAGGGTTGGTGTCTAGAACTCAGAGTTGCTCTACTTGTACTAAAAAGAATGTGGATTTTGTTAACACGATGGCATGTATGCAACTTCATATACTCGTGTATTTTACGCAAACAATTAAACAGAATGTGGATTAGATAACTATCTTCTACAGGCAAACGGTTAACATGTCACTGGAATGAGAAAATTACAAAAAACCACCACATTACGGGTTAGGGTTTCAAAAAGCCACCACTTTACGTTAGGGTTTCAAAAAGCCACCACTTCAGAGCGAGCTCGTGAAAAATAGCACTGATACCGGTTTAATTCTGGTCTAATGACAAAACTGACCGGTGGGTCTCACCTGTCAGGATGACGTGACATCATTTCTTTACAAAAAACACCTCCATATATTATAAGTTCTAATCTTACATCTTTTTTCTATTTTTTCAATTTCTTCTCATAAAAATTCCTTTGTATTTCTATATTACTTTTTTTTCTAATCTTCTAGCCGCATTAATCCGTTGACCCACGACGTGCACTGATTTTGTCCGTGCCGGTCGCTGGCTAGAGCTCACCCAGACCGAACCTCCTGTGTCGCTGGCCATCCATGTCGCCCGCTTGCCGGAGCTCGCATCGAGATCGCCGCGCGCCGACCCTGCCAAAGCTCGCCGGATCCTCCCGCGGCTCTACCTCGCCGGCTCCTCCCGGTCGCGCTGTCGGAGCTTGCCGCGCGCCTCCCGCACGCCTCCCGCCGTCGGAGCTCGCCGCGCGCCTCCTGTATGCCTCCTGTCGGAGCTCATCGCGCGCCTCCCGCCGTCGGAGCTCGCCGGCACGCATCCCGCCGTCGGAGCTCGCAGCGTGCCTCCCGCGGCCGGAGCTCGCCGCGAGCCTCCCGCACGCCTCCTGCCATTGGAGCTCATCGCACGCCTCCCGCACCGTTCCCGCCGTCGGAGCTCACCGCGCGCCTCCCGCCGTCCGAGCTCGCCACGCGCCTCCTGCAAGCATCCCGCCGTCCGAACTTGTCGCGTGCCTCCCGCAGTCGAAGCTCGCTGTGTGCCTCCCGCCATCAGAGCTCGCCGCGCGCCTCCCGCCGTCGGAACTTGCCGCATGCCTCCCGCCGTCGAAGCTCGCCGCGCGCCTCCCGCACGCCTCCTGCCATTGGAGCTCATCGCACGCCTCCCGCACCGTTCCCGCCGTCGGAGCTCACCGCGCGCCTCCCGCAAGCATCCCGCCGTCGGAACTTGTCGCGTGCCTCCCGCCGTCGAAGCTCGCCGCACGCCTCCCGCCATCAGAGCTCGCTGCGTGCCTCCCGTGGCCAGAGCTCGCTGCGCGCCTCCCGCGGCCGAAGCTCGCCGCACGCCTCCCGTGTTTGTCTGGTGCTCGTGGGGGAGGAGGGGTGGCGCTGCAGTCGGCCACCGGCGGTGAACGACACGGTCGTGCTCCATCCCCCAGATTTACCTCAGATTTATTTTTTTATAAAATAAATAAAAAAGATAAAAGAAAATCTCATATAAGTGGGGTTTCTCCAAAATTTACAAAAAAGCCCAGAACTAGAACTAGTCTATGGTGCATCTCCCTTGACTGTTTTTGTCGTGCCACGTCATCCTGACAGGTGGGACCCATCGGTCAGTTTTGTCATTAGACCAAGATCAAACCGGTATCAGTGCTATTTGTCACGAACTCGCTCTGAAGTGGTGGCTTTTTGAAACCCTAACGTAAAGTGGTGGCTTTTTATTTGTCACGAACTCGCTCTGAAGTGGTGGCTTTTTGAAACCCTAACGTAAAGTGGTGGCTTTTTGAAATCCTAGCCTGTAATGTGGTGGTTTTTTGTAATTTCTCCACTGGAATTATCAAGTTTGAAAACCACCACTGCTGCAGAGTCAATAGAAAGAGACAGTGTGAAACCTGCAGGCCACACTCAAAGAAAAACAGGTAACCAGTACGATTTTTTAGTGCCCTTTAAGAAGAAAATGCCACGGATAAATCTAAAAAGCCAGAAGCTTGTTGTAATGGGGGGGAAATCAACGCGAAGAAGTATTTTCATTCTTGTACATATGCACTTGTTTAGTCTTACTTGTAAATTTGCAAATGAAACGGACATGCATGCTTAGTACTAGAGGAGGAACTGAAAAAGAGTGTCTTGGCACTTAAATCTGGAGATCGAGGACAACTCCATGCAACCCCATTTAACCATGCAGTCCAGACCAAAAAAAATGTAATTTGCATCAAAATACAGCACACACCAATAAGGCTCCAAATGCATCATCGCATGGAAATGTGGCGACCTTCTACTTCATCAAGGGCGCTCGTTAGCGAACACCGCCTGAAACCAATTCAATCGTAGCCCACGCCCACATTAGCGAACATAGCCGACGTCGTTACCCTCGTCTACAGCTCGGCCTTCTACTTCATCAAGGGCGCTCTACGCAACTCCTATGAGGGCTGCAGCCCTCGCCGGCCGGCAGCACCCAGGCGGTCGTGGTCAACAAGCCACGCGTGCGCCACTGGGCAGCCTCGATGGGCGTCGAGGCGGCCATCAAGCACAGAGCGCGCGGCGTGGATAGCCCGTGTTGAACATGGCGGTAAGCTGGGGTGCCACCAACGCCCTCTTCTCCGCTTACCGGGGGTCTCAGGCCGCCGTCCGCAAGGGGCTAAGGGCACCATATACGGCAGGTTCGTCGTCGCCGGCCTGGACTCTAATTAGTTAGACCTCTGAATATATCATGAGAATATATACACTCGGTAATTCGGTATCGGTATATTTCGGCATTGTGTATAGGGCCAGCAAGAAAATATCATAATGCTACGATAATACTCCAAAACCATCTCTTGATTTTAGAGAAGAAAAATCATTTGTTGTATTTTCCACCTCCTAAATACATACACAATCTGAACAAACCTGGAGGTTGAGGCCTTTCCTATGCTCCAAAGTACGATCCATGTACAGGGCAGGCCTGGGCCTGGGCTCCTATACATGAAAGGTTATGAACTTACCCTTATTATTAATAAAAAAGAACGATGAACACATATGAGGAACATCGGGTCAGGAGCCTGAACAGGCTTATCATTTGTGGTCAAACCCACATTTATCTATAAATTGAACACATGAATTGTTCCTTTACAAGTAGAATACAAACAGATACTGTAGATTATTTGAGAAAACCAATCAATATATTTCTGCTCTGTCAGCACCTCTGCTTGCGTACAACATCAGGTAATTGCGGAAAAAAACTGCACTAAGCAAGACTTTTAGTGTCATCTGCCAATAGATCAGAGTACAAGGGAACATATGGAAGATAACAAGTCTTGCTCAAATAAATTGTACCATCCCGTCCAAGCTGACATAACCTATGCAGCTCCCCAGAATCCATGTTGTATGACATTAGTGTCTCCTCGTAACAACAGACCAGAAAAATCAAACTATGTTCAAGGTGGATTGAGAGAACACTAAAACCAGACGACCTATATGCTGAATACTCTGTTCTGAACATCTGCAAGTGGTTGACACTGTGCTTCAAGGTCCATTTTTCACTACTTGGATCCTCAAGAACCCAGATTGATAGTTCAAAATAACCTCTATGTGCAAAATACAACTGCCCTTGTGATAGATAAATATCATAAGAAGGGTAACCATGGTATTTTGACGGAGGAAGAGGCATGACTTTCCAATTATTTCCCTCCACGTCAAGGGCTACAAGTTTATGATTGAAGCCACATAGATACAGCACCCCCCTAAACAAGGCGATTTGCGCGAAGCGGGTTGTCTCTATTTCATCGCCGATCCAAGCATCGGCCTTGTGGCTCCAAACTCCAGTTTTGGATGAGTAGATCACCACCGCAGCAATGCAATACTTTGATTCAATATGGTCCTCATTAGACCAAAATCGGTCTTCTATGAACTCACACACATGGAAGTGGGAGGAAACAGCCGGATCAAATGCCAAGCGAACATCCACCTTGCTAGACCATTTGGTGCCAGGCACGACCACCCATTTCTCAGTGGCAGGATTGCACACAACGTAATCGCACTCGACAGGATCATTCTGCTTCCAGAAGGAGCAGAGGAGGAGGCCATTGCAGCAGTCCACGATGCCAAGCATCACAAATTTTGGTAGGAACGATAGCAAGGGGTCAACGAGAGGTTCACCTATCCCAGAGACGTTGGTAAAACAACAAGCAAACTTGGGGGACCTGGGGGAGCGGTATCTGTTGAAACTCTCATGGAAGAATCCAGTGAGGGACTGTGGCATTTTCTTGCGGTGGTAGGGGTGTGAGATGAGGTCACGCCAGCGTGTGGAGACGTACTTGCAGCAGCAGGTGGACTTGTAGGGCATACGCGAGATGATGTCGGAGAGGATGTCATCAGTGAGTTTGGCGGTCAGGTCGCCGCTTGCCGAGGCCATTTCCATGAAGCCCTCCACCATCACCATGGATGTAACAAACGACCAATCTGCAGATCAGTGGGGCTGAGGTGGAGAGGTTAGACTCTAAGAAAATATAAATAAGTAAACATCAATCATATATAGGCAGATATCAAGTATCATGTGTTGATGTACTCCCTTCGTCCAAAAAAGGATGTCGCAGATTTGTCCAAATTTTGATGTATCTAGACACTATTTAGTATATATAGATACATGTAACTTAAACAAATCTGCAACATCCATTTCTAGACAGAGGGAGTACAGCATATCAGTTACTACACATCAATGTCTAATAAAATATGCAAGGCTAAGAGAAGACACGATCTTCCCAGTCCTACAAATTTCAGAATCAGATTTAATATGCAAAATTATATTCTTTCAACAATAAGAATAATCAGATCAATACGGGTTCAATCTTGCATATGAGTCGTGCATACTGCATGTATTAATCATTAACAGCAGACTACACTGATTTAACATGAATCGCAATATGCCAGAACGGTCAAATAAAACAAGGAGGAAGAGGATGTCGGAGCAGGGGAGTTGCTGCTTACCCTGCCGTGCAGGAGGTGAAAACGCCGGTGCCGGAGATCAACTGGTGAGCTTGCAGTGTACATAGTCGGACGACGACCTCGCGAGGACAAGGAGATCAGCAGCGGCGGTGGCAGTGCTGGACGGCGGCCATAAGAAGAAAGCCGGAGGAGAATTCGTGGGGAAGAAGGGTGCCTATAGGAGGAGGTAAAAGGTCGTCGGCGGTGAGACTGCAGGGTGGCGGCGGCGGCGGCGGCGCAGAGTTTTCCGCCTAGGGTCTGGTGAGCGGCGGCGAGATGGATGCAGCTAAAATCCGGACCGTTGGCCGTTCAAGGCAAAAATCCGGGACTTATTTTAGTCCGGACGAAATTCGTTTTTGTCTGAAAACGGCCAACTTCGCACTCGCATTTTTACGTGAGTTCCAGCGTCTGAACAAAATTCAATAAAATTCAGCAAAGTTTGGGAGAATATATATGGTTTTCAATAGTTAAGGGCAAATACATATATATTATATAGAATTCGAGCGAACACCTGAATTTAAACTGCATTTAGGCTAAATACTAACTAAAAAAACTTAAAAAGGCCGCCCCCGATGCCTATGTCGGACGCCGCTTCTACATGCTGAAGTTATCGTAGAAGCAAGTGTAGCCGGGATCGGCCTTGCCGTCGTCGTCGTTCGGCGGCTGCGGTTGGCGGGAGCTGCCCTGGCCGTCATCACCGCTCCTCCAGGGTTGGTAGGAGGGGCCGACCTCTTCATCATCGTCGAGGACGACGAGCGGCGCCCCTTGGTAGGCGAGCACGCGGCCACACCAGGCCTGGCGCTCGGCCTGCTCCTGCTCGCGCTGGACACGGCGCCGCTCCGTCTCCTCCCAGTCCGTCCTGGACCAGGCAAGGATGTGACGAAGGCTCCGGCGGGGGCGCGGTGTCGTGTTGGGATTGCTCCATTGCCATCTTCAAGGCGAAGGCATCCTCGTCGACGAGCACCGCCCATTCGGTCGGCTTCGGCTGGCGAAGCCGGAGACGGCTAGTGAGCGGCAAGGGCGCGTACGGCTCGTTGATGACGATGTCGCGTGCCCTTGTCCTCGGCAGCGAGCGGACCGACATCTCCGTCTCGCGCTTGATCTGTCGGAGTGACGGCGATGTCCCCGACACGGACCCAGAGAGGAGTGGGAGGCCGAGGCTGCGGAGGAGGAGGAGCTGAGGCTGGCCATCCTCCTCGGCAGCCAGTTGGCTGGAGAATGGCGCCTCGCCCTTGTCGCCGGTGTAGGGTTGCGGGGGAAGCCGTGGCGGGGATTGTTGCCGGCATGGATGTGCTCTAGCACGGCGTTGAGAGTTCACCCCGGTGCGCTCCACCAGCGGCGTCGCGCCGCCGCGTTGTTCCTCTTCGGTGGCGACCCTGGCGGTCCCTCGTGGCGGGCGAGCTCCTGGAGCCGCCGGTCGACGAAGAACTACTCTAAGAAATGGAGGTTTCCCGGATCCTCGGCGAGATCCGGATCCTCCATGGCCGCGATGGCGGCTTGGATCTCGTCGACGATCTCCTCGTCGTCGGCACCGGCGGAATTGGGATCCCGTCGGCGCCGAGCTTCTAGCCGGGCAGGACCCGGGTGTCCGGCGGCACCATGCAGCCCGCGTCGTGCATCATACGCGCCTCCCACGGCTGGAGCGTGTGGCGGCCGAAGTCATTCGTCGTTGGGAAACCTCTCGGCCATGGGAAGTGGGGGAAGTGGGGGAGTTCGTCGGAGTTTGGAGTTCGCCGGAGTTTGGGATTCGCTGGAGTTGGGAGAGCTGGGGAGCTGTGAGAGAGTCTGAAGAGAGATGGCGAGGGGTGCGGCTTTTATAGGCCGAGACGGGTGGCGAGGGCGGGAGGGGTGTAGCGGCGAGGACGGGAAAAGGGGAACCGACAAGAAGTTATTGCCCGCCAGTCCGTTGCAGGAGCCGAGGCGGCGGTGACGCGCAATTACGGCGACGCGTGGTCGACGAGACGGGCGGTTAATGTCCGGCGGTCCTTTACGGGGTTTCGAGGTGGAAAGATGTCGACGACTCGGTTTCTGTCGCTGACTGGCCGCATCCACGTGCTGAACTTTTTTTTCCGCCGATTTCGTTTCGTCCGACGTTTTCAGGGCATTTTTAGAAACCCGGGTTCAGCCTGAAAAGTCTGGACCAAAGTTAATCCAAATCCAAATAAAACTAGGATCCTAAAAGCAAAACGTGGCTGGGCCAATCTCTTCTCTACTACTTAAAAAGAATCTTAAGTTCCGTTGTCAACCAATACGTCTTTCTTTTCGTCAACATTGGTTCCCTCTTCCACCTGACCGCACCCATCGCATCCCGCACAAAACAGGTGACACAACAATAACTTCACCTGTATCGATCCACAAATCACGCCCCGGGATCTCCTTTACTCCTCCGACCATAAACCACGACGACAACACCTCGAAGGCATGGATGCTTCCGTCCCCTCCACACTTGCCTGGATGGCATTGCCCCTCAAATTGCGGTCATGGACGCCGGCGCCGCCGCCGCCCTCGAGCTCCACGCATGACTGTCGTGCAGCGACCCACGGTGGCATGTACGGCGTCGTCCCCACCTTGAGGTCCTGGATGCCACGGCTGCCGCTGTCCTCGAGCTCCACCGTGGACTGCCCTACAACGACACGCCGCCGCCACAACGACATGCTCCCATGCTTGGGTAGTCTGGACGCAGTTGTTGTGTTCCACACTTGGAATTCCCTGCCACAACGCTCCATGTTCCTCTCTCTCTCTCTCTCTCTCTCTCTCTCTCTCTCTCTCTCTCTCTCCCATCATGATCTCCTGCTCCTTCCCATGTCCGCCTCCCTCCCTCTCTGCATTATCCGTGCATGACTACTTCTCCTCATGCAGGCTAAGTGTTTGTGATTTTGTTGCCAAGATGTCCTGTGCATAACACGCCTGGTGAATGGACGCCTGCAAAAATGTTGAAGTCTCATTTTTCTTCTGCCTGCAAGGTGTTGGGAAATGCATGCTTTGGTCTGGAAGGTAAGCTTTTTCTTACTTATATTTGCTAAAATTTGCATTCACGTCTTTGATCTTAATTTGTCTATTAGATTTTGCGAGCATAAGAAATGCACACAAGACTAGGAGTTCACTGATTATGTGTCATAGTAGTGCACCGTCATCGTTTTCACTTGACTAGATTGTGTTGGTTGTCCTACTTTGGATTCATGTTAGTCCTAACTCATCTCATTGCTCCCGATTCATTGGTCTGCTATATACAAGAAATCCGAAGGTGTCTTAGACTGAAGGTAATGTTGGAACTTGGAAGTGATCTAATCATATGCTTTGCTACTTTGGATTGTAGGAGTGTAATTAACTATTGCATAAATTTGTGTTCTAAATTTTTAGTTTGTATTTTGTCTGACATAGAAATAGCTTTCCATGAGGCATGGCTGGAAGTAAAAAATCCTCCTGGTTTTGCACTGAATATTCCTATTTTACAGATATATTTTCCTTTATATTTGGGAGCATTATATACTTTTTGAGACTGCCGATTTTTCAGAAAGAAAAGATTTGTTTCTCTTTTTCTATAATCATTTGAGTTACTATTTCGTACTTAATTGGGTATGGAACACACTCTTTAGTATTACCCCATCTATATGTTGGTCTGATTCTATGGTTAGTTGCTATGATAGGAATTTGAATCTCCAACATAGTTCAGTAGCATAATTCTTGCAAATATGATATAAGGGAAATTTATACGAAAAAAGCTTCATGAAATAATACATGTCCAGTCATAGTTCAAGTTATACACAAGTGCATTGTACCTTGACAACAATCTAATCCAAGTGCACCGGAAAGGTATGTAGGATAGCTTGTCAAAATAGATGGAGACGGCCATATGAGAAGAATTTTAAAATGCCATAGTTAACAGTATAGGCTTCACTCCTTTGTGTGTATATTGTATTCTATATGGAAAGGTAATGAAGATGGAAGATATGCTTGCAGACACACATTGAAGATAATGATGTAGGGGTTAGTTTGCATGGACATTTGCTTCTGCTGAATGAGTGCTTTTGATTTTTTGCAATCAACCGTTCTCTACATGCCCCTCCCCTTTGTGTGTAGACCAATAGCATTGACAACGATCGGTCAAGGCTGCAATAGAAGTTCAGCAAGACCAGTAGATTGAGAATGTGTATAGTGCAAATTATTCTGTGCTTGTACATTATATTTTAGCAAATTTCTAATTAAACAGGTCAAATAATCGAATGGCACATCCTTGTTACTTGATACAGGTCAAACAATCAAATGTGATGTTGTTGTGCTTGGATGTGTGTAGCTGGTTAGTGTTGTACTAGCTAGCTAGAAAATCTTAATTTCTGTATTAACGAACAATAGCATTCCTGTAACTAATCCTAGAAAAGTACATTCAAGAGAGCACCCAATTGTTGCGGTTCAGTTTACCCTTTTCCATAGCTTCTGTAGTGATCTATCGATTGGCTCAGAATAGAAGCCCCTCTGTATATTTAGTAATCAGGCTATTTGTTTTCAGTTTTGTGCAAGTAACATCCCGATGTACTAACTTGATTTGAACCCCTGCCTGAGCTTCCGAAAAGATTCCTGCTGTGATAAAATGCTTTTTATTTAGCATTGGCATATGTTTTATGTTCCTTCTACTTGGCATGCATGCACACAACCTCATGCTTGCTTATTTAGATTAAAAAATTTACTTTATCATGTGTACTTATATTTGCATATTCTTATTTTAGAAGATATCATATACGCCATGTAAGAAGATGACGCGAAGAATCTAGGCATGACTTTTTATTTCGCATGATTAAGAATTATACTAAGCAGGATTGCAGGAGAAGAAGCCATGAACTATATTTTTCATATGTCCTTCCGTACAAATTGGTGCTAATTTTCTTCTCTTTATTGTTCTACCAACTGACTCTTCCACTGGTCTGATACTTTTTGGCTATCAATTAGCAATTGGGATGCAATGCGGCATCGGGTTTGTTATCTTTCCATGATCTAAAGTACGAATGTACGATGAAGTCTGTAAATCTTTGCTAACCTGAAAGGTTGCACAAAAAAAGTTGTCTGGCATGTGTGTGTCATCTGGCGAAACTGCAAAGATTGGCCGTGCAGAGTCCAGGGAAGCAGCCGTCGGCGCTTCCCACTCAAGTTTGCACATCTCAGTTCTTGATGTGCAAGCTGGTTGGCTTGCAAGATGGCCAGCTCTCCTTGAAGCATCCACAATGGAATGCAGGTGCCCCTTCCCCATCGCTTCTTGTACGCCCATACTGATATTTTGTGATGATCTTCCTGTCAATAGGCGTAGGGATGATAATGCCAAAGGAGTACAGGTCGCACTGTGGGGTGAGTTCCCCGGTGGACAAGAGCTTGGGATCCATGTGGGAAGAGGTTCCTTTATTTTGTTCTTTATGGCCTTGCAGTTTTCTAGAAGAAAGTAGATTCTCAGCTTGCTTACAAAATTAGGATTAAGAAGAATGTTGCCTGACTTTAGATCACCATCAACAATAAGGTGAGGCTTGTGGGAGTGGATGAACTTCAAACACGAGCATATCTTCTGTTCTTGCATTCCCTCCATCCAGAAATAACTAACTTAGGTTTGTCTAGATTCGAATGTATCTATACGCTAAAATGCGTCTAGATACATACGAATCTAGACAAAACCAAGTGAGTTATTTCTGAACGGAGGAAGTATATGATTTGAGGTCGAAAAACGTGATCAGCATAAAAGCCGGAGGTGCGATACAAAGCTCTTTCTCACAGTTTTCTTATTTGAGCCACCGACAACTTATATTCCTCCTTGTCTTTGCAGGCAAAACGAGTACTTTGATTCCTCTTGGAGTAAAACCTAGCTTCTAGCTAGCTCGTAGCCCTTACCAAAGGGAGGTAAAGCCTAGCTAGCTATTGAACTGATGTGAATCTTATCATGTCCCTTACAAATTTGTTCTTCGAAGGAAACTGATTAATCATTCTGTTTGTTGTCTCCAATGATTTGTGGTTGTTCTTATGCATGTGTTTTTTGTGACCAGAGTTTGGTCCATGTCCGAGCCTGTTGTGGCATGCAAAAGAGCCGCTGGTATTTGAGGTTTAGCTGCTCAAAGCAGGTCCTATGATCATCAACTGTCGTCCAATGCAGATAGAAGATCTTTCATATCTATAGAGAGCCACATATTCCTTTTTCTATTTATTTGGTTAAAATTCCTTTCCGAACATAAATTGTTCTTCTGGAAATTCATTTAGCAAGTTAAATAAAAATTAGTAGACAAGGAGAAGATATGTGTGATCTTCTTAAGAACAACATTAGCATCTCCCTTTTGTAGATAGTATATTGATTCATCTTTAGCTTGATCATGCAATGGGTAGTGTAGTACTAGAAGTATGAACGAAAGACATACCTTACTTTGTAGAAATATGCCGTATTTGTTTCTTTCACTTCTTTGAATATGACGTGATTTAGAGAGTAGTACTTTCTTGTGTCACTTTCACATTTCAAGGAGACACATCTCCATGGGCGATGTTTTTATTTATTAAACATATACCCTTCCTTCAAACATGAATGGAAGACTCATTTTGCGGGTACATCTTATGTGGTTTAGTTTTCATGTTAAAAGATATATAAAAATCGTTATCATTGCATAAAAAGTGAGACAATAGATCACTATCTCGTGGATTGTCGTCCGGGATATACATGAAAGGCCGCAGGAAATTGTCAATGTAGTTTTGTATATGCTACTTATATAGTGTTTTCTTTAATAATTGTTGTCAGGTACTATAACTCTTTTTCGCTGGTTCCCATTCCGTGTTATGTTGCACTTTTCAGTGGAAATTTATTAGATTGTGACCTATAAAACGAGACCGTGGTGAAAAAGGCAAGGACAAAAATAAGCATGTTAGTCCTTGAAAGTTTTATAAGAGGGATAAAAATTGCAAGCGTATAGGTTAGGTTGAGGTACTCGAAACTGTCCTTGCAACGTCCAACAAATTAAAACCATCTTTCTTTATGTTTTGTTTTCCTGTGGCAACGCACGGGCATTCAACTAGTTTTCAGAAAAAAAACTAAAAAGCCGAGCGAAGATGCTGTAAGGTGAACACTGGAAGTGGAATAGGCTAGACGGGCATGTGTGGTTTATTTGGGCTTTTTAACTGGGCCGTGTGAGTCCGCTGAGCAAAATTGGATTCACTTTCTCTTTTGACATAGACGAAAGTGTAGGACCTTTTTTTTAGGTAGAAAGTGCAGGACCTTGAGGCATAAGATGTCAAGATTTTTTTAAAACCGGGATCGATCCAGAAGGACCAAGAACATGCATATATTAAAGCGGTAGAGATACAAGTTACATAAAGGACCTTGAAAAGATTGAAAATTACAAACAAGCCTTGATGTTTTGCACTAAGGACCCTAGAAAGTTGAAACGCGATCAGGTCCAGCTCCAACTCCAATACCCTCGCACTGCATCTAGCTGTGCTCGACCACGATGACGCCTGGGATTTGGACAATTAGGTCTCCGTGACGGGAGCCACACACGGCGGAGTTGAAAGTCCTCCTCGACTTGACGTTGAAGAAAGGCTTGTGCTGGCCACCAGGTGCCAGCAGCAAAGGAGGGAGGGTCCGCCTTTTGGCCCCAAGAGTCGAAGAAAAAGAAGTCGTCGAGGATGCCCTCCCAGGTACCACGCCGTCCCCAGAGCTCAACAAACTAAGGCCGTTGATGATGTCGATCTTGGGCAACGCGCCACAACAAGAAGAAATCCCCCACATGCTCCATAATCAAACAGATCGAGCCAGATCCCAACACCAAGAGAAATTTCCGTCACCGAGACAACAAGGATATAGAAAAAGATCTGTAGATCTTGAGGCTCTGGAGCAACCGTGAGCTTATTGGACGCAGAGGGGAAGAAGACGCCACTACTCGCCACCACCTCCACCCTCTAGAGCACGACATTGCTCCTAGTCGCCGAGCACCGCCCGAAAGTCTCGGACACAAATCCTTCACCGACATAACGCCACACCGGGACATAGCCCGAACACAACTACTACTACTCTATATAGTCCATCCTCCTCTCTCTCCCATCTCCTCCGGCCAATGAGGCTGCCGGAGAGGAGGATAGAGGAGCCGGAGGCGGCTGAGAGAGAGAGAGAGAGAGAGAGAGAGAGAGAGAGAGAGAGAGAGAGAGAGAGAGAGAGAGACTATTAATTTAGCGGAGGCACCACCCGATTTCTACTTCTAGTGCATAGTTGAACGAGTTCGTTGATTTGACTCCCAAGCTCTAGTGAGCTCTTTTTATTAATTCAGAAGTTCTCTTTAGAAGTTTAAAACATCTATATTTTTCTATGTATACCTAGAGGTAGAGATTTTGATCTACATCTCTATATTTTTTATAAAATATAAGTTAGCCGAGAAACTTTTAGCTAAACTCAGCCATTTTAAAATTGTGGTTCAAAAAAATGTAAAACAAACTTGACTTTGATCCCCACATTTGTTGCCTTTTTAAGCACATGGTATGGACATGTGTATGTACTCGTATATTTTTCAAAAAAAATCAATTATGAAATCAGGGTTTTTGAATTTTCTTAAACAAGTAACTCCAAGGAGCTTGGGAGCTAAAGATACTTTGCGGTTAAGACACATCTACTACCACTCTATATAATCTAGTCTCTTCTTTTCCATCTTCTCCGCCCAGTGAGGGCGCCGGGAAGGAGGGAGAGAGGAGCCGAAGGCAGCCTGCAGACTCTCAAGGAGAGGGTGAATAAATATATCGGATTTGCTAATTCTCAGGCGCCTGAGAATTAGTTAAGTCTCAGTCACCTAATACACCATCGGATCATTTGCTTCACGATCAGTGCAAAGTAGTTTTTTTCGCGTTGTTTTCGCCCGCGCGCTGCTGTGCGGCTGTGTCCTGGCTGTGGGTCTGCGCGCTCTGTTTTTTTTTTGAGAAGCGTGCTCTGCTGTGCCGCTGTGCCCCACGATGTGGCTGTGCAGCCCATTCTCTGTTTTTACGTGGGGCTTTTTTTTTTGCTATCACCGATCGACGAGTTTTGTTTTTTTTCCTGTTTTTTTTTGTTTCTTTTTTTGCCGGCAGTTATTTTCTATTCTTCAGGTGAATTTAAGATTAGCTTAAGTGTTTGAGTTGGTTGTTCAATGGAGTTTCAATTTTCAACTTTTTCTTTGCCGGTTCTATATTTTTTTTTAATTGTTTTTTGTCTCTAGATTTTTATAGTTGTCATTGTTTTACTTTTAGGATGACATTTTAGACTGCAAATTTTGTACTATACTGATCTAACTTATATTAGTAACATGTACCCCTATAGGTATATAATATAATATATTTTTAGGTTAAATGTGTAGATTTGAACTGAACCTACGTACTGAAAAGAGTTTAGACACACTTTTTTTAAAGCGAATTGCCATTTAATCGTAGCTGTGCATATTTTTTCTAAACCTTTGTTGGACTTTTTTCTTTTTCATTGAAGCTAGCTATAGGTTGTTACTTTTTCGGTTCATGATTCTTAGGCTACTGACAATTAGTTAAGTCTCGGTTGCACGTTGTGTCTGAACTAAGTTTTATGTGGTCGTCTTTATGTGACCACATATGTGTCTGCTTTTTTGTGTCCGTAATCGTTTTATGTGGTCATACCCCATTTTATTATGGTTGGCTATTATTAGTTTCTTTTTTTTCACCGGCAACATAATTATGCAAAGGTAGATCGCTAGGGGGTTTTTATTTGTTTTTCTTGATGCTTAGAGGGACGGTGAGATTGGTTTCATGATTTGTGCCGGCAATTTATCTTTTTTTAATCTAGTTGTAAGTTCAATTATAGATTTATAGGTTTGTTGTATCCTCTTTTATTTTCTTTCTTTATTTTTCCTCTCCATATTTTATAGTTGTCACTGTTTATGACTAAAAAAAATCGTAGTCTTTTTTTGTATGCATAGTAAACGGTTTTGCTAATTCTCAAGCGCCTGAACCCCATTGAAGACCAGTTTTTTGCAATTTGCTTACCTGTTGAAGGCCAGTTGCAATTTTCTTTAACCAAGCCCCCGTCGAAGGGCCAGTTTGCATCCTTGTTGTAAAGAAACTCCCGTTGAGTGACTGTTGCAACTTGATTGCAGCTAGGGTCTGCTGAGGGGGCCAGTTGCAATTTTTCTTTGCAACCGGGGGACCCCGTCGGCAGGCTTGGGGCCTAGTTTTGCAACTTGTTTGTAACTGAGCTCTCGTCGGGGCCTAGTTGTAACTTGCTTTGTAACGGAGCTCTCGCCGATTCCACTTGCAACTTGCTTGTAACTGAGCTCCTGTCGAGGGCCAGTTGCAACTTGATTGTAACTGGGCCCCCACCGAGCGGGGGGGGGGGGGGCAGTTGACTTCTTGTAACTGAGTTCCTGCCCGGGCCCATTTGCAACTTGCTTATAACTGAGCTCCCGACGGGCCAGTTTGCAACTTGCTTGTAACTGAGCTCCCGCTGAGGCCTAGTTGCAACTTGCTTCTAACTGGGGCCCACCAAGCGGGGGTCCAGTTGCAACTTGATTGCAATCGGGGAGACCACATCAGCGGTCCAGTTATAACTTGCTTGTAAGTGAGTTCCCGCCGAGGCCCAGTTGCAACTTGCTTGTAACTAAGCTCTAGACGGGCCAATTTCAACTTGCTTGTAACTGAGCTCCTGTCGGGGCCCAGTTGCAACTTGCTTGTAACTGGGGCCCCGCCAAGGGGGGCAGTTGCAACTTGATTGCAACCGAGGGGACTCCGTCGGCAGGCTTGGGGGCAGTTGCAACTTGATTGTAACTAGCGCCCCACCGACTTGATTGCAACCAGAAGGACCCCGTCAGCGGGACAATTAGAACTTGCTTGTAACTAAGCTCCCATCGGGGCCTAGTCGCAACTTGCTTGTAATTGGGCGCCCACCAAAGGGTCCAGTTGAAACTTGCTTGTAACTGAGCTCCCGATGGGCCCAGTTGCAATAACTGAGCTCCCGCCGCGGTCCAGTTGCTACTTGCTTGTAACTGGGGCCCCCGCCAAGGGGTCCAGTTGCAACTTGATTGCAACCGGGGAGGACCCCGTCGACAGGCCTAGGAGCTAGTTGCAACTTGATTGCAATCGGGAAGACCCTGTCGGCGGGCCAGTTGAAACTTGCTTGTAACTGAGCTCCCGATGGGGTTGCAATAACTGATCTCCCGCCAGGGCCCAGTTGCAACTTGCTTGTAACTGGGGGCCTGCCAAGGGGGCTAGTTTCAACTTGCTTGTAACTGAGCTCCCGCGCGAGGCCAATTGCAATTTGCTTGTAACTGAGCTCCTGTCGAGGCCTAGTTGCAACTTGATTGTAACTGGCGCCCCACCGACTTGATTGCAACCAGGAGGATCCCGTCAGCGGGACAGTTGCAACTTGATTGTAACTAAGCTCCCGTCGGGGCCTAGTCGCAACTTGTTTGTAACTGGGCGCCCACTAAAGGGTCCAGTTGAAACTTGCTTGTAACTGAGCTACCGATGGGCCCAGTTGCAATAACTGAGCTCCCACCGAGGCCTAGTTGCAACTTGCTTGTAACTAGGGGCCCCGCCAAGGGGTCTAGTTGCAACTTGATTGCAACCAGGGAGGACCCCGTCGGCAGGCCTAGGAGCTAGTTGCAACTTGATTGCAATCGGGAGGACCCCGTCGGCGGGCCAGTTGCAACTTGCTTGTAACTGAGCTCCCGATGGGGTTGCAATAACTGATCTCCCGTCGGGGCCCAGTTGCAACTTTCTTGTAACTGGGGCCCCGCCAAGGGGGCCAGTTGCAACTTGCTTGTAACTGAGCTCCTGCGCGGGCCAGTTGCAACTTTCTTGTAAGTGAGCTCCCGTCGGGGCCTAGTTGCAACTTGCTTGTAACTGGGGCCTCGGGGCTAGTTGCAATTTGCTTGTAACTGGGGCCTCGGGGCTAGTTGCAACTTGCTTGTAACTGGGGCCCTAGTTGCAACTTGCTTGTACTGGGCTCCCGATGGGCCCTGAGCTCCCGTCGATTTGCAAGTGATTGTAATTGAGCTCCACCAAGGGGCCAGTTGCAACTTGCTTGTAACTGAGCCCCGCCGGAGGCAGTTGCAACTTGATTGCAACCGGGGGACCCCATTGGTTGCAACTTGCTTATAACTGAGCTCCGCCAGGGTGACCAATTGCACCTTGATTGTAACTGAGCTCCACTGGAGGGCTAGTTTTGCAACTTGCTTGTAACTGGGGCCCCACCGAGAGCCAATTTCAACCTGATTGTAACCGGGGGACCCCATCGATTTGCAACTTGATTGTAACTAAGCTCCGCCGAGGGCTAGTTTGCAACTTTCTTGTAACTGAGCCCCGTTGCAACTTGATTGCAACCGGGGGTTCCTATTGGTTGCAACTTACTTGTAACTGAGCTCCATCGGGGACCAGTCGCAACTTGCTTGTAACTGAGCCCTGCCGGGGGCAGTTGCAACTTGATTGCAATAGAGCACCTATATCAAATAGTGTTTTGAAATTCGAAGCTAGTTGCAACTTGATTGCAATAGAGCACCTCTATCAAATAGTGTTTTGAAATTCGAAGCTAGTTGCAACTAGATTGCAACTGAGCACCTATCAAACTTGATTGCAACTTTCAAACTTGCTTGAGCTCCGTCGGGGGGCCTTGTCGAACGCCAGTTGTCTAAGCCCCTGGCGAGAGCCACTATGATCTTCCAATGAGCCAGTTGCAAGTTGATTGCAATTGCCACTATTTTCGTTTATTTTTATTTTGGCATGTTGTTTGTTGTTGCCCCAGCACTTCTTCGGTTCCGATCTCTTGTACTGATGTGTGTTTACTATATTAATATAGCGTGGACGAAAGCATGATGTCCTGTGGAGCGGCTAGAGGGCACTGAAAATTCATTCGATATTCTGATGTTTTGTAAACATTTTTATCAAATATGTATTTTTTGAAATTTTCCAAGTTGCAAGTGGGTTGCAACTGGATTTTTTTTTTGCAACTAGGTTTTTTAAGTTGCAAGTTGGTTGTAACTCGGATTTTTTTAGTTGCAAAATAAGATTTTCAGTTACACTAAGATTGTAATTGGAGTTTTTTTCCCCCTCCGACCCATACTAGTTGACTCATCCGAATCTGGTCAAATCCAAGTCAACTAGTCGGAGGGAGTAGCACATTGTACCTCTCGCTGATAGCTTCTTTTTCTAGCGTATCTTGTCGGATAAGTAAAAATCTGCTGGCAAATCTTACATTAAAAGTAACAATGCAAAAGGCCCATAGACCACCAGGCCCAACAAGGCAAAAACCTTCGGGGCAGTTGTAATTCTATGTAGTTGTCGGACCGTCTTTTAACAGGATACTTTTTTTTTGCGGGGCTTTTAACAGGATACAACACGTATTGTACTTGTTAGAATCAGCACGTACTGGTATTCACTCACGATCAATACGCTGACGTCAGAGAGAGAGGGGAAAGCGGAAAATAACAGACTAGTCAGTGGCATCACCCACAAGATGTCAAGATGGGTGGGGATTTCTACTTCTAGTGCATAGTTGAACGAGTGTGTTGATTTGACTCCCAAAGCTCAACCGAGCTCTTTTTTCTTAATTCAGAAGTTTCAAAAAATCTATATTTTTCTATGTTATACCTAGAGGTAGAGATTCGATCTAAATGTCCATAATTTTTTATAAAACATAATTTGGGTTGTGCAAAAAAGTTAAAATCGTTGTTCAAAAGAAATGTAAAAATAAACTTGACTTCGCCACATTTGTTCCTTTTGTAAGCACATAGTATGGACATGTGTATGTACTTGTATATGTTTTAGAATGTTTTAATTACGAATTTAGAGTTTTTGAATTTTCTTAAACAAGTAGCTCCAAGGAGCTTGGGAGATACATTTCGGTAGTTGGCCGCCTAAATTTGTTGTGCAACTTAAACCTGAACAAGTAATTGAGAAATTAACACGTCGTTGCCATGTTAAAATAGTACTCCCAACCATGCATGCAAAAGATGGATTGTGCGGAAAGATTCATTTACACGTACATAGGCTCAAGCAAGCATCTACAGCCATGCATGTACTGTACATGGTAAGAGTTCTACTTGAAGAAGTATGGGAGGTCGAGGACGTAGAGGAGGAAGTAGGCCCAGACGGCGCCAGAGACGCCGCCGAAGAAGAACCCTCCGGTGAACTGCGCCCAGCCCTCGGCGGTCTGCAGCTTGTCGGCCTCCTTCTTGCGTCCCGTGAGGGTGAGCGATGGCGCGGTGGAGGGCGCGCCGTCCTCGAAGGAGGCGACGCCGTACATGGTGAGGACTACGCTGAGGATGGTGACGAGGCCGATGGCGCCGAGAGCGCCGGCCTGGCCGTGCACGGGGGTGTTGCGGAGCGGGCCGGTGAGCGCGAAGGGGCCGACGAGGAGGTAGCCGTGGGCGAGGCCGACCTCGATGCCGCGGAGCAGCGGGCTGACGGCGGTGCGGTAGGCGGGGAGGTTGGAGAGATACCATGCGACGAGCGGGCTGGAGGTGACGGGCGTCTCCAGGCTGCCGATGAAGGGGTCGCCATTGATGGGCTGCACCACCTGGTAGTTTGGCTGCAGCACGGACAGAGTCGACACGTGAGAATTACAGCTCGAAGCAGGATAGCTTTTGTACTATGAAATTAGACTGAATTTTAGTGCAACTAACCTTGTCAGCCTTGATGGCCTTGACGACGAAGCGAGGCCTCCTGGTCGTGAGCGAGGCGCCAGACAGGCCCCTCGGCTTGGAGCACACCAAGCTGCTGCTGCTGCTCTTCAGCAGCTGGCTCGCCATGGGAGGAGCATACGCGGTGGCCATCGTCTTCCCCTCTGCTTCACGCGCTAGCTCAACTCTGCTGGAACTGCTGGAGAAGACTTGTTCAGGTCAGAGGTATGTGCGTGATCTTTAGTGGCTGCAAGGGAGACGAGAGAATCTGGCCATTATTGCAGATGAGATATGGTCCCCATGAGCTGTGTGGCCTCCATTGGCTGCAATCCTATCTCTTATCCGCCGCGTGGAATCTATTTTCTTTTCTTTTCTGATTATTAGTGGATGGCCGTGTTTGCATGTCTGTCACCATGGCTCAAAAGCTACTCCAAGAGAGATCCAACCGTTAGCTATCTTCGATCAAGAATTGGTGAGTCATACACTCATACTCTGTCTTGTCGTTAGTTAACGCTGTTAAAAAAACGGCCATCGGTTATATGTAAATGGAGCCATCAGTTATCTTGTCATGTTCTTTTTTTTTTTTGGAAAGGAGCATATATTAATATCAGATGATACCAATTATATCCAGCCTCTGTAACAACGCATTGTCCTAACGGCTACACGGATGCACACAGCAAAAATAAAAGTCCCGCTATAGTGGCTCATTCATTGAAACAGCAGTACTACTACCACCAAGACAGCACCAGAAGTCCAGCTTCTCCAAAAACGACCCATCTCCAATATGATCCGCTCTTCGGAATAGTCAAGATGGGGTAAAATTACTTGCTCTAATACAGAAAACTGAAAACCCCAATGTCAACTTGGATTAAAATAAATACTGCTCATACTATACTTAGGAGCTATGCAAAGTATGGTGGTATCTGCATCTGTCTGTCAGCATGAACGTCCTCGGAGAGAGAGATCAACCGGTAGCGAGCTTCGATCAAGGATTGGTGAGTCATACTCTGTCTTGTCGTAATTTAACGCCGTTAAAAAAGCGGCCATCGGTTAAAAGTAAATGGAGCCATCAGTTATCGTGTCATGCTCTGTCTTTCTGATACGCAGACCACCCATCTCCAATGTGATCCGCTCTTGGGAATAGTCAAGAGAGCAATGCTATACATACGACACAGCTGTACGGTTGTTTTTGTACGACACCACACATCGGAGCAATGCTGGGCCACATGTCAGAATTTGAACCATGCATGGCAAAGTTGGGCCACGGTCTTGTCGTACAAGGATCGTAACAAAATTGTCGTACGCAGAGTCTTTTCCTAGTCAAGATGGGGTAAATTACTTGCTCTAACAGTGAAAACTGAAAAACCCCAATGTCAACTTGGATTAAATACTACTCTATTCGTTCACTAATATACGACCTTTTAGATATTTCCTCTCGCAAAATTAATGTTTTTAGATTGTCTAGATTCGAATATATCTAGCCATGTTTTAGTGCTATATATGTCTGAATTTAAAAAACAAAAAACATTAATTTAGATTGGAGGAAGTATTACAATTTGGACTAGATACACTCTAAAATAAGTGAACCTATACAGTAAAATATATCTACATATATATCTATAGAAAATACTAGAATGTGTTACATTAGAGCTATGCAAGTATGGTGGAAGGGTGAAGTTGGGCCAGGTAAAGTGCAGGGCCATGGCCCGGGGCCAGAAATATTCTTTGTCTACTTATGTGTAAGCCATTGGGCTTGGCTCTTTTTTTAGCCGCTTGAATCCTTTCTTGTGAGCTCTGTGACTAATCAGCTAAAAAAAAGTTCCGGGACAAAAGTAATCCTCTCGCAAGAGTTCTATGACTATGGTGCATTCACCTCAAAACAGTTGTCAACTTGGACTTAAAACGTAATCTACTTAGAGCTAGAGATACAATTTGGTCACCATCGCGTACTATCTACCCTGTTTTGCTCAAAATGTGAACTAAATTTTCCAAGGATATCATCATTTTGAAAAAATGTTTTACTTTTTAAACTACTACTTGATGGTAGTGAGTACATGATGGTTAACTACTACTTGATCCACTCGGTTCTCAAGCCAAGGGAAGAACGGACTAGCTTGAAGTGAAAACTAAATAAACAATATCAACTTTGATTAGAAAATTAAACACCGAATTACTTAGAGCTTTTCAACTAAACAATTTATGCGACATGCATCGATAATTATGGATGAAAATGTGAAATGCATAGACAACGCAACTAAATAAGTCGTTATGTTATGACCATATCCGTCAGATCTGATATTTCAGATCTGATATTACGTATATACATTTTCAGGACTTCTGATGATGGAAGAAGATACCCAATATTTATTTGAGCTGGAATTAAATTTCACTAACTAGAAAGCTCAGAGATCTAGCTAGCGACTAATACATAAACAAAGTCTGGGGCAACATCCGTCCAACCATCGCACTCAGAATCAGCATGCAGGGCCATACTGTGCTAGATCATGTACAATCTTATTACACGATCTAGGATAGAAGATCAACTTAAATAATTCAAACGAACTAATACAAATTCTTTTGATTTCCCCGAGAAGAACACCCAGCTCAAAAAGGTCGTAGTGTTTTTTCCTTTAGTGCATTCACCAATGTCTCAGAATCAGATTCAAAAATCACACGATGAAGGCCTTGTAGCAGATATGCCCTAGAGGCAATAATAAAAGTGGTTATTATTATATCTTTGTGTTTATGATAAATGTTTACATTCATGCTATAATAGTATTAACCAGAAACATTAATACTTGTGTGATTTGTAAACTAAATTAGAGTCCCAGGTAAAGCCTCTTTATAATACTAGCTTGTTGATTAATAGATGATCGTGGTTTCACGATCATGAACATTGAGATGTTATTAATAACAAGATCATATCATTAGGAGAATGGTGTGATGGACATACTCCTATAGATAAGCGTAGCATAAAGATCAAGTCATTTTAATAGTTCATTTGCTATAAGCTTTCTGATACATAGTAACCTAATTCCTTCGACCATGAGATCATGCTAATCACCATCACCGGAAGAATGCTTTGATGATATCAAACACCACACCGTAACTGGGTGGCTATAAAGGTGGCATTGAGTGTTCGGAAAGTATGGGTTGAGGCACATGGATCAAGAGTGAGATTTGTCCATCCATATGACGGATAGATATACTCTGGACCCTCTCGGTGGAATGTCATCCAATTAGATGCAAGCATGTGACTGGCTCACAAGGGATCACATAACACGGGAACAAGAAAAGAGTACTTATCGGTAACGAGGTTGAACTAGGTATGCAGAGATACCGACGATCAAAACCTCGGATAAATAAACTATCATGAGACAAAGGGAAATTGGTATCGTATGTAAGTGGTTCATTCGATCGCAAAGTAATCATAGAAATATGTGGGAGCCATATGAATTTCCAGATTCCTTTATTGGTTATTGATCGGAGAAGTGTCTCGGTCATGTCCGCATAATTCACGAACCGTAGGGAGATACACTTAAGGATTCAATGTTGTTTAGTAGATATGGAATGTTAGTAGGGATACTGAATGTTGTTCGGAGTCTCGGATGGGATCCGGGATATCACGAGGAGATCCGGAATGGTCTGGAGAATAAGATTCATATAAGGAAAGTCCGATTCCGGAGTTCGAAAAAGATTCCGATGTTTTCATCAGAGAGGTTCGAGAAGGTTCATCGAACCGAAAGGGGAATGGTCCATGAATGTGTCATGGGTAAGTGCAATGATTGGATCATATCCTAGGTCGCTTGGTTTGGGCATTTGCAAGAGAGAATTAAAGCTCTAAATTAAAAGTCAAACGGGAAGTTTGAAAAGTCAAACTGAAACAATGGTTTCCTAGTGGAAGAAGAAACAAGTCCTTCTCTCAATCCAACTTGGGTTTGGGTTTGGATTCAAACCCACCCTCCCAAGGCTGCCCCCCTCTCATAAATAGAGGGGGAGGGCAGCCCCAAAGAACAAGCCCTAGCCCCTCTACACCCGCGCCGCTGCTGCCGCCGCCACCCCGCCGCCGCCTCGCGCCGTCGCCGCCCCGTCACCGCCGCCCTAGCCGCCGCCGACACCTCCTCCTCCTCCCGGTCTTCTAAATCCCTAGATCACCGGGAAACCCTAATTTCACCATAACTCGCACCGGCTTAGGCGAAGCCCTGCGGGATCTTCCCTCTACTTACGACACCACGCCGTCGTGCTGCCGGAATCTCGAGGGGAGAACTAAAACCTCCGCTGCCTGCTGGAACAAGGGAGATGAGGGTCTTCATCGAGTACCGAATATGTGACCGACTGTAGAAGGATCATCTACGCGATCTTGAGATCGGCAAGTGTACGACTACATCACCCAGGAGAATCTGCTCTCGTTAACCGCTTTGGAATCTTCGAGGGTGAGTGCTTCTATCGACTCATTGCTACAATCTCGTAGATAGATCTTGGCTTGTTTGTGTGCATGCAATTTTTTTTTTGTTTTCCATGCTACGAACCCCTACAGTGGTATCAGAGCCATGTCTATATGTAGATCTGTTGCACGAGTAGAACACAATGGTCATTGTGGGTGGTGGTGCTTTTATTATCAATTGCTTTTTGTGTACTTTGCATCTTGCGGTATGATGGGATGAAGCGGCCCGGGCTAACCTTACATGACATCGTTCATGAGACTTGCTCCACGCTTAACATGCAACTTGTATTGCATAAGTGGCTTTGCGGGTGTCTGTCTCTCCCATCATAGTATATATTCAATTTACAACGGGAACTTGATAGTTCAAACATCAACATTGTGGTTCTTGTTCGTAAGTTAGAATGACACTTATTGAAAGCCCCAAACCACGTAAAATATGCAAAGAAAATTAGAGGCGTCTAACTTTGTTTTGCAGGGGTGTGCTGTGATGTGATATGGCCATGATTGTGAATATATATGATGTATGCAATGTTCCTTACTGTAAGTTGGCAACCGGCAGGAGCCATATGGTTGTCTTTTAAATTCCGCTAAGACCTGTGTGTCTATTCAAAGTAGTTGTAATAGTTGATGGTGGTGGACGACAACCATGAAGCGGCGCCATTGACCTTGACGCCATACTGGTGATGATGGAGATCATGTTCGTGCTTGAAGATAGAGATCGGAAGCACAAGAAGAAAGGCCATATCATATCACATATTATGAATTGCATGTGATGTTAATCCTTTTATGCATCTTGTATTGCTTAGTTCACGACGGTAGCATTATAAGATGATCCCTCAAGCACACAATTTCAAGTTTTAAAGTGTTCATCCTTATTAAGCACCGTTGCTAAAGCTCGTTGTTTCGATGCACCACGTGATGATCGGGTGTCTTAGATTCTGCGATGGTATACGACGTGAGCAAGCCAGATTTGCTCATGCGGAAGCTAAGGTTTGATCTTGACGAGCCTAGCATGTACAGACATGGTCTCGGAACACGGATCACCGAAAGGTAAAGCATGAGTCATATAGTAGATATGATGAACATGTTGATTGCTCGCCATTGAAGCTACATCAATTCTAGTGATGATCGTTTTGATGTGGTTGATTTGGTTCGTGTGATCACTAAAACAATGTGAGGGATATTGTTTTGAGTGGGAGTTCACCTAGATTAATTTAACTATTAATTATAACTCAATTTGTCATAAACTTAGTCTAAACTATTGCAAATATGTTATAGATTAATGGCGACCCCTACCATCAATTTTAATGCGTTCCTAGAGAAAGAAAAGTTAAAAAACAATGAAAGCAACTTTGCGGATTGGTTTCGCAATTTGAGGATTGTCCTCAATGCTGGTAATTTGACCTATGTGCTGGATGGACCGCTGGGTAAACCGCCTGCAGCTGATGCTACCGATGAGGTAAAAAATGTTTTCCTCGCTCGGAAGAATCAGTACTCCATAGTTTAGTGTGCTATCTTGTATGGTTTGGAATCGGAGCTTCAGAAAAGGTTTAAGAACCATGACCCACATGATATTTTCCGTGAACTCAAAATGATATCTGAGGCTCACGCGGCAGTTGAGAGTTATGAGGCTTCTGAAAAGTTCTTTAACTGCAAGATAGAAGAGGGCAACTCCATCAGTGAGCACGTGCTTAGGATGTCTGGGAACGCAAGCAAGCTTCAAATCTTAGGTATAGTGATTCCTAATGCTTTGGGGATTCACCGTGTCCTCCAATCACTACCACCAAGTTACAAGAACTTTGTGATGAACTACAATATGCAAAACATGGACAAGTCGTTGCCCGAACTCTTCTCCATGTTAAAGTCTGCAGAAGTGGAGATCAAGAAAGAGCACCAAATGTTGTTGGACAATAAGACCACCAAATTCAAGAAGCAAGACAAGTCTAAGAAAAAGGGAAACTTCAAGAAGGGCAGTAAGAAAGTTACTGCGCCGGTGAAGAAGACCAAGGCTGGGCCTAAGCCTGATACTGAGTGCTTTTACTGCAAGGGAGAGGGTCACTGGAAGCGGAATTGCCCAAAGTACTTGGCGGATTTGAAGAACGAAAACATCAAGAAGAAAGGTATATCCGATATACATGTTATTGATGTGTATCTTACTAGTACTCGTAGTAGTGCCTAGGTATTTGATACTGGTTCGGTTGCTCATATTTGTAACTCGAAACAGGTGCTACAGAATAAACGGAAACTAGCGAAGAACGAGGTGACGATGCGCGTTGGAAATGGATCAAAGGTTGATGTGATCACGGTCGGCACGCTACCTCTTCATCTACCATCGGGATTAGTTTTATACTTAAATAATTGTTATTTGGTGCCTGTGTTGAGCATGAACATTATATCTGGATCATGTTTATTGCGAGACGGTTACTTGTTTAAGTCCGAGAATAATGGTTGTTCGATTTATATGAGTAATATGTTTTATGCACATGCACCTTTGATAGATGGTCTATTCTTATTGAATCTCGATTGTAGTAATACACACACATTAATAACATTGAAGCTAAACGTTTGAAATTGAGTGATAACTCGACCTATATGTGGCACTGTCGTTTTGGTCATATTGGAGTGAAGCGTATGAAGAAACTCCATTCCGATGGACTTCTTGAATCACTTGAAAGATGCAAAGCATGTATGATGGGTAAAATGACTAAGACTCCATTTTCTGGTATGATAGAGCGAGCTACGGACTTATTAGAAATCATACATACCGATGTGTATGGTCCAATGAGTGTAGCATCACGCGGTGGTTATCGCTATGTTCTTACCTTCACGGATGACTTGAGTAGATATGGGTATATCTATTTCATGAAACATAAGTCCGAAACTTTCGAGAAGTTTAAGGAATTTCAAAGTGAGGTAGAGAATCAACGTAACAAGAAGATTAAATTTCTACGATCTGATCGTGGAGGTGAATATCTAAGTTACGAGTTTGGCGAGCATTTGAAGAAATGCGGAATACTTTCACAATTGACACCGCCGGGAACACCACAACATAATAGTGTGTCCGAACGTCATAATAGAACTCTCTTAGATATGGTTCGTTCTATGATGTCACTTACAGATTTACCGCTATCATTTTGGGGTTATGCATTAGAAACAGCCGCATTCACTTTAAATAGGCACCATCTAAATCCGTTGAAACGACACCGTATGAATTGTGGTTTGGGAAGAAACCTAAATTGTCGTTCCTTAAAGTTTGGGGTTGCGAAGCTTATGTAAAGAAGTTACAGCCTGACAAGTTTGAACCCAAAGCGGAAAAAGGTGTCTTCATAGGATACCCGAAGGAAACTATTGGATATACCTTCTATCATAGATCCGAGGGAAAAATCTTCGTTGCCAAGAATGGATCATTTCTAGAGAAGGAGTTTCTCTCGAAAGAAGTGACTGGAAGGAAAGTAAAACTCGACGAGGTTGTTGAACCTTCTCTCGAACTTGCGAGTAGCGCAACACCAGAAGTAGTTCCTATGGCGCCTACACCAATAAGAGAGAAAGCTAATGATGTTGATCATGAAACTTCGGTTGAAGTTACTACAGAACCTCGCAGGTCAACGAGAACTCGTACCACTCCTGATTGGTATGATCCCGTTATGAATGTCATGTTGGTGGATAACACCGATGACCCTGCGACATATGAGGAAGCAATGATGAGCCCAGATTCCAATAAATGGCAAGAAGCCATGAAATCCAAGATTGGATCCATGTACGAAAACCAAGTATGGACTTTGGTGGACTTACCGGATGGCCGGAAGGCTATCGAGAACAAATGGATTTTCAAGAAGAAAACAGATGCTGATGATAATGTTACTGTCTATAAAGCTCGACTTGTCGCAAAAGGGTTTCGACAAATTCAAGGAGTTGACTACGATGAGACTTTCTCACCAGTAGCGAAGCTAAAGTCTGTGAGGATTATGTTAGCAATCGCTGCATACTATGATTATGAGATATGGCAGATGGATGTCAAAACGGTGTTCCTCAATGTAGACATTGATGAAGAGTTGTATATGATGCAACCCAAAGGTTTTTTCGATCCTAAAGATGCTAACAAGGTATGCAAACTTCAACGGTCCATTTATGGATTGAAGCAAGCATCCCGGAGTTGGAATCAATGTTTTGATAAGGTGATCAAAAGCTTTGGTTTTATACAAACTTATGGAGAAGCTTGTATTTACAAGAAAGTGAGTGGGAGCTCTGTAGCATTCTTAATACTATATGTAGATGACATATTGTTGATTGGGAATGTAGACCTTCTTAATAGTGTCAAGGATTATTTGAATAATAGTTTTTAATGAAATATCTTGGCGAAGCAGCTTACATATTAGGCATAAAGATTTATAGAGATAGATCAAGACGCCTAATATCATTGTCACAGAGTACATATTTGGACAAAGTTATAAAGAGGTTTGGAATGGAAGATAGCAAGAAAGGGTTCTTGCCCATGTTGCCCAATACGACCTTGAGTAAAACTCAAAGTCCTGCAACGGCAGAAGATAGAGAAAGGATGAGTAAGACTCCCTATGCCTCAGCCATAGAATCTCTTATGTATGCCATGCTATGTACTAGACCTGACATTGCATATGCTATTAGTCTAACTATCAGATATCAAAGTGATCCAGGAGTGGATCATTGGACAACGGTCAAAAACATCCTTAAGCTCTTGATAAGAACTAAGGATATGGTTCTTTCTTATGGAGGTGATGAACAACTCGTTGTTAATTGTTACACCGATGCTAGTTGGAACACCGATCCAGATGATTCTAAATCATAATCTGGATACGTATTTACTTTGAATGGTGCAGCAGTTAGCTGGAGGAGTGCAAAGCAAAGCGCTGTGGCGAGATCTTCAACTGAATCGGAATACATAGCTGCTTCGGAGGCTTCACAAGAGGCGATATGGATGAAGGAGTTCATTATAGAGCTTGGTGTGGTTCCAAGTGCGTTGGACCCAATGTCTATCTACTGTGATAACATGGGTGCCATAGCCAATGCGCAAGAACCAAGGTCACACAAGAAGCTGAAGCACATCAAGCTACGTTTTCACGCTATTCGAGAGCATGTCCAAGATGGTGACATAAAGATTCGTAAAGTACACACGAATCTGAATGTGGCGGATCCATTGATTAACCTCTTTCGAGGGCAAAACATGACTAGCACCAAACCGCCATGGGTGTTCGGTATATTACCATGTAATCTAGATTAGTTGACTCTAGTGCAAGTGGGAGACTGTTGGAGATATGCCCTAGAGGCAATAATAAAAGTGGTTATTATTATATCTTTGTGTTTATGATAAATGTTTACATTCATGCTATAATAGTATTAACCGGAAACATTAATACTTGTGTGATTTGTAAACTAAATTAGAGTCCTTGGTAAAGCCTCTTTATAATACTAGCTTATTGATTAATAGATGATTGTGGTTTCACGATTATGAATATTGAGATGTTATTAATAACAAGATCATATCATTAGGAGAATGGTGTGATGGACATACTCCTATAGATAAGCGTAGCATAAAGATCAAGTCATTTTAATAGTTCATTTGCTATAAGCTTTCTGATACATAGTAACCTAATTCCTTCGACCATGAGATCATGCTAATCACCATCACCAGAAGGATGCTTTTATGACATCATACACCACACCGTAACCGGGTGGCTATAAAGGTGGCATTGCGTGTTCGAAAAGTATGGGTTGAGGCACATGAATCAAGAGTGGGATTTGTCCATCCAAATGACGGATAGATATACTCTGGGCCCTCTCGGTGGAATGTCATCCAATTAGCTTGCAAGCATGTAATTGGCTCACAAGGGATCACATATCACCGGAACGAGAAAAGAGTACTTATCCGTAACGAGGTTGAACTAGGTATGCAGAGATACCGACGATCAAAACCTCAGATAAGTAAACTATCATGAGACAAAGGGAAATTGGTATCGTATGTAAGTGGTTCATTCGATCGCAAAGTAATCATAGAAATATGTGGGAGCCATATGAATTTCCAGATTCCTCTATTGGTTATTGATCGGAGAAGTGTCTCGGTCATGTCCGCATAATTCACGAACCATAGGGAGACACACTTAAGGATTCGATGTTGTTTAGTAGATATGGAATGTTAGTAGGGATATCGAATTTTGTTCGGAGTCTCGGATGGGATCCGGGATATCGCGAGGAGATCCGGAATGGTCCGGAGAATAAGAATCATATAAGGAAAGTCCGATTCCGGAGTTCGGGAATGATTTCGATGTTTTTATCGGAGAGGTTCTAGAAGGTTCACCGGACCGGAAGGGGAATGGTCCATGAATGTGTCATGGATAAGTGGAATGATTGGATCATATCCTAGGTCGCTTGGTTTGGGCATTTGCAAGAGAGAATTAAAGCTCTAAATTGAAAGTCAAACAGGAAGTTTGAAAAGTCAAACCGGCACAATGGTTTCCTAGTGGAAGAAGAAACAAGTCCTTCTATCAATCCAACTTGGGTTTGGGTTTGGATTTAAACCCACCCCTCCCAAGGCTGCCCCCTCTCATAAATAGAGGGGGGCTGCCCCAAAGAACAAGCCCTAGCCCCTCTACACCCGCGCCGCCGCCGTCGCTCGCCTCGCACCGTCGCCGCCCCGTCGCCACCGCCCTAGCCGCCAACACCTCCTCCTCCTCCCGGTCTTCTAAATCCCTAGATCACCGGGAAACCCTAATTCACCATAACTCGCACCGGTTTAGGCAAAGCCCTGCGGGATCTTCCCTCTACTTCCGACACCACGCCGTCGTGCTGCCGGAATCGCGAGGGGAGAACTACAACCTCCGATGCCTGGTGGAACAAGGGAGAGGAAGGTCTTCATCGAGTACCGAACATGTGACCGACTGCGGAAGCACTGCCGGAATGCAGCGCCGGAAGGATCGTTTACGCGATCTTGAGATCGGCAAGTGTACGACTACATCACCCACGAGAATATGCTCTCGTTAACCGCTTTGGAATCTTCAAGGGTGAGTGCTTCTATCGACTCGTTGCTACAATCTAGTAGATATATCTTGGCCCTTTTGTGTGCATGCGGTAATTTTTTTTGATTTCCATGCTACGAACCCCTACAGGCCTAGCGTCACTGCTCCTCCACCGCTGCAACGCACGCCTCCATATGTGCTTGGAGTGCATTGCAAAGATATTTCAGTTTGCCCGCAGGCCGCAACAGCGACGACAAAGCTCCCATCCTCATATCACATAGCAAATCCCAAGCACCAATCTTCTGATGATCAATTTAAGCTGTGTCCAAATTTATGTTCACCTGATTCTACTCTGGCCTCAACCATCGGTTAATTGTATCTGATAGGCCCTGGGGAGAAGTAGTTGGATGTATGTTCATAGATTTGAAATCCGCTAGATTACACACTTTGTCAGTCGATCCTTCCCTTTCTCCTGCGTTTACCTTGTTTCGAATGGACCAACAGTCCCAAAGTAGAATACAAGTAGATAGTTGCTTCTCCTTAGTCATCAAACAACAAATAGTTGGGATTAGGATGGGTTGCACCACAAATGCCTTATGTCATCCCCGCTAGTGCGCTATACCCTCTCTCGTAACCGTTAGATTATGTTGTAGATTCGGACACACACTTCGAAAGGTAAAGCCTAAGTATGTGGTCATCTACAAATCAGCTAGTCAAATTTCCTAATAAAACTAAGCTACACCGAATGAAAAATTTTCGTATGTACCATGTTCCTAAAAGCGTGATCGAGTTATTTTTTGATGACTGGTCCATCTTCAAGGAGCCACTGTACACTCTAGCAGAGGTTTGGGTGCAAGTTTCTGGTATACCTGAGGATGTCAGGGGTGATTTTTTGGGATTATGGAGTCTTGGTCCGCTCTTTGGCAAAACAAAGGAGGTGGACATGGCTCTTTGTCACAAGAGAAATTCCACGACATGGAAAATTTGATAATGCGAACATGTATATTTCACAAGATAGGTAGAAATCAAGTAACTAGACTGACATAAATGATTGTCACACATATTATGTTGTCACAATAGAGATTCCACAACATGGAGAACATGACTATTTCACAAGATATACAGAAATCAAGTAGCTAGACTTACAAGGGGTCAATTTGTAAAAAATATCATAAATCTTCACCATGGAATGGAAACATGTATGCATACTTAAGGATTACAAGAGGAGATGATATAGTAGATCATTATTTGTGGCTGACTCACAATGTTCACACAGATATTATCAACAAAAGATAGAAACAAACAAACTAAAAAAAACTGAGGAGTTAGCTCTTCACGAGACGCTTTGGCAAACTAGGTGAAATGATCGTCGGAGAAGACATCAATCTTTCCTAAGGAGAAGTAAAGCGATTGCCAAGAGGAGAAATGACTGAAAAGGAGGAGGGTGACGCCATGAGAGGCTGAGGAATGCGGTGCGGGGAAAGAGAGGGGATGTCGGATTGTGTTAGGGTAAGGTAGGTTTATATACCAATTGTGGCATTCTTCTAGACGGTTGGATGTGAATTGAATGACTAGAATCCCAAATTGTGAATGGACGTCGGATAAACTTTTCTAAACTAAACTCTAGTATAGTCAAGAATCTCATTCTTATACATGTGTCTTTACAGGATCATACACAGAGGCTGACAATTTGGGATCATAGCCACTCACAATTACAACCACGCAGTCAGCAAAGTATATTATATTATACTCCCTCCGTTTCTTGATATAAGGTGTATAGTTTTCTGTAAAAAAATTCCAGAATATAAGGTATATGGTGGAATCGTGTGATTTTTTTTACATAATTTAGGAGTCGAACTGATTTGGAGAGATGAGATACCGAGATTTCCCTATTTTCCTCTATTCTCACATTGGTCACCCACATGTATTAACATCTAAAAGTATCAATATTTTTCCTTTTAGCCTATGCGTTAATATTCGTGCAAGAAAACTATATACCTTATATCAAGGAACGGAGGGAGTATTATACTTGGCTCGCCACATGTATGGAATGTAAAACATGCACACAATTAAACCCTACTAGTTTCGTCGCATCAATCATATATAGTAAATGGTCATCACACACATTACGTTGTCACAAAAGAAATTTAGGTCACGCCAAATTTGAGAATGCAATGAAAATGAGTTTTACACTAGATTGGTAAGACATCAAGTTTTTAGACAGACAACAACTCGATTTGTGCAGATTGACATAAATTTTGACCATGAAATGTAAACATGCATGCATAATTGAGATTCCTCTAAATAATCTTATTCATATTTTTGTATGACTTACACTTGTCACCTTGAAATTCTCTATAAATGAGAGAAATACGCTAAAATAAAACATATGGAGTTGGCCCTTCGCTCCACGCTTTTGCCAAGACGGTTGGATCAATATCCGACGTCTAGAAACCCGACTTTGGTTTAACCTACTCAGTGTGGCCAAGAATGGACATGCATTCACATTTGTTAAAAATAAATCCTATTTTAATCACAAATCTTGTTCTAATCCATGTCTCCTAAGATAAGAAAAGAAAATCATTTGTATCCTCTTCCCTCCCTGCTCTCGCGTTCTCCACTGCCCCCGCCCGTTGAGAGTCGCCGGTGATGTCCCTGTTCGCTCCTCGCTCCTCTCCGCTGGTGTAGCCGGTCGGCGTGGATGTGGATGCGTAGCGCGGGTAGTAGTTAGTAGCTGTAGGCTTAGGATTAGTTCTGGGGTTAGTAGGAGTAGGTACCAGAAGGTTTCTTCCCAGGTGGCGTCTGGCGTTATGCCTCTCCTGAGCTTGTTCCCGGCGCCAGCGAGAAGCGTTGGGGACTGGTGGATCTGCATCTCCCGGCGGTGTTCAAGGTGGGCGACGGTTGGAGGTAGATCTGACCAAAGCTCCCTAAATAAGCTCACAGTCTGGTTTCTCCTAGTTACCCCAAAATCCGCTCATCCTCTATTCTTTTCTTGCCACTGCGCTGATGGAGGAAGAGATGGAGGCGGTGCGGATTGCCGGAGATCTGCGCGATGAGGAAGCTCTGAAGATGCAACCCATGGGAGCACATCCTCGACAGTATTCTGACGATGCCCTGTTGTCCCACCGTCGACTCTTATGGCCCAAATGGCGGCCGCTCCGAGCTGTGGCATCCTCGGCTGATCCTCGGATCTATAGACGGCATCAACTCATGAAAAACCTCCCGGCCGGTGTGCCAAAGGGGAGGCCCTGCAAATCCGGAAGTGCGGCGCTCTTTGGTGACACCGTTCCAAGTGGCCTCGTCCCCGAAAACGGAGCTGCTGGCCGTGACCGGAGAAGAAGACGCGAGCAAGGTGGTAAAGGATTCGATGGCGTTTCCAAATTTTACTCTAGGGTCCTATCTGCAAAAGGCGAGACCTTGATTGTAATTTTCATATTTCAAAAGATTCTCCATGTAATATGTAACACTGCCGCTCTAAATGAATGAAGCATCTGGGTCCTTCGGGACCCTTCCCGGTTGAAAAAAAATTCCATGTCTTCTTCCGGACCGTATGTATGGGTTAGCATATTGTGACCGTCACACTCACAAGTCACAACACACAACCTCTGAATTAAATCTTGCTCGCCACACGTTGAGAAAGCAAAAACATGCACGCAAATATTGTATTGCCATTTTCATCGCGCTGATCACACATCATCCGTGCTTGTCTGCAGACATAGTGTAACAATGAGAAATGTTGCAAGACCATACCAAATCGGAGAATGCATCGAAAATAAATCGTTACACAAGATTTACGAGACCTCAAGCCGCTGGAAAAGGCATACATACAACAGATCGATTTGTACAAAAAGACACTAATCTTGACCATGGAATGGAAGCATAATTGAGGATTACAAAGAGAAGATGCATAATGTACCCATTATTCCTGACCGACTCACACTGTTCACCCTGAACTTCTCAACACAGGAGAGAAACAGAGAACAACACTGAAACTAAAACCGCTCGATTCTTGAAGGAGCAATCTTACTGACGACACTTGCTTGGTTCTTACTTCATGACACGCACGACGACACTTGCTTGATTCTTGAAGAGCGGTCCTAATAATCTCTCGATCATGACCGTGGCGATGGATGGAAATCGGTTCAGATTCTTCAGTAGTCTGCGGTGGGGAGCTGCTCGTGGGGGCGCTGGCCGATGAAGATGATGTCGTAGACGAGGGCGGCGATGGCGGCGCCCGCGAAGGGGCCGAGCCAGTACACCCAGTGGTTCTCCCACACGCCGCTCACGACGGCCGGGCCGAAGGACACGGCCGGGTTCATGGAGGCGCCGTCGAAGGCGCCCCCGGCGAGGATGTTGGCGCCGACGATGAAGCCGATGGCGATGGGCGCGATGGTGCCGATGTCCCCCTTCTTGGGGTCCACCGCGGTGGCGTAGACGGTGTAGACGAGGCCGAAGGTCATGACGATCTCGAACACCACCGCGTTCCAGACCCCGACGCCGGCGGAGAGGGAGAAGGCGCCCACGGCCTCGCCGCCCGTGGCGATCTTCAGGAGGAGGCAGGCCACGACGGAGCCGAGCAGCTGGGCGATCCAGTAGACCACGGCCTTGAGGAGGCTGATGTTGCCGCCGACGAAGGCGCCGAATGTGACGGCCGGGTTCACGTGCCCGCCCGAGATGTTGGCGCCCACGGACACCGCCACGAACAGGGCCAGCGCGTGCGCCAGCGCCGCCGCGATCAGCCCTGCCGGTGTGGTCGGGCCGCCGTCAGACAGCTTGGCTGCCAATAAGACATGTCCATGGTGATCAGTACGCGTATCCTTCATCGATGACATCATGATCTATACATAACACCAAAGAAAATTAAAGAATCAACTGGTAGATGAACGAAACGCGTACCGAAGGCCATGCCGGAGCCTGAGCCGGCGAAGACGAAGATGAGCATGGAGATGAACTCGGCGACGCCGGCGCGGAAGGTGTCGGGGTGGGACAGCTCCCCCGGAGCGCCGATGGCGATCCTGCTCACCGGCATTTTCGGTGGATTTCTTGCGCACACGACAGGCTGCTCTGAACTCTGTTCGGACACTCTGCTCCTGCAAGTGTGCGTGTGTGGTGTGGGTGGTGTCAGTGATTCAGTTACGGGGCGTTATATATAGTGTGGAGAATGGATGAGAGGCTGGGCGGAGAACTTGGCAGAGCCAGTCACGACCGCTTCAAACACTGGAGGTTTTGGATCAGATCACACACACAGACGGCCATTCTTTTTTTTTCTTCGGCAATCACCGGCCTATTTTTTTTTTTTAATATTTTGGGCGCCAATTATCTAGATCACGGGCTTGATCACTTTTGGGTAGCAATGATCGGTGTAGTAGTTATGGTGCGCTTTTAAGATTTTGTTATTATCATATTGTAAACTAATTAATTATGGTTTACATGTTCCACAGAAACAACAAAAGTGACCTTGTTTTATGGAGTGACCAAATTTTATTCTTTCCTTTCTAGTTTTCTCCAATTTTCGCTTTGAGCAAGTCTTTCAAAATCAAAACCCATAAAGTTCAACTTAAAATTACCCCATGACGGCATGCGCAATCGGCATACACATGATGAAGTTCAACTTAATATCACCCCATGACGACATGCCCAATCGCATACCCATGATGTATAAACTAGGAGGTGGAAAGCTCGCTCAAAGAAGGGGGGTGAGAATTCACACATAAATAATGTCATTCGGCACGAGACATGATATTAACATTTTGTCGAAATGATTTACCAATTTTGCATCATATATCAAAATCCTTGATCATATGTATTTCCTCTCTATAAGCTTAATACCAACATTTATTAAAAAACGGAAAATTCGTGACAAAACTCCATAAATTATAATTCACATGGCTCCCTTATAGTTTGTTTCTCGCAGAGCTTCCCGACCATAGTGTGTTTATTGAATTTAAGTTTCTCACATGCTGGGCGGGTGACTAATTGGCTATCGAAATCCTTTTGAGGTTAGTACGGGCTGTGCAGGATTGGTCCTTAGCGATGTTTTAATGGATTTTTGGACCAATATCAAGGTGTAAAAAGGTGAGGCTAGAGATAAAGGGTTTTTCATTTGCTTCGACCTAAATCCTAGTTGTATGAGAGATCGTTATTATCGTTGGCGTGTGTGTGTTTTATTATTCAGTCTAATGAGAAATTGGGTTGGTTTGTCAGAGCAAGTGAGGAAGTGCTAGTAAGAGAGTTCCGATGTAATTTTCCTCATGTGCAATTTAAAACATTTTACACTTGTTGGTGATATACACACACCATGAATCGTCATGTTCATCTAATCATCTTTATCTCAATTATCGTCATGTTCCTCTCTTTAAGCTTGAACCAACATTTACTAAAAAAATGGAAAAATCGTGACAAAACTCCAAAAACTATATTTCACATGGTTTCCTTGTAGTTGTTTCTCGCGTATCTTCCCGAACACAGTGCAGTTTCTCACATGCTGCGGCTCGATGACTCAAGTGGCCATCGAAAACCTTTCGAGGTTAGTCTAGATTGTGCAGAAATGTTCTTTAGTTATCTTTTACCGTAGTTTTGGATGAAAATCAAGGTGTAAAAAGGTGAGGCTAGAGACAAGGGTTTTTTCATTTGCTTCGGCGCGCGTAACTCTTAGCTATACGAGAGATCCGTAAGAGATTTCCAATCTAATTTTCCTCATCTGCGATTTAAACATTTTACACTTGTTGGTGATATACACACCACGAATCGTCATGTTCAGCTTTACCTCAATTATCATGTGTACCTAACGCTGCTGTGTTGCGTACTGTCAGTAGAGATTATCTAAAAAAAACCTGTACGAATGGATGATTAGAGGAGACGGATGCAAGTTAACTAAACCACGAAACACAAAAAATATAATTAGCCTTGGTGATATGGACGTTTCGGCTGCTCCGGCCGCCCAGCCTTGTCTAGGGGCGGGCCTCCTGCCCAATAGCGTCCCGCCACGTGGAGGAACCATTGGCGGAGGAGCCTGGTGCGGCGCCGTCCAGTGACGTCGCCGGAGTTGCATGTGTCTTGTTCCGGTCCGGCGGTCTCCAGCTTTTTTTTTTCCCCTTCGATTTTCCATTTCATTGCCGTGTAGTACTGACAAGGACGCCGGACGGAGCAGTTGCGTTGCGCTGCATGCTTCGGCGGCGCAGATATATATTGCTAGATTCTCCGATTAGCTGCTGTGTGGCTCCGATTTTTCTAGCTAAAGACGGTGCTAGTAGATTACTGGCGATGGCGACCTCGGCCGGAATCTTTTCTTCGTGATTAGTTGATGGATGCGTCTGCATGTCAGCTAGAGGCAATTATTGGTTGGGCGTGCTGCAAATTTGTACTACTAGGAGCCACGGGAGGAAGAAGGACGGAGAGCGACCCGGTTGCTCTGGAACCATCGTCGTGCCCTGTCCGCTTCTCCCCGTGAAATATGCTCTGTTCATCCGCTTCTCGAATGCTCTATCGTGTCGTGCCAGGGGAATCTTCTTGGGAAAAGAGCCACCAGGCATGTCCACATGGGCGCCTCTCGGATCTTGCTCGGGCACTAGTGTAAACGAGGCCCTTTGTTAAGCCTGGAAATGGGCTTGGGGTCGGAGCCCGAATCGGTGTTAACGGCCCCTCTGCATCAGTGGCTCGCGCAGCCCCTCTTTAACACCGGTTCAAGTCACGAACCGGTGTTAAAGGGGGAGGGCTATACAACACACCGCAGTCTACACCTCTCTTTTACATTTTTTCACTCTCTCTCTTTTTGGAGCCTAGCAAGAGGGTGAGAGGTGTGCTAGTTTGTGTTTTTTTCCTATGCACAAGAGGTGTTCGGTGAAATGCCCGAGAGCTCAAAATAAGTTTTCTCGTTGCTCTTTCCTTCTCGGTCGAGGTCGGCAACTATCCTTTCATGTGTCATTGATGTACTATATATAAATGGTCATCTCCCTATTATTTTTTTATATATACTATATATTAATGCAGATGAACCGGCAATGGATGTACGGTGACCGACGCACTTCCGAGTATATTACGGGCCTCCAAAATTTCATCGTTGTGGCTAATGCAAACCGTGGTCACAATGGTTTTATGTGTTGTCCGTGTGCTCACTGTCAGAACAAGAAAGACTACTCAAATACCAGAACCATTCACGCCCACCTGCTTCGATCCGGTTTCATGCCCAGCTATAATTGTTGGACCAAGCACGGAGAAAAAGAGGTTGTGATGGAAGACAACGAAGAAGAAGAGGATGATGACAACTATCATAATATGTATCCTGAATATGATGATACTGCAACGGGGGTAGATAATGAAGATCAAGAGGCAGCAGATGGGCCCGCTGATGACGATGTTGGTCGGGCCATTACTGATGCAAAGGAAGAATGTGAAACTGAAAAGGAGAAGGAGAAGCTGGAGCAGATGTTAAAGGATCACAAAACATTGTTGTACCCAACTTGCGAAGATGGCCACAAAAAGCTAGGTACCACACTGAATTAGCTGCAATGGAAGGCAGAGAACGGTATGACTGACAGCGCATTTTCAAAGTTGTTGGTAAAAATGAAGAATCTTCTTTCAAGAAATAATGAGTTGCCCGACAGTACATACCAAGCAAAGAAGGTTGTCTGCCCTCTAGGATTAGACGTGCAGAAGATACATGCCTGCATTAATGACTGCATCCTCTACCGCGGTGAGAAGTACGAGAATTTGGATGCATGTACGGTATGCACTGCACCGCGGTATAAGATCAAACGAGACGATCCTGGCGATGTTGAGGGCGAGGCCCCTAGGAACAAGGTTCCTGCCAAGGTTATGTGGTATGCTCCTATAATACCACGGTTAAAACGTCTCTTCAGAAATAAAGCGCATGCCAAGTTGTTGCGATGGCACTGTTGGAATTATGCCCTAGAGGCAATAATAAAGATGTTATTATTATAATTCTTATTCATGATAATGTTTATATTCCATGCTAGAATTGTATTAAGCGGAAACATTAATACTTGTGTGGTTTGTGAACAACACCGTGTCCCTAGTACGCGTCTATGGACTAGCTCATTGATTAATGATGGTTAAGGTTTCCTAACCATAGACATGAGTTGTCAATTAATAATGAGATCATATCATTGGGAGAATGATATGGTGGACATACCCAAACTAAGCAGAGCAATTAGATCGTGTAATCGTGTTCATCTTTGCGAAGCTTTTCTTATATCAAATATTGTATTCCTTAGACCATGAGATAATACAACTCCCTAGTATCGGAAGAAAGCTTTGAGGTCATCAAACGTCATCCTATGAGAGGGTGATCATAAATGTGTCTCTCAGGTGATCGGAAAGTGCCTGTTGGGTTGTATGTATCGAGATGGGATTTGTCCCTCCCAAGTCGGAGAGATATACTTCGGGCCCACTCGGTAATCGATATCAACACCGCTTGCAAGCATGTGGTTAAGGAGTTAATCACAAAGTGATATCGGATTACGGAACGAGTAAAGTACTTGCTGTGAACGAGATTGAACTAGGTATGACGGTACCGACGATCGAATCTCGGGCAAGTAAAATATCGCGAGACGAAGGGAATATATATATGGGATTGATTGAATCCTGGCATCGTGGTTCATCCGATATGATCATCGATGAATGTGTGCGAGTCAATATGGGTTTCCAGACCCCGCTGTTGACTATTGATAGAAGATCATGTCTGCATATTCTCGAACCCGAAGGGTCACACACTTAACGTGTCTCGACGCTAGGATATATTGGATAATTGGTTTATGAGTTTTTGTTCGGAGTCTCAGATGGGATCCGGGACATAACGAGAGGTTCCGGAATGGTCCGGAGAATAAGATTCATATAAGGCAGTGTAGTTTTTGGAGTTCGGAATTGTTCCGGGTTAATCGGTATTGTACCGGAAGCTTCTAGAACCTTCCGGAGGGGGACCAACGTGGTCCCACCTGTCGGGAGGGGGCATGGACCTATGAGGGAGTGCCCTGGCCGCATTGGGCCAGGGGCACAAGGCCCCATAGGGCCCAGCCGGCCAAGAAGGTATAAAACCCTAATTGGAACTTCTAGAAGGGGGGGTTTCCTTGCCCCTCACTCCTCCTCCTTGGCCGCCGGTTTTGGCTTGGGGGAGGTGACATGGTTATACCCTGTGGGTACATGACTTCAGCATACCTGGTCCAGCCCAAGGAAGGCCCACGGCAGATGTACGCCGGCCCATGAAGATTTTCGGGTGGCCAAGGCCCATGACGCCTTCGAGTCCTTGGAGAACAAGACTAGCACAGATAGGAAATTCAAAGGGGTAAAACCCTAGAACCTGTAACCGACTAGGACTATGCCCGGGACCTGCCTAAGTCTATATAAAGGCCAGGAGGGCACGTCCTAGATCTCTCGACTCATACTTTCGCACACACCTCCACGCCAGATCGAATATGCGCACCCTGTAACCTTCAGTTCCGCCGTAATCAAGAGCAGACAAGTAGGAGTAGGGTTTTCCCTCCGGGGGCCTGAACCTGGGTAAATCTCGTGTCCCCTAGTTGCTTGACTGTTAACCGTGCCACGATCTCCAGCATCCCCATCTTCTCCAAAACCCAAGTCCATAACAATGGGCATTGACGAGATTAAACCTCGTCAATGGGCGCCGTCTGTGGGAAACGGGGCTGCTAATTGTGCGATCGTGACGGTTTCGACCCGATCGATCTACAACTCTGCAGCGACGGAGAATCGCCTCCTCTTCGGCGCTTTCGACTTCACCGCTCACTCGCCGGCCACCATGAAAGATTTCGAGCCCGTAGGCGACGGACTCGAGATCCTATTCGGGAGCTTTTGCTTCCAAGTGGGTCAAACTGGCACCCTCCGCCTCCCTGAGCGGGTGCCCGTGCCATCAATAAGGCCCGCTTCGTGGGCTCCACACCCTGTGCTACGCACATCACCATCAACAGATGAGTTTTACAATAGCAGCAGCTGTAACTCCGATCTGTGTGATCCACCTTCGGATGAGGGGACCTACGGTTCCGGATCCGAAAGCTGCGGCAGCAGCCGACCAATCTGCGAGCGCTATCTATGCGCCGCAGTCATCCAAGGTGACGAGGAAACACCTAACCCGCCGCCCAACCGAAACGGCGGAAACGGCGAAAACAGAAGAAGCCAGTCCCCCCCACCCAACAGGGAAAACAACGGCCACGTCATCCAACTTAGCAAAGAAGGATGGGTCCAAGCGCGCCGTGCCGTCGCAGGCGACATAGTCCTACCTGCGGACGCCTCACGTGAACTACTGATGGCATACCACTACCTCCTCATCGAGGAGCACAAGAAGCAAGTCAAGATGCAGGAGACGCTCGACAAACGCAAGCAAGCAGCCTCCGAGTCCAGCGCGCGACGAGCTGCGCTCTCCGCCATGGCACCCGGCTCTAGCACAAACGGAAACCAGGGAAACAAGCATCGCTCTCGGGTGGAGAACATGGATCCCAAGGAGCGGCGTGACGTGACCCGAACTCTCCACACATCGTTCATGGATATGGATGCCGACGGCAACATCATCCCGAAGACACCGCAAGCTGCGATCATGGCAGCCACTGCATATCTAGCGGCCCACCAACCTCCGGAGGGAGACCCGAAAAGAGCCATGCATAAGTCCGCACTCACCGGACTCGGACTCGTCGGAGCTGCGCTCCACGAAGACGCTCCTGTGGAGCCGAAGAAGAAAGCTCCGGCCAGGCGCGACCGGAGTCCCACACCTTCATCCGAAGAAGAGGAGGAGCATGACCTTCCTCGAAGGAAGAAGAGCTCGCGTCATCATAAATGCGACTACGACGCCAGAGACAAGCTTACACAGCGCAAAATCGACAAAGCACGAGCCAAACGTGCATGCTCGTCTGAATCCGAGATGGACGAAGATGAAGGAGAACTCTGCGAAGCCCGATGTTTCAGCAGATCTGTTCGGCGAACACAGATGCCACGCAATTTCAAGCTTCCTTCGGATACTCCGAAGTTCAACGGCACACAAGATCCAAAATCATGGCTCAGCGACCATCTGTCATTCGTCAAGCTTCACGGAGGCAACAAAGAAACCGCCATGCAATGCCTTCAGCTGCAGCTGACAGGCGCGGCGCGGGTCTGGCTCAGCAGCCTATCATCAGGATCCATCCGAAGCTGGGAGGAGCTCGCTTAAAGCTTCATCCGAAATTTCAAGGGCACTAGCAAGAGGCCCGCCTCAATCGAAGAGTTGCGAGCCTGCACTCAGAGAACGGGTGAATCTATTCGCTCGTACATACAACGCTGGTCTACAACCAAGAACTCCACATCACACATCTCCGAGGAGAGGGCCATCGACGCCTTCAGGGACGGCGTCAAACGCCAAGACTTCAAGGAGGAACTTGGGCGTGTCAAGCCCAAGACACTCGACCACCTCATGGAAATTGCCAACAGTTGGGCAGACGGCAAAGATTGCATCCAGCGAGCGCAATTGGATGAAGAGGACGACTACGGCCAAAGACGGGAACGCGCAGCAAGAGGAGATCTCGCGTCTACGAAGACCGCGACGAACCCGACATGGTCACGGCCGGCTACGCCGATCGCCGCAACGACAACAGCCGCAACAGCGGAGGATACCGCGGCGGAAACTTCCGCGACAACGGACGCTCCACACAGTCGTGGCAACGCCACGACCGCGACAACGGACCCTCGGCATTCGACAAACTTTCGGGTCCATGCACCATCCACTTCTACATCGACAAACAAGATGGCAAAAAGAAAGCCAGCCACATGCTCAAGGACTGCCGCGAGTTCCAGAAACTCAGCGAAAGCATGACGCAGATGAGGCAACAAGCCCCAGTCCCTGCGTTCGGAAGCGCACCTGCGCAAGGCGAAATAGCACATGGAGCTCCTCCACCGCCACCTATCGGAGGCCCAAACCAGCCAGTCGCACCAGCGCAGAACAACGCCGGGGTCGGGTACCCCCCACCAAAGGGAGCACTAAATATGATCCAGAAGGGACGCCCCACAAACAGGGTGCAGAAGAAAATCACTCGACAAATCAACTTGGCCGTGGCAACTCCACCTGCAATCCCTGAGTACCTCAGCGGATCGGAGTCCTGCATCACATTCACTCGCGCGGATCACCCCTGCCAGATCCCTCGCCCAGGTCATGCTGCCCTGGTGCTGGAAGCGCAGATCGGAGGCTTCGAGATGAGTCGCGTCTTCATGGATGGCGGCAGTGGCATCAATCTAATGTTCGCAAGCACTCTAGCAGCAATGCGGATCCCACAATGCAGCCTGGAACAGTCAGACACAACATTCCACGACATCGTCCCAGGGAAGGGCATATTCCCCCTGGGAAAAATAGGGCTCGACGTCATCTTCGGGAAGCCGGACAACTTTCGGCAGGAACGACTCGAATTCGAAGTGGTGAACTGGCCGTCGCAATACCACGCCATCCTGGGGCGTGTAGCATTCGCAAGGTTCCTGGCTGTCCCACACTATGCATACCTGCTACTCAAGATGCCAGGACCAAGAGGCGTCATCACGATCCACGGGAGCTTCACCCGATCGGACCAATGCGACAGGGATTTCAACAAAATCTCCCAGTCTTTTGGCATGCAGGACGAGCTTGTAAGGCTCCGCGAAGTGACGGACAATGGGGCACCCCCAGTCACAAGGCAGAACGCCCCTGACATGTCCTTCGACTCCACCTTCAACACCAAGAAGGTGCAGGTCCATCCGACGGATGCCTCCAAGACGGCGCTGATCGCCAACGACCTCAGTCCCGCATAGGAAGGCGCGCTCGTCGAATTCCTCCGTGAGCGCTGGGAAATCTTCGCCTGGTGTCCTGCGGACATGCCAGGAGTTCCCAGGGAATTCGCCGAGCACGCCCTCAATGTCTTTCCAGACACCAAGCCAGCCAAACAGTCCATCCGGAGACTGTCCGAACCATGAGCCGAAGCCATCAGCAAGGAAATCAACAGATTACTCGCAGCAGACTTCATCCGGGAAATCAAAGAAAGCGACTGGCTGGCAAACACAGTCATGGTCCCAAAGAAGGACACGGACATCCTGCGGATGTGCGTGGATTTTACGTCACTAAACAAGCATTGCCCAAAGGACCACTTCCCTCTTCCTCGGATCGATCAGATCATCGATTCGACTGCAGGTTATGAGAAACTCTCCTTCCTCGACGCCTACTCAGGCTATAACCAGATTCGACTCAAGGTCGAAGATCAAGAGAAAACGGCGTTTATCACACCGTTCGGAGTATTCTGCTACAATACAATGCCCTTCGGGCGCTGGAACGCAGGTGCCACGTACCAGCGATGCATGCAGGCCTGCCTCAAGGACCAGATCGGTCGCAACGTCCAAGTCTATGTCGACGACATAGTAATAAAAACCAAGGAGGCAAGGACACTTATCGACGATCTCCGTGAGACGTTCGACAATCTTGATCGCTACAGGATCAAGCTCAACCCCGAAAAATGCGCCTTTGGCGTCCCATCAGGTCAGTTGCTCGGGTACTTCATCTCTCAACGAGGGATCGAGGCGAACCCGAAGAAAATCAGAGCCATCATGACGATGGAGAAGCCTAAAAACCTCAAGGGCGTCCAGCAGCTCGCAGGACGAGTAGCGGCGCTAAGCAGGTTCATCAGCCGCATGGGCGAGAAGGCCTTACCATTCTACCAGCTGCTGCGCAAAGCAGACAAATTCAAGTGGACACCAGAAGCCAACGACGCATTCGAAAGCCTCAAGCGGCTCCTCTCCACCTCGCCCGTTTTGGTCACGCCAAAGGAGCGCGAGCCTCTGCTGCTGTACATAGCAGCCACACATCAGGTGGTCAGCACCGTACTCGTGGTCGAACGACCCGAAGAAGGCAAGACCCACGGGGTCCAGCGCCCAATTTACTACCTCAGCGAGGTACTGACACCAACAAAGTAGAGGTACCCTCACTACCAAAAGCTAGCCTACGGCGTGTTCATGACGGCTCGACGGTTGAGCCATTACTTCCAGGAGCATCAGGTGATGGTCGTCAATGAAGCACCTCTGAACAGCATCCTGAATAACCCGGAGGCCACAGGACGCGTGGCCCTGTGGGGCATCGAACTGTCACCTCTGGACATCGTCTATGAGAAGCGACTCGCAATCAAATCTCTAGTCCTTCCAGACTTCCTGGTACATTGGATGGAGCTACAGCTGCCAGACACCCCAGACATGTCGCAGTCATGGACAATGCACTTCGACGGCTCCAAGCGCGAAGCCGGAGCAGGGGCAGGGGTCATACTGACCTCCCCGCAAGGCGACAAGATGAAGTACGTTCTTCGGATGAAATTCAGAGCCTCCAAGAACGAGGCCGAATACGAAGCCCTCATCCATGGCATGAGGATGGCAAAGATATGCGGCGCAACGCGCCTGGTCATCTATGGTGACTCCAACCTCGTCGTCCAGCAGACGATGAACGAGTGCGACGCACACGCCGAAAACATGATCGCGTACCGCGCGCTCTACAACGCACTCGAAGGAGAATTCGACGGCTGCGAGCTTCGACACGTCGGAAGAGAAAGCAACGAGGAAGCCGACAGACTCGCCAACATCGGCTCCACTTGCGCAAAGGTGCCACCAGGTGTGTTCCTCGAACAGATCTGCGTGCCGTCCATCAAGCGGAAATTCCCCAAGGGATCACCCGAAGAAGCAGAACACTCGCGGGCTACGCTACCCGAAGGTCATGAAGGACCCGAAGAATTGGACACCGAGGTCGCCATGGTCAACCTAATGCAGGTCATGGCAGTCGAAGAAACCTGGACGCGCCCATACCTCCAGTTCCTGTTAAATGGAGAACTGCCTGACAACCCGACAGATGCCCGGCGCATATCTCGTCAGTCAAAGGCCTTCACCACCATCAATGGGGAGTTGTACAAGCACAGTATCACGGGTGTACTGCAACGGTGCGTCACCATTGATGATGGCAGAACCATCCTCCAAGACATCCACGAGGGCATCTGCGGCCACCACGCAGGCAGTCGCTCCCTTGTCGCCAAAGCTCTACGAGCAGGATTCTACTGGCCAACGGCCATGAGCAACACAAAGGACATCGTCCGAAGATGCAACGGGTGCCAACGGTTCGCCGACAAACCGCACGCACCTGGGTCCGAGCTCAGACCCATACCCATAGCTTGGCATTTTGCTCAATGGGGCCTCGACATGATCGGCAAACTGCCAAAATCCTCGAAAGAGGGACACGTCTTCCTCCTGGTTGCAGTCGACAAATTCACCAAGTGGATCGAAGCCATGCCGGTCACCAACCACAAAGGCAAAACTACTGTCAAGTTCTTCGAGTCCATTGTCTACAGGTTCGGCGTACCGCACAGCATCATCACCGACAACGGATCGAACTTCATCTCCGAGGAATTCCAGGACTTCTGCGAGGGCCTTGGGATCAACATCACGTACGCCTCAGTGGCACACCCGCAAACGAACGGGCAAGTGGAAAAGGCCAACGGCCTAATCGGCGCCGGCATCAAGAAGCGCCTCATGAGCTCACTCGAACAAAAAGCTGGAAACTGGACGAAAGAGCTATCATCCGTCCTGTGGAGCTTACGGACTATGCCAAACAGCGCCACTGGGTACACACCATTCTTCATGGTACACGGAGCCGAGGCCGTGTTACCAGCCGAAGTACGCCACCAGGCCCCACGGGTCGTCGCTTACAGCGAAGCCGAATCCACGGCTGCACTCGAAGATGCCGTCGATACACTCGACGAAGCAAGAGACATAGCAGCAGCTCGATCAGCGGTGTACCAGCTGAGTCTCCGCAACTACCACAGCCGCCGGCTGCGCCCAAGGTCCTTCGTCGAAGGAGACCTCGTCTTGCGACTCAAGCAAAAGTGACCGAATAAATTCGAGTCACCATGGGAAGGACCCTACGTCATCACCGAAGTCATCCCAGGTGGCGCCTATCGCCTCAAGCATGTGGAGTCTGGAGTCGCATACTCCAACCCATGAAATATCTCGCACCTGCGACGATTCTATCCGTAGCAACCTACCCCTTTACTTTCAATAAGGCTTTCAGCCGAACAATGTACCTCCTCCATTACGATATAAATAAAGCTAAGTGTCTCGCCCCAAAACATCGGTTAACTATTTCCTGCAACTTTACTATATGCTACAAACGCACTCGGGGGCTCCCCCACCTCACGATTTCGTCGACTGAGGACCAAACGCACTCGGGGGCCCCCCCACCTCACGATTTCATCGACTGAGGACCAAACGCACTCGGGGGCTCCCCCCACCTCACGATTTCATCAATTGAGGACCAAATGTGTACACCTGAGTAGCTGACAACGTCAGGCAAACGAAAAGGACACGCACTCAATCAAAGCACTGCGTGCTCATAAACAAACAAACCTTTACAACAAAGGGCACAACGTGCCCAGCCGAAATATACAAATTTTACATCTCTCTCTTTTTACAGGTACTACCTATGTTGAAGAATAACCTGGGCACGCTGCTCAAACAAATCTACAATCTGTTCAGCATACTACCTTACAGCCGTGTAATGCGGACGCATGTCCCACTCACCACCATCCGGTCGAAGAGGTGGCCCAGCGGCCGCAGTAGCCAAATCCACGTCAGGCCGGTGCAGCCTCACAAGAGACAACGCAGCCTTCACTCCCGCGACAAGTTGCTGCCGCACCAACTCCTTGACATTGCTTACGTTCCGAAATTTCGATAGAAGACCCGCAAGGCTTGTCGGCACAGCATCCAAAGGAAACATGACGTGCAACACCGAGGCAAGTGATGTCTGCACTTGGCGGAGCACCCGCGAAACTTGATGAGCACGATCTTGCACCGTCGCCAGGGCTATAGCGCGATCACGATCCATCCAGAAGAAGCCGCCGGCCTCCATGTCCTGTTGAGTCAAGCAATTGACCCGAACAGCGACACGCTCCTTTTCTTCCCTCGGAGCAAGATTCGCACCTGCAACAATCGGACAAAATAAGAATAAAGCCAGGAGGCTCATCCGAAGAACCAAGCTACAGCTCGAACCGAAGAACAACTTACATTGCAGCTGCTCGGACAGCCGAACCAGCTCCGCCATCAAGTACTCCTCTCTGGCTGCACAACGATCCGCCTTGGACTTCCAAACGTCGGCATGGCTGCGTAACCCGAGTAACTCCCTCTCCAGACTACACACACGATCTCGAAGAAAAGCGAGCTGCGAGGAATCATCCAAAGATGGTCGCGGCGGCATTGCGGACGAGGTGCCAACAGGGTCAGCACCCGAAGGAACCTCGAGCAGCAGAAAAAGAAAGGGACACAAACATTCAGACAAGAGCAGAGCACCTCAGAAGAATTCATTAAAGGCCACTACGTGGCACAAGGATGGTGTTCTTTCAAAATATTTACAGCAAAAGCAAACTACAAACTATTCTACGTCTACAAAGCCTAAGACGCGGCACCCTGAGTCGCCTCGGAGCCAGACTGCCTAGCTTTGGCCCCGCCCTGCTGCCGCAGTGCGTACTCAGACAGCAAATCAATGAGCTTGGGCCCATATCGTTTGCAGCGAGCGGAGTAAGTAGCGAAGGCTACCTCGGATCCATCTGCAGTCGTTGGCATCCGAGAGGTGATCTGGGGCAGGTCCAGCTCCGCTCCAGCCGCCAAGGCCATCGCCAGCCCGACGGACGCGCCGATGCCCTTCTGCTTGCGCTTATACTCCGTAGGCGCTTCGGCTGATAAAGCCTCCGCCAGGGCATCCACATCATCGAGGGCCACGCCCTTAGGGAAAAGCTCCCTCTAGAAGCGGCCAAGGACTTCCTTCGCCTTGGCTAGGGAGCCGACGACGGTGCTACAGCGGTCTTCGACCGCCACAGTAGCATCATCTAGAGCACTTCCGTGCTCCAGAGCACCGTGGTCAAACTCGATGCCTGCGGCATCTGAGACAAAAAGAAGAAAAGCATGAAGAAAAGCAGCATAGAAGAAGACCCGAAGAAAAAGAAACAAGTACAGAAATAGCACTCACCCGAAATAGCCTTGGCAGCAGCCATGAGCTTTGCCGCCACCTCTTTTTCACGAGCAGCCGCAACGGTGGCCAGCTGCTCCTCACGATCTGTGGCCTCCTGCTGCAGACGCTCCTTCGCTTCAGCTGCCTTATACAGCTCTAGCTCGAGGCGCTCTTTCGCGCCAACAGCGGCTTCGGTCTTCTGCTCCGATTGACAAAGGCTCTTTTTAAGAGCGTCGACCTCATGGAGGGAATCGTTATGCTCCTCTGCATTTAAGACAAGCAAGAGTCAAAGAACAGGACCAAAATAAATAAGAAAGGTAGTAAACGGCAGATGGATACCTTGAAGCTGCCGAAGTTTCGCCTCCAGCGCCAGGCGCTCCTGCACCAGCCGCTTGGCCTCCTGCACAAAAGGCTGAAGACAAAGAAATAGCAGTAAGAAAAGGACCTGGGGGCTACGCCCAACACAAAGGAGTAAAAATCAAATCAGCATATGAAGATACTCGGGGGCTCCCCCCCGTGACATGAAGCAGAAAAACTTACATGCTCCGATGGCGACTCCGAAAACCCGCCTGCGAAATTCTGAGGCGCAACCACCTACACCTCCTGCACAGGAGGATCCGAAGCGGCGCCACCCGAAGTCGCCACCGTCTGAGGAGGAGGAGACGCAATGTTCGACTCCCCCATCATCTCCCGCGCACCATCATTGGAATCATGGGAGGAGTGCCTGCATACGAACCAATCAGCACAAGTGCAAAAATCATAAAGGAAAAAGTACAATAGCACAACAAGAAACTTACGAGCCGAGCGAGCTTAGGTCGAAGACAGGAGGAGCCTTCCGGGCTCTCTTCTCCTCTTTCTTCTCTTCCTTCTTCTCCTCATTCTTTTCTTCCTTCTTCCGCTTCGCTGGCGGGTGTGGCGCTACAGCCTGCACAGGAATGGCAGGAATGGGAGAAGAAGAATCCCCATGACCGTCACTATGACACTCAAGGCCCAGAGGGTCTCTGGGAGTCGGAGGAGTCGAGGCATCCGAAGATTCGCTGGAGCTCCGTGCTCGCTTGCGAGTACAGTCCTCACTCGACTCGTCGGGATCCTCCGCCAGAGATCGCGCCGATGGCAGCTCGGACATGGACTCAACCACTTCATTATCCGGGGCATTCGGATAATTTTCGGGTAAAGGAGGTACCATGCTCGGAACTTTGAAGCTCTACAAAACCAAAAGAAACTTTGTTAGCAAACAAAGGAAATAAATACACAGCCGACAAAAAGCACTACGTGCACAAATCTACACCTGCGGTACGACCAACGTCGAAGAAAATGGAGGAGTTAGCGACTTCCCCGCGATTTCTTCTCCGGCCTTGAACTTCAGCAGCGCGCGAAGGTCCTTGTCAAGATCCCCCTTGGAGATTTTCTCAGCCGAAACCCTAGTCGGATCACGGCACCCAGAATAAAGAAACATCGGGTGCGCCCTCGCTTGGAGAGGCTGCACTCGACGCTCAAGAAATGTCCGGATGATGTCCACGCCGTTCACCTCCTTATCCGGAATCAGCTGGAGATCCTCCACCCGACGGTAAAGGGCCTCTATCTCTGCCTTCTCACCGTCCAGGATTGGGTTTTTCCAAGACCTTTTCGGCTCAATCTTTTGGGAAGGGTCAAAGGGAACAAGACCAAAATCTTGTCCGGGCACTACGGAGTCGCGGATATAAAACCATCGCCTCCGCCAGTACTGGACAGATTCGGACTTGGAAAAAGAAAAGAACAGAAGATTGGGACTAAGGGAGATGATGCAACCGCCAATGGGGTACACACCATCCGAACCAGACTGCCTCTTCACGGAATAAAGCTTCCGGAAGAGGCCAAAATGCGGCTCAATGCCAAGCCAGCACTCGCAAACAGTGATAAAACAAGCAATGTGGAGAAGAGAATTGGGAGACAGATGATGAAGCTGAATCCCATAGAAGAAGAGCAGTCCACGGAGGAAGTTGTGGATTGGAAAAGAAAGCCCGCGCATAACGAAGGCGAGAAACATAACCCGATACCCAGGAGGGGGACGGGGGATTACCTCATTGCCGGGGAGTTTGACGGCCTCCCTATCCTGCGGGATGAGGCCCCGCTCGCGAAGCTTGCGGAGATCGCTCTCCCGCGTCTCTGATCGCCGCCAGCCACCATCGGTGACGCGAGGAGCGGTGGCGCCTTTCTGACCTCTGGCGGCGCTGGTCCCAACGGCGGACGAGGACTTCTTGGATTTCCCCATTTCGCTACGACGGCACCGGCGGTGAAAATGCAGAAGACGACGACGGAAGTGTGAAGGAAATCCTAGTGCGCAGCAAGAATCGCTAGAGCACAAGGAGGCAGTGAAAACAAGAACTGAGGCGGTGAAAACAAACCGCGGCTTTCACCAATGATTATAACAGCGAAGACAACGCACCCCAGCCGTCCATCCAGAAGACCTAACGCCAACGACAGATTTGACCGTACACGTGTCAACATCTTAATGAACCGTCGCTACCACGCCGTCCACTACGCGTGGAAATCGAGGAGACACCATAATTATCTCCACGCCGCGCGTGACCGGTCAATTCAAAGTCAGTAAGTGGGACCCACGTCCGTCCAGTCAAGTCATCTCTGGCGCAGCAGACGCTTGAGGTCATCAATCGTCAGCACTGACGTCATCAAAAGCTATACTAGCACAACTTACAATTCTTCGGCTCCATAGCTAAGAGTACTCACTCGAATCTTCGATTCGACTAAATACTCGAGGGCTACTCCTATCAGGAGGGCTGGCCGCGCACCCGAAAGACGAATAAAGACAAAGTATTTCTCTGAGTCCTACGTCGAGTCTACGACTCCACTAAGGACTCGGGGGCTACTCCCATAGGGAGGATGGATTTAAGCATCCGAAAATTTTCGAGTCCAACAGACTTAACAACAAGAACAATGCTTGAACTAAAAAGTCTCCGCTCGAGTCTACGACTCGAACAGACACTCGGGGGATACTCCCATAGGGAGCGCTTGTCGCGCACCCTATGAAATCTTTGACTGCGATCTTTCAGATCAGCACGCAAAAACTTTTTGGCAACTCTGCCCCAACAAAATGCTGAGTGAGCGACAATCTCCTTGGCCACCCGAAACACCTCCGTGGTGACAAATGTTCGGATGCTGCGTCTACGACGCAAAGATAAGACCTACAGGTATCATCTGATGGCCTGGCAATGCACCTGACTGCGCTCTGCTAGTATAAATCCATGCCAACAGGCGTGATGAAAAATCCCGACGGACGCGTTGGGTACATCAATTTAAAACACTGGAATTCCACTCCTAAAAGTCCTCCGCGGCCTGAGTCGAATTGCACCAGCATATGTTTCGGGTTCAAGTTAAGGGACTCGAACCTGATGAAGATCATGTTGTTTCGTCCTAAGACAGTTAACTGACCCCGATCCGTCGGGTGAGTCAGGCACATGTATCAACAATCCCTACACACATATACTTTTACTACCCAGTTGTACCCGAAGGATTGAAGAGTCCTCAGCCGAATCTACGATTCGACTGATCACTCGGGGGCTACTGACATGGTTATACCCTGCGGGTACGTGACTTCAGCATACCTGGTCCAGCCCAAGTAAGGCCCACGGCAGATGTACGCCGGCCCATGAAGATTTTCGGGTGGCCAAGGCCCATGACGCCTTCGAGTCCTTGGAGAACAAGACTAGCGCAAATAGGAAATTCAAAGGGGTAAAACCCTAGAACCTGTAACCGACTAGGACTATGCCCGGGACCTGCCTAAGTCTATATAAAGGCCAGGAGGGCACGTCCTAGATCTCTCAACTCATACTTTCGCACACACCTCCACGCCAGATCGAATCTGCGCACCCTGTAACCTTCGGTTCCGCCGTAATCAAGAGCAGACAAGCAGGAGTAGGGTTTTCCCTCCGGGGGCCTGAACCTGGGTAAATCTTGTGTCCCCTGGTTGCTTGTCTGTTAACCGTGCCACGATCTCCAGCATCCCCATCTTCTCCAAAACCCAAGTCCATAACAATGGGCATTGACGAGATTAAACCTCGTCAGGAGGGGCTAGGGTTGCCGCCCCACCCCTCTATATAAAGAGGGCTAGGGGCGCACCACCCCCCCCCCCCACACACACACCTCCTCCTCAACCCTAACCGCCCTGCTGCCCTCCTCTCTCTCTCCCTCCCAACTGCGTGTAGGCGAAGCCCTGCTGCAGAAACTCTCCACCACTTGCACCGCGCCGTCGCGTTGTAGATCCAATCCGTCTCTCCACCATACTTGCTGGACCAAGGAAGGAGGAGACGTCGAGGTGCTGCACGTGTGCATCTCACGGAGGCATCGCCACTTGTGGTGCTATATCGGATCGGATCGCGAGGAGGAGAAGCGAGTACGACTACATCACCCACGTTCCGACGAACGTTTCGCTGTGCGAATCTTCAAGGGTATGAAGATCTAATACAATCTCTCTCGTTGTTTGCATCTTCTAGATTAGATCTTGGCTTCCCTCTGTTCGCATCCGTAGAAAATTTTGATTTACTATGCCGCGAAACCCTTCAGGCACATGGAAGACCGTAAGAAAGACGCGATGTTGAGACACCCCGTTGATGGGTCACAGTGGATAAAAGTCGAGCGAGAGTACCTGGACTTCGCACGTGACGCAAGGAACTTAAGGTTTGGTCTAAGTACAGATGGCATGAATCCTTTTGGTGAGCAGAGCTGCAGTCACAGCATCTGGCCTGTGACTCTATGTATCTATAACCTTCCTCCTTGGTTGTGTATGAAGAGGAAGTTTATTATGATGCCAGTGCTCATCCAAGGCCCGAGGCAACCCGACAACGACATTGATGTGTACCTAAGGCCATTAGTTGAAGAACTTTTATAGCTGTGGGCCAAACCAGGTGTACGTATGTGGGATGAGCACAATGGGGGGCCATTTGACCTACGAGCATTGCTTTTCATAACCATCAATGATTGGCCTGCTCTTAGTAACATTTCAGGGCAGACAAACAAGGGATGCAATGCATGCACACACTGTTTAGATGAGACTGAAAGTGTATATTTGGATAAATGTAAGAATGTTGTGTACCTAGGGTATCGTCGATTTCTTCCAAACCTGCATCCAGTAAGAAAGAAAGACAAGCATTTCAAACGTCTGGCAGAACCTCGGAGGAAGCCTGTCCTCCGTACCGGTGAGGAGGTATTTGGTATGGTCAAGGACCTAGAAGTAATCTTTGGAAAAGGTCCTGGCAGTCTATGTGTTCTGAATGACAATGCCGGACACGCGCCCATGTGGAAGAAGCAATCTATATTTTGGGACCTACCCTATTGGAAAGTCTTAGAGGTCCGCTCTTCAATCAACGTGATGCACGTGACGAAGAATGTTTGTGTGAACCTGTTAGGCTTCCTAGGAGTGTATGGGAAGACAAAAGATACACCGGAAGCACGGCAGGACCAACAACGTCTGAAAGACCCTAAAGAGCCTATGCATCCTGAGAACGAGAAGGGTAAACGATGCCACTTAACTCCTGCCAGCTACGCTCTTACCAAAGTAGAGAAGGAAATCTTTTTTGAATGCCTGAGCAGTATCAAGGTCCCGTCTGGCTTCTCGTCGAATATAAAGGGAATAATAAATATGGCAGAGAAAAAATTCCAAAACCTGAAGTCTCATGACTTCCACATGATTATGACACAATTGCTTCCGATTGCATTGAGGGGGCTTCTACCTGAAAATGTTTGAGTACCCATTGTGAAGCTATGTGTATTCCTCAATGCAATATCTCAGAAGGTAATCGATCCAGAAAGCCTACCAGGGTTACAGACAGATGTGGCCCAATGTCTTGTCAGCTTTGAGTTGGTGTTCCCACCATCCTTCTTCAATATTATGACGCATCTCCTGGTTCACCTAGTAGAAGAGATTGCCATTCTCGGTCCTGTATTTCTACACAATATGTTCCCCTTTGAGAGGTACATGGGAGTCTTAAAGAAATATGTTCATAACCGTTCTAGGCCGGAAGGAAGCATCTCCAAGGGCTATGTAACAGAGGAGGTCATTGAGTTCTGTGTTGATTTTATTCCTGACCTTAAGGCGATTGGTGTTCCAGAATCACGACATGAGGGGAGACTGCGTGGAAAAGGCACCCTAGGATGTAAAGCAATGATATGTAGGGACGGGCATTCTCTCAATCAAGCACACTACACGGTTTTACAAAGATCTATCTTGGTTGCCCCGTATATCAATGAACACAAGAATTTAATATGCCTCAAATACCCGGGACAGTCTGATGAATGGATTATAAGTGAACACGTGGCGAGTTTTGGCGGCTGGCTGCAAAGACTTCTCACGAATAACACCACTGTTGGGGATCAGCTGTACTTGTTGGCCAGGACACCATCTTCGACTGTATGTACTTTCCAAGGGTACGAGATAAATGGGAATACATTTTACACGATAGGCCAAGATAAAAAGAGCACCAACCAAAATAGTGGTGTTCGCTTCGATGCAGCAGAAGACAATGGGCAAAAGACCACGTATTATGGGTTCATAGAGGAGATATGGGAACTTGACTATGGACCTAATTTTAAGGTCCCCTTGTTTCGATGCAAATGGGTCAAGCTAACAGGAGGAGGGGTTGAAGTAGACAAGAAGTACGGAATGATAACAGTGGATCTCAATAATCTTATGAAGGTAGAAAAGAACTTAGACGAACCATTCGTCTTAGCCAATGATGTGGCTCAGGTTTTCTATGTGAAGGACATGTCTACCAAACCGAAAAAAGAAAAAAAAAGCAAATAGATACATCACACGATGATCCAAAGCGTCACATAGTTCTTTCAGGGAAAAGAAACATCGTGGGAGTGGACGACAAGACAGACATGTCAGAAGATTATAATAAGTTTGATGAAATTCTTCCCTTCACAGTGAAGACTGACCCAACCATCCTGTTAAACGGTGCTGATACTCCATGGTTACGGCCAACGCGATCATAAGATTGACTATATGTATTAATTGAGCCATTTTGGTACACATATGTATCTTAACATGGAAATCAATGTTATATTTCTTCTGTTAACAGTATATGTAGTAAATGAGCCATTTTTCTTCCTGCCATTTCTTCCCGCCATTTTTCCCGGACTGGTCCTAGGGTTTTTCCCTACATAATGCTACGGGAGTAGGGAAGAGATACACCTGGCACTCTTTAGGAAGCAACATCGCCACTCGCAAGCGTCAATGTGTCGATGCCAAGACGACATGGATTTCTCCCACCTCACAAAAAAAACAACATCTCCGGATACTCCATAGCGCGCTCCATCAATCTTGCCACCCACCAACATATGCCTCCACGATCTTCCAGTCACCATCGTCATCTCACTGTATATGGAAAAGGCTGCGAGGGCAGCCAGACACAAAAGAAACATCAGTAAACAAGAGGTGGCAGTACCATAGCCTTACGGGAGAGAACAATCTCCACCGCTATCAGAGATGGTACAAATATTTTGGGGGCCCTAGGACAACATGGAATCAAGGGCCCCTTGTTTAAAGTGTCAGAGCTTCCTTAGGGTCAAGGGGGCAATGGCCCCCCTTATTGCAAAATATATATTAGAGATATATTTAATATTTATGCAAAGTTTTTAAATATTACTCGGAATAATTTATGTATGATTAGCATTCTTGGGTGTCTCAACTTTGCATGCCAACCTCCACCACTTGTTCACAAAGTAAAGACTTAAAGATATTAGTATTCCGTAAAAGAAGTATTACTATGATGCATTACAAAATTAAATAATCCTTACATCTAATAGATCCATGATCTGTGAAATCATGGTGAATATATTAAAAACCACTTATTTCTATTGTTCCAGCGAACTATAAATCATGATACTTATTTTATCAATTGTTGGTTTTGTGCATATGCATGTGGAAAAACTGAGTAAACATATTAGGCACTGAAGGATGGAATGGCCTCGAAAACATGTATGATGGGGACAAGTAGAATTAGTTGGAATCAGAGGAGAATTGTTTGCAGAATGGTATAGTTATGTGATTGTATTCTTAGTCTCGATTAATGAATAATCACAGTCTTGTAAATACACATGAGAGTCAGGTGTTATTTTACACATTTGGAGAAACCATCGAAATTGTGCGAACGAGAAAAAATATCAGAAAATGTTAGACTATTTTTTTTAAAAGAGTGGACTCGTGATAGGTATAGCTTGAACCATTTATATATTTTTAAATAACCATTTATATTCTTTAGAATTATTTTAAACTGTTGGATGTCAAAAATAGTAGACTAATAAAAAACAAGTCCCAGGTCGACGCCCCTACGACTGTTTGAAACTGTTTGAAACCTGTGGGGCGCATTTTATTGATTAGCCAACAGAATTACATCATTCAGTACATAAGGTTTAATAAACTCTGGTGGATCACCCTCCCAACTAATTACAGATTTTGAATCATAACACCTCTTAGCTATATATCTGGTGATCCACCTCGTTGGATTCTCTTGGGCAATGTGCAAATTTTTTGTTTCCAATTGAACATGCTGTTGGAGATATGCCCTAGAGGCAGTAATAAATATAGTTATTATTATATCTTTGTGTTTATGATAAATGTTTACATTCATGCTATAACAGTATTAACCAGGAAATATTAATACTTGTGTGATTTGTAAACTAAATTAGAGTCCCTAGTAAAGCCTCTTCATAATACTAGCTTGTTAGTTAATAGATGATTGTGGTTTTCCTATTATGAACATTGAGATGTTATTAACAACAAGATCATATCATTAGGATAATGGTATGATGGACATACTCCTATAGATAAGCGTAGCATAAAGATCAAGTTATTTTAATAGTTCAATTGTTATATGCTTTCTGATACATAGTAACCTAATTCCTTCGACCATGAGATCATGCTTATCACCATCACCGGAAGGATGCTTTGATGACATCAAACACCACACCGTAACTGGGTGGCTATAAAGGTGGCATTAAGTGTTTGGAAAGTATGGGTTGAGACACATGAATCAAGAGTGGGATTTGTCCATCCATATGACGGATAGATATACTATGGGCCCTCTCGGTGGAATGTCATCCAATTAGCTTGCAAGCATGTGACTGGCTCACAAGGGATCACATACCACGGGAACAAGAAAAGAGTACTTATCGGTAACGAGGTTGAACTAGGTATGCAGAGATACCGACGATCAAAACCTCGGATAAGTAAACTATCGTAAAACAAAGGGAAATTGGTATCGTATGTAAGTGGTTCATTTAATCGCAAAGTAATCATAGAAATATGTGGGAGCCATATGAATTTCCAGATTCCTCTATTGGTTATTGTTTGGAGAAGTGTCTCGATCATGTCCGCATAATTCACGAACCGTAGGGAGACACACTTAAGGATTCGATGTTGTTGAGTAGTTATGGAATGATGAGTAAGAGACCGAATGTTGTTCGGAGTCTCGGATAGGATCCGGGATATCATGAGGAGATCCGGAATGGTCCGGAGAATAAGATTCATATAAGGAAAGTCCTGTTTCGGAGTTGGAGAATGATTCCGGTGTTTTCATCGGGAATGTTCTAGAAGGTTCCGGAAGGTCCGGCACTCCGGAGGGGAAGGGTACATGAATGTGTCATAACAAGTTGGAATGATTGCATCATGTACTAGGTGTCATCGCTGGGCAAAATAAAGGAATAAATCAAATCCTAGTTTGAAAAGTCAAACGCCAATTTGAAAAGTCAAACGGCAAGTTTGCTTGGAGGGAGAGTAGGAAACCTACTTGGGGAGGAAGTCCTTCTCCCTCCACCGCCGGCCAAGGAGGCCGACTTGGGGGAGGACTTCCTTCCCCTTGGCCGCACCCTCCCACCTATAAAAGGAGGGGCAGGGGTGCCCCTCTAGACCTACACCTCTCACACCCGAAACCCTAACCCTAGCCGCCGGTCCTCCTGCAGCCGCCGCCGCCCTAGGGTTTGCCCTAGCTGCCGACTTGGGGCTCTCCCCTTGCCCTAGCCGCCGGCCTAGCCCTCTCTCCTTGGTGCCTCTAAACCCTAGATCGCCAAGGCCTCTCTCATAGTCCACCATAATCGCTCCGGCTTAAGGCGAAGCCCTGCGAGATCTCCCCTCTACTTCCGGTACCACGCCGTCGTGCTGCCGGAATCGCGAGGAGAGTGCTACAACCTCCGCTGCCTGCTGGAACAAGGGAGAGGAAGGTCTTCATCGAGTACCGAACGTGTGACCGACTGCGGGAGCGCTGCCGGAAAGCAGCGCCGGAAGGATCGTCTACACGATCTTGAGATCGACAAGAGTACGACTACATCATCCACGAGAATCCGCTCTCGTTAACCGCTTTGGAATCTTCGAGGGTGAGTTCTTCTATCGACTCGTTGCTACAATCTAGTAGATAGATCTTGGCTTATTTGTTTGCATGCGGTAGAATTTTTTTGTTTTCCATGCTACGAACCCCTACACATGCTCGCACGAAGCAGTCAACAAGGATTGCAGAGTATGTACTCCAAACTGCAATCTCGGATCTGCATGCCTGTATAATTTCCAAAGAATCTGACTCCACGATCACATTTGAGACTCCAAGTTTCTCTAGTACCTCAACACCTTTTAAGATTGTCGTAGCTTCCGTTGTGGCCACACTAAGCACATGATTAAGAGGTCCCCCATACCCTGCCAGTGCTTCACCTCTACCGTTTCGTAAATCCACACCGAATGCCCCCGTACCATTTACATGGAAGGACGCATCCGTGTTGACTTACAGGAACCTGGTCATGGCTTAGACCATTTAATCTCCTTCTCTACTATCTTCACCGAGGCTACTGACATATAGTTAGCGGTGATTGCATTGATAGCAAATGATGTACTTGTTGGTTCTGCCACTGATTCTCCTTTAACAATCTCCCGCCTCTCCCACCATAGATACCAACAGGTGACATCAAAGGACTCCTTCACTTCCAGCATCCCCAGAACACATGATTCGTCATTTGGGTTTTGGAGTATGCTCTCCAAGATAGATGACCACGAAGCCTCCCCTCTAGCATAATTGATCAATAAACTCACAGAGGCCAAGCGCCTTCCATACTTTGTGAGATCTCGAGCAGGAGAAAAGCATATGCCTGATGTCTTATCCATGCAGATCTAAAACAGAAATTCCATATTAGACGAAAGCGTATGTTCCACCAAAAAACACTATTCCGTTTTGTTTCCGTTTCTGCCAAACCAATTCCATTTCCATTTTTATTTTGCAAGATTCCATTTCTATTTCCGTATTTTTTACTCTTTTTTGGTTTTTCTGCGGAAAAATCGGAAACTTTCCGTTGGACTTTCATCCCTACCTTCAGCTTCGAGAGAGGATATCCCAGATTGGGTTTATAAATGATGATTCATGACCATCGGTTTTCCTAGCCAAGGTCCCCTTCTTTTCTCTTGGGCTTCTTCTTGCTTTGCGTCTCCCTATGACTTTGTCATATTCCTTCCTTTTGTCTTGCTTTGGTACTCTCTTGTTCCAACCGATAAACCCTGAGCCATCATCATTGATTAAGCCTTGATCTGATTGCTTTGAAAAAAAATGCTCAGATTTCTAAAACATGTTTAGAATGTGTAAAAGATGTTGAGGCTTTCAAATTTGTTCAAACATTGAAATGTTCAAAAAAAATAGAATTGTTCATGTTTTATAATATTCAGATTAAAAGCACACATAATATTTTTTAAAATACAAAATAAAAACGTAAAATCGAAAGAAAAAAAAAGTAAAAAAACGTAAATAAGAAATAAACAAAATGGCGAAAGCAGTCTACCAGGGTGGGTGGGTGCGCGTCGCGGGGTAGCTGACGCGTTGGGCGTCAAATGGGAAGGTTGCGTTCGGCCGCATATGTCGAAGTAGAAAGGCCAGTTGACCGCGCTCCCTTATTTACAGTTTCGTTTTCGTATGGGCTGGGCCTAGCGATCGAGGAGATGTTCTAATCTCACGAATAATATTCGTACATACATACATGAAAACTTAGCCCACGCGTGACATACATACATACATACACAGGGAGGGCCTCGCAGGAATAGAATGAGTAAGGTCAGGTGCGCCTTGCTTTTATGCGAAAACAAAAGGCATCTTCTTAATAATCAGCGATGACTATAGATACCAGGGCTAGCGCCAAAGACAACGGCATCTCTCATTTGTTTCTGTAGCACATTCAGAAACATTTTGAAAACCATGGGCTACTATGAAAAACCAAAATATTTCAAGTTCACAAAGGAGTATATAGGATGTGAGGGTCCAAGTAGAAAGGAAATTAGCAGATGTATTTAGCCTTTTTTTTTCTTTTGATGGAAAAGCAAGGCACCTTATGCTACCAATTCTATTTCTGCTTCTCCCGTGTGCCCTATGTGTAGTACTCCTACATACATCACGTCGTGGACCACGGGCTCAGTTTTCAACTTAAAGTGTGCGTGCACAGTAAGGGCAGAAAGTTTGTTTGTTTGTTTGTTTGTTTGTTTGTTTGTTAGTTTTGTTTTTCCAGACAATGATTGTGGAGACGACAGGCATATTCAGTGGGCCTCCGTGTGCGTGCATGCTAAACTAGTCAAACGAGAGAGTACTGCTACTAGTACGTACTACCCGTCATGTTGTTGCACCTACTCAAACAGTAACAATGCTACACACCTCCTACGGACTGGTATTTACAAAAAGTGATGAGGTGAGAACACAGATTGATTACGGTTTCTGAAAGCACGGCCGGAGGTAAAAAGATATGCACCACACCGCATTTCCCACCCCATCCCATAAAATCTCCGTAAGAATTTTTTTATAGGCGTAGCATTATTGCTCAAACAGTCAACAAAGCGTACGTGCTGGACTTGGGCTAGAGCAAGAAGGGCAAGAGCGTGGTCTCGACGATTGGCGTGCCGAGCTTTGCGGCCCTCGTTAGCCCTAGAGCCGTCGTCGCCGACGAGGGCACGAGCGCGTGACGAGGGCACGAGCATGGCCTCGGCGCTTCAGGTGCCGAGCTCGTCATCCCTACTGCAGCCATCATCGCCGACGAGGGCAGGAGCACAACCGTGGCTAGCTCTTCGGAGGCCCACCTTTTGCAGGCTTGTACATGTCGTCATCCTCCGGGCATCAGTAGTACTGCAACGCACATGTCATGGAGAATCGGAGCATCGCAGAGGCACAGTGGCGGCGGCGTATCTTGAGATGGTGGCTGGCACGAGGCCGCTATCGCAGAAGGGGCGGCTGTTGCAGCCTGCAGGCGGTGATGGAGGCTGGGCCGCTACTGCAAGTTCTGATGGTGATAGGGCAGCTACCACGGTGGCGCAACCCGCCCCACCGCCGGCGCATGCCCTGACCAGCCCCATGTCCATTGCCCTCCGTATTTGTGCTCATTTGTATATATACTCACTCACTTGTAGTACTAGTATTTTGGTTTTCGTAGCGACCATTTTCTGCCTCTCGTCGTCCAACTTTATTTGTACTCCTACATTAATGTGGTATGTCAATGCAAGTTTTCCAAGATAATTGTACGTGCGCACACAGTTCAGACACCGGACAGAGCAGTGTGGATTTACCCCTCCTAGGTTGGGCCCCCGGCACCATCTATACCATTTATTTGTTGGAGATCCGTGCAAGGTTAACACAGTCATCGTCTGTCGCACGTTTATATTTAAGCCCTCCTACTTTTTGTTATTTCACCCGCAGTCCAGGGGAGAGGATGACCACCTCACCGGCCCACACCAACCCCAAGCCCACGCGGCTAGTTTGTGGTTGGATCCAGGTTGTGGTTTTTCTGGGGCCCGTACTTTTCCTTTTGTTTTTTCTTCATGCTTGGATCCAGTTCGTGGTTGAATATTTTGTTTGGATTAAAATCGTGGTTGAATCTTGATTGAATCTTGTATGGATTTTGTTTAAATTCGTGGATCTGGGGCCCCTACTTTTCCTTTATTGAATCTTGATTAAATTCGTGGTATAATGTATTATCATTTTTTGACACGGATCTTGTATGGATTTTGTTCATGTTTGGATCCTTTCTTTTCATTCGTGCTTGGATCTTGATTTGAGTTTCTTGTTTGGATGAATCCTTTAAAAAGTGATGTTGGAAACGTGTATGAAAAATAACCATATCTAGTTCATGGATGAAACATGTATTTCCTCTTTCCAGATTCGGTTCATGGATGAAACTTGTATGATTTCTTGAATGATTTTTATTATCAGATTAAGGTCGTGAGACTACTTGTTTTATCTTAACAGGTGACACATGTATGAATCTGATGTTTGATCTTGCTTGTAGCTAGACTAAATCATGTGTGTAATAATCTACTGAAATTTGTATGAATCTTTAATGTTTTTTGGATTTTGTATGTATGATCTGCACTGTATAAATATCCATAAAAAAATGTTCATGTTTCATTTTTAGAATAAAAAATGTCCATAAAAAACATTGTTGAATATTCCTGAAATTTTAAGAGAAAAAATGAGGTAAAATGAAAAAGAAACGTGTGTGTAGATTTTTTTTTATTAAATTTATGAATCTGGAATATTTAGTGAATAATAAATATATATTAATATTTATAAATCTTTAAAATATTTAGTGTACAAGTTTTGTACTTGGCAGAAACAAGTTTGTAAAACATGTGAATCTTGTATAAAACTTCTGAATCTATGATGAAACAAAGTAAGAGTGTCTAAATATTGTTGAATAAAAAGTACAAGAATAAAATTTATCAAATGAAATTGTTCAAAAAACAAATTGTGCATGTTTCATTTTTAGAATAAAAAATGTACATAAAAACATTGTTGAATATTCCTAAAATTTTAAGAGAAAAATGAGGTGAAAAAGAAAAAGAAACGTGTGTGTAGAAAAAATTGTTGATTAAATTTATGAATCTGGAATGTTTAGTGAATAATAAATATATATTAATATTTAAAAAAATAGTGTACAAGTTCTGTACTTGGCAGACACAAGTTTGTAAAACATGTGAATCTTGTATGAAACTTATGAATTTAGGATGAAACAAAGTAAGAGTGTCTAAATATTGTTAAATAAAAAGTATAAAAATAAAAATAATTAAATGAGATTGTTGAAAAAACAAATTATACATGTTTCATTTTTAGAATAAAAAATGTACATAAAAAGTTGAATATTCCTGAAATTTTACAAGAAAAAATAAGGTGAAAAAGAAACAGACATTATGCAGATTGTTTGAAGAAACATATACTCGGTATAACATGTGTAGGGTTTCATATAGCAACGAAATATGTATTCTATAAAATAATGAGGTGAAAAAAAAACAGACATTATGCATGTATTTTGTGAAAAAATTATATGAATATCTCTTGGCAGAAACAAGTTTGTAAAACGTGTGAATCTTGTATGAAACTTCTGAATCTAGGATGAAACAAAGTAAGAGTGTCTAAATCTTATTAAATAAAAAGTAGAAAAATAAAAATTATCAAAAGAGAGTGTTGAAAAAATAAATTATGCATGTTTCATTTTCAAAATTAAAAATATACATAAAAAATTGTTGAATATTCCTGAAATTGTACGAGAAAAAATAAGATGAAAAAGAAACAGCAACATGTAGAAGACTATCGATTATGAGGAGACAAACAAGTAAATTTTTGAATATCCGAAAACGTTAGGGGTTAGATAGAAAAACTGCAGCAGGCCTGAGAGATGAGGTGGGAGAGTTATTTTGTAAAACGCATAGCACGAATCTCCAACAAATGAAGAGCAGAGATGGTACAGGAGGCCCCTCCTACGGGGGAAATTGCATTGTCTCCGGACAGAGTAGTTAGCAAACTATTTTGTTCGTCCCGGAAATTTGGGCTGATATCACATACTCTACGCATGTTCAAACTGGTGCATGCCCAGCCCAGGAGTAGTCGCCAAGTATACGTATAGCAGCCGGCGCGACACGACAAAAAATCCATGGTGTAGACTTTGTGACGTACGAAATAAAAGAAGAAAATGGAGGTGAGGGTCGTCCCAAATTTACATGCACGTGATGACGATGGCGAGTCGGACATTGCATCAATGTTCATAGAAAGTGGGGCCGGTGATAGATGGTGGTGCTCTTTGAGCATCCTGTGTCTGTTTTCTCGTGTAAAAGCCTTAGGTCTGACTTTTATTGGTTGTACTTGACAATGTCGGCCCTCTCACTACAGGAAACAAGGTAGACGCCGACGGTGTATTTATATGCCAATGGGGAAAGGTCGGGCCTGTCGGCCTACTTGCCTGTTCGTCAGCTGGTCCAGCCAGTCGTCGGCGTACACTTGCCGTCGGCGTAGGGAGAGAAGCACCGACGGCGGCCGTCGGCGAAACAAAACCGTCGGCGTCAACCGGAAGCGTCCTGACGGTGACCGTCGGCCTATCTGCGGCCGTCGGAGTAAAGCCCTAGTTAACGGCCCACCTGATGGGCCCCGTGACGCCGTTGCACACACAGTTACGCCGACGGCCGGGCCGTCGGCCTAGTCAGGGGACACCATATACGCCGAGGCAAAGCCATCAGCGTAGGTTTTTTTATTTTTTCTCCAATGTCTAAAATACTTATAGTTGATTTATTTATTTATTTTCTCCAATGTCTAGTCATGGGACGCTAATTTAATGTAGATGTAATTTATAAATAAATTGGTGTTTGTAAATTAACCACACGAATCTTCGCGTATTCCACCACACCCGCAAAGAATACGACACGAATCTTCCGGAACCCGATGCGAAAATATAAATGTAAAATAGGAACAACGAAATACACATATAATACACAACTACAACATAATTATTGAAGATATGTCTCATTTTGTACGAACCCCGACGAACCGAAACCTCTCTTTTGGGGAAACCCTAGAAACCCCTCTCTTTTGGGGACCCTCGGGCATCGAACCCACTATTTGGAGAAACCCTATACCATGTGAAGGTTAGCGCATGCACGCTTTTAAAGGCCAAAAAATTACATTGGTATAACCTAAACAAACCAAAACTACCAAAAAAGTATATTGGTTAACCCACGTTGCATGCAATAACACTTATAGAAGTGTGTTGGACATGTAGGAGCAGGCTCCCGCCGCGGATGAAACTAGGGTAAACCGGTGGAACCTTGGGCCTATCCTTGGTTTTCCATGTAGATATGACCTAAACAAACCTTGGTTTTCCATGTAAATATGACCTAAACAAACCTAAACCACCAAGAGAGTGCGTTATTCAACCCTCGTACGGAGAATGCTATGGGGGTAGACCCGCGGGGCCCTCGAATTAGGGTTTCGTCGGAAAAGGACCGCCTGAGTGCCGGGATGCCGCGGGAACATGCATGTGTCCCTAGCATACATGCACAAGGGTGGTGGATTACCCCTAGATGGAAAACCTAGCTCCCGGGGTGTGACCGTCCATGTTGCATGTGATAACACTTATAGAAGTGTGCTGGACATGTAGGAGCAGGCTCCCGCCGCGGATCAAACTAGGGTAAACCGGTGGAACCTTGGGCCTATCCTTGGTTTTCCAAGTAGATATGACCTAAACAAACCTAAACCACCAAGAGAGTGCGTTGTTCAACCCTCGTACGGAGAATGCTACAGGGGTAGACCCGCGGGGCCCTCGGATTAGGGTTTCGTTGGAAAAGGACCGCCCGAGTGTCGGGATGCCAGGGGAACATGCGTGTGTCCCTAGCATACATGCACAAGGGTGGTGGATTGTCCCTAGATGGCAAACCTAGCTCCCGGGTGTGACCATCCACGTTGCATGCGATAACACTTATAGAAGTGTGCTGGACATGTAGGAGGAGGCTCGCGCCGCGGATCAAACTAGGGTAAACCGGTGGAACCTAGGGCCTATCCTTTGTAGGGGTTTGTAGCATGGAAAACAAAAAAATTCTATCGCATGCACACAAACAACCCAAGTTCTATCTACTAGATTGTAGCAACAAGTCGATAGAAGCACTCACCCTCGAAGATTCCAAAACGGTTAACGAGAGCAGATTCTCGTGGGTGATGTAGTCGTACACTTGCGATGATCTAGGGTTTAGATTCCGGTGATCTAGGGTTTAGAAGACCGGGAGGAGGAGGAGGTGTCGGCTGCGGCTAGAGCGGCGGCGGCGACGGTGCAGCGACAGCGGCGGCGGCTTGGCGGCAGCGCGGGTGTGGAGGGGCTAGGGCTTGGTGTTTTGGGGAAGCCCTCCCCTCTATTTATGAGAAGGGGGCAGCCTTGGGAGGGGTGGGTTTGAATACAAACCCAAACCCAAGTTGGATTGAGAGAAGGACTTTTTTCTTCTTCCACTAGGAAACCATTGTTCCAGTTTGACTTTTCAAACTTCCCGTTTGAGTTTCAATTTAGAGCTTCAATTCTCTCTTCCAAATGCCCACACCAAGTGACCTAGGATATGATCCAATCATTCCACTTATCCATGACACATTCATGGACCATTCCCCTTCCGGTCTGGTGAACCTTCTAGACCCTTCTAGAACCTCTCCAATGAAAAGATCGAATCTTTCCTGAACTCTGGAATCGGACTTTCCTTATGTGAATCTTATTCTCCGGACCATTCCTCATATCCTCGTGATATCCCGGATCCCATTCGAGACTCTGAACAACATTTGGTATCCCTACTAACATTCCATATCTACTCAACAACATCGAATCCTTAATTGTGTCTCCCTACGGTTCGTGAATTATGCGGACATGACCGAGACACTTCTCCAATCAATACCACATATTTCTATGATTACTTTGCGATCGAATGAACCACTTACATACGATACCAATTTCCCTTTGTCTCATGATAGTTTACTTATCCGAGGTTTTGATCGTCGGTATCTCTACATACCTAGTTCAACTTCGTTACCGATAAGTACTCGTTCCCGTGATATGTGATCCCTTGTGAACCAGTCACATGCTTGCAAGTCAATTGGATGACATTCCACCAAGAGGGCCCAGAGTATATCTATCCGTCATATGGATGGACAAATTCCACTCTTGATCCATGTGCCTCAACCCATACTTTCCAAACACTCAATGCCACCTTTATAACCACCCAGTTACGGTGTGGTGTTTGATGTCATCAAAGCATACTTCCGGTGATGGTGATTAGCATGATCTCATGGTCGAAGGAATTAGGTTACTATGTATTAGAAAGCTTATAGCAAACGAACTATTGAAATGACTTGATCTTTATGCTACGCTTATCTATAGGAGTATGTCCATCACACCATTCTCCTAATGATATGATCTCGTTGTTAATAACATCTCAATGTTCATGATCGAGAAACCATGATCATCTATTAACCAACAAGCTAGTATTATAAAGAGGCTTTACTAGGGACTCTAATTTAGTTTACAAATCACACACGTATTAATGTTTCCGGTTAATACTGTTATAGCATGAATGTAAACATTTATCATAAACACAAAGATATAATAATAACCACTTTTATTATAGCCTCTAGGGCATATCTCCAACAGTCTCCCACTTGCACTAGAGTCAACTAATCTAGATTACATGGTAATATACCGAACACCCATGGCGGTTTGGTGCTGGTCATGTTTTGCGCTCGGGAGAGGTTTAGTCAACGGATCCGCCACATTCAGATCTGTGTGTACTTTGAAAATCTTTATGTCGCCATCTTGGACATGCTCTTGAATAGCGTGAAAACGTAGCTTGATATGCTTTAGCTTCTTGTGTGACTTTGGTTCTTGCACATTGGCTATGGCGCCCATGTTATCACAATAGATAGACATTGGGTCCAGCGCACTTAGAACCACACCGAGCTCTGTAATGAACTCCTTCATCCATATCGCCTCTTGTGAAGCCTCCAAAGCAGCTATGTATTCCGATTCAGTTGAAGATCTCGCCACAACGCTTTGCTTTGCACTCCTCCAGCTAACTGCTACACCATTCAAAGTAAATACGTATCCATATTGAGATTTAGAATCATCCGGATCGGTGTTCCAACTAGCATCAGTGTAACCATTAACAACAAGCTATTCATCACCTCCATAAGAAAGAACCATATCCTTAGTTCTTCTCAAGTACTTAAGGATGTTTTTGACCGCTGTCCAATGATCCACTCCTGGATCACTTTGATATCTGCTAGTCAAACTAACAACATATGCAATGTCGTGTCTAGTACATAGCATGGCATACATAAGAGATCCTATGGATGAGGCATAGCGAGTCTTACTCATCCTCTCTCTATCTTCTACCGTTGCAGTGCTTTGAGTTTTACTCAAGGTCGTATTGGGCAACATGGGCAAGAACCCTTTCTTGCTATCTTCCATTCCAAATCTCTTTAGAACTTTGTGCAAATATGTACTTTGTGACAATGATATTAGGCATCTCGATCTATCTATAAATCTTTATGCCTAATATGTAAGCTGCTTCGCCAAGATCTTTCATTGAAAAACTATTATTCAAATAATCCTTGACACTATTAAGAAGGTCTACATCATTCCCAATCAACAATATATCATCTACATATAGTATTAAGAATGCTACAGAGCTCCCACTCACTTTCTTGTAAGTACAAGCTTCTCCATAAGTTTGTATAAAACCAAAACTTTTGATTACCTTATCAAAACTTTGATTCCAACTTCGAGATGCTTGCTTCAATCCATATATGGACCGTTGAAGTTTGCATACCTTGTTAGCATCTTTAGGATCGACAAAACCTTTGGGTTGCATCATATGCAACTCTTCATCAATGTCTCCATTGAGGAATGTTGTTTTGACATCCATCTGCCATATCTCATAATCATAATATGCAGCGATTGCTAACATAATCCTCACAGACTTTAGCTTTGCTACTGGTGATAAAGTCTCATCGTAGTCAACTCCTTGAATTTTTCGAAACCCTTTTGCGACAAGTCGAGCTTTATAGACAGTAACATTACCATCAACATCTGTTTTCTTCTTGAAAATCCATTTGTTCTCGACAGCCTTCCGGCCATCCGGTAAGTCCACCAAAGTCCATACTTGGTTTTCGTACATGGATCCAATCTCGGATTTCATGGCTTCTTGCCATTTATTGGAATCTGGGCTCATCATCGCTTCCTCATATGTCGCAGGGTCATCGGTGTTGTCCACCAACATGACACTCATAACGGGATCATACCAATCAGGAGTGGTACGAGTTCTCGTTGACCTACGAGGTTCCGTAGTAACTTCAACCGAAGTTTCATGATCAATATCATTAGCTTCCTCTCTTACTGGTGTAGGTGCCACAGGAACTACTTCCGGTGCTGCGCTACTTGCAAGTTCGAGAGAAGGTTCAACAACCTCGTTGAGTTCTACTTTCCTTCCAGCCACTTCTTTCGAGAGAAAATCCTTCTGTAGAAAGGATCCATTCTTGGCAACCAAGATTTTTCCCTCGGATCTATGATAGAAGGTATACCCAATAGTTTCCTTCGGGTATCCTATGAAGACGCATTTTTCCGCTTTGGGTTCAAGCTTGTCGGGCTGTAACTTCTTTACATAAGCTTCACAACCCCAAACTTTAAGGAACGACAATTTAGGTTTCTTCCCAAACCACAATTCATACGGTGTCGTTTCAATGGATTTAGATGGTGCCCTTTTTAAAGTGAATGCGGCTGTTTCTAATGCATAACCCCAAAATGATAGCGGTAAATCTGTAAGTGACATCATAGAACGAACCATATCTAAGAGAGTTTGATTACGACGTTCGGACACACCATTACGTTGTGGTGTTCCCGGCGGTGTCAATTGTGAAAGTATTCCGCATTTCTTCAAATGCTCGCCAAACTCGTAACTTAGATATTCACCTCCACGATCAGATCGTAGAAATTTAATCTTTTGTTACGTTGATTCTCTACCTCACTTTGAAATTCCTTAAACTTCTCGAAAGTTTTGGACTTATGTTTCATGAAATAGATATACCCATATCTACTCAAGTCATCCGTGAAGGTAAGAACATTACGATAACCACCGCGCGATGCTACACTCATTGGGCCACACACATCCGTATGTATGATTTCCAATAAGTCCGTAGCTCGCTCCATCATACCAGAAAATGGAGTCTTAGTCATTTTACCCATTAGACATGCTTCACATCTTTCAAGTGATTCAAAATCAAGTGATTCAAGAAGTCCATAGGAATGGAGTTTCTTCATACGCTTCACTCCAATGTGACCAAGACGACAGTGCCACATATAGGTCGAGTTATCGCTCAATTTCAAACATTTAGCTTCAGTGTTATTAATGTGTGTATTACCACAATCGAGATTCAATAAGAATAGACTATCTATCAAAGGTGCATGTGCATAAAACATATTACTCATATAAATCGAACAACCATTATTCTCGGACTTAAACAAGTAACCGTCTCGCAATAAACATGATCTGGATATAATGTTCATGCTCAACGCAGGCACCAAATAACAATTATTTAAGTATAAAACTAATACCGATGGTAGATGAAGAGATAGCGTGCCGACCGCGATCACATCAACCTTTAATCCATTTCCAACGCGCATCGTCACCTCGTTCTTCGCTAGCTTCCGTTTATTCTGCAGCACCTGTTTCGAGTAACAAATATGAGCAACCAAACCAGTATCAAATACCCAGGCACTACTACGAGTACTAGTGAGATACACATCAATAACATGTATATCAGATATACCTTTCTTCTTGATGTTTCCGTTCTTCAAATCCGCCAAGTACTTAAGGCAATTCCGCTTCCAGTGACCTTCTCTCTTGCAGTAAAATCACTCAGTATTAGGCTTAGGCCCAACCTTGGTCTTCTTCGTTGGCGCGGTAACTTTTACCGCCCTTCTTGAAGTTTCCCGTTTTCTTAGACTTGCCTTGCTTCTTGAATTTGGTGGTCTTATTGACCAACAACACTTGGTGCTCTTTCTTGATCTCCACTTCTGCAGACTTAAACATGGAGAAGAGTTCGGGCAACGACTTGTCCATGTTTTGCATATTGTAGTTCATCACAAAGTTCTTGTAACTTGGTGGTAGTGATTGGAGGACACGGTGAATCCCCAAAGCATTAGGAATCACTATACCTAAGCTTTGAATCGTACTTGCGTGCCCAGACATCTTCAGCACGTGCTCACTAACAGAGCTGCCCTCTTCCATCTTGCAGTTAAAGAACTTTTCAGAAGCCTCATAACTCTCAACTACCGCATGAGCCTCAAATATCATTTTGAGTTCACGGACAATATCATGTGGGTCATGGTTCTCAAACCTTTTCTGAAGCTCCGATTCCAAACCATACAAGATAGCACACTTAACTGTGGAGTACTGATTCTTCCGAGCGAGGAAAACATTCTTTACCTCATCGGTAGCATCAGCTGTAGGCGGGTCACCCAGCGGTGCATCCAACACATAGGTAAAATTACCAGCATTAAGGACAATCCTCAAATTGCGGAACCAATCCGCGAAGTTTCTTCCATTGTTTTTCAACTTTCTTTCTCTAGAAACGCATTAAAATTGATGGTAGGGGCCGCCATTGATCTACAACATATTTGCAATAGTTTAGACTAAGTTATGACAAATTGAGTTTAATTAATAGTTAAATTAATCTAGGTGAACTCCCACTCAAAACAATATCCCTCACATTGCTTTAGTGATCACACGAACAAAATCCACCACATCAAAACCGATCATCACGAGAGTTGATGTAGCTTCAATGGCGAACAATCAACATGTTCATCATATCTACTATATGACTCATGCTTTCCCTTTCGGTGATCCGTGTTTCGAGACCATGTCTGTACATGCTAGGCTCGTCAAGATCAAACCTTAGCTTCTGCATGAGAAAATCTGGCTTGCTCACGTTGTATACACTCGCAGAATCTAACACACCCGATCATCACGTGGTGCTTCGAAACAACAAGCTTTAGCAACGGTGCTTACTAAGGATGAACACTTTATAACCTGAAATTTTGTGCTTGAGGGATCATCTTATAATTCTACCGTCGCGAACTAAGCAATACAAGATGCATAAAAGGATTAACATCACATGAAATTCATATTATGTGATATGATATGGCCTTTCTTCTTGTGCTTCCGATCTCCATTTTCAAGCACGAACATGATCTCCATCATCACCGGTATTGCGTCAAGGTCAATGGCGCTGCTTCATGGTTGTCGTCCACCAGCATCAACTATTACAACTACTTTGAATAGACACGCAAGTCTTAACGGAATTAAAAGACAACCATACGGCTCCTGCCGGTTGCTGACTTACAATAAGGAACATTGCATACATCATATATAATCACAATCATGGACATATCACATCACAACACACCCCTGCAAAACAAAGTTAGACGCCTCTAATTTTCTTTGCATATTTTACGTGGTTTGGGGCTTTCAATAAGTGTCGTTCTAACTTACGAACAAGAACCATAACGTTGATGTTTGAACTATCAAGTGCCTGTTGTAAATTGAATCTATACTATGATGAGAGAGACAGACACCCGCAAAGCCACTTATGCAATACAAGTTGCATGTTGAGCGTGGATCAAGCCTCATGAACAATGTCATGTAAGGTTAGCCCGGGCCGCTTCATCCCATCATACCGCAAGATGCAAAGTACACAAAAAGCAATTGATAATAAAAGCACCACCGCCCACAATGACCATTGTGTTCTACTCGTGCAACAGATCTACATATAGACACGGCTCTGATACCACTGTAGGGGTTCATAGCATGGAAAAAAAATTTCTACCGCATGCACAGAAACAAGCCAAGATCTATCTACTAGATTGTAGCAACAAGTCGATAGAAGCACTCACCCTCGAAGATTCCAAAGCGGTTAACGAGAGCAGATTCTCGTGGGTGATGTAGTCGTACACTTGCCAATCTCAAGATCGCGTAGACGATCCTTCCGGCGCTGTGTTCCGGCAGCGCTTCCGCAGTCGGTCACACGTTCGGTACTCGATGAAGACCTTCCTCTCCCTTGTTCCAGCAGGCAGCGGAGGTTGTAGTTCTCCCCTCGCAATTCCAGTAGCATGACGACATGGTGTCAGAAGTAGAGGGAAGATCCCGCAGGGCTTAGCTTAAGCCGGTGTGAATTATGGTGGATCTAGGGTTTCCCGGTGATCTAGGGTTTAGAAGACCGGGAGGAGGAGGAGGTGTCGGCGGCGGCTGGCGGCGGCGTGGCGGTGGCTTGGTGGCGGCGGCGCGGGTGTGTAGGGGCTAGGGCTTGGTGTTTTGGGGCAGCCCTCCCCCTCTATTTATGAGGGGGGGGCAGCCTTGGAGGGGTGGGTTTGAATCCAAACCCAAACCCAAGTTGGATTGAGAGGACTTGTTTCTTCTTCCACTAGGAAACCATTGTTCCAGTTTGACTTTTCAAACTTCCCGTTTGAGTTTCAATTTAGAGCTTCAATTCTCTCTTGCAAATGCCCACACCAAGTGACCTAGGATATGATCCAATCATTCCACTTATCCATGACACATTCATGGACCATTCCCCTTCCGGTCCGGTGAACCTTCTAGACCCTTCTAGAACCTCTCCGATGAAAACATCGAATCTTTCCCGAACTCTAGAATTGGACTTTCCTTATGTGAATCTTATTATCCAGACCATTCCTGATCTCCTCGTGATATCCCGGATCCCATCCGAGACTCTGAACAACATTTGGTATCCCTACTAACATTCCATATCTACTCAACAACATCGAATCCTTAAGTGTGTCTCCCTACGGTTCGTGAATTATGCGGACATGACCGAGACACTTCTCCGATCAATAACCAATAGAGGAATCTGGAAATTCATTTGGCTCCCACATATTTCTACGATTACTTTGCGATCGAATGAACCACTTACATACGATACCAATTTCCCTTTGTCTCACGATAGTTTACTTATCCTAGGTTTTGATCGTCGGTATCTCTACATACCTAGTTCAACCTCGTTACCGATAAGTACTCTTTTCTCGTTCCCGTGATATGTGATCCCTTGTGAACAAGTCACATGCTTGCAAGCCAATTGGATGACATTCCACCGAGAGGGCCTAGAGTATATCTATCCGTCATATGGATGGACAAATTCCACTCTTGATCCATGTGCCTCAACCCATACTTTCTGAACACTCAATGCCACCTTTATAACCACCCAGTTACGGTGTGGTGTTTGATGTCATCAAAGCATCCTTCCGGTGATGGTGATTAGCATGATCTCATGGTCGAAGGAATTAGGTTACTATGTATTAGAAAGCTTATAGCAAACAAACTATTGAAATGACTTGATCTTTATGCTACGCTTATCTATAGGAGTATGTCCATCACACCATTCTCCTAATGATATGATCTCGTTGTTAATAACATCTCAATGTTCATGATCGAGAAACCACAATCATCTATTAACCAACAAGCTAGTATTATAAAGAAGCTTTACTAGGGACTCTAATTTAGTTTACAAATCACACAAGTATTAATGTTTCCGGTTAATGCTGTTATAGCATGAATGTAAACATTTATCATAAACACAAAGATATAGTAATGACCACTTTTATTATTGCCTTTAGCTCATATCTCCAACATCCTTGGTTTTCCATGTAGATATGACCTAAACAAACCTAAACCACCAAGAGAGTGTGTTGTTCAACCCTCATACGGAGAATGCTACGGGGGTAGACCCACAGGGCCCTCGAATTAGGGTTTCGTCAGAGAAGGACCGCCCGAGTGCCGGGATGCCGCGGGAACATGCGTGTGGCCCTAGCATACATGCACAAGGGTGGTGGATTGCCCCTAGATGGAAAACCTAGCTCCCGGGTGTGACCGTCCATGTTGCATGCGATAACACTTATAGAAGTGTGCTGGACATGTAGGAGCAGGCTCCCGCCGCGGGTCAAACAAGGGTAAACCGGTGGAACCTTGGGCCTATCCTTGGTTTTCCATGTAGATATGACCTAAACAAACCTAAACCACCAAGAGAGTGCGTTGTTCAACCCTCGTACGGAGAATGCTACGGGGGTAGACCCGTGGGCCCTCGGATTAGGGTTTCGTCGGAAAAGGACCGCCCGAGTGCCGGGATGCCGCGGGAACATGCGTGTGGCCCTAACATACATGCACAAGGGTGGTGGATTGCCCCTAGATGGCAAACCTAGCTCCTGGGTGTGACCGTCCACGTTGCATGCGATAACACTTATAGAAGTGTGTTGGACATGTAGGAGCAGGCTCCCGCCCGCGGGTCAAACGAGGGTAAACGATTTGAGCTATTTCGTCTGCACGCTCTGTGCCAAGCAGATATGTCCCTTGATGATTGAGAAGCTGCATGATCTAGTGCCGGAGTTTCTATGCAAGTTAGAGACGATCTTTCCACCAGGCTTCTTTACTCCGATGTTACATCGCATTGTGCATCTCGCGAACGAGGCACTCTTGGGTGGACCGGTGCAGTTTTGTTGGCAGTTTTGTATTGAGAGAGAGTTTAAGTATATTCGAACCAAATGTGGAAACAAAAATAAGATTAAAGCATGCATAGCTGAGGCAACTCTCCTCCAGGAGATAACAGACGCCACGACAACATACTATGGCGATGATGTTCCCACTATGCATAACCAGGTCTGTCGACACAATGTCGACGAGCCGAAGCATGACCCCAAGCTCCTCCTCTTCCAGTGTCCTGGTGGCAAGGCCGGTGGCGCAACAAGTTATACCTTGAAAAAGGAAGAGAAGGATTGCATAATGCTCTATGTGCTTATGAACATGAAGGAAGTGGTCTGCGGTGAGAATGAAGAGGAGGAAGAAAATCAAGTGCCCAGTTTCCTTAGGTAAAATGGTGAACAAATTCATTTGCAACTAGTAACTCGGTTTCAATCTAATATGTATTTTCTCCTTTTAGCCAATTCATGGATGAAATGTAGTCGGGAACGACGGATCCCGATGATGTGGAGTTGGAAACCCTTCTGAAGTGGGTGCCCCCGGAAAGAAAAATTTCACGTCTTGGTTATATGAAAAGGTAATTTATAACATGTCCCTCTTACCTGGCAATCCGTGACTCGTCCCTCTTATTACACTTAACTAATGCACAATTTGTACGCAACTTGTAGGGAGCCGATCCCAACGTTGAGATGTCGGATGAGTTGAGATGTGTCTCCCAGGGTTGTAACCATAAAGTCGAGATGTATGAGAAGTATGATGTGAATGGTTACCGATTCCATACAGAGTCTTACCAGAACCGTCGGCCAAATGCAAAAACTGTAAATACTGGGGTCTTCACCAGAGGAGCCGATGACTTTGATTACTACGGAAGGTTACAAAACATATATGAGCTAACGTTCAATAATACGCCCCTAGAACTCAAGCTTGTTGTATTCAAATGCCACTGGTTCGACCCACGCGGTGGATATAGAAGTACCCCTTCCATTGGGTTAGTTGAAGTTAAGCCTTCAACCACCTATAGTGGATCCGATGTATTTATTGTGGCCCACCAAGCCAAACAAGTTTATTATTTACCCTACCCATGTCAGAAAGAGGAACTCAAGGGCTAGGAAGTCGTGTTCCAGGTATCGCCACGTGGTAAGCTACCCATGCCCTCCGACGATGATTACAGCAACATTGACCCTAAAACATACGAGGGAGTTTTCTATCAAGAACAAGAGAACTTTGGGGACTTTGACTTAAAAGGTCTTGAGAACCTCGAGAACAATGCACAGACTCGTGGTGAGGTAGTCACGGATATAAAGGACATTGATATGCTCACCAAGTTATATTCAGACAATGGCAACGATGAGCCTCCACCCTGCGATGAACCTCCAACTTACTTCTCACATGATAGTGATGTTGATAGTGCTAATGAGAACCCAAGACATACACGTGAGAGTGATGATAATGAGTGGTGAGGGTATTTTATGTCTTTTATGCCTTTACTATGCTTAGTATCTTTATTATGCTTAGTATTTATGCTTAGTATCTTTATTATGCTTAACTGGATCAAGTATTCATACTAAATTGTTTACCTCTACTCAATGCAGGTGATTGACCAATATGAGCCAACACAAGGAATCAACGTCCTCTATCCTTAAGTGTTTGAAGAAGAAGAAGGTTACCAAAAGTGGAAGAGAGCACCCATTCCCAACTCGCGTTACAATGACGACAATGCGGGAGGAGGAGGACGAGGTGAGGGAGGAGGAGGTGGACTTCCTCCGAGGCCAGGACGAGGTGTAGGACGAGTCTGCTTACTCGGAGTCTCCTGACGAGGAGGAGGAGTCTCGAGACCTGGAGGAGTCTCGAGACTTGGAGTGGGAGTCTCGATACCAGGAGGGGGAGTCTCGAGACTAGGAGGGGGAGCCCCGGTACCAGGAGTTGGGGTCGTCGACGCGGCCGAAGAATCCAAAGATTCGTGGGGAATCGGGTGTCCTAGTGGACGAACCTGCTTCTGAGGAGGAGAAACCCATCATTACGCCTAACGGCATTGAGTAAGTGGCTATACTAATTTTGAACATGTAATTTCATTTTGTTCATAACAATTTGGCATGTACTAATGTTTTACTATTGTGCAGCAATTGGACATTTCCTCCAGGTATCCGTGCGCCTAACACCTTGGTTGGAGCTCTGATTAGGAAATTTTGGCCAGGCTTTTACACTCCCGTCCCCAACGGAGAGAGGAAGCTAGCCACCAGTTGGGCGCACTATGAGGCCGCCGAGAACTCGGGCTATGCTGGAAAAGCTTCTGATGCCGTGATCACCAAGTTTTGGGTAAGGCAAAGTTTTCGAGTTTCGTTCATAGTTGATGACCCCACCATGATAACTTATGAGCCTCACAATATTTTTTTATGTATGATTACAGAGATTCTATAGGGTGCTTCCGGAGGACCAGGAGAAGGCGGACAAGACTTTGCGGGGGGCTTGTCAGAGGTTGACACAGCAGCAGTTTTACAATCAGAAGCATACCACCACCAGTCTATACAGCTCCGAGAAGTTGGGCAAGAGGGCGCCGAAGCATTTGAATGTGAAGGACCAACCAAAAATGACCGAGGAAGATTATGCCGGGGTAAGTAAATTGTCAATCAGATGAGTATTGTTTTTTCAAATGAGTATTATTTTTTCAGGTTATGCCCACGTGGGCCGATGGTAAGGAGGACGCATGGCTGGCATTGTCGGCGAGGTGGCGCGGGGAAGACGTCGAGTTCAACGCCTTGAGCGAGCGGAACAAGGCAAACCGTGGCTCCGGGGGGCCACACTGTGCGGGAAACCGCAACCATGGTCGCTTCAAGGCTCATATGGTATATACATGTATACATGGAACAATCTGTATTTATTTCCCCTCGTGATCCTACTTGATACGCATAACATTTCTTTGGCGATGCAGGAGACACATCTAGAGAGGCCTTGTTCTGACTATGAAGTATGGGAGAGGATGAAGCAGAAGAGGCCCGATCCGTCCCTGCCTCAGCCCTCGCTCCCGGAGTTCTATGGCACTGCCAAGGAGGATGGTGCTAACTAACTCGAGGCATTCACTGGTTTTCATCTGGAGGTGGAAGATCCTAGAGCAGAGGAGATCGACGAGAGAGCGGTGGTCGTGGTGGGGCACGGCCGGGAGCACGGCTGTTTCAAGATTCTCGATCAGGTGATCCCGCGAACTCCTGCTTTGAGCCTCACGCGGATCAAGGCTACCCTCACCGCCGATGACCCCGCTATCCCGCCTCGACGGCCTTCCCGAGCGAACGACGATGTAAGTTTTTCTCATTTCCATCATCTTTTCAAAAATCGTTCATGAGTGGCTAAGTTGACGAGATTCATTGTTTTTGAAATTGTAGCTTGCTTTGGAGTAGCCTACAAGGCCGCTTTTGCGGAAAACTTGGTGACGCTCGAGACGTGGTCCCAGACCCGAGCGGCCTACGAGGAGTGGGCAGAGTTACGCGATGATGTAAGTTTCCACCTTTATTTTTGCAAAATATGACAAGTCTCACATTCCCTAGTTTGAATCTTTATTTCTGCAATGCCTCACATCTAAACTATCTTGCAGCTTTTGGAGAGGTTTTATGGCACTGAAGAGCGAGACACTCTACCGCCACGGCCACCTAGGCCAGGGCCGCAGCCAATCTTCCCATCAAAGGACGAATATGCTTTGACCTTCTACTCAGGGACCCCGGTAAGTTATTTGCCAAACCGGTTGTTACAACAAACCTGTGCCTTGGTGGTTGCTAACTCTGCCTCAAACATGTAGGGACCGAGATGCTCCGGCAATCTACACTTTGGTCGTCCTGATGCCTCGCCGACTATCTCGCGCGCGATGACACCGGTTCATACCGGTCGTGCTTCTCCTGGTGCTTCCGTGGTTGGTGGCGGTGGCGGTGGAGGTGGCGGTGATTCTCCTTCTTCCTATCGTGCTGAGGGTGGTGGTGCTTCTCCTTCTACCGGTGGTGGTGGTACTCCTTCTTCCGGTGCTGGTTCGACTGCGGCTACTCGACGTCAAGCTTCACCTTTCTTCACGCGGGGAGACATGGGTCTCTCGAGCAGCTCTCCAGAGGTGTAGGGATGCGCATGTGTCGGAGGTGTAGGGATGGGCATGTGTTAGGATGCACTTAGAGATGTATCTATGTAGGGATGCTATGTTGTTTGGATGAGGATGTACCTATGTATGGATGATCTAGTTATGTTCGTTTGATGATGACGATCTTATGTTTGTGTCGATGTGCATGTGTTGTATATTGTGCCTGATGATGATCTTATGACTGCAGGAATTTGAAATGTTGTATACTGTGCCTGATGTGCGTGCGAGAAATAATGAACAAAATCACAAAAAAAGAAAAAACTAGCAGGGCCTACGCCGACAGCCGTCGGCGTAGACGTTCCATATGGCACGATATGCACTTGGCCCGACGGGGTTGCCGTCGGCGTCTCAGTGCGCGCGGCCCAACTGGCATATTAGGGCCGACGGCTATGCCGTCGGCGTATGGTACTCACAGGGCAGCGCCGCAAGGTGGCACGTGGCATCCTTAGGCCGACGGCATAGCCGTCGGCGTATATCTTTCACAGCTAACGAGCGTTAGCTGCTCCAGGTGGGCCCCGATGTGCCTAGGCCGACGGCATTGTACGCCGATGGCTATGTATAACCGTCGGGCTAGTCTATACGCGGACGGGATTTTATACGCCGACGGGATTGTGACATACGCCTACGGCCCGGTACGCCGACGGGCACCGTCGGGCCAGCCTACGCCGACGGGCCCTAGCCGTCGGCCTAACCGGTGTTTCCTGTAGTGTCTAGTCGTTTCCTTGTTCAAGACATTGTTTAAAGTTTAGACATTCTTTTTGTGAGTGGACTGAGAATTATCAAAACCTTGGAAAAAAGAGACGGCAGTCATATTGTGTGACCAGCCAGAGAACAACTCTAGCAAATCCCGAAAACAGCCGGCCCAAAAAACGCGTTTGTAGGCCACGGAAAACGCGTTTTCCAGTCCCAAAATCGCTCCCGTGGAACAGACACCGAAAACCCGACCTGGAAAACAGAATATTCCGTTTCACAGGTCCAGTTTGCGGTATCTCTTCCGCGTGAGCGCGCATGTGAACTGTAAATTGACCATAAAATCAGGATTTTAAAATTTAGATGAAACACATGCAAACGAGGATGTGACAGTTCAGAGTTTACATCATATCTGCAATCAGGTTCCAACAACATCCACCTCGTTTTCGTTCAACAAATTTGTGAACGAGACCGGGACGTGGTGAGCATCGTAACTACTGACTAGAACGAGCAAGTTGAAGCACAATCGAAAACATGATGGGCGCTTGAAAAAAAAAACATACCTTTCACTTGTTTGCACGGGCACGTCTTGGGTGCCGGCGTTGACGGGCGCGGGCGTGTGCGTTGGGCGCTGAGGCAGGGAGGAGTGTGGCAGCTAGACAATGTCTTCTTCGGCGCAGGGGTGCCCTTGACAGCCGGCTTCTTCTTCGCTTTCTTCACCGTGGGGATGCCGGCCACGGTGGTGGCTGCAGCAGTGGAGGCAGAGGCGGGCGCCGGTGCTTCTTCCAGAGCTGCGCGCTTTCGCTTCGCTGCGGCTGAGCCCGGCTTCGGTAGCCCAACAGCATGGACACGAACAGCCGTCAACGCAGACGCCGGCAAAGGGGAATGGGTCGATTGTGCCGCCGCAGCGTCTCCAGTCGCCGTCGGGAGGCCGGAAGGATCCATTGCGGACGGACCCGGAGCCCGGCGAGGCAGGACGACGCCGGAGGAGGCAGTTCTGGCGGCGGCAGAGGCGGGAGGCAGGAACTGGCGGCGGTGAATCTTCCCTCCCGCCAAAGTGAAACGCGTCTACGAGTCGCGCTCAGTTCGGACTCCCAACCCAGGGATATGGGGGCGCTAGAGAGGTTTTCTCGGAGGGCCAAAAAAAATTCGGATTCGACCCTGTTTTTGGTATCTATTTTGGCAGTTTTTTGCGACTAAAACTGAAAAGCGACGGTTATTTCTTAGTTCGGGCGCGTTTTCAGAATTAGCTAGAGTTGCTCCTAGACAGGCATGCACATTACAATGCCCAGATGTTAACAGCCGGATCGCATAAAGATGGGGCCGGATGATACGTACACGTAGGTACGCCCTGGTCTTCCTCTTCTGCCGCTAATCAACTAATCAATCAATGCCATCAAATTAATTGGCGCATTCCATATATACATTTATTTACCCTTCTCTGTTTCCACTCCACGCCCATGGCCTATACATACACGGTGGAAGGAAGCTTCTCACCTTTTGCCTCCTGCCTCCACAGTAAGCTAGGGGTAGACCTTCCCGGTCCCACAGATGGGGGCTTCTGACCCCTATAGTCCTGGAAACCCACCCAAATTTGTATGTGGATCTAGTAAATATGCAAGTGGACCTAGGATATGTGTGCAAGTATGGTGGAAGGTCCATAGATGCAATGGCTATCCCCCGGAGTGACCGTCTTCACATTCAGACGATATCACTAAAACTCTAGGTGAAAATGTCCCGTTGCGGGTATACCGGGGGCTAGAATGTGTCAAAAGATCCCACACTTGGTTTTCCTTATATGTTTGGCCTAAACAAACATAAACCAATGAAAAGTTTTTTTTAACACTTAATGAAAAGATATATTGGCGGAACCTCGTGCGGAAAAAGCTAGGGGATAGACCTTTCCGGGCCCACAAACGGGTGCTTCGGGGGGGAGGGGGTAGAAAGAACACAGAGCACCGGAATCACACAAAATCTCCATATGTGGACCTACGATATGTGTGCAAGTGTCCATATTAGCAATATGGGTGACAATTGAAATATAAAATGTGTTAGAAAGAAAATGTAAGAAAAAAGTAGTTGGAAAAATAAAAATAAATATTCTTCCGTATAAGGCACACGACAAAGTCTTTGCCGTGCACGGCACATGGCAAAGAGCTGTTTTGCCATGGTTGAACACATGACAAAGAATTAATCTGCTCTTTCGCCTGATTTCGAAATTATTAAAATTTTCCCTGAAAGATTTCGCGTGTTAATAAAAATTAGACATGGCGCGAAAAAATCGCGCGTTCGTAATTTTTTTGGTTCAAAACTTTGCCATGACTGACGTCGGGACGCAAGGCAAAGTCTTGCCGTCACGACCGCCCCGTCAACTGTGCCGAAGTGGCCCTACCCTATACAGTGATGTGTCTCTTCTTTGCCGAGTGCTCTTTGGCCTCTCTGCCGTGCTGTTTTCTTTGCTGTGTATCTATGTGCCTCTGCCGTGCCCTTATTCTTTGTCGTGATGTCTTTAGATGATTACCGTGACGTCGTTCTGTGCAGTGAGTTCCGTGGCAGGGATCCACGAGCGCACGGCAAAGAATCGACGCACGGCAGCGAGCTATTTTCCGGAAAAAGATACATTGGCGGAACCTCGTGCGAAGAAAGCTAGGGGATAGACCTTCCCGGGCTCACAAACGTGTGCTGGGGGGGGGGGGGGGGTAGAAAGAACACAGAGCACCGGAATCACATAACAATCTCCATATTTGGACATGCGATATGTGTGCAAGTGTCCATATTAGCAATATGGGTGATAATTGAAATAAAAAATGCGTTAGAAAGAAAATGGAAGAAAAAACTAGTTGGAAAAATGAAAATAAATACTCTTCCAAGTAAGGCACACGACAAAGTCTTTGTCGTGCACGGCTCACAACAAAGAGCTGTTTTGCCGTGGTTGAACACACGACAAAGAAGTAATCTGCTCTTTCGCCTGATTTCGAAATTATGAAAAATTTCCTGGAAAAATTTCGCGCGTTAATAAAAGACTTGGCGTGAATAAATCGTGCGTTCAAATTTTTTTTGGTTTAAAACTTTGCCACGACTGACGTTGGGACGCACGTCACGACCGCCCGTCAAATGCACCGCGGAAGTGGGCCCTACCCTACACAGTGTTGTATCTGTTCGTTGCCAAGTGCTCTTTGGCCTCTCTGTCGTGCCGTGTATCTACTCTGTGCATCTGTCCTTATTCTTTGCCGTGTATCTACTTTGTGCATCTGCCGTGTCCATGCTGTCTGTGAATGTTTACCGTGACGTCGTTTTGTGCCGTGAGTTCCGTGGCAGGGATCCACGAGCGCACGGCAAAGAATCGATGTTCTGTGCCGTGAGTTCCGTGGCAGGGATCCACGAGCGCACGACAAAGAATCGACGCACGACAGCGAGCTATTTTCCGGTAGCGTTTGCAGTGGTTCCATTTCGATCGTTCCCAGGAGCAACACGAGACAAGGAAGACGTGAGAGGGGTAGGTCACCCAAAATTACGACGACGGAAAGAGATCCTACCATGTCATGTCATCAATCAAAAGAAGAAAAAAAAGATTGCATGCAGAAGATGGGAAGGATAATACATACACGTAGCAGGTACTCCTGGTCTGGTCTGGTCTTCCTTCTCTGCCGCTAATAATCAACAAATCAATTAATGCCATTGTCAAATTAATTGGCGCATTGCTTCCATATATACATTTACCCTTCCCTGTTTCTACTCCACCTCGATCGCCCATGGCTGGCCTTATACATACACGGAGGAAGCTTGGCAGGAAGCTTCCTCTCGCCTCCATCGGCAGTAAATCTCTCCCCTCCCCTCTCTCCGCCCCCTCCTTCCTATATACCCATCCCCGCATTCGTTTTCTTCATCGTCAAATCTCTTCCTTCCTTCTTCACAACTCAAAACACGACCGACCATATACCTTAGACGACATATATACTCAGATCGGAGCAGACCGGAGAGGTAGCTAGAGGCCATGGCGTTGGACCCCATGCCGTATGGGTCCGGAGACTTCTCCTTCACCATGGACACCTCCCTAGCCTACCTCTGCCCTCCAGCGCCGACGCCGCTCGCCCAGGATGATACCCATTGCCACGAGCACATGGAGGTTTGCCTTTCTTTGAAACAGTAATTCTCCACTGCGCTTTCTCACGTTTTGCTAATTGGGCCTGCAATACGGTTGCCTGATTCATTACGATCCCTCCTCCCAATTGCTTGCCCTATCTAGGTTCTTACTCCTGCTTCCCTCTTTCTGGGTTTTTGTTTTTGAGGTAGATGATATTGTGCATTGTCTAGAAATAAGTGACTTGTTTTAATTTTGCCTAGATTCGGATGTATCTAGACATGTTTTAGTGTGTATAGATACATTCAAATCTAAACAAAACCAAGTCTCACTTATTTCTGGATGAAGGGAGTACTACATCTGCTAATTTCATTTCAGTTTCATATTAAGAATTGAGTATGTAGCCCTCGTTGCATGCTCTTGATTTTGCGTGTCCCTGTTTGTTGCTGATTTTTCAGTACAAACGAGTACAGATTGTATAATGGCGTGGTACAGTATGTAGATCCATCCTTTTGCTAGTTCATTGGCATGGCCGATCGACTCACGCGAGCAGTACTGCACCCATCGCTTTTATTCCTTAATTAATCAGTTGTTGTTGTTGTATTCTATCATGCCATTGCAGAGTTTGGCGGAGATGAAGGAGAGGCTCGCCATGGCCACCGCGGAGCTGCAGGCGGCCACGGGGGAGATGGGCCTCAAGGACCAGAATATCGCCGCACTGATGGAGATCAAGGGCCTGCTCCACGAGGAGCTACATGACCCAGTGCTGGAAGGCATGGCATCAAGCAGCAGCGACTCGGGCTGGAGCCCTCCTCTCCAGTCCCCCGTGGCCGTCCAACACCCAGCCATGTTCAACCCGTTCGCTGTGCCATGCCCTGCAGCCGTGGTCGCTGACGAGGGCAGCAGCGCGCCCGCGGCGTTTGGGGTGCCGACCTTTGCAGCCCTTGTCAGCCCTACTGCAGGCGATGGCAGGAGCTCGGCCGCGGCGCTTGAGGTGCCGAGCTTTGCAGCCCTTCTCAGCCCTACATCCGTCGTCGCCGCCGACGAGGGCTGGAGCTCGGCCGCGGCGCTTGAGGTGCCGAGCTTTGCATCCCTTCTCAGCCCTACATCCGTCGTCGCCGACGAGGGCACAAGCGCGGCCTCGGCGCTTCAGGTGTCGAGCTTTGCAGCCCACGTCAGTCCTACTGCAGCCATCATCACTGACGAGGGTAGGAGCGCAGCCGCGACGCTTGAGGTGCCGACCTTTGCTGCTGCGCCTTGTACGAGCCGTCATCCTCCTGGCCGGCCTCAGTACCACAGCGCACACTTCGTGGAGAATAATAGGAGCGCTGCAGCGGCACTGGAGATGGCGTATCTTGAGGTGCAGGCCGGCAAGAAGCCGATGCCTCAGAAGGGGCGGCTGCTGCAGGCGGTGATGGAGGCTGGGCCGCTACTGCAGGATCTGATGGTGATAGGGCGGCTGCCACGGTGGCGCAACCCACCCCGCCGCCGCCGGCGCATGCCCTAATTAACCAGCGCCATGTTAAACGTACGGCCGATGCGAGAACAGATATAGCATGCATGGTGATTTCTTAACACCAATGAAACTACTAGTAGCTTAAAACAGATCGTTGCTGTGCTCATTGTCTCAGTATTTCTGCTCATTTGTATATACTCCCGGACTCCCTTGTGCTATTTTGGTTTTCTTAGAGCATGTCTAGCAGGCCCCTTACTTTTCTGCCCCGTAAAACGCGAGTATTTCGCCCCGTATAAAAAAGTGCTTCTAGATAGACCGTTCCGTCTAGCAGACCCCGTATTTCACCCCGTAAATTCGTAAATTTAAAACCCCGGGAAACTTGTTCATATTCATAGTTCATAGATAGTCGATCACACATACGGATCAACATATATACATACTGAATTGCGCGATCCTAAATGGATCGCGACTTCTAGTCGGAGAGGTCGACGATTTACGCGTCCGCCTCCGCCTCCGCCCCCCGCGCCTCCACCTCCTCCACGGCGGCGATGGCCGCCGCCATCTCTTCTTCCTCCGTCCTCTTCTTGTCGGCGTCGTCCTTGAGGGACTCTTCTATCGCCTTCAAGAAGAGGGGGTCCTCCTCCTCCTCGCCGGCGAGCAGAGCTCCTCCGCCGCTGGTGCTCCCGATGCCCGCGTCCCATGCCGCCTTCGCCCGGCGGTGGCGCTCCCACTCGGTGTGCCACTTGTCGAAGTCGCGGCCGCTCATCGTCTTGAGCGGCGGATCCTCCTTGTACCAGAGCCCGCCCGGCACGAACTCACGGAGCTTCGGCGGGACGTACGCGGCGCCGGTGTACCTGCAGGCCGCACGGCGGCTCCCGGCGCCGGAACGCTTGCATTGGAGACGCCGCGCCTCCTTGACGGTGTCGGGCGAGCGGGATCGCTTCGATCCGCTCGCCGGCGAGGCGGTACTGCGGCGGCGTGCGTCCATGCCGACCGGCGGTTGAAATGCGGAGCTGGGGTGGGCGGGATTTCTCGCCGGAGCTAACTGGGGAGGCGGCAGCGCACGGCGGAGCTAGGGTTGCGAGTGAGGGGTTAACCCCTCACTCGCACCTTCGCCCGGTATAAGTAGGGGGCGGCGGTGCGGATTTCCTGGGCCCCGTATTCCGCCGAAACGGGCCGGCCCGAATACGGGGCCTGCTAGACGGCCAAAACCGCGCCTGCCCCATATCCCGCCGGAATTTTACGGGGTGGGCGGGTTATAAGGGGCCTGTTAGACATGCTCTTAGCAACCATTTTAAGCCTCGTTTTATCATCGCGATATTAATATATGATTCTTTCTAAAACAAAATTAAGCCTCGTTCCAGTTTACTATTTGTACATTGTGTGGAATCTCAAGTTTCCCAACATACTAATTGTTCGTACGCACAGCAAGCCTGTTTGTTCGTCACATATAGGATTGTTAGAGCATCTCCATTCGCCTACCCAGCACACACCGATCCGAACGTCGAAATTAGGTCCGAACGTCGAAAATCGGTCCAGTCGCGTACCCAGGGACCTGTTTTCATCCGGATTTGGGTGTATTTTGGTCTGGCCTACCCAAGCCGAACCCAGGTTTCCGGGTACGCCCTGGGGACACCGGACGCCGTGAAAAAGGGCATGGACCAGCTCTGTCAGCGAAACAGTCACATTTCCACCCACTCCACTCGCGCAGACTGTGGCGAAGAGCTCCCAGCGCCCACTGTCGCCATGACTTCGCCGGCGGAGCTCCCTCGCGCCGAGACATGCCCACGTCTCTAGATACGCTTGCCATAGTTGTCACCCACCTCCATGCCTTCTCCGCCGCCGCTTTCGCCGACCGAACCTCGCCGTAGCTCTGCTTCGCTACGTGCTCCCACCACCATGCCCTCCAAGTGTTCGGCATTTGGCCGGATTCGGCCATACTACAAACAGGGTCCTCTAGCTGATCCTGATCATCAGGTGCCTCCAATCTGGACTACATTCATCGCCATGCGTCAGGAGATCCGAGATTCGGCGGTGCATCAACAGCTGCAGGATGATCTTGTTGAGCACATATGGATACGCAGGGGCAACATTGTTGGAATTTGAGGCATATTTGATGTTGGGCTTTTGGCCCATAACAAATACAAATTCTGAAATTCTCTTTGGCCCATTATTATGGCAACTCATGTGTGTGCTAGTGGTGCCAAAGTTTAGTCTCACATTGCTAGTGGAAGGGGAATTGGACCACCTTATGTAGTAGAGTGTTGCACCACTCACTAAGGTGTGATAAGAAGAGAAGCCCTCGCGCTCCTCCTTCGACGCCGCCCGCCTCGCCACGGGTTGCGGGTTGCGGGAATCTCGCAGAGCCGAGCTTTATTTTGCTGATTGGCAAAATTAATTGTGTATTAATTATGAGTCATTAATGTGTCATTATGGACGCGTTAATCAACCGGCCGTTTCTACATCGTGGGATGGTACTGACTCGGTCGTGGGTTGTTGCCCACGTCCTACCCGACTCGCACTATATAAGCAGGCAGACGCGAACCATAGCAGTTACCAGAAATTAGATCGCATCGCCATTCCACCTCTCTGTCCTGCCCTCTGCTACTCCATCCCGCCGGCTGCGTGCATAGTCGTCCGAGAGAGCAAGCCTCCGGAACCCCGTCTCTCTGATCCTGCACCGGGAGAGAGGCGATAAGGTTTTTGGGGAGCGTCTAGACGCGACTGCTCAAGCTCTTCTTTGTTTGGCTTCCTCGACTCCATCCCCATGTCTGACGACGCTGCCGCCGGTGGTGGCTCCACTTCTGTTGCGCCGTTGGTCATACCATCGACGAACTCGTACGTGTTCTATGCCCTCCTGATATTTCCTATGATGATTACTAGTATTGCAGTATGCGTAAATGTGCTAGGTTTTCACTTGCCTGTATGGTGCATGTCTACTATGCGTATGCTAGTTAGTCTTGGAAATTGTTCTGTCATGATTTAGATTTGGATTAAATTCATACGAAAACTGCTAATTATTTCAACAATCCAAAAACCTTATTTTAGGCTGTTTTCGCGTCAAGGCTTTGCCGCTTGTCTGAAACCGAACGCGTTTATGGGTGCGCACTTTAAGCGCTGGCAAACCAAGTGTACCCTCTGGCTGATGGCTATGGACGCCTTCTGGGCATCCGCTGGTAATCCTGAAGGAACGATCACTCCTGAACATGAGAAGACGTTCAAGGAGACCACCATATTCTGTGTGGGCTGTGTCATAAGCGTCATTGGGGACAAGTTGGTGGATGCATATTTACATATGCGCAATGCCAAAGAACTGTGGGATGCACTCGAAGCAAAATTCGATGCTACTGATGCTGGCAGTGAACTGTTTGCCATGGAGCGGTTTCATGACTATAGGATGGTTGAAAACCGTTCTGTCGTTGAACAGGCTCATGAGATTTAGTGCATTGCAAAAGAACTTGAGCTCCTGAAGTATGCATTGCCCGGCAAATTTGTTGCGGGATGCATCATTGCAAAGCTTCCTCAATCCTGGAGGAGTGTTGCCACTAACCTCAATCACCAGAGGCAAGAGATGTCTGTTGAGAATCTCATTGGGTTTCTGGACCTTGAGGAAAAGGAAAAGGCAAAAGACGCACACCCAAAGAGAGCCGAGGCACCCCAGTCAAGCGCCAATGTGGTGCAGAAGAACTTCCACAACAAGTTCAAGGGGAAGACCAAGGCCGTTCGTACTACCAACTTCAAAAAGAATAAGAAGGACAAGTCACAGGATCCTGCTTTGTGTGCAGCGAGGTTGGACATTGGGCTCCAAACTGCAAGCAGCGCAAAGGAAGGAAGAATCCAAATGGACAGAACTCTAAGTCTGTCAACGTGACTATGAGAAACAATGATAAGGATGCATCCGGGTATGGTAATTTACCTACTGTTTTGTCAATCTACAGATTGGTGGATCGACACCGGTGCTAATATTCATGTGTGTGCTGATATCTCTTTGTTTTCTTCTTATCAGATCACAAGAGATCTCTCCGTCTTGATGGGAAACGGATCGCATGCTTCTGTTCATGGTGTTGGCACGGTGGATCTGAAGTTTACTTCGGGAAAGATCGTGCAGCTGAAGAACGTGCAGCATGTGCCCTCAATACATAAGAATCTCGTTAGTGGTTCCCTTCTTTGCAAAGAAGGTTTTAAGTTGGTATTTGAGTCCAACAAAGTAGTCATCTCTAAGTATGGACAATTTATTGGTAAAGGTTATGAGTGTGGTGGTTTGTTCCGTCTTTCCCTATCAGATTTTTGTAATAAGGTTGTGAACCATATTTGTGCCCCTGGCAATGATACTGATATTTGGCATTCACGACTTTGTCACATTAATTTTGGTTGTATGACACGGCTAGCTAAGATGAATTTAATTCCGAGTTTCACTTTAGCCAAAGTCTCTAAATGTCAAGAGTGTGTTCAAGCTAAGCAACCGCGCAAGTCTCACAAGCCTGTGCAGGAAGCAAGAAACTTGGCACCACTAGAGATTATACATTCAGATCTATGTGAGATGAATGGTGTGTTGACTAAAGGTGGAAAGAAATACTTCATGACGTTGATTGATGATTCTACTAGATTTTGCTATGTATATCTTTTGAAAACTAAAGATGAGGCTCTACACCACTTTAAAAACTATAAGGCAGAAGTTGAAAATCAACTTGAGAGAAAGATTAAGAGAGTCTGGTCAGATCGTGGTGGAGAGTATTTCTCTAATGAGTTTGATTTATTTTGTGCAGAACATGGCATTATTCATGAGAGGGCACCTCCCCATTCTCCCCAATCTAACGGGATTGCTGAAAGAAGAAACCGTACTCTAACAGACTTGGTTAACGCCATGTTAGGTACTTCGGGTTTATCTAAGGCATGGTGGGGGAGGCGATATTGACATCATGTCATGTCCTGAATAAAGTTCCCACAAAATACAATGAAACTGCTTTCTATGAATTATGGGAGAAGAGAAAACTAACACTCTCGTACTTACGTACTTGGGGATGTTTGGCAAAGGTAAATTTGCCAATTTCTCAAAAGCGTAAACTTGGACCAAAGACCGTAGACTGTGTATTTCTTGGCTATGCTCATCATAGCGTTGGATACAAATTTCTAGTGGTGAAATCTGAGGTACCTGACATGAAGGTCGGTACAATTATGGAGTCTAAGGATGCTACATTCTTTGAGGATATTTTTTCGATGAAAGATATGCCTAGTACATCTAGACAGGAATCTGTTGAAACTCCTGAACCTGCTATTCCCATGGAATATTATGAACGAGCACATGATGAAATTCTTGAGGAGGTAGACAATGAAGTTCCTGTAAGGAACAAGAGACAGAGGATTGCAAAGTTCTTTGGTGATGATTTCATTGTCTATCTCGTGGATGATACTCCCACCTCGATTTCAGAGGCTTATGCATCCCCTGATGCAGACTACTGGAAAGAGGCTGTTCGTAGCGAGATGAATTCCATCATGGCAAACGGAACCTGGGAGATCACTGATCGTCCTTATGGGTGCAAACCTGTAGGATGTAAGTGAGTGTTCAAAAAGAAGCTTAGGCCTGATGGTACGATTGAAAAGTACAAGGCTCGGCTTATTTCCAAGGGTTATACCCAAAAAGAAGGCGAAGACTTCTTTGATACTTATTCGCCTGTGGCTAGATTGACCACTATTCGAGTTCTACTCTCATTGGCTGCCTCACATGGTCTTATCGTTCATCAAATGGACGTCAAGACAACTTTCCTTAATGGAGAGTTGGATGAGGAAATTTATATGGATCAGACAGATGGTTTTGTAGGATATGGTCAATAAGGCAAGGTGTGCAAGCTATTGAAGTCTTTGTATGGCCTAAAACAAGCACCTAAGCAATGGCATGGGGAGTTTGATCAAACTTTAACATCTGCTGGATTTGTTGTAAATGAAGCCGACAAATGTGTATAATATCGCCATGGTGGGGGCGAAGGAGTTATACTTTGTTTGTATGTTGATGACATACTGATTTTTGGGACAAATATGATTGTCATCGAACGGGTCAAGAGTTTCTTGTCTCAAAGTTTTGACATGAAAGACCTTGGAGAAGCTGATGTTATTCTAAACATTAAGCTGCTAAAAGATGAGAATGGCGGAATTACACTTCTGCAATCTCACTATGTGGAGAAGGTGTTGAGTCACTTTGGCTACTCAGATTGTACTCCTTCGCCGACACCATATGATCCTAGTAAGATGCTTCGAAAGAACAAAAGAACAACTAGAGATCAGCTGAGATACTCTCAGATAATTGGCTCGTTAATGTATTTAGCTAGCGCAACAAGGCCTGACATCGCGTTTGATGTGAGAAAACTTAGCCGATTTTTTTCCAAACCGGGAGATGATCATTGGCATGCTTTTGAGAGAGTAATGCGCTATCTAAAGGGTACATCGAGTTATGGTATTCACTATACCGGAGACCCTGCGGTACTTGAAGGGTATAGTGACTCAAATTGGATTTCTGATGTTGATGAGTTGAAAGCCACAAGTGGATATGTATTCACTCATGGTGGTGGCGCTGTTTCATGGAAGTCTTGCAAGCAGACCATCTTAACGAGGTCGACAAATGGAAGCAGAACTCACAGCACTAGATACAGCTACTGTCGAAGTAGATTGGCTTCGTGAACTCTTGATTGACTTGCCGGTTGTTGATAAACCTGTGCCGGCTATCCTTATGAACTGCGACAATCAAACAGTGATCGTCAAAGTGAGTAGTTCAAACGATAATATGAAGTCATCAAGACATATAAAGAGAAGATTGGCATCTGCTAGGAAAATGAGAAACTCCGGAGTAATAGCATTGGATTATATCCAAACAGCTAAGAATCTAGCAGATCCCTTCACAAAAGGTCTATCAAGAAATGTGATAGATATTGCATCAAAGGAGATTGGTTTGAGACACACATGAGTTACCGTCGTAGTAACCCAACCTATGTGATAGGAGATCCAGTGAATTAGGACCTGGGGAAACAAGCGAGTGGCTAACTAGAGGAGAGTAACTTTTATTAATCCACTCCGCTAAAGATGCATTACTCTCACGATCTGTATGGCAGGTTGACTTAGTCTTAATGTGTTCATAGGATGTATAAACCAAGATGCTATCCTACAGAGCAGTCTTGAAAGAACGCACATATGTGAGCCCGACTGCTGGTCACAGTCTATGAGATAGGGTAATCTCTAGGAAGCTCATGAAAAAGGCCAGGAGTGTGACTTATATGCTCCACCCGACGGGTAGCCTTCGGCAGTCTAGTATCAGTATGACATTAGGTGAAACTCATTTACACAAAACTGGCAATTCAAGGCTTAGTCCATTGATAGTTGTTGATGAGTGTAGTCTAATGCTCTAGGTGGAAGTTCAACTTAACAGTCTCCACTGAAAAACGTTGGTATATCAAAACAGTGATTTGGAACAGAATGATGTGATGTGCCAATGAGACTTTGTGGGGGATTGTTGGAATTTAAGGCATATTTGATATTAGTCTTTTGGCCCATAACAAATACAAATTCTGAAATTCTCTTTGACCCATTATTATGGCAGCTCATGTGTGTGCTAGTGGTGCCAAAGTTTAGTCTCATATTGCTAGTGAAAGGGGAGTTGGACCACCTTATATAGTAGAGTGTTGCACCACTCACTAAGGTGTGAGAAGAAGAGAAGCCCTCGCGCACTCCTCCTCTGACGCCGCCCGCCTCACCACGCCACGCCTCGCCTCGCCTCGTCACAACGCGCGCGCGTCGCGGGTTGCGGGAATTTTGCCGAGCCGAGCTTTATTTTGCTAATTGGGAAAATTAATTGTGTATTAATTATGAGTCATTAATGCGTCATTATGGACGCGTTAATCAATCGGCCGTTTCTACATCGTGGGATGGTACTAACTTGGTCATGGGATGTTGCCCACGTCCTACCCGACTCGCACTATATAAGCAGGCAAACGCGAACCATAGCAGTTACCAGAAATTAGATTGCATCGCCGTTCCACCTCTTTGTGCTGCCCTCTACTACTCCATCCCGCCGGCTGCGTGCACGGTCGTCCGGGAGAGCAGGCCTCCGGAACCCTGTCTCTCTGATCCTGCACCGGGAGAGAGGCGATAAGGTTTTTGGCGAGCGTCTAGACGCGACTGCTCAAGCTCTTCTTCGTTCGGCTTCCTCGACTCCATCGCCATGTCTGACGACGCTGCCGCCGGTGGTGGCTCCACTTCTGTTGCGCCGTTGGTCATACCATCGACGGACTCGTACGTGTTCTATGCCCTCCTGATATTTCCTATGATAATTACTAGTATTGTAGTATGCGTAGATGTGCTAGGTTTTCACTTGCCTGTATGGTGTCTACTATGCGTATGCTAGTTAGTTTTAAAAATTGTTCTGTCATAATTTACATTTGGATTAAATTCATGCAAAAACTGCTAATTATTTCAACAAACACGTCGTAGATGCCGAGCATGAACTGACCGAACTTGACCAAAATATGTTGTATTTTCACTCTAGGCCGAACTATGTTTATATTTACGCCGAACTATGTTTAAAATTTCGCCGAACTTTGGCCGTAAATTATTCTATATTCATTGTATGCCGAACTATGCCGAAATCTGGAAGAAGTTGAGCCAAATTTGAGCGGAAACTCGGACTGGGTACGCGAGTGGGAAACTAGACGTAACCAGACCGAAACCTTGCTTCGTCCGGCCAAAGTTTGGTCCGGATTTTGGCCTAGATTCGTCCAACGAGCGAACATGCTCTTAGACCGCCCGCACACATCCGGCCGGCGACCAGTGCAAAATGAAAACGCGTCGCCGGCTGCGCAAATTTGGGCTGATATCACATTATATATACTAGCACAAAACCCGTGCGTTGCTACGGCGTGATGATTAGATCAAATGAAAATTATTTTAGTATGTTTAAATCCAACCGTCGGTTGAATCTAAATTGTAGAGTCTTTGATTGACATGTCTATCATACCGTGCAATAGTGAGTCGCAGAAGATATAACTGAATTTACATGATGATATCAAGTTCGGCAAAGGGCTGCAAAAGAGTAATACCAATGAAAAGCAATGGAACTAAAGATGAAAACATGGTAGATATTTCCTCTACTTGCAGAGATAGAAAGAAATCCATACTCGTAATTTTTTTAAAAAAATATTAAGAACCCAATTCGTTTGAAATGCATTTCAATTAGTCAATTCGACATTGTATGGATGTAAAGCAGAAGCCAACTAAATATATCTTAATTAAGTAGGATTTACTCCCCGACGTATTTAGGATACTCAGGTACAGTATTAGTCTCATTTGAAATGTACTTAGTAAGAGTAATACCAATGAAAAGCAATGGAACTGAAGATGAAAACATGGTAGATATTTCCTCTACTTGCAGAGATAGAAAGAAATCCATCCTCGTAATTTTTTAAAAAAATATTAAGAACCCAATTCGTTTGAAATGCATTTCAATTAGCCAATTCGACATTGTATGGATGTAAAGCAGAAGCCAACTAAATATATCTTAATTAAGTAGAATTTACTCCCCAACGTATTTAGGATACTTAGGTACAGTATTAGGATGTATATTCATCTCATTTGAAATGTACTTAGTAAGTGTATGAAAAAATCTTTCTCCTCTTATGACCATTTTGCACGAGAGCTGAGAAGTGACGAGTTGCCAATAACGAAAGTTCGGTTTTGTTTTTGATGCTATCAAAATCTGAATTATTCTCTACAGCAGAGCAGACAATTAGTGGAAAAGCCAAAACTTTTACCTTGTTTGAAAATATCCCCATGTTTAGGGCTAGCTACATATATCAGGAACCAATAGTATCCTGAATCCCTGCTTGACTGTGTGTTCCAAATCTGACTAACTATACTATCAGTACAAAGATTCAAACGCAACAACTTCGTGCACTCCCACCGGTATATCTCCTCAAGCATATTTTCCACTAGAAAGTCAGCATGTTAGATAGTAGCCTTTGTTCGAGAAGGGAAAAGCCAAAATCTAACCTGCCGCTGCCTGCGATGTTGGGGATCCGGGGAGGTTTGGCCGTGGCCTTCAGCTGTGGGCAATTCCTCCCATTGCGGGGTTGCTCCGAAGACAAACCTCAAGGCGAGGTGAATCAAAGCTTACAATTCCAGCCTACAAACTCCTTAGTCGTAGTCTGTGGCAGTGACGAGAGTTGTGAGGGCCATCTCTGACTTGGAATCGACCGAACAAATTGGTTTCTTGGGCAAATTCAAAGGCTGTCACTCTCCCTGCAAAGCTCCATGCCACGACAGACCTCAAGCGTTCGCACACGGCGAATCTCCTGGTCAGCGCGGGGTGGCGTACAGCAGGGACCTCCGGCAATGCCCACCTACCAAAAAAGACAGATTTGGTGGAGCAGGAGGAAGGGGAGGTGAGGACGGCACTTGCGTCTCGCCAGTAGAGCAGGAAGGCGGCAGCGCCCCCGGTGGAGAAGAAGTCGAGATGCAGGCAACAGAGGACGGACGAAGTCAGCGAACCGTGCTTCAATCCTTGACGCGCGCGAACAGGAAGACCAGGAAAGCTCCGGGAATGGCCTCCGTCTTTGTTCCCGGCCTCGAATTTCTCCTCTCGTGGCCGCCGGCCGGCCGGCCAGGAGGTGAGCGGCAGCACCGCCCCCCAATCCCTATCCTCAAGCCTCCCTCGTGCCCTCCCATCCTTTGGCTCGCGCTCGCGCCGTCGGACCTAAGCAGTGGCAAGCCTTGTAATTACTCTGAACCTCTAAGGGCAAAAAGGTCTTTTTTTTGGACGGACGGACCGTGACCAGAAACGTTGCGTTCTTTATTATCTCTACTACTATATAATTTGTTCTAAGGTGGTTTTCGTCACCCCTTCTTTTCGTCCGTCATATTTTTTAGGACGGTTTGGCCCCTCAAGGTTTGGTGGCATTACACGAGGTGCCACCGCAAACATAACAGCTTGTTCCGTGGATAAGGAAATAATCCCCAAATCCTGGCCATCCCGAGCCCTCCGCCACACCCGTCGGTCGGAGACTCCCCTGATCCTCTACATCGCCGTCCTCTCCCCCTTCCCTTCACCCCCACGTTGGAGAGACATCTGTAGCCTTGCCCTTTCTTGGCTGTGCCGAGGTGATGGAGGTCGACAGCGGAAGGCCGGAACCAGCGAGGGAGATCGACAGGGTCGGCGAGGGGAGATCCACGACGGTAGCGCCCCTAACCCCACCCTCCTAGACATCCCTCGAATTCGCTAACTCTGGTCGGCCGCGCTGTCGAGCTGCAGGCAGCCATGCGCCGTCTAGCTACACTGCTCCGCCTGTAGGGAGCGAGAGCGACATGGAGTCGCTGGACTGGCCGTGTCGTTGAGCTGCAGCCGTCCAAGAGGGCAGCGGTGCCGCCGCGAAGTCGAGCTGCCGACCTCCACACGTTGTCAACCTCCCCTGCTCCGCCGTTGGGGAGCGGGAGCAAAGAGCAGCGGCATGCGTCGTCAACCTCCCCTGCTCTTCTTCGCAAAAAAAAAACCCTCCCATGCTCTGCTTTAGGGAGTAGCAGCAGCCGACAATCTATCTCTTTATTTCATCTGCAGCCATATGGCTATCCTTATCATGTATAGATGGGGAAATTAGAGGTATATGTTCAGGGTAGAGGAGGGATTCAGGAACCTGGAGCCAGCGTTGATCCGTCGTCGGTGGCAGTCTGGATTGAGGCGAGCAAGGAGATGGAGCTGAGAGGTCAGGGAAGTGTGTGCCTATGTGGTTTGTCCAAACAGATGCTACTCGGTGTCTACCTACGGGCAGATCTTAGGGGCGGAGAGAAATAGGCTTAAGGCTAAGATGATATAACATGTGAGATATCAATTTTTTACAATTATTGTTTGTCTCTGCATCTACATTAGGCCTCGTGGCTCCAATTTTTAGGCATTTGGTACCGTCAAATGGATTCGTCGTATAAATATCAGTCATCGTGCAAATAGGATGTTAGTTATTAGTGGAATATTTGTTATAACTATTTTGCCTATCCTTTTTGAGACCGAAGGATTCTACGGATGATGCTTTATACAATTTTAAGGCAAGCATGTTGGTCTTAGAGCGCATTGTTGTTCAAATGACGAGCTTGTCACTTGTGACATAAAATAGAACCATGTTTCAATCGATGTCCAAGTATTTGATTGTTCCTTCATGGCAACGCACGGGATATTTTCCGGGCATTACACGCACATCTGGTGCACGCACTCTGGCCCATCTCTTGCAGTCAAGGTTCAGGACCGGGAAAGAGCAGCATGGGCGTCGGCGTCCGCATCGTCCCCTGATGGGTAGCTCGTTTGTGGGCAGATTCCCGGAGGTGCCGTGCACGGTATGGCGCGGTGGCCACAAGCATATCCGTGGTGTTCGACCCCTTGAGAATCACCGCAACACCCGCATCCATCTTTCCCCGGCCGTGGCATTGCCTGCAGTGTCGCCGGGCTCGCATCCTTGCCGTGTGCCGACGCCAACAACCTGGAAGTCCCGGCGTGGAAGACGACATCACGCTTTTCTCTACCGTGGTATATGGCCGACGGGCGCGGTTTCCAGCGAATTCAAAAGCAATCCTTCAGATGATTATAACTACATCAACTTATAAACTTTTCTAACCAGCTAGCTTGCAGCAGTTTTATGTAAGGAGTGTTAGTAGGTATGCTAAAATATAAAAATAATGCCAAAGATGAAAGAGGTTGGAGAAAGAATTGGTATTTTTCTATGTATCACTATAGACCATACGTTGTCTAACATCTTGTTCGAATTGTAGCAGCAACGCACGGGCATTTACCTAGTTGGGTATAGAACCTCTGAAGGCAAAAAGGTCTTTTTTTTTTGGACGGACGGACCGTGGACAGAAACGTTACGATTTTTATTATTAGGTATAGATACGCATGTCCAAACTGATCCATGCCCAGGAGTACGTGGTACGTACATACGTCTGTGTTAGGACCAGGCCAGTGACACGACAAAAATTCGATGGTCAACAGACTTTGCTACGTACTAAGAGTCGAAAACAGAGCCGGGGGGAACAAGAGGTGTCCCAAAATTACAAGGACAGAAAGATGCCGGATTGCAAAACCTGGTCGTATGCATGCATGGTCTTCCTCCTCCGCCCGTCAATAAATGCTATTAAATAAAATTGCACTTTCCATACATACATTTACCATTTTATTTTTTAAAATATGAAATATTATTAAAAAATGCTAGGTTCACCGGGACCGAACGGACACGGCCACATTACTTCTCCACGGGTCGCCCCAAATAGACCTAATCGAACATATTTGTGTTCGAAATAGGTTGACCTACTCGAGATGACCTAAGCACTAGTATAAAAAACATCATTGTGACATGTTGAAATTAGTTTTAGTGGCGTTAAGCGGCATACCACCAATATCACACCACCGATTCCAGCCCTAAAATGTTTTCACCCATTTGGGAAAACATTTAAGACACTTGCTGACTGGTTTTGGGGGTACCACCTCACATGCTCGTTGTGAGTCGAGACCATCTGTTCCAAGGAGTTGTAGCAGAAGATGGGGTAAATATGACACTTCACTATTCGTTGTGCGCATACGTTTTAGTTGTGTGGCGGTGTCTGCATAAAAGTCGTGCACGTGACGATGGTGACCTGGAAAACTGGCAGAAAGCGAGAGAGACGACACATGGTGACTTTCTCGTGGTGCTCTTTGAGCATCACCCTCTGTATGATGGCAGAAAAGAGTATATATTAATATCACGGAGATGAGTGAAAACCTTATGTATGATTTTATTTGATTGTATCTGGCAATGTCGGCTCTATGGCCGTTTCCTTGTTAAAGACACTATTTGGAGATTGGACATTTTTCAGGGTTAAAACCCTTTGTCTTAGTATGGTAGCCGTTTATACTTGTTAAGTACATTCTTCAGGGTAGAAACCCCACTTGCAACACATTTGCAACTCACATGACACGCGGAATCGTGATGCAAGCCCGGTGTAGTAGGACCTAAGCTCTAACTTAATAATACTCGGTGGACTGAGAATAGGGCCGGCCCTGAGGGGGGACCGGAGGGGCAGCCGCCCCGGGCCCAAAATTTTGAGGAGCCCTTTGCAAATATATGCTGCATATATGGACTATAATAGATATTAAAAAAAAAGCGGTTTCAAGCTTTCTATTGGGCTAGGTTGGACCCTCTATTTTGCTAGACACACGTATGTTTTAGATTTGTCCATCACATCAGCACGTACATAACCTACAATCAGATCAGCTATCGATCTCTTTGATTGTATCATACGAAGACATGCCGCATACCAGTTCCTGCCTCGACCTTGACTCGACGTTGCGCTCTCGAGCCTAGGAAGGCCCGCACGCAGCAAGTAGCAAGCCGTCGCCCGTCGGGATGGTCGCAAATCGCCTCGCACCCTCGCCCTCTGCCTGCTGCCTGCCTCTCATCTCGCCTTGGCCGTTAAGCGTCTGTGGGTCTGAATTCTGAATTTTTTATCCCAGTCTTCTGCAGTCTAATGTTGCCCTTAAGTATTCTAATTAGTAATTCTTCTTTATATTTTTAGTGTGGTTAATTAGTTAAGGCACCTAATTCTGGTGCTAAGAAAAGAAAAAAGAGGAAGAAAGAACAAAAGTTAATTAACTCACAGAGAGGATCCCTTCATAAATTTTTAAAGAGTAACACGAGCACTTAGAGGAATCCAGTTGAGTTAGCACTAGTTCTTGTTGGAGAACAGAGTAATATTGATCTAGAGGATGATATTGGTACGGAGGAGAACGATGAAATCAACACGGGTAATAACAATGTAAGTGATCATGATATCGCATTTGATTCATCTCCTACAAAATCTGCTAGTGTTGATTTGGAACCAATTAGTGTGGATATTTATGATCCGGCATCGAGAAAAAGTTTTTGGACGAGATTGATATTGACTAGACGAACAAGCGCGCTTCGCTGCGCCACCTGCATCTAGTTTTGGCACCACGTGGCTGGTACTGTTGATTCACTGGCGTTTCTATGGAGGTAATGCGCTTACCTTTCGTAACTCATGTCTTAATGGTACACACAGTTTTTTAAGGGACGCCTTGTAGTTTTATTGATTTGGGGACGGGGTTACATCATGAATGACAAAAGGTAAAATAAAAATAGGTGGATCACCATCCCTTTGACAGTGTCTGAAAGAAATTACTACACAATTGCAAATTATACGTATACTTCACCAACTAATGAGCCACCTGATTCTCATCCCTTTGATAGTGCCTGAAAGAAATCTCATCCACTGTACTCGTCTTTAGGAAACATTCCACCAAAACTGCAAAGTAGGGGATCCATCTTTCAATGGGTCCAAGCAGTCAATATACTGTATTTTAGCACCCACTTGCAGGAACTGGGCACATTCTAGTTATATACCAAAAAAAGTATATTGGCGCATATACACAGATGGGGTTTTAGGCTCAGACCGTGGTTGGTGGCACATGATGGCGTCCACACTGATGGGATGCACCACCATAGGCCATGGTCACACCAGACTAATCCATCTTCCTTGCCAGCCTCAGCCGTCACATGGAGAAATCTTTACCTGTTATATATTTATAATATAAATGATGGTGAACAGAGGTGGACTAAAATATGATTCTCTGAGTCATGTATTCCAAAACGTGCTTGAACATACGAAATAAACATAAAAAGGGAAAACATATAAGTCAAAATATAACAAAAAGGAGTGTACAAATAGGGAGAATTTGGGGGGGGGATATGGCACCAAGACTGGCAATGCATAGAGAAGGCAAACAATAACATCACTGGCAGATACTTTAGTTTAATCATATGAAGTTACACATAAAAATGGACTAACAACAATAAATATGTATGAGAGAAACCATATAGGTGGCAAACAGCTTAAAATACTCAATGATGGTCTTTAGATGTAACTTATGACATGTTGGAGCTTTTTGTGCATCCAGCGGAAATAGATGTCAAAAGTATTTTACCTACTTCATCCCTAGTCACACTTTTTTTGGCTTGATCGAAGGCTCATAGAAAATGCTTAGAATTGCTGAGGTTGATGAAATTTGGAGCTTTCAGGAGAATCTATAAATGGTAGCCATACATGAATATTAACTCCCACCAAAAAAATCAAACAGAAACACTCTTTTGCAACATCTACATCACAGTGTTGAACCTCTCTTGCAATCTAGATGAGGTGGATGCCTCCTAGTCAGAGGCGGATCAAATTCGAGTTTTCTTAAATAGCCGCCGGCCTAAAATTCCTCTTTAAACTTATCTGCTTCGTGGAAAATAAGCGGACAAAGCTACATTGATTGCTTGCTAGCTAGCCCCCATAAAAGTTGAACCAACATTGTAAAGTTACTTTGGAATTGTCATCACATTATTATATATCTCTAGAACATCCAAATAAAACTCATTTAATTTAGTTAACTTAACAAAAAATGAGGTATATATCATAATCATGTAATTTATTGGTTTTTTCATTCTATAAAATATGTATTTCTCAACAAAATTCTGATTGATGGCTTTCTAGAAACAAATCAGTATCATAAAGTCAGAGTATACTATAGTTTTGATCGCAGTAAACACCTTGCATTCTCAAGAAACATTTTCCTGGCTATACAATCGGATTTTAAGATGGTCACATTTCACAACAAAGCTTTCATATGGTTTAACAGTCAAGAAAATTAATGAGCTGCATTTGTATAGATTAGTCATCAAAGAAAAGCAACTGATTTTTTTGTCATAAGGTTAGCAACTATAACATCATTAGAAGATGCATATATTTCAACCGGCACTGATGATTCTATCATTAAATATGTCGTGTAAAATAACAATAACTAATCTCCTATATTTCTATATGAGAAAGAATTCTAGGTAATAGGACAAAAACAAAACACATGGTATTCAGCCATGGAGTTGCACAAAAGAAATGTAATTAGGCCACCTCCAATAGTCAATCACTTGATTCCAACACCCATAAGAAAGCACGAAACCAACAAACCCAACAACACTCTAGTTTGTACTTTATATCATACCATGGGAGCTGGGGCAGGAAGGCAAGACCGTATATCTCATTGTAAAGAATCTCTATTGAGTTCATGAGTATACCAAAGATGGATTCCAATGTAAATATGATAGTGAAATGAACACTTCAATTTTTTAAAGAAATACAGTTCATAGTTTCTTTTCCATGTAGTAAAATTTAGAATATATGAACTCTAATTCCTCCTATCATGTCTCATGAAGTTCGTATAAAAACAACGCCTAAACTCATCCACCACTACAATTTGGTGCCTAAGAAGCTCACCCTGCTTCTTTAAGTTCCAATGCTGCCAAACCCGGTATATTCACTCGAATGCATCAATCATGTTCATTAGCGCTGAAATATTTCAAAAGGACTTTGATAACTTCGCCATCTAACACCGAAAAAAATTGAAACCTGAAAAAATAAATAACATGCGTACTTTGGTCAGAAGAAATGAGTAAACTTTATACCACATATGTATACTCAATTTGGAAATAATAATGTAAACGCAACAGGAGAACAAATTGTAGGAAAAGTAGAGCAGCCAGCAGGAACAAACAGGACTATGGAGCCACTATATATAACCACAATCAAAACTACAACAAGTGCATCAGGAAATTCTATGATAGACAATATTTCTAGTCATTCAGCCACATGGTCCATCCTCTTCTACAATGACAATTTCAAATTGTTGGTGTTGCGACACATGAAACCGTCACGCGAGAGTTGTCCTTGAGAGTTTTGACTTGTCAAATATATGTCAATTGTTTTGCTAGGTATGACGTTGACTCTTGTGGTTGTTGATAGTGATCGGAATGTTCCTTCCATCCTAATAAAGTGAACCACAAGATTTGCCGTTGAACAAACAAAGCCAGCTGTAGGAGTCGATCCACTGACTTCATTTTAAGATAAAGAACATCTTATAAGGTATAATATGCATCTTATCTTGATAGAAGTAAGAACTATCGCCCATTCAAACATAAGCTGAACCACAATATTTAGATAGGAATAAGGGCTAGAGTGACATCGTCTAACACAACATCATGAATCCTGGCGGCATCTCTATAGGTTAGTCCTGACAATAAAAGAGACTAAAAATAATCATTTTCTCAAATAATTATTCCTGTACAACTGTATAGCAGAAAAAGAAGCATAGCATATGTTCATGCGTTACTTCCGTAAATGGTAGTTCGGTACTTCATAAAGATACTTTTATCAGTCCATACCTTCATAGTACTAACTCCAAGAAATAATACATCAATGCAAACCTAGATTGAAGTCAAGAGGGGGTATGAAAACTACAGGAGGCGACATAGCAATAGTCTATTGTCAACTCCAGCAAGCATAAAGCATACACAAGTAAAAAAAAAATTATTGAACAATGGAAACAACCAAATTACATGGTCTTTCTATTCTTTCCGTCATTCCAGATAGTTAACTAATTTCCTAATAAAGAATTATAAAATAACAAATCCTACTTTGGTAAATATATGAAAGGTTCACTAAATGATGTCACATATAAAAGTTGGTTTTGAAAGCACTATTAATATGTAAACATATGGCATGTAATCATATCAAACCCTTATATAATAATCTTCATATGAGATAGTTAGTGAGCTAGAAACCTTGTACCTGCAGAATAGCATAAAGCTACAAATGTAATCCAAGGCGCCACTCGAGTTGGTCAGGCCGAGGACCACCTATTCCTTCCCTGTCACCATCGCAACCAGGCCTCCGGAGGCGAATGGGAAGCGCTCACCTGGCATGAGAGGACGGATGGCTGGCGCAGCCGCCGCTCCAAGGAGGTGGAGCCGCCACACATCTCGAGCCGAGCCCGGCTGACCGTCGTTCCCTGGGCCGATGGCTAGGGAGGGCACCGTCCATGACGGGCTGGAGGCGCGGTAATCGGCGGCGGCGATTTGCTCTCTAGTGGAAATAATCGAGGCAAGCACTGTGACCGGCGTGAAACACAAAAAGAAAAAATATCAGTCAATCGATCTTGTGGCGTGCAGTGCAGACATGGAATGCATAATTTGGTTGATTCGATTGTTGGGTTTACCTGGAAAACGGGGAGCTTGAGGGCATGGCAGACGTCGCAACGTAGCCCCGTTTTTGGCATGTCAGAGTCGAGGAGCTTCACCACGTCTTCCTCCGCGGTGCCTAGTGCTAGCTCTTGGACTTGGAGCCTCCCTCCGTCTTACGGCGGCTGATGATACCACCATCGAGCCGACCGCCGGTGCGGGCGGTGTCTCAACGACGGGAGCCGGTGCTGGCTCCGGCTTCGGCTTGTGGTCCGGCAGGCCGTCCGACGAAGGCATCTTCTCTTCTGTCGTTGTCTTCCTCTTGCAAACCATCACCAGAGCTAGATGGGACTCCGGTGCGGCGACACTAGAGGCCGCACTACGATGGAAGGCGGTGTGACGGCGCTAGATGAATCGGTGCTGCAGTGCCGCTCGACGGGACAGTGAAGCACCGACGCTTGAAGGTAAGAAATAGCGGCAGACGTCGAAGAAGGAGAAATCCCGACGGACAGGGAGGAAATGCGATGGCGGAAGGCGAGGTCAGCAGCGCTGGACAGGGCGGCGGAGCAGCGGTGCAGACAGATCTAGGCCAGTTTGGGCGCCGCCATGTCGCCCTCACACACGGAGGAAGAGGAGAGGAGTGAGACCGTGAGGGTATGCGCGTGCGGTCGTGGTCCAGTGGCCTCGTGGGGTTGTGCTAGTGCGCTCCCAGGCACCGTGGTGCCTCCACTGACAAACATTCCAACTTTCTACTCCGCCCTGCAGAAAGTACTCATAGTATTACTTCGATTATATGACTCGTGGTAGCAGGAGAGAGACGGGACGACGACGGATACCTAGAGATCGGGAGGAGCTGTGCCTGGAACGGGCCTAGGGCGGGTCGATGCGTCGACGCTTCCCCGTGAACCAGGAAGAACTGACCTTCCAAGCCTCTAATGGCCAGCATGCCCGAAAGGAAAATGCGGCACCACCACCAGTAGCAAACACCATCGAGTAGCAATTGCGGTAGAATCGGACGCCACCGAGGGAGGAGCCGCCGGCAAAAAATGTCCGTCTCGAGAGATCCAGTCCAACTCGATCTCCACGGGTCAAAGGCACGGAGTACCCCAGGAAGAAGAAGGAACCCCACATGCCGATGGAAAAAAGAGATTGACCAACACGCAGGCAGCCCCATGCCGATGACGAACGGACCCCACACAACAGGACCACCAAACTATTAATAACGCTAAAAAAACACACATCGAAGCAATCGTTCACCAGCTGCAGGCCCACAGGCAGCGGCCGCACGCGTGAGCATCGCGCGGCAGAAGGCCTCACAGCGCAGTCTACTGCTCACGCTTAAGCCTATAGATAATTCCATTGTCACCGACTTCGCTTCTAGGAATACATAGAGAAATTTTAAAGGTAATATATAAACATTGTCATTTTTATATGAATATTGCAAATAGGTATAGTATTTATTCTTCATTATGTCACACATGTATATAAAAAAAAAGCAAGGGACTTTAAATTTTAGTTTCGCCTCGGGTCCCCTAAAATCTCAAGACGGGCCCTGACTGAGAATTAGTTAGCAAAACCTAAGAGAGAAAAAAGACATACAGTCATATCCTGTGACCAGGCTTAGACAGTCAGGCATATTATATGCTCCAGGATGTGAACAGCGCGCCCGCACGTAATCTGCACGCATGCATAAACGCTCGTAGTCAGTCAAACCACGCGCACGTGTGGCCGGAAAAGCCCGTCGCTTACGTACGTGTCGGCACGCTACAAACATTGCTCGATCGGTCCCTTTTCGTACGGAAAGGGATGCGAGGGCCCAACACACAAGACCACCATGAGACGTGTGAAAGGATCCCAAATTAAAATTACAAGACGGCAAGAGATCCTGCAGCCAGATCGCAGAATAAGGACCTGTTCGATTCAAAAGAATTTTATAGTATTTATATATCTATAGAATTTTTTTCAATAAATGTGTTTGTTTGAAAGAAATAAATCTTTCAAAATTCCTATACATGACATATCTTGAGATGCAAGCGGGCAAGAGGCCGCTGCCGCAGAAGGGACGGATGTTACAGGCGGTGATGGAGGCTGGGCCACTACTGCAAGATCTGATGGTGATAGGGCGTCTGCCACGTGTTGGAAATATGAGTAATTTATCAATTAATTTATGCGAGATAAATAATAGGTAAAACATGACTAAAATGATCGAAAATAAACTAGCCAAATCATCTGACAGAAAATGTGCAGAGAGTTGCAGATAAATCGAAATAAGCTGAACAAGATGAAGAAAGAAAACATACAGCAGTGTGCCGGAGTTGGAGTTGTCACCCATGTCGTCTACGAAGAGGTTCTCGATGGCAGGGAAGAAGTCGTCGTCGGGGAAGATGTCGTCGGCGTCGGTGGAGGAGTCCGTGATGAAGCCAGTAGTCGCGCCGATAGCGCTCCCCAAAACCTTATCGCCCTTCTCCCGTACAGGACTCGAAGAGGCGGGGTTTCGGAGGCCTACTGTCCTGGCTCGCGATGCACGCCACAAGACGGGATGGGGAAGAACTGTTGGCAGCTCAGTGCTCTGGAACTCCGATGCGATGGTTCTGATAGATGCCTGAGGAAAGGAGCGACCTTCCGCTCTTATAGGCACAGGTAGACAGGCGAACAGGCGACGTCGGAAGAGGAAACGAACAGGCAGCGACCGAAGCCAAACAGCCTCCACTAAGTTCGAATTAAACCTCCACTGAGTCGTATTTAAAACCCATTAGCAGAACTGTTCAAATTCTGCACACCCGTTTGTATACCAGTCATGCGTGGTAAAAAAGAACTCGGCTCGACGAGATTCCCGCAACCCGCGGCGCGCACGTCGTGACGAGGCAAGGCGGGCGGAGGAGGAGCGCGTGTGTGGGACTCTCTCCTTTTTCTTCTCATCCTTTTACCAAGTGGTAGGAGAGCCTTCCTTATAAGTTGATGCAAACCTCATTCAACTAGCAATGTGGGACTAAACATTTGTCCCACCTCTTGCCATGCATAACTGGGCCCAAGAGAGCAGATATAGCATGGTGATTTCTTATAAGACCAATAAAGACTACTAGTAGCTTAACAGACGTGGCTGTGCTCATTGTCTTCGTGTTTGTGCTCATTTGTATATATACTCCCTCCATTGTGTAGTATTTTGGTTTTCTTAGCAATCATATTCATACTGGTCATAGACGGACCTAACTGTCCTTAAGCCCGGGCAGGCACCCAAGCTTCCGGCCGGCCGACAAAACTAATTTTATAGTAATTTGATTAAAAATAGTGTCATTAGCATTAAAATACATTGTTTGTCCAGGGTTTGAATAATTCTTGGATCAGCCACCGATACTGGTCCGGTTTATTTGTACATTGTGTGGTTTATATGTTAAGTTTTCTAAAATAATTGTAAGTGCGCACAGTGTGGACACCGGAAAAAGTAGCTAGCAACGTGTTTGTTCGTGCCGGACAGGATGGTTAGGCGAGGGAGGTTTAATATAGCAGGGTGTGCAATTCTGTTTCGAGGAGATGACAGGGCCGGGAGACATATCCGGCCGGTGACCAGTGCTCGTAGTAAGTCCGTGTTAGCATGCAGCCGGCCAGCGACACGACAAAAAATCGATGGTCATGGACTTTGGGACGTACGGAGAGTCGAAAACGGAGGCGAGGGACCAAAAGATGTAAATTACAAGGACGGAAAGAGATCAGCCAAGGATCCTACTCCTACGGCTGGATTGCAAAAGCTGGGCATATGCATGAATGTGTTCCTCCTCTGCCCGTCATTAAATGCTACAGTAGTAATTATAATTTCACTTTCCAATCATACATTTACCCTTTTTTTCATTTTTGAATATGAAATATTTAAAAAATGGGTTAGAACGCTAGGTTCACCCGGACCCTAACTGACATGTCAATATTACTTGTTCACAGGTCGCCCTAAACGGACCTAAACGAACATAATATTGTTCGAAATAGGTTGAGCTGCTAAGATGGCCTAAGCACTAGTATAGAAAACGTCATTGTGACGTGTCGAAATGAGTTTCACTGGCGTTAAGCGGCATTCCACCAATATCACACCACCGATACCATCCCTAAAATGGTCGCTGGCCCATTTGGGAAAACATTTAAGAGTACTCCTGACTGGTTGTGGAGGTACCACCTCGCATGCTCGTTGTGAGTACATACTAGCTGTTCGAGGGAGTTGTAGCAGAAGATGGGGTGAAGATGACGATTTATTGTTCATTGTGCGCACATACGGTTTAGTTGTGTGTGGCAGTGTCCACATCAAAACCGTGCACGTGACGATGGTGAGCCGGACAATCGGCGTTATAGTAGTGTTCATGGAGAGTGGGCGTGGTGACAAATGGTGACTTCGGGTGGTGCTCTTTGAGAATTGTCGTCTGATTCCGGGGGAGAAAACCTTAGTTCTGATTTTCATTGTTTGTACCAGGCAATATCGGCTCTCTAGTCTTTTCCAAGTTGCGTTGTTTAATGTTTGGACATTTTTCAGGGGCGAAAACCCTTGGTCTGACTATGGTGGTTGTTCCCTTGTTAAAGACATTCTTTGGGATGAAAACTTCACTTGCGACACATTTGCAACTCATGTGACACACGAATCATGAAGTAAATCCGGTGAAGTAAAACTTGACTTGACCGATCTCTAACTTAATTCTCAATCAATCAAGAATTTGCAAAAAAGAAGACCACGGTCATATCCGGTGAGTGAGAGAGGCAGGCATATTACACTAGTCACAATGAAGATATCATGAGTAGTATCCGGTGGTGACTACCATTGTGACTGGTCTTATATGCTCCGGGATGTGAACAGCGCGCAGCCGCACGTAATCTGCGTGCATGCATGCAGACGGTCAAACCGCGCGCACGTACATACGTGGTGGGGATAAAACACGTACGTTGCTTACGTACGTGTCGGCACGCTACAAACATTCATCGGTTCCTTTTTGTACGCTATAAATAAATTTGATAGTATCAGGCGACAGACACGACAAAATCTCAATGCATGGTTCCTATATTTTGCAACGTACGGAAAGGGATGCGAGGGCCCAACACACAAATTTGGCTGACATCCATATACTATACGGAAAGGGAGTAGTTGCCGACTATACGCATCGTCCGTGTTAGCAGGCGGGCGATCGAGCGAGTGTGTGACACGACACAAATTCGATTGTTGTAGACTTTGTGACGCACGGCGAGTCGAAAACGGAGGTGCGGGGCCAAAAAAAAGTGTGCCAAAATTACAAGGACGGAAAGAGATCTCAGCCAAGGATCCTACATGCATGCATGGTCTTCCTCAATCAATGCTATTAATTTAATTGGCACTTTCACCCTTTCCCTTAAAAAAATTAAAATTTTACCCTTTTCCCCTTTAAAAACTCACCCATTCCCTTTCAAAAATTAAATATGAGTACAAATATACATAAACACCGGGTTCGCCCCGACCCAAACGTACCAGGGGATGACACACAACCCTCTTATTTGTCCGTCGGTCGCACTAAATGGATCAAACTAGACACATTTGGTGTACGGAATTGGTTGACCCGCTGGATGTCCTAAGCGCTAGTACAAAAAAAATGCCACTTGTGAGGTGTCAAAACGAGGTATAGTGGCGTTCAAGCGGCATGCTACTAATATCACACCACTGATACCAGGCGTAAACTAGTCACTAACCCATTTGGGGAAATTTAAAACAATTTCTAATGGTTCTCGTCGGAAGTAGATTGTCCTCCGGAGGTACCCCATGCATATTCTCCTTTTGAGTCGAGATCGGCTGTTCCAGGGTAGTTCTAGCAAAAGTCGGGGTGAAGTTGACGCTTCACTATTCGTTGTGCGCATGGGGTTTGGTTGTGTGGTGGTGTCCGCATAAAAGTCGTGCACATGATGATGGTGACTTGGACACCTAGCGTTGCAGCAGTGTTCATGGAAAGCGGGGGCGGCGACACATTGTGGCTTTCTCGTGGTGCTCTTCGAGCATTGGCTCTTTGTTTGTAGGGTGAAAACCTTAGGTACGAGTTTTATTGGTTGTACCTGGCAATGTCGGCTCTCTGGTCGTTTCCTAGTTTGGAGAATGGACATTTTTCGGGGTGAAAACCCTTTTTCTTGCTATGGTGGCCGTTTATATTTGTTAAAGACATTCTTCGGGGTAGAAACCCCACGTATTTGCAACACCTTTGCAACTGACATGACAAGAAGTCGTGAGGCAAGCCCGCTGTATTAGGACCTGAGCTCTAAGGGCATGCACGATGCTGGAGAAGGCATGTCTTGTTTTAGCCATCCACATCATCTACTCGGTGGAATGAGAATTAGTAGCAAAACCTAAGAGGAAAAAAAGAGAGACATGCAGTCATATATATATATATATATATATACGGTGACCAGCCATATAGACAGGCAGGCTATTATATGGTCCAGGATGTCACCAGCGCGCCGGCCGCACGTAATCTGCGCGTGCATGCATGCATAAACGCCTCCGATCCCTCGCAGACGACGGTCAAACCGCGCCGCGCGCACACGTACGCGTGGTCGGGGAAAACGCGTTCGTCGCTTATGTACGTGTGTCGGCACGCGCGCTGCGAAGATTTCATATATCGGTCCCGTTTCCATCGTTCCCAGGAGCTACCTGCAGCCGGCCGGTCGGCGACACGACAAAATTTCAACTGTCCTAGACTACTTGGCTACGTACGGAAACGGAGATGAGGACCCAGCACACGAGACAAATTGGGGCTATTTGAACAAAATTGACACAAAGTCAAAAGAAATTCATAAAGTGAACTCGCGGCAAAAGTATTTTGCTAGATCTAATCTTTTTTGTTTGGCACCGTATAGAGTGGCGCTGCACTCTATAACGCAACACCATCACCGCTGCACTCTATAGTACAACGTCATGGACGACACATTTTGTAAATGTAACGCCATGTCCGACGGCGCTGCACTGTGTTGTTCAACGCCACGCGTGCGATGTCGTTGCACTGTAGAGTGCATCGCCAGTCTATACGGCGCCTTAGTTAGATCTAGTGAAATAATTTTGCCGCGGGTTTAGTTTATGATTTTTTTTTGACTTTGGATCAATTTTGTCCAAATTCCCACAAATTGGAGACGTGAAAGGGGTCTCCCAAAATTATCGAGGACAAAAAAAAGATCCTACCAACTTATAAAAAAAAAATCCTAGTACTACAAGGGATGATACATACACGTAGGCCTGCTAGCTGGTCTGGTCTTCCTCGTCTGCCGCCAATCAATGCTATCAAATTAAATGGCGCATTGCTTCCATATATACATTTACCTTTCCCTGTTTCCACTCCATGCCCATGGCCGCCTATACATACACGGCTTGGAGAGTTGGAGGAAGGAAGGAAGCTTCCTCTCGCCTCCATCGGCAGTAAATCTCCCCGCCGTCTCCGCCCCCCTTCTTCCTATATACATACCCACCCCCCGCATTCGTTTTCTTCATCGTCAAATCTCTTCCTTCCTTCCTTCCTTCCTTTCGCCACAACTCAACACACAACCGAGCCCCCATAGTATACCTTAGACGACATCTATAGATATAGATCGGAGAGGTAGCTAGAGGTGGAGGAAGGAGGCCATGGCGTTGGACCCCATGCCCTATGGCTCCGGAGACTTCTCCTTCACCATGGACACCTCCCTAGCCTACCTCTGCCCTCCTGCGCCGGCACCAACGCCGACGCCGAAGCCTGCACCACCGCCAACCCCGACGCCGACGCCGGTCGCCCAGGATGATACCCATTGCCACCAACACATGGAGGTTTGCCTTTCTTTGCACCATTCTCCACTGTCGGAACTATTATTATTCCATGGTATGCACGCAAACCCGCTCGGACGATCTTGTCGACCTCGTAAGCGTTTTGCTAATTAATTGCCTGAATCATTACGATCCCTCCTCCCAATTGTTTGTTGCCTATCTAGTTTCTTGCTTCTACCTTCCTCTTTCTGGGTTTTTGTTTCTCAGTCAGATCTATATTATATTGCGCACTGTTAATTTGCTACTCCTATGTAAATTCATCTTCATGCACTACTACATCTGCTAATTTCTTTTTAGTTCCTAGTATTAAGAGTAATTGAGTATGTACCGCGCGTTGCATCCTCTTGATTTTGCGTACAGTATAGATCCGTCTTTTACCTAGTTCATCGTAGGCGTATGTGGCATTAATTATTGCAGTATTTACTTCCTTCCTCTGCGCGCGCGCGTCCACGATCGATTTTCTTCGTCATGAATCTTGACCCTTGAACGTACAAAAAATCACTTCCGTAATCAGTTGTTGCTGTTGTTGTATCATGGCATGGCAGAGCTTGGATGAGAGGCTAGCAGGCGCGTCGTCGGAGCTGCGGAAGACGAGGGAGGACGTGCGCCTCAAGCAGCACAAAATCGCCTCCCTGCTGGACTTGAGGCGCCGCAACAAGCACGAGCTCGACCGGATCCGCCACAGGAACCACCTGCAATCCCGCCAGATGGAAGCCATCACGCCCAGCGGCGGCGGCGGCCCTGTCCCGTCCTCGTCGTCCCCCGTGGCCGTCCATCCCCTGGCAATGTCCAATAATCCATTCGCTCTACCAAGACCTGCAGCCGTTGTCGCCGTCGCCGCCCAGGAGGGCGGGAGCAGGGCCGTGGCGCCTCAGGTGCCGAGATTTGCACCTGTTGTTGTCGGCGACGACAGGAGCGCTGCAGCAGCAGCACCGGCGCAGCTTCAGATACTGGCGGCCAAGAGCTCTCTCGCGTCCTCTTCGTCCCCGGTGGCCTTCCATCGCCCGCCCATGATCAATCCATTCGCTGTGCCAAGATCTGCGGCCGTCGTCGCCCACGAGGGCACCAGCACGGCCACGGCGATTCAGGTGCCGAGCGAGGACATGAGCGATGCATCAGCGCCGCAGCTTCAGATACTGGCGGCCAAGAGCCCTCTCGCGTCCTCGTCCTCCCCGGTGGCCGTCGATCGCCCGGCCATGATCAAGGTGTCAAGCTCTGCAGCATCAGTAGCCGACGTCGAGGAGAGCAGCTCCGCTGCAGCGGCGGCGCAGCTGGCAGCCACGAGGCCGTTGGCCCTCGATGGCCGCACAGCATTGTTCGGGCCATACTCCGTGGCTCACATTCCAGCCGTCAGTGAACACAGAAGCGCTGCAGCACCGGTGCACCTTGGGCTGCTGGCGGCCAGGAGGCCATTAGCCCTCCATGCCCCAGCCTTGGTCGGGCAATCCTCGGTAGCTCGCGGTGCAGCCGTCGTGGCCTACAGGAGCGCCACTACGGCGGCGGACCTTGAGATACTGGCGGCCAAGAGGCCTCTGCCGCAGAAGGGGAGGCTGGTGCAGGCGATGATGGAGGCCGGGCCTCTGCTGGAGAATCTTATGGTGGCAGGGCCGCTGCCGCGTTGGCGCAACCCGCCTCTGGCGCTGGCGCAGGCCACCGCCATGACATCGGCTACGTCAACCTCCGGAGCTCAGACGGGTTTGCCATGGTCGGCTCATTAGCTTTCTCATCGGTCGTCAACATTTTCTGTTGCTCGTGCTATTGTGAACAAAGTGTTTTCAAGACTAACTTTATGTTGGTCATGCTATATATTACTCGTGTATTTTCAAGACTAATTTTCTGTTGATCGTGCTATATATTGTAAACACGTGTTTTCAAGACTAATTTTCTGTCGCTCATGCTATTGTAACCTGGTGTGTGTTCTGTTGTGAGCTGGTGTGGTTTCAGACTAACTGAGGCGATAGCTATTACCAAATGTTGCTCGTAGAAGCTAGCAGATATCACCTGGATTTTGTGATTTTCAATTATAAATGATTTCTATAGTATTTTTTATCATTTATGTCAATATGACCAACTCAAGACTCAGCTTTTCCATTTGTCCGGTCCATACTCAAATATTGCCACCACCCATTAAAACACTACTCAGTTTTATCATTATTTCATCAGTGGCGGACCTGGCCCAAAAACTAAGCGGTGGCCTTGTTATTTGGACGAGTGGGGCCTTTACTATAAATTATGAGGTTTCTAAGGTGAAAAATAAAGAAACAATTTTTCCTCTTGACTCGCATCACCCCCACTCGGGTGACCGGGTCACAGGCCACCCCTCCTCCCGCGCTTTAATTCCCCCTCCAACCCTTCCATCGCTGGCAGATGTCGTTGGACAAGGCCCGTGCAATGCTGGCGACGACATGCTCCCTTCCTCTACACTCTCTATGTGGGGTGCGTGGGGCTCGTCGACAATGGGTGGTGCGGCTCGAGAAGCTATGGTTTGATGCGCGGCCGAGTGCGGTGGTGCGGCGGGGCGATGGAGCGGTGGCACCGGAGGTGCAGCGGTTCGATGCCAAGGGTGCGATGGGGCGACAAAGCGATGGCGTCGGCACGAGGGTGCGGCTGGTTGGCTTTGCCCACTCGCCCTAGATCGGGGTCATACGAGACCCATCTAGGTTTGCGCTGGACCAACCTGTCTGTGATGGCAGCACTTGCTAGAGACGACGGTTGCGGTGAGGATGGTGTTGGGGATGGCAGCGACGGCAGTTGGCCTATTGCAGCGTGGCGGCGAGGGATTTATGGTCTGGGCCTGACAGAACCCTCCTAGGACCGTTGTGCCTCCGTGGGGGATTTACGAGCCTGCTTTGATCCTGGTTGGACCCACCTGGGACTAGTTTGCCCATGTTGGCATCGAGTTTTTTCGTCCGCCTCTGTCTTGCAGGCCTTGTGATGGTAGCTTCAGTGGGACGACTATGGTGGCTTCATGACCATAGTGGTGTGTGTTGGTGGGCAGCGAGTTTGCTGGTGTTGAGTCTTCCGGTGGGACCTTGCGGGCTCATGTGCAACGGATAACCTAAGGGTTTTGGATGGGTTTTTTTGGGGGAGAAATCCTTATAGGTTCGTCTCACAATGAAGGGTGTTGCCTTCGGGTGGCCCATTCCTTCCTGGAGGGTGTCATGGCTACCCTCAGTCCACTTCCCTCTGTTTGCTAGGGAAACCCTAGGACCAATGCGTTGGTTCTGGCAGCAGCGACACTGACATCGATTTCCTTCTTGAAGGTGTTGCTTCCTGTTTCGATTCGGTGCTAGGAGCGTGGTGGAATATCTTCAGAGAGCCCAGCGGTTGCTGGTCACCTTCGCTTCGTCGATTCACCTTTTTCTTCCTTTGTTTCTTCTCTTTTTCTTTTGGACATGTTTGTGCTGCTGCCTCAACCTTTTCTTCAATTAAGACCCTCGTTGGTTATATCTTGTGATTGCTATATAAATATAGTGAGGGACAAACCTGTTTTGAGAGAGAGAGTAAGTGGCTGTCGGTATATCCGTTGCATTTGTGGCCAGTTACTCTTGCTACATGCTACTCTTACAAGCTACTGCCAAAGATATGCCACAAATCTTCATCTTATGTGTCTTTTATATATACTAAAAGAAATATACAGGAGGATATAAAATAGAGGCAAAGTTAATCCAAAATTATTAAAATTATTTTGATATTTCAATCCAAAATTTGTAGCTGGGATTTAACAAAAGATCATTAACCATGAAACTCTTTCACACGATCACGAATCGCTTTGACACATTTAAGCTGACGTAACCTCTTTGGCATGGTTATGTGTCGAGAAGAAAACATTTTGGACCTAGACTTGTGTAATTAAGCAACAAGCAGTCTTTCGAGTAATAGTACCCCGCCTTCAACCTATCTTAGCAACATTTACGATGTCGAGAAACCCATGGAATTGTGTCTTTGCCTGACATGTGCTCCGGCTTTGTGTGGTGTTGATCTCGTCGCTGATCTGGTCTGGTGTTCTTGGAGCGCGGCGGTATTGACTGCTGCTGGTTTGATAGACAGGGTGGCGCTAGCCCGATACCCTCCGGCCAATGTTCTGGAAGGCCAAACCCTTGGTAGTTGCACGTGGACGGTTCACAGCTGTACAACCGCTTGGTTTCTCCTTTTTTTTATGTTGCTTGTATTGCTACCTTTACGAGGGCGTACATATTTTTTAAAAAAAATCACTGTACATGCTCCCGGACAAGCATACAAATAAATGAGAAATGGAACCAATCACATCAACAAGATACAAAGAAACAATTATAGGCTTAACATTATCTCGAATCATGATCATCAATAAAAAGTGTTGTGAGAATGTTACAGAGACGAACCTAATCCCTCCTATTATCTCCCCAACATTGATGGTATTGCCTGTGTCGGTATAATGAGTACATATATCATGAAAAATTCAACAAAAGATAACAACAGAGTATACGAATTTACATCAAAGTATCACCAGGCCAAGGTGCTTTCTCCGTATACGAACACTTTGTTTTCTACATCCCTTATCCATTGGCATACCCGATTGCATATCTTGATGGCCTGAGTCTGCAAAATAAATACACCTCAAGTAAGATTACTGGGTGATATATGATGGATTAGTCCCATCCCTAATGCTACTGAATGTAGCAGATAGCCAGACACCAACCTTGTCAGCCAGAGGATGAAAGGCTGCATACAGCTCAAAATCTTGGGTTATCCAACAAAATAACACTGCCATGGAAGGGAAATTATGTAACATAGAAAATGTACAACATGGGTGAATACAATCATGATACTAAAGATAGAAAATTCAAGAGCATCTTATAACAATAGCAATCCAGGGATATTAATGCCACAGAACAGCTAGTCCAGCAAACAATTACTTAACAGCTAGCAGTTTGCATTCATATGTGCACATGCACAGGATGGATTATTTTTACTATTTTTCTGATGGTTGTAATTCTCTACCCGGGTCTTTTTAGGTCTCCGCACAATCTAGTTTCATGGTAATGAACAAAAGAGCAGCATATTAAAACTATTAATGTATACACGAACATTCACAATCCTGTCCTACAAACAGATAAAGGCACCATTTCCGTTGTTTCAGAACAGTGTTCTGTATGCTTGCAGAGGTTGATATTACACAATTATGTCCTGTGGACAAGAAGCTATGTTGGGCTAGGACTAATAGAGCAAGCAGAATAAAAGGTCAAAATGGTTTCCAGTTCAACTATATTGGCATAGAATCTATATCACATATTTGGGGAAACACACGTGCAGCTTAATCAAATGCGTTTTTATCTTTCTGTTGATTCATAGTTTTAGTCTTCTTTTCCATACAAACTGAGTTTATGAGAACATACCTAGAACCCACCATCAGGTTATCAAAGGTAAATTGGCTATGAGAACTTCTATGCATCATAAAAAAGCTGCACATAAAATTTACTAAAAACAAATTGCATGTTTCTGCTATTGCTACCTACAAATTATCCAATAAGCACGATAACTAAAGAGGGAGCTAACTTAAAATGTCTCATTTGTCAATGTTTTTCAAACACAACAAATGAGTTGTTGAGTGCTGCTACTCATGGATAACTCACCATAATCTTCATCTCGTCTGAATTGAGTTCTGTGTGGGCCAGTTTCCTTATCATGCATGGAAGCATAGAACTTTTGATAAGCTTTGTACAATCTGCAAACATCAGGTTTTGCCTCAAAGATGGTTAACTAATACAGAATTAAATAAGGTACCGTCATCAATACTCAATACCTCTTCTGTTCCTTTGGATTTCTTACGGGCAACGCAAACTCAGACGATACATACTGGTCAAGATAGACACTTTTGTATATAAAATGCCAAAGTCCAGCTGGTCCACCAATTGCTACTTCAGAAGACTGTGCAGGTGGTGGTGTAGATTGAGAAGAAAGCTCAATGGGGACATCTTCAACACGCAGCACATTCTCATGCAAAGACCTTTGGGCTTCAATAAGGACATTCGACTTCAATAGAACATCCTGAATGCGGGCCCTAGACATTGTTCAAAAAGAATAGTTGACTCAGTTCCATATACGTCTTAGGCAGAACACACTCGGCATTTTGTGATATATTGAGCATGTCTTAGCCATTTCATTGCGCAGCTCACCTAGAATCTTTCAAGTCATAAAAGGCATCTGATCTCGGAGTAAGAAGAGTCACATATGTATTTTCCTGCCATGGAGAAAAGATTAGTTAATCTAATAGTACTTCCCAATGCTAAATAAATAAATAAAATTTGATTCATGCTGCATATTTGGCCCCCTTCTTTTCAGCTTCTTGGCCAGCTTCTCCCAGAAGCTACCCTCGACCAGCTTCTCCCAGAATCTCATCTTCAAAATTCGTTCAAACTTCTTAACTAGTAGTTTCAATGTCAATTTAAAAGTATAAACGATTTTGGCAGATGAGATTCTGGGAGAAGCTGGTCGAGGGTAGCTTCTGGGAGAAGCTGGCCAAGAAGCTGAAAAGAAGGGGGCCAAAGTTCTACAAGTTTCCATCTGCACCATAAGACATGCATCATGATGCTCTTAATAAAGATATTGTTGAAGTGAGACAGCATAGTCAGATGCACATATTTTACTCACATCAAAAAAATGAACGTAAGCGTATAGGAAGGCCATAGGATTGTATCTTGGCAAGCATATGGGTGAAAAAGACTCCGAAGTCCTGCAATAAACAGATGAAACTTTAAGAAGAGTGGTTGTAGGCCAAGGTTTTTCATTTCAGAGAGCATGTCATGATTACCTAAAAGATTCAGAGGACAATATGAAATTTGAAAGAAGTAAAATATCATCAGGATGCAAAGTTGCCTTTTGTGCCCCGACAAGACTAATAACCTGAAATTAACCAATAATGTAACTAACTGTCAGAAACATAAACACAGAGGACTAAGGAAAATAAATTGTTTACATTGAACATATCAGAAGACTAGCAATCACAAGTGGAATATTGACATGGATAAAGTTATGTGCCTCATGATGGGATGTGCTGGAAGCACATATAACAAATGCTAGCATGAGTATGGAGCAATATATAATGGTAATGGTACTTTGTCAAGTTACAGAGAACAAAAGTCATTCACTATTGGAGAGAGCGTAAAATATCTGATAATGTGATACCAAAGAACACAAACTGCAAGGTTGATACAGAAGTTTCCAGAGATGTGGCATGTGACTTTGGATATAGTAAAAGATGTAACTGACTAACTAACAATAAAATAAGTTTTTATGCCCTTTGTATGAACCTCTAGAAAGTTCAATTGGGACCTAAAGAGTGTTCAGAAGTAGAAAATAACTCAAATGAACTTAGTATCCCATGATCCCACTGGAAGTTCTGACAGGAGATTGGACTAACCTTGTGCTCACACATCAACAGTGCAAACAGAACTCCTGAATCGGCAATGTCCTGCAAGACTGCACTAGCAGCCTGTCTTGTTGCTTGGGCAAGGGGAAGGCATGTGTATGCATGAAGAAATGTAGCAGGATTCCTGTAGAACAGTTCGCATAAGATTTGAGTTAAGCACTAAAGTCTACATGTATATGGCACAACATCAGTATGATGGGAACAGAAGAACATACTGACCAGCTGAATGCACGTATAAGAGATAAGAAAACTGCATCGGTGCCACCTAACAGTGGTGCCATATCAAATTTGGGATTCTTCTCAAAGCACCTGTTGACCGACTTTGTCAAAATAAGCAACATCTGCAGACAGAGAAATCAGGATAAGAATGGATAAAGTAGTCTGTATCACCACAATAAGAGATTACACAAACTACAAATGTCTTAAGATGAATGCAACAGTGGAAGCACCTGACCATACATGAGCTCTAGTTGGCCCCTCAATCCTTCAAACGACTCTTCGGTGCAGCTTATACAAACTAAATAAATTGGACCTTTGACAAGGAAAACTATCTGAAAGGGTAGTGTAAAATAAACTTAGTACATTATAGTTAGCACATAAAGAGGATTGCAAATGAAATGTCTAGGTTAATCAGGCCTCAGTGGGAGAAAGCATGCATTCTCCTTCTGAAATTAGATTAAGATAACAGAGTAAATTTTGGACAAGGGCACCTGACCTGATGTTTTCCAGCTCTCACAAATTTGATATGGTCAGCGCTGGATAAACACAAGAAAGATCACCAAGATGAAATTCAGCACAGCCAAGATGAAAAAAGTCAAGATGGAAAGATCTAATCATTGCAATCATTAAAAACACAACCACATACCTGTTCTCGACAAATGAAACAATTGCTTGCAATGTAGCAGAAAATCCGGCTAACTTGTGCTCATCTCCATACCTGAAAGTTAAAACAAGATGATGAATACACAATGTAATGATTTTTCTTTTGAAAATGCACCATTCCTGGTAAACTCCATCATGAATTCCTCTGCATAAGATATTTCACTACCTAGAGTATATTGGCTTGCCGGAATTGCTCAAAATGAAGAAATGTTTTTTCCTCTTCCTCCATGAAGCTGAAGCATCATCCTGGGAACATCAAAGGAACACAGTTAGGGTGACACATCACCTACACTTCCAGCAGTCCGGCTACAGAACATTCAAACTTCACGGGAGTGCCACCAACGATACCAAAAAGCAAGCAGATAACGAAGTCGTGGAATATTCTGTACAACCAATTTGGTAGTTTTTAGATCTGTAAATACTAAACAGAGCGTGCAGGAGCATCAGTACCAAAATTACATAAACACGATCGCACTGGTGACTGCAGACAACATCCTCGTGGGCAAGACAATAAAGAGGAACAGTGCTGGAAAGTGCCAGATGGAGGATGGTTAAAGCTCAACATAGACACAAGCTACATTTCTGAATCAAATTCTCGGGCTTGGGGTGCAGTCATCCGAGATCATAATGGTCATATCCTCATTTATGCTAGGGCGACTATCACTAACTGCCAAAGTGCAGAAATGGCTGAGGCTATCTCTTGCCTTGAGGGGTTAAGGTTAACAATCCATGAAGTCGATAAACCAATTCACTTAGAAAGTGACTACCCAATAATCAATAAGATCTTGGCGGGCAATACTAGAAGATAGCAGGTATTATTGTATAGGGATAAGTATCCTACTTCGTGAGCTACCAGATTTTAAAGTGAGCAAAATTAACAAATCCTGTAATAGAACAGCGGATGATATTGCTCAGTTTAGTCGTAGAATGTCATGTTTGGGGGTGTTTCAAGGCTCGGTCCCAGCCAGCATGCTGGAAACGGCTATGCGCAATTGTAAGCAACCTATTTTATCTTCATTAATAAAACACACACAATTATTTTTACTCCCTCCGATCCAAATTAATTGACTTAAATTTGACTAGATTCGAATGAATCTAGCAGTAAAACATGTCTAGATGCATTCAAATCTAGATAAACCTGAGTCAATTAATTTGGATCGGAGGGAGTATAAAAAGTTACATGCTACTCCCTCCGTCAGTACTTGATATATATAGCTCAGCACATGAGGAATGAACGGAGGGGTGAAAAATAATTCTTATGTAGATGGTTGAAGCAGCTTAAGCCGCCATGGGAGCAGCACCGAGGAGCGAACATGAATATGCATCAGAACCAAAGCTACACTTTACTTGCAAAACTACTAATTCTGAATGAATTGAGCGGTGAACTAGCGTACGTGTAATGTGTTAGGCACAATGATGAGGTTCTGCAGTGTAACAGAACAGGAACAGAGAGCGAACAGGGAGGACCTCGTCGACATGCTTCTTGTCGCGCGCCCAGTCCTCGGCACCTGGGGCGTGGGGCGGGGTGGCGGCGTCGGGCTCCTCCTCCTCCTCCTCCTGGATACCGCCGCTGGAGGCGAGGCTGCTGCCCCGCTCGCCGGCGTAGCCGCTGCTGCTGGGGCTGGGCGGGCCGGCGTCCCCGTACCCGTCCTCCTCGAGCCCCTCCATCTCCTCCTTCCAGGCGGCGGTGCTGCTCCCGCCCCTGGACGCGGCCGTGGTGTACCCCTCGTCGTCGTCTTCCTCGTCGGCGTCGGCGGTCTCGTCGATCTCGGGGGCTGGGTCGGCGGCGAAGTCCGGGGGCAGGTCGCGGAGGGAGAGGGCGGCGAGAGTGGTGCTGGCGTCGTCGGCGACGGGGGCGGGATCGGGGCTCGGATCCGGGTCCATGTCCACGGCGGGCAGGGGAGGGGAGGGGAGGGGAGAGGAGTGGGGTACTGCTGGAGGGGAAGAGGAGGTCGATCTATCGGCCGGTCGGCTAGAGTCGGGTTAACCGTCTGGTTTGGTTTGACCGGCTGGTAGGTTTCACACGTGGATTTCATCTGCGTTGGTACTTGGTGGCGAGACGACCAGCAAATCGGACACGTGCAGGTCGAGGATCCTTAGAGCGATGCAAAATTCCATGGATTTATAAATAATCATAACGGCAGTAAAGAAACCTAAAAGATTTAAATAAGTCTATGAACACACTATAGCTAGCATAAGCCGAAGACGCGCAGTCATCCTAGCTTCTCCATCACTAGCAAAGTTTATCATAGCAGAGTTTGTTCTAGTAGACAGACAGAAAGTCGCTGTGCTAAATTTCTCAAAGAACCAACGCACTAAAACAACAATCATCGTCAAACATCCGTATGGAAAAGACTGACCTGAACTCACACTAATGAACACGAAAACGAACCAGATCACAGGAGGACCAAACCAAAGAAACTGTTACGTTTTGTCATGTGAAACCAAAGAATACTTAGCAAACGGATTTTTAGTGGTTTTCTGACAAAGTAACAAAACAAAGAGCAAGTAATAGAAGTAACGAACAAACGGAGCAAGTGGCCAAATCCTTTCTTAGCAAAGGACAAGCCGGTGGAAATACTTATAAGGACCAAACGTTCTCGAGGACACATGGGAATTCTGCCAAGTGCTTTCGCTGCAAATAGCTGAGTACTCTCCTTTGGTGTTTGTAAGTGTTGTGTGGGCCTTACTGCCCTTCCTAGGACTAATACATACTTGTAATTAAACCCTCTGCAAATATTCGTAACTACAGGAAATTAATTAAGATATAAATCTAACCACGGTCTTAAACTCTGAGATCCTACGCTCCTTTGTGCAAAGGTGTCCTAACGAGGGTTCAGGTTTCTGTCACTCCGGCAACCCTACAATTAGTAGCCAAATACACAGTGCATTCCCCTAAACCCATAAATGGTGAAGTGTCATGTAGTCGTTGTTTCACATGACACCACTAGAAGAATAGCACCACAACTTAAATACTAAACCATTGAATAATAACTCATCACAGATTCATTACTAACAACATGACTTCTTCCATGTCATCAAGAACTAAACGAACTACTCACGAGACATCATATGGATCAAAATCAAAGATGATATGATAATAGATAACAATCTGAACATAAACAATAATCCAATGGTTCCACTCACAAGCATCAACTACAATAGTAATTAACATCGGGAAAGTTTCCCCTAATGAACTAAGCAATATCCAACACAATTGTTACAGCAGGACGGAGTGGTGATGATGGTGCTGGTGGAGATGATGGTGTGGATGATGATGATCCCGATGAAGCCTAGCTTGATGACGGTGTTGATGGCGACGGTCTCCCCTCTCCGGAAAGGAATTTCCCTGGCAGAAATCTGTCTATTGGAGAGATCTTTCTCTCTCGGTGTTTTCCGCCCCGAGAGGCGGCGAAAATCTATCTGTGGTCGCTCTCCTGGTGTTAGGGTTCCGTAGGGAAGATATAGGCGAAGGGGCGGAGTCGGAGGCCGAACAGGTGGGCCAACCCACCCTAGGCGCGGGGTTAGGTGGGCCCACGCCTAGGGGGTGTGGGGCCCCTGAGGCCCCCCTTCGCTCCTCCTTCTGGCTTTCTTCGTCTTCCGGTAAAATAATATGTTTCCATATTTTTCTGATCTTCGCGAAATTGCACCGAAACGCCGTCTTTTCCATCAGAATCCAGACTCCGGCAGTCCATCCTCTAGGAATCATCCAACATGCATAAACAGATGAAAATCCATAAGTAATACCTCATAATAAGACAAATATCAATGAATAGAGGTAAATTATGATATAGAATAGTGATGCAAATTGGGCGTATCAACTCCCCCAAGATTAGACTTCGCTTGTCTCCAAGCGAATACTGAGCTCAGTAAACATGTCCACAGGTTTATGGAGTGAAGTATCGATAAAAATAATACGAACAAGAAGCATCACACTTACCTTTGCACAACTCATAGAAGAAAGCAACTCACCATTATATAACTTAGCTTGCAACCAAGTACAACAGTCACAATAGAGATACATAAAGATAAATCATAATTGGAATTGGCAAACTTGTTCTTGGTCAGAGAACACCTGATAAACAGTTTCACAAAAGCTTTTTGTAGAAGTTTCAAAATAGGAGCACTCTTTGCTCAAAAAGGTTTTTCACAAGTGAAGGCTTTCAAAGTAATACTGAATAGATAAGAGTTTTGTGCAAACAAGGAAGATAAAGAACATGATTGAATAAATCACCATATGAATGCTTGAAACACAACAACTCAAAAGCTTGCTGGAGATAGAGAAGAAGTGGGTTTACTGACTCAACTGGTAACTGGAGAAAGGTCATTTTATAGACAATAGCAGGGATTATAAGTCATAAAGAGCTTTCAAAAGAGTATGATACTTGTGAGACCCTGGCGCATGGCTCAATAGGATTGATAGGAAACCCATACCAACAAGTTGCAACTTCTTTTCCGGAAGCTCATTCGAAAAGAACTCTAAGGTTAAGCGTGCTTGGTCTAGAGCAATTTTAGGATGGGTGACCGACCGGGAAGTGGATACCGGGTGCGCATGAGTGAGGACAAAGTGTGCAGAAAAGACTAGTGTTGGTCTGTGGGGTTAGTCTAGAGATCCTATTGAGCTTCCAGAAGTGACAGCCGTCGGTCCGGAGTGACCGGGGGTGTTACAAATTGGTATCAGAGTCGACCCTCGCGGTTAAACGGGCGTGTGCGGGTCAGTGGCGCATGGCGCGTGTGGCCCGGAGTGGACACGGCATGGCACATGTGCCGGCACTGGACGCACAGACGTGTGCCAAGAGGGGACGTTCCTGGCTTGTGGTTGATTGACGAGGACGTCGATCTTCTAAGGGTGGGTGTATGTGAGACCCTGGCGCATGGCTCAATAGGATTGATAGGAAACCCATACCAACAAGTTGCAACTTCTTTTTCGGAAGCTCATTCGAAAAGAACTCTAAGGTTAAGCATGCTTGGCCTAGAGCAATTCTAGGATGGGTGACCGACCGGGAAGTGGGTACCGAGTGCGCATGAGTGAGGACAAAGTGCACAAAAAAATACTAGTGTTGGTTTGTGGGGTTAGTCTAGAGATCCTATTGAGCTGCCAGAAGTGACAGCCGTCGGTCCAGAGTGACCGGGGGTGTTACAAAGCTCTAGGCCAAGCACGCTTAACCTTAGAGTTCTTTTCGAATGAGCTTCCGGAAAAGAAGTTGCAACTTGTTGGTATGGGTTTCCTATCAATTCTATTGAGCCATGTGCCAGGGTCTCACAATACTTACTAGCTTTGAGCCCTCATTGCCCCTATCATAAGCATCTTGAGATGATTAAGGTTAAAGTGAACAAAGATGGAGTATATGCTTGACAAAATATAAGTTGGCAATCTCATGTCCCTTGAATATGAGGGCCACTCCTCATGCATACTCAACTTTGGATCTAGGTAAGTTCTTGTCATTGTAAGTATTTGCATATCATTGAGAACCGCCAACGGGGTACCCCTTGCACATGGTATAGGAGCTTTCCCATAGCCAAAATGACAAGGCAAGCAAACAATGAGCATCTCAACAATCTTTTTATTTACTATGCATATAGCTTTTTATTGAGGATGCTTCATAGATGACACACTATGGTGATGATGCAAGTTTCCACCATGATTAAGCATGGCTTAGGCTAGCGGCCCAGGCGTTTCCCTAACACAGAATACAAACTCCATGGACTTAAAAGTTCCCTCTTTATTTCACACCGTTGACATCCATAGACAAAAGAGCACGATATAAACTGTGTATAGAGTACAAGTGCAATGTTGAAAACGTTTCCCGTGACAGCACGGTTCTACTAATTCCAACGTATATATGCAAGCATATACAACTTCGATGTCCACAATGGTTCAAGTTTATTAGGGGCAAGTAAATAAGGTGTGCCATCAAGTTCATGAGAGCTTTACTAACTAGTTTTCACATAACAAAATACTTTTTAATTCGAAAGGTAGTTGAAGCTTGAGAATTTTGCTAGGAATAGCAATAGCTATTAGGTAGATATGGTGGATGTAGGGGTTCGTATCATGGAAAACAAAAAATTTCTACCCCATGAACACACAATCAAGATCTAATCTATGATCAAGCCAAGATCTATCTACTAGATTGTAGCAACGAGTCGATGGAATACTAACCCTGGAAGATCCAAAGCGGTTAACGAGAGCAGATTCTCGTGGGTGATGTAGTCGTACACTTGCCGATCTCAAAATCGCGTAGACGATCCTTCCGGCGCCGCGTTCCGGTAGCGCTCCCGCAGTCGGTCACACGTTCGGTACTCGATGAAGACCTTCCTCTCCCTTGTTCCAGTAGCCAGCGGAGGTTGTAGCACTCTCCTCGCGATTCCGGCAGCACGACGGCGTGGTACCGGAAGTAGAGGGGAGATCTTGCAGGCTTCGCCTTAAGCCGGAACAAGTATGGTGGACTATGAGAGAGCCTTGGTGATCTAGGGTTTAGAGGCACCAAGGAGAGGGAGCTAGGCCGGCGTCTAGGGCAAGGGGAGATCCCCAACTCAGCGACTTGGCAAAACCTAGGAGGCGGCGGCGACTTTGGTGGAGGCCGGCGGCTAGGGCTAGGGTTTAGAGGAGAGAGGTGTAGGGAAGAGGGGCACCCCTGCCCCTTCTTTTATAGGTGGGAGGAAGGCGCGGTTGGGAGGAGGGAGTCCTCCTCCAAATCCTCCTCCTTGGCCGGCGGTGGAGGGAAGAGGACTTCCTCCCCAAGTAGGTTTCCTACTCTCCCTCCACCAAGCAAACTTGCCGTTTGACTTTTCAAATTGGCGTTTGACTTTTCAAACTAGGATTTGATTTATCCCTTTATTTTGCTCAGCGATGACATCTAGTACATGATGCAACCATTCCAACTTGTTATGAAACATTCATGTACCCTTCCCCTCCGGAGTGCCGGACCTTCCGGAACCTTCTAGAACATTCCCGATGAAAACACCGGAATCATTCTCCATCTCCGAAACAGGACTTTTCTTATACGAATCTTATTCTCCGGACCATTCCGGATCTCCTCGTGATATCCCGGATCCCATCCGAGACTCCGAATAACATTTGGTCTCTTACTCATCATTTCATAACTACTCAACAACATCGAATCCTTAAGTGTGTCTCCCTACGGTTCGTGAATTATGCGGACATGATCGAGACACTTCTCCGATCAATAACCAATAGAGGAATCTGGAAATTCATATGGCTCCCACATATTTCTACGATTACTTTTCGATCGAATGAACCACTTACATACGATACCAATTTCCCTTTGTCTCACGTTAGTTTACTTATCCGAGGTTTTGATTGTCGGTATCTCTGCATACCTAGTTCAACCTCGTTACCGATAAGTACTCTTTTCTCGTTCCCGTGATATGTGATCCCTTGTGAGCCAGTCACATGCTTGCAAGCTAATTGGATGACATTCCACCGAGAGGGCCCAGAGTATATCTATCCGTCATATGGATGGACAAATCCCACTCTTGATCCATGTGTCTCAACCCATACTTTCCGAACACTCAATGCCATCTTTATAGCCAGCCAGTTACGGTGTGGTGTTTGATGTCATCAAAGCATCCTTCCGGTGATGGTGATAAGCATGATCTCATGGTCGAAGGAATTAGGTTACTATGTATCAGAAATCTTATAGCAAATGAACTATATAAAATGACTTGATCTTTATGCTACGCTTAACTATAGGAGTATGTCCATCACATCATTCTCCTAATGATATGACCCTGTTGTTAATAACATCTCTATGTTCATGATCAGGAAACCATGATCATATATTAACCAACAAGCTAGTTTAACAAGAGGCTTTACTAGGGACTCTTTTATGTTTACAAATCACACAAGTATTAATGTTTCCTGTTAATACAATTATAGCATGGTATGTAAACATTTATTATAATGTAACATCCCTAAATTCATGATTTCAAAGATTGCATATCATTCATGCATGCATATAGATTTGAGATCAATTTCAAACTCATCTCAAGAAAACAGAAGCACATAGTGCTATCATTTTATGTGAGCCAACTTAAATCAGATGCCCATCCTCACTTGAGAGCTTAGTGTTTTAAAAACCAAGTTTGGTTGCTTCTATATTGATTGGCTTGAGTGTAGAGTTTGAACAAAATTTTACAAAATAAAAATGGTTTCAAAACCATTTTAAAAACATTTGCAAATTTAGTGCTATGGCACTGTTTATTTTGTTATTTCAAAAGAACCAAGCTTGAACAAGAGAGACCACTTGATTCTATGCCCTGAAATGTGATTGTTGCACACTGCAAAAATCCCAAAAATATTTGAATTCAAATAGAGTTTGAATTCATTTGAAACTCATTCCAGAAATTCAATTTAGGAAAGAGAAAAGAGAAAGGAAATGGAAAAGGGCCGGCGCTAGGATTTGAGCCCAGCAACAGATGCAGCCCAACTAGCCCACCCGGGTCTCCCCTCTCTCTCTCGCACGCGCGGATGTACCCAACGAGTCGCTGACACCCAGACCCCACTTCCTCTCTGCTTATTTCGCTGACGAGCGGGCCCTCTCCACGTCACTCCTTCTTCCCCAAAATTCCGCGCACGAACTCCGCCGCTGCCCATTGCTGCTTTGATTCCGCGAGGTAATTGACATTGAATCACTGAGCGTTTCTTGTCGAGCCTCTTGCTACTTAATCCCCTCTCTCTCGCGGCCATTTCCCCTCAGTCAATTTCATCTCCACGCCACCAGGCTGCTCGCAACTCGCCAGACGCCGCCGCTGTCCCGACGACCTCCGCGACTGATTCCGGTGAGCTTCGACTGCCTCCCTTTCTCTGGTTCAAACTATCGTGCCTAGCATGATCTCGTGCATCTCCTAATACTCTTCGCTTGCCTGCTCGTGACCCAGGACGCCGTCCCCGTTCGTGCCCACAACCGACTGAGCCGCCACCCAACTCCGACGACCGATTACGGTAAGCAGAGCGCGCCCCTTGCCCCCTCTTGCATACGAGGATGTTTGCCACTGTCTTGCACTTCTCCTAATCCCGCTGGTTCGTGCTAGGGCGACGCGAAACCTCGGCAACAACCTCGACAGCAACCACCTGACGCCGCGCACGACTCTGACGAGCTCCAGTAGCCCCTGCCGTGCGCCCCTTCCCAAGCCACCACCACGTTGAGCTTCAGCACACCACCGCGGTTCTGGTAAGCCTCATACCCCTCTCCCGCGCGACCTAGAACACCAGCGCCGCCGCTGACAGACGCGTCGCCGCCAGTCTCCGCCGCTAGCGCCGCTAGTCTTTGGTCAAGGCAACATCAGCCGTTAGATGTAGATCTGGCGGTTTAGATTAGATCCGAGCGAATCATTTTCTTTGAACCTGGCGCGTTGGATCTGACTTGATCCGACGGCGCGGAAGGATAATCCTGAGCGAAGCGGTATCGACCAATAGGATAGCGCCGCGTGGCTAGGGTTGAGTTTAAAACGGAATTTGAAATCTGATTTAGATCCAATTTTTAAATAGCTATAACTTTTGATCCACACGTTAGAATTTAACAAATTTTATACCGTTGGAATCAGGAAGACAAGCCCTTTCTAAATATGTAATGTGTTTAGTGTTTAGCATCTGTTAAAAAGGTTTTATTTGCAGAAACTTGTTTAGGACTTTTTTAATCATATAAATTGTTTAGGAAATTGTTTTAGTGTCAAATAAACTTGGTTTAGCAAGTTTTTAGCTTGGCTATGATTCAGTACTATGCACTTATTTGGTTGGGTTTTAAAAACCATTCCTTAGCATCTTGCATGCATGCATATATATTTTTGATTGTATATGTGTTGTATGTGATTATGGCTATATTCTATGTGTAGATTTTGGTGCTAGTGATTGTGATTGTGAAGAGTGCTACTCTCCCAACTACCAAGGCAAGTGGTACTTCATGAATTACAATTCCTATATTTTCATACAAGCATTAGAAATATTTTGCTAAGTCTTGCATGTTACTATTTTACCAAATGCCATGTTGGGAAATCCTAAGTAGTTGTAGATTTGCTAGGAAATTTCTAAGTTAAGTTACTATCTATGCCATGCTTAGCCTAGCTAGTAGCAAACAAGGGTTGGTAAATTATATACATGCTATGATGAAAATATTTCTAAGTCTTTGGACTTACGTTTTTCTTAATAAAACAACTAAGTCAATGAATCACCTGGGTGGAATGGGACTTGATTGGTGGATTTTGGTTGAGTGGTTACACAAGGCCCATGGCTATGGTTTACCTTGTGTATCTCACTTGTGGAAAGTCACCCAGGAACAAAGGGATTTTAGAGGCCAAGTGTGGAGAAGCTTCTAGTGCAGCCACTTGGCAATATGCTGGGCTCTGCCTAGATCACATAGGTTGCTAGAACTTAGTCATTTGGACAGTTGGTGGTAGTGGGATGATAGGTTGGAACGCTTCCATTTGGCTAAGGGAAGGCTTCTGAAAGGTCCTATCTTGGTGAAACCAAGTCTGGTGGGGAAAGTGCACAACCTCTGCAGATGGAAAAATCTAAGTACTTAGCCAAGTCCATGGCAATGGACAACTTGAGCATCAAGACATGGAAGCTATCAAGAATCTCATCACTCCAACTTCTAAGTAAAACTTGTGGGTGAACAAGGGTGAAGGACCTCAATGTCTATTGGTGGCTCCTTGGGAAAAGTTTTGACAAAGAAAAACTTAGTGATTTCAACTAATAGGAAAAACCTATTTTGTGCAAAGCAAGCCAAGCTACACTTAGCCAAGTTTGCATATAGTAACTAGTCCACTTAAAATATACTAAGGTATCACTTGCTAATACTATTCCAAAGTATTGACCCACTGTGGCTGTAACTTGTGATGTTGCAGGTTACTCTGATGAAGATTAGGTGTCATGAGTTTACACTCAACATGTTTGCCTGTGGCACATGAAGATGAAGACTTATATTTATTTTCTTATTCAAACTCTTGTATTAGGCCTGTGGCCTTGAGTTGTAAAGACTATGTTTATCTCTGGAATGGATGTAATAAATGACCTTTGTATCTGTGTACTTGATCTTAAACTGTGGATGCTAGCATTGATCCAGGGACTAGCATTGCAATCACAGGGATCCTTTTCCTTTACAAAGGAGGGATCTTACAGATGGTATCAGAGCAATGTGTTGCCTGTAGGATTATGACCCTAGGATTGGAAACCACTAAGGAAAAAATTTCAACTACTTCTACACTTGTCTATTCTTCTCGGAAACTTTTCTAATCTTCTTTCTCATCTCTATTATTAGATGAATTCCATCAACAAAGCCGTAAGGAAAGGACCACTCATGACCATGACTTTGGAGTGTGAGACAGAGTTTCCCAAAGCTCTCAAGGACCTCATGGTGGCAATGGAAATACATGGTGCAGCTGTGTACAAAGGCTTTCCTGTGATGGATGAAGGAGTTGAGTACTGGTGGGTGCAACTTCACTTGTACAAAAACAAGGAAGACAACCACAAGGAAATAGGATTCTGCATGTACACCAACACTGTGATGCACACCACATTCTTTGAGTTGGCAAGAGAAGCAGCTTGGAGGACTATCAAAGAACTTAGTGCTAGAGTCAAGTGCAGAATGCTCAACCTTCAAAAAGACTTGAATAAAGAGAAGGATCATACTCAATAGTTGGAAGCTACCAACCAAACCTTAAGAGGAGACATCATAGACTTAGTGATGGAATCATGTGAGCAAGATAGGCTGATTGCTTCTAGGAACATTGTGTTAGCCAACAGATCCAGTGAGATAGGATTGTAAACGTACTTCGTTAGTTGGACCACCACCTATCACCTTATTTTCCAAAATGTTGTTTTAAATAAGAATGAACTTTGGTTGTTGTAATGACTTTATGTATGCATGACTGGTGTGTTTTGCTTCCCAAGGATATGTATGTGATGTTTTGTCTTTTGTTTATCTTAAAATGTGTTGTTCTAACTTTTCTATCTTATAAATAGATGCCTATTACCATCAGCACTGTTGAGGAGTTCCAGGTTACCCGCTTTGGTCCTCGTATCGTTGAGCTTACCACTTTGCTCAATCTCCCTCTTCCCACCATCATGGTGCATCCCCTCACCAAGTTCGAGAGGAAGGACCTTTGGGGCTTCAAGGTGAACCAGCCCGAACGCCAGACAGAGCCTACTACGGAGGCCATCGTCTTCAAGCTCATGCACGATGACAGGGAGAGAGGCATGGAGGTAGTTATGCAGGATCTGATAGGACGTCTGCTAGGGCGACACTCCCGACAGGTTAGAGGCACCCACTTCCACGTCTTCGGAAGACGTGATGAGGATGGAGAGTCCATCGACTTCGAGGACGATTCGAGGGACGCAGCAGAGCCGATACGCCTGTACTTCCAGGACTTAGAGTCTCTCATTAGGCACGTGGACACTGACAGGACCAATGTCATGCTCAGTAATGAAGAGCTCCAGGTGTAGCTTCGCGAGAAGGACAAGCTCTTCGCGCAACAGGACGAGATAGTCAAGGAAATGGAAGCGAAGTTCGAGACCCAGGACAGGAAGTTCAAGAGTCAGGAGAAGCGTGTCCAGGATAGGAACAAGAAGATCCGGGACATGACTGAAGAACTACAGTCCAAGGACTTCGAGTTAGAGCAGCAGCAGATGGTGATTGAGAGGCTTCGTTCCTAGAAGAGGGCTCTCAAGGCCAAGATAGAGGCTTTGACCACTAGCATCGAGGAGAACAAGACCGCGATGGAGAACGCAGGTCTTACCTTTGTCGAGGAGGAGATTGATGCCGATGAGTAGACTTGACTACTCGTTTATCTTTTATTATTGTACTTGTTATTGAGAACTTGTTATTGGACCATCCGACATGTGGATGGCTTGCTACTTGTGTGTTTTACTTTGTGAACTTGTTATCTTGTTGTTGAACTTTTATCTTTTGTTGCATGCTTGTGTTTGCTTATGTGATGTAATGTGCATGAAAACATCTATGGGTATCTCATTCTCATCTCTACTTGAACAAACCACAGATGCCTCCCCGTCGTGCAAACCCCAACCCCAACAACAACAACAACATCACTCCAGAAATGCAGCAGATGATGACTGCCCAAACTCAGCTGATGCAGATGATGACAACGTTCATCCAGAACCAAAACAACAACAACAACAATAACAACAACAATAACAACAACAACAACAACAACCCACCGGGTTTTGATATGCTCACCAGGTTCTTGAGATTGAGGCCAGCTAAGTTCTCGGGAACGACTGATCCCATGGTGGCCAATGATTGGCTACGTTCTGTGAACAAGGACTTAGTAACCGTGGGCTGTACTGATGCTGAAAAGGTCAGATTTGCAGCACATCTGCTGGAAGGGCCAGCCGCCACATGGTGGGACAACTTCCAGATCACCACTCCCATAGATGAAGTGACATGGGCTATCTTTGAGGATGGTTTTCGCACTGCTCATATCTCATCAGGAGTGATGAGCCTGAAAAAGAAAGAGTTCCACAATCTGAAGCAGCGCCACCGCAGCGTGGCTGAATACATTGAGGAGTTCAACAATCTGGCGCGTTATGCACCGGATGAAGTTGACACTGATGCCAAGAGAAAGGAAAAATTTCTTGAAGGCTTGAATGATGAGCTGAATCTGCAATTGTCTGTGGCCTATGTTCCCACTTATCAGTCGCTCTGTGACAAGGCTACTATTTTGGAGAACAAAATGAAGCAAGTTGAGAGTAGAAAGAGGAAGCACTCCGACAAGCACAGCTCGGGATCGTCTCACAAAGGATCTCATTATGATGATAGTGGAAGCTCAAGATCCCACAAGCATGGGAAATTCAACAAGCACCACAACCACAACCGTCATGACAACAAGCATCATCGCAGTCATGACAACGATAAGTATAAGAACCACAAGAGTGGACATAAGAGCCACCACAGTGGTAATGGAAGTGGAAGTGGAAGTCGGCCTGTAAAGAGAGACATCAGTCAGGTTGAATGCTTCAAATGTAAGAAGATGGGGCATTATGCAAATGAGTGCCCTGAAAATAAAGTTGAAGGACCTACCAAGCCCAACCCTTTCCAGAAGGGACAAGTTAACCACATTAATGTGGAGGAGGTCTATGAGGAGCCTGATGCTGTTGCTGGTAAGTTCAGACTCAATTCTATTCCAGCATTTGTACTCTTTGATACTGGTGCATCTCATTCATTCATATCAAGAGCATTTGTTGAAAGAAATGAACTACCGGTAGAAACTATTGGGTGTCCTATAAGAGTAAGTTCTCCTGGTGGAGAAATGATAGTGAATTCTGGATGTCATGATCTAGTCATAGAGTTTGGGAAGTATAAGTTTCCCATTAACTTGATAATTTTAAACTCCCAAGGATTGGATGTCATTCTGGGAATGGACTGGATGACTAAGTACAAAGGAGTGATAGATTGTGCCAACCATACTGTCTCACTCACAAATCCAGAAAATAAGAGGATCAGATTCAATTCTAACTTTGAATCTAAAGGAAGTAAGCTAAATTCTCTTAAGGGGGTTAGCATGGACAGTGTGCCAATTATGAGTGAGTATCCGGATGTGTTTCCGGAAGAATTGCCGGGAATGCCACCAGATAGAGATGTGGAATTTCTTATAGATTTGGTACCAGGTTCTGGACCAATAGCAAAGAGACCATATAAAATGTCAGTTGAAGAACTGAAAGAGCTCAAGAAGCAACTAGGAGAACAGTTGCAGAAAGGATTTATTCAACCAAGTTCTTCATCTTGGGGAGCCCCAGTTTTGTTCGTAGAGAAGAAAGATAGAAGTCAAAGGTTATGCATAGATTACCGTTCACTCAACGAGGTAACTATCAAGAACAAATATCCTTTGCCTAGAATCAACGACTTGTTTGATCAGCTAGAAGGAGCATGTGTGTTCTCAAAGATTGATCTCCGGTCAGGCTATTTTCAACTCAATATAAGAGAACAAGACATACCAAAAACAGCATTCACTACAAGGTATGGATTGTATGAGTATACCGTAATGCCTTTTGGTTTGACAAATGCTCCAGCATACTTCATGAACATGATGAACAAGGTGTTCATGGAATTCCTTGACAAGTTTGTTGTCGTATTCATCAATGACATCTTAGTCTAATCCAAGAGCAAAGAAGAACATGAAGGACATTTGCGTTTGATACTTGAGAAATTAAGGGAGCATAAACTTTATGCCAAATTCAGCAAGTGTGAGTTCTGGTTGGAGGAAGTTGGTTTTCTTGGTCATGTTATGACAAAGGATGGTGTAGCAGTTGATCCTGCTAAGGTTTCAGCTGTGACTGAATGGGAATCTCCCAAGTCCGTGAAAGAAGTTCGTAGTTTCCTTGTCTTAGCAGGTTACTATAGAAGATTCATTGAAAATTTCTCTAAGGTAGCTAAGCCCATGACTGAATTGTTAAAGAAAGACAAGAAGTTTGCTTGGTCTGAAGGTTGTGAACTCAGCTTTCAGGAATTGAAAAAGAGACTTGTAACAGCACCAGTCTTGTGTCTGCCAGATTTGGAAAAATATTTCCAAGTATATTGTGATGCGTCTCATCAAGGTTTGGGTGCAGTACTTATGCAAGATGGTAAAGTTGTGGCTTATGCCTCGAGACAACTCAAAACACATGAAGTAAACTATCCTACTCATGATTTAGAGTTAGCCTCTGTTGTCCATGCACTCAAAACATGGAGACACTATCTTTTGGGAAAGCGTTGTGAAGTGTTCACAGATCACAAAAGTTTAAAGTATATCTTCACCCAGAAGGAAATCAACATGAGACAAAGAAGGTGGTTAGAACTCATCAAAGACTATGACTTAAGTTTGCAATACCACCCCGGTAAAGCAAATGTTGTAGCAGATGCTCTAAGTCGTAAGGTTTTTGTGAATGGCCTTACCAAAGGGGAATTGCCAGATGATTTGTGTACTCAATTCAGAAAACTCAGATTGGAGATTGTGCCTGAAGGACATCTCATGACTTTGGATGTTCAACCCACTCTGTTGGACAAGATCAGAGAAGCCCAGAAGACTGATAAGGAAATTGAAGATATTAAAGAAAAGATTGGCAGGGGAAAATCCAAAGAATTTCATGAAGACGAACAGGGTACTTTATGGCATGGGAAACGTATTTGTGTTCCACAAGACCCGGAGTTGCGGAAACTGATTTTGCAGGAAGCACACAACTCTCCGTATTCTATTCACCCGGGTAACACCAAAATGTACATGGACATGAAAGAAAGATTTTGGTGGAATAATCTCAAGAAGGACATCGCCGAACATATTGCTTTGTGTGATGTGTGTAGTAGAGTGAAAGCGGAACATCAGAAACCAGCAGGTTTGCTTCAACCACTACCTATTCCTGATTGGAAGTGGGACAAGATTGGTATGGATTTCATTACCGAACTACCAAGGACTAGGTCAAGGTACGATTCCATATGGGTAGTAGTGGATCGCTTAACTAAAGTGGCTCATTTTATACCCGTGAAGACAACCTATACAAGTGCTAAGTTAGCCAAAATCTACATGAGTAGAATTGTATGTCTACATGGAGTACCCAAGAGTATTGTGTCTGATAGGGGAACTCAATTCACTTCCCATTTTTGGAGACAGTTGCATGAGTCATTGGGAACGAGGTTGGAATTCAGTACTGCTTTTCATCCTCAAACTGATGGACAAACGGAAATGACTAATCAAATTCTTGAAGACATGTTGAGGGCATGTGCCTTAGACTACGGAGCCAGTTGGGATGAAAGTCTGCCTTACGCAGAGTTTTCTTATAATAATAGCTATCAAGCTAGTATTGAGATGGCACTATTTGAGGTTCTCTACGGAAGAAAGTGTACCACCCCATTGTTATGGAATGGTGTGGGAGAAAGAAGTTTATTCGGGCCAGATCTTATCAAAGAAGCCGAAGAGAAGGTCAAATTGGTTAAGGACAGGTTGAAGATAGCACAGTCCCGACAGAAAAGCTACGCAGATCCTAAGCGTAGAGAAGTCACCTACGAAGTTGGAGATAGAGCCTATCTTAGAGTGTCACCACTTCGTGGAGTGAAGAGATTCGGAGTCAAAGGAAAATTGGCACCAAGATATGTTGGGCCTTTCAAGATTCTGAGTCGCAAAGGTGAAGTTGCCTATGAAATTGAGCTGCCAGAATCTCTGTCAGCTGTCCATAATGTGTTTCATGTGAGTCAGCTTAAGAAATGTCATCCAGAAATGGAAGAAACTTCTTTGAAGGATACTATACCTTTGGAGGAGGTTCAATTGGAAAGTGATCTCACCTATGAAGAGAAACCTATCAGGATTCTTGAGACTGCAGAAAGAGTCACAAGGACTAAGACTATCAAGTTTTGCAAAGTACAGTGGAATCATCATTCTGAAGAGGAAGCAACATGAGAGAGAGAAGATGATCTTCGGAAAGACCACCCTCACCTATTTGCTAGCCAATCCGAATCTCGAGGGCGAGATTCACCTTAAGTGGGTTAGATTTGTAACATCCCTAAATTCATGATTTCAAAGATTGCATATCATTCATGCATGCATATAGATTTGAGATCAATTTCAAACTCATCTCAAGAAAACAGAAGCACGTAGTGCTATCATTTTATGTGAGCCAACTTAAATCAGATGCCCATCCTCACTTGAGAGCTTAGTGTTTTAAAAACCAAGTTTGGTTGCTTCTATATTGATTGGCTTGAGTGTAGAGTTTGAACAAAATTTTACAAAATAAAAATGGTTTCAAAACCATTTTAAAAACATTTGCAAATTTAGTGCTATGGCACTGTTTATTTTGTTATTTCAAAAGAACCAAGCTTGAACAAGAGAGACCACTTGAGCCCTGAAATGTGATTGTTGCACACTGCAAAAATCCCAAAAAGATTTGAATTCAAATAGAGTTTGAATTCATTTGAAACTCATTCCATAAATTCAATTTAGGAAAAAGAAAAGAGAAAGGAAATGGAAAAGGGCCGGCGCCAGGATTTGAGCCCAGCAACAGATGCAGCCCAACTAGCCCACCCGGGTCTCCCCTCTCTCTCTCGCACGCACGAACGTACCCAGCGAGTCGCTGACACCCAGACCCCACTTCCTCTCTGCTTATTTCGCTGACGAGCGGGCCCTCTCCACGTCACTCCTTCTTCCCCAAAATTCCGCGCACGGACTCCGCCGCTGCCCGTTGCTGCTTTGATTCCGCGAGGTAATTGGCATTGAATCACTGAGCGTTTCTTGTTGAGCCTCTGGCTACTTAATCCCCTCTCTCTCGCGGCCATTTCCCCTCAGTCAATTTCATCTCCATGCCACCAGGCTGCTCGCAACTCGCCAGACGCCGCCGCTGTCCCGACGACCTCCAGCGACTGATTCCGGTGAGCTTCGACCGCCCCCTTTCTCTAGTTCAAACTATCATGCCCAGCATGATCTCGTGCATCTCCTGATACTCTTCGCTTGCCTGCTCGTGACCCAGGACGCCGTCCCCGTTCGTGCCCGCAACCGACTGAGCCGCCACCCAACTCCGGCGACCGATTACGGTAAGCAGAGCGCGCCCCTTGCCCCCTCTTGCATACGAGGATGTTCGCCACTGTCTTGCGCTTCTCCTAATCCCGCTGGTTCGTGCTAGGGCAACGCGAAACCTCGGCAACAACCTCGACAGCAACCACCTGACGCCGTGCACGACTCCGACGAGCTCCAGCAGCCCCTGCCGTGCGCCCCTTCCCAAGCCACCGCCATGTTGAGCTTCAGCACACCACCACGGTTCTGGTAAGCCTCTTCCCCCTCTCCCGCGTGACCTAGAACACCAGCGCCGCCGCTGACAGACGCGCCGCCGCCAGTCGCCGCCGCTAGCGCCGCTAGTCTTTGGTCAAGGCAACATCAGCCGTTAGATGTAGATCTGGCGGTTTAGATTAGATCCGAGCGAATCGTTTTCTTTGAACCTGGCGCGTTGGATCTGACTTGATCCGACGGTGCGGAAGGATGATCCTGAGCGAAGCGGTATCGACTAATAGGATAGCGCCGCGTGGCTAGGGTTGAGTTTAAAACAGAATTTGAAATCTGATTTAGATCCAATTTTGAAATAGCTATAACTTTTGATCCACACGTTAGAATTTAACAAATTTTATACCGTTGGAATCAGGAAGACAAGCCCTTTCTAAATATGCAATGTGTTTAGTGTTTAGCATCTGTTAAAAATGTTTTATTTGCAGAAACTTGTTTAGGACTTTTTTAATCATATAAATTGTTTAGGAAATTGTTTGTGTCAAATAAACTTGGTTTAGCAAGTTTTTAGCTTGGCTATGATTCAGTACTATGCACTTATTTGGTTGGGTTTTAAAAATCATTCCTTAGCATCTTGCATGCATATATATTTTTGATTGTATATGTGTTGTATGTGATTGTGGCTATATTCTATGTGTAGATTTTGGTGCTAGTGATTGTGATTGTGAAGAGTGCTACTCTCCCAACTACCAAGGCAAGTGGTACTTCATGAATATTACAATTCCTATATTTTCATACAAGCATTAGAAATATTTTGCTAAGTCTTGCATGTTACAATTTTACCAAATGCCATGTTGGGAAATCCTAAGTAGTTGTAGATTTGCTAGGAAATTTCTAAGTTAAGTTACTATCTATGCCATGCTTAGCCTAGCTAGTAGCAAACAAGGGTTGGTAAATTATATAAATGCTATGATGAAAATATTTCTAAGTCTTTGGACTTATGTTTTTCTTAATAAAACAACTAAGTCAATGAATCACCTGGGTGGAATGGGACTTGATTGGTGGATTTTGGTTGAGTGGTTACACAAGGCCCATGGCTATGGTTTACCTTGTGTATCTCACTTGTGGAAATCCACCCAGGAACAAAGGGATTTTAGAGGCCAAGTGTGGAGAAGCTTCTAGTGCAGCCACTTGGCAATATGCTGGGCTCTGCCTAGATCACATAGGTTGCTAGAACTTAGTCATTTGGACAGTTGGTGGTAGTGGGATGATAGGTTGGAACGCGTCCATTTGGCTAAGGGAAGGCTTCTGAAAGGTCCTATCTTGGTGAAACCAAGTCTGGTGGGGAAAGTGCACAACCTCTGCAGATGGAAAAATCTAAGTACTTAGCCAAGTCCATGGCAATGGACAACTTGAGCATCAAGACATGGAAGCTATCAAGAATCTCATCACTCCAACTTTTAAGTAAAACTTGTGGGTGAACAAGGGTGAAGGACCTCAATGTCTATTGGTGGCTCCTTGGGAAAAGTTTTGACAAAGAAAAACTTAGTGATTTCAACTAATAGGAAAAACCTATTTTGTGCAAAGCAAGCCAAGCTACACTTAGCCAAATTTGCATATAGTAACTAGTCCACTTAAAATATACTAAGGTATCACTTTCCAATACTATTCCAAAGTATTGACCCACTGTGGCTATAACTTGTGATGTTGCAGGTTACTCTGATGAAGATTAGGTGTCATGAGTCTACACTCAACATGTTTGCCTGTGGCACATGAAGATGAAGACTTATATTTATTTTCTTATTCAAACTCTTGTGGCCTTGAGTTGCAAAGACTATGTTTATCTCTAGAATGGATGTAATAAATGACCTTTGTATCTGTGTACTTCATCTTAAACTGTGGATGCTAGCATTGATCCAGGGACTAGCATTGCAATCACAGGGATCCTTTTCCTTTACAAAGGAGGGATCTTACATATAAGTATGAAGATATGATAATAACCACTTTATTATTGCCTCTTGGGCATATCTCCAACAGTCTCCCACTTGCACTAGAGTCAATAATCTAGTTTCAAACCTTTGTGTATTCAACACCTATGGCTTTCTGGTGTCGTATGTACACGATTGCTAGTGGTCAACTGATCTCCGGATCTGACACTTCCAGGTCCGTGTGTAATTGCATGTCTTTGCGTCTCTACGCATCACTCATTCTCTAATGAGATGGCTTTGTACAAATTTGGTCCTTTGGTGTGACCTTTAGTTCTTTGGGGTTAAAACATGTTGATAATATTGTCGTACAATATAGCTCCATAGCATTATCCCTGATGTGAACTACACCTAGTTTGATAACAAACTACTTGACACAAATGCCCTCTTTTGCTGCTATAATAGCAGTTCTATACTTAGCCCTTTTGTTGTAGTATCTGTCACAATATCTTAACTTTGGAACTCATCCAAATCCATTATGGAACTTACTTTCCACCACATTGTGCCACCCTTAGTTTAGATTGAGATAAACTTAATTTGTACTTCGTGACAAAACTAGTATCAATGTAGTACTTTTACAATGAACTAACCATCTATTTTTCACTTCTACAAAACAATATATTCTTATTTCTTCCAAAAGATCATAAGAATATCCTTATTATCGTCCAATAATCATCTTATGAATCATTCTTGTATATGCTCATAACGTTTAGAGCATAGGACATATCTGGATTTGTACATATCACGGTATGATTGATATAAATACTCTTTGTGATTTCATACATCAAGTATCAATCTATACTTGAATCTTTGTTTCACTTACCAAGTGTTAATACACTTGAATATATCATCAACATTGAACCCATTCAATCCTTTCTGTGCGACAAGAACCTTTCTTGTAGTTTCTATATTGAACTCATTCAATATATCATCTATGTACTTTCGGCACAACCATATTAGCGTCTATTGATGCCAAATATTTGGGTTTTGCCTAAGTCTTTCATCGAGATGAAATTCTTATCCTGTGTTAATAAAAGATACATTATTTCCAATCAACAATATGTCTTCCACATAATGTATTAGAAACATGTCTTAGCGCTCCCACTTAATTTCTTGCAAATGCAAGCATCTTCATCGTCTCCGATGAAATTAAACTCTTTTAACAGTTTCATCATAGTGAAGATTCTAACTCCGCGATGCTTACTTCAACCATTGAAGTTTGCATATGCTTTTAGCATCCTTTGAATTAACAAAACCCTTTGGACCGTGTCATACACACGTCCTTGGTAACCATTCTATTAGAAGAACTTGTTTTGTTTATTCAACACATAACAAAATTATATGTCGTGGTTGCTACATTAATCCATCTAGACTAAATATCACTATGAAAGATCAGATCTTGTCATAGTCAACCTTTGAACATTGTTGTGAACTCTTTCCCAACATGTCGACTATTTCATAGATGTGAAACATCCATGTCTATTTCTTTATAGATCCAAATACGACTGTAAGGTCTTGTACCTTTCCAGAGGGTCTTTCAAGTTCAAAGCTTGATCTCTCGTATATGAAACTATCACGGATTTTATGGCTTCAAGCCATTTGACGGAGTCAGGGCCCATCATCGCTTCTTTGCATGCAGTCGGATCATTATTGTCAAATAATGATTTAACTCTCAAATCTTGGTATTTGATTGTTTACCCGACCTACTTGTTTCAATAGGAACTTAGTCCTCCGTGACCACAACCTTTGAGGCACGTGAGCCATGAGCATTGTTGCTGCCTCCGGAACACTTTTCGGCGCTGCGCAACTCTGCACATATAGCTAAGGTTCTTTTAACCTTATCAAAGTTCTATTGTCCCCCCACTTAACTTTTCACGAAAAATTCCTTCTTAAAGAAACTTGACGTTCTAAGCGACAAACACTTTTGTCTTTGGTGTTATGGAGGAATACTTAACTATTATTCAAAATAACATACAAAGATATGTTCATCCGATTTTGGTTGCAAGCATCTTTCTTATGCATAGCATACCAATGTTTAAGAAAGGACAACTTGGGTTTTATCCCAAACCATAACTTTATGTGGTGTCAATTCAACGGATTATGATGGAGCTCTTTTTAGTGGAAAAACGATAGTCTCTAAAGCTTTTAATCTTTAAAATATAATGGCAGTTTTATGAATTACACCTTTGATCTTACCATGTTAAACAAGGTTTAATTACAAATCTCGAATGCTCCATACTCTTATGGTGTTTCGGAAAATGCAAATCCACGGAACGATTCCTTAAATCTTAGGTATTATGCTAAACTTGTAACTCAAATATCTTCCTTTATGATCTTATCATAAACTATTTATATTCTTGTTACACTGATTTTGCACTTCATCTTGAAAATCTTTGAACTTTTCAATTGTTTCATACTTCATCCTTATTAAGTAAATATTCATATATTCACTCAAATTTTCAGAGAAAGCATATGAAGTTGAAATCCATCGCTCTTGACTACACATAATGGACTTCATACAACAATATGTACAAGTTCCAATAAGCTAGTCATTCGTTCCCTTTTGGCCTATGAACGAAGTTTTCATTATCCCTAGGAAAGTTTAACAAGCGTCATTTGATCAAAAATCAGAAGACTCCAAAATTCCATCCATATGGAGTTTCTCCATGTTTTCTTTCCAATATAATTTAAACGGCGATGTCACTTCCTAAGTGATCTTTTAATTTGTCCTTCGACATTTTTAGCACTAGTTTTATGGATGTGATTTCTCCAACGAGATTTGTAAATCATCCTGAAGGGTTTCGCGGCATAGTAAATCAAAATTTTCTATGGATGCGAATAGAGGGAAGCCAAGATCTAATCTAGGATATGCAAACAACGAGAGAGATTGGATTAGATCTTCATACCCTTGAAGATTCGCACAGCGGAACGTTCGTCGGAACGTGGGTGATGTAGTCGTACTCGCTTCTCCTCCTCGCGATCCGATCCGATCTAGCACCACAAGTGGCGATGCCTCTGTGAGATGCACACGTGCAGCACCTCAACGTCTCCTCCTTCCTTGGTCCAGCAAGTATGCTGGAGAGATGGGTTGGATCTACAACGCGACGGCGCGGTGCAATTGGTGGAGAATTTTTACAGCAGGGCTTCGCCTACAAGCAGTCGGGAGGGAGAGAGGAGGGCAGCAGGGCGGCTAGGGTTGGAGGGGAAGGTGTGTGTGTGTGGGGGGGGAGGGGGGTGGTGCGCCCCCAGCCCTCTTTATATAGAGGGGTGGGCGCAGCCCTAACCCCTCCCCCAAGCCCTAGGCCGGCGGCCAAAGGAGGAGGAGTGGGGGGCAAGGAAACCTCCCCCCTTCTAGAAGGTCTATCTAGGGTTTTACCCTAGCTGGCCGGTTGGGCCCTATGGGGCCTTGTGCCCCTGGCCCAATGCGGCCAGGGCACTCCCTCATAGGCCCATGCCCCCTCCCCGAAGGTGGGGCCACGTTGGTCCCCCTCCGGAAGGTTCTAGAAGCTTCCGGTACAATACCGATTAACCCGGAACAATTCCGAACTCCAAAAACTGCACTGCCTTATATGAATCTTATTCTCCGGACCATTCCGGAACCTCTCGTGATGTCCCGGATCCCATCCGAGACTCCGAACAAAAACTCATAAACCAATTATCCAATCTATCTTAGCGTCGAGACACGTTAAGTGTGTGACCCTGCGGGTTCGAGAATATGCAGACATGATCTTCTATCATTAATCAACAGCGGGGTCTGGAAACCCATATTGACTCCCACACATTCATCAATGATCATATCGGATGAACCACGATGCCAGGATTCAATCAATCCCATATATATATTCCCTTCGTCTCGCGATATTTTACTTGCCCGAGATTCGATCGTCGGTACCGTCATACCTAGTTCAATCTCGTTCACAGCAAGTACTTTACTCGTTCCGTAATCCGATATCACTTTGTGATTAACTCCTTAACCACATGCTTGCAAGCGGTGTTGATATCGATTACCGAGTGGGCCCGAAGTATATCTCTCCGACTTGGGAGGGACAAATCCCATCTCGATACATACAACCCAACAGGCACTTTCGGATCACCTGAGAGACACTTTTATGATCACCCTCTCATAGGATGACGTTTGATGACCTCAAAGCTTTCTTCCGATACCAGGGAGTTGTATTATCTCATGGTCTAAGGAATACAATATTTGACATAAGAAAAGCTTCGCAAAGATGAACACGATGACACGATCTAATTGCTTCGCTTAGTTTGGGTCTGTCCATCACATCATTCTCCCAATGATATGATCTCATTATTAATTGACAACTCATGTCTATGGTTAGGAAACCTTAACCATCATTAATCAATGAGCTAGTCCATAGAGGCGTACTAGGGACACGGTGTTGTTCACAAACCACACAAGTATTAAAGTTTCCGCTTAAGACAATTCTAGCATGGAATATAAACATTATCATGAACAAGAATTATAATAATAACATCTTTATTATTGCCTCTAGGGCATAATTACAACAGTCTCCCACTTGCACTAGAGTCAATAATCTAGTTTACATTTGGCAACAATCTCACACCCATGGCACTGAGGTGCTGATCATGTTTTACACGTGGAAGAGGTTTAGTCAATGGATCTGCGATATTCAGATCTGTATGTACTTTGCTAATCTTCAGATCTCCATCTGCTATATAATCTCGGATTATATGAAACTTGCGGTTGATATGCTTGGTCTTTGGATGATATGTTGGTTCCTTAGCGAGTGCTATGGCACCAGTGTTGTCACGCAATATCTCTAGTGGGTCCAATGCACTTGGAACCACGCCAAGCTCAGTGATGAAGTTTCTGATCCAAACTCCTTCACTTAACGCTTCTGCAGCAACCATGTATTCCGCTTCTACTGTAGATCCCGCAATCACGCTTTGCTTGCAGCTTCTCCCGCTCACAGCTCCTCCATTCAAAATATAAACATATCCTGTCTGAGATTTGGAATCATCCTTGTCGGTGTCGAAACTAGCGTCGACGTAACCTTTTACGACGAGCTGTTCATCACCCCCATAGACTAAGAACATTTCTTTAGTCCTATTTAGGTACTTTAGGATGTTCTTCACGGCTGTCCAGTGTTCCACTCCTGGATCACTTTGATACCTGCTCGTCAAACTAAGAGCATTGGACACATCCGGTCTAGTACACAGCATGGCATACATGATAGAACCTATGGCCGAGGCATAAGGCACTTTGCTCATAGCTTCCCTATCATTTACCGTAGCTGGACACTGAGCCTTGCTCAATATCTTACCTGACAACATAGGCACTGAACCGTTCTTTGCCTTATCCATTCTGAACCTTTTCAGAACTTTGTCTAGGTATGTACTCTGGCTTAAAGCTATCAGGCGTCTTTGTCTATCTCTATAGATCTTGATACCCAATATATAAGTAGCTTCACCTAGGTCTTTCATTGAAAAACACTTGTTCAAATAACTCTTCACATCGTTAAGCATGTTAATGTCATTTCCAATAATCAATATGTCATCCACATATAGTACCAGAAATGTCACCGAGCTCCCACTCACTTTCTTGTAGATACAAGCTTCGTAGCAATTTGGAACAAATCCAAAGCTCTTGATCACTTGATCAAAACGAAGGCTCCAACTCCGAGATGCTTGATTCAGTCCATAAATGGAATGCTCAAGCTTGCATACTTTATCAGCATCCTTAGGATCGACAAAACCTTCGGGTTGCATCATATACAACTCTTCATCAATGTTGCCATTGAGGAACGCAGTCTTGACATCCATCTGCCATATTTCATAATCATGAAACGCAGCAATTGCTAATAAAATCCGAATAGACTTAAACATCGCTACGGGAGAGAAAGTCTCATCGTAGTCAACACCTTGAACTTGTCGAAAACCTTTCGCGACAAGACGTGCTTTATAGACGGTAACATTACCATCCGCGTCCGTTTTCTTCTTGAAAATCCATTTGCACTCAACGGCCTTTCGGTCGCTAGGAGGGTCCACCAAAGTCCATACTTGGTTTTCGCTCATGGATCCCAATTCGGATTTCATGGACTCTAGCCATTTCTCAGAGTCTGGGCTCATCATCGCTTCCTCATAGTTCGCAGGCTCACTGTCATCTACTAACAAGACAGTTAAGACAGGGTTGTCGTACCACTCAGGAGGGGCACGCGACCTTGTCGACCTGTGACGTTCAGTAGCAGCATCGTCCGAAGCTTCATGATCCTTATCATTAGCTTCCTCTATTATTGGTGCAGGCGGCACTGGAACAATTTCAGGTGCTGCGCTATTCTCCAATTCAAGAGAAGGTTCAACAACCTCGTCTAGCTCTACTTTCCTCCCACTCACTTCTTTCGAGAGAAACTCCTTCTCAAGAAAGGAACCGTTCTTTGCGACAAACACTTTGCCTTCGGTTCTGTGATAGAAGGTATACCCAATAGTTTCCTTAGGGTATCCTATGAAGACGCATTTCTCCGCTTTGGGTTCGAGATTGTCCGGCATCAACTTCTTGACGTAAGCTTCACATCCCCAAACTTTAAGAAACGACAACTTAGGTTTAGCACCAAACCACAGTTCATATGGTGTCGTCTCAACGGATTTATATGGAGCCCTATTTAAAGTGAATGCAGCGGTTTCTAATGCATAACCCCAAAATGATAACGGCAAATCAGTAAGAGACATCATTGATCGGACCATATCTAATAGAGTTCGATTCCGGCGTTCAGACACACCATTGCGCTGTGGTGTTCCGGGTGGCGTGAGTTGCGAAACAATTCCGCTTGCTTTAAGATGCGTGAGAAAATCATAACTTAAATACTCGCCCCCACGATCGGATCGTAGAAACTTGATCTTTCTGTTACGATGGTTCTCCACTTCATTCTGAAATTCCTTGAACATTTCAAATGTTTCAGATTTATGTTTCATTAAATAGATATACCCATATCTACTTAAGTCATCGGTAAAAGTGAGAAAATAGCGATATCCACCGCGCGTCGAAACACTCATCGGTCCGCATACATCGGTATGTATGATTTCCAACAAGTCCGTTGCTCGCTCCATCATTCCGGAGAACGGGGTTTTGATCATCTTGCCCATGAGGCATGGTTTGCATGTGTCAAATGATTCAAAATCAAGAGACTCCAAAAGTCCATCAGAATGGAGTTTCTTCATGCGCTTTACACCAATATGACCTAGACGACAGTGCCACAAATAAGTAGTATTATCACTGTCTACTTTGCATCTCTTAGCCTCAATGTTATGGATGTGTGTTTCATCCCTTTCGAGTTTTAGAAGAAATAAACCATTCACAAGAGGTGCATGACCATAAAAGATGTTACTCATATAAATAGAACAACCATTATTCTCCGATTTAAATGAATAACCGTCTTGCAATAAACACGATCCAGAAATAATGTTCATGCTCAACGCAGGCACATAATAACATTTATTAAGGTTTAAAACTAATCCCGAAGGTAAAACTAAGGAGAGCGTGCTGACGGCCATCACATCAACTCTTCATCCATTGCCAACGCGCATCGTCACCTCATCCCTCGCAAGCCGCCGTCTATTCCGTAGCTCCTGTTTTGAGTTACAAATATTAGCAACTGAACCAGTATCAAATACCCAGGCACTACAACGAGGGATAGTAAGGAAAACATCAATAACATGTATATCAAATATACCTTTGATGGTGCCAGCCTTCTTGTCCGCTAACTACTTCGGACAGTTGCGCTTCCAGTGACCCTTGTCCTTGCAATAGAAGCACTCAGTGTCCGGCTTAGGACCAGACTTGAGCTTCTTCTCAGTAGGGGCAACGCGCTTGCTGCCGCCTTTCTTGAAGGGCTTCTTTGCACCCTTACCTTTCTTAAAGGAGGGCTTGTTGACCATCAACACATGATTATCCTTTTTGATATCCACCTCCGCTACTTTCATCTTAGCGAACAGCTCAGTGATCATATCAGTGGAACCAATCTGATTGTGAGCAACTACAAAACTTTTGTAGCTAGGAGGGAGTGACTGCAGAACTCTGTCAATCTCGAGCTCCTCTGAAATCTTGCAGTCCAGTTGCTCAAGGCGTTGAGTGTAGCCCGACATCTTAATGGCGTGCTCACTAACGAAACTCCCTTCCTCCATCTTGCAGCTAAAGAATTTCTTAGAGATCTCATATCTCTTAGAACGGGCCTGAGTCTGAAACATAGTTTTCAGCTCCTCAAGAATATCAAAGGGCCCGACGAACTCCTCAAAACGATTTTGAAGATCTGATTCCATAGCAAACAACATGGCGATCTTAATCAAATCATAATCATCCTTGCGCGACTGATAGACAGCTTTCTCATCAGCCGGCGCAGTAGCAGCAGGGGCGTCACCTAACGCTTTCTGAAGGACATAGTCCTTTTGACCGCCAGAGAGAATGATTCTCAGATTGCGGAACCAGTTGGTGAAGTTAGACCCATTCTTCTTAAGCTTTTCTTTCTCAGCAAAAACGTTGAAGTTGAAGTTGGACTTAGCCATGTGATCTACAATATTTGCAAGTACAAATTAGACTATGTTCATGATAACTAGTTCAACTTTTAATCAAATTACTAGATGAACTCCCACTAAATTCAACATCCCTCAAGTTGTTTAGTGAACACGATCCAAATTCACCACACCTAATCCGATCTTCACGAGAAGAGATGTGGTTTCAATGGTGGACAACGAAGTGTCGATCATATCATTCATATGAATCATGCTTAACCTTTCGGTTCATGTGTTCCGAGGCCATGTCTGTACATGCTAGGCTCGTCAAGTTAGACCCAAGTATTTCCGCGTGTGCAAAAGTGGCTTGCACCCGTTGTATGCGAGCGTAGAGTCTATAGCACCCGATCATCACGTGATGCTTGGACACGACGAACTTTCGCAACGGTGCATACTTGGGGAGAACACAGTTTTTATCTTGATCTTTAAGTGAGGAATCATCTTATAATGCTACCGTCGCGATCTAAGCATAAGAAGATACATAAAAGGATAAACATCACATGCATATAACTTTATGTGACATGGTATAGCCAATCTTCGCGCAATGATCTCCATCTTGTGCGTGCCGGCATGATCTCCATCACTCCACCATGATTGCCTCCACCACGAATAGAAACTACAACTATTGCTAACTACTTAGTGATAAAGTGAAACTATTACATGGTGTATAAGAAGTTGACACACAGGTCATACACAATTATAAAGACAACCATATGGCTCCTGCCGGTTGTGTACTCATCGACATGCAAGTCGTGAAACATTACAAAACATGATCATCGCATACAATACACACATCACATCTTGGGCCATACCATATCACAGAAAACACTCCCTGCAAAAACAAGTTAGACGCCTCTACTTTGTTGTTGCATGTTTTACGTGGCTTATGGGAGTAGATGCTAAGAACGATTCTTACCTACGAAAAGCCACAACGGTGATATTATGGTTGCCAAACTCCGGTGTAAATCCCATGACAACTATAGTGAGAGAAACAGGCATCCACCAGCCGCATGTGTGGAACAAGCCACACGTCAAGTGCGGAGCCAGTCTCGCGAACGACGTCGCGTAAGGTTGGCCTGGACCGCTTCAATCTCACTATCCCGCGTCATAAGAAGAACACAAACAAGAGGCTTGCAACAGAAAACATCAACGCCCGCAACAACCATGTTGCGTACTACTCGTGAATCACATCTACGCATAGATCTAGCTCTGATACCACTGAAGGGTTTCGCGGCATAGTAAATCAAAATTTTCTACGGATGCGAACAGAGGGAAGCCAAGATCTAATCTAGGAGATGCAAACAACAAGAGAGATTGGATTAGATCTTCATACCCTTGAAGATTCGCACAGCGGAACGTTCATCGGAACGTGGGTGATGTAGTCGTACTCGCTTCTCCTCCTCGCGATCCGATCCGATCTAGCACCACAAGTGGCGATGCCTCCGTGAGATGCACACGTGCAGCACCTCGACGTCTCCTCCTTCCTTGGTCCAGCAAGTATGGTGGAGAGATGGGTTGGATCTACAACGCGACGGCGCGGTGCAATTGGTGGAGAATTTCTGCAGCAGGGCTTCGCCTACAAGCAGTCGGGAGGGAGAGAGGAGGGCAGCAGGGCGGCTAGGGTTGGAGGGGAAGGTGTGTGGGGAGGGTGGTGCGCCCCCAGCCCTCTTTATATAGAGGGGTGGGCGCAGCCCTAACCCCTCCCCCAAGCCCTAGGCCGGCGGCCAAAGGAGGAGGAGTGGGGGGCAAGGAAACCTCCCCCCTTCTAGAAGGTCTATCTAGGGTTTTACCCTAGCTGGCCGGTTGGGCCCTATGGGGCCTTGTTCCCCTGGCCCAATGCGGCCAGGGCACTCCCTCATAGGCCCATGCCCCCTCCCAGAAGGTGGGGCCACGTTGGTCCCCCTCCGGAAGGTTCTAGAAGCTTCTAGTACAATACCGATTAACCCGGAACAATTCCGAACTCCAAAAACTGCACTGCCTTATATGAATCTTATTCTCCGGACCATTACGGAACCTCTCGTGATGTCCCGGATCCCATCCGAGACTCCAAAAAAAAAACTCATAAACCAATTATCCAATCTATCCTAGCGTCAAGACACGTTAAGTGTGTGACCCTGCGAGTTCGAGAATATGCAGACATGATCTTCTATCAATAATCAACAGCGGGGTCTGGAAACCCATATTGACTCCCACACATTCATCGATGATCATATCGGATGAACCACGATGCCAGGATTCAATCAATCCCATATATATATTCCCTTCGTCTCGCGATATTTTACTTGCCCGAGATTCGATCGTCGGTACCGTCATACCTAGTTCAATCTCGTTCACAGCAAGTACTTTACTCGTTCCATAATCCGATATCACTTTGTGATTAACTCCTTAACCACATGCTTGCAAGCGGTGTTGATATCGATTACCGAGTGGTCCTGAAGTATATCTCTCCGACTTGGGAGGGACAAATCCCATCTCGATACATACAACCCAACAGGCACTTTCGGATCACCTGAGAGACACCTTTATGATCACCCTCTCATAGGATGACGTTTGATGACCTCAAAGCTTTCTTCCGATACCAGGGAGTTGTATTATATCATGGTCTAAGGAATACAATATTTGACATAAGAAAAGCTTCGCAAAGATGAACACGATGACACGATCTAATTGCTTCGCTTAGTTTGGGTCTGTCCATCACATCATTCTCCCAATGATATGATCTCATTATTAATTGACAACTCATGTCTATGGTTAGGAAACCTTAACCATCATTAATCAATGAGCTAGTCCATAGAGGCGTACTAGGGACACGGTATTGTTCACAAACCACACAAGTATTAAAGTTTCCGCTTAATACAATTCTAGCATGGAATATAAACATTATCATGAACAAGAATTATAATAATAACATCTTTATTATTGCCTCTAGGGCATAATTCCAACACATACATCTTTTATGGATTACGGCAATTAATTGAACAACCCTTTTGTTCTCATAATACCTGATAAAACAAATCTTGAAGGCAAGCTTTAATGTTTAACGAGCAACACAATAACCCTTTATTTGTTCTCGATGAACATCATCACATATTCTTTTGCTAGTTACTTAGGCCATTGTAGTTCATGAATTTTGTTGTTTCATATGACGATTCATACCAACAAATTCAGTATCAAATACTTAAGAACCACATTGTTTAACAAGCAAAGAATATAGCCATAACACGTATATCCTTTATATACCTAAACTGAACAATTCTAGTCTTTTCTTTTCTGCCATATATTTATGAGATTCTCTTTCAGTATTTATTTTTCTGTTTGAAAGAATCTATCAACATCAATAGTGGAGCCATACACATGACACATTGTCCAAAGCGTGTATAGTTAAATACCAATGTCTTTGGACTTGCACTTTGAAGTAGATTACCATCATCAAATGTTTGGTGTTCTTTCAGATTCCTTTCTTTAGTAATCTCTTGGTGTAGTAAACATTTTACCTACATCAAATATTCACCCTTATCATGGAATTATCCATGATCAAGCTACTTTTAGCTTATAACGGTGAATCGCGAGTATAATGTTGCTCTCCAAAACCTTTTGGAGGTTTAGGACAACTAGTGTCTCCAACCTTTTGCAAATTCTCATCAAATATGAGAACATGACTTTTGCCATATTATACTCTATCATGTTGCTACCAAAACTTCATTTCAGATATCACAATATCTTCCACATATCATGGTTTCTGAAACAACTCTTTCAGATCCTAGATAACCTTGATATTAAGACAATCCTTTGAATATCAAGAATCATGAAGATAAACATGATACTTATATACTAACACTGGAATTGTTACTCTTGATTTAATACCAACTATTAAATTTCACGGAGTAATCGAAACTTACTGAAAGTTTGCAATGGGACTTTTAAACTTTAGATTAACACTTCAAAACAATACGATACCAGTTCGTAGAGTAACTAACCAGAATTCTATAGTTCTATCATCTCAATTATAACTAAGCGCAAGGTGGTAAACGGATGCCAATGACTACAACAACTATGCAAATTCACTTTGATTTAATTTATGATAAATAGTATTCAACTTTTAATCATATTGCCGTTGAACTCCCACTCAAAACAATATCCCTCACATTGTTTTAGCGATCACGAGAGTTGCTGTAGCTAAAATGGCAAACAATCAACATGTTCATCATATCTACTATATGACTCATGCTTTACCTTTCGGTGATCCGTGTTCCGAGACCATGTCTGTACATGCTAGACTCGTCAAGATCAAACCTTAGCTTCCGCATGAGCAAATCTGGCTTGCTCACGTTGTATACACTCGCAGAATCTAACACACCTGATCATCACGTGGTGCTTCGAAACAACAAGCTTTAGCAACGGTGCTTACTAAGGATGAACATTTTATAACTTGAAATTGTGTGCTTGAGGGATCATCTTATAATGCTACCGTCGTGAACTAAGCAATACAATATGCATAAAAGGATTAACATCACATGCAATTCATAATATGTGATATGATATGGCCTTTCTTCTTTGTGCTTCCGATCTCCATCTTCAAGCACGAACATGATCTCCATCATCACCGGCATTGCATCAAGGTCAATGACGCTGCTCCATGGTTGTCGTCCACCAGCTTCAACTATTTCAACTACTTTGAATAGACATGCGGGTCTTAACAGAATTTAAAGACAACCATATGGCTCCTACCGGTTGCCAACTTACAATAAGGAACATTGCATACATCAAATATAATCACAATCATGGCCATATCACATCACAGCACACCCCTGCAAAACAAAGTTAGACGCCTCTAATTTTCTTTGCATATTTTACGTGGTTTGGGGCTTTCAATAAGTGTCGCTCCAACTTACGAACAAGAACTACAACGTTGATGCTAGAACTATCAAGTGCCCGTTGTAAATTGGATCTTACTATAATGGGAGAGACAGACACCCGCAAAGCCACTTATGCAATACAAGTTGCATGTTTAGCGTGGAGCAAGTCTCATGAACGATGTCATGTAAGGTTAGCCAGGGCCGCTTCATCCCATCATACCACAAGATGCAAAGTACACAAGAAGCAATTGATAATAACATCACCACCGCCCACAATGATCATTGTGTTCTACTCGTGCAACAGATCTACATATAGACACGGCTCTTATACCACTGTAGGGGTTCGTATCATGGAAAACAAAAAATTTCTACCGCATGAACACACAATCAAGATCTAATCTATGATCAAGCCAAGATCTATGTACTAGATTGTAGCAACGAGTCGATGGAATACTAGATCCAAAGCGGTTAACGAGAGCAGATTCTCGTGGGTGATGTAGTCGTACACTTGCCGATCTCAAGATCACGTAGACGATCCTTCCGGCGCCGCGTTCCGGCAGCGCTCCCGCAGTCGGTCACACGTTCGGTACTCGATGAAGACCTTCCTCTCACTTGTTCCAGTAGGCAGCAGAGGTTGTAGCACTCTCCTCGCGATTCCGGCAGCACGACGGCGTGGTACCGGAAGTAGAGGGGAGATCTCGCAGGGCTTCGCCTTAAGCCGGAGCGAGTATGGTGGAATATGAGAGAGCCTTGGTGATCTAGGGTTTAGAGGCACCAAGGAGAGGGAGCTAGGCCGGCGGCTAGGGCAAGGGGAGAGCCCCAACTCGGCGACTTGGCAAAACCTAGGAGGCGGCGGCGACTTTGGTGGAGGCCGGCGGCTAGGGCTAGGGTTTAGAGGAGAGAGGTGTAGGGAAGAGGGGCACCCCTGCCCCTTCTTTTATAGGTGGGAGGGAGGCGCGGTTGGGAGTCCTCCTCCAACTCCTCCTCCTTGGCCAGCGGTGGAGGGAAGAGGACTTCCTCCCCAAGTAGGTTTCCTACTCTCCCTCCACCAAGCAAACTTGCCGTTTGACTTTTCAAATTGGTGTTTGACTTTTCAAACTAGGATTTGATTTATCCCTTTATTTTGCTCAGCAAAGACACCTAGTACATGATGCAACCATTCCAACTTGTTATGACACATTCATGTACCCTTCCCCTCCGGAGTGCCAGACCTTCCGGAACCTTCTAGAACATTCCCGATGAAAACACCAGAATCATTCTCCAACTCCGAAACAGGACTTTCCTTATACGAATCTTATTCTCCGGACCATTCCGGATCTCCTCGTGATATCCCAGATCCCATCCGAGACTCCGAATAACATTCAGTCTCTTACTCATCATTCCATAACTACTCAACAACATCGAATCCTTAAGTGTGTCTCCCTACGGTTCGTGAATTATGCGGACATGATCGAGACACTTCTCCGATCAATAACCAATAGAGGAATCTGGAAATTCATATGGCTCCCACATATTTCTACGATTACTTTTCGATCGAATGAACCACTTACATACGATACCAATTTCCCTTTGTCTCATGATAGTTTACTTATCCGAGGTTTTGATCGTCGGTATCTCTGCATACCTAGTTCAACCTTGTTACCGATAAGTACTCTTTTCTCGTTCCCGTGATATGTGATCCCTTGTGAGCCAGTCACATGCTTGCAAGCTAATTGGATGACATTCCACCGAGAGGGCCCAGAGTATATCTATTCGTCATATGAATGGACAAATCCCACTCTTGATCCATGTGTCTCAACCCATACTTTCCAAACACTCAATGCCATCTTTATAGCCACCCAGTTACGGTGTGGTGTTTGATGTCATCAAAGCATCCTTCCGATGATGGTGATAAGCATGATCTCATGGTCGAAGGAATTAGGTTACTATGTATCAGAAAGCTTATAGCAAATGAACTATATAAAATGACTTGATCTTTATGCTACGCTTAACTATAGGAGTATGTCCATCACATCATTCTCCTAATGATATGACCCTGTTGTTAATAACATCTCTATGTTCATGATCAGGAAACCATGATCATATATTAACTAACAAGCTAGTTTAACAAGAGGCTTTACTAGGGACTCTTTTATGTTTACAAATCACACAAGTATTAATGTTTCCTGTTAATACAATTATAGCATGTTATGTAAACATTTATCATAAGTATGAAGATATGATAATAACCACTTTATTATTGCCTCTTGGGAATATCTCCAACAGTGGACACAAGTGGAAAAAGTTTTTGGTTCAAAGGGTTTTGGAAACATGAGAAGTATGCCTTCTCAAAACAGGTTTTTGGCTAGCAAGGCTGGGTAGCAAGCAAGAGAGTTGAAAGAAACAAGCAAACATACAAGTAATAAAGCCAAACATGTAATCTTTCCTTGAAGACACAGAAGAATCTTAAATAAAGAATACTAAGCTTATGAGACAACAAGAAAGAAAACAAAAGATACAAAATACCTATAAGCTTTTTCTTTCTTTCTTTTTCTTTCAAATTAATGCCACTGACCAGAACTCAGTTTGCCAAAAACAATTTAGATCCTCTTGATGATCCCAAAGTAGTGCCAATACTGAACAACAAGATCCATCATATAATAGAGATTGCAAACTAAAAATAAGAAGTGCAAAAAAGTAAAATATGGGACTTCTCATTAATATTCCAATAAAGGCACTCACACCAAGGAATACATAGATAATCAACTAAAGGAGAGATACTTCCACATGAAAACCAAACTATAAGATAACTTCTCTACCACAGATATGAATCCACTAAAAAGATAAAATATGAAAGATAATGGTGGTGATACCGCGGCACCCCCCAAGCTGGGAACAAGCCAAGGGGATGCCAAACCTGATGACGATTCACTCCTTCTGTGGTGGTGTTCTTCCAACTCTATATCCACGGGCTTCTTGCCTTTGTTGTTGGCGGAGGCCATGGTGCTCTAAACTTGAGAAGATTTCCTGACAGAAATAGATTGAAATGAAAACATGATGAGAACATGATGCACGAACCTCGGGGGATCCGGGGGTTATATATTACGAAGAATCAATACATAAGGAAGGTTTTGACACGGAAACAAAGCGGAGACGGAGTCTGGGGGTGGAACACCCCCCTCAGGCGTGGCCATGCTGGGCCCGCGCCTGGGGTGGGTTTGTCCACCCCGGGCTCCGTTTCCTCTTTAGTTTCGTCTCGTAACTTCCCTTATGTATTAAAAACATCAAAAATATAAAAATATTGGAGATTCGCAAAACTTTTGTTTTCACCACTCTTTACCTATTTGAAGACGAACTCTGCAGTTTCTGGTGTTTGGTTCTTGATAAATTCTTCTGGAGTCACCATTTGAATGACATCCACTTCTTCATTGTAAGAATCTCCAGAAATATAATGTTTTAGTCTTTGACCATTAACCACCTATGTTGTGTCATCTTTCAGAGAGATTTTGATGGCACCTAAACGGTACACTTCCTTGATAATAAAAGGTCCTTTCCATTTGGAGAGTAGTTTCCCTACAAAAAATCTAAGACGAGACCTATACAAAAGAACTTTCTCACCAACATGGAACTCCCTTTTGAGAATTCTCCTATCATGCCATATTTTTACTTTTTCCTTAAAGAGCCTAGCATTTTCGTAAGCTTCCCCTCTCCACTCATCTAGATTACTTAAATAGAGCAGTCTTTTCTCACCAGCAAGTCTAAAATCTCTATTCAACTCTTTCACTGCCCAATAAGCTCTGTGTTCTAATTCTAAAGGCAAGTGACAAGCTTTCCCATAGACCATTTTGTAAGGAGACATCCCCATAGGATTTTTATAAGCAGTTCTATAAGCCCACAAAGCGTCATTCAACTTTTTAGCCCATTTTTTCTAGATTTATTGACAGTCTTCTGCAAGATAGATTTGATTTCCCTATTGGAAAGTTCTACTTGCCCACTAGTTTGGGGGTGATAAGCTGAAGCTATTCTGTGGTTTACGTCATACTTAGCGAGAGTTTTTCTAAAAACCCCATGAATAAAATGGGAGCCTCCATCAGTCATGAGATATCTGGGTACACCGAACCTAGGAAAAATGACATCTTTGAGCATTTTCAAAGAGGTCTTACCATCAACACTGCTCGTAGGTATGGCTTCTACCCACTTTGTAACATAATCAATAGCAACAAGAATATGAGTATACCCTTTTGAAGGAGGAAAAGGCCCCATAAAGTCGAATCCCTAACAATCAAAAGGTTCAATAACAAGAGAATAATTCATAGGCATTTCATTGCGTCTAGAGATGTTACCTACTTGTTAGCACTCATCACAGGATAAGATAAACTTCCTTGCATATTTAAAAAGAGTAGGCCAATAAAATCCAGATTGTAAAACCTTCTGTGCAGTCCTATCTCTAGCATGATGTCCTCCATAAACACTGACATGGCATTTTCTCAATATCTCTTGTTGTTCAAATTCTGGAACACATCTTCTCATAATGCCATCTACTACTTCTTTATATAGGTGTGGGTCATCCCAAAAGTAATGCCTTATATCATAGAAGAATTTCCTTATTTGTTGGGCTGTAAAGGTTGGAGGCAAATACTTGGAAACAATAAAGTTAGCATAATCAGCATACCAAGGATTCTGATGTGGACTTACCCTTATTGCAGCTAACTGCTCATTTGGAAAATTATCATTAACAGGCAAAGGGTTAAAAGAAATGTTTTCCAAACGAGATAAATTATCAGCAACAGGATTATCAGCACCTTTCTATCCATAATATGCAGATCAAACTCTTGCAAAAGCAACACCCACCTTATAAGCCTAGGATTAGCGTCCTTCTTTGTCATAAGGTACTTAATAGCTGCATGGTCAGTATGAATAGTAACCTTAGAATCAACAATATAAGGTCTAAACTTATCACAATCAAAGATTACAGCTAAGAACTCTTTTTCAGTAGTAGCATAATTTTTTTGAGCAGCATCTAGAGTCTTGCTAGCATAATGAATAACATTCAGCTTCTTGTCAACACGTTGTCCAAGGACAACACCCACAACAAAGTTACTAGCATCACACATGATTTCAAAAGGTAAACTCCAATCAGGTGATTGGACTATAGGAGCAGTTGTTAAAGCTTTCTTCAAAGTTTCAAAAGCTTCCATACAATCATCATAAAAAACAAAAGGTACATCTATTTGAAGAATATTAGTAAGGGGCTTTGAAATTTTGGAGAAATCTTTAATAAATCTCCTATAGAAACCAGCATGACCAAGGATACTACAAATACCTTTGATATCCCTAGGACAAGGAATCTTCTCAATTGCTTCAATTTTGGCTCTGTCAACTTCAATACCTCTTTCAGAGATCTTATGTCCAAGAACAATTCCTTCATTAACCATGAAATGACATTTCTCCCAATGAAGAACAAGGTTGGTTTCTTCACATCTCTACAAAACTTTATCAAGGTTGTGCAAACAGTTATCAAAAGAAGTTCCATAGACAGAAAAATCGTCCATGAAAACCTCCACAATTTCTTCATAAAACCATGAAAGATAGCAGACATACATCTCTGAAAAGTAGCAGGAGCATTACATAAACCAAAAGGCATACGCCTATAAGGATAAGTACCATAGGGACAAGTGAAAGTGGTTTTCTCCTGGTCCTGTGCTTTCACAGCGATTTGAGAAAACCCAGAATAACCATCAATAAAGCAAAAATGAGTCTTTTTGGATAGCCTCTCAAGCATTTGATCAATAAAGGGCAAAGGATAATGATATTTCTTAGTAACTTTATTAATCTTTCTAAAATCAATGCACATTCTATACCCAACTACTACTCTCTGAGGTATAAGCTCATTATCCTCATTAGGCACAATAGTAATTCCTCCTTTCTTGGGAACACAATGAACATGGCTAACCCATTGACTATCAGCAATAGGATAAATAATACCACCATCAAGGAGTTTTGATACCTCATTTCTTACCACTTCCTTCATTTTAGGATTTAAACGGCGCTGGTGCTCAACAACTGGTTTCGCATCAGGCTCAATATTAATAGCATGCTGACATATAGTGGGAGAAATTTCTTTTAAATCATCAAGAGTATAACTCATAGCTCCTCGGTGCTTCTTCAATACCTCCAATAGCCTTTCTTCTTCCTTCCCTGAAAGTTTAGAACTAATAATTGAAGGAAATATGCCCTAGAGGCAATCATAGAGATGATTATATTTCTTATGTATCCATGAGTTATTGTAATGGTCCTTGAATATCCATATCAGGCAACTTGTATTGATTGGCAATTATGTGAATTGTTTGCGAAACTCTTTACTTGTATGGTTATTAAGAGTTGTCCCTAGTCGGAGTTCATGTGAGGACACATGTGAATATTAGACTAGCCCATTGATTGGCTGATGACTATGTTTCGCAAGTCATAGACATGGAGATGTCAAACCAATGATGTGGACACATGTTATGAACATGGGGTTGGACTGACCCAACTTGAGACTGACAATTAGTTGCAGCTCTCTCTACACATCGTGTACATTTTGTCCTTAGACCTGAGATTGTCGCATGTACTTGAGATGTGGATCGACCTACTTTGGGGCTATCAGCCACTACTCTGTAACTGGGTAGTTATAAAGGTACCTTTCGGGTTTGTCCTGAAGCATGCTGCAAGGCATGGTCAATCAAGATGAGATTTTCCCCTCTCTACTTGAGAGAGATATCTCTGGGCCCCTCGAGTGATCGGATCCAGGAATGCATGGCCGTGCTACATATGGTTAAGAGTTAACCTAGTAAAGGGATTCCGAATCACAGTATCGAGAAAGGGAGGTCAGCTTGGAGCTAGACCAAATATCGTGAGGCAAAAGGAAAGACATGTACTAAACCTTGTGATGGTTCGTCCGATATGATCTTTGTATGCGTTTAGGAGTTGGCACGTCTTGCTAGAGGTCGCTACCAACTATTGACAGAATAAGTGTATTCGTGTCATGTCTATACGTATATGAACCTATAGGGTCACACACTTAAGGGGATGGAAGCCTAATGTGGATTGGATCCGAATTAGACCAGGCTTAGGCTACTAATGGGCTGCTAATGTAGAAGCCCACTAGGGACGTCTATATAAGAGAGGGTGGTGCAAGCTGACCAGGGTTAGACCATTCCACCCAGCCGCCATACCTCTCGCCTGTGTTGCACGCGCGTACCTAGCAGTCCGACGTCTGATGCTTCCACCCTGTACGTGTGGATACTTCGGAGGCGCTGCATCAGTAGCACTTGGACGAGCCGCGCAAGGGGAGCTGCTCATGGGACGATAACAAGGAGGAGACGTAGATCGTCTACACTGCCTCGACGCGCTTCATCAAGTTTCGCAACTGCGCATCTAGTGGTAATCCCGTGATCTATGAAAACGGTAATCCTGGTTTACGTGGTAGAAAATTTTGATTTGCGCTAGTCTAGCCTATCCGTATCCCTTCAGTAACAGGATATATCTTCTTATCATCAAGATAAACATATTTAAGATCATCAGGTAAAGGTTTTAATTCGAAAACAGGATCTCCTTTGGGTGGTAATGTGGTACCCAAATCTTCCACGGGTAAATTATGCTTAAGTAACTCAGGTTAGCGAAGGAAAACCTCATCAATCTCATCTCTTTCCTTCATAAAGGCATCACTTTCATGATCTTCCATGAACTGCTACAAAGCATTGTTAGGAGCAAGAGAAATAGAAGACAGTTGTTCAACCTTGAAATCCTCATCAGGTAATTCATTTTCATAAGGGGTTTTGGCAAATTTAGAAAAATTAAACTCATAAGATTCTCCATCAAACTTAGTCAAAACTTTTTCCTTCCTACAATCTATGATAGCCCCACAAGTATTAAGGAATGGTCTACCAAAGATGATAGGATAGGTTTTACTAGCTTCTTTACCAAGTACTAGAAAATCAGCAGGATATTTAACCTTACCACGAAGAACATCCACATCCCTTACAATACCAATGGGGCAAACTTGCTCTCTATTGGCAAGGTGAATAACCACATCAATGTCTTCGAGCTCACAAGGACCAATCTCATGCATAATTTCCCTGTAAAGCTCATAAGGAATAGCACTAGAACTAGCACCAATATCACATAAACCATAGTAGCAATGATCACCAATTTTAACAGAGAGCACATGAACACTAGCTTTTATAGCCTTACTAGGATGAGAGATAATATAAGAAGCGTCTTCACAGAAGACAATATACTCATCCTCTACATTTCTAGTAACAAGATCTTTCACAATAGCTACTACATGCTCGATATCAGTCAGCTCACCGGAACCTACAGTTTTCTTTGGACTTTTGCTAACCACATTAGCCAAAATAGAGTGCTCCCCTACCTTGGAGGGAAAAGGGATCTTCTCAACATAAGGTTCAGGCAAAATAGGATCAACATTAGAAACCTCTACACTAGCAGGAACGTGGGTAACAACGTCTTTATAAGGAGCATGGTACTTGTCCCACTCTTTCTTGGGAATCTCAATATAAGAGGCAAAAGCATTAAAACATTCTGCAAGAACTTGAGGATCAAGGCCAAACTTATTGCTAATATCACGGAAGTTATTAGTTCCCATAAAAGACTTAATGCACTCATAATCATAGTTTATACCTGACTTTCTTCCTTTGTCATTCTCCCAAGCCTCAGTATTATCTTGAATACGGTCTAGGAGATCCCATTTAGCTTCTTCCTTCATACTTGTGAATGATCCAGCACACGAGGCATCTAGTAAACCTTTATCCTGAAGAGAAAGCCTAGCATAAAAGTTATTGAGAATAATATTGTTAGGGAGTTCATGAATAGGACATTTAAGACATTTAAGCATTAGCAGCTTCAATCTCCCCCAAGCTTGAGCTATACTTTCTCCATCAAGAGGCATTATATATAAGACTTCTATCCTTTTGGATTTCACTGGGAGGATAAAATTTAGAGTAAAAGAGAGATGTCATTTCCTCCCATTCCATGGATTGTCCATTCTTTAGCAGCTTATACCATGCCTCGGCTCTCCCTTTCAAGGATATGGAGAGTAACTTCTTCTTCACATGTTCAGTTGTGATACCTGCACACTTAAACAACCCGCATAATTCATGGATATAAAGCAAGTGATCACCACGATGGATAGTTCCATCCCCAAAATAATAATTATCCATGACATGATTAACAATACTCGCAGGTATCTTAAAAGGATCTATCTCAACAGGTGGTGGTTCATCTACTACCATAGAAGTGGTAGTAGTTCTCCTAAGCAGAAAACCAAGTGGGTTATTCATATTGGAACCAAAGTAACAAGAAGTAACAAAAGCAATACTCATAGTAAAAGTTTCCCTTACCAGTTCCACTCTTCAATAGCGCTTCACTTCCTGGCAACGGCGCCAGAAAATAGTCTTGATGACCCACAAGTATAGGGGGTATATCATAGTACTTTCGATAAATAGGAGTGTCGATCCCAACGAGGAGCAGAAGGTGCTGAACAGTGGTATGGAGCAGGAAATCCCTGTGAATACTTAGCAAACGGATTTTTAGTGGTTTTCTGACAAAGTAACAAAACAAAGAGCAAGTAATAGAAGTAACGAACAAACGGAGCAAGTGGCCCAATCCTTTCTTAGCAAAGGACAAGCCGGTGGAAATACTTATAAGGACCAAACGTTCTCGAGGACACATGTGAATTCTGTCAAGTGCTTTCGCTGTAAATAGCTGAGTACTCTCCTTTGGTATCTGTAAGTGTTGTGTGGGTGAACCTGTGCTAACATACTGCCCTTCCTAGGACTAATACATACTTGTGATTAAACCCCCTACAAACATCCGTAACTACAGGAAAGTAATTAAGATATAAATCTAACCACAACCTTAAACTCTGAGATCCTACGCTCCCTTGTGCAAAGGTGTCCTAACAGGGGTTTAGGTTTCTGTCACTCCGGCAACCCCACAATTAGTAGCCAAATACACAATGCATTCCCCTAGGCCCATAAATGGTGAAGTGTCATGTAGTCGATATTCACATGACACCACTAGAAGAATAGCACCACAACTTAAATACTAAACCATTGAATAATAACTCATCACAGATTCAGTACTAACAACATGACTTCTCCCATGTCCTCAAGAACTAAACTAACTACTCACGAGACATCATATGGACCAAGATCAAAGATGATATGATAATGGATAACAATCTGGACATAAACAATAATGCAATGGTTCCACTCACAAGCATCAACTACAATAGTAATCAACACCGGGAAAGTTTCCCCTAATGAACTAAGCAATATCCAACACAATTGTTACAGCGGGACAGAGTGGTGATGATGGTGCTGGTGGAGATGATGGTGTGGATGATGATGATGATCCCGGTGAAGCCTAGCTTGATGATGGTTTATAGCGCTTGACGAGATGGAAGTGGTTGAAGTATATTCCCCAGTAACGGCACCAGAAAGCTTGATGGCGCCTGGTGTTTGACGTGGAAGCGCTTCGTTGGAAACCCCAAGAGCAAGGTGTGAAGCAGCAAGCAACAGGTTTTCCCTTAGTTGAGACCAAGGTTATCGAACTAGAAGGAGGAAGGAAACGTCACACAGGTGTTGGAAGCAACGTGGAGACCTGCACAACATAAACTCAAGACTTTGTCCCAACGAATCAGTGAGGTTGTCAAACTCACCGGTTTGCTGTAACAAAGGATTAAACGTATGGTGTGGAAGGTAATGGTTTGCAGCAAGTAAACAAGTAACAGTGGAAGAGGTATCAATGGTAAATATTGGACCGGGGTCCATAGTTCACTAGAGGTGCTCTCCTTAGATAAACTACATGGCATGAAGGGTAAACAAATTACAGCGAGGCAATTGACAGGAACTGACCAAGGCATAACAATGCAATTACTAGCTAGAAAGATCCTATGAGGTTGATTGAGCAATACAACAATATACATAGAACGTCATCCAACTGCATCTATGACTAGAAGTCCACCTTCAGGTTATCATCGGAACCCCCTCCAGTATTAAGTTGCAAGCAACAGACAACTGCTTTAAGCAAAGTGTGTAAGGTAAACAGTCCACATGTTCCATGAACAAGAGACCGTTGTTTTCTCCCTAGTAGCAATAGCACATATACAACCGAAGAGATTTTTGTCACTTCCCTTGGAAACTAGAGGCATGAACCCACTATCGAGCATAAATACTCCCTCTTGGAGTCACTAGCAACTACTTGGCCAAGATAACCACTAGCAACGGAGAGCATGCAAGATCACAAACAACACAGACATGATAAAATCATAAAGATAAAACCATTAATCAAACCAACATAATAATCTCAATTTCCATCAGATCCCTGCAAACACAACATGCATGATTACTAAATAGATTAGATCTTGATCATAAACGGAGCTCACAAGATCTATACATGAAAGCACAAAGAGAAGATACAACCATCTAGCTACTACATGGACCCATAGTCCAAGGTGGAACTACTCACGAATCATACCAGAGAGAAGGCCTCTGGGATGATCTCCCCTCCGGCAGGGTGCCGGGAAGAGCTTCAGATCCCCCCGATCTAGGGACGATGGTGGCGGCGGCTACAGACGGTTTCGTGGATTTCTGATTGGGTACTCAGGGTTTCTGCATCGGGGGCTTCTTATAGGCGAAGGGGCGAGACCGGGAGGCGACCAGGGTGCCCAAGCCCTAGCCAGGCGTGGGGCTAGGCCCACCCGCTCCTAGGGTGGGTCTGGACCCCCTGGCTGGCCTTCCGGGCTCCCCTCTAGACTTCTTGTTCCCCACGGAAAGTTATTGACTTTGTCCTTCGTCCCGTCCAATTCCGAGAATATTTCTTTACTAACTTTTCTGAAACCAAAAACAACAGAAAAACAGGCATATGGCACTGTTGCAACTTGTTAATAGGTTAGTACCAGAAAACATGTAAAAAGCACCTCAAAGTGTGGACAAGTAAAGCAAAGTAGATCTAAACAAGCATGGAGCATAAAAGATTATAGATATGTTTCCAACGTATCAGCATTCCCAAGCTTAACTCCTGCTCGTCCTCGAGTAGGTAAATGATAAAAGAATAATTTTTGAGGTGACATGCACCCTCACAATAAAGATCCAACCATTTGCAAGCATTGAAAGCTGGGATCAAAGAAATCTAAACATGTGCATGAAAGATGGAGTTCTAACAATAGGACATAGTAACTATGCATGCAACATGGCAAGCTACAAACAAAGATCATGAATAATATGTATTAAAAAACGTTTGTTTGTTTCACATGCAGAAAACATATCATAGAGTAGCAATATAATGCATAGGACACCTGCAAAGTTCACAAGGGTGACTAGAAACAGATAGCACATGAACAAGTAATAACACAATATGCATCAATTAATAAGCTTTGGAACATTGCACACATAATGACAACTATGCTCTCTTAATGGTGCCTAGAGGTAGAAAGTGGAGACTCAAATAATGGTGGAAGAAAGGCCTTTATATAAAGGAATCAGGGATTACAAGTTTCAAAAAGAGCTTCCAAAAATTATGGTACTAGTTAGCTTTCAGCCCTCATTGCCCCTATCATAAGCATCTTGAAGTGGTTAAGGTTAAAGTGGCAAAGCTGGAGTATATGCTTGGCAAAGTATAAGTTGACAATCTCATGCCCCTTGAATACGAGGGCCACACCTCATGCATACTCAACTTTGGATCTAGGTAAGTTCTTGTCATTGTAAGTATTTGCATATCATTGAGAACCGCCAACGGGGTACCTCTTGCACATGGCATAGGGGCTTTCCCATAACCAAAATGACAAGGCAAGCAGACAATGAGCATCTCAGCAATTCTTCTTATGCACCATGGGAACATGGTGCTTTTTTCTCTCTTTCCTCTTTTCTCAATGTGTCTCTTTTTTAAGAAGAATGCTTCATAGATGTCACTATGGTGATGCTGCAAGTTTCCACCATGATTAGGCATGGCTTAGGCTAGCGGCCCAGGCGTTTCTCTAACACAGGATACAAACTCCATGGACTTACAAGTTCCCTCTTTATTTCACACCGGTGACATCCATAGACAAAAGAACATGATATCAACTAAGTACAAGGTACAAGTGCAATATTGAAAACGTTCCCCGTGACAGCACGGTTCTGCTAATTCCAACTTATAAGTGCAAGCATATACAACAAAGTTGTCACAATGGTTCAAGTTTATTAGGGGCAAAGAATATAAAGTGTGCCATCAAGTTCGTGAGGGCTTTAATCACTAAGTTTACACATAACAAAATAGTTTTTTTAATTGGAAGATAGACGAAAAATAGAATATACATGGAATGATGTAACACACCATGCATAGGAGTTTATAGTGGACACTTTGGAATAACTTGGTTTCTTGGGAGTTGGTGAGGTGACCTAGCATACCACTGCATGTGTAGTATACTATAGTCGTTGACATGACATCCACAGAACACCGTTCCATAAATATCACGTCCCTCAGAGTGGTACAACAGAAACATTGCGGGTCCATATTACAAACATACACACATTATTATTATTACAATACTGGAAGTTCAAGACTTCCAAAAGATTCAACTTACAAACCAAAATATAAGTGTTTTAGCGGAAGTTTCAAAGTGAAAACTTAAACTCCAAATTAAGCTCAACAACTTATTGCTATATATTGTTCATGTTGCTCGGCTCAAGTGGCTCCTAGAACTATAGTAATTATTCAGACTCTTCGAACTCTCCTCCGTAGTTGATATCATAGTCCTCCCCTTCTACGACTCCATATAGGTTGGGCTCTTCTGTCGTGGTGGTGACACGGCAGATGCCATGGGTAGGCTAAAGTAAGGGGCCAATGGATGCTAGTGGGATCTGGGGAGGGAAGATGCAGTTGATTCTACACACAAAAGACTAAAGCAAAGATCTTTATTTCTCCTTCCTTGAGCTACAAGTGCTCCTTGAGCTGTATACAAGGAGAAAGGAAGAACTTTACCAGCCTAACGGTACTAAGATGAGTCGATGCCCTCCTCAGGGTCCAAGCCTCTCCTTATAAAGGAGAGACTTGGGTTTCTTTAGGGCTGACGTGGCAAGCATATTCGAGGAATATGCTTGTCCCAATATAGCAGTTCGGCGGCCTCCTTTCCCTGTCGCCCCTCTAATGACGGCAAGCTTCCAGAGGGCCCCTCCTGCGTGCCTCGGGCTCCAGGACTGTCACCTCCGTGACCTCCTTCTGCCCCTCTGTCGCTCTGCGCCTTTGTCCCTTGTGCTTGGCTCCGCTCAGATTCTCTCCAGCTTGCAGCTGAGTTTGACTTTAGGTTTCTCCTTCTCCTGCAAGCTTCGTATCATTCGGCCCTTCCTCCCGTAACTCGGCTCGTCCTTCACCTGCATTAAGATTACTCGGGCTAACCCGGCCGACTTACGCGATATCTCGGCCGGGTAATGACTTGCCATTATCATAAGGGTCCTGCCCTTCCCTATCCCGGCCGACCTCTACAGGATTCGGCCGACTCAGACTGTAACTCGGAAACAAGACGGGCAACACCCTTTCGTCTTTCCCCGTCTTTACCCTATCCGAGGTCATCTCTCCAACATTAGTCCCCGAAGCTGGTATGGCCCTGCCGACAACTTCAGCCGGGTCGTAGCAGTTTCACGGCATTTGCTCTGCATGGTTTCCGAGTTACCTTTTTCTCGTTTGAGGTATCATCGTATCTTCTCGCGTACGCCTCGTCCTACGTGTCATACTCATCATCGTTTCCCTAGTTTTTTGTTCCTCTACAGTATTTACTGATAGGCTACAGTTACTGATGCGCCCGTCGCGTCAGCGCTGCGACGCCTCGCGTGCGGTTTCCATCGGGGATCGTGGCTCTCTTTTCCACCATGTGGTCGTTGGTGCGGTTCCACTTATCGTCGTGCGTTCGTGCTACATACACGATCTACACGGTCAACTGCCACACCCATGATCCCATTACCTTGCAGGTAGCGCGGTTATAAAAAGGGGCGCGACGCTGGGGGATTCACTTTCCCCTTTGCTTACCTGCGCCCTTCTTCTTCCTCCTGCCTCTGATCCTGCTCACGCTTCCGCCGCCTTGCGCTCGTTTGAGTCCTTGACGGCAGGGGTCCCGCCATATTGCTCCGTCGCCTTCGTCCCTGCTCGCTCGTTCCGGCACCGTCGCCGGTGAGTTCTTCCGGTCCAATCGCCTAGCTTTTCTTCTAGAGATCTCTGTTCTTCTTCTTCTTTACTCACGCGGCAGTTCTTTCTCTGCTCCGCCGCCGTTTTTGGGTAGAACAACGACGGGGCCCTGCAGCTCTAGATTTTCCTCCGCCGCTATCTCCTCCTCCGTAGATTTCTCCGGCGACCCCATGTCTAGCTCCGTCAGCGGTGCCCTGATAGAGGATGACGATACTGCCTCTGGGCCCGAGCGAGGCTCATGGCAGGGCTCCTCCGTCACTCGCCGCGAGATCGAGTGGCTAATCCGGACTCACAGGATCCCCGCCGAGGTAGCTTGTCGCTTACCCGGCAGCGAGTCCTCTCCAGACCTCAGGGAAGGCGAGTATGTAGTTTTCATGTCGCATTTCGCACGTGGCTTTGGTCTCCCTCTCAGCGACTTTGCTAGGGAGTTTCTTGATTACTTCGGCCTTCAGCCGCATCATCTTCCTGCCAACGCCATTGCCTCTCTCTGCCTACATCTCTGCCTTGGAGGGATACTTCGGCTTATGGCCGTCCGTGCATGTCTGGTCAAAGTTTTTCCAGATTCGCTCCAACGTCGTCCCAGACAAATCTCTGCACCCCTCCGAGAAGTTGCTCACCCAATGTGGAGCAGAATCCATCACACCTCGGAGGAAATCCGAATTCCCTCGTGTTGTGGGGCTAGAATCGTGCAAGAAGTGGCACAAGTCCTTTTTCTATGTCAAGAACACAGGGAATGAAGATAGAATTCGGCTTCCTGCCTTCTCCATTGGCCCTCCTTCCAAGAAGAATTGGACATATAATCCGAGGAAGAGCCATGCTTTGGCCGAGGCTTTTGAGATTCGGCTAAAGGAGCTGATCCGCGCCGGGCTACGCGGCGAGGATCTGATGACTACCTTCGTCAGCAGCCGAATCTGCCCGTTCCAGAAACGCAGACACAAACTCTGCTATATGAGCGGTCCCTTTGACCCCAACCGAGTCTCAACGGTGGAGCTGGACAACTACCTCATTTTCAAGCGTGTTCGGGATATTTTTAGAACGGAGATGCCAGAGGATTGGGCTTGGGGACTGAAGCCGTTCACCCGCGAGCGTCCCCCACCCGTAGTAAGTTTGCTCTTTAGTGTTTCGCTTCTTAACTGCATTCGTAATTCTCTTTGCTAATTTTTCTCCTTCTTGTCCTGCAGAGGTTTGATGAGCAGAAGAATGAGGATGCCGAGGTTTTGTCACTCCCGTGGCCTGCGGATCGGAATACTCTGGATAGTGGGGAGCCGGACTCAGAAGAGTTCGTCCCCAAGGCCGATCTTGCTTCGGCTCGCGCTCGTGGCAAGACCCCGGCTCACAAGGAGGAAGGTGATTCGGACAAGGTCCAAGTTCTAGAGGTAGTTGCCGCAGTGCCAATTTCTTATGCATTTCCGGCTTCTACTTTCTCAGCTAATCCGGCCGGTCAGGTTCACGACGCCGAGCCTCTTGCCTCCCGGCCTCCTGTTACCTCGGGGAAATGTGGTGCTCCCGCTGGTGCCTCAGAGACGGCTCCCAAAAAGCGAATGAAGAAGTCATCTCCGAATCCTCCTAGGCGCAAGACCATGCCCGGGGTCACTGGGTGAGTTTCTTTTGCTCGTATTTCTTGTTTTTCTCTTTCTGCTTTTGAACTTGACCTTTTTTGTTCTCGTAGTGCTCCACTTTCTGTTAAGCCCGGCGGTCCCAGCATGACGAGTCGTACGACTCGGCAGCCGTCCCCTCTGCCTACTGAAGATACCAGGATTCCTAGTCCTGCTCGCGCTGCATCTCCTCCAGCTCTGAATCGGACGCCACCTCACCACGATGGGCCTGAGATTCCTCCCGTTGATGTTGATTCCACTCGGCCCACAGATATTTCTACCAAACCTGTTGCCTCCTCTGTGAACCCTAATGTCTCTACTGAGCCTCTTTCTACCCCCGCGGTTTCTACAGTGACTCCAACCCCGGCCGAGGACGTCAATATCTCGGCGCCCTCTGCGACCATGACTCCTCCGGCTCCTAAAGACGCTGTTCCCATTGCTGAGGTATCAGCTCCTACTGATGCCTCTTCTAAAACAAGAAAGGCTGTCGTCATCAAGGCTTCCTCCTCCCAGAAAGGTCTTGCTGGCTCTTCTCAGCCAAGTATTGCCGATGCGCTGTGCAAAGGGGTTGCTTCTGCCAAAGCCTCCGTTACTCCGGCCGCCAGTACCCAGCTCGCTCTTCACAAAAGCCCTGCGGCAGCGGTGTCTACACAGCATGTCCGAGGTAAAGTCCTAACTCGCACGGCGAGTGGGAACAGTCTTGGCTCGCTGGTTGAATATGCCAACAATTGGAATGCCGCCGATCAGTTCGAGGGTAATCCAGGCAGCCAGCCGTTTCAGCTCTCCGACATCAGCAGCCGCCTGCATCAAGCTGCCAAGATCGTTCTTGAAAGTGACAAGAAGAATGAGGTAATTGCTTTTTATGGAGTTTTGATTAGTTCTCCAGATGCTATATACTCTAGTCCCCGAAGCTTGCAAGCGAATAACTTGTTATTCGTTTGGAAGTTTTATGATGCTCTACTCAGTTCAATTTTATCTTAGAGTTCGAACCTCCATCCAACTAGATCTGCCTTAAATTTTGCTTGATTTGTGTCTATCTGAACTTCGAATATCCAGCCACCTAGGTCCGAGTTAAGTTTTGCTTGACTCGGATCTGTTTTGGCTTCGAATATCCAGCCACCTAGACCCGGGTTAAGTTTTGCTTGACTCGGATCTGTTTTAGCTTCGAATATCCAGCCACCTAGATCCAGGTTAAGTTTTGCTTGACTCGGATCTGTTTTAGCTTCGAATATCCAGCCACCTAGATCTGGGTTAAGTTTTGCTTGACTCGGATCTGTTTTAGCTTCGAATATTCAGCCACCTAGATCCGGGTTAAGCTTTGCTTGACTCGGAACTGCTTTAGCTTCGAATATCCAGCCACCTAGATCCGGGTTAAGTTTTGCTTGACTCGGATCTGTTTTAGCTTCGAATATTCAGCCACCTAATTCCGGGTTAAGCTTTGCTTGACTCGGATCTGCTTTAGCTTCGAATATCCAGCCACCTAGATCCGGGTTAAGTTTTTCTTGACTCGGATCTGTTTTAGCTTCGAATATCCAGCCACCTAGATCCGGGTTAAGTTTTGCTTGACTCGGATCTGTTTTAGCTTCGAATATCCAGCCACCTAGATCCGGGTTAAGTTTTTCTTGACTTGGATCTGTTTTAGCTTGAAGACCTATTCACTATTTACTCTATTGATTATGTTGCGCATGACCGGCGGACAGCCGAATTTCAAAGGTTGCTTTTTGCGCATAGAAAATTGGAAGAAAAGTATGAGAAAGTTATTCCTGTGGTGAAAAAAGCTGGTAAGTCGACAAACCTTTTCATCATCTCCGACACTCTTATTGTTTTGTACACTAGATGTTGGCTCACTTTGTTGGTAAACAGGTAACATCAACAATCTTAACATCCGTCTTGAGAATAAGGTCAAGGCCCTGGAAGGTTAGTTGCTTTTTTACTTTAAATATTCCCCTTTAAAATGTGCGCTAAGTTTCTTTTATCTCTTTTGGCTTTGGTAAAGCCGAGTTACAAACCTTTGCAGCATCTCACCAAGATTGCACGTCCATGCCTGATGTGATGCTGCATTTTTTAGAACAAAGTGCTACTCACTCGGCGCAGCTGAAGGATAAAGATGACGAGATAGCTCGCTTACGTGCCGAGGTGGAGGCTCTTAAGCTCTCTCAGAAGTCTGAATTAGAAAAGGTCGACCAGTAGTTCTCCGAGGAGAAAAATCGGCTAGCTCTGCAGTTGCAGAAAAATAAAGAGCTCCTCGAGGCTGCCGAACTGAAGACACGTGGGATGAGCGAGGAGATCACTCGCTTTGAGAAGAGCAAGATTGACTGGGCTAAAGACCTTCAGATAATGCTGAGTTATATTCATCGTAAGCTTCCGACCGCGGCCGGGTTGTCTTTTCCCTTTTCTTATTGCTGACTAATGCAGTCGTGTTTTGCGCAGACCATTTTCCAGAAGCTAAGCCCGTGAGCTCTAAAGCGGTCATTAGTGCTCGAGTGCACTGAGGTGTTCCTGTTGACGCAGACTCGGAGTACTCGCTGGAAGATTTCCTGGTTGCTGTTGGCGCTGCAGTTGGTCCGATGAAGATTATGGGCAGAGATTTGGTGCAGGCGGCTATCCGAGCCTACCACGTTCTCTGGCCGAATACTTCTAGGACTCCTAACATTGACGAGGCCCATTTGTTGGTGGACAGGTTAATGGCATCTGAAAGGCAGCTAAGTCTTTGGAGGGAATCGGCCGGACGAGCTGGTGCTGATATGGCTCTTACTGTCATCATGTCATGGTATGAAGATATTTCTCTTGACATTTTGATAAATTTGCGCACTGGTTCCCGTTGGGTTGAGGACCCAGACTTTGTCGCTCTTCGGCAAGCTCGTGCCTTTCAGCTTGTTGAGTATGCCGACGTGCATACTTGGAACGAAGGTCCGAGTTTCCTTCCTAACCCTAAGGACAAGGTCATAGTTGAGGATGCCTCGGAGAACAACTCGGCTGAACAAGGAGAAGATGAGGGTGACTCGGCTACTTCTGGTGATTCCAGTTCGAGCTCAGATGGTAATGGCGATGCGCGATCCTCCTCCATAGGTACTGGGCATTCTACTGCGCAAGCTGATGCTCCTCAGCAGCCTCGGGCTTCCTCCGAAGTCGTTCCTGGGTCTGTGGAGGGCGAGGCAACCTCGGCCGAAGTTCCACCTACCTCGAAGTGCCCAGTCCCAGACCAAGTTATTGCCTCTCCAACAAAAAACCTCTAAGTCATTTCCTACCCCTGGTATGCCGGGCGTATGATGTACGTGGAATATTTGTCCGTCTTTTGTACGGTATGAATTTCTTTTGCCGAGTGCCGCTGAGACATATATGGTTGTAATCGTTATTACTTTTTTTTAACTGGTGTTGTTTGTTTGAATCCTTGCTTTGGCGGCCTTCAACTTCTTTGAGTTTGGTGTATATTTTTGCCTTTAGACCACTGTGGTTTAGACTGTTAATCTGGGTGTGTACCTCGAATATCATACGAGAGTGAGCTGTTCTTATTCTAGGTGTCGAAGTTTGATACCCACCCTTGTAACAAAGGATAACCCCTACTTCGAAACAATATAGGACAGTCCCCGTGTCACTGCCTATGGTGCCGAAGTTTAGTATATAAATCAAACTTCAGAAATAATGTAAGACAGTCACCGAGTCGCTGCTCAAGGTGCCGAGGTTTGATATACAACCCAAATCTAGAAATAATATAAGAAAGTCACCGAGTCACTGCTCAAGGTGCCGAGGTTTAATATACCACTCAAATCTAGAAAGAATATAAGACAGTCCCCGAGTCACTACTCAAGGTGTTTGGTTTTAACATGTAACACAAACTCAAAAACGATATATGTTAGTCTTCGAGCCACTTCTCAAATGCCGAGGTTTAATACATGAATTAAGCTTAGAAATAATTATGGGGCAGTCCCCGAGTCACTGCTCAGGGTGCCGGGTTTTAATACATAATCCAATCTGAAAAACAATCTAGTGCAATCCCCGAGCCACTGCTCGAGGTGCCGAGGTTTAATACATAACATGAAATTTAAACAACATATGGCAGTCCCCGAGTCACTGCTCTGGACGCCGAGGTTCAAAACATAGTTGGTGCTCCATCCTGAGACATTACTTTACAATGTATCATAGGTGACTGCTATGAGTAGAATGGACGAAGTAAAGCTACGTTCCATGGTCTTTTCGTTTCTTCGCCGGCTTTGTCTGCCCTGTTATTTCCTGGTGGTTGAGCATCGATTAGGTAATAGGCATCATTATGCAATGCTTTGCTCACGATGAATGGTCCTTCCCATGGAGGCGACAACTTGTGCATGCTGGCCGTGCATTGCACCAGTCGGAGAACCAAATCTCCTTCTTTGAACACTCTTGGATTCACCTTCTTGCTGTGATATAGTCACAAGTTCTACTGATAAATAGCTGATCTTGATAGCACCAGCTCTCTGGCTTCTTCTAGCAGATCGACAGTATCTTGCCGAGCTACCTCATTTACTTCTGAGGTTGTATATTGGGTAACCCTTGGCGAGTCATGTATTATGTCGGCTGGAAGCACGGCTTCTACCCCATATACTAGAAAAATGGTGTATAACCTGTTGACCTGTTTGGGGTAGTCCCGAGGCTCCATAGTACTGCTAAAAGTTTGATGCTCTATCTACCACCTCGGACTATCAGTCCTTGGCACTATGCAGTTTTTGTAAATCTTTCTTTAAAGATTGATTTTATTATGAAAATCTATGACCATCAGCCTTCACAGGTTGACCAGAACTTTCATGGAGTTCCTTTCCTGCCGTGTTCGTAGCTCCTTCCCGGAATAGGGAGTAACAAGTTACAGCTTTTACACTCTGTAGAGGTGCGTCACTTTACCCATGAGAGATCAACTTCCTTGTTGCACAACCGGGCGTACTTTCCCGTCCACAATTCCATGATGTGGGGCCTAGTAGTTGGTCCAAGCCAATCACTGCCCTCTCCGTGACCTCATATGTCTGCACGATCCTTCAGGGTCGGCTCACCTCCGTTAAGCCCCCTTTCGGGCAGGCTAAAACCCTGATGAGTTCCCGAAGACTCTATGACCTGGTGATGTCCGGATAAGTACCATTTAAATGGACTATATCCCTAAACACCATTCATAGATAATCTAGAAACCAAAAGTGTGGGGCGTAAGGGTGCCCACCCATATGTTGGATCCGCACAAGGAATCACAACGTCACGTTAAGGTCATCTTGCCTCCATACGAGAGGAAAAGGATACAACTGACTTCTCCGTCCCATTCTAAATCTCATGGTTAACATGTAATATACTGCGCTAGAATCACTGATGTCATGGGTTATTAATCCCTAATTGTTCATCATTATTGCAAATAGAAACCTAAGTTCTATTACTCCAGCATATCATCACTTAGGACGATATCTAATATTTATTTATATTTAGAAAATAATATTTCTTTTTCTAGAATATAGATGATAACACACAATTTGCAAATACTTGATAAAGACTCTTCAAAGGACATGAGCAAGTGATGAACTTGCCTTGTGATTGCAAGGTAGTGAAGTTGGATGCTTGCACTGGACCTTGAGTTTTTATGTCTACAAAATATCATTATTGCCCGGTGAGGACAATATTTAAAGAAGCAAAATGATTATGCAAAGTAATGTAATGCATTATTTAGTTTGGTGTGTATTCTCCCCCATTATTTTAAATTATAAAAACTCTTTTCATAAGTAAAGAATTTATAAATATTAATTATTAATATTTATTGAATATTGTATTTCTTGTTTACTTTCATTTTATTTGAATTTTACTAATTTAATAATTCCTTTAAGAATTATCATTAACAAAATATATAAAGTATTTTTCTAGTATTTTTCTAAAATACTACAATATTGGTATATAATAAAAGTGATTTTTATTTATTTTTATCATCTTTCATTAATTTTATAAAATTCCATAAAGAATATATATATAATTCTTGGTAAAAATTATATGCCTAAAATTTTATTTCGTAATTTATTTAGATAGATTGAATTATTGTGAACCCAAAAATATTTTATTTATAATTTTTGGATTTTTATTTTATTTTCTAGAATTTATTTAAATTCAGGGGCATTCTAGTCTTTTCTTAATTATTAAAACTTGCTTTAGGTGATTGGGCTAGCTGTGTTGGGGTTTATTGGGCCGTTTTGGCCCAATTGGGTAGAACTAAATTGGCTCCCCAAAGGGATACTGGCCCAACCAACCCACTCTCTCTGTGTCTCTCTCTCTCGTTCTCATCTCCTCCTCCCTCGACCCCGTGGTCGGCGATGCCATCACCGGCGATTCATGCCGCCGTGGACCTCCCCCGCCGCTGCCGTGATGCATGGGGTGGTTATTGACCCTACTCCTCCTTCATGTCCATCTCAAGTTGGATCTGGGGCCCTCCTGTGGCCAGACCGGCTCCGTCCCGAACCCTAGGGTTTGGGGTGGTGCTGGTGCTGCTGCCACCGCTGCTCCCGTGTGTTGTGGTGGTGTTCCTCGCCTTCAGGTGTGGCTGTGGTCGCCGTCTCGACGTGGTACGGGTCGCAGCGCCCCCTTGGGGTGCTCCCCGTGCCGCCGTGCTTGTCGACACCCTTTGCTTCCTCTTCTCGCCCACAACAACAGCCTTCGGTAAGTTATTCTTTTTCCCCTCATGTCCTCTGTGCTATGCCACCCTATGCTAGGTGTTTCTAGTGGCTTCCCCTGGCTAGTGTTCATGTTCTGATTAGGGTTCATATCCTAATTAGGGTTCTTGTTCTAATTAGGGTTCATATCCCTTTGTTGATCATATATATGATGATTTGGATCTAGTAATGATGATCCCTAAGCATGATGAGTGGTTGTTTGATGTGGATTACTGCTTATAGTTGGCTTTGGTGATGCTAGTGGCTTACCAGATTGATTCCATTGGTTAATTTGATATGGTTCAAATGATAGTGTTACTGTAGAATCACTACTTGGAGATCCTAGTGATTTGAAAGTTCACCACTGTCATTACTTGGTTATTGACAGTGATTTGTGAGTGATGTAGTCACTGTATCTGTAGTTGTTGGCTTTAATTGGTCTCTTATAGTGATGTTATGTATATGTATATTCCTGGAAATGATTCCTGTGATTAGTATCAGGAAGATGATGCTTAGTTGTTTGTGAGTTTATCTATGAAAAGTAGATGCTTAATATGCTTGGTTTAGAAGCTGCTCTTGTGATACCATCTTAAAATGGCACACAAGTCTAGGTTCTCCTACTTGGCTTGATTTTGTTAATGATTAAGATTTTCTTAAGATCAGAGATAAGTGGAAACTTCTTTCCTTGCACCCTAAAGCCTATGATGTTGTCTGAGGCTTAGGGACTAGGTCCTTATCTTGTTGTTCCTCATGGATCTATTCTAGTAGTGATACCAGCTACTGATTCTTGAGTCAAGGTTGGGAAAAATGATTTGTAGGCTTATTAAGTTATATTGATCCATAGGATCTAGGAATTCTAAGGTGCTACTCCTGTTTAAGAGATGTGCCTAGAAGTCTAGATCTTAGCTGTCGTGGTGGTATCACGGCATATGCCATGGGTAGGCTAAAGTTGGGGCCGATGGACGTGGAGGAATCCAGGGAGGGATGATGCAGTGAAGACCGCACTCGTATGAACAAAGTGAAATACAAGGTATATTGGATGGAAGCTCTCAAGTGGAGATAACACCTCATTCTATACATCTAATCTCTTATAATCTTTCCATACTTGTGGCTACAATCATGCTCCTTGAGCGGTATCTCCTATGCTTCTATCTAGATCTCTCTATGAGAGTGGAGGAAGAGGAAGAAGGAGAGCCCCTACTGAGCTGATAGGGGAGGAGCCCTTCGGGGGTCTCCCTGAGAACGATCCCCCTGGTGCTCCTTATAAAGGGGAGCCCAGGGGACAAGTCTTGTGCTACACTCTTAGCATCTATATGACATATTCTGGGCATCTTCCAGAGATGTTGAGCATATGCCTTGGCATCTTTGGAGATGCTAGGCATATTCCCTAGCATCTTATTTGATGCTAAGAGCATATCCCTAGCATCTTGTTAGATGCCAAGGGCATATTCCATACGCCATGTGTCAATATGAGCTGGAGGGCTCCCAAGACTGGCACGGTACTGGTGGAGATTGTCTTGGCTTGATGGCGCGTCGTTGTAGATTTCTCGATGCGTCTGGGAATGGATAACAGGGCATCTGAAGTAGTTTTATTCGGCCTGGACGTCCTTGGAAAAACATTAATTCGGCCTAAGGCCTGTTTGAGTCGGCCTGGAGCTAGAAAGCCCAGCCGAGTCCTTATTTTCCTCACAGCCGAATAAAGATAAAGGCCCAGGAGTGACCCTTCTTATTCGGCCCACGATGGAAAGAGCCCCGCCGGGTCAGCCTGGCTTCCACCGGGTCGAGCAGGCCGGCTCGGATCCTCTCCTGAGGCCCAGCCGGGTCAAGTGGACACCTAGGTCTTGGTGAGGCTCGCCGGTGGGCCGGGATTGCTCCCGCCGACCCACGCGGGGAAGGCAGCTACTGAGGTGGTGCCTGGGCGGACTGAACCCACGGTGTGCCGAGGTCCTCCTGACTTGGCCCATCCGGGAGGCGATGGCGAGGTATGGGGCCTGCTAGTGTGGTGCGACAGAGCTTGACTGGGCCGAGGTCCTCCTGATTCGGCCCATGCGGGGGATTAACCTGATTCGGCTCCTGCTGCTCTGATTCGGCCCATGAGGGTGAAATTCGGTGTGGTAGTGATCTGTTTGGACTGAGTCTTCCCTAATTCGGCCCAAGTGCAGTTGTCTCCTCCTTTTCTTTATTCTATTAATATTTCTCGTCTCTTAATCTGTTAATTTAGCACTTTATCGAATAATTCGATGCACCAACTCTGGGGTACCTGGGGGTACACCCCCGACATTAGCCATATTTATTCTTGGAATTTAAGATATGTCCTGATAGCTAGGATCAATGAGGTTGTTCTGAGATCTTGGTTGGATCTGTATAGTTTCCTGATGGCTTTTAGTGTTTAAAATCTTCAATGATGGACTCACCTCATTTGGGTGTTTTTCTGAGAAGTTGAGTACATGACAACACATGAATTCTTGTCTAACTTAGATAGATAAATCACGTGATGGTCTTTTACTACTCACCACAACAGTGGAGTTGTTGGGGTTGCAACTTGTTGATCTTGTGGCTTAATCTTGCTGGTTGTGTGGCTAGCTTGATATGGTGCTTCTCCGAATGCTGCTCCTGCTACTTCCAGCTCCTGGAACTTGTCCTTGTTCTTGCTGTCCACCTCCTGGTCATGTTGGCTTGGCCTTGTTCTTGCTATCCACCTGATCCACCCCCTCCTTATGTCACCATCTTAATGAGATGATCAAGTGTGTGGTTGGTGTGATCTGGTTTGGCTTGGTTTGGCTGCTGGTGCTTGATGTGTATGAGTAAGGAAATGGTGTTGGGGTGCTTGCCCATGGCTGTGCTGAGCAGTTTTGTTTGTATGGGCTGTTGATGCTGTGCTGACAGCACACACCATGCATTTAGGTGTGTGTGCTGCTTGTGTGCCTGCTTCACCTTGTGGATATGCTTAGGGAATGAAAGTTACCTTTTATATGATTACACTTACCTGTCTGGTGAAACTTGACCCTCTTGCTGTTTGGAGTTATTTGACTTATGGCTTAAAAATTATGAAATATTTAGTTCTTTCATATTGGTGAAACTTGCCCCTAAAGATTACTCAGTGATGTAAAGTTGAACAGTGCAACTCACTGTCACTACTAAGAGTAACATATCCTAATCTTTTATTTTCTTTCTTTTAGTTTGTGATTTGTTTTGCAAGTACAAGACTTGGAGATTCAAGATTTAGATTAGGTTTTATTTTTCTTTATAGAATAGTCCCTTGTGACATTTTTTTACTCTTTTGTAATCTTTATTTTATCTTTTTGTAATAAAGATTGTAATATTACTCAATATATATAAATGTTCTTCTTTTATTTCATTTTCTAGTGTAAAGATCTTTGATTACTATTATAAGTTACATTTGTAACTTATTTATTGAATAAAGATATGGGATGAATATTTTTTCTTGATTATGTTATTTATTTAAAGTTTGAGTTACTGATTGTTAACTCTTGACTAAATCAAATTACTCAAACATGATTCTAATTCCTTTTAAATTATAAATCCCACACTCAAGTTTGAATTCAAATTCCATTTCCCAAAACACACTAATCCACAAAGATCATATCAAAGTTCATAACGATCATTCTCCAAGGCTATTCCTAATCTTAAAGAGTGAAAGAAACTTTGATCACTTTAGGTTTTTTATTTGCCGAAAAATTTACCCACATTTTTACAGATGAATGCATGCAATTGCATAGATTCCTAAATCTACCCTTCATTGGTTCCTACATGTTGGGATGTTACAGACTTCCCCCCTTAAATTAAACTTCGTCCAGAAGTTTGTTGAAGTGTACCTGAATAGTTCTGGATAGGCTTTCCTTAAATCATCTTCTTTATCCTAGGTAGCTTCTCTTTCTGGATGATGTTCCCACTATACCTTGCAGTACTTGATGGCCCTGTTTCTCAACCTTTTCCAATTTTCTTCCAAAATTTTAGAGGGTTTTTCAACATAGGCCAGGTCTGCTTGTAATTCTATCTCTTGGTGTGTGATTGCATCATCTGGAACTTTCAGACATTTACGGAGTTGTGACACATGGAAAATTATGAACTTGAGCCAATCTTGAGGGTAACTCTAAAGCATAAGCTATAGTTCTGTTTTGACACAGTATCTTGAATGGCCTGATATATCTTGGACTCAATTTTCCTTTAACTCCGAACCTTTTAACTCCTATCATTGGGCTTACTTTCAAATATACCATATCTCCTATTTCAGGATGCCATGATCTTCGACTTTGATCAGCATAACTTTTCTGCCTGCTTTGAGCTATTCTCAATCTATCCTTGATTTTATCAATGATATCTTGGTTTTCCTTAATGTAGTATGGCGCAAATTCCTTGCTGCTTCCAGGCTCATACCAACATATTGGTGATCTACACTTTCTTCCATATAGAACCTGATATGGAGCTGCCTTCAGACTACTCTGATAGCTATTATTGTAGGAAAATTCTGCCAATGGTAGATGATCTTCCCATGTACCTCCAAAATCTAATGCACAAGCCCTTAACATGTCTTCTAGTATTTGATTGGTTCGTTTCGTTTGACCCCTTGTCTCTAGATGATAAGCTGTGCTAAAATCTAACTTTGAACCAAGTGCTTCATGTAATTGCTTCCAAAATGCTGAAGTAAACACTGATCCCCTATCAATTACGATCTTTTTGGGCACTTCGTGCTTGCTTACTATTTCTTTGATGTAAACTTCTATTAACTTCTCGGCATTATCCTTCTGATTTACCGGAATAAAATGTGCACTTTTAGTGAGTCTATCCACAATTACCCATATCATATCCTTCCGTTTAGGTGTCATGGACAATCCTGTGATGAAGTCCATACCTATTTCGTCCCACTTCCATTCGGGAATTTCCAAGGGTTGCAATGGTCCTGCTGGACTTTGACGTTCAGCCTTCACCCTTTGGCAAGTATGGCATTTTGATACATACTTAGCAATGTCTCTTTTCATGTTATTCCACCAGAATAATTATTTCAAATCCATGTACATCTTAGTACTTCCTGGATGTATAGAATATGGTGTTTCATGTGCTTCTCTGAGTATGACATAATGAATCTCAGTCACATCTGGAACACAAAGACGATCTTGGAACCATAAAGACTCATAATCTCCAAGGTAAAAAACTGATGTTTGCCCTTGAGATATCCTCCGAATCCTCAGCAACGAAAGGATCTTCTGATTGATGTCTAAAATTTCGTGCTTAAGATCACTGTCCTGCTCTGCAACTACCTGCATAGTAGCTAATCCTCCAAGAACCTTTGTTCTAATGAATTGAAGCTCTAATCTTTCCAAGTCCATCTGTAACTCTTTTGGTAGCTCCCGATTGCTAGGTTGAATATCTGCACTTTTACGACTTAAAGCATCTGCTACAGCATTTGCTTTTCCTGCAGTATAGTTGATTGTTAAATCATAATCTTTGATTAGTTCTAACCAACGCTTCTGTCTCATATTCAATTCCTTTTGAGTGAAGAAATATTTAAGACTTTTATGGTCAGTGTATAACTCACATCTAGCTCCATAAAGAAAATGCCTCCATCCTTTCAGCGCAAAGACTACTGCTGCTAACTCTAAATCATGAGTTGGATAGTTTACTTCATGTGGTTTCAGTTGTCTTGAACCATAAGCAATTACCTTTCGATCTTGCATTAATACACAACCCAGACCTTCTTTAGATCCATCATAGTATACTGTAAAGTCTTTACCTGTTTCTGGAACTGCTAAAATTGGAGCTGTAGTTAACCTGGTCTTCAACTCCTGAAAACTTGCTTCACACTTCTCATCCCAATTGAATGGTGTATTCTTTCTTAACAATTTGGTCATTGGTCCAGCTATTTTGGAGAAACCTTCAATGAATCTCCGATAATAACCAACCATCCCCAAGAAACCTCGAATTTGTTTCACATTGGTTGGTGCAGTCCATTCTAGCACTGATTGAACTTTGGATGGATTTACAGCAATTCCATCTTTACTGATCACATGACCGAGGAATTCTACCTCATCTAACCAGAATTCACACCTACTAAACTTAGCATAAAGCTTATGTTCTCTTAGGGTTTGCAATGCTATTCTCAAATGATCTCCATGCTCTTCCTTATCCTTTGAATAGATCAGAATATCATCAATAAAGACTATGACGAACATATCCAAATATGGCATGAAGATTTTTTTCATCAGATTCATGAATATTGCTGGTGCATTGGTTAAACCAAATGGTACAACCAGATACTCATGGTGTACATACCTTGAGACAAATGCTGTCTTTGGAACATCCTCAGGTTTAATTTTTATCTGATGGTATCCAGATCTTAGATCGATCTTTGAAAATACTCCGGCTCCTTTCACTTGATCAAACAAATCTTGAATCCTTGGTAAGGGGTACTTATTCTTTATGGTAACATTGTTCAGATTTCTATAGTCTCCACACATCCTTCTTCCACCATCCCTTTTATCCACAAAGATCACTGGTGTTCCCCATGGGGATACACTTTCCTGTATAAATCCTTTTCTGGCTAACTCATCAATTTGCTCTTTGAGTTCTTTTAATTCTTTTGGTCCCATCTTGTATGGTGCTTGAGCAATTGGTGCGGTACATGGAATTAGATAAATAGTGAACTCTATCTCCTGATCCGGTGGCATTCCAGGTAGCTCTGCTGGAAAAACATCTTGAAATTCATTTACTATAGGAATATCTTCCAATTTGACCTCTTTCATTGAGTTCAACTGAAGATCCACCATGATAGACTATGCTTATCTGCTTGGTAAACTATCCTTGCTCCACTTGGAGTTTTGATTGAGACAGTTTTCTCCTCACAATTTATCTGAGCCCCATGCTCCGTCATCCAGTCCATCCCCAGCACTACTGCAATTCCCTTTAAAGGAATCACATAAAGGTCCACAAAGTATGTACAACCATAGATCGAGATAATCTGATCTTGTTTAATGTGGCGTACAATCGCATTTCCCCCTGCCATAACTACGGTCATAGGGTTTTCTAACGTTGCCCTTCTAATCCCGAATTTATCACCCTTTAGAAATGAATGAAGTAGTTTCACCAGTATCAAATAGAACTTTGCCGGGATTGGTAAGGATATTGAGCGTACCTATCACTGCATGCTCTGAGTTATCCACCTCCTCTAGGGTTGCGCAATTCAGCTTTCCGGTAGGTCTGTTCCTCTTGCCATTGTTGTTCTTGACATTATTCCCTCCTTTATTGGGCTGCCCATAGCCTCCACTAGCTTGCCTTCCATCTCTAACCGGCCAACCTCCTTGTGGTTTTCTTGGACAATTTGGCTTTATGTGACCTCTTTGACCACAAGCATGGCACACAATTACTGTTTTTGGGCAATCCCTGCTCATATGCCTTGGAAGTTTGCAAATGTGGCATATAATATTCTTTACGTTTGGATTTACACTCCGGTTGGAATTGTTGCTGTTATATGGTCTATTCCTTGGTTTGAATTCCAGATTGGAATTGGGCTTACTTGCCTGTATCCTCTTGGTTTCCTTCTTAGCTCTCTTCCTTCTATCCTCTTGGACATTCTTGTAGTCATCTTCTAAAGTAATTGCTGCATCCAGCAACTGCTGATAAGTTTGCTTATTAGCCAACCTCAACTCCATCCTCACAAATGGATTTAATCCTCGCAGAAACGCTTCTTCCTCTTTTCCTCCGTATTAACTTCTTCCTCCACATATCGAGACCGTTGACTAAACTCCCGAATATACTTCATAACACGAGTATATCCCTGCTGCAACTCCTCAAATTCTCTCCGCTTCAACTCCATAACACTCTTCGGAACATGATATTCACATAATCTCTGTTTAAACTCTTCCCAAGTGTACTCCCTTCCTGGCTATTGCATGGCTAACTGATTTTCCCACCATGATGCTGCAGGTCCAGTTAGAAGAAGAGTTGCATACCTCAATTTCTCCTCATCGTTGCAACCTACAGTCTTCAGCTTTCTTTCTGTATGTGCTAGCCAATCTTCTGCATCCATTGGTTCAGGGGATGATGCAAAAGGTAACGGCCTTGCATTCTGGAAGTCAGAAAGACTCACTCCTCCACCTTCAGGTGCTCTCTGATTTGCTCGTCCCAGCAAGTCCTCCATGAACTTGTTCTGGGTCTCTTGCATCATTTGCATACACTGCATAAAGTTCTACTCCATTAACGGCCTCATTGGTGGTGGTGGTAATGTCCCCTGATTTGCTGCATCTGCATCGGACTTCTCCTTGGCCTCACGTTCCATCTACTGCTGTTCAGATTCGGTCTCTACACCCGTATCCATGACTCCCTAGTCCTGCAACATAAATCGAATACTCATAATTACATCATGCACATGTGTTCTGAGCTCGACTTTACACACAGAACTAGTCACACAATGAAAATCTAAATAAAATCCAAATATGCATTTCACATATTATACATTAAAATATCTTAATAATACAAAGTCATTACAACATATACCATATAGGTATAATTACAACACTACCTCATTTATCTAACTACCTTATTTTCTCGGATTACAATACACGGTACCCGATACTTCTAAATGGTCGCCTGCTTCTAGTAGTAACTACGCTCATCATACATGCCTGATGTCCAACGGTGATGAAGTGACGTTTGTCGCACAATTTGTGGAACAAATGGCTTTCCAGAAGGAACATACTTAGTATCTGAAGTGTCAGGACTTGAGTCATTACTCAACCTGAGCGCATTGACTCCCTCCAGCTCAGCTGAAAAGTCTTTAGAAACATATTCAACATTATCTCCCACTTGCATCTCCTGAGCTTCATTCCTTGAGTTATCAACAGAATACGCAGATCCTGCTGATCCCCAAGTGCTCCTTTGGGCAAGATAGTTGAACACCGGATAATGTATATTCCCTGGGTTTTGAGAAGGTGTTGATGATTCAAACACTCTCTCCTCAGGATCTTCTTCTTCATCCTGATTATATATGAACATGGCATTTTGAAGGGTTTCGCAGCATAGTAAATCAAAATTTTCTACGGATGCGAACGGGGAAAGCCAAGATCTAATCTAGGAGATGCAAACAATGAGGGGGAATAGATGAGATCTTCATACCCTTGAAGATTCACACAGCGGAACGTTTGACGGAACGTGGGTGATGTAGTCGTACTCGCTTCTCCTCCTCGCGATCCGATCCGATCTAGCACCGCAAGTGGCGATGCCTCCGAGAGATGCACACGTGCGGCACCTCGACGTCTCCTCCTTCCTTGGTCTAGCAAGTATGGTGGAGAGACAGATTGGATCTACAACGCGACGGCGCGGTGCAAGCGGTGGAGAGTTTCTGCGGCAGGGCTTCGCCTACGCGCAGTCGGGAGAGAGAGATCTGGAGGGCAGCAGTATGGCAGCTAGGGTTGAAGGAGTGGGGGAGGAGGGCTGCACCCCTGTCCTCTATATATAGGGGGCTGGCCGGCCCCCTTGGCCCCTCCTCCAAGACCTAGGGCGGCGGCCCCAAGGGTTGGAGTGGGGGGCAAGTTTTCCCCCTCCTTCTAGAAGGTTTCCCTTGGGTTTTTTCCGGCTGGGCCTATGGGGCCTTGTGCCCCTGGCCCAATGCGGCCAGGACACTCCCTCGTAGGACCATGCCCCCTCCCGACAAGTGGGGCCACGTTGGTCCCACTCCGGAAGGTTCTAGAAGCTTCCGGTACAATACGGATTAACCCGAAACAATTCCGAACTCCAAAAACTGCGTTGCCTTATATGAATCTTATTCTCCGGACCATTCCGGAACCTCTCGTGATGTCCCGGATCCCACCCGAGACTCTGAAAAAAACTCATAAACCAATTATCCAATCTATCCTAGCGTCGAGACACGTTAAGTGTGTGACCCTTCTGGTTCGAGAACATGCAGACATGATCTTATATCAATAATCAACAACGGGGTCTGGAAACCCATATTGACTCCCACACATTCATTGATGATCATATCGGATGAACCATGATGCCAGGATTCAATCAATCCCATATTTATATTCCCTTCGTCTCGCAATATTTTACTTGCCTGAGATTCGATCGTCGGTACCGTCATACCTAGTTCAATCTCGTTCATAGCAAGTACTTTACTCGTTCCGTAATCCGATATCACTTTGTGACTAACTCCTTAACCACATGCTTGCAAGCGGTGTTGATATCGATTACCGAGTGGGCCCGAAGTATATCTCTCTGACTTGGGAGGGACAAATCCCATCTCGATACATACAACCCAACAGGTACTTTCCGATCACCTGAGAGACACCTTTATGATCACCCTTTCATAGGATGACGTTTGATGACCTCAAAGCTTTCTTACGATACCAGGGAGTTGTATTATCTCATGGTCTAAGGAATGAAATATTTGACATAAGAAAAGCTTCACAAAGATGAACACGATGACACGATCTAATTGCTTCGCTTAGTTTGGGTCTGTCCATCATATCATTCTCCCAATGATATGATCTCATTATTAATCGTTAACTCATGTCTATGGTTAGGAAACCTTAACCATCATTAATCAATGAGCTAGTCCATAGAGGCATACTAGGGACACGGTGTTGTTCACAAACCACACAAGTATTAATGTTTTCGCTTAATACAATTCTAGCATGGAATATAAACTTTATCATGAACAAGAATTATAATAATAACATCTTTATTATTGCCTCTAGGGCATAATTCCAACACATTTCTACTACTATTACTAGGGTTAATTCTTGCACCCATCCAGCTAGATTGTCCAACATTTCTGTCAGAACCATCTATGGACATTTGGTGTTCCCGAGATCCTTCAGATGATCCCATCCTCGAACCATCAGAATTCTCAATAGGAAGTTCTGAATCAGAACCGTCCTTTGAACCCTATGGTACTACATACCTCATATCCACAGTAGGATCATATATAGGTTCAGGCCTTGGTAAATAAGGATATGGTGTAAAAGATTCAGGATCTATAGGTATATACTTAAAGTTGGGTTTTGAACTACTACTCGCTTCCTTCTCCAACTGGAATGCTAACTGCTTCCTCCTTTCCGGATCAGTTAGATCCTCTAACATGTCATTTTGATCTTCGACAATCACTTGATGTGTCTTATAAAAAGACGCAACGAGTGTTCGGTATCTATCCATAAATTTGGAAGCTAACTTAGGATGCTTCTTAACTAAAGTAAGATGATCCGGTACAGGCTCTGAGTCTATGGAATCATGAGGAATCACAGAGAATGTGCTACCTTCTAACTCCTTAGCTTTCTGCTCCCGGATATTAGCTATTGCCTCCACAACAGCAACATGATATGCTGCTAAATTACTCCTACCTTCACCTATAGGTAAATCGTGATATAACCCCAGCTCCTCTAGGAGTAGAATACTCACACAATACTTGGATAACATACGGCCATCATAATAGGTTATAGTATTCACTGGAATTCTAGTTGGACAACTAAAAATCTTTAAAAGTTGACGAAGTTGGTCTGTGAACGATCCTTGATAATCATCAAGAGTCTCCTCTTTCCTTACCAAAGTCTGTTTTGGAAACTTTGGTGCCATAGCTCTGTATATAAGAAACATATTTTTATTAGTAACTATAATATATTGCATCATAACAAAGAATTATCGCACTAAAACATATAACGGATTATTCTCATTTGAATACCCATTATATTTCTTTTAGAGAATTCTTTATCATTGCTACACCCTCCTATAGGTAATACCCTTTACTAGGTTTCCAACCTAAGGTCAAAGCAATTTGCTCTGATACCAACTGCGGTGACCCAACATACCACTGCATGTGTAGTACACTATAGTCGTTGACATGACATCCACAGAACACCCTTCCATAAATATCACATCCCTCAGAGTGGTATAACAGAAACATTGCAGGTCCATATTACAAACATACACACATTATTATTATTACAATACCGGAAGTTCAAGACTTCCAAAAGATTCAACTTACAAACCAAAATATAAGTGTTTCAGCAGAAGTTTCAAAGTCAAAACTTAAACTCCAAATTGAGCTCAACAACTTATTGCTATATATTGTTCATGTTGCTCGGCTCAAGTGGCTCATAGAACTATAGTAATTATTCAGACTCTTGGAACTCTCCTCCGTAGACGATATCATAGTCCTCCCCTTCTACGGCTCCATACAGGTTGGGCTCTTCATAGAAGACCTCCTCTTGGCTCTCAGTTGCATACATTGGAGTATCTTTGGGATTCTCAGAGTCTAAGCAAGGATTCAAAGGAAAGGATGAGTAACAACGTTACCCAGCAAGTTCATTATATGCAATGTGGGAAGTTTGATGCTCTATCTACCACCTCAGACTATCATTCCTTGGCACTATGCAATTTTTGTAAATCTTTCTTTAAATATTGATTTTATTATGAAAATCTATGACCATCAGCCTTCACAGGTTGACCAGAACTTTCATGGAGTTCCTTTCCTGCCGCGTTCGTAGCTCCTTCCCGGAACAGGGAGTAACAAGTTAAAGTTTTTACACTCTGCAGAGGTGCGTCACTTTACCCATGAGAGGTCAACTTCCTTGTTGCACAACCGGGCATACATTCCCGTCCACAATTCCATGATGTGGAACCCAGTAGTTGGTCCAAGCCAATCACTGCCCTCTCCGTGACCTCATATTTCTACACGATCCTTCGGGGCCGGCTCACCTCCGTTAATCCCCCTTTCGGGCAGGTTAAAACCCTGATGAGTTCCCGAAGACTCTATGACCCGGTGATGCCCGGATAAGTACCATTTAAATGGACTATATCCCTAAACACCATTCATAGATAATCTAGAAACCAAAAGTGTGGGGCGTAAGGGTGCCCACCCATATGTTGGATCCGCACAAGGAATCCCAACGTCATGTTAAGGTCGTCTTGCCTCCATACGAGAGGAAAAGGATACATCTGACTTCTCCATCGCATTCCAAATCTCATGGTTAACGCGTAATATACGACGCTAGAATCACTGATCTCATGGGTTATTAATCCCTAATTGTTCATCATTATTGAAAATAGAAACCTAAGTTCTATTGCTCCAGCATATCATCACTTAGGACGATATCTATGATTTATTTCTTTGAGAAAATAATATTTTCTTTTTTCTGGAATATAGATGATAACACACAATTTGCAAATACTTGATAAAGACTCTTCAAAGGACATGAGCAAGTGATGAACTTGCCTTGTGATTGCAAGGTAGTGAAGTCGGATGCTTGCACTAGACCTTGAGCTTTTATGTCTACAAAACATCATTATAGCCCGGTAAGGACAATATTTAAAGAAGCAAAATGATTATGCAAAGTAATGTAATGCATTATTTAGTTTGGTGTGTATTCTCCCCCATTATTTTAAATTATAAAAACTCTTTTCATAAGTAAAGAATTTATAAATATTAATTATTAATATTTATTGAATATTGTATTTCTTGTTTACTTTCATTTTATTTGAATTTTACTTATTTAATAATTCCTTTAAGAATTATCATTAACAAAATATATAAAGTATTTGTTCAGTATTTTTCTAAAATACTACAATATTGGTATATAATAAAAGTGTTTTTTATTTATTTTTATCATCTTTCATTAATTTTATAAAATTCCATAAGGAATATATATATAAAATTCCTGATAAAAATTATATGCCTAAAATTTTATTTCTTAATTTATTTAGATAGATTGAATTATTGTGAACCCAAAAATATTTTATTTATAATTTTTGGTTTTTTTATTTTATTTTCTGGAATTTATTTAAATTCAAGGGCATTCTCGTCTTTTCTTAATTATTAAAACTTGCTTTAGGTGATTGGGATGATTGTGTTGGGGTTTATTGGGCCGTTTTGGCCCAATTGGGCAGAACTAAATTGACTCCCCGAAGGGGTACTGGCCCAACCAGCCCACTCTCTCTGTCTCTCTCTCGTTCTCATCTCCTCCTCCCTTGACCCCGTGGTCGGCGATGCCATCGCCGGCGATTCACGCTGTCGTGGACCTTCCCGACCGCCGCCGTGATGCATGGGGTGGTTGTTAACCCTGCTCCTCCTTCCTTTCCATCTCGATTTGGATCTAGGGCCCTCCTATGGCCAGACTGGCTCCGTCCTAAACCCTAGGGTTTGGGGTGGTGTTGGTGCTGCCGCCGCCGCTGCTCCCGTGTGTTATGGTGGTGTTCCTCGCCTTCAGGTGTGGCTGTGGTCGCCGCCTCGGCGTGGTGCGGGTTGCAGTGCCCTCTTGGGGTGCTCCCCGTGCCACCATGCTTGTCAACACCCTCTGCTTCCTCTTCTCGCCCACAGCAACAACCTTCGGTAAGTTATTCTTTTTTCCCCTCGTGTCCTCTATGCTATGCCACCCTGTGCTAGGTGTTTCTAGTGGCTTCCCCTGGCTAGTGTTCATGTTTTGATTAGGGTTCATATCCTAATTAGGGTTCTTCTTCTGATTAGGGTTCATATCCCTTTGTTGATCATATATATGATGATTTGGATCTAGTAATGATGATTCCTAAGCATGATGAGTGGTTGTTTGATGTGGATTATTGCTTATAGTTGGCTTTGGTGATGCTAGTGGCTTACCAGATTGATTCCATTGGTTAATTTGATGTGGTTCAAATGATAATGTTAGTGTGGAATCACTACTTGGAGATCCTAGTGATTTGAAAGTTCACCACTGTCATTACTTGGTTATTTTGACAGTGATTTGTGAGTGATGTAGTCATTATATCTGTAGTTGTTGGATTATGGATTCATATACATTTTGAGATTAATTGGTCTCTTATAGTTATGTTATGTATATGTATATTCCTGGAAATGATTCCTGTGATTAGTATCAGGAAGATGATGCTTAGTTGTCTGTGAGTTTATCTGTGAAAACTAGATGCTTAATCTGCTTGGTTTAGAAGCTGCTATTGTGATACCATCTTAAAATGGCACACAAGTCTAGGTTCTCCTACTTGGCTTGATTTTGTTAATGCTTAAGATTTGCTTAAGATCAGAGATAAGTGGAAACTTCTTTCCTTGCACCCTAAAGCCTATGATATTCGTCTGAGGCTTAGGGACTATGTCCTTATCTTGTTGTTCCTCATGGATCTGTTCTGGTAGTGATACCAGCTATTGATTCTTGAGTCAAGGTTGGGAAAAATGATTTGTAGGATTATTAAGTTATATTGATCCATAGGATCTAGGAATTCTAAGGTGCAACTCCTGTTTAAGAGATGTGCCTAGAAGTCGAGATCTTAGCCATATTTATTCTTGGAATTTAAGATATGGCCTGATAGCTAGGATCAATGAGGTGGTTCTGAGATCTTGGTTAGATCTGTATAGTTTCCTGATGGCTTTTAGTGTTTAAAATCTTCAATGATGGACTCACCTCATTTGGGTGTTTTTCTGAGAAGTTGAGTACATGACAACACATGAATTCTTGTCTAACTTAGATAGATAAATCATGTGATGGTCTTTTACTACTCACCACAACAGTGGAGTTGTTGGGGTTGCAACTTGTTGATCTTGTGGCTTGATCTTGCTGTTGTGTGGCTAGCTTGATATGGTGCTTCTCCGGATGCTGCTCCTGCTACTTCCAGCTCCTGGAACTTGTCCTTGTTCTTGCTGTCCACCTCCTGGTCATGTTGGCTTGGCCTTGTTCTTGCTATCCACCTGATCCACCCCCTCCTTATGTCACCATCTTGATGAGATGATCAAGTGTGTGGTTGGTGTGATCTGGTTTGGCTTGGTTTGGCTGCTGGTGCTTGATGTGTATGAGTAAGGAAATGGTGTTGGGGTGCTTTCCCACGGCTGTGCTGAGCAGTTTTGTTTGTATGGGTTGTTGATGCTGTGCTGACAGCACACACCATGCATTTAGGTGTGTGTACTGCTTGTGTGCCTGCTTCACCTTGTGGATATGCTCAGGGAATGAAAGTTACCTTTTATATGATTACACTTACCTGTCTGGTGAAACTTGACCCTCATCCTGTTTGGAGTTATTTGACTTATGGCTTAAAAATTATGAAAGATTTAGTTCTTTCATATTGGTGAAACTTGCCCCTAAAGATTACTCAGTGATGTAAAGTTGAACAGTGCAACTCATTGTCACTACTGAGAGTAACATATCCTAATCTTTTATTTTCTTTCTTTTAGTTTGTGATTTGTTTTGCAGGTACAAGACTTGGAGATTCAAGATTTAGATTAGATTTTATGTTTCTTTATAGAATAGTCCCTTGTAACATTTTTTTAGTCTTTTGTAATCTTTATTTTATCTTTTTGTAATAAAGGTTGTAATATTACTCAATATATATAAATGTTCTTCTTTTATTTCATTTACTAGTGTAAAGATCCTTGATTACTATTATAAGTTACATTTGTAACTTATTTATTGAATAAAGATATGCGATGAATATTCATTTTCTTGATTATGTTATTTATTTAAAGTTTGAGTTACTAATTGTTAACTCTTGACTAAATCAAATTACTCAAACATGATTCTAATTCCTTTTAAATTATAAATCCCACACTCAAGTTTGAATTCAAATTCCATTTCCCAAGACACACTAATCCACAAAGATCATATCAAAGTTCATAACGATCATTCTCCAAGGCTATTCCTAATCTTAAAGAGTGAAAGAAACTTTGATCACTTTAGGTTTTTTATTTGGCGAAAAATTTACCCACATTTTTATAGATGAATGCATGCAATTGCATAGATTCCTAAATCTACCCTTCGTTGGTTCCTAAATGCTGGGATGTTACAGTTGGAAGCATGAGTAGAACTTACTCATACAAGTGGAGGCTAGCAAAAGATTGGGAGCAACCAACTATGAGAGCAATGATGGCCATAATTATGCAATGCAACAAAGCAAACTAATCAAAGCAAAGAGTGGTACTACAAGTCAAGGAATAAATGATCATAACATGGTGTGAGCATGTGCCAAGTCAACCCAAGCAAAACATCAAAGGAGAATACCACAATAATATGCTTTTGCATGCTAAAACAACGCATAATTTCTTCAAGGCACACTAAGCAATCCCAATTGTTTGGAACAAGACATGCTACAGCAATAATCACTAAGCATAATGCTAAAACAACACCTAGCATGTCATGCTAGAGTCTAAGTCACAGTCAATGCAAGCTCCTCTTGCACTTCAAGCAAAAACTTACTACTCCTTTCCAAACACCAAGCAAACTTATTTGCAAAACAACACAACGAGAACGGGGGTCCAAACTATTAAAGAAAACTAAACAAACTAAACAAAGCAAATGAAAACTAAGACGCTCCAAGAACAACAAAACTGTGCATGAAACAATAAAAACAAAGTTTCTAGACAGACATGAGATTTTTATTGATGAAGAAGGGGATGCCTTGGGCATCCCCAAGCTTTGACGCTTGTACCTCTTGGATATTTTATTGGGGTGACACCATGGTGGCATCCTCAAGCTTGATCTTTTGTCCATTCTTCATCTCATTGCATCATTCTCTCTCTACACCTAATTTTTTTCCTTCATACAAAACATCACACAATCTTCATTAGCAACATTAGCTTATTCAAAAGATATTAAACCACTGGCAAAGCTTTGGAACAACAAGGCTTTTCACTAAAACCACAAGCTACTGTAGTAACTCCTTCAAAGAAACTCAATTTACCGGAAGAGAGCTCAAAAAGGAATGAATAAGAAGCAAATGCAATTAATGGCAGCAATCTGTCAAAACAGACCAGCAGGTAGAAACGAATTTTTTCAAACATCTTCTGTTTCTCAAATAAAAAAGTGTTGAACTAATGAAAGTTATCCAACATACTGGGGGATTTATTCGTAAATTTTGAGCTCCATACGAGTTACAGAGCCTCCTCACGAATCTTTTTGGTGGAGGACAGACATCTGTTTCGGGACAACTACTCTCCAAATCTTACCTACCTCTCATTAGAGGTCATTCTTGGCAAAAAGAGCAAACAAAAAGGATAAGGAGAGGTCATTACAGAAGTAATAGCTTCCAAGACTCAAGGAAACTCTTGGGTTATCTTCCAACAAGTACTTTTCTTTAAAAGCCTTTAAGTTAGGCACAAGAAGCAAGAAGAATCAAATATTTTCAAATGAGGAAGAATTAACATTCATACTTGCAAATTCTTTAACTATGAAAGGTATCTCATCCAAATGGGTTTTGGAGGATCCTTTCTCATCTCTCTTTGGTCTACTACCTTCATCAAAAAGATTTTCAGGGGCAATCCAATCGAAGTTATTTTCAAAGGCTTCATGCATTCCAACAAGCTTATAGGGTATGGGTATATTGAATTCCTCTCTAGATTTTTTTATCAGAAATACCCACAACATCTACACTTGAACCTAACATATTGAAACGTTCAAAAACCTTTTTGGCCTCCCTAGCAACATCATGAAATTCTTTTGATAAAGTTTCAAGGATGAATTCCCTTTTTCAACATTCTTCTCTTCTTTTAGTTTTAGGAATAAGAATTGTATGAAGGGGTTAAGGCTAACAAACCTAGCCTCCAACATATGAACTAAAGAAGCTGTAACAATCTCATAATTAGGAGCAAGTTCATCTATAGATTTATCCTCAATATTCTCATGCTTGCTAACATAATTGAAGAACTCTTCAATATTATTTTTCCCAATTATGGAGCCACTACCTATTGCAAGATTTTTCAGAGAGAACTGGGGGAGTAACATGGTGAGCTAGAGCAGGAAATATTTTTTTGTGTTTTTGAATAAGGCAAGCAAACCAAGCTAGACTAACTTTTTGGGTTTTTTGAAAAGAGGCAAACAAAACCAAGCAAAAGAAACAAAACAAACTAAAAACAAAGTAAAGAGAAAGGAAGTGAAGGACTCCCCTAGTGAAGACGCCCTTAGACTCCCCGACAACGGCGCCAGAAAACTTGTTGATAGCGCTTGACGAGGTGGAAGAGGTTGAAGTAGATTCCCCAGTAATGGCACCAGAAAGCTTGATGGCGCCTGGTGTTTGACGTGGAAGCGCTTCGTTGGAAACCCCAAGAGCAAGGTGAAGCAGCAAGTAGCAAGTTTTCCCTCAGTTAAGACCGAGGTTATCGAACCAGAAGGAGGAAGGAAACGTCACACAAGTGTTGGAAGCAACATGGAGACCTGCACAACACAAACTCAAGACTTTGTCCCAACGAATCGGTGAGGTTGTCAAGCTCACCGGTTTGCTGTAACAAAGGATTAAACGTATGGTGTGGAAGGTAATGGTTTGCAGCAAGTAAACAAGTAACAGTGGAAGAGGTATCAATGGTAAATATTGGACCGGGGTCCATAGTTCACTAGAGGTGCTCTCCTTAGATAAACAACATGGCATGAAGGGTAAACAAATTACAGCGAGGCAATTGACAGGAACTGACCAAGGCATAACAATGCAATTACTAGCTAGAAAGATCCTATGAGGTTGATTGAGCAATACAACAATATACATAGAACGTCATCCAACTGCATCTATGACTAGAAGTCCACCTTCAGGTTATCATCCGAACCCCCTCCAGTATTAAGTTGCAAGCAACAGACAACTTCTTTAAGCAAAGTGTGTAAGGTAAACAGTCCACATGTTCCATGAACAAGAGACCGTTGTTTTCTCCCTAGTAGCAATAGCACATATACAACCGAAGAGATTTTTGTCACTTCCCTTGGAAACTAGAGGCATGAACCCACTATCGAGCATAAATACTCCCTCTTGGAGTCACTAGCAACTACTTGGCCAAGATAACCACTAGCAACGGAGAGCATGCAAGATCACAAACAACACAGACATGATAAAATCATAAAGATAAAAACATTAATCAAACCAACATAATAATCTCAATTTCTATCAGATCCCGGCAAACACAACATGCATGATTACGAAATAGATTAGATCTTGATCATAAACGGAGCTCACAAGATCTATACATGAAAGCACAAGGAGAAGATACAACCATCTAGCTACTACATGGACCCATAGTCCAAGGTGGAACTACTCACGAATCATACCAGAGAGAAGGCCTCCGGGATGATCTCCCCTCCGGCAGGGTGCCGGGAAGAGCTTCAGATCCCCCCGATCTAGCGACGATGGTGGCGGCGGCTACAGATGGTTTCGTGGATTTCTGATTGGGTACTCAGGGTTTCTGCATCGGGGGCTTCTTATAGGCGAAGGGGCGAGACCGGGAGGCGACCAGGGTGCCCAAGCCCTAGCCAGGCGTGGGGCTAGGCCCACCCGCTCCTAGGGTGGGTCTGGCCCCCCTGGCTGGCCTTCCGGGCTCCCCTCTAGACTTCTTGTTCCCCACGGAAAGTTATTGACTTTGTCCTTCGTCCCGTCCAATTCCGAGAATATTTCTTTACTAACTTTTCTGAAACCAAAAATAACAGAAAAACAGGCACATGGCACTGTTGTAACTTGTTAATAGGTTAGTACCATAAAACATGTAAAAAGCACCTCAAAGTGTGGACAAGTAAAGCAAATTAGATACTAAACAAGCATGGAGCATAAAAAATTATAGATACATTTCCAATATATCAACGGTGTTGATGGCGACGGTCTCCCCTCTCCGGGAAGGAATTTCCCGGCAGAAATCTGTCTACCGGAGAGATCTTTCTCTCTCTCGGTGTTTTCCGCCCCCTAGAGGTGGCGGAAATCTATCTGTGGTTGCTCTCCTGGTGTTAGGGTTCCTTAGGGAAGATATAGGCGAAGGGGCGGAATCGGAGGCCGAACAGGTGGGCCAAACCCACCCTAGGCGCGGGGTCAGGTAGGAAAGATATAGGCGAAGGGGCGGAGTCAGAGGCCGAACAGGTGGGCCAAACCCACCCTAGGCGCGGGGTTAGGTGGGCCCGCTCCTAGGGGGTTGTGGGACCCCTGAGGCCCCCCTTCGCTCCTCCTTCTGGCTTCCTTCGTCTTCCGGTAAAATAATATGTTTCCATATTTTTCTGGTATTTTTCTGATCTTCGTGAAATTGCACCGAAACGCCATCTTTTCCATCAGAATCCAGACTCCGGCAGTCCATCCTCCAGGAATCATCCAACATGTATACACAGATGAAAAACCATAAGTAATACCTCATAATAAGACAAATATCAATGAATAGAGGTAAATTATGATATAGAATAGTGATGCAAATTTGGCATATCAGTTCCTAACTTCTCCCAAACAGGTCCGTTGCCATGCTTCCTCTGCTCGCGTCGTGAAGCCTGCAGCGCCGCCGTCACTTACCGTCTCATTCGCTGCCGCACTGATGAAACACCGCCATGACTCCTCGCCGAGACCCTCCCACTCTGATCGCCATCACCGCCGCATGCGCCCTCGCTCCCCGAGCCCGCGACCGACCATGGTGACGCCCTACCGCCCTCCGGCTTGCCGCTCGCCGGTCCGGCACCCGTCGCCACCGGGGGGCCACGCGTCCCAGCACCGCAGGGACGCCAGGACAGGCCGCTTCGACCTCAAGCGGGAGGGCGACCGTCGCTCCCTGACCACCAGGAGCCCTCCTCGGGGTCGCTCGCCGGGGCGACGCGCGCCGTTGCTGGTAGGCCTTCAGAGGGAGCACGAGCTGCACAGGGAGTTGGAGCGCCGACCATGGCACAGGGTGGGGTCCTCTCACAGGAAGAGGCAGGAGGGCAGGGACTGACATGACAGTGTGCGCATGCAAGGTGCTCGATAGCCGTCCCAACCGCACCAAAACGCTGCTTCGGGTCAAAACGGGTCCAAGAAGAAGAAGAACAAGAAGAGAAGACAGACGCAAGCGGCTGAATGGGCGGCCAACGGGTTAGGGGGGCATAGGAGGGAGCCAGATTGGGCACCCTCCGATGCCACCGCCCTCGGGTTTTTCTATGCTTGTTACCGATCCAAAGCACTTGCGAGGCGGGGTTTCTCCTGATCTTCTTCTTGATCTGGAGGCCACTTTAGCGGTACGTCGTGCCTTCTCTCTCTTTCCTTTTGGCTCATCTGTATTATTGCCCAAGCTCCTTTAGCCCTTGAGCTCCAAGGTGGCCATTTCCTTGTCGGTTGGAGGGCTCACGAAATTGGTCTTGACTAACTTATTTCTTTTAGTGTGAGGGCGAGGAGGCACGGGCGGCAGCAGAGGTGGCCGTCGTCCGGATCACCGGCTTGGAAAAGGTGCTTGCTGACTGCTGAGGCTGACCATCCCGCAACGGCGGAGATGGCTGAGGCACTATGGGTGGCCGAGGAGAGGATTTTCTTCGAGCAGGAGCATTTTCAAGCTTGTGTGGAAGGTTTGGATACCTCATGTCTTCAATAACGGGAGCACCTTTTTAAGCCGTCTTGAAGGATCGCGAGGCTTTGGAGCTCCGCTTCATAGAAGCTCAAAAGGAGTTGAAGGATATGACTCAACGACTATACTTGCTCATTCGAGCCTATTCCGGTGTGGTAACTGTATGTCAGCTAGAGATCTTAAACCGGTGGGGGAAAGGTTGCAGGAAATTAGGAACAATAAAACTGGGACAAAAGGGAGCTCTCTCATGCCATCATCACTTTTGACCTTTCGATCGCTCTCTGCCCTGTTGTTTCTGGCCATTTGATCCAACTCAATCCCGCGTCTGATCGCTATCGTGAGGCGCGACTGGACATTGATTTCCGTTCAATCACGCTATGTGGGACGGATGTCCCTGAGGGCAGCTGCGCTGCAAAACAAATTCACGTGCTCTCGTGATTTGGGCCTGCAACGCCCGGTAAGGCCCAGCAAGCTCTGAATCAGAATCGAGGAAAAAAAATAGCGCGCTATTTCTTTTAGCGTGGCCCTCTTCCAAACGCTATGCAAGTTATAGCATGCTAATAGCGCGATATTTTTTAAAATAGCGTTTTGTAAAAAAATAAAAAATTAAGGTCTAGCATGTATTATTCGGAATTTTAGCAACTATTTTTTTAGTAATACATGCATAACCAATTAACTAGTAGTGGCCAAATGACAAAGTTTGCTTGACATCCGGTGCATGACAAGGTAGAGGACAAGACCTGCGTTAGGTTAGCTTACTAGTTGAGAACTTGAGAGATCACTAGTCAAGAACTTGAGATGCGCGTCCTCCCAGTGCTTCACTATGTTTGGTGGACATGCCAACCAGAGAGGCGGTCGACCGGCTGGACCTGGAGAGACCGGTGTTGCAGTCTGTCAGCAGCCGCCAGCGTCATGTGGGGAGGGAGAACTGGGGAATAGGGTTGAGTTGACATAGATTTAGATGTAGAGTGTTGTGTGTGGTGGAGTCGTGGGATCAATGGGCTTATGTGTGATGCTATATTCATAGATTTTTTAGCGGCACTATTGCGTTGTGACGTTATAGCGTATTTAGCACCGCTAAAACGTAATTAGCGCCATAGCGAGAAGATTTTTGCATAGCGTAGCGTTTACGTTCCAAATATGCTATAGTGCCGCTATAGCGAAGAAATAGCGCGCTATTTTTTTCCATGATCAGAATCGTGGAGCTAACGCCATGGTCGTAGCTCCGCGCATGGAGACTTTCTTCGCGCCGCCAACGTCATGGCCGCCCTCGCCCTTGTGCACTCCAACCTTGACTACTTGCAACTCTCCCCGCTGCAGCATCGTGTGCGTTCTCCGGACGCCAAAGTGATCACGGTGCCAACGACAAGAATGGGATCCGGAAAACCAGAGGGCAGTAGTGGAAGGAGGAAAGGGGAAATGGGGGACAGACTAACGCAAAGAAGGTACCCTATACAAAACACACATCACGTCCTTTTTCTTTTCTTACCATTGCTCTCAGATTCGATCAAGGGGCGTCTATGGGTGGGCAATCGACACCACGTGCTTCAATCGGTGATGTACTTCGATGATGATGATAGGTTTCTCCTGGAATATTTAGATCCTTCTCTTTGTAGGTATTTTGTTTCCTAATGCTGACAGATGAGTTCAGATGAGTTCTGCTTGTTCTATCATTTTCACGAATTTGTATGTTGGCGCAAACCTTTTCTCTCTAGGGATGCAAATGGTGAAGGTAAGATTTTTTTTCATAATTCTTAATTTATGTTGCTACTAGACCATGAAGCGCGCGTGCCGCGCCCGTCCATCTCGAGAAAAGAGATATAAGGTGATTTCTTTTGGGCTTATGGAGCTACTTCTAGGTACCAAATAGAAGAAGTCTAAAAGAAGTCTCCAGTTGAAGCCTTGCTTATTTTCACCGGGAAGCTGACGCGCAGTGCAAACCGAGAAACTGCCTCGTAGCAGTTTCCCGAGCTTCTGGCTCCCAAACGGAAACGTTATATTGAGTTGGTCTTCTTTTCAGCTACATTTACATCAGAATGCCACTCCGCTTGAGAAAACGAGCTGACTGCACGCGCGCATGAACGGTATCCTTTCTTGCCGCTCGTATGTACGGGATTAACTTTTAAGACCACTGATGCACGGATGCTTGTCTCCACGACTCCACCTTTTTTTAATCCCAGAAAGTAACCAATGCGCGGCATGCACAGGCTCATGAGTCATGAATCGATCAGCTAGGTACCTATTGCCTTTGCTAGCTAGTGTTCCTTTTTGCCGTCGCACATGGATTTCTTTCAAGTTCAGCTTCATTTCTTGCTTATTTTACACTAAAAAACTAGTTAGGTACGTATGTTATTAGTCATTGAAATATGTTATTTTATTTTATTATGGCAGGTACTAAATTGTACTACAATATTATGTTTATTTCCATATACCTTTTTATATTATTTAAATTTTACGTATAGCTCATTTTCTACTTAAAATTAGCATATATACACTGTATATCGTTTTATTAAGTGGATAAATCAAATCCAGGGATATAACGGACATCTCACAACTCATTGCAGCAAATAAGCCAAAACAACATAAGCCCAAAAGAAGTCTCCGAAGAGTTTCTAAAAGCTTCTTCTCACCACAGTTTTCCCCCCACGGAATCTATAAGCAGGCTTATGCATAAGCATAAGCCCAAAAGAAGTCACCCATAGTTTGTTGGAGAAAACCAGTCAATGTAAATATTGGAGAAATCTAAACAATGAGTGATATGGATTTTGTTAACAAATTCTCATATTTGTAACAAAACCAGTCTAAGATGCGAAGATTTTACGAATAGCAACTCGAAGGTATAACACCGATGCTACAATCAATTTCCCTTGGTGTTTAGGATCACAAAATAAATAACATTTCCATTCCCATGTGAATGGCCTGTTAAGGGTATTTTTCCTTACTTCTTTTGGCCTACTTTCCACAATTCCTATTCAAACTTTAAGTAGTTGCAAAAATAATGTTAGCCCCACAGTCAAAATCTCTTTCGGTGAGGACCTTTTGGAGCACCACCCTGTATAGACAATTAAAATAAAAAGTGTGGTCATTATTAAATAATATCTTATTAGAACAACTATATGCAACATGCATAAAACAAAAATTACATTTTTTGGTCAGCGCCCGAAGGGTTGAAGTCATGGCCACAGAAGTTGCAGTTCAAGAGGAGGATGTCCCTCCCAAAGTGAAAAGCAAGCCAAGAATTAACATAAAATCAGTGTCTTAAAATTCAGTATATCTAACAATGTTTCTACAAAACTTCATAACAAAAAATAGAAATGCAAATTTAAAGTCGCTGGTGACAACCCTCAGGTCGACACCACAATGCAGAACAACTTATCTCCAAATTAGTCACGATTGGGGGAATGCAAATTTGAAACTGCTACACACTTCTTCCAAGTACTGCTTCTTCAGTTGTGCATAGGATCTGCTAGTGCGTGGAAGATGGAGATGCAATGTTGCCGGAAAGGCTGGGAGAAAGAGGCGACGATGGCGACTGGCCATTTATATTTATATTAGGGAACAATCCCCACAATCCTGGATGTACCAGCAAACGCCAGGAGTATGCAATCTACGACATGAAGAAAAAACTTGTAAGGCTAGCAACCAATGTATTCTTAAAAAAGCAACGAATCATGAAAATACTAATAGGAACATAATTAGTGATGTGAAGCGAGCAATCCAATCCTCACCTTTGTGATGAAGCAGCGATCGAACAAGAAAAACCATGTGAACCTGAACCAATAGGAAGAATATTGGTGCAGAAAGTACACACAATAGGAAAGATTTTATATGGCGGATTGAAGGAGCAGAAAGGGCGAGCGCTCCTGCACACAAATTAATGGAACACCGGAGAATACACATAGGGTCATCAATTGCCCGTTACACATGCAGCGGACGAAGCTTGACGGACAGGGGCGCTGTTACTTGAAGCGGAAGCCGCTACCCTCACGCTGCACTCCCTCGTTGCTCGTTGCATCGCGTTCTCTTCGAAAAATACACGGCAAAGAAGCTGTCTTTGCCATGCGTCTCCTCGAAAAGTACACGACAAAGAAGCTATCTTTGCCATGTGTCTCGTGGAAAAGTACATGGCAAAGAGACTGCCTTTTCAAAAAAAAATTAAAAAAATTCAATTTTGTTTCAAACTTTTTTGAATATTATTTACTTGATAATCTCATATAGGATATTTTAACACTTTGTATGCTTAATATTAGGTCAAATTGCACTTATATAATTAAACTTTCCCTTCAGTCACCCATCCTAACAGTACTCTAGCTCTAGCACGCTTAACTTCTTCGTTCCTTCCGAATGAGCTTTCGAGAAAGAAATCATACCTTATTGCCAATACTTTCATATAAATTCTATTGACTCTTGAACCATGATGTCACACATCTCAGTTTTAGATTCCAAACAATTATTTAAGTAGAAAACAATGAATAAGTAATAATAATATTAAATCCAAAAAATGATTTTATTTTTTTTGCCTTTTTCTATTTAGTATGGAGTAATTCATATATTTAAATTCGTAAATCAGAATTCGACAAATAAAATGTCTAAATCGATCAGAAAAATGCGATGAATCCAAATATGGCATCCATATAATCTTTTGAAAAATGTGGTGGTAACATTTTGAATTAGCCATTTGGTGGTTGTTTCACAAAACCCCCTTTTTACGCTTGAAAAATGGAAAATATCTTTTTGGTGCGATAAAAAAAAGGAGAACTTCGTTCTGCAGCATTGTTCTCCATCTCATGATGTAAATACATGCACAATATGGGCACATTATCACAAACTATCCTTTGATTCTAGTTATAATATTGGCCATTTGATCTGAAAGTGAGGAAACCTCGAATGAGATAGGTCATTTTGTGAAGGTTTTTTGAGACATAATCAATATACCATGTTTGATATTTTTCTTTCCAACTATGTCACATAATATGACACCACGCGAAGGTTTCGCATTGTTTAGATCATTTTTGAAAATTTTATGCCCGTTTTAAACTATCATCAAACTTTGGCGAACGACGGGCAATAAGATTCTTAGCTGGGGCTGAGCCTCGCTAAGCTTGTATTGGATCTCTGATGAAATAGCATATTGTGAACCTAAAAATGATTTTTGTAAAAAATCATGAGCATTAGATCATGTATCTGTAGTTCATATCTGACCCACTTCCTACCGATTCAGTAGCAATTTGTCTTTTTCACCTGGAATGGACGAAAATGTTTGAGATCCCCCTGTTGAGAAATTGTCCATGTAAGGTGGTATAGAATTTTTGAAAAATGTGGTGGTAACATTTTGAATTAGCCATTTGGTGGTTGTTTCACAAAACCCCCCTTTTTTACGCTCGAAAAATAGAAAATGGCTTTTTGGTGCGATAAAAAAAGGAGAACTTCCTTCTGCAGCATTGTTCTCCATCCCATGATGTAAATGCATGCACAATATGGGCACATTATCACAAACTATCCTTTGATTCTAGTTATAATATTGGCCATTTGATCTGAAAGTGAGGAAATCTCGAATGAGATAGGTCATTTTGTGAAGGTTTTTTGAGACATAATCAATATACCATGTTTGATATTTTTATTTCCAACTATGTCACATAATATGACACCACGCGAAGGTTTCACATTGTTTAGATCATTTTTGAAAATTTTATGCCCGTTTTAAACTATCATCAAACTTTGGCGAACGACGGGTAATAAGACTCTTAGCTGGGGCTAAGCCTCGCTAAACTTGTATTGGATCTCTGATAAAATAGCATATTGTGAACCTAAAAATGATTTTTGTAAAAAATCATGAGCATTAGATCATGTATCTGTAGTTCATATCTGACCCACTTCCTACCGATTCGGCAGCAATTTGTCTTTTTCACCTGGAATGGACGGAAATGTTTGAGATCCTCCTGTTGAGTCATTGTCCATGTAAGGTGGTATAGAATTTTTGAAAAATAGGATGGTAGTATTTTGAATTATCCATTTGGTGGTTGTTTCACAAAACCCCCCTTTTTTCCGCTTGAAAAATGGAAAATGGCATTTTGGTGCCACGAAAAAGAAAACTTCCTCCGTCAACATTGTTCGTCATCCCATGATGCACATGCATGCACAATATGGGCATATTATCAAAAACTATGCCTTGATTCTAGCCATAACATTGGTCATTTGACCCGAAAGCTAGGAAACATCGAATGAGATAGGTCATTTTGTGAAGATTTTTTTGAGACATATTCAATATACCAAGTTTGATATTTTATCCTCCAACTATTTCACATAATATGACACCACGCGAAGGTTTTGCATTATTTCGATCGTTTTTGAATTTTTTATGCCTCTTTTAAACTATCGACAAACTTTGTCGAATGACGGGTATGAAGATTCTTAGCTTGGAGCTGAGCCTCTCTAAGCTATGAAGATACGAATGGCGGGTCCCACCTCGTTGCCGTGACGACACCTATGCCGTGTGCTGTTGTCGACTTTGCCGAGTGTTTTTTCTTTTCCGTGTTCTTTTGTGGGTATTTGCCGTGTTCATGTACTTTGCCATGTGTTTTCTGGGTTATACACGGTAAAGACAAATTTTACCGTGTTCCGGTCTATTTGGCACATGGCAAACCCGTGCCTACACGGCAGCGACATATTTTTCCGTATTGTATTATTCTATTGCAAAAATAGACGGAGACAATGTCGCGCCATCATGATCTAGTAGAGAGGATAGGAAAGGGAAAGGCTACGAAAGAGAGAGGGCGAGGACGTACTACCGTAGGAGAAAAAAAAGGCATATATGCAAAACACAAAGTTTGTGCTTGGTAAGCAATGTTGGTGAAGATCGCAACAAAGATAGTCCCAAGTCTATGCGGCAGATACCTATCGAAATAAAGTCATGCAATGGTATTAGTTGATGAAGGTTCTCAATATTGTTGGTTATATCAGTGACAAGTCCAGGATTTAGCCGGTAGCCGCTTCAGTGCCGCATGTATCGATCGCTTGTCTAGGTCGATATGGAAATATCGTTGGATTGTGGCTATAATAAGTATCTTCATGGTTTGGCGTTACAAAACATGAAAAAGAAAGGGTCAAAGTCTGCTGGGTAGTCCTGCTGGACGTAGCCTCGCTCGCAGAGTTCTCTGCGGATGCGGGCCTGCCGCCGCAATATGAAGTCGCCTACCCTCTCCTTGAGGTCGACGGGGATGCCATCGGGGTCGTCGACGGGCGGCGCCGCTGTGCTCGTGCTGGCCATGTACAGGTAGAACCTCACTTCGTCCTTGGGCGTAGGGTACTTCGTCTTCTCCTCGTTCCCGCCCTGCTCGGCCGTCTCCGCCTGGTCATCTTCGTCCAGGAGACGCCTCAGCATCTCCGCCTCGCGGTTCATCTCGGTCGCACTTATGTCGATCTTGTTTTTTGACAGTGGCTCGCTCGATCGATCTCCCCCCGCTTCAGAAGTTATAAGCGGCCGCAGCCTAGGCCTGACCGTCGTTGGAGTCAGAGTCGGACCCGACGGAGACCGGGCTGGATTCAACTAGGCCAAACCTAGCTAGTCTATTCTATCCTATAAAGATCGTTCAAGATCGAGCCGTCGCCGGATCCCGAGTCACTCAATCCACCGGAGAGGAGAATCCATCGGTCGGCGAGTCGAGGAGCTAGCGATATCCAGTTCCGACGAGCTAGCTGGTGATCCGTCAGCAGATGTCGCCGGAGGAGGGTTCCGGCAAGACGGGGTTGGCGGGCGAGATCGTGTTCGCCGCCGAGGTCAATAGTACATCGGAGGTGGAGGCGGTCCTGGATGAGATGCGGAAAGCAATCACAGACAAGGCCAAGCTCCTTGCGGACGGTCACACGTTGTGGGTTGGCATCTCGAAAGTAGACGAAATCTACGAGCTCCCGGTGGAGACAGAAAAGGCAGAGGCAGGGAAGCACCAAACCTGGAGTGGCAATGAATTCAAGGACCGAGATTACACTAGCTGATATATAGTATTGATCATTATGAGCCAGCAGAGTGGCTTTAGCTTGAATATGTGTATTATCCATGGCTCTAGCTTGAATCAACAATATCCCATATCTAGCTAAGCTATATCAACCGTGTTTGTTGCAGCATAAGCTATGCCCATCTTTTGTCGTCTACATATAGTTGAACCATCCACGTATCTATACCTGGACGTATAACTGGCTACTGGGCTCGGCCCGAGTTTTCGCGGCCCGGGGCGAGCTGGTCTCAGCCCGCTGGCGCTACCGGAGCGAGCCGAGCCTCCGCTGCTGGACCGCAGCGAGCTCGGGCTCGGCCCGGTCCGGCTCGTCCGGCTCGCCATTTTTTTCAAATTAATTTTAGGGCCAGTTTGTGTGAGGGAATGTATGTTGGGCTGATAAATTAGGGCTATTATCGCTAGGTCCTGTTCAGGTCATCTTCGTCCGGCTATCAGGTAGTTTTATCGTCGTGTTCAGGTCATCTTCTCCTAGAGACGATGTCGCCGGCCGGCCGCACCTCCACGCTCCTCTCCGCCACCACCTTTCCGACGCCACCCAGTCGCCTGTGCACGCGCTGCCCCGCACCACCGCTGCCTGCGGGCTCTGCCGCGCTGCCCGCACCACCGCACCGCCGCGCCGCCCCTGTTATTGAAGAGGCCCACCTGTCGGTGACACGGCCCTGCCAGGCTCGCGAGCTGCACCAAGTTGGACCGAGCTTGTCGAAAGCTCGGGCTGAGCTCAGTTGTGCGGCTCACCGGCGGCGACGAGCTGGCTCGGGCTCGGCAAATCCAGCCCGAGCTTTTCGCGGCTCGGCGGCGAGCTGGACCGAGCCAGCTCGTGTCCAGCTATACACGTATCTACGTATATATGTTTGGTGATCTGTTATCTATTTGCTACTGACATGCTATTGTTGAAATCCATATGCATTGTGGAACCAAATTATCATTGTGTCTGGTCCCACTAGTGGAGAACGGGGCCTCTAGTCTCGGTTCTAGATGGGCTCTAGTCCGGTTATGCAGCCGGGACTGCGGAATCGGGACTAGAGGTCCCCTCATTTAGTATCGGGTCTTTTACGAACTGGGACTAAAGTCACTCCACGTGGCGTGGAGAGCGAGGGTGGAGGATCTTTAGTCCCAGTTCATAGCACGAACCGGGACTACACAATCTCTACCACGGTAGCATTTTAGCGATTTGGCTGCAGCCACAGAGTTTTTTTGGGGGGGGGGGGTGGATTTTTGCCACGACAGGATTGGTAGATAAGGGAGAGGTTTGGCGTAAGTGATATGCAACTAAGGAACCCATTGCACACAACATCGTCATGTTGACGCATATAATATAACTTGTCTTACGAGCATACATATATATACAATTTGGTTACATGGAGATCACAACCGGGACTAGAGCCCGTCTATTCGATTACATGGAGATCATTAAATCACTATAATACCGTTGTATGGAATTTTCCCCTTGGGTCTATGACATGGTCAACCAAAAAATCCTGCCAATTCCTCTTGAATTGCTACTAGATGCTTCTTCGGTTGAAGTTTCTCCCGCAATCTTTCTAATATATATAAATCAAGGAGATCAATATGAATATAAATCGTCATAACAAATATTATAAATGACACTCAACACAATTGATGGTAATAATATCAAATTGTGAATATATGGTTCACGTTCTTCTATAAATGTCGCTCCATATGCTCACTAATCTCCGAGCGAATGAACTCGCACACGAAGTATCCACACAAATTAGTCCCTAGTGGCTGCTTCTCGCACTTTACGAGAATAGAATTCAATCAAATAATAATCAAGCAGGATAATGATATTGAAACTAGAATTGAAGAGATGCGTGGACTAAGCTCGTACTACTTACCTCGACCGGATGAAAACTAAGATCATCTTTAAAATCACCTATCGTACTCTTGGTGAATTATTGTTAAACCGTTAATATCGTTGCCGGGTTGCTTCGAGAGTTGGATGAGCACTATCATCATAATGCACTTCCGCTTCATGCACAACAAGGAAGAAACGGTATAGATACATATAGTTACATGCCAGGTGCTATGACTGCAACTCTACTTTCCAAAAGGATTCATGCCATCTGTACTTAGACCAAACCTTAAGTTACTTGCTTCATCTTCATAGCCCGGGTACTCTATATCAATTTTTCTCCACTGTGATCCATCAACGTGGTGTCTCAACATCGAGTCTTACTTGCGGTCTTCTTTGTGCCATCGCAACAACTTGGCATGCTCTTCGTTTCTGAACAAACGTTTCAACCATGGTATTATAAGAGCATACCATATAACCTTTGCAGGAACCCTCTTCCTGGGGCGCTCCTCACCCTCAACATCACCAGGGTCATATTGTCTGATCTTATACCGCAATGCACCACATACCGAGCATTCATTCTTATTCTCGTACCCCTCATCGCGGTAGAGGATGCACCTCATCGCGGTAGAGGATGCAGTCATTAATGCATGCATATATCTTCTGCACCTCTAATCCCAGAGGGCAGGCAATCTTCTTTGCCTCCTACGTACTGGCAGACAATTCATTATCCTTTGGAAGCTTCTTCTTCATTTTCAATAGCTTCTTAACTCCCTTATCAGATAAACCAATCTCTGCCTTCCATTGCAGCAATTTTAGTGTGGTATCGAGTTTTGTATTGCCATGTTCGCAATTTGGATACAACAATTGGGGATGAACTTGAGCTAGCTTGGAGCAAACTGACCATGGGCTCGGGCAGGGATGAAGTAGTGTATATATAGAAAAATATTAGCCCTGGTTAGTGTTACAAACCGGGACTAGTTCATGACTGATACATCATAAATGTATCTATAATTTTTGACGTTTCATGCTTGTTTAGGATCCAGTTTGCTTTTCTTTGTCTACACTTTGAGGTATTTTTATACGTTTTCTGGGACTAACCTATTAACAAGTTTCCACAGTGCCAGTTGCCTATTTTCTACTATTTTTGGTTCCAGAAAAGCCAGAAAATAAATATTCTCGGAATTGGACGGGACGAAAGCCAAAGTCAATATTTCACCGAGGAGAATACGGAGCCAGAAGACGAGATGGAGAAGGGCCGCGAGGGTCCCACACCCCTGTCCGCGTGGCCAGGCCTGGCCCGCGCCTAGGGGGTGCTGCTACCTCGGGCACCCCCTCGGTCTCCCCCTTCGCCTATAAGAAGCCCCCGATGCCAAAACCCTAAGTACCCGATCAGATATCCATGAAAAGAGTCTGTAGCCTCCGCCACCATCGTCCCTAGATCGGGGGGGCGGGGGGAATCTGAAGCTCTTCTCGGCACCCTGCTGGAGGGGAGCGATCATCCCGGAGGCCTTCTTCATCACCATGCTAGCCTCCGGTGTGATGCGTGAGTAGTTCCACCTTGGACTACGAGTGCATACAGTAGCTAGATGTTTGTTTCTCCTCCTTTGTGCTACCATATTTAGATCTTGTGAGCTCCGTTCATGATCAAGATCATCTGTCTGTAATCATGCATGTTGTGTTTGCGGGGATCCGATGGATATTGAGATTACTATGTCAGATTGATTAATGGTTCTATTTTATTGATTCTATCATGTCTGTGCTGTTTGAGATCTTGCATGCTCTCTGTTTCTAGTAGCTATCTTGGCCAAGTAGATGCTAGTGACTCCAGGAGGGAGTATTTATACTCGATAGTGGGTTCATGCCTCTATTGAAGCTGGGGAAGTGATAGAAATCTCTAAGGTTGTAGATGTGCTGTTGCTACTAGGGAGAAAACAACAATCTCTTGTTCATGGAACAATTGTATTGTTTACTTTGCACACATTGCTTAAAGCAGTTATCCGTTGCTTGCAACTTAATACTGGAGGGGGTTCAGATGATAACCTGAAGGTGGCTTACTAGTCATAGATGTAGTTGGATGGAGGTCTATGTATATTGTTGTAATGCCCAATCCAATCTCATAGGATCATGAATGTCTAGTATTGCATTGTTATGCCTTGCTCTGTCCTGTCAATTGTCCTGCTGTAATTTGTTTACCCAGCATGTTATGTTGTTTATCTTAAGGAGAACACCTCTAGTGAGCTGTGGAACCCGGTCCAATCTTTACCATTGATACATCTTCCACTGTTACTATTTACTTTCTGCAAACCACAATTACCTTCCACACCATACAGTTAATCATTTGTTTTTAGCAAACCGGTGAGATTGACAACCTCATCGTTCGTTGGGGCAAAGTCTTGAGTTTGTGTTGTGCAGGTTTCTAGTTGCTACCAACACCTTTGAATCATTTCCTTCCTCCTACTGATTCGATAACCTTGGTTTCTTACTGAGAGAAAAACTTGCTGCTGTACTCATCATACCTTCCTCTTGGGATCTCCCAACAAAGCTCTAGAGTGATCTGAGCCGCATCAAGGATTTTTCTAGCGCCGTTGTCGGAGAGGCTAAGGACGGCTTCACAAGGGGAGTCCTTGGCGCCGTTGCCGAGGAGGCTAAGGACGGCTTCACATGGGGAGTCCTTTACAACCTTTCTCTTTACTTTGTTTTTGTTTTTCTTAGTTTATTTTTTTTGGTTTTGCTTGTCTCTTTTTATCAAAAACTCCAAAAAATTAGTTTACTTTGGTTTGCCTTCTCTTATAAAAAACACACAAAAAAAAAACAGTTCCTGCTCTGGCTGCTGTTGCTGTTGGTTTGCTCCACCTTTCCAAAAATGAACTCTACTGAGAACACCAAGTTGTGTGACTTAACTAGCACAAAAAACAATGATTTCCTAAGTACACCTATTGCTCCACCTGCTCCCGATGCTACATTTTATGAAATTAAGCCTGCTTTGTTGAATCTTGTGATGAAAGAGTAATTTTTTGGTGCTAGTTCTCATGATGCTGCTGTCCACCTTAATAACTTTGTTGAACTTTGTGAGATGCAGAAGTATAAGGATGTAGATGGATATATTATTAAGCTCAAGTTGTTTCCTTTCTCCTTGAGAGGAAAAGCTAAAAAATGGTTGCTATCCTTGCCTAGAAATAGTATTGATTCTTGGGTTAAGTGCAAAGATGCTTTTATTGGAAAATACTATCCTCATGCTAAGATTATATCTATGAGAAGTGAAATAATGAAATTTAAACAACTTTATAATGAACATGTTGCTCAGGCTTGGGAAAGAATAAAATCTTTGGTTAAGAATTGTCCCACTCATGGACTTACTGCTTGGATGATCATCCAGACTTTTTATGCAGGTTTAAACTTCTCCTCAAGAAACCTGTTGGATTCAGCTGCTGGAGGTACCTTTATGACCATTACCTTGGGTGCTGCAACAAAGCTCATTGATAATATGATGGTTAATTATTCTGAATGGCACACTGAGAGAGCTCCACATGATAAGAAGGTAAATTCTGTTGAAAAAACCTCCTCTTTGAGTGATAAGATTGATGTTATCATGGCTATGCTTGTTAATGGAAAAGCTCATATTGATCCAAATAATGTTCCCTTAGCCTCTTTGATTTCTCAACAAGAGCAAGTTGATGTGAACTTCATTAGAAACAATAATTTCAAAAACAATGCCTATAGGAATAATTTTGGTAGTAACATTAATTATAGGCCTTATCCTCCTAATAATGGTAATACCTATGGAAACTCCTACAACAACAATGCTAGAAGTACTCCTTCTGAACTTGAAGTCATGCTTAAATACTTTATTAGTAAACAAACCACTTTCAACAAAACTGTGGAGGAAAGCTCATGAATGTTGAGAAAAATATTTCATCTTTGTCTGAAGCACAGTCCTCTTTGTTTAATAAAATGGCTGCTAAACCTGAAACTTTGGAAAGTACCTTTGCTGCTACTCATGCCATACAAGTTACTATTGATGAAAATGAAGACTATTAGCCCAACTTCATGCTAAGTGGGAAAGAGAGGCTGAAACTGCTAGAAACAATAGTGTGTGCACTATCACCACCACCAATATGGATGCTATGAAACCACAAGAAGTCCCTATTCCTCCTACCACAATGCCTAAACCCAATGAGTCTACTACTAGTGATGCTAAGTTTGATTTTGATCTTGATGGTTGCAATATTTCTGAAGTGATTATGTTCCTACAAAATCTTGCTAGAAGTCCTGATGCTAGTGATATGAATGTGGCTTTCACCAAACACATTACAAATGCTCTTATTAAAATTAAGGAAGAGAAGTTGAAACACAAAGCCTCTATTCCTAGGAAAGTAGAATATAGTTGGGAACCTATTATTAATATGCAAGTGAATGACTTTGATCTCAAAGCTTCATGTGACCATGGTTCTAGTGTCTCTATTATGCCTAGGAAAATTTATGAAATGCTTGATTTGCCACATTTGGAAGATTGCTATTTGGATGTCCCACTTGATGATAATGCTAAAAAGAAACTCAAGGGGAGTGTTAATGATATTCTTATTATGGTTAACAATGTTTATGTCTCTGTTGATTTCTATGTTTTGGATGTTGAATACAATGCTTCTTGTCCTATTACTTTGGGAGGACCTTTTCTTAGAACAGTTGGTGCCATCATTGATATGAAAGAAGGCACTATTAAATATCAATTTCCATTCAAGAAATGTATTGAACACTTCCCTATGAGGAGAGAGAAGTTGCTTTTTGATCCTCCTTTGAAAGCAAGATTTGATGTTAATGCTTCTTCATTTGAAAATACTTGATTCTTGCTTCTTGTGCCTAACTTAAAGGCATTAAATAAAAGTACTTCTTGGAAGATAATACAATAGTTTTCTTGAGTCTTGGAAGTTATTACTTCTGTAATAACCTCTCCTTATCATTTTTATTTTCTTTTCGTACCAAGAATAACCTCTAATGAGTGGGAAGTGAGATTTGGGGAGTTGCTGTTCCGAAACAGATTTTTGTGCTCCACTGTAAAAATTCGTGTAAAATCTATGTAAGTCGGATTGAACTGTAATTTTCTGACTAAATCCCCCAGGTTGTTAGATAACTTTCGTTAGTTCAACACTTTTTGATTTGAATAACAGAAGGTCTTCGAAAAAATAGGTTTCTACCTGCTGGTCTGTTTTGACAGATTTCTGCCATTATTTGCATTTGCTTATTATTGATTCCTTTTGGGGTTCTTTTTGGGAAATTAAGCTTTTTGAGGGATTTGGTACAGTAGCTTGTGTATTTATTGAAAGTTTTGCTGTTTTCAAACTAATGTTGCTAATGAAGATTGTGTGAAGTTTTGTATGAAGGAAAATTTTCAAGTGTAGAGAAAGAATGATGTAATGAGATGAAGAATGGAAAAAAGCTCAAAATTGGGGATGCCACCCCGTGTCACCCCAAGAAATATTCAAGAGGTACAAGCGTCAAAGCTTGGGGATGCCCAAGGCATCCCCTTCTTCATCAATAAAAATCTCAGGTTTAGACACTTCAATTTTATTGTTTCATGCACAAGTTGTGTTGTTCATTGGTGTCTTAGTTTTCGTTTTTGGTTTTTTGTTTGCTTAGTTTGCTTGAATAAAGTAGTTTGGACCCCCGTTCTCGCTGTGTTGTTTCAAATAAGTTGATTGGTGTTGGAGAGGAGTAGAAGTTCTTGCTTGAGTAGTACAAGAGGAGCTTGCTTTGACCGTGACTTAGACATTATCATGTCATGCTAGATGTTGTTTTGACCTTATGCTTAGTGATTATTGCTGTAGAATGACTTGTTCCAAACAATTAGGATTGCTTAATGTGCATTGAAGGAATCATGCGTTGTTTTAGCATACAAAAGCATAGTATTGTGGTATTCTCCTTTGATGCTTTGTTTGGGTTGACTTGACACATGATCACACCATGTTATGACTATGAACAAGTCACCATAGCCTTTATGATCATTTAGTTTTTGACTTGTGGTACCACTCTATGCTTTGATTAGTAATGTTTTGTCGCTCTGCATGATTATGACCATTATTGCTCTCTTAGTAGGTCTCTCCCAGTCTTTTGCTAGCCTCCACTTGTATGAGTAAGCTCTACTCATGCATCCAACTTCTAAGAAACCAAGTTATTCCAAAGTGTCCACTATAAGCTCCTATGCATGGTGTGTTACACCATTCCAAGTATATTCTTGTTTTCATCTACCTTCCAATTAAAAAGTCATTTTGTTATGTGAAAAATTAGTGATTAAATCTCTCACAAACTTGATGGCACACTTTATTTTTCTTGCCCTTAATAAACTTGAACCATTGTGTCATCTATGTTGTATATGCTTGCACTTATACGTTGGAATTAGCAGAACCATGCTGTCATGGGGAACACTTTCAACATTGCACTTATACATTGTACCGAATTGATACCATGCTCTTTTGTTTGCGGATGACGTCGGTGTGAAATGAAAGGGGAGCTTGTAAGTCCATGGAGTTATGTATGTGTGTTAGACAAACGTCTAGGCTGCTAGCCTAAGCCATGCCTAATCATGGTGGAAACTTGCAGCATCACCATAGTGAGCAATCTATGAAGCATTCTTCTTATAAAAAAAGAGATAGAGATTATGAAAAAAAGAGACACATTGAAAAGAGGAAAGAAAGAAAAAAGCACCATTTTCCCATGGTAAATAAGAAGATTGCTGAGATGCTCATTGTCTGGTTGCCTTGTCATTTTAATTATGGGATAGCTCTTGTATCATGTGCAAGGGGTACCCCATTGGCGGTTCTCTATGATACACATGTGCTTACTATGACAAGAACTTACAGGTAACTAAACTTGAGTAGCATGAGGAGCGGCTCTTGTATTCAAGGGACATGGGATTTCGAACTTATACTTTGTCAAGCATATACTCCATCTTTGTTCACTTTAACCTTAATCACTTCAAGATGCTTATGATAGGGGCAATGTGAGCTGAAAGCTAACAAGTACCATAATTTTTGGAAGCTCTTTATGAGACTTGAAATCCCTGCTTCCCTTATGAAGGGCCTTTCTTCCACCATTATATTGAGTCTCCACCTTCTATCCTTAGGCACCAATTAAGAGAGCATAGTTGCCATTCTTAGTTTTATGTGCATTGTCCCAAAACTTATTGATTGATTCATAATGTTGATATTACCTGCTCTTGAACTATTTGTATCTAGTCACTCTTATGGACTTTGAAGGTGTCCTATACATTAAATTGCTATTCCATGAGGGACAAGCCGAATGCCACTATGCTATGTTTTCTATAGGTGAAGCAAACAAACATCTTTTAATGCATTGTTATTCATAAATCTTTGTTTGTAACCTTTCATGTTGTATGCATAGTTACTTTGTCTTATTGTTAGAACTTCTTATTTCATGCTCATGTTTAGAGTTTTTTATCCCAGCTTTCAATGCTTGAAAATGGTTTGATCTTGATTTTGATGGTGCATGTCACCTAAAAAATTATTCTTTTTATCACTTACCTACTCGAGAACGAGCAGGAGTTAAGCTTGGGGATGCTTGATACGTCGTAAACGTATCTATAATTTTTGATGTTTCATGCTTGTTTAGTATCTATATTGCTTTGCTTTGTCTACACTTTGAGGTATTTTTATATATTTTTTGGACTAACCTATTAACAAGATGCTACACTGCCAGTTGCCTGTTTTCTTCTGTTTTTGGTTCCAGAAAAGATAGAAAATCAATATTTTCAGAATTGGACGGGACAAAAGCCAAAGTCAATATTTTACCGTGGGGAACACGGAGCCTGAATACGAGACGGAGGAGAGCCACTAGGGGGCCAGACCCCTGGCTACGCGGCCTGGGTGGGACCGTGCCTAGGGGCGGGGGGGGGGGGGGGGGGTGCAGCCACCCTGGGTGCCCTCTGCCTCGCCTCTTCGCCTATAAGAAGCCCCGATACCTAGACCCTAAGTATCCGATCAATCTTCCACGAAACAGTCCGTAGCCACCACCACCATCGTCCCTAGATCAAGGGGATCTGAAGCTCTTCCCGGCACCCTGCCGGAGGGGAGATCATCCTGGAGGCCTTCTTTCATCACTATGCCAACCTCCGGTGTGAAGCGTGAGTAGTTTCACCTTGGACTATGGGTCCATGTAGTAGCTAGATGGTTGTTTCTCCTCCTTTGTCTACCATGTTTAGATCTTGTGAGATCCGTTTATGATTAAAATCATCCATTTGTAATCATGCATGTTATGTTTGTAGGGAGCCGATGGATATTGAGATTACTATGTCAGATTGATTAATGGTTCTATCTTATTGATTCTATCATGTCTGTGTTATTTATGATCTTGCATTCTCTCCGTTTCTGGTAGCTATCTTGGCCAAGTAGATGGTAGTGACTCCAAGAGAGAGTATTTATGCTCGATAGTAGGTTCATGCCTCTATTTAATCTGGGGAAGTGACATAAATCTCTAAGGCTTTAGATGTGTTGTTGCTACTAGGGATAAAAAAACGATCTCTTGTTCATGGAACAAGTGGATTATTTACCTTACACACTTTGCTTAAAGCAGTTATCCGTTGCTTGTAACTCAATACTGGAGGGGGTTCAGATGATAACCTTAAGGTGGATTACTAGTTATAGATGCAGTTGGATGGCGGTCTATATATCTTGTTATATTGCCCAATCAAATCTCATAGGATCATGAATGTCTAGTATTGCATTGTTATGCCTTGCTCAGTCATGTCAATTGCGCTACTGTAATTTGTTTACCTAGCATGCCATATTTGTTTATCTTAAGGAGAATACCTCTAGTGAACTATGGACCCCGGTCCAATCTTTACCATTGATACATCTTTCACTGTTTCTGTTTACTTTCTGCAAACCACCATTACCTTCCACACCATACAATTAAATCTTTGTTTTCAGCAAACCAGTTAGATTAACAACCTCACTGTTTGTTGGGACAAAGTCTTGAGTTTGTATTGTGCAGGTTTCCAGTTGCTAGCAACACCTTTGAGTCGTTTCCTTCCTGCTACTGGTTCAATAATCTTGGTTTCTAACTAAGGGAAAAACTTGCTACTGTACTCATCATACCTTTCTCTTGGGGTCTCCTAATGAAGCTCTACAGTGATCTGAGCCGCATCATGGTGGTGCGGATTTTTTCTGGGTTCTATACCTTTGTGGTATGCATTCACAGGGTAATACGGGTTTTGGATCATGGCGTCGTGTGTCAAACGAAAACAAAACAGCCAAGACAAACTTACCCCTTCAAGTTCACGCTAGGGAGGAACACTGAAACAAGCCTCAAGAATTACTAAATTCAACATCAGCCTACAAGCTGGAGCCTAACCAGAAATTTGTTTTTTGGTCCACAATGGATGATGGTTTCGTGAAAAAAAAAACAATAGCAATGCACACCAAATTAAAGTATCGTATCTCCGTATATAAGGTTTCAAAGTTCAACTCTTGTGATTACGCTATCAAATTATATAGCTTGTTGATCAAAAGCCAGCTAATCCATCGATCGGGATAATTTGGTAATGATATTTTTTTATGAGATGCACTAGAAGGTTGTGTGGCCTTCGCTTGTTAGATACATACCATATCACATGCAGAGCATACCATATCAGTATAGCCCGAGTGATTAGCGTACCTAATATAGACATGATAGAATAAAATGTTAATATTGGTGACCACCCAAGCCGAGAGAGAATATAAACTTCATAGCGAGTTTGATCTGTGGGTCCACCATATTAATCTTTGCTTGCGTGCCCTGATGAATTAGTTGGGACTATTGCCCGTCCAGACATGCATACTCATGTTTATGTTTAGCCGTGATCGGTCTATTGCCCGTCCACACTTGCGTTCCCTCAAAAAGAATAGGTTCTCATCTCTGTATGCATGATCTTTACAGATCATTTTACGTCAACCTAGAATCAGATCAGGATCACAAACATTGATTGTATTTGTTGGCAAGTTGACTTGCCTATGGAGTTCTGGGATCAGCGTAGTCTGCATGGCACTAAATCAGAAAAGGGCTCATTGTAGAAGTTGGTAAGCTGACTAGACTCGGATCTGTGCGTTCCTCAAAAAACAAGTCAATAGTCTCTGATCTCTGCATAATAGTTGGACTTAATATTTGCCTTGCAATTTTTAGAAAAGAGTATATATTAATATCACAAGGATACCAATTACACCCAGCCTCTGCAACAACACATGCCCTAGCGGCTCTACGGATGCACATAGCCCAGAAAAAAAATTACAAAAAAGAAAAGTCCCGCTACAGAGAATAATCCTCAAAGCAACGACAATGACACCATCAGAACAACACCAATAGTCCTCCACTCCAATAGCAATGCCTTTAAGACGGAAACAGTGCCCAAGCGTCGTCGTTGCCCGATCAAAGATTATAGGTTTTCACCCTGGACAATGCCTTCAACAAGGTCATTGCCAGGCACAACCAGTTAAGGACGGACCTTGGATTTTCACCCTGCAAGGTAAGATTGGAAACTCCCCCTGTGTTGTCTTTCCGCACCAGCTGCAACGAGTCCCAGATCACGCAGCTAGTTTTCCGTCGCCACAAGAACAAAAATCATCATCGCTACCCTCATATTTCCGCCTTCCTGACATTCTCCGCATCTGACTTCACCATTGCTCTAAGAATGACACTTGGTGGGCACAAACAACAGAGCTTCGTAACACTCCCGTTGAAACCAAACGGCCAGAAAAACAAGGTGCGCACGACCGAATACCTTCCGATTCAGCAATCTCTAGGCATGATACGCTCATGGAAATTCGCCGGCGGAGCCTTCCGGAACCCACCTCTCCAGACCAGATCCACGAGGGTAGACATCAAGCAGATCTTCGTCTTCGTGCGAAAGAAACCAAAGGAGCACCTCCTTTATTAGATCCGACACAGCGATCCCCACACCGCTGGTCGGTTTCCGGAGAACAAAACGAGTAGGCAATTAGGGTTAGAGAGCCGAGCTAGGTCTTCCAATGGAATCCCATCACCGGCACCTCCTCCACAGATCGCCACCACAAGGAACCGCTGCCTCCACCCCGACCAAGGGACGCCGCCCAGGTCCGCGCTTCAGCCTCCGCCGCCGCCGCCCCAGCAGCTCCGGCTTCCGCCTCCGATGCATCGCCCCCCAGCCACGTTCGGCAGCTAGGCCCACCGCCACCACGGCGAGGGCCGGCGGCAGCGGCGACGATTGGATCTAGATGGGGGGCTCTGGCGGCGGCTGAAGTCCCCCTGGCGGCGCCCTGGGGAGCGTCGCGAGGGGGAGGGGGTATCGCCAAAAATCAGTCATATACCGCATATTATGAACCAATAAACAGTTGATTGTAGCCATTGGCAATTTTACGGTCTAAACAGTCATATACCGCATATTTGAAGTTATCTAAAAACCAAAAGAATTTGATATTCTTCATACTGGCTGCACATATTATTAGTCTAGATACAATGAGATTAGAATCCCATGCATAAATAAATTGTAGCCTTTGGAAAGTTGGCTACATGAGCCGAGTAGGATACCGGACATTTGCGATTCGCTAAAAAAATTATGCTCCCATCTCTGCAAAGTTACTTGCTTAACATCTTATTTATCTAGCTAGCATCGGATCAGTATCTAGATTAGGTTGTAGCCGTTGGCAATTTTCCACCCTGGGCAGAGAGTCACGACGTTGTCTGGTGTCTTCCTTCTAGTTCCCTGAAAAAAAATTCTTCCTACTAGGTTGCAGAGCTGAGATTTTTTTCTACCGAGTTCCAGTTCTCTTGTCATTTTAAAAATTTCAAAATCATATTTATGAGTTTTAAAATTATTTTAAAACAAATCAGGATTTTGCCCATGATTTATCCCACAATCATGCAAAAAATCAATTTTAAATACTTTGTATCCTGAGATGTACACAAATGACAACGGTATAAATCTGTGCAAGCATCATTTTCCAATCTCCAAATTTTTTCAGATTCGTCATTTTTGTGTAGGCCACAATATAGAAAAAATCACGTCACCATTTTATATGCTTGTGGGATACAACATTGATTATGTCCAAAATTATTTTCAGATATTTCTAAAATCTGTAAATATGATTTTTATTTTTTAATTGAAAAGAGCACCTGTGCTCAGGAGCCAAAGACACTTTCCGCTAGTTGCATATATTATTGGTCTATAGGTTAGAATGAGATCAGAATCCGAAACGTAAGTAAATTGTAGGCATTGGCAAGTTGTGAACATGAGCCGACTCGGATACCGCACATTTGAGTTCCTAAAAAACAAAAGCCTCTCGCCTCCGTGTACTCTGTTGCACCTCATATTTTTCTATCTGCTAGGATGCTGACTACCACGTAGAGTTCCATGATCAAAGTAGACTACTTGGCATCAGATCAGAATCGCAGACGAGATTACAATCAAGTTGTTTATATTTGTTCACTGGAGTACATCTCATCGCTTGGTCTGCAAGTTAGCATGCTATTGCGTACAAGAAAATTTGACTTTTGACTTTTTTTGCATACAAGAAAATTACAGAAGAAACATTTCATTTGATACTTACATATCAGCAATTACAAACACTATTACTAAATTAACCATCAGCATACGTGCGGAGAAAATATGGAGGATGATTTCCCGAACAAAAAATAAATAATATGATGCGCGCGAAATTAAAGTATTGCATCTCCGTTTTTGAACCTCAGTTCTTCTAATTATCTTACTGATTGAAACATCATGATAAAACGGTATCGATCACATGCAGGACATATGATGTGATCGGAATAATTTGTACTTGTAGTATTTTAAGAGATGCACTAGAAGGATGTGTGGCCTTGGTTACGCTGTTGTGTTGGATGAATATCATATCGTATCCTGAGCATATCATATCAGTATATCCCGAGGGATTAACGTACCTAATATAGGCATGACAAACCAGGATATTTTGCTATATATGGGTGACCACCCAACTTGAGGGAGAATAGAAACTTTGTAGCAAGTTTGATTACACAAAGCTCCGTTTGGCCTCGATGGATCAGCTAGGACTAGCATCCTCGTGTTTAGGATTAGCCTTGGTTGGGCTATTGCCGGTGCTAGCCTTCATCTTCCTTATGTTTAGGCCTAAGAGCAAGATCCTGAGCGGTGGTCTTCCTCCGGGCCCTGCATTTTCTTGGCCTCTGGTTGGCAACCTGCCAGAGATGATGCTCAACAAGCCGGCATTCCGGTGGATCCACCTGATGATGAAGGAAATGGGCACCGACATTGCCTGCATCCGCCTAGGTGGTGTCCTTGTTGTCCCGATCACCTGCCCGAAGATCGCCTGTGAGGTACTCAAGAAGCAGGATGCCAACTTCGCCTCCCGCCCTCTCACCTTCGCCTCATCGGCATTTAGCGGCGGGTACAAGAACGCGGTGCTCTCCCCCTTCGGCGACCAGTGGAGAAAGATGCGACGCGTCCTCACCTCGGAAATAATCTGCCCATCACGGCACCGGTGGCTCCACGACCAGCGCGCCCAAGAGGCCGACAACCTCACGAGGTACGTCTATACACTCGCCACCGCAACGTCCCCGGCCGTCGACGTGAGGCATGTTGCCAGGCATTACTGTGGCAATGTCATCAGGCGGCTCGTATTTGGCCGGCGGTACTTTGGCGAGCCTCGGCTGGATGGCAGTCCGGGCAAGATGGAAGTGGAGCACATGGATGCTGTGTTCACCTCGCTAGGGCTCCTCTACACGTTCTGCGTCTCCGACTACCTCCCGTGTCTGCGCGGTCTCGACCTCGACGGACACGAAAAAATGGTCAAGGAGGCCAATGCGACGGTCAACCGGCTGCACGACACGGTAATTGATGAGAGGTGGCGGCAATGGAAATCAGGCCACAGGGAGGAGCTCGAGGACTTTCTTGATGTGCTCATCACACTCAAGGACGCAGAAGGGAGCCCTCTTCTCACCATCGAGGAGGTCAAAGCACAATCGCAGGTACGTTCTGCTACGTACGTAAACATTTAGATACACGTTACACATGCATGCAAGGTCACCCACGTAATTAATATGTTCATATGTTGGATGATGGTGCAGGACATAATATTTGCTGCTGTGGACAACCCATCGAACGCAGTTGAGTGGGCGCTCGCCGAGATGGCTAACATACCCGAGGTGATGCAGAAGGCGGTGGAGGAAATAGACCGGGTGGTGGGCCAAGAGCGTCTGGTGCAGGAGTCAGACATTCCGCACCTTCCTTACGTCAAGGCATGCATTCGTGAGGCATTCCGACTACACCCTGTTGCGCCCTTCAACGTGCCACACGTCGCGCTGGCTGACACCAATGTCGCCGGCTACCGTGTGCCCAAAGGAAGCCATGTCATCCTTAGCCGTACGGGACTCGGCCGGAACCCAGCAGTCTGGGACGATCCGCTATGCTTCAAGCCAGAGCGGCATATTAATCCTAAAGCCGGCAGCAACGATGTGGCTCTCACCGAGAATGACTTGCGGTTCATCTCCTTCAGCACCGGCCGTCGTGGGTGCGTGGCCGCGTCACTTGGGACGGCCATGTGCGTAATGCTTTTCGGACGGCTATTGCAGGGATTCACCTGGAGCAATCCAGCGGGTTTGGTGCCCATCGATCTTCGCGAGTCAGAGCACGATTTGTTTCTAGCCAAGCCACTGGTGCTAAACGCCAAACCTCGCCTGGTGAGACATCTCTATGCTGGTAGCCAAGGTTGAACAAGTTAAAATCCTATTGCCAATAAGCCAGATATGTCGACATTCGTCCCAACCTGTTGCAGTTATTATTTTGTTACTCCTTCGCCATAATTAAGGATTGCTACATCTACGAGCGAGCAAGTCTTGGCGTACATATATTTTTATATACTAAATGATACCCCGCATGTTGTGGCTGGATTTTTATACCAATGTCTCGAATGAAAGTTCATAAAAATATATACATTTATAAAAGCTTTGATGTAAAGCAGCGCATTGCATTATCTGGAACTGGATAAACATTTATGAGATGATCTGAGTACTTGATAATTGCATCTCCAGCCGCGCTCCCCAAGCGGCGTCTGACAGCAGCGCCGGATCGCTTGCTAGGAGAGCCGACATAATGTAATGAATGCCGTTGGGGAGCGTCGCTCCCTAGCCGCGCCCCCTAAGCGTTTCAACAAATTTTAGCCAAATTAAATTTTCATTCAAATTTTAGGAAAAGTTACATTATTTGAATGAAATTTAAGTACACCTAAACTAAAAAAAACTATAAACAGTTGTCGTGTCGGTCATGGAGGAAAGCAAGGTAGGCCTCATAGTCGTCCTCCGGCTCGTCCTTCACCTCGCCCATGTTGCTTCCTTCGCCAGTGGCCCGACTGCTATTCCCTTTGCTGCCCCTCAGGTCCACGATGTGGTCACCGGCATAGATGATCGACTGCTCAATCCCGATGGAGAGCGGGGCCACCCATGCACCATGGTCCTCGACGAACGCCTGTAGAGGGTGGAGGAAGGCTTACATGGGGTCGTCGGTTTTGGAGTATCGCCTGCAGCCAGCAATACTCCTCCTCGAGCCAAAACTCCTGCTGCCGGCTCATAGCCCCGCTCTGGCCACCACGACTCAGAGGCGATGGCTATGGTGGCCGAGGATGATGATCTCGTGCGCCGGATTACGCCGTGGTAGTGGCATGGCTCCCTCCTCCACCTTCACCTCACGCATGGTGGCGTGGTGGTACGGTGCGCTCCAGGACGAGGACGATGAAGGCGATGACCAGAGAGGCCCGCATGACGATGTAGACCTAGAGGAGGACCGCAACAACAACAATGCGGCCCTAGGATGCCACCTCGCTCGCTGACGGTGGTGGCTGCCAGTGCACGCTGGCGACGATGTCATCTCGAGCGGGGGATCCCTAATGCCATCGAGGATGGCCTGGAGGGTTCAGCCGGTGCGCCCCACCAACAGTCTCGTACATCCTGGTTCTTTGTCTTTGGCGCTCCATGTCTTGCTCTCGACGATGGATAAAGAAACTCTCCCACTAGTCATCGTTATGCGGGTGCCACATGGCCGGCTCCTGCTCCACCCGCGTCAGGCGCACGGTGATCGTGGATCTCCAGCATCCGGCGGTCGCTGTTGCGCTTCGACTTCGGCAGGATGCCGACACCGACTTTTCCTTTGGAGAGAATCAGCGGCACGTGATGGCGCTGACATGGCATTGTCCTTCGTGCTTTCTTGGTACGAAGGCATCTTCCTTGATACCATGCAGAATCTCCGCACAGGCTCACGCTGGACCACTAATCCGGATCATATCGTTCATAGGCAAGCTCGGGCCCATTAGCTCATCCAATATGCCAATATTCATGATGGAATGAGGATCCGAGTTTCTTGTTGGACGACGTCGAAGGAGGTGATCAGGCTGAAGATGACTCGGAATTCGAGGAGTATGCGGATGACGAAGACTCGGAAGAGGAGGCTGGTAGCTCGGATGAGCAAGGACAAGGTTTGGATCAAGAGGCCGAGGTACGGTCTTCCTCCAAGGGGACAGAAACTTCTCAGGCTCAAGCTAAGGTTTCTCGCAAGGAAACCGAGGTTCAAGATCCCGAGCCTGCTCCTATCGAAGCCAAGGTATCCTTAGCCGAAGCCGAGGTGAATACCTTAGATGCACCTGCTCTGGAGGTTGCTGTTCCTCCACATCCTGACGAATCAACACTGGCTACCGCCTGAACTAAAAAACTTGAATTTTATTAAGTCCTCGGTATGCCGGGCGCATGATGTAAGAAACAGTTCTAGTCCTTTTGCTACTATATGGTTTGTATACAATACATCTTTTTGAGCATTATCCCTTAATTTCATTTTTCTTATTACTCCGAGTTAATCATCTGGCCCGCGTCTACCATTTTTCGGCGTTCGACTTACGGGTTTGGGATAGATAAACCGAACCAACAATACTTAGAAATTATGAAAACAAGCTTAAAATAGACACACGAATAATAAAGGATAATTAATACAGGGGTTAGTAAGAAATAAAACATAAGTCGGCTCGCCTACTATTCTTCCTATAGTTATTTTTCATGTGGTCGACATTTGCTGGCTTTTCTCTTGCTTACTATGAAGCCTATTTTTTGGACAGCAGTAAGTCGGAGAGTCGGCCTTTGTTGAAGAGACACTACTAATCCGGCCCAAGGATACAAAATATAAGCCAGCCAACATAGAAAAATGCATACAAAAAGAACGAGTTCATTAAGGTAGTCCCCGAGTTACAGCTCGAGGTGTCGAGGTTTCATTCATTAGCTCGTTGCCGGCATATAATCCGACATATGAGAGTTCGAGATACAATTCAGTTCGGCTAAGTGTAAAATGGACAAAGTAAAGCCACATTCCATGGCCTCTTTGACTCTTCACCTGTCCTGCCCGCCTTATTCTTCTCTTGTACTTGAGCATCTATAAGATAATATGCAACATTGTGGAGTGACTTGCTCACAATAAATGGACCCTCCCATGGAGGTGATAGTTTATGCATGTCGGCTGTGCGCTACACAAGCCGAAGCACTAGATCTCCCTCTCGAAAGACTTGGGGATTCACTTTCTTACTATGGTAGTGTCTTAGCTTTTGTTGATACACAGCAGATCTGGACAAAGCCAACTCTCTAGCTTATTCTAGTAAATCAACATTGTTTTGCCGAGATATCTCATTCACTTCGGCTTCCTTGTATTTGATGACTCTAGGCGAATCATGCACCATGTCTGCCGGTAATACAACTTCTTCCCCATATACCAGAAAGAATGGTGTATAGCCTGTTGATTGATTCGGAGTTGTCCTTAGGCACCATAACACGGCCGGGAGCTCTTTGATCCAACACCCTGATAATCTTTCTAGCGGCTCAATGAGCCGGGGTTTTATCCCGGATAGTACTAGTCCGTTGGATCTTTCTACTTGCCCGTTCGATGTGGGATGTCCGACTAATGTAATATCGATTCGTATCATATTTTCTCGGCAGAATCGAGCAAATGCTCCTTCAGAAAAATTCGTGCCATTATTTGTATAACGCTATGCGGGTACCCATATCTTAGGATAACATCTTTGAGAAATCTTACTATTGTGGGCCCATCACATTTCCTTATTGGTTTCACCTCGATCCACTTTCTGAATTTATCAACCATGACCAAGATATGGGTAATGCCACCACGAGCCGACTTAAATGGTCCGACCATATCCAAACACCATACGGCAAATGGCTAAGTGATTGGTATAGTTTTTAACTCAGATGACGGCATATGGCATTTGCTTCCATATCGTTGGCAACCATTACACTTTTCACTAGGTCCTTTACCTCTCGCAGGGCACTAGGCCAATAAAATTCATGTCTGAATGCTTTGGCTAGTAAGGCCCAATATGAAGCATGATGCCCACATTCTCCTTGATAAATATCAAGCAAGATCTCTCGGCCTTCTGCCGGATCATCATACCTTTGCAAAACATTGGTTGTGCTTCTTTTGTACATCTCATAGTTTATTATGTTGTATGCCTTACCCTTCTTACGATTTGTCCGTCGAGGACTTCATCACTCGACAAAATCTCATCTTTTAAGAATAGAAAGATTGGCCGTTCCCCTTCTGGTATTTCATGTGCCAGGGTAACTATCTCATCAGTTTCCATTACATCTGCCGACATAACCTCTCACAGGTTAATCTGATCAGTCCCCGAGTCCTGCAAGACAGTCCCCGGTTATGTCGAGTCAGTCCCCGAGTTATTCGGATTAATCCTCCCATCTATGTCCATTGGGTCAAATTAGGATACCGTACTTGTCGGGATATGAATCGATTCGGATTCAGCTGATGGTACAATTGATGTTTTTTGAGGTGCTCAAGGGCTATGCCGGGTGGGTGCTTGCCTGGATGAGCCGAGTTTCGACAATACATCGGCTGCATCATTTTCTGCTCTAGGTACATGATGGAATTCACATCCGTCAAATTAACCACTTATCTTTTGCACATGGAATCTGTATAATGCCATGTTGGCATCCAATGCATCTCGATTTCCTGATAATTGTTGTACCACGAGGTCCAAATCACCAAATCATTGTAGCCAACGTATACCAATGTAAGCCATGGGCCAATGCCTCATATTCGGCTACGTTCTTTGCAGCAAAGTGTATTTGTAACACATATTTTAGATGATCTTTTTTGGGAGAGGTGAGGACTATACCAACACCTAATCCATCCTTCAACTTTGAACCATCAAAGTGCATTTCCCAATATTTTGGATCAGGTAAAGGAGGTTCATGTTTCATTTCGGCCCAATCAACAAGAAAGTTGGCCACTTCTTGAGACTTAATTGCGTCTCTCCTATCAAATTGTGGAGCATAAGGGCTAGATCAATTGCCCATTTGGCTATTTGGCCACTTGCCTCTTTGTTGCTCATTATCTCTGCAATTGGCAGTGCAGCGTTGTCGTGTTGGTCCTGGGTGGGCCGGGGAGCGTGCGTGTTGTGTGTGCCACGTGTTAGGATAGGTGTGCATCGGGTGGTGTCCGGCGGCGGGGGTAGGATGTGGAGTAGGTGGTCTAGGGTTTGGGGTGGTTCTAGGGTTTGTCTGGGTGGTAGACAGGCTGCCGGTTGGGCCTTGGGCCTGACCGGTGGCTGTCTCTTTGGACAAAATATTTTATTTATTTATTTTGTTTTTATTTTTTTATAAAAGATTTTGTAGGCAATTTGTTAGAAAAATAAAATATCCGAAAAAACCGGGGATTTGAGTTTGAAATAAAGGAGACTAATTAGAAAACAAAACTAGGTTTTTAATGAAATAGTTTTAGGGGCAGAGTATGCACGATGATGATGGTGGTGAAGATGCACAAGCAAAATAACATGCGATTTTATAGTAGTGTTTTTTTCTCAGGGAGTTACTGAAGGGAATATGCCCGAGAGGCAATAATAAAGTGGTTATTATCATATTCCTTATTTATGATAAATGTTTATTTTGCATGCTATAATTGTATTAATATGGAAACGTTAATATATGTGTGTATAATAAACAAAAAGGAAGTTCCTAGTTATGCCTCTCTTATAAACTAGCTCGTTGATTAACAAGATGATCAAAGGTTTCCTGATCATGGACTTTGGATGTTGTTAATAACGATGTCACAACATTGTTAGAATGATGTGATGAACATTCATCCGAAGTATAGCATTACGATCAAGGTCATTGTGTTTATATTGCTATAACATCATACGAAGTAATCTTAGTCCTTAGACCATGAGATCATGTCAATCACTAACACTGGAAGAATATCTTGATAACATCAAACATCACACCGTAACAGGGTGACTATAAATATGGGTTCAGTGCTGCGAAGGTATTATGTTGAGGCTCATGTATCAAGAGTGGAATTTATCCATCCCGATGACGGAGAGATATACTCTAGGCCCTCTCGGTGATATCACATTGATTAGCTTGCAAGCAAGTGATTTGATCACTAGAATGTTATATCACGGGAACGAGAAAAGAGTACATGTCGGTAACGAGATCAAACTAGGTATGGAGATACCGATGATCGAATCCCGGGCATGTAATATATCACGAGTCAAAGGGATTGAGCTACATGCGTATAAGCTTCACACGATCACAGAAGTCATCGTTGAATGTGTGGGAGTCAATATAGATCTCTAGGTCCCGCTGCTGATTATTGATCGGAGAGGGGTCTCGATCATGTATACATTATTCGCGAACCGTAGGGTGACACACTTAAGGGATACCGACATCATTCAGAGCAAATGATATGCCAGAGAAAGAAAAAGAAAGCGTAGGAATTTATTTTACTTGACACCGAAATTGTTTCGGTTGAAATTGCTGAAACTGGTTCTGCATGTGAAATTGAATAATAGCAAGGGGTTTTATGTGAATGTTTGTTAATTAAAGTAATTAACAAAATTCTGAATAAAATAAATATCCGATCAATCTTCCACGAAACAGTCGGTAGCCGCCACCACCATCGTCCCTAGATCAAGGGGATCTGAAGCTCTTCCCGGCACCCTGCCGGAGGGGAGATCATCCTGGAGGCCTTCTTTCATCACTATGCCAACCTCCGGTATGAAGCGTGAGTAGTTTAACCTTGGACTATGGGTCCATGTAGTAGCTAGATGGTTGTTTCTCCTCCTTTGTCTACCATGTTTAGATCTTGTGAGATCCGTTCATGATTAAAATCATCCATTTGTAATCATGCATGTTATGTTTGTAGGGAGCCGATGGATATTGAGATTACTATGTCAGATTGATTAATGGTTCTATCTTATTGATTCTATCATGTCTGTGTTATTTATGATCTTGCATTCTCTCCGTTTCTGGTAGCTATCTTGGCCAAGTAGATGGTAGTGACTCCAAGAGAGAGTATTTATGCTCGATAGTAGGTTCATGCCTCTATTTAATCTGGGGAAGTGACATAAATCTCTAAGGCTTTAGATGTGTTGTTGCTACTAGGGATAAAAAAACGATCTCTTGTTCATGGAACAAGTGGATTATTTACCTTACACACTTTGCTTAAAGCAGTTATCCGTTGCTTGTAACTCAATACTGGAGGGGGTTCAGATGATAACCTTAAGGTGGATTACTAGTTATAGATGCAGTTGGATGGCGGTCTATATATCTTGTTATATTGCCCAATCAAATCTCATAGGATCATGAATGTCTAGTATTGCATTGTTATGCCTTGCTCAGTCATGTCAATTGCGCTACTGTAATTTGTTTACCCAGCATGCCATGTTTGTTTATCTTAAGGAGAATACCTCTAGTGAACTATGGACCCCGGTCCAATCTTTACCATTGATACATCTTTCACTATTTCTGTTTACTTTCTGCAAACCACCATTACCTTCCACACCATACAATTAAATCTTTGTTTTCAGCAAACCAGTTAGATTAACAACCTCACTGTTTGTTGGGACAAAGTCTTGAGTTTGTATTGTGCAGGTTTCCAGTTGCTAGCAACACCTTTGAGTCGTTTCCTTCCTGCTACTGGTTCAATAATCTTGGTTTCTAACTAAGGGAAAAACTTGCTACTGTACTCATCATACCTTTCTCTTGGGGTCTCCTAATGAAGCTCTACAGTGATCTGAGCCGCATCATGGTGGTGCGGATTTTTTCTGGGTTCTATACCTTTATGGTATGCATTCACAGGGTAATACGGGTTTTGGATCATGGCGTCGTGTGTCAAACGAAAACAAAACAGCCAAGACAAACTTACCCCTTCAAGTTCACGCTAGGGAGGAACACTGAAACAAGCCTCAAGAATTACTAAATTCAACATCAGCCTACAAGCTGGAGCCTAACCAGAAATTTGTTTTTTGGTCCACAATGGATGATGGTTTCGTGAAAAAAAACAATAGCAATGCACACCAAATTAAAGTATCGCATCTCCGTATATAAGGTTTCAAAGTTCAACTCTTGTGATTACGCTATCAAATTATATAGCTTGTTGATCAAAAGCCAGCTAATCCATCGATCGGGATAATTTGGTAATGATATTTTTTTATGAGATGCACTAGAAGGTTGTGTGGCCTTCGCTTGTTAGATACATACCATATCACATGCAGAGCATACCATATCAGTATAGCCCGAGTGATTAGCGTACCTAATATAGACATGATAGAATAAAATGTTAATATTGGTGACCACCCAAGCCGAGAGAGAATATAAACTTCATAGCGAGTTTGATCTGTGGGTCCACCATATTAATCTTTGCTTGCGTGCCCTGATGAATTAGTTGGGACTATTGCCCGTCCAGACATGCATACTCATGTTTATGTTTAGCCGTGATCGGTCTATTGCCCGTCCACACTTGCGTTCCCTCAAAAAGAATAGGTTCTCATCTCTGTATGCATGATCTTTACAGATCATTTTACGTCAACCTAGAATCAGATCAGGATCACAAACATTGATTGTATTTGTTGGCAAGTTGACTTGCCTATGGAGTTCTGGGATCAGCGTAGTCTGCATGGCACCAAATCAGAAAAGGGCTCATTGTAGAAGTTGGTAAGCTGGTAAGCTGACTAGAATCGGATCTGTGCGTTCCTCCAAAAACAAGTCAATAGTCTCTGATATCTGCATAATAGTTGGATTTAATATTTTCCTTGCATTTTTTAGAAAAGAGTATATATTAATATCACAGGGATATCAATTACACCCAGCCTCTGCAATAACGCATGCCCTAGCGGCTCTACAGATGCACACAACCCAGAAAAAAAGAAAGAAGAATTACAAAAAAGAAAAGTCCCGCTACAGAGTATAATCCTCAAAGCAGCGACACTGACACCATCAGAACAACACCAATAGTCCTACACTCCAATAACAATGCCTTTAAGACGGAAACAATGCCCAAGCGTCGTCGTTGCCCGATCAAAGATCATAGGTTTTCACCCTGGAGAAAGTCTTCGCTCATAAAACAATGCCTTCAACAAGGTCATTGCCAGGCACAACCAGTTAAGGCCAGACCTTGGATTTTCACCCTGCAAGGTAAGATTGGAAACTTCCCCTATGTTGTCTTTTCGCACCAGCTGCAACGAGTCCCAGATCACGCAACCAGTTCTTCGTCGCCACAAGAACAAAAATCATCATCGCTACCCTCATATTTCCGCTTTCCTGACATTCTCCGTATCTGACTTCACCATTGCTCTAAGAATGGCATTTGGTGGGCACAAACAACAGAGCTTCGTAACACTCCCGTTGAAACCAAGCGGCCAGAAAAACATGGTGCGCACGATCGAATACCTTCTGATCCAGCAATCTCCAGGCTTGATACGCCATGTGAGTTCGCCGACGGAGCCTTCCGGAACCCACCTCTCCAGACCAGATAATCCACGAGGGCAGACATCAAGCAGATCTTTGTCTTCGTGCGAAAGAAACCAAAGGACCACCTCCTTTATTAGATCCAACACAGCGATCCCCACACCGCTGGCCGGTTTCGGGAGAACGAAACGAGCAGGCAATTAGGGTTAGAGAGCCGAGCTAGGTCTTCCAATGGAATCCCATCACCGGCACCTCCTCCACCAGATCGCCACCACAAGGAACCGCTGCCTCCACCCCGACCAAGGGACGCGCCCAGGTCCGTGCTTCAGCCTCCGCCGCCGTTGCCCCAGCAGCTCAGGCTTCCGCCTCGGACGCACCGCCCCCCGCCACCTTCGGCAGCTAGGCCCGCCGCCACCGCGGCGAGGGCCGGCGGCAGCGGCGACGATTGGATCTAGATGGGGGGCTCTGGCGGCGGCTGAAGTCCCCCTGGCGGCGCCCTGTGGAGCGTCGTGAGGGGGAGGGGGTATCACCAAAAATCAGTTATTTACCGCATATTATGAACCAACAAAACAGTTGATTGTAGCCATTGGCAATTTTACGGTCTAAACACAGTCATATACCGCATATTTGAAGTTATCTAAACACCAAAAGAATTTGATATTCTTCATACTGGCTGCACATATTATTAGTCTAGATACAATGAGATTAGAATCCCATGCATAAATAAATTGTAGCCTTTGGAAAGTTGGCTACATGAGCCGAGTAGGATACCGGACATTTGCGATTCGCTAAAAAAATTAGGCTCCCATCTCTGCAAAGTTACTTGCTTAACATCTTATTTATCTACTCCCTCTGTTTCAAAATATAAGATGTTTTAGGTTTGTGAAGCAAATGTATCTAGACTTGTTTTAGTATATAGGTTTACTCAACTTAGGGGTGAATCTACACACTAAAAGAAGTCTAGATTCATTTTCTTCACAACCCGAAAACATCTTATATTTTGAAACGGAGGGAGTAGCTAGCATCGGATTAGTATCTAGATTAGGTTGTAGCCGTTGGCAATTTTCCACCCTGGGCAGAGTCACGACGTTGTCTGGTGTCTTCCTTCTAGTTTCCTAAAGAAAAATTCTTCCTACTAGGTTGCAGAGCTGAGATTTTTGTCTACCGAATTCCAGTTCTCTTGTCATTTTAAAAATTTCAAAATCATATTTATGAGTTTTAATATTATTTTAAAACAAATCAGGATTTTGCCCATGATTTATCCCACAATCATGCAAACAATCAATTTTAAATACTTTGTATCCTGAGATGTATAGAAATGACAACGGTATAAATCTGTGCAAGCATCATTTTCCAATCTCCAAATTTTTTCAGATTCGTCATTTTTGTGTAGGCCACAATATAGAAAAAATCACGTCACCATTTTATATGCTTGTGGGATACAACATTGATTATGTCCAAAATTATTTTCAGATATTTTTAAAATCTGTAAATATGATTTTTATTTTTTAATTGAAAAGAGCACCTGTGCTCATGAGCAAAAGACACTTTCCGCTAGTTGCAGATATTATTGCTCTATAGGTTAGAATGAGATCAGAATCCGAAACGTAAGTAAATTGTAGGCATTGGCAAGTTGTGAATATGAGCCGACTCGGATACCGCACATTTGAGTTCCTAAAAAACAAAAGCCTCTCGCCTCCGTGTACTCTGTTGCACCTCATATTTTTCTATCTGCTAGGATGTTGACTACCGCGTAGAGTTCCATGATCAACGTAGACTACTTGGCATCAGATCAGAATCGCAGACGAGATTACAATCAAGTTGTTTATATTTGTTCACTGGAGTACATCTCATCGCTTGGTCTGCAAGTTAGCATGCTATTGCGTACAAGAAAATTTGACTTTTGACTTTTTTTGCATACAAGAAAATTACAGCAGAAACATTTCATTTGTTACTTACATATCAGCAATTGCAAACACTATTACTAAATTAACCATCAGCATACGTGCGAAGAAAATATGGAGGATGATTTCCCGAACAAAAAATAAATAATATGATGCGCGCGAAATTAAAGTATTGCATCTCCGTTTTTGAACCTCAGTTCTTCTAATTATCTTACTGATTGAAACATCATGATAAAACGGTATCGATCACATGCAGGACATATGATGTGATCGGAATAATTTGTACTTGTAGTATTTTAAGAGATGCACTAGAAGGATGTGTGGCCTTGGTTACGCTGTTGTGTTGGATGAATATCATATCGTATCCTGAGCATATCAATATCAGTATATCCCGAGGGATTAACGTACCTAATATAGGCATGACAAACCAGGATATTTTGCTATATATGGGTGACCACCCAACCTGAGGGAGAATAGAAACTTTGTAGCAAGTTTGATTACACAAAGCTCCGCTTTGCCTCGATGGATCAGCTAGGACTAGCATCCTCGTGTTTAGGATTAGCCTTGGTTGGGCTATTGCCGGTGCTAGCCTTCATCTTCCTTATGTTTAGGCCTAAGAGCAAGATCCTGAGCGGTGGTCTCCCTCCGGGCCCTGCATTTTCTTGGCCTCTGGTTGGCAACCTGCCAGAGATGATGCTCAACAAGCCGGCATTCCGGTGGATCCACCTGATGATGAAGGAAATGGGCACCGACATTGCCTGCATCCGCCTAGGTGGTGTCCTTGTTGTCCCGATCACCTGCCCGAAGATCGCCTGTGAGGTACTCAAGAAGCAGGATGCCAACTTCGCCTCCCGCCCTCTCACCTTCGCCTCATCGGCATTTAGCGGCGGGTACAAGAACGCGGTGCTCTCCCCCTTCGGCGACCAGTGGAGAAAGATGCGACGCGTCCTCACCTCGGAAATAATCTGCCCATCACGGCACCGGTGGCTCCACGACCAGCGCGCCCAAGAGGCCGACAACCTCACGAGGTACGTCTATACACTCGCCACCGCAACGTCCCCGGCCGTCGACGTGAGGCATGTTGCCAGGCATTACTGTGGCAATGTCATCAGGCGGCTCGTATTTGGCCGGCGGTACTTTGGCGAGCCTCGGCTGGATGGCAGTCCGGGCACGATGGAAGTGGAGCACATGGATGCTGTGTTCACCTCGCTAGGGCTCCTCTACGCGTTCTGCGTCTCCGACTACCTCCCGTGTCTGCGCGGTCTCGACCTCGACGGACACGAAAAAATGGTCAAGGAGGCCAATGCGACGGTCAACCGGCTGCACGACACGGTAATTGATGAGAGGTGGCGGCAATGGAAATCAGGCGACAGGGAGGAGCTCGAGGACTTTCTTGATGTGCTCATCACACTCAAGGACGCAGAAGGGAGCCCTCTTCTCACCATCGAGGAGGTCAAAGCACAATCGTAGGTACGTTCTGCTACGTACGTAAACATTTAGATACACGTTACGCATGCATGCAAGGTCACCCACGTAATTAATATGTTCATATGTTGGATGATGGTGCAGGACATAATATTTGCTGCTGTGGACAACCCATCGAACGCAGTTGAGTGGGCGCTCGCCGAGATGGCTAACATACCCGAGGTGATGCAGAAGGCGGTGGAGGAAATAGACCGGGTGGTGGGCCAAGAGCGTCTGGTGCAGGAGTCAGACATTCCGCACCTTCCTTACGTCAAGGCATGCATTCGTGAGGCATTCCGACTACACCCTGTTGCGCCCTTCAACGTGCCACACGTCGCGCTGGCTGACACCAATGTCGCCGGCTACCGTGTGCCCAAAGGAAGCCATGTCATCCTTAGCCGTACGGGACTCGGCCGGAACCCAGCAGTCTGGGACGATCCGCTATGCTTCAAGCCAGAGCGGCATATTAATCCTAAAGCCGGCAGCAACGATGTGGCTCTCACCGAGAATGACTTGCGGTTCATCTCCTTCAGCACCGGCCGTCGTGGGTGCGTGGCCGCGTCACTTGGGACGGCCATGTGCGTAATGCTTTTCGGACGGCTATTGCACGGATTCACCTGGAGCAATCCAGCGGGTTTGGTGCCCATCGATCTTCGCGAGTCAGAGCACGATTTGTTTCTAGCCAAGCCACTGGTGCTAAACGCCAAACCTCGCCTGGTGAGACATCTCTATGCTGGTAGCCAAGGTTGAACAAGTTAAAATCCTATTGCCAATAAGCCAGATATGTCGACATTCGTCCCAACCTGTTGCAGTTATTATTTTGTTACTCCTTCGCCTTATTTAAGGATTGCTACATCTACGAGCGAGCAAGTCTTGGCGTACGTATATCTTTATATACTAAATGATACCCCGCATGTTGCGGCTGGATTTTTATACCAATGTCTCGAATGAAAGTTCATAAAAATATATACATTTATAAAAGCTTTGATGTAAAGCAGCGCATTGCATTATCTGGAACTGGATAAACATTTATGAGATGATCTGAGTACTTGATAATTGCATCTCCAGCCGCGCTCCCCAAGCGGCGTCTGACAGCAGCGCCGGATCGCTTGCTAGGAGAGCCGACATAATGTAATGAATGCCGTTGGGGAGCGTCGCTCCCTAGCCGCGCCCCCTAAGTGTTTCAACAAATTTTAGCCAAATTAAATTTTCATTCAAAATTTAGGAAAAGTTACATTATTTGAATGAAATTTAAGTACACCTAAACTAAAAAAAACTATAAACAGTTGTCGTGTCGGTCATGGAGGAAAGCAAGGTAGGCCTCATAGTCGTCCTCCGGCTCGTCCTTCACCTCGCCCATGTTGCTTCCTTCGCCAGTGGCCCGACTGCTATTCCCTTCGCTGCCCGTCAGGTCCACGATGTGGTCACCGGCAGAGATGATCGACTGCTCAATCCCGATGGAGAGCGGGGCCACCCATGCACCATGGTCCTCGACGAACGCCTGTAGAGGGTGGAGGAAGGCTTACATGGGGTCGTCGGTTTTGGAGTATCGCCTGCTGCCAGCAATACTCCTCCTCGAGCCAGAACTCCTGCTGCCGGCTCATAGCCCCGCTCTGGCCACCACGACTCAGAGGCGATGGCTATGGTGGCCGAGGATGATGATCTCGTGCGCCGGATTACGCCGTGGTAGTGGCATGGCTCCCTCCTCCACCTTCACCTCACGCATGGTGGCGTGGTGGTACGGTGCGCTCCAGGACGAGGACGGTGAAGGCGATGACCAGAGAGGCCCGCATGACGATGTAGACCTAGAGGAGGACCGCAACAACAACAATGCGGCCCTAGGATGCCACCTCGCTCGCTGACGGTGGTGGCTGCCAGTGCACGCTGGCGACGATGTCATCTCGAGCGGGGGATCCCTAATGCCATCGAGGATGGCCTGGAGGGTTCAGCCAGTGCGCCCCACCAGCAGTCTCGTACATCCTGGTTCTTTGTCTTTGGCGCTCCATGTCTTGCTCTCGACGATGGATAAACAAACTCTCCCACTAGTCATCGTTATGCCGTTGCCACATGGCCGGCTCCTGCTCCACCCGCGTCAGGCGCACGGTGATCGTGGATCTCCAGCATCCAGCGGTCGCTGTTGCGCTTCGACTTCGGCAGGATGCCGACACCGACTTTTCCTTTGGAGAGAATCAGCGGCACGCGATGGCGCTGACATGGCATTGTCCTTCGTGCTTTCTTGGTACGAAGGCATCTTCCTGGATACCATGCAGAATCTCCGCACAGGCTCACGCTGGACCACTAATCCGGATCATATCGTTCATAGGCAAGCTCGGGCCCATTAGCTCATCCAATATGCCAATATTCATGATGGAATGAGGATCCGAGTTTCTTGTTGGACGACGTCGAAGGAGGTGATCAGGCTGAAGATGACTCGGAATTCGAGGAGTATGCGGATGACGAAGACTCGGAAGAGGAGGCTGGTAGCTCGGATGAGCAAGGACAAGGTTTGGGTCAAGAGGCCGAGGTACGGTCTTCCTCCAAGGGGACAGAAACTTCTCAGGCTCAAGCTAAGGTTTCTCGCAAGGAAACCGAGGTTCAAGATCCCGAGCCTGCTCCTATCGAAGCCAAGGTATCTTAGCCGAAGCCGAGGTGAATACCTTAGATGCACCTGCTCTGGAGGTTGCTGTTCCTCCACATCCTGATGAATCAACACTGGCTACCGCCTGAACTAAAAAACTTGAATTTTATTAAGTCCTCGGTATGCCGGGCGCATGATGTAAGAAACAGTTCTAGTCCTTTTGCTACTATATGGTTTGTATACAATACATCTTTTTGAGCATTATCCCTTAATTTCATTTTTCTTATTACTCCGAGTTAATCATCTGGCCCGCGTCTACCATTTTTCGGCGTTCGACTTACGGGTTTGGGATAGATAAACCAAACCAAAAATACTTAGAAATTATGAAAACAAGCTTAAAATAGACACATGAATAATAAAGGATAATTAATTCAGGGGTTAGTAAGAAATAAAACATAAGTCGGCTCGCCTACTATTCTTCCTATAGTCATTTTTCATGTGGTCGACATTTGCTGGCTTTTCTCTTGCTTACTATGAAGCCTACTTTTTGGACAGCAGTAAGTCGAAGAGTTTGCCTTTGCTGAAGAGACACTACTAATCCGGCCCAAGGATAAAAAATATAAGCCAGCCAACATAGAAAAATGCATACAAAAAGAACGAGTTCATTAAGGTAGTCCCCGAGTTACAGCTCGAGGTGCCGAGGTTTCATTCATTAGCTCATTGCCGGCATATAATCCGACATATGAGAGTTCGAGATACAATTCAGTTCGGCTAAGTGTAAAATGGACAAAGTAAAGCCACATTCCATGGCCTCTTTGACTCTTCACCTGTCCTGCCCGCCTTATTCTTCTCTTGTACTTGAGCATCTATAAGATAATATGCAACATTGTGGAGTGACTTGCTCACAATAAATGGACCCTCCCATGGAGGTGATAGTTTATGCATGTCGGCTGTGCGCTACACAAGCCGAAGCACTAGATCTCCCTCTCGAAAGACTTGGGGATTCACTTTCTTACTATGGTAGTGTCTTAGCTTTTGTTGATACACAGCAGATCTGGATAAAGCCAACTCTCTAGCTTATTCTAGTAAATCAACATTGTTTTGCCGAGATATCTCATTCACTTCGGCTTCCTTGTATTTGATGACTCTAGGCGAATCATGCACCATGTCTGCCGGTAATACAACTTCTTCCCCATATACCAGAAAGAATGGTGTATAGCCTGTTGATTGATTCAGAGTTGTCCTTAGGCACCATAACACGGCCGGGAGCTCTTTGATCCAACACCCTGATAATCTTTCTAGCGGCTCAATGAGCCGGGGTTTTATCCCGGATAGTACTAGTCCGTTGGATCTTTCTACTTGCCCGTTCGATGTGGGATGTCCGACTAATGTAATATCGATTCGTATCATATTTTCTCGGCAGAATCGAGCAAATGCTCCTTCGGAAAAATTCGTGCCATTATTTGTATAACGCTATGCGGGTACCCATATCTTAGGATAACATCTTTGAGAAATCTTACTATTGTGGTCCCATCACATTTCCTTATTGGTTTCACCTCGATCCACTTTCTGAATTTATCAACCATGACCAAGATATGGGTAATGCCACCACGAGCCGACTTAAATGGTCCGACCATATCCAAACACCATACGGCAAATGGCTAAGTGATTGGTATAGTTTTTAACTCGGATGACGACATATGGCATTTGCTTCCATATCGTTGGCAACCATTACACTTTTCACTAGGTCCTTTACCTCTCGCATGGCACTAGGCCAATAAAATTCATGTCTGAATGCTTTGGCTAGTAAGGCCCAATATGAAGCATGATGCCCACATTCTCCTTGATAAATATCAAGCAAGATCTCTCGGCCTTCTGCCGGATCATCATACCTTTGCAAAACATTGGTTGTGCTTCTTTTGTACATCTCATAGTTTATTATGTTGTATGCCTTACCCTTCTTACGATTTGTCCCTCGAGGACTTCATCACTCGACAAAATCTCATCTTTTAAGAATAGAAAGGTTGGCCGTTCCCCTTCTGGTATTTCATGTGCCAGGGTAACTATCTCATCAGTTTCCATTACATATGCCGACATAACCTCTGACGGGTTAATCTGATCAGTCCCCGAGTCCTACAAGACAGTCCCCGGTTATGTCGAGTCAGTCCCCGAGTTATTCGGATTAATCCTCCCATCTATGTCCATTGGGTCAAATTAGGATACCGTACTTGTCGGGATATGAATCGATTCGGATTCAGCTGATGGTACAATTGATGTTTTTTGAGGTGCTCAAGGGCTATGCCGGGTGGGTGCTTGCCTGGATGAGCCGAGTTTCGACAATACATCGGCTGCATCATTTTCTGCTCTAGGTACATGATGGAATTCACATCCGTCAAATTAACCACTTATCTTTTGCACATGGAATCTGTATAATGCCATGTTGGCATCTAATGCATCTCGATTTCCTGATAATTGTTGTACCACGAGGTCCAAATCACCAAATCATTGTAGCCAACGTATACCAATGTCTTTTGCTACCTTTAAGCCATGGACCAATGCCTCATATTCGGCTACGTTGTTTGCAGCAAAGTGTATTTGTAACACATATTTTACATGATCTTTTTTGGGAGAGGTGAGGACTATACCAACACCTAATCCATCCTTCAACTTTGAACCATCAAAGTGCATTTCCCAATATTTTTGGATCAGGTAAAGAAGGTTCATGTTTCATTTCGGCCCAATCAACAAGAAAGTTGGCCACTTCTTGAGACTTAATTGCGTCTCTCCTATCAAATTGTGGAGCATAAGGGCTAGATCAATTGCCCATTTGGCTATTTGGCCACTTGCCTCTTTGTTGCTCATTATCTCTGCAATTGGCAGTGCAGCGTTGTCGTGTTGGTCCTGGGTGGGCCGGGGAGCGTGCGTGTTGTGTGTGCCACATGTTAGGATAGGTGTGCATCGGGTGGTGTCCGGCGGCGGGGGTAGGATGTGGAGTAGGTGGTCTAGGGTTTGGGGTTTGGGGTGGTTCTAGGGTTTGTCTGGGTGGTAGACAGGCTGCCGGTTGGGCCTTGGGCCTGACCGGTGGCTGTCTCTTTGGACAAAATATTTTATTTATTTATTTTGTTTTTATTTTTTTATAAAAGATTTTGTAGGCAATTTGTTAGAAAAATAAAATATCCGAAAAAACCGGGGATTTGAGTTTGAAATAAAGGAGACTAATTAGAAAACAAAACTAGGTTTTTAATGAAATAGTTTTAGGGGCAGAGTATGCACGATGATGATGGTGGTGAAGATGCACAAGCAAAATAGCATGCGATTTTATAGTAGTGTTTTTTTCTCAGGGAGTTACTGAAGGGAATATGCCCGAGAGGCAATAATAAAGTGGTTATTATCATATTCCTTATTTATGATAAATGTTTATTTTGCATGCTATAATTGTATTAATATGGAAACGTTAATATATGTGTGTATAATAAACAAAAAGGAAGTTCCTAGTTATGCCTCTCTTATAAACTAGCTCGTTGATTAACAAGATGATCAAAGGTTTCCTGATCATGGACTTTGGATGTTGTTAATAACGATGCCACAACATTGTTAGAATGATGTGATGAACATTCATCCGAAGTATAGCATTACGATCAAGGTCATTGTGTTTATATTGCTATAACATCATACGAAGTAATCTTAGTCCTTAGACCATGAGATCATGTCAATCACTAACACTGGAAGAATATCTTGATAACATCAAACATCACACCGTAACAGGGTGACTATAAATATGGGTTCAGTGCTGCGAAGGTATTATGTTGAGGCTCATGTATCAAGAGTGGAATTTATCCATCCCGATGACGGAGAGATATACTCTAGGCCCTCTCGGTGATATCACATTGATTAGCTTGCAAGCAAGTGATTTGATCACTAGAATGTTATATCACGGGAACGAGAAAAGAGTACATGTCGGTAACGAGATCAAACTAGGTATGGAGATACCGATGATCGAATCTCGGGCATGTAATATATCACGAGTCAAAGGGATTGAGCTACATGCGTATAAGCTTCACACGATCACAGAAGTCATCGTTGAATGTGTGGGAGTCAATATAGATCTCTAGGTCCCGCTGCTAATTATTGATCGGAGAGGGGTCTCGATCATGTATACATTATTCGCGAACCGTAGGGTGACACACTTAAGGGATACCGACATCATTCAGAGCAAATGATATGCCAGAGAAAGAAAAAGAAAGCGTAGGAATTTATTTCACTAGACACCGAAATTGTTTCGGTTGAAATTGCTGAAACTGGTTCTGCATGTGAAATTGAATAATAGCAAGGGGTTTTATGTGAATGTTTGTTAATTAAAGTAATTAACAAAATTCTGAATAAAATAAATATCCGATCAATCTTCCACGAAACAGTCCGTAGCCGCCGCCACCATCGTCCCTAGATCAGGGGGATCTGAAGCTCTTCCCGGCACCCTGTCGGAGGGGAGATCATCCCGGAGGCCTTGTTCATCACCATGCCAACCTCCGGTATGAAGCGTGAGTAGTTCCACCTTGGACTATGGGTCCATGTAGTAGCTAGATGGTTGTTTCTCCTCCTTTGTCTACCATGTTTAGATCTTGTGAGCTCCGTTCATGATTATGATCATCTATTTGTAATCATGCATGTTGTGTTTGTAGGTAGTCGATAGATATTGAGATTACTATGTTAGATTGATTAATGGTTCTATCTTATTGATTCTATCATATCTATGTTATTTGTGATCTTGCATTCTCTCTGTTTCTGGTAGCTATCTTGGCCAAGTAGATGGTAGTGACTCCAAGAGAGAGTATTTATGCTCGATAGTAGGTTCATGCCTCTATTTAATCTGGGGAAGTGACATAAATCTCTAAGGTTTTAGATGTGCTGTTGCTACTAGGGATAAAACAACGATCTCTTGTTCATGGAACAAGTGGATTGTTTACCTTACACACTTTGCTTAAAGCAGTTATCCGTTGCTTCCAACTCAATACTGGAGGGGTTTCAGATGATAACTTGAAGGTGGATTACTAGTCATAGATGCAGTTGGATGGCGGTCTATATATCTTGTTATATTGCCCAATCAAATCTCATAGGATCATGAATGTCTAGTATTGCATTGTTATGCCTTGCTCAGTCATGTCAATTGCGCTACTGTAATTTGTTTACCCAGCATGCCATGTTTGTTTATCTTAAGGAGAATACCTCTAGTGAACTATGGATCCCGGTCCAATCTTTACCATTGATACATCTTTCACTGTTTCTGTTTACTTTTTGCAAACCACCATTACCTTCCACACCATACAATTAAATCTTTGTTTTCAGCAAACCAGTTAGATTAACAACCTCACTGTTCGTTGGGACAAAGCCTTGAGTTTGTGTTGTGCAGGTTTCCAGTTGCTAGCAACACATTTGAGTCGTTTCCTTCCTGCTACTGGTTCAATAATCTTGGTTTCTAACTAAGGGAAAAACTTGCTGTTGTACTCATCATACCTTTCTCTTGGGGTCTCCTAATGAAGCTCTACATTGATCTGAGCCGCATCATGCTGGTGCGGATTTTTTCTGGGTTCTATACCTTTATGGTATGCATTCACAGGGTAATACGGGTTTTGGATCATGGCGTCGTGTGTCAAACGAAAACAAAACAACCAAGACAAACTTACCCCTTCAAGTTCACGCTAGGGAGGAACACTGAAACAAGCCTCAAGAATTACTAAATTCAACATCAGCCTACAAGCTGGAGCCTAACCAGAAATTTGTTTTTTGGTCCACAATGGATGATGGTTTCGTGAAAAAAAAACAATAGCAATGCACACCAAATTAAAGTATCGTATCTCCGTATATCAGGTTTCAAAGTTCAACTCTTGTGATTACGCTATCAAATTATATAGCTTGTTGATCGAAAGCCAGCTAATCCATCGATCGGGATAATTTGGTAATGATATTTTTTGTTGAGATGCACTAGAAGGTTGTGTGGCCTTCGCTTGTTAGATACATACCATATCACATGCAGAGCATACCATATCAGTATAGCCCGAGTGATTAGCGTACCTAATATAGACATGATAGAATAAAATGTTAATATTGGTGACCACCCAAGCCGAGAGAGAATATAAACTTCATAGCGAGTTTGATCTGTGGGTCCACCATATTAATCTTTGCTTGCGTGCCCTGATGAATTAGTTGGGACTATTGCCCGTCCAGACATGCATACTCATGTTTATGTTTAGCCGTGATCGGTCTATTGCCCGTCCACACTTGCGTTCCCTCAAAAAGAATAGGTTCTCATCTCTGTATGCATGATCTTTACAGATCATTTTACGTCAACCTAGAATCAGATCAGGATCACAAACATTGATTGTATTTGTTGGCAAGTTGACTTGCCTATGGAGTTCTGGGATCAGCGTAGTCTGCATGGCACCAAATCAGAAAAGGGCTCATTGTAGAAGTTGGTAAGCTGGTAAGCTGACTAGAATCGGATCTGTGCGTTCCTCCAAAAACAAGTCAATAGTCTCTGATCTATGCATAATAGTTGGATTTAATATTTTCCTTGCATTTTTTAGAAAAGAGTATATATTAATATCACAGGGATACCAATTACACCCAGCCTCTACAATAACGCATGCCCTAGCGGCTCTACAGATGCACACAACCCAGAAAAAAAGAAAGAAGAATTACAAAAAAGAAAAGTCCCGCTACAGAGTATAATCCTCAAAGCAGCGACACTGACACCATCAGAACAACACCAATAGTCCTACACTCCAATAACAATGCCTTTAAGACGGAAACAATGCCCAAGCGTCGTCGTTGCCCGATCAAAGATCATAGGTTTTCACCCTGGAGAAAGTCTTCGCTCACAAAACAATGCCTTCAACAAGGTCATTGCTAGGCACAACCAGTTAAGGCCAGACCTTGGATTTTCACCCTGCAAGGTAAGATTGGAAACTCCCCCTGTGTTGTCTTTTCGCACCAGCTGCAACGAGTCCCAGATCACGCAACCAGTTCTTCGTCGCCACAAGAACAAAAATCATCATCGCTACCCTCATATTTCCGCTTTCCTGACATTCTCCGTATCTGACTTCACCATTGCTCTAAGAATGGCATTTGGTGGGCACAAACAACAGAGCTTCGTAACACTCCCGTTGAAACCAAGCGGCCAGAAAAACATGGTGCGCACGATCGAATACCTTCCGATCCAGCAATCTCCAGGCATGATACACCATGTGAGTTCGCTGACGGAGCCTTCCGGAACCCACCTCTCCAGACCAGATCCACGAGGGCAGACATCAAGCAGATCTTCGTCTTCGTGCGAAAGAAACCAAAGGACCACCTCCTTTATTAGATCCAACACAGCGATCCCCACACCGCTGGCCGGTTTCGGGAGAACGAAACGAGCAGGCAATTAGGGTTAGAGAGCCGAGCTAGGTCTTCCAATGGAATCCCATCACCGGCACCTCCTCCACCAGATCGCCACCACAAGGAACCGCTGCCTCCACCCCGACCAAGGGACGCGCCCAGGTCCGTGCTTCAGCCTCCGCCGCCGCTGCCCCAGCAGCTCAGGCTTCCGCCTCGGATGCACCGCCCCCCGCCGCCTTCGGCAGCTAGGCCCGCCGCCACTGCGGCGAGGGCCGGCGGCAGCGGCGACGATTGGATCTAGATGGGGGGCTCTGGCGGCGGCTGAAGTCCCCCTGGCGGCGCCCTGTGGAGCGTCGCGAGGGGGAGGGGGGTATCGACAAAAATCAGTTATTTACCGCATATTATGAACCAATAAACAGTTGATTGTAGCCATTGGCAATTTTACGGTCTAAACACAGTCATATACCGCATATTTGAAGTTATCTAAACACCAAAAGAATTTGATATTCTTCATACTGTCTGCACATATTATTAGTCTAGATACAATGAGATTAGAATCCCATGCATAAATAAATTGTAGCCTTTGGAAAGTTGGCTACATGAGCCGAGTAGGATACCGGACATTTGCGATTCGCTAAAAAAATTAGGCTCCCATCTCTGCAAAGTATAGATTCATTTTCTTCACAACCCGGAAACATCTTATATTTTGAAACGGAGGGAGTAGCTAGCATCGGATCAGTATCTAGATTAGGTTGTAGCCGTTGGCAATTTTCCACCCTGGGCAGAGTCACGACGTTGTCTGGTCTCTTCCTTCTAGTTTCCTAAAGAAAAATTCTTCCTACTAGGTTGCAGAGCTGAGATTTTTGTCTACCGAATTCCAGTTCTCTTGTCATTTTAAAAATTTCAAAATCATATTTATGAGTTTTAATATTATTTTAAAACAAATCAGGATTTTGCCCATGATTTATCCCACAATCATGCAAACAATCAATTTTAAATACTTTGTATCCTGAGATGTATAGAAATGACAACGGTATAAATCTGTGCAAGCATCATTTTCCAATCTCCAAATTTTTTCAGATTCGTCATTTTTGTGTAGGCCACAATATAGAAAAAATCACGTCACCATTTTATATGCTTGTGGGATACAACATTGATTATGTCCAAAATTATTTTCAGATATTTTTAAAATCTGTAAATATGATTTTTATTTTTTAATTGAAAAGAGCACCTGTGCTCATGAGCAAAAGACACTTTCCGCTAGTTGCAGATATTATTGCTCTATAGGTTAGAATGAGATCAGAATCCGAAACGTAAGTAAATTGTAGGCATTGGCAAGTTGTGAATATGAGCCGACTCGGATACCGCACATTTGAGTTCCTAAAAAACAAAAGCCTCTCGCCTCCGTGTACTCTGTTGCACCTCATATTTTTCTATCTGCTAGGATGTTGACTACCGCGTAGAGTTCCATGATCAACGTAGACTACTTGGCATCAGATCAGAATCGCAGACGAGATTACAATCAAGTTGTTTATATTTGTTCACTGGAGTACATCTCATCGCTTGGTCTGCAAGTTAGCATGCTATTGCGTACAAGAAAATTTGACTTTTGACTTTTTTTGCATACAAGAAAATTACAGCAGAAACATTTCATTTGTTACTTACATATCAGCAATTGCAAACACTATTACTAAATTAACCATCAGCATACGTGCGAAGAAAATATGGAGGATGATTTCCCGAACAAAAAATAAATAATATGATGCGCGCGAAATTAAAGTATTGCATCTCCGTTTTTGAACCTCAGTTCTTCTAATTATCTTACTGATTGAAACATCATGATAAAACGGTATCGATCACATGCAGGACATATGATGTGATCGGAATAATTTGTACTTGTAGTATTTTAAGAGATGCACTAGAAGGATGTGTGGCCTTGGTTACGCTGTTGTGTTGGATGAATATCATATCGTATCCTGAGCATATCAATATCAGTATATCCCGAGGGATTAACGTACCTAATATAGGCATGACAAACCAGGATATTTTGCTATATATGGGTGACCACCCAACCTGAGGGAGAATAGAAACTTTGTAGCAAGTTTGATTACACAAAGCTCCGCTTTGCCTCGATGGATCAGCTAGGACTAGCATCCTCGTGTTTAGGATTAGCCTTGGTTGGGCTATTGCCGGTGCTAGCCTTCATCTTCCTTATGTTTAGGCCTAAGAGCAAGATCCTGAGCGGTGGTCTCCCTCCGGGCCCTGCATTTTCTTGGCCTCTGGTTGGCAACCTGCCAGAGATGATGCTCAACAAGCCGGCATTCCGGTGGATCCACCTGATGATGAAGGAAATGGGCACCGACATTGCCTGCATCCGCCTAGGTGGTGTCCTTGTTGTCCCGATCACCTGCCCGAAGATCGCCTGTGAGGTACTCAAGAAGCAGGATGCCAACTTCGCCTCCCGCCCTCTCACCTTCGCCTCATCGGCATTTAGCGGCGGATACAAGAACACGGTGCTCTCCCCCTTCGGCGACCAGTGGAGAAAGATGCGACGCGTCCTCACCTCGGAAATAATCTGCCCATCACGGCACCGGTGGCTCCACGACCAGCGCGCCCAAGAGGCCGACAACCTCACGAGGTACGTCTATACACTCGCCACCGCAACGTCCCCGGCCGTCGACGTGAGGCATGTCGCCAGGCATTACTGTGGCAATGTCATCAGGCGGCTCGTATTTGGCCGGCGGTACTTTGGCGAGCCTCGGCTGGATGGCAGTCCGGGCACGATGGAAGTGGAGCACATGGATGCTGTGTTCACCTCGCTAGGGCTCCTCTACGCGTTCTGCGTCTCCGACTACCTCCCGTGTCTGCGCGGTCTCGACCTCGACGGACACGAAAAAATGGTCAAGGAGGCCAATGCGACGGTCAACCGGCTGCACGACACGGTAATTGATGAGAGGTGGCGGCAATGGAAATCAGGCGACAGGGAGGAGCTCGAGGACTTTCTTGATGTGCTCATCACACTCAAGGACGCAGAAGGGAGCCCTATTCTCACCATCGAGGAGGTCAAAGCACAATCGCAGGTACGTTCTGCTACGTACGTAAACATTTAGATACACGTTACGCATGCATGCAAGGTCACCCACGTAATTAATATGTTCATATGTTGGATGATGGTGCAGGACATAATATTTGCTGCTGTGGACAACCCATCGAACGCAGTTGAGTGGGCGCTCGCCGAGATGGCTAACATACCCGAGGTGATGCAGAAGGCGGTGGAGGAAATAGACCGGGTGGTGGGCCAAGAGCGTCTGGTGCAGGAGTCAGACATTCCGCACCTTCCTTACGTCAAGGCATGCATTCGTGAGGCATTCCGACTACACCCTGTTGCGCCCTTCAACGTGCCACACGTCGCGCTGGCTGACACCAATGTCGCCGGCTACCGTGTGCCCAAAGGAAGCCATGTCATCCTTAGCCGTACGGGACTCGGCCGGAACCCAGCAGTCTGGGACGATCCGCTATGCTTCAAGCCAGAGCGGCATATTAATCCTAAAGCCGGCAGCAACGATGTGGCTCTCACCGAGAATGACTTGCGGTTCATCTCCTTCAGCACCGGCCGTCGTGGGTGCGTGGCCGCGTCACTTGGGACGGCCATGTGCGTAATGCTTTTCGGACGGCTATTGCAGGGATTCACCTGGAGCAATCCAGCGGGTTTGGTGCCCATCGATCTTCGCGAGTCAGAGCACGATTTGTTTCTAGCCAAGCCACTGGTGCTAAACGCCAAACCTCGCCTGGTGAGACATCTCTATGCTGGTAGCCAAGGTTGAACAAGTTAAAATCCTATTGCCAATAAGCCAGATATGTCGACATTCGTCCCAACCTGTTGCAGTTATTATTTTTTTACTCCTTCGCCATAATTAAGGATTGCTACATCTACGAGCGAGCAAGTCTTGGCGTACATATATTTTTATATACTAAATGATACCCCGCATGTTGTGGCTGGATTTTTATACCAATGTCTCGAATGAAAGTTCATAAAAATATATACATTTATAAAAGCTTTGATGTAAAGCAGCGCATTGCATTATCTGGAACTGGATAAACATATATGAGATTATCTGAGTACTTGATAATTGCATCACCAGCCGCGCTCCCCAAGCTGCATCTGACAGCAGTGCTGGATCGCTTGCTAGGAGAGCGCCGACACAATGTAATGAATGCCGTTGGGGAGCGTCGCTCCCTAGCCGCGCCCCCTAAGCGTTTCAACAAATTTTAGCCAAATTAAAATTTCATTCAAATTTTAGGAAAAGTTACATTATTTGAATGAAATTTAAGTACACCTAAACTAAATAAAACTATAAACAGATGTCGTGTCGGTCATGGTGGAAAGCAAGGTAGGCCTCATAGTTGTCCTCCGGCTCGTCCATCTGCTCGTCCTTCACCTCGCCCATGTTGCTTCCTTCGCCGGTGGCCTGGCTGCTATTCCCTTCACCGCCCGCCAGGTCCACGATGTGGCCACCGGCATAGCGGATCGACTGCTCGATCCTGATGGAGAGCAGGGTGACCAATGCGCCATGGTCCTCGACGAACGCCAGTAGCGGGTGGAGGAAGGCTTACTTAGGGTCGTCAATTTGGAGTATCGCCTGCTGCCAGCAATACTCCTCCTCGAGCCAGAACTCCTGTTGCCGACTCATAGCCCCGCTCTAGCCACCACGACTCAGAGGCGACGGCTACGGTGGCCGAGGAAGACGATCTCGCGCGCCGGATTACGCCGTGGCAGTGGCATGGCGCCCTCCTCCACCTTCACCTCACTCATGGGGGCGCGGTGGTACGGTGCGCTCCAGGACAAGGACAATGAAGGCGACGAACGGAGAGGCCCGCATGACGATGTAGACCTAGAGGAGGACCGCAACAATGACAATGCGGCCCTAGGAAGCCACCTAGCTCGCTGACGGTGGTGGCTGCCAGCGCACGCTGGCAATAATGTCATCTCGAGCGGGGGATCCCAGATGCCGTCGAGGACGGCCTGGAGGATTCAGCCAGCGTGTCCCACCAGAGTCCCGTACGTCCTGGTTCTTCGTCTTTCGCATGCCATGTCTTCCTCTCGATGATGGCAAAATAAAATCTCCCACCAGTCATCGTTATGCGGGTGCCACATGGCCGACTCCCGCTCTGCCCGCGTCAGGCGCGCACGGTGATCGTGGATCTCCTACATCCAGCGGTCGCTGTTGCGCTTCGACTTCGGCAGGATGCCGACACCGACTTTGCCTCTGGAGAGAATCAGCGGCACGAGCTGGTGCTGACATGGTGTTGTCCTTCGTGCTTTCTTGGTACGAAGGCATCTTCCTGGATACCCTACAGAATCTCCGCACAGGCTCACACTGGACCACTAATCCGGATCATATCGCTCATAGACAAGCTCGGGCCCATCAGCTCATCCAATATGCCAATATTCAAGGCTGGAATGAGGGTCCAAGTTTCTTGTTGGACGACGTCGAAGGAGGTGATCAGGCTGAAGATGACTCGGAATCCGAGGAGTATGCGGATGACGAATACGCGGAAGAGGAGGCTGGTAGCTCGGATGAGCAAGGAGAAGGTTTGGATCAAGAGGCTCAGGTCCGCTCTTCCTCCAAGGGGACAGAAATTTCTCAGGCTCAAGCTGAGGTTTCTCACAAGGAAACCGAGGTTCAAGATCCCAAGGCTGCTCCTATCGAAGTCGAGGTATCCTTAGTAGAAGCCGAGTTGAATACCTCAGATGCACCTGCTCCATAGGTTGTTATTCCTCCACATCCCGACGAATCAACACTAGCTACCGCCTGAACTCAAAAACTTGAATTTTATTAAGTCCTCGGTATGTCGGGCGCATGATGTAAGAAACAGTTCTAGTCCTTTTGCTACTATGTGGTTTGTATACAATACATCCTTTTGAGCATTATCCCTTAATTTCATTTTTCTTGTTACTCTAAGTTAATCATCCAGCCCGCGTCTACCATTTTTTGGTGTTTGACTTACCGGTCCGGATAGATAAACCGAACCAACAATATTTAGAAATTATGAAAACAAGCTTAAAATAGACACATGAATAATAAAGGATAATAAATATAGGGGTTAGTAAGAAATAAAACATAAGTCGGCTCGCGTACTATTCTTCCCTTAGTCGTTTTTCATGTGGTCGACATTCGTGGCTTTTCTCTTGCTTACTATGAAGCCTATTTTTTGGACAGTCAGTAAATCGAAGAGTCGGCCTTTGTTTGCGACACACTACTAATCTGGCCTAAGGATAAAAAATATAAGCCAACCAACATATAAAAATGCATACAAAAAGAACGAGTTCATTAAGGCAGTCCCCGAGTTACAGCTCGAGGTGCCGAGGTTTCATTCATTAGCTCATTGCCGGCATATAATCCGACATATGAGAGTTCAAGATACAATTCAGTTTGGCTAAGTGTAGAGCCACATTCCATGGCCTCTTTGACTCTTCACCTGTCCTGCCCGTCTTATTATTCTCTTGTGCTTCTGCATCTATAAGATAATATGCAACATTGTGGAGTGCCTTGCTCACAATAAATGGACCCTCCCATGGAGGTGATAGTTTATGCATGTCGGCCGTGTGCTGCACGAGCCCAAGCACTAGATATCCCTCTCGAAAAACTTGGGAATTCACTTTCTTGCTATGGTACTGTCTTAGCTTTTGTTGATACACAGCAGATCTGGACAAAGCCAACTCTCTAGATTCTTCTAGTAAATCAACATTATTTTGCCAAGATATCTCATTCACTTCGGCTTCCATGTATTGGGTGACTCTAGGCGAATCATGCACTATGTCTGCTGGTAATACAACTTCTGCCCCATATACCAGGAAGAATGGTGTATAGCATGTTGATCGATTTAGAGTTGTTTTTAGTCTCGATAACACGGATGGGATCTCCTCGATCCAACACCCCGCCGATCTTTGCAGCGGCTCAATGTGCCGGGGTTTTATCCCGGATAGTACTAGTCTTTTGGATCTTTCTACTTTCACGTTCGATGTGGGATGTGCGAATAATGTAATATCGATTCGTATCATATTTTCTTGGCAGAATCGAGAAAATGCTCCTTCGGAAAAATTTGTGCCATTATCTGCATATCTTAGGATAACATATTTGAGGAATCTTACTGTTGTGGGCCCATCACATTTCCTTATTGGTTTCTGTTGGAATTATGCCCTAGAGGCAATAATAAAGATGTTATTATTATAATTCTTGTTCATGATAAAGTTTATATTCCATGCTAGAATTGTATTAAGCAGAAACTTTAATACTTGTGTGGTTTGTGAACAACACCGTGTCCCTAGTACGCCTCTATGGACTAGCTCATTGATCAATGATGGTTAAGGTTTCCTAACCATAGACATGAGTTGTCGATTGATAATGAGATCATATCATTGGGAGAATGATATGGTGGACAGACCCAAACTAAGCAAAGCTATTAGATCGTTTCATCGTGTTCGTCTTTGCGAAGCTTTTTCTCATGTCAAATATTGTATTCCTTAGACCATGAGATAATACAACTCCCTGGTATCGGAATAAAGCTTTGAGGTCATCAAACGTCATCCTATGAGAGGGTGATCATAAAGGTGTCTCTCAGGTGATCGGAAAGTATCTGTTGGGTTGTATGTATCGAGATGGAATTTGTCCCTCCCAAGTCGGAGAGATATACTTCGGGCCCACTCGGTAATCGATATCAACACCGCTTGCAAGCATGTGGTTAAGGAGTTAATCACAAAGTGATATCGGATTACGGAACGAGTAAAGTACTTGCTGTGAACGAGATTGAACTAGGTATGACGATACCGACGATCGAATCTCGGGCAAGTAAAATATTGCGAGACGAAGGGAATATATATATGGGATTGATTGAATCCTGGCATCGTGGTTCATCCGATATGATCATCGATGAATGTGTGGGAGTCAATATGGGTGCCCAGACCCCGCTGTTGATTATTGATAGAAGATCATGTCTGCATATTCTCGAACCCGCAGGGTCACACACTTAACGTGTCTCGACGCTAGGATAGATTGGATAATTGGTTTATGAATTTTTGTTCGGAGTCTTGGATGGGATCCGGGACATCACGAGAGGTTCCGGAATGGTCCGGAGAATAAGATTCATATAAGGCAGTGCAGTTTTTGGAGTTCGGAATTGTTCCGGATTAATCGGTATTGTACCGGAAGCTTCTAGAACCTTCCGGAAGGGGGCCAACGTGGTCCCACCTTCCGGGAGGGGGCATGGGCCTATGAGGGAGTGTCCTGGCCGCATTGGTCCAGGGGCACAAGGCCCCATAGGGCCCAGCCGATCCTAGATAAGTTTAAATCGTTTAAACTAGAGATAAGATAGGGTTTCTAGAAGGGAGAGTTTAAATCGTTTAAACTAGAGATAGGCTTGGAGGATGGGCAAGGGCTGGCCGCACCCCCCTATATATATAGAGGGCTGGTGCGCCCCCTTCCCCCCACATACACATCTCCCTCCAAGCCCTAGTAGCCCTGCTGCCTTCCTCTCTCCCTCCCGACTGTTTGTAGGCGAAGCCCTGCTGCAGAAATTCTCCACCATATACACCACGCCGTCGTGTTGTAGATCCAATCTATCTCTCCACCCTACTTGCTGGTCCGAGGAAGGAGGAGACGTCGAGGTGCTGCACGTGTGCATCTCACGGAGGCACCGCCACTTGTGGTGCTAGATCGGATCGGATTGCGAGGAGGAGAAGCGAGTACGACTACATCACCCACGTTCCGACGAACGTTCCGCTATGCGAATATTCAAGGGTATGAAGATCTAATCCAATCTCTCTCATTGTTTGCATCTCCTAGATTAGATATTGGCTTTCCCTCTGTTCGCTTCCGTAGAAAATTTTGATTTACTATGCTGCGAAACCCTTCAGTGGTATTAGAGCTAGATCTATGCGTAGATGTGTTTCACGAGTAGAACGCAACATGGTTGTTGCGGGCGTTGATGTTTTCTGTTGCAAGCCTCTTGTTTGTGTTCTTCTTATGACGCGGGATAGTGAGATTGAAGCGGTCCAGGCCAACCTTACGCGACGTCGTTCGCGAGACCGGCTCCGCACTTGACGTGTGGCTTGTACCATACATGCGGCTGGTGGATGTCAGTTTCTCTCACTATAGTTGTCATGGGATTAACACCGGAGTTTGGCAACCATAGTATCACCGTTGTGGCTTTCCGTAGGTAAGAATCGTTCTTAGCATCTACTCCCATAAGCCACGTAAAACATGCAACAACAAAGTAGAAGCGTCTAACTTGTTTTTGCAGGGAGTGTTTTCTGTGATATGGTATGGCCCAAGATGTGATGTGTATAATGTATGCGATGATCATGTTTTGTAATGTTTCACGACTTGCATGTCGATGAGTACACAACCGGCAGGAGCCATATGGTTGTCTTTATAATTGTGTATGACCTGCGAGTCAACTTCTTATACGCCATGTAATAGCTTTACTTTATCCTAAATAGTTAGCAATAGTTGTAGTTGCTATTCGTGGTGGAGGCAATCATGGTGAAGTGATGGAGATCATGCCGAAATGCACAAGATGGAGATCATTGCGCGAAGATTGGCTATACCATGTCACATAAAGTTATATGCATGTGATGTTTATCCTTTTATGTATCTTATTATGCTTAGATCGCGACGGTAGCATTATAAGATGATTCCTCACTTAAAGATCAAGATAAAAACTGTGTTCTCCCCAAGTATGCACCGTTGCGAAAGTTCGTCGTGTCCAAGCATCACGTGATGATCGGGTGCTATAGACTCTATGCTCACATACAACGGGTGCAAGCTAGTTTTGCACACGCGGAAATACTTGGGTCTAACTTGACGAGCCTAGCATGTACAGACATGGCCTCGGAACACATGAACCGAAAGGTTAAGCATGAGTCATATGAATGATATGATTGACACTTTGTTGTCCACCATTGAAACCACATCTCTTCTCGTGAAGATCGGATTAAATGTGGTGAATTTGGATCATGTTCACTAAACAACTTGAGGGATGTTGAATTTAGTGGGAGTTCATCTAGTAATTTGATTAAAAGTTGAACTAGTTATCATGAACATAGTCTAAATTGTACTTGCAAATACTGTAGATCACATGGCCAAGTCCAACTTCAACTTCAACGTTTTTGCTGAGAAAGAAAAGCTTAGAAACAATGGGTCTAACTTCACCAACTGGTTCCGCAATCTAAGAATCATTCTGTCTGGCGGACAAAAGGACTATGTCCTTGGGAAAGCGTTAGGTGACCCCCCTGCTGCAACTGCGCCGGCTGATGAGAAAGCTGTCTATCAGTCGCGCAAAGATGATTATGGTGTGATTAAGAGCACCATGTTGTTTGCTATGGAACCGGAACTTCAAAATCGTTTTGAAAACTATCCCGGGCCCTTTGAGATTCTCGAGGAGCTGAAAACCATGTTTCAGACTCAGGCCCGTTCTGAGAGATATGAGATCTCTGAGAAGTTCTTTAACTGCAAGATGGAGGAAGGGAGTTCCGTTAGTGAGCACGCCATAAAGATGTCGGGCTACACTCAACGCCTTGAGCAACTGGACTGCAAGATTCCAGAGGAGCTCAAGATAGACAGGGTTCTGCAATCAGTCCCTCCCAGCTACAAAAGTTTTGTAGTGACTCATAATCAGATTGGTTCCACTGATACGATCACCGAGCTCTTCGCAAAGCTGAAGGCTGCGGAGGTGGACATCAAAAAGGATAATCATGTGTTGATGGTCAACAAGCCCTCCTTTAAGAAAGGTAAGGGTGCAAAGAAGCCCTTCAAGAAAGGAGGCGGCAAACGCGTTGCCCCTGCTGAGAAGAAGCTCAAGTCTGGTCCTAAGCCGGAAACTGAGTGCTTCTATTGCAAGGACAAGGGTCACTGGAAGCGCAACTGTCCGAAGTACTTAGCGGACAAGAAGGCTGGCACCATCAAAGGTATATTTGATATACATGTTATTGATGTTTTCCTTACTAGCCCTCGTTGTAGTGCCTGGGTATTTAATACTGGTTCGGTTGCTAATATTTGTAACTCGAAACAGGAGCTACGGAATAGACGGCGGCTTGCGAGGGATGAGGTGACGATGCGCGTTGGCAACGGATCAAGAGTTGATGTGATGGCCATCGGCACGCTCTCCTTAGTTTTACCTTCGGGATTAGTTTTAAACCTTAATAAATGTTATTATGTGCCTGCGTTGAGCATGAACATTATTTCTGGATCGTGTTTATTGCAAGACGGTTATTCATTTAAATCGGAGAATAATGGTTGTTCTATTTATATGAGTAACATCTTTTATGGTCATGCACCTCTTGTGAATGGTTTATTTCTTCTAAATCTCGAAAGGGATGAAACACACATCCATAACATTGAGGCTAAGAGATGCAAAGTAGATAGTGATAATACTACTTATTTGTGGCACTGTCTTCTAGGTCATATTGGTGTAAAGCGCATGAAGAAACTCCATTCTGATGGACTTTTGGAGTCTCTTGATTTTGAATCATTTGACACATGCGAACCATGCCTCATGGGCAAGATGATCAAACCCCGTTCTCCGGTATGATGGAGCGGGCAACGGACTTGTTGGAAATCATACATACCGATGTATGCGGACCGATGAGTGTTTCGACGCGCGGTGGATATCGCTATTTTCTCACTTTTACCGATGACTTAAGTAGATATGGGTATATCTATTTAATGAAACATAAATCTGAAACGTTTGAAAAGTTCAAAGAATTTCAGAATGAAGTGGAGAACCATCGTAACAGAAAGATTAAGTTTCTACGATCCGATCGTGGGGGCGAATATTTGAGTTATGATTTTCTCACGCATCTCAAAGCAAGTGGAATCGTTTCACAACTCACGCCACCCGGAACACCACAACGCAATGGTGTGTCTGAACGCCGGAATCGAACCCTATTATATATGGTCCGATCGATGATGTCTCTTACTGATTTGCCGTTATCATTTTGGGGTTATGCATTAGAAACCGCTGCATTCACTTTAAATAGGGCTCCATCTAAATCCGTTGAGACGACACCGTATGAACTGTGGTTTGGTGCTAAACCTAAGTTGTCGTTTCTTAAAGTTTGGGGATGCGAAGCTTACATCAAGAAGTTGATGCCCGACAAGCTCGAACCCAAAGCGGAGAAATGCGTCTTCATAGGATACCCTAAGGAAACTATTGGGTATACCTTCTATCACAGAACCGAAGGCAAAGTGTTTGTCGCAAAGAACGGTTCCTTTCTTGAGAAGGAGTTTCTCTCGAAAGAAGTGAGTGGGAGGAAAGTAGAGCTAGACGAGGTTATTGAACCTTCTCTTGAATTGGAGAGTAGCGCAGCACCTGAAATTGTTCCAGTGCCGCCTGCACCAACAATAGAGGAAGCTAATGACAAGGATCATGAAGCTTCGGACGATGCTGCTACTGAACATCGCAGGTCGACAATGTCACGTGCCCCTCCTGAGTGGTACGGCAACCCTGTCTTGACTGTCTTGTTAGTAGAAGACAGTGAACCTACGAACTATGAGGAAGCGATGATGAGCCCAGACTCTGAGAAATGGCTAGAAGCCATGAAATCCGAATTGGGATCCATGAGCGAAAACCAAGTATGGACTTTGGTGGACCCTCCTAGCGACCGAAAGGCCGTTGAGTGCAAATGGATCTTCAAGAAGAAAACGGACGTGGATGGTAATGTTACCGTCTATAAAGCACGGCTTGTCACGAAAGGTTTTCGACAAGTTCAAGGTGTTGACTACGATGAGACTTTCTCTCCCGTAGCGATGTTTAAGTCCATTCGGATTTTATTAGCAATTGCTGCGTTTCATGATTATGAAATATGGCAAATGGATGTCAAGACTGCTTTCCTCAATGGCAACATTGATGAAGAGTTGTATATGATGCAACCCGAAGGTTTTGTCGATCCTAAGGATGCTGATAAAGTATGCAAACTTCAGCGTTCCATTTATGGACTGAAGCAAGCATCTCGGAGTTGGAACCTTCGTTTTGATCAAGTGATCAAGAGCTTTGGATTTGTTCCAAATTGCTACGAAGCTTGCATCTATAAGAAAGTGAGTGGGAGCTCGGTGACGTTTCTGGTACTATATGTGGATGACATATTGATTATTGGAAATGACATCAACATGCTTAACGATGTGAAGAGTTATTTGAACAAGTGTTTTTCAATGAAATACCTAGGTGAAGCTGCTTATATATTGGGCATCAAAATCTATAGAGATAGACAAAGACGCCTGATAGCTTTAAGCCAGAGTACATACCTAGACAAAGTTCTGAAAAGGTTCAGAATGGATAAGGCATTGAAAGGATCAGTGCCTATGTTGTCAGGTAAGATATTGAGCAAGGCTCAGTGTCCAGCTACGGTAAATGATAGGGAAGCTATGAGCAAAGTGCCTTATGCCTCGGCCATAGGTTCCATCATGTATGCCATGCTGTGTACTAGACCGGATGCGTCCAATGCTCTTAGTTTGACGAGCAGATATCAAAGTGATCCAGGAGTGGAACACTGGACAGCCGTGAAGAACATCCTAAGGTACCTAAATAGGACTAAAGAAATGTTCTTAGTCTATGGGGGTGATGAACAGCTCGTCGTAAAAGGTTACGTCGATGCTAGTTTCGACACCGACAAGGATGATTGTAAATCTCAGACAGGATACGTGTATATTTTGAATGGAGGAGCTGTGAGCTGGAGAAGCTGCAAGCAAAGCGTGATCGCGGGATCTACAGTAGAAGCGTAATACATGGCTGCTGCAGAAGCGTCAAGTGAAGGAGTTTGGATCAGAAACTTCATCACTGAGCTTGGCATGGTTCCAAGTGCATTGGACCCACTGGAGATATTGTGTGACAACACTGGCGCCATAGCACTCGCTAAGGAACCAAGATATCATCCAAAGACCAAGCATATCAACCGCAAGTTTCATATAATCCGAGATTATATAGCAGATGGAGATCTGAAGATCAGCAAAGTACATATAGATCTGAATGTCGCAGATCCATTGACTAAACCTCTTCCACGTGTAAAACATGATCAGCACCTCAGTGCCATGGGTGTGAGATTGTTGCCAAATGTAAACTAGATTATTGACTCTAGTGCAAGTGGGAGACTGTTGGAATTATGCCCTAGAGGCAATAATAAAGATGTTATTATTATAATTCTTGTTCATGATAAAGTTTATATTCCATGCTAGAATTGTATTAAGCGGAAACTTTAATACTTGTGTGGTTTGTGAACAACACCGTGTCCCTAGTACGCCTCTATGGACTAGCTCATTGATCAATGATGGTTAAGGTTTCCTAACCATAGACATGAGTTGTCGATTGATAATGAGATCATATCATTGGGAGAATGATATGGTGGACAGACCCAAACTAAGCAAAGCTATTAGATCGTTTCATCGTGTTCGTCTTTGCGAAGCTTTTCTCATGTCAAATATTGTATTCCTTAGACCATAAGATAATACAACTCCCTGGTATCGGAAGAAAGCTTTGAGGTCATCAAACGTCATCCTATGAGAGGGTGATCATAAAGGTGTCTCTCAGGTGATCGGAAAGTATCTGTTGGGTTGTATGTATCGAGATGGAATTTGTCCCTCCCAAGTCGGAGAGATATACTTCGGGCCCACTCGGTAATCGATATCAACACCGCTTGCAAGCATGTGGTTAAGGAGTTAATCACAAAGTGATATCGGATTACGGAACGAGTAAAGTACTTGCTGTGAACGAGATTGAACTAGGTATGACGATACCGACGATCGAATCTCGGGCAAGTAAAATATTGGAGACGAAGGGAATATATATGGGATTGATTGAATCCTAGCATCGTGGTTCATCCGATATGATCATCGATGAATGTGTGGGACTCAATATGGGTGCCCAGACCCCGCTGTTGATTATTGATAGAAGATCATGTCTGCATATTCTCGAACCCGCAGGGTCACACACTTAACGTGTCTCGACGCTAGGATAGATTGGATAATTGGTTTATGAATTTTTGTTCGGAGTCTCGGATGGGACCCGGGACATCACGAGAGGTTCCAGAATGGTCCGGAGAATAAGATTCATATAAGGAAGTGCAGTTCTTGGAGTTCGGAATTGTTCCGGATTAATCGGTATTGTACCAGAAGCTTCTAGAACCTTTCGGAAGGGGGCCAACGTGGTCCCACCTTCCGGGAGGGGGCATGGGCCTATGAGGGAGTGTCCTGGCCGCATTGGGCCAGGGGCACAAGGCCCCATAGGGCCCAGCCGATCCTAGATAAGTTTAAATCGTTTAAACTAGAGATAAGATAGGGTTTCTAGAAGGGAGAGTTTAAATCGTTCAAACTAGAGATAGGCTTGGAGGATGGGCAAGGGCTGGCCGCACCCCCCTCTATATATAGAGGGCTGGTGCGCCCCCTTCCCCCCACATACACATCTCCCTCCAAGCCCTAGTAGCCCTGCTGCCTTCCTCTCTCCCTCCCGACTGTTTGTAGGCGAAGCCCTGCTGCAGAAATTCTCCACCATATACACCACGCCGTCGTGTTGTAGATCCAATCTATCTCTCCACCCTACTTGCTGGTCCGAGGAAGGAGGAGACGTCGAGGTGCTGCACGTGTGCATCTCACGGAGGCACCGCCACTTGTGGTGCTAGATCGGATCGGATTGCGAGGAGGAGAAGCGAGTACGACTACATCACCCACGTTCCGACGAACGTTCCGCTGTGCGAATCTTCAAGGGTATGAAGATCTAATCCAATCTCTCTCGTTGTTTGCATCTCCTAGATTAGATCTTGGCTTTCCCTCTGTTCGCTTCCGTAGAAAATTTTGATTTACTATGCTGCGAAACCCTTCAGTTTCACCTCGATCCACTTTGTGAACTTATCAACCATGATCAAGATATGGGTCATGCCACCACGAGCCGGCTTAAATGGTCTGACCATATCCAAACACCATACGGCAAATGGCCAAGTGATTGGTATGGTTTTTAACTCGGACGACAGCATATGTTATTTGCTTGCATATCGTTGGCAACCATTACACTTTTTCACTAGGTCCTCTCCCTCTCGCAGGGCACTAGGCCAATAAAATCCATGTCTGAATGCTTTGGCTACTAAGGCCCAATATGAAGCATGATGCCCACATTCTCCTTGATGACTATCAAGCAAGATCTCTCGGCCTTCTACCGGATCAACATACCTTTGCAAAACATTGGTTGTGCTTATTTTGTATATCTCATAGTTTATTATGGTGTATGCCTTAGCCCTTCTTATGATTTGTCTGACGAGGACTTCATCACTCAGCAGAATCTCATCATTTAAGAATAGAAAGATTGGTCGTTCCCATTCTGGCACATCATGTGCCGGGGTAACTACTCATCAATTTTCATTACATATGCCGACATAACCTCTGTCGGGTTAATCTCATCAGTCCCCGAGTCCTTCAAGGCAGTCCCTAGGTATGTTGAGTCATTCCCCGAGTTATTCGGATTAATCCTCCCATCTATGTCCATTGGGTCAAATTCGGATACCGTACTTGTCGGGATAAGAATCAATTCGGATTTAGGTAATGGTACAATTGATGATTTTTTGAGGTGCTCAAGGGCTATGCCGGGTGGGTTCTTGCCTGGATGAGAGTTTCAACAATACGTCGGCTGCATCATTTTCATTTCTGCTCTGGGTACATGATGGAATTCACATCCGTCAAATTAACCGCTTATCTTTTGCACATGGAATCTGTATAATGCCATGTTGGCATCTAGTGCATCCCAATTTTTTGATACTTGTTGTACCACCAGGTCCGAATCACCAAATCATTGTAGCCGATGTATACCAATATATTTTGCTACCTTTAAGCCATGGACCAATGCCTCATATTCGGCTACGTTGTTTGATGCAGAAAAGTGTATTTGTAACACATATTTTAGCTGATCTTTTTTGGGAGAGGTGAGGACTATACCAGCACCTAATCCATCCTTCAACTTTGAACCGTCGAAGTGCATTCTCCAATATTTTGGATCAGGTAAAGGAGGTTCATATTGCATTTTGGCCCAATCAACAAGAAAGTTGGTCACTTCTTGAGACTTAATTGCGTCTCTCCTATCAAATTGTGGAGCATACGGGGATAGCTCAATTTCCCATTTGGCTATTCGGCCACTCGCATCTTTGTTGCTCATTATCTCGGCAGTTGGTGCCTCACATATCACCTTTATATGGTTCTCCTCAAAGTAATGCTTCATCTTTTTTTCCGACATATATACTCCATATGCCATTTTATGATAATGGGATAGTTTTGTTTTAAGGATGAGAGTACCTCGCTTAGGTAATATACCAGCCTCTACACCTACTTACCTTCCTCGTCACGCTCCACTACTACCACATCACTTACGACTCGATTAGTCACTGCTATATAGGTAATATACCAGCTCTTTTGATAGTTGTGAAGCTAGAATAGGTACGGAGGCTAGAATTTTCTTTAATTCATCGAATGCATTGTCAGCTTGTGATGTCCAAGTTAATTTATCTGTTTTTTCATAAATTGATATAAGGGCAATGCCTTTTCTACAAGCCGACATATGAACCGACTCAGAGATGCCAGGCAGCCTGTGAACTTCTAGACATCATTGAGGCACTTCGATAGCTCCATGCGCTCTATCGCCCGAATCTTTGTCGGGTTTTCTTTGATACCTCGGTTCGATACAAGGAAACCGAGTAATTTTCTGGCTGGTACGCCAAAGGTACATTTTTCCAGGTTAAGCTTCATTTGAAATCTCCTTAGAATCGCGAATGTCTGTCGGATATCATCTAGTAATGTGTGACATTCTTTGGTTTTTATTACCACGTCATCAACATATACTTGGACATTTTTTGCCAATTTGATCATGTAAGCATTTCTTCATGCATCTTTGATATATTGCCCATGCATTATGTAAACCGAATAGCATGGTACGATAGTGATACGTCCAAAACGTATCTACTTTTCCGAACACTTTTGCTATTGTTTCTCCTATAAACTTGTGTGATTTGGATACAACTAATACAGACTGACGCTGTTTTCAGCAGAATTACCTTGGTGTCTAGTTTTTGTGCATAAAATCAACTATCAGGAAAAATCCCAGAAAATATGCCAAAAATTATATTTCACCAGAAGACCCACGGAGCCAAAAGACAAAACGGAGTGGATTCCTGGGGGGGCCCACACCCCTGCTAGGCGCGGGTGGGCCCTGCCCTGCGCCTAGGGGGTGCGGCCACCCCAGGCACCCCCTCGGGCTCCCTCTGCGCCTATAAGTTACACCTTGACCTAAAAACCGAGGGGGTTCGACATTTTCCAGAGAGGAGTTCCGCTCCGCCGCCACCATCATAAACCAATATTCGGATCCAGAAACTCTGTTATGGCACCCTGCCGGGACGGGGAATTTGGAGAGGATCATTGCCATCGTCATCACCAACGCCTCTCCATCAACCATCGATGTTTCCCTCATCCATGAGTGAGTAATCCCCCGCTGTAGTCTTGGGGATGGTAGGGATTGGATGAGTTCTATCATGTAATCGAATAAGATTGTTAGGGCATAGTGCCTAGTATCTCTATTTGTGCTATTTGACTTTTTTGCAACTTGTTGTGCTTAATGCTTGTCACTAGGGCCCGGGTGTAGGGTTTCGTAGCATGGAAAACAAAAAATTTCTACCGCATACAAACAAACAAGCCAAGATCTATCTACTAGATTGTAGCAACGAGTTGATAGAATAACTCACCCTCGAAGATTCCAAAGTGTTTAACGAGAGCGGATTCTCGTGGGTGATGTAGTCGTACTCTTCCCGATCTCAAGATCGCGTAGACGATCCTTCCGGCGCTGCGTTCCGGCAGCGCTCCCGCAGTCGGTCACACGTTCGGTACTCGACGAAGACCTTCCTCTCCCTTGTTCCAGCAGGCAGCGGAGGTTGTAGCACTCTCCTCGCGATTCCGGCAGCACAACAGCGTGGTACCAGAAGTAGAGTGGAGATCTCGCAGGGCTTCGCCTTAAGCCGGAGCGAGTATGGTGGACGATGAGAGAGCCCTCGACGATCTAGGGTTTAGACACGCCGAGGAGGGGGCTAGGCCGGCGGCTAGGGTTTCACCTAGGCGGCGGCGGTGAGTGCCCTAGGGCCGGCGGTGGCTATGGAGGCGGCGGCGGCTTGGGGCTAGGGTTTAGAGGTGTAGGAACTTGTGTCTAGGAGGGGAGCCCTGCCCCTCCTTATATAGGTGGAGGGGGCCGGCCAAGGGGAGGGGAGTCCCTCCCCAACTCGGCTTGGTGGTGCGCCGGCGGTGGGAGGAGGAACTCCTCCCCAAGTCAGTTTCCACCTCCCTCTCCACTTCCCAAAAATAGCCGTTTGACTTTCAAACTTGGCGTTTGACTTTTTAAACTAGGATTTGAATAAACCCTCTATTTTGTTTAGTGATGACACCGAGTACATAATGCAATCATACCAACTTGATATAACACATTCATGTACCCTTTCCCTCCGGAGTGCCGGACATTCTGGAACCTTCTAGAACATTCCCGATGAAAACACCGGAACCATTCCCCAACTCCGAAACGGGAAACCACAATCATTTATTAACCAACAAGCTAGTGATGTATAGAGGCTTTACTAGGGACTTCAATTTAATTTTACAAATCACACAAGTATTAATGTTTCCTTGTTAATACCATTATAGCATGAATATAAACATTTATCATAAACACAAAGATATAATAATAACTACATTTATTATTGCCTCTAGGGCATATCTCCAACAGTCTCCCACTTGCACTAGAGTCATCTAATCTAGATTACATGATAATATACCGAACACCCATGGCAGTTTGGTGTTGGTCATGTTTTGCCCTCGGGAGAGGTTTAGTCAACGGATCCGCCACATTCAGATCTGTGTGTACTTTGCAAATCTTTATGTCCCCATCTTGGACATGTTCTCGAATAGCGTGAAAACGTAGCTTGATATGCTTCAGCTTCTTGTGTGACCTTGGTTTTTGCGCATTGGCTATGGCGCCCATGTTATCACAGTAGATAGACATTGGGTCCAGCGCACTAGGAACCACACCCAGCTCTGTAATGAACTCTTTCATCCATATCGCTTCTTGTGAAGCCTCCGAAGCAGCCATGTATTCCGATTCAGTTGAAGATCTCGCCACAACGCTTTGCTTTGCACTCCTCCAGCTAACTACTGCACCATTCAAAGTAAATACGTATCCAGATTGTGATTTAGAATCATCCGGATCGGTGTTCCAACTAGCATCGGTGTAACCATTAACAACGAGCTGTTCATCACCTCCATAAGAAAGAACCATATCCTTAGTTCTTCTCAAGTACTTAAGGATGTTTTTGACCGCTGTCCAATGATCCACTCCTGGATCACTTTGATATCTGCTAGTTAAACTAACAACATATGCAATGTCGGGTCTAGTACATAGCATGGCATACATTAGAGATCCTATGGCTGAGGCATAGGAAGTCTTACTCATCCTTTCTCTATCTTCTGCCGATGTCGGACTTTGAGTTTTACTCAAGGTCGTATTGGGCAACATGGGCAAGAACCCTTTCTTGCTATCTTCCATTCCAAACCTCTTTAGAACTTTGTCCAAATATGTACTTTGTGACAATGATATTTGGCGTTTTGATCTATCTCTATAAATCTTTATGCCTAATATGTAAGCTGCTTCGCCAAGATCCTTCATTGAAAAACTATTATTCAAATATTCCTTGACATTATTTAGAAGGTCTACATCATTCCCAATCAACAATATGTCATCTACATATAGTATTAAGAATGCTACAGAGCTCCCACTCACTTTCTTGTAAATACAAGCTTCTCCATAAGTTTGTATAAAACCAAAACTTTTGATCACCTTATCAAAACGTTGATTCCAACTTTGGGATGCTTGCTTCAATCCATAGATGGACCGTTGAAGTTTGCATACCTTGTTAGCATCTTTAGGATCAATAAAACCTTTGGGTTGCATCATATACAACTCTTCATCAATGTCTCCATTGAGGAATGCTGTTTTGACATCCATCTGCCATATCTCATAATCATAATATGCAGCGATTGCTAACATAATCCTCACAGACTTTAGCTTCGCTACTGGTGAGAAAGTCTCATCGTAGTCAACTCCTTGAATTTGTCGAAACCCTTTTGCGACAAGTCGAGCTTTATAGACAATAACATTACCATCAGCATCTGTTTTCTTCTTGAAATCCATTTGTTCTCGACAGCCTTCCGGCCATCCGGTAAGTCCACCAAAGTCCATACTTGGTTTTCGTACATGGATCCAATCTCAGATTTCATGGCTTCTTGCCATTTATTGGAATCTGGGCTCATCATTGCTTCCTCATATGTCGCAGGGTCATCGGTGTTGTCCACCAACATGACACTCATAACGGGATCATACCAATCTGGAGTGGTACGAGTTCTCGTTGACCTGTGAGGCTCTGTAGCAACTTCAACCGAAGTTTCATGATCATCATAATTAGCTTCCTCTATTATTGGTGCAGGCACCACAGGAACTTCTTCCGGTGCTGCGCTACTCGCAATTTCGAGAGAAGGTTCGACAACCTCGTTGAGTTCTACTTTCCTTCCAGTCACTTCTTTCGAGAGAAATTCCTTCTCTAGAAAGGATCCATTCTTGGCAACAAAGATTTTGCCTTCGGATCTATGATAGAAGGTATACCCAATAGTTTCCTTCGGGTATCCTATGAAGACGCATTTTTCCGCTTTGGGTTCAAGCTTGTCCGGCTGTAACTTCTTTACATAGGCTTCGCATCCCCAAACTTTAAGGAACGACAATCTAGGTTTCTTCCCAAACCATAATTCATACGATGTCGTTTCAACGGATTTAGATGGTGCCCTATTTAAAGTGAATGCGGCTGTTTCTAATGCATAACCCCAAAATGATAGCGGTAAATCTGTAAGTGACATCATAGAACGAACCATATCTAAGAGAGTTTGATTACGACGTTCGGACACACCATTACGCTGTGGTGTTCCCGGCGGTGTCAATTGTGAAAGTATTCCGCATTTCTTCAAATGCTCGCCAAACTCATAACCTAGATATTCACCTCCACGATCAGAACGTAGAAATTTAATCTTCTTGTTACGTTGATTCTCTACCTCACTTTGAAATTCCTTAAACTTCTCGAAAGTTTCGGACTTATGTTTCGTGAAATAGATATACCCATATCTACTCAAGTCATCCGTGAAGGTAAGAACATAACGATAACCACCGCGCGATGCTACACTCATTGGACCACACACATTGGTATGTATGATTTCTAATAAGTCCGTAGCTCGCTCCATCATACCAGAAAATGGAGTCTTAGTCATTTTACCCATCAGACATGCTTCACATCTTTCAAGTGATTCGAAATCAAGTGATTCAAGAAGTCCATCGGAATGGAGTTTCTTCATGCGCTTCACTCCAATGTGACCAAGACGACAGTGCCACATATAGGTCGAGTTATCGCTCGATTTCAAACGTTTAGCCTCAATGTTATTAATATGTGTATTTCCACTATCGAGATTCAACAAGAATAGACCATCTATCAAAGGTGCATGTGCATAAAACATATTACTCATATAAATCGAACAACCATTATTCTCGGACTTAAACAAGTAACCGTCTCGCAATAAACAAGATCCCGATATAATGTTCATGCTTAACGCAGGCACCAAATAACAATTATTTAAGTATAAAACTAATCCCGATGGTAGATGAAGGGGTAGCGTGCCGACCGCGATCACATCAACCTTTGATCCGTTTCCAACGCGCATCGTCACCTCGTTCTTCGGTAGCTTCCGTTTATTCTGCAGCACCTGTTTCGAGTTACAAATATGAGCAACCGAACCAGTATCAAATACCTAGGAACTACTACGAGTACTAGTGAGATACACATCAATAACATGTATATCGGATATACCTTTCTTTTTGATGTTGCCGTTCTTCAAATCCGCCAAGTACTTTGGGCAATTCCGCTTCCAGTGACCTTCTCCCTTGCAGTAAAAGCACTCAGTATCAGGCTTAGGTCCAGCCTTGGTCTTCTTTGTCGGCGTGGTAACTTTCTTACCACCCTTCTTGAAGTGTCCCTTCTGCTTAGACTTGCCTTTCTTGAATTTGGTGGTCTTATTGACCAACAACACTTGGTGCTCTTTCTTGATCTCCACTTCTGCAGATTTCAACATGGCAAAGAGTTCTGGCAACGTCTTGTTCATGTTTTGCATGTTGTAGTTCATCACAAAGTTCTTGTAACTTGGTGGTAGTGATTGGAGGACGCGGTAAATCCCCAAAGCATTAGGAATCACTATACCCAAGCTTTGAAGTTTGTTTGCGTGCCCAGACATCTTAAGCACATGCTAACTGACGGAGCTGACCTCTTCCATCTTGCAGTTAAAGAAATTTTCAGAAGCCTCATAGCTTTCAATTGCCGCATGAGACTCAAAGATCAATTTGAGATCCTCGACAATATCATATGGGTATGAATTCTCAAACCTTTTCTAGAGCTCCGATTCTAAACCATATAAGATAGCACACTGAACTGTGGAGTACTGAGTCTTCCGAGTGAGGTAAACATTCTTTACTTCATCGGCAGCATCAGCTGCAGGTGGGTCACCCAGCGGTGCATCCAACACATAGGTCAAATTACCAGCTGTGAGGACAATCCTCAAATTGCGGAACCAATCTGCGAAGTTGCTTCCATTGTTTTCAACTTTTCTTTCTCTAGGAACGCATTAAAATTGATGGTAGGGGCTGCCATTGATCTACAACATATTTGCAATAGTTTAGACTAAGTTTATGACAAATTGAGTTCAAATTAATAATAAAATTAATCTAGGTGAACTCCCACTCAAAACAATATCCCTCACATTGTTTTAGTGATCACACGAACCAAATCCACCACATCATCACCGATCATCACGAGAGTTGATATAGTTTCAATGGCGAACAATCGACATGTTCATCATATCTACTATATGATTCATGCTTTACCTTTCGGTGGTCCGTGTTCCGAGACCATGTCTGTACATGCTAGGCTCGTCAAGATCAAACCTTAGTTTCCGCATGAGCAAATCTGGCTTGCTCACGTTGTATGCACTTGCAGAATCTAACACACCCAATCATCACGTGGTGCTTCGAAACAACAAGCTTTAGCAACGGTGCTAACTAAGGGTGAACACTTTATGACTTGAAATTCATGTGCATGAGGGATCATCTTATAATGCTACTGTCGTCTACTAAGCAATACAAGATGCATAGAGGATTAACATCACATGCAATTCATAATATGTGATATGATATGGCCTTTCTTCTTTGTGCTTCCGATCTCCATCTTCAAGCACGAACATGATCTCCATCATCACCGGCATTGCATCAAGGTCAATGACGCTTCTCCATGGTTGTCGTCCACCGGCTTCAACTATTACAACTACTTTGAATAGACACGCGGGTCTTAACATAAATTAAAGACAACCATATGACTCCTGCCGGTTGCCAACTTACAATAAGGAACATTGCATACATCAAATATAATCACAATCATGGCCATATCACATCACAGCACACCCTGCAAAACAAAGTTAGACGCCTCTACTTTCTTTGCATGTTTTACGTGGTTTGGGGCTTTCAATAAGTGTTGATCTAACTTAAGAACATGAACCACAACATTGATACTAGTATTGTTAATCACCCGTTGTAAATTGGATCTTAACTATGCTAGGAGTAAAGGCACCCGCAAAGCCACTTATGCAATAGAAGTTGCATGTCAAGCGTGGAGCAAGTCTCATGAACGATGTCATGTAAGGTTAGCCCGGGCCGCGTCATCCCAACATCCCGCAAGATGCAAAGTACACAAGAAGCAATTGACAATAAAAGCATCAACGCCCACAATGACCATTGTGTTCTACTCGTGCAACAGATCTACATATAGACACGGCTCTGATACCACTATAGGGTTTCATAGCATGGAAAAAAAAATTTCTACCGCATACAAACAAACAAGCCAAGATCTATCTACTAGATTGTAGCAACGAGTCGATAGAATAACTCACCCTCGAAGATTCCAAAGTGTTTAACGAGAGCGGATTCTCGTGGGTGATGTAGTCGTACTCTTCCCGATCTCAAGATCGCGTAGACGATCCTTCCGGCGCTGCGTTCCGGTAGCGCTCCCGCAGCCAGTCACACGTTCGGTACTCGACGAAGACCTTCCTCTCCCTTGTTCCAGCAGGCAGCGGAGGTTGTAGCACTCTCCTCGCGATTCCGGCAGCACAACGGCGTGGTACCGGAAGTAGAGGGGAGATCTTGCAGGGCTTCGCTTTAAGCCGGAGCGAGTATGGTGGACGATGAGAGAGCCCTCGACGATCTAGGGTTTAGACACGCCGAGGAGGGGGCTAGGCCGGCGGCTAGGGTTTCACCTAGGCGGCGGCGGCGAGTGCCCTAGGGCCGGCGGCGGCTATGGAGGCGGCGGCGGCTTGGGGCTAGGGTTTAGAGGTGTAGGAACTTGTGTCTAGGAGGGGAGCCCTGCCCCTCCTTATATAGGTGGAGGGGGCCTGCCAAGGGGAGGGGAGTCCCTCCCCAACTCGGCTTGGTGGTGCGCCAGCGGTGGGAGGAGGAACTCCTCCCCCAAGTCGGTTTCCCCTCCCTCTCCACTTCCCAAAAATAGCCGTTTGACTTTCAAACTTGGCGTTTGACTTTTCAAACTAGGATTTGAATAAACCCTCTATTTTGTTCAGTGATGATACCGAGTACATAATGCAATCATACCAACTTGATATAACACATTCATGTACCCTTCCCCTCCGAAGTGCCGGACATTCCGGAACCTTCTAGAACATTCCCGATGAAAACACCGGAACCATTCCCCAACTCCGAAACGGGACTTTCCTTATATGAATCTTATTCTCCGGACCATTCCGGATCTCCTCGTGATATCCCGGATCCTATCCGAGACTCCGAACAACATTCGGTCTCTTTCTCATCATTCCATAACTACTCAAACAACTTCGAATCCTTAAGTGTGTCTCCCTACGGTTCGTGAATTATGCGGACATGATCGAGACACTTCTCCGAACAATAACCGATAGAGGAATCTGGAAATTCATATGGCTCCCACATATTTCTACGATTACTTTACGATCGAATGAACCACTTACATACGATACCAATTTCCCTTTGTCTCACGATAGTTTACTTATCCGAGGTTATGATCGTCGGTATCTCTGCATACCTAGTTCAACCTCGTTACCGATAAGTACTCTTTTCTCGTTCCTGTGATATGTGATCCCTTGTGAGCTAGTCACATGCTTGCAAGCTAATTGGATGACATTTCACCGAGAGGGCCCAGAGTATATCTATCCGTCATATGGATGGACAAATCCCACTCTTGATCCATGTGTCTCAACCAATACTTTCCGAACACTCAATGCCACCTTTATAGCCACCCAGTTACGGTGTGGTGTTTGATGTCATCAAAGCATCCATCCGGTAAAGGTGATATGCATGATCTCATGGTCAAAGGAATTAGGTTACTATGTATCAGAAAGCATATAGCAGTTGAACTATTAAAATGACTTGATCTTTATGCTATGCTTATCTATAGGAGTATGTCCACCATATCATTATCCTAATGATATGATCTTGTTGTTAATAACATCTCAATGTTCATGATAGGGAAACCACAGTCATTTATTAACCAACAAGCTAGTGATGTATAGAGGCTTTACTAGGGACTTCAATTTAAGTTTACAAATCACACAAGTATTAATGTTTCCTTGTTAATACCATTATAGCATGAATATAAACATTTATCATAAACACAAAGATATAATAATAACTACATTTATTATTGCCTCTAGGGCATATCTCCAACACCGAGCACTAGTAGAAAACAGGCTATCCATTCGTGCGCCCTAACAGCATTAGTCCCTGTTGCGCCACAAACCGGGACTAATGCTGGCACACGTCCCGGTTCGAGCGGGCACGGTGGCCGGAGGCATGCGTCCTAGTTGGTAAGGGGTCATGCGTCCCGGTTTGTAACACAAACCAGGACTAAAGGTTGGGCGTCAGCCACATGGCGTGGCACACACCTTTAGTCCCGGTTTGTGTTATGAACCGGGACGTATGATCCCGCCCTCTATAAATACGACGCCCCCGCCCTCTGCCTCCCCTAAGTTTTTTCTTGGTGGAAGGTATGAGAGGTGTGCTAGTTTATTTTTTTCCTATGCATGCATTCAAGGTGTTTGATGAAATGTTTGAGTGAATGATCCCGTTCAATTTCTCATAGAACAAAAATATATAAGGTGTCCAAGACGCACTTGAGCTTTCTCCTCTTTATTTCTCTCGATGGAGGTTAGCAATCTTATCTTTTCTCTGTCATTGATACAATGCATGTGTCGATGTGAATTGGTCATTTCACTATTTATGATGTCCTGTTTTTGATAAACTTACTTATTTGATGCAGATGAACGGTCGGGAATGGATGTACGGTGACCGGCATGTACCCGGGTACATTAAAGGCGTGGATAAATTTATCGATGTGGCTACGGCAAACAAAGAGAATGGTTTTATACGTTGTCCATGTGTTCAATGTCGGAACAACAAGGAGTACTCTTCCTCGAAAATCATTCGCTGCCACTTGGTTATGAAAGGTTTCATGCCCAACTATAATTGCTGGACCAAGCGCGGGGAAAAGGGGGTTATGATGGAAGACGGTGAAGAAGAAGATGATGATAACAACTATCATCATATGTTTCCTGAATATAGTGATACTGCAATGGAAGACAATGAAGATGAAGGAGGTGAAGAACGGGCATCAGATGAGCCCGCTGATGAACTTGGTAGGGTCATTTCTGATGCAAAGCGAGACTGCGAAACAGAAAATGAGAAGTTGAAGTTAGAGGGCATGTTAGAAGATGAAATTGTTGTACCCAAATTGTAAAGATGGCAGCACAAAGCTCGGTACCACACTGGAATTGCTGCGATGGAAGATAGAGTGTGGTCTAACTGACTCATCATTTGAAAAGATGCTGAAAATAATGAAGACAAAGTTTCCAGAACATATCGAACTTCCTGAGAGTACCTACGAAGCGAAGAAGACTCTCTGTCCTCTAGGATTAGATGTGCAAAAGATACATGCATGCATTAATGACTGCATCCTCTACCGCGGTAAGGAGTATGAGAATTTAGATAAATGCCCGGTATGCAATGCATTGCGGTATAAGATTAGACGAGATGACCCTGGTGATGTTGAGGGAGAGCCCCTCCGGAAGAGGGTTTCTGCTAAGGTTATGTGGTATGCTCCTATAATACCAAGGTTGAAACGCATGTTCAGAAACAAAGAGCATGCCAGGTTGTTGCGATGGCACAAAGAAGACCCTAAGAAAGACGGGAAGTTGAGACACCCTGCTGATGGGTCACAGTGGAGAAAAATCGAGAGAGACTTCCCGGACTTTGCAGGTGACGCAAGGAACTTGTGGTTTGGTCTAAGTACGGATGGCGTGAATCCTTTTGGGGAGCAGAGCTGCAGTCATAGCACCTGGCCCGTTACTCAATGTATCTACAACCTTCCTCCTTGGTTGTGCATGAAGCGTAAGTTCATTATGATGCCAGTGCTCATCCAAGGCCCAAAGAAACCGGGCAACAACATTGATGTGTACCTTAGGCCATTAGTTGAAGAACTCTTACAGCTGTGGGGCAAACCAGGTGTACATGCGTGGGATGAGAACAAACAGGAGCCATTTGATCTACGAGGGTTGCTTTTCGTAACCATCAATGATTGGCCTGCTCTTAGTAACCTTTTAGGACAGTCAAACAAGGGATATAAGGCATGCACGCACTGTTTAGATAAGAGTGAAGGTACATATTTGCATAAATGCAAGAAGGTTGTGTACCTGGCGAATCGACAATTTCTTCCGACCAATCATCCCGTAAGAAAGAAAGGCAAGCATTTCAAAGGTGAGGCAAATCACTGGAAGAAGCCTGAACTCCCTGCTGGTGATGATGTATTTGGTATGATCAAGGACAAATAAGTAATCTTTGGAAAGGGTCCCGACAGTCAATCAGTTCCGAACGACATCGCGACAGGACACGCACCCATGTGGAAGAAGAAATCTATATTTTGGGAGCTGCCATATTGGAAAGTCCTACGTGTCCGCTCTTCAATCGACGTGATGCACGTGACGAAGAATCTTTGCGTGAACCTGCTAGGATTCCTAGGCATGTATGGGAAGACAAAAGATACACCAGAAGCACGGGAGTACCAACAAATTATGAAAGACCCAAAGAACATGCATACACAGAACAAGACGGATAAAGGGCGTCACTTAAGTCGTGCCAGCTATGATCTTACCAAAGCAGAGAAGGAAATCTTTTTGAAGTCCTTTACAGTATCAAGGTGCCGTCTGGCTTCTCATCTAATATAAAGGGGATAATAAATATGGCAGAGAAAAAGTTCCAAAACCTGAAGGCTCATGACTGTCACGTGATTATGACGCAGTTGCTTCCGATTGCATTGAGGGGGCTTCTACCGGAAAATGTTCGAGTACCCATTGTGAAGCTATGTGCATTCCTCAATGCAATATCTCAGAAGGTAATCAATCCAGATATTCTACCAAGATTACAGAAGGATGTGGTACAATGTCTTGTTAGTTTTGAGTTGGTGTTCCCACCATCCTTCTTCAATATTATGATGCATCTCCTGGTTCACCTAGTGGAAGAGATTTCCATTCTCGGTCCTGTATTTTTGCACAATATGTTCCCCTTTGAGAGTTCCATGGGAGTCTTAAAGAAATATGTTCATAACCGTGCTAGACCAGAAGGAAGCATCTCCAAGGGATATGGAACAGAGGAGGTCATTGAGTTTTGTGTTGACTTTATTCCTGACCTTAAGCCGATTGGTGTTTCTGACTCGCGACATGAGGGAAGACTAAGTGGAAAAGGCACGCTGGGAAAGAAAGCAATGGTATGTAGGGATGGGGATTCTTGCACTAAAGCACACTACAACGTTCTACATAATTCCACCTTGGCATCTCCGTATATCGAGGAACATAAGAATATTGTATGCTCCAAAAACCCGGGGAAGCCTGAATCATGGATTACAGATGAACACATGAAGTCTTTCGGTGGTTGGATGCGGACACATCTCTTGAATGACACCACTGTTGGAGATCAGCTATACTTGTTGGCTGCGTCACCATCTTCTACTATATTGAATTTCCAAGGGAACGAAATAAATGAGAATACATTCTACACGATCGCCCAAGATAAAAAGAGCACCAACCAAAATAGTGGTGTCCGCTTTGATGCAACAGACGAGAATGGACAAAAGGACACATACTATGGTTACATAGAGGATATATGGGAACTAGACTATGGAGTCTCTTTTAAGGTCCCTTTGTTTCGCTGCAAATGGGTCAACCTGAACGGGGAAGGGGTAAAGATAGACCAGTTGTACGGAATGACAACAGTGGATCTCAACAATCTTGGTTATAGAGATGAACCATTCGTCCTAGCCAATGATGTGTCTCAGGTTTTATATGTGAAGGACATGTCCTCCATACCGAAAAAAGAAAAATATGCAAACGAATACATCATATGATAAGCCAAAGCATCACATAGTTCTTTCAGGGAAAAGAAACATCGTGGGAATCGAGGACAAGACAGACATGTCAGAAGATTATTAGAAGTTTGATAAAATTCCGCCCTTCAGAGTGAAAACTGACCCAAGCATTCCGTTAAGTAAAGAAGATGCTCCATGGTTACGTCTGAAGCGATCATAAGGAAGGACATATGCCAAGAAGTTCATGCTCATATTGTGTAACTCTAGTTCATGTCTGGCCAGGATATCTTATGATGTTTGCAATTTTCCAAGTTTAATAAATGTATTGAGTGTTAATCCCGGTTTGTGGCTTGACCGGGACTATATATAGGGGAGCCTTTAATCCTGGTTTTGTAGTCTCGGTTTTTAATATTAATATATGTCTTGAGTGTTAGTCCCGTTTTATGGCTGGACCGGGACTAAAGAGGTCCTTTAGTCCTGATTTGTAGAACGACTTTCCCGAACTATGAAGAAGTTGTCCCGATTCGTACTTACCATTAAGATCTGATCTCCAAACGCGCGTGGTCACATATTAGGGAGTGCCTCTATGACCAGTTTCTTGGAGATGCCGGAGGACTGGGATCCGACAGCATCTCCCTGAAAGTGGTCGTAGTGGTGTCCCTGCTCTCGCACACCATCTTGCAGCTTGTAACTTCTCTAACTAGATCAATACACCTGGGAGCTAACTAATTTCACATATTAGGGAGTGCCTCTATGACCAGTTTCTTGGAGATGACGGAGGACTAGGATCCGGCAGCATCTCCCTAAAACTAGTCGTAGTGGTGTCCCTGCTCTCGAAAACCATATTGGAGATGCCTCAATCTGGCAGGAGGACTGGACTCACAAGGATGCCTATTTATAGTTCAAGCAGCTCGGCATAGTGTCGACACTTACGACATAATGTCGACACTCACCCCTATTATTAGTGCTGACTCGTGTTTTGTACCGGTTGGTGTATCTAACCGGGACTAAAGGTTCATCTTTAGTCCCGGTTGGTGACACCATCCGGGACAAGGTACACGCTGCACGACATAATGTCGACACTCACCCCTATCATTAGTGCTGCCTGGCCCAGCCTGACGAAATCCCTCCAACCGGGACTAAAGATGAACCTATCAATGTTGTTGTGCCCATCTTATGCATGCATGTGGACATTGGTATGGAGAACAATGTTGCAGGAGGAAGTTTTCCTTTTCGTCGCACAGAAAAGCCATTTTCCATTTTCCGAGCGCAAAAAACGGGTCGTTTTGTGAAGTAACCACCAAAATGTTGTTTCAGAATGCTACCGTCCCATTTTTCTAAAATACTCGACCACCTTACATGTACTATATCCTAACCGGGACATCTCAAACCTTTTCTTCCATCCCAGGTAAAAAAGACAAATGTCTGCCGAATCGGTAGGAAGTGGGTCCGGTTTGTACTACAGATACATGATCTAACGCCCGTGATTTTTTGAAAAAAACATTTTTAGACTCGCAATATGTGGTTTCTTCAGAGATCCAATGCAATTTCTAACGATGCTCGTCCCCTATCTTCATGCACGTCGGTTCGACCATAGTTAGAAATTCAAAAAATTCAAAATGGGCATAAGAAATTCAAAAAAAAATACGAACAATGAAAATCCTTCGCGTGGTGTCATATTATGTGACATAGTTGCAAGGAAAAATACCATACATGGTATATTGATCATGTCTCAAAAAAACCTTCACAAAAAGACCTATTATGTTCGAGGTTTCATGGCTTTCGGTCCAAATGACCGATGTTATGTGCTGAATCACGGCATAGTTTGTGATGTTGTACCCATATTATGCATGCATGTGGACATTGGTATGGAGAACAATGTTGCAGGAGGAAGTTTTCCATTTCGTCGCACGAAAAAGCCATTTTCCATTTTCCGAGCGCAAAAAACGGGTCGTTTTGTGAAGTAACCACCAAAATGATGTTTTAGAATGCTACCATCCCTTTTTTCTAAAATACTAGACCACCTTTCATGGAGTATCTCCCAACCGGGACATCTCAAACCTTTTCGTCCATCCCGGGTAAAAAATACAAATTTCTGCCGAATCGGCATGAAGTGGGTCCGGTTTGTACTATACGTACATGATCTAACTCCCGTGAACTTTTGAAAAAATCATTTTTAAACTCGCAATATGTGGTTTCTTCAGAGATCCAATGCAAGTTCTAACGATGCTCGTCCCCTATCTTCATGCACGCCGGTTCGACCATAGTTAAAAATTCAAAACGGGCATAAGAAATTCAAAAAAAATCCGAACAATGAAAATCCTTCACGTGGTGTCATATTATGTGACATAGTTGCAAGGAAAAATACCAGACTTGGTATATTGATCATGTCTTGAAAAAACCTTCACAAAATGACCTATCATGTTCTAGGTTTTATGGCTTTCGGTCCAAATGGCCGATGTTATATGCTGAATCACGGCATAGTTTGTGATGTTGTGCCCATATTATGTATGCATGTGGACATTGGTATGGAGAACAATGTTGCAGGAGAAAGTTTTCCATTTCTTCATACGGGAAAAGCCATTTTCCATTTTCCGAGCGCAAAAAATGGTCGTTTTGTGAAGTAACCACCAAAATGCTGTTTTAGAAAGATACCATCCCATTTTTCTAAAATACTATACCACCTTACATAGACTATCTCCAAACCGGGACATCTCAAACCTTTTCGTCCATCCCGGGTAAAAAGACAAATGTTTGCCGAATCGGTAGGAAGTGAGTCCGGTTTGTACTATAGGTACATGATCTAGCGCCCGTGATTTTTTGAAAAAATCATTTTTAGACTCGCAATATGTGGTTTCTTTAGAGATCAAATGCAAGTTCTAACGATGCTCGTCCCCTATCTTCATGCACGCCGGTTCGACCAAAGTTAGAAATTTAAAAAATTCAAAACGGGCATAAGAAATTCAAAAAAATCCGAACAATGAAAATCCTTCACGTGGTGTCATTTTATGTGGCATAGTTGCAAGGAAAAATACCAGACTTGGTATATTGATCATGTCTCGAAAAAACCTTCACAAAATGACCTATCATATTCGAGGTTTTATGGCTTTCGGTCCAAATGAGCGATGTTGTGTGCTGAATCACGGCATAGTTTGTGATGATGTGCCCATATTATGCATGCATGTGGACATTGGTATGGAGAACAATGTTGCATGAGGAAGTTTTCCTTTTTGTCGCACGGAAAAGCCATTTTCCATTTCCCGAGCGCAAAAAACGGGTCGTTTTGTGAAGTAACCACCAAAATGCTGTTTAAGAATGCTACCGTCCCATTTTTCTAAAATACTAGACCACCTTACACGGACTATCTCCCAACCGGGACATCTCAAACCTTTTCGTCCATCCCGGGTAAAAAGGACAAATGTGTGCCGAGTCGGTAGAAAGTGGGTCCGGTTTGTACTACAGGTACATGATCTAACAGCCGTGATTTTTCGAAAAAATCATTTTTAGACTCGCAATATGTGGTTTCTTCAGAGATCCAATGCAAGTTCTAACGATTCTCGTCCCCTATCTTCATGCACGCCGGTCCGACCAAAGTTAGAAATTCAAAAAATTCAAAACGGGCATAAGAAATTCAAAAAAATCCGAACAATGAAAATCCTTCGCGTGGTGCCATGTTATGTAAAATATTTGCAAGAAAAAATACCAGACTTGGTATATTGATCATGTCTCGAAAAAACCTTCACAAAATGACCTATCATGTTCGAGGTTTCATGGCTTTCGGTCCAAATGACCGATGATATGTGCTGAATCACGGCATAGTTTGTGATGCCGTGCCCATATTATGCATGCATGTGGATATTGGTATGGAAAACAATGTTGCAGGAGGAAGTTTTCCTTTTCGTCGCACAGAAAAGCCATTTTCCATTTTCCGAGCGTAAAAAACGGGTCGTTTTGTGAAGTAACCACCAAAATGCTGTTTCAGAATGCTACCGTCCCATTTTTATAAAATACTAGACCACCTTACATGGACTATCTCCCAACCGGGACATCGCAAACCTTTTCGTCCATCCCGGGTAAAAAGCACAAATGTCTGCCGAATCGGTAGGAAGTGGGTCCGGTTTGTACTATAGGTACATGATCTAACGCCCGTGATTTTTTGAAAAAATCATTTTTAGACTCTCAATATGTGGTTTCTTCATAGATCCAATGCAATTTCTAACGATGCTCGAAAGAACCTTCACAAAACCCTAAACCCAAGTTTCTTCCCGCCATTTTTCTTCCAGCCAATTCTTTCCGCGATTTCTTCCCGTAGTTTTTTCCCGCTATTTCTTCCCACGGTTTTCTTCCCGCCATTTCTCAGTATATATATGTAGGATTGGCCTCCATTGTCATTGCACATCTCTAGACTCATATCTGCAACCTCGTCACTCTTTCCCATGGCTTCCACCATACGACTAACCCCCAGGGAGGCGGAGGCGCTTTGCACCTCAAAATACCCCTGCCCGCCGGGCTACTGCGTCCCTGTCAGCTGGATGCTGAGCGCCGGAGGCGTGCCGGTTCCTCCTGTCCCTCTAGGTGTGGCGCGCCTGATGGCCATCACGAACCACTACTACTTCGAGCTCACGCCGGAGCAGCGGAGAAATCCCAACTGGCATCCCGACTATTTCCCGACTTGGGAAGCCTTATTCGGGGATCGACGTGAGAGGGCGCTCGCCAGGCACGAGGATGACGGCCCACCTCCTCCGAACTTCAACGAGGCCGGTCGTCGGCTGTGGTGGCGCGGCCGGACTCTCCAGAGCGTCATGGCCTACGACACGGCCGCCGACTCTAACCCCCGCCTGCGCTACCCTCAAGTCCAGCCCACTCATACTCGGCCTTCAAGGTTCAACTACGGCGACCCCGACGACGACAGTGATGACGGCCGCGGCGAGTACGACGACTACAGTGGCGAGTATTACAGGTGTAGGCATGAGCATGACTGAATCACTCCAACATTGCAAAACAAGTTCGACCGATTGTGGCTTAATCTGGCCATGTATCTTAATTTTTAGTTCTTCTATGTATCTTAATCTTCAGTCGTGCTTTATGTAACTTAGTGTTAGTTGCGTTATGTACTTTAATTCCAGTTCTATCCTAATAAATTTTTCTTCCCGTCCTTTTTTTATCGCCCATTAATATATAAAAAATATAAGTTAATTCAAATCCAAATTAAAAACAGAAAATGGTTTTGAATTAGTGATTCAAATCCAAACACTTTTTATGTTTAAAGTTTTTCTAAATTCCAAATTAATATTCAAAAAATATAAGTTAATTCATTTTTAATTTTAAATGGTTATATCAATTATTTTTAAAAACAAAAAATGGTTTTGAATTAGTTATTCAAATCCAAACACTTTTTATGTTTAAAGTTTTTCTAAATTCCAAATTAATATTCAAAAAATATAAGTTAATTCATTTTTAATTTTAAATGGTTACATTAATTATTTTCAAAAACAGAAAATGGTTTTGAATTAGTTATTCAAATCCAAACACTTTTTATGTTTAAAGTTTTTCTAAATTCCAATTAATATTCAAAAAATATAAGTTAATTCATTTTTAATTTTAAATGGTTCATAGTTTAAATGGTTACATTAATTATTTTTAAAAACAGAAAATGGTTTCGAGTTAGTTATTCAAATCCGAACACTTTTTATGTTTAAAGTTTTTCTAAATTCCAAATTAATATTAAAAAATACAAGTTAATTCAATTTTAATTTTAAATTGTTACATTAATTATTTTTAAAAACAGAAAATGGTTTTGAATTAGTTATTCAAATCCAAACACTTTTTATGTTTATAGTTTTCTAAATTCCAAATTAATATTCAAAAAATATAAGTTAATTCATTTTTAATTTTAAATGGTTCATAGTTTAAATGGTTACATTAATTATTTTTAAAAACAGAAAATGGTTTTGAATTATTTATTCAAATTCAAACACTTTTTATGTTTAAAGTTTTTTAAAATTCCAAAGTAATTATCATTTAAAAAGCATTACAAATTTAAACCCCAAAATAAAAAATAAGGCGGGAACAGAGAGAAAATTCCTGATTTTTTTTGAAAACAGGGTCATACGTCCCGGTTGGAGCCACCAACCGGGACTAAAGACCCCTGCGCGCTCCCCTTGGGCTGATGAAAAAAAGGTGGAGTATACGTCCCGGTTGGTGGCTCTAACCGGGACGTATGACCCTTTAGTCCCGGTTGGAGCCACCAACCGGGACAAAAGGCCCTTCGTTTATAACTAGCGTGCCTCCTCTTCTTCTTCCCCATCTCAGTTCTCCGCTTCTCACCGACGCGCGCACAGGAAACCCCAACGACGCCGGCAGGCTGCCCGAACTCGCCGCCGCCAAACCATCGCCTCCGTCCGCGTGCGCCCCGACCGCCTCCGTCCATGCAAGCAGAGGGCTCGAGGACGCCCCAGCCCCCTCGACGGTTTCTTCCCCAACCCCGACGAGGTTCGCCGCCATAAATCAGCCCGATTCCGACCTCGCCGTGCTTCCCCGACCCCACCATCGCGCTCAGGGTGAGCCACTGGTCCTCTAGGATCCTTCCCTTCCTTTCCTCCCTCTCTTGTTTTCTCTAGCCTCGAGCGCCGCCGTCGGCCACCGCCAGACCTCGCCATAGATGTAGCTCCGGCTACCAAATAGGAGCGGTGCTGCCTCTATATCGTTCGCTGTGCTACGCTGGTTCAAACGTGCATAGCCCCGCAGTCCCGCGCGCTCCCCAGGGTCGCCGTCGACCACCGTCCGTCGCGCCGCCCATCGTGGTGACGTGGTGCTCGCGTGGCTACCGCGTGGTGCCCGCGTGGCCCCGGTCCCACCTGCCAGCCTCAGAGGCTAGGTGCCTCTGCGGTGCAGGTTAGCAGTGGCCTGGTCCAGGTCCACCCGTCAAGCCCTGGTCCAGGTCCCACCTGCCTGCGTGGAGGCTGAGGTGGCCACGGGCCCCTCTGTCAGCCACTGTGCTAGCAGTGTCCTCGGTGTAAAAATGTTTTCTGTTTTGTTTAAATTCAAAAATGGTTTAGTTAAATCCAGAAATTGATATGATATTGTAAATTCAATAATTAATTATTTATAACTCAGAAAAATACAAATAATATATCAAAATGTTCAGAAAAATAAGATCTAACTATTTAACCTATAATCATGCATTGTTCAACAACTTTCAAGACAAGTTTAATTATAGAACAAAATGAACCCCTCTCATATACTTCGGAGTTTCGCCGAGTTAGGGTTTTCACCCCTCGGAACCCCGTTTAAATTGCCGAGCATGTCTTAGGGTTACTTTTCAATACAAATTAACTTGTCATATCATCATCCTTGTTTGATCATTGCATCGATGCCATGTGGTTATTGTTCCCATGTCTTTCCGGTGTTCTGTTCTTCGCGGTAGAATACAAGATCGAGATCAAAGACCGAGGTCAACACCATCGAAGATCGAAGATTTCTTGATAGCCATCGTATTGTAGATGCTTAGCCATGATATTAGTTGTCATAGACCCCAGTTGAATCAATGTTGCACCTAGGGTTAGCCAGTGTATCCTCGCTAGGGCACCCCGAACCCGAGGGTTGATTGATTGCCGCCTTTCTTTCCGGTATTGGTTCTTCGCGATAGGATCCGAGCCCGATGGTTTCTCTGAATTAGGGTTTCTGATATTGTAAATTCATTTTTATTATTGTGTATGTATATATTAGGGTTTCTCCGAATTCAGGTTTATATCTCTCAACACCGTACCTAACATTCTACCTTAGCCGCTTTGACTTATCCTTTTTTCCATCTATGCAGAAAATATGGACCCACACGACAGAGATGAAGAAACGGAAGAGTTAATCCAAGGTGTGATCCGCGGGGAAGAAAATTTAGATGTATCGACGTTTCTGAACAACTCCGGTGAGGGTGATCCTCTTTTTGCCGGAAGAGACGACTTGTTTGACGTTGAAGGTGATGCCTTCCGCGAGGGAGAAGGCGATGCCTTTTGTGATCGAGAAGACGACCACTCCGGCGAGGTGCATGTAATATAATTAATTCATTAATTGATCATCTGCTATCTATATAGAAATAGTAACGACGATCTTTCTTATTTTAGCCCTCCGGATCGAAGAAATATACTGAAAAGAGCGGGCGAGGCCCAACCAAAAAGTTGGAAGACCATGAGAGGTTCAAGATCGAATATATCGGTGAAGACGGCAAGCCGATGGCTCCCGAAGTTGTCGCAAACAAATTTGTGGCACAATGTAGAGTAATCGTTAGGGACTTAATCCCGATCACCATTCGAAATTGGAATAGGGCTACTGATGCGGAAGAAGAGGGAACATGTTTATTTGTCCCTAACATGGCCAAAGATTTACTATGGAAGAGGCTCATGCTTAATTTCAAACTACTGAAGATAGAGCTGGATCGAAATGCGGAGGATCCAGTTGAGGACGCCTTAGAACATGGGAGAGCCATGGAGATGAAGGTCAGGGAGTGGGCTATGAAGAAGATTGCCCAGTGTTTCACCAACTGGAAGAAAAGATTGCACCTTGACTATGTCGTGAAAGAGAAGACTCTGGATTTCGAGAACATTTAGTATCAGAAGTTAAAACCATTCTGGGCTAAGTTTGTGAATTACAAGACATCAAAAAAAGCTAAGAAAATGTCTGCAACGAATAAGCTAAATGCTGCTAACAAGAAGTATCACCATACTATGGGGCAAGGTGGCTATAGGGCTGGCATTCCTAAGTGGAAGAAACTTGAGGATGAACTGCATGCTAAAAAGATCATCCCAGAGACAGACGATTGGATCGAACGTGCAAGGAATTGGTTTTACGGGCATGGGGGCATGTTGGACTCGGAAGGGAAGTGTATATATAACATACGACATAAAGAAGACCCCTTGCCAATCGAGAAGATGAGAAAAGAAGTAAAGGCTGTTAAAGATGGGGACTTCATTCCCGATAGAGAGAATGATGAGCTCACACTCGCCGTTGGAAATAAGGAACTTGATGGACAAACATGAGGCACAGTAGGCTCCAAACCATGGAGCACTGGGTTTCCCGAAGAGAGGAAGAAATATCCTGATAGAAGTTGTAAGAGGAGAAAGGACAAGGCGGAAGTTGAAGCAGATATTCAGAAAGAGCGAACGTGTATAATTGAAGAACGAATAAAGCAACAACAAGATCAAATTAACGCACTTAGAGAGCAAAGTACTACCGGCCCATCTCAGCAGCACATGGTGGTAGAACCTGCATTCGATGATACTGGCCTTTCAAATAATCGAAAAAGCAGTGTGGCTTCCACTAAGGTCCCGGGTGATGACAATGACGATGACGATGGTGCACCGACGATGGCTCCTGTTGGCTACCCAGTGGATGATATCACACAGATGACACACTGCGAGCTACATTTCAAAGTTGTGAACATATCAATGAAGGTGGTGGTCGGCTATGCCTTACCAATTGGACCCACACCAACTTACTACTGTCGTCTGGTTCCACAGGGCTACGCTGTTGTCAGGGTGGATGAAATCATGCCCACCTTTGAAGTTTTGAAGCTTGACTACCCTGCAGCTGAAGGGGATGTGACTGAACTGGGAGAAGCAACAAACATCACCATTCTATGGCCAAAGGAATGTATCGTGCTTCCAAATCACACGCGAAGGCCATCTTCGCTGCCGCCTCACCTGTCTCCAGCGAGGTCATCGCTGCCACGACAGCCGTCTTCGTCGCCTCACCCGGCTCTGTCGTCTCACAAATCTCCGGCAGCCATCGCCGCGGCAGCCATTGCTGGCGCCTCAGGATAAAAAGCGTAAGCGTACAACCGCTACTCTGCGTCGTGGTAAGCAATCACGGAAACATAAACAAGAGCCTCTTCCAAAAGTACCAAAGGTTCCTCCCAGGAGAGCTTATGACTGTACTGAAGAGGAGACTACGACTATCGTTGATGCGGAACGACAGCGTTTTTCGCTAAGCAGAGGCGGCCGAAAGAGTCAGAGTTCCCCAGCACCAAAGAAGAAAAAGCCCAAGTGTTCAAAATGCTAAAGACTCTTCATCAACCCGAGCCAAAGCTGTCATCAGACTATGAGCGTTCTATTCTCATGTCACATGCGGCACAACAAGCCTCGAAGAGCAGTACTGATACAAGCGAGAAATCTGTTGCCCAGCTCGGAGAACAAGCAAAACAGTCTTGCGCCCCTCTCAAGGTGATTTCCCATACCAATCTGGGGTCGAGCAAATATGTGGCCGAAGAGCAGTATGATCCAGAGGTAGTTGTACAATACGGAGAAGCTGTCGCTGCTCAAGGTATGAGTATTGCCCAGTACTTATCCCTGTTAGAGTACTTCCCCATGTGTGAAGTAGCATACAAATACCAGTACGTCAAACCTCTCGTCAAACCTGAGGAGGTAAATAATCTTCCAACAAAAATGCAAAGATTGCATAACTGGTACATGCACGCCACAAAGGCCAGGGCTAACTGGATAGTGTTGAGGGTTACAAAAAAGCATTATGGGAAAGAGATAGATGACATGATATCCATTGAATTTGATGAACTATTTCAATTATTCAATCAAGATGCCTTGGACAAATCGATCATCAGTGCCTATTGTCTGTAAGTACTAATTCTGTAATTAATTTAGTCTCTAGCTATCTCACCTCGTTTATTGCATGTATATAATCATACTATAATATGCAGAATGAAGATTCTCGAATGAAGCAGAGGACAAATCTATGACATTGGGTTCATTGACCCATATTGGGTTCATCAAGCTAATCTCAAAACAAACCCCCAGGATACGGAGGATAATATCATACAAGCGTTAAGGTTTCAAGAAATCAGAAGGGAAATACTATTTCCTTACAACTTCGAGTGAGTGTTATTGTCTTGTATACACTTTCTATTTCGCTTACTCGATGTTAAGTATATAATTGATTAGTTATGCATGCATAGCTTCCACTATATTCTGTTAATCATTCAACTTGACAAAGGGCGTGTACTAGTCATGTACTCGAAACATAAACCCCATGAGTCATGGAAGGACATGCAAATGCTTCTCCAGCAGTAATTCTAATTATTACGACACTATATCGGCAATGTTCGTGAATTTTATGATATCAAGTAATTAATAACTTCTTTTATTTGTTTTCTTCGCCGGGCAGTGCTTGGAAACGGTTCACCAACACGGCTAGGGGTGTTTGGAAAGAGGAGCTTACATTTCAACCACTAGATGTAAGCACCACTAGCTATATCCGCGCATCTCTTTGATTGTAGTTTTGATACAATTATTATCATGCTTGATTATTTTTTTGATTGAACTTTATTCTCGTAAAGTGCCTGACGCAGCGACCAGGGAACAATTTATGTGGATAATATGTTTGCGAGTTCATCCGTCAGACGTGCTGTGAGAAGGGCAGAAATTTAGAGGAACTCCACGTACGTAAACAATTTCTATAGTTTTTAATTACCATCAAATTATGTTTAGTTTCATTCATATAGGTTGACTCCTTTTTTAAATCAGATCGAACGTCTACGGGGCGGTCTTCTGCCAAAGGATCGCGTACGAGAAATTCAGGAGGAATTGGTGGGATTCTTGGATACAGAAGTCCTAAACCCAAAAGGAGAATACTATTCGGGTGTGTATAAACAATAGGAATTGTACAAAGAGCTTATTTTGTATGTAGTGCATGAACTCGATCGGTGTATCGAATGTAATATGTTTGACACTTGGATCTATATTATCATGATGATCTTGTGTAATATAATGGTTCCTTCATTGATGAGTGCAAAACACTAAATAAAAAATAAAACAACATAAATGAATTCTCTGCCGCGGCACAAAAAGTGGCCAAAATGCTGCCGCGGCAACAAAAGTTGCCAAAATGAATTCTCTGCCGCGGCAGAGAAATGTGTATTTGTCCCGTTTTGTGTTACGAACCGGGACGGTTGTTCCTCCCCTCTCGCCCTCTGCCGCGGCCATGTGTACGCCCTTTTGTCCCGGTTGGTGGGGCAACCGGGACTAAAGGTTGGGGCTTTAGTCCCGATTGCCCCGTCCCGGTTGGGTAACCAGGACTAAATGCACTTACCAACCGGGACACATGGGGCTGTTTCCACTAGTGGAGTGCCATGATCTCAGATCTGAACTTATTATTGAATCATTATGATAGTATTGTTTGTGATCTTATCTGCAAAATGTGTACATATATCATTGTCTGGATCCAAAGGCCCCGAAGTTTCAATAATTGGGACAACCGGAGGGGATGTATGTGGTGTGAGGATCACTTGTGTTCATGGAGTGTTAATGCTTTGCTCCGGTGCTCTATTAAAAGGAGCACCTTAATTGTCAGTAGTTCCCTAGAGACCCCGCTACCACGGGCTGGCTGGACAGAAGATGTTGTGTAAGTTCTCATTGCGAGCATGTATGACTATATATGGAGCACATGCCTAGGATTGTTTAGTACTTGGATGCTTATTCTTATTTATTTGCAATGCCCTAAATCTTTAAGTTAGATGTTTAGACTCGTCCATGCAACACCCATCCATCCATCCCTGTGCCTACCGCACTCGAATCCCATTGTTTGCCGTTACTGTTACTGTTGCTCCTATTTCACGTTTGCTGTTGCTTTGCTATTGCTACTACAAACTGTTGCTACTGATAAACTCCTGTGAGCAAGAACTATTTCCAGGTGCAGCTGAATTGACAACTCAATTGTTAAGGCTTGCAAGTATTCTTTGGCTCCCCTTGTGTAGAATCAATAAATTGGGTAATATTACCCGCGAAGACTGTTGCGATCCCCTACACTTGTGGGTCATCAAGACTATTTTCTGGCGCCGTTGCCAGGGAGCATAGCTTTATTTGTAAGTTCACTTGGATCTATTATTGTTCACTGCTACTACGTTCATCATGGTAAGTGTCGTGATGGAAAGTTCCCTATTTTACCATCCACTACAAGAAGATGTACAGTCCTAAACACCTCTGTTGCTCTTGATTCACCCGTCTGTTATAAGTAAGCTTGTTACACCACCACCACATACTCATGATACACACACTGCTAATACTGCTAAATCTGAAACTGCTTTTGATGCTCATGATGTTACTTCTACTGTGCTTGATGCGAGTGGTTCATTAGATCCTTTCCTAGATGCTACTATGGCTAGTCTAGGAAATACTGAAACTCCTAGTGAAGACACTATTACACCTGTTAGCTCACCTGAGTCTAGAGAGAGTTATGATATTAATGATGGTTACATTGAGTTCACTGATGAATTTTTCGAATTACCGAAACACACATGGTACTAGTGCTATTAAGAGTCTCCTTGCTAGACGTATTATTATGCTTAAACTGTCCTCTGATCCTAAGATTGCCACCTCTCCCATAGATATTAAAGATTTAATATTATGATTTCTCTATTGATTTATCCTATTTGGACATTGTTGAGAAATAACCTTTTTGTGGGGCTGAAAATGAGAGTGTTGTGGCTCATATGAATGAGCTTTCTACTATGAGTTCTTTGTTCTTTGATGATGTTAAGATGCGTAAGTAATTTGTTACTAAGATCTTACCTTTTTCACTAAAAGGAGAAGCTAGGGCTTGGTTTAATAGATTACCTCCTGGTTCCATTGATAGCCCTGATTGCTTGATTGCTTCTTTATTCCAGAAATATTTTCCTCCTAGACTTTTTGATTTTAAACAAGAAGAAGAAGAGAAATGGCCTGAGTCATGGACAAGGTTCTGTGCCTTGATTCATGCATATCCTGGATGTCCATTGCCTAAGAATGAGCTTCTTGATATTTAATATAATGGACTAACTAATGATTCTAGGACATACCTAGATAGCTTTGCTGATTGTGTTTTCAGGAAAAGAACTGCTACAGATGCTGAAGAATTAATGGCTAAGATAAGCAAGAATTATGATGATTGGACTTCAACTAAGCTAAATACACCTGAGCCTATTACTCCTAAACTAGTTGTGCCTGAACCAGATCCAACACCAACACCAAAGAAGAGGGGATTTATTGCATTAAATGATGAAGTGATGAAGAAAGCTAAGAAGTGTCTAAAGGAGAAAGGTATTAGAGCTGAAGATGTGAAGAATCTACCTCCTATAGAAGAATTATGTAAGCCAATTCCCCACTCATCTACTATTGAGCTACACTCTCTCCACTTTAATGAAGGTGGTATTCCCTATGGTAAGCCTCCTGATCAATGCTTAGAGGAACTTGATGTTGGAGATATGCCCTAGAGGCAATAATAAATGTAGTTATTATTATATCTTTGTGTTTATGATAAATGTTTATATTAATGCTATAATGGTATTAACAAGGAAACATTAATACTTGTGTGATTTGTAAACTTAAATTGAAGTCCTTAGTAAAGCCTCTATACATCACTAGCTTGTCCCTAGGGCACTCTCCGCCGCTGCCTAGGTGAAACCCTAGCTTGTCCCTAGGGCACTCTCCGCCTCCATAGCCGCCGCCGTCCCTAGGGCACTCTCCGCCGCTGCCTAGGTGAAACCCTAGCCGCCGGCCTAGCCCCCTCCTCAGCGTGTCTAAACCCTAGATCATCGAGGGCTCTCTCATCGTCCACCATACTCGCTCCGGCTTAAGGCGAAGCCTTGCGAGATCTCCCCTCTACTTCCGGTACCACGCCGTCGTGCTGCCGGAATCGCGAGGAGAGTGCTACAACCTCCACTTCCTGCTGGAACAAGGGAGAGAAAGGTCTTCGTCGAGTACCGAACGTGTGACCGACTGCGGGAGCGCTGCCGGAACGCAGCGCTGGAAGGATCGTCTACGCGATCTTGAGATCGGGAAGAGTACGACTACATCACCCACGAGAATCCGCTCTCATTAAACACTTTGGAATCTTCGAGGGAGAGTTATTATATCGACTCGTTGCTACAATCTAGTAGATAGATCTTGGCTTGTTTGTTTGTATGCGGTAGAAATTTTTTGTTTTCCATGCTACGAAACTCTACAGTGGTATCAGAGCCGTGTCTATATGTAGATCTGTTGCACGAGTAGAACACAATGGTCATTGTGGGTGTTGATGCTTTTATTGTCGATTGCTTCTTGTGTACTTTGCATCTTGCGGGATGTTGGGATGAAGCGGCCCGGGATAACCTTACATGACATCCTTCATGAGACTTGCTCCACGCTTGACATGCAACTTGTATTGCATAAGTGGCTTTGCGGGTGCCTGTTTCTCCTAGCATAGTTAAGATCCAATTTACAACGGGTGATTAACAATACTAGTATCAATGTTGTGGTTCATGTTCGTAAGTTAGATCAACACTTATTGAAAGCACCAAACCACGTAATACATGCAAAGAAAGTAGAGGCGTCTAACTTTGTTTTGCAGGGGTGTGCTGTGATGTGATATGGCCATGATTGTGATTATATTTGATGTATGCAATGTTACTTATTGTAAGTTGGCAACCGGCAGGAGCCATATGGTTGTCTTTAATTTATGTTAAGACCCGCGTGTCTATTCAAAGTAGTTGTAATAGTTGAAGCCGGTGGACGACAACCATGGAGAAGCGTCATTGACCTTGATGCAATGCCGGTGATGATGGAGATCATGTTCGTGCTTGAAGATGGAGATCGGAAGCACAAAGAAGAAAGGCCATATCATATCACATATTATGAATTGCATGTGATGTTAATCCTTTATGCATCTTGTATTGCTTAGTAGACGACGGTAGCATTATAAGATGATCCCTCATGCACATGAATTTCAAGTCATAAAGTGTTCACCCTTAGTTAGCACCGTTGCTAAAGCTTGTTGTTTCGAAGAACCACGTGATGATCGGGTGTGTTAGATTCTGCAAGTGCATACAACGTGAGCAAGCCAGATTTGCTCATGCGGAAGCTAAGGTTTGATCTTGACGAGCCTAGCATGTACAGACATGGTCTCGGAACACGGATCACCGAAAGGTAAAGCATGAATCATATAGTAGATATGATGAACATGTCGATTGTTCGCCATTGAAACTATATCAACTCTCGTGATGATCGGTGTTGATGTGGTGGATTTAGTTCGTGTGATCACTAAAACAATGTGAGGGATATTGTTTTGAGTGGGAGTTCACCTAGATTAATTTTATTATTAATTAGAACTCAATTTGTCATAAACTTAGTCTAAACTATTGCAAATATGTTGTAGATCAATGGCATCCCCTACCATCAATTTTAATGCGTTCCTAGAGAAAGAAAAGTTGAAAAACAATGGAAGCAACTTCGCGGATTGGTTCCGCAATTTGAGGATTGTCCTCACAGCTGGTAATTTGACCTATGTGCTGGATGCACCGCTGGGTGACCCACCTGCAGCTGATGCTGCCGATGAACTAAAGAATGTTTACCTCACTCGGAAGACTCAGTACTCCACAGTTCAGTGTGCTATCTTGTATGGTTTAGAATTGGAGCTTCAGAAAAGGTTTGAGAATTCAGACCCATATGATATTGTCGAGGATCTCAAATTGATCTTTGAGACTCATGCGTCAATTGAAAGCTATGAGGCTTCTGAAAAGTTCTTTAACTGCAAGATGGAAGAGGGCAGCTCCGTCAGTGAGCATGTGCTTAAGATGTCTGGGCACGCAAACAAACTTCAAAGCTTGGGTATAGTGATTTCTAATGCTTTGGGGATTTACCGTGTCCTCCAATCACTACCACCAAGTTACAAGAACTTTGTGATGAACTACAACATGCAAAACATGAACAATACGTTGCCAGAACTCTTTGCCATGTTGAAATCTGCAGAAGTGGAGATCAAGAAAGAGCACAAGTGTTGTTGGTTAATAAGACCACCAAATTCAAGAAAGGAAAGTCTAAGCAGAAGGGACACTTCAAGAAGGGTGGTAAGAAAGTTACCACGCCGACAAAGAAGACCAAGGCTGGACCTAAGCCTGATACTGAGTGCTTTTACTACAAGGGAGAAGGTCACTGGAAGCGGAATTGCCCAAAGTACTTGGTGGATTTGAAGAACGGCAACATAAAAAAGAAAGGTATATCCGATATACCTGTTATTGATGTGTATCTCACTAGTACTCGTAGTAGTGCCTGGGTATTTGATACTGGTTCGGTTGCTCATATTTGTAACTCGAAACAGGTGCTGCAGAATAAACGGAAGCTAGCAAAGAACGAGGTGACGATGCGCGTTGGAAACGGATCAAAGGTTGATGTGATCGCGGTCGGCACGCTACCCCTTCATCTACCATCGGGATTAGTTTTATACTTAAATAATTGTTATTTGGTGCCTGCGTTAAGCATGAACATTATATCAGGATCTTGTTTATTGCGAGACGGTTACTTGTTTAAGTCCGAGAATAATGGTTGTTCGATTTATATGAGTAATATGTTTTATGCACATGCACCTTTGATAGATGGTCTATTCTGGTTGAATCTCGATAGTGGAAATACACATATTAATAACATTGAGGCTAAACGTTTGAAATCGAGCGATAACTCGACCTATATGTGGCACTGTCATCTTGGTCACATTGGAGTGAAGCGCATGAAGAAACTCCATTCCAATGGACTTCTTGAATCACTTGATTTCGAATCACTTGAAAGATGCAAAGCATGTCTGATGGGTAAAATGACTAAGACTCCATTTTCTGGTATGATGGAGCGAGCTACGGACTTATTAGAAATCATACATACCGATGTGTGTGGTCCAATGAGTGTAGCATCGCGCGGTGGTTATCGTTATGTTCTTACCTTCACGGATGACTTGAGTAGATATGGGTATATATATTTCATGAAACATAAGTCCGAAACTTTCGAGAAGTTTAAGGAATTTCAAAGTGAGGTAGAGAATCAACGTAACAAGAAGATTAAATTTCTACATTCTGATCGTGGAGGTGAATATCTAAGTTACGAGTTTGGCGAGCATTTGAAGAAATGTGGAATACTTTCACAATTGACACCGCCGGGAACACCACAGCGTAATGGTGTGTCCGAACGTCGTAATCGAACTCTCTTAGATATGGTTCATTCTATGATGTCACTTACAGATTTACCGCTATCATTTTGGGGTTATGCATTAGAAACAACCGCATTCACTTTAAATAGGGCACCATCTAAATCCGTTGAAACGACACCGTATGAATTATGGTTTGGGAAGAAACCTAGATTGTCGTTCCTTAAAGTTTGGGGATGCGAAGCCTATGTAAAGAAGTTACAGCCGGACAAGCTTGAACCCAAAGCGGAAAAATGCGTCTTCATAGGATACCCGAAGGAAACTATTGGGTATACCTTCTATCATAGATCCGAAGGCAAAATCTTTGTTGCCAAGAATGGATCCTTTCTAGAGAAGGAATTTCTCTCGAAAGAAGTGACTGGAAGGAAAGTAGAACTCGATGAGGTTGCCGAACCTTCTCTCGAAATTGCGAGTAGCGCAGCACCGGAAGAAGTTCCTGTGGTGCCTGGACCAATAAGAGAGGAAGCTAATGATGATGATCATGAAACTTCGGTTGAAGTTGCTACAGAGCCTCGCAGGTCAACGAGAACTCGTACCACTCCAGATTGGTATGATCCCGTTATGAGTGTCATGTTGGTGGACAACACCGATGACCCTGCGACTTATGAGGAAGCAATTATGAGCCCAGATTCCAATAAATGGCAAGAAGCCATGAAATCCGAGATTGGATCCATGTACGAAAACCAAGTATGGACTTTGGTGGACTTACCGGATGGCCGGAAGGCTGTCGAGAACAAATGGATTTTCAAGAAGAAAACAGATGCTGATGGTAATGTTACTGTCTATAAAGCTCGACTTGTCGCAAAAGGGTTTTGACAAATTCAAGGAGTTGACTACGATGAGACTTTCTCACCAGTAGCGAAGCTAAAGTCTGTGAGGATTATGTTAGCAATCGCTGCATATTATGATTATGAGATATGACAGATGGATGTCAAAACAGCATTCCTCAATGGAGACATTGATGAAGAGTTGTATATGATGCAACCCAAAGGTTTTGTCGATCCTAAAGATGCTAACAAGGTATGCAAACTTCAACGGTCCATCTATGGATTGAAGCAAGCATCCCGAAGTTGGAATCAACGTTTTGATAAGGTGATCAAAAGTTTTGGTTTTATACAAACTTATGGAGAAGCTTGTATTTACAAGAAAGTGAGTGGGAGCTCTGTAGCATTCTTAATACTATATGTAGATGACATATTGTTGATTGGGAATGATGTAGACCTTCTAAATAGTGTCAAGGAATATTTGAATAATAGTTTTTCAATGAAGGATCTTGGCGAAGCAGCTTACATATTAGGCATAAAGATTTATAGAGATAGATCAAAACGCCAAATATCATTGTCACAAAGTACATATTTGGACAAAGTTCTAAAGAGGTTTGGAATGGAAGATAGCAAGAAAGGGTTCTTGCCCATGTTGCCCAATATGACCTTGAGTAAAACTCAAAGTCCGACATCGGCAGAAGATAGAGAAAGGATGAGTAAGACTCCCTATGCCTCAGCCATAGGATCTCTAATGTATGCCATGCTATGTACTAGACCCGACATTGCATATGTTGTTAGTTTAACTAGCAGATATCAAAGTGATCCAGGAGTGGATCATTGGACAGCGGTCAAAAACATCCTTAAGTACTTGAGAAGAACTAAGGATATGGTTCTTTCTTATGGAGGTGATGAACAGCTCGTTGTTAATGGTTACACCGATGCTAGTTGGAACACCGATCCGAATGATTCTAAATCACAATCTAGATACGTATTTACTTTGAATGGTGCAGCAGTTAGCTGGAGGAGTGCAAAGCAAAGCGTTGTGGCGCGATCTTCAACTGAATCGGAATACATGGCTGCTTCGGAGGCTTCACAAGAAGCGATATAGATGAAAGAGTTCATTATAGAGCTGGGTGTGGTTCCTAGTGCGCTGGACCCAATGTCTATCTACTGTGATAACATGGGCGCCATAGCCAATGCGCAAGAACCAAGGTCACACAAGAAGCTGAAGCATATCAAACTACGTTTTCACGCTATTCGAGAACATGTCCAAGGTGGGGACATAAAGATTTGCAAAGTACACACAGATCTGAATGTGGCGGATCCGTTGACTAAACCTCTCCCGAGGGCAAAACATGACCAACACCAAACTGCCATGGGTGTTCGGTATATTACCATGTAATCTAGATTAGATGACTCTAGTGCAAGTAGGAGACTGTTGGAGATATGCCCTAGAGGCAATAATAAATGTAGTTATTATTATATCTTTGTGTTTATGATAAATGTTTATATTCATGCTATAATGGTATTAACAAGGAAACATTAATACTTGTGTGATTTGTAAACTTAAATTGAAGTCCCTAGTAAAGCCTCTCTACATCACTAGCTTGTTGGTTAATAAATGATTGTGGTTTCCCTATGATGAAGATTGAGATGTTATTAACAACAAGATCATATCATTAGGAGAATGATATGGTGGACATACTCCTATAGATAAGCATAGCATAAAGATCAAGTCATTTTAATAGTTCAATTGCTATATGCTTTCTGATACATAGTAACCTAATTCCTTCGACCATGAGATCATGCATATCACCTTTACCAGATGGATGCTTTGATGACATCAAACACCACACCGTAACTGGGTGGCTATAAAGGTGGCATTGAGTGTTTCGAAAGTATTGGTTGAGACACATGGATCAAGAGTGGGATTTGTCCATCCATATGATGGATAGATATACTCTGGGCCCTGTCGGTGAAATGTCATACAATTAGCTTGCAAGCATGTGACTAGCTCACAAGGGATCACATATCACATGAACGAGAAAAGAGTACTTATCGGTAACGAGGTTGAACTAGGTATGTAGAGATACCGACGATCATAACCTCGAATAAGTAAACTATCGTGAGACAAAGGGAAATTGGTATCGTATGTAAGTGGTTCATTCGATCGCAAAGTAATCATAGAAATATGTGGGAGCCATATGAATTTCCAGATTCCTCTATTGGTTATTGTTCGGAGAAGTGTCTCGATCATGTCTGCATAATTCACGAACCGTAGGGAGACACACTTAAGGATTCGACGTTGTTTGAGTAGTTATGGAATGATGAGAAAGAGACCGAATGTTGTTTGGAGTCTCGGATAGGATCCGGGATATCACGAGGAGATCCGGAATGGTCCGGAGAATAAGATTCATATAAGGAAAGTCCCGTTTCGGAGGTGGGGAATGGTTCCGGTGTTTTCATCGGGAATGTTCTAGAAGGTTCCGGAATGTCCGGCACTCGGGAGGGGAAGGATACATGAATGTGTTATATCAAGTTGGTATGATTGCATTATGTACTCGGTGTCATCTCTGAACAAAATAGAGGGTTTATTCAAATCCTAGTTTAAAAAGTCAAACGCCAAGTTTGAAAGTCAAACGGCTGTTTTTGGGAAGTGGAGAGGGAGGTGGAAACCGACTTGGGGGAGGAGTTCCTCCTTCCACCGCCGGCGCACCACCAAGCCGAGTTGGGACGGGACTCCCCTCCCCTTGGCCGTCCCCCTCCACCTATATAAGGAGGGGCAGGGCTCCCCTCCTAGACATAAGTTCCTACACCTCTAAACCCTAGCCCCAAGCCGCCGCCGCCTCCATAGCCGCCGCCGGCCCTAGGGCACTCGCCGCCGCCTAGGTGAAACCCTAGCCGCCGGCCTAGCCCCCTCCTCGGCGTGTCTAAACCCTATATCGTCGAGGGCTCTCTCATCGTCCACCATACTCGCTCCGGCTTAAGGCGAAGCCTTGTGAGATCTCCCCTCTACTTCCGGTACCACGCCGTCATGCTGCCGGAATCGCGAGGAGAGTGCTACAACCTCCGCTGCCTGCTGGAACAAGGGAGAGGAAGGTCTTCGTCGAGTACCGAACGTGTGACCGACTGCGGGAGCGCTGCCGGAACGCAGCGCCGGAAGGATCGTCTACGCGATCTTGAGATCGGGAAGAGTACGACTACATCACCCACGAGAATCCGCTCTCGTTAAACACTTTGGAATCTTCGAGGGTGAGTAATTCTATCGACTCGTTGCTACAATCTAGTAGATAGATCTTGGCTTGTTTGTTTGTATGCGGTAGAAAATTTTTGTTTTCCATGCTACGAAACCCTACACTTGACACATTTATTGTTAAACAAGGTAATTTTAATAAACAAGTTCAGAATCATTTATTGGAAAACTCTCTCGACTTTAATGAAGGTGATATTCCCGGCATGCAGGTTGCGGTGACCCAGCATACCACTACATGATGTAGTACACTATAGTCGTTGACATAAGACCAATGAAACACAGTTCACTAGTATTACATCCCTTAGAGTAGTACAACAGAAACATAGCAGGTCCAAGACATGACTATAGGTTACAACTCAACTGTTTACACAAGATCCAGAGAACACTCTAGGTTAAAGAGAGAGAAAGGAACTTCTTACAAAGAAGAATCAGGAATAAACAACTCAAAAACTATCATACTAATAAGACTAGTATTTTAACTAATGGTCTAGCATTGCTTCTATTGCAATACACTACAGAAATAGGTTCTATGGCTAGATGTTATATTCCTATCTGACCAGTAACTTCGTCTTCACTTGAGTTGATGTATATGTTGATTTTCTTGACTTCATTGAAGAACTTTAGCTTCTGGTGATGACTCCTAGAGCATAACTTGATGTAGACGTCGTCTTAATGGCTTCAGAATCTAGCAAGGGTTAAGAAGATACATTGAGTACGAGCGTACTCAGCAAGTTCACTAGAAAAGGAGTGTTTGATGCACTATATCTATAGCTACAGACCGTAGGTCATAGGAAATGCAAGTTTTCATAAACATCTCTTCAAAGGTTGCTTTTATTCTGAAAAGCTATGTCCGTCAGCCTTCATGGGTTTACCAGAACTTTCATGGAGTTCCTTTCCCGCCGCGTTCGCAGCTCCTTCCCGAAGAAGGGAGTAACAAGTTACAGTTCTTACAGTCTGTAGAGGTGCATCAGTTTACCCATGAGAGACCTTAGGTTTTATTGCACGGCCGATAGTATGTCCCCGTTCAAACTTCCTTGGTTTGAAGCCCAACCTAAGATCCAAGCCAATCACTGCCTTCTCCGCGACCCCGCATGTCTCCTTGGTGTATGCCAGCCCACCTATTGAATTACGGCTATTGGCAGTATAGACCGTTCAGATGCCGGAACTATCGTGGGACGTTGAGGGATCCCACCCATATGCTGCATATCCTCTACGAATTACCAATTAATATGCATGCTATGAGTGATAACAGCCACAACCCGCACATCCGGCTCCATGTGAGAGGGAAAAGATACAGCTGACTTCTTCGTCCCATTCCAAATCTCATGGTCAACGCGTAATATACGGCGTAAGAATCACTAGCAAAATTGGTTGTTAAGTCCTAAATAATATGTTCCTTTACCACCGGAACTTCCATAGTAGGTAAATAACCTATAATCACATTATTATGAAAATAGTGTTTTCTGACCTTTTTCAAATGCAGGTGATGACAACACTGGATTTGTAAAATACTTTATAGAAACTAATCAAAGGACATGAGCAAGTGTGAACTTGACTTTTGTGATTGCAAGATTATGCACTCACGGTCTTCAAGACAATATGACATCCAATATCTGAAATCATCATCATTGGTCCGATAAGGACTAATGTTTAAAGAAGCAAGATGCTTTATGCGTAAGTAATGTAATGCAAGTTGATAAACTCGAATCCCGGGGATAACGTTGTTCTATGATTTGAATACTGGAATTGGTTTCTTTAGAATGTGTTGTCCTTTTAGATAAGTTTCATACTTGTGCATCTTTTTAAGGCTTGTGAGTGTGTGTGAAACAACATGTAATTATAATATCATACAGCAATAAGATACAACATGTGGAATGTTACTTAAAGATTTCTTATATGAGAATTGACTTATCTTCAAATCTTACTTTACAAGTATTGGCATTTTTATAAGGACTTAAGTATTAACAATCCTAAGTATACAAGTAGAGTATAAAGTAATATGATTATGTTTAATTGTCATATGTTGACTGAAGTGGCAAAATGAATAACTTTTGAAGAAAAGATTTCTTTATTAAGGTTTAAACAATTTGGATAGTTTTTAGGATATGATTGATAGAATGTGATTGATATTGTTTATGCTTGCTTGAATAGTCTGGACTTGAGATGCTTATAACTTAATTATAACAGACCAAATTTATGATAAAATACATAATAAAGTTTTTATCTTAATATTTAAAGTCTTGTAGACTAAAGTTAACTTTTAAAAACATAGATGAACTTAGGTTGTAATGCTTATGATATTTGTATTTTGTTCACTTCATAATGTTTCCTTAAAGTTATTTAAGCATGGCATTACTTCTATTTGAGTAGTGGTTTCCTAACATTATAACGGAATAGAATCATTTTCCTTTTTATAGATGAGTGGTTATAGTTTGTAAACAAGGAAGTAATATTACTTAACTACTTATGGATTCAATATAGTGTTTTGGTATGTTTATAACTTATGGTTGAAGTAAGGGAAAAGGTTTTATTTAGTCACAAATTATTCTTGAAGATTTTATATTGGATAAGAATCTTTTAAGGAATAATCTACACTTATGGATGAATGATAATTCAATCAACTTTTATTTATAATTTGTTAAACCATTTTGACTTCATAATACCAATGTTCAAGACTAATACTATTTATTAAACTCAATTGATAAATTTTAAAATATTAGCAAATTTTATTTACCCTTATATGAATTATTGATTAAGGAAATTGGTTTTAAATTCAAGTTATTAGGGTACTAAGTTTTTATTTACTTTAAAAGTGGAATGTTATATTTTTAACATGTAGGTATTATTTTTGTGATCATTTTGGTATATTACATTTATTTTTATGATTGATAAATAATAAGATATGATTTTTATAAGATTTATTACTTTATAAATACTTAATAAATAATAAATATTTAGTTAAGTGAAATGATAATGCATGATTATAATTTTAAATTATAGTTCTTATTTTTCTAAGATTTTTGGTATTTTATTTATTTTTTTAACATATACTATTATTAAAATATGAATTATCAAAGTTTGATTACTTATAAAATATTTATTAAATAAATATTTATTTAAATGGTTAACATAATAATGTTTGATAATAGTTTAATGTTATAGATTTTATTTATGAAATCTTTTATATATTACACATAATTTTCTGAATTATGAAACAAAAGATATTGATTTTATAAGGTTTAATCATTTTATGAATTTTTAATTAAATAACTAAATGTGTTTATTAGGTAATGCTGATGTCAGCATGAATTGAGGGGTTTTTCCTACCAGAGCTAATCCTACCCCAGTGACTGACTGGTGGGACCTTTGCCATGTTATATCTAAGGTTTTTATTTTTTTACAAAAATTAATAACACAATTTATGAAATGATAATATGATATATGACGTCAGCGTGATGTCACGCTGACATCATCCAAGGATGATCCTCAGATCATGGTTTGATCCTCGGATTGGGAGCATGTGGGAACGCGGGGTTCGTCCCGTTCGACTCAGCGAGATGTGGGGAGTCTAAAAGTGGCGGCCGAGCTGTTTTTGGTCACCAGAGCACCAGCTCCGACGGTGGCATGGTCTGATCTTCGTGGGCAAGACGGTAGAGAGGGCTAAGAGTGAACCAAAGAAGATGCGAGATGCGCAAGCTCACCAGGAATGCGAAGAAGGTGATGGAAAGGCGAATCGTGACCGGAGTCAATGGTGATAGCGGTGGCCGGACTTCGGGAATACAGAATCGGAACGGAGGATTACGACCTCCCGGCTCGATTCCTTCACCAGAAATATGCAGCACACCCTGGTGAAGCTCGTAGCACACGCGTCTGGTCCTGGGGTGGCCTCTAGCGGCAACGGCGAACGACGCCGGCGAGCCAGCTTTTCATACAAAGGAAGAAATGGGGAAAAGGGTGAGGATAAGGATCTCCGGCACGTCGGTGGTCTTCTTATAGGCAACAAACATCGGCGGCGTGGATGTTGGCATCATCGGGTATCGCGACGACGGCGGACTACCGACGTGGTGCCAGGCAGCTGCTTCGTCGGCGTGCTTTCTGGCGAGAGGAAGAAGAAAGAAGGAAAAAGATCGAAGGGGTACATGGGCCTAGTTGGGCTGGCTTGGGACAGGTTGGATCGCTGTGGCTGCTCGTGGGTGACGGATAAGGTAGAGGGAAATGGGCCACGACCAGTTTCTGGACTGAGTCCTTTTTTTTTACTCTTTTCTGTTTTCTGTTTTCTATTTTCATTTCTTGTTTTGTATTTACACCTTTGTTTTAAGATTTGTATTTTTCATTTGTTTGAATATTTCCCATAGAATTTTATCTGCTAGATAATTGTAGCAATATTGAAATGTATTTATGATCATTTTGTGAACCTTTATTATATATTATTATGTTTCTTTATTTTCTTTATAAAAATCCTTTTTAATATTGTGTAAGGGTCTTTGTTATTAATTTTCTTCCCATAATAAACCATGGATTTATTTTAGGATATTTTCTTATTTGTTTATAAAACTTAATTCTAATTAGCTTGTAATTTGGAGGGAAGTCTTTATAGAATGATCATTTATTATTATTTGATGTATGATATATAAAGGAAATTATCTGGTTAATATTACTCCCATTTGTCTCGAGAATAATAAGGTATATATATTTTATTATAACTAACATAAGAGTTAGAGTTTAAATTGTAAATGCTTACCCTAGGGTTTATGGTACTTAATACACTTATATTCTTTTGTTAATATGAATAAAGATTAATGGCTAAGACAAATTGTATTTATGTTTGTGATCTTTAATGATATCACCCTTTAAAATAGAAAGTTATTATCTTGAATGCCTGATGGAAAAGAAATGATAAAGATAACTCCTAAGCACATATGGTTATGATAATTGGAAATGACAGAGATGTGCTTAAGTGATTTTCTATAGGAAAATATTCCTATAAAGCATTTGTGAAAATAAAATGATTTATCCAACAGATGAGATGGATGTTAAGCTTGGTTATAGATTTAGGGTTTAGTGTTTACCAAGAATTCCTATCTTCCATAATTCATAATCCTGGACTTCTAATTAAGGAATTCCTTTCCTAGATATACTACTTCTTTATATCCATCATCATGTGCTAACAGGATGAGCTTTACTTTACAGAAATATTCTGATCCACCTTTTATTCTTCTTAATCCATTTATAAATCCAACGAGCTTGACACTAAACCTTTTCATAATCTTCTCATATTTATACTTGGTTATATCAACTACTTTACTGCTGATAACCTCCAATCCAACAAGCAGTTACTTCTAACTCCATTCATACTCTTCCTTAATCATCCATCACTAACATTACTCCAATGGATGTATATAAATCAAATTATACTTTCCTCAAAATATTATTATCTTTTTAAGATAAATACACTACTTCAATAACTCCATGCTACTCTAGCTTCAACTTAATCATACTATCTTATATCAACTTATCTCCAATATCTTATATTCAAACTTCACATCATATCATGGTGATTTAGCATGGCTAACCTAGAATAATATATCTATACTAGGGTTCAATCATGTTCTATCCACCACTATCACTTATACTTGATATAAGCATTCAATCTTGGTGACAAAAGGATGATCATTAGAATCCTTTGATCATTTATGGCTTAGGTCTCAAGTTGGCTAATCAATGCCTTTATCAATACAACACTAAAGTTGTGTTATAATTATCTTCTCAGTGTATCTATCTGACTAAGAGAGACTATTCCTTTACCATTCCTACTTTATTCAATAGGATTACTCCTGGTAACTTATCTTCAGAATTCATCCTTGTAATATTCTTTATTACCATATTGATTTGATTTCCTCCAATTACTCCCATCCTATAGATGATATCTAAAACTAGCATTACTATTTACCTCTTCTTACTTCTTTCTTTATAGGCCTTAAGTGAATGCTATAACAAGGACAAGAGTTGATAGATCAAGAATTGATAGTTTAAGAATTTGTGAATCAATAGTTGATTACTCAACATTTATGAGCAACAAATATAAGAATAGGATTCGATAGAGCTGATAAGGATTGATATGGAAAGAAAGATATATGGTGAGTGATCTTGACTGTGGTTTCTTTCCTACCCAATCTCACTAGAGAGTTAAGGTTTGGTATTACCATGATACTCATGGTATAAGTAGATGAGATAAAAATAGATCAAGAATTAGCTGTTACATTCTTATTACTTAATTATATTTATAACTTGGTATCCATAAGTTGTGTATTAAATACTATGATATGATTTATTAAGGATCAACTATAATTCATTAAGTAATGTATTAGGGTTTAAATTTTATTACATTTGATCTACCCTTAGATCAAATCTCCCTTACCCAAAATAAGATTTTAGCAGAGGTCATATTGAAACTTATGACAGTCAACTTGATGATTTACTTCAATTCCATCAAGTTGAGAGAAGCTTCAATCACTTTGACAAGTTTTGTTCAAAAGCGCGAAAATTATTCAGATTTTCTATGCATGAAAGAAATGCACACATCTGTGTTCAACTTATTTCTAAGCTCTAATGCTGGGATGTTATAGACTCTTCCCCTTAAAATAAACTTCGTCCTCGAAGTTCATAAACTCTCATGTTTAGGAGTAAGGAATGGTCTTGCAATGATTACTATATGTCTCAACTCCATGGTAGCCTCAATGGGAATAATTGTAATATCCCTATCCAAATTCTTTCTTGGAATTCTCATCACACTTAACAATTTCCAACTAGTTGTCTCCAATACTCCAAAATCCTTTAATTGGGTCTCTTATTTGGTTCATTACCCTGATTAGGTATCCTAATCCATCTCCTTTTATGTAATCATCGAACTTTTTACTATACTATGTAAGGTCTAGGAAGTCTCACTAAAACAGGGTTTACAATTTCTACTAGAGAGTAGTTGTAGTCAAAAGACTATATTTGACTTGTCTTTGAATCGTTTAAACTGATAATCTTTCCAAAGACTGGTTTTGGACACATTTAGTCCATACCATTGGAATTTCTTGTTTCACTACACATGTCCAATTGGATATGCTTTATTACTACTTAAGGATCATTTAGGATTTACTTCTTATAGAATTAGTTTGTTAGAACTATTCTGTTTTATTACTTCAAGATTTTACCTTATCAAGCTTTAGAAATTCTCTTGTTATTACCTTAACTACTTCTTCAACTTCCACTTATTAATTGCCTTAAGGTTTGAGTCCTACTACATTGGTTTAACTTCAATCTTCCATCCAGACATATTTCCGAAAGTACTTTAATAATAATGACTCCTGTTAACCTTATGAAAATAAGGCTTAAGTTGTCATAGGTTAGTATTTCTTCTCCAACCTCTACCCTGGAATCTAGATAACAGTACTTCTGTTTACTGTTTACTCTCCCCCTTAGGGTTTACTAATAGTCTCTAAACCGTGTATAAAATAACCATTGGCTTTATAATTAGAATGTTGGTTTTTATCCAACTTATAATCTACTTAGTTAGGGTCTTATGAAATATTGTATGGTGTATCCACACAATTGTGGATCTCCGAAGCGAATCTTTCAGCACTATTTGTCTTAATTACTATTTGGACATTTTCTCTTTAATAGGTCTGACTTCGCAAAGCGCATCGAAAGACGATCTCTTAAATTTTATACTCATTTATTTCTTAATTAACTTAGGCCATGTTTTATGCTCTTTATGCAACCATTAAGATGATCTGGTTAACTATGTCAACCAACACCGATTGCGGACAAGATACCAACTATGGACCAGAATACCGACTATGGGTCAAATACCAGTTGTGGATCATCCTAGGTTGTAGGTATTACCCTACGGCTTCCAACATCCCTATGGAATTATCTCTGAATAGTCAGAGCTTGAATACCATATTAATTTCCAAAACTTCTTCTTTGTACTTATTCATGATACTTCCATGAACTAGGTACTACTACTTCCTTAACTTCTTAATAACATCACATACTTTGGATGAACTTTAAGTTCATCACTTCTGGTTGCTCCATATAGTTCCTACATTTATCTTCCTTCTTATTGCTAACTAGCAATGATTTGAACTTGAATCCTCCTTCAAATTATGTTGATACTCCTCATATTTTGCTTAATTATTCGTGTAAGTCTTCATCTTGGTCTTTGGAACTCGTCACTCCCTTACACGAATTCCCATTCCTATCTAGGTCTATAACATCAAGTAGTAACTGGATGTTGCAACATGCATTTGCACACCAAGTCAAACTTCATGTACAGATCTAGTCAATCAAGAAGATAAAAAACAGATAAATCCAAATGTGGTACATATAACACACAATATTCTAAGCACAGAATATAGTAGTTGAGTATAGTATCTCTAGAATTCAGGCTTAGTTGTGTATTATATGACACCTCCTCATATAGGTTTACATCATGATACTTAGCACTTAGAGTCAATCTACTCTTTGTCTCAATATTTACCCAAATTGCTCAAGTGCAACAGGATAATCTTTAACAAAGTGGTCACAATTTGGTTTTGACTAACCATTTTGTCTCACTTTTGGAATGCCTAATTGAACCAACCTTTCATTATTTAGTAAACTAACCTCACATGATCACTCCAAATGACTAATCAGATTCTATTTACTAACTTATCCCTAGGATTATGGGAATTTTTTTAGCATCTATGACTTCTATCATAGTTCTATCATGCTATTTTCTTACTACTACTTTAGAATGATTTACTAATTACTGTTCATATTTACACCTACATCATGGGTTCGGAGCTAATCTCACCATGATCTTGTTATGTTTTACCTATACATCATGATTTAAGAGTTAATCTAACCATGATGACTTTGTTTCTCATTATACTATCATTAAGTCTTAACATAATTTCACTTCATCACGTAGAATTATAAAGTGAATCCCACATGATTACTACTCATTCCATCAACTTTTATCCTAATGATATTCATTATGTTGTCTTTGGTTATCAACTAACCATCAGCTTACACTATCTTACTTAAATTCTAAGGTTAGGCTACACCATTAGGACTGCTTCATTTGATGTCTTACACTTGATCCTAGTCTACTGTGACCAGTTGGCTTTCCTACAGTATCTTGGTGGGTTATGTCTTCTTCGGAAGACACTAAAGAGCACTATACTTGAGAAAAGATAAAATGATTACTCCTAAGAAAGAATGACTTAAGCATCCGACTTAGGTGTGGCAAGGTTTATCCTCAAGTGGATGCTTATCACCAGTCATCAGAATATTTGGTTTAGATAAGATGGCTCCTATAGTCACTATCCAACCTACAGATCTTCCTAAAAGGGTTTTAATCCCAAGGTAAAGGCATATGCTCTGATACCAACTGCGGTGACCTAGCATACCACTACATGATGTAGTACACTATAGTCGTTGACATAACACCAATGAAACACTGTTCACTAGTATTACATCCCTCAGAGCAGTACAACAGAAACACAACAGGTCCAAGACATGACTATAGGTTACAACTCAACTCTTTACACAAGATCCAGAGAACACTCTAGGTTAAAGAGAGAGAAAGAAACTTCTTACAAAGAAGAATCGGGAATAAACAACTAAAAAACTATCATACTAATAAGACTAGTATTTTAACTAATGGTCTAGCATTGCTGCTATTGCAATACACTACAAAAAATAGGTTCTATGGCTAGAGGTTACATTCCTATCTAACCAGTAACTTCGTCTTCACTTGAGTTGATGTATATGTTGATTTTCTTGACTTCATTGAAGAACTTTAGCTTCTGGTGATGATTCCCGGAGCATAACTTGATGTAGACGTCGTCTTAATGGCTTCAGAATCTAGCAAGGGTTAAGAAGATACGTTGAGTACGAGCGTACTCAGCAAGTTCACTAGAAAAGGAGTGTTTTATGCACTATATCTACAGCCACAGACCGTAGGTCGTAGGCAATGCAAGTTTTCATAAACATTTCTTCAAAGGTTGCTTTTATTCTGAAAAGCTATGTTCGTCAGCCTTCACAGGTTTACCAGAACTTTCATGGAGTTCCTTTCCCGCCGCGTTCGCAGCTCCTTCCCGGAACAGGGAGTAACAAGTTACAGTTCTTACACTCTGCAGAGGTGCGTCACTTTACCCATGAGAGACCTTAGGTTTTGTTGCACGACCGGGAGTATGTCTCCGTTCAAACTTCCTTGGTTTGAGGCCCAACCTAAGATCCAAGCCAATCACTTCCTTCTCCGCGACCCCACATGTCTCCTTGGTGTACGCCAGCCCACCTATTGAATTACGGTTGTTGGTAGTGTAGCCCGTTCAGATGCCGGAACTATCATGGGACGTTGAGTGCTCCCACCCATATGTTGCATATCCTCTACGAATTACCAATTAATATGCACGCTATGAGTGATAACAGCCATGACCTGTACATCCGGCTCCATGCGAGAGAGAAAAGATACAACTGACTTCTCCGTCCCATTCCAAATCTCATGGTCAACGCGTAATATACGGCGCAAGAATCACTGGCGACAATGGTTGTTAAGTCCTAAATAATATGTTCCTTTACCACCGGAACTTTCATAGTAGGTTATTACCTCATGGTAAATAACCTATAATCACATTATTATGAAAATAGTGTTTTCTGACCTTTTTCAAATGCAGGTGATGACAACACTGGATTTGTAAAATACTTTACAGAAAATAATCTAAGGACATGAGCAAGTGTGAACTTGGATTTTGTGATTGCAAGATTATGCACTCACGATCTTCAAGACAATATAAGATCCAATATCTGAAATCATCATCATTGGTCCGGTAAGTACTAATGTTTAAAGAAGCAAGATGCTTTATGCATAAGTAATATAATGCAAGTTGATAAACTCGAATCCCGGGGATAACGTTGTTCTAGGGTTTGAATACTGGAATTGGTTTCTTTAGAATGTGTTGTCCTTTTAGATAAGTTTCATACTTGTGCTTCTTATTAAGGCTTGTGAGTGTGTGTGAAACAACATGTAATGATAATATCATACAACAATAAGATACAACATGTGGAATGTTACTTAAATATTTCTTATATGAGAATTGACTTATCTTCAAATCTTACTTTACAAGTATTGGTATTTTTGTAAGGACTTAAGTATTAACAATCCTAAGTATACAAGTAGAGTATAAAGTAATGTGATTATGTTTAATTGTCATATGTTGACTGAAGTGGCAAAACGAATAACTTTTGAAGAAAAGATTTCTTTATTAAGGTTTAAACAATTCGGATAGTTTTTAGAATATGATTGATAGAATGTGATTGATATTATTTATGCTTGCTTGAATAGTCTGGACTTGAGATGCTTATAACTTAATAATATTTATTTATTAAATATTATTTATTTAAATGGTTTACATAATAATGTTTGATAATAGTTAAATGTTATATATTTTATTTTTCTGAAATTTTTTATATATTACACATAATTTTCTGAATTATGAAACAAAAGATATTGATTTTATAAGGTTTAATCATTTTATGAATTTTTTAATTAAATAAATAAATGTGTTTATTAGGTAATGCCGATGTCAGCATGAAGTGAGGGGTTTTCCTACCAGATCTAATCCTGGCGAGAGGAAGAAGAAAGAAGGAAAAAGATCGAAGGGGTACGTGGGCCTAGTTGGGATGGCTTGGGCCAGGTTGGATCGTTGTGGCTGCTCGTGGGCGACGGATAAGGTAGAGGGAAATGGGCCACGACCAGTTTCTGGACTGAGTCCATTTTTTACTCTTTTCTGTTTTTTGTTTTCTGTTTTCCTTTCTTGTTTTGTATTTACACCTTTGTTTTAAGATTTGTATTTTTCATTTGTTTGAATATTTACCATAGAATTTTATCTGCTAGATAATTGTAGCAATATTGAAATGTATTTATGATCATTTTGTGAACCTTTATTATATATTGTTATGTTTCTTTATTTTCTTTATAAAAATCCTTTTTTAATATTGTGTAAGGGTCTTTGTTATTAATTTTCTTCCCATAATAAGCCATGGATTTATTTTAGGATATTTTCTTATTTGTTTATAAAACTTAATTCTAATTAGCTTGTAGTTTGGAGGGAAATCTTTATAGAATGATCATTTATTATTATTTTATGTATGATATATAAAGGAAATTATCTGGTTAATATTACTCCCATTTGTCTCGAGAATAATAAGGTATATATTTTTTTATAACTAACATAAGGGTTAGGGTTTGAATTGTAAATTCTCACCCTAGGGTTTATGGTACTTAATACACTTATATTCTTTTGTTAATGTGAATAAAGATTAATGGCTAAGACAAATTGTATTTATGTTTGTGATCTTTAATGATATCACCCTTTAAAATAGAAAGTTATTATCTTGAATGCCTGATGGAAAAGAATTGATAAAGATAACTCCTAAGCACATATGGTTATGATAATTGGAAATGACAGAGATGTGCTTAAGTGATTTGCTATAGGAAAATATTCCTATAAAGCATTTGTGAAAATAAAATGATTTATCCAACAGATGAGATGGATGTTAAGATTGGTTATAGATTTAGGGTTTGGTGTTTACCAATTCCTATCTTCCATAATTCACAATCCTGGACTTCTAATTAAGGAATTCCTTTCCTAGATATACTACTTCTTTATATCCATCATCATGTGGTAACATGATGAGCTTTACTTTACAGAAATATTCTTATCCACATTTTATTCTTCTTAATCCATTTATAAATCCAATGAGCTTGACACTAAACCTTTTCATAATATTCTCATATTTATACTTGTTTATATCAACTACTTTACTGCTGATAACGTCCAATCCAACAAGCAGTTACTTCTAACTCCATTCATACTCTTCCTTAATCATCCATCACTAACATTACTCCAATGGATGTATATAAATTAAATTCTACTTTCCTCAAAAGCTTATTATCTTTTTAAGAGAAATACACTACTTCAATAACTCCATGCTATTCTAGCTTCAACTTAATCATACTATCTTATATCAACTTATCTCCAATATCTTATATTCAAACTTCACATCATATCATGGTGACTTAGCATGGCTAACCTAGAATAATATATCTTTACTAGGGTTCAATCATGTTCTATCCACCACTGTCACTTATACTTGATATAATCATTCAATCTTGGTGACAAAAGCATGATCATTAGAATCCTTTGATCATTTATGGCTTAGGTTTCCAGTTGGCTAATCAAGACCTTTATCAATACAACACTACAATTGTATTAGAATTATCTTCTTAGTGTATCTATCTGACTAAGAGAGACTATTCATTTACTATTCCTACTTTATTCAATAGGATTACTCCTGGTAACTTATCTTCAGAATTCATCCTTGTAATCTTCTTTGTTACCATATTGATTTGATTTCCTCCAATCACTCCCATCCTATAGATGATATCTAAAACTAGCATTACTATTTACCTCTTCTTACTTCTTTCTTTATAGGCCTTAAGTGAATGCTATAACAGGGACAAGAGTTGATAGATCAAGAATTGATAGTTTAAGAATTTGTGAATCAATAGTTGATTACTCAACATTGATGAACAACAAATATAAGAATAGGATTCAATAGAGCTGATAAGGATTGATATGGAAAGAAAGATATATGGTGAGTGATCTTGACTTTGATTTCTTTCCTACCCAATCTCACTAGAGAGTTAAGGTTAGGTATTATCATGATACTCATGGTATAAGTAGATGAGATAAAAATAGATCAATAATTAGTTGTTACATTCTTATTACTTACGTTATATTTATAACTTGGTATCCATAAGTTGTGTATTAAATACTATGATATGATTTATTAAGGATCAACTATAATTCATTAAGTAATGTATTAGGGTTTAACTTTTATTACATTTGATCTACCCTTGGATCAAATCTCCCTTACCCAAAATAAGGTTTTAGCAAAGGTCATATTGAAACTTATCACAGTCAACTTGATGATCTACACTTGAATTCCATCAAGTTGAGAGAATCTTCAATCACTTTGACAAGTTTTGTTCAACAGCGCGAAAATTATTCGGATTTTCTATGCATGAATGGAATGCACACATCTGTGTTCAGCTTATTTCTAAGCTCTAATACTGTGATGTTACACTGGTGACTATATCGGATCAATCCCTAAGCATCATCTACCCTTAAGAATGACACCCTATGTTTCGGGATACACATACATGATCGAGACACTCTCGTATCATTGACCAACAACAGTGTCTAGAAACTCATGACGGGCCCATGCATTCCACGACTGACTTGATCGCTTGAACCTTGAACGTCGAGGATCATTCCCTTTGCTCTATGAAACCTTGTTTGTCCAAGACCTGATCTACGGTATCGACATACCTAGTTCAATCATGCTACCGACAAACAAATGCACTCTTTCCTGCGATATTACCTCCCCGTGACCTAGTCACATGTTTGCAAACATGTAGTAATAATCTCACCGAGTGGGGCTAGGGTATCTATTCATCACTCGGATGGGAAAATCCTGATCTTGATGCATACGCTTCAACATACTCTAAATACCCAATGTATACCTTTATGATCACCCTGTTATGGTGTGACGATTAATGCAATCAAAGCAGCCTTAGATGGTAGTGATTAAACATGATCTCGCAATCAAAGGAGTAAGTTACTATGCCTTACTAGATATCACAATGTTGAACTATGTGACTGGATCAGATTGCAATACTAGGGTTTGGTTTTGTGTCAGCCAAGATCGACGAGACCAGATCGACGGAGACGAGAATGGCGCCGCACTGCAATGACTAGGGTCGCGAATGATAGAGCTCACTTCGGGAGGTGGGGACATCGTGCGGTGGTGCGGATTTTTTCTGGGTTCTATACCTCTATGGTATGCATTCACATGGTAATACGGGTTTTGGATCATGGCGTCGTGTGTCAAACAAAAACAAAACAGCCAAGCCAAACTTACCCCTTCAAGTTCGCGCTAGGGAGGAGCACTGAAATAAGCCTCAAGAATTACTAAATTCAACATCAGCCTACAAGCTGGAGCCTAACCAGAAATTTGTTTTTTTGGTCCACAATGGATGATGGTTTCATGAACAAAAAAACAATAGCAATGCACGCCAAATTAAAGTACCGCATCTCCGTATATCAGGTTTCAAAGTTCAACTCTTGTGATTACGCTATCAAATTCTATAGCTTGTTGATCGAAAGCCAGCTAATCCATCACAATGCAGGCCATGTGATAGGATCGGGATAATTTGGTAATGATATTTTTTATGAGATGCACTAGAAGGTTGTGTGGCCTTCGCTTGTCACATACATACCATATCACATGCAGAGCATACCATATCAGTATAGCCCGAGTGATTAGCGTACCTAATATACACATGATACTGTAGAATAAAATGTTAATATTGGTGACCACCCAAGCCGAGAGAGAATATAAACTTTATAGCGAGTTTGATCTGTGGGTCCACCATATTAATCTTTGCTTGCGTGCCCTGATGAATTAGTTGGGACTTGGGACTACCATACTCATGTTTATGTTTAGCCTTGATCGGTCTATTGCCCGTCCACACTTGCGTTCCCTCAAAAAGAATAGTTTCTCATCTCTATATACATGATCTCAACAGATCTTTTTACGTCAACCTAGAATCAGATCAGGATCACAAACATTGATTGTATTTGTTGGCAAGTTGACTTGCACATGGAGTTCTGGGATCAGCGTAGTCTGCATGGCACCAAATCAGAAAAGGGCTCATTGTAGAAGTTGGTAAGCTGGTAAGCTGACTAGACATCAAGCAGATCTTCGTCTTCGTACGAAAGAAACCAAAAGACCACCTTCTTTATTAGATCCGACACAGCGATCCCCATACCGCTGGCCGGTTTCGGGAGAACGAAACGAGCAGGCAATTAGGGTTAGAGAGCCGAGCTAGGTCTTCCAATGGAATCCCATCACCGACACCTCCTCTACCAGATCGCCACCACAAGGAACCGCTACCTCCACCCCGACCAAGGGACACCGCCTAGGTCCGCGCTTCAGCCTCTGCCGCGGCCACCCCAGCAGCTCCGGATTCTGCCTCCGATGCACCGCCCCCCAGCCACCTTCGGCAGCTAGGCCCGCCGCCACCGCGGCGGCAGCGGCGACGATTGGATCTAGATGGGGGGCTCTAGCGGCGGCTGAAGTCCCCCTGGCAGCGCCCTGGGAAGCGTCGCGAGGGGGAGGGGGGTATCGCCAAAATTCAGTCATATACGGCATATTATGAACCAATAAACAGTTGATTGTAGCCATTGGCAATTTTACGGTCTAAACACAGTCATATACCGCATATTTGAAGTTATATAAAAGCCAAAAGAATTTGACATTCTTCATACTGGCTGCACATATTATTAGTCTAGATACAATGAGATTAGAATCCCATGCATAAATAAATTGTAGCCTTTGGAAAGTTGGCTACATGAGCCGAGTAGGATACCGGACATTTGCGATTCGCTAAAAAAATTAGGCTCCCATCTCTGCAAAGTTACTTGCTTAACATCTTATTTATCTAGCTAGCATCGGATCAGTATCTAGATTAGGTTGTAGCCGTTGGCAATTTTCCACCCTGGGCAGGGAGTCACGACGTTGTCTGGTGTCTTCCTTCTAGTTCCCTGAAAAAAATTCTTCCTACTAGGTTGCAGAGCTGAGATTTTTTTCTACCGAGTTCCAGTTCTCTTGTCATTTTAAAAATTTCAAAATCATATTTATGAGTTTTAAAATTATTTTAAAACAAATCAGGATTTTGCCCATGATTTATCTCACAATCATGCAAAAAATCAATTTTAAATACTTTGTATCCTGAGATGTACAAAAATGACAACGGTATAAATCTGTGCAAGCATCATTTTCCAATCTCCAATTTTTTTCAGATTCGTCATTTTTGTGTAGGCCACAATATAGAAAAAATCACGTCACCATTTTATATGCTTATGGGATACAACATTGATTATATATGTCCAAAATTATTTTCAGATATTTTTAAAATCTGTAAATATGATTTTTAATTTTTAATTGAAAAGAGCACCTGTGCTCAGGAGCCAAAGACACTTTCCGCTAGTTGCAGATATTATTAGTCTATAGGTTAGAATGAGATCAGAATCCGAAACGTAAGTAAATTGTAGGCATTGGCAAGTTGTCAACATGAGCCGACTCGGATACGGCACATTTGAGTTCCTAAAAAACAAAAGCCTCTCGCCTCCGTGTACTCTGTTGCACCTCATATTTTTCTATCTGCTAGGATGTTGACTACCGCGTAGAGTTCCATGATCAACGTAGACTACTTGGCATCAGATCAGAATCGCAGACGAGATTACAATCAAGTTGTTTATATTTGTTCACTGGAGTACATCTCATCGCTTGGTCTGCAAGTTAGCATGCTATTGCGTACAAGAAAATTTGACTTTTGACTTTTTTTGCATACAAGAAAATTACAGCAGAAACATTTCATTTGTTACTTACATATCAGCAATTACAAACACTATTACTAAATTAACCATCAGCATACATGCGAAGAAAATACGGAGGATGATTTCCCGAACAAAAAATAAATAATATGATGCGCGCGAAATTAAAGTATTGCATCTCCGTTTTTGAACCTCGGTTCTTCTAATTATCTTCCTGATTGAAAGCCATCATGATAAAACGGTATCTATCACATGCAGGACATATGATGTGATCGGAATAATTTGATACTTGTAGTATTTTAAGAGACTAGTAAGCGTGCACGTGCGTTGCACGTCATAATCTATAATAAAATATTTATTTTAAATCTTATTGATTTTTTAGCGAGTTTCTTTTTACCAAGCTATTAAGTTTGACTCGTGCCTAACACTAAGTGTACGACAATCATTTGTTGGATTGGCGGATGGTAAATAGAAAATTGATTGAAAGGTAAACTTAACTTCCGATGATGAGTCTGATTGATCTTTTGAGTATTTTAGGAGGTCTATTCACGACATACAAATCATGGGACATTTGTTGCTTTCGTTGACTTCCAAGTATCTGCTTTTTATATCCTGATCGCTCAACTCCGAATCTACTAAAATGACAGCTATTTTGTCTCTAAATGTGACATATGAGCCTACGTCATACAATAAGTAACAAGACACGTAGCTAATACACCTGTTTAGAAGTGTCGGGTAAAAAATCACTGGTGAAGCACTCATTCAAACTTAACAACCATAGACCAAGGAATAACACGCATGATTATATATGTACTACTCCATCCTTTCTAAATTAACTCATTTTTCTAGATTGATAGTCCATCCGTTTTAAAATATAAAATGTTTTAGTTTTTTGAAACAAATGTATCTAGATATTCTTTAGTGTGTAGGTTTGTATAAAGTTACATACTAAAAAACGTCTAGATATATTCGTTTCACAAAAGCCAAAACATTTTATATTATAAAACAGAGGGAGTATGTATCTATACACTGAATCGCATCTGGATAAATGTGAATCTAGACAAATATAAGTCAGTTTTTTTTTTCAAATCGAGGAGCTTTATTGATCAAACGATGGCCTCGTGACACGCACCACACCCTATCTACATCGGGTCCGGTTGAATAGAAAAAAAAGTGGATAATCGGTGGTACTCACTCAGTCAATCTCATAATCCATTGCTAAAGAAAACCACCCCGTCTCCCTAAAAAAAAAACACCCCGTCACCTACATCCCGACCGTCGTGAGCTGTTGCCCATGTCTCCCGCCGTTCCCCATTCCTTACTCCCAAGTCCCTATCTCAACCTCGTCCCTCCCCTTTGTCCCCAGCTATAGCGCGAGAACTCTGCGCACCCCTGCTCTTCCCCACCTCATCCCGTCGAATCCGGTCGCCGAAGTGCCTGCGGAGGCAGATGAGCTCGTCATGGTCACGGGCGAGCCGGCGCTAGGCGCTGTCGGAGGCGGACACGGGCGCGGAGCCATACATGGACACGGACACGGAGGCATGGGCTCGTCTCCACCGGAACGGCGGCCACAACAATCGCGTGTCAGAGGGATCCACGGGCTGACCACAAAATGTACAAGGTCAAATCCTCTTTCTCATTTCTCTTTCCAAGTTGTTGATCTGTCTAGGCCAGAGTGATCTTCCTGATCTAAATAGGAGGATTGGCTACCTAGAGCATTTTCAAAGTCTGGGCACGCCATGCGCAGTGGCGGTCATCCAGTGTCATCGATCTTGCTTTTGCAGTTCGTCCTCGTGAGCTAGACGGATAAGAGGCAGGCAGATAGATCTCGGGTTCGCAGTTTGGCCTGGCGAGCAGACAAACAGGCAATAGACAAATCAATTTTTTTCTTAGCAAAGGTAGATGGGTCGATCGGTCCCACTTTCATCGCTTGTGGCTTCTTGACCTGTTAGTATGTCAGGCAAGCTGACCCGTGGGTTGTGTCCTATGTGGCTCAATGCCTCAAATAACAAGGAAACAAGCATAATATGGCCCAAATATAGAACTGCGTAGGTCTGTATGCCCAAAACCGTGAATTGGACAATAAAATCAAGCACACCAACTTTCCCATATATAGGTTAACGCCTGTATATAAAAACTACATGTTACACATTATATATTAGGCAAACATAACTTTTGGTTTGGCTATCAATAGGTGAAGATAACTTTCGCTTGGGCTGTCAGTATTTGACACTAATGTTAGCTTTGATCAGGTCTGCAATGTGTTTCTAACGAATATGCTTTCATAAGAAAAACGGTTTCTAACGAATATACTTTCATAAAAAAGACAGCTATTCATCTTTAACTTGTTATTCCCATGCAACACAAAATTGGATGTTTGATGGATATAATCCATATTTGCTCTAAACTTCATGACACCTGCATTAGATGAGCATAACCATTTGTCTGGAGCACCACTACATCAAACGAACTAAAACAATATGGGTTTTTTCATAGTATGTTTCCTTTTTGGACCAAATCATCAAATGAACTAAAAGAATCTATATGTTATCTGAAAAGGAAGTGGATTTTCTAACAATTGTAAAAATGCATGCAGGTTTAGCTACGACGATAAATAAATATAGGACTGGTACAACATGAAGTCTTGTGGTGTCTAAAGCTATGGTGCAGTTACATCTTCCTTGCTTTATCTAACAATATTTATTCTTTTCTGTTCTGTATTAGGCAGTAATGGTAGATTTATATGTTTTTTGGTGATGAACAATCACAAAAGGAAGAGGAAGCAGCCAACCAGATGAGTAACTAAGGATATAAAAGAGAAGGAAGAAGAAAAATAAATCGGCAACTACGCTTCAAGGGTAACCTTCCATTTACTCCCAATACTGTAATTTGATGCATGTATTTGTTCCCTGAATAAAATGATACCTTGCTTGCATGTGTTATGAGAGAGAGAGAAGGTAGGTGAGCGATTGCTAGAGAGAGAGAGAGAGATGACATAACCATTGTATATTAATTACAGCGATTGAGAACTCAAAGGGTAGTAAATATGGTCCGATCAGTAAAATGATATAACCATGTACACAAATATTGATATTAGGATGAGAGTACATACCGACATTTTCCTTTCTAGGTACCTCTGTAGAATGCATAGACGTAGGGTAGTCAGTAGTACTTTGTAGATGTTGACTCTCATAATTAGCTTTGGTCATTTGAGGTTGATTGGAGCCACAAAAAGGACCTCCAAATGAGTAAAAGGAAAAGAGCCCTCGCATTAAGTCCAATTAAACACAATCGAGTATATGCAGTATAAACAAATCTATGAACTAACCTGAGTTTTCAAATGTGTGACCTGAGGTGTGTAAGTTGACAGTTCTACTCAATTGGGGTATTTCAACACCTGACAATTGTGTGAGGGGCCGTGTATTGTGTTTCATTCTTTCTACCTTATTATTATGACAAAGAGGCACAACAATTGCTCTCATCCTTCCTGCAATTTTTTGCATTTGGTATGCATCATTCATGTGCATCCAATTGCCCTCATTTTCGTCAGTCACATTATTCTTGTTTTCTTGGGGATGCCTCCAAGTGATTGAAATGATTCTGGTATAGTTGATTAATCTGTAAGAAAATTGCACATAGAATTAATAATTGGCAAACTATAAACATTCAATCAGTAGTTGTGGTAGTAGAGAACCTGTGAATATGCATCTCATGAAATACCAGTTGGTCGTGTGACCTACATGTGAATATGCATCTCATGAAATCTAGAAGAACTATATATTGTGACATATATAAAGATGAACACCGCGTAATGAAGCGACAGATTAGTTGCCAAGCAATAATAATTACTACTCTTAGCTGTGCCAGATTAGTTCAGGGGAGGCATCCATACAAGTGCATCTTGTAAATACTGAAGGAAAGAATGAAACGAAGTCCTATAACTCAAATGTTGTTCAATGACTTGTTTCATTATTTGTATCGATGTATTGTGCTTGCTCTACATCTTATTTTTGACTACATGCTTTAGGTATGCTTATGCATGGTACAAAAAGTAAATTACTTGAAAACAATGAGATGGTGTTTGGAAATTGATGCCAGAGGAGACATCCCTTTTTCTCCAATCATTGGACATGATTGTAGTATAAAAATATGGCTGGAGAAATGAAAATTGAAAAAATCTGACATGATTGTAGTATAAAAATATGGCTACAGAAATGAAAATTTAAAAAAGCCGGATGGAAGCTCTCACTTCAGTTTGTTGAAATGAGGTATGGACTGATGGAAGCATATTTTTCTTTTGCACCAAACATGTATTATACAGTTGTTTCAAAGCTCTTCTTAATTATTATTCGTCTTGTTGATTCATATTGTGCTAAGTGAGAAAAGTGACACTTTTGAACCTTCTGGTTTAATAATGTTCTTCTAGAATCAGTCGTCGCGGATAGCCAAGTTGGATTACATACTTTCTGTAGAAAGTGATACATTTGTCCCAACAAATGATGACAATCTGGATAAAGTTTCTGACAGTCATCTCATGTTTTCTTTGATGTTTGTCATACAACATATTATTTTGTACTATACCAACCTCAAATATCTCCTTGTCTTAGTTTCATGTGCCTCTTGATTGTTCAACAATACCTTCTCTGCAATATCGTATCTACGGATCTTTGAGTAGAAAGTTGCCCAATTCTCATATGTGAATTTGAACGTTATGTATAGTTGATTGGATGGTGGATGTCATGTGAATTCGACACAAAATGCTGCTCTTTATATAGTGAGGATTTGCAAAGCAACGGGCCATCAATGAGTTCCTTCAATGGTAACTGAATTCATTTTTCATCACGCTTTTAGTAGAGATATATGGTATTGGTCATACTGATGACAAGGTCCTTGTTCTTGAGTTTCTTGTGATGAATCCAAAAATGATATATGGGCTTGCTATACATCTTATTTTGGATTCCATGCCACATATTAGTTAAAGAAATTAGATCAGTTATAGAATTTATTTATTGGGTTGTTCATTTGAAAAATCTATGTGACAAATCTGGTGTTTATTAACAAATTAATATATAGAGTTGCTGTGACTGACTATTGACATGGTAATGGTAAATATGTTGAATGTCATGATATGGTGGTGTTGCATATTAATTACCTAGTAATCTTCTGATAATCATGAAAGCAATGGTTCGTTTCTAAAACATTGTATTGTCACCTTTTACAGGATGGCGAAGCCGGAGGAGGCGATGCAGGGGCGCCCGCACACCCGACGGTGCGATGCAGTAGGGTGTACGCGGTGGCGAAGGTGGAGATGACAGCGGTGGCAATGTTGTCATCTAGGATGGCGTCGATAGCAGCGCAAGGAATATGGCGATGGCGTCATCCAGGAAGGCGTTTGATGGCGACGACGGTGAAGGACGGCGGCGAAGGCGGTGATGGCGGATATGGTTCCATGAAGTGCTGCGATGGAGTCGTCCAAGAAGGCGTTTGATTGCGACGGCGGCAATGACGGCAATGGCGGCGAAGGACGGCCACAATGGCGGCGAAGGCGGTGATGGCTGCTATGGTGCCGTCAAGTGCGTCGATGGAATCATCCAGGAAGTCGTCGATGGTGACAACGCCAAGGATGGAGGAGAGGTAGGCGACAAAAGCGGTGGCGATCTAAGAGGCGACGAAGGCGGAGACGGTGGCGACCTAAGAGGTGACAAAGCAGGCAGATATGGTGGCGACCTAAGAGGCGTGGGTTTATGGACACCAGATCGTGGGTGTGATCGTTTCCTTTTTGTGTTTTTTTCTAGCCAAGGGGTACGCGGGTGGGTTGTCATGCTCCAGAGCACAGTCCGACAAAGCGTATTGCTATGTGCACCCAGGCGAATGGTTAGGATACTATAAATCGTAGGATGGAGATATCGTTTGGTTGTAAGTGGCTGTATATGTTTGTTCGGGTGTCTGTAGCAAAGTTTTTGTTCGTGGATTTATTAGTAGTAGAGATGCACTAGAAGGATGTGTGGCCTTGGTTACGCTGTTGTGTTAGATGAATATCATATCGTATCCTGAGCATATCATATCATATCAGTATATCCTGAGGGATTAACGTACCTAATATAGGCATGACAAACCAGGATATTTTGCTATATATGGGTGACCACCCAACCTGAGGGAGAATAGAAACTTTGTAGCAAGTTTGATCCGTGGGTCCATCACACAAAGCTCCGCTTTGCCTCGATGGATCAGCTAGGACTAGCATCCTCGTGTTTAGGATTAGCCTTGGTTGGGCTATTGCCGGTGCTAGCCTTCATCTTCCTTATGTTTAGGCCTAAGAGCAAGATCCTGAGCGGTGGTCTCCCTCCGGGCCCTGCATTTTCTTGGCCTCTGGTTGGCAACCTGCCAGAGATGATGCTCAACAAGCCGGCATTCTGGTGGATCCACTTGATGATGAAGGAAATGGGCACCGACATTGCCTGCATCCGCCTAGGTGGTGTCCTTGTTGTCCCGATCACCTGCCGAAGATCGCCTGTGAGGTACTCAAGAAGCAGGATGCCAACTTCGCCTCCCGCCCTCTCACCTTCGCCTCATCGGCATTTAGCGGCGGGTACAAGAACGCGGTGCTCTCCCCCTTCGGCGACCAGTGGAGAAAGATGCGACGTGTCCTCACCTCGGAAATAATCTGCCCATCACGGCACCGGTGGCTCCACGACCAGCGCGCCCAAGAGGCCGACAACCTCACGAGGTACGTCTATACACTCGCCACCGCAACGTCCCCGGCCATCGACGTGAGGCATGTCGCCAGGCATTACTGTGGCAATGTCATCAGGCGGCTCGTATTTGGCCAGCGGTACTTTGGCGAGCCTCGGCTGGATGGCAGTCCGGGCACGATGGAAGTGGAGCACATGGATGCTGTGTTCACCTCGCTAGGGCTCCTCTACGCGTTCTGCGTCTCCGACTACCTCCCGTGTCTGCGCGGTCTCGACCTCGACGGACACGAAAAAATGGTCAAGGAGGCCAATGCGACGGCCAACCGGCTGCACGACACGGTAATTGATGAGAGGTGGCGGCAATGGAAATCAGGCCACAGGGAGGAGCTCGAGGACTTTCTTGATGTGCTCATCACACTCAAGGACGCAGAAGGGAGCCCTATTCTCACCATCGAGGAGGTCAAAGCACAATCGCAGGTACGTTCTGCTACGTACGTAAACATTTAGATACACGTTACGCATGCATGCAAGGTCACCCACGTAATTAATATGTTCATATGTTGGATGATGGTGCAGGACATAATATTTGCTGCTGTGGACAACCCATCGAACGCAGTTGAGTGGGCGCTCGCCGAGATGGCTAACATACCCGAGGTGATGCAGAAGGCGGTGGAGGAAATACACCGGGTGGTGGGCCAAGAGCGTCTGGTGCAGGAGTCAGACATTCCGCACCTTCCTTACGTCAAGGCATGCATTCGTGAGGCATTCCGACTACACCCTGTTGCGCCCTTCAACGTGCCACACGTCGCGCTGGCTGACACCAATGTCGCCGGCTACCGTGTGCCCAAAGGAAGCCATGTCATCCTTAGCCGTACGGGACTCGGCCGGAACCCAGCAGTCTGGGACGATCCGCTATGCTTCAAGCCAGAGCGGCATATTAATCCTAAAGCCGGCAGCAACGATGTGGCTCTCACCGAGAATGACTTGCGGTTCATCTCCTTCAGCACCGGCCGTCATGGGTGCGTGGCCGCGTCACTTGGGACGGCCATGTGCGTAATGCTTTTCGGACGGCTATTGCAGGGATTCACCTGGAGCAATCCAGCGGGTTCGGTGCCCATCGATCTTCGCGAGTCAGAGCACGATTTGTTTCTAGCCAAGCCACTGGTGCTAAACGCCAAACCTCGCCTGGTGAGACATCTCTATGCTGGTAGCCAAGGTTGAACAAGTTAAAATCCTATTGCCAATAAGCCAGATATGTCGACATTCGTCCCAACCTGTTGCAGTTATTATTTTGTTACTCCTTCGCCATAATTAAGGATTGCTACATCTACGAGCGAGCAAGTCTTGGCGTACATATATTTTTATATACTAAATGATACCCCGCATGTTGTGGCTGGATTTTTATACCAATGTCTCGAATGAAAGTTCATAAAAATATATACATTTATAAAAGCTTTGATGTAAAGCAGCGCATTGCATTATCTGGAACTGGATAAACATTTATGAGATAATCTGAGTACTTGATAATTGCATCTCCAGCCGCGCTCCCCAAGCGGCGTCTGACAGCAGCGCCGGATCGCTTGCTAGGAGAGCCGACATAATGTAATGAATGCCGTTGGGGAGCGTCGCTCCCTAGCCGCGCCCCCTAAGCGTTTCAACAAATTTTAGCTAAATTAAATTTTCATTCAAATTTTAGGAAAAGTTACATTATTTGATTGAAATTTAAGTACACCTAAACTAAAAAAAACTATAAACAGTTGTCGTGTCGGTCATGGAGGAAAGCAAGGTAGGCCTCATAGTCGTCCTCCGGCTCGTCCTTCACCTCGCCCATGTTGCTTCCTTCGCCTGTGGCCCGACTGCTATTCCCTTCGCTGCCCGTCAGGTCCACGATGTGGTCACCGGCATAGATGATCGACTGCTCAATCCCGATGGAGAGCGGGGCCACCCATGCACCATGGTCCTCGACGAACGCCTGTAGAGGGTGGAGGAAGGCTTACATGGGGTCGTCGGTTTTGGAGTATCGCCTGCTGCCAGCAATACTCCTCCTCGAGCCAGAACTCCTGCTGCCGGCTCATAGCCCCGCTCTGGCCACCACGACTCAGAGGCGATGGCTATGGTGGCCGAGGATGATGATCTCGTGCGCCGGATTACGCCGTGGTAGTGGCATGGCTCCCTCCTCCACCTTCACCTCACGCATGGTGGCGTGGTGGTACGGTGCGCTCCAGGACGAGGACGATGAAGGCGATGACCAGAGAGGCCCGCATGACGATGTAGACCTAGAGGAGGACCGCAACAACAACAATGCGGCCCTAGGATGCCACCTCGCTCGCTGACGGTGGTGGCTGCCAGTGCACGCTGGCGACGATGTCATCTCAAGCGGGGGATCCCTAATGCCATCGAGGATGGCCTGGAGGGTTCAGCCGGTGCGCCCCACCAGCAGTCTCGTACATCCTGGTTCTTTGTCTTTGGCGCTCCATGTCTTGCTCTCGACGATGGATAAAGAAACTCTCCCACTAGTCATCGTTATGCGGGTGCCACATGGCCGGCTCCTGCTCCACCCGCGTCAGGTGCACGGTGATCGTGGATCTCCAGCATCCAGCGGTCGCTGTTGCGCTTCGACTTCGGCAGGATGCCGACACCGACTTTTCCTTTGGAGAGAATCAGCGGCACGCGATGGCGCTGACATGGCATTGTCCTTCGTGCTTTCTTGGTACGAAGGCATCTTCCTGGATACCATGCAGAATCTCCGCACAGGCTCACGCTGGACCACTAATCCGGATCATATCGTTCATAGGCAAGCTCGGGCCCATTAGCTCATCCAATATGCCAATATTCATGATGGAATGAGGATCCGAGTTTCTTGTTGGACGACGTCGAAGGAGGTGATCAGGCTAAAGATGACTCGGAATTCGAGGAGTATGCGGATGACGAAGACTCGGAAGAGGAGGCTGGTAGCTCGGATGAGCAAGGACAAGGTTTGGATCAAGAGGCCGAGGTATGGTCTTCCTCCAAGGGGACAGAAACTTCTCAGGCTCAAGCTAAGGTTTCTCGCAAGGAAACCGAGGTTCAAGATCCCAAGCCTGCTCCTATCGAAGCAAAGGTATCCTTAGCCGAAGCCGGGGTGAATACCTTAGATGCACCTGCTCTGGAGGTTGCTGTTCCTCCACATCCTGATGAATCAACACTGGCTACCGCCTGAACTAAAAAACTTGAATTTTATTAAGTCCTCGGTATGCGGGCGCATGATGTAAGAAACAGTTCTAGTCCTTTTGCTACTATATGGTTTGTATACAATACATCTTTTTGAGCATTATCCCTTAATTTCATTTTTCTTATTACTCCGAGTTAATCATCTGGGCCGCGTCTACCATTTTTCGGCGTTCGACTTACGGGTTTGGGATAGATAAACCGAACCAAAAATACTTAGAAATTATGAAAACAAGCTTAAAATAGACACATGAATAATAAAGGATAATTAATTCAGGGGTTAGTAAGAAATAAAACATAAGTCGGCTCGCCTACTATTCTTCATATAGTCATTTTTCATGTGGTCGACATTTGCTGGCTTTTCTCTTGCTTACTATGAAGCCTATTTTTTGGACAGCAGTAAGTCGAAGAGTCGGCCTTTGCTGAAGAGACACTACTAATCCGGCCCAAGGATAAAAAATATAAGCCAGCCAACATAGAAAAATGCATACAAAAAGAACGAGTTCATTAAGGTAGTCCCCAAGTTACAGCTCGAGGTGCCGAGGTTTCATTCATTAGCTCATTGCCGGCATATAATCCGACATATGAGAGTTCGAGATACAATTCAGTTCGGCTAAGTGTAAAATGGACAAAGTAAAGCCACATTCCATGGCCTCTTTGACTCTTCACCTGTCCTGCCCGCCTTATTCTTCTCTTGTACTTGAGCATCTATAAGATAATATGCAACATTGTGGAGTGACTTGCTCACAATAAATGGACCCTCCCATGGAGGTGATAGTTTATGCATGTCGGCTGTGCGCTACACAAGCCGAAGCACTAGATCTCCCTCTCGAAAGGCTTGTGGATTCACTTTCTTACTATGGTAGTGTCTTAGCTTTTGTTGATACACAGCAAATCTGGACAAAGCCAACTCTCTAGCTTATTCTAGTAAATCAACATTGTTTTGCCGAGATATCTCATTCACTTCGGCTTCCTTGTATTTGATGACTCTAGGCGAATCATGCACCATGTCTGCCGGTAATACAACTTCTTCCCCATATACCAGAAAGAATGGTGTATAGCCTGTTGATTGATTCGGAGTTGTCCTTAGGCACCATAACACGGCCGGGAGCTCTTTGATCCAACACCCTGATAATCTTTCTAGCGGCTCAATGAGCCGGGGTTTTATCCCGGATAGTACTAGTCCGTTGGATCTTTCTACTTGCACGTTCGATGTGGGATGTCCGACTAATGTAATATCGATTCGTATCATATTTTCTCGGCAGAATCGAGCAAATGCTCCTTCGGAAAAATTCGTGCCATTATTTGTATAACGCTATGCGGGTACCCATATCTTAGGATAACATCTTTGAGAAATCTTACTATTGTGGGCCCATCACATTTCCTTATTGGTTTCACCTCGATCCACTTTCTGAATTTATCAACCATGACCAAGATATGGGTAATGCCACCACGAGCCGACTTAAATGGTCCGACCATATCCAAACACCATACGGCAAATGGCTAAGTGATTGGTATAGTTTTTAACTCGGATGACGGCATATGGCATTTGCTTCCATATCGTTGGCAACCATTACACTTTTCACTAGGTCCTTTACCTCTCGCAGGGCACTAGGCCAATAAAATTCATGTCTGAATGCTTTGGCTAGTAAGGCCCAATATGAAGCATGATGCCCACATTATCCTTGATAAATATCAAGCAAGATCTCTCGGCCTTCTGCCGGATCATCATACCTTTGCAAAACATTGGTTGTGCTTCTTTTGTACATCTCATAGTTTATTATGTTGTATGCCTTACCCTTCTTACGATTTGTCCGTCGAGGACTTCATCACTCGACAAAATCTCATCTTTTAAGAATAGAAAGATTGGCCGTTCCCCTTCTGGTATTTCATGTGCCAGGGTAACTATCTCATCAGTTTCCATTACATCTGCCGACATAACCTCTGACGGGTTAATCTGATCAGTCCCCGAGTCCTGCAAGACAGTCCCCGGTTATGTCGAGTCAGTCCCCGAGTTATTCGGATTAATCCTCCCATCTATGTCCATTGGGTCAAATTAGGATACCGTACTTGTCGGGATATGAATCGATTCGGATTCAGCTGATGGTACAATTGATGTTTTTTGAGGTGCTCAAGGGCTATGCCGGGTGGGTGCTTGCCTGGATGAGCCGAGTTTCGACAATATATCGGCTGCATCATTTTCTGCTCTAGGTACATGATGGAATTCACATCCGTCAAATTAACCACTTATCTTTTGTACATGGAATCTGTATAATGCCATGTTGGCATCCAATGCATCTCGATTTCCTGATAATTGTTGTACCACGAGGTCCAAATCACCAAATCATTGTAGCCAACGTATACCAATGTCTTTTGCTACCTTTAAGCCATGGGCCAATGCCTCATATTCGGCTACGTTGTTTGCAGCAAAGTGTATTTGTAACACATATTTTAGATGATCTTTTTTGGGAGAGGTGAGGACTATACCAACACCTAATCCATCCTTCAACTTTGAACCATCAAAGTGCATTTCCCAATATTTTGGATCAGGTAAAGAAGGTTCATGTTTCATTTCGGCCCAATCAACAAGAAAGTTGGCCACTTCTTGAGACTTAATTGCGTCTCTCCTATCAAATTGTGGAGCATAAGGGCTAGATCAATTGCCCATTTGGCTATTTGGCCACTTGCCTCTTTGTTGCTCATTATCTCTGCAATTGGCAGTGCAGTGTTGTCGTGTTGGTCCTGGGTGGGCCGGGGAGCGTGCGTGTTGTGTGTGCCACGTGTTAGGATAGGTGTGCATCGGGTGGTGTCCGGCGGCGGGGGTAGGATGTGGAGTAGGTGGTCTAGGGTTTGGGGTTTGGGGTGGTTCTAGGGTTTGTCTGGGTGGTAGACAGGCTGCCGGTTGGGCCTTGGGCCTGATCGGTGGCTGTCTCTTTGGACAAAATATTTTATTTATTTATTTTGTTTTTATTTTTTTATAAAAGATTTTGTAGGCAATTTGTTAGAAAAATAAAATATCCGAAAAAACCGGGGATTTGAGTTTGAAATAAAGGAGACTAATTAGAAAACAAAACTAGGTTTTTAATGAAATAGTTTTAGGGGCAGAGTATGCACGATGATGATGGTGGTGAAGATGCACAAGCAAAATAACACGCGATTTTATAGTAGTGTTTTTTTCTCAGGGAGTTACTGAAGGGAATATGCCCGAGAGGCAATAATAAAGTGGTTATTATCATATTCCTTATTTATGATAAATGTTTATTTTGCATGCTATAATTGTATTAATATGGAAACGTTAATATATGTGTGTATAATAAACAAAAAGGAAGTTCCTAGTTATGCCTCTCTTATAAACTAGCTCGTTGATTAACAAGATGATCAAAGGTTTCCTGATCATGGACTTTGGATGTTGTTAATAACGATGTCACAACATTGTTAGAATGATGTGATGAACATTCATCTTAAGTATAGCATTACGATCAAGGTCATTGTGTTTATATTGCTATAACATCATACGAAGTAATCTTAGTCCTTAGACCATGAGATCATGTCAATCACTAACACTGGAAGAATATCTTGATAACATCAAACATCACACCGTAACAGGGTGACTATAAATATGGGTTCAGTGCTACGAAGGTATTATGTTGAGGCTCATGTATCAAGAGTGGAATTTATCCATCCCGATGACGGAGAGATATACTCTAGGCCCTCTCGGTGATATCACATTGATTAGCTTGCAAGCAAGTGATTTGATCACTAGAATGTTATATCACGGGAACGAGAAAAGAGTACATGTCGGTAACGAGATAAAACTAGGTATGGAGATACCGATGATCGAATCTCGGGCATGTAATATATCACGAGTCAAAGGGATTGAGCTACATGTGTATAAGCTTCACACGATCACAGAAGTCATCGTTGAATGTGTGGGAGTCAATATAGATCTCCAGGTCCCGCTGCTGATTATTGATCGGAGAGGGGTCTCGATCATGTATACATTATTCGCGAACCGTAGGGTGACACACTTAAGGGATACCGACATCATTCAGAGCAAATGATATGCCAGAGAAAGAAAAAGAAAGCGTAGGAATTTATTTCACTAGACACCGAAATTGTTTCGGTTGAAATTGCTGAAACTGGTTCTGCATGTGAAATTGAATAATAGCAAGGGGTTTTATGTGAATGTTTGTTAATTAAAGTAATTAACAAAATTCTGAATAAAATAAATATCCGATCAATCTTCCACGAAACAGTCCGTAGCCGCCGCCACCATCGTCCCTAGATCAGTGGGATCTGAAGCTCTTCCCGGCACCCTGCCGGAGGGGAAATCATCCCGGAGGCCTTGTTCATCACCATGCCAACCTCCGGTATGAAGCGTGAGTAGTTCCACCTTGGACTATGGGTCCATGTAGTAGCTAGATGGTTGTTTCTCCTCCTTTGTCTACCATGTTTAGATCTTGTGAGCTCCGTTCATGATTATGATCATCTATTTGTAATCATGCATGTTGTGTTTGTAGGGAGTCGATAGATATTGAGATTACTATGTTAGATTGATTAATGGTTCTATCTTATTGATTCTATCATATCTATGTTATTTGTGATCTTGCATTCTCTCTGTTTCTGGTAGCTATCTTGGCCAAGTAGATGGTAGTGACTCCAAGAGAGAGTATTTATGCTCGATAGTAGGTTCATGCCTCTATTTAATCTGGGGAAGTGACATAAATCTCTAAGGTTTTAGATGTGCTGTTGCTACTAGGGATAAAACAACGATCTCTTGTTCATGGAACAAGTGGATTGTTTACCTTACACACTTTGCTTAAAGCAGTTATCCGTTGCTTCCAACTCAATATTGGAGGGGGTTCAGATGATAACTTGAAGGTGGATTACTAGTCATAGATGCAGTTGGATGGCGGTCTATATATCTTGTTATATTGCCCAATCAAATCTCATAGGATCATGAATGTCTAGTATTGCATTGTTATGCCTTGCTCAGTCATGTCAATTGCGCTACTGTAATTTGTTTACCCAGCATGCCATGTTTGTTTATCTTAAGGAGAATACCTCTAGTGAACTATGGACCCCGGTCCAATCTTTACCATTGATACATCTTTCACTGTTTCTGTTTACTTTTTGCAAACCACCATTACCTTCCACACCATACAATTAAATCTTTGTTTTCAGCAAACCAGTTAGATTAACAACCTCACTGTTCGTTGGGACAAAGTCTTGAGTTTGTGTTGTGCAGGTTTCCAGTTGCTAGCAACACCTTTGAGTCGTTTCCTTCCTGCTACTGGTTCAATAATCTTGGTTTCTAACTAAGGAAAAAACTTGCTGTTGTACTCATCATACCTTTCTCTTGGGGTCTCCTAATGAAGCTCTACATTGATCTGAGCCGCATCATGCTGGTGCGGATTTTTTCTGGGTTCTATACCTTTATGGTATGCATTCACAGGGTAATACGGGTTTTGGATCATGGCGTCGTGTGTCAAACGAAAACAAAACAACCAAGACAAACTTACCCCTTCAAGTTCACGCTAGGGAGGAACACTGAAACAAGCCTCAAGAATTACTAAATTCAACATCAGCCTACAAGCTGGAGCCTAACCAGAAATTTGTTTTTTGGTCCACAATGGATGATGGTTTCGTGAAAAAAAAACAATAGCAATGCACACCAAATTAAAGTATCGTATCTCCGTATATCAGGTTTCAAAGTTCAACTCTTGTGATTACGCTATCAAATTATATAGCTTGTTGATCGAAAGCCAGCTAATCCATCGATCGGGATAATTTGGTAATGATATTTTTTGTTGAGATGCACTAGAAGGTTGTGTGGCCTTCGCTTGTTAGATACATACCATATCACATGCAGAGCATACCATATCAGTATAGCCCGAGTGATTAGCGTACCTAATATAGACATGATAGAATAAAATGTTAATATTGGTGACCACCCAAGCCGAGAGAGAATATAAACTTCATAGCGAGTTTGATCTGTGGGTCCACCATATTAATCTTTGCTTGCGTGCCCTGATGAATTAGTTGGGACTATTGCCCGTCCAGACATGCATACTCATGTTTATGTTTAGCCGTGATCGGTCTATTGCCCGTCCACACTTGCGTTCCCTCAAAAAGAATAGGTTCTCATCTCTGTATGCATGATTTTTACAGATCATTTTACGTCAACCTAGAATCAGATCAGGATCACAAACATTGATTGTATTTGTTGGCAAGTTGACTTGCCTATGGAGTTCTGGGATCAGCGTAGTCTGCATGGCACCAAATCAGAAAAGGGCTCATTGTAGAAGTTGGTAAGCTGGTAAGCTGACTAGAATCGGATCTGTGCGTTCCTCCAAAAACAAGTCAATAGTCTCTGATCTATGCATAATAGTTGGATTTAATATTTTCCTTGCATTTTTTAGAAAAGAGTATATATTAATATCACAGGGATACCAATTACACCCAGCCTCTACAATAACGCATGCCCTAGCGGCTCTACAGATGCACACAACCCAGAAAAAAAGAAAGAAGAATTACAAAAAAGAAAAGTCCCGCTACAGAGTATAATCCTCAAAGCAGCGGCACTGACACCATCAGAACAACACCAATAGTCCTACACTCCAATAACAATGCCTTAAAGACAGAAACAATGCCCAAGCGTCGTCGTTGCCCGATCAAAGATCATAGGTTTTCACCCTGGAGAAAGTCTTCGCTCACAAAACAATGCCTTCAACAAGGTCATTGCCAGGCACAACCAGTTAAGGCCAGACCTTGGATTTTTACCCTGCAAGGTAAGATTGGAAACTCCCCCTGTGTTGTCTTTTTGCACCAGCTGCAACGAGTCCCAGATCACGCAACCAGTTCTTCGTCGCCACAAGAACAAAAATCATCATCGCTACCCTCATATTTCTGCTTTCCTGACATTCTCCGTATCTGACTTCACCATTGCTCTAAGAATGGCATTTGGTGGGCACAAACAACAGAGCTTCGTAACACTCCCATTGAAACCAAGCGGCCAGAAAAACATGGTGCGCACGATCGAATACCTTCCGATCCAGCAATCTCCAGGCATGATACGCCATGTGAGTTCGCTGACGGAGCCTTCCGGAACCCACCTCTCCAGACCAGATCCACGAGGGCAGACATCAAGCAGATCTTCGTCTTCGTGCGAAAGAAACCAAAGGACCACCTCCTTTATTAGATCCAACACAGCGATCCCCACACCGCTGGCCGGTTTCGGGAGAACGAAACGAGCAGGCAATTAGGGTTAGAGAGCCGAGCTAGGTCTTCCAATGGAATCCCATCACCGGCACCTCCTCCACCAGATCGCCACCACAAGGAACCGCTGCCTCCACCCCGACCAAGGGACACGCCCAGGTCCGTGCTTCAGCCTCCGCCGCCGCTGCCCCAGCAGCTCAGGCTTCCGCCTCGGACGCACCGCCCCCCGCCGCCTTCGGCAGCTAGGCCTGCCGCCACCGCGGCGAGGGCCGGCGGCAGCGGCGACGATTGGATCTAGATGGGGGGCTCTGGCGGCGGCTGAAGTCCCCCTGGCGGCGCCCTGTGGAGCGTCGCGAGGGGGAGGGGGGTATCGCCAAAAATCAGTTATTTAACGCATATTATGAACTAATAAACAGTTGATTGTAGCCATTGGCAATTTTACGGTCTAAACACAGTCATATACCGCATATTTGAAGTTATCTAAACACCAAAAGAATTTGATATTCTTCATACTGGCTGCACATATTATTAGTCTAGGTACAATGAGATTAGAATCCCATGCATAAATAAATTGTAGCCTTTGGAAAGTTGGCTACATGAGCCGAGTAGGATACCGGACATTTGCGATTCGCTAAAAAAATTAGGCTCCCATCTCTGCAAAGTTACTTGCTTAACCTCTTATTTATCTACTCCCTCTGTTTCAAAATATAAGATGTTTTAGGTTTGTGAAGCAAATATATCTAGACTTGTTTTAGTATATAGGTTTACTCAACTTAGGGTGAATCTACACACTAAAAGAAGTCTAGATTCATTTTCTTCACAACCCGAAAACATCTTATATTTTGAAACGGAGGGAGTAGCTAGCCTCGGATCAGTATCTAGATTAGGTTGTAGCCGTTGGCAATTTTCCACCCTGGGCAGAGTCACGACGTTGTCTGGTGTCTTCCTTCTAGTTTCCTAAAGAAAAATTCTTCCTACTAGGTTGCAGAGCTGAGATTTTTGTCTACCGAATTCCAGTTCTCTTGTCATTTTAAAAATTTCAAAATCATATTTATGAGTTTTAATATTATTTTAAAACAAATCAGGATTTTGCCCATGATTTATCCCACAATCATGCAAACAATCAATTTTAAATACTTTGTATCCTGAGATGTATAGAAATGACAACGGTATAAATCTGTGCAAGCATCATTTTCCAATCTCCAAATTTTTTCAGATTCGTCATTTTTGTGTAGGCCACAATATAGAAAAAATCACGTCACCATTTTATATGCTTGTGGGATACAACATTGATTATGTCCAAAATTATTTTCAGATATTTTTAAAATCTGTAAATAAGATTTTTATTTTTTAATTGAAAAGAGCACCTGTGCTCATGAGCAAAAGACACTTTCCGCTAGTTGCAGATATTATTGCTCTATAGGTTAGAATGAGATCAGAATCCGAAACGTAAGTAAATTGTAGGCATTGGCAAGTTGTGAATATGAGCCGACTCGGATACCGCACATTTGAGTTCCTAAAAAACAAAAGCCTCTCGCCTCCGTGTACTCTGTTGCACCTCATATTTTTCTATCTGCTAGGATGTTGACTACCGCGTAGAGTTCCATGATCAACGTAGACTACTTGGCATCAGATCAGAATCGCAGACGAGATTACAATCAAGTTGTTTATATTTGTTCACTGGAGTACATCTCATCGCTTGGTCTTCAAGTTAGCATGCTATTGCGTACAAGAAAATTTGACTTTTGACTTTTTTTGCATACAAGAAAATTACAGCAGAAACATTTCATTTGTTACTTACATATCAGCAATTGCAAACACTATTACTAAATTAACCATCAGCATACGTGCGAAGAAAATATGGAGGATGATTTCCGGAACAAAAAATAAATAATATGATGCGCGCGAAATTAAAGTATTGCATCTCCGTTTTTGAACCTCAGTTCTTCTAATTATCTTACTGATTGAAACATCATGATAAAACGGTATCGATCACATGCAGGACATATGATGTGATCGGAATAATTTGTACTTGTAGTATTTTAAGAGATGCACTAGAAGGATGTGTGGCCTTGGTTACGCTGTTGTGTTGGATGAATATCATATCGTATCCTGAGCATATCATATCAGTATATCCCGAGGGATTAACGTACCTAATATAGGCATGACAAACCAGGATATTTTGCTATATATGGGTGACCACCCAACCTGAGGGAGAATAGAAACTTTGTAGCAAGTTTGATTACACAAAGCTCCGCTTTGCCTCGATGGATCAGCTAGGACTAGCATCCTCGTGTTTAGGATTAGCCTTGGTTGGGCTATTGCCGGTGCTAGCCTTCATCTTCCTTATGTTTAGGCCTAAGAGCAAGATCCTGAGCGGTGGTCTCCCTCCGGGCCCTGCATTTTCTTGGCCTCTGGTTGGCAACCTGCCAGAGATGATGCTCAACAAGCCGGCATTCCGGTGGATCCACCTGATGATGAAGGAAATGGGCACCGACATTGCCTGCATCCGCCTAGGTGGTGTCCTTGTTGTCCCGATCACCTGCCCGAAGATCGCCTGTGAGGTACTCAAGAAGCAGGATGCCAACTTCGCCTCCCGCCCTCTCACCTTCGCCTCATCGGCATTTAGCGGCGGGTACAAGAACGCGGTGCTCTCCCCCTTCGGCGACCAGTGGAGAAAGATGCGACGCGTCCTCACCTCGGAAATAATCTGCCCATCACGGCACCGGTGGCTCCACGACCAGCGTGCCCAAGAGGCCGACAACCTCACGAGGTACGTCTATACACTCGCCACCGCAACGTCCCTGGCCGTCGACGTGAGGCATGTCGCCAGGCATTACTGTGGCAATGTCATCAGGCGGCTCGTATTTGGCCGGCGGTACTTTGGCGAGCCTCGGCTGGATGGCAGTCCGGGCACGATGGAAGTGGAGCACATGGATGCTGTGTTCACCTCGCTAGGGCTCCTCTACGCGTTCTGCGTCTCCGACTACCTCCCGTGTCTGCGCGGTCTCGACCTCGACGGACACGAAAAAATGGTCAAGGAGGCCAATGCGACGGTCAACCGGCTGCACGACACGGTAATTGATGAGAGGTGGCGGCAATGGAAATCAGGCCACAGGGAGGAGCTCGAGGACTTTCTTGATGTGCTCATCACACTCAAGGACGCAGAAGGGAGCCCTATTCTCACCATCGAGGAGGTCAAAGCACAATCGCAGGTACGTTCTGCTACGTACGTAAACATTTAGATACACGTTACGCATGCATGCAAGGTCACCCACGTAATTAATATGTTCATATGTTGGATGATGGTGCAGGACATAATATTTGCTGCTGTGGACAACCCATCGAACGCAGTTGAGTGGGCGCTCGCCGAGATGGCTAACATACCCGAGGTGATGCAGAAGGCGGTGGAGGAAATACACCGGGTGGTGGGCCAAGAGCGTCTGGTGCAGGAGTCAGACATTCCGCACCTTCCTTACGTCAAGGCATGCATTCGTGAGGCATTCCGACTACACCCTGTTGCGCCCTTCAACGTGCCACACGTCGCGCTGGCTGACACCAATGTCGCCGGCTACCGTGTGCCCAAAGGAAGCCATGTCATCCTTAGCCGTACGGGACTCGGCCGGAACCCAGCAGTCTGGGACGATCCGCTATGCTTCAAGCCAGAGCGGCATATTAATCCTAAAGCCGGCAGCAACGATGTGGCTCTCACCGAGAATGACTTGCGGTTCATCTCCTTCAGCACCGGCCGTCATGGGTGCGTGGCCGCGTCACTTGGGACGGCCATGTGCGTAATGCTTTTCGGACGGCTATTGCAGGGATTCACCTGGAGCAATCCAGCGGGTTCGGTGCCCATCGATCTTCGCGAGTCAGAGCACGATTTGTTTCTAGCCAAGCCACTGGTGCTAAACGCCAAACCTCGCCTGGTGAGACATCTCTATGCTGGTAGCCAAGGTTGAACAAGTTAAAATCCTATTGCCAATAAGCCAGATATGTCGACATTCGTCCCAACCTGTTGCAGTTATTATTTTGTTACTCCTTCGCCATAATTAAGGATTGCTACATCTACGAGCGAGCAAGTCTTGGCGTACATATATTTTTATATACTAAATGATACCCCGCATGTTGTGGCTGGATTTTTATACCAATGTCTCGAATGAAAGTTCATAAAAATATATACATTTATAAAAGCTTTGATGTAAAGCAGCGCATTGCATTATCTGGAACTGGATAAACATATATGAGATGATCTGAGTACTTGATAATTGCATCACCAGCCGCGCTCCCCAAGCGGCGTCTGACAGCAGTGCTGGATCGCTTGCTAGGAGAGCGCTGACACAATGTAATGAATGTCGTTGGGAAGCGTCGCTCCCTAGCCGCGCCCCCTAAGCGTTTCAACAAATTTTAGCCAAATTAAAATTTCATTCAAATTTTAGGAAAAGTTACATTATTTGAATGAAATTTAAGTACACCTAAACTAAATAAAACTATAAACAGATGTCGTGTCGGTCGTGGAGGAAAGCAAGGTAGGCCTCATAGTTGTCCTCCGGCTCGTCCATCTGCTCGTCCTTCACCTCGCCCATGTTGCTTCCTTCGCCGGTGGCCTGGCTGCTATTCCCTTCACCGCCCGCCAGGTCCACGATGTGGCCACCGGCATAGCGGATCGACTGCTCGATCCTGATGGAGAGCAGGGTGACCAATGCGCCATGGTCCTCGACGAACGCCAGTAGCGGGTGGAGGAAGGCTTACTTAGGGTCGTCAATTTGGAGTATCGCCTGCTGCCAGCAATACTCCTCCTCGAGCCAGAACTCCTGTTGCCGACTCATAGCCCTGCTCTAGCCACCACGACTCAGAGGCGACGGCTACGGTGGCCGAGGAAGACGATCTCGGGCGCCGGATTACGCCGTGGCAGTGGCATGGCGCCCTCCTCCACCTTCACCTCACTCATGGGGGCGCGGTGGTACGGTGCGCTCCAGGACAAGGACAATGAAGGCGACGAACGGAGAGGCCCGCATGACGATGTAGACCTAGAGGAGGACCGCAACAATGACAATGCGGCCCTAGGAAGCCACCTAGCTCGCTGACGGTGGTGGCTGCCAGCGCACGCTGGCAATGATGTCATCTCGAGCGGGGGATCCCAGATGCCGTCGAGGATGGCCTGGAGGATTCAGCCAGCATGTCCCACCAGAGTCCCGTACGTCCTGGTTCTTCGTATTTCGCACGCCATGTCTTCCTCTCGATGATGGCAAAATAAAATCTCCCACCAGTCATCGTTATGCGGGTGCCACATGGCCGACTCCCGCTCTGCCCGCGTCAGGCGCGCACGGTGATCGTGGATCTCCTACATCCAGCGGTCGCTGTTGCGCTTCGACTTCGGCAGGATGCCGACACCGACTTTGCCTCTGGAGAGAATCAGCGGCACGAGCTGGTGCTGACATGGTGTTGTCCTTCGTGCTTTCTTGGTACGAAGGCATCTTCCTGGATACCCTACAGAATCTCCGCACAGGCTCACACTGGACCACTAATCCGGATCATATCGCTCATAGACAAGCTCGGGCCCATCAGCTCATCCAATATGCCAATATTCAAGGCTGGAATGAGGGTCCAAGTTTCTTGTTGGACGACGTCGAAGGAGGTGATCAGGCTGAAGATGACTCGGAATCCGAGGAGTATGCGGATGACGAATACGCGGAAGAGGAGGCTGGTAGCTCGGATGAGCAAGGAGAAGGTTTGGATCAAGAGGCTCAGGTCCGCTCTTCCTCCAAGGGGACAGAAATTTCTCAGGCTCAAGCTGAGGTTTCTCACAAGGAAACCGAGGTTCAAGATCCCAAGGCTGCTCCTATCGAAGTCGAGGTATCCTTAGCAGAAGCCGAGTTGAATACCTCAGATGCACCTGCTCCGGAGGTTGTTATTCCTCCACATCCCGACGAATCAACACTGGCTACCGCCTGAACTCAAAAACTTGAATTTTATTAAGTCCTCGGTATGTCGAGCGCATGATGTAAGAAACAATTCTAGTCCTTTTGCTACTATGTGGTTTGTATACAATACATCCTTTTGAGCATTATCCCTTAATTTCATTTTTCTTGTTACTCTAAGTTAATCATCCAGCCCGCGTCTACCATTTTTTGGTGTTTGACTTACCGGTCCGGATAGATAAACCGAACCAACAATATTTAGAAATTATGAAAACATGCTTAAAATGGACACATGAATAATAAAGGATAATAAATATAGGGGTTAGTAAGAAATAAAACATAAGTCGGCTCGCGTACTATTCTTCCCTTAGTCGTTTTTCATGTGGTCGACATTCGCTGGATTTTCTCTTGCTTACTATGAAGCCTATTTTTTGGACAGTCAGTAAATCGAAGAGTCGGCCTTTGTTTGCGACACACTACTAATCTGGCCTAAGGATAAAAAATATAAGCCAGCCAACATATAAAAATGCATACAAAAAGAACGAGTTCATTAAGGCAGTCCCCGAGTTACAGCTCGAGGTGCCGAGGTTTCATTCATTAGCTCATTGCCGGCATATAATCCGACATATGAGAGTTCAAGATACAATTCAGTTTGGCTAAGTGTAGAGCCACATTCCATGGCCTCTTTGACTCTTCACCTGTCCTGCCCGTCTTATTATTCTGTTGTGCTTCTGCATCTATAAGATAATATGCAACATTGTGGAGTGCCTTGCTCACAATAAATGGACCCTCCCATGGAGGTGATAGTTTATGCATGTCGGCCGTGTGCTGCACGAGCCGAAGCACTAGATATCCCTCTCGAAAAACTTGGGAATTCACTTTCTTGCTATGGTACTGTCTTAGCTTTTGTTTATGCACAGCAGATCTGGACAAAGCCAACTCTCTAGATTCTTCTAGTAAATCAACATTATTTTGCCAAGATATCTCATTCACTTCGGCTTCCATGTATTGGGTGACTCTAGGCGAATCATGCACTATGTCTGCTGGTAATACAGCTTCTGCACCATATACCAGGAAGAATGGTGTATAGCATGTTGATCGATTTAGAGTTGTTTTTAGTCTCCATAACACGGATGGGATCTCCTCGATCCAACACCCCGCCGATCTTTGCAGCGGCTCAATGAGCCGGGGTTTTATCCCGGATAGTACTAGTCTTTTGGATCTTTCTACTTTCACGTTCGATGTGGGATGTGCGAATAATGTAATATCGATTCGTATCATATTTTCTTGGCAGAATCGAGAAAATGCTCCTTCGGAAAAATTTGTGTCATTATCTGCATATCTTAGGATAACATATTTGAGGAATCTTACTGTTGTGGGCCCATCACATTTCCTTATTGGTTTCACCTCGATTCACTTTGTGAACTTATCAACCATGATCAAGATATGGGTCATGCCACCACGAGCCGGCTTAAATGGTCTGACCATATCCAAACACCATACGGCAAATGGCCAAGTGATTGGTATGGTTTTTAACTCGGACGACAGCATATGTTATTTGCTTGCATATCGTTGGCAACCATTACACTTTTTCACTAGGTCCTCTCCCTCTCGCAGGGCACTAGGCCAATAAAATCCATGTCTGAATGCTTTGGATACTAAGGCCCAATATGAAGCATGATGCCCACATTCTCCTTGATGACTATCAAGCAAGATCTCTCGGCCTTCTAAAGGATCAACATACCTTTGCAGAACATTGGTTGTGCTTATTTTGGATATCTCATAGTTTATTATGGTGTATGCCTTATCCCTTCTTATGATTTGTCTGACGAGGACTTCATCACTCAGCAGAATCTCATCATTTAAGAATAGAAATATTGGTCGTTCCCATTCTGGCACATCATGTGCCGGGGTAACTACTCATCAATTTTCATTACATATGCCGACATAACCTCTGTCGGGTTAATCTCATCAGTCCACGAGTCCTTCAAGGCAGTCCCTAGGTATGTTGAGTCATTCCCCGAGTTATTCGGATTAATCCTCCCATCTATGTCCATTGGGTCAAATTCGGATACCGTACTTGTCAGGATACGAATCGATTCGGATTTAGGTAATGGTACAATTGATGGTTTTTTGAGGTGCTCAAGGGCTATGCCGGGTGGGTTCTTGCCTGGATGAGAGTTTCAACAATACGTCGGCTGCATCATTTTCATTTCTGCTCTGGGTACATGATGGAATTCACATCCGTCAAATTAACCGCTTATCTTTTGCACATGGAATCTGTATAATGCCATGTTGGCATCTAGTGCATCCCAATTTTTTGATACTTGTTGTACCACCAGGTCCGAATCACCAAATCATTGTAGCCGATGTATACCAATGTATTTTGCTACCTTTAAGCCATGGACCAATGCATCATATTCGGCTATGTTGTTTGATGCAGAAAAGTGTATTTGTAACACATATTTTAGCTGATCTTTTTTGGGAGAGGTGAGGACTATACCAGCACCTAATCCATCCTTCAACTTTGAACCGTCGAAGTGCATTCTCCAATATTTTGGATCAGGTAAAGGAGGTTCATATTGCATTTTGGCCCAATCAACAAGAAAGTTGGTCACTTCTTGAGACTTAATTGCGTCTCTCCTATCAAATTGTGGAGCATACGGGGATAGCTCAATTTCCCATTTGGCTATTCGGCCACTCGCATCTTTGTTGCTCATTATCTCGGCAGTTGGTGCCTCACATATCACCTTTATATGGTTCTCCTCAAAGTAATGCTTCATCTTTTTTTCCGACATATATACTCCATATGCCATTTTATGATAATGGGATAGTTTTGTTTTAAGGATGAGAGTACCTCGCTTAGGTAACATACCAGCCTCTACACCTACTTACCTTCCTCGTCACGCTCCACTACTACCACATCACTTACGACTCGATTAGTCACTGCTATATAGGTAATATACCAGCTCTTTTGATAGTTGTGAAGCTAGAATAGGTGCGGAGGCTAGAATTTTCTTTAATTCATCGAATGCATTGTCAGCTTGTGATGTCCAAGTTAATTTATCTGTTTTTTCATAAATTGATATAAGGGCAATGCCTTTTCTACAAGCCGACATATGAACCGACTCAGAGATGCCAGGCAGCCTGTGAACTTCTAGACATCATTGAGGCACTTCGATAGCTCCATGCGCTCTATCGCCCGAATCTTTGTTGGGTTTTCTTTGATACCTCGGTTCGATACAAGGAAACCGAGTAATTTTCTGGCTGGTACGCCAAAGGTACATTTTTCCAGGTTAAGCTTCATTTGAAATCTCCTTAGAATCGTGAATGTCTGTCGGATATCATCTAGTAATGTGTGACATTCTTTGGTTTTTATTACCACGTCATCAACATATACTTGGACATTTTTTGCCAATTTGATCATGTAAGCATTTCTTCATGCATCTTTGATATATTGCCCATGCATTATGTAAACCGAATAGCATGGTACGATAGTGATACGTCCAAAACGTATCTACTTTTCCGAACACTTTTGCTATTGTTTCTCCTATAAACTTGTGTGATTTGGATACAACTAATACAGACTGATGCTGTTTTCAGCAGAATTACCTTGGTGTCTAGTTTTTGTGCATAAAATCAACTATCAGGAAAAATCCCGGAAAATATGCCAAAAATTAAATTTCACCAGAAGACCCACGGAGCCAAAAGACAAAACGGAGTGAATTCCTGGGGGGCCCACACCCCTGCTAGGCGCGGGTGGGCCCTGCCCTACGCCTAGGGGGTGCGGCCACCACAGGCACCCCCTCGGGCTCCCTCTGCGCCTATAAGTTACCCCTTGACCTAAAAACCGATGGGGTTCGACGTTTTCCAGAGAGGAGTTCCGCTCCGCCGCCACCATCATAAACCAAGATTCGGATCCAGAAACTCTGTTATGGCACCCTGCCGGGACGGGGAATTTGGAGAGGATCATTTCCATCGTCATCACCAACGCCTCTCCATCAACCATCGATGTTTCCCTCATCCATGAGTGAGTAATCCCCCGCTGTAGTCTTGGGGATGGTAGGGATTGGATGAGTTCTATCATGTAATCGAATAAGATTGTTATGGCATAGTGCCTAGTATCTCTATTTGTGCTATTTGACTTTGTTGCAACTTGTTGTGCTTAATGCTTGTCACTAGGGCCCGGGTGTAGGGTTTCGTAGCATGGAAAACAAAAAATTTCTACCGCATACAAACAAACAAGCCAAGATCTATCTACTAGATTGTAGCAACGAGTTGATAGAATAACTCACCCTCGAAGATTCCAAAGTGTTTAACGAGAGCGGATTCTCGTGGGTGATGTAGTCGTACTCTTCCCGATCTCAAGATCGCGTAGACGATCCTTCCGGCGCTGCGTTCCGGCAGCGCTCCCGTAGTCGGTCACACGTTCGGTACTCGACGAAGACCTTCCTCTCCCTTGTTCCAGCAGGCAGCGGAGGTTGTAGCACTCTCCTCGCGATTCCGGCAGCACAACAGCGTGGTACCAGAAGTAGAGGGGAGATCTCGCAGGGCTTCGCCTTAAGCCGGAGCGAGTATGGTGGACGATGAGAGAGCCCTCGACGATCTAGGGTTTAGACACGCCGAGGAGGGGGCTAGGCCGGCAGCTAGGGTTTCACCTAGGCGGCGGCGGCGAGTGCCCTAGGGCCGGCGGTGGCTATGGAGGCGGCGGCGGCTTGGGTCTAGGGTTTAGAGGTGTAGGAACTTGTGTCTAGGAGGGGAGCCCTGCCCCTCCTTATATAGGTGGAGGGGGCCGGCCAAGGGGAGGGGAGTCCCTCCCCAACTCGGCTTGGTGGTGCGTCGGCGGTGGGAGGAGGAACTCCTCCCCCAAGTCGGTTTCCACCTCCCTCTCCACTTCCCAAAAATAGCCGTTTGACTTTCAAACTTGGCGTTTGACTTTTTAAACTAGGATTTGAATAAACCCTCTATTTTTTCAGTGATGACACCGAGTACATAATGCAATCATACCAACTTGATATAACACATTCATGTACCCTTTCCCTCCGGAGTGCCGGACATTCCGGAACCTTCTAGAACATTCCCGATGAAAACACTGGAACCATTCCCCAACTCCGAAACGGGAAACCACAATCATTTATTAACCAACAAGCTAGTGATGTATAGAGGCTTTACTAGGGACTTCAATTTAATTTTACAAATCACACAAGTATTAATGTTTCCTTGTTAATACCATTATAGCATGAATATAAACATTTATCATAAAAACAAAGATATAATAATAAGTACATTTATTATTGCCTCTAGGGCATATCTCCAACAGTCTCCCACTTGCACTAGAGTCATCTAATCTAGATTACATGGTAATATACCGAACACCCATGGCAGTTTGGTGTTGGTCATGTTTTGCCCTCGGGAGAGGTTTAGTAAACGGATCCGCCACATTCAGATCTGTGTGTACTTTGCAAATCTTTATGTCCCCATCTTAGACATGTTCTCGAATAGCATGAAAACGTAGCTTGATATGCTTCATCTTCTTGTGTGACCTTGGTTCTTGCGCATTGGCTATGGCGCCCATGTTATCACAGTAGATAGACATTGGGTCCAGCGCACTAGGAACCACACCCAGCTCTGTAATGAACTCTTTCATCCATATCGCTTCTTGTGAAGCCTCCGAAGCAGCCATGTATTCCGATTCAGTTGAAGATATCGCCACAACGCTTTGCTTTGCACTCCTCCAGCTAACTGCTGCACCATTAAAAGTAAATACGTATCCAGATTGTGATTTAGAATCATCCGGATCGGTGTTCCAACTAGCATCGGTGTAACCATTAACAACGAGCTGTTCATCACCTCCATAAGAAAGAACCATATCCTTAGTTCTTCTCAAGTACTTAAGGATGTTTTTGACCGCTGTCCAATGATCCACTCCTGGATCACTTTGATATCTGCTAGTTAAACTAACAGCATATGCAATGTCGGGTCTAGTACATAGCATGGCATACATTAGAGATCCTATGGCTGAGGCATAGGGAGTCTTACTCATCCTTTCTCTATCTTCTGCCGATGTCGGACTTTGAGTTTTACTCAAGGTCATATTGGGCAACATGGGCAAGAACCCTTTCTTGCTATCTTCCATTCCAAACCTCTTTAGAACTTTGTCCAAATATGTACTTTGTGACAATGATATTTGGCGTTTTGATCTATCTCTATAAATCTTTATGCCTAATATGTAAGCTGCTTCGCCAAGATCCTTCATTGAAAAACTATTATTCAAATATTCCTTGACACTATTTAGAAGGTCTACATCATTCCCAATCAACAATATGTCATCTACATATAGTATTAAGAATGCTACAGAGCTCCCACTCACTTTCTTGTAAATACAAGCTTCTCCATAAGTTTGTATAAAACCAGAACTTTTGATCACCTTATCAAAACGTTGATTCCAACTTCGGGATGCTTGCTTCAATCCATAGATGGACCGTTGAAGTTTGCATACCTTGTTAGCATCTTTAGGATCAATAAAACCTTTGGGTTGCATCATATACAACTCTTCATCAATGTCTCCATTGAGGAATGCTGTTTTGACATCCATCTGCCATATCTCATAATCATAATATGCAGCGATTGCTAACATAATCCTCACAGACTTTAGCTTCGCTACTGGTGAGAAAGTCTCATCATAGTCAACTCCTTGAATTTGTCGAAACCCTTTTGCGACAAGTCGAGCTTTATAGACAATAACATTACCATCAGCATCTGTTTTCTTCTTGAAAATCCATTTGTTCTCGACAGCCTTCCGGCCATCCGGTAAGTCCACCAAAGTCCATACTTGGTTTTCGTACATGGATCCAATCTCGGATTTCATGGCTTCTTGCCATTTATTGGAATCTGGGCTCATCATTGCTTCCTCATATGTCGCAGGGTCATCGGTGTTGTCCACCAACATGACACTCATAACGGGATCATACCAATCTGGAGTGGTACGAGTTCTCGTTGACCTGTGAGGCTCTGTAGCAACTTCAACCGAAGTTTCATGATCATCATAATTAGCTTCCTCTCTTATTGGTGCAGGCACCACAGGAACTTCTTCCGGTGCTGCGCTACTCGCAATTTCGAGAGAAGGTTCGACAACCTCGTTGAGTTCTACTTTCCTTCCAGTCACTTCTTTCGAGAGAAATTCCTTCTCTAGAAAGGATCCATTCTTGGCAATGAAGATTTTGCCTTCGGATCTATGATAGAAGGTATACCCAATAGTTTCCTTCGGGTATCCTATGAAGACGCATTTTTCCGCTTTGGGTTCAAGCTTGTCCGGTTGTAACTTCTTTACATAGGCTTCGCATCCCCGAACTTTAAGGAACGACAATCTAGGTTTCTTCCCAAACCATAATTCATACGGTGTCGTTTCAACGGATTTAGATGGTGCCCTATTTAAAGTGAATGCGGCTGTTTCTAATGCATAACCCCAAAATGATAGCGGTAAATCTGTAAGTGACATCATAGAACGAACCATATCTAAGAGAGTTTGATTACAACGTTCGGACACACCAGTACGCTGTGGTGTTCCCGGTGGTGTCAATTGTGAAAGTATTCTGCATTTCTTCAAATGCTTGCCAAACTCGTAACCTAGATATTCACCTCCACGATCAGAACGTCGAAATTTAATCTTCTTGTTACGTTGATTCTCTACCTCACTTTGAAATTCCTTAAACTTCTCGAAAGTTTCGGACTTATGTTTCGTGAAATAGATATACCCATATCTACTCAAGTCATCCGTGAAGGTAAGAACATAACGATAACCACCGCGCGATGCTACACTCATTGGACCACACACATCGGTATGTATGATTTCTAATAAGTCCGTAGCTCGCTCCATCATACCAGAAAATGGAGTCTTAGTCATTTTACCCATCAGACATGCTTCACATCTTTCAAGTGATTCGAAATCAAGTGATTCAAGAAGTCCATCAGAATGGAGTTTCTTCATGCGCTTCACTCCAATGTGACCAAGACGACAGTGCCACATATAGGTCGAGTTATCGCTCGATTTCAAACGTTTAGCCTCAATGTTATTAATATGTGTATTTCCACTATCGAGATTCAACAAGAATAGACCATCTATCAAAGGTGCATGTGCATAAAACATATTACTCATATAAATCGAACAACCATTATTCTCGGACTTAAACAAGTAACCGTCTCGCAATAAACAAGATCCCGATATAATGTTCATGCTTAACGCAGGCACCAAATAACAATTATTTAAGTATAAAACTAATCCCGATGGTAGATGAAGGGGTAGCGTGCCGACCGCGATCACATCAACCTTTGATCTGTTTCCAACGCGCATCGTCACCTCGTTCTTCGCTAGCTTCCGTTTATTCTGCAGCACCTGTTTCGAGTTACAAATATGAGCAACCGAACCAGTATCAAATACCTAGGAACTACTACGAGTACTAGTGAGATACACATCAATAACATGTATATCGGATATACCTTTCTTTTTGATGTTGCCGTTCTTCAAATCCGCCAAGTACTTTGGGCAATTCCGCTTCCAGTGACCTTCTCCCTTGCAGTAAAAGCACTCAGTATTAGGCTTAGGTCCAGCCTTGGTCTTCTTTGTCGGCGTGGTAACTTTCTTACCACCCTTCTTGAAGTGTCCCTTCTGCTTAGACTTGCCTTTCTTGAATTTGGTGGTCTTATTGACCAACAACACTTGGTGCTCTTTCTTGATCTCCACTTCTGCAGATTTCAACATGGCAAAGAGTTCTGGCAACGTCTTGTTCATGTTTTGCATGTTGTAGTTCATCACAAAGTTCTTGTAACTTGGTGGTAGTGATTGGAGGACGCGGTAAATCCCCAAAGCATTAGGAATCACTATACCCAAGCTTTGAAGTTTGTTCGCGTGCCCAGACATCTTAAGCACATGCTAACTGACGGAGCTGCCCTCTTCCATCTTGCAGTTAAAGAAATTTTCAGAAGCCTCATAGCTTTCAATTGCCGCATGAGACTCAAAGATCAATTTGAGATCCTCGACAATATCATATGGGTCTGAATTCTCAAACCTTTTCTAAAGATCCGATTCTAAACCATACAAGATAGCACACTGAACTGTGGAGTACTGAGTCTTCCGAGTGAGGTAAACATTCTTTACTTCATCGGCAGCATCAGCTGCAGGTGGGTCACCCAGCGGTGCATCCAGCACATAGGTCAAATTACCAGCTGTGAGGACAATCCTCAAATTGCGGAACCAATCCGCGAAGTTGCTTCCATTGTTTTTCAACTTTTCTTTCTCTAGGAACGCATTAAAATTGATGGTAGGGGCTGCCATTGATCTACAACATATTTGCAATAGTTTAGACTAAGTTTATGACAAATTGAGTTCAAATTAATAATAAAATTAATCTAGGTGAACTCCCACTCAAAACAATATCCCTCACATTGTTTTAGTGATCACACGAACCAAATCCACCACATCATCACCGATCATCACGAGAGTTGATATAGTTTCAATGGCGAACAATCGACATGTTCATCATATCTACTATATGATTCATGCTTTACCTTTCGGTGGTCCGTGTTCCGAGACCATGTCTGTACATGCTAGGCTCGTCAAGATCAAACCTTAGTTTCCGCATGAGCAAATCTGGCTTGCTCACGTTGTATGCACTTGCAGAATCTAACACACCCGATCATCACGTGGTGCTTCGAAACAACAAGCTTTAGCAACGGTGCTAACTAAGGGTGAACACTTTATGACTTGAAATTCATGTGCATGAGGGATCATCTTATAATGCTACTGTCGTCTACTAAGCAATACAAGATGCATAAAGGATTAACATCACATGCAATTCATAATATGTGATATGATATGGCCTTTCTTCTTTGTGCTTCCGATCTCCATCTTCAAGCACGAACATGATCTCCATCATCACCGGCATTGCATCAAGGTCAATGACGCTTATCCATGGTTGTCGTCCACCGACTTCAACTATTACAACTACTTTGAATAGACACGCGGGTCTTAACATAAATTAAAGACAACCATATGACTCCTGCCGGTTGCCAACTTACAATAAGGAACATTGCATACATCAAATATAATCACAATCATGGCCATATCACATCACAGCACACCCTGCAAAACAAAGTTAGACGCCTCTACTTTCTTTGCATGTTTTACGTGGTTTGGGGCTTTCAATAAGTGTCGATCTAACTTTCGAACATGAACCACAACATTGATACTAGTATTGTTAATCACCCATTGTAAATTGGATCTTAACTATGCTAGGAGTAAAGGCACCCGCAAAGCCACTTATGCAATAGAAGTTGCATGTCAAGCGTGGAGCAAGTCTCATGAACGATGTCATGTAAGGTTAGCCCGGGCCGCGTCATCCCAACATCCCGCAAGATGCAAAGTACACAAGAAGCAATCGACAATAAAAGCATCAACGCCCACAATGACCATTGTGTTCTACTCGTGCAACAGATCTACATATAGACACGGCTCTGATACCACTGTAGGGTTTCATAGCATGGAAAACAAAAAATTTCTACCGCATACAAACAAACAAGCCAAGATCTATCTACTAGATTGTAGCAACGAGTCGATAGAATAACTCACCCTCGAAGATTCCAAAGTGTTTAACGAGAGCGGATTCTCGTGGGTGATGTAGTCGTACTCTTCCCGATCTCAAGATCGCGTAGACGATCCTTCCGGCGCTGCGTTCCGGTAGCGCTCTCGTAGTCGGTCACACGTTCGGTACTCGATGAAGACCTTCCTCTCCCTTGTTCCAGCAGGCAGCGGAGGTTGTAGCACTCTCCTCGCGATTCCGGCAGCACAACGGCGTGGTACCGGAAGTAGAGGGGAGATCTCGCAGGGCTTCGCCTTAAGCCGGAGCGAGTATGGTGGACGATGAGAGAGCCCTCGACGATCTAGGGTTTAGACACGCCGAGGAGGGGGCTAGGCCGGCAGCTAGGGTTTCACCTAGGCGGCGGTGGCGAGTGCCCTAGGGCCGGCGACGGCTATGGAGGCGGCGGCGGCTTGGGGCTAGGGTTTAGAGGTGTAGGAACTTGTGTCTAGGAGGGGAGCCCTGCCCCTCCTTATATAGGTGGAGGGGGCCGGCCAAGGGGAGGGGAGTCCCTCCCCAACTCGGCTTGGTGGTGCGCCGGCGGTGGGAGGAGGAACTCCTCCCCCAAGTCGGTTTCCACCTCCCTCTCCACTTCCCAAAAATAGTCGTTTGACTTTCAAACTTGGCGTTTGACTTTTCAAACTAGGATTTGAATAAACCCTCTATTTTGTTCAGTGATGACACCGAGTACATAATGCAGTCATACCAACTTGATATAACACATTCATGTACCCTTCCCCTCCGAAGTGTCGGACATTCCGGAACCTTCTAGAACATTCCCGATGAAAACACCAGAACCATTCCCCAACTCCGAAACGGGACTTTCCTTATATGAATCTTATTCTCCGGACCATTTCGGATCTCCTCGTGATATCCCGGATCCTATTCGAGACTCCGAACAACATTCAGTCTCTTTCTCATCATTCCATAACTACTCAAACAACTTCGAATCCTTAAGCGTGTCTCCCTACGGTTCGTGAATTATGCGGACATGATCGAGACACTTCTCCGAACAATAACCGATAGAGGAATCTGGAAATTCATATGGCTCCCACATATTTCTATGATTACTTTACGATCGAATGAACCACTTACATACGATACCAATTTCCCTTTGTCTCATGATAGTTTACTTATCCGAGGTTATGATCGTCGGTATCTCTGCATACCTAGTTCAACCTCGTTACCGATAAGTACTCTTTTCTCATTCCTGTGATATGTGATCCCTTGTGAGCTAGTCACATGCTTGCAAGCTAATTGGATGACATTTCACCGAGAGGGCCCAGAGTATATCTATCCGTCATATGGATGGACAAATCCCACTCTTGATCCATGTGTCTCAACCAATACTTTCCGAACACTCAATGCCACCTTTATAGCCACCCAGTTACGGTGTGGTGTTTGATGTCATCAAAGCATCCATCCGGTAAAGGTGATATGCATGATCTCATGGTCAAAGGAATTAGGTTACTATGTATCAGAAAGCATATAGCAGTTGAACTATTAAAATGACTTGATCTTTATGCTATGCTTATCTATAGGAGTATGTCCACCATATCATTATCCTAATGATATGATCTTGTTGTTAATAACATCTCAATGTTCATGATAGGGAAACCACAATCATTTATTAACCAACAAGCTAGTGATGTATAGAGGCTTTACTAGGGACTTCAATTTAAGTTTACAAATCACACAAGTATTAATGTTTCCTTGTTAATACCATTATAGCATGAATATAAACATTTATCATAAACACAAAGATATAATAATAACTACATTTATTATTGCCTCTAGGGCATATCTCCAACACCGAGCACTAGTAGAAAACAGGCTATCCATTCGTGCGCCCTAACAGCATTACTCCCTGTTGCGCCACAAACCGGGACTAATGCTGGCACACGTCCCGGTTCGAGCGGGCACGGTGGTCGGAGGCATGCGTCCCAGTTGGTAAGGGGTCATGCGTCCCGGTTTATAACACAAACCAGGACTAAAGGTTGGGCGTGAGCCACATGGCGTGGCACACACCTTTAGTCCCGGTTTGTGTTACAAACCGGGACATATGATCCTGCCCTCTATAAATACGATGCCCCAGCCCTCTGCCTCCCCTAAGTTTTTTCTTGGTGGAAGGTGTGAGAGGTGTGCTAGTTTATTTTTTTCCTATGCATGCATTCAAGGTGTTTGATGAAATGTTTGAGTGAATGATCCCGTTCAATTTCTCATAGAACAAAAATATATAAGGTGTCCAAGACGCACTTGAGCTTTCTCCTCTTTATTTCTCTCGATGGAGGTTAGCAATCTTATCTTTTCTCTGTCATTGATACAATGCATGTGTCGATGTGAATTGGTCATTTCACTATTTATGATGTCCTGTTTTTGATAAACTTACTTATTTGATGCAGATGAACGGTCGGGAATGGATGTACGGTGACCGGCATGTACCCGGGTACATTAAAGGCGTGGATAAATTTATCGTTGTGGCTACGGCAAACAAAGAGAATGGTTTTATACGTTGTCCATGTGTTCAATGTCGGAACAACAAGGAGTACTCTTCCTCGAAAATCATTCGCTGCCACTTGGTTATGAAAGGTTTCATGCCCAACTATAATTGCTGGACCAAGCGCGGGGAAAAGGGGGTTATGATGGAAGACGGTGAAGAAGAAGATGGTGATAACAACTATCATCATATGTTTCCTGAATATAGTGATACTGCAATGGAAGACAATGAAGATGAAGGAGGTGAAGAACGGGCATCAGATGAGCCCGCTGATGAACTTGGTAGGGTCATTTCTGATGCAAAGCGAGGCTGCGAAACAGAAAATGAGAAGTTGAAGTTAGAGGGCATGTTAGAAGATCACAAGAAATTGTTGTACCCAAATTGTAAAGATGGCAGCACAAAGCTCGGTACCACACTGAAATTGCTGCGATGGAAGACAGAGTGTGGTCTAACTGACTCATCATTTGAAAAGATGCTGAAAATAATGAAGACAAAGTTTCCAGAACATAAAGAACTTCCTGAGAGTACCTACAAAGAAAAGAAGACTCTCTGTCCTCTAGGATTAGATGTGCAAAAGATGCATGCATGCATTAATGACTGCATCCTCTACCGCGGTAAGGAGTATGAGAATTTAGATAAATGCCCGGTATGTAATGCATTGCGGTATAAGATTAGACGAGATGACCCTGGTGATGTTGAGGGAGAGCCCCTCCGGAAGAGGGTTCCTGCTAAGGTTATGTGGTATGCTCCTATAATACCAAGGTTGAAACGCATGTTCAGAAACAAAGAGCATGCCAGGTTGTTGCGATGGCACAAAGAAGACCCTAAGAAAGACGGGAAGTTGAGACACCCTGCTGATGGGTCACAGTGGAGAAAAATCGAGAGAGACTTCCCGGACTTTGCAGGTGACGCAAGGAACTTGTGGTTTGGTCTAAGTACGGATGGCGTGAATCCTTTTGGGGAGCAGAGCTGCAGTCATAGCACCTGGCCCGTTACTCTATGTATCTACAACCTTCCTCCTTGGTTGTGCATGAAGCGTAAGTTCATTATGATGCCAGTGCTCATCCAAGGCCCAAAGAAACCGGGCAACAACATTGATGTGTACCTTAGGCCATTAGTTGAAGAACTCTTACAGCTGTGGGGCAAACCAGGTGTACATGCGTGGGATGAGAACAAACAGGAGCCATTTGATCTATGAGGGTTGCTTTTCATAACCATCAATGATTGGCCTGCTCTTAGTAACCTTTTAGGACAGTCAAACAAGGGATATAAGGCATGCACGCACTGTTTAGATAAGACTGAAGGTACATATTTGCATAAATGCAAGAAGGTTGTGTACCTGGCGAATCGACAATTTCTTCCGACCAATCATCCCGTAAGAAAGAAAGGCAAGCATTTCAAAGGTGAGGCAAATCACTGGAAGAAGCCTGAACTCCCTGCTGGTGATGATGTATTTGGTATGATCAAGGACAAATAAGTAATCTTTGGAAAGGGTCCCGACAGTCAATCAGTTCTGAACGACATCGCGACAGGACACGCACCCATGTGGAAGAAGAAATCTATATTTTGGGAGCTGCCATATTGGAAAGTCCTACGTGTCCGCTCTTCAATCGACGTGATGCACGTGACGAAGAATCTTTGCGTGAACCTGCTAGGATTCCTAGGCGTGTATGGGAAGACAAAAGATACACCAGAAGCACGGGAGTACCAACAAATTATGAAAGACCCAAAGAACATGCATACACAGAACAAGACAGATAAAGGGTGTCACTTAAGTCGTGCCAGCTATGATCTTACCAAAGCAGAGAAGGAAATATTTTTGAAGTCCTTTACAGTATCAAGGTGCCGTCTGGCTTCTCATCTAATATAAAGGGGATAATAAATATGGCAGAGAAAAAGTTCCAAAACCTGAAGGCTCATGACTGTCACGTGATTATGACGCAGTTGCTTCCGATTGCATTGAGGGGGCTTCTACCGGAAAATGTTCGAGTACCCATTGTGAAGCTATGTGCATTCCTCAATGCAATATCTCAGAAGGTAATCAATCCAGATATTCTACCAAGATTACAGAAGGATGTGGTACAATGTCTTGTTAGTTTTGAGTTGGTGTTCCCACCATCCTTCTTCAATATTATGATGCATCTCCTGGTTCACCTAGTGGAAGAGATTTCCATTCTCGGTCCTGTATTTTTGCACAATATGTTCCCCTTTGAGAGTTCCATGGGAGTCTTAAAGAAATATGTTCATAACCGTGCTAGACCAGAAGGAAGCATCTCCAAGGGATATGGAACAGAGGAGGTCATTGAGTTTTGTGTTGACTTTATTTCTGACCTTAAGCCGATTGGTGTTTCTGACTCGCAGCATGAGGGAAGACTAAGTGGAAAAGGCACGCTGGAAAAGAAAGCAATGGTATGTAGGGATGGGGATTCTTGCACTAAAGCACACTACACAGTTCTACATAATTCCACCTTGGCATCTATGTATATCGAGGAACATAAGAATATTGTATGCTCCAAAAACCCGGGGAAGCCTGAATCATGGATTACAGATGAACACATGAAGTCTTTCGGTGGTTGGATGCGGACACATCTCTTGAATGACACCACTATTGGAGATCAGCTATACTTGTTGGCTGCGTCACCATCTTCTACTATATTGAATTTCCAAGGGAACGAAATAAATGAGAATACATTCTACACGATCGCCCAAGATAAAAAGAGCACCAACCAAAATAGTGGTGTCCGCTTTGATGCAACAGACGAGAATGGACAAAAGGACACATACTATGGTTACATAGAGGATATATGGGAACTAGACAATGGAGTCTCTTTTAAGGTCCCTTTGTTTCGCTGCAAATGGGTCAACCTGAACGGGGAAGGGGTAAAGATAGACCAGTTGTACGGAATGACAACAGTGGATCTCAACAATCTTGGTTATAAAGATGAACCATTCGTCCTAGCCAATGATGTGTCTCAGGTTTTATATGTGAAGGACATGTCCTCCATACCGAAAAAGAAAAATATGCAAACGAATACATCATATGATAAGCCAAAGCATCACATAGTTCTTTCAGGGAAAAGAAACATCGTGGGAATCGAGGACAAGACAGACATGTCAGAAGATTATTAGAAGTTTGATAAAATTCCGCCCTTCAGAGTGAAAACTGACCCAAGCATTCCGTTAAGTAAAGAAGATGCTCCATGGTTACGTCTGAAGCGATCATAAGGAAGGACATATGCCAAGAAGTTCATGCTCATATTGTGTAACTCTAGTTCATGTCTGGCCAGGATATCTTATGATGTTTGCAATTTTCCAAGTTTAATAAATGTATTGAGTGTTAATCCCGGTTTGTGGCTTGACCGGGACTATATATAGGGGAGCCTTTAATCCTGGTTTTGTAGTCTCGGTTTTTAATATTAATATATGTCTTGAGTGTTAGTCCCGTTTTATGGCTGGACCGGGACTAAAGAGGTCCTTTAGTCCTGATTTGTAGAACGACTTTCCCGAACTATGAAGAAGTTGTCCCGATTCGTACTTACCATTAAGATCTGATCTCCAAACGCGCGTGGTCACATATTAGGGAGTGCCTCTATGACCAGTTTCTTGGAGATGCCGGAGGACTGGGATCCGACAGCATCTCCCTGAAAGTGGTCGTAGTGGTGTCCCTGCTCTCGCACACCATCTTGCAGCTTGTAACTTCTCTAACTAGATCAATACACCTGGGAGCTAACTAATTTCACATATTAGGGAGTGCCTCTATGACCAGTTTCTTGGAGATGACGGAGGACTAGGATCCGGCAGCATCTCCCTAAAACTAGTCGTAGTGGTGTCCCTGCTCTCGAAAACCATATTGGAGATGCCTCAATCTGGCAGGAGGACTGGACTCACAAGGATGCCTATTTATAGTACAAGCAGCTCGGCATAGTGTCGACACTCACCCCTATTATTAGTGCTGACTCGTGTTTTGTCCCGGTTGGTGTATCAAACCGGGACTAAAGGTTCATCTTTAGTCCCGGTTGGTGACACCATCCGGGACAAGGTACACACTGCACGACATAATGTAGACACTCACCCCTATCATTAGTGCTGCCTGGCCCACCCTGACGAAATCCCTCCAACCGGGACTAAAGATGAACCTATCAATGTTGTTGTGCCCATATTATGCATGCATGTGGACATTGGTATGGAGAACAATGTTGCAGGAGGAAGTTTTCCTTTTCGTCGCACAGAAAAGCCATTTTCCATTTTCCGAGCGCAAAAAACGGGTCGTTTTGTGAAGTAACCACCAAAATGCTGTTTCAGAATGCTACCGTCCCATTTTTCTAAAATACTAGACCACCTTACATGTACTATATCCTAACCGGGACATCTCAAACCTTTTCTTCCATCCCAGGTAAAAAAGACAAATGTCTGCCGAATCGGTAGGAAGTGGGTCCGGTTTGTACTACAGGTACATGATCTAACGCCCGTGATTTTTTGAAAAAAACATTTTTAGACTCGCAATATGTGGTTTCTTCAGAGATCCAATGCAATTTCTAACGATGCTCGTCCCCTATCTTCATGCACGTCGGTTCGACCATAGTTAGAAATTCAAAAAATTCAAAATGGGCATAAGAAATTCAAAAAAAAATACGAACAATGAAAATCCTTCGCGTGGTGTCATATTATGTGGCATAGTTGCAAGGAAAAATACCATACATGGTATATTGATCATGTCTCAAAAAAACCTTCACAAAAAGACCTATTATGTTCGAGGTTTCATGGCTTTCGGTTCAAATGACCGATGTTATGTGCTGAATCACGGCATAGTTTGTGATGCTGTACCCATATTATGCATGCATGTGGACATTGGTATGGAGAACAATGTTGCAGGAGGAAGTTTTCCATTTCGTCGCACGAAAAAGCCATTTTCCATTTTCCGACTGCAAAAAACGGGTCGTTTTGTGAAGTAACCACCAAAATGATGTTTTAGAATGCTACCATCCCTTTTTCTAAAATACTAGACCACCTTTCATGGAGTATCTCCCAACCGGGACATCTCAAACCTTTTCGTCCATCTCGGGTAAAAAATACAAATTTCTGCCGAATCGGCATGAAGTGGGTCCGGTTTGTACTATACGTACATGATCTAACTCCCGTGAACTTTTGAAAAAATCATTTTTAAACTCGCAATATGTGGTTTCTTCATAGATCCAATGCAAGTTCTAACGATGCTCGTCCCCTATCTTCATGCACGCCGGTTCGACCATAGTTAAAAATTCAAAACGGGCATAAGAAATTCAAAAAAAATCCGAACAATGAAAATCCTTCACGTGGTGTCATATTATGTGACATAGTTGCAAGGAAAAATACCAGACTTGGTATATTGATCATGTCTTGAAAAAACCTTCACAAAATGACCTATCATGTTCGAGGTTTTATGGCTTTCGGTCCAAATGGCCGATGTTATATGCTGAATCACGGCATAGTTTGTGATGCTGTGCCCATATTATGTATGCATGTGGACATTGGTATGGAGAACAATGTTGCAGGAGAAAGTTTTCCATTTCTTCGTACGGAAAAGCCATTTTTCATTTTCCGAGCGCAAAAAAGGGTCGTTTTGTGAAGTAACCACCAAAATGGTGTTTCAGAAAGATACCATCCCATTTTTCTAAAATACTAGACCACCTTACATAGACTATCTCCAAACCGGGACATCTCAAACCTTTTCGTCCATCTCGGGTAAAAAGACAAATGTTTGCCGAATCGGTAGGAAGTGAGTCCGGTTTGTACTATAGGTACATGATCTAGCGCCCGTGATTTTTTGAAAAAATCATTTTTAGACTCGCAATATGTGGTTTCTTCAGAGATCAAATGCAAGTTCTAACGATGCTCGTTCCCTATCTTCATGCACGCCGGTTCGACCAAAGTTAGAAATTTAAAAAATTCAAAACGGGCATAAGAAATTTAAAAAAAATGTGAACAATGAAAATCCTTCACGTGGTGTCATTTTAATTGACATAGTTGCAAGGAAAAATACCAGACTTGGTATATTGATCATGTCTCGAAAAAACCTTCACAAAATGACCTATCATATTCGAGGTTTTATGGCTTTATGTCCAAATGACCGATGTTATGTGTTGAATCACGGCATAGTTTGTGATGATGTGCCCATATTATGCATGCATGTGGACATTGGTATGATGTTGCAAGAGGAAGTTTTCCTTTTTGTCGCACGGAAAAGCCATTTTCCATTTCCCGAGCGTAAAAAACGGGTCGTTTTGTGAAGTAACCACCAAAATGCTGTTTCAGAATGCTACCGTCCCATTTTTCTAAAATACTAGACCACCTTACACGGACTATCTCCCAACCGGGACATCTCAAACCTTTTCGTCCATCCCGGGTAAAAAGGACAAATGTGTGCCGAATCGGTAGAAAGTGGGTCCGGTTTGTACTACAGGTACATGATCTAACGGCCGTGATTTTTCGAAAAAATCATTTTTAGACTCGTAATATGTGGTTTCTTCAGAGATCCAATGCAAGTTCTAACGATTCTCGTCCCCTATCTTCATGCACGCCGGTTCGACCAAAGTTAGAAATTCAAAAAATTCAAAACGGGCATAAGAAATTCAAAAAAATCCGAACAATGAAAATCCTTCACATGGTGCCATGTTATGTGAAATATTTGGAAGAAAAAATACTAGACTTGGTATATTGATCATGTCTCGAAAAAACCTTCACAAAATGACCTATCATGTTCGAGGTTTCATGGCTTTCGGTCCAAATGACCGATGTTATGTGCTGAATCACGGCATAGTTTGTGATGTCGTGCCCATATTATCCATGCATGTGGACATTGGAATGGAAAACAATGTTGCAGGAGGAAGTTTTCCTTTTCGTTGCACAGAAAAGCCATTTTCCATTTTCCGAGCACAAAAAACGGGTCGTTTTGTGAAGTAACCACCAAAATGCTGTTTCAGAATGCTACCGTCCCATTTTTATAAAATACTAGACCACCTTAGATGGACTATCTCCCAACCGGGACATCTCAAACCTTTTCGTCCATCCCGGGTAAAAAGGACAAATGTCTGCCGAATCGGTAGGAAGTGGGTCCGGTTTGTACTATAGGTACATGATCTAACGCCCGTGATTTTTTGAAAAAATCATTTTTAGACTCTCAATATGTGGTTTCTTCAGAGATCCAATGCAATTTCTAACGATGCTCGAAAGAACCTTCACAAAACCCTAAACCCAAGTTTCTTCCCGCCATTTCTTCCCGCCATTTTTCTTCCAGCCAATTCTTTCCGCGATTTCTTCCCGCAGTTTTTTCCCGCCATTTCTTCCCACGGTTTTCTTCCTGCCATTTCTCAGTACATATATGTAGGATTGGCCTCCATTGTCATTGCACATCTCTATACTCATATCTGCAACCTCGTCACTCTTTCCCATGGCTTCCACCATACGACTAACCCCCAGGGAGGCGGAGGCGCTTTGTGCCTCAAAATACCCCTGCCCGCCGGGCTACTGCGTCCCTGTCAGCTGGATGCTGAGCGCCGGAGGCGTGCCGGTTCCTCCTGTCCCTCTAGGTGTGGCGCGCCTGATGGCCATCACGAACCACTACTACTTCGAGCTCACGCCGGAGCAGCGGAGAAATCCCAACTGGCACCCCGACTATTTCCCGACTTGGGAAGCCTTATTCGGGGATCGACGTGAGAGGGCGCTCGCCAGGCACGAGGATGACGGCCCACCTCCTCCGAACTTCAACGAGGCCGGTCGTCGGCTGTGGTGGCGCGGCCGGACTCTCCAGAGCGTCATGGCCTACGACACGGCCGCCGACTCTAACCCCCGCCTGCGCTACCCTCAAGTCCAGCCCACTCATACTCGGCCTTCAAGGTTCAACTACGGCGACCCCGACGACGACAGTGACGACGGCCGCGGCGAGTACGACGACTACAGTGGCGAGTATTACAGGTGTAGGCATGAGCATGACTGAATCACTCCAACATTGCAAAACAAGTTCGACCGATTGTGGCTTAATCTGGCCATGTATCTTAATTTTTAGTTCTTCTATGTATCTTAATCTTCAGTCGTGCTTTATGTAACTTAGTGTTAGTTGCGTTATGTACTTTAATTCCAGTTCTATCCTAATAAATTTTTCTTCCCGTCCTTTTTTTATCGCCCATTAATATATAAAAAATATAAGTTAATTCAAATCCAAATTAAAATCAGAAAATGGTTTTGAATTAGTGATTCAAATCCAAACACTTTTTATGTTTAAAGTTTTTCTAAATTCCAAATTAATATTCAAAAAATATAAGTTAATTCATTTTTAATTTTAAATGGTTATATCAATTATTTTTAAAAACAAAAAATGGTTTTGAATTAGTTATTCAAATCCAAACACTTTTTATGTTTAAAGTTTTTCTAAATTCCAAATTAATATTCAAAAAATATAAGTTAATTCATTTTTAATTTTAAATGGTTACATTAATTATTTTTAAAAACAGAAAATGGTTTTGAATTAGTTATTCAAATCCAAACACTTTTTATGTTTAAAGTTTTTCTAAATTCCAATTAATATTCAAAAAATATAAGTTAATTCATTTTTAATTTTAAATGGTTCATAGTTTAAATGGTTACATTAATTATTTTTAAAAACAGAAAATGGTTTCGAGTTAGTTATTCAAATCCGAACACTTTTTATGTTTAAAGTTTTTCTAAATTCCAAATTAATATTAAAAAATACAAGTTAATTCAATTTTAATTTTAAATTGTTACATTAATTATTTTTAAAAACAGAAAATGGTTTTGAATTAGTTATTCAAATCCAAACACTTTTTATGTTTATAGTTTTCTAAATTCCAAATTAATATTCAAAAAATATAAGTTAATTCATTTTTAATTTTAAATGGTTCATAGTTTAAATGGTTACATTAATTATTTTTAAAAACAGAAAATGGTTTTGAATTATTTATTCAAATTCAAACACTTTTTATGTTTAAAGTTTTTTAAAATTCCAAAGTAATTATCATTTAAAAAGCATTACAAATTTAAACCCAAAATAAAAAATAAGGCGGGAACAGAGAGAAAATTCCTGATTTTTTTTGAAAACAGGGTCATACGTCCCGGTTGGAGCCACCAATCGGGACTAAAGACCCCTGCGCGCTCTCCTTGGGCTGATGAAAAAAAGGTAGAGTATACGTCCCGGTTGGTGGCTCTAACCGGGACGTATGACCCTTTAGTCCTGGTTGGAGCCACCAACCGGGACAAAAGGCCCTTCGTTTATAACTAACGTGCCTCCTCTTCTTCTTCCCCATCTCAGTTCTCCGCTTCTCACCGACGCGCGCACAGGAAACCCCAACGACACCGGCAGGCTGCCCGAACTCGCCGCCGCCAAACCATCGCCTCCGTCCGCGTGCGCCCCGACCGCCTCCGTCCACGCAAGCAGAGGGCTCGAGGACGCCCCAGCCCCCTCGACGGTTTCTTCCCCAACCCCGACGAGGTTCGCCGCCATAAATCAGCCCGATTCCGACCTCGCCGTGCTTCCCCGACCCCACCATCGCGCTCAGGGTGAGCCACTGGTCCTCTAGGATCCTTACCTTCCTTTCCTTCCTCTCTTGTTTTCTCTAGCCTCGAGCGCCGCCGTCGGCCACCGCCAGACCTCGCCATAGATGTAGCTCCGGCTACCAAATAGGAGCGGTGCTTCCTCTATATCGTTCGCTGTGCTACGCTGGTTCAAACGTGCACAACCCCGCAGTCCCGCGCGCTCCCCAGGGTCGCCGTCGACCACCGTTCGCCGCGCTGCCCATCGTGGTGACGTGGCGCTCGCGTGGCTACCGCGTGGTGCCTGCGTGGCTCCGGTCCCACCTGCCAGCCTCAGAGACTAGGTGCCTCTGCGGTGCAGGTTAGCAGTGGCCTGGTCCAGGTCCACCCGTCAAGCCCTGGTCCAGGTCCCACCTGCCTGCGTGGAGGCTGAGGTGGCCACGGGCCCCTCTGTCAGCCACTGTGGCTAGCAGTGGCCTCGGTGTAAAAATGTTTTCTGTTTTTTTTAAATTCAAAAATGGTTTAGTTAAATCCAGAAATTGATATGATATTGTAAATTCAATAATTAATTATTTATAACTCAGAAAAATACAAATAATATATCAAAATGTTTAGAAAAATGAGATCTAACTATTTAACCTATAATCATGCATTGTTCAACAACTTTCAAGACAAGTTTAATTATAGAACAAAATGAACCCCTCTCATATACTTCGGAGTTTCGCCGAGTTAGGGTTTTCACCCCTCGGAACCCCGTTTAAATTGTCGAGCATGTCTTAGGGTTACTTTTCAATACAAATTAACTTGTCATATCATCATCCTTGTTTGATCATTGCATCGATGCCATGTGGTTATTGTTCCCATGTCTTTCCGGTGTTCTGTTCTTCGCGGTAGAATACGAGATCGAGATCAAAGACCGAGGTCAACACCATCAAAGATCGAAGATTTCTTGATAGCCATCGTATTGTAGATGCTTAGCCATGATATTAGTTGTCATAGACCCCAGTTGAATCAATGTTGCACCTAGGGTTAGCCGGTGTGTCCTTGCTAGGGCATCCCGAACCCGAGGGTTGATTGATTGCCGCCTTTCTTTCCGGTATTGGTTCTTCGCGATAGGATCCGAGCCCGATGGTTTCTCTGAATTAGGGTTTCTGATATTGTAAATTCATTTTTATTATTGTGTATGTATATATTAGGGTTTCTCCGAATTCAGGTTTATATCTCTCAACACCGTACCTAACATTCTACCTTAGCCGCTTTGACTTATCCTTTTTTCCATCTATGCAGAAAATATGGACCCACACGACAGAGATGAAGAAACGGAAGAGTTAATCCAAGGTGTGATCCGCGGGGAAGAAAATTTAGATGTATCGACGTTTCTGAACAACTCCGGTGAGGGTGATCCTCTTTTTGCCGGAAGAGACGACTTGTTTGACGTTGAAGGTGATGCCTTCCGCGAGGGAGAAGGCGATGCCTTTTGTGATCGAGAAGACGACCACTCCGGCGAGGTGCATGTAATATAATTAATTCATTAATTGATCATCTGCTATCTATATAGAAATAGTAACGACGATCTTTCTTCTTTTAGCCCTCCGGATCGAAGAAATATACTGAAAAGAGCGGGCGAGGCCCAACCAAAAAGTTGGAAGACCATGAGAGGTTCAGGATCGAATATATCGGTGAAGACGGCAAACCGATGGCTCCCGAAGTTGTCGCAAACAAATTTGTGGCACAATGCAGAGTAATCGTTAGGGACTTAATCCCGATCACCATTCGAAATTGGAATAGGGATACTGATGCGGAAGAAGAGGGAACATGTTTATTTGTCCCTAACATGGCCAAAGATTTACTATGGAAGAGGCTCATGCTTAATTTCAAACTACTGAAGATAGAGCTGGTTCGAAATGCGGAGGATCCAGTTGAGGACGCCTTAGAACATGGGAGAGCCATGGAGATGAAGGTCAGGGAGTGGGCTATGAAGAAGATGGCCTAGTGTTTCACCAACTGGAAGAAAAGATTGCACCTTGACTATGTCGTGAAAGAGAAGACTCTGGATTTCGAGAACATTCAGTATCAGAAGTTAAAACCATTTTGGGCTGAGTTTGTGAATTACAAGACATCAGAAAAAGCTAAGAAAATGTCTGCAACGAATAAGCTAAATGCTGCTAACAAGAAGTATCACCATACTATGGGGCAAGGTGGCTATAGGGCTGGCATTCCTAAGTGGAAGAAACTTGAGGATGAACTGCATGCTAAAAAGATCATCCCAGAGACAGACGATTGGATCGAACGTGCAAGGAATTGGTTTTACGGGCATGGGGGCATGTTGGACTCGGAAGGGAAGTGTATATATAACATACGACATAAAGAAGACCCCTTGCCAATCGAGAAGATGAGAAAAGAAGTAAAGGCTGTTAAAGATGGGGACTTCATTCCCGATAGAGAGAATGATGAGCTCACACTCGCCGTTGGAAATAAGGAACTTGATGGACAAACATGAGGCACAATAGGCTCCAAACCATGGAGCACTGGGTTTCCTGAAGAGAGGAAGAAATATCCTGATAGAAGTTATAAGAGGAGAAAGGACAAGGCGGAAGTTGAAGCAGATATTCAGAAAGAGCGAACGTGTATAATTGAAAAACGAATAAAGCAACAACAAGATCAAATTAACGCACTTAGAGAGCAAAGTACTACCAGCCCATCTCAGCAGCACATGGTGGTAGAACCTGCATTCGATGATACTGGCCTTTCGAATAATCGAAAAAGCAGTGTGGCTTCCACTAAGGTCCCAGCTGATGACAATGACGATGACGATGGTGCACCGACGATGGCTCCTGTTGGCTACCGAGTGGATGATATCACACAGATGACACCCTGCGAGCTACATGTCAAAGTTGTGAACATATCAATGAAGGTGGTGGTCGGCTATGCCTTACCAATTGGACCCACACCAACTTACTACTGTCGTCCGGTTCCACAGGGCTATGATGTTATCAGGGTGGATGAAATCATGCCCACCTTTGAAGTTTTGAAGCTTGACTACCCTGCAGCTGAAGGGGATGTGACTGAACTGGGAGAAGCAACAAACATCACCATTCTATGGCCAAAGGAATGTATCGTGCTTCCAAATCACACGCGAAGGCCATCTTCGCTGCCGCCTCACCCGTCTCCAGCGAGGTCATCGCTGCCACGGCAACCGTCTTCGTCGCCTCACCCGGCTCTGTCGTCTCACAAATCTCCGGTAGCCATCGCTGCGGCAGCCATTGCTGGTGCCTCAGGATAAAAAGCGTAAGCGTACAACCGCTACTCTGTGTCGTGGTAAGCAATCACGGAAACGTAAACAAGAGCCTCTTCCAAAAGTACCAAAGGTTCCTCCCAGGAGAGCTTATGACTGTACTGAAGAGGAGACTACGACTATCGTTGATGCGGAACGACAGCGTTTTTCGCTAAGCAGAGGCGGCCGAAAGAGTCAGAGTTCCCCAGCACCAAAGAAGAAAAAGCCCAAGTGTTCAAAATGCTAAAGACTCTTCATCAACCCGAGCCAAAGCTGTCATCAGACTATGAGCGTTCTATTCTCATGTCACATGCGGCACAACAAGCCTCGAAGAGCAGTACTGATACAAGCGAGAAATCTGTTGCCCAGCTCGGAGATCAAGCAAAACAATCTTGCGCCCCTCTCAAGGTGATTTCCCATACCAATCCGGGGTCGAGCAAATATGTGGCCGAAGAGCAGTATGATCCAGAGGTAGTTGTACAATACGGAGAAGCTGCCGCTGCTCAAGGTATGAGTATTGCCCAGTACTTATCCCTGTTAGAGTACTTCCCCATGTGTGAAGTAGCATACAAATACCAGTACGTCAAACCTCTCGTCAAACCCGAGGAGGTAAATAATCTTCCAACAAAAATGCAAATATTGCATAACTGGTACATGCACGCCACAAAGGCCAGGGCTAACTGGATAGTGTTGAGGGTTACAAAAAAGCATTATGGGAAAGAAATAGATGACATGATATCCATTGAATTTGATGAACTATTTCAATTATTCAATCAAGATGCCTTGGACAAATCGATCATCAGTGCCTATTGTTTGTAAGTACTAATTCTGTAATTAATTTAGTCTCTAGCTATCTCACCTCGTTTATTGCATGTATATAATCATACTATAATATGCAGAATGAAGATTCTCGAATGCAGCATAGGACAAATCTATGACATTGGGTTCATTGACCCATATTGGGTTCATCAAGCTAATCTCAAAACAAACCCCTAGGATACGGAGGATAATATCGTACAAGCGTTAAGGTTTCAAGAAACCAGAAGGGAAATACTATTTCCTTACAACTTCGAGTGAGTGTTATTGTCTTGTATACACTTTCTATTTCGCTTACTCGATGTTAAGTATATAATTGATTAGTTATGCATGCATAGCTTCCACTATATTCTGTTAATCATTCAACTTGACAAAGGGCGTGTACTAGTCATGTACTCGAAACATAAACCCCTTGAGTCATGGAAGGACATGCAAATGCTTCTCCAGCGGTAATTCTAATCATTACGATACTATATCGGCAATGTTCGTGAATTTTATGATATCAAGTAATTAATAACTTCTTTTATTTGTTTTGTTCGCCGGGTAGTGCTTGGAAACGGTTCACCAACAAGGCTAGGGGTGTTTGGAAAGAGGAGCTTACATTTCAACCACTAGATGTAAGCACCACTAGCTATATCCGCGCATCTCTTTGATTGTAGTTTTGATACAATTATTATCATGCTTGATTATTTTTTTGATTGAACCTTGTTCTCGTAAAGTGCCTGACGCAGGGACCAGGGAACAATTTATGTGGATAATATGTTTGCGAGTTCATCCATCAGACGTGCTGTGAGAAGGGCAGAAATTTAGAGGAACTCCACGTACGTAAACAATTTCTATAGTTTTAATTACCATCAAATTGTGTTTAGTTTCATTCATATAGGTTGACTCCTTTTTTAAATCAGATCGAACGTCTATGGGGCGGTCTTCTGCCAAAGGATCGCGTACGAGAAATTCAGGAGGAATTGGTGGGATTCTTGGATGCAGAAGTCCTAAACCCAAAAGGAGAATACTATTCGGGTGTGTATAAACAATAGGAATTGTACAAAGAGCTTATTTTGTATGTAGTGCATGAACTCGATCGGTGTATCAAATGTAATATGTTTGACACTTGGATCTATATTATCATGATGATCTTGTGTAATATAATGGTTCCTTCATTGATGAGTGCAAAACACTAAATAAAAAATAAAACAACATAAATGAATTCTCTTCCGTGGCACAAAAAGTGGCCAAAATGCTGCCGCGGCAACAAAAGTTGCCAAAATGAATTCTCTGCCGCGGCAGAGAAATGTGTATTTGTCCCGTTTTGTGTTACGAACCGGGACGGTTGTTCCTCCCCTCTCGCCCTCTGCCGCGGCCATGTGTACGCCCTTTTGTCCCGGTTGGTGGGGCAACCGGGACTAAAGGTTGGGGCTTTAGTCCCGATTGCCCCGTCCCGGTTGGGTAACCAGGACTAAATGCCCTTACCAACCGGGACACATGGGGCTGTTTCCACTAGTGGAGTGCCATGATCTCAGATCTGAACTTATTATTGAATCATTATGATAGTATTGTTTGTGATCTTATCTGCAAAATGTGTACACATATCACTGTCTGGATCCAAAGGCCCCGAAGTTTCAATAATTGGGACAACCGGAGGGGATGTATGTGGTGTGAGGATCACATGTGTTCATGGAGTGTTAATGCTTTCCTCCGGTGCTCTATTAAAAGGAGCACCTTAATTGTCAGTAGTTCCCTAGAGACCCCGCTACCACGGGCTGGCTGGACAGAAGATGTTGTGCAAGTTCTCATTGCGAGCATGTATGACTATATATGGAGCACATGCCTAGGATTGTTTAGTACTTGGATGCTTATTCTTATTTATTTGCAATGCCCTAAATCTTGAAGTTAGATGTTTAGACTCGTCCATGCAACACCCATCCATCCATCCCTGTGCCTACCGCACTCGAATCCCATTGTTTGCCGTTACTGTTACTGTTGCTCCTATTTCACGTTTGCTGTTGCTTTGCTATTGCTACTACAAACTGTTGCTACTGATAAACTCCTGTGAGCAAGAACTATTTCCAGGTGCAGCTGAATTGACAACTCAATTGTTAAGGCTTGCAAGTATTCTTTGGCTCCCCTTGTGTAGAATCAATAAATTGGGTAATATTACCCGCGAAGACTGTTGCGATCCCCTACACTTGTGGGTCATCAAGACTATTTTCTGGCGCCGTTGCCAGGGAGCATAGCTTTATTTGTAAGTTCACTTGGATCTATTATTGTTCACTGCTACTACGTTCATCATGGTAAGTCTTGTGATGGAAAGTTCCCTATTTTACCATCCACTACAAGAAGATGTACAGTCCTAAACACCTCTGTTGCTCTTGATTCACCCGTCTGTTATAAGTAAGCTTGTTACACCACCACCACATACTCATGATACACACACTGCTAATACTGCTAAATCTGAAACTGCTTTTGATGCTCATGATGTTACTTCTACTGTGCTTGATGCGAGTGGTTCATTAGATCCTTTCCTAGATGCTACTATGGCTAGTCTAGGAAATACTGAAACTCCTAGTGAAGACACTGTTACACCTGTTAGCTCACCTGAGTCTAGAGAGAGTTATGATATTAATGATGGTTACATTGAGTTCACTGATGAATTTTTCGAATTACCGAAACACACATGGTACTAGTGCTATTAAGAGTCTCCTTGCTATACATACTATTATGCTTAAACTGTCCTCTGATCCTAAGATTGCCACCTCTCCCATAGATATTAAATATTAAGATTATGATTTCTCTATTGATTTATCCTATTTGGACATTGTTGAGAAATAACCTTTTTGTGGGGCTGAAAATGAGAGTGTTGTGGCTCATATGAATGAGCTTTCTACTATGAGTTCTTTGTTCTTTGATGATGTTAAGATGCGTAAGTACTTTGTTACTAAGATCTTACCTTTTTCACTAAAAGGAGAAGCTAGGGCTTGGTTTAATAGATTACCTCCTGGTTCCATTGATAGCCCTGATTGCTTGATTGCTTCTTTATTCCAGAAATATTTTCCTCCTAGACTTTTTGATTTTAAACAAGAAGAAGAAGAGAAATTGCCTGAGTCATGGACAAGGTTTTGTGCCTTGATTAATGCATATCCTGGATGTCCATTGCCTAAGAATGAGCTTCTTGATATTTAATATAATGGACTAACTAATGATTCTAGGACATACCTAGATAGCTTTGCTGATTGTGTTTTCAGGAAAAGAACTGCTACAGATGCTGAAGAATTAATGGCTAAGATAAGCAAGAATTATGATGATTGGACTTCAACTAAGCTAAATACACCTGAGCCTATTACTCCTAAACTAGTTGTGCCTGAACCAGATCTAACACCAACACCAAAGAAGAGGGGATTTATTGCATTAAATGATGAAGTGATGAAGAAAGCTAAGAAGTGTCTAAAGGAGTAAGGTATTAGAGTTGAAGATGTGAAGAATCTACCTCCTATAGAAGAATTATGTAAGCCAATTCCCCACTCATCTACTATTGAGCTACACTCTCTCCACTTTAATGAAGGTGGTATTCCCTATGGTAAGCCTCCTGATCAATGCTTAGAGGAACTTGATGTTGGAGATATGCCCTAGAGGCAATAATAAATGTAGTTATTATTATATCTTTGTGTTTATGATAAATGTTTATATTCATGCTATAATGGTATTAACAAGGAAACATTAATACTTGTGTGATTTGTAAACTTAAATTGAAGTCCCTAGTAAAGCCTCTATACATCACTAGCTTGTTGGTTAATAAATGATTGTGGTTTCCCTATCATGAACATTGAGATGTTATTAACAACAAGATCATATCATTAGGAGAATGATATGGTGGACATACTCCTATAGATAAGCATAGCATAAAGATCAAGTCATTTTAATAGTTCAATTGCTATATGCTTTCTGATACATAGTAACCTAATTCCTTCGACCATGAGATCATGCATATCACCTTTACCAGATGGATGCTTTGATGACATCAAACACCACACCGTAACTGGGTGGCTATAACGGTGGCATTGAGTGTTCGGAAAGTATTGGTTGAGACACATGGATCAAGAGTGGGATTTGTCCATCCATATGACGGATAGATATACTCTGGGCCCTCTCAGTGAAATGTCATCCAATTAGCTTGCAAGCATGTGACTAGCTCACAAGGGATCACATATCACATGAACAAGAAAACAGTACTTATCGGTAACGAGGTTGAACTAGGTATGTAGAGATACCGACGATCATAACCTCGGATAAGTAAACTATCATGAGACAAAGGGAAATTGGTATCGTATGTAAGTGGTTCATTCGATCGCAAAGTAATCGTAGAAATATGTGGGATCCATATGAATTTCCAGATTCCTCTATTGGTTATTGTTCGGAGAAGTGTCTCGATCATGTCCGCATAATTCACGAACCGTAGGGAGACACACTTAAGGATTCGACGTTGTTTGAGTAGTTATGGAATGATGAGAAAGAGACCGAATGTTGTTCGGAGTCTCGGATAGGATCCGGGATATCACGAGGAGATCCGGAATGGTCCGGAGAATAAGATTCATATAAGGAAAGTCCCGTTTCGGAGTTGGGGAATGGTTCCGGTGTTTTCCTCGGGAATGTTCTAGAAGGTTCCGGAATGTCCGGCACTCCGGAGGGGAAGGGTACATGAATGTGTTATATCAAGTTGGTATGATTGCATTATGTACTCGGTGTCATCGCTGAACAAAATAGAGGGTTTATTCAAATCCTAGTTTGAAAAGTCAAACGCCAAGTTTGAAAGTCAAACGGCTGTTTTTGGGAAGTGGAGAGGGAGGTGGAAACCGACTTGGGGGAGGAGTTCCTCCTCCCACCGCCGACGCACCACCAAGCCGAGTTGGGGAGGGACTCCCCTCCCCTTGGCCGGCCCCCTCCACCTATATAAGGAGGGGCAGGGCTCCCCTCCTAGACATAAGTTCCTACACCTCTAAACCCTAGCCCCAAGCCGCCGCCGCCTCCATAGCCGCCGCCGTCCCTAGGGCACTCGCCGCCGCCGCCTAGGTGAAACCCTAGCCGCCGGCCTAGCCCCCTCCTCAGCGTGTCTAAACCCTAGATCATCGAGGGCTCTCTCATCGTCCACCATACTCGCTCCGGCTTAAGGCGAAGCCTTGCGAGATCTCCCCTCTACTTCCGGTACCACGCCGTCGTGCTGCCGGAATCGCGAGGAGAGTGCTACAACCTCCACTGCCTACTGGAACAAGGGAGAGGAAGGTCCTCGTCGAGTACCGAACGTGTGACCGACTGCGGGAGCGCTGCCGGAACGCAGCGCCGGAAGGATCGTCTACGCGATCTTGAGATCGGGAAGAGTACGACTACATCACCCACGAGAATCCGCTCTCATTAAACACTTTGGAATCTTCGAGGGAGAGTTATTATATCGACTCGTTGCTACAATCTAGTACATAGATCTTGGCTTGTTTGTTTGTATGCGGTAGAATTTTTTTGTTTTCCATGCTACGAAACTCTACAGTGGTATCAGAGCCGTGTCTATATGTAGATCTGTTGCACCAGTAGAACACAATGGTCATTGTGGGTGTTGATGCTTTTATTGTCGATTGCTTCTTGTGTACTTTGCATCTTGCGGGATGTTGGGATGAAGCGGCCCGGGATAACCTTACATGACATCGTTCATGAGACTTGCTCCACGCTTGACATGCAACTTGTATTGCATAAGTGGCTTTGCGGGTGCCTGTTTCTCCTAGCATAGTTAAGATCCAATTTACAACGGGTGATTAACAATACTAGTATCAATGTTGTGGTTCATGTTCGTAAGTTAGATCGACACTTATTGAAAGCACCAAACCACGTAAAACATGCAAAGAAAGTAGAGGCGTCTAACTTTGTTTTGCAGGGGTGTGCTGTGATGTGATATGGCCATGATTGTGATTATATTTGATGTATGCAATGTTCCTTATTGTAAGTTGGAAACCGGCAGGAGCCATATGCTTGTCTTTAATTTATGTTAAGACCCGCGTGTCTATTCAAAGTAGTTGTAATAGTTGAAGCCGGTGGACGACAACCATGGAGAAGCGTCATTGACCTTGATGCAATGCCGGTGATGATGGAGATCATGTTCGTGCTTGAAGATGGAGATCGGAAGCACAAAGAAGAAAGGCCATATCATATCACATATTATGAATTGCATGTGATGTTAATCCTTTATGCATCTTGTATTGCTTAGTAGACGACGGTAGCATTATAAGATGATCCCTCATGCACATGAATTTCAAGTCATAAAGTGTTCACCCTTAGTTAGCACCGTTGCTAAAGCTTGTTGTTTCGAAGCACCACGTGATGATCGGTTGTGTTAGATTCTGCAAGTGCATACAACGTGAGCAAGCCAGATTTGCTCATGCGGAAGCTAAGGTTTGATCTTGACGAGCCTAGCATGTACAGACATGGTCTCGGAACACGGATCACCGAAAGGTAAAGCATGAATCATATAGTAGATATGATGAACATGTCGATTGTTCGCCATTGAAACTATATCAACTCTCGTGATGATCGGTGTTGATGTGGTGGATTTGGTTCGTGTGATCACTAAAACAATGTGAGGGATATTGTTTTGAGTGGGAGTTCACCTAGATTAATTTTATTATTAATTAGAACTCAATTTGTCATAAACTTAGTCTAAACTATTGCAAATATGTTGTAGATCAATGGCAGCCCCTACCATCAATTTTAATGCGTTCCTAGAGAAAGAAAAGTTGAAAAACAATGGAAGCAACTTCGCGGATTGGTTCCGCAATTTGAGGATTGTCCTCACAGCTGGTAATTTGACCTATGTGCTGGATGCACCGCTGGGTGACCCACCTGCAGCTGATGCTGCCGATGAACTAAAGAATGTTTACCTCACTCAGAAGACTCAGTACTCCACAGTTCAGTGTGCTATCTTGTATGGTTTAGAATCGGAGCTTCAGAAAAGGTTTGAGAATTCAGACCCATATGATATTGTCGAGGATCTCAAATTGATCTTTGAGACTCATGCGGCAATTGAAAGCTATGAGGCTTCTGAAAAGTTCTTTAACTGCAAGATGGAAGAGGGCAGCTCCGTCAGTGAGCATGTGCTTAAGATGTCTGGGCACGCAAACAAACTTCAAAGCTTGGGTATAGTGATTCCTAATGCTTTGGGGATTTACCGTGTCCTCCAATCACTACCACCAAGTTACAAGAACTTTGTGATGAACTACAACATGCAAAACATGAACAAGACGTTGCCAGAACTCTTTGCCATGTTGAAATCTGCAGAAGTGGAGATCAAGAAAGAGCACAAGTGTTGTTGGTTAATAAGACCACCAAATTCAAGAAAGGCAAGTCTAAGCAGAAGGGACACTTCAAGAAGGGTGGTAAGAAAGTTACCACGCCGACAAAGAAGACCAAGGCTGGACCTAAGCCTGATACTGAGTGCTTTTACTGCAAGGGAGAAGGTCACTGGAAGCGGAATTGCCCAAAGTACTTGGTGGATTTGAAGAACGGCAACATAAAAAAGAAAGGTTTATCCGATATACCTGTTATTGATGTGTATCTCACTAGTACTCGTAGTAGTGCCTGGGTATTTGATACTGGTTCGGTTGCTCATATTTGTAACTCGAAACAGGTGCTGCAGAATAAACGGAAGCTAGCGAAGAACGAGGTGACGATGCACGTTGGAAACGGATCAAAGGTTGATGTGATCGCGGTCGGCACGCTACCCCTTCATCTACCATCGGGATTATTTTTATACTTAAATAATTGTTATTTGGTGCCTGTGTTAAGCATGAACATTATATCGGGATCTTGTTTATTGCGAGACGGTTACTTGTTTAAGTCCGAGAATAATGGTTGTTCGATTTATATGAGTAATATGTTTTATGCACATGCACCTTTGATAGATGGTCTATTCTTGTTGAATCTCGATAGTGGAAATACACATATTAATAACATTGAGGCTAAACGTTTGAAATCGAGCGATAGCTCGACCTATATGTGGCACTGTCATCTTGGTCACATTGGAGTGAAGCGCATGAAGAAACTCCATTCCAATGGACTTCTTGAATCACTTGATTTCGAATCACTTGAAAGATGCGAAGCATGTCTGATGGGTAAAATGACTAAGACTCCATTTTCTGGTATGATGGAGCGAGCTACGGACTTATTAGAAATCATACATACCGATGTGTGTGGTCCAATGAGTGTAGCATCGCGCGGTGGTTATCGTTATGTTCTTACCTTCACGGATGACTTGAGTAGATATGGGTATATATATTTCATGAAACATAAGTCCGAAACTTTCGAGAAGTTTAAGGAATTTCAAATTGAGGTAGAGAATCAACGTAACAAGAAGATTAAATTTCTACGTTCTGATCGTGGAGGTGAATATCTAAGTTACGAGTTTGGCGAGCATTTGAAGAAATGCGGAATACTTTCACAATTGACATCGCCGGGAACAGCACAGCGTAATGGTGTGTCCGAACGTCGTAATCGAACTCTCTTAGATATGGTTCGTTCTATGATGTTACTTACAGATTTACCGCTATCATTTTGGGGTTATGCATTAGAAACAGCTGCATTCACTTTAAAGAGGGCACCATCTAAATCCGTTGAAACGACACCGTATGAATTATGGTTTGGGAAGAAACCTAGATTGTCGTTCCTTAAAGTTTGGGGATGCGAAGCCTATGTAAAGAAGTTACAGCTGGACAAGCTTGAACCCAAAGCGGAAAAATGCGTCTTCATAGGATACCCGAAGGAAACTATTGGGTTTACCTTCTATCATAGATCCGAAGGCAAAATCTTTGTTGCCAAGAATGGATCCTTTCTAGAGAAGGAATTTCTCTCGAAAGAAGTGACTGGAAGGAAAGTAGAACTCGACGAGGTTGCCGAACCTTCTCTCGAAATTGCGAGTAGCACAGCACCGAAAGAAGTTCCTGTGGTGCCTGCACCAATAAGAGAGGAAGCTAATGATGATGATCATGAAACTTCGGTTGAAGTTGCTACAGAGCCTCGCAGGTCAACGAGAACTCGTACCACTCCAGATTGGTATGATCCCGTTATGAGTGTCATGTTGGTGGACAACACCGATGACCCTGTGACTTATGAGGAAGCAATTATGAGCCCAGATTCCAATAAATGGCAATAAGCCATGAAATCCGAGATTGGATCCATGTACGAAAACCAAGTATGGACTTTGGTGGACTTACGGGATGGCCGGAAGGCTGTCAAGAACAAATGGATTTTCAAGAAGAAAACAGATGCTGATGGTAATGTTACTGTCTATAAAGCTCGACTTGTCGCAAAAGGGTTTCGACAAATTCAAGGAGTTGACTACGATGAGACTTTCTCACCAGTTGCGAAGCTAAAGTCTGTGAGGATTATGTTAGCAATCGCTGCATATTATGATTATGAGATATGACAGATGGATGTCAAAACAGCATTCCTCAATGGAGACATTGATGAAGAGTTGTATATGATGCAACCCAAAGGTTTTGTCGATCCTAAAGATGCTAACAAGGTATGCAAACTTCAACGGTCCATCTATGGATTGAAGCAAGCATCTCGAAGTTGGAATCAACGTTTTGATAAGGTGATCAAAAGTTTTGGTTTTATACAAACTTATGGAGAAGCTTGTATTTACAAGAAAGTGAGTGGGAGCTCTGTAGCATTCTTAATACTATATGTAGATGACATATTGTTGATTGGGAATGATGTAGACCTTCTAAATAGTGTCAAGGAATATTTGAATAATAGTTTTTCAATGAAGGATCTTGGCGAAGCAGCTTACATATTAGGCATAAAGATTTATAGAGATAGATCAAAACGCCAAATATCATTGTCACAAAGTACATATTTGGACAAAGTTCTAAAGAGGTTTGGAATGGAAGATAGCAAGAAAGGGTTCTTGCCCATGTTGCCCAATATGACCTTGAGTAAAACTCAAAGTCCGACATCGGCAGAAGATAGAGAAAGGATGAGTAAGACTCCCTATGCCTCAGCCATAGGATCTCTAATGTATGCCATGCTATGTACTAGACCCGAAATTGCATATGTTGTTAGTTTAACTAGCAGATATCAAAGTGATCCAGGAGTGGATCATTGGACAGCGGTCAAAAACATCCTTAAGTACTTGAGAAGAACTAAGGATATGGTTCTTTCTTATGGAGGTGATGAACAGCTCGTTGTTAATGGTTACACCGATGCTAGTTGGAACACCGATCCGGATGATTCTAAATCACAATCTAGATACGTATTTACTTTGAATGGTGCAGCAGTTAGCTGGAGGAGTGCAAAGCAAAGCGTTGTGGAGAGATCTTCAACTGAATCGGAATACATGGCTGCTTCGGAGGCTTCACAAGAAGCGATATGGATGAAAGAGTTCATTACAGAGCTGGGTGTGGTTCCTAGTGCGCTGGACCCAATGTCTATCTACTGTGATAACATGGGCGCCATAGACAATGCGCAAGAACCAAGGTCACACAAGAAGCTGAAGCATATCAAGCTACGTTTTCACGCTATTCGAGAACATGTCCAAGATGGGGACATAAAGATTTGCAAAGTACACACAGATCTGAATGTGGTGGATCCGTTGACTAAACCTCTCCCGAGGGCAAAACATGACCAACACCAAACTGCCATGGGTGTTCGGTATATTACCATGTAATCTAGATTAGATGACTCTAGTGCAAGTGGGAGACTGTTGGAGATATGCCCTAGAGGCAATAATAAATGTAGTTATTATTATATCTTTGTGTTTATGATAAATGTTTATATTCATGCTATAATGGTATTAACAAGGAAACATTAATACTTGTGTGATTTGTAAACTTAAATTGAAGTCCCTAGTAAAGCCTCTATACATCACTAGCTTGTTGGTTAATAAATGATTGTGGTTTCCCTATGATGAAGATTGAGATGTTATTAACAACAAGATCATATCATTAGGAGAATGATATGGTGGACATACTCCTATAGATAAGCATAGCATAAAGATCAAGTCATTTTAATAGTTCAATTGCTATATGCTTTCTGATACATAGTAACCTAATTCCTTCGACCATGAGATCATGCATATCACCTTTACCAGATGGATGCTTTGATGACATCAAACACCACACCGTAACTGGGTGGCTATAAAGGTGGCATTGAGTGTTTGGAAAGTATTGGTTGAGACACATGGATCAAGAGTGGGATTTGTCCATCCATATGATGGATAGATATACTCTGGGCCCTCTCGGTGAAATGTCATCCAATTAGCTTGCAAGCATGTGACTAGCTCACAAGGGATCACATATCACATGAACGAGAAAAGAGTACTTATCGGTAACGAGGTTGAACTAGGTATGCAGAGATACCGACGATCATAACCTCGAATAAGTAAACTATCGTGAGACAAAGGGAAATTGGTATCGTATGTAAGTGGTTCATTCGATCGCAAAGTAATCGTAGAAATATGTGGGAGCCATATGAATTTCCAGATTCCTCTATTGGTTATTGTTCGGAGAAGTGTCTCGATCATGTCCGCATAATTCACGAACCGTAGGGAGACACACTTAAGGATTCGACGTTGTTTGAGTAGTTATGGAATGATGAGAAAGAGACCGAATGTTGTTCGGAGTCTCGGATAGGATCCGAGATATCACGAGGAGATCCGGAATGGTCCGGAGAATAAGATTCATATAAGGAAAGTCCCGTTTCGGAGTTGGGGAATGGTTCCGGTGTTTTCATCGGGAATGTTCTAGAAGGTTCCGGAATGTCCGGCACTCCGGAGGGGAAGGATACATGAATGTGTTATATCAAGTTGGTATGATTGCATTATGTACTCGGTGTCATCTCTGAACAAAATAGAGGGTTTATTCAAATCCTAGTTTGAAAAGTCAAACGCCAAGTTTGAAAGTCAAACGGTTGTTTTTGGGAAGTGGAGAGGGAGGTGGAAACCGACTTGGGGGAGGAGTTCCTCCTTCCACCGCTGGCGCACCACCAAGCCGAGTTGGGGAGGGACTCCCCTCCCCTTGGCCGTCCCCCTCCACCTATATAAGGAGGGGCAGGGCTCCCCTCCTAGACATAAGTTCCTACACCTCTAAACCCTAGCCCCAAGCCGCCGCCGCCTCCATAGCCGCCGCCGGCCCTAGGGCACTCGCCGCCGCCTAGGTGAAACCCTAGCCGCCGGCCTATCCCCCTCCTCGGTGTGTCTAAACCCTAGATCATCGAGGGCTCTCTCATCGTCCACCATACTCGCTCCGGCTTAAGGCGAAGCCTTGCGAGATCTCCCCTCTACTTCCGGTACCACGCCGTCATGCTGCCGGAATCGCGAGGAGAGTGCTACAACCTCCGCTGCCTGCTGGAACAAGGGAGAGAAGGTCTTCGTCGAGTACCGAACGTGTGACCGACTGCGGGAGCGCTGCCGGAACGCAGCGCCGGAAGGATCGTCTACGCGATCTTGAGATCGGGAAGAGTACGACTACATCACCCACGAGAATCCGCTCTCGTTAAACACTTTGGAATCTTCGAGGGTGAGTTATTCTACTGACTCGTTGCTACAATCTAGTAGATAGATCTTGGCTTGTTTGTTTGTATGCGGTAGAAATTTTTTGTTTTCCATGCTACGAAACCCTACACTTGACACATTTATTGTTAAACAAGGTAATTTTAATAAACAAGTTCAGAATCATTTATTGGAAAACTCTCTCCACTTTAATGAAGGTGATATTCCCGGCATGCAGGTTGCGGTGACCCAGCATACCACTACATGATGTAGTACACTATAGTCATTGACATAAGACCAATGAAACACAGTTCACTAGTATTACATCCCTTAGAGTAGTACAACAGAAACATAGCAGGTCCAAGACATGACTATAGGTTACAACTCAACTGTTTACACAAGATCCAGAGAACACTCTAGGTTAAAGAGAGAGAAAGGAACTTCTTACAAAGAAGAATCAGGAATAAACAACTCAAAAACTATCATACTAATAAGACTAGTATTTTAACTAATGGTCTAGCATTGCTTCTATTGCAATACACTACAGAAATAGGTTCTATGGCTAGATGTTATATTCCTATCTGACCAGTAACTTCGTCTTCACTTGAGTTGATGTATATGTTGATTTTCTTGACTTCATTGAAGAACTTTAGCTTCTGGTGATGACTCCTAGAGCATAACTTGATATAGACGTCGTCTTAATGGCTTCAGAATCTAGCAAGGGTTAAGAAGATACGTTGACTACGAGCGTACTCAGCAAGTTCACTAGAAAAGGAGTGTTTGATGCACTATATCTATAGCTACAGACCGTAGGTTGTAGGAAATGCAAGTTTTCATAAACATCTCTTCAAAGGTTGCTTTTATTCTGAAAAGCTATGTCCGTCAGCCTTCACGGGTTTACCAGAACTTTCATGGAGTTCCTTTCCCGCCGCGTTCGCAGCTCCTTACCGGAACAGGGAGTAACAAGTTACAGTTCTTACAGTCTGTAGAGGTGCATGAGTTTACCCATGAGAGACCTTAGGTTTTATTGCACGGCCGATAGTATGTCCCCGTTCAAACTTCCTTGGTTTGAAGCCCAACCTAAGATCCAAGCCAATCACTGCCTTCTCCGCGACCCCGCATGTCTCCTTGGTGTATGCCAGCCCACCTATTGAATTACGGCTATTGGCAGTATAGACCGTTCAGATGCCGGAACTATCGTGGGACGTTGAGGGATCCCACCCATATGCTGCATATCCTCTACGAATTACCAATTAATATGCATGCTATGAGTGATAACAGCCACAACCCGCACATCCGGCTCCATGTGAGAGGGAAAAGATACAGCTGACTTCTTCGTCCCATTCCAAATCTCATGGTCAACGCGTAATATACGGCGTAAGAATCACTGGCAAAATTGGTTGTTAAGTCCTCAATAATATGTTCCTTTACCACCGGAACTTCCATAGTAGGTAAATAACCTATAATCACATTATTATGAAAATAGTGTTTTCTGACCTTTTTCAAATGCAGGTGATGACAACACTGGATTTGTAAAATACTTTACAGAAAATAATCAAAGGACATGAGCAAGTGTGAACTTGACTTTTGTGATTGCAAGATTATGCACTCACGGTCTTCAAGACAATATGACATCCAATATCTGAAATCATCATCATTGGTCCGATAAGGACTAATGTTTAAAGAAGCAAGATGCTTTATGCGTAAGTAATGTAATGCAAGTTGATAAACTCGAATCCCGGGGATAACGTTGTTCTATGATTTGAATACTGGAATTGGTTTCTTTAGAATGTGTTGTCCTTTTAGATAAGTTTCATACTTGTTCTTCTTTTTAAGGCTTGTGAGTGTGTGTGTGAAACAACATGTAATTATAATATCATACAACAATAAGATACAACATGTGGAATGTTACTTAAAGATTTCTTATATGAGAATTTACTTATCTTCAAATCTTACTTTACAAGTATTGGCATTTTATAAGGACTTAAGTATTAACAATCCTAAGTATACAAGTAGAGTATAAAGTAATATGATTATGTTTAATTGTCATATGTTGACTGAAGTGGCAAAACGAATAACTTTTGAAGAAAAGATTTCTTTATTAAGGTTTAAACAATTTGGATAGTTTTTAGGATATGATTGATAGAATGTGATCGATATTGTTTATGCTTGCTTGAATAGTCTGGACTTGAGATGCTTATAACTTAATTATAACAGACCAAAGTTAATTATAAAATACATAATAAAGTTTTTATCTTAATATTTAAAGTCTTGTAGACTAAAGTTAACTTTTAAAAACATAGATGAACTTAGGTTGTAATGCTTATGATATTTGTATTTTGTTCACTTCATAATGTTTCCTTAAAGTTATTTAAGCATGGCATTACTTCTATTTGAGTAGTGGTTTCCTAACATTATAATGGAATAGAATCATTTTCCTTTTTATAGATGAGTGGTTATAGTTTGTAAACAAGGAAGTAATATTACTTAACTACTTATGGATTCAATATAGTGTTTTGGTATGTTTATAACTTATGGTTGAAGTAAGGGAAAAGGTTTTATTTAGTCACAAATTATTCTTGAAGATTTTATATTGGATAAGAATCTTTTAAGGAATAATCTACACTTATGGATGAATGATAATTCAATCAACTTTTATTTATAATTTTTTAAACCATTTTGACTTCATAATACCAATGTTCAAGACTAATACTATTTATTAAACTCAATTGATAAATTTTAAAATATTAGCAAATTTTATTTACCCTTATATGAATTATTGATTAAGGAAATTGGTTTTAAATTCAAGTTATTAGGGTACTAAGTTTTTATTTACTTTAAAAGTGGAATGTTATATTTTTAACATGTAGGTATTATTTTTGTGATCATTTTGGTATATTACATTTATTTTTATGATTTATAAATAATAAGATATGATTTTTATAAGATTTATTACTTTATAAATACTTAATAAATAATAAATATTTAGTTAAGTGAAATGATAATGCATGATTATAATTTTAAATTATAGTTCTTATTTTTCTAAGATTTTTGGTATTTTATTTATTTTTTTAACATTTACTATTATTAAAATATGAATTATCAAAGTTTGATTACTTATAAAATATTTATTAAATAAATATTTATTTAAATGGTTAACATAATAATGTTTGATAATAGTTTAATGTTATAGATTTTATTTATGAATTTTTTATATATTACACATAATTTTCTGAATTATGAAACAAAAGATATTGATTTTATAAGGTTTAATCATTTTATGAATTTTTAATTAAATAACTAAATGTGTTTATTAGGTAATGCTGATGTCAGCATGAATTGAGGGGTTTTTCCTACCAGAGCTAATCCTACCCCAGTGACTGATTGGTGGGACCTTTGCCATGTTATATCTAAGGTTTTTATTTTTTTACAAAAATTAATAACACAATTTATGAAATGATAATATGATATATGACATCAGCGTGATGTCACGCTGACATCATCCAAGGATGATCCTCAGATCATGGTTTGATCCTCGGATTGGGAGCATGTGGGAACGCGGGGTTCGTCCCGTTCGACTCAGCGAGATGTGGGGAGTCTAAAAGTGGCGGCGGAGCTGGTTTTTGGTCACCAGAGCACCAGCTCCGACGGTGGCATGGTCTGATCTTCGTGGGCAAGACGGTAGAGAGGGCTAAGAGTGAATCAAAGAAGATGCGCGATGCGCAAGCTCACAAGGAATGCGAAGAAGGTGATGGGAAGGCGAATCGTGACCGGAGTCAATGGTGATAGCGGTGGCCGGACTTCGGGAAGACAGAATCGGAACGGAGGATTACGACCTCCCGGCTCGATTCCTTCACCAGGAATATGCGGCACACCCTGGTGAAGCTCGTAGCACACGCGTCTGGTCCTGGGGTGGCCTCTAGCGGCAACGGCGAACGACGCCGGCGAGCCAGCTTTTCATACAGAGGAAGAAATGGGGAAAGGGTGAGGATAAGGATCTCCGGCACGTCGGTGGTCTTCTTATAGGCAACAAACATCGGCGGCGTGGATGTTGGCATCATCGAGTATCGCGACGACGGCGGACTACCGACGTGGTGCCAGGCAGCTGCTTCGTCGGCGTGCTTTCTGGCGAGAGGAAGAAGAAAGAAGGAAAAAGATCGAAGGGGTACATGGGCCTAGTTGGGCTGGCTTGGGACAGGTTGGATCGCTGTGGCTGCTCGTGGGTGACGGATAAGGTAGAGGGAAATGGGCCACGACCAGTTTCTGGACTGAGTCCTTTTTTTTTACTCTTTTCTGTTTTCTGTTTTCTATTTTCATTTCTTGTTTTGTATTTACACCTTTGTTTTAAGATTTGTATTTTTCATTTGTTCGAATATTTCCCATGGAATTTTATCTGCTAGATAATTGTAGCAATATTGAAATGTATTTATGATCATTTTGTGAACCTTTATTATATATTATTATGTTTCTTTATTTTCTTTATAAAAATCCTTTTTAATATTGTGTAAGGGTCTTTGTTATTAATTTTCTTCCCATAATAAGCCATGGATTTATTTTAGGATATTTTCTTATTTGTTTATAAAACTTAATTCTAATTAGCTTGTAATTTGGAAGGAAGTCTTTATAGAATGATCATTTATTATTATTTGATGTATGATATATAAAGGAAATTATCTGGTTAATATTACTCCCATTTGTCTCGAGAATAATAAGGTATATATATTTTATTATAACTAACATAAGAATTAGAGTTTAAATTGTAAATGCTTACCCTAGGGTTTATGGTACTTAATACACTTATATTCTTTTGTTAATATGAATAAAGATTAATGGCTAAGACAAATTGTATTTATGTTTGTGATCTTTAATGATATCACCCTTTAAAATAGAAAGTTATTATCTTGAATGCCTGATGGAAAAGAAATGATAAAGATAACTCCTAAGCACATATGGTTATGATAATTGGAAATGACAGAGATGTGCTTAAGTGATTTTCTATAGGAAAATATTCCTATAAAGCATTTGTGAAAATAAAATGATTTATCCAACAGATGAGATGGATGTTAAGCTTGGTTATAGATTTAGGGTTTAGTGTTTACCAAGAATTCCTATCTTCCATAATTCACAATCCTGGACTTCTAATTAAGGAATTCCTTTCCTAGATATACTACTTCTTTATATCCATCATCATGTGCTAATAGGATGAGCTTTACTTTACAAAAATATTCTGATCCACCTTTTATTCTTCTTAATCCATTTATAAATCCAACGAGCTTGACACTAAACCTTTTCATAATCTTCTCATATTTATACTTGGTTATATCAACTACTTTACTGCTGATAACCTCCAATCCAACAAGCAGTTACTTCTAACTCCATTCATACTCTTCCTTAATCATCCATCACTAACATTACTCCAATGGATGTATATAAATCAAATTATACTTTCCTCAAAATATTATTATCTTTTTAAGATAAATACACTACTTCAATAACTCCATGCTACTCTAGCTTCAACTTAATCATACTATCTTATATCAACTTATCTCCAATATCTTATATTCAAACTTCACATCATATCATGGTGATTTAGCATGGCTAACCTAGAATAATATATCTATACTAGGGTTCAATCATGTTCTATCCACCACTGTCACTTATACTTGATATAAGCATTCAATCTTGGTGACAAAAGGATGATCATTAGAATCCTTTGATCATTTATGGCTTAGGTATCCAGTTGGCTAATCAATGCCTTTATCAATACAACACTAAAGTTGTATTATAATTATCTTCTCAGTGTATCTATCTGACTAAGAGAGACTATTCATTTACCATTCCTACTTTATTCAATAGGATTACTCCTGGTAACTTATCTTCAGAATTCATCCTTGTAATATTCTTTGTTACCATATTGATTTGATTTCCTCCAATTACTCCCATCCTATAGATGATATCTAAAACTAGCATTACTATTTACCTCTTCTTACTTCTTTCTTTATAGGCCTTAAGTGAATGCTATCACAAGGACAAGAGTTGATAGATCAAGAATTGATAGTTTAAGAATTTGTGAATCAATAGTTGATTACTCAACATTGATGAACAACAAATATAAGAATAGGATTCAATAGAGCTGATAAGGATTGATATGGAAAGAAAGATATATGGTGAGTGATCTTGACTGTGGTTTCTTTCCTACCCAATCTCACTAGAGAGTTAAGGTTTGGTATTACCATGATACTCATGGTATAAGTAGATGAGATAAAAATAGATCAAGAATTAGTTGTTACATTCTTATTACTTAATTATATTTATAACTTGGTATGCATAAGTTGTGTATTAAATACTGTGATATGATTTATTAAGGATCAACTATAATTCATTAAGTAATGTATTAGGGTTTAACTTTTATTACATTTGATCTACCCTTAGATCAAATCTCCCTTACCCAAAATAAGATTTTAGCAAAGGTCATATTGAAACTTATGACAGTCAACTTGATGATCTACTTCAATTCCATCAAGTTGAGAGAAGCTTCAATCACTTTGACAAGTTTTGTTCAAAAGCGCGAAAATTATTCAGATTTTCTATGCATGAAAGAAATGCACACATCTGTGTTCAGCTTATTTCTAAGCTCTAATGCTGGGATGTTATAGACTCTTCCCCTTAAAATAAACTTCGTCCTCGAAGTTCGTAAACTCTCATGTTTAGGAGTAAGGAATGGTCTTGCAATGATTACTATATGTCTCAACTCCATGGTAGCCTCAATGGGAATAATTGTAATATCCCTATCCAAATTCTTTCTTGGAATTCTCATCACACTTAACAATTTCCAACTAGTTGTCTCCAGTACTCCAAAATCCTTTAATTGGGTCTCTTATTTGGTTCATTACCCTGATTAGGTATCCTAATCCATCTCCTTTTATGTAATCATCGAACTTTTTACTATACTATGTAAGGTCTAGGAAGTCTCACTAAAACAGGGTTTACAATTTCTACTAGAGAGTAGTTGTAGTCAAAAGACTATATTTGACTTGTCTTTGAATCGTTTATACTGATAATCTTTCCAAAGATTGGTTTTGGACACATTTAGTCCATACCATTGGAATTTCTTGTTTCACTACACATGTCCAATTGGATATGCTTTATTACTACTTAAGGATCATTTAGGATTTACTTCTTATAGAATTAGTTTGTTAGAACTATTCTGTTTTATTACTTCAAGATTTTACCTTATCAAGCTTTAGAAATTCTCTTGTTATTACCTTAACTACTTCTTCAACTTCCACTTATTAATTGCCTTAAGGTTTGAGTCCTACTACATTGGTTTAACTTCAATCTTCCATCCAGACATATTTCCGAAAGTACTTTAATAATAATGACTCCTGTTAACCTTATGAAAATAAGGCTTAAGTTGTCATAGGTTAGTATTTCTTCTCCAACCTCTACCCTGGAATCCAGATAACAGTACTTCTGTTTACTGTTTACTCTCCCCCTTAGGGTTTACTAATAGTCTCTAAACCGTGTATAAAATAACCATTGGCTTTATAATTAGAATGTTGGTTTTTATCCAACTTATAATCTACTTAGTTAGGGTCTTATGAAATATTGTATGGTGTATCCACACAATTGTGGATCTCCGAAGCGAATCTTTCAGCACTATTTGTCTTAATTACTATTTGGACATTTTCTCTTTAATAGGTCTGACTTCGCAAAGCGCATCGAAAGACGATCTCTTAAATTTTATACTCACTTATTTCTTAATTAACTTAGGCCATGTTTTATGCTCTTGATGCAACCATTAAGATGATCTGGTTAACTATGTCAACCAACACCGATTGCGGACAAGATACCAACTATGGACCAGAATACCGACTGTGGGTCAAATACCAGTTGTGGATCATCCTAGGTTGTAGGTATTACCCTACGACTTCCAACATCCCTATGGAATTATCTCTGAATAGTCAGAGCTTGAATACCATATTAATTTCCAAAACTTCTTCTTTGTACTTATTCATTATACTTCCATGAACTAGGTACTACTACTTCATTAACTTCTTAATAACATCACATACTTTGGATGAACTTTAAGTTCATCACTTCTGGTTGCTCCATATAGTTCCCACATTTATCTTCCTTCTTATTGCTAACTAGAAATGATTTGAACTTGAATCCTCCTTCAAATTATGTTGATACTCCTCATATTTTGCTTAATTCTTCGTGTAAGTCTTCATCTTGGTCTTTGGAACTCGTCACTCCCTTACACGAATTCCCATTCCTATCTAGGTCTATAACATCAAGTAGTAACTGGATGTTGCAACATGCATTTGCACACCAAGTCAAACTTCATGTACAGATCTAGTCAATCAAGAAGATAAAAAAACAGATAAATCCAAATGTGGTACATATAACACACAATATTCTAAGCCCAAAATATAGTAGTTGAGTATAGTATCTCTAGAATTCAGGCTTAGTTGTGTATTATATGACACCTCCTCGTATAGGTTTACATCATGATACTTAGCACTTAGAGTCAATCTACTCTTTGTCTCAATATTTACCCCAATTGCTCAAGTGCAACAGGATAATCTTTAACAAAGTGGTCACAATTTGGTTTTGACTAACCATTTTGTCTCACTTTTGGAATGCCTAATTGAACCAACCTTTCATTATTTAGTAAACTAACCTCACATGATCACTGCAAATGACTAATCAGATTCTATTTACTAACTTATACCTAGGATTATGGGAATTTTTTTAGCATCTATGACTTCTATCATAGTTCTATCATGCTATTTTCTTACTACTACTTTAGAATGATTTACTAATTACTGTTCATATTTACACCTACATCATGGTTTCGGAGCTAATCTCACCATGATCTTGTTATGTTTTACCTATACATCATGATTTAAGAGTTAATCTAACCATGATGACTTTGTTTCTCATTATACTATCATTAAGTCTTAACATAATTTCACTTCATCACGTAGAATTATAAAGTGCATCCCACATGATTACTACTCATTCCATCAACTTTTATCCTAATGATATTCATTATGTTGTCTTTGGTTATCAACTAACCATCAGCTTCCACTATCTTACTTAAATTCTAAGGTTAGGCTACACCATTAGGACTGCTTCATTTGATGTCTTACACTTGATCCTAGTCTACTGTGACCAGTTGGCTTCCCTACAGTATCTTGGTGGGTTATGTCTTCTTCGGAAGACACTAAAGAGCACTATACTTGAGAAAAGATAAAATGATTACTCCTAAGAAAGAATGACTTAAGCATCCGACTTAGGTGTGGCAAGGTTTATCCTCAAGTGGATGCTTATCACCAGTCATCAGAATATTTGGTTTAGATAAGATGGCTCCTATAGTCACTATCCAACCTACAGATCTTCCTAAAAGGGTTTTAATCCCAAGGTAAAAGCATATGCTCTGATACCAACTGCGGTGACCTAGCATACCACTGCATGATGTAGTACACTATAGTCGTTGACATAACACCAATGAAACACTGTTCACTAGTATTACATCCCTCAGAGCAGTACAACAGAAACACAACAGGTCCAAGACATGACTATAGGTTACAACTCAACTCTTTACACAAGATCCAGAGAACACTCTAGGTTAAAGAGAGAGAAAGAAACTTCTTACAAAGAAGAATCGGGAATAAACAACTAAAAAACTATCATACTAATAAGACTAGTATTTTAACTAATGGTATAGCATTGCTGCTATTGCAATACACTACAAAAATAGGTTCTATGGCTAGAGGTTATATTCCTATCTGACCAGTAACTTCGTCTTCACTTGAGTTGATGTATATGTTGATTTTCTTGACTTCATTGAAGAACTTTAGCTTCTGGTGATGATTCCCGGAGCATAACTTGATGTAGATGTCGTCTTAATGGCTTCAGAATCTAGCAAGGGTTAAGAAGATACGTTGAGTACGAGCGTACTCAGCAAGTTCACTAGAAAAGGAGTGTTTTATGCACTATATCTACAGCCACAGACCGTAGGTCGTAGGCAATGCAAGTTTTCATAAACATTTCTTCAAAGGTTGCTTTTATTCTGAAAAGCTATGTTCGTTAGCCTTCACAGGTTTACCAGAACTTTCATGGAGTTCCTTTCCCGCCGCGTTCGCAGCTCCTTCTCGGAACAGGGAGTAACAAGTTACAGTTCTTACACTCTGCAGAGGTGCGTCACTTTACCCATGAGAGACCTTAGGTTTTGTTGCACGACCGGGAGTATGTCCCCGTTCAAACTTCCTTGGTTTGAGGCCCAACCTAAGATCCAAGCCAATCACTTCCTTCTCCGCGACCTCACATGTCTCCTTGGTGTACGCCAGCCCACCTATTGAATTACGGTTGTTGGTAGTACAGCCCGTTCAGATGCCGGAACTATCATGGGACGTTGAGTGCTCCCACCCATATGTTGCATATCCTCTACGAATTACCAATTAATATGCACGCTATGAGTGATAACAGCCATGACCTATACATCCGGCTCCATGCGAGAGGGAAAAGATACAACTGACTTCTCCGTCCCATTCCAAATCTCATGGTCAACGCGTAATATACGGCGCAAGAATCACTGGCGACAATGGTTGTTAAGTCCTAAATAATATGTTCCTTTACCACCGGAACTTTCATAGTAGGTTATTACCTCATGGTAAATAACCTATAATCACATTATTATGAAAATAGTGTTTTCTGACCTTTTTCAAATGCAGGTGATGACAACACTGGATTTGTAAAATACTTTACAGAAAATAATCTAAGGACATGAGCAAGTGTGAACTTGGATTTTGTGATTGCAAGATTATGCACTCACGATCTTCAAGACAATATAAGATCCAATATCTGAAATCATCATCATTGGTCCGGTAAGGACTAATGTTTAAAGAAGCAAGATGCTTTATGCATAAGTAATATAATGCAAGTTGATAAACTCGAATCCCGGGGATAACGTTGTTCTAGGGTTTGAATACTGGAATTGGTTTCTTTAGAATGTGTTGTCCTTTTAGATAAGTTTCATACTTGTGCTTCTTATTAAGGCTTGTGAGTGTGTGTGAAACAACATGTAATGATAATATCATACAACAATAAGATACAACATGTGGAATGTTACTTAAATATTTCTTATATGAGAATTGACTTATCTTCAAATCTTACTTTACAAGTATTGGTATTTTTGTAAGGACTTAAGTATTAACAATCCTAAGTATACAAGTAGAGTATAAAGTAATGTGATTATGTTTAATTGTCATATGTTGACTGAAGTGGCAAAACGAATAACTTTTGAAGAAAAGATTTCTTTATTAAGGTTTAAACAATTCGGATAGTTTTTAGAATATGATTGATAGAATGTGATTGATATTATTTATGCTTGCTTGAATAGTCTGGACTTGAGATGCTTATAACTTAATAATATTTATTTATTAAATATTATTTATTTAAATGGTTTACATAATAATGTTTGATAATAGTTAAATGTTATATATTTTATTTTTCTGAAATTTTTTATATATTACACATAATTTTCTGAATTATGAAACAAAGGATATTGATTTTATAAGGTTTAATCATTTTATGAATTTTTTAATTAAATAAATAAATGTGTTTATTAGGTAATGCCGATGTCAGCATGAAGTGAGGGGTTTTCCTACCAGATCTAATCCTGGCGAGAGGAAGAAGAAAGAAGGAAAAAGATCGAAGGGGTACGTGGGCCTAGTTGGGCTGGCTTGGGCCAGGTTGGATCGCTGTGGCTGCTCGTGGGCGACGGATAAGGTAGAGGGAAATGGGCCACGACCAGTTTCTGGACTGAGTCCATTTTTTACTCTTTTCTGTTTTTTGTTTTCTGTTTTCCTTTCTTGTTTTGTATTTACACCTTTGTTTTAAGATTTGTATTTTTCATTTGTTTGAATATTTACCATAGAATTTTATCTGCTAGATAATTGTAGCAATATTGAAATGTATTTATGATCATTTTGTGAACCTTTATTATATATTGTTATGTTTCTTTATTTTCTTTATAAAAATCCTTTTTAATATTGTGTAAGGGTCTTTGTTATTAATTTTCTTCCCATAATAAGCCATGGATTTATTTTAGGATATTTTCTTATTTGTTTATAAAACTTAATTCTAATTAGCTTGTAGTTTGGAGGGAAATCTTTATAGAATGATCATTTATTATTATTTTATGTATGATATATAAAGGAAATTATCTGGTTAATATTACTCCCATTTGTCTCGAGAATAATAAGGTATATATTTTTTTATAACTAACATAAGGGTTAGGGTTTGAATTGTAAATTCTCACCCTAGGGTTTATGGTACTTAATACACTTATATTCTTTTGTTAATGTGAATAAAGATTAATGGCTAAGACAAATTGTCTTTATGTTTGTGATCTTTAATGATATCACCCTTTAAAATAGAAAGTTATTATCTTGAATGCCTGATGGAAAAGAATTGATAAAGATAACTCCTAAGCACATATGGTTATGATAATTGGAAATGACAGAGATGTGCTTAAGTGATTTGCTATAGGAAAATATTCCTATAAAGCATTTGTGAAAATAAAATGATTTATCCAATAGATGAGATGGATGTTAAGCTTGGTTATAGATTTAGGGATTGGTGTTTACCAATTCCTATCTTCCATAATTCACAATCCTGGACTTCTAATTAAGGAATTCCTTTCCTAGATATACTACTTCTTTATATCCATCATCATGTGGTAACATGATGAGCTTTACTTTACAGAAATATTCTTATCCACATTTTATTCTTCTTAATCCATTTATAAATCCAGTGAGCTTGACACTAAACCTTTTCATAATCTTCTCATATTTATACTTGGTTATATCAACTACTTTACTGCTGATAACGTCCAATCCAACAAGCAGTTACTTCTAACTCCATTCATACTCTTCCTTAATCATCCATCACTAACATTACTCCAATGGATGTATATAAATTAAATTCTACTTTCCTCAAAAGCTTATTATCTTTTTAAGAGAAATACACTACTTCAATAACTCCATGCTACTCTAGCTTCAACTTAATCATACTATCTTATATCAACTTATCTCCAATATCTTATATTCAAACTTCACATCATATCATGGTGACTTAGCATGGCTAACCTAGAATAATATATCTTTACTAGGGTTCAATCATGTTCTATCCACCACTGTCACTTATACTTGATATAATCATTCAATCTTGGTGACAAAAGCATGATCATTAGAATCCTTTGATCATTTATGGCTTAGGTTTCCAGTTGGCTAATCAAGACCTTTATCAATACAACACTACAATTGTATTAGAATTATCTTCTCAGTGTATCTATCTGACTAAGAGAGACTATTCATTTACTATTCCTACTTTATTCAATAGGATTACTTCTGGTAACTTATCTTCAGAATTCATCCTTGTAATCTTCTTTGTTACCATATTGATTTGATTTCCTCCAATCACTCCCATCCTATAGATGATATTTAAAACTAGCATTACTATTTACCTCTTCTTACTTCTTTCTTTATAGGCCTTAAGTGAATGCTATAACAGGGACAAGAGTTGATAGATCAAGAATTGATAGTTTAAGAATTTGTGAATCAATAGTTGATTACTCAACATTGATGAACAACAAATATAAGAATAGGATTCAATAGAGCTGATAAGGATTGATATGGAAAGAAAGATATATGGTGAGTGATCTTGACTTTGGTTTCTTTCCTACCCAATCTCACTAGAGAGTTAAGGTTAGGTATTATCATGATACTCATGGTATAAGTAGATGAGATAAAAATAGATCAATAATTAGTTGTTACATTCTTATTACTTACGTTATATTTATAACTTGGTATCCATAAGTTGTGTATTAAATACTATGATATGATTTATTAAGGATCAACTATAATTCATTAAGTAATGTATTAGGGTTTAAATTTTATTACATTTGATCTACCCTTAGATCAAATCTCCCTTACCCAAAATAAGGTTTTAGCAAAGGTCATATTGAAACTTATCACAGTCAACTTGATGATCTACACTTGAATTCCATCAAGTTGAGAGAATCTTCAATCACTTTGACAAGTTTTGTTCAACAACGCGAAAATTATTCGGATTTTCTATGCATGAATGGAATGCACACATCTGTGTTCAGCTTATTTCTAAGCTCTAATACTGTGATGTTACATTGGTGACTATATCGGATAAATCCCTAAGCATCATCTAACCTTAAGAATGACACCCTATGTTTCGGGATACACATACATGATCGAGACACTCTCGTATCATTGGCCAACAACAGTGTCTAGAAACTCATGACGGGCCCATGCATTCCACGACTGACTTGATCGCTTGAACCTTAAACGTCGAGGATCATTCCCTTTGCTCTATGAAACCTTGTTTGTCCAAGACCTGATCTACGGTATCGACATACCTAGTTCAATCATGCTACCGACAAACAAATGCACTCTTTCCTGCGATATTACCTCCCCGTGACCTAGTCACATGTTTGCAAACATGTAGTAATAATCTCACCGAGTGGGACTAGGGTATCTATTCATCACTCGGATGGGAAAATCCTGATCTTGATGCATACGCTTCAACATACTCTAAATACCCAATGTATACCTTTATGATCACCCTGTTATGATGTGACGATTAATGCAATCAAAGCAGCCTTAGATGGTAGTGATTAAACATGATCTCGCAATCAAAGGAGTAAGTTACTATGCCTTACTAGATATCACAATGTTGAACTATGTGACTGGATCAGATTGCAATACTAGGGTTTGGTTTTGTGTCAGCCAAGATCGACGAGACCAGATCGACGGAGACGAGAATGGCGCCGCACTGCAATGACTAGGGTCGTGAATGACAGAGCTCACTTCGGGAGGTGGGGACATCGTGTGGTGGTGCGGATTTTTTCTGGGTTCTATACCTCTATGGTATGCATTCACATGGTAATACGGGTTTTGGATCATGGCGTCGTGTGTCAAACAAAAACAAAACAGCCAAGCCAAACTTACCCCTTCAAGTTCGCGCTAGGGAGGAGCACTGAAATAAGCCTCAAGAATTACTAAATTCAACATCAGCCTACAAGCTGGAGCCTAACCAGAAATTTGTTTTTTTGGTCCACAATGGATGATGGTTTCATGAACAAAAAAACAATAGCAATGCACGCCAAATTAAAGTACCGCATCTCCGTATATCAGGTTTCAAAGTTCAACTCTTGTGATTACGCTATCAAATTCTATAGCTTGTTGATCGAAAGCCAGCTAATCCATCACAATGCAGGCCATGTGATAGGATCGGGATAATTTGGTAATGATATTTTTTATGAGATGCACTAGAAGGTTGTGTGGCCTTCGCTTGTCACATACATACCATATCACATGCAGAGCATACCATATCAGTATAGCCCGAGTGATTAGCGTACCTAATATACACATGATACTGTAGAATAAAATGTTCATATTGGTGACCACCCAAGCCGAGAGAGAATATAAACTTTATAGCGAGTTTGATCTGTGGGTCCACCATATTAATCTTTGCTTGCGTGCCCTGATGAATTAGTTGGGACTTGGGACTACCATACTCATGTTTATGTTTAGCCTTGATCGGTCTATTGCCCGTCCACACTTGCGTTCCCTCAAAAAGAATAGTTTCTCATCTCTATATACATGATCTCAACAGATCTTTTTACGTCAACCTAGAATCAGATCAGGATCACAAACATTGATTGTATTTGTTGGCAAGTTGACTTGCACATGGAGTTCTGGGATCAGCGTAGTCTGCATGGCACCAAATCAGAAAAGGGCTCATTGTAGAAGTTGGTAAGCTGGTAAGCTGACTAGACATCAAGCAGATCTTCGTCTTCGTACGAAAGAAACCAAAGGACCACCTTCTTTATTAGATCCGACACAGCGATCCCCACACCGCTGACCGGTTTCGGGAGAACGAAACGAGCAGGCAATTAGGGTTAGAGAGCCGAGCTAGGTCTTCCAATGGAATCCCATCACCGACACCTCCTCTACCAGATCGCCACCACAAGGAACCGCTACCTCCACCCCGACCAAGGGACACCGCCCAGGTCCGCGCTTCAGCCTCTGCCGCCGCCACCCCAGCAGCTCCGGATTCCGCCTCCGATGCACCGCCCCCCAGCCACCTTCGGCAGCTAGGCCCGCCGCCACCGCGGTGGCAGCGGCGACGATTGGATCTAGATGGGGGGCTCTAGCGGCGGCTGAAGTCCCCCTGGCAGCGCCCTGGGAAGCGTCGCGAGGGGGAGGGGGGTATCGCCAAAAATCAGTCATATACGGCATATTATGAACCAATAAACAGTTGATTGTAGCCATTGGCAATTTTACGGTCTAAACACAGTCATATACCGCATATTTGAAGTTATATAAAAGCCAAAAGAATTTGATATTCTTCATACTGGCTGCACATATTATTAGTCTAGATACAATGAGATTAGAATTCCATGCATAAATAAATTGTAGCCTTTGGAAAGTTGGCTACATGAGCCGAGTAGGATACCGGACATTTGCGATTCGCTAAAAAAATTAGGCTCCCATCTCTGCAAAGTTACTTGCTTAACATCTTATTTATCTAGCTAGCATCGGATCAGTATCTAGATTAGGTTGTAGCCGTTGGCAATTTTCCACCCTGGGCAGGGAGTCACGACGTTGTCTGGTGTCTTCCTTCTAGTTCCCTGAAAAAAATTCTTCCTACTAGGTTGCAGAGCTGAGATTTTTTTCTACCGAGTTCCAGTTCTCTTGTCATTTTAAAAATTTCAAAATCATATTTATGAGTTTTAAAATTATTTTAAAACAAATCAGGATTTTGCCCATGATTTATCTCACAATCATGCAAAAAATCAATTTTAAATACTTTGTATCCTGAGATGTACAAAAATGACAACGGTATAAATCTGTGCAAGCATCATTTTCCAATCTCCAATTTTTTTCAGATTCGTCATTTTTGTGTAGGCCACAATATAGAAAAAATCACGTCACCATTTTATATGCTTATGGGATACAACATTGATTATATATGTCCAAAATTATTTTCAGATATTTTTAAAATCTGTAAATATGATTTTTATTTTTTAATTGAAAAGAGCACCTGTGCTTAGGAGCCAAAGACACTTTCCGCTAGTTGCAGATATTATTAGTCTATAGGTTAGAATGAGATCAGAATCCGAAACGTAAGTAAATTGTAGGCATTGGCAAGTTGTGAATATGAGCCGACTCGGATACGGCACATTTGAGTTCCTAAAAAACAAAAGCCTCTCGCCTCCGTGTACTCTGTTGCACCTCATATTTTTCTATCTGCTAGGATGTTGACTACCGCGTAGATTTCCATGATCAACGTAGACTACTTGGCATCAGATCAGAATCGCAGACGAGATTACAATCAAGTTGTTTATATTTGTTCACTGGAGTACATCTCATCGCTTGGTCTGCAAGTTAGCATGCTATTGCGTACAAGAAAATTTGACTTTTGACTTTTTTTGCATACAAGAAAATTACAGCAGAAACATTTCATTTGTTACTTACATATCAGCAATTACAAACACTATTACTAAATTAACCATCAGCATACATGCGAAGAAAATACGGAGGATGATTTCCCGAACAAAAAATAAATAATATGATGCGCGCGAAATTAAAGTATTGCATCTCCGTTTTTGAACCTCGGTTCTTCTAATTATCTTCCTGATTGAAAGCCATCATGATAAAACGGTATCTATCACATGCAGGACATATGATGTGATCGGAATAATTTGATACTTGTAGTATTTTAAGAGACTAGTAAGCGTGAACGTGCAACGCACGTCATAATCTATAATAAAATATTTATTTTAAATCTTATTGATTTTTTAGCGAGTTTCTTTTTACCAAGCTATTAAATTTGACTCGTGCCTAACACTAAGTGTACGACAATCATTTGTTGGATTGGCGGATGGTAAATAGAAAATTGATTGAAAGGTAAACTTAACTTCCGATGATGAGTCTGATTGATCTTTTGAGTATTTTAGGAGGTCTATTCACGACATACAAATCATGGGACATTTGTTGCTTTCGTTGACTTCCAAGTATCTGCTTTTTATATCCTGATCGCTCAACTCCGAATCTACTAAAATGACAGCTATTTTGTCTCTAAATGTGACATATGAGCCTACGTCATACAATAAGTAACAAGACACGTAGCTAATACACCTGTTTAGAAGTGTCGGGTAAAAAATCACTGGTGAAGCACTCATTCAAACTTAACAACCATAGACCAAGGAATAACACGCATGATTATATATGTACTACTCCATCCTTTCTAAATTAACTCATTTTTCTAGATTGATAGTCCATCGGTTTTAAAATATAAAATGTTTTAGTTTTTTGAAACAAATGTATCTAGATATTTTTTAGTGTGTAGGTTTGTATAAAGTTATATACTAAAAAACGTCTAGATACATTCGTTTCACAAAAGCCAAAACATTTTATATTATAAAACAGAGGGAGTATGTATCTATACACTGAATCGCATCTGGATAAATGTGAATCTAGACAAATATAAGTCAGTTTCTTTTTTCAAATCCAGGAGCTTTATTGATCAAACGATGGCCTCGTGACACGCACCACACCCTATCTACATCGGGTCCGGTTGAATAGAAAAAAAAGTGGATAACGGTGGTACTCACTCGGTCAATCTCATAATCCATTGCTAAAGAAAACCACCCCGTCTCCCTAAAAAAAACACCCCGTCACCTACATCCCGACCGTCGTGAGCTGTTGCCCATGTCTCCCGCCGTTCCCCATTCCTTACTCCCAAGTCCCTATCTCAACCTCGTCCCTCCCCTTTGTCCCCAGCTATAGCGCGAGAACTCTGCGCACCCCTGCTCTTCCCCACCTCATCCCGTCGAATCCGGTCGCCGAAGTGCCTGCGGAGGCAGATGAGCTCGTCATGGTCACGGGCGAGCCGGCGCTAGGCGCTGTCGGAGGCGGACATGGGCGCGGAGCCATACATGGACACGGACACGGAGGCATGGGCTCGTCTCCACCGGAACGGCGGCCACAACAATCACGTGTCAGAGGGATCCACGGGCTGACCACAAAATGTACAAGGTCAAATCCTCTTTCTCATTTCTCTTTCCAAGTTGTTGATCTGTCTAGGCCAGAGTGATCTTCCTGATCTAAATAGGAGGATTGGCTACCTAGAGCATTTTCAAAGTCTGGGCACGCCATGCGCAGTGGCGGTCATCCAGTGTCATCGATCTTGCTTTTGCAGTTCGTCCTCGTGAGCTAGACGGATAAGAGGCAGGCAGATAGATCTCGGGTTCGCAGTTTGGCCTGGCGAGCAAACAAACAGGCAATAGACAAATCGTAGGTCTGTATGCCCAAAACCGTGAATTGGACAATAAAATCAAGCACACCAACTTTCCCATATATAGGTTAACGCCTGTATATAAAAACTACATGTTACACATTATATATTAGGCAAACAACTTTTGGTTTGGCTATCAATAGGTGAAGATAACTTTCGCTTGGGCTGTCAGTATTTGACACTAATGTTAGCTTTGATCGGGTCTGCAATGTGTTTCTAACGAATATGCTTTCATAAGAAAAACGGTTTCTAACGAATATACTTTCATAAAAAAGACAGCTATTCATCTTTAACTTGTTATTCCCATGCAACACAAAATTGGATGTTTGATGGATATAATCCATATTTGCTCTAAACTTCATGACACCTGCATTAGATGAGCATAACCATTTGTCTGGAGCACCACTACATCAAACGAACTAAAACAATATGGGTTTTTTCATAGTATGTTTCCTTTTTGGACCAAATCATCAAATGAACTAAAAGAATCTATATGTTATCTGAAAAGGAAGTGGATTTTCTAACAATTGTAAAAATGCATGCAGGTTTAGCTACGACGATAAATAAATATAGGACTGGTACAACATGAAGTCTTGTGGTGTCTAAAGCTATGGTGCAGTTACATCTTCCTTGCTTTATCTAACAATATTTATTCTTTTCTGTTCTGTATTAGGCAGTAATGGTAGATTTATATGTTTTTTGGTGATGAACAATCACAAAAGGAAGAGGAAGCAGCCAACCAGATGAGTAACTAAGGATATAAAAGAGAAGGAAGAAGAAAAATAAATCGGCAACTACGCTTCAAGGGTAACCTTCCATTTACTCCCAATACTGTAATTTGATGCATGTATTTGTTCCCTGAATAAAATGATACCTTGCTTGCATGTGTTATGAGAGAGAGAGAAGGTAGGTGAGCGATTGCTAGAGAGAGAGAGAGAGATGACATAACCATTGTATATTAATTACAGCGATTGAGAACTCAAAGGGTAGTAAATATGGTCCGATCAGTAAAATGATATAACCATGTACACAAATATTGATATTAGGATGAGAGTACATACCGACATTTTCCTTTCTAGGTACCTCTGTAGAATGCATAGACGTAGGGTAGTCAGTAGTACTTTGTAGATGTTGACTCTCATAATTAGCTTTGGTCATTTGAGGTTGATTGGAGCCACAAAAAGGACCTCCAAATGAGTAAAAGGAAAAGAGCCCTCGCATTAAGTCCAATTAAACACAATCGAGTATATGCAGTATAAACAAATCTATGAACTAACCTGAGTTTTCAAATGTGTGACCTGAGGTGTGTAAGTTGACAGTTCTACTCAATTGGGGTATTTCAACACCTGACAATTGTGTGAGGGGCCGTGTATTGTGTTTCGTTCTTTCTAGCTTATTATTATGACAAAGAGGCACAACAATTGCTCTCATCCTTCCTGCAATTTTTTGCATTTGGTATGCATCATTCATGTGCATCCAATTGCCCTCATTTTCGTCAGTCACATTATTCTTGTTTTCTTGGGGATGCCTCCAAGTGATTGAAATGATTCTGGTATAGTTGATTAATCTGTAAGAAAATTGCACATAGAATTAATAATTGGCAAACTATAAACATTCAATCAGTAGTTGTGGTAGTAGAGAACCTGTGAATATGCATCTCATGAAATACCAGTTGGTCGTGTGACCTACATGTGAATATGCATCTCATGAAATCTAGAAGAACTATATATTGTGACATATATAAAGATGAACACCGCGTAATGAAGCGACAGATTAGTTGCCAAGCAATAATAATTACTACTCTTAGCTGTGCCAGATTAGTTCAGGGGAGGCATCCATACAAGTGCATCTTGTAAATACTGAAGGAAAGAATGAAACGAAGTCCTATAACTCAAATGTTGTTCAATGACTTGTTTCATTATTTGTATCGATGTATTGTGCTTGCTCTACATCTTATTTTTGACTACATGCTTTAGGTATGCTTATGCATGGTACAGAAAGTAAATTACTTGAAAACAATGAGATGGTGTTTGGAAATTGATGCCAGAGGAGACATCCCTTTTTCTCCAATCATTGGACATGATTGTAGTATAAAAATATGGCTGGAGAAATGAAAATTGAAAAAATCTGACATGATTGTAGTATAAAAATATGGCTACAGAAATGAAAATTTAAAAAAGCCGGATGGAAGCTCTCACTTCAGTTTGTTGAAATGAGGTATGGACTGATGGAAGCATATTTTTCTTTTGCACCAAACATGTATTATACAGTTGTTTCAAAGCTCTTCTTAATTATTATTCGTCTTGTTGATTCATATTGTGCTAAGTGAGAAAAGTGACACTTTTGAACCTTCTGGTTTAATAATGTTCTTCTAGAATCAGTCGTCGCGGATAGCCAAGTTGGATTACATACTTTCTGTAGAAAGTGATACATTTGTCCCAACAAATGATGACAATATGGATAAAGTTTCTGACAGTCATCTCATGTTTTCTTTGATGTTTGTCATACAACATATTATTTTGTACTATACCAACCTCAAATATCTCCTTGTCTTAGTTTCATGTGCCTCTTGATTGTTCAACAATACCTTCTCTGCAATATCGTATCTACGGATCTTTGAGTAGAAAGTTGCCCAATTCTCATATGTGAATTTGAACGTTATGTATAGTTGATTGGATGGTGGATGTCATGTGAATTCGACACAAAATGCTGCTCTTTATATAGTGAGGATTTGCAAAGCAACGGGCCATCAATGAGTTCCTTCAATGGTAACTGAATTCATTTTTCATCACGCTTTTAGTAGAGATATATGGTATTGGTCATACTGATGACAAGGTCCTTGTTCTTGAGTTTCCTGTGATGAATCCAAAAATGATATATGGGCTTGCTATACATCTTATTTTGGATTCCATGCCACATATTAGTTAAAGAAATTAGATCAGTTATAGAATTTATTTATTGGGTTGTTCATTTGAAAAATCTATGTGACAAATCTGGTGTTTATTAACAAATTAATATATAGAGTTGCTGTGACTGACTATTGACATGGTAATGGTAAATATGTTGAATGTCATGATATGGTGGTGTTGCATATTAATTACCTAGTAATCTTCTGATAATCATGAAAGCAATGGTTCGTTTCTAAAACATTGTATTGTCACCTTTTACAGGATGGCGAAGCCTGAGGAGGCGATGCAGGGGCGCCCGCACACCCGACGGTGCGATGCAGTAGGGTGTACGCGGTGGCGAAGGTGGAGATGACAGCGGTGGCAATGTTGTCATCTAGGATGGCGTCGATAGCAGCGCAAGGAATATGGCGATGGCGTCATCCAGGAAGGCGTTTGATGGCGACGGCGGTGAAGGACGGCGGCGAAGGTGGTGATGGCGGATATGGTTCCATGAAGTGCTGCGATGGAGTCGTCCAAGAAGGCGTTTGATTGCGACGGCGGCAATGACGGCAATGGCGGCGAAGGCGGTGATGGCTGCTATGGTGCCGTCAAGTGCGTCGATGGAATCATCCAGGAAGTCGTCGATGGTGACAACGCCAAGGATGGAGGAGAGGTAGGCGACAAAAGCGGTGGCGATCTAAGAGGCGACGAAGGCGGAGACGGTGGCGACCTAAGAGGTGACAAAGCAGGCAGATATGGTGGCGACCTAACAGGCGTGGGTTTATGGACACCAGATCGTGGGTGTGATCGTTTCCTTTTTGTGTTTTTTTCTAGCCAAGGGGTACGCGGGTGGGTTGTCATGCTCCAGAGCACAGTCCGACAAAGCGTATTGCTATGTGCACCCAGGCGAATGGTTAGGATACTATAAATCGTAGGATGGAGATATCGTTTGGTTGTAAGTGGCTGTATATGTTTGTTCGGGTGTCTGTAGCAAAGTTTTTGTTCGTGGATTTATTAGTAGCAGAGATGCACTAGAAGGATGTGTGGCCTTGGTTACGATGTTGTGTTAGATGAATATCATATCGTATCCTGAGCATATCATATCATATCAGTATATCCTGAGGGATTAACGTACCTAATATAGGCATGACAAACCAGGATATTTTGCTATATATGGGTGACCACCCAACCTGAGGGAGAATAGAAACTTTGTAGCAAGTTTGATCCGTGGGTCCATCACACAAAGCTCCGCTTTGCCTCGATGGATCAGCTAGGACTAGCATCCTCGTGTTTAGGATTAGCCTTGGTTGGGCTATTGCCGGTGCTAGCCTTCATCTTCCTTATGTTTAGGCCTAAGAGCAAGATCCTGAGCGGTGGTCTCCCTCCGGGCCCTGCATTTTCTTGGCCTCTGGTTGGCAACCTGCCAGAGATGATGCTCAACAAGCCGGCATTCCGGTGGATCCACTTGATGATGAAGGAAATGGGCACCGACATTGCCTGCATCCGCCTAGGTGGTGTCCTTGTTATCCCGATCACCTGCCCGAAGATCGCCTGTGAGGTACTCAAGAAGCAGGATGCCAACTTCGCCTCCCGCCCTCTCACCTTCGCCTCATCGGCATTTAGCGGCGGGTACAAGAACGCGGTGCTCTCCCCCTTCGGCGACCAGTGGAGAAAGATGCGACGCGTCCTCACCTCGGAAATAATTTGCCCATCACGGCACCGGTGGCTCCACGACCAGCGCGCCCAAGAGGCCGACAACCTCACGAGGTACGTCTATACACTCGCCACCGCAACGTCCCCGGCTGTCGACGTGAGGCATGTCGCCAGGCATTACTGTGGCAATGTCATCAGGCGGCTCGTATTTGGCCGGCGGTACTTTGGCGAGCCTCGGCTGGATGGCAGTCCGGGCACGATGGAAGTGGAGCACATGGATGCTGTGTTCACCTCGCTAGGGCTCCTCTACGCGTTCTGCGTCTCCGACTACCTCCCGTGTCTGCGCGGTCTCGACCTCGACGGACACGAAAAAATGGTCAAGGAGGCCAATGCGACGGTCAACCGGCTGCACGACACGGTAATTGATGAGAGGTGGCGGCAATGGAAATCAGGCCACAGGGAGGAGATCGAGGACTTTCTTGATGTGCTCATCACACTCAAGGACGCAGAAGGGAGCCCTCTTCTCACCATCGAGGAGGTCAAAGCACAATCGCAGGTACGTTCTGCTACGTACGTAAACATTTAGATACACGTTACGCATGCATGCAAGGTCACCCACGTAATTAATATGTTCATATGTTGGATGATGGTGCAGGACATAATATTTGCTGCTGTGGACAACCCATCGAACGCAGTTTAGTGGGCGCTCGCCGAGATGGCTAACATACCCGAGGTGATGCAGAAGGCGGTGGAGGAAATAGACCGGGTGGTGGGCCAAGAGCGTCTGGTGCAGGAGTCAGACATTCCGCACCTTCCTTACGTCAAGGCATGCATTCGTGAGGCATTCCGACTACACCCTGTTGCGCCCTTCAACGTGCCACACGTCGCGCTGGCTGACACCAATGTCGCCGGCTACCGTGTGCCCAAAGGAAGCCATGTCATCCTTAGCCGTACGGGACTCGGCCGGAACCCAGCAGTCTGGGACGATCCGCTATGCTTCAAGCCAGAGCGGCATATTAATCCTAAAGCCGGCAGCAACGATGTGGCTCTCACCGAGAATGACTTGCGGTTCATCTCCTTCAGCACCGGCCGTCGTGGGTGCGTGGCCGCGTCACTTGGGACGGCCATGTGCGTAATGCTTTTCGGACGGCTATTGCAGGGATTCACCTGGAGCAATCCAGCGGGTTTGGTGCCCATCGATCTTCGCGAGTCAGAGCACGATTTGTTTCTAGCCAAGCCACTGGTGCTAAACGCCAAACCTCGCCTGGTGAGACATCTCTATGCTGGTAGCCAAGGTTGAACAAGTTAAAATCCTATTGCCAATAAGCCAGATATTCGTCCCAACCTGTTGCAGTTATTATTTTGTTACTCCTTCGCCTTAATTAAGGATTGCTACATCTACGAGCGAGCAAGTCTTGGCGTACATATATCTTTATATACTAAATGATACCCCGCATGTTGCGGCTGGATTTTTATACCAATGTCTCGAATGAAAGTTCATAAAAATATATACATTTATAAAAGCTTTGATGTAAAGCAGCGCATTGCATTATCTGGAACTGGATAAACATTTATGAGATGATCTGAGTACTTGATAATTGCATCTCCAGCCGCGCTCCCCAAGCGGCGTCTGACAGCAGCGCCGGATCGCTTGCTAGAAGAGCGCCGACACAATGTAATGAATGTCGTTGGGGAGCGTCGCTCCCTAGCCACGCCCCCTAAGCGTTTCAACAAATTTTAGCCAAATTAAAATTTCATTCAAATTTTAGGAAAAGTTACATTATTTGAATGAAATTTAAGTACACCTAAACTAAATAAAACTATAAACAGTTGTCGTGTCGGTCGTGGAGGAAAGCAAGGTAGGCCTCATAGTTGTCCTCCGGCTCGTCCATCGGCTCGTCCTTCACCTCGCCCATGTTGCTTCCTTCGCCGGTGGCCTGGCTGCTATTCCCTTCACCGCCCGCCAGGTCCACGATGTGGCCACCGGCATAGCGGATCGACTGCTCGATCCTGATGGAGAGCGGGGTGACCAATGCGCCATGTTCCTCGACGAACGCCAGTAGCGGGTGGAAGAAGGCTTACTTAGGGTCGTCAATTTGGAGTATCGCCTGCTGCCAGCAATACTCCTCCTCGAGCCAGAACTCCTATTGCCGACTCATAGCCCCGCTCTGGCCACCACGACTCAGAGGCGACGGCTACGGTGGCCGAGGAAGACGATCTCGCGCGCCGGATTACGCCGTGGCAGTGGCATGGCGCCCTCCTCCACCTTCACCTCACTCATGGGGGCGATGTGGTACGGTGCTCTCCAGGACAAGGACAATGAAGGCGACGAACGGAGAGGCCCGCATGACGATGTAGACCTAGAGGAGGACCGCAACAATGACAATGCGGCCCTAGGAAGCCACCTAGCTCACTAACGGTGGTGGCTGCCAGCGCATGCTGGCAATGATGTCATCTCGAGCGGGGGATCCCAGATGCCGTCGAGGATGGCCTGGAGGATTCAGCCGGCGTGTCCCACCAGAGTCCCGTATGTCCTGGTTCTTCGTCTTTCGCACGCCATGTCTTCCTCTCGACGGTGGCGAAATAAAATCTCCCACCAGTCATCGTTATGCGGGTGCCACATGGCCGACTCCCGCTCTGCCCGCGTCAGGCGCGCACGGTGATCGTGGATCTCCTACATCCAGCGGTCGCTGTTGCGCTTCGACTTCGGCAGGATGCCGACACCGACTTTGCCTTGGAGAGAATCAGCGGCACGAGCTGGTGCTGACATGGTGTTGTCCTTCGTTCTTTCTTGGTACGAAGGCATCTTCCTGGATACCCTACAGAATCTCCGCACAGGCTCACACTGGACCACTAATCCGGATCATATCGCTCATAGACAAGCTCGGGCCCATCGGCTCATCCAATATGCCAATATTCAAGGCTGGAATGAGGGTCCAAGTTTCTCTTTGACGACGTCGAAGGAGGTGATTAGGCTGAAGATGACTCGGAATCCGAGGAGTATGCGGATGACGAATACGCGGAAGAGGAGGCTGGTAGCTCGGATGAGAAAGGAGAAGGTTTATATCAAGAGGCTCAGGTCCGGTCTTCCTCCAAGGGGACACAAATTTCTCAGGCTCAAGCCGAGGTTTCTCGCAAGGAAACCGAGGTTCAAGATCCCAAGGCTGCTCCTATCGAAGTCGAGGTATCCTTAGCAGAAGCCGAGTTGAATACCTCAGATGCACCTGCTCCGGAGGTTGTTATTCCTCCACATCCTGACGAATCAACACTGGCTACCGCATGATGTAAGTCCTTGGTATGTCGGACACATGATGTAAGAAACAGTTCTAGTCCTTTTGCTACTATGTGGTTTGTATACAATACATCCTTTTGAGCATTATCCCTTAATTTCATTTTTCTTGTTACTCTAAGTTAATCATCCAGCCCGCGTCTACCATTTTTTTTGTGTTTGACTTACCGGTGTGGATAGATAAACCGAACCAACAATATTTAGAAATTATGAAAAGAAGCTTAAAATAGACACATGAATAATAAAGGATAATAAATATAGGGGTTAGTAAGAAATAAAACATAAGTCGGCTAGCGTACTATTCTTCCCTTAGTCGTTTTTCATGTGGTCGATATTCGCTGGCTTTTCTCTTGCTTACTATGAAGCCTATTTTTTGGACAGTCAGTAAATCGAAGAGTCGGCCTTTGTTTGCGACACACTACTTTTGGCCTAAGGATAAAAAATATAAGCCAGCCAACATATAAAAATGCATACAAAAAGAACAAGTTCATTAAGGCAGTCGCCGAGTTATAGCTCGAGGTGCCGAGGTTTCATTCATTAGCTCATTGATGGCATATAATCCGACATATGAGAGTTCAAGATACAATTCAGTTTGGCTAAGTGTAAAATAGACGAAGTAAAGCCACATTCCATGGCCTCTTGGACTCTTCACCTGTCCTGCCCGTCTTATTCTTCTCTTGTGCTTCTGCATCTATAAGATAATATGCAACACTGTGGAGTGCCTTGCTCACAATAAATGGACCCTCCCATGGAGGTGATAGTTTATGCATGTCGGTCGTGGGCTGCACGAGCCGAAGCACTAGGTATAGTTCTCGAAAGACTTGGGGATTCACTTTCTTGCTATGTTAGTGTCTTAGCTTTTGTTGATACACAACAGATCTGGACAATGCCAACTCTCTAGATTCTTCTAGTAAATCAACATTGTTTTGCCAAGATATCTCATTCACTTCGGCTTCCATGTATTGGGTGACTCTAGGCGAATCATGCACTATGTCTACTGGTAATAGAGCTTCTGCCCCATATACCAGGAAGAATGGTGTATAGCATGTTGATCGATTTAGAGTTGTTCATAGTCTCATAACACGGATGGGAGCTCCTCGATCCAACACCCTGCTGATCTTTGCAGTGGCTCAATGAGCCGAGGTTTTATCCTGGATAGTACTAGTCTGTTGGATCTTTCTACTTTCACATTTGATATGGGATGTGCGACTAATGTAATATCGATTCGTATCATATTTTCTTGGCAGAATCGAGCAAATGCTCCTTCGGAAAAATTGGTGCCATTATATGCATATCTTAGGATAACATATTTGAGGAATCTTACTATTGTGGGCCCATCACATTTCCTTACTGGTTTCACCTTGATCCACTTTGTGAACTTATCAACCATGATCAAGATATGGGTCATGCCACCACGAGCCGGTTTAAATGGTCTGACCATATCCAAACACCATACGGAAAATGGCCAAGTGATTGGTATGGTTTTTAACTCGGATGATAACATATGTTATTTGCTTTCATATCGTTGTAAACCATTACACTTTTTCACTAGGTCCTCTGCCTCTCGCAGGGCACTAGGCCAATAAAATCCATGTCTGAATGCTTTGGCTACTAAGGCCCAATATGAAGCATGATGCCCACATTCTCCTTGATGACTATCAAGCAAGATCTCTCGGCCTTCTACCGGATCAACGTACCTTTGCAAAACATTGGTTGTGCTTCTTTTGTATATCTCATAGTTTATTATGGTGTATGCCTTAGCCCTTCTTACGATTTGTCTGACGAGGACTTCATCACTAAGCAGAATCTCATCTTTTAAGAATAGAAAGATTGGTCGTTCCCATTCTGGTACTTCATGTGCCGGGGTAACTACTCATCAATTTCCATTACATCTGCCGACATAACCTCTGTCGGGTTAATATGATCAGTCCCCGAGTCCTTCAAGGCAGTCCCAGGTATGTTGAGTCATTCCCCGAGTTATTCGGATTAATCCTCCTATCTATGTCCATTGGGTCAAATTCGGATACCGTACTTGTCGGGATACGAATCGATTCGTATTTAGGTAATGGTACAATTGATGGTTTTTTGAGGTGCTCAAGGGCTATGCCGGGAGGGTTCTTGCCCTGGATGAGCCGAGTTTCAACAATATGTCGGCTGCATCATTTTCTGCTCTGGGTACATGATGGAATTTACATCTATCAAATTAACCGCTTATCTTTTGCACGTGGAATCTGTATAATGCCATGTTGGCATCCAGTGCATCCCAATTTTCTGATACTTGTTGTACCACCAGATCTGAATCACCAAATCATTGTAGCTGACGTATACCAATGTATTTTGCTACCTTTAAGCCATGGACCAATGCCTCATATTCGGCTACGTTGTTTGATGCAGCAAAGTGTATTTGTAACACATATTTTAGCTGATATTTTTTGGGAGAGGTGAGGACTATACCAGCGCCTAATCCATCCTTCAACTTTGAACCGTCGAAGTGCATTCTTCAATATTATGGATCAGGTAAAGGAGGTTCAAATTGCATTTTGGCCCAATCAACAAGAAAGTTGGTCACTTCTTGAGACTTAATTGCGTCTCTCCTATAAAATTGTGGAGCATACGGGGCTAGCTCAATTTCCCATTTGGCTATTCGGCCACTCGCATCTTTGTTTCTCATTATCTCGGCAGTTGGTGCCTCACATATCACCTTTATAGGGTTCTCCTCAAAGTAATGCTTCATCTTTTTTTGCCGACATATATACTCCATATGCCATTTTATGATAATGGGATAGTTTTGTTTTAAGGATGAGAGTACCTCGCTTAGGTAATATAATAGACTCTACACCGACTTACCTTCCTCGTCATGCTCCACTACTACCACATCACTTACGACTCGATTAGTCGCTGTTATATAGGTAATATATCGGCTCTTTTGATAGTTGTGATGCTAGAATAGGTGCGGAGGCTAGAATTTTCTTTAATTCATGGAATGCATTATCAGCTTGTGATGTCCAAGTGAATTTATCCGATTTTTTCATAAATTGATATAAGGGCAATGCCCTTTATCCAAGCCGACATATGAACCGACTCAGAGATGCCAGGTAGCTTGTGAACTTCTGGACATCATTGAGGCACTTCGGTAGCTCCATGCGCTCTATCGCCCGAATCTTTGTCGGGTTTTCTTTGATACCTCGGCTCGATACGAGGAAACCGAGTAATTTTCCGCCTGGTAGGCCAAAGGTATATTTTTTCGGGTTAAGCTTCATTTGAAATCTCCTTAGAATCGTGAATGTCTATCGGATATCATCTAGTAATGTGTGACATTCTTTGGTTTTTATTACCACGTCATCAACATATACTTGGACATTTTTGCCAATTTGATCATGTAAGCATTTCTTCATGCATCTTTGATATGTTGCCCATGCATTATGTAAACCGAATAGCATGGTACGATAGTGATACGTCCAAAACGTATCTACTTTCCCGAACACTTTTTCTATTGTTTCTCCTATAAACTTGTGTAATTTGGATACAACTAATATGCACTGACGTTGTTTTCAGCAGAATTACCTTGGTGTCTAGTTTTTGTGCAGAAAATAAACTATCATGAAAAATCCCGAAAAATATGCAAAAAATTATATTTCACCAGAAGACCCACGGAGCCAGAAGACGAAACGGAGTGGAGGCCTGACGGGCCCACACCCCTGCCAGGCGCGGATGGGCCCTGCCCCGCTCCAAGGAGGGTGAGCCACCCCAGGCACCCCCTCGGGCTCCCTCTGCGCCTATAAGTTACCCCTTGACCTAAAAACCGAGGGGGGTTTAACGTTTTCCAGAGAGGAGTTCCGCTCCGCCGCCACCATCAGAAACCGAGATTCGGATCCAGAAACTCTGTTATGGCACCATGCCGGGACGGGGAATTTGGAGAGGATCATAGCCATCGTCATCACCAACGCCTCTCCATCAACCATCGATGTTTCCCTCATCCATGAGTGAGTAATCCCCCGCTGTAGGCTTGGGGATGGTAGGGATTGGATGAGTTCTATCATGTAATCGAATAAGATTGTTAGGGCATAGTGCCTAGTATCTCTATTTGTGCTATTTGACTTTGTTGCAACTTTTTGTGCTTAATGCTTGTCACTAGGGCCCGAGTGCCATGATCTCAGATCTGAACATATTATTGAATCATTATGATAGTATTGTTTGTGATCTTATCTGCAAATTATGTACACATATCACTGTCTGGATCCAAAGGCCTCGAAGTAACAATAATTGGGACAACCGGAGGGGATAGCTGTGGTGTGAGGATCACATGTGTTCATGAAGTGTTAATGCTTTGCTCCGGTGCTCTATTAAAAGGATCACCTTAATTTTCAGTAGTTCCCTAGATACCCCGCTGCCACGGACTGGCTCGATAGAAGATGTTGTGCAAGTTCTCATTGCGAGCATGTATGACTATATATGGAGCACATGCCTAGGATTGTTTAGTACTTGGATGCTTATTCTTATTTATCTACAATGCCCTAAATCTTTAAGTTAGATGTTTAGACTCGTCCATGCAACACCTATCCATCCATCCCTGTGCCTACCGCACTCGAATCCCACTGTTTACCGTTACTGTTACTATTGCTCCTATTACACGTTTGCTGTTGCTTTGCTGTTGCTACTACAAACTGTTGCTACTAATAAACTTCTGTGAGCAAGAATTATTTCCAGGTGCAGCTGAATTGACAACTCAGTTGTTAAGGCTTGCAAGTATTATTTGGCTCCCCTTGTGTAGAATCAATAAATTGGGTAATACTACCTGCGAAAACTGTTGCGATCCCCTACACTTGTGGGTCATCAAGACTATTTTCTGATGCCGTTGCCGGGGAGCATAGCTCTATTTGTAAGGTCACTTGGATCTATTATTGTTCACTTCTACTACGTTCATCATGGTAAGTCTCGTGATGGAAAGTCCCCTATTTTACCATCCACTACAAGAAGAGGTACAGTCCTAAACACCTCTATTTCTCTTGATTCACCGTCTGTTATAAGTAAGCTTGTTACACCACCACCACATACTCATGATACACACACTACTACTACTGCTGAATCTGAAACTGCTTTTGATGCTCATGATGTTACTTCTACTGTGCTTGATGCGAGTGGTTCGTTAGGTCATTTCCTAGATGCTACTATGGCTAGTCTCGGAAATACTGAAACTCCTAGTGAAGACACCGTTACACCTGTTAGCTCACCTGAGTCTAGAGAGAGTTATGATATTAATGATGGTTACATTGAGTTCACTGATGAATTTTTTGAAGTGCCGAAACACACATGGTACTAGTGCTATTAAGAGTCTCCTTGCTAGACGTACTATTATGCCTAAACTGTCCTCTGATCCTAAGTTTGGCACCTCTCCCATAGATATTAAAGATAAAGATTATGATTTCTCTATTGATTTATCCTATTTGGACATTGTTGAGAAAGATCCTTTTTGTGGGACTGAAAATTAGAGTGTTGTGGCTCATATGAATGAGTTTTGTACTATGAGTGCTTTGTTCTCTGATGATTTTAAGATGCATAAGTACTTTGTTACTAAGATCTTACCTTTTTCACTAAAAGGAGAAGCTAGGGATTGGTTTAATAGATTACCTCCTGGTTCCATTGATAGCCCTGATTGCTTGATTGCTTCTTTCTTCCAGAAATATTTTCCTTCTAGTGCTAGACATGCTGCTTTGTAGAGACTTTTTGATTTTAAACAAGAAGAAGACGAGAAATTGCCTGAGTCATGTACAAGGTTCTGTGCTTTGATTCATGCATATCTTGGATGTCCATTGCCTAAGAATGATCTTCTTGATATTTATTATAATGGACTAACTGATGATTCTAGGACATACCTAGATAGCTTTGCTGATTGTGTTTTCAGGAAAAGAACTCCCATAGATGCTGAAGAATTAATGGCTAAGATAAGCAAGAATTATGATGATTGGACTTCAACTTAGCTAAATACACCTGAGCCTATTACTCCTAAACTAGTTGTGCCTGAACCAGATCCAACACCAACACCAAAGAAGAGGGGATTTATTGCATTAAATGATGAAGTGATGAAGAAAGCTAAGAAGTGTCTAAAGGAGAAAGGTATTAGAGCTGAAGATGTGAAGAATATACCTCCTATAGAAGAACTATGTAAGTCAATTCCCCACTCATCTACTATTGAGGTACACTCTCTCCACTTTAATGAAGGTGATATTACCTATGGTAAGCCTCCTGATCAATGCTTAGAGGAACTTGACACATTTATTTTTAAACAAGGTAATTTTAATAAACAAGTTCAGAATCATTTATTGGAAAACTCTAGAGCTATCAATGAGTTGAAAGAACTGATACGTCCAAAATGTATCTACTTTCTCGAACACTTTGCTATTGCTTCTTCTCTAAACTTGTGTGATTTGGATACAACTAACACGGACTGATGCTGTTTTCAGCAGAATTACCTTGGTGTCTTGTTTTTGTGCAGAAAATGAACTATCAGGAAAAATCCCAGAAAATATGCGAAAAATTATATTTCACCAGAAGATCCATGGAGCCATAAGGGGAGACAGAGGGGAGGCCTAGGGGCCCCAGACCCACCCCAGGCGCGGGCCCACTGACCCCGCGCCTGGGGAGGTTTGGCCACCCCAGGAAGCTTCTCGGCCTCCCTACGCGTCTATAAGTTGCCTTCTGACCTAAAAACAGAGGGGGGTTCGATAGTTTTCCATAAAGAGTTCCGCTCCGCCGCCGCCACCAGAAACCAAGATTCAGATCCAGAAACTCTGATCTGGCACCCTGCCGGGATGGGGAATTTGGAGAGGACCATCGCCATCGTCATCACCAACGCATCTCCATCAACCACCGATGTTTCCCTCATCCATTAGTGAGTAATCCCCCGTTGTAGGCATGGGGATGGTAGTGATTTGATGAGTTCTATCATGTAATAAAAAAATATCTGTTAGGGCATAGTTCCTAGTATATCAATTAGTGTTATTTGACTTTGTTGCAACTTGTTGTGCTTAATGCTTGTCACTAGGGCCCGAGTGCCATGATCTCAGATCTGAACTTATTATTGAATCATTATGATAGTATTGTTTGTGATCTTATCTGCAAGTTGTGTACACATATCATTGTCCGGATCCAAAGGCCCCAAAGTGACAATAATTGGGACAACCTGAGGGGATGGATGTGTTGTGAGGATCACATGTGTTCATGGAGTGTTAATGCTTTGCTCTGGTGCTCTATTAAAAGGAGCACCTTAATTGTCAGTAGTTCCCTAGAGGCCCCGCTGCCACAGGCTGGCTGGACAGAAGATGTTGTGCAAGTTCTCATTGCGAGCACGTATGACTATATTTGGAGCACATGCCTAGGATTGTTTAGTACTTGGATGCTTATTATTATTTATCTGCATTGCCCTAGTTCTTGAAGTTACATCTGTAGACTCGTCCATGCAACGCCCTTCCATCCATCCCTATGCCTACCGCACTCGAATCCTACTGCTACCGTTAATGTTACTATTGCTATTGTTTCACTGTTGATGTTACTGCTGCTGTTGCTTTGCTATTGCTACTACCGAACTGTTGCTACTGATAAACTTCTATGAGCAAGAACTATTTCCAGGTGCAGCTGAACTGACAACTCAGTTATTAAGGCTTGTAAGTATTCTTTGGCTCCCCTTGTGTCGAATCAATAAATTGGGTAATACTACCCGCGAACACTATTGCGATCCCCTATACTTCTGGGTCATCAAGACTATTTTCTAGCGCCGTTGCCGGGGAGCATAGCTTTATTTGTAAGTTCACTTGTATCGATTATTATTCACTCTACTCCTTTCATCATGGGGAAGTCTCGTGATGGAAAGTTCCCTATTTTACCATCCACTACAAGAAGAGGTATAGTCCTAAACACCTCTGCTGCTCTTGATTCACCATCTGTTATAAGTAAGCTTGTCTCACCACCACCACATACTCATGCTACACACACTGCTACTACTGCTGAATCTGAAACTGCTTTTGATGCTCATGATGTTACTTCTACTTTGCTTGATGCGAGTGGTTCACTAGGTCCTTTTCTAGATGCTACTATGGCTAGTCTAGGAAATACCTAAACTCCTAGTGAATGCACAGTTACACCTGTTATCTCACCTGAGTTTACTGAGAGTTATGATATTAATGTTGGTTACATAGAGCTCACTGATGAATTTGTTGAAGAGTGCCGAAACACACATGGTGCTAGTGCTATTAAGAGTCTCCTTGCTAGACGTACTATTATGCCTAAGAAGTCCTATGATCCTAAGTTTGCCACCTCTCCCATAGATATTAAAGATAAAGATTATGATTTCTATCTTGATTTATCTTATTTAGATATTTTTGAGAAAGAACCTTTTTGTGGTACTAAAAATGAGAGTGTTGTGGCTCATATGAATGAGCTTTCTTCTATGAGTGCTTTGTTCTCTGATGATTTTAAAATGCGCAAGTACTTTGTTGCTAAGATCTACCCTTTTTCACTAAAAGGAGAATCTAGGGCTTGGTTTAATAGATTACCTCCTGGTTCCATTCATAGCCCTGATTGATTGATTGCTTCTTTCTTCCATAAATATTTTCCTCCCAGTGCTAGACATATGCTGCTTTGTAGAGACTTTTTGATTTTAAATAGGGAGAAGAAGAGAAATTGCCCGAGTCATGGAAAATATTCTGCTCCTTGATTCATGCATATCCTGGATGTCCATTACCTCAGAATGAGCTTCTTGATATTTATTATAATGGACTAACTGATGATTCTAGGACCTACCTAGATAGCTTTGCTGATTGTGTTTTCGGGAAAAGGACTCCTATAGATGCTGAAGAATTAATGAACAAGATAAGAAAGAATTATGATGACTAGACTTTAACTGAGCTGAATACACCTGAGCCTATTACTCCTGAACCAGTTGTTCCTGAACCAGTTCCAACACCAACAACAAAAAAGAGGGGAGTTATTGCATTAAATGATGAAGTGATGAAGGAAGCTAAAAATGTCTAAAGGAGAAAGGTATTAGAGCTGGAGATGTGAAAAATCTACCTCCTATAGAAGAATTATGTAAGCCAATTCCCCACTCATCTACTATTGAGGTACACTCTCTCCAATTTAATGAAGGTGATATTCCTTATGGTAAGCCTCCTGATCAATGCTTAGAGGAACTTAACTCTTTTATTGTTAAACAAGGTAATTTTAATAAACAAGTTCAGAATCATTTATTGGAAAACTCTAGATCTATCCATGAGTTGAAAGATATTGTGGAAAGAACTTCTAATGATATTAAAATGCTTTGTAAACATTTTAAAATGGTTCAAACCCAACTTGATCAACTTGCTAAGGTGCAAAAGGATATGCTAGTTAATGCTTCAGGAAATAAACATGCTTATGGAATTAGAACTAGGAGTGGTGCAGCTACTCAAGATCTTTTATATCCTGAAGGACACCCTAAAATAATAGAGCAGGATTCCAAAACAAGGTGAAGATAGTGGTAGTCCTCATAAGAGGAAGAAAAAGAAACATAAGAAAGTTGAGGAACCACTTGAACCTGCTGTAGATCCTAATAGTATATTTGTCTCTGATGCTGAAACTGAGAGTGGTTATATTGATGAGTCTCCTGATAAGGAGGAAGGTGAGGAAGAACCTGAAAATCACACTAAGAACACTAGGCACACTAAGGAAGATTTTATTGCTAATAAACATGGTAAAGAGAGAGAACCTTGGGTGCAAAAACCTATGCCTTTTCCAAGTAAGAAACACAATTCAAAGGAGGAAGAACACTACAACAAGTTTTGTGAGTGGATGAAGCCTTTATTTTTGCAAATACCTTTGACTGATGCTATTAAATTGCCTCCTTATTCAAAGTATATGAAGGATATTGTCTCTAATAAAAGGAAGATTCCTAATGAGGAGATTTCTACTTTGCTTGCTAATTACTCCTTCAATGGTAAGGTTCCAAAGAAACTTGGTGATCCAGGTATACCAACAATTCCTTGCTCCATTAAGAATAATTATGTTAGAACTGCTTTATGTGATTTGGGAGCTGGATTTAGTGTTATGCCTTTTTCTCTCTATAAGAGACTCTAGCTATAAAAGTTGATACCAACTGATATATCTTTGCAAATGGCTGATAAGTCAACTACTATTCCTGTTGGTACATGTGAGGATGTTCCTGTTCAACTAGCTCATAATTGCATGGTTTTAACTGATTTTGTTATGCTTGAAATGCCTGAAGATGATAATATGTCTATTATTCTTGGGAGACCTTTTCTTAATGCTGCAGGTGCTGTCATCAATTGCAATCAAGGAAAAGTAACATTCAATATTAATGACAAAGAGCACACTGTCTATTTCCCCAAGAAGGTTGTCAGAAGCTATTGCCTGAATTCTATTCAAAATTTTGAAGGCATCAAGGTTGGAGAAATATATTGTCCCATTCCACAAGAAATTTTTTAAACTATTATGATTGGGACCATTGCCATCAAGTATGAGGTAACATAATCACCTTGTGGAATGCAAAGTTTTTCTTCATATAAGATTGTTTTGGTAACAAGACTTAATCAACCTTGTTAACAAAAGGATTTTAATGAACAAAATAATGTTTTCACAGTGGTTATACTTGCTCACTTTTATTTTTCTCCTTTCCAATCTTTACTCTTCGCTGTGCCTAACTTAAAGGCGTTAAAGAAAAGTACTTGTTGGGACATAATCCAAGAGTTTCCTTGAGTCTTGGAAGTTAGTAATTTAGTAATGACCTCTCCTTATACTTCTTGTTTGCTTTTTGTGCCAAGAATGACCTCTAATGAGAGGGAAGTAAGATTTGGGGAGTTGCTGTCCCGAAACAGATTTCTGTCCTCCACCAAAAACAATCGTGAGGAGGATCTGTAACTCAGATTGAGCTCAACATTTACAAATAAATCCCCTAGTATGTTAGCTAACTTTCGTTATTTCAACACTTTTTGATTTGAGCAACATAAGATGTTAGAAAAAATTCGTTTCAACCTGCTGGTCTGTTTTGACAGATTTCTGCCATTATTTGCATTTTCTTCTTATTGATTCCTTTTTGGGTTTTCTTTAGGTAAACTGAGCTTTTTGAAGGAGTCACTACATTAGCTTGTGTTTTTAGTGAAAAGCCTTGCTGTTCCAAAGCTTTGCTAGAGGTCTAATATATTTTAAATAAGCTAATGTTGCTAATGAAGATTGTGTGAAGTTTTGTATGAAAGAAGAATTTCAGGTGTAGAGAGAGGATGATGTAATGAGATGAAGAATGGACAAAAGCTCAATCTTGGAGGGAGCTACTCCGTGTCACCCCAAGAATTAATCAAGAGGTACAAGCGTCAAAGCTTGGGGGTGCCCAAGGCATCCCCTTCTTCATCAATAAAAATCTTAGGTCTTTCTAGACACTTCGTTTTTATTGTTTCATGCACAATTGTGTTGTTCTTGGAGCGTCTTAGTTTTAGTTTTTGGTTTTTTTCTTCATTTTGTTTTGCATTGGTTGCCTTCTAAAAAAATCAAAATCACCAAAAATATTTGTTGTTCTTCTTTGGTTTTGTGAGTTCTTTGCAGGGTTCAGCCGTCCTCAGTGGTTTTGGTTTCATGTTAATTATTCAAGTCACACAAGTGAAGGGAAACAATAAAGATTAAGACAACTCGAGGTGTGGTAAGAGGCTGGTAACAAACACTAATTGTTTCATTTTTGTACATATACTCATCATTGAGAGCATGCTTAGCCTGTTTGTGTAAGGTGTATGTCATTATGGATGCTTAGTAGTTCTTGCTTGTGTATGATTAGCTCCAGCTTGCTAATAGTTTGTAGCATGTCATATGAATGTTTTCTTGCATTGTTTTATTCATATTTTGGTATGAAATTGTGGTATCCTCCTCTGACTGTTCATGAGAATCGACTTGGCACATGCTCACGCATGCATATGACTAATCAATAGTCAGTAAGCCTCGATGATTTATTATGCCTCAGAGTTCTTGTATCACTTTCATGCCATAGTTAGTCCTGTTTTGTTGCAAGCATGATTATGATAGTAATTGCTCTCTCGTTTGTCGCTCCCTCTCTATTGCTAGCCTTCACTTGCACTGAGTATGTGCTCTACCTGTGCTTCCAACTCTCCAAAACCAATATTGCCAGCTGTGTCCACCATACCTACCTATTGGCATCGTTTGCTACTTCAGTGCATATTTTATATATGCCATGTTTTTTTTCCAAAATAAAATGTTTGTCTGTTTTGAGAAAGCTAGTTAGTAAATCTCTCACGAACTTGATGGCACACTTTATTCCTTGCGCTTAATAATCTTGAACCATTGTGACTAGTCCATGAAAGTTATATGCTTTCTTATTATATGCTGGGAGTCAGCAGAACCGTGCTGTCATGGGGAACGCTTTCAACATTTTTTGGATATCTCATCCAGTTGATTCCTTGCTCTTTTGTTTATGGATGGCGACGATGTGAAATAAAAGGGGAAGTTGTTAGTTCATGGAGTTTATACATTGTGTTAGAGAAATGCCTGGGCCGCTAGCCTAAGCCATGCTTAATCATGGTGGTAACTTGCAGCAACACTATAATGAGCATCTATGAAGCGTCCTCAATAAAAAGCAATGCATATGGTAAATAAAAAGATTGTTGAGATGCTCATTGTCTGCTTGCCTTGTCATTTTGGTTATGGGAAAGCTCCTGTACCATATGAAAGGGGTACCCCGTTGGCGGTTCTCGATGATATGCATGTATTTACAATGAAAAGAACTTTCAGGTGACCAAAGTTGAGTAGCATGTGGAGCGACCCTCGTACTCAAGGGACTTGGGATTTTCAGCCTATGGTCTATCAAGCATATGATTCAGAGTGGACCTCACTTTCACCTTAACCACATGAAGATGCCTATGATAGGGGCAATGAGAGCTCAAAGATAACGAGTACCTTCCTTTCAGCATTAGGAATCCTTTCAAACCTTCACAAAACCATTTTCACAAATTTGTTGAGTCACCACTTATTCTATGAGCACCTTCTTGAGAGCATACTTGTCATTCTTGTGTTTGTTCCAAAACTTGGTTAATTATGTCATGACTTTGATGCTTGTATCTCTGATATCTTTATCTCTAGTCTTCACTTGAACTTCAGAGGTGCCTCAGCATTCATATTGTGCTCTTCAAACAAAGGCAAGCGAGATACCACTCTATCATACCTTATTATGATCATTGCAATGTTGCTTATGTTTATGTTTCATGCTACTTATTATTATTATTGAGTTGGTTTCTCTTCATAGCTTGCAATGACTATTGAGTAGACTTAGTTGCGTAATTCTTATTACGAATTGTCTAAGCATCTACTCCTGTGATGATAATATATACATCATATGAAGCAAAGTGTTCGTGAAAGTTCTTTTATCGCACTCAGTTTTCAACTGAATTTCTGGAGGACAACCAATAAGCTAAGATTGAGGCTGGGGTTGATCCGTCCAAAACGTATCTACTTTCTCGAACACTTTTCTATTGTTTCTTCTCTAAACTTGTGTGATTTGGTTGCAACTAACACGGACTGACGCTGTTTTCAGCAGAATTTCCTTGGTGTCTTGTTTTTGTGTAGAAAATCAACTATCAGGAAAAATCACGGAAAATATGCCAAAAACTATTTCTCACCAGAAGATCCACGGAGCCAGAAGGGGAGACAGATGGGAGGCCTGGGGGCCCAAACCCACCCTAGGCGTGGGCCCACTGACCCCGCGCCTGGGGGAGGTCTGGCCACCCTAAGCAGCTCCTCGGCCTCCCTCCGCGCCTATAAGTTGCCTTCTTACCTAAAAACATAGGGGGGTTGGATAGTTTTGAAGGAAATATGCCCTAGAGGCAATCATAGAGATGATTATATTTCATATGTATCCATGAGTTTTTGTAATGTTCCTTGAATATCCATATCAGGCAACTTGTATTGATTGGCAATTATGTGAATTGTTTGTGAAACTCATTACTTGTATGGTTATTTAATAGTTGTCCCTAGTCGGAGTTCATGTGAGGACACACGTGGATATTAGACTAGCACATCGATTGGTTGATGACTATGTTTCGCAAGTCATAGACATGGAGATGTCAAACCAATGATGTGGACACATGTTATGAACATGGGGTTGGACTGACCCAACTTGAGACTGGCAATTAGATGCAGCTCTCTCTACACATCGTGTACGTTTTGTCCTTAGACCTGAGATTGTCGTATGTACTTGAGATGTGGATCGACCTACTTTGGGGCTATCAAATGCTACTCCATAACTGGATAGTTATAAAGGTAGCTTTCGGGTTTGTCCTAAAGCATGCTACAAGGCATGGTCAATCAAGATGGGATTTGCCCCTCTCTACTTGAGAGAGATATCGCTGGCCCCCTCGAGTGATCGGATCCAGAAATGCATGGCCGTGCTACATATGGTTAAGAGTTAACCTAGTAAAGGGATTAGGAATCACAGTATCGAGAAAGGGAGGTCAGCTTGGAGCTAGACCAAATATCGTGAGGCAAAGGGAAATACATGTACTAAACCTTGTCATGGTTCGTCCGATATGATCTTTGTATGCATTTAGGAGTTGGCACGTCTTGCTAGAGGCCGCTACCAACTATTGGCAGAATAAGTGTATTCGTGTCATGTCAATTACACTAGTGCAGACCCCCCCTTTAACTCCGGTTGGGAGGGCCCTCTAACAGCGGTTCTACAACCGCTGTTGAGGGTTCGGTGTTAGAGGGGGGCCCCTTTAACACCGGTTCTTATACGAACCGGTGTTAAAGGGTGGCGCACATGGGGCTGCCACAGGCCTCAAGCCCTCCCCCTTTAACACCGGTTCAGGGCTGGAACCGGTGTTAAAGGTTCTTCTGCCGCGTCAGAGATTTAGGCCGTTTTCCTGCCGCGGCAGGAGAACGGCCTAAATCTCTGTCACGGCAGAGTTCAGCCTCTGCCCCGTTCTGGGCGTATTTCTGTGGGAGGGGGGAGGGGGAATCAATCGGGAGCGGTATACACATACATCGTCATCGGTACATACGAGTACATGAATAATTAAGAAACTATTATTATACACAAACATCGTCATCGGCACATACATCGTTATCGTTCATTTTGGTGGATATCTAAAGAGTTCTCCGCCAGGCGTGACGACCTCATCAAGTATGAACCCCGCCAATTCCTCTTGAATGGCTCGTATGCTTTCAAATGGTAGGAGTTGGTCCCGCATCCGTTCGATCTGAATATATATGAAGAATGGGCCGTCAATATATATAAGAATAAAACTCAACACAATTGATGGTAATAAAATAATGTTGTGGACTTTGTTTACTTACTCTAAGTTGTTCTAGTGCGGCTTGGCCCGTCGCACATATCGTGTTGCGAATGAACTCGCAAACATAGTACCCACATAAGTTATTGCCGTGTCCCTGATGCGCGCACTTTACGAGAATATAGAGTTCAATCAAAATAATAATCAATAAAGCATGATATAATGGAATTGGAAGCAGAATCAAAGAGATACGCAGACCTAGCTAGCTAGTATTACTTAAATTTTGGTCTACAAATTTTATTTCTTCTAACCATTCACCCACGGCCCTGCCCGTGAACCTTTTCCAAACCCTGTCCGGCAAAGAAAATGGATAAAGGAGTAATTAATTACTTGTTGTCATGAAAGTTGCCGATCTAGTGCGATAATATGATTGAAATTACCTCTGGAGCATCTCTCTAAAGTCTGCCCATAGCTCTTTTTCTTTTTGTAACGAGTCCATGACAAGGACTTTTCCTGAGTCGGGTTGAATGACTAGCAGAATAAAGTGGACCCTACGCACGCATAACTCATCATCAGTTACACTTAACATCGAGTAAGCCGAAATAGAATGTGTACAAGAGAGAGGGTAACAGTACTCACGAGAAGTTGTAAGGCAATAGTATTTCCCTTTTGGTTTGTTGTCTCAGTAAAGACCTTAGCAAGTAATCTTCTGTTTGCCCGGGTTTGGTTCTTACCACTTCTTCATGAACTCTATTTGGATCAACGAACCCAATGTCAAAAGGGCCTCCTTTCCTGCATTCCATAACCTTTTTCCTGCATAATAGTATATACATATATGGTGAGCATATATATATATACATGCAATTAATGAAGTGAATGAGATGAGATATAAATTACAGAAATAGTACTTACACACAATAAAGGCTGATGGCAGCTTTGTCGAGTTCCTTGTGATTGAATAGAAAATGCAAGTCTTGAATGTTGAAGTCGATCCCGTCGTCTCCGCACAAGAAAATCTCATCTCTTATATGCGCCGTGATCCATTCTTCCTTTCTCGTCTTGCAGAAATCAAGGTACCACTTGTGCAATTTTCGCATCTTTGTTGGTAGATTCTTGATCTCCTCTTTCTTGACGAGATTCTTCCCATACTTCCATGGCTGTATGGGGTTGGCATTGCATTTGGGCAAGTTGTCTCCCATGATGTTCAAGTATGCAATGTAACTCATCCCCATCTCATTGGCCTTTCTTTGTAGCTCTGCCTCGTAATCATTTACGGGAGTAGCGTCCCCTGTGTCGAACATTTGGAGCGGGGCGCATGATTGGTTTTCCTGCTCTCCGAGCATGGGAACTGTTTTCTGGGGTGCCTCACGACTGCTACTTTCAGTCTCCCTACGGCGCCTTGCATCCGCCTTCAAAATCTGGCGCTCGTAGTCCGGCACAAGTGGGGTTTCAGGTTTCAAAAGATTTTTGTAAAACTTCTCCACCACCGCCGGATCTATTTTCTCCTTTGGCTCGGCCCGTCTAGGTGCAAAGAATTTCTTGACCTCTTCTTCCGAGATCCTAATGGTCTCCTCGTCGCTGCGATTGCACGGTAAAACCGGCAATGGCTTGGCGGAAGGCTGCGGGACATAGTTTTTTGAACTCTTTGGCGTACGGTTTCCTGCGGATTTCTTTGTGGCAGTGCTAGTGATGCTCTTTGTGGCAGTGCTCTTCCGCTTACGCTGAGGAGATGGCTGAAGCACCGGAGATGGCTGATGGGCCGGAGATAGCTGGCGCGCTGGAGATGGCTGAAGCGCCGGAGATGGCTGCCGCGCAGGAGATAGCTGAAGCGGCTCAGACTGCTGACGCTGCGGAGACGGCGGGGGTTCCAGTGGCCTCCAATTTGGAAGCACGATGTGTTCCTTCTTCCAAAGAATGGTTGTTTTCACTGCAAATTTGAGTTGAGTTTCCCCTTCACCTGTAGCATGGTCAAGTTGTGCTTCCTCATATTCCTTCACAACCTCATCCACCCCGACAATAGCATAGCCATCTAGAATCGGTCGGCAGTAGTAAGTTCCACCAGCTACAGGAGGTAAGCATAGCCGACAGCCACCTTAATGGATAAGCCCATTAATCTCACATGCAGCTCAGCGTGTTCGCTCTCCGTGATCTCATCCACGGGGTATCGAGGACCCGCCATTTCAAGCGTGGGATGCACGTTCTCCGTGGAAGCCATGCTGCTTTTCCGCGCAGAGTCTGGGCCGCCGGCAGCTTCCAATGCAGGCTCTTCTTGCCGCTGAGATGGGCCGGTAGCTTGATGGCTCTGTTGTGCATTCACTTGCGCCTACAGCGCCGCAAGTGCATGTTCTATCTGTTCATCCGCTCTGTACGCTCTTTTTCTTTTCTGCCGCGCCATCTGTAAGAGTCGCTCCACTCGGCAAACCCATCCTTCCACGTCATACCCCCTGTGCCTCGTGCATGTCCAGGGTGTTCTTTTTTACTGATGGCGCGTGTGAGCTGGTCATTCTCTCTGTCGGGATGGAAGGTCCTGGCGGATGTTTCCTCGTATGCCGTGATGAGTTCAGTGACGGGTTTGGCAAGGAGGGTTGGGAAGATACACAATCCTGTTTCTGGGTCCAACCTTGCCCCGATTCCGTAGAACCAAGTCTTTGCACGTAGGTCCCACCCATCTGTCTGGGGCGTGATCCCTCTAGCGCGCAGGGCCTTCTCAACTTCCTCCCACTTAGGCCTCTGAGATATGTAGCCACCTGACCCCGTCCTCTGGTGATATTCCTTCTTCTGGGCATTAAGCGTATTGGTTTCTGACCTCTTTTTAGCTATAGCACTTTTTTATATGTCACAAATTCGGGCCAGTGAGGTCTTATCTTCGCATAATATGCGTCTTTGAAATCTGGAGTCTAGCCAGCTTTGACAAATTTGTTCAATTTTGTCTTCCAGTTGCGGAAAGCGTCAGCCATCTTCTTTAGAGTCCACTCTTTGACCTTTTCCTTTATAACCGGGTTGTTTTCATCCTCCTCTGGCAGAAGGGTGAAATTTACCAACAACGAATTCCAAAGTGTTTCTTTGGATCTTTCATCGACAAAGGTACCGTCGCCCTTCTTTGGCTTTTTCCAATTTTCAATTATGATTGGGATTTGGTCCCTAACAAGAACTCCAGCCTGACGTACAAATTTGTCTGCGGCCTTCTTGGGCTCCATCGGCCTACCATCAACACGGACTGCTTCGATCGTAAACTTTGCACGATCTTTCAACCGATGTCTCGCGCCTCGCTTACTCTTTTTCGTAGAAGAAGATGGTTGCTGGCTGCTCGATCCAGAGGGCTAAAAGAAGAAAGAAGCGTTAATTAATACATGTAGAAGAAGATTGTTGGTGGAAGTCAGCAGAGGCTTAATCAATGCATATACCTCGCCGGACTTTGTAATCACTAAATTGCGTTCACCGGAGTCTTCATCTTCTCCATGACTACTTGAGCTGTCATCATGTCCCTCCAAGTTCAGATATTGTGAGGTGTCCTCATCAATAATGTTCTCCATTATTTCTTCTTCTTCAAGGTTTCTACTAAGTGGATCCATAGTTTCTAAAACAATAATATTATCTAGAGTAAGAGTGTAAATATTCAAGTGGACTTGGACTCATACACAAATATACATATTATTCATACAAAAATACACAAATAAATACACAAATGAAATTAAAACCCTAAGGATGCTTGATCATTTTAAACAAGTTCCGAGGGGTCCAAACCCTAATCAGGATGAGTCAGAGCTCCACAACGACACCCCCAAGAGGGTAATGTCGGCAGGATGCAAGTTTGTATACAAGTGGGGCGGGTTTGTGGACAATTATTTAGTCTCAGACAACTACACCTACACGCAGTCCAATTTGTATACAAGTTTTAATCTATGCATGTAGTACAATTTTATTAGCCGGTGAAACTATGTTACCCGCGAACCCGCCCCGCTTGACACCCTATCTATACTACTACTCCCTCCATAATTACATGCCATCTTAGTTTCGAGTTTCCCGATTTTGACCATCAAGTTCACCACCAACACTAAGTAAACAATATTATCGATGTTACAACATTAGAAACTTTACTCAAATATGAATACACGACTACATCTTTTATACATCACACATATTCCCCACATTGTTCACCAAATGATGGTCAATATTTGTGGACGGATGGAGCTACACCTGTAACAAAAACCTGTAACAAAGACCTGTAACAAAGTTTCTTTCTATTCATCTTGTTTTAATGTCATTTCTCTATGTCATTGCTTCCACTGAGTGCCGCCGACGACTGTCGGACGCAGAGGCGTGGATGGCGGCTCCGACGGCGAGGGCGAGGGCGGCGGCTCCGACGGCGAGGGCTGGACGCGGCGCCGGCGCGGCTGCTCTCTGCTCTCTGCGCACGGATGCATTATAAAATAATTTGCATTTTAAATTATTTTTTGGAATATTATAAAATAATTTGCATTTTTGGAATTTACTTAAACAATTTTATTAATTAGAAAACATTTATGGAAATGTTTTTATCACTTACAGATAGGGCCCACATGTCAGGTATTTTCTTCACTGAAATAATTACAGAAAAAGAATTACAGAAATAATAAAAGAAAAAGAAAAGGATTATTGCATCACGCTGACGTCAGCAATGGAGCTCCTCTCAGGCCGATCTTGCTCCCGTTGATCTGCTACACGCGGGGACTTGTGGTTGGGCTGGTTGGAAAGAGGAGGTCGAGGCGGACCTAGTAGTGGCGGCGCCTCCCCTTTTTGGTCGCCGGAGAACAGAGAACGAGGAGGAACTGCGCCGGTTGGCGGCGGTTACATGATGCGGAGGCGATATAGAGCGTGAGGGAGGAAGAGAAGATGTGCATGAGCACCAGAGGCTCACCAGGAAGCCGATGGTGGGGTCGACGAGGCCGGGGAAGGTCGGGGTTGCCGGCAGTGTCGATGGCGAGCGGCGGACAGAGGTGGAAGTGACAGGGTTGATCCCGACGATTCAGGGCACCCACGGCCGACTCCTCCCTCACGCTCCGAGGGCGATGGCGGTGGCGGTGGCTTCTCTCTGCTCCGATGGGCGGTGGCGGTGGCGGTGGCTTCTCTCTGCTCCGATGGCGCGCGCGCGGTGGCGGTGGCGGTTCGATCTGGTTCTGGGGGGGAGAAAGGAAGGGGAAGGCGCATTTAATACCCTCCCCTTTAACACCGGTTCGGGGCTGGAACCGGTGTTAAGGGGGGGGATTCGTTTCGCGCGCGCATTTATTAACACCCCCCCTTTAACACCGGTTCTAGACACGAACCGGTGTTAAAGGGGGGGTGTGCGCGCGCGAAACGAAATAAATGCGCACCTCCCTTTAACACCGGTTCGTGTCTGGAACCGGTGTTAAAGGGGGAGCTTTTATTTCATGCATTAAAGGGGCATTTTTAATTCAAAAAATAGGATATGAATTTAGAAAATTCATATCTTTTTCATTTCAACTCAAAAAATATGAATAATATATCATAATTTTCAAAACAATAATATCTATCCATTCATGTAAATCATTTTATATTTACTTTACATGAAAATTTTAAAAATGATTAAAACACTTACATATAAATTTTGATTATTCAATTCAAACAAAAATAAATTGTTAAATCCTAAAACTTTGAACATAAGAAATATTAAGCATCTAAAAAGGAATCTAACCCGATTTTATTAGAGCAAATCATATTTTAATGCCGCATCTTTTGTATTAACATTTTTGAATTGATTGGATATTTAAATGCCGCATCTTTTGTATACACTTGAATCTGACCAAGCATCGCTCAACTTGCATTGTTTTTTGATAAAATAGCATATTGTGATCCTAAAAATGATTTTTGTAAAAAATCATGAGCATCGTATCATGTACCTATAGTTCATATCTGACCCACTTCCTACCGATTCGGCAGGAATTTGTCTTTTTCACCAGAGGTGGACGGAAATGTTTCAGATTCCCCTGTTGGTACATTGTGCATATAAGGTGGTCTAATATTTTTGTAAAATGTGTTGGTGGTTTTTGGAATTAGCCATTTGGTGGTTACTTCACAAAACCGTCCGTTTTTTATGCTCGGAAAATGGAAAATGCCTTTTTGGTGCGATAAAAAGGAAAACTTCCTCTTACAACATTGTTTGCCATGCCATGATGCACATGTATGCACAATATGGCCATATCATCACAAACTATGCCTTGATTCTAGCCATAACATTGGTCATTTGACCCGAAAGCCAAGAAACCTCGAATGAGATAGGTCATTTTGTGAAGGTTTTTTCGAGACATAATCAATATACCAAGTTTGAGATTTTTCCTTCTAACTATGTCACATAATATAACACTACGCGAAGGTTTCGCACTGTTTCGATCTTTTTTTTTATTTTTTTATCCCCGTTTTAAACTATCAATAAACTTTGTCGAACAACGGGCATGATCAATCTTAGCTCGGGGCCAAGCCTCGCTCAACTTGCATTTTTTTTTGGTAAAATAGCATACTGTGAACCTAAAAATGATTTTTGTAAAAAATCATGAGCATCGTATCATGTACCTGTAGTTCATATCTGGCCCACTTCCTACCGATTCGGCAGGAATTTGTCTTTTTCACCAGAGGTGGACGGAAAGGTTTCAGATCCTTCTGTTGGTACATTGTGCATATAAGGTGGTCTAGTATTTTTGTAAAATGTGTTGGTGGTTTTTTGAATTAGCCATTTGGTGGTTGCTTCACAAAACCGTCCGTTTTTTATGCTCGGAAAATAGAAAATGCCTTTTTGGTGCGATAAAAAGGAAAACTTCCTCTTGCAACATTGTTTGCCATGCCATGATGCACATGTATGCACAATATGGCCATATTATCACAAACTATGCCTTGATTCTAGCCATAACATTGGTCATTTGACCCGAAAGCCAAGAAACCTCGAATGAGATAGGTCATTTTGTGAAGGTTTTTTCGAGACATAATTAATATACCAAGTTTGAGATTTTTCCTTCTAACTATGTCACATAATATAACACGACGCGAAGGTTTCGCACTGTTTCGATCTTTTTTTATTTTTTTATCCCCGTTTTAAACTATCGATAAACTTTGTCGAACAACGGGCATGATGATTCTTAGCTCGGGGCCAAGCCTCGCTCAACTTGCATTGTTTTTTTTATAAAATAGCATATTGTGAACCTAAAAATGATTTTTGTAAAAAATCATGAGCATCGTATCATGTACCTGTAGTTCATATCTGACCCACTTCCTACCGATTCGGCAGGAATTTGTCTTTTTCACTAGAGGTGGACGGAAAGGTTTCAGTTCCCCCTATTGGTACATTGTGCATATAAGGTGGTATAATATTTTTGTAAAATGTGTTGGTGGTTTTTTGAATTAGCCAATTGGTGGTTGCTTCACAAAACCGTCCGTTTTTTATGCTCAGAAAATGGAAAATGCCTTTTTGGTGCGATAAAAAGGAAAACTTCCTCTTGAAACATTGTTTTCCATGCCATGATGCACATGTATGCACAATATGGCCATATTATCACAAACTATGCCTTGATTCTAGCCATAACATTGGTCATTTGACCCGAAAGCCAAGAAACCTCGAATGAGATAGATCATTTTGTGAAGGTTTTTTCGAGACATAATCAATATACCAAGTTTGAGATTTTTCCTTCTAACTATGTCACATAATATAACACTACGCGAAGGTTTCGCACTGTTTCGATCTTTTTTTATTTTTTTATCCCCGTTTTAAACTATCGATAAACTTTGTCGAACAACGGGCATGATGATTCTTAGCTCGTTGCCAAGCCTCGCTCAACTTGCATTGTTTTTTTGATAAAATAGCATATTGTGAACCTAAAAATGTTTTTTGTAAAAAATCATGAGCATCGTATCATGTACCTGTAGTTCATATCTGACCCACTTCCTGCCGATTCGGCAGGAATTTGTCTTTTTCACTAGAGGTGGACGGAAAGGTTTCAGATCCCCCTGTTGGTAAATTGTGCATATAAGGTGGTCTAGTATTTTTATAAAATGTGTTGGTGGTTTTTTGAATTAGCCATTTGGTGGTTGCTTCACAAAACCGTCCGTTTTTTATGCTCGGAAAATGGAAAATGCCTTTTTGGTGCGATAAAAAGGAAAACTTCCTCTTGCAACATTGTTTGCCATGCCATGATGCACATGTATGCACAATATGGCCATATCATCACAAACTATGCCTTGATTCTAGCCATAACATTGGTCATTTGACCCGAAAGCCAAGAAACCTCGAATGAGATAGGTCATTTTGTGAAGGTTTTTTCGAGACATAATCAATATACCAAGTTTGAGATTTTTCCTTCTAACTATGTCACATAATATAACACGACGCGAAGGTTTCGCACTGTTTCGATCTTTTTTATTTTTTTATCCCCGTTTTAAACTATCGATAAACTTTGTCGAACAACGGGCATGATAATTCTTAGCTCGGGGCCAAGCCTCGCTCAACTTGCATTGTTTTTTTTATAAAATAGCATATTGTGAACCTAAAAATGATATTTGTAAAAAGTCATGAGCATCGTATCATGTACCTGTAGTTCATATCTGACCCACTTCCTACCGATTCGGCAGGAATTTGTCTTTTTCACTAGAGGTGGACGGAAAGGTTTCAGTTCCCCCTGTTGGTACATTGTGCATATAAGGTGGTCTAATATTTTTGTAACATGTGTTGGTGGTATTCTAAATTAGCCAATTGGTGGTTGCTTCACAAAACCGTCCGTTTTTTATGCTCGGAAAATGGAAAATGCCTTTTTGGTGCGATAAAAAGGAAAACTTCCTCTTGCAACATTGTTTGCCATGCCATGATGCACATGTATGCACAATATGGCCATATCATCACAAACTATGCCTTGATTCTAGCCATAACATTGGTCATTTGACCCGAAAGCCAAGAAACCTCGAATGAGATAGGTCATTTTGTGAAGGTTTTTTCGAGACATAATCAATATACCAAGTTTGAGATTTTTCCTTCTAACTATGTCACATAATATAACACGACGCGAAGGTTTCGCACTGTTTCGATCTTTTTTTATTTTTTTATCCCCGTTTTAAACTATCGATAAACTTTGTCGAACAACGGGCATGATGATTCTTAGCTCGGGGCCAAGCCTCGCTCAACTTGCATTGTTTTTTTTATAAAATAGCATATTGTGAACCTAAAAATGATTTTTGTAAAAAATCATGAGCATCGTATCATGTACCTGTAGTTCATATCTGACCCACTTCCTACCGATTCGGCAGGAATTTGTCTTTTTCACTAGAGGTGGACGGAAAGGTTTCAGTTCCCCCTGTTGGTACATTGTGCATATAAGGTGGTCTAATATTTTTGTAAAATGTGTTGGTGGTTTTCTGAATTAGCCAATTGGTGGTTGCTTCACAAAACCGTCCGTTTTTTATGCTCATAAAATGGAAAATGCCTTTTTGGTGCGATAAAAAGGAAAACTTCCTCTTGCAACATTGCTTTCCATGCCATGATGCACATGTATGCACAATATGGCCATATTATCACAAACTATGCCTTCATTCTAGCCATAACATTGGTCATTTGACCCGAAAGCCAAGGAACCTCGAATGAGATAGGTCATCTTGTGAAGGTTTTTTCGAGACATAATCAATATACCAAGTTTGAGATTTTTCCTTCTAACTATGTCACATAATATAACACGACGCGAAGGTTTCGCACTGTTTCGATCTTTTTTTATTTTTTTATCCCCGTTTTAAACTATCGATAAACTTTGTCGAACAACGGGCATGATGATTCTTAGCTCGGGGCCAAGCCTCGCTCAACTTGCATTGTTTTTTTGATAAAATAGCATATTGTGAACCTAAAAATGATTTTTGTAAAAAATCATGAGCATCGTATCATGTACCTGTAGTTCATATCTGGCCCACTTCCTACCGATTCGGCAGGAATTTGTCTTTTTCACCAGAGGTGGACGGAAAGGTTTCAGATCCCCCTGTTGGTACATTGTGCATATAAGGTGGTCTAGTATTTTTGTAAAATGTGTTGGTGGTTTTTTGAATTAGCCATTTGGTGGTTGCTTCACAAAACCGTCCGTTTTTTATGCTCGGAAAATAGAAAATGCCTTTTTGGTGCGATAAAAAGGAAAACTTCCTCTTGCAACATTGTTTGCCATGCCATGATGCACATGTATGCACAATATGGCCATATTATCACAAACTATGCCTTGATTCTAGCCATAACATTGGTCATTTGACCCGAAAGCCAAGAAACCTCGAATGAGATAGGTCATTTTGTGAAGGTTTTTTCGAGACATAATTAATATACCAAGTTTGAGATTTTTCCTTCTAACTATGTCACATAATATAACACGACGCGAAGGTTTCGCACTGTTTCGATCTTTTTTTATTTTTTTATCCCCGTTTTAAACTATCGATAAACTTTGTCGAACAACGGGCATGATGATTCTTAGCTCGGGGCCAAGCCTCGCTCAACTTGCATTGTTTTTTTTTATAAAATAGCATATTGTGAACCTAAAAATGATTTTTGTAAAAAATCATGAGCATCGTATCATGTACCTGTAGTTCATATCTGACCCACTTCCTACCGATTCGGCAGGAATTTGTCTTTTTCACTAGAGGTGGACGGAAAGGTTTCAGTTCCCCCTGTTGGTACATTGTGCATATAAGGTGGTCTAATATTTTTGTAAAATGTGTTGGTGGTTTTTTGAATTAGCCAATTGGTGGTTGCTTCACAAAACCGTCCGTTTTTTATGCTCAGAAAATGGAAAATGCCTTTTTGGTGCGATAAAAAGGAAAACTTCCTCTTGCAACATTGTTTTCCATGCCATGATGCACATGTATGCACAATATGGCCATATTATCACAAACTATGCCTTGATTCTAGCCATAACATTGGTCATTTGACCCGAAAGCCAAGAAACCTCGAATGAGATAGGTCATTTTGTGAAGGTTTTTTCGAGACATAATCAATATACCAAGTTTGAGATTTTCCCTTCTAACTATGTCACATAATATAACACGACGCGAAGGTTTCGCACTGTTTCGATCTTTTTTTATTTTTTTATCCCCGTTTTAAACTATCGATAAACTTTGTCGAACAACGGGCATGATGATTCTTAGCTCGGGGCCAAGCCTCGCTCAACTTGCATTGTTTTTTTATAAAATAGCATATTGTGAACCTAAAAATGATTTTTGTAAAAAATCATGAGCATCGTATCATGTACCTGTAGTTCATATCTGACCCACTTCCTACCGATTCGGCAGGAATTTGTTTTTTTCACTAGAGGTGGACGGAAAGGTTTCAGTTCCCCCTGTTGGTACATTGTGCATATAAGGTGGTCTAGTATTTTTGTAAAATGTGTTGGTGGTTTTTTGAATTAGCCAATTGGTGGTTGCTTCACAAAACCGTCCGTTTTTATGCTCAGAAAATGGAAAATGCCTTTTTGGTGCGATAAAAAGGAAAACTTCCTCTTGCAACATTGTTTTCCATGCCATGATGCACTTGTATGCACAATATGGCCATATTATCACAAACTATGCCTTGATTCTAGCCATAACATTGGTCATTTGACCCGAAAGCCAAGAAACCTCGAATGAGATAGGTCATTTTGTGAAGGTTTTTTCGAGACATAATCAATATACCAAGTTTGAGATTTTTCCTTCTAACTATGTCACATAATATAACACGACGCGAAGGTTTCGCACTGTTTCGATCTTTTTTTATTTTTTTATCCCCGTTTTAAACTATCGATAAACTTTGTCGAACAACGGGCATGATGATTCTTAGCTCGGGGCCAAGCCTCGCTCAACTTGCATTGTTTTTTTATAAAATAGCATATTGTGAACCTAAAAATGATTTTTGTAAAAAATCATGAGCATCGTATCATGTACCTGTAGTTCATATCTGACCCACTTCCTACCGATTCGGCAGGAATTTGTTTTTTTCACTAGAGGTGGACGGAAAGGTTTCAATTCCCCCTGTTGGTACATTGTGCATATAAGGTGGTCTAGTATTTTTGTAAAATGTGTTGGTGGTTTTTTGAATTAGCCAATTGGTGGTTGCTTCACAAAACCGTCCGTTTTTTATGCTCAGAAAATGGAAAATGCCTTTTTGGTGCGATAAAAAGGAAAACTTCCTCTTGCAACATTGTTTTCCATGCCATGATGCACTTGTATGCACAATATGGCCATATTATCACAAACTATGCCTTGATTCTAGCCATAACATTGGTCATTTGACCCGAAAGCCAAGAAACCTCGAATGAGATAGGTCATTTTGTGAAGGTTTTTTCGAGACATAATCAATATACCAAGTTTGAGATTTTTCCTTCTAACTATGCCACATAATATAACACTACGCGAAGGTTTCGCACTGTTTCGATCTTTTTTTATTTTTTTATCCCCGTTTTAAACTATAGATAAACTTTGTCGAACAACGGGCATGATGATTCTTAGCTCGGGGCCAAGCCTCGCTCAACTTGCATTGTTTTTTGATAAAATAGCATATTGTGAACCTAAAAATGTTTTTTGTAAAAAATCATGAGCATCGTATCATGTACCTGTAGTTCATTTCTGACCCACTTTCTACCGATTCGGCAGGAATTTGTCTTTTTCACCAGAGGTGGACGGAAAGGTTTCAGATCCCCCTGTTGGTACATTGTGCATATAAGGTGGTCTAGTATTTTTGTAAAATGTGTTGGTGGTTTTTTGAATTAGCCATTTGGTGGTTGCTTCACAAAACCGTCCGTTTTTTATGCTCGGAAAATGGAAAATGCCTTTTTGGTGCGATAAAAAGGAAAACTTCCTCTTGCAACATTGTTTTCCATGCCATGATGCACATGTATGCACAATATGGCCATATTATCACAAACTATGCCTTGATTCTAGCCATAACATTGGTCATTTGACCCGAAAGCCAAGAAACCTCGAATGAGATAGGTCATTTTGTGAAGGTTTTTCGAGACATAATCAATATACCAAGTTTGAGATTTTTCCTTCTAACTATGTCACATAATATAACACTACGCGAAGGTTTCGTACTGTTTCGATCTTTTTTTATTTTTTTATCCCCGTTTTAAACTATCGATAAACTTTGTCGAACAACGGGCATGATGATTCTTAGCTCGGGGCCAAGCCTCGCTCAACTTGCATTGTTTTTTTGATAAAATAGCATATTGTGAACCTAAAAATGATTTTTGTAAAAAATCATGAGCATCGTATCATGTACCTGTAGTTCATATCTGACCCACTTCCTGCCGATTCGGCAGGAATTTGTCTTTTTCACCAGAGGTGGACGGAAAGGTTTCAGATCCCCTGTTGGTACATTGTGCATATAAGGTGGTCTAGTATTTTTGTAAAATGTGTTGGTGGTTTTTTGAATTAGCCATTTGGTGGTTGCTTCACAAAACCGTCCGTTTTTTATGCTCAGAAAATGGAAAATGCCTTTTTGGTGCGATAAAAAGGAAACTTCCTCTTGCAACATTGTTTTCCATGCCATGATGCACATGTATGCACAATATGGCCATATTATCACAAACTATGCCTTGATTCTAGACATAACATTGGTCATTTGACCCGAAAGCCAAGAAACCTCGAATGAGATAGGTCATTTTGTGAAGGTTTTTTCGAGACATAATCAATATACCAAGTTTGAGATTTTTCCTTCTAACTATGTCACATAATATAACACTACGCAAAGGTTTCGTACTGTTTCGATCTTTTTTTATTTTTTTATCCCTATTTTAAACTATCGATAAACTTTGTCGAACAACGGGCATGATGATTCTTACCTCGGGGCCAAGCCTCGCTCAACTTGCATTGTTTTTTTTGATAAAATAGCATATTGTGAACCTAAAAATGATTTTTGTAAAAAATCATGAGCATCGTATCATGTACCTGTAGTTCATATCTAATCCACTTCCTACCGATTCGGCAGGAATTTGTCTTTTTCACTAGAGGTGGACGGAAAGGTTTCAGATCCCCCTGATGGTACATTGTGCATATAAGGTGGTCTAGTATTTTTGTAAAATGTGTTGGTGGTTTTTTGAATTAGCCATTTGGTGGTTGCTTCACAAAACCGTCCGTTTTTTATGCTCGGAAAATGGAAAATGCCTTTTTGGTGCGATAAAAAGGAAAACTTCCTCTTGCAACATTGTTTTCCATGCCATGATGCACATGTATGCACAATATGGCCATATTATCACAAACTATGCCTTGATTCTAGCCATAACATTGGTCATTTGACCCGAAAGCCAAGAAACCTCGAATGAGATAGGTCATTTTGTGAAGGTTTTTTCGAGACATAATCAATATACCAAGTTTGAGATTTTTTCTTCTAACTATGTCACATAATATAACACTACGCGAAGGTTTCGTACTGTTTCGATCTTTTTTTATTTTTTATCCCCGTTTTAAACTATCGATAAACTTTGTCGAACAACGGGCATGATGATTCTTAGCTCGGGGCCAAGCCTCGCTCAACTTGCATTGTTTTTTTGATAAAATAGCATATTGTGAACCTAAAAATGATTTTTGTAAAAAATCATGAGCATCGTATCATGTACCTGTAGTTCATATCTGACCCACTTCCTGCCGATTCGGCAGGAATTTGTCTTTTTCATCAGAGGTGGACGGAAAGGTTTCAGATCCCCCTATTGGTACATTGTGCATATAAGGTGGTCTAGTATTTTTGTAAAATGTGTTGGTGGTTTTTTGAATTAGCCATTTGGTGGTTGCTTCACAAAACCGTCCGTTTTTTATGCTCGGAAAATGGAAAATGCCTTTTTGGTGCGATAAAAAGGAAAACTTCCTCTTGCAACATTGTTTGCCATGCCATGATGCACATGTATGCATAATATGGCCATATCATCACAAACTATGCCTTGATTCTAGCCATAACATTGGTCATTTGACCCGAAAGCCAAGAAACCTCGAATGAGATAGGTCATTTTGTGAAGGTTTTTTCGAGACATAATCAATATACCAAGTTTGAGATTTTTCCTTCTAACTATGTCACATAATATAACACTACGCGAAGGTTTCGCACTGTTTCGATCTTTTTTTTTATTTTTTTATCCCCGTTTTAAACTATCAATAAACTTTGTCGAACAACGGGCATGATCAATCTTAGCTCGGGGCCAAGCCTCGCTCAACTTGCATTTTTTTTTGGTAAAATATCATACTGTGAACCTAAAAATGATTTTTGTAAAAAATCATGAGCATCGTATCATGTACCTGTAGTTCATATCTGGCCCACTTCCTACCGATTCGGCAGGAATTTGTCTTTTTCACCAGAGGTGGACGGAAAGGTTTCAGATCCTTCTGTTGGTACATTGTGCATATAAGGTGGTCTAGTATTTTTGTAAAATGTGTTGGTGGTTTTTTGAATTAGCCATTTGGTGGTTGCTTCACAAAACCGTCCGTTTTTTATGCTCGGAAAATAGAAAATGCCTTTTTGGTGCGATAAAAAGGAAAACTTCCTCTTGCAACATTGTTTGCCATGCCATGATGCACATGTATGCACAATATGGCCATATTATCACAAACTATGCCTTGATTCTAGCCATAACATTGGTCATTTGACCCGAAAGCCAAGAAACCTCGAATGAGATAGGTCATTTTGTGAAGGTTTTTTCGAGACATAATTAATATACCAAGTTTGAGATTTTTCCTTCTAACTATGTCACATAATATAACACGACGCGAAGGTTTCGCACTGTTTCGATCTTTTTTTATTTTTTTATCCCCGTTTTAAACTATCGATAAACTTTGTCGAACAACGGGCATGATGATTCTTAGCTCGGGGCCAAGCCTCGCTCAACTTGCATTGTTTTTTTTATAAAATAGCATATTGTGAACCTAAAAATGATTTTTGTAAAAAATCATGAGCATCGTATCATGTACCTGTAGTTCATATCTGACCCACTTCCTACCGATTCGGCAGGAATTTGTCTTTTTCACTAGAGGTGGACGGAAAGGTTTCAGTTCCCCCTATTGGTACATTGTGCATATAAGGTGGTATAATATTTTTGTAAAATGTGTTGGTGGTTTTTTGAATTAGCCAATTGGTGGTTGCTTCACAAAACCGTCCGTTTTTTATGCTCAGAAAATGGAAAATGCCTTTTTGGTGCGATAAAAAGGAAAACTTCCTCTTGCAACATTATTTTCCATGCCATGATGCACATGTATGCACAATATGGCCATATTATCACAAACTATGCCTTGATTCTAGCCATAACATTGGTCATTTGACCCGAAAGCCAAGAAACCTCGAATGAGATAGGTCATTTTGTGAAGGTTTTTTCGAGACATAATCAATATACCAAGTTTGAGATTTTTCCTTCTAACTATGTCACATAATATAACACGACGCGAAGGTTTCGCACTGTTTCGATCTTTTTTTATTTTTTTATCCCCGTTTTAAACTATCGATAAACTTTGTCGAACAACGGGCATGATGATTCTTAGCTCGGGGCCAAGCCTCGCTCAACTTGCATTGTTTTTTTTATAAAATAGCATATTTTGAACCTAAAAATGATTTTTGTAAAAAATCATGAGCATCGTATCATGTACCTGTAGTTCATATCTGACCCACTTCCTGCCGATTCGGCAGGAATTTGTCTTTTTCACCAGAGGTGGACGGAAAGGTTTCAGATCCCCTGTTGGTACATTGTGCATATAAGGTGGTCTAGTATTTTTGTAAAATGTGTTGGTGGTTTTTTGAATTAGCCAATTGGTGGTTGCTTCACAAAACCGTCCGTTTTTTATGCTCAGAAAATGGAAAATGCCTTTTTGGTGCGATAAAAAGGAAAACTTCCTCTTGCAACATTATTTTCCATGCCATGATGCACATGTATGCACAATATGGCCATATTATCACAAACTATGCCTTGATTCTAGCCATAACATTGGTCATTTGACCCGAAAGCCAAGAAACCTCGAATGAGATAGGTCATTTTGTGAAGGTTTTTTCGAGACATAATCAATATACCAAGTTTGAGATTTTTCCTTCTAACTATGCCACATAATATAACACTACGCGAAGGTTTCGCACTGTTTCGATCTTTTTTTATTTTTTTATCCCCGTTTTAAACTATCGATAAACTTTGTCGAACAACGGGCATGATGATTCTTAGCTCGGGGCCAAGCCTCGCTCAACTTGCATTGTTTTTTGATAAAATAGCATATTGTGAACCTAAAAATGTTTTTTGTAAAAAATCATGAGCATCGCATCATGTACCTGTAGTTCATTTCTGACCCACTTTCTACCGATTCGGCAGGAATTTGTCTTTTTCACCAGAGGTGGACGGAAAGGTTTCAGATCCCCCTGTTGGTACATTGTGCATATAAGGTGGTCTAGTATTTTTGTAAAATGTGTTGGTGGTTTTTTGAATTAGCCATTTGGTGGTTGCTTCACAAAACCGTCCGTTTTTTATGCTCGGAAAATGGAAAATGCCTTTTTGGTGCGATAAAAAGGAAAACTTCCTCTTGCAACATTGTTTTCCATGCCATGATGCACATGTATGCACAATATGGCCATATTATCACAAACTATGCCTTGATTCTAGCCATAACATTGGTCATTTGACCCGAAAGCCAAGAAACCTCGAATGAGATAGGTCATTTTGTGAAGGTTTTTCGAGACATAATCAATATACCAAGTTTGAGATTTTTCCTTCTAACTATGTCACATAATATAACACTACGCGAAGGTTTCGTACTGTTTCGATCTTTTTTTATTTTTTTATCCCCGTTTTAAACTATCGATAAACTTTGTCGAACAACGGGCATGATGATTCTTAGCTCGGGGCCAAGCCTCGCTCAACTTGCATTGTTTTTTTGATAAAATAGCATATTGTGAACCTAAAAATGATTTTTGTAAAAAATCATGAGCATCGTATCATGTACCTGTAGTTCATATCTGACCCACTTCCTGCCGATTCGGCAGGAATTTGTCTTTTTCACCAGAGGTGGACGGAAAGGTTTCAGATCCCCTGTTGGTACATTGTGCATATAAGGTGGTCTAGTATTTTTGTAAAATGTGTTGGTGGTTTTTTGAATTAGCCATTTGGTGGTTGCTTCACAAAACCGTCCGTTTTTTATGCTCGGAAAATGGAAAATGCCTTTTTGGTGCGATAAAAAGGAAACTTCCTCTTGCAACATTGTTTTCCATGCCATGATGCACATGTATGCACAATATGGCCATATTATCACAAACTATGCCTTGATTCTAGACATAACATTGGTCATTTGACCCGAAAGCCAAGAAACCTCGAATGAGATAGGTCATTTTGTGAAGGTTTTTTCGAGACATAATCAATATACCAAGTTTGAGATTTTTCCTTCTAACTATGCCACATAATATAACACTACGCGAAGGTTTCGCACTGTTTCGATCTTTTTTTATTTTTTTATCCCCGTTTTAAACTATCGATAAACTTTGTCGAACAACGGGCATGATGATTCTTAGCTCGGGGCCAAGCCTCGCTCAACTTGCATTATTTTTTTTATAAAATAGCATATTGTGAACCTAAAAATGATTTTTGTAAAAAATCATGAGCATCGTATCATGTACCTGTAGTTCATATCTGACCCACTTCCTACCGATTCGGCAGGAATTTGTCTTTTTCACTAGAGGTGGACGGAAAGGTTTCAGTTCCCCCTATTGGTACATTGTGCATATAAGGTGGTATAATATTTTTGTAAAATGTGTTGGTGGTTTTTTGAATTAGCCAATTGGTGGTTGCTTCACAAAACCGTCCGTTTTTTATGCTCAGAAAATGGAAAATGCCTTTTTGGTGCGATAAAAAGGAAAACTTCCTCTTGCAACATTATTTTCCATGCCATGATGCACATGTATGCACAATATGGCCATATTATCACAAACTATGCCTTGATTCTAGCCATAACATTGGTCATTTGACCCGAAAGCCAAGAAACCTCGAATGAGATAGGTCATTTTGTGAAGGTTTTTTCGAGACATAATCAATATACCAAGTTTGAGATTTTTCCTTCTAACTATGTCACATAATATAACACGACGCGAAGGTTTCGCACTGTTTCGATCTTTTTTTATTTTTTTATCCCCGTTTTAAACTATCGATAAACTTTGTCGAACAACGGGCATGATGATTCTTAGCTCGGGGCCAAGCCTCGCTCAACTTGCATTGTTTTTTTTATAAAATAGCATATTTTGAACCTAAAAATGATTTTTGTAAAAAATCATGAGCATCGTATCATGTACCTGTAGTTCATATCTGACCCACTTCCTACCGATTCGGCAGGAATTTGTTTTTTTCACTAGAGGTGGACGGAAAGGTTTCAGTTCCCCCTGTTGGTACATTGTGCATATAAGGTGGTCTAGTATTTTTGTAAAATGTGTTGGTGGTTTTTTGAATTAGCCAATTGGTGGTTGCTTCACAAAACCGTCCGTTTTTTATGCTCAGAAAATGGAAAATGCCTTTTTGGTGCGATAAAAAGGAAAACTTCCTCTTGCAACATTGTTTTCCATGCCATGATGCACTTGTATGCACAATATGGCCATATTATCACAAACTATGCCTTGATTCTAGCCATAACATTGGTCATTTGACCCGAAAGCCAAGAAACCTCGAATGAGATAGGTCATTTTGTGAAGGTTTTTTCGAGACATAATCAATATACCAAGTTTGAGATTTTTCCTTCTAACTATGTCACATAATATAACACGACGCGAAGGTTTCGCACTGTTTCGATCTTTTTTTATTTTTTTATCCCCGTTTTAAACTATCGATAAACTTTGTCGAACAACGGGCATGATGATTCTTAGCTCGGGGCCAAGCCTCGCTCAACTTGCATTGTTTTTTTTATAAAATAGCATATTGTGAACCTAAAAATGATTTTTGTAAAAAATCATGAGCATCGTATCATGTACCTGTAGTTCATATCTGACCCACTTCCTACCGATTCGGCAGGAATTTGTTTTTTTCACTAGAGGTGGACGGAAAGGTTTCAGTTCCCCCTGTTGGTACATTGTGCATATAAGGTGGTCTAGTATTTTTGTAAAATGTGTTGGTGGTTTTTTGAATTAGCCAATTGGTGGTTGCTTCACAAAACCGTCCGTTTTTTATGCTCAGAAAATGGAAAATGCCTTTTTGGTGCGATAAAAAGGAAAACTTCCTCTTGCAACATTGTTTTCCATGCCATGATGCACTTGTATGCACAATATGGCCATATTATCACAAACTATGCCTTGATTCTAGCCATAACATTGGTCATTTGACCCGAAAGCCAAGAAACCTCGAATGAGATAGGTCATTTTGTGAAGGTTTTTTCGAGACATAATCAATATACCAAGTTTGAGATTTTTTCTTCTAACTATGTCACATAATATAACACTACGCGAAGGTTTCGTACTGTTTCGATCTTTTTTTATTTTTTATCCCCGTTTTAAACTATCGATAAACTTTGTCGAACAACGGGCATGATGATTCTTAGCTCGGGGCCAAGCCTCGCTCAACTTGCATTGTTTTTTTGATAAAATAGCATATTGTGAACCTAAAAATGATTTTTGTAAAAAATCATGAGCATCGTATCATGTACCTGTAGTTCATATCTGACCCACTTCCTGCCGATTCGGCAGGAATTTGTCTTTTTCATCAGAGGTGGACGGAAAGGTTTCAGATCCCCCTATTGGTACATTGTGCATATAAGGTGGTCTAGTATTTTTGTAAAATGTGTTGGTGGTTTTTTGAATTAGCCATTTGGTGGTTGCTTCACAAAACCGTCCGTTTTTTATGCTCGGAAAATGGAAAATGCCTTTTTGGTGCGATAAAAAGGAAAACTTCCTCTTGCAACATTGTTTGCCATGCCATGATGCACATGTATGCACAATATGGCCATATCATCACAAACTATGCCTTGATTCTAGCCATAACATTGGTCATTTGACCCGAAAGCCAAGAAACCTCGAATGAGATAGGTCATTTTGTGAAGGTTTTTTCGAGACATAATCAATATACCAAGTTTGAGATTTTTCCTTCTAACTATGTCACATAATATAACACTACGCGAAGGTTTCGCACTGTTTCGATCTTTTTTTTTATTTTTTTATCCCCGTTTTAAACTATCAATAAACTTTGTCGAACAACGGGCATGATCAATCTTAGCTCGGGGCCAAGCCTCGCTCAACTTGCATTGTTTTTTTGGTAAAATAGCATACTGTGAACCTAAAAATGTTTTTTGTAAAAAATCATCAGCATCGTATCATGTACCTGTAGTTCATATATGACCCACTTCCTGCCGATTCGGCAGGAATTTGTCTTTTTCACCAGAGGTGGACGGAAAGGTTTCAGATCTCCCTGTTGGTACATTGTGCATATAAGGTGGTCTAGTATTTTTGTAAAATGCGTTGGTGGTTTTTTGAATTAGCCGTTTGGTGGTTGCTTCACAAAACCGTCCGTTTTTTACGCTCGGAAAATGGAAAATGCCTTTTTGGTGCAATAAAAAGGAAAACTTCCTCTTGCAACATTGTTTGCCATGCCATGATGCACATGTATGCACAATATGGCCATATTATCACAAACTATGCCTTGATTCTAGCCATAACATTGGTCATTTGACCCGAAAGCCAAGAAACCTCGAATGAGATAGGTCATTTTGTGAAGGTTTTTTTGAGACATAATCAATATACCAAGTTTGAGATTTTTCCTTCTAACTATGTCAGATAATATAACACCACGCGAAGGTTTCGCACTGTTTCGATTTTTTTATTTTTTATCCCCGTTTTAAACTATCGACAAACTTTGTCGAACAACGGGCATGATGATTCTTAGCTCGGGTCCAAGCCTCGCTCAACTTGCATTGTTTTTTTGATAAAATAGCATATTGTCAACCTAAAAATGAATTTTGTAAAAAATCATGAGCATCGTATCATGTACTTGTAGTTCATATCTAACCCACTTCCTACCGATTCCGCAGGAATTTGTCTTTTTCACCAGAGGTGGACGGAAAGGTTTCAGATCCCCCTGTTGGTACATTGTCCATATAAGGTGGTCTAGTATTTTTGTAAAATGTGTTGGTGGTTTTTTGAATTAGTCATTTGGTGGTTGCTTCACAAAACCGTCGTTTTTTATGCTCGGAAAATGGAAAATGCCTTTTTGGTGCGATAAAAAGGAAAACTTCCTCTTGCAACATTGTTTGCCATGCCATGATGCACATGTATGCACAATATGGCCATATTATCACAAACTATGCCTTGATTCTAGCCATAACATTGGTCATTTGACCCGAAAGCCAAGAAACCTCGAATGAGATAGGTCATTTTGTGAAAGTTGTTTTGAGACATAATCAATATACCAAGTTTGAGATTTTTCCTTCTAACTATGTCACATAATATAACACCACGCGAAGGTTTCGCACTGTTTCGATCTTTTTTTATTTTTTTATCCCCGTTTTAAACTATCGACAAACTTTGTCGAATAATGGGCATGATGATTCTTAGCTCGGGGCCAAGTCTCGTTCAACTTGCATTGTTTTTTTGATAAAATAGCATATTGTCAACCTCGAATGAGAATGCAACTAATAGTAAGTTACATAAAGCCGAACTGGAACTGAAAATTAAGATACATAAAAGAACTGAAAATTAAGATACATGGCCAGATTAAGTAACAATCGGCCAAACTTGTTTCGGAATGTTGGAGTGATTCAGTCATGATCCTGCCTACACCTGTAATACTCGCCACTGTAGTCGTCGTATTCGCCGCCGCCGTCATCGCTGTCATCGTCGGGGTCGCCGTAATTGAACCTCTAGAGAGTACGCGTGGGCTGGACTTGAGGGTAGTGCGTGGGCTGGACTTGAGGGTAGCGCAGACGGGGGTTAGAGTCGGCGGCAGTGTCATAGGCCATGACGCTCTCGAGAGTCCGACCGCGCCACCATAGCCGACGGCCGGCCTCGTTGAAGTTAGGAGGAGGTGGGCCATCCTCCTCGTGCCTGGCGAGCGCCCTCTCACGCCGATCCATGAAGAAGGCTTCTCAAGTAGGGAAATAGTCGGGATGCCATCTGGGATTCCTCCGCTGCTCCGGCGTGAGCTCGAAGTAGTAGTGGTTCGTGATGGCCATCCGGCACGCCACACCTAGAGGGACAGGAGGAACCGGCACGCCTCCGACGCTCAGCATCCAGCCGACGGGGACACAGTAGCCCGGCGGGCAGGGGTAGTTCGAGGCGCAAAGCGCCTCCGCCTCCCTGGGGGTTAGTCCTACGGTGGAAGCCATGGTAAAGAGTGATGAGGTTGCAGATATGAGTCTAGAGATGTGCAATGACAATGGAGGCCAACCCTACATATATATAGTGAACTAGCGGGTAGAACTGGAGGGAAGAACTGGCGGGAAGAAAAATGGCGGGAAGAAAAATGGCGGGAAGAAGAACTGGCAGGAAGAAAAATGGCGGGAAGAAAAATGGAGGGAAAAAATGGCGGGATGAACCTTTAGTCCCGGTTGGAGACACCAACCGAGACTAAAGATGAACCTTTAGTCCCGGTTGGAGACACCAACCGGGACAAAACACGAGTCAGCACTAATAATAGGGGTGAGTGTCGACATTATGTCGTATGGCGTGTACCTTGTCCCGGATGGTGTCACCAACCTGGACTAAAGATGAACCTTTTGTCCCGGTTGGAGACACCAACCGGGACAAAACACGAGTCAGCACTAATAATAGGGGTGAGTGTCGACATTATTTCGTAAGTGTCGACACTATGTCGAGCTGCTTGTACTATAAATAGGCATCCTTGTGAGTCCAGTCCTCCAGCCAGTTTGAGGCATCTCCAAGATGGTTTTCGAGAGCAGGGACACCACTACGGCCAGTTTCAGGGAGATGCCGACGGAGCCCAGTCCTCCGGTATCTCCGAGAAACTGGTCATAGAGGCACTCCCTAATATGTGAAATTAGTTAGCTCCCAGGTGTATTGATCTAGTTAGAGAAGTTACAAAGCTGCAAGATGGTTTTCGAGAGCAGGGACACCACTACGGCCAGTTTCAGGGAGATGCCGACGGAGCCTAGTCCTCTGGCATCTCCAAGAAACTGGTCATAGAGGCACTCCCTAATATGTGACCGCGCGCGTTTGGAGATCAGATCTTAATGGTAAGTACGAATCGGGACAACTTCTTCTCATAGTCTCGGTCCATCCACAAAACAAGACTAACACTCAAGACATGTATTAATATTAAAAACATGAACTAGAGTTACATAATATGAGCATGAACTTCTTGGCATATGTCCTTCCTTATGATCGCTTCAGACGTAACCATGGAGCATCTTCTTTACTTAACAGAATGCTTGGGTCAGTTTTCACTGTGAAGGGCGGAATTTCATCAAACTTATTATAATCTTCTGACATGTCTGTCTTGTCCTCGATTCCCACGATGTTTCTTTTCCCTGAAAGAACTATGTGACGCTTTGGCTCATCATATGATGTATTCGTTTGCATATTTTTTCTTTTTTTTGGTCTGTAGGACATGTCCTTCACATAGAAAACCTGAGCCACATTATTGGCTAGGACGAATGGTTTGTCTAAGTTCTTATCTACCTTCATAAGATTGTTGAGATCCACCGTTGTCATTCCGTACTTCTTGTCTACCTCAACCCCTCCTCCTGTTAGCTTGACCCATTTGCATCGAAACAAGGGGACCTTAAAATTAGGTCCATAGTCAAGTTCCCATATCTCCTCTATGAACCTAGAATACGTGGTCTTCTGCCCATTGTCTTCTGCTGCATCGAAGCGGACACCACTATTTTGGTTGGTGCTCTTTTTATCTTGGCCTATCGTGTAAACTGTATTCCCATTTATCTTCGTACCCTTGGAAAGTACATACAGTCGAAGATGGTGTCCTAGCCAACAAGTACAGCTGATCCCCAACAGTGGTGTTATTCGTGAGAAGTCTTTGCAGCCAGCCGCCAAAACTCGCCATGTGTTCACTTATAATCCATTCATCAGACTGTCCCGGGTGTTTGAGGCGTATTAAATTCTTGTGTTCATTGATATACGGGGCAACCAAGATAGATCTTTCTAAAACCGTGTAGTGTGCTTGATTGAGAGAATGCCCGTCCCTACATATCATTGCTTTACATCCTAGGGTGCCTTTTCCACGCAGTCTCCCCTCATGTCATGATTCTGGAACACCAATCGCCTTAAGGTCAGGAATAAAATCAACACAGAACTCAATGACCTCCTCTGTTACATAGCCCTTGGAGATGCTTCCTTCTGGCCTAGCACGATTATTAACATATTTCTTTAAGACTCCCATGTACCTCTCAAAGGGGAACATATTGTGTAGAAATACAGGACCGAGAATGGCAATCTCTTCTACTAGGTGAACCAGGAGATGCGTCATAATATTGAAGAAGGATGGTGGGAACACCAACTCAAAGCTGACAAGACATTGGGCCACATCTGTTTGTAACCCTGGTAGGCTTTCTGGATCGATTACCTTCTGAGATATTGCACTGAGGAATGCACATAGCTTCACAATGGGTACTCGAACATTTTCAGGTAGAAGCCCCCTCAATGCAATCGGAAGCAATTGTGTCATAATCACGTGGCAGTCATGAGACTTCAGGTTTTGGAATTTTTTCTCTGCCATATTTATTATTCCCTTTATATTCGACGAGAAGCCAGACAGGACCTTGATACTGCTCAGACATTCAAAAAAGATTTTCTTCTCTGCTTTGGTAAGAGCGTAGCTGGCAGGAGTTAAGTGGCATCGTTTACCCTTCTCGTTCTCAGGATGCATAGGCTCTTTAGGGGCTTTCAAACGTTGTTGGTCCTGCCGTGCTTCCGGTGTATCTTTTGTCTTCCCATACACTCCTAGAAAGCCTAGCAGGTTCACGCAAACATTCTTTGTCACGTGCATCACGTCGATTGAAGAGTTGACCTCTAAGACTTTTCAATAGGGTAGGTCCCAAAATATAGATTGCTTCTTCCACATGGGCGCGTGTCCGGCATCGTCATTCGGAACAGATAGACTGCCAGGACCTTTTCCAAAGATTACTTCTAGGTCCTTGACCATACCAAATACCTCCTCACCGGTACGGAGGACAGGCTTCCTCCGGGGTTCTGCCAGACGTTTGCTTGCCTTTCTTTCTTACTGGATGCAGGTTCGGAAGAAATCGGCGATACCCTAGGTACACAACCTTCTTACATTTATCCAAATATACACTTTTAGTATCATCTAAATAGTGTGTGCATGCATTGTATCCCTTGTTTGTCTGCCCTGAAATGTTACTAAGAGCAGGTCAATCATTGATGGTTACGAAAAGCAATGCTCGTAGGTCAAATGGCTCCCCTTTGTGCTCATCCCACATACGTACACCTGCACTACAAGGAATCTGTCTATATATGGCCCTCAATTTTCGTCACAGAATCGTCATAGTAGTCCGTTTATGACGATTCTATGACGATTTTGAGATCGTCGAAAGCTGGGCGTCGCAAATGAACTATAACGACATTTTTGATAAAATCGTCATAACCGTCTATGACGATATTGAATCGTCATAACGTCTATGACGATCCAATATCGTCATGGACCTTCTAGCCAGGCCAGCTCAGATCCTACGTGGCCGATCCTACGTGGCAAAATTGTGACGAAATGAAATCGTCTTAAATCAAAATCAGCCCAGTCCATTTTAGTTGCTTACTTGGGCTAAGCCCAATAATTCTGGCTTTTATTTTTCTAGTCGTCGGCCTTTTATGGTGTGTATCTCTCAGGCCTTAGCCTTTTTATGGCCTCTTTTCTATTTTGGACCTCGGCCTTTTTACGATACATTTCTGTTTGGGATAGGCCCGCTTTTCAGTTTCAATTTTCATACAGCATTTGTCCAGTTTTATTTTTCATGGTTTGTTAATAATTTAACAACAAATAATTTAATCAGAACTGAGTACATCAATTATTTTTGATAATCAAGAATATAACGATAATTTCATTGTTTAAATCACAGATACTGATACACAAAATAATAATCCAGGTTTGAAAATACAACAAAAAATGAATATGCATAACTCTATTACAATATTTCCGATGTTCAAATGGCAGATACTGATATACAAAATAATAATCCAGGTATAAAAATACAACACAAATTGAACCTTCCATCATAATACAAGGCTGCAACAGAATGTAAAACCACTACAGGACCATATCCCTTGAACAGGTAACATCCATCGACGGTCAGAGCACGAGGAAACAAAGCATATCCTTCCAGCCAACCAAACTCGACTCCAAAGCTAGATTCCCCTTGTTATTGCATTATCATGACCTCTCCCCTACACAAACAACACATCAAGTTGCTAACTGCTTATGGTATATCAAATAACACAGCATGCATGCTTCCAAAAAAAATTATATCAGACCATAACTATCAAATAGAACTTTACCATGCTATGAAACAATATGTATCTATCCTGCAAGAACAACATTCAAAACAGAAATGCACCTGTATAGCCTATGAGCAGCTAACAGCTAATAGTCCTAATTTTGTCTACAAGAAATACTAGTTGATATCTCCTTGCAGCAGGCTGGCAAATTTTGTCTACAAAAATCAGTGCTGTGAATTCTCAGATGTACATTTGTGATTCTTGTGAAGATATCAACATGACTATGTACAGCAACAGCATGCTTGGTTCAGCAACAACATGCTTCGTTCAGCAACAGCATGCTTCGTACTAGTTGAGTGTGCAGGGACAGGAACATTTTCTGAGCTTGGTGATTCAATCTATCTTGGAAGAAAGGCAGCAACAGCTATGGCTCCTATAACTTAGATCTTGCTATTTCAGGAGCCTAAGTTATTCAATATCAAAACTCATCCAGTGGCTCTCCTCTGCTTTGTACTAGTTGCAGCAGCAACTGCTACAGAGTTTTCATCCAGTGTCTGAATGTATTCCCAATGTCGGACTGAACTTAACAATTCAGTGAACTGAATAAGTTAAACGAAATAACAACTTTGGAAAATCGAAATAGCAGCATCGACTACTTGCAAAATCTGCAACGAGTTTACATAAGTTCAAGAAAATAGCTTCAGGTTACCTGATTAGAATGTATCTTTTCCTGTGGAGGGTTCTGCACTAGGCATATTCAGGGGATCTTCCATATTCAGTAGTTCAGTGAACTTTGCAATGTGCTCGTATCCATTGGAGATTGACAGCAATTTTGATGTAATCTCCTGCTCGCTCGGCACATGTCGCCTGTTGTTTATAAAAGAAAACGCTAAGTGAGTATAAGTAGGTGTGTCAAAATTGTAAATGTCTTTTTTTTCAACAAAAATGAAAATTTCCTAGGATAAAAATCTTCGGCATTCTAAAATGCAGATGTGAGCAGAATGACACCCTTCTCATAATAAGAATGTGCACGGTCTGGTCCGGTATGGAATGAACTTATATACCTTCCCGGGTCTCGCCGGTGTTGCCTGTAGGTCGTGATGTGCCTCGAGATGGCCGTATCCTGTCCCCCTGCTCGTGGGGAATCCGCTCCCGGGGCGTCGCTCTGCTGCGTTTTTTCATGTAATCTTGAAAAGGTATTCTCAAAAAACCCATTTTCCATTTTCCGAGCGCAAAAAATGGGGCGTTTTGTGAAGCAACCACCAAATGACAGTTTTAGAATGGTACCCCCACATTTTGTAAAAATATTATACCACCTTTCATGGACAATGTACCAACCGGGGTATCTCAATCCTTTCCGTTCACCCCTGGCGAAAAAGACAAATTCCTGCCAAATCGGTAGGAAGTGGGTCCGGTTTGAACTACAGGTACATGATCCGATGCTCATGATTTTTGGCAAAAATCATTTTTAGACTCACAATATCATGTTTCTTCAGATATCCAACGCAAGTTCAGCGAGGCTCAGCCCAGAGCTAAGAACCGTCGTGTCCGCGGTTTTGACCATAGTTTGGAACGGGCATAAAAAAATAAAAAACAGTCCGATCAACGCAAATACTTCGCGTGGTGTCTTATTATGTGATATATTTGCAAGGAAAAATACCAAACTTGGTAAATTTAGTATGTCTCGAAAAACCCTTCACAAAATGACCTATCATGTTCGAGGTTTCATGGCTTTCGGGTCAAATGACCAATGTTATGGCTAGAATCAGGGCATAGTTTGTGATAATGTGCCCGTATTATGCACACATATGTATCATGGTATGGAGAACAATGTTGCAGGAGAAAGTTTTCCTTTTCAACGCACGGAAAATCCATTTTCCATTTTCCGAGCGCAAAAAATGGGGCGTTTTGTGAAGCAACCACCAAATGACAGTTTTAGAATGGTACCCCCACATTTTGTAAAAATATTATACCACCTTTCATGGACAATGTCCCAACCGGGGTATCTCAATCCTTTCCGTTCACCCCTGGCGAAAAAGACAAATTCCTGCCAAATCGGTAGGAAGTGGGTCCGGTTTGAACTACAGGTACATGATCCGATGCTCATGATTTTTGGCAAAAATCATTTTTAGACTCACAATATCATGTTTCTTCAGAGATCCAATGCAAGTTCAGTGAGGCTCAGCCCCGAGCTAAGAATCTTCGAGTCCGCGGTTTTGACCATAGTTTGAAACGGGCATAAAAAAATAAAAAACGGTCCGATCAACGCAAATCCTTCGCGTGGTGTCTTATTATGTGACATATTTGCAAGGAAAAATACCAAACTTGGTAAATTGAGTATGTCTCGAAAAACCCTTCACAAAATGACCTATCATGTTCGAGGTTTCATGGCTTTCGGGTCAAAATGACCAATGTTATGGCCAGAATCAGGGCATAGTTTGTGATAATATGCCTGTATTATGCACACATATGTATCATGGCATGGAGAACAATGTTGCAGGAGAAAGTTTTTCTTTTCGACGCACGGAAAATCCATTTTCCATTTTCCGAGCGCAAAAATGGGGCGTTTTGTGAAGCAACCACCAAATGACAGTTTTAGAATGGTACCCCCACATTTTGTAAAAATATTATACCACCTTTCATGGACAATGTCCCAACCGGGGTATCTCAATCCTTTCCGTTCACCCCTGGCGAAAAAGACAAATTCCTGCCAAATCGGTAGGAAGTGGGTCCGGTTTGAACTACAGGTACATGATCCGGTGCTCATGATTTTTGGCAAAAATCATTTTTAGACTCACAATGTCATGTTTCTTCAGAGATCCAACACAAGTTCAGCGAGGCTCAGCCCCGAGCTAAGAACCTTCGTGTCCGCGGTTTTGACCATAGTTTGAAACGGGCATAAAAAAATAAAAAACGGTCCGATCAACGCAAATCCTTCGCGTGGTGTCTTATTATGTGACATATTTGCAAGGAAAAATACCAAACTTGGTAAATTGAGTATGTCTCGAAAAACCCTTCACAAAATGACCTATCATGTTCGAGGTTTCATGGCTTTCGGGTCAAATGACCAATGTTATGGCCAGAATCAGGGCATAGTTTGTGATAATATGCCCGTATTATGCACACATATGTATCATGGCATGGAGAACAATGTTGCAGAAGAAAGTTTTTCTTTTCGACGCACGGAAAATCCATTTTCCATTTTCCGAGCGCAAAAATGGGGCGTTTTGTGAAGCAACCACCAAATGACAGTTTTAGAATGGTACCCCCACATTTTGTAAAAATATTATACCACCTTTCATGGACAATGTCCCAACCGGGGTATCTCAATCCTTTCCGTTCACCCCTGGCGAAAAAGACAAATTCCTGCCAAATCGGTAGGAAGTGGGTTCGGTTTGAACTACAGGTACATGATCCGATGCTCATGATTTTTGGCAAAAATCATTTTTAGACTCACAATATCATGTTTCTTCAAAGATCCAATGCAAGTTCAGCGAGGCTCAGCCCCGAGCTAAGAACCTTCGAGTCCGCGGTTTTGACCATAGTTTGAAACGGGCATAAAAAATAAAAAACGGTCCGATCAACGCAAATCCTTCGCATGGTGTCTTATTATGTGACATATTTGCAAGGAAAAATACCAAACTTGGTAAATTGAGTATGTCTCGAAAAACCCTTCACAAAATGACCTATCATGTTCGAGGTTTCATGGCTTTCGGGTCAAATGACCAATGTTATGGCTAGAATCAGGGCATAGTTTGTGATAATGTGCCCGTATTATGCACACACATGTATCATGGTATGTAGAACAATGTTGCAGGAGAAAGTTTTCCTTTTCGACGCACGGAAAATCCATTTTCCATTTTCCGAGCGCAAAAAATGGGGCGTTTTGTGAAGCAACCACCAAATGACAGTTTTAGAATGGTACCCCCACATTTTGTAAAAATATTATACCACCTTTCATAGACAATGTCCAAACCGGGGTATCTCAATCCTTTCCGTTCACCCCTGGCGAAAAAGACAAATTCCTGCCAAATCGGTAGGAAGTGGGTCCGGTTTGAACTACAGGTACATGATCCGGTGCTCATGATTTTTGGCAAAAATCATGTTTAGACTCACAATATCATGTTTCTTCAGAGATCCAACACAAGTTCAGCGAGGCTCAGCCCCGAGCTAAGAACCTTCGTGTCCGCGGTTTTGACCATAGTTTGAAACGGGCATAAAAAAATAAAAAACGGTCCGATCAACGCAAATCCTTCGCGTGGTGTCTTATTATGTGACATATTTGCAAGGAAAAATACCAAACTTGGTAAATTGAGTATGTCTCGAAAAACCCTTCACAAAATGACCTATCATGTTCGAGGTTTCATGGCTTTCGGGTCAAATGACCAATGTTATGGCCAGAATCAGGGCATAGTTTGTGATAATATGCCCGTATTATGCACACATATGTATCATGGCATGGAGAACAATGTTGCAGGAGAAAGTTTTTCTTTTCGACGCACAGAAAATCCATTTTCCATTTTCCGAGCGCAAAAATGGGGCGTTTTGTGAAGCAACCACCAAATGACAGTTTTAGAATGGTACCCCCACATTTTGTAAAAATATTATACCACCTTTCATGGACAATGTCCCAACCGGGGTATCTCAATCCTTTCCGTTCACCCCTGGCGAAAAAGACAAATTCCTGCCAAATCGGGAGGAAGTGGGTCCGGTTTGAACTACAGGTACATGATCCGATGCTCATGATTTTTGGCAAAAATCATTTTTAGACTCACAATATCATGTTTCTTCAGAGATCCAACGCAAGTTCAGCGAGGCTCAGCCCCGAGCTAAGAACCTTCGTGTCCGCGGTTTTGACCATAGTTTGAAACGGGCATAAAAAAATAAAAAACGGTCCGATCAACGCAAATCCTTCGCGTGGTGTCTTATCATGTGACATATTTGCAAGGAAAAATACCAAACTTGGTAAATTGAGTATGTCTCGAAAAACCCTTCACAAAATGACCTATCATGTTCGAGGTTTCATGGCTTTCGGGTCAAATGACCAATGTTATGGCTAGAATCAGGGCATAATTTGTGATAATGTGCCCGTATTATGCACACATATGTATCATGGTATGGAGAACAATGTTGCAGGAGAAAGTTTTCCTTTTCGACGCACGGAAAATCCATTTTCCATTTTCCGAGCGCAAAAAATGGGGCGTTTTGTGAAGCAACCACCAAATGATAGTTTTAGAATGTTACCCCCACATTTTGTAAAAATATTATACCACCTTTCATGGACAATGTCCAAACCGGGGTATCTCAATCCTTTCCGTTCACCCCTGGCGAAAAAGACAAATTCCTGCCAAATCGGTAGGAAGTGGGTTCGGTCTGAACTACAGGTACATGATCCGATGCTCATGATTTTTGGAAAAAATCATTTTTAGACTCACAATATCATGTTTCTTCAGAGATCCAATGCAAGTTCAGCGAGGCTCAGCCCCAAGCTAAGAACCTTCGTGTCCGCGGTTTTGACCATAGTTTGAAACGGGCATAAAAAAATAAAAAACGGTCCGATCAACGCAAATCCTTCGTGTGGTGTCTTATTATGTGACATATTTGCAAGGAAAAATACCAAACTTGGTAAATTGAGTATGTCTCGAAAAACCCTTCACAAAATGACCTATCATGTTCGAGGTTTCATGGCTTTCAGGTCAAATGACCAATGTTATGGCCAGAATCAGGGCATAGTTTGTGATAATGTGCCTATATTATGCACACATATGTATCATGGCATGGAGAACAATGTTGCAGGAGAAAGTTTTTCTTTTCGACGCACGGAAAATCCATTTTCCATTTTCCGAGCGCAAAAAATGGGGCGTTTTGTGAAGCAACCACCAAATAACAGTTTTAGAATGGTACCCCCACATTTTGTAAAAATATTATACCACCTTTCATGGACAATGTCCCAACCGGGGTATCTCAATCCTTTCCGTTCACCCCTGGCGAAAAAGACAAATTCCTGCCAAATCGGGAGGAAGTGGGTCCGGTTTGAACTACAGGTACATGATCCGATTCTCATGATTTTTGGCAAAAATCATTTTTAGACTCACAATATGCTATTTCTTCAGAGATCCAACGCAAGTTCAGCGAGGCTCAGCCCCGAGCTAAGAACCTTCGTGTCCGTGGTTTTGACCATAGTTTGAAACGGGCATAAAAAAATAAAAAACGGTCCGATCAATGCAAATCCTTCGCGTGGTGTCTTATTATGTGACATATTTGCAAGGAAAAATACCAAACTTGGTAAATTGAGTATGTCTCGAAAAACCCTTCACAAAATGACCTATCATGTTCGAGGTTGCATGGCTTTCGGGTCAAATGACCAATGTTATGGCTAGCATCAGGGCATAGTTTGTGATAATGTGCCCGTATTATGCACACATATGTATCATGGTATGGAGAACAATGTTGCAGGAGAAAGTTTTCCTTTTCGACGCACGAAAAATCCATTTTCCATTTTCCGAGCGCAAAAAATGGGGCGTTTTGTGAAGCAACCACCAAATGACAGTTTTAGAATGGTACCCCCATATTTTTTAAAAATATTATACCACCTTTCATGGACAATGTCCAAACCGGGGTATCTCAATCCTTTCCGTTCACCCCTGGCGAAAAAGACAAATTCCTGCCAAATCGGTAGGAAGTGGGCCCGGTTTGAACTACAGGTACATGATCCGATGCTCATGATTTTTGTCAAAAATCATTTTTAGACTCACAATATCATGTTTCTTCAGAGATCCAACGCAAGTTCAGCGAGGCTCAGCCCCGAGCTAAGAACCTTCGTGTCCGCGGTTTTGACCATAGTTTGAAACGGGCATCAAAAAATAAAAAACGGTCCGATCAACGCAAATCCTTCGCTTGGTGTCTTATTATGTGACATATTTGCAACGAAAAATACCAAACTTGGTAAATTGAGTATGTCTCGAAAAACCCTTCACAAAATGACCTATCATGTTCGAGGTTTCATGGCTTTCGGGTCAAATGACCAATGTTATGGCTAGAATCAGGGCATAGTTTGTGATAATGTGCCCGTATTATGCACACATATGTATCATGGCATGGAGAACAATGTTGCAGGAGAAAGTTTTCCTTTTCGACGGACGGAAAATCCATTTTCCATTTTCCGAGCGCAAAAAATGGGGCGTTTTGTGAAGCAACCACCAAATGACAGTTTTAGAATGGTACCCCCACATTTTGTAAAAATATTATACCACCTTTCATGGACAATGTCCCAACCGGGGTATCTCAATCCTTTCCGTTCACCCCTGGCAAAAAAGACAAATTCCTGCCAAATCGGTAGGAAGTGGGTCCGGTTTGAACTACAGGTACATGATCCGATGCTCATGATTTTTGGCAAAAATCATTTTTAGACTCACAATATCATGTTTCTTCAGAGATCCAACGCAAGTTCAGCGAGGATCAGCCCCGAGCTAAGAACCTTCGTGTCCGCGGTTTTGACCATAGTTTGAAACGGGCATAAAAAAATAAAAAACGGTCCGATCAACGCAAATCCTTCGCGTGGTGTCTTATTATGTGACATAATTGCATGTAATAATACCAAACTTGGTAAATTGAGTATGTCTCAAAAAACCATTCACAAAATGACCTATCATGTTCGAGGTTTCGTGGTTTTCGGGTCAAATGACCAATGTTATGGCTAGAATCAGGGCAGAGTTTGTGATAATGTGCCCATATTGTGCAAACATATGTATCATGGCATGGAGAACAATGTTGCAGGAGAAAGTTTTCCTTTTCGACGCACGAAAAATCCATTTTCCATTTTCCGAGCGCCCAAAAATGGGGTGTTTTGTGAAGCAACCACCAAACGACAGTTTTAGAATGGTACCACCACATTTTGTAAAAATATTAGACCACCTTACATGGACAATGTCCCAACCGGGGTATCTCAAACCTTTCCGTTCACCCCTGGCGAAAAAGACAAATTCCTACCGAATCGGCAGGAAGTGGGTCCGGTTTGAACTACAGGTACATGATCCGATGCTCATGATTTTTGGCAAAACTTATTTTTAGACTCACAATATGCTATTTCTTTAGAGATCCAATGCATTTTGAGACAATTTTTTTCTTTTCGTCGCACAAGAAAAGCATTTTCCATTTCCCGAGTACATAAAACGGGGCATATTGTGAAGCAACCACCAAATGAAATCCACTATTTTAAAAGAAATAAATATTCATAATTAACACCCTAAGAGGATCTACTGATTTTGATAAAAATTTAGAGCCAAAAATCAATTATTTTGGATTTTTATTGAAAAAGATACAAAAGAATTAACAAAATAGGAAAAAGAAAAAAACTTTCTGAATAGACCAACACATCGGCCTAGGACTAAAACCGGACCACCAACTAAAAGAAAATGCGAGCCCAACAAACCACAAGCCCATCAGTCGTATAAGGAAAAGATAAAAAAATAGGTGGAGAAAAACAGGAGGCCTCGTGTCTCCTTGGCCCAGGCCCAACAAAGAAAACGTTGTTTAAAAAGGGCGAGCTCCATTCCTTGACACAAACTGACTAGTGGCCTGGTGGTTAACCACCATCGGACCTAGCTGGGCGTTGCGGGTTCGAACCCCCGTTCCACCCCTTTTTGCTCTATTAATTGACAATGCTCAACTGAACATGACCATATTCATAAATTTGTAGCGTGGGATGAAAGCACAAATGCCATCGTGGCTCAGTGGTTCTAGTCCTCCTTAGTGGGATAGAGAAATTGGTTGCGGGTTCGAACCCCGCACCTCCTTTTTTTCCTGTGCCAAAAATTGACACATAAAAATGACACGTAGGCGTAAATGATGAGGTGGCAGACAACTCATGTCAAGTTATGCTAATTTGGACAATATGACGATTTAAAATCGTCATAGTGAGCTACAAGTAACACCATAGGCTGCTTTCATCAAATTATGACGATTTCATCTAAAGTAACTATGACGATTTTTGGCAAAATCGTCGTAATTTTCCAGGGTATAGGCCCTCTTGAACTGCTTACGACCATCTCATGCAAAATCGTCATAACTCTATGACGATTTTGTTCACGGTCACTATTAGAAGGTCATAGAATAACACATTCCTTGTAGTGCTGGTTTGGCCCACAGCTGTAAAAGTTCTTCAACTAATGGCCTTAGGTACACATCAATGTCGTTGCCGGGTTGCCTCGGGCCTTGGATGAGCACTGGCATCATAATGAACTTCCTCTTCATACACAACCAAGGAGGAAGGTTATAGATACATAGGGTCACAGGCCAGGTGCTGTGACTGCAGCTCTGCTCACCAAAAGGATTCATGTCATCTGTACTTAGACCAAACCTTAAGTTCCTTGCGTCACGTGCGAAGTCCGGGTACTCTCGCTCGACTTTTCTCCACTGTGACCCATCAGTGGGGTGTCTCAACATCGCGTCTTTCTTACGGTCTTCCATGTGCCATCGCAACAACTTGGCATGCTCTTTATTTCTGAAGAGACGTTTTAACCGTGGTATTATAGGAGCATACCACATAACTTTGGCGGGAACCTTCTTCCTAGGGGCCTCGCCCTCAACATCGCCAGGATCGTCTCGTCTGATCTTATACCGCAGTGCAGTGCATACCGGGCATGTATCCAAATTCTCGTACTTCTCACCGCGGTAGAGGATGCAGTCATTAATGCAGGCATGTATCTTCTGCACGTCTAATCCTAGAGGACAGACAACCTTCTTTGCTTGGTATGTACTGTCGGGCAACTCATTATTTCTTGGAAGAAGATTCTTCATTTTTACCAACAACTTTGAAAATGCGCTGTCAGGCCTTCCATTGCAGCAAATCCAGTGTGGTACCTAGCTTTTTGTGGCCATCTTCGCAAGTTGGATACAACAATGTTGTGATCCTTTAACATCTGCTCCAGCTTCTCCTTCTCCTTTTCAGTTTCACATTCTTCCTTTGCATCAGTAATGGCCCGACCAAGATCGTCATCAGCGGGCTCATCTGCTCCCTCTTGATCTTCATTATCTACCCCCATTGCAGTATCATCATATTCAGGATACATATTATGATAGTTGTCATGATCCTCTTCTTCTTCGTTGTCTTCCATCACAACCCCTTTTTCTCCGTGCTTGGTCCAACAATTATAGCTGGGCATGAAACCGGATCGAAGCAGGTGGGCGTGAATGGTTCTGGTATTTGAGTAGTCTTTCTTGTTCTGACAGTGAACACACGGACAGCACATAAAACCATTGTGACCACGGTTTGCATTAGCCACAATGATGAAATTTTGGAGGCCCGTAATGTACTCGGAAGTGTGGCGGTCACCGTACATCCATTGCCGGTTCATCTGCATTAATATGTAGTATATATCAAAAAATAATAGGGAGATGACCATTTATATATATAGTACATCAATGACACATGAAAGGATAGTTGCCGACCTCGACCGAGACGGAAAGAGCAACAAGAAAACTTATTTTGAGCTCTCGGGCATTTCACCGAACACCTCTTGTGCATATGAAAAAAAAAACTAGCACTCTTCACACCCTCTTGCTAGGCTCCAAAATGAGATAGTGAAAGAATGGAAGAGTGGGGTGTGTGTGGGCTGCGGTGGTGTCTTATATATAGCCCCCCCTTTAACACCGGTTCATGCCACGAACCGGTGTTAAAGGGGGGGGCTACACGGGGGGCTCCTTTTTTGCCGCAGGGGCCACGCTGGTACGGCCCCCCCTTTAACACCGGTTCATAGAAGAACCGGTGTTAAAGCCCTTTTTCTGGATCAACAAAAGGCCTCATTTCCACTAGTGTTAGTATATGAACCTATAGGGTCACACACTTAAGGGGCTAGAAGCCTAATGAGGATTGGAACCGAATTAGACCAGGCTTAGGCTACTAATGGGCTGCTAGTGTAGAAGCCCACTAGGGACGCCTATATAAGAGAGGGTGGGGCGAGCTGACCAGGGTTAGACCTTAGACCATTCCACCCAGCCGCCACTCCTCACGCCTGTGTTGCACGCGCGAACCTAGCAGTCTGGCGTCTGACGCTTCCACCCTGTACGTGTGGATACCTCGGAGGTGCTGCACCTGTGGCACTTGGACGAGCCGCGCAAGGAGAGCTGCTCATGGGACGAAGACAAGGAGGATACATATAATGTCTACACTTCCTCGACGCATTTCATCAATTCCGCAATTGCGCGTCTAGTGGTAATCCTATGATCTATGACAACAGTAATCCTGGTATACGCGGTAGAAATTTTTGATTTGTGCTAGTGTAGCCTACCCGTATCCCTACAAGTTTTCCAAAATAGAGTTTCGCTCCACCGCCGCCACGAGAAACCAAGATTCGGATCTAGAAACTCCGTTCTGGCACCCTGCCGGGACAGGGAATTTGGAGAGGATCATCGCCATCGTCATCACCAACGCATCTCCATCAACCACCGATGTTTCCCTCATCCATGAGTGAGTAATCCCCTGCTGTAGGCTTGGGGATGGTAGGGATTGGATGAGTTCTATCATGTAATCAAATAAGATCTGTTAGGGGCATAGTGCCTAGTATCTCTATTAGTGCTATTTGACTTTGTTGCAACTTGTTGTGATTAATGCTTGTCACTAGGGCCCGAGTGCCATGATCTCAGATCTGAACTTATTATTGAATCATTATGATAGTATTGTTTTTTATGTTATGTGCAAGTTGTGTACACATATCATTTTCCGGATCCAAAGGCCCCAAAGTGAAAATAATTCGGACAACCAGAGGGGATGGCTGTGGTGTGAGGATCACATGTGTTCACGGTTTGTTAATGCTTTGCTCTGGTGCTCTATTAAAAGGAGCACCTTAATTTCCAGTAGTTCCCTAGAGGCCCCGCTAGCATGGGCTGGCTGGACAGAAGATGTTGTTCAAGTTCTCATTGCGAGCACGTATGACTATATTTGGAGCACATGCCTAGGATTGTTTAGTACTTGGGTGCTTATTATTATTTATCTGCATTGCCCTAGATTTTGAAGTTACATGTTTAGACTCATCCATGCAACGCACGTCCATCCATCCCTATGCCTACCTCACTCAAATCCTACTGCTACCGTTACTGTTACTATTGCTACTATTTCACTGTTGCTGTTGGTTTGCTGTTGCTACTACCGAACTGTTGCTACTGATAAACTTCTGTGAGCAAGAACTATTTCCAGGTATAGCTGAACTGAAAACTCAATTGTTAAGGCTTGCAAGTATTCTTTGGCTCCCCTTGTGTCGAATCAATAAATTGGGTAATACTACCCGCGAAGACTGTTGCGATCCCCTACACTTGTGGGTCATCAAGAACTTCAAATGATATTAAAATGCTTTGTAAACACTTTTAAATGGTTCAAACCCAACTTGATCAACTTGCTAAGGTATAAAAGGATATGCTAGTTAATGCTTCAGGAGATAAACATGCTTATGGAATTGGAACTAGGAGTGGTATAGCTACTCAAGATCCTTTATATCCTGAAGGACACCCTAAAAGAATTGAGCAGGATTCTCAACAAGGTGAAAGTAGTGGTAGTCCTCATAAGAGAAAGAAAAAGAAACATAAAATAGTTGAGGAACCACTTGAACCTGCTGTAGATCCTAATAGTATATCTTTCTCTGATGCTGAAACTCAGAGTGGTAATGATAATAATGATGCTCCTGATAAGGAAGAAGTTGAGGAAGAACCTGAGAAGCACACTAAGAACACTAGGTATACTAAGGAAGATTTTATTTCTAATAAACATGGTAAAGAAAGAGAACCTTGGGTGCATAAACCTATGCCTTTTCCAGGTAAGAAACACAAGTCAAAGGAGGAAGAACACTACAATAAGTTTTGTGAGTGGATGAAGCCTTTATTTTTGCAAATTGCTTTGACTGATGCTATTAAGTTGCCTCGTTATTCAAAGTATATGAAGGATATTGTCTCTAATAAAAGGAAGATTCCTAATGAGGAAATTTCTACTTTGCTTGCTAATTACTCCTTCAATTGTAAGGTTCCAAAGAAACTTGGTGATCCAGGTATACCAACTATTCCTTGCTCTATTAAGAATAATTATGTTAGAACTGCTTTATGTGATTTGGGAGATGGAGTTAGTGTTATGCCTTTTTCTCTCTACAAGAGACTCCAGCTAGAAAAGTTGATACCAACTGATGTATCTTTGCAAATGGCTGATAAGTCAACTACTATTCCTGTTGGTATATGTGAGGATGTTCCTGTTCAAGTAGCTTATAATTGCTTGGTTTCAACTGATTTTGTTGTGCTTGAGATGCCTGAAGATGATAATATGTCTATTATTCTTGAGAGACCTTTTCTTAATACTGCAGGTGTTGTTATTAATTGCAATCAAGGGAAAGTAACATTCAATATTAATGACAAAGATCATACTATCTATTTCCCCAAGAAGGTTGCTAAGAGCTATTGCTTGAATTCCATTGAAAATATTGGGAGCATCAAGGTTGGAGAAATATATTGTCCCATTCCACAAGAAAATTTTGAAACTATTATGATTGGGACCACTGCTATCAATAATGAGGTAACATAATCACCTTGTGGAATGCAAAGTTTTGTTTCATATAAGATTGTTTTGGTAACAAGACTTGATCAACTTTGTTAACAAAAGGATTTTAATGAACAAAATAATGTTTCCACTCTGGTTATACTTGCTTTCTTTTACTTTTTCTCCTTCCTAGTCTTTGCCTTTTCTTTTGCTAGATTTGGTTTTGCTAGTTGTTTGCTTGTTAGAGTGTCTTAGAGCTTCTGTAGTTTGGCTTTTGGTTTACTTTTGCTTTTTCTAAAAAAACTGTTTCTGCGAGGAAATTAATTTTCATACCCTGAAAATTGGCCAAAAATAAAGTTTCCCGAAAAAATCCATAAAATTCAAAATAAATTTTTCCTCGAAAAAAGGGGCAAAGGGTCACCTAGAGTGACCCAGGGGGCCACCCCAGGCGCCCACACCCAGGTAGGCGTGGCCTGCCCATGGGTGGCGCCTAGGGGGGTCTGGCCCACCTGGGCCCCTCCAAAGTCCCCCCTCATAGCCATCTTCTTTCTCTCTCCCGAAAACACCGGAAAACTTGCTCAAGCTCGAGTTCTTGCTGTTCTTGCTCGTGATTTTCGATCTCCTTGATCATCCCATCTTTGCTGCTGATTTTTGGAGGGATTGCTCCTTGGTATATGCCTCCTCCACTTGTCCAATTAGATTTCTGATTGGTAGATTGTATCTTGAGTATTTTGCTGCTATAGTTCATAGGTTGTGTGAGCTTGCATGCTTTTTCTATGCTTAGAGATTTCACTTTGATGCATGTGTATCCCTCTAGCAAGTTACTATAGTAGTTGCTCATCATCTATGAACTTGGAAATCACTTGGTTTGATGTTTGTCTAAAAATCTCAGAAAAGAGTGGTCATGGACAACCACACATTTGGAGAGATATTTGGGAGTGATGCACCTAGAAGGGCAAGGCCTTCAAGATCATCCTCTCGTGCTAGGCCCTCATACAATGAGGATCTCATCACTCCGCGATTCGGCGACGAGGGAGATGAGGGGGATGCGCATCCCTCCGCCTTTGATACATAAAAGCGTATCTACTTTCTCGAACACTTTGATATTGTTTCTTCTATAAACTTGTGTGATTTGGATGAACTAACACGGACTGATGTTGTTTTCAGCAGAATTGCCTTGTTGTCTTATTTTTGTGCAGAAAATCCACTATCAGGAAAAATCCCGGAAAATATGCCAAAAACTATTTCTCACCAGAAGATCCACGAAGCCATATGGGGAGACAGAGGGGAGGCCTGGGGGCCTAGACCCACCCCAGGTGGGGACCCACCTACCCCACGCCTGGGGGAGGTTTGGCCACCCCAGGCAGCTCCTCGGCCTCCCTCCGCGCCTATAAGTTGCCTTCTGACCTAAAAACTGAGAGGGGTTGGATAGTTTTCCAAAAAAGAGTTTCGCTCCACCGCCGCCACGAGAAACTAAGATTCGGAACCAGAAACTCCATTTTGGCACCCTGCCGGGACGGGGAATTTGGAGAGGATCATCGCCATCGTCATCACCAACGCATCTCCATCAACCACCGATGTTTCCCTCATCCATGAGTGAGTAATCCCCCGCTATAGGCTTGGGGATGGTAGGGATTGGATGAGTTCTATCATGTAATCGAATAAGATTGTTAGGGCATAGTGCCTAGTTTATCTATTAGTGCTATTTGACCTTGTTGCAACTTGTTGTGCTTAATTCTTGTCACTAGGGCCCAAGTGCCATGATATCAGATCTGAAATTATTATTGAATCATTACGATAGTATTGTTTGTGATCTTATCTGCAAGTTGTGTACACGTATCACTGTCCGGATCCAAAGGCCCCGAAGTGACAATAATTGGGACAACCGGAGAGGATGTCTATGGTGTGAGGATCACATGTGTTCACAGAGTGTTAATGCTTTACTCCGGTGCTCTATTAAAAGGAGCACCTTAATTGCCATTAGTTCCCTAGAGGCCCCACTGCCACGGGCTGGCTGGACAGAAGATGTTGTGCAAGTTCTCATTGTGAGCACGTATGACTATATATGGATCACATGCCTAGGATTTTTTAGTACTTGGATGCTTATTCTTATTTATGTGCAATTCCCTAGATCTTGAAGTTACATATTTAGACTCGTCCATGCAACGCCCGTCCATCCATCCCTATGTCTACCACACTCGAATCCCACCGTATACCGTTACTGTTACTATTGCTCCTATTTCACTGTTGTTGCTTTGCTGTTGCTACTACAATCTGTTGCTACTAATAAACTTCAATGAGCAAGAACTATTTCCAGGTGCAGCTGAATTGACAACTCAGTTGTTAAGGCATGCAAGTAATCTTTGGCTTCCCTTGTGTCGAATCAATAAATTGGGTAATACTACACGCGAAGACTGTTGCGATCCCCTACACTTGTGGGTCATCAGATAGCAATAAGCCCCATATGGGGTAATGAATGTAGTCTTTATTTGATCGGCCGGATTTAATGGTATTTGGTGGAAACCAGAGTACGCGTCTATGAATGATAGTAACTCACAACCAGCGGTCGAATAAATAACCTTATCTATCCTCGGCAAAGGAAATGGATCCTTTGGACATGCTTTTTTCAGTTTGGTGTAGTCGATGCACATACGCCACACCATAGCTACATTTGTATCATCTTTTTTCTTCTCTACTAGCACCGGATTAGAGGGACAATCTGGGTGAAGTACTTCCATAATAAACCCGGATGCAAGGAGCCGAGCTATCTCATCTTCGATTACTTTTCTACAGTCCTCGGCGAAGCGGCGGAGAGGTTACTTCACCGGCCTTGCATATGTCCTCACATGTAAGGAGTGCTTAGCCAGCTCCCTCGACACACCTTGCAGATCCTGAGTGGACGAAGCGGAGATATCCTAATTCTCACGGAGGAAGCTAACAAGCTCGCTTTCCTATTTAGCATTTAGGCCGGCACTAATGGTTACGGTGCCCTCTGGGAACTGGTCATCAATTTGAATCTTCTTGGTGTCCTTAGTCGGCTGAAAATAGACACTGCCATGTGGGTTGGCAAGTGCTGGAATATTAAGTTGTGTCGACTGAGCCAAAACTGCCACTTCTTGAATCCTCCTCTTTTCTCTTGTGATCACCAATGACTCAACTAGGTTTGATCCGGCCGAGGCACACTCCATTGATCTTCTGTAATCTATAGCAATGGTGATCACTCCATTGGGTCCTGGCATCTTCATATTCAAGTAATTGATGTGGGAACTTGTCATGAATTTTGATAATCCCGTCCTTCCCAGCAGTGCACGGTAACAGCTCTCCAAATCTACAACCTTGAACTCCAAATTCTTAGTTTTGCAGTTTTTCCTTGTGCCGAATAACATATCTATCATGACTTTGCTAATTGGCTCGCAAGACAACCCCGAAAGAATACCATGGAAAGTTGTCTTGGTCGCCTGCAACATGTTCTTGTTGATACCGAGATTGTGCATTATGTCCTTGTACAATATGTTTATGCTACTTCCATTATCAATCAGCACCTTTGAGAACTTAGCATTGATGTTCGGCCCAATGAATGTCGGATCTAGCACCACGGCATATGATTTGGGGTTTGGCATCATCTTGGGGTGATCCCTTATACTGCATGTGATTTCCTGATCTTACCAGTTCATGTATCTCGGCACAGCTGGCATGACTGTGTTTACTTCCATATGCCTCCTCTGCATGCTTTTCTTATCCGTCAACTCTGTTGTGAACATACAATAGGCGTGATGATGCTCTCTATACTCATTTATCCCCCCTTGACCGGGGTGTCCACGGTTCTCCTTATTCTAATTCTCCACTTGGTGTACCGCTTCGCTCCTATCATGGTTCTCATACATTGGTGGTGGCTGGTTCTCATATCTCGGTGGTGGAGGAGGCAGAGCAAGTTGCTGCCGCGCATTGTCTCCTATGAGCTGAGGTCTCTGATTCGCCTTTGTACGGCCCATTGCCATTTTCATCCAAGCACACTACCGAGTTGTATGATTCTCCGTCTTGGCTAGGTTAGGAGTGTGAAACTTACAAGGATGATCTAGCATGGATTCATATGTGTACTTCGGCCTCTCTTGCCATTGTTTCTTTTGCTCAGGAGTCCACTATTTCTTGCCATCATTTCTCAGAGTGCACTATTGAGAGTTGTTCTTCTGACGCTGATTACCTCCAGCACTCGGCTAATCTTGGGTCACAACTGCTAATTAACTCAAATTGTACCGATAATCCGGCCTATCATCTCTTCTCCTATCTCGGAATTCATTCCTCCGGGATGACCCAACAGTGTAATGCTCATGCTAGTCATTGTGATCTGGCGGCATAAGCTCTGGGTGATTCGGATCTCCCAATGCAGATGAGTCGGCTATACGAAAATTCTCGGCCAATGTGGTTGGCATATCTCTCTGTAGCCTCTACCACAACACACTTGCATACCTGCACCCCTGTGCAAACCAGGCAATTGTTTGCGATTCAATCACTCCTTCACATGAGTTCCTCGGGTTACACCATCGGGTCAGAAATTCTTGCTCAATCTCATTTGGTCTCTGCTTGCACATGGCGAGCTACTGAGGTCTTTTCGGCCTTTATATGTTCTTGTGAAGTTGCTCACAAACATCTCCTCAAAATCTAACCAATAGTTGATACTTCCTTCTGGCAAGTTGTTCAACCACACTCTTGCGGTTCCTTCCAACATTTGTGGCACATCCTTACTGCCCATCTAATATTGCCTTCTGCAATTTTCACAGTAGTTGCATAATAAATCAAACAATATTTTGTCTTTGTGCTTCTGTTGTATGTTTTTTCCCTCTTGGCAACTAAAAATTCGACACGGATGGCTCCCTCATGATCCCAGGTCCAAAACATGCTAGACCCGTAGGACCATGTTCTTCTTATAACTCGGATTTGTATATCATGTCAAGCTTCAACCTTGCATCATCCGACCGCAAGTTTTTATTGCTGCTTTTTCTTCCATCCCATGGTGATTCGGCCTAGCAAATCCGGCATTATCCATTTTCTAATAACCATCATTGTATCTGTTCTACGATGGGTTATGCGGAGCTGGTCCTGCATCCCTTCCTTGCCGAGGTTCATATCTCAGCTGGCGAGGGTATTGCCTCCCTCCTGCTGAATGATTTTGGCCGGGATGTCCCCGCTCGTGTTTTCTTTCACCACCATTGCCATGATCTGGATTTCTATTCCCACTATTTCCTTGGCTTCCATCGCCTTGGTTTACATTTGCTTTTCCAGCCACTGCCGGGTCATATGGGACCACCTATTTATCCCTTCTTCCCGAGGTCACTGCCTTGTCTTTCCTTGATCCTCCGTCGGGTGAAGATTCCGCGGCAGCTAACACTGCCGGGGCAGCTCCAGTAGAATGAACTACACGTGAACCTCTGGATCTCGCCGGGTTGTTCTTGAGCAGCTCCTCATTCTACTGGTTTGCAATAATGCGCACCATATCGATAACTCTTTCCTTTTGCCTCTGTCGAGCTTCACCGGTCAGGCCACCTATCTTGGATGTAGCTGCATTTGCCACCCTAAGGTTCTTTGCTAGAGTGCTATATCTCGGCAGCCCTAGGTTAGCCGAATCACCTTACCTATACTCAGGTTCCTTATTGATATCACTAAGGAGGTTCTTTCCCCTTATTCTAACACCATCTAGCCGAGTTGGGCTAGTGTCGAGCTTGTTTTCCCTTGCATACTCGCGCAAAGTGACGTTAAGCGACTGTTGCAGTGATACTACCCTCCTAGCCTCCTCTATCATTTTTAATCGAGTTTCCTATAACATGGCGTATGACCGAGCCAGGTTTATAATAGGAGATACAAGAGTGGTTAAGTTATCTATTTCTTCCTGCAAGATGTTCTCTAGCCTTTCTAAGGGTGGCCCTCTGATTCGAGTTGCCTTAGGTGTGACATTGCGAACCTCAGGTGGATCCGCGACCGCCAGATTTGCTGCTTCCAGATCTGGTGCTGCGGGGTTCTTCCTTGGCCCGGCTCCTTCGCCTGCTGCTGGTGCGGGCGCGGTCATCATCACCTCGCTGCTACCTGTGGGGCGAGTGATACACGGACCGCTAGCAGCACTGAGGGTAGGCTCTCCTGTGAGGATGAATCGCTGAGGGTAGACACAGGAAACATTGATGTCGACGTACACCTTGTGGGTGCCTAGGTTGATGAAGACTCCCTTGCATGGAGGAGAGCGCCTGGCGAAGTGGTGTGCGTTGTCGCTGACGTAGTCTGTAGGGGTCCCAACCTTTAATAAGGTAGAGTCCTCTGTGTTTACAATGCTAGTCCCTGGATCAATAGCTAGCATCCACAGTTAAGATGTAATATCAAGAAGCAAAGGTCATAATACAACTTTATAACCAGGAATAACATAATTTTATTACATCTTACATAGCTCATTTGGCTATTACATTACATTGCAGCAGAATATCTATAGCATGGGGTCCTTCATCTTCAAAGTGCCACAGGCAGACATGTTGGTTGTAGACTTTGTAATCCTAATCAATCAACTTCACTAATATCAATCAAACCTGCAACATAACAAGTTACAGCCACAAGGGTCAATACATTTGAATTGTATTGGCAAGTGATACTATGGTAATATGGTGGAGTCTATCATCTATATGCATTTGGCTAAGTGTAGTTGAGGCTTGCATTGCTCAAAATAGATTTTTCCTTAACATTTGAAAATACTAAGTTTTTGTTTTGACAAAACTTTTCTAAGGAATCTCCCAATCAAAGATTGAAAATTTCTTTAACCCTTGTTCAAACCACAAGTTTTTATCTTAGAAATTTGAATGATGAGATCCTTGATTGCTTCCATGTCTTGATGCTCAAATTGTCCTTTACCAGGGACATGGCTAAGTACTTAGATTTTACACTCTGCAGAGGTGGTGCACTTTCCCCACAAGACTTGGTTTCCCAAGACAAGATCTTTTAGAAGCCTTCCCTTAGACCAAAATGGACGCGTTCCAACCTATCAAAAACTACCACCCACTGTCCATATGGCTAAGTTCTTGCAACCTATATGATCTAGGCAGAGCCCATAATGCCAAGTGGCTGCACTTGAAGCTTCTCAACATTTGACATCTCAAATCTCTTTGTTCCTGGGTGGCCATCCACAAGTGAGATACACAAGGTAAACCATAGACATGGGCCTTGTGAACCACTCAACCAAAATCCACCAAGCAATTACCATTCCACCCAGGTGATTCATTAACTTAGTTGTTTTATTTAAACAAAACACAAGTCCTCAGACTTAGGAATTTTTCCATAGTGTGAATATATAGTCCACCCATGTTTTCTATTAGCTAGGCTAAGCTTGATAGTAGTAGGAATCATAACTTAGGAAATCTCTACTAAGGTTCCATCTACTAGGTTTTCCTATAGCAAGGTTTATACTTAGCAAAATAAATCCATGTAAGTTTTACTTAGAGAAATCTCTAATGCATAGTGAAAGTAATGAGACAAAAAGTATGAAGCATCACTTGCCTTTTTGGTAGAGGTTTTTAAGTTCACTCCTTGTCCTTGCAACAATCACACTCTTCAAGTCACTAAAATTCAATCAAACAAGGCACAAACTCAATCTACCAATCAAGCAAAACATCACATAAAATCATAAAGTCTAGGAAATGCATGCAAGCATGCCAAGCTTTGTTTTATTTGAAAAAGTGGTTCCTAATGGGTCATACACATTTGAAAATACCTAATGGTCATTTTGTAAAGTGGCAAAGTCATTTGCAAAAGGTTTCACTTTATAAACCATTTTCAAAACAAAGTATCATTTTATGTGGTGTAGAAATATTTTTACTAAGGCATTAATCTATAGAGTTCACCAAATATGTTTTCAAACCACCACACTTGGTGTTTATGGTCAGAGAGTTTAAAACAAAACATTTCTCAAGAGTTTTCTTCCAAAACCATTTTTACTAAATAAATTATATTTTTATTTGACTAGAAATGGTTTTAAATCAAAGAATCATTCTTTTGTTTCACCAAATACATTTTTGAATCCACAAAGTGTTTCCTATGGTCAGTAGGTTCAAAATACTCCATTTGCAAAAGATTTGATCCCCAAAATCATTTTTGAACAATTTTCACAACCTTAACAAGCATACAAATGTTTCTACAAAAACAAACATTTTACCAGAGGCTTTTTGCTAAACAAAGGGCATGGTTGGCTAGGGCTTGTCTCAATGATTCCAATGATATAAAGTTTGCAAAATTTGGACGTGTGGTTTAAAAGTTGTGCAATTTACAAAATTAGAAATCTAATAGATCAAATCTGTCTTTTAAAACAACTACAGGCCACGTGGCTGTTTCTTATTGGGCGGTACCGATTCGTGTGGATCGAGCGATACAGACCACAGGATTAAAAGGGGCATGTGCGGCTCAGATCAACGCATACCCTTTCGTTTAAGTGAACTATCCTATCGCTCCAATCTAGATCTAACGGCTCTCAGTGCCTCGACCAGAAACGGGCGGCGCTGGACTCTGACGCGCGGCGGCGGCGGCGGCTTGACAGTGGCGTCGCCGGCGTTGCAGGAAGCGAGAAGGAGGGAGAGGGTTCTCACCTGGTTCGCTGAATGATGCTGATGCTCAACGTGGTACTGGTTGGTGAAGGGGCGCACAAGGACAGGCGGGATTCCTCACCGGAGTTGGGTCTGGCGACGGATGCACGCGGTCGAGGTCGAGGACGATGCTACGGGTCACGAGAAGGCAAACCAGAAGCATGGTTAGACGCGTACGATCAAGGAGATGCTGTGTGCGTGAAGGAGAAGAAGAGGGGCGGTCGGATTCTACCTAGGGAGCTCGCCGGAGAAGAAGACAGACACGGCGGCGTTCAGAGCTTGTCGAAGACGGCGTTCTGGGGCGCCTGTGGGTGAATGGAAAGCGCCGAGTGAAGCGCCAGGGCTAGGGGAGTATGTGAGTGTGCTTAAGGAGGCGAGGGGTGGCAGGACACGGCCGGAATTCTCGCCGGAGCGTCGTCGGAACAGAGGGAGTGTAGGGCAAAATTCCGCGGCCTGGGGGCGTGTTGAGATGGGGGAACAGAGGGGAAGTGGAGAGGAGGGGCAGACGTTTAAGGGAGCGTGGTCTCTGGGAGGAATCAAAGCCTCCATCACGCGTAATCAACGCTGGAGTAACTCGCTGCAACGGCAGGGCAACGGGGTCGCGCTTGAAGACGATGGTTGGCGAAGTAGGGCCTGCTCGTCAGCGAAAGAGAGGGAGTGGAGTGGGGGCCAGTAGTCAGTCGCTGAGTGGGTGAGTTGTTGGGTGAAAGAAAACGCTTCGGGGGCGAGGGAACAGGTGGGCTTGTTGGGCTGTTGGGTTGGAGCTGGGCCAGATGATTGGGCTGCTCTATTTTTTTCTGTCTGAAACCTTTTTCTTTTTCCAAAACAATTTCTGTTTTGAATTTCAAATCACAAATCAAAAAACAAAACAATCATTCAAACAATTCAAACAATCACCACACTTGTAATGAGTTTTTGGTTCTGTTTATCAACATAAACCAAATCCCAAAATAAAATAATATTTTTATTCTTTTTAGGATCCATTCATTAATTAAATAAAATGGTCCTTTAGTTATTTAATCAAATAGGGTTTGATTTATTTAATAAAATTCCATTTGAAATCCAAATATTTTCAAAACCAAATCAGTAAGTTTTATTTGAAAATAAAGAATACTTGGAAAGCTTGTTTTAAAATTTAAAATAACATTTTTGTTATAGGGTCCATTAATAATTAAATAAAATGGACCTTAGTTAATAAATCAAATAGGATTAGTTTTATTTAAATATTTATTTTGAAATCTAAAATAGTACCAAAACCATTCAGTAGGTTTTATTTGAGAAAATAAAATACTTGGAAAACTTATTTAAAATAAGTTTTAGTATCTAATTAAAATGGGAAAAGCTTTTATTTAAAAAAAATTGGATATCAAATCCTTATTATTTTAATTAAACAAACCTTTACTCTTTTAATCAAAGCAAAACCTTTTGTTTCAAAATATTGGCCAAGGTTTAATTTGGTTTTATAAAATAATCTTTATTTATAAACTTACCTTTTCTTCTTAAAAACCAAATCCTTTTATAAAAAGATTTCAAAGTAGTAATAAAATATTTTTATTTTTCCTTTATTAAATATTTATCTTTTAAATCCCTTTAGGATTTATTTGTCCAAAATAGGTTTGAAGATTCCCAATTGGATTCAAAAGTTTCTTCTGGCCCTCAAAATCAACAAAGTTTTATTTTATTCATTTATTTTTCACATTAGAAGATTTGGAAAATCTTGGGATGTGACAGGCTACCACCCTTAAAATAAATCTCGTCCCGAGATTTGGGGAGGCTAGGGTTACAAGTTGGCTCAAAGCATCTAGGGTACTACCACCCTTAAAAAATTTCAAACTAAATTACATTTTGGCTTGCTTGGGATCCTGGGGAAATCTTCTCTGGGCAAACATCTGCATAGTGTCCTTTGTTTTCACACTTGAAACAGGTGACAAGGCTGAGATCCTTCATAGGCTTGGTTATCTTGTTCTTTATCTTTTCTGGACAATTGTTTACATAGTGGCCTAGTTCCTTGCATTTGAAACACATCACTTGGCTGATATCTTTCTTTTCCTTTGGTATCATTTCCTCTTGTTTGTTTCCTTGGTTCTTCTTCTTTTCTGGGCATTCATTGGCATAGTGTCCCATCTCTTTGCAATTGAAACATTGCACTTGAGTAATATCCTCCTTTCTAGGGTTGGGGCATTTCTTCTTCTTCTTCTTTTTGGGTCTCTCCAAAGCTAGGTGTTCTTCTAGTTCATGTTTTTCATATCTCACCTCAAAGGTGGGAGATATTTCTCTCTTCTTGGGGCATTGATCTTCATGCTCCTTGGGTGCATGATCCTTGTCTCTAAAAATATTGCTAGCTGGGGTTCCTTCTAAAATAACATCTTTGTTGACATAAACTCCTTGGGAAGAGTTTTCTCCCATGTTGATCATTTGATTAACCAATCCTTGCAACAATTGGGATTGAAGTTTCAAAATCCTTTGTATGGCTAGGTCTAGTACATTTTTGTTGGCTAAAAGCTGAGTTGTTTCTTGGCTCAACTGGTTTTGGGTTGCTATAAGTTCTCTCATGTTGTCCACTTGGTTGTTGTTGTTGTCATCAACCTTGATGTTGGAGTCTCTTGGAGTAGTCATCTGTTTGGGTTGGATTGGGATTAGAGTAGGCAAGATATTTCTAAGGAAATATTTCTAATCACACACATCACAATTCACACAAACAATGTGCAAGCAATCAAAAACAACATTTCACTCAAACAACAAAGTTCAATCAAAATTTTAGGCAACAAAATATTTTTGTTACACCACATAAGTTGGTGTGTTTGACTTAACTAAAATATGGTGGTCCATCTATAGGGTTTCACTTGTGATCTTTCCTTTCCTCATGATTCTTCTTGTATGAATTCATGGTTTCTTTGAGAAAAACTCTTGGTCACAAAAACTTCAAAGGTGATGAGGGTTCTTTCTAAGTTGGGTTTCCTTAGTCTCCAAATCTTGAGCAAGATTTCCTTGTCTCTCTTGTAGTCCTTAGTAGTATCCAAGTTGGAAGTCCTTGGTGAATATGCTGAAGATGTTGAAGTCATTAGAGTTGAAGAAGTTGAAGTCATTAGAGTTGAAGGAGTCCTTTGCACATGGTGAAGTCTTTGGCCATGGGGTAGGTTTTTCCATCAAGTTGAAAATAGAAGAGATGTAGAATCAAAACCAAAAATGATTGAGGAAAGAGTTTACAAGATTGTTTGTAAATAAGTTTTGGAACAAATAAAACTCCTATCTTTCTAAGGGTTTTTGTCCAATCCTAGGTTTACAAATCCTACAGGCAACACAATGCTCTGATACCATCTATAGGGGTCCCAACCTTTAATAAGGTAGAGTCCTCTGTGTTTACAATGCTAGTCCCTGGATCAATACCTAGCATCCACAGTTAAGATGTAATATCAAGAAGCAAAGGTCATAATACAACTTTATAACCAGGAATAACATAATTTTATTACATCTTGCATAGCTCATTTGGCTATTACATTACATTGCAGCAGAATATCTATAGCATGGGGTCCTTCATCTTCAAAGTGCCACAGGCAGACATGTTGGTTGTAGACTTTGTAATCCTAATCAATCAACTTCACTAATATCAATCAAACCTGCAACATAACAAGTTACAGCCACAAGGGTCAATACATTTGAATTGTATTGGCAAGTGATACTATGGTAATATGGTGGAGTCTATCATCTATATGCATTTGGCTAAGTGGAGTTGAGGCTTGCATTGCTCAAAATAGATTTTTCCTTAACATTTGAAAATACTAAGTTTTTGTTTTGACAAAACTTTTCCAAGGAATCTCCCAATCAAAGATTGAAAATTTCTTTAACCCTTGTTCAAACCACAAGTTTTTATCTTAGAAATTTGAATGATGAGATCCTTGATTGCTTCCATGTCTTGATGCTCAAATTGTCCTTTACCAGGGACATGGCTAAGTACTTAGATTTTACACTCTGCAGAGGTGGTGCACTTTCCCCACAAGACTTGGTTTCCCAAGACAAGATCTTTTAGAAGCCTTCCCTTAGACCAAAATGGACGCGTTCCAACCTATCAAAAACTACCACCCACTGTCCATATGGCTAAGTTCTTGCAACCTATATGATCTAGGCAGAGCCCATAATGCCAAGTGGCTGCACTTGAAGCTTCTCGACATTTGACATCTCAAATCTCTTTGTTCCTGGGTGGCCATCCACAAGTGAGATACACAAGGTAAACCATAGACATGGGCCTTGTGAACCACTCAACCAAAATCCACCAAGCAATTACCATTCCACCCAGGTGATTCATTAACTTAGTTGTTTTATTTAAACAAAACACAAGTCCTCAGACTTAGGAATTTTTCCATAGTGTGAATATATAGTCCACCCATGTTTTCTATTAGCTAGGCTAAGCTTGATAGTAGTAGGAATCATAACTTAGGAAATCTCTACTAAGGTTCCATCTACTAGGTTTTCCTATAGCAAGGTTTATACTTAGCAAAATAAATCCATGTAAGTTTTACTTAGAGAAATCTCTAATGCATAGTGAAAGTAATGGGACAAAAAGTATGAAGCATCACTTGCCTTTTTGGTAGAGGGTTTTAAGTTCACTCCTTGTCCTTGCAACAATCACACTCTTCAAGTCACTAAAATTCAATCAAACAAGGCACAAACTCAATCTACCAATCAAGCAAAACATCACATAAAATCATAAAGTCTATGAAATGCATGCAAGCATGCCAAGCTTTGTTTTATTTGAAAAAGTGGTTCCTAATGGGTCATAAACATTTGAAAATACCTAATGGTCATTTTGTAAAGTGGCAAAGTCATTTGCAAAAGGTTTCACTTTATAAACCATTTTCAAAACAAAGTATCATTTTATGTGGTGTAGAAATATTTTTACTAAGGCATTAATCTATAGAGTTCACCAAATATGTTTTCAAACCACCACACTTGGTGTTTAGGGTCAGAGAGTTTAAAACAAAACATTTCTCAAGAGTTTTCTTCCAAAACCATTTTTAATACTCCCTCCGACCCATATTAGTTGACTTGGATTTTTCAAAATTTGGATGAACCTATATTCTAAATAGTGTCTAGATTCATCCAAATCTAGACAAATCGAAGTCAACTAATATGGGTCGGAGGGAGTAAATAAATTATATTTTTATTTGACTAGAAATGGTTTTAAATCAAAGAATCATTCTTTTGTTTCACCAAATACATTTTTGAATCCACAAAGTGTTTCCTATGGTCAGTAGGTTCAAAATACTCCATTTGCAAAAGATTTTATCCCCAAAATCATTTTTGAACAATTTTCACAACCTTAACAAGCATACAAATGTTTCTACAAAAACAAACATTTTACCAAAGGCTTTTTGCTAAACAAAGGGCATGGTTGGCTAGGGCTTGTCTCAATGATTCCAATGATATAAAGTTTGCAAAATTTGGACGTGTGGTTTAAAAGTTGTGCAATTTACAAAATTAGAAATCTAATAGATCAAATCTGTCTTTTAAAACAACTACAGGCCACGTGGCTGTTTCTTATTGGGCGGTACCGATTCGTGTGGATCGAGCGATACAGACCACAGGATTAAAAGGGGCATGTGCGGCTCAGATCAACGCATACCCTTTCGTTTAAGTGAACTATCCTATCGCTCCAATCTAGATCTAACGGCTCTCAGTGCCTCGACCAGAAACGGGCGGCGCTGGACTCTGACGCGCGGCGGCGGCGGCTTGACAGTGGCGTCGCCGGCGTTGCAGGAAGCGAGAAGGAGGGAGAGGGTTCTCACCTGGTTCGCTGAATGATGCTGATGCTCAACGTGGTACTGGTTGGTGAAGGGGCGCACGAGGACAGGGGGATTCCTCACCGGAGTTGGGTCTGGCGACGGATGCACGCGGTCGAGGTCGAGGACAATGCTACGGGTCACGAGAAGGCAAACCATAAGCATGGTTAGACGCGTACGATCAAGGAGATGATGTGTGTGTGAAGGAGAAGAAGAGGGGCGGTCGGATTCTACCTGGGGAGCTCGCCGGAGAAGAAGACAGACGCGGCGGCGTTCAGAGCTTGTCGAAGACGGCGTTCTGAGGCGCCCGCGGGTGAATGGAAAGCGCCAGGAGAAGCGCCAGGGCTAGGGGAGTATGTGAGTGTGCTTAAGGAGGCGAGGGGTGGCAGGACACGGCCGAAATTCTCGCCGGAGCGTCGTCGGAACAGAGGGAGTGTAGGGCAAAATTCCGCGGCCTGGGGGTGTGTTGAGATGGGGGAACAGAAGGGAAGTGGAGAGGAGGGGCAGACGTTTAAGGGAGCGTGGTATCTGGGAGGAATCAAAGCCTCCATCACGCGTAATCAACACCGGAGTAACTCGCTGCAACGGCAGGGCAACGGGGTCGCGCTTGCAGACGATGGCGGGCGAAGTGGGGCCTGCTCGTCAGCGAAAGAGAGGGAGTGGAGTGGGGGCCAGTAGTCAGTCGCTGAGTGGGTGAGTTGTTGGGTGAAAGAAAACGCTTCGGGGGCGAGGGAACAGGTGGGCTTGTTGGGCTGTTGGGTTGGAGCTGGGCCAGATGATTGGGCTGCTCTATTTTTTTCTGTCTGAAACCTTTTTCTTTTTCCAAAACAATTTCTGTGTTGAATTTCAAATCACAAATCAAACAACAAAACAATCATTGAAACAATTCAAACAATCACCACACTTGTAATGAGTTTTTGGTTCTGTTTATCAACATAAACCAAATCCCAAAATAAAATAATATTTTTATTCTTTTTAGGATCCATTCATTAATTAAATAAAATGGACCTTTAGTTATTTAATCAAATAGGGTTTGATTTATTTAATAAAATTCCATTTGAAATCCAAATATTTTCAAAACCAAATCAGTAAGTTTTATTTGAAAATAAAGAATACTTGGAAAGCTTGTTTTAAAATTTAAAATAACATTTTTGTTATAGGGTCCATTAATAATTAAATAAAATGGACCTTAGTTAATAAATCAAATAGGATTAGTTTTATTTAAATCTTTATTTTGAAATCTAAAATAGTACCAAAACCATTCAGTAGGTTTTATTTGACAAATAAAATACTTGGAAAACTTATTTAAAATAAGTTTTAGTATCTAATTAAAATGGGAAAAGCTTTTATTTAAAAAAAAATTGGATATCAAATCCTTATTATTTTAATTAAACAAACCTTTACTCTTTTAATCAAAGAAAAACCTTTTGTTTCAAAATCTTGGCCAAGGTTTAATTTGGTTTTATAAAATAATCTTTATTTATAAACTTACCTTTTCTTCTTAAAAACCAAATCCTTTTATAAAAAGATTTCAAAGTAGTAATAAAATATTTTTATTTTTCCTTTATTAAATATTTATCTTTTTAATCCCTTTAGGATTTATTTGTCCAAAATAGGTTTGAAGATTCCCAATTGGATTCAAAAGTTTCTTCTGGCCCTGAAAATCAACAAAGTTTTATTTTATTTATTTATTTTTCACATTACAAGATTTGGAAAATCTTGGGATGAGACATAGTCCCACATGTCGAAGCGCTGGACGAGCCCAGAGACAATGCGCTCGCCGGTGGCGATGAAGTTTCCCGTCCGAATATTGACTCCAGCTAGCACTGCTGTGTTGGAGATATGCCCACGAGGTAATAATAAAAGTAGTTATTATTATGTCTTCGTGTTTATGATAAATGTTTACATTCATGCTATAACTGTATTAACCGGAAACATTAATACTTGTGTGATTTGTAAACTTGTTAGAGTCCCTAGTAAAGCCTCTTTGTAATACTAGCTTGTTGGTTAATAGCTGATCATGGTTTCCTGATCATGAACATTGAGATGTTATTAACAACAATATCATATCATTAGTAGAAGGGTGTGATAGACATACTCCTATAGATAAGCGTAGCATAAAGATCAAGCCATTTCAATAGTTTGTTTTCTATAAGCTTTCAGATACATAGTAACCTAAATCCTATGACCATGAGTTCATGTTAATCACCATCACCGGATGGATGCTTTGATGAAATCGACCACCACTTCGTAACTTGGTGGTTATAAAGGTTTCATTGCGTGTTCAGAAAGTATATGTGGAGGCACATGGATCAAGAGTGGGATTTGTCCATCCATATGACAGATAGATATACTATGGGTCCTCTCGGTGGAATGTCATCCAATTAGCTTGCAAGGATGTGACTGGATCAGAAGGGATCACATATCACAGGAATGAGTAGAGAGTACTTATCGGTAACGAGGTTGAACTAGGTATGCAGAGATACCGACGATCAGACCTCGGATAAGTAAAGTATCGCGAGACAAAGGGAAATTGGTATCATATGTAAATGGTTCATTCGATCATGAAGTAATCATAGAAATATGTGGGAGCCATCGGCCTACACCACAAACCCTAGCCGTCGGCCTCCACCCAAGTCACCGCCGCCCTAGGCCCTCCCCCAAGTCGCCGACTAGGGCTAAACCTGTAGGGGTTCGTAGCATGGAAAACAAAAAAAATCTACCGCATGCACACAAACAAGCCAAGATCTATCTACTAGATTGTAGCAACGAGTAGATAGAAGCACTCACCCTCGAAGATTCCAAAGCGGTTAACGAGAGCAGATTCTCGTGGGTGATGTAGTCATACACTTGCCGATCTCAAGATAGCGTAGACGATCCTTCCGGCACTGTGTTCCGGCAGCGCTTCCGCAGTCGGTCACACGTTTGGTACTCGATGAAGACCTTCCTCTCCCTCGTTCCAGCAGGCAACGGAGGTTGTAGTTCTCCCCTCGCGATTTCGGCAGCACGGCGGCGTGGTGTTGGAAGTAGATGGAAGAGCCCGCAGGGCTTCGCCTAAGCAAGTGCGAGTTATGGTGGAATTAGGGTTTCCCCGTTATCTAGGGTTTAGAAGACCGGGAGGAGGAGGAGGTGTCAGCGGTGGCTAGGGCGACGGCGACGGCGACGGGCCGGCGGCGGCGGCTGGCAGCGACGGCGGTGGCGCGGCGGCGGGGCTGCAGCGACGGCGGCTCGGGTGGAGAGGGGCTGGGCTTGGTGCTTTGGGGCAGCCCTCCCCCTCTATTTATGAGAGGGGGGAGCCTTGTGAGGGGTGAGTTTGAATCCACTTCCAAACCCAAGTTGGAAGGACTCTCTCCTACTTCCACTAGGAAACTATTGTTCCAGTTTGACTTTTCAAACCTCCTGTTTGACTTTCAATTTAGAGCTTTAATTCTCTCTCACAAATGACCACACCAAGTGACATAGGATATGATCGAATCATTCCACTTACCCATGACACATTCATGGACCATTCTCCTTCCGGACCGCTGAACCTTCTAGAACCTCTCTGATGAAAACATCAAAATGTTTCCCGAACTCCAGAATCGGACTTTCCTTATATGAATCTTATTCTCCGGACCATTCCAGATCTCCTCGTGATATCCCGGATCTTCTCGTGATATCCCGGATCCCATCCGAGACTCCGAACAACATTCGGTATCCCTTATTAACAATCCATATCTACTAAACAACATCGAATCCTTAAGTGTGTCTCCCTACGATTCGTGAATTATGCGGACATGACCGAGACACTTCTTCGATCAATAACCAATAGAGGAATCTAGAAATTCATATGGCTCTCACATATTTCAACGATTACTTTGCGATTGAATGAACCACTTACATACGATACCAATTTCCCTTTGTCTCACGATAGTTTACTTATCCGAGGTTTTGATCGTCGGTATCTCTGCATACCTAGTTCAACCTCGTTACCGATAAGTACTCTTTTCTCGTTCCCATGATATGTGATCCCTTGTGAGCCAGTCACATGCTTGCAAGCTAATTGGATGACATTCCACCGAGAGGGCCCAGAGTATATCTATCCGTCATATGGATGGACAAATCCCACTCTTGATCCATGTGCCTCAACCCATATTTTCCGAATACTCAATGCCACCTTTATAGCCACCCAGTTACGGTTTGGTGTTTAATGTCATCAAAGCATCCTTCCGGTGATGGTGATTAGCATGATCTCATGGTCGAAGGAATTAGGTTACTATGTATCAGAAAGCTTATAGCAAACGAACTAGTGAAATGACTTGATCTTTATGCTACGCTTATCTATAGGAGTATGTCCATCATACCATTGTCCTAATGATATGATCTCGTTGTTAACAACATCTCAATGTTCATGATCGAGAAACCACGATCATATATTAACCAACAAGCTAGTATTATTAAAGAGGCTTTACTAGGGACTCTAATTTAGTTTACAAATCACACAAGTATTAATGTTTCCGGTTAATACTATTATAGCATGAATGTAAACATTTATCATAAACACAAAGATATAATAATAACCACTTTTATTATTGCCTCTAGGGCATATCTCCAACAGTCTCCCACTTGCACTAGAGTCAACTAATCAAGATTACATGGTAATATACCGAACACCCATGGCGGTTTGGTGCTGGTCATGTTTTGCCCTCGGGAGAGGTTTAGTCAACGGATCCGCCACATTCAGATATGTGTGTACTTTGCAAATCTTTATGTCACCATCTTGGACATGCTCTCGAATAGTGTGAAAACGTAGCTTGATGTGCTTCAGCTTCTTGTGTGACCTTGGTTCTGGCGCATTGGCTATGGCACCCATGTTATCACAGTAGATATACATTGGGTCCAGCGTACTTGGAACCACACCAAGCTCTGTAATGAACTCCTTCATCCATATCGCCTCTTGTGAAGCCTCCGAAGCAGCTATGTATTCCGATTCAGTTAAAGATCTCGCCACAATGCTTTGCTTTGCACTCCTCCAGCTAACTGCTGCACCATTCAAAGTAAATACGTATCCAGACTGTGATTTAGAATCATTCGGATCGGTGTTCCAACTAGCATCGGTGTAACCATTAACAACGAGATGTTCATCACCTCCATAAGAAAGAACCATATCCTTAGTTCTTCTCAAGTACTTAAGGATGTTTTTGACCACTGTCCAATGATCCACTCCTGGATCACTTTGATATCTGCTAGTCAAACTAACAGCATATGCAATGTCGGGTCTAGTACATAGCATGGCATACATAAGAGATCCTATGGCTGAGGCATAGGGAGTCTTACTCATTCTTTCTCTATCTTCTGCCGTTGCGGGACTTTGAGTTTTAGTCAAGGTCGTATTGGGAAACATGGGCAAGAACCCTTTCTTTCTATCTTCCATTCCAAACCTCTTTATAACTATGTCCAAATATGTATTCTGTGACAATGATATTAGGCGTCTCGATCTATCTCTATAAATCTTTATGCCTAATATGTAAGCTGCTTCGCCAAGATCTTTCATTGAAAAACTATTATTCAGATAATCCTTGACACTATTAAGAAGGTCTAGATCATTCCCAATCAACAATATGTCATCTACATATAGTATTAAGAATTCTACAGAGCTCCCACTCACTTTCTTATAAATACAAGCTTCTCCATAGGTTTGTATAAAACCAAAACTTTTGATAACTTTATCAAAATGTTGATTCCAACTATGGGATGCTTGCTTCAATCCATAAATGGATCGTTGAAGTTTGCATACCTTGTTAGCATCTTTAGGATCGACGAAACCTTTGGGTTGTACCATATACAACTCTTCATCAATGTCTCCATTGAGGAACGCCGTTTTGACATCCATCAGCCATATCTCATAATCATAATATGCAGCGATTGCTAACATAATCCTAACATACTTTAGCTTTGCTACCGGTGAGAAAGTCTCATCGTAGTCAACTCCTTGAATTTGTCGAAACCCTTTTGCGACAAGTCGAGCTTTATAGACAGTAACATTACCATTAGCATATGTTTTCTTCTTGACAATCCATTTGTTCTCGACAGCCTTTCGGCCATCCGGTAAGTCCACCAAAGTCCATACTTCGTTTTCGTACATGGATCCAATATCGGATTTCATGGCTTCATGCCATTTATTGGAATCTGGGCTCATCATCGCTTCCTCATATGTCGCAGGGTCATCGGTGTTGTCCACCAACATGACATTCATAACGGGATTATACCAATCAGGAGTGGTACCAGTTCTTGTTGACCTGCGAGGCTCTGTAGTTACTTCAACCAAAGTTTCATGATCAATATCATTAGCTTCCTCTCTTATTGGTGTAGGCGCCACAGGAACTACTTCCGGTGCTGCGCTACTCGCAAGTTTGAGAGAAGGTTCAACAACCTCGTCGAGTTCTACTTTCCTTCCAGTCACTTCTTTCGAGAGAAACTCCTTCTCTAGAAAGGATCCATTCTTGGCAATGAAGATTTTGCCCTCGGATCTATGATAGAAGGTATACCCAATAGTTTCCTTCGGGTATCCTATGAAGACGTATTTTTCTTCTTTGGGTTCAAGCTTGTTGGGCTGTAACTTCTTTACATAAGCTTCACAACCCCAAACTTTAAGGAACGACAAGGTTTCTTCCCAAACCATAATTCATACGGTGTCGTTTCAACGGATGTAGGGTCAGTTCTTTTTGGCTGGGGCTTGTTCAGAAACGGCTTAATCTTAGCTGCCCTAGAGAAACTGCGGTGGAAATAAGCTCGTGCGAATATGCAGTCCAGTTCTTTTTAGCTTTTGTCGTCTAAGCTTATTTTTCGAGTTGTGTTATGAAAAGTCTATAATGGCCATCGGTTAGTTAGAGTTATTGATGAAAACGTAGAAATAAACTTATATATAATGGCCATCGGTTAGCTTTTGTCGTCTAAGCTTATTTTCCGAGTTTGTAAATGAGAAGTCTATAATGGTCGTCTAAGCTTATTCAACCTACACTGTTCGATGAAAGGTATCGATAATTATATTTCTTGGTTTACAATCACCAATCTGATAATCAATGGCAATACGTTGATGGTTCTTGATGAAGGAAGTAAGAAAGAAAAACAATCAATGGCAATACGTTTCTCGCTCCTCATTCTGACGGTTACATCTCTGAATTTTCCATATACAAACAACGAGTATATACAAAAGAACAGACTACAAACTAAAAATGTCAGGAATTAATCTAGAATTTGTACTGCTTGCTTTCTCCTAGTTTAAGCACAAAGCCAGCACTGCATAGGAGATATCAGCGACTGGAGGGGCAGGAGATAGCAACGGACTTGTCAACAACGGCGAGGAGCTCGCAGTGGAGTTGGGTTGGAGGGTGTCAGATCCGTCGGGGATGGGAGCGTTGGTGTATGAGGAGCTCTTCCGCACTCTCGTCTGTAGACCAGATCAACCTCGAGAGAGGCGGCGCTGGGGCGAGCTTCTAGGCCATGAGGTAGCGGCGCTATACCGAACTTCTAGGACGCACCGGGAATGGAGTGCGGAGGGGCATACCGGCGCTGGAAAGATCCCCACCGGAGAGCGGCGGCAGTGGGTGCTGCGAGCTAGAGGAACCCTATCCACGTCAGGCTCAGGTGGACTGTTCGGAACAGCCTGTTCGAGAGGAGCGATTCGTTTCTAGCAGTAGAGATAGGGTATGGTGGGAGGGCAAGTTTTAAGTAATAACGAGTTGTCTGATGGGCAGTTTGGGGAAAACGAAATTTACATAGAAGGAGAAGTTTGGCAAGTGCGGGAAGCTGGTCTCCGTTCGCTTCTCCAACTATACAGGAACCAGCAGTGGCTGAAAAGTTAAGCTGCAATTAAATTTTGAGTTCTTTTTAGCTTAAGCTTAATTTGTCAGTTAAGCTGGTTAATAAGCCGAAAAGAACTGTGTCTTAGATGATGTCCTATTTAAAGTGAATGCGGTTGTTTATAATGCATAACCCCAAAATAATAGCGGTAAATCTGTAAGTGACATCATAGGACGAACCATATCTAAGAGAGTTCGATTACGACGTTCGGACACACCATTACGTTGTGGTGTTCCCGGCGGTGTTAATTGTGAAAGTATTCTATATTTCTTCAAATGCTCGCCAAACTCGTAACTTAGATATTCACCTCCACGATCAGATCGTAGAAATTTAATCTTCTTGTTATGTTGATTCTCTACCTCACCTTGAAATTTCTTAAACTTCTCGAAAATTTCGGACTTATGTTTCATGAAATAGATATACCCGTATCTACTCAAGTCATCCGTGAAGGTAAGAACATAGCGATAACCACCGCGCGATGCTACACTCATTGGACCACACACATCGGTATGTATGATTTCGAACAAGTCCGTAGCTCGCTCCATCATACCATAAAATGGAGTCTTAGTCATTTTACCCATCAGACATGCTTCGCATCTTTCAAGTGATTCAAGAAGTCCATCGTAATGGAGTTTCTTCATACGCTTCACTCCAATATGACCAAGACGACAGTGCCACATATAGGTCGAGTTATCACTCAATTTCAAACGTTTAGCTTCAATGTTATTAATGTGTGTATTACTACAATCAAGATTCAATAAGAATAGACCATCTATCAAAGGTGCATGTGCATAAAACATATTACTCATATAAATCGAACAACCATTATTGTTAGGGGTGACCCCTTAGGGTAGCCTGATCTTTCACGAATTCCGTGGGAATCGAGGGGAAAGCGGTGGAAGGAGGAAGGGGATGAAATCCACGAACACACACGCAAAGAACTCGATGAACACACACACACGGAAACACGATACACGCCGATAGCTCACGGCAGTGGCATCGGTCCAACATAATCCCTAGGATCGGCGTTGGGCAAGACACTCTCCCACGACCAACAACGGGGGTGAGAGGCTTGATGAGATCTTGACTACTTGGGCACGAGACACCGAGATCCCAAGGACTTGTACAACTTGAACGCACGAGGCAAAATCCAAGAGGTTGTGGATAATTTGGTGCTCCTTGTCAAGGAGCATGAGAAAAATAGTTGATAGATCCTCAAAGAGGTGTCTATAACTACAATTATCCAAGTCTAGGGTTTAGAATAGAGGGTGGGGGATATTTATAGGCCAGCCACATAAACAGGGATAGTTTGGGTACGAAACGATAAAGTCTAGGCGAAATAAGGGGTTACATGGGCTAAGCCCGATAGTTGACTTGACTCTGGGGATTTCCGGCGAGAGACCCGGTGGCGCCGGAGTGGTCGCCAGAAATTTCGGTGACGCCGGAGTGGTCGCCAGAAATTTCGGTGGTCGCCGATATTTCCGGTCGCGAACCGGAAGGCCTTATAGTACGCGTTTTCGATCGTCACCGGAATGTTCCGGTCGTCGTCGGGATTGTCGGCGAGGAAGCCGGTCGACCGGGACTATCGCCGGAAGTTCAGGCGAGGGAACCGGTTCGCCGGGCCTAGAGCCGGTTTGCCCTGGAGAATCTCCTCGGGACGCCCTTGGTTCCTCCCTTGGCGACGCTTCTTTGGATTCATAGCTGAGAATGCACAGAGTTTGGGAATGAAGCAGCAAGCCATCCAAGGGTGTATTCAAATCACATGAGAAAAGGAGCGAGTTAACCTTAGCTTGTAGGAGCTTGGCTCGAGCATGGGTCAACGGTCCACTTGGGGGACTAGTTGGCGGGGATGTAGACGCATCCGTAGGACGGGCTGCATCAGCTCCCCCACCTTGGGAAAGAGTCATCCTCGACTCTTCAACCTTCTCAACTTCATCTTCTCCATGGTAGGGTGAAAGGTCCTTGACATTGAACGTCGGGCTCACAAGGTACTTTGTTGTTGGGATGTCGATGATGTAGGCGTTGCTGTTGATCTTCTTTAGTACTTTGAACGGTCCATCACCTCTTGGCTTGAGTTTGGAGTCACGATCCTTGGGGAAACGGTCTTTACTCAAGTGTACCCACACAAGGTCGCCTTCTTCGAAGATCATCTCTTTCTTATTCTTGTTTAGCCTCGATGCTTGGCGAAGGACTTGTTGCTCGATCGTAGCTCCTGTGTCTTCATGTAGCTTTTTCATTGCTTGGGCATGCTTGTCAACATCCATGTTAGTGCGGTCGTGTAGAGGAAGAGGTAATATGTCGAGCGCGGTGAGAGGCTCGAATCCATAGACGATCATGAAGGGGCTCATCCTAGTGGTGGAGTGCTTTGCGAGATTGTAGGCGAACTCGGCGTGTGGAATACATTCCTCCCAATCTTTAAGATTCTTCTTTATCAACATGCGGAGAAGGGTGCCAAGGCTTCGGTTGACGACATCGGTTTGTCCATCGGTTTGAGGATGCGAGGCAGACGAGAATAGGAGCTTGATGCCGAGCTTGTCCATGAGTGTCTTCCAAAAGTAGCTCATGAATTTGATGTCGCGGTCAGAGACGATTGTTCGTGGTACACCATGAAGACGAATTATTTCCCTGAAAAACAAACTTGCCACATGTGAAGCATCATCGGTCTTGTGGCACGAAATGAAATGTCCCATTTTGGAAAAACGATCCACTACCACAAATATAGAATCATGACCATGTTTTGATCTAGGTAAACCTAACACAAAGTCCATGCTAATGTCCGACCAAGGTGCATGAGAATAGGCAATGGCATATAAAGACCAAAGTGGCTAGACTTAGACTTAGCTTGGACGCAAGTAGTGCATAGTTGGACGTGGCGCTCCACGTCGCGCTTCATCTTGGGCCAATAGTAGTGAGTGGAGAGCATGTCACATGTTTTTTCACGGCCAAAGTGACCCATAAGGCCGCCACCATGCGACTCTTGAAGAAGCAAAATTTTGAGAGATGACTTCAGAATGCAAAGCTTGTTTTGTTTGAAAAGAAAACCCTTATGCAAATCGAAATCATCAACCCCTTTGTCTAATGAACACTTTGCAAAAATTGGTCCAAAGAATGGGTCGGTCGCGTATAAAGATTTGATGTCATCAAGACCCAAGACATTTACTTCGAGGCACGTAAGAAGGTTTGTGTTTTTGCGAGACAAGGCGTTCGCTACTACATTCTCTTTTCCCTTCTTGTACTTGACAATGTAGGGAAAAGATTCCATGAACTCAACCCATTTGGCGTGCCTTTTACTCAAATTGGCTTGGCCCTTAAGATATTTCAACGACTCATGGTTGGAATGGATGATAAATTCTTTGGGCCAAAGGTAGTGTTGCCACACTTGAAGAACACGAACCAAGGCAAAAAGTTCTTTGTCATAAATTGGATTGTTAAGGCATGCGCCATCAAGTTTCTCACTGTGGTATGAAATAGGACGCCCATTTTGCATAAGGGTGCCTCCAATGCCAATTCCACTAGCGTCACATTCGATCTCGAAAGTTTTGGTGAAATCCGGTAAAGCAAGTGGTGGTGCTTCGGTGAGCCTCTTTTTGAGCTCATGAAATGCTTTTTGTTGTGATTTGCCCCAAACGATTGTGACATTTTTCTTGTTCAACTCGTTGAGAGGGCAAGCAATGGTAGAAAAGTCTTTTACAAACTAACGATGGAAACCGGCCAACCCATGAAAACTACGAAGTTCACTAACATTGGTAGGTATTGGCCAATATCGTATGTCCTTAACTTTTGAGACATCAACTTCAATGCGATTAGAAGACACAACAAAACCAAGGAAATCAGTTTGTATTTCGCAAAAGTGAACTTTGGGAGATTATCATAAAGCTTTTGATGACGAAGGATTTGGAGAACCTCCTTAACATGAGTAACATGCTCCTCTAGTGACTTGCTATAGACAAGGATGTCATCAAAATAAACAAAGACACTCTTCCCAATGAGAGATCTCAAAATATGGTTCATGAGGCGCATGAAGGTGGATGGGGCATTAGATAAGCCAAAAGGCATAACCAACCATTCATAGAGGCCAAGTTTGGTCTTGAAGGAAGTTTTCCACTCATAACCCTCGGCCATGCGTATTTGATGGTAACCACTACGAAGATCAATTTTTGAAAATATAATGGCTCCACACAACTCATCAAGCATGTCATCAAGATGCGGTATAGGATGTCGATGACGTACGGTGATAGCATTGATTGGACAAAAGTCCATGCATAACCTCAACGTATCATCCGTCCTTGGGACTAGAATCACGGGTACCGCGCTTCGACTAGTGCTTACTTGGATCAAATCTTTGGAGACGAGGTGGTTGATTTGTCGTTCTATCTCCTTCGTCTCTTCCGGGTTCGTGCGATACGCGTCGCGGTTTGGGAGGGGTGCGTCGGGTATGAGGTCGATGCGGTGCTCGATTCCACGAACAGGGGGTAGTCCACGAGGGAGCTCTTCGAGAAACACATTTTGGAATTCCTGCAAAATATTCATCAAAGAAGGAGGAACGTTTGTCAAGTCATTAGTTCCTTGCGCTAGTCCCTTGCATATAAGGACATAGTGCAAGATGGATGGGTTGTTCCGCACTTCTCTCATCTCACTTTTGGTGGCCAGAAGAACACTCTTAGTTTTTCCACTCGAGTTTGGCTTGTGGCTCTCACTTCCTATAGTGTGGTTCTCTCGCTCACCGCTCTTCTAACAAGATGGTGTTGAGCTTTGCGCCCTCGCTAAAGCCTTTGCATTGTCCGCAATTATTTGGCTAGGAGTCATTGGTTGCAAAACACAAGTCTTGTCTTGCCATTTGAAGGTATAAGTGTTGGTGTGACCATTATGCAAGGCACGCTTGTCATATTGCCACGGCCTACTTAGCAACATATGGCAAACCGTCATTGGGACCACATCACACTCCACCATGTCTTTGTATGGTCCAATTGAGAAGGTTACCGAAACGGTGTGCTTGATCTTGATGGACCCTTGGTCACTTAGCCATTGTATATGGTAGGTATGCTTGTGTGGATGGAGCGTGAGGTTGAGCTTCTCACACAATTCCGTGCTTGCAAGATTATGGAAACTCCCTCCATCAATGACAACTTTGATGGACTTCCCATTGATACCGGCACGAGTTTGAAAGATTTTTGATCTTTGGTCTTCATTATCATTGACTTGAGTAGTTAAGACCCTTGTGACCACAAGCGATGGACTTGCATCATGATCACACACAATTATCTCTTGGTCATCTTCCAAATGGTGCCTAGCCAATGCTTCCTTGACTCTTGCATCAAACTCATCTTCACTCAAGTATTCTTCATCGCCATTGTCGTGGATGAACAAAACTTTCTTGTTTCCACATGTGGCCGACTTGTGTCCTTTGCCACCACACTTGTAGCATTCACCATTGAATGGTTGATCATCCTTCGTGTATTTGCCACTTGGGGGCGGTTTTCCTTGAGGAAGTGTTGGCTTGAAAGGAAGCTTGGTGGTACTTGATGAGATTCCACTTGGGGTTGTTGAAGTAGTGGTTGGTTCTTGCTTGTAGGTGAAGTACGTCTTTGGCTTGTTGTACTTGATGTCCTCCTCCACTTGACGTTCGGCTTTTGTTGCTATGTGCACAAGCTCAACCATGTTGTTGTACTTTTGGAACTCGGTGATGCGCTTGATTTGGTGGTTCAAGCCAATGAGGAAATGTGCCATTGTTTGTTCATCACGCTCTTCAATGTTAGCACGGATCATGTTGAGCTCCATTTGCTTGAAGTACTCCTCCGCGGTCTTTGTCCCTTGACTAAGCGTTTGAAGCTTGTTGAAGAGGTCACGCATGTAGTGTGAAGGAACAAAGCGGGATCTCATATGAGCCTTCATATCTTGCCAAGTTGTGATTGGAGGCTCTTCTTTTGCTTCACGAGCGAGTTGGACTTGTTCCCACCAAAGGTTGGCATAATCATCAAACTTGAGGGATGCCATGGCCATCATCTTCTCATTGCTAAAGTTGTGCATGCGGAAGATCCTGTCAACCTTGAGTTCCCACGAGAGAAATTCTTCGGGTTCATTGGAACCGGTGAACTTGGGCATGGTGAATTTGATCTTGCCGAAGGTTTCTTATTCATTGCGGTTCCGGTGTCTACGGTTTCCATGATTTTGGTGGCCATCTTCATCATACGAGCTCTCACGTCTTGCTTGGTGATGGTGGCGTTGCCCTTGTGATTGTTGTGGTGCCGCATTTGGTGGTGGCACTTGGTCTTGACGACGATCTTGGGGAGCTTGCTCGTGTTGTTGGCGCGTTTGAGGACGAGGCGGAGGCGCTTGGTCCTCACGACGAGCTTGGGGAGCCTGCTCTTGGTCATGGCGTGGTTGACGATGATGAGCATTGTCTTGCTCCCTGTGGCGAGGAGGACGGTGAGCCGCATGTATAATGGGTCGCTCCCCTTCTTCATGATGTGGAGGAGGCTCTTCATGGCGCTCATGTTGTCGACGCGGACGTTCGTGTTGATGATGACACCTTGGTGGGTCTTCAAGAGCTTCACGTCGACGGCGTCCTTGTTCGTCCGTTTCGGAGGATTCACTTGTTGTTGGAGGAATGTGTCGTTGACGATGGGCTTGGGGGTCCACATGAGGTTGCTCTTGTTGAATCACTAGTGCCCTTGGTTGTGGGCAGTTCGCTTCACGTCTTGGAAGTCTTGCGGAGAGGTCACCATCATAGCTTGACGTTGCGGCGTGCCGCGGAGATGGTACCGCTTGAGAAGAGCTCATGGAGTCAAGGATTGGTCCATCTCGGTACCTTGGAGCATGAGGCGTGAAGAACTTGATTCACTTGAGGAGTGTCGTGACGACCTTGAGTCGCGAGATCACGGTCTTACGAGCCCATCAATGAGGCGTTGAAGCTTTTCATCTGTTGTAGCGAGATCACGAACAAGAGCTTCATTTTGATGGCCGAGGTTGTGTTGCATAGCATGCATTTGTCCTCGGACCTCTTCGAAGCGGTTGTCGATGTTCTTGAATTCCACTCGGGTTTCGCTAAATTGTTCGTCTTGGTGCCGCTCAAGGGCTTCACAATGGTAGTTGAATTCTCCTCGGACCTTCCAATGATCCCATCTTGTCATGTATTGTGTGTCTTCCTCTTGAGGTGGTGTTGGTTGGGACGACTCGCCATTTCTGTCCATGATGCAAAGCCGACAAGGGTTGTATATGGAGAAGAAACGCGGGGAGTTAGCCTTTTATCTCACCTTGGAGATTGTATCAAACCAATTGCCAGACAAGAGAGCTAAGAGCTTGCAAAGTGAAATCGCAAAGAAACTCGCACACAAATAGACTACAACTCTCAAAAGCTTTTGGTGGAAGGTTAGGATTGTGGAAAACCAAACGAAACAATCCAAGCAAAAGGATATTGTTCTAAGTGGTAAATAACCAAAGATCAAAAGCAAAAGGATACGATCTACAAAAACACGGGAGAACGCACATGTGGAGATTAAAGGGGTTAGCACGACTATGAAAATGAGCACAAAAGGTCCTAACGAAGACTATGCTCGGTTGTCGTGCCAACTCAAGGAGATACCACAACTCATTTGCCAAAAGAGGATAAGCAATGGATTTGTTCACTTGCCTTGGCGCGCTTTTTCCTCTCTCTTTTTGCTTACAAGCTTGATACTCACTTTTTATTGGGAGACTATGTATCTTGATATTTTTATTTTTCTTTTTTTTAATTATTTTTCTCCCTTTCTATACTACTATGTTAACTTTTGTATTTTCCCTCACACTCTCACTTTCCAAAGGAAAGTGCACAATGCTTAGACGAACACAAAATGAGTTGCTCTCATAGGATAGATACACAAAAAGTAAGATATGGGGTTGTCAAAGTGGCGCAAGTTATACCTTTGGTATTGTTGACGACTTGCAACCGGTGATGTGGAAGATGTTCGGAAGTCGCGGTGTCGAGGAGCGCGTGATGTAGGGGCAGTCGCCGGAAATTTCGGTCGGCAGTCCGGTCTGGCCGGAGCTGTCGCCGGAAATTCCGGCTATAGAACCGGTTCGCCAGATCTGGTGCTGAAACCTGTTCGAGATGAACTCCAAAATGTCAAACTGAGAATTCGGTCAAAATTTCGACAAAATTGGGCTGGGAAAAGGTCAAGGGATGTAGATCAAGACCCAAAGCAACAGATCTATGGACCAAAACCACGAAAAACTCACCAAATCCAGAGATCGATCCGAAGGCAATTTGGAGCTCTTTTTTGGGGAATATTCGATTTTATGGTGGATAGAAAAAAATTGAGGGGAAATTCGTGATCAACCTTGATCTTGATACCAATATGTTAGGGGTGACCCCTTAGGGTGGCCCGATCTTTCACGAATTCCATAGGAATCGAGGGGAAAGCGGTGGAAGGAGGAAGGGGATGAAATCCACGAACACACATGCGAAGAACTCGATGAGCACACACACACACATAAAAACACGATACAAGCCGATAGCTCACGCCGGTGGCAACCGGTCCAACACAATCCCTAGGATCGGCGTTGGGCAAGACACTCTCCCACGACCAACAACGGGGGTGAGAGGCTTGATGAGATCTTGACTACTTGGGCACGAGACACCGAGATCCCAAGGACTTGTACAACTTGAACGCACGAGGCAAAATCCAAGAGGTTGTGGATAATTTGGTGCTCCTTGTCAAGGAGCATGAGACAAATAGTTGATAGATCCTCAAAGGGGTGTCTTCAACTACAATTATCCAAGTCTAGGGTTTACAATAGAGGTTGGGGGCTATTTATAGGCCAGCCACATAAACAAGGGTAGTTTGGGTTTGAAACGGTAAAGTCTAGGCGAAATAAGGGGTTACATGGGCTAAGCCCGATAGTTGACTTGACTCTGGGGATTTCTGGCGCGAGGCCCGGCGGCGCTGGAGTGGTCACCGATATTTCCGGTCGCGAACCTGAAGGCCTTACAGTACGCATTTTCGGTCTTCATCGGAATGTTCCGGTCGTCGCCGGGATTGTCGGCGAGGAGGCCGGTCGACCGGGACTGTCGCCAGAAGTTCCAACGAGGGAACCGGTTCGCCGGGCCTGGCGCCGGTTTGCCCTAGCGAATCTCCTCGGGCCACCCTTGGTTCCTCCCTTGGCGACACTTCATTGGATTCATAGCTGAGAATGCACAGAGTTTGGGAATGAATCAGCAAGCCATCCAAGGGTGTATTGAAATCACATGTGGAAAGGAGCGAGTTAACCTTAGCTTGTAGGAGCTTGGCTCGAGCACAGGTCAACGGTCCACTTGGGGGACTAGTTGGCATGGATGTAGACGCATCCGTAGGACGGGCTGCATCAATTATTCTCGGATTTAAACAAGTAACCGTCTAGCAATAAATGTGATCCGTATATAATGTTCATGCTCAACGTAGGCACTAAATAACAATTATTTAAGTATAAAACTAATCCTGATGGTAGATGAAGAGGTAGCGTGCCGACCTTTGATCCATTTCCAAAGCGCATCGTCACCTCGTTCTTCGCTAGCTTTCGTTTATTCTGCAGGACCTGTTTTGAGTTACAAATATGAGCAACTGAACCAGTATCAAATACATAGGAACTACTACGAGTACTAGTGAGATACACATCAATAACATGTATATCGGATATACCTTTCTTCTTGATGTTTCCGTTCTTCAAATCCGCCAAGTACTTAGGGCAATTCCGCTTCTAGTGACCCTCTCCCTTGCAGTAAAAGCACTCAGTATCAGCCTTAGGCCTAGCCTTGGTCTTCTTCATCGGCGCGGTAACTTTCTTACCGCCCTTCTTGAAGTTTACCGTTTTCTTAGACTTGCCTTGCTTCTTGAATTTGGTGGTCTTATTGACCAACAACACTTGGTGCTCTTTCTTGATCTCCACTTATGCGGACTTTAACATGGAGAAGAGTTCGGGCAACGACTTGTCCATGTTTTTCATATTGTAGTTCATCACAAAGTTCTTGTAACTTGGTGGTAGTGATTGGAGTACACGGTGAATCCCCAAAGCATTAGGAATCACTATACCTAAGCTTTGAAGCTTGCTTGCGTGCCCAGACATCTTAAGCACGTGCTCACTGACGGAGCTGCCCTCTTCCATCTTGCAGTTAAAGAACTTTTCAGAAATCTCATAACTCTCAACTGCCGCGTGAGCCTCAAATATCATTTTGAGTTCACGGACAATATCATGTGGGTCATGGTTCTCAAACCTTTTCTAAAGCTCCAATTCCAAACCATACAAGATAACACATTGAACTGTGGAGTACTGATTCTTCGAGCGAGGAAAACATTCTTTACCTCATCGGTAGCATCAGCTACAGGCGGGTCACCCAGTAGTGCATCCAGCACATATGTCAAATTACCAGCATTGAGGACAATCCTCAAATTGCGGAACCAATCCGCGAAGTTTCTTCCATTGTTTTTCAACTTTTCTTTCTCTAGGAACGCATTAAAATTGATGGTAGGAGCCGTCATTGATCTACAACATATTTGCAATAGTTTAAACTAAGTTTAAGACAAATTGAGTTCTAATTAATAGTTAAATTAATCTAGGTGAACTCCCACTCAAAAAAATATCCCTCACATTGTTTTAGTGATCACACGAACCAAATCCACCACATCAAAACTGATCATCACGAGAGTTGATGTAGCTTCAATCACGAACAATCAACATGTTCATCATATCTACTATATGACTCATGCTTTACCTTTAGGTGATCCGTGTTCCGAGACCATGTTTGTACATGCTAGGCTCATCAAGATCAAACCTTAGCTTCCGCATGAGCAAATCTGGCTTGCTCACGTTGTATACACTCGCAGAATCTAACACACTCGATCATCACGTGGTGCTTCGAAACAACGAGCTTTAGCAACGATGCTTACTAAGTATGAACACTTTAAAACTTGAAATTGTGTGCTTGAGGGATCACCTTATAATGCTACCATCGTGAACAAAGCAATACAAGATGCATAAAAGGATTAACATCACATGCAATTCATAATATGTGATATGATATGGCCTTTCTTCTTGTGCTTACGACCTCCATCTTCAAGCATGAACATGATATCCATCATCATCGATGTGGCGTCAAGGTCAATGGAGCCGCTTCATGGTTGTCGTCCACCAGTATCAACTATTACAATTACTTAGAATAGACACGCAGGTCTTAACGGAATTTAAAAGACAACCATATGGCTCCTGCTGGCTGCCAACTTACAATAAGGAACATTGCATACATCATATATAATCACAATCATGGCCATACCACATCACAGCACACCCCTGCAAAACAAACTTAGACGCCTCTAATTTTCTTTGCATATTTTACGTGGTTTGGGGCTTTCAATAAGTGTCGTTCTAACTTACAAACAAGAACCACAACGTTGATGTTTGAACTATCAAGTGCCCATTGTAAATTGAATCTATACTATGATGGGAGAGATAGACACCCGCAAAGCCACTTATGCAATACAAGTTGCATGTTAAGCGTGGAGCAAGTCTCATGAACGATGTCATGTAAGGTTAGCCCGGGCTGCTTCATCCCATCATACCGCAAGATGCAAAGTACACAAAAAGCAATTGATAATAAAAGCACCACCGCCCACAATGACCATTGTGTTCTACTGGTGCAACAGATCTATATATAGACATGGATCTGATACAACTGTAGGGGTTCGTAGCATGGAAAACAAAAAATTTCTACCGCATGCACACAAACAAGCCAAGATCTATCTACTAGATTGTAGCAACGAGTCGATAGAAGCACTCACCCTCAAAGATTCCAAAGCGGTTAACGAGAGCATATTCTCGTGGGTGATGTGGTTGTACACTTGACGATCTCAAGATCGCGTAGACGATCCTTCCGGCACTGCGTTCCGGCAGCGCTTCCGCAGTCGGTCACACGTTCGGTACTCGATGAAGACCTTCCTCTCCCTTGTTCCCGCATGCAGTGGAGGTTGTAGTTCTCCCCTCACGATTCCGGCAGCACGACAGCGTGGTGTCGGAAGTAGAGGGAAGACCCCGCAGGGCTTCGCCTAAGCCGGTGCGAGTTATGGTGGAATTAGGGTTTCCCAATGATCTAGGGTTTTGAAGACCGGGAGGAGGAGGAGGTGTCGGCTGCGGCTAGGGCGACGACGACGGGACGGCGACGCCTGGCGGCGGCGGCTGCGGCACAGCAGCGAGGCTGCGGCGGCGGCTTGGGTGGAGAGGGGCTGGGCTTTGTGCTTTGGGCCAGCCCTATCCCTCTATTTATGAGAGGGTGAAGCCTTGGGAGGGGGAGTTTGAATCCACTTCCAAACCCAAGTTGGAAGGACTCTCTCCTACTTCCATTAGGAAACTATTGTTCCAGCTTGACTTTTCAAACCTTCCGTTTGACTTTCAATTTAGAGCTTTAATTCTCTCTCACAAATGACCACACCAAGTGACCTAGGATATGATATAATAATTCAACTTACCCATGACACATTCATGGACCATTCTCCTTCTGGACCGGTGAACCTTCTAGAACCTCTCCAATGAAAACATTGGAATGTTTCCCGAACTCCGGAATCGGACTTTCCTTATATGAATCTTATTCTCTGGACCATTCCGGATCTCCTCGTGATATCCTGGATCCCATCCGAGACTCCAAACAACATTCGGTATCCCTTATTAACATTCCATATCTACTAAACAATATTGAATCCTTAAGTGTGTCTCCCTACGGTTCGTGAATTATGCAGACATGACCGAGACACTTCTCCGATCAATAACCAATAGAGGAATCTGGAAATTCATATGGCTCCCACATATTTCAACGGTTACTTTGCGATCGAATGAACCACTTACATACGATACCAATTTCCCTTTGTCTTACGATAGTTTACTTATCCAAGGTTTTGATCGTCGGTATCTCTGCATACCTAGTTCAACCTCGTTACCGATAAGTACTATTTTCTCGTTCCCGTGATATGTGATCCCTTGTGAGCCAGTCACATGCTTGCAAGCTAATTGGATGACATTCCACCGAGAGGGCCCAGAGTATATCTATCCGTCATATGGATGGACAAATCCCACTCTTGATCCATGTGCCTCAACCCATACTTTCCGAATACTCAATGCCACCTTTATAGCCACCCAGTTACGGTGCGGTGTTTGATGTCATCAAAGCATCCTTCAGGTGATGGTGATTAGCATGATCTCATGGTCGAAGGAATTAGGTTACTATGTATCAGAAAGCTTATAGCAAACGAACTATTGAAATGACTTGATCTTTATGCTACGCTTATCTATAGGAGTATGTCCATCATACCATTCTCCTAATGATATGATCTCATTGTTAACAACATCTCAATGTTCATGATCGAGAAACCACGATCATCTATTAACCAACAAGATAGTATTATTAAAGAGGCTTTACTAGGGACTCTAATTTAGTTTACAAATCACACAAGTATTAATATTTCTGGTTAATACTGTTATAGCATGAGAGTAAACATTTATCATAAACACAAAGATATATAATAACCACTTTTATTATTGCCTGTAGGGCATATCTCCAACAAAACCGTAGCCCTAGACACCGACCACACCACCTCCTCGGTGCCCTCTAAACCCTAGATCACCGAGGCCCTCTTCTACTCCACCATACTTGCTATGGCTTAGGCAAAGCCCTGCGGGATCTCCCCTCTAAACTCCAACACCACACCGTCGTGCTGCCAGAATCACAAGGAGAGAGCTACAACCTCCGCTGCCTGCTGGAACAAGGGAGAGGAAGGTCTTCATCGAGTACCAAACGTATGATCGACTGCGGGAACGCTGCCGGAACGCGGCGCCAGAAGGATTGTCTACGCGATCTTGAGATCGGCAAGTGAATGACTACATCACCCACGAGAATCTGCTCTCGTTAACCGCTTTGGAATCTTCAAGGGTGAGTACTCTATCGACTCGTTGCTACAATCTAGTAGATAGATCTTGGCTTGTGTGTGTTCATGCGGTAGAAATTTTTTGTTTTCCATGCTACGAACCTCTACAGTTGTATCAGAGTCGTGTCTATATGTAGATCTGTTGCACGAGTAGAACACAATGGTCATTGTGGGCGGTGGTGCTTTTATTATCAATTGCTTCTTGTGTACTTTTCATCTTCCGGGATGATGGGATTAAGTGGCTCGGGCTAACCATGCATGACATCGTTCATGAAACTTGCTCCACGCTCTACATGCAAGTTGTATTCAATAAGTGGCTTTGCAGGTGTCTGTCTCTCCCATCATTGTGAAGATTCAATTTACAATGAGCACTTGATAGTTCATGCATCAATGTTGTGGTTCTTGTTCGTAAGTTAGAACGTTACTTATTGAAAGCCCCAAACCACGTAAAAGATGCAAAGAAAATTAGAGGTGTCTAACTTTGTTTTCCACGGGTGTGTTGTGCTGTGATATGGCCATGATTGTGATTATATATGATGTATGCAATGATCCTTATTGTTAGTCGGCAACCAGAAGGAGCCTTATGCACTACTAGGAAACCAGCTATAGATAGACAAAACTTATGTGGCGCATTGTTTCCCTATATGCGCCACAGATAAACTCCAGTGGCGCATTTCAGGTAATGCGCCATAGAAGTCTTCACACTTTGTGGCGCATATAGGGAAACAATGCGCCACAGAAGTTTGGTGGACCCACCACCGGGGTAGGCCTCCCACACTTTCTATGGCGCATATGTCCAAATGCGTCACAGAATGTAACACCCCAGTTTTAGCTAAATCTACATTAGGGTTTGATTGTGCATCATTAGCATCATTCTAAAAAAACGTATACAAAGATAAAATACAAAACAAAAAAGGGAACGGTTTTGATAAAACAAAATGAGCAGCAGCAGCCTTGCCAGGCCGCAGCCTAGCTTGCCATCTCTCTCTTCCTCTCCTCTATCTGCTGCTTGCGTAGCATCCCGCAGCCCAGCGCGGCCCAGCCCCAGCCCAATACCGTTTCTCTTCTGTTTTCGTCGTCTTCCTCGCGAGGAAGCTCCTCCATGTCGTCTCCGACGCCGTCCGCCGCCGCTGCGATGCGCGCTGCGCGCTGAGATGCTCGCCACCGCTTGGAGGGCCTACAAGTACCCCGTCATCGCCGAGGAGCCCTAGCCGTGCCCCAGTTCTCCTCTTCATCCCTCTTTCTTCCATTTCCAGCGGAGCCTGAAACCCTAGCAGAGGTCGCCGCTCGTCGCCATTGCTCTCGACCTCCCCTCGCCGTTCTACGACCACCACCACGACCGCCATGCTCGACTTCTTCCTTCTCCCCAAAAAGTGCTAGCCAGGGAGCCCCCTAATCGCCGGATTTGAGTCGTCTTCCTCGAGCCCGACGACCACCGCCGTCAACATTGCCGCCGTTCAAGACCTCGCCTCGGCTCGCCATCACCACCAACTGCTTCGGGGTGAGCCTCTGGTGCCCTAGGCATCCTTCGCTTGCTCGCTAGCTCGCTGTAACCGCCGCTCGCCATTGACCTGCAAGTGTCGCCGCCGCCGCTCGCAGTAGCTGCTGCTCCGACGACCCAATTGGAGCGGCGTCGCCCCTTTTAGGTCCGCCTTGACGCGCTGAATCGAACGACCAAAGCCGTGCAGCCCCGCTCGCCCTCTGCCTCCATCCACCGCCGCATCTGGCATGTCCCCGGCGAACCCGCGTGGCTTGCCAACGTGGCACCGGGCACAGTAGTCAGCCGCAGCGGCTTGCTACTGCCTTGGTGAAAAACACCCCAACGGCCCCCCTGTTCCACTTTGCCTGCGTGGCTTGCCTATGTGGACTCTGGCCCACATGTCAGTCACTGTGGCTAGGTATGCCTGCGGTGTAAAAAGTTTAACCAACTTTTAATAATTTCAGAAAAAGGATAAATCTTATAAATTTAATAAGTAATTATTTATAAGTTAGAAAAATATGTATAATATACCAAAATGTTCAGAAAAATGAAACCTACCTCTCTAAGCTATCATCATGCATTGTTCAACAATTTAAATGACAAGTTTACTTAGAAGAACATAGTAACCCTCACAGGTGATTCCGGAGTTTCGCCGAGTTAGGGTTTTCACCCCTCGGAACCCCGATTAAGCTGTCAAGCATGTCCTAGGGTTACATTTCAATCCAAATTAACTTGTCATATCATCATCCTTGCTTGAGCATTGCATCGATGCCACGTGTTGATTATTTCCTTCTTTTTCCGGTGTTCGGTTCTTTGCGGTAGAATACGATATCGAGATCGAGATCGAAGCCCAAGGTTAACACCATCGAAGATCGACGAACAATACTTGACCAACTGTAACAAGTCAAGTAAAATATTCCCGAAGATCTGCTTATCGGTTATCAACTGGCAAAGGCAAGCATAGCCCCACCATGATATAATCCTATGATTTCGAAAGCATTTCAATTCTGCCATGTTGCATACGATTCTACTGTGGTCTTTTATCGATAGATAGAGTATCCTATCAATTGCATTACTCCCTTTGAGCTTATATTACTTGATACATTACTCCTAGCAAAACTAGGTTTGGCTTGTGTACATTGCTAGAGCTTATATCTGTGTCTTCTTAGCCATGCATAGCTGTCAGTTCTGGTCCATCCAGATGATGTATCAGATGCAAAGAATCTAGTATGACAGGAGAACGTGATGAGATGAGATCAGATGTGATATGAGATTAAACATGCTAAGGCTTGTATGGGAGGCCACGATGGGATGTGGTTTTTCTAGTCCCATGCTCGCCACCACTAGGACCTGAGATCTTGCCTTTGGAACCAAGACGAGCGTGCAACCACACGGGGCTTGGACAACCTCACGAGCAACTAACTTGCCTAGTAGATTCCATGAGTCACATAGTTCGGGCGTTCCATTCTACATATGCATTGAAAACGTTTTTGAAAGAGGTGGTGAAGGAGGTGCATTCATACAGGTAGGGAAGCGTGAACCGGGTTGCTTGGGGTTGATGGCGCCCCTGGTAAACCAACCTCGCCTCACATCTTTAAGTACCGACTTCAGGATTTGACCCATTACGGCGGAATCATACTTATTGCGTGACTCATGGTCTCGGTGAAAGCAAGGTAAAGGTCGTGTCTAACCACCCTCTGTCGGCCTTCCAAGGAAGAAGGCTATTACTAGTGGCATTAAGAGAAGGTTAGTACGTGTGGGTAAAGTTGTACACCCCTGCAGGGTAATAATCTTTTCGAAAAGCCGTGTTCACGGTTATGAACGCTTGGCGACCAGATTCTAAGATCATAGAGAACTTTAACCTAATCGTAAAACTTGCCAGATAAACATGTGCTTAAGGATGCTTCCTCATGGGTAAGAGGGGGTGATCCTAGTTGGTAGATGATGATGATTCGGTGGATATCAAAAGATGATGATCAATACTTTGGAGACGTCGCTCTCTTATCCCCTTTTAAAATACTCTGATTAGACGAGCTTCTTCTCTCTCTTGTTTTACAAACAAAAGTGGCTTTATGCAAAACAACTCCACCAGCCAGAAGTCTTGCGGAGTACACCCTGTACTCACCCTTGCTTTGTTGATACTTTTGGCAGAGTAAGTGTTCTCTGAAGATCAGTTTGGTACTACATCGACATCGACGAGTAGCTTGGGGTTCCCGGCCGGCAGCCTAGAATCTATGGGCTAGGACGTCATCGTTATGCTTCAGGCTTCTTAGGCCATTTGTTAAGTTTGCTATACTTACTAGCATAATCTACCTTCCATTGTTTGATGTTTGCGGTCAGTGACCTCTGCTTGTAATATTTTGGTTCTCTGCTCAGTTAAGAGCTTGCTGTAATAATTTTTGTGTCGTAGGGTCATTGATGTGTTACCGATTCTTCACTGGATATTCTCGAGATCAATGTTAAGCTTATTTCAGACGAAGGTCTTGGATTTGTTTAGCTCTGATCCCGGGGGTGTCACACAGAAGTTCCAACTTTTGTGGCGCATATGGACATATGCGCCATAGAAAGTGAGGAACTTCTATGGCACATATATAGATATGCACCACAGAACATGGAAACCCAGATTTCACACCCCCCCTTGTGGATCGCCTTTTAACTTTTGTAAAAAATAAATGAAAATGATAAAAAATTCAAAAAAGTAATTCCTTGGAGATGTAGTTATATTTTGGGGTATAGCTGTAGGGAAAATTAAAAAACATGAATTTCGATGTATTTTGCAAAAAAAGTTCATGGGACAGTAAAACGGTCATAACTTTTGCATACGATGTCGGAAAAAAGTTTAATATACCAAAATTATTGTCTCGAAACTTCCTACTCGATTTCGAAAAGAGTAAAAAGTTATGGCAGAAAGAAGATTTTTCCTGCAAAAAAATAAAAAGGGGGACAAACTTCTGTGGCACATTTCTCCCATATGCGCCACAGAAGTCTTGGGCGGGATTCGAATTTTGAATCCCGCCACCCCTTCTCCCTCTTTTATCCTCTTCCACTCCTCCACCCTTATCCTCCTCCACAATTCTTCTCCTCCCCTTCTTCCTCACCTTCTCCTCCTCCCTCCTCCTCCACCCCGGTGAGCTCCTCCTCTAGCGGCCTCCTCCTCTACCCCGGTGAGCTCCTCCTCCTCCCTCTTCCACCCCGGTGAGCTCCTCCCTCCTCCACCCCGGTGAGCTCCTCCTTTGGCGGCCTCCTCCTCCAGCGGCCTCCTCCTCCGGCGGCCTCCTCATCTCCTCCACCAGCGACCTCCACCTCCTCCTCCGCCAAGGCCCTCCTTCACCGGCGGCCTCCTCCTCTCCTCCACCAATGACCCCCTCCTCCTCCTACGGCATCCTTTTCCTCCTCCGGTGACCCCACCTCCGGCCAGATCTGGCCAGGTTTTTTTTTAATTTTGAAAAAAACACCAGTGGCACATATTGGCCATATGCGCCACATAAGTTTAAGATATGGTTGGGGACTTATGTGGCGCATATTGGCAATATGCGCCATAGAAGTTTTTGAGACTTCAGTGGCGCATTTCAATATGCACCACAGAACTACACTTTAGTGGCGAGATAACAGTGGTGTATCCCATATGCGCCACAGAAGTCCCAAAATGATGCGCCACTGGTAGGCCTTTTCCTAGTAGTGATGGTTGTCTTTTAATTTCGTTAAGACCTGCATGTCTATTATTCAAAGTAGTTATAGTAGTTGATGCTGGTGGACGACAACCATGGAGCGGTGTCATTGACCTTGACGCCATGCCGATGATGATGGAGATCATGTTCGTGCTTGAAGATGGAGATCGGAAGCACAAGAAGAAAGGCCATATCATATCACATATTATGAATTGCATACTATGTTAATCCTTTTATGCATCTTGTATTGATTAGATCAGGACGGTAGCATTATAAGATGATCCCTCTCACAAAATATCAAGTAATAAAGTGTTCATCCTTAGTTAGCACCGTTACAAAGACTCGTCATTTCGAAGCACCATGTGATGATCGGGTGTGATAGAATCAACATGTGCATACAACGGGAGCAAGCCAGATTTTATCATGCAGAAACTAAGGTTAATCCTGACGAGCCTAGCATGTACAGACATGGTCTTGGAATAGGGATGACCAAAAGGTAAAGCATGAGTCATATAGTAGATATGATGAACATGTTGATTGTTCTCCTTTGAAACTACATCATCTCCCGTGATGATCATACTTGATGTAGTGAATTTGGTTCGTGTGATCACTAAAACAATGTGAGGGATATTGTTTTGACTTGGAGTTCACCTAGATTAATTTAAGTATTAATTAGAACTCAATTTGTCATAAACTTAGTCTAAACTATTGCAAATATGTTATAGATCAATGGCGGCCCCTACCATCAATTTTAATGCATTCCTAGAGAAATAAAAGTTAAAAAACAATGGAAGCAACTTCGTGGACTGGTTCCGTAATTTGAGGATTGTCCTTAATGCTGTTCAGTTGACCTATGTTCTGGATGCACAGCTAGGTGACCCACCTGCATATGATGCTACTGCTAAGGTGAAAAATGTTTACTGTACTTGGAAGAATCAGTACTCCACAGTTCAGTGTGCTATCTTGTATGGTTTGGAATCGGAGCTTCAGAAAAGGTTTGAGAACTTTGACCCACATGATATTGTCCGTGAACTCAAAATGATATTTGAGTCTCACGCGGCAGTTGAGAGTTATGAAGCTTTTGAAAAGTTCATTAACTGCAAGATGGAAGAGGGCAGCTCTGTCAGTGAGCATGTGCTTAAGATGTATGGGCACACCAATAAGCTCCATAGCTTAGGAATAATAATTCCTAATGCTTTGGGGATTCACCGTGTCCTTCAATCACTACCACCAAGTTACAAGAACTTTGTGATGAACTACAACATGCAGCGCATGGATAAGACGTTACCAAAACTTTTCTCTATGTTGAAGTCTGCGCAAGTGGAGATCAAGAAAGAGCACCAAGTGTTGATGGTCAATAATACCACCAATTTCAAGAAGCAAGACAACCTGAGAAAAAGGGAAACTTCAAGAAGGGCGGTAAGAAAGCTACCGTGCCGTCGAAGAAGACCAAGGCTGGGCCTAAGCTTGATACTGAGTGATTTTACTGCAAGGGAGAAGGTCATTGGAAGCGGAATTGCCCCAAGTACTTGGCGGATCTGAAGAACGTCAACATCAAGAAGAAAGGTATATCTGATATACATGTTATTGATGTGTATATTTATAGTAATCATATTAGTGCCTGGGTATTTGATACTGGTTTGGTTGCTCATATTTGTAACTCGAAAGTGGTGCTGCAGAATAAACGGAGACTAGCGAAAGACGAGGTGACGATGCGCATTGGAAACGGATCAAAGGTTGATGTGGTCGCGGTCAGCATGCTCCCTCTTCATCTACCATCGGGATTAGTTTTATACTTAAATAATTGTTATTTGGTGCCCGCGTTGAGCATGAACATTATATCAGGATATTATTTATTGCGAGACGGTTACTTGTTTAAGTCTGAGAATAATGGTTGTTCGATTTATATGAGTAATATCTTTTATAGTCATGCACCTTTGATAGATGGTCTATTCTTGTTGAATCTCAATTATAGTGATACACATGTTCATAATATAGAAGCTAAACGTTTGAAATTAAATGATAATTCTACATACATGTGGCACTGTCGTCTTGGTCACATTGGAGTGAAGCATATGAAGAAACTCTATTCCGATGGACTTTTTGAATCACTTGATTTTGAATCACTTGAAAGATCTGAAGCATGTCTAATGGGAAAAATGACTAAGACTCCATTTTCTGGTATGATGGAGCGAGCAACGAACTTATTGGAAATCATACATACCGATGTGTGTGGCCCAATGAGTGTAGCATCGCGCTGTGGTTATCGTTATGTTCTTACTTTTACGGATGACTTAAGTATTATGGGTATATCTATTTCATGAAACATAAGTCTGAAACTTTCGAGATGTTTAAGGAATTTCAAAGTAAAGTAGAGAATCGATGTAATAAGAAGATTAATTTCTATGATCTGATCGTGGAGGTGAATATCTAAGTTACAAGTTTGGTGAGAATTTGAAGAAATATGGAATACTTTCACAATTGACACCGCCGGTAACACCACAACGTAATGGTGTGTCCGAACGTCATAATTGAACTCTCTTAGATATATGGTTCATTTTATGATGTCACTTACAGATTTCCCGTTATCATTTTGGGGTTATGCATTAGAAACAACCGCATTCACTTTAAATAAGGAACCATCTAAATCCGTTGAAACGACACCGTATGAATTATGTTTTGGGAAGAAACCTAAATTGTCGTTTCTTAAAGTTTGGGATTGCGAAGATTATGTAAAGAAGTTATTGCCCGACAGGCTTGATCCCAAAGCAGAAAAATGCGTCTTCGTAGGATACCCGAAGGAAACTATTGGGTATACCTTCTATCTTAGATCCGAAGGCAAAATTTTTGTTGCCAAGAATGGATCCTTTCTAGAGAAGGAGTTTCCCTCGAAAAAATTGACTAGAAGGAAAGTAGAACTTAACGAGGTTGTCGAACCTTCTCTCGGATTTGAGAGTAGCGCAGCACCGAAAGAAGTTCATGTGGCGCCTACACCAATAAGGGAGGAAGCTAATGATGGTGATCATGAAACTTCGGTCAAAGTTACTACGGAACCTTGCAGGTCGACGAGAACTCATACCACTCCCGATTGGTATGATCCTGTTTTAAGTGTCATGTTGGTGGACAATACCAACGACCCTGCGACATATGAGGAAGCGATGAGGAGCCCAGATTCCAATAAATGGCAAGAAGCCATGAAATCCGAGATTGGATCCATGTATGAAAACCAATTATGGACTTTGGTAGACTTATCGGATGGACGAAAGGCTGTTGAGAACAAATGGATTTTTAAGAAGAAAAGAGATGTTGATGGTAATGTAACCGTCTATAAAGCTCGACTTGTCGCAAAAGGGTTTCAACAAATTCAAGGAGTTGACTACGATGAGACTTTCTCACCGGTAGCAAAGCTAAAGTATGTGAGGATTTGTTAGCAATCTCTGCATATTATGATTATGAGATATGGAAGATGGATGTCAAAATGGCGTTCCTAAATGGAGACATTGATGAAGGGTTGTATATGATACAACCCAAAGGTTTTGTCGATCCTAAAGATGCTAACAAGGTATGCAAACTTCAACGATCCATTTATGGATTGAAGCAAGCATCCCGAAGTTGGAATCAATGTTTTGATAAGGTAATCAAAAGTTTTGGTTTTATACAAACTTATGGAGAAGCTTGTATTTACAAGAAAGTGATTGGGATCTCTATAGCATTCCTAGTACTATATGTGGACGACATATTGTTGATTGGGAATGATGTAGACCTTCTTAAAAGTGTCAAAGATTATTTTAATAATAGTTTTTCAATGAAGGATCTTGGCGAAGCTGCTTATATATTAGGCATAAAGATTTATAGAGATAGATCAAGACGTCTAATATCGCTTTCACATAGTACATATTTGGAAAAAGTTCTAAAGAGATTTGGAATGGAAGATAGCAAGAAAGGGTTCTTGCCCATGTTGCCCAATACGACCTTGAGTAAAACTCAAAGTCCCTCTACGGCAGAAGATAGAGAGAGGATGAGTAAAACTCCCTATGCCTCAGCCATAGGATCTATCATGTATGCCATGCTATGTACTAGACCCGACATTGCATATGTTGTTAGTTTGACTAGCAGATATCAAAGTGATCCAGGGGTGGGTCATTGGACAGTGGTCAAAAACATCCTTAAGTACTTGAGAAGAACTAAGGATATGGTTCTTTCTTATGGAGGTGATAAACAGCTCGCTATTAATGGTTACACCGATGCTAGTTGGAAAACCGATCTGGATGATTCTAAATCTCAATCTGGATACGTATTTACTTTGAATGGTGCAGTAGTGAGCTGGAGGAGTGCAAAGCAAAGCGTTATGGTGAGATCTTCAACTGAATCAGAATACATAGCTGCTTCGAAGGTTTCACAAGAGGCGATATGGATGAAGGAGTTCATTATGGAGCTTGGTGTGGTTCCCAGTGCACTGGACCCAATGTTTATCTACTTTGATAACATGGGCGCCATAGCCAATGCGCAGGAGCCAAGGTAACACTAGAATCTAAAGCATATCAAGCTACGTTTTCATGCTATTCGAGAGCATGTCCAAGATGGTGACATAAAGATTTGCAAAGTACAACAGATATGAATGTGGCGGATCCTTGACCCGAGGGCAAAACATGACCAGCACCAAACCACCATGGGTGTTCGGTATATTATCATGTAATCTAGATTATTGACTCTAGTGAAAGTGGGATATTGTTGGAGATATGCCCAAGGGGCAATAATAAAAGTAGTTATTATTATGTCTTCGTGTTTATGATAAATGTTTACATTCATGCTATAACTGTATTAACCGGAAACATTAATACTTGTGTGATTTGTAAACTTGTTAGAGTCCCTAGTAAAGCCTCTTTGTAATACTAGCTTGTTGGTTGATATATGATCATGGTTTCCTAATCATGAACATTGAGATGTTATTAACAACAAGATCATATCATTAGGAGAATGGTGTGATGGACATACTCCTATAGATAAGCGTAGCATAAAGATCAAGTCATTTCAATAGTTCATTTTCTATAAGCTTTCAGATACATAGTAACCTAAATCCTTAGACCATGATGTCATGTTAATCACCATCACCGGATGGATGCTTTGATGACATCAAACACCACTTCATAACTGGGTGGTTATAAAGGTGGCATTGAGTGTTTAGAAAGTATGTGTTGAGTCACATGGATCAAGAGTGGGATTTGTCCATCCATATGATGGATAGATATACTCTAGGCCCTCTCGGTGGAATGTCATCCCATTATCTTGCAAGCATATGACTGGCTCACAAGGGATCACATATCACATGAACGAGTAAAGAGTACTTATGAGTAACGAGGTTGAACTAGGTATGAAGAGATACCGACGATCAGACCTCGGATAAGTAAAGTATCATGAGACAAAGGGAAATTGGTACCGTATGTAAATGGTTCATTCAATCATGAAGTAATCATAGAAATATGTGGGATCCATATGAATTTCCAGATTCCTCTATTGGTTATTGATCGGAGAAGAGTCTCGGTCATGTCTGCATCATTCGAGAATCGTAGGGAGATACACTTAAGGATTCAACGTTGTTTAGAAGATATGGAATGTGAGTAAGAAGACCGAATGTTGTTCGGAGTCTCGGATTAGATCCGGGATATTATGAGGAGAACCGGAATGGTCAGGAGAATAAGATTCATATAACGAAAGTCCAATTCCGGAGTTCGGGAATGGTTTCCATGTTTTCACCGGAATGTTCTAAAAGGGTCTAGAAGGTTCACCGATCCGGAAGGGGAAGGGTACATGGATGTGGCATGACAAAGTGGAATGGTTGCATCATGTCCTAGGTCACTTGGTTGGACACTTGGAAGAGAGAAATCAAACTCTAATTTGGAAGTCAAAAAGACAGTTTCAAAAAGTCAAACTGGGACAATGTTTCCAAGTGGAGGGAGGGAAGGATTCCTACCTAAGGGAGGAATCCTCCCTTTCCTTGCCGCCGTCCAAGCAAGGGGATTTGGGGGATGACTCCCCCTCCCCTTGCCGCCCCTCCCTCTCATAAATAGTAGGAAGGGGGAACCCCTTTCCCCTACACCACAAACCCTAGCCGACGGGCTCCACCCAAGTCACCACCGCCCTAGGCCCTCCTCAAAGTCACCGACTTGGGATAAACCCTAGTCCTAGCCGCCGGCCACACCACCTCCTCAGCGCCCTCTAAACCCTAGATCGCCGAGGCCCTCTTCTACTCCACCATACTCGCTCCGGCTTAGGCGAAGCCCTGGGGATCTCCCCTCTAATCTCCGACACCACGTCATCGTGCTGCCGGAATCGTGAGGAGAGAGCTAGAACTTTTGTTGCCTGCTGGAACAAGGTTGAGGAAGGTCTTCATCGAGTACCGAACGTGTGACCGACTGCGGGAGCGCTGCCAGAACGCGGCGCCGGAAGCATCGTCTATGTTATCTTGAGATCGGCAAGTGAACGACTACATCACACACCATAATCTGCTCTAGTTAATCGCTTTGGAATCTTTGAGGGTGAGTACTCTATCGAATCGTTGCTACAATCTAGTAGATAGATCTTGGCTTGTGTATTTTCATGCGATAGAAATTTTTTTTTTCCATGCTACGAACCCCTACACGCTGCTAGCCCCACGGTGGGCGCCAACTATCATGGTGGTGTCATGGCAGATGCCATATGTAGGCTAAAGATGGGGCCATTAAGTACTACACGGATCCAGGGAGGGATGATGTAGTGGTTTCTATACATGAACAAGTCACTCATGATCCTTCCTTAGATCAACAATGGTTACACTTGCTCCTTGAGCTGTATCAGAGGGAGAGGAGGAACAAGCACTCAACTACCCTCTAAGTGTAAAATGAATGGATCCCCCTCTCTAGTGGTCCTGGCTCACCTTATAAATGGGTGGCCAGGTTACATTAGGGATGACGTGTATGGCATATTTCTCGAATATGCTCATCCCAAAGTGGTAATTCGGTGGTAGTTCCAGAGCGTCGGGCTCTGGGACTGTCACCTCGTGACGCCTCTTCTACCCCTCTGTCCCTCTGACCGTTGTCTATAGCACTTAGTACTGTATAGATTCCTGAGGGAGAGACAGTGTGCAGTGTTGACTTCGGGGTTCGCTCTCTCCTTCTCGAGCAAGATTGCCTATGACTCGGCATCGCCCTGTATGACTCGTCCAAGCCTTCACCTGCGAGATCAATGCATAGTAGATCATCTGCCGACATACCTTATATGTCGGCCGAGTCAAGTTTAGGCCTCCTTGACTCGGGTTGATTCGGTTGTTACTTGGCCGTTAGTTGTTTAACCCGGACGAGTCACTCCCTGACTCGGTCAATATCATTAAGGGCTTTCCCCTTTTTCCTTAGCTTGACCCTACCTAGGGTCATCCCCCCAACAAACTACTAGTCCTCAAAAGGATTATCGGCAACGTCCGTGCCATACCTAATGGCAGAAGTAGGAATCTCGTCATCTGAAGAAGCGTGAGAGTCTCTTGATGCTCCAGTGCCTCGGTAGTCAAAGTAGCTCATGCGATCTTCACAGAGATGGAAGACCGACTTCTCCTAGGCGTCTATATTATAGGCATCGACCAGCTCAGTCCACCTTGGACGACCAAAAAAGGTGCGGTTTGCCTTGTTCGTGACTTGGACCGTGTAGGCCTGTGCATGTTGCTTCAGAGACAGTAGATCAACCTGAAACTTTTCATGCTACCACAACGGCCAATCGAAATGGTCTGGAAACTCAACTCTAAACTTGCAGGGTATGTTCTGCATATAGAATCAGAAGAAAGCAACAATTAGCACGTAATTCAGTTGCAGGGTATATATAGTTTTATTTCTTGTAAATAGACATACCATACTAACTTTGCAGTCATAAGGGAGCACTATGGCAACCTTCTTATTCTTGCACCTTTGGTAACCACAATGCATGCGTTATGGTATCCTGGTTACCAATGGCCCGACAATGGCACCACATAAGAATCAAAAGCGCTCATTGTAGAAGTTGGTAAGTTGGGAAGATGACTTTGCTCGGATCTGATCAGTGCGATCATCGAAAAACAAGTCGATCAATAATCTCTGATCTCGGCATACAGTTTGGGAATACTATTTGCCTTGCTAGCACCAGATCCAGATAAAGAGTAGATTTTTACCATTGGCAATTTTACAATCAACCTATAGAGTCTAATTTTCTTCATACTAGATGCACATATTATCTTTACTATTAATTTCAAAAGCGTGGTGAATGCCTGGTGTCACACATGCAAAAATTACAGAAAATGCCACCGCTAAGAAATTGCCTAACCTCCATAAAAAAGACTAACAAACCTTATCTAACAAGACTAACAAACCTTATCTAACAAGACTAACAAACTTTATCTTATCTATATCTATTATCTAAAAAGAAGGTGTTCTGTTTACTGCCGTTCCGCACTACGTCGATTCTTTTGTCGCGCGTCGCTCCGCTCGCCCCGCACGCACCTAATGGCTAAGCCCAACATCAGACACTCTGCCCAGTCCACCCGATCTTCCACCCTGCCCAGTCCTCCCCACCTCTGCCGCCGCAGAGGGGATCTATCCTTCCAACGGCGCCGATTTCTCTTCATCGTTGGGATGTCGACCGTCTCCAAAACAATGGAGTTTGGCTTCACCCGCGTAGCAGACGCGATCCACGCCCTTGTTGTCCCGGCTGCGGTCTCTATCGAGCTCCAAGACGCGCGGCCGCTCCAGGATCAGAACACCAATGGAGTGCCGGTGGGAGGTGCACGCTTTCAGGCGACTTCTCCATGCCCTCGATGTCACGAGGCGCAGTCTCCGTCGAGCTCCAGGACACGCGGCTAACCCAGAATCAGAGCGCCAATGAAGTGCCGGCGGGAGGTGCGTGATTTCGGGCGACTTTTCCACGCCCTCGCAGTCCTCCCGCGGTCTCCATCGAGCTCCAGGAGGCGCGTTGCCCCAGGATCAAAGCGCCAATGGAGTGCGAGTGGGTGGTGCACAAGAACGTCCTGCAACGATGAGATCAAGACCATCTTTGTGGTGGTCGTTGTGTCGGAGGCGATCATCTTTGCGGACGGATGCCATAGGTGTGCAACCAAGGTTTGTGGCGACAAGATCGATACAGCAACCGTCGCCTCTACTGAATGCCGATGATGGTGATTGACACCGCACCCTTACTCCCTCCGATCCAAATTAATGTTCTCATATTTGTCTAGATTTGGATGTATGTAGAGATACATCATAATCTAGACAAATCTGAGAACATTAATATGGATCTTAGGAAGTAATAAAGCTAGGTCCGATGACCTCATTTAAAAAAAACATATTCTCAGCTGGATTCCCGAAGGAGAAGATCTCTCAGTGTTGTGAATGGCACTTGATTTTCTCATAGTTATACTTATTTTTTATTTTTCTTTGGAAATGAAATGAATCCTTGAACTCCCTGAGACCCTGACACTCAACCACATAGGCTTTTGTCCGTGCTAACTTGATTTGTTATCTCAACAAGTCAACATGGAGTTCTAATATATGTATCTACTGTGAAGGCAATTTGTTGTAAGGCTGATTTGTGATTGAAATAAGGTGTTTTATAAGTAAATTTATACATCTACAAGCAGTGTAATTTATTGAAGATCGTGTTTTTTTTGCAATTTAGATCCTAGGTATATTAAGGAGGACAAGTGGTACACAACACCGCACTAATAAATAAAATACTACTCCCAAGTCCATGGGATATAACTCAACACGAGGTCCACCGTGTTGTCCTGTCAATGACACTCCCACCTAGAGTCGCCATGAACTTTGTATCTGTAGAGGTCCACTGTACCGTTGCCGCTGCCACTCCCACTCTGAGTCGTCGTGAACATTGTATCTGCAGATGGGATCTCTGTTGTCACAAAGTTTTCGACTTCTGTATCTCCATAGCAACACTAGAAAGCAACATCAAGTTGAAGAACCACCAACGCCAAGGTCCTCCCCTCCCACTCCTACATCATCGAAAGGAGGCAAAATTGGCGCCTTGTGACTACCTCATGTACAAGGTCTCATACACTCCATGACACCGGAGGATGCGTCGTCACCACGACGGAGTTGGAGAAAAAAGTTGTTGTGTGGGTGACATCGTAACCACGACACCCACACGGCCACACCTAGCGCACCAAATCTCGCTCCATCCAAGAGAAAGCATGAAGATGCTGCTGCCAGGTACTTAACTTAGCCGTCAAAGTGGGGCTGGAGCTGCAGTAGATTATTTTTCACCGTCATTGTCACCACCACCAGAAAAATGACAGTCAGAACCCTAACCCTACCACTACCTAGACGCAGGAGACACGATTTGTGGTCCCTCTACTCTCCCACCAATGAAGTGAATGATGGAGAGGGAGGGACCCTCGTTCTGGCTAGCTATGGAGCGAGGGAAGTGGAGTTCCTCCCTTTTGCCTCTCTTTCACTATAGCAAAGGGAAAGAGACAGAGAATAATGACATCTTGTGTTGTCGGCTTAACCAAAGGGTGAATTTGGAAAAAAAACAGCAGGTGCACCATATTGGAGATATTTGACAAATTGAAAGATGAAAATACACCATAACAACTAAACAGGGCATGACATGGAAATTTAAATACCGTGGCAACGCACGGGCATTCAACTAGTTAGTCTAGTTACAATGAGATCAGAATCCCACGTGTAAATATATTGTAGCCTTTGGAAAGTTGGCAACATGAGCCGACTGGGATACGGACATTTGCGTTCTAAAAAAAATAGGCTCCCAGCATAGTTGATCTCTGCATACTCACTTAACATCTTATTTGTCTAGCTAGCATCGAATCCGTATCAAGATTAGGTAGTGGCCATTGGCAACTTTGCAACTTGAGTAGAGTCGGATACCGCGTATTTGACGTTGTCTAGTTTCTTCCTACTAGTTGCACATAGTTCTAGTCTAATTAAAATGAGATCAGAATCCCAAGCGTAAATAAATTGTAGCCATTGGCAAGTTGGCAACATGAACGACTAGGATACCGCACATTTGCGCTCCCTAAAAAACAACAGTCTCTCTCCGTGTACTCTGCTGCACCTCTTATTTGTCTAGCCGTTGGGATGTTCCATGATTATAGTAGACTACTTGGCAGATCAGAATCACAGTGACGAGATCAGAATCAAGTTAGTTTAGTATATCTCATCGCTTGGAATGCAAGTTAGCGTGCTACGATGTAGTGGGAAATCTCACTTGTTATCATGATCGGATATTTGACTTTTGTTACATACAAGAAAAGTAGAGCAGAAACATTTCATTTCATGCCTACATATCGGCAGTTACTAACACTATTACTAAATTAACCATCATCCTAGAGGCCAAAAAAATGAAGGATGGTTTCCCACCCAAAAAAATGACGCTCGCAAAATTAAAGTATTGCATCTCCATATGTAAGTTTTCAAGACTCAGTTCTTCTAATTATCTTCCTGATCTAAATCCATAATGATGAATCGATATCCATCACATGCACGCCATGTGGTGTGATCGGAATAATATGATACTTGTAGTATTTTAAGAGATTTACTAGAAGGATGTGTGGCCTTGGTTACGCCTTTGTGTTAGATGCATATCATATCGTCTCAGCATATCCTATCAGTATACCCAAGGTATTACGGTACCTAATATAGGCATGAAAAACCCGGATGTTTAGCTATATATATGGGTGACAACTCAACCTGAGGGAGAATAAAAACTTTATAGCAAGTTTGATCCCTAGGTCAATCACATTAAGCTTTGCTTTTGCTCCAATGGATCAGCTAGGACTATCCTCCTCTTGTTTAGGTTTAGCATTGATGGGGCTATTGCCAGTACTAGCATTCATCGTCCTTATGTTTAGTTCTAAGAACAACGTCATGAGGGGTGGATCCCTTCGGGCCCTGCACTATCCTGGCCTCTTGTTGGCAACCTGTCGGAGATGATGCTCAACAAGCCGGCGTTGCCGTGGATCCACGTCATGATGAAGGAAATGGGCACCGACATCCCCTACATCCGCCTAGATGGCGTCCTCGTTGTTCCGATCACATGCCCGAAAATTGCCCGTGAGGTACTCAAGAAGCACGACACCAACTTTGCCTCCCACCCTCTCACCTTCGCCTCCTCGGTGTTTAGTGGCGGGTACAAGAATGCAGTGCTCTACCCTTCCAGTGACCAGTGGATAAAGATGCGACGCGTACTCACCTCAAAAATAATATGCCCCTCCCAGCACCGGTGGCTACATGACCAGTGCACCCAAGAAGCCGACAACCTCACGAGCTACGTTTACACCCTCGCCACCGCATCATCCTCAGCCTTCGATGTGAGGCATCTCGCAAGGCATTATGGTGCAATGTTATCTGAGGGCTTGCCTTTGGCCGGCGGTAGTTTTGCGAGCCTCGGCCGGATGGTGGTCCGGGCGCGATGGAAGTGGAGCACATGGTCGTTATGTTCACCTCACTAGAGCTCCTTTACCCGTTGTGCGTCTCCGACTACCTCTCGTGGTTGCACGGCCTCGACTTCGATGGTGTTAGGGTTCATGCACTAACCAACTATTCCAAAACACCGATCTGATGGAAAGAATTAGGCAATCCACTTATACAGTTCAACATCCCCCTCGCGTGTGACGGAAAGACAAATCAACACGTGTAAACAGAGAGGTATGGCTCAAGAGTCCAATACGTAGACAAGAGGTGTATAACAGCAATTTATAGGATAAATTATGGAAACCAGGACTCGAGCTGGAGACCTTAGGCTATGATAACATGTTAAGCTTCATGCACTAACCAACTATTCCAAAAGACCGATCTGATGGTAAGAGTCAGACAATCCACTTATGCAGTTTAACATCCCCCTCATGTGTGATGAGACGACAAGTCAACACGTGTAAACAGAGAAGTATGACTGAATAGGCCGATATGTAGACAAGAGGGGGATAACAGCAATTTATAAAAAAAATTGTGAAAACCGGGACTCGAACTCAAGACCCTAGCTCTAATACCATGTTAAGCTGCATGCACTAACCAATTATTCCAAAAGACCAATCTAATGGAAATATTTACACAATCCACTTATACATTTTAGCAGCCCTCACATGTGACGGGAAGACAAGTCAACACGTATAAACAGTGAGGTATGGCTGAAGAGGCCGATACATAGATAAGAGGGGGATAAAAGCAATTTATAGAATAAATTGTGGAAACTAGGACTAGAACTCAAGACCCTAGGTTTCTGATACCATGTTAGGCTTTATACACTAACCAACTATTTCATTAGACCAATCTATAAAAAAAATTATACACATTTATACACAGTTCAACGCGGAAAAATTGTCAAGGAAGCCAATGCCACATGTGGCCGGCTGCACGACACGGTAATTGATTAGAGGTGGCGGCAGTTGAAGTATGGCAATAGGGAGGAGCTCGAGGACTTTTTCGATGTTCTCATCATGCTCAAGGACGGAGAAGGGAGCCCTCTTCTCACCATTGAGGAGATCAAAGCTCAATCACAGGTACGTACCACAACGTAAACACTTAGATACACGTAATGCATTCATGCAAGGACACCCACGTAATTAATATGTTGTATGTGGGCGCTGCACTATGGTACAGGACATAATATTTGCCGCCGAGGACAAGCCGTCCAATGTGGTAGAGTGGGCGCTCGAGGATATGGTCAACATAACCGAGGTGATGCAGAAGGCAGTTGAGAAAATAGACCGGGCCGTGGGTCGACGTCGAGAGCGTTTGGCGCAAGAGTAAGACATTCCGCATCTCCATTACGTCAAGGTATGCATTCATGAGACATTCCGGCTACACCCTGCCGTGCCCTTCAAGGTACCACATGTCACGCTGGAACGTCGCCGGCAACCGTGTTCTCAAAGGCACCCATGTCATCCTTAGCCATAGGGGAGTCGGCCGATCCCAGCAGTCTAGGACGATCCACTATGCTTCAAGCCAGAGTGCCATATTAATATTGAATCCAACAATGACGTGGCTTTCACCGAGAATGACTTGCCGTTCATCTCCTTCAGCACTGGCCATCATGGGTGTGTGGCGGCGTCGCTTGGGACGGCCATGTGCGTAATGCTTTTTTGACGGCTGCTGCATGGATTCACGTGGAGCAATCCAGCGGGTCTGGTGCCCATCGATCTAAGCGAGTCAGACACGATTTGTTCCTAGCCAAACCGCTGGTGCTACACGCCAAACCTCGCCTGGTGCGACATCTCTATGCTACTAGCCAAAGTTGAACAAGTTAAAATCTTACTGCCAATAAGCAAGCTACATCGAAGTCTCCAACCCGTTGCAATTATTATTTTGTTATTCTTTCCCTTTAATTGATTGCTACCTCTATGAGAGTGTCTTGGCGTACCAGTATTTTTATATACAAGATGATACCCGCTCGTGTTGCTGTGGGATTTTATACCTATGTATGGAACAAAGGTTCATAAACATATATAGATTTCTGAAAGCATTGATGTAAAGCAGATCATTGCATTATCTAGAACTCAATAAATGTTTATTGATGATCTGAGTACTTGATGAGTACATTGGTAACTATCTAGTGGTCGTGGCATGTCTCCTTTCATGTTTGATGTATTCTTGAAGAACATATGATCTGATCCAAGTATGCTCTGATCTAATTATGCTTGTGATATCAGCACATGAAGGCCCCCCTTGGTTCTCCTCTTGTAAAGTTAGATGCATTTGTCGTTTCATTTCTTCTTGTTTTTGTACTACTACTTGATAGCTTAGATCTGGATTTGCTGAATATGGAAGTATGAACGTGGCAGGCCTTCATTAATGTGGTATTATGTGTTCGATAGATATTTAAAACCATACATGAATGTAGCAATGTGAATTATAAATAGAAGTGTTTGGTTTTGTTAGAAATGACATTCACCTCCGAAGCCGGTTCGGCGTCACCACCGCCCTCTCCTTGGTGTGGTCGAACCAGACCAAGACCAGCCTGGTTACCCTCCACTCTAGCTACACCAAACCCTAACCCACCTATCTAACCCAAGCCAGCCATGGAACCCTTGGAAAATAGATGTCCACGTCGCATCCTTCCCTCTCTTGCTGACCAAGCCAACAAGCCACCACCATGCGCCCTGGTTCCCTCTACCTCCTAACCCTCTCGGCTAGTCGACAACAGAGAGAAGCAACCAAGCCCGAAGCCGTCCCTCTCTCCCTGGCTAAAGTGGAAAAGTGGACAAGCCATGTGCCTCCCTCCTGCTTTCTTATCTACCCAACCACCCCACCTTGACCAGATCGAGATCCAGCACCTACCTTCCTCTCCCTCCCCTCTTCTTCCATGCCGAAACATGGCTCCTCCATTGTAACATCCCAGCATTTAGGAACTAACGAAGGGTAGATTTAGGAATATGGAATGTTGCATGCATGCATCTGTGAAAATGTGGGTAAATTTTTTGCCAAATAAAGTCCTAAAGTGATGAAGGTTTCTTTCATACTTTGAGATTAGGTTTAGTCTTCAAGGATGATTGTTATAAACTTTGATATGATCTTTGAGGACTTAAGTGTTTGAAAAGTGAAATTGAATTTTAAACTTGAGAGAGTTTGAATTATAATTCAAATGAATTATGAATGTTTTGAATCTTAGTTTAATTAAGAGTTAAATATTTCAACTTAATTCTATCCAAAGAAAAACAATAAAGAATATGAAAACTTATTTCATATTATCACTATATAAATAAGTTACAAAATTGTAACTTATTGAAATCATCCACACTTCACAAAAGCAAATAAATATAGAATAAGAATATTCTTTATTAATAATATTGTAATCTTTATTACAGAAGAATAAAATGAAGATTACAAGATAATAAAATGAAATTACAAACGAATAAGAAGATTACATTGAATTATTCTATAACTATTCTATAAAAGAAAAACTAAACTACAATCTTCATCTTCAAATCTGAACCTGCAAGATAAACATTAATAAAACAATAAGAAGGTTAGAGTTAGTATTATTTTTTTCTCTCATACATGTCAGTGAAGTGCACTAGACAAATTCATCATTGAGAAATTCATAACAAGGGGCAAGTTTCACCAATATGAAAGAATCTATCTTTCATAAATTTTTAGCCAAAGGGTCAAACTGACAACAAAGAGGGGCAAATTCACTAGCCAGGTAAAAGTAATCTGATCAAAGTAACTTCCAAGACCAAAGCACATCCACAAGTGCACAGCATGCACACAGGCAGGACACACATCAACATGCATGTGATGTGCTGTCAGCCTCACAGCACAGCCCCAAACTTACAACATCACCAACACAGCCGTGGAGAGGCACTAGTGCATCTCTCCACTGCTTGCACAAAAGAACAGCCAGCTTAGACAGCAGCTTACCAAGCACAACAGCCAAACTAAACCACCAAAGATCAACCAAACATCACCAGGATGGTGACATGAGGAGGGGGAAGGATCAGGTGGACAGCAAGGCCAAGTCCAGGAGCTAGGAGAAGCAGGCTAGCTCAAGGACAAATCCAGGAGCTAGGAGGAGCAGTCTAGCTCAAGGTCAAGCACAGAAGCACAGCAAAACAATATCATCATCACCACCTTACTCCACAAACATCAGATTCTGTGGTGAGTTTCATAAAACCTTCACATGATCTAATCATATCATCTAGAGAGAATCATGTGTTGTTTTATAAAACAAACCCTCAGAAAGCACCCAAGTGGGGTGAATCCATCATAGGGATTTTAAACTCTAAAAGCAAACAGCAAAGTACAAGAATCCAGCCAGAGCTCAGAGCAACATCATTGCTCTGGTTGTCAAGCTATATATTACAATTCAAGCATAAATATAGCTATGATCTAATTTCTAGGCACATCCCCAAAGGAAGGGTAGCACCTTAGAAACAAATCTTTTGGATCCATAGAATGATCAAGCCTATTATCATTGTTCTCCAAGTTTTGATTCAAAAACAATAGCTGGTACCAATACCAGACCATGCATATGAATCAACTGGATAAGGTCTGAATCCCTAAACCTCAGACCAACATCATTGGTCTTAGGGATTTCAGAAAAGAATATTTCCATATATCTTTCAAAGCCAAATTTGTCTTAATCTTAAACCAACCCAATCAATGGATTAGAATCAAACTTGTGTGCCATACCATGATGGTGTCACAAGAACAATTCTATATGAATCAGAATAGACGTTTCATCATCACAAATTCGGACAATAAACTTACTAATCATTTTCCTGTTAATACAGGAATCATAACTAGGATATTCCTATGTTAAACTTCACTGTTCTAAGACAGTGATTTCATCACACCATAACCATGAGCATAAACCCAGAAATGACAGTGAAAGGTTATCAAGTCACTGACTTTATCAAGCATGGTTTCCAAGCAACTATACCATCTGAATAAGATGCAATCCAAGCATAAAATCATCTAATAAGCCACCAGAAACATCATAGTTCATCTCAAGCAACAAGCCTCAGGCCAATAATCATTTAGCATGTTTGCAGATCATCCAGACATAATCTAATTCATCCAGTATATGATCAACCACAGGATAATAACCCTAACTAGATAAATCATCCTAATCCGAACCAGACAATAACCAGAGAGGTCACTGCCAACAACCAGCATGGGATGAGCGAGCACAGGGAGCACAAGGGAGAGGAACAAAACTCACCAAAGGTCCTCGCTGGAGACTAGAAGAGGAAGCAGAGGGGCCGACGTCCATGGCGGCACGGGGAGCACCCCAGAGGGGCGCTGCAACCCATACGGCGCCACGACGGCGACCAAGAACACACATAGAGGAGAGGAGCATCACCACGACGTGCGACGGCGGCGGCAACACCTGGATCCACGCCAACCCCCAAACCCTAGGGTTCGGGACGGCATCGATCCATCACAGGAGAGCCCCAGGCTCGAATCCAGTTGGATAGAAAGGACAAGCATCGTCGATAACCCCCTATTGCACCATGGCGGCAACCAGAACGGCCCATGGGGGCGGGAATCGACGACGGCGGCATCGCTGGCCACGGGGTCGGGGTCAGAGGAGGAGAGGAGGAGATCGAGGGAGAGAGAGGCAGTGAGGAATGGCATGAGCTGGGCCAAACCCTTCGGGGAGATTATTTTGTCTATGACTAATGGGCCACTAGGGCCCAATAAGAGTAAGCCAGCCCAGAAATCCTTTCAGTTCTGTTTTAATAAAAAGGAAAAGACCAAAATACCCCTGGATTTAACTAAATTCTAGAAAATAAAATTAAAAATCCAAAAAATTATAAATAAAATATTTTTGGATTCACAATAATCCACACTATCCAAATAAAATAAGATATAAACTTTAGACATTTAAATTTTTATAAGAATTTCGTAATTTATATATTCCTTATGGAATTTTACAAAATTATTGAAAGATTATAAAATAAATAAAAATCACTTTCATTATAGATTAATATTGTAGTATTTTTGAAAAATACTAAATAAATATTTAATAACAATTTTTAATGTATAATTGATAATTCCTAAAAGACTTATTAAATCAATAAAAGTCAAATAAAAGGTAAATAAAATAAAATAATTCAATATATGTTATAAATATTAAAAAATATATTTATATATGCTTTAAAAAGAACCTTATATAGTAATAGGATAAATGCAAATCAAATTAAATAATGCATTACATTACTTGCATAATCATTTTGCTTCTTTAAATATGGTCCTTACCGGGCAATAATGATGTTTTTGTAGACATAGAAGCTCAAGGTCCAGTGCAAGCATCAGACTTCACTACCTTGCCATCACAAGGCAAGTTCATCACTTGCTCATGTCCTTTGAAGAGTCTTTATCAAAGTATTTATAAATAGTGTGTTATCATATATGCTATAAAAGAAAGAAAATATTATTTTCACAAATAAAGAAATCATAGATATCATCCTAAGTGATGATATAATGAAGCAATAGAACTTAGGGTTCTAGTTGCAAACAATGATGATCAAATAGGGACTTAATAACCCCTGACATCAGTGATTCTAGCGCCGTATATTACGCGTTAGCCATGAGATTTGGAATGGGACAGAGAAGTCAGTTGTATCTTCTTCCTCTCGCATGAAGCCGGATGTGCAGATTGTGGCTGTTATCCTCGTAGCTTGCATATTAATTGGTAATTCGTAGAGGATATGCAGCATATGGGTGGGAACCCTCATCGTCCCATGATAGTTCTGGCATCTAACGGTTTGTACAAACCACTGCCGTAATTCATTATGTGGGCATGGTGTACACCAACGAGGCATGTGAGGCCGCGAAGGAGGCAGTGATTGGCTTGGACCAACTACTAGGCCCCACATCATGGAATTATTGACGGGAAAGTACGCCCGGTTGTGCAACAAGGAATTGATCTCTCATGGATAAAGTAACGCACCTCTGTAGAGTGTAAGAACTGTAACTTGTTACTCCCTATTCCGGGAAGGAGCTATGAACGCGGCAGGAAAGGAACTCCATGAAAGTTCTGGTCAACCTGTGAAAGCTGATTGTCATAGTTTTTTTTGAATAAAATCAATCTTTGAAGAAAGATTTTCAAAAATTGCATAGTGCCAAGGATTTATAATCCGAGCTAGTAGTTAGAGCATCAAACTTCCCACCTTGCATACAATGAACTTGTTGGGTAACGCTGTTACTCATTCTTTCCTTTGATCCCTTGCTTAGACTCTGAGGATCCCGAAGACATGCCAATGTATGCAGCCGAATGCCAAGAAGATGTGTTCTACGAGGAACCTGATCTGTCCAGAGGCGTTGAAGGAGTGGATTACGAAATCCGCTACGGTGTCGATGATGACGAGTCCAACTAAGTATCCCTAGTTATTAGTAACCAACGGAGCTGAGCAGCATGAACTCTATAGAATAAGCTATTGATCTCAACTCCTAGTCGGAGTTGTTACTTTTATATTCCGCTAAAACACTTTATATTTTGGTTTGTAAGTTGAACCTTTTGAAGTCTTGAACTTATGGTGTTGTAATAATAATAATGTGTGAATGTTTGTAATATGGACCCGCAATGTTTCTATTGTACCACTCTGAGGGATGTGATATTTACAGAACGGTGTTCTGTGAGTGTCATGTCAACGACTATAGTGTACTATACATGCAGTGGTATGCTGGGTCACCGCATCCATGCACTGCTAAATCCTAGATCGGCCTCTATCTGTAAACCGATGTTGGGGTAAGGAGAAGAGGATCGCCGGTGTTGGGGAAGATTTCTGGACCGCCGCCATTACAGTGTACATGGAGAAGCGGGAGTAGTCGCCGCTAGAACATGAAGTCTCTACTGTGAACCGAAGCAAGGCCATTCTCACCGTCTGTGAGCCCCGGTACTGATCGTAGCCACCTCGAGCCAAACCATATTCACCTGCAAACCCCGGGTGAACAAGGCTTCCTCCTAGACACGGTCCTGATCTTCCTCTTGCCGTAGATAGCTTCCGCACTCCGTCAAGCGCTCTGTGAATGGACCACTGTCCAGGAACCGCACGGCAGTTCACCTCACCACCGGCCTCCCCTCGTGCTCATTCGGGCCCGTGGAGCAGCGTCAGCATCTTTCGCAACCTCACCACGCAGCTTCGCTACCTAGATCCCACCGGAGCACCGCCATCATTGATGCACTGCCGCTTGAAGAACCATGCATCACCTACTCTGTCGCTGCCTTTGCCGCGAGCCCACTTCGCCTCTAGCCTGCGCCCGTCATTGTTGATCACACGCCAAGATATTCGGGAGGTCCCTCTTTAACACGAGCCTAAGCGCACTTCGGTTGGTCAATCACCGCCGCCGCCAGCATCCGGAATTCGTCACCATCGTTGAGTTTCTGTCAGAATTTAGAGAGAAGCTGTTCGGGTTCGGTTAGCACTGGCCGCTCATTTTACTGAAAACCCCTAGTGGTTTCTATTTCTGAACCCGGTGTCCACTCTGTAATCCCACCTGTCAACCCCTTTTGCTTTCATGGTGTCGCAATTCCGAATTAAATTGCAATCTCAAGTATTGTACAACCTTTACTTTTTAGTCCACCATAAAGTTTGTACCCTTTATCCTATCAGACATTACTACAGGAGTTGATTGAGCCATTCAAGTCGTAGAATTACATGTGTAGGGTTTGTGCGAGTCTGATGTGGATAACGAGATATCTAAACAACTTAATTGTGTGGGTAATAGGATAACTAAAAAAAGAAGAACTGGTGAGCAATATCTGAGATTTGGCTTTTATTCGCTCACTTGTGTCCCGTAGGACCCGAGTACTTGATGCATGTTCTTTGATTATCACACTATCTACATGTGGACCCATGAAACCCCTTGGTATGGACTTGATTTACATCTTATTTATTGGGGCCACAAAATAGTTTGGGGTTTTACTACTATCATGTACTTATGCCATGATTTACCGATTTATTTACTATTATTGCTCGAGGAGCGGTTTACTACTGTATTGTTTTAGACAGCGGAGTGTTTTCGCATTATAGACAAACCCAACACTTTTGGGTTCCTAGTCTTTTACCACCATTGACGCAAACATCTGGGTCCGTTTCAGAGCCCGACCGACTTCGTAGATTGTATCTCAGTGGGGTGGCCCCTTAAAATCATTTCTGAATCTTATGAATGCTTTGTCGTGATGCTTCTTTGCTTTCATTTGGTTTTATCCAAGGTTGATCGTGCATATGTTGTTACTTGTGCACCCCTGCAGCGTAGATATTTTTGGAGCATGTTTTTCAATCATAGACAACCATAACTAAAGTACCATGTTTAAATTGACTAAACATGACTATTAAATAGAGAAATTCTCATAGAATGGTTAATAAAATTGCCAACAAGTTCGATATTCGGTCATATTCTCGTTTGGTAAGCGAGGAGTGGATAAGATGTATTTACTTATTGTTATCTATAGCTATTGGTTCCAATTAATGAGAATCCATCTATATCTTGTTCGACGGATGTTGTAGCGAGTCTTCATGGAAATGTTTAAATATTTTATCTTTCGTTACAATCGCGTCAAACCAGTTAATTTTTTAGTTGCATAAAGACTTGGTGAGTCTGCCCCTAGGGTCTCACACTCTGCTTGTCAGATTGTTATGTATACCAATATGGAGGATACTACATTGACAAAGTGGATGGGATTATTGGTCGGTACCGTGCCCTGCCATTATGTACTGCTTGTGAGAGGTCTCACGGCCTCTACGGTAGTACGTCCTTCGTCCACTTTTGGGTCCATTTTTGGATTATACCGACTTGTGAGTTAGAACATGTTGTCCAGAGGTTTACATCTAGCCCTAGATTCAATGGTGCCACCACTGGTCTCCCCACTACGTGACGATCACGACCTATTCTTCCATGCACGGGATGCGGCCGGAGTTGTCGCTATCTAGGCCCTAGGGACAAGGGCTCTAGAGATCTTGAGCGGCCGCGGCGGTAGTGGAGGAAAAAATAGGAGGGAATATAGTACAATATCAGCTAGCCACAATCGATTTTCTCAGCCACCTGCTGTCAGTGTTGCTGCCATGCTAGCCACCTTCCATTGCACCTTATCTGCCCGCGCTACGTATCCCTCGTAGGTAGGGGGCGGGTGCACACCCATCCCATAGTTAGCAAGTCATTTCCGTATTATTTAATTAGTAATGTTAAATGAAATAAGTTTTTCAATCTGGTTTCTTCTATAGTGAAAAATTATAAACTAAAATTAGCAAAATAGTAATATAGTACTAAAAAATAAATATTCCAGAAGTGCAAATTCTAGGAATCCGATATTATTAAAACTTAAATATCAAAAAAATTATATTTGAGTATGACAATTATTGCTAGGGAATTATTTAAGAATAGGTTTACCGGTTTATAAAATATTATTAAAATATTGAATATGGTTCTTGCATTTACGATTTCGTTTTGTTAAATTTAACTTGTTTATTTGAATGATTTCCGCATTATTGCATGTAAGGATGCAAACAAGGTTGAGGTTTGTCATAATTAGTAATATTTAAAGTTAGAATAGTTAATAATTTTTCCAACTAGTAACACTAGTAAAAAAGGGCCTCTAGTCCTAGTTTTGGACGGCCTCTAGTACTGGCTGTGCAACCGGGACTACAAAATAGGGAATAGAGGTCCCAACCTTTAGTCCCAGTTGTGGAACACACCGGGACTAAAGGCCCTCCACGTGGTTGAGGTCGCGTGCCGGGGCTAGAGGAGTTTTTAAATTTTTTGAAAAAAGTTTTGGTTTTTTAGATTTTTTTGAATTTTAGAGTTTCAGATTTTTGATTTGTTTGTCAGTTTAATCTCTAATCAACGCTATTCTCATGTTAAAGTGCATACCCATGGTTAAACTTCCTGTTCGGTCAACCATCCTCGCACTGCTCCATCATCAGCACACTTAACTTTTGAGTTCCTTTCAAATTAGCTTTCAAGAGTGCGCTCATAACTTCCTAATAATAGTATGCTATCAATTCTATTAACCCTTATACTTTGATAACACAAGATTTTATTTTTTGAATTCCAAATAATTTTAAAAATAAGCAACAATGCTTAAGTAATAATCTTTATGCATAATTTAATTAATTTAAAACTCTAAATTTTAAAAAAGACTAAAAAACTAAAAATGCCAAAATAATATAAAAACCTCAAAATAATTAAAAAGTAAAATAAACAACAGAAGAAATTCAAAAATATCATTTTTCCTCATTTTTTCCTGGCAAAACCTAAAATCTTCCTTCTTTCATATTTTCCATTGGAATGTTGAAAATCTATCATTTGTGCAAACGGCCGTAGGTTGTTGAAATAGATGTAACTTTTCGCGTAGATTCTTTTTCATATATTACACAATTTTTTCTGACTTGGTATGCAAAAGTTATAGCCATTTTAATTTGGAAGAACTTTTTTGCATAGAAATCAAAATTAAAATTTTAAAGTTTTCCATAAAAGTTGGTTGCGTGAGGTACATGCATGCTAAAGGATTTTGAAATTTGAAGTTTTTATCAATTTTTGTTTAGACTTTTTGGGAGGAGGGGGCCAGGGGTAGGCATTAGAGCAAAAAATGTACGTTCACCTTTAGTCCAGGTTGATGTCTTCAACCGGGTCTAAAGGTCTATCATTAGTGCCGGTTGAAGACACCGACCGAGACTAAAGGTCACTATCCTTTTAGACTAAAAGTTCCATTTGATCCGGGACTAAATTTTGCTGCCCCCGTAGCCACTGAAACCGGGTAGTGCTAACATTAGTTCCGGGTTCAAACACGACCAAAACTAAAGATCACGTTAGCTTCGGACGAAAGACCTATTTTCTACTAGTGTAATATGCTTTTCCATACAGAAATATTTATGTATCCCACCATATCCACAATGTCAGTCCTTCAAATTTCTAAAATTCGAGCAGTTTACATTGTTTCATAAATTAATAGAACTTCGTAATAACCGTTTTCGCAAAAAATATATGCATGAAAAATAGTTGTTGCACGACATGGGGTTAAAAATAACAGAAAATTCATATTTATTTGATTCATGCAACATGTGGTGAGCAATGGAGAAGAGGGCCGAGTGGAGACATGCACACAATGTGGAGCAAGAGGGATGTAGAAGGTAACAAATTTATGTAGAGGCCATCACAAATCATGAAAACATTTCTAGCATATTTTAATCATATTCTCGCAAGCTTAAGATCTATTTAAACTACACTTCTTCTATCAATGGTCTATATGGTAGAAACAAATCAAAAAATTGTTGACCATATAAAATTAAATAACCATATGCTAGCTCATTCTCTAGGCTCCGTTCGTTCCATTGGACGATTGCTTTTTGATTTATTTAGGTGCGTAAGTAATACTAGTATGGGTCATACTAGGCGTCTCCGGGGAATTTGTTGTTTTTATCCCACGGATCCCCAGCCAATCACGTGTCCTCTATTTTCTGTAAAAATTCCAGTTTTATTACAAATGACCCGTTTTTGCTACATAATGTTTCCCTTTTGCTACATGTAGCAAAAAAAGTTTTGACCTAGTAAATAGAAAAATAGACTGGATCTAGCCGGAGATTTCGCCGGAGACCTCGTCAGCGACCGTGTAGCAAAACAATTATGCTAATATAGCATATCCGACCTCGCCGAAGACTTGCCGGAGGCTTTCGCCGGTATATCTCACCGAAGACCGTGTAGCAAAAAATTTACGCTATTGTAGCAAAACCACAAAACGTATGTAGCAAATAAAACTTTTTATTGTAGCAAATCCAACCTTGTCGGAGACCTCGCCGGAGATTTTATAGCAAACAATACGTACTATTGTAGCAAAACAAGAAAAGCCTTTGTAGTAAAAAAATTATAGAAAAATCCACGCTGTGCAAAACCAATGCTCGCTTGTAGCACCGCCACCGACGCATGTAGCACGCGTAGTCAATCTTGGAAGCGGTGGTGATGTGGAACTCCGACAAAGGTGTTGAGAGGCGTCGACTCCGGTGAGGTGGGCGACACGAGGGTGGCGACAGCGTGAGATCTATGGACGGCGGCGGCGCGAGCAGCAGGACGCGGCGGCACGAGTAGCAGAGCGCGACGGTGGGAGGTGCAGGCGGCTGCGGCACGAGCAGCGGGTGGCGGTGGGAGGTGCAGCGGCGGCGGAGGGAGGTGCAACGGCGGCGGCGTGAGCAGCATGCGGCAGTGGGAGGTGCAGCGGCGGCGGAGGAAGGTGCGGACATGGCAGACACAGCTGGGCAGCGCAATCGCGGGCGCGAGCCCGTGGCTTGGCGGCGCATGCGAGCTAGCAGAAAAATGAAGGCCGAAGCAGCAGCAATACGCGTGAACGGGAAAGTAGCAGTCAGTACTCGCATGCAAGGAAAAAGCGACAGCCCTACACGCACGTTACGTCGCCCCGTTACCCGGGGATAAAATCACAAAATCCCGGGGAAGGAGTATCATTTTCCAAAGCAAGTCAGACTGATTGAGAGGCGGAAAAAAAAAATGGTCGAGTGAGTGAGGTAGCTGGCGTTCCCCCCAAACGAAGTCAATAAAAAGGGGGTCCGTGGGTGGAAGCAGAAGCAGAAGCAGAAGCAGAAGCTAGCCACCACCAAGGAAATGGCGATGCTTTTCCAAGAATGGCAATGGCAGTGCCAGCTCCTCCTCGCACTTGTTGCTGTGGTTTTCCTTGTGGCCACCACGAGGGGCTCGTCTAAGAAAGGGCTCAGGCTTCCTCCGGGCCCGATGATGCTGCCGGTGCTGGGCAACCTGCACCAGGTGGGCGAGCTTCCGCACCGGAGCCTGCGGGAGCTAGCTCGGCGGCACGGTCCGGTGATGCTGCTGCGTCTGGGCACGGTGAGGACGGTGGTGGTGTCTTCGGCGGAGGCTGCGAAGGAGGTGATGAAGACGCACGACGTGGAGTGCTGCAGCCGGCCGGCGTCCCCGGGACCGAAGCTTCTGAGCTACAACCTCAAGAACCTGGGGTTCGCGCCCTATGGGGAGTACTGGCGCGAGATGCGGAGGCTCTTCGTGGTGGAGCTCCTGAGCATGCGCCGCGTGAAGGCGGCGGCGTACGCACGGGAGCAGCAGGTCGCCAAGCTTGTTAGCAACCTGAACCTCCTGGGCGGGAAGCAGCCGGTGGTCCTGAACGAGCACATCTTTGGGCTCACGGACGGCATCATCGGCACGGTGGCGTTCGGCAACGTGTACGGGGCAGACCAGTTCCCGCACAAGGGTCGGTTCCAGGAGGTGCTGGACGAGGCCATGGAGATGATGGCCAGCTTCTCTGCGGAGGACTTCTTCCCCGGCGCCGGCGGCCACCTGGTGGACCGCATAACAGGTCTCCTGGGCCGTCGCGAGCGGGTGTTCAAGGAGCTGGACGCCTTCTTCGAGGTTATCATTGAGCAGCACCTAGACCCTGCGCGGCCCAAGCCGGACAACGGTGGGGACCTGGTGGACGTACTCATCGGCCTGTGGAAGGAGCAGCGTAACACACTGTGCTTCACCAAGGATCACGTCAAGGCCATCATCCTGGTAATTTATACTGTTATAATTCTGGTATGCGAGCAGCACCTTGGGTACATACATATGTGTTAATTCTGGTATGCGAGCAGGACACATTTATTGGCGCCATCGACACGAGCTCGGTGACAATGCTGTGGGCAATGTCGGAGCTGATACGGAAGCCACGGGTACTCCGCAAGGTGCAAGACGAGATCAGAGCAATGGTGGGCCACAACAACCAGTTAGGGAGGAGGGTGCAAGAAGACGACGTCCCCAACCTCACCTACCTCAAGATGGTGGTGAAGGAGACTCTGCGACTGCACCCTCCGGCCACCCTGCTTGTGCCCAGGGAGACCATGCAGTCCTGCCAGATCGGCGGCTACGACGTGCCGGCCAAGACGCGGGTCCTTGTCAATGCATGGGCCATCGGCCGTGACCCGGCGAGCTGGAGCGCCGACTCCGAGGAGTTCAACCCGGACAGGTTCCAAGGCAGTGACATCGACTTCAACGGTGCACACTTCCAGCTCCTACCCTTCGGCGCCGGCCGGAGGATATGCCCCGGCCTGGCCATGGGGGTCATGAACGTGGAGTTCACGCTCGCCAACCTGCTCTACTGCTTCGACTGGGCACTCCCGGAGGGGATGACGCCCGACAATGTGAGCATGGACGAGGCCGGCGCACTCATTTTCCGCCGGAAGGCGTCGCTGGTGCTCGTGCCCACGCCGCGGGGGTGACACTACTTCCACAAGGATGAAGCTCTCTGTGTTTACTTATTGTTGCTAATAATGCATGTTCCACTTAATATTTATTTGTAGCCATATCTCTCTCTTAAATTCAATTATCATGTGCTTCATCTTGTTTATGTACCTACAAAAACGAGAGATGAAATAATGTATTTTATTTACCTGGAGAGATGAAATGTTTTTATCGTCCATATATATGTTATTGGGTGCGTCATCCACTAATCAAGCGGCCCAACACGCGTTTTAGGCTGGATATTGGAATCAGTGCAGATTTATACATGGGCAAGACGTACATGATGCCCCATAACTTACGTTCAAATCCAAGATTCCTCTTCTCTCGTCCACTCTTGTCTACTAACCGGCAGCTGTCGAGCTACTACAGGAAACCGTGGCAATGCCAACGCACATTTCACGAGGCCGTCGGCATAGGTCCTATGTGCCTATGGTCAAAATAAACCGTCGAAACATATAGGCTCTCAGCTTCGCCGGGTATACACTGAAGGTCGCCGTCGGCACATCAGGACTGTCGTCTTCTCTTGCGCTATGCCGAGGGGCACAGTCGGAACTCATCGGCCGTCTGCATAGATGTCTGCCACGCGTCTCGGGTGAGACCACATGCGATGGCTGCACGCGATGACGTTACACCTAAGACGATGGCTAAACGGAGGGCCATCGGCATAGCTCGCGTGAAAGCTATGCCGATGGCTTTGCCGTAGCCATAGCCATTTTCTATTTTTAATTAGTTTGGGAGCAGTACAAAAAGAATCCAAAGTTTAATTAGTTGTTGCGGCCTTCCCTCCTCTCAGCTTCCTGATGCCATTGTCTCCCCTTTTCTCGTCATTCAGTCTGGTTGTTCTCTATACATAGATGCGAATATCCTTTGACCCCATTCATCATAAAGTTTTGTGGCATATTCCTATCCCACGTTAGGGGAGTGTTGAATATAAATATAATGCCTAGCCACTTTCCATCATATCGGTCTTTTGGGATAATTGGCTAAGTGCATAAATCCTTTAATATTATCCTAGGAATTTATAACCTTGCCTTCTGTGCCTTTCCATGTAAACCCTACCGGCGACCTGTATAAAGTTGTACTATCGGCGACCTTAGGGAATAATCTACTTTCTCTCTGTAACATATACTAACCTATAAGCATATTTTCTAATTGTAACTTATAGCGGAAGTCAGGGTAAATCTTGTGTACAATCTCGCACCTTCTTTCTCCTCTCCGTGGGCCACCCTACATGGCTACTGTATCGACCAAACCATGGCAATCTCACCATATATTTCAACAAAAAAATAGCCACACTATGTACATCCCCATCAGCATGTAACACACATCCTTCTTTAGGAAGGTGACGTATATGATCTCTACTTTCCCCAAATTGCAATAGGATCCGATCTCTACAAGTATGTTTTGTGTAGCTATAATCACATCAATCTCACAAGCATTGACTGTAGAAGTTGGCAAGTTGGGAAGCTTACTGGACTCGGATATGATCTACGCGGGTTCCTAAAAAACAACCCAGTAGGTCATGATATCTACATACTAGCTGGACATGCTATTTGTCTACCTAACATCGAATCCGAATCAAGAGTAGATTATAGACATTGGCAATTTTGCAAACCTGAATGGAGTCAGGCATGGTGTATTCGACGTTCTCTAATTTCTTCATAATGGTTGTACCTATTATAAGTCTAGTAAGTATGATACCAGAATCCTAGACATAAATAATTTGTAGACGTAGAAAAGTTGGCAACATAAGCCGACTCGGATAACTCACATTTGTGCTGCCCCAAAGACAATAGGCTCTCATCTCTACATACATGATCTTTGCACCTCTTGTTACATCAAGCTAGAATCAGATCAGAATCACAAGCATTGATTGTAGTCGTTCGAAAGTCTACTTCTGCAAGGAGTTCCAGGATCAGCATAGTCTGCCTAGCATAAGATCAGAATCAGAAGCGTTGATTGTAGAATTTGGTAAGTTGGGAAGCTAAATAGACTCAGATCTGATCAATAAATTTCTTAAAAACAAGCCAATAGTCTCTCTGCATACTTTCTAGACATACTATTTGCCTTGCAAGCACCAGGTCATCCAAATAAAGAGTAGATTTTGTAGCCATTGGAAAATTTTACAACGTGAACCGAGTCGTATACCGCGTATTTGAAGTTATCTATTTTTTTTTTTAGAAATGGGGGATCCCTGGCCTCTGCATCCTCAGATGCAAGAAGTTATCTAAATACCAATATATTCTGATTTTCTTCATACTGGTTGCGCATATTATTAATCTAGTTAGAATGAGATCATCAGAGACCCAAGCGTAAATAAACTGTAGCCTTTGGAATGTTTGCAACATGAGCCGACTCTCGCGTACCGCACATTGTGTTCCCTAAAAACAATCTGCTCTCATCTCTCCATACTTGATTTCCATGCCTCTTATTTGTCCGGCTAGATTCAGATCAGGGTCACAAACATTGATTGTAATCGTTGGCAAGTTGATTGCCGCAAGGAGTTGCAGGATCAATGTAGTTTACATGACATCAGATCAGAATCACAAGCGTTGATTGTAGAAGTTGGCAAGTCGGGAAGCTCTGCTGTAATGGGATTTGATCTGATCTTCTTCGAGTTCCTAAAAATCAACGCAATCTGCTCTTGTCTCTTCATAATTGCTTAACGTATTACTTGTAACCGTTGGCAAGTTGATTGTCCCATGGAGTTGCAGGACCAATATAGTCTACATGACATCAGATTAGAATTACAAACGATGATTGTGCAAGTTGGCAAGTCAAAAAGCTCGACTAAACTCGGATTTGATCAGATCTATTAATTGCTAAAAAGTAACCCAATAGTCTCAGATCTCTGCATACTCGCTTAAAATATTATGTTTCTAGCTAGCATCGGATCCGTATCAAAAGTAGATAGTAGTCATTGACAACTTTGCAACCTAAGTGGAGTCATATATATTGGATCATTGTCTAATTTCTTCATATTAGTTGCACATATTATTAATCTAATTATAATGAGATCATAATCCTAAACATAAAAAACTTGTACCGGCAAGTTGGCAACATGAGGTGTCTTAGATACCGCACATTTGCGTTCTCTCGAAAGCAACATGCTCGTGTCTCCGCATCTGCACATCTTATTTGTCTAGCAAGAATCAGATCAGGATCAGAAGCATTAATTGTAGCCAGTGGGATGTTGAATGCCACATAGATTTTTATTTCAGACCAGGCTACTTGGAATCAGATCTGGATCGTCGTGAATTAGACTGTATAAAGTTGTTTACATTTGTTTACTATATCTCATTGCTTGGTGTGCAAGTTAGCATGCTACCATGTAGTGATAAATTGGTATCCTCTGATATTAATATATGCTCCTTTTCAACAAAAATGTAGTGAGAAATCTCACTTGTTATCATGATTTGACATTTAACTTTTGTTGCGCCCAAGAAAATTACAATAGAAACATTTCATTTCACACTTATTATCAGAAATCACAAATACTATATTACTAAAGGATGGTGCTACGCGTCCCCCGTGGGATCGGAAGCCTCGCATCCCCCGGGTCCAGCGATTGACACATGTCCCCGGGACTAATAACACACACGGAAAAATCCTATCCCCACTTTGACGATTCCCGTAACTTCGCATCAACCACCCCTTCAGCCTACTGCACTGCTTCTCGCCCGGTAGGTCCTCACGCATGGCTGGTCGTCGACCATCGATGCCGACCGCCACCGGCAGCAACGCCGACCACGGCTAGCTGCGGCGCCGCGCCGGCAGTAGCACCCCTTGTCGTTTGTAGCAACGCCAGCTGCCCGAGGAAGCAACTCCGACCACCCAAGGTAGCAGCGCCGCCCATGGTAGCAACTCCATCCGCCCAAGGTTTGTAGCAGACGCGGACTCCGCATGTAGCCGATGCCATCGACGCTTTGTAGAAGACGCCGCCACCATGTAGCAGAGGCCGGCGGGGCATGTAGCAGAGGCCGGCGGCGCTTGTAGCAGACTCCGTCGGTGCTTTGTAGCAGCCGCAGCCGCCATGTAGCAGAGGCTGGCGGGGCATGTAGCAGAGGCCGGCGGCGCTTGTAGCAGACTCCATCAGTGCTTTGTAGCAGCCGCAACCGCCATGAAGCAGAGGCCGGCGACGCTTGTAGTAGAGGTCGTGGCCACATGTAGCGGGCTCCACCTCCACTTGTAGCAGACTTCGGCTCCACTTGTAGCAGAACTCCACCGGTGCTTTGTAGCACTCACAGCCGTCGCCATGTAGCAGAGGCTGCCGGAGCTTGTAGCAGACTCTGCATGCGCTTGTAGCAGAGACCAATGTCGCTTGTAGCGCCATAGGTGGAGGCGGATAGCTAGAAAGTACCATGGGTCTCCGCTTGCAGCAGAGGCAACACCGGCTTGCTAGGTCGAAACAACAGGCCGGCGGCATGGTGGTCGGGCATGGCGGCGCCGATTTGGTGTTCGGGAACCGGGATTTGGGACAGTGGGGAGAGGCAGCGGTGGTGCCGCCGGAGTTTTGGCAGATGATAGAGGCAGCCACGTTGGGGAATCGTGAGGGGAAGTTGAAGGGGAAGGAGAGAATCAAGGTAAGCTATGTGATGGGCAGCAGGACGACGGTGTCGAGGTGGAACGAGTGCAAGCGAACTGCGATGGGATTAGGTGGGGAACGAGTGGAGGGAGAAGCGGTATGGAGATAAGGTCGTGGTGGTGGGGACCATAGGGACACGCGTCGCAACACCGAGCCGGCGGACGCGAGTCACGCGATCCCCCGGGTTAACTGTATCATTTTCCATTACTAAATCAACCATCAGCCTACAAACCAACAAATAATAGAGGATGATTCCCGGAACAAAAAATAAATAATATGATGCGCACAAAATTTAAGTATTGCATCTGTATATGTATGTTTTTAAACCTCAATTCGTGTACTCCCTTCGACCTATATTGGTTAACTTAGATTTATCTAGACATGAATACATCTAGTCAAGTTTTAGTGCTAGATACATTCGTATCTAAACAAATTTGAGTCAACTAATATGGGTCGGAGGGAGTAATTATATTTCAGATTGAAAGTCATGTAATGAATCAATATCCTTTACATGTTGGACATGTGATGTGATCGGAATAATTTGATAATTATAGTATTTTAAGATATGGACTAGAAGGATGTGTGGTCTTGGTTACGCCGTTGTGTCAGATGCATATCATCGTATCCTGAGCATATCATATCAATATACCCGAGGGATTAAAGTACCTACATTAGGCATGACAGACCTGGATGTTTAGCTATATATGGGTGACAACCCAACCCGAGGGAGAATAAAAAATTCGTAGCAAGTTTGATCCGTGGGTCCATCACATTAGGCTCTTCTTTTGCCAGGACTAGCCTACTCATGTTTGGATTTATCATTGATGGGGATATTACTGGAGCTAGCCTTCTTCATCCTTATGTCCAGGCCAACAGAAATATCATGAGTGGTGGTCCCCCCCCCCCCCCCCCTATGTCACCAGCAAGAGCACCAGCAAGAGAGGAAGGAATTACCAAGGAACCGCCTCCGTTAATGACGATCAGATCGTGGAAAGAACAGCCGCCACCATCCATGATCGTCTAAACCCTAGCGACATGAGAAACCGGCATGGATCGGAACATGCCCATTCTGCTACGTCGATGATCGTGGAAACCTAGGGAGGAAGATACAAGGTAGTTAGTGCACTACCCATCAACGAGGATCACTATCACCGACTAACCACAACCACAGGCGACGGCATGTAGTTCGATGCAGATGCGAAGGAAAGAATTGGGGATGGTGTTATGCGGTGCCTTTGGCTGTAGTCGGATGGTAGGGGAGATGATGTTGCACTAGTAGCAAAAAGTCTATTAGTAGCGAGAGACTTTTGAGGTCTGTACCTTGCCACCCGCACGCTACCACTAATAGGCCACTAGTAATATTTTTACTAGTAGCATGGGGGGCACGCGACCAGTATGTCGGGTTACTGGTAGCGTGGTATAGGGCATCGATAGCATGGCATGGCACTCGAGCAATAGATTTTCGAGTTTTTAAATAATCTAGCTACAATTATTGAATTAGAAGCAATCATATATGACATTATCATCCATATAAGCAATATATTCATAATAGTATCATATTATTTAAGTTCATCGACTAGATATTAGCTAGTTACATACCATTGGACTCGACAACCGTAATGGCATATGCAGGGATGTCTATGTCTGAAGAGTCTCCACCAGAGCTGTATGAGTCGTAGGGGTCCCTGTAATCGAAGTAGGTGCCATCAATATGAATACAAAAGATGCACTTATCCCAAACGTTCATCACATATTTATTGATCGTCATGGTCCACACAGATCCACTGAAATTGGTCCGGTTCACCATGATCGTGTCTTGAACCGTGTAACTAGATCTGGATTGTTTCAGCGAGTGAGGACAAAATGTAACTGTGCTTGCCGATGAATGCATCTATGGACATGGTCCATGAAGTCACGTCTTGACCCACATGGGATGGGGTGAGTAAAATCATAAGAAAACAACAATTATTTTACATTGTCATCTAACATATTAGTTTTAGATTGCACATATATAGTAAAGAAAATATACAATTTGAATTTCACAGTTCTGAGGTAGTATTATCATAAACTTTATGTCCATGCCCCTCGAGTAACCAAAATTGTTGCATGGTGGAAACATGATCTCCATGTTCCTCGAGTAACAAAAATTGTTGCACACCTTAAACTACAAATGATCAGTGTCAACTTAGAATAAAATCTAGGTCTAGTCGCATAATATTGAACTTGGCACATCAGTTGCACACTAGACTGGAACTTGACACATGAGCTAGATAACATAAGAAGTAGCATATCCAAATTAAACATCTGAAACATCATAAGTAGCACAAACTAAGTCGCTCATTGTCATCACTAAACATCTGGCTCAGCAAGACCCTACCGGTCAAAGCCGTCCTAGAAGTAGCTGTCCCGAGAGTCATTGTTGTCTCGAGAGTCATCAGTCCACCAGTAAGCCTCCTAGGGCCCGGCGGAGGGGCCAGCCTCCTGGTTGTGCTTCTAGGATGCGGCGGAGGATCCAGCCGCCTGGTCGTGCTGCTGGCCTCCGAAGTAATTAAGCTTACTGCTCCGCCATCAATTGAGGTTCAGAGCGGAGAACCTCCAACAACGTATGCCCCTCTCGATCCTGGTGGCACTTAAGCGCTAGCTAGCCTTCGGTCTGGTAGTGATCTATCTCATGCGCCCTCGTGATGATCTGCATGTCGTTGGACGCCAGTTGCTGCGCGGTGGCTTGATACTAGGGGAAGTTGAACCTGGCCCTATCCTTGTAGTGCAATATTTTCGCCCAATCGTAGGTGTGTGTGCCGTAGTATCCTAGTACCTCGAAATGCCAAGGTGGTGCTTGATACGATCAATGATGAAGGCCATGTTGGAATTATGCCCTAGAGGCAATAATAAAGGTGTTATTGTTATAATTCTTGTTTATGATAAAGTTTATATTCCATGCTAGAATTGTATTAAGTGAAAACTTTGATACTTGTGTGGTTTATGAACAACACCGTGTCCCTAGTACGCCTCTATGGACTAGCTCATTGATTAATGATGGTTAAGGTTTCCTAACCATAGACATGAGTTGTCGATTAATAATGAGATCATATCATTAGGAGAATGATATGATGGACAGACCCAAATCAAGCAGAGCAATTAGATCGTGTCATCGTGTTCATCTTTGCGAAGCTTTTTCCTATGTCAAATATTGTATTCCTTAGACCATGATATAATGCAACTCCCTGATATCGGAAGAAAGCTTTGAGGTCATCAAACGTCATCCTATGTGAGGGTGATCATAAAGGTGTCTCTCAGGTGATTGGAAAATACCTGTTGGGTTGTATGTATCGAGATGGAATTTGTTCCTCCCGAGTCGGAGAGATATACTTCGGGCCCACTCGGTAATCGATATCAACACCGCTGCAAGCACGTGGTTAAGGAGTTAATCACAAAGTGATATCGGATTACGGAACGAATAAAGTACTTGCTGTGAACGAGATTGAACTAGGTATGCCGATACCGACGATCGAATCTCGTGCAAGTAAAATATCGCGTGACGAAGGGAATATATATATATATGGGATTAATTGAATCCTGGCATCGTGGTTCATCCGATATGATCATCGATGAATATGTGGGAGTCAATATGGGTTTCCATATCCCGCTGTTGATTATTGATAGAAGATCATGTCTGCATATTCTCGAATCCGTAGGGTCACACACTTAACGTGCCTCGACGCTATGATAGAATGGATAATTGGTTTATGAGGTCTTGTTCGGAGTCTCGGATGAGATCCAGGACATTACGAGAGGTTCCGGAATGGTCCGGAGAATAAGATTCATATAAAGGAAAGCAGTTTTTGGATTTCGGGATCGTTTCGGAGTATTTGGTATTGTACCGGAAGGTTCTAGAAGCTTCCAGAGTGGGACCAACATGGCCCCAATGTCGGAGGGCTGCGTGGGCCTAAGAGGGAGTGCCCTGGCCGCTTTGGGCCAGGGGCACAAGGCCCCATAGGCCCAGCCGGCCAAACCCTAGGGGAAACCCTAGGGAACCCTTCTAGAAGGAAGGGGAAATTTGCCCCCCCACTCCAACCCTTGGGGCCGCCGCCCTAGGGCTTGGAGGAGGGGCCAAGGGGGGCAGCCAGCCCCCTATATAAGGTGGGCAGGGGCGCACCCCTGCCCCCACTCCTTCAACCCTAGACGCCGATCTGCTGCCCTCCACCTCTCTCTCTCTCCCGACTGCGCGTAGGCGAAGCCCTGCCGCAGAAACTCTCCACCATAGCACCACGCCGTCGTGCTGCAGATCCAATCTATCTCTCCACCCCACTTGCTGGACCAAGGAAGGAGGAGACGTCGCGGCACCGTACGTGTGCATCTCTCGGAGGCGCCGCCACTTGCGGCGTAGGATCGGATCGGATTGCGAGGAGGAGACAGCAAGTACGACTACACCAACCACGTTCTGTTGAACGTTTTCGCTGTGCGTTTTCTTCAAGGGTATGAAGATCTCATCTATCCCTCTCGTTGATTGCATCTCCTAGATTAGATCTTGGCTTTCTTGTTCGCATCCGTAGAAATTTTTTGATTTACTGTGCTGCAAAACCCTTCAGGCCACTACCCACATGGTAACCTTTGTATTCTTCATGTAAATGCCATGATAACAACGTGACTCATTTTGTATGTTATACATAAGAGATCTAACAAATAACAAATGCAAACTAATTATTATATTTATCCATATATGTTAAAAACAAGACTTTTGATATAAATAAACTTTACATTTTCCCTATTTGTCGAAACGGAAATTAATCGACGTTTCGGTAAAACATAGGCAACTGATGCAACTTTCATGTAAAATAGTTAGATAACATCTATTTAAATCATCTTATGAGCTATAAAAAAAGTATCTGAATCACCTAGTAAAGTATGTAAAAATGTACCTAATCACCTATCTACTGTTGGAACACCCCCTGCCGGCCGGCCGGTCCCAAGGCTGCTCCACACCCGAGGGAGAAGACTAGAGTCGAAGGCACACAAGATTACACAAGAAAATGACACAGGGAACAAGGGGAAACTTTATTGATCTTTCTCTCGGTAAACTCCCGTACAATGATTGCTCCTCTATTTATAGACTAAGGGGATAGGATACCCACATGGGCCAACCCTAGCCTGGTAGAGGCCACACCGAATGGGCCTCTACCGGCCCAATTTCCCAACATTCCCCCTGGGTATCTTATCTGTATAACCATGGCTTAAAACTCCGAAAAACCCAGTGGGAAAAATATGGAGAAATGCACATGGTATACTTCTTGCTATGTTGCATGAATTGCCTCATTAAAAACCTCATGTGAGAAACTTCATAAAAACTCACTAAGGGAAAAAAGAGTACAATTCACTTAACTATAAAGTTAAGCACTCAATCATCGGGATCAAGATTTCAGCGATGAGTTTGTGAAGATTCTCCCCCTGAACCTTGCATCTCCCTTAGTCTCATCATGCCGATCCCACGAACACATCTCTCGAAAGAAGATGCTGGCAATGATTTAGTGAACAAATCAGCGAGATTTTCACATGACTTAGTATGCAAGACTTTCACTTCGTTCATCTTTTGTTGTTCATGTGCATAGAAGAACTTGGGGTTTATATGCTTTGTGAGATTGCTCTTCACGTAACCCGTCTGGACTTGTGCAACACAAGCGGCATTATCTTCATAGATAATTGTTGGGGTTTGTGCGGTGTTCAGTCCACATGACATCTGGATGTGGCTGACTACTCGTCGAAGCCATACACATTCTCGTGATGCTTCATATAATGCTATGATTTCCGAGTGGTTCGTCGAAGTTGACACAAGAGTTTGCTTAGACGATTTCCAGGAAATCGCTGTTCCACCACAAAGGAAAACATATCCAGTCTGCGACTTGGATGTGTGCGGGTTCGAAAGGTACCCAGCATCTGCATATCCTACAACAGATAGGTCTTGGTTCTTTTGGTAAAACAAGCCAAGGTCCTTTGTCCCTTGTATGTACCTAAAGATGTCCTTAACGCCTTTCCAGTGCCTCTTGGTAGGCTCAGAACTATACCTTGCAAGCAAATTGACGGCGAATTCAATATCCGGCCGTGTACAATTTGCGAGGTACATAAGTGCGCCAACTGCACTTAAGTAGGGGAATTCCGGTCCCAGAATTTCCTTCCCCTCTTCTTTAGGCCTGAACGGGTCATTGTCTTGCTGCAAAGATCTTCCGACCATCGGGGTCTTAGAAGGATATGCCTTTTCAAACCCAAATCGTTCCAACATCTTCTGGGTGTAGGCCGACTGGTGAACTAGAATCCCAGCAGGGGAATGCTCAAGTTGCAGAACCAGGCAGAACTTGGTTTTGCCTAAGTCTTTCATCTCGAATTCCGACATCAGGTAGGAACTCGCTTCCTCAATATCGTCAGGTTTACCGATTATATTCAAATCGTCCACGTACACCGAGATAATACAGAAACCATCCTGAGATCTCCGTATAAAAACACATGGGCAATCTTCATTGCTCGCGTAGCCCTTCTGATGAAGGAAATCGCTTAAACGATTATACCACATCCTACCTGACTGTTTTAGTCCATACAATGACTTTTTAAGCTGAACACTATATAAGCTCTTGTTTACTCTATCCTGGTTCGGGACAGGGATACCTTCTGGTACTTTCATGTATATGTCTGAATCCATGTTAGCATATAGGTAAGCGGTGACAACATCCATTCGTTTTATTTTTAAGTCCATGTTTACTGCCATTGAGATCAAGTATCTAAAGGTAATTCCATCCATGACTAGGGAGTAAGTTTCCTCAAAGTCGACACCTGGTCGCTGAGTGAAATCTTGAGCAACGAGCCTTGCTTTGTACCTTACTACTTCATTATTCTCATTTCTCTTTCGAACAAAAACCCACTTATGGCCAACGGGGCGAATGTGGGGAGGAGTTAGACAAATAGGTCCAAATACCTCTCTTTTGTTTAACGATAATAATTTAGCAGTAATTGCCTTCTGCCAATCTTTCCAATCCGACCTTTTCTTGCAATCAGCGAGCGTGTTAGGCTCAGGGTCAAGATCTATGATTGAGGCAATTTTCTTGGCAATATTAACGTCGACATTTTCCATGGCTCGGTTGTATGACTCGCCCGAATTAACATAGTTAATGGCCATTTCGTCATGGAGTGCATCAGGCACATCCTCTTGCTCCACCGGATTTCCCAATCCAGGAGCTAGGTCCTTTAGCTTTCCCGCTCCGATGTGCGCGCACACAACTTCGCTGGGTATTTCCGAGATAGGAAAATTCAAGTCCGGAATTTCGTGCACTGAAATATCCGTACTTGTGCCAGGTCTCAACTGGATCCCCTCAACAGGGGCAGACTGTAATAAATCTCTCTTATCCTTTTTCTTCAGGCGTCCCCGGGTACTTGGGATTTGAGAAACCGGATTCCGCGTCCTCTTAGGCCTTGGAGCGGGAGCAGGTATACCATCATTTTTCTTCGGTATTTCAACCCTTTCCGGTGCATTGCATGCATGCACATGCGACTTTGTCACAGTCTTTAAATCACTAAAATGATCGGGCAGTTGATTCGCTAGGCAGTGCAAATCTAATATCTTTTGGACCTCTCTATTAGTCTCAACAGTGCGCGCGTCATGAGCGTGGATCCCCGTGGCTTTCCACGTGATTTCTCGACTTTTGTCATCCAGGGGTTGATTACCTCCCCTAAAAGTCGGAAAAAGATCCTTGTCAAAAATGCAGTCAGCAAAACGGGTCGTGTGACAGTCACCTGTCATGGGGTCTAAGAACCTGATTATGGACACAGTCTCATAACCAACGTATATCCCCGACTTACGGAGCGGTCCCATTGCTGATCGCTGGGGTGGTGGTATAGGTACATATATCTGGCAGCCGAACCTACGTAGGTGGGAAATTTTCGGTGCCGACCCTTGCGCAAGTTGGATAGGAGAGTGGATGTTGTAGGACGATGATCGAAAGTTGATGAGATTAGCGGCGTGTAACACCGTGTGTCCCCAATATGTAGTTGGTAAATTACAACCCTAAAGGAGTGGTCGGGCAATGAATTTAATCCTTTTAATCAATGCCTCCGCAAGTCCATTTTGGGTGTGGACATGCGGTACAGAGTGCTCAAGTTTGATTCCTATTGCCATGCAATAATCATCGAATGCCTTTGAAGTAAATTCTCCGGCATTGTCCATTCGAATAGACTTTAAACGATAATCAGGGAATTTATTTCTTATTTGTATGATCTGAGAGATCAACTTTGCAAAAGCATGGTTTCTTGTTGACAGCAGGCAAACATTGGACCATTTAGAGGAAGTATCGATGAGCACCATGAAGTACCAAAACAGCCTTGAGAGGGGCTGAATTGGACCACATATATCCCCTTGAATACGTTCCAAGAACGCGGGGAGTTCATCCTTCACCTTTAGGGGGGACGGTCTAATGATCAATTTCCCCGTAGCGCATGCGGAGCACACGAAATCATCGGGATTCGGGAATTTTTTTACATTAACATTATGACCATTCGAGTTGTTAATTATATTTCTCATCATCCTAAGACCGGGGTGGCCTAACCTATCATGCCAAAGGCATAATAGTTCGGAGCTTCTAAAGACAGTATTAAGGGTAGTGTAAATAGGTGGTGCTACTATCTTAGTGTAGTACAGCCCAGTAGCTAATAAAGGTAGTCTTTCGACAACATGTTTACCATTTTCGTCGCGCTTGGTAATGAGTAGGAACTCCTTTCCATTCTCATCGTCATCGGTTTCTACATGGAAACCATTTGCGCGGATGTCTCTAAAACTCAAGAGAGTACGAGTCTACTCCGGATACAACAATGCATCTTCAATGATCAGAGTTGTTCCATTTGGGAGTATGATAGTTGCTCTTCCGGAGCCAACTACATTCGGACCGCAGCCGGCGATCGTCATTATGTTACCGGGGTTTTTGGTAATGGACTCAAAATACTTTGTTTCTCTAAAGATGGTATTTGTGGTGCCGCTATAAGCAAGGCATGTTTCCTCCATTTGGGCACCACACGCGTTCTAAAATATAGTGCTTGATTAATATAATGGAGCGAGGAAGATGCTACATCAAGTAAGTAAAACACATAAACATTTCAGAACAGCACATAACCAAATAATGGAATAAATGAATGAAATAAATTTCATCCAATCACCGAAAACAAATAAATGTTATGCTCTCATAGAGCTTACAACCATATCGAAAAATTGTATCAGATTATTTGCGGAAAAGAAATCATCACAACAAAAAGGGATCTCAGGTGGATTCTGCGAAGAAACCATCAATCTCAGCCTGTATCTCAAGATCGTTGAGTTTCTCTTCGTTGGCTATCATCATCGAGGCAGCAGAGATGTCTAGCTGAGGCGGGGGGCACAACGTGCTCAACCTCCATGGGCACAGCGGCTTTCGTGGGAACCGCCGGCGGTGCTGCCACTTGTGCTACGTCCTGCGCCACTACGGGCGCGACATTCTGCACGGGCGCCTCTCCGGGCGCCAATGGTGCCTCAACCTGGACGAGGTGCGTCTCGCGCACCTTCTTGTTGTCCTTGAACGCGTCCACGACGTGCTTGGGGGCCAAACACTGCCTGGAGAAGTGAGTCTTGGAGCCACAGCGGAAGCAGTCCTGGGGCCTTGCCTCCCCCTTGCCCGCCTTGCGTTGCTTGGCCGGGTTGGAGGAGTTGGGGCCTTTCTTGCCCTTATTGCCTCGCTTCTTGTGGATGGGCTTGCGCACCTTATAGGCACCGGCATTAGCCTCATGACTTGGGCCCCCCACGAAGGGTTGCGCGGAGAAGTTCTTTTTCAGAACATTATCCTGCGCCTCGGCCACCTGGAGAGCATCAATAAGCGCTGCATATTCCGTGAATCCTTCCTGGCGAAATTTTCGCGAGGACTGGATGTTGTCCGGATGGAATGTGGAGAGTTTTTTCTATCTTCTGCTGATCGGTGGTACTGGTCCCACACAGCTGAAGAATGGTACAAATCTGGTGCAACCTAGAGTTGTACTCTCCCGCTGTCTTGAAGTCCGCAAACCTCATACGAATCCAATCTGCCTCCGCCTGTGGCTGAATGGTGTACTTCAGCTTAGAGAACCGCTTGTTGAGGGCGGTCCAAAGGGCAGAAGCACTCCGTTCTGCCATGTACTCGTTCTTGAGAGTCTCACACATGTGATGGCGGAGGAAGTGCAGGTCTTTGGCGTTGTCCGCCGGGGTGGTGGTGCTGGGGGCCGTCGAGGTCCCCGCAATCAGCGCATCCTTGATGCATCGGCCCTCGAGGATGATCTCAACGTCCGAGGCCCAAGTCAGGTAGTTAAGCCCATCCTGGGTCAACTCCGGGAACTCGCGACTGACGATTCCGGTCATCTGCAATTTATGCAAAGTATGTAAGATTACAGCAGGTAATCGGTTGCATAAATGCGATAATCAATACAATAATTCAAATATGACGGCGTTCCAAAATTTAAAGTAAAAATGGTACAAGCTAACTATGAGATACAAAGTATTAAAATCGGACAATAATTAATAACTGTAGTAAAACATAGTACAAAAACTTGTGCAAAATCGGACCGAAAACAGGACCAAAAATGGTCCAACAGCCCAGCAAACGCGTGCTCCCTCGTCCCACTATTTTTTTTCTTTTGACAGGGTATTTTTATGGGCCAAAAACGGCCCAAATCGCTCGATCTCCCGTGGGCCGGCCCACCCCACATTGTCCCTGCCCGAGAAACGGGGGGACAGAGCTCGAGGCTCTCGAGTGGGGCGGCGGCGGCGGCAGCAGGCCGCTCCGGCAACGGGGGTGAGGAGGCACGGCGGCGACGGCCGGGTGAGCGGCGACGTCCAGCAGGGCGAGGGGTAGCACGGCCAGGTGCAGCGCGCGGGGCGGCGCGGCCAGCTGCGGGTCGTAGCGGCGGGCAGCAGCGGCGCGCGGCGCGGGCGGCGTGGCCAAGGGCGGCGTGGCGAGGCCATGCGGTGCCGGGCGGTAGCCATGCGGCGCCAGCGGGGCGAGGCCGTGTGCTGGTCGTGCGGCGCCAGGCAGGCGGAGGCCGTGCGGCGCGGGCGGCTGGGCAGGCGCGGCCAGCAGAACCGCTCGGCGGCGACGGCGTGCGCGACAGCAGCGTCGGGCGCGGCCAGCAGTGCGTACGGCGGCCGGTACGTAGCGCGCGGCGGCAGTGCGGTGGCCAGCGGGGCGGGGCCGTGCGGCGCCAGCGGCAAGCGCAGCCAGCGCGCGCGGCGGCAGCCGGCTAGGCCACAGCGGAGGCGTGCGCAGGCGGGAGGCCGGCGAGCGGCAGCACGGCCGTCTGGGCGCGGTGCGGCGGCGTGGCCAAGGGCGGCGGGGCGCGCACAGTGACGGCGGCGGCCATGGCGGACAGCACAGCAGCGGCGCGCGGCGGCCAGCGAGCGCGGCCCGCGGCGTGGCGGCGGCCAACGAGGCTTGCACGCGCGCGGCTGCCAGTGCTGTTGCACGCGCATGAACATGTAAAGAAAAAAAAAGGTAAATGCAACTCGTGTGCGTGCACAGCACGAGATTAAAAAATTTGTAGATCAATCGGATCTAAAAAAACGTCCAAGATCAGTCTGATCTACTAAATAAAAATTAGATCAGTACAACAAGTGCACTGGTACAGTCAACAAGTTCCTGATCCAGCAGTGATTAAATCGACATTGGTCGGCGACAGCAGGTCAGCTCAATTCCTGGGAAGGAAAATCCGTACCCCAGATGGGATCTGATCTAAGATCTGAACGCAAATCTTGAAAGGAAATCGAGAGACGAATCCATTTTTGCGGTCAGATTCGGGTTACCTTCAACAAAAGCCTGCGTGTTGCAGGCTCAACGGTGGCTTGACGGAGGCTCGACGAAGAGACACGTGCTGATAACGTATTGGAACACTCCCTGCCGGTTGGCCGGTCCCGAGGCTGCTCCACACCCGAGGGAGAAGACTAGAGTCGAAGGCACACAAAATTACACAAGAAAATAATACAGGGAACAAGGGGAAACTTTATTGATCTTGCTCTCGGTAAACTCCCGTACAATGATTGCTCCTCTATTTATAGACTAAGGGGATAGGATACCCACGTGGGCCAACCCTAGCCTGGTAGAGGCCACACCGAATGGGTCTCTATCGGCTCAGTTTCCTAACATCTACATCCATATACAACACAAACTAAAACTATATTATTATCTAAATAAACTACCTAAATCATCTAAGATGCAGCGACGGATGGCGGTGCAAGGAGAGAGAAGGAGAGGGCAGGGAACGATGCGAGATGCCAACTAGTGACGGGCATAGGCCGGCGCATGCGGGTCAAAGCGGCTACCAAGTAATGGTAGTGTGTGTGGCACGTCGCACCCTTCCAGTATTCATATACCAGTAGCATCCGGCCAATACCACATGCTACAAGTAAGAGAGGTCCGTTAAGACATGTGGGCCCCACTTACTAATATTTTTAGAAAATGCTACTAATATTTTTATCAGCGTTCCATTTTTCAGGCACGCCACTAGTTGGTTTGTGCCTATATCCATTTTCCTACTACTATCGGCTGATATAGGCGAGACGAGATCGTCCGAGAAGAGAACAACACCGCACATCGATGACTAGGGTCGCGAATGACGGAGCTCGCTTTGACATGTGGGACATCGCGGGGTCGTGCGATTTTTTCGGGTAATACACATTTACGGTATGCATACACAAGGTAATACGGGGCTTGGATATGGGCTTCGTGGTCCGAACGAGAAAAAAAAAGAACAGCCGGGACAAACTTACCCCTTCAAGTTTGCGCTAGGGAGGAGCACTGAAGCAAGCCTCAACTATTACTAAATTGACCATCAACCTACAATCAGGAGCTTAAGCGGAAATCTTTCCTTTGGTCCAAAATGGATGATGGTTTTCTAAACAAAGTAAACAATAGAAGTGCTCGCCAAATTAAAGTATCACATCTCTGTATATAAGGTTTCAAAGCTCAACTCTTGTGATTACGCTATCATACTGTATAGCTTGTTGATCGAAAGCCAGCTAATCCATCACAATGTAGGCCGTGTGATATGTCCAAATAATTTGATACTTATAGTATTTTAAGAGATACACTTGAAAGATGTGTAGTCTTCGCTTATCACATACATATCATATCACATGAGCATATCATATCAGTATTCCAGAGGGATTGACGTACCTAATATAGACATGATAGACCAGAATGTTTAGCTATATATGGCTAACCACCCAAATTGAGGGAGAATAAAAAGTTTATATCAAGTTTGATCTGTTGATCCATCACATTAACCTTTGCTTGCTTGCCCCGATGAATTAGCTAGGACATGCATCCTCATACTTCATAAATTAATGGGGCTATTTCCTGTCCACACTTGCGTTCCCTCAAAAGAACTAGGCTGTCATCTCTGCATACATGATCTATATAGCTCTTTTTTTTCGAATAGGACTGTCATTGAAACAAACATTGAACGAAATAAAGCAGCTCAATAAAAATGAAAACTACATCGAAATCCTTTAGGAGCCCTTCATCTTCAACCTCCAGACTATGTCAATGGCGCACCACCGCTGCTGCTCCTCCCTGAGCCGTCCTAACATTGTTGGTTGCGGATGAGAAGTCATCGAACTAGTCAAAAAGACCACAACCTTTCCGGAGACAAAGAAGAATGATGAAATGCCGATGAAGTTCTTTGACGATCCGAAGATCCCCACAGCCAGAAGAAGTCCTTGATGATCACACCACTCCCACAAGCTCCTCGATGTCGCCGTCGATATGGGGTTGAATCCGGCGAGAGCTTATTGGAAGAAATGCCGCCGCCACCACCTGAGCGTCGCCCCATCAAACTTGAACCCTAAAAACAAAAAAATGGTGCCCTCCCACCAGCGGGGGCCTATATTCACCCCGCCTCTATGGCCCGAAGGCCACATATGAGAGGCAGATCGGCGACGGTGTCGACGGTAGGTGACGAAACCCTAGCCTCCTTTGCATGGAGGAGGAGAGAGAGGGGAGCGGACGCAACCTATCATACAACTCTTGTTACGTGCTAGAATCAGATCAGAATCACAAGCATTGATTGTATATGTTAGCAAGTTGACTTCCGCGTGGAGCTCCAGGATCAACTTAGTCTGCATGACACCACATAAGAATCACAAGAGCTCATTGTAGAAGTTGGTAAGTTGGAAAGCTCACTAGACTCGGATCTGATCAGTGCGCTCATCAAAAAACAAGTCAATAGTCTCTGATATCTGCATACTCGTTGGAAATATTATTTGCCTTGCTAGCACCAGATCCAGATAAAGAGTAGATTTTTACCATGGCAATTTTACAATCTGAATATGGTCGTATATACCACATATTTGAAGTTATCTAAAAACCTATAGAGTCTAATTTTCTTCATACTGGATGTACATATTATTAGTCTAGTTACAATGAGATCAGAATTCCACGTGTAAATAAGTTGTAGCCTTTGGAAAGTTGGCAACATAAGCCGATTGGGACACCGGACACGTGTAAAAAAAAAGAGGCTCTCATGTTTGCATAGTTGATCTTTGCATACTCACTTAACATCTTATTTGTCTAGCTAGTATCGAATTCGTATCAAGATTAGGTAGTAGCCATTGGCAACTTTGCAACCTGAGTAGAGTCGACGTTGTCTAGTTTCTTTCTAGCCGCACATATTATTAGTCTAATTAGAATGAGATCAGAATCCCAAGCATAAATAAATTGAAGCCACTGGCAAGTTGGCAACATGAGCGACTCGGATACCGCACATTTGCGCTCCCTAAAAAACAATGGTCTCTCGTCTCCGTGTACTCTGCTGCACCTCATATTTGTCTAGCCATGATGTTGACTACCGCCTAGAGTTCCATGATCAAAGTAGACTACTTGGCATCAGATCAGGATCGCAGTGACGAGATCAGAATCAAGTTATTTATATTTGTTTAGTATATCTCATCGCTTGGAATGCAAGTTAGCATACTACGATGTAGTGGGAAATCTCACTTGTTATCATGATCGGATATTTGACTTTTGTTACGTACAAGAAAATTACTGCAGAAACAATTCATTTCATGCCTACATATCAGCAGTTAGCGAACACTAATACTAAATTAACCATCAGCCTAGAGGCGGAACAAATGGAGGATGATTTCCCAAAAAGAAAAAATGATGCGCGCGAAATTAAAGTATTGTATCTCCATATGTATGTTTTCAAGACTCAGTTCTTCTAATTACCTTCCTGATCTAAATCCATAATGATGAATCGATATCCATCTCACATGCACGCTGGCCATGTGATGTGATCGGAATAATATGATACTTGTAGTATTTTAAGAGATGCACTAGAAGGACCTGTGGCCTTGGTTACGCCTTTGTGTCACATGCATATCATATCGTCTCCTTAGCATATCATATCAGTATACCCGAGGGATTACACGGTACTCCCTCCGATAAATCCAAATTTAAATCCTAGTCAACTAATATGGTCAGAGGGAGTAGCTAATATGAGGCATGACAGGCCCAGATGTTCAGCTATATATGGGTGACCACTCAACCCAAGGGAGAATAAAAACTTCATAGCAACTTTGGTTCCTGGGTCCATCACATTAAGCTCTGCTTTTTCTCCAATGGATCATCTAGGACTATCCTCCTCGTGTTTAGGTTTAGCCTTGATGGGGCTATTGCCGGTGCTAGCCTTCATCATCATTACGTTTAGTCCCAAGAGCAACATCATGAGGGGTGGTCTGCCTCCAGGCCCTGCATTATCCTGGCCCCTTGTTGGCAACTTGCCGGAGATGATGCTCAACAAGCCGGCATTTCGGTGGATCCACTTGATGATGAAGGAAATGGACACCGACATCGCCTGCATCCGCCTAGGTAGTGTCTTCGTTGTTCCGATCACATGCCCGAAGATTGCCCGTGAGGTACTCAAGAAGCAGGACGCCAACTTCGCCTCCCGCCCGCTCACCTTCGCCTCTCATCGGTGTTTAGTGGCGGGTACAAGAACGCGGTGCTCTCCCCCTTCGGCGATCAGTGGAGAAAGATGCGACGCGTACTCACCTCAGAAATAATATGCCCCTCCCAGCACCGATGGCTCCATGACCAGCGCGCCCAAGAGGCCGACAACCTCACGAGCTACGTCTATACCCTCGCCACTGCATCATCATCGGCCGTCGACGTGAGGCATGTCACGAGGCATTACTGTGGCAACGTCATCCGGAGGCTTGTCTTTGGCCGGCGGTACTTTGGCGAGCCTCGGCCGGATGGCGGTCCAGGCGCGATGGAAGTGGAGCACATGGACGCTGTTTTCACCTCACTAGGGATCCTCTACGCATTCTGCGTCTCGGACTACCTCCCGTGGCTGCGCGGCCTCGACCTCGATGGACATGAAAAAATTGTCAAGGAGGCGAATGCAACGGTCAACCGGCTGCATGACATGGTAATTGATGAGAGGTGGCAGCAATGGAAGTCCGGCCATAGGGAGGAGCTCGAGGACTTTCTCGATGTGCTCATCACTCTGAAGGACGCAGAAGGGAGCCCTCTTCTCAGCATTGAGGAGGTTAAAGCTCAATCACAGGTACGTAAACACTTAGATACTCCCTCCTTCACGGTTAGCAAGGCGCTCTACAAAAATCTCATGGACCTAGACATGAATGTATTGGCTGAAAATTAGGCATATTCGTGAGCGGTTAAGGCGCATGCATTGGTGGGAGACCGTTGCATGCATAGAAAGTTGGGAGGAAAGATGCCACATTAATTAACAATTAATTCTTATACGCCTAGTAACGTTGTAATTTTGAAAAAACCAAATTTGATTAGGCGCCCTGCAAACCGTGAAGGAGGTAGTACACGTAATACATGCATGAAAGGACACCCACGTAATTAATTTGTTGCATGTGTGCGCTACATTATGGTGCAGGACATAGTATTTGCCGCCGTGGACAACCCGTCGAATGCGGTAGAGTGGGCGCTCGCGGAGATGGCCAACATACCCGAGGTGATGCGGAAGGCGGTGGAGGAAATAGACCGGGTGGTGGGCCGAGAACGTCTGGTGCAGGAGTCAGACATTCCGCACCTCCGTTACGTCAAGGCATGCATTCGTGAGACATTCCGGTTGCACCCTGTCGCGCCCTTCAACGTGCCACACGTCACGCTGGCTGACACCAACGTTGCCGGTTACCGTGTTCCCAAAGGCAGCCATGTCATCCTTAGCCGTAGGGGACTCGGCCGGAGCCCAACAGTGTGGGACGATCCACTACGCTTCAAGCCAGAGCGCCATATTAATATTGAAGCCGACAATGATGTGGCTCTCACCGAGAATGACTTGCGGTTCATCTCCTTCAGCACCGGCCGTCGTGGGTGCGTGGCGGCGTCGCTTGGGACTGCCATGTGCGTAATGCTTTTTGGACGGCTACTGCAGGGATTCACGTGGAGCAATCCAGCGGGTGTAGCGCCCATCGATCTAAGCGAGTCAGAGCACGATTTGTTCCTAGCCAAACTGCTGGTGCTACATGCCAAACCTCGCCTGGTGGGACATCTCTATGCTACTAGCCAAAGTTGAACAAGTTAAAATCTTATTGCCAATAAGCGCAGCTACATTGTGGTCCCCAACCCATTGCAATTATTATTTTGTTATTCTTTCCCTTTAATTGATTGCTACCTCTATGAGAGTGTCTTGGCAAGGGTGTTTTTCGAGGCACCAGGTTGATCCACATAAACTAAAATAAACTGACCATTGATGTTCTGATTTTGATGGTTTAGATTTGAAGTTAACGCGTAAAAAACATCGGACTTAACACGTACAAAATATGTCCTTATCACGTAGCCTCGCGTGGGCAGCTTTCCTAGACGTCGGCTGTTAGGAGTCCATATATTCACGGCAGCCCTAGACCAGAAAGAACACCCAAAATTTGTTATGATCTACAACTACCCGGGCTCATGAGTGCTCAAAACGCAAAGGGCCGGAATCGACCAGTAACGGTGCCGGCGGAAATCGTGAGGTGTGTGTTTGCCCCCAAAAAAAAAGAAAAAAGAGGAAGAGGTGAAGTACCACCGAGATGCGATGCAGCAATGGCATACTTGAGATCGCCGATGTGCTGCATCCAAGCCTAGCACGCGAGTTTTTCCTACAGGTACAAGCCCGCCGCCGGCTTCAAGCATCTGGAAAAACGACGCAATAGCATGCTATGCATGAACCGGGAGTCAACACATTATGCACGCGATTAGGACACAATCAAGTGTCAGGGCTAACCAGGAATACACACAAACTCAATGGAGGAGGGCGTCAGTTACCAGGAGTAATAAGATCAAAAAAGCATGATCTAATTTTTATCTGCTCTTGCTAACTGCAAGACGTATGCAGAAATCTGTCATTTTCCACGTTAACTGATCAGCTACATGGAGCCTTTTCATGGCTATGCTGATCATCTCGAAAGTTGTCTGTGCTGGTATTTTCAATTTTTTTATCTGGACTGAAAAATTCTGTATTAAGCAACTCAATAGCTGGAAATTATGTGGCTTCACTATAGGTGTTTACTATTTTCTTATCTGGTCCAATCTTTGGTGAGCATGGTCGGTCATGTCGCATACTTTCAGCCGACATACATTTTTATAAGAAAATTCCCTCATGTTGTATATTTTCCATAGAATGAAACTTATTTAAGAAATATATGTGATGTACCTTTTTTACACAATAGTTAATAGATGATACAAATTTAGTAAATTTGTGGTTAAGACGAACTGTATATTCTCTTTCCATTTTTTTCTTCATTCCTTATAAACAAATATGCAATAAAATCTAAACTAATTTGTACTTTCTTGTCCTAACACATTTCTATATGAAGCACTTCATAGAAATATTTTGGATCATGTTTTCTAATACAAACATAGTTTAACCATAGAGAAAGAACACTTTCTAGAAGCCAATACAATGGTGGAAGTTAGAAAATGGTTAAAACAAACATGATGACTTCCAAAGAAACAAAGACTTCCAAATTATACCTTTTCAAAAGCTTATGAGCTCTATGTAAATTGTGTTCATTGTTGTACTTCTAAGGAATCATATATTTTACGATCTTCTTGCCAACATGGATATAGTATGTTGAAGAGAATAATATTAAATGATTTTCTATTCTTACATAGTGCCTTTGTCTTCTCTTGTGGAAACATAACATTAATTTAGAAAAAGGAAATTGATGATGTTTAGAAAAAATAATTAGACACATCGAGGATTTTTTCCGCATACTTTTAGATATTGCCCTTGCATTTGCGAGGGCCCCCATTCTAGTTTTTATATACAATATGATACCCCTTGTGTTGCTGTATGATTTTATACCGATGTATGGAATAAAATTTCATAAGTATATATAGATTTCTGAAAGCTTTGATGTAAAGCAGAGCATTATCTAGAACTAAATAAATGTTTATGATACGATCTGTACTTGATGAGTGCATTGGTAACTATCTAGTGTCTTTGTAGATCCTTTTGACATTAGAAAATATAGCCGTGGCATGTCTCTTTTCATGTTTGATGTATTCAATTTTGAAGAACATACGATCTGATCCAAGTATGCTCTGACCTAATTATGTTTGTGATGTCAGCACATGAAGGCCATAAAGTTAGATGCATTGGTCGTTTCATTTATTTTTGTTTTTGTATTGCATCTTGCTAGCTTACATCTGTGGATTTGCAAATGGAAGAACGAACGTGGAGGGCCTTCATTATTGTGTTATGTGTTCGATAGAAATTAAAGACCACCCGCAATTAGACAAGTTTCTGCCCAGTTTAGCTGAAAGAAGGGTATCGCCAGAGAAAAGAGAACTACCTAAGAAAATCCCATAAAAATCAGAGCGTCGATTTAACTAAATAGCCTATGATACCCGATGGATCTTAGAAAAAAACTTACGCAAATTTTCCCATGAATGCGCTTAAGTAGTTGTTCTCTTTGGATAGGTTAATTATGTACTCCATCGATATAAAGGACTCTCCAAGCGCGTCCTCAGTTATCGGTCCGAGTGCCGGAGGTCTGACTTGGATATTCCACATCCCAGAGAGCACTCGGTGGCATGGCCCTCGATCAACTCGACAATATTTTCTTCTTTCGCCGTAAAAGGGAACATTGTGATGTTGAGATTTTCGAATGATCATTGGCAACACTCTCACATGGTAGGTACTGACTGTTACAATCTTCGTTTAAACATCAAGTCATGTACTTACTGCTAATGAATTTGTCTACTATATATTCGTGCCTGCAAGATCATGCTGACTTCAACAAAAAGGAAAGTTGTTGCCATCGCTCCTCATATCATTGACACTCCGCAGCAGATCAACCAAACGGTGAAACCACTAAGCTGACTGTTTTTTTCTTTTTTTTTCTCGATGATGTTTCATTTACTTGACAAACTACATAACCCAACCAATCTTCCTCGGTTAGAACGTAAACCCATCCAGGAATTTAGAGTTAACAAAGTATCTAGAATACCTAATATATCTTATTTCTTCATTTGATTATTTATAGATAGTAGAGTGATCATTTTTACTACTCCCCTGTCTCGAATTAGATGCTACAGATTTGTCTAAATTCACATGTATCTATATACTAAAATATATCAGATACATTTGTATCTAGACAAATCTATGGAAAGTAATCTAGGATAGGTGGTAGTATTAAACTAAAAAACACTTTCTATAGTTTAGAAATCAATGTATTTGTCATTCATTAATCTATTATATATTAAAAGTACATTATGGGCTAACAAAAAATTAAAAAAATCAGCTACAAATTCATACATAAATTAGAAACATCCGACCATCTAATTAGTAGACCGGTAATTTATAACCATTAGATTATATACATAAAAACTCGAGTGTAAAATTACTCACCATCGGCACTACAACATGAATAACCCATAACCTATTTGGTACCCTTTTCTTTGTATTCCTTTTCTACACAACGTGGCCGCCGTCGCATTGAGGCGTTCTTGACGGTGCAGCTAAACCTAGCAGCCTCACCTCCAGATCCTTTTCTCTAAGCAATAATGCATGCGGAAGCCGGCCATGCATCGCCAAAACAGAAAGGGAACATGCATGAATGCATTGCCTCGGAATCATGGAGTCGTTTCCGATCCGGATCTGGAGAGCTGCACCCACTTCGCCGGTGTCAATGGAGCTACAAGGAAAGGATCGGAGATGACGTACTCCACCTGCAGCCACGAGGAGAAAACCGATTCTAGCAAGAAGTTTCGTCGCACTTCTCTGCCTAGTGATCGATACACCGCCGGCGGCCGGAGGACAGGTTTTTTTTTAGATAAAAGTCAGCAGCAGCATCCCGACATTAAATTAATAAAGTGCCTCTAACTCAATCCTCCGTCTCCTCTTATGCTAACGGACCTGATCCGGTTCAATCTGTTAGTTTTTCTTTTATTGCTTTCTCTTGCTGGCCTGGAGCTTTAAGTCTCGACACCATCTATCTGGGTTTCTTCTCGTGGCCTCGCCGGAGGATCTCCACATCTGCTCTCTTTGTTTTAAAATCTAAGATGTTTTAGTTTTGTAAATAAAATGTATTTAGACTTTTTTTTAGTTATAGGTTCATTCCACAAGAAGTTCAGATACATTTTATTCATAAAGTTAAAACATCTTATATTTTGAAATTGAGAGAGTACAATGCAACGATTAGGCATATGTTGACGGCCTACCCTACGTACATGCACTCCGTGAATCTGATTGTAGCTAACTCTAGCTTCATGCATGCCATATCTTCTTCGGATTTTTTGGGGAATCTCTGCTTCAGGATAAGTAAGTTAAATTCCCATCCGAGAGACATTTTTTTCTTTTGAGTGGAATAAGGAGATAATATCGATGGATGGTAAGACGTCTGGTGGTCAGCCAAATAGGCACCACGTACGGTCCTTGCTTAGGCAGCGTTCACAATGCATGGTAAGAAATCTCATGGACATGCAGCTGCTTCCCTATCCTCTTTATTATTGGTTCAGATTCTGAAGTTTATTATTATCGATGATTTTTTGGACATGGTTTCATTATTCATAACAAAGTATATATTTTTCACATGCTGTATGTAGGCCTCGTATTATAGTTGTTCTTTCTGATTACAACTTGAGTTGCTCAATGGCTTAATCCAGATTTATTTCCAAACAGTGACTCGGTTCGTGAAGTAAAGGGTACAAACTATTTTTTCTAGAACGATTACGATCACCGATTGCCTATCTGAATAAAAACAAAATCTCAAAGATAAATATACTTACTGTTGGTAGGCATGGAGTCATGGACGATGAAAGAGATGCAGAAGTTCAAGGAGAAAAAGAACTTCAGCCTGATTACTGACACACTCGATTATAATATTCCATGAATAGTTATTTTCTCGTGCAAGTTACATGTTTATTGGTGCCATGGAAAAAAATAGCGCGCTATTTCGGCGCTATAGCATCGCTATAGCGTATTTGGAAAGCGAACGCTACGCTATACAAAACCTGCTCGCTATGACGCTATTCGCTTTATAGTGACACTATAACGTCATAACGCCATAGCAACGCTAAAAAATCTATAAAAATAGCACCATCTCATAAGCTCATTCAGCCCATAGATGTAATTTCTCCATGGATTTTGGTGGTGAATACCATCATATTGACCTTGTCATGTTGAATTTGGTGATAATTGTGACCTGGACTTTGTTATTTTGCCGCACTAGTTAATTGGTTATGTATGTATTATTCTAGAAAAAAATTAGTTGCTAAAATCCCTAGTAATACATGCTATATCTGTTAATATTTAACTTTTTTTATAAACGCTATTTTGAAAAATAGCATGCTATTAGCGCGTTATAACTTGCATAGCGTTTGGAGAAGGGTCATGCTATTTCTTTTAGCACGCTATTTTTTTCCTTGATTGGTGCTTACGATCTTTGCATTTAATCTAATTTCCTTGGAGTTTGTGGCAATAACATTGTTTAATGGATACAAATTTCCACTTTCTCTGCATGGAAGACATATTTTCCATTTTCCTGGTGCTGAAAATGGTTTATTTTGTGAAGGAGCTACCTAGGATGTGCTGTGAAAAGCGTCATCCCATTTTTAATAAATATTAGAGAGAAGTTAGTGGTAAATTCACCAATTGTCTAAACCTCAAAGCATGTGGTGCACCTCGTAGATCGCTCAAGAATTTTAGCCTAGATGTACCTCCGCTCAAGAATTTTCCAAAAAATCATTTCTTGGTACAAAACATGGCATTTTTTCAGAGATCCACTAAGACATTAGCAAGACCCAACACCTCGCTAAGAACTCAAATTGCATCAACCTTGGCCGCATTTTGAAACCAGCCTCAATTATTCAAAACAAATACAAAAAATGTAAAACATTCACACATTGTCATTTTATGTTACCTAGTTGTAGGTAAAAATAAAAAAGTGTGATATGGGGATTATTCTAAAAAAATGTTCACATAAATGAGATACCGCCTTTGATGATTCATGGCTTTCAAGTCAAATGAGCGAGGTCATGACCACAATCTTGGCATTGTTTGTTGTAATGTGTCCATATTCACACATGTGTGTATCTTGTGACGGCAAACAATGTTACTTCAGGAAGTTTTCACCTTCTCTGCACGGAAAATACATTTTCTCGTTGTTGAAAAGGGTTTATTTTGTGAAGCAGCTACCAAGGATGTGATGTTTAAAATATTCACTCCATTTTTAATAAATATAAGAGATAATTTAGTGGATAATTCACCAATTGGAGGAACCTCAAAGCTTGCGGTGCACCGCCCTCAATTTAGACAAGTTTCTACCGGTTTAGCTAGAAGGGGCTCAAATTTAGCCTCGAGGTAACTCGTAGTTCTATCACCAATTTTCCAAAACATCATTTCTAGGTACAAAACTTGACAGTTCTTTAGAGATCCACTAAGACATTTGCATGACCCGGCACCTAGCTAAGAACCCTAATTGCCGCAATCTTGATCGCATTTTGAAACCAATGTCAAGTATTAAAAAAAATGAAAAACCTTCGCACTTTGTCATTTTATTTTACCTAGTTGCATGTAAAAATAACTAACATGTGAAACGGGGATTATTTGAGAAAAGTGTTCACAGAAATAAGCTACCGCCTTCAAAGATTCATGTCTTTTAAGGAAGATGAGTTGGGTCAAGACCATAATCATGGCATAGTTTATTGTAATTTGCCCATATTTCACACATGTGTGTACCTTATGATGGAAAACAATCTCGCTTTAGGAAGTTTTCACTTTCTCAACACGGAAAATCCATTTTCCATTTTCTGGGTGTCGAAAAGGGTTTATTAAGTGAAGCAGCTACCAAGGATGTGTTGTGGAAAAATATCACCCTATTTTTAATAGATACTAGAAAACATTTAGTGGACAATTCACCAACTAGCTGCACGTTAAAGCTTGTGGTGGACCGCCCGCAATTTAGACAAGTTTCTACCGGTTTAGCTAGAAGGGGCTCAAATTTAGCCTAGAGGTAGCTCGTAGCTCGCTCAAGAATTTTCTGAAAAATCATTTCTAGGTACAAAACACGATATTTATTTAGGGATCCACTAAGAGATTAGCAATACCTAGGAACTAGATAAGAACCCAAATTGCCACAATCTTGGCCACATTTTGAAACCAGCATCAAGTATTCAAAAAAATATAAAAATGTAAAACCTTCGCACTTTGTCTTTTTATGTTACCTAGTTGCATGTTAAAATAACAAACATGTGATATGGGGATTATTGAAAAAAGTGTTCATGGAAATAAGCTACCGCCTTCGAGGATTAATGGCTTTCAAGGCAAATGATTTAGGCCATGACCATAATCATGGCATAGTTTGGTGTAATGTGCCCATATTCCGTTTATGTGTATATCTTGTGAAGGCAAACAATGTTGATTCTGGAACTTTTTACCTTCTCTCCACGAAAAATCCATTTTCTCGATGATGAAATGGGTTATTTTGTGAAGAGGCTACCAAGGATTTGATGTGAAAAACATGACCCTATTTTTTATTAATATTAGAGAGAATTTAGTGGACAATTCACTAATTGGATGCACCTCAAAGCTTACGGTGGACCACCCGCAATTTAGACAAGTTTTTGTCAATTTAGCTGCAAGGGGCTCAATTTAGCTTGGAGGTACCTCATAGCTCGCTCAAGAATTTTTCAAAAAATCATTTTTAGGTACAAACCATGACATTTATTCACAAATCCACTAAGAGATTTGCAAGAGCCGGCACCTAGCTAAAAATCCTAATTGCCACAATCTTGGCTGCATTTTGAAACCAGCCTCAAGTATTCAAAACAATTCAAAAAATATAAAACCTTTGCACTTTGTCATTTTATGTTAACTAGTTGGAGCTAAAAATAACAAACATGTTAAATGGGAATGATTCTAAAAAAGTGTCCACAGAAGTGAGCTACCGCCTTTGAGGATTCATGACTTTCAAAGCAAACGAGCTAGGTCATAACTATAATCATGGCATAGTTTGTTGTAATGTTCCCATATTACGATATGTGTGTATCTTGTGATGGCAAACAATGTTGCTTCAGAAAGTTTTCACCTTCTCTCCATGGAGATTCCATTTTCCATTTTCTCGGTGATGAGAAGGGTTTATTTTGTGAAGAAGCTACAAAGGATTTGCTATGAAAAAGTGTCACCTCCATTTTTTAATAAATATTAGAGAGAATTTAGTGCGCAATTCACCAATTAGATGCCTCTCAAAGCTTGCAATGCACCACTTGTAATTTAGAGAAGTTTCTGCCAGTTTAGCTGGAAGGGGCTCAAATTTAGCCTGAATATACCTCGTAGCTCGCTTAAAAAAATTTCAGAAAAATATTTTCAGGTACAAAACATGACAGTTATTTAGAGATCCACTAAGATATCTACAAGACCCATCACCTAGGAATCCTAATTGCTGCAAGCTTGGCCACATTTTGAAACCAGTCTCAAGTATTCAAAAAAAATCAAAAAATATAAACCTTCACACTTTTTCATTTCATGTTACCTAGTTGCATATAAAATTAACAAACATGTGAAATGGGGATTATTCAAAAAAAGTGTTCGGAGAGATGAGCTATCGCCTTCGAAGATTCTTGGCTTTCAAGGCAAATGAGATAGATCATGAAAATAATCATGGCATAGTTTGTTGTAATGTGCTCATATTTCGAGACACGTTTTTTTATCTTGTAATGGAAAACAATGTTGCCAGAAAGTTGCCACCTTCTCTGCATGGAAAATCTATTTTCCACTTTTGGGTGCCGAAAAGGATTTATTTTGTGAAGCTGCTACCAAGGATTTGATGTGAAAAAGGGTCACCCAATTTTATTAAATTTTAGAGAGCATTTAGTGGACAATTCACCAACTAGTAACCCATCAAAGTTGCAGTGCACCTTCCACAATTTAGACAAGTTTCTGCCACTTTAGCTAGAATGGTCTCAAATTTAGCCTGGAGGTATCTCGTAGCTCGCCCAAGAATTTTTCAAAAAATAATTTCTAGGTACAAAACATAACATTTTTTTAGAGATCCACTAACAGATTCGCAAGGTCTGGCACCTAGCTATGAAACCTAATTGCCGCAATCTTGGGCGCATTTGAAACCTAAATATTAATTTATTTCAAACACATCATGCATCCAACAGCCAAAAGTTTGGGGTTCCATCCTCCTGCCAAGCCAAAATTTCACGTCTAGGCACCAAAATTCTCGCGCCCCAGAGTGAAATGAAACTTTTGAGCGCTAATATTACCGTGTATCCCTCCCATACAGTGCAACCCTAGTATTCACGCAGAGGGAATTTACGTAATCTATTCACAACCCTCCTTTATCCCCTCCTAAAATGGAGACGGTTCCAAATATCCTTCCCTCGCCACCGCCCATCGCACCTATGACCCTTGCCGCTATCCGTCCAGTAGTCATTTGGTCATTGACCTAGCCCAAACCCTAGACCGTCCCACCACGTCGTCGACCTTGCAGATCTTCCATCTTGTTGTTAGCCTCACCAGTAAGGACTTCCACCTCACCAACAAGGTCTTCCCTTCTCCATGAACCTCAGCGTCAAGGTATGCTACCTCGCCATCCACCTCACCACAATGTTTCTCGCCTCGCCGAACACCTCGTCGTCAAGGTATTCCACTTAGCCTTTCACCAATCACCATGCAGTCAAGGCACACCAGATGCCGTTCACCTTTCTGACAAAGTCTGCCAGAAAGGTTCCTAGCAAGAAGCACACAAAGAAAAAGGCTCTAGTGCCTGCAGGCAGGAGACAGTCACCTAGTTTTTCTGCTCTTTTAAGCTTGCTCGATTCTCATGTGAGTTTTTCTATTTGAGGAAATAATTTATTTGCCAATAAAATTTCTTGTTCGAGAGGTTGTTCATTATCCTGCTCATGTTTTGCTATAGGACAATCAACACCATATGTTATATTTTGTTTAATTGCCTATTTAATTTGTTGCTTACTTGGATTTATTTATTTATGCTAGAATCTAAAATGCATCCCGTCGAAAAGTCAGCTGAAAAACATCATGAGAAACAATGAGCGGTGTGTGGCAATCATTCACAGGGAGGCAAGGAACCAATAAGAAACTCAAGAAAGGAACCAATAATAAAGAAATTCTACCCAAGTGTGTGGCAATCCGCTTGAACGCATGAGATGACTGATATGCATATACCACTCTTAGTAAAAACTCGGCCGATGAGCTTAAGCACCACTTTTAGGCAATCTCTACAAGGATTATTTCCTGACATGCAAGCTCTACCACAAAAAAGGGGGACATATGCTAGCATCTATTTTTGGCATCTTGTTGGCTAAGCAAGGAAAACAAGTTGAAGACTAAGGAGAAAGATGTACGCGTTTGGTTCTAAGCCGAATTCAGTAGGAGCCTACAACAAGCTGACTTAGCCGCGGAATAAAGGAGGAAAATTAAGAAAAAACTAGAAGTTGTGTCAAGATGTTGCCTTAGTGTAAGGTTTATATGACCACCTAGCATGGAACAAGTCTAAACAATCTAGCCGCCTTATCCAAGAAAAATATGGCCGCCTTGCTAAAGGCAATCTGGCTGCCTTACCCCAAAGTTCATCTGATTCTTTCCTAGATCAGAGTTTGGACGATTTAATCACGAAGATAAGGAAAATCTACCTTTGACACGGGAGTACTCTCAGAGGCTATAAAGGCTTGCATATGAAAAAAGACCATAATCGAGCTGGTTCAAGCGCAAAGAAAAAAGCTAATTTGACTCCAACAGGGAAGGATCAAGGCGGCTTCACCAGAACTCACCACGAATATTTGGTTCGGGATCCAATACAAAGTCGGACGTAGACTTACCTACTTTAGAGCTACAGTTAGACTAGGATTCTGTCTTGGTCACGTGTAGAATTGTTGTCCAAAACTTGTACGGGAATCCAGCCGCCTCATATTTATGTGAGAGGTGAAAGTCTATTGAAATTAAGTAAACAATCGGGCAAAAATCAATACATCTAGTGTTTATCTCCTCAAACCTTTGTCCCCTTCTTCCGTTTCTTCGGGGACTTCATAGATGTCGTTGGTTGAGCCGACACCATCTAAGAGCGGTTAGTCCGGCTTAGCTCAACCTATAGTCACCATGATGGGGTCCATCCCAGAAAAATGGGGCTTCGGTTTTAAAAAAACGTCAACCGGATTGTCTTGCGTACGCACTTCCGACTAGCCTCCTTTCATGTGAGTTGCAGCATATCGTCTCCGGTGTTGAGGGTGTATTAGAGTATAGGTCGGCTAGGGCACCGGCCGCCTCTCCTGTCCCTATTTGGATTGTAACTCTATCTCTATTAGTCTTGGAGTCCAAGTCAGTTGTAATCTATATAAACAGCCCAACGTGGTTGAAATCAATACAAGTTATTATTCTTTCAAACTATCATGGTATCAGACGCCTAGGTTTTTCGCACCTGGGATGGCGCCTCCACCTGCGCCGCCAAGGCCGCCGCCGCCCCCAACTCGGACCCTCTTCTCCATGGCCGAGTTCTGTGATGCCGGCGTTCCTACCTCCTCCTTTTCCTCCTCCACACCTACATCTACCCAACCACCACCTCCCCAAATTCCGATGATCTCTCTAGCCGACACCATCGCCGATGTCTCCCCCTTCATACCGATCTTGCTCGACATCGGCGCCCACAACTACTACCACTGGCGCCACCTCTTCACCATCCACCTCGGCCGCTGCGGCCTCCGTCATCATATAGATCCCTCCTACCCTCCGCAGCCTGCTGATCCCCGCTGGATCAAAGATGATCTTGCCATCATCCAGTGGATCTACACCCGCATCTCCACGGAGCTCTTCAACCTGGTATCCTCCGATGACGCCACCGCCGCTGATCTATGGGCCTCTCTCCAGCGGCTGTTCCAGGACAACTCCGACGCGCGCATCAAAGCGCTCAACATGGAGCTTCGCACGACCACCCAGGGAGATGCCCCGGTCACCGTCTTCTGTCAGCGGATCAAGGCCATCGGCGACGAACTCCGTGAGCTTGGTGATCACGTCGACGACCGTACCCTCATCAATGTTCTCCTCATCGGCCTCGGAGATCAGTTCGAGAAACAGCAGTCCTTCATCCCCATGTTGAAGCCCTACCCTACATTCAAGGAGGTGTGTTCCCTTCTCCAGCAAGAAGAAAAGAATCAAGCTTCCAAGGCACAATGGGCGCCACACGTCTTCCACGCCACCGCTCCTGCCGTGGCAGGGAATGCACCCTCTGGGCTGCTGCTGCAGCCGCCCGCACACCCGCCCTCTGCCACGCCAGCTGAGGCCCCGGCCCCACCTCCTGGATGGCGCCCAAGCCCTAATTACAGGGGCAAGAACCCGACCTACAGGCCTCCCATGGCGCGCTAATCCGGCCCTGCACCTGCTTCGTCATCACCTGCCTCTTCGTCGTTTGCGCCACCATCCGGGCCTCCTCACAACCCTTGGACTGGCCTTGTGCAGGCTTGGTCGATGCCATGGTCGGCCCCGTATCCATATGGCGCCCCTCCTGCATACATAGGCGCATGGAGTCCCGATCTTCGTCCAGCCACGGGCTCTCCTGGCCTCCTCGGCCCTCGGCCGCCGTCTCACGTCTACACCGCGACTGCTACACCACCATCCGACGTTCCCTACTACCACATCTCGGGCTCCTACGGCACCATGCAAGCTCCGTACGCGTACAACCAGCTACCTCCACTCCCCTACGTCATCATGCAAGCTCCCGGCTCCTCTGCTCCTCCCCTGCAGCCGAACTGGGACCAAGCCGCCTTCATCAACGCCATGAACAACTTTACACTAAATAACGAAGGTACGGATTGGATTTTCGATTCCGATGCATCCTCGCATATGTCTTCAAATATGAATTTGTTGTCAGCTTGTTTCCCTCTCCCTTTTCCACAATCACTATTGGCGATGGATCCATAGTTCCTGTCTTTTGCGCCAGAAATTCTCACATCTTTTTATCTTATGCTAATTTTCTTCTATGTAATATTCTTGTTGTTCCTTCCCTATTCAAAAATCTTATTTCTGTTCGACAATTCTGTATTGACAACAAAGTTATTATCGCTTTTGACCCTTTTGGTTTGTCTGTGAAGGATCTGAAAACGGGGGAGGTTCTCGCTCCGTACAATAGCACGGGCGATCTTTATCCACTTCATGGCGCACCCATATCCACCCCCCGCGCCATGCTTGCATCTGTTGATTTATGACATCGTCGTCTAGGTCACCCAAATAAAACTACTCTGTCGTCTTTGCTTCAAGATTTTTGTATACCTAGCTCTAGTTCCTCTCATAATCCCTCTCTTTGTAATGCCTGTCAATGCGGCAAACATGTTAGATTACCTTTTGGCACCTCAACTACTGTTATTACCTTTCCATTTGAGCATCTTCATTGTGATTTATGGATATCTCCAGTCCCTAGTGTTTCTGGGTATAAATATTATCTTGTGATCCTGGATGACTACTTTTACTATATTTGGACTTTTCCTCTTCGTGCAAAATCTGATGTGCATACAATTTTCCTAAATTTTTGTCAGTATGTTATTACTCTTTTTGGCTTGCCTATTCGATTTATTCAGTATGATAATGGACGAGAATTTGACAACACTACAAACCGCAGTTTCTTTCTTTCTCAAGGAATCCTTCTTTGTTTCTCCTGTCCTTATACTTCTCCCCAAAATGGTAAATCCGAACGTTCTCTTCGTTCTATAAATGACATTCTATGCACTTTACTTTTGCAAGCCTCTCTCCCTTCTCGTTTATGGGCTCAAGCCCTTCGCACTGCCACTTTCCTCATCAATGTTCAACCCACCAAAACATGTCCTCTTTATTCACCCTTTCAATCTATATTTTTATCTCACCCAGACTATTCCTTCTTGCGTGTTTTTGGTTGCCTTTGTTTTCCAAACATTGCCTCTACAGCATCCAATAAACTCGAACCGCGTTCCCTACCTTGCATTCATCTTGGACTTTCTGATGATCACAAAGGATATCGTTGTTTTGACCCTTCTTCTGGTCATGTTATTGTTTCTCGCCATGTTACCTTTGATGAAAATACTTTTTCTTATGCTGCCACCAAACTCACTCCCCAAACCGGACCATAGTCCCTACCACTACCAAAACACCCTTCGTTCAACCCACTGTCGCCCCTGCCGCGGTAGATTTTTGCCTCGTTTCTCTGCCGTGGCAGGATTTTTGCCCGTTTCTCTGCCGCGGCAGACCTTTCGCCTGTTTCTCTGCCGCGGCAGCCTGCCACGGCAGAACTTTCACCCAATTCTTTGCCACGGCAGAAACCTGTCACCACCCCCACCACTGTCGTGACCACCCCTCGTAGCACCACTTCCCCTACTCCTACCACCGAACCATCTACCCCCATCACTCGATCCACCAACACCTGCTGTCGAGTCTTCCTCCACACCCACCTTCCCACCTAATGTCGTTCCTATTCAACCACCTACAAATGATCACGTCATGTGCACTCGTGGCAAACATGGCTTTCTTCTCCCTTCTAAACGTATCAATCTCACAGCCACAACCACAATTTCCCCTATACCCACATCCTACAAACGTGCTCTTCTTGATCCTCTTTGGTTTTCAGCTATGCGTGATGAATTTGATGCTCTTCAATAAAACAATACATGGGTTCTCATTCCAAAACCTTCTGGTGTTAATGTTGTTTCTAGTAAATGGGTCTTTCGACACAAATTTAAATTTGATGGCTCTCTTGCTCGTTACAAAGCTCGCTAGGTTTCTCGCGGTTTTTCACAACAATATGGCATTGATTTCGATGAGACCTTTTCCCCCGTTGTCAAACCAAGCACTATTTGCGTCGTACTTAGTCTTGTCGTTTCTTCTTCATGGCCAATTCATCAACTTGATATTAAAAATGCTTTTCTCCATGGTACTCTTAATGAAACTGTCTACTATCAGCAACCCTCTGGTTTTGAGCATCCCTCTTCTCCCAATCTTGTTTGTTTACTCAAAAAATCTCTTTATGGTATCAAACAGGCTCCTCGTGTATGGTTTCAACGTTTTGCTATTTTCATTCAAACCATTGTCTTTATCCCTTCTAAATCTGATTCTTCCCTATTCATTTTTCGTTCCTCCAAACATACTGCATATCTTCTTTATGTTGCTGACAGTATTCTTACTGCTAGCTCTGACTCTTTTCTTCAACATATTATTTCTTCACTTCATCGTGAATTTTCCATGACTGATTTAGGACCTCTTCATCATTTTCTTGGTATTAATGTTTCTCGCACAAAGTCCTCTCTTTTTATTTCTCAACGATAATATCTTTTGGATTTGCTTTCACGGGTTGGTATGTCCGATTGTCAACCCTCTCGCACTCCGGATGATATAACTATCGGCCGATGGTGATCCTGTTTCCGATCCCACATTTTACCGTAGCATCACTGGTGCTATTCAGTACGCCACTCTCACTCGTCCTGACATTTCTTATTCAGTTCACCAAGCCTATATTTTCATGCATGATCCTCGTGCTCCTCACCTTGCTCATGTAAAACGGATTCTTCGATATTTAAAAGGCACTCTTGATTCCGGCCTTCTTCTAAACTCTTATTCTCCTACAAGCTTGACAGTTTATTCTGATGCAGACTGGGCATGTTGTCCAGATAATCGACGGTCCACATCCGGATTTTGCGTTTATTTAGGAGATAATCTTGTTTCTTGGTGTTCTAAAAGGCAGGTAACAGTTTCCAGGTCTTCTGCTGAGGCTGAGTATAGGTCGGTTGCCCATGCCGTGGCGGAGGCGGTGTGGCTGTGTTAGCTACTCATCGAGCTTCATCGTCCCCTAGAGCGATCCACCAATGTTTATTGTGATAATATTTCTTTAGTCTACATGGCTTCCAATCCCGTTCAGCATCGGCGCACGAAGCATATTGAGATTGACATTCACTTTGTTCGTGAGAAGGTGGCTCTTGGCGATGTTCGAGTTCTTCATGTTCCTACCAGTGCACAATTTGCTGATATTTTTACAAAAGGACTCCCCACTTCATCATTTATAGACATTCGCTCCAGTATCAACACCGTTACCCCTGACGTTTAGACTGCGGGGGGATATTATAGTATAGGTCGGCTAGGGCACCGGCCGCATCTCCTGTCCCTATTTGGATTGTAACTCTATCTCTATTAGTCATGGAGTCCAAGTCAGTTGTAATCTATATAAAAACAGCCCAACATGGTTGAAATTAATACAAGTTATTATTCTCTCAAACTATCAGGATCACTAGTAGAGAAACGACCTTTCATTTTTTGCAGCTCCAGCCTCTAGTCCCGGCCTTGTCTGAAACTGGGACTAGTGTTAGTGTAGGATTTCGTAGCATGGAAAACAAAAAATTTCTATCACATACAAACAAACAAGCCAAGATCTATCTACTAGATTGTAGCAAGAAGTCGATGGAATAACTCACCCTCAAAGATTCCAAAGTGTTTAACGAGAGCGGATTCTCGTGGGTGATGTAGTCGTACTCTTCCCGATCTCAAGATCGTGTAGACGATCCTTCCGGCGCTCCGTTCTGGCAGCGCTCCCGCAGTCGGTCACACGTTCGGTACTCGACGAAGACCTTCCTCTCCCTTGTTCCAGCAGGCAGCGGAGGTTGTAGCACTCTCCTCGCGATTCCGGCAGCACAACGGCATGGTACCAGAAGTAGAGGGGAGATCTCGCAGGGCTTCGCCTTAAGCCGGAGCGAGTATGGTAGATTATGAGAGAGACCCTTGACGATCTAGGGTTTAGACACGCTGAGGAGGGGCAAGGCCGGCGGCTAGGGTTTAGCTAGGAGGCGGTGGTGAGTTTCCCTAGGGCCGACGGCGGCTATGGAGGCGGCGGCGGCTTGGGGCTAGGGTTTAGAGGTAGGGAACTTGTGTGTCTAGGAGGGGAGCCCTGCCCCTCCTTATATAGGTGGAGGGGGCGCGCCAGGGGAGGGGAGTCCCTCCCCAAGTCGGCCAAGGTGGGCCGGCGGTGGAGGGGAGGAACTCCTCCCCAACTCGGATTCCACCTCCCCTCCACTTCCCAAAATAGCCGTTTGACTTTCAAATTGGCGTTTGACTTTTTCAAACTAGGATTTGAATAAACCCTTTATTATGTTCAGCGATGACACTTAGTACATGAAGCAATCATACCAAATTGATATAACACATTCATGTACCCTTCCCCTCCGGAGTGCTGGACATTCCGGAACCTTCTAGATCATTCCCGATGAAAACACCGGAACCATTCTCCAACCCCGAAACAGGACTTTCCTTATATGAATCTTATTCTCCGGACCATTCCGGATCTCCTCGTGATGTACCGGATTCCATCCGAGACTCCGAACAACATTCGGTCTCTTACTCATCATTCCATAACTACTCAAACAACGTCGAATCCTTAAGTGTGTCTCCCTACGGTTCGTGAATTATGCGGACATGATCGAGACACTTCTTCGATCAATAACCAATAGAGGAATCTGGAAATTCATATGGCTCCCACATATTTCTATGATTACTTTGTGATCGAATGAACCACTTACATACGATACCAATTTCCCTTTGTCTCACGATAGTTTACTTATCCGGGGTTATGATCGTCGGTATCTCTGCATACCTAGTTCAACCTCGTTACTGATAAGTACTCTTTTCTCGTTCCCGTGATATGTGATCCCTTGTGAGACAGTCACATGCTTGCAAGCTAATTGGATGACATTTCACCGAGAGGGCCCAGAGTATATCTATCCGTCATATGGATGGACTAATCCCACTCTTGATCCATGTGTCTCAACCAATACTTTCCGAACACTCAATGCCACCTTTATAGCCACTCAGTTACGGTGTGGTGTTTGATGTCATCAAAGCATCCTTCCGGTGAAGGTGATATGCATGATCTCATGGTCGAAGGAATTAGGTTACTATGTATCAGAAAGCATATAGCAATTGAACTATTAAAATGACTTGATCTTTATGCTACGCTTATCTATATGAGTATGTCCACCATATCATTCTCCTAATGATATGATCTTGTTGTTAATAACATCTCAATGTTCATGATAGGGAAACCACAATCATTTATTAACCAACAAGCTAGTATTATAAAGAGGCTTTACTAGGGACTCTATTTTAGTTTACAATTCACACAAGTATCAATGTTTCCTTGTTAATACTATTATAGCATGAATGTAAACATTTATCATAAACACAAAGATATAATAATAACTACATTTATTATTGCCTCTAGGGCATATCTCCAACAGTCTCCCACTTGCACTAGAGTCATCTAATCTAGATTACATGGTAATATACCGAACACCCATGGCAGTTTGGTGCTGGTCATGTTTTGCCCTCGGGAGAGGTTTAGTCAACGGATCCGCCACATTCAGATCTGTGTGTACTTTGCAAATCTTTATGTCCCCATCTTGGACATGTTCTCGAATAGCGTGAAAACGTAGCTTGATGTGCTTCAGCTTCTTGTGTGACCTTGGTTCTTGCGCATTGGCTATGGCGCCCATGTTATCACAGTAGATAGACATTGGGTCCAGCGCACTAGGAACCACACCGAGCTCTGTAATGAACTCTTTCATCCATATCGCTTCTTGTGAAGCCTCCAAAGCAGCCATGTATTCCGATTCAGTTGAAGATCTCGCCACAACGCTTTGCTTTGCACTCCTCCAGCTAACTGCTGCACCATTCAAAGTAAATACGTATCCAGATTGTGATTTAGAATCATCCGGATCGGTGTTCCAACTACCATCGGTGTAACCATTAACAACGATCTGTTCATCACCTCCATAAGAAAGAACCATATCCTTAGTTCTTCTCAAGTACTTAAGGATGTTTTTGACCGCTGTCCAATGATCCACTCCTGGATCACTTTGATATCTACTAGTTATACTAACAGCATATGCAATGTCGGGTCTAGTACATAGCATGGCATACATTAGAGATCCTATGGCTGGGGCCTAAGGAGTCTTACTCATCCTTTCTCTATCTTCTGCTGTTGTCGGACTTTGAGTTTTACTCAACGTCGTATTGGGCAACATGGGCAAGAACCCTTTCTTGCTATCTTCCATTCCAAACCTCTTTAGAACTTTGTCCAAATATGTACTTTGTGACAATGATATTAGGCGTCTCAATCTATCTCTATAAATCTTTATGCCTAATATGTAAGCTGCTTCGCCAAGATCTTTCATTGAAAAACTATTATTCAAATATTCCTTGACACTATTAAGAAGGTCTACATCATTCCCAATCAACAATATGTCATCTACATATAGTATTAAGAATGCTACAGAGCTCACACTCACTTTCTTGTAAATACAAGCTTCTCCATAAGTTTGTATGAAACCAAAACTTTTGATAACCTTATCAAAACGTTGATTCCAACTTCGGGATGCTTGCTTCAATCCATAGATGGACCGTTGAAGTTTGCATACCTTGTTAGCATCTTTAGGATCGACAAAACCTTTGGGCTGCATCATATACAACTCTTCATCAATGTCTCCATTGAGGAACGCTGTTTTGACATCCATCTGCCATATTTCATAATCGTAATATGCAGGGATTGCTAACATAATCCTCACAGACTTTAGCTTCACTACTGGTGAGAAAGTCTCATCGTAGTCAACTCCTTGAATTTGTCGAAACCCTTTTGCGACAAGTCGAGCTTTATAGACAGTAACATTACCATCAGCATCTGTTTTCTTCTTGAAAATCCATTTGTTCTCGACGGCCTTCCGGCCATCCGGTAAGTCCACCAAAGTCCATACTTGGTTTCGTACATGGATCCAATCTCGGATTTCATGGCTTCTCATCATTGCTTCCTCATATGTCTCAGGGTCATCGGTGTTGTCCACCAACATGACACTCATAACGGGATCATACCAATCAGGAGTGGTATGAGTTCTCGTTGACCTGCGAGGCTCTGTAGCAACTTCAACCGAAGTTTCATGATCATCATCATTAGCTTCCTCTCTTACTGGTGCAGGCACCACAGGAACTTCTTCCGGTGCTACGCTACTCGCAAGTTCGAGAGAAGGTTCAATAACCTCGTCGAGTTCTACTTTCCTTCCAGTCACTTCTTTTGAGAGAAATTCCTTCTCTAGAAAGGATCCATTATTGGCAACGAAGATTTTGCCTTCGGATCTATGATAGAAGGTATACCCAATAGTTTCCTTCGGGTATCCTATGAAGACGCATTTTTTCGCTTTGGGTTCAAGCTTGTCCAGCTGTAACTTCTTTACATAGGCTTCGCAACCCCAAACTTTAAGGAACGACAATTTAGGTTTCTTCCCAAACCATAATTCATACGGCGTCATTTCAACGGATTTAGATGGTGCCCTATTTAAAGTGAATGCGGCTGTTTCTAATGCATAACCCCAAAATGATAGCGGTAAATCTGTAAGTGACATCATAGAACGAACCATATCTAAGAGAGTTCGATTACGATGTTCGGACACACCATTACGCTGTGGTGTTCCCGGCGGTGTCAATTGTGAAAGTATTCCGCATTTCTTCAAATGCTCGCCAAACTCGTAACTTAGATATTCACCTCCACGATCAGAACGTAGAAATTTAATCTTCTTGTTATGTTGATTCTCAACCTCACTTTGAAATTCCTTAAACTTTTCGAAAGTTTCGGACTTATGTTTCATGAAATAGATATACCCATATCTACTCAAGTCATCCGTGAAGGTAAGAACATAACGATAACCACTACGCGATGCTACACTCATTGGACCACACACATCGGTATGTATGATTTCCAACAAGTCTGTAGCTCGCTCCATCATACCAGAAAATGGAGTCTTAGTCATTTTTCCCATCAGACATGCTTCGCATCTTTCAAGTGATTCAAGAAGTCCATCGGAATGGAGTTTCTTCATACGCTTCACTCCAATGTGACCAAGACGACAGTGCCACATATAGGTCGAGTTATCGCTCGATTTCAAACGTTTAGCCTCAATGTTATTAATATGTGTATTTCCACTATCGAGATTCAATAAGAATAGACCATCTATCAAAGGTGTATGTGCATAAAACATATTACTCATATAAATCGAACAACCATTATTCTCTGACTTAAACAAGTAACCGTCTCGCAATAAACAAGATCCCGATATAATGTTCATGCTTAACGCAGGCACCAAATAACAATTATTTAAGTATAAAACTAATCCCGATGGTAGATGAAGGGGTAGCATGCCGACCGCGATCACATCAACCTTTGATCCGTTTCCCACGCGCATCGTCACCTCGTTCTTCGCTAGCTTTCGTTTATTCTGCAGCATCTGTTTCGAGTTACAAATATGAGCAACCGAACCAGTATCAAATACCCAGGTACTACTACGAGTACTAGTGAGATACACATCAATAACATGTATATCGGATATACCTTTCTTCTTGATGTTGCCGTTATTCAAATCCTCCAAGTACTTTGGGCAATTCCGCTTCCATTGACCTTCTCCCTTGCAGTAAAAGCACTCAGTATCAGGCTTAGGTCCAGCCTTGGTCTTCTTCGTCGGTGTGGTAACTTTCTTACCAACCTTCTTGAAGTGTCCCTTTTGCTTAGACTTGCCTTTCCTGAATTTGGTGGTCTTATTAACCAACAACACGAGGTGCTCTTTCTTGATCTCCACTTCTGCAGATTTTAACATGGCCAAGAGTTCTGGCAACGTCTTGTTCATGTTCTGCATGTTGTAGTTCATCACAAAGTTCTTGTAACTTGGTGGTAGTGATTGGAGGACACGGTAAATCCCCAAAGCATTAGGAATCACTATACCCAAGCTTTGAAGTTTGTTTGCGTGCCTAGACATCTTAAGCACATGCTCACTGACGGAGATGCCCTCTTCCATCTTGCAGTTAAAGAACTTTTCAGAAGCCTCATAGCTCTCAATTGCCGCGTGAGTCTCAAAGATCAATTTGAGATCACGGACAATATCATGTGGGTCTGAATTCTCAAACCTTTTCTGAAGCTCCGATTCTAAACCATATAAGATAGCACACTGAACTGTGGAGTACTGAGTCTTCCGAGTGAGGTAAACATTCTTTACTTCATCGGTAGCAGTAGCTGCAGGTGGGTCACCTAGCGGTGCATCCAGCACATAGGTCAAATTACCAGCTGTGAGGACAATCCTCAAATTGCGGAACCAATCCGCGAAGTTGCTTCCATTGTTTTTCAACTTTTCTTTCTCTAGGAACGCATTAAAATTGATGGTAGGTGCTGCCATTGATCTACAACATATTTGTAATATTTTAGACTAAGTTTATGACAAATTGAGTTCTAATTAATAGTAAAATTAATCTATGTGAACTCCCACTCAAAACAACATCCCTCACATTGTTTTAGTGATCACACGAACCAAATCCACCACATCAAAACCGATCATCATGAGAGTTGATGTAGCTTCAATGGCGAACAATCGACATGTTCATCATATCTTCTATATGACTCATGCTTTACCTTTCGGTGATCCGTGTTCCGAGACCATGTCTGTACATGCTAGGCTCGTCAAGATCAAACCTTAGCTTCCGCATGAGCAAATATGGCTTGCTCACGTTGTATACACTTGCGGAATCTAACACACCCGATCATCACGTGGTGCTTCGAAGCAACAAGCTTTAGCAACGGTGCTAACTAAGGGTGAACACTTATGATTTGAAATTTATGTGCATGAGGGATCATCTTATAATGCTACCATCGTTAACTAAGCAATACAAGATGCATAAAGGATTAACATCACATGCAATTCATAATATGTGATATGATATGGCCTTTCTTCTTTGTGCTTCCGATCTCCATCTTCAAGCACGAACATGATCTCCATCATCACCGACATTGCATCAAGGTCCATGATGATGCTCCATGGTTGTCGTCCACCGGCTTCAACTATTACAACTACTTTGAATAGACACGCGGGTCTTAACAGAATTTAAAGACAACCATATGGCTCCTGCCGGTTGCCAACTTACAATAAGGAACATTGCATACATCAAATATAATCACAATCATGGCCATATCACATCACAGCACACCCCTGCAAAACAAAGTTAGACGCCTCTACTTTCTTTGCATGTTTTACATGGTTTGGGGCTTTCAATAAGTGTCGTTCTAACTTACGAACAAGAACCACAACATTGATACTAGTATTGACAATCACCCGTTGTAAATTGAATCTTAACTATGCTGGGAGAAACAGGCACCCGCAAACCCACTTATGCAATACAAGTTGCATGTCAAGCGTGGAGCAAGTCTCATGAATGATGTCATGTAAGGTTAGCCCGGGCCGCTTCATCCCAACATCCCGCAAGATGCAAAGTACACAAGAAGCAATCGACAATAAAAGCATCAACGCCCACAATGACCATTGTGTTCTACTCGTGCAACAGATCTACATATAGACACGGCTCTGATACCACTGTAGGGTTTCGTAGCATGGAAAACAAAAAATTTCTATCGCATACAAACAAACAAGCCAAGATCTATCTACTAGATTGTAGCAACGAGTCGATGGAATAACTCACCCTCGAAGATTCCAAAGTGTTTAAGGAGAGCGAATTCTCGTGGGTGATGAAGTCGTACTCTTCCCGATCTCAAGATCGCGTAGACGATCCTTCCGGCGCTGCGTTCCGGCAGCGCTCCCGCAGTCGGTCACACGTTCGGTACTCGACGAAGACCTTCCTCTCCCTTGTTCCAGCAGGCAGCGGAGGTTGTAGCACTCTCCTCGCGATTCCGGCAGCACAACGGCGTGGTACCGGAAGTAGAGGGGAGATCTCGCAGGGCTTCGCCTTAAGCCAGAGCGAGTATGGCGGAGTATGAGAGAGACCCTTGACGATCTAGGGTTTAGACACGCCGAGGAGGGGCAAGGCCGGCGGCTAGGGTTTAGCTAGGCGGCAGCGGCGAGTTGTTGGAATTATGCCCTAGAGGCAATAATAAAGATGTTATTATTATAATTCTTGTTCATGATAATGTTTATATTCCATGCTAGAATTGTATTAAGCGGAAACTTTAATACTTGTGTGGTTTGTGAACAACACCGTGTCCCTAGTACGCCTCTATGGACTAGCTCATTGATTAATGATGGTTAAGGTTTCCTAACCATAGACATGAGTTGTCAATTGATAATGAGATCATATCATTGGGAGAATGATATGATGGACAGACCCAAACTAAGCGAAGCAATTAGATCGTGTCATCGTGTTCGTCTTTGCGAAGCTTTTCTTATGTCAAATATTGTATTCCTTAGACCATGAGATAATACAACTCCCTGGTATCGGAAGAAAGCTTTGAGGTCATCAAACGTCATCCTATGAGAGGGTGATCATAAAGGTGTCTCTCAGGTGATCGGAAAGTATCTGTTGGGTTGTATGTATCGAGCTGGGATTTGTCCCTCCCAAGTCGGAGAGATATACTTCGGGCCCACTCGGTAATCGATATCAACACCGCTTGCAAGCATGTGGTTAAGGAGTTAATCACAAAGTGATATCGGATTATGGAACGAGTAAAGTACTTGCTGTGAACGAGATTGAACTAGGTATGACGGTACCGACGATCGAATCTCGGGCAAGTAAAATATCGCAAGACGAAGGGAATATATATATGGGATTGATTGAATCCTGGCATCGTGGTTCATCCGATATGATCATCGATGAATGTGTGGGAGTCAATATGGGTTTCCAGACCCCGCTGTTGATTATTGATAGAAGATCATGTACGCATATTCTCGAACCCGCAGGGTCACACACTTAACGTGTCTCGACGCTAGGATAGATTGGATATTTGGTTTATGAGTTTTTTTCGGAGTCTCGGATGGGATCCGGGACATCACGAGAGGTTCCGGAATGGTCCGGAGAATAAGATTCATATAAGGCAGTGCAGTTTTTGGAGTTCGGGATTGTTCCGGGTTAATCGGTATTGTATCGGAAGCTTCTAGAACCTTCCGGAGGGGGACCAACGTGGTACCACCTGTCGGGAGGGGGAATGGTCCTATGAGGGAGTGCCCTGGCCACATTGGGCCAGGGGCACAAGGCCCCATAGGGCCCAGCCGGCCAAACAAGGGGTCACCCTAGATTGGAGCTTCTAGAAGGGGGGGATTACTTGCCCCCCACTCCTCCCTCCTTGGCCGCCAGCCTAGGGCTTGGGGGAGGGGTTAGGGCAGGCGCCCACCCCTCTATATATAGAGGGATGGGGCGCACCAACCCCCCACACCTCCTCCTCAACCCTAGCCGCCCTGCTGCCCTCCTCTCTCTCTCCCTCCCGACTGCGTGTAGGCGAAGCCCTGCTGCAGAAACTCTCCACCAATTGCACCGCGCCGTCGCGTTGTAGATCCAACCCATCTCTCCCCCATACTTGCTGGACCAAGGAAGGAGGAGACATCGAGGTGCTGCACGTGTGCATCTCATGGAGGCATCGCCACTTGTGGTGCTAGATCGGATCGGATCGCGAGGAGGAGAAGCAAGTACGACTACATCACCCACGTTCCGACGAACGTTCCGCTGTGCGAATATTCAAGGGTATGAAGATCTAATCCAATCTCTCTCGTTGTTTGCATCTCCTAGATTAGATCTTGGCTTCCCTCTGTTCGCATCCGTAGAAAATTTTGATTTTCTATGCCGCGAAACCCTTAAGTGGTATCAGAGCTAGATCTATGCGTAGATGTGTTTCACGAGTAGAACGCAACATGGTTGTTGCGGGCGTTGATGTTTTCTGTTGCAAGCCTCTTGTTTGTGTTCTTCTTATGACGCGGGATAGTGAGATTGAAGCGGTCCAGGACAACCTTACGCGACGTCGTTCGTGAGACCGGCTCCGCACTTGACGTGTGGCTTGTTCCACACATGCGGCTGGTGGATGCCTGTTTCTCTCACTATAGTTGTCATGGGTTTAACACCGGAGTTTGGCAACCATAATATCACCGTTGTGGCTTTCCGTAGGTAAGAATCGTTCTTAGCTTGCTACTCCCATAAGCCACGTAAAACATGCAACAACAAAGTAGAGGCGTCTAACTTGTTTTTGCAGGGAGTGTTTTTTGTGATATGGTATGGCCCAAGATGTGATGTGTGTATTGTATGCGAGGATCATGTTTTGTAATGTTTCACGACTTGCATGTCGATGAGTACACAACCGGCAGGAGCCATATGGTTGTCTTTATAATTGTGTATGACCTGCGAGTCAACTTCTTATACGCCATGTAATAGCTTTACTTTATCGCTAAGTAGTTAGCAATAGTTGTAGTTGCTATTCATGGTGGAGGCAATCATGGTGGAGTGATGGAGATCATGCCGGCACGCACAAGATGGAGATCATTGCGCGAAGATTGGCTATACCATGTCACATAAAGTTATATGCATGTGATGTTTATCTTTTTATGTATCTTATTATGCTTAGATCGTGACGGTAGCATTATAAGATGATTCCTCACTTAAAGATCAAGATAAAACTGTGTTCTCCCCATGTATGCACCGTTGCGAAAGTTCGTCGTGTCCAAGCATCACGTGATGATCGGGTGCTATAGACTCTACGCTCACATACAACGGGTGCAAGCCAGTTTTGCACACGCGGAAATACTTGGGTCTAACTTGACGAGCCTAGCATGTACAGACATGGCCTCGGAACACATGAACCGAAAGGTTAAGCATGAGTCATATGAATGATATGATCGACACTTCGTTGTCCACCATTGAAACCACATCTCTTCTCGTGAAGATCGGATTAGGTGTGGTGAATTTGGATCGTGTTCACTAAACAACTCGAGGGATGTTGAATTTAGTGGGAGTTCATCTAGTAATTTGATTAAAAGCTGAACTAGTTATCATGAACATAGTCTAATTTGTACTTGCAAATATTGTAGTTCACATGGCTAAGTCCAACTTCAACTTCAACGTTTTTGCTGAGAAAGAAAAGCTTAAGAACAATGGGTCTAACTTCACCAACTGGTTCCGCAATCTGAGAATCATTCTCTCTGGCGGTCAAAAGGACTATGTCCTTGAGAAAGCGTTAGGTAACCCCCCTGCTGCAACTGCGCCGGCTGATGAGAAAGTTGTCTATCAGTCGCGCAAAGATGATTATGGTGTGATTAAGAGCACCATGTTGTTTGCTATGGAATCGGACCTTCAAAATCGTTTTGAAGGCTATCCCGGGCCCTTTGAGATTCTTGAGGAACTGAAACCCATGTTTCAGACTCAGGCCCGTTCTGAAAGATATGAGATCTCTGAGAGATTCTTTAACTGCAAGATGGAGGAAGGGAGTTCCGTTAGTGAGCACGCCATAAAGATGTCAGGCTACACTCAACGCCTTGAGCAACTAGACTGCAAGATTCCAGAGGAGCTCAAGATTGACAGAGTTCTGCAATCACTCCCTCCCAGCTACAAAAGTTTTGTAGTGACTCATAATCGGATTGGTTCCACTGATACGATCACCGAGCTCTTCGCAAAGCTGAAGGCTGCGGAGGTGGACATCAAAAAGGATAATCATGTGTTGATGGTCAACAAGCCCTCCTTTAAGAAAGGTAAAGGTGCAAAGAAGCCCTTCAAGAAAGGCGGCGGCAAGCGCGTTGCCCCTGCTGAGAAGAAGCTCAAGTCTGGTCCTAAGCCGGACACTGAGTGCTTCTATTGCAAGGACAAGGGTCACTGGAAGCGCAACTGTCTGAAGTACTTAGCGGACAAGAAGGCTGGCACCATCAAAGGTATATTTGATATACATGTTATTGATGTTTTCCTTACTAGCCCTCGTTGTAGTGCCTGGGTATTTGATACTGGTTCAGTTACTAATATTTGTAACTCGAAACAGGAGCTACGGAATAGACGGCGGCTTGCGAGGGATGAGGTGACGATGCACGTTGGCAACGGATCAAGAGTTGATGTGATGGCCGTCGGCACGCTCTCCTTAGTTTTACCTTCGGGATTAATTTTAAACCTTATTAAATGTTATTATGTGCCTGCGTTGAGCATGAACATTATTTCTGGATCGTGTTTATTGCAAGACGGTTATTCATTTAAATCGGAGAATAATGGTTGTTCTATTTATATGAGTAACATATTTTATGGTCACACACCTGTTGTGAATGTTTTATTTCTTCTAAATCTCGAAAGGGATGAAACACACATCCATAACATTGAGGCTAAGAGATGCAAAGTAGATAGTGATAATACTACTTATTTGTGGCACTGTCGTCTAGGTCATATTGGTGTAAAGCGCATGAAGAAACTCCATTCTGATGGACTTTTGGAGTCTCTTGATTTTGAATCATTTGACACATGCGAACCATGCCTCATGGGCAAGATGATCAAAACCCCGTTCTCCGGAATGATGGAGCGAGCAACGGACTTGTTGGAAATCATATATACCGATGTGTGCGGACCGATGAGTGTTTCGACGCGCGGTGGATATCGCTATTTTCTCACTTTTACCGATGACTTAAGTAGATATGGGTATATCTATTTAATGAAACATAAAGCTGAAATATTTGAAAAGTTCAAAGAATTTCAGAATGAAGTGGAGAACCATCGTAACAGAAAAATTAAGTTTCTACGATCCGATCGTGGAGGTGAATATTTGAGTTATGATTTTCTCACGCATCTTAAAGCAAGCGGAATCGTTTCGCAACTCACGCCACCCGGAACACCACAGCGCAATGGTGTGTCTGAATGCCGGAATCGAACTCTATTAGATATGGTCCGATCAATGATGTCTCTTACTGATTTGCCGTTATCATTTTGGGGTTATGCATTAGAAACCGCTGCATTCACTTTAAATAGGGCACCATCTAAATCCGTTGAGACGACACCGTATGAAGTGTGGTTTGGTGCTAAACCTAAGTTGTCGTTTCTTAAAGTTTGGGGATGCGAAGCTTACGTCAAGAAGTTGATGCCGGACAAGCTCAAACCCAAAGCGGAGAAATGCGTCTTCATAGGATACCCTAAGGAAACTATTGGGTATACCTTCTATCACAGAACCGAAGGCAAAGTGTTTGTCGCAAAGAACGGTTCCTTTCTTGAGAAGGAGTTTCTCTCGAAAGAAGTGAGTGGGAGGAAAGTAGAGCTAGACGAGGTTGTTGAACCTTCTCTTGAGTTGGAGAGTAGCGTAGCACCTGAAATTGTTCCAGTGCCGCCTGCACCAATAATAGAGGAAGCTAATGATAAGGATCATGAAGCTTCGGACGATGCTGCTACTGAACGTCGCAGGTCGACAAGGTCGCGTGCCCCTCCTGAGTGGTACGGCAACCCTGTCTTAACTGTCTTGTTAGTAGATGACAGTGAGCCTGCGAACTATGAGGAAGCGATGATGAGCCCAGACTCTGAGAAATGGCTAGAAGCCATGAAATCCGAATTGGGATCCATGAGCGAAAACCAAGTATGGACTTTGGTGGACCCTCCTAGCGACCGAAAGGCCGTTGAGTGCAAATGGATCTTCAAGAAGAAAACGGACGCGGATGGTAATGTTACCGTCTATAAAGCACGGCTTGTCGCGAAAGGTTTTCGACAAGTTCAATGTGTTGACTACGATGAGACTTTCTCTCCCGTAGCGATGTTTAAGTCCATTCGGATTTTATTAGCAATTGATGCGTTTCATGATTATGAAATATGGAAGATGGATGTCAAGACTGCGTTCCTCAATGGCAACATTGATGAAGAGTTGTATATGATGCAACCCAAAGGTTTTGTCGATCCTAAGGATGCTGATAAAGTATGCAAGCTTGAGCATTCCATTTATGGACTGAAGCAAGCATCTTGGAGTTGGAACCTTCATTTTGATCAAGTGATCAAGAGCTTTGGATTTATTCCAAATTGCTACGAAGCTTGTATCTACAAGAAAGTGAGTGGGAGCTCGGTGACATTTCTGGTACTATATGTGGATGACATATTGATTATTGGAAATGACATTAACATGCTTAACGATGTGAAGAGTTATTTGAACAAGTGTTTTTCAATGAAAGACCTAGGTGAAGCTGCTTATATATTGGGCATCAAAATCTATAGAGATAGACAAAGACGCCTGATAGCTTTAAGCCAGAGTACATACCTAGACAAAGTTCTGAAAAGGTTCAGAATGGATAAGGCAAAGAAAGGTTCAGTGCCTATGTTGTCAGGTAAGATATTGAGCAAGGCTCAGTGTCCAGCTACGGTAAATGATAGGGAAGCTATGAGCAAAGTGCCTTATGCCTCGGCCATAGGTTCTATCATGTATGCCATGCTGTGTACTAGACCGGATGTGTCCAATGCTCTTAGTTTGACGAGCAGATATCAAAGTGATCTAGGAGTGGAACACTGTACAGCCGTGAAGAACATCCTAAAGTACCTAAATAGGACTAAAGAAATGTTCTTAGTCTATGGAGGTGATGAACAGCTCGTCGTAAAGGGTTGCGTCGACGCTAGTTTTGACACCGAGAAGGATGATTCTAAATCTCAGACAGGATACGTTTATATTTTGAATGGAGGAGCTGTGAGCTGTAGAAGCTGCAAGCAAAGCGTGATCGCGGGATCTACAGTAGAAGCGGAATACATGGCTGCTGCAGAAGCGTCAAGTGAAGGAGTTTGGATCAGAAACTTCATCACTGAGCTTGGCGTGGTTCCAAGTGCATTGGACCCACTGGAGATATTGTGTGACAACACTGGCGCCAAAGCACTTGCTAAGGAACCAAGATATCATCCAAAGACCAAGCATATCAACCGCAAGTTTCATATAATCCGAGATTATATAGCAGATGGAGATCTGAAGATTAGCAAAGTACATACATATCTGAATGTTGCAGATCCATTGACCAAACCTCTTCCACGTGTAAAACATGATCAGCACCTCAGTGCCATGGGTGTGAGATTGTTGCCAAATGTAAACTAGATTATTGACTCTAGTGCAAGTGGGATACTGTTGGAATTATGCCCTAGAGGCAATAATAAAGATGTTATTATTATAATTCTTGTTCATGATAATGTTTATATTCCATGCTAGAATTGTATTAAGCGGAAACTTTAATACTTGTGTGGTTTGTGAACAACACCGGGTCCCTAGTACGCCTCTATGGACTAGCTCATTGATTAATGATGGTTAAGGTTTCCTAACCATAGACATGAGGTTTCAATTGATAATGAGATCATAGCATTGGGAGAATGATATGATGGACAGACCCAAACTAAGCGAAGCAATTAGATCGTGTCATCGTGTTCGTCTTTGCGAAGCTTTTCTTATGTCAAATATTATATTCCTTAGACCATGAGATAATACAACTCCCTGGTATCGTAAGAAAGCTTTGAGGTCATCAAACGTCATCCTATGAGAGGGTGATCATAAAGGTGTCTCTCAGGTGATCGGAAAGTATCTGTTGGGTTGTATGTATCGAGATGGGATTTGTCCCTCCCAAGTCGGAGAGATATACTTCGGGCCCACTCGGTAATCGATATCAACACCGCTTGCAAGCATGTGGTTAAGGAGTTAATCACAAAGTGATATCGGATTACAGAACGAGTAAAGTACTTGCTATGAACGAGATTGAACTAGGTATGACGGTACCGACAATCGAATCTCGGGCAAGTAAAATATCGCGAGACGAAGGGAATATATATATGGGATTGATTGAATCCTGGCATCGTGATTCATCCGATATGATCATCGATGAATGTGTGGGAGTCAATATGGGTTTCCAGACCCCACTGTTGATTATTGGTAGAAGATCATGTCCACATATTCTCGAACCCGCAGGATCACACACTTAGCGTGTCTCCACGCTAGGATAGATTGGATATTTGTTTTATGAGTTTTTGTTCGGAGTCTCGGATGGGATCCGGGACATCATGAGAGGTTCCGGAATGGTCCGGAGAATAAGATTCATATAAGGCAGTGCAGTTTTTGGAGTTCGGAATTGTTCCGGGTTAATCGGTATTGTACCGGAATCTTCTAGAACCTTCCGGAGGGGGACCAACGTGGTACCACCTGTCGGGAGGGGGCATGGGCCTATGAGGGAGTGCCCTGGCCGCATTGGGCCAGGGGCACAAGGCCCCATAGGGCCCAGCCGGCCAAACAAGGGGAAACCCTAGATTGGAGCTTCTAGAAGGGGGGATTACTTGCCCCCCACTCCTCCCTCATTGGCCGCCGGCCTAGGGCTTGGGGGAGGGGTTAGGGCAGGCGCCCACCCCTCTATATATAGAGGGCTGGGGCGAACCAACCCCCCACACCTCCTCCTCAATCCTAGCCGCCCTGCTGCCCTCCTCTCTCTCTCCCTCCCGACTTCGTGTAGGTGAAGCCCTGCTGCAGAAACTCTCCACCAATTGCACCACGCCGTCGTGTTGTAGATCCAACCCATCTCTCCACCATACTTGCTGGACCAAGGAAGGAGGAGACGTCGAGGTGCTGCACGTGTGCATCTCCCGGAGGCATCGCCACTTGTGGTGCTAGATCAGATCGGATCGCGAGGAGGAGAAGAAAGTACGACTACATCACCCACGTTCCAACGAACGTTCCGCTATGCGAATCTTCAAGGGTATGAAGATCTAATCCAATCTCTCTTGTTGTTTGCATCTCCTACATTAGATCTTGGCTTCCCTCTGTTCGCATCCGTAGAAAATTTTGATTTACTATGCCGCGAAACCCTTCACGAGTTGCCCTAGGGCCGGCGGCGGCTATGGAGGCGGCGACGGCTTGGGGCTAGGGTTTAGGGGTAGGGAACTTGTGTGTCTAGGAGGGGAGCCCTGCCCCTCCTTATATAGGTGGAGGGGGGCGCGCCAGGGGAGGGGAGTCCCTCCCCAAGTCGGCCAAGGTGGGCCGGCGCTGGAGGGGAGGAACTCCTCCCCAACTCGGATTCCACCTCCCCTCCACTTCCCAAAATAGCCGATTGACTTTCAAATTGGCGTTCGACTTTTTCAAACTAGGATTTGAATAAACCCTTTATTTTGTTCAGCAATGACACTTAGTACATGATGCGATCATACCAAATTGATATAACACATTCATGTACCCTTCCCCTCCGGAGTGCCGGACATTCCTGAACCTTCTAGATCATTCTCGATGAAAACACCGGAACCATTCTCCAACCCCGAAACATGACTTTCCTTATATGAATCTTATTCTCCGGACCATTCCGGATATCCTCGTGATGTCCCGGATTCCATCCGAGACTCCGAACAACATTTGGTCTCTTACTCATCATTCCATAACTACTCAAACAACGCCGAATCCTTAAGTGTGTCTCCCTACGGTTCGTGAATTATGCGGACATGATCGAGACACTTCTTCGATCAATAACCAATAGAGGAATCTGGAAATTCATATGGCTCCCACATATTTCTACGATTACTTTGTGATCGAATGAACCACTTACATATGATACCAATTTCCCTTTGTCTCACGATAGTTTACTTATCCGAGGTTATGATCATCAGTATCTCTGTATACCTAGTTCAACCTCGTTACTGATAAGTACTCTTTTCTCGTTCCCGTGATATGTGATCCCTTGTGAGCCAGTCACATGCTTGCAAGATAATTGGATGACATTTCACCGAGAGGGCCCAGAGTATATCTATCCGTCATATGGATGGACAAATCCCACTCTTGATCCATGTGTCTCAACCAATACTTTCCGAACACTCAATGGCACCTTTATAGCCACCCAGTTACGGTGTGGTGTTTGATGTCATCAAAGCATCCTTCCGGTGAAGGTGATATGCATGATCTCATGGTCGAAGGAATTAGGTTACTATGTATCAGAAAGCATATAGCAATTGAACTATTAAAATGACTTGATCTTTATGCTACGCTTATCTATAGGAGTATGTCCACCATATCATTCTCCTAATGATATGATCTTGTTGTTAATAACATCTCAATGTTCATGATAGGGAAACCACAATCATTTATCACTACTAGAAAAACGTTTGTTCGTGGCGCACCTGAAAGGGCCTTCTGTGGCGCACTAGCAGTGCGCCACGGGCCTCACGCTACGGCTATTTCGGGTCTCACGCTACCATGCAGTGCGCCACGGTTGTGTCAAGATAGGCGTGGCGCACCTGGTAGTGCGCCACAGAAGGCCTTTTCAGGTGCGCCACGGATGTGTTTTTCAAAAAACAAAAAAATGCAAAAAACACCCTCGTTTTGAATTGCAAAAGCAATCGGGTCCGTGCATCGCCGCCGCAGTCGTGTCACCTCGCCGGAGCATGGCCGTGGTAGGGAGGTGCGGGAGGGGTCATGGCCGCTCTAGTCCTCGCCGGTGTCGAGGTGGTAGAAAGGGTGTGGTTGGAGAAGGAAGGTGGGAAGAGAGGGAGGAAGGAAGATATGGAGGAAGAGAGGGAGGAAGGAAGAGATGGAGGAAGAGAGGAAGGTAGAAAGAGATGGAGGAAGAGAGGGAGGAAGGGAGGTCGGTGAGGAGAAGGATGCCGCCGTCGCCCGTTGTCACTGCGAGGAGGAGGAGAAGGAGGCCACCGTTGCACCGCTGTCGCCCGTTGTCACTGCGAGGAGGAGGAGAAGGAGGTCGACGTCGCGCCGTCACTGCAAGGAGAGGAGAAGGGGAAGGTGGAGAAGGAAGAAGGGAGAAGGAAGAAGGAAGAAGGAGAAGGGAAAGGGAGAGGAAGAGGTAAAAAAGGAAAGGGAAAAGGGGAAAGGAAAAGGGAGGAGGGCGGGGTGGGGATTCAAATTTGAATCCCGCCCAAGCTTATCCGTGGCGCACTAGGTGGTGGTGCGCTACGGGTAAGTCGCCCTCTATTTTTTTTCTGCAGGAAAAAACGGTCTTTTGACCGTAACTTTTTACTCTTTTCGAATTTTGAAAATCTAAAAAATCGCTAAATGACCGAAGGTCGTTGCGAGCGGATGCGAAATCTCGTTCTCGTCATTTTGGTATATTATACGATTTTTTTCGACATCGTATGCAAAAGTTACGGCCTTTTTACCGTGGCATGAACTTTTTTTGTATAAAAAGTCGAAACTCATGTTTGTTAATTTTACTAGAAGCTATACCACATTACCTACCTAAATATGAAAGGATTTAATTTTTTGAAGTGTTTATCATTTTCTTTTATTTTTTGCAAAGCCTAAAAAGGCGATCCACGGGGGGGGGGGGGGTGGAGTTGGTGCATGATAGTTAGGCGTAGGGCACTTGCGCAAGGTGTCCTACTACTATGTTTATACATCCGTGGTGCACATGGCATAGTGCGCCACACAACTTTCCACAACCGTGGCGCACATGGCATAGAGCGCCACAGAACTTGCCACAACCGTAGCGCACCTACCCCATGTGCGCTATGGGTACGTGGCACGCGGCTGGCAGGCCCCTGGCCCATACATATCTGTGGCGCACATACCCCATGTGCGCCACGGTTGTTCTAGTTACTAGTAGGGCACTACCCACAGGTGAGCCACGCCTATTTTACCCGTGGGACACTTCAACCATGTGAGCCACGGATGTGCGGATTACCTATAGCCCTTTTCCTAGTAGTGTATTAACCAACAAGCTAGTATTATAAAGAGGCTTTACTAGGGACTCTATTTTAGTTTACAATTCACACAAGTATCAATATTTCCTTGTTAATACTATTATAGCATTAAAGTAAACATTTATCATAAACACAAAGATATAATAATAACTACATTTATTATTGCCTCTAGGGCATATCTCCAACAGTTAGCACTAGTCCCGGTCTATGAATTTTGCAACGGCTTGATAGCCCCACATCACTAGTGATGGTCCATGGTCAATCTCTAGTCCCGGCTGGTAACACAAGCCGGGACTAGAGCACCTATGGGACCCATGGCTATATTTAGTCTGGGTTCTTGTTACCAGCCGAGACTAGATATCAACCTCTAGTCTAGGTTCGTTTTACCACCCAGGACAATTTATTACCACTATATATTCCTCTTTGACCCAGCCCAAAAGCATGGCCATTTCCTCCAAGGAATAGCTCAATTTCATCCTCATTTTTTGTCCAATTTGGTGGCAACTTTCAATCCAAGATTTGGTGACATCATCTATCAATCCAAGCTTCTAAAATTGTTACCAACTTCAATCATTCATCTCTTATTGTTATAGTTTAGCTCAATGCTCTAGAACTAGAATGAGGGATTTCATGCTTAGAAGTGTAGAGGGAATTTTAGATGTGTAATTTTAAGCATAGTTTGATTATACAAAAAGCTACTGAAAGTTGAGATGTGCATTTTAAGAGTTTCGGATCTCAGAATTGAATAAGGTTTTCACTGCTAGAGCAATAATTAAATAGTCAACATTTTTATGTTAACAGATTTGTCCAATTTAAAAACTAGTGCATGTAAATTTTTAATATGATAGAAAATCTTAATTCAAAAATTAGTGCATGTAAAAGTAATTGTAGTAAAAAATGATCCAAACTTTTAATATGATAGAAAATTTTAATTATACTATAGATGAGCCGAGAATGGATGTACGACGCTCCCTGAATGTCTGACGCGTTCATTAAAGGCGTGCATTCTTTCCTCGAGTTGGCTGAGGCAAACAAGCGGAATGGTTTATGTGTTGTCCATGTCGTGTCTGTCGGAATGAGAAGGATTACTCTCCATCCAAAACCATTCACATCCACCTGATTCAATCAGGTTTCATGTCCGGCTATATTTGTTGGACAAAGCATGGAGAAAGCGGTGTTATGATGGAAGACAACGAAGAAGAAGATGAAGAGAACGAGGACAACTATTCAATGTTTCCTGAATACGGTGGCACTGCACTAGAAGACAATGAACAAGAAGAAGGTGAAGAACGGGCATTAGATGAGACTGCTGATGATCTTCGTCAGGCCATTCTTGATGCATGGAGCGATTGCGAAAATGAAAACGAGAAGAAGAAGTTGGAGCGCATGTTAGAGGATCACAAAAAATTGTTATACCCAAATTGCAAAGATGGCAACACAAAGCTCGGTATCACACTGGAATTACTACAATGGAAAGCAGAGAATGGTTTATCTGACATGGGATTTGAGAAGATACTGAAAATTTGGAAGAAGAAGCTTTCAAAGGATAATGAATTGCATGTCAGTACATACGAGGCAAAGAAGGTCGTCTGCCCTCTAGGACTAGAGGTGCAGAAGATACATGCATGCATTAACGACTGCATACTATATCGCGGTGAGGAGTACGAGATTTTGGATGCATGCCCGGTATGTGGCGCATTGCGTTATAAGATCAGACGAGATGACCCTGGTGATGTTGAGGGCGAGTAGCGCCCCAGGAAGAGGGTTCCTGCAAAGGTTATGTGGTATGCTCCTATAATACCACGGTTGAAAAGTTTGTTTAGAAACAAAGAGCATGCCAAGTTGTTGCGATGGCACAAAGAAGAGCGCAGGAAAGACTTGATGTTGAGACACCCAGCTGATGGGTCGCAATGGAGAAAAATCGATAGAGAGTACCCGACCTTTGTAGATGACGCAAGGAACTTAAGGTTTGGTCTTAGTACAGATGGCATGAATCCTTTTGGAGAGCAGAGTTGCAGTCATAGAACCTGGCCTGTAACTCTATGTATATATAACCAGTTCTCATCCAAGGCCCGAAGCAACCCGGCAATGACATTGATGTATATCTAAGGCCATTAGTTGAAGAACTACTACAGTTGTGGCACGACAAAGGTGTTCGTATGTGGGATGAGCACAAACAGGAGCCATTTGACCTACGGGAGTTGTTCGTAACCATCAATGATTGGCCTGCTCTTAGTAACCTTTCAGGACAGTCAAACAAGGGATACAATGCATGCACGCATTGTTTAGATGATACTGAAAGTATATATTTGGATAAAGGTAAGAAGAATGTGTACCTGGGGAATCGTCGATTTCTTTCGGCCAGGCATCCTGCAAGAAAGAAATGCAAGCATTTCAATGGTGAGGAAGATCATCGGGAAAAGCCTATCCGCTGTACTGGTGATGATATATTTAGTATGGTCAAGGATCTAGAAGTAATCTTTGGAAAGGGCCCTGGCGGTCAATCTGTTCCAAATGACGCTGACGGACATGTGCCCATGTGGAAGAAGAAATCTATATTTTGGGAGCTACTCTATTGGAAAGTTCTAGAGGTCCGCTCTACAATCGACGTGATGCACGTGACGAAGAATCTTTGCGTGAACCTGCTAGGCTTTATGGGCGTGTATGGAAAGACAAAAGATACGCCAGAAGCACAGCAGGACCAGCAAGGTATGAAAGACCGAGACGGCGTGCATCCAGTAAAGATAGATAAAGGACGTCTAAGTGCTGCCAGCTATGCTCTTACGAAAGAAGAGAAGGAATTTTTTTGAAGTCCTAAGAAGTATGAAGGTCCCCTCTGGCTTCTCGTCGAATATAAAGGGAATAATAAATATGGCAGAGAAAAAAATTCAGAATCTAAAGTCTCATGACTGCCACGTGCTTATGACACAATTTCTTCCGGTTGCATTGAGGGGGATTCTACCAGAAAATGTTCGACTGCCCATTGTGAAGCTATGTGAATCTGAAGTCTCATGACTGCCACGTGCTTATGACACAATTTCTTCCGGTTGCATTGAGGGGGATTCTACCAGAAAATGTTCGACTGCCCATTGTGAAGCTATGTGCATTCCTCAATGCTATTTCTCAGAAGGTAGTCGATCCAGAAATTCTACCGAGGTTATAAAATGATGTGGTCTAGTGTCTCGTTAGTTTTGAGTTGGTGTTCCCACCATCCTTCTTCAATATTATGACGCATCTGCTGGTACACCTAGTAGACGAGATTACCATTTTGGGTCTTGTATTTATACACAATATGTTCCCCTTTGAGAGGCCCCTTCGAGTTGGTATTCCAGGAGACCCCTCCCCCGCCCGCCGTGAATCCGAGGCCGGAGTGGCAGGTGCCCCCGGTATATGCCATGGCTGGGCTGGGGATCCCCGGAGTGGCAGGTGACGATGACGAAGAAGACCCTGAAGCTGCGTACTATAGGACAAGGCATGATTATGACTAAGGGGTCGGCTTTAGTCCTGAGTGTTAGCTAGTCCCGGTTTGTCCCGGTTTTTAATATTGAGTGTTAGTCCCGGTTTTGGCTGGACCGCGTACTACGACTTTCCCAAACTATGAAGATGTTGTTCCGATTCGTACTTACCATGAAGATCTAATCTCCAAACACGTGTGGTCACATATTAGGGAGTGCCTCTATGACCAGTTTTCTGGAGATGCCGGAGGACTGGGCTCCGGCAGCATCTCCCTGAAACTGGCCGTAGTGGTGTCCCTGCTCTCGAATACCATCTTGCATCTTGTAACTTCTCTAACTAGATCAATACGCCTGGGAGCTAACCTAATTTGACATATTAGGGAGTGCCTCTATGACTAGTTTGTTGGAGATGCCGGAGGACTAGGCTCCTCAGGCATCTCTCTCAAACTGGCCATAGTGGTGTCCCTGCTCTTGAAGACCATCTTGGAGATGCCTCAAACTGGCTGGAGGACTGGACTCACAAGGATGCCTATTTATAGTACAAGCAGCTCGGTATAGTATCGACACTCACGACATAATGTCGACACTCACCCCTATTATTAGTGTTCACTCGTGGTTTGTCCTGGTTGGTGTCTCCAACCGGGACTAAAGGTTCAGCTTTAGTCTCGGTTGGCGACACCATCCGGGACAAGGTAAAATCTGCACGACATAATGTCGACACTCACCCATATCATTAGTGCTGCCTTCCCTCGCCTGCGTGCCCTAGTCCTGCATTACCTAGCCTGCCACAAGCTATAGTCCCGGTCCATATTTAGTATGCTAATAGATTTATATTATAGATCTTTTTTTCTGCAAAATTTGATTTATAATACATATTTTTCATCATCACAGAATAAAAGATATTGAAATAATAATATTAATAAATTCAAACTCTAGTATACAAAAGATATTTTTTAATTCAAAAAAATAATAGTTTTATAACAGAATATGCTAATAGATTTACAATATATATATTTTTTTCTGTAAAATTTGATTTATAATACATATTTTTCATCATCATAGAATAAAAGATATTGAAATAATAATATTAATAAATTCAAACTCTAGTATACAAAAGATATATTTTTTAATTCAACAAATATTAGTTTTATAACAGAATATGCTAATAGATTTACATTATAGATCTTTTTTCTGCAAAATTTGATATATAATACATATTTTTCATCATAACACAGCAAAAGATATAGAAATAATAAATTTAAAAAAATTAACCTCTAGTCCCGGCCCCAGCCTCCAACCGGAACTAGAGGTTTTTGCACGCGAGAACGAAACGGCGCCGCGAAAAGACCTCTAGTCCCGGCTCGTGGCTGGGGCCGGGTCTAGAGGCCCCCGTCTAGTCCCGGCTGAAGGCTGGAACCGGGACTAGAGGTGATGGGTATAAATACCCACCGCCCTCCTCCCGGCCCGAGCAACTGCCCGGGACGCCTCCTCTTCTCCAAATCCACGCCGCATGTGCCCGTCGAGCTCGTGCCACCAGGCCACCTCCCGTCGCCGTAGCTGCTCGCTGTCTCGCCCCGTGCCGTCCCCTCGCTCGTCCCCGCGCGCCCCTTCCCGCCGCGCGCACCGTCCGGAGTCGCCACCGGGCCCCTCACCGGACCCGTCGCCGTCCCTCGCACGACGCCCGTCCCCGCGCCGCCGCCGGTGCCTCCCTCCATGCCGCCCCTCATCGGCCCATCCCCACACCGCCCACCGGTGATTTTGTTTTCTGCTTTTTTTCAACATAGTGTATTTTTTCAATATATAGTGTGTATTTAGTATTTAGGATATTAGTTAGTATTTAGTGTATTTTTTAGTATTTAGTATTTAGTATTTAGTGCATTTTTTCAATATATAGTGTGTATTTTTTAGTATTTAGGATATTAGTTAGTATTTAGTGTATAGTGTATTTTTTCCTAAATAGTGTATTTTTTCAATATATAGTGTATATTGTTTAGTATTTAGGATATTAGTTAGTATTTAGTGTATATATAGTGTATTTTTTCTAAATAGTGTATTTTTCCTAAGTAGTGTATATTGTTTAGTATTTAGGATATTAGTTAGTATTTAGTGTATACATAGTGTATTTTTTCCTAAATAGTGTATTTTTTCCTAAGTAGTGTATATGTTTAGTAATTAGGATATTAGTTAGTATTTAGTGTATATAGTATATTTTGTCCTAAATAGTGTATTTTTCCTAAGTAGTGTATATTGTTTAGTATTTAAGATATTAGTTAGTATTTAGTGTATATATAGTGTATTTTTTCCTAAATAGTGTATTTTTCGGTCAAATCCATACCTACTTTAGGATATTGCCCGGGTATCCTCGTAGCCAACTTGGCCAGAGCGAGGAAGTACTACGCTCTAGTGGTGCTATCGTCAGGGATGCGTAGCTTGGTGAGGAATTCGGGTGTCGTCGTCGACCCGGATCTTCTTTGGTGGTGGTCACGTGGCCCAGGCAATGTGCAGAGGGAGTCGTCCCCCGAGGAGGTGGTACGACGTCGCATCAGGGAGGAGGACAAGCACGTCCGTCGCTATATGGTGATGTTGGTGCTAGGTTGGCCCCCAATATCTGGCAGGTTATTCAGGGATCTCACCCTAGTTATACTCCGGTGATGGTTCTGACTATTTGGTTGTTCACATCTCGCGGCTCAAGGAGCCGGGAGTCGACGTTGAGTTTGAGCGATGTTATCAGACAAGATGTTGTTCTTTATATGATATTACTACTTTGTCGTTATTCGAGATGTATTATGACTTCTTTGTTGTTTTCTGAGATGTTATTCGTGATGTTATATGATATTAATACTTTTGTTGTCATTCGAGATGTTATATAATTTTATTACTCATATATGCACATTATGTCATAGCAGTTATTCTATGGATCACTTCAACAGTAGAGAAGGTGAAGAGCCTTTATTCGATATGATACTAGGTGGTGGAGGACCGCTCCCCTATCAGGATGGAGCGATCCCTTATCATGAAGGAGCGCTCGTCGATCAGGGTGGAGAAGAAGACTGTGGAGCAGAAGATGGGTCACAGTTTCTGAATGAGTACGGTGAGGGAATAGAGATAGAACCTCAAGTCGAAGCGCATACTAGTTTGAATTTCGATGATGGCTTGGAAAATGATGGACCAACCTTGACAAAGTCTGGCGAGGTATATTATTAAGCCTCTGGATCACTAGATAGATACATTAATTGATTTGTGTGTATATATATATATATATTAACGAATGTTGTTTCTTATTTTAGACATCCACATCGACCAAGTCAGTTAAAAATAGTAAACGAGGACCAGGCAAAAGGATGCCCGATGATGCGCATCTCATAGTTGTTGAGGTCTCTCCAGTGGGTGTCCCGTTGCTTCCCATAAAGAACGCAAACACATTTATTCATCAACGTGGATTTGTTGTTAGGGACAACGTCCCGATCAGCATTATCAACTGGAATAAGCCAGCAAAGGGAGATGAATATTCCATGAGTTATGTCGAGGATAGATACAAATACATACTATGGGATAAGCTCATTCGCCATTTCATCCTACTGGTCTTAGAGACTAAGGAGGCCACAGATGATATGAGGTCCAAAGTTAAGCATTTCGATCTTATGAAGATGGCCCAACAGTTCAATAACTACAAGAAAAGATTGTACAATTAATATCTCGAGGAAGGAAAAGTTCCAGAATTCGTGGACTCACTAGAGAAGCAGTGGCCTCACTGGGAAAGATTTCTAGACTACAAGAAATCAGAAATAGCAAAAAAAGGTCTTCAAAGAATAAAGAAAATGCTGCAAGAAAGAAATATTACCATACTACAGGACTTTCGTTCCTAAGTGGGAGGAAGCCGAGAAAGCCTTGCATGCCCAAGGGCTCACTCCAGCTACAGAGGACTGGCCCATCAGAGTAAGGAATTGGTTACTTGCCCATGGGGCAAAGTATGACATGGAAACAGGGGAGTTAATATTCGATAAAAAGTCCAATGTTGCTACACCCCATGGAGAAATTGTTAAAACAATTGAAGAGATTAAAAAGGGTGACTTCAAACCCGACAGAGAGAACGACGAGCTGACAAAGGCCCTCGGGAATCCTGAAAAACCAGGACGAACACGAGGCTTTGGACCTTCTGTGTCGTGGAAGACTGGGTTTCCTCACGACATTGAATCCTATAGAAGCCGAGCGAGGGCAAAGAAGCGGAAGGAGATAGCGGAGGCAGACCGGTTGCGTAGCATGGAAATAAAGAACGAGGAAATATATGCCATGCTAAAGGAGCAACAGAAGCATCTGGACGAAATGCGCTAGCAAGGGCCAACTCATCAGCGGCTAGAAGAAAGTTCCGGTGTCCCATTTCAGTGGAGAAGCAGTGTCGCTTCCACGACGGCCGATCCGATAGATCGCTATCCCGTGGACAATATCACTGAGAAGACAAGCTGCGAGCTGCATGTGGGAGTGATGAACTTATCCTTCAAGGCGGCTCTCGGCTATGCTTTATCTTGTGAACCTGAAGCACGCTGGCATTGCAAAGAGATTCCAGATGGCTATGCTAGTGTCAGGATGGATGAGATTCTACCTCAATATGAATCACTACAACTTGACATCCCTGGACCTGAAGATGAGAGCACGCTAGGAGAATTCAGGGGCTCTATCATTCTATGGCGCAAGAAATACATCGTGTTTCCAGGCTCTGCACCCAAGCCACCACCGTCTCCTCCGTGTCAGCCGAGTCTGCCGCCTCCAGCAAGTCCACATGAGGAGTGGGACCATAGCACGAGTCCACCGCCGCATCAGCCCACTCCCCCGCCGCGTCATCCCACTCCGTCGCCGCCGTGTCAGACAAAGAAGGCGGTCTCTCAGTCAACTAGTATAAATACTAGTCAAAAGAAAGCCAAAGGTAAAAAGGTGAAGAAAATCCCGCCGCCTCCTCCCAAGTTACCTTACGAGATGACTAATGAGGAAACCAAAGCGATCAGTGATGCCCAAGTTAAAGCCTTCTTTGCACCCAAAGCTCCCGAGCCAAAACAAATATTTGATCCGAAAGCCAAAAAGTGGGCTAAGGGGTTTCTTGAGCAACCATCGCAATATGAGATAAATAAGGCTGATGACTACAAAAGTTGTCTGCTGAGAATTGGTAGGAAGAATCCAGGAAATACTACTTCAAGCAGCGGTAATACTCCAGGAAATACTACTTCAAGCAGCGGGAAAAGAGATGTTGCGCAACTCGGAATGCAGGCAAACAAATCAATGGCCCCGCTCAAGGTGTTATCTAATACTGATCATCAGAATATTATAGCAATGGAATTTTCCAAAGGTGCTAATATTATAGTTGATCAAGCGCTAGGCGGGCATATCCCCATACAAGAGGAATTTGCATGGAGATATGAATACGGGAAGACCCTGGTCAGACCTGATGAGGTCAAATTTCTACCAACTCAAATGCGAAGACTGCATGAGTGGTATGAGAAAGTCTCTACATGCAATGAAAAAGATCGATTGCCAGCGCTGCTTGTGAGAATTATAAGTGAGCATTTTAATGTTGAAGACTAGTTGCAAATTTATTTTGAGGAATTCTATATGTTATTCAAACAAGATGCCCTTGACTTGAGTCTCCTCGCTACCTATTGTCTGTAAGTAGTTCATTTATTTCTATGATAAAGTCTCTAACCCAGCTCTTTTATTGCATGTAATTATCTTCACTATATGCTATTATGCAGAATGAAGAGCGATGAATGTGACCGGAAGAAAATCTTTGACACTGGGTTCATCGACCCACACCGGTTTAATCAAAGATTGCTAAAGGAATACCCCAAGGACACGGAGCGTAACTTGCTAAGGGTCTTATTGAGGCAACAATATAAACGAAGAATATTGTTTCCCTACAACTACAGATAAGAGTGTTACTGCCTTGTACAGATCACTTGATTCTGCTAAGTGTAATTGATGAGTTACTGACGTATATAAACGTGCGCAGCTATCACTGGATTCTGCTAGAAGAGTTGAAATCAAGGACTCGCTAATGAGAGACGAATTAGAGTACGCATTCATTAAAGATGCGCTCCAGAGGTAATTTCAGTCGTTATCGCACTATATCGGTCTCTTTCGTTCATATATATATCCTGAGATATCAAGTAACTAATAACTCATTTATTCTTTTTTTTGCCGGGCAGGGTTTGGAAAGCTTTCACCAATGCTTCGGTTGGTGAATTTAAAGACGAGCTTAGTTTTCATCGGATCGATGTAAGTAGTACGAGCTAGATCCGTGCATCTCTTCAATTCTAGTTTCAATAGCATTATGTTATGCTTGATTATTATTTGATTGAAACCTTTTGTCGTAAAATGCGAGAGGTAGCCACCAGGTACTAATCTATGTGGATACTTCGTGTGCGAGTACATTCGCTCCGAGGTCAGTGAGCGGAGGGACATTTTTAGAAGTACGTGAACAATATATTCACAATTTTTGTTGAGTGTCATTCATAATATTTGTTATGACTATTGATATTCATATTGACCTCCTTCTTTTATATATAGTGGGAAAGATTGCGGGAGAATCTCGATCCAAGGAAGCGACTGGTAGAAATTTAAAAGGAATTGACGGGATTTCTTGTTGACCATGTCATAAACCCAGAAGGAAAATACCATACCTCTGGCTACCCGTGATTTAATAAACTTGTAACCAAATAGACGGGTTGTGATCTCCATTTATGTATATATTTATGTAATGTAGAATTATATCTATATAATTATGACGATGTTGTGTGTAATGGGTTTTCGTTACATGTCACTTTACGCCAAACACAACCCTCCCCTACCTATCCTCCTGCCGCGGCAGAACCCCGCATTCGGCTACCGCCGCAGAAATCGGCCCCAAAATTCTGCCGCGGCAAAAACCCGCATCGGCTGCCGTGGCAGAAAACGGCCCCAAAACTCTGCCACGGCAGAAACCCCCATCGGCTGCCGCGGCAGAAAACAGCCCCAAAACTCTGCCGCGGCAGAAACCTCCATCGGCTGCCGCGGCAGACGAATTGGTAAAATGCTGCCGCGGCAGAAAGAAACTAGTCCCGGCCAGTAATACGGACCGGGACTAAAGACCACCCCCTCTCACTGCTACGCTGCCATGTGCAGAGCCTTTAGTCCCGGCCCGTAACAAGACCAGGACTAAAGGCTGGGACCTCTAGTCCCATTTCCACAGTCCTGGCTGGCAATCCAGGACTAGAGGCCTCTAGAACCGGGACTAATGCCCCGTTCTCCACTAGTGGGTGCACGAGGACGTGCTAGTGTAAGCCAGAATTTCTGCAGTCTAGCCTTAGGCGGCAGATTCCTGGTCCAACAGGTACAATTTTTTTTTTACAATCAATAAATTCCAACAGGTACAAATTTGTTACAAGGTATTCACTTAGCTTCTTATTGGATTCAACAATGATCCTAGCTATATTCACCCAGCGGGATCAGTGGAAACACATGACTACTGGGTCCAACCGACTTCTAATGGTTGTTTAGAATTTCTACTACCAGACTATATGTTGGTAAGCGTACTAGTAGAATACGATATGTATAGCTTCTTGATGCTTATGTTAGGCATGTTGAGTCCTTTAGCCAGCTTATATGTAGTTTGTAAGACATTAAATGATGCTCTTTTAAACTGGTAATAGAAAGGGACATGTGCTTCACATGATTTAGAAGCTAGGGTTATTTTCCCTTAGAAAGAAAAAAAATTGTGAGACTAATGCATTCTCATTTGGGTAAAGTAAGCATCATGGGACCAAGGGGAAAAAATCAGACATACACCTGGTAACATGAGGCAAACCTGACACTTAGTCGGTGGCCTGTCGCTCTTGCATTCTACTCCCTTTGTCGTACAAAATAAATTGTTTTGCCAAGCTAAATCAACTGGGCAAAACATTTTATATTGTCGGGCCAACGGAGTACTACTTATTCAACTTGAAAAACCGGCACAATAGTGCCAATCAAAACATAATTACAAAAGTATAATACTCAAAGTCATTAAAGTGTACATAAATATTTTTTTTCAATACTGAATACGGGATATTGTTGGTGAATTGCATGATTAACATCACATTTCACACATTTTAGGAAGATCGACTTTCTACAAACACTTGTACGGATCTGTTCAATGACACAATTTGTAGTGTTGTTTTATTCTTGGCCTGCTAAGAGAGGTGTCTTGCCTTCCCAACTGTTCAATCGTTTCGTCGCTTGGACCACCTGCAAAAAATGAGAACGTAAATTTTAAGTATTTCTCTGAGAAAATGAGGTGTATGACTAGCTATCTATAGATTTAATGTGTGTTCAACATAGAAATCGTCATATTCCATTCATGGTCTCTTCAAGCGACATGACAGTACAAATTTGCAGAGAAACTCATAGATGAATAGTCCCGCGTTTACCTCTTTGTTCCAGTCTGTCCTCAAGGTAACCCACAGCAGGATCACCGTCTGCATCACGGTGCCTCCAATCATACCACTCCAAAGACCCTGCATTTTTGTTATGTATGTCAAATAATGCACGGATTATCATGGCAAAGCAAGAAGGAGCCACTCATTACCGCGGCGCCAAGGTCGAAGTAGAAGCCGAGGAGGCAGCCAAGGGGGATGCCAACGACGTAGTAACAGCCGACGTTCACATAGGCGACGAATGCTTGCCATCCACAACCCACGGCCACCCCTGCTTAGTTATAACAGACACTTCAATCCATGAACCGCGAGTGCTTCATCATCACTTGTTTCTGTCTATAACATCGATCGATCCACTTCATCTGAGTGTGCATGTGTACCTGATAGTACGGGCTGGATGCCATTGAGGACGAGGGTGATCGCCAGTAGTGGCGTCAACTTGGAGACTTCAGCCGCCACGTCCTCGCCACCGGTGTAGATGTAGCTGATGTAGTCACGGCAAAGCAGAATGACGATTGCGATTATAACTGACAGGATGAAGGACAGCGTCGTGACTACCACAACCGAGAAGGCAGCTGACTTGGGGTTTCCGGCGCCAAGCTCATTGCTCACCCTCACGCTGTATATGTTTCGTAGAAAAACTCCAAGTTAATTGAGTTCATTTCTCAGTTTTAAAGAGAGCCCAAGCTATCTACAAGCCGGAGCCAATATGTTTACCTGGCTGCTGCGTTGAACCCAACAGCAATCATGAACACCCACCCTGAAATGGTCATGCTGCAAGCAAGACGGTAAAAGTATCATTAATTTGCAAGCAACCAATATCAAGTAGAGTATCTGGAGACAAGTAGTAGTTAGTTGTAGGTTACATTACCAGACAGAGAGGGAGGCGAGAGCCAATTCAGGGTCCTTGAGGAGGCCAGCGATGAGCACGAGTACCTGGAAGTACCAAGTCTCGAGGCAGAGCATGACAGCAGAGGCAAGTGAGAGCTTCAAAAATTCGGGAAGACCGGAGAATGCCTCGAGGGAGAATCCAGTCCAGGTGAGCCGGCAACGGCTGCCGGTGAGGATGTACACGAACTGCGCGATGACGATGATCCACCAGCTGACGCTGAGCATGAGCGAGGCGCCCAGGAGGCCCAGCCCGAACTTGTAAACGATGAGGTAGCTGAGGACGAGGTGGATGGCGAGTGTCGCGGTGGAGATGTAGGCGCTGGGGGCCATGATGCTCTGAGCCTGTAGGAACTTCTGGATGGGGAAGTTGGCCGCGTAGGCGAAGATCTGCGGGATGAGGCCATAGACGAAGGTGGCCGCCGCGCGGGCGATCTCCGGTGACTCGCCCAGGAGGATTAGGACGGGGCGGCTGAAGACGTAAAAGACGGCGAGCGGGACGCCGGTGGCCATGAGCAGGACGGTGGAGCGTTGCATGTAGACGCCCAGCATGTCCAATTTGTTGGCGCCGTACGCCTGCCCACACAGCGTCTCCACGGCGCTTCCCATGCCAAGCTGCATTGCATTGGTTAATTTGTTACTCCCTCTGTTTGGAAATAGGTGATTTGAATTCGGATTTATTTATACACTAAAACATTCCTAGATACGAATATAAACAAATCCAGTTCACTTATTAATTTCAGGTTGGAGGGTGTACGAGTTGGTTTTCCGGACACCAATTTGGCAACTAGTGTAATACGTACATGTATGTGACTGGTCTCTCTTGTCTCTTATTGCATGTAGTGTAATACATACACGCACGGACGTTGATGGATTTAGGAGTGCTTAGTGTTAGGTTTGCCAATGCATCACATACCATTTAATCATTCGAAGATCTCGCATTGCTAGACGAAATTGTGGCGAAGGGGGAAAAACTCCCCCCAAGGGGCACGCGCTCTCGCCTCCCCGAGGGCGACGGCGCGCCTTCCCACTCCGCCGCTGGCCAGACCTCTCCCTCCCCTCCTGCCCTGTCGCCGACGCCGGCAGGAGCCGTCGGGCTAAGCCCGGGCGGCGCCGGCGGCGGCGGCTCTCCTCTCCCCGCGCCGTGGGAGCCCGTCGGGGCGAGCTTCTCAGCGGCGACGGTGCTCCTCGGGATCTGGCGGTCCGGCCCTGCTCCGGGTGGTGGCGGGCGGTGGCGCCGTCTTGCACGGTGGGACGACGCGGCGCGGAGCAAGCTCGCCCTCTGGCGTCGGTCTTCACCCGTCCCAGATCTGGGCCCCTCGGGCCCGATTTGGGCTACGGCGGGCCGGCACGTTCGCCGCGGTGTTGTCTTCCTGGTGACGGCGGTGGTGACTCGGCTCTGGTTGGGGATGGCGGCACCATGGCTGGCCCACTGCAGCAAGGCGGCGGGGGCTTTACGGGCCCCTCGAGGCCCGACCGGGCCCGCGCAGGCCTGGTGTGTCCCGGCTGCCTTGTCCGGGCGATGACCACCCTTGGTGGTGGAGGTGGGTTCCTCCCGCCGGTTGTAGTGCAGCAGTCCCCGACTCGAGCTTGGTCTATTGCATCTGTCCTATGGACTGCTTGCTTGTGTCTTCGATGAGACGGTGGCGATGGTGACGGCGCTATCGTGGTGGCGCATGCTAGTGGGTGGCGAGATTGGTGGTGGTGCTCTGAAGCGTCCGGAGTTCTGTTGTGGGTGGGGTTAGGGAGAAATCCTTGCTGGTTCGTCCGACTCCGCCGCGGTGCCGCCTTTGGGTGGCGCCTTGCCTCCTTGGAGGGTGTCGCGGATAGGCCTACTCCGCTCTACTCTGAGTGTCGGGGGAAACCCTAGGTCCTGTGCTCTGGGCCGGACAGCAGCGCCGTCGCCACGGCGCTTCCCTTCCTGAAGGTGCTGTTTTGACATTGGGCGATTTGGGGTGCCAGGTGCGGGGTGGGACATATTCGGAGGGTGCAGCGGTGGCCTGTCACCCTTGTCTCGTTGATTCGTCGTCTTCTCCATTTCTTTTTCTTTTGGGCATGTGTTAGTTGTTGCCCCAGCATTTTCAGTTGTTCGTTCCCTTGTATCATTTGGGCGTTGTGCTGTCTGGCCCAGCAACGGTCTCACCGATGTGCTTTATTTATAAAGCTGAGCGAAAGCCTGTTTCGAGAAATTGTGGCAGCGATCGAGAAACTATGACAGAGTGATTGCAGAAATTGACAGCTCACAGCTAAGATGATCTCTTCCTGGTCAAGCGTGTACATATCAATCATATCTATATTGTTTCCATGATCGCCAAGATGATCTCCTTTCTGACAGGTAACAACCGAATCTCACGTACGTGATCGATTTGGTGTTGACTGGTTGATCAACTCGTACGCAACACCATGTGCCACATCTGCACCTGTTGACCAACATTATATGGAACGGAATGGACTAAATGGGAACCACTCACCTACAACACCAAGGCATCATTAGTACTATCCTCCGGTTTAAATTAATTGACACAAATTTTTTTCGATACTGATGTATCTATTTTTTCAAAATTCTATCGATCTATTAATAATAATCAACTAGTACTAAAAAATGTGTCTAGATACACAAATTTGATTCAATTAATTTGGGTCGCGTAGAGTATGTTTTTTGGCTTGGATTCTACAAGGCACGCGTATGGTTTTTTTGGTGCAAGCCAAGCCATGCCACATGAGAAATCGATGGAAGAAATAAACCAGGATGGAGATACTTCCAAAGAGAGGAACAACGTTAAAGACATAGCCATCGTCGGCAAGTATATTTCGTCATAATTCCTCGCACCCACCCAAGCCACCAGCCCCAAAGCATGCGATTTAGGAGAAGCGTGCATGTGACGTCGACCCACAAACACCACGCACCCAAGAAAACCAGGGCAACACTAGTCGTAGCAACGATGAAGATACCAACGACAAGTCCCATTCTCAACCACACCTAAATGACATCGCCACCGGCTCACCCTACACCCCCGAGCAAGAGGCGGTGCTCGCTGAATTTGCAGACCGAATGGAGCATATTGATGTCGCATATAGGACCTAGGAACTTCTCATAGCTTGCTCAAACATGTTAAAGATACCCTTTTTGGAAAAAAAAAACACTCTAGAAAATCACGTAACGCAGTGTGTGGGCATGTGCTGCTAACCTGGGCACTAGTAGTAGATTCAAATCAATCACTATCGACAAGAACGTGGACTCCAAAAAGACACGTCCATCATGGATCTGGCCATTGCTGACTATGAACAATAAAGTCTCAAATGATTCTAATCATGGATGCCTAGAAAATGCTCATGGTGATGTATTCATTTGTACATACTCAAAAAAGTGCACTATTTATTCTGAGAGTATAGAGAAATGTAATTTTTTAATTATTGGTTTTTGGCATCGACTAAGACCAAATAACAGTCATCAAGAATTAACAAAACCTTGTCGGGTAACTGCTACGTCAGTTGTAAAATAAGATGCTTTCGTTTAGGTTAACATCTTATATTTTGAACCAGAAGTGGTAGTTTTTTCGAAATGTGGTTAATTACCTAATGATCTATGTCGAGCAACAGTGCATGTATAATAAAGTGTAAAAAATAATGTAGTTCGAACAATTAATCACTCAGGGCGTGGGTGTGATTAAGAGCCTATCATTAGGCCATGGGTGATGTCAGGATACCGGTATTGCTAAGGGGAGCGGTGCCGAGCGACAAGGACAAGGAGGATGAAGAGGGACTCTAGAAGCTAGGTTTTATGGGATGTATGATTGGGCTTAAATATGGCTTTTCGATTTTGTCGTGTAAACCACAAAAGTATCTAAATAGGTGCTTTTAGTTTTTAACTATAATTAATTATGTGATGTTATAAGCCAAATGCTAAAATCAGAATCACCTATTTAGATTTTTTTAAGCCTATCTATAAGCCACAAAAGGACCAATATTTGACTATTTTGGAGCACGTATTCCAATCTCATATTGATCACTGATGACGAGAACGTGGACTCTAAAGGAGACGTCCCTGCTGGAGGATTCTGCCAATGTTGACTATGAATTAATTAAGTCTCAACTGATTCTCATCATGGATCTCTAAAAAATGTTTATGGTGATATTAGTTTCGGGTGCCCTATGTTTCAGGCGCATAAGAAATAAGTATGTCTGAGACATATGAGAAATAAGTACTGAAAAAATTGGAATTTTATTAGGTTGAAACAGCCTATTAAAACTTCCTTATAATTTGAACGGGAAGGTATAGTAGTTTGTTTAAAAAGAGGTTAATTATGTAATTATCTTTGCTGTGCCCGTATAATAAGTACTCATCTAGTTAGAAAAATTAATTACCCTGCGCCTGGGAGTGATTAAGAGCGTACCATTAGGCCGTAGGCGAATGTCTGGATGCCGGTATTGCCGAGGGAAGCGGCGGCGAGCTCGAGTGTGCCGAGATGGCCGGAGAAGATCTGCGTTGACATGGACATGAGGTAATTGATCATGTACACCAGCACGGCTGGCGCGGCGAGGCGCACCAGCATCCGCGTCTCCACCATCGTCGCGGCGCACATCCGCCGAGCCCAAGGCACCGACTCGTCATTGAGGATGCACTCCAGCTGCTTGCTAGCGTCGTGCCCGTCATGGCAGGCGCTGCTGGCCGGCGACGGCTGCAGCGGCGTCAGCAGTGGGCTCTCGCCGGCGCCATCCATGGCGCTGCGTGTTTGTGTGTTCTCTCTGGATCACAGCCCTGTGTGTCGTGGATGCGGATATGTAGAAGAGTAGCTCAGCTGTGTAGGCTATATAGACTTGCGACGCACCTAACCGTACCTAGACACCGAAGGAGACGCGAAGAGCGGATACGTGGAGGGTGTCCAGAAAACGCATCAATATGATGAGGTGTAGAGATAACACTTAATAAGTACAGCTTGAATAAACGATTATTTTTATAATTAAAGTGGAGTACTTGTTAAGACTCATTGAACTATGCTACTAGGTTATTACTTGTTCTTCCCGTCTTCTACTGTTCTCCTATTCTCCTAGTACTAGGTTATTACTCTTCCATCCTAAAATATAAGAGGTCTAAGAATTAATTAAAAGTCAAATTTTACTAACTTTGATTAAATATTTTTTTAAAATTATCTACATCTATAATATTAAATGAACACATTAATAAAATTTACTTTATAATGAATCTATTAATATTTATTTGGTATTGTAGATGTTTATATTTTTTATATAAACTTGATCAAACTTATAAAACGTTGACTTTTGACTAATCCTTAGTCGCTTTATATTTTTGGATGGAGGGAGCACTATGGAGGCGCCTATTACTAGATCGACTGAGAAATAGCTAATGTGAATATTTTTCTTCAGATGGTATCAGCTGGGCCGCCCCTTCATTTATTTATTTGCGAAATTTTGCCGATTTATTAATAATCATTAATAGCAGTATAAAGAGCCCTAAAAGTAATAGAAAAGGTCATTAGACCACCTAGTGATGACTACAAACACTAACACGAATCGAAGGCGCACCTCCATCCTCGCCCCTCCATCACCGGAGTCAGGCAAAGCTTGTCATAGTAGAGCTTATTATAGTCAATGTTAAGGATACCGCTTATCGCTATTTTATCTGTCGGCTGAAAATTGGCGATTTTTCAGAGTATCGGCTGATTTATCGGGCGATAAATTGAAAAATCGGACGATAAATCAAAAAATCGGCATATCGGCCACCCTCGAGTAGCGATAAATCGAACGATTAATCGGCATATCGGACGATTTTTTGAACAGTGATTATAGTAGACTGATGGGAAATCATCGTGCTAAGGCCCCAAAGAACGATGACAAACGTAAACTGATGGTTGCACTAGAGTAGCAACCATCTCCGAAGATGACAAACATAGATCGGAAAAGACTGACCTCAAACCAAACCAACTAGTACGAAGAACAACCGGATCCTAAGGAATTCGTCGAACACACGACTCCACGTGCCCTCAGCTGATGCTAGACGCATCACCACCAGAGCGAGGATAGGACGGGAAGGACCTTATTCTCATCTCATGACATAGTTGTCGCCTCAACATCCTGAAAAAGACATTAAAAACAGTCTAAAAAAACACAGATACCTCCCGCCAGCGAGGGGTCGTGGGCCTCCATGCCAAGGCCCTAAGACCGCCACAGACGGGACGGACCAGTGGCGTCGCCGGCGGAGGGACGGAACCCTAGATGGGTTTTAGCTACCGCCGACTCTCTCTATTCACTCTTATTGTTTATGGGATTTTTCAAACTAGGATTTTTTTAGAGAGGTCATAGAAAAAATGCAATCACAAAAAATTAGAATTCCACATCTACATGCAATTAGGGTTTTGCTCCGGTGCTCCACCCCGGAAGAAAGTTCTAGCGGGAAAACACATGGATGGCTGGGATGTGGTGATACCCCTTCACGGTGGAGGGCACGATCGGAAATTCGGGTGACCATAGACCAGCAAATAGGTTTTCCCAACGAAAGGCAGCGCAGGTAAGAAAAAGAGGTTGGGAAATTTGATTATTTTAGGATTTCTTGTCGTGTTCTAGCCTTTTACATCACAGAACGGGCAATGAAGGTTGGGCTGTTGGCTGGAGCAGCCCAAAAATTGAAATAGGGCTGAAATAATTTGGCCGACAAAGCGTTTACCGACCTAAACAAAAAATGGCCTGATTTCGCTCGGAGTTCATTTTTTTGCCAGAGATTCAAAACCCTGGTACCAACCTATACATATGTGACTACTCGGGATTGAGATGATCGCTCACACTTCGGGTCCATACTGTCAACCCGGAACCGACTCTAGAGTCGACAAACTGACCTGACTCGGAACACTCTCTGGAGTCGGTCGATACACTGCATGACTCGGGACACTCCCCAAGTCGCCACTCCGGAAGACAAGCCTATTCTAAAAAAAACATTGTATTTTCATTGCATCTTCCACCATCTCATTGGATGATAAGCCAAAAAATTCGTTAAACCTCTATATATGTGTAAATTCTTTAAACCTCTACATAAATTTTTTGTTCACGCGGTACAAAAGATTTTGTTCACGCATAAATTTATGGAAAATGATAGACATCCTCCGGGGGATTGCGCGTCTCGCGTCCCCCGGCTCCCGCGTGCGACGCGTGTCGCCTGGTCCCACCACTAACCCACTGCCCACCGTGCTTATCTCTTCCTCGTTCTTCTTTGTTTCTCTAAATTTTTTCTCCCTGTAAGCTCACGCCATGGCCCTCCTCACCAGAGCGTCTTCCCCCTGTTGGATTGAGACCCGTCGGACCAACCCCGCCTCTGGCAAGGTCGTCCCGCGCGCCGCCTGCTCTTTCCGCCGTCCATTCCCTCGGGCGCCGTCAAGCCTGAAACCACGCGGAGTCATCGGGCTTGATCCCCCGTCGTTGCCGGCATGGGCTCCGACGCCCTGTTGCAGCGCGTGCGACTCCCAGCGCATGTCGAATTTTCTCTCTACCTCGCACCATCCGTCGAAATAGTAGAAGCAAGTGCTGCACCAATGGGGACGTTGGGGCGAGCGGTGCAGCTACCCACATCGCGCGATGGTGCTACCTACGTCGCGCGGTGGTGCTACCCACGGCAGGGCGGCGGTGCTACCTACAGCACGCGGTGGTGCTACCCACGGCCCGCGGTGGCGCTGCTACCCACGTCGCGCGGCGCTGCTACCTACGGCAGGCGGAGCTGCTACCTACAGCATGTGGCGGTGCTACACACGGCCCGCGGCGGCGCTGCTACCCACGTCGCGCGGCGCTGCTACCTACGGCAGGCGGAGCTGCTACCTACAGCACGCGGCGGTGCTACACACGGCCTGCGGCGGAGCTGCTACCCACGTCGCGCGGCGCTGCTACCTACGGCAGGCGGAGCTGCTACCTACAGCACGCGACGGTGCTACACACGGCCCGCGGCAGCGCTGCTACCCACGTCGCGCGGCGGTGCTACCTATGGAAGGCGGAGCTGCTACCTACAGCACGCGGCGGTGCTACACACGGCCCGTGGCGGCGCTGCTACCCATGTCGCGCGGTGGTGCTACCTACGGCGTGCGGTGGTGCTACACACGACACGCGGCGGTGCTACACACAGCCGGCGGCGGCGCTGCTACCCACGTCGCACGGTGGTGCTACCTACGGCAGGCGGAGCTGCTACCCACGGCGCGGCGGTGCTACCTACAACACGTGGCTCTGCTACACACGGCACACGACAGTGCTACCTACGGCATATGGCTCTGCTACCGACAACACGTCGTGCTGCTACGAGCAGGTGTCTTCTCCGGCAATGGATTTTCTACCGACCGCCGCCGGGTTTGCTACAGGCGGTCGGCGGGTTCGCTACTGGCAGACGTACGGAGGTTTTTTGCTGCAAGGGCATGATGATGCGGCTATCAACGAAGATGCTGCCGGTGGAGGTGCTAAGGAGATCGAGGCCAGGGTTGCTACAATGGTGGGCACGTTCTAGTACCATGGCCGACGGCGAGTGCTACGACCGCAGGTTGTCGGCTGCGAGAGGGTCGTGGAAGCCGACGTCGTCGGAGTTGAACCCAACTTCGCCGGAGCTAGACCAGGTCGGAGCCCGACGCCAGTCAGAAAAAAGCAGCAGTGCGTCATGGCCGTGTATCTACGAGAGTGCGCCATGGCCGTGTATCTACAAGGATGGGGGAAAGGACAAAAGGGTGGAACCCATCCGTATTCTCCTTCTCCTTCGTTTATTATTTTCATTAGAAAGGACACGTGTCGGCTTCAGGACCCGGGGGATCGGGGGTTTTGATCCCTGGGGGACGCGTAGCACGCGCCTAAATTTATTTGTTCATGATATTAAAAATGTTCATATATCACGATTAGTTGGATGACGTCAGGGACTGTAACCAATGTGGAACTAGAAAAAAAACTGAGTTTGCAATCAATAAAGTAAAATTGTAGTAATAAATTCGGTTACAGACATGGCACGAGATGAAATATTTCAAACTGACGAGTAGCTAGGAATCTTGATATGAGCCTCTACGGGCAAATGGTTTTCATTGTAGAAAAATAATTAAGCATGGCACGTGTGGTCCGTCACTTCCTCTGTAAAGGGAGCAGGACATCTTCCACCAAACGGTCGACGCTGCGGCACGACGAGCCGCCTTCCGCGGAAGCTGTTTGGGCAGCCGCCTTCCACTCCGCCGCCTTGGCCCTCTTCTCCCTCCCGAGCCCCCCCTCCATCATTTCCCTCACCAGGGCCGACACGGTGCCGTGCTCCACCTCCTTGGGGATCTCCGCGCCGTTGCCCCAGCACTCGCACACCTGCCTGCAGTTGGTGGCCTGCTCGGCGAACAGGGGCCAGCACAGCAGCGGCATGCCCGCCGCCGCCGCCTCGAGGAGCGAGTTCCAACCGCAGTGGGTCACGAACAGACCCACCGCCGGCTGCGCGCACCACGGCACGACGAGCCCCGCGCCGCGCGCCACCGCGGCCAGGAACTCCTCGGGGAGGACGGCATCCTCCTCCCCGTCAACCACCACGTCGGGGCGCTTGATCCACAGGAACGGGAAGCCGCAGCTGGCCAGCCCGAGCGCGAACTCCCGCAGCTGCGCGGCCGTCATGACGTGGATGCTGCCGAAGTTGACATAGACAACCGACGAGGCCTTCTTGTCGTCGAGCCAAGCCAGGCACTGGGCGTCCTCCTGCCAGATACTGATGTCGATGGATCCTAGCAGGCTGTCCGAGGCGACCTCCGCTAGCGGGCCGACGGTGTAGAGCGGCGGGAAGAAGGCGGCGAGCCCGTCGACCACGTCCTTCTCGAGGTCGTAGAAGGTGTTGAGGACAATGGCCTTGGCGCCGAGTGCCGTGCTCATCTGCTCGAGGGTGGCGGCCACCATGGTGTCGTCGGGGTCCGTGGTGTGGCAGAAGGACGGCATGTCCTTGAGCCGCATGTGGTTCATCCCCGGCACCCAGTGGAGCGGCGTTGCCAAGCAGCTCGCATCTTTGATAGATCGATCAGCCGTCCATTAATTACAACAATTTTGTTTGCCCATTTCCAAAAAAAACAATTTTGTTTCTAGACATGGCGGAAAAGAAACAATGTACTGTAGAAGATTAATACCTTGGAGAGGGACAAGGCCTCGCTTGAGGAGCTCGCCGAACTGGAAGTAGCCCATAAGGCCGCACGCGGACGCGGTGAAGAACCCCACGTCCGGCACGCCGGCATCCCTCGCCTCGGTGGCCGCGAAGGACATGACCGTGTCGGCCACGACGGTGGTGACCGGGGGCATCGCCGACGACAGCTTCGTGAGCAGCGCCCGGAAGGGGCCCTGGCAGTTGCGGCGAAGGGCGTCCACGACGGCGGCCACGTCGTGCTGTTGCACCGAGAGGGAGAGGCCGTCATCGATGACCTCGACGCAGAAGCCAGGGGAGGAGGAGGGGCGCACGGCGGCCTCGCCCTTGGCGTCCACGAGACGCCGGTAGTTGAACTGCGTGTGGACAAAGGTAACGTGGGCGCCGCGGGCGTGGAGGAGACGCGCTAGCTGCATCAACGGCGCGACGTGGCTCTGCGCCGGGTACGGCACCATCACCACGTGGTACTGCCTCGATGATGCCATGCTAGCTTATCTAACTAACTTGGTTAATGATGCCTCAGCTTGCAGGCACTAGAGGCTACTTTGCTTCGTGTATATATAGCCGGCCGGACGTGCTAGGACAATAGACTAAGCACGTGCATTCAAGCTTCATTGCCTAACTGATCTTCACACTCAGTCACTACGGGAATAACATTTCATGCCGACAGCAAAATGTCGGGGCCGTCGGCACAGCTTGATGGGCTCGGCAGGCGGGCTGCGCGGCCGCCGGCATAGTATTAATAGGCTGACGGCATCCGTCGGCGTAAACAAGACCGTCGGCCTAGGCGATTAGACTAACGGCAGAGCGACGGCGTCAAGTCTAGCTATTTTTCCTTTTTGACATATTAATCTTAAAAAAATCATAAGTAAATCATTTAAATTTAAAAAAATACATTTAAATTCAGAAAAATCATAACTAAATCGTAGCTATTTTTCCCTTTTGCCGCGTTCTACGCCGACGGGTAGAGGGGCTACGCCTATAGGCTTGTAAGCCAATGGCAGCCATTGCCGTAGCCTACGCCGACGAGATTTTGGGGTTATGCCGACGGTACTTCTTACCGGCTTTGCCAATACATCATACTGATTTGACGCTTCCTTACGCTTTCTTTCAAGCATTGCTTCCAGGACAACGAAGAGTATTCCAAGATAATGGAATATCTATAGATCTTGAAACATTAGCGTTGGATGACTATAAGGCTTCTAAGCTTATTTGCACCCTCAGACATGGGCCGCTATCAGTCTTCTCCTCTAGTGAGTGCTAGAAAAAAAATTGCTTAGTATGCGCATGCTTTTGTCATCCATATTAATGTTGAGAATATAACATACTTTTTAGCAATTTTCATGACTTTTCACTTTTGGCTTAAATGCTTAGTGCATCAATTCGACATGGTACCGGAGCTCACGCCTAGGTTTCATCTCCACCCAAAAACATACTAGTGGCATATTTGCTTCAAAAATAGCCACACAACATGCATGCCCGTCATTCTCTTGTCTACCATGTCTTTGGCTTCAGCGACGCTGAAGCACGTAACACACGTTGTTCTTTGAGAAGGCGAGTGGGTCTGATTTATACTTTCCCTAAATAACAGTAAGACCGGATCTCAGCTCCACTACAGGAAAACTGCTAGAAGCCAATGGTCAAATGCTATGCCGAGCTATGGCTAGAAAATAATCGTCAGCATAGCTCGGCGGTCGGCAAAGGTTATAGACAGGAAAATAGGTTCCATACTAATGTTGAGAATATAATATATTGTTTAGCACTTTTCATCACTTTGCACTTTTTGCTTATAAATACCTAGTGCATCAATTCGACATGGTACCAGAGCTCACGTCTAGGTTCCATCTCTACCCAGAAACATACTAGTGACATATTTGCTTCGGAAAATAGCCACGCCACATGCAGGCAGCTGTCATTCTCTTGTCTACCATGTATTGGCTTCGGTGGGTCTGATTTCAACTTTCCCTAGATAACAGTAAGATCGGATCTCAGCTTCACTACAGGAAACCCGCTAGAAGCCAACAGTCAAATGCTATGCCGAGCTACGGCTGGAAAATAATCGTCACACGTGGCAAAGCAGACCACCGGATGACGGACGCTTGACGGCATAGAGCTATGCATGCATGTCATGTGATGCGATCGGGATGATTTGATACTACACTGGCGTGAGAGGAACCAATCCATCACATGCAGTGCATATCATGCTAATATACTTATTTTTCTAGCTAGTATCAGAACGTATCAAGAGGAACGAATCCATCACATGCAGTGAATCTAAGCACATGTATCTGGAGTACTTTTAGTACATAGGTTCACTCATGTTTAAAATAAATCTACGTACTAAAACAAGTCTAGATATATTCTCTTCACAAACCTAGAACATCTTATATTTTAAAACAGAGGGAGTAGTCTGCATGCCATCAGATTCAGAATCACAAGCGTTGAATATAGAAGGTGATAAGTGTTAGGAATAGACTAGTTGTGATACCCATGTTAAGCTTCATGCACTAGCCAACGCAATCAAAAGTCTGAACTGATGGAAAGGACTTGTGAAATCCACTTATACACTTCAACCCCCTCTTTCACGTGTGACGGGGAGAAGTCAGCACGTCAAACCGAAAGAGAGCGACGGCGCGCGAAACTCACGTATATATGACTCAAGAGGCCTATACGTGGACATAGAGGGGTCAACAACAATTTTAGGATAAATTACGAAAGCCAGGACTCGAACTCAAGACCTTAGGCTCTGATACCTATGTTAAGCTTCATGCACTAGCCAACGCAACCAAAAGTCCGAACTGCTCAACAGTGCACTCATCCGCAAGCGCAGCACGAGCAAGAAGATCCTGAATATACTTTTCCTGGGAGATGTAAAAGCCATCAGAAGTGGAGGAAACCTCAATCCCAAGAAAGTATCAAAGAGGACCAAGATCAGTCATAAGAAACTGATCACGAAGACGAGCCTTAACGAAGGCGATATACTCAGAATCATCACCAATAATGATCATATCATCAACATAGAGAAGAAGAAGAGTGCGTCCACGAGAAGAAGTGTGAACAAACAGCGCTGGATCATGAGCACTAGGGGAGAAACCAGCAGCAGTCACTACAGAAGCGAAACGCTCAAACCAGGCACGGGGGGCCTGTTTGAGACCATAAAGAGAACGTTGAAGACGACAAACCATCCCCTCGGGAACAGAATACCCAGGAGGAGGCTGCATATAAACCTCCTCAGTCAACTTACCATTGAGAAAGGCGTTCTGAACATCAAGCTGGGACACAGACCAGTGACGAACAGAAGCAACAGCAAGAAGAGTACGCACAGTGGTCATATGAGCCACAGGAGCAAAGGTCTTATCATAGTCACGACCATGCTCCTGCTGAAAACCACGAGCCACAAGACGCGCTTTATAGCGCTCAAGAGATCCATCAGAGCGGGTCTTAATCTTATAGACCCACTTACACGTGATAGGACGAACACCGGAAGGGGGAGAAACAAGATCCTAGGTGCCAGTGCGCTCAAGCGCAGCAATCTCCTCAGCCATGGCCAGCTGCCATTCAGGATGATGCTCAGCATCCCGGTAAGAAGTCGGCTCGGAGGCAATAGAAAGACCATACTGACTAGGAGAGTAATGGTTGGGGGCACGACGCTGACGAACAGGACAAGTAGAGGGAAGCTCATCAGAGGAAGACGACAATGAAGAAGAAGGAATAGCAGAGGAAGACGCCGGAGAATGAGGAGAACTAGGAGAACTAGACGGAGCAGAGGAGGATGGTGTCGAAGAAGATACATCAGGGGGAGGAGATCCGGAAGAAGACACAATAGGAGTAGAAGGAGGTTTGTCAGGAAAGAGAAGAAAAGAGATATCTTCCACCGGGTAGGTACCAGCGGTGGGACGAGGATAGAAAGGATGCGTCTCATCAAAAGTAACATCACGAGAGATACGCATCCGACGACAAATGGGGTCCCAACAGCGATAGCCCTTATGCTCATCACTGTATCCAAGGAAGACACACTCAACAGACTGAGCAGTCAGTTTGGTGCGTTCGCGAGGAGCAAGGAGAACATAGCAAACACAACCAAACAAGCGAAGCATGGAGTAGTCTGGAGACTGTCTAGATAGGCGCTCAAGAGGGATACCACCCTTCAGAGCGGCAGAAGGCTGAATATTGATGAGGTAAGCCGACGTAGCGACAGCCTCAGCCCAGAAATGCGGCGGAAGAGAAGAAGCAATCATCATGGCACGAGTGGTCTCAAGAAGATGGCGATGCTTACGCTCAGCAACGCCATTTTGGGCATGTGCACCAGGACAGGAGAACTGAGCAAGAGTGCCCTACTCAGCAAGAACACCTCGCAACATCTGGGAGATATACTCACCAGCAGAATCAGCACGAAACACACGAATGGGGGTAGAATATTGAGTATGGACCATGGCCGAAAAACGCTGATATATGGAGAGAACTTCACTGCGAGAGCGCATAAAATACAACCAAGTGTACCTAGAAAAATCATCGATGAATAAAATATAGTAGCGATGGCCCCCTTTAGAAGCGAAAGGAGCCGGACCCCAAACATCCGAATGAACTAAATCAAAAGGTCGCTGAGATACAGATGCGCTAGTAGGATAGGGAAGGTGAATCTGTTTACCCAACCTACAGCCCTGACAATGTAAAGACCCATCTCCTAAGACAGACCCAGAAGACCACGATAAACTAATGACGACAGGAGGGAGTCACAAAGGTGACCAAGACGATGATGCCACTGCTGAAAGGAGCTGGTAGCAGAGGCGATGACTGGAGAAGAACTGGCAGATGAAGTGGCAGCAGAGGGAACACGAAGCCAGTCTAACTCCCAAAGTCCTGAAGAGTCACGGCTGCGAGGGCCAGCTCCAACCAGGGCATGTGTGCGACGGTCCTGGACAACACAAGAATCAGCATCAAGAATGACGCGACAACCAGAGTCAGTAAGCTGGCTAGCAGAGAACAGATTCATCTTAAGAAGAGGTACATGAGAAATATCAGGAACAGAAAAAGAAGAAGTAGAAAGGGTGCCCCGACTAGAAACAGGAAGAGAGGTACCATCAGCCGTAAAAACATGGACAGGAGAAGGGAGAGAACGAAGAGCAGATAGAAAAGAAGACTCAGAGGTCATATGAAAGGAAGCTCCAGAATCCAGATACCACGGAGACGTACCTGACTGTGTAGAAGGTGGTGGTCACGCAGTGCCTAAAGAACCGGTCATAGAACCAGCAGTGCCTGTCGAAGAAGAGCCTGTAGCAGCAAGCAGACCGCGAAGACTCCTGATAATGTCCTGATCAGAGAGAGCAACTGCTGAAGACCCGGAAGGAGCCGACTGCCCACGAGCCTGGTGCTGCTGACGTAAACTGGGGTCTCGTGTATAACAGGTGGCCCAAGTGTGGCCATCCCTGTTGCAGTAAGAGCAGTGACGAAGAGAACCACGGCAACCCTGACCACAAGCCTGCTGGTGCTGACTCTGACCCTAAGGCTGCTGGGGCTGAAGCTGACCCTGACCCTGACCTGGAGGAGTGGGTAGTATCGGCGGCGGCGGCACAGGGGATCACGGCTGAGTCGAGGGAGCAGACGGCAAAGGAGCACCACGAGTAGCAAGCACAGACGAAACCGCAAGAAGACTAGCACCACGGAGAAGGGTCTCCTCAGCCCGAAGCTTAGACAACACCTCAGAGAGCGGAACGCAACCACGAACATTCAGCTGAGCACGCCGGGGCTCAAACTCCTGGCGAAGCCAAGAGAGAAACTCATAGATGCGGTGAAACTCTAAATCCGAGCGCACAATCTAGCAGCACGAGCATGTGCCACAAACAGCAGTACAGAGAGAATCAAGCTGACGCCAGATAGCAGCACTCTAAGTATAGAACTCATCAATAGTGGAATCACCCTGCTGAAGAGCATGCTCCTGGCGAACCACAGTCAGGTAAAGAGCATCCCCAGACGGCTGATAGAGCTGACGAAGATGTGCCCACTGAGCGGCAACAGTAGGGAGACTCATGAACTCAGCAGCATACTGGGGCAGAACACTGGAGGTGAGAACAGCAGCAGCACGGGCATCCTCATCGACCCACTGAGTGTAGGCAGTCATATCATGGCGATAGGTCTCGAGATCAGCAGAGTACTGCTTGAACTTCAGGTCATAAGCAGCCACGACACTATCATCGGCACTCTGAGCAGCATCCTTGGCCTCCTGAAAAGCATCAGGGCCAAGAACAATCGGTGTCGGCGGAAGAGGAGTCACATGAGCAGGGGGCACGGCCGACAGGAGACCTCGCCGGAGAGCACACCCCAAAGACGGAGACCGCGCATATGAACGCGCATAAAGGCAGCGAAATCAGGATAATTCGCGCCATCGAAGATCACCGGGCAGCGAGGAATCGTAACATAGCCCGATGCAGAAGACATCGCTCAATTTTTTTTGGTCAACGATCAGATCCGATGAAACAGCGCTCAGATCTGATTTCGTCGACGGGAGAGAGCCAGCAGGGATGCAGCAGGGCGCCGACCAGCAGGTGAGGGGGCCCAAGCAGCAACGCGTCGGGCAGCAACGGGCATACAGCGGGCCAGTAGGTGAGGGCCCGGCCAGTCAGTGATGGGCGGGCGGCAGGGGGTAGGTGCAGAGGAGGTCGACCGCGTGTGGACGGCGGGGTGTAGGTGCAGAGGACGGCGGGTGTATGTGCACCAGGACGCGGGGCCCTTGCACATGCAGACGTGGGGCAGGAGGGTGGCCCTTCGAGCAGATGGGAGGGAAGATCGGTAGCAGGAGGGGGCAGAGTAGCAGGCGGTGCAGGAGGTGGCGGGGGGCAGAGTAGCAGGCGGTGCAAGAGGTGGCGGGGCCCAATCGGTAGCAGGGTGGAGGCGAACCCGGCGAATAGCACAGCAGGATGGTGGCAGATCCGATCGGGAAGCAGAGGACGAGAGGACTTCACGCAGGCGGCCAGAACAGGAACCGGTGATGGCCGGGGCGATCTGACGGCGGTGATGATCACAAGCAGAGGACCGGTGGGCACGGAAACCCTAAAACCGGCTCTGATACCATGTTAGAAATAGACTAGTTGTATTCCCCTGGACCAAAGGCCACAATATATAGTACATGTATAGGTGCAAATATGTAGGAAGCCCCTAAGATATGGGAAAAATACAATATACAAATATATACATCTAACAATAAGTTGGAAAATGACAAGACTCAGTTTTGAACTTTTGATCTATGTGTTCCTAAAAAAACCCAAGGATGTTATCTCTGCATACTTGTCGGATATTATTTGTCTGGCTAGCACTGGATCCAAATCAAACTTGCATACAGAATTATTATCTTTTGCTTCTAATCATGCCAAAGCGGATCATGACCTTCTTTGGTGTAACATCCCAAAAATACCAAACTTAGATCATCAAAATTCTAATCATCAAGATTAGGGCTAACAAAAACTTTTCTAAATAAAATCATGAATGCATGCATATGTGTATGCATAGATTTTGAAATCCTTTAAACCCACCTTGTTTGTGTGATCCATTGCTTGTAAAATGTTTCCTAGGTGAAATAAACATCATCTAAAACATTTCCACACTTTTCCTAAAGACAAGTAAATCAAAACAAATATATTAAGTGAATGGTCATTTTGACCAATTTAACTCCCATACCTACTTTGGCTGTCTCAAACTTTCAAAACCTAACAGAAACTTTTCTGGATCTTTGCACCCCTTGAATGTACTCATAACAAGGTATCAAGGCCCACTTTGTGATCATCCAGAAACTTTCAAATGCATAGTTTAAATGACAATTCAAAATTGAATCTTCTTCATATGGGAAGATCCCACTTTTTCAAAACCCACTCAAACAAGCTCAATTTTCAAAACCCAAGCATCTGCAGACTCACCAGCACCAACCTAGCAAACCCACCAAAAATCATTTCAAAATTCAAAACTTGATTTCATGCGGCCATTTCATCAAACAGGTTGCAGACACAAATCAACAAAAACATCAAACACTATAGTGTGCAGTAAATTTGGCCTAACTTGTTCTCTAGTTAGCTCACACACAACTCAGTAGATCATCTAGAAAGATTAGCCCAACACTAGCACCCCTGTGAGCTTGCCATTGCCATTAATGGTGAACAGCCGAGCACACCCATGTCACCCCATTGTGGACAGCAAGCTAGAGGAAGAACTAGCCGTGCCAACCTTGTCTAGGAGGCAGCCCACCGTCCACCGCCACTCCCTGTCCCAGTCGCGAGCATTGCCAAGCCCTGGACCACGCGCACAAGCCGCGCCTAGACCATGCCGAGCGTGCGCCAGAGCGCCACCCTCGACCATCACCCACAGACCGCGCGCCGCCCTCACCGCGTGCACACACGATAACCACCGACCCAGGAGACCGCCAGACATCCCCGTTTACCGCCCCGTGCCATACAGCCACCGCCCGCCGTTGAAGTCGCCGCCTCTGCCGCGCAGAGCACCGCCCGTTCCAGACCAGACCACACCGCCCCATGCCTCGCGACCATGTCGTTGAGCATCGCCAGGAGACACAGCACCGTCCCCTACCCTTTCCCATGCCATTAGCCGCCTGTAACGTCGCCCCCGACGAGCTCACCGTGCGCCCCGACGGTCCCCTTGCTCGACTATAAATAGAGGCCACCCCCGCACGATTTCTTCACACCATCTCACTCCCCTCTCCTCACCGATCGTGCCACACCATTCCTAGAGCAAGGCGAGCACCACCTCGCCAGAATTTCACTGGAGCCTGCCGCTGCCGGAGAAGAAAGGAGCCAGCGATTGGAGCCGCCCCAGGAGCTGCCGCGACCACCCCTGAGTTCGCCGTCGTCGACTTCGTCGTTCGCCCGCCTCGCCGACCCTCGCCAGTACCCCGGTGAGCCCCCAGCGACCCTCACTGGCCACGCTAGGTTTCGTTCTCGCCGGAGCTATCTCGCGTCGATGATGACTCCCAGCCGTTAGATTAGAACTAGATCGAACGATCCACGTCGCCCCACACCGCTTCGCCCAGCCCCGTGTCACTGACGAGTGGGGACACCCACTTAAGCAGCCCGCGGGAGCACTGCGCTTAGCAGGCCGGCCCGTTAGATTTTCCCGCGCAGCCCAGTTATTCAAATTAAACCTTTTTCTATTTCAATTCAAACACACTTCTATACCTAACTTCAAAAATCAACCCAGATCGATTCAGTGCACCAATTTGAGTGAAACCAATTTTGTTGGAAAGGTCTGTGAATGCTGAATCCAAGCCAGTTGGATTCAAGTCATTTGGATCTATAGATCACCCTTGGTAAAAATAACAAGGCAGAAGCTTTTCTGTATTCAAACATTTTTCAAATTTAAACCATAATAGATTTTGAGTTGATTCCAACTCTCAAAAATCACATTTAACCATACCTTTCAGAATATATAAAAATATATAGGTTTACTTGCATAAATATTGCTCAAGTAATAAAAGAATGCTCCATAAGCATTTCTAGCCACTTTAATTAATTAAAATAAAAGGGTAAAACCTTATTAAATTATGACACCACTTTAAATCACATTCCCATGGACTACAATATGTGGTGATGACATGTGTCAACATGATCCCATGTTTAGTTTGGAGAATATTAAATCTTAAGTAGTTTTTAAATGAGTAGAAATTACTTTTCTAAAAAAATAAAAAGATATAAACCAAGCCTTAACCTTGTAATGTTAGAGATGATCCTAGATCTTCTATAGGACCCTTGTGTGTGATGATTGCAAGTAGTTAAGTATTGTTTAGTGATTGTGTACCTCGTATTTATTCATAGATGCTAGTACCGACCAAGGATACGAGGAGGAAGGAGGATACTACGAAGAGGAAGCCGAGGAGAACTTCAACCACTGCTTTGCACAAGGCAAGCTGATACTATACCAATGCAAGCTTATATTGACACTGATGCAAGCCTTACTAATCAAGTTGACCTATGCAAGCTAACTCTTGCAAGATACCCTACTGATACCACAAACCCATACTTGTGATATGACTACTATATGCCTTAAGCATATGTGATCATACCCACTTGATGAACCAAATCCTAGTTTTATGTGCCAGCTTCTTACTTTATTTCTTTATTAAAGCTTACTTAGAGTCTACCTAAGAGTTTGGTAGATACTAGACAGTTGTGCTGAAGGTTGCATAAAGAGCATAAAATTTGGCCTAAGTTAGAAACCTTGATATTAGCCTAAGATATAAGGTTGGACTTAGCGAAACTCCACTGGTTACCACCACTCATTAGTACTACCCCCACCTGTAGATGCTAGTGCTAAGCATAAAACTTGATCAACTTTAGATGGGAATACTTGGTGGAAAAATGGTTATGAAAACCTTGGAATGATGGATCATTCTATTGAAATGTTTTGGACATGTGTTTCCAAACACCTGATGATTTTGGTGATAAAAATGTTGAGGCATGAGCCTGAGCCCTTTATAAAACTGATGGTTGTCTGGATGCGATACCATTCCAATTTTATCGTACAACCACAATACTCGAATATTGGGTAGGGCTTGACTGGAAACTTATATTCCTTAGTATTAGTGCCCTCACGGCCAAGGTCTGAGCTGAGGCTACCTTGTGAAGACTCTCCACCTGTGCAGTACCCAAGATGACAGTGAGTCATGGTTGGGAGGCCAAACTCACAGGAGAGGTGCTTATACTAGGGCGTGTAATTGAAAGGTTAGGATTGATTATCCGCATACTGAGTATGGTGAATTCAGGATTTGTTCCTGACGGATGTATCGAATGTTGTGGTGAAAGTGTACAATCTCTGCAGAGTGTCAAACTATTCGAATATCCGCGCCCGCGGTTATGGACAGTTGGAGTGGCCATACTGTTCCCCCTTCAGACTTTTCAAAATGACTTGTGAAATGAATTGAGACTTTGACTTGACCACAACAGAGTTGTGACCTGAATTACAAGATCCCACTTAGGAGTTATAAAATTGTGACTAGCTTTGGAACTTAGTAGAGATAAACCTGGCTTTTTGCAAAACAACCCTAGAGCCTAGTGTCCTATTATCCAAAACCCCCTTACCTGTTAGTATTAGTTTGCGAGTACTTAAAGAGTACTCATAGCTTTGTCCCTGACTATTCCCATAGCCAGACTATGAAGAGGAGTACCTGGAAGATGGACCCCAGGAAGGTTACAACAACTAGGATCATCTCCCATCGTCAGCATTGCCTGTGACCCCGAAGATGGAGCTTCGCCCACGCTACCGTTATTATTCTGTATTCCGCTGCTTGAAGTTGTATTAAGAACTGGATCATGAGATCCCTATTTGTGTAAGAACTTATGTATCGTTGTAATGGATGATGTACTATGGTATCCAATTCTGTTATGTCTCGCAAAAATGGTAATCTTGGGATTGCGATGTATGACATAACAGGCATCTAGGATTGAAAAATCCGGGTGTTGACATTTGGCAACTTCGCTATACATTTCACCGAAAAATGATAAAAAGCATATACATGCCCATTATATATGAGTAGATTGTAGCCGGTTTTTTGCAACCTGAAGGGAGTCGGATGCCACGTATATGACATTCTCTAAAAAACAATAGGGTATGGCTCCTTCATACTAGCTCTACATAGTATATTGGTGGAAAAAGGGCCTCCAGTCCCGGGCTGCAATTGGCTCTAGTCCTGGTGTTGGGTCCGGGACTGCGAAAACGGGACTAGAGCCCCCCCCCTCTAGTCCCGGCTCGCTACGGCCCGCGACTGATAACAGCCACGTGGCTGTTTCAGCGCCGCGGGGGGCGGAAACCCTCTAGTCCCGATCCTTAACACCACCCGGACTAGAAGGTTTCCTGCCGCGGCAGAGAATTGTGTGTTTCTCTGCCGCGGCAGAGATTGTGTATTTTATTTTTTTTGCCATTTTGTTTCTTTTTTGTTTTGTGTTTCACTATAATTCAAACATATATTTCAGTATACATATTATACGCTACTACATACACACTACACGTCGATGCATTTATATAACTAATCGATCCCTTGCAAGCATACATATAATCAATCATATCAAAAGGAAGAAATGTTTTGAAATTACATGGTCATTGATGAATATATATATCATATGATCTATATGGAGATGACTAAAGCAAATCAAGTTCCACGTCATCCGCATAATGCTCTCCATGTACATCAAGGACTTCCTTCATCATAAATCCTGCCAGCTCCTCTTGAATTGCTCTTATGCGTTGGTCTGGCTCTAGTTTCTCCCGCAAATCATAAATATAATGTGAGTCAACTTTCCGCTCACTGGTCAACTCGCGGATGTACTCACAGACGTAGTATCCACATAAATGAGTTCCCGGTGGCTGATGTAAACTCTTCGCCATTTTATAAGTTAGCTCCTCTTTGAATGGACCTGGTATTTTCTATCTGAACCGTGTCCAACACCTGCTCGGCAAAGAAAATGAACAAAGGAGTTATTAGTTACTTGATATCAGGAAATGAATGAAAGAGGACGATATAATGCGATAATGATTGAAATTACTTATGGAGCATTGTTTTCATGTCGCTCCACTGCTCTTGGTCCCAACTTAATGAGTCGTGGACTTCAACTAGGGACTTGTCAACTTGAATGTTTAGCAAGATCCAGTGGAATCTGCGGATATTTACATAAGCATACATGCATAGCTCATCCAGTAAGCAAAAATAAAATGTGTACAAGATATAAACACTCACTTGAAGTTGTAAGGAAATAGTATTTCCTTAACAAAATTATTCTTGGTTAAGAACCTGCACAGGTCTTCCTCCACGTCCTTGGGGTGATTCTTTAACGTATATTCATTAATGATATATGGGTCAATGAACCCAACGTCGTATCTTCTAGCTCTTTTGCATTCAAGCATCTTCATTCTGCAGAATATAATATCATCATACAAAAAGATATATAGTTAGGATAATATATTAAATGCAATGAACGAGCTAAAGCTACAAACTTAATTATAGAAATAAATAACTTACAGACAGTAGCAACCAATGATAGATTTGTCGAGGGCGCGCTGGTTGTATAACTGAAACAGATCGGTCATTTGAACCTGTATCGAGTATGGTTTGAAGTGATGCTCCATTCTAACGTCCATCGGAAACCAATCTTTCTGATGCTTTTTTTCTGCTTGCGACATGTACCATTCGTGCAGATTTCGCATATGTGTGGATAGACGCGTGAGCTCCTCATTACTGACTAGAGGCTCCCCTTGGACATACTGCCGTACTATCTAACCCACTGGCGTATCTTCATAGCCTTAATATTGACCAAGAGACATTTTTGCTTCGTTAGCAAGTGCTTTGGCCTCCGATACAGTGATTCCCATAAGTGCAGCATTATTACGGGCTCTAGGGTCCATTATTGGCATGTCCATATCCATTTCAGCTCTGAAGGCCTTGTCGAGGTCTGAAATGACTTTGAGCGGGGTGACCGATTGATTCTTCTGTGCTCTGAGCTGGGCAACTTGCTTCCCGCTTTTTGCACTTGTGATTTTTTCTTCTGTGCTTGCTTAATAATCTCCCGGTCATAGTCTGATTCCAGATTCATCGATATCTAGGATGGTTGCTCAAGAAAGGACTTAGCCCACTTTTTGGTTTTTTGTTATATACCGGCTTTGGCTCAGGATTTTTGGGTGCAAAATGCGCCTTAACTTGGGCAGCCACATCCGTGTTAGTTTCCTCATCGGTCTTGTCATAAGGTCTCTTTGGAAGAGCCGGCGGGATATCGACTATCTTCGGTGTTTGACCTTTCTTCGATGTGGGGCGCGGGGGACCATCGAAGTTCCGTTTCTTTGACGAGGTAGTAGTATTGCACGGAAGCGGAGGCAGAGATCAAGTTGATGTACTCCTGCTGTGGCAATCCTCAGCGGGGCGGGTGGACTTGGAGGTTGGCGATAATCGGGTTGGGGTGGACTTGGGGGTTAGCGATAATCGGGTTCGGGTGGACTTGGAGGTTGACGATATTCGATGCGGGGTGGACTTGGATTCCTTGGAGTCGGTGGCCTTGGCGCCGAACCTGGAAACTTGATGTACTTCTTATTCCATAGAATGATGTTGCGCTTGACATCTCCTAGTTTCGTAAGGCCTTCAGGCGTAGCGATTTCAATCTCTAGGTCCGCAAAATCCTCCACTATGTCATCCACTGTGACACGAGCATAGCCTGGTGGAATCGGAAGTGAATGGTAGAGTGCTCCAGGTAGACAAGGTAAAGCTGTGCCGATCGCCACCTTGAAGGACAGGTTGTTCATTGGCTGATGTAGCTCACATTGTGCCATCTCTCTAACATCATCCACGGGGTAGTGAGGAGCCGGTGCATCATCCAGCAGTGCTTGATCATCAGCACGGACCTCCGTGGAAGCCACGCTGCTTATCCGTTGGCTAAGATCCAATGCAGGATCATCAGACCGTGGGTGAGTTAACGACGGTGGCCTTTGGCTAATTTCATGCATGAGGTTCTTCAGATCAGCTAGGTCCTTCTCTACCCTGGAGATCCAGTCTGCCTCCTGGTCCTTCTTTCTCTGATGGCTTCTGTAACTGGCATCGTACTGAGGAAACCCTTTCTTCCACGAGACACCGGCGCCTTTGTCTCGTGTTCGTCCTCCCTTTTCAGGATTCCCTAGGGCGTGTGTCAACTCGTCGTTCTCTCTCTCGGGACGGAACAATCCCAATTGAGCATCGTTCATTGCTTTAATAAGGTCTTGGGAGGGTTTTAGAATTTTCTCATGAAATAATGTCTTCCCTGTTTCTGGGTCCAAGGATCCCCTGTGCCCGTACCACCAGTGCTTTGACCTCTCGGGCCATCCATCTGTACCAGGAGTGACGCCTCTAGCCCTCATTTCCTTCTCCATAGTTTCCCACTTAGGGACGACACTCTTGTAGCCAGCTGTCCCCATTTTATGATGGTATTTCTTGTTGGTAGCATTTAACGAGTTCTTTGCCGACTTTGCCTTTGCTTTATCAGATTGCTTGTACTTTACAAAATCGGGCCACTGTTCTCTCAACTTCTCGTTTACTCCTTTGAAGTCTGGAGTTTTATTTTTCGCGACATATTTCGCGTATAAACTTTTCTTGTGGTTCCGATACAGTTCAGCCATCTTGCTCAGTGCCCAGTCCTTAACTTTTGCTCTATTTTCAAGCCCACCCAGCCTTGGGGTAATACCATCTACCTCAAATTCCTCATACTCTGGAGGTAGTATGAAATGTGCTATGAGCTTCTGCCAAAGGTCATCCTTGGCATCATCGGTGACATAGCTATTGGATTCTTCACCGGGTTTCTTTGACTTATTCCATTCTTGGATGGTGATCGACAGGTTGTCCCTAACAAGCACCCCGCATTGATTTATAAACATCCTCCGGTGCTTCTCTGGAGCAATCGGTTCACCACCATCATCTATTTCTTCGATGGTGAACCTCTGATTACCATCCAACTTTTGTTCGGCCCTCGTTTCGTTCAAGCTGTCGATTGCTTCGATCCGGTGGGCTAAAAGAAGAAGAGAGAGTGATTAATATATATCTAGATCAGTTAATGAATAGAGGTAACACGAGACTTTATATATATATATGTACCTCGCCGGATCCTGTCGAGGGGCCATCATTATTGTTGTTATTTGTTTGCCCTTCGTCCATCTGGTCTTCCCCTTGGTACATTAGGTTTTCCTCTAGTCCATCACCGGATGGATTCAGATATGAGGATATCTCTCCCTCGAGCAAAATATCTTCGGCGCTGGTAGTAATATTAAGAGGAATTTCACCTCTTATCATGCCCTGAAGAAAACCTTCACCGATGCGACCAGGATCTTCGGATGGATCCATGACTTAATTATCTATAACAAAAAGAGAGTTAAACAGGTTAGAAAAACAATAATCCTAATAACTAAAACAATATAATCCTAATATTATTTGTGCTAAAACAATAATCATAATAACTAAAACAAAAAAATAACCCTAATAAAAAATAAATAAAACAATATAATCCTAATAAATAAAACAAAAAATAACTAAAACAATAATCCTAATCCTAATTCTAATATTTTAATTAAAACAATAATCCTAATACTAAAACAAAAAACCCTTATATAAAAAAAACTATAGAAACAAACTATAACAAAAAACCCTAATAAACCTAATTATAATAATCCTAATACTAATCCTAATAACTAAATCTTAATTATAATAATCCTAATTATAATCCTAATTATAATAATCCTAACTAAAAAAACTATAAAAACTATAGAAAAAACTATAACAAAAACCCTAATAATCCTAATTATAATAATCCTAATTATAACAATCCTAATAATCTTAATTATAATCCTAATTATAATAAACCTAACTATAAAAAAACTATAACAAACTATACAAAAAACTATAACAAAAAACTATAAAAAAAACTATAAAAAAACCACCCGCGCGCGGCCTCTCGATCAAGCTCACTGACGAGGGGCGGCGAGGCGGCACGGCAGCAGCGAGGCGGCACGCGTGTGGAGAGGCGGCCGCGTCGCGCGGCGGCGAGGTAGAAAAATGCGTCGGCACGGAGCGGCGGCACGTCACGACATGGCGGAGCGGCACGGCGACGGCGGAGCGGAGTGGCACGGCGGCGGCAGACGGCACCTCCCCTGCGTCGTCTTCGATGCGCGCGTCTGTGTGCTTCGTCTTTGCTGCATCGAGAATGCCAAGTGCTGGACAGGACCTGCCCTGGCGCGCAGAATATAAAGGGTCAACCCTTTAGTCGCGGGCTAAGCCACGGGACGGGACTAAAGACTCTTTAGTCCCGTCTCGTGGCTTAGCCCGCGACTAAAGACCCCCCTTTAGTCGCGGGTTAAGCCACGACCCGGAACTAAAGGGTTTTTTTGGCCGCTTCGTTTTCGCGCGTGCAGGCACCCTTTAGTCCCGGGTCAGCCACGACCCGCGACTAATTTTTTTTATAAATTTTCTTTTTTTAATTCAAATCAAATATAAAAACTTTGGAAAATCATATCTTTTATTGTAATAATCCAAATAAAACAAATAATATGTCTATTATTATAAGAAAAATATAAAGAATCTTAATATAATATCCATTTATCTGTTTGCATCATTTATAAATTATTTCATATGTCAATTTTCTTTTTTAATTCAAATCAAATATAAAAACTTTGGAAAATCATATCTTTTATTGTAATAATCCAAATAAAACAAATGATATGTCTATTATTATTAGAAAAATATAAAGAATCTTAATATAATATCCATTTATCTGTTTACATCATTTATAAATTATTTCATTTGTAAATTTTCTTTTTTTAATTCAAATCAAATATAAAAACTTTGGAAAATCATATCTTTTATTGTAATAATCCAAATAAAACAAATAATATGTCTATTATTATCTGAAAAATATAAAGAATCTTAATATAATATCCATTTATCTGTTTGCATCATTTATAAATTATTTCATTTGTATTTTTTTTTAATTCAAATCAAATATAAAAACTTTGGAAAATCATATATTTTATTGTAATAATGTAAATAAAACAAATATTATGTCTATTATTATCAGAAAAATATAAATAATCTTAATATAATGTCCATTTATCTGTTTGCATCATTTATAAATTATTTCATTTGTAAATTTTCTTTTTTTAATTCAAATCAAATATAAAAACTTTGGAAAATCATATCTTTTTTTGTAATAATACAAATAAAACAATGAATATGTCTATTATTATCAGAAAAATATAAAGAATCTTAATATAATATCCATTTATCTGTTTGCATCATTTATAAATTATTTCATTTGTAAATTTTCTTTTTTAATTCAAATCAAATATAAAAACTTTGGAAAATCATATCTTTTATTGTAATAATCCAAATAAAACAAATAATATGTCTATTATTATCAGAAAAATATAAAGAATCTTAATATAATATCCATTTAGTCCTGATTGTAGTCACAAACCGGGACTAAAGATATTTCCCATCGCTTCTCGCCAAGTTTTCCCGCCCTTTCCTTTCTACGAGAGCTTTTAGTCCCGGATGTAGTCACTAACCGGGACTAAAGTTATTTCCCGCCATTTCCGAAAGCTTCACGCCAAGTTTTCCCTCCCTTTCCCTCTATATTTAGGGCGATCGCGCCATGGCTATCCACACATCCACACCTTCCTCTCTTAGAACAATGGACAAGGCCTACTAGGCCATTCTGACCCTCGAGGAGACCGAGGCGCTGTCCGCCTCCAACTATCTTTTCTCCACCGGGCTATCGGCCGCCTGCCGACTGGATGCTGAGTGCTGGAGGGGTTCCTGTCCCTCCTGTCCCTCAAGGTTCCGCACGCCAGGCGGCCATCACAAACCACTTCTACCACGAGCTCACGCTAGAGCAGCGGATGGATCCCAGTGGGATCCCGACAACTACGACACCTGGAATGCTTTCTTCGCTAATAGGAGGGAAAGGGAGCTCGCCAGGTATGAGGGTGATGGCCCGCCCCCGGTGAACCACAACGAAGCCGGTCGTCGTCTGTGGTGGGCGAACCGTACTATCATCGGAGTGATGCGCTACATCATCGGGGGAGACCATCCTCGCCTGCGATGCCCACGAGTCCACCCGCCACAGAGTCACAAAAAGGCCCCACACCGGCCCGGCGGTAGCGGCATCGTCTTCCAGGAGACCCCTCCCCCGCCCGCCGTGAATCCGAGGCTGGAATGGCCCCTGGTATATGCCATGGATGGGCTGAGGATCCCCGGAGTGGCAGGTGACGATGACGATGATGATGACGATGACGAAGAAGACCCTGAAGCTGCGTACTATAGAACTAGGCATGATTATGACTAAAGGGGCGGCTTTAGTCCTGAGTGTTAGCTATTCCCCATTTGTCCTAGTTTTTAATATTAATAAATGTCTTGAGTGTTACCTAATAAATAGAGGGAAATGCCTATAAAGAGAGGGTTCATCTTTAGTCCCGGTTGGAGAAACCAACCGCGACTGAAGGGATTGTGGCAGATTGGGCCAGGCAACACTAATAATAGGGGTGAGTGTCAACATTATGTCGTGCGGCTTGTACCTTGTCCCGGATGGTGTCACCAACCGGGACTAAAGATGAACCTTTAGTCCCGGTTGGAGACACCAACTGGGACAAAACATGAGTCAGCACTAATAATAGGGGTGAGTGTCGACATTATGTCGTGAGTGTCGACATTATGCCGAGCTGCTTGTACTATAAATAGGCATCCTTGTGAGTCTAGTCCTCCAGCCAGTTTGAGTCATCTCCAAGATGGTTTTCGAGAGCAAGGACACCACTACGGCCAGTTTCAGGGAGATGCCGACGGAGCCCAGTCCTCCGGCATCTCCGAGAAACTGGTCATAGAGGCACTCCCTAATATGTGAAATTAGTTAGCTCCCAGGCGTATTGATCTAGTTAGAGAAGTTACAAGCTGCAAGATGGTTTTCGAGAGAAGGGACACCACTACGGCCAGTTTCAGGGAGATGCCGCCAGATCCCAGTCCTCCGGCATCTCCGAGAAACTGGTCATAGAGGCACTCCCTAATATGTGACCTCACGCGTTTGGAGATCAGATCTTAATGGTAAGTATGAATCGGGACTAAAGGCCCTCCTTTAGTCCCGGTCCAGCCACAAAACGGGACTAACACACTCAAGATTGTTTGCAGACAACACTATGAAAATGGACACATGGAGCATCTTCACTCATAAAATGTTACAATTATTACATATCATTTCTTCGCGTGTGTTCCTTTCTGATCCCGTCGTATCCATGGAGCATGTTCATTCATTAACATGATGCTTGGGTCATCCTTCACCATGAAGGGCGGAATTTCATGAAACTTATCACAATCTTCTGACATGTCTGTCTTATCCTCCACTCCCACGATGTTTCTTTTTCCTAAAAGAACTATGTGGCGCTTTGGCTCATCGTCTGATGTATTCTTTTTCTTATTTTTTATTTTTCTAGGTTTGGTAGACATGTCCTTCACATAGAAAACCTGAGCCACATCATTGGCTAGGAAGAATGGTTCCTCTAAGTACCCAAGATTGTTGAGATCCAACGATGTCATTCCGTATTTCTTGTCTACCTCAACCCCTCCTCCTGTCAGCTTGACCCATTTGCACTGAAACAAGGGGACCTTAAAAGTAGGTCCATAGTCAAGTTCCCATATCTCCTCTATGTAACCATAATATGTGGTCTTTGACCCATTGTTGTCTGTTGCATCAAAGTGGACACCACTGTTTTGGTTGGTGCTCTTTTTATCTTGGGCTATCGTGTAAAATGTATACCCATTTATCTCGTACCCTTGGAAAGTCGATATAGTCGAAGATTGTGACCTAGACAACAAGTATAGCTGATCTCCAAGAGTGTTGTTTTTGATGAGATGTTGCAACCAACCGCTGAAACTCTTCATGTGTTCATCTCTAATCAAAGATTCATGCTTTCCAGGGTTGTTGGAGCGTAAGATTTTCTTGTGTTCCTCGATATATGGGGCTGCCAAGATAGAATTCTGTAGAACGGTGTAATGTGCTTCGGTGTAAGAATGCCGGTCCCTACATATTATTGATTTCCTTCCTAGAGTACCCTTTCCACTCAGTCTTCCCTCATACCTCGATTGAGGAAGACCAATCAGCTTAAGGTCAGGAACAAAGTCAACACAAAATTCAATGACCTCCTCTGTTCCATAGCCCTTGGAGATGCTTCCTTCTGGCCTAGCATGGTTATGAACATATTTCTTTAAGATTCCCATGAACCTCTCAAAGGGAAACATATTGTGTAGAAATACAGGACCGAGAATGGAAATCTCTTCGACTAGGTGAACCAGCAGGTGCGTCATAATATTGAAGAAGGATGGTGGGAACACCAACTCAAAACTGACAAGACATTGGACCACATCATTCTGTAACCGTGGTAGATATTCAGGATTGATTATCTTCTGAGAGATTACATTGAGAAATGCACATAGCTTCACAATGGGTACTCGAACATTATCTGGTAGAAGCCCCCTCAATGCAATCGGAAGCATTTGCGTCATAATCACGTGGCAGTCATGAGACTTTAGGTTTCGGAACTTTTTTTCTGCCATATTTATTATTCGACGAGAAGCCAGACGGGACCTTAATACTGCTTAGGCATTCAAAAAATATTTCCTTCTCTTGTTTGGTAAGAGCATAGCTGGCATGACCTTGCAACCATTCTGGATGCAGGCCATCTGGGTCTTTCAGACGTTGATGGTCCTTTCGTGCTTCCGGTGTATCTTTTGTCTTCCCATACACGCCCAAGAAGCTTAGCAGGTTCACGCAAAGATTCTTCGTGACATGCATCACATCGATTGCAGAGCGGACCTCTAAGAATTTCCAATATGGTAGCTCCCAAAATATAGATTTCTTCTTCCACATGGGTGTGTGTCCTTCAGCGTCCTTCGGAACAGATTTTCCTCCAGGACCCTTTCCAAAGGTTACCAGTTGATCCAAATCTTTGACCATATCAAATATATCAGCACCAGTACGCTCCTTAGGCTTCGTCTGGTGACATGCCAGACCGTTGAAATGCTTGCCTTTCTTTCTTAAGGGATGCTTGGCCAAAAGAAATCGACGATGCTCATTGTATACATTCTTCTTACAATGTTCCAAATATATACTTTCAGTCTCATCTAAACAGTGTGTGCATGCATTGTATCCCTTGTTTGACTGTCCTGGAAGGTTACTAAGAGCAGGCCAATCATTGATTGTTACGAAAAGCAATGATCGGAGGTTAAATTCTTCCTGCTTGTGCTCATCCCACACGCGTATCCCGGGTTCGTGCCACAACTATAAAAGTTCTTCCACTAATGGCCTTAGGTACACATCAATATCGTTGCCGGGTTGCTTCGGACCATGGATCAACACTGGCATCATAATGAACTTCCGCTTCATGCACAACCAAGGAGGAAGGTTATAGATGCATAGAGTCACAGGCCAGGTGTTGTGACTGGAGCTCTGCTCCCCAAAGGGATTCATGCCATCTGTACTTAGACCAAACCTTAAACTCCTTGCGTCATCTACAAAGTCTGGGTACTTTCTATCGATTTTTCTCCATTGCGACCCATCAGCGGGGTGTCTCAACATCCCATCTGACTTACGTTCCTCTTTATGCCATCGCAACAACTTGGCGTGCTCTTTGTTTCTGAATAAGCGTTTCAACCATGGTATTATATGAGCATACCACATCACCTTCGCAGGAACCCTCTTCCGGGGGGGCTCGCCCTCAACGTCACCAGGGTCATCTCGTCTAATCTTATACCGAAGTGAAGTGCATACCAGGCATGCATCCAAATTCTCATACTCCTCACCGCGGTAGAGGATGCAGTCATTAGGGCATGCATGTATCTTCTGAACCTCTAAACCTAGAGGGCAGACAACCTTCTTTGCTTCATATATACTAGCGGGCAATACGTTATCTTTTGGAAGCATATTCTTCATCATTTTCAGCAACTTTTCAAATGAGGAGTCAGGTATAGCACACTCAGCCTTCCATCACAGCAATTTCAGTGTGCTTCCTAGCTTTTTCAGACCATTTTCGCAATTTGGGTACAACAACTTTTTGTGATCCTCTGGCATGTGATTGAACTTCTCCCTATCCTTTTTAGTTTCACAATCTCTTCGTGCATCGGCAATGGTCCGACCAAGATCATCAGCGGATTCATCATGTGTCTCTTCTTCATCCTCCCCTTCAGCATCCCCCATGGAAGTATCTCCGTACTCAGGGAAACCATGATAGTTGTCATCCTCCTCCTCTTCTTCATTGTCTTCCATTATAAACCCTCTCTCTCCGTGCTTGGTCCAACAATTATACCTAGGCATGAAGCCGGACTTCAACAGGTGGCTGTGAAGGGTTTTTGAGTTAGAGTAATCCTTCTGATTCCTACATCCATTACATGGACAGAATACAAAACCATTGCGCTTGTTTGCATCAGCAACACAGATGAATTCATGCATGCCATTAATGAACTCGCCAGAGCGTCGGTCAGTACCGTACATCCATTCCCAGACCATCTGCATTATAGTAAAAGTATATAAAAACCATTACACAACATGATAAAATTATTACAAGTTATATTGAGAGCTTCTAGAGCATTAATTTTGAATTTTGAAAAATTTACATGCACCAATTTGTGAATTGGAGAAAACAATCAACATGATAAATGTGGAGTTTTTTAGTATTGTTCTATCAGTGAAAACCTCATTCCATTCTAAGCTCTGAAACTCTAAAATTACACATTTCAATTTTCAGTAACTATGTGCCTAATCAAAATTTGTTACACATATCAAAATCCTTCTACTTCTAGAGCATGCATGCATTGATCCATATCTATATACTTCTAGAGCATTATAGAGCTAAAGTAGCAATAAGGGATGAAAGAATGAAGTTTTAACCTTTTAAAACTTTGGATTTAGGAGTTGCAAACTAAATCTTGAGAAAAAAATGGCATGAACTCGGTTTGCTTCTTTGAGTAAAATGGCCACCATATGATTTAGGGCAGGTGGACAGGAAGCTGTATATATACTGATGGACAACTAGTCCCGGGCCGTGATACGACCCGAGACTAATAGTCCCCGAAAAGAGCAGTTGGCCCGTTCCAGGTTATTAGTCCCGGGCCGTATTACGGACCGGGACTAGAGCTCTGGTCCGGCCCGGGACTAGTGTCTATGGCCATTTCTAGCCGTTGGAGGCCTCACGGCCCGGGACTATCGCGGTTCGTGACGGGCCGGGACTACTGGCTTTATTCAGATCGAACCGAAGACATGTTTTCCACTAGTGGTACTAGTCTAGTTAAAATAAAAAATACCAATCTTAAATATAGTGTGTATCCTTTGGCAAGTTGGTAACATGCGCCGACTCGCACATTTGAGTTCCCTCAAACACAACAGGCTCTCGTCTCCGCGTACTCTCCTATGCCTCTCATTTGTCTAGCAAGAACTAGATCAGAATCAGAATCAATCTGATTGTAGTCGTTGGGATGTTGACTGTCACATCGAGTTTAATGATCAGATTAGAAGACGAGATCAGAATCATAGTGACAAGACCATAATAAAGTTGTTTATATTTTTTTAATATATCTCATCGATTTTGGTCTACAAGCACATGTGCAGTGAGGACCCACTAGTTTGCATCAGCTTACACTTACTTGCTAACTATTTTAGGTTCAACATAAATCAATATTGCATGAGAAAATTTTCACCCTGATATAGCAGTAATTATACAAATTAATACTAAAATGACCATCAGGCAACAAGCAGGAGCCTAAGAGGAAATCTTTTTTTTCAAAATGGATGATGGTTTCCTGAACAAAAACACACAATAGCAATGCGTGCCAAATTAAATTATCGCATCTCCATATATAAGGTTTCAAACCTCAACTCTTGTGATTATGCTATCAAATTATATAGCTTGTTGATCGAAAGCTAGCTAATCCATCACAATGCAGACCGTGAGATCCTAGGATCAAAATAATTTGGTACTGATAGTATTTTAACAGATGCACTAGAAAGATGTGTTGCCTTACCTATGCCGGTGTGTCAGATGCATATCATATCAGTATACCTGAGGGATTAATGCGGTGACCTAGCGTACCACTACATGATGTAGTATACTATCGTCGTTGACATAACACCAATGAAACACTGTTCACTAGTATTACATCCCTCAGATTGGTACAATAGAAACACAGCAGGTCCAAGACATGACTATAGGTTACAACTCAACTCTTTACACAAGATCCAGAGAACACTTTAGGTTAAAGAGAGAGAAATAAACTTCTTACAAAGAAGAATCAGAAATAAACAACTAAAAAAACTATCATATTATTAAGACTAGTATCTTAACTAATGGTTTGGCATTGCTGCGATTGCAATAGACTATAGAAATAGGTTCTATGGCTAGAGAATATATTCCTATCTAATCAGTAACTTCGTCTTCACTTGAGTTGATGTATATGTTGACTTTCTTGACTTCATTGTAGAGCTTTAGCTTTTGATGATAATTCCTAGAGCATAACTTGATCTAGACGTCGTCTTAAAGGCTTCAGAATCTAGCAAGGGTTAATAAGATACGTTGAGTACGAGCGTACTCAGCAAGTTCACTATAAAAGGAGTGTTTGATGCACTATATCTACAGCCACAGATCGTAGTTCGTAGGCAATGCAAGTTTTCATAAACATTTCTTTAAAGGTTGCTTTTATTCTGAAAAGCTATGTCCGTCAGCCTTCACGGGTTTACCAAAACTTTCATGGAATTCCTTTCCCGCCGCGTTCGCCGCTCCTTCCCAGAACAGGGAGTAACAAGTTATAGTTTTTACACTCTGCAGAGGTGCGTTACTTTACCCACGAAAGATCTTAGCTTTGTTGCACAATCCGAGCCGCGAACCCATTCATACTTTCTTAGTATGAGGCCCAGACTAAGATCCAAGCCAATCACTGCCCTCTCCGTGACCTCATATGTCTGCACGATCCTTCGGGGCCGGCTCACCTTCCTTAAGCCCCGTTTCGGGCAGGCTAAAACCCTGATGAGTTCCCGAAGACTCTATGACCTGGTGTTGCCCTGGCAAGTGCCATATTAAATGGTCCATCCACTAAACATTATCCATAGATAATCTAGACACCAAAAGTGTGGGGCGTAAGGGTGCCCACCCATATGTTGGATCCGCACAAGGAATCACAACGTCACGTTAAGGTCGTCTTGCCTCCATACGAGAGGAAAAGGATACAGCTGACTTCTCCGTCCCATTCCAAATCTCATGGTTAACGCGTAATATACGGTGCAAGAATCACTGGCGACATTGGTTGTTAAGTCCTAGATGCTATGTTCCTTTACCACCGGAACTTTCATAGTAGATTATTATCTCATGGCAAATAACCTATAATCACATTATTATGAAAATAGTGTTTTCGGACCTTTTTCAAATGCAGGTGATGACAACACTAGATTTGTAAAATACTTTACAGAAAATAATCAAAGGACATGAGCAAGTGTGAACTTGCCTTTTGTGATTGCAAGATTATGCACTCACGGTCTTCGAGACGACATAAGATCCAATATCTGAAAACTGCATCATTGGTCCGATAAGGACTAATGTTTAAAGTAGCAAGATGCAGTTATGCATAAGTAATGATATGCATTTTGTAAAACTCCCAAAGTGAATTCCCAATGCTTTGAGTGAAGTGAATTTAGGTGATCCTTTTAAGAGTTGGTTTATCTTTAAGTTTTACTTTATAAGTAATGACCTTTATAAGGAACTCAAGGGTTAATAATTCAACATATACAAGTAAAGTATAAATTAATGTGATTATGGTTAATGGTCATTTGGTGACTATTGATAAACATCCTTGGGATTGAGTTGTGAATAATTGAAGGACTTACTATAAGATTATTGTTTGAAGTGGCAAGAAGAATAACATTTGAAGAAAATATTTCCTTTGTAAGGTTTAAACAATATTCGTTGTTAATAGAACATGATCAATGTCTTTTGGTGTTTGATTGATTAATTTGGACTTGAGATGCTTTATGCTTTTAAGTTAAATAGACCAAAGTTAACTATAAAAATGTAAGTGATTTATTAGACATGATGTTTATAAGCCTTAAGACTAAAGTTAACTTTAAAAGGTTAAGTAAACTTAAGATGTAATATGTTTTGATTATTCCCAAGTTTTAGATTTATGATAGGTATAACTAAGGTTTGGAATTATTCATTTTATATTTAAGTGAATGATTAGATTAAATTTGTTTTGCTATTAAGAAAATAATATGTATTTATTTAATGGAAGCATAATTAGATGATCTTAGTAATTTGTTAGAATTTGAAGTTATGTTAATAATGGTTAAGATATAATGATTATTCATCATATTATATATATGAGTGTTACCCAATGTTTATTTAAAAGGAATTTTAATAAGATTTTTAAAAGAATATTTTAAAGTTAAAAGTTATACCTAAGTTTGATTATGAATTTAAGTTGTGAGTATGGGATTAGTACTTAGATATTAATTGCTCAAGATTTTATAAAACTTGTGATTATTTCTTACTTAATAATTGTTTTTAAAGAATTTACAAAATAAGTAATAAATAAGGATTTGTTTTTTAAAATATTAAAGACTTTCCTAATAATATATTTAATATTTTTCTAGTGTAATATATTTATTCAAGACCTTAAAAATGATTTTTACTTAATTTTTAAGTATTATTTTTATGTTTATAAAATTCCATAAAGCATTAAATGTATTTAAATATTTACTTCAGATTTTTTTATAAAAGAGTTGAGTTAGTATTTTTATAAAATAGTGGATTTATTTTTATACACAAAAATGATTTTTATTTATTTTTAGGATTTTTCCTTATTTTATGAGATTTTACTTAAAATGTTATGGTGTTAAGATTTATTTGCTTTATATTTATTTTAGACAAATAAAGTTATATTTTATTAGGTAGATATTATTTTTGTGAAGATTTTGATATACTATATGTATTTTTAAGATTTTTATTTATTTTTCTACAACTAATATTATATTGAGGCTATCTTGGTAATTATTATTTCCTTTTTCTTTTTATTTATTTTCTTGATATTAATTTACCTTGGACCAACCAGTCAATCTGGCCCATGGTTGGGCTAAACCAACCCGATCGGTGGACCAAGCTGGTCAAACCGACCCACTCGGTCGAGTGCGTCTTCCCCCTTGCTCGAATCCCTCTCTATCTAGGCGATCCCCTGGTGTCACTGTCGCCGTTCCTTGATCATGGCCGGCTCCAGCCACCACGACCGCCATCGTGGTGTGAAATGACGCTGTGGATGATGATGCATCAATGGCCCCAGCTCGATTTGATGCTCGAGCCCCCTCCTAGTCGCGCTTCTCTCTCTAATGGCTAGGGTTTGCGTTGTTGCCGAGGATGTGGTGCTCCGACGCTCCTCTGGCATCGCCCTGGTTCCTTGGTGAGGAGATGGTGTCGTCTTCCTCACTGTGAGCTCTATGAACGCGGCTTGGCGAGGGTGGCAGCGCCCTCTGGGTGCTCCCCGTGCCGCCGTGTTCATCCTCGACGTCGGCCACTGCTTCCTCTTCACACCCTAGCGAGGACCACAGGTATGTTTTCCCCTTTTCACTCTCTGGTCTTCTTTGCTCGAACTGATCTCCCTCTGATGTTGCTTCTGCTTTCGGTGACCAACCTCAGATAGGGTTGTTACTCTATTGTAGACATTGTATGAATCTATGGCTTGCTGGGTGGAGGTTGACCATGTCTAACTTCAATGCCAAAACATCTCTATACTCCGAGCCGATACCAATACTCTGACTAGGCTTGTTTTTTACTTATTTGTGTGTGTCCTTCATGTTGTTACTTTTGTTGTTATCTGAACATGCTTGGGTTGATCTCGTGAATTGAGTGTGCTTTTGAATATTAATAAAAGCATGATTTAATTTGCATTCACTATATAAGTGATATGTACATAGAATAAGTAAATGTGAAAATAATCTGTTTGTTTCCTAGATACCAAACAGATCAATCTCTTGATCACACACATGTGTGTGGAATGCTGAACTGTATTAAAAAGTATTCAGATTATAAATAGTTTATAAAAATAATAATTGATTCAGCTCTTTGAACCAGCAGATGAGTTGTATTTAGTTTATTTGCTAATTTAGAGTTCTTTGTTGTAGACTAATGGATTTTTTTGTTTTGGATAATGGAATGGGATTCCTGATACCTGCAGGTTATAAAATGATTATACTAGTGTTACTAGATGTAATCTATTATTGGATATTTAGTTTGGTATTTTTAGATGTTCACAAGATCATCTAAATGCTTTTGATAAAATTGTAGATTAAGCAAAGGAATTTGTTGGTTGATTCCTAGTGCTTATTAATTGTTGGAGCATATGTAGATGCTTAAAACTTACTTGCTCGAACTACTCTATCTGGTTCAGCTATTGGGTAATCATTAATTCCTTTTGGCCTATAAGCAAGAATATTAGCAGATGAATTATGTGCTTTGGCAGTGTGTGACTGGCTATAGATGATTTTTAAATGAAATTTTTAGTTGAGCTTGAATTCATTGAATCTTTGTATCAATGTTTCTTATGGCTTCTAGGCCTGTGTCTCATTGTTGTGGTACCTCCAAGGAGGATGCACAGTAATAAGAACATGTGCACATGATCTGCTGCTGCCTCTTAGATCAAATGTGAAGGTGTGCAGTGTGCACCTGAATCTTTGAGACAGTTACTTTTGTTCTAAAATATAGAATGATTCTTGGATTTTCTTGAATATCTAAGAAAGTGATTTATTATTTTACTTGATGAAGAACTGATGTTCTAGTTTAAAGACTAGATTAAGGATGTGGAAAAAGTGAATGAGTGATTGTGCCTGAGGTGCAATTTCCAATTCTTTTGGATTTGTTCCCAACAATCCTTCATGCTTGTTGGTTTGTGCAAAGATGGTTTGTAGGATTTTATGGTTTGATATGAATGGTATAAGTGTGCTATAGCCCCTGCCTATGATGCAAAGGCTGAGACCAGAATATAATTAAGAACATATACTATTTTGTGGCTTTCTGTCTCTATGATGAGCTTGCACAACATCTCTATGCAAACTGAGAGAACCTCCTCCTCCAATCCTCCTAAATGATCATTTAGTTGAAGGGTAGAGGAATGGATTTGATATGGCTTATTTCCCTTGTAATCCCAGATCTTTATGCAAAATATAAGATCAGATGCTGCATGATCTAGTGGGTAGTTCTGAATATTTTTACCTGCTTCAGTGAGTGGCTTATGATGATATTTGTTCAGCTGTTTTGATAGCTTTCCTCACTTGGTGTTGCACTTGATCAACTTCTAATCCCCTTTTGTTGTTGTTGTGGTTGATCTTGATCAGCCACTATTAATCTGGTGGCCTACTTTTCTCCCTTCTCCTGATGTAGCTACTGCTACTTCTTTCCTTAGCATCCAAGCCTCCTCCTTGTACTCTTGATCATGTCCTTTTACTTCTGGAGCTGATATCTTCTCTATAATCTTCTTTTCCCCATGCTCTTGGATGGCTTTATTGAGCAACCAGAGACTGAATATATGGTGGATTTGATTTATATGATTTGCTTTGTGTGCTAAATAGGGTAGTTCTTGGTGGTGGCTAAGAACAGTGTGCTCTTGAGATGGTACTATGGTTAAGCTCTGATGTTGAGAAGTTAAAGTGTGTATGTGCATATGTGGTGAAACTGGTGAAATGCTTGGTGGTGCTACGATTGGCTGCTGCTTTTAGCTATCTGATCCAGTCCTTGCTGTGTTGACAACACAACACTTGCATGTGTTGTGTGAGCTGCTGTCCAGTGGCACCCCTCTAGTTCAAGTTTCCATGTCTCTGACTCCTCCTTAGAGATGAGATCAAGTAAAACTAGATATTTTTCCTGATGCTTTACCATTTGCCTTTTATCTAGCTTTGGTGAAACTTGCCCTATAAGGCCTATGATGGTGCTATGAGGCCCATTCTTATTTTTATGATAAGAACAGATTCTATTTGGCCCCTTGATAAAAACTCAATGATGTGTTCACCAATGCATCACATTGCCAGACTAAGAGTTCAACTAACACTAACCCATTCTTTTATTTGTTTTCTTTTTATCTCATTATTATGCAGGAACAAAAGTGAACAAGAGGAAAATCTTCAAGTCTAGAAGATATAGTTTAAAATTTTCCCTTTTTTCTTTCTTTTACAACTTTATTTGATTCTTAAATATTGTAAATAATATTGTATTCTTTTATTAATGTAATAAAGTTCATTTTTTTATTTTTGTTAGTTGAAACTTGTAAGGGTTTGTATCTCATTTAATAAAGTTAAGTTTTCTTTTTATAACTTCTATTACTCTTGTAATATATCTTATTAATTGAGATTTGTAAAACAATAAGACTTTTTGTTTGTAATAATAATATTTATTGTCTTTAATTGTATTATCTTATTTATTGAATTGTTTGTGATTTGAATTTTCAATTCAAATACTCTTGAATTATATCAATTCTTTACTAAAGTTAAATTTCCCTCAAATCAAGAAAATCAGCAAAAGTCATGTTAAAAATTCTTCGTACTTACCCTGATGTGTTAAAGTAAACCATCAGAACGAGAGGAACTCCGATCCCTTCGTGTTTTCTTAGTTTTGCACGAAAATTCTCCGGATTTTCTCATGCATGAATGCAATGCACACATCTGAGTTTAGCTTATTTTTAAGCTCTAATGCTGGGATGTTACAATTAAGTACCTAACCTAATATAGTCTTAACATACCAGAATATTTAGCTATATCTGGGTGACCACCCAAGCCGGGGTAGAGTAAAAAGTTTATAGCAAGTTGATATGTGGGTCCATCACATTAACCTTTGCCTGCTTGCCCTGATGAATTAGTTGGGACTAGCATCCTCATGTTTAGGATTAGCCTTGATGGGGCTATTGCCCGTGCATAGCTAGAACCAGATCAGAATCACAAGCATTGATCGTATATGTTGACAAGTTCTTCTGCATGGAGTTCTAGGATACACAGACGCTCACAATGCATACATACACTCACCCTATGAACACACGCACGCACACCCTACCCCTATGAGCACCTCCGAGAGACTGAGCCGGCGGGTCTTGAGATTGATGAAGTCACCGCAGGCGCCTCGCTATCGACGGGAACGTCGTCTCCCACTAAAAGAATATTCCGCCTATATGAGACACCAAAGCGTCAAATCTGAGATTTGAACTCTGGTGGGCTAGGAGTACCACTGCCCTCCTAACCATCCAACCACGGATTGGTTCTCTACCGCGCGCATATTTGACATTGTCTAATTACACATATAGCCAAAGCATAAATAAATTGTAGACGTTTCCAAGTTTGCAACATGACCCGACGCGGATACCGTACATCTGTTTTCCCTCAGAAACAATTGGGTCTCATCTCTGCATACCTGATCTCTGCACCTCGATCTTATTACGTCAAGCTAAAATCATATCAGAATCACGAGCATTGATTGTAGCCATTGGCAAGTTGACTGTCGCCCTGAGTTCCACAATCATCGTAGTCTGCATGCCATCAGATTCAGAATCACAAGCGTTGAATATAGAAGGTGATAAGTTGGAAAAATGACAAGACTCGGTTTTGAACTTTTGATCTATGCGTTCCTAAAACAACCCAAGGAGGATGTTATCTCTGCATACTTGCCGGATATTATTTGTCTGGCTAGCACCGGATCCAAATCAAACTTGCATACAGAATTATTATCTTTTGCTTCTAATCATGCCAAAGCGGATCATGACCTTCTTTGGCAACTTCGCTATACATTTCACCGAAAAATAATAAAAAGCATATACATGCCCTTACATATGAGTACATTGTAGTCTTGCCAACTTCACTATATATACATTTCACCGAAAAATAATAAAAATCATATACATGCCCATTATATATGAGTAGATTGTAGCCGGCGGCTTTTTGCAACCTGAAGGGAGTCGGATACCACATATATGACGTTCTCTAAAAAACAATAGGGTCTGGCTCCTTCATACTAGCTCCACATAGTATTAGTCTAGTTAAAATAAAAAATGCCAAGCTTAAATATACTGTATCCTTTGGCAAGTTGGTAACATGCGCCGACTTGCACATTTGAGTTCCCTCAAAAACAACAGGCTCTCGTCTCCGTGTACGTGTACTCTCATGCACCTCTAATTTGTCTAGCAAGAACTAGATTATTAGGATCAGAATCAATCTGATTGTAGCCGTTGGGGTGTTGACTGTCACATCGAGTTTCATGATCAGATTAGAAGACGAGATCAGAATCATAGTGACCAGACCATAATAAAGTTCTTTATATTTTTTAGTATATCTCATCAATTTTGGTCTACAAGCCAGCACATGTGCAGTGAGAATCCACTAGTTTGCATTAGCTTACACTTACTTGCTAATTATTTTAGGTTCAACATAAATTAATATTGCATGAGAAAATTTTCACCCTGACATAGCAGTAATTATACAAATCAATACTAAAATGACCATCAGGCAACAAGCAGGAGCCTAAGAGGATTTTTTTTTTTTTCAAAATATGATGGTTTCCTGAACAAAAACACACAATAGCAATGCGTGCCAAATTAAATTATCGCATCTCCGTATATAAGGTTTCAAACCTCAACTCTGGTGATTATGCTATCAAATTATATAGCTTGTTGATCGAAAGCTAGCTAATCCATCACAATGCAGACCGTGTGATAGGATCAAAATAATTTGGTACTGATAGTATTTTAACAGATGCACTAGAAAAATGTGTTGCCTTACCTACGCCGGTGTGTCAGATGCATATATCATATTACATGCAGAGCATATCATATCAGTATACCCGAGGGATTAAGTACTTAATATAGTCTTAACATACCAGAATATTTAGCTATATCTGGGTGACCACCCGAGCCGGGGTAGAGTAAGAGCATCTCCACTCGTTGGCCGAACCCAGGCCGAAATCCGGACCTTTTTCCGGCCGGACGGCGCAAGTTTTCGGCCTGGGTACGCCCAGTTTCCCACTCGGCTACCCAGGCCGAGTACCCAGACGAAGAAAAAACGGCTATATATTTGAATCTTTATCGTTCCCGCCGGCGAGTGCTTGGCCACAATGTGTTCGACAGGTACACCCACAAGTTCGGCGACATGTTTTTATTACATAACAGGGGAAACAACTCTTAGTCGTCGATGGGGATGGGCTCCTGCGGCGTGGCCGACGCGGTGTTGTCGTCCATCTCGCCGGTGAAGGCCCCCGGGTTGGAGGAAGTCGAAGCAGAGCTCGGCGTGGGAACGTTCGGCGCAGAGGAAGGGGAAGCCGTGATCATGCCCTCCAGGATGGCCTGACATTGCGCCATATACCAGGCCTTGACCAGCGAGCTCATCTTCGACGTGTCCTTGCCGCCCATGAGGAACTTGAGGTCCGTGTGGCGCTTCTTGGCGGCGTAGTTGGCCTTCTTCTCGGTGAGGCTGACTTTCTTCTCGGCGAGGTTGTCCTTGATGAGGGCCATCTTTTCCTCTTATGTCTCGATCAGCTTCTTCCAGCGCTCCTCGCTCTTCTCAGCCCTCTTCTCGGCCTGCGCCCTCATGTCGGCGAGGCATTTATCGATCGAAGCCTGGAGACGCTCAGCGGGAGGTCCGGCGGCCTTGAGCATCTTCGTCTTCTTGTGGCCGAGCTCAGGTATTCCTTCGCTGGCAGCAGCGGCCGGGGCCTCGGGGTTGTAGACGTCGTCCTTGCTCTTGGAGAGAACATTGGGGTTGAAGCCGCCGTCGAACTCGGGCGACGAGGAGTACCTCTGCCGAGCAGCCGCCTGGCCCTCCTAGAAGATGGCCGGAGAGATTGGCAAGAAGCTGGCGGGTGAGCCGACGCTAGCCTGGCTCCCCCAGTACGGCGCGGCCATCAAAGCCGAACGCGTCGCCACCGCCTGCTTCGCCTTCACCATCGCCTGTTCTTCCGCCGCCGCCTTCACCATCGCCTTCTCCTCCTCCGCTTGCTATTGCCGGAGCTTCACCCTCTCCTTCATGTCCTTCCGCTCGGCCGACGATATCTGCCTGATCTGCTCCTTCTTCTCCCACATGGCCGAGGACATGCCCTTCGGCTTCGTCGGCGGCGCTCTCGGCTTCCTCGCCTTCTTCTCCGCCGGACCCTCGCCGAGGATCGATCTGGGTTGGACGAAGCTCTTGGGCGGCATGTCGAGCGCGGTGATCGGCGGAGCGTCGGGGATGGGGGAATGGGGAAGAAAGGCGGGAGCTCGGTGAATTGGCGGGAGTGGTGCCTTCTCTCGCCGACAGAGCTGGCCCATGCCCGTTTTCGCTGAGTCCGGCGTACCCGGGATCCTGGGTACGGCCTGGGTAGGCCGGACCAAAACACGCCGAAATCCGGACAAAACAGGTCCTGGATACGCGACTGGGCCGATTTTCGGCGTCTGGACCGGCGTCTTGGGTAGGCGAGTGGAGACGCTCTAAAAAGTTTATAGCAAGTTTGATCTGTGGGTCCATCACATTAACCTTTGCTTGCTTGCCCTGATGAATTAGTTGGGACTAGCATCCTCATGTTTAGGTTTATATCTTTGATGGGGCTATTGCCCGTGCATATTTGCGTTCTTACAAAAACAATAGGCTTTCATCTGCGCATACATGATCTCAACAACTCATGATACGTCAAGCTAGAACCAGATCAGAATCACAAGCATTGATCGTATATGTTGGCAAGTTGACTTCTGCATGAATTAGTTGGGATCAGCGTAGTCTTCATGGCACCAGATCAGAATCACAAGCGGAGTCTACCGCGCTCATATTTGACGTTGTCTAATTGCACATATAGCCAAAGCATAAATAAATTGTAGACGTTCCCAAGTTTGCAACATGACCCGACGCGGATACCGCGCATCTGTTTTCCCTCAAAAACAATTTGGTCTCATCTCTGCACCTCTTATTATGTCAAGCTAAAATCAGATCAGAATCACGGGCATCGATTGTAGCCATTGGCAAGTTGACTGTCGCCCTGAGTTCCACAATCAAGAGGATGAATATAGAAGGTGGTAAGTTGGAAAACTGACAAGACTCTGTTTTGATGTATGCGTTCCTAAAACAACCCAACAGGATGTGATCTCTGCATACTTGCCGGACATTATTTGTCTAACTAGCAACGGATCCAAATAAAGAGTAGATTTTAGTTGGCGGCTTTTTGCAACCTAAACGGAGTCGGATACCACGTATATGATGTTCTCTAAAAACAATAGGGTCTGGCTTCTTCATACTAGCTGCACATAGTATTAGTCTATAGTTAAAATAAAGAATGTGAATTTCCAAGCTTAAATATATTGTATCCTTTGGCAAGTTGGTAACATGCGCGGACTCGCATATTTGAGTTCCCTCAAAAACAACAGGCTCTCGTCTCCGCGTACTCTCCTGCACCTCTCATTTGTCTAGCAAGAAGGATCAGAATAAATTTGATTGTAGTCATTGGGATGCTGACTGCCGCGTCGAGTTTCATGATCAGATTAGAATCGTAACGATCATATCAGAATCACAGTGACAAGACCATAATTAAGTTGTTTATATTTTTTTAGTATATCTCATTGATTTTGTTCTACAGGTCAGCACATGTGCAGTGAGAACCCAGTAGTTAGCATCAGCTTACACTTCCTTGCTACTTATTTCAGGTTCAACATAAATCAATATTACATCAGAAAATTTTCACCCTAAAATATCAGTAATTACACAAATTATTACTAAAATGTCCATCAGGCAACAAGCAGGAGCCTAAGAAAAAATATTTCTTTTTTCCAAAATGGATGATGGTTTCTTGAACAAAAACAAACAATAGCAATGCGTGCCAAATTAAATTATCACATCTCTGTATATAAGGTTTCAAACCTGAACTTTTGTGATTATGGCTTATGCTATCAAATTAAGTAGCTTGTCGATCGAAAGCTAGCGATTCCATCACAATGCAGACCGTGTGATAGGATCAAAATAATTTTGTACCGATAGTATTTTAAGAGATGCACTAGAAAGAGGTGTTGCCTTTCCTACGCCGGTATGTCATATGCATATCATATCATATCAGTATACCCGAGGGGTTAAGTACCTAATATAGTCTTAACATACCAGAATATTTAGCTCTATATGGGTGACGAACCAAGCCGGAGTAGAATAAAAAGTTTATAGCAAGTTTGATCTATGGTCCATCACATTAACCTGTGCTTGCTTGCCCTTATGAATTAGTTGGGACTAGCATCCTTATGTTTTTGGTTTAGCCTTGATGGGGCTATTGCCCGTGCATACTTGTGTTCCTTCAAAAACAATAGTATTTCATCTCCGCATACATGATCTCAACAACTCTTGATACGTCAAACCAGATCAGAATCACAAGCATTGATCGTATATGTTGGCAAGTTGACCTCTGCATGGAGTTCCGGGATCAGCGTAGTCTTCATGGCACCAGATCAGAATCACAAGCTCTCATTGTAGAAGTTGGTAAGTTGGGATGCTGACTAGACTCAGATCTGATTGGTGCGTTCCTGAAAAAACTAGTCTACAGTCTTTGATCACTGCATACTCGCTGGACATATTATTTGCCTTGTTAGCACCGGATCCAAATAAATATTAGATTGTAGTATTTGGCAACTTTACAATCTAGACACCATCGTATACCGCATATTTAAAGTTATCTAAAAACCAATAGAGTCTGATTTTTCTCATATTGCCTGCACATATTAGTATTCTAGTTAGAATAAGATTAGAATCCCAGGCGTAAATAAATTGTAGCCTTTGGAAAGTAGGCAATATGAGTCAACTAGGATACCGAACATTTGCGATACCTAAAAATAATGAGGTGTGCTTCGGTCCCCCACCCCTAAACTTAAGCTACATGGGCCGTCTTATTTTTTTGACCGGTCGAAACCCATATCAAGATCACGTCTATCTCTGTATATGTGCACTCGGTCGAACTGGGTATAATTCATGTTCCGCCGGCTGATCTCACCTCCTATTATCACGATCTACGTTTTGTATGTCATATTTTTAATTTTTTTGTTGTTGTTATATAACTTATGATTTTCGCCTTCCACAGGCACATGAGCATACGTATATGATGAGTATACGTCTAAGAAGACCATACGAAGTTCGGATGGGTTCGTACGGTCCTCTAAACAATTGAAATCGAGTTTTTGTTTGTCAAAATTTGAAAGAGAGAGGGAAAGGGGGTGGGGGACCGAAGCAAAAGTGAAAAATAATAGGCTCTCATCTATGTACGCTTGATCTCCGAGCCTCTTATTTGTCTAGCTAGAATCAGATCAGGATCACGAACATTGATTGTAGCCATTGGCAAGTTGATTGTCACATGGAGTTACAGGATCAATGTGGTCTACATGGCATCAGATTAGAATCACAAGCATTGATTGTAGAAGTTAGTAAGTCAAGAAGCTCGACTGGACTCGCATTTGATGATCTCTGCATACTCACCAAACATCTTATTTGTCTAGCTAGCATCAGATCCGTATCAAGAGTAGGTAGTAGCCATTGGCAACTTTGCAACCTGAGAGTTGAATACCGTGTTTCGACGTTGTCTACTTTCTTCATACTAGTTGCACATATTATTAGTCAAGTTAGAATGAGATTAGAATCCTAAGCTTAAATAAATTGTAGCCATTGGATGATTAGGAGGGTGGTTGTACCCCTAGCCCACCAGAGTTCAAACCCCAGGTTTGACACTATGTGTTGCATAAAAGACAGAATATTCTTTCGGTGGGAGGCAACGTTCCCGTCGACAGCGAGGCGCCCATGGTGACTTCGTCAATCTCAAAACACGATCCGTCGGCTCAGGTTCTCGGAGGTGCTCATAGGGGTAGGGTGTGCGTGTGTGCGTTCATAGGGGTGGGTGCATGTACATATTGTGAACGTCTTCGATTATACCGTTTTTTTTAAATTGTAGCCATTGGCAAGTTGGCAACATAAGGCGACTGGGATACTGCAAAGTTCCGTTTCCTAGAAAACAAAGAAACAACAATCTCACATCTCTATGTACTTTGCCCTAGGCCCATCAAGGGGTTGTGCGGGCTGGGCGACCGAATAGGGCCTCTAAAAATTTGGGTCCCCCATATCCCTAGCGCCCAGCACAGTGCTCCCTAATCTAGAGATCCTTCTCATGGAATTTCCCTTGGCTCATACTATGCAACGATTGGCATTAGTGTGGTATTTTCCTTGCAAGCCCATGATACGCAGTTGTTGTATGTCTCCAATCCCCTGCAAGTCCCATGGAGACCGATCAAATCAGGAGATCATGATGTCTTACTCAAATCCAGATTGGCCATCAATCTGTTATACAAAACAAAGAAAAAAAAAGCATGAACGCCTGCCTGCCACTAGTAGAAAACAGGCCATCCGTTCGCGCCCCCTCGGAGCATTAGTCCCAGTTGCGCCACCAACCGGAACTAATGCTGGCACGCGTCCCGATTCGAGCGGGCACGGGGCCTGGAGGCATGCGTCCCGGTTGGTAACGGGGCATACGTCCCGGTTGGAGCCAGCAACCGGGACTATAGGTTTGGCCACAGCCACGTGGCGTGGCACACACCTTTAGTCCCGGTTGCTGGCTCCAACCGGGACGTATGCTCCCGCCCTCTATAAATGCAACGCCCTAGCCCCCTCTGCCTCCACTCTGTTTTTTCTCTTGGTGGAAGGTGTGAGGGGTGTGCCAGTTTTTTCTCTCCTATGCATGCATTGAAGGTGTTTGATGAAATGTTTGAGTGAATAATCCTGTTCAATTTCTCATAGAACAAAAATATAGAAGGTGTCCGAGACGCACTTGAGCTTTCTCCTCTTTATTTCCCTCGATCGAGGTTAGCAATCTTATCTTTTCTCTGTCATTGATACAATGCATGTGTCGATGTGAATTGGTCATTTCACTATTTATGATGTCCTGTTTTTTGATAAACTTACTTATATGATGCAGATGAACGGTCGGGAATGGATGTACGGTGACCGGCGCGTAGCCAGGTATATGAAAGGCGTGGATAAATTTATCGATGTGGCTACGGCAAACAAAGAGAATGGTTTTATACGTTGTCCATGTGTTCAATGTCGGAACAACAAGGAGTACTCTTCCTCGAAAATCATTCGCGGCCACCTGATTATGAAAGGTTTCATGCCCAACTATAATCGCTGGACCGAGCACGGGGAAAGAGGGGTTATGATGGAAGATGGTGAAGAAGAAGATGATGATAACAACTATCATCATATGTTTCCTGAATACAGTGATACTGCAATGGAAGACAATGGAGAGGAAAGAGGTGAAGAACGGGCATCAGATGAGCCGGCTGATGAACTTGGTAGGGTCATTTCTGATGCAAAGCGAGACTATAAAACATAAAATGATAAGTTGAAGTTAGAGGGCATGTTAGAAGATCACAAGAAATTGTTGTACCCAAATTGTGAAGATGGCAGCACAAAGCTCGGTACCACACTGGAATTGTTGCGATGGAAGGCAGAGTGTGGTCTAACTGACTCCTCATTTGAAAAGATGCTGAAAATAATGAAGCCGAAGTTTCCAAAACATAACGAACTTCCCGAGAGTACTTACGAAGCAAAGAAGACTCTCTTTCCTCTGGGATTAGATGTGCAAAAGATACATGCATGCATTAATGACTGCATCCTCTACCACGGTAAGGAGTATGAGAATTTATATAAATGCCCGGTATGCAATGCGTTGCGGTATAAGATTAGACGAGATGACCCTGGTGATGTTGAGGGAGAGCCCCTCCGGAAGAGGGTTCCTGCTAAGGTTATGTGGTATGCTCCTATAATACCAAGGTTGAAACGCATGTTCAAAAACAAAGAACATGCCAGGTTGTTGCGATGGCACAAAGAAGACCGTAAGAAAGACGAGAAGTTGAGACACCCTGCTGATGGGTCACAGTGGAGAAAAATCGAGAGAGACTTCCCAGACTTTGCAGGTGGCGAAAGGAACTTATGGTTTGGTCTAAGTACGGATGACATGAATCCTTTTGGGGAGCAGAGCTGCAGTCACAGCACCTGGCCTGTGACTCTATGTATCTACAACCTGCCTCCTTGGTTGTGCATGAAGCATAAGTTTATTATGATGCCAGTGCTCATCCAAGGCCTGAAGCAACCGGGCAACGACATTGATGTGTACCTTAGGCCATTAGTTGAAGAACTCTTACAGTTGTGGGGCAAACCAGGTGTACATGCGTGGGATGAGAACAAACAGGAGCCATTTGATCTACGAGGGTTGTTATTCGTAACCATCAATGATTGGCCTGCTCTTAGTAACCTTTCAGGACAGACAAACAAGGGATATAAGGCATGCACACACTGTTTAGATAAGACTGAAGGTACATATTTGCATAAATGCAAGAAGGTTGTGTACCTGGCGAATCGACGATTTCTTCTGATCAATCATCCCGTAAGAAAGAAAGGCAAGCATTTCAAAGGTGAGGCAGATCACCGGAAGAAGCCTGAACTCCCTGCTGCTGATGATGTATTTGGTATGGTCAAGGACATAGAAGTAATCTTTGGAAAGGTCCCGACGGTCAATCAGTTCCGAACGACGTCGCTACAGGACACGCACCCATGTGGAAGAAGAAATCTATATTTTGGGAGCTGCCATATTGGAAAGTCCTGCGTGTCCGCTCTTCAATCTAAGTAATGCACGTGACGAAGAATCTTTGCGTGAACCTGCTAGGATTCCTAGACGTGTATGGGAAGACAAAAGATACATCAGAAGCACGGGAGGACCAACAAATTATGAAAGACCCAAAGAACATGCATACACATAACAAGACGGATAAAGGGCGTCACTTAAGTCATGCCAGCTATGCTCTTACCAAAGCAGAGAAGGAAATCTTTTTTGAATTCCTTTACAGTATCAAGGTGCCGTCGGGCTTCTCATCTAATATAAAGGGGATAATAAATATGGCAGAGAAAAGTTCCAAAACCTGAAGTCTCATGACTGTCACGTGATTATGACGCAGTTGCTTCCGATTGCATTGAGGGGGCTTCTACAAGAAAATGTTCGAGTACCCATTGTGAAGCTGTGTGCATTCCTCAATGCAATATCTCAGAAGGTAATCAATCCGGATATTCTGCCAAGGTTACAGAAGGATGTGGTACAATGTCTTGTTAGTTTTGAATTGGTGTTCCCACCATATTTCTTCAATATTATGACGCATCTCCTGGTTCACCTAGTGGAAGAGATTGCCATTCTCGGTCCGGTATTTCTGCACAATATGTTCCCCTTTGAGAGGTTCATGGGAGTCTTAAAGAAATATGTTCATAACCGTGCTAGACCAGAAGGAAGCATCTCCAAGGGATATGGAACAGAGGAGGTCATTGAGTTTTGTGTTGACTTTATTCCTGACCTTAAGCCGATTGGTGTTTCTGACTCGCGGCATGAGGGAAGACTAAGTGGAAAAGGCACGCCGGGAAAGAAAGCAATGATATGTAGGGACGGGAATTCTTTCACTAAAGCACACTACACATTTCTACATAATTCCACCTTGGCAGCTCCGTATATCGAGGAACACAAGAATATTGTACGCTCCAAAAACCCGGGGAAGCCTGAATCATGGATTACAGATGAACACATGAAGTCTTTCGGTGGTTGGATGCAGACACATCTCTTGAATGACACCACTGTTGTAGATCAGCTATACTTGTTGGCCGCGTCACCATCTTCTACTGTACTGAATTTCCAAGGGTACAAAATAAATGGGAATACATTCTACACGATCGCCCAAGATAAAAAGAGCACCAACCAAAATAGTGGTGTCCGCTTTGATGCAATAGACGAGAATGGACAAAAGGACACATATTATGGTTACATAGAGGAGATATGGGAACTAGACTATGGAGTCTCTTTTAAGGTCCCTTTGTTTTGCTGCAAATGGGTCAACCTGAATGGGGAAGGGGTAAAGATAGACCAGTTGTACGGAATGATAACAGTGGATCTCAACAATCTTGGTTATAGAGATGAACCATTCGTCCTAGCCAATGATGTGTCTCAGGTTTTCTATGTGAAGGACATGTCCTCCAGACCGAAAAAAAATAAAAAAATGCAAACGAATACATCATATGATGAGCCAAAGCATCACATAGTTCTTTCAGGGAAAAGAAACATCATGGGAATCAAGGACAAGACAGACATGTTAGAAGATTATAATAAGTTTGATGAAATTCCGCCCTTCACAGTAAAAACTGACCCAAGCATTCCGTTAAGTAAAGAAGATGCTCCATGGTTACGTCTGAAGCGATCATAAGGAAGGACATATGCCAAGAAGTTCATGCTCATATTATGTAACTCTAGGTCATGTCTTTCGCGGTTTGTGGCTTGACTGAAGGATATCTTTCACGGTTTGTGGCCTTTAGTCCCGGTTTTGTAGTCTCAGTTTTTAATATTAATAAATGTCTTGAGTGTTAGTCCCGTTTTGTGGCTAGACCGGGACTATGAAGAAGTTGTCCCGATTCGTACTTACCATTAAGATCTGATCTCCAAACGCGCGCAGTCACATATTAGGGAGTGCCTCTATGACCAGTTTCTTGGAGATGCTGGAGGACTGGGATCCGGCGGCATCTCCCTAAAACTAGTCGTAGTGGTGTCCCTACTCTCGAAAACCATCTTGCATCTTGTAACTTCTCTAACTAGATCAATACGCCTCAGAGCTAACTAATTTCACATATTAGGGAGTGCCTCTATGACCAGTTTCTCGGAGATGCCGGAGGACTGGGCTCCGTCGGCATCTCCCTGAAACTGGCCGCAGTGGTGTGCCTGCTCTCGAAAACCATCTTGCAGCTTGTAACTTCTCTAACTAGATCAATACGCCTCGGATCTAACTAATTTCAAATATTAGGGAGTGCCTCTATGACTAGTTTCTCGGAGATGCCGGAGGACTGGGCTCCGTCGGCATCTCCCTGAAACTGGCCGTAGTGGTGTCCCTGCTCTCGAAAACCATCTTGGAGATGCCTCAAACTGTCTGGAGGACTGGACTCGCAAGGATGCCTATTTATAGTACAAGCAGCTCGGCATAGTGTCGACACTTACGAAATAATGTCGACACTCACCCCTATCATTAGTGCTGACTCGTGTTTTGTCCCGGTTGGTGTCTCCAACCGGGACTACAGGTTGATCTTTAGTCCTGGTTGGTGACACCATCCGGGACAAGGTACACGCCGCACGACATAATGTCGACACTCACCCCTATCATTAGTGCTGCCAGGCCCAGCCTGCCGAAATCGTCCATCCCGGGTAAAAAGCACAAATGTCTGCCGAATCGGCAGGAAGTGGGTCCAGTTTGTACTACAGAGATCCAATGCAAGTTCTAACGATCATGTTCGAGGTTTCACGGCTTTCGGTCCAAATGACCGATGTTATGTGCTGAATCACGGCATAGTTTATGATGTTGTGCCCATTATGCATGTGTGTGGACATTGGTATGGAGAACAATGTTGCAGGAGGAAGTTTTCCTTTTTGTCGCACGGAAAAGCCCTTTTCTATTTGCCGAGCGCAAAAAATGGGTCGTTTTGTGAAGTAACCACCAAAATGCTGTTTCAGAATGCTACCGTCCCATTTTCCTAAAATACTAGACCACCTTACATGGACTATCTCCCAACCGGGACATCTCAAACCTTTTCGTCCATCCCGGGTAAAAAGAACAAATGTCTGCCGAATCGGTAGGAAGTGGGTCTGGTTTGTACTACAGGTACATGATCTATCACCCATGTTTTTTTGAAAAAATCATTTTTAGACTCGCAATATGTGGTTTCTTCAAAGATCCAATGCAAGTTCTAATGATGCTCGTCCCCTATCTTCATGCACACCGGTTCGACCATAGTTAGAAATTCAGATAATTCAAAACGGGCATAATAAATTCAAAAAAAATCCAAAAAATTAAAATCCTTCGCGTGGTGTCATATTATGTTACATAGTTGAAAGGAAAAATACCAGACTTGGTATATTGATCATGTTTCGAAAAAACCTTCACAAAATGACCTATCATGTTCGAGGTTTCATGGCTTTCGGTCGAAATGACCGATGTTATGTGCTGAATCACGACATAGTTTGTAATGTTGTGCCCATATTATGCATGTGTGTGGATATTGGTATGAAGAACAATGTTGTAGGAGGAAGTTTTCCTTTTTGTCGCACGGAAAAACCCTTTTCCATTTTCCGAGCGCAAAAAAGGGTCGTTTTGTGAAGTAACCACCAAAATGCCGTTTCAGAATGCTACCGTCCCATTTTCCTAAAATACTAGACCACCTTACATGGACTATCTCCCAACCGGGACATCTCAAACCTTTTCGTCGATCCCGGGTAAAAAGGACAAATGTCTGCCGAATCGGTAGGAAGTGGGTCCGGTTTGTACTACAGGTACATGATCTATCGCCCGTGATTTTTTGAAAAAATCATTTTTAGACTCGCAATATGTGGTTTCTTTAGAGATCCAATGCAAGTTCTAACGATGCTCGTCCCCTGTCTTCATGCACACCGGTTCAACCATAGTTAGAAATTCAGATAATTCAAAACGGTTCCCGCCAGTTCTTCCCGCCAGTTCTTCCCGCCGTTTCTTCTCGCCATTTCTTCCCGCCAGTTTTTCCCGCCAGTTCTTCCCTCCAGTTATCTTCCTGCCATTTCTCACTATATATATATAGGGTTGGCCTCCATTGTCATTGCACATCTCTAGACTCATATCTGCAACCTCATCACTCTTTCCCATGACTTCCACCGTAGCACTATGTAACATCCCAAAAATACCAAACTTAGATTATCAAACACTAATCATCAAGATTAGGGTTAACAAAAACTTTTCTAACTAAACCCATGAATGCATGCATGTGTATGCATAGTTTTTGAATTTCTTTAAAACCACCTCGTTTGTGTGATCCATTGCTTGTAAAATGTTTCTTAGGTGAAATAAACATCATCTAAAGCATTTCCCACACTTTTCCTAAATACAAGTAAATCAAAACAAATATATTAAGGGAATGGTCATTTTGGCCAATTTAACTCCCATGCCTACTTTGGCTGTCTCAAACTTTCAGAACCTAACAGAAACTTTTCTGGATCTTTGCACCCCTTGAATGTACTCATAACAGAGTATCAAGGCCCACTTTGTGATCATCCAGAAACTTTCAAATGCATAGTTTAATTGACAATTCAAAATTGAATCTTCTTCATATGGGAAGATCCCATTTTTTCAAAACCCACTCAAACAAGCTCAACTTTCAAAACCCAAGTATCTGCAGACTCACCAGCACCAATCTAGCAAACCCACCAAAAATCATTTCAAAATTCAAAACTTGATTTCATGCGGCCATTTCATCAAACCGGTTGCAGACAGAAATCAACAAAAACATCAAACACTATAGTGTGCAGTAAATTTGGCCTAACTTGTTCCCTAGTTAGCTCACACACAGCTCAGTAGATCATCTAGAAAGATTAGCCCAACACTAGCACCCCTGTGAGCTTTCCATTGCCATTAATGGTGAACAGCCGAGCACCCCAATGTCACCCCATTGTGGACAGCAAGCTATAGGAAGAACTAGTCGTGCCAACCTTGTCTAGGAGGCAGCCCACCGTCCACCGCCACTCATTGTCCCAGCCGCAAGCGTTGCCGAGCCCTGGACCACGCGCACAAGCCGCGCCCAGACCATGCCGAGCGTGCGCCAGAGCGCCACCCTCGACCATCACCCACAGACCGCGCGCCACCCTCGCCGCGTGCACACACGATCGCCATCAACCCAGGAGACCGCCAGACATCCCCATTTGCCGCCCCGTGCCGCACAGCCACCGCCCGCCATCGAAGACGCCGCCTCTGCCGCGCAGAGCACCGGCCGTTCCAGACCAAACCACACCGCCCCATGCCTCGCGACCATGTCGTTGAGCATCGCAAGGAGACACAGCACCGTCCCCTACCCGTGCCCATGCCATTAGCCGCCTGTAACGTCGCCCCCGACGAGCTCACCGTGTGCCCCGACGGTCCCCTCGCTCGACTATAAATAGAGGCCACCCCCGCTCGATTTCTTCACACCATCTCACTCCCCTCTCCTCACTGATCGTGCCACACCATTCCCGGAGCAAGGCGAGCACCACCCCGCCGGAATTTCACTGGAGTCTGCCGCTGCCGGAGAAGAAAGGAGCCAGTGATTGGAGCCGCCCCAGGAGCTGCCGCGACCACCCCTGAGTTCGCCGTCGTCGACTTCGTCGTTCGCCCGCCTCGTCGACCCTCGCCAGTACCCCGGTGAGCCCCCAGCTACCCTCACTGGCCGCGCTAGGTTTAGTTCTCGCCGGAGCTGTCTTGCGTCGACGATGACTCCCAGCCGTTAGATTAGAACTAGATCGAACGATCCATGTTGCCCCATACAACTTCGCTCAGCCCCGTGTCACTAACGAGTGGGGACACCCACTTAAGCAGCCCGCGGAAGCACTGCGCTTAGCAGGCCGGCCCGTTAGATTTTCCCGCGCAGCCCAGTTATTCAAATTAAACCTTTTTCTATTTCTTTTCAAACACACTTCTGTACCCAACTTCAAAAATCAACCCAGATCGATTCAGTGCACCAATTTGAATGAAACCAATTTTGTTGGAAAGGACTGTGAATGCTGAATCCAAGCCCGTTGGATTCAAGTCATTTGGATCTATAGATCACCTTTGGTAAAAATAACAAGGCAGAAGCTTTTCTGCATTCAAACATTTTTCAAATTTAAACCATAATAGCTTTTGAGTTGATTCCAACTCTCAAAAATCACATTTAACCATACCTTTCAGAATAAATAAAAATATATAGGTGTACTTGCAGAAATATTGCTCAAGTAATAAAAGAATGCTCCATAAGCATTTCTAGCCACTTTAATTAATTAAAATAAAAGGGTAAAACCTTATTAAATTGTGACACCACTTTAAATCACATTCCCATGGACTACAATATGTGGTGATGACATGTGTCAACATGATCCCATGTTTAGTTTGGAGAATATTCAATCTTAAGTAGTTTTTCAATGAGTAGAAATTACTTTTCTAAAAATAAAAAGATTTGAACCAAGCCTTAACCTTGTAATGTTAGAAATGATGCTAGATCATCTATAGGACCCTTGTGTGTGATGATTGCAAGTAGTTAAGTATTGTTTGGTGATTGTGTACCTCGTATTTACTCATAGACGCTAGTACCGACCAAGGATACGAGGAGGAAGGAGGATACTATGAAGAGGAAACCGAGGAGAACTTCAACCACTGCTCTGCACAAGGCAAGCTTATACTGATGCAAGCTAACCCTTGAAAGATACCCTACTGATGCCACAAACCCATCCTTGTGATATGACTACTATATGCCTTAAGCATATGTGATCATACCCACTTGATAAACCAAATCCTAGTTTTATGTGCCAGCTTCTTATTTTATTTCTTGATCAAATCTTACTTAGAGTCTACCTAAGAGTTTGGTAGATACTAGACAGTTGTGCTGAAGGTTGCATAAAGAGCATAAAATTTGGCCTAAGCTAGATAACCTTGATGCCATCCTAAGGCATGAGTTTGAACTTAGTTAAAACCCCACTAGTTTACCACCCCTCATTAGTACTTACCCCCACCTGTAGAGGCTAGTGCTAAGCATAAAACTTGATCAAATTTAGATGGGAATACTTGGTGGAAAAATGGTTATGAAAACCTTGGAATGATGGATCATTCTATTGAAATGTTTTGGACATGTGTTTCCAAACACTTGAGGATTTTGGTGATGAAAATGTTGAGGCATGAGCCTTAGCCCTTTATAAAACTGATGGTTGTCTGGATGCGATACCATTCCAATTTTATCGTACAACCACAATACCCGAAGATTGGGTAGGGCTTGACTGGAAACTTATATACCTTAGTATTAGTTCCCTCACGACCAAGGTCTAAGCTGAGGCTACCTTGTGAAGATTGTCCACCTATGCAGTACCCAAGATGACAGTGAGTCATGGTTGGGAGGCCAAACTCACAGGAGAGGTGCTTATACTAGGGCGTGTAATTGAAAGGTTAGGATTGATTATCCGCATACTGAGTATGGTGAATTCAGGATTTGTTCCTGACGGATGTATCGAATGTTGTGGTGAAAGTGTACAATTTCTGCAGAGTGTCAAACTATTCGAATAGCCGTGTCCGCGGTTATGGACAGTTGGAGTGGCCATACTGTTCCCCCGTCAGACTTTTCAAAATGACTTTTGAAGCGATTTGAGACTTTGACTTGACCAGAACAGAGTGGTGACCTGAATTACAAGATCCCCTTTAGGAGTTATAAAATTGTGACTAGCTTGGAACTTAGTAGAGATAAACCTGGCTTTTTGCAAAACAACCCTAGAGCCTAGCGTCCTATTATCCAAAAACCCCTTACCTGTTAGTATTAGTTTGCGAGTACTTAAAGAGTACTCATGGCTTTGTCCCTGGCTATTCCCATGGCCAGACTATGAAGAGGAGTACCTGGAGGATGGACCCCAGGAAGGTTATGACAACTAGGATCATCTCCCATCGTCAGCATTGCCTGTGACCCTGAAGATGGAGCTTCGCCTATGCTACCGTCATTATTACGTATTCCGCTACTTGAAGTTGTATTAAGAACTGGATCATGAGATCCCTATCTGTGTAAGAACTTATGTATCATTGTAATGGATGATGTACTATGGTATCCAATTCTGTTATGTCTCGCAAAAATGGTAATCCTGGGATTGCGATGTATGGCATAACAGGCATCTAGGATTGAAAAATCCGGGTGTTGACAAGTTGGTATCAGAGCCAAGTTGACCATAGGAGACCCTAGTTAGACTGGACGTGAACCAAAAACTTAGTTTCAAAACCAAAGAAAAACAAATATTTACAAAAACCTATTCTCATTCTTATCTCTTTGATTCTTTCATAAAAATTCATGTTCCTCAAAAAAACTCTTGCAAAATACATAAAATTTTGACACACTTGATCACTCTGCTAATCTACTCATCCTCTATTTTATAGATGGACGTGAAGTACATCAAGTTTTATCAGTTGGGGAATGGAGGAGACCTTATATTTGAGAGGGATCTGGATCAGCTTTCGGAACATCTGGAGCGTCCACACCCCGAGTTCTTCGGAGCTCAGCTCAATGATCAAGGAGGAGAAGATCTGCAGTGGCTAATTGTTGCAAGTCTCCGAGGAAAGATTGAACCTCCCACTGCGGAAGGAATTCGGTTTACCTTGAGGGAAAACAACTGGCTCGATGGACTTGCCAGAGCAATGCAGGAATCTCTCTCCCGTCTGTGTGGGCAGAGCATCAATCAGATCAAGGGAACCCGCTTTGAGTTTTTCCCAAGGCGTGATGCAAATGGACAACCACTGGAAGCCCCATACCACCCCGAGCTGAAGACTCAATTGGACCACCTTAGCTTCATGATGTATGATCATCAGCAGGAGTTGGACAACTGCCGTGACTATTGCAACCACAAGTCTGCCATCATCAAGACAAAGGATCAGACCATAGCCATGCTAGCAAAGGATCGCAAGTCTCATCGCTGTCAACTCGACAAGAAGGAGCGCATTATTGCCCGTCTTCACCACCGCATCTCATCTCTGGAGGAGACCATCCACGAGAGGGACATGCAGTTGAAGGAAAGGAAGAATGCCGGAGAGGATCTTCGTGGAGACCCTTACTCTTATCTCAGCGATGACGATGATTTTCTGGAGGATCAGGCCATGGACTTCTTCACCGATGAGGATGATTTCGCCTTCATCGATGATAATGAAGATGATGAAGCCACAGACTCCGAGGAGTAGTAGCACTGAGCACTAGCGTAGTGAGTAGTAGTCGGTCCCACTGTAGCGTAGATTTCAGAAGGGTTCTTAAAATCATCTGTTTTTCCTTGTTGTGGTGTGTGTTGTACTGTGTGCTATGAATGAATGAAAGAAAAAGCAAGTTGCTAGAAAAACCTGAGTCAAACTCTAAAACCTTTTCAAAGACCCAAACCTTAGAAAAAAATTCCCTCTTTTCTCACAAATTATCTAAATCTTTAGATGCCACGTGGAGGAAGTGGTTCAGCCCCGGATCCGATGTTGCAGATTCTGCAAATGTTGACCTCTGACCACGAAGCTGAAAGAGCGGAACATCAAGCCAACCTAGCCACTCTGCAACAGATAGCCCAGCTAGCCCACAACAACCAAGGCCACGGAAATCAGGACAACCATGGATCTAAGCTCAAGAATTTTCAGAATACTAACCCACCCGTTTTCACCAATTCAGAAGAACCCCTAGACGCCGATGATTGGCTGCAAACCATGGAAAATAACTTAGAAGTCGCCGGAGTGGAAGCCAACGAGAAAGTCCTATTCGCCACCCATTATATAGCCGGAGATGCCAGGGCATGGTGGAACAGTGTTCGTGCCATGACCGGAGGCCAGATGATGACCTGGGAGGAATTCAAGGTCAAGTTTAGCAGAACCCATGTGCCACCAGGTTTGATCAAGAGAATGAGAGACGAGTTCAGAGAGCGGAAGAAAGGGAGGATGACTGTGGTGGAATACCGTGACAAATTTTTGTCATTAGCTAGGTATGCCCCGGACGAGATAGACACCGAAGCCAAGAAGAAAGAAAGATTCCTGAATGGTCTGCATGACGAGATGCAGATGGTGTTAGTCAATATCCCCTTTGCGGATATTGAAGCCCTTGTCGATTCAGCCATCCAGATGGAAGGAAAGATCAACCAAGCCAATGAAAACCGCAAGCGTCGCATGATGAATCAACCAGGAACCCATCAGACCCCAAAGTATCGCCCCAACCCATCTCCAGGATTTTCCCCAAGAACCAATAGACCCCCTATGACCCGTCCAACCTACCCCAACCGTGGAAACCCTAGACCCGAAGGAAATCACAACAACCCCGGCAACTCTAGCAATTTCACCCGTGCCCCACCCAAGTTCAACACCAACAATGCTACCGCCAACCCCAACACTGCCCCGAGGACTGGAAGCAATGATGTGCCTGTCGCAGCCAAGGACAAGTCGCAAGTGACTTGTTATGACTGTGGAAATAAAGGCCACTATTCCAACGAGTGCCCAAACAAGAAGAATGCTACAGCACCCAATACCAACGTCCCAGCTCAACAGCAGTGTCGTGTTCAGCCAGGAAGGAGATTTGCCCCAGGAAATTTACTCAACCGCAATGGCCGTCTTTTTCTCATGCATGCTGAAGAAGCTCAGGAAGCGCCAGACGTCGTGTTGGGTATGTTTTCTGTTAATTTAGTACTTGCAAGTGTGTTGTTTGATTCTGGTGCATCGCATTCATTTGTCACCGAAGAATTTGCCTGCACTAGTAAAATTCAACCAACCAAACTGAAGCATGTAATGATTGTGCAAATCCCCGGATCAACCACCAAGTCTAGGCAAATTTGCAAAGCCGTCCCTATCCGAATCCATGGCATAGATTTTTATGCTAATCTAATAGTACTCGGAACTAAAGGTTTGGAAGTAGTACTAGGAATGGATTGGATGTACAAACATAAAGGATTGATTGACTGTGCCAAGAAAGCCATCACCATGACCAGTACTGCCGGATTATCAGTCGAGCATATCTCTGAAACCTTACCTCGCCAATTCAAGTGTAACAAGAGTCTAGCTCAACCTACCATTGACCAAGTCCGGATAGTCTGTGAATACCCCGATGTATTTCCAGATGTTTTGCCCGGTATGCCCCCAGATCGGGATATCGAGTTTATCATTGAACTAATCCCCGGAACCGGACCCATAGCCCAGAGACCCTATAGTATGAACCCATCGGAGTTAGAAGAACTGAAGAAGCAACTGGATTCCATGCTAGAAATTGGACTAATTCAACCAAGTGCGTCACCATGGAGATCACCTGTCTTATTTGTGGACAAGAAAGATGGAGGTAACCGTTTGTGTACGGATTATCGAAAGTTGAATGATGTCACCATCAAGAACAAGTACCCCTTGCCCAAGATAGAGGATTTGTTTGATCAGTTGACCGGTGCCCAGGTGTTTTCTAAGATTGATCTTAGAACTGGCTATCATCAACTCAAGATTCGTGCAGAGGATATTCCAAAGACTGCCTTTACCACCAGATATGGATTGTACGAGTATACAGTCATGTCTTTTGGATTAACCAATGCCCCCGCTTATTTCATGAATCTCATGAATAAGATTTTTATGGAATTCCTGGATAAGTTTGTCGTTGTTTTCATCGATGACATTCTGATTTATTCCAAATCAGAAGAAGAACATGAGCTACACCTAAGGACCATTCTTGGAACCCTTAGAGAGCATCAGTTGTATGCAAAGTTTAGCAAATGTGAATTCTGGTTACAGGAGGTAGGATTCCTCGGTCACATTGTATCAGCCGAAGGAATTGCCGTTGACCCTGCCAAAGTGAAAGATGTAGAAGATTGGCAAGCCCCAACCACTCAAACCCAAGTTCGTGCTTTTCTCGGATTGGCGGGATATTACCGCAAATTCGTAGAAGGATTCTCGAGTATCGCCCGACCCATGACCCAATTGCTGAAGAAGGACAAGAAGTTTGAATGGACAGACAAGTGTGAAGCGAGTTTTCAAGAACTCAAGAGGAGATTGATATCAGCCCCAATCTTGATCATGCCGGATATCACGAAGCCCTTCGATGTGTATTGTGACGCATCCAAGATTGGTCTCGAATGTGTGCTAATGCAAGAAGGCAAAGTTATATCTTATCTATCTCGACAATTGAAGCAACATGAGCAAAACTACCCAACCCATGACCTCGAACTCGAACTCGCAGCTGTAGTTCTAGCCCTGAAGACATGGAGACATTACCTGATGGGAAATCGTTGTGAGATTTATTCGGATCACAAGAGCCTAAAGTACATATTCACTCAGAAGGAGCTAAATATGAGACAGAGAAGATGGATTGAGCTAATCAAGGATTATGACCTGGACATTCACTATCACCCTGGTAAAGCCAACGTGGTAGCCGATGCCCTTAGCAGATTGCCATGCCGCTTGAACTCCATGATTTTAGAGGAGCAACCAAGTCTGCACAAGGAGATGGAAGATTTTCGAATGGAATTAGTGAGTGAAGGATTTTTGGCTAGCATAGAACTTCAGCCCACTTTGATCAGTCAGATTAAAGAAGCGCAGAAGGGAAATGCTAGTATCGACGGAATCAAGCGTCTATCGGTACAGGCAAAGTACCCGGATTCACCGAGGACGAAGAAGGAGTTCTGTGGTACAAAGGACGCCTTTGTGTACCAGCAGATTCGGAGTTGAAAGAAGTTATCTTGAAGGAGGCTCATGATATTCTTTATTCTATCCATCCCGGAGGAACAAAGATGTATCAAGATTTGAAAGAGCAATTTTGGTGGCATAAGATGAAGAGAGAAATCGAAATCTATATCGCCAAGTGTGATATATGTCAGCGAGTCAAGGCAGGACATCAAAGACCCGCTGGATTGTTGCAACCTTTGCAAATTCCGGAATGGAAATGGGATTCTGTAGGAATGGACTTTATCACTGGACTACCTACTTCTAGTAGGGGAAATGACTCTATCTGGGTCATACTGGACAGATTGTCCAAAGTCGCCCATTTCTTGCCCGTTAAAACCACCTATCAGAGTTCAAAGCTAGCGGAGTTGTACATCGCTAGAATAGTTAGTTTGCACGGAGTCCCCAAGAACATAGTATCGGATCAAGGAACTCAGTTTACCTCGAGATTCTGGAAGAAAGTCCAAGAAGGTTTAGAAACCCGTCTAGATTTCAGTACCGCGCATCACCCTCAGACCGATGGACAAACAGAGCGAGTAAACCAAATACTCGAAGATATGCTTAGAGCATGTGTGCTAGAATATGGATCCAAGTGGGAAGACTGTCTGCCTTTTGCAGAATTTTCTTACAACAATAGTTATCAAGCCAGTTTGCAAATGGCCCCATTTGAATTCATGTACGGAAGAAAGTGTTGCACCCCTTTGAACTGGTCGGAAGTAGGAGAGAGTCAGATCTTCGGACCCGACATCCTACGAGAAGCAGAAGAGAAGGTTCACAAGATTCGTGAGCACCTCAAGATAGCCCAATCCCGACAGAAGAGTTATGCCGACAAGAGACGTCGAGACCTCGCCTTCAACATCGGAGATTTTGTTTATCTGAAAGTGTCGCCATTGAAGGGAATGCAGCGTTTCCAACTCAAAGGAAAGTTAGCCCCCAGATATATCGGACCTTTCAAAATTTTGAACTGTCGAGGAGAAGTATCTTATCAACTGGAACTACCTGAAGAGATGTCAGTTGTGCACAATGTGTTCCATATCTCATTACTTCGCAAATGTCTCGAAGTCCTCGAGAAGACCGAAGTATTCAAGAATATCGATCACCGGACCATAGAGATCAACGATGACCTGACCTATCCCGAAGTGCCCATCTTCATTTTGGAAGAAGCTTTTCGAACTACCCGAACCCGAAGCATCAAGTTTCTCAAGATTCAGTGGAGCAACCACACAGAAGAGGAAGCTACATGGGAGCGCGAAGATCACATCAGGACGGAGTTTCCCGATCTCTTCAAAACCTAGGTAATCTTTTCGTCCTTTTTCAAATCTCGGGATGAGATTTTGTTTAAGGGGGGAAGGTTTGTAACATCCCAAAAATACCAAACTTAGATTATCAAACACTAATCATCAAGATTAGGGTTACCAAAAACTTTTCTAACTAAACCCATGAATGCATGCATATGTGTATGCATAGTTTTTGAATTTCTTTAAAACCACCTTGTTTGTGTGATCCATTGCTTGTAAAATGTTTCTTAGGTGAAATAAACATCATCTCAAACATTTCCCACACTTTTCCTAAAGACAAGTAAATCAAAACAAATATATTAAGGGAATGGTCATTTTGGCCAATTTAACTCCCATGCCTACTTTGGCTGTCTCAAACTTTCAGAACCTAACAGAAACTTTTCTGGATCTTTGCACCCCTTGAATGTACTCATAATAGAGTATCAAGGACCACTTTGTGATCATCCAGAAACTTTCAAATGCATAGTTTAATTGACAATTCAAAATTGAATCTTCTTCATATGGGAAGATCCCACTTTTTCAAAACCCACTCAAACAAGCTCAACTTTCAAAACCCAAGCATCTGCAGACTCACCACCACCAATCTAGCAAACCCACCAAAAATCATTTCAAAATTCAAAACTTGATTTCATGCGGCCATTTCATCAAACCGGTTGCAGACAGAAATCAACAAAAACATCAAACACTATAGTGTGCAGTAAATTTGGCCTAACTTGTTCCCTAGTTAGCTCACACACAGCTCAGTAGATCATCTAGAAAGATTAGCCCAACACTAGCACCCCTGTGAGCTTGCCATTGCCATTAATGGTGAACAGCCGAGCACCCCAATGTCACCCCATTATGGACAGCAAGATAGAGGAAGAACTAGCCGTGCCAACCTTGTCTAGGAGGCAGCCCACCGTCCACCGCCACTCACTGTCCCAGCCGCGCGTTGCCGAGCCCTGGACCACGTGCAGAAGCCATGCCCAGACCATGCCGAGCGTGCGCCAGAGCGCCACCCTCGACCATCACCCACAGACCGCGCGCCGCCCTTGCCGCGTGCACACATGATCGCCATCAACCCAGGAGACCGCCAGACATCCCCATTTGCCTCCCCGTGCCACACAGCCACCGCCCGCCGTCGAAGACGCCGCCTCTGCCGCGCAGAGCACCGGACGTTCCAGACCAAACCACACCGCCCCATGCCTCGCGACCATGTCGTTGAGCATCGCCAGGAGACACAGCACCGTCCCCTACCCGTGCCCATGCCATTAGCCGCCTGTAACGTCGCCCCCGACGAGCTCACCATGCGCCCCGACGGTCCCCTCGCTCGACTATCTGCTCGATTTCTTCACACCATCTCACTCCCCTCTCCTCACTGATCGTGCCACACCATTCCCGGAGCAAGGCGAGCACCACCCCGCCAGAATTTCACTGGAGGCTGCCGCTGCCGGAGAAGAAAGGAGCCAGCGATTGGAGCCACCCCAGGAGCTGCCGCGACCACCCCTGAGTTCGCCGTCGTCGACTTCGTCGTTTGCCCGCCTCGCCGACCCTCGCTAGTACCCCGGTGAGCCCCCAGCGACCCTCACTTGCCGCGCTAGGTTTTGTTCTCGCCGGAGCTGTCTCGCGTCGACGATGACTCCCAGCCGTTAGATTAGAACTAGATCGAACGATCCACGTTGCCCCATACCGCTTTGCTCAGCCCCGTGTCACTGACGAGTGGGGACACCCACTTAAGCAGCCCGCGGAAGCACTGCGCTTAGCAGGCCGGCCCGTTAGATTTTCCCGCGCAGCCCAGTTATTCAAATTAAACCTCTTTCTATTTCTTTTCAAACACACTTTTGTACCCAACTTCAAAAATCAACCTAGATCGATTCAGTGTACCAATTTGAATGAAACCAATTTTGTTGGAAAGGTCTGTGAATTCTGAATCCAAGCCCGTTGGATTCAAGTCATTTGGATCTATAGATCACCTTTGGTAAAAATAACAAGGCAGGAGCTTTTCTGCATTCAAACATTTTTCAAATTTAAACCATAATAGCTTTTGAGTTGATTCCAACTCTCAAAAATCAAAATTAACCATACCTTTCAGAATATATAAAAATATATAGGTGTACTTGCAGAAATATTGCTCAAGTAATAAAAGAATGCTCCATAAGCATTTCTAGCCACTTTAATTAATTAAAATAAAAGGGTAAAACCTTATTAAATTGTGACACCACTTTAAATCATATTCCCATGGACTACAATATGTGGTGATGACATGTATCAACATGATCCCATGTTTAGTTTGGAGAATATTAAATCTTAAGTAGTTTTTCAATGAGTAGAAATTACTTTTCTAAAAATAAAAAGATTTAAACCAAGCCTTAAACCTTGTAATGTTAGAAATGATGCTAGATCATCTATAGGACCCTTGTGTGTGATGATTGCAAGTAGTTAAGTATTTTTTGTTGATTGTGTACCTCGTATTTACTCATAGACACTAGTACCGACCAAGGATACGACGAGGAAGGAGGATACTACGAAGAGGAAACCGAGGAGAACTTCAACCACTGCTCTGCACAAGGCAAGTCTTACTAAACAAGTTGACCTATGCAAGCTTATACTGATGCAAGCTAACCCTTGCAAGATACCCTACTGATGCCACAAACCCATCCTTGTGATATGACTACTATATGCCTTAAGCATATGTGATCATACCCACTTGATAAACCAAATCCTAGTTTTATGTGCCAGCTTCTTATTTTATTTCTTGATCAAAGCTTACTTAGAGTCTACCTAAGAGTTTGGTAGATACTAGACAGTTGTGCTGAAGGTTGCATAAAGAGCATAAAATTTGGCCTAAGCTAGATAACCTTGATGCCATCCTAAGGCATGAGTTTGAACTTAGTTAAAACCCCACTAGTTTACCACCCCTCATTAGTACTTACCGCCACCTGTAGAGGCTAGTGCTAAGCATAAAACTTGATCAACTTTATATGGGAATACTTGGTGGAAAAATGGTTATGAAAACCTTGGAATGATGGATCCTTCTATTGAAATGTTTTGGACATGTGTTTCCAAACACTTGAGGATTTTGGTGATGAAAATGTTGAGGCATGAGCCTTAGCCCTTCATAAAACTGATGGTTGTCTGGATGCGATACCATTCCAATTTTATCGTACAACCACAATACCCGAAGATTGGGTAGGGCTTGACTGGAAACTTATATACCTTAGTATTAGTTCCCTCACGGCCAAGGTCTGAGCTGAGGCTACCTTGTGAAGATTGTCCACCTGTGCAGTACCCAAGATGACAGTGAGTCATGGTTGGGAGGCCAAACTCACAGGAGAGGTGCTTATACTAGGGCATGTAATTGAAAGGTTAGGATTGATTATCCGCATACTGAGTATGGTGAATTCAGGATTTGTTCCTGACGGATGTATCGAATGTTGTGGTGAAAGTGTACAATCTCTGCAGAGTGTCAAACTATTCGAATAGCCGCGTCCGCGGTTATGGACAGTTGGAGTGGCCATACTGTTCCCCCGTAAGACTTTTCAAAATGACTTGTGAAGCGATTTGAGACTTTGACTTCACCACAACAGAGTTGTGACCTGAATTACAAGATCCCCTTTAGGAGTTATAAAATTGTGACTAGCTTGGAACTTAGTAGAGATAAACCTGGCTTTTTGCAAAACAACCCTAGAGCCTAGCGTCCTATTATCCAAAAACCCCTTACTTGTTAGTATTAGTTTGCGAGTACTTAAAGAGTACTCATGGCTTTGTCCCTGGCTATTCCCATGGCCAGACTATGAAGAGGAGTACCTGGAGGATGGACCCCAGGAAGGTTATGACAACTAGGATCATCTCCCATCGTCAACATTGCCTGTGACCCTGAAGATGGAGCTTCGCCTACGCTACCGTTATTATTACGTATTCTGCTGCTTGAAGTTGTATTAAGAACTGGATCATGAGATCACTATCTGTGTAAGAACTTATGTATCGTTGTAATGGATGATGTACTATGGTATCCAATTTTGTTATGTCTCGCAAAAATGGTAATCCTGGGATTGCAATGTATGGCATAACAGGCATCTACGATTGAAAAATCCGGGTGTTGACACACTAACTCCTAGGGAGGCGGAGGCGCTTTGCGCCTCAAACTACCCCTGCCCGCCGGGCTACTGTGTCCCCGTCGGCTGGATGTTGAGCATCGGAGGCGTGCTGGTTCCTCCTGTCCCTCTAGGTGTGGCGCGTCGGATGGCCATCACGAACCACTACTACTTCGAGCTCACGCCAGAGCAGCGGAGGAATCTCAGATGGCATCCTGACTATTTCCCGACTTGGGAAGCCTTCTTTGTGGATCGGCGTGAGATGGCACTCGCCAGGCACGAGGAGGACGGTCCACCTCCTCCGAACTTCAACGAGGCCGGCCGTCGGCTGTGGTGGCGCGGCCGGACTCTCCAGACCGTCATGGCCTACGACACGGCCGCCGACTCTAGCCCCCGCCTGCGCTACCCTCAAGTCCAGCCCACTCGTACTCAGCCTTCAAGGTTCAACTACGTCGACCCCGACGACGATAGCGACGATGGCCACGGCGAGTACGACGACTACAGTGGCGAGTATTACAGGTGTAGGCAGGAGCATGACTGAATTATTCCAACATTGCAAAACAAGTTCGGTCGATTGTGGCTTAATCTGGCCATGTATCTTAATTTTCAGTTCTTCTATGTAACTTTATGTTAGTTGCGTTATGTACTTTAATTCCAGTTCTATCCTAATCAAATTTTCTTTCCGCCCATTATTTTCCGTCCTTTTTTTCCGCCCATTAAAAACAGAAAATGGTTTTGAATTACTTATTCAAATCCAAACACTTTTTATGTTTAAATTTTTTCTAAATTCCAAATTGATATTAAAAAAATATAAGTTAATTCATTTTTAATTGTAAATGGTTCATATTTTAAATGGTTACATTAATTATTTTTTAAAACAGAAAATGGTTTTGAATTATTTATTCAAATCCAAACACTTTTTATGTTTAAAGTTTTTCTAAATTCCAAATTAATATTCAAAAAATATAAGTTAATTCATTTTTTATTTTAAATGGTTACATTAATTATTTTTTAAAAATAGAAAATGGTTTTGGATTATTTATTCAAATCCAGACACTTTTTATGTTTAAAGTTTTTCTAAATTCCAAATTAATATTTAAAAAATATAAGTTATTTCATTATTAATTTTAAATGGTTCATAGTTTAAATGGTTACATTAATTATTTTTAAAAACAGAAAATGGTTTTGAATTAGTTATTCAAATTCAAACACTTTTTATGTTTAAAGTTTTTCTAAATTCCAAAGTAATTATCATTTAAAAAACATTACAAATTTATACCCCAAAATAAAAAATAAGGTGGGAACAGAGAGAAAATACCTGAAAAAATTTGAAAACAGAGGAATATGTTCCGGTTGGAGCCACTAACCGGGACTAAAGACCCCCTGCGCGCGCCCCTTCATCTGCTGAAAAATTGGAGTATACGTCCCGGTAACCGGGACGTATGACCCTTTAGTCCCGGTTGGAGTCACCAACCGGGACTAAAGGTCCTTCCTTCATATACGCGTGCCTCTTCTTCTTATTCTTCTTCTTCTTCCCCTTCTCCATTCTCTGCAACCACCCGACGCACCGCACACAGCAGGGGAGACGTTGCCTCGTCCTTGCGCGCCTGCCGTCGCCGTGAGCGTCGCCGCCGCCTCCACCTCCGTCTCCGTCCATCGCCGTGCGCCGCCTCCATACGTCTCTGGCCGCGCGTCGCCTTCGTACGTCTCCGACCAGCGCTGCCGGCGCCTCCACCTCCGTCTCCGACCAGCGTCGCCACTGCCACTGCCACCGCCACCAGCGCCGCCTGCCGCGCCACCTCTCCCTCAACTCCCCCGACCGCCACAGCGCCGCCCACGCCCACTGCCTCCGCCGGTACCGTACGTTCCCGAGTAGAGGAGTTTTTTAGTTGATTTAGTAGGTTTGATTATTTTAGGTGTATTAGTTGTTAGATGATTTAGTTGTTAGATGATTTAGTTGTATTTAGTTTGATGAATTTTAGATGTATGTGTAGAATATGATTTAGGTGTATATGATATAGATGATTTAGTTTGATGAATTTTAGGTGTATGTACATGTAGATGATTATTTAGTTGTTAGATGATTTAGTTGTAAACAATGTTAGATGATTTAAGTAGTATATGTATATTATCATATTTTTTATATATTATCATATTTTGTATTTGTATATGTATATGTATTTGTATATGTATATGTATATTATCATATTTTGTACATACTATTTTTCTAATTGGAAATGAATAAATCTTATAAATTTAGCCTCCAACCGGGACTAAAGGCCCTTCCGCTTTATACACGACGCCGTCAGGCTGCCCAACCATCGCCCCGCTGTCCGCCTCCACGCGCTGCCCCGCCGTCGGACTCCACGCGCTGCCCTGCTGTCGCGCCTCCACGTGCTCCTCGCCGGCGCTCCAAGCCTCGCCAACTCCGGCCACCCCGAACCCATCCGTCTAGTTTTTTGAGCTCCTGGTGAGTATCTGAAGCTCAAGGCCTACTCCGTTTGCCTGCTTGCTTGCTGTAGCCGCCGCGCGTCGTGTCCGAGCAAGCTCCGCCGCTCGCCGTCGTCGTGACCACTGTTCCGATGACCACAAGCGGGCGGCGCTGCCACCACTGGGTCCGCCTCGATATCCTCTTTCCAACTAGCCTACCCACTAGCCAGCGCGTGCAGCGGATCGACGGATTCGAGCCCAACCCGAGGATCGCCATTGCTGATGTCATGCTGACATCAGCATGAGGCAGTAAAATCAATAACTTATTATTTATAAGTCAGAAAAATATGTATAATATACCAAAATGTTCAGAAAAATGAAATCTACCTATTTAAGCTATAATCATGCATTGTTAAGCAACTTAAATGACAAGTTTGATTAGAAGAGCATAGTAACCCCTCACAGGTGATTCCGGAGTTTCCCCGAGTTAGGGTTTGCGCCCCTCGGAACCCCGTTTAATTTGTCGAGCGTGCTTTAGGGTTACTTTTCAATACAATTTAACTTGTCATATCATCATACTTGCTTGATCATTGCATCGATGCTATAGGGTTTCCCTTTCTTTTTGGTGTTTGGATTATTAGGTTTATTATTAGTTAGGTATTATTAGGTTTATTAATTAGTTTGGTATTATTGTGTATGTATATATTAGGGTTTCTCTTAATTAGGGTTTATATCTCTCAACACCGTACCTAACTTTCTCCCTTAGCCACTTTGACTTATTCGTTTTTCCACCTATGCAGAAAATATGGACCCACACGTCAGAGACGAAGAAAAGGAAGAGTTGATCCAAGGTGTGATCCGTGGGGAAGAAAATTTAGACGTATCAACGTTTCTGAACAACTCTGGTGAGGGTGATCCTCTTTTTACCGGAATAGACGACTTGTTTGAGGTTGAAGGTGTTGCCTTCCGCGAGGGAGAAGGCGATGCCTTGTGTAATCGAGAAGACGACCGCTCTGGCGAGGTGCATGTAATATAATTAATTCATTAATTAATCATCTTCTATCTATATAAAAATAGTAACAACGATCTTTCTTCTTTTAGCCCTCCGGATCGAAGGAATCTACTGAAAAGAGCAGACGAGGCCCAACCAAAAAGTTGCAAGACCATGAGAGGTTCAGTATCGAAGATGTCGCTGAAGACGGCAAACCGACGGCTCCCGAAGTTGTCGCAAACAAATTTGTGGCACAATGCAGAGTAATCGTTAGGGACTTAATCCCGATCACCATTAGAAATTGGAATAGGCCTGTTAATGCGGATGAAGAGGGAACATGTTTATTTGTCCCTAACCACGCCAAACATTTACTGTGGAAGAGGCTCATGGTTAATTTCAAACTACCGAAGATAGAGCTGGATCCAAATGCGGAGGATCCAGTTGAGGACGCCTTAGAACATGGGAGAGCCATGGAGGCTAAGGTCAGGGAGTGGGCTTTGAAGAAGATGGCCCAGTGTTTCACCAACTGGAAGAAAAGATTACACCTTGACTATGTCGTGAAAAAGAAGAGTCCCGATTTCAAGAATATTCAGTTTGAGAAGATAAAACCATTCTGGGGTGAGTTTGTGGAATACAAGACATCAGAAAAAGCTAAGAAAATGTCTGCAACGAATAAGCTGAATGTTGCTAACAAAAAGTATCACCATACTATGGGGCAAGGTGGCTACAAGGCTGGCATTCCTAAGTGGGAGAAACTTGAGAATGAACTGCGTGCTAAAAAGATCACCCCAGAGACAGACGATTGGGTAGAACGTGCAAGGAATTGGTTTTACGGGCATGGGGGCATGTTGGACTCAGAAGGGAGGTTTATATATAACATACGACATAAAGAAGACCCCTTGCCAATCGAGAGGATGAGAAAAGAAGTAAACGCTGTTAAAGATGGGGACTTCATTCCCGATAGAGAGAATGATGAGCTCACACTCGCCCTTGGAAATAAGGAACATGATGGACGAACACGAGGCACAAAAGGCTCCCAACCATGGAGGACTGGGTTTCCTGAAGAGAGGAAGAAATATCCTGATAGAAGCCGTCAGAGGAGAAAGGACAGGGCGGAAGTTGAAGTAGATAGTCAGAAAGAGCGAATGCGTTTAATTGAAGAACGATTAAAGCAACAACAAGATGAAATTAGCGCACTTAAAGAGCAAAGTACTACTGGCCCATCTCAGCAGCACACTGCATTCAATGCTACCGGCCTATCGAATAATCGAAAAAGCGATGTGGCTTCCACCGAGATCCCGAGTGATGACAATGGCGATGACGATGGTGCACCGACGATGGCTCCTGTTGGCTACCCAGTGGATGATATCACAGAGATGACACACTGCGAGCTACATGTCAAAGTTGTGAACATATCAATGAAGGTGGCGGTCGGCTATGCCTTACCAATTGGACCCACACCAACTTACCACTGTCGTCCGGTTCCAGAGGGCTACGCTATTGTCGGGGTGGATGAAATCATGCCCACCTTTGAAGTTTTGGATCTTCACTACCCTGCAGGTGAAGGGGATGAGACTGTACTGGGAGACGCAAAAAACGTCAACATTCTATGGCCAAAGGAATGTATCGTGCTTCGAAATCACACGCCAAGGCCATCTTCGCCGCCGCCTCACCCGTCTCCAGCGAGGTCATCGCCGCCACGGCAGCCGTCTTTGTCGCCTCACCCGGCTCCGTCGCCTCACCAATCTCCGGCGCAGCCATCGCCGCGGGAGCCATCGCCGGCGCCTCAGGATAAAAAGCGTAAGTGTACCGCTACTATGCGTCGTGGTAAGCGATCGCCTAAACGTAAACAAGAGCCTCTTCCAAAAGTACCAAAGGTTCCACCCAAGATAGCTTATGACTGTACTGAAGAGGATACTGCGGTGATCGTTGATGCGGAAACGACAGCGTTTTTCGCTAAGCTGAGGCGGCCGAAAGAGCCAGAGTTCCCCAGCACGAAAGAAGAAAAAACCAAAGTGTTGAAAATGCTAAAGTCTCTTCATCAACCCGAGCCAAAACTGTCATCAGACTATGAGCGTTCTATTCTCAAGTCACATGCGGCACAAAAAGTCTCGAAGAGCAGTACTGATGCAAGCGAGAAATCTGTTGCCCAGCTCGGAGAACAAGCAAAACAGTCTTGCGCCCCTCTCAAGGTGATTTCCCAAACCAATGTAGGGTCGAGCAAATATGGGGCCGAAGAGAAGTATGATCCAGAGGTAGTTGCACAATACGGAGAAGCTTTCGCTGCTCAAGGTATGAGTATTGCCCAGTACTTATCCCAGTTAGAGTACTTCCCCGTGAGTGAAGTAGCATACAAATGCCAGTACGGCAAACCTCTCGTCAAACCTGAGGAGGTAAATAATCTTCCAACAAAAATGCGAAGATTGCATAACTGGTACTTGCATGCCACAAAGGCCGGGGCTAACTGGATAGTGCTGAAGGTTACAAAAAGCATTATGGGAAAGATATGGATGACATGATATCCATTGAATTTGATGAACTATTTCAATTATTCAATCAAGACGCCTTGGACAAATCGATCATCAGTACCTATTGTCTGTAAGTACTAATTCTGTAATTAATTTAGTCTCCAGCTATCTCACCTTGTTTATTGCATGTATATAATCATACTGTAATATGCAGAATGAAGATTCTCGAATGCAGCAGAGGACAAATCTATGACATTGCTTCATTGACCCATATTGGGTTCATCAAGCTAATCTCAAAACAAACCCCCAGGATACGGAGGATAATATAGTACACGCGTTAAGGTTTCAAGAAACCAAAAGGGAAATATTATTTCCTTACAACTTCGGTGAGTGCTATTGTCTTGTATACACTTTCTATTTCGCTTACTCGATGTTAAGTATATAATTAATTAGTTATGCATTCGCAGCTACCACTATATTATGTTAATCATTCAACTTGACAAAGGGCGTGTATTAGTCATGGACTCGAAACGTAAACCCCTTGAGACGTGGAAGGACATGCAGATACTTCTCCAGCGGTAATTCTAATCATTACGACACTATATCGGCAACGTTCTTGAATTTTATGATATCAAGTACTTAATAACTTGTTTTATTCGTTTTCTTCGCCGGGCAGCGCTTGGAAAAGGTTCACCAAAAAGGCTAGGGGTGTTTGGAAAGAGGAGCTTACATTTGAAGCACTAGATGTAAGCACCACTAGCTATATCCGCGCATCTCTTTGATTCTAGTTTTGATACAGTTATTATCATGCTTGATTATTATTTTGATTGAACTATGTTCTCGTAAAGTGCCTGACGCAGGGACTAGGTAACAATCTATGTGGATATTATGTTTGCGAGTTCATCCGGCAGACGTGCGATGAGAAGGGAAGAAATTTAGAGCAACTCCACGTACGTAAACAATTTCCATAGTTTTTAATTACAATCCAATTGTGTTTAGTTTCATTCATATAGGCTGACTCCTTTTTAAATCAGATCAAATGTCTGTGGGACGATCTTCTGCCAAAGGATCGTGTACGAGCAATTCAGGAGGAATTGGCGGGATTCTTGGATGCAGAAGTCCTAGACCTAAAAGGGGAATACTATTCGGCTGTATATAGACAATAGGGATTGTACAAAGAGCAACTTTTGTATGTAGTGCATGAACTCGATCCGTGTATCGAATGTAATATTGTCATGATGATCTTGTGTAATATAATGGTTCCTTCATTGATGAGTGCAAAACACTAAATAAACAATAAATCAACCTAAATGAATTCTCTGTCGCGGCACAAAAAGTGGCAAAAATGCTGCCGCGGCAACAAAATGTGCCAAAATGAATTCTCTGCCACGGCAGAGAAATGGGCCAAATCTCTGCCGCGGCAGAAGGTTATTTGTCCCGGTTCGTGTTACGAACCGGGACTAATACTCCACCCCCCTCGCGCTCTGACGCCGCCACGTGTGCCCCCATTTGTCCCGGTTGGTGGGGCAACCGGGACTAAAGGTTGGGGCTTTAGTCCCGATTGCCCCGTCCCGGTTGGGCAACCGGGACTAAAGCCCCTTACCAACCGGGACGCATGGCACGTTTTCTACCAGTGTGCCCATGTGGTCCAAATCGCGGTTGTCATAGACCATCCTTAATCGACATTTTCCCTGGAGGTTGCGGCTCCAGCGGTCTTGCACTGATGAATTTGATCGCTCCATTGACTGCGTCATTTCATAATTACCATTCCACACTATAAGACCCAAAACAGTCGACACTCCCGCCGTCGTGACTGTCGACCCCAAAGACGGATCAAGGTTTGATCTTCTACAATCTATGTTCGTGTGGTGTTTGAATTGATTCATATCAAGTCTTTTAGTCCAAAAACATGAAGTGTCTTGTACAACCAGAAAGTATGATTCTAGTGTTGAAAACCTAAGAAGAAGTATGACTAGAAGCAACAACTCAGACTCAAAAGGGTTCTCGTGATAGATTTGTTATCAAGGATTTTCAAACTAATTATTGAAATCAGACTCTAGACATATGTAGTATATGAGATTAGTTTATTACTTCTTGGTAAATTTACCATTTACTACTATTTTATATATTTCTAAATATTACACGAAATAGCATATACTTAAGTTATATCACACTACTGGAAAAACCATCTTCCGTTCGATCACTGGAAGCCCAGCAGTCCCGGCCCGTCACGAACCGCGACACTAGTCCCGGTCCGTGAGGCCCCCAACGGCTAGAAATGGACATACTCATTAGTCCCGGGCCGGACCAGAGTATTAGTCCCGGCCCGTAATACGGTCCGGGACTAATAACCAGGAGCGGGGCAACAGCTCTTTTCGTGGACTATTAGTCCCGGGTCGTATCACGGCCCGGGACTAATTGTCCATTACTATATATACAGCTCCCTGGCCAGCTGCCCTAAAGCATATGGTGGCCATTTTTCTCAAAGAAAGCAAGAGAGTTCATGCCTTTTTTTTCTCAAGATTTGTCAAGATTTAGTTTGCAACACCTAAATCCAAAGCTTTAAAAGGTTAGAACTTCATTCTTTCATCTCTTATTGCTACTTTAGCTCTATATAATGCTCTAGAAGTATAGAGATATGGATCAAATGCATGCATGATCTAGAAGTAGCTAGAAGGATTTTGATATATATATGTGTAACAAATTATGATTAGGCACATAGTTACTGAAAATTGAAATGTGTAATTTTAGAGTTTCAGAGCTTAGAATGGAATGAGGTTTTCACTGATGGAACAATAATAAAAAACTCCACATTTATCATGTTGATTGTTTTCTGCAATTCACAAATTGGTGCATGTAAATTTTTAAAAATTCAAAATTAATGCTCTAGAAGATCTCAATATAACTTGTAATAATTTTATCATGTTGTGTAATGGTTTTTGATATACTTTTACTATAATGCAGATGGTCCGGGAATGGATGTACGGTACTGACCGACGCTCTGGCGAGTTCATTAATGGCGTGCATGAATTCATCCGTGTTGCTGATGCAAACAAGCACAATGGTTTTGTATTCTGTCCATGTAATGGATGTAGGAATCAGAAGGATTATTATGACTCAAAAACCCTTCACAGCCACCTGTTGAAGTCCGGCTTCATGCCCAGTTATAATTGTTGGACCAAGCACGGAGAGAGTGGGGTTATAATGGAAGACAATGAAGAAGAGGAGGATGACAACTATCATGGTTTCCCTGAGTACGGAGATACTTCCATGGGGGATGCTGAAGGGGAGGATGAAGAAGAGACACATGATGAACCCGCTGATGATCTTGGTCGGACCATTGCCGATGCACGAAGAGATTGTGAAACTGAAAAGTATAGGGAGAAGTTCAATAACATGCTAGAGGATCACAAAAAGTTGTTGTACCCAAATTGCGAAAATGGTCTGAAAAAGCTGGGCAGCACACTGGAATTGCTGCGATGGAAGGCTGAGTGTGCTATACCTGACTCCTCATTTGAAAAGTTGCTTAAAATGATGAAGAATATGCTTCCAAAATATAATGTATTGCCCGCCAGTACATACGAAGCAAAAAAGGTTGTCTGCCCTCTAGGTTTAGAGGTTCAGAAGATACATGCATGCCCTAATGACTGCATCCTCTACCGCGGTGAGGAGTATGAGAATTTAGATGCATGCCCCGTATGCACTTCACTTCGGTATAAGATTAGACGAGATGACCCTGGTGACGTTGAGGGCGAGCCCCCCCGGAAGAGGGTTCCTACGAAGGTGATGTGGTATGCTCCTATAATACCATGGTTGAAACGCTTATTCGGAAACAAAGAGCACGCCAAGTTGTTGCGATGGCATAAAGAGGAACGTAAGTCAGACGGGATGTTGAGACACCCCGCTGATGGGTCGCAATGGAGAAAAATCGATAGAAAGTACCCGGACTTTGCAGATGACGCATGGAGTTTAAGGTTTGGTCTAAGTACAGATGGCATGAATCCCTTTGGGGAGCAGAGCTCCAGTCACAGCACCTGGCCCGTGACTCTATGCATCTATAACCTTCCTCCTTGGTTGTGCATGAAGCGGAAGTTCATTATGATGCCAGTGTTGATCCAAGGTCCGAAGCAACCAGGCAACGACATTGATGTGTACCTAAGGCCATTAGTGGAAGAACTTTTACAGTTGTGGCACGAACCCGGGATACGCGTGTGGGATGAGCACAAGCAGGAAGAATTTAACCTCCGAGCATTGCTTTTCGTAACAATCAATGATTGGCCTACTCTTAGTAACCTTTCAGGACAGTCAAACAAGGGATACAATGCATGCACACACTGTTTAGATGAGACTGAAAGTATATATTTGGAACATTGTAAGAAGAATGTATACAATGAGCATCGTCGATTTCTTTTGGCCAAGCATCTCTTAAGAAAGAAAGGCAAGCATTTCAAAGGTCTGGCATGTCACCAGACGAAGCCTAAGGAGCGTACCGGTGCTGATATATTTGATATGGTCAAAGATTTGGATCAACTGGTAACCTTTGGAAAGGGTCCTGGAGGAAAATCTGTTCCGAAAGACGCAGAAGGACACGCACCCATGTGGAAGAAGAAATCTATATTTTGGGAGCTACCATATTGGAAATTCTTAGAGGTCCACTCTGCAATCGATGTGATGCATGTGATGAAGAATCTTTGCGTGAACGTGCTAGGCTTCTTGGGCGTGTATGGGCAGACAAAAGATACACCAGAAGCACGAAAGGACCATCAACGTATGGAAGACCCAGATGGCCTGCATCCAGAATGGTTTCAAGGTCATGCCAGCTACGCTCTTACCAAACAAGAGAAGGAAATATTTTTTGAATGCCTAAGCAGTATTAAGGTCCCGTCTGGCTTCTCGTCGAATATAAAGGGGATAATAAATATGGCAGAAAAAAGTTCCAAAACCTAAAGTCTCATGACTGCCACGTGATTATGACGCAAATTCTTCCGATTGCATTGAGGGGGCTTCTACCAGATAATGTTCGAGTACCCATTGTGAAGCTATGTGAATTTCTCAATGCAATATCTTAGAAGATAATCAATCCTGAAGATCTACCACGATTACAGAATGATGTGGTCCAATGTCTTGTCAGTTTTGAGTTGGTGTTCCCACCATCCTTCTTCAATATTATGACGCACCTGTTGGTTCACCTAGTCGAAGAGATTTCCATTCTCGGTCCTGTATTTCTACACAATATGTTTCCCTTTGAGAGGTTCATGGGAATCTTAAAGAAATATGTCCGTAACCGTGCTAGGCCAGAAGGAAGCATCTCCAAGGGCTATGGAACAGAGGAGGTCATTGAATTTTGTGTTGACATCGTTCCTGACCTTAAGTCGATTGGTCTTCCTCAATCGCGGTATGAGGGGAGACTGAGTGGAAAGGGTACTCTAGGAAGGAAATCAATAATATGTAGAGACGGACATTCTTACACCAAAGAACATTACACCGTTCTACAGAATTCTATCTTGGCAGCCCCATATATCGAGGAACACAAGAAAATCTTACGCTCCAACAACCCTGGAAAGCATGACTCTTGGATTAGAGATGAACACATGAAGAGTTTCGGCGGTTGGTTGCAACATCTCATAAAAAACAACACTCTTGGAGATCAGCTATACTTGTTGTCTAGGTCACCATCTTCGACTATATCGACTTTCCAAGGGTACGAGATAAATGGGTATACATTTTACACGATAGCCCAAGATAAAAAGAGCACCAACCAAAACAGTGGTGTCCGCTTTGATGCAACAGACAACAATGGGTCAAAGACCACATATTATGGTTACATAGAGGAGATATGGGAACTTGACTATGGACCTACTTTTAAGGTCCCCTTGTTTCGGTGCAAATGGGTCAAGCTGACGGGAGGAGGGGTTGAGGTAGACAAGAAAGACGGAATGACATCGTTGGATCTCAACAATCTTGGGTATTTAGACGAACCATTTGTCCTAGCCAATGATGTGGCCCAGGTTTTCTATGTGAAGGACATGTCTACCAAACCTAGAAAACGAAAAAATAAGAAAAAGAATACATCAGACGATGAGCCAAAGCGCCACATAGTTCTTTCAGGAAAAAGAAACATCGTGGGAGTGGAGGACAAGACAGACATGTCAGAAGATTGTGATAAGTTCCATGAAATTCCTCCCTTCGCGGTGAAGGATGACCCAACCATCATGTTAATGAATGAAGATGCTCCATGGATACGATGGGATCAGAAAGGAACACAAGCGAAGAAATGTTATGTAATAATTGTAACATTTTGTGAGTTAAGATGTTCCATGCACATGTCCATTTTTATAGTGTTGTCTGCAAACAATCTTGAGTGTGTTAGTCCCGTTTTGTGGCTGGACCGGGACTAAAGGAGGGCCTTTAGTACCAATTCATACTTACCATTAAGATCTGATCTCCAAACGCGTGATGTCACATATTAGGGAGTGCCTCTATGACCAGTTTCTCGGAGATGCCGGAGGACTGGGCTCCGTCGGCATCTCCCTGAAACTAGCCGTAGTGGTGTCCCTACTCTCGAAAACCATCTTGCAGCTTGTAACTTCTCTAACTAGATCAATACACCTGGGAGCTAACTAATTTCACATATTAGGGAGTGCCTCTATGACCAGTTTCTCGGAGATGCCGGAGGACTGGGCTCCGTCGGCATCTCCCTGAAACTGGCCGTAGTGGTGTCCCTGCTCTCTAAAACCATCTTGGAGATGCCTCAAACTAGCTGGAGGACTGGACTCACAAGGATGCCTATTTATAGTACAAGAAGCTCGGCATAATGTCGACACTCATGACATAATGTCAACACTCACCCCTATTATTAGTGCTGACTCATCTTTAGTCCCGGATGGTGTCTCCAACCGGGACTAAAGGTTCATCTTTAGTCCCGGTTGGTGACACCATCCGGGACAAGGTACAAGCCGCACGACATAATGTCGACACTCACCCCTATTATTAGTGTTGCCTGGCCCAGTCTGCCGCAATCCCTTCAGTCGCGGTTGGTTTCTCCAACCGGGACTAAAGATGAACCCTCTCTTTATATAGGCATTTCCCTCTATTTATTAGGTAACACTCAAGACATTTATTAATATTAAAAACTGGGACAAACCGGGACTAGCTAACACTCAGGACTAAAGCCACCCCCTTTAGTCATAATCATGACTAGTCCTGTAGTACGCAGCTTCAGGGTCTTCATCGTCATCGTCATCATCATCGTCATCGTCACGTGCCACTCCGGGGATCCTCAGCCCATCCATGGCATATACCAGGGGCCATTCCAGCCTCGGATTCACGGCGGGCGGGAGAGGGGTGTCCTGGAAGACGATGCGGCTACCGCCGGGACGGTGTGGGGCCTGTGGCGGGTGGACTCGTGGGCACCGTAGGCGAGGATGGTCTCCCTCGGCGATGTAGCGCATCACTCCGATGATAGTACGGTTCGCCCACCATAGACGACGGCCGGCTTTGTTGTGGTTCACCGGTGGCGGGCCATCACCCTCGTACCTGGCGAGCTCCCTTTCCCGCCTATTGGCGAAGAAGGCATTCCAGGTGTCGCAGTTGTCGGGGTCCCACTGGGGATCCATCCAGCTCCGGCGTGAGCTCGTGGTAGAAGTGGTTTGTGATGGCCGCCTGACGTGTGGAACCTTGAGGGACAGGAGGGACAGGAACCCCTCCAGCGCTCAGCATCCAGCCGACGGGCGGCCGGTAGCCCGGAGGACAAGGGTAGTTGGAGGCGCACAGCGCCTCGGTCTACTCGAGGGTCAGAATGGCCCAGTAGGCGTTGTCCATTGTTCTAAGAGAGGAAGGTGTGGATGTGTGGATAGCCATGGCACGATCACCCTAAATATAGAGGGAAAGGGCGGGAAAACTTGGCGTGAAGCTTTGGGAAATGTCGGGAAATATCTTTAGTCCCGGTTAGTGACTACATCCCGGACTAAAAGCTCTCGTAGAAAGTAAAGGGCGGGAAAACTTGGCGGGAAGAGGTGGGAAATGGCGGAAAATATCTTTAGTCCCGGTTTGTGACTACATCCGGGACTAAATGGATATTATATTAAGATTCATTATATTTTTCTGATAATAATAGACATATTATTTGTTGTATTTGGATTATTACAATAAAAGATATGATTTTCCAAAGTTTTTTATATTAGTTTTAAATTAAAAAAGAAAATTTACAAATGAAATAATTTATAAATGATGCAAACAGATAAATGGATATTATATTAAGATTCTTTATATTTTTCTGATAATAATAGACATATTATTTGTTTTATTTGGATTATTACAATAAAAGATATGATTTTTCAAAGTTTTTATATTAGTTTTGAATTAAAAAAGAAAATTTACAAATGAAATAATTTATAAATGATGCAAACAGATAAATGGATATTATATTAAGATTCATTATATTTTTCTGATAATAATAGACATATTATTTGTTTTATTTGGATTATTACAATAAAAGATATGATTTTCCAAAGTTTTTTATATTAGTTTTGAATTAAAAAAGAAAATTTACAAATGAAATAATTTATAAATGATGCAAACAGATAAATGGATATTATATTAAGATTCTTTATATTTTTATGATAATAATAGACATATTATTTGTTTTATTTGGATTATTACAATAAAATATATGATTTTTCAAAGTTTTTATATTTGATTTGAATTAAAAAAAGAAAATTTACAAATGAAATAATTTATAAATTATGCAAACAGATAAATGGATATTATATTAAAATTCTTTATATTTTTCTGATAATAATAGACATATTATTTGTTTTATTTGGATTATTACAATAAAAGATATGATTTTTCAAAGTTTTTATATTAGTTTTGAATTAAAAAAGGAAATTTAAAAAAAACAAACAGTCGCGGGTCGTGGCTGGACCCAGGACTAAAGGGTCAGTGCGCGCGCGAAAACGAAGCGGCCGAAAAAGGGTCTTTAGTCGCGGGTCGAGGCTTAGCCCGCGACTAAAAGGGGGGTCTTTAGTCGCGGGTTAAGCCACGGCCCGCGACTAAAGACCCTTTAGTCGCGGGCGGTGGCTCAGCCCGGGACTAAAGGGGGGGTCCCTTTATGTACTCTTGCTCGCCCCTGGTTGTGCCCACCCGCACTTGGCAAACGACGAAGACGAAGAGGAGGCGCCGACGTAGAGAACAGGGGAAGTGCTGCCTGATTCCCGCGCCGCCGGCGCCCTTGTCTCCGGCCGGCCCGCCGTACCGCAGAGCCGCCTTGCCGTGTCACTGCCCCGCCGTGTCGCGCCACCCCGCCGTGCCGCACCGCATCGCCGAGCCGCGCCGCCCCGCCGCCCCGTCGTGCCGCACTGCCTCGCCAAGCCTCCGCGCGCCATGCCGCGCCGCCCCGCCGTGTCGCCACCCCGTCGTGCCGCACCGCGTCGCCATGCCGCCGTTGTTCCTCCGGAGCCCACCTCGCCGGAGGTGGTTATTTAGTCTAGTATTAATTAGTTAGTAGTTAGTGTAGTTATTAGTATAGTTAGTGTAGTATTAATTATATTTTTTTAATTAGTAGTATATTTAGGTTTTTGTAGTATATTTAGGTTTTTTAATTAGTAGTATATTTAGGTTTTTATATTTAGTGTAGTATATATATTTTTTTAATTAGTAGTATATTTTTTTAATTGTTAGCTAGGATTTTTTTTTAATTATTGTTTTTTTATAATTAGCTAGGGTTATTGTTTTAATTATAAATAGCTAGGGTTATTTTTTAATTATTGTTTTAATTATAATTAGCTAGGATTAGGATTATATTGTTAGCTAGGGTTATTTTAATTATAATTAGCTAGGGTTATTTTTTTGTTTTATTTTAATTACAAATGCACCCCTCTCATATGTTCCAGAGTTTTCCCGAGTTAGGGTTTTCACCCCTCGGAACCCCGATTAATTTGCCGAGCATGTTTTAGGGTTTCAATTCAATGCAATTCAACTTGTCATATCATCATACTTGCTTAAGTTATTAAAATTATGATTATATTGTTTTAGTTATTAGGATTATTGTTTTTTCTAACCTGTTTAACTCTCTTTTTGTTATAGATAATTAAGTCATGGATCCATCCGAATATCCTGGTCGCATCGGTGAAGGTTTTCTTCAGGGCATGATAAGAGGTGAAGACATTACTACCGGCGCCGAAGATATTTTGCTCGAGGAAGATATTTCCTCATATCTGAATCCATCCGGTGATGGACTAGAGGAAAACCTAATGTACCAAGGGGAATACGAGATGGACGAAGGGCAAACAAATAACAACAATAATGATGGCCCCTCGACAGGATCCGGCGAGGTACATATATATATAAAGTCTCGTGTTACCTCTATTCATTAACTGATCTAGATATATATTAATCACTCTCTATTCTTCTTTTAGCCCACCGGATCGAAGCAATCGACAGCTCGAACGAAAAGAGGGCCGAACAAAAAGTTGGATGGTAATCAGAGGTTCACCATCAAAGAAATAGATGATGATGGTGAACCGATTGCTCCAGAGAAGCACCGGAGGATGTTTATAAATCAATGTGGGGTGCTTGTTAAGGACAACCTGCTGATCACCATCCAAGAATGGAATAAGTCAAAGAAACCCGGTGAAGAATCCAACAGCTATGTCACCGATGATGCCAAAGATGACCTTTGGCAGAAGCTCATAGCGCATTTCATACTACCTCCAGAGTATGAGGAATTTGAGATAGATGGTATTACCCCAAGGCCGGGTGGGCTTGAAAATAGAGCAAAAGTCAAGGAGTGGGCACTAAGCAAGATGGCTGAACTGTACCGAAACCACAAGAAAAATTTATACGCGAAATATGTCGCGAAAAAGAAAACTCCAGACTTCAAAGGAGTAAACGAGAAGTTGAGAGAACAGTGGCCCAATTTTGTACAGTATAAGCAATCTGATAAAGCAAAGGCAAAGTCGGCAAAGAACGCGTTAAATGCTGCCAACAAGAAATACCATCATAAAATGGGGACAGGTGGCTACAAGAGTGCCATCCCTAAGTGGGAAACTATGGAGAAGGAAATGAGGGCTAGAGGCGTCACTCCTGGTACAGATGGATGGCCTCCGCCTCCGTGCAATACTACTACCTCATCGAAGAAACGGAAGTTCGACGGTCCCCCGCGCCCCACATCGAAGAAAGGTCAAACACCGAAGATAGTCGATATCCCGCCGGCTCTTCCAAAGAGACCTTATGACAAGACCGACGAGGAAACTAACGCGGGTGTGGCTGCCCAAGTTAAGACGCATTTTGCACCCAAAAAGCCTGAGCCAAAGCCGGTATATAACGAAAAAACAAAAAAGTGGGCTAAGTCCTTTCTTGAGCAACCATCCCAGATATCGATGAATCTGGAATCAGACTATGACCGAGAGATTATTAAGCAAGCACAGAAGAAAAAAATCACAAGTGCAAAAAGCGGGAAGCAAGTTGCCCAGCTCGGAGCACAGAAGAATCAATCGGTCGCCCCGCTCAAAGTCATTTCAGACCTCGACAAGGCCTTCAGAGCTGAAATGGATATGGACATGCAAATAATGGACCCTAGAGCCTGTAATAATGCTGCACTTATGGGAATCACTGTATCGGAGGCCAAAGCACTTGCTAACGAAGCAAATATGTCTCTTGGTCAATATTTAGGCTATGAAGATACGCCAGTGGGTCAGATAGTACGGCAGTATGTCCAAGGGCAGCCTCTAGTCAGTAATGAGGAGCTCGCGCGTCTATCCACACATATGCGAAATCTGCATGAATGGTACATGTCGCAAGCAGAAAAAAGCATCATAAAGATTGGTTTCCGGGGGACGTTAGAAAGGAGCATCACTTCAAACCATACTCGATACAGGTTCAAATGACCGAACTGTTTCAGTTATACAACCAGCGCGTCCTCGACAAATCTATCATTGGTTGCTACTGTCTGTAAGTTATTTATTTCTATAATTAAGTTTGTAGCTTTAGCTCGTTCATTGCATTTAATATATTATCCTAACTATATATCCTTTTGTATGATGATATTATATTCCGCAGAATGAAGATGCTTGAATGCAAAAGAGCTAGAAGATACGACGTTGGGTTCATTGACCCATATATCATTAATGAATATACGTTAAAGAATCACCCCAAAGACGTGGAGAAAGACCTGTCCAGGTTCTTAACCGAGCATAATTTTGTAAAGGAAATACTATTTCCTTACAACTTCAAGTGAGTGTTTATATCTTGTACACATTTTATTTTTTCTTACTGGCTGAGCTATGCATGTATGCTTATGTAAATGTCCGCAGATTCCACTGGATCTTGCTAAACATTCAAGTTGACAAGTCCCTAGTCGAAGTCCACGACTCATTATGTTGGGACCAAGAGAAGTGGAGCGACATGAAAGCAATGCTCCATAAGTAATTTCAATCATTATCGCATTATATCGTCCTCTTTCATTCATTTCCTGATATCAAGTAACTAATAACTCCTTTGTTCATTTTCTTTGCCGAGAAGGTGTTAGACACGGTTTAGACAGAAAATACCAGGTCCATTCAAAGAGGAGCTAACTTATAAAATGGCGAAGAGTTTACAGCAGCCACCGGGAACTCATTTATGTGGATACTACGTCTGCGAGTACATCCGCGAGTTGACCAGTGAGCAGAAAGTTGACTCACATTATATTTATGATTTGCGGGAGACACTAGAGCCAGACTAGCGCATAAGAGCAATTCAAGAGGAGCTAGCGGGATTTATGATGAAGGAAGTCCTTGATGTATATGGAGAGCATTATGCGGATGACGTGGAACTCGATTTGCCTTAGTCATCTCCATGTAGCTCATATGATATATATATTCATCAATGACCATGTAATTTTCAAAACATTTCTTCCTTTTGATATGATTGATTATATGTATGCTTGCAAGGGATCGATCTTATATAAATGCATCGACGTGTAGTGTGTATGTAGTAGCGTATAATATGTCTACTGAAATATATGTTTGTTATAGTGAAACACAAAACGAAAAAGGAACAAAATGGCAAAAAAAAAAAGGAAATACACAATCTCTGCCGCGGCAGAGAAATGTGGTGTTTCTCTGTCGCGGCAGGAAACCTTTTAGTCCCGGGTGGTGTTACAGCCCGGGACTAGAGGGTTCCGCCCCCCGCGGCGCTGAAACAGCCACGTGGCTGTTATCAGTCGCGGGCATTTGCGAGCTGGGACTAGAGGGGGGGGCCTCTAGTCCCGTTTTCGCAGTCCCGGGCCCAAAACCGGGACTAGAGCCCGTTGCGGCACGGGACTAGAGCCCCTTTTTCCACCAGTGTCATAATTACGTGAAAGTATAATTTTCTTCTTGATTATACGATTTGCTCTAAATTGAGGGCCCTGATTTGCAATTCGCACCGGGGCCTCAAATTTGTGGAGACGGCCCTGACTCTGCTTCACCTCTTATTTGTATAGCAAGAATTAAATCGGGATCACCTCACGATATATGTTGGTTGTCGTCGTGGAGTTCCATGATCAGAATCACAATGGCAAGACCAGAAACAAGTTGTTTATATTTGTTTAGTATATCTCATACAGCAAGTTGGCTTGCCATGATGTAGTGGGAAAGCCCACTTGTTATCATGAGTCGACATTTGAGTCTTGTTACGTACAAGAAAATTACAGCAGAAACATTTCATTTCACCCTTACGTATCAGAAATTACAAACACTACTACTAAATTAACCATCAGCCTACAAGCATAGACCTAAAGCTTAATCTTTCTTTGTGTTGCACGTAAAGGGTGAAGGAATCGATATCTATCACATGCAGGTCATGTGATGAGATCGGAATAATTTGATATTTGTAGTATTTTAAAAGATGCACTAGAAGGATGTGTGGCCTTGGCTACGCTGGTGTGTCAGATGTATATCATATCACATGTAGATCATATCGTACCAGTACGCTAACGTACCTGATATAGACTTGACTGAACAGGATGTTTAGCTATATATGGGTGACACCCAACCCGAGGGAGAATAAGAAGTTTGTAGGAAGTTTGATCTCTGGGTCCATCACAATAAGCTTTGCTTTTTCCCGATGGATCAGCTCAAACTAGCTTCCTCGTGTTTAGGTTTAGCGTTGATGGGGCTATTGCCCGTGCTAGCCTTCATCGTCCTTATGTTCAGGCCCAAGAGCAAGATCATAAGCAGTGGTCTCCCTCCTGGCCCTGCATTATGTTGGCCCCTTGTTGGCAACCTGCCAGAGATGATGCTCAACAAGCCGGCATTTCGGTGGATCCACTTGATGATGAAGGAAATGGGCACCGACATTGCGGGCATCCGCCTAGGTGGCGTCCTCGTCGTCCCGATCACATGCCCGAAGATTGCCCGTGAGGTACTCAAGAAGCAGGACGCCAACTTCGCCTCCCGCCCGCTTACCTTTGCCTCATCAACCTTTAGTGGTGGGTACAAGAACGCCGTGCTCTCCCCCTACGGCGACCAGTGGAGGAAGATGCGACGCGTACTCACCTCAGAAATCATCTGCCCCTCTCGGCACCGATGGCTCCACGACCAGCGCGCCCAAGAGGCCGACAACCTCACGAGCTATGTCTACACGCTCGCCACCGCACCATCCTCGGCAGTCGACGTGAGGCACGTTGCGAGGCATTACTGTGGCAACGTCATCAGGCGGCTCGTCTTCGGTCGGCGGTACTTTGGCGAGCCTCAGCCGGATGGTGGTCCGGGCGTGATGGAAGTGGAGCACATGGACGCTGTGTTCACCTCGCTAGGGCTCCTCTATGCCTTTTGCGTCTCTGACTACCTCCCGTGGCTGCACGGCCTCGACCTCGACGGACACGAAAAGATTGTCAAGGAGGCCAATGCGACGGTCAACCGGCTGCATGACATGGTCATTGATGAGAGGTGGCAGCAATGGAAATCCGGCCATAGGGGGGAGCTCGAGGACTTTCTCGATGTGCTCATCACGCTCAAGGACGCAGAAGGGAGCCCTCTTCTCACCATCGAGGAGGTCAAAGCACAGTCACAGGTATGTTTTATGTAACCGCTTAGATACACATAATACATGCAAGCAACAAGGCCACCCACGTGAAGGTCTATGAAGGTTTAAGAATAAATTACTTAATTTGTTGCATGGGATGATGGTGCAGGACATAATATTTGCCGCCGTGGACAACCCGTCGAACGCGGTTGAATGGGCGCTCGCGGAGATGACCAACCTTCCCGAGGTGATGCGAAAGGCGGTGGAGGAAATAGATCGAGTGGTGGGCCGAGAGCGGCTAGTGCAGGAGTCAGACATTCCACACCTTCGTTACGCCAAGGCGTGCCTTCGTGAGACATTCCGGTTGCATCCGGTCGCACCCTTCAATGTTCCACATGTCGCGCTAGCTGACACAAATGTCGCTGGCTACCGTGTGCCCAAGGGGAGCCATGTCATCCTCAGCCGTATGGGACTCGGCAGGAACCCAGCCATCTGGGACGAGCCGCTACGCTTCAAGCCAGAACGCCATATTAATATGGAAGCTGACAATGACGTGGCTCTCACCGAGAATGACTTGCGGTTCATCTCCTTCAGCACCGGCCGTCGTGGGTGTGTGGCGGCATCGCTTGGTACATCCATGTGTGTAATGCTTTTTGGACGGCTACTGCAGGGATTCACATGGAGCAATCCAGCGGGTGTGGCGGCCATCGATCTTACTGAGTCGGAGCATGATTTGTTCCTAGCCAAACCACTGGTGCTACACGCCAAACCTCGTCTGGTTGGACATCTCTACGCTTCTAGCCAAAGCTGAACAAGATAATATCTTATTTCAAATAATCAAGCTATGTGGACGTCCCTAACCTGTTGCAATTATTACTTTGGTTATTCTTTCCCCTTAATCGATTTTTACATATGTGTGAGTGTCTTGGTGTACCCTGAATTTTTATATGCTAGATGATACTCAGTGTGTTATGGCAGGATTTTTATATGTATGGAATAAAATTTCATATACATATTATAAAATATTTGATGTAAAGAAGAGCATTGCATCATCTGTTACTCAATAAAAAAATTATTACATGATTTGAGTACTTGATGAGTGCATTGGTAACTATCTAGTGTCTTTGTAGTCATTTTGCCATCAGAAAGGATGACCATGACATGTCTTTTTCCACGTTGGATGTATTCAATTGTGAAGAACGAATATCAGATCCAAGTATGCTCTTGATGTTAGCACACGATGGCACCAGGGGCGGATCCGTGCCTGGTGCTATAGGTGCCATAGCACCGGCCAAGCAGCTAAACTGTAACCGGCATTTGCTAATTTTCAAGACTAAAATTAGAAAAAAAAACCTATGTAATTAGCACCACTAAAGAAGCATTAGCACCAGAATTGGGCACCTTCCAGCTCCGCCCCTGGATGGCACCCCCTTGCTTCCCCTCTTGTGAAGTTAGGTCTAGTGGTTGTTTTATTTCTTTGAACGTTTGTATTGAAGTGGTATACATTTTGCTAGCTTGTATATGTCGATTTGTTGAATATGGAAGTACACACGGTTTTCATTGTTGTCCTGGATAGAAATTAAGAAACTTATTACATGAAGGTAGAAATCTCTACTATCTAAAAAGAATATTGGCATTCCATTTTCTGCCATTTTGCAATAGTCGTCGTCCTTCGTCACGTGTCCTACCTCAATTTCTCATGTTCCAATCCGCTTGTCCGCACGCGCCCGAATGGGCCAAGCCCAATGATCCCATGCACATGTCTAGTATGCTCTCTCCCTATCTTGATGACGCCTTCTTCATCCCGACCTCACGACGCCCCGCCACTTACACCTACTACTTCCCTGGCCACGCACGACTCTGGTTGTCTCCTCCCTGTTGAGCACTTCTCAAGTGGGCATGCTCGGTTCTACTCGGTTGTCCATTGGTGGAGAGCGAACTGAAGTTCAACTTACCCTAGAATCCATGGGCGAGAGTTGTCGAGGTCCACCCTGTCTTGCCTCGCGCCTCCCGACCTCATATGCTTTGTCGCCTCTCCCCGAGCTCCTGCATGCCGCTGCATCACCCCGACCGCCTCGCGTCGTCGCGCCTCCCTAACCTCTTGTGCCACATCACCCATGTGAGGGCCAGCGGCCGCCTCCTCCTCCATCGCTAGCACACGGTTCTTGCATCGCCCACGCTGATTCTGCTCCTCTGTGCCCCGTACCCGTTGCCCGCTGGTTCCCCCGGCGAGCTCCTCCCTCGTTGATGGCTTGCCTCCCTAGACCACCCCCTAGATTTCACACCTTCTTTGTCGACGATTAGTGTGGCTCTCCACCTCAATGTATGTTTCATGTAGATTCGGGATCTAAAACGGCTATACTAGGGGCACCATATTGATTTCCCCTGCAAAGCAATATGACTCCTTTGTCGATCGTGAGAATCTCCTATCTCTGATGCATCCTTAGCTCTACTTAATAATTAGCGTGCTTGATTTCATTGGGGATTCATGTCCAGTTCTTGTGGTAAGAATCAAACTCCTATACTGCTTCTTTTTAGTACTTTTGATGCAAATCACAGCAACAGATATGTACTACAAATATGTGCCACTTTACTAAATTGTAGTGTATCCTTGTTCAGTTTGTTCCAAAATAGCATCAGTTATTTTCTTTCGGAAGTTCTAACTTTTCAGAGTTTGTCATACTAAACATATACCACCAATGTGAGTGGCAATATGGTACACACACATAGTGGTGGACCTAGGATTTTAGTGAAGGGTATGCCACACAAAATATCCATGCCAATTGACAATGATTTTTCATCGGAATATAAAGAACAAATGATAGACTATGAATTATGACAAAATAATGCAATAAAAGGAATTTTCATTATAATAAAAAGGTGATTTTTTGACATATGCACCATCCATGGCGTGTTCTAATATTGAACTAAATTTTTGGTGTTGGGTGCAATCCTAAATTTCTAAAGTACACCCATGGAATAATTTTAGCAACACTATAAATACAACTAGATTGTACTAAGATAAACAACAATATATGTACGGGCTTATAGCTCCTATGCGACGTCTTTACGCGGAATTGTAAGGAATACGACATCGTTGAAAAGAATAGCTCGCATGCGACGGTTGTGAGGCAGCTAATATCCCAGGGCCACACGGGCCATAAAACGGTCGTAAGGACACATTTAACTTTGTTCCAAGATTAGGGTTAAGCCAAACCGGTCGGTTGGGACAGTCAGTCAAGCCAGTCAAACCAACCGCTTCCGACCGAGAGCGCGCGTCACACTGACTGTAGCTTCCCTAACGGCGGCGGCAGACCTCACCCATCGTTCTCGGCGCTGGCGGAGGCACGACAATTAATTTAGGCGGCGGCGCTTTCGTTCGACGGCGAAGGTGGTGAGTGCCATTTGAAAGCTAATTCCTCTCCCATTCTTCTCAATTCGAGATCTGAGCGTGCCCATTAATGCTAGATTATGGAGGCGAGGGTCTGCTGAACGGGGCGAGGGGGAACGATATGGAGCATGGAGAGGGGACTTCTAATCGGTATATCCCGTATCTCTGCACTTAATTTATCTAAGGTTGAGCTCTTTGTTCACTTCCGCTAGCTCAAAGTGCCCGCCAAAAACAGGGGAGACGATGTTGCGCGCCAAACCTTCGAATTTCGCATGAATTTCTTTCCCTCTAGGGCTGTTTTAGTTGATGGCAGCACGCAGCTCATTGAGAGAGACACAATTGTTAAATGGGAGGTAGAATTAGAACATGTTGATCCCCAAGAGCTAATAAACATGGGAGAGGAGGCGGTGAGGAAAATGGTGGAAAAAATTGGGGATGGTGTGGTTTGGGGGCCAGAGCAAGAAGTTTATTTGTTACGATTTGATGATTGCAAATGTGACTATGTTAGGGTTGAGACAGGGGAACATATAGTTGATGAAATCGATGAGCGAAACGGTTGGACAAGCAAAACTGTTCTGTTTTTAGCAGAGCTCATTGATCTGAAACCTGATTCGAGGGTTGGATATGTGGCCTCAAAGCTGGCTGCTCAAATGGTCGAGGATGATTGGGCTGCACAAAGGCAAGTAATGCCTATACTTATTGAGTTGGAAGTGTTAACAGTGGAGGATGATGCTAATGCACAAGGGGATGCTGCAGATGCTAATGCACAATGGATTGTAACTGTTGACTGGAATTCAGTTGAGATACATGACCGGACTGATTTGGTCATTGCACCAATAGATGACATTGAAATGGCAAAGATTTTTGGCATTCCTATAGATGACAGAGACAAGGAGAAGAAGAGGGATGAAGCTGCAAATGATGGTGACAACCATTTAAGAGATGAAGAGGCAGATATAGATCTAGAGTTGTTGGAAAATGCTGCAGTTCATGTAGATGATGCACATGATGATGAGCTAGTAACAGTTTATGACAAAGAGGACCCAGTTATTGAAGTTAGGAGATTGTTTCTAAGCATGGATGAATTCAGGATGTGTTTCAGGACATATGCAGTCAAACATGAGTTTGATACCAAGACTATGTGGACTGATAAAAAGAAGTTCTATGCAAAATGCGTAGGTTATGATGGTGGTGCCAAGCCTTGCAAGTGGTATATATCTGCTAGACGCCAACCTGATGGAAGGACAATAAGAGTGGATCAAATTCCAAAACCTCATACTTGCATTACAAGTTATCAAACAGTTACAAAGATGACATCACAATTATGGGTTGCAGAAAAGATCAAGCCCATTTTAGCCACAATACCAAACAGCACTGCAAAGAGACTGAAAATAGACTTGGAAAAGCAGTACCCCATTAAGCTGAATTATACTACAGTGTGGAAGGCAAAGCAAAGGGCAATGAAAGAGCTATATGGTGATTGGGCAAATACCTTTCGAATGCTTTATAACTTCAAAGCAGAAGTAGAGAAGAGGTCACCTGGTAGTGTTGTGGAGATAGATACTGAGGTAACAGCTGATGGGAAAGTCTTCTTCTCTAAATTCTTCATGGCTTTAAAGCCTTGCATCGATGGCTTCAAAGCAGGGTGCCGTCCATATTTGAGTATAGACTCATCTTTCTTGACTGGAAAGTGGAATGGTCAACTAGCAGCATGCAATGCTTTAGATGGACACAATTGGATGTTCCCTGTAGCTATTGGCATGTTTCAGTCTGAGACAGAGGCATCATGGACATGGTCCATGATGCAGTTGAAAAGATGCATAGGGCCAGTCTCTCCATTGGCAGTGCACACAGATGCATGTAAAGGTTTAGAAAATGCAGTGAAGATTGTTTTCCCTCATGCTGAGCAGAGGGAGTGCTTCGGCCATATGTGGATGAATTTGATCAAAAAATTCAGAGGAGATGATTTTGGACGCATGTGGCCAGCAGCAAGATCTTACACCAGGCAGACACATTCATATCACCTTGAGAAGATTAAGGCGGCATGCTCTGAGGAGGATAGGGTCAGGTTTTGTACATGGTTGGAAACCTACCATTCTCTTTTATGGTACAGGTCTGGTTTTAACACTGCCATCAAATGTGATCATATCAACAATAATTTGGCAGAAAGTTTCAACAACAAAGTGAAGGAGTTAAAAGACTTGCCTGTCCATGACATGGTTGACCAGATCAGGATCATGATCATGAGGTTGTGGGAATTGAGAAGAAGGCTTGGTGATGTTCTTTAAGGAGATAAGCTTCCTGATGTTGTGCAGCAAGTGGTCAACAGGAGTAGAAATCTTGCACATGCGTGTTGAGAAATCCTCATTGTGGGGTGCTGAAGTCAGAGATACAAAGACTAGCAGGAGGCATGTTGTTGACACTCAATTGCATGAATGCACATGCCTTGAGTGGCAACACACTAGGAAGCCTTGTGAGCATGCCATACTTTTCTTGGCCTCCAAACACAAGCTAAATATGCACCCATATTTGCATGAGTATTATTCTGTAGAAAAATTCAAGGCTGCATATGGAACACCAATTCCAGCACTTACAGATCAGTATCAGTGGCCTGAAGTGGACATTCAGTTCTCCTTGTGTCCTCCTTTGATGAAAAGAAAGGCTGGCAGGCCCAAGCAGAGTAGATTCAAGACTTGGTTTGAGAAAGGTGGGAGTAGCAAGAAGGGAAAGAAAGATGCCAAGCCAAAAAGGGCCCAAAAAGGTAACAAGAATAGATGCAAACTCTGTGAAGAACTTGGACACCGAGCTGGCTCTACCAAGTGCAGATACACTGCTGAAAAGCCAAAGTATGTTCATCCAAAATCTATCCCATTTCTTGTTGATGATTTGTCTCCCCCATCTAACTTGCTTGTTTTCAGGAGGAAGCGTGGAGAAAAAGGCCCACATCTTGTTGTTGACGAATGCTGGCCAGTGAAAAGGGCAAGAATCAATGGCCAAAGAAAGAAGAGAACTAACCAGATCATGTTTGGTGCTGCTGAGGTGCAATCTGAACTTGTTTTGGAGGATGATGTGCAAACTGTTGAGGCTTTAGGGCACATCGTTTTTGATTTGGAAGCTCTGGTGCAAAATGAGGGGCAAAATGAGCCTGTTGTTGAGGCTCTAGTGCAAAATGAGCATGTTGTTGAGGCTCTGGTGCAAAATGAGACTGTTGTTGAGGCTCTGGTGCAAAATGAGCCTGTTGTTGAGGCTCTGGTGCAAAGTGACCATGTTGATGAGGCTCTGGTGCCAGATTGTGATGTTGAGGAGGTGCAGGAGGTGAAGGAGACTCTTGGACGTGTTGTGGGGAGGCCAGATGGTAATGGTAAGAAAAAGAAGAGCATAAACCTGTTGTGTGGTGTGAAACTTGCGAAGGAGAAGAAAACGAGGGGTAAGAAGAGCCAAAAGAAATAGACTTTGAATTTGGCACTTGTTGTTGTAAACATTTGTTATTGTAATAATTTGGCAGTTGTTGTTGTTGTTTTAAACATTTGTTATTATAATAATTTGTCACTTGTTGATAATTTGGACAAAATTCAAATATGATGGTAAATTTGAATTTCAACAAATGAAGCTATGTCACTTTTCTATTTTTGTATGAGCTTCCAACGTTTTTCTCATATGTACAATACAACTCGTCCTCACCCTGATCCCTTTTGTGAAGTACAACTCACCCTCACCCAAAATGTGGTAGAAATGGGCTCCAAAGCTAGGGTAAACCACCCCATTTCTAAGCAAGTTTTTTTCGACCATTTCTAAAACCAAGTTTGATATTTTTCCTCAAAACTATGTCACATAACATGACACCATGCGAATATTTTGTATTTTTTTGATTTTTTTTGAATTAGTTATGCACATCTGAATGTCTGGTCAAACTTCTTGAAGGGTTTTCATAAATATTCTTAGCTAGGGGCTGAGGATCACAAAACTAGCATTGGATCTCTGATGAAATAACATGTTGTGAACCTAAAAATGATTTTTACAAAAAATCATCAGCATGAAATCATGTACTTGTAGTTCATATCTTACCCACTTCCAGCCGATTCGGCAGGATTTGTCTTTTTCACCAGGGATGGAATAAAAGGTTTGAGATACTCAAGTTGGTAAATTGTACATGCTAGGTGGTCTAGTATTTTTGAAAAATAGGATGTTACCATTTTGAAATTGTACATGCTAGGTGGTCATATCTTACCCACTAGATTCCTGCATTTATTACCGAGTAAATCAAGGCCAAATTCTATTTTCTCTTTTATTTTTCACTGCCAATGAACAACTACCTTGGACGTTTTTTCTCTCTTTCGCATTAATGCATGCATGCATGCAGGAGAGGGGGCGACGATGCAGGGGTCACGTCGCATCCTAGCAATTTTTTTGCACTGACCGCATTGATCACGCACGCGGCTACGCCCGCTGCCTACACGCAATGCTGCGCCAACACTGGATTCCCACGCCGCCCTTCACGCCCCGTCCTCAATAAATAGCCAAAACGCCTTTGCCTCCTCATCTCATCTTGCCCCTCATCTTCAACCTCGAGCCCGTCCCTTTGCCTCCTCCCAGCCCCAAAACACTCCGGCGACCATGGCAACCTCCTCCCTCTGCTTCCCTTCCGACACCGAAGTTAGCGACGAGGACAACCACCCGGACCACAAGCAGGTTTGGGAGCAGGAGGCGCCCACGCGCCCTAAGCGTGGCAAAAAGGGACGCAAAGCCTCGCCCTACCCCAGGGCGGAGGGCCCCTTAGTCCACAACCCCGTCCCCGGCGGCGACAACCTCCCCGACGACGGCCCCTCCGAAGAGTACTGGAAGGCGGCGGAGAAGGAGGAGGAGGCGGAGCTGGCTGCTTACGCCAAGTGGGAGGAGAAGCGGGCCAAGCGCGCCTTGAAGAAAAGGCACAGACGGGAGGAGGAGGAACGACGGGAGGCCAATCGCTGGGCCTTCCAGGAGGAGAAGCGGCTGCGGGAGCAGCGGGAGAGGCTGACGGACTGGAATGTTGCAGCGGCTCGGAGGGCGGCGGCACCGGCACCGCCTCCACCGCCGATGGAGTAGGGTAGCTAGGGTTAGGATTTAGGGGCTAGCCCAGGGTTTAGGCGCCTATTCCCTTCTATATTATTGTACCCTTTTCTTTTTATTGTAATATTATCCCAATGTTATCGATCGGGCTATCTAATATAAATGTTATCTAATATATTATCTATCCCCTTGTTTTATTGTAATCTGTGTTTTATTGTATTGTCATTTGTCAAAACACCCAAAACAACAAGTGCATAAAACAAAAGACACAAAAACAAGTTCTCATATAATACTCGTGCAATATTTATAAAATGAGTGAAATTAGAAAATCTCAAAAGGAAGAATAAGTTAACGTTATGATGGTTGATTATTTTCAAACAACACATGGTTCATTTTCAAACAAGGAATTTACATTTTACATAAGTTAAAGGAGAGACTAAGTTATGTTAGTTAAATAGATGCCCTTGGACTTCATTTATATATTTACTTTCGCAAAAAAACAAAAGATTGCGACCTAAGCACGAGTATCTGCAGATCCACATGTCCCTATTTAGATTGTAAAGTGAGTACCATTTTTTTGCCCAATCAACATTTAGTTACTATTGGGCCTGGATACGACCATTTTGGCCTGGCTAAGTTCTATTTGGGCCTGGCCTTTTTCAATCCTCGTCAATTGTTTTTTTAACTCTTCAACCCCTCCCACTTCCCTGCATACGGGCGCCCCCTGCACACTGATAAAACTGAAGGAACACTGACGAAACTGAAGAAACACTGATTTCGAAAACAGAGCAGCTCAAAATTAGCCCGAATTTGTGTTGCATTTTATTCAATCCAAAGACATAGACCATTACATCCATTACAAAGCATCACTTGAACATTGATTGCGTTGTTTAATGACTAACGATCAGGAGATAAACTAATCCGAGAGAAATTACACAAAAATAAAAAAACCGGCCATCAGATTGTCCTGCTTCTTCAATTCGATGATTTGCCTTAGCTGCTTGTTCATCTTCTTCAGCTCGGCCTTCACTTCCGCATCCACCATAGTACCAGCGGAAATGGGGTTGCCACATCCCAATTGCTCCACCACGGACGGGTTTTCGAGTTCCCGGGATGCTACCTCCACCCCAATTCGCTCGATGTACTCATCAAGCCACTCAAAATGCCCACATTTTGGCAGTTCCTGAAATCACAGAGATGAACCCTAAATCCCAAATTCGATGAAATGCATGAAATTTCGAAAGAAAAGCGAGAAATTGGCGCTCGGAACACTCAGATCTCACCTTTCCCGGCTCAGGCTTGCTCTCACACTTCACAAATTCCCGGTCAATGTTGCCGTTCTTGTCGGTGGATGTGACAAGCCGCTTCAGGGGCGCGGTACGGGGGCAATCAGGGCACCTCCTCATCGGCACCGCACCATACCGAGGCCATGAGCGGTGGGAGGAAGCAGAGCTCGACATCCCTCGCCGGTGTTGCCGCACTTGCTCGCCGGAGAAGAAAATGGAAGGGGATGAGATGCTGGAACGGTGGCGGGAGTGCTCGGGTGCGGGGACGGATTAGGGCCAACGGCTCTCTTCAACCGCAGGGTGGGTCCCACGATATGAGGTGGACATCAGGTGAGTTCCGCCGTGACGTGGAGAGGCTGTGGGTCCTACTGTGCTCAGCTGATTCGAATTCGTTGACGGTCTCGTGGGGTTAAGTGGAAGTGTCGCACGGAAGCTATTTGCCGCTTCAGAAGTGTCGCATGCGAGCTATTCTTTGCAACGATGTCGCGTTTCTTCCAATTCCATGTAAAGACATCGCATGGGAGCTATAAGCCCATATATGTACAAAGAATGTTACCAAAAACTTCAACTAGGTATATAACAATGAATCAAGTATACTTGACTACGGAAGACTAATTATCAGTTAACTACATTATCAGTTGATACTACGCAACTAACTATCCCATATACAGTTAAATCATAGTGTATAGCCGATTATACGTGCTTCCTGTAATAGTACAAACTCGCTACTTAGAGACGGTCAATTTCCCTCAGACGGTTTCTCGTTTCGGCTCAAGCGCATAGTTTCTAAGAGCACACCACCTGAGCCGGTTTTTCTTTGTGGCTATACGTGACCTTAGATGGTGCAAAAAGGCAAACGCCTCTAACATCTACGAGCTGGAGATGGGCAATATTTCTGACCGCTTGCAAGAACTCTTCAACCTCAGACGGTCTATACTATGTACCGTCTAGAATAGTAAGACGACCTGAGTCGGATTCTAACAAAGGCCGTCTCTAGAACTAGTGTGCCTCGAAGCTGCTTTTTAAAGTGACCATCTCTAGTGTGTATACCATTTTAAATAGTAGCATGCTAATTCTAACTCGGTTATAGATGATGTGACACATAATCATGATTCACTGGCCAGATAGACAGATTAACTCATGAACTTTTAGCAGCCAGTCAAAATAAGACCATTATATTAGCAATCAACATTAATCCAATAGTTGGTGACATCCATACATATTTAGCCATTACATTATGGCAGTGCATATATACAATGTGGAGTTCATACATCGAAGAAGCATAATTAGTACTCGAGTAGTAATGGACTGCCTGGTGGAAGTTTCTAAACCAGAATATATACCTCTCCATTATCTATTTTATCAAAGCTAAAAGGACAATGCTATCCTGCTTTAAGTTGAAGCTTCTCACAACCTTCTCCCATCTGGTCATCAAGATTGCATTTGACCCATAAGCTCCCATCTTCATCGTAACCATCTTTGGCTTCTTGCTCTTCATTTGCCAAACATGGATATCAATTGGTTCATCAAGGCAATTCTTTAGATATTTTCTAATGAACTCAGCTCCAAAAGTCTGCACAAATACAAATAGTTGAAGAATTAGAATTTCATTACTGGAAGTATTTAAATATCATAGGGTAGCATTGTGATACGTCGTAAACGTATCTATAATTTTTTATGTTCCATGCTTGTTTAGTATCTACTTTGCTTTGATTCATCTACACTTTGAGATATTTTTATATGTTTTCTGAGACTAACCTATTAACAAGTTGCCACAGTGCTAGTTGCCTGTTTTCTGTTGTTTTTGGTTCCAGAAAAGTCAGAAAATGAATATTCTCGGAAGTGGACGGGACAAAAACCAAAGTCAATATTTTACCGTGGGGAACACGGAGCCAGAAGACGATACGGAGGAGGGCCTCGAGGGGGCCACACACCCTGGCCACGCTGCCAGGCCTAGCCCGCGCCTAGGGGGTGCAGCCGCCTCGGGCACCCCCTCAGCCTCCCTCTTCGCCTATAATAAGCCCCTGATACCTAAACCCTAAGGACACGATCAATCTTCCATGAAACAGTGTGTAGCCGCCGCCACCATCGTCCCTAGATCAGGGTGATCTGAAGCTCTTCCCGGCACCCTGACGGAGGGGAGAGATCATCTCGGAGGCCTTCTTCATCACCATGTCAGCCTCCGGTATGAAGCGTGAGTAGTTCCACCTTGGACTGTGGGTCCATGTAGTAGCTAGATGGTTGTTTCTCCTCCTTTGTGCTACAATGTTTAGATCTTGTGAGATCCGTTCATGATCAAGATCATCTATTTGTAATCATGCATGTTGTGTTTGCAGGGATCCGATGGATATTGAGAGTACTATATCAGATTGGTTAATGATTCTATATTATTGATTCTATCATATCTGTCTTGTTTGAGATCTTGCATGCTCTCCGTTTCTAGTAGCTATCTTGGCCAAGTACATGCTAGTGACTCCAAGAGGGAGTATTAATGCTCGATAGTGGGTCCGTGCCTCTATTTAATCTGGGGAAGAGACAGAAATCTCTAAGGTTGTAGATGTGTTGTTTCTACTAGGGATAAAACAACGATCTCTTGTTAATGGAACAAGTGGATTGTTTACTTTACACACCTTGCTTAAAGCAGTTATCCGTTGCTTGCAACTTAATACTAGAGGGGGTTCGGATGATAGATTACTAGTCATAGATGCAGTTGGATGGCGGTCTATGTATATTGTTGTAATGCCCAATCAAATCTCATAGGATCATAAATGTCTAGTATTGCATTGTTATGCCTTGCTCTGTCCTGTCAATTGCCCCACTGTAATTTGTTTACCCAGCATGTTATGTTGTTTATCTTAAGGAGAACACCTCTAGTTAACTATGGACCCCGGTCCAATCTTTACCATTGATACATCTTCCATTATTACTGTTTACTTTCTGCAAGCCACCATTACCTTCCACACCATACAGTTAATCCTTTGTTTTCAGCAAACCAGTGAGATTGACAACCTCACTATTCATTGACGCAAAGTCTTGAGTTTGTGTTGTGCAGGTTTCCAAGTTGCTAGCAACACCTTTGGGTCGTTTCCTTCCTCCTACTGGTTCGATAACCTTGGTTTCTTACAAAGGGAAAACTTGTTGTTGTTATCATCATACCTTCCTCTTGGGGTCTCCTAACGAAGCTCTAAAGTGATCTGAGCTACACATCATCAAGCTATTTCTGGCGCCGTTGCCGGGAGGCTAAGGACGTCTTCACAAGGGGAGTCCTTCACAACCTTTGTCTTTACTTTTTTTGCTTAGTTTCTTTTGCCTTGTTTTCTTTGCCTCTTTTTATCAAAGACTCCAAAAATATTAGTTTTGTTTGGTTTGCTTTCTCTTATAAAAAACAAAAAATATTTAGTTCCTACTCTAGTTACTGATGTTGTTGGTTTGCTCCACTTTTGGAAAAATGAACTCTGCTGAGAACACCAAGTTGTGTGACTTCACTAGCACAAACAATAATGATTTCCTAAGTACACCTATTGCTCCACCTGCTCATGATGCTACCTTTTATGAAATTAAGCCTGCTTTGTTGAATCTTGTGATGAAAGAGCAATTTTCTGGTGCTAGTTCTGATCATGCTACTACCCACCTCAATAACTTTGTTAAACTTTGTGAGATGCAAAAATATAAGGATGTAGATGGAGATATTATTAAGCTCAAGTTGTTTCCTTTCTCCTTGAGAGGAAAAGCTAGGAATGGTTGCTATCCTTTCCAAGAAATAGTATTAGTTCTTGGATTAAGTGCAAAGATGATGATTTTATTGGAAAATACTATCCTCCTACTAAGATTATATCTATGAGAAGTGAAACAATGAAATTCAAATAACTTGATAATGAACATGTTGCTCAAGCTTGGGAAAGAATGAGACCTTTGGTTAAGAATTGTCCTACTCATGGACTTACTGCTTGGATGATTATCCAGACTTAATATGCAGGGTTAAACTTCTCTTCAAGAAATTTGTTGGATTCAGCTGCTGGAGGTACCTTTATGAGCATTACTTTGGGTGTTGCAACAAAGCTCCTTGATAATATGATGGTTAATTATTCTGAATGGCACACTGAGAGAGCTCCACATGGTAAGAAGGTAAATTCTGTTGAACAAACCTCCTCTTTGAGTGATAAGATTGATGTTATCATGGTTATGCTTGTTAATCGAAAAACTCATATTGATCCAAATAATGTTCCCTTAGCCTCTTTGGTTTCTCAAGAAGAGCAAGTTGATGTGAACTTCATTAGAAACAACAATTTCAGCAACAATGCCTATAGGAATAATTTTGGTAGTAACAATAATTATAGGCCTTATCCTCCTAATAATGGAAATACCTATGGAAACTCCTACAACAATACTAGAAGTGCTCCCTCTGAACTTGAAGTCATGCTTAAAGAATTTGTTAGTAAAAAAACCACTTTCAACAAAACTGTGGAGGAAAAGCTTATGAATGTTGAGAAAAATATTTCCTCTTTGTCTGAAGCACAGTCCTCTTTGATTAATAAATGGCTACTAAACCTGAAACCTTGGAAAGCACCTTTGCTGCTACTCATGCCATACAAGTTACTATTGATGAAAATGTTATACTATTAGCTCAACTACATGCTAAATGGGAAAGATAAGCTGAAATTTCTAGAAATAATAGTGTGTGCACTATTACCACCACCAATATGGATGCCACCAAACCACAATAAGTCCCTATTCCTCCTACCACAATGCCTAAACCCAATTAATCTACTACCAGTGATGCTAAGTTTGATTTTGATCTTGATGGTTGCAATATTTCTGAAGTGATTATGTTCCTACAAAAGCTTTCTAGAAGTCCTAATGCTAGTGATATGAATGTGGCTTTCGCCAAACACATTACAGATGCTATCATTAAAATTAAGGAAGAAAAGTTGAAACACAAAGCCTATATTCCTAGGAAAGTAGAAGATAGTTGGGAACCCATCATTAATATGCAAGTGAATGACTTTGATCTCAAAGCTTCATGTGACATTGGTTCTAGTGTCTCTATTATGCCTAGAAAGATTTATGAAATGCTTGATTTGCCACCTTTGGAAGATTGCTATTTGGATGTCCCACTTTTTGACAATGCTAAAAGGAAACTCATGGGAGTGTTAATGATGTTCTTATTATGGTTAACAATGCTTATGTCCCTGTTGATTTCTATGTTTTGGATGTTGAATACAATGCTTCTTGTCCTATTACTTTGGGAAGACCTTTTATTAGAACTATTGGTGCCATCATTGATATGAAAGATGGCACAATTAAATATCAATTTCCATTCAAGAAAGTTATTGAACACTTCCCTATGAGGATAGATAAGTTGCTTTTTGCTCCTCCTTTGAAAGCAAGGTTTGATGTTAATGCTTCTTCATTTGAAAATACTTGATTCTTGCTTCTTATGCCTAACTTAAATGCGTTAAAGAAAAGTACTTCTTGGGAGATAACCCAATAGTTTTCTTGAGTCTTGGAAGTTATTAATTCTGTAATAACCTCTCATTATCCTTTTTATTTGATTTTTGTGCCAAGAATAACCTCTAATGAGAGGGAAGTAAGATTTGGGGAGTTGCTGTCCCGAAACAGATTTTTGTGCTCCACTGTAATTATTCGTGTAAAATATCTGTAAGTCGGATTGAGCTGTACTTTTATGAATAAATCCCCCAGGTTGTTAGCTAACTTTCGTTATATTAACACTTTTTGATTTGAGCAACAGAAGGTCTTCGAAAAAATCGGTTTCTACCTGCTGGTCTGTTGTGGCGGATTTCTGCCATTATTTGCATTTGCCTCTTATTGATTTCTTTTGGGGTTCTTTTTGGGAAATTGAGCTTTGTGAGGGAATTGCTACAGTATCTTGTGTCTTTAGTGAAAATTTTGCTGTTTTGAAACTAAACCCCAAAGGTCTATTATCTTTTGAATGCACTAATGTTGCTAATGAAGATTGTGTGAAGTTTGTATGAAGGAAAATTTTCAGGTGTAAGGAAAGAATGATGTAATGAGATGAAGAATGGACAAAAGCTCAAGCTTGGGGATGCCACCCCGTGTCACCCCAAGAAATATTCAAGAGGTACAAGCTTCAAAGCTTGGGGATGCCCAAGGCATCCCCTTCTTCATCAATAAAAATCTTAGGTCTTTCCAGACACTTCGTTTTTATTGTTTCATGGACAAGTTGTGTTGTTCTTGGAGCGTCTAATTTTAGTTTTTGTTTTTGGTTTGCTTAGTTTGCTTGAATAAAGTATTTGGAACCCCGTTTTCGCTCTGTTGTTTCAAATAAGTTGATTAGTGTTGGAGAGGAGTAGAAAGTTCTTGCTTGAGTAATACAAGAGGAGCTTGCTTTGACTGTGACTTAGACTTTATCATGTCATGCTAGATGTTGTTTTGACCTTATGCTTAGTGATTATTGTTGTAGCATGACTTGTTCCAAACAATTAGGATTGCTTAATGTGCCTTGAAAGAATCATGCGTTGTTTTAGCATACAAAAGCATAGTATTGTGGTATTCTCCTTTGATGCTTTGTTTGGGTTGACTTGGCACATGCGCACACCATGTTATGACTATGAACCAGTCACTATAGCATCTATGATCATTTAGTTTTTGACTTGTGGTACCACTTGATGCTTTGATTAGTAATGTTTTGTCGCTCTGCATGATTATGTCCATTATTGCTCTCTTAGTTGGTCGCTCCCAGTTTTTTCCTAACCTCCACTTGTATTGAGTAAGCTCTACTCATGCATCTAACTCCCAAGAAACCAAGTTATTCCAAAGTGTCCACTATAAATTCCTATGCATGGTGTGTTACACCATTCCAAGTATATTCTTGTTTTATCTACCTACCAATTAAAAAGTCACTTTGTTATGTGAAAGTTAGTGATAAAAGCTCTCACAAACTTGATGGCACACTTAATTTTTCTTGCCCCTAATAAACTTGAACCATTGTGTCATTTATGTTGTATATGCTTGCACTTATACGTTGGAATTAGCATAGCCATGCTATCATGGGAATGATTTCAACATTGCACTTGTACATTGTACCCAGTTGATATCATGCTCTTTTGTTTACGGATGTCGTCGGTGTGAAATAAAATGGGAGCTTGTAAGTCCATGGAGTTATGTATGTGTGTTAGAGAAACGCCTAGGCCGCTAGCATAATCCATGCCTAATCATGGTGGAAACTTGTAGCATCACCATAGTGAGCAATCTATGAAGCTTACTTTTTATAAAAAAGAGACATATTGAAAAGAGGAAAGAGAGAGAAAAGCACTATTTTCCCATGGTTAATAAGAAGATTGGTGAGATGCTCATTGTGTACTTGCCTTGTCATTTTGATTATGGGATAGCTCCTGTATCATGTGCAAGGGGTACCCCATTGGCGGTTCTCTATGATACACATGTACTTACTATGACAAGAACTTACCGGTGACTAAAGTTGAGTAGCATGAGGAACGGCCCTCGTACTCAAGGGACATGAGATTGCCAACTTATACTTTGTCAAGCATATACTACATAGTTTGTTCACTTTAACCTTAATCGCTTCAAGATGCTTATGATAGGGGCAATGATAGCTGAAAGCCAACAAGTACCATAATTTTTGGAAGATCTTTATGAGACTTGAAATCCCTGCTTCCCTTTTATGAAGGGGCTTTCTTCCACCATTATATTGAGTCTCCACCTTCTATCCTTAGGAACCAATTAAGAGAGCATAGTTGCCATTCTTAGTTCTATGTGTATTGTCCCAAAACTTATTGATTGACTCAAATTGTTGATATTGCTTTCTCTTGAACTATTTGTATGTAGTCACTCTTATAAACTTTTAAGGTGTCCTATGCATTTATTGCTACTCCATGAGGGACAAGATGAATGCCACTATGCTATGTTTTCTATATGTGAAACAAACAAACGTCTTTCAATGCATTGTTATTCATGATTGATGGCGCCCACCACTTGTCGTGGGACGCTTTGTTGGAAACCCCAAGAGCAAGGTATGAAGTAGCACAGCAGCAAGTTTCCCATAGTAAGAAACCGAGGTTATCGAACCAGTAGGAGGAAGGAAACGTCACACAGGTGTTGCAAGCAACACGGAGACATGCACAACACAAACTCAAGACTTTGCCCCAACGAATCTGTGAGATTGTCAAGCTCACTAGTTTGCTGTAACAAAGGATTAAATGTATGGTGTGGAAGGCAATGGTTGCAGCAAGTAAACAAGTAACCGTGGAAGATGTATCAATGGTAAAGATTGGACCGGGGTCCATAGTTCACTAGAGGTGCTCTCCTTAGATAAACAACATGGCATGAAGGGTAAACAAATTACAGCAGGGCAATTGACAGGAACTGAGCAAGGCATAACAATGCATTTACTAGCCAGAAAGATCCTATGAAGTTGATTGGGCAATACAACAATATATATAGACCGTCATCCAATTGCATCTATGACTAGAAGTCCACCTTCAGGTTATCATCCGAACCCCCTCCAGTATTAAGTTGCAAGCAACAGACAACTGCTTTATGAAAAGTGTGTAAGGTAAATAGTCCACATGTTCCATGAACAAGAGACCGTTTTTTCTCCCTAGTAGCAACAACACATCTACAACCTAAGAGATTGTCACTTCCCTTGGAAACTAGAGGCATGAACCCACTATCGAGCATAAATACCCCCTCTTGGAGTCACTAGCAACTACTTGGCCAAGATAACCACTGGCAACAGAGAGCATGCAAGATCACAAACAACATAGACATGATAGAATCATAAATATAAAACCATTAATAAAACCAACATAATAATCTCAATATCCATCAGATCCCTGCAAACACAACATGTATGATTACAAATAGATTAGATCTTGGTCATGGACGGAGCTCACAAGATCTATACATGAAAGCACAAAGGAGGAGATACAACCATCTAGCGACTACATGGACCCATAGTCCAAGGTGGAACTACTCAAGAATCATACCGGAGAGAAGGCCTCCGGGATGATCTCCCCTTCGGCAGGGTGCCGGGAAGAACTTCAGATCCCCCCCGATCTAGGGAAGATGGTGGCGGCAGCTACAGACGGTTTCGTTGATTTCTGATTGGGTACTTAGGGTTCTGCATCGGGGGCTTCTTATAGGCAAAGGGGGAGACCGAGGCGGTGTCCAGGGCCACCAAACCCTAGCCAGGTGCGGGCCCACCTGTGGCCACACCTGGGGGGTGGCCCCTTTGGCCGGCCCCTCCGGCTCTCATCTGGACTTCTTGTTCCCCACGGAAAGTTATTGACTTTGTCCTTCGTCCCATCCAATTCAGAGAATATTTCTTTACTAACTTTTCTGAAACCAAAAATAGCAGAAAACAGGCATCTGGCACTGTTGCAACTTGTTAATAGGTTAGTACCAGAAAATGTGTAAAAATCACCTCAAAGTGTAGACAAGTAAAGCAAAGTAGATACAAAACTAGCATGGAGCATCAAAAATTATAGATACGTTTCCGACATATCAATGATATTTGTTTGTATCCTTTCATGATGTAGCATAGTTACTTTGTTTTATTGTTAGAACTTCTTCTTTCATGCTCATGTTTAGAGTTCTTTGATCCCAGCTTTCAATGCTTGCAAATGGTTTGATCTTGATTTTGATGGTGCATGTCACCTCAAAAATTATTCTTTTTATCACTTACCTACTCGAGGACGAGCAGGAGTTGAGCTTGGGGATCACTACAAGGAATCTGCTGATACATGACCCTCTATTTTCGTCACAGAATCGTCATTGGATACAATGTATGACGATCTTATGACGAAAAATAGATCGTCAAAAACTGAGCGTCAGTAATTACACACAACGACGTTTTTTGCGAAATCGTCATAACGTTCTATGACGATATTGGATCGTCATAACCATTATGACGATCCAATATCGTCACGGGACATCTAGTGTAGAGGTCCCAACCTTTAATAAGGTAGAGATCCCTGTGTTTACAATGCTAGTCCCTAGATCAATAGCTAGCATCCACAGTTAAGATGTAATATCAAGAAACAAAGGTCATAATACAACTTTATAACCAGGAATAAAATAATTCATTACATCTTACATAGCTCATTTGGCTATCCAATTACAATGCAGCGGAATAACTATATAGCATGGAGTCCTTCATCTTCAAAGTGCCACAGGCAATCATGTTGGTTGTAGACTTGTAATCCTATTCAACACACTTCACTAACATCAAACAAACCTGCAACATAATAAGTTGCAGCCACAAGGGTCAATACATTTGAATTGTATTGGAAAGTTTCACTACTATGTAGAAATAAGTGGAACCTATCAATATATACATATTTGGCTAAGTAGGGTTTAGGCTCATTTGCAGAAAACAATATAGTTTTATCCTATCTTTTCAAAATAGTTTTGATCTTTTGTCAAATCTTTCTGAACTCCTTGGAAAACTCCAAGTGCTTCTAATCCCTTGTTTTCACCATCAAGTTTTACTTTGAGAAATTGGAATGTCGAGATCTTCCATAGCTTCAGGCCTTAGTTGCTCAGAGTTGTCTGTAACCGGGGACACGGCTAAGTACTTAGAATTTTGATCTTCTGCATAAGTTGTACACTTTACCCACATGACACAATCTCGTCTTGACGCCACCAGTGGCCGCTGGATAAGTACACACCAAATGGAGTACCGGCAGATCGAGAATGTGACAAAGTCTTTCCATAGAAGTCCTCCCAATACACAATGCTAGCTTGTCTACCAGGCACCAATGTAAGGATATATTTCCAATACACAATTCTAGTTAACCTGAAGATGCCAATGCAAGGGTCTTCCACTATGTAGTTGACTAAGCCAGAGCCCATTTAGCATGTGGCTGTACACGGAAGCCACTATACGAGAAACATGTTAAATCTCTAAGTCCCTAGGTGGTTTTCTTCTAGTGCACATACAAAAAGATAGCCATATAAACATGGTTCCCTTTGTTGCCACCTTGTCCAAATCTTGAGTATCCTTTTCCACCCAGGTGATTCATTGAGTACTTGTTTTATTATATAAAACATATATCTTTCCAACACTTCATATAATCATGTCATGTATCCCATCCCAAATATATAGCAGGGCTAAGCATACTACAACTACAATGTTTTCACTAAGGAGGATATAAGGATATCCTAATAGGATTTAGCATAGCATAAAATATAGTAGTCCTATCATGCATGTTGCAAAAATCCACTAAGTGTAATGAAAATAGTAGGACTTGGATGATGGTGTCACTTGCTTTAGTAGTTGGTGGTTTTGATACACTCTTCGCAATAACACACTTGACAATCAACACAATCTATCAAGCAAAACAACCAAGATAAAACATACACAAGATCAACACTAATGGCAACACAAAAAGCATGCAAAGTATGCAAACATGCAAGATGGCAATTTTTATTGTACAAATTTTTATAACAAGGTTTTGAACATTACTAAGTGATTTCTGAACATTTTATATTTTCAAGATTACAAATGCAACCATTTGTGCAATTGTAGCAATTAGCAATATTTTCTAACAGTTGGAAAGGTCATTCTCACTAAATAATTACCACGGTCTTATTTATACTAGAATAAAATTATATTTTGGTCTTACTGTACAGAGGGTTCAATTTACAACCATTTGCAAAAGGATTTACTTAAAAATAATTTACAGAACAATTTTTATACTCAAAATACTCCACAAATGGTTCTGTATAAAACGTGATTTTAACAGACTCAAAAATACCGAATTATGGCTCCACTGTGTTCTGCTCGTTTTTGTGAATCCATAGACATATTATTTGCTAAATTTGGATATACAGAACTAAAGATATAATTTTTATGGTGAAAATGACCAATTAAACCATTTAATTTATAAATCGAACTTTTGTACAGATAATAAGTAATATTATTGCAGAAATGGATTCTACAGAATCTCAGCTTTTCAGGGATACCAAATTATAATTTTTGGACTTTTAAATCTTTTTCTATGAATTATACGAGTTCATGCTAAAATCTAGAAAAGTCAAACTCGGGAATTGACTGAAATTGACTTTGACTAATCTGACTGAGTTGACTGTTGACTACGCTGATGTCATGATGATGTCAAATTTGACTACAGAAAAAGTTGCTCGGATGGAAAAACTTTATACATGAAAGTTGTAGATAACAACTAGACCTATCTACTGTTGAAAGGAAATTGAATTTGGACCAACGAGGTGGGCGTAAAATGGATTATACCTTCTAAGGTCTGAATCTTTGACCGCGTTTTTCTCTCTGCTCGCTGAACCAAACGAGGTGAAACCAGCGGGAATGGAACCGTCTTGATGAGGGGAACAACTTACGTCTTCAAGCCACCGCGATCCGAGGTCGTTTTTAAGGTCTATTTGGGTGGAGAAGATTGGGGAGAATTTTGGACGAAAATGAAGGTATGATAAGTTGAAAACTTTGAACTTTCATGGAGTGGGGTTTATATAGGAGGAGGGTGGGGGCTGGATTAAAGGAAATTAAAGAGGGAGAGAAATTAGGGGACATTTAGTGCAATTTAGAGGATAATTGAGAGTCATTTAGGAGCATTAGATAGGAAGACCAAGTGCTCCCTCGTGGTACACCTACCTACCCTCCTGGCCTCATGGTGGATCGGCCTGGTTGGGCCGGCCCATTTTGGCTGGCCTGGCCGGCCTTTCTTTTTGTTTTATATTTTTTTTATATTTCTTAATTCTTTCATAACTTTTGATTCAGAGCTCCGAATTTACCGATTCAAATTTCTGCGGGTTCGTAAATTCATGGGCAACATTTTAGGACATAAATTTGATGTATTTAGAAATATTTAATTTTCTCAATTATTAATTAGTTAATTATTGTACGATTGCATGTATGCGATATTGGCCTAGTTGCAGGGCAATATATTTGGAATGACTTAGATTCTTTCCTTATTTCAACTTGATTTGATTTAGTTCCACTTTACATGGATAACCATGAATTAAAGATTGAAAATATGAGAGAATAATTTTATAAAATCTTAAAATAGCTCACATAAGCTATGGTGCTTATTTTAAAACGTGACTCTTTGCTTTTATTTTTGGTTCAAAACAAAACAACGGTTGTTTGAAAAATGTAAATGAAGTAGTTGAGATGTATAGATGCTTTTTGGTTGAGAACATTCCTCAAGATTAAAAAATAGATTTTCAAATACAGGAAGTTTGTGAAAAAGATTTTGAAGGGGAACCTTGCAAATTAAAATTTTGAAGTAGAGGAGATATATGGATAATCTTGATGCTTTGATCTTAGGGTTTTTGTTAAATGCTATTTTTATTTTAAGGAGTACCTTTATTTGGGGAAAAACTTTTGTAATAGTTCAAAAGGTTTTAATGTTTCCAATTAGAAGCAAAAAGTTTCTTTTCCCCATAAATTTCAACAATTGTTTCTTTTGTTTATTTATTTTTCATATTTCAAAATTTGGAAAATTTTGGGATGTGACATCTAGCCAGGCCAGGTCAGATCCTACGTGGTTGATCCGACGTGGCAAGGAATCAGCCTAATCCACTTCGTCCATTTATACGGGCCAAGCCCAACAATTCAACTTTTTTATGTTTTTTCTTTGCTAGTTCTTATCAGCTGCATGGGCCAAACGAGACATTTCAGCCTTTGTATTGTATGGGCCCTAGGCTATTTACAGTCCATTTAAATTCAAATTCAGCCTTTTTAGGACCTGATCGCACTAGTCAGGTAGTTTTGTCAGATTTATTTGAAAGAATAGCCCACACGTTAGAAGTGTTCAAAATGGCATACTTGTTTCATTCATGGGCTTCTATTCATATGTTCAAGATCACGTACATAATAAATATTTGAGACATATCCAGGAGAACACATGTAACTAGGCTATTACAATTTTTAATGTCTTCTATGACCCAGATATGCCTAACTATTACAAGTCCTGAATTTAGCCTATTACAATTTTTAGAGTCTACTTCAACCAGATATGCCTAAGTATTACAAGTGGCTACTCTTTGCTGGTTACACTTCACGGTTTCACTAACTTGCAATTTCTTAGCCTGGAGCTCCTGTAAATGAGAAACAACCAAACTATTAGTCTCAATAAAGACATACCTTAAATACAACAAATCAACCTAGCAACCAATTGTAAAAATGAGATGTCATTTATAGTTGAATTCATTCAAACTATTTACTTGAGGTCTCAATCATATATGATATATCTAACTTGAGGCCATATATCTCAGATATAAATTCTACACTGATCTACCAGAAAAAAAATATGATGTTCTGCTAGTATGGAACACTACCAGAAATATGTACCATGCAAGTAAATGATGATATAAATGAAAAAGATTGCAATACTGCTCTCAAACTCTATAAATAGCAGCTCTGCCCATTGTCACCTATACACAAATATAGGCTACATCACTGCAAGCTAGTAGAAGATCTAGACAGTAAAGAGTAGCATTTGAACGAATGAATTACAAACAACATTTAAGAGACTAGTGTGAATAAAGCTGAGAATGGTTTGATAACTGCACCATAACTCAACTGTATCTAGAGGAATAAATGTGGAAACCCAACCTAAACTAAACCCGTTTGAAAATTTTGTCAGCCCAACTAAAACCAGACTTGTCCGATATTTCCATTCAAACTTAACTGAACCAAGCGCCAATCCACGTGTTGGAACTGATTGAGAACCATTCGGTCAAATGGGTTGAACCTGTGCATTTACGGGTTGATCTCTGTCAGCTATACTAGCTGTCACCAGTGTCGAATAGAGCAACAAAAAGCGAGTCACCTACACATGCACCTACACATGCACGTGAAGCCAGCACACTCTTCACCATATTATCCAGCGAGCCGTGAGCAGCCGCACATACACTCCGAGTAGAGGAGGCAAGTACTAGCAGTTAACCAATCTCACCAACCGGGTGAGAACTATGGGTCAAACCTGTTCGGGACTGGAACCACTAAAACCCAGAACTGACCATACCCAGTTGTTTCCTACATGAAACCAAACTAAACCAACCTGTAGTCAAGCTCAGGGTGCGGTCGATCTGCCCAGCGACGTACGACGCCAGCCCGGAATCATTAGCCTGCACGCAAGCCAAGGCCAACCGAGATGAGATGAGAGAAACAGAACCGCAGCAGGCGCACGGCGGACCAATGAGGAAGACGAACGAACCTGGTCCATCTTGCCGAGGTCCAGGCCCTCAAAGTTCTTGAGCGTCAGGCCGGGCGGCAGCACGAACCTATTCTTGATGTCGGCTTCATGGCGGCCGAGGCACGGGGTGTCCACGGTCAGAGCGATGGCCTTGAACCCGGCCTTCTCGGCCCTCCTCACCAGCTGCTCCACCACCTTCCTGTACTTGTACACCTGCAAATTCAACATGTCCATCGTCCATAGCGCATTCAGAACAGCAGAAGGTTAACATCTCCTGATGCTGATAGATGTGCTGCTTACGTAGAGCTGGAAGAAGCGGATCCCCGGTCCAGTGGATGCGACCTCCTCCACGCTCAAGGTAGCCCACGATGACAGCGTTTGAAAAGCAAAAACATAGATGGTGGCCAACGTCAACCCAAGCGTGTAAGATTCAGGCAGGATCCATCCATATATACAGCTGCAGTGACTACACCAACATACCATTGTTGTTCCTGCTGCCGCGGCTGCCCGAGCTGTTGCGAACTCTCCTGAATAAATACACACACAAAATATGCAGTCTCGATCAGTTTGTTGCAAATGCATATATAATCCCAGTTTAACCAATTTAACATAGTAATATTGCAGAGCTGACATAATGTTGGGGCTTTAAGAAGAGCACACGTACCTTCTGGGTGCGCCATTTTTTGAAAGGCAGTGGGGGCAAGCATTATGGGCCTCGAGATCTTCAGTCCCAGAACAGATGTGGTCATGTCAATGCTGGACACATCGATCAGTATGCGAGGGCAAAACCTAGCCAGGACAGATGATTGCAGCAAGATTATTAACGAGTCCCCTTGACAAAAGGAATACCAAAATGCAGGCTTGGGTAATTAACGAGAACCATTCATAGATTTAAGTGTGAAGGGGGGTTCGATGGCGAAGTACAACTTCTGGTCACAGGAGGCCGTTGACATTGAGCGTGATGGTAATAGCAGATAGTAAACCTTGTGAACCAAGTATACCCCCTGACAAATAAAATGCAGTGTTTGAGGTACATAAACAGCATAAGAGAAAAAAGGAAGTCATGAACAATCAAGATAGAACAGTGACAGAATTGAAATCCTACTTCATCGAGTCCTAGCTTCAGGACATAGCAAGATGAAAAATATATCGCGCTTTAGAATTATGTGGACACGGATGCATTCTAGTCTACTGCTACTGCTACTAGAGGAAGTGTTGCTATATAATATATCTCCAACGACTACAAACCAAGAATATGAGAATACAACTAATCCAATACATAGTACGGCTAGTCAACATAAAATAGTACGGCTAGTCAACATAAAATTTCCATTAGCTACAGGGGAACAAATGATAGATGAATGAGATTAGAATTCCAGCAGTAATCTTCAGGTATATTCAGCTAACATAGGTAAAGGGGCAGAAGAATGCAAGGTACATGCCTGTTTAACGAAACAAACATGGAAGCTTTACCTGTTTAAAGTGTTCTTTGACAACTTGAAAATATACTTGAAAGACCAGATTCAATTACCATTTCCCCCTCATCGACGAAGATAACCACATTTGCACATATCTGAACAAAGCCAAGTTCCAAAATCAATTCAGTTTCACTAAATCTAATGGGAAACACTCTAAATGCACTACTTAAGCTCTGCTATTACCGTGACATGGGTTATTATGTCTCACAAAGTAAATACCAGCAACATCTGAGAAGACACAATCGCTTTCTTGCTTACTAATCATTATACAATCATGTTTCTTACGACAAGAACTAGTAGAATTAAGGCACAAATGATATTCTAAGCGTAAAAATTAATAGCAGCAAAAAGAGAGTGGGACAGACCAAGGACATCCGCAACAAGCTAAAATCTTGTCAGCAATAGTGAGCATACAGGCCATTATTATCATCAACTTCAACAGTTAAAATCTGGTAGTGAGTATACAGGAAATTATTATCGTAATGTACAGTTCTAATCAATTTCTACTTCTAATGTATAGTTCTAATCCAATCTTATGCTATGGAAATTTCTAATACTGCTTTGATACTAATTAGTCAACTAATCTACAAGTAAATGTATATCCAGTAGTTCAATCGCATGCTACTGATCGACTATTTTGAATCTGGGCAAGTGGAGGGATCAGAGAGAGGGGAGGAGGCACTTACTCGCTGGTGATGAAGCTGATGAACTCGGAGACGCACTCCTGGATGGACTCACGCAGACTCCCCGACGGCATGTCCTCACCTCACGCAGTCGCCCCGACAGCGAGATCCAGGCCACTGGCGCGCGCCGACCGCCTCCATCCCAGCGCCATGCACGAGCGGCTCCCAGAAACCTGCAAACACGGGCCAGATGCGTAAGCCGTTAGGACACAGAGGTGGGGAAAGAGCTTGACCACCGCCAGACCGCGTCGCCGACCACCGCCAGACTTGACAAGGGTGCCCGCCGATGCCACCGCCAAACTTGAAGAGAGGTTGTGGTGCTGGGGGAGTGAGGGGGGCGAGCGGAGATCACCCAGATGGGATCGGGAGTGATGGGGGTGGGGGTGGCGGCAGAGATAGGAGGGAGTGGCCTGTGCGGCGGTGTCAGGGAGACGACACTATGGTGTCGGGTATCGGGAAGGTTTCGAGGAGGCCGCGAGATGAGTCCGTCACCGTCCTCCTCGTCCATCATTCGACTCGTCGTCAGTGGATCTCGCTGGAGGGGGTGTGGATCTCGCTGGAGAATGAGGGAAGTGGCTAGAGCGAGCGGGGAAGACGATCCCGAACAGAGGGCGGCGGCGGCACACACGGATCTCGATGGAGATGGAAGGGAGAGGTGTTCGCTAGAGAAGGAAGGGAGAGGGAGACGACATTAGCTCACTTTTGTGTGGCGGCGGGCGGTGGGATTAGGGTTGGGGAGCCGATAAAGGAGGGGAGAGGCGTTCACTGGGAGGGGGACATGGCGGTTTTGGCTGGCACGCGCGCGATGGTGAAATATTCGGTGTCTGCGCGCGTGAATAGGATGGGTACCTTGCCACGTCATCTATCTGTGTCAAGTTCCCACGGATCAACATCTTGTCCGTCCATCCTATACCCATCCAATGGCCCATCTTGCTATCCTCCGCATTTAGACCTTTCTAGCTATTATGACGATTTCACCGAAAGAAATTACGACGTTTTTGAGCGAAATCGTCATAGTTTATTAAGGTTTTGGCCCTCCCAAGCAGCTTGAGACCATCCGGTGTGGAATCTTCATAAATCTAAGACGATTTTGTAGATGGTCACTACCAAAACGTCACAAGTTAACACATTTCTTGTAGTGGATGCTTGATACGTCGTAAATGTATCTTTAATTTTTTATGTTCCATGCTTGTTTAGTATCTACTTTGCTTTCCTTTGTCTACACTTTGAGGTATTTTTATATATTTTCTGGGACTAACCAATTAACAAGTTGCCAGAGTGCCAGTTGCCTGTTTTTGTTGTTTTTGGTTCCATAAAAGTCAGAAAATGAATATTCTCGGAATTGGACGGGACAAAAGCCAAAGTCAATATTTTACCGTGGGAACAGAGAGCCATAAGACGAGACGGAGGAGGCTTCGAGGGGGGCGCACACCCTTGCCACGCGGCCTGGCCCACGCCTAGGGGGTGCAGCCGCCTCGGGCACCCCCCCCCCTCCCGGCCTCCCTCTTCTCCTATAAGAAGCCCCCGATAAAAACCCTAAGGACCCGATCAATCTTCCACGAAATAGTCTGTAGCCTCCGCCACCATCGTCCATAGATTGGGGGGATCTGGAGCTCTTCTCAGCACCCTGCCAGAGGGAAGGGATCATCCTGGAGGCCTTCTTCATCACCATGCCAGCCTTCGGTATGAAGCGTGAGTAGTTCCACCTTGGACTACGGGTCCATGTAGTAGCTAGATGGTTGTTTCTCCTCCTTTGTGCTACCATGTTTAGATCTTGTGAGCTCCGTTCATGATCAAGATCATCTATTTGTAATCATGCATGTTGTGTTTGCGGGGATCCGATGGATATTGAGATTACTATGTCAGATTGGTTAATGATTCTATCTTATTGATTCTATCATGTCTGTCTTGTTTGAGATCTTGCATGCTCTCCATTTCTAGTAGCTATCTTGGCCAAGTACATGCTAGTGACTCGAAGAGGGAGTATTTATGCTCGATAGTGGGTTCGTGCCTCTATTTAATCTGGGGAAGTGACAGAAATCTCTAAGGTTGTAGATGTGCTATTTCTACTAGGGAGAAACAACGATCTCTTGTTAATGGAACAAGTGGATTGTTTACTTTACACACCTTGCTTAAAGCAGTTATCCATTGCTTGCAACTTAATACTGGAGGGGGTTCGGATGATAACCTGAAGGTGGATTACTAGTCATAGATCCAGTTGGATGGCGGTCTATGTATATTGTTGTAATGCTCAATCAAATCTCATAGGATTATGAATGTCTAGTATTGCATTGTTATGCCTTGCTCTGTCCTGTCAATTGTCCCGCTGTAATTTGTTTACCCATCATGTTATGTTGTTTATCTTAAGGAGAACAACTCTAGTGAACTATGGACCCCGGTCCAATCTTTACCATTGATACATCTTCCACTATTACTGTTTACTTTCTGCAAGCCACCATTACCTTCCACACCATACAGTTAATCCTTTGTTTTCAGCAAACCGGTGAGATTGACAACCTCATTGTTCGTTGGGGCAAATTCTTGAGTTTTTGTTGTGCAGGTTTCCAAGTTGCTAGCAACACCTTTGGGTCATTTCCTTCCTCCTACTAATTCGATAACCTTGATTTCTTACTGAGGGGAAACTTGCTATTGTGCTCATCATACCTTCCTCTTGGGGTCTCCCAACGAAGCTCTAAAGTGATTTGAGCTACACATCATCACATTGTTGATCACATTTTCAAGAATATATCATATTACCATCTTGCACTTCTTTTGAACGAAAGATGAATAGGACAACCTGTAGACGTATTACTTAATTTTTGGTGGAAATTTGGGTTCACACCAGTCTGAAAGGAAGTCTACTTGACCTTCTTTCAGATACATGTCTTTTCCAAAAAAAAGGCTTTGCTTGTCAAAATCAGTGTTCTCCTTGTGTTGAGTCCCTGATGCAATAACACATACAAATTTAAACGCGGTGGAATATTCCTGTGTCTACAGTCTAAACACATACAAATTTTAAACAGATGACTAGAATTTTGATGTTCTTTGATAGTGATACGAATTAAGCGTATCTATAATTTTTTATGCTTCGTGCTTGTTTAGTATCAAATTTCTTATGTTTTCTGTACACTTTGAGGTATTTTTATATATTTTCTGGAACTAATCTATTGACAAGATGCCGCAGTGCCAGTTGCATGTTTTCTGATGATTTTGGTTTCAGAAAAGCTAGTAAGTAAATATTCTCAGAATTGGATGGGACAAAAGTCAAAGTAAATATTTTACCAGAAGGAACACGGAGTCCGAAGGGCAGCCGAAGTGGGGCCACGAGGTGTCCACACCATGTGGCAGCGCGGCCAAGGGGGTGCGCCAGCCCTAGGTGTGGGCCCCTCGGGCGCCCACGGACCTTGCCCCTTCGCCTATAAAAGCACCCCGATGCAGAAACCCTAAAGACCCGATCAGATCTCCACGAAACAGTTAGTAGCCGCTGCCACCATCGTCCCTAGATCGAGGGTCCGAAGCTCTTCTCGGCATCCTGCCAGAGGGGTGAGATCATCCTGGAGGCCTTCTTCATCACCATGTGTCGTGGTGGTATCACGGCATATGCCATGGGTAGGCTAAAGTTGGAGCCCTTCGGGGGTCTCCCCCGCGAACGATCCCCCTAGTGCTCCTTATAAAGGGGAGCCCAGGGAACAAATCTTGTTCCCTATGATTGGCATCTCCTCAGCATATTCCAGGCATCTTCTGGAGATGCTCAGCATATGACTTGGCATCTCTGGAGATGTCTGGCATATTCCCTAGCATCTTCTTATATGCCAAGGGAATATTCCATATGCCATATGCCAGTCTGAGCCATGGGCGTCCCAAGATTGGCACAGGACTCGTTGGTATTGTCTTGGCTCTATGGTGAAACTTCGTAGATGTTGAGAATGCATATGGATATGTATAATGGGACATTCGGGGCAACACAATTCGGCCCAAGTGCCCTGGGCAAGATGAAGATTCGGCTTGGACCTTGGTTGATTCGGCCTAGGGGAGAAGTGGCCGAGCCGAGTAAGAATTCAGTCCCAACGAGGCCTTGGCACGGCCTGGCCGGATGCGGTGACCCGGCATACCACTGCATGATGTAGTATACTATAGTCATTGACAAAACACCAATGAAACACCGTTCACTAGTATTACATCCCTCAGAATGGCATAACAGAAACACAACGGGTCCAATACATGGCTAAGGGTTACAACTCACTCTTTACACAAGATCCAGAGAACACTCTAGGTTAAAGAGAGAGAAAGAACTTCTTACGGAGAAGAATCAAAGATGAACAACGCAAGAACTAGTATACTATTAAGACTGGTATTTTAACTAAAGGGTTGGCATTGCTGCTATTGCAATACTCTATAGAATTAGGTTCTTGACTAGAGATTATATTTCTATCTAATTAGTAATTCCTTCTTCACTTGAGTTGATGTATATGTTGACTTCCTTGACTTCATTGAAGAGCTTTGACTTCGGATGACGAGTCATGGAGCATATCTTGGTGTGGATGTTGTCTATTCCGGCTTCAGAATCTAGCAAGGGTTAAGAATATACTTTGAGTATGAGCGTACTCAGCTAATGCACTAGAAAAGGAGTGTTTGATGCTCTATAACTACAGCCACAGACCATAGGTCGTAGGCAATGCAAGTTTTCATAAACATTTCTTCAAAGGTTGCTTTTATTCTTAAAAACTATGTCTGTCAGTCTTCACGGGTTTACCATAACTTTCATGGAGTTCCTTTCCTGCCGCGTTCGCAGCTCCTTCCCGGAACAGGGAGTAACAAATTACAGTTCTTACACTCTACAGAGGCGCGTTACTTTACCCATGAGAGATCAACTCTTTGTTGCACAACCGGGCAGCTTATTCCCGTCCACAATTCCATGATGTGGGGCCCAAAAGATGATCCAAGCCAATCACTACCCCCTTCGCGACCTCGCATGCCTCCTTGGTGTACACCATGCCCACATATTGGATTACGGCAATGGTTTGTACAAACCATTAGATGCCAGAACTATCGTGGGACGATGAGGGTTCCCACCCATATGCTGTATATCCTCTACGAATTACCGATTAATATGCACGCTACGAGGATAACAGCCACGACCTGCACATCCAGCTTCATGCGAGAGGAAGAAGATACAGCTGACTTCTTCGTACCATTCCAAATATCATGGTCAACGCGTAATATACGGCGCAAGAATCACTGGCGACATTGGTTGTTAAGTCCTAGGTGATATAGTTCTGGACAGTGGTATTCCAACTGTCAGATTTAATAGATTAGCTGATCACCCTGGGATCAGTAACCAATAGTTCACATTATTATCGATAATAGTGTTTTCAGACCTTTTTCAAATGCAGATGATAACAACACTGGATTTGTAAAATACTTTACATAAAATAAACAAAGAACATGAGCAAGTGTGAACTTGCCTTTTGTGATTGCAAGATTATGCACTCACGGTCTTCGAGTTAGTATAAGATCCAAAATCTGAAATCAGCATCATTGGTCCGGTAAGGACTAATGTTTAAAGAAGCAACATGCTTTTATGCATAAGTAATGTGATGCACGTTATAAACACGAATCCCGGGGATAATGTTGTTCTAGGGTTTGGATTCCGGAAATGGTTACTTTAGAATGTGTTGTTCTTTTAGATAAGTTTCACACTTGTGCTTCTTATTAGGCTTGTGAGTGTGTGTGAACAACACAAATTTATGCAGCAATAGAGTATATATCTATGAAATGCTATCCAAAATTGTTTACACTTTAACAGTTTATCTCCAAACTTTACTTTATAAGTAGAGTTACTTATAAATAGCTTAAGTGTTATTGCTCCTAGGTATACGAGTGAAGTATGAAGTAATGTGATCTTGATTATTTGTCATATATTGTCTGAAGTGGCAAAACGAATAACTTTTGAAGAATAGATTCCTTTTCTAAGGTTTAAATAATCTTTGTGGTTAGTTAGTGGTGTTCGATGTCATTTGTGTTTGCTTGAATAGTTTTGGCTTGAGATGCTTTATCACTTAACTAGTTTAGACCAAAGTTAACTATAAAACATATAATAATGCTTATAGTGTTATATTTAGATTCTTGTAGACTAAAGTTAACTTTAAACACAAGGGTAGTTTGAAAGTATGATGTTTATGATATTTGTATCATGTATACCTGGTAATGTTTCCTTAAGGTTACTTAAGAATGGTTATACTTTTACTTGGTGTAGTGGTTTCTTGATTTTATAATGGAGTAGTATCATTTAACTTTTATAGATGAGTGGTTATAGTTTATAAACCAAGATATAATATTACTTAACTACTTATGGATTTACCATAGTGTGGTGGTAGTTTTTTGGTATTCTGGTGGTTAAAGTAGATAGAAAGGATCTGATTTATTCACAAGTTTTTCTTTAAGGTTTTTATTATGAATAGGAATCCTTTTAGAATATAATCTTCACTTAAGGTTGAAGATAATTTAATAAAAAGGTATTTATAATGTTTTAAACTATTATGGCTTCATACTATTAATATTTAAGACTAATACAATTTATTAGACTTAATTGACTCATTTTAGAAATATTAACATTTTTATTTACCCTTATGTGAATTATTAATTAAGTAAATAAGTTTAAATTTGAGTTATTAAAGTATTTGAATTTTATTTAACTCAAAAGTGGAATATTATATTTTTACATGTAGATATTCTTTTTGTGATTTATAAATATTAAGATATGACTTTTATAAGATTTAACACTTTAAAAATACTTAATAAATATTTAAGTAAGTGAAATAATTATGCATGATTATAGTTTTAAATTATAGTCTTTATTTTTTAAGCTTTTTGGCATTTCATTCATATTTCTAATATTTACCATTATTGGAATATGAATTATCTAAGTTTGATTTCTTTTAAAATTCTTGTTAAACCATAATTGCTTAAATAATCATTAAAATAATATTTGATAATAATTTTAAGTTGTAGATTTTATTTTTCTACAAATTATATTATACACATGTTTCTGAATTACAAATCAAAAGTTATTAATTAAACAAGAGTTTATCATTTATTAGATTTCTCTAATATTAATAATTGAGTTTATAACATTTTATTTATTTCTTAAACAGGAAATACTTTTTACACCGCATCTACACCTAGCCTAAGTCACTGACTAGTGGTCCTATGTCCACCTCAGCTCTTCAGGTTAGAAAATGTATTTGTTACTGACTGGTTTGCTACCCCCAGACAATCACATATGGTCCCAAGGCCATGTCATCATCCACGTGAGGCAAAGACTGGTCAAACACGCTGATGTGGCCAGGGTGGTCTCACCCTAAAGTCACCTCGCCGGTGGCATGGAAGATGACGGCAAGGAGAGCAGTAGCGTGCGAGTGAGCGGGTGTGCATGGGCTTGTTCAAACCAGAGCAGCAAGGCGAGTAAGATAGTGGCGGCGCCACTGGTTTTTGGTCATCGGAGGGCAGACGGCGACGAGCTTATGCGGCGGTGCTTGCGGGTGATTATGGTGGCATGGATCTAGGAAGCAAACAAGGCATCGGCACATGCTAGGAGACTCAGTGACTCACCAAGAACGCGATAGTGTGCTTGATTTGGCGAGGCGCGGTCGGAGACGACGGTGAGGTCGACGAACAGCGTCGGGAACCAAGGGTGTGATTGGGTTGATTCACGCCTCCTCCGCAGGTGCAAGTTGGGGCAATCGAACGATAAGAGCACGACGGCCTCCACCATGGTCTTATCTGGCTGAGGCGAGCACAGAATCGCCGGCTCTGGCTCACCTCCGAGCTAGGGTTCTCGGCATGGTTGGGGAAACGAGGTAGAGAGTGTTTTAGAGGGGGGAAATAGGGATGAGGACGAGCAGGGACGTCGCGGTGGCCTCCTTATCCTCTCCTGGCGACGGTGGCGTTGATCTTGGCGCAAGGACGAAGACAGACGGCCTCGTCCTCGCCACCGAGCTGCTTCCAGCTAGAGGATGACGATGACGTGCTGTTTTGCGGATAACCCCATGGCGTTTCTTTCCTCTCAACCCGTAGTCCCTCTTTGGTCCCACCTGTCAGCCAGAGATGAGAATGAGCTAGGCTGGTTATTGGGCCTTTGTGGGATGCACCTGGCAACAGGTAAGCAGGTAGGAGTTGCGCCACGGCCAGGTCTTGTTGTTTTGTTTTTTTATTCGTTTTCCATTTTTCTATTTTCTGTTTTCCTTTTTCAGATTTGAATTTAATTTATATTTTGAACTTTTCTAATAAAGTTTATTTGTTGAATACTTACAGCAAAAATTTGTATTTATTGCGATTCCTTTTATGATAAATATTTTTATATTTCTTTTTATTTTCTTTATATGAAACCCTTTTAATATTTAGTAGAAGCTTTTCTTATTATTTTTATTTCCAATTTTTAAACATGGATTTATTAAATGATATTTCCTTATTGGTTTATAAAACTTAACTCTAGTTGGCTCATAGTTTGAATAGAAATTTTTATATGTATAATGATCCTAGATCATTATTTGATGCATGAAATACAAAAGAAATTAATATGGTTAATTCTACTTTCATTAATTAAGAAAATGGTATTGTATATATTCTATTATGATAATCATAGAAGTTTAGGGTTCTTAATTTACTTATATTTCTTTGTTGATGTGAGAAAAGATTTAATAGCTAAGCATATTGTCTTCTGTTTGTGATATTTGATGACATCACCTTTTATAATAGAAAGTTATATATAGAATGTTTTATAGAAAGGAATTGGTAAATATACTCTTAAACACATATAATTATGATGGTTAGAATTGGCAGAGATGTGCTTATATGATTTGTTATAGGAAAATATTCCTATAAAGTGATAATAACATAAGATGATGAATTAATTCCCTGAATGGACATTATACTTGGTTTAAGAGTTAGAGTTGGTTGTTTAACAAGAATGTCTATTTTCCATTCTTCACCATCCTGGACCTTTAATTAAGGAATTCCTTTCCTAGATATAATACTTCTTCTTATCCATCATCATAGTTAGTATGATGAGCTTTACTTCACAAGAATGTTCTTATTCACCTTTTATTCTTCTAAACTCATGGATGAATCCAATGAGTTTGATACTAAAGTATTTCATAGTTTTTCTCATATCTTTTCTTAGTTATACCCACTACTCTACTGTTGATAATCATCAATCCAACAAGTAGTTCTTTCAACTCCACTCATAATATTCCTTAATCATCTATCCCTAATATTTCTTCATTAGATGTATATATCCAACTATCTTACTCCAAATTTTACTATCCTTTAAGATGAATAACACTACTTCCATAACTCCATGCTATACTAGCTTTAATTGAATCATACTGTCTTATATTTACTCAAGTAACTCATACTCTAACCTCACATTATATTAATTTGGCTTGTAATGGCTACTCTAGGATAACTTATCTCTACTAGGGTTAAGAGAAGCTTCAATCACTTTGACAAGTTTTATTCAAAAGCGCGAAAATTATTCGGATTTTCTATGCATGAATGCAATGCACACATCTGGTTTCAGCTTATTTCTGAGCTCTAATGCTAGGATGTTACACCGGACTAATCCACATTCGGCCCAAGCCGGGGTATTCTTGCCTGGGATGCCTATAACCCGTGGTGGGCCGTCTTATTCAGCGCAGGCCCACCCGGGGAAGGTGACGGCGCCCTGGTGCTCTGCCCTGACTCGGGCTAGTTGGCGAGGAAGGCCCCGTGGTGGGCCGAGCTTCCCATCCCTGGCCCACCCGAGGGAAGAGGGCATGGGGGACTTGGGTGACGCTGGCTCGTGGTGGGACGCGATGGTTGGTGTCGGTCCACCCGGGATTCGTCCTGCTCTGGCGTGGCGCTGTTGGCGAGACACAGAGGGGAAACCAAGCGATGATTCGGCGGGAGCGGAGGGAGCGAGGCGGTAATCCGGCAAGAGCGGAGGGAGTTTCGCGGTAATTTGGCTAGGTGGGCCGAATTGACATCTAATTCGGCCCGTTAGTGTTGTTTGTCCTAGGAGGAGTAGTGGGATCAGGCCGAGTTAGATTTAGTTTGGCCCGGGTCTTCTTTTCTTCTTTTCTTTTTGTATTTTTCTCTTAATGCCTTATTGACATATCTTCTTATTCTTCCATCAGTCTTGTAGGGTCTGTTCATACATTAACTCTAGGGTACCTAGGGTTATATCTCCGACATTAGTCCCCAAGGCTATGTGGGACTCATAGAGTCGTACATAGGCTCTATACTAAAATATTTCCAGAGTTGCTTTACTGACATATTGTCTTCTTGTCTTATAATTCGTGGTCACATAATCCATTTGGGTAAGTTTGTGACACTTAGCCTTTATGGGCTTTGGTTTTATAACCCCTTTGGGTAAGTTTATGACTTTTGGCCATCTTTGGCACTGGTCTTTTCACCCCTTTGGGTAAGTTAAGACTTATGGCCATTTTTGGCACTGGTCTTTTAAATCCTTTGGGTAAGTTATGACTTCTGGCCATCTTTGGCACTGCTCTTTTTACCCCTTTAGGTAAGTTATGACTTCTGGCCATTTTTGGCACTGGTCTTTTAACATTTTTGGGTAAGTTATGACTTTTGGCCATTTTTGGCACTGGTCTTTTAACATCTTTTTTTAGGGTAAAACACTAGGATAAAGTACCCCATTGCAATTTTTATAAATCATATAGAGTTACAAAGATGTATTTACAAGTTTCAGACAACCTCAAAAGAGGGATAACATTCAGAGCAGCTATCTCCTGTCTAATTTATTTCTAATTCAATCTTTGAGGCCCTGATAATTCTTTTTCTTAATTCTATACAGGACCCATCTTAACTCCTGGGTGACAATAGCCCTCCATTCCTCAAGAGAAGCATGCTTGTTGCTGAAAATTTCATTGTTTCTACACATCCATATGCTCCAAGCTCCTAGGATAATAATTTCCATTGCAAAAGGGACCTTAAGATCTTTTTTAATACTGGCTAAAAAACTTCAAAAAGATTGTGATCAGCCACTTGGGCAGGGGAAATTTCAGCCTAGCAGGCTTTTGCAAAAGGACAACCCCAAAATAGATGAAGAATTGTTTCCTCACTGGTGCAGCCATGAAACACACATTCATAAGAAGCCAGAACAAATCGTTTCCTTTTCAGAAGGTTCCGGGTGTTGAGCCTATCAAGGAGCAAGAGCCAAAAGAAGAATTTATGCTTTTGTTGACAAGAAGATTTCCACAACCAGGAAAATGTGGCTGAACAGGTTGATAACCTGATAATGAATAGTAAGCCTTTTGGACTGAAAAAATATTACTGCCCCAAATATAACTCCAGTTGTCAGTTTCCCCCTGCATGCCATTACTAAGTATTTGCTCAAGGCTTTGATATTCCTGGTAAGCTTGCTGTGACAGAGGTAGAAAATGTGATCTTGTATGTTGGCTGTCTGAAGGAACTCATGGACAGAGATGTGAGGATTTTTTGCATAAGAAAGAAGATGAGGAAGCTTATGCTGAAGACAGCCCTCATTCCACATATCAGACCATAGAAGGTGGATTTTCCATCACCCACTGAGCACTTTGCAATTCCTTTAAAAATGTCAACCAATTTCAGATGAGCTTTCCACCAAAAGGATCCCTCCAGACTTCTTCAGGTAGTTTACCATTGTAATAATAAGTGTTCCAGACAAGGTGAACCCATGGGATATCTTTATGATTGTAGAATTTATCCAAATTTTTCAAAAGAAGTGCTGAGTTTTGAATATTAAGGTCAAGCACCCCCAAACCTCCATGGTACTTTGGTCTACAAACTCTATTCCATGCCACAAGAGCTTGACCCCTAGCTTGAACATCAGATGTTTTCTTTCTCCACAAGCATTGTCTCATATACTTAATCAGCTAATCTTTAATAGTGACAGGAAGGTCGAAACAGCTCATATAATATATGGGAGGGATGATAAGACAGATTTGACTAACTGCAATTTCCCCCCATAGTTAAGAAAATCAGCAATCCCACACAATCTTCTCTCAACTCTCTGAACAATAGGCAGAAAATGTTCCACTGCAGGTTTATTAAGGCTTAAAGGCAGTCCAAGGTAGATGAATGGCAATGATCTAGGGAGGCATGAAATTGTATTGGCAAAGTGCTCTAGCCTCACAGTGTCCATATTAATTGGCATCATACTAGATTTAGAATAATTAACTTTGAGTCCAGTGGAGAGAGCAAAAGTATGAAGGAGAGCCTTGAGGCACAATAATTGCTTTGAGTCAGCCTTAAGGATGAGCAAAGTGTCATCTGCATACTGCACAACAAGGAAATCTAGACAGAACACACCCTCAATGGGAAGGGAGAGAAGGCCAATATTCATTGCTTTATTGAGGATGCTTTGAAGAAGGTCAGCAGCCAAGACAAACAGGAGAGGAGATAAAGGATCTCCTTGCCTTACACCTCTTCTACAATAAAATTTCTTGCCAGGCACTCCATTTAACAGAACAGAGGATGAAGCCGAGCCAAAGATTAACTGAATCCAAGAAATCCATCTATCACCAAAACCTTTGGCTTTGAGAATGTTGATAATTGTTGAATGCTCAATTCTATCAAAAGCTTTTTCAAAGTCAAGCTTAAGAATTAGAATTTCTTCTTTGGACTTGTGGCATTGATCAAGGAATTCAAATGCCCAACCTAGACAATCTTGAATAGACCTTTGTTTCAGAAAACCATACTGGTTCTTGTGGACAAGTTTAAGGATAAACTTTTGTAGTCTGTTAGCCAGAATTTTGGTTATAATCTTGAGGACACTATTTAGCAGAGAAATAGGCCTAAAGTCAGCAGGTGTCAAAGGAGCTGCAATTTTTGGAATGAGGGTGATAAAAGAGGCATTAATGCTTTCCAAGGAAGTCTTAGCCTCATAGAAATCCACCAGGAGTTTTTTCACATCATCCTTAATAATAGGCCAACATTGTTTCATGAATTCATTATTAAAACCATCTGGGCCAGGGGATTTATCATTAGGAAGATCTTTGATTACATCATCAATCTCCTCATCATAGAAAGGTTTTTCCAAAGCATCCTTGTCCTCTTGCCTTAAACCTTCTCCTGCCAAGTCACTAAGGTTGAAGTGCATTTCAGGCCTATCAGATGTACCCAATCTATCTTTAAAGGCTTTCCAAAGAAGATCTGCTTTACCATCATGATCTTGAATCTCATCATTAGAGTCATCTTTGAGCATGGAAATGTAGTTATGTCTGAAACTTATGGTAGCTTTGGAATGAAAGAATTTTGTGTTCTCATCACCCAGCTTGACCCATTTAATTTTTCCCCTTTGCTTCCAATAAGCATTTTGATCTTGTAAAACAGAAATTATAAGATTCTTAAGGAGATATCTGAGATTCCATTCTAGGATAGTAAGAGTTCTCAATTCGTCCATATCATCTAGTAGATCAATGGTGGCATTAACATTGCATATTTGTGATTTCAGGCAGGGCAGATTTTTTGCCCAGAGCTTCAGCCCCCTTCTTACATTTTTGAATTTAGCATTAATTTTTTTGGCAGAGTCCTGAAAACCAACAGGAATGTTCCAGGCATTTTGAACAATTGCTTTAAAATCCTTATGATGCATCCAATAATTTTCAAATCTGAAAACCTGAGCTTTGGGTATTATTGTGCCAATGGAGATGACACAAGGAAAATGATCAGAGGTAGGCTTTGAAAGAGGAGCAACAAAAGTAGAGGGAAAGCTCTGAGTCCAGGAAGCAGAAGTAAAGAACCAGTCCAGCCTTTCCAAAAGGGGTTCTTTTTGCATGTTACTCCAAGTGAACTTTCTTCCTTTGAGGGGTAATTCTATGAGACCCAAATTATTAATGGCTTCATTGAAAAGAAGCATACCATTCACATCCCCACCCTGTCTATTTCTATCAGAAGGCTTTCTACAAAAATTGAAATCCCCCACAATGAGCCAATCCATATCATCAGGCATATCAATATTTCCAAACCAATCTAAAAACTCTGCCTTTTTTTCAGGTAAGCATGGCCCATAAATATTGGTGAGGATCCAAATTTCATTGGACAAGAGAGATGTCAAGGTGATGGAGATGGAGAATTCATTGTGAAAGGAAAGCTGCCCAGAGAACAGAGAACTATTCCAAATGGTTATCAAACCCCCAAAGGCTCCCCTAGAGGGAAGTGGGGGGCAGAATTTTCTTAAGTAAGAGATGTCAAAATCTTCTCTCTTAGTTTCTTGGAGGCAAATAATATCACAGCCAGACTCATCAATTTTATTTTTGAGAGCAACCCATTTTTTCTGAGTTAAGTCCCCTGATATTCCAGTTCAAGATCTTCCAAATTCTTTTGTTATCCATTAAGAAACCAGATGTAAGTAGAATGATGGGGTGATATAAGTAATGTAATCACCCAATTGAGAAAACTACAGCCACATATACAAAAGGCAATCCATATCATAACACCACTGGCAGATTCAACAATAAGTAACAAACACTTCAAAAGACCACTATTGCATGCTTCAGAACAGGGAGGCAACACGTCTCCAACAAAAGACATAGTTTGATACATTAAAACACTTAAGTGGGGGTTTCTTCTTGGCTTGCTGACCACAGGTACCAGCAGCCCCAGATTTCTTCTTTCCTCCAATGCTCAAGCATGATGAGCCAGTTCCTTTGATGATGCCTTTTGGAGGAGCCTTAACTGCCACTTCAGTGGCTTTCCCTTTCTTGAGCAACCTCTTCTACAGGTCACCATCCTTTACCTTGCAGAAAGAGGCAGCAAGGTTTTTAACCACTTTAGGATTCAAACAAGGTGGAACAGCATTACAAACCAGGCAATCAGCAAATAAGCAGTTTAGGTGACTTTTAAAACCCCCATTTAGTTCAACAATTCTAGGGCTTCTTCTCACCTCAGTGTCAACAAGAGGCTCCTTGCCCTTTCTCTTTCTGGAAGGAGTGGAGGGAGAGCAGGAAGATTGCTTAGCTTCAATGCCCAGACAAGGAGGAGCCATAGGGATATCACACATGAGAGAGGCTTTTGAAGAAGAGTTTTTCTGAATGTGAGGAGCAAAATAACTTTCCCACAGCTCCAGGACTTGTTGGGAAAACCCTGCTTTGCAGAATGCACATCAGGAATTGACACAAAGGTTCTCACCATTCCCACTTGGAGATGTGCTTCATTAGGAGAAAGGAGGTGTTGGTCCTCCATCATCCAATCCTCATTTTCAGCAGCCCCATCACCTGAATCCATGGGGCTCCCCATCCTCCCCTCATTATCTGAGTTGACATCATCATCATCAACCAAATAGTTCTGTAAAATGTTCTAAAGGCCCTCACCAATACCAACACCTTGAGGCCCAGCAACCACATCCTGATCCTCAGCAGCCACAGGCTCTGCATTTACAGACTCATCATCATCTGACTCCCAGTCTTGGACAAGAATGGCACCTGTAACCCCACTATTAACATCCTGTGGGGGGAGATTATTATTATCCACTTTTAACATCTTTGGGTAAGTTATGACTTCTGGACATTTTTCGCACTAGTCTTTTAACCCCTTTGGGTAAGTTATGAATTCGAGTCATCTCATTTAAGTTGCACGATCCAATTATGACCTATGTCCCAAATCTGAGTAACTTGAATCAAAATCTGAGTTATATGACTCAAATCCTGATTATATTACTTATGTCTCAAATCTGAGTCAACTTACTCAAAATCCGAGTTATATGACTCAAATCCGAGTCATCTGATTCCCTATCTGAATCATCTAATTTTCATCCGAGTTATATTACTCAAATTTAACTTATGTCTCAAATCTGAGTCATCTGACTCAAAATCCGAGTTATATGACTCAAATCCAAGTCATCTAATTCCAAATCCGAATCATCTGCTTTCTCATCCGAGTTATATTACTCAAATTTAACTTATGTCTCAAATCTGAGTCATATGACTCAAAATCTGAGTTATATGACTCAAATCCGAGTCATCTGATTCCAAATCTGAATCATCTGATTTTATATCCAAGTTATATTACTCAAATTTAACTTATGTCTCAAATCTAAGTCATCTGACTCAAAATCTGAGTTATATGACCCAAATCCGAGTCATGTGATTCCAAATCCGAATCATCTGATTTCTCATTCGAGTTATATTACTCAAATTTAACTTATGTCTCAAATCCGAGTCATCTGACCCAAATCCGAGTTATATGACTCAAACCGAGTCACCTGATTACATTTCCGAGTTATATTACTCAAACCTGACTTATATCTCAAATCTGAGTCATCTGACTCAGAATCCGAGTTATATGACTCAAATCCAAGTCATCTGATTATAAATCCCAGTTATCTTACTCAAATCTGACTTATGTCTCAAATCCGAGTCATCTGACCCAAATCCGAGTTATATGACTCAAAACCGAGTCATCTGATTGCTGAGATATAACTTCATCTGATGAGATAATGGAAAATTGCCTTTGATATGGATCCGAGATAAAGTTTTGAGATATGATAATAGGCCTAATCGCCAAGAGATGTGATTCGAGATGTAGATCCGAGATATAAATTTGAGATATGATATGCTAGCAGATAGCCATCCGAGATATAAGATAACCTGGCAAGATGAGTTAAATATCAATCCGAGTCATAACATAATCTGGCAAGCTGGCAAGATGAATCAAACTCTAATATGAATCAGAGATAAGCTGGTAAGATGAGTCAAAATACAAATCCGAGTTATAATATATCCTGGCAAGCTGAATCAAATGTTAGTCCGAATCTCAGATAAGCTAGTAAGCTGAGTCAAATTCTAATCCGAATCAGAGGTAAGATGAATCAAAGACTAATCAAATCATAAATAAGCTGAGTCAAATTCTAATTCGAATCATAAATAAGTTGGTAAGATGAGTCAAAGGTTAATCCGAATCATAAATAAACTGAGTCAAATTCTAATCTGAATCATAAATAAGCTGGTAATCTGAGTCAAAGTCTAATCCGAATCATAAATAAGCTGAGTCAAATTCTAATTAGAAGCATCATGATATTTTTTTCCATCTAAAAGTGATTCTATGGATATGTTGGCTAGTCCTCGGGTTGAGCTATTTTATTCACGGGGTGAACGATCAAGTGTTGGTGACTGAGATATATGATACTCACAATATTCTTGGAGAAGAATTTGAGTCACGCTTGCTGAGTTAGGCTTGAGGCCCCTGTGCTTACGTCTCTGTTCTTTGTTCTCTTGGAGGAGCTGAAGGTGCTCTATGAAGCAGAAGTTGATGAAGATGCTCCTGTCCGGATGGAAACCCAACCAACGTCACTAAAAGGCCCCACGGTGGGTGCCAAATGTCGTGGTTGTATCACGACATATGCCATGGGTAGGCTAAAGTTGGAGTCGATGGACGTGGAGGAATCCGGGGAGGGATGATGCAGTCAAGACTGTACTCGTAAGAACAAAGAGAAATATGATGTATCTAGGTTAGAAGTTCTCATGTTGAGATAACACCTCTTTCCCTGCATCTAATCTCATATGATCTTGCCATGCTTGTGGCTACAGTGGTGCTCCTTGAGCTCTGTTTCCTATGCCTCTATCTAGATCTCCCTGTGAGAGTGGAGGAGGAAGAAAGAGTGCTCCTAGCGAGCAGAGAGGAGAGGAGCCCTTCGGGGGTCTCCCCCGCGAACGATCCCCCTGGTTCTCCTTATAAAGGGGAGCCCAGGGGACAAATCTTGTTCCCTACGATTGGCATCTCCTCAGCATATTCCAAGCATCTTCTGGAGATGCTCAACATATGCCTTGGCATCTTTGGAGATGCCTGGCATATTCCCTAGCATCTTCTTAGATGCCAAGGGCATATTCCATGTGCCATGTGCCAGTCTGAGCCATGGGCGTCCCAAGACTGGCACGGGACTTGTTGGTATTGTCTTGGCTCGACGGTGAGTCTTCGTAGATGTCGAGAATGCGTCTGGATATGTATAATGGGACGTTTGGGGCAACACAATTCGGCCCAAGCTCCCTGGGAAAGATGAAAATTCGGCCTGGACCTTGGTTGATTCGGCCTGGGGGAGAAGTGGCCCAGCCGAGTCAGAATTTGGCCCGAATGAGGCCTTGGCGCGGCTTGGCTGGACTAATCCACATTTGGCCCAAGCCAGGGATGGCCCAACTAAGGTATTCCTGTCCGGGGATGCCTGTAACCCGTGGTGGGCCATCTTATTCGGCACATGCACATCCGGGGAAGGTGACGGTGCCCTGGTGCTCTGCCCTGACTCGGGCTAGTTGGCGAGGAAGGCCCCATGGTGGGCCGATCTTCCCATCCCTGGCCCACCCGTGGGAAGAGGGCGCGGGGGACTTGGGTGACGCTGGCTCGTGGTGGGCCACGATGGTTGGTGCTAGCCCACCCGAGATTCGTCCTGCTCTGGCGTGGCACTGTTGGCAAGACACGAAGGGGAAACCAAGCAATGATTCGGCGGGAGCGAGGACGTAATCCGTAGGGAGCGGAGGGAGTTTGGCGGTAATTCGTCTAGGTGGGACGAATTGACATCTAATTCGGCATGTTAGTGTTGTTTGGCCTAGGAGGAGTAGTGGGATCAGGCCGAATTAGATTTAGTTCGGCCCGGGTCTTCTTTTCTTTTGTATTTTTCTCTTAATGCCTTATTGACATATCTTCTTATTCTTCCATCAATCTTGTAGGGTCTGTTAATACATTAACTCTAGGGTACCTGGGGTTATATCCCTGACACCATGCCAGCCCCTCAAGTGTTGCGTGAGTAGTTCACCCTTGGACTATGGGTCCATACAGTAGCTAGATGCTTATTTCTCTCCTTTGTGCTATCATTTTTAGATCTTGTGAGCTCCGTTCAAGATCAAGATCATTTATTTGTAATCATACATGTTGTGTTTGCAGGGATTCGATGGATATTGAGATGCTATGTCAGATTGATTATTGATTCTATCATATTTATGTTATTTGTGATCTTGCATCCTCTCTGTTGATAGTAGCTATCTTGGCCAAGTAGATGCTTGTGACTCCAAGAGGGAGTATTTATGCTCGATAGTGGGTTCATGCCTCTAGTAATCGGGGGAAGTGACAGAAATCTCTAAGGTTGTAGATGTGTTGTTGCTACTAGGGAGAAAACAACAATCGTTTGTCCATGGGGCAATTGTATTGTTTACTTTACACACTTTGCTTAATGCAATTATCCATTGCTTGCAACTTAATACTGAAAGGGGTTCGGATGATAACCTGAAGGTGGATTATTAGTCATAGATGCAGTTGGATTACGGTCTATGTATTATGTTGTAATGCTCAATCAAATCTCATAGGAGTCAAGATGTCTAGTATATGCATTGTTATGCCTTCTCAATTTGTCAATTTCCCCATTGTAATTTGTTCACCCAACATGCTATCTATCTTATGGAGAACACCTCTAGTGAACTGTGGACACCGGTCCAATATTTAAAATTGATATACTGATGGACCAGATGACGTGGAGACTATTGGGAACCCCAAGACCAAGGTGCGAAGCAGCACAGCAGCAAGTCTTCCCTCAGTAAGAAACCGAGGTTATCGAACCAGTAGGAGGAAGGAAACGCCACACAGGTGTTGCAGGCAACACGGAGACCTGCACAACACAAAGTCAAGACTTTGCCCCAACTAACAGTGAGGTTGTCAATCTCACCGGTTGTTGTAACAAAGGATTAAACGTATCATGTGAAAAGTGATAGTGGTTTGTAGCAAGTAAACAGGTAACAGTGGAGGATGTATCAATGGTAAAGATTGGACCGGGGTCCATAGTTCACTATAGGTGCTCTCCTTAGATAAACAACATGGCATGAAGGGTAAACAAATTACAGCAGGGCAATTGATAGGAACTGAGCAAGGCATAACAATGCAATACTAGACAAAAAGATCCTATGAGATTCGATTGGGCAATACAACAGTATACATAGACCACCATCCAACTGCATCTATGACTATAAGTCCACCTTCAGGTTATCATCCGAACCCCCTCCAGTATTAAGTTGCAAGCAACAGACAACTACTTTAAGCAAAGTGTGTAAGGTAAACAATCCACTTGTTCCATGAACAAGAGACCGTTGTTTTCTCCCTAGTGGCAATAGCACATCTACAACCGAAGAGATTTATGTCACTTCCCTTGGAAACTAGAGGCATGAACCCACTATCGAGCATAAATACCCCCTCTTGGACTCACTAGCAACTACTTGGCCAAGATAGCTACTAACAACGGAGAGCATGCAAGATCACAAACAACACAGACATGATAGAATCATAAAGACAAAATCATTAATCAATCTGACATAGTAATCTCAATATCCATCGGATCCCCGCAAACACAACATGCATGATTACAAATAGATTAGATCTTGATCATGAACGGAGATCACAAGATCTATACATGAAAGCACAAGGAGGAGATACAACCATCTAGCTACTACATGGACCCATAGTCCAAGTTGGAACTACTCACGCATCATACCGGAGAAGAAGGCCTCTGGCATGATCTCCCCTCCGGCAGGGTGCCGGGAAGAACTTCAGATCCCCCTGATCTAGGGACGATGGTGGTGGTGGCTACATATGGTTTGTGGAGTTTTGATCGGGTTCCTAGGGTTTCTGCATCGAGGGCTTCTTATAGGCGAAGAGGCGAGGCTAGGAGGCGACCAGGGGCCCCACACCCTGCCTAGGCACGGGCCCACCCTGGCCGCGCCTAGGGGGTTTGGCTGCCCTGGTTCACCTCTCCGTCTCTCCTCTGGACTTTGTGTCGCCCACGGTAAAATATTGACTTTGGCTTTTGTCCCGTCCAATTCCGAGAATATTGATTTTCTGCCTTTTTGGAACCAAAAACAGAAGAAAACAGGCAACTGGCATTGTGGCAACTTGTTAATAGGTTAGTTCTAGAAAAGATATAAAAACACCTCAAAGTGTAGACAAAGCAAAGTAGATACTAAATAAGCATGGAACATCAAAAATTATAGATACGTTTCCGACCTATCAAGCATCCCCAAGCTTAACTCCTGCTCGTCCTCGAGTAGGTAAGTGAGAAAAAGAATAATTTTTGAGGTGACATGCACCATCAAAACCAAGATCAAACCATTTGCAAGCATTGAAAGCTAGGATCAAAGAACTCTAAACATGTGCATGAAAGATGGAGTTCTAACAATAATACAAAGTAACTATGCATGCAACATGAAAGGCTACAAACAAAGATCATGAATAGCGTGCATTGAAAAACGTTTGTTTGTTTCACATACAGAAAACATGGCATAGTGGCAATCAGCTTATCCCTCATAGAGTAGCAAATAGATGCATAGGACACCTTCAAAGTTCACAAGGGTGACTAGAAACAAGTAGCACAAGAACAAGTAATATCACAATATGCATCAATCAATAAGTTTTGGGACACTGCACACAGAATGGCAACTATGCTCTCTTAATGGTGCCTAAAGGTAGAAGGTGGAGACTCAATAATAGTGGAAGAAAGTCCCTTCACAAAGGGAAGCAGGAATTTCAAGTTTCAAAAAGAGCTTCCAAAAATTATGGTACATGTTAGCTTTCAGCCCTCATTGCCCCTATCATAAGCATCTTGAAGTGATTAAGGTTAAAGTGAACAAACTATGGAGTATATGCTTGACAAAGTATAAGTTGGCAATCTCAAGTCCCTAGAATACGAGGGCCACACCTCATGCTACTCAAATTCAGTCACCCTTAAGTTCTTGTCATTGTAAGTACATGTGTATCATAGAGAACCGCCAACAGGGTACCCCTTGCATATGGTACAGGAGCTATCCCATAACCAAAGTGACAAGGCAAGCAGACAATGAGCATCTCATCGATCTTTTTATTTACTATGTGCATAGCTTTTTATTGAGGATGCTTCATAGATATCTCACTATGGTGATGCTGCAAGTTTACATCATGATTAGGCATGGCTTAGGCTAGCGGCCCAGGCGTTTCTCTAACACAAAATACATACTCCATAGACTTACAAGTTCCCTCTTTATTTCACACCGGTGACATCCATAGATAAAAGAGCATGATATCAACTGAGTTCAAAGTACAAGTGCAATGTTGAAAACGTTCCCCATGACTACATGGTTCTGCTAATTCTAATGTATAAGTGCAAGCATATACAACATAGACGACACAATGGTTCAATTTTATTAGGGGCAAATAATATAAAGTGTTCCATCAAGTTTGTGAGGGCTTTAATCACTAAATTTTCACACAACAAAATAGTTTTAAATTGGAAGATAGCTGAAAACAAGAATATACTTGGAATGGTGTAACACACCATGCATAGGAGTTTATAGTGGACACATTGGAATAACTTGGTTTCTTGGGAGTTGAAAACATGAGTAGAGCTTACTCATACAAGTGGAGGCTGGCAAAAGACTGGGAGCAACCAACTAAGAGAGTAATAATGGCCATAATCATGCAGAGCGACAAAACATTACTAATCAAAGCATAGAGTGGTACTACAAGTCAAAGACTAAATGATCATAGAGGCTATGGTGACTTGTCATAGTCATAACATGGTGTGAGCATGTGCTAAGTCAACCCAATCAAAGCATCAAAGGAGAATACCACAATACTATGCTTTTGCATGCTAAAACAACGCATAATTTCTTCAAAGCACACTAAGCAATCCCAATTGTTTGGAACAAGACATGCTACAACAATAATCACTAAGCATAAGGTCAAAACAACACCTAGCATGTCATGCTAAAGTCTAAGTCACAGTCAATGCAAGCTCCTCTTGCACTTTCAAGCAGGAACTTCCTACTCCTTTCCAACACCAATTGACTTATTTGAAACAACACAGCGAGAACGGGGGTCCAAACTACTTTATTCAAGCAAACTAAACAAACTAAGCAAAGCAAACAAAAACTAAGATGCTCCAAGAACAACACAACTGTGCATGAAACAATAAAAACGAAGTGTCTAGACAGACCTAAGCTTTTTATTGATGAAGAAGGGGATGCCTTGGGCATCCCCAAGCTTTGACGCTTGTACCTATTGGATATTTCTTGGGCTGACACCGGGGTGGCATCCCCAAGCTTGAGCTTTTGTCCATTCTTCATCTCATTACATCATTCTCTCTCTACACCTGAAATTTTTCCTTCATACAAAACTTCACACAATCTTCATTAGCAACATTAGTGTATTCAAAACATAATAGACATTTAGGAAAAAATTTGGAACAGCAAAACTTTTCACTAAAAACACAAGCTACTGTAACAACTCCTTCAAAAAGCTTAATTCCCCAAAAGAGAACTCAAAAAGGAATCAATAAGAGGCAAATGCAAATAATGGCAGAAATCTGTCAAAACAGAATAGCATGTAGAAACCGATTTTTTAAAAATCTTATGTTGCTCAAATCAAAAAGTGTTGAACTAACGAAAGTTAGCTAACATACTGGGGGATGTATTCATAAATTTTTAGATCAATACGACTTACAGAGACTCCTCACGACTGTTTATGGTGAAGGAAAGAAATCTGTTTCGGGACAGCAACTCCCCAAATCTTACTTCCCTCTCATTAGAGGTCATTCTTGGCACAAAAAGCAAACAAAAAGGATAAGGAGGGGTCATTACTGAAGTAATAACTTCTAAGACTCAAGGAAAATCTTGGGTTATCTCCCAACAAGTACTTTTCTTTAACGCCTTTATGTTAGGCACAAGAAGCAAGAAGAATCAATTATTTTCAAATGAGGAAGCATTAACATCAAACCTTGCTTTCAAAGGAGGAGAAAAAAACAACTTCTATCTCCTCATAGGGAAGTGTTCAATACCTTTCTTGAATGGAAAATGATATTTAATGGTGCCTTCTTTCATATCAATGATGGCACCAACAGTTCTAAGAAAAGGTCTTCCCAAAGTAATAGGACAAGAAGCATTGTATTCAACATCCAAAACATAGAAATCAATAGGGACATACGCATTGTTAACCATAATGAGAACATCATTGGTACTCCCCATGAGTTTCCTTTTAGCATTATCATTGAGTGGGACATCCAAATAACAATCTTCTAAAGGTGGCAAATCAAGCATTTCATAAATCTTCCTAGGCATAATAGAGACACTAGAACCAAGATCACATGAAGCTTTGAGATCAAAGTCATTCACTTGCATATTAATAATGGGTTCCCAACTATCTTCTACTTTCCTAGGAATAGAAGTTTTGTGTTTTAACTTCTCTTCCTTAATCTTAACAAGAGCATCTGTAATGTGTTTGGTGAAAGCAACATGCACATCACTAGCATCAGGACTTCTAGCAAGCTTTTGCAGGAACATAATAACTTCAGAAATATTGCAACCATCTATATCAAAATCAAACTTAGAATCACTAGTAGTAGACTCAATACGCTTAGGCATAGTAGGAGGAGGAATAGGGACTTCTTGTGGTTTAGTGGTGATGGTGCACACAATATTGTTTCTATCAATTTCAGCTTCCCTTTCCCACTTAGCATGAAGTTGAGCTAACAGTCTAACATTTTCATCAATAGTAACTTGTATGGCATGAGTAGTAGAAAAGGTACTTTCCATGGTTTTAGGTTTAGCAGCCATTTTATTAATCAAGGAGGACTGAGCTTCGGACAAAGAGGATATATTTTTCTCAGCGCTCAATTTTTTTTACTGTAACTAGGAATTTCTCTATTCAGATTCTCAAGCTGATGACTAATGTTTTTCAATATAATAGATTGTTCCTCCATAGTTTTAGTGAAAATCTTATTTTGCTCATATTGCATATGCTTTATGCTTAGTGGATCTCTCTACTTCTAGAATCCTTTCTTCACTAGGCATTCCAGATCTACCATGATAAGCACTTCCACTAGGAGGATAAGGCCTATAATTACCATAAGTATTGTTGCCAAAATTGTTGTTTCTAATGAATTTCACATTAACTTGCTCTTCTTGAGCAACCAAAGAGGCTAAGGGAACACTATTAGGATCTAGAGGAACTTTCCCATTAACAAGCATAGCCATAATAACATCAATCTTATCACTCAAAGAGGAGGTTTCTTCAACAAAATTTACCTTCTTACCATGTGGAGCTCTCTTAGTGTTCCATTCAGAGTAGTTAACCATCATATTATCAAGGAGCTTTGTTGTAGCACCCAAAGTGAGTCCCATAAAGGTACCTCCAGCAGCTGAATCCAACAGGTTTCTTGAGGAGAAGTTCAAACATGCATAAAAACTCTGGATAATCATCCAAGCAGTGAGTCCATAAGTGGGACAATTCTTAACCAAAGATTTCATTCTTTCCCAAGCTTGAGCAACATGTTCATTATCAAGTTGTTTAGATTTCATAATGTCACTTATCATAGATATAATCTTAGTAGGAGGGTAGTACTTTCCAATAAAAGCATCTTTGCACTTATTCCAAGAATCAATACTATTTCTAGGCAAGGATAGCAACCATTCTTTAGCTTTTTCTCTCAAGGAAAAAGAAAAAGCTTGAGCATAATAATATCTCAATCTACATCCTTATACTTTTGCATCTCACAAAGTTCAACAAAGTTATTGAGATGGGCAGCAGCATCATCACAACTAGCACCAGAAAATTACTCTCTCATCACAAGATTCAACAAAGCAGGCTTAATTTCATAAAAGGTAGCATCAGGAGAAGGTGGAGCAATAGGAGTGATAAGGAAATCATTGTTGTTTGTGCTAGTGAAGTCACACAACTTGGTGTTCTCAGCAGAGTTTATTTTGGCAAAGGCGGGCAAGCCAAAAACAGTAGCAGCAGCAGCTAGAGTAGGAACTAATTTTTTTGTGTTTTTTTGAAAAGAGGCAAACAAAACCAAGCAAAAGAAACTAAGCAAACTAAAAACAAAGTAAAGAAAAAGGAAGTGAAGGACTCCCCTTGTGAAGACGTCCTTAGCCTCCCCGGCAACAGCGCCAGAAAACTTGTTGATGGCTCAGTTAATGTGGAGCATGTTGGGAACCCCAAGAGCAAGGTGCAAAGAAGCACAGCAGCAAGTCTTCCCTCAGTAAGAAACCGAGGTTATCGAACCAGTAGGAGGAAGGAAACATCACACATGTGTTGCAAGCAACGTGATGACCTGCACAACATAAACTCAAGACTTTGCCCCAACCAACAGTGAGGTTGTCAATCTCACTGGTTGCTGTAACAAAGGATTAAACGTATGGTGTGGAAAGTGATAGTATTTTGCAGCAAGTAAATAGGTAACAGTGGAGGATGTATCAATGGTAAAGATTGGACCAGGGTCCATAGTTCACTAGAGGTACTCTCCTTAGATAAACAACATGGCATGAAGGGTAAACAAATTACAGTAGGGCAATTGACAGGAACTGAGCAAGGCATAACAATGCAATACCAGACAAAAAGATCCTATGAGATTCGATTGGGCAATACAATAATATACATAGACCGCCATCCAACTGCATCTATGACTAGAAGTCCACCTTCAGGTTATCATCCGAACCCCCTCCAGTATTAAGTTGCAAGCAACGGACAACTGCTTTAAGCAAAGTGTGTAAGGTAAACAATCCACTTGTTCTATGAACAAGAGACCGTTGTTTTCTCCCTAGTGGAAACAACACATCTACAACCGAAGAGATTTCTGTCACTTCCCTTGGAAACTAGAGGCATGAACCCACTATCGAGCATAAAACCCCCCTCTTGAAGTCACTAGCAACTACTTGGCCAAGATAGCTACTAACAATGGAGACCATGCAAGATCACAAACAACACAGACATGATAGAATCATAAAGACAAAATCATTAATCAATCTGACATAGTAATCTCAATATCCATTGGATCCCCGCAAACACAACATGCATGATTACAAATAGATTAGATCTTGATCATGAACGGAGCTCACAAGATCTATACATGAAAGCACAAGGAGGAGATACAACCATCTAGCTACTACATGGACCCATAGTCCAAGGTGGAACTACTCACGCATCATACCGGAGAAGAAGGCCTCCGGGATGATCTCCCCTCCGGCAGGGTGCCGGGAAGATTTTCAGATCCGCCCTCCCCCCCCCCCCCCCGATCTAGGGACGATGGTGGCGGCGGCTACAGACGGTTTCGTAGAGTTTTGATCGGGTTCCTATGGTTTCTGCATCGGGGGCTTCTTATAGGCGAAGAGGCAAGGCTGGGAGGCGACCAGGGGCCCCACACCCTGCCTAGGCGCAGGCCCACCCTGGCCGCGCCTAGGAGGGTCGGGCTGCCCTGGTTCGCCTCTCCGTCTCTCCTCTGGGCTTCGTGTCCCCCACGGTAAAATATTGACTTTGGCATTTTTCCCGTCCAATTCCGAAAATATTGATTTTCTGCCTTTCTGGAACCAAAAACAGAAGAAAACAGGCAACTCGCACTGTGGCAACTTGTTAATAGGTTAGTTCTAGAAAATATATAAAAACACCTCAAAGTGTAGACAAAGCAGAGCAAAGTAGATACTAAACAAGCATGGAACATAAAAAAATATATATATGTTTCCGACGTATCATATACCATCCACTGTTTACTTTCTACAAGCAACTATTATCTTCCACACTATACGTTTAATCCTTTATTTTCAGCAAACTAATGAGATTGACAACCTCACTGTAAATTGGGGCAAAGTATTGTGGGTTATGTTGTGCAGGTTCCAAGTTGTTAGCAACACCTTGGAGTTGTTTCCTTACTCCTACTACTTTGATAACCTTGGTTTCATAACTGACGAAAAACTTGCTATTGTGCTCATCATACCTTCCTTTTTGGGTTCCCAATGATCTCTACATATTTGAGCCGTCAAGCACTTTTTCTGGCGCTATTGCCAAGGAGATAAGGACAGCTTAATCTCTTCCTCCTCGTCAATAACTTTTCAGGGAGAAAGAAGATTCTCGCAAGGGGAGTCTCTCACAACCAATCTCTTTACTTTGTTTTTATTTTTATTTGTTTCTTTTGCTTTGTTTTGCTTGTTTCTTTTTATCAAAAACACACAAAAAATAGTTGTACTAGTTTGTTTCTCTTTATCAAAAACACAAAAAAAATTAATTCCTATTATAGTTGTTATTTTTGTTGGTCTGTTATTGCCTTGCTTTATCATGCTTTCTATCAATGGTTGGTTTCTTTAAAACTAGATCTTATTGGCAAGGTGGGTTCACGGAATAACAAAAATATTATTATGAGGATCACCGCTTATCACAAAAAAGAAAACACTTATGAGAACAAATTAATAAATTGCATACCATTGCTAGAAATGTGTGCTCTACTTATAATGTTACTTACTGCTTTGATAAATCTTGTTGCTGTAGGAGGTATAAAATCCTCCCTTTTCAATGTGAGTATAATGATACCATATCTTCTTATGTTAAGGAAAATTATGACTTTTATGATGTGGAACAAATTGAAGAATTTATTGCTAGGAAGGGTGTATTCGAACTTGCTAATTTGCTTGAAAATACTAATGATGCACCTTATAAATATGAGGTTTATGATATACTTAAATTTTGCTTTGATAATTACAAGGAAGAAAATGGCTATATTCTTGAATGTTTTAATAGATGCTTTCCACCAACGGAAGAGACTAATGCCTTGCAGGAGCCTATGGAAGAAGAAATTGCTGAAACTGGAAGCTCATTAGATGAAAAAGAGGAGGGGAGTGATGAACAAAAGGAGGAAGAATGGATTAGCTACCCATGCCTACCTTCTAATGAGAGTAACACTTTATCCCTTATATTATTTGATTGTCCCCCATGCTTACCAAAGGAGGATGAATATTATGTTCCTGTGGATTCTTTTGAAATATCTACTATGGGTAAAACTTGTGATAATAATTATGCTCCTGTAATCTATGATAATCCATGCTATTTTGATAAAACTTATGATAATTCTTTATTTGTGCCTAACTTTGAAATGCATGGTACTAAAGAGTTTAAAATTTTCTTAGAAAATGTTTATGATAAAGCTCTAGATGATGGTCCTATATTGGTTGATAGTATTAATTGTACTACTATTGAAAATGAGATTGGAGGGGTCTTGTCTTGGAACCCCATACCTCTTGAGAGTGATCAAGTCATCTTGTTATAAAATTGTTAAAAGTGGGTTTGAAGGTTTTAATCCCACTATTTTTGAGCTTGATAAAAGTTATGTGTTTGTAGTCATGAAAAGCATGCTTTATGTGATAGTTATATTGTTAAGTGGATTCATGAGGCTACTGAAAATTATTATGAGAGAGAAAAATATGGTTGTAGAAGTATTCATGGTACTGAAACACCTCTCTATGTGCTAAAAGTTTTGAAGTTACTCTTGTTTTATGTTCCTATGCTTGTCACTTTGTTCCTTATGAATTTATTTGTGTACAAGATTACTATGCATAGGAAGTGGGTTAGACTTAAATGTGTTTTGAATTTTCTTCTTGATGCTCTCTTTTACTTCAATTCATATTTCTTATGTGAGCATCATCGAAATTATCATGCCTATCTTAATGGCTATAAAGAAAGAACTCTTGGGAGATAACCCAAATTTTTATTTCAGTAAGTTTTTCTTTTGTTGAGGCTTGGAAGTTATTGCTTCTGTAATAACCACTCCTTATCCTTATTGTGTGGCTTTTGTGCCAAGAATAACCTCTAATGAGAGAGAAGTAAGATATGGGGAAGTTGTTGTCCCGAAACAGATTTTTGTTCTTCACTGTAAAAATTCGTGAAAAATCCCAGCACTTCGAATTGAGCTGTAATTTTCTGAGCATATGCCCCAGGTTATTATCTAACTTTCGTTAGATCAACACTTTTCAATTTGAGCAACAGAAAGTCTTCAAAAAATCGTTTTTTACCTGCTGGTCTATTTTGACAGATTTCTGCCATTATTTGTATTTGCCTCTTAATCGGTTTCTTTTGAGTTCTCTTTGATCACTTGAGATTTTAAAAGAAATTTCTACAGTATTTTGTGTTTTAATGGAAGTCTTACTTGTGTTGAAACTAAACCCAAAGACTTATTATCTTGAATGCACTAATGTTGCTAATGAAGATTGTGTGAAGTTTTGTATGAAGGAAATTTTCAAGTATAGGGAAAGAGTTATGTGATGAGATGAAGAATGGACAAAAGCTCAAGCTTGGGGATTCCACCCCGTGTCACCCCAAGAAACATTCAAGAGGTACAAGCGTCAAAGCTTTGGGATGTCCAAGGCATCCCCTTCTTCATCAATAAAAATCTTAGGTTTTCTTTCAAAACACTTTATTTTTATTGCTTCATCCAAACAGAGATGCATATATGGCAGAAACAGAAAATAATTGATTAATATTTTTCTAACAAATTCCGAAGGAAATAGAGATGCATATATGGCTTATCACTCCTAAAATCTGAAGGAAACTTTCCAAGATATGCCCATTGATGTTTCTAATTCCTCAAACAACAAAAACTCAAATTCCTAGCTAGCTACCAAGCACCGCTAATTAACTGATAGTGAAGGACTTTGTAGATAGATTGAGGCTAAAATTACTGACCACATCTTCTAGAAAGGTAGGCTGGTTCAGGACGATGGTGAAGGACTATGAAGTCCTGTTGGAACGGACACATTTATACCTTGGTTGGCTGCATACACTATAGATTTCCATCATAGCAGCTTGGTTTTGCGCACTGAAAAAAGAGAAGATCGAAGAAAAGATTTAGAACGAACTGAAAACCCCATTTTGTAAAGTACAGAGTGGGGAAAACAGAGTAAGAAAATCTCATTTGTGCAGATCTGGAGAAGCTTCTGAATAATATGCGCAACTCGAGCTCTGTGTATAAACAAGCGCATGCGTATTGCTAGACTAAATCTAGTAAAAGAAATTAATCAAATAGAAAGGAAAACCTGTAGGCGGGAGTTTGTCTGTACTCTGCCTCTAGAACTGAACGTTGAGTACGTGCGCAAATTCAGTTTGTCCAGAGTGTAGATCTAGGAGGCGGCGCAAAACCCTAACTGTTTCCCCTGACCACTCTTGGAGGAGGTTCTTACTACCATCCGTCTGAGGTGCACTCGCGGGGTTGCCCATAACTGCACGTGTCACGCAACCAAATTGAGGTGGCTTGTAATAATAGCCGGCTCACCGCTCTGAGAACGATAGATTTTTCAGACCGCCTAAGGTTATATACTGATGCGTTTGTTTTTATTATTCGGCTTTGAGGGGTCATTTTTTGAGTCTGCTATTATAAACAACCACTTCGAAGACCATTAGAGGCGGTCGTATTGTAACAAACTGGTTGAGGGGTACAAACAGAGACAGGTTTTTTCATACTTGGGAAAAACCGTCTAAGAGCACTGTCTCTAAGTAGCGAGTTTGTACTAGTGCTCTGTTCCAAACTAGTTGACTAAACTTTGTCTAGATATGCATAAATCTAGACGTATTATTGTCTAAATAAATACATATGTAGACAAAACTGAGTCAACTAATTTGGGATGAACAAAATATGTACAATAGCTAAATATTTCTTTTGATTTGTTATCATAGCTAATCAATCCTAATCCATTACCAAAATAGCCAATTATTGCATCGTGCATAACCATAACTAGCCTGCAGACTTAGAGGAGAGATATACTTGCATGCATGGCCGCAGTCATTAAATTAGCTTAATTACGTCCGATTGATTAAAACTAAGAAAGGTTTGCATTCTTGGCCGCAGGGCATACCCTGTAGGTCCGGCACTGCATCAAAGGTCAATGCTGAGAATAGGAGGCGGGGAATGGAGGGCGACGAGGAGTTTTCCTGCATTGCAATGGTTCCCTAAGGCCGTTGCGGTGAGTTCTGGAGTTTTCCAGCATTTCGGCGGTGCCCTAAAGCCATTGCGGTGAGTTTTGTTTTGTTCACTAATGGAGGCAACATGGATTGCACATAATTTCCTAGCTATATGATTACTTAGTTGAGGTCTAAACTTAGTTTGTGGTCCATTTCAAGATAATCAATACCTAGATTTGTACACTTATAGTTTCTGGTTGATTTCTCATAACATAAGACATTAATTATTTTAGTTGCTTGGCAGAGACATGGTTCCATAATTTTCTTCTCCATAGATTGAACAAACATAATGCTTCATCATGATTTGCAACATTGTACATGTCGATTCGTTGCATCATGCATATGCTAGAATGATCAAGATGTGATCCAAACACTGACCAAATATTTGGTATAATATTGCCAAACCAGTCGGTGTATAGTTTCTTGAGAAAAACATAGGAAACGGATCAAATTATCATTGCATGAATAAATTGTATCATAATAATGTTGCTAATAAAGAATAGTTAATCATCAGTCCTTGTAGGCATTCATAATCTTTGAGCCGCATCCAGACTCAGTACACAAGTAGACACTATCCTGGCTTTTGAAGGCTAGCATTTGGAACCAAGTAACCAGTTTGCTGACTATTGGCTTTAAGATCTATAGTACAAATGTTAAGCATTATTATAGTACACCATAGTAAAAGATTATTTACAGAACTATAGAATATTACTAGTCTATGAGTGAAGTAATCTATCCCTTTTGTTGATTAGAAAAAAAATAAGCTAGAGAATAGTGTTTGAAACTGTTATATGTCCATTAGTAAGGGTCGATGGTTATTTACGTCGAAGCTTTTCTCAAAGTTGACTTTTAGTTGTCACCGAACTTATTATTGGCTTTGTAAGCCTGAGTTCTGCATCCTAAGGTGTGACACGACTACATGCACATCTAAGGCCACCATGTTGAGATCAGTACGCAGCTGGTCATGCTCCCTCTCCTTTCGTTGCTGCATCTACGGGTACGGCGGCCCGTGGTGGCGGAGCCAGAATTTTCATATTGGATATTCAAAGTGAAAGAAAAGTTAGCACACCAATATAATAGCATTATATGTAGGTTCACAATAGCAAGAACAAAACTACAAACTTTTCATAGTAGTGGCATCGGCGTTAGCGTTGACATCGAAGTTATCTTGTGTTAGTTGCAGCTTTATCCCATATAAGTTTCAAATCACTACAGTTCTCCCGCTTCTGGTTGTTCTTCATATTCAATTTCAGACTTAAATAATTATTTAAACTAATTAAGGAGGATTTCAATTGGAGAAAATGAAAACAGAAATTACAAGTGAAACACTTTTCTTCTTACCGTGAGTGAACTGATCTGATTACTCCAATTCTGAATTCAAGAAGAATTAGCCACCAACTGATCACTTCCGATTCTGTTTCTGATTTCAAGATAAAAAAAACCAATCACTTCTGATTTTATATTCAAGGTAAAACAGCAGATATTATACACTTTTTCTTCTTACCGTGGTGAGCGGTGACGAACTGCTGCTCTATTGGTATGCTGTTGATCCTAGGGCTGCCAAACTTATAGGCACCGTCGTTCCTAATCGAGCTAAATCTCACGCTCGTGAGGTGAGGCGACGGGCAGCAAGCGGAGCAAGGACAGGGAGACGGCGGGAACTGTTTGTCCCACGTCTGGAGAGTGGATACGTACGGGCGGCGGCTCAGGTCGATCGAGTCAAGGATGGAGAAGAGGGTCGATTCGATGCCTCACGTCACTGGCATCCTGGCAAGCGTACGTGGCTTGGTGGCAGCCCAACTAAGTCCACGATAGGTATTTGGCCCAGGTTAGAATGGCCGGACTCGGGAGGACTCGCGACAACGCGTTTTTCCATTTTTTTTACGAGTTTAAACATACAAAAGAACTCCAATAAGTATATACATGCATACAGAAGCTTACATACTAAATTATTTTTACAAAAAGTATTGGGTATTCATTGCATCCGCCCCTAGCAGCCCGGCGATCATGTTGGTTTCTACAAGTAAATTTTTCTCCTTCCATGTCTTCTTTCATGTTAAACTCCTTTTCGATAGCTCGTGGTTTTTACATGCTGCATTCCGGATTCATTTTCTTTCTAAAAATGCTGGTTTTTACATGATGCATTCCAGATTCTTTTGCTTCCTACAATTCTAGATTCATCTCCTTGATTTATATTTCACTAACTTTTAGTTCGTATGATGTTACTGTATACTCAAGAATTATGACGAGATGGTCAAGTAACAGCTTCAAATAATAGTCTACAAGATGCATTGGCTTCATCGGTCTACCTTTATGAATGAGAAGCAACAAAAAAAATCAAAATGCATCGACTTTGTATTGTATGTGCATAATTGTTTGCTTATGAGGAGAAGCGTGACATATCAAAAGGCAAGAGGCTCGAAGAAGAAAATTGTAAATGTAGAAAATACTATATACTTTTCTAGTTACTGGTAGTCTTGTATTTAGCTCGAATATTAATTCGCACTGTTTAGACAGTCAACATTGAAATATTTGAAATATTTGTATGAAAGTATATAAATTCATTAGTTATTACTGAAATCTATATTTTCAAGCACCCAGTTTAGCAATCATGTATAGAACTCTTTACAAAAATCTGACATTCCTTAGCAGCAGCACAACCACCCAGTGTTGGACGTCCCCATAAGAGGTAAGAGGCATGTCAATAGTATCAAGGGCTAGAGCAAAGACATTGTAAGGGCACTCTGTCCAGTGGTCACTCTCCTTACCGAAGGTTGTTCTGCAAACCATGATAAAACCACCTCCCTAGCTTGATCACCATAAGCACTTGGTTCATCAGCTTTGCTACCTAGTACAAATAAGCAAACAGTCAATAAAATTAAGAGCACTGAGATAGAGCAAATCCAGCTAGTTTAATGGACTTACGAACGACAGTAATGAAGTGATTATCAACAATGAATTGGTAACATTGGGAATATTCAGAAGTTCCATGTGACAGTTCGAGCAGAGCACAAGTGAAGGCTAAATAAATATTAATAATACTAATACAAACATGACAGCTAATCAAGTTTGGGCAAGACACGGAACAAGACCCGATGATGCCAAAAAAGACTCTATATGGTTGTTAATCTCACCAGAATATAAAAGAGTATCGCACGGTTGATTGCTTCTTTCCTCAAATCAAACTGATTGCAAGATAGAACAACATGTAATTTTTTTCTATAAACGGATCCAATTGCAAATAAACATCTAAGTAGCACAGCATAGACAGACATACCGTTACACCATTGAATTGCATATAAGCAAAATCTAGTGCAGTACTACAGGCAGGCATAGTGTTTGCACTATTCAATTGCATATAAGAAAAATCTAGTGCCAAACGGATTGGACTATCTCTTAAGTTGGACTCCACGATTTTATATGGCACATTATAGAGCACTAAACTCTGATTGCTACTTTACTTAATTCAGGCTCCAACCATTAAATATGAAGCAAATATTATGTACGGAACCTCAGATTAATTCCTTTGATGAAATTAGTTCCCTTTGTAGCGTACCATTTCTCATAAAACCGAGCGATTTCGTTGTGAAGAGACGAACCACAACACAATACAGATCGCAGCTCATGTTCAGATGAGTGACTCCTTGTACAAATTCAGAGTTCATCAGACTGTTCTTCAGATAACAACAACGGTACACTTACCTGATGCGAACAGAACGCGCTGAGGGCGTCGTGCGGGTCGGGATCGGCGACGGCTCAATTGGATGGGTGTGGAAGCGGTTGTGAAGACGGGTCTCGGGCCAAGGAGATCGGAGGCGGAGTGGGGGTTTGGCGGCGTGGATGGGCATGGAGGCGACCTCCCGCATGAAAGCGGCGGCGCCGTGCAGGCGAGGGAGGTGGCGGCAGCGCGAGTGCGGAGAAGATGAACAAAAGAACCCGGTAAAGCACCGAACGTCCTATAACGTTATTAGGCTGGTCCATTTGCCACGATCGACTATGCGAGCTGCTTGCAGCGACGTTTCGGGGAGTTGGAAAAATTTGGACAGTACAACTACACGATCTAATGGCTCAGAATGCGAAATCGCTATGGATGGTCATAGGTGGTTGAGTTATATTGTCGCTTATAAAAAAATAAAAACGTTACATATGCATGCGTTTCCGGCCCAGATGCTGAGCCCATCGATGGACTCTAATAGCTCAGTATACTTAAGTCAGAGTATACTAATCACTAATTAACAAATGATATATGATTTTTATTAACTAAATCATGAAAAAATTACTTTTCTATTATCTTAGAAAATCATTTCACTCTAAAACAAACTTTACAAATTAAATATGATACTATCTAAATCATAAATTGTTTTCTCAAAAAACACTTCTAAGATGCCCTGGAGGGCCACCTTGCTTGTAATAAAAAAAATCGTTACACATGCATTCGTTTCCGACCCAGATGCTGAGCCCATCGATGGACTCTAATAGCTCAGTATCGACAAAAGTATTTCTTATTTTTGGGGCGTTTAGGACATATGGCCTAAGATCAGGCTCGATGTACCGACGGAGGTCAGCGGGCTTCCAGGCTCGATATATCTATGAGACTATGACACGGATAGGAAACAAGTCCATAATAAATAAACCAAAGCATAAAAACATCGCGATTGAGGCTAAATTATGGCAATTGCTATTTATCGCTCAATGCGCGCGTTAATAGGCTCCGTCCGCGCTGACTCTCGAGCTGGGCCGGCCCATTTAGTGGGAGGCTTCCCGGTTTTCTTCAGTTTTTTTGGTGATTTCTTATGGTTTTGTGTTTTTTCATCCTTCTTTTTGGTGCAGTCCGTTTTTCTGAACTTAGTTCAAAATATGAACTTCTTTCCGTGTTTGAACATTTTCAGATTTGAACATTTTACAAATCTGAACATATTTTAAATTTGAACATTTTACAAGTTTGAACGTTTTCCAGATTTTGAAATTTTTTCTTGTTTTGAACAATTTTCAGAACTGAACATTTTTCAAGTTTGAACACTTTTTTAGATATCAACTATTTTTAAATTCATACAATTTTCAAGTCCAAACAAGTTTTAAATTTGAACATTTTTAAGTTTAAACATTTTTAAAAATCTTGATTTTTTACTGTTTCAATTTTTATGGAATATATTCTACTAATTGATGTACATCGCGTAGTACGTAGTGATTCATTGATTCTAGATTGGTTACAGCAGCGCGTAGCACAGTTTTGTTAATGGGCCAGCCCACTCTAAGCTGCTAGTTAGCGATGGCTCCATAGCGCACGCTATAGGCGAAAAATAGCAGCTCCCCTAAGTTAGGGTTTACATTTTCATCACTGAAACCACCATCCCACGCTAAGTTTTTTGCAATTCGCAAATGAACCATACTAAAAACTAAATATCTAAAAAAAACATGTGCAATTTGTTAAGGTGGAGTAGGTCCCAGATATCATCCCAATTAAAAACTAAATATCTAAAATAAGATAAAATAAAGTTAGGTTTTCCTTCTCTCTAACACCATTGATTCAATCCAATGCTGTGGCGAACGCACAAGCAAGGTGACTCGTATTATGGCCCGCATGTCGTGGTCGGACATAGCATGCCATTGTTTGAGGTCGTGCCAGGGCAGGACACCGCGCACCATCTAGCCACTATGTCGCTGAACCTCAATGGTCTAGCGTTGTTGTTGATCGAGCTCGGCGCCGCCATCTGCGTGTGCATCTCTTATTTGCCGCCTAGGACACCGGTCGCTCACCTACCCCGCTTGCCTCCATGCTTGGCTCCAGCTAAGCGCCTCCGTGCTCTTCCGCAAGCTCTTTTGGCCTCGTCCTCCTAGAGCTCTGATGGCGATGGTGGTGGTACACCATCGCGTCGCAACTCCTCCTGTCACCGGGCATGGCCCCGCCGGATTCTCCTGCAATTGCCCTTAAACTCTACCGTCGATCTTGATGAAAAGGCAGAGGATCCGGGGAGAGAGGTAGGGAGCAGAGGGTTCGCAGAGAGAAAGGATCACAGGTGGCGTGCCGACGGTGGGCGCAGCAGGGGCGCCCTCCTCTCGCAACCAGAAAGGAGGAAGGAGATGACCTCTGCCTAATCTTTTTATTTTAGATATTTAGTTCTTCCATTTAATTCGGTTGACATGTGGGGACCAGGTCCAGCAATAGATTGCACATGCTTCTGCCACCTTAGCAGTTACAAATGAGACGCACCTTTCAGTCTCAGTGTCAATTCTGGTCATTTGCTCGAATTGCAAAAAAACATAACTATAAGCTCGTAGATTTCAATTCTAAATATAAAGTGGTATCAAATGATAAATTTTGCCTTAGCTGTGGTAGTTTTTTGCTACTAAATCTCTCCGCTGTGGTGGTTTTGTGCTATTAACTCAGCAAAGCAGGCACGCACGGACCGAAGCCGCAAGCGAATGGTACAAGTCATCTGAAGCAGGCACGCACCGAAGCAGGCACGCACGGACCGAAGCAGTTGCTACGGCTGTAGCTGAAACATGTTGGCTCCACCATTTACTTCTTGAGTTGGGATGCCCTCTTGCGATGGCTACAGTTGTTTACTGTGACAACGTATCCGCTGTTTACATGTCTGCAAATCCAGTACAACATCGACGAACAAAACACATTGAGCTGGATATTCATTTTGTCCGGGAGAAGGTTGCTATTAGAGCTCTTCGTGTTCTTCATGTTCCGTCAAATTCTCAATTTGCAGACATATTCACAAAAGGACTGCCGACGCTGTTATTCAAAGAATTTCGCTCCGGTCTTCACATTGGCGACGGTGTGTCCCCAAGTTCAGACTGCGGGGGCGTGTTAGACGATCCTCCAGATCGATTACGTCTAGGAGATAGAAAGCAACTAAGTCAGTTATGACTTGTAAACCAAACCAACTTGGACTAAACTTGTAGTGCAAGATTGTAATCTCCAAACTATATATATATATATATATATATATATATATATATATATATATATATATATATATATATATGTATATATATAAATCAGAGGGGTCTCGAGGCGTGTACAATTGCAGCCCGAGTTTTATTATCTTACACACCCAATAGAGAGTTAATAGCATAAAACTATCGCGATTGAGGTTAAATTACCGTTTGATACCAGTTTATATTTTCGTCACTGAAACCACCATCCCACGGTAAGTATTTTGCAATTCGCGCAAATATACTGTACTAAAAACTAAATATCTAAAAATATGTGCAATTTGTTAAGGTGGAGTAGGTAGGTTCCAGATGTAAGTAGGCTTTCCTTCTCTCTAAGGCTATCCCTACTGGGAGTATTATAAGTAGTACTCCCTCTGTTTCTTGATATAAGGTGTATAGTTTTCTTGCACGAATATTAGCGCATAGGCTAAAAGAAAAAAAATCGATACTTTTAGATGTTAATACATGTAGGTGATGGATGTGAGAATAGAGGAAAATATGGAAATCTCGGTATCTCATCTCTCCAAATCAGTTTGACTCCTAAAGTATGTAAAAAAAATCCCACAATCTCACCATATACCTTATATTCTGGAATTTTTTACAGAAAACTATACACCTTATATCAAGAAACGGAGGGAGTATCATATATGTCATATGGCAAAAATATGATGTGGCATGTCAATTAATGAAGAAAAGATGATGGTGGTATCATATTATGATACGATACGATAGCATATAAAACTAGATATTTTAATATTAAATAAATCATGTACTTCCCTCGACGCATATTAATTGACTTGGATTTGTCAAAATTTAGATGAATCTAGACACCATTTAGTATATAGGTTCATCTAAATTTGACAATCCAAGTCAATTAATATAGATCGGAGGGAGTACACATATTTGTATTGGGCTACAAATCATTAAATACTATGCAACTATGATACTAAATGATATGCAAAGTATCATATGCATGATACCAATATATGATACTCCCACTAGGACTAGCCTAACACCATTGACTCAATCCAATGTCATGGCGTCGCTGAACCTCAATGGTCCAGTGTTGTTGTCGACTGAGCTCGGCACCGCCATCTGCACGTGTCTCTTTTATTTGCCACCCATGACCAAAGTTTAAAATAGCCGGCTACAAGTTGTATTGAATCATATTTAACATAAGTTCGAAAAAAGAAAAAGAAAAACTTCAGAGAGCATAGGTTTAGCGGCTAAATTGGAGGCTAATTTAAGGCCAAATCGGGCTACAGCTGGCTATTAGCGGCTATTTTCCATTTAGCCTACAAAGGGCATAGCCGTAGCCGGAGACTTCTCCAAATGCTATAGTGCGGCTATAGCCGAGATATAGCTGGCTATTTAAAACTTTGCCCATGAAACCGTTCGCGTGACGCCTGTCTAATCTTCCTCAAGCTCTTTTGGCCTCGTCCTCCCGGAGCTCTGATGGTGATGGTGCTGGGACACGATCGCATCGCAGCTCTCGGGCGTGGCCCCTCCAGATTCTCCTGCAATTGCCCTTAAACTCTACCGCCGATCTTGATGAAAAGGCAGAGGATCCGGGAAGAGAGGTAGGGAGCAGAGGGTTCGGGGAGAGAAAGGGGCGGCATGTGGCTCGTTGGCGATCGACGAAGCAGGGGCGCCCTCCTCTCGCAACCAGAAAGGAGGAAGGAGATGACCTATGCCTAATTTTTTTTAGATATTTAGTTCTTCTATTTAATTCGGTTGACATGTGCGGACCCGGTCTAGATCAACAGATTGCACATGCTTCTGCCACCTTAGCGGTTACAAATGAGACGCACCTTTCAGTTTCGGTGTCAATTCGGGTCATTTGCTCGAATTGCAAAAAAACATAATTGTAGGCTCGGTAGATTTCAATTCCAAATATAAATTGGTATCGAATGATAAATTTCACTTCAGCTGTGGTAGTTTTGTGCTACTAAATCTCTTAGCCGTGATAGTTTTATGCTATTAACTCAGCAAAGCAGGCAGGCACGGAACAGCAAGGCGCAAGCGAATGGTACAAGTCACTCACCGGGACAGAGTAGCCGACAGATACGGCCGGAGCTGCAGACCAAGCAGGCAAGCAAAGGCAAGAAGGCGGACACGCCTTCCCTTCCCCCGCCGCCGCTACCATCCAAGCTTAACCCGCCCACACCGCAGCCGGCACGCAACCCCCCCTCCGTAGCCTCCTCTCCAACACATAATCGCCACCACCACCTCCCGGCCACACACACACACTAAAAATCTTCTTCCACCCCTACAAGTACCAGGCGAGCAAGAAAACAACTCATACTCCTCGTCATCGTCATCCTGCTCCTTTGGTCCATCTCCAGTTGCAAGCTAGCCATCTCTCTGAGCGCCGAAGAAGCAGAGGTTCTTGGACTCCGCGGCGAAGATGGTTGGGCCGTTAGTGATCGCGTCAGCTGGGCTCGGGATGCTGGCGGGCGTGGTGATGGCGAACCGGACCATGGGCCAGGAGGACGGCTTGCCGGCGGCTTCAAGGTGGGACGCGCGGCCGCGCTGCTCCACCTGCAGCGGCACCGGCCGGGAGGACTGCCTCTGCAACCGCTGGTCCGACGGCGACGTCGGCTGCGGGTCCTGCTCCGGGTCCGGACGCAAGCGCTGCCGCAGCTGCGGAGGCTCCGGCACCGGCCGCCCACTCCCGGCGCGGCTCGTCGTCCAGCAGCAGCAGAAGCTGCCCGGGCGAGGCAGAGACGACTACAACTGATATCCATCTCATCTTCACCACCAGAGGAAATGAAAGGTGCAGAGCAACAGCACGAAGATAAGAGAAGAAAAATTGTAATAATTGTACTATACTACTCCTTAGGTAGATGATCAGTTCTTTGTTGGCCTTGGAAGGTTGTAGCTGAATAATTGTGGATGTTATGTATGTACAACACATTTAGGTTCCTTTATAGTATATATACATTAATACATATTAATTTCCCTTTGATGGACGTGGCTTCCTTGTATCCTTGTTCTTCATTTTGTGGAGTACCTGACTTTGTTCTGCATCGGTTGGTTGCTCTGGGCGATCTTTGTTCAGGCAAGTTATTGCTTAAGGTGGTTGCTCTGGGCGATCTTTGTTCAGGCGATCTTTGCTCTGGGCGATCTTTGTTCAGGCAAGTTTTTTTGGTGGCTTCTCCGAGAAGCTGTCCTACCCAGCTTCCTAGGAAAGCCGGTTCTAAAATTTTGTGAGGCTTCCAAATTAATTTATCCTTAACCACTTTGGAAGCCTCATAATATTTTTGAACCGGCTTACCCAGGAAGCTGGGGGTAGGGCAGCTTCTCGGAGAAGCCGACAAAAGAACTGGGCCATTATTTGAATTTTAAAAAATTGTTTAAGTAAACAACAATAATTAATAAATAAATATCTTAAATTCAAATAACAATAAAATGAATTTTATTTTATTTTTGACTTTCTCTATTTAATACGAAATAATTCATAAATTTAAATCCATAAATTAGAATTCGGTAAATAATATGTCTAAATCAATCAGAAAAATGAGAGGAATCCAAATATGATATCCATATCATATTTTCATCATGCATCATGTCCTTTTAATATTATACCGCAAGGTTTTTGAAATAAAATTCATTTAATAGTATCAAAATCTTAAAAAAATCATATAAGAAATCCCTTTTGAATTTGAGGATTCTTAAAAATTGGTAAACGGCCAAAAGCGGTTGAAATCGGATCTAACTTTTTGTGTGAATGATTTTTCATATAAAAAACTTCTTGATCTGATGTCATATGCAAAACTTACCGGCACATAACATTTTTAACAAAATATGTAGAAATCCATGTTTGTTAATTTTTCTAATAACTAAATCAAGTAACATAAGTACATCTCAAAGGATTTTCAAATTTGAAGTTTTTATCATTTTTTTTCTAAAACTAAAAAAGACGACCTAGGTGAGACCCACACTTACCACCCGTGCATAATTATTATATAGCTTAATCTTGGTGGTCACCACGCGAGCTGAGGGCATTTGCGGGCACGCCGCTACAGGAATAAGGGAATACGCCGACGGCCTCGGGCTATGCCGACGGCAAATCGTCGGGCCCGTCGGCAAAGATGGACGGGCTCGGCAACTGGGCTGGGAGGCCGTCGGCCTAGCTATCCCGTCGGCGTATAGCACCACAGGCCGATGGCAGCCATCGGGCCACCAAATACCGTCGGCGTAGACCCAAATCGGCCCGACGGTGCTCGTCGGTGTGAGAAATACCGTCGGCGTAACTAGAGAAGGTGGGCCAGGGTTAGCGGCGTATGAACGGCGTTAGGACATGAAGCTATGCCGACGGCCTAACCGTCGGCGTAGTGGCAGGATGGGTTCTACACCGACGGCAATGCCGTCGGCCTAGCTACCAAGTGTTTTTTCCTTTATCTTTTTATTTGTGCCAAGTATCAAATTCATATAGTTCATTTATTTATTTTCCACAATAATTTTGATGTAGATATAATTTATAGATAACTTGGAGATTGCACCTCACATTTCTATATCCCGCGCCAAACACATAAAATAACAACGCGAATCTTCCGAAACGCGATGCTAAAACATAAATATAAAACAAAAAACAACAAAATACACATGCGTTGTAATAATCTAAACAAATCTAAACTACCAAAAAAAGTATATTGGTTGCATGCGATAACACTTATAGAAGTGTGCTGGACATGTAGCTAGGAGGAGGCTCCCGCCGCGGATCAAACGAGGGGAAACCGGTGGAACCTTGGGCCTATCCTTGGTTTTCCATGTAGATATGACCTAAATAAACCTAAACCACCGAGAGAGTGTGTTGTTCAACCCTCGTACGGAGAATGCTACGGGGGTAGACCCGCGGGTCCCTCGGATTAGGGTTTCGTCGGAAAAGGACCGTCCGAGTGCCGGGATGCCACGGGAACATGCGTGTGGCCCTAGCATACATGCACAAGGGTGGTGGATTGCCCCTAGATGGAAACCTAGCTCCCGGGTGTGACCGTCCACGTTGCATGCGATAACACTTAGAGAAGTGTGCTGGACATGTAGGAATAGGCTCCCGTCGCGGGTCAAACGAGGGTAGACCGGTGGAACCTTGGGCCTATCCTTGGTTTTCCATGTAGATATGACCTAAACAAACCTAAACCACCAAGAGAGTGCGTTGTTCAACCCTCGTATGGAGAATGCTACGGGGGTAGACCCGCGGGTCCCTCGGATTAGGGTTTCGTTGGAAAAGAACCGCCCGAGTGCCGGGATGCCACGGGAACATGCGTGTGGCCCTAGAATACATGCACAAGGGTGATGGATTGCCCCTAGATGGTGCTAACTACCTCCCAGGTGTGACCGTCCACGTTGCATGCGATAACACCTATAGAAGTGTGCTGGACATGTAGGAGTAGGCTCCCGCCGCGGGTCAAACGAGGGTAGACCGGTGGAACCCTGGGCCTATCCTTGGTTTTCCATGTAGATACGACCTAAACAAGCCTAAACCACCAAGAGAGTGCGTTGTTCAACCCTACGCATAACATTTTTTTGTCCATGCAGGAGACACATCTAGAGAGGGCTTGTTCTGACTATGAAGTATGGGAAATGATGAAGCAGAAGAAGCCTGATATGTCCCAGCCTCAGCCCTCGCTTCCAGAGTTCTATGGCACTGCCAAGGAGGATGGTGCTAACTACCTCGAGGCGTTCACTGGTTTTCATCCGGAGGTGGAAGATCCTAGAGCAGCGGAGATCGACGAGAGAGCGGTGGTCGTGGCGGGGCACGGCCGGGAGCACGGCCGTTTTAAGATTCTCGATAGGGTGATCCCGCGAACTCCTGCTTTGAGCCTCACGCGGATCAAGGCTACCCTCACCGCCGACGACCCCGCTATCCCGCCTCGACGGCCTTCCCGAGCGAACGACGATGTAAGTTTTTCTCATTTCCATCATATTTCCGAAAATCATTCGTGAGTGGCTAAGTTGACAAGATTCATTGTTTTTGAAATTGTAGCCTGTTTTGGACGCGGCCTACAAGGCCGCTTTTGCGGAACACTTGGTGACGCTCGAGACGTGGTCCCAGACCCAAGCGGCCTACGAGCAGTGGGCAGAGTTACGCGATGATGTAAGTTTCCACCTTTATTTTTGCAAAATATGACAAGTCTCGCATTCCCTAGTTTGAATCTTTATTTCTACAACGCCTCACATCTAAACTATCTTGCAGCTTTTGGAGAGGTTTTATGGCACTGGAGAGCGAGCCACTCTACCGCCACGGCCACCTAGGCCAGGGCCGCAGCCAATCTTCCCATCAAAGGACGAATATGCTTTGACCTTCTACTCAGGGACCCCGGTAAGTTTTTTTGCCAAACCGGTTGTTACAACAAATCTGTGTCTTGGTGGTTGCTAACTCTGCCTCAAACATGAAGGGACCGGGATGCTCCGGCAATACACACTTTGGTCGTCCTGATGCCTCGCCGACTATCTCGCGCGCGATGACACCGGTTCATACCGGCCGTGCTTCTCCTGGTGCTTCCGCTGGTGGTGGTGGTGGTGGTGGTGGTGGTGGCGGTGGCGGTGATTCTCCTTCTTTCCATCGTGCCGAGGGTGGCAGTGCTTCTCCTTCTACCGGTGGTGGTGGTCATGGCGGTACTTCTCCTTCTTCTGGTGCTGGTTCGACATCGGCTACTCGACGTCAAGCTTCACCTTTCTTCGCGCGGGGAGACATGGGTCTCTCGAGTAGCTCTCCGGAGGTGTAGGGATGTGCATGTGTTAGGATGCACTTAGAGATGTACCTATGTGTGGATGATGATGTACCTATCTATGTGTGGATGATGATGTACCTATATATGTATGGATGATCTTATATGTTTGTGTCCATGTGCATGTGTTGTTTGTGGGAATTTAATATATGAATTGTTTGTGGGAATTTAAAATATGCAGGGAAGAAACAAACAAAAATAAAAGAAAAAAACTGGACAGAGCTAACGCCGCCGGCATTGCCGTCGGCGTAGCTAATGACCATATGGCACGGCTTGGTCTTGGCCGACGGGATGGCCGTCGGCGTACAGCTAGCTAGGACGACGGGATGGCCGTCGGCGTATACTCCTACGCGGGCCAGCCTAAGGCAACACGTGGCACCCTAGGCCGACGGCCTTGCCATCGGCGTATACTCCTACGCGGGCCAGCAGAACGCAACACGTGGCACCCTAGGCCGACGGCCTTGCCGTCGGCGTACATCGCCTGCCGTTAACGGCTGTTAGCTGGTGCAAGTGGGACCCACAGAGACTATGCCGACGGTGTGTAGACCGACGGTACCCTATAGCCGTCGGCCTACAACGTACGCCGACGGGGTCAGATATGCCGACGGGATTTTAGTGTACGCCTACGGGAAGGTAGGCCGACGCCGTTACGCCGACGGCTACCGTCGGCGTAGGCTACGCCGACGGTTTTCGGTGGCTACGCCGACGGGGTATGGCCGTCGGCCTATTCCCTGTTTCCTGTAGTGCGCGTTGCCGTTCTTTTTCCGGAGATGCTTGGGCGTGCGGGAGTGATGCTACGGACGTGGCTTATGACGATGGGGAAGCCACGATCGCTAGCTGGGCCCTCACTCCTGAGATACGCCAGAAAGACTTCCCGGATATCAAGCTCCTATACGCTGTTGCACCAGTATATACGTTATATACGGCTGGTGCACCACTATACTGGTGCGGCGACTATACGAGCGGGGCACAGGTCTGGATGGGGTATATATGGGTAGGGGGAGCCATACAGCCGACGCGTAAAGAAGATGGTGCGCCGGCGATATGGACGGCATCACTGGCGCATAGCGAGCATCGTTTGCTAGGGTAAGTAGCACCGACGTACCTATTTTTGTATTCATCGGGGGTAGTGCATGCTGCTATAGGCGTTTTCTAGTAGCTAGTGTTGGACTCAACTCTCGCAAAAATTAGCGAAATCTTCAAATTTCTCAAACAAAAGTAGCACATTGACCTTACCCCATGTTAATTTGGGCCACTTGATTTTAGACCCATACGAGTCACCTCCTTCGTGCCGGAGCGAGATTGTTGCACAAGACGACCACAACGGGGCACGTGATGATCGGGATGAAGGGGCACAATGGCGCAAAGCAGAGACGAAAGAGCTTGAGCCGACATGGCGGATAGGGTACAACGGACCTACTACGGTGACAACGGACTTACTCGGGCAAGCAACAGGAGGGAGGGCGTTGCTAGGGTTCAAACTGGAGAGGGGCAACAACGGGCGATTTGTGAATTTCTCGCGGAGAGCAGTAGAGACGTCATAGACTCGTAGATTTTGCAAACAAACCCCGAAAAAAATGACCGCTTCTCACTTAGCCCCCACATATCGTGACCGTAACGTATTTAGGTACCGTAAAAATCACGTATTTAAAAGGTCGGTGACTGTATTGAACATACGAGCAAGCTAGGTACTATGGTCGGATTCTACTCTTGTGTTCATTCCACAGCTCCCTGCTGAACTCGTTTATCCTGTCGACTCTCTCGTCCTCGTCACCCTCCACCTCCACGTACCCCTTGGCGCACAACTCGATGCGGATTCGGGCCTGGTTCTCCTCCATGATGTGGTACATCGTCTCCATGCGGGCCGCTTGCTGCTCCCTGCGGACAGCCTGTCGCTCCCTCAGCCACCGCAGCAGCTCGACGACCTCCTCGTCCATCGCCTGCAGGGGCTTCGCTGCTATAGTAGGTATGTCTTCGCCGTCCTCCTCCTCCTCGGCGGCGTCATCGCCGACCGCGGCGGCGGGGGGCGGAAGCTCTAGGTTCACCGCCATGGACATGATGTAGCTCTTGACTTCATCGTCGGGCATACGGTCCCTCTTCGTCTCCTCGGTCGCGATCTCGACGTCCGCTATAGGTGCGTCGTCCTCGGTGGCGTCATAGCCGACCACGGCGGCGGCGGGCGGCAGCTCTACGTTCACCGCCACTGACAACATGTAACTCTCGACTTCCTCGTCGGGCCGCATACGACCCCTCTTCTTCTCCTCCGTCTTGTCCGTCGGTGTCTCCTCCATCGGGACGTACGACGTCAGGGTCAGGGCACGGGTCCGCGGTGGCCTTGCTCTGCTCGATCTCGCTCTATTATACCGAGCAGCCTTTGAACCGGAATCAGGCTTTGGTACGAGCCGTGGTCGGGCCGGACTGCGTCACAGGCCGAGCACACCTCTCCGGACCCGTTCGAGGCCATTAACCCCTCTTTTTTTGGCTAAAAATTAAGTAATTAATACCACCTTTTCTTCAGAGAATCTCAACCCAGCCGCAGCCCAAAAGCGACGCTGGCCCCTCCTGTGTGCTTATATTCTCGGCAAATCCAACTCACACTAATCATAACTCCACTTCATCAGTTTTAAAGACGTTTGTTTAAGGAAAATGATACCGTTCACCCGGGAATCGCGTGACTCGCGTCCCACCACCACAATCTTATCTCCAGGATTGTCTCTTCCATCCTTCCTAAACCAAAAGTCCATGGCACTCACGACTGCTTCTCCCCTGCGATGCTCACTGCTCCTCCCTCGGTGCCCCGCCCCGCTCCTCCCTCGGCGCGCCCCCTGTGTGATGCCCCCGGCTCCTCCCTCTGTGTCGCGCCCTACTCCTTCCTTGGCGCGCCGCTCGTCAAGAACTCTCGTCAATCTGTCACGCGTGCTGCTGCAAGGCGCCGACGACGGCAGCGACAAACGCTGCTACGCTCGATGGAAGTTGCTGCTACATGAGCCGGTGGAGGCTGCTACACGGCGCGGCAACGTCCGGTACACGCTCGGCGGTGGAGGCTGCTACACGCGGCGAAGACGGCTGCACAGGCGGTGGCGTCCGCTGCTACACGCGGTGGCTCAGGAAATTCGACGACGGTGGTCTCCTGGGCGCCAGCGGCGTGGAGCGCGTCCGCGTACTCCCTCTGCCTGTGTGTGTTCCACCCGCCCACGCACACCAGCGTCGACGGAACGCGCACCACCACTCCCCGCCGCGCAGTACCATGGCCGGCACGTTGGCCACCTTGTGGTCGCTGCTACAAGCGTCGGATGCCCTGCTACATGTGAGTGATGGAGCTGCTATAATCCCATGACGGCTCTGCTACAAGCATCGGACAGAGCTGCTAAATGCTCCCGGCGGCCGTGCTACAAGCCCCTGATAGTGCTGCTACGGCCCTGCTACTCGTGCCTGACGGCCCTGCTACAAGCTCGCAATGGTGCTGCTACAAGCACACGGCGGCGCTGCTACTCGCGTTGGATGCCCCTGCTACAAGCTCGTGACGACGCTGCTACTCGTGCCTGACGGCCCTGCTACAAGCTCGCAATGGTGCTGCTACAAGCACACGGCGGCGCTGCTACTCGCGTTGGATGCCCCTGCTACAAGCTCGTGACGACGCTGCTACTCGTGCCTGACGGCCCTGCTACTCGTGCCTGACGGCCCTGATACAAGCTCACAACTGTGCTACTACAAGCTCATGGCGGCGCTGCTACTTGTGCCGGATGCCCCTGCTACAAGCTCACGACGGCGCTGCTACGCATGCCCGTCGACGCTGCTACCTGCGCCTGAAGAACCTGCTACAAGCTCTACAGCCGACCGTGTTGCTACCGTAGAGGATGGAGCGGAGGATGTGGGCCTTCCCTACCGCCGTCGATTTTCTGCAGCGAACGCCGGTGAATTCTGCAGGGCGTGCCGCTGCGTCGCGTGCCGTCTTATCTGTCTCCTTCCCTATGCGTGAGAGCGGATGGTTTTTGTTCTGCAGTGCTTTGACGGTTCACGGACACAGTAGTGGACATAGAGAGAGAGGATGACGCGATCAGACGGTACAAATTCATTAGATCTAACGGCTGGGGATCCGGGGGATCGGAGGGTTTGATCCCCGAGGGACGCGTAGTACGTCCCTTTGTTTAATGGGGGCTTTCCATGTGTGTCAGATTCGTGTCCAAACCCCTCCTTTCCTTAAGGGCAGTGGGCATAGTTTCATGGAAAGTTAAGCACCATTATCTATCTCGTTGTGCTAATTTTTATTTCAATATTGTGCAGAAGAATTGCGTGCCAATTTCACTAAGAGGTCGTTTGGCACGTAGGTATTCATTTCATTTAGTAAAAATAAAATGAATATATAGATTTATTTCATTTATATTATGATTTCAAAACACCTACATGTTTAGCTGCCACCGAAATTTGGAAATGACAAGTCCAAGGACAACATAGGGATGGAATTGCAAAATAAATTCTAGGATTCCAGGCCCAAATGATGGATACAAACGAGCTCGACTTTCAGAGGCAATTTCGTTAAGATTGGGAGGAGGTTTTATTACAGTAAAATGGCCAGAAACGGAGCTAGATTAAAATGAGGAAGACAGTAACATAATATGAGAGACCACTGCTTCCACTATGAGTAGTAGAAGTATCATAGGTAATAACATGCATGTCACCTAGGCAGAAAATATGATGCGTCAAATTAATAATGTAAGAGACCAATGTACTAACATAATATGTTATCATCATACTCTCTAATACTAACGTCTATAATTTAATTAATGAAGGTCTCTATGTTATCACATATATGACACTCCACACTATGGAGTTAGTAACATATGCATATTACTAGTCTAAGTTACTTCTCAGTATAACTAGTCTCAGGTTCGCTAAAAGGATAAACCGACTATCGAAAAGAGCACAAAGTACTACCTCTGCGCCTAGTCGCCTATATCTCATCGTTGCTTTGCCGACATAACAAGATCTCGGAGAACACTTTTGCATACAAGGATGCTTTTCAAGCTGATGAACCATCTCACCACAAGAACGAGACTGAGACTTTATGGCACCTAGGATTGGGATCTTCCTTGTGATCACTATATCCAAGACTGCCATCCAAGCAGTCGTAGAAGAGGAACATCGTCGCCTACCGTCATCCACGCGCCAAACTATAAGACACCCAACACACAACTACAAGAGATGGCGTGACCACCACCCGCGAGAGTGCTGAACACCGACCACCAAACATGAATCTCACCGGATCCAGAGTCTGGCGAGTCAATCGGAGCACTCGCCCCTCCCCCCGACACCATCGATTGGAGAGACACTGAGACGAAGGAAGAGGAGTGCAAATTTATTCCAAAGAAAAACTCTATCATCCATATAATTAGCGTACTAGGTCAACCCTAACTACATGTCGGAGCCAAAAACTCGAGGTCCCCACACCCTTCCCATTGCCAAAACAACCGAGAGAGGAGGCAAGGACCTACAACTTGCCCGATGTAGTTGGGGGCAAATGGTTCGCCTCCTCGATCCTTCTTTCTAGAGCGGTTCCTTGGTTGGATAGAAGATTCTTCAAATGGTAAATGCAAATCAAAAAATCGACCTGGGGGCGACCCAAACCCTACTATAGCTTTACCCTCAATCAACACCCTCTCTCCCTCACCGTCACCGCCGACGGGCGACGGCTGGACAGCGATGGGGCCCCTGGCCCCTCCTTCTCCAACCCTGCTTCTCTTCTCCCACTCCTTTGATTATGCTACTCAAAATCCTCGAGGGCGACAAATTTGAGGCGTTCTCTGGCAGCTGGTGCGGTGGGCAGTCTGTCCGTCCAAGAGGCAACTCCTACACGGATAGGGAGCCCGTTTGTGGTGTTGTCTGGCGAACACTCCCGCATCCAGTGGAAGATTGAGGGCCTTTCGGCCAGATCCAGATCGTGGACACCTCGCGGGGCTCCCTGTTGTTTGGGGCTGTCTCATCGGCCGGTGGGCTGCCTCCTAGGCATCTTTTGGTGTGCGTTGGGTGAAGCAAGGTTGAAACAGGTTAAGCACTTTTGTATCTTCCACCAATTGGCGTTACTAATTTAACGCAAGGCCTAAGTTTAAAAATCAAAGAATTGTGTTGCGAGAAACAAATTGAGTTGTAGCGTGCCTTCCTGCTTAATAAAGTTAAAAACATTAATGGTAAGTCTACGAACTCCACTTACAGGATCAGCCTTACAAGATTACATGGGGTGGGGGTGGCCACCGTTCACCGGGGCTTCGGTCGTCGACTTTCCTGTCACCAGTTCACCAACTCCTTGACCTTTCGGCACTGGGCAACCGTCAGCCCCCATACATGGTCTTACGATTTTGCGAAGACCTATGTTTCCTGGTCACTGCGACCCCCTTTTGTGAGAGGGCACCCTTCTCGTGAAGTTATGGGGCGCCTCACGATCCTACAATCATGGAATATGGAAAAGCATGGACCAACCCTATGGTTCCACTTCAGCTCATAACAAAACTCCCGGTAGGTTTAGCATTATTGAGTTAAAAAAACAAAAAGTTAAAAATAATAAAAGTAAAGACGAGGATTACCAAACAAAACTGAAAAGCCGGGGTGTCTATGGAAGGAAAAATAGATCCAACCTGGACTGGACGGGACTGGACTGCACAAGCTAGTCCACCACTGTAGAGTATTCACACTAGTCACTCCTCTCCACCCAGGAAGCGGCTGCCGGCTGGTACTGTTCATCCCCTTCTTCCTCACCCCCGATCCGGCCACCTCGCCGCGCAAATCAGGCCCCGCTGCCGCCGCATTCCTCCGCCGGGACGAAAATCTAGGCTAGGCCAGTCGTTTTCAGCTATTCATTCCGCTCGCAGCTCTTTCTTCCCGTCGCCTTGTTTGACCACAGCCGACCAACCACCCCACCACACCACCTCATGCCATTCAAATCTCTCGCCGCCACGGCCGTCGCAACCGACCAGTAGCCTTCAGCCGGTCCGTCGCAGCCACGCGCAAAAGCAGCGGCACGGCCAGCCCCAGCGAGCAGTTCCCCTAACCCTAGCCACCCTCACCCGCCCCGCGCAGCCGGCCATGGTGTCGCGGGGCCTCTTCGGCTGGTCCCCGCCTCACGTGCAGCCGCTCACGCCCGTCTCCGAGACCTCCGAGCCGCCCGAGTCGCCCTCCCCCTACGCCGCCGACTTCGGCTCCGGTGACGGCGCGCCGCCGGGCCCCGACGACGACGGCGGCCCCGGGCTCGACGACGGGGACGACGAAGGACCCGAGCCGCCACCCGCCGCCGTGCCATTCAAGCGCCTCTTCGCCTGCGCCGACCGCCTCGACTGGGCGCTCATGGCCGCGGGCGGGGTCGCGGCCGCGGCGCACGGGGTCGCCCTCGTCGTCTACCTCCACCTCTTCGGCAAGGCCATCAACACGCTCCATGGCCGCCACACCCAAGAGCTCTTCGACAACATCAAGCAGGTTGGGCGCCAGTTTCTCCTGACTGCAGATCTCAAAGCCGTGCCGCTCCCCATCTTCTGTTTGCTATGCAATTTTGACCCCAGGACTTGGACTGGGTTGAATAGGACACTTGTGCTAGTTTCATTTTAGTTCGATTTGCTCAATGGTCCTACGGCTGAATGTGACAGATGTGCTGTTCGATTCCTCATGTGCTGCTATTTAGCCTTATGGGATTATTATTGCTTATGTTTGGTAAGTAGTTATTCCTTATTGATGCATGCTGTTTAGCCTTATGAGATTATTGCCATCATACTTATTTGGGTGGGGTTACTTTTTAGGAAGGGAATCATGGCATTCTGTGTGGATATGGGATACCAACAAACAATTTAGCTTAGAATGACAGTTTAAGTGGGGTTAACTATCTGAGGTCTGTGTGCTCGCCACTCGGTAGTGGCCAAGTGCATGGGCTCTTTTGGCTAGGCGACACGAAAGGGGTCAAGCTTAAGCGAGGCGCCCAAAAGTAGTATTTGTTGCTTTCGCATACAGTTTCATGGATGCCACCCCAAGTTTGTGACTATCGAGGTCTGGAGTGCTCACACTGACCAAACACAAGCTCTTTTCTTGTCTGGTTCTCCACAACTGGATCGTCGCGTCCAACGCGCTTGTTGTCTGGGATTGGCCGCATACCTATCATCTGTTCTTATCTACAATTTTACAGTTTTCCAAAAATGCTAGATGCCCCCCTTCAAGTAATGCTATTTATTTCGACCCGATACAATCTGACTATGCACTGTAATTGAGTCGATCTTATTGCATTATTGTGCTGAGCTCGTGCCACCGCACATTTGGAACCCCAACTTGCTGTTAGGATTGTCTACTTATGTTTACTGGGTCAAATTTAGCCTTCTATTTCTATGTCAATTTGAATGGAAATCAACCGAATCACCTAGGTGCATGGAGAAAATCAATCCCACATGTTGAATCTTCACAAGTTCATTCATGAAAATAATTTGCATATTGGTCTAGCGATATATCACACTTCAGCGCTCACATATCTATTTTGTAATTTGTCACGCAAAACATAGATACTACATATTAGTAGTTATTTGCCCCAAAGGATGTCTGCATAACATTCACTTGTCTTTCTGTCTGCATATTAGTTTTTTCTATACCAGATTATTGGTTTTTGTGTTTTACAAGTCATGATTTTTGTTGTTTGCTCTGCAGCATGCTTTATACTTCCTCTATATAGCCATTGGTGTTTTCTTTGCTGGATGGATAGGTAAGATGAGTCTGTATCAACTTATCAAAATCACTAAACAGTTCTTGTGTATTTCACAAATTTCACCAAGTTCTCCTATATATACAGAGGTTTCATGCTGGATTTTGACTGGGGAAAGGCAGACAGCAGTGATAAGATCAAAGTATGTCCAAGTCTTGTTAAACCAAGACATGAGTTTCTTTGATACCTATGGAAACAATGGTGATATTGTCAGTCAAGTGCTGAGTGATGTCTTGCTCATTCAGTCTGCTCTAAGTGAGAAGGTGAGTTTTTATTGCTGAACCTTCTTAATTATTGATAATGAATTGTGTGTTTAATTATATATCTGCTATAAAGCTTACTGAACCATCTTATAGTTTATCTTGCTGTTAGATGGTCCGTTGAATGTTATGATGAACCTTTTGAATTTGGATAATGAATCACATGCTTAATTATCTTTTGGCCATATGTCCTACGATATGGTCTATGGATCATTTTGTATTTTATCTTGCTGTTGTGTGGTCCATTGAATTGTGTTGTGTTGTTTTTAGGTTGGAAACTACATCCACAACATGGCTACATTTTTTGGTGGTCTTGTCATTGGCTTGGTGAATTGTTGGCAGATAGCTCTTTTGACATTGGCTACTGGACCCTTCATTGTTGCTGCAGGAGGAATATCAAACATATTTCTCCACAGGCTGGCAGAAAATATTCAGGATGCGTATGGCGAGGCAGCAAGCATTGCTGAACAGGTATATTGAATTTTCCTGTGAATCAATTAGAAAAATAGAACATGTCATGTTGGCATAGTGCAATTTAGATGCAGAATTAAGCATGCTTGGTTGTTAGTTGCATCCATCAGCTAGCTATAAATGAAGTCCTAAATACACCTGAGCAGTGCTTATTGTGCAGGCAATCTTATACATTAGGACTTTGTACTCCTTCACAAACGAGACGCTGGCAAAGTATTCTTATGCTACCTCGCTTCAAGCAACTCTGCGCTATGGGATTCTGATTAGTCTGGTGCAAGGTCTTGGTCTCGGGTTTACGTATGGGCTTGCCATCTGTTCTTGTGCTTTACAACTTTGGGTCGGGAGATTCCTTATCTCTCATGGAAGAGCCAATGGTGGTGAAATTGTGGTTGCCCTGTTTGCTATTATTCTGAGTGGACTGTAAGCATGCTAATTTTAAGAGATTTCCTTGCATCTCTACTTGTACACTGACAATCACCTTACACAATGCTCTTAACTTTTGCAGTGGACTTAATCAAGCAGCAACAAACTTCTATTCCTTTGAGCAAGGACGCATAGCTGCATACAGACTCTATGAAATGATAAGCCGTTCAACTTCTACTGTAAACCAGGATGGGCGTACCTTAACTTCAGTACAAGGCAACATCGAGTTTCGTAATGTCTACTTCAGTTATCTATCCCGCCCAGAAATCCCCATTTTAAGTGGGTTCTACCTTACTGTACCTGCCAGAAAGACTGTTGCTCTTGTTGGTAGAAATGGTTCAGGAAAAAGCAGCATAATACCTCTCATGGAGCGATTCTACGACCCAACCTTAGGTATTATAATTTTATTTGGTCTCCTTAGGTATTATAGTTGCAAGTTATTTTTTCTACTATCTTGTCATCTCAAGTACACTTTTGGTTTATTCGTGATTATATGTTGCAGGTGAAGTACTTTTGGATGGAGAGAATATAAAAAACTTGAAGCTAGAGTGGTTAAGAAGCCAAATAGGACTTGTGACCCAGGAACCAGCATTGTTGAGCTTGAGCATTCGGGAAAATATTGCATATGGAAGATCTGCTACAACTGACCAGATTGAGGAGGCAGCCAAAACAGCTCATGCACATACTTTCATCAGTTCACTAGAAAAAGGATATGAAACCCAGGTACCATACATGCATTATCTTAGAAGTTAATGTAAATGCATTTCGTTTATTTATTTTTACTCTTCTGTCATCCCTGTTTAATTCAAAGTAAATTTATAATAGGTTGGTCGTGCTGGGCTTTCTCTGACGGAGGAACAGAAGATAAAGCTCTCCATTGCTCGTGCTGTGCTCTCAAATCCATCAATTCTTTTGCTGGATGAAGTTACTGGCGCTCTTGATTTTGAGGCAGAGAAAGCTGTTCAGGAAGCACTAGATGTTTTGATGCTTGGGAGGTCTACTATCATCATAGCTAGACGTCTCAGCCTTATCAGGAATGCTGATTACATAGCAGTGATGGAGGAAGGCCAACTTGTTGAGATGGGGACACATGAAGAATTGTTAAATCTTGATGGTCTTTATGCTGAACTTCTTAAGTGTGAAGAAGCAGCAAAACTTCCAAAGAGGTCAGTGCATCATCTTCTATGCAACTAGCAATTCTCTTAGTTCCGTGGAAGTAGAACTTGTATGTTGCTGCAGAACTTTCCTGATCCTTTTTTTTGAACAACTGTTATTTTGTTTTGATTAGAGTTCCTATGATGATGCATAAATATGTTAAAAAATAAATCTGCTTATGTACATGACTGCCACTATCACATTTCAGCATGTTGTCTTATCTTTACTGTGTTAATAGGTTCTCGAATACATGCTTTATTTTTGCCACTTGTCAATATCAGGCTCCATATTATGTTATATTTTGTCTGTTTTTTTATGTCCAACTCGATGACGACGTTCCTCATTCTGGATGCTTTTTTGTTTGTAACTTCTATCTTTGAGTCCCTGTTTACCTGATAAGAATAAAGATGGTAATTCATTGGCACACCACAAGTGGTATTGTTTTTTCATATGACATAGTAATCTGGGCGGATGACATTGAGATGTAATTTCTTCATTCTCGGTCTTACTCATCTGTGCATTTTGTTTTGTACAAAAATATTTTTGTCGTACACACATGACCCGCGTGGCGAAATATCTAAGTTATTAGTTATGTACATATATTTTTATTTTGATTGAGTTCAAGCATTATGTGAAACTGGTCTCTTAGACCATGCACTTTGTGTGCTTAAATCGGTTCAAAGGCTCCTAGGAATCGATTAAATACATAGCAGCAAACCAATGCCTTGTGTCAGAGCAGAGAAGTGGCGCAAGAAGTTGGTTTGGTTCAAAGGGATTGCTTTGTCAGGGGCAGTACATCAGGTCCACATGGCAGAGAGAAGAGGGCTAGCTTTAAAGAGAGGGGATGCCACATAAATAACGATTGCATGACTGACACACTCCTCAGGCTCCAAATAAAAAGCAATTCACACATTGCAGCAAAACCATGTCGATTCCTAACTCTGACATCTTTTTAATTGAACTGGCTCACTATAGTGGATGGTGTTAGCTTACAGAAGAGCTGTAAGTTTTGGATGCTCATTTATAAATCACAGATGTTTGGGCTTCTTAAGTTATTGTAGTGACAAAATTACAGTTCTTGTATGTATTTTACCCACTAAGCTCTGATTTTTTTTAATGTTTAGCTTAAATCTGATGCAATTCAGTTCCTCTTATATATCTACCTTGAGCTCTTCTGATTATTTTACTCAGCTAGCATAAAATGTATGTTCTTCATGTCTGCAGCAACAAACATAATATCAGTTTTATAGATCTACAAATTTTGTTGGTTGTTTGATGTGTTTATTTGTTTTGTTGGTTGATTAAGGCACTTGTTTTCTCCTAAACTATTTCAGGACACCTATGAGAAACTACAAAGAGCCCAGCTCCTTCCAAATTGAACGGGATTCATCAGCAAGTCACAGTTTCCAGGAATCGTCTTCTCCTATCATGTCAAAATCACCGTCACTTCAGAAAACACATGGTTTTCTTGCATTCAGAAACTCTGATGCTAATCATAACTCGCGTGAGTCACCAAACATTCAGAGTCCCCCTTCAGAGCAAATGGCAGAAATTCGATTACCTATGGTTGCTTCTGAGAGAGCTCCATCCATTAAAAGGCAGGATAGTTTTGAAATGAAATTGCCTGATCTTCCCAAAATCGATGTCCCCCTACACAGACAGTCTTCAAATACTTCAGATCCAGAATCACCAATATCACCATTATTGATTTCTGATCCAAAAAATGAGCGTTCCCACTCAAAAACGTTCAGCCGAACTTTTGATATGTTTGATAATTTTCATGCTGATGAGTCAAAGAAGCACCAAACAAAAGCTCCTTCATTTTGGAAGCTTGCAGAGCTTAGCCTTACAGAGTATTTTTATGCTCTGTTGGGGAGTGCTGGTGCTGCTTGCTTTGGTTCATTTAATCCTCTTCTTGCTTATACAATATCTTTAATAGTGGTGGCATACTACAGAATAGGTGTCCGTGATGTACATGATGAAGTGAATAAGTACTGCTCATTCATTGTTGGCATGGGTATAATTACCGTGCTGGCTAACTTCTTGCAACACTTCTATTTTGGTATAATGGGAGAGAAAATGACTGAGCGTGTAAGAAGAATGATGTTTTCAGGTACGTTCTATACTATGGAGAATTCCATTCTTCTGTCCTTGATGGTGCAAACCCTCCTTTTGTAACACGTGCTTGATCTAATATCATAAATTTACATGAAGCACATCTCATCAATATCAAATGCATTAAATAATGCTATAATGTTCTTACATGATATCTTATTATTAGTATAGAAACTTTCATTGTACTGCCGAGGATTGATCAGTGACTGCTGCCCCTTTACTGTATTCCAGCAATTCTGCGCAATGAAGTCGGATGGTTTGATGATGAGGAAAATAGCGCAGACATTTTATCAATGCGACTTGCAAATGACGCAACATTTGTCCGTGCTGCTTTCAGCAACAGGCTTTCTATATTCATCCAAGATACGTCAGCTATTTTTGTGGCACTTCTTCTTGGTATGCTGCTAGAATGGCGTGTAGCTCTTGTTGCACTGGCCACTTTGCCTATTCTTGTGATTTCTGCAGTTGCACAGGTTAGCTCTCACCACCTTTCAGCATTCTGATTCCTGAAGATTGTAAGGTTATTTGTTATGAAGCTTCCCTCCTGCATGTATGAATATATCTTTTATACTAAATGCCTATGTCATGGTGTTACACTGTTAACAGTTTACACAATTCATTTAGGTATTTCTTGGTAAGGTTCAAACTGTGTCCAAGTATGAGTTCCATTGAAACTTGAATCATGTTTTTATGATATTGATATATCCATTGTGTTATCGTTACCTGGCAGTTGCAATACGGATTGTGGCTCGATGGTCTCTCTCTCTAGCAGTGTTCCGCGTAAAGCAACCTCCTATTATTTCCCATCAAACTTAGCAGTGTTCCGAGTAAAGCAACCTCCTATTATCTCCCATCAAACCTGGGTTGCTAACACAATAGCATGGACAACATAACCAAATTTCTAAAACAAGACGCTAAACTTCACAACTCTGTTGAACGATGAGGTGTACTTCGCTCTTTACTAGCAAATTTCCGTCATCATTAATTTGGCAATAGCTATATTATGCTCTCTCTCTTAAGTGTTACGAGTAAAGCAACCTCATATTTTCTCCCATCAAACCTGGGTTGCTAACACGACATGAACAACGTAGTTCCATTCATCTAACAGTTTACAAAAGTTACGTCCCATCGGTATACCTTCTAATACCATCAAGGGTGTACTTGTAGTGTGCCTATTGTCTATGCGACTTGCTTCTGCTTTTCTGTTTCCAGTCCATTCAAGTTTACTCCCTCCGGTCCATATTAATGTTCTCAACTTTTTCTAGATACGGATGCATCTAGTCTAAATACTTAACTAGATACATACGAATCTAGATAAAGTTGAGGCCATTAATATGGATCGGAGGGAGTACAAATTTTAATCCACAGTTGTGTTACTTCGTTTAGCTGTCTGTCAAGATCGGGCCTTGAGAAAGTTCTAACTGTGAGCTCTTATTAAACTGTACGATAGAGCTGCCAAGCTGATACTTGGATTCTTCATTTTTTGTCAGAAAATGTGGCTTTCTGGTTTTTCTAGAGGAATTCAGGAGATGCACAGGAAAGCTTCTTTAGTTCTTGAAGATGCAGTCAGGAATATCTATACTGTGGTGGCATTTTGTGCTGGTAACAAAATAATGGAGCTTTATAGATTGCAGCTTGGAAGTATTCTTACCAAAAGCTTTGTTCATGGGATGGGCATTGGTTTTGCCTTTGGCTTCTCCCAGTTCCTTCTTTTCGCCTGCAACGCACTTCTGTTGTGGTATACAGCCGTTGCTGTGAAGGATGGACATCTTACCCTGGTAACAGCACTCAAAGAGTACATAGTCTTCTCTTTTGCGACTTTTGCACTAGTGGAGCCATTCGGCCTTGCGCCATATATTCTGAAGCGCCGGAAATCCCTGACCTCAGTGTTTGAAATTATTGATCGTGTCCCCAAGATTGATCCAGATGATGCAAGTGGCCTCAAGCCCCCTAATGTGTATGGTAGCATTGAGTTCAGGAGTGTTGATTTCTGCTACCCTACTCGCCCTGAGATGATGGTTTTGAGTAATTTCAGCCTTAGAGTCAATGGAGGACAGACTATTGCTGTGGTAGGTGTGTCTGGGTCAGGAAAGAGCACGATAATTTCTTTGATCGAGAGATTCTACGATCCTACTGCTGGGCAAGTTTTGCTGGATGGCCGAGATCTGAAGCTGTTTAATGTGAGATGGTTGCGGAGCCACATGGGGTTGGTTCCTCAGGACCCAGTTATATTCTCAACAACCATAAGAGAGAACATCATATATGCAAGGCACAATGCAACAGAGTCTGAGATGAAAGAGGCTGCCAGGATTGCGAATGCTCACCATTTCATCAGCAGCCTGCCTCATGGATATGACACACATGTGGGAATGCGTGGAGTGGATTTGACTCCTGGGCAGAAGCAACGAATTGCCATTGCCCGTGTAGTGCTGAAGAATGCGCCCATCGTGTTGCTTGATGAAGCCAGCTCTGCTATCGAGTCCGAGTCAAGTAGGGTGGTGCAGGAAGCTCTTGATACATTAATCATGGGGAATAAGACGACGATTCTCATCGCGCACAGGGCGGCGATGATGAAGCATGTGGACAATATCGTGGTGCTGAACGGCGGCAAGATTGTCGAGCAAGGGACGCACGACTCGCTTGTGCAGATGAACGGTCTGTACATTAAGCTGATGCAGCCTCACTTCACCAAAGGGTTCCGCCAACGTAGACTGATATAGATGGTCCGGTAGATTCTGTACATTGTTTGTTCCATGGATTTAAGCTAATCGAGTTCTGCTTTGCTGACTGGTAGTGGGTGTGGCATGGAAAGAAGGCAGCTCCATGTTACAGCAAGAGATGAGATTCTATGGCTATTTGTGACCTGACAGAATAGGATTGACTCAGGCTCTGGACTGGAGACATGGGGCTTTGACAGAGCTGAAATACCATTACCGAGATTTCTTTTTTTGCGACAGCTTTACTAGGGTTATGAGTTACGACACATCAGATAGACTCCAATACTGTGTGATTTATTCATTCAGATGAATTGAGCACGGAGTTTCTTTCTACGCAAGACATGCCCTGTGCACTCAGGCTGTGCTGCCTACTCAGATGCTTTTTTTTGTAACTGATGATGACTATTAGATTGGCCTTCCTATTTACCTTGGTGTAGCTTTGGAACTAGAGTTATTTTTTGGCTGTGTGAATCGTAATAGTTTGGCACTGAGGTGTGTTAAGTTTAGAAGTAGTGGGTGACTGGATTAGATAACTTTTTTGTACGGAATTGCTTAATTTGTGCTGGCCTAGCCTAGGACCATTTTCTCCATGTGCATATATAACCTCTTGATTTATTGGCTGGGTAATATTATGGTACATATGTGCCTTGCTTTCTTAGAGTGTTTTACTTTTTTTTTTGACAGAATAGTTGCTCAAAACCACCACTTTCTTTCTAAGTTGTGCAGAAAACTCTGAAAGTGGTGGTTCTCTCTGCCCATAGCCCCCAAAAGTGTCAATTCTATGCAATTTACTCCTTTTCACAGCATAGTCTCGATTTATTTAACCAGAGAGCTAATTTGATAGTATTGCTGTAATTTGTTTGTTTATTTTGGATGATGTTCTTAGTGTTTATTTTGGATGTAAAAGCCACTGTTTGGAAAAAAGAACACCAGGTCCAGCTATCAGACGGACTTTTGGCACCTTGAGTATAGACGGAGATCATCCCAGCGGCAGTGGCAATGGCACTCAGTGGTATCTTGACGGCAGCTGATGTGAAGGCGGACGGTGACTCAGAGTCAGAGCCGTGGTGCTGGAAAACCATTGTCACGGTTACATACTCTCTCCGTTTGGAAATATAAGATGTTTTAGGTTTGTGAAGGAGATGTATCTAGACATATTTTAGTGTCTAGATTCATTTGAACCTATACACTAAAACATGTCTAGATACATCTTCTTCACAAACCTAAAACATCTTATATTTCTAAACGGAGGGAGTAGATGGCATCTGGAAAATTATCACTCCTTAATTAAAGTTGATACGTATACAAAAATGATGGGAAATGCCTACTTAAAAACTTATAACCACGCTAGCCACATTATTTCTTCATTTGGCAGATGTTCACGGGTTATTGTGAAGAAAACTTGATGTTCACAAGTAGTTGTACACAAAAGGCAGCAGCCTGGTTACTGAAGATTCCATCTGGGCATCCATGGCCACCAAAGCATCCTTTGGGTATGCCTCCAGCTTCTCTGCGGCACGTCCCTTCTCTAGCTTGGCTTCTCCAACAAACCACCTGCTCTTCCTCTACAACACAACCAATCGGACGCAGAGCAACGAATCTAATTTCTGCCTATAAATGTGACTGAAGATAGCAAATATTGCTGTATATACAAAAACAAGGATGTAATTAGAGAGCCCAGAAAAAATGGATGTAATTAGAGAGTGTATCTTACTTTGGTTTTCTGTTGCTCACTCCATGCCCTAATTTTTTTTTCGAAAAGGGGCATCTCGGCCTCTGCATCAAATTGATGCATATGGCCTTTATTGAAATATTATAAGTTATTTATTACAACGAAGTTCCAAAGCTTCACTGGTCATACAAAGTTGCCACATGATTCAACCACCGAAAGAAATACAAAAACATGTCCCGTCTATGCATCAACATGAATCAGCCTAGATTGATGCTCTTAACCAATCAGGAATTGGTATGTGCCATTAACTGCCAGTAGGCCAAACACTTTGGAATGCATATAGAGCCTAGATTAGAGAGAAAGGCGCTTTCTCATCTTCTTAACCCGAAATGAAGGGGTACCCCGGGAAGAGATCCAGTGGAGACGGGTGGGCCTGTAGCTCAGAGGATTAGACCACGTGGCTACGAACCATGCTCTAATTGGCTCCATCGATGTAATGTTATATTTTTAGAGAGATTAACGCTCTAATTAGCTCCTTCGAGGTGCTCCATTGAGTTCGATCTTGCCATGATATATCATCGATCTACTCTGCTTACCTCATGTTCTGAACTCTCTCTAAATCTGTGCGTCTTCTCGACACTGAATGTGATGTTTTCGATGTTTATGAACTCTGAACTTACTGAATTAGACCCACAAGGATACGGGAAGGAAAACTTGTCTAGTTGGGGAACCCTTAAACTAAGACACGGACGCATGGTGACACTCCAAACAGAAACTTTTTCTTTATAAATTAGGCCGAACACAAACCAGGTGTTTTCGACTTGGATCCAATTTGGAAGCTAACCTCGATGCCGTAGCAATAGGTAGCAGCGCCATCAACCCCATGTAGCAAACCTCGATGTCGTAGGTAGCATGGTCGGTGGCGGTAGGTAGCAGCATCGGTGGACTTCGGTAGCAACACAAGTGGCCTTCGTGTATCTAGGGCGACGACAATACCACCAGCACAAATACCACGAGGACGGTGCTCCGGTGATGTGGGCTCTAGCTAGGTGCAGTCAGGCAACGCTCCGGTGAGGGGCAGGGAGGTGGCGCTCCGGCGAGACACAGCTCCAGAGAGGGCAGAGAGGCAGTGCTTCGGCGAGGGGAAGCTCCGGCAAGACGAAGCTCCGGAGAGGGCATGGAGGCGGTGCTCTGGCAAGGGAAGCCCCGGCGAGGAGTAGAGAAGGGTAGCTCCGGCGAGGGGCGCGATGGCGCGCGCGGCGGCCCAGCGGCGCCCCGACGGCGCGTGGGGGCGGCGATGTGAGAAACAACGTAGTGAGCGGGGCTCCATGGATAAGTGAGCGAGCACGGCCCGGGAGATCGACGTTTCGTTCGATCCCCAGGGGAACCGTATCCTTTTCCTTTTGTTTATAACTTAGACCGAACACAAACCATGTGTTTTGGACTTGGATCCAATTTGAAAGCTACAATACATATACCGTCCGGCAGGACTAGGTGTTCTATGAATGTTTGCCTAGTGGCGAAGAGAGTGCCCAGGAGCTGCCCGGCTCCACACATAGGCGCAATTTCTAGTCGTGAACTTAACAACCAATCACTATAATGAACAATTCATTATAGTCTTCACATGTTCTCTAGATAGCAAAACTCATGTGCTAGCAAAAGTTACTTCATCCAAAAACCATCCATTCAGTAAAAAATGTGAAGATCCGGTAATAGAAAGAAATGTTTATGATGCAATAAACCACGAAGTCAAATATATACAAATGACACGGATCGAGTTTGAACAATACTACTAGAAAGAGCATTCATTGCATATGTATCATTGTAATAGCCAAACAAAGTCAGGTAGATATATGACTGCAGTCAACCACCAACAAAAACTAGCAGATTTCAGAAAAGGTCTACACAGATCATTAGTTGTTGCTTGTGTTCAAGACCTAATAACACAGATATCATAAAATGGTAAAAAAATCTTGCTGTTTCAAAAATAAAGACACACGACGACGTGGAGATGCATTACACCATTATGGGTTCTACTACCCACCATCTGCCAAATACTTTTAGAACAGAGGAACATATGGATGATAAGGAGGGCTGCAACCAGATGGAAGATCGCATACAAAATACAGCTCCCTAGAATCCAACTTGTACGACAATAGTTTCATCACCGAAGAGAGGGAGTGAAACACCTTCCTACATACTACGAATACCACATCATTGTGTTCAGGGTCGAGAAAGAAATGTTTATGATGCAATAAACCACGAAGTCAAATATCTACAAATGACACGGATCGAGATACTACTAGAAAGAGGATTCATTGCATATGTATCATTGTAATAGCCAAACAAAGTCAGGTAGATATATGACGACTGCACTCAACCACCAACAAAAACTACTAGCAGATTTCAGAAAAGGTCTACACAAACCATTAATTGTTGCTTGTGTTCAAGACCTAATAACACAGATATCATAATAAAATGGTACACAAATCTTGCTGTTTCGAAAATAAAGACACACACACGACGATGTGGAGATGCACTACACCATTATGGGTTACCCATCTGCCAAATACTCTGAGGACAGGGGAACATATGGATGATAAGGAGGGCTGCAACCAGATGGAAGTTCGCATACAAAATGCAGCTCCCTAGAATCCAACTTGTACGACAATAGTTTCATCACCGAAGAGAGGGAGTGGAATACCTTCCTACACACTACAAAAACCACATCATTGTGTTCAGGGTCGCTGATGATAGTGAAGTATGGCGTAAACGACGAGTACTGTTTTTCTAAGAGTTGCAGGTGGCTGACATTGTGCTTCAAGATCCAATTGTTGGTACTGCTAGAATCTTCGAGAGCCCAGATTGATAGCTGCGAACGGTCATAAATTACAAGATGCAACTGTCCTTGTGATACGTAAACATCGGTATCGCTAACAATATTCCAGCTGGGCGTAGGATAACTGAGGACACTGCAATTTCTATCCCGGTCGACGACGGCCATAACTGAAACAAGAGGGGTGGGGAAATATAGCACCCCGTCGAGAATGGCGGCCTCCTTGATTTCGCTCTCCTCGAAAGGGGCCTCGAGGTCGGAGAGGTCGCGATGCTCATACTGGAGGGCCTCCCAATCAAGGCTGAGCAGCCTGCGGGCTTTCGATCCTAGAGCGCTCTTGAAATGCTGGAGGATCACCTCCTCCTTGTCTTCATTTGTGATGGCCGTGCCATTGTCGGAGGAGAGGGTCTGGATGTGGACCTTTCTACGCTGTCCATTTGCTCTGGCCTGGAATAACTTTGTATTAGCGTCCCCTAACCGTATCCAGGTCAGCCGGGATCTTTGTCGGAGCTTGGTCTTCTGAATTGCAAGGAGGCCGAGGTAGGACGCTTTTAGTTGCCTTCGAAAGTCTCTCTCCTCATCCGAAAGCGGTCGTGATTCTTCAGCAGTGTCAAAACGCCAGATGAGCTCCTTAGCCGTGGCAATCTGGATCTTGAGATTTTCGATGCTTTGCCGCTGCCATTTCCTGAGAGCCTTAGCCGTGCGAGAAAGCTTGATGTGTATACGACGAATGGGGTCAGAGGACTGGATGGGTTTGCTCCAGGCTTCCAGCACCGTGTCATTTATTGCAACAAAGTTCCAAACCTTCACGGGTCACACAAAGTTGCCACATGAATCAGCCATCGAAAGAAATACAAAAACATGTCCCGCCTATGCATCAACATGATGTCAATCTCCTATCAAAACGCCACCCGAATTGGCTGTAGAAAATCTGTGCGACCGTCTCCATGCCCTAATGAGAGGACAGACCAACGAGTTGGAAAATAGAACAGTGTGCACATACTACTCCATCCGTCTCGAATCTGATGTCGAAGATTTGTCCAAATTCGCATTTATCTATACACTACTAGATACATTTTATCTATACACTATTAGATACATGCGAATCTAGACAAATCTTCCACACCTAATTCGAGATGGAAGGAGTACTATTTGTTCTTTGGTCCGGGGTTATACCTTGCATTATAGTACCCAAACAGGCCTATACTTTGGCTAGTTTAACCAATTAGGAAAATGCTATGTATCGTCCGCTGGGAGAGGCCAAGCTCTTAACTGTCATATAGAGCCTAGATTGATGCTCTTAACCAATGAGGAATTGATATCGTGCCATTAACGGTTAGTAGGCCAAACACTTTGGAATGCATATAGAGCCTAGATTGATGCTCTAATTAGCTCCATCGATGTACTGTTATATTTTTAGAGAGATTAACGCTCTAATTAGCTCCTTTGAGGTGCTCCATTGAGTTCGATCTTGCCATCATCTATCATCAATCTACTCTGCTTACCTCATGTTCTATACTCTCTCTGAATCTGTGTCTTCTCGACACTGAATGTGATGTTGTCGATGTTTATGAACTCTGAACTTACTGAATTAGACCCACAAGGACACGGGAAGGGAAACTTGTCTAGTCGGGGAACCCTTAAACTAAGTCACGGACGCACGGTGACACTCCAAACAAAAACTTTTCTTTATAACTTAGGCCGAACACAAACCAGGTGTTTTCGACTTGGATCCAATTTGGAAGCTAGAATACATATACCGTCCGGCAGGACTAGGTCTTCTATGAATGTTCGCCGAGTGGCGAAGAGAGTGCCAGCTGCCCGGCTCCACACGTAAGCGCAATTTCTAGTCGTGAACTTAACAACCAATCACTATAACGAACAATTCATTATAGTCTTCACATGTTCTGTAGATAGCAAAACTCATCTGATGAGCAAAAGTTACTTCATCCAGAAACCATCCATTCAGTAAAAGATGTGAAGATCCGGTAATAGAAAGAAATGATGCAATAAACCACGAAGTCAAATATCTACAAATGACACGGATCAAGTTTGAACAATACTACTAGAAAGAGGATTCATTGCATATGTATCATTGTAATAGCCAAACAAAGTCAGGTAGATATATGGCTGCACTCAACCACCAACAAAAACTACTAGCAGATTTCAGAAAAGGTCTACACAGACCATTAATTGCTGCTTGTGTTCAAGACCTAATAACACAGATATCATAATAAAATGGTAATAAACAAATCTTGCTGTTCCAAAAATAAAGACGCACCATGATGTGGAGACGCACTACACCATTATGGGTTACCCATCTGCCAAATACTCTGAGAACAAGGGAACATATGGATGATAAGGAGGGCTGCAACCAGATGGAAGATCGCATACAAAATGCAGGTCCCTAGAATCCAACTTGTACGCCAATAGTTTCATCACCGAAGAGAGGGAGTGAAATACCTTCCTACACACTACAAAAACCACATCATTGTGTTCAGGGTCGGTGATGATAGTGAAGTAGGGCGTAAACGACGAGTACTGTTTTTCTAAGAGTTGCAGGTGGCTGACATTGTGCTTCAAGATCCAATTGTTGGTACTACTAGAATCTTCGAAAGCCCAGATTGATAGCTGCGAATGGTCATAAATTGCGAGATGCAACTGTCCTTGTGATACGTAAACATCGGTATCGCTAACAATATTCCAGCTGGGCGTAGGATAAGTGATGACACTGCAATTTCCCTCCCGGTCGACGACGGCCATAACTGAAACAAGAGGGGTGGGGAAATATAGCACCCCGTCGAGAATGGCGGTCCTTGAATTGTTGCGAAGCACGATAGGCTTGTTGTGCCAAGAAGCGCTTCGCGGCCGGGTCCATAGTCCAGCTTCAGAAGAGTAGATCCTCACCCCGTGTCCGCTTCCCATGCAGATGCATGGACCAACTCGAACACATGGAAGTGTGAAGATGAGACGATGGGGTCAAAGCTGAGCCGAGAGAGTGGCGCCTCGTCGTCGTCGTCGGGCCATTCAATGGCAGGCACGGCCGTCCATGTGTGGGTGACAGGGTTGCACACCATGTAATCCGGTCTAGTATTCCAGCAGAGTTGTCGGCAGAGGAGGAGTCCATTGCAGCAGTCCAGCAGGGTGACCCCGTTGTACATGGCCGCCGGTAGGAAGGAGAGGGAGGGGTCGATGGGAGGGCTCGAGAGGCTGATATAGCAACGAGACTCCCCCCCGGTGTGGTTCTTGTTTGTGTAGAAGAAGCCGGCGAGGGGAGGGCGGGGCAGCTTCTTGCGATGGTCGGGGTGGGAGACGAGGTCGCGCCAGCGCGTGCAGACGCACTTGCAGCAGCGGGTGGACTTGTAGGGCACGCGCGAGATGATCTCGACGAGGAGGTCGTCGGAGAGCTCCGACGCCGGGCTGTCCCTGATCTTCTTCTTGGAGCCTCCTTGAGGTCGAGGCATTGCCGGCCAACCTGCAGCAGATCGGGGCCAGCGAGGGTTCACGTGCGTGGCGGCGGCGGCGGCGGCGGCGGCGATGCGGGATGTGAAGAAGAAACCGGGAACACGAGCAGGTACGTACGTAGGTGGGCTTATAGTTGGGCCGTACAAGTCGGACACAAAAGAGTTATGTACACTTCCGATTCAGATAGTACTATGCAAAAAATTCTCAAAAAAAAAAAAGAAAAATACTATGCACGAGCTAGCTTAAAAAGCTACGATAGTGTCAATTTACACGAGTTTAATTTATGATAGCGCTAGGCGTCCCCGCACGATGGGGGCTTCCCATTGGCCTGCTCTCCCGCGCGCCACATGTCTCTCAAAATGCCTAAAAAACCTAGTTTTGCTGTAAAACACCTCTTTTTGCTATAAATGTCTCTTTTTTTCTTTCAAAGCAAAAAAGGTTCGTTTCAGAAAATAGAACGTCTCGCAAGAGACCTCGCCGAAGACTATGCAGAAAAAATTGTGCTAATGTAGCAAAATAGACTTTGCCTGAGACATCGTCAGAAAAAACTCGTAGGTGATTCTCGCCGAAGACCTTGTAGCAAAAACCTCACACTGTTGTAGCAAAACCACAAGAAAGTTGTAGCAACAAAGTTCTAATGTAGCAAAAAAAAAACGACTTCACCGGATACATGGTTGGAGACCTTTATTCGGGAGACCTCGCTGGAGAACTTTTAGCAGAAACTTTATAGTATTGTAGCAAAATCAAAAAACGGAGGTAGCAAAAAAAAGTATCAATGTAGCAAAATCGGAGGCCAGCAAAAATCGGAAGTGGCGGAGGGGCGAAGGAGCCTGGCGGCTACGCTGTGACGCAGGCCAGGTAGAGGCAGAGCGACGCGGGGCTTGAGACGGACGGGCGACGAGGAGCACGTAGGGGCGTCGCGCTACGGGCGAACGAGGACGGCGACGGCTCCAGGCGGGGCCACAGCTCCTGGCGGCAGGCGAAGGAGCTCTGCGGGGTGGGGAGGCGTAGGCCGGTGCATATGGCGATGGAGGCTCGATGACGTGGCAGAGCTTGGCTGGGCGAGGAGGCACTTGGCAGACAGGGCCGCGACGGCGCCACGCAGGATGGGAGGGGGGAGCTCGAGCTCAGGCCGTAAGGAGGCCGGGATTCTGGTGAGGAAGGCGGGGTGGTGAGCGAGGGAGGCGAGCTCGTGGCGGTCGCGGGGCGGTCGCGGGGCGAGTGACCGAGCTGGGGCAGCGAGGGGAACACGACGGCGGGCGCCTGGAAGGAGGTGGGGCTCGGGAGTGGGTCGGGGGTTGGTGGGCGCGTCGAGGGAGGGGCAGGAGACGCACGAGCGGGGAGGACGAGTGGTGCCTGTGCCGAATCGTTGTCCAACAACGGATTGCTCTAACATCTTTATGAAGGGTTTCGTAGCATAGTAAATCAAAAAAATTCTACGGATGCGAACGAGAAAGCCAAGATCTAATCTAGGAGATGCAATCAACGAGAGGGATAGATGAGATCTTCATACCCTTGAAGAAATCGCACAGCAGAAACGTTCAACAGAACGTGGGTGATGTAGTCGAACTAGCCTTCTCCTCCTCGCGATCCGATCCGATCCAACGCCGCAAGTGGCGACGCCTCCGAGAGATGCACACGTACGGTGCCGCAACGTCTCCTCCTTCCTTGGTCCAGCAAGTGGGGTGGAGAGATGGATTGGATCTACAGCACGACGGCGTGGTGCAATGGTGGAGAGTTTCTGCGGCAGGGCTTCGCCTACGCGCAGTCGAGAGAGAGAGGTGCGGAGGGCAGCAGTTGGCGTCTAGGGTTTAGGGTGAGGGGAGGGTGCGCCCCCTGCCTACCTTATATAGGGGGCTGGCCGCCCCCCTTGCCCCCTCCTCCAAGCCCTAGGGTGGCGGCCCCAAGGGTGGAGTGGGGGGCAAGTCTTCCCCCCTTCTAGAAGGTCTCCTAGGGTTTCCCCTAGGGTTTTGGCCGGCTGGGCCTATGGGGCCTTGTGCCCCTGGCCCAATGCGGCCAGGGAACTCCCTCGTAGGCCCACGCACCCCTCCGACAAGTGGGGCCACGTTGGTCCCACTCTGGAAGCTTCTAGAACCTTTCGGTACAATACCGAATACTCCAAAACGATTCCGAAATCCAAAAATTGCTTTCCTTTATATGAATGTTATTCTCCGGACCATTCTGGAACCTCTCGTGATGTCCTGGATCTCATCCGAGACTTCGAACAAAAAACTCATAAACCAATTATCCATTCTATCCTAGCGTCAAGATACATTAAGTGTGTGACCCTACGGGTTCGAGAATATGCAGCCATGATCTTCTATCAATAATCAACAGCGGGATCTGGAAATCCATATTGACTCCCACATATTCATCGATGATCATATCGGATGAACCACGATGTCAGGATTCAATTAATCCCATATATATATTCCCTTCGTCACGCGATATTTTACTTGCCCGAGACTCGATCGTTGGTATCGGCATACCTAGTTCAATCTCGTTCATAGCAAGTACTTTACTCGTTCCGTAATCCGATATCACTTTGTGATTAACTCCTTAACCACGTGCTTGCAAGCGGTGTTGATATCTATTACCGAGTGGGCCCGAAGTATATCTCTCCGACTCGGGAGGGACAAATCCCATCTCGTTACATACAACCCAACAAGTACTTTCCGATCACCTGAGAGACACCTTTGTGATCACCCTCTCATAGGATGACGTTTGATGACCTCAAAGCTTTCTTCCGATACCAGGGAGTTGCATTATCTCATGGTCTAAGGGATACAATATTTGACATAGAAAAAGCTTCGCAAAGATGAACATGATGACACGATCTAATTGCTCTGCTTGATTTGGGTCTGTCCATCATATCATTCTCCTAATGACATGATCTCATTATCAATCGACAACTCATGTCTATGGTTAGGAAACCTTAACCATCATTAATCAATGAGCTAGTCCATAGAGGCATATTAGGGACACGGTGTTGTTCATAAACCACACAAGTATCAAAGTTTCCGCTTAATACAATTCTAGCATGGAATATAAACTTTATCATGAACAAGAATTATAACAATAACACCTTTATTATTGCCTCTAGGGCATAATTCCAACAGTCTCCCACTTGCACTAGAGTCAATAATCTAGTTTACATCTGGCAACAATCTAACACCCATGGCAATAAGGTGTTGATCATGTTTTGCTCGTGGAAGAGGTTTAGTCAACGGATCTGCGACATTCAGATCCGTATATACTTTGCTAATCTTCAGATCTCCATCTGTTATATAATCTCGAATTATATGAAACTTGCGGTTGATGTGCTTGGTCTTTGGATGATATCTTGGTTCCTTAGCCAGTGCTATGGCGCCAGTGTTGTCACACAATATATCCAGTGAGTCCAAAGCACTTGGAACCACACCAAGCTCAGTGATGAAGTTCCTGATCCAAACTCCTTCACTTGACGCTTCTGCAGCAGCCATGTATTCCGCTTCTACTGTAGACGCGATCACGCTTTGCTTGCAGCTTCTCCAGATCACAGCTCCTCCATTCAAAATATAAATGTATCCTGTCTGAGATTTAGAATCATCCTTGTTGGTGTCGAAACTAGTGTCGACGTAACCTTTTACGACGAGCTGCTCATCATCCCATAAACCAAGAACATTTCTTTAGTCCTATTTAAATACTTTAGGATGTTCTTTACGGCTGCCCAGTGTTCCACTCCTAGATCACTTTGGTATCTGCTCGTCAAACTAAGAGCATTCGACACATCCGGTCTAGTACACATCATGGCATACATGATAGAACCTATGGCCGAGGCATATGGCACTTTGCTCATAGTTTATCTATTTTTTACCGTAGCTGGACACTGAGCCTTGCTCAATATCTTACCTGACAACATGGGCACTGAACCTTTCTTTGCCTTATCCATTCTGAACCTTTTCAGAACTTTGTCTAGGTATGTAATTTGGCTTAAAGCTATTAGGCGTCTTTGTCTATCTCTATAGATTTTGATGCCTAATATATAAGCAGCTTCTCCTAGGTCTTTCATTGATTTTTTTTGTTCAAATAACTCTTCACATCGTTAAGCATATCAATGTCATTTCCAATAATCAATATGTCATCCACATATAGTACTAAAAATGTCACTAAGCTCCCACTCACTTTCTTGTAGATACAATCTTCATAGCAATTTGGAACAAATCCAAAGCTCTTGATCACTTGATCAAAACAAAGGTTCCAACTCCGAGATGCTTGCTTCAGTCCATAAATGGAACGCTGAAGTTTGCACACCTTATCAGCATCCTTAGGATCGACAAAACCTTCGGGCTGTATCATATACAACTCTTCATCAATGTTGCCATTGAGGAACGCAGTCTTGACATCCATCTGCCATATTTCATAATCATGAAATGCAACAATTGCTAATAAAATCCGAATGGACTTAAACATCGCTAAGGGAGAGAAAGTCTCATCGTAGTCAACACCTTGAACTTGTCGAAAACCTTTCGCGACAAGCCGAGCCTTATAGACAGTAACATTACCATCCGCGTCCATTTTTTTCTTGAAAATCCATTTGCACTCAACGGACTTACTGTTGCTAGGAGGGTCCACCAAAGTCCATACTTGGTTTTCGCTCATGGATCCCAATTCGGATTTCATGGCCTCTAGCCATTTCTTAGAGTCTGGGCTCATCATCGCTTCCTCATAGTTCGCAGGTTCATTGCTGTCTACCAACAAGACGGTTAAGACAGGGTTGCCGTACCATTCATGAGTGGCACGTGACCTTGTCGACCCGCGACGTTCAGTAGAAGCATCGTTCGAAGCTTCATGATCCTCGTCATTAGCTTCCTCTATTGTTGGTGCAGACGGCACTGGAACAATTTCAGGTGCTGCGCTACTCTCCAACTCGAGAGAAGGTTCAGTAACCTCGTCTAGCTCTACCTTCCTCCCACTCACTTCTTTCGAGAGAAACTCCTTCTCAAGAAAGGATCCGTTCTTTGCAACAAACACTTTGCCTCCGGATCTGTGGTAGAAGGTATACCCAATCATTTCCTTAGGGTATCCTATGAAGACGCATTTCTCCGCTTTGGGTTTGAGCTTGTCCGGCATCAACTTCTTGACGTAAGCTTCGCATCCCCAAACTTTAAGAAACGACAACTTAGGTTTAGCACCAAACCACAGTTCACACGGTGTCGTCTCAATGGATTTAGATGGTTCCCTATTTAAAGTGGATGCAGCGGTTTCTAATGCGTAACCACAAAATTATAACGGCAAATATGTAAGAGACATCATCGATCGCACCATATCTAATAGAGTTCGATTCCGGCGTTCAGACACACCATTGCGCTGTGGTGTTCCGGGTGGCGTGAGTTGCGAAACGATTTCGCTTGCTTTAAGATGTGTGAGAAAATCATAACTCAAATATTCACCTCCACGATTGGATCATAGAAATTTAATTTTCCTGTTACGATGGTTTTCCACTTTGTTCTGAAATTCTTTGAACTTTTCAAACATTTCAGATTTATGTTTCATTAAATAGATATACACTATCTACTTAAGTCATCAGTAAAATTGAGAAAATAGCGATATCCACTGCGCGTCGAAACACTCATTGGTCCGCATACATCGGTATGTATGATTTCCAACAAGTCCGTTGCTCGCTCCATCATTCCCGAGAACGGGGTTTTGATCATCTTGCCCATGAGGCACGGCTCGCACGTGTCAAATGATTCAAAATCAAGAGACTCCAAAAGTCCATCAGAATGGAGTTTTTTCATGCGTTTTACACCAATATGACCTAGACGGCAGTGCCACAAATAAGTTGAATTATCACTATCTACTTTGCATCTGTTAGCCTCAATGTTATGGATGTGTGTTTCATTGCTTTCGAGATTCAGAAGAAATAAACCATTCATAGCAGGTACATGACCATTAAAGATGTTACTCATATAAATAGAACAACCGTTATTCTCCGATTTAAATGAATAACCGTCTTGCAATAAACATGATCCAGATATAATGTTCATGCTCAATATAGGCACATAATAACACTTATTAAGGTTTAAAACTAATCCCAAAGGTAAAACTAAGGAGAGCGTGCCGACGGCCATCACATCAACTCTTGATCCATTGCCAACACGCATCGTCACCTCATCCCTTGCTAGCCGTCGTCTATTCCGTAGCTCCTGTTTCGAGTTACAAATATTAGCAACTGAACCAGCATCAAATATCCAGGCACTACAACGAGCGCTAGTAAGGTAAACATCAATAACATGTATATCAAATATAACTTTAATGGTGCCAGCCTTCTTGTCCGCTAAGTACTTCGGATAGTTGCGCTTCCAGTGACCCTTGTCCTTGCAATAGAAGCACTCAGTGTCCGGCTTAGGTCCAGACTTGAGCTTCTTCTTAGCAGGGGCAACGCGCTTGCCGCTGCCTTTCTTGAAGGATTTCTTTGCACCCTTCCCTTTCTTAAAGCTAGGGGGCTTGTTGACCATCAACACATGATTATCTTTCTTGATGTCCACCTACGCAGCTTTCATCTTAGCGAAGAGCTCAGTGATCGTATCAGTGGAACCAATCTGATTGTGAGTAACTACAAAACCTTTATAGCTAGGAGGGAGTGACTGCAGAACTCTGTCAATCTTGATCTCTTCTGGAATCTTGCAGTCCAGTTGCTCAAGACGTTGAGTGTAGCCCGACATCTTAATGGCGTGCTCACTAATGGAACTCCCTTCCTCCATCTTACAGTTAAAGAATTTCTCAAAGATCTCATATCTCCTGAGTCTGAAACATGGTTTTCAGTTCCTCAAGTATCTCAAAGGGCCCGGCGAACTCCTCAAAACGATTTTGAAGGTCTGATTCCATAGCAAACAACATGGTACTCTTAATCACTCCATAATCATCTTTGCGCGACTGATAAACAACCTTTTCATCAGCCGGCACATCTATAGCAGGGGCGTCACCTAGCGCTTTCTCAAGGACATAGTCCTTTTGTCCGCCAGCGAGAATGATTCTCAGATTACGGAACCAGTTGGTGAAGTTAGACCCATTATTCTTAAGCTTTTCTTTCTCAGCAAAAACGTTGAAGTTGAAGTTGGACTTAGCCATTTGATCTACAAAATTTGCAAGTACAGTTTAGACTATGTTCATGATAACTAGTTCAACTTAATCAAATTACTAGATGAACTCCCACTAAATTCAACATCCCTCAAGTTGTTTAGTGAACACGATCCAAATTCACCACACCTAATCCGGTATTCACGAGAAGAGATGTGGTTTCAATGGTGGACAACAAAAGTGTCGATCATATCATTCATATGACTCATGCTTAACCTTTCGGTTCGTGTGTTTCGAGGCCATGTCTGTACATGCTAGGCTCGTCAAGTCAAACCCAAGTATTTCCGTGTGTGCAAAACTGGCTTGTACCCGTTGTATGTGAACGTAGAGTTTATAGCACCCGATCATCACGAGGTGCTTGAACACGACGAACTTTCGCAACGGTGCATACATGGGGAGAACACAATTTTATCTTGATCTTTAAGTGAGGAATCATCTTATAATGCTACCGTCGCGATCTAAGCGTAATAAGGTACATAAAAGGATAAACATCACATGCATATAATCTTATGTGACATGGTATAGCCATTCTACGTGCAATGATCTCCATCTTGTGCGTTCCAGCATGATCTCCATCATTCCACCATGATTGCCTTCACCACGAATAGCAACTACAACTATTGCCAACTACTTAGCGATAAAGTAAAGCTATTACATGGCGTATAAGAAGTTGACACACAGGTCATACACAATTATAAAGACAACCATATGGCTCCTGCCGGTTGTGTACTCATCGACATGCAAGTCGTGAAATATTACAAAACATGATCATTGCATACAACATACACATCATATCTTGGGCCATACCATATCACAAAACACTCCCTGCAAAAACAAGTTAGACGCCTCTACTTTGTTGTTGCATGTTTTACGTGGCTTATGGGAGTAACAAGCTAAGAACGATTCTTACCTACGGAAAGCCACAACGGTGATATTATGGTTGCCAACATCTGGTGTAAATCCCATGACTACTATAGTGAGAGAAACTGGCATCCACCAGCTCAATGTGTGGAACAAGCCACACGTCAAGTGCGGAGCCGGTCTCGCGAACGAGGTCGCGTAAAGTTGGCCTGGACCGCTTCGATCTCACTATCCCGCGTCATAAGAAGTACACAACAAGAGGCTTGCAACAGAAAACATCAACGCCCGCAACAAGCATGTTGCGTTCTACTCGTGAAACACATCTACGCATAGATCTAGCTCTGATACCACTCAAGGGTTTCACAGCAGAGTAAATCAAAAAATTTCTACGGATGCGAATGGGAAAGCCAAGATCTAATCTAGGAGATGCAATCAACGAGAGGGATAGATGAGATCTTCATACCCTTGAAGAAATCGCACAGCGGAAACGTTCAACAGAACGTGGGTGATGTAGTCGAACTAGCCTTCTCCTCCTCGCGATCCGATCTGATCCAACGCCGCAAGTGGCGACGCCTCCGAGAGATGCACACGTACGGTGCCGCAACGTCTCCTCCTTCCTCGGTCCAGCAAGTGGGGTGGGGAGATGGATTGGATCTACAACACGACAGCGTGGTGCAATGGTGGAGAGTTTCTGCGGCAGGGCTTCGCCTACGCGCAGTCGAGAGAGAGAGGTGGAGGGCAGCAGCTGGCGGCTAGGGTTTGGGGTGAGTGGAGGGTGCGCCCCCTTCCCACCTTATATAGGGGGCTGGCCGGCCCCCTTGCCCCCTCCTCCAAGCCCTAGGGCGGCGGCCCCAAGGGTGGAGTGGGGGGCAAGTCTTCCCCCCCTTCTAGAAGGTCTCCTAGGGTTTCCCCTAGGGTTTTGGCCGGCTGGGCCTATGGGGCCTTGTGCCCCTGGACCAATGCGGCCAGGGCACTCCCTCGTAGGCCCACGCACCCCTACGACAAGTGGGGCCACGTTGGTCCCACTCCAGAAGCTTCTAGAACCTTCCGGTACAATACCGAATACTCCAAAACGATTCCGAAATCCAAAAACTGCTTTCCTTTATATGAATCTTATTCTCCGGACCATTCCGGAACCTCTCGTGATATTCTGGATCTCATCCAAGATTCCGAACAAAAAACTCATAAACCAATTATCCATTCTATCCTAGCGTCGAGACACGTTAAGTGTGTGACCCTACGGGTTCGAGAATATGCAGACATGATCTTCTATCAATAATCAACAGCGGGATCTGGAAACCCATATTGACTCTCACATATTCATCGATGATCATATCGGATGAACGACGATGCCAGGATTCAATTAATCCTATATATATATTCCCTTCGTCACGCGATATTTTACTTGCCCGAGATTCGATCGTTGGTATCGGCATACCTAGTTCAATCTCGTTCATAGCAAGTACTTTACTCGTTCCGTAATCCAATATCACTTTGTGATTAACTCCTTAACCACGTGCTTGCAAGCGATGTTGATATCGATTATCGAGTGGGCCCGAAGTATATCTCTCCGACTCGGGAGGGACACACTACTAGGAAAATGGCTATAGGTAATCAGCACATCCGTGGCTCACATGGTTGAAGTGCCCCACGGCTAAAACAGGCGTGGCTCACCTATGGTCAGTGCCCTACTAGTAACTAGGACAACTGTGGCGCACATGACCATAGTGCGCCACATATATGTGTGGGCCAGGGCCCTGTTGGCCGCACGCCAAACATCCGTAGCGCACATAGGGTAGGTGCGCTACGGTTGTTAGTGTCAACCGTGGCGCACATGGAGGGGGTGCGCTACGCCTAAGCGCATGCCCCTCTCTGCTGTGAAACGGCCAGACACATATGTGGCGCACTATGACATGTGCGCCACGGATGTATAAACTTAGTAGTAGGGCACCTTGCCCTAGTGCCCTACGCCTAACTATCCTGCACCAACTCCACCCCCCGTGGATCGCCTTTTTAGGCTTTGCAAAAAATAAAAGAAAATGATAAACACTTCAAAAAATTAAATCCTTTCATATTTAGGTAGGTAATGTGGTATAGCTTCTAGTAAAATTAACAAACATGAGTTTCAACTTTATCTGCAAAAAAAAGTCATGCCACGGTAAAAAGGCCGTAACTTTTGCATACAATATCGAAAAAATCGTATAATATACCAAAATGACGAGAACGAGATTTCGCATCCGCTCGCAACGACCTCTGGTCGTTTAGCGATTTTTTAGATTTTCAAAATTTGAAAAGAGTAAAAAGTTACGGTCAAAAGACCGTTTTTTCCTGCAGAAAAAAATAGAGGGCGACTTACCTGTAGCGCACCACCACCTAGTGCGCCACGGATAAGCTTGGGCGGGATTCAAATTTCGAATCCCCACCCCGCCCACCTACCCCTATTCCCTCCCTCTTCTCCTTTTCATTCTCCTCCCTCCTCCTTTTCCTTCTCTCTTCTCCTCCTCCTTTTCCTTCTCTCTTCTCCTCCTCCTCCTCCTCCTCCTCCTTTCCTTCTCCTCCTTCCCTTGCACTGACGATGGCGGCGGCGACCTTCTCCTCCTCCTTGCAGTCACGACGGCGACGACCTCCTTCCTTGCGGCCTCCTCCTCCTTGCAGTCACGAAGAGCGACGACGAGCTCCGACGACCGCCGACGACCTCCTTCTCCTTGTGGCGACCTCCTCCCTTCTCCAGCCACACCTCCTTCTCCCTCTCTTCCTCGATGCCGGCGAGGAGTAGCACGACCACGGCCTCCCGCACCTCCCTGCGGTGGTAGGTCGTGGCCACGGCCACCATGCTCCAGCGAGGCGACACGACGGCGGCGATGCGGACCCGATTACTTTTGCAATTCAAAACGAGGGTGTTTTTTGCATTTTTTTTATTTTTGAAAAAAACATCTGTGGCGCACCTGTACCCCTACCCGTGGCGCACCACGCCTATCTCGATATAACCGTGGTGCACCATGCAGTGCGCCACTGCTAGTGCGCCATAGAAGGCCTTTTCAGGTGCGCCACGAATAGGCGTTTTTCTAGTAGTGACAAATCCCATCTCGATACATACAACCCAACAAGTACGTTCCGATCATCTGAGAATAGGCCTTTATGATCACCCTCTCATAGATGACGTTTGATGACCTCAAAACTTTCTTCCGATATCAGGGAGTGCATTATCTCATGGTCTAAGGAATACAATATTTGACATAGAAAAAGCTTCATAAAGATGAACACGATGACACGATCTAATTGCTCTTCTTGATTTGGGTCTGTCCATCATATCATTCTCCTAATGACATGATCTCATTATCAATCGACAACTCATATCTATGGTTAGGAAACCTTAACCATCATTAATCAATGAGCTAGTCCATAGAGGCATACTAGGAACATGGTGTTGTTCATAAACCACACAAGTATCAAAGTTTCCGCTTAATACAACTCTAGCATGAAATATAAACTTTATCATGAACAAGAATTATAACAATAATACCTTTATTATTGCCTCTAGGGCATAATTCCAACACTTTATAGATGCACACTGTCTAAAAAAGAAAAAGAAGAATTACAATAAAAAAAACCTCACTAGAGTGATATATTCTTTATAGCAGCAGGACCAACATCACCGCTACCACCGCTACAGCCTAGAAGTCCAGCTCCTCCAATAAGGGAAGAGTGCATAAGCGTCGTTGTCGCCCGATTATAGATCTTATGTTTTCATCCGAGAGGAAGTTCTCTCTCACAAAACAATGTCTTTAATAAGATTATTGCTAGACACAATCAATTAAGTCCAGACGCTAGATTTTTCCCTTAAAAGGTAAGACTTTGAACTTCTCCCGTGTTGTCGCCCGCACTTACGATAGAGCTGCTCCAAGTCACGAATCATCAAGCCAATTCCTCATCATTACAAAGACTCGAATAACCATTACTAGTCCTCAGATCCTGGTTCCATGACATTTTCCATCAGTTGACTTCACCATGGAACAAGAAAGCGTGCCTCATGATAGTAACAGCTAGTGGAGCTTCGCAACGCTCCCTCTGAAACCAAATGGTCAGAAAAAACATGGGTACGCACGATTAAATCACACCCTATCCAACAATCTCTAAACATGAATCGCGCAGTGGAGTTTACCGGTGGAGTCTTTCAAAACACGACACGCTAGCTAGATCGAGTGGGACATACATCCGACAGATCATCATCTTGACGCGAGTTGGAACCCTAGGACCATCACCTTTATTCGTTGACGTGGTCAGGTGGGTTGAATTTTTTTTGAGAGTCTGGCTGCATGGTTATGAATGTGCTAACAAGGATGATTTAATTAGTAGTAGATAATAAACTTTACCAAAACGAAAAAAGAGAAACATTTTTTTATCTCCGTTGATTGTACGATAATTAAACAGTTCAATAAATAAAGTACTATTAAGGGGGCACGTTTTGTCTTTTCATCTGTCTCAACTAAAGAGCACATCTGACACGATTAGTAGCGTGACTAAAAATTTGATGACGCACTGACTAGTTAATTTGTATACTTAATATATTCTCCTTGTTATATTTTTAACAAATGATGTGATTGTAACCTGTCTTCTCGTCGGGGACAAGACAACTAAACAGCACCTCTGACATGAACAGTAACATGATTAGAAATTTGATGACACAATTATATAGTAAGTTAATTTATAAGTAATAATATAGTTTTGTTGTTATATTATTAATTAACAAATGAATTTAACCCTTGTTGTTTTTCTAATTTATTATTAGTGTCTAGTACTTAATAATTTAAAACAAAGTAAGTACACTTGATACTACAGAAACTCATCATCAGGCTTTAAGTAGCAAGCACAGGTTGTGCCTGCAAGGTGTATCGCACAGACCATGTGTCCCTGACATGGCCTGGACGAGCAACGCGTGAGGTAAGTCCCACATTTATTTTCACCGTCCTATATTTTTTTTTTGAACGAGACCGTCCTATATATAAGTATCGTTCAACTACCAACACCTCAACTTCACTATCAGCAACCAACAAGGCGTTCTGCAAAATAGCTAGGGAAAACATTTGGCAATCGGGCAATGGCATCATCCACCGGGATCTCCATGGCTGCCGCTAAGAAGGCTGACCGCGGCAAGGCGTCGGTGAAGCAGGACAAAGCAGGGGAGAGCTCAAGCGGTGGTTATGCTGGGAACGGCGACGGAGGCATGCAGCAGGATTCGGCTGTCCGACGAGCACATCCGGATGTTGCTGTCCCACGAGCTTCAAGGCGACAAAGGGCAAGAGTTCTCGGCCGGGATCCGCCGCCAATGGTGTGAGAGAGGGTACGTCAAGATTCTCGTCGGAAAGGGCTGCGCCATGGAATTCAGTTTCAAATTCGTCGACTCTGACGACGAAGACCCAGAATAAGAGGACCACCCATATCTAGCTCTTTGTCCAGTTTTTTTTTTTGAAAATGGGCGCATTTATTAACCAAATGTTTAATTCTTACACCCGGCCTCTGCATAACTAAGATGCACACAGCCACACGAACGACAGACTAAGGCAAAAAGTAGATAAGAATTACAAAAAGGCACTAAAAATAAAAAGTCTAGAATCTAAGATAGATCAATCCTCAGATCACGCGGCCATCCATGTCGTGAGAAAATATTCCTCGCCGTGTCCTCCAATCGCGTACATCCGTTCAGAAATAAGTCGCGAAACTCCATGCGTTGGAGAATATTCCATGATCGAAGAATAGCCGTGGCTCGATAAATAACCTGCAGAGGAGAAGACACAATGTTATTAAAAATCTTGTCATTTCTACAAAGCCATAGCGACCATATAATGGCAAGCGCTCCCACCCTAAACAAGGTTTTGTACTTATCATGTCCAGTTGAATACGTCTTATAGCATGGTTTACTTAGCTTTTTTGTTTTCTGAATTCTGAGCAGCTAAGCCTTGTCGCTTCTGAATATAAACCAAAGTCGTGCTTGCACTGTTACCATTTACCAAGATCAGTTGCTCCGCTTCTAGACAATTCCTGAAGCGATGACTCAGAACATATGGCAAACAGGCTCTCGGGTACACCTCCCGAAGGGGGCGTTCCCGTGTACCCAGGAGTCTAACCAAAATATGGTACCTTCCCCATTCCTTACTTGGAAGGTAACCCCTCGCCGGATCTCATGCTTGATCTCCTGGATGGAGTGCCAGAACTGGGAGCCATGCCGACACTCACAATCTAGGAGGGGACGTTCTCGCAAGTACTCAACCTTGATTAGCTTTAGCCATAGGCCTCCATCGTATCTTAGGATAGTCCAAACCCATTTGAGCATAAGGGCCTTATTGAAGTGGCGAGATGCTAGAATACCTATGATCTTGGGAGCATAAATATCTGTCCACTTGACCATGTGATATTTTTTAGTCCCTTGGGATCTTGCTAGAAAAAGTGTGATAGTTCCTTATCAAAAGAACCATGCACGCCTTTCCGAAGGAGGTATAACCCCATCATATACATGAGTAAGCTAGACAAGCATGAGTCAATCACGACCGTCTTGCTGCCTTTCGATGTGAATTTTCCATACCAAAACTTGGACCTTGAACGAACTCGGCCCACAAGTGCTTTCGGGTCCCTGATAAGGATCCTGGTATCCCGGATCGGCATCCCCAAATAGGTGATGGGGAAGGAGGTTAGTCGACAATTCAAGTTGTCGGCTATCCTCTGATGATCCTTAAGCAAGTACCCGAGAGCGATGATCTCGCTCTTGTCGAAGTTAATCCGAAGTCCCGACATTTCCTGGAAGCATAGGAGTAGGAACTTGAGGTTTGCAATATACAAGGTAGATCCTTCAATCATGATCATCGTGTCATATGCGTATTGGAGGTGGGTGTCCCCACCTCCAGGAATAAAGTGCCCTACCACTTTAGAGATGTGCCCGGCTACCTTGTCCTTTTCAAGCATCTCCGTCGTGGCGTCCACCGCCGCGTTGAATAACAAGGGGGATATGGGGTTCCCCTGTCTAACTCTGCATGAGGGGCGGAGATATCCCTAGCTTGGCTTCTCCATCAAGCCACCTGCTCTTCCTGCAACATAACCAAAATCAGATGCAGAGCAACAAATTTGGTATCTGTTTATAAATGATTGAAAATAGCAAATATTGCTGTATATACAAAAACAAGGATGTAATTAGGGAGTGTATCTTGCTTTGGTTTGCTGGGCTCTTTGTTTAAAACGAACGCCAGTACGCCTTGGTTGCCCACTCTCCATGCCCTAATAAGGACAGATCAACAAGTTGAAAAAGAGAACAATGTGAACATACTACTCGCTCGGTCTCGAATTAGATGTTAAAGATTTTTCTAAATGTGCATGTATTTATATATACACTAAAACACGTTTAGATACATATGAATCTAAATAAATCTTCGACACCTAATTCATACTAAAGGAATACTATTTGTTCTTTGGTCCGGGGTTGGACCTTGCGTTGCAGTACCCAAAGAGGCGTATACTTTGGGTAGTTTAACCAATTCAATCATGAATTGATATGGCCGCATGCATTTGTTTATTTATTTATTTTGAAAAGGTAAAGTTAAGGCGCTCGCTGCATGATACTGCATTTTGTTTATACTTCCTCTGTCCTAAAATATCCTGTATTTTGGATTCAGTCAAGGTCAAACTTTATAAAGTTTGACCAAACATATTGAAAATTTTATGTACATATATAATACAACATAAGTACCATTAGAATCGTCATAAGATATATTTTTATAATATATACATTTGGTGCTACAGATGTTTATAGTTTTTTCTATGCATTCTACCAAACTCTATAAAGTTTGACTTTGACCAAATCTACTAGAGCTAAAATGTAGGGTATTTTAGCACAAAGGGGGTATATTTTAGAAGAGAAATGATAGGTACCAACGGGGATCGAACGAAACGATCCCTCCGGGTTGCCCGCTCGTTCATCTGATCACGCATGCCTTGCAAAAATAGAAGTGCTCAGCATGCACGCCTCGTGCCCAGCTACCCGATGTTGCCTCGCAGCTCCTCGATGGCCTCGCGCCGCCAGAGATGGACCCTGCTATCGGACTGAGACACCGCCGTCGGCAAGCTCCTCCGCGCCGCCGCCGACCCTCCCATCTCCAGCTAGGTCTCTGCCGGATGCTGCTCGGCGCCAACACCTTTGCTCGTCGCCCTACAGCCATGGCCGGCTTCCTCCTAGTGCACCCCACGCGAGAGTTGTACTATGATTGCTGTTCTCCGCTAGCCCTTTGCTACGGCAATAGTTTTTTCTGTCTATATTTTTGTTACATTTGTATATATTCTTAGCTACATACTCACATAGTCACATTTGTTTTGATGCTTTCGCTATTCTTGGAGTGGTACTACGATTTATGTGCGAATCAGTTTTGCTACATTCACAAATAATTTTTGCTACAAATGTTTTGTGGTTCCGCTACAAGTGCATAAATCTTTTGTTGCGAGGTCCCGGACGAGTTCCCGACGATGTCTTAGGTGAAGTCAACTCTGGCGATATTGATTATTGCTATATTTGTACAAATTTATCGCTATAATTGTTCTCCAATTTTGCTATAATAGTGTAATTTTTTGCTTAAGGGGTCTCTAGCGAAGTCTCGGGCGATGCCGGGTTTGCTACATTAGCCCAATCTTTTTTCTACAAAGTCCCCGGCAAAGTGTCCGGTGAAACAATTTTTTTTGTTCTATTTTTTACACGAACCGTTATAGCAAAAACGTGACAAATATAGCAAAAATGGGATGAAAGGTAGCAATAAGTGAGATGAAAGGCATGGATAGAAGATCTAAGACAAAAGCAGGACAATTTGTAGCAAAAGTGGGATGAAAGACATGAAGAAGAGATCTAGGCCGTTAATCCGCCTGATCCGATGGCTAGGATCTAGGGATGAAAAGTTTCTGTCCCGTGGGACACATAGCACTTCCCATTTTGGAAGGTATAGAAGTAATTGATATGGAGCATTTTTATTATTTTGGAAGGTAAAAGTCGCTCTCTATTTGGAAGCTAAAAAGTCAGCCCCTTATGTACATACGATAGATGGGTTGGTGTGCTAAGCGATGTATTCTGATCCGTAATACTTTAGCAGCCGAGGCTAGGGTTTCCTTGTTGAATATTAAACGGAGATTAAGGCCGGGCTGCAGGCAATCAGGCAATGGCATCCACCGGGATCTCGATGGCTGCCGCTACGGAGGCTGACGGCGGCGAGCCGGCGGTGAAGCAGGACAAAGGGGAGAGCTCAGGCGGCGGTTATGCTGGGAACGGCAACGGCAACGGCGACGGAGGCAGCAGGATTCGGCTGCCCGACGAGCACGTCCTGATGTTGCTGTCCTGCGAGCTTCAAGGAGACAAAGGGCAAGAGTTCTTGGCCGGGATCCGCCGCCAATGGTGTGAGAGAGGGTACGTCGAGATTCTCGGAAACGGCTGCGCCACGGCATTCAGTTTCCAGTTCGTCGACTCTTCTGACGACGACGACGACCCAGAATAAGAGGACCCGTATATATCTCTTTCTCCAGTTTAATAGTAGTACGTCTAGCATGGTTTACTTAGCTTGTTCTTTTTTCTGAATTCTGAGCAGCTAGCTAAGCTTTGTTGTGTTTGAATTCTTAGTGCTTCCGAATTCGATCCAAGGTCGTGCTTGCACTGTTACCAAGATCAGTTGCTCACTTTCTCTGCTTCTAGACAATTCGTCGCAATGATCGATCACCGGTCTATCTCGGATTTTTGTTGCTTGTGCTTATGTTGTATAAGATCTCTCGGTCGCAAGTACTGTTAGTACGTTTTTTTTCAAAATATATTAGAGAGGAAGAAGGCAGTCGGAAGGGAGCGAAAACTGCCCCCGTGTCCCTCGCGTCGCCTCCTCAAGTGAGGCGACCGGGGGCTCCCTCCCTGCGCCTCCCAAACCTTCTCGCCCCTCTCCTCAACCCTCCCGCCGCCGTCGGCAGCCGCCAGGCCTTGCCCATGTGGATCCGCGGTGTTGGCGGCGGTGGCCTCGCTCTACCCCGGGCGCCTGGAGCCTTGACTCGGGCGGGTGCTCCCAGCGGCAGTGCAGCTCGGCTAGCAGAGGTCCGACAGCGGCGCGGCTTGCCTCAGGTGGCCACGCGACGAAGGTGATGTCCTTGGTAGAAGCGCGCAACGACAGCGTGCGGGCGGCGTCTGGAGCCCGCTCGGCCTAGATCTGGGCCCCATATGGGTTGGGCGGGACTGGTGGCAGCACGTCCTGGAGATGGTCCTTGTGAGGTGACGGGACTTGGCTGCTGTGCGCCTACCCAGCCTGGTATGTCCTTGCTGCCGCGTCCGGTCGGTTACCGTGAAAGCGGTGGAGGATGTTTCCTCTCGGCGCGGCGGATGTTTCCTAGATCGTGGTGGCGTGAGTTGGTGGGCGGAAGCCTACAGAGCGTTCGGGGTAGAGGAGTTTTGGGGCTGGGAGAAATCCATGTCGGTCTGTCGACACCGACGAGGTGACGCCTATGGGTATCGCCTTTCCCTCTTGAGGGCGTTGGGTGCAACCCTTTCCCTCTCACCTCCGCGTACGAGGGAAACCCTAGGACAAGTTCGAGCAGCAGCGTCGCTATTGTCGTAGTTCTTTCTTGAAGGTGTTGCTTGATACATGACGCTTCGAAGGTTCACGAGTGTGGTGGGACTGAGTCGAAGGGCGCCACAGCATTCAGTTTTCGGTTCGTTGACTCTGACGACGATGACCCAGAATAAGAGGACCGGTATATATCTAGTAGCTCTTTCTCCAGTTTAATAGTACGTCTAGCATGGTTTACTTAGCTTGTTTTTTTTTTCTGAATTCTGAGCAGCTAGCTAAGCTTTGTTGTGTTTGAATTCTTAGTGCTTCCGAATTCGAACCAAAGTCGTGCTTGCACTGTTACCAAGATCAGTTGCTCACTTTCTCTACTTCTAGACAATTCGTCGCAATGATCGATCACCAGTCTATCTCGGATTTTTGTTGCTTGCGCTTATGTTGTATAAGATCTATTGGTCGCAAGTACTGTTAGTACGTTTTTTCAACAGATATTAGAGAGGAAGAAGGCAGTCGCAAGGGAGCGAAACTGCCCCCGCGTCGCCTCCCCAAGTGAGGCGACCGGAGGCTCCCTCCCTGCGCCTCCCAAACCCTCCCGCCCCTCTCCTCAACCCTCCCGCCGCCGTCGGCAGCCGTCAGGCCTTGCCCATGTGGATCCACGGTGCTGGCGGCGACAGCCTCGCTCTACCCCGGGCGCCTAGAGCCTTGACTCGAGAGGGTGCTCCCAGCGGCAGTGCAGCTCGGCTAGCAGAGGTCCGGCAGCGGCGCGGCTTGCCCCGGGTGGCCACGCAATGGAGGTGCTGTCCTTGGTAGAAGCGCACAACGACGGCGTGCGGGCGGCGTCTGGAGCCCGCTCGGCCTAGATCTGGGCCCATATGGGTCGGGCGAGACTAGTGGCAGCACGTCCTGGAGATGGTCCTTGTGAGGTGGCGGGACTTGGCTGCTGCGTGCCTACCCATCCTGGTATGTCCTTGCTGCCGCGTCCGGTCGGTTACCGTGAAAGCGGTGGAGGATGTTTCCTCCCGCGCGGCGGTGGTGCTGCTGCCTCCCGAGTCCCAACCCGCTACCCGTTCTCAGTCTCATAGGCCTTGTATCGGTGTTCACAGTGAGACGATGATGGTGGCCTCAAGATCGTGGTGGCGTGAGTTGGTGGGCGGAAGCCTACAGAGCGTTCGGGGTAGAGGAGTTTTGGGGCTGGGAGAAATCCACATCGGTCTGCCGACACCGACGAGGTGACACCTACGGGTATCGCCTTTTCCTCTTGAGGGCGTTGGGTGCACCCCTTTCCCTCTCACCTCCGCGTACGAGGAAAACCCTAGGACAAGTTCGAGCAGCAGCGTCGCTATTGTCGTAGTCCTTTCTTGAAGGTGTTGCTTGATACATAACGCTTCGAAGGTTCATGAGTGTGGTGGGACTTAGTCAGAGGATGCAACGGTGGCAAGCCATCATCGTTTAGTCGATCTGACATTGTTGGCATTGTTTTCTTTTTGTTTTTTATTTTGTTTGGGCTAGTTTGTGTTGTACCCCCAGCAGCTCTATCGTTGTATCGGGTGTTGGTTATATTAATATAGTGGGACGAAAGGCTGATTCGAGGAGTACTATTAGTACCTTACTGAATGCAGTGGCTGCTACGATATGCTTCTTCTTTGTTTCGGCAAGCCAAATGCAGCTCGACACACTTTTGCACACCCCGCCCGCCTCCAATATTTTTATGGAAGACCAAAGATGAACAACGACACCATAGCATCTGGTTGTTATATGTTCTTTGGAACGCATAGAAAGAAAGAAATCACTGAATCTTCACCGGCAAATATCTAACCACCTTTATGGAGGTGGCTTCGATCGCTAGAGACGACATTTAACAAAGGGAGAGAGCTTTCGCCACCTTCGTACAAACCATCCTAGTCAAGCCAGATTAGCTTTTATTTTCAGTTGTTTTTGGCATTTTTTCACCCTAACGAAAAATGCCTCCCGTCGGTTGCTCAAAAAAACCTTCCAGCTCCTCGGAAAGTTGCGGTTATGAATTACAACATCGCCAGATTGTGTGAAACCTATGTGTTGTGTAATGAAATCCGATGAACTGGGCATTGTTGGAATTGTTTTCTCTTTGTTTGTTTTTATTTATTTTGGGCTAGTTTGTTGCGGTGACCCAGCATACCACTGCATGTGTAGTACACTATAATCGTTGACATGACATCCACAGAACACCGTTCTGTAAATATCACATCCCTCAGAGTGGTATAACAGAAACATTGCAGGTCCATATTACAAACATTCACACATTATTATTATTATTATAATACCAGAATTTCAAGACTTCAAAAGGTTTCAACTTACAAACCAAAATATAAAGTGTTTCAGCGGAATTTAAAAGTAGTAACTCCAACTAGGGGTTGAGCTCAACAGCTTATTCTATAGAGTTCATGCTGCTCGTCTCCGTCGGTTACTACTAACTAGGATGCTTAGTTGGACTCGTTATCATCGACACCATAGTGGATCTCATAATCCACTCCTTCAACACCTCCTGACAGGTCAGGCTTCTCGTAGAACATATCTTCTTGACATTTGGCTGCATACATTGGCACGTCTTCGGGATCCTCAGAGTCTAAGCAAGGGATCAAAGGAAAGGATGAGTAACAGGGTTACCCAACAAGTTCATTATATGCAAGGTGGGAAGTTTGATGCTCTAACTACCACCTTGGACTATAAGTCCTTGGTACTATGTAGTTTTTGTAAATCTTTCTTCAAAGATTGATTTTATTATGAAAATCTATGACCATCAGCCTTCACAGGTTGACCAGAACTTTCATGGAGTTTCTTTCCTGCCGCGTTCGTAGCTCCTTCCCGGAACAGGGAATAACAAGTTACAATTCTTACAGTCTGTAGAGGTGCGTTACTTTACCTATGAGAGATCAACTCCTTGTTGCACAACCGGGAGTACTTTCCCGTCCACAATTCCATGATGTAGGGCCCAGTAGTTGGTCCAAGCCAATCACTACCCCCTCCGCGACCTCGCATGTCTCCTTGGTGTACACCATGCCCACATATTGGATTACGGCAATGGTTTGTACAAACCGTTAGATGCCAGAACTATCGTGGTACGATGAGGGTTCCCACCCATATATTGCATATCCTCTACGAATTACCAATTAATATGCACGCTACGAGTGATAACAGCCACGACCTGCACATCCGGCTACATGCGAGAGGAAGAAGATACAACTGACTTCTCTGTTCCATTCCAAATCTCATGGCTAACGCGTAATATACGGCGCTAGATCTATGAAGATTGGATACTTAACCTTCTTAGTTTAGAACTGTTCTTGTGACACCATCCTTGTATGGCACACAAGATTAGATTCTATTACTTGGTTTGATTTTGTTCAAGCTTAAGATGAATTTGGCATTAAAGATAAGTAGAAACTTCTTTTCTTAAATCCCTAAGACCCATGATATTGGTCTGAGGTTTAGGGATTAATCCTTTATCTTGTTGATTCTCATGGATTGGTTTTGGTAGTGATACCAGCTACTGTTTATTGAATCAAAATTGGATAAAATGATTGTAGGCTTGATCATTTATATAGATCCATAAGATTAAATTCTAAGGTGCTACTCTAATTGAAGAGATGTTCCTAGAAGTTTAAATCTTGGCTATATTCATTCTTGAATTGAAATATAGCTTGATAGCTAGGTCAATGATGTTGTTCTGAGATCTAGTTGGATCTTTATGTTTTTCTCATTGCTTTCAGTGTTTAAAACTCCAGTGATGGATTCACCCCACTTGGGTGCTTTCTGAGAATTTGAGTAAGAGACAGATCATGTATGCTTGTCTAATCTTAGACAGATAGATCATGTGATTGTCTATTTTACTCACCACACTCATTTGATGTTGGGTTGCTAGTGGTTGATCTTGTGGTAGCTTGATCTGGCGCTCTCCTGGTAATTCCAGCTCCTGGCTTGTCCTTGATCTAGCCCTTCACCTCCTGGTCCTGATGGCTTGATCTTGTCCTTGCTATCCACCTGATCTACCCCCTCCTTATGTCACAATTTGGTGATGTGATCCAGGGTTTTGATTGGTGTGATCTTGCTAGGCTTTGGCTTGGTTTAGGTGGTGGGCTGATGTGCTTGGTGTGTAAGAACAATGAACTGGTGTGGGGATGTCTCCCACGGCTGTGTGGCTGGTTTTGTGTGTGTGCAGTTGTTGCTGTGGTGCTGACAGCACACACTGTTGGAGATATGCCCTAGAGGCAATAATAAAAGTGGTTATTATTATATCTTTGTGTTTAAGATAAATGTTTACATTCATGCTATAACAGTATTAAACCAGAAACATTAATACTTGTGTGATTTGTAAACTAAATAAGAGTCCCTAGTAAATACTCTTTGTAATACTAGCTTGTTGGTTAATAGATGATCGTGGTTTTCCGATCATGAACATTGAGATGTTGTTAACAACAAGATCATATCATTAGGAGAATGGTATGATGGACATACTCCTTTTAGATAAGCATAGCATTAAGATCAAGTCATTTCAATAGTTCGTTTGCTATAAGCTTTTTGATACATAGTAACCTAATTCCTTCGACCATGAGATCATGGTAATCACCATCACCGGAAGGATGCTTTGATGACATCAAACACCACACCGTAACTGGGTGGCTATAAAGGTGACATTGAGTGTTTGGAAAGTATGTGTTGAGGCACATGGATCAAGAGTGGGATTTGTCCATCCATATGACGGATAGATATACTCTGGGCCCTCTCGGTGGAATGTCATCCAATTGGCTTTCAAGCATGTGACTGGCTCACGAGGTATCACATATCACGGGAACGAGAAAAAAGTACTTATCGGTAACGAGGTTGAACTAGGTATGCAGAGATACCGACGATCAAAACCTCGGATGAGTAAACTATTGTGAGACAAAAGGAAATTGGTATCGTATGTAAGTGGTTCATTTGATCGCAAAGTAATCGTAGAAATATGTGGGAGCCATATGAATTTCCAAATTCCTCTATTGGTTATTGATTGGAGAAGTGTCTCGATCATGTCCGCATAATTCACGAACCGTAGGGAGACACACTTAAGGATTCGATGTTGTTTAGTAGATATGGAATGTTAGTAGGGATACCAAATGTTGTTAAGAGTCTCGGATGGGATCCGGGATATCACGAGGAGATCCGGAATGGTCCGGAGAATAAGATTCATATAAGGAAAGTCTGATTCCGGAGTTCGGGAAAGATTCCGATGTTTTCATCGGAGAGGTTCTAGAAGGGTCTAGAAGGTTCACCGAACCGGAAGGGGAATGGACCATGAACGTGTTATGGGTAAGTGGAATGATTGGATCATATCCTAGGTCACTTGGTTTGAGCATTTGTAAGAGAGAATTAAAGCTCTAAATTGAAAGTCAAACTGGAACAATGGTTTCCTAGTGGAAGAAGGAACAAGTCCTTCTCTCAATCCAACTTGAGTTTGGGTTTGGATTCAAACCCTTCCCTCCCAAGGCTTCCCCCTCTCATAAATAGAGGGGGAGGGCTGCCCAAACAAGAGCCAAGCCCTCCCCACACCCGCGCCGCCGCTACAGCGCCCAAGACGCCGCCGCGTCGCCGCCGCTCGCCGCCGCCACGCCGCTGCTGGTCTGTCGCCGACACCTTCTCTTCCTCCTCCTGGTCTTCTAAACCCTAGATCTCTAGGAAACCCTAATCCACCATAACTCGCACCGTCTTAGGCGAAGCCCTGCGGGATTTTCCCTCTACTTCCGACACCACGCCGTCATGCTGCCGGAATCGCGAGGGGAGAACTACAACCTCCGCTGCCTGCTGGAACAAGGGAGAGGAAGGTCTTCATCGAGTACCGAACGTGTGACCGACTGCGGAAGCGCTGCCGGAACGCAGCGCCGGAAGGATCGTCTACGCGATCTTGAGATCGGCAAGTGTACGACTACATCACCCACGAGAATCTGCTCTCGTTAACCGCTTTGGAATCTTCAAGGGTGAGTGCTTCTATCGACTCGTTGCTACAATCTAGTAGATAGATCTTGGCTTGTTTGTGTGCATGCGGTAGAATTTTTTTGTTTTTCCATACTACGAACCCCTACACACACCATGTAGTTTGGTGTGTGTGCTGCCTGTGTGTCTGCTGCACTACTTGTGGATATGTTCTGGTTGGGAAGTTACCTTTACCTGGTTACTCTAACTTGGCTGGTGAAACTTGCCCCTCCTTGCTGTTTATTTGACTTATGGCTTGAAATTATGAAAGATTCTTTCATATTGGTGAAACTTGTCCCTTAATTACTCAATGATGAAAAAATGAACAGTGCACTTCACTGTCAAATCTGAGAGTAAAATAATTCTAATCCTAACTTTTTTTTTAAGTTTTTGTTTATTTTGCAGGTACCAGATTTGAGATCAAGACTTTAGTTTAGGTTTTTCTTTTTCTTTATAGAATAATCACTTGTAATATCTTTATTCTTTTATCCTTTTGTAATAAAGATTGTACTATTATTCAATAAAGAAATGTTATTCTTCTATTTATTTTCTATTGTAAAGATTGTTGCTCATTTCCATAAGTTACATTTTGTAACTCGTTATTGAATGAAGTTTTGGAATATTCATTTTACTGATTATCTTCTTTCATTTAAAGTTTGAGTTATTATTGGTTAACTCTTAATTAAATCAAATACTCAAACATCATTCAAAATCCTTTTGAATTATAATTCAAACACTCTAGTTTAAATTCAAATTTCATTTCCCAAAACACTCTAATCCACAAAATCATATCAAAGTCTATAACAATCATCCTTCAAGACTATACCTAAGCTCAAAGCATGAAAGAAACTTTGATCACTTTAGGTTTTTATTTGGCGAAAATTTTACCCACATTTTTACAGATGAATGCATGCAATATCTCAAATTCCTAAATCTGCCCTTCGTTAGTTCCTAAATGCTGGGATGTTACATTTGTGTTGTACCCTAGCAACTGTATCGTTGTATCGGGTGTTGGCTATATTCATATAGCGGGGCAAAATCCTGATTCGGGGAGTACTATTTAGTACCTTACTGAATGCAGTGGCCCCTACGACATGCTTCTTCTCGCAAGCCAAAAGGCAGCTGGACAAACTTTTGTTTTTTCAGTTGTTTTTGGTGCTTTTGTCATTTTTTTCACCCTAACTAAAAATACCTTACTATACAATGGACTTATTTTTTTCCTTTTCTAATAGAATAGACAGCGCTTCCGCCAGTTGCTCAAAAAAAAAAAACCTTCCAGCTCCTCTTCAGAAAATTACGGTTATGAATTACAACATCGCCAGATTGTATGTGTGATGAAATCGGATGAACTGGTCATTATTAGATTGGCATGCTGCTACATCACCTTGAGGCTGGGTGATCGATCAGTCTATATCTCCAACTCAGCTAGAGACGTTCCGGAAGAAGAATGAACTGGAGGTGGTTCGGATTGGACTGCCCTAGTTTTTTAGGCTAGTTCGTGCATATCGGAAGTGTACATATATAACTCCTTTTGTGTCTGCACGGCCCAACTATAAGCCCACCTACGTACGTACCCTGCTCGTGTTTCCGGTTTCTTCTTCACATCCCACATCGCCGCCGCCGCCACGCGCACGTGAACCCTCGCTGGCCCCGATCTGCGGCAGGTTGGCCGGCAATGCCTCGACCTCGAGGAGGCTCCAAGAAGAAGATCAGGGACAGCCCGGCGTCGGAGCTCTCCGACGACCTCCTGGTCGAGATCATCTCGCGCGTGCCCTACGAGTCCACCCGCTGCTGCAAGTGCGTCTGCACGCGCTGGCTCGACCTCATCTCCCACCCCGACCATCGCAAGAAGCTGCCCCGCCCTCCCCTCGCCGGCTTCTTCTACACAAACAAGAACCACACCGGGGAGGAGTCCCGTCGCTATATCAGCCTCTCGGGCCCTCCCATCGACCCTTCCCTCTCCTTCCTACCGCCGGCCATGTACAACGGGGTCACCCTGCTGGACTGCTGCAATGGACTCCTCCTCTGCCGACAACGCTGGACGACTAGACCGGATTACATGGTGTGCAACCCTGTCACCCAGACATGGACGGCCGTGCCTGCCATTGAATGGCCCGACGACGACGACGAGGCGCCACTCTCTCGGCTCAGCTTTGACCACATCGTCTCATCTTCACACTTCCATGTGTTCGAGTTGGTCCATGCATCTGCATGGGAAGCGGACACGGGGCGTTACATTAGGGGCATCACATCGGTGAGGATCTACTCTTCCGAAGCTGGAGTATGGACCCGGCGAAGCGCTTCTTGGCACAAGCCCATAATGCAAGGACCGCCATTCTCGACGGGGTGCTATATTTCCCCACACCTCTGGTTTCAGTTATGGCCGTCGTCGACCGGGAGGGAAATTGCAGTGTCCTCAGTTATCCTACGCCCAGCTGGAATATTGTTAGCGATACCGATGTTTACGTATCACAAGGACAGTTGCATCTCGCAATTTATGACCATTCGCAGCTATCAATCTGGGCTCTTGAAGATCCTAGTAGTACCAACAATTGGATCTTGAAGCACAATGTCAGCCACCTGCAACTCTTAGAAAAACAGTACTCGTCGTTTACGCCCTACTTCACTATCATCAGCGACCCTGAACACAATGATGTGGTATTTGTAGTATGTAGGAAGGTATTTCACTCCCTCTCTTCGGTGATGAAACTATTGTCCTACAAGTTGGATTCTAGGGACCTGCATTTTGTATGCGATCTTCCATCTGGCTGCAGCCCTCCTTATCATCCATATGTTCCCCTGTTCTCAGAGTATTTGGCAGATGGGCAGTAATGGTGTAGTGCATCTCCACATCGTCGTGTGTGTGTCTTTATTTTTGAAACAGCAAGATTTGTTTACCATTTTATTATGATATCTATGTTATTAGGTCTTGAACACAAGCAACAACTATTGGTTTGTGTAGACCTTTTCTGAAATCTGCTAGTAGTTTTTGTTGGTGGTTGAGTGCAGTCATATATCTACCTGACTTTGTTTGGCTATTACAATGATACATATGCAATGAATCCTCTTTCTAGTAGTATCTCGATCTGTGTCATTTGTATATATTTGACTTCGTGGTTTATTGCATCATAAACATTTCTTTCTATTACCGGATCTTCACAGTTTTTTACTGAATGGATGGTTTCTGGATGAAGTAACTTTTGCTCATCAGATGAGTTTTGCTATCTATAGAACATGTGAAGACTAATAAATTGTTCGTTATAGTGATTGGTTGTTAAGTTCACGACTAGAAATTGCGCTTATGTGTGGAGCCGGGCAGCTGGCACTCTCTTCGCCATTGGGCGAACATTCATAGAACACCTAGTCCTGACAGACGGTATATGTATTGTAGCTCCCAAATTGGATCCAAGTCGAAAACACCTGGGTTTTGTCCAGTCTAAGTTATAAAGAAAAGTTTTTGTTTGGAGTGTCACCGCGTGTTTCTTAGTTTAAGGGTTCGCCAACTAGACAAGTTTTCCAGCCCATATCCTCGTGGGTCTAATTCATTAAGTTCATAAACACCGAAAAACATCACGTTCAGAGTCAAGAACACACACGGATTCAGAGAGAGTTTGGAACATGAGGTAAGCAGAGTAGATCGATGATGTATCATGGCAGGGGCGAACTCAGTGGAGAACCTCGAAGGAGCTAATTAGAACGTCAGTCTCTCTAAAAATATAACATTGTATGGATGGAGCCAATTAGAGCATCAGTCTATTCTTGGGCTCTATATGCATTCCAAAGTGTCTGGCCTACTAACAGTTAATGGCACTATCTTTACTCGGGTTACCAGTATAGTAGGAGCAAGGATGCGTTCACGGGATCTTTTTTAATAAATACGAGGGACTGCTACCTTCTTTATATGTTTATTTGCCTGATCGATGATTATTACTATAGGAAGTAAAAGTACCATGCAAAAAATAAAAAATCATATGTAAACATAGCTAAATGGTAGGAAGAAAAGCAATACTTGGAAAAAGGGAAAAGAGCTATCTGACGGCATTGTTGTCAGCACAGCTATATGCCGACCGATTTCCTTTATGGCCATTGGCATATAGACGATAGGCTGCCAGCGCCACGTGGCCATGACCTTTGCTGACGTTAAACCGATGGTGGCTGTAGGCAGAGCTTTAGATATGCCGACAGCCAAGGTATGCTGATGGCTGCCTTTGCTCGAAATATGCCAACAGTTTCCCCAGCCGTAGGCATATGCCGACGGCCATTTGTCGGGGCCTGTAAATGGCCGTCAGCATATCATCTGGCATGTCACGTATCTCCTGTTTCCATAGTGATACTAAACAGTAGGGATTAGGCTCATGTAACTTTGGCAATTGCAATGTACAGATAAATTTCATGGAAATCACCGCTGTTCAGGAAAGAAGCTAGTTGAGGGCCAAAACAAGTGTGTCCAAATGGCATGTACATCCTCTACTTAGCTTGTGTCCTCTCCATAGCTAGGCATCTCATCAGCTCTGTCCGAAAATTTGTTACTCCAGTATTGCTTATAGGATTTGAAGCATTTCTTTTCACTTGTAATCTTTTGGCGACTTGATACAGAGAGAGTTGCATATATGCCAGGCGAACCGTGTAGTGTAGTGTCGGGGCAGAATCTGTCAGCCCCTTTCTTCTAACTCGAGCTGCTACTAATAAAATTACAAAGAACACAATCTAGAATAGTATTTTAGCGTTGGACTGCCTCACCCAGCCAACATTTTCTCTTTTCTTAATCTCTCAAATAAACAAGGTGCTTACATGTACTTAAATAGGCATAGCCTGTACGCCCCATGCCCACTAACTCAACACGCACACAACGCTGGCCACTAACATTTGACATCACCCAATAACATGATTAACTCCATTTGACTACTCGTTTTCCCATTCCGCGTCGTATAATATGGTTGACCAGACAACTTGAACAGAGACCAGCGCACCATTGTTAAACCGATACAGCTGCTGCTCGTCTCCGTGCTTGGACGCCACAAATGAGAGGCCATCGTCTCCTCGCCCCTCCTCCATGAAGTCCACACGCAACGTGTCCCCCAGATCCACGGCCGCCACAAACCTCTGACCGTGCTTACCCGTCATAGATATAAAAGCGACAGCGTAGGTCATCGATGAAGGTGTAAGAAACTCGGGAGAGGACGGTGCTGCCACACATGTGTCTCACATGAAAGCCGCCTGCCGGCACTTCCACGAAATCCAGCTCTATGGTCGCTTCCACACCTTTAGGAACGACACATGTTTCGAAAGTGATTCTGCCATTGAGACCAACGACATGGTTCAGTTTCCACGGGTCAAACCGCGAAATGGCTTGCAGACCACCAGCAATGATCTTCAAGTCTTTGACACCCGCCTTGTTGGACTTGGCCCATAGATTCACCTCGATTAAGCAGCCTCTTGCGTTTATTCCTCTCGTAGGGCTCCTCAGACGTAAATAGCCGCCATTCTAAAATGTAGTAGTAGAGAGTAAATATTAGTCACACAACTAACTTAGGAGACACAGAATTTACTCCAAAGGAGTTATACTAAATGAATAAGGAACTGGAACACAGATCTAATGCATACTGTGATTTGTCGAGGCAAAACTATGATCAACAATTACTCTATTAATACATGATTTATGTGAACATTTACACAACATGGATAGATCTAGAGAGTTGAGGATCTAACTCAGACCATTAAAATAACATGGATGATGATGGTAAAGAAACTCACATGCCCAATCTCACTATAAAGTATAAACTCCTTTGCCTAAAGTCCCCTATATACCTAGTTAAGTCACAACGCAGTCCCACCATATAAACACCCTAATGGTGAAATCTTTATTTAACACACGGACTAAAGTTCACTAGTAGTGCATGTTCACATAGAAGTTGTTTAAATTTACTCCATAACAATAATAATCTATATCATGTATGTACCGAAGGTTGCATAGGACGATTACCTGGTCAATAGCTTGGGCATTCTCTCTAGAGCATTGAAAGATGTAGTTGCGCGCGAAGTCCAAAGTATCCCTTGCAGCAACCATGCCATAGATCTCCATTTTTGAGTGTTCCCCGTTAGCACGCATAAACTCGGTGCACCGGTAGTTTTGCGTATAAAATTCAAGCATAACATGAAGGAACTGAAGCATGGGAATAGGGGTATGGAAGCATCTGCTGCTGTTCTTGGATCCACAGGAAGTGTATCTCGCCGGACACAGTAGATCTAGCTTGCGAACAAAACAAATGCAGCGGTCAATTATATATACTCCCTCTGATCCTCTGATTCGAATCAATGGACTTAGATTTGTTTAGATTCGGATATATCTAGAACTAAAACATGTCTAGTTACATCCGAATCTAGAAAAATTTAAGCCCCATTAATTTGGATCGGAGTAGTATTATCTGATCAGAAGACACCGACTCTGACTGCTGAGTGGTGACGAAAAGATTTATCTGCGCAGCTTAATTACCTGTCGCCGGTTCCCGCATGCTATAGTCTTAGAACCATACATGGTCTTTCGATTTTAGTATGTTCCTAGACAAGGATAATTTGGAACTGATGGGATCTGCAGAAATCAATCCATGGCGACGGGTGGGTAACACTTACTACTAGGAAATCAACAACGCGCGGGCATGTGTATGTGTATGTGTATGAGTAGAGGACATACCGTCGGGAAGGAGGGAGCGGTCAGAGGGGGAGTTGGTACTGCCGGCGGCGACGATGGGGATTCGGCGGCGGTTCTTCCGGGTGGGCGGTTCTTCCTTGCGTTCCCAGATGGCGATGATCCGACGCTTCCCGTCCTCGCTCATCCTGGCCCAAGCCCCGTCGGTGAACATGTGGTCGACGCCGGCCGGCCGCCGCAGAGCAGGGCGAGGAGGGCTATCTTCCATTAGCGGCGGCGGCGGCGGAATTCGAGATTGGGGACTGGAATTAGGGATTTGACGGACCGGAATCCTCTCCCGCTTTTTTCCTTTTTCTTTTTCGTTTGAACCGTCTCGCTTATCCGTGATCCGTGTCCGACTGGGCCTATAGGGTGGAGTGGAGAAATAGTCCACCAGAGCAGAAGTCCAGAACGTGTGCGTAAAAATATGGGTTTTTATCATTTGTGCCATTATCACTGACCTAATATTTAATTTTGTCATTTGACCGATTGAAATTTTAATTTTACCACCGGTTACAACACTCCTCAATTTTGTCATTCTGTCATATTTCCACCATTAGTCTATAATCATTTTTTCCATTCTAGTTTCACCATTCCTTTTCTATTTATTTTGTATCTCACATGATTGATTTGTTTTTCTGTCATCTCTCTTAGCATTGTTGGTCCGTGTGGCGAACATGAGTAGGTACTATACCAAATCTTTCTTAGCATTGCTGCTTATTTTACCGCTCATTATACTGATTAGCCTTGGCATATCGCGGTGACAAAACCACAAATACAACTCCTGAACTGACACTGATGCGATATGCCGAGGTCATATGTCATAGAATAGGTAAAAAACCTATCACAAGTTTCACTGAATGGGTAAATGAAAGTACTTTATGTTATATAGGGTAAATATTGTCAAAAATGTAAAATTAGGGGGTCAAAAATGAAATTAACTCTAAAGAGAAAGGATGGAAAACCTGAAATGGCAAAACTGATTATAGACTAACGGTGAAAAGATAATGGAATGGAAAAATTGAGGAGTGTTGGAACAAAGTAGTGGCAAAAATAGAGTTTTGACCGGTCAAATGACAAAACTGAGTATTGGGTTGGTAATAGTGACAGAAATGATAATAATCCTAAAAAGATTTGTTCTCGTCGTGGTTTGGTTCTCTCAATTCCAAATTAACCTATTTAGGTTTAACAAGACTTGCATGTATCTACACGTTGCTTAATTTGCAAAGGACATAATAATGAAAAAGGAAAGATACTAAATGAAAAAAGGATAATCTTACGAGGTGAAACATTCACACCAGTGGAGACACGGCCGATTTGTGGCACCCAAACTCACTGTAGCTCGGGTTTTGAGAATTGATCCCATTCACATTTCTTTCTTTGTACATATAATATGTACTTGTTGAAAAACTTGAATATGTGGATTTTTTATATGTTGAAAACGTATCTATAATTTTTTATGCTCCATGCTTATTTTGTATCTACTTTGCTTTACTTGTACACACTTTGAGGTATTTTTACATGTTTGTCAAAAATGTAAAATTAGGGGATCAAAAATGAAATTAACTCTAAAGAAAAATGGTGGAAAACCTGAAATGGCAAAACTGATTATGGATTAACGGTGAAAAGATAATGGAATGGCAAAATTGAGGAGTGTTGTAACATAGTAGTGGTAAAATTAGAGATTTGACCGGTCAAATGACAAAACTGAGTACTGGGTCAGTCATAGTGACATAAATGATAATAACCCAAAAAAGATTTGTTCTCATTGTGGTTTGGTTATCTCAATTTTGTATTGCCCAATCGAATCTCATAGGATCTTTGTGTCTAGTATTGTATTATTATGCCTTGCTCAGACCTATCAATTGCCCTGCTGTAATTTGTTTATCCTTTATGCCATGTTTGTTTCTACGGAGAGCACCTCTAGTGAACTATGGACCCCGGTCCAATCTTTACCATTGATACATCTTCCACTGTTATTGTTTACTTGCTGCAAACCATCATTACCTTTCACACCATACAGTTAATCCTTTGTTACAGCAAACCGGTGAGCTTGACAAACTCATTGATTCGTCGAGACAAAGTATTAAGTTTGTGTTGTGCAGGTTTCCACGTTGCTTGCAACACCTTTGAGATGTTTCCTTCCTTCTTCTGGTTCGATAACCTCGGTCTCTACTGAGGGAAACTTGCTGCTGTGCTCCTCACACCTTGCTCTTAGGGTTTCCAACGAAGAGTCCCACGTCAACACCGTCGATAACCTCGGTCTCTGCTGGGGTAGCTTACGTAGAGGGAGCAAGACGATGTAGAAGAATCCGGGAGCGAGATTGACACACGATGTACCCAGGTTCATGTCCCCTCGGTGGAGGATCGCTACGTCCTGTTGTCAATCCAGTATATGATCATAGATTTGTTTACAAGGGAGCCGCCGTAGGCGGAGGGAGAGACTAGATCTAATATGATGTGGGAGAGCATGACCCGTGGGGATGCCCCTGGTGGCTTTATATATGTAGCCAGTTAGGGTTTACAAGTATTTGGTGGGCTTTGTATTTAAGTCGCCATCTTGGGCCTCCAGTCGGGGCCACTCGTCTGGGTCCAGCATGCGCCAGTCGCCGTATTAGGCGATTCGACCCGCTCAGGGCTAGGTTTCAGTCAGCTCGATCCAGTGGCGATTCCTCCTCATGGGTGTACCCCGATTGGTATTCCCCCATCAGTAGTCCCCGAGCGCGTTGTCGATTCGACGCGGGCTTGAGGCAGCGTGCGGAGAGTCTTGACGATGGGTCGTGTGAATCGGTGACGAGCTCCTGAACAGAGAAAAGAAACGTGAAGCGGGAGGCGGTCGGCGTGAGCCAGTCGATGATGGCCAGTTGGCGAAAGACGCAGTGTGTCGGTGAAGCCGCCAGTTGTGGCGAGTCCCCGAACGTGGAGCGCGCCGAGTGCCCGAGCGCGGCGAGTGGCGAGGTCGAGCGATCGGCGAGTGGCGATGTCTGTAGCGCGCCGAGTACCCGAGCGCGTTGAGTACGCGAGGGAGAGTCCACGGTGGCAAGTCCCCGAGCGTGTTGAGTACGCGAGGACGAGTCCACGGTGGCGAGTCCCCGAGCGTGTTGAGTACGCGAGGGCGAGTCCGCGGTGGCGAGTCCCCCAGCGTGTTGAGTACGCGGGGGCGAGTCCGCGGTGGCGAGTCCCCCGGCGTGTTGAGTACGCGGGGGTGAGTCCGCGGTGGAGAGTCCCCAAGCGTGTTGAGTACGCGGGGGTGAGTCTGTGGTGGCGAGTCGCCGAGCATGTTGAGTACGCGAGGCCGAGTCCCCGAGCGTGTCGAGAACGCAAGGGCGAGTCCGCGGTGGAGAGTCCCCGATCGTATCGAGAACACGAGGGCAAGTCCGCGGTGGAGCGTCCCCGAGCGTGTCGAGAACGCGAGGGCGAATCCGCGGTGGAGCGTCCCCGAGCGTGTCGAGAACGCGAGGGCGAGTCCGTGGTGGCGAGTCCCCGAGCGTGGAGAGCCATGGTCATGGAACCACGCGTACACGCAGCATGCCTAGGAGTAGTACCCGAGGCTCGAGTTGGCTTATAGAGGCGACTTGAGGCTCTTTAGAGATGCATATTCTGAAAATAGTAGTGGTTGCTGCCGAGCATGGCGAGTAGCAAGGTCAAGAGACCGGCGAGCGCTGAGCCCCCGAGCGCGGCGAGTGGCGAGGTCGAGAAACCGGCGAGCGCCGAGTCTCCGAGCGTGGCGAGTGGCGAGGTCGAGCGACCGACGAGCGCCGAGCCCCCGAGCGCGGCGAGTGGCGAGGTCGAGAGACCGGCGAGTGCGGAGTCCCCGAGCGTGGCGAGAGGCAAGGTCGAGCGACCGACGAGCGCCGAGTCCCCGAGCACGGCGAGTGGCGAGGTCGAACGATCGGCGAGCACCGAGTCCCCGACCGTGGTGAGCGGCGAGAAAGACACGGTTTTGCTGAGAAGGAGAAAAGATACAATTGCATTAATGTTTACTTGCATAATATATTGAACAATTGTAAGACGTGCGAATTGTAGACGTTGAACTTAAATGCACATTTGTTATGTGGATCGATGGGCAGTATGTAAGGTTTATGCGTGTCTTTTCATGAGTAGGCAGACCTCCAGCATCAAACGCTTGCCGGGTAACAGGGACGCGATGCCAGACTGTTGAACCCGGAGACAAGGTCGGCCTTTTGGTACCCAGCCTTACTACTTCGACGGACGCGAATAAACAACAGACAAAACTGACCGATTCGAAGTATTATTTTGGTCCCTGAAAAAGGTCATATGCGACTGCATGATCGGCTTTGAAGAATGAATAAACATGTATATACGTTTTGGACTCATAGCATAGCATGTACGAGTGTAAAGAAACTTAGTTGTTAGTATGACAAGTCCGGATGAGTCCGCGACAGGCGAGTCGCCGAGCATGGCGAGTCCATGGACGTGGGGTGTCACGGCGTGGCTGAGTCCACGAGGCAAGTCGTCGAACATAGGAAGTCGTCGTGGCGAGTCCACGAGGGAGAGTCCCGGATGAGTCCACGAGAACAAATTCCGGGGCGTGGCGAGTGCGTGAGAGCGACGAGTTCGCGACATGCAAGCTGCCGCCGAGTCCTCGTGTTGACCATGCGCTGCTCGCGATCCGCCGAGGAACGAGTCAAGCGGATCCACATACTGACCAATTTTGCCGTGCGTAATTCACGATGTCACAAATGTATAAATCTGCACACATTAAACAACAGACGCAAGGAAATTTCTTTTACAGAACTGGGGTCGATTAAGGAAGCAATTAATTGGAAAATAGCACCTGTTAACTGTAGGACGCGAAACGTAGCGACGAGTTTAATTAACTGGCGACTTGATTACTTCTGTGCGGCGCGGTCTTCTCCAAACTGATTTTACTTCAGGCTATTAGGAAATTGGATCGTGTCCCGTCGGGGCTGTGGGCGACTGAGGCGAAAAAAGCATGCTCGCCGGTGACATGGTTATATCCTACGGGTACCTGACTTCAGCATACCTGGTTCAGCCCAAGGAAGACCCACAGCAGACATACGCTGGCCCATGAAGATTTTCGGGTGGCCAAGGCCCATGACGCCTTCGGATCCTTAGAGAGCAAGACTAGCGTAGATAGGAAATTCAAAGGGGTAAAACCCTAGAACTTGTAACCGACTAGGACTATGCCCGAGACCTGCCTAAGTCTATATAAAGGCCAGGAGGACACGTCCTAGATCTCTCTCGACTCATACTTTCGCACACGCACCTCCACGCCAGATCGAATCTGCGCACCTGTAACCTTCGGTTCCGCCGTAATCAAGAGCAGACAAGCAGGAGTAGGGTTTTCCCTCCGGGGCCTGAACCTGGATAAATCTCGTGTCCCCTGGTTGCTTGTCTGTTAACCGTTCCACGATCTCCAGCATCCCCATCTTCTCCAAAACCCAAGTCCGTAACAATAGGCATTGACGAGTCGAAACCTCGTCAATTGGCGCCGTCTGTGGGAATCGGGGTTGCTGATTGTGCGATTGTGACGGTCCCGACCCGATCGATCTACAACTCCGCGGCGACGGAGAATCACCTCCTCTTCGGCACTTTCGACTTCACCGCCCACTCGCCGGCCACCATGAAGGATTTCGAGCCCGTAGGCGACGGACTCAAAATTTTGTTCGGGAGCTTCTGCTTCCAGGTGGGACAAACTGGCACCCTCCGCCTTCCCGAGCGGGTGCCCGTGCCATCAATCAGGCCCGCCTCGTGGGCTCCACATCCCGTGCTACGCACATCACCATCGACAGATGAGTTCTACAACAGCAACAGCTGCAACTCCGATCTGTGCAATCCGCCTTCGGATGAAGGGACCCACGGTTCCGGATCTGAAAGCTGCGGCAGCAGCGAACCGATCTACGAGCGCTACCAATGCGGCGCAGTCATCCAGGAGCAGCAAACGCCTAACCCGCCGCCCAACACGAACCCCAACCCCCAAGATAGAAACGACGGAAACGGCGGGAACAGAAGAAGCTAGTCCCCCCCCACCCGAAGGGGAAAACAACGACCACGTCATCCAACTTAGCAAAGAAGGATGGGTCCAGGCACGCCGTGCCGTCGCAGGCGACATAGTCCTACCTGTGGACTCCCCACGTGACCTACTGATGGCATACCACTATCTCCTCATCGAGGAGCACAAGAAGCAAGTCAAGATGCAGGAGACGCTCGACAAACGCAAGCATGCAGCCTCTGAGTCCAGCGTGCGACGAGCTGCGCTCTCTGCCATGGCACCCGGCTCTAGCACGAACGGAAACCAGGGAAATAAGCACCGCTCGCGGGTGGAGAACATGGATCTCAAGGAACACCGTGATGTGACCCGAACTCTCCACACATCGTTCATGGATATGGATGCCGACGGCAACATCATCCCAAAGACACCGCAAGCTGCGATCATGGCAGCCACTGCGTATCTCGCGGCCCACCAACCTCCGGAAGGGGACCCGAAAAGAGCCATGCATAAGTCCGCACTCACCGGACTCGGACTCGTCGGAGCTGCGCTCCACGAAGACACTCCTACGGAGCCGAATAAGAAAGCTCCAGTCAGGCGCGACCGGAGCCCCACCCCTTCATCCGAAGAGGAGGAGGAGCACGACCTTCCTCGAAGGAAGAAGATCTCGCATCGCCACAAACGCGACTACGACGCCAGAGACGCGCTTACACAGCGCAAAATCGACAAAGCGCGAGCCAAACGCGCATGTTCATCCGAGTCCGAGATGGATGAAGATGAAGGAGAACTCTGCGGAGCCCGATGCTTCAACAGATCTGTCCGGCGAACACAGATGCCACGCAATTTCAAGCTTCCTTCGGATACTCCGAAGTTCAACGGCACGCAAGATCCAAAATCTTGGCTCAGCGACCATCTGTCATCCGTCAAGTTGCACGGCGGTAACAAAGAAACCGCCATGCAATGCCTTCAGCTGTAGCTGACAGGCGCGGCGCGGGTCTGGCTCAGCAGCCTATCATCAGGATCCATCCGAAGTTGGGAGGAGCTAGCTTACAGCTTCATCCAAAATTTCAAGGGCACTAGCAAGAGGCCCGCCTCAATCGAAGAGTTGTGAGCCTGCACTCAGAGAACGGGCGAATATATTCGCTCGTACATATTACGCTGGTCTACCACCAAAAACTCCGCAGCACATATCTCCGAGGAGAGGGCCATCGACGCCTTCAGAGACGGCGTCAAACGCCAAGATTTTAAGGAGGAACTTGGGCGCGTCAAGCCCAAGACACTCGACCACCTCATGGAAATTGCCAACAGTTGGGCGGACGGCGAAGATTGCATTCAGCGAGCGCAATCAGATGAAGAGGACGACTACGGCCGAAGGCGAGAACGTCGCAGCAAGAGGAGATCGCGTGTCTACGAGGACCGTGACGGACCCGACATGGTCGCGGCTGGCTACGCCGACCGCCGCAACGACAGCAGTCGTACCAGCGGAGGATACCGCGGAGGAAATTTCCGCGACAGCGGACGACCAACACAGTCGTGGCAACGCCGCGACCGCGACTACGGACCCTCAGCATTTGATAAACTTTCGGGTCCATGCACCATCCACTTCTACATCGACAAACAAGATGGCAAGAAGAAAGCCAGTCACATGCTCAAGGACTGCCGCGAGTTCCAGAAACTCAGCGAAAGCATGGTGCAGATGAGGCAACAAGCCCCAACCCCTGCGTTCGGAAACGCACCCGCGCCAGGAGAAATAGCACATGGAGCCCCTCCACCGCCACCTATTGGAGGCCCAAACCAACCAGTCGCACCAGCGCAAAACAACGTCGGGGTCGGGTACCCCCCACCAAAGGGAGCACTAAATATGATCCAGCAGGGACGCCCCACAAACAGGGTGTAGAATAAAATCACCCGACAAATCAACTTGGCCGTGGCAACTCCGCCTGCAATCCCTGAGTACCTCAGCGGATCGGAGTCCTGCATCACATTCACTCGCGCGGATCACCCTTGCCAGATCCCTCGCCCAGGTCATGCTGCCCTGGTGCTGGAGGCGCAGATCGGAGGCTTCGAGATGAGTCGCGTCTTCATGGACGGCGGCAGCGGCATCAACCTAATGTTCGCAAGCACTCTAGCAGCAATGCGGATCCCGTAATGCAGCCTGGAACAATCAGACACAACGTTCCACGGCATCGTCCCAGGGAAGGGCATATTCCCCCTGGGCAAAATAGGGCTCGACGTCATCTTTGGGAAGCCGGACAACTTTCGGCAGGAGCGCCTTGAATTCGAAGTGGTGGACTGGCCGTCGCAATACCACGCCATCCTGGGGCGCGTAGCATTCGCAAGGTTCCTGGCCGTCCCACACTACGCATACCTACTACTCAAGATGCCAGGACCAAGGGGCGTCATCACAGTCCACGGGAGCTTCACCCGATCGGATCAATGCGACAGGGATTTCTTTCGGCATGCAAGACGAGCTTGTAAGGCTCCGCGAGACAACGGACAATGGGGTATCCCAGTCACAAGGCAGAACGCACCTGACATGTCCTTCGACTCCACCGTCAACACCAAGAAAGTACAGGTCCATCCGACGGACGCCTCCAAGATGGCCTTGATCGCCAACGACCTCAGCACCGCATAGGAAGGTGCGCTCGTCGAATTCCTCCGTGAGCGCTGGGAAATCTTCGCCTGGTGTCCTGCGGACATGCCAGGAGTTCCCTGGGAATTCGCCGAGCACGCACTCAATGTCTTTCCAGACACCAAGCCAGTCAAGCAGTCCATCCGAAGACTGTCGGAACCACGAGCCGAAGCTATCGGCAAGGAAATCAATAGACTACTCGCTGCAGACTTCATCCGGGAAATCAAAGAAAGCGAGTGGCTTGCAAACACGGTGATGGTCCCAAAGAAGGACACGGGCTGTGATAACGATGCTCTTGCCCCATGACACCATGACTCGATGTCAAGCGGTGCATGCATAGAAGAAAAAAGACATGCAAAGAATTAGATGTGATCAGAATAAAATACTTAACCCACACGGTGATCATCAATATGTAAAAGAGATAATCTTGGATTTTAAATCTATCCTTCACCGCGTTTTGTTGTTGGTGTAGTGGACCGATCTATGCACACATCATAGATGTTGCTTGCACGCCCGTGTCCTCAAGAAGATCTGTCCATGCTGATTTGCATGGGCGCAGATCACGCGGCAGCCTACAAGCCGCGACCCGGGGTATGCATCGGGCTTGCGAGCTGTGTCGTGCCAATCGGATCCGAAGCAAATCTCAAAAGGCCACGGCTGCGTCGTAGATCAGATCTGATTTCTTCTATCTCCAGTCTTCGATGATGGCGACAATGAGGGATCTCGCCTAGATCACACCTCCAAGCATCGCTAGCCCCACGGTGGGCGTCAATTGTCGTGGTATTGCACGGCAGATGCTACTGGGGTAGCTTATGTAGAGGGAGCAAGACGATGCAGGAGAATCCGGGAGCGGGATTGGCACACGATGTACCCAGGTTCACGTCCCCTCAATGAAGGATCGCTATGTCCTGCTGTCAACCCAGTATATGATCATAGATTTGTTTACAAGGGAGCCGCCGTAGGCGGAGGGAGAGACTAGATCTAATATGATGTGGGAGAGCATGACCTGTGGGGGTGCCTCTGGTGTCTTTATATATGCTGCCAGTTAGGGTTTACAAGTATTTGGTGGGCTTTGTATTGAAGTCGCCGTTTTGGGCCTTCAGTCGGCGCCACTTGTCTGGGTCCAGCATGCGCCAGTCGTCGTATTGGGCGAGTCGACCCGCTCAGGGCTAGATTTCAGTCGGCTCGATCCAGTGGCGATTCCTCCTCATGGGTGTACCCCGATTAGTATTCCCCCATCAACACAGTAAAAGTGGTCTAGATATATTTGTTTTACAAAAACTAAAACATCTTATATTTTAAAACATGGAAAGTATGAAAGATCTGTCTTTTTTGGAAATAGACGCTTTTATTACTATTAGGCAATGTTTACATCCGGCCACTGCATAATTAGAATTCACGCAGACGCTTAAACCACACCGAAAGAGAAAACAAAAGGTTTAGGAGAATTATAAAAATCATGAATAAAAAAGCGACTACAGACTATGGAATATCAATCCGCAAATCGGCGGCCATCCATATCGAGAGAAGATATCCATGTCGAGAGAAGATATCCCTTGTCATGTCCTCCAATCGCTTACACCCCTTCACAAATAAGTCGCGAAACTCGATATGTCCTCCAATCGCTTACACCCCTTCACAAATGCTCACCCATGTCGAGAGAAGATATCTCTCGTCATGTCCTCCAATCGCTTACACCCCTTCACAAATAAGTCGCGAAACTCCATATGTTAGAGAATGTCCATGATTAGGGGATAAAAAGATCTATCGGTGGGTGAGCATTTCTCAAACCAATAAAAAGTTTTCAATGAGTGCAAGAATAAAATCTTACGAAATACTCCCCCATTTCAAACTATAAGATGTTTTAGTCTTTTTTTATAAAAACATGTATGTAGACGCATTTTATTATATAGATTCAAAGCAAAATAAGTGAACCTACACATTAAGCCACGTCTAGATACATGTATTTAAAAAAACATTTTATATTTTAAAACCGAGGAGTAGTATATAACTTACATTGTTAGAGGCATTTGGATCTCGCCCAGACTAAAGAAACCAGGTTACTATTTCAACGCTGCAGCATGTAGCGGATACATGATAACCTCTCCGGAGCTGCACATGCCTGTGTTGCAGAAAGGAAGGTGAAGTCCTAGTCGACATACTCATAATATGAACATGTTGCGTTGACGATTCACCCGGTTCAAAAGAAAGAAAAAAAATCTCCTAAACTAGAGGGGATTATTCCGGTTCGTCGAATCCCTAATTCCAGTCCCCAATCTCGAATTCCGCCGCCGCAATCGCCAATGGAAGATAGCCCTCCTCGTCCTGCTCTGCGGCCGCCGGCCGGGGTCGCCCACATGTTCAGCGACGGGGCTTGGGCCAGGATGAGCGAGGACACGCAGCGTGGGATCATCGCCATCTGTGAGCGCAAGGAAGAACCGCCGCCGCATCCCCATCGTCGGCGCCGGCAGCACCAACTCCACCTCTGACCCCTCCCGTATGCCCTCTACTCATCGGGAGAATTGATAATAACCCTCCCTGTTCACGCGCTGGGGCAACATAGGCCCTCTTCTTTGCCGTCCTCTCTTCTAACCCCCTTTTCACTGTTATTTCATTATTTAGCTATTAATCCAGCCCATTAGATTAATTATTTTTATAAATGCCAAGACTGCCCTTGTCTATTCTTTTAACACGCACGAGTCGTACTGGGAGTGCTGCTCCTCGCCTGTTCGGGACCCCAACTGCTCTTCTCGCCGGCGTTGACCCAGGCGGCCGACCGCTGCTCCTCTCCTCGCCGCCGGAACGGGCCGCTCTGCCCAGTCTGCCGCCCTCCGCTGCTGTCCCAACGTAATTCCGGCTTCTCCCCTTCCTCTTTCTTTGATTTCGCTTGCTTCCTCATGCTCTGAATCCTACAAACCCTAGGTAGAGATTGGCATGGAGATTTGAGTTGGAGGGGTTAGATTGACGAAGGGGTGTTATGGATCTTAATAGGTAACATCATACCCCTGTTTTATTCGATTTATGCATGATTTTGGGTATGGAAATTTCTGATTTTTTCTGCCTATGTTGAATAGGATCGATCCAATCTCTGTGCACGGTTCTAGTCAGTCCAGTGTTACAGACCTGAATCCGGGGGTGATCTCATCGAATGAAGTAGAAAATGATAGCACCATTATCGATTGGTCTACTCTTGTGGTAGAACTAGAGAAGATGGCGATGGGATCCCGCATGAAAAACCGGTGGATGGATGAGACAACAATGTTTGCTCTGTTAGGTGTAAAAATAGACAGATGAGAGGGAAACTCACTGTTATGTGTACGTGAGGTGTAAAACTCACTATTATTTTGCTACTATGAACTACTGTTATGTGGTTGTTATATGGCTGTCAACTTGTGAGTTTGTGATGTTGTGGAACTTTATATATTTTCTGTCATTTTCTAAACTTGTGTGTGAATGTTCCCTATTTCAGGGAAATTATAGCAGTTTTGATGTTTGAAACCTGTCAGGTTTTGATATTATATGTTTGCACAGGTGTATGAAGGGTATTTTGGTCTATTCATGTACACATTTGTTAGTCATGTGTTAAAAAAATTGTTAGACAAGAAAAAAGGGGGTATAAGGTACATTAGGTAGCGACGGAGGGGTTAAAAGGGAGGACAACAAAGAAGGGGGCTTATGTTGTCCCAGCACGTGAACAGGGGGGGTTATTATCAATTCTCCCCTACTCATCATACACCTGCGCGCGCGCTGTTGATTTCCTTGTAAGAATTTCCCACTCATCTCCATGGATTGGTGCAGATCTCAACACTTCCGAATCCAGGGACATACTAAAAACCAAAGCTTACATGTGGATCCAAGACCATAACATACACGAACCTTCGACCTGTAAGTAACTAAGCTAAATAAATAAATCTTTTATAACCAGCATTCCTATTATATATCTTCTAATCTTCATCTGTTTTTGTTCCCAAGCTCTACTCTCTCCGATGAGATACACTTCCTGTGAATCCGAGAACAGCAGCAGATGCTTGCATACCCCTCTCCCCATGCTCCAGTTCCTCAATGTTATGGTCGAGTTCTATACGCACAACTACCAGTGCATCGAGTTTATGCGTGCTAACGGGAAACACTCAAAGATGGAGGTCTACGGCATGGTTGCTGCAAGGGATACCGTGGACTTCTCGCGCAACTACATCTTTCATTGCTCTAGAGAGAATGCCCAACCTATTCCCCAGGTAATCGATTCTTTGTTACCTTAATTTTCTTTGTTACCATCTTCGTTCATGTTATTTAAATGTTCTGAGTTAGATCCTCAACTCCCAAGCTCTGTCCATGTCGTGTAAATGTTCAGATAAATCACATATTAATAGAGTATCTGTTGATCGTAGTTTTGACTCGACGAATCACAGTATGCATTAGGTTTAGTTTCCAGTTTCTTATTTCCTTTGGAGTAAATTATGTGTCTCCTAAGTTAGTCTCGTGACTAACATTTACTCTCCAATACTACATTTTTAGATTGGTGGCTGTTTACGTCTTAGGAGCCCTGCAAGAGGAATACTCGCAAGAGGCTGCTTGATTGGGATGGATCTATGGGTCAAGGCCAGGAAGGCAGGCGTCAAAGACATGAAGATAGTTTCTGGTGGTCTGCAAGCCCTATCAGAGTTTGACCCATGGAAACTGAACCATGTCGTTGGTCTAAACGGCAAATTCACATTCGAATCGTGTGTTGTTCCTAAAGGCGTGGAGGCCACCATAGAGCTGGATTTCGTGGAAGTGCCGGAAGGCGGCTTTCATGTGAGACACATGCTCGGCAGCACTGTCCTCTCCCAAGTTTCCTACTCCTTCATCGACGACCTACGCCGCCGCGACGCCGTCGGTTTTATATCTACGACAGGGAAGCATGGCGAGAGGTTCGTGGCGGCCGTGGATCTAGGGGACACGCTGCGTGTAGACTTCATGGAGGAGGGGCGAGGAGACGACAGACTCTCGTTTGCGGCATCCAAGCACGAAGACGAGCAGCAGCTGTACCGGTTTAACAATGGTGCGCTGGTCTCTGTGCAAGTAGTCTGGTCAACCATATTGTACGATGCAGACTGGGAAAATGAGTAGATTTCAATCCAGCACCATTGTTGTTAGAGGACGAGAGAGGATGGGTCTCTGATATAAATTTTTCTACTGTTGCTGTCTGATAAACTACTCTGTGCAAATGTGCCCAGGTAGATGGTGCTTGAAACTCTGTTTGTCGGATATCTCCCTTTGGTTTAACTTCTGCAAGCATCGATTCAATTGATTCCCTTTGAACCAAAGCAGGCAGTACATGGTGAGTAGGGTATGATGGTATATATGAATTTTTTGTGTCACTATTGTTTTCCCATAGAAACAAAGACTAGCCTATTGAGTTGATGCACATGTGGGAGTAAATGGCACTGACAGTTACTAAACTTGCACCGTAGGTGCAGATAAGTCACTCAACTTGTAAAATAAATAAACCGGTCACTAAACTTGTCATTTGTGTGCATCCCAGGTCACAAATAACTTTGCTGATTGGTTTTTAACCAAAACTGGTCACGTGCGGGTTTGGGCAGAGGACGTTTTACAGAATGCCCCTTTGATCCATGACTGTTAGTTTGTCTGTTTTACAAATTGAGTGACTTATCTGCATCTATGATGTAAGTTTAGTGACCGCCAATGCCATTTACTCCACATGTGGCAGCGTTTGACAACATGTAGCTTCGAACCAGATACTCCATATGTGCAGTTAACCATATCCGAGTGCCGAAGGTGAACTTGCTAATGCGTTTCATCTTCTTTCTTGTCTAGTTTGATTCTTGCGTGAAAGGCATCCCTCAAGATGTAAGTATATGCTACTCCCTCCATTCCGGATTATAGGGCCAATTTGTACTTCGAGAAAATAATTTGACCGTAAATTTGGTCAATAATATATGAATCATATGTCACAAAAATTGCACCATCGAAAGCGTATTTTGAATATGAATCTAATGGTATAATTTTTGTTAAATATGGTTTATATTTTGTTGACTAAATTTACGGTCAAACTATTTTCTCGAACTACGTATTTGTCTTATAAACCGGAATGGGGGTAGTATTTAGTTTGCCATGTATGTGCAATCAAATTATGAGTTAATGCCCATTTGCCCCCCTTAGGCTGAGGAAGAGGTTGCTAAGGAGTTGATTAGAAAGGGGGGTTGGGAGGCAAGTATGACTTTTATTGTATATTCTGAAAATTTATTCCTTATTCTGCAACTTGATTTCGTTTTTATCTTCATTAAATAGATATAAAAAAATGAGTGCTAAAAGGTATTTTTGTTTTCAGAACTATGCAAGTCCAACTAGATAGAGGATTAAGTAACCAACAAGTAGTAATTAAATGCCAAATTATGAAAAACCAAGTTCATCTGAAACAAAAATCAGAACAGTAACCGGTTATATTCTTTTACAAGCAAGAATCATGTACATGCATTTTATCAAGCAGTTTTTCAGGACAGTCACCGTACCTCCTGCTCCTCCTCCTCTGTCCATGACGGTCACCGCTGCAGTTTAGCCGCTCCCTCGAGCAGCTTTGACATTGTTTTTTTTTAGGGCAACCGACAGGAGCACTGCCTAATTCTATTAGAAGAGGAAAAAGCCATAGTTCACTGTACAGAGAAGGCAATTTTGTGTTAAGATAGGAAAAGCCAAAAACCACCAAGGAGCAAAAAGAAAAACCTAGAGCCTAATCGGGCTCAGCCGGAATGTTGGGCACATAGGATGCAGCAGCGCACTCCCTTTGGCGGATGTCGTCTCTAGCAATGGAGGCCACCTCAATGTAGGTGAGTCTTTTCCCGGTGAAAATTCTCCGATTCCGCTCCTTCCAAGCATTCCAGAGGACATAAAGCAGGCGGCCGCTAAGACGTCGCTGTAAACCCTTTTCTCGCCGACCATCCTCCATTGGTATGTCCACCTAATGGATGGTGGGTGCAAAAAAAAAAATGGTCTCTCGAAGTGATTGTTTTTCAGCAACCAAATTTTTCGTTCGGTGATACTCCCTCTGACCCATATTAGATGACTCAAGTTTGTCTAAATTTAAATGAATCTAGACACTATTTAATATATAGGTTCATCCAAATTTTGTCAAATCCAAGTCATCTAATATGGGTCGGAGGGAGTACTATTTTTGGTCAATAATTAATCTATTCCACACGATATGCTAGCTAGAAGGTCCACATTTCTCTGTCCCTACCTGCCAAACGAGCGGGGGGGGGGGGGGGGGGGGGGGGGCAACAAGCCGGAGAGGCTCAAGAGTGGGGTGGTGTGGAGCGATGCGACGAGCCTCCTCAATCAGCCGTCTGAGGATGGCGTCCAGCTGCTCCTTGTCCTGGCGCCTACAAAGCGGGTACCACTGCTGAAAAATGCGAGGAGTTTGAAGATCGAGTCAGTGGCACGTGTAAAACATCTTTGTCCCTACCGTAAAAAGGTTCAACAGAAAACATCTCCTATGTAAGGTTCACGTGTAATATGTGAAACTTGAATACTAGTAAGCATGGATGATCTGGTTCTACATAAAAAAAATCTGGAATGGAAAAAAATACTATAAGAATAGACGGTTGCGCTCATTTGGTGAACCCAAGTTGCAGAGAGATTTAGCGTTTGGAAGTGTGCAGGTACACATAACCTACCGGAAAATTAAATAAATGAATGCTACAATATTAAAAGAAATGAAGATAAGTTAAACTTTATTGTGTTCAGAAACGTGCAACTGGATCATAGCCAATAAATAAGTAAATATAAACTGAAGAATATAATAATTTGACGAGGTTAAGAAATGAGCAAAATGTCGTTACATTTTTCTAAGTAAAGGTCATGCATTTTATCAAGGAGATCAAAATATAGAAACAAATGGATCGAAAGACCAAAATGAAAATGTGCAAACAAGTGATTAACCAATTCACAAAGATATTTGGATTGCAATCTCCAAAACGCACATCTATCACAAATTTAACACAAATTTATCATCGAATATTGTTCCAAATAGAGTTGATAAAACTAACAGCACCATCCAATCTCGGGCTTATTACAGACATACACTAATTGATTAAAAAGGAGATCCACGACCTAATTGAAACTAACTAAGTTTAAGCTGTAGGATGTCTGGCTCTGACGGTGCCAGAGATGGATGGTCTTGGCTTGACCAGCTGGTCTAGTTGGGAGCGAAAAAGATCTCGGAGTCGAGCCTCTTGGAGCGGAACATCTTCTCCATCTCCGGAGTGGTGTTGAAGGCCGTCTCGAGCACCGCCGGAGATATCGCCTTCCACACGGACGTCTTCCCGGCCAAGTGGGAAAAGATCGGGCTGCAACATTGATTTTACATCATGAGAAAACATCAATCAAACAGATCATACTGCAAATTGTGAATTAAATAGATCAACAAGAAAAAACCACAATGTATGAGATATTTACGTACTTGGGGGTTGTGATGATCGAGAACCACTCCAGTCCAGTGTCATCGGCGATCTTGGAGACGACAAAGAACCTGGGCACGATGAAGAGGCAGCCTCCCTCGACGCGAGTCTCGAGCACGCGGGTTCCGTCGATGCCAACCACCTGGACGCGGCCGCTGCCGCGGACGATGTAGGTGACCTGGTATGCCGAGTCACAGGAGAAGCCCGGCGAGCACATGGAGTGGCCGTCGACCCTGACGAGATCGGCACCCAGGCCGACCTCCTTGACCAGCGGCAGGTTGGCGGTGTTGAGCACCACGACGCGGCCGCCACCGGGGATGTCCACGTCCAGCGGCGCCTCGAGGCAGTTGAGCACCATGCCCTTGCGGTCCTCGGCGTGTGGCTCCGGCATCTTGTGGCCGGCGGCGAGCTTGACGATGCCTGACCCGGGCTGCGTGGAGACGATCTTGGCGGCGGAGTCCTGGTCGAGATCCCACGCGCGGGCGACGAACTCGGTAGAGAAGCCGGTGAAGATGCCGTTGGCGCCGGTGAGTTGGAAGTTGGTGAACTTGCCGTTGACGTGGCCCTTGGAAGTGTCGCCGAGGAAGAGCACGACGAGCTCGGCGTCGGAGCCCTGGGCGTTGTGCCACCAGGTGACGGCGCCGAAGGGGAGCGCGAGGGTGTCGCCGGTCTTGATGGGGATGACCTTCTCCTTGGCGGCCTCCGGGAGGACGAGGCCGCAGACGCCGGCGCCCTGGAGCACGTAGACGACCTTGGCGGAGTCGGAGTAGCTCGGAAGGGAGAGGCCGCCCGCGTTGAGGTGGAGCTTGGCGGCGCCGATGGAGGCCGCGCCGAGCATGGGAAGGTCGGCCGGGGACCAGTCGTAGTAGGCACCGCCCTCGCCGCCGTACGCCTTGGCAGGCATCTTCGGGGACAGGTCCATCGACATGACCTCAGCGTTGGAGCTGCGCTGCACCATTGCGTCGAGATGAGATTGGATACGTGCGCGGAAGAAGGATGATGATGGATGGGATGGGAATGAATGAGATGGAGGATGGTGCGAGAGGCCGTGTATTTATAGGCGTGCGGGTTGGACGATAACTAGTTTGTTGGAGCTAACCAACTGATTATCGATCCCCGTTGAATCGATCACATGGTTATCCCGTTTTACGAGTAATTCATTACCGAACTCGTACGTTAATAGTTATCTCGTGTCGATCAGATAGGATTAAGATATGCATGCACTAGTAGTTTTTTTTTTGGACGTAACTATAGTACTAAATAGTTATCTCGTGTCGATCATATTTTTTGTACGACATAATATGTTTGTTTAGCAATACGACATGATATGTTGACGAACGTTGAGCACGGGCTTTCAGTTGCGGGCTGAGTAATGTACAAATTCGTTACACTCATCAGAAAAAAATGGATGAAGTCTCAAAGGAAAGGAAAGGAAAAAAGAAAAGACGGAACAATTGGAGCATAAGCTCGTTCCACTCATGATATTTTTGAATGAACGTCTAGTTTGAAATATTTTTGTAAAGTTGAACCTTTGGGAGTTGCAACATCGTGTTGTAGTTACAGTTGATCTTGCTTGGAGCGTGAGCTCATTCACTCGTGATGTTTAATTAGAAATTTTCTCAAAAAAATATGATATTATATTTCTTTACCACAAAGCAATTGTAGCACATGCATTTATTTATCCTAGTGAGGTAACATTGGAAAGGTAAAAAGTATAGTAAGTCCCAATTTTATTATCCCTATTCAATTGCTAATGTCATGTTACTCCAACTAATACACCCTTGCGCCTTATCATACTAGTTTAATTAAAACATGCAATCAAGAACGGGATACATAATATACATCAAGATATAATACAACTTGACATTGCAATGTCATATACTCATCTCTTAAAAAACAAGATTCCACCACAAATGAATTACAAAATAGATGGTCATAATCATGTTATACAGCTCATATGCCACTAGAACATGATAGCATGAGAGAGATAGAATAATCTACTTCCACAAACCTATAGTCAGGGGGTGGACTACTTCCTCTTCATCATGGAGATGATGGAGATATTTTGGAGAGGTTGAAGGTACGAGCCGACGACGTTTCCCCCTCTAATCTTAGTTGGATCTTATCTGTTTCGTGTTTCTATCTCTATCTCTGTGCCGCGCCATGTTTCGAGATCACGATTAGAGTAGTATACATAAGTGTTTAGGTTAAAACAAGTTTGAGTCCACGAAGATCGATGGTGGCGGAGCAGGGAGGCGCCAGTATGCCTGATTAATGCTTTGAGCATCCAGCTGTTCTCTTTCAGTCTGGTATGATCCCTATGAAGCTTGTCTTGATCTTTCATGTATATGGCATGCCATGTTTTGAGCCCTTTAATGAGACGCTCCTACGTCCTCTTATTCTCATATGTAGATGATCCAGAAATATCCATATACTCCACGTCTCTAGGGCCCCTGTTCCGTTGGGATTTCTTGGTCACACCTTTGATAGGACTGTCAAAGGGGGGGTCCGTGAATATAATGCATCTTGTAGGAAATGCCAGTGTTGAACTTTCCTTTGCTGACATGATAAACGAATGCCTGGATGTATGGAGCATACACTAGTGACCTTCAACAATCAACTATGTTCCTCCTTATCTCTTGATACAAGAGATCCATAACATCAATCTTTCCTTCCTTCCTTTATGGGATAAACCAGATGAGTTTTTTTTGCATATCCATGTATGCTAGAGAAGTATCCCGACTTTGGGAACAAGGTCCACCAAAAAATCTTGTGCGGTGTGTCAAAGAAGGGAAAGAGGCCACCAATATGCCCATGCACAAAAACATTATCCATAGGATGGGAAGCTGCATGATAGCAGTCATTCAGTTCATTGGTCTTCTTTGTAAAATCATCATGGAGACGGATGTAATTGGTATCATCTGGATCAACCATATTGATTCCAAGAGCTGCAAGAAATTCACTAAGTGGGGCACGATATTCTTTGTCCGAGATCATCCATCAAAAATGCCTAGAATCATCCCTCTCAAGAAATATAGTGGAATAGAATTGCATCACCACTTGTTCGTTGTAGTGACGCCTGAACTCCATGATCTTCACTAAGCCTAGGGGATCACATGTTTCAAATATGTTGACAAATTTTTCCTAGTTTTCCTTGATGTGCTCAAAGTCGATTGCCCTTTGAGGAGCAATCTTAATATGAAGTAGGAGAATCATGTCAAATATATTTTGTTGAGTTTATGTGAGGAACAATGGTGTAAATTTATCTCTCTTATCCTCATATTGATTTTCATCCTAGTGATGCATGTAAAATGCATACATGAAATTATACGACAAGGCATAAAAACCATGTTGGGCCCACCACCTATGAAATTATATGTAAAATGCATATATTGATTTTTGGGGATTTACCAATGATCCCCTTTATTTTGGCTATAACCCGACAAGGCAGAAAAACCATGTTTTCAATGTTTTTGATGTTTCGGAAACTATATGAAGTCAAATGGACCTACACTTTTGGGAATGTCATTATTTATCCATGAGAAGCATCTGAAGCACAAGAATCCACCCAGGAGGGCCAGGAGGCCCAAGATAGCTTGGGTGGCGCGCCTAGTCCAGTTGGGCCCACCACCTATGATATATCCCTCCTCGGTCGTCCGATCGCCTCGATTCTTTCGCCCATGGAGTTATCTTGACCTAAAAAATCCCTATATAAGGACCCCTCCGCCTCGAGACGGAGCATACTAGAGACGAAAACACCACCTAACAGAGTCAGATCCAGCAAAGATTGGAGGGGGAAACTCCACCGGAGCCACCTCCGGGGAGATCTCCAACCTATCCAACATCTTCAGCATCATCACCATGATGAAGAGGGAGTAGTCTACCTACGGGCTATGGGTTTGTGGCAGTAGCTTGATCTGTTTCTCGCTTGTTCTTCATAGTTATTCATAGATTTTCAGTGCAAGAATTTTCTAATTTTTATGTAACTCAGATTGCAGTCAAATTTATACAGCATTTACAATTTTTAATCCTATTTATGCACAAAAATTGGCTAAAATTCCTGACATGTCTAAGTGGGCAAAAATATCCTTTTTTCTGCTATTGAAAATCTGGACAGATTCTGCCATGTTTTGTTTTAACCATTCCCAAGTGTCCTAAAATGAATTTGTATGAGTCATATTATATGATAGGGATATGTAGGAACATTATATGCTTGCTGGAACATTTAGAAAGAATTTTCTCTTTGATATATATGCAACAACTATTATACTCTTGTACCACTAATGTCACCACTCAGAAAAGAGATGGGAAAAAAGTTTTGTGTTAAAGTTTTTTGACAGGGAATAGAGGAACATCACACCAAGAGCAATCCAAGTATGGTGAAAACCATAAGATTGGGGCTGCCCAACTCACCCACTCTACCTACTCAATTCTCGGTTTGCAAAACTCTAAACTTTGTCTTTTTGGCAACATAAAACTATCATAGAAACTTGGAGCGTCTGTTTTGTCATTTTATTTTTGTTTTGCATTAAAAAGACCACCACCACTATTATTATAATTATTTATGATCAAGCTACTGAAAATAAACTTTGACATGATGAAATTAAAAAATTAATAAGAATTCCTTGAAATAAAAGAAAAGGGGAAATAAAAGCAAAAAGATGAAATTCATGTTGTGTCTAGTTCTTAAGCTCATGTACTTTATATGAAGTATGATTTGTTTTGTGCCTATTAATTTGTATCCTTTGCTTGTGTATATTTATGTTCAACATTAAGGAGCAAGGTGAGAAAATAAATGTTGACATTATGAACTAGATAGCACACTCTTTAAATCTCTTTTTTGCTAAGCCTTCATAATACAAGCTAAGACTTGGTCCAAACCCCATAAAATAGACTAGGCATATCCATCTATTTGTGGCAAAAGCTACTTTCAAGTATAGTATGTATATTAATCCTCTAAACATTCTTAAAAACACCTTTTCATGTATTTTAAAGCTCATAAGAAAGTAAGGTTTGGGGTGATACCACTAAGGAATTTTTTGTGTTTTACATCTTATTAGTTGTTGTTGGATAAACCATACTGGCATGGCACAAGCTTTCAATGTTGAATGTTGATAATTAATAATGTTTAAGTTCTGCCTATGGATTGCATCGATGTGAAATTAAGTGTGCACACTGGAGTAGGCATGTTGAGAGAAAACACTCCTAAATCGCTAGTCAAATCCACGCGTTGTGCGACAACTCATGGGGGAAACTTACAACATGATGATCCTTGCTGATATGATTCATATGTCTGTTTTTCTTGTTCTTCTGGAGTAGAGATACTGCCCCCACCCACCTTTAACATAACCAAGGAATTATGTTACCTCTTATGCTAAATAAATGAATAAATAAATATAATAGGGGGGCATATAGCTACACATGGAGCAAGAGGTACTTTAGTGATGCGGTTTCTCAGACTAACATGAGCATACAATGAGAAGCCTAAGTTAAGTAGCATGAGGAATGCAATGTCATAGGTATGATGCATGAAACAATCAACTTGTAAGATGTTTAGCACATAAACCATATGAATCTTTGAAATAAAAGATACTTGGAACCCCATCCTTATTAGTATTGTTGACACGAACTACATAGCTCAAAACTTTATTTCACATTCTTTATGGAGGATTAACATATGTATTCAATGCTTAATTTTAGTAAGATATTCAAAACATCTCAAGGGAAGACATAAAACTAAGAAGTGAGTCTTTTAGTCAAGGGCATGAAACTAACAAGTATCCCAAAAATAAAGGCATGAAACACCAATGCCAATCATGAAAAGAGTCTCTTATTCTATAGGTTCATCAAAGTGTGATTGAAGGTTTATTTTTTCATCATTTGTTTTATCACTCCATCACTTATTGTTCAACATATTTATAGATGTGTAAAAGATACAACTTGTTAGTACACTTGAATATTATGTTTCATTGAAAGAAATTGATCCTATGAACTCTACATGATAATTAAGGAAGAAAAGGTAACAAACTCCAAAGTCCATGTTTAGTTTTTATTACCTTCATGCTCGAGGTCGAGCTCGATCATAGGTTAAGCTTGGAGATGTTGATGCATGTAAAATACATACATGAACATTGTAGTTTGTTCACATGTTTTCCCACATATTTGCATCATATATAATGTTATATCCATGATTTATATTAATTTTTGGGGATTTACCAATGATCCCCTTTATTTTGGCTATAACCTGGTCGGGCAGAAAACCCTATTTTCAATGTTTTTGATGTTTCAGAACTTATACGAAGTCAAATGTACCTGCATTTTTGGGAATGTCATGATTTATCCATGAGAAGCATCTGGAGCACAAGAATCCACCCAGGAGGGCCAGGAGGACCAAGATAGCTTGGTTGGTGCGCCTACCCTAGTTGGACGCGCCACTTATGCTATCTCCCTCCTCGGTCGTCCGATCGCCTCGATTCTTTCGCCCACGGAGTTCTCTTGACCTAAAAAACCCTATATAAGGACCCCCACCCAGAGAGTCTCGAGACGGAACACACCAGAGATGAAAACACCACCAAACAGAGTCAGATGCATCAAGGATTGGAGGAGGAAACTCCGTCGGAGCCACCTCCGGGGAGATATCCACCCTCTCCAACATCTCCGACATCACCACCATGATGACGAGGGAGTAGTATACCTCCGAGCTATGGGTTTGTGGCTGTAGATTGATCTATTTCTCTCTTGTTCTTCATAGATCTAGTACCATATGAGCTTCCCTACATGATTATGGTCATATTTGTAATTTCTATGTGGTGGATCTTTGTTCTATGATTTGATATTTGATATTGGAATCTACTTTGTGTAATATGTTTTGATAGATGCATGTCATGCACCCTGTTATTAATTGCTTGTTTTGATCCAACATGTATGCAAGAACTTGTATGGGGAGAAGTGTGTATTAGATGGAGTAGCATGGTGGTAGAGATTGAATTATGACAAGCAATATTCAAGATCTATTTTGGTTTTTACCTTTATTTTGATGCCTCACTAGGGATAAATTGAAATCATGTGATATAGTTATGTGGTGGCGCCCAACACTTGTCGTGGAACGCTTCGTTGGAAACCCCAAGAGCAAGGTGTGAAGCAGCAAGTTTTCCCTCAGCTGAGACCGAGGTTATAGAACCAGAAGGAGGAAGGAAACGTCACACAGGTGTTGCAAGCAACGCGGAGACTTGCACAACACAAACTCAAGACTTTGCCCCAACGAATCAGTGATGTTGTCAAGCTCACTGGTTTGCTGTAACAAAGGATTAAATGTATGGTGTGGAAGGTAATGGTTTGCAACAAGTAAACAAGTAACAGTGGTAGATGTATCAATGGTAAAGATTGGACCAGGGTTCATAGTTCACTAGATGTGCTCTCCTTAGGTAAACAACATGGCATGAAGGGTAAACAAATTACAGCAGGGCAATTGACAGGAACTGAGCAAGGCATAACAATGCAATTACTAGCCAGAAAGATCCTATGAGGTTGATTGGGCAATACAACAATATACATAGACCGCCATACAGCTGCATCTATGACTAGAAGTCCACCTTCAGGTTATCATCCGAACCCCCTCCAGTACTAAGTTGCAAGCAATAGACAACTGCTTTAAGAAAAGTGTGTAAGGTAAACAGTCTACATGTTCCATGAACAAGAGACCATTGTTTTCTCCCTAGTAGCAACAACACATCTACAACCGAAGAGATTTATGTCACTTTCCTTGGAAACTAGAGGCATGAACCCACTATCGAGCATAAATACCCCCTCTTGGAGTCACTAGCAACTACTTGTCCAAGATAGCTACTAACTACGGAGAGCATGCAAGATCACAAACAACACTGACATTATAGAATCATAAAGACAAAACCATTAATCAAACCAACATAATAATCTCAATATTCATCGGATCCCCACAAACACAACATGCATGATTACAAATAGATTAGATCTTGATCATGAATGGAGCTCACAAGATCTATACATGAAAGCACAAATGAGGAGATACAACCATCTAGATACTACATGGACCAATAGTCCAAGGTGGAGCTACTCACGCATCATACCGGAGAGAAGGCCTTGATGACTCCTTGATGGCACCAGAGAACTTGGTGCTTGATGTGGAGTCTTTTTGGGAACCCTAAGAGCAAGGTGTGAAGAGCACAACAGCAAGTCTTCCCTAAGTTGAGACCGAGGTTATCAAACCAGAAGGAGGAAGGAAATGTCACATAGGTGTTGCAAGCAACGCGGAGACCTGCACAACACAAACTCAGGACTTTGACCCCAATGAATTAGTGCGGTTGTCAAGATCACCGGTTTGCTGTAACAAAGGATTAAACGTATGGTGTGGGAGGTAATGGTTTGCAGCAAGTAAACTAGTAACAGTGGAGGATGTATCAATGGTAAAGATTGGACCAGGGTCCATAGTTCACTAGAGGTGCTCTCCTTAGATAAACAACATGGCATGAAGGGTAAACAAATTACAGCGGACAATTGATAGGAACTGAGCAAGGCATAACAATGCAATTACTAGCCAGAAAGATCCTATGAGGTTGATTGGGCAATACAACAATATACATAGACCGCCATCCAGCTGCATCTATGACTAGAAGTCCACCATCAGGTTATCATCCGAACCCCCTCCAGTATTAAGTTGCAAGCAATAGACAACTGCTTTAAGAAAAGTGTGTAAGGTAAATAGTCCACATGTTCCATGAACAAGAGACCGTTGTTTTCTCCCTAGTAACAGCAACACATCTACAACCGAAGAGATTTCTGTCACTTCCCTTGGAAACTAGAGGCATGGACCCACTATAGAGCATAAATACCCCCTCTTGGAGTCACTAGCAGCTACTTGGCCAAGATAACCACTAGAAACGAAGAGCATGCAAGATCACAAACAACATAGACATGATAGAATCATAAAGACAAAACCATTAATCAAACCAACATAATAATCTCAATATCCATCGGATCCCCGCAAACACAACATGCATGATTACAAATAGATTAGATCTTGATCATGAATGGAGCTCACAAGATCTATACATGCAAGCACAAAGGAGGAGATACAACCATCTATCTACTACATGGACCCATAGTCCAAGGTGGAACTACTCACGGATCACACCGGAGAGAAGGCCTCCGGGATGATCTCCCCTCCAGCAGGGTGCCAGGAAGAACTTCAGATCTTCCTAATCTAGGGACAATGGTGGTGGCGGCTACAGACGGTTTCGTGGATTTCTGATCGGGTACTCAGGGTTTCTGCATCGGGGGCTTCTTATAGGCGAAGGGGCGAGACCGGGAGGCGGCCAGGGCCACCAAACCCTAGCCAGGCACGGGCCCACCTGCCCCCGCGCCTGGGGTGGCTCTGACCCCTTGGCTGGCCCCTCCGGCTCTCCTATTGACTTCTTGTTCCCCACGGAAAGTAATTGACTTTGTCCTTTGTCCCGTCCAATTCCGAGAATATTTCTTTACTAACTTCACTGAAACCAAAAACAACAGAAAACAGGCATCTGGCACTGTTGCAACTTGTTAATAGGTTAGTACCAGAAAACATGTAAAAAGCACCTCAAAGTGTGGACAAGTAAAGCAATGTAGATACTAAACAAGCATGGAGCATCAAAATTTATAGATACGTTTTCAACGTATCAGCATCCCCAAGCTTAACTCCTGCTCGTCCTCGAGTAGGTAAGTGATAAAGAGAATAATTTTTGAGGTGACATGCATCCTCACAAAGATCCAACCATTTGCAAGCATTGAAAGCTGGGATCAAAGAACTCTAAACATGTGCATGAAATATGAAGTTCTAACAATAGGACATAGTAACTATGCATGCAACATGACAATCTACAAACAAAGATCATGAATAACATGTATTGAAAAACATCTGTTTGTTTCACATGCAGAAAACATAGCATAGTGGCAATCAGCTTGTCCCTCATAGAGTAGCAATATAATGCATGGGACACCTGAAAATTTCACAAGGGTGACTAGAAACAAGTAGCACAAGAGCAAGTAATAACACAATATGCATCAATTAATAAGCTTTGGAACACTGCACATAGAATGACAACTATGCTCTCTTAATGGTGCCTAAAGGTAGAAGGTGGAGACTCAACAATGGTGGAAGAAAGACCTTTTTGTAAAGGAAGCAGTGATTACAAGTTTCAAAAAAAGATTCCAAAAATTATGGTACTTGTTATCTTTCAGCCCTCATTGCCCCTATCATAAGCATCTTGAAGTGGTTAAGGTTTAAAGTGTCAAAGCTAGAGTATATGCTTGATGAAGTATAAGCTGGCAATCTCATGCCCCTTGAATACGAGGGCCACACCTCATGCATACTCAACTTTGGGTCCAGGTAAGTTCTTGTCACTGTAAGTATTTGCATATCATTGAGAATCGCCAAAGGGGTACCCCTTGCACATGCTACAGGAGCTTTCCCATAACCACAATGACAAGGCAGGTAGACAATGGGCAGCTCAGCAATTCTTCTTATGTACCATGGGAATATGGTGCTTTTTTCTCTCTTTCCTCTTTTCTCAATGTGTCTCTTTTTTATAAGAAGAATGCTTCATAGATGTCACTATGGTGATGCTGCAAGTTTCCACCATGATTAGGCATGGCTTAGGCTAGCGGCCCAGGTGTTTCTCTAACACAGGATACAAACTCCATGGACTTACAAGTTCCCTCTTTATTTCACACCGGTGACATCCATAGACAAAAGAACATGATATCAACTGAGTACAACAAGGTACAAGTGCAATGTTGAAAACGTTACCCATGACAGCACGGTTCTGCTAACTCCAACTTATAAGTGCAAGCATATGCAACAAAGTTGTCACAATGGTTCAAGTTTATTTGGGGCAAAGAATAAAGTGTGCCATCAAGTTCGTGCGGGCTTTAATCACTAAGTTTTCACATAAAAAATAGTTTTTAATTGGAAGATAGATGAAAACAAGAATATACTTTGGAATGGTGTAACACACCATGCATAGGAGTTTATAGTGGACACTTTGGAATAACTTGATTTCTTGGGAGTTGGAAGCATGAGTAGAACTTACTCATACAAGTGGAGGCTAGCAAAAGACTGGGAGCAACCAACTAAGAGAGCAATAATGGCCAAAATCATGCAATGCAACAAAGCATACTAATCAAAGCAAAGAGTGGTACTACAAGTCAAGGACTAAATGATCATAGAGGCTAATGGTGACTTGTCATAGTCATAACATGGTGTGAGCATGTGCCAAGTTAACCCAAGCAAAACATCAAAGGAGAATACCACAATATTATGCTTTTGCATGCTAAAACAACGCATAATTTCTTCAAGGCACACTAAGCAATCCCAATTGTTTGGAACAAGACATGCTACAACAATAATCACTAAGCATAAGGTCAAAACAACACCTAGCATGTCATGCTAAAGTCTAAGTCACAGTCAATGCAAGCTCCTCTTGCACTTCAAGCAAGAACTTACTACTCCTTTCCAACACCAAGCAAACTTATTTGCCAAACAACACAGCGAGAACGGGGGTCCAAACTACTCAAGAAAACTAAACAAACTAAGCAAAGCAAATGAAAACTAAGACGCTCCAAGAACAACACAACTGTGCATGAAACAATAAAAACGAAGTGTCTAGACAGACCTGAGATTTTTATTGATGAAGAAGGGGATGCCTTGGGTATCCCCAAGCTTTGACGCTTGTACCTCTTGGATATTTCTTGGGGTGACACCATGGTGGCATCCCCAAGCTTGAGATTTTGTCCATTCTTCATCTCATTGCATCATTCTTTCTCTACACCTTATTTTTTTTCTTCATACAAAACTTCACACAATCTTCATTAGCAACATTATCTTATTCAAAAGATATTAGAACTCTAGCAAAGCTTTGGAACAGCAAGGCTTTTCACTAAAAACACAAGCTACTGTAGTAACCCCTTCAAAAAGCTCAATTTACTTGAAGAGAACTCAAAAAGGAATCAGTAAGAAGCAAATGCAAATAATGGCAGAAATCTGTCAAAACAGACCAGCAGGTAGAAACGAATTTTTTAGAACATCTTATGTTGCTCAAATCAAAAAGTGTTGATCTAACGAAAGTTAGCTAACATACTGGGGGATTTACTCGTAAATTTTTTAGCTCAATCCGAGTTACAGAGCCTCCTCACGAATTTTGTTTGGTGGAGGATAGAAATCTGTTTCAGGACAACAACTCCCCAAATCTTACTTACCTCTCATTAGAGGTCATTCTTGGCACAAAAAGCAAACAAAAAGGATAAGGAGAGTTCATTACAGAAGTAATAACTTCCAAGACTCAAGTAAACTCTTGGGTTATCTCCCAACAAGTACTTTTCTTTAACGCCTTTAAGTTAGGCACAAGAAGCAAGAAGAATCAAGTATTTTCAAATGAGGAAGCATTAACATCAAATCTTGCTTTCAAAGGGGGAGCAAAAAGCAACTTCTCTCTTCTCATTGGGAAGTGTTCAATACCTTTCTTGAATGGAACATGATATTTAATGGTGCCTTCTTTCATATCAATGATAGCACCAACTGTGCTAAGAAAAGGTCTTCCCAAAGTGATAGGACAAGAAGCATTGTATTCAACATCCAAAACATAGAAATCAACAGGGACATAAGCATTGTTAACCATAATGAGAACATCATTAATACTCCCCATGAGTTTCTTCTTAGCATTATCATTGAGTGGGACATCCAAATAACAATCTTCTAATGGTGGCAAATCAAGCGTTTCATAAATCTTCCTAGGCATAATAGAGACAATAGAACCAAGATCACATGAATCTTTGAGATCAAAGTCATTCACTTGCATATTAATAATGGATTCCCAACTATCTTCTACTTTCCTAGGAATAGAAGCTTTGTGTTTTAGCTTCTCTTCCTTAATCTTAACAAGAGCATCTGTAATATGTTTGGTAAAGGCAACATGCATATCACTAGCATCGGGACTTCTAGCAAGCTTTTGCAAGAACATAATCACTTCAGAAATATTGCAACCATCAATATCAAAGTCAAACTTAGCATCACTAGTGGTAGGCATAGTAGGAGGAGGAATAGGGGCTACTTGTGGTTTAGTGGTGATAGTGCACACACTATTGTTTCTATCAATTTCAGCTTCCCTTTCCCACTTAGCATGAAGTTGAGCTAACATCCTAGCATTTTCATCAATAGTAACCTGTATGGCATGAGCAGTAGCAAAGGTATCTTCCATAGTTTCAGGTTTAGCAACCATTTTATTAACCAAGGAAGTTTGAGTTTCAGACAAAGATGATATATTTTTCTCAACAATTAAAAGCTTTTCCTCTATAGTCTTATTGAAAGTGGTTTGTTTACTAATAAAGTCCTTGAGCATGACTTCAAGTTTAGAGGGGGCACTTCTAGCATTATTGTAAGAGCTTCCGTAGGAGTTTCCATTATTAGGAGGATAAGGCCTATAATTGTTGTTGCTACCAAAGTTATTCCTATAGGCATTGTTGTTGAAATTGTTGTTTATAATGAAGTTCACATCAACTTGCTCTTCTTGAGCAACCAAAGAGGCTAAGGGAACACTATTAGGATCTAGAGGAGCTTTCCCATTAACAAGCATAGCCATAATAACATCAATCTTTTCACTCAAAGAGGAAGTTTCCTCAACAGAATTTACCTTCTTGCCATGTGGAGCTCTCTCAACGTGCCATTCAGAGTAGTTAACCATCATATTATCAAGGAGCCTTGTTGCAGCACCCAAAGTGAGGCCCATGAAGTGTAGAGATCCCTCCTTTATAAAGGAAAAGGATCCCTGTGATTGCAATGCTAGTCCCTGGATCAATAGCTAGCATCCATAGTTAAGATGTAATATCAAGAAACAAAGGTCATAATACAACTTTATAACCAGGAATAAAATAATTTATTACATCTTACATAGCTCATTTGGCTATCTCATTACAATGCAGCAGAATATACAATATCATGGGGTCCTTCATCTTCAAAGTGCCACAGGCAAACATGTTGGTTGTAGACTTGTAATCCTAATCAATAAACTTCACTAACATCAAACAAACCTGCAACATAATAAGTTACAGCCACAAGGGTCAATACATTTGAATTGTATTGGCAAGTTTCACTACTAAGTAGAAATATGTGGATCCTATCATTACATGCATATTTGGTTAAGTAGGGTTTAGGCTTGTTTGCAGAAAGCAATATAATTTATCCTATCTTTTCAAAATAGTTTTGATCTTTTGTCAAATCTTTCTGATCTCCTTGGTAAACCCCAAGTGCTTCAAGTCTCTTGTTGTCATTTTCAAGTATTACTTTTAGAAATTGGAATGTCGAGATCTTCCATAGCTTCAGGCCTTAGTTGCTCAGTATTGTCCATAACCGGGGACACGGCTAAGTACTTAGATTTTTATCTTCTGCAGAAGTTGTACACTTTACCCACATGACATAATCTCATCTTGTTGCCACCAGTGGCCGCTGGATAAGTACTCACCAAGATGGAGTACTGGCATATTGAGAATGTGACAAAGTCTTTCCATAGGTGTCCTCCCAATACACAATGCTAGCTTGTCTACCAGGCACCAATGTAGGGTTTTGAGTTCCCTCATTCTAGTTAACCTGTAGAGGCCAATGCATGGGTCTTCCACTATGTAGTTGACTAAGCCAGTGCCCATTTAGCATGTGGCTGTACACGGAAGCCACTGTACGAGAAACATGTTCAATCTCTAAGTCCCTGGGTGGTTTTCTTCTAGTGCACATACAAAAAGAGATTGCCATATAAACATGGTTCCTTTTGTTGCCACCTTGTCCAAAACTTGAGTATCCTTGTCCACCCAGGTGGTTCATTGAGTACTTGTTTTATTATATAAAACATAAGTCTTTTCAATACTTCATATAATCTCAACATGTATCTCTTCTCAATATATTTAGCAGGGCTAAGCATATTACAACTACATTGTTTTCACTAAGGAATATATAAGGGTGTCCTATTAGGATTTAGTATAGCAAAATATAGTAGTCCTTATCATGCATGTTTCAAAATCCACTAAGTATAATGAAAATAGTAGGACTTGGATGATAGTGTCACTTGCCTTTTTGGTAGAGAATGTTGGTTCACTTCTTGATCTTGCTAATATCACACTCTTCTAATCTTCACTACAAATCAATCAAGCAAACACAATTTCAACTAGCATTCCAACTAACAATCAAACAATTTAATCACACATAAAATAATAGAAACAAAGTCATGCATGCAAGCATGCAAAAGATAGTTTTATTTGCAAAGGTGGTTTCTACTAGGCTCTAAACATTGTAAGGTTCAAAGTGGTCAATTCCTAAAGTGGTAAAACAATTTGCAAAAGGGTTTTATCTATAAACCATTCCTTAAATCAAATCATTATTTCATGTGGTGGAAAATGCTTTTAGCAAAGCAACAATTTTATATTGTTCACCAAATAAGTTGTTAGTTCACAAAGCTTGGTGTTTAGGGTCAGTAGGTTCACATAAAACCTTTTGCCAAAGATTTTATCCCCAAAATCATTTTAGAATAATTTTTATAACCTAAACAAGCATACATAAGTTTCTGCAAAAACAAACATTTTACCAGAAGCTTCTTACTAAACAAAGTGCATGGTTGGCTAGGGTTTCTTTTTCTGAATCCATTGATATAAACTTTGCAAAATTTGGACGTGTAGAACTAAAGTTATGGAATTTACAAAATCACATACCAATTAGATTCAAATTCTGTTTTAAACAGATCCAGTGCCACGTGGCGTGATACTATTGGTCGGTACCGCTTCGTGCGGATCGGCCTCTCTGGATCGTTGGATCTAAGTGTGATCGTGTGGTGCAGAGGCACCCGTACCTCTTCGTTTAATGAATCTATCTAAGCCGCCTGATGGAGATCTAACGGTGCGAAACGACCTGACCAAATACGAGCGGCGCCGACGGTGGCTGGCGGCGGCACACGGTCAGGCGGTGGCGTTGTGGCGGCTACATGAAGCAAAGGAGAAAACGGCGGTGCTCACCGTGCTCGCGAGGTCGAGGTGATGCTCAACGCGTGGCCGGCTTGGCAAGGGGTGCTCAGGGACGGCGGCAATTCCTCGCCGGAGTGGGTGGCGGCGTCAGGCGGCTCTGGAGGTCATCGAGGATGGTGCTGCAGGTCGCGCCGAGGCAAGGCAGGGGCATAGTTAGACGCAGGTTGATCTGCTGATGAAGTGAGCATCAATAGGAGGTGCCGGGGCGGTCGAGACTTACGAGGTGGAGGTCGCCGGAGAAGGGGCAGACGCGACGACGCTCAGATGAAGACGAAGTCGACGTTCTAGGGCACTAGCGGGCGAGTCCGAGGCACTGGAAGGTGCGCGCTGCTCTGAGGGGCAAGCTCGCGTGCTCGGGGAGGCGAGGCGAGGCTGGACGACGCCGGAATTTGTCGGAGATGTCGTTGGAGCAGTGGCAAAGCAAAGGGAATTGGGGGCAGCCTGGTGGCTCACTTGTAGCAGGGTTTGAGGGGAAAGGAAGAGGAGACAGAGGCGATTAAATGGGTGTGGTCACGGCGAGGTATAACCGCGGCAGTAACGCGAATTCAACGGCGCAATCAAAGGCAGCAAGGCAGGAAGAACGGTCGTGAGGGAGACGACGCTGTGGAACCTGCCTGTCAGCGAGGAAGAGAGAGAGGGAGTGGGGTCCTGCTATCTGCGACTGTGCGGGTGGGTTTTTCGGTGGAAAACGATTCGCGCGTGGGGGGTTTAGTTGGGCTGGAGCTGGGCTTGCTGGGCCAGATGAGTTGGGCTGAGCTCGATTCATTTTTTTTATACAGTAAACTTTTCTTTTTCTATTTGATTTTCCTGTTTTGGATTTCAATCAAACAATTCAAACAAATGGATATAAACTTTTGCTAAGCTTTGTATTGATTTTAGTTATGTTAACCAACACAAATCAAAGTCCAAAATAAAATAATACTTTTATTCTTTTCAGGATCCATTTAATAATTAAATAAAATAGACCTTAGTTATTAATTCAAATAGGATTTGTTTTATTTTAAAACTCTATTTGAAATCTAAAATAGTACCAAAACCATTCAGTAGGTTTTATTTGAAAATATAAAACACTTGGAAAACTTATTTAAGATAAACTAATAGGTTTTAGTGTTTATTCAAAATGGGAAAAACCCTTACTTTAATAAAATTGGGTATTAATAAACCCTCATTATTTTATTTAAATAAACCTTTACTCCTTTAATCAAAACAAAAGATTTTATTTCAAAAACTTGGCCAAGGTTTAATTTGGTTCTATAAAATAGTCCTTAATTATATTTCTACCTTTTTATTTGAAAACCAAATCTTTTTATTTAAAAGATCCAAAATAGTGATTCCAAATATTTAAATCTTTCTTTATTAATTGTTTATCTTTTTAAATCCTTTTAGGATTTATTTGATCAAAATAGGTTTGAAGGTTTCCAATTGGATTCAAAAGTTTCTTCTCACCCTGAAAATCAACAAAGTTTTATTTTATTTATTTATTTTTCACATAACAAGATTTGGAAAATCTTGGGATGTGACAGGCTACCACCCTTAAAATAAATCTCGTCCCGAGATTTGGGGAGGCTAGGGTTACAAGTTGGCTCAAAGCATCTAGGGTACTACCACCCTTAAAATTTTTCCAACTAAATTACATTTTGGCATGCTTGGGGTCTTGGGGAAACTTCTCTGGGCAAACATCTGCATAGTGTCCCTTGTTTCCACACTTGAAACATGTGACAAGGCTGAGATCCTTCATAGGCTTGTTTATCTTGTGCTTCATCTTTTCTGGACAGTTGCTTGCATAATGTCCTTGGTTACCACAGTTGTAACATGTGATAAGATTGAGTTCATCACGTATCTTCTATGGACAAGTTGCTACATAATGGCCTAGCTCTTTGCAGTTGTTGCACCATACTTGGCCAATCTCCTTATACTTATTCTTCTCTGGACATTCACTGGCATAATGTCCCATTTCTTTACAATGATTACATTGCACATGGCTTTTGTCCTTCATTTTCTTGGGTTTCTCCAAAGCTAGGAGTGCTTCTAGTTCATGTTCTTCATATGTTATCTCATAGGTAGGGATGTCTACTGGTTTCTTTGACCTTCTATTGCTCCTTGGATAATTCATATGTCTCCTCTTTGGTCCTTTAAATTGGGTCGTATTGCATGGAGGTACAGTGGAGATTTTCCTTTGTCCTCATCCTTCTTGGTAGACTTGGCTCCCTCATGATAGTCTCGAATCAGTTGTTGTACTCCGCCCTGTTTCCTTTGTTCAACTATGGAATAGATGGGGCATTGGATAGGGACATGATTACTTCCTTCACACAAGTTGCAAGTAGCTTGAGATGTGGGGCATTGGTCAGCTGGGTGTTTCTCTTCACAGTTGGGGCATTGATCTCCATGCTCCTTGGAAGTGTGATCCTGGTCTCCACAAATATTGCAAGCGTGGGTTCCTTCTAGAATAACATTTTTGTCATCCTTGTTGTCACAAAGTCCTTTGGAAGAGTTGCCTTCCATGTTGATCATTTGATCTGTCACCTTATGCAACAATTGGGCTTGGGTTTCCAAAAACTTTTGCATGGTTGGATCTTCCCCACTGGTGTTGGCTATGAACTGAGCTGTCATTTGGTTCAACTGGTTTTGGGTTGCTATGAGTTCTCTCATGTTGTCCTCTTGGTTGTTGTTGTTGTCATCAACCTTGATGTTGGAGTTCCTTGGAGTAGTCATCTGTTTGGGTTGGATTGGGATTAGAATAAGCAAGATAGTTCTAAGGAAATAATTCTCATCACACACATCACAATTCACATAAGCAAAGTGCAAGCAATCACAAACAAACACTCCTTTCAAAAAACATGTTCCCAAGCATATTTTTAGGCAACCGAAAATATTTTTGTTACACCACATAAGTTGGTGTGTTTGACTTAACTAAATATGGTGGTCCATCTATATGGTTCGCTTGAGATCTTTCCATCCTTCTTGGTTGATTCTTCTTGAACAAGATGTTTGTATCCTTAGAGAATTTCTTGCATCTTGGTCTCAAAACTTCAAGGTGATGATGGCTCCTTTTAAGTTGTATTTCCTTAGTCTCCAAATCTTGAGCAAGATTTCTTGTCTCACTTGTCCTCAGTGGTATCCAAGGTTGAAGTCCTTGGTGAAAAGGCTGAAGATGTTGAAGTCATTAGAGTTGAAGATGTTGAAGTCATTAGAGTTGATGAAGTCCTTTGCACATGGTGAAGTCTTTGGCCATGGGGTAGGCTTTGTCTATCAAGTTTGAGATAGAAAAGATGTAGAATCAAAAACAAAAATGGTTGAGGAAAGAGTTTACAAGATTGTTTGTAAATAAGTTTTGGAACAATACAACTCCTATTTTTCTAAGGGTTTTGTCCAATCCTAGGGTTACAAATCCTACATGCAACACAATGCTCTGATACCATCTATAGAGATCCCTCCTTTATAAAGGAAAAGGATCCCTGTGATTGCAATGCTAGTCCCTGGATCAATAGCTAGCATCCACAGTTAAGATGTAATATCAAGAAACAAAGGTCATAATACAACTTTATAACCAGGAATAAAATAATTTATTACATCTTACATAGCTCATTTGGCTATCTCATTACAATGCAGCAGAATATACAATAGCATGGGGTCCTTCATCTTCAAAGTGCCACAGGCAAACATGTTGGTTGTAGACTTGTAATCCTAATCAATAAACTTCACTAACATCAAACAAACCTGCAACATAATAAGTTACAGCCACAAGGGTCAATACATTTGAATTGTATTGGCAAGTTTCACTACTAAGTAGAAATATGTGGATCCTATCATTACATGCATATTTGGCTAAGTAGGGTTTAGGCTTGTTTGCAGAAAGCAATATAATTTATCCTATCTTTTCAAAATAGTTTTGATCTTTTGTCAAATCTTTCTGATCTCCTTAGTAAACCCCAAGTGCTTCAAGTCTCTTGTTGTCATTTTCAAGTATTACTTTTAGAAATTGGAATGTCGAGGTCTTCCATAGCTTCAGGCCTTAGTTGCTCAGTATTGTCCATAACCGGGGACACGGCTAAGTACTTAGATTTTTATCTTCTGCAGAAGTTGTACACTTTACCCACATGACACAATCTCATATTGTTGCCACCAGTGGCCGCTGGATAAGTACTCACCAAGATGGAGTACTGGCAGATTGAGAATGTGACGAAGTCTTTCCATAGGTGTCCTCCCAATACACAATGCTAGCTTGTCTACCAGGCACCAATGTAGGGTTTCGAGTTCCCTCATTCTAGTTAACCTATAGAGGCCAATGCATGGGTCTTCCACTATGTAGTTTACTAAGCCAATGCCCATTTAGCATGTGGCTGTACACGGAAGCCACTGTACGAGAAACATGTTCAATCTCTAAGTCCCTGGGTGGTTTTCTTCTAGTGCACATACAAAAAGAGATTGCCATATAAACATGGTTCCTTTTGTTGCCACCTTGTCCAAAACTTGAGTATCCTTGTCCACCCAGGTGGTTCATTGAGTACTTGTTTTATTATATGAAACATAAGTCTTTTCAATACTTCATATAATCTCAACATGTATCTCTTCTCAATATATTTAGCAGGGCTAAGCATATTACAACTAAATTGTTTTCACTAAGGAATATATAAGGGTGTCCTATTAGGATTTAGTATAGAAAAATATAGTAGTCCTTATCATGCATGTTTCAAAATCCACTAAGTATAATGAAAATAGTAGGACTTGGATGATAGTGTCACTTTCCTTTTTGGTAGAGAATGTTGGTTCACTTCTTGATCTTGCTAATATCACACTCTTCTAATATTCACTACAAATCAATCAAGCAAACACAATTTCAACTAGCATTCCAACTAACAATCAAACAATTTAATCACACATAAAATAATAGAAACAAAGTCATGCATGCAAGCATGCAAAAGATAGTTTTATTTGCAAAGGTGGTTTCTACTAGGCTCTAAACATTGTAAGGTTCAAAGTGGTCAATTCCTAAAGTGGTAAAACCATTTGCAAAAGGGTTTTATCTATAAACCATTCCTTAAATCAAATCATTATTTCATGTGGTGGAAAATGCTTTTAGCAAAGCAACAATTTTATATTGTTCACCAAATAAGTTGTTAGTTCACAAAGCTTGGTGTTTAGGGTCAGTAGGTTCACATCAAACCTTTTGCCAAAGATTTTATCCCCAAAATCATTTTAGAATAATTTTTATAACCTAAACAAGCATACATAAGTTTCTGCAGAAACAAACATTTTACCAGAAGCTTCTTACTAAACAAAGTGCATGGTTGGCTAGGGTTTGTTTTTCTGAATCCATTGATATAAAGTTTGCAAAATTTGGACGTGTAGAACTAAAGTTATGGAATTTACAAAATCACATACCAATTAGATTCAAATTCTGTTTTAAACAGATCCAGTGCCACGCGGCGTGATACTATTGGTCGGTACCGCTTCATGCGGATCGGCCTCTCTGGATCGTTGGATCTAAGTGTGATCGTGTGGCGCAGAGGCACCCGTACCTCTTCGTTTAATGAATCTATCTAAGCCGCCAGATGGAGATCTAACGGTGCGAAACGACCTGACCAAATACGAGCGGCGCCGACGGTGGCTGTCGGCGGCGCACGGTCAAGCGGTGGCGTTGCGGCGACTACATGAAGCAAAGGAGAAAACGGGGGTGCTCACCGTGCTCATGAGGTCGAGGTGATGCTCAACGCGTGGTCGGCTTGGCAAGGGGCGCTCAGGGACGGCGGCAATTACTCGCCGGAGTGGGTGGCGGCGTCAGGCGGCTCTGGAGGTCGTCGAGGATGGGGCTGGAGGTCGCGCCGATGCAAGGCAGGGGCACAGTTAGACGCGGGTTGATCTGCTGATGAAGTGAGCATCAATAGGAGGTGCCGGGGCGGTCGAGACTTACCAGGGGAGGTCGCCGGAGAAGGGGCAGACGCGGCGGCGCTCAGATGAAGACGAAGTCGACGTTCTGGGGCACTAGCGGGCGAGTCCGAGGCACTGGAAGGTGCGCGCTGGTCTGAGGGGAAAGCTTGCGTGCTCGGGGAGGCGAGGTGAGGCTGGACGGCGCCGGAATTTGTCGGAGACGTCGTCGGAGCAGTGGTAAAGCAAAGGGAATTGGGGGCAGCCTGGTGGCTCACTTGTAGCGGGGTTTGAGGGGAAAGGAAGAGGAGACAGAGGCGATTAAATGGGCATGGTCACGGCGAGGTATAACCGCGGCAATAACGCGAATTCAACGACGCAATCAAAGGCAGCAACGGCAGGAAGAACGGTCACGAGGGAGACGATGCTGAGATGGCGCTGTGGAACCTGCCTGTCAGCGAGGAAGAGAGAGAGTGAGTGGGGTCCTGCTGTCTGCGACTGTGAGGGTGGGTTTTTCGGTGGAAAACGATTCGCGTGTGGGGGGTTTAGTTGGGCTGGAGCTGGGCTTGCTGGGCCAGATGAGTTGGGCTGAGTTCGATTCATTTTTTTATACAGTGAACTTTTCTTTTTCTATTTGATTTTCCTGTTTTGGATTTCAATCAAACAATTCAAACAAATGGATTCAAACTTTTGCTAAGCTTTGTATTGATTTTAGTTCTGTTAACCAACATAAATCAAAGTCCAAAATAAAATAATACTTTTATTCTTTTCAGGATCCATTTAATAATTAAATAAAATAGACCTTAGTTATTAATTCAAATAGGATTTGTTTTATTTTAAAACTCTATTTGAAATCTAAAATAGTACCAAAACCATTCAGTAGGTTTTATTTGAAAATATAAAACACTTGGAAAACTTATTTAAGATAAACTAATAGGTTTTAGTTTTATTCAAAATGGGAAAAACCCTTACTTTAATAAAATTGGGTATTAATAAACACTCATTATTTTATTTAAATAAACCTTTACTCCTTTAATCAAAACAAAAGATTTTATTTCAAAAACTTGGCCAAGGTTTAATTTGGTTCTATAAAATAGTCCTTAATTATATTTCTACCTTTTTATTTGAAAACCAAATCTTTTTATTTAAAAGATCCAAAATAGTGATTCCAAATATTTAAATCTTTCTTTATTAATTGTTTATCTTTTTAAATCCTTTTAGGATTTATTTGATCAAAATAGGTTTGAAGGTTTCCAATTGGATTCAAAAGTTTCTTCTCACCCTGAAAATCAACAAAGTTTTATTTTATTTATTTATTTTTCACATAACTAGATTTGGAAAATCTTGGGATGTGACATGAAGGTACCTCCAACAGCAGAATCCAACAGGTTTCTTGAGGAAAAGTTCAAACCTGCATAAAAAGTCTAGATAATCATCCAAGCAGTGAGTCCATGAGTAGGGCAATTTTTAACCAAAGATTTCATTCTTTCCTAAGAAGGATCAACATGTTCACTATCAAGTTGTTTAAATTTCATAATTTCACTTCTCATAGAAATAATCTTAGCAGGAGGATAGTACTTTCCAATAAAAGCATCTTTGCACTTAGTCCAAGAATCAATACTATTTTTAGGCAAAGATAGCAACCATTCTTTAGCTTTTCCGCTCAAGGAGAAAGGAAAAAGCCTGAGCTTAATAATGTCTCCATCTACATCCTTATACTTTTGCATCTCACAAAGTTCAACAAAGTTATTAAGATGGGCAGCAGGATCATCAGAACCAGCACCAGAAAATTGCTCTCTCATCACAAGATTCAACAAAGCAGGCTTAATTTCATAAAAGGTAGCATCAGGAGTAGGTGGAGCAACAGGAGTGCTTAGGAAATCATTGTTGTTGGTGCTAGTGAAGTCACACAACTTGGTGTTCTCAGCAGAGTTCATTTTGGCAAAGGTGGGCAAGCCAAAAACAGCAGCAGCAGCTAGAGTAGGAACTAAGTTTTTTGTGTTTTTGAATAAAGAAAGCAAACCAAACTAGACTAATTTTTTTGGGTTTTTTTGGAAAGAGGCAAACAAAACCAAGCAAAAGAAACAAAGCAAACTAAAAACAAAGTAAAGAGAAAGGAAGTAAATGACTCCCTAGTGAAGACGTCCTTAGCCTCCCAGGCAACGGAGCCAGAAAACTTGTTGATGACTCCTTGATGGCACCAGAGAACTTGGTGCTTGATGTGGAGTCATGTTGGGAACCCCAAGAGGAAGGTGCGAAGAGCACATCAGCAAGTCTTCCCTCAGTTGAGACCGAGGTTATCGAACCAGAAGGAGGAAGGAAATGTCACACAAGTATTGCAAGCAACGCGGAGACCTGCACAACACAAACTCAAGACTTTGCCCCAACGAATCAGTGAGGTTGTCAAGCTAACCGGTTTGCTATAACAAAGGATTAAATGTATGGTGTGGAAGGTAATGGTTTGCAGCAAGTAAACAAGTAACAGTGGAGGATGTATCAATGGTAAAGATTGGACCGGGGTCCATAGTTCACTAGAGGTGCTCTCCTTAGATAAACAACATGGCATGAAGGGTAAACAAATTACAGCAGGGCAATTGACAGGAACTAAGCAAGGCATAACAATGCAATTACTAGCCAGAGAGATCCTATGAGGTTGATTGGGCAATACAACAATATACATAGACCGCCTTCCAGCTACATCTATGACTAGAAGTCCACCTTCAGGTTATCATCCGAACCCCCTCCAGTATTAAGTTGCAAGCAATAGACAACTGCTTTAAGCAAAGTGTGTAAGGTAAACAGTCCACATGTTCCATGAACAAGAGACCGTTGTTTTCTCCCTAGTAGAAACAACACATCTACAACCGAAGAGATTTCTGTCACTTCCCTTGGAAACTAGAGGCATGAACCCACTATCGAGCATAAATACCCCCTCTTGGTGTCACTAGCAACTACTTGGCCAAGATAGCTACTACCAACGGATAGCATGCAAGATCACAAACAACATAGACATGATGGTATCATAAAGACAAAACCATTAATCAAACCAACATAATAATCTCAATATCCATCGGATCCCCGCAAACGCAACATGCATGATTACAAATAGATTAGATCTTGATCATGAATGGAGCTCACAAGATCCATACATGAAAGCACAAAGGAGGAGATACAACCATCTAGCTGTAGGGGTTCATAGCATGGAAAACAAAAAAATTCTACCGCATGCAAACAAACAAGACAAGATCTATCTACTAGATTGTAGCAACGAGTCGATAGTGAAACTCACCCTCGAAGATTCCAAAGCGGTTAACGAGAGCGGATTCTCGTGGGTGATGTAGTCATACTCTTCCCGATCTCAAGATCGTGTGGACGATCCTTCCTGCGCCGCGTTCCGACAGCGCTCCTGCAGTCGGTCACACGTTCGGTACTCGATGAAGACCTTCCTCTCCCTTGTTCTAGCAGGCAGTGGAGGTTGTAGCACTCTCCTCGCGATTCCGGCAGCACGACGGCATGGTACCGGAAGTAGAGGGGAGATCTCGCAGGGCTTCGCCTTAAGCCGGAGCGAGTATGGTGGACTATGAGAGAGCCTTGGTGATCTAGGGTTTAGACGCACCAAGGAGAGAGGGCTAGGCCGGCGGCTAGGGCAAGGGGAGAGCCCCAACTCGGCAGCTAGGGCAAACCCTAGGTGGCGGCGGCGACTTGGTGGTGGTGGCGCCGGCGGCTAGGGTTAGGGTTTAGAGGTGGTGAAGTTGTGTGTCTTGGAGGGGCAGCCCTGCCCCTCCTTATATAGGTGGGAGAGCGCGGCCAAGGGGAGGGGAGTCCCTCCCCAACTCGGCCTCCTTGGCTGGCGGTGGAGGGAGAGGAACTCCTCCCCAAGTAGGTTTCGTACTCTCCCTCCACCAAGCAAACTTGTCGTTTGACTTTTCAAATTGGCGTTTGACTTTTCAAACTAGGATTTGATTTATCCCTTTATTTTGCTCAGCGATGACACCTAGTACATGATGCAATCATGCCAACTTGCAATGACACATTCATGTACCCTTCCCCTCCGGAGTGCCAGACATTCCGGAACCTTATAGAACATTCCCGATGAAAACACTGGAACCATTCTCCAGCCCCAAAACAGGACTTTCCTTATATGAATCTTATTCTCCGGACCATTCCGGATCTCCTCGTGATATCCCGGATCCCATCCGAGACTCCGAACAACATTCGGTCTCTGAATCATCATTCCATAACTACTTAACAACATCGAATCCTTAAGTGTGTCTCCCTACGGTTCGTGAATTATGCGGACATGATCGAGACACTTCTCCGATCAATAACCAATAGAGGAATCTGGAAATTCATATGGCTCCCACATATTTCTACGATTATTTTGCGATCGAATGAACCACTTACATACGATACCAATTTCCCTTTGTCTCACGATAGTTTACTTATTCGAGGTTTTGATCGTCGGTATCTCTGCATACCTAGTTCAACCTCGTTACCGATAAGTACTCTTTTCTTGTTCCCGTGATATGTGATCCCTTGTGAGCTAGTCACATGCTTGCAAGATAATTGGATGACATTCCACCGAGAGGGCCTAGAGTATATCTATCCATCATATGGATGGACAAATCCCACTCTTGATTCATGTGTCTCAACCCATACTTTCCAAACACTCAATGCCACCTTTATAGCCACCCAGTTATGGTGTGGTGTTTGATGTCATCAAAGCATCCTTCCGGTGATGGTGATAAACATGATCTCATGGTCGAAGGAATTAGGTTACTATGTATCAAAAAGCATATAGCAATTGAACTATTTAAAATGACTTGATCTTTATGCTACGCTTATCTATAGGAGTATGTCCATCATACCATTCTCCTAATGATATGATCTTGTTGTTAATAACATATCAATGTTCATGATAGGGAAACCACAATCATCTATTAACCAACAAGCTAGTATTATGAAGAGGCTTTACTAGGGACTCTTATTTAGTTTACAAATCACACAAGTATTAATGTTTCCTTGTTAATACTGTTATAGCATGAATGTAAACATTTATCATAAACACAAAGAGATAATAATAACTACATTTATTATTGTCTCTAGGGCATATCTCCAACACTAGCTACTACATGGACCCATAGTCCAAGGTGGAACTACTCACACATCATACCAGAGAGAAGGCCTCCGAGATGATCTCCCCTCTGGCAGGGTGCCGAGAAGAACTTCAGATCCCCCCGATCTAGGGACGATGGTGGCGGTGGCTACATACGGTTTCGTAGATTTCTGATCGGGTACTCAGGGTTTCTGCATCGGGGGTTTCTTATAGGCGAAGGGGCGAGACCAGGAGGCGGCCAGGGCCACCAAACCCTAGCCAGGCACGGGCCCACCTGCCCCTGCGCCTGGGGTGGGTCTGGACCCCCTGGTTGGCCCCTCCGGCTCTCCTCTAGACTTCTTGTTCCCCACGGAAAGTAATTGACTTTGTCCTTTGTCCCATCCAATTCCGATAATATTTCTTTACTAACTTTTCTCAAACCAAAAACAACAGAAAATAGGCATCTGGCACTATTGCAACTTGTTAATAGGTTAGTACCAGAAAACATGTAAAAAGCACCTCAAAGTGTGGACAAGTAAAGAAAAGTAGATACTAAACAAGCATGGAGCATCCAAAATTATAGATACGTTTCCAACGTATCAGGCCTCCGGGATGATCTCCCCTCCGGCAGGGTGTCGAGAAGAACTTCAGATCCCCCTGATCTAGGGACGATGGTGGTGGCGGCTATAGACGGCTTCATGGAGATTTGATCGAGTGCTTAGGGTTTCTGCACCGGGGGCTTTTTATAGGCGAAGGGGGAGACCGAGGAGGCGGCCAGGGGTGGAGCCAGGCATGGGGCTAGGCCCACCCATGCCTAGGGTTGGTCTGGCCCCCCTGGCTGGCCCCTCCGGCTCTCCTCTGGACTTCTTGGTCCCCACGGAAAGTAATTGACTTTGGCGTTTGTCCCGTCCAATTCCGAGAATATTTCTTTACTAACTTTTCTGAAACCAAAAACAACAGAAAACAGGCATCTAGGACTGTTGCAACTTGTTAATAGGTTAGTACCAGAAAACATGTAAAAAGCACCTCAAAGTGTAGACAAGTAATGGAAAGTAGATACTAAACAAGCATAGAGCATCAAAAATTATAGATACGTTTCCGACGTATCAAGCATCCCCAAGCTTAACTCCTGCTCGTCCTTGAGTAGGTAAGTGATAAAAAGAATAATTTTTTGAGGTGACATGCACCCTCACAATAAAGATCCAACCATTTGCAAGCATTGAAAACTGGGATCAAAGAACTCTAAACATGTGCATGAAAGATGGAGTTCTAACAATAGGACATAGTAACTATGCATGCAACATGGCAAGATACAAACAAAGATCATGAATAACATGCATTGAAAAACGTTTGTTTGTTTCACATACAGAAAACATGGCATAGTGGCAATCAGCTTATCCCTCATAGAGTAGCAATATAGATGCATAGGACACCTTCAAAGTTCACAAGGGTGACTAGAAACAAATAGCACAAGAACAAGTAATATCACAATATGCATCAATTAATAAGCTTTGGAACACTGCACACAGAATGACAACTATGCTCTCTTAATGGTGGAAGAAAGACCTTTTTGTAAAGGAAGCAGTGATTACAAGTTTCAAAAAGAGCTTCCAAAAATTATGGTACTTGTTAGCTTTCAGCCCTCATTGCCCCTATCATAAGCATCTTGAAGTGGTTAAGGTTAAAGTGGCAAAGATGGAGTATATGCTTGACGAAGTATAAGTTGGCAATCTCAAGTCCCTTGAATACGAGGGCCACACCTCATGCATACTCAACTTTGGGTCCAGGTAAGTTCTTGTCATTGTAAGTATTTGCATATCATTGAGAACCGCCAACAGGGTACCCCTTGCACATGCTACAAGAGCTTTCCCATAACCAAAATGACAAGGCAAGCAGACAATGAGCATCTCAGCAATCATTTTATTTACCATATGCATAGCTTTTTATTGATGATGCTTCATAGATAGCTCGCTATGGTTAATGTCTACGCACTTCTATTCTTGTAGACAGTTGTTGGGCCTCCAAGTGTAGAGGTTTGTAGAACAGCAGCAAGTTTCCCTTAAGTGGATCACCCAAGGTTTATCGAACACGGGGAGGAAGTGGTCAAAGGTATTCCCTCTCAAGCAATCCTGCAATCAAGATACAAGAAGTCTCTTGTGTCCCCAACACACCCAATATAGGTGCACTAGTTCGGCGAAGAGATAGTGAAATACAAGTGGTAACAGTGCCAGAAAATGACGGTGAGGTAAAGACTAAAGCAAGCAAACATGCAACAGATCTAGATACAAACGGTGTTTCAATGTTTAGAAACAAGGCCTAGGGATCATACTTTCACTAGTGAACACTCTCTCATATAAATATCCTCTCTTCATGATACTACTCTTAACTACTCTCCGGTTGAACACTCTAATCCATGGTAGGGCCTTCCCCAATCTAGATAACCCACAGTGTCACCTTGAGTGCTCGATGGTTCCAACAAACACCACAATTTCATAGAGACATCCAACTCCAAATATAACTCATAACAAATATTCAATCTAGCCAAAGTGCCACACACGGTATGCACGCTGTCACTGTCACACACGTGGGGAAAAGCATAGATCTATTAAAGCACAAAGAGTATTTATGTAGAATCAAACCTAAGTGCCACCATGGCGTGCACGCTATCACTTTCACACACATGGGGAGAGCAGAGATCTAATGAAGCACTTGATTAGCAAGGTAGATCTACTTGATTACAAAGCTCATGACCACAAGATCATGCATAGAGAGAGATGAACACATAGCTATCGGTAGAGCCCTTAGCCTCGAGGAAGAACTACTCCCTCCTTATCATGGGAATCAGCATCGGTGATGAAGATGGCGATGTAGATCGATGGAGATGGCTCCGGGAGCACTTCCCCGTCCCGGTAGGGTGCCAGAACAAAGACTTTCTGTCCCCCGAATCTCCCCTTCGGTGGCGGCGGTGCTACGGAGGTTTTTGTGGATTTCTTCTGGATCATCTGGGGTTTTCTCATCGGGGGGCTCTTATAGGCGTAGGAATCAAGGTCGGTGGGGGTCCAGGGGGCCCACACCCCCTCCAGGCGCCTCTAGGGCTTGCCCACGCCTAGGGGGTTTGGCCACCCTGTGGCCCCCCTACGGCTCTGCTTCGTGGTTCCGTGTTTGTTGGGGAGATGACCTCGGATAGGGTAAAGACGGGGAAAGACGAAAGGGTGTTGCCCGTTGTGTTTCCGAGTTACAGTCTGAGTCGGCCGAATCCTGTAGAGGTCCGCCGGGAAAGGGAAGGGCAGGACCCTTATGATAATGGCAAGGCATTACCCGGCCGAGATATCGCGTAAGTCGGCCGGGTTAGCCCGAGTAATCTTAACGCAGGTGAAGGACGAGCCGAGTTACGCGAGGAAGGGCCAAATGATATGAAGCTTGCAGGAGAAGGAGAAGCCTAAAGTCAAACTCTAGTTGCAAGCTACAAAGAATCTAAGCGGAGCCAAGTACAAGGGACAAAGGCGTAGTGCGACAGAGGGGCAGAAGGAGGTCACGGAGGTGACAGTCCTGGAGCCCGAGGCACGCAGGAGGGGCCCTCTGGAACCTTGCCGTCATTAGAGGGGCGACAGGGAAAGGAGGCCGCCGAACTACTATATTGGGACAAGCATATTCCTCGAATATGCTTGCCACGTCAGCCCTAAAGAAACCCAAGGCTCTCCTTTATAAGGAGGGGCTTGGACCCTGAGGAGGGGATCGACTCATCTTAGTACCGTTAGGCTGGTAAAGTTCTTCCTTTCTCCTTGTATACAGCTCAAGGAGCACTTGTAACTCAAGGAAGGAGAAATAAAGATCTTTGCCTTAGTCTTTTGTGTGTAGAATCAACAACATCATCCCTCCCCAGATCCCACTAGCATCCATTGGCCCCTCACTTTAGCCTACCCATGGCATCTGCCGTGTCACCACCATGATAGTTGGCGCCCACCGTGGGGCCAGCAGCGGTGCTAGCTGGAGTCATGATCCGGACGGGAAACTTCATCAACACTGGCGAGCGCATTGTCTCTGGCTTGGTCCGGAGACTTGATCTCTATGACTATGTCAGCGACAACGCGGGCAGCTTCAAGGGAAAAACTCCTCCGCGCAACGGCGTCTTCATCAACTTGGGCATGCACCAGATTTATGTCGGCGTCGACATCTCCGGCGTTTATCCTCACAAGGTTGTTGTTGCAGGAGAGCCTCCCCTCAGCGCCGCGAGCAGCCCGCGCGGAGCGCCCCCTCTCAGCAGCGTCGAGGTGATGGTCGCAGCCGGGATGCAGACGGGAGCAGCAGGCGCCGGATCAAGCAGAGACCCTGCAGCGGGCGTGCAGGTCACGCCCAGGCAGACAGCCCCACCACCCACCGAGGTAATTCCTTCAGTGGTCAACCCGGCCGAGGTTCAGGAGACAACCCCAAAGGCACCAAGAATAAGAGGGCTACCTCTGGAGAGACCAGAAAACATTCTGCAGGCAACCATAGAAAATCTGATGACACCTATAGCGCCGATACTTGATCCGACAAATGCTCAGGCAGAATTGGAAGAAACCAGGCAAAAGGTGCTGGTAGAGGCAAAAAAGGTGTCGGCCTTGCGGGAGTCCTTAAATAGGACCCTGCGAGAGTACGCCAAAGCAAACAAGCTTGACGTCGACCCCGAGCGGGTCAACGAGCTAAGATTAAGAGGAAAGAACCTCATAGATGATATCAACAAGGAGCATGATGCTCATAAGGCAGAATCAGTTGATCTAGGCTTGCCGAGGTACAGTACCCCGGCAAAGAACCTGAGAGCGGCGAATGCCGCAGCATTAGAGTTAGAAGGGTTGACCGGCGAAGCCCGGCAGAAACAGCAAGAAAGAGTGAATGAGCTGGTGCGCATTGCGAACCAGCAGAATGAAGAAATGCTCAGAGCAGACCCGGCAAGGCCAGGGGCCTCGCGAATGGTTCACTCGGCTGGCGTAGCACCTGCCTTATCTGTGGCAGCATCATCTTCACCCGGAAACAATGCACGAAAGGACAGAGCCGTAACTTCGGGAAAGAGAAATAAGCAAATTGTTCCGTATGATCCGGCGATAGCTGGAAAGGCAAACAAGAACAAAGGCAATGGAAGTCAAGGTAATAGTGGCGAGAGGAACCCAGGCCGTGCTGAGAAAGGCGGCGGAAGCCGAGGCAATGGATATCTTGGCAGAGCAGAACTCGGAAGAGGAAATCACGAGAACAATATCCTGGTCGAAGGAAGAAGAGAACCGCCGCACAAACCGCAGGCGAGACATGAACCTCGGCAGGAAAGGGAAGCGAGACCAGCTCGCCACAATCTGGTGAATGAGAGGTACAATGATGGTTATTCCGAGATGGAATATGCGATACATGGACGGAACAATCATTATGGAATACAGGACAGAATTCTGTACAGAGATTTGCCATCAAATGATGCCAGAGTAAAACTAGACCGGCTATACCGGTCCGAGTTGCTAGAAGAACAGGGTCCGCCACGTCCGGCATGCTTCGGACCATGGATCATGGGCGAATCGCCTGTGCCGAATTTTCAGCTAGCAAGGGGCACAAAAACATATAATGGGAGCACCAAACCACAAGACTGGTTGATTGATTATGCCACGGCTGTGAAAATAGCAGGTGGGAACTTACGATGGGCAGTCAATATGTCCCGCAAATGTTGGAAGGACCAGCTAGAGTATGGCTGAATAATCTGCCGTCAGGCAGTATCAACTGTTGGTTGGACTTTGAAGAAATGTTCGTTAGCAACTTTACCAGTACTTACAAGAGGCCAAACAGGCCGCAGCAATTAGCCATGTGCATGCAAAGACCGAATGAGATGGACAGAGAGTTTTTAACTCGGTGGTACCAAGATATGTGCCTTGGTCAGATCAGGAGGTAACCTCGAGCATAAGGGATCACCCTAAGATAATGCCTAGTCCAGGGTCGTATGCACTCGTGTTAGATCCGACATTTGTCAGACCAAGCATCAATGTGAAATTTTCAAAGGTACTCATTGACAATGGAAGCAGTATCAATATCATGTACAAAGATACAATGCATAAGCTCGGAATATCGCAGAACATGCTGCAATCCACGAGAACCACTTTCCATGGGATAGTACCAGGACTTTCATGCGAACCCATTGGAAAGGTTCGAGTGGATGTATTATTCGGCACAAGAGATAACTGTAGAGCAGAAAACTTAGAGTTTGAGGTGGTGGATCTAGAAAGTTGTTATCATTCTTTACTTGGACGGCCGGCGCTGGCCAAATTCATGAGCAGCTGCCATGTGAGTTATATGAAAATGAAGATACCCGGACCACAAGGGGTGATAACAGTAATAGGGGATTATAGGAAGTCAATGGAATGTGCTTCGGCCGGGTCAAATTTGGCCGAATTATTGGTAATAGCAAGAGAAAAAGAAGGATTTAGGAGGTAGCAGCCCTTGCTCAGTCGGCCCAGCTGAATATGCCGGCATTAGCCAATCCACATGGAAGTGTCTCCTTTCAGCCGACTAAAGAAACAAAAAAGTTCCAGGTAGATGAGCAATTCCCAGAGCGCACCGTCACTATTGGTGCCGGCCTAAATGCTAAATAGGAAAGCGAGCTCACCAACTTCCTCCGTGAGAATCGGGATATCTTTGCATGGTCAACTCAGGATCTGCAAGGTGTGCCGAGGGAGTTGGCTGAGCACTCTCTAAATGTAAGGCCAGGAGCAAGGCCGGTGAAGCAACCTCTCCGCCGCTTCGCTGAAGACAGGAGAAAAATAATAGGGGATGAAATAGCTCGGCTCCTTGCGGCCGGGTTCATCATGGAGGTGCTGTATCCGGATTGGCTGTCAAACCCGATGCTAGTAGAAAAGAAGGATGATCCAAATGTAGCCATTGTATGGCGAATGTGTATCGATTACACAAACCTGAACAAGGCATGTCCAAAAGATCCTTTCCCTTTGCCTAGAATAGACCAAGTCATTGATTCGACCGCTGGTTGTGAACTATTGTCATTTGTAGACGCGTATTCTGGTTTTCACCAGATACCGTTAAATCCGGCCGATCAAATAAAGACTGCGTTTATTACCCCGTACGAGGCTTATTGCTATCGCACAATGCCATTCGGCCTGCGCAACGCAGGAGCAACGTATCAGAGATGCATGCAAAAATGTCTACATGACCAGATAGGAAAAAATGTACAAGTATATGTGGATGATGTAGTTATCAAAACTAAAGAAAGCAAAACATTACTGGATGATATACGGCAGACTTTCGCAAACCTGAGAAGGTTCCGAATGAAGCTTAACCCGGAAAATGCACATTTGGCGTGCCAGCGGGAAAATTGCTCGGTTTTCTCGTATCTAGCCGAGGTATAGAGGCCAACCCAACCAACATAAAGGTAGTAGAAAGGATGGAGTTGCCAAGGTGTCTAAATGAGGTACAAAAGTTCACAGGTTGTTTAGCCTCGCTCAGCCGATTTGTATGTCGGCTGGGAGAGAAGGCATTACCACTCTATCAACTGATGAAGAAATCGGATAAGTTCATTTGGACTCCATAAGCAGACAGTGCATTTCATGAATTGAAAAAGATGTTGGGCACAACGCCTGTCTTAGCTTCTCCATTATCAAAAGAGCCTATGTTACTCTACATAGCGGCCACCAACAGAGTAGTGAGCGCTATGATCGTCGTAGAACGAATGGAAAATGATAGGTCAGTACAAAGGCCGGTGTATTACTTGAGCGAGCTACTATCAGCCTCAAAACAAAACTACCCACATTATCAGAAGATGGCTTATGGAGTGTACATGTCGGCAAAGAAACTTAAACATTACTTCGAAGAGCACCCCATCAAAGTGATTTGTGAAGCACCCATAGCCGAAATATTGAGTAACAAAGATGCAAGTGGCCGAATAGCAAAATGGGCAATCAAATTGTCACCTTATGCTCCGCAATTCGATAGGAGAGATGCAATCAAATCTCAGGCGGTGGCCGACTTCTTCGTAGATTGGGCCGAGGTGCAGTATGAACCACCATTGCCAGACCCGAATTATTGGACGATGCACTTTGACGGTTCCAAACTAAGAAATGGTTTGGGGGCAGGAATAGTGTTAACCTCGCCAAAAAGAGATCAACTGAGATATGTGCTGCAGATACATTTTGCCGCGTCAAACAATGTAGCCGAATATGAAGCACTTGTCCATGGATTGAAGGTGGAAAAAGAGATTGGCATACGCCGAATCTTATGCTATGGAGATTCGGATCTAGTAGTACAGCAAGTCTCCGGCAATTGGGATGCGTTGGATGATAATATGGCTTTGTATAGATTTCATGTGCAAAAAATCAGCGGATACTTCGAAGGATGTGAATTTCACCATATACCTCGGGCAAAAAACGACGCCGCAGACACGTTGTCAAAACTAGGATCAACTAGGCAGTCAATTCCCCCAGGTATCGCCCTAGAGCACCTAAGGAAACCATCAATAACACCGTCACCAGAGTCCGAATCTATCTTTATTCGGGTAAAATCAGGAGAAGATAATGTGCCGATGGAAATTGACAAGCAATATAACCCGAAATTCCCAAAAATAAAGACAGCTGATGCAAGCATGACTATGGAGAAATCCGAGGTCGTTATGTCGGCAGAAAACATGGAAATAGATAGTGAGACCACACCAGAGAAAATCACACCTATATGGGCGCAACCCATATTCTCTTTCCTTAGAGATGCGATTTTGCCGAATAATGAGGTATTAGCAAGACAGACAGTGAGAAGAGCTAAAGCTTATATAATCATAAACAATGAGCTGTACAAAAGGAGTGTTACAAGTGTATTGCAAAGATGTGTGAGCTCGGCAGAAGGCCAGGAGATCCTCCTAGATATACATCAAGGAGAATGTGGGCATCATGCCTCATCCCGAGCCTTAGTGGCCAAAGCATTCAGGCATGGGTTTTATTGGCCAACAGCGTTGAAAGAAGCCAAAGAACTGGTCGAAAAATGTAATGGTTGTCAGAGATATGCAACCAAGATACACATGCCATCATCCGAGTTAAAAACAATACCAATTACTTGGCCATTTTCTGTGTGGTGCTTAGATATGGTGGGACCATTTAAGCCGGCACGAGGTGGGATGACCCACATATTGGTCATGGTAGACAAATTCACAAAATGGATTGAAGTGAAACCAATAAAAAAATGTGATGGGCCCACAACAGTGAAATTCCTCAAAGATATTATCTTAAGATACGGATACCCACACAGTGTTATTACAGACAACGGCACAAACTTTGCAGAAGGAGCCTTCGCTAGATTTTGCCAAGAAAAGCACATAAGATTAGATGTCGCCTCTATGGCTCACCCAGCATCCAATGGGCAAGTGGAAAGGTCTAATGGACTAGTATTGTCCGGAATAAAACCACGACTCGTCGAACCGCTGCAAAGGTCGGCAGGATGTTGGATTGAGGAACTACCAGCAGTACTATGGAGCCTCAGGACTACCCCAAACAGGTCAACAGGTTATACACCATTTTTTCTAGTGTATGGGGCAGAAGCCGTGCTTCCAGCCGACATAATACATGACTCGCCGAGGGTTACCCAATATACAAGCTCGGAAGTAAATGAGGTAGCTCGGCAAGATACTGTCGATCTGCTAGAAGAAGCCAGAGAGCTAGCGCTATCAAGATCAGCTATTTATCAGCAGAACTTGCGACGGTATCACAGCAAGAAGGTGAATCCGAGAGTGTTCAAAGAAGGAGATTTGGTTCTCCGACTGGTGCAACGCACGACCGGCATGCACAAACTATCGCCTCCATGGGAAGGACCATTCATCGTGAGCAAAGCATTGCACAATGATGCCTATTACCTAATCGATGCTCAAACACCAGGAAAGAACAGGGCAGACAAAGCCGGCGAAGAGACGAAAAGACCATGGAACGTAGCTTTACTTCGTCCATTTTACTCATAGCAGTCACCTATGACACATTGTAAAGTAATGTCTCAGGATGGAGCACCAACTATGTTTTGAACCTCGGCACCTCGAGCGGTGACTCGGGTACCGCCATATGTTGTTTAAATTTCATGTTATATATTAAACCTGGGCACCTCGAGCAGTGGCTCGGGGATTGCACTAGATTGTTTTTAAGATTGGATTATGTATTAGAACCCGGCACCCTGAGCAGTGACTCGGGGACTGCCCCATAATTATTTCTAAGCTTAATTCAGGTATTAAACCTCGGCATTTGAGCAGTGGCTCGAAGACCGACATATATCGTTTTTGAGTTTGTGTTACATGTTAAAACCAAACACCTTGAGCAGTGACTCGGGGACTGTCTTATATTCTTTCTAGATTTGAGTGGTATATTAAACCTCGACACCTTGAGCAGTGACTCGGTGACTTTCTTATATTATTTCTAGATTTGGGTTGTATATAAAACCTCGGCACCTTGAGCAGCGACTCGGTGGCTGTCTTACATTATTTCTGAAGTTTGATTTATATACTAAACTCCGGCACCATAGGCGGTGACTCGGGGACTGTCCTATATTGTTTCGAAGTAGGGGTTATCCTTTATTAAAAGGGTGAGTATCAAACTTTGACACCCAGAATAGGAACAACTCGCTCTCGTATGATATTCGAGGTCCACACCCAGATTAACAGTCTAAAACCACAGTGATCTAAAGGCAAAAATATACACCAAACTCAAAGAAGTTGAAGGCCGCCAAAGCAAGGATTCGGACGAACAACACCACTTAAAAACAAAGTAATAACGATTACAACCATATATGTCTCAGCGGCACTCGGCAAAAGAAATTCATACCGTACAAAAGACGGACTAATATTCCACGTACATCATACGCCCGGCATACTAGGGGCAAGAAGTAACTTAGAGGTTTTTAGCTGGAGAGGCAGTGGTTTGGACAGGAGTTGCACACTCCGAAGTAGGGGGAACCTCGGCCGAGGTAACCTCGCCCTCCACAGACCCAGGAGCGACTTTGGAGGAAGCCCGGGGCTGTTGAGGAGCGTCAGCTTGCACAGTGGAATGCCCAGTACCTTTGGAGGAGGACCGTGCGTCGCCATTGCCATCCGAGCTCGAACTGGAATCAGTAGAGGCAACCGAGTCACCTTCATCTTCACCTTGTTCAGCAGAGTTATCATCCGAAGCGTCCTCAACTTGGACCTCGTCCTTCGGGTTAGGAAGGAAGCTCAGACCTTCATGCCAGCTATGCACGTCGGCATACTCCACAAGCTAATACGCACGAGCATGCCGGAGAGCAACAAAGTCTGGGTCCTCAACCCATCGAGAGCCAGTGCGCAAATTTCTCAAGATATCAAGAGAAATATCTTCATACCACGACATGATGATGGTGAGAGCCATATCAGCACCAGCTCGTCTGGCCGACTCCCTCCAAAGACTTAGCTGCTTCTCAGAGGCCATTAATCTTTCCACCAACAATTTGACCTCATCAATATTCGGAGTCCCAGAAGTATTCGGCCAGAGAACATGGTAAGCTTGGATAGCTGCCTCCACCAAATCCCTGCCCATAATCTTCATCGGACCAACTGCAGCACCAACAGCAACCAAAAAGTCTTCCATCGAATACTCCGAGTCCGCATCAGCAGGAACACCTCGGCGCACACGAGCGCTAATCACCGCTTTAGAGCTCACGGGCTTAGCTTCCGGAAAATGGTCTGCGCAAAGCACGACTGCATCAGTCAGCAGTAAGAAAAGGAAAAAAGATAACCCGGCCGCAGTGAGAAACTTACGATGAATATAACTCAGCATTATCTGAAGATCTTTAGCCCAGTCAATCTTGCTCTTCTCAAAGCGAGTGATCTCCTCGCTCATCCCACGTGTCTTCAGTTCGGCAGTCTCGAGGAGCTCTTTATTTTTCTGCAATTGCAGACCTAGCCGATTTTTCTCCTCGGAGAACTCCTGGTCGACCTTTTCTAATTCAGACTTCGGCGGCACCTCGGCACGCAAGCAAGCTATCTCGTCATATTTATCCTTCAGCTTCGCCGAGTGAGTAGCGCTTTGTTCTAAAAAATACAGCATCACATCAGGCATGGACGTGCAGTCTTGGTGAGATGCTGCAAAAGTTTGTAACTCGGCTTTACCAAAGCCAAAAGAGTTAAAAGAAACTTAGCACACATTTCAAAGGGGAATATATAAAATAAAAGAGTAACTAACCTTCCAGGGCCTTGACCTTCTTCTCAAGACGGATGTTAAGATTATTGATGTTGCATGTTTACCAACAGAGTGAGCAAACATCTCATGTACAAAACAATAAGAGCGTCAGAGATAACAAAAAGATTTGTCGACTTACCAGCTTTTTTCACCATAGGAATAACCTTCTCATACTTTGCTTGCAATTTTCTATGCGCAAAAAGCAGCCTTTGAAATTCGGCGGTCCGCCGGTCATGCGCAACCTAAGCAATAGAACAAATAGTAAATGGATATTCGAAGCTAAAACAGATCCGAGTCAAGCAAAACTTAACCCGGATCTGGGTGGCTGGATATTCGAAGCTAAAATAGATCCGAGTCAAGCAAAACTTAACCCGGATCTAGGTGGCTGGATATTCGAAGCTAAAATAGATCCGAGTCAAGCAAAACTTAACCCGGATCTAGGTGGCTGGATATTCGAAGCTAAAACAGATCCGAGTCAAGCAAAACTTAACCCGGATCTGGGTGGCTGGATATTCGAAGCTAAAACAGATCCGAGTCAAGCAAAACTTAACCCGGATCTAGGTGGCTGGATATTCGAAGCTAAAACAGATCTGAGTCAAGCAAAACTTAACTCGGATCTAGGTGGCTGGATATTCGAAGCTAAAACAGATCCGAGTCAAGCAAACCTTAACCCGGATCTAGGTGGCTGGAGATTCGAAGCTAAAACAGATCCGAGTCAAGCAAAACTTAACCCGGATCTAGGTGGCTGGATATTCAAAGTTCAGATAGACACAAATCAAGCAAAGTTTAAGGGACATCTAATAAGATGGAGGTTAGAACTCTAAGATAAAATTGAAGAGGACTTTTACAATACCCTGAAATTAACATTAGCCCTTCATTTCTTCTCATCTGACGGCTGATCTCAGCTCGTACTCCACCGTGAGGCTAAGAGAGTACCGGCTAATAAAGCTATGGAGTACCTCAAGTTTAGGGGTAAAATCGCAATCTACACGGTTATTTGTAACTTTATTATCATTCTCCCCATATATTAGACCGGTTGCTATGGAAATCGAGTTGATCTTGGTTTCCCCACTAGTTATTCCACGAACCCTAATCTCCCGTTCGTTGGTACCGGTGGATGGCGGCCACCGTGTGCTGGAGGACGGCGGCCTTTGATCCATGGACCTTCGGAGCGTCGGCCATGGTCACCGACCAGTACGACGCACGCAACAGCCTGATGCTTGGGATCGATCCTTATGTCATATATTTAATATACACTACAGAAGAGAAAGCTAGATGAAGATTGGCTGACATTTGATCTGTGTTCCATTACACGATCGATTTTTTTAGAATTCCGGTGCCCATCTCTCATCTCTGAAGTTTTGTGTTTACCAGAACCTTGTAGACATGGTTTGTTTGATTCGTAACATTGAATGCAAGGAAAAATCGGATGTCGTTGATGGATGTATGGTGACCTCTTGAAAGGGACGGCGGCGGCGGCCTGATGATAGCCGCGAGCAGCGCGGAGCAGTTCACTCGCGACATAGATGCACGAATTTGATTCACGATTAGATCAGACCCACCAAAAAAAACTAAACTACCCTTCTATATGGACGCTCAGATTTAAGTGGTACTCCCACCCATAATTATGGAGTACAAGGGTACCGTAAAAACCCTCAAAATTGAATTAAGTAGAGCATCATAAAACTTCCAAACGAATAACAAGTTATTCGCTTGCAAGCTTCTGGGACTAGAGTATATATAATAACATCTGGAGAACTAATCAAAACTCCATAAAAAACAATTACCTCATTCATCTTGTCACTTTCAAGAACATCTTAGCAGCTTGGTGCAGGCGGCTGCTGATGTCGGAGAGCTGAAACGGCTGGCTGCCTGGATTACCCTCGAACTGATCGGCGGCATTCCAATTGTTGGCATATTCAACCAGCAAGCCGAGACTGTTCCCACTCGCCGTGCGAGTTAGGACTTTACCTCGACATGCTGTGTAGCCACCGTTGCCGCAGGACTTTTATGAAGAGCGAGCTGGGTACTGGCGGCCGGAGTAACGGAGGCTTTGGCAGAAGCAACCCCTTTGCGCAACGCATCAGCAATACTTGGCTGAGAAGAGCCAGCAAGACCTTTCTGGGAGGAGGAATCCTTGATGACGATAGCCTTTTTTGTTTTAGAAGAGGCATCAGTAGGAGCTGATACCTCGGCAATGGGAACGACGTCTTTAGGAGCCGGAGGAGTCATGGTCGCAGAGGGCGCCGAGATATTGACATCCTCGGCCGGGGTTGGAGTTACTATAGAAACCGCGGGGGTAGAAAGAGGCTCATTAGAGACATTAGGGTTCACAGAGGAGGCGACAAGTTCGGTTGAAATATTTGTGGGCCGAGTGGAATCAACATCAACGAGAGGAATCTCAGGCACATTGTGGCGAGGTGGCGTCCGATTCGGAGCTGGAGGAGATGCAGCGCGAGAAGGACTGGGAATCCTGGTATCTTCAGTAGGCGGAGGGGAAGGCTGCCGAGTCGTACGACTCGTCATGCTGGGACCGCCGGGCTTGACAGAAGGTGGAGCACTACGAGAACAAAAAAGGTAAGTTAAAAAGCAGAAAGAGAAAAACAAGAAATAAGAGCAAAAGAGACTCACCCAGTGACCCCGAGCATGGTCTTGCGCCTAGGAGGATTCGGAGCTGACTTCTTCATTCGCATTTTGGGAACCGTCTCTGAGGCACCAGCGGGAACACCACGTTTCCCCGAGGTAACAGGAGGCCGGGAGGCAAGAGGCTCGGCGTCGTGAACCTGACCGGCCGGATTAGCTGAGAAAGTAGAAGCCGGAAATGCATAAGAAATTGGCACTGCGGCAACTACCTCTAGAACTTGGACCTCGTCCGAATCACCTTCCTCCTCGTGAGCCGGAGTCTTGCCACGAGCGCGAGCCGGAGTGAGATCAGCCTTGGGGACGAACTCTTCTGAGTCCGCTCCCCACTATCCGGAGTATTCTGATCCGCAGGCCATGGGAGTGACAAAATCTCGGCATCCTCATTCTTCTGCTCATCAAACCTCTGTAGGACAAGAAGGAGAAAAATTAGCAAAGAGAATTACTAACGCAGTTAAGGAGCGAAACACTAAACAGCAAACTTACTGCGGGTGGGGGACGCTCACGGGTGAACGGCTTCAGTCCCCAAGCCCAATCCTCCGGCATCTCCATTCTAAAAATAGCCCGGACACGCTTGAAAATGAGGTAGTTGTCCAGCTCCACCGTCGAGACTCGGTTGGGGTCAAGGGGACCGCTCATATAGCAGAGTTTGTGTGTGCGTTTCTGGAACAGGCAGATTCGGCTGCTGACGAAGGTAGTCATTAGATCCTCGCCGCGTAGCCCGGCGCGGATCAGCTCCTTCAGCCGAATCTCAAAAGCCTCGGCCAAAGCATGGCTCTTCCTCGGATTATATGTCCAATTCATCTTGGAAGGAGGGCCAATGGAGAAGGTAGGAAGCCGAATTCTATCTTTATTCCCCGTATTCTTGACATAGAAAAAGGACTTGTGCCACTTCTTGCACGATTCTAGTCCCGCAACACGAGGGAATTCGGATTTCCTCCGAGGTGTGATGGATGCAGATCCACATTGGGTGAGCAACTTCTCGGAGGGGTGCAGAGATTTGTCTGGGACGACATTCGAACGAATCTGGAAAAACTTTGACCAGACATGCACGGATGGCCACAGGCCGAAGTATCCCTCCGACGCAGAGATGAAGGCCGAGAGAGAGGCAATGGCGTTGGCGGGGAGATGATGCGGCTGAAGGCCGAAGTAATCAAGAAACTCCCTAGCAAAGTCGCTAAGAGGGAGATCAAGGCCGCGTGCGAAATGCGACACGAAAACTACATACTCTCCGTCCCTAAGGTCTGGAGAGGACTCGCTGCTGGGTAAGCGACAAGCTACCTCGGCAGGAATCCGATGAGTCCGGATAAGCCACTCGATCTCGCGGTGAGTGACGGAGGAACCCTGCCATGAGCCCCGCTCGGGCCCAGATTCGGCATCGTCATCTTCAACGAGCGCACCGCTGACAGAACTAGACATGAGATCGCCGAAGAAACTTGTGGAGGAGGAGATAGCGGCGGAGGAAAATCTAGAGCTGCAAGGCCCCGTCGTGGTTCTACCCAAAAACGGCGGCGGAGCAGAGAAAGAACTGCCGTGCGAGTAAAGAAGAAGAACAGAAATCTCTAGAAGAAAATCTAGGCGATTGGACCGGAAGAACTCACCGGCGACGGTGCCGGAACGAGCGAGCAGGGGCGAAGGCGACGGAGCAGTACGGCAGGACCCCTGCTGTCAAGGGCTCAGACGAGCGCATGGCGGCGGAAGCGTGAGCGGGGGCAGAGGCGCGAGGAAGAAGAAGGGCGCAGGTAAGCAAAGGGGGAAGTGAATCCCCCAGCGCCGCGCCCCTCTTTATAACCGCGCTACCTGCGAGGTAATGGGATCGTGGGTGTGGCGGTTGACCGTGTAGATCGTGTATACAACACGAACACACGACGATAAGTGGAACCGCACCGATGACCACACGATGGAAAAGAGAGCCACGATCCCCGACGGAAACGGCACGCGAGGCGTCGCAGTGCCGACGCGACGGGCGCAGCAGTAACTGTAGCCTATCAGAAAATACTGTAGAGGAACAAAAAACTAGGGAAACAATGATGAGTATGACACGTAGGACGAGGTGTACGCGAGAAGATACGATGATACCTCGAACGAGAAAAAGGTAACTCGGAAACCATGCAAAGCAAATGCCGTGAAACTGATACGACCCGGCCGAAGTTGTCGGCAGGGCCATACCAACTTCGGGGACTAATGTTGGGGAGATGACCTCGGATAGGGTAAAGACGGGGAAAGACGAAAGGGTGTTACCCGTTGTGTTTCCGAGTTACAGTCTGAGTCGGCCGAATCCTGTAGAGGTCGTCCGGGAAAGGGAAGGGCAGGACCCTTATGATAATGGCAAGGCATTACCCGGCCGAGATATCGCGTAAGTCGGCCGGGTTAGCCCGAGTAATCTTAATGCAGGTGAAGGACGAGCCGAGTTACGCGAGGAAGGGCCGAATGATACGAAGCTTGCAGGAGAAGGAGAAGCCTAAAGTCAAACTCTAGCTGCAAGCTACAGAGAATCTGAGCGGAGCCAAGCACAAGGGACAAAGGCGCAGTGCGACAGAGGGGAAGAAGGAGGTCACGGAGGTGACAGTCCTGGATCCCGAGGCACGCATGAGGGGCCCTCTGGAACCTTGCCGTCATTAGAGGGGCGACAGGGAAAGGAGGCCGCCGAACTACTATATTGGGACAAGCATATTCCTCGAATATGCTTGCCACGTCAGCCCTAAAGAAACCCAAGGCTCTCCTTTATAAGGAGGGGCTTGGACCCTGAGGAGGGGATCGGCTCATCTTAGTACCGTTAGGCTGGTAAAGTTCTTCCTTTCTCCTTGTATACAGCTCAAGGAGCACTTGTAACTCAAGGAAGGAGAAATAAAGATCTTTGCCTTAGTCTTTTGTGTGTAGAATCAACAACATCATCCCTCCCCAGATCCCACTAGCATCCATTGGCCCCTCACTTTAGCCTACCCATGGCATCTGCCGTGTCACCACCACGACAGTGTTGCTCCGGGAAAAATAATGACTTTGGCTTTTGTCCCATCCAATTCCGAGAATATTGATTTTCTGCCTTTCTGGAACCAAAAAACAGAAGAAAACATGCAACTGGCACTGTGGCAACTTGTTAATAGGTTAGTTCTAGAAAAGATATAAAAACACCTCAAAGTGTAGACAAAGCAAAGCAAAGTAGATACAAAACAAGCATGGAGCATCAAAAATTATAGATACGTTTTCGACGTATCAATGGTGATGCTGCAAGTTTCCACCATGATTAGGCATGGCTTAGGATAGCGGCCCAGGCGTTTCTCTAACACAGGATACAAACTCCATGGAGTTACAAGTTCCCTCTTTATTTCACACCGGTGACATCCATAGACAAAATAACATAATATCAACTAAGTACAAAGTACAAATGCAATGTTGAAAAAGTTCCCCATGACAGCACGGTTCTGCTAATTCCAACTTATAAGTGCAAGCATATACAACAAAGTTGTCACAATGGTTCAAGTTTATTAGGGGCAAAGAATATAAAGTGTGCCATCAAGTTCGTGAGGGATTTAATCACTAAGTTTTCACATAACAAAATGGTTTTTAATTGGAAGATAGCTGAAAACTAGAATATACTTGGAATGGCGTAACACACCATGCATAGGAGTTTATAGTGGACACTTTGGAATAACTTGGTTTCTTGGGAGTTGGAAGCATGAGTAGAGCTTACTCATACAAGTGGAGGCTAGCAAAAGACTAGGAGCAACCAACTAAGAGAGCATAATGGCCATAATCATGCAGTGCAACAAAGCATACTAATCAAAGCAAAGAGTGGTACTACAAGTCAAGGACTAAATGATCATAGAGGCTAATGGTGACTTGTCATAGTCATAACATGGTGTGATCATGTGCCAAGTCAGCCCAAGCAAAGCATCAAAGGAGAATACCACAATACTATGGTTTTGCATGCTAAAACAACGCATAATTTCTTCAAGGCACACTAAGCAATCCCAATTGTTTGGAACAATACATGCTACAGTAATAATCACTAAGCATAAGATCAAAATAAAACCTAGCATGTCATGCTAAAGTCTAAGTTACAGTCAATGCAAGCTCCTTTTGCATTTCTAGCAATAACTTACTACTCCTTTCCAAACACCAAGCAAACTTATTTGCAAAACAACACAACAAGAATGAGGGTCCAAACTACTAAAGAAAACTAAACAAACTAAGCAAATCAAACGAAAACTAAGACTCTCCAAGAACAACACAACTGTGCATGAAACAATAAAAACGAAGTGTCTAGACGGACCTGAGCTTTTTATTGATGAAGAAGGGGATGCCTTGGGCATCCCCAAGCTTTAACGCTTGTACCTCTTGGATATTTCTTGGGGTGACACCATGGTGGCATCCCCAAGCTTGAGCTTTTGTCCATTCTTCATCTCATTGCATTATTCTTTCTCTACACCTGAAAACTTTCCTTCACACAAAACTTCACACAATCTTCATTAGCAACATTAGTGTATTCAAAAGATATTAGACCTCTGGCAAAGCTTTGAAACAGCAAGGCTTTTCACTAAAAACACAAGATACTGTAGTAACTCCTTCAAAAAGCTCAATTCACCTAAAGAGAACTAAAAAAGGAATCAATAAGAAGCAAATGCAAATAATGGCAGAAATCTGTCAAAACAGACCAGCAGGTAGAAACCAATTTTTTCGAACATCTCCTGTTGCTCAAATCAAAACATGTTGAACAAACGAAAGTTAGCTAACATACTGGGGGATTCACTCGTAACTTTTCAGCTCAATCCGAGTTACATAGACTCCTCATGATTTTTTTGGTGGAGGACAGAAATCTGTTTCGGGACAGCAACTCCCCAAATCTTGATCTGTTTCTCAAGCTCACCGAGGTTTGTGGCAGTAGCTTGATCTGTTTCTCTCTTGTTCTTCATAGTTATTCATAGATTTTCAGTGCAAGAATTTTCTAATTTTTATGTAACTCAGATTGCAGTCAAATTTATACAGCATTTACAATTTTAATCCTATTTATGCACAAAAATTGGCTAAAATTCTTAACATGTCTAAGTGGGCAAAAATATCCTTTTTTCTGCTATTGAAAATCTGGACAGATTCTGCCATGTTTTGTTTTAACCATTCCCAAGTGTCCTAAAATGAATTTGTATGAGTCATATTATATGATAGGGATATGTAGGAACATTATATGCTTGCTGGAACATTTAGAAAGAATTTTCTCTTTGATATATATGCAACAACTATTATACTCTTGTACCACTAATGTCACCACTCAGAAAAGAGATGGGAAAAAAAGTTTTGTGATAATGTTTTTTGACAGGGAATAGAGGAACATCACACCAAGAGCAATCCAAGTATGGTGAAAACCATAAGATTGGGGATGCCCAACTCACCCCACTCTACCTACTCAATTCTCAGTTTGCAAACCTCTAAACTCTGTCTTTTTAGCAACATAAAACTATCATAGAAACTTGGAGCGTCTGTTTTGTCATTTTATTTTTGTTTTGCATTAAAAAGACCACCACCACTATTATTATAATTATTTATGATCAAGCTACTGAAAATAAACTTTGACATGATGAAATTAAAAATGAATAAGAATTCCTTGAAATAAAATAAAAGGGGAAATAAAAGCAAAAAGATGAAAATCATGTTGTGTCTAGTTCTTAAGCTCATGTACTTTATATGAAGTATGATTTGTTTTGTGCCTATTAATTTGTATCCATTGCTTGTGTATATTTATGTTCAACATTAAGGATCAAGGTGAGAAAATAAATGTTGACATTATGAACTAGATATCACACTCTTTAAATCTCTTTTTTGCTAAGCCTTCATAATACAAGCTAAGATTTGGTCCAAACCCCATAAACTAGACTAGGCATATCCATCTATTTGTGGCAAAAGCGACTTTCAAGTATAGTATGTATATTAATCCTCTAAACATTCTTAAAAACACCTTTTCATGTATTTTAAAGCTCATAAGAAAGTAAGGTTTGGGGTGATACCACTAAGGAAATTTTTGTATTTTACATCTTATTAGTTGTTGTTGGCTAAACCATACTGGTATGGCATAAGCTTTCAATGTTGAATGTTGATAATTAATAATGTTTAAGTTCTGTCTATGGATTGCATCAATGTGAAATGAAGTGTGCACACTGGAGTAGGCATGTTGAGAGAAAACACTCCTAAATCGCTAGTCAAATCCGCGCGTCGTGCGGCAACTCATGGGGGAAACTTACAACATGATGATCCTTGCTGGTATGATTCATATGTCTGTTTTTCTTGTTCTTCTGGAGTAGAGATACTGCCCCCACCCACCTTGAACATAACCAAGGAATTATGTTACCTCTTATGCTAAATAAATGAATAAATAAATAGAATAGGGGGGCATATAGCTACACATGGAGCAAGAGGTACTTTAGTGATGCGGTTTCTTAGACCAACATGAGCATACAATGAGAAGCCTAAGTTAAGTGGCATGAGGAATGCAATGTCATAGGTATGATGCATGAAAAAATCAACTTGTAAGATGTTTAGCACATAAACCATATGAATCTTTGAAATAAAAGATACTTGGAACCCCATCCTTATTAGTATTGTTGACATGAACTACATAGCTCAAAACTTTATTTCACATTCTTTATGGAGGATTAACATATGTATTCAATGCTTACTTTTAGTACGATATTCAAAACATCTCAAGGGAAGACATAAAACTAAGAAGTGAGTCTTTTAGTCAAGGACATGAAACTAACAAGTATCCCAAAAATAAAGGCATGAAACACCAATGCCAATCATGAAAAGAGTCTCTTATTCTATAGGTTCATCAAAGTGTGCTTGAAGGTTTATTTTGTTCATCATTTGTTTTATCACTCCATCACTTATTGTTCAACATATTTATAGATGTGTAAAAGATACAACTTGTTAGTACACTTGAATATTATGTTTCATTGAAAGAAATTGAGCCTATGAACTCTACATGATAATTAAGGAAGAAAAGGTAACAAACTCCAAAGTCCATGTTTAGTTTTTATTACCTTCATGCTCGAGGTCGAGCTCGATCATAGGTTAAGCTTGGAGATGTTGATGCATGTAAAATGCATACATGAACTTTGTAGTTTGTTCACATGTTTTCCCACATATTTGCATCATATATAATGTTATATCCATGATTTATATTAATTTTTGGGGATTTACCAATGATCCCCTTTATTTTGGCTATAACCTGGTCGGGCAGAAAACCCTATTTTCAATGTTTTTGATGTTTCAGAACTTATACGAAGTCAAATGTACCTGCATTTTTGGGAATGTCATGATTTATCCATGAGAAGCATCTGGAGCACAAGAATCCACCCAGAGGGCCAGAGGACCAAGATAGCTTGGTTGGTGCGCCTACCCTAGTTGGACGCGCCAATTATGCTATCTCCCTCCTCGGTCGTCCGATCGCCTCGATTCTTTCGCCCACGGAGTTCTCTTGACCTAAAAAACCCTATATAAGGACCCCCACCCTGAGAGTCTTGAGACGGAACACACCAGAGATGAAAACACCACCAAATAGAGTGAGATGCATCAAGGATTGGAGGAGGAAACTCCGTCGGAGCCACCTCCGGGGAGATATCCACCCTCTCCAACATCTCCGACATCACCACCATGATGAAGAGGGAGTAGTATACCTCCAAGCTATGGGTTTGTGGCAGTAGATTGATCTATTTCTCTCTTGTTCTTCATAGATCTAGTACCATATGAGCTTGATTATGGTCATATTTGTAATTTCTATGTGGTGGATCTTTGTTCTATGATTTGATATTTGATATTGGAATCTACTTTGTGTAATATGTTTTGATAGATGCATATCATGCACCCTGTTATTAATTGCTTGTTTTGATCCAACATGTATGCAAGAACTTGTATGGGGAGAAGTGTGTATTAGATGGAGTAGCATGGTGGTAGAGATTGAATTGTGACAAGCAATATTCAAGATCTATTTTGGTTTTTACCTTTATTTTGCTGCCTCACTAGGGATAAATTGAAATCATGTGATATAGTTATGTGGTGGCGCCCAACACTTGTCATGGAACGCTTCGTTGGAAACCCCAAGAGCAAGGTGTGAAGCAGCAAGTTTTCCCTCAGCTGAGACCGAGGTTATAGAACCAGAAGGAGGAAGGAAACATCACACAGGTGTTGCAAGCAACGCGGAGACTTGCACAACACAAACTCAAGACTTTGCCCCAACGAATCAGTGATGCTGTCAAGCTCACCGGTTTGCTGTAACAAAGGAATAAATGTATGGTGTGGAAGGTAATGGTTTGCAGCAAGTAAACAAGTAATAGTGGTAGATGTATCAATGGTAAAGATTGGACCGGGGTTCATAGTTCACTAGATGTGCTCTCCTTAGATAAACAACATGGCATGAAGGGTAAACAAATTACAGCAGGGCAATTGACAGGAACTGAGCAAGGCATAACAATGCAATTACTAGCCAGAAAGATCCTATGAGGTTGATTGGGCACTACAACAATATACATAGACCGCCATCCAGCTGCATCTATGACTAGAAGTCCACCTTCAGGTTATCATCCGAACCCCCTCCAGTACTAAGTTGCAAGCAATAGACAACTGCTTTAAGAAAAGTGTGTAAGGTAAATAGTCTACATGTTCCATGAACAAGAGACCATTGTTTTCTCCCTAGTAGCAACAACACATCTACAACCGAAGAGATTTATGTCACTTCCCTTGGAAACTAGAGGCATGAACCCACTTTCGAGCATAAATACCCGCTCTTGGAGTCACTAGCAACTACTTGGCCAAGATAGCTACTAACAATGGAGAGCATGCAAGATCACAAACAACACAGACATTATAGAATCATAAAGACAAAACCATTAATCAAACCAACATAATAATCTCAATATTCATCGGATCCCCGCAAACACAACATGCATGATTACAAATAGATTAGATCTTGATCATGAATGGAGCTCACAAGATCTATACATGAAAGCACAAATGAGGAGATACAACCATCTAGATACTACATGGACCAATAGTCCAAGGTGGAGCAACTCACGCATCATACCGGAGAGAAGGCCTTGATGACTCCTTGATGGCACCAGAGAACTTGGTGCTTGATGTGGAGTATTTTTGGGAACCCTAAGAGCAAGGTGTGAATAGCACAACAGCAAGTCTTCCCTCAGTTGAGACCGAGGTTATCAAACCAGAAGGAGGAAGGAAACGTCACATAGGTGTTGCAAGCAACGCGGAGACCTGCACAACACAAACTCAAGACTTTGACCCCAATGAATTAGTGAGGTTGTCAAGCTCACCGGTTTGCTGTAACAAAGGATTAAACGTATGGTGTGGGAGGTAATGGTTTGCAGCAAGTAAACAAGTAACAGTGGAGGATGTATCAATGGTAAAGATTGGACCGGGGTCCATAGTTCACTAGAGGTGCTCTCCTTAGATAAACAACATGGCATGAAGGGTAAACAAATTACAGCGGGCAATTGATAGGAACTAAGCAAGGCATAACAATGCAATTACTAGCCAGAAAGATCCTATGAGGTTGATTGGGCAATACAACAATATACATAGACCGCCATCCAGCTGCATCTATGACTAGAAGTCCACCATCAGGTTATCATCCGAACCCCCTCCAGTATTAAGTTGCAAGCAATAGACAACTGCTTTAAACAAAGTGTGTAAGGTAAATAGTCCACATGTTCCATGAACAAGAGACCGTTGTTTTCTCCCTAGTAACAACAACACATCTACAATCGAAGAGATTTCTGTCACTTCCCTTGGAAACTAGAGGCATGGACCCACTATAGAGCATAAATACCCCCTCTTGGGGTCACTAGCAACTACTTGGCCAAGATAACCACTAGAAACAAAGAGCATGCAAGATCACAAACAACATAGACATGATAGAATCATAAAGACAAAACCATTAATCAAACCAACATAATAATCTCAATATCCATCGGATCCCCGCAAACACAACATGCATGATTACAAATAGATTAGATCTTGATCATGAACGGAACTCACTATACATGCAAGCACAAAGGAGGAGATACAACCATATATCTACTACATGGACCCATAGTCCAAGGTGGAACTACTCACGGATTATACCGGAGAGAAGGCCTCCGGAATGATCTCCCCTCCGGTAGGGTGCCAGGAAGAACTTCATATCTCCCTGATCTAGGGACGATGGTGGTGGCGGCTACAGACGGTTCGTGGATTTCTGATCGGGTACTCAGGGTTTCTGCATCGGGGGCTTCTTATAGGCGAAGGGGCGAGACCTGGAGGCGGCCAGGGCCACCAAACCCTAGCCAGGCGTGGGCCCACCTGCCCCCGCGCCTGGGGTGGCTCTGACCCCTTGGCTGGCCCCTCCGGCTCTCCTCTTGACTTCTTGTTCCCCACGGAAAGTAATTGACTTTGTCCTTTGTCCCGTCCAATTCCGAGAATATTTCTTTACTAACTTTACTGAAACCAAAAACAACAGAAAACAGGCATCTGACACTGTTGCAACTTGTTAATAGGTTAGTACCAGAAAACTTGTAAAAAGCACCTCAAAGTGTGGATAAGTAAAGCAAAGTAGATACTAAACAAGCATGGAGCATCAAAATTTATAGATACGTTTCCAACGTATCAGCATCCCCAAGCTTAACTCCTGCTCGTCCTCGAGTAGGTAAGTGATAAAGAGAATAATTTTTGAGGTGACATGCATCCTCACAAAGATCCAACCATTTGCAAGCATTGAAAGCTAGGATCAAAGAACTCTAAACATGTGCATGAAATATGAAGTTATAACAATAGGACATAGTAACTATGCATGCAACATGACAAGCTACAAACAAAGATCATGAATAACATGTATTGAAAAACATTTGTTTGTTTCACATGCAGAAAACATAGCATAGTGGCAATCAGCTTGTCCCTCATAGAGTAGCAATATAATGCATGGGACACCTAAAAAGTACACAAGGGTGACTATAAACATGTAGCACAAGATCAAGTAATAACACAATATGCATCAATTAATAAGCTTTGGAACACTGCACACAGAATGACAACTATGCTCTCTTAATGGTGCCTAAAGGTAGAAGGTGGAGACTCAACAGTGGTGGAAGAAAGACCTTTTTGTAAAGGAAGCAGTGATTACAAGTTTCAAAAAAAGATTCCAAAAATTATGGTACTTGTTATCTTTCAGCCCTCATTGCCCCTATCATAAGCATCTTGAAGTGGTTAAGGTTTAAAGTGGCAAAGCTAGAGTATATGCTTGATGAAGTATAAGCTGGCAATCTCATGCCCCTTGAATACGAGAGCCACACCTCATGCATACTCAACTTTGGGTCCAGGTAAGTTCTTGTCACTGTAAGTATTTGCATATCATTGAGAACCGCCAAAGGGGTACCCCTTGCACATGGTACATGAGCTTTCCCATAACTAAAATGACAAGGCAAGTAGACAATGGGCATCTCAGCAATTCTTCTTATGTACCATGGGAATATGGTGTTTTTCTCTCTTTCCTATTTTCTCAATGCGTCTCTTTTTTATAAGAAGAATGCTTCATAGATGTCACTATGGTGATGCTGCAAGTTTCCACCATGATTAGGCATGGCTTAGGCTAGCGGCCCAGGTGTTTCTCTAACACAGGATACAAACTCCATGGACTTACAAGTTCCCTCTTTATTTCACACCGGTGACATCCATAGACAAAAGAACATGATATCAACTGAATACAACAAGGTACAAGTGCAATGTTGAAAACGTTCCCTATGACAGCACGGTTCTGCTAACTGCAACTTATAAGTGCAAGCATATGCAACAAAGTTGTCACAATGATTCAAGTTTATTAGGGGCAAAGAATAAAGTGTGCCATCAAGTTCGCGCAGTCTTTAATCACTAAGTTTTCACATAAAAAATAGTTTTTAATTGGAAGATAGATGAAAACAAGAATATACTTTGGAATGGTGTAACACACCATGCATAGGAGTTTATAGTGGACACTTTGGAATAACTTGGTTTCTTGGGAGTTGGAAGCATGAGTAGAACTTACTCATACAAGTGGAGGCTAGCAAAAGACTGGGAGCAACCAACTAAGAGAGCAATAATGGCCAAAATCATGCAATGCAACAAAGCATACTAATCAAAGCAAAGAGTGGTACTACAAGTTTAACATCCCTAAAAATCATGTTTCAAACTCATGCATATCATCCATGCATCCATGATCATATGTTTTCATTTCAAACAAAACAATCCAAAAACAGGGGCATATGAGCTCATTATTTCATGTGATCAACATTTGAAACAAATGCTACTCTTCTATAGGAGATTGTTGTTCATGAAACCAAACCTTGTGCCTTATTGCTTTCAGAATGAGTTGCTAGATTGCTAAGACCTAAACCCAAGTTTTCAAAGCAAATACAATTTGAAAACCCATTTCAGAAAATCAAATCAGAAATAGAAAAGGAATAAAGAAAAGGAAAAGGGCCAGCGCCAGGGTTTGAGCCCATCAACAGATCCAGCCCAGCTAGCCCACCCGGGTCCCCCCTTTCTCTCTCTCACGCGCAGACGCACCCACAGAGTCGCTGACGCCCGGACCCCACTCCCTCTCTGTTCTATTCGCTGACAAGTGGACCCGTGACCACGTCGTCGTCTTCGTCAATCACGCGCGCCTGCGTCGCTCACGCCGCCGTTACTCGCCGCAGTCACTGCCGTGTTGATTCCCATTGATTCCGCGAGTAACTCCATGCCCAGCTCCGGCTATAAGATCCTCTCCCCACTCCGCTCCTTCCCCTCACTCACCAACCGCAGAGAGCCGCTAGGCTGTCCACAATCGAACTTGCGTCGCCGCGGTACTGAGCATCTCCGGCAGCAAATTCCGGTGAGTCCTGACCGCCCCTGTGCCTCTGATTCAAACGAGTGTGTCCAACATGACCTCGTGCATCTTCTGATACCCTTTGCTTGCCTGCTTGTGACCCAGGATGTCGTCCCCTTTCGTTCCTGCAAACGACCGAGCCGCCACTCAACTCCGGCGACCGATTACGGCAAGCACTGCACGCCCCTTGATTTGTCTCGCATACGAGGTTGTTCGCCACTGTCTTGCACATCTCCTAAACCATCTGGTTCGTGCTAGGGCGACGCGGAACCTCGGCAACGACTTCGACAGCAACCACCTGACGTCGTGCACGACTCCGACGAGCTCCCTCAGCCACTACAGCACGCCCCTTGACCAGCCATCACCACCTTGAGCATCAACAGCTCTCTGCGATTCCGGTAAACCCCTTCTCCCTCTCCCGCGCGACCTAGAATGCCAGCTCCTCCACTGACAGAGGCGCCTCCGCCAGTCGCCGCCGCTAGTGCCGCTCGACTTTGGTCAAAGCAACAACCGCCGTTAGATCTGCATCGTAGGGATTAGATTAGATCTGGAGCGAAGCATGTTCTTTAGATCTGGCGCGTTGGATCTAACTTGATCCGACGGCGCGGAAGCGTGATCCTGAGTGAAACGGTACCGGACAATAGGATAGCGCCGCGTGGCAGTAGTTTAGATTTAAAACTGAGTTTGAATCAGATTATTGTTTGAATTTGATTTGGCTATAGCTTTGATCCCCACGTTAGAATTTGACAAATTTTATATCGTTGGAATCAGGAGAACAAGATCTTTCTAAATATGCAATGTGTTTAATGTTTTGCCTCTGTTAAAATGGTTTTATTTGCAGAAACATGTGTAGGGCTTATTTGGGTATAGGAATTGTTTAGGATTTGTTTTTAGTGTTAAATAAATTTGGTTTGGCAAGTTTTTGACTTGTTTAGGTTTCAGTACTATGCACTTGCTTGGTTGAGTTTTAAAAATCATTACTTAGCTTTTTGCATGCATGCATATATTTTTGCTTGTATATGTTTTGTGTGTAATTTGTTGCTACCAATTTTTGTGTAGATTTTGGTGCTAGTGATTGTGATTGTGAAGAGTGCTACTCACCCAACTACCAAGGCAAGTGGTACTTCATGAATATTTTTATCCCATGTTTTATACTAAGCATTAGAAATATTTTTGCTAAGTCTTGCATGTTAATATTTTGCCTAATGACATGATGGGAAATCCCAAGTAGTTATAGAATTACTAGGAAATTTCTAAGTTAAGTTACTATCTATGCCATGCTTAGCCTAGCTAGTAGCAAACAAGGGTTGGTGAAACATACATACTATGATGAGAATATTTCTAAGTCTTTGGACTTTTGTTTTGCTTAATAAAATAACTAAGTCAATGAATCACCTGGGTGGAAAGAGACTTGATTGGTGGTTTTGGTTGAGTGGTTACACAAGGCCCATGGATATGGTTTACCTTGTGTATCTCACTTGTGGAAAGCCACCCAGGAACAAAGGGATTTTAGAGGCCAAGTGTTGAGAAACTTCTAGTGCAGCCACTTGGCAATATGGGCTCTGCTTGGATCACATAGGTTGCTAGAACTTAGCCATTTGAACAGTTGGTGGTAGTGGGAATGATAGGTTGGAGCGCGTCCATTTGGCCTAAGGGAAGGCTTCTGAAAGGTCCTGTCTTCGTGAAATCAAGTCTGGTGGGGAAAGTGCACAACCTCTGCAGATGGAAAAATCTAAGTACTTAGTCAAGTCCATGGTAATGGACAACTTGAGCATCGAGACATGGAAGCTATCAAGAATCTCATCATTCCAACTTCTAAGTAAAAACTTGTGGGTGAACAAGGGTGAAGGACAGGGGCGGATCCAAGGGGGGGGCCAGCAGTGGTCAGATCCCCCCCAATCGTTCGCCCCCCCAACGTTTTTCAGTAGGTAATACTATTAGTCTGCTGTATATACGTATACTAATGGTCAGAAGTGAATCCTCTAATTAGGGCCTATTGTTAATTAATTGATCCATACATTAATGTCCACCGATTAAGTCAGCCCAATATACGACAGCCCATGCCGATGTACCAGGTTAGGTACCAAGCGATCAATCTGATCGGTCCATCTAAGCTGTGTTTGCGTGCGTGCCTGCCGCCTCTGTCTCCAATCTCGCTCTGGTAGGTCTTACGACACTCGCCGCTGCCGCCTGCCAATCGCCATTCGCCGACCTACCGCAGTGCCGCCTGCCAATCGCCATTCGCCGACCTGCCGCAGTGTCGCCTGTTGCTGCCATTGACCTTGCAATTTTGTGTCATACGTCGGAAGATAGACTTTGTGCAGACCTAAAGGTAACCGCTGATCCTGATCCTGATCCATATACTGTCATGCCCATCATACATTCATACTACTCCCTCCGACCCATATTAGTTGACTCAAATTTGTCTAGATTTGGATGAATCTAGACACTATTTATTATATATGTTCATCCAAATTTTGAGAAATTCAAGTCAAGCAATATGGGTCGGAGGGAGTATATCAATTTTATTTGACTGGAAGGCGTTGCGCCTCTGCCTTTTCGTCATGAGTATAATAAAAACAGTGGCTTAGTTAATTAATTCGAGTCTTTTGTAATTTTGTTTTTGCTTGAAGATGAAGAGGAAGGCACCAGGACAACGGGGAGTAGATTTCTTTTTTAGCCGACTTGGATCAACTTCAAGCGCTAATATTACTATTTCTGAAAATGCAAATCCATCTTTGGAGCAGCAAGCTATTGTAGATGATAGTCCCAATCCGGCTAATATGCAAACTAATGATCAGAATACCGTGGAACCAACAAAAGTTTCAGAACAAGGTAGAATTGGAAGCACAACGTAACGAAAGGGATCCAGGTAAGCGCCAACAGATTTGGGAACTTCCTCTTGATAAGCAAGAAGAAGCACGGAGATTCTATATTACTGAAGGCCCTTATCAGCCATACATGAGAGAGTATCCATATAATGGAAAAGAAAAAAATCATTGCCGATTTCAGTTTAGCTATTTCACAAATTTTCCTTGGCTAGAGTATTCACTTTCCACACATCGTGCATATTGTCTACCTTGTTTTGTCTTCACAAAAAAGCCAAGTGGAAAGTGTGGTTCGGATACATTCACAGTGAAGGGGTTTATAAATTGGAAGAAGGTGAATGATGGTAAAGATTGTGCTTTCTTAACCCACATGGGCAAAGATTCGAACTCAGCTCATAATTATTCAGTTCGGTGTTTTGATAATCTGAGAAATAGTATGACCCACATTGACAAGGCAATTGTACACGCAACTGAAAAAAAGGTTTTAGATGCAAGGCTAAGGCTTAAAGTTACAATTGATTGCATTAGGTAAGAAATATTTTTTATCCTACAGAATAGCATATTATATATTGTACTAAGCATGTTAGTAACAATTTTTCCTTGTTGATTTAACTAGGTGGTTAACATTCCAAGCTTGTGCTTTTAGGGGCCATGACGAATCTCGAGGATCCATAAACCAGGGTAATTTTCTTGAATTGGTAAAGTTATTGGCCTTTTACAACAAGGATGTGGATGCGGTTGTATTGGATAACGCTCCACATAATGTGAAATACATCTCCCATACTATCCAACAAGAAATTCTTAAGTTATTTTCTCGAAAGGTTCAGATGCAAATTAGAGAAGAAATTGGTACTAGCAAGTTTTGTATAATGGTGGATGAAGCTCGAGATGAATCAAAAAAAGAGCAGATGGCATTGGTCCTCTGGTTTGTGAATAATGAGGGATTCATAAAGGAGCGTTTTCTTGATATCATTCATGTCACTGACACTGCCGCACTGACTCTCAAACAAGCAATTTGTGCTGTTCTTGCAGACAATAATTTGAACATCCGAGATATAAGAGGACAAGGATATGACGGGGCAAGTAACATGCGAGGTGAATGGAATGGGTTAAAAGCTCTAATTTTAAATGAGTGTCCTTATGCTTATTATGAACATTGCATGGCTCATCAGTTGCAATTGGCTCTTGTTGCGGCATCAAGAGAGGTACATGAGGTGCACAACTTTTTCCAACATGCTATTCTCATTATAAATGTTGTCAATGCGTCGCCTAAACGCAATGATGAGTTACTAGAAAATCAAGCTGCAGAAATTGAACGTGAAATTGAGTTGGGTGAGCTTGATACAGGAAAAGGAGCAAATCAGATAGGATCTTTACAAAGACCTGGGGACACTAGATGGAGTTCTCACTTCAAGTCTATTCAGAGTTTACTTAAGATGTTTGGTGCTACGGTTGCTGTCCTACAGAGTGTAGCAACTGATCGATCGGTCTCAAAATATTCTAGAGGAGATGCTGTAGGTGCTCTGAAAATAATTATGTCATTTGATTTTGTGTTCATTCTGCATCTAATGGAGAAAATCATGAAGATCACAGATGTCTTATGTCAAACTCTTCAAAAGAAGTCCATTGACATTTTAAATGCACTGGATTCAGTTTCGAACACAAAAGTGTTGAGTGGTAAGTTAAGAGAAAATGGTTGGGAATCTCTCTTGGAGGAGGTTCAGTCTTTTTGTATCAAGCATGACATTGAGGTCCCTGATTTAAATTGCAAGTAATACCCCTCTCCTTGTATAATTATAAGTTAGAATATGTGTTATCATACTTACTTATCTCTGGTACTAATATATATTACAATTTGTAGGTATGTTGATGTGACAAGGTCTCGCAACAAGCATGATAACACAACAACACTACATCACTACAAAGCAGACGTGTTCAATGTTGCTATAGATCAACATTTGGTTGAGATAAATGATCGCTTTGGTATCCAAAGTACAGATCTCATGACACTCTGCGCATCTTTGGATCCAAGGCATGATTCTTTTGATATCTCAAAAATATGCACACTGGTTGATGAAGTTTTATCCAGAGGATTTTTCTACTCAAGAAAGGGCTCAACTGGAGTCTCAACTTCCCCATTTCCAGTTGGATGTTTGCAATAACCCACAACTGAAATATTTGTCTTCACTTGCTGATTTGACAGTTGGACTATTTAAAACAGGTAAAGCTGCTACATACTCAATGGTTGATAGATTATTGCGATTAGTCATAACTCTTCCAGTGTCAACTGCAACCATCGAGCGAGCTTTCTCAGCCATGAAACTGATCAAGACACGTCTTAGAAATAGAATGGGAGATGATTTTCTTCGACATTATATGATCCTCTATATTGGAAAGGAAATAGGTGCAAAGATTAGTTCTGATGAGATTATCAACTTATTTGACACGGGTGGTCAGAAAGAAGAGTTTAAGTTAATAGACATGTAATTTTCTTCCGTAGTGTGGAAAATGTATTCAAATATTTGTGTGGATTTGCTAGTAATATTTTTGAGGATTAATATATTATGATTTTTTTATGGTCGTCGAATGTTCGCCCCCCGCATGTCTCAATCCTGGCTCCGCCCCTGGTGAAGGACCTCAATGTCTATTGGTGGTTCCTTGGGAAAAGTTTTGACAAAGAAAAACTTAGTGATTTCAACTAATAGGCAAAACCTATTTTGAGCAAAGCAAGCCAAACTACACTTAGCCAAATTTGCATATAGTATCTAGTCCACTTAAAATATACTAAGGTATCACTTGCCAATATTATTCCAAAGTATTGACCCACTGTGGCTGTAACTTGTGATGTTGCAGGTTACTCTGATGAGGATTAGGTGTCATGAGTCTACACTCAACATGTTTGCCTGTGGCACATGAAGATGAAGACTTATATTTATTTACTTATTCAAACACTTGTAAAAGACCTGTGGCCTTTGAGTTGTAAAGACTATGTTTATCTCTGGAATGGATGTAATAATGACCTTTGTATCTGTGTACTTCATCTTAAACTGTGAATGCTAGCAATGATCCAAGGACTAGCATTGCAATCACAGGGATCCTTTTCCTTTACAAAGGAGGGATCTTACAGATGGTATCAGAGCACTGTGTTGCCTGTAGGATTATGACCATAGGATTGAAACCACTAAGTAAAATTTTTCCACAACTTCTACACTTGTCTATTCTTCTCGTAAACTTTTGTAATCTTCTTTCTCATCTCTATTTGTAGATGAATTCCATCAACAAAGACGTAAGGAAAGGACCACTCATGACAATGACTTTGGAGTGTGAGACAGAATTTCCCAAAGCTCTCAAGGACCTCATGGTGGCAATGGAAATACATGGTGCAGCTGTGTACAAGGGTTTTCCTGTGATGGATGAAGGAGTTGAGTACTGGTGGGTGCAACTTCACTTGTACAAAAACAAGGAAGACAACCACAAGGAAACAGGATTCTGTATGTACACCAACACTATGGTGCACACCACATTGTTTGAGTCAGCAAGGGATGCAGCTTGGAGGGCTATCAAAGAACTTAGTGCTAGAGTCAAGTGCAGAATGCTCAACCTCCAAAATGATCTAAAGAAAGAGAAGGAACATACCCAAGAGTTGGAAGCTACCAACCAAACCTTAAGAGGAGACATTATAGACTTAGTGATGGAGTCATGTGAGCAAGATAGGTTGATTGGTTCTAGAAACATTGTGTTAGCCAACAGATCCAGTGAGATAGGATTGTAAGCGTACTTCATTAGTTGGACCACTAATTATCACCTTATTTTCCAAATGTTGCTTTAAAATAAGTTTGAACCTTGGTCTTTGTAATGGTTTCATGTATGCATGACTTGTGTGTTTTGCTTTCCAAAGGATGTGTATGTGATGTTTTGCCTTATGTTGTAACTTAACTTGTGTTGTTCTAACTTTTCTATCTTATAAATAGATGCCAACTGTTACCATCAACACTATTGAGGAGTTCCAGGTTACTCGCTTTGGTCCTCGTATTGTTGAGCTTACTACTTTGCTCAATCTCCCTCTTCCTACCATCATGGTGCTTCCCCTCACCAAGTTTGAGAGGAAAGACCTCTGGGGATTCAAGGTCAACCAGCCCGGACGCCAGACAGAGCCTACCACGGTGGCCATCGTCTTCAAGCTCATGCATGATGACAGGGAGAGAGGCCTTGAGGTAGTTATGCAGGATCTGATAGGACGTCTCCTAGGAAGACACTCCCGACAGGTTAGAGGTACTCACTTTCACGTCTTCGTTAGACGTGATGAGGATGGAGAGTCCATTGACTTCGAGGACGATTCGAGGAACACAGAAGAGCCGATTCGTCTGTACCTCCAGGACTTAGAGTCTCTCATTAGGCACGTGGACACCGACAGGACCAACGTCATGCTTAGCAATGACGGACTTCAGGTGCAGCTTCGCGAGAAGGACAAGCTCTTCGCGGAGCAAGACGAGATAGTCAAGGAGATGGAGGCGAAGTTCGAGAGCCAGGACAGGAAGTTCAAGAGTCAGGAGAAGCGAGTCCAGGATAGAAACAAGAAGATCCGGGACATGACTAAAGAACTGCAATCCAAGGACTTCGAGCTCGAGTAGAAGCAGACGGTGATTGAGAGGCTTCGTTCCCAGAAGAGGGCTCTCAAAGCCAAGATAGAGGACCTGACCACTAGTGTCGAGGAATACAAGACCGCGATGGAGAACGCAGGTCTTACCTTTGTCGAGGAGGAGGTTGATGCCGAGGAGTAGATTTGACTACTCGTTTATCTTATATTATCGTACTTGTTGTTTGAGAACTTGTTATTGACCATCCGACATGTGGATGGCTTGTTATTTGTGTGTGTTTTACTTTACGAACTTGTTATCTTGTTGTTGAACTTTTATCCTTTTGCTGCATGCTTTGTGATTGTTTATGTGATGTATTGTGCATGAAAGCATCTATGGGTATCTCATTCTTATCTCTATTGAACAAACCACAGATGCCTCCCCGTCGTGCAAACCCCATCCCCAATAACAACAACATCACTCTAGAAATGCAACAAATGATGACCGCTCAAACTCAGGTGATGCAGATGATGACGACGTTCATCCAAAACCAAAACAACAACAACAACAATAACAACAACAACAACCCACCGGGTTTTGATATGCTCACCAGGTTCTTGAGATTGATGCCATCAAAGTTCTTAGGAACAACTGATCCCATGGTGGACAATGATTGGCTACATTCTATGAACAAGGACTTGGTAACCGTAGGTTGTACTGATGCTGAAAAGGTCAGATTCGCAGCACATTTGCTGGAAGGGCCAGCCGCCACTTGGTGGGATAACTTCTAGATCACCACTCCCATAGAAGATGTGACATGGGCAATCTTTGAAGATGGCTTTCGTACTGCTCACATCTCATCCGGAGTGATGAGTCTGAAAAAGAAAGAGTTCCATAACCTGAAGCAACGCCACCGCAGCGTGGCAGAGTATATTGAGGAGTTCAACAATCTGGCGCGTTATGCACCGGATGAAATTGACACCGATGCTAAGAGAAAGGAAAAATTTCTTGAAGGCTTGAATGATGAGCTGAATATGCAGTTGGTTGTGGCCTATGTTCCCACTTATCAGTCTCTCTGTGACAAGGCTGCTATTTTTTAGAACAAAATAAAACAAGTTGAAAGTAGGAAGAGAAAGCACTCCGACAAGCACAACTCGGGATCGTCTCACAAACGTTCCCACTATGATGATAGCGGAAGCTCAGGATCCCACAAGCATGGGAAATTCAACAAGCACCACAACCACAACCGTCATGACAACAAGCATCACCGTAGTCATGACAATGACAAGTACAAAACCCACAAGAGTGGACATAAGAGCCACCACAGTGGTAATGGAAGTGGAAGTCAGCCTGTTAAGAGAGACATCAGTCAGGTTGAATGCTTCAAGTGCAAGAAGATGGGGCATTATGCAAATGACTGCCCAGAAAAGAAAGTTGAAGGACCCAACAAGCCCAACCCTTTTCATAAGGGACAAGTAAACCACATCAATGTGGAGGAGGTCTATGAGGAGCCTGATGCTGTTGCTGGTAAGTTCAGACTCAATTCTATTCTAGCATTTGTTCTTTTTGATACTGGAGCATCGCATTCATTCATATCAAAAGGATTTGTTGATAGAAATGGATTTCCCACGGAAAACATTGGGTGTCCAATAAAAGTTAGTTCTCCGGGTGGAGATATGATAGTAAGTCTTGGATGTCGGGATCTAGTAATAGAGTTTGGAAAGCATAAATTTCCAGTGAGCCTGATAATCCTAGATTCCCAAGGACTGGACGTAATATTGGGAATGGATTGGATGGCTAAGTATGAAGGAGTACTAGATTGTGCCAATCGTACTGTTGCACTCACAACCCCGGAAAGAAAATGGATTAAATTCAGATCCAACTTTGAACCAAAAGGGAGTAAGCTATATTCTCTTAAGGGGGTTAGCATTGACAGTGTGCCAATTGTGAGTGAATATCCGGATGTGTTTCCGGAAGAATTACCGGGAATGCCACCAGATAGAGATGTGGAATTTCTTATAGATTTGGTACCAGGGTCTGGACCAATAGCAAAGAGACCCTATAAGATGTCAGTGGATGAACTGAAAGAGCTCAAGAAACAACTTGGAGAACAGTTGCAGAAAGGATTTATTCAACCAAGTTCTTCATCTTGGGGATCCCTAGTCTTGTTTGTGGAGAAGAAAGATAGAAGTCAAAGGTTATGCATAGATTACCGTTCACTCAATGAAGTGACTATTAAGAACAAATACCCTTTGCCTAGAATCAATGACTTGTTTGATCAACTTGAAGGAGCTTGTGTGTTCTCAAAGATTGATCTCCGGTCAGGTTATTTTCAACTCAAGATAAGGGAACAAGACATACCTAAAACAGCATTCACTACAAGGTATGGATTGTATGAGTATACCGTAATGCCTTTTGGCTTGACCAATGATCCAGCATACTTCATGAATATGATGAACAAGGTGTTCATGGAATTCCTTGACAAGTTTGTTGTCGTTTTCATCGATGACATTTTAGTCTACTCCAAGAGCAAAGAAGAGCATGAAGGACATTTGCGTTTGATACTTGAGAAACTAAGAGAGCATAAACTTTATGCTAAATTCAGCAAGTGTGAATTCTGGTTGGATGAAGTTGGATTTCTTGGACATGTTATGACAAAGGATGGTGTAGCAGTTGATCCTGCTAAAGTTTCAGCTATAGCTGAATGGGAATCTCCCAAGTCCGTGAAAGAAGTTTGTAGTTTCCTTGGCTTAGAAGGTTACTACAGAAGGTTCATTGAGAATTTCTCTAAGGTAGCTAAGCCTATGACTGAATTGCTAAAGAAAGACACAAAGTTTGCTTGGTCTGAAGGTTGTGAACTCAGCTTTCAGGAATTGAAGAAGAGACTTGTGACAGCACCGGTCTTGTGTCTGCCAGATTTGGAAAAAGATTTCCAAGTATATTGTGATGCATCTCATCAGGGTTTGGGTGCAGTACTTATGCAAGACGGTAAAGTTGTAGCGTATGCCTCAAGACAACTCAAAACTCATGAAGTGAACTATCCTACTCATGATTTAGAGTTAGCCTCTGTTGTCCATGCACTCAAAACATGGAGACACTATCTTTTGGGAAAGCGTTGTGAAGTGTTCACAGATCACAAAAGTCTGAAGTATATCTTCACCCAGAAGGAAATTAATATGAGACAAAGAAGATGGTTAGAACTTATCAAGGATTATGACTTAAGTTTGCAATACCACCCAGTAAAGAAAATGTTGTAGCAGATGCTTTAAGTCGTAAAGTTTTTGTGAACGGCCTTACCAAAGGAGAATTGCCAGATGATTTGTGTGCCCAATTCAGAAAACTCAGATTGGAGATTGTGCCTGAAGGACATCTCATGTCTTTGGATGTTCAACCCACTTTGTTGGACAAGATCAAAGAAGCCCAGAAGATTGATAAGGAAATCGAAGAGATTAAAGAAAAGATTGGCAAAGGAAAAGCCAAAGGATTCCATGAAGACGAACAAGATACGTTATGGCATGGGAAACGTATCTGTGTTCCACAAGATCCGAAACTGCGGAAACTGATTTTGCAAGAAGCACACAACTCCCCGTATTCCATTCATCCGGGTAACACCAAAATGTACATGGACATGAAAGAAAGATTTTGGTGGAATAATCTCAAGAAGGACATCGCCGAACATATTGCTTTGTGTGATGTGTGTAGTAGAGTGAAAGCGGAACATCAGAAACCAGCAGGTTTTCTTCAACCACTACCTATTCCTGATTGGAAGTGGGACAAGATTAGTATGGACTTCATTACTGGATTACCAAGGACCAGGTCAGGATACGATTCTATTTGGGTTGTAGTGGATCGCCTAACTAAAGTGGCTCATTTCATACCCGTGAAGACAACCTACACAAGTGCTAAGTTAGCCAGAATTTACATGAGTAGAATTGTATGTCTACATGGAGTGCCCAAGAGTATTGTGTCTGATAGGGGAACCCAATTCACTTCCCATTTTTGGAGACAGTTACATGAGTCATTAGGAACGAGGTTGGAATTTAGCACTGCTTTTCATCCTCAAACTGATGGACAGACAGAAAGGACCAATCAGATTCTTGAAGACATGTTGAGAGCATGTGCCTTAGACTATGGAGCCAGTTGGGATGAAAGTCTGCCTTACGCAGAATTTTCTTATAACAACAGCTATCAAGCCAGCATTGAGATGGCACCATTTGAGTTTCTCTACGGAAGAAAGTGTACCACCCCATTATTATGGAATGGTGTGGGAGAAAGAAGTTTATTCGGACCAGATCTTATCAAGGAAGCCGAGGAGAAGGTCAAGTTGGTTAAGGATAGATTGAAGATAGCACAGTCCCGACAGAAAAGCTACGCAGATCCTAAGCGTAGAGAAGTCACCTACGAAGTTGTTGATAGAGCCTATCTTAGAGTGTCACCACTTCGTGGAGTGAAGAGATTCGGAGTCAAAGGAAAATTGGCACCAAGATATGTTGGGCCATTCAAGATTCTGAGTCGCAAAGGAGAAGTTGCCTATGAAATTGAACTGCCGGAATCTCTGTCAGCTGTCCATAATGTGTTTCATGTGAGTCAACTTCAGAAATGTCATCCAGAAATGGAGGAAACTTCTTTGAAGAATACTATACCTTTGGAGGAGGTTCAACTAGAAAGTGATCTCACTTATGAAGAGAAACCTATCAAGATTCTTGAGACTACAGAAAGAGTCACACGGACTAAGACTATCAAGTTCTGCAAAGTGCAGTGGAATCATCATTCCGAAGAGGAAGCAACATGGGAAAGAGAAGATGATCTTCGGAAAGACCACCCTCACCTATTTGCTAGCCAATCCGAATCTCGAGGGCGAGATTCACCTTAAGGGGGTTAGATTTGTAACATCCCTAAAAATCATGTTTCAAACTCATGCATATCATCCATGCATCCATGATCATATGTTTTCATTTCAAACAAAACAATTCAAAAACAGGGGCATATGAGCTCATTATTTCATGTGATCAACATTTGAAACAAATGCTACTCTTCTATGAGAGATTGTTGTTCATGAAACCAAACCTTGTGCCTTATTGCTTTCAGAATGAGTTGCTAGATTGCTAAGACCTAAACCCAAGTTTTCAAAGCAAATACAATTTGAAAACCCATTTCAAAACAAATATAAAACAAGTGCTATGTCACTGTTTAATTTTTTTCCAAATGACCAAGCCAATTCAAAGTGACCACTTGGTTTTATGCCTAGAATTGTGACTGTTGCAAACTGCAAAAATCCTGAAAAGATTTGAATTCAAATAGAGTTTGAATTCATTTGAAAATCATTCCAGAAAATCAAATCAGAAATAGAAAAGGAATAAAGAAAAGGAAAAATGCCATCGCCAGGGTTTGAGCCCATCAACAGATCCAGCCCAGCTAGCCCACCCGGGTCCCCCCTTTCTCTCTCTCACGCGCAGACGCACCCACAGAGTCGCTGACGCCCGGACCCCACTCCCTCTCTGTTCTATTCGCTGACAAGTGGACCCGTGACCATGTCGTCATCTTCGTCAATCACGCGCGCCTGCGTCGCTCCTGCCGCCGTTACTCGCCACAGTCACTGCCGCGTTGATTCCCATTGATTCCGCGAGTAACTCCATGCCCAGCTCCGGCTATAAGATCCTCTCCCCACTCTGCTCCTTTCCCCTTACTCACCAACCGCAGAGCGCCGCTAGGCTGTCCACAATCGAACTTGCGCCGCCGCGGTACTGAGCATCTCCGGCAGCAAATTCCGGTGAGTCCTGACCGCCCCTGTGCCTCTGATTCAAACGAGTGTGTCCAGCATGACCTCGTGCATCTTCTGATACCCTTTGCTTGCCTGCTTGTGACCCAGGACGCCGTCCTTGTTCGTTCCTACAAACGACCGAGCCGCCACTCAACTCCGGTGACCGATTACGGTAAGCACTGCGCCCCTTGATCTCTCTCGCATACGAGGTTGTTCGCCACTGTCTTGCGCATCTCCTAAACCATCTGGTTCGTGCTAGGGCGACGCGGAACCTCGGTAACGACTTCGACAATAACCACCTGACGCCGTGCACGACTCCGACGAGCTCCCTCAGCCACTACAGCGCGCCCCTTGACCAGCCATCGCCACCTTGAGCATCAGCAGCTCTCTGCGATTCCGGTAAACCACTTCTCCCTCTCCCGCGTGACCTAGAACGCCAGCTCCGCCACTGACAGAGGCGCCGCCGCCAGTCGCCGCCGCTAGCGCCGCTCGACTTTGGTCAAAGCAACAACCGCCGTTAGATCTGCATCGTAGGGATTAGATTAGATCTAGAGCGAAGCATTTTCTTTAGATCTGGCGCGTTGGATCTAACTTGATCCGACGGTGCGGAAGCGTGATCCTGAGTGAAACGGTACTGACCAATTGGATAGCTCCTCGTGGCAGTAGTTTAGATTTAAAACTGAGTTTGAATCAGATTATTGTTTGAATTTGATTTGGCTATAACTTTTGATCCCCACATTAGAATTTGACAAATTTTATATCGTTGGAATCAGGAGAACAAGCTCTTTCTAAATATGCAATGTATTTAATGTTTTGCCTCTGTTAAAATGGGTAGTACTATGTGTAGGGCTTATTTGGGTATAGGAATTGTTTAGGATTTGTTTTTAGTGTTAAATAAATTTGGTTTGGCAAGTTTTTGACTTGTTTAGGTTTCAGTACTATGCACTTGCTTGGTTGAGTTTTAAAAATCATTACTTAGCTTTTTGCATGCATGCATATATTTTTGCTTGTATATGTTTTGTGTGTAATTTGTTGCTACCAATTTTTGTGTAGATTTTGGTAGTAGTGATTGTGATTATGAAGAGTGCTACTCACCCAACTACCAAGGCAAGTGGTACTTCATGAATATTTTTATCCCATGTTTTATACTAAGCATTAGAAATATTTTTGCTAAGTCTTGCATGTTAATATTTTGCCTAATGCCATGATGGGAAATCCTAAGTAGTTGTAGAATTACTAGGAAATTTCTAAGTTAAGTTACTATCTATGCCATGCTTAGCCTAGCTAGTAGCAAACAAGGGTTGGTGAAACATACATGCTCTGATGAGAATATTTCTAAGTCTTTGGACTTTTGTTTTGCTTAATAAAACAACTAAGTCAATGAATCACCTGGGTGGAAAGGGACTTGATTGGTGGTTTTGGTTGAGTGGTTACACAAGGCCCATGGCTATGGTTTACCTTGTGTATCTCACTTGTGGAAAGCCACCCAGGAACAAAGGGATTTTAGAGGCCAAGTGTTGAGAAGCTTCTAGTGCAGCCACTTGGCAATATGGGCTCTGCCTGGATCACATAGGTTGCTAGAACTTAGCCATTTGGACAGTTGGTGGTAGTGGGAATGATAGGTTGGAGCGCGTCCATTTGGTCTAAGGGAAGGCTTCTGAAAGGTCCTGTCTTGGTGAAACCAAGTCTGGTGGGGAAAGTGCACAACCTCTGCAGATGGAAAAATCTAAGTACTTAGCCAAGTCCATGGTAATGGACAACTTGAGCATCAAGACATGGAAGCTATCAAGAATCTCATCATTCCAACTTCTAAGTAAAAACTTGTGGGTGAACAAGGGTGAAGGACCTCAATGTCTATTGGTGGTTCCTTGGGAAAAGTTTTGACAAAGAAAAACTTAGTGATTTCAACTAATAGGCAAAACCTATTTTGAGCAAAGCAAGCCAAACTAAGCCAAATTTCCATATAGTATCTAGTCCACTTAAAATATACTAAGGTATCACTTGCCAATACTATTCCAAAGTATTGACCCACTATGGCTGTAACTTGTGATGTTGTAGGTTACTCTGATTAGGATTAGGTGTCATGAGTCTACACTCAACATGTTTGCCTGTGGCACATGAAAATGAAGACTTATATTTATTTACTTATTCAAACACTTGTAAGAGTCCTGTGGCCTTTGAGTTGTAAAGACTATGTTTATCTCTGGAATGGATGTAATAATGACCTTTGTATCTGTGTACTTCATCTTAAACTATGGATGCTAGCAATGATCCAGGGACTAGCATTGCAATCACAGGGATCCTTTTCCTTTACAAAGGAGGGATCTTACAACAAGTCAAGGACTAAATGATCATAGAGGCTAATGGTGACTTGTCATAGTCATAACATGGTGTGAGCATGTGCCAAGTTAACCCAAGCAAAACATCAAAGGAGAATACCATAATATTATGCTTTTGCATGCTAAAACAACGCATAATTTCTTCAAGGAACACTAAGCAATCCCAATTGTTTGGAACAAGACATGCTACAGCAATAATCACTAAGCATAAGGTCAAAACAACACCTAGCATGTCATGCTAAAGTCTAAGTCACAGTCAATGCAAGCTCCTCTTGCACTTCAAGCAAGAACTTACTACTCCTTTCCAACACCAAGCAAACTTATTTGCAAAACAACACAGCGAGAACGGGGGCCCAAACTACTCAAGAAAACTAAACAAACTAAGCAAAGCAAATGAAAACTAAGACGCTCCAAGAACAACACAACTGTGCATGAAACAATAAAAACGAAGTGTCTAGACAGACTTGAGCTTTTTATTGATGAAGAAGGGGATGCCTTGGGTATCCCCAAGCTTTGACGCTTGTACCTCTTGGATATTTCTTGGGGTGACACCATGGTGGCATCCCCAAGCTTGAGATTTTGCCCATTCTTCATCTCATTGCATCATTCTTTCTCTACACCTAATTTTTTTTTCATACAAAACTTCACACAATCTTTATTAGCAACATTAGCTTATTCAAAAGATATTAGAACTCTGTCAAAGCTTTGTAACAGCAAGGCTTTTCACTAAAAACACAAGCTACTGTAGTAACCCCTTCAAAAAGCTCAATTTACTTGAAGAGAACTCAAAAAGGAATCAATAAGAAGCAATTGCAAATAATGGCAGAAATCTGTCAAAACAGACCAGCAGGTAGAAACGAATTTTTTAGAACATCTTATGTTGCTCAAATAAAAAAGTGTTGATCTAACGAAAGTGTAAGATCCCTCCTTTATAAAGGAAAAGGATCCCTGTGATTGCAATGCTAGTCCCTGGATCAATGCTAGCATCCACAGTTTAAGATGATGTACACAGATACAAAGGTCATTATTACATCCATTCCAGAGATAAACATAGTCTTTACAACTCAAAGGCCACAGGCCTAATACAAGAGTTTGAATAAGTAAATATATAAAAGTCTTCATCTTCATGTGCCACAGGCAAACATGTTGAGTGTAGACTCATGACACCTAATCCTCATCAGAATAACCTGCAACATCACAAGTTACAGCCATAGTGAGTCAATACTTTGGAATAGTATTGGCAAGTGATACCTTAGTATAATTTAGGTGGACTAGTTACTATATGCAAAATTTGGCTAAGTGTAACTTGGCTTTCTTTGCTCAAAATAGGTTTTGCCTATTAGTTGAAATCACTAAGTTTTTCTTTGTCAAAAACTTTTCCCAAGGAACCACCAATAGACATTGAGGTCCTTCACCCTTGTTCACCCACAAGTTTTTACTTAGAAGTTGGAATGATGAGATTTTTGATAGCTTCCATGTCTTGATGCTCAAGTTGTCCATTGCCATGGACTTGGCTAAGTACTTAGATTTTTCCATCTGCAGAGGTTGTGCACTTTCCCCACCAGACTTGGTTTCACCAAGACAGGACCTTTCAGAAGCCTTCCCTTAGACCAAATGGATGCGTTCCAACCTATCATCCCACTACCACCAACTGTCCAAATGGCTAAGTTCTAGCAACCTATGTGATCCAGGCAGAGCCCATATTGCCAAGTGGCTGCACTAGAAGCTTCTTAACATTTGGCCTCTAAAATCCCTTTGTTCCTGGGTGGCTTACCACAAGTGAGATACACATTGTAAACCATAGCCATGGGCCTTGTGTAACCACTCAACCAAAACCACCAATCAAGTCCCTTTCCACCCAGGTGATTCATTGACTTAGTTGTTTTATTAAGCAAAACAAAAGTCCAAAGACTTAGAAATATTTTCATCATAGCATGTATATTTCACCAACCCTTGTTTGCTACTAGCTAGGCTCAGCATGGCATAGATAGTAACTTAACTTAGAAATTTCCTAGCAATTCTACAACTACTTAGGATTTCCCATCATGGCATATAAGCAAAATAATAACATGCAAGACTTAGCAAAATATTTCTAATGCTTAGTATAAAATATAGGGGTAGAAATATTCATGAAGTACCACTTGCCTTGGTAGTTGGGAGAGTAGCACTCCTCACAATCACAATCACTAGCACCAAAATCTACACAAAGATTGGTAGCAACAATTACACATAAAACATATACAAACAAAAATATATGCATGCATGCAAAATGCTAAGTGATGATTTTTTTAAAACTCAACCAAGAAAGTGCATAATACTGAATCCTAAACAAGTCAAAAACTTGCCAAACCAAATTTATTTAACACTAAAAACAATTCCTAAACATTTCATAATCTCAAATAAGCCCTACACAAGTTTCTGCAAATAAAACCATTTTATCAAATGCAAAACGTTAAACACATTGCATATTTAGAAAGGGCTTGTTTTCCTGATTCCAACGGTATAAAATTTGTCAAATTCTAACATGGGGATCAAAAGTTATAGCCAAATCAAATTAGAATAACAATCTGATTCAAATTCTGTTTTAAAACCAAACCCTAGCCACGCGTCTGTTTCCTATTGGCCCCTACCGGTTCGGGAGGATCGATCAACGAGAGCCGCACGATCTAACTAAAGATGCACGACCAGATCTAACGCGTAACGGTTTGTTAAGTGAACTAATCCTACGCGCTGGATCTAGATCTGACGGCTACGAATCACTCGACCAAAACTGAGCGGCGCTAGCGGCGGCTACTGGCGGCGGTGCCTCTGTCAGTGGCTGAGCTGGTGTTCTAGGTCACGCGGGAGAGGGGGAAGGGGCTTACCGAGCTCGCCGTGCGATGCTGATGCTCAAGGTGGCGATTGCTGGTCAAGGGGCGTGCTGTAGTGGCTGAGGGAGCTCGTCGGAGTTGTGCACGGCGTCAGGTGGTTGCTGTCAAAGTCGTTGCCGAGGTTCTGCGTCGCCCTAGCACGAGCCAGATGGTTTAGGAGATGCGCAAGACAGTGGCAAACAATCTCGTGTGGGTCAGAAGTGAAGGGGCGCAAAGGACTTACGGAATTTGGTCGCCGGAGTCGAGGTTGTCGTCGGGTGCTTGCGGTGTCGAGCGGAACCGACGACCTGGGGCAGTACAGGACAAACCAGTGGGGTCAGGAGGTGCGCAAGGAAGTTGCGAAGCGGCTCGTATGAACCAGAGGGGAAGGGGTGCACGGGGCTCACCGGAATCGATCGCCGGAGTGAGCTCTGTCTGCGGCGGTGTGGGGTTGATTGAGGGCAGCCTGGTGGCGGAGAGGTGGTGCTAAGTGAGGGGAAATGGTCGCAGAGAGGTGGGGGTTAAGTTGGCGGAGCAGGGCGAGAATCTCGCGAGAAATCAACGCCAATTAAGCGCATTTGCGTCGGGGAGGAAACGGCCACGGCGAGCAGTTCTTCAACGCGAGATTGACGACGAGCCTGACGTAGCAGTGGGTCTACCTGTCAGTGAATAGAACAGAGAGGAGGTGGGGTCCTGGCGTCAGTCTCTCTGCGGGTTCGTCTGCGAGTGAGAAGGAGAGAGGGGGAACCCGGGTGGGCTAGCTGGGCTGGATCTGTTGATGGGCTCAAACCCTAGCGCTGGCCTTTTTCCTTTTCTTTATTCCTTTTCTATTTCTAATTTGATTTTCTGGAATGATTTTCATATGAATTCAAACTCTATTTGAATTCAAATCTTTTCAGAATTTTTGTAGTGTGCAACAGTCACAATTCTGGGCATACAATCAAGTGGTCACTTTGAATTGGCTTGGTCATTTGGAATAAAATATAATAAATAGTGACATAGCACTTGTTTTATATTGGTTTTGAAATTGGTTTTTAATTTGTATTTGCTTTGAAATCTTGGTTTAAAACCATAGCAATCTTGCAACACATTCTGAAAGCAAAAGCCACAAATTTTGGTTTTATGAACAACAATCTCTCATAGAAGAGTAGCATTTGTTTCAAATTCTGATCACATAAAATAATGAGCTCATATGCTCCTGTTTTTGAATTTATTTGTTTAAAAAGAACCCTATATGATCATGGAGGCATGGATGATATGCATGAGTTTGAAACATGATTTTTGGGATGTTACAGAAAGTTAGCTAACATACTAGGGGATTTACTCGTATTTTTTTTAGCTCAATCCGAGTTACAGAGCCTCCTCACGAATTTTGTTTGGTGGAGGACAGAAATCTGTTTCAGGACAACAACTCCCCAAATCTTACTTCCCTCTCATTAGAGGTCATTCTTGGCACAAAAAGCAAACAAAAAGGATAGGGAGAGTTCATTACAGAAGTAATAACTTCCAAGACTCAAGGAAACTCTTGGGTTATCTCCCAACAAGTACTTTTCTTTAACGCCTTTAAGTTAGGCACAAGAAGCAAGAAGAATCAAGTATTTTCAAATGAGGAAGCATTAACATCAAATCTTGCTTTCAAAGGGGGAGCAAAAAGCAACTTCTCTCTTCTCATTGGGAAGTGTTCAATACCTTTCTTGAATGGAACATGATATTTAATGGTGCCTTCTTTCATATCAATGATAGCACCAACTGTTCTAAGAAAAGGTCTTCCCAAAGTGATAGGACAAGAAGCATTGTATTCAAAATCCAAAACATAGAAATCAACAGGGACATAAGCATTGTTAACCATAATGAGAACATCATTAATACTCCCCATGAGTTTCTTCTTAGCATTATCATTGAGTGGGACATCCAAATAACAATCTTCTAATGGTGGCAAATCAAGCGTTTCATAAATCTTCCTAGGCATAATAGAGACACTAGAACCAAGATCACATGAATCTTTGAGATCAAAGTCATTCACTTTCATATTAATAATGGATTCCCAACTATCTTCTACTTTCCTAGGAATAGAAGCTTTGTGTTTTAGCTTCTCTTCCTTAATCTTAACAAGAGCATCTGTAATATGTTTGGTAAAGGCAACATGCATATCACTAGCATCGGGACTTCTAGCAAGCTTTTGCAAGAACATAATCACTTAAGAAATATTGCAACCATCAATATCAAAGTCAAACTAGCATCGGGACTTCTAGCAAGCTAACATCCTAGCATTTTCATCAATAGTAACCTGTATGGCATGAGCAATAGCAAAGGTATCTTCCATAGTTTCGGGTTTAGCAACCATTTTATTAACCAAGGAAGTTTGAGTTTCAGACAAAGATGATATATTTTTCTCAACAATTAAAAGCTTTTCCTCTATAGTCTTATTGAAAGTGGTTTGTTTACTAATAAAGTCCTTGAGCATGACTTAAAGTTTAGAGGGGGCACTTCTAGCCTTATTGTAAGAGCTTCCATAGGAGTTTCCATTATTAGGAGGATAAGGCCTATAATTGTTGTTGCTACCAAAGTTATTCCTATAGGCATTGTTGTTGAAATTGTTGTTTCTAATGAAGTTCACATCAACTTGCTCTTCTTGAGCAACCAAAGAGGCTAAGGGAACACTATTAGGATCTAGAGGAGCTTTCCCATTAACAAGCATAGCCATAATAACATTAATCTTTTCACTCAAAGAGGAAGTTTCCTCAACAGAATTTACCTTCTTACCATGTGGAGCTCTCTCAACGTGCCATTCAGAGTAGTTAACCATCATATTATCAAGGAGCCTTGTTGCAACACCCAAAGTGAGGCCCATGAAGGTACCTCCAGCAGCAGGATCCAACAGGTTTCTTGAGGAAAAGTTCAAACCTGCATAAAAAGTCTAGATAATCATCCAAGCAGTGAGTCCATGAGTAGGGCAACTTTTAACCAAAGATTTCATTCTTTCCCAAGAAGGATCAACATGTTCACTATCAAGTTGTTTAAATTTCATATGTCACTTCTCATAGCAATAATCTTAGCAGGAGGATCGTACTTTCCAATAAAAGCATCTTTGCACTTAGTCCAAGAATCAATACTATTTTTAGGCAAAGATAGCAACCATTCTTTAGCTTTTCCCCTCAAGGAGAAAGGAAAAAGCCTGAGCTTAATAATGTCTCCATCTACATCCTTATACTTTTGCATCTCACAAAGTTCAACAAAGCTATTAAGATGGGCAGCAGGATCATCAGAACCAGCACCAGAAAATTGCTCTCTCATCACAAGATTCAACAAAGCAGGCTTAATTTCATAAAAGGTAGCATCAGGAGTAGGTGGAGCAACAGGAGTGCTTAGGAAATCATTGTTGTTGGTGCTAGTGAAGTCACACAACTTGGTGTTCTCAGCAGAGTTCATTTTGGCAAAGGTGGGCAAGCCAAAAACAGCAGCAGCAGCTAGAGTAGGAACTAAGTTTTTTGTGTTTTTGAATAAAGAAAGCAAACCAAACTAGACTAATTTTTTGGGTTTTTTGGAAAGAGGCAAACAAAGAAGTAATTTGAAACTACTAAATATTATAAGATATTTTAACTACTGTAATATGCTAACACTTAATTAATATACCTCAACACCACAGGGGAATGAAAGTTTTGGCAATGTTAATATACCCCCTCCATCCCAAAAAGCATGTCGCGGATTTGTCTAGATTTGTATGTATCTAAACATATTTTAGTATATAGATACATGCGAATTTGGACAAATCTCCGACATGCTTTTTAGGACGGAGGAAGTATATCAGAATAGTGTAATGAGGCTGCATACAAGCATTTTTGTACTATCTAATTTGAATCAATTTTTAAGCAAAGCATAAGAAACAGTAAATGGTCAACACTATCAAAGAGAGTGTTGGCTAAACTTCTACCGGCAGTTAATGGTGTATAGTATCATAAGAATCTTTCTTCCAACAATAATATATATAATGATGAAGTTTGGTTCGTCATCGATATGTAGGAATAATACTTGTACAAAGTTCAGTACCTTGACCGCTGGATATCCTCAATACCTCATCAGCACCCCATTGTTTACACGCTAGCTACAAAAGAGGAAATTATCAAGTAATCTACATGAAGTAAAAAAGAATCAAGTTATAGAACAACCAGTATATGTCAAAGAGCTTATTTATCTCAATGTCAGGAAAAGATGTTTAGGTATGTTGCAGAGCAAAACTTGATGCAACAGCCTGGACATTTGGCATGCACTTAAGAAAACAAACAAATGTAAAGAGTTAATTGTTGATTACCAATAGGGAATAGTGATGATGAGGTACACACTGTCGTGCGGCTATGGAATCCACTGCACGCGGTGTGAGTCGTTGTCAACGTTGACACCCCACCAGCTACAGAACCTCTGCGGCTCTGCCGTGCTTTGCCGATGCAGCATGCAACTTCACGGAGTAGACTGGTTCATGGAGGTACAAGCACAGCCGTGGAACGTATAGTACAAGGGTGTGGGCGTGTTGCTGATACATCAGCGCGAGCAGAGTTACGTGCGTGCTAGCCAGTTCGAGGGCCGACGACACAGAGATCTGGCTCCGAACGTGGCTAATATGATCTGGCGCGAGAAGTGAAACGCGGCAGAAAGATCCTATGAGGTTGATTGGGCAATACAACAATATACATAGACCGCCATCCAGCTGCATCTATGACTAGAAGTCCACCTTCAGGTTATCATCCGAACCCCCTCCAGTATTAAGTTGCAAGCAATAGACAACTGCTGGTAAACAGTCCACATGTTCCATGAACAAGAGACCGTTGTTTTCTCCCTAGTAGAAACAGCACATCTACAACCGTAGAGATTTCTGTCACTTCCCTTGGAAACTAGAGGCATGAACCCACTATCGAGCATAAATACCCCCTCTTGGTGTCACTAGCAACTACTTGGCCAAGATAGCTGCTACCAACGGAGAGCATGCAAGATCACAAACAACATAGACATGATAGAATCATAAAGACAAAACCATTAATCAAACCAACATAATAATCTCAATATCCATCGGATCCCCGCAAACGCAACATGCATGATTACAAATAGATTAGATCTTGATCATGAATGGAGCTCACAAGATCCATACATGAAAGCACAAAGGAGGAGATACAACCATCTAGCTGTAGGGGTTCGTAGCATGGAAAACAAAAAATTTCTACCGCATGCAAACAAACAAGCCAAGATCTATCTACTAGATTGTAGCAACGAGTCGATAGTGAAACTCACCCTCGAAGATTCCAAAGAGGTTAACGAGAGCGGATTCTCGTGGGTGATGTAGTCGTACTCTTCCTGATCTCAAGATCGTGTAGACGATCCTTCCGGCGCCGCGTTCCGGCAGCGCTCCCGCAGGCGGTCACACGTTCGGTACTCGATGAAGACCTTCCTCTCCCTTGTTCCAGCAGGCAGCAGAGGTTGTAGCACTCTCCTCGCGATTCCGGCAGCACGACGGCATGGTACCGGAAGTAGAGGGGAGATCTCGCAGGGCTTCGCCTTAAGCCGGAGCGAGTATGGTGGACTATGAGAGAGCCTTGGTGATCTAGGGTTTAGACACACCAAGGAGAGAGGGCTAGGCCGGCGGCTAGGGCAAGGGCAGATCCCCAACTCGGCGGCTAGGGCAAACCCTAGGTGGCGGTGGCGACTTGGTGGTGGTGGCGCCGGCGGCTAGGGTTAGGGTTTAGAGGTGGTGGAGTTGTGTATCTTGGAGGGGTAGCCCTGCCCCTCCTTATATAGGTGGGAGGGCGCGCCCAAGGGGAGGGGAGTCCCTCCCCAACTCGGCCTCCTTGGCCGGCGGTGGAGGGAGAGGAACTCCTCCCCAAGTAGGTTTTGTACTCTCCCTCCACCAAGCAAACTTGCCGTTTGACTTTTCAAATTGGCGTTTGAATTTTCAAACTAGGATTTGATTTATCCCTTTATTTTGCTCAGCGATGACACCTAGTACATGATGCAATCATTCCAACTTGCAATGACACATTCATGTACCCTTCCCCTCCGGAGTGCCGGACATTCCGGAACCTTATAGAACATTCCCGATGAAAACACCGGAACCATTCTCCAACCCCAAAACAGGACTTTCCTTATATGAATCTTATTCTCCGGACCATTCCGGATCTCCTCGTGATATCCCGGATCCCATCCGAGACTCCGAACAACATTCGGTCTCTTACTCATCATTCCATAACTACTTAACAACATCGAATCCTTAAGTGTGTCTCCCTACGGTTCGTGAATTATGCGGACATGATCGAGACACTTCTCCGATCAATAACCAATAGAGGAATCTGGAAATTCATATGGCTCCCACATATTTCTACGATTACTTTGCGATCAAATGAACCACTTACATACGATACCAATTTCCCTTTGTCTCACGATAGTTTACTTATCCGAGGTTTTGATCGTCGGTATCTCTGCATACCTAGTTCAACCTCGTTACCGATAAGTACTCTTTTCTCGTTCCCGTGATATGTGATCCCTTGTGAACTAGTCACATGCTTGCAAGATAATTGGATGACATTCCACCGAGAGGGCCCAGAGTATATCTATCCGTCATATGGATGGAAAAATACCACTCTTGATTCATGTGTCTCAACCCATACTTTCCAAACACTCAATGCCACCTTTATAGCCACCCAGTTACGGTGTGGTGTTTGATGTCATCAAAGCATCCTTCCGGTGATGGTGGTAAACATGATCTCATGGTCGAAGGAATTAGGTTACTATGTATGAGAAAGCATATAGCAATTGAACTATTTAAAATGACTTGATCTTTATGCTACGCTTATCTATAGGAGTATGTCCATCATACCATTCTCCTAATGATATGATCTTGTTGTTAATAACATCTCAATGTTCATGATAGGGAAACCACAATCATCTATTAACCAACAAGCTAGTATTATGAAGAGGCTTTACTAGGGACTCTTATTTAGTTTACAAATCACACAAGTATTAATGTTTCCTTGTTAATACTGTTATAGCATGAATGTAAACATTTATCATAAACACAAAGATATAATAATAACTACATTTATTATTGCCTCTAGGGCATATCTCCAACACTAGCTACTACATGGACCCATAGTACAAGGTGGAACTACTCACACATCATACCGGAGAGAAGGCCTCCGAGATGATCTCCCCTCCGGTAGGGTGCCGAGAAGAACTTCAGATCCCCCCGATCTAGGGACGATGGTGGCGGCGGCTACAGATGGTTTCGTAGATTTCTGATCGGGTACTCAGGGTTTCTGCATCGGGGGCTTCTTATAGGCGAAGGAGCGAGACCGGGAGGCGTCCAGGGCCACCAAACCCTAGCCAGGCACGGGCCCACCTGCCCCTGTGCCTGGGGTGGGTCTGGACCCCTGGTTGGCCCCTCCGGCTCTCCTCTAGACTTCTTGTTCCCCACGGAAAGTAATTGACTTTGTCCTTTGTCCCATCCAATTCCGAGAATATTTCTTTACTAACTTTTCTCAAACCAAAAAAAGCAGAAAATAGGCATCTGGTACTATTGCAACTTGTTAATAGGTTAGTACCGGAAAACATGTAAAAAGCACCTCAAAGTGTGGACAAGTAAAGAAAAGTAGATACTAAACAAGCATGGAGCATCAAAAATTATAGATACGTTTCCAACGTATCAGGCCTCCGGGATGATCTCCCCTCCGGCAGGGTGACAAGAAGAACTTTAGATCCCCCCGATCTAGGGACGATGGTGGCGGCGGCTACAGACGGCTTCATGGAGATTTGATCGGGTGCTTAGGGTTTCTGCATCGGGGGCTTTTTATAGGCGAAGGGGGAGACCGAGGAGGCGGCCAGGGGTGGAGCCAGGCACGGGGCTAGGCCCACCCATGCCTAGGGTTGGTCTGGCCCCCCTGGCTGGCCCCTCCGGCTCTCCTCTGGACTTCTTGTTCCCCACGGAAAGTAATTGACTTTGGCGTTTGTCTCGTCCAATTCCGAGAATATTTCTTTACTAACTTTTCTGAAACCAAAAATAGCAGAAAACAGGCATCTAGGACTGTTGCAACTTGTTAATAGGTTAGTACCAGAAAACATGTTAAAAGCACCTCAAAGTGTAGACAAGTAATGCACAGTAGATACTAAACAAGCATGGAGCATCAAAAATTATAGATACGTTTCCGACGTATCAAGCATCCCCAAGCTTAACTCCTACTCGTCCTTGAGTAGGTAAGTGATAAAAAGAATATTTTTTGAGGTGACATGCACCCTCGCAATAAAGATCCAACCATTTGCAAGCATTGAAAGCTGGGATCAAAGAACTCTAAACATGTGCATGAAAGATGGAGTTCTAACAATAGGACATAGTAACTATGCATGCAACATGGCAAGATACAAACAAAGATCATGAATAACATGCATTGAAAAACATTTGTTTGTTTCACATACAGAAAACATGGCATAGTGGCAATCAGCTTATCCCTCATAGAGTAGCAATATATATGCATAGGACACCTTCAAAGTTCACAAGGGTGACTAGAAACAAATAGCACAAGAACAAGTAATATCACAATATGCATCAATTAATAAGCTTTGGAACACTGCACATAGAATGACAACTATGCTATCTTAATGGTGGAAGAAAGACCTTTTTGTAAAGGAAGCAGTGACTACAAGTTTCAAAAAGAGCTTCCAAAAATTATGGTACTTGTTAGCTTTCAGCCCTCATTGCCCCTATCATAAGCATCTTGAAGTGGTTAAGGTTAAAGTGGCAAAGATGGAGTATATGCTTGACGAAGTATAAGTTGGCAATCTCAAGTCCCTTGAATACGAGGGCCACACCTCATGCATACTCAACTTTGGGTCCAGGTAAGTTCTTGTCATTGTAAGTATTTGCATATCATTGAGAACCGCCAACAGGGTACCCCTTGCACATGCTACAAGAGCTTTCCCATAACCAAAATGACAAGGCAAGCAGACAATGAGCATCTCAGCAATCATTTTATTTACCATATGCATAGCTTTTTATTGAGGATGCTTCATAGATAGCTCGCTATGGTTAATGTCTACGCACTTCTATTCTTGTAGACAGTTGTTGGGCCTCCAAGTGCAGAGGTTTGTAGAACAGCAGCAAGTTTCCCTTAAGTGGATCACCCAAGGTTTATCGAACTCGGGGAGGAAGTGGTCAAAGGTATTCCCTCTAAAGCAATCCTGCAATCAAGATACAAGAAGTCTCTTGTGTCCCCAACACACCCAATATAGGTGCACTAGTTCGGCGAAAAGATAGTGAAATACAAGTGGTAACAGTGACAGAAGATGACGGTGAGGTAAAGACTAAAGCAAGCAAACATGCAACAGATCTAGATGCAAACAGTGTTTCAATGTTTAGAAACAAGGACTAGGGATCATACTTTCACTAGTGAACACTCTCTCATATAAATATCCTCTCTTCATGATACTACTCTTAACTACTCTCCGGTTGAACACTCTAATCCATGGTAGGGCCTTCCCCAATCTAGATAACCCACAATGTCACCTTGAGTGCTCGATGGTTCCAACAAACACCACAATTTCATAAAGACATCCAACTCCAAATATAACTCATAACAAATATTCAATCTATCCAAAGTGCCACACACGGTATGCACGCTGTCACTTTCACACACGTGGGGAAAAGCATAGATCTATTAAAGCACAAAGAGTAGTTATGTAGAATCAAACCTAAGTGCCACCATGGCGTTCACGCTATCACTTTCACACACATGGGGAGAGCAGAGATCTAATGAAGCACTTGATTAGCAAGGTAGATCTACTTGATTACAAAGCTCATGACCACAAGATCATGCATAGAGAGAGATGAACACATATCTATCGGTAGAGCCCTTAGCCTCGAGGAAGAACTACTCCCTCTTTATCATGGGAATCAGCATTGGTGATGAAGATGGCGATGTAGATCGATGGAGATGGATCCGGGGGCACTTCCCCGTCCTGGAAGGGTGCCAGAACAAAGACTTTCTATCCCCCGAATCTTCCCTTCGGTGGCGGGGGTGCTACGGAGGTTTTTGTGGATTTCTTTTGGATCATCTGGGGTTTTCTCATCGGGGGGCTCTTATAGGCGTAGGAATCAAGGTCGGTGGGGGTCCACGGGGCCCACACCCCCTCTAGGCGCCTCCAGGGCTTGCCCACGCCTAGGGGGGTTTGGCCACCCTGTGGCCCCCCTATGGCTCTGCTTCGTGGTTCCGTGTTGCTCTGGGAAAAATAATGACTTTGGCTTTTGTCCCATCCAATTCCGAGAATATTGATTTTCTGCCTTTCTGGAACCAAAAAACAGAAGAAAACATGCAACTGACACTGTGGCAACTTGTTAATAGGTTAGTTCTAGAAAATATATAAAAACACCTCAAAGTGTAGACAAAGCAAAGCAAAGTAGATACAAAACAAGCATGGAGCATTAAAAATTATAGATACGTTTTCGACGTATCAGTGGTGATGCTGCAAGTTTCCACCATGATTAGGCATGGCTTAGGATAGCGGCCCAGGCAGTTTCTCTAACACAGGATACAAACTCCATGGAGTTACAAGTTCCCTCTTTATTTCACACCGGTGACATCCATAGACAAAATAACATAATATTAACTGAGTACAAAGTACAAATGCTATGTTGAAAACGTTCCCCGTGACAGCACGGTTCTGCTAATTCCAACTTATAAGTGCAAGCATATACAACAAATTTGTCACAATGGTTCAAGTTTATTAGGGGCAAAGAATATAAAGTGTGCCATCAAGTTCGTGAGGGATTTAATCACTAAGTTTTAACATAACAAAATGGTTTTTAATTGAAAGATAGCTGAAAACTAGAATATTCTCGGAATGGTGTAACACACCATGCATAGGAGTTTATAGTGGACACTTTGGAATAACTTGGTTTCTTGGGAGTTGGAAGCATGAGTAGAGCTTACTCATACAAGTGGAGGCTAGCAAAAGACTAGGAGCAACCAACTAAGAGAGCATAATGGCCATAATCATGCAGTGCAACAAAGCATACTAATCAAAGCAAAGAGTGGTACTACAAGTCAAGGACTAAATGATCATAGAGGCTAATGGTGACTTGTCATAGTCATAACATGGTGTGAGCATGTGCCAAGTCAGCCCAAGCAAAGCATCAAAGGAGAATACCACAATACTATGCTTTTGCATGCTAAAACAACGCCTAATTTCTTCAAGGCACAGTAAGCAATCCCAATTGTTTGGAACAATACATGCTACAGTAATAATCACTAAGCATAAGATCAAAATAAAACCTAGCATGTCATGCTAAAGTCTAAGTTACAGTCAATGCAAGCTCCTTTTGCATTTCTAGCAATAACTTACTACTCCTTTCCAAACACCAAGCAAACTTATTTGCAAAACAACACAGCAAGAATGGGAGTCCAAACTACTAAAGAAAACTAAACAAACTAAGCAAATCAAACAAAAACTAAGACTCTCCAAGAAGAACACAACTGTGCATGTGCATGAAACAATAAAAAGGAAGTGTCTAGACGGACCTGAGCTTTTTATTGATGAAGAAGGGGATGCCTTGGGCATCCCCAAGCTTTGATGATTGTACCTCTTGGATATTTCTTGGGGTGACACCATGGTGGCATCCCCAAGCTTGAGCTTTTGTCCATTCTTCGTCTCATTGCATCATTCTTTCTCTACACCTGAAAATTTTCCTTCACACAAAACTTCACACAATCTTCATTAGCAACATTAGTGTATTCAAAAGATATTAGACCTCTGGCAAAGCTTTGAAACAGCAAGGCTTTTCACTAAAAACACAAGATACTGTAGTAACTCCTTCAAAAAGCTCAATTCACCTAAAGAGAACTAAAAAAGGAATCAATAAGAAGCAAATGCAAATAATGGCAGAAATCTGTCAAAATAGACCAGCAGGTAGAAACCAATTTTTTCAAACATCTCCTGTTGCTCAAATCAAAACGTGTTGAACAAACGAAAGTTAGCTAACATACTGGGGGATTCACTCGTAAATTTTCAGCTCAATCCGAGTTACATAGACTCCTCACATTTTTTTTGGTGGAGGACAGAAATCTGTTCGGGACAGCAACTCCCCAAATCTTACTTCCCTCTCATTAGAAGTCATTCTTGGCACAAAAAGCAAAAAAAAGGATAAGGAGAGGTCATTACAGAAGTAATAACTTCCAAGACTCAAGGAAACTCTTGGTTTATCTCCCAACAAGTACTTTTCTTTAACGCCTTTAAGTTAGGCACAAGAAGCAAGAAGAATCAAGTATTTTCAAATGAAGAAGCATTAACATCAAACCTTGCTTTCAAAGGAGGAGCAAAAAGTAACTTCTCTCTCCTCATAGGGAAGTGTTCAATACCTTTCTTGAATGGAAAATGATATTTAATGGTACCTTCTTTCATATCAATGATAGCACCAATTGTTCTAAGAAAAGGTCTTCCCAAAGTAATAGGACAAGAAGCATTGTATTCAACATCTAAAACATAGAAATAAATAGGACAATAAGCATTGTTAAACATAATGAGAACATCATTAACAATCCCCATGTGTTTCTTCTTAGCATTATCATTGAGTGGGACACCCAAATAACAATCTTCTAATGGTGGCAAATCAAGCATTTCATAAATCTTCCTAGGCATAATAGAGACACTAGAACCAAGATCACATGAAGCTTTGAGATCAAAGTCATTCACTTGCATATTAATAATGGGTTCCCACTATTTTACTAGGAATAGAAGCTTTGTGTTTTAGCTTCTCTTCCTTAATCTTAACAAGAGCATATGTAATGTGTTTGGTGAAGGCAACATGCATATCACTAGCATTAGGACTTCTAGCAAGCTTTTGCAAGAACATAATCACTTCAGAAATATTGTAACCATCAATATCAAAGTCAAACTTAGCATCACTAGTAGTAGGCATAGTATGAGTAGGAATAGGGACTACTTGAGGTTTAGTGGTGATGGTGCACACACTATTGTTTCTATCAATTTCAGCTTCCCTTTCCCACTTAGCATGAAGTTGAGCTAACAGCCTAACATTTTCATCAATAGTAACTTGTATGGCATGAGTAGTAGCAAAGGTGTTTTCCATAGTTTTAGGTTTAGCAGCCATTTTGTTAACCAAGGAAGTTTGAGCTTCAGACAAAGAGGATATATTTTTTCAACGGTTAAAAGCTTTTCCTCTATAGTCTTATTGAAAGTGGTTTGTTTACTAATAAAGTACTTGAGTATGACTTCAAGTTCAGAGGGGGCACTTCTAACATTATTGTAAGAGCTTCCATAGGAATTGCCATTATTAGGAGGATAAGGCCTATAATTGTTGTTGCTACCAAAATTATTCTTGTAGGCATTGTTGTTGAAATTGTTGTTTCTAATGAAGTTCACATCAACTTGCTCTTCTTGAGCAACCAAAGACGCTAAGGGAACACTATTAGGATCTAGAGGAGCTTTCTCATTAACAAGCATAGCCATAATAACATCAATCTTTTCACTCAAAGAGGAAGTTTCCTCAACAGAATTTACCTTCTTACCATGTGAAGCTCTCTCAACATGCCATTCAGAGTAGTTAACCATCATATTATCAATGATTCTTGTTGCAGCACCCAAAGTGAGGCCCATAAAGGTACCTCCAGTAGCAGAATCCAACAGGTTTCTTGAGGAGAAGTTCAAACCTGCATAAAAGTCTGGATAATCATCCAAGCAGTGAGTCCATGAGTAGGGCAATTTTTAACCAAGGATTTCATTCTTTCCCAAGCAGGAGCAACATGTTCACTATCAAGTTGTTTAAATTTCATAATGTCACTTCTCATATATATAATCTTAGGAGGAGGATAGTACTTTCTAATAAAATCATCTTTGCACTTATTCCAAGAATCAATACTATTTTTAGGCAAAGAAAGCAACCATTCTTTAGCTTTTCCCCTCAAGGAGAAATGAAAAATCTTGATCTTAATAATATCTCCATCTACATCCTTATACTTTTGCATCTCACAGAGTTCAACAAAGCTATTGAGATGAGCAGCAGGATCATCAGAACCAGCACCAAAAAATTGCTCTCTTGTCACAAGATTCAACAAAGTAGGCTTAATTTCATAAAAGGTAGCATCAGGAGCAGGTGGAGCAACAGGAGTGCTTAGGAAATCATTGTTGTTGGTGCTAGTGAAGTCACACAACTTGGTGTTCTCAGCAGAGTTCATTTTGGCAAAGGTGGGCAAGCCAAAAACAGCTGCAGCACCTAGAGTAGGAACTAATTTTTTTGTGTTTTTGAATAAAGAAGGCAAACCAAACTAGACTAATTTTTTTTGGGGTTTTTTGGAAAGAGGCAAACAAAACCAAGCAAATGGAACAAAGAAAACTAAAAACAAAGTAAAGAGAAAGGAAGTGAAGGACTCCCATTGTGAAGACGTACTTAGCCTCCCCGACAACAGCGCTAGAAAGCTTGGTGGCGGCCAGCACTTGTCGTGGAACGCTTCGTTGGAAACCCCAAGAGCAAGGTGTGAAGCAGCAAGCAGCAAGTTTTCCCTCAGTTGAGACAGAGGTTATCGAACCAGAAGGAGGAAATAAACGTCACACAAGTGTTGCAAGCAACACGGAGACCCGCACAATACAAACTCAAGACTTTGCCCCAACGAATCAGTGAGGTTCTCAAGCTCACCGACTTGCTGTAACAAAGTAATAAATGTATGGTGTGGAAGGTAATGGTTTGCACAAGTAACAAGTAATAGTGGAAGATGTATCAATGGTAAAGATTGGACCGGGGTCCATAGTTCACTAGAGGTGCTCCTTAGATAAAAACATGGCATGAAGGGTAAACAAATTACAACAGGATAATTGACATGAACTGAGCAAGGCATAATAATGCAATTACTAGTCAGAAAGATCCTATGAGATTCGTTTAGACAATACAACAAGATACATAGACCGCCATCCAACTGCATCTATGACTAGAAGTCCACCTTCAGGTTATCATCTGAACCCCCTTCAGTATTAAGTTGCAAGAAACAGACAACTGCTTTAAGCAAAGTGTTTAAGGTAAACAGTCCACATGTTCCATGAACAAGAGACTGTTGTTTTCTCCCTAGTAGCAACAGCACATCTACAACCAAAGAGATTTCTGTCACTTCCCTTGGAAACTAGAGGCATGAACCCACTATCGAGCATAAATACCCCCTCTTAGAGTCACTAGCAACTACTTGGCCAAGATAGCTACTAACAACGGAGAGCATACAAGATTACAAACAACACAGACATTATAGAATCATAAAGACAAAACCATTAATCGAACCAACATAATAATCTCAATATCCATCGGATCCCCGCAAACACAACATGCATGATTACAAATAGATTAGATCTTGATCATGAATGGAGCTCACAAGGTCTATACATGAAAGCACAAAGGAGGAGATACAACCATCTAGCTACTACATGGACCCATAGTCCAAGGTGGAACTACTCACGCATCATACCAGAGAGAAGGCCTCCGGAATAATCTCCCCTCCGGCAGGATGCCGGGGAGAACTTCAGATCCCCCGATCTAGGGACGATGGTGGCGGCTATAGACGGTTTCGTGGAGATTTTATCAGGTGCTTAGGGTTTCTGCATCGAGGGCTTTTTATAGGCGAAGGGGGAGACCGAGGAGGCGGCCAGGGGTGGCAAACCCTAGCCAGGCGCGGGGCTGGGCCCACCCGCACCTAGGGTGGGTCTGGCCCCCCTGGCTGGCCCCTCCGGCTCTCCTCTGGACTTCTTGTTCCCCATGGAAAGTAATTGACTTTGGCGTTTGTCCCGTCCAATTCCGAGAATATTTCTTTACTAACTTTTCTGAAACCAAAAACAGCAGAAAACAGGCATCTGGCACTGTTACAACTTGTTAATAGGTTAGTACCAGAAAACGTGTAAAAAGCACCTCAAAGTGTAGACAAGTAAAGCAAACACTAGTAGAAAACGGGCCTTTTGTCCAGGACATTAGTCCCGGCTATGGCTGGGGCCGGGACTAATGGCTCTGGCCGGATGGCCCGAGCCACCCAGAACCATATGTCCCGGCCCGTTAGACCCCATTAGTCCCGGTCTAACTGGTCTGAGACTCAAACCGGGATTAAAGGGCCCTGGCCCTGCCACTCGCTGGGGGCACCCCTTTAGTCCTGGTTTGTATCCCCAACTGGGACTAGTGGTCTGTCCCTATATATACACACAACCCCTCCCCCTCCCAACTGTTTTTTTTCCTGGTGGGAGAGAGTGTTATTGTGCTATTTTTTTCTTGTTCATACATACTAGTAAATTGTGCACATGCAATGCACATGTTGAATACCAGATTTTTCCGAAAAAATTTGAATGTATTGACATGTGCACGTGTTGATTATCAGAATTTTCCGCAAAAAATTGGATGTATTGGTTAATTCAAACTAACATACGGAGTACATAATCATTTATCTATATAAGTGCTAACAAAGCTCTTCATTGTCAATAGCAGAAAGACATAATGAAAATTTGACAGAACATTTTTTAAGCTTCATCATTGATAAAATGATAGCGCAGAAGTAAATAACCGAGCTCATTTTGTCACTCAAGAGAAACCAGAAAAAACATCACAATCTACTTGCTTTTATCATGACAAAGGTAACGATCATGTAAGTGTTTCGTTCAGAGGAGCACAATAGCATATACGCGTAGGGATCAAGAAATATACAATACTATTTGAATCGTTAATAGTAGATACAGATTATTCTTTTAAGGGAAAAAGCACACAACGTATAGACTCAAGCCGCGAAGCTTGCTTCCTCCGACTCTACAAAGGTGGAGACAGATTGAGAGTCTGCCAGCTTGGACAATCAGCGGCGGTGAAGGAACAATTAAGCCACCAGATTCAAAAGAACCAAAGCATGAAAAAGTAAGTAATCAAATTTAAGGCATCAATGCACGTGTGAATATCCTTATGTATGGGACACACGAAAATCGAAGATTTTGATCTGGAGAGTAATCCCCATGCTAATTATCTAAGCTCAGGTCAGTTGTACACTTGTAGCTCCCCTTGTGATTGCAGTGCCAATGCCGAGAAAATTGTCATCACAACTTGTATATATAGAACCAGACCTAATATTGGGTCCACTCAGTTTTTCTTGGGTACATAGACCTGGGATCCTTCTTTTACCATGGGATTAGGATGTTAAGCAGGTAACATCAGTTACAAAATCAAGCTCTAAACCAGGTCATGTAACATACCTAAGCTTACACGATTAGATACCCTATAGCATTAATGTACATACAACATCCGTCTGGGCATACTTCATACTTTCCTGTCGCAATACCAAAGCTGGAGCTTATTTCCTAACGATATCAGTATGAGAATAGGATACTTATGAAACTAAAACTGAAGCATTGCCAACCAGAACTGCTATTTAGATATGTGCTCCTAAAACAATAGATGTATAAGGTAATGTGCTCCTAAACCAATTTCATAGTTAAAAAAGAGATGTACAAGATACTTTGATCCTAAAACTATTTGCAATAGAATAAATGGTCATAGTTGGATGTGGATAAATAGAAATACCTCCTTGAGAAAATGAACATCACTGCCCCAGAGCCGCGCATCACAACCTGCATCTCTAGCTACATCATTTACCAGTTCATCCCAAACATGTACATCTTCTCTAGGTTTGACATCTCAAAGCTCCACATACATCAACCTCTTTGTAGAGTATTGCAACAAAAAAAGAGCATGGAAAAAATGAAGATTTTCCTAGAAATCAGTAGATATTGGGCACAACTATCTCTGATCTAAAGCTTGCTACGCTCAAACATATGTCATTAAACCTATAATACCTACGTCCTCACATTTAAGATTGAACCCCTGGTTTATCAGAACAATCAACCCTGCATGACCAGAAGTGCCACATGAGCAAAGTAAAACGGTGAAGTAAAAAATGGACCCATAAAATAAAATCTCATGTTTCCACAAAAGAAGATAGTTTGTGGACAAAGTGTTATGATTCCTCTTAATAAAGCCGTATCTGTAGGAAATAGTCTGAATAATACCAGCATATTTTTAAAGGATATAATGAATATAACAAACAACCAGTATAATTTACCATGATTACTTCAGTACAAACATGTTTAGATAACCTGCACATCTCTGAAGAGGTAAGAAGTAATTTGAAACTACTAAATATTATAAGATATTTTAACTACTGTAATATGCTAACACTTAATTAATATACCTCAACACCACAGGGGAATGAAAGTTTTGGAAATGTTAATATACCCCCTCCATCCCAAAAAGCATGTCGCGGATTTGTCTAGATTTGTATGTATCTAAACATATTTTAGTATATAGATACAAGCGAATTTGGACAAATCTCCGACATGCTTTTTAGGACGGAGGAAGTATATCAGAATAGTGTAATGAGGCTGCATACAAAGCATTTTTGTACTATCTAATTTGAATCAATTAGAAAGCAAAGCATAAGAAACCGTAAATGGTCAACACTATCAAAGAGAGTGTTGGCTAAACTTCTACCGGCAGTTAATGGTGTATAGTATCATAAGAATCTTTCTTCCAACAATAATATATATACTGATGAAGTTTGGTTCGTCATCGATATGTAGGAATAATACCTGTACAAAGTTCAGTACCTTGACCGCTGGATATCCTCAATACCTCATCAGCACCCCATTGTTTACACGCTAGCTACAAAAGAGGAAATTATCAAGTAATCTACATGAAGTAAAAAAGAATCAAGTTATAGAACAACCAGTATATGTCAAAGAGCATATTTATCTCAATGTCAGGAAAAGATGTTTAGGTATGTTGTAGAGCAAAACTTGATGCAACAGCCTGGACATTTGGCATGCACTTAAGAAAACAAACAAATGTAAAGAGTTAATTGTTGATTACCAATAGGGAACAGTGATGTTGAGGTACACACTGTCGTGCGGCTATGGAATCCACTGCACGCGGTGTGAGTCGTTGTCAACGTTGAGACCCCACCAGCTACAGAACCTCTGCGGCTCTGCCGTGCTTTGCCGATGCAGCATGCAACTTCACGGAGTAGACTGGTTCATGGAGGTACAAGCACAGCCGTGGAACGTATAGTACAAGGGTGTGGGCGTGTTGCTGATACATCAGCGCGAGCAGAGTTACGTGCGTGCTAGCCAGTTCGAGGGCTGACGACACAGAGATCTGGCTCCGAACGTGGCTAATATGATCTGGCGCGAGAAGTGAAACGCGGCGACGTATCCGCCGGAGGGAGCAGAATCAATGGCGGCGGCCAGGTTCGTCGGAGGTGGGCTGCAACCCAAGACTGCTTCCGAGGAGAGCGCAGGTTCGGGGCAGTGCGAAACCGCGATTTCAGATGTGAGAGGAGCAGTTGGCGGAATCATCGTAGGGTGAGGCAGCGACGCATGTCAGGCGGCGGCGTGTGGAGATGAGGCAGCGGGGAAGCATGATGGCGGGGGTGCGGGTTAGGCGCCATCGAGTGGGGAGGCGGCGGGCAGGGATCTGGCGTGGAAAAGGATGGGACTATCGTTCTCCAGATCGTGCGAGGCAGTTTTTTTCTATACAGACTCAGGGCGGACCGCGGGGTGCGGGACTGCGGGCAGAGTTTTCCGTCAAAGCTATTCACTAAGTGCACCAAAGAAAATATTAGGCTAATGAAAATCGTTAGATTGTATTTAGAGGATTCAATCGTACGGTTCTGGTATGTCAGTGTATATATGATGGGGTACACATAGAGAAATTCGGGTTGGCTCCTTTATAATTAGTAGAGATAGAGATGCACTAGAGCTGTTCGGTGAAATGTCCATTAGAGCGATGCAAGTTTAGGTCACACAAGACAGACATGATATGAGGTGTCCGAGCCACACTTAAGTTTTCTCATCTTTGTTTCCAAGTGTAATAAAATGTTAGCAACTATTTTCTCGTTAAGACCGTCGTGCGGTACCAATTTTAGCATAGTGATTGCGTTTGACATATATTTGTATGATACAGATGAGCCATCCATGGATGTACGGTGACCGACGCTCTGCCGCTTTCAAAGAAGGCGTGCATTTTTTTCGAGTTGTGGCCGAGGAGAACAAGCGACGGGATGATTTTATGTGTTGTCCATGTGTTGACTGTAGGAATGAGAAAGCTCACACTTATGCAAGAGTCATTTAGAGCCACCTGCTTCGGTCTGGTTTTATGTCCGGCTATAAAGTTTGGACCAAACACGGAGAAAGAGGGGTTGTGATGGAAGATGGCGATGAAGAAGAGAATGATGATGATAACTATCGATCTATGTTCCCTAAATACGCTGATACCTCAATGGAAGACAATGAAGAAGAGGGAGGTGAAGAATGGGAACCAGACCGGCCCGCTGATGATCTTGGTCGGATCATTTCTGATGCAAAGCGAGACTGCGACACAGAAAACGGGAGGTTGCAGTTTGAGCAGAAGTTACAGGACCACAACAAATTGTTGTACCCAACTTGTGAAGATGGCCAGAAGAAGCTAGGTAGCACACTGGAATTGCTGAAGTGGAAGGCAGAGACCGGTGTGACTGACCCGGGATTTGAGAAGTTGCTGGTACTCATGAAGAGGTTGCTTCCAAGAAATAACGAATTGCTTGCCAGTGCATACGAAGCAAAGAAGCTCGTCTGCCCTCTAGGATTAGATGTGCAGAAGATACATGCGTGTCCTAATGACTGTATCCTCTACGGTTGTGAGAAGTACGAGAATTTGGATAAATGCCCGGTATGCACTGCATTGCGGTATAAGATCAGAAAATATGACCCTGGTGATGTTGATGGCGAGCCACCCAGGAAGAGGGTTCCTGCCAAGGTGATGTTTTATGCTCCTATAATACCACGATTGAAACGTTTGTTCAGAAACAAAGAGCATGCCAAGTTGTTGCGATTGCACATGGAAGAACGTAAGAAAGACGGGATGTTGAGGCACCCCGCTGATGGTCGACAGTGGAGAAAAATCGCGAGAGACTTCCCGGACTTTGCTGGTGAAGCAAGAAACTTATGGTTTGGTCTAAGCACAGATGGCATGCATCCTTTTGGAGAGCAGAGCTGCAGTCACAGCACCTGGCCCGTCACTCTATGTATCTACAACCTTCCTCCTTGGTTGTGCATGAAGCGGAAGTTCATTATGATGCCAGTGCTCATCCAAGGCCCGAAGCAACCCGGCAACGACATTGATGTGTACCTAAGGCCATTAGTTGATGAACTTTTACAGTTGTGGGCCGAACCAGGTTTACGTGTGTGGGATGAGCACAAACAGGAGCCATTCGACCTACGAGCGTTGTTGTTTGTAACCATCAATGATTGGCCTGCTCTTAGTAACATCTCAGGACAGACGAACAAGGGATATAATGCATGCACACACTATTTAGATGAGACTGAAAGTATATATCTCGATAAATCTAGGAAGAATGTGTACCCGTACAATCGTCATTTTCTTCCGCCCAGACACCCCTTAAGAAAAAAAAGGCAAGCATTTCGATGGCGAGGCAGATCACCGGAAGAAGCCTGCCCCCCGTACTAGTGCTGATGTATTTGGTATGGTCAGGGAAAAGAAACATCGTGGGAGTGGATGACAAGACAAATATGTCAGAAGATTATAATAAGTTTCATGAAATCCTGCCCTTCAAAGTAAAAACTGACCCAAGCCTCCTGTTAAATGATGAAGATTCTCCATGGCTACAACGCAGAAGAAAACAACAACACTAGATAGGGATGTTGGTGTAATATATTAAACCTTTTATGTAATCATATTGTTAAATGATGAAGCTTCTCCATGGCCATGATGGCCGCACTATAAATAGAGGGAAATGGTAGGACAGGCTGGGCCAGGCAGCACCAATAATAGGGGTTGAACCTTTAGTCCCGGTTGGAGAAACCAACCGCGACTGAAGGGATTGCGGCAGGCTAGGCCAGGTAGCACTAATAATTGGGGTTGAACCTTTAGTCCTGGTTGGACGAACCTTTAGTCCTGGTTGGAGAAAGCAACCGGGACAAAACACGAGCGAGCGCTAATAATAGGAGTGAGTGTCGACATTATGTCGTGAGTGTCGACACTATGCCGAGCTACTTGTACTATAAATAGGCCAGTCATCCAGCCAGTTTGAGGCATCTCCAAGATCGATGATTTTCGAGAGCAGGGACACCACTACGGCCAGTTTTAGGGAGATGCCGCCGGAGCCCAGTCCTCCGGCATCTCCAAGAAATTGGTCATAGAGGCACTCCCTAATATGTGAAATTAGGTTAGCTCCCATGCATATTGATCTACTTAGAGAAGTTACAAGCTGTAAGATGGTCTTCGAGAGCAGGGACACCACTACGGCCAGTTTCAGGGAGATGCCGCCGGAGCCTAGTCCCCCGGCATCTCCAAGAAACTGGTCATAGAGGCACTTCCTAATATGTGAAATTAGGTTAGCTCCCAGGCATATTGATATAGTTAGAGAAGTTACAAGCTGCAAGATGGTCTTCGAGAGCAGGGACACCACTACGGCCAGTTTCAGGGAGATGTCGCCGGAACCCAGGCCTCCGGCATCTCCAAGAAACTGGTCATAGAGGCACTCCCTAATATGTGACCGCACGTGTTTGGATATCAGATCTTCATGGTAAGTATGAATCGAGACAACATCTTCATAGTTTGGGAAAGTCGTAGTACGAATCGGAACTAAAGGTCCCTCTTTAGTCCCGGTCCAACCATAAAACGAGACTAACACTCAAGACATTTATTAATATTTAAAAACCGAGACTACGGAATCGGGATTAAAGGCCCCCTTTAGTCCCGGTCCATCCACAAACCGGGACTAACACTCAATACATTTATTAATATTAAAAACCGGGACAAACTGGGACTAACTAACACTCAGGACTAAAGCCGCCCCGTTTAGTCATAATCATGCCTAGTCCTATAGTACACAGCTTCAGGGTCAGGAACACCTCCAGCACTCAGCATCCAACCGGCGGGCGGCCGGTAGCCTGGTGGGCAAGGGTAGCTTGAGGCGCACAGCGCCTCTGTCTCCTCGTGGGTCAGAATGGCCCAGTAGGCGTTGTCCATTTCTGTGAGAGAGGAAGGTGTGAATGTGTGCATAACCATGGTACGGTCGGCCTATATATAGATGGAAAGGGCGGGAAAACATGCGGGATGCGGTGGGAAATTGCGGGAAATATCTTTAGTCCCTGTCAGTGGCTACAACCGGGACTAAAAGCTCGGTTCAGAGGAAAGGGCGGAAAAACTTGGCGGCAAGCGGTGAGAAATGGCGGGAAAAATCTTTAGTCCGTGTTAGTGGATACAACCGGGACTAAAGCTTATTCAGAAAATGAATTTAGATTGATTATTCAAATTCAAGAACTTTTCATGTTGAAAGTTTAGTGAGATTCAAAAATATGCAAAAATAATAGTTAATGCATTTTTAAATTGATAATGGCAAAATGGTTAATAATTTGACTATTTAAAATAATTATTTGATAAAACAGAAAATGGATTTGGATTAATTATTCAAATTAAAGAACTTCTCATGTTGAAAGTTTTGTCAAATTCAAAAATATGCAAAAAAATAATAGTTAATGCATTTTTAAATTGATAATGGCAAAATGGTTCATAATTTGACTATTTAAAATAATTGTTTAATAAAACATAAAATGGTTTTGGATTAATTATTCAAATTCAAGAACTTTTCATGTTGAAAGTTTTGTCAAATTCACAAGTATGCAAAAACACACTAATTTAAATGATATTTTGCGCGCAAATTTGGGCCTTTAGTCCCGGCCCAATTTACCAGCTGGGACTAAAGGTCTGGCCCCAGCGCGTGAAAAGTAAAACGCCCCCCTCTAGTCCCGGTGCGTGGCACCAGCCGGGACTAGAGACCCTCCCCCGGTGCGTTCCACGCACCGGGAGAAATGGAGGCCAGTAGACAACCAGAGACGCCGCCAGGCTGCCCAACTCCGGCGCCGACGAGCACGTACGCCTCCCTCCGCGCCGGCCACGCCCAACTTCGGCACTGACGAGCACGTACGCCTGTGCCTGCGCCGCCCCCGTGCCCCCGCCGGTCCGCGCGTGCCCTCCTGCCGGCGCCGCACCTCTTCGCAGCACCTCCGGCCTCCAGCCACTGTTTGCCACTAGCACCAGGTAAGATTAATTAGGATTTGTTAGTGCTTAATTAGGATTTGTTTAGGTTAATTTTTTATAGGATTTGTTAGTGCTTAATTAGGATTTGTTTAGGTTAATTTTTATAGGATTTGTTAGTGCTTAATTAGGATTTGTTTCGGTTAATTTGTTTATAAGATTTGTTAGTGCTTAATTAGGATTTGTTTAGGTTAATTCTGTTTATAGGATTTGTTAGTGCTTAATTAGGATTTGTTTAGGTTAATTTTGTTTATAGGATTATTATTTTGTTTAGGATTTGTTAGTTCTTAATTATAATTGGTTTAGGTTAATTTTGTGTTAGTGTTTAATAATAGGGTGATTATTATTATTAGTGTAGGATTTCTGCCACGCACCGGGACTAAAGGGGGGGTATAAAAGTAGCCCTTCTCCCCCGGTGCGTTGGTGCTCAGTGGTGACCGGAGTTAGGGTTAGGGTGGTGGTTCTCGCGGGAAGCCGCTTAGTCGCTCGCCTCTCCCGCGGCGACCATCACCGGCCACCGCCACTGCACCTCCGGATTTAGGGTTCAGGGTGGTGACCGGAGTTAGGGTTAGGGTGGTGGTTCTCGCGGGAAGCCGCTTAGTCGCCCGCCTCTCCCGCGGCCACCATCACCGGCCACTGCCCACCGCACCTCCGGGTTTAGGGGTTTAGGTTTTATTTTGTTAAGTTTAAATAAATATTGTGTGCATTTTGTAGGAACTATGGATTCACCTAGTCCCCCAGTCCGCAGAGACCTAGATTCGGAACACTTACTCGAGGATATGATTCACGATGCCGATGAGGGATCTTCCTCGAGGTATCTGAACTCATCGGGTGAGGGAGAAGAGACCAACATACAAGAGGAAGAAGCCCATGGACGCGTAACGCAGACCGACGAGGTATATATATATGATGTCCGATGATCGTCACTAGATGTAACTAGTTGTATATATAATGTCGACGAATGTTTCTTCTCTTAGGCCTCTACATCGAGCAAGAAAACCAAGCGCGGGCCAGCCAAAAAGTTGCCCCTGGGTACTGTTTATGAAATTACAGGGGTTTTAGGAGACGGCGAACCATTGGAACCAAAGAGGCGGAATGGAATGATGTGTATATCAACGATAGGTTCAAAGATGAACTTTTTAATGACCTAATGGGACATTTCAAGCTGCCAGAATGTGACACCGAGGACGAGACTGCTGAAATGAGAAAGAAAGTCAAGCAGTTTGCACTAAAGAAGATGGCCGAACTATTCAAGAACTGGAAGAAGTCATTATGGCAACAATATCAGAAGGACAAGAAAACCCCATTATTCGAAGGCTATCTAGTGAAGTAGTAGCCTTACTTGGATGAATTTGTGCTGTATAGGAAGTCAGGAGTTGCAGAGGAAAAGTCAGAAAAAACAAGATAAATGTTGCGAAGAAGAAATATCACCATAACTTGGGGCCAGGGGCTATGCGGCTGCCAATGCCTAAGTGGGATGCAAAAGAGAAAGAGCTTCATAATAAAGGGATCATTCTAGAACCAATTCGCGAAGAATGGGATTTTAGGGTAAGAAATTGGTTCCTTGGGCATGGGACCTTGTTTGCAGTGATAGGATAAAGATACCCATGACTGCATGGCTAAAAGTGGTCAAAGATATTAAAGATGGAATAAAACAGTTTCATCCCGATAGTAAGAATGACTTGCTGACCTTGGTCCTCGGGAATCGCGAACATACATGATGAGTCCGAGGCCTTGACGGGAGTTTCATGTGGGAGACTGGGTTTCCTAAGGACCAAGGTACCTATAGAAGCCGAGCAAGAGCAAAGCAATGACGGGAGGAGGAGGAGGCAGACAAGTTCAAGCAGCTGCTAGGAAGACTTGACAAGCAGCATCAGCAGATAGATGAACTTAGAGGAATAGCACGCTTGCAGCAAGATCCTCCACTCGATATTACCGCCAACCCATCTCAGCGGAGAAGCAGCGTCGCTGAATCGGAGGTCCCGTCTAACGATGCATCCTATACTACAGATGGCGGTCCCGGCTACCCATGGATGGAATTAAGGAGAAGATACCTTGTGAGCTCCATAAAAAATTGAAGAACGTATCCGTGAAGGTGGCGGCCGGATCGGCTTTGCCTTGTCCGCCTGACGCACATTGGCATGGCCGTGAGATTCCACCTGGCTATGCTAAAGTCGGGGTGGATCAAATCGTAAAGGAGTGAGTCAATGGAGCTTGACATCCCTAGACCTGAAGGTGAGATCACACTGGGAGAAGTACTTGGTGGGATCAATCTCTGGGAAAAGAACAATATACGTTTTCCAGGCTTGGCTCTAAGAATAACACTACCGCCTCTGAGTCGTCGCAGGTCTCCTTCACCTCCACCTCCATCACCTCCAAGAATCCCACCCCATGATGACTACGACCACCACATCCCGAGTCCATCTCGATCTCCGCCGCAGGCTCAGCAGTCTTTGCCGCCCGCTAAGGACAATAAGCGGAAGCATGCTCCGTCAGTGAGTACTAAAGGACGCGGCAGCCCAAAACGGAAAATGTCGCCCCTCCCAACAGTGCCTCATCAGAATCTTCCCATCAGACGTTACAATCGTACTGATGCAGAATATGCAGCGATATTAAAGGCCGAAGTGGCGGCTCATTTTGAGAAGAAGAAACCCGACCCCGCTCTGGTATACACCGAGAAACAAAAGGCATATGCACTTGATTTTCTGAACACACCATCGCAATATGAGTTGCACCATAATCCAGATGACTATCTACGCACACTTCAGAAAGAAGTGGTGAAGAGCAAATCAAACAAATCAAGTGCAAGCGGTAAAAAACCAGCAAGCACAGGTGCAAGCGGGACTAAAACTGCAATCAGGAAAAAATCAGACGTTCCTCTTCTCGGACAACAGGAAAAACAAACGATCGCACCTCTCAAGGAGGTTTCACAAAACATTCCACTCCTCGCACAATAGCCAGTAGATATATCAATAGCTGCGGAGTTGGCGGCCAGCATGGAAATTACTCTTGATGAACTGTTAGGCCCCCAACTCGACCATCTACCCAAGATGCCACTAGCTCCTAAATATGTCGCATGTGAGGATTTGGTCAGCAAAGAGAGGCTGAGAGAACTGCCAACACAAATGCGGAATATCGATCAATGGTACTCGACGGTCATGAAGCAGGGGAGAATAATGATCGTAGCCAAAGTCCCACCTGAGTACTACTTCAGACCCGAAGAGGTACATATTGAGTTTTCAGAACTATTCCAGTTATACCATCTCGACGCCCTGGACAAATCCATCCTCGGCTGCTATTATCTGTAAGTTGTTGAATTCATTGTCTACATGTTCAGTTTTCAGTTGTTTAGTTCGGAACATGTGATTATCCTTATTATGCAGAATGAAGATCCTGGAATGTAAAAGAAAAATAATCTACAATATTGGGTTCATTGACCCAAATAAAGTGCATATAACCCTGCTAACGGATAAACCCGAGGTGACAGAGGAAAACCTTCTAAGGTTTCTAATGGAGCAAAATTTCTCCGACCACATACTGTTTCCTTACAATTTTCGGTGAGGGTCTTACTCTGTTGTGCACATTCACTTTTGATTAGTCGATAATAAGTGTAACTGATGAGTTACTAATGTATATATAAACGTTTGCAGCTTCCACTGGGTTCTGCTAGACATTCAGCTTGATAAGGGAAGAGTTGATGTCATGGACCCATCAAAGAGAAACCTGGAAGATTTCTGCAGCATGCAGGACATGCTACATAAGTAAGTTTCGCGCTATATCGGTCTCTTTCGTTGATTTCCTGGGATATCAGGTAATGAATAACTCATTCATTCATTTTCTTCGTCGGGCAGGGTTTGGATCCGGTTCAAGCGCGAGGTTACCGGTGTATTTAGTGAGAAGGTGACGTTTAGGGCGGTCTCGGTAAGTAGCACGTGATATGTCCACGCATCTCTTTACTTCTAGTTCAATACAATAATGATGCTAGATTATTATTTTGATTGAATTCTATTCTTGTAAAGTGCGCGAGGCAGCCACCGGGGTCGAATCTATGTGGATTCTACGTATGCGAGTTCATTCGCACATTTACCACCGAACACAATGATTATAGAGTCGATGTAAGCAATGCATTCACAACATCATTTTATTGCCGTCACATTTTGTTATCATGATTGATATTCATATTGATCTCCTTTTTCTTATATATAGTTCGAGAGAATGCGGGATCAAGTACTACGAACGCAACGCGTACTAGCAATTGCGGAGGAGCTGGCGGGATTTATTGTCAAAGAGATCGTAGACGATGCCGGAGAATTTAGTGTGAATAGTCGCTACTGATCTCCATGTAATCGAACAGACATGCTCTAGTCCCAAGATTTTGTGATCTCCATGTAACTATGTAAATTGTATATATTTGTATCTTGATATCGTAATAAAAGTTATCTTATATATGCACGAATGTGTATGATATGTGGTGGCGTAGAAATTTTCAAATACTATATGTTGAAATGAAAAATAAGTAAATTAAACAATAAAAAATGAAATCTCTGCCGCGGTAGAGAAAAGGGGCAAAATGCTGCCGCGACAGAGACCCATTAGTCCCGGTCCATAACACCAACCGGGACTAGTGGGGGTGCACCCTGAGAGCGCAGGGGCAACCACGTGGACAGCCACTAGTCCTGGCTGGTAACTGGGTCGGGACTAGTGTTGGGCCTCTAGTCCCACTTGATTATTCCCGGTTCAAAAACCAGGACTAAAGGCCCTTACGGCCCGGGACTAGAAGCCCTGTCTCCACTAGTGAAAGTAGATACTAAATAAGCATGGAGCATCAAAAATTATAGATATGTTTCCGACGTATCATTATGATGTGATAGTGTGATAACCTTATTAGATCAAGGTAGCATATTTGTATTTTAAACATCATGTTATATTGCTTAAAGGTATACTCTGATTTGTTCTTAATTGAAGATTGCATCGAGTTTTCCCTTTCTTGAGGAGTATAAGACAGTTGTATTCCATCTCTATGTTAGAACGTGATGCCCATATTGATTCCTTTATGAAGCATATATAGAATTTCCATGAATCTTTATCATTGATGAAGTGTTTTGTGATCACTACAACTTAAAAAGAGAGTAGACAAGTGAACCCATGAACGCCGGTCCGATTTTTATCATAAGAAACACCTTTCCATTGCATCCACTATCCTTTTTATTTTTTTCAATTTATTGTTTCGAAAATACAAAAATACTTTCCCTACTTGCAATCAATCATAAAAACCCCAAAACAACTCTACTATCTTCCATATCATCTAGTTTGCATTACTTTACTTTATTTACTTTAGTTTTTATTATATTCTAATTCATATTAATAATACGAAACCTTGTTCTTGACAACCACTTGGTGGAGTTGGAAACACAAGACAAATTATTTTACTTTACAGGTTGCTTGAAGAGGAGAATACAAATACCCTTCCATAACCAATTCCCCGAGAATTCGATATAAACCCTCGAGTCCCCTTGTGGGGAAAATAAGCTTGCTACGACACTCTGCACTTGGACTCCCAACGAAAAGTGGCCACATTTGTTGCCATCACCCAATGAAGAGCTTCGTACTGGCGCTTCGGCAATTTCATCAAGCTTCTACTTTTTCTATACAATGCTACTTTGGGAGCTGCGATTATGACCTACTTTGCAGCGGGGTTTGATGAGATGCCTGCCATATCAGTTGCATCTCTCTTTGCATTATTTATTTTAGGACTTTTCCTCCCCTTCACCTCAGTCATCGCAACCACATGCTCACTTGAACCTATCATATAAGATAAAAAATATAGGAAATATGAAAATAGATGTTATGTATACTTTATTCAAGTGTGAGTTGGATAAATATATTAAGATGCTATAGCCTACAACCACTATATTTGAAGGTAAAGGGTCCCCCACAAAGAGCAATAACTGACTGTCCTAACTCTGACAAAACCGAATCCTAAATAGCTAACTGCTAAAACTGAATCCTACAACGATTCCTGCGCTAAATCAGTACGGTATCTACTAGCACTACGAGGGATTTCTTCACAAAATATGCTATTACTATGAGAGGGATTTCACGAAATCGATCAGCAAAGTTTGTACATGATTCTTACCACGACATCTCTGTTCGATGAGATTGCGACCGCACTTCGGACAAGGTAGCAGTGGTGAGGCGTGGGCTGGAAAGGAGGGTGATGGAGGCGTGGGCTGGCAAGGAGAGGGGCCGTGGCGGTGTAGTAGTCACACGAGAGGCATCGAATACATTGGTATATGGTTTGAATGACGGCAGCCGGCGAGATAGGGTTTGAGCAGGGACGTTGTTGGCGCTGTGTGAGGAACTGCTCTGATAGATGATATGTTCCCTGAAGAACAAATAGGCAGTGAGTGATGAGCGTCCAAAGGAGATCCAACACACGAGATTAATCTAGAGTTCCGAATTTAGTTTTTTTCAATAAATATTTGTCTAGACCTGGGAATTTTAATAATATAACTTAGCATGCCACATAATGTTGGAAATGTGATTTTTTAAAATATTAAAAAAATATTTCCTATTTTTCAGTTAAATTAATATTTATCTATTTAGCGGATTAGATTGAAATTTGAACCACGCATACATGAAAGAAAGGTTTTTAATGGATGGAAAATTCAAATTGTAGTACCTCTATAGCAACAATATCTTATCTCATAAATTGGATAGTTTGCTTGCACAAAGTTTGGACCTAACACACTAGCTATATATAGGGATTTTGATTTTTAATAAAGTCTAGAAAATACTCAATTAAACTTGTCATATGTTCATTTTATGATATCAAGATTGTGTGCTAAAACTATTAGTCAATTCTAAAACATTGTTTGCACCAATGTTACTTTATAACGAGTACATCAACAACACAAGTATCATACCTACTAGGGTAAACTCCAAAGTTTGTATCACGTACTTTCTTCAGCATATGAACTTATTTTTTGGCATAGAAATTCATTTCATGCTACTAATCACATATTCAACTAATTATCTTTTAATTTTGAATAATTTCCAAGTTTTAGACTTTTTCCTAACCCGGAGTGTCTGAGTAAATCCGGAGTGTCTGTAATTTTCTATTTTAAAGCAAGCTGAGCTACCCTTTAGAGACGGTTAGGTATTTTTGACCATCTGTGAGGATCTGGATCCAAATATATTGAAGCGGTGGCGACAAAATCTAAATTTTGGAGGGTGGGGGGTAGAGGTATATTTTCCTCATTCGCCCGCCTGGCCCAACTCGCACTGTTCAAACCCTCGTCGTCGCCTCCCTTCCCCTGCCGCTCCTCCCCACCACCTGTGTTCCGCATATGGTCCTCCCCGCTACTATCCTCCCACCGCAGGTCACTCTCTCGAGCGCACATATCTAGCGGCTACCACACCGGATATTCCACCTCCTTATTCACCGCCAGTGTCGGGGATTCTCAACGCAACCACACGCGTGCTAATCCATCTCGCTTCCTTTCTCCTCCCCGAAGACAGGCTCCCTGGTGCCCTTGTCGCTCCGGCATTCTCACCGCTTAGCGGAAATCCCTGCTGACGATACCAAGGACATCCATGAAGAGCCAGAGTCGTCGTCAAGCCATACACGGTGAGAGTCTTTGCAAATCATGTTTTAGCAATCTTCAGGACCTTTCCTGTAAAAATAGGATATGTTGTAAGTATGTACACATTCTTAATTGTAAGTACATTGTCCTGTTACAGTTCATTAGCAAAAAATGGTTTAGTCCTAAGTACTAAGAGCGCATAACGAGTTCCCAAATCCTAAAAATGGTGCTCCATTAAAGTCGTATATAGCAATAATAAAGTTCTCGAGGCTTTATGGGATTGTGGAACCAAAACGAGTGCCCATCAACCTTCCGGATTGGACGAAATTATCGAAGAACTCTTGTGATGGAATCAAGAATGAGATTCTCCAATATTTCACTGCCAGAAATGGCGAAGACTTCTTCAGCGAGCGGCTTTATTGCTTGCATCAAGTCCTAGAAGCAATGGAAGTCCAAGATCATGACGGAGTTCGTGGATATAGAGATAACCCCTTGATCTGTAGCCACGGATCACCCAAGAGGCTTGGGATGAGTTTGTGCTGCTGAAATACTCTACGGAGTTTAAAGATAAGAGCATGTTAGCGAGAGAGGGAGAGAGAGAGAGCGACCTATCATACAAGAACCACCACATAATGGGGACCGCTGGGTATGCGGGCATGGCCCCTAGATGGGGAAAACGGGATTTAGAGGCAGGGGTAGCCAGCCTGCCGAAACCATTTGGAGACATTAGAGATGAGAGGGCAAGAGACTGGACTAGAGCAAGGGCTAAATGTGATAATAATACGGGATTTGTGCCAACTTTAGTTAGGCCCATGGACATCAAAGCATGTTAGCTAGAATTGATTATTATTTTACCAACAAATTCACCCCATGGTCTAAAGGCTTCATTAATTTGTTTTATAGGCGAGGAAGGATGCTGAGAAGGAAGCAGACATCTTCAAGGGAGATATCCTTGCAGCGATGTTGGGTCCAGAGCACCATGGTCACACGAGGGGGTAAGTTCCATTGCCCCGTGAAAAATAGGATGCGACTGGAAGTTGGAGGACAAACGTGCTTGCAAAAAAGCTAAGAAGGAGCTTTATGAAAAAGAGATGTGAGAAAAAATGAAAGATGAAATACTTGCAGAGGTAACAATGGAATTGGAGCTGAAGGGTCAGCATGTTGCACCTTCGCTTGTCCCGTAGCCTCCAGTTTCGATCAGTTGTGCTTCTTCCCAACTCGTCATTGGTGCTGATATGGACGCTAATACAGACGCTGACGTGATGAGCTATTCTTGTGATTACATAGAGGTAATTAAACCCATTGATAATGCAAAGTATGTATTATATCAAATGAATTATGCATTTTCATATGGCATCCTAGTTGACCTAAACCTTTGTAGATAGCCACGATCTGCCACCTACTAGCGAGGAAAGTCGGCTCAAATCGACCTAAGCCGGCTACCTGGGCACTAGTGCATCCACCAAGCAAAGGGCAGATGGTACACAACAGTCCTCTTGGCGACGGTTTTGATAGGGTCAGCATTGATGATGTCCAAGAGGGGTGCAATGAGCTCGCTTTGTCTATCCCTCCCAATAAAGAAATCACGACTTTGATTGAGGCGAAGGGCACCTTTGTCTAGTGGCCAAAGAAAGATATCCTTCTTGAAAATCCAGTTGTCCTGGCCTCGACACACCTCTCACTGACAACACTCACTCCTAACATCAAGGAAGACCCGTTTTTTTAAGATGATGATGACCATTTACAAACCGAAGCGATCGATACCCTGCCCATGAGTGTGCCCTCAATCAGTGTTGTTGTGCCATCTCCAACAAATACGACGCACTCCTCACAAGAAGCTCCACCCCCCAAAAGCTGTCACCCCCCAAGAAGATGTCGCCCGCCCCCCATAATATGCCCCCCCAAATATGCCGCTCCACCGGAATATGTCGCTCCCCCTGGATATTATATCATAGACAGTACGTGCCACTCCTACTACCGCTAGTGCTCCCAAGTCTAAAGAAACTGAAGTGGCAACCCCGACCAGCGTCGCCACCAAGAAGAGTGTTGACATGCCAATTACTCCATTGAATAAGGCGCTGCTCTCACAAGTGCCCCCTTCAGCCCCAAAGATATTAGAGAAACTAGTACCTGCAGCAACCGTAAAAGACCCCAGTACTATGCCCAATGCTAAAGACACCACGCTTATTTTGGCCGCCAAGGGGGTTCCATTGGCTCCAGCTAGGTGCACGCGCTCAAATGCACTTTCCAATCCAATAGGGAATCCTCAAGCTCCTGTGAACACCAAAGCTATCACGGGCAAGACCAAAAATAATGGCAAGACTACAAAAAAGGAAAAGAGCAAGCAGAAGTTGCCAACTAATCTCGTTGATGCAGACCTCAGTAAAAAGGACACTCGGCAGATGCAAACATTCTTTGACACGGGCGGTAAGGTGGGGGAGCCCCAGATACACGAGACGTATAAAAATCCTGGGGGGAAATTAATAAAAGGTGATGTTAGTAATGTTGAGGCTGAGCTTTGCAGGGACATTGCATTATTGCAGAAGCACTTTGTGGATAATTTCAAGAAGCCAAAGAGCGATCAAGTCATTTGAATATACATTTACTTCCTTTCTGAAACCTTTCACCATCATGATAGCAGTGATGCTGCCACTATCCCTGTGCTTTGGGAGGACTTGTACCTGGCTATGAACATGGGTACCTTCGACCTCAACACAATGAGAAGCGTGCAATTGTGAGTATTTAACAAACAACGTGTCACCATATCTATGCATGTATGGTTCTAGCTATTAGCTATCTGTACAGTTTAAATTTATTCGTATATATGTGTGTTTGTATGTAGGTTATTATTTGTGAGTGCCAAGACCTATAAGTATAAAATAGTCTTCGTCAACCCTGCCATTTCTCCGCATGCGTCCACGGGATGCAACGAAAGGAATGTCAAGAATTAGATCATCAATGTGTTGGAGAAGAGCAAAGATCAGGAACTAATTCTATATCCTTTTTAATAAAGAGTAAGCTAGCTTAGTACCGCATCCTCATTTATGATTTTGATCACATTCACATAACATATAATTGGTTCAACTTTTAGTTTTCACTGGATTCATATTGCTATCTCGACCATGTCCATTATCTCGATTCTTATCATGATAAAAATTGAAAATTATGATGATATAAAGAGGCTTATTGACAGGTGATTTAATACTTTAATCTGCATAATAAAAGTTATTTTAATCAAGGATACATCCTAGTTTTGTAATGATATACTTTTTTATCATTCTGAGTTTAGATCGTTTAAAGTATTTCATTCGAAAGAAGGAAATGCAACAAAGATCTAGAAAGTGCTAACCCATCACATGGGTCAAACAGTTAGTTTCTACAAGCATTTATACACATATATATATATATGCATGCATGTTAAATATATTATCTGAGTAATATGGTCATTTTCAGATATGATCTGTTTCAGTGTCACCAGCAGTCTCCATCGACGCATCTTTGTGACTATTATGTTTTCCAACATATCAGCATCATGATGGCCAACTTGGTTATTGTTCCTAGACCAGAACAAATGGTATGCAAACATTGTCTTATTCTTTTATTGAAATATTGTTCTTATTTGTATGGGTTTTGATCATGATTTAATTTACATATGTCCATAAATTGAAGAGATGGTACTGTCGATGTCCAAGATAAAAATGATGCACACGGAGCTTACCGAATTTCAGGCTCAACAAGTGGTGGAAGGTGAAGGAAAGTTCCACGCTGAATTCCCGTGAGAGCAAGTATGCCAAACATTGTTATGCTAGTCGATTAATGTCATGGTTCTTAAAATTGTAGTACTTGCCATACTTGCTAGCCATGTCATTGCTAGGGTAGTGTACATTGATTTGTGTGTGCATTGCTTTGTTAGGGTTCTGAGATTTCTCTTGATAATAAATATAATATTTATATTCCAGTTGCATCCTGAATTATTTCGGACCATCCATAAATTATGGCCGCTGGTAAATAGTAGCCGGAAGCGGTCTAATACATGTATGAGTCACTAGCGGCGGTTTCTTAAAAACGTCGTCTCCGTGCGAAGTTAACCTAGAGATTGTCGCGAAAAAAGGCTGACTCGGGTTGGGAAACTCAACGAGACGGCTGTAGGTTGATCCGTCTTAGGTTCTAGAGGCGGCTTCTCTAATAACCAGTCTCAAAGAGGAAATTTATTCTAGAAAGATGACACATCAAGCCATCTTAGGTTTCAATCTATTGTAGGTGGCCCATAATAAAAGCCGACTCCGGGTGACAAACTTATGTAGACAGCCCATAGTAACAGCCGGCTCCGGTTGCCTGACTATTGGAGACGGTCCCTACTAGGTGTTGTCTCAGGGTGAAGAGTTCTTGCAAGCGTTCAAGACTACTAGCCGTCTCCAGCTCATACATCTTAGAGGCGTTTCTCTTTTTGCACTATTTGAGGTCGTGTATCTTAAAGCTACAAAGAAAAACCAGCTCAGGTGGTGTACTCTTAGAGGCTAAGCGCTCGAGCCAGAACGAGAAACTGGCCTGACGCCTATGGGCAATAACCATCTCTAAGTAACGTGTTTGTACTAGTGAAGGATCTAGAAGGTCAAGATCTACAACGGTTTAAACTGACGCAAGCGAACGACTACATCATCCATGATTTATAGATTGTTAACCACTTGTGTTATTTGAGGGTAATTAGATTAGATCTATCTACTTTCTACTTGCATCTAGTAGATTATATCTTGTGGGATTTCCTCTTGCTATTCCGTAGAATTTGTTTCCATGCAACGAACCATCAGAATCACAAGTTGAAAATTATTCCAAGTTAAAGGGTTCATGAAGAGAATCCAGAGAAGGTTTAACGACCTATGGAAGTGGAATAGTCAAGGCGAACGTACCATAGGACAATGCCTCAGGATTACTAAATATATACATGTCACTGGTTTAAGTTACTCCGCGTTATGACCATTATCCATAGCATGTCTGAATGTAGTGATCAATCATTCTAACAACAATAGCTATAACACTCATATGTTATCATTAAATCCAACATTTTACCTATCTTGAAATATGGAAAACCAAACAGTATGATCAATCGATCCAAATACTTATAATACTTAAAAGGACAACATGAACGTACGAGGCCCTGATTCAAAGAGTGAACAAGTTGACCTTGCTTTCACAACTTGCTAGATGTCTCCTCCTTGTCAACCTAAAAAAAAGAATATGTTTCCCTATGCTTAGTTGTATGAAACATCCATCCAGACATGTAGTAAGCAAATGGTCAGACAGTAATTTGTATACCGATAAAAGCATACATAAAACATACAAATAATGTAACTTACCAATAAATGGGTTGGAGACTTTGAGAAATACGTGTATAGATGCATTGAGACAAAAAAAAACTTTCCTATTTGTGATGCATCTAGAGCTAGGAATTTTATCTATAAGTATTTGTACATAACCTATGGGTCTCTCGTACTGCTCCACTTGATACACCAACACAACCAACAAAAATGCATTCTTTGCTCTCTATACCATGATCATTGCCACATTTTCTTATATTTTTCCTTACTTGTCTCTCCCAGTTTTTGGGTCAATTATGATACTAGATCACAAACTTTTGAAGCCCATTTAAATATCTACCTTGTGCACTTCAACCTATGTGCCATAAGTATGATATATGTGCATCTTCCTAAGACATACAGTATTCCCACCCATGACTTGTGAACCAACCATAAAAAATGGACATCCTTTTATAATAAAATTTGTTATAATTCATAGTTATTGACACCTAGAGTTCATGAGTTGTGCAATGTGCATCAATGTTCTCCTGATACCCTTGACTTGTGATGATTTCCCAAGACATTTTCTCAAAGCTATCATCATCCTGTTCATCGAAACCTCCATGTGTGCCTTCATCATTATAAGGTAAACAATAAGCTAGTGTTCAGTGGCATCTTCTAATAGCAAATTCTCAGGAACAGGATGATAGACACTATGATCATTTGAACAACTAAAATTATAAAAACTATTTTCAACTTCTATTTCACCTTCACAGTGCCATAGTGGACAAGAAGTTATTCCTCTTAATATCAATTACTCTCTGGTTCTGCTCAAGTTCTTCTTTCGTCCTGGCTTCAACATTTTCTTTAGGTGTGTACTCCTCATATCAATGTCAATATTTTCCGAATTCTATTGCCAATCTTGTGAAAAAATCTTCATCTTGACCTCGTCGCCTTGAACCTTACTAGTGCTTCGTTGGTCCAATAAATATCCATCATCAGCATCTATAACTTGAATATTCCGCTTTATAATTTTTCAAATTGTTGCTCTGCTAGGTGAATAAATACATCATATCTTAAGCTTCAGTTAGCTATTCACATTCTTGGATGGGGAACAAGGCTCGGTCATCGTCTGATGCACTTGAACTTTTGTTATAAGAAATTGGTGTTCTACAACCTTTACCACGACTTTGGACATTCCATCTCCTAATTCCGTCCAGGTAATCCCTACACCCTGTTTATCAAGGCTAACAAAATGTAGATTATTCGATCAACAAATTAGTGATGGTCTGAAGATTGAATACTTTCTTCAGAATCGGAGTTCCATTGATATAAGCACAAATTGTTGCCATGCTCATTCCACTATTCGGATTGAGGAGATTGAGGAAAAATTCATGGTGGCTTGCACTTTTGAACCAAAAAAGGAAGTGAAAACATATCTAGCATTAGCAACTTGTAACCATGTTGAATATTTTTTAAAATACATCATATGCAAAACAACTCGTAACACAATCTACAGCTCTTAGTATGAATTGCATCAGGCAATTACCCCTAATTAACCACACTAATCAACCAACAATCACAAATCAATCTCGCACGCGACACAAACAGTAAATATAGGAGAGAGAGGTTGCCCAACCTACATACTCGGATCTTGTTTGTGTGGTCGGTGAAGTCGTAGGGCGCGCTGTCAGTATAGCCATGTGACTCACTGCCTCATCGTGCCTACCTGGTAGCTCCTGGAATCCTAGGCGTATCCTGGTCTCTGCGCCAGTAAGCACCAATTGACCACCTCCAACCTCAGCATGTTCATCTCGAAAACAACAGTAGGTTGCTAGCAACGCCAACTATGCCTACCACCACCTCCCTACAGGTGTTTCCAGAGGGAGGGGTGGACGTGTATGCAGTGAACCAGCATGCACAGTAGGGTATAGGGCCAAAGGCGTAGGATGGCTTGGTGCGGCCGGGGAGGCGTGAAACCCTAGCACCGCCTGCCATCAATGGGGAGGGGAGAAAAGGGAGAGGATTGCACGAAACGAGACAATTGAAAATACCATTGTGCCCTCCTCATATCTCAAGTGTAATTACGCACCTGCCCATCATTTTGCATTAGAGGGAAATTCAAAATGAAGTGTAATTCCATGAATGCCCAGTGGGATGAGATGTACTACTTAGGACCGGGAGTAGTAAAACTGGCCTCGTCTGTATGATCGAACCCAATAAATAGCTCATATCGCACTGATGTAGTGTAAAACGTTCCATACAGAAAGGTCATTTCTCGCAATTAGAAAAAAGTAATGTCACTAGGATAGAATCAACTTCACTCCAAGATGACAATAGTCACATCAGAAATTAATGAACTACAACTGAATAAAATGATCGTGGGCACCGGCGGAGTGTCTTGGAGGTGAAAGGTGGGCGACCCCCCCCCCCCCCCCTCTCTCTTCCAAAATTTGAGCACGTAGATATGTAGGCACATTATCGATCGCATTTTGTTTTTCTGTTGTCTGGTTGCTACTACTCTCTCTGTCTCAATTTACTCTGCGTTTTGGGTTTAGTTAAAGTCAAACTTTATAAACTTTGACTATGTGTATCAAGAAAAATATTAACATCTAAAATATGAAAAAAAATAAAATTAGACTCACCATAAAACATACTTTTATATTGTATGTAATAGATTTTATAAATGTTGGTATTTCGTAGAATATGATTGGACAAGTTTTAATATGTTTGACTTTGACCAAACCTAAAATGTAAAGTAATTTGGGACAGATGGAGTATAAAGCACACATGAAGGAGAACGAGGCCTCAGTTCTCATCGTGCATTTACATCAGGGCATTGATTGTAGTGGCAGTAGGTTATTTTTTATTTTTTCTCTTGAGACTTGAGCCTGATTCTCGGATGATTTTCCTTGCTATCTGTCCGTGGATGTATCCTAGGGTTAGATCCTATTTTCTTACAAACAGAACTCTTTTATAATACAAATTCCTATGCGCGTCATGAAATATCATATTGGTGAAATCTGGCAAAAAAAATTCTCCTCTCCTATTTGCTAGGTCAACTCTGGCCTAAATTAAGAAGTTAAGATGAAAATTATCTCTCGTTGTTACAAACTGAACTTGAAATTGTAGCAAAACTCGGGTGCATGGTTCAAAAAAAATTCGAAAAGGTTCAACTTGGCCCCGCTATATTTTTGGTCACGCTCCGCCACTGATCGTGGGTATCATCTCTCTACAGTTTTGTTGTGAGGAAGATGTACATGTTCGGCAAGGGCTCAACAACATCTCAAACCACTACTGGAAAACAGGCCTTCGGTTCAATCAGAGCAACGTCATCAGTCCCGGCCCGTCACGAACCGCGACTAGTGCTAGCACTAGTCTCGGTCCGTGAGGCCTCCAACGGCTAGAAATGGCCATAAGCACTAGTCCCGGGCCGGACTAGAGCATTAGTCCCGGTCCGTAATACGGCCCAGGACTAATAAGCTGGAGCAGGGCAACAGCTCTTTTCGGGGACTATTAGTCCCGGGTCGTATCACGGCTCAGGACTAATTGTCCATCACTATATATACAGCTCCCTGGCCAGCTGCCCTAAAGCATATGGTGGCCATTTTTCTCAAAGAAGCAATAGAGTTCATGCCATTTTTTTCTCAAGATTTGTCAAGATTTAGTTTGCAACACCTAAATCCAAAGCTTTAAAAGGTTAGAACTTCATTATTTCATCTCTTATTGCTACTTTAGCTCTATAATGCTCTAGAAGTATAGAGATATGGATCAAATGCATGCATGCTCTAGAAGTAGCTAGAAGGATTTTGATATATATGTGTAACAAATTTTGATTAGGCACATAGTTAGTTGAAATTGAAATGTGTAATTTTAGAGTTTCAGAGCTTAGAATGGAATGAGGTTTTCACTGATAGAACAATAATAAAAAACTCCACATTTATCATGTTGATTGTTTTCTCCAATTCACAAATTGGTGCATGTAAATTTTTCAAAATTCAAAATTAATGCTCTAGAAGCTCTCAATATAACTTGTAATAATTTTATCATGTTGTGTAATGGTTTTTGATATACTTTTACTATAATGCAGATGGTCTGGGAATGGGTGTACGGTACTGATCGACGCTCTGGCGAGTTCATTAATGGCGTGCATGAATTCATCTGTGTTGCTGATTCAAACAAGCACAATGGTTTTATATTCTGTCCATGTAATAGATGTAGGAATCAGAAGGATTACTCTGACTCAAAAACCCTTCACAGCCACCTGTTGAAGTCCGGCTTCATGCCCAGTTATAATTGTTGGACCAAGCACGGAGAAAGAGGGGTTATAATGGAAGACAATGAAGAAGAGGAGGAGGATGACAACTATCATGGTTTCCCTCAGTACGGAGATACTTCCATGGGGGATGCTGAAGGGGAGGATGAAGAAGAGACACATGATGAACCCGCTGATGATCTTGGTTGGACCATTGCCGATGCACGAAGAGATTGTCAAACTGAAAAGGATAGGGAGAAGTTCAATCACATGCTAGAGGATCACAAAAAGTTGTTGTACCCAAATTGCGAAAATGGTCTGAAAAAGCTGGACAGCACACTGGAATTGCTGTGATGGCCGCCTGGCGTGCGGAACCATGAGGGACAGGAGGGACAGGAACCCCTCCAGCGCTCAGCATCCAGCCGGCGGGCGGCCGGTAGCCCGACGGACAAGGGTAGTTGGAGGCGCACAGCGCCACGGTCTCCTCGAGGGTCAGAATGGCCCAGTAGGCGTTGTCCATTGTTCTAAGAGAGGAAGGTGTGCATGTGTGGATAGCCATGGCGCAATTACCCTAAATATAGAGGGAAAGGGCGGGAAAACTTGGCGTGAAGCTTTGGGAAATGGCGGAAAATATCTTTAGTCTCGGTTAGTGACTACATCCGGGACTAAAACCTCTCGTAGAAAGGAAAGGGCGGAAAAACTTGGCGGGAAGCGGTGCGAAATGGCGGAAAATATCTTTAGTCCCGGTTTGTGACTACAATCGGGACAAAATGGATATTATATTAATATTCTTTATATTTTTCTGATAATAATAGACATATTATTTGTTTTATTTGGATTATTACAATAAAAGATATGATTTTCCAAAGTTTTTATATTAGTTTTGAATTAAAAAAAGAAAATTTACAAATGAAATAATTTATAAATGATGCAAACAGATAAATGGATATTATATTAAGATTATTTATATTTTTCTGATAATAATAGACATATTATTTGTTTTATTTGGATTATTACAATAAAAGATATGATTTTCCAAAGTTTTTATATTTGATTTGAATTAAAAAAAGAAAATTTACAAATGAAATAATTTATAAATGATGCAAATAGATAAATGGATATTATTTTAAGATTATTTATATTTTTTTGATAATAATAGACATATTATTTGTGTTATTTGGATTATTACAATAAAAGATAGGATTTTCCAAAGTTTTTATATTTGATTTGAATTAAAAAAAGAAAATTTACAAATGAAATAATTTATAAATGATGCAAACAGATAAATATATATTATATTAAGATTCTTTATATTTTTCTGATAATAATAGACATATTATTTGTGTTATTTGGATTATTACAATAAAAGATATGATTTTCCAAAGTTTTTGAATTAAAAAAAGAAAATTTACAAAAAAACAATTAGTCGCGGGTCGTGGCTGGACCCGGGACTAAAGGGTGCCTGCGCGCGCGAAAACGAAGCGGCCGAAAAAACCCTTTAGTCCTGGGCCGTGGCCTAACCCGCGACTAAAGGGGGGGTCTTTAGTCGCGGGCTAAGCCACGGTCCGGGACTAAAGACCCTTTAGTCCCGTCCCGTGGCTTGTGCCCGGGACTAAAGGGGTGGCCACTATATATTTCGCGCGCCAGGGCAGGTGCTGCCCAGCACTTGGCATACTCGACGCAGCGAAGACGAAGTACGCCCGCATCAAAGACGACGCAGGGGAGGTGCTGTCCGCCGCCGCCGTGCCGCTCCGCCACCGCGCCGCTCCGCCGCCGTGCCGTGTCGTGCCGCCGTAACGACGCATCCTTGCCGCCGCGCGACGCCGGCCGCCTCGCCGCCGCCTCGCCGTGCGCGTGCCGCCTCGCCGCCTCGCTACCGCCGTGCCGCCTCGTCGCCCCTCGTCGGTGAGCTCGATGGAGAGGCCGCGCGCGGGTGGTTTTTTTATAGTTTTTTTGTTAGTTTTTTGTTATAGTTTTTTGTATCGTTTTTTTTATTGTTAGGTTTATTATAATTAGGATTATAATTAAAATTATTAGGATTGTTATAATTAGGTTTATAATTAGGATTATTAGGTTTATTATAATTAGGATTATTAGGGTGGTTTTTGTTATAGTTTTTTATAGTTAGGATTATTATAATTAAGATTTAGTTATTAGGATTAGTATTATGATTATTATAATTAGGTTTATGAGGGTTTTTTGTTATAGTTTGTTTCTATAGTTTTTTTTATATTAGGGTTTCTTGTTTTAGTATTAGGATTATTGTTTTAATTAAAATATTAGAATTAGGATTAGGATTATTGTTTTAGTTATTTTTTGTTTTATTTATTAGGATTATATTGTTTTATTTATTGTTTTATTAGGGTTATTTTTTTGTTTAAGTTATTATGATTATTGTTTTAGCACAAATAATATTACGATTATTATAATTAGGATTATATTGTTTTAGTTATTAGGATTATTGTTTTTTCTAACCTGTATAACTCTCTTTTTGTTATAGATAATTAAGTCATGGATCCATCCGAAGATCCTGGTCGCATCGGTGAAGGTTTTCTTCAGGGCATGATAAGAGGTGAAATTCCTCTTAATATTACTACCGGCGTCGAAGATATTTTGCTCGAGGAAGAGATATCCTCGTATTTGAATCCATCCGGTGATGGACTAGAGGAAAACCTAATGTACCAAGGGGAAGACCAGATGGACGAAGGGCAAACAAATAACAACAATAATGATGGCCCCTCGACAGGATCCGGCGAGGTACATATATATATATATATATATGTATAAAGTCTCGTGTTACCTCTATTCATTAACTGATCTAGATATATATTAATCACTCTCTCTTCCTCTTTTAGCCCACCGGATCGAAGCAATCGACAGCTCGAACGAAACGAGGGCCGAACAAAAAGTTGGATGGTAATCAGAGGTTCACCATCGAAGAAATAGATGATGATGGTGAACCGATTGCTCCAGAGAAGCACCAGAGGATGTTTATAAATCAATGCGGGGTGCTTGTTAGGGACAACCTGTCGATCACCATCGAAGAATGGAATAAGTCAAAGAAAGCCGGTGAAGAATCCAACAACTATGTCACTGATGATGCCAAAGATGACCATGGGCAGAAGCGCATAGCGCATTTCATACTACCTCCAGAGTATGAGGAATTTGAGGTAGATGGTATTACCCCAAGGCCGGGTGGGCTTGAAAATAGAGCGAAAGTCAAGGAGTGGGCACTAAGCAAGATGGCTGAACTGTACCGGAACCACAAGAAAAATTTATACGCGAAATATGTCGCGAAAAAGAAAACTCCAGACTTCAAAGGAGTAAACGAGAAGTTGAGAGAACAGTGGCCCGATTTTGTACAGTACAAGAAATCTGATAAAGCAAAGGCAAAGTCGGCAAAGAACGCGTTAAATGCTGCCAACAAGAAATACCATCATAAAATGGGGACAGGTGGCTACAAGAGTGCCGTCCCTAAGTGGGAAACTATGGAGAGGGATATGAGGGCTAGAGGCGTCACTCCTGGTACAGATAGATGGCCCGAGAGGTCAAAGCACTGGTGGTACGGGCATGGGGGATCCTTGGACCCAGAAACAGGGAAGACATTATTTCATGATAAAATTCTAAAACCCTCCCAAGACCTTATTCAAGCAATGAACGATGCTCAATTGGGATTGTTCCGTCCCGAAAGAGAGAACGACGAGCTGACACGCGCCCTAGGGAATCCTGAAAAGGGAGGACGAACAAGAGGCAAAGGCGCCGGTGTCTCGTGGAAGAAAGGGTTTCCTCAGTACGATGCCAGTTACAGAAGCCGTCAGAGAAAGAAGGACCGGGAGGCAGACCCGATCTCCAGGGTAGAGCAGGACCTAGCTGATCTGAAGAACCTCGTGCATGAAATTAGCCAAAGGCTGCCGTCGTCAACTCACCCGTGGTCTGATGATCCTGCATTGGATCTTAGCCAACGGAGAAGCAGCGTGGCTTCCACGGAGGTCCGTGCTGATGATCAAGCACTGCTGGATGATGCACCGGCTCCTCAATACCCCGTGGATGATGTCAAAGAGATGGCACAATGTGAGCTACATCAGCCAATGAACAACCTGTCCTTCAAGGTGGCGATTGGCACTGCTTTTACCTTGTCTACCTGGAGCACTCCACCATTCACTTCCGATTCCACCAGGCTATGCTCGTGTCACGGTGGATGACATAGTGGAGGATTTTGCGGACCTAGAGATTGAAATCGCTACGCCTGAAGGCCTTACGAAACTAGGAGATGTCAAGCGCAACATTATTCTATGGAAGAAGAAGTACATCAAGTTTCTAGGCTCGGCGCAAAGGCCACCGACTCCAAGGAATCCAAATCCACCCCGCATCGAATATCGTCAACCTCCAAGTCCACCCCAACCCGATTATCGCCAACCTCCAAGTCCACCCCAACCTGATTATCGCCAACCTCCAAGTCCACCCCGCCCCGCTGACGATCGCCGCAGCAGGAGTACATCAACTCTATCTCCGCCTCCGCCTCCGCCTCCGTGCAATACTACTACCTCGTCGAAAAAACGGAAGTTCGACGGTCCCCCGTGCCCCACATCGAAGAAAGGTCAAACGCCGAAGATAGTCGATATCCCGCCGGCTCTTCCAAAGAGACCTTATGACAAGACCGATGAGGAAACTAACGCGGATGTGGCTGCCCAAGTTAAGGCGCATTTTGCACCCAAAAATCCTGAGCCAAAGCCGGTATATAACGAAAAAACCAAAAAGTGGGCTAAGTCCTTTCTTGAGCAACCATCCCAGATATCGATGAATCTGGAATCAGACTATGACCGGGAGATTATTAAGCAAGCACAGGAAAAAAATCACAAGTGTAAAAAGCGGGAAGCAAGTTGCCCAGCTCGGAGCATAGAAGAATCAATCAGTCGCAACGCTCAAAGTTATTTCAGACCTCGACAAGGCCTTCAGAGCTGAAATGGATATGGACATGCAAATAATAGACCCTAGAGCCCGTAATAATGTTGCACTTATGGGAATCACTGTATCGCAGGCCAAAGCACTTGCTAACGAAGCAAATATGTCCCTTGGTCAATATTTAGGCTATGAAGATACGCCAGTGGGTCAGATAGTATGACAGTATGTCCAAGGGGAGCCTCTAGTCAGTAATGAGGAGCTCACGCGTCTATCCACACATATGTGAAATCTGCATGAATGGTACATGTCGCAAGCACAAAAAAAGGATCAGAAAGATTGGTTTCCGGTGGACGTTAGAATGGAGCATCACTTCAAACCATACTCGATACAGGTTCAAATGACCGAACTGTTTCAGTTATACAACCAGCGCGCACTCGACAATTCTATCATTGGTTGCTACTGTCTGTAAGTTATTTATTTCTATAATTAAGTTTGTAGCTTTAGCTCGTTCATTGCATTTAATATATTATCCTAACTATATATATCCTTTTGTATGATGATATTATATTCTGCAGAATGAAGATGCTTGAATGCAAAAGAGCTAGAAGATACTATGTTGGGTTCATTGATCCATATATCATTAATGAATATACGTTAAAGAATCACCCCAAAGACGTGGAGGAAGACCTGTCCAGGTTCTTAACCGAGAATAATTTTGTTAAGGAAATACTATTTCCTTACAACTTCAAGTGAGTGTTTATATCTTGTACACATTTTATTTTTGCTTACTCGATGAGATATATATGCATGTATGCTTATATAAACGTCCGCAGATTCCACTGGATCTTGCTAAACATTCAAGTTGACAACTCCCTAGTTGAAGTCCATGACTCATTAAGTTGGGACCAAGAGAAATGGAACGACATGAAAGCAATGCTCCATAAGTAATTTCAATCATTATCGCATTATATCGTCCTCTTTCATTCATTTCCTGATATCAAGTAACTAATAACTCATTTATTCATTTTCTTTGCCGAGCAGGTGTTGGACACGGTTCATACAGAAAATACCAGGTCCATTCAAAGAGGAGCTAACTTATAAAATGGCGAAGAGTTTACAGCAGACACCGGGAACTCATTTATGTGGATACTACATGTGCGAGTACATCCGCGAATTGACCAGTGAGCGGAAAGTTGACTCACATTATATTTATGATTTGTGAGAGAAACTAGAGCCAGACTAACGCATAAGAGCAATTCAAGAGGAGCTGGCGGGATTTATGATGAAGGAAGTCCTTGATGTACATGGAGAGCATTATGCGCATGACGTGGAACTCGATTTGCCTTAGTCATCTCCATGTAGCTCATATGATATATATATTCATCAATGACCATGTAATTTCAAAACATTTCTTCCTTTTGATATGATTGATTATATATATTGCTTGCAAGGGATCGATTAATTATATAAATGTATCGACGTGTAGTGTGTATGTAGTAGCGTATAATATGTATACTGAAATATATATTTGTTATAGTGAAACACAAAACGAAAAAGGAACAAAATGGCAAAAAAAGGAAATACACAATCTCTGCCGCGGCAGGAAACCTTTTAGTCCCAGGTGATGTTACGGCCCGGGACTAGAGGGTTTCCGCTCCCCGCGGCGCTGAAACAGCCACGTGGCTGTTATCAGTCGCGGGCCGTTGCGAGCCGGGACTAGAGGAGGGGCCTCTAGTCCCGTTTTCGCAGTCCCGGGCCCAAAACCGGGACTAGAGCCCGTTGAGGCCCGGGACTGGAGGCCCTTTTTCCATGAGTGAACGGTGGGTTTGTGCTATGATGTTGTACGATGTTTCATCGTTTCAACTCTGTTGGAGATATGCTCGTATACGTGTGTCGTGTCGTTTGGTAATCGTCGTAGGAGATGGCCGGAACAGAAACAGATCGACCGACAATTGGCGTGTCCGCGTGTAGAACCTAGTACGTCTTGGTGCAATACGGAAAACGTATGTACTACATAAAAGCACCCTCATGGTGACCTAGATAAGCTTCTTGTATATCGTAGATCTCTACATCAGAGCACATCAAAGCAAAGATGTCGACAGAGGCGACTGCCAATGGTAGTAGGACCTCGTCGTCCTCGACGGCTCAATGGTCCGACCTCCCTGACGATCTGCTCACCATGGTCTACCTCCGACTGATAAGGGCCGCCTCCCCACTCGACCGGATCTACTTCGCCGCCGTCAGCAGGTCGTGGCGCTCCGTCGCGGGGCGGCACCCTGCGCCGCCACACCTCCTCCCGTGACTGGTCTTCTCGCCTCATCGCGGGGACTACAACAGCAGGATGAGGCGTGCGTTCCGTGCAGACGACGGCGCGGTCCTGCCCGTCCGACTCCCAAGCAAGGCGACCGGGAAGCGTTTCGTCGGCTCCCACGACGGCGGATGGGTCGCACTGGACTCGTTCGACGGCCTGTTCGACGGCGGATGGGTCGCACTGGACACTTCTCCTACTCCCTCGTCAGGTCGCTCTTCTGCTGCTTCTACTGGACGCAACCCTCGCAAGAGGTCGCCACTTTTCACCAGGGGAGATCTCGGGTACACCCCGTCTCCTCCAGAGTTGTAGGCATGTGTGATGATGTCGATGATCTTGTATGACTGATGTATGGATGATCTTTTATGACTGATGTATGGATGATGTTGATACATGTATGGCATATGTGATCTTGTTTCAATTGGTGTGGAATATATATTGCATTGAAATTTTTTGTTAGTGTTGCTGTGAGTGGTGCTATGAGTGTGCTGCTGTGAGTGTGCTGCTGTGAAAAATTCAAAAAAAAACTGTGCATGTGATACGCCGACGGCAATAGCCCTCTGCCATGTGCCATATGGTCAGGGCTACGTCGAGGGCGCTGCCGTCGGCGTAGCACCTGCCCCTATGCCGAGGGCATGCCGTCGGCCTAGCGTCAGCCTGAGAGGCCCAGGCGGTGGACACGTGTCCACTTACGCCGAGGACGCGGCCGTCGGCGTAGCCCCCTCCTGGGGAGGCCCAGCGCGAGCCACGTGGCGCCCCTACGCTAAGGGTACGGCCGTCAGCGTATCCGGTGCGCCGTTAGCGGCCGTGTAACGGCAGCGCCGCCGTTCGCCGACGGCCGTTACGCCGACGGGCAGGCTACGGCCGTCGGCAAAGGCCTACGCCGACGGCTGTTTTTGCTCCGCCGAGGGAGAGCTCTGCCGAGGAGGCTACGCCGACGGCTGCCCTCAGCATACCGTACGCCGACGGCGAAACTGGCTACGCCGAGGGCTTTTTGCCGTCGGCCTAGCCGTCGCGTCCTGTAGTGCAGGGCATTGATTGTAGTGGCATTAGGTTATTTTTTATTTTTTCTCTTGAGACTTGAGCCTGATTCTCGGATGATTTTCCTTGCTATCTACCAGTGGATGTATCTTAGGGTTAGATCCTATTTTCTTACAAACATAACTCTTTTATTATACAAATTCCTATGCGCGTCATGAAATATCATATTGGTAAAATCTAGCAAAAAAATATTTCTCCTCTCCTATTTGCTAGGTCAACTCTGGCCTAAATTAAGAAGTTAAGTTAAGATGAAAATTATCTCTCGTTGTTACAAACTCAACTTGAAATTGTAGCAAAAATCGGGTGCATGGTTCAAAAAAAATCCGAAAAGGTTCAATTTGGCCCCCCCTATGTTTTTGGTCACACTCCGCCACTGATCGTGGGTATCATGTCTACAGTTTTGTTGTGAGGAAGATATACATGTTCGGCAAGGGCTCAACAACATCAAACGGTGGGTTTGTGCTATGATGTTGTACGATGTTTCATGGTTTCAACTCTGTTGGAGATATGCTCGGATACGTACGTGTGTCGTGTCGTTTGGTAATCGTCGTAGGATACGGCCGGAACAGAAACAGATCGACCGACAATTGGCGTGTCCGCGTGTAGAACGTAGTACGCGTCTTGGTGCAATACGGAAAACGTACTACATAAAAGCACCCTCATGGTGACCTAGATAAGCTTCTTGTATGTATATCGTAGATCTCTAGATCAGAGCACATCAAAGCAAAGATGTCGACAGAGGCGACTGGCAATGGTAGTAGGACCTCGTCGTCCTCGACGGCTCAATGGTCCGACCTCCCTGACGATCTGCTCACCATGGTCTACCTCCGACTGATAAGGGCCGCCTCCCCACTCGACCGGGTCTACTTCGCCGCCGTCAGCAGGTCGTGGCGCTCCGTCGAGGCGCGGCACCCTGCGCCGCCACACCTCCTCCCGTGGCTGGTCTTCTCGCCTCATCGCGGGGACTACAACAGCAGGACGAAGCGCGCGTTCCGCGCAGAGGACGGCGCGGTCCTGCCCGTCCGACTCCCAAGCAAGGCGACCGGGAAGCGTTTCGTCGGCTCCCACGACGGCGGATGGGTCGCACTGGACTCGTTCGACGGCCTGTCCGTCATTGCCGTTAACATCTTCTCCGGCGCCGAGACGACGCTCCCCGTGAGGCGGCGGAGGAAGCTGGCGTGCACAAGACACCCGGGCCTCTTTGTGATCGCCAAAGCCGTCTTCTCCGAGGCTCCCACCTCGAGCCACTGCGTCATGGCCGCCATCACGGACACCTGCAGCGTCGTGCTTTCTACGGTCAACGGATCCACGATGAAACTAGCATGCGCTGGGTACAGGCTCGCGGACATCGCCTGGTGCAACGGCGACCTGTACGGTCTGTTATCCAACTACGACGCGGCGTTGGTCAAGTTTGAGATCGCCGTCAACAATGCCGGCGTGCCGACGGTCACCCACACCAGCCGGCTTGCCTTTCGTGGTGATGAAGTACTATCCCGCCGCTTGTCGGGCGATCTCATGCCGAGAGAGAGATACATCGTCGAGCTGCGTGGCAAGCTTCTCCTCGTGATAAGGAGCAGATGGCCTATACGCCCCGACATTTACTTCAAGGTGTACGAGCTCGGCCGCGTCGACGATGGCATGTACAAGTGGACGGAGATCACGAGCTTGGGCGACTACGCTCTGTTTGTTGGGTCGTCGATGCAGCAACAGTGCATGGCGGCGCGTGTGCCGCCGGCGACCACCCGGGATGGCGCCGCCGGTGCCAAGGGAGACCACATCTACTACTGCAAGAAGATGGTCGACGGGGATATACCGGACCACACAGCATACTTGGCAGCCTCGGACGGCCATGGTTGCCGCTTGTATTGCAGCAAAGACCGTATTGGCCCGCACCCACTTGCAAAACATTATCCATCGTTGGGTGATCTATTCCGTCGAGTAGATAGGATTGAATCCATCGGATACCATGTGCAAGGTGAAGCAACCTGGATTATCCCTCCAAACATCTAGCTAGGACTTGTTTGATTTAATATACAATTGTGTAGGATTTTTCTACGATTTAGATTCTTATAATTTTTTTCTATGAACACTGTTTGATTCAAGGGTTTATTGCAAATGTGTCCCCATTTCACTCAGAAATTGATACAGTGCCACTACGAATGTCTAATTGGAGATATGCCACCAGCTCACGCCAGCGCGTCATGTATGTGTCCCTGGTTCCGTTTGACACCGGTCACCGTTTTCCCTTGCCATCTGATTGACTCGGACAAGTTTTGCTTTGTATTTCACCATCATATATCCAGTCTTTAATCAATTATTATACATTGATGGGCTCCCCTGGAGCTTGCAGAGGCATGGGTTGGTGTGCTCGGCACAGGGGAGGCGACTAGCGTGCTGAGCTACGGTGGAGGGATGGCACGGACCAGATCTAGGCCTAGTTGGGCCCAATCTGGATTGGCTAAGCCCTGGCCGGTCTTGGGGGGTTTAGTGTCGACTTGTCGTGGTCCTTCGCCTGGAATCATACCCACTAGGTGTCATGGCCGGGGTGCCAGAGTTGAGCCTGTTGAGGAATTTGCAGCCTGTTCCTAGCGACACGGTCATCCTGCTTGATGCATCCCTGCACCCCGAGTGCCGGATGGATCTCACCAGGCGGGTCAAGATCTATCCGTAAGCTACCCCATAGATCCAAGGACTGGTGTATGCGGCTCTACAAGGGTGATATCATGGATGCCAGGATAGTGGCTCTAGAAGGTGGACTACGTAATAGTAGGAAAAAGCTTATTAGTGACGTTCAGGAAAAGAGGCCAGTGACGTAGTTCAACCCGCACGCCAATCGTGGCCTGTGGCTAGAACGCCACTAGCAAACTGTTTTTTTACGCCATCACTAACTTAACTTGGTTACCGGTGGCTGTCATTTTGGGTGCCACTAGTAATCTAACTAGTAGTGACGCTTTGATTTAGTCTAGACGTCACTATACATGCAAACACTCGTGGTGTGCACTTAAATTTGAACGCCACTAGTAATATAATTGCGTTTAAACAAATAAACTTGTATTTGTAGGATTTATTCGTACACAAGATACGTACTTTGGTACATTTCACCCATACATAAAGTTCAGGCATTTAGTATAAATAGAAATCCGAGGTGCACAAGTCCAATCTCATCGTCGCCAGTAAAGCTTGTCATGAAGGTTGTGGATGGTAGTCATCATCGCCGCCGCCACTACAAGGAATGTGTCAACCTATGACGTTTTGGTAGTGACCATGAATAAAATCATTACAGATTTATGACGATTCTACAACACATGGTCGTGAGATGTTTGGAAGGGACAAATCCTTATTAAACTATAACGATTTCATGAAAAAACATTGTAATTTCTATGGACAAAATTGTCATAGTTTATAGACAGATCGAGATAGAAGAGAAGCACAATACAAGCAGTATGATGTGAACATAATGAACAGATGGGACGGTGAAGTGTGGAAACTTGTTGCGGATCGATGACCTGCCATCGAGCGTGGCGAATATTTGCATCCATCGCGCACACAGGGAAAATATTTGCATCCATCGCGCGCACACACCAAATTCCCCACCGCCATGACCCCTCCATCCTCTAACCCTAATCCCTCTCCCACGCCGCCACACCACGCCCACCTCCGGTCGCCCCTTCTCCCCCCTTAGCGGCTGCACTTTTCCCCGTCCATTTACAGCGGCGCCCTGATGTCCTCTACCTTCCCAAAAAATACCATCGGCCGGGACAGGCGGTTGTGGCCATGGAGGGCGATGAGAGGTTGTCCCTATCCTCAAGGCTGGCGACCTCCGCCTCTACCTATTCCTCAAGGTCCTCAATCCCGTCGTGAATCCTCCTCCGGCGTCTGCAAGGCGTGGAGCCAGCTCATCCTTGGTGCCCGCGTGTTCCCTGTACATGCAGAGTACCCAGACATGAATGGTGGGTCGCTTAGCCCTACACGCTTTGCTCCTCAGGTCCTCCTCTCCACCTCCTCCCGTCTTGCCACCATAGAGACATCACGGATCTGACAGTGAGATCCACCTCTACCCAACCTAGCATTCATGGCGGTTCCCTTTTTCCCTATCACCCAAGTGGACACGCCCGCTCCATGGCGGCTTCCCACATCGCCGCAACTGGATCTTGCTATCCTTCGACCAGGCAGCACATGCCACCCTGGTATTGGGCGCTCTTCAGTTCAACTCAGCTCTCTTAGGCATTCCGCATATGTAATTTTTTACCGCCTGCACAAAAAATTGGGATGGAGTTTAGTTACGGTTACTTAAGCTAAATTATCTTATCTCCCACAGGTAGGTGTGAGTACTGAAGATTGCATTTGTCGGACCGATTCTCCTGATGCTAGACTACATTCATAGGCTGGTGAGTTTCTCTGCAGACTTTCATTTCCTTGCCATAATCCAATTTGTTTCATGGTAAATGACTGCAGATATTTCATCTTCACTACAGGAAATCTGCGCTACACCGAGGGCCAGCTGCCCTCGGCATATCCCCGAATTGTCGTCGGCATAGGCTATGTCGAGGGAAGCCCTCGGCGTAGGGGCTACGCCGACAGCCACCCTCGGCCTAACCTATGCCGATGGCATTGCCCTTGATCGTAGCCCCCTCGGCATAGACTGCGGTCTCTTAGTATTTTCCAAAAAAAATATTTTTATATTTTTGTTTTCATATTTTTTTGAATCTTACTCACTTTTGAATTGTTTCAATCTCTCTCACTTGGGATATTTTTAACACTAAGTACACTTAATCTTAGGTCAAATTGCAATTTTGCTCAGATTAGCTCCGGTGAAATAAATTATACTCCACTCCAAGCACGCTTAACTTCTCGATACTACCATATAAATTATACTCCACTTCAAATTAGCTTCGGCAAAATAAATTATACCTTGTTATCGATACTACCATATCAATCCTCGTAACTCTTATACCACTATGTCACATGTCTTTATTTTTTGAAATTTCAAACAATTATTTAAGTAAATAATAACGATTACATAAAAATAATATTAAATTCCAATGAAAATAAAATAAGTAATAAAAATAATATTATATTCATTTTATGCCATTATTATCATATAATACGGCATAATTAATATCTTTAAATCTGTAAATAGAAATTCAACAAATAATATATCCATTATTATCAGAAAATGTGACGAATCCAAATATGAAATAATTAAAATTTTATAATAAAAAAATATTTTTAATATAACTTTTTCTCCTTTTCGAATTTTGAAAATCTAAAATAATCCAAATCTATTAGAAAAATGAGAGGAATCCAAATATGGCATCCATATCATAACCTCGATCGAAGAGGAAAGAAAGAGGAGAAAGCTCAAGTGTGGCTCGGACACCTCCTATATTTTTGTTTTGTGAGAAATCAAACGGGATCATCCACTCAAGCATTTCATCGAACACCTTGCGTGCATAGGAAAAAAACTACCACACACCTCTCACACCTTTCACCAAGAAAAAACAAAGGAGGAGAGGGAGAGGGCTAGGGAGGTGTATTTATAGGAGGCCGGGTTATTCATCCGGGTTTGTAACACAAATCAGGATTAAAGGTATGCGACGGATCATGTGTCTGACGCTATACCTTTAGTCCCGGTTTACAAACCAGGACGCATGCTCTGGGACGGAGACCCCCGCCTCCTGAGCGGTGCGCCGGCCGCTTGAACGCGAGCATTAGTCCTGATTCGTGACGAAACCGGGACTAATGCTCTGTATAAAGGGCCGTTTTCTACTAGTGCCGCTTGTGGGAACCCAATTCGCACATCGCTGACAAGGAATGTGCCGCCTCCTGATGAACAACCTTGAAATGGTACGTCTAAAGGTTTAGTGTTCTGCTTGCTCTGGAAATTATTTTTCCGAGCTGAGCATAATGTTGATTTGTGCTTTGTGCAGTTACTTGGCGAGTTGGGGGTGGAGACGCTTGGACATGATCCTTTAGTTTCAAGGTGATGACCTAGGCGGACAAGATGGAGATTGCAGAGGACACCATACTCCACTTCCAAGGAACACCAATGTGCCAGAAATTCATCAACAACAGGGAGGCTCTACAATGATGAAAAATTATGTTTCCCTGTAGAAATCAAGTAGGCAAGTTCAGAGTTGAGATGTCAATAGTGAGCTTTCATTTTTCATCCTGCTCATATTTGTCAGAGCTAAACTAACAAGGTTGGTTGAACATTTTTTGTCCTATATGCACCCATGATGTAGGATGTTAACAAAAAAGAAATGTCTATTTTTTTCTCCAATGGCAATTCGATAGTTTCGAATACTTGAAGGAAATTGGTAGCAGCGATAAAATTATCTGCTGAAAAAAAAGGAAATGTCGTTTTTTATTTGGCCCTACTTGATGTTCGTTTTGGTTCTTTTTGTTGCAATGGCCGATGATTAAAATGCCGTGACACTAGGTGGCTCAATTTTTGATGTCATTCAGGGGTGGTGCTAGCGAGCCATGTGATATACGTAAATACAAATCTCATGCATCCTACTTGGCATGCTAGCGCCCTACCTGAGATATGTGTGTCCAATATAAGTATGAGGCTCTACTTGATGGTTATTTTGTTTCTTACTTGCTGTAATGACCGATGATTAAATTGTTGGGGCACTACAGGTGCCATCATTTAGGATGCAATCCAGAAATGGTCCAATTGGGCCTTATGATATGGACAATACAAATCTTGTGCATCCTACTTGCCTCACACCATTCCTGCAATGTGTGTCCAAAGTATGAGACATGTTATTGATTTGGCTCTACTTGATGTTCATTTTGGTTCTGTTTCATTGCAAAGACAGATGAATATACTCTAGCACCATCTAATGAGACCCTAAGACCTTGTTATATATCCATATACATTGCTTGCGCATCTGATTTGGTATTGTCGGCACTCTTTTTTCCGCTGATGCCTTTATATCGACATTGGGCTTTGTGTGTCTAATCTAAGTATGGGATTTTTTTTACTTGGCCCTACTTGGTGACATCGTCACAGGGCTGAGGCAGCGACTAAGGTGACTTGACATGGGGCTGTAGCAGCGATCGCGTCGACATCAACATAAGGTTGTAGCGATGTACACATATTTGCAATGGATATACTCGTAGTTGTACTGTATTGTGTATTTTAAACTTTTAATTGCAATCTAATTAGTTTTATATGTATGGAATCTATATCAATGACATGTTATATGATGTATATATATTGATTATATTTTTTAAATTCTACTACCTCTGTTTTAAAGAATAAGACGCATGGGTATTCCAAGGCAAACTTTGACCAAACAAATTAAGCAACAATATCTTGATTATATTGTACATAATTAGTATCATTGGATTTGGATTGAAAAATACTTTCTAATGATGCTAATTTTATATCAATAATCCTTATATCTTTTGAGTAATTCTTGGTCAAAGAAAAAACATGCAAAATAGGGATCTTTGAAACGGATAGTATTAAACAGGGCTTATAGCTCCCATGCGACGTATTTACGCGGAATTGGAAGGAACATGACATCGTTGAAAAGAATAGCTCGCATGCGACACTTCTGAAGCGGCAAATAGCTCCCGTGTGACACTTCCACTTAACCTCACGAGACCGTCAACAAATTCGAATCAGCTGAGCAGAGCAGGACCCACAGCCTCTCCACGTCACGGCGAAACCCACCCGATGTTCTCCTCATATCGTGGGTCCCACGCTGTGGTAGAAGAGAGCCGTTGGCCCGATCCGTCCCCGCACCCGAGCCCTCCCGCCACCGTTCCAGCATCTCATCCCCTTTCATTTTCTTCTTCGGCGAGCAAGTGCGGCAACACCGTCGAGGGATGTCGATCTCTGCTTCAGCCTCCCTCCGCTCATGGCCTCGGTATGGTGCGGTGCCGATGAGGAGGTGCCCCGATTGCCCCTGTACCACGCCCCTGAAGCGGCTTGTCACATCCACCGATAAGAACGGCAACATTGGCCGGGAATTTGTAAAGTGTGAGAGCAAGCCCAAGCCGAGAAAGGTGAGATCTGAGTGTTCCGAGCGCCAATTTCTCGCTTTTATTTCAAAATTTCATGCAATTCATCAAATTTGGGATTTAGGTTTCATCTTTGTGATTTCAGGAACTGCCAAAATGTGGGCATTTTGAGTGGCTTGATGAGTATATCGAGCGAATTGGGGTGGAGGTAGCATCCCGGGAGCTCGAAAACCCGTCCGTGGTGGAGCAATTGGGATCTGGTAACCCCATTTCCGCTAGTACTATGGTGGATGCAGAAGTGAAGGCCGAGCTAAATAAGATGAACAAGCAGCTAAGGCAAATCATCGAATTGAAGAAGCAGGACAATTTGATGGCCGTTTTTTTTTATTTTTGTGTAATTTCTCTCGGATTTGTTTATCTCCTGATCATTAGTCATTAGATATCGCAATCAGTGTTCAAGTGATGCTTTGTTATCGTAGAACCTGCGAAGATGGATGTAATGGTCTATGTCTTTGGCTTGAATAAAATGCAACACAAATTCGGGCAAATTTTGAGATGCTCTATTTTCGAAATCAGTGTTCCTTTAGTTTTGTCAGTTTCATCAGTGTTCCTTCAGTTTCGTCAGTATGCAGGGGAGGGGGAGGGGTGGAAAAGTTAAAAAACAATTGACGAGGAGGGAGGAGTGATTGAAAAAGGCCAGGTCCAAATAGAACTTAGCCAGGCCAAAATGGTCGTATCTAGGCCCAATAGTAACTACTTGTAGATTGGGCAAAATAAATAGTACTCACGTTACACTCTAACTAGGGACGTGTCGATCTGCAGATACTCGTGCTCAGGTCCCAATATTTTATTTTTTGCGAAAGTAAATATATAAATGAAGGCCAAGGGCATCTATTTAACTAACAAGCCGAGCACTTTAACTTGGGCGCCCCTTTAACTTATGTAAATATGTAAATGTGTTGTTTGAAAATGAACCATGTGTTGTATATGTTGTTTGAAAATAATCAACCATAATAACGTTAACTTATTATTCCTTTTGAGCTTTTCTAATGTCACTCATTTTATAAATATTACACGAGTATTATATGAGAATTTTTTTGTGTGTCTTTTGTTTTATGCACTTGTTGTTTTGGGTGTTTTGACAAATGACAATACAATAAAACACAAGTCGATCACATAGATAATATATTAGATAACATAAGGGATACAATATAGAGAGGGGCCCCACATTATATAGAGGGCCCCACATTCCATCCCTGGTGAAAACGACAAATCCTGCCGAATCAGCTAGAAGTGGGTAAGATATGAACTATAGGTACATGATTTCATGCTGATGATTTTTTTATAAAAAACATTTTTAGGTTCACAACATGCTATTTCATCAGATATCCATTGCTAGTTTTGTGAGCCTCAGCCCCTAGCTAAGAATATTTATGAAAACCCTTCAAAAAGTTTGACCAGACATTCAAATGTGCATAACTAATTCAAAAAAAAAAAATACAAAACCTTCGCATGGTGTCATGTTATGTGACATAGTTATGAGGAAAAATATCAAACTTGGTTTTGAAAATGGTCGAAAAAACTTGCTTAGAAATGGGGTGGTTTACCCTAGCTTTGGAGCCCATTTCTACCACATTTTGGGTGAGGGTGAGTTGTACTTCACAAAAGGGATCAGAGTGGGGATGAGTTGTACTCTACATATGAGAAAAACGTTGGAAGCTCATACAAACATAGAAAAGTACACATAGCTATATTGTTTGAAATTCAAATTTACCATCATATTTGAATTTTGGCCAAATTATCAACAACAAGTGCCAAATTATTACAATAACAAATGTTTACAACAACAACAAGTGCCAAATTATTACAATAACAAATGTTTACAACAACAACAAGTGCCAAATTCAAAGTCTATTTCTTTTGGCTCTTCTTATCCCTCGTTTTCTTCTCCTTCACAAGTTTTACACCACACAACAGGTTTATGCTCTTATTTTTCTTACTATAATCATCTAGCCTCCCCACAACACGTCCAAGAGTCTCCTTCATCTCCTGCACCTCCTCAACAACACAATCTGGCACTAGAGCCTCATCAACATGGTCACTTTGCACCAGAGTCTCATCAACATGGTCAGTTTGCACCACAGCCTCATTAACATGCTCATTTTGCACCAGAGCCTAAAAAACATGCTCATTTTGCACCAGAGCCTCAACAACATGCTCATTGTGCACTATAGCCTCAACACCATGCTCATTTTGCCCCTCATTTTGCACCAGAGCTTCCAAATCAGAAACGGTGTGCCCTAAAGCCTCAACAGTTTGCACATCATCCTCCAAAACAAGTTCAGATTGCACCTCGGCAGCACCGAACATGATCTGGTTAGTTCTCTTCTTTCTTTGGCAATTGAATCTTGCCCTTTTCACTGGCCACCATTCTTCAACAACAATAGGTGGGCCTTTTTCTCCACGCTTCCTCCCGAAAACAAGCAAGTTAGCTGGGGGAGAAAAATCATCAACAAGAAATACATAGATTTTGGATGAACATACTTTGGCTTTTCAGCAGTGTATCTGCACTTGGTAGAGCCATCTCGGTGTCCAAGTTCTTCACAGAGTTTGCATCTATTATTGTTACCTTTTTGGGACCTTTTTGGCTTGGCATCTTTATTTTCATCTTTCTTTCCCTTCTTGCTGCTCCCACCTTTCTCAAACCAAGCCTTGAATCTACTCTGCTTGGGCCTGCCAGCCTTTCTTTTCATCAAAGGAGGACACTAGGAGAACTGAATGTCCACTTCAGGCCACTGAGACTAATTTGTAAGTGCTGGAATTGGTGTTCCATATGCAGCCTTGAATTTTCCTACAGAATAATACTCATGCAAATATGGGTGCATATTTAGCTTGTGTTTGGAGGCCAAGAAAAGTATGGCATGCTCACAAGGCTTCCCAGTGTGTTGCCACTCAAGGCATGTGCATTCATGCAATTGAGTGTCAACAACATGCCTCCTGCCAGTCTTTGTATCTCTGACTTCAGCACCCCACAATGAGGATTTCTCAACACGTAAATGTGCAAGATTTCTGCTCCTGTTGACCACCTGCTACACAACATCAGGAAGCTTTTCTCCTTGAAGAACATCACCAAGCCTTCTTCTCAATTCCCACAACCTCATGATCATGATCTGGTCAACCATGTCATGGACAGGCAAGTCTTTTAACTCCTTCACTTTGTTGTTGAAACTTTCTGCCAAATTATTGTTGATATGATCACATTTAATGGCAATGTTAAAACCTGACCTGTACCATAAAAGAGAATGGTAGGTTTCCAACCATGTACAAAACTTGACCCTATCCTCCTCAGAGCATGTTGCCTTAATCTTCTCAAGGTGATATGAATGTGTCTGTCTGGTGTAAGATCTTGCTACTGGCCACATGCGTCCAAAATCATCTCCTCTAAATTTTTTGATCAAATTCATCCACATATGGCCAAAGCAGTCCCTCTGCTCAGCATGAGAGAAAACAATCTTCACTGCATTTTCTAAACCTTTACATGCATCTGTGTGCACTACCAATGGAGATACTGGCCCTATGCATCTTTTCAACCGCATCATGAACCATGTCCATGATGCCTCTGTCTCAGACTGAAACATGCCAATAGCTACAGGGAACATCCAATTGTGTCCATCTAAATCATTGCATGCTGCTAGTTGACCATTCCACTTTCCAGTCAAGAAAGATGAGTCTATACTCAAATATGGACGGCACCTTGCTTTGAAGCCATCGATGCAAGGCTTTAAAGCCATGAAGAATTTAGAGAAGAATACTTTCCCATCAGCTGTTACCTCAGTATCTATCTCCACAACACTGCCAGGTGACCTCTTCTCTACTTCTGTTTGAAGTTATAAAGCATTCGAAAGGTATTTTCCCAATCAGCATATAGCTCTTTCATTGCCCTTTGCTTTGCCTTCCACACTGTAGTATAATTCAGCTTAATGGGGTACTGCTTTTCCAAGTCTATTTTCAGTCTCTTTGCAGTGTTGTTTGGTGTTGTGGCTAAAATAGGCTTGATTTTTTCTACAACCCATAATTGTGATGTCATCTTTATAACTGTTTGAGAACTTGTAATGCAAGTATGAGGTTTTGGAATTTGATTCACTCTGATTGTCCTTCCATTAGGTTGGCGTCTAGCAGATATATACCAATTGCAAGGCCTGACACCACCATCATAACCTATGTATTTTGCATAGAACTTTTTATCAGTCCACATAGTCTTGGTAGCAAACTCATGTTTGACTGCATATGTCCTGAAACACATCCTGAATTCATCCATGCTTGGAAACAATCTCCCAACTTCAATAATTGGGTCCTCTTTGTCGTAAACTGTTACTAGTTCATCATCATGTGCATCATCTACATGAACTGTAGCATTTTCCAACAACTCTAGATCTATATCTGCCTCTTCATCTCTTAAATGGTTGTCATCATCATTTGCAGCTTCATCCCTCTTCTTCTCCTTGTCTCTATCATCTATAGGAATGCCAAAAAGCTTTGCCATTTCAATTTCATCTATTGATGCAATGACCAAATCAGTCTGATCATGTATCTCAACTGAATTCCAATCAACAGTTACAATCCTTTGTGCAGCCCCTTATGCATTAGCATCTGCAGCCACCCCTTGTGCATTAGCATCAGCCTCCACTGTTAACACTTCCAACTCAGTAAGTATAGGCATTATTTGCCTTTGTGCAGCCCAATCATCCTCGACCATCTGAGCAGCCAGCTTCGAGGCCACATATCCAACCCTCGAATCAGGTTTCAGATCAATGAGCTCTGCTAAAAACAGAACATTTTTGCTTGTCCAACCGTTTCGCTCATCGATTTCATCAACTATATGTTCCCCTGTCTAAATCCTAACATAGTCACATTTGCAATCATCAAATCGTAACAAAGAAACTTCTTGCTCTGGCCCCCAAACCACACTATCCCCAATTTTTTCCACCATCTTCCTCACCGCCTCCTCTCCCATGTTTATTAGCTCTTGGGGATCAATATGTTCTAATTCCACCTCCCATTTAACAACCGTGTCTCTCTCAATGATCTGCGTGCTGCCATCAACTAAAACAGCCCTAGAGGGAAAGAAATTGATGCGGAATTCGAAGGTTTGGCGCGCAACATCGTCTCCCTATTTTTGGCGGGCACTGTGAGCTAGCGGAAGCGAACAAAGAGCTCAACCTTAGAGAAATTAAGTGCAGAGATGCGGAATATACCGATTAGAATTCCCCTCTCCATGCTCCATCTCGTTCCCCCTCGCCCCGTTCAGCACACCCCGGCCTCCACAATCTAGCATCAATGGGCATGCTCAGATCTCGAATTGAGAAGAATGGGAGAGGAATTATGTTTCAAATGGCACTCACCACCTTCGCCGTCGAACGAAAGCGTTGGCACCTAAAATAATTGTCCAACTGCCGCCGTCGCCGCCGAGAACGATGGGTGAGGTCCGCCGCCGTCGTCGGGGAAGCTACAGTCAGTGTGACGCGCGCTCTCGGTCGGAAGCGGTTGGTTTGACTGGCTTGACTGGCTGTCCCAACCGACCGGTTTGGCTTAACCCTAATATTGGAACAAAGTTAAATATCTTCTTAACGACCGTTTTATGGCCCGTGTGGCCCTAGGCTATTAGCTGCCTCACAAGCGTCGCATGCGAGCTATTCTTTGCAACGATGTCGTGTTCCTTCCAATTCCGCGTAAAGACGTCGCATGGGAGCTATAAGCCCTATTAAACACTAGTGGCGCATCCGTTGTATGCCACGAGTAGTGGATACTAGTGGTGTATAGGTTTCTACACTAGCAGTATATCGGTTTCTGCTGGCATACCAGCCCATGCGCCATTGGTGGTCACTTACCAGTGGCATACCCTGGTGCGCCACCAATAGGCAATTTTGGTGCGATAGGGTTTTTCGTACTAGTGCCTCATTGTCATCCACGACTCAGCCCTATTGTTGTCGCATCGCCGATCGCCCAAATTGAGGTCTCCCTGCTGCATGAATCTGCCACAGCAGCCAAGAGAGCAGCTACTGCCATCTTGACATGCTCACATGCTACAAAGCGGTCACGCCGCCAAAGACCGCTCTGACGCGCCCCTTGCCGAGCATACCTCCCTTTAGGGAGGGCCACAGACCATGCCATCACCTCCGTGCGATGGGGGAAGGGAGGCCCGTCTCCTCCAGCACCTGGGCTTTGCCCAGCTGAGCTGTCTAGCGGCGGCGAGGAAGGGAGGATAGGGGCCTGGTGTGGAGGAGGCTACCTGTCGCTCATGGGAGCGACACGGGAGGGAGAAGAAGATGACAGCTGCTGGTTTCTCCTCCTTCAAAGGTTTATTTCCAAAAAAGATTTCAATCTAGACATTCATTTTAGTTCAAAAGTTGAAAATGTAACGTCACTGAGTGAAATGAGGTCACGCTCCAAATTATTACCTCTTCGTTTTATCCTGAGTGGAATGAATTGGTTCATCTACACGGACCTAAACTGAACGGCCATCCATGCCCCCCAAGAAGCCAGGCGGCCCATCATATTTAGAAGACATCCGCATGGACGACTTTGTAGTTTCTCATAGGCCCAAATACAGAATCATGCTCCACGTTCGTATACTACTATATATACCCTCGCCGCTCACGCACGCACGCAGATCTTGTACAGGAGATAACGATAATCCCTCGATCGAGTAAGACTGGATAACCATGCATGCATGCATGATCTATTCAACGGGATGATAAGATCGTTAGCTCCAACAAACTGCTGCGTTAATCATGATCCAAGCCGGCGCCGGCGCCGGCGCCGGGCCCGGCCGGCTATAAATAACACAACTTATTTCCACAAACACCACATCTCTCATTCCCATCCTCCGATCCTCACACAATCCAATCACCCGTCTCTCCTGCGTACCTAAGCTCCACCGATCGTCAACAATGGTGCAGCGCAGCTCCAACGCTGAGGTCATGTCGATGGACCTGTCCCCCAAGATGCCCGCCAAGGCGTACGGCGGCGAGGGCGGTGCCTACTACGACTGGTCCCCGGCCGACCTGCCCATGCTCGGCGCGGCCTCCATCGGCGCCGCCAAGCTCCACCTCGCCGCGGGCGGCCTCTCCCTGCCGAGCTACTCCGACTGCGCCAAGGTCGCCTACGTGCTCCAGGGCGCCGGCGCCTGCGGCCTCGTCCTCCCGGAGGCCGCCAAGGAGAAGGTCATCCCCATCAAGACCGGCGACACCCTCGCCCTCCCCTTCGGCGCCGTCACCTGGTGGCACAACGCCCAGGGCTCCGACGCCGAGCTCGTCGTGCTCTTCCTCGGCGACACTTCCAAGGGCCACGTCAACGGAAAATTCACCAACTTCCAACTCACCGGCGCCAACGGCATCTTCACCGGCTTCTCTACTGAGTTCGTCGCCCGCGCGTGGGATCTCGACCAGGACTCCGCCGCCAAGATCGTCTCCACGCAGCCCGGGTCAGGCATCGTCAAGATCGCCGCCGGCCACAAGATGCCGGAGCCACGCGCCGAGGACCGCAAGGGCATGGTGCTCAACTGCCTCGAGGCGCCGCTGGACGTGGACATCCCCGGTGGCGGCCGCGTCGTGGTGCTCAACACCGCCAACCTGCCGCTGGTCAAGGAGGTCGGCCTGGGTGCCGATCTCGTCAGGATCGACGGCCACTCCATGTGCTCGCCGGGCTTCTCCTGTGACTCGGCATACCAGGTCACCTACATCGTCCGCGGCAGCGGCCGCGTCCAGGTGGTCGGCATCGATGGAACCCGCGTGCTCGAGACTCGCGTCGAGGGAGGCTGCCTCTTCATCGTGCCCAGGTTCTTTGTCGTCTCCAAGATCGCCGATGACACCGGCCTGGAGTGGTTCTCGATCATCACAACCCCCAAGTACGTACTTCATGTTCTGTTTTTCTTGTTGATCAATTTGGTTAGCAATTTGTAGTGTACATCGATCTCATGATTAACTGATGTTTGAAATCACAATGTTGCAGCCCGATCTTTAGCCACTTGGCCGGGAAGACGTCCGTGTGGAAGGCGATATCGCCGGCGGTGCTGGAGACCGCCTTCAACACCACCCCGGAGATGGAGAAGATGTTCCGCTCCAAGAGGCTTGACTCCGAGATCTTCTTCGCTCCCAACTAGATCAGCCACTCAGCCGTCCGTCCATCTCCGGCACCGTCAGAACCAGACAGCCCCGCAACTTAAATTTAGTTAGTTTCAATTAGGTCATGGATCCCATCTTTAATCAATTAGCAATGTCTGTAATAAGCCCGAGATTTGGATGGTGCTGTTATATTTATCAATACATTTGGGAACATTGTTTGGTTGATCCACATACTGCATCTAGTGATGGCGTTGCAATGTGATGAGCTCTTTGAAAACTGATGCCAGTATCGTTATTTGTGAATTGATTGGTTTCTCACTTCTTGCCAGATTTTCCCTGTTGGTCATTTGATCTGTTTGTTTATATATTGTGATCTAGTATTTGGAAAACTGAAATCTTCGATACAATAACGCATACTTTTATTTAGAAAATAAAATGGATTACTAGGATATTTTCCTGATTTTTATCCCGGGAAAATTATTATTTTTCTTCATTTTATATTTACTTCCTTATTGGTTACTCCTTGGCATATCTATTTCAGAGACTACGTACATTATTAGTTAATTCGTATATTTTTATTATTCTCAAATTTTGTATGTACACCCACAACACCCAGAAAAAGTCAGTTCGAGTAATTTTAGTAGCATTCAAGTTTAAGGTTGTGTTTGGTTTGTGCCCAAGATTGCCCCACCAAATATTTGGCTAGCCAAAATTTTGGTTGAACCTTTGCTTGTCCACAAGTTGGTCAACATTGGCTAAAAATTTGAACTAGAGTTGGTAGTGGAGCATTGGCATGCCAAAAAATTGATAACAATCCAAACAAGAGCCAACCTTTTGGTCATGACCAAAATATTAACAGGGTACAATTTGGCCACAATCCAAACACACCCTAACAGACTACACATGTGAAATCTACATATCTACATATGTGAAGGGAGGAGACCTGAAATGAGTAATAGATGTTGTACACGGCATGTATCCTTCGTGTGAGAAGTCCTGGTGCATGATAAGAGAAACGGTTACATGGCTATTGGATGATTTAGGCAATCAACTCTCGTGTGAAGAGTCTTCCTTCTTCAGTACTAAGTTTTATATATATATATATATATATATATATATATATACACACACGTAGTCCGGTAGTAGCAATGAGATACTGGAGTGAAACAAATACGCCCAAACTTTTGTCTACACTACTGAAAAAATCATCTTCGGTTCGATCACTGGAAGCCCAGCAGTCCCGGCCCGCCACGAACCGCGACTAGTGCTAGCACTAGTTCCGGTCCGTGAGGCCCCCAACGGCTAGAAATGGCCATAAACATTAGTCCCGGGCCGGACCAGAGCATTAGTCTCGGTCCGTAATACGGCCCAGGACTAATAAGCTGGAGCGGGGCAATAGCTCTTTTCGGGGACTATTAGTGCCGGGTCGTATCACGGCCCGGGACTAATTGTCCATCACTATATATACAGCTCCCGGCCAGCTGCCCTAAAGCATATGGTGGCCATTTTTCTCAAAGAAAGCAAGAGAGTTCATGTCATTTTTTTTCTCAAGATTTGTCAAGATTTAGTTTGCAACACCTAAATCCAAAGCTTTAAAAGATTAGAACGTCATTCTTTCATTTCTTATTGCTACTTTAGCTCTATATAATGCTCTAGAAGTATAGAGATATGGATCAAATGCATGCATGCTCTAGAAGTAGCTAGAAGGATTTTGATATATATGTGTAACAAATTTTGATTAGGCACATAGTTACTGAAAATTGAAATATGTAATTTTAGAGTTTCAGAGCTTAGAATGGAATGAGGTTTTCACTGATGGAACAATAATAAAAAACTCCACATTTATCATGTTGATTGTTTTCTCCAATTCACAAATTGGTGCATGTAAATTTTTCAAAATTCAAAATTAGTGCTCTAGAAGCTCTCAATATAACTTGTAATAATTTTATCATGTTGTGTAATGGTTTTTGATATACTTTTACTATAATGCAGATGGTCCAGGAATGGATGTACGGTACTGACCGACGCTCTGGCGAGTTCATTAATGGCGTGCATGAATTCATCCGTGTTGCGTATGCAAACAAGCACAATGTTTTGTATTCTGTCCATGTAATGGATGTAGGAATCAGAAGGATTACTCTGACTCAAAAACCCTTCACAGCCACCTGTTGAAGTCCGTCTTTATGCCCAGTTATAATTGTTGGACCAAGCACGGAGAGAGAGGGGTTATAATGGAAGACAATGAAGAAGAGGAGGAGGCTGACAACTATCATGGTTTCCCTGAGTACGGAGATACTTCCATGGGGGATGCTAAAGGGGAGGATGAAGAAGAGACACATGATGAACCCGCTGATGATCTTGGTCGGACCATTGCTGATGCACGAAGAGATTGTAAAACTAAAAAGGATAGGGAGAAGTTCAATCACATGCTAGAGGATCACAAAAAGTTGTTGTACCCAAATTGCGAAAATGGTCTGAAAAAGCTGGGCAGCACACTGGAATTGCTGCGATGGAAGGCTGAGTGTGCTATACCCGACTCCTCATTTCAAAAGTTGCTGAAAATGATGAAGAATATGCTTCCAAAAGATAATGTATTGTCCGCTAGTACATACGAAGCAAAAAAGGTTGTCTGCCCTCTAGGTTTAGAGGTTCAGAAGATACATGCATGCCCTAATGACTGCATCCTCTACCGCGGTGAGGAGTATGAGAATTTAGATGCATGCCCGGTATGCACTTCACTTCGGTATAAGATTAGACGAGATGGCCCTGGTTACGTTGAGGGCGAGCCCCCCTCCCCCCCGGAAGAGGGTTCCTGCGAACGTGATGTGGTATGCTCCTATAATACCACAGTTGAAACGCTTATTCAAAAACAAAGAGCACGCCAAGTTGTTGCGATGGCATAAAGAGGAACGTAAGTCATACGGGATGTTGAGACACCCCGCTGATGGGTCGCAATGGAGAAAAATCGATAAAAAGTACCCGGACTTTGCAGATGACGCAAGGAGTTTAAGGTTTGGTCTAAGTACAGATGGCATGAATCCCTTTGGGGAGCAGAGCTCCAGTCACAGCACCTGGCCCATGACTCTATGCATCTATAACCTTCCTCCTTGGTTATGCATGAAGCGGAAGTTCATTATGATGCCAGTGTTGATCCAAGGTCCGAAGCAACCCGGAAACGACATTGATGTGTACCTAAGGCCATTAGTGGAAGAACTTTTACAGTTGTGGCACGAACCCGGGATACGCGTGTGGGATGAGCACAAGCAGGAAGAATTTAACCTCCGAGCATTGCTTTTCGTAACAATCAAAGATTGGCCTGCTCTTAGTAACCTTTCAGGACAGTCAAACAAGGGATACAATGCATGCACACATTGTTTAGATGAGACTGCAAGTATATATTTGGAACATTGTAAGAAGAATGTATATAATGAGCATCGTCGATTTCTTTTGGCCAAGCATCCCTTAAGAAAGAAAGGCAAGCATTTCAACGGTCTGGCATGTCACCAGACGAAGCCTAAGGAGCGTACTGGTGCTGATATATTTGATATGGTCAAAGATTTGGATCAACTGGTAACCTTTGGAAAGGGTCCTGGAGGAAAATCTGTTCCGAAAGACGCTGAAGGACACGCACCCATGTGGAAGAAGAAATCTATATTTTGGGAGCTACCATATTGGAAATTCTTAGAGGTCCGCTCTGCAATCGATGTGATGCATGTGACGAAGAATCTTTGCGTGAACCTGCTAGGCTTCTTGGGCGTGTATGAGAAGACAAAAGATACACCGGAAGCACGAAAGGACCATCAACGTATGAAAGACCCAGATGGCCTGCATCCAGAATGGTTTCAAGGTCATGTCAGCTACGCTCTTACCAAACAAGAGAAGGAAATATTTTTTGAATGCCTAAGCAGTATTAAGGTCCCGTCTGGCTTCTCGTCGAATATAAAGGGGATAATAAATATGGCAGAAAAAAAGTTCCAAAACCTAAAGTCTCATGACTGCCACGTGATTATGACGCAAATGCTTCTGATTGCATTGAGGGGGCTTCTACCAGATAATGTTCGAGTACCCATTGTGAAGCTATGTGCATTTCTCAATGCAATATCTCAGAATATAATCAATCATGAAGATCTACCACGGTTACAGAATGATGTGGTCCAATGTCTTGTCAGTTTTGAGTTGGTGTTCCCACCATCCTTCTTCAATATTATGACGCACCTCCTGGTTCACCTAGTCGAAGAGATTTCCATTCTCGGTCCTGTATTTCTACACAATATGTTTCCCTTTGAGAGGTTCATGGGAATCTTAAAGAAATATGTTCGTAACCGTGCTAGGCCAGAAGGAAGCATCTCCAAGGGCTATGGAACAGAGGAGGTCATTGAATTTTGTGTTGACTTCGTTCCTGACCTTAAGCCGATTGGTCTTCCTCAATCGCGGTATGAGGGGAGACTGAGTGGGAAGGGTACTCTAGAAAGGAAATCAATAATATGTAGAGACGAACATTCTTACACCGAAGCACATTACACCGTTCTACAGAATTCTATCTTGGCAGCCCCATATATCGAGGAACACAAGAAAACCTTACGCTCCAACAACCCTGGAAAGTATGACTCTTGGATTAGATATGAACACATGAAGAGTTTCGGCGGTTGGTTGCAACATCTCATCAAAAACAACACTCTTGGAGATCAGCTATACTTGTTGTCTAGGTCACCATCTTCGACTATATCGACTTTCCAAGGGTACGAGATAAATGAGTATACATTTTACACGATAGCCCAAGATAAAAAGAGTACCAACCAAAACATTGGTCTCCGCTTTGATGCAACAGACAACAAGGGGTCAAAGACCACATATTATGGTTACATAGAGGAGATATGGGAACTTGACTATGGACCTACTTTTAAGGTCCCCTTGTTTCGGTGCAAATGGGTCAAGCTGACGGGAGGAGGGGTTGAGGTAGACAAGAAATACGGAATTACATCGTTGGATCTCAACAATCTTGGGGTACTTAGACGAACCATTCGTCCTAGCCAATGATGTGGCCCAGGTTTTCTATGTGAAGAACATGTCTACCAAACCTAGAAAACGAAAAAATAAGAAAAATAATACATCAGACGATGAGCCAAAGCGCCACATAGTTCTTTTAGGAAAAAGAAACATCGTGGGAGTGGAGGACAAGACAGACATGTCAGAAGATTGTGATAAGTTCCATGAAATTCCGCCATTCGCGGTGAAGGATGACCCAACCATCATGTTAATGAATGAAGATGCTGCATGGATACGACGGGATCAGAAAGGAACACACGCAAAGAAATGATATGTAATAATTGTAACATTTTATGAGTATGTTAGTCCCGTTTTGTGGCTAGACCGGGACTAAAGGAGGGCCTTTAGTACCGATTCATACTTACCATTAAGATCTGATCTCCAAACGCGTGATGTCACATATTAGGGAGTGCCTCTATGACCAGTTTCTCGAAGATGTCGGAGGACTTGGCTCCGTCGGCATCTCCCTGAAACTGGTCGTAGTGGTGTCCCTGCTCTCGAAAACCATCTTGCATCTTGTAACTTCTCTAACTAGATCAATACGCCTGGGAGCTAACTAATTTCACATATTAGGGAGTGCCTCTATGACCAGTTTCTCGGAGATGCCGGAGGACTGGGCTCCGTCGGCATCTCCCTGAAACTGGCCGTAGTGGTGTCCCTGCTCTCTAAAACCATCTTGGAGATGCCTCAAACTGGCTGGAGGACTGGACTCACAATGATGCCTATTTATAGTACAAGCAGCTCGGCATAATGTCGACACTCACGACATAATGTCAACACTCACCCCTATTATTAGTGTTGACTCATCTTTAGTCCCGGTTGGTGTCTCCAACCGGGACTAAAGGTTCATCTTTAGTCCCGGTTGGTGACACCATCCGGGACAAGGTACAAGCCGCACGGCGTAATGTCGACACTCACCCCTATTATTAGTGTTGCCTGGCCTAGTCTACTGCAATCCCTTCAGTCGCGGTTGGTTTCTCCAACCGAGACTAAAGATGAATCCTCTCTTTATATAGGCATTTCCCTCTATTTATTAGGTAACACTCAAGACATTTATTAATATTAAAACCGGGACAAACCGGGACTAGCTAACACTCAGGACTAAAGCCGCCCCCTTTAGTCATAATCATGCCTATTCCTATAGTACGCAGCTTCAGGGTCTTCATCATCATCGTCATCGTCACCTGCCACTCCGGGGATCCTCAGCCCATCCATGGCATATACCAGGGGCCATTCCAACCTCGGATTCACGGCGGGCGGGAGAGGGGTCTCCTGGAAGACGATGCCGCTACCGACGGGACGGTGTGGGGCCTGTGGCGGGTGGACTCATGGGCACCGTAGGCGAGGATGGTCTCCCCCGGCGATGTAGCGCATCACTCTGATGATAGTACGGTTCGCCCACCACAGATGACGGCCGGCTTCGTTGTGGTTCACCGGTGGAGGGCCATCACCCTCGTACCTGGCGAGCTCCCTTTCCCGCCTATTAGCGAAGAAGGCATTCCAGGTGTCGTATTTGTCGGAATCCCACTAGGGATCCATCCGCTGCTCCGGCGTGAGCTCGTGGTAGAAGTGGTTTGTGATGGCCGCCTGGCGTGCGGAACCTTGAGGAACAGGAGGGACAGGATCTCCTCCAGCGCTCAGCATCCAGCCGGCGGGCGGCCGGTAGCCCGGTGGACAAGGGTAGTTGGAGGCACACAGCGCCTCGGTCTCCTCGAGGGTCAGAATGGCCCAGTAGGCATTGTCCATTGTTCTAAGAGAGGAAGGTGTGGACGTGTGGATAGCCATGGCACGATCACCCTAAATATAGAGGGAAAGGGCGGGAAAACATGGCGTGAAGCTTTGGGAAATGGCGGTAAATATCTTTAGTCCCGGTTAGTGACTACATCCGGGACTAAAAGCTCTCGTAGAAAGGAAAGGGCGAGAAAACTTGGCGGGAAGAGGTGGGAAATGGCGGAAAATATCTTTAGTCCCGGTTTGTGACTACATCCGGGACTAAATGGATATTATATTAAGATTCATTATATTTTTTTGATAATAATAGACATATTATTTGTGTTATTTGGATTATTACAATAAAAGATATGATTTTCCAAAGTTTTTATATTTGATTTGAACTAAAAAAAGAAAATTTACAAATGAAATAATTTATAAATGATGCAAACATATAAATGGATATTATATTAAGATTCATTATATTTTTCTGATAATAATAGACATATTATTTGTGTTATTTGGATTATTACAATAAAAGATATGATTTTCCAAAGTTTTTATATTTGATTTGAATTAAAAAAAGAAAATTTACAAATGAAATAATTTATAAATGATGCAAACAGATAAATGGATATTATATTTAAATTCTTTATATTTTTCTGATAATAATAGACATATTATTTGTTTTATTTGGATTATTACAATAAAAGATATGATTTTTCAAAGTTTTTATATTAGTTTTGAATTAAAAAAGAAAATTTACAAATGAAATAATTTATAAATGATGCACTAGAGCTGAAATAATTTATAAAAGATATGATTCATTATATTAGTTTTCAAAGTCATTTCAGACCTCGACAAGGCCTTCAGAGCTGAAATGGATATGGACATGCAAATAATGGACCCTAGAGCCCGTAATAATGCTGCACTTATGGGAATCACTGTATCGGAGGCCAAAGCACTTGCTAATGAAGCAAATATATCTCTTGGTCAATATTTAGGCTATGAAGATATGCCAGTGGGTCAGATAGTACGGCAGTATATCCAAGGGCAGCCTCTAGTCAGTAATGAGGAGCTCGCGCGTCTATCCACACATATGCGAAATCTGCATGAATGGTACATATCGCAAGCAGAAAAAAAAGCATCATAAAGATTGATTTCCGGTGGACGTTAGAAAGGAGCATCACTTCAAACCATACTCGATACAGGTTCAAATGACCGAACTGTTTCAGTTATACAACCAGCGCGCCCTCGACAAATCTATCATTGGTTGCTACTGTCTGTAAGTTATTTATTTCTATAATTAAGTTTGTAGCTTTAGCTCATTCATTGCATTTAATATATTATCCTAACTATATATCCTTTTGTATGATGATATTATATTCCGCAGAAGATGCTTGAATGCAAAAGAGCTAGAAGATACGACGTTGGGTTCATTGACCCATATATCATTAATGAATATACGTTAAAGAATCACCCAAAGACGTGGAGGAAGACCTGTCCAGGTTCTTAACCGAGCATAATTTTGTTAAGGAAATACTATTTCCTTACAACTTCAAGTGAGTGTTTATATCTTGTACACATTTTATTTTTGCTTACTGGATGAGCTATGCATGTATGCTTATGTAAATGTCCGCAGATTCCACTGGATCTTGCTAAACATTCAAGTTGACAACTCCCTAGTTGAAGTCCATGACTCATTAAGTTGGGACCAAGAGAAGTGGAGCGACATGAAAGCAATGCTCCATAAGTAATTTCAATCATTATCGCATTATATCGTCTTCTTTCATTCATTTCCTGATATCAAGTAACTAATAACTCCTTTGTTCATTTTCTTTGCCGAGCAGGTGTTGGACACGGTTCAGACAGAAAATACCAGGTCCATTCAAAGAGGAGCTAACTTATAAAATAGCGAAGAGTTTACAGCAACCACCGGGAACTCATTTATGTGGATACTACGTCTGCGAGTACATCCGAGAGTTGACCAGTGAGCGGAAAGTTGACTCACATTATATTTATGATTTGCGGGAGAAACTAGAGCCAGACCAGCGCATAAGAGCAATTTAAGAGGAGCTGACGGGATTTATGATGAAGGAAGTCCTTGATGTACATGGAGAGCATTATGCGGATGACGTGGAACTCGATTTGCCTTAGTCATCTCCATGTAGCTCATATGATATATATATTCATCAATGACCATGTAATTTCAAAACATTTCTTCCTTTTGATATGATTGATTATATGTATGCTTGCAAGGGATCGATCTTATATAAATGCATCGACGTGTAGTGTGTATGTAGTAGCGTATAATATGTCTACTGAAATATATGTTTATTATAGTGAAACACAAAACGAAAAAGGAACAAAATAGCAAAAAAAAAGGAAATACACAATCTCTGCCGCGGCAGAGAAATGCCTTTTAGTCTCGGGTCGTGTTACCGCCCGGGACTAAAGGGTTTTCGCCCCCCGCGCCGCTGAAACAGCCACGTGGCTGTTATCAGTCGCGGACCGTTGCGAGCCGGGACTAGAGGGGGGGGGGGGGCTCTAGTCCCGTTTTCGCAGTCTCGGGCCCAAAACCGAGACTAGAGCCCGTTGCGGCCCGGGACTGGAGACCCTTTTTCCACCAGTGCTATACAACCAAGGAGTAAGAGGCAATACGGCTACCGAGAATTATCTGTACTATTGAATCGATCAGCAGCCGAGAAGATGAAGACCACACTGACGATTTCAGCCCCGATGATTAGCAAGGCAGCAAGATCCACGGAGGCTCATGACATCGTACGTGAGAGCTTTATACTGCACCCAGGTCGTTTGATGCTTCAGTCCAGAATTAGTTGCGAGCTTGCTCTGTGACTAGGTCGGCACCGAAGCAACCGATAGATGTGGCTTTTATGAAATTGTTCACATGGTTATTGGGACATTTTATTCTTCTGTACTTTTGGGGAAACTTATTATTTTTCTCTTAATTTTTCATTTAATTACTTTCTATTTAATTATGTATCTAGTTGCACATTTCTAAATACTACACATGCACTTCTTCCATTTTTCAGCATTGCTATTTGTTTTCATATGATTCTATTTAAGCATTATCATTTGTTTTTTATTTGGTGGCTTATATGTGTAGTTTCACATTGTCAAACATTGAAGTTGCACACCTGGATATTCTTCTACCCCTTTCTCTCTTGTGCATTCCCCACACCACGCCCATGGCCGAGCTGAGCTGGCGACGATGCAGAGAAGAAGGCGACTGTGAGCCTTGACCGGGCCCAGGAAAGACTCCTAAACTTAGGGTTTTGGCGATTTTGCTCTAAATGGTTGTAAGCCATTAAGAGAGGTCAAGACCCTAGATAATTATGTTGATCTTTGTCCAAATCATCGTAATTTTTCTATAGGAAATCGTGATAACCTGGGTGTGAAATCTTGGGACCTTATTTGTAAGTGATTACATAACTGTTAATTTATGATATATTCAAATGATATGGCAGTCAGGTCAGCAGTTGCGCATGCGTGTCCTTCTATGTGTTAATTTTTCCTTACTCTACACGACCTCACATGTGACCCCACTAACCACTGTACATATCAAATTAGGTAAATTAGCTAAAGATAAGCGTGTTGGTGGGGAGTCGAACCCGCGAATATTGTCTTCTTAGAGCATCTCTAACCGAAGCCGTAAAATACGGCACCACATATTGGTTAGAGTGCAGTTGTTTATGAGATACATGGAACAAAAACGGCTGGCACTTTACCAGATGATGTATTTTGCAGCACGACTGCCTTGAAATAGGGCACGGCTGCCATGCCACATGTTCTATCTCTTTCCACATTTGAATACATATGTCAAACAAATATATTATAGCTGATCTAAAATTAATTTAAACAAATAAAACTTAAATAGTACTTAATTATTACAACACGATACAAATAGTTCATTAAATGGTTCATCGAGTAGCACACAAATCAACACACACTAGCAATTTTTTCATCACATACAACAACATCAAGAAGGGCATGTCTCCTCCCTCTCCCGACCGCTCTCGCTCTTTCCCTATTGAGAGTAAGCCACGAGTCCCCGGCTCCTACCTCCATCCTCCCTCGCAGCCTCGCCAGCCGGAGGGGATGAGGGACGGTGATCGGCCCTTGTATAGGTGTAATTGTAGGATGCTTGGCCTCGTTCCGGTAGTGGTATTTGATCCCGTAGTCAGGAGCTCGCGTCTAGGTTCTGATCCGATCTGGCGGCTTCGTCTTCTCCTCTGCATCTTATTCCTCCTCTAGTAGGAGGGGAATTGGTGGAGGATACCGGCTCAAATCCCTCAAATAAGATCATCTTCATCCGATTTGTTTGATGGCGAAGTGATGGTGATGTTGGCAATCCTCTAGCTTGCCATGGTGGCGAGGAGAGGACGTAGGACATCTCCCCTTCCTCTGTTGTTGCTGCTCGGCGGGGTGTCCTTCTGCTGAAGTGGAGGCTCGCTGTGACTCCCCCTTTCGCCGTCCGTGGTGGGGAGGGGATGAAGATGGCTTGCTTCTCTACGGATCGGGAGGTTGGAGGTGTGGTGGCACCGGTGCTGCGCACTATAGGAGCAAAAAATCGACAGTGGGATCACCGACGACTACTTTTGCTGAAGGGCAGCCGCTCCATCTATCTGAGAGCTCTTCTTATAGGACACATCGACGAAAAGGCTCGGTGTAGTCACCTAAATCAAAGGTTGTAGGGCATCCACTCCCTCCCTGTTCACCATGCTACTGGCACATGTTTTTTCCCTCCAGGCCATGATGTTGACACGAAGGTTCTATAGATCCGATACGGCATGCTCCTGGTGCTCCACTCCAAGTGGCGAAGTCCCCGGTGGTGGTGAAGTGGACCATACTCTGCAGTGGTGTGGTTGCGGTGGAGAAGGAGTAGGAAGAAGTCTAGGACCTGATTGCGTTTTTTCTTTTTGTTTTAGGGTCTTCCTTATAAATTGCAGGGTCATACCATATTGTATTTCTTTTTCTTCGGAGGCCCTTTCTTTATTTGTTGCTCCAACTATGGTTATATATGGCAGCATCTACCTGTTCAAAAAAACATCAAATCAAGTGCATAGTATTATTCTTTTCCTTCCATACCATTACCACCAATCGGTCATGAGATCCATTTGAAGATCTTCATGCACATCGGAGTCTAGGATGTTGTGGTAGGCCTCAAGTGCTCAACTCGGTATCCACCTCGCCTCACACGCATCGGTCGTTCCATCAAATCATAGGTACCATAGTCCATATTTTGGCCACCCTTATTCTCTATGATCATGTTATGCATGATCACGTATGCGTTCACGATGTACTAAAGGATCCCTTCTTCCCAAAACCTCGTTGGCCCTCTCGCAATTACCGATTATGAGTGCAAAAGTCTCAAATGATCTCTCTGCATCTTTTCTTGCGGCCACTTGAGCATTGTGGAATTGAATTTCCTTCTTACCTTCGATACCAATGGTTGTGTCTTCAAAAATGTAGCCCTCTTCGGATAGAAGTCATACGCATGGTAGTAGCCCACCATATATGTGCAGTTGTTGGCTAGGAATTCCACCGGCTGTGACTCACCATTGGATAGCTTAGCAAAGAGAGGAGATTGTTGACGAACATTGATATTATTGCAAGAATCAGGCATCACAAAAAATGCAACTGAGGATGGCTCTGGCAGCATTTCCCCCTTCAACATTTGCCAGTTCTGCCATTGTTTTAGTGTTTCTGCTCCACCTTCTCTGAGATCGTGACCGGTGATTTATTTATAGGCGTTTTAAGGTCAAAAAACGAACTCTAAGATCAAGACGGACAGCTGCAGACACTAGAGGAGGAGAACCCCTAGGTGGTGCGGTCATGGGCCTTGACCGCGCCACGCCTCGTGGCTACTCGCTTCTGGTACAAAAATCTCAATGTCTTCATCTTCGATAAAAACGCTCCACGAAATATCCTTCCCTAATTTTTTTTTATTTCCAACCTTTTGGGATAGATTTTCTCTACGGAAGCATAAACCTAATCGTAAATTTCCTTTTTTTTTGAGATTACACCTCTAGCTATTAATGTTTGCATGTATCTAAAGTTATTTTACGTGTGGACTCTAATCAAAGTGGCAACCAAAAAAGAACAACGTGAACAGCAATTACTGCTGTACTTTTTTTTGCCCGGCGTTAAAAGAAAAGTTGTATGCAAACATAAATCTTTTTTCAGAGCAATTGATTGTTTTCAAGGAACATTACTTCCGTCTTTTCATAGAGTTTACATGCGCAACACGTATATGATAACGCTGAAAGAATGCTCCAAAAAAAGGAGTGTAACTTGAGTTTAACAAGATCGATAAAAAGTTCCTATACTACTGTGCATGCATGCTAGCTAGCACATCATAGTAGTGTGGTAATGCCAAAAAGTAATATCAACGAGCACATCATACTACGGACGGAGCACGTCGGCTCCGTGCGGTGCTCAGCGTAGCCGTAATAGGGATCCGGATCGCTCCAGCCGGCGCCGTACCTGTACTCCGGCGGTGGCGGCGGCGGTTGGCCGTAGTAGGCGTGCGGCGGCGGCTGAGGCGGGTAGTAGGCGTGCGCCGCCGGTTGGCCGTAGTAGGCGTGCGGCGGCGGCTGAGGCGGGTAGTAGGCGTGCGGTGGCGGTTGGGCGTAGTAGGCGTGCGGCGGCGGCTGCGGCGGGCCGTAGTGCGGCGGCGCCATCGTCGCAGGGTAGCGGTAGTAGGGCGCCGCGACGATGGTGACGGGCCTCTCCATCTTGCGCTCGAGGCGCCGCCTGAGAGCATACGCGTCCAGGGCCGTCCCGTGCACCACCACGAGGCCCTGCTCCGGCGACGCCGACACCCTCTTCACCCCTGGATGCAAACACCGATCGAAGCACGCATGTGTCATCAGATCGATTCCGATGTATGTATGTTATGTCAAGATAATAAATTGCATAAACCCTAGTAGTACGTACCGCGCAGGTTGCCGATGGCATCCTTGATCTTCTTCACGCACTTGTAGCAGTGCACTTCCATCCGGAGCTCCACCACCGGCGCCATTGCCCTCCTTCTCCTTCTTCTTGATCTCTCTACTTCAAAAAATGGACTCGATCTCTCTACCTGAACTCCCCTCACGTCGTATGGTGATTGTTAGGTCAAGTGCGATGCCTCCGTACGTTCAGCTTTATAAGGAGGGGAGGCGCAGGGAGGGAGGGATCACCGGGGAAAGGAATCACTTTTGCCTGATACGATAATTGATGGTGTCCATTTTATGGGTTGCCGTACGTGGTTAGGAGAAGTTGATCAGAGATTCCTTGACGGCGTCCTTGATTTTTGCTTTCCATACTGTGCTGCGCGTGGCGCCCGTGCTCGCTTAATTAAGTAAACTTCTCCGGCTTTAAGCGCTTTGTGTTGGGAATATCCTCTACCCACTACGGGAAAAAATGTTGCTGCCGTGTAAACACGTTTTTGTCGCGTGCCAAACAGACCGGAACACGGCAAAGTCTGTCTTTGTCGTGTGTAACTCAGAAAATACACGGCAAAGTACATGAACACGGCAAATTTCTGAAAAAAAAACACCGCAAAGAAACATAAAGGAACACGGCAAAGAAAATACATTCGGCAAAGTCGACAACGGCTCACGGCGTAGGTGTTGTCACGTCAACAAGGTGGGACCCGTGACCCCACAAGTCCATTTAACGGGAGGAGCTAACGGCCGCAGACGGTGGTCTTTTTGCCGTCTGCCCTCGTCGGTCCTTTGCCGTGTGTATTTTACAGTATACACGGCAAATGCCCTTTGCCGTGTGTATTTCGTAGTACACACGGCAAAAGCCCTTTGCCGTGTGTATTCCGCAGTACACACGGCAAAGTCCTTTTTTTTTCTTTTTTTTGCCTTTTATCACATTACTCTTAGGAAAATAATAAAAAAATCATTCTAATTCAGAAAAATACAAATAATATATCAAAATTTAAAGAAAAATAAGACCTATCTATCTACACTCAAATATTATATATTTATATTGAATAAAAATCTTCATGTTCGTCGTTTTAACCATAGTTTAAAACATGCATAAAAAATTCAAAAACGATCGAAACAATGCGAAACCTTCGCGTGTAGGAAAAATATCAAACTTCGTATATTGATTATGTCTAAAAAAAACCTTCACAAAATGACCTATCTCATTCGAGGTTTCCTGGCTTTCGGGTCAAATGACCAATGTTATGGCTATAATTAATGCATAGTTTGTGATAATCTATCCATATTGTGCATGCATGTGCATCATGGAATGGCGAACAATGTTGCAGGAGGAAGTTTTCCTTTTCGTCGCACCAAAAAGCCATTTTCCATTTTACGAGCGTAAAAAATGAGGGATTTTATGAAGAAACCACCAAATGACTAATTCAAACTACTACCCCATTTTTAAAAAATACTAGACCACCTTAAATGGACAATGTCCCAATGGGGGGATTTCAAACCTTTCCGTCCACTCCAGGTGAAAAAAGACAAATTCCTGCCGAATCGGCAGGAAGTGGGTCAGATATGAACTACAGGTACATGATCAGATGGGCATGATTTTTTACAAAAATCATTTTTAGGTTCACAATATGCTATTTCATCAGAGATCCAGTGAAAGTTTAGAGAGGCTCAACTCCGAGCTAAAAATCTTCATACCGTTGTTCGACAAAGTTTATTGATAGTTTAAAAGTCATAAAAAATTCAAAAACGAACGAAACAATGTGAAACCATCGCGTGGTGTCATATTATGTGACATGATTGCAAGGAAAAATATCAAACTTGTTATATTGAATATGTCTCAAAAAAACCTTCACAAAATGACCTATCTCATTCGAAGTTTCCTGGCTTTCGGGTCAAATGAGCAATGTTATGGCTAGAATCAAGGCATAGTTTGTGATAATCTGCCCATATTGTGCATGCATGTGCATCATGGAATGGTGAACAATGTTGCATGAGAAAGTTTTCCTTTTAGTCGCACCAAAAAGTCATTTTCCATTTTTCGAGCGAAAAAACGGGAGATTTTATGAAGCAACCACCAAATGGTTAATTTAAAATGCTACCACCCTATTTTTCAAAAATATCAGACCACCTTAAATGGACAATGTGCCAACGAGGGGATCTCAAACCTTTCCGTCCACTCCAAGTGAAAAAGGTGGGTCAGATATGAACTACAGGTACATGATCTGATGGGCATGATTTTTCACATAAATCATTTTTAGGTTCACAATATGCTATTTCATCAGAGATCCAATGAAATTTTAGAGAGGCTTGGCTCCAAGCTAAGAATCTTCATACCCGTCATTCGACAAAGTTTGTCGATATTTTAAAAGAGTCATAAAAAATTCAAAAACGGTCGAAACAATACGAAACCTTCTTGTGGTGTCATATTATCTGACATGGTTGGAAGTAAAAATATTAAACTTGTTATATTGAAAATGTCTCAAAAAACCTTCACAAAATGACCTATCTCATTCGAGGTTTCCTGGCTTTCGGGTCAAATGACCAATGTTATGGCTAGAATCAAGGCATAGTTTGTGATAATCTGCCCATATTGTGCATGTATGTGCATCATGGAGTGGCGAATAATGTTGCAGGAGGAAGTTTTCCTTTTCGTCGCACAAAAAAGCCATTTTATATTTTTCGAGCGTAAAAAACGGAGGATTTTATGAAGCGACCACCAAATGGCTAATTCAAAATTCTACCACCCCATTTTTCAAAAATACTAGACCACCTTAAATGGACAATGTCCCAACGGGGGGTCTCAAACCTTTTCGTTCACTCCAGGTGAAAAAGACAAATTCCTGCCGAATCGGTAGGAAGTGGGTCAGATATGCACTATAGGTACATGATCGGTTGGGCATGATTTTTTACAAAAATCATTTTTAGGTTCACAATATGCTATTTCATCAGAGATCCAATGAAAGTTTAGAGAGGTTCAGCTCCGAGCTAAGAATCTTCATACCCGTCGTTCGACAAAGTTTGTCGATAGTTTAAAATAGTCACAAAAAATTCAAAAACGATCGAAACAATACGAAACCTTCGCATGGTGTCATATTATGTGACATGGTTGCAAGGAAAAATATCAAACTTGTTATATTGAATATGTCTCAAAAACCTTCACAAAATGACCTATCTCATTCGAGGTTTCCTGGCTTTCGGGTCAAATGACCAATATTATGGCTAGAATCAAGACATAGTTTGTGATAATGTGTCCATATCGTGCATACATGTGCATCATGGAATAGCGAATAATGTTGCTGGAGGAAGTTTTCCTTTTCCTCGCACCAAAAAGCCATTTTTTATTTTCCGAACACACAAAACGGGGGGAGGGGGGGTTATGAAGCAACCACCAAATGGCTAATTCAAAATGATACCACCCCATTTTCACAAGATTATATGGATGTCATATTTAGATTCCTCACATTTTTTGATTGATTTAGACATTTTATTTGTCGAATTTCGATTTACATATTTAAATATATGAATTATTCCATATTAAATAGAAAAAGGAAATAAAATAAAATCATTTTATTTTTTATTTGGATTCAAGATTATTATTACTTTTCATTATTGTTTATTTAAATAATTGTTTAGAATCTAAAACTGAGATGTGTGACATCATGGTCCAAGATTTAATATGATTGATATGGAAGTATTAGCAATGAGGTATGATTTCTTTCTCGGAAGCTTATTCGGAAGGAACGAAGAAGTTAAGCGTGCTAGATCTAAGTAGTGTTAGGATGGGTGATCACAGGGGAAGTTTGATTATGAGTGCAATTTGGCCTAATATTTAACATACAAAGGGTTAAAATATCCTATATGAGATTATCAAATAAATAATATTCAAAAAAGTTTGAAACAAAATTGATTTAAAAAAAACAGTTTCTTTGCCGTGTACTTTTTCCACGAGGCACATGGCAAAGATAGCTTCTTTGCCGTGTACTTTTTAAGGAGACATACGGCAAAAACAACTTTTTTGTCGTGTACTTTTCGAGAAGACACACGGCAAAGAATAGACACCGTCATCTCCGCGGGAACCGTCATCTTACTTTACTTTGCCATGTCGTGTCTTATTTAGAAAACACACGGCAAAGGGCCTTTGCCGTGGCGAACGTTGCCGTGTGGCATTTTCCGTATGTATACACATGGCAAAGTCTTTGCCGTGTTCTGAAAGGCCTTTGCCGTGTCTTTTGCCCACACGGCAAAGAGCCTGTGTGCACCGTCACTAAGGGAAAATTTGGCGCCATGCGCCAATGCACGATGTGCAAGGCCACGGAAAGAGGCATGGCAAAGAAGAATTACACGACGACACGATGAGAAATGACACATCAAAGCCTAAAACACACGGCAAAAAAAATAACACTCACGACAAAGGCCAAAACCGGCCTACCGCACATAAATCGCATGGCACACCATCTCATGGGACCACCATTTCGCTGCAGTTGACATGCCGTGGTGACGGCAAGGCTTTACCGTGTGCTCACCGTCAGGCACGACAAAGTTTTAAATTGCAAAATATTTTTTCGCGCGAAATATTTCCGCTATTTTTTTTTACAATGCTTGAAAATGGCCCACCGGAATTATTCAACAAAAGGAAATGCAATATTTTTTGCACAATCTTTGCCGTGTGCCTTAAAAGGCAAAGATGGCCTTGCAGTGCGCCATGCACACAAGCACATGGCAAAGCTTTTTTTTCCATTTTTTCGCTCTTTTTGCCACCATTTTTTTAGCACATATTTTATCTCAAATATCACCCATATTGCATCTATGGACAGTTCATTATGTGGTTTATCCACCACAATATAATTACGTGGTTTGGCCACTCGCAAGTTTTGGTGGGATTCCGGCGCTTCGGCGGCCGTTTCCCAGCGAAACCCTAGTCTTTCAATTTCTTATATAAGGGGTGAGCCTTGCTAAATTTGCATTGGATCTTTGATAAAATAGCATATTATGAACTTAAAAATGATTTTTAAAAAAATCATGAGCATCAGATCATGTACCTGCAGTTTATATCTAACTCACTTTCTACCGATTCGGCGGTAATTTGTCCTTTTCACCAGGGATGGACGAAAAGGTTTGAGATCCCCATGTAAGGACATTGTCCATATAAGGTGGTCTATCATTTTTGAAAAATGGGGTGCTAGCATTTTGAATTATCTATTTGGTGGTTGCTTCACAAAATCCCCTTTTTTGCGCTCGAAAAATGGAAAATGGTTTTTTGGTGCGACCAAAAGGAAATCCTCCTCCTGCAACATTATTCGTCATCACATGATGCACATGCATGTACAATATGGACATATTATCACAAATATGTCTTGATTCTAGCCATAACATTGGTCATTTGGTCCGAAACCATGAAACCTCGAACATGATAACTCATTTTGTGAAGGTTTTTTTAGACATAATCAATATATCAAGTTTGATATTTTTCTTTCCAACTCTGTCACATAATATGACACCACGCGAAGGTTTCACATTGTTTGAATCGTTTTTGAATTTCTTATATGCAGGTTTTAAACTATCGTCAAACTTTCTCGAACTGCGGGCATGATTAAGTAAACTTCTCGGGCTCCAAGCGCTTTGTGTGGGGAATATCCTCTACCGTAGAGAAAATTGTAAATTGCTACCGCCATCACGGGTAGGTTTTAAAAAAAATACAGTATTAAATTTTTTCTCTAAAACTACCAATCGGCACTATTTTTTTTTCAAAATATACTGATTGTCCAATTTACTGAAAAATAGGATGTACCCAATGTCTGGCCGAGGTGGCACGACGTGGTTAGGAGTAGCTCATTTGAGTTTCTGACAGGATGTACCCAATGTCTGGCCGAGGTGGCACGACGCTCGTGCATATTTTTGCGTGGAACACTATAAATACTAACGCTGCCTCGTGCGGCGCGCCGTTCCCGGGGATGACGCCATGGCCGCGCTATCGACCGCGCCCGTCTCTTGGCCACCCATGTCCGGGGCTGCGGGTGGAGCGGTGCAGCTCGTCTGAGCAAGCAAGGGGGATGCGGAGCTTGGTGGTAGGGCTCGTCCACAAGCAGCAGTAGCTCACTGTGCTTCAGAAACGCAACAAGGAGGGGGGCCTCCCTCCGGGGGTGAGGAATAAATAACCCACCGATTCCACCGTCCTGGTATGAAGGAGGTCAACCAACGGTGTGGTCGTGTGCATCGCATCCTACCGCGCCTCTGGGCACCCTCCTTGTTGCAAACGTTAGCGCGGGGACAAGCGGTGGTAGGTGACAAGCAAGATATAGGGAAAGAAGAGAGCTGATAGATAGGGTCCGCTTGGCAGGGAGGGAGAAAGAAGAGAGGAGAGTGGGACTAACAAGCTGGTCCTCACAGCTTTATAGAAAATCCCAAAATACATAACCAATTTGACGTTTTTCTCACTGTTAAATATTTGCCATGTTAGGCTTAGAAACACCGTAAAATGAGCCAAACTGGGAATTCAGTGTTTTTGAAAAAAAAAATAGAGGGCTGACTAGTAGTTTTTTGCCAAAAAAAATTGAAGACCGGTAGTTTGTCTGAAACCTGAGCCCCAATTGTGGTAGCTAATTGCAATTTTCTCTCTACCCTACCCTACCCTACTTGGATGTGCTCTCTTCTAGGCTGTGACACCCTAGAATCAGAGCTAGACAACACCAAGACCTTCTTACGGTATAAGCCTATCCTAGAGCTCGTGAGCATAAGGTGAGAGAATGTTTAACACAACAAAGTCAAGGAAGTAATAAAAGCTCATAACATAGGAAAGACGAAAAATATTACACATAGAGGTCAGTGACCATATACATCAATCAACGAAAGAGAAATTATGCTATTAATACATAGAAAACTTAATCGATGTCCTAGTGATCTGAAGCACATGGGAACCCCAAACTACTCGTCGCTGTTGATGTTTGTACATAACTCTTCTTCGAGGAAAAACTTAATCCGCTGCAAAACTATCAATAAAATAAGGCTGAGCACGGGATGTACACCGCAAAAACTAGATAACCTATTAGTTACATGCTCTAGTCTCAGAGGCTTTCTTTGGAGGTACTTTTGCGTAAAACAAAATTACTTTGTGAACAGGTAAGAGGACATGATCTCCTAACCAGAACAGTTAAAAGGGAATAAGAGAAGGATATCTACAACTTAATATATCACATTTTGTGTCCACCGAATCATTATTAGCTAAACTATTCCACTAGGGATCACCCTCTCGTTCAATCTGAGGAAGCATCCCTATTTACACTTTACCTGCCAAGGTTTACAATTTTAGGTTAAAGTTCTTTATGAACATCATAATCCTTTCCCAAGTTGTACGTAACTTTGGAAACAACTTTTCACAAAGATTTAACTCCGCAACACATACCAACCTACTCGACAGTTAATATTAGCAATCCATGCAACTTTTCCTAGACCATGAGTCACGCCCTAAGGATTGTTTCGCCATAACGGACCAAGTCCCTATGTCATTCCTTAAGGATATGAGGCGAGGATGGTTTACTAGAGGGTCTGCCTCAAGAAATCTCAACCATGCCCTACTGTGTGTTATGCACTTTTTCAAATATTTTAATGTGTATGCCAAATGAAACGCCCAAACTAGGTGACTCATGGAATCTATTAGGAAAGTTAGTGAGGGAGTTTCCAAGCCCCCGTATATCGATCTTGGTTCAAGAGGCGAGAACTCGGGTCCTAGGATTGGCAAGCATAGGACTACAAAAACCACAACCCGACATGGCCACCATACAAACGTTAGCACATTCAACTCACATCGCTGCTCACATATCATCCTCCTTCCATACTAAGTTCATTCGTATATCTTATTCATCAACGAGATGGACCAAATGTCAACATCTAAGTATGGTTAAGCCTGAACGATATACAACAGGTCTAGCAATGCTCACAAGCCAAACCCTAGTTATCTTAGGAGCATCAGATAATGTATTGTATGCTACATTTATGTATCATGCAGTAGATAGGATACTTTATCTATCGATAAAATACCACATTCGAATGGTATGCCGTAAATAGTGTAATCTTAAATACTTTGAAAAATAGGTCCAGTGATGATGGGGCTACGCATGCCTTGTTCGTTTATAGTCAAACTAGATCTTTAGAGTTCATATGCTTGACTTTTTCATCGATGATCAAGTATTGCTCTTCAATGTTGTTGATCTCGGTCTTGATCTCGGGCTCGATCTTGAATTCTACCGAGAAGAAGCAAATCACATGAAAACAACATTCAACACATGACATTGATGCAATGTTCAATCAAAAATGAATGATATGAAAGTTAAAAGATACTGAAATTAAACCCTAAGCATCAGAGGAAATTTTGGGCATAAACAAAAATAACTTGTAGTTGGAGTTGGAGTTGCTTATAAATGCATGATTCTAATACAAAAATATAGATCTTATTTTATGAACATTTTGATTATTATTAGTATCATTTTTCTAATTTAAAATGAATTATTCATGAACTTTACAATATTAATTCATTTCAAACCATTTAAAAAAAAGTATTGGGATATATAAAATATTTTCCAACAGACCCATATGTCAGCATTTTAATAAATAAAGAAAACATTTTAGGAAATTTTTAAATTTCTAACATAGGGCCCACACGTTAGGGATTTATCAATTTCAGAAAATAATTTAGGAAATTAATTTCAGTAAAGGAGAAAAGCATGACGCTTGCTAACATCATCAATGGATGATGTCCCAGGGTGATGATGGATATGACGATTGGGAGCGCGCAGGCATGCGGGTTTAGTGGTGTTCGAAGAAGCGTGAGACGCTGAACCGTAAGAGGATGCGCCCCTTGGTTTTATTTGGTCGTTGGAGCTATGCCGGTGACGAGCTCCTGTGGCCGATGAGGGCACATGGCGGCAGACAGAGAGTGAGACGGGGACAACTAAGGGTGTACAAAAAATGAAACCGGTCAAACCATCTAGACCGGCCAAATACATCCTAGTTCATTTTTTCACAAATAAAATCCAAACTTTAAATTGGTGCAAAAAATTTGAACTAACCTAAACCGGCCAAACCAGTCAAACCGGGTTTGCACAGGCTTAGGGACAACCGGGAGGTAGAGGAGGACCAGAAGCTCACTAGGATCGCGCATGTGGGGTCAGTTCGTACAGGGAAGTCTAGGGCAATGACATATATGATGGTGGAGCTCGGTTGGAGGCGAGGAAGACGCAGCCGATTCACTCAATTGTGGTCTCCCCCAGGTGATTCCTTCGGCTAGGAGACGTGGGGCTTCTCGACAGAGGTGGTGGCGTGATGGGCTTGTCTCGGGGAGGCCTGCAAGGCGGTGTTGAACACCGACTACGAGTAGTAGAAGAAGAAGAAGAAGAAGAAGAAGAAGAAGAAATGGGAAATTTTGTCTAGGGTTCCTCTGGGCTGCGGCAAAAAGGATTCATAAACAGATGGACGTCGGTAGCGAGCATTACGATGGTGCCACGCATCATAGTGCAGAAGGGTGGCAGTGATAGCGACACCGAGCAGCTTGCACACGCGAGGAAGACGACGATGATGACAGGCGAGGCTGAGGCTGTTTGGGCCACAGATAGCCGGGTTATTGCGCTGGGCGCAAGGTGAGAGAGGTAACCGGTCAGAAGGAGCCAGGGGGAGAGAGAGGGGCAAAAACATTTTCTTTTTCCAGAATATTATTTTCTTTCTCCATTTTTCAAACCCCTTCTGCTGTTTTCAAAACCTTTTCTGTTTTGAGTTTCATTTGAAGATTTGAACTATCTGAAACTTTTGAAACTAACCAACTCTTCTTAAAATACCATAGAAGAACCATGTATTTTTATTAGCAAATTTTGAAGTGTTTTCCAAGGCATTTAAAATAAGGAGTAAAATAGTCAAAAAATTAGAGTTTGGCTATCTTTTTCTTTGATGCATTTTACTTGGTAAAATAGAATGATGCTCATGATGCATGAATCAAATCCCTAAATAGGTTTAGCTAAAACAGGATGCTACATGGGCTTTCGAAATCTTATTTACGTTAGAGTCACTTTCTCAAAAAAAAAATGTCACATCATATAGCGGCGGAGCTTGCCAAGGATTCTTTTTTTTTTGGAAAGAAGCATATATTAATTCCGCGGAGATATCAATTACACCCAGCCTCTACAATAACACAATATCCTAATGGAAGTGCGGATGCGCATAGTTAAAGAAAGACATAGAAAACTATAAAATAAAAGTCCCGCTACGGTATTCCAGCTCTAGCAGCAACAATACATCCATCACCAAGACAACACCTGAAATCCAAGCTCTTCAAAAGCAACGCCTCCAAGAAGCAAATAGTGCACAAGCGCTGTTGTCGCCCGATCAGAAGATCTCAGGTTTTCACCCTGAAGATAGTCTACGCTCTCAAAACAATGCCTTCAATAAGGTCATTCCTAAGGACAACCAATTAAGGCCAGACCTTAAATTTTCACCCTGAAAGTCAAGACTCTAAACTTCACATGTGATGATGTTCCCACTATCATACTGTTGTTGCGAAGCCTATAACACCAAGCAAGTCCCTCAACAGCACAAAGACTCGAACCTCCATTGCTAGTTCTCCGATCCAGCCTTTATGGTATTCAGGCCCGTCTCCAGGATTTGGGGGCCCCGACGCGGCTTACAAAATGAGACCCTATTTTTTATTCAAATTCAATAAATAGTAAAATAAAATTATATGTTTACTAAATTATGCGACTTCAAAATGTGTTATTCTATACAATGTTATAAATAAATCAAGAAAATAATATAACCGAGTGAGTCTAAATAATTTAACTGCAGATAAATCATAGAAAAATGCTAAAATAGTCCATACAATGCCACAAATATTCGGACGAATAGCAGAACACACAAGTACACAACCCAAATTTTCCGATCGATCTAGATTATGTTTTGAAGAGACAAAGACTCACAAAGGCCCTTCTGTACTACGTCCGACGATGCAGTCCACTATTCCCGAATTGCTGCGCCCTAAATCTAATCTCCGGCCGCCGTGTCAATGCAATCATGCGACCAGCAAATCAGCGTATGAAGAGAATGATGAAGGGTAGAGTGGCCCTTTTCCTTTTTCCTCCATCAGTGCGCAATGGAGGCAAAGAGGGAGTGGTAGGAAAACGATTGGTCGGACAGAGAATAGGCTGGGAGCAGGACGATCATGATCAAGATTTTTTTGACAGGTTGGTCGACCACGAAGTGTCCAGTGGAACTTGTTGTGTGATGTTAGGAGGACTGCAGTTGCGCCGCAGCAACACCACAGGTAGTGGCCCGATCGGAGATTGACTACATGATGTATACTAGGCCTAAAAATTTGAGGGCCCCAAGAAAATGGGGGCCCTGAGCGGTCATGCACCTCGCTCAGGCCCATCAACGGCCCTGATGGTATTCTCCACCTCTGATTTCACCATGAAACAGAATTCAGAATTCATCCGATGGCAACACGGAAAAGGGCTTTGTGCCGCTCCTTCCGGAACCAAACTGTCGGGATAAAAGTATGAGTGTGCACGATCGAATACCACGCGGTCCAATAAACTCTAGGCATAAGATGCATTGTTACATTCGCAGGTGAAGCCTTTGAGAACTCAACACTCCGGAATATATGCCTCCGTCAGTAACTAAGCTTGCAAACTCTACAAAAAAAAATCAGTCCTACTGGGAATTAAATGGCATCGCAATGAGTTGGCAACGTTGCTAATAAATCGCAAGTTTTAATTGCCAAATTAATTTGTACAATCGGATATATGCAAATTAATCACCAGTTCACCCTAAACCCTTCACTTGGCTGGCTATATAAACCGCTCCGTTCATTCTCCTGCAAATCAAATACAATTCCCATCGACCCAGAGCAGTCTCCCTCCCAATTAAGAAGATTCGGAGAAATCATCGAGCCGAAGATGGCGGTGTCTCATCGTCGGTTGGTCGTCGCTGTTGCCATGGTAGCTGTGTTGCTCATGCAGCACGGCGCTGCTCTGCCAGCAGATGCAGCCGCCGCGGATCCCGTTTCGGCAGAGAGTATTGTGACGAGGACAGCCGGGGATCCCGTTTCGGCAGCGAGAAAGTGGCGGCCCCCTCCCGGCATCCCGACGGAGCCATTGCCGCCCCCGGGCCCGCCTCCTCCTCCTCATGTCGCAGCCGCTCCTCAACAATCTGCTGCTTAATTACCATAAATTTTTACTTCCTAAAGTACAGATTATCATGTCAATCGTGTCCTTTCTTGATTTGTACAAGGATGAATGATGAATAATTGACCGAGAAATAAAAGATGTCACTGTGTCCTTCTTTTGGGCCATACAACAATAGTATGTATTTACAACATATCCGATCCTAGCCCAAAGGAGCTCCCATTTTTTACGCCAGGGCTCTAACGCCCTCGAGGCTCTCCAGTTCGTGCAGCCCATTTAGCAGATACATTTTTTTAAGGAAAATGATACAGATCCCTCGAGGATAATGCCTCGTGATCCCCCGGGTCGCTGCCTCGCGTGACAACGTGGGTGGGACCCAACCCTTCTTCTCTTCTTTTACCTTTTCCCAAATCCTCTTTTCAGATTAGCAGAACACAACCAACCGCGTGCCGCTGCAGCCTCGCCGCCTGCTGCTTGCCGCCCGCTGACGAGGTTTAATCTCGTCAATGCCCATTGTTATGGACTTAGGTTTTGGAGAAGATGGGAATGCTGGAGATCGTGGCACTGTTAACAGACAAGCAACCAGGGGACACGAGATTTACCCAGGTTCAGGCCCCCGGAGGGAAAACCCTACTCCTGCTTGTCTGCTCTTTGATTACGGCGGAACCGAAAGTTACAAGGTGCGCAGATTCGATCTGGCGTGGGTGCGTGTGCGAAAGTATGAGTCGAGAGATCTAGGACGTACCCTCCTGGCCTTTATATAGACTTAGGCAGGTCCCGGGCATAGTCCTAGTCGATTACAAGTTCTAGGGTCGTACCCTTTCGAGTTTCCTAGTCCGTGCTAGTCTTGTTCTCCAAGGATTCGAAGGTGTCATGGGCCTTGGCCACCCGAAAATCTTCATGGGCCAGTGTATATCTGCTGTGGGCCTTCCTTGGGCTGAACCAGGTATGCTGAAGTTATGTACCCGTAGGGTATAACCATGTCAGTAGCCCCCGAGTGATCAGTCGAATCATAGATTCGGCTGAGGACTCTTCCATTCTTCGGGTGCAACTATGTTTTAATAGTATAGGAGCTTAGGGATTGTTGATGCGTGTGCCTGACTCACCGACGGATCAGGGTCAGTTAACTGTCTTAGGACGAAACGACATGATCTTCTTCAGGTTTGGGTCCCTCAACCCACACCTGGAACATATGCTGGCGTAATTCGACTCAGGCCGCGGAGGACTTACAGGAGTGGAATTCCAGTGATTTTAATTGGTGTACCCAACGCGTCCGTCGGGATTTTTCATCACGCCTGTTGGCATGGACTTATACTAGCAGAGCGCAGTTAGGTGCGTTGCCAGGCCATCAGATGATATCTGTAGGTCTTATCTTTGCGTCGCAGACGCAGCATCCGAACATTTATCACCTCGGAGGTGTTTCGGGTGGCCAAGGAGTTTGTCGCTCACTCAGCGTTTTGTTGGGGCAGAGTTGCCAAAAAGTTTTTGCGTGCTGATCCGAAAGATCGCAGTCGAAGATTTCATAGGGTGCGCGACCAGCGCTCCCTATGGGAGTAGCCCCCGAGTGTCTGTTCGAGTCGTAGACTCGAGCGGAGACTTTAATGCAAGCATTGCTCAGTTGTTTAGTCCGTAGGACTCGAAAATTTTCGGATGCTTAAATCCTTCCTCCCTATGGGAGTAGCCCCCGAGTCCGTAGTGGAGTCGCAGACTCGACGTAGGGCTCAGAGAAGTGCTTTGTCTTCATTTGTCTTTCGAGTGCGCGGCCAGCGCTCCTGATAGGAGTAGCCCTCGAGTATTTAGTCGAATCGTAGATTCGAGTGAATACTTTTAGCCGTGGAGCCGAAGTGGTGCCAGTATAGCATTTGATGACGTCAGTGCTTACGATCGATGACCTCAAGTGTCTGCTACGCCAGGGATGACTTGACTAGACGAAGCGTGGGTCCCACTTGCTGACTTTGAATTGACCGGTCACGCGCGGCGTGGAGATTATTACGGCGTCTCCTCGATTTCCGCGCGTAGTGGACGGCGTGGTAAAGACGGTTCGTTTTGGTGCTGACACGTGTACGGCCAGATTTACCGTTGGCGCTAGGTCTTCTCGATGGACGGCCAGCGTGCATCGTCTTCGCAGTTATAATCCGTGGTGAAATCGTGGTTTGTTTTTCACCGTGCCAGTTCATCTGTTCACTGCTTCCTTGTCCTTGAGCGATTCTTGCTGCGCGCTAAGAGTTTCCTCCACATTTCCTTCGTTCTTCCTCCGTTGGCAACGCCACCGCCGCCGTAGCGCCATGGGGAAAACGAAGAAGTCTTCATCTGCGGTTGGGGCCAGCGCCGCCGGAGGCAAGAAGGGCACCACTGCTGCTCGTGTCACCGATGGTGGCTGGCGGCGGTCAGAGACGCGGGAGAGCGATCTCCGCAAACTGCATGAGCGGAGCCTGATCCCTCAAGACACGACGGCCGTGAAACTCCCCGACAATGAGGTAATCCCCCGTCCCCCACTTGGGTACCGGGTTATGTTTGTTGCCTTTGTGATTCGCGGGTTTTCTTTTTCGGTCCACGACTTCCTTCGTGGACTGCTCTTTTTCTATGGGGTTCAACTCCATCATCTGTCTTCCAACTCCCTTCTCCACATTGCGTGTTTTATCACGCTTTGCGAGTGTTGGCTTGGCATTGAGCCGCACTTTGGCCTCTTCTGGAAGCTTTATTCCGTGAAGAGGCAGTCTGGTTCGGATGGTGTGTATCCCATTGGGGGTTTCATCATCTCCATCAGTCCCAATGTCCAATTCTTTTCCTTTTCCATGTCCGAATCTGTCCAGTACTGGCGGAGGAAATGGTTTTACATCCGTGACTCCATTTTGCCTGGGCAAGATTTTGGTCTTGTTCCTTTTGACCCCTCCCAATTGATTGAGAAGAAAAGATCCTGGAAAAACCAAATCCTAGACGGTGAAACGGCGGAGATTGAGGCCCTTTATCGTCGGGTGGAGGATCTCCAATTGATTCCTGAGAAGGAGGTGAACGGCGTGGACATCATCCGAACTTTTCTTGAGCGTCGGGTGCAACCTCTCCAAGCGAGGGCGCACCCGATGTTTCTTTATTCTGTCGCCGCAATCCGACGAGGGTTTCGAGTGAGAAAATCTCCGAGGGGGATCTTGACAAGGATCTTCGCGTGCTGCTGAAGTTCAAGGCCGGAGAAGAAATCCCGGGGAAGTCGCTGACTCCTCCCTTTTCTTTGACGTTGGCGGTGCCGAAGGTGTAGATTTGTGCACGTAGTGCTTCCCTTTTGTTTTTGTCAGCTGTGTACTTTTTCCTTTGTTTACTGACAAAGTTCCTTTTCATCTTGCAGAGCTTCAAAGTGCCGGGCATGGTACCACCATTGCCTGAAAGGTATCCGAATGCCCTGACAATGAAGTGGTGGACTCCATGTCCGAACTTCCTTCGGCGCGTTCTCCTGTGGAGGATGCCGACGAGTCGAGTGAGGACCATACGAGGAAGCGATCGCGGAGCTCGAGCGAGTCTTCGGATGCTTCAACTCCTCCGACTCCCAGAAATCCTCTAGGCCTTGAGCGTCACAGTGAAGGTCACGGAGCTTCTTCCTCTCCCCTTCCCGCCATTCCTGTGCGAGCTGTTGCTCCGCACCCGCCAGCCAAGCGGAAGAAGGAAGAGAAGAAGGAGGAGAAGAAGGAAGAGAAGAAAGAGGAGAAGAGGGCCCGAAGGGCTTCCCCTATCTTCGATCTGAGCGCGTTGGGCTCGTAAGTTTTCTTGTTGCCACTGTTGTCCTTTGTTCCCTTGTTATTCTTGCACCTGTGTTGATTGGTTCGTATGCAGGCAATCCTCCGATGGCTCCAGTGATGGTGCCGCGAGATGATAGGGGAGTCGAACATTGCGTCGCCTCCTCCTCAGACTGTGGCGACTTCGGGTGGTGATGCGCCAGTTCCTCCTGTGCAGGAGAGGCTGGTGGTTGCGCCTCAGAATTTCGCAGGCGGGCCTGCGGGTTCGCCTTCGGAGCACGTAAGTTTTTCTGCTTGATCTTACGAGGGGAGCCCCCGAGTGCCTTTTGTGCTTCTTTGTGTTGGGCGTAGCCCCCAAGTCCTGTTCTTACTGTTATTGCCTTTTCTGCAGCCTTTTGTCCAAGAGGCCAAGCGACTAGTGGAGGAACGCCTGGCGCTGGAGGCGAAACTGCGGCAGCTTCAAGGTATTCGTCTGCCTTGTAGTACTTCACTTGCTTATCCTGGTCCTGTGCTTTGACACTTGCTTGTTGTAAATGCAGAGGAGCATAACGACTCTCTCCGTGAGGTCGATGCTCTGAAGAAGAGCCTTGGCCAATCGGAGCAGAAGGCCGAAGCTGCTGCTGGGGCGAGAGAGCGCCTTGAGCTGGAGCTGACGAAGGCAGCCGAAGCGAGAAAGCGTCTGCAGCAGGAGGCCGCAGATCGTGAGGAGCAGCTGGCCACCGTTGCGGCTGCTCGTGAAAAAGGGGTGGCGGAGAAGCTCATGGCTGCTGCCAAGGCTATTTCAGGTGAGCCTGCTGGCTTTTGTACTTGCTTCTTTTTCTACGGATCTTCTTCTATCTTTCCTTTCTTCATGTTCTTCTTCATTTTTGTCTCAGATGCCACAGGCATTGAGTTCGACCGCGGTGCTCTGGAGCACGGGAGTGCTCTGGATGATGCCACTGTGGCGGTCGAAGACCGCTGCAGCACCGTCGTCAAGTCCCTGGCCAAGGCGAAAGAGGTCCTTGGCCGCTTCTACCAGGAGCTCTCCCCGAAGGGCGCGACGCTCGAAGATGTGGATGCCCTGGCAGAGGCTCTGTCAGCCGAAGCGCCTGCAGCGTACAAGCGCAAGCAGAAGGGCATCGGCGCGTCTGTCGGGCTAGCGATGGCCATGGCGGCTGGGGCGGAGCTGGACTTGACCCAGATCACCTCTAGGATGCCGACGGCTGCGGATGGATCAGAGGTAGCCTTTGCTGCCTACTCTGCTCGCTGCAGACGATATGGGCCCAAGCTCATTGACTTGCTGTCTGAGTACGCACTACGGCAGCAGGGCGAGGCCAAGGCTAGGCAGTCTGGCTCTGAGGCGACTCAGTGTCCTGCGCCTTAGGCATAGTAGTTGTAGGGTAGTGGGTAGTTTACTTTTGCTGTACATATCTTTTGTAGTGCCATCCTTGTGCCACGTTGTGGCTTTTCTATATGTAATGAATTTCTCCGAGTTGTGCTCTGTCCTTGGCTGAATGTCTGTGTGCCTTCTTTTTTCTGCTGATATAGGTTCCTTCGGGTGTTGACCCAGCTGATGCCCCATCCGCAACGTCGTTGCGTCCATCCTTGGATGACTCCTCGCAGCTTGCTTTCCTTCGAGATCGTGTTCGTAGTCTTGAGAAGGAGTTGCTCGTGCTACGCGGCCGGGCCGACGTTTGGAAGTCCAAGGCGGATCGTTGCACAGCCAGAGAGGAATACTTGATGGCAGAGCTGAGTCGGCTGTCCGAGCAACTGCAATGTAAGTTGATCCTTCTTTTGGGCTGGAGCTCGGTTCTTCGGATGAGCCTGCTGGCCTTACTCTTATTTTGTGCGGTTGTCGCAGGTGCCAATCTTGCTTCGAAGGAAGAAAAGGAGCATGTCGCTGTTCGGGTCAACTGCTTGACGCAACAGGACATGGAGGCCCGCGGCTTCTTCTGGATGGACCGTGATCGTGCCATAGCCTTGGCGACGGTGCAGGATCGTGTTCATCAAGTTTCGCGGGTGCTCCGCCAGGTGCAGACGTCGCTTGCCTCGGTGCTGCGCGTCATGTTTCCTTTAGATGCCCTGCCGACGACCCTTGCAGGTCTTCTGTCGAAGTTTCGGAGTGCCAGCAATGTCAAGGAGCTGGTGCGGCAGCAGCTCATCGTAGGGGTGAAGGCTGCCTTGTCTCTTGTGAGGGTGCACCGCCCTGACGTAGATTTGGCTGCTGTGGCGACTGGGCCACCTCCTCGACCAGATGGTGGCGAGTGGAATATGCGTCCGCATTACGCGGCTGTAAGGCAGTATGCCGAACAGATTGTAGATTTGTTTGAGCAGCGTGCTCATGATATTCTTCAGAATAGGTAGGACCTGAAAATAAACAGAGAGATGTAAAATTTGTATATTTCGGCTGGGCACGTTGTGCCTTTGTTGTAAAGATTTGTTTGTTTGTGAGCACGCAGTGCTTTGATCAGGTGTGTTTCCTTTTCGTTTGCCTGACGTTTGTCAGCTACTCAGGTATACACGTTTTAGTCCTCAATCGATGAAATCGTGAGGTGGGGGGAGCCCCCTACTGTGTTTTGCCCTCAGTCGATGTAATCGTGAGGTGGGGGAGCCCCCGAGCGCGTTTAATCCTCAGTCGATGGAATCATGAGGTGGGGGGAGCCCCCGAGCACATTTGTAGCATATAGTAAATATGCAGAAAATAGTGAGCCGAAGTTTTCGGGCGAGACACTTAGCTTTATTTATATCGTAATGAAGGAAGTACATTGTTCGGCTGAGTAGCCTTGGCTGAAAGCCTTATTGAAAGTAAAGGGGTAGTTTGCTATGGGTAGAATCATCGCAGGTGTGCGATGTTCCATGGGTTGGAGTATGCGACTCCAGACTCCACGTGCTTGAGGCGATAGGCGCCACCTGGTATCACTTCGGTGATGACGTAGGGTCCTTCCCATGGTGACTCGAATTTATTCGGTCGCTTTTGTTTGAGTCGTAAGACGAGGTCTCCTTCGACGAAGGACCTTGGACGCAGCCGACGGCTGTGGTAGTTGCGGAGACTCTGCTGGTACACCGCTGATCTAGCTGCTGCTATGTCTCTTGCCTCGTCGAGTGTATCGACGGCATCTTCGAGTGCAACCGTGGATTCGGCTTCGCTGTAAGCGACGACCCGTGGGGCCTGGTGGCGTACTTCGGATGGTAACACGGCTTCGGCTCCGTGTACCATGAAGAACGGTGTGTAGCCGGTGGTGCTGTTTGGCGTAGTCCGTAAGCTCCACAGGACAGACGGTAGCTCTTTCGTCCAGTTTCCAGCTTTGTGCTCGAGTGAGCTCATGAGGCGTTTCTTGATGCCAGCGCCGATTAGGCCGTTGGCCCTTTCCACTTGTCCGTTCGTTTGCGGGTGTGCCACTGAGGCATACGTGACGTTGATCCCGAGGCTTTCGCAGAAGTCCTGGAATTCTTCGGAGATGAAGTTTGACCCATTGTCCGTGATGATGCTGTGCGGTACGCCGAACCTGTAGACAATGGATTCGAAGAACTTGACGGCAGTTTTGCCTTTCTGGTTGGTGACTGGCATGGCTTCGATCCACTTGGTGAACTTGTCGACTGCGACCAGGAGGAAGACGTGCCCCCCTTTAGAAGATTTTGGCAGTTTGCCAATCATGTCGAGGCCCCATTGAGCAAAGGGCCAAGCTATTGGTATGGGTCTGAGCTCGGACCCGGGTGCGTGCGGTTTGTCGGCGAACCGTTGGCACCCGTTGCATCTTCGGACGATGTCCTTTGCATTGCTCATGGCTGTTGGCCAGTAGAATCCTGCTCGTAGAGCTTTAGCGACAAGGGAGCGACTGCCTGCATGGTGGCCGCAGATGCCCTCGTGGATGTCTTGGAGGATGGTTTTGCCGTCATCGATGGTGACGCATCGTTGGAGTACGCCCGTGATACTGCGCTTGTACAGCTCGCCATTGATAGTGGTGAATGCTTTTGACCGACGAGATATGCGCCGGGCATCTGTCGGGTTGTCAGGCAGTTCGCCATGTAACAGGAACTGGAGGTATGGGCGCGTCCAAATTTCTTCGACTGCCATGACCTGCAGCAGGTTGACCATGGCCACTTCGGTGTCCAATTTTTCGGGTCCCTCATGACCTTCGGGTAGCGTAGCCCCCGAGTGTTCTGCTTCTTCGGGTGATCCCTTGGGGAATTTCCGCTTGATGGATGGCACGCAGATCTGTTCGAGGAACACACCTAGTGGCACCTTTGCACAAGTGGAGCCAATGTTGGCGAGCCTATCGGCTTCCTCGTTGCTTTCTCTTCCGACGTGTCGAAGCTCGCAGCCGTCGAATTCTCCTTCGAGTGCGTTATAGAGCGCGCGGTACGCGATCATGTTTTCGACGTGTGCGTCGCACTCATTCATCGTCTGTTGGACGACGAGGTTGGAGTCACTGTAGATGACCAGGCGCGTTGCGCCGCATATCTTTGCCATCCTCATGCCGTGGATGAGGGCTTCGTATTCGGCCTCGTTGTTGGAGGCTCTGAATTTCATCCGAAGGACGTACTTCATCTTGTCACCTTGCGGGGAGGTCAGTATGACTCCTGCCCCTGCTCCGGCTTCGCGCTTGGAGCCGTCAAAATGCATTGCCCAGGACTGCGACATGTCTGGGGTGTCAGGCAGCTGCAGCTCCATCCAGTGCACCAGAAAGTCCGGAAGGACTTGAGATTTGATTGCGTGTCGCCTCTCGTAGATGATGTCCAGGGTGATAGTTCAATGCCCCACAGGGCCACGCGTCCTGTGGCCTCTGGGTTATTCAGGATGCTGTTTAGGGGTGCCTCGTTAACGACCATCACCTGATGTTCCTGGAAGTAGTGGCTCAGTCGTCGAGCCGTCGTGAACACGCCGTAGGCCAGCTTCTGGTAGTGCGGGTAGCGCTGTTTTGTTGAAGTGAGAACCTCGCTGAGGTAGTAAATTGGGCGTTGGACCCCATGGGTCTTGCCTTCTTCGGGTCTTTCGACCACGAGTACTGTGTTGACCACCTGGTGTGTGGCTGCTATGTACAGCAACAGGGGCTCGCGCTCTTTTGGCGTGACCAAAACTGGCGAGGTGGAGAGGAGCCGCTTGAGGCCTTTGAATGCGTTGTCGGCTTCTGGTGTCCACTCGAACTTGTCTGCCTTGCGCAGCAGCTGGTAGAATGGTAGGGCCTTCTCGCCCATGCGGCTGATGAACCTGCTTAACGCCGCGACTCGTCCTGCGAGCTGCTGGACGCCCTTGAGGTTTTTCGGCTTCTCCATCGTCATGATGGCTCTGATTTTCTTCGGGTTCGCCTCAATTCCTCGCTGAGAGATGAAGTATCCGAGCAGCTGACCCGAGGGGACGCCGAAGGCGCATTTTTCGGGGTTGAGCTTGATCCTATAGCGATCAAGATTGTCGAACGTCTCGCGGAGATCGTCGATAAGTGTCCTTGCCTCCTTGGTTTTTATTACTATGTCGTCGACATAGACTTGGACGTTGCAACCGATCTGGTCCTTGAGGCAGGCCTGCATGCATCGCTGGTACGTGGCACCCGCGTTCTTTAGCCCGAAGGGCATTGTGTTGTAGCAGTATACTCCGAACGGTGTGATGAACGCCGTTTTCTCTTGATCTTTGACCTTGAGTCGAATCTGGTTATAGCCTGAGTAGGCGTCGAGGAAGGAGAGTTTCTCACAACCTGCAGTCGAATCGATGATCTGGTCGATCCGAGGAAGAGGGAAGTGGTCCTTAGGGCAGTGTTTATTTAGTGACATGAAGTCCACGCACATCCGCAGGATGTCCGTGTCCTTCTTCGGGACCATCACCGTGTTTGCCAGCCACTCGCTTTCCTTGATTTCCCGGATGAAGTCTGCTGCGAGTAATCTGTTGATCTCTTTGCCGATAGCTTCGGCTCGTGGCTCCGACAGTCTTCGGATGGACTGCTTGACTGGCTTGGTGTCTGGGAAGACATTGAGTGCGTGCTCGGCGAATTCCCTGGGAACTCCTGGCATGTCCGCAGGACACCAGGCGAAGATTTCCCAGCGCTCACGGAGGAATTCGATGAGCGCGTCTTCCTATGCGGTGCTGAGGTCGTTGGCGATCAGCGCCGTCTTGGAGGCATCCGTTGGATGGGTCTGCACTTTCTTGGTGTTGATGGTGGAGTCGAAAGACATGTCAGGTGCGTTCTGCTTTGCGACTGGGGGTATCCCATTGTCCGTCACCTCGCGGAGCCTTACAAGCTCGTCTTGCATGCCGAAAGACTAGGAGATTTTGTTGAAATCCCTATCGCATTGGTCCGATCGGGTGAAGCTCCCGTAGACTGTGATGACGCCCCTTGGTCCTGGCATCTTGAGTAGTAGGTATGCGTAGTGTGGGACGGCCAGGAACCTTACGAATGCTACACGTCCCAGGATGGCATGGTATTGCGACGGCCAATCCACCACTTCGAATTCCAGGCGCTCCTGCCGAAAGTTGTCCGGCTTCCCGAAGATGACGTCGAGCCCTATTTTGCCCAGGGGGAAGATGCCCTTCCCTGGGACAATGCCGTGGAACGTTGTGTCTGATTGTTCCAGGCTGCATTGCGGGATCCGCATAGCTGCTAGAGTGCTTGCGAACATTAGGTTAATGCCGCTACCGCCGTCCATGAAGACGCGACTCATCTCGAAGCCTCCGATCTGCGCCTCCAGCACCAGGGCAGCATGACCTGGGCGAGGGATCTGGCAAGGGTGATCCGCGCGAGTGAATGTGATGCAAGACTCCGATCCGCTGAGGTACTCAGGGATTGCAGGCGGAGTTGCCACGGCCATGTTGATTTGTCGGGTGATTTTCTTTTGCACCCTGTTGGTGGGGCGTCCCTTCTGGATCATATTTAGTGCTCCCTTTGGTGGAGGGTATGCGACCCCGGCGTTGTTTTGCGCTGGTGCGACTGGTTGATTTGGGCCTCCAATAGGCGGCGGTGGAGGAGCTCCGTGTGCTATTTCACCTGGCGCAGGTGCGTTTCCGAACGCAGGAATTGGAGCTTGTTGCCTCATCTGCACCATGCCTTCGGTGAGTTTCTGGAACTCGCGGCAGTCCTTGAGCATGTGGCTAGCTTTCTTTTTGCCATCTTGTTTGTCGATGTAGAAGTGGATGGTGCATGGACCCGAAAGTTTGTCGAAGGCTGAGGGTCCGTTGTCGCGGTCGCGGCGTTGCCACGACTGCGTTGGTCGTCCGTTGTCGTGGAAGTTTCCGCTGCGGTATCCTCCGCTGTTGCGGCTGTTGTCGTTACGGCGGTCGGCGTAGCCAGCTGCGACCATGTCGGGTCCGTCGCGGTCCTCGTAGACGCGCGATCTCCTCTTGCTGCGGCGTTCGCGTCTTTGGCCGTAGTCGTCTTCTTCATCTGATTGCGCCCGCTGGATGCAATCTTCGCCGTCTGCCCAACTGTTGGCGATTTCCATGAGCTGGTCGAGTGTCTTAGGCTTTACACGTCCAAGTTTCTCCTTGAAGTCTGGGCGTTTGACGCCGTCCCTGAAGGCGTCGATGGCCCTCTCTTCGGAGATGTGTGCTGCGGAGTTCTTGGTTGTAGACCAGCGTAGTATGTACGAGCGAATAGATTCTCCCGTTCTTTGTGTGCAGGCCCGCAATTCTTCGATTGAGGCGGGCCTCTTGCTAGTGCCCTTGAAATTTCGGATGAAGCTGTAAGCGAGCTCCTCCCAGCTTCGGATGGATCCTGATGATAGGCTGCTGAGCCAGACTCGCGCCGCGCCCGTCAGCTGCAGCTGAAGGCATTGCATGGCGGTTTCTTTGCTGCCTCCGTGAAGCTTGACGGATGACAGATGGTCGCTGAGCCAGGATTTTGGATCTTGCGTGCCGTTGAACTTCGGAGTATCCGAAGGAAGCTTAAAGTTGCGTGGCATCTGTGTTCGTCGAACGGATCTGCTGAAGCATCGAGCCCCGTAGAGTTCTCCTTCGTCTTCATCCATCTCAGATTCAGACGAGCATGCGCGTTTGGCGCGTGCTTTATCGATCTTGCGCTGTGTAAGCTTGTCTCTGGCGTCGTAGTCACGTTTATGATGACGCGAGATCTTCTTCCTTCGAGGGAGGTCATGCTCTTCCTCATCTTCGGATGAGGGAGTGGGGCTCCGGTCGCGCCTGGCCAGAGCTTTCTTCTTCGGCTCCGTAGGAGCGTCTTCGTGGAGCGCAGCTCCGACGAGTCCGAGTCCGGTGAGTGCGAATTTATGCATGGCTCTTTTCGGGTCCCCCTCCGGAGGAGGGTGGGCCGCTAGACACGCAGTGGCTGCCATGATCGCAGCTTGTGGCGTCTTCGGGGTGATGTTGCCGTCGACGTCCATATCCATGAACGATGTGTGGAGAGTTCGGGTCACATCACGCCGCTCCTTCAGGTCCATGTTTTCCACCCGCGAGCGGTTCTTGTTTCCCTGGTTTCCGTTTGTGCTAGAGCCAGGTGCCATGGCGGAGAGCGCAGCTCGTCGCGTGCTGGACTCGAAGGCTGCTTGCTTGCGTTTGTCGAGCGTCTCCTGCATCTTGACTTGCTTCTTGTGCTCCTCAATGAGGAGGTAGTGGTATGCCATCAGTAGGTCGCGCGGGGCATCCGCAGGTAGTACTATGTCGCCTGCGACGGCACGGCGCGCTTGGACCCATCCTTCTTTGCTAAGTTGGATGACGTGGCCGTTGTTTTCCCTGTTGGGTGGGGGGGATTGGCTTCTTCTGTTTTCGCCGTTTCCGCCGTTCCGGTTGGGCGGCGGGTGAGGTGTTTCCTCGTCGCCTTGGATGATTGCAGCGCATAGATAGCGCTCACAGATTGGTCGGCTGCTGCCGCAGCTTTCGGATCCGGAACCGTAGGTCCCCTCATCCGAAGGTGGATCGCACAGATCGAAGTTGCAGCTGCTGCTGCTGTAGAACTCATCTGTTGATGGTGACGTGCGTAGCACGGGGTGTGGAGCCCACGAACATGGCCTGATTGATGGCACGGGCACCCGCTCAGGGAGACGGAAGGTGCCAGTTTGACCCACCTGGAAGCAGAAGCTCCCGAACAAAATTTCGAGTCCGTCGCCTACGGGCTCGAAATCCTTCAGGGTGGCCGGCGAGTGGGCGGTGAAGTCGAAAGCGCCGAAGAGGAGATGATTCTCCGTCGCCGCGGAGTTGTAGATCGATCGGGTCGGGACCGTCACGACCGCACAATCAGCAGCCCCAGTTCCCACAGACGGCGCCAATTGACGATGTTTAATCTCGTCAATGCCCATTGTTATGGACTTGGGTTTTGGAGAAGATGGGGATGCTGGAGATCGTGGCACGGTTAACAGACAAGCAACCAGGGGACACGAGATTTACCCAGGTTCAGGCCCCCGGAGGGAAAACCCTACTCCTGCTTGTCTGCTCTTTGATTACGGCGGAACCGAAAGTTACAGGGTGCGCAGATTCGATCTGGCGTGGATGCGTGTGCGAAAGTATGAGTCGAGATATCTAGGACGTACCCTCCTGGCCTTTATATAGACTTAGGCAGGTCCCGGGCATAGTCCTAGTCGATTACAAGTTCTGGGGTCGTACCCTTTCGAGTTTCCTAGTCCGTGCTAGTCTTGTTCTCCAAGGATTCGAAGGCGTCATGGGCCTTGGCCACCCGAAAATCTTCATAGGCCAGTGTATATCTGCTGTGGGCCTTCCTTGGGCTGAACCAGGTATGCTGAAGTTATGTACCCGTAGGGTATAACCATGTCACCCGCCGCCTGCCGGCCGCCTGCAGCCCCTCCGCCTTGGGTCTCCCCATATCCGCATGTGCTCCGCCATGGACGACGGTTCTGGACGCCGACGAGCTGTACGTAGAGGTCGAGCGCTGCCATGGCCACGACATCGCCCCCCGTCGCCCTGTGCAGCCATGGCCACGATGTCGCCCCCATCGCTGTGTCTTGCCGTCGCCAGAGATAGTGGCCACGACTGAGGCGCTCGCCGCTCTCTCCTCTCTTGAGCTCACCGATGAAGGCAGTGCGTATGTGGCCTACTCGTCAGCGACGATGCTGCGTCTAATGATGCTCGATGGTGGCGCTTCTACATTAGGCGTCGATGTTTGCTACATGGGGCCAGCGGCGCTGCTACCTACGATATGGAGATTTGCTATGACAGTGGGCTATCGGCGATGATGCTACAAGGAGCGTCGGGTCTGCTACATACGAGTTGACGCTGTGCTACAAGGGTAGTCGAGGTTTGCTACATGGGGTTTGCTACATGGGGTTTGCTACCTGCGACCAGCAGCGCTACTACAATAGCATATTTTTTTGCTACAAGTTTTTGCTCCGAGGATGTCTCCGGCAAAGTCATCTTTTGCTACATTAGCATATAATTTTTTTGCTATATCAGTTTTCTAAATTTGCTACAATAGCGCAAACTTCTTGCTACGAGGTTTCCAACGAGATCTCTGGCGAGAGTCTACGACGATGTCTCCGGCGAAGTCGGTTTTGCTACATTAGGACATTTTTTTTTGCTACACGGTCGCCGGCGAGGTCTCCGGAGAAATCTCCGGCGAGGTCCAGTCTGTTTTTCTATTTTCTGGACTGAACCGTTTTTTGCTACAATGTAGCAAAAGCGAGGCAAATGTAGCAAAAGCGGGGCAAATGTAGCAAAAGCAGGATTTTGAACCAAAAAGAGGACACGTGGTTGGCTGGGGACAGATCCCCCGGGGGACGCGTAGGGCTGTCCTTTTTTTAATGAATCTCGAAATACTTTTTTTTGCGGGAAAGAAAGGATGACATTAAACAACCTTTTTACAGATAAGTCCAGGAAAAAAGGAAAAATTATAGATCCCCAGCATGAGACTGGCTCCGTCGGGATGACATTAAACAACCCTAGACCCCGTGTTCGCCGGTGACGACCAAGACGAGTCGATGGCGTGCCGTGTTGCAACTGTTCCTCTGATGACCTTGATTCGGACACAGATCCCTAGCAACCGGGAGGTCATCGAACAACGGCTCCGTAGAGCCCGCACCTTGGACCGCCGACGTCATCGAGCTGCTTCGATTCATCCTCTCCATCTTCAACAACCATTGGCTCCAGATCCATCGCACGCACCGATCTGGAAGGGGAACAAAGTACTCACCGGGTCCGAATACCGCCAAGCATCGGAAAGCGACGTGCACAGTAGCAGAGCTCCAAAGATCACCGTTGCTAGAGGGGAAAAGCACCGCCCCCAAAAGCCGCTCCACCAGCATCACCGCCTCCATGGCTCTATCGGCCAGCAACCTAGTAGACCTAGCTATATAGAGGCTACGATTCGGGGATCCCCCACCCTCCCACTGCCGGAGTAGCCGCCAGAGAGGGAGGGATCCCGTGGACTCAGAGCTCGCGAGCGGGTCGACCAGGAACGCCCAAGAGAATCGCCCCTGTGGTACTATAGCAATAGAGGGGGATAGGTCAAGGTTCCGCCAAGAACTATTTTTTATTTGGTTAAAAGATCTTTGAACAATAAGGAAAACAAGTGTATGCAGTGCATAATAGAAATGTTGATGTGTATCGACAATATGTTCACATGTTTCAAAAAAATGTTCATGTATTATAGAAAATCATTTATAATCAAAATAAATGTTTATGCATACTAAAACAAATATTCATGTATATGTAAAAAGCATTATGCACATCAAAATATATGTTTGTGAAATTCTTAAGATCTCTATTTGCCAAAAAAATCAGAATGTAAAAAAAATACAAAAAATAAAATTATAATAGTGTAGAATAAATCATAACAAAAAAAGAGAAATAAAACAAAGGAATACAAAAATAGTCGCCTTGCCTATTATTTTATGCAGTTAACGTACTTTCTACCGGAATACATGTTTAAGGTCACATAATAAATCGAAACATGTACAACATTTGCATTTTTCACAAAAGGCCTCTTGCGACGGCGGCCCGTTAGCAAAGATAGTCTCAAGTTCTTTTCCTTAAATTGCACAAACGATGAGAATATTACAAACATCGCATTGTCATAAAGAAAACACACATTGCATCACTAGAAGAAACATTACGTTGTTTCATTTATTCTTCATACATTTCCTTCAAGAGTTTAGTTAAACAGCTATAATCCAAAATGTGTATATATATGTGCACGTATTAATTGTGCAACTTCGTAGAAATCGACAATCCATCACCGCAGCAGGTTCCCCGGCGACGATGTGGGCTCCAGGGCGCCGACGATGACCGGATGTGGTGGAGAAGGGTGAGGACCTAATTGCTTTTTCTTCTGTCTTTTTAGGGTCATTTCTGCAAATGTGTCGTCCTTATCCTTTATTCACCACTTGTTTTGGGGTGTCTCTGTAATGTACCCACCGTCTGTTTTAGTTAAGCAGCTTCTAGGGCCTTCTGGCCCTTTTCCGTTCAAAAAAAATCACCGCAGCAGATTCCGGAACCATTTCCTTCATGTATGAGCACTTGCGGAGCTCTCGGTAGGGCGACCGCCCTACCTTGGCTCGCGATGAAAAACCATTTATATATATATCGGATTTGCTAATTCTCAGGCGACGCAGAACTTCTTAGTTCTCAGTCACCTCTCTCGCCATTGAATTTACCTCGCGATTCGTGCAACATAGGACTTTCACATGAGTTGCAACTAGGTTGTAACTGTGATTTTAATGAGTTGCAACTAGGTTGCAACTGAGAATTAATATAAATTATGTTAGTTACAACTAGGTTGCAACTGAGAATTAACACAAAAAGTATGATGATATCAGCGACTTAGACATAACAAGTTCTTAGACGTCTGATATATATATATATATATATATATATATATATATATATATATATATATATATATATATATATATATATATACTAGATGTTTCTATGATGGTATGCCTGGACTAGGTCAGGGAAAAATAGGAAAAAAGAGGGTGTGGTTCATTGGCTGTTGGGCCGTGATTTCCTAAGCTGGGCTGGCTGCCTGACTCCCTCGACTCAACCGCACGTTGTTTCCTTGTCTTTGCGGGATCGATTGAGAAACCGAGCGAAGGCACTGCGGCAGGAACGGCGGCGGGAGCAATCATTTGCGGGCGGCTGGACAGAAGCAACATCACGACTACGTGGCCGGCCGGCTGAACGGCAGAAAGTCTAGGCGCTTGGACTTACCTAACTCTAGGATGGAGATGGACAGAAAGGGAAAGGGGCTAGCCAATGGGGAAAGGTACAATTTTTTTTCCAGAATTTTACATATGGGTAGAACACTTGTCTTATTGATGAATTGTGATCTGTACATTTGACAAATTGTTTTGTGCCGCTTCCTAGTGGCAGTAGCTCTAAACATAGGGTCATGAAATTGAAAATGTCACGGTAGGTCAAAAACATAAAGGGGAAAAAGAGACGAAACATTCCAGGGCATTACTTTTATGCGTGAGATCATATATAAATTAATAACACGTCCAGATAACTGTTGTCTTTTTTCATCAATTTTTTTAGATTTTAGGTTTTTCCCGACCTCATTTTTTTCTCGTCCTTCGCCACTAACAACCTTAATGAGATCAACCTGCATCTTGGTACGACCAAATTGTACGACTACTGTGAAACTATCTTAGCCTCTGAAACAGCTTTCGGTTTCTCTTTGAAGCTTATTTTGATTGTCTAGAAATATTCTGATATAATTCTCTCATACATATATGCAAAGAACATTCAACAAACCGAAGACTCCTTAAGTATGTGATCCTATAGGTTTGGTGATATGTGGACATGACCATGAAACACTTTTTTGGTCAATAGTCAACAGTGGGATATTGACATATGTATTTACTCCGGCATAAACAAATGTATCGAGCAAACCTATTGTCTACATACATGTTTCCTTTTACTTCAAGATACATAACAAAATCCGAGGCGGGATATTTAGGTATCCATGTGAACCAGCACTTTGATCACAATACCAAGTTATCATTGTTACCTGTTTGTTCTCTTTTTTCATTTACGTATTCTGATATCCTCGTGATAACATGAATCTTTGTCTCGCCAGACGATGATTGATGTCGTAATACCAAGAGAGTCTGGAAAGTATATCTCCATTATCGGAGGAGCAAATCCCTGTCTTGAACTATCATGTGCCTCCACATACATTTTCGAAATATCTGAAGATCAACGTTATGACAACCCTTTTACGGGTAACATTTGATGACATCCAAAGTAAATCTTAGAGAAACAAGATGCCTACTTGTTGGCACGATAATATGGTTGCGTGCAAAGTTGCACTTTCGTCCGCGGCCCCAAACGCAGCATGCTGGTATCACCTGGCCATTTCTAGTATGATTGAGTCGTCACACATGTGTTGTGATTGCATATACTCATGACTACATACATGAATATAGGATGATCCGGGTATTTTGGCTAGTGCATATATATTCCACCGCAAAGAGTTTCTTGTCCTGCCATTGATAAATAATAGTGAGTTAGCTAGCTATCTAGAGGAGTTAATAGCATAAAACCACCACTTTACGGGCTAAATGTACTGATTGATACCACTTTACGGAAAGGATAAAAAAAACCACCACAAAATTCGTTGATTGTCTCAAAAAACACCAATTCTTCACTAAACTCAAATTGACGCTGCTTCTGACGGGTCGGGCCCACCTGCAGAGGCCACAGTTCCCTTCCAAAAGCTCGATCCATTTAGAAGATCTACCATATGTGCTTAGATTTAGAAATATAGGTTATTGCTGAGACTGTGATCAGTAGATTAAATTTAGAATATTTAGTTCAGCAATTTTAGGAAAAATTAGTAGTAGATGAATTTATTGCTATCACTAGTGCAATTTTAGGACAAATTAGTAGTAGATGAATTTATTGCTATCACTAGTGCAATTTTAGGACAAATTTTAGGTAGTTTTATTAGTTGTTAACTAAAACAGTGACTGCAATTTAACAGTAGATAATATTGATGTGATGTTTAGCAACTAGTTACCTAATCATTGTGTATTTAATTATGACAGCCTAGATGATGATGTTTGGGAGATTAGATTCAACTTTCCTGGTGAGGACAACCTGGAAAGAACCTTATGCAGATCTGACATAACCAGGCTTAATTTGTTAGCATTGATAGAAGGTTATGGTTATGGGATAGGAGACAACATGTACTATGTTAAAGAGAAGGGAAAAGGCAAGAATGGAATGGAGCTCATTTCTAGCATGACCAAAGTAAATGCCATGATTGACATGTATGAGGAGGAGCAGGTGCTGAATATCACTGTACTAAAAAAAGATTCTATCTAGCCATCATATGTTAACATTGATGATGTTGAGGCAGAAATACTGAATGAGCCTATGATATTTTCAGTTGACAGTACAGGAGTGAATTACACTTCTGGTGATGATGATGAATTTTTTCCTGTAGCTATGGACATGTCAGATGTGTTGTTCTTGGGCACCCAACAGAGATCCAACTTTCAGAAGGCAATAGGACCTATCCCTGTTGATGTGGTGTCAGAAGATGAGGTGGTGTCAGAAGATGATGATTTCTTCTATCCTTGTCAGGTTGACCCTGAGGACCACAACAGGTCAGTCATGGAGGAATTGCAGTACATACAGGAATTGAAGAGAAAGAAAAAGGAGCAAGCATTAGACTCTGAGCATGGAGACATCCTCAAGAAGATGGAGCATCAGAGGAAGCAAAGAGATGATCCCCTTCTGCACTTTGAAGGGGATACTGATGTGGAGGAATTGCAGTATATAGATGAATTGAAGAGAAAGAAAAAGGAGCAAGCATTAGGCCCTGAGCATATGGACATCCTCAGGAAGATGGAGCATCAGAGGAAGCAAAGAGCTGATCCCCTTCTGCACTTTGAAGGGGATACTGATGTGGAGGAAATGTTTGAGCCAGAAGAGGTTGATAGTGACTGGGAAGAGCCAGATTGTTTCCTCCCCCAAAAAATGAAGCCATCCAAGCCAGGTCCAACAAGTAGATCTCACCATGAGTTAGAGGAACCAGAAATGGAAGATTTTCTACCATCCAGTGATGAGGACAGCAGCCCAGCAGATGTTGGAGACAGTGATGATGATGGCAGTGTACCTAAATTCAATCTACAGTCTAGAAAGAAGAGGAAGTTAAAGAGGCTGAAGAAAAGAATTTGGTATGATCTAGATAGGGCTGACCCTCATCAGCAATTTTGCATTAAGTTGTGCTTCAATGATGTGTACCAATTCAGAACAGCACTTAGGAGTTACCACATAGCCCAACTTAGAAACTTCCATTATCACAGGAATTGTAGTGATAGAATAATTGCTTGGTGCACTAAAGAAGGCAAGGAAAAAGGTTGTAAATTCTTTATCACTGCCTCCAAGATTGCCCATGAGAAGACATTTTGCATAAGGAAATTCATGCCCCAACACACATGCATACCTCATGGTGAGAACACAAAAGTGACTATTGGCTGGCTTGCTGCCCAATCTGAGCAAGCAATTAGAACTAACCCTAATACCTGTGTTGATACCCTGATTGACAATGCCAAACAGAAGTATGGAGTGGAAGTGCCAAAGAGCAAAGCATATATAGCTAGGAAGCAGGCATTTGCTGCTGTCATGGGTGATCAGAAGGCACAATATACCAGGATAAGGGATTATTTGCAAGCTATTTTAGATACAAATCCAGGTAGTAGATGTGTTGTGACAACAAAACAGCTAGTTGAGCACCCTAGCCCAAACCCAAGATTCCATGGGCTCTTTATCTGTCTTAGTGCTTCTCTGCAGGGTTTTCTAAATGGTTGTAGGCCATTCATAGGTATGTGTCCATGCACTGTCTCATGTATCCATTCACTGTCTCTTGTATCCATTCATTGTTTTGTTGTAGCCCACTGATTTTTATCTTGTATCCATAGGGGTAGATGGTTGTTTTATCAAACTGGTCACAGGACAACAGATCCTTGCTGCAACTGGTAGGGATGGAAACAACAACATTTTCCCCATTGCATTTGGTGTAGTTGATAAGGAGGAAACAGCTAGTTGGTTGTGGTTTTTGACACAGCTAAGATATTGCATTGGAGAGTCTGGCAAGTTTGGTACTTACACTATAATCTCAGATAGGCAGAAGGTTTGTATCCATTGTTTTCATAAGATATGGAATTGACACAACCATTAGGCCCTGATTAATTAATATTCATTTCCTTTTTTCACTTGTTTAGGGGCTTCTCAAAGCTATCTCTCAAGTTTTTCCAAACTCACCTCAAAGGTATTGTCTTAGGCATATTTATGCCAATTTCCAGTCAGCTGGTTTCAGAGGTACTGAGCTCAAGAAGCACATGGATGCTGCTAGTTACTCATACACCAAGAATGGATTTGAACTGGCAATGGAAGCTCTAAAAGCAGATTGTGAGGAGGCATACAACTGGCTGGTGAAGATACCACCTGAGGCTTGGGCCAGACATCTATTTGACACAAACTGTAAAACTGATCTAGTTGTCAACAACATCAGTGAAGTCTTCAACAAAATGATTCTAAATGTGAGGAGCAAGCCAATTAGGACAATGCTTGAAGGTATAAGGGACAAGCTTATGGTCAAGTATAGTGGTACAAGACAGAAAGTAGAAGCAAGCAGATGGGAGATCTGTCCATTCCTTGCAATGAACTTGATCAAGAGGACATGTACTTGTAGGAAGTGGGACCTCACTGGCATTCCTTGCAATCATGCTGTGGCAGCAATCATGAAACTACAGCAGCATCCAGAAGACTATGTTGATGACTTCTTCAAGAAAAATGTATACAAAAAAGCCTACAGCTACACCATATACCCAGTACCTGGACCTACTGACTGGAATAAGACAGCTACACCAGATATTGACCCACCTGTCTTTAGAGAAAAACCTGGGAGAAAACAGACTGCAAGGAGGAAAGGGAAATTTGAGGTGCCAGCACCTAGAGATTCATCTAGGATGTCTTCTATCACTTGCAGCAACTGCAGGCTAGTAGGGCACAGGTATACAAATTGCAATGTGCCATTGAGGCCTGAGCTACAAATAAGAAAAGTTAGTCACCAGGTAATGTGGTACCTGGCATGATTCAAACACTAATGTTCCTAATGTTTAGTGGTACCTCACTTTGTAATGTGCCATCTAGCATGATTCAAACACTAATGTTTATGTTCTGTAACAGCCCAACACTCATGGTGAGGAGAGCTCTGGTGCTACAAGTACAGCAGCTAGGCCTAGAACAAGTGCTGCAACAAGAAGGCCAACTACTGCTACAACTGCTCCTTCTCCAACAGCATCTAGGCCTACAAACAGGTGCTGCAACTGCTCCCACTCCAACACCAACTAGTAGGCCATCTACTCCTTGTCCAACAGCATCTAGGCCTACAACAAGTGCTGCAACTGCTCCCACTCCAACACCAACTACTAGGCCATCTACTGCTCCTTCTCCAACACCATCTAGACCTACAACAAGTGCAGCAACAAGAAGTGGTACTCTAAACAGGCCCTTCAATGCACATAGGTATGCAGCAGATGCAACTGGTAAAAGGCAACCAAAGCTAACATCTAGGATGCAGGGCTATCTCAGTGCTGGTAAGCACAGCAGCTACAAGAAGGCCAAGAAGAGTGACTGCTCCAAGCAAGCAGAATGAGCTTTGTGCTTGATCAGACAGTTTATATTCTGTGTGTTGGAAGACTATGTTCATGCATCTGTGGCTATGTGCTGAATTAATTCCAAACTATGTGTTGGACAATATTTGTGTAATAGTGTTTAAGACTATGTGGGTTGTAATACACTATGTTTAAGACTATGTTCAAAATGTTTAAGACTATGTTTAAGACTATGTGTGCATCATTGTTTGAGTTGGCTAAGTTTAATATTGATAGCACATTGCTCTAGATAGGTTGTCGAGACCCTTCGGGGGTTCTCGACAACCCTAAAGAATATATAGTAATATTGCTCTAGATAGGTTGTCGAGACCCTTCGGGGGTTCTCGACAACCCTAAAGAATATATAGTAATATTGCTCTAGATAGGCTGTCGAGACCCTTCGGGGGTTCTCGACAACCCTAAAGAATATATAGTAATATTGCTCTAGATAGGTTGTCGAGACCCTTCGGGGGTTCTCGACAACCCTAAAGAATAACCATTTCAAACTTATTTGTGAATAACAATTTCCAACTAAAGGATAACCATTTTGATAGCACATAGAAGGATCAACATACAGGTTCAACCTAGAGGTTCAACATACATGACCACCCACATAAAGGGTTCAATTACACAAATACATAAACATGCACATCATGCCAACTAGAACATGATAACTACATTACTCATCACAAACTTCTTTGATTTTCTTCAACTTCTCCTTCAGACCATCACAGTGTTGGAACATATCAAAGACAGTGTACTCTAACTTCTTCTTTTCTTCCTTATGGCCATCTCTATCCTTCACCAGCTGCTTGTTTTCTTCCATGAGGCCATCTTTTTCCAATATCAGCTTCTTGTTTTCTTCCATGAGGCCATCTCTTTCCAGCTGCCACTTGTTCTGCTTACCCTTGAACACATCTGCCTGGGATCTAAGAAGATTTTTCATTTCTTCCTTAGCATTCTTGAGAACATCAATTTCATGATTCAAAGCTTCTAGATGCTTCTCCATCTGGGCAACACTCTGACTCTCACTGTCCTCACTGTAAATCCTGCGTATATTTTCTACTAAAGCTCTCCTCTCAGTATCATCAACCCACTTGCGTAAACTAGCAACATGATCTGCATATTTCTTCTCTATCTTGTCCTTCTCTTCAGTCAGATCCTTCACCATCTTGGAACTATGATCCCTCTCTTCAATGGCAGCAGATTTGCACTCATAGTACATTGCCCACAGCTTCTGCAGGGCATCCTTTAGACTGTCAGGCCACTCTTCATCTACCCAAGACTGAAATCCATAGTTCTCCATTGTCTGCAAATAAGCCATAGTTCATCACTTTATGCACACTCTAGAGCTAACTAATTACACAGGCTACACTAAATCATATGAATCATAGTTGCTATATCTGAATACACAGGCACAAGTATATTATTAGTTAAACTGCCATAATTGCTATAACTAATTACACAGCCATAGTTCATGACTGTAACTAATTACACAGGCTACACAGGCTACACTAAACACATGTACATTATCTGAATCATCTCAATCACAAGTACATTCTCTGAATCATAGTTGCTATATCTAAATCATATTGCACATAGTTGATATATCTGAATCATACTACTAATCTGCACACTCTGCATGCACAAGTACATTGTTTGAATCATAGTTGCTAACTCTAGTTGCTATAATCAACTATTGCATATCTGACAACATCCTAATCTAAACATTTGCAATTTCCAAAGTAAATAAAAGTACATGACATACTTACATTCTCAATTTGACACAGATAGAATTTCCTTCCCGTGTCTGTTCCTTCAAAAGCCACACACTTGCGCGGTGCAAGTTTGTGTGAGCGGCAGAGCACGTCGGAACCCACATCTATGCCGCAGAAATTGGGATCATCCATGGTTCCCGGAGCAAAGTCCAGTGGGAACATGTCCTTCACGATGAATTAATTGAGTCAAAGCGAGTTAAATCGAGCTAAATCGAGCAAATTCCCAAATCTTCTTCGATGAACCCTAACCGAGTAATCCATACTTACCAACAATCTGGAGGTGCTCGACGAAGAGCCGTCGTGCCAGCTGGGCATGGCGGCGACGGGGCGAACGGACGGTGCAGGCGACACGGACGGACGGTGGCGGCGGCGCGAATGGACGGCGGCGAGTGAGCATCGACCGCGCGCAACGGGACTGAGCAAGGGGACTGAGGAAGATGACCCTTATCCACGGTGGACGGCGGTGGGGCCCGCGCGCCGTTAACGGCGGTAACGGGCGTGTCGGGAGCCGTCAAAGGAGAGCCACGTGGCCTCTGCAGGTGGGCCCGACCCATCAGAAGCAGCGTCAATTCGAGTTTAGTGAAGAATTGGTGTTTTTTGAGACAATCAACGAATTTTGTGGTGGTTTTTTATATCCTTTCCGTAAAGTGGTATCAATCAGTACATTTAGCCCGTAAAGTGGTGGTTTTATGCTATTAACTCCTATCTAGAGCTATCTATGGACTCATGTAGTCCATGTGTAGTAGCTATTCCACTAACTAACACCGCTATGCTATTAGATACCGGAGTAAAAAAAATAAGCCGAATGTTTGTCTATAGGAGTAGCGAGTAAGAGGAAATATGGCTATTTCATCGAAACGATGAGAAGTTGTTGGGAAAATGAGGATATGCTCAACCCAAACTCATGGTTATTTTACCGGGAGTGAGCACCTAATCAACGAGTGTAACCTTCTGACCTTCGACATCGGTTACAACGGTGATCATTTCCTCATAGACCCTGAACCGACCATCATCTTTGGTGGAAGCGGTGAAAGAAGCTAGTCATGTTCTTGACAACAAGGAGGGATTCAAGGCCAATGTTCATTTCCTTGCAGAAATTAGCTGATCCATTCCGTAAGATAATGTGTTAGATCTCTACAAATTGTATACTTTCCTAGCATTTCACTGTCTCGAGTGCATTGTTTTAGAAGAGTGCCCCTGGACTACCGTGGGCTTGTGTATCCAAGAGCAACTTCTCCAGGAATTAACTTAGAGCAAAGCCATACGAAATTAATTACAAAAAAAATTCAAACAATAAATCAAGAAAATAATAGACATGAGAAGGAAAACAAGAAATAGAAATAAAACAAGTAACCAAGGATTGATGGGTAACATTCTCAGCCTTCACGTACTCGCGAGTAGAGATTGTTTCCCTAAAATAAAAGGCACTAGGCCTTTCCATATGCATGTGCGAATGGGGTTTGTTCATTCTCTTAAGAAAACACCAACATTGGTTGTGTTATGTGGGCCTCAATACACTTACACTAACATTCCGCTTTGAAGTTATTAAAGAAACAAGGTCCCTAGCCCTATGAGGCTTAGCATTTGTTCGTTAAGAGCAAGTATTACAATAGAGTCGTATCAGCTTCTTCTAAGAGCTAAAATATTATATTTGTATTGAGTTGAAAGAGACAAAGAGGAAAGAGAAGATAAGCCGACTATAAATTAAGAGTCAGCTCTAACACATGCTCATAAACTTCTATGAGAGCAAAATGTGGATCACTTATCAATAAAATAGTATATTTTTACAGCTAACTATTATATGTATTAACTAAATGACTAGATATAAATGAGATAGCAGTGTCTTATAGCCAAACAAAATACATGCATGTAGCCAACTGTGTGCTCTACAGGTATGCAAATTTTCATCTTAAAACACTTCGTATTTTAGGCTCAACAAATATGACAAAATTACACAAAAGGACAAAATCTCCACAGTAGGTACTGTTCACCGGCGATAAAAAAACTATTTGTCATTTTTGCTGAGACAAAAAATACAAACTATTTCGAACTAAAAAATCTGCACACTGCTACAACACATAGTTAGCTACATGCATGTATTTGTTCAACTTTTTCTGAAACTTTTGAATTCAATTTTTTTAAGTTCCAAAAACCGGGCTCACTAGAGCCCTGGTTCCATAACACCACTCTCCTAGCCGGCTACACTATCTACACGAGCAGCTATTATTTATTTATTGTCCGAGTCAATGCACATGGGCTGTGTTCTTGACCTGACTCGAGATGGTCTAAAAACAATACAGTGTGCATGTGACCATGTATTTGCTACCACTTTCCACCGCACTCAGCAAAATCGGCCCATAGACGGCTAAACCTGCGTACTTACAGCTAGCGAGTCGCATCCATGGTGCACCACTAGCATGTACTTTTTACCTCATATAGTGGCTATATATAGGAGGTTCTGGACTGCTGAAGAAAGCCATCCAGCTCGTTGCAATCTTCTTCAACACCCAATCTCACCCAAATATACTGCAACTGGTTTGCATTGGTTGGATACAGCCGGAGCAAAAATGGTACGTGTGTTCCATCCTCTCATTCAAGTTTGTTATTTTTTTGAAAAAAAAATTGTTTTTCATTTACATTGATTAAATTGATGGTATACTTGCTTGTAAATCAATTCAGGGCAAGCCTGTGAAGATTGGGCCATGGGGTGGAGCCGGTGGCGACGAGAGAAATGTCCAGGCGATGCCTCGTCGATTGGTTAGTGTGACCATCCATAGTGGAGAAGGAATCGACGGGATTTCCTTCACCTACGTGGGCAGCGATTACATTCAATACTCCGAGGGCCCATGGGGTCGCACTCTCAACACGGAAAGCACGGTGCATGGAATTCTTCTTCTTTTCTTAATTTCTCTTAATTATCATATTTTATTTTCGGTTTATCACCAACTAGTTTTGGTTACTATACCTACATGTTCTTATATACCTACCGTACTTCTTACTACATGAATTTGATGCAGATTACTCTCGACCCTACGGACTATGTGACGGATATCTCGGGAACGTTTGGTACAGCTTATGACAACAACATTGTAACATCTCTTAAGATTGCCACCGTCAATGACAAAGATCCCAAGACATTCGGTACACCTAACGGAACTCCTTTTCACATTCCGGTGCTTGATGGGGGGAGGATAGTCGGATTCTTTGGACGGTCTGGCGATTTGCTGGACGCAATTGGTGTATACATCATTGCATGAATTGTTCTCGATCAATCAGGCTCTTCTCCGGCCTCCTACTCAATTGGAGGAAGGAAGGAGTACATACCATGCATGTATGTTGTACTACGGGCATGCATGTAGCACCTTCTTATTATATGTATTTGGTGTATGTGTCATGTTTTCATCCTGCATTTTACTTTACTATTATCCATTTGTAAAGTTCTTTGCATGGCACTATACCATATGTGTGTGTACAAGTGTGTGATACCACGATTAAAGTCGTTGTATAGCGCGACAAGTGTGTGGATCATGGCGCAGGTCATCTGGCTTTTGGGTTGTAAACGCGAGTATGAATAAAAGAAAAGAATATAATTCTATACTACAATAGTGCATGCTTGCCTAATGGTTTTAAACGCCGAGTCACACGTCTAAAGGACGCGGTTGCACTGGCAGATGGATCATCGACCGACACTCCCCACACCTCTATGACCCCCACAACACGTCCGCACCTCCACTTACACCAAGCCGCCAAAGGTCGAGCTTGACAGGATCAAATACTCCTCTACCTCGTCCCCGAACTCAAACCAGCATCATGGTCGGTAGTAAGAAGAGCAGTACTGCAAGAGCTGCAACAAATGGTCGTAGGAGGTATTCGGAAGAGAGGTTGTTTAGCCCTCATCGAGGTTTCTCTTCAACTCCTACCGAATGCAGTCCGACGACATCGTCGTCAACATCACGCTAACTTTCATTGACGTGTTCCCCGGTAAGTACACAACCATGCCGGCATGGCCGTGCACTTCCTTGAGAAAAAGTAGTCAATGATGTAGCTAGTAGAGCCGTCGTCTTCGTGGACGTCATCCTCTGCTTCATCATTGTCAGAGATTACACACATGCATGTGGGTAGAGACAGTGGAAATGATCGGAAAGAGGTCATGCACCACGATAAGTACACATGCAAACTACTATCTCTGTCCCAAGGCTTAAGGCATATAGAGAATAATAAATCCTCCTTGCCTTCGGTCGCCATGCATAAGATCAGGGAGGAAGGAAATGATTGGATTCTGGCCGGTGCAAAGAACCTAGCGGAGCTTGTTTCCTAAGTTTTTTTTCTTTGGGATGTTGGAGATATGCCCTAGAGGCAATAATAAATGTAGCTATTATTATATCTTTGTGTTTATGATAAATGTTTACATTCATGCTATAATAGTATTAACAAGGAAACATTAATACTTGTGTGATTTGTAAACTTAAATTGAAGTCCCTAGTATAGCCTCTATACATCACTAGCTTGTTGGTTAATAAATGATTGTGGTTTCCATATCATGAGATAAGCGTAGCATAAAGATCAAGTCATTTTAAATAGTTCAATTGCTATATGCTTTCTGATACATAGTAACCTAATTCCTTCGACCATGAGATCATGCCTATCACCTTTACCGGATGGATGCTTTGATGACATCAAACACCACACCGTAACAGGGTGGCTATAAAGGTGGCATTGAGTGTTCGGAAAGTATTGGTTGAGACACATGGATCAAGAGTGGGATTTGTCCATCCATATGACGGATAGATATACTCTGGGCCCTCTCGGTGAAATGTCATCCAATTAGCTTGCAAGCATGTGACTGGCTCACAAGGGATCACATATCACGGGAACGAGAAAAGAGTACTTATCAGTAACGAGGTTGAACTAGGTATGCAGAGATACCGACAATCATAACCTCGGATAAGTAAACTATCGTGAGACAAAGGGAAATTGGTATCGTATGTAAGTGGTTCATTCGATCGCAAAGTAATCGTAGAAATATGTGGGAGCCATATGAATTTCCAGATTCCTCTATTGGTTATTGTTCGGAGAAGTGTCTCGATCATGTCCGCATAATTCACAAACTGTAGGGAGACACACTTAAGGATTCGACGTTGTTTGAGTAGTTATGGTATGATGAGAAAGAGACCGAATGTTGTTCGGAGTCTCGTATGGGATCCGGGATATCATGAGGAGATCCGGAATGGTCCGGAGAATAAGATTCATATAAGGAAAGTCCCGTTTCAGAGTTGGGGAATGATTCCGGTGTTTTCATCGGGAATGTTCTAGAAGGTTCTAGAATGTCCGGCACTCCGAAGGGGGAAGGGTACATGAATGTGTCATTGTGAGTTGGAATGATTGCATCATGTACTAAGTGTCCTCGCTGTTCCAAATAAAGGATTAAATTGAATCCTAATTTGAAAAGTCAAATAGCTAAATTGAAAAGTCAAATAGCTAAAATTGGAAAGTGGAAAAGAGGAGGAGGGGGGGAATCCGAGTTGGGGAGGAGTTCCCTCCTCCAACCGGCGGCACCCCTCCAAGCCTAGTTGGGGAGGGACTCCTCTCCCTCCCCTTGGCCGCCGGCCCCCCTCCACCTATATAAGGAGGGGCAGGGCCTCCTCCTCTAGACACACAAGTCCCTCACCTCAAACCCTAGAAGCTGCAGCCCACCATAGCCGCCGCCACCCCCTAGGGTTTTGCCCTAGCCGCCGACTTGGGTGTCCCGGAACCCTAGCCGCCGGCTCTAGCCTCTCCTCCTTGGTGTGTCTAAAACCTAGATCACCGAGGAGCTCTCTCATACTCCACCATACTCGCTCCGGCTTAAGGCGAAGCCCTGCGAGATCTCCCCTCTACTTCCGGTACCACGCCGTTGTGCTGCCGGAATCGCGAGGAGAGTGCTACAACCTCCGCTGCCTGCTGGAACAAGGGAGAGGAAGGTCTTCGTCGAGTACCGAACGTGTGACCGACTGCGGGAGCGCTGCCGGAACGCAGCGTCGGAAGGATCGTCTACACGATCTTGAGATCGGGAAGAGTACGACTACATCACCCACGAGAATCCGCTCTCGTTAAACACTTTGGAATCTTCGAGGGTGAGTTATTCCATCGACTCGTTGCTACAATCTAGTAGATAGATCTTGGCTTGTTTGTTTGTATGCGATAGAAAAATTTTGTTTTCCATGCTACGAAACCCTACAGTGGTATCAGAGCCGTGTCTGTATGTAGATCTGTTGCACGAGTAGAACACAATGGTCATTGTTGGCGTTGATGCTTTTATTGTCAATTGCTTCTTGTGTACTTTGCATCTTGCGGGATGTTGGGATGAAGCGGCCCGAGCTAACCTTATATGACATCGTTCATGAGACTTGCTCCACGCTTGACATGCAACTTGTATTGCATAAGTGGCTTTGCGGGTGTCTGTTTCTCCTAGCATAGTTGAGATCCAATTTACAACGGGTGATTAACAATACTAGTATCAATGTTGTGGTTCTTGTTCGTAAGTTAGAACGACACTTATTGAAAGCCCCAAACCACGTAAAACATGCAAAGAAAGTAGAAGCGTCTAACTTTGTTTTGCAGGGGTGTGCAGTGATGTGATATGGCCATGATTGTGATTATATTTGATGTATGCAATGATCCTTATTGTAAGTTGGCAACCGGCAGGAGCCATATGGTTGTCTTTCATTTATGTTAAGACCCGCGTGTCTATTCAAAGTAGTTGTAATAGTTGAAGCCGGTGGACGACAACCATGGAGAAGCATCATTGACCTTGATGCAATGCCGGTGATGATGGAGATCATGTTTGTGCTTGAAGATGGAGATCGGAAGCACAATGAAGAAAGGCCATATCATATCACATATTATGAATTGCATGTGATGTTAATCCTTTATGCATCTTGTATTGCTTAGTAGACGACGGTAGCATTATAAGATGATCCCTCATGCACATGAATTTCAAATCATAAAGTGTTCACCCTTAGTTAGCACCGTTGCTAAAGCTTGTTGTTTTGAAGCACCACGTGATGATCGGGTGTGTTAGATTCCGCAAGTGTATACAACGTGAGCAAGCCAGATTCGCTCATGCGGAAACTAAGGTTTGATCTTGACGAGCCTAGCATGTACAGACATGGTCTCGGAACACGGATCACCGAAAGGTAAAGCATGAATCATATAGTAGATATGATGAACATGACGATTGTTCGCCATTGAAACTATATCAACTCTCGTGATGATCGGTGTTGATGTGGTGGATTTGGTTCGTGTGATCACTAAAACAATGTGAGGGATGTTGTTTTGAGTGGGAGTTCACCTAGATTAATTTTATTATTAATATGAACTCAATTTGTCATAAACTTAGTCTAAACTATTGCAAATATGTTGTAGATCAATGGCAGCCCCTACCATCAATTTTAATGCGTTCCTAGAGAAAGAAAAGTTGAAAAACAATGGAAGCAACTTCGCGGATTGGTTCCGCAATTTGAGGATTTTCCTCACAGCTGGTAATTTGACCTATGTGCTGGATGCACCGCTGGGTGACCCACCTGCAGCTACTGCTACCGATGAAGTAAAGAATGTTTACCTCACTCGGAAGACACAGTACTCCACAGTTCAGTGTGCTATCTTGTATGATTTAGAATCGGAGCTTCAGAAAAGGTTTGAGAATTCAGAACCATATGATATTGTCCGTGATCTCAAATTAATTTTTGAGACTCATGCGGCAATTGAAAGTTATGAGGCTTCTGAAAAGTTCTTTAACTGCAAGATGGAAGAGGGCAGCTCCGTCAGTGAGCATGTGCTTAAGATGCCTAGGCACGCAAACAAACTTCAAAGCTTGGGTATAGTGATTCCTAATGCTTTGGGGATTTACCGTGCCCTCCAATCACTACCACCAAGTTACAAGAACTTTGTGATGAACTACAACATGCAGAACATGAACAAGAAGTTGCCAAAACTCTTTGCCATGTTAAAATCTGCAGAAGTGGAGATCAAGAAAGAGCACCAAGTGTTGTTGGTCAATAAGACCACCAAATTCAAGAAAGGCAAGTCGAAGCAAAAGGGACACTTCAAGAAGGGTGGTAAGAAAGTTACCACGCCGACGAAGAAGACCAAGGCTGGACCTAAGCCTGATGCTGAGTGTTTTTACTGCAAGGGAGAAGGTCACTGGAAGCGGAATTGCCCAAAGTACTTGGCGGATTTGAAGAACGGCAACATCAAGAAGAAAGGTATATCTGATATACATGTTATTGATGTGTATCTCACTAGTACTCGTAGTAGTGCCTGGGTATTTGATACTGGTTCGGTTGCTCATATTTGTAACTCGAAACAGGTGCTGCAGAATAAGCGGAAGCTAGCGAAGAATGAGGTGACGATGCGCGTTGGAAACGGATCAAAGGTTGATGTGATCGCGGTCGGCACGCTACCCCTTCATCTACCATCGGGATTAGTTTTATACTTAAATAATTGTTATTTGGTGCCTGCGTTGAGCATGAACATTATATCGGGATCTTGTTTATTGCGAGACGGTTACTTGTTTAAATCCGAGAATAATGGTTGTTCGATTTATATGAGTAATATGTTTTATGCACATGCACCTTTGATAGATGGTCTATTCTTGTTGAATCTCGATAGTGGAAATACACATATTAATAACATTGAGGCTAGACGTTTGAAATCGAGCGATAACTCGACCTATATGTGGCACTGTCGTCTTGGTCACATTGGAGTGAAGCGCACGAAGAAACTCCATTCCGATGGACTTCTTGAATCTCTTGATTTCGAATCACTTGATAGATGCGAAGCATGTCTGATGGGTAAAATGACTAAGACTCCATTTTTTGGGAAGATGGAGCGAGCTACGGAATTATTGGAAATCATACATACCGATGTGTGTGGTCCAATGAGTGTAGCATCGCGCGGTGGTTATCATTATGTTCTTACCTTCACGGATGACTTGAGTAGATATGGGTATATCTATTTCATGAAACATAAGTCCGAAACTTTCGAGAAGTTTAAGGAATTTCAAAGTGAGGTAGAGAATCAACGTAACAAGAAGATTAAATTTCTACGTTCTGATCGTGGAGGTGAATATCTAAGTTACGAGTTTGGCGAGCATTTGAAGAAATGCGGAATACTTTCACAGTTGACACCGCCGGGAACACCACAGCATAATGGTGTGTCCGAACATCGTAATCGAACTCTCTTAGATATGGTTCGTTCTATGATGTCACTTACAGATTTACCGCTATCATTTTGGGGTTATGCATTAGAAACAGCCGCATTCACTTTAAATAGGGCACCGTCTAAATCCGTTGAAACGACACCGTATGAATTATGGTTTGGGAAGAAACCTAAATTGTCGTTCCTTAAAGTTTGGGGTTGCGAAGCCTATGTAAAGAAGTTACAGCCGGACAAGCTAGAACCCAAAGCGGAAAATGCGTCTTCATAGGATACCCGAAGGAAACTATTGGGTATACCTTCTATCATAGATCCGAAGGCAAAATCTTCGTTGCCAAGAATGGATCCTTTCTAGAGAAGGAATTTCTCTCGAAAGAAGTGACTAGAAGGAAAGTAGAACTCGACGAGGTTGTCGAACCTTCTCTCGAAATTGCGAGTAGCGCAGCACCGGAAGAAGTTCCTGTGGTACCTGCACCAATAAGAGAGGAAGCTAATGATGATGATCATGAAACTTCGGTTGTAGTTGCTACAGAGCCTCGTAGGTCAACAAGAACTCGTAGCACTCCTGATTGGTATGATCCCGTTATGAATGTCATGTTGGTGGATAACACCGATGACCCTGAGACATATGAGGAAGCGATGATGAGCCCAGATTCCAATAAATGGCAAGAAGCCATGAAATACGAGATTGGATCCATGTACGAAAACCAAGTATGGACTTTGGTGGACTTACCGGATGGCCGGAAGGCCGTCGAGAATAAATGGATTTTCAAGAAGAAAACAGATGCTGATGGTAATGTTACTGTCTATAAAGCTCGAGTCGCAAAAGGGTTTCGACAAATTCAAGGAGTTGACTACGATGAGACTTTCTCACCAGTAGCGAAGCTAAAGTCTGTGAGGATTATGTTAGCAATCGCTGCATATTATGATTATGAGATATGGCAGATGGATGTCAAAACAGCATTCCTCAATGGAGACATTGATGAAGAGTTGTATTTGATGCAACCCAAAGGTTTTGTCGATCCTAAAGATGCTAACAAGGTATGCAAACTTCAACGGTCCATCTATGGATTGAAGCAAGCATCCCGGAGTTGGAATCAACGTTTTGATAAGGTGATCAAAAGTTTTGGTTTTATACAAACTTATGGAGAAGCTTGTATTTACAAGAAAGTGAGTGGGAGCTCTGTAGCATTCTTAATACTATATGTAGATGACATATTGTTGATTGGGAATGATGTAGACCTTCTTAATAGTGTCAAGGAATATTTGAATAATAGTTTTTCAATGAAGGATCTTGGCGAAGCAGCTTATATATTAGGCATAAAGATTTATAGAGATAGATCGAGACACCTAATATCATTGTCACAAAGTACATATTTGGACAAAGTTCTAAAGAGGTTTGGAATGGAAGATAGCAAGAAAGGGTTCTTGCCCATGTTGCCCAATACGACCTTGAGTAAAACTCAAAGTCCGACATCGGCAGAAGATAGAGAAAGGATGAGTAAGACTCCCTATGCCTCAGCCATAGGATCTCTAATGTATGCCATGCTATGTACTAGACTCGACATTGCATATGCTGTTAGTTTGACTAGCAGATATCAAAGTGATCCAGGAGTGGATCATTGGAGTTCGAAGAGGGATCAATGCCTAAGCTAGAACACCTTGAGCTTGCATTTGAGGTGCATAAGGAGGAGTGCGTGAATTATGCTCTTGATTTCGGCATCCAGCACCTCTCCGCCCTCACCAAGCTGGATCTCCGTACTGGTGACAACAATGACATGATTATACATAAACTTGTCGAAACTGCTCTCGGGAAATTTCGCCACCGTCCCACTCTCTCATGGGAACGCCTAGGGGACGGAGTGTGTTCGCGTTTTGAGACTTGCGTAAGTTCTCAGTGCAAGTTATTTTTTTTCTTATATAGCGCAAATTGTGGGCCGGCCGTTTTTTCTTGTCAATTGTATAACATCTTTTTCTAATTTGGATTTAAGTTGTTCTCATTTTATTTGTTGTGTTTGGGCAGATCAAACAAGAGTGGGAAAAAGAAAAGGAGCGGGAAATAAAAGAAGGGGAAGGGGGTGGCCCTTGTTCCTTTTTGGGTCTTCTACTCGAAGAGATTAAGCAAGATGCTCTGCCGCACATGAGGGTGATGGTAAGCTATTTCACCTTCCTTCACATACATCCTTCCTGTCTTGGTAATTCACTGCTGCTATTTCAATTTCAAACAAGGCATGCTGCGCTCCCTAGACGACCTCGCTAAGTCCCTATGCTCCGCGGCCTCCCCCGCCGCCGCCGAGCCGGCGGCTGTCGCCTGCGCCCATTCTGAGATACAACGCGAGATCAGCTCCATGGACGGTCGTACCAAGGCTGTTGCTTCCCGCCACCTCTCCGCCATCGCATGCCACCTCCTCGCTTCACCCGCTGCGGCTGCCGCCGCGCCCGATGACCTCTTCGTCCACATCGCGCAGGACCTCGTGCCCCACCTGGCAAGCGGAAGGCCCCACGCCGTCGCCGAGGCCACGCGGGTCCTGGCTGCCTCCCCGTCTGTGGCGTTCCCGGTCCTCTTCAAGCCGCTGACTTCATGCCTCACGGCACCTGATCCAAGGGCATCAATCGCGGCCGCGGCCGCCTTCTGCGAGCTCTCCGCGCCGCCGGCTGACGTGGCTCCTTTCCTCCCACTCGTGCCTCACATCTGCAACCTACTCACCACCTCCCGTTGCATCTGGGCGCTCATCAGTGTGCTCAGGGTGTTGGCTAGGCTCGTTCCTCTGGTGGAGTCAAGCCTCGTTGTTGACCCAGTATGCCAGCTCCTCACTCGTTCTTCGGACATGTTCCTCACATTCCAATGTATCCGCACCGTGCTGGCAGCACGGCCAGCACATGGTGCGATCCTCGCAATTGGGAAAGTAAAGGAGTTCCTTTCTGGTGCTCGGGATTCTAACCTTGGGCTCTTGGCACTTGGTATGCTCTACCCAGGATATGCGAATGAGTGCCGTGATGTGACTGCCCTGCTACTGAATGATGGCTTTAACTCCAATATCCGTAGAGAGGCGTTGCATCTTCTCATGGAGATGGTTGACGGCGAAAATATCATGGGAATTGTTGGCATGTTGGTCAGTCATGTCGCCAAGTCAGATTCAGACCCGGGGTTCGCGGATGAGATTCTTGGTGCTGTTCTAGGAGCATGTGCCCGCAATGTGTATGCATTGGTGATGGACATGGACTGGTATGTCTCACTCCTCGCCGATATGGCTAGGAGCGTGCATTGTGCCCGGGGCTGGGGAGATGAGATTGCCCGACAGCTTGTTGATGTGGGACTCAGGGTGCGGGATGCGCGGCCAGAGCTTGTCCGTGCGGCTAAAACACTCCTAATTGACCCTGCTTTGCTTGGGAACCACCTCCTCTGCCCTCTTCTTTCTGCTGCTGCCTGGGTCTCTGGTGAGTATGCGGAATTCATCAAGGATCCTGTTGAACTTGTGGAGGCACTCTTGCAGCCAAGGACCAGCCTTCTGCCCATGTCAGTCAGAGCCGTCTACATCCAGGCAACACATAAGGTGATCACATCCTGTTGCAGTATTTATCTTGAGAGGTCGGCTGATTCCAACAAGGTATTGGATGTTGGCAGGGGAAGCGAGGCTGCAACTGGGTCTGGTGAAGAACAACAAATTGTTGACAAGGACTTCTTTTCAGAAAAATCAATACTTCACATGATTAAGTTGATTGAAGCAAAAGTTGGCCCACTTTTTGTTGAGTGCAATGAAGTGGAGGTCCTGGAGAGAGCACGCAAGCTGATAGGTTTTGTTCATCTCATAAAAGAGACCCAAGAGTATAGTGATAATGAAAAGTTTACAACGGCCAAGGAGCTTGTTAAGAATATGCAAACAGTATTCTCCAAAGAATTAAGTCCTGTTTCTGTGAATGCACGGAGCCATTCTGATTTTAGGAGTGGGCATCGTCAAGGTAAAGAAATTGTAGGATTCTTTTATTTACTGTATAATTTATATTCTGGCCTAGTAGGTCCATGTAACATTTAATATGTACAGGAGGAGTTGATTTGTCCATATGCAGTTTTGTAACATTTGTAACCAGTTTTACATTTTTTTTCTCAGGAACCTTATCTTATTTTGGGGACGCACAACGATTTGAGTCTGTCTTGAAAGTGAAAAGAAGAACCTTCAATTACATATGCTACTTGGTGAAGCCCATAGCAGATATCACCCTTCTTGATGGGAGGGTGCTGCTTTTACAGGATCAAGTAGCCATTGCTCTGAGAATGTTCATATGTGGTGCACCAGTGGAGACCATATTATCTGATATTGGTGTGAGCAGGTCAACCTTCGGGCTGATTTTTTGGAGGTTTGTTGGGGCTATGCTGAAACAAGCAAGTCACCACTTATGCTGGCCAGACTCCATGAAAATGGAGAGTACCAAATCCATGTTTGAGTTGATACATGGTATGCCAAACTGCTGCGGTGTTGTTGACACAACTTGCATCACTACAACGCCATCAGCTGGACCAAATTGCGACCATGAGAAGAATCACAGCATCACAGTGCAAGCTGTTATTGATCCGGATTCAAGAATCACAAATATTTTTGTCGGATGGTCAGATAGCTTTTTGCAAAGTTCTGGTCAGAGCTCTGGTCTTTTCAAGGAGTGTGAGAAGGGTCAAGCGCTGAATGGTAGCAAGCTGAAGTTATCAGATGAATCAGAAGTTGGGGAATACATAATTGGTGATGCAGGATACCCTCTTCTCCCCTGGCTCCTCACACCTTACCAGGAAAAGGACCTCTCAGATTCCAAACTGGAGTTCAATCGTAGACACTCCGCAGCCAGAACCATGGCACAGAGAGTGCTGGCAAGGTTGAAAGACACGTGGAAGTGGATGTATCTAGGTGGGTCGTGGGGCTTGTTCTCCCAAGAACTATTGCATCTTTCAGCTACAATAACCCACGTGTCATGCCTGTTGCATAACATCGTGATAGACATGGAGGGTGCAGCCTTGGAGGAGGAAAGCATACCGAGGAATCATGACGTGAATTACAGGCAGCAAGCCACCCAGTTAGCAGATGAGAACGCTGTAAGGGTGAGGGATATCCTGTCCCAGCACTTGACCAACAGGTCATCGAAAGTTGGAGGTAAGTTATAGAACTGACCCATCTTAATTCATTCTAATACTCTGTCCTTTTGTGTATCATGAAATCAACTTTTACATTTTTTCTCAGGAACCTTATCTTTTCTCGAGGATGAACAAAGATTTGAATCTTCCTTCAAAATGAAAAGAAGAACCTTTAACTACATTTGTTGCTTGGTGAAGTCTCTGGAAGATGTGAGGAGTTACACCTTTCTTGATGGGAGGGTGATGTGTTGGGAAGATCAAGTAGCTGTTGCTCTGAGAATGTTGATATCCGGTGGGCCAGTGGAGACTGTAGCATCTGATTTCAGTATAAAGGAGTTGACCGTCTCGCAGGTAACTCGTACGTTTGTGAAGGCTATGATGAAGCGAGGAAGATACCACATGCGCTGGCCAGACTCCATTAAAATGGAGAAGATCAAATCCAAATTTGACTTGATCCATATGTTGCCAAACTGTTGTGGTGTTATAGATACAATGTACATCTTCTCGGCTGAACCTGACCGTGACCATGAGAAAAAATACAGCATGGTTGTGCAAATCGTCGTTGATCTAGATATGAGGTTCATATGCTATAGTGCGGAATGGCCAGGTACCAAAAACCAGTCGAGCATTTTGCAGGGCTCTCTAATCATTACGAAGTGTGAGAAGGGTGAGTGGTTGAATGGCGGCAAGGTGAAGTTATCAGATGGATCGGAGGTTGGGGAATACATAATTGGTGATGCAGGATTTCCCCTTCTACCCTGGCTTCTTACACCATACCAGGAGAAGGATCTCTCCACAGTTCCCAAAATGGAGTTCAATAGGAGACTCTCTGCAGTGAGATCCATCACTCTGAGGGGGTTGGCAAGATTAAAAGATACGTGGAAGTGCTTGCACAGAGAGTTGTGGCACGCAGAAGATCCACTCGAGTTTTCTTATATAATCTTTGTGTGCTGCATGTTGCATAACATAGTGATAGACATGGAGGGTAAAGCCGTGGAGGAGGAATACGTGCCAAACAGTTGCGACGTGAACTACAGTCAGGAAGTGTGCCAGCTGCTTGCAAATGAGAATTCTGTCAGGATGAGAGATGTACTGTCGCAGCACTTGGCCAGTAGGCCATCGAGATGTGTAGTATAGGTAGGTATTAGCACAAAATTTGCATCTTAATTTACTTGATTGCCCTGTACATGTAATTCTTTTAATTAATTTCTCTGTTTTTCATCCATTGGTCTGACTCAGGGGATGAAGAGGAACATGGTAGATCCATCCGATTCAGGTGACGAGGGACAAAAACCAAGTGGAAGAGAAGCAGAGGCAGCGACACACTGCCAGGAGACTGTCCTCGCCACTTAATTTGATACCCATGTTCCCCTTTCTGGTTTATTTATTCAGTAGCATACATGATTTAAAGAGTGATACATGGAAACGTTAAATAAAACTTGGTCGTATTGATGACATGCTTTCAGTTAACCTTGATGCACGTAAGCAGGTGGACATTCAGAAAACGACAATGTAACATGAACATGCATGCATATAGACTATTTGTGCATGAATGCCCAATGTCTTAGTAATCTTAATTTTTGGAAATGAGTATTCTTCTTCAGATTCAGAATTGCCAATATCACCGAAAGAGTGGCTTCTGATCCAAAAATAAATAAAAATGATGAGCCCCACTCCTTTGCTCGCAACTGGTTTTTGTTTTAACTGTATATTTGGAACGAATTATGCTAACTGAATTTCATTGTGGAGAAATGTATGAAATCATCCTTGGGTGGTTTCTTCCCTGAGCAGTGTATATGATTTCTTGCAGCGCTATCCAGATCTTGAACACGGAAGAGAAACAAATCAGGTTCAGAAATAATGTGCAAAAATTTGGGTGACCAATCAGACTAGTTCAGAGCATAAAAGGGAAGACACCCAAGCTGGGAGCTATTTGCAAGGGATGACAACGGCCAAATCCTGTTTACAGCAAACCAGATGAGGATGACGAGTGCAGACGCCGAGAAAGCTAGACTAAATATGGAAAGAGGGAGGAAAACCGTGGCTCAAACTAGACTAAATATGGTTCTACAGTTCATTTTGGTTAGCTGCTGATGTACCGCAGCAGATTTTGGATATTCATTTATGAGCCACTCACTACTGGAAAAACCATCTTCGGTTCGACGTGAACAAGACCAGCAGTCCCGGCCTGGCACAGCCCACGACTAGTGGGAGCACTAGTCCCGGGCTGTGAGACCTCTAACGGCTAGAAACGGCCATAGTCACTAGTCCCGGGCCGGACCAGGTCATTAGTCCCGGGCCGTAATACGGCCCGGGACTAATAACCTGGAGCAGGCCAGCTGGTCCTTTCGTGGACTATTAGTCCCGGGTCATATCACGTCCGGGACTAGTTGTCCACCACTATATATTCTGCTTCCTGTCCTGCTGCCCTAAAGCATATGATGGACATTTTTCTCAAAGAAGTAAGAGAGTTCATGCCATTTTTTTCTCAAGATTTAGTTTGCATCACCTAAATCCAAAGCTTTAAAAGGTTAGAACTTCATTCTTTCATCTTTTATTGCTACTTTAGCTCTATAATGCTCTAGAAGTATAGAGATATGGATCAATGCATGCATGCTCTAGAAGTAGCTAGAAGGATTTTGATATATATGTGTAACAAATTTTGATTAGGCTAATAGTTACTGAAAATTGAAATGTGTAATTTTAGAGTTTCAGAGCTTAGAATGGAATAAGATTTTCACTGATAGAACAATAATAAAAAACTCCACATTTATCATGTTGATTGTTTTCTCCAATTCACAAATTGGTGCATGTAAATTTTTCAAAATTCAAAATTAATGCTCTAGAAGCTCTCAATATAACTTATAATAATTTTATCATGTTGTGTAATGGTTTTTGATATACTTTTACTATAATGCAGATGGTCCGGGAATGGATGTACAGTACTGACCGACGCTCTGGTGAGTTCATTAATGGCGTGCATGAATTCATCCGTGTTGCTGATGCAAACAAGCGCAATGGTTTTGTATTCTGTCCATGTAATGGATGTAGGAATCAGAAGGATTACTCTGACTCAAAAACCCTTCACATCCACCTGCTGAAGTCCGGCTTCATGCCCAGTTATAATTGTTGGACCAAGCACGGAGAGAGAGAGGGGTTATAATGAAATACAATGAAGAAGAGGAGGAGAATGACAACTATCATGGTTTCCCTGAGTACGGAGATACTTCCATGGGGGATGCTCAAGGAGAGGATGAAGAAGAGACACATGATGAACCCGCTGATGATCTTGGTCGGACCATTGCCGATGCACGAAGAGATTGTGAAACAGAAAAGGATAAGGAGAAGTTCAATCACATGTTAGAGGATCACAAAAATTTTTGTACCCAAATTGCGAAAATGGTCTGAAAAAGCTGGGCAGCACACTGGAATTGCTGCGATAGAAGGCTGAGTGTGCTATACCTAACTCCTCATTTGAAAAGTTGCTGGAAATGATAAAAAATATGCTTCCAAAAGATAACGTTTTGCCCGCCAGTACGTACAAAGCAAAGAAGGTTGTCTGCCCTCTAGGTTTAGAGGTTCAGAAGATACATGCATGCCCTAATGACTGCATCCTCTACCACGGTGAGGAGTATGAGAATTTGGATGCATGCTCGGTATGCACTTCACTTCGGTATAAGATTAGACGAGATGATCCTAGTGACGTTGAGGGCGAGCCCCCCCCCCCCCCCCCCCCCGGAAGAGGGTTCCTGCCAAGGTGATGTGGTATGCTCCTATAATACCACGATTGAAACGCTTATTCAGAAACAAAGAGCACACCAAATTGTTGCGATGGCATAAAGAGGAACGTAAGTCAGACGGGATGTTAAGACACCCCGCTGATGGGTCGCAATGGAGAAAAATCGATAGAAAGTACCCGGACTTTGCAGATGACGCAAGGAGTTTAAGGTTTGGTCTAAGTACAGATGACATGAATCCCTTTGGGGAGCAGAGCTCCAGTCACAACACCTGGCCCGTGAATCTATGCGTCTATAACCTTCTTCCTTGGTTGTGCATGAAACGGAAGTTCATTATGATGCCAGTGTTGATTCAAGGTCCGAAGCAACCTGGCAATGACATTGATGTGTACCTAAGACCATTAGTGGAAGAACTTTTACAGTTGTGGCACGAACCCGGGATACGCGTGTGGGATGAGCACAAGCAGGAAGAATTTAACCTCCGAGCATTGCTTTTCGTAACAAAGCCTGCTCTTAGTAACCTTTCAGGACAGTCAAACAAGGAATACAATACATGCACACACTGTTTAGATGAGACTGAAAGTATATATTTGGAACATTGTAAGAAGAATGTATACAATAAGCATCGTCGATTTCTTTTGGCCAAGCATCCCTTAAGAAAGAAAGGCACGCATTTCAACGGTCTGACATGTAAAAGTAGACGAGCTGACGGGATTTATGAAGAAGGAAGTCCTTGATGTACATGGAGAGCATTATGCGGATGACGTGGAACTCGATTTGCCTTAGTCATCTCCATGTAGCTGATATGATATATATATATATATATATATATATATATATATTCATCGATGACCATGTAATTTCAAAACATTTCTTCCTTTTGATATGATTGATTATATGTATGCTTGCAAGGGATCGATTAATTATATAAATGCATCGACGTGTAGTGTGTATGTAGTAGCGTATAATATGTATACTGAAATATATGTTTGAATTATAGTGAAACACAAAACGAAAAAAGAACGAAATGGCAAAAAAAAGGAAATACACAATCTCTGCCGCGGCAGAAAAACTTTTAGTCCCGGGCCGCCCCCCCCCCGCGGCGCTGAAACAGCCCCGTAGCGAGCCGGGACTAGAGGGGGGGGGCTCTAGTCCCGTTTTCGCAGTCCCGGGCACAAAACCAGGACTAAAGCCAGTTGCGGCCCGGGACTGTAGGCCATTTTTTCCACCAGTGACTGCAAGCCTAAATGAGTAATAATATACTTCCTATGTTTATATAAGGTTTGGTCAGAGGCAAACTTTACAAAATTTAACAAATCATAGATAAAAAATAGTAGTAATATTTACATAATTAAACAAATATTATTAGAAGTGTAATACCATATACTTCGATGTAGTATACATTTGGTATTATGTACATTTGATTTTTTTTTTGAGGAATGTACGTTGATATTTTATTATGCATAGTTAGTCAAACGTTAGCAAGCTTGACTTTGACCAACTTAATATGCGGAGTAATATTTTTGAGGGAGTACATATTTATATCCATTAAAAAGTTAAATTAAAAAAACCAAGTTGCCGACTTGTTGGCACAATAATCTTGTTGCATGCAAAGTTGCACTTTCTTCCTCAGGCTGGTATCACCTGGCCCGTTTAAGGTTGAGTCACATATGTTGTGCATGCATGCATCTTTCATGTGAAGAGGCCTGGTGCGTGATAATAAGAGAAACAATAGCATGACCGAATTGCATTGCATTGCATACATGGAGATGGGATGATTTGGGTATTCTGGTTTTTGTATATATATAGTCCATCTCAAACAGTCTTTTTTCCTGCTATCTAGAGATATCGATGGACGCATGTATTCCCGCAATAGTAGCTATTCCACTATTTAACACTACTACTACTATGCTATGAGATGCTGGAGTAAAACAAATAAGCCTAGCGTCTGTTTAGACGAGCAACCAGGCTATTGTATCATAGAACCGATGAGCAGTTGTTTGGAAAATGAGGACACTCAACCAATACTCTCCGCGCTCGGGTGTGCGCCATGGTGCGGCGGTTGTACAGATTGGCCGCCAATTCTGTATAGATTGGCCGCAAAGTCCCCGCGCATCCAACTGAAGCGAAGGCAGTTCAAGATCTCCTTCGGCATGCTCATGGAGACCATCACACACACCAAGGCAACTCGATCGCCTAGAAGCGGAGACTGACACATACATGTCTGTTGAGGCCCAGGAGTTCAGCAAGGTGCTCGGCTAGATTGAGAGCATGTCTGCACTACCAGCATGTGGGACTACCTGCCGCTACTGCACTGGTTCGATGTGTATGGCGCAAGGAAAAGGTCCTTGCGCCTGTAAGTAGTAGAAGGCATGTGTTCGTGCAGCGGCTCGTTGACGCGGAGAGGCAGAAGCTAGAAGATGGCGGCGGCAATGAGGGCAAGAAAAATAGCATGATTGTCGTGCTTATCTCTCTGCTGAAGAAAGAGCCACAAGTCTATACCACCGATAATAGCACGATAATGAGCACGGTGTGTGGTAAGTTTTTTTTGTTGGGCCACGTCGGGGCAAGATTGGAAGCAAAAAAAAAAAATTTACTGACGCAACACGCCAAGATCCGTCTCAGTGAGATTGCCAAGGGTATACTTGTTTTATTTTCCCTAATTTATATTACGTCGACTTGAGTACGTTCAACATAAAATCACTAGCGGATTGGAGCCATGGTTCGTCAGTTGTACCACCACTGGAGGGCGACTCAAGGCAGAGACGACCCATCACTAGTAGTCTGGGTCAGTAAGAAAATGTAAAAATGTGACACACTTCTGAATCGGCAACTGACTCTACATGCACGTCGACCTGGCATGTGTGCCCAAACTCTCATAACCAGGGGCACAATGTGGTACAAAAATTAAACGGGGTAACAAGTCTCACAGAACACTAGTAGAAAACAGGACACTAGTCCCGGTTTGTAAGAGGCTTTAGTCCTTGATTACAATCCAGGACTAACATATCGGGACTAAAGTTAGGCCTTTAGTCCCGGTTCTGTTATAAACCGGGATTAGATTGTCTCCACGTGGCCCCGCTGCGCGCGCTGGGCTGGAGGATATTTAGTCCCGGTTCGTAACACGAACCGGGACTAAAGTTCTTCTGTCGCGGCAGCGTTTTGCACCAAACTGCTGCCGCGGCAGGAGGTGGGGTTTTAGGGTTTTCTTTTTTGTGTTTGATTATTTTTCATTTGTGTTTTCATATACATATTATTCTATGCTACTACATGCTGTATACATTGATGCATATATAATTATAATTTCACCCACGATAATATAAATACATATAAATATATACACAACCGAGACTAGAGCTCGTCTAATTGATTTACACCAAGATCATTATAACAGATACTGTCATTTTGTGTCTATCCACGATTACACGAAGGTCTATCCATGTTGTACTCTCCTTTTGTGTTTATGATGTCCCTGAGCAAAAATCCCGACAACTCCTTTTGAATTGCTAGTAGGCGTTCATGTGGTAGGAGCTTATCCCGCATCGCATCCAACTATATATAAAAAGTAGATCATTATGAATGGAAATCAACAAAAACTATGGTATAGAATAAATTGCGAATATATTGTTTACGTACTTGAAGAAAGTCTGTGCCCTGCTCCATACACCCACGAATGAACTCGCATACTTAATATCCACATAAATTAGTCCCCTGTGGCTACGTCTCACACTTTTCGATCGAGAATATAATTTAATCAGATAATAATCAAGCATGATAATTGTAAGAATGATAATTGTAATATCCACATAAATTAGTCCCCTAGCTCTCGTACTACTTACCGGGACCGTACGAAAAGTGAGCTCCTCACGCCATTCACCCTGAACCTCCTTCGTGAATCTTTTCCAAACCCTGTCCGAAAAAAAAATGAATGAGTTATTAATTAGTTTACATCTTAGAGAATGAACGAAAGAGACAGATATAGTGATTGAAATTACTTTTGGAGGCAATCAATTATGCTGCGGTAGTCTTCCATCGGCTTCTTTAACGAGTCCGAGATTTCAATTTTTGCACGGTCAACGTCAATGTTTAGAAGAATCCAGTGGAAGTTGCGCACGTTTATATACACTTAACATCGAGTAAACAAAAATTGAATGTGTACAAGACAGTAAGACTCTTACCCATAGTTGTAAGGAAATAGTATTTGTGTATTGTAATGTTGCTCCATTAAAAACATTAGCAAGTTATCCTCCGTTTTCTCGAGGTTATTTATTAGCGTATGTCCATTAACTCTGTTTGGGTCAACATACCCAATGCTGTAGATTGACTTTCTTCTACATTCTTGAATCTTCATTCTGCATATATAATAGCATACAGAAGGAGCTATAGTGAGGATAACGACAGGAAATGAATTGAACGAGCTGAGTTAGTGACTTAATTACTTATAGACAATAGAAGCTGAGGAGAGACTTGTCGAGGGCGTCTAGGTTGAATAACTGAAATAGTTCACAAAGTTCAATGGAGATCTCGTCTGTACGGAAGTACTCCTCTCCAACTTTACATAGGAGAAATTGTCTCCCTTCCCTTGTGACTTTCAAGTACCAGATATGCAACAGTCGCATATGTGTTGGCAGATCATCGAATACCTCATCGCTGACCAGAGGCTCCCCATAGACAAATTTTCGTGCTATTGGTCCCTTGGCGACATTATCTCCGCGGCTAGAAGTGCTTCGACTGGCACGTTACACTCCTTGGCTAATTTAATAGCTAATTCCATATCTATTCCACCTTGTGTGGGCTGGGGTAACACCTTGAGCGGGGCGATGGATTGTTTTGGCTGTTTGTCGAGCTAGGCAACTTCTTTTGATTTTCTCCCACTTGTAGTACTGCTTGATGACTTTTCTTTTAGTGTCTTCGTAAGACAGCGTGTATAGTCATCTTTCCTATTTAACACATGTTGGGGTGGTTGCTCAAGGAATGCCATGAAGTGCTTCTTGACTTTTGGATCAACTAGCACCTGTGGCTCGGGTTGTTTTGGTGCAAAATGGGCCTTCACTTCGGCCCAGGAGATCACCGCGCTTTCCTCATCAGTCCGGTGATAAGATAACTTGTCGTTTTCGGCGTCGGGTCTCCCTCGACGTAGCGGTGTTATTCTTCCGCTTTCTTCCCTTTGATTCAGTGGGCGGAGGCGGAGGCGCCGGAGATGGAGATGCAGTCGCGTTGCGATCCCTCTCAGGAAGGGGCGGACTATTGTTTCTTGGTGGAGACGGTGGACTCGGAGGTGATGGTGGCCTTGGAGGTGATGGATTGCTTCTCGGAGGAGAAGATTGCCTTGGCGCCCAGCCTGGAAACACGATGTGTTGTTTTTCCAAAGAATGATCCCACCCTCCACTTCTCCAAGTGTTTTCTCCCCTCCGCCTGCAGGGATGTCAAGTTCAAGTGATCGTAATGTCAGTTCAACTTCATCCACACCGAGACGAGCATAGCCAGCTGGAATCTGACTTCCATGGTAGGTCGCTTCCAGTGGACAAGGTAAAGCAAAGCCGAGCGCCACCTTCATAGAAATGTTCTTCACTGTGACATGTAGCTCACAAGCTGTCCTTGCCTCGACTTCATCCACGGGGTAGCGAACCATCGTTGCACCGGCCCTATCATCTATCACCGGTGCATTATTGTCCATCAGCATTGGATTATTAGCTTGTACCTCCGTGGAAGCCACACTGCTTCTCCGCTGAGATGGGCCCACCGGACTGTCTAACGCAGGATCTTGTTGTCGGGTCAGTACTCTAAGTTCATTAATCTGCTCCTGCTGCAGCTTGAACATGGCTTGAAATTCCTCGTTCCTTTTTTCAACCGCCTCCAACCGCGCTGCCTCCTCCGCCTTCTGCCGGTTTGTTTTTCTGGATCGGCTTCTGTAAGTGTCGATATCAGCGGGAAACCCTGTCTTCCATGTGTAGGGGTTCGTAGCATGGAAAATAAAAAAATTCTACCGCATGAACACACAATCAAGATCTAATCTATGATCAAGCCAAGATCTATCTACTAGATTGTAGCAACGAGTAGATAGAATACTAACCCTCGAAGAACCGAAGCGGTTAACGAGAGCAGATTCTCGTGGGTGATGTAGTCGTACACTTGCCGATCTCAAGATCGCGTAGACGATCCTTCCGGTGCTGCGTTCCGGCAGCGCTCCCGTAGTCGGTCACACGTTCGGTACTCGATGAAGACCGTCCTCTCCCTTGTTCCAGCAGGCAGCGGAGGTTGTAGCACTCTCCTCGTGATTCCGGCAGCACGATGACGTGGTACCGGAAGTAGAGGGGAGATCTCGCAGGGCTTCGCCTTAAGCCGGAGCGAGTATGGTGGAGTATGAGAGAGGCCTTGGTGATGTAGGGTTTAGAGGGCACCAAGGGGGGGCTTGGCCGGCGGCTAGGGTTTGGGGAAACCCTAACTCTCCGAGTTACAGGAGGCCCTAGGCGGCGGCGACTTGGAGGAGGCCGGCGGCTTGGGGCTAGGGTTTGAGGTGTAGGGAGAGGGGGCGCCCCCACCCCTCCTTATATAGGAGGGGAGAGGCGGTTTGGGGAGGAGGGAGTCCTCCTCCAACTCCTCCTCATGGCCGGAAGGTGGGAGGGAGTGGGACTTCCTCCCAAGTAGGTTTCCTACTCTCCCTCCACCAAGCAAACTTGAGATTTGACTTTTTCAAATTGGCGTTTGACTTTCAAACTTCGATTTGATTTCTTCTCTTTATTTTGCCCAGCCATGTGACTTAGTACATGATGAAACCATTCCACATTGTCATGACACATCCATGTACCCTTCCCCTCCGGAGTGCCGGACCTTCCAGACCCTTCTAGAACATTCCTGGTGAAAACACCAGAATCATTCCCGAACTCCGAAACAGGACTTTCCTTATATGAATCTTATTCTCCGGACCATTCCGGATCTCCTCGTGATATCCCGGATCCCATCCAAGACTCCGAACAACATTCTGTCTCTTTCTCATCATTCCATAACTACTCAACAACATTGAATCCTTAAGTGTGTCTCCCTACGGTTCGTGAATTATGCGGACATGATCGAGACACTTCTCCGATCAATAACCAATAGAGGAATCTGGAAATTCATATGGCTCCTACATATTTCTATGATTACTTTGCGATCGAATGAACCACTTACATATGATACCAATTTCCCTTTGTCTCACGATAGTTTACTTATCCGAGGTTTTGATCGTCGGTATCTCTACATACCTAGTTCAACCTCGTTACTGATAAGTACTCTTTTCTCGTTCCCGTGATATGTGATCCCTTGTGAACCAGTCACATGCTTGCAAGCTAATTGGATGACATTCCACCGAGAGGGCCCAGAGTATATCTATCCGTCATATGGATGGACAAATCCCACTCTTGATCCATGTGTCTCAACCCATACTTTCCGAACACTCAATGCCATCTTTATAGCCACCAAGTTACGGTGTGGTGTTTGATGTCATCAAAGCATCCTTCCGGTGATGGTGATTAACATGATCTCATGGTCGAAGGAATTAGGTTACTATGTATCAGAAAGCATATAGCAAATGAACTATGTTAAATGACTTGATCTTTATGCTATGCTTAACTATAGGAGTATGTTCATCATATCATTCTCCTAATGATATGACCCTATTGTTAATAACATCTTCTATGTTCATGATCAGGAAACCATGATCATATATTAACCAACAAGCTAGTTTAACAAGAGGCTTTACTAGGGACTCTTTTATGTTTAGAAATCACACAAGTATTAATGTTTCCGGTTAATACAATTATAGCATGGTATGTAAACATTTATCATAAGCATGAAGATATGATAATAACCACTTTATTATTGCCTCTTGGGCATATCTCCAACAGTCTCCCACTTGCACTAGAGTCAATAATCTAGTTTCAAACCTTTGTGTATTCAACACCTATGGCTTTCCAGTGTTGCATGTACACGATTGCTAGTGGTCAACCGATTTCCGGATCTGACACTTCCAGGTTCGTGTGTAATTGCATGTCTTTGTGTCTCTACGCATCACTCATTCTATAATGAGATGGCTTTGTATAAATTTGGTCCTTTGGTGAGACCTTTAGTTCTTTGGGGTTAAAACATGTTGATAATATTGTCGTACAATATATCTTCATAGTATTATCCAGCTGTGAACTACACCTAGTTTGATAACAAACTACTTGACACAAATGCCCTCTTTAGCTGCTATAATAGCAGCCATATACTTAGCCTTTTGTTGTAGTATCTGTCACAATGTCTTAACTTTGGAAATCATCCAAATCCATTATGGAACTTACTTTCCATTATATTGTGCCACCCTTAGTTTAGATTGAGATAAACTTAATTTGTACTTTGTGACAAAACTAGTATCAATGTAGTACTTTTACAATGAACTAACCATCTATTTGCCACTTCTACAAAATAATATACTCTTAGTTTTTCCAAAAGATCATAAGAATATCCTTACTATCGTCCAATGATCATCTTATGAATCATTCTGGTATATGCTCATAACATTTGGAGCATAGGACATATCTAGATTTGTACATATCACAATATGATTGATATAATTACTCTTTGTGATTTCATACATCAAGTATAAATCTATACTTGAATCTTTGTTTCACTTACCAAGTGTCAATACACTTGAATATATCATCAATATTGAACTCATTCAATCCTTTCTGTGCAACACGAACCTTTCTTGTCGTGGGAATGGTCACGGCAGATGCTGCAATCGGCAGCGAGTAGTAGAACGAAGGGCAAGGGCGGCCAGCCATCTGCGGTGCGAGATGAGGGCGGAGACACAGGGTTTTACCCAGGTTCGGCCCCCGGAGGGTAAAGACCTACTCCTGCAAGATTGTATTATGATGGAGATACAATGGGGCGAGCTCGATGGCTAGGCGGCGAGTCGCTTGGGTGGATGATGGAACGTGCCTCTACACGCCCTGTAGGGAGGTTTATATAGACTCACCTCCCCCTAGGGTTTACATATCTCAACCGAATCAGTTAAGGTTTCGGTACTCGTTTAACCTAATCCGACTGGGCCTATCTACTCTCCTGGGCCTTCAGCTTCCAGTCGCTCGGATCCACGCCAGGTCTTGATCCGGTCGCCGTCTTGCAGGCCCACTCGCCAGTTCCTGGGCCAGTTGGAAAACGTCCTGCTGGGTATACCCCGGTAGGCATATCCCCATCAGTAGTCCCCGAGGTCGTCGTCGATTGGGCGCAGGTGGTTGCTGGCAGTCAGAGCATACGGATCCAACGTGGACACCCAGTCGAATCGGTGGCGGGCTCCTGAATAAAGGAAAAAACTAGTCATTCTGGTCGCAGCTTGGCGAACGGGTCGGCGAAATATTTATTCACTGTTGTAGTGATCGGGTCGGCGAGCCGAGTGGCTGAAGTTGGACCGTCAAACGCAGTCAAAACTAGCCGTTGGGGTAATCCAACGGTAACTTTTGGCGTAATCACCGCGTAGTAACGGCTCCCTGATTTGGCGGGTAACAATCGCTATATAAAGGGAATGGTAGGCGATCGGAGAACCACCTCCTCGTCATTTCCTCCAATTGCGCGCACCTTCGCTTTCCTCCGCATCGCGATCCAGCCGATCCGCAATCCTCTGACCCCCACGAACCTTTCCGCCAATGGCCCCTTCCACCGAACCATGGGGCAGGTCCAAGTGTACGAGAGCGCTACTGGCGTATTTCGAGGAGGCCGAGATCCTGCGCACCGGTAGGTGGCGCATCCCTGCGGCTAGAGAGCTGACTTCAGACCCACGCGAGGGGGAATTCGTCTGCTTCACCAGCCACCTGGAACGGGGGCTGGGATTCCCCACATCTCTCTTCTTCCGACGCTTCTGCGCCTTCTATGGGATCCAACCGTCGGACCTGGGCCCGCACAGGATCGAGCAGCTCGCCATTTTCGTGGCGTTCTGCGAGTGCTACCTGGGCTGCAGGCCGTATTTCCCCCTGTGGCAAGATCTGTTCCACGGGCGAATCAGTCGCGAAGAAGCAGGCGACCCAATGCTTGCTGCGGGCGGCTTGACGTTTCAATTGAAGTCGAAGGCCTCCTTTTTTGATCTGATGCTACCTGCCAAGGCGGCGAGCGAATGGAAGAAGTCTTGGTTTTACGTCACCGAGGTGACTCCAGACAGCGAGGTGGCGATCCCAAGATACTCCGCCGAACGGCCCGAACCGCGCCGACTCCAGGTCGGCAAGCTTCCAACGGACCAGCGGATGGTTGTGGATGAGATGCTTCAGACCATCTGCGGCCTAAAGAAGAAAGGTCTCCAGACCATCAATTTGTACAATTGCTGGCTCAGGCGGCGACTCGTCCCCCTGGCCCGCCGTGACCATTATATGTACGAGTACACGGGCCGGGAGGACTCGACGAAATCCTGCCTCGCCGAGTGGAAACTTGAGGACTACATCCCGGCGTTGAAGAAGATCACCCAGGCGGTGTACCTGGACGCAAAGGCTGGGGTCGCCCCTACACCGTGAAGCATCCGGCCCCAACGGTAAGTCATTTTTCTGTCATTCGCAGTCGCAGTTGATGCTGTCGCGGTTACACAGATATTGTCTTATGCCTATTGTAGTTATTTCAAGTGGTGGAAGGGTGGCTTCCGCCCGCGGACGACGAGAATTCGAGCTCGTCCGTCCAGGAGGGGGGCGAATTGCCTCCTGCAAGGGGCGGCATCAAGAGTGACAGGAGCGGCGATGACGACGAGTCCGAGGAAGAGGTCGCCCCGCTGGTTCGCAAAACTCGCGGACAGCGTCAGCGTGAACTCGAAGCGAGCAGAAGCCTCGAACGTCATGATGATGACGACGACGAGCTTTCCAAGCTCACCTCGCGTCGCGAGGCCACCCCGTCGAAGAAGAAGAAGAATAAGGAGGTGAAGGCCCCTCCGAAGAGGAAGACGAAGCCGGCGAGGCAGGCATCTCCAACTCATTCGGCGAGCAGCTCCGACGGCACCAGCCTGGCCAAGGATGAGGCGCCACAGATGATGGTAGCACCAGATGTCACTGCCGTCGTGAGTGAGGTGCCTCTGGCCTCAATGCCTCCCCCATTCACCCCAGTCTCTGGGTCGGGGGTCGCTCCAGCCGCGGCAACTTCGCCTCCCAGGAGAGCTCCTGCCGAAAATTTTGCGGAGGCTCCTGTCGCGGCCTCGTCAACAAAGAGGCCGTCTGTGTCTTGGGCGCATGATGCCCTGGAGATGGGCCTCAGTCGTCAGCTGGGCCCCGAACTGGAGAAGCCGGCTAGCATCCGCACGGGGCTGCGGTTTATACCAGTCGCCAAGTGAGTTTTATTCACCTGCTTTATTTTTTGTTGTACTCGAACCACTTTGCTCATGTAATGGATTTGCAGGACTGGGGTTAAAAAGATAGGCCACCCGTCCGTGGCCAAGGTGCCGCCAGTCGTCACCGAGGAGGACCCTTCTCGGAAGAGGAAGGCTGATGAAGTCGCTGCCCCCATAGACAGCGCCAAGAAGGCCAAGAACGACAAAGTTGTCACGGTGTCTGATGACACGACGATGGTTCCGAGTGACCCTGCGGCGGGGGCGGCCTCGGTGATCAAGGAGGGTGCTTCCTCGCCTGGGATGGCCGAGCCGGCCTCTTTTGGTGTCGGCGCATCCATCATGACTTTCCCCCTCTTCATGGCCAGAGCGGCTACGGCGAGTGGTACCACGCCATCGAGCCACGCACCTGGGGTCGTCGAGACGGAGGTCGAGCAGCGTCGCGGGCATACTCCGGCTCTTCTCGCATCCATGGATGCACTACAACTTCATGGCATGCTTGGCGCAGCCATCCAGGTATGTCCAGTCCCCGAGGATCGGACCACTGAATTGTAGTGGTCAGATTCTTTTGGTATTTTTCTTTTATTTCCCGCGCCCAGTACCCGAGTGCGCATTCGCTGAATTTCAGCGGGTGGGCACTTAGAGTTTTTTGATCTCCAGTCCCCGAGTGTCCAGTCGCTGAATTGCAGCGGGTGGGCACTTAGGATTTTGTGATCTCCAGTCCCCGAGTGTCCAGTCGCTGAATTGCAGAGGGTGGGCACTTAGGATTCCAGTGTTTTTAACTGTTTGACTTTTGTACAGGGTTTGCAGCATGAGTCAGCCGATCGGCTTGCTGCAAAGTGTCACGCGGAGAAGGAACTTGTCGCCGTTCAAGAGGCAAACAAGGGACTCCAGGCGATTGCTGCGAAGGCAGAGGAGGTTCGCCAGGGCCTTGTCCCGGCGAGTGAGCTGACGGCGGCTCAGTCTGCGTTGAATTTGGCCGAGAAGCAGATCGCCGACCTTGAGCGCGAGCTTAAGGGCGCGAAGGAGGAGGCGAGCTCGGCGGATGAGTGAGCCAAGGCTGCTGTTACGGCCGCCGCTGAGGAGCGTAAGGTCCCTGACGCCCTTGTTGCTGGGCTTCAAGACGACTACTCCTCTCTTCAGAGCTTCATCACGGATCTCTCCCGTCCGTTGATTGGTAAGTGTGTCGCCTCTGCCTGTAATGTTTCCATTGCGTGATGTTTGATGTACTCACTACCCCTCCTGTCCACAGGTCGGATTATTGATAGCGCGGAAGAGGCGCAGTCATTCGACGCGCGGCACTGTGTGGCCACTCTGGTCGACTCGGCCACGCTATCCGCGACTTGTATTCGGGCGTATCTTCAAGAGATGTCGCCCACGGAAGTGATTCCCAGAGACCTCGTCGAAGTGTGGAGGTACTTGGAGAAGGCGCCATCAGTCGTCGAGTTCATGATGCGGTCGGCGTTCCGGTGCGGGGCGGCGATGGCGCTGAGCCTTGGGCTCGCCCACTTCCCGGAGGACTTCGACCTGGACGACGTGACGAGTGGCTACCCGTCGTCGACGAGCTCGGTGGAGATCGCTGAGGTGTTGAAGCTGACGGAGCGCGCCGTGGTATACTCCGATCGCGTCTGGGCGATGGGCGATCTCCTTCCGTATCAGGAGACGATCGTCGCGCCCAACGACCCCGAACCGCAGCACCGTGACTTCAAGATCGAGCAGCCCTTCCGTGCGGCAATGGCGGGTGAGCTGACGACGTACCCGTCAAACCCGTACACTCACTTCATTCGCAACCGCAAGGGTGGCGGCAAGTCGTCGTCGAAGCCTACGGAGTAAAACGTTGTGCCCTGGGGCGTTAGTAGCAGTTGTGTCGTTGGGCATACTTTGTATTTTGTGACATTTGTGATATGCTATAATGAAATATCATCTTATTTTCTGGATTGTCTTGTGTTGATTATTGAGGGTTGAACGAGTCCCCGAGCGCGTCCGCCCTTTTTATGGGGTTTACCTTGTTTTTTGTTTGTTTGTGATTTTGATCGTTTTGTTTTTGAGGTCGACTCACCCGAGCTTGGAGAGCCAGTCGCAAGGCGACCCCCATGAGTGCTCTGTACTTCACCGTTTTCCCTTGCGTGAACGAGGTCGGGTAGCCGAGTCCCCGAGCGTGGTACTTGGTTGTTCTAGGCGCAACTCTAGGGTGGGTGAGGACTGGGCGCGTTAGAGTAAGCGCATCACTCCTGCCTGGCCCGTTGGGTCAGTCGCATGGCGAGTCCTGGGCATGCTCTCATACTTGGCGTTTTCCCTAGCCGCTCGCACTGAACTGGTCGTCAGTCCCCGAGCGTGGTACTTGGCCGTTCGAGTCGCTCTGTCGAGGATGTGGAGGATCATGGTCGCTGTAAGAAGCGAAGGCAGTTGTCTTGGCTCGTTTAAGCCAGTCGAGCTAGGCGACTCCAATGGGGCTCCGGGTAGGCGTTTTTCGTGGACATTACAAGACCTGGGGTAACCCGGTGCCCTTGTAGCGCACTACTTGGCCGTGCCGATCGCTGTACCAGAGGTTGACTTCTGCAGTTAGCTTGATGCTGTTACTACGAGTGCGAGTGGCACAAGACATGGAGAGTAGATGCAATTTGCGGTAACCAATATTTTTTATTTCATAGCGACTGGAGGGTACATATGTGGAGTTCTAGGAGTAGAACTTCCGTAGGAGGTTTACATTCCATGGTTGCTTGACGTCGAGTTTGCCGTCTCCGCGGACGTCGATGAGGTAGTAGGCGTCATTGCCGAGTACTCGCCCGATGGCGAATGGTCCCTCCCATGGGGGGGAGAGCTTGTGCATGCCCTTCTTGTCCTGGATGAGGCGCAGCACCAGGTCACCTTCCTGGAAGGTGCGAGTCTTCACCCGCCGGCTATGGTAGCGGCAGAGTCCTTGATGGTAGATGGCAGTGCGAGAGCGAGCTAGGTCGCGTGCCTCGTCGAGTTGATCGACTCCGTCCTGACGTACGAGTTCGTTTGCCGCCTCCGTGTAGTGGACGACCCTTGGCGAGTCGTGCTCGAGGTCGGTGGGCATGACTGCCTCGGCGCCGTACACCATGAAGAAGGGCGTGAACCCTGTCGACCTATTGATTGAGGTGCGGATGCCCCAGATGACGGCGGGTAGCTCCTCGACCCAGCACCCGGCAGTGCGCTCGAGCGGTACTTGGAGCCGCGGCTTCAGGCCGTGGAGGATGCTCTGGTTGGCCCGTTCCGCCTGGCCATTGGACTCCAGGTGGGCGACTGACGCGAGGTCGAGCCGGATGTGGTGTTCCTCGCAGAACTCGGTCATGGCTCCTTTGGCGAAGTTGGTGCCGTTGTCCGTGATGATGCTGTTTGGGAACCCGTAGCGATATATGAGCTCGTGTAGGAATTTGGTGGCGGTCTTCCCATCGCATTTCTAGACTGGCTTGGCCTCCACCCACTTTGTGAATTTGTCGACCGCGACCAGGAGGTGGGTGAAGCCGGAGGGGGCCTTTTTGAAAGGGCCTACCATGTCCATACCCTACACGGCGAATGGCCAGGTGATGGGGATTGTCTTGAGCGCTGAGCTCAGCACGTGTGTCTGGTTGGCGTACTTCTGGCACCCGGCGCACCGTTGGACGATGTCGACGGTATCGGCGTGTGCGGTGGGCCAGTAGAAGCCGTGCCGCATAGCCTTTGCGACCAGAGAGCGGGCTCCGGCGTGGTGGCCGCAGTCGCCGGAGTGGATGTCGTGGAGGATCTTGCGTCCTTCGGCGGGTTGGACATAGCGTTGGAACATGCCGGTCACGCTGCGCTTGTGGAGCTCGCCGTCGATGATGGTGAAGGATTTGCATCGACGTGCAACCATCCAGGCGTCTGTCTCGTCTGCCGGCAAGGTGCCAGCCTCCAGGTAGGCGATGTACGGCTTGGTCCAGTCGTCTGGCTCGGCGATGAGTGCGACCAGGGCTACCTCTGGTTGCAGCGGGACTCCGATGTCGATCTCCCTTGGGGGAGAGACTGATGGCTTGGTGATCGTGTCGAGGAAGACACCGGCGGGTGGTGCGAGTCGAGCCGACCCGATGCGAGAGAGTGCGTCGGCCTCCTCGTTCTTCCGCCTGTCGATCCACTCGACGGAGTAGCCTGCGAAGTGTCCACCCAGCTTGTCCACTGCCTGGCGGTATGCCGCCATGGTGGGAGAGACAGCGTCGCAAGTACCGACGACTTGCCCAACGACGAGGTCGGAGTCTCCGTAGCAACGTAGGCGGTTGACATTCATTTCCTTGGCAGCTCGCATGCCGTGGAGTAGTGCCTCGTACTCGTCCATGTTGTTGGTGCAGGGGGTGAAGTCGAGGCAGAGGACGTAGCTGAGCTTGTCGCCCTTCGGTGAAGTCAACACGATCCCTGCTCCTGCGCCATCCGCGTTCTTGGAGCCGTCGAAGTGTAGGCTCCAGTAGTGGAGGTATGGCAGCTTTTCTGGCTGCTGGGCCTCTTCCCAATCGGCGATGAAGTCCGCGAGAGCCTGCGACTTGATCGCTTTTCGTGGCTCATACTTGATGTTGTGGACGCCGATTTCGACGGCCCACTTGGTGACTCGCCCGGTCGCCTCACGGTTGCGGATGATGTCCTGCAACGGTGCTGAGGAGACGACCGTGATCGGGTGCTCCTGGAAGTAGTGCGGCAGTCGCCGCTGTGCTCTAAAGACCGCGTATACCAGTTTCTGGTATTGCGGGTATCACTGGCGCGACTCGGTGAGGACCTCGCTGATGTAGTACACCGGTCGATGTACCGGGCGCTCCTTTCCCTCCTCCGGCCGCTCGACGACCATGACGGCGCTGACGACTTGCTCGGAAGCCGCGACGTAGACCAGCATGGGTTCTTTGTCGACGGGGGCGGCGAGTAGTGGTGCTGCGAGTAGCACCTTCTTGAGGTCGCGGAGTGCGTCGTCCGCCTCCTTGTCCCACTGGAAGGTGGGGTTCTTTCGCATCAGGCGGTATAGGGGCATCGCCTTTTCGCCCAATCGGGGGATGAAGCCGCTGAGAGCCACGACTCGCCCGGCCAGCATCTGGACGTCGCGCAGGCACTCGGGTTTGCCGAGTCGGGCGATCGTGTCGATTTTTGTGGGGTTCGCCTCGATCCCGCGCTTGGAGACGACGTACCCTAGTAGTTGCCCTGCTGGTACACCGAAGGTGCATTTGCCTGGGTTGAGCTTTATCTTGTATTTCCGCAGGTTGGCGAATGTTTCCGTCAGGTCGGCGAGTAGATCGCCCTGGCGAGCGGACTTCACTACCACGTCGTCGATGTAGACGTGGATATTGCGGCCAATTTGGCTCGCAAGGCATTCCTGCATGCACCGTTGGTAAGTCGCCCCGGCGTTCTTGAGGCCGAAGGTCATGGCGGTGTAGCAAAAGGCTCCGAATGGCGTGATGAACGCCGTCTTTTCCTCGTCCTCGACAGCCATCTTGATCTGGTTGTACCCAGAGTAGGCGTCGAGGAAACACAGCGACTCCGAGCCTGCGGTGGAGTCGATTATTTGGTCGATCCGTGGGAGGACGAACTGCTCCTTCGGGCAGGCGCTGTTTAAGTTTGTGTAGTCGATACACATCCTCCAGGTCCCATTTTTCTTCTCGACCAGGACTGGGTTTGCCAGCCACTTGGAGTATTTGATTGGCCGGATGAAGCCTGCAGCGAGTAGACGCTGCACCTCCTCGGCGATGGCTCGGCGGCGCTCTTCATGGAAGGGCCACAGCGACTGCTTGACGGGTCGCACTTTGGGGTCGGCGTTTGGTTTGTGCTCAGCGAGTTCCCTAGGGACACCAGGCATGTCAGAGGGCTTCCATGCGAAGATGTCCCTGTTCTCACGGAGGAACTCGATGAGCACGCCTTCCTAGGCTGGGCTCATGCCCATCCCGATCGTCACCGTCTGGCTGGAGTCGCCTAGGACCAACTCGACGGTGCGGGTGTGCGTCATTGCCTCGAAGGCTGAGGTGTTGGCACCCTCCGAATTGGGCTTCTTGAGTATGGTGGGGTCGTCGTTGTTAACCCCGATCGCGTACTTAGCGAGCTCGTCGGCGTGGTTGGCCTCTACCGCAATGACGGCGTCGGCGAGCTCGGCTCCTTTGGCCTCGCACTCGGCGGCCATGTCGGGGTCGCCATTGATGGTGATGATGCCGTACGGCCCGGGGAGCTTCATCGCGTTGTACGCGTAGTGGGGCGCTGCCATGAACTTGGCGAACGCCTGGCGCCCCAGGACGCAGTGGTAGGGGCCGTCAAAGGGTACCATCTCAAAGACGATCCGGTCGGTGTGGAAGTTTGCTGGTGTGCCGAAGGTGAGTGGAAGCGTGACCTTGCCGATCGGGTACGCCTTCCAACCGGGGACGATGCCGTGGAACGTGGTGTAGGTCGTTTCGACCATCGACTGCGGGAGCCGCTGTCGCCTGAAGGTGTCCAGGTACAGGATGTTGATGGAGCTGCCGCCGTCCATCAATGTCTTAGGGAGCCAGTAGTCTCCCACCTTGGGCTTAACCACCAGGGCGACTCGGCCTGGGTACTCGATGCGTGGCGAGTGGTCCTGGCAGCTCCAGGTGATGGGCTGCTCCGAACAGTTGAGGAACTGGGGAACGTCCACCTGGGCCACCGCGTTGACGGCGACGGCGCGGGCGATGACCTTCTTCTCGCGCTTCGTGTTGAAGCCTGTGAAGGTGTGGAGCGAGCCAGCCACACTGCCGAATTTTCCGCCGTTTGGCGGGTTGTTGTCGGGGTCCTCCCGCGCTCGCTGTGCCTTCTCAATCTCCTTGAGAGAGTGGCAATTGGCGGTCATGTGCGTGGCGGGCTTCCCTTCCCTGTTGTGAAACGCACAGGGTTGGTTAAGGAGGGCCGCGGGGTCGAACCTTGGTTTCGCCTTGTAATTGCCACCGTCGTGGCGTTGCCCTCCGTCGCGGCGGAAGCTCTTGGGCTCCCGCTGCGCGTGCCCGGCGTTGGCGACAAAGTCAACTCGCCTGTCACTGCGGCGCTTGCCGGTGAGGCGAGTGTTGCTGTAGCGTAGGTCGGACAGTCGTCCGTTGTCATTGCCGCTCGTGCGGCGTTGGCCTCCCGACTCATCGTCGGTTTCCTGGTTTGGATCTTCCTCCGCGTATCTCTTGGCGATCTCGAGGAGATCCGGTATGTTGTCGAGTGTGCGGGAGTGTCGTTTGTGCTTGGCGACCAGGGGCTCGTAGCGGCACGAGGTCTTGAAGCAGTGGATCGCGGTGTCCGGGTGGATGCCGACCGCGTTGTACCATAGTTCTTTCCACCGCTGGACTCAGCTGCGGGTCGACTCGCGGGGTCCCTGGACGCATCGTTCCAGGTCCTCGATGGTGGTGGCGCGGGTGTAGGAGCACTCGAAGTGCCTGACGAAGGCATCGCGCATCTCTTCCCAGGAGTCGATGCTGTCCGGGGGAAGAGTGTTGATCCACTACCTGCACGTTCCCTCCATCATCAGGGGGAGGTAACGGGCGGCTAGCAGGTTGGTGTGGCCAGCGATCCCCATCGCCATGAGGTAGGTGTCCAGCCACACGGAGGGGTCGTACGAGGGGTCGTACTTCTCTATTTCCTTCGGCGCTTTGAAGTTCGCCGAGTATTTTTCGCCTCGAATCATCGGTCCGAAGCACCGGGGCCCGAGTCGGCTTAGCGAACCCATTGGCTCGCTGTCGCGGCGATTGGTTAGGGTGTGTCGCAGGTCATCGGGCTGGCGTGCGCGCTAGCTTTGGTTGTTGATGATGTGGGTGCGGGCGTCGACGGGCTGACCGTTGGCGGCGACGAAGTTGGTCGCTGGCCTGGGGTCGTTGGTGGAGAGAGCCGCGTTCGCGGGTCGGTGTTGGAGCTGCAGTGGTTCGGGTGGTGGGCAATTGAGGGTGTTTGCCACCAATGGGCGGCCGCTTGAGGCTGCTCTGCTGCCCGACGAACGCGAGTACACCCGACCTTGCGAGTCGGCGCCTGCGTTTTGCTGCTCGACCGCCTTTGCGAGCAGGGCCCTGACGTACTGGATCTGTAGGGCGCCGTCGCCGGTGGCCATGATGTTGTCGGCTGCGGCTCGACCTGCCACGAGGTTATCCATCGGGGTGGAGAATAGTGGTAGGCCGTTCGCGTCTCGCTCTCGTGAGGAGACCACTATCCGCGGCTGATCCCTAGGGGGGTGTGCGGTTGGGCGGAGGTGGGGCGCCCATTGCCGTCGACCCTGGTGGGGGCCGGGCGCTTCCTCCTGGTGGCGCGTTTTCGCAGATCGCGTGCTCGGCCACGCGGGCCGGGTCGTTCTCGTCGTCGAAGTTCAGGGCGCGCCCCTGGACGGTGGGGTTCAAGCGCGACCTGATTCGCTGCTGGTGGTAGCGCGACAGCTCCTGCGTCGTCACCTGCTCGAGGCAAAAAATTTCGCGCTCGGCTTGCTCCTTGATGACTGCCTCCGCCAGCTTCAGGCGGAGTTCCTCGACCTCCGTTGTCGTGGCGTTAGGAGGGATTGGGGTGGAGAAAGGATCTTCTGGCGAATCGGTGCCAGTTGCCATGTAGGTCGCGGCGTGGCGACCGGTCCCATCGCGGAGATCGGCAGAATTTTCCGACCCGGAGTCAAAGTCGAAGATCCCAAGGATGGAAGGATCCTCGAAGTCTCCCATGTTGGAGACCTGGGTGATGGAGCCCGCGGGTAAATCCGCGGTGATGGATCCAGCGAGTGATGTCGGGGTCGCCGAGTCGGCGTCGTCGTTGAGGGCCGCGTCTTCCGCAGCCGTGGAGTTTTCGGCCACGTCGCTGTGGGCCGAGTTGTACTCGGAGGCGAGGCGATGGATCGTGCGGACCTGGCTCTCGGAGAGCCGGTCGCGTGGCGGCGACTCGCGGATGCGATCCGAGTCCTCCGAGACGATGACGTCGGTGAGTCCGACGAAGAGGCTGGTCGTGCCGACCGGCAAGATCATGCTGTGCGTGATGGGTCGCGCCGTCGGGACGTAGCTGCTCGGCAAGATCTGGAGCATCTCGCCGATCGCTATCATGCGGCCGGTGGCGACCGACTCGTTGATGGGCAGATTGGATTTCGCCGCAGAACACCGGCCAGACCGGCCAGGCCCCACGGTGGGCGCCACTATCATGGGAATGGTCACGGCAGATGCTGCAATCGGCAGCGAGTAGTAGAACGAAGGGCAAGGGAGGCCAGCCATCTGCGGTGCGAGATGAGGGCAGAGACACAGGGTTTTACCCAGGTTCGGCCCCCCGGAGGGTAAAGACCTACTCCTGCTAGATTGTATTATGATGGAGATACAATGGGGTGAGCTTAACGGCTAGGTGGCGAGTCGCTTGGGTGGATGATGGAACGTGCCTCTACACGCCCTGTAGGGAGGTTTATATAGACTCACCTCCCCCTAGGGTTTACATATCTCAACCGAATCAGTTAAGGTTTCGGTACTCGTTTAACCTAATCTGACTGGGCCTATCTACTCTCCTGGGCCTTCAGCTTCCAGACGCTCGGATCCACGCCAGGTCTTGATCCAGTCGCCGTCTTGCAGGCCCACTCGCCAGTTCCTGGGCCAGTCGGAAAACGTCCTGCTGGGTATACCCCGGTAGGCATATCCCCATCATTTCTTATAGTTTCTATATTGAACTCATTCAATACATCATCTATGTACTTTCGGCACAACCATATTAGCGTCTATTCATGCCAAATATTTGGGTTTTGCCTAAGTCTTTCATCGGGATGAAATTCTTAACATGTGTTAATAAAAGATACATCATTTACAATCAACAATATGTCTTCCACATAATGTATTAGAAACATGTCTTAGCGCTCCCACTTAATTTCTTGCAAATGCAAGCATCTTCATCGTCTCCGACGAATTTAAACTCCTTTAACAATTTCATCACAGTGAAGATTCCAACTCCGCAATGCTTACTTCAACCATTGAAGTTTGCATATGCTTTTAGCATCCTTTGAATTAACAAAACCCTATGGACCGTGTTATGCACATGTCCTAGGTAACAATTCTATTAGAAGAACTTGTTTTGTTTATTTAACTACCACATAACAAAAATTATATGTAGTGGTTGCTACATTAATCCGTCTAGACTAAATATTGCTATGAAAGATCAAATCTTGTCATAGTCAACCTTTGAACATTGTTGTGAACTCTTTCCCAACATGTCGACTATTTCATAGATGTGAAATATCCATGTCTATTTCTTTATAGATCCAAATACAACTGTAAGGTTTTACATCTTTCTCGAGGGTCCTTCAAGTTCAAAACTTGATTTCTCGTGTATGGAACTATCACGGATTTTATGGCTTCAAGCCATTTTATGGAGTCAGGGTCCATCATCGCTTCTTTGCATGTAGTCCGTTCATTATTCTCAAATAATGATTCAACCCTCAAATCTTGGTATTTGATTGTTTACTCGACCTAGTTGGTTCAATAGAAACTTTGACCTCCGTAACCACAACCTTTGAGGCACGTGAGCCATGAGCATTATTGCTGCCTCCAGAACACTTTTTAGCGCTGCACAACTTTGCACATATAGCTAAGGTTCTTTTAACCTTATCAAAGTTCTATTGTCCTCCCACTTATATTTTCACGAAAAAATTCCTTCTCAAAGAAACTTGACGTTCTAAGTGACAAACACTTTTGTCTCTGATGTTATGGAGGAATACTTAACAGTTATTCGAAATAACATACAAAGACAGGTTCATCCGACTTTGGTTGCAAACATCTTTCTTATGCATAGCATACCAATGTTTAAGAAAGAACAACTTGGGTTTTATCCCAAACCATAACTTTATATGGTGTCATTTCAACGGATTATGATGGAGCTCTTTTCAGTGGAAAAACAGTCGTCTCTAAAGCTTTTAATCTTTAAAATCTAATGGCAGTTTTATGAATTACACCTTTGATCTTACCATGTCAAACAATGTTTAACTATATATCTCGAACGCTCCATACTCTTATGCTGTTTCGGGAAATGCAAATCCACAGAACGATTCCTTAAATCTTAGGTGTTTATGCTAAACTTGTAACTCAAATATCTTCCTTTATGATCGTATCATAAACTATTTATATTCTTGTTACAATGATTTTGCACTTCATCTTGAAAGTCTTTGAACTTTTCAAATGTTTCAAACTTCATCCTTATTAAGTAAATATTCATATATTCACTCAAATTTTCAGAGAAAGTTTATGAAGTTGAAATTCATCGCTCTTGACTACACATAATGGACTTCATACAACAATATGTACAAGTTCCAATAAGCTAGTCATTCGTTCCCTTTTGGCCGATGAACGAATTTTTAATTATCTCTAGGAAAGTTTCACAAGCGTCATTTGATCAAAAGTCAAAAGACTCCAAAATTCCATCCACATGGAGTTTCTGCATGTTTTCTTTCCAACATAATTTAAACGGCGATGTCACTTCCTAAGTGATCTTTCAATCAATTTGTCTTTCGACATTTTTAGCACTAGTTTTATGGATGTGATTTTTCCAACGAGATTTGTAAATCATCCATATTTTATGGATTACGGCAATTATTTGAACAACCCTTTTGTTCTCATAATACCTGATAAAACAAATCTTGAAGGCAAGCTTTGATGTTTAACGAGCAACATAATAACCCTTTATTTGTTCTCGATGAACATTATCACATATTCTTTTGCTAGTTACTTAGGCCATTGCAGTTCATGAATTCTGTTGTTTCGTATGACGATTCATACCAACAAATTCAGTATCCAATACTTAAGAACCACATTATTTAACAAGCAAAGAATATAGCCATAACACGTATATCCTCTATATACTTAAGCTAAACAATTCTAGTCTTTTCTTTTCTGCCATATATTTATGAGATTCTCTTTCAGTATTTCCTTTTTTCTGTTTGAAAGAATCTATCAACATCAATAGTGGAGCCATATATATGACACATAGTCCAAAGCATGTATAGTTAAATACCAATGTCTTTGGACTTGCACTTTGAAGTAGATCACCATCATCAAATGTTTGGTGTTCTTTCAAATTCCATTCTTTTAGTAATCTATTGGTGTAGTAAACATTTTACCTACATCAAATATTCACCCTTATCATGGAATTATTCATGATCAAGCTACTTTTAGCTTATAACGGTGAATCGCGAGTATAATGTTACTCTCCAAAACCTTTTGGGGGATTAGGACAACTAGTGTCTCCATCCTTTTGTAAATTCTCATCAAATATGAGAACATAGACTTTGCCATATTATACTCTATCATGTTGTAACCAAAACATCATTTCAGATATCGCAATATCTTCCATACATGATGGTTTCTGAAACAACTCTTTCAACTCCTAGATTACCTTGATATTGAAACTATCTTTCGAATATCAAGAATCATGGAGACAAACATGATACTTTTATACTAACACTGAAATTGTTACTCTTGATTTAATACCAACTATTAAACTTCACGGAGTAATTGAAACTTACTGAAAGTTCGCAATGAGACTTTTAAACTTTAGATTAACACTTCAAAAACAATACGATACCAGTTCGTAAAGTAACTAACCAGAATTCTATAGTTCTATCATCTCAATTATAACTAAGCGCAAGGTGGTAAACGGATGCCAATGACTACAACAACTATGCAAATCCACTTTGATTTAATTTATGATAAATTGTGTTCAACTTTTAATCATATTGCTGTTGAACTCCCAATCAAAACAATATCCCTCACATTGTTTTAGTGATCACACGAACCAAATCCACCACATCAAAACCGATCATCACGAGAGTTGATGTAGCTTCAATGGCGAACAATCAACATGTTCATCATATCTACTATATGACTCATGCTTTACCTTTCGGTGATCCGTGCTCCGAGACCATGTCTGTACATGCTAGGCTCGTCAAGATCAAACCTTAGCTTCTGCATGAGCAAATCTGGCTTGCTCACGTTGTATACACTCGCAGAATCTAACACACCCAATCATCACGTGGTGCTTCGAAACAACGAGCTTTAGCAACGGTGCTTAGTAAGGATGAACACTTTAAAACTTGAAATTGTGTGCTTGAGGGATCATCTTATAATGCTACCATCGTGAACTAAGCAATACAAGATGCATAAAAGGATTAACATCACATGCAATTCACAATATGTGATATGATATGGCCTTTCTTCTTGTGCTTCCGATCTCCATCTTCAAGCACAAACATGATCTCCATCATCACCGGTGTGGTGTCAAGGTCAATGGCGCCGCTTCATGGTTGTCTTCCACCAGCATCGACTATTACAACTACTTTGAATAATAGACACGCGGGACTTAACAGAATTAAAAGACAACCATATGGCTCCTGCCGGTTGCCTACTTACAATAAGGAACATTGCATACATCATATATAATCACAATCATGGCCATATCACATCACAGCACACCCCTGCAAAAGAAAGTTAGACGCCTCTAATTTTCTTTGCATATTTTATGTGGTTTGGGGCTTTCAATAAGTGTCGTTCTAACTTACGAACAAGAACCACAACATTGATACTAGTATTGTAAATCACCCATTGTAAATTGAATCTTAACTATGTTGGGAGAAACAGGCACCCGCAAAGCCACTTATGCAATACAAGTTGCATGTCAAGCGTGGAGCAAGTCTCATGAACAATGTCATGTAAGGTTAGCCCGGGCCGCTTCATCCCACCTCCCGCAAGATGCAAAGCACACAAGAAGCAATCGACAACAAAAGCATCAACGCCCACAATGAACATTGTGTTCTACTCGTGCAACAGATCTACATATAGACACGGCTCTGATACCACTGTAGGGGTTCGTAGCATGGAAAACAAAAAATTTCTACCGCATGAACACTATCTATGATCAAGCCAAGATCTATCTACTAGATTGTAGAAACGAGTAGATAGAATACTAACCCTCGAAGATCCAAATCGGTTAACGAGAGCAGATTCTCGTGGGTGATGTAGTCGTACACTTGCCGATCTCAAGATCGCGTAGACGATCCTTCTGGCGCTGCGTTCCGACAGCGCTCCCGCAGTCGGTCACACGTTCGGTACTCGATGAAGACCGTCCTCTCCCTTGTTCCAGCAGGCAGCAGAGGTTGTAGCACTCTCCTCGTGATTCCGGCAGCACGACGACGTGGTACCGGAAGTAGGGGGGAGATCTCGCAGGGCTTCGCCTTAAGCCGGAGCGAGTATGGTGGAGTATGAGAGAGGCCTTAGTGATCTAGGGTTTAGAGGGCACCAAGGGGGGGCTTGGTCGGCGGCTAGGGTTTGGGGAACCCTAACTCGCCGAGTTAGAGGAGGCCCTAGGCGGCGGTGACTTGGAGGAGGCCGACGGCTTGGGGCTAGGGTTTGAGGTGTAGGGAGAGGGGGCGCCCCTACCCCTCCTTATATAGGAGGGGAGAGGCGGTTTGGGGAGGAGGGAGTCCTCCTCCAACTCCTCCTCATGGCCGGCGGGTGGGAGGGAGTGGGACTTCCTCCCCAAGTAGGTTTCCTACTCTCCCTCCACCTAGCAAACTTGAGATTTGACTTTTTCAAATTGGCGTTTGACTTTCAAACTTCGATTTGATTTTTCTTCTCTTTATTTTGCCCAGCCATGTGACTTAGTACATGATGCAACCATTCCACATTGTCATGACACATCCATGTACCCTTCCCCTCCGGAGTGCCGGACCTTCCAGACCCTTCTAGAACATTCCTGGTGAGAACACCGGAATCATTCCCGAACTCCAAAACAGGGCTTTCCTTATATGAATCTTATTCTCCGGACCATTCCGGATCTCCCCGTGATATCCCGGATCACATCCGAGACTTAGAAAAACATTCCGTATCTTTCTCATCATTCAATAACTACTCAATAACATTGAATCCTTAAGTGTGTCTCCCTACGGTTCGTGAATTATGCGGACATGATCGAGACACTTCTCCGATCAATAACCAATAGAGGAATCTGGAAATTCATATGGCTCCCACATATTTCTATGATTACTTTGTGATCGAATGAACCACTTACATACGATACCAATTTCCCTTTGTCTCACGATAGTTTACTTATCCGAGGTTTTGATCGTCGGTATCTCTGCATACCTAGTTCAACCTCGTTACTGATAAGTACTCTTTTCTCGTTCCCGTGATATGTGATCCCTTGTGAACCAGTCACATGCTTGCAAGCTAATTGGATGACATTCCACCGACAGGGCCCAGAGTATATCTATCTGTCATATGGATGGACAAATCCCACTCTTGATCCATGTGTCTCAACCCATACTTTCCGAACACTCAATGCCATCTTTATAGCCACCCAGTTATGGTGTGGTGTTTGATGTCATCAAAGCATACTTCCGGTGATGGTGATTAACATGATCTGATGGTCGAAGGAATTAGGTTACTATGTATCAGAAAGCATATAACAAATGAGCTATATTAAATGACTTGATCTTTATGCTATACTTAACTATAGGAGTATGTCCATCATATCATTCTCCTAATGATATGACCCTGTTGTTAATAAAATCTTCTATGTTCATGATCAGGAAACCATGATCATATATTAACCAACAAGCTAGTTTAACAAGAGGCTTTACTAGGGACTCTTTTATGTTTACAAATCACACAGGTATTAATGTTTTCGGTTAATACAATTATAGCATGGTATGTAAACATTTATCATAAGCATGAAGATATGATAATAACCACTTTATTATTGCCTCTTGGGCATATCTCCAACACCATGGAACAGATGGGCCAAAGCCTCATGTTTGTCCGACTTTTTCAGGATTCCCGAGGGCATATGTCAGCTCATCGTTCTCTCTGTCGAGAATGAACTTTCCATAATTTCTCAGTTGTATCACTTTAACAAGTTCATATTTGGGTTTAGTAATGGCCTTCTTTGTAACAAATAATCTCCCCGGTTTCAGTGTCATACGACCCCCCATGCCCAAGGAGCCAATTTTTTGACCTCACAGACCACTGATTTGTAGCTGGCGTGACCCTTTTTTACGCATTTCTTCCTCGGTTTTTTCCCACTTCGGCGCGGCCGTATTGTAGCCACCTGTCCCCATACTATGATGATATTTCTTTTTGGCCGCATTTATCTTATTCTTTTCTGACTTGGCCGTAGCTGCTTCTGATTCCTTGTATTTCACAAATGGGGTCCAGTTATCCCGCTGCTTCTCCAGCGGGCCAATGAATGGCGGAGTCAGCCCCTTCTTGGCATAGTTGTTGTACAATCTTTTCTTCCAGTCCTTGAACTATTCGCCCATCTTCTTAAGGCCCACTTTCTGACTTGCAACCTCAATGCCTCAGTGAGTTCAGGAGTGTCCAATTCAGGCAGAGAGAAGTGTGCCATGAGTGAATTCCAAAGACCGTCTTTGGCTCTGTCATCGACAAAAGTTTCTCCAACTCGATCACTTTTCTTTTCTGGCTTATTCCACTTCTGAGTAGTGATTGGGATGGCGTCCCTGACTATCGCTCCGCATTGGTATACAAATACACTTGCGGCCTCTTTCGGCTCCAAAGGTTCGCCGAACTGAGACACTAGATCAATAGTGAAACGCATACCATCGGCCAACTTTTTGGTCGAGCCTCGCTTCCTTGCAAAAGATTTGCCCGATACGGAGGTCTAAGAGAAGAAACAGTCGTTAGTACATATATATATGAATCAACTAATGCATCTACTAGCTCGTGATCAGCAGAGGCTTTATATACCTCGCCGGTCTTTGCTATGGTGTCTCCACCGTCAGTTCCACCGTCGTCTCCACCAAAGAATTCGTCATAGTCGTCTCTTCCGCCGGCTTCATCCAAGTTGAGGTATTGGGAGCCATCCTAATCTCCATCATCGTCTCCTCCATCGTAATGGTAACCTCCTGTACCCTCATCTATCATGTTGTACATGATGTGCTCTTCGTTGTCTCTACCGTCCATAACTTAACTAATACAGAAGAAAGATAAAACCATTTTGCTTAATGCGATAAAATAAAGGAAGATAAAGTAATCCAGCTTAAACAATGCGATAAAGAAAGATAAAGTACCAATTAAACAACAATACATCTCGAATAATCCAGCTAGTACAACAATAAAGTACCAATTAAACAACAATACAACCCTATTACACATCTAGCTAGCTCAGCGAAAGACGTCGAGCCCCGGCTACTGAGCCGCGGGAGGTGTGCACCCAAAGTGTAGGAACCATCACCGGAGAATATCTCGGGTAAGGTGCCTGAAGAAGCTGCCAGGTATTGGCGTCCCGGACTCCTAAAATGTGCATGTAGCGCCGGACGTGCTCATCCTCCTCCCTGACACGACGCTGTACCACCTCGTCGGGGGTCGGCTCCCTCTTCATCGCACCTGGACCACTCGGCCGCCACCACAGAAGATCTGGGTCGACGACACTGGGATTCCTCACAAGACGACGTCCCCCGGCTGGTAGAACCTCCCAGTGCCAGCCCGGCGGAGCCCAGCCCCGTGGATGCCCGGCGACACTGTCTAGTAGCGCTCCGGGGGTCACGCCAAGTGAACGAGGATGAGGAATCGGCATATTCCTAAACACTAAATTAAACCTATATACTTTAAACATGATGAAAATAAATAGTATCAACTAAAATAAACTATATTAAACACTAACTAAATTCACTAACTAAAATAAACTATATTAAACAGTAACTAAAATCCTAAAATTCACTAACTAAGAAAAAATACACTAAAATTCACTAACTAAAATCCTAAAATTCACTAACTAAGAAAAAATACACTAAAATTCACTAACTAAATTCCTAAAATTCACTAACTAAGAAAAATTACACTAAAATTCACTAACTAAATTTAGTAACTAAAATCCTAAAATACACTAAAATTACACTAACTAATTAACACTATATAATTTAACAACAAAATAACAAAATTAACACTAAAATTAACTAACTCACCGCAGGGAGGAGCGCCGCCGGCTCCGGTGGTGGTGGACGGCGCGGGTGCGGCGCGGCTCGGGCGGCGCAGGGAGGGGCGGCGCGGGGAGGGCCGGCGGCGCGTGGGCTCGGGCGGCGCGGGGACGGACGGCGCGACGACGAATGCGAGGAGGAAGACGTTACGGCGCGTCGGCGGGGGCTCTGTGTGCTCTGGTTCGGTGCACGAACCGGGGCGCACGGGGTGGGTATTTATACCCACCCCCTTTAGCCCCGGTTGGTAGCACAAACCGGGACTAAAGGGGTACCTTTAACCCCGGTTGGTAGCACAAACCGGGGCTAAAGGGTTTTCGGCGCGCCGCGTTTCGCGTGCAGCCCCGCACCCCTTTAGCCCCGGTTTGTACTACAAACCGGGACTAAATGTCCTTTTTTAAAAGCTTTTTAAAACCTTTTAAAAAACCTTTTTTTAAAACCTTTTTTAAAATTAATTATTATATGCCTGTTTAAAACCTTTTTAAAAACAAAAAACCTTTTTCAAAACCTTTTTAAAAACCTTTTTAAAAACCTTTTTTAAAACCTTTTTCAAAACCATTTTTAAAAACCTTTTTTGAATTTTTTATGCTCGTTTTGAATTTTTTGCCGTTTTGAACTTAGGTCAAAACGGCGTGCATGAAGATAGGGGATGAGAATGTTAGAACTTGCATTGGATCTCTGAAAAAACGACATATTGTGAGTCTAAAAATGATTTTATCAAAAAATCACGAACGTTAGATCATGTACCTGTAGTTCAAACCAGACCCACTTCCTACCGATTCGGCAGGCATTTGTATTTTTCACCCAGGAAAGACAGAAAGGTTTGAGATCCCTCGGTTGGGATATAGTTCACGTAAGGTGGTCTACTATTTTAGAAAAATGGGATGGTAGCATTCTATAACTGCATTTTGGTGGCTACTTCACAAAACGACCCGTCTTTTTACGATCGGAAAATGGAAAATAGCTTTTTCGAGCGACGAAAAGGAAAACTTCCTCCTGCAATATTGTTCTCCATCCCAATATACACATGCATGCATAATATGTGCACCGTATCACAAACTATGCCGCGATTCAACACATAACATCCGTCTCTTAGACCGAAAGCCATGAAACCTCGAACATGATAGGTCATTTTGTGAAGGTTTTTTGGAGACATAATCAGTATACCAAGTTTGAAAAATTCCTCACGTTTGTGCTCATCCTACACACGTACACCTTGTCCGTGCCAGAGCTGTAAAAGTTCTTCCACTAATGGCCTTAGGTATACATCAATGTCGTTGCCGGGTTGCTTCGGGCCTTGGATGAGCACTGACATCATAATGAACTTCCGCTTCATGCATAACCAAGGAGGAAGGTTATACATACACAAAGTCACAGGCCATGTGCTATGACTGCAGCTCTGCTCCCCAAAGGGATTCATGCCATACGTACTTAGACCAAACCATAAGTTTCTCGCGTCACCTGCAAAGTCCGTGTACTTTCTCTCAATTTTTCTCCACTGTGACCCATCAGCGGGGTGTCTCAACATCTCGTCTTTTTTACGGTCTTCTTTGTGCCATCGAAACAATTTGGCATGCTCTTCGTTTCTGAACAAACGTTTCAGCTGTGGTATTATAGGAGCATACCACATCACCTTGGCGGGAACCCTCTTCCTCGTGCGCTCCCCCTCAACATCACCAGGGTCATCTCATCGGATCTTATACCGCAATGCAGTGCATACCGGGCATGCATCTAAATTCTCGTACTGCTCACCGCGATAGAGGATGCAGTCATTAATGCATGCATGTATCTTCTGTACCTCTAATCCTAGAGGACAGACAACCTTCTTTGCTTCGTAAGTACTGGCGGTCAATTCGTTATCCTTTGGAAGCAGCTTCTTCATTATCTTCAACAACTTTTCAAATCCCTTGTCAGGCACACCGACCTCTGCCTTCCATTGCAGCAATTCCAGTGTGCTGCCTAGCTTTTTGTGGCCATCTTCGCAATTCGGATATAATAATTTGTTGTGATCATCTAACATCTGATCAAATTTCAACATCTCCCTTTCGCTATCATATTCTCCCTTTGCATCAGCAATGGCCCGACCAAGATCATCATCTGGCTCATATGATGCACGTTCTTCTGCTTCTTCTTCATCATTGTCTTCCATTGTAGTACCACCGTATCAGGAGACATAGGATAGCTGTCATCATTCTCTTCATGTTCGTTGTCTTCCATCATAACCCCTCTTTCTCCGTGCTTGGTCCAACAATTATAGCCAGACATGAGACCGAACCGAAACAAATGGCCATGAAGGACTCTTGAGGAAGAGTATTCCTTCTGATTCCGACACTCACCACATGGACAACACATAAAACCATTCCGCTTTTTTGCCTCTGCCACAACAAGAAAAGAACGCACGCCTTTAATGAACTCGTCAGAGATTCGGTCAGCGTACATCCATTGTCGTCTCATCTGCATTTTATAAGTTCATCAAACAAAATCACAATGCTAAGAGTAGTACTAGTCTAAAAATAAAAGAACACATGGTATACATCAAACAAGCACTGATTTAAAAAATTTCTACTACATCTTTAGTCCTGGTTGGACACACCAACCGGGACTAAAGGGGTTGCGGCAGGCTGGGGCCGACATGAGCCCGTTTAGTCCCGAATGGTGTCTCCAATCGGGACTAAAAGTGGGTGACAACACTATATGTCGTGAGTGGACACTATGCCAGTGAGTGGCGACACTTTTTCAGTGGGTGGCGACACTATGATAGGGGTGGGTGTCGACATTATGTCATGAGTGTCGACACTATGTTGTGCTGCTTAATCTATAAATAGGCTTCCTTGTGAACTATCAACTGCAAGGAAGATCGTGTGCGAGACCAGGGACACCACTACGGCGGAGCTTCTCGAAGATGTCTTAGGAGCTCGACGTAGAGGCACTCCCTAATATGTGAAATTAGTTAGCTCCACCAGCATACTAATTTAGCTAGAAGAGATATGAACTGAAAGATGGTGTGCGAGAGCAGGGACACCACTATGGCAGAGCTTCTCGAAGATGTCTTAGGATGTCTCGTCCTTAAACATCTTCGAGGAGCTCGCCATAGAGGCACTCCCTAATTTAATTTGGTAGCTCCTTGGCGTGTTCATGTTTTTGTTCTTAATTTCTTGCTTAATTGGCCGATGATTAACAAAAATGCTAGGGCGCCACTATATATATGTGTGCCTTCATAGTTTTGGTACTTATTTTTGTTTCAATGGATTTTGTGACGACAGGTAGAATAAAGAAGAATATTTTGTTGCTCGACAGTGACATGATGCACTGTGAACCGACCAGATTTCAAGACAACGTGTCAAACCAAGATAGGTATATAGGATGAACTCATGTATCTATGTGCTTCGATGAATCAAATGAATTTCGAGAACTATATGTGCCAAATTAACCAGATATACAGAGATAGAACCCACGCAAAATCTATCCATTTCTAGAGCATGAAATGAGCTAAAACAAGCAATGAGAGCTGAAATGATGAAGTTGCTAACCTCTTAGGACCCTTGATAGATGTGGAGCCAAAAAATCTTCACAAATCTTGAGAAAAATAGGGAAGAACTCGAGCTTGAGGGGAGAAATTTGAGAGGGATAATTGTGTAAGCTTGAAATGGCTCGAGCTGAAAAGGGGAAGAAGATATAGTCAGGGACTTTAGTCCCGGTTTGAGAAACAAACCGTTGCTAAAGGTCCATACATCTGCTCTTTTCCAACGCCAGACCCTTTAGCCCCGGTTTGTTAAACGAACCGGGGCTAAAGTTCCCATACGAACCGAGGTTAATGTCTTCTGGTCCCTGCGGCCGTTTCTAGCCGTTGGGACCAGGGCAGAACCGGGACTAATGCTCTGGAACAAGGTCCGTTTTCTACTAGTGGAATCACAAACATTTACTTCCAAAAAAACCACAAAACAAAGTTAAATAGTGGAATTCACTCTTAATTAAAAAAATATTTATCAGAATATGTGCACCCCATGAATGTGAAGTTACAAATTAATAAACTAGTATCCAGCCACAGCATGATTGCAGAAAAGCAATATGCAGGTATGACAAACTAAGAAAGACCAGCCGATAGAGAAGCGCATCCGATTCTTCTTTTTTTCTTTTTTTTTAGGGAAGAAGCGCATCGATCAGATTCTGTCATACTCGTGCGTGGGCGCGTGGCTTCCTCTACCCAACATAACTCTCTCATGTCGACCAACCCAAAAAATATTCCCAATAAATTGTAGTGTCCACACGAATCAATAAAGCACCACGTAGACATACACATACACATACACGCGCGAGAGGAAAAGAAATGGAGATGGAGAAATAGCTTTTAGGAAGACGTTGAAATATTCCACTAGCTAGTTTCTCCTTGATGCTTTGCTCAGGCGTGCCCGTCTCCAAGTTGACCACAGCATGCTTGTAAATGAAAGACGCACGGAAAAGGATATAGTAGTTGCATGCTACTAGCTAGTTTAGAAATCAGAGCGACGTGATGCATGATTCCGCGAGCCATTATTGTTTCGGTGCAGATTTTCCTGCCGAGAATGCCAAAAACTAGCCCAAATTGGTCTAGGTATCAATCACTACTACAGGACACGCGCTACACCGAGGCAAAAAGCCGTCGGTGTAAGCTAAAATGCTCTCGACGTAGCCTCCGCGGTAAAGGTCTTCTTTGGCGGAGCACACAGAAGCTGTCGGCGTAGATGGCTTTGCCCTTGGCGTAGCGTCCGTCGGCATAGCCTGTTGGCCGGTTGCAAAAATATATTTTTATTTTTTTTTCTTAATTTTTTTAATCTTTGAATTGTTCGACTCGTTAATCTCTTACTTTGAACATTTTTAACACTAATTACAATTAATATTTGATTAAATTGTAGTCTTGGTCAAACTTCCCAACCGGTCACCCATCTTAATACTACTCCAGCGTCAGCATGCTTAACTTCCTCGTTCCTTCAGAATCTGTTTCCGCAAAGTAATTCATACAATGTTGTCAATACTATGATATCAATCCTATTAAGTCTTATATCATCATGTCACATGTTTGTATTTTTAAAATTATAAACAATTATTTAAATAAACAATAATAAATAAGTAAAAATATTATTGAATTTAAATAAAAATATAATGATTTATTTTTGTATTTTTCTATTTAGTACGGAATAATTAATATCTTTCAATCCGTAAATCAGAATTCCACAAATAATATGTCTAAATTGATCAAAAAAATGAGAGGAATCCAAATATGATATCAATATCAACTTATCACAAACTATACAGTGATTCTAGCCATAATTTTATTTACCCGTTTAAAAAGGAAAATGGCTTTTTGGCAACCTCGAATGAGATAGCTCGGGCCGAGCCTCGATAAACTTGAAGTGGATCTCTGATGAAATAGCATATTGTGAACCTAAAAATGATTTTTATAAATAAAATATAGGCATCAAATCATGTACCTGTAGTTCATATCTGACCCACTTCCTACCGATTCGGCAGGAATTTGTCTTTTTCACAAGGGGTGGACGGAAAGGTTTCAGATCCCCCTGTTGTGACATTGTCCATATAAGGTGGTATAGTATTTTGTAAAAATGTGTTGGTAGTATTTTGAATTATCCATTTGGTGGTTGCTTCACAAAACCGTTCGTTTTTTGCACTCGGAAAATGGAAAATGGCTTTTTTGTGCGACGAAAAATAAAACTTCCTCCTGCAACATTGTTCGACATCCCATGATGCACATGTATGCATAATATATGCACATTATCACAAACTATACCTTGATTCTAGCCATAACATTGGTCATTTGACCTGAAAGCCAAGAAACCTCGAATGAGATAGGTCACTTTGTGAAGTTTTTCTTAAGACATAATCAATATACCAAGTTTGATATTTTCCCTTCTAACTGTGTGACATAATATGACACCACGTGAAGGTTTCACATTGTTTCGATCGTTTTTTTATTTTTACGCCTGTTTTAACTATCGTCAAACTTTGTCGAACGGCGGGCATGAAGAATCTTAGCTCGGGGCTGAGCCTCGCTAAACTTGCATTGGTTCTCTGATAAAATAGCATATTGTGAACCTAAAAATGCTTTTGTAAAAAAACATGAGCATCAGATCATGTACCTGTAGTTCATATCTGACTCACTTCCTACTGATTCGGCAGGAATTTGTCTTTTTCACCAAGGATGAACGGAAAGGTTTCATATTCCCCTGTTAGGATATTGTCCACATAAGGTGGTACAGTATTTTTTTACAAATATGGTGGTAGCATTTTGAATTAGTCATTTGGTGGTTGCTTTACAAAACCGTCAGTTTTTTACACCCGAAAAATGAAAAATGGATTTTTGGTGCGACAAAAAAGAAAACTTCCTACTGCAACATTGTTCGCCATACCATGATGCACATGTATGCATAATATGGGCACATTATCAAAAACTATGCCTTTATTCAAGCCATAACATTGGTCATTTGACCCGAAAGCCAAGAAACCTCGAATGAGATAGGTCATTTTATGAAGGTGTTTTCCAAACATAATCAATATACCAAGTTTTATATTTTTCCTTATAGCTATGTCACTTAATATGACACCACGCGAAGGTTTCGCATTGTTTCGATCGTTTTTGAATTTTTTATGCCTGTTTTAAACTATCGTCAAACTATGTCGAACGGCGGGCATGAAGATTCTTAGATCGGGGCCGAGCCTCGCTAAACTTGCATTGAATCTCTGATAAAATAACATATTGTTAACCTAAAAATGATTTTTGTAAAAAAATATGAGCATCAGATCATGTACCTATAGTTCATATATGACCCACTTTCTACCGATTCGGCGGGAATTTGTGTTTTTCACCAGGAATAGACGGAAAGAACATTGTCCATGTAAGGTGGTATAGTATTTTTTTTAAATGTGGTGGTAGCATTTTGAATTAGTCATTTGGTGGTTGTTTCACAAAACCATCAGTTTTTTGCACTCGAAAAATGGAAATGGCTTTTTGGTACGATGAAAAAGAAAACTTCCTCCTGCAACATTGTTCGCCATCCCATGATGCACATGTATGCACAATATGGGCACATTATCACAAACTATGTCTTGATTCTAGCCATAACATTGGTCATTTGACCCGAAAGTAAAGAAACCTCGAATGAGATAGGTCATTTTGTGAAGGTTTTTTCAGACATAATCAATATATCAAGTTTGATATTTTTCCTTCTAACTATGTCACATAATGACACTATGCAAAGGTTTCGCATTATTTTGATCGTTTTTGAATTTTTTATGCCCGTTTTAAACTATATATAATGTTTTATGTTTCACTTAATTTTTATTTACAAATGTGTAATATTTGAGTGTAGATAGATAGACCTTGTTTTTCTGCAAATTTTGATATATTATTTATATATTTCCGAATTAGAATGATTTAGTTATGAATTTTCAAAGTTTAATGAGATAAAAAGACAAATAGCTACGCCGAGGGGAGCCGTCGGCGTAGGCTACGCGGAGGGCAGCCGTCGGCGTAGCATAGAATACTCCGAGGGCAATTCTACGCTAACGGCTGCTTGGCGGGGTTGGTCTGGTCACGGTCTATGCCGACGGCCCCGATATTTGGTCGTCGGCGTATTCGTTCGTCCATTCCTATAGCGAATTGACCTAAAAGTAAGGCCAATTGGCTTGTCAATTGACCATTGTGGGTAAGAAATAAAGGAGGAGTCATGGTGCACGAATCAAGGATCAATTATTCTACCATTGTGAGTCTAGTCATAGTGATCCGAGATACTACCTCCATTCCGGTCTGTAAGACTGGTCCTAGTGCTAGTATCATAAGATGTATCATGCATGTTAATTTAACAAAAATCTAATGTGACATTATAATTATTGAAGAAAGAGGTGTTTAGAGTATCATAAGTAGATACCGTATCATAGCACGTAAAACTGAAAATCATAATGACAAGTAAATCAATAAATATATCACCACTATAATACTACTACATGATACAATGCACTAGAGACATGGTATCATACACTAATATCGTATGCATAATACTAGTATTATGCCTAAGCCAAATACGTATTTTAAAAAAATAGTTTGACCATAATTTTGTTTAATAAAATACAAATTATATTTAACAAAATTAGATTCATATCTAAAATATGCTTTCAATGGTATAATTTTTGTGACATGTGATTTATATATTGTTGACTAAATTTATGATCAAACTATTTTTTTAAAATAGGTATCTGGCTTATAAACCGGAATGGAGGTAACAGTGAGCATATATACTTTCCTTGCTTGCTTCAGTGGTTCCGTGCATTACATGTTCTACCGGCAGGCCGGCCGTAAGTGTATGCACCTTTCTAGCCGTTTTCGTCGCCGCCGCCGCTTCTGCTGCCACCGAATTTCAGGAGTATTGCTACACGTTTCATGCATGTTCAGCGCGTCTTACTAGTGCAAACCCCTTTAATTTTCCCTTCATTAGAAGATGCTAAGTACTACTAGATGAAAACCCGGTCCTCTCGAAGATCGACCATGTTTTCCTCTCGGACGAATGGGACACGCTTTTTCCGGACGCGCATCTCCAAGCGATCAGATCAGCATGTTCGGACCACGCCCCGCTACTCCTGCAAGGTTGTGTCTCCTCTAATAGGAAACCATCGTTTAAATTCGAAGAGTTCTGGCTGCGCATGCATGGATTCGAAGAAGCTGTTGCGGAAGCTTGGAGCAAGGATGTTCTTGACTTGGACCCCATCCGAAGAATCCACACCAAGCTTTCGCGCACCGCTAAAGCCCTAAAGATTTGGCAACGCCAATGTGTTGGAGTGTTGAGGAAGCAGATCGCTCTGGCCAAGGAGATCATTTGGCAAATCGACCTCGCCGAAGAGGCAAGGCTGCTCTCGGATGAGGAAAGGGAGCTGCGCCGACGTCTGAAATCCTCCTACTTGGGCCTCCTCGCCATCCAAAAAATCAAGATTCGACAAAGATCAAGGCTCACCTGGATTCGTTTAGGAGATGCCAATACGAAGCTTTTCCACGCGAGGGCGAATGGACGGAGGAGAAAAGTCTACATCCAATCCCTCGTCACGGCCTCGGGAACGGCTATTTTGAAAAAGGATAAGGAAGACGCTCTTTTACAACATTTCAGAAGCCACCTTGGTTCTCCATCCGCGAGACAAGCCTGCCTGGATTGGGAAGGTCTAGGTTATGTTCCTCATGACCTTTCTGACTTGAACGACCCTTTCACGCGCCAGGAGATCAAGGGCGCGGTCTTCTCCTTGCCTTCGGTAAAAGCGCCCGGGCCCGATGGTTTCATTGGAGCCTTCTTCAAATCTTGCTGGGACATCATCAAGAATGACGTCATCAACGCAATAATCCATATGTCGCAGCTTCGTACAAGCTGCGTCCACCTCATCAACTCGGCCAACATCATCCTCATTCCTAAGAAAAATGAGGCAACAACGGTGGGCGACTACAGACCGATTAGCCTCATCCACAGTCTTTCGAAGATTTTCTCCAAGATTCTTGCTAATCGGTTGGCCCCTATCCTCCCTGACATCGTCTCCAATTGTCAGAGTGCTTTCGTCAAGAAAAGGAGTATTCATGACAATTTCATGCACGTGCAAAATCTCATCAAAGAGCTACACTCCTCAAAAAACCCGGGCCTTTTCCTCAAACTGGACATCTCCAAAGCCTTCGACTCTGTGGGGTGGGCTTACCTTATTGAGGTGCTGACGGCCATCGGCTTCGGTACCATGTGGCGTGACTGGATCTGCCTCACCCTGGCTTCCTCTTCCTCGCGCGTCCTCCTAAATGGGGACCCTGGCACGGCTTTTTGGCACAATAGGGGGCTTAGACAAGGCGACCCCCTTTCTCCCATGCTCTTCATCCTGGCCATCGATCCCTTGCAGCGCATCTTTGCAAAGGCTGCCCTCAGCGGAATTCTTACGCCTATTCGCTCCCGCACGGTTAGATGCAGAATTTCGTTGTATGCCGATGACGCTGGAGTCTTCGTCACACCAAACAAAGAAGAGTTGGCTGCCGTAAAAGCCATACTAGACTGCTTCGGCAAGGCAAGCGGCCTCGTAACAAATGTGGATAAATCGGAGATCTTCCCGGTACAATGTGGGGAAATAGACCTCGACGACGTGCTCACTGCTTTTCCTGCAAAGCTGGCAAGTTTCCCTAGGAAGTATTTAGGTCTACCTCTTCACTTTCGTCGCCTGCGCAAAGTTGACTTCCAGCCTCTTTTCGACAAGATCGCTGGGAAGCTTCCTGGATGGTACGGCAAGAACATCGCGCGTCCTGGGAGAATCGCTCTGGCCAAATCGGTCCTGATGGCCACGGCGGTCTATCACTCTACGGTCATTCCGCTAACTAAATGGGCACGCAACCAGATCACCAAGATTGCAAGGAACTTTGTCTGGGCAGGAGATGAAGGGGAGCATGCCGCGCAAGGAAAAGCGCTTGTCAACTGGAAGACTGTCTGCAGGCCAAAAGCCTTGGGTGGCCTTGGAATGACGGATCTTGGCTGCTCTGGGAGAGCGCTGAGACTCCGTTGGCCTTGGCTACAATGGACCGACCCTTCGCGCACTTGGGCTGGATCGAAGCTGCCCTGTAGCCCGGCTGATATGGACCTTTTCCGGGCTTGCACGAAGATATCCCTTGGGAACGGAGAAAGGGCCTCCTTTTGGCATGACAACTGGTGCGGACGGGGCCAATAAAGCAGTGGGCTCCCGACCTCTACAACATCGCCTCTAGGAAATCGAGATCGGTGGCAAAGGAGCTCTCCCTGGGTAACTGGATCCGATCGGTTGCTAGGCTTCACACCCCCATCCAGCTGTCTCAATACTTCGAGGTCTGGGACACCGTCCAGAACATTCAGCTTGAACCTCTCCTTCAAGATTCCATCAGGTGGACCCTGACCACCGACGGGGTTTACACTGCCAGCTCGGCCTACCACGCTCAGTTCAATGGATGCTTCCCCAAATTCAAGGCGCAAAAAATTTGGTCTGCCCACGCTGAGCCAAAATGCAAGCTATTCTCCTGGCTGGCCCTCCACGGGAAGCTCCTAACTGCCGACATGTTGACCATCAGAGGATGGCCCAGTGACCCTACCTGCAAGCTCTGTGGCTCGGCCCCTGAAACGGCTCTACATCTCTGCAAAGATTGCCCCTTCACGACTGCGGTGTGGACGACAACTCAATCGTGGGATAATGATGCCACGGGAAGTCACGGACAATCCCTCCCCTCCTTCTCTGAGTGGTGGGATGACCTGATCGAGGGGAAACCTAAATCCGAGCAAAACCGACTTAGCGGTCGCATGATGTATGTGATATGGAATGCATGGAAAGAGCGCAATAGACGAATCTTCACGGGTCGGCGAATGACCTACGTCGAGGTGGCTTCGATTGCTAGAGACGACATCCACCAACGTTTGGCAGCCTATGCGTCGGGGGGGGGGGGGGGGCAGGCTATCCCAGCTGAACCTGATTAGTTCCTTTCCTTTGGGGCTGGAGGTTGCCGGTGGTTTTGGCACGTTTACGCCTTAATCTAAAACGTGTCCCTCTGTATCGTGACTTTCTATTCCCCCTTCTAATAGAATAGGCAGAGCTCCTGCCGGTTGCACTAAAAAAAAAGTACTACTAGATGTTCATGATGCAAACATCTTTAATTTCAATTTTAGAAACAAAAAGAAAAAGAAAAAGTCCGTGCATGTCTGAAGGAGCTAGCTATACATGAGTAGCATGACATGTCAAAAGGAGATAAAAAAAACGAGTTGTGGCAAGGAGGAGTAATCGAGTATGACAAGAACGGGACACCAAAGCAGCCTTTCCCTGTCTTCTACTAGCAAGTTAGTGTGTGATCGATCTAAGGGCATCACCTATGCATAAGGTAAACCTTTGCTATAAGATGGGACCCACACAACTTATGAAAATGGCTATAATGTATAAGGTCAAGTTCACCATAGGCTGGGACCCACATGTATGTTAAAAGTACACACAAGCAAGAGAGAGAGGAGAGGATAAAATAATTGTTTATTGCTTATGGACAACCCATAAGCTTGTAGGTTACCCTTAAGAAAAATCTTCTAAAATAAACCTCCACTATGTATATGGATAGCCTTATGAACTACTTTTTGGCTTGTGGATAGCCTTATGGACTACATAGTGGATGCCCTAAGCTGATGTAGTAAAAAAGTAAATCGGTAAATGTGAACAAATCAAAGAAAGTGCACGACAATACCACTCCGAAAGGTATAGGTTCTGTGAGGAAAGAAAGGGCGTGGTAGCTGGGGTGATCCAAATGTCTCGAATCTTCCTCGATCTGGTCCTTTTTTCTCATTCGTCTCGCCGATTACGATCAGTGGCGGACCCAGCCAGGAAATTTAGTGGGGGCAATTCATATGAGTGGGGCATTTTTTGTATAAATTAGAAATTTTAAAATATTTTTTCCTTAAATATGAACAGATTGCACTAAAATTCAAAAACTTGAGTGGGGGCCACCCTGATTACTATGGATGGCGATGAAGACGAGCAGAGGTAGAGCAGTCTGATGTAAATTGATCTCCCCTCCCTCCTTGTGTGCGTGCGTATGCATGTTTGTCTTATTCCACAACATACGTCCTGCGTCTGCGTGCGTGTACGTACGTGTTCTATCTAACCCAACATACGTAGGTAGGCACGTACGTACGTGGCTCTATCTAGCCGTACATACATACGAAAAGCTGATGACCGGCCGTTTCATAAGGACACGTGCGTATGGTTCCAACAAGGACAGTAGTGAACACCGGACTCCGTCTCGCATCATCGGCTAGAATTCAGATAGAGATCATGAGAAACCCTTTGAGCTAGCGAATCTATACCAGTACTGATCTACGCCCAACCAAGATAGGGTCCCAACGTGGGACTGATCTACGCCCGCGACGACGCCGAGAAGGCCGCGGCCCTCGCGGAGGCCATCGCCGCATCGAGGCGATGGTGGCGGAGATAATGCTCCGCGACGCCGAGGAGGTCGCGGCAGCCATCCACGCCCCCCACGCGGCCAAGCGCCGTCGGCTGCAGTAGAACAGCCGGAGGTGGAGGGGAAAAGCGCAGACAAGCGCGACGACCAGAGCTCTGGCGATCTCTACCGAGTAGTTCGGGATAGATTATTTTGCTAACTTTATGTAAATTATGCAAGAATCTGCAAAGTATCGCACTAATCGATCGATAAATCTTTCCTTTGTTTCTTAATTTTTAAAATACGTATTAAGTTTAGGAGTTGTGATCTATGATGATGATTTCGCACACGCTAAACTAGAGCGCAGTATCCTGTACTGACGAAATACGGTTCGCAAGGTACAGGGACTGCTTGTCTTTCTCTAAGAGCTTGGGAAATTTTGTCCACGAGGACACATGGACATGTGTGCCAATTCGGAACCGGCTTGTTTAAAATGGCTGCTGATGGAAAGTCAGGATACAATAGCAGAGGCTGTTCATCACCTAATGTAGGAGTATGTAACTATTGTTGATAATACTGTAGCACAAATCGTCTAAACTTAATTTTTTACTACATCATAATTTTATTTCATGTAATGATTGTATATGTATACTATAGACACATGCTATACAAATTAATTTGAATTATATTAGACCAAAATCATATAGTATATTTTTTAAGAAGGAACGTTAGAGAAGCTACGGTTCTCTAACTTTCTTTCAGTATGTTATAGGAGCTGGTTCCTGCCACGTCGGTAGTAGAAGCTAGTCTATCGCCTTTGGCCCCTCTGTTCTTTCCAGTTTAAAAGACGTTGGTCTGGTTTGGGAACACAGAAAACAAGTAGTAGGAGAGAATCATCATCACCAATCCATCAGAGTGCCACCAACCCAACCCTGAATCCCACAGCCTGAAAGCTCCCAAACTGACAATCCATGGCGCCTCTGGACTCTGATTCTCAAGGACGTGCACAAGAGGCTGGGCCTGCCCCTCCATCTCCATCTCATTCTCCTCGGCTGATATCACCAGGCCCTTTTCCAATAAGTTCCAGTCACACATGTTGTGCATATGTGTGTATCCTTCATGTGAAAAGGCCTCGTTAGACATTAGCACAAACGAAACGAATTGCATGCATGTGAGCAACAATATACACATGATTACATACATATATATGGAATGATCTGGATATTTTGGCTTGTATATATATATAGTTCATCACAAAGAGACTTGCTTCCACCATTAACAAATAGTTGTGATGAGTTAGCTAGCTATGTAGAGCTATAGATGGACACATGTAGTCATGGAGTAGTCCCTATTCCACTAGTTAACACTACTATCCTATGAGATTTTGGAGTGAAACAAATAATCCTTGTTTCTTTCTATACGAGTGGTGGGTGAAAGGCAATACTGCTATTGCGAGGCATTCACATACAAAGATGGACCACATGGGATTGTTCAGGCGCACTCACCGGGTGGCCCAAGACTGCTATGTAAAGCCCGATTCCCAGTTGGATGGACGGATGATCTAAGACGGATCATACAACGACCCTAGGAGCAACACCGCTATGGGAAGCTCAAGCCGAGTTAGACTAGAACTTCTGGATAGCCGAACCGACCCTTACCATGTAAAACCCTAGCAAGCGTCTCATATAAGCCGGCACGAAGCAACCTTAGAGGACAGGGATAATCTAAAGACCACAATCGCCTAACCTTCTAAGCCGGCGACATTGTAATCGAACTGCTTCAATGTGTAGATATTCATAGGAAGAGCGTAGAAACTGCACCACAGAATAAACTGAACTTGAGGCAAGCATTGTTGCCAAATGACTCCTCTTTACTCTCCGCGAGCCACCCTAGATGACGCTTATAGTGACAATCCACGACACGTGGTTGAGAAGACGGGGACATCCTAATAAAATCAAACCCGTAAAGGGGAAAACAAAAGAAATAAAAAATAAAACAAAAAGGCCGGATAAAAGAAAATAAAGAACACGAGAAGGAAATAAAAGCCCCAAAAAATAAAATGAAAATAATATACATCACTACGGCACACAGGCTCTTTGCCGTGTGGGAAAAAGACACGGCAAAGGCCCCGCGGAACACGGCAAAGCCTTTGCCATGTGTATGCACACGGCGAAAGCCGCACGGCAACGATAGCCACGGCAAAGGCTCTTTGCCGTGTGTCCTTGCGCCCGGAACACGGCAAAGCCTTTGCCGTGTGTTTACTGCAAAATAAAGTACTTAACGGTTCCGTCCGTCTGACGGAGCCGACACATCTTTGTCGTGTTCCTCCTTTGCCGTGTGTAATGACTCTTTACCGTGTATTCTTTCTTTGCCGTGTGCCTTATCTTTGCCGGGTCTCCTTTCTTTGCCGTGTGCCTTCTCTTAGCCGTGTCCCCTTTCTTTGCCGTGTGCCTTATCTTTGCCGTGTCCTTTCTGTTTGCCGTGTGCCCTTGGAGGGGGGACACACGGCAACGTTCACTCCTTTGTCGTGTGTCTGTTGCGCACTGCACACGGCAAAGGCCCTGTGACATTGCCCAGGGGCGCACAGGTGGCACACACGTGGCTCCTTTGCTGTGTGTATACACACGGCAAAGTGACCATTTGGCACTTTGCCGTGTGTATACACACGACAAAGGAGCTGTCATTTTTCAAATTTTTTTCTGTTTCCAGTCATTTCCTGCAATTCAAAATATAATATATATATATATGATCTACAGATCATCAACAACAAAAATATACTCATCAACAACAATAATATACTCATCATCAACAACAATATAATCATCACCAACACCAAAATGCATCACCAACACTAGCAAACATCATCACCACGAAAGCAAGAGATTTCACAAATATTACAAGTGTCAAATGCTAGAGTTTATTCTTGCCACAAGGTCATGCCACAAGTGTCAAATACTACCAAGTGCATAACCAACAAGTTATAAGACCTAAACTAGACAAATATTACAAGATCATCAACTCCGAGTGCTCCACAAGCTCATGCTCCATCGTGAGATCCTACAAGTTCAAGACAAGTACATAAATATGACAAGTAAAATCATCAATATGTACAAGTTTCTAGGCAAGTTGATGGAAATGGCAATAACATGGGATTTTGACGAGTCTCATGGCAAATTACATCAATATGACAAGTAAAATCACGAATATCTACAAGTCCCATGGCAAGGCTAGAATTTCTATAAGTGTCATGGCAAGGCTAAAATTTCTACAAGTGTCATAGCATGGTTAAAATTTTGACAATGGCATAGAATTATCTACAAGTGTCATGGAATTGCTAAATTTGCTATAAGTATCATGGCAAGGCTAAATTTCCTACAAGTGTCATGGAATTGCTAAATTTTCTATAAGTACCATGCCAAGGCTAAAATTTCTACAAGTGTCATAGCATGGCTAAAATTTCTACAAATGTGATGGCATGGCTGAATTTGACATAAGAAAACAAACCTGGAGGACTCTGATTTAGCCTCCGGACGACCGACGGATTGTTGACAGTGAAAGACGGCGGCTCCTGGTTGTTCGATCCACCCGCGGACCCATCAGGCGGCGGCATCGCATTGTCCATCTGCAGCATTGGAAATTGTGAGCATTAGACAATAAGGCAAGATTGAAAATTGCGAGCATTGGACAATAAGACACTTGATCACTTACCCACGAGAAGGCAAAAGGAGGAGTGGGAAGAGTCCCTGGTTGAGAATTGATGAGCATTTGTTGTGTCATCCACCGCATCATCTGCCCCTGTTGCTCCAGCAACCCCTGCTGATGGGCCATCTACTGCTCCAGCTGCTGCCGCCGCTGCTCGGCCGCCTCTCTGCGTGCCCTATCAGCGGCCATCTCCTTCTGCGTCGTGTCGCCACGATTAGATGAACATTGCAACACAAAACATGTAGTAAAACATAGATGACCGAGTATGAACATACCCGTAACTGCTCGAGAGCTACAACCGAAGGCCGTGGGCGGGTCTCTATAGCAGGCTGGTCGCTCGTCCTACCACACCGGACCTGGCGCATAGATGGGACGGTCTTAGGGTCGACGGACCCGTGACCGATCCATAGGCGACCATTCTTCTGGCCTTCTCCCGCCAGCACGGCGACCTCGGGGTCGAAGGGGGCGGTCTCAGGGTTAGAATCTTCTCCATGCACCTCCTTGTACTTCTCAGGGTACTTCTCACCCCGGAGCCTGGCTCCCTCGTTCATCCATAGGCTCCCGTTCCTAGGCTCGTCCAACGTGCGTGTCTTCTTCCAAACGGCAAACACGGATGGCTCTTGACCTGTCTTTATTTTCTGCACAAAAGAGCATGAAGTTAAGTGAAGGGGGACTCCAAAGGGAGAAGTAAAGAATAAAATTACAAGCAAGAACAAATAAAGCATTTTCTCACCTCTTTTTGCCTAAGAAGGGCGAGGGGGATGTTGCCTTGGCGGTGTGATCCGCCCCCCATATCCTCTTGCCGCTTCTTTGCATCGGCGTGTTTTTGGAGGTAATTGGGGTGTGTCCACCACGCTACCATTGCCGTGAAGCACCGCTCGTCATTACCCACGAATTGAGGAGGGTTCTACATCCACAAGACACACGTATTAGTACAACAGAAAATAGAATAAGGTCAAGAAATCAATAAAACAAAAATGCAACTACCTGCAGGTACTGCCACGGCTCGAAGAGCATCTCCCGGGCTTGAATCTTGTTCATCCAAATATTGCGATCGCCGAACCAGTTACGAACACAGTTCACGCGTGCCTCATAGTGCATGTCTCGCACCTTCCTCTTGGCAAGCTCGTGAACAATCATCAAACACTCCCTTTTGCGCGTCCTGTCCATGTCGAAGAACTTCTACAAGTATGCACATAGGGAAAAAAGGGGGGGTCAAAGCCACGATTTCAAGTATATTTCATCCTCAAGGCGATTGAATTATGACAAGCGAAACAAACTTACCCAGAACAAAACCTGAACCTTCTCCGCGATGGTGGTGTACTTTTTTTCGGGATCTTCGGCATAGTGGTAATGCTTCCAAGTCCAAGCCACATCCTTTGAACCATTTGGGAGAGTGACAATCCCAGGAAAATACTTTCTAACCAAGGCTCCAAGGATGCTTGAGTAGCCACGATATGGCTTGATCCCATCCTCATATAGAAAGGCACTTCAAAATGAAAAGACAAGGTCAGTATGTGACAAAAATTACAATGTATGGTTTAGGGTCAAATCATGTACCTCGACCCAGCGGGCACGAGTACCTTGTCCGCATAGGGATAAGGTAGGTCGGGGAGTCTCAAAACCCCACGCCGATATAGAGCCTTCTCCCGTGGCACCAGGCTCGGGTCCATGAGAGCGTACTCCTCAAGGTACTGCGTCTCATCCTCCGGAGGCGCCCACCTCAAGGACGTGTCAACCTCGTAGGGTAAAGACCCCAACCCCTCATCCTCCTCCTCCTCATGCTGCTCCTGCTCCTCCTCGTCAGAATCCGAGTGCGTCCCCTCATCCTCCTGACGCCGAACTGGCTCCTCCTCCTCCTCGTCCTCCCCCTCCTGCTCCTGCTCCTGCTCGTCCTCCTCGAAGACCGAAGGGGGACTAGGAGTCCTCGCACGCCTCCCACGCCCCCGCCACTGTGAAGTGCGCGGTGGAGCACTAGCAATAGCACTAGTATGCTGCTTCCCCCTGACATCTTTTGAGCCACCAGTCACAAGTTTTGCCAAGCTTTTCATCTTTCTTGTAACTCCTTTCCCCCCCGGCATCTTTCAATCACCTGCAAAACAGAGTGAAAAGAGTAGTTTATTAGTACACATCAGTGACAGAAGATTCATACAGTACAATAATACTCAAGTTTTAAACACACACTATATTCATATCAGCAAAGAAGAAAGAAGAGAAATACTTCCATGATCCATATAGCATGGGTATGAGACGCGGCAAGCCAAGGAAAGGATTCGGTCTCCACGGCAACGACTCCTCGAAAGGAATCGTTGTCGTGGATCGAGAATCCTTTCATGGGCTTGCCACCGTCACATCCCCATGCTATATGAATCTCGAAAATACCTGTCCTCTCTCGACTTTGGGGCTACGAGATGAAGCCTTCCTTGTGTTTCTCCAAAGACGAAAGGAAAGAAACCATTTCACGATTCATATAACAATGTCGCCCATGCTATACGAATAGTGAAGTATTGTCTTTCCTTTCGACTTTAGGGCTATCTAATCTATTCCATTTAAGTCACGCTAGCTAATCTATATTCGTATCGGAAAAGATGAAAGAAGAGAAATACTTCCATGACCCATATAGCATGGGTATGAGATGCGGCAAGCCAAGGAAAGGATTCGGTCTCCACGGCAACGACTCCTCGAAAGGAATCGTTGTCGTGGATCGAGAATCCTTTCCTGGGCTTGCCACCGTCACATCCCCATGCTATATGAATCTCGAAAATACCTGTCCTCTCTCGACTTTGGGGCTACGAGTTCTTACAAATACAAAGAAAAAAGGAAAGAAATTGTATTACATAGAATAGAGTTCTTACAAATACAAAGACAAAAGGAAAGAAATTTTATTACATAGCCCGGCGGGATTACATAGCAAACACTACTACAAATATTATTACTACTACATGCATGGATCAGAAGCCTGAGTCAGGATTATGAATTGGACGAGAGGTTTCGTCATCGCTATCATTTTCCGGCCACCAATAATCATCCACGAAACCTGGAGGTGGTCCCTGTGGATCGTTCACGTCAAGGCCTGCATGGAACGCCTCGAGCAAACTCACATCTTGTTGGTTGTGAACCTCCTCAGCTTCATCTTGCGCAGTGTCTTCCTCCTCAGCTTCTTATTGCTCATCGTCTACGACCATGTCACCATTGGCGGACAAGTTGATAGTGAATTGCCCGGGGAGCCCTTCTTCCTGATAAAACTCGCCATCATTTGTTGAGGGGTCTAGGCGGCGGTAATCATCCTTGTTTGGCAAGGGCGGCCTATTGCGCGTCGGTACCGTCATCACAACATCCCAGTCCTGTAGACGTTTTGTCGGGTTTTGGCATGGGTACGGAAGATAGAATACTTGGAAGGCCTGAGTAGCCAAAATGTAAACATCATCTCCCGCATAAACGGAGTTTCTCTTAACTTCGACCAGTCCAATTTCAGGATCACGTTTCACCTTATGTGGGTCAAACCAATGGCATTTGAATACAACGGGATTTAGCCCTTTGCCAAAACCGTAATTCAGCTCATATATACCCTCGACTCTTCCATAGTACTGGAGGCCATCTGAGCCTTCACGAAAGGCCCCGCTATTTGTTGTCTTCCGGTTGGGCCGGCTAGTTGTGTATTCATGGGTATGGAAGCGATACCCATTCACGTCATAAGCATTGAACGTGTCGACTGAATGGTTAAAGCCCCTGGCAATAGTTCTTAGCTCGGGTTGCATCTCTTTGTCAGTTCTTGCCTACAAGTTAGAACAAGAAGTTTAGCATAAGAAGTTTATCACAAGAAATGTAGCACAGCAAGTTGTCTCGAATAGTACCAAACCACAGAACCAGCTGACGAAACCAAAACCACCACCCTTATTGAAAAGATCCTGCTCCTCTTGAGGGTTAGGCTCCCTATTTGGAATCTTCCAATGTGCACTCTTGAATCGTGTATAACAATTTAAAGGAGAGTTAGGCACGGACATAGCAGTGAATGTTTGCAGAAAACTAAATGGTGATCACTTACTCGATGTACGGCTTCACTTCTTCCATGGTGTTCAAGACATACGAGTGGATCAACTCCCGCTCAAGTTTTTTCATTGCGAACCTCTTTGTGCCACTTGATTTGCCACCTAGCCCAACGAAGATGCTAAGATTGGGTACATCTTTAGGGTTGGCGGCATTGTAACGAAACACTGGGTTGTGCTTTGTGGGAATGTTGGCATCATAGTGCTTTGTGGTGAAGTTTGCAACCTCCTCGTTAAGGATTGCCTTGGCTATGGATGCCTCGATCTTGCATTTATTGCCTGTTTTCTTACGAATCTTCTTTGTTTCTCTCTCGGGCGGAAACTGCCAAAGGGCCCACACAGGTCCCCCCTTTAAAGCCTCGTCCGCAAGATGCAAGATCATATGTTGCATCGGATTGAAGAACCCTGACGGAAGGAGCATCTCTAGATCGCAAAGCAACTCGGGTGCCTGTTCATGTAGCTTCTCAAGCACTTTACGGTCTAACTCCCTAGCATAAATCTGGCGGAAGAAAAAGCTCAACCTCGACAGCACTCGCCAAGTCTCCTCATCGACATAGCCTCGAATCATCACCGACATTATCCGCTCAAGACATACGTGGTAGTCATGACTCTTGAGCCCTTGTACTCGCAACGTTTCCATGTTCGCACCCCTCATCCAGTTGGCCGCATAACCATCAGGGAAAAACAAACTTTGCGCGATCCACTGGAAGATCTCCCTTCTTTGGGGCTTTGTTGGGCAGAAAGGAGCCTTTGGCTTAGACCACCTTTTTCTGCCTTTGGCTCCGCGTGGCTGCATGTTCAACTTTTGCCTAACGCACAATGCTTCTTGATCAATTCAAGCCTTGATGTTATCTTTCGTCTTCTCGGTTTGCATTATGGTGCTCCAAAGGGCCTCACCGATATTCTTTTCGGTGTGCATTACATCAATGTTATGCGGGAGCTCAAGATCCTCAAAGTAACGGAGCTTCCATAAGCACGGAATGTGGGTCCACTGGTGCGTATCCCCGTATCCCATGAAACCATTCCCATCGGAGTTTGGCTGGAGAGCTTCTAACTCAGCCTTGATTTCCTTTCCGGTCTTTAGACGTGGCTTTGGATCATGGACAACACGGCCTTTCTTGAACCTCTTTTTGTCACTCCTATATGGATGATTCGGCTCAAGAAACTGCCGATGTTCATCAAAGCAGGAATACTTGCCTCCCTTCTATAGCCAGAAGAAAGTCAGAGATTGCATGCACACTGATCAAGGCCACTTCCCATGTGTACACCAGCCGCAGAACAACGCACGTGCTGGTAGGTCATGCAGAGAGGTATGGTACCAGACATACATATCGAAGTGCTCGTTGTTTGAAGCGTCAAATGTTCGGATCCCCCGACCTTCCCAGCCACGAAGCAAGTCATCCACCAGCGGTTCTAGATACACATTCATGTTCTTACCCGGGTATTTCGGCCCTGGGATTATCATCGAGACAAACATGTTCTCTGATCTCATGCAGACGCCAGGGGGGAGCTTCAGGGGAATAACAAACACTGGCCAGCAACTGTATACTAAAGCCGACATGTCATATGGATTGAACCCATCGGTTGATATGGCAACTGCTACGCTCCTCTTGTCACCGGATTTATCAGGATATTTCTTGACAAAGTTCTTCCATGCACTACCATCCGACGGATGTATCATCTTGTCGAGGTATCTGTTCCCTTCTACTGCCCACTGCATCTGCTGGGCAGTATCCTCGGTCATGAAGAGTCGCTGGAGCCTCGGTATGATTGGAAGATACCAAAGAATGTTTTGGACGACCCCGGTCTGCCTCTTCTGACCATCACCATTGGGATCGACCTCAAAGTACCTAGAGGATTTGCAGCGGATACAATAATTTGTCTTAGCATGCTCCTTTGTGAATAGCATGCATCCCTTTGGACAAGCGTGTATCGGCTCATATGACATCTTAAGGTCACGGAGGAGTTTGGTCGAATAGTAGAAGTTCTCCAGCAAGAGGTGCCCTTTCGGCAGAATGCTGCCAACGACGGCAAGCATATCATCAAAGTCCTCTCTGGTCAAGTTCCTGTGGCTCTTGAAGGCCAAAAGGCGAGCTATGGCATCCAGTTGGGTAACATCTGTATGTGCATGAAGGGGTCTCTGTGAGGCAAACAAAGTCTCGTAGTACTTTTCCGTGTTTTCCTCCGGCTCCTCAGTTGTCTCCGCCTCCTGAGGTGTATCCGCCTCTACATGAGGGCTTTCAGGCGCATTAGCATTCACAAAGTTTTCTATGCACCTATCAAAACCAGCATCAAATTCTCCCCTTGGCTGACTCTGCTGCTGACCCTGCCGTTACTCCCTCCTAGCACGTTTCGCTAACTTTTCACCATGGAATTTCCAAGTCTTGTAGGATGGTGTGAACCCGTAATTGAGCAGGTGAGTACTCACATCATCCTTCGAATGTGTATTCAGGTTCTTGCATCTTGCACAGGGGCAGAAAATTCTTTTGGGTCTGCTGGGGACGGCAAATGCCCGGTTCACAAAGTCCTCGGCCTTTTCTTGCCATTATGAGGTAAAGTCTCACTTACTGACATAGCCATCATACATCCAGTCACGATTCTCCATCCTCTAATCAGTACAAAAAACGACATATATAATGCTTTCAATTAATCATGCCATATAAATAAATCCGGTATTAGTTCGGTTAATTTTAGCAAACATATATTTTACGCCATACATATATCCACCTATCTCTCTAATAGGTAAAGAGGGTCCTATCAACCGCCGGATCCGTAGATTGAGTATGTTCTCCCTGCTCTACCCCGGTCCGACACAGAATTTCGGCAGCACCTCCCCGCTGCTCTCCTCGGCAAAAAACCAAGAGGGATGTGCATCCGGAGAACAACAGGGAGGCGCTGCCGAAATCCTATCTCGGACCGGAGTAGAACAAGGAAAACATACCCAACTACGCATCCGCCGGCTGTCCCGATAAATGTCGTAAGAGTTACGCTTCATAATATGCGAGACCACTAATGCATATTTATCCGTGTAACCCTTACGGCCAGGAAGAGACGCCTAGGTAACGCGACAGACTTGGTGATCTACGCACGAAAATAACCCTAGGTATTTGCAAGATAGGAGAATAGATTTTTACCCTTGAAGCGTGATCGAGAGGTGAAGAAGATCAGCGACCCTCCCGCAAAATGACCTACGTCGTCGACAACCCCACCCTCAGACTCGACACATATCCCCTGCACGAAGAAAAATTACTAAATTACTAAATTACTACTATAGACATGCCAAAAATTTACACATAATTCCTAAATTACTACTATACACATGCATATATGAAACAACATATATACATACTACTATACATATATGTAACAAATACATGGGACAAATACATGCTATATATATCTAACAATATATACTACAAATATATACTACACATACATACTAGCTACACATACACATACATACTAGCTACACATACACATATATACTAGCTACACATACATATATAGTAGCTACACATACATATATATACTACACATACATACTAGCTACACATACACATACATACTAGCTACACATACATACTAGCTAGCTACACATACATATACTACACATATATACTAAAAATATACATGTATAGGCACATACCGATGGTGATGGGGCGGGCCGACGGTGGGTAGAGGGGGGCTGGACCGAGCGGAGGTGGAGCCGCCGGCGAGCTCCCAGGGACGGGGGCGGTGGCTAGGCGCGGAGGCGGATGGGGCGGGCCGGGGCGGATGGGGCGGGGCAGATGGGCGCAGAGGCGGATGGGGGGGTGGACCGGGAGGAGGAGGAGCCGACAGCGGCGGCGACGGCGCGGGGTCGGGTGGGGAGGCGCGGGCTCGAGCTGGGAGAGGATAAGGCAGGGGCGGGCCCGCGCCGTCAATTATTGGCAAGCCTTTGCCGTGTGCCAACTCGCGCGGAACACGGCAAAGGGCTTTGCCGTGTACTTACTGGAAAAACACACGGCAAAGATTCTTTGCCGTGTACCCTAAACAGACACACGGCAAACGACTTCTTTGTCGTGTGTTTTCTCCTTTGCCGTGTGTTTTCTAATTTTCTTATTGTTTTTCTTTCATTTGTATTTATTTTATGTTTAAGTGAAATCTTTCTTGGCTTTTTGTTACTATTGATACCATGGAAATACGAACTTTGCACTAGACCATAAACTTGCATGTGTCCCCTTATACGAACTTGCATGCATGCGCTCTAACCGAAAATGTTTAGGGGGTAGACGATCCAAGTCCCGCAGATCAGGGTCTCGCCGGTGGAAGTCCACTAGAACGTCGGAATCATCTGAAAACTTTCATGTGTCCCTAGCATATGTGTGTGAGTGTGGTGAAAGGTTGGTATAGGTGATTGCATGTGTCCCCACTCGCATGCATGCGCTCTAACCTAGAAGCGAAAGGATCTGGACCTGTATAAGGGGGAATCTCCCCGTTCCGGTGAAACCGGATAGGATAGTGCCCCAACTTGTGAACCAACATGGTTTTAAATCATCCTATAACCTAGTCAAACACAAAACAAGAGACAACTACGCCGGTCTACCCCTGTCAGAAGAATGTCTAGGGGGTAGACGATCCGAGCCCCGCAGATTAGGGTTTCGCCGGAGGAAGACCACGAGAACGTCGGAATCATCTGAAAACTTGCATGTGTCCCTATCATATGTGTGTGAGTGTGGTGCAAGGTTGGTATAGGTGATTGCATGTGTCCCCCTCGCATGCATGCGCTCTAACCTAGAAGTGAAGATTCTGGACCTATATAAGGGGGAATCTCCCTGTTACGGTGAAACCGGGTAGGATAGTGCCCCAACTTGTGAACAAATATGGTTTCACATCATCCCATGACATAATAAAACACAAAACAGGAGAGAGCTACGCTGGGCTACCCCTGTCAGAAGAATGTCTAGGGGGTAGACGATCCAAGGCCCGTAGATCATCAGGGTTTCGCCGGAGGAAGTCCACGCGAACGTCGGAATCATCTGAAAACTTGCATGTGTCCCTGTCATAGGTGTGTGAGTGTGGTGCAAGGTTGGTATAGCTGCTTGCATGTGTCCCCCTCGCATGCATGCGCTCTAACCTAGAAGCGAAGGTTCTGGACCGGTATAAGGGTGAATCTCCCCGTTACGGTGAAACCGGGTAGGATAGTGCCCCAACTTGTGAACCAACATGGTTTCACATCATCCCATGACATAATCAAACACAAAACAAGAGAGAGATACGGCGGGCTACCCCTGTCATAAGAATGTCTAGGAGGGTAGACGATCCGATGCCCGCAGATCAGGGTTTCGCCGGAGGAAGACCACGAGAACGTCGGAATCATCTGAAAACTTGCATGTGCCCCTAGCATATGTGTGTGAGTGTGGTGCAAGGTTGGTAGGTCCCATCTGTAAGTCCCAAGTGTGATCCCCTTTGTAGACATGCGTTAATACTTAGTAAAATCCTGGATATATACGTGGAAACTCCCGTCACTGGTTCTGTCAACCCTCTTGAGTAGCGGACGATAGTTTCTCTTGTAGATTTAGCATGTACCAGCTCTTCATAAGGATTGAGACCATGGAAATATGAACTTTGCACTAGACCATAAGCTTCTGGAGGATGCTGAACTTCATTTCCATTAGGTGGGTGCCTAGTCACAGACTTTGAGAAACAATCCTCAACCAATCGTCAAGAGTAGAATTTCCCCTCACGGTAGAGCTGACCAACAAAACCAAGCAAGTTGTTGGACTACTTTTGAATCTTTCAAGGTCACTCTTTGGGTCAATCAAAACACCAAGATGAGAGGATTTCACGACAAAGTCTGAAATTTGTTGTTTGACATCCTTTATAGATTGTTCTCAATTTTGAGTACCTCAAGGACATGCATGCATGTGCCCTAGCACATGCATGAAAACTGTGGTGCTATGTTGGAACATACAAAAATTAACTACTAGTCTGCGGGTGCTTGCATGTGCCCCCCCTCGCATGCATGCGCTCTAACCTAGAAGCGCAGGTTCTGGACCTGTATAAGGGGGAATCTCCCCGTTCAGGTGAAACCGGATAGGATAGTGCCCCAACTTGTGAACCAACATGGTTTTACATCATCCTATGACCTAGTCAAACATAAAACAAGAGAGAGCTACGCCAGGATACCCCTGTCAGAAGAATGTCTAGGGGGGTAGACGATCCTAGGCCCGCAGATCAGGGTTTCGCCGGAGGAAGACCACGAGAACGTCGGGATCAGATAAAAACTTGCATGTGTCCCTAGAATATGAGTGTGAGTGTGGTGCAAGGTTGGTATAGGTGCTTGCATGTGTTCCCCCTCGCATGCATGCGCTCTAACCTAGAAGCGAAGGTTCTGGACCTGTATAAGGGTGAATCTCCCTGTTACGGTGAAACCGGGCCGTATAGTGCCCCAACTTGTGAACCAACATGGTTTCACATCATACCATGACATAATCAAACACAAAACAAGAGGGAGCTACGCCGGGCTACCCCTCTCAGAAGAATGTCTAGGGGGGTAGACGATCCGAGGCCCGTAGATCATCAGGGTTTCGCCGGAGGAAGTCCACGAGAACGTCGTAATCATCTGAAAACTTGCATGTGTCCCTGTCATATGTGTGTGAGTGTGGTGCAAGGTTGGTATAGGTGCTTGCATGTGTCCCCCCCTCGCATGCATGCGCTCTAACCTAGAAGCGAAGGTTCTGGACCTGTATAAGGGGGAATCTCCCTGTTACGGTGAAACCGGGTAGTATAGTGCCCCAACTTGTGAACCAACATGGTTTCACATCATCCCATGACATAATCAAACACAAAACAAGAGAGAGCTACGCCGGGCTACCGCTATCAGAAGAATGTCTAGGGGGGTAGAGGATCCGAGGCCCGTAGATCATCAGGGTTTCGCCGGAGGAAGTCCACGAGAACGTTGGAATCATCTGAAAACTTGCATGTGTCCCTGGCATATGTGTGTGAGTGTGGTGCAAGGTTGGTATAGCTGCTTGCATGTGTACCCCCTCGCATTCATGCGCTCTAACCTAGAAGCAAAGGTTCGGGACCTGTATAAGGGTGAATCTCCCCGTTACGGTGAAACCGGGTAGGATAGTGCCCCAACTTGTGAACCAACATGGTTTCACATCATCCCATGACATAATCAAACACAAAATAAGAGAGAGCTACGCCGGGCTACCCCCATCACAAGAATGTCTAGGGGGTAGACGATCCGAGGCCCGTAGATCATCAGGGTTTCGCCGGAGGAAGTCCACGAGAACGTCGGAATCAGGGGGGTGCATGTATATAGTGATCAAGACCACAATAACCTATGATCATATGTGTTCTCTCATGATCCTATAAAATAATATCACCTAACATATATGTAATAAAAGCCTTGCTAATTAAAGAAAAGAAAAAGGTGAAAAAAAATTCTTTGCCGTGTGCACAGAAGAAAACACACGACAAAGATTATCTTTGCCGTGTGCCTGGCGGCGAGGCACACGACAAAGATTCTGCCGTCAGCCCCTGCTGGCGGGTGACCCTGCGAGGCCACGGGGCCCACTTCTTTGCCGTGAGGAAACCTTTGCCGTGTTTCTTCATTGGCTTTGTCGTGATTCATTTGTTTGCCGTGTGTTCTCGTAGGTCCATTGCCGTGTTTGTTTCTTTGCCGTGTTCTTTTTCTGTTGTTTGCCGTACACCTGTCCTTTGCCATGTTCTTCTTGGTTTACACACGGCAAAGATACTCTTTGCCGGGTTCCGGGCCTTTTGGCACACGGCAAAGGAGAGGGGCGACGGCAGCGACATTTTTTCCCGTATTGCATGTAGTTAAAATCGGGTGGACGGCACACGTTCGCCAGCACGCTCTTTGGCCGCAGAAGCACCAGTTGTTGGAATATTATTTCTAACACCAGTCACTCTCGACCAAGGTCTAACTAATACTAGCGGTGCGCTGACAAGAGGAAAGCTCCAAAGAAGCCTCAGCTGCGCATGGAGGACCATTGTATTTGCAGAGCTAGCTAGCCAAATAATGCAGTATTATTTGGACTAAACACCGGTTAATAACTCGCTAGGTCGGTGGTTAACTGAGTAGGAACCCGTCCGAAAGTACAGTAGTACGTGCTACGGAGCTTTCCGAGTGAGTGATCAGTATATTGTCAAGTACTACTCTATATCAGATCATATCAATCGCTTTGACAACGAGATCTGGAGTATACAGCAAATGCTCCTATTGTCTATACAGCGAACCGTCCCGCTATCATGGATCGATCAATCTCCTGATCGCGATGGATCATAAACGCGACGACGCCCGGGTTCCTCCAGGCTGCAGGTGTTCGCTCGCGTCATGCTGGCTGCCCCGTGATCAACATCTACGATCGGTGTTCTTGATCCTGAAGTGTCCTTGACTCCTTTGCTGGCAGATCGATCGTCGTCGTGTCTGCCTGGGAAGCAGCAGATCGATCGAGCAACCTACTACGTACCCTTCTCTAATCTCTGATGTCTTTCCGCTTCCTTCCTACAGAATTTGATGAGGTCTGATTTTCTGAACTGGACCCTAGTAGGCTAGTACATACGGGAAACAGCATATCAGGATATCGACCAAGTCTCATTAATTGTCTGAACTAAACGTCTAAACCTTGTCCCTTGTCTTTGCCAGTCCTAGCTTCGCCGTTCTTCCGATGAGCCTCCGCCCGATTGGCAATAAAGTTCATATGCCAAGGTATGACCGCAGGAACTCATCCATTCATGTTCAATTGTTTGAATTGTTTTGTTAATATATGATTTAGTTTCACTAGTTATTGAGATTATTGAGTTTGAACAAAAATTATGGTTCCATTTGGTATGTCGCACCGGGGCCCCCCAAATCCTGAAGACGGGTCGGTGTATACTACCCCCTCCGATCCTAGTTCAAATCCATAACACTTATTCAGAATTGAAGGAAGTAGTATTTTTTTTTAGTTTGATCTTGCCTTTTTCACAGCTTGATTTTTCCCGACCGATCTTATCGTATCAATCATGACGCGTCCACCTAAACTAAAATTAATCTGAATGAATTACTGCCGACTCCCTATGAAAGGGAAAGAATTGGTTTTTTGCTAGACCAGACCAGCTGAGTGATGTTCACGTCCAAGCTCTCAAATTCCGATTTGTTTACTGGTTGTTTTGGCGTAGAATTTTCACAGCCTGAAAGTTCCCAAAGTGACAAGCCATGGCGTGCACAAGAGGCTGGGCCCATCTCCATCTCCTGCTCCTCAGCTGATATCACCAAGCCCTTTTCCAATAAGTCTGACTCACACATATGTTGTGCATCTCCGTGCAAAAAAAACACATGTTGTGCATATGTATGTATCCTTCTCCCTCGCGACTCCCCCTTGCGTCGCCCCCTCCTGGCGACCGAGGGGGCCAAACCCTACCCCGCCGCCACCTCCTCCCCCTCCATCCTTCTCCCTCCTCGTCGCCCCCGGAAGGCAGCCGGCCTAAGTGCGCGGTGCCGGTGATGGGGGCGGTGGGGATCTAGCCTCCCGGCCCCAGTAGGGAGGAGAACGCCGGCGCTGGACAGGCCCCCTCGCCATCGACGTCTTCACGGCTCCGGCCGGCGGTGGCTTCGTGGGAGCTCAGATCTGGAGGCGGCGGCCAATACCGGAGTGGGGCGGGTGGCGATCTGGTGGAGGAGGTGTCGATGATGGGATTCCGTTGGAAGACCTAGATCGGCTCTCTATCCCTATTTTCCTGCTCGGTCCGTTCTCCGGAAACCGGTCGGCGGTGTGGGGATCGTTGTGTCGGATCTAATAAAGGAGGTGGTCCTTTGGTTTCTTTCGCACGAAGACGAATATCTGCTTGATGTCTACCATCGTTGATCTGGTCTGGAGAGACGGGTTACGGAAGGTTCCTCCGGCGAACTCCCATGGGCGTATCATGCCTGGAGATTGCTGGATCGGAAGGTATTCGGTCATGCGCACCTTGTTTTTCTGGCCGTTTGGTTTCAGCGGGAGCGTTGCGAAGCTCTGTTATTTGTTCCCATCAAGTGACATTCTTAGAGCCATGGTGAAGTCATATGCGGAGAATGTCAGGAAAGCGGAAATATGAGGGTAGCGATGGTGATCTTTATTCTTGTGGCGATGAAGAACTGGCTGCGTGATCTGGGACTCATTGCAGCGACTGTTGGTGCGGGAAGACAACACAGGGGGAGTTTCCAGCCTTATCTTGCAGGGTGAAAATCCAAGGTCTGGCCTTCACTGTTTGTGCCTGGCAATGACCTTGTTAAAGGCATTGTTTTGTGAGCAAGGACTTTCTCCAGGATGAAAACCTATGATCTTTGATCGGACAACGACGACGCTTGGACACTGTTTTATTCTTGAAGGCGTTATTATTGGAGTGGAGGACTACTGGTGTTGTTCTGATGGTGTCAGTATCGTTGCTTTGAGGATTAGTTCTCTGTAGCGGGACATTTCTTTTTTGTAATTTTTTCTAAGTTGTGTGCATCCGTAGAGCCGCTAGGGCATGCGTTGTTGCAGAGGCTGGGTGTAATTGGTATCATGTGATATTAATATATACTCTTTTCTAAAAAATGTATCCTTCATGTGAAAAGGCTTGGATATACATTAGCACAAACGAATTGCATGCATGTGAGCAGCAATATACACATGATTACATACATGGATATGGGATGATCTGGATATTTTAGCTTGTATATATATTTCATCACAAAGAGTCTTCCTTCCACCAATTAACAAACAATTGTGAGTTAGCTATCTATGTAGAGCTATAGAGGGACACATGTACTCCTTGAGTAGTCCCTGTTCCACTAATTAACACTACTATGCTATGAGATTTTGGAGTGAAACAAATAGTCCTTGTTTCTTTCTATACGAGTGGTGAGTGAAAGGCAATATGGCTATTGAGAGGCATTCACATTATTGAATCGGTGAGCAATCTGCCAGGGATATGCCTAACATGTAGCCCTAAAACTTAGAGAGAATGTAGCAGTCTGACTTGGTCATGTAGGGTTTGTTTCCGTGCACTCATCGGGCGGCCCAAGACTGATAGGTAAATCCGTATTCATGGTTGGATGGATGGTTGATCTAAGACGGATCATACAACGAGACTAGGACCATCCTCGCTATGGCAAGCTCAAGCCGAGTTAGACTAGAACTTATAGTTAGACGAACAGACTCTTTCCATGTAAACCCCTAGCAGGCGTCTCATATAAGCCGGCACGAAGCAACCTTAGAGGACACGGACAATTTAAAGGCCACAATCGCCTAACCTTCTGAGCCGGCGACATTGTAATCGAAATGCTTCCATGTGTAGAGATTCATAGAAAGAGCATAGAAGCTGCACCACAGACTAGACTGAACTTGAGGCAAGCATTCTTGCAATCTCGCTTTCGGGTACTCCACGTCCCATGAATCCTCTTTACTCTTCGTTAGCCACCCTAGATGACACTTACCACGTGACAATCCATGACACGTGGTTGAGAAAACGGGGGCATCCTCAACCCAAACTGGGAAAGGGAAAAACAAAAGAAATGAAAAATGAAAAAAAAATGCCGGCTAAAGAAAACGTAAGACAAAAAACCAGAGAAGAAAATAAAAAACAAAATAAAATGAAAATTATATGCATGTAGCTAAAATCGGGTGGACAATCGGGTGAACGTGTGGATCTGTACTGTGATGTTTGCTGTGGACGGTTGCTTTATTTATAAAGCGGGACGAAAGCCTATTTCGAGAAAATCGGGTGGACGACACACGTTCGCCCACACCGTCTTTGGCCCGCAGAAGCACCACTCACTCTGGACCAAGGTCTAACTAATACTAGCGGCGTGCTGACAAGAGGAAAGCTCCAAAGGAGCCTCACCTACGGATGGAGGAGCATTGTATTTGCAGAGCTAGCTGGGCAAATAATGTAGTATTATTTGGACTAAACGCCGGTTAGAGTATGTCTAACAGGTCTCGTATTTTTTCGTCCCTTAAAACGCGAGTACAGGGCCTTGTATTCACTTTTCGCCGGCCGAAAACTTGTCACCCCGTATTCCCACCCTGTAAAACAGAATAATACGGGTCTGCTAACTCGGACGAGTTTTCAACCCCTCAAAACAGGGTTTTTTGACAAATTGGATATTAGAACCAACAACAACATTCACATAAAATAAATGTTTTACATCACACAATAATCGTCATAATTATTACAATAATGTTTGACAAATCCGCCATGTGCGCATCCTCCGAAGCCATCTACCACGGTGAAGCATACATCAGCCCCAAACACGTCCATTTTACCGGCGAGAACAAAGAAGAACGCGGCGGAATACTCACCGGCGAAAACGGCGGAGAAGACCGTGGCGGCGCGCGCGGAGGGATGCGGATCTTCGGCGGGGGTGCGGCGGAGGTGCGGCGGGCGTCGACGCAGCTCGGCGCGGCTCGGCGGGCGGCCGAAGGGCGCGGATCTGACGGATTCCGGCGGCGGCGCGCGGGTGGCTGCGGCGGCGCGCGGGGAAAAACGGGGGGGGGAACTGAAATGTCCACACGCAATTTCAAAAATGGGATACTGGTTTTCCCTCTATCCCTGCTCTCACCCCGCACAAGTAGGGGGCGAAGACCCGCCCCGTAATCGAAAACAGCAAAAATCGGAACGGAGACCGTCTTTACGGGGTCTGCTAGACGACCGGGTAGAGCCGAAACCCGTATTCCAGCGGTTATTATACGGGTTTGGCCCTTTTAAAGATCTCTTAATAACTTGCTAGCAGTGTAAGTAGCCATGTCTTTTGCTCTGTCTCTAGCAGCTAATAAGTAGGAACCCCTGCGAAGCTACCACGCAAGTACAGTAGTACGTGCTACGGAGCTTTCCGAGTGAGTGATCAGTATATTGTTAACTAATCCTCTGTATCATATCATGGCCCCCTTCTTTTCAGCTTCTTGGCCAGCTTTTTTCAGAAGCTATCCTCGACCAGCTTCTTCCAGAATCTCATCTTCAAAATTCGTTCAAACTTCTTAACTAGTAGTTTTAATGTCAATTTAAAAGTACAAATGATCTTGGCAGATGAGATTCTGAGAGAAGCTGGTCGAGGGTAGCTTCTGAAAGAAGCTAGCCAAGAAGCTGAAAAGAAGGAGGCCCATGTCAATCGCTTTGACAGCGAGATTTTCCACAGCTTGTTAAAATCTGGAGTAGAGAGCAAAGGCGCCCATTGTCTATACTAGTAGTAGTATATTTTTTAGGAGTATGATCTTGCCTTTTCCACAGCTTGGTTTTTCCCGACCGATCTTATCGTATCCATCATGACGTGTCCACCTAAACTAAAACTAATCTGAATGAATTCATGTCGATCTCTCTGTGAAAGGGAAAGAATTGGTTTTTTTCATAGACCAGACCAGACCTGCTGAGTGATGTTCACGTCCAAGCTTGCGGCCGCCATTGGGCGCCCAATTCCCGATTTGTTTACCTGCTGAGTGTTTTGGCGTAGAATTTCCTCGTCTTCCATACAGTACTCATTGATGTTTTTTTTTCTTTGAATGGGGAACCCAGTACTGCTTGTTGATGTAGACACTGCCGATGATTTAAATCGATTTTTGGAGGACTCGATGCCTTCGCTTTTGCACTGTTACTTCTGCTAGTGATGACAGGTTTAGTCAGAGGCAAACTTTACAAACTTTAACCAATCATAGATAAAAAATAGTAATATGTACAGAACTAAACAAAATTAAATTATAAGCATAATGACATATACTTTGATGTAGTATATATTTGGTATTATGTATATGTTGATATTTTATTATGCATAGTCAAAACTCAAACGTTATAAATCTTGACATTGACCAAATTTAATATGTGGAGTAATATGAAATAGAGAGAGCACACCATTTTCATTAAAAAATTAAATTACAGAAACCATGCATGTTGCCTACTTGTTGGCACAATAACCTTGTTGCATGCAAAGTTGCACTTTCTTCCTCAGGCCCAAATCGCAGCAGGCAGTGGTATCATCTGGCCCGTTTCCAGTAAGGTTGAGTCACATATGTTGTATGTTGTGCATGCATGTATCTTTCATGTGAAGAAGCCTGGTGCGTGATAAGAGAAACAATTGCATGACCGAATTGCATTGCATGTATGCAGCAATATACTCCCTCCGTTTCAAAATATAAGATGTTTTAGGTTAGTGAAGAAAATATGTTTAGACTTCTTTTAGTGTGTAGATTCACTCCAAACCTAAATAAACATATATACTACGAGAGGATTAAGACAGGGAGATCCCCTCTCGCCGTATCTTTTCCTTTGTGTGGCAGAAGGAATGACAAAGATTCTTCACAAAGCTGTGTTTTTGGATGAGCTGAGATCTCTAAAAATATGCAGAACTGCGCCTGGTATTTCACACCTTCTCTTTGCTGATGACAGTTTATTGTTCTTTCAAGCAAATGTGCAGCAAGCTGGAGTCATTAAGGAAGCCCTCAGCCTCTACGAGAGATGCTCGGGACAGTTAGTGAGTGCTGGAAAATGCTCCATTCTTTTCAGTAGCAGTAGCAGCGAAGAAAGACAAGAAGAAATAAAAAAGCTTGTTAGGTGTACAACATAGCACCTTTGAGGAGAAATATTTAGGCTTTCCAACTCCGGATGGAAGAATGAAGGCAGAAAAATTCCAGCCAGTCAAAGAAAAATTCTCCAAAAGACTTGGAGGGTGGAATGAGAACCATATGGCCATGGGAGCTAAAGAGATTCTGATTAAATCAGTTGCCCAAGCTTTGCCGACCTTCATCATGAGCATTTTTATCTTGCCTGTGGGTTTCCATGAAGATTACATGAAGATCATCCGGAAATTCTGGTGGGGTGCAGACGAAGAGCATAGGAAGGTGCATTGGACTTCATGGGACAACCTAACCCTGCCAAAAAATCAAGGCGGTATGGGGTTCACGGACACACACCTTTTCAATCAAGCTTTACTTGCTAGACAGGCTTGGCGTATCCTCCACAACCCAAATAGTTTGTGTGCCAGGCTACTGAAAGCCAGATATTTCCCCATGGTAATTTTCTGGACACGGTCTTCACCTCGGATGCCTCACCTGCTTGGAGAGGAATAGAACATGGTTTAGAACTCCTCAAAAAAGGGATCATTTGGAGAATCGGAGATGGGTACACAGTGGAGTTTCAAAGGTGCAATTGGATCCCCCGGAGAATGCCAATGAGGATCACCAACACTCGACAATGTACTAGAAACAGGAAAGTTAAGGACCTGTTTATCCCAGGCACCAGAACTTGGAATGAGGCTAAGGTGAGGGCAATTTTTCTCCCACATGATGCAAGTGACATTATGCAAGTGAAAACTTTGCAAAAAGGAGAAGATGTTCCAGCATGGCATTTCGAAAACTCAGGGATTTTTTCGGTTAAAAGTGCTTACAAGCTAGCTCATGAGTTGGCAAGAGGTGCCCATCTCAATAGTGGTAGCAGTGACACGGGGGATGATTCCAGAAACATATGGAAGTTCATATGGAAATCCCATGTTCCAAACAGGATTCGCATTTTTGCCTGGAGGTGTGCGTGTGACAACTCCCTACTAAGAGGAATAAGTGGCGTGGAAATCTGGAGCTCGACAGCACCTGTAATCTCTGTGGAGCGAGCGAGGAGAGCAGCTACCATGCCACAGTCTCTTGCACCAAAGCTAAAGCGCTCAGGACAAAAATGAGAGAATCCTGGAATCTTCCCAATGAAAATATGTTCAGATATTCTGGACCTGATTGGCTTCAAATTCTTTTGTGTAGCACCCCAGCAAAACAACACCCGATGATACTTCTCCTCTTATGGCGTGCTTGGCACCTGAGAAACAACATTATCCATGAAAATGGAACAGGTTCCATTGAAGCCTCTTCGGTTTATTTGCAAAATTATTTGTATATACTGAACTGCTCTGGCTTCCCCTTCGACACAGGAAAAGGGAAAGGAGACGCGTTAGCCACAGCAAAACAAAGTGGCTGGGACGATCACTCCACGCCTAGCTCTATGGCTTGTTGGAGCGCTCCAGAACAGGATGATTTAAAATTGAATGTAGATGCTTCTTTCCTTCAGGATTCTGGTAAAGCCACCATGGGTGGGGTTGTCAGGAACTGTGAAGGATCTGTTATTTGGTCTATGAATGCCGTGTTACACAATTGTTCGGATGCAGAGGAAGCGGAAGCGACTGCGTTGCTGTTAGGCCTCCAACAATGTGCTGAGTTGGATACTCGACCTGCTGTTGTTGAAATTGATTGTGCAGGTGTGGCGAATGCAGTTAACTATCGTCGTCAAGACCTGTCAAGACTCTGCCACATTTATAGAGAAGTCGAGAGTTGGAGAAGAGAAGTTTGTAATTTTTCTTTGTCCTTAGTCAAGAGAGATTGTAATCGTGTTGCCCATGATTTGGCGAAATTAGCTAGAGTAGATGGAGTAATAGGTACTTGGCATCAGGCTGTTCCTGAACAGGTCATGCCCTCTGTTCTGCTTGATTGTAGCCAGATGATAAAGATATAAAATTCTCTTTTGACGTAAAAAAAACATATATACTAAAACAAATTTAGATACATTTACTTCACAAAACGAAAACATTTTATATTTTGAAACGGGATGAAGCCATGGTTCGTCAGTTGTACCACCACAGGAGGGCGACTCGAGGCAGAGACCCATCACCAGTAGTCTGGGTCAGTAAGAAAATGTAAAAATGTGACACACTTCTGAATCGGCAACTGACTCTACATCCACGTTGGCCTGACATGTGTGCCCAAACTCTCATAACTGGGGGCAAAATGTGGCAGAAAACGTAAATGGGGTAACCAGTCTATCTCAACAGAGGTTAAATAGTGGAGTTCACTCTTAATAAAAAAAATAAGTATCAGAATATGTGCACCCCATGAATGTGAAATTACAAATTAACAAACTAGTATCCAGCCACAGTATGATTGCAGAAAAGCAATATGCAGGTATGACAAACTAATTAAAAAAGAAAGACCACCACCCGATAAAGAGATGAGCGTATCAGATTCTGTTATACTCGAGCGTGGGCGCGTGGCTCCCTCTACCCAACATATCTCTCTCATGCATGTCGACCAACCCAAAAAATATTCCCAATAAATTGTAGTGTCCACACGAATCAATAAAGCACACCACGTAGACATACACATACACGCGCGAGAGGAAAAGAAAAGGAGATGGAGAAGTAGCTTTTTAGGAAGACGTTGAAATGTTCTACTACGTACTGTACCTCCCCTGCGTGTTGTGTGCTTAGCTAGTTTTTCCTTGATGCTTTTGCTCAGGCGTGCCTGTCTCCAAGTTGACTTGTATTTTGACCACAGCCAGTGGTGGAGTCAGGATTTCTATATTGGATATGCGAAGTTACAATATGATACGAAAGTACCCAATAATCAATGAAACTGGAAATTCTCATTGAATGTATAGTACTCGTAACAATGATCAAATTATTTAGTTACAACACAAGAAGGGTAAAAATAGAATTTATATATTCCTTTTTACACATACAAATCAACAATATACACAAAAAGGTTTTTGTTTAAATTCCCATTGAATACTATGCTAGAACTAATCTGTAGATACATTCTATTGTTCATCTATTCCCAACTGGGTGAATCAGAAATTACATAGTTTTTTTAGCAAAATAAAAATTTATATATGGGTGCCCAAACTCTCATAACTGGGTGCAAAATGTGGCACAAAAATTAAACGGGGTAACCAGTCTCACAGAATCACAAACGGTTACTCTCAAGGAAAAAAAAACACAAACAAAGGTTAAATACTGGAGTTCACTCTTAATCAAAAAAATACTTATCAGATTGTATGCACCCCATGAATGTGAAGTTATAAATTAACAAACTAGTATCTCCACAAGCCACATTATGATTGCAGAAAAGCAATATGCAGGTATATGACAATTAATAAACTAAGAAAGAAAGACCACCACCCGATAAAGAGATGAGCGTATCAGATTCTGTCATACTCGTGCGTGGGCGCGTGGCTCCCTGCCTCCCTCTACCCAACATATCTCTCTCATGCATGTCGACCAACCCAAAAGATATTCCCAATAAATTGTAGTATCCACACGAATCAGTAAAGCACCACGTAGTAGACATACTATGGCTCGTAGAGCTGATCAGTTTGGTAGTTGCTCGTTCCGTGGTGTTGTGCCGGAATTTATCCGGGACAAGCTGTGTATTAATTTTTTTTTATTTTTTTGAACTGACAAGCTGTGTATTGATGATATGATTTAATCAATAAAGTGCTGAAATCTAAAAATAAAACATATCTCTTTCATGTCGACCAACCCAAAAAATATTCCCAATAAATTGTAGTGTCCACACGAATCAATAAAGCACACCACGTAGACATACACATACACGCGCGAGAGGAAAAGAAAAGGAGATGGAGAAGTAGCTTTTAGGAAGACGTTGAAATGTTCTACTAAGTACGGAAAAGGCTATATAGTACTAGTTGCATGCTAGCTAGTTCAGAAATCAGGGCGACAATGCATGATTATGCAATGATATAGCTTTTGCCATATCAGGCTTTTGCCATATCATATTAATATAGCCATCACCCGATACAATGATATAGCTGCTGGGGCTTCAATATAGGCTAGCCCAAAAAAAAAAAGAGAAACAAAAAGAAAGCAATGCCAACAATGGCAGATCGACTAAACAATGATGCCTCACCACCGATGTGCCCTCCGACGAAGTCCCAGTACAATCTTAAACCTTTGAAACACCGCGTATCAAGCAACACCTTCAAGAAGGACTACGACGATGACGATGCCACTGCTCGGACTTGTCCTAGGGTTTCCCCCGCATGCGGAGGTGAGAGGGAAATGGGTACACCCAACACCCTCAAGAGGGAAATGTGATACTCTTAGGCATCACACCGACACGAGGCCTATGAGATGGAGAACGGGTAGAGGATCGGGACTCGGGGCGGCAACACCGCCGTCACGCGGGAGGGAATAGCCTCCATCGCTTTCACGGAAACTGATCGGATGCGGCAGCAAGGGCATACCAGCCTGGCGAGCCCTATCGGGCCTACATTGGGCCCGCAAAGCCCCCGTCGCCATGCTGGAGTAGGCGCGTAGTAGCACCGCCACCAGCCATGTCCTGCCACTTCCCAATGTCCATCTCTAGGACGTGCAACAGCTAGCGACGCCACTAGCCTGGCGCAATCCAGCTAGGCGCAAGCGAGCATAGATCTAGGTCGAGCGGGCTCAAGTCATCGTCTGCGCGCCGTCGCCATGCGTTGCTGCCAAGGGGCACCACCACCGCCTCGTGGCCACCCGAGGCCAGCCGTGCAACTACCGAACCACTGTTAGCCGAGGTGCACCACCGTCGTAAGCACCCTGCCAGGTAGGGGCTCCATGCGTGCAGGGAAGAGTGAAGCTGCGCGCCAGCACCGCGGATCCGCACGGGCAAGGCCCGTTGGCGGCTGCCGACAGCGGCGGGGTGTGGGGGGAGGGGCGGGGAAGTTGAGGAGACACGGGGAGAGAGCCCCCGGTCGCCTCACCTGGGGAGGCGACACAGGGGAGGAGGGGAGGGGAGAGCTCGTAATTCCATCAGAGAGGCGGCCACATGTGCTAGACCTAGGGAGATTAGTTCTAAGCTAGATCACTCCTTGTGTAAAAAGTAAATCCGTAAATTTGAAGAGATAAAAAAAAGCACACAACACAACAATACCACTCCGAGAGGTATAGATTCTGTGAGGAAAGAAAGGGTGGTAGCAGTTGATCCAAAAGTCTCGAATCCTTCCTCAGGTCCTTTCTCTTGTTCTCGCCGATTACGATGGATGGCGACAAGGGACGAGCAGAGGTAGAGCAGTCTGATGTAAATTGATCTCTCCCTCCCTTCCTCCTTGTGTGCGTGCGTGCGTATGCATGTTTGTCTTATTCCACAACCTCTTCTAGTCTTCTACGTCGTCTCTGCGTGCGTGTACTAGCTAGTTGCACTTGACTTGCTCGGCCGGTAGCCATGTTCACGTACATACGTACTCCCTCAGTTTTAAAATATGGCGATTGCTAAGTCACAGCTAGCTCTGTGACCGTCCGTTGCTTTGCTTAAAGATTGGTGTGATTTTTGTTGTTTTGTTCCGGATTGAGCTTGTGAGGCCGTTTTCTCGGCCTTGTTTCACAGCGCGGTATCCACTCCTGTTTGCTCTGTCCGATGATGGATATTTTCTGTTAATCTTTTTTGTCCGGTGGTGCTGGACTGTTGTTTGCTCTGTCAATAATTGGATCCACGGCTGTTCTTTTTAGCTAGTTGTTTTACTGGTCGGTGATGGAAACATGTGACTGGATGTGATTTGTTTTCTTTTTTTATAAGAAATAACTTGTTGCTATTTATATTTTTTTGTCTAAATATAGATTATTGGTTGTGGTTGTTTTGAATAAAAATACTTGTTCCGATCCATATTAGTTGACTTAGATCTATCTAGATATGAATGTACCTAGAAAAGTTTTAGTTCTAGATACACCCGTATTTAGACAAATTTGAGTTAATCAATATGGGTCGGAGGGTAGATTATTGTCTATTATTCATATTTTTTGCTTGGTATGAATATTTGGTTGTACGGGATTGCATTGTTTATTTTCTATTATTAGATTGTCTAAGTTAGGACTCTTATTCTTCACCTTTCATTTGCCTAAGTAAAGAACAATAAGTCGATATAAATAAGAAGCTCGTGGTACTGTTTATGATATTCATGCTCTTTAGATAAAATTACAAGCAGAGGAGATTTATTTTATAACATCAAGTTGCGACAACTTTTTTGAGAAATTATTGCAAATTTCTCCATGTATTGTCATGATTTTGGCATTATTATTTCTTTTTGTTTTGTTTTGATTTAGTGAGAGACTTTTCAAAATATTTTTGACTTTTGTTTTTCTATCAGGATATACCCATTGGCGCTTTTTATTTCGAATCTGAAGCTCCAATCAAGGCATGTCTATGTACGGACGTGATGATTATATATTGAATGGATCATATTCACGACCTCGTGGAGAGTATGCGAGTTTTGATGATAATTGGGATGAATTTAGTAGTATCAAAAACATAAATATTGGGGATCTCGTCATCGCAATGGCAGATGTCAAGAATGAAGATTTTAATGTATGGATGTGATTTGAATGGATTAGCCTTGACTTCTTTGTAGTTGACGTCTAGGATTAGTACAAGTAGATAATTTTTTATATTTTTTTTTCATTTTCTTGTTGTACTAAGTTGTTTTTATTTTTACTATGCACTACAATTTTTTTTATTTTTGATTGATGATAGTTGCAAGTCGATTTGTAAATAAGCAGTGCAAATATTGTTTTTGGTTTTAATATGAGTTGCATGTGGACTTGAAACTATCCTTTTTCTTCGGATCCAAATGAGTTACATGCACACTTAAAGAGTTCTTATTTTAATATATGGGTTTGATGTACAATTGAAACTGGATTTACTTGAGGAAATGGGAGGGTGGATGGTAATGTTCCAAGTAGGTTTCAAATTGTGAATTTTTTGCTTTCCATACAAGTTGCATGTTGACTTGAAACTGTGCAGGAGATAAGAGTGGGAGAGTTTCAAATAGGTTTATAATTGATAATTTTCAGAATTTGTTTTGCTTTCATACGAGTTGCATATTTTAATAGAAACATTAAAGGTTTGTAACTTATGATTTTTTTTGCTTTTAATTTGAGTTGCATATAGACTTGAAACTGACTTTGTTTCTTGAGATCCAAAATGAGTTGCATGTGCACTTGAAATTGGCTTTTCTCTAGGAAGGGGGTGAGTTACTTTTTTCTTAGGATTCAAGGGAGTTACATGTGCACTTGAAACTGGATTTTCTATGAGTTGTATGTGGACTTGAAACTAGTGTTTTATCAAGGGGGAATAATATTATTTTTATTTTTAATTTGAGTTGCATGTAGACTTGAAACTAGATTTTGTTTCTTGAGATCTCAAAATGAGTTGCATGTGCACATGAAATTGGCTTTTGTCAGGAGATGGGGTGAGTTACATGTGCACTTGAAATTGGCTATTTTCTGAGGATTAAAACTAGTTGCATGTGCACTTGAAACTGGCTTTTTAATATGAGTTGTATGTGAAATTGAAACTAGCATTTTTATCAGAGGAAAGGGGAGGGGCATGCGAGAGATACAATATAGGTTCATAACTTATGTTTTTTCTTGCTTTTAATTTGAGTTGCATGTAAACTTAAAACTGACTTTGTTTCTTGAGATCCCAAAACGAGTTGCATGTGCACTTAAAATTGCCTTTTTCAGGGGAGGAGGCGGATGTGTTGCATGTGCACTTTAAAACTAGTTTTTTTTCTCAAAATTCAAACGAGTTACATGTGCAGTTGAAACTGGCTTTTCTATGAGTTGCATGTGAACTTGAAACTAGCCTTTTATCGGGGGGGGGGGGGGGAGGGGTTGCATGTATTACTTGAAACTAGCTTTTATCGGTGGAAAGGGAGGGGGTGCGAGAGATATAAGATAGGTTTGCAACTTATGTTTTTTGCTTTTAATTTGAGTTGCATGTAGGCTTGAAACTGGCTTTGTTTCTTGAGATACCAAAACGAGTTGCACGTGTACTTGGAATTGGCTTTTGTCAGGGAGGAGGATGAGTTGCATGTGCACTTGAAACTGTATTTCGTCTCAGGATTCAAATGAGTTGCATGTATACGTTAAACTAGTGTTTCTATGAGTTGCATGTGGACATGAAACTAGCCTTTTATCGCGGAGGGGGGGTGCATGTATACTTAAAACTAGCTTTTATTGGTGAAAATGGATGGGACATATGCGAGAGTTACAACATAGTTTTGTAACTTATGTTTTTTCTTTTAATTTGAGTTGCATGTAGACTTGAAACTGATTTTGTTTCTTCAGATCCCAAAACAAGTTGCATGTTGCATTTGAAATTGGCTTTTGTCAGGGGAGGGGATGAGTTGCATGTGCACTTGAAACTGGATTTTTTTCTCAGGTTTCAAACGAGTTGCATGTGCACATGAAACTGGCTTTGTTTCTTGAGATCCCAAAACGAGTTGTATGTGTACTTGAAACTAGCTTTCTAAGGGGGGAGGGTAGGGGATGAGAGAGTTGCAAGTAGTTTTATAACCGAGTTTTTTTGTCTTTTGAATACAAGTTGCATATGCACTTGAAACTGCCTTTTTTTCTCCGAGGTACAAAATGAGTTGCATGTGTGCTTGAAACTAGCTTTTATCGGTGGAAAAGGAGGGAGAATGCAAAAGTTACAAGATAGGTTTGTAACTAAATATATTTTCTTTTAATTTGAGTTGCATGTAAACTTCAAAAAAATGATAGGTTTGTAAGTAGGGGTTGCAACCGAGTTGTTTTGTTGTGGTTGCAACTTGAGTTATTTTTTAGTTGCAAATGGGGTTGCAACTGTGTTATTTTATCAGTTGCAAGTGGGGTTGCAACGGAGTTATTTTTAGTTGCAAGGAGGTTGAAACTTAGTTGTCTTTTCAGTTGCAAGGATGTCATATCTAAGTTGTATTTTTTAGTTGTACACGAGGTTGCAGCTAGGTTATTTTGAGTTGCAGGTGAGGTTGCAGCTAACTTATTACCCTTGTTTCTAAATATACGAGTGTTGGTAGGCTATTTTAGACTATTTTAGCTAAAACATATTATTTACATCTATTTAGTCTAAGAAAAGGTTATATATTTATAGAGAAAGTACTCTCTCCGTTCAAAACAAATGTGAAATTTGGTGGGGAATTTAGGTACTTCCTCCGACCCATATTAGTTGACTTAGATTCATCTAGATACGAATGTATCTAGTCAAGTTTATACTAGATACACTTGTATCTAGACAAATTTAAGTTAATTATTACGACTGAAGTAGTACTAAATACATTTAAATTTAGATAAATTTCAATAAGAGAAAATATAAGTTTACATATGAAATTATATAAAGTTGAGTTTAACACTGACACATCGTCTGACAAAGAAGAAACCCCAAAACGGCAAGCAAGCGGCCGGGCGCAAGTGTGCAACGCCACCGTCCATAAAAGAAATAGCAGGGTGGCGTGTCCAACCAGAGACCACGCATGCAGGACAGGTCAGGGCTTGGCACCGCATGTAGTGTAGCAGTAGACAATAAAGCGGCGTGACGTCACTTGACTCAGACCTATCTTACGTCCGGGTCAGCTGCGTTTTAGAGAGACCCTTAAAATATATGATGTTTTAGATTTATGAAGAAAGTACTTCTAGATCCCGGCGAATCTATATCTAAAAGAGGTCTAGATATACCTTTTTCATAAACCTAAAACATCTATATCTTAAAACGGCTTAAAACGGAGGGAGTACGTACGTACGTAGCTCTATCGATCTAACCGTACATACGACAAGCTGATGCCGTTTAGTACACACACGTAGCGTATGGTTCCAACAAGGACAGTAGTGAACACCGGCCGGACTCTGTCTCGTATCGGCTAGAGAGTTCAGATAGAGATGAGAGTACCCTTTGAGCCAATCTACTGTGCAGTGTGCGGGCACGTGCAAACCGGCTGGCATGCATCGAATCTCTTGCTAGCTAGCTGCAGCTCAGCTAGCCCTCGTTGATCGATGACATGCCATCTCAGCATCATCCTTAAACTACCTACCTACTTGATGCATATTTATAGTATACTAGTATAAGTACCCATATTAATACTTGTACAGACAGACACTACAGGAATAGGAAGCTACGCCGACGGCCGGTCGCTACGCCGACAGCCAAACGTCGGGGCCGTCGGCGTAGCCATCGTTTAGGCCAGCTCCGCCAAGCAGTCGTCGGCGTAGAATTGCCCTCGGCATATCCTATCCTACGCCGACGGCTGTCCTCGGCGTAGCTATTTTTTATTTTATCTCATTAAACTTTGAAAAATTATAACTAAATCATTCTAATTCGAAAAAATACAAATAATATATCAAAATTTACAGAAAAATAAGACTTATATATCTACACTCAAATATTACACATTTGTAAATAAAAATTAAGTAAAACATAAAACATTATATATAGTTCAAAACGGGCATAAAAAATTCAAAAATGATCGAAATAATGCATAGTACTGACAACAATGTATGAATTACTTTGCGGAAATAGATTCTGAAGGAACGAGGAAGTTAAGCGTGCTGGAGTTGGAGTAGTATTAGGATGGGTGACCAGCCGGGAAGTTTGACCAAGACTGTAATTTAGTTAAATCTTAAGTGTAATTAGTGTTAAAAATGTTCAATGTGAGAGATTAACGAGTCAAACAATTCAAAGATTCAAAAATTGAGAAAAAAAATAAAAAAATAATTTTTTTAAAAAAAATGTTTTTGCAACCTGTCGACAAGCTATGCCGACGGCCGCTACGCCGACGGTATTTTGATACGCCGACGGCCTCTATGTGCTCCGCCGAGGGAGCCTTTTGCCGAGGAGGCTACGCCGAGGGCAGCCGTCGGCGTACCATACGCCGAGAGCATTTTAGCCTACGCCGACGGCTTTTTGCCCTCGGCGTAGCGCGCGTCCTGTAGTGAGAGAGAGCCTGAACATCTTGTCTGCAGAATAGTAATACAAGTAAAATTTCATACTTTCTTCAGTTTATATTAATGGTCTTAACTTTATATAGATTCATATGTATCTAGTTAATTATTTAGAATAGAAACATTTGTATCTAGACAAAACTGAGGTCATTGATATGGACACGAGGGAATACTAGTAATAATGTGACATTACACACACAGCGCAGGAATCTGTTGGATGCAGCCATGTAGATCATCCATGATTCCGACATACAGGTTGTTTCGAGCTACATGTATATATTTGTTTTGAGGCAACCCCAAGAGCGCTGTCTCTTTATAAAGTAAAAAAAGAATTAGGCAGTTTATGAAGAAAACGTGTTGTCTCTTTATAAAGTAGAAAACGAATTAGCCAATTTAGGAGAAAAACTAACAAAGTCCGATACATAAAGGTATTTTAAAGGACATACCAAGAAACTACATGGCCAGTTTATAAGGGAAATTGGCCAAAAATTGTACAACTCAACGCCGCAAAACAACCCCGAGGCCACGCACCACACGAGCCAACGACACTTTCGCCCAAGCAAGAAGATGCGCCACTCAAAGCAGAGTGTTCCGAAGCCGCCGCTCCGACGTCCACAACAGTCCTGAGACCGCGCACACCGGCAAGAACCGAAACAACACACTGCCCCGAGGCCTCGCACCACAAGAGTAGTAGTCCCGTCTGCCCAAACAAGAAGGGAAGACACTCAAATCACGAGGATTTCAGAGTCGCTGCTTCGACATCCACACATGTCCTGAGACCGCGCACCCGCCTGGCCAGCGAAGCAACTGCTAAGCAAAGCAAGCCAAACATTGCCTTGCGGAGTACTAGACCTCCATCATCGCCCGCAAGAGAGAGACAAAATACATGGCTTTTGATGAAGTTTCCAAAGAGTCTGTTTGCTTGAAAGGTTTGCATCCAAACTTTGTGAAGATAGTTCTTGCATTAATCTGTTCTTTGTGTAGGGGTTCGTAGCATGGAAAACAAAAAATTTCTACCGCATACAAACAAACAAGCCAAGATCTATCTACTAGATTGCAGCAACGAGTCGATAGAATAACTCACCCTCGAAGATTCCAAAGTGTTTAACGAGAGCGGATTCTCGTGGGTGATGTAGTCGTACTCTTTCCGGTCTCAAGATCGCGTAGACGATCCTTCCGACGCTGCGTTCCGGCAGCGCTTCCGCAGTCGGTCACACGTTCGGTACTCGACGAAGACCTTCCTCTCCCTTGTTCCAGCAGGCAGCGGAGGTTGTAACACTCTCCTCGTGATTCCGGCAGCACGACGGCGTGGTACCTGAAGTAGAGGGGAGATCTCGCAGGGCTTCGCCTTAAGCCGGAGCGAGTATGGTGGACTATGAGAGAGCCTCGGTGATCTAGGGTTTAGATGCACCAAGGAGGAGGCAAGGCAGGCGGCTAGGGTTTGCCCTAGGCGGCGGCGGCGAGTTGCCCTAGGCGGCGGCGGCTATGGTGGGCGGCGGCGGCTAGAGTTAGGGTTTAGAGGGGCGTGGTGTTGTGTCTTGGAGGGGCAGCCCTGCCCCTCCTTATATAGGTGGAGGGGGCGCGCCAAGGGGAGGGGAGTCCCTCCCCAACTCGGTCTCCAAGTGGGCCGGCGGTGGAGGGAGGGAACTCCTCCCAAAGTAGGTTTCCTACTCTCCCTCCACCAAACAAAATAGCCGTTTGACTTTTCAAATTGGCGTTTGACTTTTCAAACTAGGATTTGATTTATCCCTTTATTTTGTTCAGCGATGACACCTAGTACATGATGCAACCATTCCAACTTGTTATGACACATTCATGTACCCTTCCCCTCCGGAGTGTCGGACATTCCGGAACCTTCTAGAACATTACCGATGAAAACACCGGAACCATTCTCCAACCCCGAAACAGGACTTTCCTTATATGAATCTTATTCTCCGGACCATTCCGGATCTCCTCGTGATATCCCGGATCCCATCCGAGACTCCGAACAACATTCGGTCTCTTACTCATCATTCCATAACTACTCAACAACGTCGAATCCTTAAGTGTGTCTCCCTACGGTTCGTGAATTATGCGGACATGATCGAGACACTTCTCCGAAAAATAACCAATAGAGGAATCTGGAAATTCATATGGCTCCCACATATTTCTACGATTACTTTGCGATCGAATGAACCACTTACATACAATACCAATTTCCGTTTGTCTCACGATAGTTTACTTATCCGAGGTTTGATCGTCGGTATCTCTACATACCTAGTTCAACCTCGTTACTGATAAGTACTCTTTTCTCGTTCCCGTGATATGTGATCCCTTGTGAGCCAGTCACATGCTTGCAAGCTAATTGGATGACATTACACCGAGAGGGCCCAGAGTATATCTATCCGTCATATGGATGGACAAATCTCATTCTTGATCCATGTGTCTCAACCAATACTTTCCGAACACTCAATGCCACCTTTATAGCCACCCAGTTACGGTGTGATGTTTGATGTCATCAAAGCATCCTTCCGGTGAAGGTGATATGCATGATCTCATGGTCGAAGGAATTAGGTTACTATGTATCAGAAAGCATATAGCAATTGAACTATTAAAATGACTTGATCTTTATGCTACGCTTATCTATAGGAGTATGTCCATCATATCATTCTCCTAACGATATGACCTTGTTGTTAATAACATCTCAATGTTCATGATAGGGAAACCACAATCATTTATTAACCAACAAGCTAGTATTATAAAGAGGCTTTACTAGGCACTCTATTTTAGTTTACAAATCACACAAGTATTAATGTTTCCTTACTATTATAGCATGAATGTAAACATTTATCATAAACACAAAGATATAATAATAACTATATTTATTATTGCCTCTAGGGCATATCTCCAACAGTCTCCCACTTGCACTAGAGTCAACTAATCTAGATTACATGGTAATATACCGAACACCCATGGCAGTTTGGTGCTGGTCATGTTTTGCCCTCGGGAGAGGTTTAGTCAACGGATCCGCCACATTCAGATCTGTGTGTACTTTGCAAATCTTTATGTCCCCATATTGGACATGTTCTCGAATAGCGTGAAAACGTAGCTTGATGTGCTTCAGCTTCTTGTGTGACCTTGGTTCTTGCGCATTGGCTATGGCGCCCATGTTATCACAGTAGATAGACATTGGGTCCAGCGCACTTGGAACCACACCGTGCTCTGTAATGAACTCTTTCATCCATATCGCTTCTTGTGAAGCCTCCGAAGCAGCCATGTATTCCGATTCAGTTGAAGATCTCGCCATAATGCTTTGCTTTGCACTCCTCCAGCTAACTGTTGCACCATTCAAAGTAAATACGTATCCAGATTGTGATTTAGAATCATCCGGATCGGTGTTCCAACTAGCATCGGTGTAACCATTAACAACGAGTTGTTCATCACCTCCATAAGAAAGAACCATATCCTTAGTTCTTCTCAAGTACTTAAGGATGTTTTTGACCGCTGTCTAATGATCCACTCCTGGATCACTTTGATATCTGCTAGTCAAACTAATAGCATATGCAATGTCGGGTCTAGTACATAGCATGGCATACATTAGAGATCCTATGGCTGAGGCATAGGGAGTTTTACTCATCCTTTCTCTATCTTCTGTCGTTATCGGACTTTGAGTTTTACTCAACGTCGTATTGGGCAACATGGGCAAGAACCCTTTCTTGCTATCTTCCATTCCAAACCTCTTTAGAACTTTGTCCAAATATGTACTTTGTGACAATGATATTAGGCGTCTCGATCTATCTCTATAAATCTTTATGCCTAATATGTAAGCTGCTTCGCCAAGATCTTTCATTGAAAAACTATTATTTAAATATTCCTTGACACTATTAAGAAGGTCTACATCATTCCCAATTAACAATATGTCATCTACATATAGTATTAAGAATGCTACAGAGCTCCCACTCACTTTCTTGTAAATACAAGCTTCTCCATAAGTTTGTACAAAACCAAAACTTTTGATTACCTTATCAAAACGTTGATTCCAACTTCGGGATGCTTGCTTCAATCCATATATGGACCGTTGAAGTTTGCATACCTTGTTAGCATCTTTAGGATCGACAAAACCTTTGGGTTGCATCATATACAACTCTTCATCAATGTCTCCATTGAGGAACGTTGTTTTGACATCCATCTGCCATATCTCATAATCATAATATGCAGCGATTGCTAACATAATCCTCACAGACTTTAGCTTCGCTACCGGTGAGAAAGTCTCATCGTAGTCAACTCCTTGAATTTGTCGAAACCCTTTTGCGACAAGTCGAGCTTTATAGACAATAACATTACCATCAGCATCTGTTTTCTTCTTGAAGATCCATTTGTTCTTGACAGCCTTCCGGCCATCCGGTAAGTCCACCAAAGTCCATACATGGTTTTCGTACATGGATCCAATCTCGGATTTCATGGCTTCTTGCCATTTATTGGAATCTAGGCTCATCATTGCTTCCTCATATGTCGCAGGGTCATCGGTGTTGTCCACCAACATGACACTCATAACGGGATCATACCAATCAGGAGTGGTACGAGTTCTCGTTGACCTGCGAGGCTCCGTAGCAACTACAACCAAAGTTTCATGATCATCATCATTAGCTTCCTCTCTTATTGGTGCAGGCACCACAGGAACTTCTTCCGGTGCTGCGCTACTCGCAATTTCGAGAGAAGGTTCGACAACCTCGTCGAGTTCTACTTTCCTTCCAGTCACTTCTTTCGAGAGAAATTCTTTCTCTAGAAAGGATCCATTCTTGGCAACGAAGATTTTGCCTTCGGATCTATGATAGAAGGTATACCCAGTAGTTTCCTTCGGGTATCCTATGAAGACGCATTTTTCCGCTTTGGGTTCAAGCTTGTCCGGCTGTAACTTATTTACATAGGCTTCGCAACCCCAAACTTTAAGGAACGACAACTTAGGTTTCTTCCCAAACCATAATTCATACGGTGTCGTTTGAACGGATTTATATGGTGTCCTATTTAAAGTGAATACGGCTGTTTCTAATGCATAACCCCAAAATGATAGCGGTAAATCTGTAAGTGACATCATAGAACGAACCATATCTAAGAGAGTTCGATTATGATGTTCAGACACACCATTACGCTGTGGTGTTCCCGGCGGTGTCAATTGTGAAAGTATTCCGCATTTCTTCAAATGCTCGCAAAAATCGTAACTTAGATATTCACCTCCACGATCAGAACGTAGAAATTTAATCTTCTTGTTACGTTGATTCTCAACCTCACTTTAAAATTCCTTAAACTTCTCGAAAGTTTCGGACTTATGTTTCATGAAATAGATATACCCATATCTACTCAAGTCATCCGTGAAGGTAAGAACATAGCGATAACCACCGCGTGATGCTACACTCATTGGTCCACACACATCGGTATGTATGATTTCCAATAAGTCTGTAGCTCGCTCCATCATACTAGAAAATGGAGTCTTAGTCATTTTACCCATCAGACATGCTTCGCATCTTTCAAGTGATTCAAAATCAAGTGATTCAAGAAGTCCATTGGAATGGAGTTTCTTCATATGCTTCACTCCAATGTGACCAAGACGACAGTGCCACATATAGGTCGAGTTATCGCTTGATTTCAAACATTTAGCTTCAATGTTATTAATATGTGTATTTCCACTGTCGAGATTTAATAAGAATAGACCATCTATCAAAGGTGCATGTGCATAAAACATATTACTCATATAAATCGAACAGCCATTATTCTCGGACTTAAACAAGTAACCGTCTCGCAATAAACAAGATCCCGATATAATGTTCATGCTTAACACAGGCACCAAATAACAATTATTTAAGTATAAAACTAATCCCGATGGTAGATGAAGAGGTAGCGTGCCGACCGCGATCACATCAACCTTTGATCCATTTCCCACGCGCATCTTCACCTTGTTCTTCGCTAGCTTCCGTTTATTCTGCAGCACCTGTTTCGAGTTACAAATATGAGCAACCGAACTAGTATCAAATACCCAGGCACTACTGCGAGTACTAGTGAGATACACATCAATAACATGTATATCGGATATACCTTTCTTCTTGATGTTGTCGTTCTTCAAATCCGCCAAGTACTTTGGGCAATTCCGCTTCCAGTGACCTTCTCCCTTGCAGTAAAAGCACTCAGTATCAGGCTTGGGTCCAGCCTTGGTCTTCTTCGTCGGCGCGGTAACTTTCTTACCACCCTTCTTGAAGTGTCCCTTTTGCTTAGACTTGCTTTTCTTGAATTTGGTGGTATTATTGACCATTAACACTTGGTGCTCTTTCTTGATCTCCACTTCTGCAGATTTCAACATGGAGAAGAGTTCTGGCAACTGCTTGTTCATGCTTTGCATATTGTAGTTCATCACAAAGTTCTTGTAACTTGGTGGTAGTGATTGGAGGACACGGTAAATCCCCAAAGCATTAGGAATCACTATACCCAATCTTTGAAGTTTGTTTGCGTGCCCAGACATCTTAAGCACATGCTCACTAACGGAGCTGCCCTCTTCCATCTTGCAGTTAAAGAACTTTTCAGAAGCCTCATAGCTCTCAACTGCCGCGTGAGTCTCAAAGATCAATTTGAGTTCACGGACAATATTATGTGGGTCTGAATTCTCAAACCTTTTCTGAAGCTCCGATTCTAAACCATACAAGATAGCACACTGAACTGTGGAGTACTGAGTCTTCCGAGCGAGGTAAATATTCTTTACTTCATCGGTAGCAGTAGCTGCAGGTGGGTCACCTAGCGGTGCATCCAGCACATAGGTCAAATTACCAGCATTGAGGACAATCCTCAAATTGCGGAACCAATCCGCGAAGTTGCTTCCATTGTTTTTCAACTTTTCTTTCTCTAGGAACACATTAAAATTGATGGTAGGGGCCGCCATTGATCTACAACATATTTGCAATAGTTTAGACTAAGTTTATGACAAATTGAGTTCTAATTAATAGTTAAATTAATCTAGGTGAACTCCCACTCAAAACAATATCTCTCACATTGTTTTAGTGATCACACGAACCAAATCCACCACATCAAAACCGATCATCACGAGAGTTGACGTAGCTTCAATGGAGAACAATCGACATGTTCATCATATCTACTATATGATTCATGCTTTACCTTTTGGTGATCCGTGTTTTGAGACCATGTCTGTACATGCTAGGATCGTCAAGATCAAACCTTAGCTTCCGCATGAGCAAATCTGGCTTGCTCACGTTGTATACACTTGCGGAATCTAACACACCCGATCATCACGTGGTGCTTCGAAACAACAAGCTTTAGCAACGATGCTAATTAAGGATGAACACTTAAGAACTTGAAATTCATGTGCATGAGGGATCATCTTATAATGCTACCGTCGTTAACTAAGCAATACAAGATGCATAAAGGATTAACATCACATGCAATTCATAATATGTGATATGATATGGCCTTTCTTCTTTGTGCTTCCGATCTCCATCTTCAAGCACGAACATGATCTCCATCATCACCGGCATTGCATCAAGGTCAATGACGGCGCTCCATGGTTGTCGTCCACCAGCTTCAACTATTACAACTACTTTGAATAGACACGCGAGTCTTAACATAAATTAAAAACAACCATATAGCTCCTACCGGTTGCCAACTTACAATAAGGAACATTGCATACATCAAATATAATCACAATCATGGCCATATCACATCACAGCACACCCCTGCAAAACAAAGTTAGACGCCTCTAATTTCTTTGCATATTTTACGTGGTTTGGGGCTTCCAATAAGTGTCACTCTAACTTACGGACAAGAACCACAACGTTGATGCTAGAACTATCAAGTGCCCGTTGTAAATTGGATCTATACTATAATGGGAGAGACAGACACCCTCAAAGCCACTTATGCAATACAAGTTGCATGTTGAGCGTGGAGCAAGTCTCATGAACGATGTCATGTAAGGTTAGCCCGGACCGCTTCATCCCATCATACCGCAAGATGCAAAGTACACAAGAAGCAATTGATAATAAAAGCACCACCGCCCACAATGACCATTGTGTTCTACTCGTGCAACAGATCTACATATAGACACGGCTCTGATACCACTGTAGGGGTTCGTAGCATGGAAAACAAAAAATTTCTACCGCATACAAACAAACAAGCCAAGATCTATCTACTAGATTGCAACAACGAGTCGATAGAATAACTCACCCTCGAAGATTCCAAAGTGTTTAACAAGAGCGGATTCTCGTGGGTGATGTAGTCGTACTCTTTCCGATCTCAAGATCGCGTAGACGATCCTTCCGGCGCTGCGTTCCGGCAGTCGGTCACACGTTCGGTACTCGACGAAGTCCTTCCTCTCCCTTGTTCCAGCAGGCAGCAGAGGTTGTAGCATTCTCCTCGCGATTCCGGCAGCACGACAGCGTGGTACCAGAAGTAGAGGGGAGATCTCGCAGGGCTTCGCCTTAAGCCGGAGCGAGTATGGTGGACTATGAGAGAGCCTCGGTGATCTAGGGTTTAGACGCACCAAGGAGGAGGCAAGTCCGACGGCTAGGGTTTGCCCTAGACGGCGGCGGTGAGTTGCCCTAGGCGGCGGCTATGGTGGGCGGCGGCTAGGGTTAGGGTTTAGAGGGGCGTGGTGTTGTGTCTTGGAGGGGCAACCCTGCCCCTCCTTATATAGGTGGAGGAGGCGCGCCAAGGGTAGGTGAGTCCCTCCCCAACTCGGTCTCCAAGTGGGCCGGCGATGGAGGAAGGGAACTCCTCCCCAAGTAGGTTTCCTACTCTCCCTCCACCAAACAAAATAGTCGTTTGACTTTTCAAATTGGCGTTTGACTTTTCAAACTAGGATTTGATTTATCCCTTTATTTTGTTCAGCGATGACACCTAGTACATGATGCAACCATTCCAACTTGTTATGACACATTCATGTACCCTTCCCCTCCAGAGTGCCGGACATTCCGGAACCTTCTAGAACATTCCCGATGAAAACACCGGAACCATTCCCCAACTCCGAAACGGGACTTTCCTTATATGAATCTTATTCTCCGGACCATTCCGGATCTCCTCGTGATATCCCGGATCCCATCCGAGACTCCGAACAACATTCGGTCTCTTTCTCATCATTCCATAACTACTCAAACAACGTCGAATCCTTAAGTGTGTCTCCCTACGGTTCGTGAATTATGCGGACATGATCGAGACACTTCTCCGAACAATAACCAATAGAGGAATCTGGAAATTCATATGGCTCCCACATATTTCTACGATTACTTTGCGATCGAATGAACCACTTACATACGATACCAATTTCCCTTTATCTCACGATACTTATCCGAGGTTTTGATCGTCGGTATCTCTGCATACCTAGTTCAACCTCGTTACTGATAAGTACTATTTTCTCGTTCCCGTGATATGTGATCCCTTGTGAGCCAGTCACATGCTTGCAAGCTAATTGGATGACATTACACCAAGAGGGCCTAGAGTATATCTATCTGTCATATGGATGGACAAATCCCATTCTTGATCCATGTGTCTCAACCAATACTTTCCGAACACTCAATGCCACCTTTATAGCCACCCAGTTATGGTGTGGTGTTTGATGTCATCAAAGCATCCTTCTGGTGAAGGTGATATGCATGATCTCATGGTCGAAGGAATTAGGTTACTATGTATCAGAAAGCATATAGCAATTGAACTATTAAAATGACTTGATCTTTATGCTACGGTTATCTATAGGAGTATGTCCACCATACTCCTAATGATATGATCTTGTTGTTAATAACATCTCAATGTTCATGATAGGGAAACCACAATCATTTATTAACCAACAAGCTAGTATTATAAAGAGGCTTTACTAGGGACTCTATTTTAGTTTACAAATCACACAAGTATTAATGTTTCCTTGTTAATACTATTATAGCATGGATGTAAACATTTATCATAAACACAAAGATATAATAATAACTATATTTATTATTGCCTCTAGGGCATATCTCCAACACTTTGATAGTTAAAATGCCATATAACTTAACTAAGGCTCAAATATTCCATGAGAAACAAGGCATATTGATGTCAAGTATAGTATATTCGTGACATTGTTGCATAAGGTAAACTGAAGTTATGCAAGTGTGTCTCTTTGTCTCGGTCCTGTGCCGACGCCATCTACCATCTCCCTTACTCAGCAGGATATTGTGTAGCTGAAGCGTCTGCTAGATGATTATGGCAACAACCCAACCCTGAGCTCCACAACCAGAAAGCTTCCAAAGTGTCAAAAATCTAAAGGGTGTGCACATGAGGCTTGGACTTCCCTCCATCTCCATCTTGTGTTCCTCGGATAATGTCACCAAGCCCGTTTCCAATAAGTTTGAGTCACACATATTGTGCATGTATGCATCCTTCATGTGAAAAGGCCTCTATAAACATTAGCACAGACAAAAGAAATTGCATGCATGTGAGAATCAATATACACATGATTATATACATGAATATGGGATGATCTGGATATTTTGGCTTGTATATATATAGTTCATCACAAAGAGTCTTCCTTTCACCAAATAGTTGAGTTAGCTAGATATGTAGAGCTATAGATGGACACGTGTACACTCCTGGAGTAGTCCCTATTCCACTAGTTAACACTACTATGCTATGAGATTTTGGAGTGAAACAAATAATCCTTGTTTCTTTCTAAACAAGTGGCGAGTGAAAGGCAATATGGCTATTTAGAGGCATTCACATCATCGAATCGGTGAGCAGTCTGCCAGGGATATTCCTAATAAGTAGCCCTAACACTCAGATAGAATATAGCAGTCCAAGAAAGCTAACGGGGGTTTGTTTCGGTGCACTCATAGGGCGGCCCAAGATTGCTAGGTAAAGCCCGATGCCCAGTTGGATGGACGGAGGATCTAAGACAGATCCTACAGCAAGCCTAGGAGCCGCGTCACTATGGGAAGCTCAAGCCGAGTTAGACTAGAACTTCTGGATAGCCAAATTGACTCTTACCATGTAAATCCCTAGCAAGCGTCTCATATAAGCCGACACAGAGCACCCTTAGAGGACATGAACAATCTGAGTTCCACAATCGCCTAACCTTCTAAGGCGACGAGATTGTAATCGAAATGCTTCCGCGTGTAGAAATTCGTAGGAAGAGTATATAAGTTGCACCACAGAGACTGAACTTTGAGGTAAGCATTGTTGTCAATCTGGCTTCCGGGTACTCCACGTCCCATGACTCCTATTTACTCTTTGTGAGCCACCCTAGATGGCACTTATACCGTGACAATCCACGACACGTGGTTGAAACAGGGACATCGTCAACCCAAACCCGGGAAGGGAGAAACAAAAGAAATGAAGATGAAACAAAAAAGGCCAGCTAAAAGAAAATAAAGGACCCGAGAAGGAAATAAAATCCCCCAAAAAATGAAAATAATATGCATGTACTCCCTCCGTATGAAAATATAAGATGTTTTAGCTTTGTGAAGCAAATGTATCTAGACTACTTTTAGCATGTAGGTTTACTCATGTTTAGAGTGAATCTATACACTAAAACAAGTCTAGATATATTTTCTTCACAAACGTAAAACATCTTATATTTTAGAGTGAATTCCACTTTTTACCCTTTATTTGTGCATTTATGACACTAATTACCCTATATAATGAAAATTCATCTAAAATACCATTTTCGGAAACTTTAAACCCTCATTTTTTATGTATATCTATTGGGCAAGTGCGAGGTGATGATTGAACCTCGGAATTATCGAGATGGCAACAAAAAATAGAACATTTGGTGTAGAGAAGGGTAGATTTGATCGGCAACGACGTCCTCCGATCTTGACATATTTTATTGCGGCACATCGTCCTAACATGCCGGCCTTATCCATGAACACGTGTTGAATAACTAAAACAGGGCAAAATCATGCTCAGAATTTTCTTAAATAGGACATTCGGGTACAACTTGTACTAAATGGGATAATTAGTGTCTCAAATGCATAAATAGAGGGTAAAAAGTGGAATTCACTCTATATTTTAAAGTTGCCGTCCGCCAGCACGCTCTTTGGCCGCAGAAGCATCAGTCACTCTCGACCAAGGTCTAACTACCATCTCCCTTACAAAGTTATGCAAGTGTGTCTCTTCATCTGGGTCATGTAGTCCTCCATCGACGCCAACTACCATCTCCCTTACTCAGCAGGATATTGCTTAGCTGAAGCGTCTGCTAGATGCTTCTCGCAACAACCCAACCTCGAGCCCCACAACCAGAAAGCTTCCAAAGTGTCAAAAATCTCAAGGGTGTGCACATGAGGCTTGGCCTTCCCTCCATCTTGTGTTCCTCGGCTGATATCACCAAGCCCATTTCCAATAAGTTTGAGTTACACATGTTGTGCATGTATGTATCCTTCATGTGAAAAGGCTTGGATAAACATTAGCACAAAAGAAACGAATTGCATGCATGTGAGCAGCAATATACACATGATTACGTACATGGATATAGGATGATCTTGATATATATATATATATATATATATATATATATATATATATATATATATATATATATATATATATATATATATATATATAGTTCATCACAAAGAGTATTCCTTCCACCATTAACAAATAGTTGTGAGTTAGCTAGCTATGTAGAGCTATAGATGGACACATGTAGTCATGGAGTAGTCCCTATTCCACTAGTTAACACTACTATCCTATGAGATTTTGGAGTGAAACAAATGTTCCTTGTTTCTTTCTATACGAGTGGTGGGTGAAAGGCAATACTGCTATTGCGAGGCATACAAAGATGGACCACATGGGATTGTTCCGGCGCACTCACCGGGTGGCCCAAGACTGCTATGCAAAGCCCGATTCCCAGTTAGATGGACAGATGATCTAAGACGGATCCTACAACGACCCTAGGAGCAACACCGCTATGGGAAGCTCAAGCCGAGTTAGACTAGAACTTCTGGATATCCAAACCGACTCTTACCATGTAAAACCCTAGCAGGCGTCTCATATAAACCGGCACGAAGCAACCTTAGAGGACATAGATAATCTAAAGCCCACAATCGCCTAACCTTCTAAGCCGGCGACCTTGTAATCGAAATGCTTCTATGTGTAGAGATTCATAGGAAGTGCATAGAAGATGCACCACAGACTAGACTGAACTTGAGGCAAGCATTGTTGTCAATCTCGCTTCTGGGTACTCCACGTCCCATGATTCCTCTTTACTCTTCGTGAGCCACCCTAGATGACGCTTACCATGTGACAATCCACGACACGTGGTTAAGAAAACGGGGGCATCCTCAACCCAAACCGGAAAAGGGAAAAACAAAAGAAATGGAATATAAAACAAAAAGGCTGGCTAAAAGAAAACAAAGGACCCGAGAAGAAAATAAAAGCCCCAAAAATAAAATTAAATGAAAATAATATTGTTAAAAAAAATGCATATAGTTAAAATCGGATGGACGGCACACGTTCGCCAGCACGCTCTTTGGCCGCAGAAGCACCAGTCACTCTGGACCAAGGTCTAACTAATACTAGCGGTGCGCTCCAAAGAAGCCTCACCTGCGCATGGAGGACCATTATATTTGCAGAGCTAGCTAGCCAAATAATGCAGTATTATTTGGACTAAACACCGGTTAATAACTCGCTAGGTCGGCAGTTAACTGAATAGGAACCCGTGCGAAGTACAGTAGTACGTGCTACGGAGCTTTCCGAGTGAGTGATCAGTATATTATTGTTAAGTACTACTCTATATCATATCATATCAATCGCTTTGACAGCGAGATCTGGCTATCATGGATCGATCAATCTCCTGATGGCGATGGATCATCGACGCGACGACTCCCGGGTTCCTCCAGGCTGCAGGTGTTCGCTCGTGTAGTGCTGGCTGCCCCCTGATCAACATCTACGATCGGTGTTCTTGATCCTGAAGTGTCCTTGACTCCTTTGCTGGCAGGTCGATCGAGCAACCTACTACGTACCCTTCTCTAACCTTTGATGTCTTTCCGCTTCCTTCATACAGAATTTGATGAGGTCTGATTTTCTGAACTGGACCCTAGTAGGCTAGTACATACGGGAAACAGCATATCAGGATATCGACCAAGTCTCATTAATTGTCTGAACTAAACGTCTAAACCTTGTCCCTTGTCTTTGCCAGTCCTAGCTTCGCCGTTCTTCCGATGAGCCTCCGCCCGATTGGCAATAAAGTTCATATGTCAAGGTATGACCGCAGGAACTCATCCATTCGTGTTCAATTGTTTGAATTGTTTTGTTAATATATGATTTAGTTTCACTAGTTATTGAGATTATTGAGTTTGAACAAAAATTATGGTTCCATTTGGTATGTCGCACCGGGGCCCTCCAAATCCTGGAGACGGGTCGGTGTATACTACTCCCTCCGATCCTAGTTCAAATCCATGACACTTATTCAGAATTGAAGGAAGTAGTATTTTTTTTTAGTTTGATCTTGCCTTTTTCACAGCTTGATTTTTCCCGACCGATCTTATCGTATCAATCATGACGCGTCCACCTAAACTAAAATTAATCTGAATGAATTACTGCCGACTCCCTATGAAAGGGAAAGAATTGGTTTTTTGCTAGACCAGACCAGCTGAGTGATGTTCACGTCCAAGCTCTCAAATTCCGATTTGTTTACTGGTTGTTTTGGCGTAGAATTTTCACAGCCTGAAAGTTCCCAAAGTGACAAGCCATGGCGTGCACAAGAGGCTGGGCCCATCTCCATCTCCTGCTCCTCAGCAGATATCACCAAGCCCTTTTCCAATAAGTCTGACTCACACATATGTTGTGCATCTCCGTGCAAAAAAAAACACATGTTGTGCATATGTATGTATCCTTCTCCCTCGCGACTCCCCCTCGCGTCGCCCCCTCCTGGCGACCGAGGGGGCCAAACCCTACCCCGCCGCCACCTCCTCTCCCTCCATCCTTCTCCCTCCTCGTCGCCCCCGGAGGGCAGCCGGCCTAAGTGCGCGGTGCCGGTGATGGGGGCAGCGGGGATCTGGCCTCCCGGCCCCAGCGCGCCAGTAGGGAGGAGAACGCCGGCACTGGACGGGCCCCCCTCGCCATCGACGTCTTCGCGGCTCCGGCCGGCGGTGGCTTCGTGGGAGCTCAGATCTGGAGGCGGCGGCCAATACCGGAGTGGGGCGGGTGGCGATCTGGTGGAGGAGGTGTCGATGATGGGATTCCGTTGGAAGACCTAGATCGGCTCTCTATCCCTATTTTCCTGCTCGGTCCGTTCTCCGGAAACCGGTCGGCGGTGTGGGGATCGTTGTGTCGGATCTAATAAAGGAGGTGGTCCTTTGGTTTCTTTCGCACGAAGACGAAGATCTGCTTGATGTCTACCATCGTTGATCTGGTCTGGAGAGACGGGTTACGGAAGGTTCCTCCGGCGAACTCCCATGGGCGTATCATGCCTGGAGATTGCTGGATCGGAAGGTATTCGGTCATGCGCATCTTGTTTTTCTGGCCGTTTGGTTTCAGCGGGAGCGTTGCGAAGCTCTGTTATTTGTTTCCATCAAGTGTCATTCTTAGAGCCATGGTGAAGTCATATGCGGAGAATGTCAGGAAAGCGGAAGTATGAGGGTAGCGATGGTGATTTTTATTCTTGTGGCGACGAAGAACTGGCTGCGTGATCTGGGACTCATTGCAGCGACTGTTGATGCGGGAAGACAACACAGGGGGAGTTTTCAGTCTTATCTTGCAGGGTGAAAATTCAAGGTCTGGCCTTAACTGTTTGTGCTTGGCAATGACCTTGTTAAAGGCATTGTTTTGTGAGCAAGGACTTTCTCCAGGATGAAAACCTATGATCTTTGATCGGACAACGACGACGCTTGGGCACTGTTTCCTTCTTGAAGGCGTTATTATTGGAGTGGAGGACTACTGGTGTTGTTCTGATGGTGTCAGTATCGTTGCTTTGAGGATTAGTTCTCTGTAGCGGGACATTTCTTTTTTGTAATTTTTTTCTAAGTTGTGTGCATCCGTAGATCCGCTAGGGCATGCGTTGTTGCAGAGGCTGGGTGTAATTGGTATCATGTGATATTAATATATACTCTTTTCTAAAAAATGTATCCTTCATGTGAAAAGGCTTGGATATACATTAGCACAAACGAATTGCATGCAGGTGAGCAGCAATATACACATGATTACATACATGGATATGGGATGATCTGGATATTTTAGCTTGTATATATATTTCATCACAAAGAGTCTTCCTTCCACCAATTAACAAACAATTGTGAGTTAGCTATCTATGTAGAGCTATAGAGGGACACATGTACTCCTTGAGTAGTCCCTGTTCCACTAATTAACACTACTATGCTATGAGATTTTGGAGTGAAACAAATAATCCTTGTTTCTTTCTATACGAGTGGTGAGTGAAAGGCAATATGGCTATTGAGAGGAATTCACATTATTGAATCGGTGAGCAATCTGCCAGGGATATGCCTAACATGTAGCCCTAAAACTTAGAGAGAATGTAGCAGTCTGACTTGGCCATGTAGGGTTTGTTTCGGTGCACTCATCGGGCGGCCCAAGACTGCTAGGTAAATCCCTATTCATGGTTGGATGGACGGTTGATCTAAGACGGATCATACAACGAGACTAGGACCATCCTCGCTATGGCAAGCTCAAGCCGAGTTAGACTAGAACTTATAGTTAGACGAACAGACTCTTCCCATGTAAACCCCTAGCAGGCGTCTCATATAAGCCGGCACGAAGCAACCTTAGAGGACACGGACAATCTAAAGGCCACAATCGCCTAACCTTCTGAGCCGGCGACATTGTAATCGAAATGCTTCCATGTGTAGAGATTCATAGAAAGAGCATAGAAGCTGCACCACAGACTAGACTGAACTTGAGGCAAGCATTCTTGCAATCTCGCTTTCGGATACTCCACGTCCCATGAATCCTCTTTACTCTTCGTTAGCCACCCTAGATGACACTTACCACGTGACAATCCATGACACGTGGTTGAGAAAACGGGGGCATCCTCAACCCAAACTGGGAAAGGGAAAAACAAAAGAAATGAAAAATGAAAAAAAATGCCGGCTAAAGAAAACGTAAGACAAAAAACCAGAGAAGAAAATAAAAAACAAAATAAAATGAAAATTATATGCATTCGCCCGCACCGTCTTTGGCCCGCAGAAGCACCACTCACTCTGGACCAAGGTCTAACTAATACTAGCGGCGTGCTGACAAGAGGAAAGCTCCAAAGGAGCCTCACCTACGGATGGAGGACCATTGTATTTGCAGAGCTAGCTGGGCAAATAATGCAGTATTATTTGGACTAAACGCCGGTTAGAGCATGTCTAACAGGCCCCGTATTTTTTTGTCCCTTAAACGCGAGTAGAGGGCCCTGTATTCACTTTTCGCCGGCCGAAAACTTGTCACCCCGTATCCCCACCCCGTAAAACAGAATGGGTGGGAATACGGGGTCTGCTAGCTCGGATGAGTTTTCAACCCCTCAAAACAGGGTTTTTTGACAAATTGGATATTAGAACCAACACAACATTCACATAAAATAAATGTTTTACATCACACAATAATCGTCATAATTATTACAATAATGTTTGACAAATCCGCCATGTGCGCATCCTCCGAAGCCATCTACCACGGTGAAGCATACATCAGCCCCAAACACGTCCATTTTACCGGCGAGAACGAAGAAGAACGCGGCGGAATACTCACCGGCGAAAACGGCGGAGAAGACCGCGGCGGGGGTGCGGCGGCGCGCGCGGAGGGATGCGGATCTTCGGCGGGGGTGCGGCAGAGGTGCGGCGGGCGTCGACGCAGCTCGGCGCGGCTCGGCGAGCGGCCGAAGGACGCGGATCTGACGGATTCCGGCGGCGGCGCGCGGGGAAAAACGGGTTGGGGGAACTGAAATGTCCACGCGCAATTTCGAAAATGGGATACTGGTTTGGCCCTCTATCCCTGCTCTCACCCCGCACAAGTAGGGGGCGAAGACCCGCCCCGTAATCGAAAACAGCAAAAATCGGAACTGAGACCGTCTTTACGGGGTCTGCTAGATGGCCGGGTAGAGCCGAAACCCGTATTCGGCGGTTATTATACGGGTTTGGCCCTTTTAAAGGGTCTGTTAGACATGCTCTTAATAACTTGCTAGCAATGTAAGTAGCCATGTCTTTTGCTCTGTCTCTAGCAGCTAATAAGTAGGAACCCCTGCGAAGCTACCACGCAAGTACAGTAGTACGTGCTACGGAGCTTTCCGAGTGAGTGATCAGTATATTGTTAACTAATCCTCTGTATCATATCATGTCAATCGCTTTGACAGCGAGATTTTCCACAGCTTGTTAAGATCTGGAGTAGAGAGCAAAGGCGCCCATTGTGTATACTAGTAGTAGTATATTTTTTAGGAGTATGATCTTGCCTTTTCCACAGCTTGGTTTTTCCCGACCGATCTTATCGTATCCATCATGACGTGTCCACCTAAACTAAAACTAATCTGAATGAATTCATGTCGATCTCTCTGTGAAAGGGAAAGAATTGGTTTTTTTCATAGACCAGACCAGACCTGCTGAGTGATGTTCACGTCCAAGCTTGCGGCCGCCATTGGGCGCCCAATTCCCGATTTGTTTACGTGCTGAGTGTTTTGGCGTAGAATTTCCTCGTCTTCCATACAGTACTCATTGATGTTTTTTTTCTTTGAATGGGGAATCCAGTACTGCTTGTTGATGTAGACACTGCCGATGATTTAAATCGATTTTTGGAGGACTCGATGCCTTCGGTTTTGCACTGTTACTTCTGCTAGTGATGACAGGTTTAGTCAGAGGCAAACTTTACAAACTTTAACCAATCATAGATAAAAAATAGTAATATGTACAGAACTAAACAAAATTAAATTATAAGCATAATGACATATACTTTGATGTAGTATATATTTGGTATTATCTATGTTGATATTTTATTATGCATAGTCAAAACTCAAACGTTATAAATCTTGACATTGACCAAATTTAATATGTGGAGTAATATGAAATAGAGAGAGCACACCATTTTCATTAAAAAATTAAATTAGAGAAACCATGCATGTTGCCTACTTGTTGGCACAATAATCTTTTGCATGCAAAGTTTGCACTTTTTTTTGGAAATGATTCAAGATCTAAAACCATTTGCGGAACCGAACCGTCGTCGTCCCCGCGTCGCTCCCAGGGGGCGGCTCGGTCGACCGTCCCCATCCCCGCCACCGCCACCCCCTCCCCCTTCCACCTCCGCCTGCCGCCGGTCGAAGGCCGCGCGGCTGACGGCGGCGGCTGGCCTCCCTCCTCTCGCGCGATGGGATCTCTGCGGGGGCTTCTTCCCATCGGGTGGCGGGAGCTCCGGCCGGAGCGGCGCAGCGGTCCTGGACGGTGTGGCGTCTACGACGGAGTTTTGGGCGCTGGGGCGGCGGCCCCGGATTTCCTCGGCGGTGCGGCGGCTGCGGTGGCCGCGTGGGTGGCGCGGCGGCGGGTCCTGGGAGCTCGTGTCTGCGGCCTTCGGCATTTGTCCTCGAGCCCCGCGTCTATGTCGGTCGGCGCCCCCCTCTTCCTGGGTTTCTAGCGGTGCCCTCGGTGCTCTTCGACGGTGCGTCTTCGGCGATAGGCTGGTGCTGCCCGGCCTCTCTTCTCCGTGTGGTGCGGTTGATGGCGGCCATGGTCGTGGGTCTCTCCGGTCTGGTATGATGGTGGTGGTGGCTGTTGTGCGGTGTTTTGGCGTTACCGGCGTGCGAGGTGGAGGATGTGGTATTCGTTCCTGTCTACGGCGACAGCTGCCCGGGTTCGCTCTGGTTGCTTCGGCAGCTAACTCGCGGGCACGATGATGATCTGTACGGCGGCTTCTGTCGCAGCGACGGGGAGCCTAGGTGTGGCGGTATGCAGGTGGCCGGGTCTAGCTGTCCTGTCCGATGGCTTCAGAGGTAGGCGTGTGGGATGGTGATGGTGGTCTGGCCGGCCACGAGTGGCGAGTGTGAGGTTGCGACTCTCTGCTGGGCAAAAGTATTGTTCTAGCTGCGGCTAGAGCCGACGGCGGTGACGCCTTTTGGCGCCGTTTTCCTCCTTGGGGGCGTTGTCGTGGTGGTGTTCTTGCGCCTTCGCCCGGGTTCTCTGGGGAAACCCTGATCCCTTGAGGTATCGGGCGAGGGCGGCACTTTCTTGTGTCGTTTGGCCTCCTGGGTCCTCGCCTTGGATGCTCTGTCGGCCATAGGGACTTGCGGATCAAGTTGGTTGCTGGCGTCGACGGGCCGTTGGGCTTCCTCGTCTCGGCGGTCTAGCGGACACGACTTCGGTTTGGTGTGCTCCGGGTGAAAACCCTGCTCTGGCCACGGCCGATGCCGGGGATGGCGGCGCTCTTGGTCGTCGCTTCCCTCGTTGGAGGCATCAATATGGAGGCCCTTTCCTGTGTTGGTGTTCGGTTTGTCTGTCTTGTCGGTTTTTTCCTTGGCCCGTTTTCGGCTAGGTGGTGCGCGGCCCCGGAGGTCGGCGTGGTTGTTGGAGCGGCGGCTCTGAGTCTTTGCCTCCGCCTTGTTGCGTTTTGAGGTGTTTTGGGTGTCGGCCTTGGCCGCTTGGGTGGCTAGGCCTTCGGCTCGTGTGGTGCGCGGCCTCGGGGCCGGTGTGGGATGTTATGTTGTATCGGTTTTCGGCTAGTATCCCTCATAAACCGGCCATCTCTCTTCTACTGTATCAATGAATGGCAAGCCTATTGCCTAGTTTTCAAAAAAAAAAGTTTGCACTTTTTTCCTCAGGCCCAAACGCAGCATGCTGATATCACCTGGCCCGTTTCCAGTAATGTTGAGTCACATATGTTGTGCATGCATGCATCTTTCATGTGAAGAGGCCTGGTGCGTGTGATAATAAGAGAAACAATAGCATGACCGAATTGCATTGCATTGCATGTATGCAGCAATATACTCATGATTACATACATGGAGATGGGATGATTTGGGTATTCTCATTTGTATATATATATATATATATATATATATATATATATATAGTCCATCCCGAACAGTCTTTTTCCATGCCATCTAGAGCCATCGATGGACCAACGTATTCCCAATATAGTAGCTATTCCACTATTTAACACTACTACTACTATGCTATGAGATGTTGGAGTAAAACAAATAAGCCTAGCGTTTGTTTAGACGAGCAACAAGGCTATTGTATCATAGAACCAATGAGCAGTTGTTTGGAAAATGAGCACATTTGCAATCCATAGTCTCCCCGCTTGGGTGTACCCCATAGTAAGGCGGTTGTATAGATTGGCTGCCAAGTCCCCACGCATTCAGCTGAAGTGGAGGCTGCTCAAGATCTCCTTTGGTGGAGGGTCATTCATAATTTTGTTCCATGCCGTCAAATTCTGAAAGAGAGGCATATGGATCAAATTGCACACTGCAAGACGTGTGGTGCTAAAGAGGAATCAATCTTTCATGCATTATTTGAGTGTACATGGGCGAGACAGTTCTGGCAAGAATTGAAGAAGGCTACCGCAATCAAATTACCGGTTTTACACCCTATGTCATGGTCGATAGACCTGATTGATGGGAGGCTGGCTTCAGAAGAGACCGCAAGTGTGATTTTGTGTGGATGCTGGGCTGTTTGGACCGAGAGAAATGCAGTGTGGCATGGTGATAAAGGCCGCTCCGTTACTGAATCTGTCAACTGGACTTTAGACACTACAATTGACCTTACACGGACAGGGAAAAGCAAAATACCGAAACCTGCTCGTGTTAATGCTAGATGGAGGAAACCTGTTCCTGGAATATATAAGATCAATGTTGATGCGAGTTTTCGGGGCGACGATATGCAAGGGGGGACTGGGCTAATTGTTAGAGACCACAATGGAGTTATGATACGTGCACATGCTTTGTGGTATGAGGAGGCAGCAAGCGCTAGAATTATGGAGGCCGAAGCGATTCGGGATGCAACTAAATTTGCTGTTGAAAGGGGCTACCAGAACGTGCACATTGAATCCGATGCACAGGAGGTAGTGAGTCTTTTGAATGACCCTACAAATGGCAGGTCAGAAATCGCCAGTATTTGTCGAGAAGTGAAGGATCTTGGGGATGCATCACTAGCTTTCATATCTCGTATGTTAGTAGGCAGGCAAATCAAGCAGCCCATAGTATAGCTAGTAAAATTTCTAGTGTAAGAAGGAGGTGCCTATGGTTAAACTATATACCACAGATTTTAGTTACTATTCTTGAGAACGATTGTAATAGCCATGAGTAATAAGTAAAGCTTCCTTGATTCGCAAAAAAAAATCTCCTTCGACATGTTCATCGAGACCATAACACACACCAAGGCAATTCGCCCAGAAAGGAAGACCGACACATACATGTATGTTGAGATGATGGCCTCACCGGTGTTGGATACTACCCTAGGTGTGAGTCTTCGGGTTGCAATGTAACTCGCTAGCTGACTCCTTCCCATGTTCGGCCAGTCCCTGCCAATCGCTCGCTTCATCTTCTAGGCACATGTAGTGGTACCTTGGTCTAGGAAACTTCGGAGTCTTGTTGTGCTACGGTGGTGTTTGGCAAAGGGTGTGACACGGTTTAGAGGCTCGGTGCCACGCCTCCTCGCCTTTCTTGGATGGAGGTTGGGAAAATCGTGCTTATCACTCTGCTGAAGAAAGAGCCACCCACAAGTCTATACCGATAGCATGATAATGGGCATGTGTGTCGTAAGCTTTTTATTGGGCCACGTCGGTGCAAGATTGGAATCAAAAACTTTTTACCCTAACGCAACACGGCAAGATCCGGCTCGGTGAGATGGCCATGGTTTTTACCACTAAACGTGTAGTTGCGGAACCTGTGTAGCGCATCAAGATAGTGTACTCCTAGTGTCCCTCGTCTCCACGATCATCCCCGGCTCTTGCTTCTTCTTCTCCGATTCTGGTTTACTCTCTGTCTCAAGCATCCCAAGTGTGGCGTCTCTGATGATATCAACACGTACAATCTGAAATGGCTCCGATGATATGTTAATCTCAGCTTCGGGTGCCATGGGGCGGGAGGTGGAGGCGATGACTTCGCTCACTTGTATGTCATCTCTCTTTCCTCCACCCTCCTCACCTATGTATGTATAGGGAGTAAGCGGCGGGACACAACACTTGTTACTCTCAGTACAAAATCCTAACCCTAGTTGATGTCGTTAACCCCCCATCAGTGACTGGCAAGTGGCATGTCACAAGCCTCCCATAAATGGATGTAGATCTCCAATGGTGTGCTCGTGTCCATTTGTAGAAATCCACTCCGCAAGTAACTACTCCCTCCGTTTCAGTTTACAAGGCCTATGCGTATATCTAGGTTATCAATTTGACCTATATAATTTGAATTATATAATATAAAAATTATATCATTGGAAAATACAAAGTCTAAAGTTTTCGGTGATATATTTTTTGCAATATATACATCATACTAAGTTGCTTAATTTGGCGACATAGAACTACGTGCAGGACTTGTAAACCGAAACGGAGGGAGTACCATTTGCTCAAGGCCCTTTAATATCGACGTTATCGGCGCACAACCTATTCATGCTGATAGTTCCAAGGTTTGTAGGTGAAATACACATTAATTACACAATAGGTCAAAACATGTACAACATTGCATTTAGACAAAAGGCTTCATGGCGGTTATGAGTGTCTAACCGGCTACTGGAGATAGTTTCAAGGTTTTTATACCAGTAGACATCTTTAGTTACACAATAGCTACAAACATGCTTGCATCGATAGAAAAAACATTGCATTATTACATTGATTCTTCATTCAGTTTAATAATAAATCTCTTCCAGAGTTTAAGTAAATGAGTACAGCCCAAGATTCTTATAGGTGCATGTTTTAGTTGTAGGGCTTTGCAGTAATGACGAAGCCCAACGCAATCCACCGAAGCCCTGACATGTTGTCGGGTTCTGCACGCCGGCACAGGGTGGTGCCCCACCACCACCGTAGGATTTGGACGGGGAAGGGAATGTGTTAGGCCTACATTTAGAGGGCGAAGGGTATACTTGTTTCATTTCCCTAATTTACGTCTACTTGAGTTCAACATAAAATCACTATGGTTCGTCAGTTGTACCACCACCGAAGGTCGACACAAGGCAGACCCATCACTAGTAGTTTGCATCGGTAAGAAAATGTAAAAACTGTGACACACATTACTGGAAAACAGGCCTTCGGTTCGATCTGAACAACGTCATCAGTCCCGGCCCGTCACGAACCGCGACTAGTGCTAGCACTAGTCCCGGGCCATGAGGCCTCCAACAGCTAGAAATGGCAATAAGCACTAGTTCCGGGCCGGACCAGAGCATTAGTCCCGGTCCGTAATACGGCACGGGACTAATAAGCTGGAGCGGGCCAACAGCTCTTTTCGGGGACTATTAGTCCCGAGTCGTATCACGGGCCGGGACTAATTGTCCATCACTATATATATAGCTCCCTGGCCAGCTGTCCTAAAGCATATGGTGGCCATTTTTCTCAAAGAAGCAAGAGAGTTCATGCCATTTTTTTCTCAAGATTTGTCAAGATTTAGTTTGCAACACCTAAATCCAAAGCTTTAAAAGGTTAGAACTTCATTCTTTCATCTCTTATTGCTACTTTAGCTCTATAATGCTCTAGAAGTATAGAGATATGGATCAAATGCATGCATGCTCTAGAAGTAGCTAGAAGGATTTTGATATATATGTGTAAAAAAATTTGATTAGGCACATAGTTACTGAAAATTGAAATGTGTAATTTTAGAGTTTCAGAGCTTAGAATGGAATGAGGTTTTCACTGATAGGACAATAATAAAAAACTCCACATTTATCATGTTGATTGTTTTCTCCAATTCACAAATTGGTGCATGTAAATTTTTCAAAATTCAAAATTAATGCTCTAGAAGCTCTCAATATAACTTGTAATAATTTTATCATGTTGTGTAATGGTTTTTGATATAATTTTACTATAATGCAGATGGTCCGGAAATGGATGTACGGTACTGACCGACGCTCTGGCGAGTTCATTAATGGTGTGCATGAATTCATCCGTGTTGCTGATGCAAACAAGCACAATGGTTTTGTATTCTGTCCATATAATGGATGTAGGAATCAGAAGGATTACTCTGACTCAAAAACCCTTCACAGCCACCTGTTGAAGTCTGGCTTCATGCCCAGTTATAATTGTTGGACCAAGCATGGAGAGAGAGGAGTTATAATGGAAGACAATAAAGAAGAGGAGGAGGATGACAACTATCATGATTTCCCTGAGTACGGAGATACTTCCATGGGGGATGCTGAAGGGGAGGATGAAGAAGAGACACATGATGAACCCGCTGATGATCTTGGTCGGACCATTGCCGATGCACGAGGAGATTGTCAAACTGAAAAGGATAGGGAGAAGTTCAATCACATGCTAGAGGATCACAAAAGGTTGTTGTACCCAAATTGCGAAAATGGTCTGAAATAGCTGGGCAGCACACTGGAATTGCTGCGATGGAAGGCTGAGTGTGCTATACCTGACTCCTCATTTGAAAAGTTGCTGAAAATGATGAAGAATATGCTTCCAAAAGATAACATATTGTCCGCCAGTACGTACGAAGCAAAGAAGGTTGTCTGCCCTCTAGGTTTAGAGGTTCAGAAGATACATGCATGCCCTAATGACTGCATCCTCTACCGCGGTGAGGAGTATGAGAATTTAGATGCATGCCCGGTATGCACTTCACTTCGGTATAAGATTAGACGAGATGAACCTGGCGACATTGAGGGCGAGCCCCCCCGGAAGAGGGTTCCTGCGAAGGTGATGTGGTATGCTCCTATAATACCACGGTTGAAACGCTTATTCAGAAACAAAGAGCACGCCAAGTTGTTGCGATGACATAAAGAGGAACGTAAGTCAGATGGGATGTTGAGACACCCCGCTGATGGGTCACAATGGAGAAAAATCGATAGAAAGTACCCGGACTTTGTAGATGATGCAAGGAGTTTAAGGTTTGGTCTAAGTACAGATGGCATGAATCCCTTTGGGGAGCAGAGCTCCAGTCATAGCACCTGGCCCGTGACTCTATGCATCTATAACCTTCCTCCTTGGTTGTGCATGAAGCGGAAGTTCATTATGATGCCAGTGTTGATCCAAGGTCCGAAGCAATCCGGCAACAACATTGATGTGTACCTAAGGCCATTAGTGGAAGAACTTTTACAGTTGTGGCACGAACCCGGGATACGCGTGTGGGATGAGCACAAGAAGGAAGAATTTAACCTCCGAGCATTGCTTTTCGTAACAATCAATGATTGGCCTACTCTTAGTAACCTTTCAGGACAGTCAAACAAGGGATACAATGCATGCACACACTATTTAGATGAGACTGAAAGTATATATTGGGAACATTGTAAGAAGAATGTATACAATGAGCATCGTCGATTTCTTTTGGCCAAGCATCCCTTAAGAAAGAAAGGAAAGCATTTCAACGGTCTGGCATGTCACCAGACGAAGCCTAAGGAGCGTACTGGTGCTGATATATTTGATATGGTCAAAGATTTGGATCAACTGGTAACCTTTGGAAAGGGTCCTGGAGGAAAATCTGTTCCAAAAGACGCTGAAGGACAGGCACCCATGTGGAAGAAGAAATCTATATTTTGGGAGCTACCATATTAGAAATTCTTAGAGGTCCGCTCTACAATCGATGTGATGCATGTGGCGAAGAATCTTTGCGTGAACCTACTAGGCTTCTTGGGCATGTATGGGAAGACAAAAGATACACCGAAAGCACGAAAGGACCATCAATGTATGAACGACCCAGATGGCCTGCATCCAGAATGGTTTCAAGGTCATGCCAGCTACGCTCTTACCAAACAAGAGAAGGAAATATTTTTTGAATGCCTAAGCAGTATTAAGGTCCCGTCTGGCTTCTCATCGAATATAAAGGGGATAATAAATATGGTAGAAAAAAGTTCTAAAACCTAAAGTCTCATGACTGCCACGTGATTATGACGCAAATGCTTCCGATTGCATTGAGGGGGCTTCTACCAGATAATGTTCGAGTACCCATTGTGAAGCTATGTGCATTTCTCAATGCAATCTCTCAGAAGATAATCAATCCTGAAGATCTACCACGGTTACAGAATGATGTGGTCCAATGTCTTGTCAGTTTTGAGTTGGTGTTCCCACCATCCTTCTTCAATATTATGACGCACCTGCTGGTTCACCTAGTCGAAGAGATTTCCATTCTCCATCCTGTATTTCTACACAATATGTTTCCCTTTGAGAGGTTCATGGGAATCTTAAAGAAATATGTTCGTAACCGTGCTAGGCCAGAAGGAAGCATCTCCAAGGGCTATGGAACAGAGGAGGTCATTGAATTTTGTGTTGACTTTGTTCCTGACCTTAAGCCGATTGGTCTTCCTCAATCGTGGTATGAGGGGAACCTGAGTGGAAAGGGTACTCTAGGAAGGAAATCAATAATATGTAGGGACGGACATTCTTACACCGAAGCACATTACACCGTTCTACAGAATTCTATCTTGGCAGCCCCATATATCGAGGAACACAAGAAAATCTTACGCTCCAACAACCCTGGAAAGCATGACTCTTGGATTAGCGATGAACACATGAAGAGTTTTGGCGGTTGGTTGCAACATCTCATCAAAAACAACACTCTTGGAGATCAGCTATACTTGTTGTCTAGGTCACCATCTTCGACTATATCGACTTTCCAAGGGTACGAGATAAATGGGTATACATTTTACACGATAGCCAAAGATAAAAAGAGCACCAACCAAAACAGTGGTGTCCGCTTTGATGCAACAGACAACAATGGGTCAAAGACCACATATTATGGTTACATAGAGGAGATATGGGAACTTGACTATGGACCTACTTTTAAGGTCCCCTTGTTTTGGTGCAAATGGGTCAAGCTGACAGGAGGAGGGGTTGAGGTAGACAAGAAATACGGAATGACATCGTTGGATCTCAACAATATTGGGTACTTAGACGAACCATTCGTCCTAGCCAATGATGTGGCTCAGGTTTTCTATGTGAAGGACATGTCTACCAAACCTAGAAAAAGAAAAAATAAGAAAAAGAATACATCAGACGATGAGCCAAAGTGCCACATAGTTCTTTCAGGAAAAAGAAAAATCGTGGGAGTGGAGGACAAGACTGACATGTCAGAAGATTGTGATAAGTTTCATGAAATTCGACCCTTCGCGGATACGACAGGATCAGAAAGGAACACACGCGAAGAAATGATATGTAATAATTGTAACATTTTATGAGTGAAGATGCTCCATGCATGTGTCCATTTTTATAGTATTGTCTTCAAACAATCTTGAGTGTGTTAGTCCCGTTTTGTGGCTGGAACGGGACTAAAGGAGGGCCTTTAGTACCGATTCATATGTACCATTAATATCTGATTTCCAAACGCGTGATGTCACATATTAGGGAGTGCCTTTATGACCAGTTTCTCGGAGATGCCGGAGGACTGGGCTCCGTCGGCATCTCCCTGAAACTGGCCGTAGTGGTGTCCCTGCTCTCGAAAACCATCTTGCAGCTTGTAACTTCTCTAACTAGATCAATACGCCTGGGAGCTAACTAATTTCACATATTAGGGAGTGCCTCTATGACCAGTTTCTCGGAGATGCCAGAGGACTGGGCTCCGTCGGCATCTCCCTGAAACTGGCCGTAGTGGTGTCCCTGCTCTCGAAAACCATCTTAGAGATGCCTCAAACTGGCTGGAGGACTGGACTCACAAGGATGCCTATTTATAGTACAAGCAGCTCGGCATAATGTCGACACTCACGACATAATGTCGACACTCACCCCTATTATTAGTGCTGACTCATGTTTAGTCCCGGTTGGTGTCTCCAACCGGGACTAAAGGTTCATCTTTAGTCCCGGTTGGTGACACCATCCGGGACAAGGTACAAGCCGCACGACATAATGTCGACACTCACCCCTATTATTACTGTTGCCTGGCCCAGTCTGCCGCAATCCCTTCAGTCGTGGTTGGTTTCTCCAACCGGGACTAAAGATGAACCCTCTCTTTATATAGGCATTTCCCTCTATTTATTAGGTAACACTCAAGACATTTATTAATATTAAAAACTGGGACAAACCGGGACTAGCTAACACTCAGGACTAAAGCCGCCCCTTTAGTCATAATCATGCCTAGTCCTATAGTACGCAGTTTCAGGGTCTTCTTCGTCATCATCATCATCGTCGTCGTCATCGTCACCTACCACTCCGGGGATCCTTATCCCATCCATGGCATATACCAGGGGCCATTCCAGCCTCGGATTCACGGCGGGCGGGGGAGGGGTCTCCTGGAAGACGATGCCGCTACCGCCGGGTCGGTGTGGGGCCTTTTTGTGGCTCTGTGGCGGGTGGACTCGTGGGCACCGCAGGCGAGGATGGTCTCCCCCGGCGATGTAGCGCATCAATCCGATGATAGTACGGTTCGCCCACCACAAACGACGGCCGACTTCGTTGTGGTTCACCGGTGGCGGGCCATCACCCTCGTACCTGGCGAGCTCCCTTTCCCGCCTATTAGCGAAGAAGGCATTCCAGGTGTCTTAGTTGTCGGGATCCCACTGGGGATCCATCCGCTGCTCCGGCGTGAGCTCGTGGTAGAAATGGTTTGTGATGGCCGCCTGGCGTGCGGAACCTTGAGGGACAGGAACCCCTCCAGCGCTCAGCATCCAGCTGGCGGGCGGCCGGTAGCCCGACAGACAAGGGTAGTTGGAGGCGCACAGCGCTTCGGTCTCCTCGAGGGTCAGAATGGCCCAGTAGGCGTTGTCCATTGTTCTAAGAGAGGATGGTGTGGATGTGTGGATAGCCATGGCATGATCGCCCTAAATATAGAGGGAAAGGGCGGGAAAACTTGGCGTGAACTTTGGGAAATGGCGGGAAATATCTTTAGTCCCGGTTAGTGACTACATCCGGGACTAAAAGCTCTCGTAGAAAGGAAAGGGCGGGAAAACTTGGCGGGAAGCGGTGGGAAATGGCGGAAAATATCTTTAGTCCCGGTTTGTGACTACAATCGGGACTAAACGGATATTATATTAAGATTATTTATATTTTTCTGATAATAATAGACATATTATTTGTGTTATTTGGATTATTACAATAGAAGATATGATTTTCCAAAGTTTTTATATTAGTTTTGAATTAAAAAAGAAAATTTACAAATGAAATAATTTATAAATGATGCAAATAGATAAATTGATATTATATTAAGATTCTTTATATTTTTCTGATAATAATAGACATATTATTTGTTTTATTTGGATTATTACAATAAAAGATATGATTTTCCAAAGTTTTTATATTAGTTTTGAATTAAAAAAAGAAAATTTACAAATGAAATAATTTATAAATGATTCAAACAGATAAATGGATATTATATTAAGATTCTTTATATTTTTCTGATAATAATAGACATATTATTTGTTTTATTTGGATTATTACAATAAAAGATATGATTTTCCAAAGTTTTTATATTAGTTTTGAATTAAAAAAAAGAAAATTTACAAATGAAAAAAATTATAAATGATGCAAACAGATCAATGGATATTATATTAAGATTCTTTATATTTTTCTGATAATAATAGACATATTATTTGTTTTATTTGGATTATTACAATAAAAGATATGATTTTCCAAAGTTTTTATATTAGTTTTGAATTAAAAAAAGTAAATTTACAATAAAACTATTAGTCGCGGGTTGTGGCTGGACCCGGGACTAAAGGGTGCCTGCGCGCGCAAAAACGAAGCGGCCGAAAAAACCCTTTAGTCCCGGGCCGTGGCTTAACCCGCGACTAAAGGGAGGGTCTTTAGTCGCGGGTTAAGCCACGACCCGCGACTAAAGGGTCTTTAGTCACGGGCGGTGGCTTAGCCCGGGACTAAAGGTCTGTCCCTTTATATTGTGGTGCTAGCGGAGGTGCTGCGCCCCAACACTTCGCATTTCTCATCGAAGACGAAGCACAGACGAAGACGAAAGTAGGGGAGGTGTTGTCCGATTCCGTCGCCGCTCCGCAGGTGAGATGGTTCTCCAGGACGTGCCGCTCCGTCGTGCCGCCGCCGCTCCGCAAAGACGGTGCCTGTGCGACGGTTAGGGTTCGGCCAGGGAAGGAAACGAGAGAGGGAGCGAGCCTAGGGGGAATGAGAGGATAGGGGAGAGGGAGAGGCGTGCTCTCTAGAGCGGCGGCAGCGCGGATCGGCGGCAGCGCGGATCGGCGACGGACACGGCCGGCGAGGGCGTCGCGCGCCACACCGAGCAGCGCTTGGCCAGAGGACGACAGGGGGAAGGACGGCCGGCGAGGTGGGCCGTGTTGGGCTGCTGGCTGCGCATGCAAGCGACAGGAAAGGAAGAGGGGAGAGTGTAGGGTTCGCAGCATAGAAAACAAAAAATTTCCTATGATGGGAACTATGTACCAAGATCTATCTACTAGATACAAACAACGGGCGGATGTATATCCGTAGAGAACATACCCTTGAAGACCGACAAAGCTTAACGAGTTCAACTCGTGGTTGATGTAGACGATCTCTTGCCGATCTCAAGATCGAGAGGAAGTCCTAGCGCCGCAAATCAGCAGCGCATCCGTGCTCGCACACACGTTCGAGGCACCGAGCAACTTCCGCCTCCTCGCTCCAGCGATGCAGCGAAAGCACAACTCTTTCTTGCCGAATAGCCACCGGGAACATTTATCTCGCTAGTCCGAGACCATGGGGGATAAATTCTAGAGGGGGAGAGAGATCCTTCACGAGGAGGTGTGAGAGACAAGTGAGAGGAGGGGCTCCTTTGTAGGAGGAGGAGGGCACCCAAGGGGTGGCCGCCGGCCATGGGGGCTGCCCCCTCCCCTCCTTCATTCATGTGGGTGGACACTCCACTCACAAAATGGCCCTTCAATTTTCTCCAGTCAAAAATCCACTCAAATTCCCATTAAATTTCCACCAAATTTAATGCAAACTCTCATTAAATAAAAATCTTTTATTTTATTCAGAATTTTGTCAATTACTTTAATGACAAGCATTCACAAATAACCCCTTGCTAGAATTCCATTTCACATGCATAACCACTTTATGCAATTTCACCCGAAAACCCGTTTCGGTATCTAGTTAAATAAATTCCTGTGCTTGTTTATTATTTCGGCATGAAACTTTTGCTCCAATTGGATGTCGGTGTCTCTTAAGTGTGTCACCCTATGGTTCGTGAATAATGCGGACATGATCGAGACCCTTCTCGGATCAATAATCAGAAGCGGGATCTGGAGACCCATACTGACTCCCACACATTCAACGATGACTTTCTTGTGATCGTTGGAACCTTTTACGCTAGTATCTTAATCCCTTTGTTTCATGATATATTACATGTCCGAGATTCGATCATCGGTATCTCCATACCTAGTTTGATCTCGTTACTGACATGCACTCTTTTCTTGTTCCCGTGATATAACATTCTAGTGATCAAATCACTTGCTTGCAAGCTAATCAATGTGATATCACCGAGAGGGCCCAGAGTATATCTATCCGTCATCGGGATGAACAAATTCCACTCTTGATCCATGAGCCTCAACATAACACTTTGTTAGTTCTGAATCCATCTTTATAATCACCCTGTTACGGTGTGACGTTTGATGTTATCAAGAAACTCTTCCGGTGTTAGTGATTGACATGATCTCATGGTCTAAGGATTAGGATCACTTCGTAAGTTGTTATAGCAATATAAACTCAATGAATTTGATCGTAATGCTATACTTCGGATGAATGTTCATCACACCATTACACTAATGTTGTGATCCCGTTATTAACAACATCCAATGTCCATGATCAGGAAACCTTGATCATCTTGTTAATCAACGAGCTAGTTTATGAGAGAGGCATAACTAGGAACTTTCTGTTTGTCTATTAAACACACATGTATTAATGTTTCCGTATTAATACAATTATAGCATGCAAAATAAACATCTATCATATACTTGGAATACACATAATAAACACTTTATTATTGCCTCTCAGGGCATATTCCCTTCAGTCTCCCACTTGCACTAGAGACAATAATCTAGTTACATAGTGATAAATCTAACACCCATTGAGTTCTGGTGTTGATCATGTTTTGCTCTAGGGAGAGTTTTAGTCAACGGATCTGCTACATTGAGATCCGTATGTACTTTACAAATCTTTATATCTCCATCCTTGACATGCTCGAGGATGGAGTGAAACCGGCGCTTAATATGCTTGGAATGCTTGTGAGACCTTGGCTCTTTGGCATTGGCAATGGCACCATTGTTGTCACAATAGATCACCATTGGGTCCAACGCGTTTGCCACCACTCCTAGTTCGGATATGAACTCCTTCATCCAAACTGCTTCCTGAGCCGCTTCTGAAGCAGCAACATATTCGGCCTCCGTCCCGCTACCACAGGTTGTTTGGAGCTCCTCCAACTAACCGCTACGCCATTCATGAGAAAAACATATACGGATTGAGACTTAGAGTAATCCGGATCGGTGTCAAAGCTAGCATCAACATAATACTTAGCGACGAGCTCTTCTTCACCTCCGTATACAAGAAACATATCCTTAGTTCTTAGTAAGTACTTAAGGATATTCTTGACCGCTATCCAGTGTTCCGAACCTGGATCCGATTGGTACCTACTAGTCAAACTAATAGCATGTGCCACATCCGGTCTTGTACATAGCATGGCGTACATTATAGAGCCTATGGCTGAAGCATAGGGGACTTTGTCCATTATCTCTCTTTCTTCCGCCAAAGCCGGACTTTGAGTCTTACTCAATGTCTTGCCTTGCAACATAGGTAAGAACCCCTTCTTACTTCCGTCCATTTTAAACTTCTTTAAAATCTTATCAAGGTATGTACTTTGCGATAGCCCTATTAGGCGCTTAGATCTATCTCTATAGATCTTTATGCCTAATATGTATGACGCTTCACCTAGGTCCTTCATTGAAAATTTGCTGTTTAGATAACTTTTAACACTGTTTAAAAGATCTATATCATTTCCGATCAATAATATGTCATCCACATATAATATCAGAAATGCCACATTGCTCCCACTCACTTTCTTGTAAATACAAGCTTCTCCATAAGTTTGGACAAATCCAAACTCTTTGATCACCTCATCAAAGCGGAGATTCCAACTTCGTGATGCTTGCTTCAATCCATAGATGGATCGCTGAAGCTTGCACACCTTGTTAGCATCCTCGGGATCGACAAAACCCTTTGGTTGTATCATATACAACTCTTCCTCAATATTACCATTGAGAAACGCGGTTTTAACATCCATCTGCCATATCTCATAATCGAAATATGCAACAATTGCTAACATAATCCTAACTGACTTTAGCATCGCTACGGGAGAGAATGTCTCATCGTAGTCAACTCCTTGAACTTGTCGAAACCCCTTTGCGACAAGTCGAGCTTTATAGACGGTCACATTACCATCAGCATCAGTTTTTCTTTTGAAAATCCATTTATTCTCCACGGCCTTTCGGTCGTAAGGTAATTCCACCAAGTTCCAAACTTGATTTTCATACATGGATTCCATCTCGGATTTCATGGCTTCTAACCATTTGTTGGAATCCGGGCTCATCATCGCTTCTTCATACGTCGCAGGGTCATCATTTTCATCAACCATGAAATTCATGACAGGATTTCCGTACAGCTCGGGAGTTGCACGCGTCCTGCTTGACCTGCGAGGTTCGGTAGTACTCTCTTTCGGAGTTTCATGATCATTATCATTAGTTCCCTCTTCAACAGGTGGAGCCAACTCCGGAACAACTTCCGACGCTGCGCTACTCGCCATACTTTGAAGAGATGGTTCAATAACCTCTTCGAGTTCTACCTTCCGACTACTCACACCTTTCGCGAGAAACTCTTTCTCTAGAAAGGATCCATTCTTGGCAACAAAAACCTTGCCCTCGGATCTGTGATAGAAGGAATACCCAATAGTTTCCTTAGGGTATCCTATGAAGACGCATTTTTCCGTTTTGGGTTCGAGTTTATCCGGTTGAAGTTTCTTCACATAAACATCGCATCCCCAAACTTTAAGAAATGATAGCTTAGGTTTGTTTCCAAACCACAATTCATACAGTGTCTTTTCAACAGATTGAGATGGTGTCCGATTTAAAGTGAATGCAACAGTTTCTAGTGCATAACCCCAAAATGACAACGGCAAGTCCGTCAGAGACATCATAAATCGAACCATATCTAATAAAGTACGATTACGACGTTCCTACACACCATTTCTCTGTGGTGTTCCGGCAGGTGTGAGTTGTGAAACAATTCCACACTCTTTCATGTGAGTGCTAAACTCGTAACTTAGATACTCACCTCCACGGTCGGACCGTAGAAATTTGATCTTTCTATTACGATGATTTTTCACTTCATTCTAAAATTCCTTGAACTTTTCAAAGGTTTCAGACTTGTGTTTCATCAAGTAGATATAACCGTATCTACTCAAATCATCCGTGAAAGTAACAAAATAACGATATCCACCTCGCGCCGACACACTCATTGGACCACATACATCAGAATGTATGATTTCCAATAAATCTGTCGCCCGTTCCATTGAACCGGAAAACGGCGTTCTAGTCATCTTGCCCATAAGACATGGCTCACATGTATCAAATGATTCAAAATCAAGTGATTCCAAAAGTCCATCCGAATGGAGCTTCTTCATGCGTTTAACGCCAATATGACCTAGACGGCAGTGCCACATATATGCGGATATATCATCATTTAGTTTAATCCTTTTAGCATCAACATTATGAATATGTGTAACATTATCATCGAGATCTAATAGAAATAAACCATTCATCATCGGTGCATGACCATAAAATATTTCATTCATATACATGGAACAACCATTGTTCTCGGATTTAAATGAATAACCACTTCACATCAAACACGATCTACATACAATGTTCATGCTCAGTGCAGGCACCAGATAACAATTATTCAAGTTTATAACTAATCCCGACGGCAAGTGGAGAGGTAGCGTTCCGACGGCGACCACATCAACGCTTGATCCATTGCCGACACGCATCTTGACCTCACCCCTTGCTAGCGGTCGCTTGTTCCGCAGCCCCTGATTCGAGTTACAAATATTAGCAACTGAACCGGTATCAAATACCCAGGTGCTACTGCGAGCACTAGTCAAGTACACATCAATAACATGTATATCATATATACCTTTGTTTCCCTTGCCGGCCTTCTTGTCTGCCAAATACTTGGGGCAGTTGCGCTTCCAGTGGCCAGTCCCCTTACAATAGTAGCACTCGGTATCAGACTTAGGTCCAACTCGGGGTTTCTTTTCAGGCACGGAAACAGGCTTTCCGCCCTTACTTCCCTTCCGTTTTCCCTTCTTGTCTTTCTTGAAACCAGTGTTCCTATTGATCATCAACACTTGATGTTCCTTTTTGATCTCCACTTCTGTAGTTTTAAGCATTGACAAAAGCTCGGGGAGAGACTTCTTCATGCCTTGCATATTATAGTTCATCACGAAGCTCTTATAGCTAGGTGGCAGAGACTGCAGAACACGATGGATGCCTAAGTCAATGGGAATCGATATTCCCAAGGACACAAGCTTATCGGCATAACCCGACATCTTGAGTACATGCTCACTAACGGAGTTGTGCTCTTCCATCATGCAGCTAAAGAACTTTTCTGAAGCGTTGTAGCTCTCTACAGCAGCATGTGTGTCGAAAATCATTTTCAACTCACCCATTGTATCAAAAGCATTGCCATTTTCGAAACGCTTTCGAAGTTCCGGCTCTAGCCCATACAATATGCCGCAATGAACTAAGTTGTGGTCCTCCTGACGAGTCTGATAGACATTCTTCTCCTCGTCAGGGGCATCATCTAAAGGTGGGGGGCCTAACGGCGCTTCTAGCACATATTGCTTTTGTGCAGCAGAGAGGAGAATCCTCAAATTCATGGCCCATTCGGTAAAGTTGCTACCGTTCGTTGCTAGTTTCTCTTTCTCCATGAACACATTGAAATTAAAAGCAGGTGGTGCCATCTACAGCAGAATTTGTAAAGTTTAGACTAAGTGTATGATAGATTGAGTTCAACTAATCCATATTACGAATGAACTCCCACTCAAAAACGACATCCCTCGTGCCTTTTTGGTGATTACATGAACCAAATCCACTATACCAAGTCCGATCATCACGTGAGTCGGTATAGCTTCAAAGGCGAGCATCAAATGGGCATCATATCAACTATATGACTCATGCTTAACCTTTCGGTCCGTGTTCCGAGTCCATGTCTGTACATGCTAGGCTCGCCAAGTTAGAACCTTAGTATTCGCGTGTGTAACTGTTTTACACCCGAAATATGGTGGTGGATCCAAGAACACCCGATCATCACGTGATGTCTTGGAGCGACGAAACATAATCGGTGCATACTAAAGGAAGAACACATTCTTATCTTGATATTTAAATGAGGGATCATCTTATTATGCTAACAAAGTGCTAAACAAGCAATATAAGATGCAATCAAACATCACATGTTTATTAGTGAAATGATATGGTTCCCGCATATGATCTCTATCATGTGCACCGTGGTATGATCACTATCATACCTATATGTGTAAATCCAAGGTCTATGGAGTTTACACGCTATGTGTGTTGTAAGAGTATCATCTCATACTTCTACTTACAACACTACCATATCATAACACTAGCACAGCAACAATCTAAACTAGACGCCTCTAATTTATCCATTGCAAGTTTTACGTGGCTTAGGGCTTTCGAGATAGAACCGTTCTTACCTACGAACATGAACCACAACGAGGATAACCAAATTTTTGACAACTCGCTTGCAAAATAGATATTGACTATAGTAGGAGAGACAAACACCCGCTAGCCACTTATGCAAACTAGTTGCATGTCAAGCGTGGAACAGGTCTCATGTGCGAGGACATGTAAAGTTTGTCCGGGCCGCTTCATACCACTATGCCACCAATATCCAAAATTACAACAAAGGAGCAACAACATGATCATCATCGCCCACATACTCATATGTGTACTACCCGTGTAAAGTATCTACGCATAGATCCGGCTCTGATACCACTGTAGGGTTCGCAGCATAGAAAACAAAAATTTTCCTACGATGAGAACTATGTACCAAGATCTATCTACTAGATACAAACAACGGGCGGATGTATATCCGTAGTGAACATACCCTTGAAGACCGACAAAGCTTAATGAGTTCAACTCGTGGTTGATGTAGACGATCTCTTGCCGATCTCAAGATCGAGAGGAAGTCCTAGCGCCGCAAATCAGCAGCGCATCCGTGCTCGCACACACGTTCGAGGCACCGAGCAACCTCCGCCTCCTTGCTCCAGCGATGCAGCGGAAGCACAACTCTTTCTTGCCGAATCGCCACCGGGAACATGTATCTCCCTAGTCCGAGACCATGGGGGATAAATTCTAGAGGGGGAGAGAGATCCTTCACGAGGAGGTGTGAGAGACAAGTGAGAGGAGGGGCTCCTTTTATAGGAGGAGGAGGGCACCCAAGGGGGTGGCCGCCGGCCATGGGGGATACCCCCTCCCCTCCTTCATTCATGTGGGTGGACACTCCACTCACAAAATGGACCTTCAATTTTCTCCACTCAAAAATCCACTCAAATTCCCATTAAATTTCCACCAAATTTAATGCAAACTCTCATTAAATAAAACTCTTTTATTTTATTCAGAATTTTGTCAATTACTTTAATGACAAACATTCACAAATAACCCCTTGCTAGAATTCCATTTCACATGCATAACCACTTTATGCAATTTCACCCGAAAACCCGTTTCAGTATCTAGTGAAATAAATTCCTGTGCTTGTTTATTCTTTCGGCATGAAACTTTTGCTCCAATTGGATGTCGGTGTATCTTAAGTGTGTCACCCTACGGTTCGTGAATAATGCGGACATGATCGAGACCCTTCTCGGATCAATAATCAGAAGCGGGATCTGGAGACCCATACTGACTCCCACACATTCAACGATGACTTTCTTGTGATCGTCGGAACCTTTTACGCTAGTATATTAATCCCTTTGTTTCACGATATATTACATCTCCGAGATTTGATCATCGGTATCTCCATACCTAGTTTGGTATCGTTACTGACATGCACTCTTTTCTCGTTCCCGTGATATAACATTCTAGTGATCAAATCACTTGCTTGCAAGCTAATCAATGTGATATCACCGAGAGGGCCCAGAGTATATCTATCCTTCATCGGGATGAAAAAATTCCACTCTTGATCCATGAGCCTCAACATAACACTTTGTTAGTTCTGAATCCATCTTTATAATCACCCAGTTATGGTGTGACATTTGATATTATCAAGAAACTGTTTCGGTGTTAGTGATTGACATGATCTCATGGTCTAAGGATTAGGATCACTTCGTAAGTTGTTATAGCAATATAAACTCAATGACTTTGATCGTAATGCTATACTTTGGATGAATGTTCATCACACCATTACACTAATGTTGTGATCCTGTTATTAACAACATCCAATGTCCATGATCAGGAAACCTTGATCATCTTGTTAATCAACGAGCTAGTTTATGAGAGAGGCATAAATAGTAACTTTCTGTTTGTTTATTAAACACACATGTATTAATGTTTCCGTATCAATACAATTATAGCATGCAAAATAAACATCTATCATATACTTGGAATACACATAATAAACACTTTATTATTGCCTCTCAGGGCATATTCCCTTCAGAGAGATGGGCCGGCCTGGTTGGGGTCGGGCTACTGTTTTTTGTTTACAAATTTTTTTCTTTTTCTGTTTTTCCTTTTCTCTTTGTATTTTTTAAATACAAATCTGTTTTATTTTTTTTTAATTATTGTTTTAATTATAATTAGCTAGGATTAGGATTATATTGTTAGCTAGGGTTATTTTAATTATAATTAGCTAGGGTTATTTTTTTAATTATTGTTTTAATTATAATTAGCTAGGGTTATTTTTTGTTTTAGTTATTAGCTATGATTATATTGTTTTACCACAATTAATATTAGGATTATTGTTTTACCACAAATAATATTAGGTTTTACCATAATTAATATTAGGAAATGTTAGGAAATGGTATAGTTTTTTTCTATAGTTTTTTTATATTAGGGTTTTTTGTTTTAGTATTAGTATTATTGTTTTAATTAAAATATTAGAATTAGGATTAGTATTATTGTTTTAGTGATTTTTTTGTTTTATTTATTAAGATTAGAATTAGGATTAGGGTTATTTTTTTGTTTTAGTTATTATGATTATTGTTTTAGCACAAATAATATTAGGATTATTATAATTAGGATTATATTGTTTTAGTTATTAGGATTATTGTTTTTTCTAACCTGTTTAACTCTATTTTTGTTATAGATAATTAAGTCATGGATCCATCCGAAGATCCTGGTCGCATCGGTGAAGGTTTTCTTCAGGGCATGATAAGAGGTGAAATTCCTCTTAATATTACTACCGGTGCCGAAGATATTTTGCTCGAGGAAGAGATATCCTCATATCTGAATCCATCCAGTGATGGACTAGAGGAAAACCTAATGTACCAAGGGGAAGACCAGATGGACGAAGGGCAAACAAATAACAACAATAATGATGGCCCTCGACAGGATCCGGCGAGGTACATATATATATATGTATAAAGTCTCGTGTTACCTCTATTCATTAACTGATCTAGATATAAATTAATCACTCTCTCTTCTTCTTTTAGCCCACCGGATCGAAGCAATCGATAGCTCGAACGAAACGAGGGCCGAACAAAAAGTTGGATGGTAATCAGAGGTTCACCATCAAAGAAATAGATGATGATGGTGAACCGATTGCTCCAGAGAAGCACCGGAGGATGTTTATAAATCAATGCGGGGTGCTTGTTAGGGACAACCTGCCGATCACCATCCAAGAATGGAATAAGTCAAAGAAAGCCGGTGAAGAATCCAACAGCTATGTCACCGATGATGCCAAAGATGACCTTTGGCAGAAGCTCATAGCGCATTTCATACTACCTCCGGAGTATGAGGAATTTGAGGTAGATGGTATTACTCCAAGTCCGGGTGGGCTTGAAAATAGAGAGAAAGTCAAGGAGTGGGCACTAAGCAAGATGGCTGAACTGTACCGGAACCACAAGAAAAGTTTATACGCGAAATATGTCGCGAAAAAGAAAACTCTAGACTTCAAAGGAGTAAACGAGAAGTTGAGAGAACAGTGGCCCGATTTTGTACAGTATAAGCAATCTGATAAAGCAAAGGCAAAGTCGGCAAAGAACACGTTAAATGCTGCCAACAAGAAATACCATCATAAAATGGGGACATGTGGCTACAAGAGTGCCATCTCTAAGTGGGAAACTATGGAGAAGGATATGAAGGCTAGAGGTGTCACTCCTGGTACAGATGGATGGCCCGAGAGGTGAAAGCACTGGTGGTACGGGCACGGGGGATCCTTGGACCCAGAAACAGGGAAGACATTATTTCATGATAAAATTCTAAAACCCTCCAAAGACCTTATTCAAGGAATGAACGATGCTCAGTTGGGATTGTTTCGTCCCGAGAGAGAGAACGACGAGCTGACACGCGCCCTAGGGAATCCTGAAAAGGGAGGACGAACACGAGGCAAAGGCGCCGGTGTCTCGTGGAAGAAAGGGTTTCCTCAGTACGATGCCAGTTACAGAAGCCGTCAGAGAAAGAAGGACCAGGAGGCAGACCGGATCTCCAGGGTAGAGCAGGACCTAGCTGATCTAAAGAACCTCATGCATGAAATTAGCCAAAGGCCGCCGTCCTCAACTCACCCGCGGTCTGATGATCCTGCATTGGATCTTAGCCAACGGAGAAGCAGCGTGGCTTCCACGGAGGTCCGTGCTGATGATCAAGCACTGCTGGATGATGCACCGGCTCCTCACTACCCCGTGGATGATGTCAGAGAGATGGCACAATGTGAGCTACATCAGCCAATGAACAACCTGTCCTTCAAGGTGGCGATCGGCACTGCTTTACCTTGTCTACCTGGAGCACTCCATCATTCACTTCCGATTCCACCAGGCTATGCTCGTGTCACGGTGGATGACATAGTGGAGGATTTTTTGGACCTAGAGATTGAAATCGCTACGCCTGAAGGCCTTACGAAACTAGGAGATGTCAAGCGCAACATCATTCTATGGAATAAGAAGTACATCAAGTTTCCAGGCTCGGCGCCAAGGCCACCGACTCCAAGGAATCCAAATCCACCCCGCATCGAATATCGTCAACCTCCAAGTCCACCCCAACCCGATTATCGCCAACCTCCAAGTCCACCCCAACCCGATTATCGCCAACCTCCAAGTCCACCCTGCCCCGCTAACGATCGCCGCAGCAGGAGTACATCAACTCGATATCCGCCTCCGCCTCCATGCAATACTATTACCTCGTCAAAGAAACGGAAGTTCGACGGTCCCCTGCACCCCACATCGAAGAAAGGTCAAACGCCGAAGATAGTCGATATCCCGCCGGCTCTTCCAAAGAGACCTTATGATAAGACCAATGAGGAAACTAACGCGGATGTGGCTGCCCAAGTTAAGGCGCATTTTGCACCCAAAAAGCCTGAGCCAAAGCCGGTATATAACGAAAAAACCAAAAAGTGGGCTAAGTCCTTTCTTGAGCAACCATCCCAGATATCGATGAATCTGGAATCAGACTATGACCGGGAGATTATTAAGCAAGCACAGAAGAAAAAAATCACAAGTGCAAAAAGCGGGAAGCAAGTTGCCCAGCTCGGAGCACAGAAGAATCAATCGGTCGCCCCGCTCAAAGTCATTTCAGACCTCGACAAGGCCTTCAGAGCTGAAATGGATATGGACATGCAAATAATAGACCCTAGAGCCCGTAATAATACTGCACTAATGGGAATCACTATATCGCAGGCCAAATCACTTGCTAACGAAGCAAATATGTCTCTTGGTCAATATTTAAGCTATGAAGATATGCCAGTGGGTCAGATAGTACGGCAGTATGTCCAAGGGGAGCCTCTAGTCAGTAATGAGGAGCTCGCGCGTCTATCCACACATATGTGAAATCTGCATGAATGGTACATGTCGTAAGCATAAAAAAAGCATCATAAAGATTGGTTTCCGGTGGACGTTAGAAAGGAGCATCACTTCAAACCATACTCGATACAGGTTCAAATGATCGAACTGTTTCAGTTATACAACCAGCGCGCCCTCGACAAATCTATCATTGGTTGCTACTATCTGTAAGTTATTTATTTCTATAATTAAGTTTGTAGCTTTAGCTTGTTCATTGCATTTAATATATTATCCTAACTATATATCCTTTTGTATGATGATATTATATTCCGCAGAATAAAGATGCTTGAATGCAAAAGAGCTAGAAGATACGATGTTGGGTTCATTGACCCATATATCATTAATGAATATACGTTAAAGAATCACCCCAAAGACGTGGAGGAAGACCTGTCCAGGTTCTTAACCGAGCATAATTTTGTTAAGGAAATACTATTTCCTTACAACTTCAAGTAAGTGTTTATATCTTGTACACATTTTATTTTTGCTTACTAGATGAGCTATGCATGTATGCTTATGTAAATGTCCGCAGATTCCACTGGATCTTGCTAAACATTTAAGTTGACAACTCCCTAATTGAAGTCCACGACTCATTAAGTTGGGACCAAGAGTAGTGGAGTGACATGAAAGCAATGCTCCATAAGTAATTTCAATCATTATCGCATTATATCGTCCTCTTTCATTCATTTCCTGATATCAAGTAACTAATAACTCCTTTGTTCACTTTCTTTGCCGAGCAGGTGTTGGACACGGTTCAGACAGAAAATACCAGGTCCATTCAAAGAGGAGCTAACTTATAAAATGGCGAAGAGTTTACAGCAGCCACCGGGAACTCATTTATGTGGATACTACGTCTGCGAGTACATCCGCGAGTTGACCAGTGAGCGTAAAGTTGACTCACATTATATTTATGATTTGCGAGAGAAACTAGAGCCAGACGAACGCATAAGAGCAATTCAAGAGGAGCTGGCGGGATTTATGATGAAGGTAAAGGGAATATGCCCGAGAGGCAATAATAAAGTGGTTATTATCGTATTCCTTCTTTATGATAAATGTTTATTTTACATGCTATAATTGTATTAATACGGAAACGTTAATACATGTGTGTTTAATAAACAAAAAAGGATGTTCCTAGTTATGCCTCTCTTATAAACTAGCCCGTTGATTAACAAGATGATCAAGGTTTCCTGATCATGGACATTGAATGTTGTTAATAACGAGGTCACACCATTAGTGTAATGGTGTGATGAACATTTATCCGAAGTATAGCATTACGATCAAAGTCATTGAGTTTATATTGCTATAACAACTTACGAAGTGATCCTAATCCTTAGACCATGAGATCATGTCAATCACTAACATCGGAAGAGTTTCTTGATAACATCGAACATCACACCGTAACTGGGTGATTATAAAGATGGATTCAGAACTAATAAAATGTTATGTTGAGGCCCATGGATAGAGAGTGGAATTTGTTCATCCCGATGACGGATAGATATGCTCTGGGCCCTCTCGGTGATATCACATTGATTAGCTTGCAAGCAAGTGATTTGATCACTAGAATGTTATATCACGGGAACGAGAAAAGAGTGCATGTCGGTAATGAGATCAAACTAGGTATGGAGATACCGATGATCGAATCTCGGACATGTAATATATCGTGAAACAAAGGGATTAAGATACTAGCGTAAAAGGTTCCGACGATCACAAGAAAGTCATCGTTGAATGTGTGGGAGTCAGTATGGGTCTCCAGATCCCGCTTCTGATTATTGATCCGAGAGGGGTATCGATCATGTCTGCATTATTCACGAACCGTAGGGTGACACACTTAAGAGACACCGACATCCATTTGGAGCAAAAGTTTCATGCCGAAAAGAATAACAAGCGCAGGAATTTATTTCACTAGATACCGAAACGGGTTTTCGGGTGAAATTGCAGAAAGTGTTTCTGCATGTGAAATGAAATACTAGCAAGGGGTTATATGTGAATGTTTTTCATTAAAGTAATTGACAAAATTCTGAATAAATAAAAGGAGTTTTATTTAATGAGAGATTGCATTAAATTTTGTGAAAATTTAATGGGAATTTGAGTGGGTTTTTGAGTGGAGGGAATTGAAAGGCATTTGAGTGAGTGGAGTGTCCATCCTCATGAATGTGGAAGAGGTGGGGGCAGCCCCATGGCTGGGCGCATGGCCCCTTGGGTGCCCCCCTCTCCCTATAAAAGGAGCCCCCTCCCTCTCTCTCACTCACACCTCCTCGTGAAAGATCTCTCTCCCCCTCTAGTATTTATCCCCCATGGTCTCGGACTAGCGAGATACATGTTCCAGGTGGCTATTCGGCAAGAAAGAGTTGTGCTTCCGCTGCATCGCTGGAGCGAGGAGGCGGAGGTTGCTCGGTGCCTCGAATGTGTGTGCGAGCACGGATGCGCTGCTGTTTTGCGGCGCTAGGACTTCCTCTCGATCTTGAGATCGGCAAGAGGTCGTCTACATCAACCACGAGTTTGGACTCGTTAAGCTTTGTCGGTCTTGAAGGGTATGTTCTCTATGGATGTACATCCGCCCGTTGCTTGTATCTAGTAGATAGATCTTGGTACATAGTTGTTCCCATCTAGGAAATTTTTTGTTTTCTATGTTGCGAACCCTACAGAAGGAAGTCCTTGATGTACATGGAGAGCATTATGCGGATGACGTGGAACTCGATTTGCCTTAGTCATCTCCATGTAGCTCATATGATATATATATTCATCAATGACCATGTAACTTCAAAACATTTCTTCCTTTTGATATGATTGATTATATGTATGCTTGCAAGGGATCGATTAATTATATAAATGCATCGGCGTGTAGTGTGTATGTAGTAGCGTATAATATATATACTAAATATATGTTTGTTATAGTGAAACACAAAACGAAAAAGGAAAGAAATGGCAAAAAAAAAGAAATACACAATCTCTGCCGTGGCGGAGAAATGTGGTGTTTCTCTGCCGCGGCAGGAAACCTTTTAGTGCCAGGTGGTGTTACAGCCCGGGACTAGAGGGTTACTGCCCCCGCGGCGCTGAAACAGCCACGTGGCTGTTATCAGTCGCGGGCCGTTACGAGCCGGGACTAGAGGGGGGCTCTAGTCCCGTTTTCGCAGTCCCGGGCCCAAAACCGGGACTAGAGCCCGTTACAGCCCGGAACTAGAGGCTTGTTTTCCACCAGTGACACCTTTGAATCGGCAACTGACTCTCTACATGCACGTTGGCCTGACATGTGTGCCCAAACTCTCATAACTGGGTGCAAAATGTGGCACAAAAATTAAACGGGGTAACCAGTCTCACAGAATCACAAACGGTTACTCTCAAGAAAAAAAAAACACAAACAAAGGTTAAATACTGGAGTTCACTCTTAATCAAAAAAATACTTATCAGATTGTATGCACCCCATGAATGTGAAGTTATAAATTAACAAACTAGTATCTCCACAAGCCACATTATGATTGCAGAAAAGCAATATGCAGGTATATGACAATTAATAAACTAAGAAAGAAAGACCACCACCCGATAAAGAGATGAGCGTATCAGATTCTGTCATACTCGTGCGTGGGCGCGTGGCTCCCTCTACCCAACATATCTCTCTCATGCATGTCGACCAACCCAAAAAATATTCCCAATAAATTGTAGTGTCCACACGAATCAATAAAGCACACCACGTAGACATACACATACACGCGCGAGAGGAAAAGAAAAGGAGATGGAGAAGTAGCTTTTTAGGAAGACGTTGAAATGTTCTACTACGTACTGTACCTCCCCTGCGTGTTGTGTGCTTAGCTAGTTTTTCCTTGATGCTTTTGCTCAGGCGTGCCTGTCTCCAAGTTGACTTGTATTTTGACCACAGCCAGTGGTGGAGTCAGGATTTCTATATTGGATATGCGAAGTTACAATATGATACGAAAGTACCCAATAATCAATGAAACTGGAAATTCTCATTGAATGTATAGTACTCGTAACAATGATCAAACTATTTAGTTACAACACAAGAAGGGTAAAAATAGAATTTATATATTCCTTTTTACACATACAAATCAACAATATACACAAAAAGGTTTTTGTTTAAATTCCCATTGAATACTATGCTAGAACTAATCTGTAGATACATTCTATTGTTCATCTATTCCCAACTGGGTGAATCAGAAATTACATAGTTTTTTTAGCAAAATAAAAATTTATATATATTCCTTTTTACACCTACAAATCAACAATATACATAATTTTTTTGTTTAAATTCCTATTGAATACTATGCTAGAATTAATCTACAGATACAATCTATTGATCATCTATTCCCAACTGGGAGAATCGGAAATTACATAGTTCTTTTAGCAAAATAAAAATTTACAAAGTTGACGAAGAGGCAGAGCTCGTTCTATGCATTTGGGCCGGCCATTTTGAAAAAATGATCGGCATGTCCAACTAGGATAATAGCCGAAAGTGCAGATAGGCCCAGATCCAGAGCACAAAACGTGGGACAAAAGGGGTCTGTCCGTCTTGATTTTTCATGTGTTCTACGCGTGAGAAAGGTACCAATACATATATACCTTTGTATATGAGTTTATGCACTGATTTACTTTTACAAAAAATATTAGATATTTAGGCTGTGTTTGGGACAGCTCCACTTCACCAATCTAACAGTGGATCAGGTGAAGTCATCCCAAACACACAAACTCCACCGATTAGGTGAAGTGAAGCTACCGTGTCTCCTAGTACAATTTTCTGAAGCGAGCCATCAAGTGCTTCACCGGATCCACTTCACCTAAAGTTGGAAATAATTTACCCACCAATGCCCTCCGTTAGTTATCTTCTAGCCGAACCGATCACATCCTTCTGAAAAGGACCCCCCGCCTCGCTCATCTAAACCGAACAAGCCAGCAGCTCTCTCTCTCCCCGATGGAAATAGGGCACGCCGCCACCTCCTTGGCCTGTTGACTCGTCCCTGAGAAGCTGCTCAGCGCCCAGGCTGCCGCCCTCTCGCCTCTTCCCGTGTCGTCGTACGCCCCTGTCCCCTCCTTCCTTCTCCCCTTCGCCCAGCCTGCTCTCTGCCTCCCGATCTTCTCCCTTCCCCTGCTCACTCCACCCAGTGCCCTGACTCCGCCCGCCCTTCTCCCCTCCGCCTGCTCTCTCCGGTCTTCTCACAAGGAGGTCGCTGGAGCCCCTATAGAATCCGTACTGCAGGACAATTTTGCTAGATTGATTTCTCACCAGGACAATTTTTGCTAGATCGATTTCTCACAAGGTCACCGGAGCCCCTGTTAAATCCTACCAGGTGCTTGTCACAGCCGAAGGAGCCATCAGGTATACCTAGATTGATTTCTTATTTGCCTTCCTATGATTGTTGTACTACTGATCTCATATGTAGTTTTTTCTATATGCAAATTGAAACAGTGGGTTGTGAGTTTATGGATATTGATTTGTAGATTATATATCTCGCATTGTACTATGTAGATTAGACATGAGATGGTTTATTGGATACAGTCTGTATGTGCAGATTAGACACTAGATGGTGTAGATTAGACACTAGATGGTGTATCGAACAATAGCAAGTTATTGGATAGTACCAAGATATTGAACAGTAGTTTTGTACTGTTTTTTTGTTGATTCACAATCTGGTACTACGAGATTCAACTAGCAAGTAAGAAACAACTTCAGTTAAATGTTGAATACATGGTTGAACAGTATATGTATGATCTGGTACTGTTTTTATTGGTGTATTGATTTTTATATGGTGCACATATGGTGTTTGGATATTCTGTTAAGATATAGATGAGATGAGTTGGAGAGTAACAAATGAAAAATAATGTTTTTGAAGAATGGCTGCCATTGCTTGGACTGATGACCATTCTAGTATAGTCACTGAGTTATTTGCCGAGGAAGTTGGTCGTGGGAATCGATCGAGCACCCACTTGAACAACCTTGGATATGAGGAGGTAGCCAGGAGATTTAATGATAAGACGGGTATCCAGTTAAAGAAATCACAACTCAAGAACAAATGGGACAAGCTCAAGAAGGAGTATAACATATGGAAAAGTTTGCTTAAACAAACAGGTGCTGGATGGGACCATACAAAGGGAACCTTCCAACAAGACAAAGAGTGGTGGAAGAAAGCTAGAATTGTAAGTGCTCTTTTGTAATGTGCATTGCAATAATGTTTTCAATTTATTATTCGTCATAATAATCGTTTGATATTTTAACAGGACATTCCAGGTTGTGGTAGGTTTCAAAAGCAAGGTATTCGCAATGAGGAACATCTAAAGGTTATGTTTGAAGATATCAATAACGATGGAAGTGATCATTGGTGTCCAACATCTGGAGATTTGCCCAAACCAACCTCTGAAGAAGATCTTGATGGAGAGGATAGTATTGACATTGATGAGATAGATGAGTCTCCTGGAAATTCGAAAGGGAAAAGAACAACAAAGATCGTAGGCGACAAGTCGAAGAAGATGAAGACATCTCAAGTGATGCAGGATGAAATTAAAAAACTTGGTATTTTGGCTGAGAAGACTCAAGCATCATTAGAGTCTTATGCCAAGAAAGATGACACATGCACTGTGAAATCCGTGATGGACTTGGTTGTTGAGTGTGGTGGGGTTATCGGTAGTGATGAGCATTTCATTGCCACAGAGTTGTTCGTTAAAAAGGAGCAAAGGGAGATGTTCCTCCATATGCCAGGGCCACAAGATCGTCTTAATTGGCTTAAGCGAAAATATGTGGCCAAGTATGGTAGCTCTGGCCCTATTTGAGTGTGTGCGATTTATGTGATGATGATTTTATTGGTGTTGGATAAATTATCTTTGTAATATTGTTTGATCAAAATATGGTTGAGAACTTATTTATATATTCCATAATGTTCTACTAGTGTGTTCTTTTTCTATACTTGTTGTCCGTTTTTGTTCTCCATATATGTGTTGAATGTCTTTTATCTTCATGTAAATTAAATTTACTTTTCATTCTAATGCTTTATCTACATGTGTACAGATGTCGTCAGATAGTGATAGCGATGGTGTAGATGATGACGAGCGAGAGCTAGTTATTCATCAGCACGCTCAAGCTCTGAATGTTATATATGTTGGTGTGGGAAATATTGCTGCCCTCTACTGTGATACATATTTGGACAAGGCAAACCCAAGAACTTATATTCTCAGTGGAATGGGCTGGTTGAGAGAGACTTTGTCAACTCCAGGAGAGACCTATAGGATGTTGCGTGTAAACAACCATACCTTCTTCGACCTTCACGATTTGTTGGTGAGCAAGTACAACCTAACCACATCCATTGATTTGAGTAGTCATGAGGCACTTGCAATTTTTCTATGGATTGTTGGAGGATGTGAGTCAAACCGTAAAACACAAAATAGGTTCAAGCACTCCGGTGAGACCATAAGTCGGAAGTTTGGTGAGGTTCTTCAATGTGTTGTTAAGATGTCCACTCATTATTTGAAACCAAAGGACCCAAACTTCCGTGTTGTCCATAAGAGGATTAGAAATGATAGACGAGCTTATCCACATCTCAAAGATTGCATTGGTGCACTGGATGGTACCTACATCCGTGCTTCAATCGCTGGTGAAAAATCAATAAGATACATTGGGAGGACAGACATTCCATCTCAAAACGTGTTGGCGATTTGTGATTTTGATATGCGTTTTACGCATCTATTGGACAGCCAGGTGCCATGCATGATACAAGTGTGTTATATCATGCCATGTGAGTAGACAATACTATCTTTCCGCATCCTCCGAAAGGTAAATTTTTTGCACCAAACTATGTTGATTTATCGCTCTAAATTTTTTATAATATCATAACTAGTTTTCTATCTGGGTTGCAGGAAAATATTATCTGGTTGATGCCGGTTATCCTAATCGGCCAGGATACCTTGCTCCATACAAGGGTGAAAGGTATCATGTCCCTGATTTCAACAGAGGTGTGGAACCAATTACTCCAATAGAAAAGTTCAATAAGGTTCACTCTTCAGTGCAGAATGTGATTGAGAGATGCTTTGGCGTGCTAAAAATGAAGTGGCGGATCTTGCTAAAGATGCCTAGCTATTCGATGGAGAAGCAAAAAATGATTATAGCAGTTTGCATGGTGCTTCACAACTACGTGCGCGAGCATCAAAGTGGAGATCGACATTTTCAAAGGTGCGACCGAGACCCGGATTATGTGCCAACTATTCCATCAAGGTATCGAAAGTACGCAATTTCTCAAAGTGCGTCCGATGGATCGACGTTAGAAGAGAACGAGAAACAATGGATGTCTTCCGCAACAGGCTAGCGAGGGATATTGCTACTTCATGGTGATATATCATGTCTCTTTTTCAATTTAGGAGAATGACTTTCGAATTTTCTTGTCTTTTGTATCGTCAACTCAACTTATGTGTGGAGAATTGGTGTTACGATTATCACGTACATTCAGATTAAATTTATTGAAGCGAGTCTTTGTTTTGTCGGTCACATCTAGGAGACATGGTCCAATTAACGTGTAGCAGACTAGGCAAAATCACCATGTAGAACATTATGTATAAAAAATAATAATCTGTATGTGAATCACCGATACTTGAAAAAAGTTATAATATATGTTAGGATCGCTGCTATTAGATTTGATAGGCAAAAAAAAGAAAATCCCACTAATCTGGATCTGAAGCTAATTTTTCTCCCAAACACATTTTACTACTCCAGAGTCCCTAAACTGAAGTGGAGTTTAGACTTGGAGTGAAGTGAAGTGGAGCGGAGCTGTCCAAACACAGCCTTATTGCATACCCTTAAATAAGGCTAGCTACGCCCATGATCACAGCATGATTGTAAATGAAAGATGCACGAAAAAAGGCTATAGTAGTTGCATGCTATGTTTGGGATTATATGTCCTACGCGTATACTTAGGTCGTTAATTTGACTAATAAAATATAAGTTATATATTATAAAAATTATACCATTCAAAAATATAGCATCTAAAGTTTCCAATGTATAATTTTTATGTTATTCTATTTATATTTTGTTGATCAAATTAGCAACCTAGTTAACCGTACGGGACCTATAATCCCAAACGGAGGGAGTAGCAAGTATATAAATCAGGGCGACATGATGCATGATTCTACGAGCCATTATTGTTTCGGTGCAGCTTCTTCCCGCGAGAATGCCAAAAACTAGCCCAAATTGGCCTAGGTATTGGCGCAACAATTACAAGCAATTGGCTTGTCTAGCATGACCAATTGACCATTGTGGATACTCCCTCTATCACGGTTTGGAGGGCGTTTTAGAGAGATTGTTGGGACCTAGGTGGACGCTGATTGAGCTAGATTTGTGCCAAAAATATGAAAAAAATAGGCCCATTAATTATTTGACGTCCTATTAAACGTAATTACTCAATGAAAACAAGAAGTTTAGATGCATGTATTGGTGGAATTGCATGCAAGAATTAATTTTTTAGCTGCATGGAGTAGAAAGTGGGGAGAAAAAAGAGGAGCATTAATTATGTGATTAAGTCTAATGCGTCTAGGAGGAGAGGAGTTTTAAAAACGCAAGATTTTTGTAAGACGCCCTCAAAACCGTGACAGAGGGAGTAAGAAAGAAAGGACAAGGAGTCGTGGTGCACGAATCAAGGGATCAATTATTCGACCATTTGTGATGTGAGCGAGTGAGCATATATACTTTCCTTGCTTGCTTCAGTGGTTCCGTGTATTGCATGTTCTACCGGCAGGCCGGCCGTAAGTGTATGCACCTTTCTAGCCGTTTCTGCCGCCGCTGCTGCTGCCGAATTTCAGGTTTTGCTACACGTTTCATGTTCAGTGTGCAAAGTGCAAACCCTTTTAGTTTTCCCTTGGTTAGAAAATGCTAAGTACTAAATGTTCATGGAAATATCTTTACTTCTGCTTTTAGAAACGAAAAGAAAAGGAAAATGTTCATGTACATGAGTAGCATCACATGTCAAAAGGGAAAAAAAACATATTCTCAAAAAAAAAGGAAAAAAACAAACGAGTTGTGGCTAGGAGGAGTAATCGAGTATGACAAGAACGGGACACCAAAGCATCCTTTCCATGGCAACAATCAATTGTAAACGAAACCATGCGATTCACTAAGCAAAGGCTGCTAAATGCTATACCTCCTTCAATCAGGCTTTGGCTTCGCTATATTAATATAGCCATCACCTGATACAGTGATACAATGATATAGCTGTTGGGGCCTCAGCACAGACTAGCCCAAACAAAAAAAACAGAAACAAAGAGAAAACAATGTCGACAATGGTAGATCGACTAAACGATGATGACTCGCCATCGCTACACCCTTCAACGAAGTCCCACCACACTCCTAAACTTTTGAAACGTCATGTATCAAGCAACACCCTTCAAGAAGAACTACGACGATGATGACGCTGCTGTTCGGACATGTCCTAAGTTTCCCCCGCATGCGGAGGTGAAAGGGAAATGGGTACACCCAACGCCCTTAAGAGGGAAATGTGATACCTTTAGGCGTCACCACGTCGGTGTCGAAAGACAAGAACGGAAGACCAAAGAAGCCTTTCCCTGGCTTCTATCTTAGCAAGTTAGTGTGTGATCGATCTAGTGTACTAATTTTTTATGTTTCACTTAATTTTTATTTATAAATGTATAATATTTAAGTGTAGATAGATAGATCTTATTTTTCTACAAATTTTAATATATTATTTATATTTTTCTGAATTATAATGATTTAGTTATGATTTTTTAAAGTTTAATGAGGTAAAAGGGAAAATAGCTACGCCGAGGGTAGTCGTCGGCGTAGGCTGTCAAAGACAGCCGTCGACGTAGCATAGGATACTCCGAGAGCAATTCTACACCAACGACTGCTTGGCGGGGCTTGCCTGGTCACGGTCTACGCAGACAGTCCAGACGTTTGGTCGGTATAGCGGCCGGCCGGCGGCGTACTCGTCCCTAGTGTAAATGGTACTCCCTCTGTTTCAAAATATAAGATGTTTTAGCATTGTGAAGCAAATGTATCTAGATTTTTTTTAGTACGAGGTTCACTCGGGTTTGAAGTGAATCTACACACTAAAATAAGTCTAAATATATTTTTGCAAATCTAAAACATCTTATATTTTAAAACAGAGGGAGTAAATCGATAAATGTGAACAAATCAAAGAAAGTGCACGACAATGCTACTCCCAAAGGTATATATAGATTCTGTGAGGAGAGAAAGGGCGTGGTAGCTGTTGAACCAAATGTCTCGAATCTTCCTCGAGTCCTTTTCCTCATTCTCGCCGATTACGATGGATGGTGACAAGGACGAGCAGAGGCAGAGCAGTCTGATGTAAATTGATCTCCCCTCCATGTGTGCGTATGCATATTTTGTCTTATACCACAACCTGTTCTACGTGTCTGCTGCGTGCGTGCGTGTACTTGTTGCACTTGACTAGCTGTTCACGTACGTACGTAGCTCTATCCAACCGTACATACGTACGACAAGCTGATGCCGTTTAGTACACACGTACGTATGGTTCCAACAAGGACAGTAGTGATCTGTCTGGCATGCATCGGCTAGAGTTCAGATAGAGATAAGAAACCCTTTGAGCGAATCTATATATACACTCTACTGTGCAGGCACGTGCAAACCTGCTGGCATCGAATCTCTTGCTAGCTGCAGCTCAGCTAGCCCTCGTTGATCGATGACATGCCATCTCAGCATCATCCTTAAACTACCTACCTACTTGATGCATATCTATATATAGTATATATAAGTACGCATATTAATACTTGTACAGACAGAGAGAGCCTGAACAGCTTGTCCGCAGAATAGTACGATGCAAGTAAAGTTTCATACTCCCTCTGCTTTATATTAATGATTTTAGCTCTATGTATGTAGATTCGTTTTTCTTTTTTTACAATCACCGGTAGGAAAGGTGTCCACCTGAATATATTATTTCAAAAGATCAATAACATGTCAAGATCAATAACATGTTTTACGAGCGTTCGTGACAAGAGGTAGTCACCCTACAAGCCGGCCTGACTTTTTTGAGCCAAGTCTCTACAACGATAAGACCATAGAGTGATGTCATCCATAGTTTTAAAAATAGTTACATAAGAGGGTTGATTAATGTTTCTAAAGACCATACTATTTCTGGCATCCCAAATTTTGCACGGAATGATGAGAGTGATAGACGTCCAAACAGAGGAGTGAATCCCAACAGGTACCGGAGTGGTCCACAAGTCGGAGAAATCTTGGAAGGCCGGTTGAAGGTTTTCCATACCTCATGCGCGTGAGGGCAAACGAAGAAGAGGTTATCTCGACTTTCCATGGTGTGGCCGCACCTAGGACAAGTTGTGGAGACAATAATAGTCTTTTTGTGTAGATTCTCTCGTGTATTGAGTCTGTCCAGGGAGAGAAGTCAGCCGAAGATCTTCACCTTTTGGGGGACGAAGGACTCTCACACATTGGCCAGTTGGTGGTTCTGAAGATGAGTCGAGAGGGCAGCATAAGAACTCTTGGTGGAAAAGCTGGAGCCGTCAAGCATCGTCTGGTGATCAGCACATTTGTACCTCCTGCAACAAGACACGAAGAGACAAGAGCTCGCTAGCAGCTACCGAGGTCAGCCTATTACAAAGGTCAGATTCAATGTCACCCTGCAGAACCGTAGAAACTAAAATATGAGGTTTAGTATGGTGTGAGAAGATTACAGGAAAGGTAGTAGCTAAGGGCTCAGGAAGGAGCCATCTGTCGAGCAAAAAAAAGTACTTTGGCCATTTTCTACATTGTTTTTTTAAATTAGTCAAAACGTATCAAGGTTTTGCTTGATTATTTTTGCCAGGTACGTGGTGTTTGAAGAGTGGTGTATGGGGTAAGGTGAGTGATAAAAAAAGCCAATCCCGTCACGGAAGGTTTGATGCATGCACGAATTTGTAAAAAAACTTAGCAGAAGGCAGGTATTTTGGATTTCCAGATTCTTATTAATACCTAGACAGACAATATTTTTTGGAGTACAAATCTTATTCCACGCGATAAGACGTTGCGCACCGGTGCATGTTTTCCCTTGGGACCAAAAAAAAGCTCTATTTTTCTTGTTTAGTTTCTCTATGTTTTTTTTTGAGAGAGGAAATGATGACATAAGATAAATGGGTAGAGAGTCTAGGACAGGTGAGAAGAGCAAGCCTTCCTCTAGGGCTGTCAACAAGCTGAACTCGAGCGAACATTGTTAGGCTCGGCTCGAGCTCGGTAGAAGCTCGAGCCGAGCTCGAGCGAGCCTAGGTTCACCTTCAAGCCTACATCTAAGCTCGAGTTCGGCTCGACTAAAGCTCGAGTAGGCTTGAGCTCGGTTTGTTGAAGCTCGGTAAGAAAATTTTAGTACATCCAAAGATGGACATGCATCTACATATCAACAAAATAGTAAAGCTTGAAAATCGAATAGCAGAAATGGCTCGGAGTCTCACATAATAATAGTCTCATATAATAGTAATAAAGTGCCAACATGCCAGCACAATTATTTTAGCAGTCTTACAGCAGATAAAATAATAATAGCAGTCTCAGTTTTCTGGTTGTACAAAAATCACGAGCTTTATCAAACAGTTTGAGTTCGGCTCGTCTAAGCTCGCAAGATCGAAAACAGGCTCGACCTTGGTTTGTTAGAGAGACGAATCAAGCTCGAGCCGAGCTATTAACGCGCCAAACTCGCAGAGTTTATCAAGTCCGAACTTTTTTGACAGACCTACCTTCCTCCTTTGTATAGGAGGGAGGCGCTCAATCCAGCAAGGTGGATATTACTTCTTCTGAGAAATAGACAGTATACTGAACAAGATGATGCCGTTTAGTACACGTACGTATGGTTCCAACAAGAACAGTATACTGAACACCGGACTCTGTCTCGCATCGGCTAGAGTTCAGATATAGAGATGAGTACCCTTTAAGCCAATCTATATATACACTCTAGCTACTGTGCAGTGTGCGGGCACGTGCAAACCTGCTGACATCGAACCTCTTGCTAGCTGCAGCTCAGCTAGCCCTCGTTGATCGATCACATGTCATCTCAGCATCATCATTAAACTAGCTAGCTATACTTGATGCATATTTATAGTACTATATAAGTACGCATATTAATACTTGTACACAGTGGCGGAGCGTGAACAAAAGCAATGCGGGGGCTAAACTAAACCTTTTCGAAAAAATTGAACCATACATGCAATTTTTGCATAATTTCAAGTTCTATTCTTAACAATAAGAGATGATTTTCAAGCTTGTAAATGCATTTAACTTCTTAGTTTAGCAGGAACTGACCTACCAAATAGGGAGGAGAAATAGCAGTACTCCCTCTGTCTCAAAATAGATGTCCCAAATTTGACAAAATTTAAATGAATCTAAACACCATTTAATATATAGATTCATCTAAATTTTGAAAAATTTAAGACATCTATTTTAAAACAGGAAGAGTAGTTTTTAGCAAGGATCCACAGATATGGCCAGCAGTGATTTCCGTACGCACATACGATTTAGTTTTTAAGGTGACAGACATAAGAATTGACATAGTAAGAGAGTTCTATTTGTAAAAATAAGAGATTTGACCCCAAGATCCATCCACCGGTGGGGTGGGCAGCAAGAAAAATCAAGAATCAGTCAATGGCCCAGTTCCCAATGTAAAACAATAAATAACCTGCCACCACTATAATCATCAATGCGCTTTGTGAGTGAGAGCAAGTACTATAAGAAAATCCATGTCAGCTAAATCCTAAGTAGAAAAGAAAGAAGTAAGAAAAAAGTGTGGTGTGGCCTATCCATCTAGCGCCAGCTCTAGCATGGCAAACAAAAAACTGTAGTTTGCTTACAACCTACTGAAAAGAGTGGAGCCGGCTGCAAGCATAGAATGCGTTAATCGATGAGTCTTGCATGCATGCATATCATCGCTCCAAATTAAAAATTAAAATATTTAATCAAGTTTACCCAGTAGCCACTCTATTGTACAAATATATTTCTATGTTAGCTACAGGTGACATGGCACCAACTTACAGCCCGTTGCTGGCTACACTATTGTCCTTGCTCTAAAGACTGATATTAATGGTCCATACTCCCTCCGGTTTATATTAATGGTCTTCACTTTATATAGATTCATATGTATCTAGTTAATTATTTAAAATAAAAATATTTGTATCTAGACAAAATTGAGGTCATTGTAATGGACATGAGGGAGTACTAGTAATAATGTGACATTAGAATCTGTTGGATCAGCCATGTAGATCGTCCAATAACATAATGATTCCGACATATATGCATCTTTTTTTACGGTTAAAATGGAACTTCATTAAACAGGCAGGTTTACAGAGATGTCGAGTTCATGTTCGTGACATACAACGTCAGGAATAGAACGCAACCAAGTGACGCTCTTGCAAAATTCGCAAGACAATGACTAACCCTAACGTGCGGACGTTCCTCTTTTACAAATACACAAACTCTATCACACCTAGCAAGCTTTTTGATCGCCAAGACAAGATGGCAAAATAAAGATCTATCAGGTGACCTAGACTTCACCGCTTCGATCAACTGGAGACAATCAGATTCAACAATAATTGACACTTGAGAAAATTGCAGTGCCTTCTCGAGTCCATCCAAACAAGCTTGCAGTTCAGCTTCAAGTGGTGAAACACAGAACGCCATATGACGACATGTTGAGAAGACATGGTGTCCCTGAGCATCACGCAAGATAGACCCCGCTCCGGCCGAATTATCCGTAGCACAAAACGAACCATCAATAGAAAGATTCACCCACCCCGTGGGTGGCCTAGACCACCACTTGACCGACGTCGGGGTGTCAGGAGTCTTAGATGATCGAGCTCCTGTCACGACGATCGATTGTTTTCCTTTGATAATAGCCTCCACTGAAGTGTTCTCAACACCACTAATAAATGACAGATAATTAGAAAGGAACCTTTTGGATCCTTCTAAAGGCTTCTCATGAGTCACTTCATTCCGACAATACCAGATCCTCCAGGTTAATAGCAAAAAGGGATCAATCATATGTGCTGAAATATGATTAAGGATGTAACGGAACCAGTTGTCAGGCGGCAAAAAAATTTCAACGTCTATAGGTAAACTCCAAACCTTCCTCATATCAGACCACAAACGATTTGCATGAGCACATCTGAAAAACGCATGAGGTATGTCTTCTAGTTCCGCACAACAAATATTACAATAACCTGTGACCCTCATGTGGCGTCGCCTTTTGTTTTCTTCCGTAGCTAGTCCATTGGAGGCGGCTTTCCACGCAAAGATTTTTACCTTCAGTGGTACAACATCCTGCCAAATCCTTCCCCAACATGCATCCTCCCCATTAGGGTTCTCACTCGTCGATGCCTTCCAAAGAAAGTTTATATGCACTCCTTATAGAGAAGACTCCATTACATTCAGGTTTCCATGCAATAACATCCTCATCACTGTTTCTAGAAGATTTGATTTTCAGAATTGCCTCAGCATCCACTGCGACAAAAGTAGCACGCACCAGATCTTCCTTCCACATACCATCAACATCTAGTAGCTGTGAAACACGTCTTAGCCGCCTATTTCCCCTCGGGGTTAGAACTTTACAATAAGATCGAGGTATCCAGCTGTCCCTCCATACTCTTATCTTTTTCCCATTACCGACTCTCCATATCAGCCCTTTCTTCAGTAATTCCAGACCATACGAGATTGCCGTACAGGTCAAAGAGGGATTACCAGTGAACACTATATCCATCAAAACACCGTTCGGATAATACCTTGCTTTAAGTACTCGTGCACAAAGACTGTCAGGAAAAGCTATCAACCTCCAAGCTTGACGAGCTAGTAGAGCCTGGTTGAATAAACGCATGTCCCGAAATCCAAGCCCACCCTGTGGCTTTGAGCGATTCAATCTTGGGCAGCTAATCTAATGTGTCTTTCGTTTTCCATTCTCAGTACCCACCAATAATCATGTATTAATTTAGTAAGCTCATCACACACTGACATAGGTAGTTTGAAAACACCCATAATATTTGTTCCGACCTACATGTATATATTTGTTTTGAGCAACCCGCAAGAGCGGTTGTGAGCCAACGACACTTCCGCCCAAGCAAGAAGGTGCGCCACTCAAAGCAGAGAGTCCCGAAGCAGCCGCTCCGACGTTCACACCGGTCCTCAGACCGCGCGCACCGGCATGAACCGAAACACCCCAAACGAAATACACCGGCCCCGAGACCTCGCACCACAAGAGACGTCGTCCCATCTGCCCAAGCAAGAAGGGACGACACTCAAATCGCGGGGAGTCCAGAGTCACCGCTTCGACATCCACACATGTCATGAGACCACGCACCCGTCTGGCCTGCGAAGCAACTGCCAAGCAAAGCAAACCAAACCTTGCCTTGCGGAGTAGTAGACCTCCATCATCGCCCGCAAGAGAGAGAATGTTTCCAAAGAGTCTGTTTGCTTGAAAGGTTTGCATCCAAACTTTGTGAAGATAGTTCTTGCATTAATTTGTTCTTTGATAGTTAAAGTGCCATATAACTTACTAAGGCTCAAATGTTCCATGAGAAATAAGGCATATTGATGTCAAGTATAGTATATTCGTGACATTGGCCGAAAACCGATACATAGAGGTATCTTAAAGGACATACCAAAAAACTACATGGTTAGTTTATAAGGAAAATTGGCCAAAAATTGTACAACTCAACGCCACACAACAACCCTGAGGCCGGCACCACACGAGCCAACGACACTTCCGCCCAAGCAAGAAGGTGTGCCACTCAAAGCAGAGAGTCCCGAAGCAGCCGCTCCGACGTTCACACCGGTCCTCAGACCGCGCGCACCGGCATGAACCGAAACACCCCAAACGAAATACACCAGCCCCGAGACCTCGCACCACAAGAGACGTCGTCCCATCTGCCCAAGCAAGAAGGGACGACACTCAAATCGCGGGGAGTCCAGAGTCACCGCTTCGACATCCACACATGTCATGAGACCACGCAACCGTCTGGCCTGCGAAGCAACTGCCAAGCAAAGCAAACCAAACCTTGCCTTGCGGAGTAGTAGACCTCCATCATCGCCCGCAAGAGAGAGAATGTTTCCAAAGAGTCTGTTTGCTTGAAAGGTTTGCATCCAAACTTTGTGAAGATAGTTCTTGCATTAATTTGTTCTTTGATAGTTAAAGTGCCATATAACTTACTAAGGCTCAAATGTTCCATGAGAAATAAGGCATATTGATGTCAAGTATAGTATATTCGTGACATTGTTGTGTAAGGTAAACTTAAGTTATGCAAGTGTGTCTCTTCATCTGGGTCCTATGATCCTCCACCGACGCCAGCTACCATCTCCCTTTTTTTTGAACTGGACCATCTCCCTTACTCAGTAGGATATTGCGTAGCTGAAGCGTCTACTAGATTCTTATGGAAACAACCCAACCCCGAGCCCCACAACCAGAAAGCTTCCAAAGTGTCAAAAATCTAAAGGGTGTGCACATGAGGCTTGTCCTTCCCTCCATCTCCATCTTGTGTTCCTCAGCTAATGTCACCAAGCCCATTTCCAATAAGTTTGAGTCACACATATTGTGCATGTATGCATCCTTCATGTGAAAAGGCCTCTATAAACATTAGCACATGCAAAACAAATTGCATGCATGTGAGAAGAAATATACACATGATTATATACATGAATATGGGATGATCTGGATATTTTGGCTTGTATATATATAGTTCATCACAAAGAGTCTTCCTTTCATCAAATAGTTGAGTTAGCTAGATATGTAGTGCTATAGATGGACACATGTACTCCGGAGTAGTCCCTATTCCACTAGTTAACACTACTATGCTATGAGATTTTGGAGTGAAACAAATAATCCTTGTTTCTTTCTAAACAAGTGGTGAGTAAAAGGCAATATGGCTATTGAGAGGCATTCACATCATCGAATTGGTGAGCAGTCTGCCGAGGATATTCCTAATAAGTAGCCCTAACACTCAGATAGAATATAACAGTTCAAGAAAGCCAACAAGGGTTTGTTTCGTTGCACTCATCGGGCGGCCCAAGATTGCTAGGTAAAGACCGACGCCCAGTTGGATGGACGGAGGATCTAAGACAGATCCTACAGCAAGCCTAGGAGCCGCGTCACTATGGGAAGCTCAAGCCGAGTTAGACTAGAACTTGTGGATAGCCAAACTGACTCTTACCATGTAAAACCCTAGCAAGCGTCTCATATAAGCCGACACAGAGCACCCTTAGAGGACATGAACAATCTGAATTCCACAATCGCCTAACCTTCTAAGCCGACGACATTGTAATCGAAATGCTTCTGTGTGTAGAAATTCATAGGGAGAGTATATAAGTTGCACCACAGAGACTGAACTTTTAGGTAAGCATTGTTGTCAATCTCGCTTCCGGGTACTCCATGTCCCATGACTCCTCTTTGCTCTTTGTGAGCCACCCTAGATGGCACTTATACCTTGACAATCCATGACACGTGGTTGAAACAGGGACATCGTCAACCCAAACCCGGGAAGAGAAAAACAAAAGAAATGAAAGATGAAACGAAAAGGCCAGCTAAAAGAAAACAAAGGACCCGAGAAGGAAATAAAATCCCAAAAAAATAAAATGAAAATAATATGCATGTACTCCCTCCGTTTGAAAATATAAGATGTTTTAGCTTTGTGAAGCAAATGTATCTAGACTACTTTTAGCATGTAGGTTTACTCATGTTTAGAGTGATTCTATATAGTAAAACAAGTCTAGATATATTTTCTTCACAAACGTAAAACATCTTATATTTTAGAGTGAATTTCACTTTTTACCCTTTATTTGTGCATTTATGACAATAATAACCCTATGTACTCCCTCCGTTTCGGTTTACAAGTCCTGCACGTAGTTCTATATCGCCAAATTGAGCAACTTAGTATGATGTATATATTACAAAAAATATATCACCGAAAACTTTAGACTTTGTATTTTCCAATGATATAATTTTTATATTATATCATTCAAATTATATAGGTCAAATTGAAAACCTAGATATACGCGTAGGACTTGTAAACCGAAACGGAGGAAGTAATGAAAATTCATCTAAAATACCATTTTCGGAAACTTTAAACCCTCATTTTTATGCATATCTATTGGGCAAGTGTGAGGTGACGATTGAACCTCGAAATTATCAAGATGGCAACAAAGAATAGAACATTTGGTGCAGAGAAGGGTAGATGAGATCGGCAATGACGTCCTCCGATCTTGACATATTTTATTGCGGCATAACGTCCTAACATGTCAGCATTATCCATGAACACGTGTTGAATAACTAAAACATGGCAAAATCATGCTCAGAATTTTCTTAAATAGGACATTCGGGTATAACTTCTACTAAATGGGACAATTAGTGTCTCAAATGCATAAATAAAGGGTAAAAAGTGGAATTCACTCTATATTTTAAAGGTGTCGTCCACCAGCACGCTCTTTGGCCGCAGAAGCATCAGTCACTCTGGACCAAGGTCTAACTACCATCTCCCTTACAAAGTTATGCAAGTGTGTCTCTTCATCTGGGTCCTATGGACCTCCACCGACGCCAGCTACCATCTCCCTTACTCAGCAGGATATTGCGTAGCTGAAGCGTCTACTAGATTCTTATGGCAACAACCCAACCTCGAGCCCCACAACCAGAAAGCTTCCAAAGTGTCAAAAATCTACAGGGTGTGCACATGAGGCTTGTCCTTCCCTCCATCTCCATCTTGTGTTCCTCAGCTAATGTCACCAAGCCCATTTCCAATAAGTTTGAGTTACACATGTTGTGCATGTATGTATCCTTCATGTGAAAAGGCTTGGATAAACATTAGCACAAAATAAACGAATTGCATGCATGTGAGCAGCAATATACACATGATTACGTACATGGATATAGGATGCTCTGGATATTTTATCTTGTATATATATAGTTCATCACAAAGAGTATTCCTTCCACCATTAACAAATAGTTGTGAGTTGGCTAGCTATGTAAATCTATAGAGGGACACATGTAGTCATGGAGTAGTCCCCATTCCACTAGTTAACACTACTATGCTATGAGATTTTGGAGTGAAACAAATAATCCTTGTTTCTTTCTATACGAGCGAAGGGTGAAAGGAAATACGGCTATTGAGAGGTATTCACATCATCGAATCGGTGAGTAGTCTGCCAGGGATATACATAATAAGTAGCCCTAACACTCAGAAAGAATATAGCAGTCTGAGACGGCCAACAAGGGTTTGTTTTGGTGCACTCATTGGGTGTCCCAAGACTGTTAGGTAAAGCCCGATTCCCAGTTGGATGGACAGATGATCAAAGGCGGATCCTATAGCGACCCTAGGAGCAGCGCCGCTATGGGAAGCTCAAGCCGAGTTAGACTAGAACTTCTGGATAGCCTAACTGACTCTTACCATGTAAAACCCTAGCAGACATCTCATATAAGACGGCACGAAGCAACCTTAGAGGACACGAACAATCTAAAGTTCACAATTGCCTAACCTTCTAAGTCGGTGACATTGTAATCGAAATGCTTCCATGTGTATACACTCATAGGAAGAGTATAGAAGCTGCACCACAGAAACAGAGACTGAACTTGAGGCAAGCATTGTTATCAGTCTTGTCTCCGCGTACTCCACGTCCCATAATTCCTCTTTACTCTTCGTGAGCCACCCTAGATGATTCCTCTTTACTCTTCGTGAGCCACCCTAGATGACGCTTACCTTGACAATCAACGACACGTGGTTGAGAAAACAGCCCAAACCAGGGAAGGGAAAAACAAAAGAAAATAAAAATGAAAGGAAAAGGCTAAAAGAAAACAAAGAACAGAAAACCCGAGAATAAAATACAAGGTCCAAAAAATAAAAATAAAATATGCATGTACTCCCTCTTCTTCTTTTTTGAACAAAGGAAGAAGTCTGGAAGGACTCCGATACTGCCATATATTCAACGCGGTGGGTAAAAATTACAAACAGGCCCTTTGTACAACAAGAATTGCAAGTACTTCCTCTGTTCTAAAATATAAGATGTTTTAGCTTTGTGCAGTGATGTATCTAGACTTTTTTAGTGTGTAGATTCACTCCGAATTATACACAAAAAGACATCTAAATAGGTTCGCAAGCACCCTCTGGCCGCAGAAGCACCACTCACCGTGGAGTCTGGACCGAGGTCTAACTAGCTGTTCGCTGACAAGAGGAAAGCTCCAAAGAAGCCTCACCTACGGATGGAAGACCATTGTATTTGCAGAGCTAGCTGGGCAAATAAATAATGCAGTATTATTTGGACTAAACGCCGTTTAGTAACTCGCTAGGTCGGCGGTTAGCTAGCTAGCTAGCAGTGTAACCAGCCATGTCCTTTGCTCTGTCTGTAGCAGCTAAGTAGGAAAACCGTGCGAAGCTACCACGCAAGTACAGTAGTACGTGCTGCCGATGGAGCTTTCCGAGTGAGTGATCAGTATATTGTTAAGTACTACGCGACTCTGTATCATATCATGTCAATCGCTTTGACAGTGAGATCTGGAGTATAGAGAGCAAAAGGCGCCCATTGTCTATATACTAGTAGTATATTTTTTAGGAGTATGATCTTGCCTTTTTCAGAGGCTTGGTTTTTTCCGACCGATCTTATCGTATCAATCATGACGCGTCCACCTAAACTAAAACTAATCTGAATGAATTCATGTCGATCTCTCTGTGAAAGGGAAAGAATTGGTTTTTTTCCTAGACCAGACCAGCCGAGAGTGATGTTCACGTCCAAGCTTGCGGCCGCCATTGGGCCGCCCAAATTCCGTTTTGTTTACCTGCGAGTGTTTTGGCGTAGAATTTTCTCTTCTTCCATACAATACCGATCGATGTTTTCTTTTTCTGAATGGGGAATCCAGTACTGCTTGTTGATGTACACCGCTAATGATTTAAATCGATTTTGGAGGAATCGATGCCTTCGCTTTTGCACTGGTACTGCTGCTGCTAGTGATGACAGAATAATTATCCAAAATGTGGCCAGTCGTCTTTGCAGCCGATATCGTCCATCGGAACAGAATCAAAATGTGCACTGAACAATGCAAGGACAAACAGGCAAAACCCGCCGGGATAAGTTCGATTCTCCCCTTTTTCCACTCAACTTTTCCCTCTTTTCTTCCTTCCTTTCTTTGTTTCTTTTAGAAGAATATATCTTGTTGAATTCCGTGTGAGTGCGCCGAGAGTAGTTTATGTTCTGTTCGGCAATTTGATTTCTGGAACACAGGCTTGGCAAATTGGTGCGCATCACAAAGCTGCTCAGTTACGTTTCTTTCAAGAAAAAAAAAAGAAAGAAAAAAAGATACTGACAGAGTTCGCTGCAGATTACAGAACGTACGTGGGTGGCAGCAGTCTTCGAGGCACTAACGAGAATCGCCTCAAACACTAGATTATCTTTGATTTGATTCAGATCCATCGACCATGGACACTGACGACTAGCTACTACTCTGAGTTGTTCTGATGCGACGATGATTCTTCTTGAGAAATTACATTATTCAGAAAGATGCGGAGGCGCGCGGCGGAAAGGCTCCCGGCGCCGGAGGGTCGGGCCAGAACTGGGCGGGCCTGACCTTGGAGACGGTGTTGAGGACGCCGAGCGGCGTGACGTCGCCGACCACGGTGACCTTCTTGGTGGGGATGTCGATGTCGAAGGAGGTGACCCCTTCCATCTTGGCGATGTGCTTCTTCACCTTGCCCGCGCAGCCCTTGCAGTGCAGAGAAACCCGAAGAACCACAACCTGCACACGAGCATGCAGCTCATTCGAATCAGTCAGTTGTTCCTGTCAAATCGATCGTCATGGATATTTCATCAGGGTATGTGTGTAGGATAGCTGGAGAGCGTACCTGGCCTGCCTGTGTTCGCCTCGTGGAGCTCGACTTCTTGAGCACCTCTTCCTGGTCATGGCCGTCTTTGTTGCTGCTCGCAACTGGTGTGATCTCTGACGACGACGAAGCAGAGGATGACCCTGACGAACTAGACGACTCCGCTAGCTGCATCGATGAGGGTTTTTCGTCGGGGAAGTGCACGGGCCAGGCCGGCAGGGCTGCGTCCTTGCCGGGGAGCACGTCGATGAAGGACGGTGGCGGTGGCGGCGGTGGGAGCTCGAGGATGTCGACGGCGAGGTCGTCGGACTGCATCCGGGAGGAGTTGAGGAGGAACCTGGAGGACGTGGCCGGGCTGACCAGCCTCTTCTCCGAAGACCTTCTACCATTACCAGCAGCTTGGCCAGTACCGCTCTTCTTCTTCTTCTTGCTTCCGTGCCCGTGCTGCAGGTTCGAGTTGGGCGAGGAGGCAGAAGAGTCGTCTTTGGTGTCACCGCCGCCGCTGCCGAAGCTCGGCCTTGGCGGCTTGGAGGAGGTGGAGGTGCGGTGGGGGTCGCGGAGGCGCGGGGAGTGGCGGTCGATGACGCGGCTGCTGCCGCCGCGAGGGCTGGTGCTGGAGACGACGGAGGTGGCGTCGGCGGAGGAGCATGAGATGTTGATGGACGGCAGGCCCAGCCTCTTGTGCACGCCCTTGAGGAGCAGAGACGCCATGATTATCACTCGCTTTGGAGCTTCGTGTTGGGTTTGGTTGGTGGTGTTCTACCGATCGATCGGTGGTGATGATTCTCTCGTCCTGCTACTTATTCTTGTCTGTGTGTGTGCCCACCGCGGAAGGAGGGAGGGCGGTTTTAAACTTGGAACTTTGGAAGGGAAGGAGGGGGGCCTCTACCTCGCCGCTCTGCCAAAGCCAAAGCCAAAGCCAAAACTGATGAGACTAGCTGCTCTGCTTCTCCTAGTGACGTGGCACTCATGTGGTCCGTGCTCGTGGACACGTCACATGGTTGAAATTTCGGTAGCTCTTGGGGTCAGTTCAGCCAGAAACTGTGCTACCACTAGTGGTTACTTCACCTACCAGACAAGACCAACCAGCAGAGACTGGCGACAAAATCAACTTAATTATTTGTTCTCGAAAGCCAACGAACGATGGAACCTGCAGGCAGGTACACCATGTCGTGGAATCAGCCCGTTATTGGTGGATCTACATCGCACAGCGCAAACTCCTACATCTAATTATACACATAGTAACAGTAGAAAATTACTAAGAAAACTGGCAAGTCCTTAGTTTAGTGGCGTTCTTCAGACTCTCCCCGTACTAATTTGCTTTACAATATTGGTTTGCATTAGCTACAGTACCTAGCTAGCTTAACTGTGATGGTGCGATGGCATCCTCTCCTCGAGATTCGACGTACTACGCTGCCTGCCACATCATGGGCGGCAGCGGATGCGCACGTGCGCTCATAGATAGATAGATTCACTCGCATCGCATCGATCTGCATCCAGAAACTAGCCGCTGCACATGATAGATGACATCGGATTTGTTTCTTTTCAGACGTATATATACTGATCGATCACTAAAACCATCCATCCACCGTAGAGCAAGCAAGCACAAGCTGGCCGGAGCTATCTTCCACGCAAGACAAAAAAAAAAATCAAGTAGCACAAGCTCAAGAAGCTGCCGAATATAAGACGTAGAGACGGACAGACCAACCTCCATCGCACCGCTCTGCCTCTGCTGCCCTCTACCCTCTGCTCGTCGCCATCCACATCCAGACCACACCGAGAAGAAGAAGAAGAAAAAAGGAAGGGGGATTATTCGAGACATTTGGATCAATCAACATGCACCAACCTTAATTTATTCTTTCCTCCAAGAGTCTGTACCTTTCGGCCAACTTCATCATTCGTAATAAATTTGTGAGTTCACATTTACACCACCACCAACAGGCAACAGAGCTCTTTTTAACACACATGCTGAAGCAGCTTCCTCGTCAACTGAGTGACAGCAGGCCTTTGTTTGGTGAATGCGTGATTTGGTTACAGTTAATCGTTCTTGTCCTACTCAATTGCTAATTCTACTACTCAGTACTCACCACTTGTATCTACCTAGGCTCCAGCAGCTTCCAGCTCCCTAAACTTGCATCAACATTTAGTACTTATTTAGTATTATTACCTTCTAATAAAGGGGAAAAAAGCACTAAACCTGAAAGGCTGGAACGTGTAGCAAGCTGCTAGCTAGCAACACCGAGGTAGATCAGGTGCATACCTGAAATTCGGCGGGAGACGGCTGATGAAAAGGTGCTTTCCATAGAGTTACGGCGGCCGGTAGAACATGAACCTATCAAGCAAGCAAAGCATGCTCACTCGCACCATGATGGTCAAATCGATCACTTAATTCACGCATGCACCACAGCTTCATCGCCTATATATCTGCTAGATACTAAATCCTAGGCCAATTTGGACAAACTTTTCGGTGTAATCATGCTTTTTCTAGTCTAGTCCGGAGAAGCTGCGCTGAAACAATGGTACGCGGATCATGCATGTCTCCCTATAATTCCTCAACTTGATAGCTAGCATAGTGCTACATAGCCTTTTCATGCCTGCATTTTCAAAACAAAACAAAAACTAGTGGAGACCGGCGAACAAAATTGCACTAGTAAACACTACCCCCTCCATTCCAAAGCTTACGGCTTATATTTTTTTGAAAAGTCAAGCTACGAAAATTTTGGCCAAACATTAAAAAAAATTATTTAAAACTATAATATTATATAGATACCATATGAAAATGTTTTTTATGATGTATTAAAGGATATGAATTTCGTATTATAAATATTAATATTATTCTCTAAAAACTTGGTCAAATTTTACGTAGTTTGATTTTTTTTTTAAATATAAGCCTTAAGCTTTGGAACAGAGGTGGTACTATTTTCTTAAACGCCAAGCAGGACACCGTGTCGTGGAATTAGTCCGTTATTGGGTGATCTACATACCGGATTCCTACATCTAATTATACCCACTAACACGTACAAGTAGTACAAAATTAAGAAACATGCGAGTCCTTAATCTAGTGGCGCGTTCCTCCGGCTCTCGCCGTGCTAGTTTGCTTTACAATAATATTAATTTGCATCAGGATTTGTTTTCAGGATTTTTTGTATGGTTTTTGATTTTGATTTTTTAAAGCGACATCACCATTTGCTCTCCCTGTACTAATAATTTGCTTTACAATATTGGTTTGCGTCAACCACCTAGCTAGCTAGCAGTAGAACGATGATGGTGAGATGGCATCCACCTAGAGATTCGACGAGGCCACATCATGGGCAGCAGCAGATGTGCACGTGCGCGCGCGCGCGCGCTCATAGATAGTCACTCGCACACGACGGACGACACTGTATATACGTCTGTGTTGTGATTAGGGCATCTTTACCGGGCTGATCTATACGGTCACCCTAAACTGTTCGTTTGTGTCTGTTTAGATCGGGTCGCGGTTAGTATGGGTAGGGGGTGCGGCCTGTCCGGCCAATCGCGCACAGCGGCGTGATCAATTTGTCCGCGCTGCGAGGCAACGTCGGCGTATTTTCAATGTCTTTTCGCCGCCACGCCGTCTCCCGCCTTTCTTTCCCGCTGCTTTTTGCTAGTTCTTGGTGTTTCCCACCGCGTCCAGGCGCGGCCATAAAAGGGGAGGTCACCAAGCTATCTTCGATCATACCCACGCCACCCACAACACAAAAAAAACCACCATGCCTGGTCGCGGGCGTCGACCCGACGAGCGTCCCAACCCCAACGCCAGCAGAGAAGAGGGGCCAGAGCGGCCGTGGTGGTTACCGAACCCGCCGTTGCCATGGCGCTCTCACTGCAACTACAATAGGACCAGCGGCGAACGCTTCTCGTTGGAGGTGATGAACCGCGTCTTTCTGCCGGAGCACCGCCGACGTCTTGCACTCGGGAAAGTGCATGACGAACTCCGCAAAGCATTGCGGGCCAATCCCGACGACACGTACCTTCGTGTTCGTCTCGCCCAAGCAGAAGAAGAGCTGCAGACGCAGGAAGCGATTTACCGCTCTCTTAGTGTAGAATGGGGCGTTACCGACCCGTAGGCGGCGCCTAGCTAGAATGGCCAATGTCGACTGGTCCGTAGGCTACCTTTTGTACTCTTGTTTTGTAAATATATGTGAAGGTTGAATAAAGATTTTCATTGCAAATGGCCAATGCCAACATTCATAAATCATACATGGCGCAGCCTAGCCTACTCGTCGGAGTCTGTGGTGATCCAGCATACCACTTCATGATGTAGTATACTATAGTCGTTGACATAACACCAATAAAATATCGTTCACTAGTACTATATCCCTTAGAGTGGTATAACAAAAACACAGCAGGTCCAAGACATGACTATAGGTTACAACTCGACTCTTTACAAAAGATCCAGAGAACATTCTAGGTTAAAGAGAGAGAAAGAAACTTCTTACAAACAAGAATCGGGGATAATCAACTCATAACTAATATACTAATAGACTAGTATCTGAACTATTGGGGCTTGCATTGCTCCTATTGCAATACTCTACAGAAGTAGGTTATATGGATAGAGATTATATTCCTATCTAATCAGCAACTTTGTCTTCTCTTGAGTTGATGTATATGTTAACTTCATCGAAGAACTTTAGCTTTTGATGATGATTCCTAAAGCATAAGTTGATATAGACATCGTATGTATTGGCTTCAGAATCTAGCAAGGGTCAGGAAGATACGTTTAGTACGAGCGTACTCAGCAAGTTCACTAGAAAGGATTGTTTGATGCACTATATCTAGAGCCACAGACCATAGGTCGTAGGCAATGCAGGTTTTTGTAAACATTTTTTCAACGATTGCTTTTATTCTGAAAATCTATGTCCGTCAGCCTTCACAGGTTTATTAGAACTTTCATAGAGTTCCTTTCCTGCCGCGTTTGTAGCTCCTTCCCGGAACAGGGAGTAACAAGTTACAGTTCTTACACTCTGCAGAGGTGCATTACTTTATCCATGAGAGATCAAATACTTGTTGCACAATCGGACGAATCTTTCCGTCCACACTTCCTATGGTGTGGGGCCCAGTAGATGATCCAAGCCAATCACTGTCCTTCTCCGTGACCCCACATACCCAACGGATTGCACATCAGGCCTAGGATAAAACTTGTTTCCTATAGCAGCCTAAGGTGTACAACTGAAAGAGCATTTCCTATCCCTAGTGATTTTGGTGTTTTATAACAACACACATACCGGACTAATTATTTGCCAAGTGTATCGCAGGTGAATTGAAAATGATTTGCAATGTTCAAAAAACTGTCTGCCTGGCGCGGTACCAAAAAGCGGTAGTACCGCTTTTTGCTACCGGATGCGACAGAAGGCTTAGACTAACTGTCAAAAAGCCTCTGCCGGGCTAGGTACTAAATAGCGGTAGTACCGCATTTTATTACCTAGCGCGACAGTAGCTTTTTGACCACTTGTCAAAAGCTTTTGCCTGCTCTGGTACTAAAATGCGGTAGTTTTAGTACCGCACCGGGCAGAGACTTTTTGGATGTTGGCAAAAAGCTTCTGTCTGCCTAGGTAGTAAAAGCGGTAGTACCGCATTTTACTACCTGGCGTGACAAAGAGTTTTTTCGTCTAAAGCTGATGATTCCACTGCACGTCCGGTAGTACCGGTTGCCATTTGCGGTACTACCGCTTTACGGTAGCATCAATAGTAGTACCGCTGTGGGCAGTGCTTTATGAAGTTTGAATGAGGGTCGTCCGGTACCAGGTCCGGTAGTACCGGAGTTCTCCGGTACTATCGCTGCAGTAAAGGCTCCAATGGCCAGATTTCGTGGAGGGGTATAAATACCCCTCCACCTACCTTGGGACAAATTGCTCAGCCACATTAAAGTCAAGACCACCATTGGAGCCACTCAATCTTCAAGATCTCCTCATTCCACCACCCAAAGTCCTTGACCTTTGGGGAATCGAAGGAGGAGGCCCCGATCTACTACTTCACCAAAAGAGATATTCATTTCCCCCTCATTTCATTGAGGGTCCCTTTGCTCTAGTGTTTTCTTGGAAACCCTAGTTCTTGTTTTGGTTCTTACAAGCTTGTCTTTGATTGCTTTGACAGCTTGCTTGTATTTGAGATTCATCGGAGAACAAGGGAGGCCCTTCGTGGCGTTGGTGGTTTGAAACCACCCCTCTCCAAACGTAGACGTACTTCCCCTCAAAAGGAAGGAACTACGGGAAACAAATCCTTGTGTCTCCGCATCCACCTTTTGGTTACTTCTATCCTTTACCGCACCTTACTTACTTGTTACTACTTTGTGTTGTGGTAGCTCTTGCATAATTGTCATATAGGTAAATTCACCATAGTTGCATTATCTAGAGAATTTACCTTATTGTCAAACCTTAATTTGAAAAAGAAGAAAATTTGAAGTAGCACCTATTCACCCCCCCTCTAGGTGCCCATATGATCCTTTCAATTGGTATCAGAGCCTCAGCTCTTTATTCAGGCTTTACCGCCTAAGAGAATATGGGTAGCAATGATGGGGATGGTGGTAGTGAGCCGACCCCGGTGACCATGGAAGATCTCAAAAACTTGGAAACAAGATTGAGCTCTTCCTTGGTCAACGAAGTCAAGAAGATGCTTGAGCAACTTCTTAAAGACAAAGAAGGCTCATCACCCCCATCTCCTCAAGAGGATCAACCATCCATTTTAACTAAGGGGAATACGTCAGTATCCCCCGAGGGTATGGTGGTGGGGGGTAAACTAGACAACATTAATTCCTCCACACACAATGATGGTAGGAAGGGTGAGCACCGTGATTCATGGTACTCTCCCGACCCTCCAATCACTCACCCTCATGTATACAATAGAGGTGACCCACCTAAGCTTGAAGAATCTGCTACTTTTGCTCAATGGCAATCACTAATGAGGACTCATATGCGCAGCTCTTGCATTGAACTATGGAACATCATCGAGCATGGACTCTTTATTGGGGATCCAAACAACTTGACAAGAAGGGGATTTTTAATAGTCAACTCAATGCCACTGCTTTGCATATGATTCAATAAGGTTTGGGGACAAAGGACTATCCACACATTGAGCACTTTAGCATTGCCAAGGAAGCTTGGGATGCTCTCACTGTGTTTTTTGTTGGAAATGAGAGTATGAGGAGGAACCGATATGATGCTTTAAGAAATGAAGCCGAAGGCTTCTACATGAAAGAAGGTGAAGATCACGAAGACATGTACCGAAGGCTCAAGACCACCGCCACCGCTTTTAGGAATGTGGGTTCCTCACATGTGGATGATGCATGGATAAAAAGGAAATATGTGAGTGCACTCATGCCTTTTGATCCCACCGACTTGAAGAGCCTACAAGGAAGACACAACTACCATTTCATGACCTCAAATGAAGTTATGCAAGAGATGGACGCTTTCAAGGTTGCCGCCAAGAATGCCAAAGATTCCCGTGCTCGTGCTCTTGGTATGAGAAATGTTGTCAATGTTGCTTTGAAGGCCAAAGTTGTGGAACATGGGGATGAAGATGATAGTGATGAAGGGCTTTCCATGGACCATCCCGATGAAGTCAAGATTTCTCATGGTCAATATATGGCTTTCTATGCAAAGAACTTTTGGAAGAACCCCGCCAAGGCCAAGATGGAAATGCAACGGAGAAGCAATCCAAATGGGAAACGACAGAATACCACAAGGTTGAGAACTTGCTTCAATTGTGGTGACCGCTATCACTTTGTGGCAAGTTACCCCTATGAGAAGAGAGAAGATCATGGTGGTAAGCTTGTGTTGAAGAAGACTCTCAAGGCACCTTACAAGAAACCCTTCATCAAAAAGAATCCCATTAACAAGAAGTCGGGAGAAATTGTCTTGATCACTCATGAAGAATACTCCTCCGACAATGAAGATGATGAAGATGAGGAAGAGGAAACTTCTCATGGTGTGGCTACTCTAGCCACCACTTCTACTCGGACATTCTCACTCTTCAATTCTCCAAATGAGAACTCTCCCACCAAGAACGTCACTTGCCTTATGGCAAGAAGAACGGAGGTATCCTCATCATCCCGCTCTACTCACTTAGATAATGATGAAATTGATGATGAGATGTCTCTTGATGTTAAAAAGGAATTAATTGCCTTTGATGAGTTTATGAGTAACCTAGAAGGTGATGCTAAGCTACATTTTGGGAACATCTTAGATCAACTCTCACATACTCAAGAGCTTCTAGATGTAAGATGTAAACTTGGGCATGAACATATGATTGAGCTAGAAGCTTTAAACAATGCTCTAGAAGAAGAACAAGAAACTAGGTTGTCACTTGAATTAAAACTTGAAGGGCTTGATGAGACCAATGACATTATTGTTAACAAACTCATCAAAGAGTGTGATCATGCTATTGCCAAATACAAAAGGGCTAAAAAGGACAAGATTGAGTTTGGTGTGGTTCATGAAAAACTTGCCGAGGACTTTAGTTCGCTTAACAAGGCTCACAAGGTCTTGGAGAGTGAACTCTTGTCACTCACAAAGTCCCATGAAACACTTCAAACTCAATTGGCCAATATTCCTTCACCTAGTAACTTCATTCCATCTAGTAGCACAACTATTCTTGAAGAGAATGCTAGGTTGAATGGGGAGCTTGCTAAGGCCACATTTCCACAAGGCAACAAGTCCATTGATGATCTTTTGAGCAAGCAAAGGTGTAGTGGTGATAAAGGGGGCATTGGTTTTGTTTCCAAAACCAAGAAGAAGAAGAATAATAAGAAGAAGGACAAGCCCGCACAAGAGACCAACAAGACCATTGTGGAGAGTAAGACCACAAGTGGTAAAACTATGTCTCATGATGATTTTGCGGGAAGTGCTAACCCTCACTATGTTCTAATGCGTGATTATTATGGTGATGTGTATGCATAATATGTTGGTCCTTATGATGGTTATATTGCTTGGTCTATTTGGGTTCCCAAGACCCTTGTTGCTAACAAAAGAGGACCCATTGAAAAATGGGTACCTAAATATTAGCTTGATCTTTTGTAGACTTATGCTTCCGGAGGGTCAAAGTGGGTGCTTGATAGTGGTTGCACAAGTCATATGACCGGAAGCTCGTCTATTGTCAAGGACTTAAAGCCAAATGATGATCAAATCACCGTGACATATGCCGACAAGTCAAAGTCTAAGGTAATGGGTTTTGGCAAAGTTGTGGTTGCTCACGACATTACACTCGTGAACGTCATGCTTGTTGAGACCCTTGGGTACAATTTACTTTCAGTCTGTGCTCTTGGAAAGATAGGTTTTTCCGTCTTTATACATAATGATCTTGTGGTCCTCATGTGGAGCAAGTCTCTCAAGGTCGCTTTTGTTGGGTATGTCGAACATGACTTGTATGTGGTGGACTTTTCGGGGCAAGCCACTACAAGTGTGATGTTCTTATTCGGAAAGGCCGACGTGGGTTGGTTATGGCATCGCCGACTGGCCCATGTCAATATGAGAACTTTGCAAAGTCTCCACAAGGAGGGCCATATTGTTGGACTAAAAGAAAATGTTTCCTTTGCCAAAGATCGTGTTTGCAGGCATGTGTTCTGGGAAGATGCATGATGCTCCTCATAAGCCTAAGAACCACATCAAGTCCACCAAGATCTTGGAGCTCCTCCATGTGGACCTCTTTGGTCCTCCATCTCATGCAAGTCTTGGTGGGAAGAAATATTGCTTGGTAATTGTTGATGACTTTTCAAGATACTCTTGGGGTTTATTTCTTCAAATTGAAGAGTGAAACTCAAAAGACCTTCATCGACTTCATCAATTTGGTCCAAAGGCAATACAATGTTCCCGTGTTGATCATTAGAAGTGACAACGGCACCGAGTTCAAGAACTACACCTTGAATGATTTCCTTAGTTATGAGGGGATTAAACATCAATATTCCGCTGCATACACCCCTCAACAAAATGGCGTGGCCGAAAGGAAGAACCGGACTCTTATTGAGATGTCTAGGACCATGTTGGCGGAGTTTAAATCTCCATACAACTTTTGGGCCGAAGCCATTTCCACTGCTTGCCATGGTTCAAACCGGCTCTACCTCCGCAAAGAAATCAACAAGACTCCATATGAAATTCTTACAGGTAACAAGCCCAACATATCTTACTTCCGGGTGTTCAGTTGTAAGTGTTTCTATCTCATAAAAGGTGTTCGTCTGTCTAAATTCGAGTCTAAAGCATTAGAGGGTATTTTTGTTGGCTATGGTCTCGAATCTCACACTTATAGAATCTATGATAAGCTCTCCGGAGCCATCATAGAATCTTGTAGTGTGACCTTCGAAGAATATGATGGTCCCGAAGGAGGGCGTGTTGATGCTTGTGATGCAGATGATGAAATGCCTCAGGATGCCATAGGAAGAATGGGTGTGGGATATATCCGCCCCGTTGAGGAACCCCTTATGGCGGATCGAGAAGAACTATGCTCCACTCAAGTGGAGACCTCATCTTCACAACCTCAACATGCTCCATCCACCGAAGAGGACATTGACTCAAGCCAAAGACAAGATGTGGACCCTCAACATGGTGATCAAAGTGTCAACTCCAGTCAAGGGGGGCTTGGTCCATTCGACGGATTGTCAAGTGGTGCCAAGTCAATTTGTCAAGGAAGATCCATACAAGCTGTTTTGAGACAAGCTCAGATTGACGCTAGAAGTGCACTTGATCAAGACCAAGGTCAATCTTTGCCTCCCAATGTAGAGGATGACTCCAATGATGATCAAGGTCAAGATGATGGTCAAGACGAGGATCAGAATGATGAAGAGGGTCCCCCAAGAAACAACATGGAGATCCACGCTCGTCGCGAAGCTAGAAAGGAAAGAATGTTGGAAATAAGAGATCACACTCTACAAAATGTAGTTGGTGATCTAAGGAAAGGTATTTCCACAAGAGCACAATTGAAGAGGTTCAGTGAACACCAAGCTCACATCTCCATGATTGAACCAAAGAAAGTGTGGGAAGCTCTTGAAGATTCGGATTGGTTAGAGGCTATGCATAAAGAACTCAACAACTTTGAGAGAAACAAAGTATGGAAGTTAGTTGAGAAGCCAAAGGATTGCCGCAATGTTATTGGAACAAAGTGGATATTCAAGAACAAGCAAGATGAGCATGGAATTATAGTAAGGAACAAGGCTAGATTGGTTGCACAAGGGTATTCTCAAATTGAAGGCATTGATTATGGAGAGACTTATGTGCCCGTGGCTCGCCTTGAGTCCATCCGTATCCTTCTTGCTTATGCGGCACATCATAACTTTAAGTTGCAACGATGTAGAAAGTGCATTTCTTTATGGTCAATTAAATGAATTGGTATATGTTAAGCAACCCCCGGGATTTCAGGACCCCAACTTCCCAAACCATGTCTACAAACTTGATAAGGCGCTCTATGGGCTCAAGCAAGCCCCACGCACGTGGTATGAGCACCTTAGAGAGTTATTGTTTGACCGTGGCTTTGAGGTTGGGAAAATCGATCCCACTCTTTTTACTAAGAGGGTCAATGGGGAGCTTTTTGTATGCCAAATATATGTTGATGATATTATCTTTGGCTCATCTAACAAAGCTTTTAATGATGAATTCTCAAAGCTTATGACTAGTAGGTTCCGGATGTCTTTGATGGGAGAGTTGAGAGTATTTCTTGGCTTTGAGATCAAGCAAGTTAGAGGAGGGACATTCTTCAATCAAGCCAGGTATACTCAAGACATGCTCAAGAGATTCAAAATGCAAGATTTAAATGGAGCTCCTACTCCCATGGCTACAAAGATCATCTAGAACAAAATCCAAATGGTAAAGATGTGGATCAAAAGGTATACCGATCCATGATTGGTTCTTTGCTTTACCTTTGTGCATCTAGACCCGATATTGTGTTGAGTGTAGGTGTGTGTGCAAGATATCAAGCGGCTCCTAAGGAAAGCCATTTAATGGCGGTCAAGAGAATCTTTCGATATTTAGTTCATACCCCATTTTATGGTCTTTGGTATCCTCGAGGCTCAACATTTGCTCTTTGTGGATACACAGATTCGGATTGGGCGGGGGACAAGGATGATAGAAAATCAACATCCGGGGCTTGCCAATTCCTTGGTAGGTCCTTGGTATGTTGGTCCTCTAAGAAGCAAAATTGTATATCTCTCTCCACCGCCGAAGCCGAGTATGTTGCTGCCGCTAGTGCTTGCACTCAATTGCTATGGATGAGGCAAACTTTAAAGGAATACGGTGTCCATCGTGACAAAGTGCCTCTTTTATGTGACAATGAAAGTGCCATCAAGATTGCTTACAACCCGGTGGATCACACAAGGACAAAGCATATTGAGATTCGACACCACTTCATTAGAGATCATGTTGCTCGAGGTGATATTGATCTATCATATGTGTCAACCAAAGATCAACTTGCCGATATCTTCACGAAGCCACTTGATGAAGCAAGGTTTTGCTACTTGAGGAATGAACTAAATATCGTAGATTCAAGGATCTTGACTTGATTATCTTGCACTCTCACCTAATACTCGATCCATATTTGGTTTAGGTGTAGGCATGGACATAGGGGGAGTGCGGTCCTAATTGATTGGACCATCCCTCCCCCCATTATGCGCAAAGTAAAACAAAATCATTTCTCTTAATATCATTTTGTGATATGTGAGCTTAATGATGAGTTTCGGTAATGGACCCAAGATATATCTTCGTGGTGCCAAGATGAGTATACTCAAACATGGTGGCCTAGGCCACCGCCCCCTCTCAATGGAGAGGTTGATGTGCTTACTCGTGTTTGTCACTTTTGTATTGGTTCTTACTCATGTTTGTCATCCTCTAGTTGGTTTTGTTCTTTTGGTCGTGCACTCACATTTGGCTCTTCATATGTTTTTAGTAATTTTTGAGTGCATTGGCCCATATCAGTGTGACTCTCTAAACCCATACCATTCTTATCCCCCAACAAAACTCATCTACTGTGCATAAGAACCTTCCATTTTATGTATCTTGGCTCTCTGTCCTGATGGTTACGGTACTACCGGGTCCCATAAGCGGTACTACCGCCAAACGGTACTACCGGACATTGCTAGCGGTACTACCGCCTCTGGTTCAGTTTCCAGGGTCCTGTCTGGAAACTTCCTAGGTGCAGTACTACTGGTTGGTATTTCCGGTACTACCGCATAGCGGTATTACCGCCCTTGGCACCGGTACTACCGCTTGTGCGTGTCGGTTAAGATTGGAGACTTGGGAGAGGCACCCCTCAGTGCCTCATTCATCCCTCGTCTCCACTCCTCACCAGCGCCACCGCAGGAGCAAGAGGACACCGCAGGAGCCCCGCTCTTCTCTCCTTCTCCCGGATCCACACCGGATCCGGCCTCCCCGCGGGCTCCTCCTTCTTCTCCACCGTCATGGACACCGGTACTACTGCCCTCCTCATCTTCTCACTTGTTTTCTCCATTGAATCTAGGGTAACTTTGATTCTTGGTTAAAACCTGTATTCTTGAGGTTGTATCGTGTGATATTTACCAGATCAACCACTTTGTCCGATAGAAATCGTGTTTTACAACAAATTTACTGCCCGTACATGGATTTCTAGTTTAGATCTGCACTGTGGTCACGGGCTGGTAGTACCGGGAATCTTTTTACGGTACTACCGCTTGGCGGTACTACCACCAGTGCATATCCGGTACTACCGCCCTGTACTGGCAGCAAATTTTTTTACAACACCAAGTGTTCCATCCTCTATTTGTCTCAGGTTCTTGTGCCCTTACCCCTATGCTATCTCCCTCGTTCTTTCCCAGGTGCAGGGGGTTCCCGGGGATCGCGCAAATGCTCCAAAGCTCACTATGAGATCGAGGACTATGAGTCAGAATCAGAGACTGAGTCAGAAGAGGAGGTCATGCCTCAACCTAGTGCCCGTCTGAAACTGCCAACAACTCGTGGTCGTCGGGGTGGGGGGGTCAAGCAAAGTGCTGGTCGTGGTAAAGATCCTCCACCTCCCCCTTCCTCCGGTCCTTGCAAGAGCCACAGTTCCGGGCCATCTGGGCCAAAGCTGCTGTCTGATTTGTCTGAGACAGAATTTCATGCCCTGCGGGTGGTCAGTCCATATGGGACAGCTCGCTCTCATACTCGGGAAAATAGTCTCTTCTTTACGGATTTCCAGGAGCGGGTGTTCCATGAGATACTCATGAAAGATGACAAAATTGTGGTTCCTCAAAAATGGATCGAGATGAATCATGTGAGTTAGAATCTGAACTACTTTGGTGAGGCCCTTGACATTTGCACCAACATTGGCTTGCTTCCCATTATGGAGTTCCGGTGCAACTATGATCCAATGCTCATTGCTCAGTTCTATGCAACCGTTCACTTTGCCAAGAATGATACTCGGACTCTCACCTGGATGACCGAGGGTGTTGTCAAGCAAGCAACATTGGCTGAGTTTGGGGCTATCCTCGGGTACAAAGACCGTGGCAAGAACACTCCCATTGGCTTTCGGTGCCACGCCAATGATCGTCCCATGAAGAAGGATGTTCTTGCACCATTGTACATTCGGGGGCGCGGAATCCTTGGAAAGATCAAAGGGCTTCTCCCTACATATGACATCTTGCATCGCATCTTTCGTGAGACCGCCGCCCCTCGTGCTGGGAATGTTGATGAGATACATGCCTTCATGGTAGATATTATGATGGCCACCTATCACCACCGTGACTCTGGCCTACCTATGGATGTGATGGATGTCATTTGGAATGAAATGGCCTGTGCCACTTTTCAAAGGAGGGTGCCTCCTTTTGCTCCGTACACCATGGCTCTCATTATTCACAAGTGCCCTGTGGTTGCCCGTGACTTGCCTTCTCTTCGTCTTTCCACTCACCGCCACAAGAATCTGTTGATCAAGACCCATCTCAAACCATGCAATGCCGATGGTCAGATTGTTGATGAGGATGGGAATCCTGTTGTGGAGGAATTAGGTGATGTTGCTGATGCACAGCAGGATGCTGCCTTTGTGGTCTCACGTCGCCAGTCGGCTCAGCCATCTTGGGCCAAGAGGTTTGAGGCCAAACTCAAGAAGATATTCTGCTTCCAAGTGGACAATCAGAAACGCATGTACGAGGCCCATGTCTATGCCAAGAAGTCATGTGCTCGTCAGAAGGAAATGATGGAGGCTCAAGGCTTGACCATATCCAAGGGCTCCGAGAACAACATTACCCCAGAAGACCAATGGATCTCCAAGCACAGCCACTGGGAAGATGATGCCACCTCCTCCTTCCGTGCCCCACCACCTCATGATGGTGCATGGGAAGACTGGATTGATGATGATGATGAGTGATCTCCGGGGCGTTAGTGTTGCTCTTGTCCCTTTTTGGCGTCTTGATTCCAAAGGGGGAGAAGTTGCACATTCGGTATGCGGGATTTGCGAGGGAAAAGTCACAAGCTCGTTCTTGCCATTGATTTTATTCGCTTGTGAACTTTATTTGCTTGCCTCTTATTATGTGTGACTTACTATGTGTGAACTAACTATTTGTGCTATGTATGGTGAGACTATGTGGTTATCGTATGGATCCATCTTGTGTGTAATATGGCTATTCTCATTTGGATCCATCCTATGTGACGACCTTCCCCATTCCTAATCAATATTGGTCATCACATGTTATTTAGCAAAGGTATGTGCTCTATGTGTGACTTCTACTCCCAGGTAACTTGTTTGAAGTGTATGGGGCTTGTTTCTACATATCTAGGGGGAGCCCCATCTATATCTCGTCATCACTAGATTTCCCTACAAAATGTGTGTTATCATCAAACACCAAAAAGGGGGAGATTGAAAGAGCATTTCCTATCCCTAGTGATTTTGGTGTTTTATAACAACACACATATCGGACTAATTATTTGCCAAGTGTATCGCAGGTGAATTGAAAATGATTTGCAATGTTCAAAAAACTGTCTGCCTGGCGCGGCTTTTTGCTACCGGATGCGACAGAAGGCTTAGATTAACTGTCAAAAAGCCTCTGCCGGGCTAGGTACTAAAAAGCGGTAGTACCGCATTTTAGTACCTAGCACGATAGTAGCTTTTTGACCACTTGTCAAAAGCTTCTGCCTGCTCCGGTACTAAAATTTTAGTACCGCACCGGGCAGAGACTTTTTGGATGTTGGCAAAAAGCTTCTGTCTGCCTAGGTAGTAAAATGCGGTAGTACCGCATTTTACTACCTGGCGTGATAGAGAGTTTTTTCGTCTAAAGCTACTGATTCCACTGCACGTCCGGTAGTATCGGTTGCCATTTGCGGTACTACCGCTTTACGGTAGCATCAATAGTAGTACCGCTGTGGGCAGTCCTTTATGAAGTTTGAATGAGGGTCGTCCGGTACCAGGTCCGATAGTAGTACCGGTGTTCTCCGGTAGTACCGCTTGAACTTCCGGTACTACCGCTGCAGTAAAGGCTCCAACGGCCAGATTTCATGGAGGGGTATAAATACCCCTCCGCCTACCTTGGGACAAATTGCTCAGCCACATTAAAGTCAAGACCACCATTGGATCCACTCAATCTTCAAGATCTCCTCATTCCACCACCCAAAGTCCTTGATCTTTGGGGAATCGAAGGAGGAGGCCCCAATCTACTACTTCACCAAAAGAGATCTTCATTTCCCCCTTATTTCATTGAGGGTCTCTTTGCTCTAGTGTTTTCTTGGAAACCCTAGTTCTTGTTTTGGTTCTTATAAGCTTGTCTTTGATTGCTTTGACAGCTTGCTTGTATTTGGGAGCCTTCGATTAAGTTGTGGATGTGTGCCCCAAACTTGTAACGGTGCCGGCTTCCACCTTGAAGGTTGCCGATATAGTGGAAGGTGAATCGATCCCGTTGGGGTGAGATTCATCGGAGAACAAGGGAGGCCTTTCGTGGCATTGGTGGTTTGAAACCACCCCCTCTCCAAACGTAGACGTACTTCCCCTCAAAAGGAAGGAACTATGGGAAACAAATACTTGTGTCTTTGCGTCCACCTTTTGGTTACTTCTATCCTTTACCGCACCTTACTTAATTGTTACTACTTTGTGTTGTGATAGCTCTTCCATATTTGTCATATAGGTAAATTCACCGTAGTTGCATTATCTAGAGAATTTACCTTATTGTCAAACCTTAATTTGAAAAATAAGAAAATTTGAAGTAGCACCTATTCACCCCCCCTCTAGGTGCCCATACGATCCTTTCAACAACCCTCATAGATACCAGAAGCCGTGGGACGTTGAGGGGTCCCACCCATAACCTGACAACCCTCTATAAGAGGAGTGATACGTTGGAAACGTATCTATAATTTTTGATGCTCCATGGTTGTTTAGTATCTACTTTGCTTTACTTGTCCACACTTTGAGGTGCTTTTTACATGTTTTCTGGTACTAACCTACTAACAAGTTGCAACAGTGCCAGATGCCTGTTTTCTGTTGTTTTTTGGTTTCAGAAAAGTTAGTAAAGAAATATTCTCGGAATTGGACGGGACAAAGGACAAAGTCAATTACTTTCCGTGGGGAACAAGAAGTCTAGAGGAGAGCCCGGGTGGCCAGCCAGGGGGGCCAGACCCACCCTAGGCGTGGGTGGGCACCACCCTGCGCCTGGCTAGGGTTTGGTCGCCCTGGCCGCCGCCTCGGTCTCCCCCTTCGCCTATAAGAAGCCCCCGATGCAGAAACCCTGAGTACCCGATCAAATCTCCACGAAACCGTCTGTAGCCGTCGCCACCATTGTCCCTAGATAGGGAGGATCTGAAGTTCTTCCCGGCACCCTGCCGGAGGGGTGATCATCCCGGAGGCCTTCTCTCCGGTATGATGCGTGAGTAGTTCCACCTTGGACTATGGGTCCATGTAGTAGCTAGATGGTTGTATCTCCTCCTTTGTGCTTTCATGTATAGATCTTGTGAGCTCTATTCATGATCAAGATCTAATTTATTTGTAATCATGTATGTTGTGTTTGCGGGGATCCGATGGATATTGAGATTATTATGTTGGTTTGATTAATGGTTTTGTCTTTATGATTCTATCATGTCTATGTTGTTTGTGATCTTGCATGCTCTCCGTTGTTAGTAGCTATCTTGGCCAAGTAGTTGCTAGTGACTCCAAGAGGGGGTATTTATGCTCGATAGTGGGTTCATGCCTCTAGTTTCCAAGGGAAGTGACAATAATCTCTTCTGTTGTAGATGTGCTGTTACTACTAGGGAGAAAACAACGTTCTCTTGTTCATGGAACATGTGGACTGTTTACCTTACACACTTTGCTTAAAGCAGTTGTCTGTCGCTTGCAACTTAATACTGGAGGGGGTTCGAATGATAACCTGAAGATGGACTTCTAGTCATAGATGCAGTTGGATGGCGGTCTATGTATCTTGTTGTATTGCCCAAACGAATCCCATAGCATCTTTCTGACTAGTAATTGCATTGTTATGCCTTGCTCAGTTCCTGTCAATTGCCCTTTTGTAATTTGTTTACCCTTCATGCCATGTTGTTTATATAATGAGAGCACCTCTAGTGAACTATGGACCCCGGTCCAATCTTTACCATTGATACATCTTCCACTGTTACATGCTTGCTTGCTGCAAACCATTACCTTCCACACCATATGTTAAATCCTTTGTTACAGCAAACCGGTGAGCTTGACAACCTCACTGTTCGTTGGGGCAAAGTCTTGAGTTTGTGTTGTGCAGGTCTCCACGTTGTTTGCAACACCTGTGTGACGTTTCCTTCCTCTTACTGGTTCGATAACCTCGGTCTCAACTAAGGGAAAACTTGTTGCTTGCTCTTCACACCCTCCGCTTGGGGTTACCAACAAAGTGCCACGTCGAGCACCATCAAGTCTTTCTGGCGCCGTTGCCGGGGAGGAAAGGTAAAAGGCACTTACACATGTTACCTCACGGCAACAGCAAGCCAGAAAGCTCTTTTCTGGCTTCGTTGTCGGGGAGGCTAAGGACGTCTTCACTAGGGGAGTCCTTCACTTCCTTTCTCTTTACTTTGTTTTTAGTTTTCTTTGTTTATTTTGCTTGGTTTTGTTTGCCACTTTCCAAAAAACACAAAAAAATTGTTTCTGCTCTAGCTGCTGCTGCTGTTTTTGGCTTGCCCACCTTTGCCAAAATGAACTCCGCTGAGAACACCAAGCTGTGTGACTTCACTAGCACCAACAACAATGATTTCCTAAGCACTCCTATTGCTCCACCTGCTCCTGGTGCTACCTTTTATGAAATTAAGACTGCTTTGTTGAATCTTGTGATGAGTGAGCAATTTTCTCGTGCTGGTTCTGATGATCCTGCTGCCCATCTTAATAGCTTTGTTGAACTTTGTGAAATGCAGAAGTATAAGGATGTAGATGGAGATATTATTAAGCTCAAGCTTTTTCCTTTCTCCTTGAGGGAAAAAGCTAAAGAATGGTTGCTTTCTTTGCCTAAAAATAGTATTGATTCTTGGACTAAGTGCAAAGATGCTTTTATTGGAAAAATACTATCCTCCTGCTAAGATTATATCTATGAGAAGTGACATTATGAAATTTAAACAACTTGATAGTGAACATGTTGCTCCAACTTGGGAAAGAATGAAATCTTTGGTTAAGCATTGCCCTACTCATGGACTCACTGCTTGGATGATCATCCAGACTTTTTATGCAGGTTTGAACTTATCCTCAAGAAATTTGTTGGATTCATTTGCTGGAGGTACTTTCATGGGCCTCACTTTGGGTGCTGCAACAAGGATCCTTGATAATATGATGGTTAACTACTCTGAATGGCATGTTGAGAGAGCTCCACATGGTAAGAAGGTAAATTCTGTTGAGGAAACCTCCTCTTTGAGTGAAAAGATTGATGTTATTATGGGTATGCTTGTTAATAGGAAAGCTCCTCTTGATTCTAATAGTGTTCCCTTAGCCTCTTTGGTTGCTCAAGAAGAGAAAGTTGATGTGAACTTCATTAGAAACAACAATTTCAACAACAATGCCTATAGGAATAATTTTGGTAGCAACAACAATTATAGGCCTTATCCTCCTAATAATGACAATTCCTATGGAAGCTCTTACAATAATGCTAGAAGTGCCCCCTCTGAACTTGAAGTCATGCTCAAAGACTTTATCAGTAAACAAACCACTTTCAATAAGACTATAGAGGAAAAGCTTTTAACTATTGAGAAAAATATATCCTCTTTGTCTGAAGCTCAGTCTTCCTTGATTAATAAAATGGCTGCTAAACATGAAGCCATGGAAAATACCTTTGCAACTACTCATGCCATACAAGTTACTATTGATGAAAATGTTAGGTTGTTAGCTCAACTTCATGCTAAGTGGTAAAGGGAAGCTGAAATTGATAGAAACAATAGTGTGTGCACCATCACCACTAAACCACAAGTAGTCCCTTTTCCTACTCCCACTATGCCTAAGCCTATTGAGCCTACTACTAGTGATGCTAAGTTTGACTCTGATATTGATGGTTGCAATATTTCTGAAGTGATTATGTTCTTGCAAAAGCTTGCTAGAAGTCCTGATGCTAGTGATATGCATGTTGCCTTTACCAAACACATTACAGATGCTCTTGTGAAAATTAAGGAAGAGAAGCTAAAACACAAAGCTTCTATTCCTAGGAAAGTAAAAGATAGTTGGGAACCCATTATTAATATGCAAGTGAATGACTTTGATCTCAAAGCTTCATGTGATCTTGGTTCTAGTGTCTCTATTATGCCTAGGAAGATTTATGAAATGCTTGATTTGCCACCTTTGGAAGATTGTTATTTAGATGTCCCACTCAATGATAATGCTAAGAAGAAACTCATGGGGAGTATTAATGATGTTCTCATCATGGTTAACAATGCTTATGTCCCTGTGGATTTCTATGTTTTGGGTGTTGAATACAATGCTTCTTGTCCTATTACTTTGGGAAGACCTTTTCTTAGAAAAGTTGGTGCCATCATTGATATGAAAGAAGGCACCATTAAATATAATTTTCCATTCAAGAAAGGTATTGAACACTTCCCTATGAGGAGATAGAAGTTGCTTTTTGCTCCTCCTTTGAAAGCAAGATTTGATGTTAATGCTTCTTCATTTTAAAATACTTGATTCTTCTTGCTTCTTGTGCCTAACTTAAAGGCGTTAAAGAAAAGTACTTGTTGGGAGATAACCCAAGAGTTTCCTTGAGTCTTGAAAGTTATTACTTCAGTAATGACCTCTTCTTATCCTTTTTGTTTGGTTTTTGTGCCAAGAGTGACCTCTAATGAGAGGGAAGTAAGATTTGGGGAGTTACTGTCCCGAAACAGATTTCTGTCCTCCACCAAAAAAATTGTGAGGAGGCTCTGTAACTCGGATTGAGCTAAAAATTTACGAATAAATCCCCCAGTATGTTAGCTAACTTTAGTTAGTTCAACACTTTTTGATTTGAGCAACAGAAGATGTTTGAAAAAATCGTTTTCTACCTGATGGTCTGTTTTGACAGAATTCTGCCATTATTTGCATTTGCTTCTTATTAATTTCTTTTTGAGTTCTCTTCAGGTAAATTGAGCTTTTTTAAGGAGTTACTACAGTAGATTGTGTTTTTATTGAAAAGTCTTGTTGTTGCAAAGCTTTTCCAGTGGTCTAATATCTTTTGAATACACTAATGTTGCTAATGAAGATTGTGTGAAGTTTTGTATGAAGGAAAAAATTCAGGTGTAGAGAGAGAATGATGCAATGAGATGAAGAATGGGCAAAAGCTCAAGCTTGGGGATGCCACCATGGTGTCACCCCAAGAAATATCCAAGAGGTACAAGCGTCAAAGCTTGGGGATGCCCAAGGCATCCCCTTCTTCATCAATAAAAAGCTCAGGTTTGTCTAGACACTTCGTTTTTATTGTTTTATGCACAGTTGTGTTGTTCTTGGAGCGTCTTAGTTTTTGTTTGCTTTGCTTAGGTTGTTTAGTTTGCTTGAATAAAGAAGTTTGGACTCCCGTTCTCGTTGTGTTGTTTTGCAAGTAAGGTTGCTTGGTGTTTGGAAAGGAGTAGTAAGTTCTTGCTTGAAGTGCAAGAGGAGCTTGCATTGACTATGACTTATACTTTAGCATGACATGCTAGGTGTTGTTTTAGCATTATGCTTAGTAATTATTGTTGTAGCATGTATTGTTCCAAACAATTGGGATTTCTTAGTGTGCCTTGAAAAATTATGTGTTGTTTTAGCATGCAAAAGCATAGTATTATGGTATTCTCCTTTGATGCTTTGCTTGGGTTGACTTGGCACATGCTCACACCATGTTATGACTATGACAAGTCACCATTAGCCTCTATGATCATTTAGTCCTTGACTTGTAGTGCCACTCTTTGCTTTGATTAGTTTGCCTTGTTGCACTGCATGATTTTGGCCATTATTGCTCTCTTAGTTGGTTGCTCCCAGTCTTTTGCTAGCCTCCACTTGTATGAGTAAGTTCTACTCATGCGTCCAACTCCCAAGAAACCAAGTTATTCCAAAGTGTCCACTATAAATTCCTATGCATGGTGTGTTACACCACTCCAAGTATATTGTTTTTTCAACTATCTTCCAATTAAAAACTATTTTGTTATGTGAAAAATTAGTGATTAAAGCCCTCACGAACTTGATGGCACACTTTATTCTTTGCCCCTAATAAACTTGAACCATTGTGACAACTTTGTTGTATATGCTTTCACTTATAAGTTGGAATTAGCAGAACTGTGCTGTCACGAGGAACTTTTTCAACATTGCACTTGTACCTTGTTGTACTCAGTTGATATCATGTTCTTTTGTCTATGGATTTCACCGGTGTGAAACAAAGAGGGAACTTGTAAGTCTATGGAGTTTGTATTCTGTGTTAGACAAATGCCTGGGCCGCTAGCCTAAGCCATGCCTAATCATGGTGGAAACTTGAAGCATCACCATAATGAGCTATCTATGAAGCATCCTCAATAAAAATCTATGCATATGGTAAATAAAAAGATTGCTGAGATGCTCGTTGTCTGCTTGCCTTGTCATTTTGGTTATGGGAAAGCTCATGTACCATGTGCAAGGGGTACCCCGTTGGCGGTTCTCAATGATATGCAAATACTTACAGTGACAAGAACTTACCTGGACCCAAAGTTGAGTATGCATGAGGTGTGGCCCTCGTATTCAAGGGACTTGAGATTGCCAGCTTATACTTCGTCAAGCATATACTCCAGCTTTGCCACTTTAACCTTAACCACTTCAAGATGCTTATGATAGGGCAATGAGGGTTGAAAGCTAATAAGTACCATAATTTTTGGAAGCTCTTTTTGAAACTTGTAATCCCTGCTTCCTTTATAAAAAAGGCCTTTCTTCCACCACTATTGAGTCTCCACCTTCTACCTTTAGGCACCATTAAGAGAGCATAGTTGTCATTCTGTGTGTAGTATTCCAAAGCTTATTAATTGATGCATGTTGTGTTATTACTTGCTCTTTTGCTACTTGTTTCTAGTCACCCTTGTGAACTTTACAGGTGTCCTATGCATTTTATTGCTACTCTATGAGGGACAAGCTGAATGCCATTATGCTATGTTTTCTGCATGTGAAACAAACAAACGTTTTTCAATGCATGTTATTCATGATCTTTGTTTGTAGCTTGTCATGTTTTATGCATAGTTACTATGTCCTATTGTTAGAACTCCATCTTTCATGCACATGTTTAGAGTGAAGGGTTTCGTAGCATGGAAAACAAAAAATTTCTACCGCATACAAACAAACAAGCCAAGATCTATCTACTAGATTGTAGCAACGAGTTGATGGAATAACTCACCCTCGAAGATTCCAAAGTGTTTAACGAGAGCGGATTCTCGTGGGTGATGTAGTCGTACTCTTCCCGATCTCAAGATCGCGTAGACGATCCTTCCGGCGCTGCGTTCCGGCAGCGCTCCCGCAGTCGGTCACACGTTCGGTACTCGACGAAGACCTTCCTCTCCCTTGTTCCAGCAGGCAGCGGAGGTTGTAGCACTCTCCTCGCGATTCCGGCAGCACAACGGCGTGGTACCGGAAGTAGAGGGGAGATCTCGCAGGGCTTCGCCTTAAGCCGAAGCGAGTATGGCGGAGTATGAGAGAGTCCCTCGGTGTTCTAGGGTTTAGACACGCCGAGGAAGAGGTGCTAGGGCCGGCGGCTAGGGCTTGGTGGTGCCCAAGTCGGCGGCAAGGAGAACCCTAGGCGGCGGCGACTTGGAGGGCGGGGCGGCTAGGGCTAGGGTTTTTGGGGCAAGGAACTTGTGTGTCCTAGGAGGGAGCCCTGCCCCTCCTTATATAGGTGGAGGGGCCGGCCGGCCAAGGGGGAGGGAGAGGAGTCCCTCCCCAACTCGGCTTGGAGGGGGCGCCGCCGGTTGGAGGAGGGAACTCCTCTCCAACTCGGATTCCCCCCTTCCTCCTCTTTTCCACTTTCCAAATTTAGCCGTTTGACTTTTCAATTTAGCTATTTGACTTTTCAAACTAGGATTTGAATTAATCCTTTATTTGGAACAGCGATGACACTTAGTACATGATGCAATCATATCAACTTGATACAACACATTCATGTACCCTTCCCCTCCGGAGTGCCGGACATTCCAGAACATTCTAGAACATTCCCGATGAAAACACCGGAACCATTCCCCAACTCCGAAACGAGACTTTCCTTATATGAATCTTATTCTCCGGACCATTTCGGATCTCCTCGTGATATCCCGGATCCCATCCGGGACTCCGAACAACATTCGGTCTCTTTCTCATCATTCCATAACTACTCAAACAACGTCGAATCCTTAAGTGTGTCTCCCTACGGTTCGTGAATTATGCGGACATGATCGAGACACTTCTCCGAACAATAACCAATAGAGGAATCTGGAAATTCATATGGCTCCCACATATTTCTACGATTACTTTGCGATCGAATGAACCACTTACATACGATATCAATTTCCCTTTGTCTCACGATAGTTTACTTATCCGAGGTTATGATCGTCGGTATCTCTGCATACCTAGTTCAACCTCGTTACCGATAAGTACTCTTTTCTCGTTCCCGTGATATGTGATCCCTTGTGAGCCAGTCACATGCTTGCAAGCTAATTGGATGACATTTCACCGAGAGGGCCCAGAGTATATCTATCCGTCATATGGATGGACAAATCCCACTCTTGATCCATGTGTTTCAACCAATACTTTCCGAACACTCAATGCCACCTTTATAGCCACCCAGTTACGGTGTGGTGTTTGATGTCATCAAAGCATCCATCCGGTAAAGGTGATATGCATGATCTCATGGTCGAAGGAATCAGATTACTATGTATCAGAAAGCATATAGCAATTGAACTATTAAAATGACTTGATCTTTATGCTACGCTTATCTATAGGAGTATGTCCATCATATCATTCTCCTAACGATATGATCTTGTTGTTAATAACATCTCAATGTTCATGATAGGGAAACCACAATCATCTATTAACCAACAAGCTAGTATTATATAGAGGCTTTACCAGGGACTTCAAATTAAGTTTACAAATCACACAAGTATTAATGTTTCCTTGTTAATACTATTATAGCATGAATGTAAAAATTTATCATAAACACAAAGATATAATAATAACTACATTTATTATTGCCTCTAGGGCATATCTCCAACAGTCTCCCACTTGCCATAGAGTCATCTAATCTAGATTACATGGTAATATACCGAACACCCATGGCAGTTTGGTGCTGGTCATGTTTTGCCCTCGGGAGAGGTTTAGTCAATGGATCCGCCACATTCAGATCTGTGTGTACTTTGCAAATCTTTATATCCCCATCCTGGATATGTTCTCGAATAGCGTGAAAACGTAGCTTGATATGCTTCAGCTTCTTGTGTGACCTTGGTTCTTGCGCATTGGCTATGGCGCCCATGTTATCACAGTAGATAGACATTGGGTCCAGCGCACTAGGAACCACACCCAGCTCTATAATGAACTCTTTCATCCATATCGCTTCTTGTGAAGCCTCCGAAGCAGCCATGTGTTCCGATTCAGTTGAAGATCTCGCCACAACGCTTTGCTTTGCACTCCTCCAGCTAACTGCTGCACCATTCAAAATAAATACGTATCCAGATTGTGATTTAGAATCATCCGGATCGGTGTTCCAACTAGCATCGGTGTAACCATTAACAACGTGCTGTTCATCACCTCCATAAGAAAGAACCATATCCTTAGTTCTTCTCAAGTACTTAAGGATGTTTTTGACCGCTGTCCAATGATCCACTCCTGGATCACTTTGATATCTGCTAGTTAAACTAACAGCATATGCAATGTCGGGTCTAGTACATAGCATGGCATACATCAGAGATCCTATGGCTGAGGCATAGGGAGTCTTACTCATCCTTTCTCTATCTTCTGCCGATGTCGGACTTTGAGTTTTACTCAAGGTCGTATTGGGCAACATGGGCAAGAACCCTTTCTTGCTATCTTCCATTCCAAACCTCTTTAGAACTTTGTCCAAATATGTACTCTATGACAATGATATTTGGCGTTTCGATCTATCTCTATAAATCTTTATGCCTAATATGTAAGCTGCTTCGCCAAGATCCTTCATTGAAAAACTATTATTCAAATATTCCTTGACACTATTAAGAAGGTCTACATCATTCCCAATCAATAATATGTCATCCACATATAGTATTAAGAATGCTACAGAGCTCCCACTCACTTTCTTGTAAATACAAGCTTCTCCATAAGTTTGTATAAAACCAAAACTTTTGATCACCTTATCAAAACGTTGATTCCAACTTCGGGATGCTTGCTTCAATCCATAGATGGACCGTTGAAGTTTGCATACCTTGTTAGCATCTTTAGGATCGACAAAACCTTTGGGTTGCATCATATACAACTCTTCATCAATGTCTCCATTGAGGAATGCTGTTTTGACATCCATCTGCCATATCTCATAATCGTAATATGCAGCGATTGCTAACATAATCCTCACAGACTTTAGCTTCGCTACTGGTGAGAAAGTCTCATCGTAGTCAACTCCTTGAATTTGTCGAAACCCTTTTGCGACAAGTCGAGCTTTATAGACAGTAACATTACCATCAACATACGTTTTCTTCTTGAAGATCCATTTGTTCTCGACAGCCTTCCGGCCATCCGGTAAGTCCACCAAAGTCCATACTTGGTTTTCGTACATGGATCCAATCTCGGATTTCATGGCTTCTTGCCATTTATTGGAATCTGGGCTCATCATCGCTTCCTCATAAGTCTCAGGGTCATCGGTGTTGTCCACCAACATGACACTCATAACGGGATCATACCAATCTGGAGTGGTACGAGTTCTCGTTGACCTGCGAGGCTCTGTAGCAACTTCAACCGAAGTTTCATGATCATCATCATTAGCTTCCTCTCTTATTGGTGCAGGCACCACAGGAACTTCTTCCGGCGCTGCGCTACTCGCAATTTCGAGAGAAGGTTCAACAACCTCGTCGAGTTCTACTTTCCTTCCAGTCACTTCTTTCGAGAGAAATTCCTTCTCTAGAAAGGATCCATTCTTGGCAATGAAGATTTTGCCTTCGGATCTATGATAGAAGGTATACCCAATAGTTTCTTTTGGGTATCCTATGAAGACGCATTTTTCCGCTTTGGGTTCAAGCTTGTCCGGCTGTAACTTCTTTACATAGGCTTCGCACCCCCAAACTTTAAGGAACGACAATCTAGGTTTCTTCCCAAACCATAATTCATACGGTGTCGTTTCAACGGATTTACACGGTGCCCTATTTAAAGTGAATGCGGCTGTTTCTAATGCATAACCCCAAAATGATAGCGGTAAATCTGTAAGTGACATCATAGAACGAACCATATCTAAGAGAGTTCGATTACGACGTTCGGACACACCATTACGCTGTGGTGTTCCCGGCGGTGTCAACTGCGAAAGTATTCCGCATTTCTTCAAATGCTCGCCAAACTCGTAACTAAGATATTCACCTCCACGATCAGAACGTAGAAATTTAATCTTCTTGTTACGTTGATTCTCTACCTCACTTTGAAATTCCTTAAACTTCTCGAAAGTTTCGGACTTATGTTTCATGAAATAGATATACCCATATCTACTCAAGTCATCCGTGAAGGTAAGAACATAACGATAACCACCACGCGATGCTACACTCATTGGACCACACACATCGGTATGTATGATTTCCAATAAGTCCGTAGCTCGCTCCATCATACCAAAAAATGGAGTCTTAGTCATTTTACCCATCAGACATGCTTCACATCTATCAAGTGATTCGAAATCAAGTGATTCAAGAAGTCCATCGGAATGGAGTTTCTTCATACGCTTCACTCCAATGTGACCAAGACGACAGTGCCACATATAGGTCGAGTTATCGCTCGATTTCAAACGTTAGCCTCAATGTTATTAATATGTGTATTTCCACTATCAAGATTCAATAAGAATAGACCATCTATCAAAGGTGCATGTGCATAAAACATATTACTCATATAAATCGAACAACCATTATTCTCGGATTTAAACAAGTAACCGTCTCGCAATAAACAAGATCCCGATATAATGTTCATGCTTAACGCAGGCACCAAATAACAATTATTTAAGTATAAAACTAATCCCGATGGTAGATGAAGGGGTAGCATGCCGACCGCGATCACATCAACCTTTGATCTGTTTCCAACGCGCATCGTCACCTCGTTCTTTGCTAGTTTCCGTTTATTCTGTAGCACCTGTTTCGAGTTACAAATATGAGCAACCGAACCCGTATCAAATACCCAGGCACTACTACGAGTACTAGTGAGATACACATCAATAACATGTATATCAGAAATACCTTTCTTCTTGATGTTGCCGTTCTTCAAATCCGCCAAGTACTTTGGGCAATTCCGCTTCCAGTGACCTTCTCCCTTGCAGTAAAAGCACTCAGTATCAGGCTTAGGTCCAGCCTTGGTCTTCTTCGTTGGCGTGGTAACTTTCTTACCACCCTTCTTGAAGTGTCCCTTCTGCTTAGACTTGCGTTTCTTGAATTTGATGGTCTTATTGACCAACAACACTTGGTGCTCTTTCTTGATCTCCACTTCTGCAGACTTCAACATGGCAAAGAGTTCTGACAACGTCTTGTTCATGTTTTGCATGTTGTAGTTCGTCACAAAGTTCTTGTAACTTGGTGGTAGTGATTGGAGGACACGGTAAATCCCCAAAGTATTGGGAATCACAATACCCAAGCTTTGAAGTTTGTTTGCGTGCCCAGACATCTTAAGCACATGCTCGCTGACGGAGCTGCCCTCTTCCATCTTGCAGTTAAAGAACTTTTCAGAAGCCTCATAGCTTTCAATTGCCGCATGAGTCTCAAAGATCAATTTGAGATCCTCGACAATACCATATGGGTCTGAATTCTCAAACCTTTTCTGAAGCTCCGATTCTAAACCATACAAGATAGCACACTGAACTGTGGAGTACTGAGTCTTCCGAGTGAGGTAAACATTCTTTACTTCATCGGAAGCATCAGCTGCAGGTGGGTCACCCAGCGGTGCATCCAGCACATAGGTCAAATCACCAGCTGTGAGGACAATCCTCAAATTGCGAAACCAATCCGCGAAGTTGCTTCCATTGTTTTTCAACTTTTCTTTCACTAGGAACGCATTAAAATTGATGGTAGGGGCTGCCATTGATCTACAACATATTTGCAATAGTTTAGACTAAGTTTATGACAAATTGAGTTCAAATTAATAAGTTTAATCTAGGTGAACTCCCACTCAAAACAATATCCCTCACATTGTTTTAGTGATCACACGAACCAAATCCACCACATCAACACCGATCATCACGAGAGTTGATATAGTTTCAATAGCGAACAATCGACATGTTCATCACATCTACTATATGATTCATGCTTTACCTTTCGGTAATCCGTGTTCTGAGACCATGTCTGTACATGCTAGGCTCGTCAAGATCAAACCTTAGCTTCCGCATGAGCAAATCTGGCTTGCTCACATTGTATACACTTGCGGAATCTAACACACCCGATCATCACGTGGTGCTTCGAAACAACAAGCTTTAGCAATGGTGCTAACTAAGGGTGAACACTTTATGACTTGAAATTCATGTGCATGAGGGATCATCTTATAATGCTACCGTCGTCTACTAAGCAATACAAGATGCATAAAGGATTAACATCACATGCAATTCATAATATGTGATATGATATGGCCTTTCTTCTTTGTGCTTCCGATCTCCATCTTCTAGCACGAACATGATCTCCATCATCACCGGCATTGCATCAAGGTCAATGACGCTTCTTCATTGTTGTCGTCCACCGGCTTCAACTATTACAACTACTTTGAATAGACACGCGGGTCTTAACAGAAATTAAAGACAACCATACGGCTCCTGCCGGTTGCCAACTTACAATAAGGAACATTGCATACATCAAATATAATCACAATCATGGCCATATCACATCACAGCACACCCCTGCAAAACAAAGTTAGACGCCTCTACTTTCTTTGCATGTTTTACGTGGTTTGGGTCTTTCAATAAGTGTGGTTCTAACTTACGAACAAGAACCACAACATTGATACTAGTATTGTTAATCACCCGTTGTAAATTGGATCTTAACTATGCTAGGAGAAACAGGCACCCGCAAAGCCACTTATGCAATACAAGTTGCATGTCAAGCGTGGAGCAAGTCTTATGAACGATGTCATGTAAGGTTAGCCCGGGCCGCTTCATCCCAACATCCCGCAAGATGCAAAGTACACAAGAAGCAATCGACAATAAAAGCATCAACGCCCACAATGACCATTGTGTTCTACTCGTGCAACAGATCTACATATAGACACGGCTCTGATACCACTGAAGGGTTTCGTAGCATGGAAAACAAAAATTTTCTACCGCATACAAACAAACAAGCCAAGATCTATCTACTAGATTGTAGCAACGAGTCGATGGAATAACTCACCCTCGAAGATTCCAAAGTGTTTAACGAGAGCGGATTCTCGTGGGTGATGTAGTCGTACTCTTCCCGATCTCAAGATCGCGTAGACGATCCTTCCGGCGCTGTGTTCCGGCAGCGCTCCCGCAGTCGGTCACACGTTCGGTACTCGACGAAGACCTTCCTCTACCTTGTTCCAGCAGGCAGCGGAGGTTGTAGCACTCTCCTCGCGATTCCGGCAGCACAACGGCGTGGTACCGGAAGTAGAGGGGAGATCTCGCAGGGCTTCGCCTTAAGCCGGAGCGAGTATGGCGGAGTATGAGAGAGTCCCTCGGTGTTCTAGGGTTTAGACACGCCGAGGAAGAGGTGCTAGGGTCGGCGGCTAGGGCTTGGTGGTGCCCAAGTCGGCGGCAAGGAGAACCCTAGGCGGCGGCGGCTTGGAGGGCGGCGGCGGCTAGGGCTAGGGTTTTTGGGGCAAGGAACTTGTGTGCCCTAGGAGGGAGCCCTGCCCCTCCTTATATAGGTGGAGGGGCCGGCCGGACAAGGGGGAGGGAGAGGAGTCCCTCCCCAACTCGGCTTGGAGGGGGCGCCGCTGGTTGGAGGAGGGAACTCCTCCCCAACTCGGTTTCCCCCCTTCCTCCTCTTTTCCACATTCCAAATTTAGCCGTTTGACTTTTCAATTTAGCTATTTGACTTTTCAAACTAGGATTTGAATTAATCCTTTATTTGGAACAGCGATGACACTTAGTACATGATGCAATCATATCAACTTGATACAACACATTCATGTACCCTTCCCCTCCGGAGTGCCGGACATTCCGGAACATTCTAGAACATTCCCGATGAAAACACCGGAACCATTCCCCAACTCCGAAACGAGACTTTCCTTATATGAATCTTATTCTCCGGACCATTTCGGATCTCCTCGTGATATCCCGGATCCCATCCGGGACTCCGAACAACATTCGGTCTCTTTCTCATCATTCCATAACTACTCAAACAACGTCGAATCCTTAAGTGTGTCTCCCTACGGTTCGTGAATTATGCGGACATGATCGAGACACTTCTCCGAACAATAACCAATAGAGGAATCTAGAAATTCATATGGCTCCCACATATTTCTACGATTACTTTGCGATCGAATGAACCACTTACATACGATATCAATTTCCCTTTGTCTCACGATAGTTTACTTATCTGAGGTTATGATCGTCGGTATCTCTGCATACCTAGTTCAACCTCGTTACCGATAAGTACTCTTTTCTCGTTCCCGTGATATGCGATCCCTTGTGAGCCAGTCACATGCTTGCAAGCTAATTGGATGACATTTCACCGAGAGGGCCCAGAGTATATCTATCCGTCATATGGATGGACAAATCCCACTCTTGATCCATGTGTTTCAACCAATACTTTCCGAACACTCAATGCCACCTTTATAGCCACCCAGTTACGGTGTGGTGTTTGATGTCATCAAAGCATCCATCTGGTAAAGGTGATATGCATGATCTCATGGTCGAAGGAATCAGATTACTATGTATCAGAAAGCATATAGCAATTGAACTATTAAAATGACTTGATCTTTATGCTACGCTTATCTATAGGAGTATGTCCATCATATCATTCTCCTAACGATATGATCTTGTTGTTAATAACATCTCAATGTTCATGATAGGGAAACCACAATCATCTATTAACCAACAAGCTAGTATTATATAGAGGCTTTACCAGGGACTTCAAATTAAGTTTACAAATCACACAAGTATTAATGTTTCCTTGTTAATACTATTATAGCATGAATGTAAACATTTATCATAAACACAAAGATATAATAATAACTACATTTATTATTGCCTCTAGGGCATATCTCCAACATAGAGTTCTTTGATCCCAGCTTTCAATGCTTGCAAATGGTTGGATCTTTATTGTGAGGGTGCATGTCACCTCAAAAATTATTCTTTTTATCACTTACCTACTCAAGGACGAGCATGAGTTAATCTTGGGGATGTTGATACGTTGGAAAAGTATCTATAATTTTTGATGCTCCATGCTTGTTTAGTATCTACTTTGCTTTACGTGTCCACACTTTGAGGTGCTTTTTACATGTTTTCTGGTACTAACCTACTAACAAGTTGCAACAGTGCCAGATTCCTGTTTTCTGCTGTTTTTGGTTTCAGAAAAGTTAGTAAAGAAATATTCTCGGAATTGGACGAGACAAAGGACAAAGTCAGTTACTTTCTGTGGGGAACAAGAAGTCCAGAGGAGAGCCCGGGAGGCCAGCTAGGGGGGGCAGACCCACCTTAGGCACAGGTGGGCCCCACCTAGCTCCTAGCTAGGGTTTGGTCACCCTGGCCGCCTCCTCGGTCTCCCCCTTCACCTATAAGAAGCCCCCGATGCAGAAACCCTGAGTACCCGATCAAATCTCCATGAAACCGTCTGTAGCCGCCGCCACCATCGTCCCTAGATCGGGGGGATCTGAAGTTCTTCCCGGCACCCTGTCGGAGAGATCCTGGAGGCCTTCTCTCCGGTATGATGCGTGAGTAGTTCCACCTTGGACTATGGGTCTATGTAGTAGCTAGATGGTTGTATCTCCTCCTTTGTGCTATCATGTCTGTGTTGTTTGTGATCTTGCATGCTCTCCGTTGTTAGTAGCTATCTTGGACAAGTAGTTGCTAGTGACTCCAAGAGGGGGTATTTATGCTCGATAGTGGGTTCATGCCTCTAGTTTCCAAGGGAAGTGACAATAATATCTTCGGTTGTAGATGTGCTATTGCTACTAGGGAGAAAACAATGGTCTCTTGTTCATGGAACATGTGGACTGTTTACCTTACACACTTTGCTTAAAGAAGTTGTCTGTTGCTTGCAACTTAATACTGGAGGGGGTTCGGATGATAACCTGAAGGTGGACTTCTAGTTATAGATGCAGTTGGATGGCGGTCTATGTATCTTGTTGTATTGCCTAATCAACCTCATAGGATCTTTCTGACTAGTAATTGCATTGTTATGCCTTGCTCAGTTCCTGTCTACTACCTGTTGTAATTTGTTTACCCTTCATGCCATGTTGTTTATCTAAGGAGAGCACCTCTAGTGAACTATGGACCCCTGTCCAATCTTTACCATTGATACATCTTCCACTGTTACTTGTTTACTTGCTGCAAACCATTACCTTCCACATCATATGTTTAATCCTTAGTTATAGCAAACCGGTGAGCTTGACAACCTCATTGTTCGTTGGGGTAAAGTCTTGAGTTTGTGTTGTGCAGGTGTCCACGTTGTTTGCAACATATGTGTGACGTTTTCTTCCTCCTTCTGGTTCGATAACCTCGGTCTCAACTGAGGGAAAACTTGCTGCTTGCTCTTCACACCCTGCGCTTGGGGTTACCAACAAAGTGCCACGTCAAGCACCATCAAGGAGTTACAGCAATGGCCTGGTCATCCGTTGGCATGCAAAAGGGAGCCGATCCAGCTGACTTCTTCGTCCCATTCCAAATATCATGGTTAACGCGTAATATACGATGCAAGAATCACTGGCGACATTGGTTGTTAAGTCCTAGGTAATATGTTCCTTTACCAACGGAACTTTCATAGTAGGTTATTACCTCAGGGTACATATACTATAATCATATTATTATGAAAATAGTGTTTTCTGACCTTTTTGAAATGCATGTGATGATAACACTGGATTTGCAAAATACTTTACAGAAAATAATCAAAGGACATGAGCAAGTGTGAACTTGCCTTTTGTGATTGCAAGGTTATGCACTCACGGTCTTCGAGACAAAAGAAGATCCAATATCTGAAATCAGCATCGTTGGTCCGTTAAGGACTAATGTTTGAAGAAGCAATATGCAATTATGCATAATTAATGCTATGCATTTTGTAAAACTCCCGAAATGAATCCCCAATACTTTTAAATGAAGTGATCTTAGGTGATTCCTTTAAGAGTTGGTTCATCTTTAAATTTTACTTCACCGGAAATGCATTTATAAAGAATTTAAGTCTTGATATACAAGATATAAAAGTAGAGTGTAATATTAATCTAAGATTGAGATTAATTGATATTTGGTGATTATGATGAAAGTCTATGTATTGGGTTGTTCAAGGGTTGAAGGAAATTGTTATAGAGTTATTGTTTGAAGTGGCAAAAAGAATAACCTTTGAAGAAAATGTTTCTTTCATAAGGTTTAAACAATATTTATGGTTAATATAATGTGATTGATGTCCTTTGCGCTTGCTCGAATAGTTTGTACTTGAGATGCTTTAGGTCTTAATTAAATAGACCAAAGTTAACTATAAAAATATAAGTAGTTTATTGGACATGATGTTTATAAGCTTTGATACTAAAGTTAACTTTAAAAGGGAAAATAAACTTAAGGTGTAATATGTTTTAATTACTCCCAAGTTTTAGATTTATGACAAGTGTGAGATAATTTATTTGGTATTTAAGTGAATAATTGGTTTAAACTTGATTAAAGGTTTCAAAAGAGTATTATAAATTTAATAATTTACATTTAAGTTTTATTATGAATCATAACTATGGATTTAGACTAGTAATTAATCTTAACGAATTTAGTGTTTTATAAGGAAATGAGATTATTCCTTACTTAGGAAATAATTTTAATGAATTAACAAAATAGTTAACTTATTTTGTAAAATAGGTAAATAACTTTTATTACCTAAAAATCTTAAAATGTCTTGGAATATTATAATTAACATTTTTATAGTAAATTATATTTATTTAGGATCTTGTAAATGAATTTTATTTATTTTTAAGTATTATTCTTGTTTTTTTAATATTCCCCCAAGGTTTAGATGTACTTAATTATTTGTTTTAAGTTTTATTTGTAACATTCTAAGTTAATATTTTTTGTAAAATGGTAGATTGGTTTTAATACACAAAAATGATTTTTAAGACTTTTCCTTATTTCATGAAATTTCACTTAGGATTTAATATTGTTAATATTTATTTGTATTTTATCTAACTTGAACAAGTAATATTATATTTTTACTAGGTAGACATTATTCTTTTGGTCATTTTGATATATAATATGTATTTTTGGGATTTTTCTATATTTTCCTAGGGTATACATTATGTTCAGGGGTAATTTTGTCATTTAATAATTGGGTAAACAATTTATTTGGTCATTTCATTTGGAACTAGGCGAGACTCACCGACTAGACCAACTGGCCCAACTTTGCTCAACTGAGCCCAACTGGGCTCGGGTCAAACCCCACCGCGGCCTAGTCTCCACCATTGATACGTCCAAAACGTATCTACTTTCTCGAACACTTTGCTATTGTTTCTTCTCTAAACTTGTGTGATTTGGATACAACTAACACGGACTGACGCTGTTTTCAGCAGAATTACTTTGGTGTCTTGTTTTTGTACAGAAAATGAACTATCAGGAAAAATCCCGGAAAATATGCTAAAAACTATTTCTCACTAGAAGATCCACGGAGCCAAAAGGGGAGACATAGGGGAGGCCTGGGGGCCCAGACCCACCCTAGGCGCGGGCCAACTAACCCCGCGCCTAGGGGAGGTCTGGCCACCCCAGGCAGCTCCTCGGCCTCCCTCCGCGCCTATAAGTTGCCTTCTGACCTAAAAATAGAGCGGGTTTCAATAGTTTTCCAGAAAGAGTTCCGCTCCGCCACCGCCACCAGAAACCAAGATTCGGATCCAGAAACTCCATTCTGGCACCCTGTCGGGATGGGGAATTTGGAGAGGATCATCGCCATCGTCATCACCAACACATCTCCATCAACCACCGATGTTTCCCTCATCCATGAGTGAGTAATCCCCCGCTATAGGCTTGGGGATGGTAGGGATTGGATGAGTTCTATCATGTAATCGAATAAGATCTATTAGGGCATAGTGCCTAGTATCTCTATTAGTGATATTTGACTCTGTTGCAACTTGTTGTGCTTAATGCTTGTCACTAGGGCCCGAGTGCCATGATCTCAGATCTGAACTTATTATTGAATCATTATGATAGTATTGTTTGTGATCTTATCTGCAAGTTGTGTACACATATCATTGTCCGGATCCAAAGGCCCCAAAGTGACAATAATTGGGACAACTGGAGGGGATGGCTGTGGTGTGAGGATCACATGTGTTTACGGAGTGTTAATGCTTTGCTCCGGTGCTCTATTAAAAGGAGCACCTTAATTGCCAGTATTTCCCTAGAGGCCCCGCCACGGGCTGGCTGGAGAGAAGATGTTGTGCAAGTTCTCATTGCGGGCACGTATGACTATTTTTGGAGCACATGCCTAGGATTGTTTAGTACTTGGATGCTTGTTATTATTTATCTGCAATGCCCTAGATCTTGAAGTTACATGTTTAGACTCGTCCATGCAACGCCCATCCATCCATCCCTGTGCCTACCGCACTCGAATCCTACTGTTACCGTTACTGTTACTACTGCTACTGTTGCTGTTGTTGTTGCTACTACAAACTGTTGCTAATGATAAACTTCTGTGAGCAAGAACTATTTCCAGGTGCAGCTGAACTGACAACTCAGTTGTTAAGGCTTGCAAGTATTCTTTGGCTCCCCTTGTGTCGAATCAATAAATTGGGTAATACTACCCGTGAAGACTGTTGCGATCCCCTATACTTGTGGGTCATCACCCATCCACTCTCTCTTACACCTCACGCTCTCATTTTCCCCTATCCTTCTGATCAATGTTTAGAGGAACTTGACACATTTATTGTTAAACAAGGTAATTTTAATAAACAAGTTTAGAATCATTTATTGGAAAAATCTAGAGCTATCCATGAGTTGAAAGATATTGTGGAAAGAACTTCTAATGATATTAAAATGCTTTGTAAACACTTTCAAATGGTTCAAACCCAATTTGATCAACTTGCTAAGGTACAAAAGGATATGCTAGTTAATGCTTCAGGAGATAAACATGCTTACGGAATTAGAACTAGGAGTGGTGCAGCTACTCAAGATCCTTTATATCCTGAAGGACACCCTAAAAGAATAGAGCAGGATTCCCAACAAGGTGAGGATAGTGGTAGTCCTTGTAAGAGGAAGAAAAATAAACATAAGAAAGTTGAGGAACCACTTGATCCTGTTGTAGATCCTAATAGTATATATGTCTCTGATGCTTAAAGTGAGAGTGGTAATGATAAAAATGAGTCTCCTAATAAGGAGGAAGGTGAGGAAGAACCTGAGAAACACACTAAGAACACTAGGTACACAAAGGAGGATTTTATTGCTAATAAACATGGTAAAGAGAGAGAACCTTGGGTGCAAAAACCTATGTCTTTTCTAGGTGAGAAACACAAGTCAAAGGAGGAAGAACACTACAACAAGTTTTGTGAGTGGATGAAACCTTTATTCTTGCAAATTCCTTTGACTGATGCTATTAAGTTTCCTCCTTATTCAAAGTATATGAAGGATATTGTCTCTAATAAAAGGAAGATTCCTAATGAGGAGATTTCTACTCTGCTTGCTAATTATTCCTTCAATGGTAAGGTTCCAAAGAAACTTGGTGATCCAGGTATACCAACTATTCCTTGCTCTATTAAGAATAATTATGTTAGAAATGCTTTATGTGATTTGGGAGCTGGAGTTAGTGTTATGCCTTTTTCTCTCTATAAGAGACTCCAGCTAGAAAAGTTGATATCAACTGATATATCTTTGCAAATGGCTGATAAATCAACTACTATTCCTGTTGGTATATGTGAGGACGTTCATGTTCAAGTTGCTCATAATTGCATGGTCTTAACTGATTTTGTTGTGCTTGAAATTCCTGAAGATGATAATATGTCTATTATTCTTGGGAGACCTTTTCTTAATACTACAGGTGCTGTCATCAATTGTAATCAAGGAAAAGTAACATTCAATATTAATGACAAATAGCACATTGTCTATTTCCCCAAGAAGGTTGTTAAGAGCTATTGCCTGAATTCCATTGAAAATATTGAGGGCATCAAGGTTGGAGAAATATATTGTCCCATTCCACAAGAAAATTTTGAAACTATTATGATTGGGACCATTGCTATCAAGTATGAGGTAACATAATCACCTTGTGGAATGCAAAGTTTTGTTTCATATAAGATTGTTTTGGTAACAAGACTTGATCAACCTTGTTAACAAACAGATTTTAATGAAAAATAATGTTTCTACTGTGGTTATACTTGCTTTCTTTTTCCTTTCTCCTTCCTAGTCTTTGATTTAGCTTTAGTTTTGCTAGATGTTTGCTTGTTTGAGTTTCTTAGAGATCCTGTAGTTTGGCTTTTGGTTTGCTTTTGCTTCTTCTGAAAAAACTGTTTCTGCGAGAAAATCATTTTTCATACCCTGAAAATTGGCCAAAAATAAAGTTTTCCAAAAAATTCCAGAAAATTCAAAATAAAATTTTCCTCGAAAAAAGGGGCAGAGAGGTACCAGAGGTGACCCAGGGGGCCACCACACATGTGTTATGTGTGGGCCCACCACTGGTGGCGCCTAGGGGGGTCTGGCCCACCTGGGCCCCTCCGGGCTGTCTCCTCAAAGCCACCTTCTTTCTCTCTCCCGAAAAACACCGGAAAACTTGATCAAGCTTGTGTTCTTGCTGTTCTTGCTCGCGATTTTCGATCTCCTTTTTTAGCCCATCTCAAGTGCTGATTTTTGGAGGGTTTGCTTCTTGGTATGTGCCTCCTCCACTTGTCCAATTAGATTTGTGATTGGTAGATTGTATCTTGAGTATTTTGTTGTTATAGGTGACAGGTTGTTTGAGCTTGCATGCTTGTTCTATGCTTAGAAACTTTGTTTTGATGCATGTGTAGTCCTCTAGCAAGTTCCTATAGTAGTTGCTCATCATTTATCAACTTAGAAATCACTTGGTTTGATGGTTGTTTAAAAATTTAAAAATACGGAAGTCATGGACCACCACACCTTTGGTGACATATTTGAGAGTGATGCACCTAGAAGGGCAAGGCTTCCAAGGTCATCCACCAGTTCTAGACCCTCATACAATGAGGATCTCATCACTCCGTGGTTTGGTGACGAGGGAGATGAAGGGGATGTGCACCCCTCCACCTTTCCTTGTCAAACTTTCTTGCAAGCTGCTGGGATTCTTAATGATTTCATGGCTTTGATTGAGAGGGCTGGTCTAACAAGTTTCATGCAGGATGAGAGTGCACAGTATGCTTTACTTACTAAAACATTTGTGGAGAGTTTCTCCTTTACCAATAGTTTGTTCAATCCTTTTGTGTCTTTTAGACTTTGTGGCAGGGCTCATTCTATGTCTTTGAAGAAATTTTGCAAGGCCCTGGGACTTGGTACAAATGGGTCATCAAAGAAGATTACATCTCTTCTAGCCGATTTGTTAGAGCTTTACCGAGGAATAACCAATGATGATGACCGCAGAGCTCAACGAGAGAAGATAAAGAATATTCAACTTCCACCCATCAGGTACTTTACCTACTATCTTACCACCAGTGTTCTTGGTAGGGAGAACACTAGTAATATATCCAACTATCAATTGGCCTTCTTAGCTGTTGCGCTCTAGGGTAAGGATAAGTATAATCTTGGTTCCCTCATTGCTCGTCGTTTAGCTGCTAAGGGACCCATTCAGTTTCCAGGGTCCTGTCTGGAAACTTCCTAGGTGCGGTACTACTGGTTGGTATTTCCGGTACTACCGCATAGCGGTATTACCGCCCTTAGCACCGGTACTACCGCTTGTGCGTGTCGGTTAAGATTGGAGACTTGGGAGAGGCACCCCTCAGTGCCTCATTCATCCCTCGTCTCCACTCCTCACCAGCGCCACCGCAGGAGCAAGAGGACGCCGCAGGAGCCCCGCTCTTCTCTCCTTCTCCCGGATCCACACCGGATCCGGCCTCCCCGCGGGCTCCTCCTTCTTCTCCACCGTCATGGACACCGGTACTACTGCCCTCCTCATCTTCTCACTTGTTTTCTCCATTGAATCTAGGGTAACTTTGATTCTTGGTTAAAACCTGTATTCTTGAGGTTGTATCGTGTGATATTTACCAGATCAACCACTTTGTCCGATAGAAATCGTGTTTTACAACAAATTTACTGCCCGTACATGGATTTCTAGTTTAGATCTGCACTGTGGTCACGGGCTGGTAGTACCGGGAATCTTTTTACGGTACTACCGCTTGGCGGTACTACCACCAGTGCATATCCGGTACTACCGCCCTGTACTGGCAGCAAATTTTTTTACAACACCAAGTGTTCCATCCTCTATTTGTCTCAGGTTCTTGTGCCCTTACCCCTATGCTATCTCCCTCGTTCTTTCCCAGGTGCAGGGGGTTCCCGGGGATCGCGCAAATGCTCCAAAGCTCACTATGAGATCGAGGACTATGAGTCAGAATCAGAGACTGAGTCAGAAGAGGAGGTCATGCCTCAACCTAGTGCCCGTCTGAAACTGCCAACAACTCGTGGTCGTCGGGGTGGGGGGGTCAAGCAAAGTGCTGGTCGTGGTAAAGATCCTCCACCTCCCCCTTCCTCCGGTCCTTGCAAGAGCCACAGTTCCGGGCCATCTGGGCCAAAGCTGCTGTTTGATTTGTCTGAGACAGAATTTCATGCCCTGCGGGTGGTCAGTCCATATGGGACAGCTCGCTCTCATACTCGGGAAAATAGTCTCTTCGTTACGGATTTCCAGGAGCGGGTGTTCCATGAGATACTCATGAAAGATGACAAAATTGTGGTTCCTCAAAAATGGATTGAGATGAATCATGTGAGTTAGAATCTGAACTACTTTGGTGAGGCCCTTGACATTTGCACCAACATTGGCTTGCTTCCCATTATGGAGTTCCGGTGCAACTATGATCCAATGCTCATTGCTCAGTTCTATGCAACCGTTCACTTTGCCAAGAATGATACTCGGACTCTCACCTGGATGACCGAGGGTGTTGTCAAGCAAGCAACGTTGGCTGAGTTTGGGGCTATCCTCGGGTACGAAGACCGTGGCAAGGACACTCCCGTTGGCTTTCGGTGCCACGCCAATGATCGTCCCATGAAGAAGGATGTTCTTGCACCATTGTACATTCGGGGGCGCGGAATCCTTGGAAAGATCAAAGGGCTTCTCCCTACATATGACATCTTGCATCGCATCTTTCGTGAGACCGTCGCCCCTCGTGCTGGGAATGTTGATGAGATACATGCCTTCATGGTAGATATTATGATGGCCACCTATCACCACCGTGACTCTGGCCTACCTATGGATGTGATGGATGTCATTTGGAAATGGCCTGTGCCACTTTTCAAAGGAGGGTGCCTCCTTTTGCTCCGTACACCATGGCTCTCATTATTCACAAGTGCCCTGTGGTTGCCCGTGACTTGCCTTCTCTTCGTCTTGCCACTCACCGCCACAAGAATCTGTTGATCAAGACCCATCTCAAACCACGCAATGCCGATGGTCAGATTGTTGATGAGGATGGGAATCCTGTTGTGGAGGAATCAGGTGATGTTGCTGATGCACAGCAGGATGCTGCCTTTGTGGTCTCACGTCGCCAGTCGGCTCAGCCATCTTGGGCCAAGAGGTTTGAGGCCAAACTCAAGAAGATATTCTGCTTCCAAGTGGACAATCAGAAACGCATGTACGAGGCCCATGTCTATGCCAAGAAGTCATGTGCTCGTCAGAAGGAAATGATGGAGGCTCAAGGCTTGACCATATCCAAGGGCTCCGAGAACAACATTACCCCAGAAGACCAATGGATCTCCAAGCACAGCCACTGGGAAGATGATGCCACCTCCTCCTTCCGTGCCCCACCACCTCATGATGGTGCATGGGAAGACTGGATTGATGATGATGATGAGTGATCTCCGGGGCGTTAGTGTTGCTCTTGTCCCTTTTTGGCGTCTTGATTCCAAAGGGGGAGAAGTTGCACATTCGGTATGCGGGATTTGCGAGGGAAAAGTCACAAGCTCGTTCTTGCCATTGATTTTATTCGCTTGTGAACTTTATTTGCTTGCCTCTTATTATGTGTGACTTACTATGTGTGAACTAACTATTTGTGCTATGTATGGTGAGACTATGTGGTTATCGTATGGATCCATCTTGTGTGTAATATGGCTATTCTCATTTGGATCCATCCTATGTGACGACCTTCCCCATTCCTAATCAATATTGATCATCACATGTTATTTAGCAAAGGTATGTGCTCTATGTGCGACTTCTACTCCCAGGTAACTTGTTTGAAGTGTATGGGGCTTGTTTCTACATATCTAGGGGGAGCCCCATCTATATCTCGTCATCACTAGATTTCCCTACAAAATGTGTGTTATCATCAAACACCAAAAAGGGGGAGATTGAAAGAGCATTTCCTATCCCTAGTGATTTTGGTGTTTTATAACAACACACATATCAGACTAATTATTTGCCAAGTGTATTGCAGGTGAATTGAAAATGATTTGCAATGTTCAAAAAACTGTCTGCCTGGCGCGGCTTTTTGCTACCGGATGCGACAGAAGGCTTAGATTAACTGTCAAAAAGCCTCTGCCGGGCTAGGTACTAAAAAGCGGTAGTACCGCATTTTAGTACCTAGCACGACAGTAGCTTTTTGACCACTTGTCAAAAGCTTCTGCCTGCTCCGGTACTAAAATTTTAGTACCGCACCGGGCAGAGACTTTTTGGATGTTGGCAAAAAGCTTCTGTCTGCCTAGGTAGTAAAATGCGGTAGTACCGCATTTTACTACCTGGCGTGATAGAGAGTTTTTTCGTCTAAAGCTACTGATTCCACTGCACGTCCGGTAGTATCGGTTGCCATTTGCGGTACTACCGCTTTACGGTAGCATCAATAGTAGTACCGCTGTGGGCAGTGCTTTATGAAGTTTGAATGAGGGTCGTCCGGTACCAGGTCCGGTAGTAGTACCGGCGTTCTCCGGTAGTACCGCTTGAACTTCCGGTACTACCGCTGCAGTAAAGGCTCCAACGGCCAGATTTCATGGAGGGGTATAAATACCCCTCCGCCTACCTTGGGACAAATTGCTCAGCCACATTAAAGTCAAGACCACCATTGGATCCACTCAATCTTCAAGATCTCCTCATTCCACCACCCAAAGTCCTTGATCTTTGGGGAATCGAAGGAGGAGGCCCCAATCTACTACTTCACCAAAAGAGATCTTCATTTCCCCCTCATTTCATTGAGGGTCTCTTTGCTCTAGTGTTTTCTTGGAAACCCTAGTTCTTGTTTTGGTTCTTATAAGCTTGTCTTTGATTGCTTTGACAGCTTGCTTGTATTTGGGAGCCTTCGATTAAGTTGTGGATGTGTGCCCCAAACTTGTAACGGTGCCGGCTTCCACCTTGAAGGTTGCCGATATAGTGGAAGGTGAATCGATCTCGTTGGGGTGAGATTCATCGGAGAACAAGGGAGGCCTTTCGTGGCATTGGTGGTTTGAAACCACCCCCTCTCCAAACGTAGACGTACTTCCCCTCAAAAGGAAGGAACTATGGGAAACAAATACTTGTGTCTTCGCGTCCACCTTTTGGTTACTTCTATCCTTTACCGCACCTTACTTAATTGTTACTACTTTGTGTTGTGGTAGCTCTTGCATAATTGTCATATAGGTAAATTCACCGTAGTTGCATTATCTAGAGAATTTACCTTATTGTCAAACCTTAATTTGAAAAATAAGAAAATTTGAAGTAGCACCTATTCACCCCCCTCTAGGTGCCCATACGATCCTTTCAACAACCCTCATAGATACCAGAAGCCGTGGGACGTTGAGGGATCCCACCCATAACCTGACAACCCTCTATAAGAGGAGTGATACGTTGGAAACGTATCTATAATTTTTGATGCTCCATGGTTGTTTAGTATCTACTTTGCTTTACTTGTCCACACTTTGAGGTGCTTTTTACATGTTTTCTGGTACTAACCTACTAACAAGTTGCAACAGTGCCAGATGCCTGTTTTCTGCTTTTTTGGTTTCAGAAAAGTTAGTAAAGAAATATTCTCGGAATTGGAAGGGACAAAGGACAAAGTCAATTACTTTCCGTGGGGAACAAGAAGTCTAGAGGAGAGCCCGGGTGGCCAGCCAGGGGGGCCAGACCCACCCTAGGCGCGGGTGGGCACCACCCTACGCCTGGCTAGGGTTTGGTCGCCCTGGCCGCCGCCTCGGTCTCCCCCTTCGCCTATAAGAAGCCCCCGATGCAGAAACCCTGAGTACCCGATCAAATCTCCACGAAACCGTCTGTAGCCGTCGCCACCATTGTCCCTAGATAGGGAGGATCTGAAGTTCTTCCCGGCACCCTGCCGGAGGGGTGATCATCCCGGAGGCCTTCTCTCCGGTATGATGCGTGAGTAGTTCCACCTTGGACTATGGGTCCATGTAGTAGCTAGATGGTTGTATCTCCTCCTTTGTGCTTTCATGTATAGATCTTGTGAGCTCTATTCATGATCAAGATCTAATTTATTTGTAATCATGTATGTTGTGTTTGCGGGGATCCGATGGATATTGAGATTATTATGTTGGTTTGATTAATGGTTTTGTCTTTATGATTCTATCATGTCTATGTTGTTTGTGATCTTGCATGCTCTCCGTTGTTAGTAGCTATCTTGGCCAAGTAGTTGCTAGTGACTCCAAGAGGGGGTATTTATGCTCGATAGTGGGTTCATGCCTCTAGTTTCCAAGGGAAGTGACAATAATATCTTCTGTTGTAGATGTGCTATTACTACTAGGGAGAAAACAACGTTCTCTTGTTCATGGAACATGTGGACTGTTTACCTTACACACTTTGCTTAAAGCAGTTGTCTGTCGCTTGCAACTTAATACTAGAGGGGGTTCGGATGATAACCTGAAGATGGACTTCTAGTCATAGATGCAGTTGGATGGCGGTCTATGTATCTTGTTGTATTGCCCAAACGAATCCCATAGCATCTTTCTGACTAGTAATTGCATTGTTATGCCTTGCTCAGTTCCTGTCAATTGCCCTTTTGTAATTTGTTTACCCTTCATGCCATGTTGTTTATATAATGAGAGCACCTCTAGTGAACTATGGACCCCGGTCCAATCTTTACCATTGATACATCTTCCACTGTTACATGCTTGCTTGCTGCAAACCATTACCTTCCACACCATATGTTAAATCCTTTGTTACAGCAAACCGGTGAGCTTGACAACCTCACTGTTCGTTGGGGCAAAGTCTTGAGTTTGTGTTGTGCAGGTCTCCACGTTGTTTGCAACACCTGTGTGACGTTTCCTTCCTCTTACTGGTTCGATAACCTCGGTCTCAACTAAGGGAAAACTTGTTGCTTGCTCTTCACACCCTCCGCTTGGGGTTACCAACAAAGTGCCACGTCGAGCACCATCAAGTCTTTCTGGCGCCGTTGCCGGGGAGGAAAGGTAAAAGGCACTTACACATGTTACCTCACGGCAACAGCAAGCCAGAAAGCTCTTTTCTGGCTTCGTTGTCGGGGAGGCTAAGGACGTCTTCACTAGGGGAGTCCTTCACTTCCTTTCTCTTTACTTTGTTTTTAGTTTTCTTTGTTTATTTTGCTTGGTTTTGTTTGCCACTTTCCAAAAAACACAAAAAAATTGTTTCTGCTCTAGCTGCTGCTGCTGTTTTTGGCTTGCCCACCTTTGCCAAAATGAACTCCGCTGAGAACACCAAGCTGTGTGACTTCACTAGCACCAACAACAATGATTTCCTAAGCACTCCTATTGCTCCACCTGCTCCTGGTGCTACCTTTTATGAAATTAAGACTGCTTTGTTGAATCTTGTGATGAGTGAGCAATTTTCTCGTGCTGGTTCTGATGATCCTGCTGCCCATCTTAATAGCTTTGTTGAACTTTGTGAAATGCAGAAGTATAAGGATGTAGATGGAGATATTATTAAGCTCAAGCTTTTTCCTTTCTCCTTGAGGGAAAAAGCTAAAGAATGGTTGCTTTCTTTGCCTAAAAATAGTATTGATTCTTGGACTAAGTGCAAAGATGCTTTTATTGGAAAAATACTATCCTCCTGCTAAGATTATATCTATGAGAAGTGACATTATGAAATTTAAACAACTTGATAGTGAACATGTTGCTCCAACTTGGGAAAGAATGAAATCTTTGGTTAAGCATTGCCCTACTCATGGACTCACTGCTTGGATGATCATCCAGACTTTTTATGCAGGTTTGAACTTCTCCTCAAGAAATCTGTTGGATTCATTTGCTGGAGGTACTTTCATGGGCCTCACTTTGGGTGCTGCAACAAGGATCCTTGATAATATGATGGTTAACTACTCTGAATGGCATGTTGAGAGAGCTCCACATGGTAAGAAGGTAAATTCTGTTGAGGAAACCTCCTCTTTGAGTGAAAAGATTGATGTTATTATGGGTATGCTTGTTAATAGGAAAGCTGCTCTTGATTCTAATAGTGTTCCCTTAGCCTCTTTGGTTGCTCAAGAAGAGAAAGTTGATGTGAACTTCATTAGAAACAACAATTTCAACAACAATGCCTATAGGAATAATTTTGGTAGCAACAACAATTATAGGCCTTATCCTCCTAATAATGACAATTCCTATGGAAGCTCTTACAATAATGCTAGAAGTGCCCCCTCTGAACTTGAAGTCATGCTCAAAGACTTTATCAGTAAACAAACCACTTTCAATAAGACTATAGAGGAAAAGCTTTTAACTATTGAGAAAAATATATCCTCTTTGTATGAAGCTCAGTCTTCCTTGATTAATAAAATGGCTGCTAAACATGAAGCCATGGAAAATACCTTTGCAACTACTCATGCCATACAAGTTACTATTGATGAAAATGTTAGGTTGTTAGCTCAACTTCATGCTAAGTGGTAAAGGGAAGCTGAAATTGATAGAAACAATAGTGTGTGCACCATCACCACTAAACCACAAGTAGTCCCTTTTCCTACTCCCACTATGCCTAAGCCTATTGAGCCTACTACTAGTGATGCTAAGTTTGACTCTGATATTGATGGTTGCAATATTTCTGAAGTGATTATGTTCTTGCAAAAGCTTGCTAGAAGTCCTGATGCTAGTGATATGCATGTTGCCTTTACCAAACACATTACAGATGCTCTTGTGAAAATTAAGGAAGAGAAGCTAAAACACAAAGCTTCTATTCCTAGGAAAGTAAAAGATAGTTGGGAACCCATTATTAATATGCAAGTGAATGACTTTGATCTCAAAGCTTCATGTGATCTTGGTTCTAGTGTCTCTATTATGCCTAGGAAGATTTATGAAATGCTTGATTTGCCACCTTTGGAAGATTGTTATTTAGATGTCCCACTCAATGATAATGCTAAGAAGAAACTCATGGGGAGTATTAATGATGTTCTCATCATGGTTAACAATGCTTATGTCCCTGTGGATTTCTATGTTTTGGATGTTGAATACAATGCTTCTTGTCCTATTACTTTGGGAAGACCTTTTCTTAGAAAAGTTGGTGCCATCATTGATATGAAAGAAGGCACCATTAAATATAATTTTCCATTCAAGAAAGGTATTGAACACTTCCCTATGAGGAGATAGAAGTTGCTTTTTGCTCCTCCTTTGAAAGCAAGATTTGATGTTAATGCTTCTTCATTTTAAAATACTTGATTCTTCTTGCTTCTTGTGCCTAACTTAAAGGCGTTAAAGAAAAGTACTTGTTGGGAGATAACCCAAGAGTTTCCTTGAGTCTTGGAAGTTATTACTTCAGTAATGACCTCTTCTTATCCTTTTTGTATGGTTTTTGTGCCAAGAGTGACCTCTAATGAGAGGGAAGTAAGATTTGGGGAGTTACTGTCCCGAAACAGATTTCTGTCCTCCACCAAAAAAATTGTGAGGAGGCTCTGTAACTCGGATTGAGCTAAAAATTTACGAATAAATCCCCCAGTATGTTAGCTAACTTTAGTTAGTTCAACACTTTTTGATTTGAGCAACAGAAGATGTTTGAAAAAATTGGTTTCTACCTGATGGTCTGTTTTGACAGAATTCTGCCATTATTTGCATTTGCTTCTTATTAATTCCTTTTTGAGTTCTCTTCAGGTAAATTGAGCTTTTTTAAGGAGTTACTACAGTAGATTGTGTTTTTATTGAAAAGTCTTGTTTTTGGGGCAAGGAACTTGTGTGTCCTAGGAGGGAGCCCTGCCCCTCCTTATATAGGTGGAGGGGCCGGCCGGCCAAGGGGGAGGGAGAGGAGTCCCTCCCCAACTCGGCTTGGAGGGGGCGCCGCCGGTTGGAGGAGAGAACTCCTCTCCAACTCGGTTTCCCCCCTTCCTCCTCTTTTCCACTTTCCAAATTTAGCCGTTTGACTTTTCAATTTAGCTATTTGACTTTTCAAACTAGGATTTGAATTAATCCTTTATTTGGAACAGCGATGACACTTAGTACATGATGCAATCATATCAACTTGATACAACACATTCATGTACCCTTCCCCTCCGGAGTGCCGGACATTCCAGAACATTCTAGAACATTCCCGATGAAAACACCGGAACCATTCCCCAACTCTGAAACGAGACTTTCCTTATATGAATCTTATTCTCCGGACCATTTCGGATCTCCTCGTGATATCCCGGATCCCATCCGGGACTTCGAACAACATTCAGTCTCTTTCTCATCATTCCATAACTACTCAAACAACGTCGAATCCTTAAGTGTGTCTCCCTACGGTTCGTGAATTATGCGGACATGATCGAGACACTTCTCCGAACAATAACCAATAGAGGAATCTGGAAATTCATATGGCTCCCACCTATTTCTACGATTACTTTGCGATCGAATGAACCACTTACATACGATATCAATTTCCCTTTGTCTCACGATAGTTTACTTATCCGAGGTTATGATCGTCGGTATCTCTGCATACCTAGTTCAACCTCGTTACCGATAAGTACTCTTTTCTCGTTCCCGTGATATGTGATCCCTTGTGAGCCAGTCACATGCTTGCAAGCTAATTGGATGACATTTCACCGAGAGGGCCCAGAGTATATCTATCCGTCATATGGATGGACAAATCCCACTCTTGATCCATGTGTTTCAACCAATACTTTCCGAACACTCAATGCCACCTTTATAGCCACCCAGTTACGGTGTGGTGTTTGATGTCATCAAAGCATCCATCCGGTAAAGGTGATATGCATGATCTCATGGTCGAAGGAATCAGATTACTATGTATCAGAAAGCATATAGCAATTGAACTATTAAAATGACTTGATCTTTATGCTACGCTTATCTATAGGAGTATGTCCATCATATCATTCTCCTAACGATATGATCTTGTTGTTAATAACATCTCAATGTTCATGATAGGGAAACCACAATCATCTATTAACCAACAAGCTAGTATTATATAGAGGCTTTACCAGGGACTTCAAATTAAGTTTACAAATCACACAAGTATTAATGTTTCCTTGTTAATACTATTATAGCATGAATGTAAAAATTTATCATAAACACAAAGATATAATAATAACTACATTTATTATTGCCTCTAGGGCATATCTCCAACAGTCTCCCACTTGCCATAGAGTCATCTAATCTAGATTACATGGTAATATACCGAACACCCATGGCAGTTTGGTGCTGGTCATGTTTTGCCCTCGGGAGAGGTTTAGTCAATGGATCCGCCACATTCAGATCTGTGTGTACTTTGCAAATCTTTATATCCCCATCCTGGATATGTTCTCGAATAGCGTGAAAACGTAGCTTGATATGCTTCAGCTTCTTGTGTGACCTTGGTTCTTGCGCATTGGCTATGGCGCCCATGTTATCACAGTAGATAGACATTGGGTCCAGCGCACTAGGAACCACACCCAGCTCTATAATGAACTCTTTCATCCATATCGCTTCTTGTGAAGCCTCCGAAGCAGCCATGTGTTCCGATTCAGTTGAAGATCTCGCCACAACGCTTTGCTTTGCACTCCTCCAGCTAACTGCTGCACCATTCAAAATAAATACGTATCCAGATTGTGATTTAGAATCATCCGGATCGGTGTTCCAACTAGCATCGGTGTAACCATTAACAACGTGCTGTTCATCACCTCCATAAGAAAGAACCATATCCTTAGTTCTTCTCAAGTACTTAAGGATGTTTTTGACCGCTGTCCAATGATCCACTCCTGGATCACTTTGATATCTGCTAGTTAAACTAACAGCATATGCAATGTCGGGTCTAGTACATAGCATGGCATACATCAGAGATCCTATGGCTGAGGCATAGGGAGTCTTACTCATCCTTTCTCTATCTTCTGCCGATGTCGGACTTTGAGTTTTACTCAAGGTCGTATTGGGCAACATGGGCAAGAACCCTTTCTTGCTATCTTCCATTCCAAACCTCTTTAGAACTTTGTCCAAATATGTACTCTATGACAATGATATTTGGCGTTTCGATCTATCTCTATAAATCTTTATGCCTAATATGTAAGCTGCTTCGCCAAGATCCTTCATTGAAAAACTATTATTCAAATATTCCTTGACACTATTAAGAAGGTCTACATCATTCCCAATCAATAATATGTCATCCACATATAGTATTAAGAATGCTACAGAGCTCCCACTCACTTTCTTGTAAATACAAGCTTCTCCATAAGTTTGTATAAAACCAAAACTTTTGATCACCTTATCAAAACGTTGATTCCAACTTCGGGATGCTTGCTTCAATCCATAGATGGACCGTTGAAGTTTGCATACCTTGTTAGCATCTTTAGGATCAACAAAACCTTTGGTTTGCATCATATACAACTCTTCATCAATGTCTCCATTGAGGAATGCTGTTTTGACATCCATCTGCCATATCTCATAATCGTAATATGCAGCGATTGCTAACATAATCCTCACAGACTTTAGCTTCGCTACTGGTGAGAAAGTCTCATCGTAGTCAACTCCTTGAATTTGTCGAAACCCTTTTGCGACAAGTCGAGCTTTATAGACAGTAACATTACCATCAACATCTGTTTTCTTCTTGAAGATCCATTTGTTCTCGACAGCCTTCCGGCCATCCGGTAAGTCCACCAAAGTCCATACTTGGTTTTCGTACATGGATCCAATCTCGGATTTCATGGCTTCTTGCCATTTATTGGAATCTGGGCTCATCATCGCTTCCTCATAAGTCCCAGGGTCATCGGTGTTGTCCACCAACATGACACTCATAACAGGATCATACCAATCTGGAGTGGTACGAGTTCTCGTTGACCTGCGAGGCTCTGTAGCAACTTCAACCGAAGTTTCATGATCATCATCATTAGCTTCCTCTCTTATTGGTGCAGGCACCACAGGAACTTCTTCCGGCGCTGCGCTACTCGCAATTTCGAGAGAAGGTTCGACAACCTCGTCGAGTTCTACTTTCCTTCCAGTCACTTCTTTCGAGAGAAATTCCTTCTCTAGAAAGGATCCATTCTTGGCAATGAAGATTTTGCCTTCGGATCTATGATAGAAGGTATACCCAATAGTTTCTTTTGGGTATCCTATGAAGACGCATTTTTCCGCTTTGGGTTCAAGCTTGTCCGGCTGTAACTTCTTTACATAGGCTTCGCACCCCCAAACTTTAAGGAACAACAATCTAGGTTTCTTCCCAAACCATAATTCATACGGTGTCGTTTCAACGGATTTACACGGTGCCCTATTTAAAGTGAATGCGGCTGTTTCTAATGCATAACCCCAAAATGATAGCGGTAAATCTGTAAGTGACATCATAGAACGAACCATATCTAAGAGAGTTCGATTACGACGTTCGGACACACCATTACGCTGTGGTGTTCCCGGCGGTGTCAACTGCGAAAGTATTCCGCATTTCTTCAAATGCTCGCCAAACTCGTAACTAAGATATTCACCTCCACGATCAGAACGTAGAAATTTAATCTTCTTGTTACGTTGATTCTCTACCTCACTTTGAAATTCCTTAAACTTCTCGAAAGTTTCGGACTTATGTTTCATGAAATAGATATACCCATATCTACTCAAGTCATCCGTGAAGGTAAGAACATAACGATAACCACCACGCGATGCTACACTCATTGGACCACACACATCGGTATGTATGATTTCCAATAAGTCCGTAGCTCGCTCCATCATACCAAAAATTGGAGTCTTAGTCATTTTACCCATCAGACATGCTTCGCATCTATCAAGTGATTCAAGAAGTCCATCGGAATGGAGTTTCTTCATACGCTTCACTCCAATGTGACCAAGACGACAGTGCCACATATAGGTCGAGTTATCGCTCGATTTCAAACGTTTAGCCTCAATGTTATTAATATGTGTATTTCCACTATCAAGATTCAATAAGAATAGACCATCTATCAAAGGTGCATGTGCATAAAACATATTACTCATATAAATCGAACAACTATTATTCTCGGATTTAAACAAGTAACCGTCTCGCAATAAACAAGATCCCGATATAATGTTCATGCTTAACGCAGGCACCAAATAACAATTATTTAAGTATAAAACTAATCCCGATGGTAGATGAAGGGGTAGCGTGCCGACCGCGATCACATCAACCTTTGATCTGTTTCCAACGCGCATCGTCACCTCGTTCTTCGCTAGTTTCCGTTTATTCTGCAACACCTGTTTCGAGTTACAAATATGAGCAACCGAACCCGTATCAAATACCCAGGCACTACTACGAGTACTAGTGAGATACACATCAATAACATGTATATCAGAAATACCTTTCTTCTTGATGTTGCCGTTCTTCAAATCCGCCAAGTACTGTGGGCAATTCCGCTTCCAGTGACCTTCTCCCTTGCAGTAAAAGCACTCAGTATCAGGCTTAGGTCTAGCCTTGGTCTTCTTCGTTGGCGTGGTAACTTTCTTACCACCCTTCTTGAAGTGTCCCTTCTGCTTAGACTTGCATTTCTTGAATTTGATGGTCTTATTGACCAACAACACTTGGTGCTCTTTCTTGATCTCCACTTCTGCAGACTTCAACATGGCAAAGAGTTCTGACAACGTCTTGTTCATGTTTTGCATGTTGTAGTTCGTCACAAAGTTCTTGTAACTTGGTGGTAGTGATTGGAGGACACGGTAAATCCCCAAAGTATTGGGAATCACAATACCCAAGCTTTGAAGTTTGTTTGCGTGCCCAGACATCTTAAGCACATGCTCGCTGACGGAGCTGCCCTCTTCCATCTTGCAGTTAAAGAACTTTTCAGAAGCCTCATAGCTTTCAATTGCCGCATGAGTCTCAAAGATCAATTTGAGATCCTCGACAATACCATATGGGTCTGAATTCTCAAACCTTTTCTGAAGCTCCGATTCTAAACCATACAAGATAGCACACTGAACTGTGGAGTACTGAGTCTTCCGAGTGAGGTAAACATTCTTTACTTCATCGGAAGCATCAGCTGCAGGTGGGTCACCCAGCGGTGCATCCAGCACATAGGTCAAATCACCAGCTGTGAGGACAATCCTCAAATTGCGGAACCAATCCGCGAAGTTGCTTCCATTGTTTTTCAACTTTTCTTTCACTAGGAACGCATTAAAATTGATGGTAGGGGCTGCCATTGATCTACAACATATTTGCAATAGTTTAGACTAAGTTTATGACAAATTGAGTTCAAATTAATAAGTTTAATCTAGGTGAACTCCCACTCAAAACAATATCCCTCACATTGTTTTAGTGATCACACGAACCAAATCCACCACATCAACACCGATCATCACGAGAGTTGATATAGTTTCAATAGCGAACAATCGACATGTTCATCACATCTACTATATGATTCATGCTTTACCTTTTGGTAATCCGTGTTCCGAGACCATGTCTGTACATGCTAGGCTCGTCAAGATCAAACCTTAGCTTCCGCATGAGCAAATCTGGCTTGCTCACATTGTATACACTTGCGGAATCTAACACACCCGATCATCACGTGGTGCTTCGAAACAACAAGCTTTAGCAATGGTGCTAACTAAGGGTGAACACTTTATGACTTGAAATTCATGTGCATGAGGGATCATCTTATAATGCTACCGTCGTCTACTAAGCAATACAAGATGCATAAAGGATTAACATCACATGCAATTCATAATATGTGATATGATATGGCCTTTCTTCTTTGTGCTTCCGATCTCCATCTTCTAGCACGAACATGATCTCCATCATCACCGGCATTGCATCAAGGTCAATGACGCTTCTTCATTGTTGTCGTCCATCGGCTTCAACTATTACAACTATTTTGAATAGACACGCGGGTCTTAACAGAAATTAAAGACAACCATACGGCTCCTGCCGGTTGCCAACTTACAATAAGGAACATTGCATACATCAAATATAATCACAATCATGGCCATATCACATCACAGCACACCCCTGCAAAACAAAGTTAGACGCCTCTACTTTCTTTGCATGTTTTACGTGGTTTGGGTCTTTCAATAAGTGTCGTTCTAACTTACGAACAAGAACCACAACATTGATACTAGTATTGTTAATCACCCGTTGTAAATTGGATCTTAACTATGCTAGGAGAAACAGGCACCCGCAAATCCACTTATGCAATACAAGTTGCATGTCAAGCGTGGAGCAAGTCTTATGAACGATGTCATGTAAGGTTAGCCCGGGCCGCTTCATACCAACATCCCGCAGGATGCAAAGTACACAAGAAGCAATCGACAATAAAAGCATCAACGCCCATAATGACCATTGTGTTCTACTCGTGCAACAGATCTACATATAGACACGGCTCTGATACCACTAAAGGGTTTCGTAGCATGGAAAACAAAAAAATTCTACCGCATACAAACAAACAAACCAAGATCTATCTACTAGGTTGTAGCAACGAGTCGATGGAATAACTCACCCTCGAAGATTCCAAAGTGTTTAACGAGAGCGGATTCTCGTGGGTGATGTAGTCGTACTCTTCCCGATCTCAAGATCGCGTAGACGATCCTTCCGGCGCTGCGTTCCGGCAGCGCTCCCGTAGTCGGTCACACGTTCGGTACTCGACGAAGACCTTCCTCTCCCTTGTTCCAGCAGGCAGCGGAGGTTGTAGCACTCTCCTCGCGATTCCGGCAGCACAACGGCGTGGTACCGGAAGTAGAGGGGAGATCTCGCAGGGCTTCGCCTTAAGCCGGAGCGAGTATGGCGGAGTATGAGAGAGTCCCTCGGTGTTCTAGGGTTTAGACACGCCGAGGAAGAGGTGCTAGGGCCGGCGGCTAGGGCTTGGTGGTGCCCAAGTCGGCGGCAAGGAGAACCCTAGGCGGCGGCGGCTTGGAGGGCGGCGGCGGCTAGGGCTAGGGTTTTTGGGGAAAGGAACTTGTGTGTCCTAGGAGGGAGCCCTGCCCCTCCTTATATAGGTGGAGGGGCCGGCCGGCCAAGGGGGAGGGAGAGGAGTCCCTCCCCAACTCGGCTTGGAGGGGGCGCCGCTGGGTGGAGGAGGGAACTCCTCCCCAACTCGGTTTCCCCCCTTCCTCCTCTTTTCCACTTTCCAAATTTAGCCGTTTGACTTTTCAATTTAGCCATTTGACTTTTCAAACTAGGATTTGAATTAATCCTTTATTTGGAACAGCGATGACACTTAGTACATGATGCAATCATATCAACTTGATACAACACATTCATGTACCCTTCCCCTCCGGAGTGCCGGACATTCCAGAACATTCTAGAACATTCCCGATGAAAACACCGGAACCATTCCCCAACTCCGAAACGAGACTTTCCTTATATGAATCTTATTCTTCGGACCATTTCGGATCTCCTCGTGATATCCCGGATCCCATCCAGGACTCCGAACAACATTCGGTCTCTTTCTCATCATTCCATAACTACTCAAACAACGTCGAATCCTTAAGTGTGTCTCCCTACGGTTCGTGAATTATGCGGACATGATCGAGACACTTCTCCGAACAATAACCAATAGAGGAATCTGGAAATTCATATGGCTCCCACATATTTCTACGATTACTTTGTGATCGAATGAACCACTTACATACGATATCAATTTCCCTTTGTCTCACGATAGTTTACTTATCTGAGGTTATGATCGTCGGTATCTCTGCATACCTAGTTCAACCTCGTTACCGATAAGTACTCTTTTCTCGTTCCCGTGATATGCGATCCCTTGTGAGCCAGTCACATGCTTGCAAGCTAATTGGATGACATTTCACCGAGAGGGCCCAGAGTATATCTATCCGTCATATGGATGGACAAATCCCACTCTTGATCCATGTGTTTCAACCAATACTTTCCGAACACTCAATGCCACCTTTATAGCCACCCAGTTACGGTGTGGTGTTTGATGTCATCAAAGCATCCATCCGGTAAAGGTGATATGCATGATCTCATGGTCGAAGGAATCAGATTACTATGTATCAGAAAGCATATAGCAATTGAACTATTAAAATGACTTGATCTTTATGCTACGCTTATCTATAGGAGTATGTCCATCATATCATTCTCCTAACGATATGATCTTGTTGTTAATACCATCTCAATGTTCATGATAGGGAAACCACAATCATCTATTAACCAACAAGCTAGTATTATATAGAGGCTTTACCAGGGACTTCAAATTAAGTTTACAAATCACACAAGTATTAATGTTTCCTTGTTAATACTATTATAGCATGAATGTAAACATTTATCATAAACACAAAGATATAATAATAACTACATTTATTATTGCCTCTAGGGCATATCTCCAACATAGAGTTCTTTGATCCCAGCTTTCAATGCTTGCAAATGGTTGGATCTTTATTGTGAGGGTGCATGTCACCTCAAAAATTATTCTTTTTATCACTTACCTACTTGAGGACGAGCATGAGTTAATCTTGGGGATGTTGATACGTTGGAAAAGTATCTATAATTTTTGATGCTCCATGCTTGTTTAGTATCTACTTTGCTTTACGTGTCCACACTTTGAGGTGCTTTTTACATGTTTTCTGGTACTAACCTACTAACAAGTTGCAACAGTGCCAGATTCCTGTTTTCTGCTGTTTTTGGTTTCAGAAAAGTTAGTAAAGAAATATTCTCGGAATTGGACGAGACAAAGGACAAAGTCAGTTACTTTCCGTGGGGAACAAGAAGTCCAGAGGAGAGCCCGGGAGGCCAGCTAGGGGGGCCAGACCCACCTTAGGCACAGGTGGGCCCCACCTAGCTCCTAGCTAGGGTTTGGTCACCCTGGCCGCCTCCTCGGTCTCCCCCTTCACCTATAAGAAGCCCCCGATGCAGAAACCCTGAGTACCCGATCAAATCTCCATGAAATCGTCTATAGCCGCCGCCACCATCGTCCCTAGATCGGGGGGATCTGAAGTTCTTCCCGGCACCCTGTCGGAGAGATCCTGGAGGCCTTCTCTCCGGTATGATGCGTGAGTAGTTCCACCTTGGACTATGGGTCTATGTAGTAGCTAGATGGTTGTATCTCCTCCTTTGTGCTATCATGTCTGTGTTGTTTGTGATCTTGCATGCTCTCCGTTGTTAGTAGCTATCTTGGACAAGTAGTGGCTAGTGACTCCAAGAGGGGGTATTTATGCTCGATAGTGGGTTCATGCCTCTAGTTTCCAAGGGAAGTGACAATAATATCTTCGGTTGTAGATGTGCTATTGCTACTAGGGAGAAAACAATGGTCTCTTGTTCATGGAACATGTGGACTGTTTACCTTACACACTTTGCTTAAATAAGTTGTCCGTTGCTTGCAACTTAATACTGGAGGGGGTTCGGATGATAACCTGAAGGTGGACTTCTAGTCATAGATGCAGTTGGATGGCGGTCTATGTATCTTGTTGTATTGCCTAATCAACCTCATAGGATCTTTCTGACTAGTAATTGCATTGTTATGCCTTGCTCAGTTCCTGTCTACTACCTGTTGTAATTTGTTTACCCTTCATGCCATGTTGTTTATCTAAGGAGAGCACCCCTAGTGAACTATGGACCCCTGTCCAATCTTTACCATTGATACATCTTCCACTGTTACTTGTTTACTTGCTGCAAACCATTACCTTCCACACCATATGTTTAATCCTTAGTTATAGCAAACTGGTGAGCTTGACAACCTCATTGTTCGTTGGGGTAAAGTCTTGAGTTTGTGTTGTGCAGGTGTCCACGTTGTTTGCAACATATGTGTGACGTTTTCTTCCTCCTTCTGGTTCGATAACCTCGGTCTCAACTGAGGGAAAACTTGCTGCTTGCTCTTCACACCCTGCGCTTGGGGTTACCAACAAAGTGCCACGTCGAGCACCATCAAGGAGTTACAGCAATGGCCTGGTCATCCGTTGGCATGCAAAAGGGAGCCGATCCAGCTGACTTCTTCGTCCCATTCCAAATATCATGGTTAACGCGTAATATACGATGCAAGAATCACTGGCGACATTGGTTGTTAAGTCCTAGGTAATATGTTCCTTTACCAACGGAACTTTCATAGTAGGTTATTACCTCAGGGTACATATACTATAATCATATTATTATGAAAATAGTGTTTTCTGACCTTTTTGAAATGCATGTGATGATAACACTGGATTTGCAAAATACTTTACATAAAATAATCAAAGGAGATGAGCAAGTGTGAACTTGCCTTTTGTGATTGCAAGGTTATGCACTCACGGTCTTCGAGACAAAAGAAGATCCAATATCTGAAATCAGCATCGTTGGTCCGTTAAGGACTAATGTTTGAAGAAGCAATATGCAATTATGCATAATTAATGCTATGCATTTTGTAAAACTCCCGAAATGAATCCCCAATACTTTTAAATGAAGTGATCTTAGGTGATTCCTTTAAGAGTTGGTTCATCTTTAAATTTTACTTCACCGGAAATGCATTTATAAAGAATTTAAGTCTTGATAAACAAGATATAAAAGTAGAGTGTAATATTAATCTAAGATTGAGATTAATTGATATTTGGTGATTATGATGAAAGTCTATGTATTGGGTTGTTCAAGGGTTGAAGGAAATTGATATAGAGTTATTGTTTGAAGTGGCAAAAAGAATAACCTTTGAAGAAAATGTTTCTTTCATCAGGTTTAAACCATCTTTATGGTTAATATAATGTGATTGATGTCCTTTGCGCTTGCTCGAATAGTTTGTACTTGAGATGCTTTAGGTCTTAATTAAATAGACCAAAGTTAACTATAAAAATATAAGTAGTTTATTAGACATGATGTTTATAAGTTTTGATACTAAAGTTAACTTTAAAAGGGAAAATAAACTTAAGGTGTAATATGTTTTAATTACTCCCAAGTTTTAGATTTATGACAAGTGTGAGATAATTTATTTGGTATTTAAGTGAATAATTGGTTTAAACTTGATTAAAGGTTTCAAAAGAGTATTATAAAGTTAATAATTTACATTTAAGTTTTATTATGAATCATAACTATGGATTTAGACTAGTAATTAATCTTAACGAATTTAGTGTTTTATAAGGAAATGAGATTATTCCTTACTTAGGAAATAATTTTAATGAATTAACAAAATAGTTAACTTATTTTGTAAAATAGGTAAATAACTTTTATTACCTAAAAATCTTAAAATGTCTTGGAATATTATAATTAACATTTTTATAGTAAATTATATTTATTTAGGATCTTGTAAATGAATTTTATTTATTTTTAAGTATTATTCTTGTTTTTTTAATATTCCCCCAAGGTTTAGATGTACTTAATTATTTGTTTTAAGTTTTATTTGTAACATTCTAAGTTAATATTTTTTGTAAAATGGTAGATTGGTTTTAATACACAAAAATGATTTTTAAGACTTTTCCTTATTTCATTAAATTTCACTTAGGATTTAATATTGTTAATATTTATTTGTATTTTATCTAACTTGAATAAGTAATATTGTATTTTTACTAGGTAGACATTATTCTTTTGGTCATTTTGATATATAATATGTATTTTTGGGATTTTTCTATATTTTCCTAGGTATACATTATGTTTAGGGGTAATTTTGTCATTTAATAATTGGGTAAACAATTTATTTGGTCATTTCATTTGGAACTAGGCGAGACTCACCGACTAGACCAACTGGCCCAACTTTGCTCAACTGAGCCCAACTGGGCTCGGGTCAAACCCCACCGCGGCCTAGTCTCCACCATTGATACGTCCAAAACGTATCTACTTTCTCGAACACTTTGCTATTGTTTCTTCTCTAAACTTGTGTGATTTGGATACAACTAACACGGACTGACGCTGTTTTCAGCAGAATTACTTTGGTGTCTTGTTTTTGTACAGAAAATGAACTATCAGGAAAAATCCCGGAAAATATGCTAAAAATTATTTCTCACTAGAAGATCCACAGAGCCAAAAGGGGAGACAGAGGGGAGGCCTGGGGGCCCAGACCCACCCTAGGCGCGGGCCAACTAACCCCGCGCCTAGGGGAGGTCTGGCCACCCCAGGCAGCTCCTCGGCCTCCCTCCGCTCCTATAAGTTGCCTTCTGACCTAAAAATTGAGCGGGTTTCAATAGTTTTCCAGAAAGAGTTCCGCTCCGCCACCGCCACCAGAAACCAACATTCGGATCCAGAAACTCCATTCTGGCACCCTGTCGGGATGGGGAATTTGGAGAGGATCATCGCCATCGTCATCACCAACACATCTCCATCAACCACCGATGTTTCCCTCATCCATGAGTGAGTAATCCCCCGCTATAGGCTTGGGGATGGTAGGGATTGGATGAGTTCTATCATGTAATCGAATAAGATCTATTAGGGCATAGTGCCTAGTATCTCTATTAGTGATATTTGACTCTGTTGCAACTTGTTGTGCTTAATGCTTGTCACTAGGGCCCGAGTGCCATGATCTCAGATCTGAACTTATTATTGAATCATTATGATAGTATTGTTTGTGATCTTATCTGCAAGTTGTGTACACATATCATTGTCCGGATCCAAAGGCCCCAAAGTGACAATAATTGGGACAACTGGAGGGGATGGCTGTGGTGTGAGGATCACATGTGTTTACGGAGTGTTAATGCTTTGATCCGGTGCTCTATTAAAAGGAGCACCTTAATTGCCAGTATTTCCCTAGAGGCCCCGCCACGGGCTGGCTGGAGAGAAGATGTTGTGCAAGTTCTCATTGCGGGCACGTATGACTATTTTTGGAGCACATGCCTAGGATTGTTTAGTACTTGGATGCTTGTTATTATTTATCTGCAATGCCCTAGATCTTGAAGTTACATGTTTAGACTCGTCCATGCAACGCCCGTCCATCCATCCCTATGCCTACCGCACTCGAATCCTACTATTACCGTTACTGTTACTACTGCTACTGTTGCTGTTGTTGTTGCTACTACAAACTGTTGCTAATGATAAACTTCTGTGAGCAAGAACTATTTCCAGGTGCAGCTGAACTGACAACTCAGTTGTTAAGGCTTGCAAGTATTCTTTGGCTCCCCTTGTGTCGAATCAATAAATTGGGTAATACTACCCGTGAAGACTGTTGCGATCCCCTATACTTGTGGGTCATCACCCATCCACTCTCTCTTACACCTCACGCTCTCATTTTCCCCTATCCTTCTGATCAATGTTTAGAGGAACTTGACACATTTATTGTTAAACAAGGTAATTTTAATAAACAAGTTTAGAATCATTTATTGGAAAAATCTAGAGCTATCCATGAGTTGAAAGATATTGTGGAAAGAACTTCTAATGATATTAAAATGCTTTGTAAACACTTTCAAATGGTTCAAACCCAATTTGATCAACTTGCTAAGGTACAAAAGGATATGCTAGTTAATGCTTCAGGAGATAAACATGCTTACGGAATTAGAACTAGGAGTGGTGCAGCTACTCAAGATCCTTTATATCCTGAAGGACACCCTAAAAGAATAGAGCAGGATTCCCAACAAGGTGAGGATAGTGGTAGTCCTTGTAAGAGGAAGAAAAATAAACATAAGAAAGTTGAGGAACCACTTGATCCTGTTGTAGATCCTAATAGTATATATGTCTCTGATGCTTAAAGTGAGAGTGGTAATGATAAAAATGAGTCTCCTGATAAGGAGGAAGGTGAGGAAGAACCTGAGAAACACACTAAGAACACTAGGTACACAAAGGAGGATTTTATTGCTAATAAACATGGTAAAGAGAGAGAACCTTGGGTGCAGAAACCTATGTATTTTCTAGGTGAGAAACACAAGTCAAAGGAGGAAGAACACTACAACAAGTTTTGTGAGTGGATGAAACCTTTATTCTTGCAAATTCCTTTGACTGATGCTATTAAGTTTCCTCCTTATTCAAAGTATATGAAGGATATTGTCTCTAATAAAAGGAAGATTCCTAATGAGGAGATTTCTACTCTTCTTGCTAATTATTCCTTCAATGGTAAGGTTCCAAAGAAACTTGGTGATCCAGGTATACCAACTATTCCTTGCTCTATTAAGAATAATTATGTTAGAACTGCTTTATGTGATTTGGGAGCTGGAGTTAGTGTTATGCCTTTTTCTCTCTATAAGAGACTCCAGCTAGAAAAGTTGATATCAACTGATATATCTTTGCAAATGGCTGATAAATCAACTACTATTCCTGTTGGTATATGTGAGGACGTTCATGTTCAAGTTGCTCATAATTGCATGGTCTTAACTGATTTTGTTGTGCTTGAAATTCCTGAAGATGATAATATGTCTATTATTCTTGGGAGACCTTTTCTTAATACTACAGGTGCTGTCATCAATTGTAATCAAGGAAAAGTAACATTCAATATTAATGACAAATAGCACATTGTCTATTTCCCCAAGAAGGTTGTTAAGAGCTATTGCCTGAATTCCATTGAAAATATTGAGGGCATCAAGGTTGGAGAAATATATTGTCCCATTCCACAAGAAAATTTTGAAACTATTATGATTGGGACCATTGCTATCAAGTATGAGGTAACATAATCACCTTGTGGAATGCAAAGTTTTGTTTCATATAAGATTGTTTTGGTAACAAGACTTGATCAACCTTGTTAACAAACAGATTTTAATGAAAAATAATGTTTCTACTGTGGTTATACTTGCTTTCTTTTTCCTTTCTCCTTCCTAGTCTTTGCTTTAGCTTTAGTTTTGCTAGATGTTTGCTTGTTTGAGTTTCTTAGAGATCCTGTAGTTTGGCTTTTGGTTTGCTTTTGCTTCTTCTGAAAAAACTGTTTCTGCGAGAAAATCATTTTTCATACCCTGAAAATTGGCCAAAAATAAAGTTTTCCAAAAAATTCCAGAAAATTCAAAATAAATTTTTCCTCGAAAAAAGGGACAGAGAGGTACCAGAGGTGACCCAGGGGGCCACCACACATGTGTTATGTGTGGGCCCACCACTGGTGGCGCCTAGGGGGGTCTGGCCCACCTGGGACCCTCCGGGCTGTCTCCTCAAAGCCACCTTCTTTCTCTCTCCCGAAAAACACCGGAAAACTTGATCAAGCTTGTGTTCTTGCTGTTCTTGCTCGCGATTTTCGATCTCCTTTTTTAGCCCATCTCAAGTGCTGATTTTTGGAGGGTTTGCTTCTTGGTATGTGCCTCCTCCACTTGTCCAATTATATTTGTGATTGGTAGATTGTATCTTGAGTATTTTGCTGTTATAGGTGACAGGTTGTTTGAGCTTGCATGCTTGTTCTATGCTTAGAAACTTTGTTTTGATGCATGTGTAGTCATCTAGCAAGTTCCTATAGTAGTTGCTCATCATTTATCAACTTAGAAATCACTTGGTTTGATGGTTGTTTAAAAATTTAAAAATACGGAAGTCATGGACCACCACACCTTTGGTGACATATTTGAGAGTGATGCACCTAGAAGGGCAAGGCTTCCAAGGTCATCCACCAGTTCTAGACCCTCATACAATGAGGATCTCGTCACTCCGTGGTTTGGTGACGAGGGAGATGAAGGGGATGTGCACCCCTCCACCTTTCCTTGTCAAACTTTCTTGCAAGCTGCTGGGATTCTTAATGATTTCATGGCTTTGATTGAGAGGGCTGGTCTAACAAGTTTCATGCAGGATGAGAGTGCACAGTATGCTTTACTTACTAAAACATTTGTGGAGAGTTTCTCCTTTACCAATAGTTTGTTCAATCCTTTTGTGTCTTTTAGACTTTGTGGCAGGGCTCATTCTATGTCTTTGAAGAAATTTTGCAAGGCCCTGGGACTTGGTACAAATGGGTCATCAAAGAAGATTACATCTCTTCCAGCCGATTTGTTAGAGCTTTACCGAGGAATAACCAATGATGATGACCGCAGAGCTCAACGAGAGAAGATAAAGAATATTCAACTTCCACCCATCAGGTACTTTACCTACTATCTTACCACCAGTGTTCTTGGTAGGGAGAACACTAGTAATATATCCAACTATCAATTGGCCTTCTTAGCTGCTGCGCTCTAGGGTAAGGATAAGTATAATCTTGGTTCCCTCATTGCTCGTCGTTTAGCTGCTAAGGGACCCATTTATGGGGGAATTATTGCTACTTGTATCGCTGCTGCCTTAGACATTATTGTTGATCCACATGATACAGTTTTGGCTCCTCTGAGGCTTGATCTTGCTGCCATGAAGGCGCACCACTTTGTCACCTCTAGCTCTACTCTTGAGAACTTGGTTTATATAATGTTGTTTACTGACGGGGAAGAGTGAGATCCCTCTACCCCAAACCACTTTGCTCAGTATTTATTAGGGACCTTGGTCACGCACAAAGGCGGAGATGGAAGACAAGCTGCGCTCTCTCAACTTCCACGGGCACTATCAGGAGGAAGCGCCCACATATGACCCCACAGTACACTACATAGGGGAGGCCTCGAGCTCGTACCAGGACGAGGGAGCTTCCTCGACATACTATGGAGGTGCATCTACTTGGGCACCATGGGATTGAGCCCCACTTAGGCCAAAAGCCTAAGCTTGGGGGGAGGTATACCGACATCACACTCATCTATATATCATGTTCGGTCGGTTCTTTGTATATCCATTGTTTTGCTTTCTTTTTGGTTCTTGTTGCTTCTTTCTCAAAAACATAAAAATACCAAAAATATTTTTGTTGTTTCTCTTGGTTTGTTTCTTTGTTTCTTTGCTTTGGTTTACCTTAAAAGAAAAATCCATTTTTTTTCTTTGTTTGGTTTGCTTTGTTTTTGTTTGGTTTTTCTTTGTTTGCTTGTTTCTAAAAAATCGAAAACACCAAAAATATTTGTTGTTCTTCTTTGATTTTGTAAGTTCTTTGCAGGGTTCAACCGTCCTTAGTGGATTTTGGTTTCATGTTAATTATTCAAGTCACACAAGTGAAGGGCAATAATGAAGATTAAGATAACTTGAGGTGTGGTAAGAGGCTGGTAACGAACTCTATTTGTTTCATTTTTGTACATATACTCATCATTATGAGCATGCTTAGCCTGTTTGTGTAAGGTGTATGTCATTATGGATGCTTAGTAGTTCTTTCTTGTCTATGATTAGCTCTAGCTTGCTAATAGTTTGTAGCATGTCATATGAATGTTTGCTTGCATTGTTTTATTCATACTTTAGTATGATATTGTGGTATCCTCCTCTGACTGTTCATGTGAATCAACTTGGCACATTCTCACGCATGCATATGACTAATCAATAGTCAGTAAGCCTCGATGATTTATTTTTCCTCAGAGTTCTTGTATCACTTTCATGCCATAGTTAGTCTTGTTTTGTTGCAAGCATGATTATGACAGTTATTGCTCTCTCGTTTGTTGCTCCCTCTCTATTGCTAGCCTTCACTTTCACTAAGTATGTGCTCTACCTGTGCTTCCAACTTCCCAAAACCAATATTGCCAGTTGTGTCCACCATACCTACCTATTAGCATCATTTGCTATTTCAGTGCATATTCTATGTGCCTTGTTTTCTTCCAAAATAAAATGTTTGTCTGTTTTGAGAAAGTTAGTTAGTAAAGCTCTCACGAACTTGATGACACACTTTATTCCTTGCGCTTAATAATCTTGAACCATTGTGACTAGTCCATGAAAGTTATATGATTGCTTACTATATGCTGGGAGTCAGCAGAACCGTGCTGTCACGAGGAACGCTTTCAACACCTGTTGGATATCTCATCCAGTTGATTCCTTGCTCTTTTGTTTATGGATGTCGACGATGTGAAATAAAAGGGGAAGTTGTTAGTTCATGGAGTTTACACATTGTGTTAGAGAAACGCCTAGGCCGCTAGCCTAAGCCATGCCTAATCATGGTGGAAACTTGCAGCATCACCGTAATGAGCATCTAGGAAGCATCTTCAATAAAAAGCTATGCATATGGTAAATAAAAAGTTGCTGAGATGCTCATTGTCTATTTGCCTTGTCATTTTGGTTATGGGAAATCTCCTGTACCATGTGCAAGGGATACCCCGTTGGCGGTTCTCGATGATATGCATGTATTTACAATGACAAGAACTTTCAGGTGACCAAAGTTAAGTAGCATGCGGAGCGACCCTCGTACTCAAGGGACTCGGGATTTCCAGTCTATGGTCTGTCAAGCATATGATTCAGAGTGGACCTCACTTTCACCTTAACCACATGAAGATGCCTATGATAGGAGCAATGAGAGCTCAAAGATAATGAGTACCTTCCTTTCAGCATTAGGAAGCCTTTCAAACCTTCACAAAACCGTTTTCACAACTTTGTTGAGTCACCACTTATTCTATGAGCACCTTCTTGAGAGCATAGTTGTCATTCTTGTGTTTGTTCCAAAACTTGGTTAATTATGTCATGACTTTGATGCTTGTATCTCTGATATCTTTATCTCTAGTCTTCACTTGAACTTCAGAGGTGCCTCAGCATTTATATTGTGCTCTTCAAACAAAGGCAAGTGAGATACCACTCATCATACCTTATTATGAGCATTGCAATGTTGCTTGTGTTTATGTTTCATGCTACTTATTATTATTGAGTTGGTGTCTCTTCATAGCTTGCAATGACTATTGAGTAGACTTAGTTGCATAGTCTTTATTATGAATTGTCTAAGCATCTACTCCTGTGCTGAGAATATATAATCATATGAAGCAAAGTGTTCGTGAAAGTTCTTTTATCGCACTCAGTTTTCAACTGAATTGCTTAACGGCAAGCAATAAGCTAAGATTGGGGGAATTGATACGTCTAAAACGTATCTACTTTCTTGAACACTTTGCTATTGTTTCTTCTCTAAACGTGTGTGATTTGGATACAACTAACACGGACTGATGATGTTTTCAGCAGAATTACCTTGGTGTCTTGTTTTTGTGCAGAAAATGAACTATCAGGAAAAATCCCGAAAAATATGCCAAAAACTATTTCTCACCTGAAGATCCACGGAGCCAGAAGGGGAGACAGAGGGGAGGCCTGGGGGGGGGCCAGACCCACCCCAGGCGCGGGCCCAGAGGGCCCGCGCCTGGGGGAGGTCTGGCCATCCCAGGCAGCTCCTTGGCCTCCCTCCGCGCCTATAAGTTGCCTTCGGACCTAAAAACAGAGGGGGTTTCGATAGTTTTCCAGAAAGAGTTCCGCTCCGTCGCTGCCACCAGAAACCAAGATTCGGAACCAGAAACTCCGTTCTGGCACCCTGCCGGGACAGGGAATTTGGAGAGGATCATCGCCATCGTCATCACCAATGCATCTCCATCAACCATCGATGTTTCCTTTATCCATGAGTGAGTAATCCCCTGCTGTCGGCTTGGGGATGGTAGGGATTGGATGAGTTCTATCATGTAATCGAATAAGATCTGTTAGGGCATAGTGCCTAGTATCTCTATTAGTTCTATTTGACTCTGTTGCAACTTGTTGTACTTAATGCTTGTCACTAGGGCCCGAGTGCCATGATCTCAGATCTGGACTTATTATTGAATCATTATGATAGTATTGTTTGTGATCTTATCTGCAGGTTGTGTACACATATCATTGTCCGGATCCAAAGGCCCCAAAGTGACAATAATTGGGACAACCGGAGGGGATGGCTGTGGTGTGAGGATCACATGTGTTCATGGAGTGTTAATGCTTTGCTTTGATGCTCTATTAAAAGGAGCACCTTAATTACCAGTAGTTCCCTAGAGGCCCCGCTGTCACGGGTTGGCTGGACAGAAGATGTTGTGCAAGTTCTCATTGCGAGCACGTATGACTATTTTTGGAGCACATGACTAGGATTGTTTAGTACTTGGATGCTTGTTATTATTTATCTGCAATGCTCTAGATCTTGAAGTTAAATGTTTAGACTCGTCCATGCAACTCCCGTCCATCCATCCCTATGCCTACCGCACTCGAATCCTACGGTTACCGTTACTGTTACTACTGCTACTGTTGTTGTTGCTATTGCTACTACAAAGTGTTACTACTGATAAAGTTCTGTGAGCGAGAAATATTTCCAGGTGCAGCTGAACTGAAAACTCAGTTGTTAAGGCTTGCAAGTATTCTTTAGATCCCCTTGTGTCGAATCAATAAATTGGGTAATACTACCCGTGAAGACTATTACGATCCCCTATACTTGTGGGTCATCACCTATACACTCTCTCTTACACCTCACGCTCTCATTTTCCCCTTCTGGCTGCGCCGTCGTCGCCTTCCCGATTCTGGTGGGGCAGGTTGTTGCGGTTGCCATCATTGGTCGCTAGAGCTTCGCCGTGCTCTATTACCTTAACTTCTCCTATTCGATTTGGTCTCATCCCCTTCTTCTTGTCCTCGACACCTTCATGGCTTGGGAGAGATATTACAGTCGGTCGCCTCCCTGACTGTCTCGGCCATGGTCGGCCGCATCTCGCACCGCCCGCCGGAGATGCTCCGATGCTACCTCCTCTTCTATTTTATCGTCGCTCCGACCAGTACCAGCGCCTCCACGCGTGAGACCGCTAACCCTAGCATGTCCTCTGCCTACCTCGACTTGCGGCTACGGCTGCTTTCTCTATGGTGGTGTGGCATTGCAGCAACTATTGCAACCTACTCTATTCTCTGATGTCGGAGGAACGACAGTGAATGCAACCCCGATGGTGAATTTCCTATCTATTTCGGTTATTATGCTCTTCCTGCATCTTCTTCTACTTCGATTCAGGTAATTCTTGTGTGACCGACCCTCAAGTCTACGATTTATCCTAGTTGGATGTTATGTATCAATAGCTTGCAGTAATTGGCCTTGGTCATAGGTTGTTTAATTTGATCTGGTCCTCGAAGATATGGTTGGTATATTTAACACTCCTGGCTGTTAGATGCTAATTTGGTTTGCATCTATAATTACCTAAACTTTAGTTTAGAAACACTTAGACTGTCAAGGACTGGTCATGTAAATGGTTGCAAATATTTGGTTGAATTCAAATTGTTGGTTTGAATTAATTCACAGTAAAGTTCCTTCATGAATAATGGATTACGACTGGATAATAGATGATTTCTATTATGTCGACTTAGGAAAATGGTTGATTTTCCTATTGGGATTGTTGGTGGTTTTAGCTAATGGTTTTGGTTGCCTTCGATATCCACTAATGTGAAGTCCTCCTGGAAGTATCTATCCATATCAAGACTTGTTAGTCCTATTAACTGGTTGTGCTATGATTATATATGAGATACACTTGGTGAACTGAACATATGGTTCGGTGATGATTGCGGTGACCCAACATACCACTGCATGATGTAGTACACTATAGTCATTGACATAATACCAATGAAACACCGTTCACTTGTTGGAGATATGCCCTAGAGGCAATAATAAATGTAGTTATTATTATATCTTTGTGTTTATGATAAATGTTTACATTCATGTTATAACAGTATTAACCAGAAACATTAATACTTGTGTGATTTGTAAACTAAATTAGAGTCCCTAGTAAAGCCTCTTTATAACACTAGCTTGTTGATTAATAGATGATCATGGTTTCTTGATCATGAACATTTGAGATGTTCTTAATAACAAGGTCATATCATTAGGAGAATGATATGATGGACATACTCCTATAGATAAGCGTAGCATAAAGATCAAGTCATTTAATATAGTTCATTTGCTATATGCTTTCTGATACATAGTAACCTAATTCCTTCGACCATGAGATCATGCTTATCACCATCACCGGAAGGATGCTTTGATGACATCAAACACCACACCGTAACTGGGTGGCTATAAAGGTGGCATTGAGTGTTCAGAAAGTATGGGTTGAGACACATGGATCAAGAGTGGGATTTGTCCATCCATATGACGGATAGATATACTCTAGGCCCTCTCGGTGGAATGTCATCCAATTAGCTTGCAATCATGTGACTGGCTCACAAGGGATCACATACCACGGGAACGAGAAAAGAGTACTTATCAGTAACGAGGTTGAACTAGGTATGCAGAGATACCGACGATCAAAAACTCGGATAAGTAAACTATCGTGAGACAAAGGGAAATTGGTATCGTATGTAAGTGGTTCATTCGATCGCAAAGTCATCGTAGAAATATGTGGGAGCCATATGAATTTCCAGATTCCTCTATTGGTTATTGATCGGAGAAGTGTCTCGATCATGTCCGCATAATTCACGAACCGTAGGAAGACACACTTAAGGATTCGATGTTGTTGAGTAGTTATGGAATGATGAGTAAGAGACCGAATGTTGTTCGGAGTCTCGTATGGGATCCGGGATATCACGAGGAGATCTGGAATGGTCTGGATAATAAGATTCATATAAGGAAAGTCCTGTTTCGGAGTTGGGGAATGATTCTGGTGTTTTCATCGGGAATGTTCTAGAAGGGTCCGCAAGGTCCGGCACTCTGGAGGGGAAGGGTACATGAATGTGTCATAACAATATGGAATGATTGCATCATGTACTAGGTCACTTGGCTGGGCAAAATAAAGGGAGAAATCAAATCCTAGTTTGAAAATCAAACGCCAATTTGAAAAAGTCAAACGACAAGTTTGCTTGGTGGAGGGAGAGTAGGAAACCTACTTGGGGAGGAGTTCCTCTCCCTCCACCCGCCGGCCAAGGAGACCGACTTGGGGGAGGACTCCCTCCTCCCAAGCCGCACCCTCCCACCTATATAAGGAGGGGCAGGGCTGCCCCTCTTTCCTACACCCAACACACCCAAAACCCTAGCCCTCCCCTCCAAGTCACCGGCGCCACCACCTCCTTGTGCCGCCGCCTAGGGCACCACCAACTCGGCGAGTTGGGGTGATCCCCAAACCCTAGCCGCCGGCTACACTCTCCCCTTGGTGCCCTCTAAACCCTAGATCACCAAGGCCTCTCTCATAGTACATCATACTCGCTCTGGCTTAAGGTGAAGCCCTGCGAGATCTCCCCTCTACTTCTGGTACCACGCCATCGTGCTGCCGAAATCGCGAGGAGAGTGCTACAACCTCCGCTGCCTGCTGGAACAAGGGAGAGGAAGGTCTTCATCGAGTACCGAACTTGTGACCAACTGCGGAAGCGCTGCCAGAACGCAGCGCCGGAAGGATCGTCTACGCGATCTTGAGATCGGCAAGAGTATGACTACATCACCCACGAGAATCTGCTCTCGTTAACCGCTTTGGAATCTTCAAGGGTGAGTTCCTCTATCGACTCGTTGCTACAATCTAGTAGATAGATCTTGGCTAGTTTGTTTGCATGCGGTAGAATTTTTTTGTTTTCCATGCTACAAACCCCTACATCACTAGTATTACATCCCTCAGAGTGGTACAACAGAAACATATCAGGTCCAAGACATGACTATAGGTTACAACTCCACTCTTTACACAAGATCCAGAGAACACTCTAGGTTAAAGAGAGAGAAAGAAACTTCTTACAAAGAAGAATTATAAATAATCAACTCAAATCTAATATACTAATAGACTAGTATCTAAACTATTGAGGCTTGCATTGCTATTATTTCAATACTCTACAGAAGTAGGTTCTATGGCTAGAGATTCTATTCTTATCTAATCCGCAACTTCGTCTTCACTTGAGTTGATATATATATATATGTTGACTTCCTTGACTCCATAGAAGAGCTTCAGCTTTTGATGATGATTCCTCGAGCATAACTTGATGTAGACGTCGTCTATACTGGCTTTAGAACCTAGCAAGGGTTAAGAAGATACTTTGAGTACGAGCGTACTCAGCAAGTTCACTAGAAAAAGAGTGTTTGATGAACTATGACTACAGCCACAGACCATAGGTCGTAGGCCATGCAAGTTTTCGTAAACATTTCTTCAAAGGTTGCTTTTATTATGAAAAGCTATGTCCGTCAGCCTTCACGGGTTTACCAGAACTTTCATGGAGTTCCTTTCCCGCAGCGATCGCAACTCCTTCCCGGAACAGGGAGTAACAAGTTACAGTTCTTACACTCTGTAGAGGTGCGTCACTTTACCCATGAGAGATCTTAGCTTTGTAGCACATCCGAATTGCAGGTTCATTCACACTTCCTTGGTGTGAGGCTCAGACTAAGATCCAAGCCAATCACTGCCTTCTACGCGACCCCGCATGTCTCCTTGGTGTACGCCAGCCCACATATTGAATTACGGCAATTGGCAGTATATACCGTTCAGATGCCGGAACTATCGTGGGACATTGAGGGCTCCCACCCATATGCTGCATATCCTCTACGAATTACCATATAATATGCACGCTACGAGTGATAACAGCCACGACCCGCACATCAGGCTCCATGCGAGAGGGAAAAGATGCAGCTGACTTCTCCGTCCCATTCCAAATCTCATGGTCAACGCGTAATATACGGCGCAAGATTCACTGGCGACATTAGATAATATGTTCCTTTACCACCAGAACTCTTATAGTAGGTTATTACCTCATGGTAAATAACCTATAATCACATTATTATGAAAATAGTATTTTCTAACCTTTTTCAAATGCAGGTTATGACAACACTGGATTTGTAAAATACTTTATAGAAAATAATCAAAGGACATGAGAAAGTGTGAACTTGCCTTGTGTGATTGCAAGATTATGCACTCACGGTCTTCAAGACAATATAAAATCCAGTATCTGAAATCAGCATCATTGGTCCGATAAGGACTAATGTTTAAAGAAGCAGGATGCTACTATGCATAATTAATGTAATGCATTTTCGTAAACTTGAATCCCGGGGATAGCGTTGATCTAGGGTTTGGAAACTAGAAATGGCTTCTTTGGAATGTGTTGCCCTTTTAGATTAAGTTTCACAAGTGTGCTTCTTATTAAGGCTTGTGAGTGTGTGTGAAACAATATGTAAGTATAATAAAGCACACACAGTAATGGAATACTCAAGTGGAAAATATATCTGTAGACTATGTATATAAGGTTTGTTTATTATTTAGACCTTTCATAAAAATGTTGATGTCTTGCTTTATAATGTTTCTTAAAAGAATAACTTTTGAAGAAAATCTTACTTAGCTAAAGAGAAGTATTTAAATTTTAAGTTAACCTTATTAGGGTTTCTTTTAAGTTATAGTCTTTAAGTAAGAAAGAATTGCTTTATTTGAATAATGATATTAGTAGTATTTGAGACTTATCTATCTTGGTTTTGAACTTGGTTAGTTTGGGATTAAGATGATTTATAACTTAATTATAATATACCAAGGTTAACTATAAAACACATAATAAAGTATTTTTAGAATAGTATTTAAAGTATTATAGAATAAAGTTAACTTTAGAGACATAGATGGACTTAAGGCATATTGCTTATGTTATTTGTACCAGGTGTACTTTATAATGTTTCCCTAAGGATATTTTAAGAATGGTAATACTTCTATTTGAATAGTGGTTTCCTAATTGTTTAGTGGAATAGAATCATTTTCCTTTTTATGGATGAGTGGTTATAGTTTGTAAACAAAGAAATAATATTTTCCTTTTCACACTAACAATATTTAAGACTAATACTTTTTATTAGACTCAATTTATTAATTTAAGAAATATTAACAAATTTTATTTGACATTATATGAATTATTAACTAAAGAAATAGGTTTAAATTCAAGTTATTAAAGTGTTTAACTTTTTATTTACCTCAAAAGTGGAATATCACATTTTTAACATGTAAATATTATTTTTTGTGATCATTTTCGTATATTACGTTTATTTTTGTGATTTATGAATAATAAAATATGATTTTTTATAAGATTTATTACTTTATAACTACTTAATAAATAACAATATTTAATTAAGTGAAATAATAATGTATGATTATAGTTTTAAATTATAGTTTTTATCTTTCTAGGATTTTTGGTATTTTATTTATATTTTTAATATTTATCAAGATTTAAAATATGAATTATCTAAGTTTTATTACTTATAAAACCTTTATTAAATAATATTTATTTAAATAATCACCATAATAATATTTGAGAATAATTTTAAGTTGTAGATTTTATTTTTCTAAAAAATTTCATATATTAATTCTTTTATTTTATTTCTATAATATTAATATTTGAATTCATATTGTGTTTATCATTTTTTTTACTAAACAGCTAATACTTTTCTTACCGAGGCAAGACCTACCCAAGGTCACTGACTAGTGGGGCCTGTGCCATGTCATTTCCAGAAATAATAAACAAATTAATAAAAAGCATTATGATGTAAGCATGATGTCACTATGACCTCAGGATAGTTTCCGAATAGTTTTCTACTAAGGCTGGGCTAGTCCCAGTCACTGACTGGTGGGACACCAGCCACGTCACATGCCAATGGGGCAGATGACCCAGTCAATCGAGGACCTAGTCAACGATGACGTCGATCGCCAGATTGATGAGATCAGCATGGCGGCACGCGGCGGCGCCGCCAATTTGTGGCTTCCCGCGGCATACGAACGCTTGCGTTCCACTCAACTCACGCTGCTGAGTCGAACCAGAGCATTTGCATGAACGAAAGTGCACCGGAAATAGCTCCGGCGAGCTAAACTGCGGCGGTGCCCGCCGGCGTCTCGACGAACCTGGGCTAGAGGAGGAATTAGGAAACGGTATTAAGGCTAGAGACGTGTGAGTGTACCCTGAGTGTAGCCGTGTGATCATTGTCGACGATGGTGACTCGAGATGAGCGCAATTCTGTGGATTCCGACGACCACCGTGGAAAGGGCTTTGAGAAATTCGACTCCATCTGAGTTCCTCTTGATGCGGTGCTCCACCTAGAGGATCTCGGAGACACCGCGCTTCTTCTCGATCAGCCCATGGTCCTCGAGATGGCCTGCATCAGTGGCTAGTCGGAACTCGCCGGCGGTGATTTCGGTGTTGTGAATGAAATTAGAGAGAGAGCGCGCGAGGAATGGTCAGTATTAGGATTAGGGCGTCACCGTGTCATTCTTATCCTTGCGGAGGCCTCGGTGGCGGCGTGACGTTAACGGCGGCATTGGGTGGTCATCGACCCTCCAGCGAGCTGCCTGTCCAGGGGAGGAAGACGACAGATTAGATTTCCAAAAGGTATGCGGGCTTGGGCCGTTGCTGGGCTGCGGTGAATCGAGAGGGAGAAGAAAAGGTTGCTACTGGGCAGTAGATAAGTGGAGGAGGAATGGGCCGGCCTGGCTGTTACTCAGGCTCCAATTTTTTTATTAAACAGAACCTATTTATTTTCTGTTTTCTTTAAACCCTTTTAACTATGAATTTTTATATGGATTTAAATATTAAGAATTGTTATAGAGCACATTAAATAATACAGGAATGTTGGAGAATAAGTGGTGTTGATAATTTTCTTGATTTCCTTATAATTTTAGACTAATAGGGAACTATTTTATTGAGTGTAATATTCATTACTTAAGTTTTTAGAGATTTGTCTTTTAATATATATATATGGAGAACTTATAAAATGATTTTTATTTCTTCTTTATAAGTGTAATTGTAATGGTTTAATATAACTAAGTATATGCATTTAATTTATCTCATATTCATAAACTTATTAAAGAATGTATTAATATAAATCCATAAGTTTTGATTCTTGTTGATGTATAATATTGAAGAAATTTTTATATATATTGATCCTTCATAAAGTTCTAAGTACTAATAGTGTTTGTAATTATAATTGCTTGCCCTAGGGTTTTAGGGTTCTTAATACATTTGTATTCTGTTGTTGATATGAATAAAGATTAATGGCTAAACACATTGTCTTTATGTTTGTAATCAGAATGATGTTACCCTTTTACAAACAGTAGGGTGATTCTTTAGAATGACTTATGAGAAAGAATTAATAAAGATAGCTCTGAATCACATATGGTTATGATAAATGGAATTGAGAAAAGATGTGCTTAATTGATTTGTTATAGGAAAATATTCCTACAGAAGGATTTATCCATCAAATGAGATGGATGTTAAGCTTGATTATATATTTAGGGTTTAGGGTTTACCAAGGATTCCTATCTTCCATACTTCATAATTCTAGACTTCTAATTAAGGAATTCCTTTCCTAGATATATTACTTCTCTATGTCCATCATCATGTGCTAACATGACGAGCTTTGCTTTACAGAATATTCTTATCCACCTTTTATTCTTCTAAATTCATTTGTAAATCCAATGAGCTTGACACTAAATCTTTTCATAATCTTTTCATATCCATACTTGGTTATATACACTACTCTGCTGTTGATAATCCCCAATCCAACAAGTGGTTACTTCTAACTCCAATCATACTCTTCCTTAATCATCCATCACTAATACTACTCTAGTAGCTATATATATAACTTTGTAGGGTTCGCAGCATAGAAAACAAAAAATTTCTTACGATGGGAACAACTATGTACCAAGATCTATCTACTAGATACAAACAACGGGCGGATGTATATCCATAGAGAATATACCCTTGAAGACCGACAAAGCTTAACGAGTCCAAACTCGTGGTTGATGTAGACGATCTCTTGCCGATCTCACGATCGAGAGGAAGTCCTAGCGCCGCAAAACAGCAGCGCATCCGTGCTCGCACACACGTTCGAGGCACCGAGCAACCTCCGCCTCCTCGCTCCAGCGATGCAGCGGAAGCACAACTCTTTCTTGCCGAATAGCCACCGGGAACATGTATCTCGCTAGTCCGAGACCATGGGGGATAAATTCTAGAGGGGAGAGAGATCCTTCACGAGGAGGTGTGAGTGAGAGAGAGGGAGGGGGGATCCTTTTATAGGGAGAGGGGGGGCACCCAAGGGGCCATGCGCCCAGCCATGGGGCTGCCCCCACCTCTTCCACATTCATGTGGGTGGACACTCCACTCACTCAAATGCCTTTCAATTCCCTCCACTCAAAAACCCACTCAAATTCCCATTAAATTTCCACCAAATTTAATGCAAACTCTCATTAAATAAAACTCTTTTATTTTATTCAGAATTTTGTCAATTACTTTAATGACAAACATTCACAAATAACCCCTTGCTAGAATTCTATTTCACATGCATAACCACTTTATGCAATTTCACCCGAAAACCTGTTTCGGTATCTAGTGAAATAAATTCCTGCGCTTGTTATTATTTTTGGCATGAAACTTTTGCTCCAAATGGATGTCGTGTCTCTTAAGTGTGTCACCCTACGGTTCGTGAATAATGCAGACATGATCGAGACCCCTCTCGAATCAATAATCAGAAGCGGGATCTGGAGACCCATACTGACTCCCACACATTCAACGATGACTTTCTTGTGATCGTCGGAACCTTTTACGCTAGTATCTTAATCCCTTTGTTTCGCGATATATTACATGTCCGAGATTCGATCATCGGTATCTCCATACCTAGTTTGATCTCGTTACTGACATGCACTCTTTTCTCGTTCCCGTGATATAACATTCTAGTGATCAAATCACTTGCTTGCAAGCTAACCAATGTGATATCACCGAGAGGGCCCAGAGTATATCTATCCGTCATCGGGATGAACAAATTCCACTCTCAATTCATGGGCCTCAACATAACACTTTATTAGTTCTGAATCCATCTTTATAATCACCCTATTACGGTGTGACGTTTGATGTTATCAAGAAACTCTTCCGGTGTTAGTGATTAACATGATCTCATGGTCTAAGGATTAAGATTACTTCGTAAGTTGTTATAGCAATATAAACTCAATGACTTTGATCGTAATGCTATACTTCGGATGAATGTTCATCATACCATTACACTAATGTTGTGATCCCGTTATTAACAACATCCAATGTCCATGATCAGGAAACCTTGATCATCTCGTTAATCAACGAGCTAGTTTATGAGAGAGGCATAACTAGGAACTTCCTTTTTGTTTATTAAACACACATGTATTAACGTTTCCGTATTAATACAATTATAGTATGTAAAATAAACATTTATCATAAATAAGGAATACGATAATAACCACTTTATTATTGCCTCTCGGGCATATTCCCTTCAGTCTCCCACTTGCACTAGAGACAATAATCTAGTTTGAAAACTCTGTGTATTGAACACCTATGGCTTTCTGGTGTTCCATATACACAATTGCAAGTGGTTAACATAACCTACGGATCTGACGCTTCAGGTCCGTGTGTATTTGCATGTCTTTGCGTCTTCACGCATCACTCATTCTCCAATGAGATGGCATTGTATAAATTTGGTCTTTCGGTGAGACCTTTAGTTCCTTGGGGTTAAATCATGTCGATACTATTGTCATACAATATATCTTTAGTGTTAGCCCGTTGCGAACCACACCTTAGTTTGATAACAAACTTCTTGACACAAATTCCCTCCTTTGCTGCTACTATAGCAGTCATATACTTAGCCTTTTTGTTGTAGTATTCGTCAAAATGTCTTAACTATGGATTTCATCCAAATCCATCATGGAATCTCCTTTCCATTAGATTGTGCCACCCATAGTTTAAATTGAGATAAACTTAATTTGTATATTGTGACAAAACTAGTATCAATGTAACATTTTACAATGAACTATTTGTAATTTTTTGTCACCTCTACACAAATATATTGTTAGTTCTTCCAAAAGATCATAAGAATATCCTCACTATCGTCCAATGATCATTTTATGATTCATTCTAGTATATGCTCATAACACTTAGAGCATAGGACATATCTGGATGTGTACATATCATGGTATGATTGATCAAAACATCCTTGTGATTTCTCTCATCAAGTGTCAAAGCACTTGAATCTTGTTTCACTTATCAAGTGTCAATACACTTGAATCTTGATTCAATTCCTTTCCATGCGATAAGAACCGTTTCTTGTCGTTTCTATATTGAACTCCTTCAATATCTCATATATGTATGTTTGGCACAACCATATTAGCGTCACAGTCTATCCACTATAGACATTCATGCTAAATATTCGGGTTTTGCCTAAGTCTTTCATCAAAATGAAATTCTTAACCTTTGTCAATAAAAATTACATCATTTCTAATCAACAAGATGTCCTCCACATAATGTATTAGAAATATGTCTCAGCGCTCCCACTTAATTTCTTGCAAATGCAAGCATCTTCATCGTCTCCTGATGAAAACTCCTTTTCATTAAGGTGAAGATTCCAACTCCACGATGCTTACTTCAACCATTGAAGTTTGCATGCCCCTTTTAGCATCCTTTGAATTAACAAAACCCTTTGTACTGTGTCATGTACACGTCCTAGGTAACCATTCTATTAAAAGAACTTTGTTTTGTTTATTCATCTACCATATACCAAATTATATGTAGTGGTTGCTACTTTAATCCGTCCAGACTAAATATCGCTATGAAAGATCCAATCTTGTCATAGTCAACTCCTTTGAACATTGTCATAAAATACTTTACGACATGTCGACTATTTCATAGATGTGAAACATCCATGTCTGTTTCTTTATAGATCCAAATACGACCGATAGGTTTTTACACCTTTCCGGAGGGTCTTCCAAGTTCAAAACTTGATTTCTCGTGTATGGAACTATCACGGATTTTATGGCTTCAAGCCATTTGACGGAGTCAGGGCCCATCATCGCTTCTTCGTATATAGTCGGTTCATCATTGTCAAACAATAATGATTTACTCTTAAATCTTAGTATTTGATTGTTTATCCGACCGACTTGGTTCAATAAGAACTTAGATCTCCGTGACCACAACCTTTGAGGCACATAAGCTATGAGCATTATGGTAGCCTCCGGAACCATTTCTGGCGCTGCGCAACTCAGCACATTTAGCTAAGGTTCGTTAACCTTATCAAAGTTCTATTGTCCTCCCACTTAACATTTATGAAAAATTCCTTCTTCAAGAAACTTCATATTTCAAGCGACAAACCCCTTTGTCCTCGGTGTTATGGAGGAATAACCAATTGTTATTCGAAATAACCTACAAAGACATGCTCATCCGACTTCGGTTGTAAACATCTTACTTATGTTTAGCATACCAAAATTTAAGAAATGACAACTTGGGTTTTACCCCAAACCATAACTTCCATGGTTTCATTTCAACGGATCAAGATGGAGCTCTTTTCAGTGTAAAAGCGGTAGTCTCTAAAGCTTTAATCTTTTAAAACATAATGGCAGTTTTATAAATAACACCTTTGATCCAACCATGTCAAACAAGGTTTCATTTCAAATCTCAAACATTCCATACTCCTATGGTGTTTCGGGAAATGTAAATCTAAGTGTTTTGCTAAACTTGCAACTCAAATAAATCCCTTTATGATAAAATCATAATTCATTTATTTTCTTGTTACACTTGTAACTCAAATAAATCCCTTATGATAAAATCATAAACCATTTATTTTCTTGTCACAATGATTTTCACTTCATCTTGAAAGTCTTTGAACATTTTCAAATATTTCACACTTCTTTCTCATTAAGTGAACATTCACTCAAATTTTCCGGAGAAAGTATATGAAGTTGAAACCCATCGCCTACGACTATAAATAATGGACTACATACATCGATATGTATAAATTCCAATATTTTAGTCGTTCGTTATTCTTTGGCCTTTGAACAAAGTTTTTAATTATCCCGAGGAAAGTCTCACAAGCGTCACTTGATCAAATCAAAGACTCCAAAAATCCATGAATATGGAGATTCTTCATGTTTTCTTTCCAATATAATTTAAACGGCGATGTCACTTCGTAAGTGATCTTTCAATCATTTGTCTTGCGACATTTTAGCATTAGGTTTTATGGATGTGATTTCTCCAACTAGATTTGTAAATCATCCATCTTATATGGAATACGGTAATTATTTGAACAACCTTTGTTCTCATAATACCTGATTTAAATAACAATTATTATAACAAATCTTGAAGTCAAGCTTTGATGTCAACAAGAAATACAAACAACGGTTTGTTTGTTTTCGATGAACATCATCACATATTCTCTTGCTAGTTACTTAGGCCATTGTGGTTCATGAATTGCGTTGTTCCGTATGAAATTTCATACCAACCAATTCGGTATCCAATACCCAAGAACCACATTGTTTAACAAGCAAAGAATACAACCATAACATGTATATCATCTATATACCTAAACTGGATATTTCCAGTCTTCTCTTTCCTGCCAAATATATTTTATAGATTCTCTTTCAGCATTTCTTTTTCCTTTTTAAAAGAATCTACCAACATCAAAAGTAGTGCCATATACATGACACATAGTCCAAAGCGTGTATATTCAAATAATAATACCTTTGGACTTGCACTTTGAAGTAGATCACCATCATCAAAATGATCGGTATTCTTTCAAAATCCATTCTTTAGTAATCTTTTAGTGTAGTAAACACTTTACATACATCTTCTATTCATCCTTATCATGACGACTTTCATGATCAAGCTACTGTAGCTTATAAAGGCGAATCTTGAGTATAACGTTACTTTCCAAAACCCTTTTGGATGATTAGGATGTCTAGCATCTCCAACCTTCGTAAATTCTCATCCAATATGAGAACATATATTATACTCTATCATATTGCAACCAAAACATTGTTTCAGATATCGTTATATCTGCCACACATGATGGTTTCTGAAACAATTCTTTCAGCTCCTAGATAATCTCAATATTTAAAACAATCAAGAATCATGGAGGCAAACATGATACTTAAGATACTAACACTGGAATTGTTACTCTCGATTTAATACCAATTATTAAATCTCACGGAGTAAACAGAGTTTGCTGAAAGTTTGCAATAGGACTTTAAACTTTAGATTGACACTCAACACAATACGATACCAGTTCGTAAAGTATATATCCAGAATTCTATAGTTCTGTTATCTCAATTATAACTAAGCATAAGGCGGTGAACGAATGCCAATGACTACAACAAATTATGCAAATTCACTTTGATTTAATTTATGATAAATTGAGTTCTACTAATCCAAATTAGAAATGAACTCCCACTCAAAAACGACATCCCTCGTGTCTTTTTGGTGATTACATGAACCAAATCCACTACACCAAGTCCGATCATCACGTGAGTCGGTGTAGCTTCAAAGGCGAGCATCCATATGGTCATCATATCAAAACATATGACTCATGCTTAACCTTTCGGTCCGTGTTTCGAGGCCATGTCTGTACATGCTAGGCTCGCCAAGTAAGAACCTTAGTATTCGCGTGTGTAACTGTCTTACACCCGAGATATGCTTCAAGTACACCCGATCATCACGTGATGTCTTGAAGCGACGAAACATTGTCGGTGCATACTTAAGGAAGAACACATTCTTATCTTGATATCTAAATGAGGGATCATCTTATTATGCTAATAAAACGCCAAACAAGCAATATAAGATGCAATCAAACATCACATGTTTGTAAGTGAAATGATATGGTTCCCGCATATGATCTTCATCATGTGCACCGTGGTATGATCTTTATCATACCTCTATGTGTAAGGCCAAGGTCTATGGAACTTACACGCTATGTGTGTTGTAAGAGTATCATCTCATACTTCTACTTACAACATCACCATATCATAACACTAGCCCAGCAACAATCTAAACTAGACGCCTCTAATTTATCCATTGCAAGTTTTACGTGGCTTAGGGCTTTCCAAGATAGAACCGTTCTTCCTACGAACATGAACCACAACGAGGATAACCAAATTGTTGACAACTCGTTGCAAATTAGATATTGACTATAGTAGGAGAGACAGACACCCACTAGCCACTTATGCAAAACTAGTTGCATGTCAAGCGTGGAACAGGTCTCATGTGCGAGGACATGTAAAGTTTGTCCGGGCCGCTTCATCCCACTATGCCACTAATATCCAAAGTACAACTAAGAAGCAATAAAATGATCATCATCTCCCACATACTCATATGTGTACTACCCGTGCAAAGTATCTACGCATAGATCCGGCCCTGATACCACTGTAGGGTTCGCAGCATAGAAAACAAAAAAATTCCTACGATGGGAACAACTATGTACCAAGATCTATCTACTAGATACAAACAACGGGAGGATGTATATCCGTAGAGAACATACCCTTGAAGACCGACAAAGCTTAACGAGTCCAAACTCGTGGTTGATGTAGACAATCTCTTGCCGATCTCAAGATCGAGAGGAAGTCCTAGCGCCGCAAAACAGTAGCGCATCCGTGCTCGCACACACGTTCGAGGCACCGAGCAACCTCCGCCTCCTCGCTCCAGCGATGCAGCGGAAGCACAACTCTTTCTTGCCGAATAGCCACCGGGAACATGTATCTCGCTAGTCCGAGACCATGGGGGATAAATTCTAGAGGGGGAGAGAGATCCTTCACGAGGAGGTGTGAGTGAGAGAGAGGGAGGGGGATCCTTTTATAGGGAGAGGGGGGCACCCAAGGGGCCATGCGCCCAGCCATGGGGCTGCCCCCACCTCTTCCACATTCATGTGGGTGGACACTCCACTCACTCAAATGCCTTTCAATTCCCTCCACTCAAAAACCCACTCAAATTCCCATTAAATTTCCACCAAATTTAATGCAAACTCTCATTAAATAAAACTCTTTTATTTTATTCAGAATTTTGTCAATTACTTTAATGACAAACATTCACAAATAACCCCTTGCTAGAATTCTATTTCACATGCATAACCACTTTATGCAATTTCACCCGAAAACCTGTTTCGGTATCTAGTGAAATAAATTCCTGCGCTTGTTATTCTTTTCGGCATGAAACTTTTGCTCCAAATGGATGTCGGTGTCTCTTAAGTGTGTCACCCTACGGTTCGTGAATAATACGGACATGATCGAGACCCCTCTCGAATCAATAATCAGAAGCGGGATCTGGAGACCCATACTGACTCCCACACATTCAACGATGACTTTCTTGTGATCATCGGAACCTTTTACGCTAGTATCTTAATCCCTTTGTTTCGTGATATATTACATGTCCGAGATTCGATCATCGGTATCTCCATACCTAGTTTGATCTCGTTACTGACATGCACTCTTTTCTCGTTCCCGTGATATAACATTCTAGTGATCAAATCACTTGCTTGCAAGCTAACCAATGTGATATCACCGAGAGGGCCCAGAGTATATCTATCCGTCATCAGGATGAACAAATTCCACTCTCGATCCATGGGCCTCAACATAACACTTTATTAGTTCTGAATCCATCTTTATAATCACCCTGTTACGGTGTGACGTTTGATGTTATCAAGAAACTCTTCCGGTGTTAGTGATTAACATGATCTCATGGTCTAAGGATTAAGATTACTTCGTAAGTTGTTATAGCAATATAAACTCAATGACTTTGATCGTAATGGTATACTTCGGATGAATGTTCATCACACCATTACACTAATGTTGTGATCCCGTTATTAACAACATCCAATGTCCATGATCAGGAAACCTTGATCATCTTGTTAATCAACGAGCTAGTTTATGAGAGAGGCATAACTAGGAACTTCCTTTTTGTTTATTAAACACACATGTATTAACGTTTCCGTATTAATACAATTATAGTATGTAAAATAAACATTTATCATAAATAAGGAATACGATAATAACCACTTTATTATTGCCTCTCGGGCATATTCCCTTCAAACTTTACTTCTCAAGTATTAGTATTTCCCCTAAGGAAACTATTACTTCTATAATCCAATGTTACTCTAGCATCATCTTAATCATACTGTCTTATATCTACTTAACTCCAATATCTAACATTCCAACCTCACATTATATTAATGTGACTTGTAATGACTAATCTAGGATAATATATCTATACTATGGTTCAATCATGTTTTATCCACCAATGTCACTTATACATGGTATAAGCATTCAATATTGGTGAGTAAGGCATGATCATTATAATGCTTTGATCCTTTATGATTCAAGTTTCCAGTTGGCTAAACAAGGCTTCCATCCATACAACATTATAGTTGTATTCTAATTATCTTTTGTTTAGCTCTATTGGATTAAGAGATATAATTCATTGACTATACCTACTTGATCCATTATAACTACTCTTGGTAACTATCTTTAGACTTCATCCTTGTAATCTTCTTTGTTACCATATTGATTTGACTTCATCCAATCACTCCCATCCTATAGATGACATCTAAAACTAGCATCACTATTTACCTCTTCTTACTTCTTTCTTTATAAGCCCTAAGTGAATGCTATAATAAGGACAAGAGTTAATAGGTCAAGAATTGATAGGTTAAGAATTGGTGAATCAATAGTTGATTTCTCAATATTGATGAACAACAAATATAAGGATAGGATTCAATAGAGATGATAAGGATTGATATGGAAAGAAAGATATATGGTGAATGATCTTGACTTCGGTTTCTTTCCTACTCAATCTCACTAGAGAGTTAAAGTTAGGTATTTCCATGATACTCATGGTATAAGTAGATGAGATTAAGATATAGTTGTTACATTCTTATTATTTGTGTTATATTTATAATTTGGTATTCATGAGTGATTATAATAAATACTATGATATGATCACCTAAGGATCAAATATAAATCATTAAGTAATGTATTAGGGTTTAATTTTATTACATTTGATCTACCCTTAGATCAATTCATGTTTATCCAAAATATGTTTTTAACAAAGGTCATATTGAAACTTATCGCAGTCAACTTGATGATCTACTTAAATTCCATCAAGTGAAGAGAAGCTTCAATCACTTTGACCAGTTTTTATTTAAAAGCGCGAAAATTATTCAGATTTTCTATGCATGAATGCAATGCACACATATGTGTTCAGCTTATTTCTAAGCTCTAATGATGGGATGTTACAATGATTTAAAATATTTCCAAGATAGCTTCCTTTAAAACTAGATGCTTCCTAGGTAACTAAACTAGGAAGATGATATCAAGAAATATGATCTGAATTCATGGTGTGCTTGGCAAGTATATCTTGCTTTGTTTTGTTATACTATCAGCATCACAGATTACTTTTAAAAAATTGACTCCTAGCAATTAAAGCTAGGGAAATGATTTAGATTACTTGGTGTATTTGGAGTTTGCTTTCTGGATCTGTTGGCTATTTACTTATACAACATGTGTGGCTTCTGTAGATGATCTTGTTGTTGTGGTACCTCTTTGGAGGAAGCACAATAGCCTAAATCATCTACATGATCTGCTACCTTATTGCTTGTCAAAGATCTGGCTTGTCTCTAACCAATGATGCAAAGGCTAAGGCTTTGATGATGTTTGGATAAAATAGTTACTGGTTGCTTATAAAAATTATCCAGTTTTGATCTGGTACTCCACTTGAGTACAAATCTAAGGATTTTCTATTACCCCATCCATTTTCTAGGATGCAATAGTAAGAACAGATATAAGATATGGTCTTAGATGGATAACATGTTGTGGTGAAGTTGTGGTTGCTCTTGGGGAAACTTGCTCTATTAAATCTACTACTACTTTTCTTCTGCTGATGCTCCTGGATCTTGATCTCCCCTTATTCCAAGGAGCAACCAGAGTTAGAGCTGTGATGAGATGATGGATCTGATCTATGTGGTTATTTGGGTGCTAAGCAAAATAATTCCTGGTGGTATGCTAAGAGCAGTTTTCTTAACTAAGTGTGGTGTAAATGAATGTGGTGTCACTGGAAAGATGAACTAGTGCTGGTGCTATGGAGTGTGGTGGAAGTGGATATGGTGTGCTTTACTACGGCTGATTCACTTCTTTTCTCAGCACCAGACCTTGTTGTTGTAGTGTTGACAACACACCAGTTGCATGTGATGTGTATGCTGCTTCCAAGTGGGACCTGTGGGTTCAAGTTTCTATAGCTATTGATCTTTTGATGGGGGATAAGATTAAGTGAAAACTTTATATTTGTGGATTCTTTACCTTTTTACCTTTACTGCTAAGGTAAAACTTGCCCCTGAATCAGCTTGTGATGCACTAGTCTGAGGCTACATATCTGATAAGAACAGATACTGTTGATTTGGTGAAATTTACCCTTTCTGATTTAAGCTCAATGATGAGACAAACAGTGCATCACACTGTAATTCTGAGAGCACCAGATACTAACACTAACCTTTGTGTTTTACCTTTAGTTGTTTGTTTTGCGGGAACCAGTTAGGATGAAAGATACCATAATAAGAAGTGGTCTTAGGAACAATAGTTTAGGATTTTCTTCTTATATTGTTGCAACTTTCTTTTATTATTATGCATTTGTAAAACAATGTAACATTTATATGAAGTTATTATTTCCTATTTTAATCTTTATTCATTTTTTTTTTGTAAAGAAACATTGTAACATTTGTTTAGATTAATGAAGTTAATATTATCCTTTTGCAACACTTCTTTTGTTCATTTATTAAAAAGGATATTTTAAATATTTGTATTCATCTTATAATTAAGAGTTCTTTTGTATTATATTATTGTAATCCTTTATTATAAGGAGCAATGTAATACATATTCATTCAATTATATTAATTTTCCTATTGGTAATTACTTTAATGTATAATCTTATTATTTATCCTGAATTTCAAATCTTATTAATTCTAAGTGTATTTAAGATTCTAAACACCAACCCTTTATAAGTTTCAATTATTTTAGATTTCAAATTCAAATACCATTTTAAATTATTTCTTCCTTAAAACACAAAGATTCAACAGAGATCATGTCAAAATCCATCGCACCTGCCCTAATGTTTCCATCAAAACAAGAGGGACCTCGATCACTCTGTAGCTTCTTTAATTTTGCGCGAAATTTTTTCGGATTTTCTATACATGAATGCAATGCACAAATATGTGTCCTGATTATTTTGAGGTGCTAATCATGGGATGTTACAGAGTCGGAGGAGGAGTCGGAGTGGTAGCAGCGGCGGCACATGGTGTGGTCGAAGACGCTGGCACCAAACTTTCCTTCGTTGTCGTACTTGAAGACGACGATGTTGCCCGCTTTGATCTGGTGCGAGCGGGTGAAGCGCTCCCAGTCGTTGCCGAGGTACATCTGGCCGAGGTGGTCGGACTGCAGGTCGACTGGGTACCTGCCTATCCTAAAGCCGTTTTCCCGCTGGCGAGCGGGGGCGGCCCGTCGCCGATCAGCGACACGAACCCGCGGGGCAGAAGCAGCCTGTCACGCGGCATGCCGTGGTGGATGGCCACGGCGAACTGGGTGCCCGAGTCAAAATCTTTGGGAGACGACGGTGTTGAGGGAGAGCGTGGTGGCGCGGTGATTTGGTCGCGTCCTCCACGCCTCCCTCGGCGTCCACGGCCACCACGGCCTCCCCTTGACCCAGCTCTGCCGGTCATGGCTAGCTACAAGCAGTGGAGAAGGAAAAGGGGAAGGAGGAGAGGGATTGTTCTCTATGGAAGAAGATGGCCGCGGGTGGCCGGTTAAAAAGGGTCAGCATTAAAGTGTCCAGTCAGTAGGACAGGAGTCGGGCGACGCCTGTAGCGGCGGTGGAGAGCGTGTCGTCCTGTCAGTCAGCCTGTCGTTGTGTTGCCATTGATGGCGCAGGCTACCGCCGGTCAGCCTTTCGCCACTGAATCGGTGCCGCTGCGTGCGTCTGAATCGGTGCCGCTGACGTCGTCTGAAATCAATATCGCGGGTCAAGGTGGCTGACGAGTGGGCCAATAGCACGCGAGGGAACGACATCCGCGCTGTCTGCGCGCGTCCGGACCGACGCAACCGAACAACAGGTTAGATGCATGGATGAGTCGGACCGGACACATTTCGCCGGATGGGTTGCCCCGCTGGAGCGCCGCGCACGTCCCGTGTGGACACAGTTTCGAACACGCCAAGACCGTTTGGGTTGGCGGCCCGATGAAGATGCCCTTATTTCATTGAGTTCTCAAGCTAGCCGGCGCTGCACACTGGCATCGGAATCCCGTTGGTACAGTGAAATCATCCGTGAATCCATCGTTGACCTATTGCTGGTTTGGACAGTGAAATCATCCATGAATCCATCTATCCATCGTAGATCAAGCTGGCTGGCTGGCTGGAACTACGTGGTACATACATGTACAGTGTATGTACCCACCTACCACAAAAGTCAAACATAAGTGGCACACGCAGTAATGCGGAGCTAGCACAAGAAACCGTAGAATAAGCCCCGGTTCTTTTGGCTTCAGCCCTAGCTTCCCAAAGAAGTCGTTCTAATAAAATTATAAGACTTTTAAAATAGTTAAGTCTAATTAAATTTGCAAGCCTCGTGAATTTTTTAAACCCTGAAAAGCTGGGGTAAAGCCGCTTCTAAAGAAGCCGCTAAAAGAACTAGGCCTAAGACACACAGAGAGACAGACCAATTCCCATTGCCTCTGCTCGTTGCCATCCACATCCAATATAATTCACCGAGAAGAAGAAAAGGAGAGAGGATTATTCGACACATTTGGATCAACGGGCACACCGCCCTTTCTTTCCTCCAAGAATCTGTACCTTTCGGCCAACCCCCCATTTCATTCGTAATAATAATACTATATAAACCGTGTAATTGTGCGCTTTCTCGCTTTGTTCACATTTACACTACCAGGCCACAGAATTAGGAGAGCTCGCGTGTATGCTAGCGATCTGATTTTAAGTAGCTTCTCTGGTTAGTAATTGACAGGTCTGGGATGAAAAAACCCATCCGTTCACTCGCCAACTCCTCCTGCCCCGTCGGGACTCTCCTGCGCGGGGCTGGCGGTGGTAGGTTGTCTTCTCCCCGCGCGCGTGAAGTGGGGGCAGGGCCTCTTGACGGTGGCGGTGCTTCTTCGGCAGGCAACAGCCCAGCTCGACAGCGTGGGTGGTGTGCGCGGCGGTGGAGCGTCCGTTGGCCGTTGGGGGCGTAGTAGCCTGTGCACGGTCGGCTGGTCGCCGGAGTGCGGCCGGCGGCGCCCTACCAGCCCAGATCTAGGCTCTTTGGTCTCCATCTGGACATGGGCGGGCCGTGGCGTCTCTTTTGGTGGATTAGGAGCTGAGTCTATCGTTGGTTGGTGGTTTCGGGGGCACCCCTGCTGCAATGCAGCGGCGGGACTTCATGGGCCCTCTTAGGCTCAGCCGGGCCAGTAGGGGCCTGGTTTGTTCTGTTGCTGCATCCGGTTGGCTACCGTCCTGGTGGTGGAGGTTGTTCCCTCCCGCGTGTTGTTGTACCTCCGACCTCGCCCGAGTATCCATCTCCCGGTTTTACCGGTCTCGCTACGTGGGCCATGGTGAGACGACGGCGGTGATTGCAAGACCGTGGTGGCGCGTGCTAGTGGGTGTCAAGATTGGTGGTGTTACGAAGCGCCATGAGTGTGATTTTTTGGGGTCGGGAGAAATCCTTGTCGTCGTGGCACCGACGTGGTGACGCCTGCGGGTGTCACTTTCCTTCCTAAAGGGCGTCGGGTATCTCTTCTCTATCCCTGTAGCGTGCCGGGGGAAACCGTAGGATGTGTATCGGGGATAACCCTGAAAACGGTCCGGGCAGCAGCGTCGTTGTTGTAGTTTTTCTTCTTGGAGGTGTTGCTTGGTTCGCGGCGCTTCAGAGCAAGGAGCGTGGTGGCAATTATTTGGAGGGCGCAGCTTCGAGTCATCTATGTTTTCGTTGATCCGCTGATGTCGACATTATTTTCTTTCCCTTGTTCTGTTTTGTTCCTTTTGGGCATGGATTATGCTGTTTTGCCCATCAGTGATGTCACAGTTGTATCGGATAAGTATATTAATATAGCAGGGCACATGGCTGTTTCGAGGAGTAATTGACATGTCTCTCTACATAGCCGCCTCTGTTTGGTTAATGTGTGATTTGTTTAGGATTATTTGCTGCCATGGGAAGGCTGGTTTGGTGTTCGGTTCTTGTCGTGCTCAATTGCTACTCAATTACTCAGGACTTTTAGCTCCATCAAACTTGCATCATTTAGTATTTCTAAAGGGAAAAGATACTTGTAGAAAGGGACGCACTAAACATGAAACGTGTAGCAAACTAGCTAGCAACACCGAGGTCGATCAGGTGCATACCTGAATTTAGGCAGCCAACGGCCGGCTGAAAAGGTAAATAATAGAGTTACGGCGGGCGGGGCCGGCAGAACATGCTATGCACAACCTCTCAAGCAAAGCAAAGCATGCTTCTGTCCAATTTCTACTCCACCGCTGCTAGATAAATCCAATTGCTTGCACAAATTCATAGGCCAATTTGGACAACCTTTTCGGTGTAATCATGCGCATTCTAGTCCGGAGAAGCTGCGCTGAAACAATGGCTCGCAGATCATGCACATGTCTCCCTAATTTCTCAACTAGAGTAGCTAGCATGCAACTAGCATAGCCTTTTCATGCCTGCATCTTTCAAAGTAAAAATAATTTTCCTCGTGCCATAAATCTTGTATTAATGGATTAGTCTCTGATTTCTACACGTGCTGTCAAAATAGTACAAGTCAACTAAAAAACGGGCACGGCGCCTGAGCAAAAGCCCGAAGCAAAAGGAAAAAACTTGGCACTTGGCAGGCACAAAAAAAACACGTAAAAAACAACATCTTTCTAAAAGAGAGCTACAACTCACATCTTTCTCCATCTGCTTTTCTTTTCCTCTCGCGTGTCTATGTGTATCCGTTGCTTTGATTCGCGTGTGGACACTACAATGGAGAGATGGATCGACCCGGCCGATTGATTGGGAATATCTTTTGGGTTGGTCGACTTAGTTAATCTGTACGACTACTAGAATCCTAGCGGCGAATATTCTTTTCAGATGGTTTTGTTACATACGTGCTTGATGACCCAATGAGCAGGGCTTCGCTTCTGCTGTCCCGTTGCCTAGAAATCGACAAAAGGATGATTTCTCCACAATAAAGTTCAGTTAGCATATGCCTTTCCAAATATACAGTTACAAAAAAAATAAAAAAAATAAAAAAAAAACAGCTGCGACCCAAGGAGTGGGGCTCATTAGCAATTAGAAAACCACGCTCATCAGTGTTGGATCAGGAGCCACCCTTTTGGTGATATTGACAATTCTGAAACTGAAGAATACTCACACCCCAAAGTTAAGGCATTGGGCACTGAATTGCTATTCATTATAATAGGGTGACTTTCTTATTCTGTATCTTGCTAATCGATTCTCAGTCTTCTCTCTTCGATTAGCCCTCTCTCTGATCTATTCTGGCCTCTTATCCTTCAATCCTACACCCTTCTCTCCACCCGTGAAATCTACAGCCCCTAATCCGATCCAACAGATCATCTCCTGCTCCGCATATTGTGATTCTTCAGATCTTGTGCTCGGCAAGTCTTTTCATTCGTATTCGCCTCTCGATTCCCCTTCTCATCGACAACCAAGGGTCAAAGGGACGTGCTCGTGCATCTATTCGATCCGGTCCTTTGTGCTCTGGCCGGTTCAAAGGAGGGTGAGATAGAGAATATTTTACTTCTACACTACTAGAAAGGTCATGCCTACATAGATGGTCTGAGGTGATCTTGTCCATAATCTGGAGTCATGAAACTTATTGGATGGAACTGCCAAGGCAAAGGCAGGAGCCTTGCCACCTCACATAAAATGGAGTATCTGGCCAAGCTGATAAATTCCACCGGTGCCCAGATATCTTTCATCTCTGAGACCAGATCCTCCATGTGCAATTCTTCTCAACTTAATTCTCGTTTTAACACTGTTGGTAGCTTTGTAGTGCCTTCAGACGACCTCTCGGGTGGGCTTTGGATGCTTTGGTCGGATGAAGTTCAAGTTTCCATCAAGTTCTCCAATCATTATGTTATCCTCACGGAAGTTGCTCATATTCCTACTAATGTTGAATTTGCTTTGGCTTGTGTGTACGGAGATCCCCATCATCGCCTCACTAAGATAATCTAGAGTCATGTCTGCTTTTGTTCTAAATAATCTAGGTAAGCCTGTGATTTGTCTAGGAGATCTAAATGAAATTATGCACTCTGTTGACACTACCTCCGTTAATGTAAATAAGAATCGCATGCGTGCTTTTAATGCCTATGTTAAACAATGTGGTCTTTTTGATTTAAGTTATAGTGGACCGGCTTATACCTCGACAAATAAGCGTTTCTCTTCTAGTCCTGTGTTTGAAAGACTTGACCGAGGCCTTGCTAATGTTGAATGGTGTGGAGTTTTTCCTAACACTATTGTTTTCAACTTGCCAATCATGTTTGGTGACCATGCTCCTATTCTTATTTCCACCGAGTCTCAATTTCGAAGACCCAAACTTAATTTCAAATTTGAGAATTGGTGGACAATGGAAGAAGACTTCCAAGAAATTGCAAAAAATGCTTGGGCTATTACTACTCATAAACCTTTCTATGCCAGGACCACTAACCTTGCAAGAACCTTGAAGAGATGGTGCAAGAAGAAAAAGCCCATTCAACAACAACTATATGGCATACAAGACCAAATCAATAACATTCAGCTGCAGCCGGTGCATATGCAGGACCACTCTCTAGAGGCAAAATTGATTGGCCAATATGAAGAGACAATGACAAAACTTACAGAATTCTACAGACAAAGGGCAAAGAAGCATTGGGCTACTGAAGGTGATAGGAACACGTCATTCTTCCATCATGTTGTTCTTAAGCGCAAACGTCGTAATCGCATTGTTAGCATTAGAGATGTTTATGGACATGACCTGCATGATCCTAAAGGTATTGCAACTGAATTTGTGAGCTATTTCCAGAATATTTTTCGCTCCTCCTGTGCTAACAATGATAGACCAGCCCTGAATACTGCTCATCCACGAGAATCTCAAGACTTCGCAAATTCGGTCCAGAACAAGTAGGAAATATGGGAGATTCTGAAATCTATGAAAAAGATTGCGTCACCGGGACCGGATGGCTTCAACATAGCTTTCTACTTGGCGACTTGGAGTTGGATAGGGGATGATGTTACTACCTTGATTAGGAACTTCTACATCACAGGTATGCTCCCGCCACACCTTAACGATACTCACATTGCTCCCATACCAAAAAAATGTCATGCATGCTTCCTTCTGACTATAGACCGATCAGCTTGTGCAATGTCATTTATAAACTCATTGCAAAAACTTTGGCGAACCGCTTAAAAGATTACCTTCCAGATTATATCCACCCCTCACAGCAAGCTTTCATTGAAGGTAGACGTATTAGCAATAATATCATAGTTGCTCAAGAAATTGCACACTCTTTCTCCTTATCTTCCTGGTGAAAGTACAAAGGAAGTCGCCTAGAGGGGGGTGAATAGGCTTTTAAAATTATTACGGTTTAGGCACAAGTAAATGCGGAATAAAACTAACGTTTAATTTATTGAGCATAAAACCTAGCCACTAAGTTCACCTAGGTGCACCAACAACCTATGCTAAGCAATACAAGCAACAAAGTGATAGCAAGATATAAATACTTCAAGCACGATGGCTATCACAATGTAAAGTGCATAAGTAAAGGGCTCGGTTGAGAGATAACCGATGGACGCGGAGACGAAGATTTGTTTTCCGAAGTTCACTTCCAAAGAAGCTACGTCTCCGTTGGAGAGGCGCGATGGCGCAATGCTCTCCGAACGCCACAAATGGCTCACCTCGAGGTTTGGTGGCTCGATGCTCACCCAACGCCACACAAGGCCGCACCCCGGATGCGGAAGCACGCAACTCACCGACGCCACAAAAGGCTCACCCTATTCTCCCAAGTGCGCACCACAAAAGGCGGGCACTTGCTCCACTATGGGACGCTTGAGGGCGGTCATCGAACCCGTACAAGATTGGGGCTAACTCCACAACTCAATTGGAGGCTCCCAACAACAAAGCCACAAAAGGCCAACAATGCCACAAAAGGCTACAAGACCACAAAAGGTTAACAAGACCACAAAAGGTCAACAATCCAACCACACAACCGTCTAGGGTTCCAAGGAACCCAAGATAAACAAGCCCACAAGCTAGAACTTGCCGAATCTCCGAGGAGAACTCAAACCTATGCACCAAATGCAAGGAAAAGTCCTTCTCTCCCAAATTCCAACAAAGCTACAAAAGCTATTGGGGGAATAAGTGTAACATCCTAGGATTAGCATCTAGAATTATAGAGGACACATGTTTGTGCATTGCATTCATGCATAAGAAAATCCGGAGAATTTTCGCGCAAAACTAAAGAAGCTTTAAAGGGATCGATATCTCTCTTGTTCTGATAAGAACATCAGAACAGGTGCGAAAGATGTTGACATGACCTTTAAATATTATATGTATTTTTGGAGGGGTAAAATTTGAAATTTACTTTGAATTCCAAATTCAATTCTAACTTTTAATTTGGAAATTCAGAAATAATAATGCAATAATTAAGTAAAGGGAAATGATTATAATATTGATATAAAGGAATCCTTTCTTATAAGAATACATTCAGTATTGCATTATTCTTTTACAATAAAAGAATAAGAGTAAATTACAATTAAGAAAAGAATTTTAATGGTAAATAAGAATTGAATTCTTATTTAAAAGTAAGTTATAAACATTTAATAAATACAAGTTACAAATAAAACAATAATGGAATACTTTCTTACATTGTTGTTGCAATAAAAGGATAAAATAAGATTTACAACAAATATAAGAATATTTTACAATATTTATTGAAAATTCACAAGAGTAAAGAATAAAACTTTACTTTAACAAAAAGAATACCTTAATACAAAAAGATCATTAATCAATATTACAATATTCTATATTACACAAAGGAAAGAGAAAATTACAAAAAAATAATGAAAGGGAGAGTTCCAAACTATATTTCCTAAACTAAACTTTTGGTATCTGCTCATCTTCTTTTGTACCTGCAAAACAAATAAATAAAAGATAAAACAAAGAAAGGGGTTAATGTTAATAAATTTGCTCTCGGTATGGCAATGAAATGCATCGCTATTCACATCATTGAGCATATTTAAATAGGGGCAAGTTTCACCAAAATAATATTTGTTCTTATCAGAATGTTTTATCTCAGAACAACCTCATTAGCAATGAACAAAAGAGGCAAGTTTCACCCGGGAAGAATAGTAAAGGAATCCATTCCACTTGGCAACACAAAAATAAAGCCAAACTTGAGATAATAACAACCAGCTGAGTTGATCCATCCCAATAAATATCCCACTATTGAAACTTGAACCCAGGGGTCCCATTTGACAGCAGCACAGTCACAGCATGCAAGTGATGTGCTGTCGACACATGGAGCATTCACAGGGAGCACATAAAGGGAGATCACACTCACCAGTACCACTGGTTAGCACATCAACAACCTCCTCACCCCTTTTCTGTTCATCACACTCAAGAACATATTGCTCTCATAACACCACAAGAGCCACCTAGATCCCCACCACAACACCTGTACCATGGTTGCTCCGAGAAGCCCTCCAATGGCAAGGCCAAGGTGGATAAGGCCAGGCTATAGCTACTGTAGTGGGTGGACAAGTAACAGGAGAGGGGAGCAGGATATCATAGAACAGTAGCAACTGATCAAGATCCATCACAAGGACAAGCCTCCAGCACCACCCCATCTGTCAACACTACAAACAACAAGGTAGATGGGAGTATAACCAGATCTTGTAGCATCTGTTCTTATTTAGTTCTTGCAATGATATCCTTGAGAGTAAGGGAAATAATAACACATCCACCAATTCCAATTACCCTGCAACTAGAACATGTCTAGGAGGATAAGAGGATTGTTTCTCTTAGTTTTGCATGGAAATGCCATGCAAAGTTCCTCATAGAGAATTAAAGCCACAAAGTAAGTATATGTTCTTATTTAAGCTTAGTGCCTCAGCCTTTGCATCATTGACAGCCAATGTTTCATCTTTGGTGAGTAAAATCCAGCAGCAGATCATGTTGCTATACATCACTACTGTGCACACTTAGTAGAGGCACCACAGTAGAGTTCTACAGCTAACAGAAGCTACCAAAATCACTCTCGAGAACCACTGAATAATTTCTTTCCAACCAAAGTTTTAAAAAGGTTATTCAAATGATTCCTTGTCGTGTTGCCATCTCATATTTAGTAAGCAACACTAGAGAAAAATCATCCCAAACAGATTTATATCATATTCCTAGTCAGAATTCCTAGGAATCAATATCCATATTTAATCACTTCACTGAATCAAAGATTCAGACAAGCATAGAAGAATCACACTAGGGCCATAACCAGTAAGGCATGTTACTATAACCAAAATTCATACCTCAATTCGATTCAGAGACACATGTGCACATCATTGATCTATCAGAAATGGATAACCATCTAAAAATCATTTTTCTAGTTAAACAACTAGAAATCATATAAATTCCAGCAATTAAAAAAATGCTGATGTATGATATCAATCATCATTAGAATATAATTTCAGTACTCACCACAACAATACTTTAGCATTTATACATCTGACTATCTGAGATAGATTAATTATCCTAAACATAGGAATAACACATGTCCAGTAACACTATTTGATCACAAATGATTTCCAGAACCAACAGGTATGCTGCCAGACTCTAAGTTAATCAGTAGCACCTGATCAACCCCACAACCAACAGACTACTAAAATCAAGCCACCAATAAATAAATCTTCCTCCAACTGAAGCTCATTGTAGCACATAGCCACATATTCCCAACTGTATTAACAAGTGATTCCATATCATTGGTTTTGAACAACATCCAACAGGTGATACTAAGCAGAGAGAGATAAACGAAGGGAGAAGTAGATGTGGGACAGAGGGAGTGTACCTGGCTCCCGAGAAGCATTCACCACGGCATGGCGGGGCAGTGCCCACGCGGCCAGGGTGATACTAACCCGAGGAAGTCTTCAAACCCCATCAACACCACCACAGCCACCATAGTTACGATGTCGGGGTTGCACCTACTGCCGTCCCACCGGCATCGGACTAGAATAGAATGAACCCAACTTCACCACCATCATATCACCACCAACATCACACCAAACCACCCCGAATCACCATCAGAACATCACAAAAGTACAGTAAAGTAAGGCACTGGAACCCTAGACGCACACAAGATGGATGGGGAGAGCTCAAGGGGGGCTTTAAGAACAAATCCAGTTGGAGAGCCTGGTCGGCCTGGGGGAGGAGAAGCCCCGGCGACCATCACGGCGACCACAACGGCCTACATCGCCGGAATCGGGCGGGCGACGGCGTCGGCGTTGCCAACAGCCAGAACGGGAGGTGAATGCGTGTGGTGTAAGAGGAGGTGGATCGGGAAGACAGGCCGAGGTGGGGTTTGACCCCGAGCCTGGGCCACATTGGGTCCAAATGGACCCATTGGTAAACCTGGCCCAATTCCAAAGAAAAATAAATAAGAAAATAAAAGATTTATCAAATCACTAAATGACCAAAATACACCTGAACATAAATTATACCCTAGAAAAATATAGAAAAATCCTGAAAATTACATATGATATATCAAATGTTCACAAAAATAATATCTACCTAATAAAAATATAATTTTTAGTGTTTAAAATAAATTTAAAGTAAAATAATTATTAACACCATTAAATCTTAAATGAAATTTATAAAATAAAACTAAAACCCTAAAATAAATAAAAAATCATTTTTGTGTATGAAAATAACTTAGAGTTTTACAAATAAAACATAAAACAAATATTTAAAGACACTTAATTCTTTGATGAATTTTACAAAAATAAATATAATACTTAAAAATAAATAAAATTCATTTTTAAGGTCTTGAATAAATATATTTCACTAGAAAAATATTAAATATATTATTAGGAAAGTCTTTAATATTTTAAATAATAAATCCTATTCTAATACCTATTTTGTGAATTCTTTAAAAACAATTCTTAAATAAGAAATAATCACAATTTTTAGAAAACCTTGAGTAATTAGTATCTTAATACTAATTCCAAACCCATAACTTGAATTCATAATCAAACTTAAGTATAACTTTTAACTTTAAAATATTCTTTTAAAACATCTTATTGAGAAACCCTTTTAAATAAACATTGGGTATCACCCATTTATATAATATGGGGAATAATCATTATATCTTAACCATTATTAACATAACTTTAAATTCTAACAAATTACTAAGATAATTTAATTACGCTCCCATTAAATAAATACAAAGTATTTTCTTAATAAGCAAAAAAAATTAATCTAAATCATTCACTTAAATATAAAGTGAATAATTCCACACCTTAGTTATACCTATCATAAATCTAAAACTGGGGAATAATTAAAATATATTACATCTTAAGTTACTTAACCTTTTAAAGTTAACTTTAGTCACAAAGTTTATAAACATTATGTCTAATAAACTACTTATGTTTTTATAGTTAACTTTGGTCTATTTAAATTAAGACATAAATCATCTCAAGTCCAAACTAGTAAATCAAACACCAAAAGACATCAATCATGTCCTATTAACAATGAAGGTTGTTTAAACCTTAGAAAAGAAATCTTTTCTTCAAATGTTATTCTTTTTGCCACTTCAAACAGTAATCTCATAATAAGTTCTTCAACTCTTAACAACTCAATCCCAAGGACTTATATCATAATCACCACATGACAATTCACCATAAGCACACCATCTTATACTTTACTTACATATTTTGGATTGTTAACATTTAGGTTCCTTATAAAGGTCCTTACTTGTAAAGTAAAATTTGAAGATAAACCAACTCTGAAAAGAATCACTTGAATTCACTTCACTCAAAATATTGGGGAATTCAATTCGGCAGTTCTACAAAAATGCATAGCATTACTTATGCATAACTGCATATTGCCTCTTTAAACATTAGTCCTTATCGGACCAATGATGTAGATTTCAGATATTGGATCTTATGTCATCTCGAAGACCGTGAGTGCATAATCTTGCAATCACAAAAGGCAAGTTCACACTTGCTCATGTCCTTTGATTATTTTCTGTAAAGTATTTTGCAAATCCAGTGTTGTCATCACCTGCATTTGAAAAAGGTCAGAAAAACTATTTTCATAACAATATGATTATAGGTTATTTACCATGAGGTAATAACCTACTATAAGAGTTCCGGTGGTAAAGGAACATATTATCTAGGACTTAATAACCAATGTCGCCAGTGATTCTTGCGCCGTATATCACGGGTTAACCATGAGATTTGGAATGGGACGGAGAAGTCAGCTGTATCTTCTTCCTCTCGCATGTAGCCGAATGTGCAGGTCGTGGCTGTTATCCTCGTAGCGTGCATATTAATTGGTAATTCGTAGAGGATATGCAACATATGTGTAACTACCTCGGTGAATTACGCTCTTAGTTACAAGCCTGGATGTCCGGAAATGGTTAAAATAGTACGGTGGGGCCCAAATGCCACTCACAGGTAGACCTTTCGGCCGTCCTAACCATTTCCAAACATCGGGACAAGAACGAGCGGCGTAATCGGCAGGCGAAGGGATCAACTACATATACAAATGAGTATGTATGCAAGCCACCATACAACAGTCCTCAGAGCCATTCCATCTAAAAGAAATAGAAATATTGCAAAGCCATACGGCAAGATCCAAATATCCTAGATAGATATAATAGTTTAGGATATCTCCTCATACATCAAACATCAGAGTATCAGGCGGAAGCGGAAACAAGATCCGAGTACGGATAAGAAGCAAATCGGCATAAGATGCCCCATAAATAAACACATCCCGCCCATAGATCTCACGGATCCCCGTTCCCGGAATCTCTACACCGAGTGATCGTTGCCAACATCGTCCGTCTCTTCCACCCAGTATCCGTCTTGCGAGCAAACCTGTTCATCTGAATCAAAAAATTTATCGTGTGAGACCCTAGGGGTACTCAACAAGTCTTTATGCCTCTAAAGGGGACACAACCTGGGGTGACGCAATTGCAGCAAAAGATAACACCTAACAATTCTATAGATACTTGCTAACCATCCGCCTAACCAAAGATAGACGGATGTCCGTGAATTAATAACAACAGTTATAACAGTAATATTAACAGATCCATCCTCCTCCTCGCTTACCAACGAGGAAGCGGACGAACAGCCCCCCCATCCGTTGGCAGTTTTATTATCCATTCCATGAGTGTTGCACTATTTACTAGTCAGGTACTTAGTCAAATTAAAAGCGGTACTTTAGTTATACTTGTCTATGATCGAGAAACTGTGCTCCAAGTCGTCCATAACCGCGGACACGGCTTTCAGAAAGATTTACCCTGCAGGGGTGCACAAATAGCAACACACACTCGATCAACCTCGGAAAAACCAAATCAAAACCCAACGAGGCATTCACGACAAAGCGATCACAGGATTCAGAAATATTTCAGGGGGCCACCCCATTAAGCTACCCGCAACGAAGTTGGCCGGCTCCGAGACGGACTCAAGGTTTGCGTCAATGGTTGTAAACGACTGGGAACCCGAAAGTGTGACTGGGCTTGTCGATACCGCGAAAACACTCCGCTTACCTAAACACTACAGGTTCTCCTCGCACAATCTTAAATAAAGCAGTAAAGCATGGCATAAGTACAGTATAGTAATAAAGCCCCAAACTACTTTGTGGCCCCAAGAAATAAGAATGAATCAAGCTCTGGCTCAGGGGGGTCCATAGGCCTCCCGGATGTGGATAGCGCGAATATTCAAGGAACAGGAATCAAGTACTCGGGGTCCTACGGGACACAAGTGAGCATGAAAAACCAAATAGCAGATATTGCTCACTGGTGCCACTTTCATTAGTTATCCCATTACTACTCAGGTTAAGTTGTATAGGTACCTCGTTATCCATCAGACACTCACATACCCTACACATGCTGTTCTACGACCCGCATGGCTCAAACAACTCCTGTAGTAATGGCTCATGGGATGGAGGAACAAGCTTCGGTGGGGTTTAAAAGTAAAGGCTATGCAGTACTTGGGATTCAGATTAATGCAATCGCGACTCAATGATGCAAGAATAAGATAGAGGCAATAGGTACTATATGTATGCAAGCATGTGGTAGTGCTTGCCTGGCAGCTTAGTTGAAGCGAGAGAAGGATCTGGGTAGTGCTCCTGGGTTTCTTGATATATCCCCTGCTCAGCGTCTATTCGAAGAAGAACCAAACAAACAAGGGCCAACATAAATAAAGTGCACAAGCATATGAATAAAATGCGACAAGCAAACAATCATGCCATGATGAATGATGCACAATTTGCATGGCAATAATGTAGCATGGCATGGGTGAGGTGTGGAGTACAAGAATAAAGTCTTTTATTGAGTTTTAGTCACATTTTAACCTCATATAAGTTGTTGTAACCTTTATATTTATATGATGCATGCTGCAATTCAGAACAAGGAATGCATAAACAGAAAGGTCTCGTCGAGCTGACCATTTTAGACATATTATTTGTCAAATTTGGAGTTATAAAACAAAAGTTATTAATTAATTAAGGAAAAGGGCATTTTATTTGTAATTTTAATCAACTCGAAAATTAAAGTGTTCAAAATATATTTTGGATGGCATATTTGAAATCCTCACATTTTTCTGCTTTCAAAACATATATTACATGTTTAATTTGGAATTATATTTGAAAAGTTATTTAAAAACAGATTTGAATTTTGAATTTAAATTAGTTTTGAAAAGGTTTAATTAAAACAGACAACAGGATAAACTTTTGTTACTCAGGCAAAACTAGCCATGGTCACTGACGGGTGGGACCGATGCTGACTTGGCGAAACGGCGCGCAGAAAACCTTCTGTCACCACGGGCTAATCTAGCCGCAGCAACTGACCAGCGGGCCCGACGCGCGAGCGGACCCACGCGCCAGTGGTTGGACGCATCGGTGACACGCGGCGAACCCAGGGACTGCGGGTTGAGAAACGCAAAGTAGAGGTGCCTTTTTATAAAACCGCACAGAGGCAGACATGTGGGGTCGGCGGGGAGTGCGGGTTGAGCAGAGAAAAAGTGTGGGGTGTTTTTGCTAAACTGCCACGGCCACTGTGGATCTTCCCTGTCGAACGGACATCAGACGGAAAACAGCGCGCAGCGACAGAGCGCAGGGCGTGGGGATCGAACCCACGACGCGGGACATGCGCGCGGTGGGCGGAGCCGCTGCGGTAGGTGTTCGGAAGGTGACAGGAGGGCGGCTGGCGGCTAGATAGGTCATATCGCGGCGCGGTGATGAGCGAACGCCAGTGGCCGACGGCGCGCGCAGAGTGTTCGACGAAACAAGCGGCGGAGCTAGACGACGACAGCGAGGCGGATCATGTCAGGGAGGGAGAGAGGCTCACCGAGGGTTCGCTGGAGGGCTTGGATCGGGACGGGGAGCAGCAGACCGTCGACGGAGCTGGCGCACTCGGATCTAGGGTTTGCGGCGGAGCGGCGATGGTTCTGGTGGCCTGGTGCTTCTCCTCCTCGCTGGCGGGTACTGGACGATACAGGGGAACCTCCTCGGCTTCCTCGACAACCTCCACGCCACGCCCGCCTGCTGGTTCGAGGGATCGGTGGTGGACACCGACGGTGGGCGCCGGCGAACAGAGAGGGAGGGTGCCGTCGGTGGAGAAGGAGAGGGGAAGGGCAAGGCCCGGGGGATGGATCTGGGCATTGCTAGGACGCGTGGGGAAAAAGATAAAGGGCGAGGGAGAGAGGAGGATGCCGTGCGGGAGTGGGTAGGGTTAAGGTTGCTTCGGCACCTTTTCTCCACTTCCTCCTCGATCACGTGCACGGGCTGGGCAGGTAGGCACGGCAGGGTAGGGTGGTGGGACTGCCAGGTGGGCCTGCGTGGAGGGCAAGGCTTGGTGGGGCCTTGTAGCAGCGAGAGAAAAGAGAGGCCGAGAGAGAGGGGTCTCGGGCTAGGGTTTGAGGAGAAGGGGTGGGGTGCACTTGGGCCAGGGAGAGAGGGTGGTCAGGTGTAGCCAGGTTAGCTTAGAGGGGGCTCGGGTTAGGTTATATGGTGGCTTCGGGTTAGGGTTAGGTGGTTCTCCTGGTATAGAGAGAAAGAGAGAGAGAGGGAGATGGCTTAGGGTTTGGTTTGATAGGGTTAGAGGGGTAGATGGGGTAGCCTAGGGCTGGGGTTGATGCTTCGGCAAGGAGGGGTAGATCATGGGTAGGGTTTAAAGAGAGGGAAAAGAGGAGAGGGTTTAGGGTTAGAGAAAGAAAAGAGAGAGAGACTAGGTGAGAGAGGGCTTTGGTATGCCTGATCAAGAGAGAGAAGAGATGGGCATGGGGATGGTCTTCCAAGCTCATGCAAGGCTCTACACAAGTGAGGTTGATGAGGTTTGATGGCACAAGGCAAGAAACAAAGCAAGGTAGAAAGGATTGAGAGAAAGAGAGAGATGAGAAGATGATCCACTCAAAACAAATAAAACCAAAGGAGGAAGAATAGTGGTGCTTTGCATGGCCCATGCAAAAACATTAATGCTAGGTTTTATCTTGTGAAAACAAAATAAATATCCATGGCATTTATACATGTGCATTCCAAAATATGGAGTAGAGCCAAACAAAAGAAATTAGAATTGGATCCACCCTATCTCCCATGAGCTAGATTAAATACCCAAAGAAAATAAAATACAAGCTCATGGATAATGGGATGGTGGAATTATAAGGTGGTGACAAGGAGAGGTGGTGGAATGGAATAAAATATATGCCCCCAACTCAACTTGGGCATTTACACAATATATCAATAACCAAATACAATATCAAGAGGCAAATACAATTAATGATGCATATGAAAGAAGAACCAAATTGAAAAGGGTTTTATATGATGCTCAAATGCAAGGTGGCATGATGACATGAGCATGATATAATTATGATGCAACAATTATATATAGGAAGTAGCATTTATATAGACTAGGCTAGTAGCATTGCAATTGTTAGACAATTGGGATGCTACAACTCTCCCCCACTAAACAAGAATCTCGCCCCGAGATTCCTAGGAAAAAGAAAACAACATAAGGAGAGGCGGGTGTTCGAACGAAGGTGACCCTCACGTTCCCAAGTTGATGAACAACGGAATGGTGCGACCACTACACCTTGCAAAACTTGCTAGACTTGTTGCGAGTCTTGCGTTTTGCTTGAGAAACAACGGTGAGAAGAGTTGAAGGATTGTCGTGAGACAAGAAGGATAGGATGGACAAAGCTCCGGTTTTCTCAAGAAACATGATAAAAGCATATAACCACTTGTGAAAGAAAAGGAAAAGATGATGTATCACGGATAAAGAAAGACACGCCGTTAAGATTAAAGATTTACTGATACGAGAGAGGATGAATCTTTATCTCGCCGGAAGAAAAAGAGCTAGACTGGAGATGTTTTGAACCACTATGACAATAGCATCGTATCTCCTCTCGGATTTGAGAAATGAAGTTTGGAAACAATATTGCCTTCAAACAATAGAGTCCCTTGATATGAACAGAAAGATTTAGTTAGACATCGTCAGATTAGATTCTTGTTGCGCCGGTAAGAACCAAAGGATCACACAATTGAGGTGCGCGGATATAACTTCCAGAGACGGATGTGAAGCTAGATCATGGTGGAATCCCGAGAAGCAAAGAATATGGAGGATCTGGAGTTTATTGTAGAGATACTTATTGCTTTCTTTAGCCTTGAGGCTAACGCAATAGATTTGCGGCTGATGGCATCAACCATAATTGGCTTTACCACAGAAAAAGAATTGAAGAAACAAAGAGAGAGATAGTTTCCTTTCATCTTGTTTGTGGATGTCGAGCATCGATAGAATGACGAGGACAGAAAAGATTTTGCGTTTGTTCCCACCGGATAATTGAAGATTTTGCTCCATCTAGAATAGACGGACCACCAACAAGAGATTATTGATTACTTCTTTCGAGAGAGCACTCCGGAAAAACAAAGACGGAAGTAAAAGTATCGAGGGATAAAGGCCACTTCTAACTTCCGTGGAATGAGTGGAATCACATTAATTCACCAATTCATTGTACAAAAGCGAATGATAAGAGTAGTGGTATGGTAGCTACTCCATCCCGCACTCAAAGCATTACTCCGCACATGAATAAGAAAACCATGCAACCCAACTACCGAAACAGACTAAAGGTATTGACAATAACTCATGGAACTTCGTTAGAAAACAAGGATAGATGCAAACGATTCGCCGGATTCATAGATAGATAAAGAGGATGATGTTGTCGTCATGTCTGAAGTACCAAGCCACCGGAAAGATATGAAGGAGATTACGGAGAACAACTGCAAGATTCCTCAGATAAAGAAAAAGATAGCACCACTTGAACAGAAGGAATACCAGATCTGGAAGGTCTTCATGGCCTCCGGTGGATTGAGCATAGATGATAGAACGAGAGGTTTTCAAGAGATTACTTAACGAGACTGAGGTGAAAGAACTCCATGTTGTTCTTGAAAAGATTGAGAAAGATTTAGCAGTCTTGAGGAAAATCTTTAGCGGAACGACGATGACCACTTGCCAACAAGGAAAACTCCGGGTTTGATTGAAGATGGAAGATGGAATTAACAATGAACTTGCTGATTCCAGGATTGAAGCGATCTATTTAGCAGAAGGGCGTGGCCAAGATAGGTGACTTCAAAAAGTCAGAATTCTCACTTTGAGACTTTGCACACAGGCAGTGCTCACGGAGCTCGAGAGAAAGAGACACAGATGATCTTCCATGTCCTTCCATTGATATCGAATAGGCAAGCATATTATCAACATATACCACCATGGATTAACAAGATATTCCCAGAATACCAAGTTCAAAAGGCGAGAGAAACGAACAAATTCTCGAACACTTCCTGAGCTCAACGCTCTTAGAAAGATCAATATTAAGAGCACGGGTTCGGTTGAAGAAGATGCACTGGAAGAATAGATTATCTGGTCCTTCGGAAGAAAAAGAGATGTCACCTGGTTCACATTGTCGATTGGATCACCGGTTACAAAGATAAAGAGATCTTGGATAAAGAAACGATGATAGCTCATACCTTAAGCAAAGCTATCAGAAGTGAAAAGATGCAATTCCCTCGTATCCAGGAGAAATGTGCAGATACGGGGTTGAAAAAGATGTGCAGCATGATAAACAGATGATAGACCACCGTAGTGCCTTGAGAAACTCCGGATTGCCAAAGATACTTGAATATGCATAGATATGATCACGATGTACTCAAAATCACAGGAGATAACCGTCACCATTTGGAGGATAGTGTTGATAGCATTTTCCATATTCCACTCATGATAAGTGTCATATAGCTAAGCCGAGAACCAAATTACAATCACCAGCATCGGATCGACACATGTTATGTAATTAGCCCAAGATAATTGGAGATGAAATAAAACTCCAGGATTAAGCGCCGGTGACAAAAGAATGAGTTAGCATGGACATGCTGATAAAAGGGAGATAGATAATGTTTCACACATGACTGGAAAGGAGTGTGGAAACATAGATGTATCAAAGAAAATTTTTCCGCATTTTCGGCATTAAAATACCAATAGATGCGCAAAATCACTTATCAGGTAGCGATTAGCAACTCCACATTCTGTGAAAGCATGCTGGAAGGAAGAACACCCTTAAGAAGATGGCACCGGTTAACAAGGAGTCAGATAGATCGCGCCGGTTTTCAAAAGCCTGTCAGTATGGAATGTACCAACAGTTGATAACCAAAGGCAGATTGTGATAACAAATTGGATGCAACAGATAGACAAGGAATTACACACACACACACACACACACTTTCTATGGTACTACGGGAACCTAGAACACGTGAATCCTAGTTTGAATTGTAAGAAGAGGATTGAAAACGTTACACTTCCTTACCAGAAAAGGGTGGGTGGTTGGGTAAGAAGAAAAGTGGAAGCAGTCCTACTCTCGCGTTTTGTTTTTCCCTAGTATACATAACTACCAAAATATTTGCTAGACTGACAACGACCATTTGGCTGAGACCCTGAAGGGCGGGATGGCTCTGATACCAATTGTAACTACCTCGGTGAATTACGCTCTTAGTTACAAGCCTAGATGTCCGGAAATGGTTAAAATAGTATGGTGGGGCCCAAATGCCACTCACAGGTAGACCTTTCGGCCGTCCTAACCATTTCCAAACATCGGGACAAGAACGAGCGGCGTAATCGGCAGGCGAAGGGATCAACTACATATACAAATGAGTATGTATGCAAGCCACCATACAACAGTCCTCAGAGCCATTCCATCTAAAAGAAATAGAAATATTGCAAAGCCATACGGCAAGATCCAAATATCCTAGATAGATATAATAGTTTAGGATATCTCCTCATACATCAAACATCAGAGTATCAGGCGGAAGCGGAAACAAGATCCGAGTACGGATAAGAAGCAAATCGGCATAAGATGCCCCATAAATAAACACATCCCGCCCACAGATCTCACGGATCCCCGTTCCCGGAATCTCTACACCGAGTGATCGTTGCCAACATCGTCCGTCTCTTCCACCCAGTATCCGTCTTGCGAGCAAACCTGTTCATCTGAATCAAAAAATTTATCGTGTGAGACCCTAGGGGTACTCAGCAAGTCTTTATGCCTCTAAAGGGGACACAACCTGGGGTGACGCAATTGCAGCAAAAGATAACACCTAACAATTCTATAGATACTTGCTAACCATCCGCCTAACCAAAGATAGACGGATGTCCGTGAATTAATAACAACAGTTATAACGGTAATATTAACAGATCCATCCTCCTCCTCGCTTACCAACGAGGAAGCGGACGAACAGCCCCCCCCCCCATCCGTTGGCAGTTTTATTATCCATTCCATGAGTGTTGCACTATTTACTAGTCAGGTACTTAGTCAAATTAAAAGCGGTACTTTAGTTATACTTGTCTATGATCGAGAAACTGTGCTCCAAGTCGTCCATAACCGCGGACACGGCTTTCAGAAAGATTTACCCTGCAGGGGTGCACAAATAGCAACACACACTCGATCAACCTCGGAAAAACCAAATCAAAACCCAACGAGGCATTCACGACAAAGCGATCACAGGATTCAGAAATATTTCAGGGGGCCACCCCATTAAGCTACCCGCAACGAAGTTGGCCGGCTCCGAGACGGACTCAAGGTTTGCATCAATGGCTGTAAACGACTGGGAACCCGAAAGTGTGACTGGGCTTGTCGATACCACGAAAACACTCCGCTTACCTAAACACTACAGGTGCTCCTCGCACAATCTTAAATAAAGTAGTAAAGCATGGCATAAGTACAGTATAGTAATAAAGCCCCAAACTACTTTGTGGCCCCAAGAAATAAGAATGAATCAAGCTCTGGCTCAGGGGGGTCCATAGGCCTCCCGGATGTGGATAGCGCGAATATTCAAGGAACAGGAATCAAGTACTCGGGGTCCTACGGGACACAAGTGAGCATGAAAAACCAAATAGCAGATATTGCTCACCGGTGCCACTTTCATTAGTTATCCCATTACTACTCAGGTTAAGTTGTATAGGTACCTCGTTATCCATCAGACACTCACATACCCTACACATGCTGTTCTACGACCCGCATGGCTCAAACAACTCCTGTAGTAATGGCTCATGGGATGGAGGAACAAGCTTCGGTGGGGTTTAAAAGTAAAGGCTATGCAGTACTTGGGATTCAGATTAATGCAATCGCGACTCAATGATGCAAGAATAAGATAGAGGCAATAGGTACTATATGTATGCAAGCATGTGGTAGTGCTTGCCTGGCAGCTCAGTTGAAGCGAGAGAAGGATCTGGGTAGTGCTCCTGGGTTTCTTGATATATCCCCTGCTCAGCGTCTATTCGAAGAAGAACCAAACAAACAAGGGCCAACATAAATAAAGTGCACAAGCATATGAATAAAATGCGACAAGCAAACAATCATGCCATGATGAATGATGCACAATTTGCATGGCAATAATGTAGCATGGCATGGGTGAGGTGTGGAGTACAAGAATAAAGTCTTTTATTGAGTTTTAGTCACATTTTAACCTCATATAAGTTGCTGTAACCTTTATATTTATATGATGCATGCTGCAATTCAGAACAAGGAATGCATAAACAGAAAGGTCTCGTCGAGCTGACCATTTTAGACATATTATTTGTCAAATTTGGAGTTATAAAACAAAAGTTATTAATTAATTAAGGAAAAGGGCATTTTATTTGTAATTTTAATCAACTCGAAAATTAAAGTGTTCAAAATATATTTTGGATGGCATATTTGAAATCCTCACATTTTTCTGCTTTCAAAACATATATTACATGTTTAATTTGGAATTATATTTGAAAAGTTATTTAAAAACAGATTTGAATTTTGAATTTAAATTAGTTTTGAAAAGGTTTAATTAAAACAGACAACAGGATAAACTTTTGTTACTCAGGCAAAACTAGCCATGGTCACTGACGGGTGGGACCGATGCTGACTTGGCGAAACGGCGCGCAGAAAACCTTCTGTCACCGCGGGCTAATCTAGCCGCAGCAACTGACCAGCGGGCCCGACGCGCGAGCGGACCCACGCGCCAGTGGTTGGACGCATCGGTGACACGCGGCGAACCCAGGGACTGCGGGTTGAGAAACGCAAAGTAGAGGTGCCTTTTTATAAAACCGCACAGAGGCAGACATGTGGGGTCGGCGGGGAGTGCGGGTTGAGCAGAGAAAAAGTGTGGGGTGTTTTTGCTAAACTGCCACGGCCACTGTGGATCTTCCCTGTCGAACGGACATCAGACGGAAAACAGCGCGCAGCGACAGAGCGCAGGGCGTGGGGATCGAACCCATGACGCGGGACATGCGCGCGGTGGGCGGAGCCGCTGCGGTAGGTGTTCGGAAGGTGACAGGAGGGCGGCTGGCGGCTAGATAGGTCATATCGCGGCGCGGTGATGAGCGAACGCCAGTGGCCGACGGCGCGCGCAGAGTGTTCGACGAAACAAGCGGCGGAGCTAGACGACGACAGCGAGGCGGATCATGTCAGGGAGGGAGAGAGGCTCACCGAGGGTTCGCTGGAGGGCTTGGATCGGGACGGGGAGCAGCAGACCGTCGATGGAGCTGGCGCACTCGGATCTAGGGTTTGCGGCGGAGCGGCGATGGTTCTGGTGGCCTGGTGCTTCTCCTCCTCGCTGGCGGGTACTGGACGATACAGGGGAACCTCCTCGGCTTCCTCGACAACCTCCACGCCACGCCCGCCTGCTGGTTCGAGGGATCGGTGGTGGACACCGACGGTGGGCGCCGGCGAACAGAGAGGGAGGGTGCCGTCGGTGGAGAAGGAGAGGGGAAGGGCAAGGCCCGGGGGATGGATCTGGGCATTGCTAGGACGCGTGGGGAAAAAGATAAAGGGCGAGGGAGAGAGGAGGATGCCGTGCGGGAGTGGGTAGGGTTAAGGTTGCTTCGGCACCTTTTCTCCACTTCCTCCTCGATCACGTGCACGGGCTGGGCAGGTAGGCACGGCAGGGTAGGGTGGTGGGACTGCCAGGTGGGCCTGCGTGGAGGGCAAGGCTTGGTGGGGCCTTGTAGCAGCGAGAGAAAAGAGAGGCCGAGAGAGAGGGGTCTCGGGCTAGGGTTTGAGGAGAAGGGGTGGGGTGCACTTGGGCCAGGGAGAGAGGGTGGTCAGGTGTAGCCAGGTTAGCTTAGAGGGGGCTCGGGTTAGGTTATATGGTGTCTTCGGGTTAGGGTTAGGTGTTTCTCCTGGTATAGAGAGAAAGAGAGAGAGAGAGAGGGAGATGGCTTAGGGTTTGGTTTGATAGGGTTAGAGGGGTAGATGGGGTAGCCTAGGGCTGGGGTTGATGCTTCGGCAAGGAGGGGTAGATCATGGGTAGGGTTTAAAGAGAGGGAAAAGAGGAGAGGGTTTAGGGTTAGAGAAAGAAAAGAGAGAGAGACTAGGTGAGAGAGGGCTTTGGTATGCCTGATCAAGAGAGAGAAGAGATGGGCATGGGGATGGTCTTCCAAGCTCATGCAAGGCTCTACACAAGTGAGGTTGATGAGGTTTGATGGCACAAGGCAAGAAACAAAGCAAGGTAGAAAGGATTGAGAGAAAGAGAGAGATGAGAAGATGATCCACTCAAAACAAATAAAACCAAAGGAGAAAGAATAGTGGTGCTTTGCATGGCCCATGCAAAAACATTAATGCTAGGTTTTATCTTGTGAAAACAAAATAAATATCCATGGCATTTATACATGTGCATTCCAAAATATGGAGTAGAGCCAAACAAAAGAAATTAGAATTGGATCCACCCTATTGTTGGAATTATGCCCTAGAGGCAATAATAAAGATGTTATTATTATAATTCTTGTTCATGATAAAGTTTATATTCCATGCTAGAATTGTATTAAGCGGAAACATTAATACTTGTGTGGTTTGTGAACAACACCGTGTCCCTAGTACGCCTCTATGGACTAGCTCATTGATCAATGATGGTTAAGGTTTCCTAGCCATAGACATGAGTTGTTAATTGATAATGAGATCATATCATTGGGAGAATGATATGGTGGACAGACCCAAACTAAGCGAAGCAATTAGATCGTGTCATTGTGTTCATCTTTGCGAAGCTTTTCCTATGTCAAATATTGTATTCCTTAGACCATGAGATAATACAACTCCCTGGTATCGGAAGAAAGCTTTGAGGTCATCAAACGTCATCCTATGAGAGGGTGATCATAAAGGTGTCTCTCAGGTGATCGGAAAGTATCTGTTGGGTTGTATGTATCGAGATGGGATTTGTCCCTCCCAAGTCGGAGAGATATACTTCGGGCCCACTCGGTAATCGATATCAACACCGCTTGCAAGCATGTGGTTAAGGAGTTAATCACAAAGTGATATCGGATTACGGAACGAGTAAAGTACTTGCTGTGAACGAGATTGAACTAGGTATGACGATACCGACGATCGAATCTCGGGCAAGTAAAATATCGCGAGACGAAGGGAATAGGGAATATATATATGGGATTGATTGAATCCTGGCATCGTGGTTCATCCGATATGATCATCGATGAATGTGTGGGAGTCAATATGGGTGCCCAGACCCCGCTGTTGATTATTGATAGAAGATCATGTCTGCATATTCTCGAACCCGCAGGATCACACACTTAACGTGTCTCGACGCTAGGATAGATTGGATAATTGGTTTATGAATTTTTGTTCGAAGTCTCGTATGGGATCCGGGACATCACGAGAGGTTCTGGAATGGTCCAGAGAATAAGATTCATATAAGGCAGTGCAGTTTTTGGAGTTCGAAATTGTTCCGGATTAATCGGTATTGTACCGGAAGCTTCTAGAACCTTCCGGAAGGGGACCAACGTGGCCCCACCTTCCGGGAGGGGGCATGGGCCTATGAGGGAGTGTCCTGGCCGCATTGGGCCAGGCGCACAAGGCCCCATAGGGCCCAGCCGATCCTAGATAAGTTTAAACCCATAGGGCCAGGGGCACATGGCTTTCCCTCTGTTCGCTTCCGTAGAAAATTTTGATTTACTATGCTGCGAAACCCTTCAGTGGTATCAGAGCTAGATCTATGCGTAGATGTGATTCACGAGTAGAACGCAACATGGTTGTTGCGGGCGTTGATGTTTTCTGTTGCAAGCCTCTTGTTTGTGTTCTTCTTATGACGCGGGATAGTGAGATTGAAGCGGTCCAGGCCAACCTTACGCGACGTCGTTCGCGAGACCGGCTCCGCACTTGACGTGTGGCTTGTACCACACATGCGGCTGGTGGATGTCAGTTTCTCTCACTATAGTTGTCATGGGATTAACACCGGAGTTTGGCAACCATAATATCACCGTTGTGGCTTTCCGTAGGTAAGAATCATTCTTAGCATCTACTCCCATAAGCCACGTAAAACATGCAACAACAAAGTAGAGGCGTCTAACTTGTTTTTGCAGGGAGTGTTTTCTGTGATATGGTATGGCCCAAGATGTGATGTGTATAATGTATGCGATGATCATGTTTTGTAATGTTTCACGACTTGCATGTCGATGAGTACACAACCGGCAGGAGCCATATGGTTGTCTTTATAATTGTGTATGACCTACGAGTCAACTTCTTATACGCCATGTAATAGCTTTACTTTATCGCTAAGTAGTTAGCAATAGTTGTAGTTGCTATTCGTGGTGGAGGCAATCATGGTGGAGTGATGGAGATCATGCCAGAACGCACAAGATGGAGATCATTGCGCGAAGATTGGCTATACCATGTCACATAAAGTTATATGCATGTGATGTTTATCCTTTTATGTATCTTATTATGCTTAGATCGCGACGGTAGCATTATAAGATGATTCCTCACTTAAAGATCAAGATAAAAACTGTGTTCTCCCCAAGTATGCACCGTTGCGAAAGTTCGTCGTGTCCAAGCATCACGTGATGATCGGGTGCTATAGACTCTACGCTCACATACAACGGGTGCAAGCCAGTTTTGCACACGCGGAAATACTTGGGTCTAACTTGACGAGCCTAGCATGTACATACATGGCCTCGGAACACAAGAACCGAAAGGTTAAGCATGAGTCATATGAATGATATGATCGACACTTCGTTGTCCACCATTGAAACCACATCTCTTCTCGTGATGATCGGATTAGGTGTGGTGAATTTGGATCGTGTTCACTAAACAACTTGAGGGATGTTGAATTTAGTGGGAGTTCATCTAGTAATTTGATTAAGTTAAACTATTTATCATGAACATAGTCTAAATTGTACTTGCAAATACTGTAGATCACATGGCCAAGTCCAACTTCAACGTTTTTGCTGAGAAAGAAAAGCTTAGAAACAATGGGTCTAACTTCACTAACTGGTTCCGCAATCTAAGAATCATTCTGTCTGGCGGACAAAAGGACTATGTCCTTGAGAAAGCGTTAGGTAACCCCCCTGCTGCAACTGCGCCGGCTGATGAGAAAGCTGTCTATCAGTCGCGCAAAGATGATTATGGTGTGATTAAGAGCACCATGTTGTTTGCTATGGAACCGGAACTTCAAAATCGTTTTGAAAACTAACCCGGGCCCTTTGAGATTCTCGAAGAGTTGAAAACCATGTTTCAGACTCAGGCCCGTTCTGAGAGATATGAGATCTCTGAGAAGTTCTTTAACTGCAAGATGGAGGAAGGGAGTTCCGTTAGTGAGCACGCCATTAAGATGTCGGGCTACACTCAACGCCTTGAGCAACTGGACTGCAAGATTCCAGAGGAGCTCAAGATTGACAGGGTTCTGCAATCACTCCCTCCCAGCTACAAAAGTTTTGTAGTGACTCATAATCAGATTGGTTCCACTGATACGATCACCGAGCTCTTCGCAAAGCTGAAGGCTGTGGAGGTGGACATCAAGAAAGATAATCATGTGTTTATGGTCAACAAGCCCTCCTTTAAGAAAGGTAAAGGTGCAAAGAAGCCCTTCAAGAAAGGCGGCGGCAAGCGCGTTGCCCCTGCTGAGAAGAAGCTCAAGTCTGGTCCTAAGCCGGACACTGAGTGCTTCTATTGCAAGGACAAGGGTCACTGGAAGCGCAACTGTCCGAAGTACTTAGCGGACAAGAAGGCTGGCATCATCAAAGGTATATTTGATATACATGTTATTGATGTTTTCCTTACTATCCCTCGTTGTAGTGCCTGGGTATTTGATACTGGTTCAGTTGCTAATATTTGTAACTCGAAACAGGAGCTACGGAATAGACGGCGGCTTGCGAGGGATGAGGTGACGATGCGCGTTGGCAACGGATCAAGAGTTGATGTGATGGCCGTCGGCACGCTCTCCTTAGTTTTACCTTCGGGATTAGTTTTAAACCTTAATAAATGTTATTATGTGCCTGCGTTGAGCATGAACATTATTTCTGGATCGTGTTTATTGCAAGACGGTTATTCATTTAAATCGGAGAATAATGGTTGTTCTATTTATATGAGTAACATCTTTTATGGTCATGCACCCCTTGTGAATGGTTTATTTCTTCTAAATCTCGAAAGGGATGAAACACACATCCATAACATTGAGGCTAAGAGATGCAAAGTAGATAGTGATAATACTACTTATTTGTGGCACTGTCGTCTAGGTCATATTGGTGTAAAGCGCATGAAGAAACTCCATTCTGATGGACTTTTGGAGTCTCTTGATTTTGAATCATTTGACACATGCGAACCATGCCTCATGGGCAAGATGATCAAAACCCCGTTCTCCGGTATGATGGAGCGAGCAACGGACTTGTTGGAAATCATACATACCGATGTATGCGGACCGATGAGTGTTTGGACGCGTGGTGGATATCGCTATTTTCTCACTTTTACCGATGACTTAAGTAGATATGGGTATATCTATTTAATGAAACATAAATCTGAAACGTTTGAAAAGTTCAAAGAATTTCAGAATGAAGTGGAGAACCATCGTAACAGAAAGATTAAGTTTCTACGATCCGATCGTGGGGGCGAATATTTGAGTTATGATTTTCTCACGCATCTCAAAGCAAGTGGAATCGTTTCACAACTCACGCCACCCGGAACACCACAGCGTAATGGTGTGTCTGAAAGCCGGAATCGAACCCTATTAGATATGGTCCGATCGATGATGTCTCTTACTGATTTGCCGTTATCATTTTGGGGTTATGCATTAGAAACCGCTGCATTCACTTTAAATAGGGCTCCATCTAAATCCGTTGAGACGACACCGTATGAACTGTGGTTTGTTGCTAAACCTAAGTTGTCGTTTCTTAAAGTTTGGGGATGCGAAGCTTACGTCAAGAAGTTGATGCCGGACAAGCTCGAACCCAAAGCGAAGAAATGCGTCTTCATAGGATACCCTAAGGAAACTATTGGGTATACCTTCTATCACAGAACCGAAGGAAAAGTGTTTGTCGCAAAGAACGGTTCCTTTCTTGAGAAGGAGTTTCTCTCGAAAGAAGTGAGTGGGAGGAAAGTAGATCTAGACGAGGTTATTGAACCTTCTCTTGAATTGGAGAGTAGCGCAGCACCTGAAATTGTTCCAGTGCCGCCTGCACCAATAATAGAGGAAGCTAATGATAAGGATCATGAAGCTTCGGACGATGCTGCTACTGAACGTCGCAGGTCGACAAGGTCGCGTGCCCCTCCTGAGTGGTATGGCAACCCTGTCTTAACTGTCTTGTTAGTAGATGACAGTGAGCTTGCGAACTATAAGGAAGCGATGATGAGCCCAGACTCTGAGAAATGGCTAGAAGCCATGAAATCCGAATTGGGATCCATGAGCGAAAACCAAGTATGGACTTTGGTGGACCCTTCTAGCGACCGAAAGGCCGTTGAGTGCAAATGGATCTTCAAGAAGAAAACGGACGTGGATGGTAATGTTACCGTCTATAAAGCACGGCTTGTCGCGAAAGGTTTTCGACAAGTTCAAGGTGTTGACTACGATGAGACTTTCTCTCCCGTAGCGATGTTTAAGTCCATTCGGATTTTATTAGCAATTGCTGCGTTTCATGATTATGAAATTTGGCAGATGGATGTCAAGACTGCGTTCCTCAATGGCAACATTGATGAAGAGTTGTATATGATGCAACCCGAAGGTTTTGTCGATCCTAAGGATGCTGATAAAGTATGCAAGCTTGAGCGTTCCATTTATGGACCGAAGCAAGCATCTCGGAGTTGGAACCTTCGTTTTGATCAAGTGATCAAGAGCTCTGGATTTGTTCCAAATTGCAACGAAGCTTGTATCTACAAGAAAGTGAGTGGGAGCTCGGTGACATTTCTGGTACTATATGTGGATGACATATTGATTATTGGAAATGACATTAACATGCTTAACGATGTGAAGAATTATTTGAACAAGTGTTTTTCAATGAAAGACATAGGTGAAGCTGCTTATATAATGGGCATAAAAATCTATAGAGATAGACAAAGACGCCTGATAGCTTTAAGCCAGAGTACATACCTAGACAAAGTTCTGAAAAGGTTCAGAATGGATAAGGCAAAGAAAGGTTCAGTGCCTATGTTGTCAGGTAAGATATTGAGCAAGGCTCAGTGTCCAGCTATGGTAAATGATAGGGAAGCTATGAGCAAAGTGCCTTATGCCTCGGCCATAGGTTCTATCATGTATGCCATGCTGTGTACTAGACCGGATGTGTCCAATGCTCTTAGTTTGACGAGCAGATATCAAAGTGATCCAGGAGTGGAACACTGGACAGCCGTGAAGAACATCCTAAAGTACCTAAATAGGACTAAAGAAATGTTCTTAGTCTATGGGGGTGATGAACAGCTCGTCGTAAAAGGTTACGTCGATGCTAGTTTCGACACCGACAAGGATGATTCTAAATCTCAGACAGGATACGTGTATATTTTGAATGGAGGAGCTGTGAGCTGGAGAAGCTGCAAGCAAAGCGTGATCGCGGGATCTACAGTAGAAGCGGAATACATGGCTGCTGCAGAAGCGTCAAGTGAAGGAGTTTGGATCAGAAACTTCATCACTGAGCTTGGCGTGGTTCCCAGTGCATTGGACCCACTGGAGATATTGTGTGACAACACTGGCGCCATAGCACTCGCTAAGGAACCAAGATATCATCCAAAGACCAAGCATATCAACCGCAAGTTTCATATAATCCGAGATTATATAGCAGATGGAGATCTGAAGATCAGCAAAGTACATACAGATCTGAATGTCGCAGATCCATTGACTAAACCTCTTCCACGTGTAAAACATGATCAGCACCTCAGTGCCATGGGTGTGAGATTGTTGCCAAATGTAAACTAGATTATTGACTCTAGTGCAAGTGGGAGACTGTTGGAATTATGCCCTAGAGGCAATAATAAAGATGTTATTATTATAATTCTTGTTCATGATAAAGTTTATATTCCATGCTAGAATTGTATTAAGCGGAAACATTAATACTTGTGTGGTTTGTGAACAACACCGTGTCCCTAGTACGCCTCTATGGACTAGCTCATTGATCAATGATGGTTAAGGTTTCCTAGCCATAGACATGAGTTGTTAATTGATAATGAGATCATATCATTGGGAGAATGATATGGTGGACAGACCCAAACTAAGCGAAGCAATTAGATCGTGTCATTGTGTTCATCTTTGCGAAGCTTTTCCTATGTCAAATATTATATTCCTTAGACCATGAGATAATACAACTCCCTGGTATCGGAAGAAAGCTTTGAGGTCATCAAACGTCATCCTATGAGAGGGTGATCATAAAGGTGTCTCTCAGGTGATCGGAAAGTATTTGTTGGGTTGTATGTATCGAGATGGGATTTGTCCCTCCCAAGTCGGAGAGATATACTTCGGGCCCACTCGGTAATCGATATCAACACCGCTTGCAAGCATGTGGTTAAGGAGTTAATCACAAAGTGATATCGGATTACGGAACGAGTAAAGTACTTGCTGTGAACGAGATTGAACTAGGTATGACGATACCGACGATCGAATCTCGGGCAAGTAAAATATCGCGAGACGAAGGGAATAGGGAATATATATATGGGATTGATTGAATCCTGGCATCGTGGTTCATCCGATATGATCATCGATGAATGTGTGGGAGTCAATATGGGTGCCCAGACCCCGCTGTTGATTATTGATAGAAGATCATGTCTGCATATTCTCGAACCCGCAGGGTCACACACTTAACGTGTCTCGACGCTAGGATAGATTGGATAATTGGTTTATGAATTTTTGTTCGGAGTCTCGGATGGGATCCGGGACATCACGAGAGGTTCCGGAATGGTCCGGAGAATAAGATTCATATAAGGCAGTGCAGTTTTTGGAGTTCGGAATTGTTCCGGATTAATCGGTATTGTACCGGAAGCTTCTAGAACCTTCCGGAAGGGTACCAACGTGGCCCCACCTTCCGGGAGGGGGCATGAGCCTATGAGGGAGTGTCCTGGCCGCATTGGGCCAGGGGCACAAGGCCCCATAGGGCCCAGCCGATCCTAGATAAGTTTAAACTCGTTTAAACTAGAGATAGGGTTTCTAGATAAGGGAAAGTTTAAATCGTTTAAACTAGAGATAGGCTTGGAGGATGGGCAAGGGCTGGACGCACCCCCCCCCCCCTCTATATATAGAGGGCTGGTGCGCCCCCTTCCCCCCCGACACACACCTTCCTCCAAACCCTAGTTGCCCTGCTGCCCTCCTCTCTCCCTCCCGACTGTTTGTAGGCGAAGCCCTGCTGCAGAAATTCTCCACCATATACACCACGCCGTCGTGTTGTAGATCCAATCCATCTCTCCACCATACTTGCTGGTCCGAGGAAGGAGGAGACGTCGAGGTGCTGCACGTGTGCATCTCACGGAGGCACCGCCACTTGTGGTGCTAGATCGGATCGGATCGCGAGGAGGAGAAGCGAGTACGACTACATCACCCACGTTCCGACGAACGTTCCGCTGTGCGAATCTTCAAGGGTATGAAGATCTAATCCAATCTCTCTCGTTGTTTGCATCTCCTAGATTAGATCTTGGCTTTCCCTCTGTTCGCTTCCGTAGAAAATTTTGATTTACTATGCTGCGAAACCCTTCACCTATCTCCCATGAGCTAGATTAAATACCCAAAGAAAATAAAATACAAGCTCATGGATAATGGGATGGTGGAATTATAAGGTGGTGACAAGGAGAGGTGGTGGAATGGAATAAAAGATATGCCCCCAACTCAACTTGGGCATTTACACAATATATCAATAACCAAATACAATATCAAGAGGCAAATACAATTAATGATGCATATGAAAGAAGAACCAAATTGAAAATGGTTTTATATGATGCTCAAATGCAAGGTGGCATGATGACATGAGCATGATATAATTATGATGCAACAATTATATATAGGAAGTAGCATTTATATAGACTAGGCTAGTAGCATTGCAATTGTTAGACAATTGGGATGCTACAATATGGGTGGGAACCCTCAACGTCCCACGATAGTTCTGACATCTAACGGTATGTACAAATCATTGCCGTAATTCAATATGTGGGCATGGTGTACACCAAGGAGGCATGCGAGGTTGTGAAGGGGGCAGTGATTGTCTTGGATCATCTACTGGGCCCCACACCATAGAAAGTGTGGACGGGAAAGATCGCCCGGTTGTGCAACAAGGATTTAATCTCTCATGGGAAAAGTAACGCACCTCTGCAGAGTGTAAGAACTGTAACTTGTTACTCCCTGTTCCGGGAAGGAGCTGCGAACGCGGCGGGAAAGGAACCCCATGAAGGTTCTAGTAAACCCGTGAAGGCTGACGGACATAGATTTTTAGAATAAAAGCAACCTTTGAAGAAATGTTTATGAAAACTTGCATTGCCTACGACCTATGGTCTGTGGTTGTAGTTATAGTGCATCAAACACTCCTTTTCTAGTGGACTTGCTGAGTACGCTCGTAGTCAAAGTATCTTCTTAACCCTTGCTAGGTTCTAAAGCCAGTACAGACGATGACTACATCAAATCATGCTCCAGGAATCATCATCAAAAGCTAAAGCTCTTCAATGAAGTCAAGAAGGTCAACGTATACAGCAACTCAAGTGAATACGAAGTCGCTGATTAGATAAGAATAGAATCTCTAGCCCTAGAACCCATTTCTGTAGTGTATTGCAATAGTAGCAATGCCAGACCATTAGTTGAGATGTTAGTCTTAATAGTATTATAGTTTTGGAGTTGTTTATTTCTGATTCTTCTTTGTAAGAAGTTTCTTTCTCTCTCTTTAACCTAGAGTGTTCTCTGGATCTTGTGTAAAGAGTTGAGTTGTAACCTATAGTCATGTCTTGGACCTGCTGTGTTTCTGTTGTACCACTCTGAGGGATGTAATACTAGTGAACGGTGTTTCATTGGTGTTATATCAACGACTATAGTGTACTACATCATGCAGTGGTATGCTGGGTCACCGCAATAAGGGAGGAAGAACACACGAAGAGAACACAAAACTCTCCAAGATCTAGATCCCAATGATTCCTTCACAAAGAAGGGATATAGCTTGGGGGGATTGTAGATCTAGATCTCCTCTCTCAAATCCCTCAAAAAGATGCAAGACTCATAGGAAGGGAAAGGGAGAGGGGAAGCTTCTTCAAGGTTGGTAATGGAGGAGAGAGAGAAAGCCAAGAACCAAGAAGAAAAGCTAGTGGCCACGAAGGGGAAGAGGAGCCCCTTTTAAAGGGCTCCCAGATCTGCCCGTTATGGGCATTCGCGACTCCTGGCCGGAACTTCCGGTGGAGGCCGGAAGTTCCGATGGCACACAGCCAACGGTCGAAAACTGCGAAGCGAGAAACTAAAAAAGCGAATCCTGGTCGAAACTTCCGCCGGTTCACCGAAACTTCCGGTGGGAGCAAAACTTCCGGTGAAAGTTCCGACAGAAGTTCCGTCAAATAGACACAACGAAAACAGAAGGTTACTGAACATGAGCGGAACAAGAGCCAGAACTTTCGGCCTGAGCGGAACTTCCGGTCACTGGCCGGAACTTCCGGTGAGAGCGAAACTTCCGGTGGAAATTCCGACTGAAGTTCCGTCAAATAGCACATCCAAAACAGAAGGTTACTGAGCGTGAGCGGAAGAAGACCCGGAACTTCCACCGAAACTTTCGGCGGCAAAAATGCCCTAGCGGAACTTCCGATGGCAAGCCAGAACTTCCGGTCAGGGAAATTCCAGAAACCAGAAAACCAGAAACGCAATAACTTTTGCATCTGAACCCCAAATGGGATGAAACCAATTTTGTTGGAAAGATAACGACGAATAGAATCCAACAAAAATTTGAAATATTGGGTATCACCTTGGGATAAAATACTATGAATATATATGTGAAGTATCCCCCAAGGTGTGGAGCCGGAAAACTCGCAAGATCAAAAACCGCAATAAGATATACAAGTGAAATCCTTAGATGATGAACTAGAGCTTGTTATGATGATAACCACAAGCTCTAGATCCTCTCATGGACAAGAACCAAATAACAACCAAGAAGGATGATGCTATGAATGCAAAGGTTTGAGCTTTCTCCGAACGATGCAAACGAGACACCCGCTTGAGAGCCCCTCTTGATAGTACGGTTATCTATCCTAAACCCGGTCTCCCAACTAACAATACGAGACCAGCAAAAGAAAAGCCCTATCAAGAACATACCTTTGCCTTGAGCATCCCACTTGAACTTGATGTAGACCGTCTTGTTCTTCTATAGTGGGAACACCATTCTTGGATGCTCTTGCTTGATGAAGATGAAGACTTGCAAACTGCTCCCCCATACTCCATGGGGAAACCTCTTCTTTGAACTTGTCTTCTTCATTCCATGAGCACGAGGATGGCAAGCTTCAAGCATGAGATCTTCTAGAGATGGCGCATCATGAGCTCGCCCTTCTTCATCCCTACTTGAGGTTGATCCATCTTGATGCAACTCTTTGCACATGTCGTGATCAACCTTCAAGCTTCTTCTTTCTTCATGATTCCAATGGGCACAAAGCCCTTGGACATTTCTTCATGTTCCAACCTTGAGACCAACACATCGCCCAAGCGATGCCAATGGACAAACCTACAAGTGAAACTCAATTTACACATTAGTCCATAGAGATTGTCATTAATTACCAAAACCACACATGGGGGCATACATGCCCTTTCACCTGGAACACCTACGATTTCATGGTAAAAATTGACTTGGCGAAAGCTTTTGACAGACTAGAATGGCACTTCATCGACACTGATTTACAACGTAAAGGGCTACATCCTCACTTCATATATCTTATTCATGAATGCATATCTCCGCCAACCTTTTCTATTATTATTAATGGACAATCATATGGCCGCTTCAAAAATAGTAGAGGCATAAGACAGGGATGTCCCCTCTCCCCTTACCTCTTTGTTCTTGCAGTGAATGAGCTCTCTCTAGCCCTTCAAGAAGCTTTACAAGACAACCAATTGTCAGGTATCTCTCTAGGTCCAAATTGCCCACCGATTCATTCTCTAATGTTTGCTGATGATTTGTTGGTTTGTGGAAAAGCGAATATGCAGGAGGCTTCGACCATCTTTAACATTTTAGACCAATTTTGTCATGCCTCGGGTAAAGTACCAAATTGGAATAAATCTTACATTTTATTTAGCAAAAATGTGCCTTTGCAGGTGAAGCAGGATCTCAAAGAGGTCTTTCAGGTTCCAGATTTGGATAACAACACTATACACCTTGGTCACCCTCTCATTCTCCCTGCAAAAGATAGATCCGCTGCTTACAACTTTGTTTATGACAAATTCAAACAAAAGTAAACCACCTACAAAGCTAATAGACTCTCATATGCTGCTAGGCTTACTCTCATTAAATCTGTATTTTCCTCTATACCTGTCTATTACATGTCTAACATCCTCTTTTCCAAAAAATTCCTTGCAAAACTCACGGCTATCATTAGGAATTTTTGGTGGACAGGTGTTAAAGATGAAGCTACTACAAAAAGCTTGTGTCTAAGAGCATGGGCAGACATTTGCACGGAAAAGAAAATTGGTGGACTAGGAGTTAGAAATTTGCAGGCTGTAAATCAAGGTCTTATCGTCTCGGCTGCATGGAGGTTGGCAAAAAATCTACAAAGCCAACTTGCATTAATCCTGAAAGCCAAATACCATCATGACACTTCTATCTGGAGAGCCAAGTCAAACAAGCCCAAATCAGCCTTTTGGGCTGCCATTCTCAAGGTAAAGCCACTTCTAAACTCAGCTGACTTTTATCAACTTATTGATGGCAGCAGTTCTATTTGGAGTACTCCTTGGTTCTTGGGGTGGGAGAACATTTACGATAATCTCATCATTCAATCTCCACCCTTTGTTTATCCTGCTATAGTTAAGGACCTTTGGCTACCTAACCAAAAGGCTTAGAATGTAGAATTAGTGACTTCTATTTAGCCCTCAAACAGCTGATGTTATCCTACAAACACCAATTATCAATTTAGATGGACAGGACACTTTAGTGTCGAAACTAACCCCTACAAGTAACTTTACCTCCAAGAACGCGTACAGGATTGTTTCAACAATCTTGCTCTACCTACAAATCAACAACCCAAGGTAGTTCCTCCCTAGATAATATCCCTTCTAAATCAGGTTTGGAAGATGAAACACATGTTGCCTCGGGTTCAAACTTTTGCTTGGAGACTTCTTCGAAAGGCGCTCCCCATAGGTAAACGTGCAAGTAAGTTTTCAACCCATATTGAGGCAGAGTGCTCTAGATGTGGCTGTGTGGAAGATGAAATGCACATGTTCTTTATTTGCCCTTTTTCAAAATTGGCTTGGTATTCTCATCCTTGGTATATAAAACTGAAATTCTCGCTACCACTCACCATTACGTTCCTGACATGATATAAGCTTTGCTCTCATCATCTCATCCTCAAATTAATATCATAAGCTTGTACACTTTTCTCTGATGCCTATGAAAAGCAAGAAATGATTGTCTCTTTGACAGGAAATGTCCGAGACCCGTCGATGTCTTTTCTATTTCTAACGCTATTATTCAGGGATCCAAACTTGAAAATCGAAACCGCCATGAAGATCAAGCTCCAACAACTAGAGCCAACACACATCAGGATCATGTTATTGGGGATTTGGTTCAGAACCCAGTCTTGTTTTGCAGGTGACGCCATCTTCTACGATGCAGCTTGGAAGACAGATCAAAACATGCAGCCAACTCCAGCAGGCATCGGTGTCTTCATCCAAGCGAAGAACAACCAACACTTCAAGAACCTTTATATCTCGGCCTTGTCTCCTCCAGCTTTTTCACCACTCCAGGCTGAGGCTTTTGGCCTTATTCTTGCCACCAAGCTAGCAGAGATATTACAATTCCAGGAGCCTTACTTCTATACTGATTGCTCGATTTTGGCATCAACTGCAGCTGCAAGCGACATCATGTCTGCGCCAGGACACTAGACAATCAGGCCTCTAGTTGCAGAAATACAAGCCAGGGCCTCCTTTAAGGCCAACAGGATCTCTCATATTCACAGGAGCTTAAATGTAAAAGCCCATCACCAGGCAAGATTAGCCGAGAAACTTAGCAATCAGGTGCTTATGTTCAGACTCGGATCAATGTCCAGTAAGGGGCATCCTCTATGTATCAAGCGTGGATCCATTCACGCTGCTTTCTGTAAAATGTGCTTAAATTAATAAAATCTTTTATGTTCAAAAAAAAAGACATTGGGCACTGATGCACAAGTAATCTATATGCATGCATGTTCATGTTGCCTTGTCATTTTCTGAACGGAAGAGATTATCAACACACAAATTGCATATCACATTGTATCACAAAACATCGAACCTTCTCACATGCATGCAGTTGTAGTATGCATGGGTGAGCATTCACCGGCCATTCCGGCCTTTATTTTGGCTCCATCCCCATTGGCAAGGCAGCTCTGCATTCATATGACCGACATGCAGGAATGCAGACACAAGGCTGTGTACTCCACCTGCTGACATCAAAGTTAATATAAAGCATGTCATCAGTATGACCAAGGTTTATTTGGCATTTCCATGTATCGTGCAACTATGACTTCACTGTTCAAATCATGTATGCTACTGAATAAACCAGAAAGGGGAGCATGAGTACCAAACTAAGTGGCGAGAACGGTCTCCTATCAGTGTGTCTCTTCCTCTGCTTTTCTTCCGCTTGATTCTTGTTCCTCCTCATCACCGACATCGGATGGAACTACATGTTCATCTTCATCCCCTGAGTCGGACAAATGAAGAAAGATGAATTAACAGAAGATAAATTCATTATTAACATGAAAATTTCAAGTACATGGTAATCTATCGAACAAAATTAAGATGGAAATTGTGTGTTAATACCTACACATCCCGATGGCCTACTGGCCAAGTGCTGCGTCAGTAGATCTCTCATCCTGACAGAATTCTCATCTGGTACGTATTCCTCCTCCGCAGCTTCCTGACTGTACTTCACGTCGCAACTGTTTGGCACGTAATCCTCCTCCACGGCTTTACCCTCCATGTCTATCACTATGTTATGCACCATGCAGCACACAACGATTATATCAGAAAACTGACGTGGATTTTCGGGGCGCCAAAACTCTCTGTGCAAGCACTTCCACGTGTCTTTTAATCTTGCCAACCCCATCAGAGTGATGGCTCTGACTGCAGAGAGTCTCCTATTGAACTCCACTTTGGGATCTGAGGAGAGATCCTTCTCCCGGTATGGTGTAAGAAGCCAGGGTAGAAGGGGAAATCCTGCATCACCAATTATGTATTCCCCAACTTCCGATCCATCTGATAACTTCACCTTGCCGCCATTCAGCCACTCACCCTTCTCGCGCTGCTTGCAGATTAGAGAGCAGTCCAAAATGCTCGACTGGGTTTTGGTACCTGACCATTCCACATTATAGTCGATGAACCTCATATCTGGGTCAACAACGACTTGCACAGCCATGCTGTAATTTTTCTCATGGTCGCGGTTTGGTTCAGCTGACGAGATGTAAGTTGTATCTACAACACCGCAGCAGTTCGGCAACATATGGATCAAGTCAAATTTGGATTTGTTCTTCTCCGTTTTAATGGGGTCTGACCAGCGCATGTGGTAGCTTCCTCGCTTCATCATAGCTTCCACAAACCTAAAAGTTACCAGCGAGACGGTCGACTCCTTTGTACTGAAATCAGATGCTACTGTCTCCACTGGCCCACCGGATATCAACATTCTCAGAGCAACAGCTATTTGATCTTCCGAGCACATCACCCTCCCATCAAGGAAGGTGTAACTGCTCACATCTTCCATAGACTTCACCAGGCAGCAGATGTAGTTGAAGGTTCTTCTTTTCATTTTAAAGTAAGATTCAAATCTTTGTTCGTCCTCGAGAAAAGATAAGGTTCCTGAGAAGAAAATTTGAAATTGATTTCATGATACACAAAAGGAAAGGGTATTAGAATGAATTAAGATGGATCAGTTGTGTAATTTACCTCCAAATTTTGATGACCTGTTGGCCAAGTGCTGGGACAAGATATCCCTCACCCTCACAGCGTTCTCATCTGCCAACTGGCAGGCTTGCTGCCTGTAATCCATGTTATGATTGCTCGGTATGTGTTCCTCCTCCAAGGTTGCACCCTCCATGTCTATCACTATGTTATGCAACAGGCAGGACACATGGGTTATCCGAACCAAAAGATGCAACGGTTCTCGGGAGAACAAGCCCCACGACCCACCTAGATACATCCACTTCCACATGTCTTTTAACCTTGCCAGCACTCTCTGAGCGATAGTTCTGGCTGCTAAGTGTCTCCGATTGAACTCCAGTTTGGGACCTGAGAGGTCCTTCTCTTGGTAAGGTGTGAGGAGCCAGGGGAGAAGAGGGTATCCTGGATCAGCAATGATATATTCCCCAACTTCTGATTCATCGGATAACTTCACCTTGCTACCATTCAGCGCCTGACCCTGCTCACACGCCTTGAAAAGATTAGACGTCTGAAACATGCTATCTGAGTATTCAATAGAAAGATCTGTGATTCTTGTATCCGGATCAACAACAATTTGCACTGCGATGCTGTGTTTCTTCTTATGGTCACGGTTTGATTGGGCTGATGGCATTGTAGTGATGCAAGTTGTGTCTACAACACCGCAGCAGTTTGGTTGAGCTGATGGCATTGTGGTGATGCAAGTTGTGTCTACAACACCGCAGCAGTTTGGCAAACCATGGATCGACTCAAACTTGGATTTGGTACTCTGCATTTTAATGAAGTCTGGCCAGCGCAAGTGGTAGCTCGCCTGTTTCTGCATAGCCTCAACAAACCTCCAAAAGATTAGCCCAAAGGTTGACCTGCTCACACCAACATCAGATAATATGGTCTCCACTGGCACACCAAATATGAACATTCGTAGAGCAATGGCTACTTGATCCTGTAAAAACAGAACCCTCCCATCAAGAAGGGTGATATCTTCTACAGGCTTAACCAAGCAACATATGTAATCGAACGTTCTTCTTTTCAGTTTGAAGACAGACTCAAATCTTTGTGCATCCCCAAAATAAGATAAGGTTCCTGAGAAGAAAATGTAAAAGTGGTTACAAATGTTATAGAACTTCACATGGACAAATCAACTCCTCCTGTATTGCAAACGGATATACACACAGATCAGTTACATGGACCTACTAGGCCAGTTATACTTTGTAACTAAACTACATAGAATATAGATTATATACAGTAAATAAGAGAATCCTACAATTTCCAAGCCATGCTCTCTCTCTCTCTGACAATGTTAGAATAAATGACTCCCGGTCAGATATGAACTTTATTAATAAAAGATACCGCACAGGATCTGCATATAGTAACCTGGGGAATAGGTAAAATACATTAAAATGTGTGAACAGAAAGTTGTATTGAATAAAAGGAGCCATTAAAAACTCGTATATAAACCTGTGTAGCACCATGTGCTTAACTCCAAATTCCCAGGAGAACAAAAAGTGGTATTTAATAAACATGTAAGAGAATAATTCTATGTTGCATAAGATGCAGCAGGTGTCGTAACTAACATGTATATGTATGACAAAGTTAAGTTTCTTTAAAAACTTGTTTGCGGTGAAATAAATCAATATCAGAGAAAGAATATAGAATCATCCTATCAACAATGCTACACTTACGGGCTGGTTTTTACGGGATTTGGTTTACGGGTTGACGTGGGGATGGTGGATGATTTTCAGTTCCTAGAATCACGGGAGGCAAAAAATTTAGACCAGCCAGGTTGCTCCACCTCATCCCGTACAACTTCCCCATAAAAAAATTCCGTAAGTCTAGCATTTTTTATCATCCTATTCATCCTTCGAAACGACACTTAAGAAAAACGATAGATATGAATTACTATCATCTTTCAGCACAAATGGATAAAAGGTTGGAAACAAAATAGACTACAGAACACCAGGACGAATCAAACAAAAGCTTGTACGTTAATTTACCAGAAGATATGTAAGGTTGCGCCCTGATATTTGTCACAGAATTGCAGGGAGCTTGATGGTGCCGACTCCTAAAATCAGGATGGTTTTGTGCATTCACAGAAGCAAGACTTAATTCTTGGGATAACACTGTTTGCATGTTCTTAACGAGCTCCCTAGCCTGTGTAAACTTTTCATCATCAGTAACCTCTTGAGTCTCTTTTATGAGATGAACAAAACTTATCAGGTTGCGTGCTCTCTCCAGGACCTCACCTTCATTGCACTCAACAAGTGGGCCAACTTTTTCTTCAATCAACTTAATCATTAGAAGTATTGATTTTTCTGAAAAGAAGCCCTTGTCAACAATTTGTTCTTCTTCACCAGACCCAGTTGGAGCTTCGCTTCCCCCACTAACTTCAGTTTGATCAACAGCTAAATATTTAAATACCACATCCAATTTGTTGTTGGAATCAGCCAGCCTCTCAAGGTAAATACTGCAACAGGATGTGATCACCTTATGTGCTGCCTGGATGTAGACTGCTCTAACTGACATGGGGCTGGTCCTTGGCTGCAAGAGTGCCTCAACAAGTTCAACAGGATGCTTGATGAATTCCGCATATTCACCAGAGACCCATGCAGCAGCAGAAAGAACAGGGCAGAGGAGGTGGTTCCCAAGCAAAGCAGGGTCGATTAGGAGTGTTTTGGCCGCACAGACAAGCCTTGGCCATGCATCCTGCACCCTGAGTCCTACCTGAACAAGCTGTCGGGCAATCTCATCCCCCAATTGCGAGGCACAATGCATGCTCCTTGCAATATCAGTGAGGAGCCCGACATACCAGTCGAAGTTCATCACCACTTCATACTCATTGCGACAACATGCTGCTAGAACCGCTCCAAGTATTTCGTTTGCAAACTCTGGCTCTGACTTGGAGGCTTGAGGGACCAGTATGCCAGCAATGCCCATGATATTGTCGCCGTCGACCATCTCCATGAGAAGGTGCAACGCCTCCCTACATATGTTGGAGTTAAAGCCATCATTCAGTAACAGCGCAATCACATCACGGCACTCATTCTCATATCCTGGGTAGAGCATACCAAGTGCCAGGAGCCCAAGGTTAGGATCACGAGCAACAGAAAGGAACTCCTTGACTTTCCCAATTGCGAGGCTCGCACCGTGCGCCGACCGTGCAGCCAGCACTGTGCGGATACACTCGAATGTGAGGAACATTTCTGAAGAACGAGCGAGGAGCTGGCACACATGATCAACAGCGAGGAGGCTCGACTCCAGACTAGGAAGGAGCCTAGCCAACACCTTGAGCACGTTGATGAGTGCCCAGTTGGAGCGGGAGGTGGTGAGAAAGTTGTAGAGGTGAGGCATGAGCGGGAGGAAAGGAGCCGCGTCAGCCGGCGGCGCCGAGAGCTTGCAGAAGGCGACCGCGGCCGCGGTGGACGCCTGTGGATCGGGCGACACCAGGCACGAGGTCAGCGGCTCGAAGAGGACCGGGAAAGCCATGGACGGGTAGGCGGCCATGACGCGTGCAGCGTCGGCGATGGCATCAGGGTTGCCGATCGCCAGGTGGGGCACGAGGTCCTGCACAAGGTGGACGAAGAGATCATCGGGCGCGGCGGCGGCCGCGGCGGGTGAAGCGAGGAGGTGGCGCGCGATGGCGGAGAGGTGACGGGAAACAGCAACCTTGGTAGGACCGTCTGTGGAGCTGGTCTCGCGTTGTATCTCGGAAAAGGCGCAGGAGAATGCCGCCGACTCGGCGGCGGCGGGGAGGCTGGCAGCGCCGAGGGACCTAGCGAGGTCGTCCAGGGAGCGCAGCATGCCCTGTTTGAAATAGCAGCATGCAGTAAATTTCCATCGTCGAGCAGGACGGGACGGGAAGGAAGGAACGTGAAATAGAATAGCTTACCATCACCCTCATGGGCGGCAGAGCATCTTGCTTAATCTCTTCGAGTAGCAGACCCAAAAAAGAAGAAATGCCGCCACGTTCCCCATGTTCTTCTTCGTCCTGCTTTTGTTTTTCCCACTCTTCTTCGATCTGCCCAAACACAGCAATTAAAATGAGAACAAATTAAACCTAAATTAGAAGAAGTTGTTATTGACAAAACTAAATTGTTGGCCCAGAATTTGGCAATGGAAAAAAATAGCCTTAAACTGGGAACTTACACAACTCTCAAAATACCTACACACTCCCAAGTCTTTGCCTTTCCACGAGAGCACGGGACGGTGGCGAAATTTCCCGAGAGCAGTTTCGATAAGTTTATGTATAATGTCATTCTTGTCAATAACACACATATCCAGCTTCATGAGGGCAGAGAGGTGCTGGATGCCGAAATCAAAAGCATAATTCACACACTCTTCCTGATGCGCCTGAAATTTAAGCTCGAGGTGTTCTAGCTTAGGCATTGATCCCTCTTCGAACTCCACTGCGGTCCCACAACGACATATTTCAAGGAAGAAATATTTCAAGCTTCTGAACCCAGTACGGACGAAGATCTTCCCGTTTCTGCCATACCAAGTCTTCAGTTTCAGAGCAACCAAAGCAGGCATTCCTCCTAGGATTGCGATGTCTTCTGGTCTTATACAGTAGATAACACCGAGCTGTAAACTACTAAGATTCCCTAGCGAGATCATCCAATTCGGAACCTTGTCAATGATATATTCCTTGATGCAGATCTTCTGTAATGCAACAGGATTTACATGGCACCAGGATTCCAGTGACAGGAGGCATTTTTTTGGATAAACATCATCAGCATCGTAGCTGATAGTAAGATGATGAAGATTGCAAGAAGATATTAAAGTCCCTAGAAACCTTACATTATCCACCTTCTCTCTGAACTTTGAATGCTCCACATTTACACTCAACTTCCTTAACTTGGTTAGCTGACCCACTTCTTGCAGAAACTTCTCCTGTTCAGACTCGAAGACATGAACAACCCCTAGCTCCTCTAAGCTCTGCAGCTGTCCAAATATTCCATCCGACAAACAAGTAGGTCTGAAGTCGGCATAGAGACGGGCCAACCTTTGAAGCTCTGTCATAGTTGATGGCAGTTTTGAAATACAGGAACCGCTCATGTCAAGTGTTTCTAAATACTTTAGCTTTCCAATTCCTTCTGGAATCTCAAACATTTCCCATCCACTTGTAAGGCACAAGTACTTGAGAAGAAGCAACTTCTCAATATTTTCCAGATCCTCGTATCCTAAAGAAATGCAGTTTTCTAAGTTCAACACACGAAGAACTGGTAAATCAAGCATATAATTCTGCCAGGCATACCCAGAAACAGCAAGTGATCGAACATGGGAGAGATCCCCTGACACCGTAGCCATCTTATTGTGCCAGTTCACGATAGAGAGCCTGCGGACCTTGTGCTTTCCCCCGTGCTCTACATCACCAAATGATGTCATGAAGTTCTCTTCTTTGGCCTTGCATGTGATGAAATCAAAAATAATGTCATGAACACAACATGTCATCACAGGGCCATACTTCTGCTCCGCCTCGTCCCAGACAAAGGTATTTGACTCAGACGGTTGGATCAAACTTCTATTGATGAAATCATTAAAGTAACCCTCGCCTACTTCATATGTACTCCGCCCTTCTACTTCACGGATGAAACCCTCAGCCATCCATTTATGTATCAGACTGTTTTTCTCGATGACATCATCTTCTGAGTATGCACTCAAATACAACAAAGAAGCTCTCATATAATGTGGAAGATCAAAATAACTCAAAGATAATATCTTTGTCATGTCACCAGCACCATCTTCGCTTGCAAACGAAGAACCAATAGCAGCTAGAGCCTTGTTCCATACTTGTTCTGCAGTTTGATCAACAAGCAAACTAGACATGGTAATAATAGCCAATGGAAGCCCAGCACATTTTTCCAATATCATTTCAGATACTTCTTTTAGGTGAGGGGGGCATAAATCCTCAGAACTGAATGCTCTTCCAAGAAACAGTCTTCTGGAGTCAACAGAACTGAGGCCTTCCATTCTATAAACAGAATTTCTATCAGAAGAACAAAATGATGCAACTTCACTATTGCGTGTTGTAGTGATAATTCTGCTCCCATGATCATTATCCAGTAACGCATCTTTGATAATTTTCCATGCTTCTGTGCTCCATAGATCATCGATCACAACAAGGTACCTGCCATATGATTTTAATAAAGATATATTTATTATTGATGCCATGTAAGAATAGAGTTGCACCGTGTAGTAACATTCAACGTGACTAGCTATTACTAATAATATTACAGCAGATTATCCAGAGAGTGACGGCCAGCTTTCGACACAAAGTGTGCATCATTAGGCAATACGTCATTACTTTTCTTTAGCATTTTGATAAATATCTTATAACATTCTTATATTTTCTTCAGACAGTTCCTACCTGGATCCAATTTAGTGTCTAAATCAAGTAGTATATGAAAATTTGTAGGGATTACATCACAAAAAAAACTGTCTGAATTTTCATATTGTGATGTAATCCCTACAAATTTTCATCCTTGTGGATCCTTAATTATAAATAGACTAATTAAGGAATCTCACAATTCTATGTATTGTTAGTTCAGTATAGTAATAAGCGCTTGTACATACAAGCGTTGGTGCAACTGTGTATAGAGATTCTAGAAATGCGGAGTCCTTAGTCAACTTAATATGTGGGGATAAACAATAATTTGCGAGCCCAAATAATATGTATTTATAAGATGCTACGGTACATATTTCATGGATTGACAATTTAAACAACTGATTGACAATTTCAATTTTTGCTACTTTGCCATTAATTTTACATGACTCTTTTTTCAGTCAGTCGTCCAACTAGACTAGCAACTAATTCACGCCAGCATCTGAATCAAACGTATTGCTAGTTGCTAGGGAATGATTTTTAACAGTTCACAATGAAGATTTATTACCAGAGATCAGTGTAAGTGCTGCTGTATACATTTACAAGGCCAAGTATCTCATGTTGGATCATTTTGAGAAAGAAGCGGTAAAATTCTTAGAAACTCGACAGATGAAGAGTGGTACATTAGGCTTACTTCTTGTCTTGGAGATACTCTCTTAGTCTATCAATAAGCCACCGCTCGTCATCATTAGAAGGGTCGTGAACCATCCCGACCCTTCTAGCAATGTCTTTTAGAACAATTTTCATATTAGGCTTTCGAGAAACCGACACAAAAGCTTTGCAAGCGAATTCCTCTTTGATGGTTTGGAAGACTGCATTCCCGAGAGTAGTCTTACCAAGACCACCAGGGCCAAAAATTGACACCACTCGGAGCTGTGTAGAAGAGCCTTCATTCTTGAACAAATCGATGATATAATTCTTACGATCTTCGATGCCAACAAGTTTGCTGGCCTCCACATAAAGCGCGTGCAGCCTGGGATCAATGTCACATGTGGTAGAGTCAGGTGTTGAGCGGTCAAGTTTATACCTCTTGTGCCTCTTGCTTGCCTCGATAGCCCGGGCATTGAGCTCTTTGATCTCGCCGGCAATCTCATGGCGAGGTTTGAGCTTCTTCAGCTTGTCAAAGAACCCCTTCAAGCCCTTCCGCCCATCTTGCTTGCTGTCGGCACGAGCCATGAAGTCGTCGACACAATCCTCCATGTCAAAGGACAGCTCGCGGACTTCATCCCTCCATTCTATCATCTCAGGGTCGAGTTGCTCAGCATCTGCTAGCGCCTCTAACGCAGCCTTCATACTGCGCATCTCAGCTCTTGTGGATTCGACTTCACGGCGCACGCCTTTGATCTTGGCATACTCCTTATCCAGCAGATTGGAGAGCTTGGAAAGTAGCGGCTTCATCGCCCCAGTGCCAACGCCCACAAGCAGGGTACCCTCCATTGCTTGCTGCTACTATCTGAGATTGCTGGTACCCTCCGTGGGTGGAACACGGGAGGTTTTGCTTGAAGGTTTCTGGATCTGGACGAGCGTACCTCACAGTAGCTAGTAGAGTGTACCTCATAGTCAAGCATGGGGAGTTCCTATCGGTCAATGATAGCGGGAGGATGGGTTTAGACAAAACTAAATAAATCAAAAGTGGCACAAAGGCATCGAACAAATGAAAAGTTTAGGTAGCTGGCACGCTTTTGGTATTGGTACTTATCTGGCAAGGAATTAAACTAGCGAAACGAGGAGCATCTTGTGCCTGCCCAATGTTGTCCATGTGATGGCACATGAGACTGTCGGTTAAACCGAAAAAAATGTGTCGATCAGATCAATTGATCAAATAAGCAAGTGCAAGTACCAAGGTTACTACTTTCCTGTATTTGTGCCAGAACTATTACTTTTTTTCTTTTGGAGAGAAACTACTTATTTGAAGCAACCACATATGTTTTTCCTTCAGCATGTAGCTTTTGCTGCATTTTTTAAGTAATATTTCCATGCATTGACAATGCACATCATTGGGTTTTAGCTTTTGTCGTTGCTACAGAAGTTCCTGTACAGAAACAAGAACGGAAATGACAAACTTACCTCGGTAAGTGCTGGTGACACAAGTTCTCTTTGCATCGTTTTACCCCGCAGCTAGCTGTTGGATGGTCTGATAAGAGAATCTCGTTAATAGAATTGATGTGAAATGATTTCTAGTCATATCTGTAACAGTGAAATTATGCATCGTCCGGATAACAAGAATCAAATTGTATTGCGGTGTATGAGAAGTGCTTGTATAAATCCCATTAAAGTACAGGTCGTTGCTGAACTCAATCAAATATAATGGTCCCAAAATCAGCTACTCCTACTTATTGAAAAGTGAAAAGACCAAGAAAAGTAAACTAAGCAAGGAAACAGTCCATGTGAGCAAAGTAGCAACGGCCCATCTTTAGTTTGTAGCTTACAATAGTTACTTAACATAGAATCAATTACATCTTAAACATGGGACCAGATAAACAGATTGTAGTTAACAATGAAGATGAGCCTCATAGGCAACAAGAATCATCACAGTAGCTTTTCCTTAAGCTAATGGCCACTGTCATTGGTATCTCAAGAGGGACTAAAATACAACTCCACTAACTAGGAGCATCACGTGCTCTGCCCAGTGTTATCCATGTGAATGAAGAAAAAAAATGTGTCAATCAGAGTGATCAATTCATTCAGTTGATCAGATAAATATGAGTGTAAGTAAGTCCAAACAAAGGTTTTCCCTTGTGGATGTAGGTTTTAGTTTGCTGCATCTTTGCCTGAAGCAATCTTTGGGTCAATTAAGACGCACCACATCCAATTGTTTTTTAGCCTTTGGGAAACAAAATTCAGCATCCAACCTGGGTGAGTGAATACTTTGGCTTCGTTTGCGCCGTGTCACCATACAGATCGAGCCTGATAAGAGAAGCTCATTAGTCGAGTTGAGCCGAAATGACTATCTGAATATCAACTGTAAGTAAATCCAGGGATTAGTCTGAAACAAAGATGGCATAGACGGCCTCAAATTTACCATCAGGAAAGTAAACCTCTCCGCCCACTCTGTTCAGAGATCTTGCCCGCCGTGAGCTCACCCATCACGGCTACCTCGATCGAGATCCCCTTGTCCACCTCTGGCTTCTTGATGGGAGGACTCTCCCTGGCCTCCTTCATGGGCGTTAGACCTCCCACGCCGAGTTTTGTTGAGATTCCACCACATCTTGCCATCTCAGCACCCTCAAAGAACCTCCAATTCGTTTGTTCCACCGTCGGTCTCCTCCGCCGCCCGCCGCAGCAAGAGCTCGCCGTGGGGAGACAGGGAGCAGACTAGGCTGGTGACACATTAGTCAATTAACAGTCCATGTGAGCAAAGTAGCAACGGCCCATCTTTGATTTGCAGCTTACAATAGCCACTTAACATAGAATCAATTATTACATCTTAAACATGGGACCGGATAGACAGATTGTGGTTAACAATGAAGATGAGCCTCATAGGTAATAAGAATCATCACAGTACCTTTTTCATAAGCTAATGACCACTGTCATTGGTATCTGAAGAGGGACTAAAATACAACTCCACTAACTAGGAGCATCACGTGCCTGCCCAGTGCTATCCATGTGAATGAAGAAAACAAATGTATCGATCAGAGTGATCAATTCATTCAGTTGATCAGATAAATATGAGTGTAAGTAAGTGCAAACAAATGTTTTCCCCTTTGAGTGATAAAATACAACTCCACTAAATATGAGGTTTTAGTTTGCTGCATCTTTGTCTGAAGCAATCTTTGGGTCATTAGGAGGCACCGGTACCACATCCAATTGTTTTTTAGCTTTTGGGAAACAAAATTGAGCATCCAACCTGGGTGAGTGAATACTTTAGCTTCGTTTGCTTGCAGCGTGTTACCATACAGATCGAGCCTGATAAGGGAAGCTCATTAGTAGAGTTGAGCCGAAATGATGACTATCTGAATATAGACTGTAAGTAAATCCAGGGATTAGTCTGAAACAAAGGTGACACAGACGGGCTCATCATATTTACCATCAGAAAAATAAACCTCTCCGCCCTCTCTGCTTCGGAGATCTTGCCCTCTGTCTCGTAGGTCCTGGCCCGCCGTGAGCTCACGCATCACGGCTACCTCGATCGAGATCCCCTTTGTCCACCTCTGGCTTCGAGGACTTTCCTCGGCCTCCTTGATGGGCGTTAGACCTCCCACGCCGAGTTTTGGTGCGATTCCACCACATCTTGCCATCTCAGCACCTTCAAAGAACCTCCAATTCGTCTGTTCCGCCGCCGGTCTCCTCCACCGCCCGCCGCAGCAAGAGCTCGCCGTGGGGGATAGGGAGCAAGAGCTCGCAGTTCCAATGCCGCCACAGCCGCAGCCGCCTCGTCGATCCACATCATCAGTCGTGATCGGCGCCCCCTCCCCCTCCCCCTCCTCCTCCTCCTCACCTCGCCGGCGTCCTGTTGTCGGTGTCCTGTTTTGCTTTGTCCTCTGAATTTTCTTTGTGCATATCCCACCAATTGTGTCTTTGTTTTTTGGGTCAGAGTACAGTACCAGATTCCCCGGCACAAATAGCCCAGTTGCATTGTAAGCAAAACCTAGCCCAGCTGGGAGCTCCTATTTGACGCCAGGGCTCCAAGGATTTTCAATGAGCCACATCAGGCCCGACCCATTAAAACACGTACTTTTGTTATAAAAAAAAGTACAACTACTACGAAATCTCGAAACATATTTTTGCTTTTAAAATGCTTTGATAATAAGGAAGTACGTACGTGGTGCATACTACTTCATACACACTAAAAAAAAATTAGATACATGTGTTTTAAAAAAGGTTAAAATATCTTATATTTTAAAATATCCTATTAAATGGAGATATTTTAAAAAATTAGAGAGAAGACATATATAGCCTATTAGGGAGACATATAGATCTGCAGTTGATCTGCCTCTTCAGCTCTCCCTCACAACCATGTTCGTCCATCCGACCCTGACCCCGGTACCCTGTGAAGCATCAAGCATGTTACATGTTAGATTAGGGTTCTAGCTTCATATAATTTATTTATTTCACAATTTTAGGTGATACAGTACCGAAACTTAAGTCCGTTTTGCAAAAAGGAATAAAGGAAAACCGAGAGAATCAACCCATGGGGTCTCAAGGAGGTGGTTTAGTAATTGTCGACGGGATCAAACTAAGTAGAGAATATTGCTTTTATATTTTGCTACTCTTTTAGTTTTTATGTCGTAATATGAGATTTCTTAAGTGCTTAATAATAATAATTTATATACATCTTAGACTAAGAATGTGCGGTTGGATGTTAAGTTTTAATATTGTGCAAGTGAAGTAGATACACAACATTTCTAGATATGCTTACATATATTAGCCTTAGGGTCCACAACGTCAATTTCGCCTAGGTCCTCGCTAGTGTAAGTAGCCATGTCGTTTGTTATGTTTTTTGTAACTAAGTAGGAAACCTTGCGAAGATACGCATGTTGGCATTGATCTTCGGTTACAACAACCAAAGAGATTCCACCACATCTCGCCATCTTCGCACAGTCTCGACCACCACCCACCGCTGAAAGATCTAGCTCGCCGTGGGGGACATGGAGCAGACTCGGCTGGCAAGGCCAGGCTGCAAACTACTGCGGCAGTGCCCTCCAGTCTTGACGGAGCCCTTTCTAATGTTGCCGCCTCACTTCATCGATGCAACTATTGTCAGCGTCCTGCCTTGCTTTGTCCCGCAATCTTCTGAATCTTCTTTGTGCATAAGGCCACGAATAAGCCTGCAAAGTGGGAGCGGCATGTCCGCGGTGCCATCTCCGGGCGAGAGAAAAGGTTAAGTGGGATTTGCGGGCTGCTCCGCTAAGCCCACATATCCCACATAAACATTAGAAATTACAGCAATAAATATTTTGAGAAAGCATCACAGCAAATTAATAACAGAACATCGAGGAATAGTAAATTGCTTGGCTCAAGTTAAAGATCTGGAAATAACAGAAGATCAAGGAATAGTCAAATAATTCAGACGAAGTCATCTTTTCCATGGAAAATGGCACCAAAGGAATCTAGTAGTAGTAGGTCTATCCATCCCGGTGACGCAACAATCTTATGTGGTAGAAGAGGGAACAACCTTTGCTGGTTAGTTATCCTTTGCTTCCATTCTTGCCCTCTTCGTCTTGAGGGACAGTGGAGAAACCAGCATCTGGATCTTCGGAGCCTTTCTCGAGTCCTTTCCCACACAGAAAGAAAATAGCATAGTGAGATAGAGAGTAGTTTCATGTCAGCTACAATTTAACCAAGTTGATGACAGAGAGGTCATGGCTGACAACGCAACCATGCCCAGGAAAGCAGGGAGTGGTTGCAACCAATACATATACGGAATATAAGAACTTGCGTACAAGTAAACAATATAATCAAAACAGAGCTAACTGTAAAATTCAGATTACCTAATCTTGAATTCCTATAGGACTTGGGCACCGACTATTTAAACAAATCGTCAAAGACATTATTTGGCCAAAGTGATCACCAATAATTTGTTGGGAGATCCTCTTGAATTTTGGCGATTTGTTTAATACACAGAAGCTGATCCCATCCAAGGTTAGCAATCAAGGGGTTTTATTAACGCATCTGATCATAGATGGGGCATCTAAACAACAGTGCTGGAGATATACATACATAGAGAGATTTCGAGAGAGAGCACTCACAGCCCGTGGTCGACATCGATCTACAGCTTCTTTTGGCACGCAGGCAGATCTTGGTGGACTAGAGGGCAAGGATCATCGGCAGAGGCGGAGGATGATGCTTAGCGAGTAAGACCCGTTGGGTCATGCCCTTAGCATCATCCTTCGTCTCTGCGGGATGATCATCGCCCTTGCATCATCATATTCATCCCGGCCGGCAAAGACGATCCAAGTCGAGAGGGCGAAAAGATACAAGAGGGCGAGGATCAGGGCGCAGAGACGGAGGAGGATGCTTAGCATTGGGTCATGCCCTTGCATCATCATCCTCCGTATCTGCGGACTGATCGTCGCCCTTGCATCATCAGACGATCCAAGATTTTGATTGATTTGCCTGTGGCATAGGCTTGTATTTATGGCCGGCCAGCAGGATCAAATATGGTATCCCTCGATCCGACATTGACCGTACCAGATTCGTTCGATCCGTGGTCATCTCAAAAAACAGTCCTGCTAACTAATAGGGTACAAGCAGAACGATCTGGCGGACTTGATCTGGACTCCATCTTCTCATGGAAAGAGAATACTACAAAAAATGGAAAGAATAAGGCCCCGGGCTCGTGCTAATTATTTCTGGGCTTGGAGATTAATTAGCAGCTTCCAGTTTTCGTCGTTCAGGAGTGGAGCCCAAGTCCACTCAAAAAAAAAGGAGTGGAGCCCAAGGCAAAGAAGTCACAAGGCACCAAATAAAAAGGTAAAAAGATTAAATCTTAGAAGATGAGAGTAACATCTCTACTCGTGTCATTTCTCGGCAACACACGTTAGCGGAGCACTTATAATCACCTAGGGCTAAAGTTATTGCTAATGAGAAAGAAGAGCTCACACTCACATTCATGCCAGAGAAGGTGTTTACTTGCTTGATTGTATTTATCCATAAATGATTTTCCACCTAGATGCATCTCTAAACAATCTATATTCTTTCAAAGCATAAATTGGGGGAAAAAAATCACCTATTCACCTCACCTGTAGTCGGCCATACGAATCTTGCAAGGGGCAATCTTCCAGCTGTACTCTGAGAAAGCACCAGCTTCATTAACATTTCCTTGAAAAATATTGAAATGTTATCCATCAAGATCTGCCGACACTAGTAAACTTGGCTTTTCTGATGCAGGAAAGGAGCTGGAGCCTTTTAAACGCTGCCAGTATTGCCTTCATCCCCTAGAAGCAAGAAGCAAGATCTGCCCTTTACTATCACCCCATCAGCTTAATGCACCGTTTTGCGAAGATATGTGGCAAGTTGATAGCTTCCGAACTAGCCCCTGAGCTCAGTAACCTAATCAGCACAACCCAAAGCGCGTTCATCAAGAAGGGAACGATCCACGTCATTATTTCCTTTGTTAGAGGGGTAATAATCAAGGAAGCGCACAAGAAAAAAATCCACTGCTTTTTCTGAAGCAAGATTTTGCAAAGGCATTCGATTCAATTCACTGGGAATATCTGCTAGAGGTCCTCCATGTGTTTGATTTTAGAGAAACGCAATTTTCCTAATGTTATCGCCGCCAACTTCCCCCGGAAATTATAAGGAGGGATCTCATTTAATTATATCCGACTACTAGTCCATTTGAGGATTTGCATTTCATATTTTGAGAAAGAGATACACTAAAAATCTTCAAATGAACTGAGATAGAAGTAGGATTAGATCTGACGTGCCTAGGGCACGTAGCTGCTTTCAGACGGTTTTATTACATACGTGCTTGATAACCCAATGAGCATGATTTAATACATTTCTTCACAATAAAGGTTTTTTTTTGGCACGGATCTCCACAACAAAGTTCACTTAGCATAAGCCGTTCCAGTTAAGCCACTCTTCTTGTGATATTGGCAATTCTGGATCTGAAGAAGAATACTCACTTCCAAAAGTTAATATTACTCCTCTTTACAGAAAAAAGGTTAAGATTACCAATACATTGGGCATTAATGCACAAATAGTCTATACGCATACATGTTCATGTTACATTATCATTTTCTGAACTGAAGAGATTATCACCACACAAATTGCATAACACAAAACATCCAACCTTCTCACATACATGAACTTGCAGCATGCAAGGGTGAGCATTCACCAGTCATTATGGCCTTTATTTCGGTTCCATCACTCCATTGGATGGGTAGCACTGCATTCATGCGCTTGATATGACCAACAAGCAGGAATGCAGGCACAAGGCACAAGCTATTCCACCTGTGGCTGACATCTTCATCCAAGGCCCGGCTGTGCAGCCACCTGCTTACATGCAAATACGACCAAGGTTTATTTGACATTTTCATGTATGGTTTAACTATTGACTTCACTGTTCAAATCATGCATGCTACTGAATAAACCAGAAAGGGGAGCATGCGTACCAAACTAAGTGGCGAGGACCGTCTCTTAGCAGTATGTCTCTTCCTCTGCTTTTTTTACACTTGATTCTTGCTCCTCCTCATCACCGACATCGGATGGAACTACCTGTTCATCTTCATTCCCTGAGTCAGACAGATGGATCAAAGATGAATTAACAGCAGATAAATTCATTAAAATGGAAACTGCAGGTACAGGGTAATCAAACAAAATTAAGATGGAAACTGTGTGTTAATACCTACACATCCCGATGGCCTACTAGCCAAGTGCTGCGACAGTAGATCCCTTATCCTGACAGAATTCTCATCTGGTATGTATTCCTCCTCCGCAGCTTCCTGACTATACTTCACGTCGCAACTGTTTGGTACGTAATCCTCCTCCACAGCTTTACCCTCCATGTCTATCACTATGTTATGCACCATGCAGCACACAACGATTATATTGGAAAACTCACGTGGTTTTTCTGGGCACCACAACTCTCCGTGCAAGCACTTCCAACTGTTTTAATCTTGCCAACCCCCTCAGAGTGATGTCTCTCACTGCAGAGAGCCTCTCATTGAACTCCACTTTGGGATCTGAGGAGAGATCCTTCTCCTGGTATGGTGTAAGAAGCCAGGGTAGAAGGGGAAATCCTGCATCACCAATTATGTATTCCCCAACTTCCAATCCATCTGATAACTTCACCTTGCCGCCATTCAGCCACTCACCCTTCTCGCGCTGCTTGCAGATTGGAGAGCCGTCCAAAATGCTCGACTGGGTTTTGGTACCTGACCATTCCACATTATAGTCGATGAACCTCGTATCTGGATCAACAACGACTTGCACAGCCAAGCTGTAATTTTTCTCATGGTCCCGGTTTGGTTCAGCTGACGAGATATAAGATGTATCTATAACACCGCAGCAGTTTGGCAACATATGGATCGATTCAAATTTGTATTTGATCATCTCCGTTTTAATGGAGTCTGACCAGCGCACGTGGTATCCTCCTCGCTTTATCATAGCATCCACAAACCTAAAAGTTACCAGCGAGACGGTTGACTCCTTTATACTGAAATCAGATGCTATGGTCTCCACTAGCCCACCGGATATCAACATTCTCAGAGCAACAGCTACTTGATCTTCCGAACACATCACCCTCCCATCAAGAAAGGTGCAACTGCTCACATCTTCCATAGACACCCTCCCATCAAGAAAGGCGTAAATGCTCACATCTTCCATAGACTTCACCAAGCAGCAGATGTAGTTAAAGGTTCTTCTTTTCATTTTGAAGAAAGATTCAAATCTTTGTTCGTCCTCGAGAAAAGATAAGGTTCCTGAGAAGAATGTAAAATTCATTTCATGATATACAGAAGGACGGGGTATTAGAATGAATTAAGATGGATATGGATCAGTTGTGTAATTTACCTCCAAATTTCAATGACCTGTTGGCCAAGTGTTGGGACAGGATATCCCTCACCCTTACAGCGTTCTCATCTGCCAACTGGCAGGCTTGCTGCCTGTAATTCGTGTCATGGTTGCTCGGCATGCGTTCCTCCTCCAAGGCTGCACCCTCCATGTCTATCACTATGTTATGCAACTGGCAGGACACGTGGGTTATCTTAGCCGAAAGATTCAACAGGTCTTGGGAGAACAGGCCCCACGACCCACCTAGATACATCCACTTCCATGTGTGTTTTAACCTCGCCAGCACTCTCTGAGCGATGGTTCTGGCTGCGGAGTGTCTCCGATTGAACTCCACTCTGGGACCTGAGAGGTCCTTTTCCTGGTAAGGTGTGAGGAGCCGGGGGAGAAGAGGGTATCCAGCATCACCAATGATGTATTTCCCAACTTCTGATTCATCGGATAACTTCAGCTTGCTAAGATTCAGCGCCTGACCCTTCCCACATGCCTTGAAAATATCAGAGTTCTGCAAAATGCTATCTGGCCATCCCATAGAAATATCTATGATTCTTGAATCCGGATCAATAACAGCTTGCACTGCAATGCTGTGATTATTTTCATGGTCGCAGTTTGGTTCAGCTGATGGTGTTGTATTGATGCAAATTGTGTCTATAACACCGCAGCAGTTTGGCATACCATGTATCAACTCAAACTTGGATTTGGTACTCTCCATTTTAATGGAGTCTGGCCAGCACAAGTGGTGATTCGCTCGTTTCAGCATAGCCTCAACAAACCTCCAAAAAATCAGCCCGAAGGTTGACCTACTCACACCAACATCAGATAACACGGTCTCCACTGGCACACCACATATGAACATTCTTAGAGCAATGGCTACTTGATCCTGTAAAAGCAGCACCCTCCTATCAAGAAGGGTGATATCTTCTACAGGCTTCACCAAGCAGCATATGTAATTGAAGGTTCTACTTTTCAGTTTGAAGATAAACTCAAATCTTTGTGCGTCCCCAAAATAAGATAAGATTCCTGAGAAGAAAATGTAAAAGTGGTTACAAATGGTACAAAACTGCAATATGGACAAATGAACTCCTCATGTATTGCATACGGACATACGCATGGAGTTACATGGACCTACTAGCTAGGCCAGTTATACTGTGTAACTAAACTACACAGAATATAGATTATACAGTAAATAAAAGAATACTACATTAATTTCCAAGCCATGATCTCTGCTCTGACTTTGTTAGAATAAAAGACTCCCGTTCATGTATGAACTTTATTAGTAAATCATAGCAATCAGGATTTGCATATACTCCCTCCGTTTTAAAATATAAGATGTTTTAGCTTTGTGAAACAAATGTATCTAGACTTCTTTTAGTATATAGGTTCACTCAAGTTTGGAATGAATCTAGACACCTAAAGAAGTCTAGATACATTTTATTCACAAACCTAAAACATCATCTTATATTTTGAAACGGAGGGAGTAGTAACCTAGGGGAATAATGAAAATACATTATAATGGGTGAACTCAGAAAGTTGTATTGTATAACAGGAGCCGTTAAAAACTTGTATATAAACTCCAAATTCCCAGAAGGAACAAAATGTGGAATTTAATAAACATGTAAATAATTCTACGTTGCATAAAGATGCATCAGGTGTCGTAACATGTATATGTATGAGAAAGATAAGTTGCTTTAAAAACTTGTTTGTAGAACTTGTAAGACTCAAGAGAACGACAGATATGAACTCAAGCATGATACGAACTACTCCCTCCGTCCCAAAGCTTAAGGCTTATATTTTTTTTGAAAAGTCAAGCTACAAAAAGTTTGACCAAACTTCTAGAAAAAACTATCAAGAACTATAATATTATATAGATATCATGTGAATATATGTTTCATAATGTATCAAAGGGTATGTATTTCATATTGTAAATGTCAATACATTTTTCTACAAGCCTTGGGATGGAGGTAGTATCATCTTAAGCACAAATGGATAAAAGGATGGAAACAAACTAATCTAAAGAATACCAGAACGAATCAGACCAAAGCTTGTATGTTCATTTACCAGCAGATATGTAAGGTTGCATGATATTTGTCTCAGAACTGCAGGGAGCTTGAGGTGCAACTTCAGGCTTAGTATCTTTACCTTGACGATGCCGACTCCTAAAATCAAGATGGTTCTGTGCATTCACAGAAACAGGACTTAATTCTTGGGAGAATACTGTTTGCATGTTCTTAATGAGCTCCTTGGCATGTGTAAACTTTTCAGCATCACTAACCTGTTGAGTCTCTTTTATGAGATGAACAAAACCTATCAGGTTGCGTGCTCTCTCCAGGATCTCAACTTCATTGCACTCAACAAGTGGGCCAACTTTTGCTTCAATCAACTTAATCAAGTGAACTATTGATTTTTCTGAAAAGAAGTCCTTGTCAACAATTTTCTCTTCACCAGACCCAATTGCAGCCTCACTAACAGTTTGATCAATAGCTAAGCATTTAAATACCATATCCAATTCCTTGTTGGAATCAGCTGGGCTCTCAAGGTAAATACTGCAACACGCTGTGATCACCTTATGTGCTGCCTGGATGTAGACAGCTCTGACTGACATGGGCAGGAAACTGGTCCTTGGCTGCAAGAGTGCCTCCACAAGTTCAACAGGATCCTTGATGAACTCCGCATACTCACCAGAGACCCAGGCAGCAGCAGACAGAACAGGACAGAGTAGGTGGTTCCCAAGCAAAGCAGGGTCGATTAGGAGTGTTCTGGCTAAATGGACAAGCCTTGGCCGTGCACCCTGCACCCTGAGTCCTACATCAACAAGCTGTCGGGCAATCTCATCCCCCTGGGCACAATTCAGGGTCCTTGACACATACCCAAGGAGCCCGACATACCAGTCGAAGTTCATCGCCACTTCATACTCATTGCGACAACATGCTGCTAGAACTGCTCCAAGAATTTCGTTCGCAAACTCTGGGTCTGACTTGGCGGCATGAGGGACCAGTATCCCAGCAATGCTCATGATGTTGTCGCTGTCGACCATCTCCATGAGAAGGTGCAACGCCTCCCTACGGATGGTGGAGTTGAAGCCGTCATTCAGTAACAGGGCGATCACATTACGACACTCATTCACATATCCTGGGTAGAGCATACCAAGTGCCAGGAGCCCAAGGTTAGGATCACGAGCACCAGAAAGGAACTCCTTGACTTTCCCAATTGCGAGGCTCGCACCGTGCGCCGGTCGTGCAGCCAGCACCGTGCGGATACACTGGAATGTGAGGAACATGTCTGAAGAACGAGCGAGGAGCTGGCATACTGGGTCAACAACGAGAAGGCTCGACTCTAGATTAGGAACGAGCCTAGCCAACACTCTGAGCACGTAGATGAGCGCCCAGTTGGAGCAGGAGGTGGTGAGCAAGTTGCAGAGGTGAGGCAGCAGCGGGAGGAAAGGAGACACGTCAACCGGCGGCGCCGACAGCTCGTAGAAGGCGGCCGCGGCCGCAGTGGACGCCTGTGGATCGGGTGACACCAGGCATGAGGTCAGCGGTTTGAAGAGGATCGGGAAAACTGTGGAACGGGAGGCGGCCAGGACGCGTGTGGCCTCGGCGATGGCGTGCAGGTTGCCGCTCGCCAGGTGGGGCACAAGGTCCTGCGCGAGGTGGGCCAAGAGGTCATCGGGCACGGCGGTGGCCGCGGCAGGTGAAGCGAGGAGGTGGCGCGCGGTGGTGGAGAGGTGACGGGAAGCAGCGACCTTGGTAGGACCATCCGTGCAGCTGATCTCGCGTTGATCTCGGAAAAGGCGCAGAAGAGTGTCGCGGACTCGGCGGCGGAGGGGAGGCTGGCGGCGCAGAGGGACTTAGCGAGGTCGTCAAGGGAGCGCAGCATGCCCTGTTTGAAAATGATATAGCAGCAGTGAATTATCAAGCAGAATGCATGGGAAGGAACGTGGAATAGCAGTGAGTTACCATAACCCTCATACGCGGCAGAGAATCTTGCTTAATCTCTTCGAGTAGCAGACCCAAAAAAGAACAAACACGTTCCCCATTTTCTTTTTGCTGCTTTTTTTCTTCTTCCAACTCTTGTTCGATCTGCCCAAACATAACAAATAAAATGAGAACAAATTAAACCCAAATTAGAAAAAGATGTTATACAATTGACAAAATTAAATGGCCGGCCCATAATTTGGTCTATGGAAGAAAAAAAAGCCCTAAATTGAGAACTTACCGCTGTCTCGAAATGCAAACAGGAGTCTTCATGTGGAATGGGATGGTGGCGAAATTTCCCAAGAGCACTTTCGATAAGTTTATGTATAATGTGATTGTCGCCAATAACACGCATATCCAGCTTGGTGAGGGCAGAGAGGTGCTGGATGCCGAAATCAAAAGCATAATTCACACACTCCTCCTTATGCGCATTAAATTCAAGCTCCAGGTGCTCTAGCTTAGGCATTGATCCCTCTTCGAACTCCACTGTGGTCCCACAACAATAGATATCAAGGGAGAAATATTTCAAATTTCTGAACCCAGTACGGACGAAGATCTTTCCATTTCTGCCATACCAAATCTTCAGTTTCAGAGAAACCAAAGCGGGCATTCCTCCGAGGATCGCGATGTCTTCTGGTCCAATACAGTACATAACACTAAGATGTAACATGGTAAGATTCCCTAGCGAGATCATCCAATTTGGAACCTTTTCAATGATACAGTAGTCAATGCAGATCTTCCGTAATGCAACAGGATTTACAAGGCACCATGGTTCCAGTGACAGGAAGCATTCTCTTGAATTATTAATATCGTAGCGGATAGTAAGATGATGAAGTTTGTACGAAGATATTGAAGTTCCTAGAAACATTAAATTATCCACCTTTTCGCTCAACCTTGACTGTTTCACATATACACTCAACGTCCTTAACTTGGTTAGCTGACCCACTTCTTGCAGAAACTTCTCCAATTCAGTCTCGAAGACCTGAACAACCCCTAGCTCTTCTAAGCTCTGGAGCTGTCCAAATATTCCATCTGACAAACAAGCAGGTTCGAAGTCAGCATACAGACGGGCCAACCTTTGAAGCCGTGTCATAGTTGATGGCAGTTTTCTAACTGTGACACCACACATGTCAAGTGTTTCTAAATACTTCAGCTTTCCAATTCCTTCTGGGATCCCACTGATTGGATATCCAAGGCGCAGGTACTTGAGAAGAAGCAACTTTTCAATATTTGCCAAATGATAGTTTTCTAAACCACTGCTTCTTTTTATGTCCAACACACGAAGAACTGGAAAATCAAGCACAAAATTCTGCCAGGCATACCCAAAAACAGCAAGTGATCGAACATGGGAGAGATCCCCTGACACGGTATCCATTCCATTGTCGTGGCTCACGATAGAGAGCCTACGAACCTTGTGCTTACCCCCATGTTCTGCATCACAAAATGATGTCATGAAGTTCTCCTCTTTGGCTGTGCATGTGATGAAATCAAGAATAATGTCATGAACACGGCAAGCCATCACCTCGCCGTACTGCTCCTGGAAAGACCCAAAGCTATTTAACTCAGCCGGTTGGATCAAACTTCTATTGATGAAATCATTAAAGTAACCCTCGCCTACTTCATATGTACTCTGCCCTTCTACTCCACGAACGAAACCCTCAGCCATCCATTTATGTATCAGGCTCTTTTTCTCGATGATATAATCTTCTGGGTATGCACTAAAATACAACAAACAAGCTCTCATATAATGTGGAAGATCAAAATAACTCAAAGATAATATCTTTGTCATGTCACCAGCACCATCTTCCTTTGCAAGCGAAGAACCAACAGCAGCTAGCGCCTTGTTCCATACTTCTTCTGCAGTTTGATCAGCAAGCAAACTAGACATGGTAATAATAGCCAATGGAAGCCCAGCACATTTTTCCAATATTCTTTCAGATACTTCTTTTAGATGAGGAGGGCATAAATCCTCAGAACGGAATGCTCTTCCAAGAAACAGTCGTCTGGAGTCAACAGAACTGAGGGGTTCCATTCTATAAACATAATTTCCTTCAGAAGAACAAAATAATGCAACTGCACTGTTGCGTGTTGTAGTGATAATTCTGCTCCCGTGCCCATTATTCAGTAACGCGTTTTTAATAGTTTTCCATGCTTCTGTGCTCCATAGATCATCGATCACAATAAGGTACCTGCCATATGATTTAACAAAGATATATTTAATATTGAATCCATGTAAGATTTAACAAAGATACATTAATTCATGGTGGCTAGCTATTACTAGAATATTACAGCAGATTATTAAGACAGTGACAGCCAGCTTTTGACACAAAGTCTACGTCATTAGGCAATACGTCATTACTCTTGCTAGTGATTCCACTCCCGGCAAACAGCCAAGTTAGTTCGACAGCTAATAAAAAATTAGCTCAATTTTTTTAGCATTTTGATAAATATTATGTAGCATTTTTATATTTTCTTTGAACCATTCGTATCTGGATCCAATTTAGTGTCTAAATGAAGTAGTATAAGCAAATTTCGTAGGGATGACATCCCAAAGAAACTATAACTGAAACATAAATAAAAAATCAATAAAAAGTGAGAAACAGACTAATCATGGAATCTCACAATCCTAAGAATTGATAGTTCTTCAAATGACACTTCGGTACAGTAATAAGCGCTTGTACACAGTGGCGGATGTACATACAACAACAACCAAGCCTTTAGTCCCAATCAAGTTGGGGTAGGCTAGATATGAAACCCAAACGGAAACTAGAGAAAAGTGCAAGTCAAGCGGAAAGCAGTAAAAGGTGCAAGTCAAACAAGAACTAGTAGGCGGATGTACATCAGGTAGAAAAAAATTCTTTGCAAAACAGCAATTTTTCACCACATGTGCACTCTCAAAAATTTGGTTTTCCTCTGTTTTGGCACCAGTAGGCACCCTGGTGCTATGTTCTCTAACTCCGCCACTGATTGTACATACAAGCATTGGTGCAACCGTGAAATAGAAACTGCGGAGTCCTTCGCCAACTTAATATATGGGGATAAATAGTTCTTTGTGAGTCCAAATAATGCCTATTCATAAGATGTTACCATATACATTGTAATCGATTGACCTTTGTTTTTGCAAACTGATTGGCAATTTCAGTTTTTGCCACTTTGCTCTTAATTTAACACATGACTTTTGTTACAGTTAGTCGCCCAACTAGACTAGGAACTAACTCACGCCAGCATCTGAATCAAACGTATTGCTAGGGAATGGATTTTTAGGAGTTCACAATGAAGTTTCTGTTCCTCTGTTTGATGGGTGGCACGTGCTACTGAATATTGCAGGTTGTACCAGTGGATTTATTGCCAGAGATCACTCTAAGTGTTGCCGTATACATTTACAAGGCCACCTATCTCATGTTGGAGAATTTTGAGAAAGAATCTGTAAATTCTTAGAAATTAGACAGATGTAGAGCGGTACATTAGGCTTACTTCTTGTCTTGGAGATGCTCTCTTAGGCTATCAATCAGCCACTGCTCGTCATCATTAGAAGGGTCGTGATCCATCCCCACCCTTCTAGCAATGTCTTTTAGAACAATTTTCATGTTAGGCTTTCGGGAAACCGACACAAAAGCTTTGCATGAGAATTCATCTTTGATGGTTTGGAAGACTGCATTCCCGAGAGTAGTCTTACCAAGACCACCAGGGCCAACAATTGACACCACTTGAAGCTGTGTAGAAGAAGCTTCATTCTTGAACCAATCAATGATATGCTTCTTAGGACCTTCAATGCCAACAAGTTTGTCGACCTCCACATAAAGCGCGTGCAGCCTGGGATCAATGTCACAGGTAGTAGATTCAGGTGTTGAGCGGTCAAGTTTATACCTCTTGTGCCTCTCGCTTGCCTCAATAGCCCGGGCCTTGAGCTCTTTGATCTCGCCGGCAATCTCATGGCGAGGTTTGAGCTTCTTCAGCTTGCCAAAGAACCCCTTCAAGCCCTTCCGGCCATCTTGCTTGGTGTCAGCACGAGCCATGAAGTCGTCAACGCAATCCTCCATGTCAAAGGACAGCTCGCGGACTTCATCCCTCCATTCTATCATCTCAGGGTCGAGTTGCTCAGCATCTGCTAGCGCCTCTAGCGCAGCCTTCATGCTGCGCATCTCAGCACTTGTAGATTCGACTTCACGGCGCACGCCTTTGAGCTTGGCGTACTCCTTCTCCAGCAGATTGGAGAGCTTGGACAGGAGCGGCTTCATTGCCCCAGTGCCAACGCCCACAAGAGCAGCCTCCATTACTTGCTAGCTGCTATTATCTGAGATTTCCAGATCTGAGAGCAAGTAAAGTGGTGTGGGTGGAGAAGGAGGTCAAGCATGTGGAGTTCCTATCAGTCTGTTAAAAACTTGGATCTCTACTCTCTCGATTTAGTTCATCAGTCCAGATTACAACCATGGAAGCAAGGATTCATAAGAAAGAGGAAGAGAGGACCAGAGGAGGAAGACGTGCAGGAACAGCCAACCAAGCCAGCGAGGCTGCCGCATGTGTAGCCTATCTCCTTGTATCTGTACTCCTCTGTCACTGACACAGTCAATGATAGCAAGAGGATGGGTTTAGACAAAACTGAATAACTTGAGGGATCAAACAAAAAGTGGCTTAAGTAGCTTAAAAAGTACTATTGATGGCTGTGGGTGTTAGGTTTTATGCTCTTGTTGTATTGTTGTTTCAGGCTTTGGGAGTAGTCGGCATGTCGGGGGATTCAAGTTCTGTATGGTTTTTTATCCGGTTTCCCTTATAAACTGGATCACCTCTTTTCTCCTTAATGAATAGCGAGAGCTCCTGGCGGTTGCTAAAAAAAAGGTACTATTGACTAAATTTAAATCCTCAAACGAGGAGCATCTTCTGCCAGCCCAATCTTGTCCATGTGATGGCACATCGGTCAAATCAGAAAAAAAATGTATCAATCAGAGTGATCAATGCAAACAATTGATCAAATAAGCAAGTGCAACTGTGCAAGTACCAGGGTTAATACTTTCCTGTATCTGTGCCAAAACTATTAGTACTAATTTTTTTTTTTTTGGAGAAAACTATTTATGTGAAGCTAAACGCATATCCATGTGAAGAAAACAAATGTGTCGATCACCGATCAGAGTGATCAATTCATTCAATTTATCAAATAAACGATTATCTAAATATAGATTGTACCTAAATTCAGGGATTAGTCTGAAACAAAGTTGAATCAAGCTCATATTTACCATCAATAAAATAAACCTCTCCGCCCTCTGCCTCCAGGTCCCGGCCCGCCGTGAGCTCGCCCATCACGGCAACCTCGATCGAGATCCCCTTCATCACCTCCACGATCTCGCCCACCTCTGCCTCCTTGATAGGCGAACTCTTCCACGATCTCCTGCCGAGTTAGACCTCCCACGCCGAGTTTTCTTCCGGTTCCACCGCATCTCGCCATCTCCGCACCCTCACAGAACCTCCAATTTGTCTGCTCCGCCGCCGGTCTCCACCACTGCCCGCCGCAGAAAGATCTAGCTCGCCGTGGGGGAGATGGAGCAGACTCGGCTGGCGAGGCCAAGCAACAAAGGTACGGCGGCAGTTCCCTCCCGTCCCGACGGAGCCCTTTCCAATGCCGCAGCCGCCTCACTTCGCCGGCGCTCCTTTTTTTTTTTTTTTTTGAGTGCTCGCCGGCGCTCCTGTTATCGGCCACCAATTGTGTCATTGTTTTTTGGGTCAGAGAAGTACCAAATTCCCAAGCACAACATAGCCCAGTTGCATTGTAAGCAAAACCTAGCCCAGCTGGGAGCTCCTATTTAACGCCAGGGCTCCAAGGATTTTCAATGAGCCACATCAGGCCCGACCCAATAAACATGTACTTCTGTTCTAAAAAAAAGTATTTTCTCCGTCCACAAATTAGTGATTTGGTTTTGTCTAAATTTATATGTATCTAGATAAGTGCGTAGATACATTTAAATCTATACAAAGTTAAGTCATTTTTTTCGGACGAAGGGAGTACAGCTCCTCTTACTATGAATCTCGAAACACGCTTTTGCTTTCAAAATACTACTCTCTTCGTTTCAAAAAATTTACGAAGAAAGTGTATTTAGACTTTTTTTAGTGTGTAGATTTACTCTAAACATGAGTGAATCTACATACTAAAAGTAGACTAAATACATTTGCTTCACAAAGCTAAAACATCTTATATTTTGATTGAAACAGAGGGAGTATAATAATAAAGAAGCGACGTACATGGTGTATAATAGAAATGTGCACGTGTATCTAAAATATTTTTGTATCTCTCAAAAAAATATTTTGTATATGAAATTAAATGTTGATGTGTTTTTTACTGTTCATGTGACATGAGAAATTCTTATAAAATCAAAATAAATGTTCATGTGACACAAGAAATTATTATAAAATCAAAACTAATGTTCATGTCTATTAACGTCCATGCATCTTAAAACAAATATTCATGCCAATTTATATACTCATGTCATTAGTAAGGTATACCTATTTGCCAAAATAACTAAAACAAATAAAGCAAAATAATAATAGTATTTAATGTAACTGGTATAATCATAATAGTAATAATAAAAATAATAATTCAATCTAACAAAAGGAACAAGAGAAAAAATGAAAAAAAAAAGGATCTCACCTTGTTGCATATTGGTGTGGATATGGTATAAAGGTTTACCTAGAAGTGCGCTGCCAAGAAAGATCCAAAGATTCATCAAGGCATGGACCATGTACTTGCAGAGCTAGTAAAATAATGCACTATTATCTGGACTAAACACATGTTAATAACTCGCTAGGCCGGTCCACGGTGTAAATAGCCATGTCTTATACTTTCAAAAGAGACCGGTATTGTTAAGAATTGTGAGTCCTTATGGGCGTGTTTAGTTGCTCAAGGGTCATCGTGGGTGGTAGGCTAGCTGGGGCGCGACGGCCCTGGTCAGTCGTGCAGGATCATGGTGGAGGTGTGCCACGGTTTATGGAGGACGGTGCGGTGGTGCCTCTTTGGTGGGCGAGGCGCTCGTTCTCGGCGTCTCGCGGTCGGTGGCAATAGAGCATGAGGAGCTCCCTTGCTATGTGAGGAGGCCGGAGTGGCGGCTCTGGAGCGAGGTGGTGTGTTTGCTTGCCCTGGCCGCGTGGGTGGTGGGGCATGCCACCGTTGGTGTGGGCGTCGTCTCTCGTCGGTGGTCGTGCTTGTCGAGCGGTATGGGATGTCCTTGTGACTGACCATTGGAGGTTGTGGTCGCAGGTCTCCGGACGAAAGTCTTGCCCGACTTGGTCGGTGCCAACAACAGCGGTGTTCGAGGGCATCGTTTTCCCTCTTGGGGGCGATGTCGTGGAGACCCGACCCCCCTCCGTTTCTTACGCCGGGGTGAAAACCCAAATCTTGCTCGCCGGATTGGATGACAATGGCGTCTCCTGGACGTCGTCACCTCTTTGGAAGCATCATATTTAGGAATGTAGGAAACTTTTCTCGGGGTTGCTTGTGCTACCGACTGTGTCGATGTCTTCGGGTCCTGTCGACATGCGAGTGCCGACGACGAGTTTGTTGCGGCCTTCCTCTCACCATGAAGCCTAAGAGGCCTAGCCGTTTCTTTTGGCTCTGACTTCCTCTCCGGGGACATGGACCAGGCATTTCATAGCGTCCGCTATTGCCGTTGTGCTGGTTGCTGTCGGCGGTGCTCCAGACCTAGTCGAGCTAGGTCGTGCGGCCTCATCTTGGTTTTGCCGTTTTTTTCCTAAAAACTGTGCCTTTTGAAGTGTTTTATTTGTTCGATTCCCTTTTAACCAGACCCGTGTGTATATACATTTATATCGAATTTTGGCCAGTTTCTCTTTTAAAGTGGCCAATTCTCTTCTTTTAATAGAAAAGAGGGTGCTCCTTCTGGTTCCAAAAAAAATCATGCGCATTCTATCTAGTCCGGAGAAGCTGCGCTTAAACAATGGTACGCGGATCATGCGTGTTTCCCTGATTTCTGAACTTGATAGCTAGCAGTAGCATGCAATTAGTATTATTCCCTCCATTTTAAAATAGATGTCTCAAGTTTTTTATAAATTTGAATAAATCTATATACGAAACGATGTCTAGATTTATCTAAATTTTGACAAATCTGCGATATCAATTTTGAGACGAAGGGAGTACTACATAGCCTTTTCATACATGAATTTTCAAAACAAAACAGAAACCAATGGAGACGGGCCACAAAATTGTAGTACTCCCTCCGTCCCAAAATAGATGTCTTAGATTTGTCAAAATTTGAATGTACCTTTATACTAAATAGTGTCTAGATTTATCTAAATTTTGAAAAATTTGAGATATCTATTTTAAGACGAAAGGAGTAGTAAACGCCACTATACTATTTTCTTGAACGCCAAGCGGGAGACCTGCACGCACACCATGTCGTGGAATCAGTCTGTTAGGCCCTGTTTGGGAAGAGTGGATTCCGATGTTTTTTAGCGTAAGATCCACCGTGTTTTGGATGAATATATAACCACAACCCAAATCCCGAGCATGAGAAACGCAAAGTAGATCTCGCGTCCGGGAAACTCTTCAATCCAACGTGTTTATTGGTTTTTACCAGGCTTGCACAACACCAAACCAGTCTGCCAAATGGGTTGCTGAGTGTATTTTTGGGTAACATTTGGGCTGATAAAATACATGAGGTTACACTTGTATACCAGGCTGCCAAACAAGTCCTTATTGGACGATCTACATCGCACAACGCAGATTCCTACATCTAATTATACCCACTAGCACATCTATATCTATACCACTATATAATACACGAGTTTTGAATTTGGATTTGCCACTCGGTTCTACAGTCTTCCCTCCAATGCACCTTTGGTTTAATCTAAACCGTCGATTTACACCTTGGAGTATCTATGTGCCGCTCATCGATCCAGATCTCATTTGATCTGACAGCTGTAGTCTTTTGGATTCGTCACGGCAGATTTCCGCACGCTACTCGCGCTGACGAAGCTGCTAGACACTTTGAGAGTAGAGTGGAGGGCCCCATGTGGAGTACGAGTATGACCATTTAAAATCTATCTGCGGCGTGGCTTCAATGTTTGGAAGCAAATACAGTAGTACTACTCCTACCACCATTAAATATGGAGAAAAATCCTTATTTGACACTACTTCTTAATATGATTCCTTATTTGACACTGAAAACTTTCCGCTTCCTTATTTGGCCATTTCTGAATTTTTGTTGTCTTATGTGACACTTTAGTATATTTTGAGTGCTAACGGGGTTAATTAGGGACGTACAAAGATGTTTTTGCCCCTGATACATAATAGGACAAAAATATAAGAAATATTGTTGTACTGTGACGCAACCAACAATTCAAAACATGTGATAAACATGCGCCATAATTTGATGCCATGTGCCAACTTATTACACTCACGAGGACAATATGAAAAAATAACTGAAAAAAGTTCAAACGGATAAATACTCTATTGTCTCTGTAGATTATTTCCTCCGGCGTTAGATCAAAATCCCTGCTCTGCAGCGCGTTGATGAGAATCTACGCATCAGCTTCAATATGTGTATGTCACATTGCCCCACGTAGCAGCAACGATAATAGCCTCTGAACATGCGAGCGCTTCAGCTTGTGCCGTGCTTGCTGCATGCACGATATGATCTTCTGAACATGAGGCGGAGTTTCTGCTCCCGTATACGTACTATATATATACACACGCACGCATTATAGGAGCTAGCAAGTACTATTTGGTTTTTGGTCCGTACGCACGCGCTGCTCCGCACCTAAAAAAAGCAATGCGTGATCATGCTGCGCGGTCGAACACCAGAGAAGAATTTTGTCGCGCCTGATAGACAGAAACGGGTCAAACGGTTGAACAGGGGCATTTTGGTCCAACTAGAAAAAAATTAACAGAACTAACGATAGTGTCATATAAGGCAACCAAATTTTAGGAGTGGTTACGTAAGGAAATGAAAAAGTTTCAGTGTCAAATAAGGAAACATATTGAAAAATAGTGTCAAATAAGAAATTTTCTCTTAAATGTGAGCATTTTACAAAGTCCACGGCTAGCCTATGCACTAAATCATGGATCCATCTAAACAGTTGTTGTAAATTCGATGTGTTCAACTCCTCCTATCTGGCAAATGAATCTTCAAACTGTCACCATCTAGAAAACTCCCCTAGAACGAGAGAGAAATACAAATTACTCCATCCGTCCGCAAATAAGTGTACTTTTAGCTTTTAACTAAGTCAAACTTTATCAAATTTGACCAACTTTATAGATAAATATAACAATATATATTACATCAATTTAATATATTATGAAACTAAATTTGAAAATATTTTTGTTGGTACCAATTTAGTGTCATAAATATTGTTACGTTTTTCTTTAGAGTTGGTCAAACTTACTAACTTTGACTTAGAACAAAGCTAGAAGTACACTTATTTGCGGACGGAGGAAGTACTTAGCACTACTCAAAGAATGGTAGGGTATGTAGTACACTAGTATCCCCGTGTGTAATACAGCTTATCGAAAATATATAGTCTCTGGCGTGGGTTTACATTTTTCTTACTAAAATATTCATACTAAAAATACACGCGGAGGAGTTATGTGCATGGGTATTTTTAGCATGAATATTAGCATTTTTTCTTACCGTTATTTTTAGCATCTTACCATCTTAATATACTTCTTACCATCTTACAGAGTATTTTAGTAAGAAAAATGTAAAACTAATATAATTCATGACAATATTATAAAATTTGACAAGGTTTTATAGTCATAGGGGATGGAATTCGATCATTTCTTGTGACATACATTCTTGGGCATGGATACATCGTTTTATTGTGCAATGGATACATTTTTCGACCGGTGAAAAGATTGTTTAATTTATGCAATACCCTGTAAGATGGTAAGAAGTATATTAAATATTACTATAAAATGACCATAACTCTTTCCGAGTCTTCATGCGCCAATGAAAATGATCGTAGTTTAACATAACTTTTCGAAAGTGGGGAAAAATTGAGGAAACTTACAAATTGGAGGCCCAAATCGATTTTCATGGAGAGGTATATGTGCATCATATGCCTAGACGATGAATGTGCATCATGCGAAACCAGAGCTATAGATAGTACTCCCTCCATCTCACAACATAAGATTTATGGAACGAATGGAGTACTTCAAAAATATTTGAGAGATACTTATTTCAAAGTCAACCAGGTGTTGCAGCCAAATTCTGATCATAAAGCGTATTATTATGGGCTTTAGTAATACTCAGTATAAGATATTGTCTTGCACAAAAAAAAAATAGTCGTGCAGAGCACCTGCAGTTTACTAGTATTAGTAATGCAACTTAAGAAATTGGCGAGTCCTTAATCTAGTGTCGTGTTCTTCGGGCTCTCGCCGTGCTAGTTAGCTTTACAATATTGGTTTGCATCTGAATTTGTTTTCAGAATATTTTGAAATTCTGGAAGATGGTTTTTGATTTTGATTTTTTTAAGTGAGATCACCAGTGCCCATGCGTGCACCACGTCTACACTCCTAACACGCGGTACAAATTAAGAAATCTTCAGGCTCTTCATGTACTAATTTGCTTTACAATATTGGTTTGCGTCAACTACCTGGTGAGATGGCATCCACCTAGATATTCGATGAGGCCACATCATTGGCAGCAGATGTGCACGTGATCGTGCGTGCTCTCATAGATATAGATTCACTCGCTCACACACAGAGAACACTCATAAATGGTTCGTACGGAGTGGCACGTCAGCAATGACGTCAGCTATGTGCTGTCCAAATTTTTGAATTTTTTTAAACAAAAATAAAACTTGTGAAACGCTCTGTACTGTTTACAGAGTGTTTCACAAATGTTCAATGTTTTAATTAAGTTTTAGTTCGTTTTTAATTCCGTTTTAGTTAGTGACGTCAAAAAAGCAGACAAATGCACCCATTTCAAAACAAAACTGACCGTAAAAAAGCTGGCAGGTACCGTTAACTGTAAAAAAAATAGTTTTTGCACACACAATGACGCTGCATATGTCTGTCTTGTGCTTATTAATATTTCATCTGAATTCTGAAGCTAGCTAGCCGGCGCTGCACGCTGGCATGATCAGAATCCCGTTGGTACACATGTGTATTCTAGCTATATAGCTGGTTTGTTTTGGACGGTGAAATCATCCATGAATCCATCTATCCATCGTAGATCAAAGCTGGCGCTGGCTCGTCGTTGGGTGGAACTACGTGGTACATACATGTAGTACAGTGTACGTACCCACCCACCTACCACAAAAGTCAAACACAAGTGGCACACGCAGTGATGCGGAGTTAGCACAAGAAACCGTAGAATAAGACAGACCAATTCTCATTGCCTCTGCTCGTCGCCATCCACATCCAATATAATTCACCGAGAAGAAGAAGAGGAGAGGGGATTATTCGAGACATTTGGATCAACGGGCACACCGCCCTTTCTTTCCTCCAAGAATCCGTTCCTTTCGGCCAAAACCCCCTATTTCATCGTTTCATTCCAAAATAAATGTCTTAGATTTGTTAAAATTTGTATAAACATATATACTAAACAGTGTCTAGATTCATCTAAATTTTGACAAATCTGAGACATCTATTTTGAAACGAAGGGAGTAGTAAACTGTAACCGTGCGTTTTCTCTGTTTGTTCACATTTACACCATCAGACCAGAAAATTAGGAGAGCTTGCGTGTGTTAGGAATACGAGTTATATTTCTCTGGGGGCCAAAGACCACAGTATATAGTACATGTACAGGGCAAATACGCAGGAAGTCCCCTAACATATGGGGAAAATACAATATACAGATATATACATCTAACACCCCCCTTAAACTCATGGTGGATCCACAACACTAAGTTTGGAGAGTAAGAAATCATGCTGCGCTCTGGTCTGTGTCTTCGTAAAGAAATCCGTCAACTGTAAATCTAAAGGCATATACTGAAGCGCAACAACCTAAGCATGCACTTGAGCACGTGTATAGAACGCATCAACACTAATATGCTTCGTAAGCTCATGCTTGACCGGATCACGTGCAACACTAATAGCACCTATACTGTCAGACAAAACCAGAGTGAGTGTGGTAAGAGAAACCCCAAAATCCGCAAGTAACCACCGTAACCAGGTCAGCTCAGCAGTCAACAAGACCATAGCACGCAACTCAGCCTCGACACTCGAACGGGAAACCGCTGTCTGTTTCTTTGTCTTCCAAGCAATAAGCGAACCACCAAGAAACACACAGTAGGTAGAAAGTGAACGGCGATCTGAAGGATCACTCGCCCACATAGCATCCGAATAGCACTGGAGCTAGAGGAAGCTAGAACGCGGAAAGAAAAGGCGACGAGTGATCGTATCACGAAGATAACGAAGAACACGAAGAAGATGACTATAGTGGACAGTGGTAGGAGCAGAAACAAACTGACTCAAAATATGAACATGATAAGAGATGTCAGGACGAGTGACAGCAAGATAAACAAGACTCCCGACAAGATGACGATAACGCGTCGGATCAGGAAGATGATCACCATCAGTAAGTTGAAGCTTAACATTAAGCTCCCTAGGGGTCTCAACAGTGCGCTCATCTCCAAGAGCAGCACGAACAAGAAGATCCTGAATATACTTTTCCTGGGAGATGTAAAAGCCATCAGAAGTGGAGGAAACCTCAATCCCAAGAAAGTATCGAAGAGGACCAAGATCAGTCATAAAAAACTGATCACGAAGACGAGCCTTAACAAAGTCGATATACTCAGAATCATCACCAGTAATGATCATGTCATTAACATAGAGAAGAAGAAGAGTGCGTCCACGAGAGACGTGTGAACAAACAGCGTTGGATCATGAGCACTAGGGGAGAAACCAGCAGCAGTCACTACAGAAGCAAAGCGCTCAAACCAGACACGATGGGCCTGTTTGAGGCCATAAAGAGAACGTCTAAGATGACAAACCATCCCCTCGGGAACAGAATACCCAGGAGGAGGCTGCATATAAACCTCCTCACGCAACTCACAATTAAGAAAGACGTTCTGAATATCAAGCTGGGACACAGACCAGTGACGAACAGAAGCAACAGCAAGAAGAGTACGTACAGTGGTCATATGAGCCACAGGAGCAAAGGTCTCATCATAGTCACGACCATGCTCCTGCTGAAACCACGAGCCACAAGACGCGCTTTATAGCGTTCAAGAGATCCATCAGAGCGGGTCTTAATCTTATAGACCCACTTACACGTGATAGGACGAACACCGGGAGGGGGAGAAACAAGATCCCAGGTGTCAGTGCGCTCAAGCGCAGCAATCTCCTCAGCCATGGCCAGCTGCCATTCAGGATGATGCTCAGCATCCCGATAAGAAGTCGGCTCGGAGGCAACAGAAAGACCATACTGACTGGGAGAGTAACGATTGGGGGCACGACGCTGACGAACAGGACGAGAAGAGGGAAGCTCATCAGAAGAAGACGACTCAGGAGACAACGATGAAGAAGAAGGTATAGCAGAGGAAGACTCCAGAGAACGAGGAGAACTAGGAGAACTAGACGGAGCAGAGGAGGACGGTGTCGAAGAAGAGACATCAGGGGGAGAAGATCCTGAAGAAGACACAATAGGAGTAGAAGGAGGTGTGTCGGGAAAGAGAAGAAAAGAGATATCTTCCACCGGGTAGGTACCAGCGGTGGGACGAGGATAGAAAAGACGCGTCTCATCAAAAGTAACATCACGAGAGATACGCATCCGACGACCAACGGGGTCCCAACAGCGATAGCCCTTATGCTCATAACTGTATCCAAGGAAAACACACTCAACAGACTGAGCGGTCAGTTTGGTGCGTTCGCGAGGAGCAAGAAGAACATAGCAAACATAACCAAACAAGCGAAGCATGGAGTAGTTTGGAGAGTATCCAGATAGGCGCTCAAGAGGGATACCACCCTGCAGAGCAGCAGACGACTGAATATTGATGAGGTAAGCCGACGTAGCAACAACCTTAGCCCAGGAATGTGGCGGAAGAGAAGAGGCAATCATCATGGCACGAGTGGTCTCAAGAAGATGGCGATGCTTACGCTCAGCAACGCCATTTTGGGCATGTGCGCCAGGACAGGAGAACTGAGCAAGGGTGCCCTGCTCAGCAAGAACACCTCGCAACATCTGGGAGATGTACTCACCAGCAGAATCAGCACGAAAAACACGAATTGGGGTAGAATATTGAGTACGGACCATGGTCGCAAAACGCTGATATATGGAGAGCACCTCACTACGAGAGCGCATAAAATACAACCAAGTGTACCGAGAGAAATCATCGATGAATAAAATATAGTAGCGATGGCCCCCTTTCGAAGCGAAAGGAGCCGGACCCCAAACATCTGAATGAACTAAATCAAAAGGTCGCGGAGATACAGATGCACTAGTAGGATAGGGAAGCTGAACTTGTTTACCCAACCTACAGCCCTGACAATGTAAAGACCCATCTCCTAAGACAGACCCGAGAAGACCACGATGAACTAAAGATGACAGACAAGAGTCACAAAGGTGACCAAGACGATGATGCCACTGCTGAAAGGAGTTGGTAGCAGAGGCGACGACCGGAGAAGAACTGGCAGATGAAGTGGCAGCGGAGGGAACACGAAGCCAGTCTAACTCCCAAAGTCCTGAAGAGTCACGGCTGCGAGGGACAGCTCCAACCAGGGCCTGCGTGCGACGGTCCTGGACAACACAAGAATCAGCATCAAGAATGACGCGATAACCAGAGTCAGTAAGCTGGATAGCAGAGAACAGGTTCATCTTAAGAAGAGGGACATGAGAGATATCAGGAACAGAAAAAGAAGTAGAAAGAGTGCCCCGACTAGAAACAGGAAGAGAGGTACCATCAGTTGTAAAAACACGGAAGGAGAAGAAAGAGAATGAAGAGCGGACAGAAAAGAAGACTCAAAGGTCATATGAAAGGAAGATCCAGAATACAGATACCATGGGGACGTACCTGACTGTATAGAAGGTGGTGGTCGCGCAGTGCCCGAAGAATCAGTCACAGAACCAACAGTGCCTGTCGAAGAAAAGCCTGTAGTAGCAAGCAGACCGCGAAGACTCCTAATAATGTCCTGATCGGAGAGAGCAACTGCTGAAGATCGAGAAGGAGCCGACTGCCCACGAGCCTGGTGCTGCTGACGTAAACTGGGATCCCGTATATAACAAGTGGCCCAAGTGTGGCCATCCTTGTTACAGTAAGAGAAGTGACGAAGAGAACCACGACGACCCTGACCACGAGCCTGCTGGTGCTGACTCTGGCCCTGAAGCTGCTGATGCTGAAACTGCTGCTGCTGACTCTGACTCTGACCCTAAAACTGCTGCTGCTGACTCTGACCCTAACCCTGAAACTGCTGCTGCTGACTCTGACCCTGACCTGGAGGAGTAGGTAGTACCGGCGGCGGCACATAGGATCGTGGCTGAGTCAAGGGAGCAGACGACATAGGAGCACCACGAGTAGCAAGCACAGATGGAACCGCAAGAAGACCAACACCAAGGAGACGGGTCTCCTCAGCCCGAAGCTCAGACAACACCTTAGAGAGTGGAACACGACCACGAGCATTCAGCTGAGCACGCCGGGGCTCAAACTCCTGGCGGAGCTGAGACAGAAACTCATAGATGCGGTGAAACTCCAAATCCGAGCGCACAATCTGGCAGCACGAGCATGTGCCACAAACAGCAGTACGAAGAGAATCAAGCTGACGCCAGATAGCAGCACTCTGAGTATAGAACTCATCAATAGTAGAATCACCCTGCTGGAGAGCATGCTCCTGGTGAACCATAGACATGTAAAGAGCATCCCCAGACGGCTGATAGCGCTGACGAAGATGGGCCCACTGAGCGGCAACAGTAGGAAGACTCATGAACTCAGCAGCATACTGGGGAAAAACACTAGAGGTGAGAACAATAGCAGCACGAGCATCCTCATCAACCCACTGAGTGTAAGCAGTCAGAGCGTGTCGATAGGCCTCGAGATCAGAAGAGTACTGCTTGAACTTCAGATCATAAGCATCAACAACACTATCATTAGCGCTCTGAGCAGCATCCTTGGCCTCCTGAGAAGCATCAGCACCGAGAACAATCGGTGTCGGCGGAAGAGGAGCCACAGGAGCAGGGGGCACGGCGGAAAAGAGACCTCGCCGGAGAGCACACCCCAAAGACGGAGACCGCGCATGTGAACGCGCATAAAGGCAGCAAAATCAGGATAATTCGCGCCATCGAAGATCACCGGGCAGCGAGGAATCGCAACATAGCCCGATGAAGAAGACATATCTCTTTTTTTTTGGTACAGATCAGATCAGATCTGGAGCGCTGACGCAAGCAGACGTCAGCAGAACAACGACCAGCTGAGGCTGAGGCAGAGGACGGTGGGCCAGCAGGCGAGGGCTCGGCCTGTTAGTGACCCTGAGCGGCAGGGGGTAGGTGCAGAGGCGGTCGACCGCGTGTGGATGGCGGAGTGTATGTGCAGAGGACAGTGGGTGTAGGTGCAGAGGACGGAGGACGACCGGGACAGGCCACGCGTCCGTTCAACCTCACGTGGGAGCAGAGGATGGCCGGGGCGAGGCCCGATCGGCAGGGAGTAGGTGCAGATTCCGATCGGTAGCTGTAGAATTTCGGCGAGTAGCAGACGAGAAGCAGATTCGATCGGGACAGATCCGATCTGGACGGCGGCGACGCAAACGGCCATAACGGGAACCGGCGGTGGTCGGGGCGAGCTGACGGCGGCGACGATTACAAGCAGAGGACCGGTTTCACGGGAACCCTAAAACCTTGCTCTGATACCATGTTAGAAATAGACGAGTTACATTCCTCTAGGGGCCAAAAGACCACAATATATAGTACAGGTACAGGGCAAATATGCAGGAAGCCCCCTAACATATGAGAGAAATACAATATACAGATATATACATCTAACAACGTGTATGTTAGCCATCTGATTTTACCGCCTCTGTTTGGTGAATTGTGTGATTTGTTTAGAATTATTTGTTGCTATGGGAAGGCTGGTCTGGTGTCCAGTTCTTGTCCTGCTCAATTGCTACTCAATTACTCAGGACTTGTGGCTCCATCTTTCCAAACAATGGCTCGCGGATCATGCATGCCTCCCTAATTTCTGAAATAATAGCTAGCATGCAAATAGTATAGCCTTCTCATGCCTCCATCTTTCCAAACAAAAAAAAATATACTCCACCACTGTGACTGCTTCCAAATTACAAGCTCTTAAATCTTTTTTTAAATGAGTCCCTTGTGCCCTACCTACACGTGCTGTCAAAATACAAGTCAACTTGGAGACGGGCACGTACCCCTGGGCAAAGCATCAGGAAAAAACTAGGCACGGTAGAAACACGTATGTAAAAAGTTTCAACATATATTTCTAAAAGCTACTCCTCGCATCTTTCTCCATCTGCTTTTCTTTTCCTCTCGCGTGTATGCGTTGCTCTGATTTGATTCGTGCGGATGTGCACTAGAATAATGGAGATGGATCGGCCGACTGATTGATTGGGAATATTTTCTGGGTTGGTTGGTCGACAGAAAAGATATGTTGGGTAGAACAAGGAAGCCACACATGACTAGAGTGGAACAGATTCTGATCTGCTTGTGGCAGGGGTGGTCTGATCTTCTTAGTTTGTCATACATGCATACTAGTGCTTTTCTGCAATAATACTATTACTGTGGCTGCTGGAGATATTCCAGTGCTATTATTACTAGCAGTTCTATAAGCAGGGGCGGACCCAGGGCCCGTGCTAGACGGGCTAAAGCCCGGGTCGAGCCCAAGTTAGGCAGGGAGCAGATATGCTTTATTTTGTCTAAAACTTTGATTCCCGTTCAGCCCAGCACCCTTCTCTGGCTGCAGCCCAACAATCAAACAGGCCATACGTGAGCGAGGAATACAGGAGCTGATCGATCCCAGCATCCAAGCGTCGCCCGCCCACCTTCCTGAACGATACGCGCGGAACGCCGCCCTTGCCTCTTTCTCTCCCAGCGACAGTCCTGGATCACGCTGCGTCGCCGGCCCGGGATCGGTTTGTTGCGATTGATCAAATTCTAGTGGAGTTGAACAATCGGTTTGCTGAAAGATCGACGCAGTTGTTGACATGTATTGCTTGCCTTGATCCAAAGAATTCTTTTGCTAACTTTGATCAAGAAAAACTACTTGAGCTTGCTAAGATATACACTTTAGACTTCTCCGAATATGATTGTGTAGTTCTGAAAACACAACTTGAAACCTTCATTATTGATGTGAGAACTGATGAAGATTTCTCAAGTTGTAATGATTTTGGAAACCTTGCGGTCAAGATGGTTCAAAGTGATAGGCACACATGCTACCCATTGGTATATCGTCTGATTGAACTTGCTTTGATTTTGCCGTGGCAACGGCAACAGTTGGAAGAGCCTTCTCTGCTATGAATATCATCAAGAATGAGTTGAGAAATAAAATGAATGATGAATGGATGAATGATAGCATGGTGTGCTATATAGAGAGGAAAATATTTGCTAGTGTTGAAGATGGTGTCATTTTGAAGACATTTCAAGGTTACAAGAACCATAAATGTCAATTACCCAAAATCATTGTTAGATCTTAGTGGTACGTTCTATTGTCAGTACTTTACTCTTCATATAATATTTCATATCCATTTATAATATATATATACTACTTTACATGCAGGTGCCTAGGGTGTTTCTGAAATCTCAACTCTCAAGTGTTCATGATGATATATTGTGGTGGATCAGACCTTTTATTGGTATTTATCTAGCGAGAAAATGCATCTTGTCCATGTTATTTCATTATTTTAAGAGTTATTTGAAGACCATCGTCGTTTGTGTAATTTATTGTGTACTATGTTATCGTAGAATTTTTTTATTATCTACCAAAAATTTAGACATGTCATAAGTTAGCCCCCTCCTTTATTTATTCCTGGGTCCGCCACTGTCTATAAGCATGACATTGGGTGCATACTACTTTCAAGCAATTATTTATTAAATAAAAACAATATTGCTTATGGACGTTTTTGCCCCTGCAGTTTGGTAAAATACCTTGCATCACCAGTTCATTGAGCAGCACACAATGACCCGTTTGTGGTTGGCTTAACACGTGACGGAGCAAAGTTTTGCCGTTAGTGGTGTTGAACCCAGAGGGAATAAAGAGACAAATTTAGAAAGGGCCGTATTACGTGTCTCCCGGGATATTTCCCTAAAATCCCCCGGGTCCTCCTCCTGACACGTGTTCCTAAAAACACCAAAAATTTCACTTTTGCTACAAACATACCCGCTTTTGCTACAAATAGTCCCGCTTTTGCTACATGTAGCAGAAAACGGTTCAACTTAGAAAATAGAACAGACAGACTAGAGCTCACCGAAGATTTCGTCGGCGACCTTGTAGCAAAAATTTGTGCTAATATAGCAGATCCTATCTCGCCGAAGACTTCCGCCGGTAGACCTCGCCGGAGACCGTGTAGCAAAAACTTTACGCCATTGTAGCAAAATTATAAAACTATTGTAGCAAATAAAATATTCTATTGTAGCAAATCCGATCTCGTCAGAGACCTCACCGGAGATCTCTCGCCGGATACATCATAGCAAAATCATACGTCGGTTGTAGCATAAATATTATACTAAGATAGCAAATGCTCGTAGCACCGACAAACAATATATGTAGCAAGACCAGCCAACATAAGTAGCTAAAACTGGAGACTGTCGTAGCAAGCCCCTACGCCTTACGTAGCATAGCCATCGCCGGAGGCCATGACTGTAGAATCCGGCGTAGTTGCAGAAACCATGGCCGCTCGACCACCATCCTTGTGGCCATCAAGGACTTCGCACTGCTATCATGGGTAGCACCACCACTAGGCTGGCCGTCCATGGGAGGGACGGAGCAGCCATGCGTCGTGGGGTGTAGACGCTTCTGCGGCGGCGAGACGAGCTGCAGCGGCAAGGTCATGCTGCGGCGAGGCTGCAGCGGCGCGGGGCGTGTAGGACGAGCGGCGGCTGCAGGACGAGGCAGCGCGAACTGTGTACGGCGCGGCGGCGCGAGATACGGGGCATGGCGCAGCGGCGTGAGCTGCAGACGCTACAGCGGCGTGAGCTGCGGATGGCGTGGGAGGTATGAGATGCAAGTCTTGGAGGTGCCGAACAGGAGTGCGTGCTTTTGCGAAATGTAGCGAGAAGATAAGAATGCATGGATGGGGCCTACTCATGTGCAGTGTACTGAGTGTGCACGGAGGAAAGCGAGATGTGCGACCCGGGGGATAGAAAAATGTTATCCCCCGGAGAGGTGGAATCATTTTCCATTTAGAAATCATGCAGAAAATGGACAGCAATAACAGTTCAATACGGACTAGCTATTTCACATTCTAGTTTTGCTTCTTTTTCTTGTCTCTGGAGACGTGTTTTGGATTTGGTTTTATTTTGTATATACTTGACAGATAAGACATACTCCGTACATTTTACCTAGTACATCGCAAAAAATTATTATTTCCCAGAACTCTTACAAGAGAGCTACAAAGATTGGACACATCTGAGTGCACCTGATAGTATATCTGACTAGTAGTTCATCTGAGGATTTGTAGTTTTGACTTTGAGAAAGAATAGACAAAAAAAAATCTTCAAATGAACTATAACCGAGATAGAAGTAGGATTAGATCTGACTTGCCTAGCGAAGAAGCTCCTTTTAGATGGTTTTGGTATATACACCCTACCATCCGAATTATAACAAGTTCTAGCATTTTTCTGAATCGTCAAGAGGAATCTCACTTAATTTTATCCGAGTACTAGTTCATTTGAGGATTTGTAGTTCTGATTTCAGAAGAAGAAAAAACACTAAAAATATACAGTTAAATCGACACAAGGATGATTCCATACATTTCTCCACAATAAAGTCCAGTTAGCATAAGACATTCCAAATATACAGTACAAAATAAACCAAACCAGCTGCCACCCAAGTAGTGGGGCCCATCAGTCCCATTAGCAATTAGAAAATCACGCTCATTCATATTTGGATCTCTTTTGGTGACATTGGCAATTCTGAATCTGAAGAATACGCCCCGCGGAAAATAAAAGAATCTGAAGAATACACACTTCCAAAAGTTAAGATTACTAAGACAGTGGGCATTGATGCACAAATAGTCTATATGCATGCATGTTCATGCTACATTATCATTTTCTGAACTGAAGAGATTATCACCACACAAATTGCATATCACAAAACATCGAACCTTCTCACATACATGAACTTGCAGCATGCAAGGGTGAGCATTCACCAGTCATTCTGGCCTTTATTTCGGTTCCATCACTCCATTGGATGGGCAGCACTGCATTCATGCGCTTGATATGACCAACAAGCAGGAATGCAGGCACAACGCACAAGGTATTCCACCTGTGGCTGACATCTTCATCCAAGGCCCGGTTGTGCAGCCACCTGCTTACATGCAAATACGACCAAGGTTTATTTGACATTTCCATGTATCCTGCAACTACTGACTTCACTGTTCAAATCATGTATGCTACTGAATAAACCAGACAGGGGAGCATGAGTACCAAATTAAGTAGCGAGGATGGTCTCCTAGCAGTGTGTCTCTTCCTCTACTTTTCTTCCGCTTGATTCTTGTTCCTCCTCATCACCTGCATCAGATGGAACTATCTGCTCCTCTTCATCCCCTGAGTCAGAAAAATGGATGAAAGATGAATTAATAGCAGAGAGATTAATTAAAATGGAAATTACAAGTACAGGGTATTCAAACAAATTAAGACGGGAATTTTGTGTTAATACGTACCTACAGATCTCGATGGCCTACTGGCCAAGTGCTGCGCCAGCAGATCTCTCATCCTGACAGAATTCTCATCCGGTACGTGTTCCTCCTCCGCAACTTCCTGACTGTACTTAACGTCGCAACTGTTTGGCACGTAATCCTCCTCCGCGGCTTTACCCTCCATGTCTATCACTATGTTATGCACCATGCAACACACGATGATTATTTCAGGAAACTCACGTGGATTTTCTGGGCGCCACAACTCTCCGTGCAAGCACTTCCACGTGTCTTTTAATCTTGCCAACCCCCTCATAGTGATGGTTCTGACTGCAGAGAGTTTCCCATTGAACTCCATTTTGGCATCTGAGGAGAGATCCTTCTCGCGATATGGTGTAAGAAGCCAGGGTAGAAAGGGAAATCCTGCATCACCAATTATGTATTCCCCAACTTCCGATCCATCTGATAACTTCACCTTGCCGCCATTCAGCCACTCACCCTTCTTGCCCTGCGTGTAAATTGGAGAGACGTCCAAAATGCTCGACTTGTTTCTGGTACCTGACCATTCCGCAGTGTAGTCGATGAACCTCATATCTGGATCAACGACGACTTGCACAGCCATGCTGTAATTTTTCGCATGGTCGCAGTTTGGTTCAGCTGATGACAGGTACGTTGTATCTATAACACCGCAGCAGCTTGGCAACTTATGGATCAAGTCAAATTTGTCTTTGATCATCTCCATTTTAATGGAGTCTGGCCAGTGCGCGTGGTAGCCTCCTTGATTCATCATAGCCTCCACAAACCTAAAAGTTACCAGCAAGACAATCCACTCCTTTGTACTGAAATCGGATGCTACTATCTCCACTGGCCCACCGGATATCAACATTCTGAGAGCAACAGCTATTTTATCTTCCGAGCACATCACCCTCCCATCAAGAAAGGTGTAACAGCTCACATCTTCCATAGATTTCACAAGGCAGCAGATGTAGTTAAAGGTTCTTCTTTTCATTTTGAAGAAAGATTCAAATCTTTGTTCGTCCTCAAGAAAAGATAACGTTCCTGAAAAAGGGTAAAATTGATTTGATGATACACAAAAGGACAGTGTATTAGAATGAATTAAGATGGATCAGTTATGTAATTTACCTCCAAATTTCGATGACCTGTTGGCCAAGTGCTGGGACAGGATATCCCTCACCCTTACAGCGTTCTCATCTGCTAACTGGCAGGTTTGCTGCCTGTGATCCATGTTATGATTGCTTGGTATGCTTTCCTCCAACAAGGCTGTACCCTCCATGTCTATCACAATGTTATGCAACAGGCATGACACGTGGGTTATTGTAGATGAAAGGTGCAATAGTTCTTGGGAGAACGAGCCCCACGACCCACCTAGATACATCCACTTCCACGTGTCTTTCAACCTTGCCAGCACTCTCTGGGCGATGGTTCTGGCTGCTGAGTGTCTCCGATTGAACTCCAGTTTGGGATCTGAGAGGTCCTTTTCTTGGTAAGGTGTGAGGAGCCAGGGGACAAGAGGATATCCTCCATCACCAATTATGTATTCCCCAACTTCTGATCCATCTGATAACTTCAGCTTGCTACCATTCAGGACCTGACCCTTCTCACACGCCTTGAAAAGATGAGAGATCGGCACAATGCTATCTGATGACCATCCAATAAAAGTATCTATGATTCTTCTATCCGTATCAACAACAACTTGCAGTACGATGTTGTGATTCTTCTCATGGTCGCAGTTTGGTTCAGCTGATGGTGCTGTAGTGATGCAAGTTGTGTCTACAACACCACAGCAGTTTGGCAAACCATGGATCAATTCAAACTTCGATTTGGTACTCTCCATTTTCATGGGGTCTGGCCAGCGCAAGTTGCGGCTCGCTTGTTTCTGCATAGCCTCAACAAACCTCCAAAAAATTAGCCCGAAGGTTGACCTGCTCACACCAACCTCAGATAATACGGTGTCCACTGGCACACCACATATGAACATTCTCAGAGCAATGGCTACTTGATCCTGCAAAAGCAGCACCCTCCCATCAAGAAGGATGATATCTTCTACGGGCTTCACCAAGCAGCATATGTAATTGAAGGTTCTTCTTTTCACTTTGAAGATAGACTCAAATCTTTGTGCGTCCCCAAAATAAGATAAAGTTCCTGGGAAGAAAATGTAAAACTGGTTACAAATGTTATAAAACTTCATGTTGACAAATCAACTCCTCTTGTATTGTAAACGGACATACGCACAGATCAGTTACATGGACCTACTAGGCCAGTTATACTATGTAACAAAACTACACAGAATATAGATTATAAGTACAGTAAATAAAAGAATCCTACAATTTCCAAGCCTTGATCTCTACCCTGACAATGTTAGAATAGAAGACCCCCTGTCAGATATGAACTTTTTAAATAAAAGATAGCACTCAGGATCTGCATATAGTAACCTGGGGAATATGTAAAATACATTAAATGGGTGAACTCAGAAAGTTGTATTGAATAACAGGAGCCATCAAAACTCGTAAGTAAAGCTGTGTTGCACCATGTGCATAACTCCAAATTCCCAGAATGAACAAAAAGTAGGATTTAATAAACATGTAAGTGAACAGTTCTATGTTGCGTAAGATGCATCAGCTGTCGTAACTAACATGTATATGTATGACAAAGACAAGTTGCTTTAAAACTGGTTTGCAGTGAAACAAAACAATATCAGGGAAAGCATATAGAATCATCCTATTCATCCTTCAAAACAACCCACTCAAGCAAAACGACATATGAACTATCATCTTTCAGCACAAATGGATAAAAGATTGGAAACAAACTAAACTACAGAATACCAGAACGAATCAAACAAAAGATTGTACGTTTATTTACCAGCATATATGTAAGGTTGCACCCTGATATTTGTCTCGGAATTGCAGGGAGCTTGATGGTGCCGACTCCTAAAATCAGGATGGTTTTGTGCATTCACAGAAGCAGGACTTAATTCTTGGGAGAACACTGTTTGCATGTTCGTAACGAGCTCCCTAGCCTGTGTAAACTTTTCATCATCACTGACCTCTTGAATCTCTTTTATGAGATGAACAAAACTTATCAGGTTGCGTGCTCTCTCCAGGAACTCAACTTCATTGCACTCAACAAGTGGGCCAACTTTTTCTTCAATCAACTTAATCATTAGAAGTATTGATTTTTCTGAAAAGAAGCCCTTGTCAACAATTCGTTCTTCTTCACCAGACCCAGTTGGAGCCTCGCTTCCCCCACTAACTTCAGTTTGATCAACAGCTAAATATTTAAATACCACATCCAATTTGTTGTTGGAATCAGCCAGCCTCTCAAGGTAAATACTGCAACAGGATGTGATCACCTTATGTGCTGCCTGGATGTAGACGGCTCTAACTGACATGGGCAGGAGGCTGGTCCTTGGCTTCAAGAGTGCCTCAACAAGTTCAACAGGACCGTCCTTGATGAATTCCGCATACTCACCAGAAACCCAGGCTGCAGCAGAGAGAACAGGGCAGAGGAGGTGGTTCCCAAGCAAAGCAGGGTCGGTTAGGAGTGTTTTAGCCACACGGACAAGCTCTGGCCGCGCAGCCCGCACCCTGAGTCCCATATCAACAAGCTGTCGGGCAATCTCATCCCCCAATTGCGAGGCACAAGGCATACTCCTTGCCATATCAGCGAGGAGCGAGGCATACCAGTCGAAGTTTATCACCAATTCATACACATTGCGGGCACATGCTGCTAGAACAGCCCCAAGAATTTCGTTGGCAAACTCTGGGTCCGACTTGGCGGCATGACTGACCAGAAAGCGAGAAATGCCCATGATATTATCGCCGTCGACCATCTCCATGAGAAGGTGCAATGCCTCCCTACGGATGTTGGAGTTAAAGCCATCATTCAGTAACAGCGCGAGCACATCTCGACACGCATTCTCATATCCTGGGTAGAGCATACCAAGTGCCAGGAGCCCAAGGTTAGGATCACGAGCAACAGAAAGAAACTCCTTGACTTTACCAATTGCGAGGCTTGCACCGTGCGCCGGCTGTGCAGCTAGCAACGTGCGGATACACTGGAATGTGAGCAACATGTCTGAAGAACGAGCGAGGAGCTGGCATACTGGTTCAACAACGAGGCTTGACTCTAGAGGAACGAGCCTAGCCAACACCCTGAGCACGTTGATGAGCGCCCAGTTGGAGCGGGAGGTGGTGAGAAGGTTGTAGAGGTTGGGCGCGAGTGGGAGGAAAGGAGCCATGTCAGCCGGCGGCGCCGAGAGCTCGCAGAAGGCGGCTGCGGCCGCGGTGGACGCCTGTGGATCGGGCGACACGAGGCACGAGGTCAGCGGCTTGAAGAGGACTGGGAATGCCACGGACGGGGAGGCAGACAGGATGCGTGCGGCCTCGGCGATGGCGAGGGGGCTGCCACGTGCAAGGTGGGGTACCAAGTTCTGCGCGAGGTGGACAAAGAGGTCATCAGGCACCGCGGCGGCCCCGGCGGGTGAAGCGAGGAGGTGGCGCGCGATGGCGGAGAGATGGTGGGAAGCGGCGGCCTCCATGGAGCTGATCTCGGGTTGTATCTCCGAAAATGCGCAGGCTACGGCCGCCGACTCGGCAGCGGCGGGGGGACCGGCAGCGCAGAGGGACTTAGCGAGGTCATCCAGGGAGCGCAGCATGCCCTGTTTGAAATAACAGCATGCAGTGAATTACCTACCGAGCATGCCCTGTTTCAAATAGCAGCATGCATGGGGAGGAACGTGAAATAGCTTACCATGACCCTCATGCGCGGCAGAGCATCTTGCTTAATATCTTCGAGTAGTAGACCCAAAAAGGAACAAGGGCGACCACCTTCCCCTTCTTCATTTTCCAGCTCTTTTTCTTCTTTCCACTCTTGTTCGATCTGCCCAAATACAACAATAAAATGAGATCAAATTCAACCCAAATTAGAAAAATATGTTATACAATTGACAAAATTAAATGGCTGGCCTTAAACTGAGAACTTACGGCTGTCTGAAAATGGGAACACGCTCTGGAGCCTCGGTCTGTCCATGAGAGAGTTGGACGGTGGCGAAATTTCCCGAGAGCAGTTTCGATAAGTTTCCGTATAGTGCCATTGTTATCAATAACACGGATATCCATCTTGGTGAGGGCAGAGAGGTGCTGGATGCCGAAATCAAAAGCATAATTCACGCACTCTTCCTTATGCGCCTGAAATTTAAGCTCCAGGTGTTCTAGCTTGGGCATTGATCCCTCTTCGAACTCCACTGCGGTCCCACAATGATATATTTTAAGGGAGAAATATTTCAAGCTTCTGAACCCAGTACAGACGAAGATCTTCCCGTTTCTGCCATACCAAGTCTTCAGTTTCAGAGCAACCAAAGCGGGCATTCCTCCGAGGATCGTGATGTCTTCTGGTCCCGTACAGTACATATCACCAAGATGTAACACGCTAAGATTCCCGAGCGAGATCATCCAATTCGGAACCTTGTCAATGCTATATTTATCAATGCAGATATTCCGTAATGCAACAGGGTTTACAGGGCACCATGATTCCAGTGACAAAAGGCAGTGTCTTGCATAATTAATATCGTAGCAGATACTAAGATGATGAAGATTGTACGAAGATATTAAAGTCCCTATAAACCTTGCATTATCCATTCTTTTGCTCAAATTTGAACGTTCCACGTATACACTCAACGTCCTTAACTTGGTTAGATGACACACTTCTTGCAGAAACTTCTCCAGTTCGGTATCGAAGACCTGAACTTCTTGTAGCACTTCTAAGCTCTGCAGCTGTCCAAGTATTCCATCCGACAAACAAGCAGGTTCGAAGAGACCATACAGACGGGCTAATCTTTGAAGCTGTGGCATAGTTGATGGCAGTTTTGCAATTTTGACACCGCGCATGTCAAGTGTTTCTAAGTACTTCAGCTTTCCGATTCCTTCTGGGATCCCAGTCATTGAATTTGAACGCAAGTACTTGAGAAGAAGCAACTTTTCAATATTTTCCAGATGATCGTTTTGCAAATCACTGCCTCTTTCTATTTCCAACACACGGAGAACTGGAAAATCAAGCGCCAAATTCGGCCATGCGGCAGACCCAAAAACAGCAAGTGATCGAACATGGGAAAGATCCCCTGACACGGTAGCCTTTCCATTGTCGCGGCTCACGACAGAGAGCCTGCGAACCTTGTGCTTTCCCCCGTGCTCTGCATCACTAAATGATGTCATGAAGTTCTCTTCTTTGGCCATGCATGTGATGAAATCAAGAATAATGTCATGAACACGGCATGCCATCACCTCGCCGTACTGCTCATCGACATACCCACTCTCGAAAGGATTTAACTCAGCCGGTTGGATCAAACTTCTGTTGATGAAATCATTAAAGTAACGCTCGCCCACTTCATATGTACTCTGCCCTTCTACTTCGCGAATGAAACCCTCAGCCATCCATTTATGTATCAGACTCTGTTTCTCAATGATATAATCTTCTGGGTATGCACTCAAAGACAACAAACAAGCTCTCATATAATGTGGAAGATCAAAATAACTCAAAGATAATATCTTTGTCATATCACCAGCACCATCTTCCTTTGAAAGCGAAGAGCCAACAGCAGCTAGCGCCTTGTTCCATACTTCTTCTGCGGTTTGATTAGCAAGCAAACTAGACATAGTAATAATAGCCAATGGAAGCCCAGCACATTTTTCCAATATCTTTTCAGATACTTCTTTTAGATGACGGGGGCATATGTCCTCAGAATGGAATGCTCTTCCAAGAAACAGTCTTCTGGAGTCAATGGAACTAAGGGGTTCCATTCTATAAACATAATCGCCTTCAGAAGAACAAAATGATGCAACTGCACTATTGCGTGTTGTAGTGATAATTCTGCTCCCATGCTCATTATTCAGTAACACATCTTTAATAGTTTTCCATGCTACTGTGCTCCATAGGTCATCGATCACAATAAGGTACCTGCCATATGATTTTGACAAAGATATATTTATTAATATTGAAGCCATTTAAGATTAGAGTGACCTCAGTGGAGGTGAGCCTTCGCGGTGCCCACACGAATCGAGAGGCAAGCCCTGCGCGCCCTAGCCCCACCCTCCCTCCTCTAGCCCCGCCGCCGTCAACTCCCCGCCGGTAGCCCTCCCCCTCCTTCTCCCCTTCATCTCCGCCGGCATGTCCGCCTCCGGGAGCAGCGGTGACCCCAACCTCGGCCGCGAGGACCGGTGACTAGCCTCTAACGGCGGCTCCTCCAGCAGCGAACACAGCTACAGCAATGTGGTGCGCTCCCCCCTCTGCCATGCCGCTCCCGCAGGTCGAGCCCCGCTCCCAGCCGGTCGAGCCGGCACAACGCCCAATTCCGACCGCCGCTGCTGCTGCCACCCCGCGCCCACGCCTCAACCCGCGTTGGACCCCTCTCGGAGATTCACCATCCGGACCACGCCGCGCCCCATGTCGCCGATGCCAACGGTTGGCAGCAACCGCGCCCTTGCCACCGCCAGCGCAGGGGCCCACACCGGTACGGTGGCGGCCAAGACCGTCGCCGCAGCCCCACGCCGGAGATGTCGGCGGGCCTTTGCCACCGCTGCCTCGTGCGCGGCCACCGCGTCCGCGACTACACCAATAAAGTCCATTGTCGTCGATGCCTTCTCTCCGGCCATGGATCGTGTGCCCGCATGCCAGAGCAGCGCGCCTTCGACAACGCACGTGCCAGGTTGGAGAGCGCCCGCAGCCGCATGGCTACCCCACCGCGAGCCTCACCCTCGCCGCTCCCTTAGCAGAGTGTGCCACCACCGTCGGTCGCACCCCTGCAACTCACGCACCCTGTGCAAGCACCAGCGCGAAACAACTATCCCCTGGGTCCAATCCACGTCGTCATGCCGCATAGTGTCGAGATTGAGGAGGCTGAGGTGGTCCTGTAGCGCGCCATGGTGGCCACTATCACTGGCACTCGCCTGGAAGTGGATGCGGAGCAAGTGGTGGCCCTGCTCAACCGCTCCTTCGGCTTCCAAGAGGGCGATTTTTCCATCCATCTTCACCATCTGGAGACGTTCCTGATCATCTTTTCCGCGCGCCACCACAAGGACATGATCTCTGGCGATCACACGCTCATCAGCGACAGAGAATTCACCCTCTCTCTACCCTTGGTGCAAGCTGGCTCACGCCAACGTCGGCAGCCTGGACCATCGCGTCGAGCTAGACCTCCGCGGGATCCCAGCGCATGCCTGGCAGTTGTCCACGGTGGAGTTCCTCCTTCGAGGCACAACTTGGGTCGAGCGCCTTCATCCTGCGACGCTCTCACAAGCAAACATGGCCACATTTCGCCTCACCTCCCGCACGTCCAGCCCCGCCGCCATCCGCCGTCACGTTGCCCTTGACATCGTCGAGATCATCCAGGTGAGCTCCATGTTGCATTCGCCAATGATTCGGACGATCTCCTTCCCCATCTCCATCGACATCGGGCAGGACACCCCGGTTGACGCGCCGACGACGGATGAGCCAGGTCCCAGCAACGGACACGAAGATGAGGGTAACGGCACGGACCGCCAGACCAGCCGCACGTGTGGCCGCTGTCCCAACAATGGAGCTTTGGAGATGGCATGGCGCTGCCTGGAGAATCTTACAGGATACAGTCCTAAACAATGAGCAAGATCAAGCGATCTGGAGATGGACCACAGATGGGATCTATACAGCGAGCTCCTGCTACCTCGCAGCCTTCCAAGGAGCAATATCTTGTTTCTCCTGGAAGCTGACCTGGAAGAGTTGGGCCCCTACCTAGGTCAAGTCCTTCATTTGGTTGGCCCATCTCAATCGTTGCTAGACTGTGGAGCGCCTAACGCGACATGGTCTCCAGCACCACCCCAGATGCCCTCTTTGCGATCTTGCTGGAGTGCCCGGTCGCCCGCCAAGCGTGGCATGAGACCCTCGCCTGGCTCAGAATGACTGCAGCACCGCCCGATCACGAGGCCTCGATAACGGAGTGGTGGCAACAGGCCAAGACTTGCACCCCCAAGCCGATGCGCAAAGAGCTCGCCTCCATCTTGCTCATCATCCCATGGATGATTTGGAAGCACGGGAACAACGTTGTCTTTGATGGAGCACGACCTTCTGCCCATTCCCTCATAGAATCAATCAAAGAGGAAGCAAGGCTCTGGGCACGGGGCAGGCGCTAGAGGTCTTCGCGTAGTGCTTCCAACCACCTGGGACGTTCACTAGTGTCTCTGTTTTCCCTGTAACCTGCCTCCTAGAAGGATGTACACAATCTACCTTTTCAATGAAATAAAACGCAAAGGTTGTGTTTTTCTCAAAAAAAAGAGTTGCACTGTGCAGTAACATTCACAGTGGCTAGCTATTACTAAAATATTACAGCAGATTATCATGAGAGTGACGGCCAGCTTTCGACACAAAGTGTGCGTCATTAGGCATTGCATCATTACCTTTTTTAGCATTTTGATAAATATCTTATAGCATTCTTATATTTTCTTCGAACCGTTCCTATCTGGATCCAGTTTAGTGTCTAAATCAAGGACTATATGCAAATTTGTAGGGATGACATCCCAAAGAAACTCTAGCTGAAACATAAATTTATAATTCCATCTTTCCAAATAACTATGAAAAAATCAATTAAGAATTAGAAACAGACTAATAATGAAATCGTGCTTTTACATGCAAGCGTTGGTGCAACCATGCATATAGATTCTAGAAAATGCACCAACTTAATACGTGGAGATAAAATAATTCTTTGTGAGTCCAAATAATATGTATTTATTGTTGAATATAAATACACGGCCTAGTTCTTTTCATCAGATCGGTCTTTTGAAATAATTGGCTAGTGCATAAATTCTATATGGTATCAGAGCCAAGAGGTCTTGAGTTTAAGACCCTGCTCACGCAGAATTAAAAAAAGGAAAAAAAGATTCTGTGGCCTACTCCTATCCCACGCTAAGGACTAAAATAGCCTAGACGTGAGGGGGAGTGTTGAATATAAATACACTGCCTAGCCCTTTCCATCAGATCGGTCTTTTGGGATAAATGGCTAGTGCATAAATTCTATATTTATAAGATGCTACTGTACACATTGTAATCGATTGACTTTTTTTTTTTTGAAAACTGATTGAACATTTCAGTTTTTGCCATTTTGCTATTAGTTTAACACATGACTCTTGTTACAGTTAGTCGCCAACTAGATTAGCAACTAACTCACGCCAGCATCTGAGTCAAACGCATTGCTAGGGAATGGATTTTTAAGACTTCACAATGAAGTTTCTGTTCCTGTGTTTGGATGGGTGGCATGCGCTACCGAATATTGCAGGTTGTTACAAATGAAGTTATTACTTGAGATCATTCTAAGTGTTGCCGTATACATTTACAAGGCCACCTATCTCATGTTGGAGTATTTTGAGAAAGAATCAGTAAAATTCTTAGAAACTAGACAGATGTAGAGTGGTACATTAGGCTTACTTCTTGTCTTGGAGATGCTCTCTTAGGCTATCAATAAGCCACTGCTCGTCATCATTAGAAGGGTCGTAAGCCATCCCCACCCTTGTAGCAATTTTTTTTAGAACAATTTTCATGTTAGGCTTTCGAGAAACCGACACAAAAGCTTTGCATGAGAATTCGTCTTTGATGGTTTGGAAGACTGCATTCCCAAGAGTAGTCTTACCAAGACCACCAGGGCCAACAATTGACACTACTCGAAGCTGTGTACAAGAACCTTCATTCTTGAACCAATCAATGATATGCTTCTTAGGACCTTCGATGCCAACAAGTTTGCCGACCTCCACATAAAGCGCGTGCAGCCTGGGATCAATATCACAGGTAGCAGAGTCAGGTGTTGAGCGATAAGGTTTATACCTCTTGTGCCTCTCGCTTGCCTCAATAGCCCGGGCCTTGAGCTCTTTGATCTCGCTGGCAATCTCATGGCGAGGTTTGAGCTTCTTCAGCTTACCAAAGAACCCTTTCAAGCCCTTCCGCCCATCTTGCTTGGTGTCAGCACGAGCCATGAAGTCGTCAACGCAATCCTCCATGTCAAAGGACAGCTCGCGGACTTCATCCCTCCATTCTATCATCTCAGAGTCTGAGTTGCTCAGCTTCTGCTAGCGCCTCTAGTGCAGCTTTCATGCTTCGCATCTCAGCTCTTGTGGATTCGACTTCACGGCGCACGCCTTTGAGCTTGGCGTACTCCTCCTCCAGCAGCTTGGAGAGCTTGGACAGGAGCGGCTTCATCGCCCCAGTGCCAACGCCCACAAGGGCAGCCTCCATTGCTTGCTGCTACTATCTGAGATTTATGGATCTGAGAGCAAGCAAAGTGGTGTGGGTGGAACAAGAGGTTTTGCTTGAAGGCTTCTGGATTTGGACGAGTCGTACCTCACAGTAGCTAGTAGAGTGTACCTCACAGTCAAGCATGGGGAGTTCCTATCGGTCAATGATAGCGAGAAGATGGGTTTAGACAAAACTGAATAACTTGAGGGATCAAACAAAAAGTGGCACAAAGGCATCGAACAAATCAAAAGTTTAAGTATCTGGCAAGGGAATAAAATTAAACTACCCAAACGAGGAGCATCTTGTGCCAGCCCAATGTTTTCCATGTGATGGCACATGGACTGTCGATCAAACCGAAAAAAATGTGTCGATCAGATCAATTGATCAAATAAGCAAGTGCAAGTACCAAGGTTACTACTTTCCTGTATTTGTGCCAGAACTATTACTTTTTTCTTTTGGAGAAAAACTACTTATTTGAAGCAACCACATATGTTTTTCCTTCAGCATGTAGCTTTTGCTGCATTTTTTAAGTAATATTTTCCTCAAAACAGTCTTTCGCCCAGCTATATTAATATAGCCACCGATTAAGACCGCTGCTGGGTCAGACAGCACAACGCCCAAAATAAAAAGCAAAGAAAAAGAAGAGAAAACAAAGCCGACAACAGTGGCTTGACGAAAACGAGGGTGACCCGCCACCGCTGCACCCTCCGAAGAATTCCACCACTCTCCTAGCGCTCCAAAGCATCACGTACCAAGCAGCACCCCCAAGAGGGAAGCGACGACCACGACGCTGCTGCCCCGACTACTAGGGTTTCCCCGATACGATACGAGAGGTGGGGAAGAGATACACCTCACGCCCTTCAAGAAAGGATGACAACACCCACAGGCGTCACCGCATCGGTGTCAAGATGACAAGGATTTCTTCCGACCCCTCAAAAAACCACACTCTCGGACGCTCCGTATTGCTCCACCAAGCTCGTCGTCCACCAGCACACGCCACCATGGTCTTGTAGTCACCACCGTCGTCTCACCATGACCGACGATATGAGGCTGGAACGACCGAAAAGAGGAGACTTCAGCTGGGTCGACGATACAGTAACACGTGGGAGGGAACTACCTCCACCGCCCGAGGGCGATAGCTGACCGGATGTAGCAACAGGGGCAAACCGGGCCCTCTTTGGCCCGGCCGAGCCTAAACAGACTCGTGAAGCCCCGCGGCCACACTGCAGCAGGGGTGTCACCGTCGCCGCCAACCCAAGCCCTAGTCCCTACCCTCTGTCCACCAGTGGGTCCGCCGCCACTGCAGATCCCCGCCGCCAAGTAGCAGCGCCACCAACACCATGGTCATCCGGGCCAACCGGACCGCCGCCGGTCTGAGATGAGGCCAGAGCCCCGTGGAGCAGATCGCGAGGTCGTTGGCGCCGAATCCAAGCCCACTTGGCTCAGATCTAGGACACACAGACAAGGCAGAGGGCCGGGCCTTTTCAGCCAGCAGAACTACCTGCCCTGTAGGGCACGCTCCCGACCTAGGCCCGCCTGGCGCGGGTCAAAGAGCAGCAGCCCAACCGGCCAAGATCTGGCCCGCGCAGGCCTAGATCAGGCCAACGCGCCTCCGCCTCCGCGTCGTCCCGGGTCCCTGCACCGACCCTGCAGACCATCGTCGCCCCATCAGCCCTCCATGGCCGTCTCCCGCCAGTGGGCTTCGCCGCCAGCCCGCCCAACCCAGATCAGGCAGAACAGGCCTAGATCTAGGCCGCACCGTCGGCCACTGCAGGGCGCGCCGCCACCGACCAAGCATCGCCCTGCCGCAAGCCTCCGATGACAGGGCAGCGCCGCCGAGTCGCCCCACCGCCGCCTGATAGGGCTCTGCCCAAAACGCAGCAGCACACCGCCGCCTGTCGCATCCTCCCTGCGAGAACCTCTAGACGCCGGGGAAAGGCAGACCCGCCGCTGCCAACACCGCCCGAGCTCCGCTCGACGGCTCCCGCCGGCGGCGGCGGGGAGGGAGAGAAGGAGTGCAGGAGGTTGGACTTTAGGCCGGCGGCGCCCCTGCGTCGCCCGTGGGAGACGCGCAGGAGCGGGACGGACAAAAGCTAAAACCCAATGAGCACATCATTGGGTTTTAGCTTTTGTCGTTGCTACAAAAGTTCCTGTACAGAAACAAGAACGGAAATGACAAACTTACCTCGGTAAGTGCTGGTGTCACAAGTTCTCTTTGCATCGTTTTACCCCACAGCTAGCTGTTGCATGGCCTGATAAGAGAATCTCGTTAATAGAATTGATGTGAAATTATTTCTAGTCATATCTTGTAATAGTCAAATTATGCATGGTCCGGATAACAAGAATCAAATTGTATTGCAGTATATGAGAAGTGCTTGTATAAATCCCATTAAAGTACAGGTCATTGCTGAAATCAATCAAATATAATGGTCCCAAAATCAGCTACTCCCTCCATCCAGAAATAAGTGAATTTAATTTGCCTAAGTTCGTATGTTCTAGATGTATTTTAGTATATAGATATATGTGAATCTAGACAAAGCCAAGTCACTTATTTTTGAACAGAGGGAGTACTACTTATTGAAAAGTGAAAAAACCAAGAAAAGTAAACTAAGCAAGGAAGACATTCCATGTGAGCAAAGTAGCAGCGGCCCATCTTTAGTTTGCAGCTTACAATAGTTACTTAACATAGAATCAATTACATCTTAAACATGGGACCAGAAAGACAGATTGTGGTTAACAATGAAGATGAGCCTCGTAGGCAACAAGAATCATCACAGTACCTTTTGCTTAAACTAATGGCCACAGTCATTGGTATCTGAAGAGGGACTAAAATACAACTCCACTAACTAGGAGCAGCACGTGCCTGCCCGATGCTATCCATGTGAATGAAGAAAACAAATGTATCGATCAGTGTGATCAATTCATTCAATTGATCAGATAAATATGAGTGTAAGTAAGTGCAAACAAATGTTTTCCCCTTGTGGATGTAGGTTTTAGTTTGCTGCATCTTTGTCTGAAGCAATCTTTGGATCATTAGGACGCACCACATCCAATTGTTTTTTAACTTCTGGGAAACAAAATTCAGCATCCAACCTGGTTGTGAGTGAATGGGAAGCTCATTAATAGAGTTGAGCCGAAATGATGACTATCTGAATATCGACTGTAAGTAAATCCAGGGATTAGTCTAAAACATCCTTCAAGCCCTTCCGCCCTCTCTGCTTCGGAGATGTTGCCCTCTGTCTCGTAGGTCCTGGCCCACCGTGAGCTCACCCATCACGGGTACCTCGATCGAGATCCCCTTGTCCACCTCTGGCTTTGAGGACTCTCCACGGCCTCCTTGATGGGCGTTAGACCTCCCACGCCGAGTTTTGGTGCGATTCCACCACATCTTGCCATCTCAGCACCCTCAAAGAACCTCCAATTCGTCTGTTCCGCCGCCGGTCTCCTCCACCGCCCGCCGCAGCAAGAGCTCGCCGTGGGGGGACAGGGAGCAGACTAGGCTGGCGAGGACAGGCAGCAAAGTACTGCGGCAGTTCCAATGCCGCTGTCGCCGCTTCATAGATCCTGTTGTGATCGGCGCCCCCTCCCACTCCTCCTCCTCCTCCTCCTCCTCACTTCGCCGGCGTCTTGTTGTCGGTGTCCTGTCTTGCTTTTTTTTTTTTTTGAGGGTTGTGTCCTGTCTTGCTTTGTCCTCTGAATTTTCTTTGTGCATATATCCCACCAATTGTGCCATTTTTTGGGTTAGAGAAGTACTCCCTCTATCCCAGTTTATAAGACTTACGCGTATACCTAGGTTGTTCGCATGAGCTATATAATATGAATTATATAATATAAAAATTATATCATTCGAAAATATAACATTTGAAGTTTCTAATAATATGGTTTTTATCTTATGTACCTCATGCTAAGTTGGTTAATTTATCAACCTAGAAATACGCGTAAGTCTTATAAATCGAAACGGAGGGAGTATACCAGATTCCCAGTTTGCATTGTAAGCAAAACCTAGCCCAGCTGGGAGCTCCTATTTGACGCCAGGGCTCCAAGGATTTTCAATGGGCCACATCAGGCCCGACCCATTAAACACGTACTTCTGTTTTAAAAAAAAAGTACAACTCATCTTACTATGAATCTTGAAACACATTTTTGCTTTCAAAATACTTTGATAATGAGGAAGTACGTACGTGGTGCATACTACTCCATCCGTTTGTTCATACACACTAAACAAAGGTGTTTAGATATATGTGTTTCAAAAAAGATTAAAATATCTTATATTTAAAACGAAGGGAGTAGAAATGTTCACGTGTATCTAAAAAATATTTCCGTATATGAAAAAAATAAATTTTTTGTCTTTTCTTAATGATCATGTGACACAAGAAATTCTTATAAAATGACATGTGCCACAAGAAATTATTATAAAATCAAAACTAATGTTCATGTCTATAAACGTCCATGCATGTTAAAATAAATATTCATGTCAAACTATATGCTCATGTCATTAGTAATTTACTAATTTCCCAAAATAACTAAAACAAATAAAGCAAAATAATAATAACATTTCATGTAAATGATATAACAATAATTAAATCTAATAAAAAGAACAAGAGAGAAGATGGAAACAAAAATAAAAAACGAAAAGGATCTCGCATGGTTGCATATTGGCGGAATAATAGTATCGAGGAATGAGAGGAAAGTTCTAAAGCTTCATCCATGATTGGACCTACATGAAGAGCTAGTGAAATAATGCACTATTATCCAGTGGCGGACGCAGCAAAGAAGTGCAGGGTGGACACGCTTCAAAAAAAATTCAACACTAGAACTTGTGCGATGAAAAAATGTCAAACGTAATATAAATAGATAATTGATTCACAACATTCTAGTTCAATAAAAATGTTCAAAATGTTCATCATTTCAATACAAATAGTCCAAAATATCAACTTATTCTTCACAAGACTCATTGTAGAAAATACCCTTTCAACACTAGCGATCGCCACGGATAAGATCAATATCAATTTGAGAAGCAAGTAGACTATATCATAAACAAGATGTTTTTTTTTTGTTTCAACAAGCTTAATAGAGAGCTCACCAAGATGATTTACACATTTGAACCTAACATCTCTTCTCATATCTTCAATAAAAGTATCAAGTTGAAACTCAAGTCTCATCAAATCAACACTTGTTATTTCATCGGGGTAAAATTTGGCAAGTTTCATTACCTTTTATTTATCAAAAGAAGCAAATGAATTCACGGGATTCAAAGCCGACATGCAAATAAGCAACTCCATGTTAACCTTATTAAACCGACTGTCAAGCTCTTGAATAATTTGGTCAACAATACCAAGATATGCTTCTCTTCTATAATGATCATTATTTGTTTGTATTTCATAATACCGTCCGACGCGCCCCTGCGTCCGCCCATGCTATTATCACCTGTTAATAACTCTCTAGACCCACGCGCAGTGTAAGTAGCCATGTCTTTTGCTATGTTTCTTGTAGCTAAAGTAGGAAACCTTGCGAAGGTACTACCCATGTTGGAATTGATCTTCGGTTACAAAAACCAAAGAGATTCCACCACATCGCTTCATCTTCGCACCCTTATAGAACCTCCAATTTGTCTTCTAAGCTGTTGGTCTCCACCAGCGCCCGACGCTGAAAGATCTAGCTTGCCATGGGGGACATGGAGCAGACTCGGCTGGCAAGGCCAGGCTGCAAACTACTGAGGCAGTGCCCTCCAGTCCTAACGGAGACCTTTCTAATGTCTCCGCCTCACTTCATCGACGGTCCTATTGGTAGCGTCCTGCCTTGCTTTGTCCTGCGGTCTTCTGAATCTTCTTTGTGCATATAAGGCCACGAATAAGCCTGCAAGTGTGGAGCGGCATGTCCGCGGTGCCGTGAATCCCGCCCCACATAAAAACATATAAGAAGACATCTACGGGCGAGAGAAAAGGTTAAGTAGGATTTGCGGGATGCTCCGCTAAGCCCACATATCCCACATAAACATTAGAAATTATCGCAATAAATGTTTTGAGAAAGCATCGCCACAAATTAATAACAGAACATCAAGGAATAGTAAATTGCTTGGCTCAAGTTAAAGATCTCGAAATAACAGAACATCGAGGAATAGTCAAATAATTGAGACGAAGTAATCTTGTCCATGGAAAATGGCACCAAAGGAATCTAGTAGTCGTAGGTCTATCCATCCCAGTGACGCAACAATCTTATGACATCTACAATTTAACCAAGTTGATGACAGAGAGGTCCTAGCTGACAACGCAACCATGCCCAGGAAAGCAGTGACTGGCTGCAACCGATACAAATACGGAATATAAGAACTGGCGTACAAGTAAACAATATAATCAAAACAGAGGTAACTGCAAAATTCAGATTACCTAATCTTGAATTCCTATAGGACTTGGGCACCGACTATTTAAACAAATTGTCAAAGACATTAGTTGGCCAAAGTGATCACCAAGAATTTGTTGGGAGATCCTCTTGAATTTTGACGATTTGTTTAATACACAGAAGCTGATCCCATCCGAGGTTAGCAATCAAGGGGTTTTATTAACGCATCTGATCATAGATGGGGCATTTAAACAACAGTGCTGGAGATATACATACATAGAGAGATTTCGAGAGAGAGCACTCACAGCCCGTGGTCGACATCGATCTACAGCTTCTTTCGGCACGCAGGCAGATCTTGGTGGACTAGAGGGCGAGGATCATCGGCAGAGGCGGGGGATGATGCTTAGCAATTAAGACCCGTTGGGTCGTGTCCTTGCATCATCCTTCGTCTCTGCGGGATGATCGTCGCCCTTGCATCATCATATTCATGCCGGTCGGCAAAGACGATCCAAGTGGAGGGGGCGAACAGATACAAGACGGCGAGGATCAGGGCGCAGAGACGAAGGAGGATACTTAGCATTGGGTCGTGCGGCCCTTGCATTATCCTCCTCCGTATCTGATCGTCGCCCTTGCATCATCATTACGATCCAAGATTTTGATTGATTTGCCTGCGGCATAGGCTTGTATTTATGGCTGGCCAGCTGGCTCATATATGGTATGCCTCGATAGGCACCGACATTGACGACCAGATTCGTTCAATCCGTGGTCATCTCAAAAATACAATCCTGCTAAATAATCGGGCACAAGCAGAACGATCTTGCGGACTTGATCTGGACTCCATCTTCTCATGGAAAGAGAGAATACAAAAAAATGGAAAGAATAAGACCCCCGGTGCTAATTGCTGGGCCCAGTTTCCGAGTCAGCTTCCAGTTTCCATCGTTCAGAGTGGAGCCCAAGGCAAAGAAGTCACGGGCACCAAAGGCAAGGTAAAAAAAGGTTAAATCTTAGAAGATGCCAGTAACATCTCTACTCGTGTATTTTGTCGGTAAGACAGGTTCTCTCTCGAATCAGTCTTTCGCCCTGCTTTATAAATAAAACTAAATCCAGATTTATACAACATCCACCGCAAACAAACCGGCCAAGGACAACGAGAAAGGGAAAACACAGAGTACGACAGCTGGGGCCACAACACAATACGATCCGAAAACGAAAGACAGAAGGACAGAGCCAACACAACACCCTACATCTCGCCTGGGCCGAAAGTCAAACCAAAGTCGGCGCCGAGAGGGGGGCCGCCGCCTCTCTCAGGGCACGGAGAGTGTCGTCGAAGGTCACTCGGTCACACTGGCGCACCAACGGGGACCACTGCTGGAGGAAGGCAATAAGAGAAAAAAGGATTCAGACGCCCGGGAGGGGGAAATATGCTCAATCACCATCTTGTTTCGCACGTTTCAAAGGGACCAGGCTAGAGCCGCAAACACCATCTAGAATAGGCGGCGGCCCCTTCCGAATCGGTTTGTCTCCACCTGCAAGAACTCCCCCAGCTCCTGCGTCTGTCAAGAAGGGCCTAAGGCTTCCCACACACTGCTCCACAAGGACTGGGCCGCCGAACAGGCGAACATAATATGAGCACAGGTATCCAGAGTCCCGCATAGGGGACACATGCCATCTCCCCGCCCATGACGCTTCGCAACCTCCACCCCCGAAGGGAGCCGATCCCTAAGAAGCTGCCAAAGAAAGATGCGAATACTAAGGGAAAGAGGGGCCTTCCACAAGGGCGAGGTCCACCTTAGCTCCGGCCCCTGGAAGAGGGCCCGGTAAGCGGAGCTCACAGAGAACTCCCCACCTGGGGCAAGGCGCCAACTGACTACGTCCGGGGCTTCAGAGAGAGAGCCGGGGAGAGACTCCTCCAGGCGTCGGTGCTCCTCCGCCTCGGCCTCGCTAAAAGTTTGCCAGAACAAGATGTTCCAGCTCCCTTCTCGAAAGGCCTCAGCAACGAGGGCAGTCGGGGACACGGAGATGGCGAAGAGGGCGGGGAACTGCTCATAGAGAGGGGTCGAGTGCAGCCAAGGGTCAAGCCACAGGCACACGGACTGACCATCCCTAATGTCAAAGGACACCCCTAGGCCGACAAAGATCTTAATATCTTGGATGGCCCGCCAAAACTGGGAGCCCTCCCTACGCTCGCACGCTAAAAGAGGCCGGCCATGGAGATACTTGGCCCGAATAAGTTGGAGCCATAGGCCCCCATCCTCCCTAAGGATCCTCTAGACCCATTTCAGCATCAGCGCCACATTAAAGCGGCACGAGTCGAGGATACCTAAACCCCCAAGGGATTTGGGGGTGCAGATGTCTGCCCATTTAACCATATGGTATCTCTGAAGGCTGTCCCTTGCCGCCCAGAAGAACCTAGACAACTCCTTCACGAAGTCAGCATGGGTTCCCTCTGGGAGCAGGTACAACCCCATCTGATACATGGGAAGACTTGAGAGGCAAGAATTGATAAGGACTGTCTTGCTCCCCTTGGTCGTAAGGCTTGACCGCCAGGGTTCAGCCTTCGACCGGACCCTCGTCACGAGGGGAGCCAGGTCCCTAATCAAGACTCGCGTCTCGCGGATGGGCATCCCCAGGTAGGTAGTAGGGAATTCCGCCAATCTGCAGTTAAAGTTATCCGCAATGCGCTGGCGCTCCTCCTCCTCGAAGCCGAGGACGAATATCTCACTCTTTTCGAAGTTGATATTCAGAACAGACATAGACTCGAAGCACATGAGAAGGAATTTGAGGTTAATAATGTCGAGGTCCAATCCCTGTACCATGATCATGGTATCATCAGCGTACTGGAGGTGGGTGACCCCACCTCTCGGGATCAGGTGCCCCACGACGCCCGATAGATGCCCGGCATCCTTGGCTCTATCCAAGATTTCAGCCAGCACATCCACCGCCGCATTAAACAGAAGAGGGGAGATGGGATCCCCTTGTCTAACACCGCACGAGGGGCTAAAGTAGGGGCCGATCTCCCCATTAATGTTGACCGCTGTCCTGCCACTCATCACAAATTGCATAAGCCAACAGATCATCCTGTCGTCAAGACCCCTCCTTTCCAAGACTAGACGAAGGAAGACCCAGTCCAAACGGTCGTAGGCCTTCGGCAAGACACGTTAGCGGAGCCCTTCTAATCATCTAGGGCTAAAGTTATTGCTGATGAGAAAGAAGAGCTCACACTCATATTCCTACCAGAGAAGGTGTTTACTTGCTTGATTGTATTTATCCATAAATGATTTTCCACCTAGATGCGTGCATCTCTAAACAATCTATATTTTTGCAAAGCATAAATTGGAAAAAAAAATCACCTATTCACCTCCCCTGTAGTCAGCAATACCAATCTTGCAAGGGGCAATCTTCCAGCTGTACTCTGAGAAATTACAGGGGGTCTGACAGCTTCATTAACATTTTCATGAAATCTTCGAGCTATACTCGTGCTATCTCTTCTCTTCTCTATCTCTACTACCTAAAAAAGACAAAGTGTTCCATGTTTCTGCCTAACCGCATTTCGCTCCTGCGTTCGTCCAACCTTGTCGCACCGTCGCTGCTCCTCTCTCTTGAATCGCTACTTTACTTAAAAAAGACAAAGTGTTTCGTGTTCTGCCTAACCGCATTTCGCTCCTGTGTTTGTCCAACCTTATCGCACCGTCGCTGCTCCTCTCTCTTGAACGCGCCGACAAGTGGGCCTAGACCCCGCAATTGTTCTTCCATCCATCTGACTCTACCGGTTTTAACCTGCCCCCACCGCAATTTCCTCCATCTCCCGTGCGTCCCTCCCCTACCTCTCCCTCTCTCGTCCGTGAGCATTAGCTAGGGTTCCGCCGGCGCTGCCGCTCGCTTGCACCACTCTGTTGCCGGTCGTTGTCCTCATAATCGGGCTTCTTGTGTGCTGGAGATTGAGTGGGATCTCCAGGCTGTGCCATGGACATCGTCATTCACAACGTCAAACTCCGGGGATCATCGAAGTGGAGGAGCGTCCACCTATCAGCTCCACCAGGACCGGCCCGACGATTGGATCCTGTTCAGGCAGAAGACCACGATCCGGTGCCTCCCGCTCGCCAAGCCTGCCGCCGTCGCTGGTAAGGTCGAGGCGCAACGTGTGGAGAGATTCTGCACACCAGCGCCAAGTGGTTGTCGAGCGGATCTACTGATACCTCGAGGCTGAGGCCGCCGGCGTCGTCTCTTCCTCCGTCTAACCTTGATCTGGTTAGCACCTTTTCTCTAAGTTGTTCTAGATCCGAAGGAATCAAAGGTAGCACTAGCTATAGCGAAGGCATATTGGTGTTGATATAAGTTTGCTTTTCAGAACGCAAACAACCTTTGCACATCACTGAATTCTAATTTGACCCGACAGCCATCTCTTACAGATGGTCACGGTTAGATGAGGAGTGGCTACGATCATGCAATTCAAGCTCTTGCTACAGGTATTGACATTCACTTAAGAAAAAGTGTATTAATTATTTTGTTCTAGGCATATGATGATCAACAAGTTCAGTATACAGATCCCCTATTTTTTGTGCGTGTATTTGACAAAATAGTAGTGTCAACCATTGTTACATCGTGGTTTTTTGCTATTCTAGGGATGTGAGATGGATACAAATTTTGCAGAACGTGGTTGGGAACAGAAGAAAAGTAAGGGGGATATATTAAGCAGTCCATTTGAATGGGTGGATGATACCATCCGGTCGGTAAGTTTGTATGGTTTTCATTCTAATAACTAACAAATAAATTGTATTTATGTTGCGCGAACGTTCTCTCTATGAACATTTGTGTGTAGCTCGAGGCCAAGCCGGCCTCTAATCAGAAGGGGCAATGGAGATGATATTATCGTATGTAAGCATCAAAGTACTACAACAGAATTTCCATTTATTAAAGCAGATTCACATATTTTCATTATTATTACTTATACTCGCATATTGAAGAGGACGAGAGTAAGGGAAACGTGCAATGGTGCATGACTACCGGTGAGGAGGAAAATAGATAAAAGATGAGTAGACTGGGTTTTGGAAATTGATGCAAATACAATGATATATCGCTCCCTTAATCATTCTTGAAAACTTTGTGTTCACCAGTACCTTTTGTGAGTTATAATCTACGAGTGAAGAGGCATCAGAGGAAGAGGAAATGGTGTTGGATATTTGATAGAGGCGTGTATATGATGGCAGGGGGATACAAAGTGGTAGTATGCAGGCCAATTGGTTTAGGGGATTTCAGTTCAGATAGTATTACACGTAATATTCATACAACTCACAAGACTAGGTTGCAGGTGATATTGCTTGTGATTCCGTTTCTCTAAAACATGAGCAGGACATGTAGGTGGATTGGTTGTTGTTCTAGACCATGCAGCGAGTAGAATATGGATAATACCTTTCGCTTTGAGATTATAAGGAATACCGGATGGTCTAACATGTCAACTGGAGATTTTGTTTGATGTTTCATATGTTGCACGCAGTTTACTTCATCACATGAAAACTTCACCATTTGTATTCTCTATTGCACTCTGTTACTATCGCATGAGTGAATTTGACTTATCTATATCTATACTTCTATACTTATTTATCTATCTTTACTACTTAAAAAACTGAGCCTAAATCATATGATGTTGGTACTGTAAGTTTTCTAGCCACCCCAGTATATACCAGGATATATTCACGTGCAATTCTGAAAAAACTACATTATTTATCAGTATGTCTCAAATGTTTCACCTATCCTAGGTCAGGCAGCACTCTGCGGAGGAGCCTAGAGGTCGATGACTTAGAAGGCCATGGTCCGGTGGAGTTGGAGGTGTCCATAACAAAGAGATCGAGTAAAGATTGCAAGCTTGAAGGTGATGGTTGATTTAGACCAGGGAGAAGAGGATGCGGTGGCACGACCTGAGGTGAAGGTGCAGAAAAGAGAGCCGAAAGACGAGAGTATTTCTTCCACTTTCCCGATTAATACTCTAGATTGTGCCATTAAAAACTCTAAACAATCTGAGCTCTCGTTTGAATTTGACATGCTGCAAGTAACTTAGTATTTTGAGATAAGCACAATAAATTTTACTAGATGATACTATAGAGAAAAATGTGTGGCCTTGCTTGTTCACTAAAAAATATTCTTCATTTTCTTTATCTGACAGGATCACGCTATTGATAGGAGGGTGACGTCTAAACCATTGGCTCTGCTCTTTGGTACGGTCATCCAGGGTGCGGTTGTGCCCTCTCACCTCTGGATAGCCGGACCGATACTCATTGTGTACTTGTGAAAGCTCACGATTTGGTTGTGCTGCCATCTTGATTATGTTAAATATTGGTGTACTCATTAAAATAGATGTATTGCACAAACATGTTTGTTCTCTTATAGCATTATATATCATACTTTCCATGTGTATGGTTGAACCGTGGATGTGTTGCTGCATCAGCCGATCCAGTAAACCAATGGAGAAGAAGCAGAAAAGAGGGGAAAATAAGTGGAGGATCGTGATTTGACTTCATGTGGATCTTTTGTCTTCACTTCAAGAGTAACCTTCTACTTAGTCTCATGAGATCACAGATTAATTTTCGACTGAAGAATCAATGCCCGAATAATGCAAGTATTCATTAGAATATGATTACAAAGGTTGAAAATGAAAACTGAGTTTAAACAGTTAAGAATTCGATATAGTGATTAATGCAAGTACTAACTAGAATCTAAATACAAAGGTTGAATAAAAAAATTACAGCCCGGCTAATGCAAGTAGTACTAATTAGAATAGGAATACAAAGGTAGAAAATGAATATGGGTTTAAACAATTGAGAATTTGATGTAGTGGTAAAAAGCAAAGTTATAGACCATATCAAGGGGCTGCGATATGTAATACTGTATGCATTAGAGAATGTTGGATTAGAACAACCTCATGAATAATGACGGAACATCTTGAATTGAAACGGGAGAATATTGAATTAGAACAACCTCATGAATAATGACGGAACATCCTAAACTGAAATACCTGGATCACACACAAGAGTGGAAAGAGAGTGGGAAATATTCAGGGGTGGCCCATACATATGATATATGCCACCGTAGCAACGCACGATCACTCACTATAGGAATAGAAAGCTACGCCGATGGCCGGTCGATACGCCGACGGCCAAACGTCGGGGCCGTCGGCGTAGCCATCGTCCAGACCAGCCCCGCCAAGCAGCTGTTGGCGTATAATTGCCCTCGGTACGCCGACGGCTGTCCTCGGGTAGCTATTTTTTCTTTTATCTCATTAAACTTTGAAAAATCATAACTAAATCATTATAATTCATAAAAATACACATAATATATCAAAATTTGAAGAAAAATAAGACCTATCTATCTACACTCAAATATTATACATTTGTAAACAAAAATTAAGTGAAACATAAAATATTATAAATAGTTTAAAACGGGCATAAAAAATTCAAAAACGATCGAAACAATGTGAAACCTTCGCGTGGTGTCATATTATATGACATAGTTACAAGGAAAAATATCAAACTTGGTATATTGATTATGTCTGAAAAAAACCTTCACAAAATGACCTATCTCATTCGAGGATTCTTGGCTTTCGGGTCAAATGACCAACGTTATGGCTAGAATCAAGGCATAGTTTGTGATATTGTGCCTATATTGTGCATACATGTGCATCATGGGATGACGAACAATGTTGCAGGAGGAAGTTTTCCTTTTCGTCGCACCAAAAAGCCATTTTCCATTTTCCGACCACAAAAAACGGACGCTTTTGTGAAGCAACCACCAAATGGCTAATTCAAAATGCTACCACCACATTTTACAAAAATATTAGACCACCTTAAATAGACAATTTCCCAACAGAGGGATCATAAACCTTTCTGTCCACTCCTGGTGAAAAAGACAAATTCCTACCGAATCGGTAGGAAGTGGGTCAGATATGAACTACATGTACATGATCCAATGCTCATGTTTTTTTAAATCATTTTTAGGTTCACAATATGCTATTTTATCAAAGATCCAATGCAAGTTTAGCGAGGCTCGGCCCCGAGCTAAGAATCTTCATGCCCGTCGTTCGACAAAGTTTGACGATAGTTTAAAACGGGCATAAAAAATTCAAAAACGATCGAAACAATGCGAAACCTTCGCGTGGGGTCATATTATGTGACATAGTTACAAGGGAAAATATCAAACTTGGTAAATTGATTATGTCTGAAAAAACCTTCACAAAATGACCTATCTCATTCGAGGTTTCTTGGCTTCCGGGTCAAATGACCAATGTTATGGGTAGAATCGAGGCATAGTTTGTGATAATGTGTCCATATTGTGCATACATGTGCATCATGGGATGACGAACAATGTTGCAGGAGGAAGTTTTCCTTTTCGTCGCACCAATAAGCCATTTTCCATTTTCCGAGCACAAAAAACAAACGATTTTGTGAAGCAGCCACCAAATGGCTAATTCAAAATGCTACCATCATATTTTACAAAACTACTAGAGCACCTTAAATGGACAATGTCCCAACAGGGGGATCAGAAACCTTTCTGTCCACCCCTGGTAAAAAAGACAAATTCCTGCCGAATCGGTAGGAAGTGGGTCAGATATGAACTACAGGTACATGATCTGATGCTCATGTTTTTTTACAAAAATCATTTTTAGATTCACAATATGCTATTTTATCAAAGATCCAATGCAATTTTAGCGAGGCTCGGCCCCGAGCTAAGAATCTTCATGCCCGTCGTTCGATAAAGTTTGACGATAATTCAAAACGGGCATAAAAAATTCAAAACCGATCGAAACAATGCGAAACGTTCGTGTGGTGTCATATTATGTGACACAGTTACAAGAAAAAATATCAAACTTGGTATATTGATTATGTCTGAAAAACCTTCACAAAATGACCTATCTCATTCGAGGTTTCTTGGCTTCCGGGTCAAATGACCAATGTTATGGCTAGAATCGAGGCATAGTTTGTATGTGTCCATATTGTCCATACACGTGCATCATGGGATAGCGAACAATGTTGCAGGAGGAAGTTTTCCTTTTCGTCGCACCAATAAGCCATTTTCCATTTTCCGAGCACAAAAAACAGACGATTTTGTGAAGCAACCACCAAATGGCTAATTCAAAATGCTACCACCATATTTTATAAAAAATACTAGACCACCTTAAATGGACAATGTCCCAACAGGGGATCCGAAACCTTTCCGTCCACCCCTGGTGAAAAAGACAATTTTTTGCCGAATCGGTAGGAAGTGGGTCAGATATGAACTACAGGTACATGATCCGATGCTCATGTTTTTCTATAAAAATCATTTTTAGGTTCACAATATGCTATTTTATCAAAGATCTAATGCAAGTTTTCCTTTTCATTACACCAAAAAGCCATTTTTCATTTTCCGAGCGCAAAAAGGCATTTTGTGAAGCAACCACCAAATAGCTAATTCAAAAACGTAGGGTTTGTGATTAGTTGATATGGATATCATATTTGGATTCATCTCATTTTTCTGATCAATTTTGACATATTATTTGTCGAATTCCGATTTACGGATTTAAAGATATTAATTATTCCATATTAAATAAAAAAATACAAAAAAGTAAAATTATTATATTTTTATTTGAATTAATAATATTTTTAATTATTTATTAATGTTTAATTAAATAATTGTTTGTAATTTCAAAAAATATAAACATGTGACATGATGATATAAGAGTTAATAGGATTGATATCATAGTATTAACAACAATGGATGGATTACTTTGCGGAAATAGATTCTGAAGGAACGAGGAAGTTAAGCGTGCTGGAGCTAGAGTAGTATTAGGATGGGTGACCGGATGGAAAGTTTGACCAAAACTACAATTTAATCAAATATTAAGTGGTATTAGTGTTAAAAATGTTCAAAGTGAGAGATTAATGAGTCAAACAATTCAAAGATTAAAAAAATTGAGAAAAAATAAAAAAAATGTTTTTGCAACCGGGCGACATACTATGCCGACGGCCGCTACGCCTAGGACAAAGCTGTCGGCGTAGCGTACGCCGACGGTATTTCGATACGCCGAAGGCTTTTTTGTGCTCCGCCGAGGAAGATCTTCGCCAAGGAGCTACGCGGAGGGCGGCCGTCGGCGTAGCGTACGCCGACGGCTATTTGCCCTCGGCATAGCATTTGATTCCTGTAGTGACTTACCTATGATGGTAAAAATTGATCCCTTGGGATGTGTTTGCTGGACTGCGTGCCCATTTCTCGCACCTGCCGGCAGAAATAAGGCCATTTGGAAAATGACATGCTTGGCCAAATTCACGTTACACATGTTTTAAAGCACCAAAAAATTGGCCCATTGGAAACGCTAAAATCGGTCTTTTTGTGGGGACAGGCCCTAGCGAGCCAAAGGTCGGCACGCGGGCGCACGCGCGGCCCGGAGAAGAGCAGGGAGCTCGCGATGCATCGAGAACACGTGCCATAAATCCCCTCACCGCTCGCTCACCACTGTCGCTCTCTCCCCATTCACAACCGCTCCTTCCTTCTGTCTCACCGTTGGCGGTTCCTCTCCCACCGGCAGATCGAAAACCACAGCAAGGGCAGCAAACGGCGGTAGATCAAGGCGAGCACTGTGTTTTTCGTGGCTGCAGGGGGTCAATGACTGCGACCGCTTCTTCTTCGTCGACAAACCTAAAGCTCCAGAGCTACAACAATGGCGGTAAAGCCTCAAACCACCCCCTCTTTGCCTTAGCAACGCAGACCTATGTGTTACCTTCTAATTCACGTATGGTTGACATGCACACTAGATTTGTACCGATTTGTGTTTGTTTTCGTCATTTTGATAGGTTAGGGTAAGCTTTTATAGTGGTGTCTTCGTAAGAACTAGATCTACCGATACCTCGTTTCCATCTATGCTTGCTAGTGGCTAGATTTAGGCAGATGTCTTGTTTAGGGTTTCCCGACATTAGAAAATTGGTGATTTTCACTATTCATGTTCTTCATATTGGTCGATGATTACTTGGCATTCTGTGGTCAAGATCCCAATAGTTTGCTTCATAGCATGTTTGTTATGATTGATTTTGGACACACAATGCCTAATATGAGACACAAAAATCAATTGTACATTCATTGTCGATGATTACATACGCAACACAAAGAAATGGAAGAAATTATCCTTTTGAACCATGTTCTGCCATCTATTCTAGCCGATGGAACTAGGTTTGGTAGGATCACCGCTTTATGTTGTTAGTGCTATGAACAATGAGGCGAGAGTTCGTGTTTGCTGTTTAGTTTTGGCTGATGATTAGAACTATGGCCAAATGTGACCGGGGAGTGAACATGTATTACGTTGAATCATTCGTAATTGCATTGTGCTAGGTAGTACTGACGAGGGTTCGACTCGTCAATGCCCATTGATATGGACTTGGGTTTTGGAGAAGGAGGGGACGGTGGAGATCGCGGAATGGCTAACAGACTTGCAACCTAGGGACACGAGGTTTACCCAGGTTTAGGCCCACGGAGGAAAAACCCTACTCTTGCTTGTCTGCTCTTTGTTAATGGCGATGCTGAAGGTTACATGGGTGCGCATATGAGATCTGGCGAGTTGTGTGCTAGGTTATAAGGTGAGATCCTCCTCGTTGTGCCCTCCTGGCCTTTATATGGGGAGGCCAGGTCTCGGGGTAGGTCGAGTCGGTTACAGATTAGGGTTTTACACTTTGAATTTCTATCTAAAGGTCACCGTGTTCTCCTAGGAGTCGCATCCTTCATGGGCTGGATCACCCGAATCCTTCCGGGGCTTCGTCATCACGAGTGGATAATTGCGTGGGCTTCCGCTGGGCCGGACCGGGTAGGCCAACATCAGGCACCCGTAGAGCAAATCCATGTCAAGTACAGAGTTATCTCCCTGGCCTTTGTGTGCAAACCTATACAGAGTCATCTCCCTGGCCTTTGTGTGCATCGTTCAAGATCTGGTACTTTATGACCTTCAAGGTTCTGAAGGGTGACATGTTCATGGTCTCCATCTTCGACTACGCCATGTGTTAAGTTATCAAGAAGTGCCCCCAGCATGATCCAGCCCTTGCCATGATCGACGAGTAAAAAATTGTCAGTTTAGTGTAATTAGTTTGTGTGTGTTGTGAACCATGTCATATTCTTGTGCTAACTATGCTATGTATGTATTGCTGCTACATATTTTGCACTATCGTTAACTATGTTACGTCTGTCGGTGCTTCTTGGGGTTTATCTTGTTACGGTTTTAGGCTTGGTGAGCTCACCATCTGAGAAAGAGGTTATCGAAGCACACATTCGGGATAAAACCAAACACACACTTTCGTTTCTCCCTGGCCTAATACAACTGCCAAGCGACCGGCCTCATTTCTGCCCAACTCCTGAATAGTGTCCATGCAGGAAAGCAAATAACTGAGAGATTTTGCCCAAAGCCTGATCCGCACGTGCACTCTCCGCACTAGTAAGGAAAAAGGTCTACGAGCAAGCAAACACGCCCTTGATTCATGCATGCACCACAGCTTACTGTCCTACTCCAGTCTCTCGAGCCCTGGATAGTAAACCAACGAGTTAATAGCATAGAACAACCAGTTTATGAGCTAAATTTTGGAAATCTACCAGTTTACGTTTTCGTAGCAAAAATCTACCACATTTGACGTCCGTTTTCTCAAATAGCACTAAACGCACGCTGAACGTGAATTGACACGGGAACTGACAAGGATGGTCCACCCGTCAGGCTGACGTAGCAGCGCGAGACGACGTGCCGTCTACCGTTTTGCACGCAGGTCTTCAAGTTTTGACAGAAAATTGCGTAAAAGTCTCTGACACTATTAAAACTATGGAAATGTATGCCATTTTATTAAAAAATAGAAAAATATGTAAATGTATGCCATTTTATTAAAACTATGGAAATGTATGCCATTTTATTAAAACTATGGAAATGTATGCATTTTCTCAAATAGCACTAAACACTATTAAAACCTTCATAACTTTTGAATACGAATTCAAATGGAAAAAGTTTAAATACGAAAAGTGCTTAGAATTGTTTGAATTTTTTTTACAAACTTTATTTATTATTTTATATAATTAAAATATGTAAAAATATAAAAAATATTTTATTAATTATAAGAAATTATTTTATTAATTATATAAAAACTTTGGAAACTCATAACTTTAACTATATAACTCTAAATAATATATATAAATTTATTAAAAAAATCCAAAGAATTCATTTATTATATTTATAATGCATGAATCATATCCGTTCCTCTCAGATATTTTGATTATTCAAGTAATCATAATAATAAATGTATGCCATTTTATTTATTCTTTCATATTTATAGATGCACTAGAAATATGCAAATATGCAAGTAATCCGTCAACTAATCCGACAACTAATCCGACAACAGCATCGAGCTACGTACGTACGTACATCGACAGAGGGTTCCTTCAGTCATGTATATTTCTAATAATCTGTGTACGTACGTACACCGACGGTGGCGTATGGATGGGTTGATCGAGGGACAGAGGGTTCCTTTAGCCATGGCTATACTGAAACCGTCCGGTAACACGCGTTGATTACGGTGAAGGGTGGCCGGAATCAGATTTGTATTTGCGTGTAACCTGTTTACGCGATATCTATTACTAGGCTAGGCTAACAAAAAAAAAACGTTGAACCAAACAATGTTCTTCGGTTGTAAGTTGGTTTCTGTGGTATTTTTATCGTGCATTGTCGTCGTCGAGGCCAAAACTTGAGAGCATTTGAACGTTTTTTGATGGATAAAACAAAGCAAATGGATAAGTTCTTTGCATGTAAAGGCTTTGCTAACACGATCGATCATTTGCCGAGCAGCATCTTGCGGGCAGATCCAGTAAAATTGAGTAAAGATTATATGTTTCAAATCTAAGCAAAACTATGACATATGATTATATAATTCGGGTTGGAGGGATGATCAACACGAGATACTAAATCAAAAGTTTGAGGGATGATCACCGACAAAGGTGCTGTAATCGGTATACGTACGTACGTAGCACGGTGTTGTTGTCGTAGATTACTTGCATATTTCTAGTGCATCTACAAATATACAAGAATAAATAAAATGGCACACATTTATTATTATGATTATTTGAATAATCAAAATATCTAAGAGGAACGGATATGATTCATGCATTATAAATATAAGAAATGGATTCCTTGGATTTTTTAATAAATTTAGACATATTATTTATATTATTTGGAGTTATATAGTTAAAGTTATGAACTTCCAAAGTTTTTGTATAATTAATAAAATAATTTCTTATAATTAATAAAATAATTTTTATATTTTTACATATTTTAATTATATAAATAATAAATAAAGTTTGTAAAAAAATTCAAACAATTTTGAGCACTTTTCGTATTAAAACCTTTTTTATTTAAATTTGTATTCAAAAGTTATGAAGGTTTTAATAGTGCCAGGGACTTTTACACAATTTTCTGTCAAAACTTGAGGACCTGCGTGTAAATCGGCAGACGGCACGCCGTCTCGCGCTGCCACGTTAGTCTGACGGGTGGGCCACCCTTATCAGTTCCGTGTCAATTCGTGTTCAGCGTGCATTTTGTGCTATTTGAGAAAATGGACGCCAAATGTGATAGATTTGCTGTGAAAACGTAAACCAGTAGATTTCTGAAATTTAGCTTATAAACTGATAGTTCTATGCTATTACTAACTCGTAAACCAACTGACTGCACCAATTCCTAGCTAGGCCAGACTGGACAACCTTTTTGTGTAATCATCGATCGCATTCTAGTCCGGAGAAGCTGCGCTGAAACTGTGGCACGCAGATTACGCATTGTCAGCTTAATTTCTGAACTAAGTAGCTGGCATGCAACTATTAGTACCAGTAGTATAGCCTTTCCATGCTATACAAGCAGGTCAGGTAGATCCTATTTCTACCTACGCATGCTGTCACTCAAAATACAAGTCAACTTGGAGACGGGCACCGGGCACCTACGCCTGGGCAAAAAGCATGAGGAAACTAGACACAATTGAAACACGGTTACGTATGCACAAAAAGTTTCAACATCTTTAGAAAAGCTACCGACATCTTTCTCCATCTTCTTTCTCGCGTGAGTATGTGTGTTGCTTTGATTTGATTTGGCGTGAGTATACACGTGTCTTTCTTAGTTTGTCATACATGCACACTGCTTCTTTTTTTGAAATTGTGTGGTGGTGGAGAAGTTTCGATGCTTTTATTATCAGTTACATGATAATTTATGCGTACAATGTAATAATCATTTTATTAATTAACTGCACCTTTTTTAATAAACAAGGTAAGGGCCCAGAGAGCCTCGGAAGTTTTTTAATAGCTAACAGTATATAGATACGCTACTGATTATATAAAGTAAACGAGCGAACAAAACACAAATGACCGCATAGCGCAGTGGATTAGCGCGTCTGACTTCGGATCAGAAGGTCGTGGGTTCGACTCCCACTGTGGTCGTTTTATTTTTTTTTCTGCCTTTTCCTTATATAAGTTTTTTTTGTGACGGTCCTTTTCCTTACTATATTTGGAATGGGCTACGGATGGATAGGGCCTTATAAAGTCCGTGTTGGTATCGGCAAAAGGCTTGTTATCCTTTTTCCAGCAAAAGAAAAAAAAAGAATACCAACCAGACCCAAGAGTATGTGAATACACGTAGTCTTCCAAGCCGAAATGTACGTGACATCGGCAACACAATGAGTGTCATGGTCCTTCCTCGCATATGCCTTCACATACCGCAATATGTGTCATCTTCAAAAAGACCGACGATATGTTGCTCCCCTCTCGTCGCTTTGCTCTATATCGAGAACCACGCCGACCTAGACCATGTTCATCCACCGCCACACCCATGGTTGCTTGCCAAGGAACGACGTGGGAGGCAAAGCTCAAATCACTTGGCGCCAGACAAAACCGCCGCTGCCGAAGGACGATATGAGGTTGGATGCGAGTCCCGTCAGCTTGCTCGCAGGGGCGGACCCAAGAAGGTCCTTGTGGGGGCCTTGGCCCCCACTCAAATTTCAGAACTGTAGTATAATCTTCATACTTATATAAGAAAAATCCTCAAGTTATTTGTATTTGCTAACAAGATGCCCCTAGTTATATAATTGGCCCCCACTAAAAATTTCAGCTGGGTCCGCCCCTGCGGCTCGTCAACTCGTCCTATCAACAGTAGGATTGGCTATTGATTCGAGCAATCACACATGGTTTTATAGGCTCTGTAGTTAATAATCCAAGCAAAAATAGGGTTATCGAAGACGTTGATGTCTCGCCGCCAACGGGATGAAACCGAGAAAAGTATTTTGACTGGCAACGGGTATGGGTTGGACAACGAATCATCACTATTTGGGAAGAGTGGTAGGAAAGAGAATCGGTTAGTGAGGAGAGAGAGAGAGAGAGAGAGAGAGAGAGAGAGAGAGAGAGAGAGAGAGATGGCCATTGTCAAGTGGGCTCGAGGTGCTAGTTTTTTTAGTCCAAAATTGAGTGGACGAGTAGTTTTGCACATGTTGTGCCGTATAAGACGAATCTTTTGGTTGAGGAAATACCAATAATTATGTCTGGCCGCAAACCATGGTTTCTCATGATTGACTCGCTAATAAATGGAAGCAAAACAGTATTATTATCTCAAGCAACACAAATTAATTGTGGTACGAAGTACTTTGCCTCCAAAATTCTTATTTTCCATGAAAAACCCGAATCCCTTTGTGCGAGACAAAACTATTTAGTTTTGACATGCAGCGGCAGAGGGTGAACGAAACACAAGAGGGGGCAAATTCCATAAAAAATAGCAAATATGCATAAATATACTAGGGCAAGTAAGAGAACATATAAGGTATATATTATATTACAATGTCATGATGATGATATATATGTATCTTGTTCACGCAAATATACATATAACTGGTTCGAATATACCTGGGCATTGTGATGAAGTAATCTTTGGTACACCAAAAGAAAAGAACGTATATAATGACCAAAAGGCAATTCAATATGACCAATAAATAGCTAGAGAAATCCTCGTCGGTTCTTCTTAGCTTTGAAATCAGAAATTATATCTTCATATGAAAATTTTGAAGCAATTTCCCTTTCTATTTGTAGGAGCATGTTGTTCGCAAGAAAACCATCTTCCGTTCTATTACACAACCTTGACTTGATAATCTTCAAGCTAGAAAAAGCACGTTCAGCACTTGTTGTGGAAACCGGAAGAGTAACGAGCAAACGAAGCAACCTGTCAAGCCAATTATAGATTCTATCTCGTCCTGTCTCAACAAGGCAACAACATAAAGAAGCAATAGTTGCAGGCTTCCTCAATTCTTCACTATTTTTAGCATCCACAACGAAATGCTTCAACCGAATCTCTAAACCACCTCTCCTGTTGTGTAAAGTCGGTTGGATAGTATTTATCCACCATTGAACAAATTTCTTTAGCATCGAATGATACTAATCCATGTCTTGGTATGAGTGTAGCACTAATGGATAAAAGATCCATCACTTTCTCATTGAACCTAAGATTCAGTTTCGTGAGTTGGCTGTCAATTGTTGCTTGATATATCTCCATTCGGAAATACCTTTCAGTACTAAACTGATCAGGCTGACGACGAGCACGCCCACCACGCAAAATGTATGTTGCCTCCATGTCTAGAATATCGATGCCATGCTCTACACAAAACTCAATAACTGTCAGAATGAACTCATCCCATCCTTCATCTGATCTCATAGTTTCTAGAAGCACTTTCGTGGAATGCACAAGACGAACTGCATTTACTATGTCTTGAGTTTTCTTCTGTAAAGCCTTTCCAAGATTTTCACTGGTTTATAATATCTCTTTCATCATGCATAGGATAAATACGAACTCAAAGGAGGTCAAGTAGGTGAAACCGGTGTCCCCATCAGCTCGGTTTGCTCCTGTCGTGGAATCACCTCCTAATTTTTCTAAAACCGTTCTTACCGGATTAAACAAGTGCATAAGACTAGAGACAAAACCTAAATGGGAACCCCATCTAGCCTCTCCTGGCCGCTTCAGTGAACGAATCTGATTGACTCCTTGACCTGTCTCAATTTGATCAATAGCTAGCAAACGTGCTATCTCATCCACTTGGGCATCATGGAGCTCATCATGGCGCTTTGAAGAGGAGTCAACTGTATTTATAATAAAGAGAAGCTTCTGGAAAAATTGGGAGACAGGAACCACATCCTTTGCTGCACCAACAAGAGCAAGTTGTAAACGATGTGCATAGCAATGAACATAATATGCATAGGGGTAATCTTTAATAAAAAGATCCTGTAATCCATTCAACTCCCCCTTCATGTTGCTGGCCCCATCGTATCCTTGGCCTCGCATACTCTGTACATCAAATCGATGCTTGGATAAAACTGAAGTTAACTCCCTTTTTAGTGTCAATGATTTTGTGTTGGCCACATGTATGAGATGAAACAACCTTTCTTGTGAATAACCATCTTTATCAACAAATCTGCCATTTGCTCTCTTTTGGAGACGTCACATGTTTCATCCACAAGAATAGAGTACTTGGAGTCCCCAGTTTCCGCTCTAATATGCTCCCTTACTTTCATAGCATAAATGCCCAATATCTCATTTTGTATGTCATGTGAATTGTATTTGCAAACTTGTGGAGCATTCCCATCGACTACAGCTGCAATATCAGGACAAAATTCTGCAAAAAGTTTTTGCATTTCAAGGAAGTTCCCTCTATTTCTTGACTCTGGTCTCTCATCATGGCCTCTTAAAGCACAAGACTGAAATGTGAGCCACTTAACACATGCAATCGTCATTTTCAGTCTTAAACGATCCTTTTCTTTCTCCTCTTTGCTCTTCACCTCTAAAATATTTGCTAAGTGGTTTGGCTGATTCAATAAGGCTTGGGTATCTCTCACTGCATTGTTGTGTTGCGAGCAAGGATTTGATCCCATATGAGTTAGAAACACACACTTCTTTCCATCATGAACTTTCTTCCACCTATCAAAACCTTGTGTTGTGAACACATCAAAGCCACCTCTTTTCTTTATATTTTTGCTAAAAAGAAAGCAAAGCAGACAGTATGCACGACCACTACTCACTGAATACTCCAGCCATGATGGGAAATGGCTAAAATAGCTGTACTGAAAACGCCTTTTTTGCCCTTGTATTCCAGTAGCTTTATATTTATTTAGCTTAGGCTGCATAGGGCCTAACCTCAGGTATGCTCTTCTTACATCATCTTGCTGATTCAGAGGGTATTGCCAGACCTGCGGACGTAAAACCGGATCTCGCTCAAAAAATTCAGTTCCACGAAATATCACAGGTCCACTTGCTTGCTGCTCTTCTTCTTCATCTTGACCACCATGATTTTCTTGCTCTTCTTCATCCTGCATATGGTATTTCTGTCCATCTTCATCTTGTATTTGATCTACAAATTCCACTAATGCCAGAGCATCAGGAGCAGACGCATGTTCATCCACTTCTTCATCTCGTTTCCTTTAAAAAAAAGACTGCATATTTTGTTGTTTCCCCATTGCTACACAAATAAGAAATTTACAATGAATCATTTTTCTTCAAGTAATCAAACAAGTGTAACATAATGGACACGAAAACTACCAGTAAGTACTGAAAAATCTAAAGGACGTGTACACACTACAATCAGCATATGCGTTTGATTCAGAATTCGAATAGTTAACCAAAAATTACTTGAGAAATACTAGCGGGTGTAAAGGATTACTTGAGAAATTACTAGTCTAATTAATGTGACACATGATCACAATTTGTAAAAGATTCAGAATTTGCAAATTGCAATGTGTTAACCTGTAAAAGATTCAGAATCTAAAAAAAATCAGAATTCTCGGCACTAGAACTACCGGTAATATTACCTTAACCTGGGCGTCTGGGTGCTGGCCGTCTGTGCCTGTCCGGTGAAGAATACCGTGGCCAATCACCAGTAGGAGTGCCGAAGTGCTGGAGTGGGGCACCGCCGCGCCGGGACGGAGCAGCAGTAGGCAAACGACGTGGATAAGAGGACTGCAGAAGAACGAACTTGAGGAGGAGGAGGATCGGGGGGCGAGGATGAAGGCCAATCAATTGATCCAAGTGGAACTGCAGTCAATCTTGAACTGGAGGAAGACCTAACCCTGTATGGCATACCGATGTCGCCGAGGCGTTCGCGAGAACTCCAGACGCAGCTCTGTTCGTTCGTGATCGAACTAGGGAAGAGAGGAAAAATGGGCTGATCTGCTCTGGTGGGCTGGGCCTGGCTTAGACTAATACCTAGTAATTTTTTTTGAAATTTGTGAAGGGGGGTTGCAGCCCAGTATCGCCTCCAGGCAGCCGTTGTTGACATGTCTGACACAGAACCCATACAAAAGACACACCCTCTCTCGATGTATATTGATTTTCATCGACTCATTCGTATCCTCTTCGTCCTCTATTATCGCTAGTGTTGGCTCTATATTTTGCGGGGCCCTAGTGTGAAGTTGACCACACTAATGTATCGACCTTCACTTGGCAAATGTTAAAAGTTAACATGAGCCACATATTTTTGTATGATATGTTAGTTACTTAGTGCCATCTAAGGACTGTTCATTCACCTCATGATCACCATTTGAATTATGATCATCACCTTGTCTGGTTCAGATTCTTAACTTCGATTATCGTCATTGATCAACACTACTTGCTGCCTAAAAATGTTTTAAAAGCACCTCTTCTGATTCAAAATTTAGCATGTTCATTTATTCCTTTTCATAGTACCCGTACATATGTTTCGAGACCGTAGCACCTAAAATTGTGAACGAACGGTAGAGCGTACATGATTAGAACCGTAGAGTAGATCAATTGCTGGGCCCTCGATCTCATACGTTTTACTCTTCCCGGCCGCTTGTGACTTTCCTCCGATTCTCTCCCGGCTGGGCCTTCCTTTGCAACTAAATATTTTTGCAGCCCAAAGTAGCTCTGCAGGGTATAGAATATGCAGCATGATGTAGTCATGTGTCCTCTCTAGACGTGGGACCTAGGCCGTTGCACAAGGTCGTCGTGCCTCAGAGCCGGGCCTGATTATCACAATGATTGTCTCAATCAACACGAATCAATATCGCATAAAAAGACACGAATCAATATCCAAAATGAAGAGTTTCAATGTATGTAAACCTTTCTTATATTCAAGAGTGCTTAGACTTTCTCTTTTATCATTGACTTTTTCTTTTTCTTCCAAACAATCTTTTGCATGCACTAAATATGTGCATGATACTACTCGATTGAACAATTCCATCTATTCCAGCTCAATAGGGTAAACTACGGAACAAATTACTAAAACAACAATAATGAAGGAATAATGCTGGCTAAATGATGTTGTTTAAGTGGTGAAAAAAGGCTTTTCATGTGACTTGTTTTACAGAAATAGTTAGCTTGGCATGTTGGAATATACAAAAACAAAAGAATAAATTAATATCTGAAACTCTTATCCAATTCCGAGGCGAACCTAAGTATGTTGATGTAGAATTGGGTTGGAGCCCAATTTCAAATGGTTTAAAACATAAATCAAGAGTAAACATCGTTAGATTTTTATTTCAAAATCCGAGAAGCTTTTTGGACCAGGTCCAATTTTGGTAGGTCAGGATCTATATGTTACCCCTATTAAAGTTTCAAATTTCTAAGCAGTAGATTTTGTTTGGTAGAACTAGAGTTTCTATCACTAGAAAAATCCTAGTTTATTTTCTGACCGGCATCTTTAAACAAAATTCAGAGTTAGGTGTTAGTCCATGGAATGGCATCCACGGGCGATTCTTTGGCAGATTCGCGCCACATGCCAGCAGGCGATGGCAAAGGTGGGCAGGGGCGTGTCCAGCCCAAAAAAAGGAAGCAAGGAAAAGGAGAATAGAAGAAATCAAGGAAAATCCCGCGACCACGAATAAAGAAGGTGCTTCTGCAACATCAAATGAACTTAGTGTAAGTATTTTTCAAACCAGTGGGTCGTAACAAATTAATTATGTTTCATATTCATGTCTGCTTTGTACCCAAATATGTGGTTACATGACAGCTTGGAAAAAACATATGCAATACCTGGGAGTTACAAGAACTTTACAAGGAGATGACACCAAAACAGAAAAGAGCGGTGCAGATAGAATATATCTTGGCAAAACCCTAAATGTGCAGTTGACTGAACCCGTTTTTGCTCCTATGGTTCGGTATTTGATACAAAAGTTGACACTACGCAACACACATTAACAATCCGATAGTCATTCCCCTATTTGAGGCTGCAAAAAAGGTGTTTGGTGTGAAGAGCAGAGGCATAACTGTTTCACGTGAAGGATTAGCTGGTGATGGTTTTGAAGAGGAGGCAGGTGATGACATATAATATTTCAATTTTCTATTCCAATACTCTCTAAAATGTTTTTCCAAAACAAATATTAGGCAAACTTTTAAAATTAATTCAAAGTTGTATTGTTTACATAGAGTCATACATATCTATGAAATATATCGGTTTTATTATGTTATTACATGATATTTTAAATAATCCACTATATGGACATTTTATTTGCAAAATGTGGCATTTAAATTTTTCGCTAAAATGAAAATGGAAATAATTGCTACATCACATTACATGAGTTTAGTTTCTCAATATCTAACTCCTGCTCACAATGTTATAAAGATCAATATATATAGATTTTTATCCTCTTATGATGTCAATTCATTTTCTAGTGTGACAGGGGTGATCTAGAAGGGCACATGACGTGGCGATGTTGATGGAATGGCCTATGATGCTCACATTTAGATTTGTACTATTCGATACAGGTCAAGTATTCAATTTTTGAAGTCATGCATCTGCTTGCAGTAGTAGTAAACAGACGGGATGCATATGGGCATGTTATGCCTACAGAGAAATGAACAGTCGGATGTAAAAAATGAGGAGGTGCGTGTCATGGGGTTCACAACACACTCCTTTGCTTTCTGTCCAGCAACCAGCGAACGAAACCAGACAAACGGGTGTCTCTCATTCGCGTCTCCTATTACAGGCGGCGGCGATCCAATCTTCCTTCTCATATCTCAGCTAGTGAGGGTGTTGGTTCCCTCTCCCTCGGTTTGCCGATCCGGCGGCAGGAGTAAGAGGTTCCTCCGTTAATAGTTAGGATTAGGGTCTTTTTGCCATGGTGCGCCATTGGGATGTGGAAGCGATCGACCTCCGGACGAATAAATCTGCTTCAACTCTACTTTAACACTGGCACTGACCTTCACGGTAGCGCCTTGGAGGTGATGGCAACATGTGCTGTTCAGTTCTTCAGATCGATAGCCTGGTCTTCTTGCTGTTCTTCAGATTTGGTGAGATCTGTTTCTCGGTGTGTCGCTGTCGTTCGTTGTCTGTGACGTCGCTGGTGGTCAGGGCGAGGTGGTTTCTTTGGAACAAGGATGTTGGTTGGGAGGGGTGGATCTACCATTCTTCTCCGACTTTGTTGATGGGAGGCGGGCGATCTTGGTCCAAGACAACACAGGATGGTCCTCCGGTCGACGTGCCACATCGGCATGTACCTCGTCGAATGCAGCGGACCTTTTCATCATCACAAAGCCTTGTCGGCGATGGTTTTTTTTGGATCTGGCAATGGTGGAGGCTCGACGTTTCTTCCGGTGTGCATCTCGGCGGCGCTAGAGTTGGGCGACAGCCACTGGCTTCGGTTGTTGCAAAAACCCTAGGGATCGATTTATATTTCTCGATCTCTTACGGCTTTATCTACAAAGTTTCCAGGATAACCACTCTATCCCGGTTTGTTTTTTAGTTTCCACGTGTGTTGCTTCTTGTAAATTGATTTTCAATTAATGAAATATGTGGTTGTTCGACAAAAAACACTCCTTTGCTTTCTCGGACAGCTATTCGTATGTGACTAATCATATGAATTTTATTTATTTAATTTATTTCAATTTCTAAAAATATGTTATCACATCGATATTTTTTTTTACATAACAAACATGCCATTTGAACAATACTTGCAAGTACGGAAGTGCTCCAGCTGCACCGAGAGCCAATGAGCCAACACATGGAGCCATGGCGTCTACTTGGTCGAGAAGATATATCACAACTGCAAGCATGTTGTGGCTGCAACTTAGTGCACGAGATGGTGACGAAAGGATGTAAGAAAAGGTTCTCGATATCCTGATGAAACATATAAAGAAATGCCCACCTTCAGGTATATCACTAGCACAGAGTCATAACTAAGAAATAGCTAGACATTCTCTTATGTTTGTTATCTTTCTCATTTATATTGTCGCAATTAAAGGGGTTCGTAGCTGAAAACGATAATTTTTCATGAATAGCGTAACACCAATTGTCAGGATCTATCTAAGAGTAATGATATAATGGAAAAAGTCTCATTGACATACCTTTAACGTTCACGACGAACGTGGACGATATAGTACAACGACGTAGCTGATCTCAAGGTCGCGTTGCTCCTCACACGACAATCCAGATGCCACAACTTGCAGCACTCCCGTGGTTTCACACGCGTACGATGCTTAACAAAGACTCCCGATCTCTCTGATCCAACAAAGATTATGGAAGTAGATATTTTAGAACATGGATCTGGCAGCATAACGGTGAGCCGAAGATACGTCATCTCCCAGGCGCAGTCCTTCTTGGAACCCAGAACACGAGAGCCAATGAGAGAGAGAGAGAAAGAGAGAAATTCCATAAAGAAAATGCCTTATGAAATATTGTATGTTGTTGTGTGTTGTTACGTCTGATGGAGACATGCCCTAAAGGCAAATCATATGAATTTTTATTTATTTAATTTATTTTAATTTTTAAAATATGTTATCACATCGATGATTTTTTTTTACATAACAAACATGCCCTTTGAACAATACTTGCAAGTACGGAAGTGCTTCAGCTGCACCGAGAGCCAATGAGCCAACACATGGAGCCATGGCGTCTACGCCGTCGAGAAGATATATCACGACTGCAAGCATGTTCTGGCTGCAGCTTAGTGCACGAGATGGTGACGAAAGGATCGATGTAAGTAAAGGTTCTCGATATCCTGATGAAGACACATAAAGAAACGCCCACCTTTTTCAACCTTATAAAAGAGTCAAAGACGTAACCAAAAAATACCTAGATATTCACTTCCTTTTGTTATCTTTCTCATTCATATAGCTAGCAATTGAAACTATATCGCAATGTATGGATTATTATCACAAACAAATATATTATTGATGCCTAAAATGTTACAGTTATGTGGGCTCCAGCTGCATGCAAGCAATGGTTCTGCGGTACCGCTAAATACACACGGGAAAACATCGTGTACGATGACTAGCCTACCACCGTTTAGTGGGTGGAAATAAGCGTTTGCGACTTAAAACTAAACACACACTAGAAAATAACATTAAGGCTTGTTTACTTCTCCGGTATTTTTATTCCCAAAAGATGTGGGGATATGCGGGGATTTGGTGTCCACCCAATACTCTCCAATCCCCGTAAATACCTTTCCTCAAAAATACACTAGTGTGTAGGGAATTTGTGAGGATATTCCGGTATTATCCCCACTAAGGCCTTGTTTACTTCTAGGATATTTCAGGGGATGAGAGGGGATTGTTTTGTATCCCGTAATTTCCCCGATAGGTCATTTACTAGGCCGGGTTTTGAGGGGATAATCCCGGAATATCCCCACAAATCCCCTCCACACTAGTGTATTTTTGACTAGATTGAAAACTCTCCATCATGGTAGAGTATTTTTGGGCAAGGGTATTTGAGGGAATTTGAGAGTATTGGGCGAACACCAAATCCCCGCGTAGCCCCGCATCTTTTCGGGATAAAAATACCGGAGAAGTAAACAAGGCCTAAACCCGGCCTAGTAAACAACCTATCGGGAAAATTCCGAGATACAAAATAATCCCCTCCCATCCCCTTAAATACCCTAGGAGTAAACAAGACATAAATAATTGAGATTTTAGGAACAATCGAACGATGCGCGGATGAGGAATCCACCAACTCGTACATGGTTTTAGATTACCAAACCTTGTGCGAAAATCCAACCATCAAACACGGCTTTATTAATCATGTGCGATGGCCCGTCTCATTGCCCACCCTTTAGTAGAGACGGTTCGGTTAATTGCTTGGGATGGGTCATTTCAACCGTGCGATGACTCTTCGCTTATAATCAAACCGGTGTAAGTCTTCTCATGTCTACTGAAACTTTATTTTGAGAAGAGGAGTCTATTGAAACTAACTATTGGCATATATGATTCTAATTGACCAATGGTAAAACTCACCATTAGGGCCACAAAATTCGAGCTCAGACTAAGTCGAGTTAAATGTGGAGTGACAAAAGGTTGGTTCAAACTCAATTTGTTAACTATCTCGAATATATCTCGAGCTAGTTTCAACCTAATAAAAGGAGCAATTAAAACTTCAGTACTGATTTTGCATATAAATACAATCACATCATATAGAAGGAATAAATTAACTTTCAATATTCACTCAATTAAATTACAACCACATTACATGAATACTTTCCATCCATGGCATACAAGTTAATATATTATCATATTTTATTTTAATATATAACATAATTTATTATATGTAACCATATTTTGTTGAGACATCGAGCTAAATTGAGCGACCTAATGTTGGCCCAAGATCACCTCAACCTCTCGTCGAGTAATACTCGGCTAATTTCTTTTCAAGTAGGTCTCGAGTTGAGCTAAATAATAAGTCTATCTTGAGCCGCTCACGAGTCTCGACCTTATCTCGCAACCCTAATCACCATGGCTTTGTAGATGCTTCGAGGTAGAGTAAGAATATTTGGCTCCAGAGTTCATGAACCTTTATTTATAAAACAAAATCATGTTAACCAATTTAAAAAAAGTGTAAAGATAATTCTGGATATATTACATGATTAGTTCTATAAACATGTAAAATCTCAGTTTGAAAAACTTTATGTATCGAACTACATAGAAATGAACGAAGTATGGGTTTAAGCATAGTAAACGACGCAGATTTTCGTAATTCCAAAAATTGTCATTTTTGTGTAGCCTCGTATTTAAAGAATTTAGAGTTACAATTTTTTTGCATACTTATAGAATATCATTAATTACATTCCAAAATTTATTCATAAAACTTTTAAATAGGACTTTTCGTAATTTCTAAAATAAAGGGACTAAGATCACAAAAATAAATAAATAAATAAAGGGATTAATGGAGTGTGATGAATGAATAGGCAAATTGCAGTTCCAATCCAGACGCGCGCCCAGAGATGAAGACGCACGGTCTCTCTCATCGCTCTGCTGAGCTCCCCAGCTGAATCGATCTACTCGCAGTCTCTCTAGCGAGCTGCAGCCAGAGAGCACGGAGGATGGCTGCGGGAGCTCGGTTCGGGCGAAGCGTCGCGCGCCGCCTCTCCGCAGGCGCCTCTCCTCCCACCTACGGCCGGTGCGCCGCCACCGCCGCCGCCGCCGCCAAGGTAAGCAGTCCATCCCGGCTAGGGTTCCACTTCACCAGGAACGAATCCCCATTCTCATTGAATCGATTCACAATCCTACCTTTGCTGGTCGATTTTTAACGCCAGCAGGCGGAGGACAACGAGCGCTGCAGCGGTTTCCTGCCGTGGCTGCGGAGCAAGGCGGGGACCAGCATCTCCTCTGTGCTGCGCGTCGGAGCCTCGCCCCACGGAAGGTCGATCCAATCTTCATTCTCGCTATTCTTGAGCTCTACTGTACTGGGTAGCAGCAGCCGTCCTCACAGTCTGGTCTTCATCGTCAGGTCCCTGTTCGCGTCGCGGCCCATACAGAAGGGGGACTGCATAATGGAAGTGCCTCACAGTGTTGTATGTTCCTAAGATAAACTAAACAATCTGCAATCCTCCTTTTCAAAGACCATCCTGCTAATTCTAATGGCTTGACCAATTCACTTTTTTTTTCGGTTCTTGTACTGTGCAGCAACTTACTGAAGATAAACTTCCCGAGGAGGTCCGCCGGTTACTGGACGATGGTGTCGCCGGAGATACCACCAAGATCGCCGTGCTCCTCATGATGGAGAAGCACCTGGGACATGTATGGCTTATCTTGTTCCCCCGCCTGCCCTTGTTTTGTCTGAAATATTTCTCCATGTATCGTCTCAGTAACAACCGATTTGGGAGAAAAACCTATCAACTTATGGTCGTTTTACTTTCTAGGAATCAGGATGGGCTCCATATGTTAGATTCCTTCCGTGCAAGGATCAGATGCATAACATGGTACGTGCATGCCATAGAAATGATACATGATGATGGCATATCTTCTAATATGCACTGCTGACATGAAAGTTCTCTTTGTTCAAAACACAAACAAACATAAAGTGGACATGGTTATAATGTTGTAAAAGGCAAACGGATGAGGACTGTAGGTTTTGTTCTGTCTGATCCTTGGCATGCCAACGGATGTTCCTGACTGCTGTTAACCTGTTTTTAGACTATTGGTGTGGCTAACTTGTAGTCTTGACTACTTATGACTGAGTCCTTATTTGGTGTATTGTTTTATTTTGAGAATGATTTTTTTTATCTTAGACGAAAATCACCATGGTAGGATATGAATAAGGGGAATCTGAACCTAATTTTTATATGTTAGTAACACACCATATATACATTAAAAGCTTATTTGCTTTTTTTTTCTAATGAACCCATGAATCATCACATTCTGGAAAAAAATTGATGCTCCAAACTCCAGGTGTTCTGGGATCTAAATGAGCTTCATATGGTCACAAATAGCTCAATTTTTTATGAAGCCATCATACAGAAGGAACATGGTAGGAAGCAGTTTTCAGCGGTGAAACCAGTCTGTGCTCCCTCCCTCTCCCTCTCCCTCTCTCCCTCCCTCTCTCTCTCCCTCCCTCCCTCCCTCTCTCTCCCTCCCTCCAGAACCTGCCTACTTTTTTGGGTTAACTAGTCTAATAACTATGTGCCCTTTTTCTATGCAAGACTCTTGAACGTTTTCCACATTTGTTTGGAGAAATCAAGCTGGAGGATTTCATGCATGCTGCTGCATTGGGTATGTATTAAGCTCTAAGATTTGAAGTTCTACTAAACTTCTTATGTCTGTTGCTAAGTACATGTATTTCTAATATATGCCTTTATGGAATCTTGCATTATGATACTTTTGGTAGCTCAACATGTTGGAAATCTGGTGTATTATTCTAACTGCACCCAAACTATAAATGGTTGATTGACTGCATCATAACTTGACATAGTCGTATAATAAAATAGCTTAGAGAGTGGGCTACTTGTACCTTGACCTTTTTGTTGTGTGTGATGTGTTTAGAAGGCGATAGGAGGTATAATAAGAGTGGTTTGCTGCATTTTATCAATTGTTTCCTGTTCTGCAATTAGACTTAGGAGTTGAGACTATTTTCATGGCACATGCAGTTTCATCTCGAGCTTGGAAGACTTCGAGAGGTGTATCACTGGTACAGCTTTCTAAATCTTTGCCTTTCATTATTTTTTAACTAACATGGATTGAATGCATTGTGCATCAACATTTCCTCCATCTGAAAACATCATTTAGGTTCCATTTGCAGATTTCCTTAACCATGACAGTACTTCTGATTCTATATTAATATATGACGAACAAAAAGATGTTTCAGGGGTACATCTATGATGTATGGTTTAATGTCTAATTTTGCAATTGTGTTGTACAGTTATGAAGGCATTGTACTTATTTTTCATTCTTTTGTATATGTGGATCAATACTCTGTTCTTATTTTCGGTTACTTACAGGTCATTGCTGACAGGAATTACTCTGTTGGTGAACAAGTGAGTCTTGGAGAATTTTTTCTCTTGATTTTATTATGGCTAGATAGCATGATCACTTATATATAAGGAAAACCACAAGCTGCATCTTTATGCTTTTCACAAAACGTCTCTACGGTTTTGAAGTTTTCATTACATTTTCAGGTCAGGATAAGATATGGGAAATACTCGAATGCCACGCTAGAGCTTAACTTTGGATTTACACTTTCCAGAAACATATATGATCAGGTAAAATCACAGTTTCATCAAATAAATTGTCAAAGTACCAAGGGGACTTAGTTAGTAGTAACAATGTAACTAGTGAAGCATCTGAACCTGTTTGTAAGAAATTCTGGCATTTTAGTCCTCTGAAACTTCAGTAACTAGGCCATTGATGGCTAATTATCTTGTTGAGAATATAATTTGACTAACATATGCATTTTCAGGCACATATTTGCATAGATATGCCAGAGCAAGATCCACTCTACAAAAAGAAGCTTGACATATGGCAAAAGCACCGGACTCCAAAATCTGAACGCATGTGCAGCTCTGGCTGCACTAAAACTTCTTTTGCCATAAAGTATGATGTTGGGCATCTATTCGTCTAATTTGATCCATTGTTTGATTATTTTCTATATTTGCTTTGCAACATTAGTAATACAGACATTGTATAGATTAGGTAGAAATAAAATTAATCTAGAAATTGGCAGACAGACTTTCTGACAACACAGAAAATGCTGGATTTTATGCTAGTGTGTCTACCATATTGTACATTTGTACAGAAGTAGAACTAGGTAGTTTTTTTACAGGTTTGCTTTGTAAAGTTCCTGTACAGTCTACCGATTTACAATGCAGAGGATCAATAGATAGAGTTTCTTGGAATTTGGCAGTGCTAATTGTCCACCTTACTAACACAATGGAGGGCCTCATTCTTGAGTCGAAGTCCATTGCAAATAGTGCCTGGCTATTCTTAAATTAACTTTGAAATACCACTTTTGGTACTTTCTCTGAAAATTTGCATCAGATTTATTTCTCAAAATACATTTATTTATTTTTCCTGGAAGCCAACTAATATTTGAAATAGCTACAGTCAAGTTTAAGCAATGGCTTCTGTGATAGCTTTTGTATGATGAGAACATGGTCTCTTCTTTGTGATGCTGAATCGAAGAATGGAAACAGGGAAGTCAAATATTCTGGAGACAAAGGAACCGGGATTCCCCAGATCTTGCGCGCATTTGTCCGGGTTTTCTATTCCACCTCAACTGAAGGTGCTATTCTATTATATGTATTTCTTCATTTCGTTTTAGTTACATCATTTTGAAAATTTTCATTATGGTTAGATATTCATGGTTTTCGATGAATGTTCAGTGACATATTGATAACCTCTTTAGAACTGGAAGAGATGGCCATGGAGACTGCTGAAAATGATGGTCGGCTTGCGAGGCATCCTTTGAAGCATCTGGAGAGAGAAATCCATGCTCACCGCATGTTGCTTTTCCACCTTGACAACATGATTCAGGGTCATTCTACAGCCATTAAGGTGAGGACACTGACAACAACTAAGAATCCTGTCTTTCTAGAAAGCTACTGATATTCAGGCCTGTTGATTATTCCCCACTTAAATTTCTCATTCAATTTTATTTGCAGCAGCTTGAAATTGTTGACGCTGCATCTAGGAGCATGCTTCCATTCAGAAAAGAGATGGCTAAAGATATACTTGCCGGCGAGCTACAGGTTTTGCGAAGTGCCCATGCATGGGTTACAAAATATTGTGAAACTGTGAAGATATCATGATCATACCTGATTTATAGGAGCATTTAAAGGAGCGTTGCATTGCATGCCACTTGCTGTGCTTTTGTTGATATAGAGATGCTAGAGAAATATTAGGCATGCCTGGAATCTAGGAATTTAATAGGAATTTTGGGTGTTTGATATTTCTCACTGAAATTTATGCATTCCAAAACCCATGCAGAAAGTTGATTACGGACCAGATGTGCCCTTTGAACACATGCAGTGGCGCATGGGTGCGTTATATTTAGTCCATCAGTTTCACTGCACTCGATTCTTCTGCATGCGTTACGTTCTCCTTTCATTTATCCTCTCACCATCCATGCTATATTTAGCAATTGATATATTTGCAATGAATGGACTTGGCTATCAGCCTCTCAATGGCATCCCCTCCCTCCTCCTTTCTTGTCTTCTCATCACCCACTTGTCTCTTTTCTCATGGTATCATCGATCATGTATAGCAGAAAAGATTAATGCCAACAGATTATTGGATTGGATTCTGGAGGAGGAAGAGGCAGAGAAGGCAGGATGCTGCAGAGGGCGGCGAGCAATGCGTACTCATGGTGGTGGGCAAGCCACATTCGCACCAAGCAGTCCAAATGGCTCGACAACCATCTCCAAGGTAATGTCTATGTATTGTTCCAATTACACATTATCTGTACATTTCCATGAATCTCAAATGGATTTTTGGAAAATGATTATGGGTCAGATCTTTCAACAAGTTGTTCACTCTGGGCTCATGAAATCAGCCACATTTTAAAATTAGTATACATCATATATTGTGATAATAAATTAGTCACATCTCAAATTAACATGCATATCTTGTGTGCTTGTCTCGGTAAAATCTCCACCAGTGGAATCAGTCTAGGCTTGCTGCATCCCTGATCTGATGATTTCATCCTTGGTTGCCTATGGATATGGTACTAGACCAGTTTCAGTCACGAGCAAATCTGATTGAAGTGATATCTACAGCTTTACTTGGTTCATTCTGACATAAGATCATGTGCATTACGGGAAAGATTGTCTTGACTAATTGGATCAGGAGTAATGTTACTTTTAATTCAGATAAGCATGAAAACTCAAAACCATTTCTCGGCTCGCATATTCCATTTTTTTCAGCAATTGTTTTACAACAGGATAATGTAAATGCTCTAGGCCAACATCGACAATTTATCAGCACTTATTCAGAGGATTGAAGCACTTGCCGAAGTTCTAAAACTTTGATTCTTTATGAAAAATCGCTGCAAAATGATATATCTCTTCATACTTCTCATTCATATGCTAAGAACATTTTCGTTTGATGTGCAGATATGGAGCACAGGGTCAAGTGCATGCTCCTACTTCTTGGAGAGGAAGCCGATTCCTTCTCAAAGAGAGCAGAGATGTACTACAAGCGGAGGCCTGAGGTGATCACTCAGGTGGAAGAAGTATACCGAGCATACAGGGGTCTCGCCGACCGGTACGACATCATGTCAGGGGAGCTGCACAAAGCGAATCACACCATCGCAACAGCTTTCCCTGACCAGGTTCAGTATGCAATGTTACAAGAGGAGGACGACAATGTCCCAAAGGCATTTACCCCTGTTGACCCACGCAAGATCCACAAGTCGACCGTCGACGGGCTGTTGAAGAAGAAGAAAGGAGAAGGGCCAGGTGCAAAGGGGGAAAAGGACGGCCCAGCCCCAATCAACAAGGAGAATGCGCGAGAGGAGATCAGCAGGCTGCAGAAGGCTATACTCGTGATGCAGACCGAGAAGGAGTTCATCAAGAACTCGTACGAGAGTGGCATTGCCAAGTACTGGGATCTCGAGAAGGAAATCAATGAGATGCAGGAAAAAGCTTGCCAGTTCCAAGATAAGTTCGAAGAGAACGTAGTGATCGAGGACGACGAGGCCAGAGCCTTGATGACAGCGACCGCCCTCAAATCCTGCGAAGACACCATTGTCAGACTGCAAGAACTGCGGAAGACGTCTGCCAGCCAGGCATTAGACGAGTCGGAACGGGTCAAGGTGCTGAGAGAGAAGCTCAAGCCTATACTGGATGAAAATGGAAAATCTCTACCAGATTTGGCTGAGAAAAACATAAGGAAGAATCACATTACGGAGATGGGGGATGTGTACCATGTCAAGCTGGGTGAGCTGGAGATGCAGACGATAGTGGACAAGATCAAGGAACACTTCGAGAGGGACTGCAGCATCTCCATGGAAGACATCACCGAGCAGATTGACGACCTTGTGAATACGGTTGTCGATCTGGAGCTGATGGTATCATCGCAGACCTCGCAGGTTGAAAGAATGCGCCGTGAAAACGACGAGCTGGAGAGTTGTGTCAAGACCCTGGAGGAAGAGAAAGGCTCGGCCGAATTGGAAGAGAAGCTGAAGCAGGTAGAAGAGGAGCTGATCAAAGTGCATGCGCTTGAAGGCTCTTTCCACAAAGACGAGAGCACTATACGTTCAAACTTCACCGAAGCAATAAGCAGATTCAGTGATTTCGCAGATATGTTACAGGCACCAGTTTGTGAGCACGGTTCTGCTGCGCACACTGCGGCGGCAACAGATGAGGAGGCTCTGCCTTTGGAGCCATCGAGCAAGAGCCGTGGTGATGACATCAAGGAAGAAGAAAAAATGACTGATAATTCAGGCGCGCCGCCGCAGGCTCCTGAACCCCAACAGGGCACCATCACTGAGCCAGCAGCATCTGGTGCTGCTGTGCCTAAAACGGAGGTTGATGTGCCTAAAACAGAGCCTAAAACAGAGGAGGTTCATGTGCCGAAAACAGAGGAGGCTCATGTGCCTAAAACAGAGGAGGCTCATGTGCCTAAAACAGAGCCTAAAACAGAGGAGGTTCATGTGCCTAAAACAGAGCCTAAAACAGAGGAGGTTCATGTGCCTAAAACAGAGCCAAAAACAGAGGAGGTTCATGTGCCTAAAACAGAGGAGGTTCATGTGCCTAAAACAGAGCCAAAAACAGAGGAGGTTCATGTGCCTAAAACAGAGGAGGTTGTTGTGCCTAAAACAGAGCCTAAGGTTCATGTGCCTAAAACAGAGGAGGTTGCAGCGTCTGTGGATGGCGCTAAAAGTTCAGATAATAATAATGGGAATGACAAGAGCTTGCGGCCGGGTTCGTTAGCACGGCTTCGCCATATCTCCACTCCCGGAGAATCTGAGGAACAAGAAGAGAAGATGAAGCAGGAAGGTTCAGTTAGTGGTGACATGAGGAAGCTGCAGGAGCGGCTGATGGATGGTCTGGACGACAAGGAGAAGGTGCTGCTATCCGAGTACACCTCGCTCCTCGAGGACTACAAGGACACCAAGAGGAAGCTCATTGACGTGGAGAAGAAGAACCAGGACTGCCTCAACGAGATCAGGGCGCTGCGGGAGCTCATTGGAGACAAGGAGAGGAACTGCACAGTAGTAGACAGGGGCAGCAGAGGCCACAGGAGGACGCCCAACTATGGCAATCAGAGGAGGCAGAGCCTTTCTAACATCTCCAGGCTCATCAGGATGGGCTCAAGTGTCCAGGAAGGCAACAGCGACGATGGCGCTAGTAGTGATGCTGGATCGGAAGACACGAGGCTGCCTTCGATCGCCGAGGTGGAGAAGCCGTCGCCGCTGGAGGACAAGTTCCGACGAGACATTGACACGCTGCTGGAGGAGAACCTCGAGCTGTGGATGAAGTTCAGCTCGTCGCTGCAGCGGGTGCAGGAGTTCCAGAGCAGGTACGAGGACCTGCAGCAGCAGGCGAAGGCGGACGGCGGGGACGGCCAGAAGAAGCTCCGGGCGCTCAAGACAGAGCTGCAGGTGTGGTCGGAGCAGAACGCGATGCTGCGGGGCGAGCTGCAGTGCAGGTTCACGTCGCTGTGCGACATCCAGGAGGAGATCAGCACGGCGCTGGACATGGACACGGACGAGGCGGAGGAGGCCGAGGAGGGCGCGCCGCGCTTCACCTCCTACAGCGCCGGCAAGTTCCAGGGGGAGGTGCTCAACATGCAGCAGGAGAACAACCGTGTCTCCGACGAGCTGCAGAGCGGCTTGGACCACGTCAAGACGCTCCAGTCAGAGATTGAGAGGAAGCTCAGCGAGGGCATCAACCTCTCCTCCTCGTCGGCGGCGGAGGGGGAGGGAGAGCCCACGGAGGGGGAGGGGGGGTCGTCGGCGATGGTGCTGGCGCACGTGCCGTGCGCCAAGGCCAAGGTGCCGCTGCAGAGCTTCCTGTTCCCGACCAAGCCCAAGAAGCAGACGCTGTTTCAGCGCGTGACGCCAGCCATGCTTCACAAGCAGCAGGTAGACATGAGGTTTCTTGCCAGGTTGCCGAGGTAGTAGCAGAGCACACCACAGCACAGATGAGCAGGAACTATTTAGCTTAATTAATTAACTAGCAGATGAGACTTTTTTTTGTTTGTTAAATGCTCAAAGCCATATGTATGATTGAACCAAGCCATTTTTGCTTTCTAGGGCAATGTAACTTCTAAGATCAATGTAAAGACAAATCATTTTTCCCTTTTCACTTTCATCTGTCAGTAACTTTTACTAGCTTAGTTAATGAAGTAGCTGATGAGATTCTTCTGTTTTCTTTTTAATTAATGTTCAAAAGCTATGTATGATTGAATCAAGCCATTTTGTTTCTAGGCCAATGTAACCTCTGCGGTCAATTAATGGAATGACATCATTTTTCCTTTTTCATATTCATCCATCATACATTTGCCCCAGATGCCAAATTTACTTGAATAGGAACAGGGCGTGCGTGTACAAATTTTTATTTACAGATCAAATGTGACAGAAACTAAGAACAACACTATGCAAAACATCTGCCCTTATTTCGAGCTTACATGAAAAACAGAATAAGAGTTACTTACATGATCTTTTTCACAAGGACAATGGTCAATTGTTAGTCCCAAATCCGTGCTGCTATTTGACCTATACTAAAGTTTCAGTCCAGAGTGGATGGCAACCACACCGCCCACAGACCTTCATATTCGACCCTCTCAAATTCGGCTTCCTGGATCATGTTAGCAAATTTTTCCTGGAAAGTTGAAGTAGTTTGATCAGCAGAAATGCTTTAGAAGGCACTAGTTAGTACTTTTCGTAGATATTCCAGAGGTCTGACACAAGGTAGAAAAGGCACTAAAAAACACCAAAAACCTTGGAAAGGGATGTACATTAAATAAAGTATATAAATAAAATAGGCAGCTCAGTAACATGAAATGGTTAGAAGTGCAAATCTTCACCAGTTTTGGAAACTTCCAAAAGTGCAGAGACTAATAACCGGAAACGGTAGAACACACATTCACATTACTTTTCACAAAGCACTAACAAGATTTTTTGGAAGGGTGGGTGAGAAAACACCAAGATCATTGAAGCAATAAACAGAAAAAAATGAACATTTTCCCTTTTGTCGAATAGACAACAAGAAGAAATATGAGCTTTTTTAGGGCAACCATCACCGATGTTTAATGCACAGCCACATAGGTTGATAATAGATCATAACTCTGTTGCAGTGCTTAGTGCAAATGCTGAAAATGAACACTGCAGTTATTGATAATTAAAACTGACATCTGTTTACTTTTAACATATAATGTTCAAGACAGTTCTCATAAAAATTGTCCTAGAATGACAACATACTTGACTGAAGAAAACTTTGCATGTCTTTAAAAATTGGAACATCAACATGACTCAACTCCAAGCACAGAAACCTTCCTCCTTTCTTTAGAACTCTGGAACACAGAAATACATATGTGAAACTAGTTAGTTGTGAAGAACATAAATTAGTGAGATTTCAAAAGACATAAAACAAGTCTAGCATCAAGAAATCTCCTGGAAATCAACATCTAATCCAAACTTGCAAATGACGCATAAGTTTGAAAATCAAAACCAGAGCCTCTGCATAGTAACTTTTACGTGACCCACACGAACGTTTCTGATAGAGCTTTCTCGTGTGTAACATTTCTGATCCCGAATGCAATAGTAAAACCATCGAGACCCATCCTCAAAAGTCAGAGCTTCTGCATCTCTCTGTACCCAACTAAGACCTTGCTCGTCATTGTATCCTGAGACAACAATTAACTGTTGCACAACAGAATACAGCAACTGAAACTAAAGTATATATCATGACAAAACAAGTTTCATGAATCAGGACCTTTTTCGGCAGCATGCTTCTTTCCAACGTCTAGCACATTTGGGTTAATGTCGCAAACATTAATGTGTGTGCCTTCTTCAATATCAGTAAGAGTACCCTGCGTAGCTCCGTGGCTCACGCTCTTGATTCTTTCCACAACACAAAAATGCACATGCAACATCCCCTGGAGTTGGCATAGGAGAAATGTCAGGTACAGTGCTCCAAATTGCATAAAGAATGTTCACAAGAGTTGGCAATGTATTGGTGAATGAGACTTCTTAGCAGCATAAACTTTCAAAAGAAAGTCATCCGTAAATGATAAAATACAGTAGGAACAGAATGACAACGTGTACACTGAATCTAGAACAAGGTGTACAATAAACATCATGCATTTTCTTTAGAACAAAGAAGAGGTCCTTAGTCAATGCATGACTTCACAGATACAAGTGCTACTCTATGTGGTTTTGCAGAGGAAATATGGACACTGAATCTTGCATTTGCACATGGAGGTAGAGTCTTAGAACAGAAATTAATGGTTACCAAAACAAAGTTCGAGGCCTATCATTTTTGTCATGAGTTGCCAAAACAATGTTGAATTACTTAGATAAATAGTTACTATGCATGCATGACTGATCAATGCGGAATCTAGAACATGGTATGCCAGTAATAGTGTACTATGTTGCAGCATGACTGATCCATGCGTTTGAATCTAGAATATGGAAATTTGCAAGCAACTTGTAATATAATTCTATATCAATGTTGAATTGCTCAGATAAATAGTAACCATGCATGCATATGACTGATCAATGTGGTTCTTTTTGTTGCATGCCAGACTGATGCTGTGGAATGGATCAAGTGATGCTACGGAATGGATCGAGTGGGTAGTAACCATCTGTGCATGTAACTTAGAGAAATGGATTAGAGTGGAGACCTGCGGCACTATCTACAGCACTAGGTAGCTCGGTTACCAGATGTAGACGAAGATAAAGGGACGACAATAGGGAAACATCCGCTGTCAGCAATTGACCTTGGTCCGACGGTGGCGCTGGCCAAGGTTGTCGACGATGGCGATGAAGACCGCAAGTTTGACTCTGACCATGGTTGATTTCCTTCGCAGCATACGCTGATTGTTTTTTCGAAATGAGTGCTGATTCTTCCCGGTATTGATGACTGTTGTTTTATTTTGAAATTAATGGTGACCAAATTAGATGGTGTGATGTTTTTTTATATTTTTTCTAGAGACTAACATGGCAAGAAAAACAGTAGAAGCCATAAGTTATTATTTGTCAAGTGCTGCAAAATGGCCTCACTGGCTAGAAACTATTGGTTCCATGAGATGAGTGTCCCGCGTGATAGGTGTATCTTTTTTAACTATGAGAAATATTTAATATTTATTTTAGTGTTTCACTTTTATAGATCATGGGAGATTTATTTTGTCGAGTGTCGACTTGTTTAGAAAAAAATGGAAGGGACCAAAAAATCCCGGAATTAGACACAACCAACTTGGTGGAATATCTAAACCCACCGCCTTTACACATTCACTACTTTTTATGTTGTGCAAAAATATCTAAAGTCTGACATAAAGTTGATTTTCCTTCATAGGAGATGAGTAGTTGGGTCATTGTTTTCTAGGCATACTATGCATTATTATATCTTTTGTCAAAATACAAAATTTAAAGGAAGCAATATTTTAAATAAAATAAATATGGTTTCTATTCATGTGATTTTTTTTGCATACATCTTAATCACAAATACGATGGAAAAGACTTGATAGACCGTGACAACGCAGGGGTATTCAACTAGTAAAGATAATTTATCGTAGCTTCAATTTTATCTGCCACACTCAAAGCATAAGAAACAATATTTGCTCACTCAATCAACCTTTTGAGTGGTCTAGGATTCTAAAAAACCCTTTTTCGTTTTTTGCCACCCTGTCTTTCTGTTTAATGTATTTAGTTTGGCAAAAAAAATGATGTTTCGAATTTTTTTCCAAAGCCGAGTTCACTAGAGCTCTGGAGCCAATAGCCCAATACGACTGATCCGAGGATTCAAGGAGTGCAGAGATAAAAAAAAGAAGAAAAACGAGCACGGTAAGAACAGTTAAATCTATATCGGAATCGGAGGCCTTGTCCGGGTATGCAATCGGATCTATATATTGTTTTGGTCCACGAAGCTTACCACGCAGACGCAGGCAGCGTGCACTTTTCAGATAACAAATCGAACGGCTGGGATCTTCGCAACAAAAGCAACCTCCACTTCTGGGTTTCTCCAAGCAACTAGCGAGCAGAGGAGCCATGGCGGAGGGATTTGAGGAGGAGGGCAAAGAAAACAAGGAGGTGATCCTATTGCAGAGCGAGGATGGGTTGGAGTTTGTGGTATCTGAACTGGAGGCGAGCCAGTCCAAGGTCATCGAGCGAAAGATCTGGCGACAGCGACGAAACCATATCAACGAGACCCCCATCTGCTGCCTCTCCGTCCAAGGGAAAACTCTCTCTAAGGTTGTACACTACTGTAAGAAGCACGCCTGCGGCGACATTGACGACCCCGACTGGGACGCCAAGTTCATGGATGTCGACCACGCCACCCTCTGCGATCTCGTCTGGGTGAGACATTTTTTTTACATCCTTTATTATTACTTGAAAATAGAACCATTAAGCATGAAGTTCATGCATTGCAATTTATAGGCTTCAAAATACCTTCGAGTCCAAGGACTCCTTGACCTTGCCTGCCGCACTCTGGCCAATAAGATCAAGGGGAAGTCGCCCCATGAGATTTGTAATATCCTAAACATCAAGAATGTCTTCACTCCAGAAGTAGAGCAAGTGCAATCAAGTCGGTGTTGCACTATCCAGGTATATATGTCCCGTTGTAGTTTCATTCTTCTGATGAATGCGATAGTACCAATTTATGAAGCTGAAATATCTTATGTTTTGTTTGATGGACATTAACAAAAAAAAAGGTACTGTTATTTACTCTTATTCGTTGGTAATGTGGACAGATTGACAACCAGATCTTACCATATGTACTCTTTGCCTTGGATGAGCAGGTTGGGAAACCATGTGTGAACCAAGAGCTTCCAATGTTGGAGAAGGCGTTACGGGCTCTTGACATAGTTCGATGCCAAGAGTTCACCGAATACGACCCCAAGCGCAAGGGTTTTGTGTGTAATCGATTCAACAACCACAACATAGCCTTCTTTGACCATGATAAAGAGAGTGAGTATTTTGGTGATTGTTTGATCCATTTATGTTCTGCTAGGTCTTTATTGGATGCAGATCACTGAACATGTTGGTCATTATTTTTTTATCATGGGCATTGTCCACAGCTAGCTTTTACCGGGGCCCGCCACTTCACAAGATACCAATGTGTGAGTCAAACGTGTTGTCATGTATCAATGTCGTCTCATTGAAGGTACGTGAATCGGATGTTGGCTTTCCGATCAACGTATTTGGTACCATTGTTGCAAGGGATCAACTCGACTATAGATGTGTTTATCTGTTTAGGCGTGAAAGGGATGATTCGCAATTCGTCAGCTCGCGGGTATGTGTTTCTAATCTTTATCTTGCTATATAATCGTTGCTATTCCCTCAGTTTGGAAATGTAAGGCATGCTTGACTCTTAATAGTTTTTTTCTTGTAATATGCTTAAAATGTACTCCCTCCATTCTAAATTAAGTGACTCAACTTTGTCTAGATATGGATGTGTCTAGACATGTTTTAGTGTGTACATACATGCACATCTAGACAAGATTGAGTAACTTAATTTGGTACGGAGAGAGTAGTAGAAAGATATAACACCAGTGAATATTGCAACACAAATGACCCTCATCTATCTGCTCTGTCATTTTGTCTAGGTCGTTATTTAGTCAATGTTGCTTCCACTGAACGATTATTGTCAACTCCACGGTTTCATCAGACATTTATATGCTTTTTAATAAATGCTAGGAAGTGCTACCATATGTACACATTTGTACTGGAAATTGAATAATTTATATTCGTAATTTGTTCATCTGAACATGTTAGTCAATATGGCTTCCACTGAATGTTATTGTCAACTACTCCCTCCGTTTCAAAATATAAGATGTTTTAGATTTGTGAAGAAAGTGAATCTAAACTTGTTTTAGTATGTAGGTTCACTCAATCTAGACTTGGGATAAATCTACACACTAAAAGAAGTCTAGATTTATTTTCTTCACAAACCTAAAACATCTTATATTTTGAAACGGAGGGAGTACATGGTTTCATCAGAAATTTTTATATGCCTTTTGATAAATATTAGGAAGTGCTACCATGTACACATTTGTACTGGAAGTTGAATAATTTATATTCGTAATTTGGTCATCTGAACTTGCAAGTGTTTCATAAGTTGTGTCGATCTTTGTAATCATCCTTTTATCTGACTATTCACGTGTGCTTTGAGAGGTGACATGATTTTTCCTTTTTGCAGGATGATATGTTATTTTTGCTGGATCCATGTCGAGCGCTTGTTCCGGATGATAAAGTTTTTTTTGAGATCGATTTAAAAATCGAGTGCGATGGAGGTGCAATTAAAGATCTTAGCAAAGGTGTAGTAAATTTCGATTGGGTCCGCCTCCCTACAGGCAAAGAGACCATGACTCTGTGTCTTGACAGTATGCTGAGTAGTGTGGAGTTGTCATGTGCGCATGTTTACCACCCCGTGGAAGCTACCATTGCAATTAATATTTTGAAGGGGCCGTGTAATCTCTCAAGAGTAGCTGCTTCGACTCCTGGAAAGTTTAGGGATCATATCATTCTATACGACAATAGTAGTGAAGAAGGAAGTGCTCGTACAATATTAGGCGATGGTGACTCTGTTCCGTTAACTCGTCGTGTGGTAGCTGTCTCACTGAAGCACAAGCTGGTGCTGTTTCTTGTTGGTGGTGACGTTCTGGAACACCTTGTCCTCACTCTAGGACATTCCGATGAAGTGCTTGTTCGCAAGATGGGCTGTGCTGAACTAGAGGTGAAAGTTGCTTGGACAACTGTCCCGGTAAGAAAGAGACCCAATATGTTTAAAGTTGTCGGAAATGAGCGCCTCTTGATGTGAAGAAGATATGGCGCCTGATGGCTGTATATTTAGCTGTGTATAGTGCAGGACTCCTTTGCCAAATTGTAAGGCTTTGAAAACCAGGTACTGGACTATTGTACTATTTTTTATGTGATAAAAAGAACTTTTTAATCATAAGTAAACCTATTTCAGTACAAGTTTAATGGTATGGCGGCTGCTTCGGATCCTTTTCTCTTGTTGTTGCCCCTCTTTCATCCATATAACCTTTCTATTGGGGTTGGAGGTGTTCTCAGGTCTAATTTAGGGGTGTTTGTTTTTGGCATCCAGGCGTCTTCAAAATTCATGTAGCCAGTATTCTCTTGAACCTCTGGTTTTGCGCTGTGGTTGTAGTTCCGATTAGGTCATTGATCCAATGAACACTCCTCATCACTACTTATCGTCTCCATTCCTCTTATGCCTTTTACTCTAAGGCCAATCGGAGGCTCCTTTTCCTCCTTCCTCATCCCTATGTTTCGTCTATCTATAATGTTCTGGGTACCTGCTACTTATTGATCTATTGCATTTTTCATCCAGATTTGTTAATGCGTGAGACATTGTTACTTGCTACTTCCTCTGTTCCATAAAATAAACCTTTTTAGCAAGCTGTTTTAGTTTGCTGAAAGTCTTATATTATGGAACGGAGGTAGTACTAATTAGTTGTTTTTTTTTTTTTTTTTTTGAGAAAACTAGTTACTTGTAAGGTGGGCTCGTTTGCTTGTTCTGCTTCTTTTACTATTACTACTATTGATTAGGGAAAAAGATCGTATTTGTCTTGCCTTGATGTTAATCAACTAGCAGAATGTTCTTTGCTTATGAACTTGAGTAGGGCTTGAATGCCCCTTGCTTGTTACTGACGGAATGCTGGCTTATCTTGAAATAGGCTTTCGTCCTGCTTTATAAATAAAGCAACCGTCCACCACAAATATCACAGTACATAGACACACACACACCACATGCTGGGGCCACAGCACAAGATGGCCCAACTCGGACACCACCCAACGAAGGAAAAGGAAGGACGCCTCGCCATGGGAGTGAACGCCGAAGACACTAGGACAGGCTACGAGGGAGCCGCTGAGCCGCCTCCAAGAGTTGGTGAAGGGTCGCGTCCAACCTCGCCTTGTCCCGCTGTCTACACAACGGGTACCAAAGCTGCAGAGAAGCCAGAAAGTGAAACACCGAGTCAGACGCACGCCTAGGGAGAATCTTCTCAATAACCATCTTATTCCGGATGTTCCAGAGGGACCACGACATGGCCGCGAACACAAGCCAGAAGAGTCGACGACCCTTTCCAGCTCGGTTGGCTTGGGTTTCTAGGAATTCACCGAGATCTTGGGCCAGCCAATCCGGGCCCAACGCCTCTCCGGTGAAACTCCACAGAAACCGGGCCGCGGGACAGGTGAACAATATGTGGGTGCCCGTTTCAGGGACCCCACATAATGGACATAATCCGTCCCCCGGCCCATGTCTCTTGGCCACCTCCACTCCCGAGGGGAGCCTATCGCGTAAAAGTTGCCATACAAAGATTTTTGTCTTCAGCGGGAGCGGTGCTTTCCAGAGGTGCTTGGTCCAGGGGAGAGTGGCCTGGCCAAAGAGGGCCCTATATGTTGAGCCAACCGAGAAAGAGCCAGACGAGGAGAGAGTCCAAGAGACGCTATCGGGTTCATTGGCCAAGGAGGCCGGGAGCTCCGCCCTGAGTTCCCTCCATGCTACCGTTTCCTCCGGGCCGAAGGTACGACGGAACGAGATGTTCCATGTACCTCCTAGTGCCGCGTTGGATACACGTAGCGCTGGGTCGGAACAGATGGCGAACAGACTCGGGAAGGCCTCCTGCAGCGGGCGCTCACGGAGCCAGGGGTCCAGCCAGAACATGGTCCCCTCTCCATTCCCAATGGAGAAGGCGATACCATGCCTGATCTCACGCTTGATCTCCTGAATGAAGTGCCAGAATTGGGACCCCTCGCTACGATCACAGTCCAGAAGGGGCCGACCGCGCAGGTATTTGGCCTTGATGAGTTTGAGCCACAGGCCACCATCATCACGCAAGATACGCCAAACCCATCTAAGCATAAGGGCCTTGTTGAACTGGCGGGATGCAAGGATTCCTATGCCCCCAACCTCCTTGGGGGCGCAGATGTCCGCCCACTTGACCATGTGGTATTTTTGGCGGCCCAAAGAATCTTGCCAGAAGAACCTCGAAAACTCCTTGTCAAATGTCCCATGCACTCCCTCGGGGAGGAGGTACATGCCCATCATATACATGGGCAGGCTAGACAGACAGGAGTCGATCAGGACAGTCTTGCTACCTTTAGAGGTAAATCTACCACGCCAAGGTTCGGACCTCGAGCGCACCCTGTCCGCGAGCGGGTCCAGGTCCCTGATAAGGATCCTGGTGTCGCGGATCGGCATCCCCAGGTAGGTAATGGGGAAGGAGGCGAGCCGACAGTTGAAATTGTCAGCTATCCTCTGCTGCTCGTCCTGGGAGAACCCTAGTGCGATGATCTCGCTCTTATCAAAGTTGATACGGAGGCCAGACATTTCCTGGAAGCAGAGGAGGAGGAATTTGAGGTTTGCAATGTCCAGCGTCGAGCCTTCAATCATGATCATAGTGTCGTCTGCGTACTGGAGCTGGGTGATGCCGCCCCCTTCCCCTGGGATAAGGTGACCTACCACGCCGGAGATGTGGCCGGCCGCCTTCGCTTTCTCAAGCATTTCCGCGAGGGCATCAACGGCCGCGTTGAAGAGGAGGGGGGACATGGGGTCCCCCTGGCGAACACCACAGGAGGGCCGGAAGTATGGCCCTATCTCGCCATTTACATTAATTGCATTGCTCCCGGTCATGACGAACTGCATTATCCAGGTGATCAGGCGGTCATCAAATCCTCGCCTAATGAGGACCTGACGTAGGAACCGCCAGTCCAGATGATCGTAGGCCTTCTGGAAGTCCAGCTTCAAGAAGATGCCCTTCAATCGTTTGGACTTGATCTCGTGGATAATCTCATGGAGGGCCAGGATCCCATCATGTATAAATCTGCCCTTGAGAAAGGCAAATTGATACTGGTGGGTGAGGCGTTCCATGACCGGGGCGAGGCGAGAGGCGCAAACTTTCGCGAAGATCCGTTGTATGACATTGAGGACCGTGATGGTCCTGAATTGGCGAATATCCGAGGCCCCCAAAACTTTGGGGATCAGAGTGATAACTCCCAGATTCAGTCGCCCCATCATGAGGGTTCCTGTGTAGAACTCCTGGAACATGGGCATGACGACCGGCTGGAGTTCCCTCCAGAACGTCTGGAAGAAAGATACCGGGAGGTTGTCAGGGCCTAGGACGGAGTTGGCCTTCATGGCCTTCACCGCCCGCGCAACTTCCTCTGGCAGGAATGGGAGGGTGAGCTCCGCATTCTCATCAGCTGTGACTCTGGCCCCACTAGGCCAAAAGTCGTCGGCCAACGCGACCCCCGTAAGGGGTCCTGCCAAGAAGAGCTCCTTATAAAAGGAGTAAATATGGGCGGAGATCGCCCCCGGCTCCTCAAGGAGGAGCGCGCCGTCCCAGAGGCAGGGAATAGAACATTTACTACAACGGCCATTGGCCACCGCATGGAAGTATGCCGTGTTCGCATCTCCTTGGAGAAGCCAGTTCTGGCGGCTACGTTGTCGCCAGAACAACTCCTCCCCCTTGTAGATCTCGACGAGTGAAGTCTCTAAGGCATAACAGTGGGACCACTCATCAGCGGAGAGGCCCACCGAGTCTGCCGCCAGGTCCAGAGTATGAATCTCCTCCAGCAACGAAGCCTTCTGGAGACGCGTTGCTGCGCCCAAGTTGGCCCCCAACCCTTCATGAATTGGCGGGCCAGCTTGGCGCAGTTATGCTAGACGTCCACCGCGTTAAAGCATCTGGGAGGGGCAGCCGCCGCCGCCACCCACTTGGCTTTCACCGCTTCCCCGAAACCTGGCTGTTGGAGCCAGAAGTTTTCGAAGTGGAAGCGATTCAGCCGTGGTGGTGAACTTCCCCCAGTCGAAAGCAGCAGTGGGACATGGTCCGAACCTACCCTGGTAATGGCGCGGAGGGAGCAGAGAGGGAAGGCGACCTCCCAGTCCACAGAAACCAGAACACGGTCCAAGACACTCCTGACCGGGTCCACCCTGTTGTTCGTCCACGTGAAGCGGGCACCCACTCTCGTGATCTCTCTAAGAGCGAGATCAGCGATACAATCGTTGAACATCCGCATGCGCGGGATGTCTACGTTGTGGGAGCTCTTATCCTCATGGGACCGAATCAGGTTGAAGTCTCCCGCCACCACCACCGGCATGGAGCAGCGGTCGACCTTCGCCTTTAGTTCCTCGAGGAAGGCTGGGGAGCGGCTATGGTCCGCGGGGCCATAGACGATGATGACCTCCCACCGGAGATGGGAGTGTCTGTGGGTGAGTAACATGCTCACAAAAAATTCCCCGCGATCCATATCGTCCACCTCGAAGGTATCCTCCTTGGCACCAAGGAGGATGCCTCCAGAATGTCCCACTGCCGGAAGCCAGTTCCAAGCGAACTTGTGCCGCGACATGCCCTGGAGCTCTGAGATCTGGAAGTCTTGCCTGATTGTCTCCTGGAATCCAACGATGTCAACGTTCTCCTGGCGCATGTAGTCTCTAATCTGGCATCTTCGACCGTCATTTCCAAACCCCCGGATGTTCCAGATGAGCGATATGATAGCAGGCCAACTCATTGGACAACCTACTTGGATTTGGTCCCCTTATGGGGGACAGATCTTGTCTTCCGGGACGACGAAAGCGTAGAACTCAGTCTAGGCGGCCTCCCTAGAGAACCCCCCTCTAGGGGGATCTCCTGGGTGGCTACTGAAGGGCGCTGCTGAGGAGAACCCACCATCTCGGATCCGGGATCAGATGTCCCAGTTCCTGACGGTGTCAAGGTTTCCCCCTGCTGGCGTGCAGCCCATGCACGCGCAGCGGCGAGGGACCCCTCGTAAATCTCCCTAGCTCTAATCGCCTCAATCTGCTCGAGCCTCGGGCCTCGTTCCCCGCAGAAGACCACGGCACAGTCAGCCGCCACATGTGCAAGATGCTCGAGAGGGAAGTCATCCAAGACCGAGAACCTGGAACCTGATGGGGAGGAAAGGGAGGCAGAGGGGTAGGGGGGAGGGGCTTTCTTGGGGGTACCTGAGTCAAGGTTGCAAGCCGCCGTCCTCTGAGACGCCAGCTGGGACACCGTGGGCACCACCCCCGGGCTCTCCGCCCTGACCCGTGCCAGACGAGCACTCTGGCGCGAAGGAGGGGGCACCGGGCGGGGAGGGCGAGGCAGACGAGTCTTGGGGCCAGCCGCGGGAGTGGTGGGGAAGACTGTCGCAGGCTCGTCCGGGTGCGGCGCCGGGGTCGCTGGGACCAGCGACGGAGATCCCCGGGGCGAAGCTGGAGTAGAGCCCGGGGATAGCGAGTAGCAGAGGACTCCTGGAGAGCGAGGTGACGAGGGGGCATTGACCACCATCCCCACACTCCCGGAATCCCTGTCAGACTCCACCTGTGGCTCCTCTAGTGCCTCGTCGGGGATCTCCGCGGAGAGCGGGTCCAGAGCCATGTGGCCAGTGAACCCCTCAGACTGCCTGAAGTTGGAGCCGTACTGAGCGATCTGGAGGTCGGGAGGACCCTGCGAGTGTAGGGGTTCGTAGCATGGAAAACAAATTTTTTCTATCGCATACAAACAAACAAGCCAAGATCTATCTACTAGATTGTAGCAACGAGTCGATGGAATAACTCACCCTCGAAGATTCCAAAGTGTTTAACGAGAGCAGATTCTCGTGGGTGATGTAGTCGTACTCTTTCCGATCTCAAGATCGCGTAGACGATCCTTCCGGCGCCGCGTTCCCGCAGCGCTCCCGCAGTCGGTCACACGTTCGGTACTCGACGAAGACCTTCCTCTCCCTTGTTCCAGCAGGCAGCGGAGGTTGTAGCACTCTCCTCGCGATTCCGGCAGCACAACGGCGTGGTACCGGAGGTAGAGGGGAAATCCCGCAGGGCTTCGCCTTAAGCCGGTGCGAGTATGGTGGAGCTTATGAGAGAGGCTATTAGTGGTCTAGTAATTAGACACACCAATTAGAAGGCTCTAAACCAATTAGAAGGCTCTAAACCGAATAGCTCTAAACCGGGGTCTAGATCTAGGGTTTAGTTTAGAGGATAGGAAACTTGTGTGTCTAGGAGGGGAGCCCTGCCCCTCCTTATATAGGTGGGAGGGCTGGCCGGCCAAGGGGAGGAGTTCCTCCCCAACTCGGCCTAGGGAGGTGCGCCGGCCAAGGGGAGGAACCCTCCTCCAACTCGGCCTCCACCTCTCCTCCTCTTTTCCCACTTCCCAAAACTGCCGTTTGACTTTCAAACTAGCCGTTTGACTTTTCAATTTAGGATTTAAATAAATCCTTTATTTGGGACAGCAAGAATACTTAGTACATGATGCAATCATTCCAATATGTAATGACACATTCATGTACCCTTTCCCCTCCGGAGTGCCGGACATTCCGGGACCTTCTAGAATGTTCCCGATGAAAACACCGGAACCATTCCCCAACTCCAAAACGAGACTTTCCTTATATGAATCTTATTCTCCGGACCATTCCGGATCACCTCGTGATATCCCGGATCCCATCCGAGACTCCGAACAACATTCGGTCTCTTTCTCATAATACCATAACTACTCAAACAACGTCGAATCCTTAAGTGTGTCTCCCTACGGTTCGTGAATTATGCGGACATGATCGAGACACTTCTCCGAACAATAACCAATAGAGGAATCTGGAAATTCATATGGCTCCCACATATTTCTACGATTACTTTGCGATCGAATGAACCACTTACATACGATACCAATTTCCCTTTGTCTCACGATATGTTACTTATCCGAGGTTATGATCGTCGGTATCTCTGCATACCTAGTTCATCCTCGTTACTGATAAGTACTCTTTTCTCGTTCCCGTGATATGTGATCCCTTGTGACCAAGTCACATGCTTGCAAGCTAATTGGATGACATTTCACCGAGAGGGCCCAGAGAATATCTATCCGTCATGTGGATGGACAAATCCCACTCTTGATCCATGTGTTTCAACCAATACTTTCCGAACACTCAATGCCACCTTTATAGCCACCCTGTTACGGTGTGGTGTTTGATGACATCAAAGCATCCATCCAGCAAAGGTGATATGCATGATCTCATGGTCGAAGGAATTAGGTTACTATGTATCAGAAAGCATATAGCAATTGAACTATTGAAATGACTTGATCTTTATGCTACGCTTGTCTATAGGAGTATGTCCACCATATCATTCTCCTAACGATATGATCTTGTTGTTGATAACATCTCAATGTTCATGACAAAGAAACCATATCATCAATCAACCAACAAGCTAGTGAAGTATAGAGGCTATACTAGGGACTTCAAATTAAGTTTACAAATCACACAAGTATTAATGGTTTCCTTGTTAATACTATTATAGCATGAATGTAAACATTTATCATAAACACAAAGATATATAATAATAACTACATTTATTATTACCTCTAGGGCATATCTCCAACAGTCTCCCACTTGCACTAGAGTCATCTAATCTAGATTACATGGTAATATACCGAACACCCATGGCAGTTTGGTGTTGGTCATGTTTTGCCCTCGGGAGAGGTTTAGTCAACGGATCCGCCACATTCAGATCTGTGTGTACTTTGCAAATCTTTATATCCCCATCCTGGATATGTTCTCGAATAGCGTGAAAACGCAGCTTGATATGCTTCAGCTTCTTGTGTGACCTTGGTTCTTGCGCATTGGCTATGGCGCCCATGTTATCACAGTAGATAGACATTGGGTCCAGCGCACTTGGAACCACACCCAGCTCTGTAATGAACTCTTTCATCCATATCGCTTCTTGTGAAGCCTCCGAAGCAGCCATGTATTCCGATTCAGTTGAAGATCTCGCCACAACGCTTTGCTTTGCACTCCTCCAGCTAACTGCTGCACCATTCAAAATAAATACGTATCCAGATTGTGATTTAGAATCATCCGGATTGGTGTTCCAACTAGCATCGGTGTAACCATTAACAACGAGCTGTTCATCACCTCCATAAGAAAGAACCATATCCTTAGTTCTTCTCAAGTACTTAAGGATGTTTTTGACCGCTGTCCAATGATCTACTCCTGGATCACTTTGATATCTGCTAGTTAAACTAACAGCATATGCAATGTCGGGTCTAGTACATAGCATGGCATACATTAGAGATCCTATGGCTGAGGCATAGGGAGTCTTACTCATCCTTTCTCTATCTTCTGCCGATGTCGGACTTTGAGTTTTACTCAAGGTCGTATTGGGCAACATGGGCAAGAACCCTTTCTTGCTATCTTCCATTCCAAACCTCTTTAGAACTTTGTCCAAATATGTACTTTGTGACAATGATATTTGGCGTTTCAATCTATCTCTATAAATCTTTATGCCTAATATGTAAGCTGCTTCGCCAAGATCCTTCATTGAAAAACTATTATTCAAATACTCTTTGACACTATTAAGAAGGTCTACATCATTCCCAATCAACAATATGTCATCCACATACAGTATTAAGAATGCTACAGAGCTCCCACTCACTTTCTTGTAAATACAAGCTTCTCCATAAGTTTGTATAAAACCAAAACTTTTGATTACCTTATCAAAACGTTGATTCCAACTTCGGGATGCTTGCTTCAATCCATAGATGGACCGTTGAAGCTTGCATACCTTGTTAGCGTCTTTAGGATCGACAAAACCTTTGGGTTGTATCATATACAACTCTTCATCAATGTCTCCATTGAGGAATGCTGTTTTGACATCCATCTGCCATATCTCATAATCATAATATGCAGCGATTGCTAACATAATCCTCACAGACTTTAGCTTTGCTACCGGTGAGAAAGTCTCATCGTAGTCAACTCCTTGAATTTGTCGAAACCCTTTTGCGACAAGTCGAGCTTTATAGACAGTAACATTACCATCAGCATCTGTTTTCTTCTTGAAAATCCATTTGTTCTCGACAGCCTTCCGGCCATCCGGTAAGTCCACCAAAGTCCATACTTGGTTTTCGTACATGGATCCAATCTCGGATTTCATGGCTTCTTGCCATTTATTGGAATCTGGGCTCATCATCGCTTCCTCATATGTCTCGGGGTCATCGGTGTTGTCCACCAACATGACATTCATAACGGAATCATACCAATCTGGAGTGGTACGAGTTCTCGTTGACCTCCGAGGCTCTGTAGCAACTTCAACCGAAGTTTCATGATCACTATCATTAGCTTCCTCTCTTATTGGTGCAGGCACCACAGGAACTTCTTCCGGTGCTGCGCTACTCGCAATTTCGAGAGAAGGTTCGACAACCTCGTCAAGTTCTACTTTCCTTCCAGTCACTTCTTTAGAGAGAAATTCCTTCTCTAGAAAGGATCCATTCTTGGCAACGAAGATTTTGCCTTCGGATCTATGATAGAAGGTATACCCAATAGTTTCCTTCGGGTATCCTATGAAGACGCATTTTTCCGCTTTGGGTTCAAGCTTGTCCGGCTGTAACTTCTTTACATAGGCTTCGCATCCCCAAACTTTAAGGAACGACAATTTAGGTTTCTTCCCAAACCATAATTCATACGGTGTCGTTTCAACGGATTTAGACGGTGCCCTATTTAAAGTGAATGCGGCTGTTTCTAATGCATAACCCCAAAATGTTAGCGGTAAATCTGTAAGTGACATCATAGAACGAACCATATCTAAGAGGGTTCGATTACGACGTTCAGACACACCATTACGCTGTGGTGTTCCCGGCGGTGTCAACTGCGAAAGTATTCCACATTTCCTTAAATGCTCGCCAAACTCGTAACTTAGATATTCACCTCCACGATCAGAACGTAGAAATTTAATCTTCTTGTTACGTTGATTCTCTACCTCACTTTGAAACTCCTTAAACTTCTCGAAAGTTTCGGACTTATGTTTCATGAAATAGATATACCCATATCTACTCAAGTCATCCGTGAAGGTAAGAACATAACGATAACCACTGCGCGATGCTACACTCATTGGACCACACACATCGGTATGTATGATTTCCAATAAGTCTGTAGCTCGCTCCATCATACCAGAAAATGGAGTCTTAGTCATTTTACCCATCAGACATGCCTCGCATCTTTCAAGTGATTCAAAATCAAGTGATTCAAGAAGTCCATCGGAATGGAGTTTCTTCATACGCTTCACTCCAATGTGACCAAGACGACAGTGCCACATATAGGTCAAATTATCGCTTGATTTCAAACGTTTAGCCTCAATGTTATTAATATGTGTATTTCTACTATCGAGATTCAATATGAATAGACCATCTATCAAAGGTGCATGTGCATAAAACACATTACTCATATAAATCGAACAACCATTATTCTCGGATTTAAACAAGTAACTGTCTCGCAATAAACAAGATCCTGATATAATGTTCATGCTTAATGCAGGCACCAAATAACAATTATTTAAGTATAAAACTAATCCCGATGGTAGATGAAGAGGTAGCGTGCCGACCGCGATCACATCAACCTTTGATCCGTTTCCTACGCGCATCGTCACCTCGTTCTTCACTAGCTTCCGTTTATTCTGCAGCTCCTGTTTCGAGTTACAAATATGAGCAACCGAACCAGTATCAAATACCCAGGCACTACTACGAGTACTAGTGAGATACACATCAATAACATGTATATCAGATATACCTTTCTTCTTGATGTTGCCGTTCTTCAAATCCGCCAAGTACCTTGGGCAATTCCGCTTCCAGTGACCTTCTCCCTTGCAGTAAAAGCACTCAGTTTCAGGTTTAGGTCCAGCCTTGGTCTTCTTCGTCGGCGTGGTAACTTTCTTACCACCCTTCTTGAAGTGTCCCTTTTGCTTAGACTTGCCTTTCTTGAATTTGGTGGTCTTATTGACCATCAACACTTGGTGCTCTTTCTTGATCTCCACTTCTGCAGATTTTAACATAGCAAATAGTTCTGGCAACTCTTTGTTCATGTTCTGCATGTTGTAGTTCATCACAAAGTTCTTGTAACTTGGTGGTAGTGATTGGAGGATGCGGTAAACTCCCAAAGTATTAGGAATCACTATACCCAAACTTTGAAGTTTATTTGCGTGCCCAGACATCTTAAGCACATGCTCACTGACGGAGCTACCCTCTTCCATCTTGCAGTTAAAGAACTTTTCAGAAGCTTCATAACTTTCAATTGCCGCATGAGTCTCAAAGATTAATTTGAGATCCTCGACAATATCATATGGATCTGACTCTTCAAACCTTTTCTGAAGCTCCGATTCTAAACCATACAAGATAGCACACTGAACTATGGAGTACTGATTCTTCCGAGCAAGGTAAACATTCTTTACTTCATCGGTAGCATCAGCTGCAGGTGGGTCACCTAGCGGTGCATCCAGCACATAGGTCAAATTACCAGCTGTGAGGACAATCCTCAAATTGCGGAACCAATCCGTGAAGTTGCTTCCATTGTTTTTCAACTTTTCTTTCTCTAGGAACGCATTAAAATTGATGGTAGGGGCTGCCATTGATCTACAACATATTTGCAATAGTTTAGACTAAGTTTATGACAAATTGAGTTCAAATTAATTTAATGAAATTAAACTAGGTGAACTCCCACTCAAAACAACATCCCTCACATTGTTTTAGTGATCACACGAACCAAATCCACTACATCAACACCGATCATCACGAGAGCTGATATAGTTTTAATGGCGAACAATCATCATGTTCATCATATCTACTATATGATTCATGCTTTGCCTTTCGGCGATCCGTGTTCCTGAGGCCATGTCTGTACATGCTAGGCTCGTCAAGATCAAACCTTAGCTACCGCATAAGCAAATCTAGCTTGCTTACGTTGTATTCACCCGCGGAATCAAAGACACCCGATCATCACGTGGTGCTTCGAAGCAGCAAGCTTTGGCAACGGTGCATACTAAGGGTGAACACTTTAGAACTTGAAATTTATGTGCATGAGGGATCATCTTATAATGCTACCGTCGTCTACTAAGCAATACAAGATGCATAAAGGATTAACATCACATGCAATTCATAATATATGATATGATATGGCCTTTCTTCTTTGTGCTTCCGATCTCCATCTTCAAGCACGAATATGATCTCCATCATCACCGGCATAGCATCAAGGTCAATGACGCTTCTCCATGGTTGTCGTCCACCAGCTTCAACTATTACAACTATTTTGAATAGACACGCAGGTCTTAACAGAAATTAAAGACAACCATATGGCTCCTGCCGGTTGCCAACTTACAATAAGGAACATTGCATACATCAAATATAATCACAATCATGGCCATATCACATCACTGCACACCCCTGCAAAACAAAGTTAGACGCTTCTACTTTCTTTGCATATTTTACGTGGTTTGGGGCTTTCCATAAGTGTCGTTCTAACTTACGAACAATAACCACAACATTGATACTAGCATTGTTGATCACCCGTTGTAAATTGGATCTTTACTATGCTAGGAGAAACAGGCACCCGCAAAGCCACTTATGCAAAACGAGTTGCATGTCAAGCGTGGAGCAAGTCTCATGAACGATGTCATGTAAGGTTAGCCCGGGCCGCTTCATCCCAACATACCGCAAGATGCAAAGTACACAAAAGGCAATCTACAATAAAAGCATCAATGCCCACAATGACCATTGTGTTCTACTCGTGCAACAGATCTACATATAGACACGGCTCTGATACCACTGTAGGGGTTCGTAGCATGGAAAACAAATTTTTTCTATCGCATACAAACAAACAAGCCAAGATCTATCTACTAGATTGTAGCAACGAGTCGATGGAATAACTCACCCTCGAAGATTCCAAAGTGTTTAACGAGAGCAGATTCTCGTGGGTGATGTAGTCGTACTCTTTCCGATCTCAAGATCGCGTAGACGATCCTTCCGGCGCCGCGTTCCCGCAGCGCTCCCGCAGTCGGTCACACGTTCGGTACTCGACGAAGACCTTCCTCTCCCTTGTTCCAGCAGGCAGCGGAGGTTGTAGCACTCTCCTCGCGATTCCGGCAGCACAACGGCGTGGTACCGGAGGTAGAGGGGAAATCCCGCAGGGCTTCGCCTTAAGCCGGTGCGAGTATGGTGGAGCTTATGAGAGAGGCTATTAGTGGTCTAGTAATTAGACACACCAATTAGAAGGCTCTAAACCAATTAGAAGGCTCTAAACCGAATAGCTCTAAACCGGGGTCTAGATCTAGGGTTTAGTTTAGAGGATAGGAAACTTGTGTGTCTAGGAGGGGAGCCCTGCCCCTCCTTATATAGGTGGGAGGGCTGGCCGGCCAAGGGGAGGAGTTCCTCCCCAACTCGGCCTAGGGAGGTGCGCCGGCCAAGGGGAGGAACCCTCCTCCAACTCGGCCTCCACCTCTCCTCCTCTTTTCCCACTTCCCAAAACTGCCGTTTGACTTTCAAACTAGCCGTTTGACTTTTCAATTTAGGATTTAAATAAATCCTTTATTTGGGACAGCAAGAATACTTAGTACATGATGCAATCATTCCAATATGTAATGACACATTCATGTACCCTTTCCCCTCCGGAGTGCCGGACATTCCGGGACCTTCTAGAATGTTCCCGATGAAAACACCGGAACCATTCCCCAACTCCAAAACGAGACTTTCCTTATATGAATCTTATTCTCCGGACCATTCCGGATCACCTCGTGATATCCCGGATCCCATCCGAGACTCCGAACAACATTCGGTCTCTTTCTCATAATACCATAACTACTCAAACAACGTCGAATCCTTAAGTGTGTCTCCCTACGGTTCGTGAATTATGCGGACATGATCGAGACACTTCTCCGAACAATAACCAATAGAGGAATCTGGAAATTCATATGGCTCCCACATATTTCTACGATTACTTTGCGATCGAATGAACCACTTACATACGATACCAATTTCCCTTTGTCTCACGATATGTTACTTATCCGAGGTTATGATCGTCGGTATCTCTGCATACCTAGTTCATCCTCGTTACTGATAAGTACTCTTTTCTCGTTCCCGTGATATGTGATCCCTTGTGACCAAGTCACATGCTTGCAAGCTAATTGGATGACATTTCACCGAGAGGGCCCAGAGAATATCTATCCGTCATGTGGATGGACAAATCCCACTCTTGATCCATGTGTTTCAACCAATACTTTCCGAACACTCAATGCCACCTTTATAGCCACCCTGTTACGGTGTGGTGTTTGATGACATCAAAGCATCCATCCAGCAAAGGTGATATGCATGATCTCATGGTCGAAGGAATTAGGTTACTATGTATCAGAAAGCATATAGCAATTGAACTATTGAAATGACTTGATCTTTATGCTACGCTTGTCTATAGGAGTATGTCCACCATATCATTCTCCTAACGATATGATCTTGTTGTTGATAACATCTCAATGTTCATGACAAAGAAACCATATCATCAATCAACCAACAAGCTAGTGAAGTATAGAGGCTATACTAGGGACTTCAAATTAAGTTTACAAATCACACAAGTATTAATGGTTTCCTTGTTAATACTATTATAGCATGAATGTAAACATTTATCATAAACACAAAGATATATAATAATAACTACATTTATTATTACCTCTAGGGCATATCTCCAACAGCGAGGGGGGCATCAGGGGCAGCTGGTGGGATGCCGACGTAGCAGCAGCGGACGATCCCGCAGCTGGAGGGGCCGGGGGCGAGGGGACCGGAGTCTAAGACTCCCCTCCCAAGTCGTCGTCGTCAGAGTCCTCTCCAGATGAGCTCCCCCCTCCTGTAGAGTGGCCACCAGAGGGGGGGACCGAGAGGGGAGGGGGAGGGAGTCCGTCATCAGCCTGGTCCTCGTCCAGCTCCACTGTCAGGATCCTCCCCTCCGTACCGAAGTAGAAGGGAGGGAGGGGCCCTGGGAGTAGAGCTGGGTCCAGGCAGAGCACCTGCATGCGGATCGGTCCCGCCCCCATGTGAGAGGTCTCATCCACCACGACAAGCTTACCCACTGCCTGGGATACTAGCTCCAGGATGGGCAACGTCCGAACCCGCGCCTCCTCCGGGAAGCCAAGGATCCGCACCCACACCGCCGAGAGAGTCGAGGTCGTCGCAGGGTGGGCGGTCGATGGCACGATGGAGATCTGCACCTTGCTGGTCGGGAGGGTGAGGGCGGTGCTGCAGGCACTGATGGAGAGGATCTCGGCACACGGGAAGGACACCGTGAACTGGGTCGGGGAGATCTCCCGGGCACTCCAGGTGTGTCCCGACATCATCTGCCGGAGCTCCTCCTGGATGAACTCCGCGGAGATCACCACCGAGGCCAGGATCTCCTGTCCCACCACCACGGTGACCACAGCCAAGTTCTTGGGTACCGACATCGCCACCCCCCGATGTCGATGTAGTAGAAGGCCCCGGCAATGGAGTGTGCGAGGTACTCCAACTGCTGGGAGGCCCGGCGCGCGGGGGGGGGGGGGCGACACCGAGGCGCGAGGTGCTGGGACCAGGGGCCGGCGCCGACTTCTTCTTCTTCTTGTTCTTCTTCTTTTTCTTCTTCGCCGGTTCAGGGAGGCCCGGGGGTGAGGCGCGATGGGGGGAGCGAGGCCGGTGAGCCTCCCTGTCCCGGCGCCATTCCGGAACCATCCTGCCCGCCTCCGCAGATGACCTCTCCCTGTGGAGCAGGTCCTGCCGGAGCCTCTGCTCCACGCGGCGACCCTCCAGAGACGGGTCACGGGGCGGCCCGGCCCAGCCAGCGCGTCCCTGGGGACCCTGCCCCCGCTGCCCCTCGCGGTGAGGCGACTGGCCCCGTCCCTGGGCGCGGAAGGGAGAGGGGGAACGCCTCGGGGACCTCTGCAGGGGCGGGGAGCGGCGTCCCGGCGCCCTGTAGGGCTGCGCCCGGGGCGGACGCGGCGGCGAGGCGGCGGCGAGCGGCGGGGAGGGGATCTGCAGCACGGAGGCGGCGGGCTCCGGCGCGGGGGCGGCGGGCTGCGCGGTCTCTTGCGGGTCGCATCCGCGTAGGACATAGCTCCGGTGGCGAGGGGAGAGGGAGAGGCGGACGGCGGCGGGGCAGAGGGTGGGGGATGTTGCAGCACGGCGGCGTCGGGGGGAGAGGCATGAGGGCGGGGCTGGGACGGCTCAGTGGAGCCAGGAAAGAACCCTAAGGGGTCGGCTCCCCGTGTCGGCCCCGCCACGGCCCAACCGGCCTCCACGCCGCCCCACCACGGCCCAGCCGCGCGTCCTGGCCGCGCCAGGCCTGGACCGGGCTTGGGCCGGCAATAGGCCCAACCCCCACCCACGGCCCAGCCACGGCACACCCGACCAGGGTCACCACCTCCAGTGGACATGGCGCCGCCGGGGAGGAGGTCGCGGCGCCGACGCCGACGATGGTGGGATCACCAGGGGGCCCCGATGAACCCTCCGTCACCATGCTAGCAGCCGCGCCCCCTGCCTCGGGGGGGGGGGGGCGAGCAGGGCGCCGGAGGTTGGGGAGGGGGCCGGCGAGCCTGCGACGTCGTCCTGGGGGACCGGACACGGCGCGCCGCCGCCAGGAATTCCGCCAACGTAGGGGAGGGAGGGGGAGCATCTCCGGGCAACCTCCGCCGCCACCGCCTCTGCCTCCTCTTCCTTGTCGGCGACGTCGGCCCAGCAGCGACTGCGGAGGTCCTCCGCGCCCTTCGTCGGGGCGCGCGACGGCGACGGGGACGGGGCCATCGCGCACGGTCAGGCCACCTGCAAAAGCAGCGGCTTTCGCCGGGAGGGGAGGGAGACAACCTGCGGGATGACGACGGTGAGCAGCAGCACCCGCCGGGGAAGCCGCGACTGCGGCTAGGACGGCGAGCAGAGCCCCCCTACCAGCCGGCGGCGCGGCGCGCCAGCGAGCGCGGGACGAGCGCCTCCATCGCCACCGGTCGCTTCACAGTCCCTCTCAGAAACCCAACTCAATGTTGGCATCAATGCTGGCTTATCTTAGGGCTAAAGCACTTAATTCAGTTATTACCTGCTTGTGCTTTTCTGCGTGTCTTTCTTGATGTTGTTTGTTCCTTACTTCATTCTTACTAGAACAATTGTGAACCATATCTGCGACCGTTCAAACTTCCCATCTAAGGCTATTTTTGAACTATCAAGAATTTACACTTGGAGACAAAGCAAGAGAATCAGGAGGCCTGTGTACACACTACATACTCCTAGTACGCACCCATGTGAATAAGTTGTGGAGGGTAGACTAAATCATCGGCTGGACGTGGGATGGTGAGGGCCTCTGGGAGGCGACTGACCCTGGCGCCTGGGGGGTTGTCGCTGTCGCCGGCGGCGAGTTCGCCGGCTGGCTCGTCCGGTTCGAGGTTCCGCTGCCTCGGGTCTGACTCCGAGGATGGAGCGGATGATTCGGCAACGCGTGAAGCCCTAGAGGCGCTGGAGGATGACTCTGGCGAGCTTGGCTGGACGACGGTGGCGCCCGTCGACGGAAGACCGACGATGAACTCAAGCAGGATTTCTGGGAGGAAATTGGATTCCCTACCCCAGCGTCGCGTTTCTGGGAGAGAAGATCGTCTTCGCCGCCGGGCGATGCACCATCGCCGAAGTCTGCAGTTTTGCGGCATAGGTCGTCTTCGCCAGGGAGCCATGGCGGGATCGTTTCATCGTCGGGAATGTGTTTGTCTAGGAGTAAGGTCAAGCCTTGGCGCGGTCCATTGTCCCCTCGACGATGCTCGGCACCGCCGATCTTCGCTGAGTTCGCGGCGGCGGCGTTTGTTCGGGGGCAGTTCGATCGGGTGCCTGATCCGGTTTCCGCGCCAGGGTCCCGAGATAGCGCGTGCGTAGGCAGGCAGCATGCTGACGTGGCAAGTGGGGTGGGTCCTGAACCGATCGGGACTGGCCTCTTTTTCTCATGGACAGCGATCGGGAGAAGGATTGGTTCCTGGATTCGTTCGACGAGACTTCCCGAGACCTTCGTCAAGCCGCCGCCTCTGCCGCATCGGTCTTCGCCGTCAGCGCCCCATCAGTCTTCGTCGTCGCCGGCCTCTGCCCCGCGGCGTCCGCCCGGTCGAACATTTGCTTCGGTCCTTTCGTCTCCAGTGATGGCAGGACGGGGCCATGGTGCAAACACTAGGGGGACGCCCTCTGCGCCTGCGCCGCACGCTGCTCCTGTACCTGCCGCCGGGGCAGTCCCCTCTGCTGTACCGAGGCCTCCGACGCTGGCGTCAGCTACTTCGGCGCAGGCTGCATCGCCTGGGCAAGGATCTGTGCCTGCATCTGCCTCGACGCACGCATACCAGCCAGCGCCAGGTCATCCGCAGTTCCCGCCAGGAGTTCAATTCCGGCCTCCTGCGACGTACTTCAATGCTCTTCAAGCTGTTTCGCATCAGCCTTTGCAGCGCCCATATCGCAGGACGTCGACCCCGTTCGTCGGTCAGCCGACCGCGACTTTTATGCAGGGCGCACCTTCTGCTCCTTTGTTCCATGGTGACTACAATGGTCATCAGGCGGCTGTGGTTCCATCGCAACCCCCGCAGCAGTTTTCTGTAGGTGCGGGCGAGCTGCGCCATCTGCTGTTCCTAAGAGAAAGAAGAATAAGAAGCAGACACAGGAGCCACAAGTTAGTGGGTTTCAGCCACAGGTTAGTCTAGTTTAGTCGGATCAGCAGGTTCATCCTCAGCAGTAAGGTTTCCAGCAGTATGGGGTTCCACAGATGCAGGTGCCTGGTTTTGTATCTCCCTTCCCACAGCAGTACATTCCACAGGAGAGTCTGCCGCTGGTTGTCACTGCACCAGTTTCTGAGGGTACGACTGTGGCTGATGTCGGTAAGAAGAATAAAAAATTCGTTCGTTGTTGGAAGTGTGCGGTTAATACTCATGCGACCAAGGATTGTAAGGCGGTTCATTATTGCTATATTTGTGATTCCGTTGCACATCCCACTTTGAGGTGTCCTGTGCTGAAGCAGCCACACTTGACTCCGTATATGGCTGGTATTGGCAGTGACCAGACTCTGTTCACCCAGATTCCGGATGCAGTGACTAGGGATCATCTTGAGCGCAGTCAGACCCCTATTGCTCTGGTACGAGTTTCTGGCCCGATGGTTTCAGCAGAGGTTGTTCAGAGGCAGATTGCCAGACGATGCCAGGTACATGTTCAGTGGAAGTGGGAGGCGGTGCCTCATGGAGATTCTGCTTTCTTAGTGAGATTCCCGACGTTTGAAGATTTGGAGAGGGTGGATGGAATCCTGATGACCGTTCCGCTCGGTACCGCTCAGCTGACCTTTTTGGTTTACAGGATGGAGGAGGTGCCACATAAGCTTGAGATGCAGCATGTTTGGATACATGTGGAGGGGGTACCCCATATTCTGCGATCCTTTCAGGGCTTGTGGGCTGTTGGAGGACTCATGGGGAACACTCTTGATGTGGATTTATTCAGTCTGCGGAAGCGGGGGGTCGTCCGTATTCTCGTGGAGATGTTTGATACGAAGATCTTTCAAGGAGAAGGACTCCCTTGGTCATTTTATTGTGTCAGATGCCGTGGTCAAGCACAAGGTATTTGAGTTTCGTTTCCGGATTGAACCTGAGGGTTATATTCCGGAACAAGAGTTTGTTCCTTTCCTATGGAGAAAAGGAGATGATGACATGGATGATGATGCCAATGGGAAGCAATTTGAGGATGATATGGATACTTCTGAGGCTGCTGCTGCCACTCAGGAGGGGGGGAGGTTCTGGATCTTCCTCGGCTGTGCAGGGTACTTCTGCGTCTGCATCTTCTTGTCAGGGGGTGCAGAGGGTGTTTGCTGTCACCCCTTTTAATGCTAATGCGGTTACTCCTCGGGGACGACAACTGCTGGATGCTCTTCCTTTGGATTCCCCTCTTCGCGGGAAGGGTTCTACTTCGGCGTCCCGCGTTTCTCTAGCTCAGTTACAGGAGGCTGTTCGTTCCGTTTCTAGTCCAGTGCTGAGAGCTTGCTTGGCGCCAACGAGATCCAGAATGCATATTTTGGGTAGATCTATTCCTGTTTCCACTCCTGTACTTGAGGAGGTCGTTCCTTCAGTGTGTTTGCGGAAGCTGGCCCAGGAGGGGTCGGCTGACCGCGACGTTCATGACCAGCTTCAGGATGCTGCTATGCTTGGTTCGACCCAGGCGGGGTTGGACAACCTTGTCGCGGTGGGTGACTGCGTCTCCCTGGTCAGGGAGGACCTGGGGACCCTTTGGGACGTCTCGCCTCCGTTGGTGGGGCAGGAGACTTCGGTGGTCGATGGGGGCGACCGGACCCAGGACGGGTCTGGGTTGCCTCAGTCTCTAGCACGGGTTCCTTCTCCAGGTGACGCGTCGCTAGTCACTGTGCAAGGGAGTGGTACTCCATTCAGGTGGAGCACGCGTCATGGAGTCGATGCCTCTGGGGCGTCCATGACTGATGAGGATTCCATGCTCAAGGCCATGCGGCGTAAGGCGGAGAGGAACTTGGATTCGCCAGGTATAATGAGTACTTCGAAATCTTTTTTGTCGTTTTCTACTCCTGTTATTTCTTCTAAACTAGCCAATATTGGCATTAGTTTGGGTAGCTCTGTACAGGAAATATCCTTTTCTTCTAATGTTTTGCGACACATGGAGGTTGACCGTCTAACGGTTACTCATAAGGTCGGTGTTTTTCCTGATGCTTCACTAACTGAGGAGGAGGAGGAGTTGCATGCCACAGTATATGGTCAACTCCTTTCTCACTTAGTCGGTGAAGTGTCGGAAGTGGACTTTGATGAGACTGGGCTTGCCTCTATGTATGAGCTAAAAGCTTTTGGTCAAAAATCAAAGAGCCAGCAGTCGCGTAAGAGATCCGTTGTATCCAAATCTCCTATAGTTTCTCAATGAATGGAATGTTTTCAAATAGCAGAGGTCTTCGGGACTTGGCTAAACATTTATTTTTTGCTGATTGTGTGAGAGACCATAATTTGGATTTTCTGGGTATTTCTGAGACTGGTAGACGGGATTTTTCATAAGCTCTACTCAATCGCCTTTCTGGTGGAGTGGACTTTACGTGGATATCATGTCCTCCGCGTGGTCGATCTGGGGGATCCTGTTAGGCGTTCGAGATGAGACTATGGAAGTTTTAGCTAGTTCGGTGGGAGATTTCTTTATAAAACTCCATATCCGTAACAAGGCTGACAATTTCACATGGTCTTTAGTCGTCGTATATGGGGCCGCTCAGGATGTTTATAAGGCTGACTTTTTACGCGAGCTTGTGAATTTGGCAAAGGACAATCCATATCCTATTCTTATAGGAGGGGATTTTAATTTGCTCAGATTCCCTCACGAGAAAAGTCGAGGCCGGTTCGATGAACATTGGCATTTTCTGTTCAATGCTGTGATAGACAGTCTGGACTTGAGAGAGGTTACAATGTTAGGAAGGCAATTTACATGGGTTAATAGTCTTTCGGAGCCAACATACGAAAAACTAGATAGAGTGCTTATGGATACTGACTGGGAACAAAAGTTTCCTATGGTAACTGTTCGCCCTAGAGCGTATTAAGGGTTTGTCGGATCATGCACCTTTACTTCTATCTTTTGGATCACCGCCACGGAAGTCTATGAATGAGTTTAAATTTGAACTCGGTTGGATGATCCGTGATGGTTTTTACGAGATGGTTAAGGCTATTTGGGAGAAACCGGTAGGTGGCCAAACGCCTATCCTACGATGGAATAACAAAATGTGTACTTTACGCAAGTTCCTTCGGGGATGGGCCAGACACACAGCGGGTATCCTTAAAAACAAAAATTACGCCTTACATCTATAATTGATGACTTAGAGGCTTTCGCGGAGGTAAGGCCATTAACCGCACAAGAAATTGAGCTTAAAAGCCAATCGAATGCAGAGATAGCCTGACTTCTACGCGAGGAGGAACTCAAATGGTACCAACGCTCTAAAGCAAAATTCATACTGGAAGGAGATGCGAATACTAGGTACTTCCATGAAGTTGCCAATGGCAAGCATACGAAGAAACTTATTCACTCTCTGATTCAGGATGAAGGTATGATTGAGGGACAGGAGCATCTGAAGTCATATATTACTACGTATTATAAATCCTTGTTTGGGGCCCTGGTAGAAAATTCTATATCTATGGATGAGTCCCAAACGTCCGATATCTCCCAGGTTTCTGATGAAGAAAATAGCTTTCTAACTGCCTCATATACCGAGGAAGAGGCCAAGGAAGCGGTTTTTCAAATGGAACATAACAAAGCACCAGGACCTGATGGCTTCCCAGCGGAATTTTACCAAAAATTCTGGGACGTTATCAAGGAGGACCTGATGAATTTGTTTGGGTTTTTACAGGTCGGACAATTGGATCTCTTTAGACTCAACTTTGGCAATATAATTTTACTGCCTAAGGTTAATAATGCAGAACGTATACACCAGTATCGTCCAATCTGCTTGCTTACCGTTAGCTTTAAAATTTTCACTAAAGTTGCTACAATTAGACTAAACTCAGTTGCTGATAATGTTGTTAGTCCGTCTCAAACTGCGTTCATGCAAGAAAGAAATATCCTAGATGGTGTTGTAATTCTGCATGAAATAATCCATAAACTACACTCAAAAAAATCAAATGGTGTACTTTCAAGATTGACTTTGAGAAGGCATACGACAAAGTTAATTGGTCTTTCCTTCAGCAAACACTCCGTATGAAAGGTTTTTCTGAGGAGTGGTGCGCTCTTATTCAGTTGTTTGTGTCTGGGGGTAGTGTTGCCATTAAAGTAAATGAAGATACTGGCAAATACTTCCAGACCAAGAAAGGACTGAGACAAGGGGATCCATTATCGCCTTTACTATTTAATATAGTGGCTGATATGTTGGCTATCCTTATCGAGAGAGCAAAGGCTGATGGTCAAGTTGAAGGAGTAGTTCCACATCTTATTGATGGTGGACTTTCTATTCTTCAATACGCCGATGACACAATTCTTTTTATGGAACATGATCTGGAGAAGGCTAAGAATCTGAAATTAATACTATCAGCATTCAAGCAGCTATCTAGGCTTAAAATAAACTTCCATAAGAGTGATTTGTATTGTTTTGGCGAGGCCCAAAACGAGGCCCACCTATATGCTGAACTTTTCGGCTGTGGTCAGGGTCAGTTTCCAATCAATTACTTGGGAATACCGGTTCATTATCGGCGTCTCACAATTGCTGAATGAAAACTTGTTGAGAAAAGGCTGCAAAAACGTCTTAATAGTTGGAAAGGAAAATTGTTATCCCTTGGGGGAAGACTAGTACTCATTAATTCAGTACTTACTAATATGGTACTGTATATGATCTCGTTTTTCCAAATGTCAAAAGGGGTCTTGAACAAAGTGGATTATTTCCGTTCAAAATTCTTTTGGCAAGGGGATAGTGAGAAAAAGAAATATTGACTGGCCAAATGGAATGTGGTTTGCCGCCCGAAGGAGTTTGGTGGACTGGGTATACACGATTTGCAAGTCAAAAACACCGCGCTTCTGGGCAAATGGCTTTTTAAACTACTTACTGAAGATGGTGTTTGGCAAACCATGTTATGGAGGAAATATGTGGGGTCCAAAGCTGTGTCTCAAGTGGTCTGGAAACCCGGAGATTCACATTTTTGGGCAGGTCTTATGGCCACCAAGAAACATTTCTTTCATTTTGGTGCTTTTGAGATTAAGGATGGATCACAAATTAGATTTTGGGAAGATAAGTGGTTTGGCCAAACTACTCTTCGCGAACAATATCCAGCTCTCTATTCGATTGTTAGACACAAAGGGGATACAATTTCCACAGTGTTGGAAGACTATCCTCCTAATGTGTCTTTCAGAAGAAGTCTCATCGGACCTAGACTTTTATCTTGGAACAATCTATTATTACAGTTATCCATGATACAATTGTCGGACGGTGTTGACGTGTTCAAATGGAAATTACTGGAAAGTGGTAAATTTTCTGTTGGCTCACTATATAAAGCTTTGGTCTAACCTGATTTTCCGGTCGATGATAATAGTAAAATTTGGAAAATAAAAATACCCCTTAAGACGAAGATATTTGCATGGTATCTACGGAAAAGGGTAATTCTAACAAAAGATAATCTTGTAAAGAGGAATTGGCATGGAAGTACACAATGTGTTTTTTGTCATCAAGATGAGACAATTCGCCATTTATTCTTTCATTGCAAATTTGCTCGCTCTATATGGTCATTCATCCAAATAGCTTCTGGTTTATCTCCTCCACGTTCAGTAACCAATGTTTTTGGTAATTGATTGCATGGAATTGTTGATAAGTACAGAACTTTGTTTAGGGTGGGAGCGCTTGCCATTATATGGTCGCTATGGCTTTGTAGAAATGACAAGATTTTTAATAACATTGTGTCTTCTCCTCTGCAGGTTGTTTATCGAGCAACGGCTATTCTCCGATCATGGAATATCCTCCAACGCATGGAGTTTCGCGACTTATTTATGGAGGGTTGTACGCGCTTGGAGGACACGACGAGGGATATTTTCTCCCAACATGGATGGCCGCGTGATCAGAGGATTGATCTATCTTAGATTCTAGAATTTTATTTTTTAGTGCATTTTTGTAATGCTGGTCTACTTTTTGACTTAGTCTGTCGTTCGTGTGGCGGTGTGCATCTTGGTTATGCAGAGGCCGGGTGTAAGCATTAAACAGTTTGGTTAATAAATGCGTCCATTTCCAAAAACAAATGTGAATAAGTTGTTCGTGAATTGCCAATCAAGTTGCTTCTAGTACGCACCCATGAGAAAAGGTCACTAAACTGGACGTTGCTTCGATCACCGTACATGGCTATATGCGAAATACGGTCACTAAATACACTCACATGTCCAATCAAGTGTCACTGTTGAGCATATTGTGTTGTAATTGCTAACGTAGCGATCGTTGGTCACTGATTTTTTTGTCCACGCGTAGCCTTAAGTTATATTTGGCAGAAAGTTCATTTCGAACAAAATTGAACGCAACCTGTAGATTCTACAGAGACGGTATGCATCAGCATTGGAGCAATCTGATCAAATTAATCGAACAAGGCAATCAGTTAACTGGTTCAGTGACAGCAGTAGGAATGCAAGTGGGATCCCGCCAAAAGCTCGCTTGTTCACGTGATCCCACATGACACCCAGAGGATAATCCAACATCCAATTTGTCTACTTAGGCCCTCACTGCCACAAATCAAGAAAACATATGTTGTTGAGCGATACTTATACCAACCACCATTGCCATTGCCTTTGTTGCTAAAAAACAGCAAGCGTAGCATTCAAGCTCAGTTTTGCTAATCTAAATATCCACGGCAGTTTGGGACTAGATATTTAATTTATATTACAAGCACTAGGTTCAATAGCCGTAGTTTACACAGTAATAACAAAGAGATCTACACTTCAGATGAACCGTTTCCCAGCATACTTGTTAGTGTAACAGCCTCTCACAGCTCCGACAACGTCAAAGTCGTAGTTCCTTCTCTTCAGGATACCTGTCCACGCAACTTTTACCTGCAATTCACCACATCCCATCTTGCAAATACAATGCTCATCGGACTGTCCTAGAGTGACTTCAAGCATTTCAGCACCGCTATGAAGAAGGAGTACCAGATTTTTATCAACTGGAACAGCTACCACACAACGAGACAAGGGAACAGAGTCACCACCATGGCAAGTTACTGTCTGAGTGCTGCCCCCTTCACTGCCATATAGAATGATACGATCCCTATAATTCCCAACAGTCCAAGCAGATACTCTTGCGAGATTACATGGCCCCTTCAAAATATTGATTGCAATGGTAGCTTCCACGGGGTTTACAACATTTTCACACGACAATTGCACCCTACTTAGCCAACTATATAGGTCGACAGTCATGGTTTACTTATATGCAGGGAGGTGGGACCTACTGAAAGATGTCACACCTTTGCTAAAATCTTTAATTGCACCTCCATCACACTTGATCTTTAAATCGATCTCAAAATAAATTTCATCTGACAGAATAAGCACTCGAGATGGATCTGTCAAAGTTAATGTATCATCCTGCACAAGGGTTTCATAAATATGAGTTCATGTCAGATTATGTTCTATTTAGTTACAAGCTATAATAAAATATTTAATGCTAATTGGATATGGAAAAAGAACCAAGATGAAATCAGATAAAGCTAAATAACTTCAGGATTATGTTAAACATTGGAGTATCACTTCTGTTGCAGCTCTAGTGATTATCCAACTGAACAGTGGCTTGTCTGTTAAGATAAACATACAGCCAATATAAATACTCCCTCCGACCCATATTAATTTAGAAGTATATAACCAAATCTCAGAAATTATATAACCAAATCTCAGAAATTTAGAAGGCAAAAGTTCAGACGAAACAGTGTGGTTTGATCAAATTATACTTTCACGTGATTCAACAGGGCAGATTTTGTTTCTTATCAGACGTTATTTATGGCGAGGAGGAAAAAACACTTGCATTCAGCCAGTAAGCTACAACTAAGGAGATCAGAGAGGAGCGTTAACAAACCGACGAGGTAATCAACTGGGCATCGAATAAACAGATCGGGGGAGATCGAGGAGAAGAGATGAGAGGAGAGGAGGCGATGCCCGTTGCGCTGAGGGACGTCGCTGTCAGGGGCTTTTTTGAATTCGCCGGTGGATCTCGGCCACGGCCGCCGCGCCGGGGCACCGCCCATGGGTCCCTCCCTCGCCGCCCCGGAGATGCCGGTCCTCCGCTGGTCGGCATCCTCGTCCTCAATCTTCGCGGGCTGCCGCCCGGGGTGGACTGAGGCCTCCGTCGTCCTCCGGCTAGCGGACAACCGCCTCGTTCTCCTCAACGCTGCCGGGGTGGTGGTTGATGCCAGGGACCGGCTCCGGGGCGAGTACGTTCGGCAGGGCATGGTGCTGCCATTCCTGGCCCACGCGGTGCGGGTGGGGCGCCGTTGTGGCTCGCCGATGGAGGCTTCGGGGCTGCGTCCGGGAGGGAGGCCGTCGCCGCCTCCTCGCCCGTTGCCGCCGGCGAAGGTGGCAGAGCTCGCCGACCTGCACAGCCTGGCCTGGGGCGACGTGGAGGACGAGGAGGCGCTGGCGGCGCCGCCGGTGCCGATGCTGGGGGTGAGGGTGCAAGGGGATGTTTCCGGCGACGACGAACATGGGGTCCCTCTCCCGCGATGCCCTTTGGCCCTGATCCGTCCCTCCCTGGGGGAGTTCCTCCCGCTGGCGCGGGCTGCTGCTCGGCGGCCTCGCCGGAGGGGGGGGGGGGCTCCGCCGCGCGCCGCCCTGGCGGCGCCGCAACAGGGGGGGCTGGGGCGGGGTGTGCTGCGAGCTCCTATGGTTGGGGCTCCCCCTGGGCCGGCCTCCTGGGTTGCACGTGCGCCCCGGCCTGTGTGTGGCCTGGATGGGCTGGCTAGAGGGCGGCATGCCTTGTCTTCCCGCGGGGACACCCCACAGGGGCCCAGTTGGCCCGAGCCGGCCCGTCCTGGGCGGTCGGGGTCCAAACCCTATAGGGAATTGCCTCCACCCGTCGCCCTCCACCCCGTCTCTGTCCCGCCGCCGACCTCCATCCCATCTCCTGCCCCCCTCCAGCGCTCCTTCCTCGACGCCCTCATGGCACCCCGCCCCAGGAGCCCGCCGGCGATGCCGAGGCACGTCTCCCCGGAGCCCCCCCGTCGCCACCCCCCATGTGCGGCCCCCAAGGAGCCTACCCGCACCCTGCGCGCCGGTCTCCCCCGCTGCAGCACCACTCGACGTCCTGTCGCCCCTCCCGCTCTCCCCCCCGCGCCCGTCGCCGGCTGGTGGATATACGCCGGTCTCCCCCTCGGCCATCTGCGGAGGAGCTCGTGAGGGAGCAGCGGCTGCGCGCCTCGGCCCTCCAGGTGCGCGAGACCTCGGCGGTCGTGGAGGGTCCTCGACTGGGGGTTGGCCGGGCGGACGCTGGTCCATGGCGGGAGGGCCCTGTGTCGGCCCCGGTGGCGCCGACTCCGCCGGTGCGCCCCGAGCCTGGTGCGGGAGAGGCCGCGATCCCCAAGAAGAAAGAAAAAGGGCAAGAAGAAGAAGCCGGCCTCCTCGTCTGCTGCCATAGGTGGTGCGGGTGCGTCGGCCCCCGGTCTTGGGGCGGTGGCGGCTGCGGCCTTCCCGCGCCCCAGGGAGACGCTCGAGTACTACGGGCATGGGGTCGACGAGGGGTTCTACTTCATCGACCTGGGGGCGTCCCGATGACCGTGCCTGAGACCTTGGCGAGGGTGTCGGTACTTCTGGTCCAGGACACCCCCCTTTCGGTGGAGGTGACCGAGTCCTTGCTGCAGGACGAGCTCAGCGCGGCTCTGCCCGGCTATGAGTGGCCTGTGCGGCGTGTCTCGGCGTCCGAGTTCTTGGTCTCGTTCCCCTCGGTGGCCATCCTTCGCATGTGCGCCCTCGGCTCCGCCTTCACGCTCCCTCTGCACCAGCTCAAGGTCTCCATCCAGCCTTCTTCGGCGGATCAGGATACGGTGGCCACCCTCTCGGAGGTTTGGGTCCGTCTCATCGGGATCCCGCTTGAGGCCCGGAGGCAGGAGGTGGTGGCGCTTGTGGCCCAGACTTTGGGCAAGGTGACGGAGGTGGACTTGGGTTCTCTGGCTGGGCACGGGCCAGTCCGGCTGCGCCTGCTCTGCCCCGACACCTCGGTCTTCCCGGTCTCGCTCCCGCGCTTCTTCTTCGACCGTGTGGGCCGGGATCTCCTGGTGGAGCTCGACAGGGAGGTGGCCACGGCGGAGGCAGGCCTCTCCCCTCCTCCTTCCCACCCGCCGGCCGGCGACGACGTGGGGGCGGGTGGTGGAGGCTCTGGGGAGGAGCACTCGGATAGTGACTTGGGTTCGGACCCAGAGTCGCCGCTCGCCCCTGACGCGTCACCTCCCCCGCCGTGCCCACCTCAGGGGGCATCGGGGGGCACGACGGCCCCCCGACTGCTGGTCTCTCGGGTGGGGCCCCCTTCTTCCCCGAGAGGCGCCCCCTGTCGCTGAGCGCGCCGGCCAAGCTGGCCCCGGTGGACCTCTCCCGCTGCTTCCGCCCCGACCCCTCGTTCTCCATCGGCCTCGACCTCCGCAGTACGGCTCCTACCTCGACCGGGACCCGTCGCCACTCACGGGCCCCCTCACGTCCTGTCGTCCCCAGATCTGGAGACCTCGGGGAGTGTGGGTCTGGAGGTGTGTGCCCCCCAGTCCCCGCGCTCCCCTGGGGTGGTGTGCTACGCCCTCGCTCCGGACAACCCGGACCCGCCCGTGCTCTCTGCCTCCGCCGGGGTCCTCACCACCCCCGTGGATGTGGTTAAGCTGCGCCGGTCCAGAGCTCCCAGGCCGCCTCCGCCGCCTCCCTCTCGCCACAACGCCCGCCTCGCTGACTCTCGGACAGGCTTTGCCCGGTCCCGAGCCGACGGTGGCAGAGAGAGCCTCCCGTCGGGTTGCTGCTCGCGATGAGTTTTCAGGTACTGCTTCCTCTCCTGTTCCTCCTGACCCTGGTCCTTCCGGTTTGTCTGGTTCGCCTTTTTGTGTTCTCTCAGAGGTGTCCTTGGCCCACCTAGGTGAGGTGGCTGATGATTGCGGGATTATCTTCCGTGGCGAGAAGGGGTCGAAGCTCGAGCAGATTGCGGCCATTAAGGCGCGGGAGGGGTATGCGGGAGCGATCGCTGCTGCCCGGGCTTGCTATGCCCGGGAGCGGGAACGCTCCAAGATCCTTGCAGGGGCTGCACTCGATGGGCCTGGCTCTAGCAGGGAGACCCAGCCTGCGTCTGATGCACGGGAGACCACCCACAAGCCGACCCCCTGGTAGGCCTCGTGGGAGGCCTCCCAAGTCTGCTGCAATCCGCTCCTCTTCTCCCCGCCCTCGTTCGGTCCCCGCACAGGGGACCCCCCCGGCTTGAGGTTCCATTATGGACATCCTCCGGGCCTTCCGGGCGTTCATTCGGAACATCCGGGGGTTTGGTAACGAGGGCCGCCGTCGTCAGATAAAGGAGTTTCTTTGTTTGGAAGCGCCGGATATTGTCGGTCTTCAGGAGATGATTCGCCAGGACTTCTCCATTGCTGAATTGGAGGCTCTGAGCCACTTCAAGTTTTCCTGGTCCTGGCTTCCGGCATCCGGGCACTCCGGGGGGATCCTCCTGGGCGTGAAGGAGGATACCTTTGAGATTGATGATATGGACCGTGGGGAATTCTTTGTGAGCATGGCGCTTACCCATAGACAATCTCGCTTCCGTTGGGAGGTGATCATTGTCTATGTCCCCGCGGACCATAGGAGGTCCGCTGACTTTTTGCGTGAGCTCAAATCGAAAGTGGAACGGACGGTTATTCCGGTGGTGGTCGCCGGGGATTTTAACCTTATCCGTTCTGCCGATGATAAGAGCTCGGCAAATGTGGACCTCCCTAGGATGCGCTTGTTTAACGACTGCATTGCTGAGCTGGCTCTCCGAGAGATTCGGCGGGTGGGCGCTAGATACACCTGGTCGAATAATCAGCGGAATCCGATCCGCAGTGTCCTCGATCGCGTCTTTGTTTCCGTTGAGTGGGAGGTGGCCTTCCCCCTTTGCTTACTTCGGGCGGTCACGAGGATAGGGTCTGACCATACCCCTCCCCTCCTCTCCTCGGGAGGGGGCCTCCCTCCTCGGCCGAACCGTTTCCACTTTGAATCTTTCTGGCTTCAGAAACGAGGATTCGTGGAGGCGGTGCGGTCGAGGTGGATGGCTGCGACCGCCTCGACTCCTCGGGTGTACTGCGCCGTGGATATTTGGCACCATTGTGCCAAATTATCCCGTCAGTTCATGCGAGGGTGGGGGGCGAACTTGGGGACGGACCTCAGGACTCAGAAGGAGTCCATTCTGCGGGAGATCCAGACCTTAGACCGGGAGGCCGACCTGCATGGCCTCTCGGCGGAGGCTTGGTCCCATAGGTACTACCTTGAGACCTCCATTATGGAGATCTATAAGGGGGAGGAGGCGTTCTGGCGTCAGCGGAGTCGCCAGAACTAGACTGTCCAGGGGGAATCGAACACGGCCTACTTCCATGCCATTGCCAATGGTAGGAGGAGGAAGTGCTCGATCCCTTGCCTCTGGGAGGAGGGGTTGCTGTTGGAGTCCCCTCAGGCGCTCTCCTCCCATATTTATGCCTTCTACCGGGATCTCTTCTCCGCCTCGCCATAGTCGGGAGTTTCTCTGACGCCTGACTTCTGGTCCGGTGAGGCGCTAGTCTCCCTCGAGGAGAATGCTAGGCTCACGCTTCCCTTCTTAGGAGGGGAGGTGGAGGCGGCCCTGAAGTCCATGAAGTCTAGTTCAGCACCGGGCCCGGATGGCCTTCCGGTTTGCTTCTTCCAGACTTTTTGGACTCAGCTCCAGCCTTTGATCTTGCAGCTCTTCCAGGAGTTCTACACGGGTACCATGGTGATGTCTCGGTTGAACCTTGGTGTCATTACCCTGATCCCCAAGGTAGTGGGGGCCACGGATATTCGTCAGTTCCGTTCGATCACGGTGATTAATGTCATACAACGACTGTTCGCCAAGGTCTATGCCATTCGTCTCGCTCCAGTGATGGAGCGCCTTACCCATCCTCTCCGGTTCGCTTTCCTCAAGGGACGCCTCATTCATGACGATGTCCTGGCACTTCATGAGATTATCCATGAAGTCAAGGCTCGACGTCAGAAAGGAGTGTTCCTTAAGCTAGACTTTCAGAAGGCTTATGACCGCTTGGATTGGGCCTTCCTCAGGCTCATTCTGGAGTGGAGGGGGTTTGACGATGTCATGATCTGCTGGATTATGCAATTCGTGAGGAGTGGCAGGACGGCGATCAATATCAATGGGGAGATCGGCCCCTACTTTAGTCCTTCATGCGGTGTTAGACAAGGGGACCCGATCTCCCCTATATTGTTTAATGCCGCGGTGGATGCCCTGGCAGAGATCCTCGACCGAGCTCAGCGCTCAGGACACATCTCGGGGGTGGTGGGCCACCTGATCCCAGGGGGTGGGATCTCGCACCTCCAGTATGCTGATGACACCATGATCATGGTTCAGGGTTCAGACCTTGACATAATTAACCTGAAGTTCCTGCTTCTGTGCTTTGAGTCCATGTCGGGCCTGAAGATCAATTTTGACAAGAGCGAGGTGATGGTCCTCGAGTTCCCCGAGGCGGAGCGTCAGCGGATTGCGGATGGGCTGAATTGTAAGATCGCTGACTTCCCTATTACGTATCTTGGGATGCCCATCAGGGAGACACGAGTTCTGATCAGAGACTTGGCTCCTTTGGTTACGAGGGTGCACTCGAGGGCGGAACCCTGGCGTGCGCGCGTTACGTCCAAGGGGAGCAAGTCGATTCTGATTAACTCGTGTCTCTCGAGTCTCCCCATGTACCAGATGGGGCTGTACCTCCTGCCCGAAGGGACCCATGCCGACTTCGCGAAGGAGTTGTCTAGGTTCTTTTGGGCGGCGAAGGATGGCCATCAGAAATACCACATGATCAAATGGGAAGACGTCTGCGCCCCCAAGAGTGTTGGGGGCATAGGTATTCTCGACTCTCGCCGCTTTAATGTGGCGTTGATGTTGAAATGGGTCTGGCGCATCCTCAGGGACGACGGAGGTCTTTGGCTTCAGCTTATCAAAGCCAAATATCTCAGGGGTCGCCCCCTTCTGGCCTGCGAGCTTAGGGAGGGCTCTCAGTTCTGGAGAGCCCTCCAGGAGATCAAGCACTTCATTGGGTTGGGCTGCGCCTGCGGCTGGCTGTGGGCAGGGGGTTTGGTTTTGGCTGGATCCCTGGCTGCTCCCGATCCCGCTGGGGTCCGGTACCCCAGCCTCTTCGCTATCTCCGTCTCCCCCGGGGCTCTGGTGAGTGAGGCCTTTCTAGCGGGTCACTGGAACATCTTGTTCCGTCAGCATCTTAGTGCGGCGGAGACCGCGGACCTCCAGCAGCTTCATGGTTCCCTCCCCGAGGCCTTATCCGAGGCTCCGGATTCGGCAACCTGGCAGCTGCATCCGTCGGGTGAGTTCATGGTGAACTCGGCTTATCAGGCCTTGTTCCAGGGTCCGGAGTTGGGCTGGACTACTCCCTTGTGGAAGGCCCCCCTCCCACTTAGTATTCGCATCTTCGTCTGGCAACTGCTGCGTGATCGGTTACCCTCAGGGGTGTAGGTGGCCAAGTGTAACGGCCCGGGCAATGGCCGTTGTCCCCTATGAGGGACTCTGGAGACTTGTACCCATATTATATTTTATTGTTCGGCGGATCAGGCTCTCTGGAGCTTTGTCAGGGAGGCGCTAGGGCCGGCCTGGGATGCGCAGGAGCTTGGGGAGTTCCTGCAGAACCAGGCCAACAGGGCCGGAGGAGGTCGCCGCCTCTTCTGGCTGGTGTTTGCGGCCATCGCTTGGTCTCTTTGGAACGTGCGGAATAAGATGGTGATTGAGAAGGTTTATCCTTCTCGTGTGTCTGACCCTGTTTTTTCCTTTCTTGCCTTTCTCCCAGCAGTGGTCTCCTCTGGTGCGGCAGCGTGATCGGGCGGCTTTCGACGACACTTTGCAGGCCTTGAGGACGGCGGCGCTCCCCCTCTCGGCTCCGGCCCCTCCCCCCGGTGGCCTGAGTGTCCTCCCCGCCCTACAACTGCGGTCGTTTTTTGCTTTCTTCTTGGGCATGATTGTGCTGTAGCCCCAGCGAGTGTGTGAACCTCTTTTATTTTTGCTGTTTGGCTCAGGCCGTGGTGGATGATTTGGTACGATGTATCTGGTTGTTGCTTTATTTATAAAACGGGGCGAAAGCCTGATTCGAGAGAGATCGACTGGGCATCCTTCTTCACGCTTGAATAGATACACACATCTGTAGTCGACTTGATCCCTTGCAAGCACAGTACCGAATACACTGAAATTGTAGCCCACCTCAGATTCTGTTACCTTGAGCGAAATGACATTGACCGATGATTGTACACCCCATTCCGAAATCGGTCCAGTGATCGTGGCAATCGGCGGCCCATGAGCTAGCCTAGCTGTAAAATAGAAATAAAATCCAACCACTAAGGCATTGGTGTTCTTTTAAAAGCGATGCATGTGATGAACAAATTAATGGGGTGCATGAATTATCAGATGGATATACATGGATACACTGAAATTCCTAATCCCTTCCCATGGGCAAAGAAACTGAACTAAAATCCAAATGCACCCAAAATAAAAGGTAATGGATTTTACCTCTGACTGTCCAAAAATGCCTAAATGATGTTAAGGATGAAATGGTTGTGAATATACTCACACTCTTTAATATTGCAGAGGATCAAGCCCTACATGCAACAGATATAATATTGTTCATATACCCATTGTAGCATCACAGACCTAAATACAAAATACACGCTGACACACAAACATAAATAGCAATATTCTCTCGCTAGGGTTCCATGGCGATTCTGCCGGCGAGAGCAGCATTTCAAGGTGCTCGCCGGCGGAGAGGGAGACGCGCGGGAGGAGGGCATCCAGTTCATCGTCGGAGAGCCCCCAATGCGTGAGGAGCAGGAGATCATCGGCGGAGGGCAAGGCACACACGATTGTACCGAGCTCGGCGATGGAGATCATGCCGGTGAGCGAGTGGGTGGTGCTTGGGAGGACAAGGAGCAAAGGAGAGCGTCGAGTTCGTCGGTGGAGAGGGTTCCACGGCAAAATCCCCATCTCGATTCACCCCGCGCGGATCTCTTTTTTGCTAAGGTTTGCCCCTAAAATCCCTTCATATACTAGCCTTTCCCTAACGTTTTAGTTGTGGATCCACACCTTAGAAACGTCTAAACCCCCAGTTCTCGATGAATTTCTTAGGATTTCATCTGTTCACGAAATCCCCATCTCGATTTCACTTCGTGCCTTTGCTTAGTAGTTGTTGGGGGTTCGAGTTTTTTGGGTGTTTTTGCATGTGGATAGTCCTAGAACATATGTGTTGATCCCCATATATCTAGGAACTACATGCACTCATCCCCTTGTACATCAAGTTAGAGAGATAGATTTTGTGCCCTAGTTTCTGACCTAATGTCACTTAATTCCCCTTTAATCAGGTCCTAGTTTTTCTTCATAGCTTATTTGTTTTTATCACCATAGCTATGTTATTTTTGTGATCATATCTAACTGCTTTTCACATTTTTAAAAAGTTTGATCCCATATACAGTATGATATGAGTTGTAGTTTCATTGGGGGGTTGATTAGGCAATGTGTTTCTTCATAGTAAAATTGTTTCACAACATCTAGCTAAGTTGATTTTGTTTTGCAGCATTGTGATTTTTTTTATGCGTAGTATTTGATTAGATTTTCTTTGCTTTTGTATCTAAGTTCATTTTTCCACAATAGCTAAGTTGTTTTTTTTGTGTTCACTAAGTTCACTTCCACTTATATTTAGTTGTATACATAGGGGTCTAGGATTTTTTTTGTCATCTGGGCTGTGATTAAGTTGCTTTAGCCTATCCAACTTAGTTACTCTTAGTTCCTTATTAAGTTGATGTATATCCAGGGGACAAGGTTTTCTAAGCATTGTGTGGCTCCTTTTGTGCTTTTGCCCTTTTATTAAGTTGATACTTGATGTATGGAAGCATGACTAGACATTTTTTCATTAGGTTCAAGTTGCTTACCATTTGCTTGGCCATTTTAATGTCGAGTTGTCTACCCGGTTTTGTTATTAAGTTGAGCATGGACTGCCGTTAAGTTGCATACTGATTTACCATTTAAGTTGTGTTCATTTTAGCTAAGTTGTTTTTGAAATCATAACTAAATTGCTTTCACCATCATTTTCTTACCAACTTTTGATCACAAAGCTTTCTATATACCATATTTTAAACTTTTGATTACAAAGCTTTCTATCCACGTGTTGGACACTAATAAATTATTTACATTTAAAAAAACAGCAATTAGACGAGAGGCGCTCATCATCTTCTTCACAGCAAGAGAAGCTCATTCGCAACACCTTTAAACATACCGGGTCTCTTCCTTATCGGGACAGCCGTCCAAGCAACTCTCACCTCTACTTCAGCACTCCCCATCTTGCGAACAAGCACTTCGTCGGAATGCCCTAGAGTGAGGGCAAGGTGTTCGAGCACGTCGTCACCACCAACAAGAAACAGCGCCAGCTTCTGCTTCAGCGCGACAGCCACCACACAGCGAGCTAACGGAACAGCGACGCCATCGCCTAATACTGTCCGATTGCTATCATCGTATAGAATAATATGATCCCTGAAATTTCCAGGAGTCGAAGCCGCTACTCTCGAGAGACTACACGGCCCCTTCAAGATGTTGATTGCAACGGTAGCTTCTACCGGGCTGTAAACATGCGCACATGACAGTTCCACATTACTCAGCATACTCTCAAGACCCAGAGTCCTAGTCTCTTTGCCTGTAGGGAGACGGACCCAATCGAAATTTACTACGCCTCTGCTGAAATCTTTAGTTGCATCTCTGTCACACCTGATTTTTAAATCGATCTCAAAATAAACTTTATCATCCGGGACAAGAGCTCTACACGGATCCATCAAACATAACATATCGTCCTGCAAAAACATACCAAAAAATCATGTCAGCAATATATTAATTATGTCTCTCGAGCATGCGTGAATCGTAGTGAGATAAAAGGATGGTTGCAAAGATCAACATAACTTCTCATGCTGCTCTAGCTAGTGAACAACCTATGAAACACTTTGAAACATATTACATTTTAAAACACTTCTTGATGTTATATATCTTTCTAATGCATTTTAAAACATACTATATTACAGAAAAAGAGAGTACATTCCTTACATTTCCAAACCGAGGGAATACCAACGATTAACGAGATAAAGGAATAAAAACACATACCTGAGAGCTGATGAATTGGGAATCATCCCTTTCGCGTCTAAACAGGTAAACACATCTATAGTCGACCGTATCCCTTGCAACAACTGTACCAAATACGTTGATCGGAAATCCAACATCCGATTCACGTACCTTGAACGAAACGATATTGATACATGACCGCACGATTGACTCACACATTGGTGTAGGTATCTTGTGAAGCGGCGGCCCCCGGTGAAAGCTAGCTGTGAATAATGCCCGGCCCATGATAAAGACATGTTCAATGATCTGCATCCAATAAAGACCTAGAAGAAGATAAATGGATCAAAATACTCACTCTCTTTATCATAGTCAAAGAAGGCCATGTTGTAGATGTTGAATCGTTTACACACAAAACCTTTGAGCTTGGGGTCGTATTCCGTGAACTCTTGGCATCGAACTATGTCAAGAGCCCACAACGCCTTCTCCAACAATTGAAGTTCTTGGTTCACACATGTTTCCTCGGATGCCATAACCTGGTCATCCAAACCAACAAGTACATGACGGAAAGATTTGGTTGTTAATCCATCGTCCACGCCACTAAGGAATAATAAGAGTAGAATATAGATAACGGTACGGTTTTTTTTGTTAATGCCCATCAAACAAATATTCCAGCTTCATAAATTGGTACTAGCGCATTCATTCGGAAGAGCGGAACGATAAAGTAACATACATACATACCTGGCTACTACTGCAACACTCACTTGATTGCTCTTCGTCATATATTTCTGGAGTGAAGACATTCCTGATGTTCAAGATATGACAGATCTCGTGGGGCAACTTCCCCTTGATCTTATTGGCAAGAGTCTGGCAGGCAAGGTCAAGGAGTCCTTGGATTTGAAGGTAGTCCGAAGCCTATAATGAATTGTAATGCATTGATTAATTTTTTTTAGGTAGTGAACACAAAATCACTCATGTAGTTCTTCCCAAGAATACACGAACTATTTATGTACTACACAACAAGTATGGTTAGGCTAGAGAAGACAATATAAGCTCGCCGCGCTCATAATAATAATAATCCAATGTAAGTAGGTTAAGTTGTCTTCTAACAAGGAGCCAAGGAATTTCTCAGATATGTAAATAGCTCACCCAGACGAGGTCGAAGAGGGTCTCATGGTCGACGTCGATGAACTCTGCGTCCCAGCCGGCGTCGTCGTCGGTGCCACCACAGGGGTGCTTCTTCCAGTACTCTAGAACCTTGGAGAGAGTTCTCCCTTGGACGGAGATGCAGATTGGGCCGCACTTGGTTCCGTCGTCGCCGCCGTCGGAGTGGCTGATCTGCTTTCGCCGCCGTCGCCAGATCTCCCGCTCGACGACCTTGGACTGGCTGGCCTCCAGTTCAGACACCACAAACTCGACGCCGTCCTCGCTCTGCAATGATATGAGCGTCGTCTTCTTCTTGTCTTCGCCGTCGTCCTCGAGTCCCTCCGCCGCCGCCATGGCTCCTCTGATCGTTCGATTAGTTGCTTGGATTGGAGTGCGCGATGCATACCTGGGCCCAAATTGTACCCGGAGATTGCTTCCTTTTCGGTTCCGATTCCGATAAATTAGGTGCCCAGCTGGCCAGCTCGTGTTTCCTGTTCGATATGTAGCAGAATTCCTACGCAGCGTACCTAATGTGCGATTTTTGTAGGTTCCCTTTGATCTAGATAGATTTTTGTACTGTACCTAATGTTTGACAACCACTTAGCTAACAGATAGATTTTTTTCTTGCTACAATGCTCCAAGCTGTGTATGATTGAACCAAGCCATTTTGTTTCTACTGGGCAATATATACAATGTAAAATCTGAGATCAATACTTTAGGTATTGTGTTATCTTGGACTCTATATGCCAAAATTTACTTGATAGCAGCTCCAGGTACAGAGGTATAACAGAAACTCTACAAACCGGGATTGCTTCTACACGTTTTTTTTATATATATAGAGCAAATGTAACAAAAACTAATAACAACATTATGCAGAACATCTGCCATTATTTCTAACTGAAGAAAAAGCAAGAAGAAGAGCCACATGACTTTTCATCAACAAGGAAAACGGTCAACTGTTAGCCCAAATCCAACATCAGTGAAATGTCTCTCCCTCGTGTTGTTATTTGACCTATACTAAAGTTTCAGTCCAGAGTGAATGGCGACTACACCGCCCACCAGATTTTCATACTCGACCATCTCAAATCCAGCTTCCTGGATCATCTGAGCAAACTTTTCCTGGAAAGTTAAAGTAGTTCGATCAGCACAAGTGCAAAACATAAACAATTTTATTCTGCTGAAAAATCTTATGATCTTGCATATAACTTCGTCTGCGACAACAGACAATATCCATAGTCCATACCACTTTAGAAGGTACTCCCTCCGTCCCGTCATATAAGATATTATTACAACCAATAATGGTTGTAAACTGTAATAACATCTTATGTTAATGGGGCGGAGCGAGTGTAGTTAGTATTTTTCCTAGATATTCTACAGATTGGACTCAAGGTAGAAAGCACTAAAAACCTAACAATTCAAGTATATACAAAAAAAATAGCCCAGGAACATAAATGCTTAAAAATACCAATCTTCACCTGTTTTGGAAACCGACGGATGCTCTCAACCAGGTATTGGTATGACTGCCTATCACCAGCAACCAGCTCTCCCACAGCCGGAATCACAGAAAATGAATAGACATCATAACTGGAGGGAAAAAAGGATAGTAAACTTCCAAAAGTACAGAGAGCAATAAGTGGAAACAGTAGAACACAGCATTCAGATTACTTTCAACAAAGTACTAGTAGGATATTTTGGAAGGGTGACATAACACTAACATCATTCAAGTTCAAGCAATGAAGACAAGGAAAATCTCCTCACATGTATCACATACTCCCTCCGTTACAAGAATTATGGAACGGAGGGAGTATAAAACAACAAGAAACATGTGTTTTTTTAGCACAATCTTCAGCACTGTTTAACACATATCCACATAGGTTGCTAACAGGTGGTTATAATAATGTTCAAGACAGTTCTCACAAAATTATCGTACGATGACAACAGACTTGACTAAAGAAAACTTACATGTCTTTAAAAATTGGAACATCCACATGACTCAACTCCAAGCATAGGAACCTTCCTCCTTTCTTTAGAACTCTGAAACACATAGCATATGTGAAAGCTAATTAGATGTGAAGAACATAAAGTAGTCAGATATCAAAAGACATATGGAGGCATTTAATTTGCAGCATACTTGAAACTTCACAAGATGAAAAACGAGATTGATTCTTATCCAGTAAGATACTGTTTAATTGGTTAAGGATTTTAGGTGACCCACCTGTAAGCTTCTGATAGAGCTTTCTCAATGTGTGTCACATTTCTGATCCCGAATGCAATAGTATAGCCATCCATAGACCCATCCTCAAAACTCAGAGCTTCTGCATCTCCCTCTACCCAACTGAGGCAATGCTCTTCATTGTAGCCTGAAGCCAAAAAAATAAATAACTGTTGGAGAACAGAATACAACATCTGAAACTAAGGTGGCATGAGAAAACAAGTTCCATGAATGATGACCTTTTTCAGCAGCACGCTTCTTTCCAACATCTAGCATATTTGGGTTAATGTCGCAAACATAAATGTGAGTGTCTTCTTCGATGTCAGTAAGAGTACCCTGTGTTGCTCTGTGGCTCACGCTCTTTATTCTTTCCACTACCCGAAATGCAACATCCCCTGGAAATGGCAGGTACATTATTTCAAATTCCGTAACGATTGTTCAAGAGAACTGACAATATATTGGTGAAGAGACTTCTTAGCAGCATAACCTTTGAAAATAAAGTCATCCATAAACAATAAAATACAGTAGCGACAGAATGGCAAGGTGTACACTGTACACTGAACCTAGCACAGAGTGTACAACAAACATCACGCACATTTTAGAACAAATAAGAGGTCCTTAGTTAATATATCACTTCATAGATAGATGTGTTCCTCTATTTGCAATTTTGCAGATGAAGTATGGGCACTGAATCTTGCCTTTGCACATGCAGGAAGAGTTTTATAACAGAAATTTATCTATTACTCTTGCTAAGGATCAATACGTACAGAAGATGGCAGAGAAATTCGTAGCTCTATGCACGAGAAAGAAAGGACATGGGCATAGAGTAGTCGGTATGGAAGTTGTGGAAGATAACTTAGGACAGCTCAACCTAGAAAGTGCAAAGAATACAGAATATGTCCTATCATTTGTCTTGAGTCACAAAAACAAGACAGCTGATTCCCCGTCTATGTTATCCTAATTTATCCGAAAAATAGAATCTTATATTCCAAATGAAGCTACAGAAGAAGAGACACTCCTTAGATTTTGTACCTGTCCCACCAGCCACATCCAGATGCTTCATCCCAGGAAACGGGTTCAGCTTCGAAATCAGCCTGAAAAACAAGGAGTAACAAGAATCCGGTAAGGACGAACCCCCTAATTGGAATGGATCGAGCAAAGGGAGGCAGTGGGTAAGCTTGAGCAACCTGTCCTTCCACAGCCTGTGCAGCCCAACGCTCATGAGGTCGTTCATGACGTCGTAGCTGGAGGCGACGCTGCTGAAGACGTTGCCCACCAGCTTGCTCTTCTCGTCCTCGCGCACCTGCTTGTATCCTGACGAAATAGCAGCAACGATATAATCCATCCTTGTCAGGCAGCTGCGGGTCACGAGAGGAAGGGGGAGGACGAGTAGGAGGGGCGTACCGAAGCTGGTGGCGTGGGAGTGGAGGAAGGCCGTGGGGCTGGCGGTGGCGGGCGAGAGAAGCGCCGCCGGGAGGAGGTGGCGGCGGCGGAGGCTGGAGGAGGCGAGCCTTGAGGCGGCCGCTCGTAGAGCCATGGCTGAAGATACGATATGTCCGATGCACGGATCTCGTAGCTATCCCCGTCGACGAGAAGGCAGCGGCGACGGCGGTGCGCGCAGGGGTGAGAACGAGAGACGGCGGCGACGGCGAGCAGCGAGGGGAAGTCGTGTTGTTCTTTGCGCTACAGTGTCGCGAGTGGATCTGCGCTTCGTGGGCCTGCTGTAATGGGCTTATACCACTAGTAGGCCTCTCTCCATTCTCATGTGGGTATGTCGGAGATGGGCTTTTACAAGTTGTAGCTTTGGTAGTACTGTACTTATTTTTCTACTATAGAGCCTCCTAAATTTTCTATTTTTTATAGCCTCCAATATTTCAACATGGATGCATCAGGACGACACTCACAGCCTCTATTGAAGAACGAAATCACCAAGATTTAAGTAGACAATGTGAAGGGTGTTAGATGTATATATCTGTATATTGTATTTTCTCGATATGTTAGGGGGCTTCCTGCATATTTGCCCTGTACCTATACTATATATTGTGGCCTTTGGTCCCCAGAGGAATATAACTTGTCTATTCCTAACATGGTATCAGAGCCTTAGGGTTCGCTCCTCTCCTCTCGTTGCCGCCGCCGCCGCCCGCCCCGGTTCTCCGCCGCCGTGTCCGGCCGCTGCCGCCACCTCTTTCTCGAGCTCCTGCTCCGATCGGATCGGATCCGCCCCGTCCCGCTCCTGCTTTTTTATTGGTCGTCCTCCGTCCTCACGCGGTCACCTCCCTGACACACATACACTCCTGCCGTCCTTCATCTGGCATACATACACTCCCTGCCGCCGCCCGTTCTCACCGGAAAATTGACCCGCCATCGGTCGCTGGTCACTGACGCGCGGGACCAGGCCGACCTCCCTGCCACGCGCAGGCTGCAACCGCCCACGCGCGGGACCTCCCTGCCACGCCCTGCCACGCGTGGCCGCCGCCTGCCCCGGTTCTCAACCGCCCACGCGCGGGACGCGGGACCCTGCCACCTGCCCCACACCTCCCTGCCACCCGCGGTCCCTTGCGCGGCACCTCCTGCCCCGGTTCTCAACCGCCCATGCGCGGGCCCTGCCACCTGCCCCACACCTCCCTGCCACCCGCGGTCCCCTGCGCGACACCTCCTGCTGCGGGGCCCTGAGCCGACGCGCGCCTGATCGGATTCGCTTCCTGCCCGCCTGGCCACGTCGCGACTCCAGCTCGCCGTGATTAGATCTGGGCCCTTGTTCCTGATTGGGTCTGAGTGTTAAAAAAAATTGAGAGAGATGTCTTCTGCATCGGGCTACGTTGCAATTCCTCGCTGCCCGGTGATCTTCGATGGCGCGAATTATCCTGATTTCGCTGCCTTTATGCGTGTTCACATACGCGGTCTCCGTCTTTGGGGTGTGCTCTCTAGCGAGGTCCCCTGTCCGTCGTGCCCCCTGCTCCTGTGGCTCCTCTGCCTCCGACGCCGATTGTACTTGCTGCTGATGCTTCTCAGGAGGCCAAGGATGCTGCTCAGAGCGCTGATGATATTGTTGTTGCTGCCTATGACCTGAAGTTCAAGCAGTATTCTGCTGATCTCGAGTCCTATCGCCACGCTCTGACTGCCTACACTCAGTGGGTCGATGAGGATGCTCGTGTTGCTGCTGTTCTCACCTCCAGTGTTCTGCCCCAGTATGCTGCTGAGTTCATGAGTCTCCCTACTGTTGCTGCTCAGTGGGCCATCTTCGTCAGCGCTATCAGCCGTCTGGGGATGCTCTTTACCTGTCTGTGGTTCGCCAGGAGCATGCTCTTCAGCAGGGTGATTCCACTATTGATGAGTTTTATACTCAGAGTGCTGCTATCTGGCGTCAGCTTGATTCTCTCCGTACTGCTGTTTGTGGCACATGCTCGTGCTGCCAGATTGTGCGCTCGGACTTGGAGTTTCACCGCATCTATGAGTTTCTGTCTCGGCTTCGCCAGGAGTTTGAGCCCCGGCGTGCTCAGCTGAATGCTCGTGGTCGTGTTCCGCTCTCTGAGGTGTTGTCTGAGCTTCGGGCTGAGGAGACCCGTCTCCGTGGTGCTGGTCTTCTTGCGGTTCCATCTGCGCTTGCTACTCGTGGTGCTCCTTTGCCGTCTGCTCCCTCGACTCAGCCGCGGTCCCATGTGCCGCCGCCGCCGATACTACCCACTCCTCCAGGTCAGGGTCAGGGTCAGCTTCAGCACCAGCAGCCTCAGGGTCCGAGTCAGCACCAGCAGGCTCGTGGTCAGGGTCGCCGTGGTTCTCTTCGTCACTGCTCTTACTGCAACAGGGATGGTCACACTTGGGCCACCTGTTATACACGGGACCCCAGTTTACGTCAGCAGCACTAGGCTCGTGGGCAGTCAGCTCCTTCTGGATCTTCAGCAGTTGTTCTCTCTGATCAGGACATTATCAGGAGTCTTCGCGGTCTGCTTGCTGCTACAGGCTCTTCCTCGATGGGCACTGCTGGTTCTGTGACTGACTCTTCAGGCACTGTGCGACCACCACCTTCTACACAGTCAGGTATGTCTCCGTGGTATCTGGATTCTGGAGCTTCTTTTCATATGACCTTTGAGTCTTCTTCTCTGTCCGCTCTTCGTTCTCTCCCTTCTCCTGTCCGTGTTTTTACGGCTGATGGTACCTCTCTCCCTGTTTCTATTCGGGGCACCCTTTCTACTTCTTCTTTTTTGTTCCTGATATTTCTCATGTCCCCCTTCTTAAGATGAATCTGTTCTCTGCTAGCCAGCTTACTGACTCTGGTTATCGCGTCATTCTTGATACTGATTCTTGTGTTGTCCAGGACCGTCGCACCCAGGCCCTGGTTGGAGCTGGCCCTCGCAGCCGTGATTCTTCAGGACTTTGGGAGTTAGACTGGCTTCGCGTTCCTTCCGCTACCACTTCATCTGCCAGTTCTTCTCCGGTTGTCGCCTCTACTACCAGCTCTTTTCAGCAGTGGCATCATCGTCTTGGTCACCTTTGTGACTCTCGCCTGTCATCATTAGTTCATTGTGGTCTTCTGGGGTCTATCTCAGGAGATGGGTCTTTGCATTGTCAGGGCTGTAGGTTGGGTAAACAGATTCAGCTTCCCTATCCTACTAGCGCGTCTATATCTCAGCGACCTTTTGATTTAGTTCATTCCGATGTTTGGGGTCCGGCTCCTTTCGCTTCGAAAGGGGGCCATCGCTACTATATTTTATTCATCGATGATTTTTCTCGGTACACTTGGTTGTATTTTATGCGCTCTCGTAGTGAGGTGCTCTCCATATATCAGCGTTTTGCGGCCATGGTTCATACTCAATATTCTACCCCCATCCGTGTGTTTCGTGCTGATTCTGCTGGTGAGTATATCTCCCAGATGTTGCGAGGTGTTCTTGCTGAGCAGGGCACTCTTGCTCAGTTCTCCTGTCCTGGCGCACATGCCCAGAATGGCATTGCTGAGCGTAAGCATCTCCATCTTCTTGAGACCACTCGCGCTATGATGATTGCTTCTTCTCTCCTGCCGCATTTCTGGGCTGAGGCTGTCGCTACGTCGGCTTACCTCATCAATATTCAGCCTTCTGCTGCCTTGCAGGGTGGTATCCCTCTTGAGCGTCTCTCTGGACAGTCTCCAGATTACTCCATGCTTCGCTTGTTTGGTTGTGTTTGCTATGTTCTCCTTGCTCCTTGCGAACGCACCAAACTGACTGCTCAGTCTGTTGAGTGTGTTTTCCTCGGATACAGTGATGAGCATAAGGGCTATCGCTGTTGGGACCCTGTTGGTCATCGGATGCGTATCTCTCGTGATGTTACTTTTGATGAGACGTGTCCTTTCTATCCTCGTCCCACCGCTGGTACTTACCCGGTGGAAGATATCTCTTTTCTTCTCTTTCCTGACACACCTCCTTCTACCCCTATTGTGTCTTCTTCAGGATCTCCTCCCCCTGATGTCTCTTCTTCGACACCGTCCTCTTCTTCTCCGTCTAGTTCTCCTAGTTCTCCTCGTTCTCCGGAGTCTTTCTCTACTATTCCCTCTTCTTCATCGTCGTCTCCTGCGTCGTCTTCCTCTGATGATCTTCCCTCTACTCGTCCTGTTCGTCAGCGTCGTGCCCCCAACCGTTACTCTCCTAGTCAGTATGGTCTTTCTGTTGCCTCCGAGCCGACCTCTTATCGGGATGCTGAGCATCATCCTGAATGGCAGCTGGTCATGGCCGAGGAGATTGCTGCGCTTGAGCGCACTGGCACCTGGGATCTTGTTTCTCCTCCTCCCGGTGTTCGTCCTATCACGTGTAAGTGGGTCTATAAGATTTAGACTCGCTCTGATGGATCTCTTGAGCGCTATAAAGCGCGTCTTGTGGCTCATGGTTTTCAGCAGGAGGATGGTCGTGACTATGATGAGACCTTTGCTACTGTCGCTCATATGACCACTGTGCGTACTCTTCTTGTTATTGCTTCTGTTCGTCACTGGTCTGTGTCCCAGCTTGATGTTCAGAATGCCTTTCTCAATGGTGAGTTGAGTGAGGAGGTTTATATGCAGCCTCCTCCTGGGTACTCTGTTCCTGAGGGGATGGTTTGTCGCCTTCGACGTTCCCTTTATGGCCTCAAACAGGCCCCTCGTGCCTGGTTTGAGCGCTTTGCTTCTGTAGTGACAGCTGCTGGTTTCTCCCTAGTGCTCATGATCCAGCGTTGTTTGTTCACACTTCTCCTCGTGGACGCACTCTTCTTCTTCTCTATGTTGATGATATGATCATTACCGGTGATGATCCTGAGTATATAGCCTTTGTTAAGGCTCGTCTTCGTGATCAGTTTCTTATGACTGATCTTGGTCCTCTTCGATACTTTCTTGGGATTGAGGTTTCCTCCACTTCTAATGGCTTTTACATCTCTCAGGAAAAGTATATTCAGGATCTTCTTGCTCGTGCTGCTCTTGGGGATGAGCGCACTGTTGAGACCCCTATGGAGCTTAATGTTAAGCTTCAACTTACTGATGGTGATCCTCTTTCTGATCCGACGCGTTATCGTCATCTTGTTGGGAGCCTTGTTTATCTTGCTGTCACTCGTCCTGACATCTCTTATCCTGTTCATATTCTGAGTCAGTTTGTTTCTGCTCCTACCACTGTTCACTATAGTCATCTTCTTCGTGTTCTTCGTTATCTTCGTGGTACGATCACTCGTCGCCTTTTCTTTCCTCGTTCCAGCTCTCTCCAGCTCCAGTGCTATTCGGACGCTACATGGGCGAGTGATCCTTCGGATCGCCGTTCACTTTCTGCTTACTTTGTGTTTCTTGGTGGTTCGCTCATTGTTTGGAAGACGAAGAAACAGACAGCGGTTTTCCGTTTGAGTGTTGAGGCTGAGTTGCGTGCTATGGCCTTGTTGACTGCTGAGGTGACCTGGTTACGGTGGTTACTTGCGGATTTTGGGGTCTCGATTACCACACCCAGTCTGGTTTTGTCTGACAGTACAGGTGCTATTAGTGTTGCACGTTATCCGGTCAAGCATGAGCTTACCAAGCATATTGGTATTGATGCTTTCTATACACGTGCTCAGGTGTAGGGCTCAGGTTGTTGCGCTTCAGTATGTGCCTTCAGATTTACAGTTGGCGGACTTCTTCACGAAGGCACAGACCAGAGCGCAGCATGATTTCTTACTCTCCAAACTCAGTGTTGTGGATCCACCATGAGTTTGAGGGGGGGGGGGTGTTAGATGTATATATCTGTATATTGTATTTCCCCCATATGTTAGGGGGCTTCCTGCATATTTGCCCTGTACCTGTACTATATATTGTGGCCTTTGGCCCCCAGAGGAATATAACTTGTCTATTCCTAACAAAGGGGAACGACGGAGAGGGAAGCAAGCTTGCTCAAGGTTAAAATGAAGCATGATCGATTCTCTCCAAGGATAAATGTAGGATCTCGAAAGGTGCTTCCAATTGGTATATATGAATTCGTCTAATAATGTGTAGATAAATAGCTCATAGTTTGTCAGTTCGCAGATTTACATGATTCATACCCTGTACAAATAAAATTGTTTAGATGGATTTATCTTAGAGTGCAAAATTCCATTATGAAATGGACAGATGAAAATACATCCTCAAACTAGGGCGTAGAAATAATCACATTGGCCCGAAATCAAGCATAATGTGGTCAGCTAAACGGATGAACATCAGGGTCAGAGTAGGGGTAGGACAGTGTCGATGATCTGCAAAGAAGGAGAGCTCCTTTGTGTTGAAATATATTGCCTAGCCATTTTCATTAGTTTAGACTTTTTGTTGCGTTGGCTAGTGCATGTGAAGATTTAGGTTAAGGTGTCATACCTCGTTGGAGGCACACCATGCGTGTTAAATAGAGGGTTTAACCAACAACCCAAAAAGGGATTTACATGGAGTTTGTTACAACAGAGACTCTAGAAGAATCTAGCTAACCACCATAGTCTTTATCTGATTAGACCGGTGGATTACAACTTAATACACACGCACACCCTGTGCTCATTGGCACGTTACAGTTGACACGCTAACACACCCCCTCAATCACAACTTATTAAGTTGAGATTGTTTCTAAAAACTTCTAGCTGTCTAATTGTAAGAGGTTTGGTAAACCCATCTGCAACTTGATCTCCTGTTGGAATAAATTTAATATCCAATAATTTCCTAGTTACTCTTTCTCTAACAAAATGATAATCAACTTCTATATGTTTAGTTCTCGCATGAAAAATTGGATTAGCTGAAAGATAGGTTGCACCCAAGTTATCACACCATAACCGCGCTGAAGGAGGATGTTGTATCCTTAGTTCAGTAAGCAGAGTTTGTACCCACATAACTTCTGCTGTAGCATTTGCAAGGGACTTGTATTCTGCCTTAGTGCTTGATCTTGATACAGTGGCTTGTTTTCTAGCACTCCAAGATATTAAATTGGGACCAAGAAAGATAGCAAAGCCACCTGTAGATCTTCTATCATCTGGACATCCTGTCCAGTCTGCATCAGAAAAAGCACTCACCAGCATAGATGGAGACTTACTGAGTTTTAGTCCAAGACTAGATGTGTCTTTCAAATACCTCAAAATTCTCTTCACAGCTGTCCAATGCAAGTTGGTTGGTGCATGCAAATACTGACAAACTTTGTTGACAGAAAATGAAATGTCTGGCCTGGTAAGTGTTAAATATTGTAAAGCACCAACAATACTTCTATACCTCGTGGCATCCTCTATTTGAAGAGGATCTCCTTCATGTGCAGACAGTTTCTCACGAGTTGACATGGGTGTATTGGTAGGTTTACACTGTAGCATACCTACTCGCTTGAGTACATCTGTTGTGTACTTTTCTTGTGATAGTAGTAATCCATCTTTCAGCTTCTTCACTTCTATACCAAGAAAGTAGTGGATATCTCCAAGATCTTTTAGAGCAAACTCCTTCTGAAGATCTCGAAGAAGAACTGAGGTTGCATTCTGACAAGAACTAGCAACAATTATATCATCAACATATATGAGTACAAAAATAGTAATATTCTCTTTAGAGTAAAAGAATAATGACGTGTCTGCCTTGGAAGCACAGAAACCGAGAGCTTGCAGCTTCATGCTCAATTTTGAGAACCATGCTCGTGGGGCCTGTTTTAAGCCATACAAGGCTTTGTCAAGCTTGCAGATATATTGGTTTTTTTTATTTTTCTTCATAGCCAGGTGGTTGCCTCATATAGACACTCTCCTCCAGAACATCATGAAGAAACGCGTTCTTCACATCCAGCTGTCGAAGACTCCACCCCTGGAAACTGCAACAAATAGCACAATACGAATAGTAGCTGTCTTGACTACTGGACTAAAAGTGTCCTCGTAGTCAATGCCATATCTCTGTTTAAAACCCTTAGCAACTAGACGTGCCTTATATCTATCTATACTACCATCAGCCTTGTGCTTAATCTTGTAAACCCACTTGCAGTCTATTACATTTTTCCTGCTTGTTGAGGTGGAACTAAATGCCACGTTTTATTTTCCATGGGGGCTATTTCAGTTGGGCTTCCTAGCTTCCTAGCTTGTTGAGGTGGAACTAAAAGTTAAATGTAGGTATCCTACTAAAATTCCTAGCAGCATACTTTTTCACTTCCATGGGGGCTTATTTCAGTTGGGCTTCCTAGCTGTAATTCCTATAGAGGGTGATGAGGCTGATGATTTGTTAGGAGATGAGCTTGACCAGAATAGAAGGAATGAGAACAACCAGAGGCAGGGTGGTATGGACTCTGATAGGAATGCTGACCCTCAAGATAAAAGTGATGCTAGTAATCAGACCACTAATGCTCAGGGAAATACTGGTGCCAGAGCTAGAATGATGGCTGGCGACAATGAAGCCCAAGAGGATGAAGTGTTCAGTGCAAACAAAGTGTTCTAGATACTCCAGACCAAAGGTTTGATTGACAGCTAAGGTGGTTTTGTGTGGGATAAATCTCCCATTTCCTCCAGGAAGGTGGATCAAGTCTCTGGGTTTTGGAATGAGGAACAAGGTTCTTTCCAAGCTGGGAAAGTGGCTGCTGAAGAGGTGGGGCTACACCTGTCTGACTGTATTTTACCTTTTGTGAAAGAAATTGTGGACCAGAATCTGGAGAAGGATGCTGAGAGAATCAAAAAACCAAAGGCATGGGGCCCTGTTCATCCTACCAGGCAGAGCAGTAGGATTGACAGGTCTCAGAGGGTGCTGGACAAGGCTATGGAAAGGAAGAAGATGGTTAACCTTGAGAAACCAAAGATGAAAGGTATAATGATCTCTAATCCTTTTAATGTTTTACCTGTTGATGAGTTAGATAATATGGCTATAGTGGTAGGTGTTAATATTAATGAGGATTTAGTTTCTACTAAATCTGTAGAGGGCTCTATAGACATGTCTGTTGTTAGTTCTAATATTGAGTCTTTAGAAAAAACCTTTTCTACTGAGAAGGAGTTGGTTGATGTTCTGGCTGAGGGCTGGATTGAGGTAGTTAATAAGTCTCGGGGCAAGCACCCCAGGAAAAAGGCTAAACGATTATCTCCTTTTGGAATTGCAGGAGTATTTCTGCTCCTGGTAGGAAGAGGTTTATTGATGATAATATTGCTCCACTTAATGTTGATTATATAGGTTTTCAAGAGACTAAAAAGAATCAATTTAGCAAATCCTTTTTGAAGTCTTTGTTAGGAAATAGGAATTTTGATTGGAATTATCTACCTGCTGTGGGTACTGCTGGTGGAATTCTAGTTGGAATTAACTGTGATATTTTTGAGCTAATTAGTTGGGAGATTAGGAGTTTCTCTGTTAATTCTGTGCTTAGAATTAAATCTAATGGTGTTACTCTTAGAATTTCTACTGTCTATGGTCCTATGTATGAGGATAGGAAACAGGCTTTTATTTCTGAATTGCATGAATTGTTTGTTAATTGGGATGGCCCTGCTATGATTGGTGGGGATTTCAATTTAATTAGATCAGCTAGTGATAAAAGTAGTGTTAATGTGGATTATAAATGGGTAGATAAATTTAATGAATGGATAGAGATTTGGGCTTTGATGGAAATTGGATTAGCTGGTAGAGCTTTTACCTGGGGTAACAACCAGGAGAACCTTATTATGAGTAGAATTGATAGGATTTTTTGCTCTACTAACTTTGATAGTCTTTTTCCTTTGGCTAGTGCTAAAACTTTAGCTAGAATCTGCAGTGATCATACTCCCATTGTTGGGAGTCTGGTGAAGCTCAAATTATTAGAAATAGAAAGTTTAAATTTGAGAAATGGTGGCTGTCTAAACCTGATTTTAAACTAGTGGTAATGAAAGCTTGGGATATTACTGTTAGGAGTTCAGATGTGGTTGATATTTGGCAAGCTAAAATTAGATATCTTAGGAAATTAGCTAAGGGGTGGAGTGCCAATTTAGAGGCTTCTATTAGAAAAGAAAAGAAAGACTTGATGGTAGAATATGATATTTTGGATATTAAATCTGAGACTAGCCCTCTTAGTGATGTGGAGAGGGATAAATTGGATTTTATCCTTAGTGATCTTAATAAGTTTTGGATTCTTGAGGAAACTAAAGCTAAGCAAAGGTCTAGGGATAGAGATGTACTAGAAGGGGACATGAACACTACTTACTTTCATGCTGTGGCTAACCAGAGAAGAAGGAAGAAGATGATCCCTGTTTTAGATGGACCTGAGGGCCCTGTTACTGAAACAAAGGAAATGCTTAAGGTAGCTCTAGATTTCTATAAAGATCTTTTTGGTTTTGAACCCAGGGCTGATATTAGTCTTAGACCTGATTTTTTCTCTAGTGAAGAGAAAGTTAGCATTAATGAAAATAATATTTTAGGTGGAGCTTTCTCAGAGGAAGAGATAAAGACAGCTGTCTTTGATTCTTATTCTGATGGAGCCCCTGGTCCAGATGGTTTCTCTTTTATGTTTTATCAATACTTCTGGGATATTATTAAATCTGATCTGCTGGCCATGTTTGATGCATGGTCACAAGATAAGCTAGACTTGTATAGACTAAATTTTGCTATGATCACTCTTATTCCTAAGGAAAATGATGCTAGATCTATGAGGAAATTCAGGCCTATTAGCTTGTTGAATTGTTCCTTTAAGATTTTTACTAAGGTCTTAACTAATAGATATGCCAAGATCATTGGGAGACTAATTTCTCCTTATCAGTCTGCTTTTATTAAGGGTAGATTTATTCTGGAAAGTGTAGTTACTGCTCATGAAATTGTCCATGAGGTGCATAGGAGAAAAGATAAAGGACTAGTTTTAAAAATAGATTATGAGAAGGCTTATGATAGAGTTAACTTAGAGTTTCTGTATGAGGTGCTAGAATGTAGGGGTTTTGATAGTACTTTTATTAGAATGATAAAACAGGTTACTGCTGGAGGTTCTGTGGGTGTTAAAATTAATGATGTAGAAAGTAGTTTTATTCTCACAGGAAAAGGATTAAGGCAAGGAGATCCGATTGCTCCTCTCCTTTTTAATTCTGTAGTGGATGTTTTTTCTAGAATGTTAATCAAAGGGGCTCAACATGGCCTGATTAGGGGGCTATGCCCAAATTTTGTCCCTGGTGGGGTGATTAGTTTACAATATGCAGATGATACTCTCCTTTTCCTAGATAAAGATATTGTAGTTGCTAGAAATTTGAAATGGATCCTCACTTGTTTTGAGCAGATCTCGGGTATGAGAATTAATTTTCATAAAAGTGAATTAATTCATATTAATTTAGATCAGGAAGATTGCCCCCTTCCTTGATATTTTTCAATGTGTAGCTGGTGAATTCCCTGTTAAATATTTAGGAATCCCTCTGCATTTTGATAGACTAAGTAGAGAGGATTTACAACCTCTTTTTGAAAATATTTTAGCAAGGATGACTGGTTGGAGAGGGAAGCTATTATCCTCTACTGCTAAAAAAACCTTGATCCAAGCTATGCTGGCTAGTATTCCTGTGTACCTTCTTTCATTTTTCAAATTCCCTAAGTGGGCTTTAAACCTTTTAAATTCTAATTTAGCTAATTTCATGTGGAATGATGAGGAAGGTAATCATAAGATTCACCTTGCTAATTGGCCTTCTATTTGCATGAAAAAAGAATATGGAGGTATGGGCATACCAAATTTACAAGATCTCAATCTTTGTCTCCTTGGATCTTGGATCAAGAGGTATATACAAGGGGAGGGATCTTTGTGGAGGAAAGTTATTGATGCTAAGTATGAAACTAAGAGTCCTAATATCTTATCTTGCCAAGATGTTCATCCCTCCACTTTTTGGAAAGGGGTGATGTGGGCTGCTAAAGCTGTTAAGGTAGGATATAAATGGGTTGTTGGGGATGGTAGATTAATAAAATTTTGGGAAGATGTTTGGTTTGGTAATTCCCCTTTAGCTGTACAATTCTGGGATTTGTACATCATCTCGAATCAGCAAACTTTAACCGTTGCTGAGGTTTGGGATGGTACACAGATTAGGAATGACTTTAGGAGGACTTTTAATGATGACATGATGGTTCAATGGCAAGAGTTGATAACTATTGCCAGTAGTATAGTTTTTAGTACTCAGGAAGATCAGTTGGTCTGGCAGCTTGAGTCAAAAGGTGTTTATTCTTCAAGCTCCATGCATGCCATAGTAAATTTTAGAGGAGTTAAACAGATCTTTTTGCCTGCTGTGTGGAAGCTTAAAATTCCTCCAAGGGTACAAGTTTTTCTGTGGCTCCTTTCCCAAAATAAGATCATGACTAGAGATAATTTGAGGGCTCGTGGTATCATTAAACCCCTGGAGTGTGAATTTTGTAAGGAATTTGAATCTGTTCATCATCTGCTCTTTGACTGCATTGTAGCTAGAAGTTTGTGGGCTGATGTTTTTAAGATTTTTCATATTCTAGTTACAAATTATGAATCAATAGCTGGTAGATGGTTGTGTAATAAGAAATATTTACATTTTAATGTAGTTTCTGCAGCTCCCCACTGTGGAATTTTAGAAATAGTTTAGTCTTTAACAGAGCTATCTGGATTAATATGAAACAGGTGTGGAGTCTGGTGCTTTCCTATCTGAGGAACTGGAAAGTGCCGTTCAAGGATCTAGAAAGCGGAGAAACGGCCCAGTTCACAGAACGACTACTGCGGAAACTAAGAAGACCATTGAGGCTTGCCCGTGCTGACATGCCCAGGCTTTGGCTGGGTCTCGACATGGAACTCCTCAGCGCTGGCGAAGATGCATGGGGGGAGGACATCGCTGGGTTACCTGCAGCAGCGTCCGGAGGAAGGGGACTCCATTCACATGGTGTTTTGAGTTTTTCTTCCTGCTGGTGGTTTCAGGTTACCTGTCATGTGGCCTCGGAGCCTGGTTTTCGATGACTTCTGTAGTTGTTCTAGGGGTAGTTTCTCTCGCTAGCGTCGTATCCTGAATGTTTAGTTTAAAAGTTTCTCTGTGGTAGTTGTAGAGGTTAGCTCTCCTCTACCCGTTAGTTTTATTGGTTGTAATCGTTTAAACTGTTGGATACTGGTTTTTGGCGTTTCTTTTCTTTGAAAAGGAACAGAGGAATAAAATCCCTTTTGATCGAAAAAGATATATATGATGGAGTATCTGGGTATTAGCTCCGGTTCGCTAGAGACGGTGGGGCAAAACCAGCGACCGAGAAAAAAGACTGTTCTAGGAGCTGCCATAAATCCATGTTCTATACTTCCTCTGTTCTAGACCTATGAACCACTTTGATAGGATTAAGAAAATCAGCAACTCACCCTCTTGATTACTATATGCATCAATAGTTATACATGCATGAGAGAAAAGAAAGAAAAAGAAAATCATGCATTGAAGAAGAGATGATAATAAATAAGAAAGGACTTATAATTTCTAACATTTTTAAAAACCTCAAAGGCCTTATAAACCCTAACGGAAGAAGTACTAACATAAAAAATAACAAGAAATATAAAAAATCCACATAGCAAGTGTACAAGATTTTTCGATTCTCACACAGACGGTAGGCGAGTAAAGCAATGGTCCTAACGCGGCAAGCAGCATAGGAATCCTAACTAGGCACTGAATGAGTCCAAAAGAGTTAAACTATACAATTTACTACTACTTGGCAGCAAAGGAATGACCCCAATAACACATCCTCCTGAGCTGGGAAAAGTGCGAACGCAAAGCAGCTGCAAGGTATCACAGATAATCATGGCTTCTTCTCCAGGTTGGTTGAAGCGTGCCCTTGTTCTCTTCTTCTTCGGTGTGAAGGCCGTCGTTTTCGGCATCGTTGCCGAGGATAGAAAGGTACACACGGTTGATCCCCCTCTCGATCCACATGTTGATCGATCACTAGCTTAATCACTGAAATTCATGCATGACGATGACATATTATATACCACTATACATATATACCGTGTGTTTGCAGCCTGTTTTGGAAAACGTATCATCACCGGAGGTGACGATGGTTCGATGCTCATGTGCGAGCTCCCTCGTCTCAGCGTCGCCATGGGGTGCCTGTCCGTGCTGTCGCTGCTGCTCACCGTTGTCGCCGGCCACCTGGCCGTCTTGTACCCCTACAAGACGAACAAGCTGGTTAGCCACCATCCAGCAGCAGTTCCTCGCCGAGCTCTGTTTCAAAAAATCGGCCTCACCGTCTTCTTCGTAATCGCCGAGTATGTACTAATCCTTAATTCTTGGTAATCGCCGATCGAGTATGACGGTGCTGCTTTGACTGTTGATTGGTTATATATATGCAGGCTGGTGTCGGCAGCGGCCCTGGCGATGCTGTTCTGGGCGACCATCACGGCGCACGCCAACCTCCGGTACATGCCGGTGGTGGCGGACGACGGCACTGTGAGCTGCCCGTCGGCGTCCAAGACGGACGGAATGTTTGGTGGCGGCGCGCTGCTAGCCCTAGACGCCATGCTCATGTGGTTCGTCTGCCTGCTGATGTCGCTCGAGGCCCGGGCCAACTACCTCGACCTCCACAGAGAAGATGACGACGACGATGATGACGACATCAGGAAGAAACTCGACCTCCACCTCCAGGGAGACGATGACGTCACCAACAACGGCGGCAACGGCGGAAACAACGAGGAAGATAACGGTGACCCTACGCGGAGCAATCCATGATCTTGTCTCCATCCCAGTCAGCATCACGCTGACGAGGAAAGCGATCAAACGGTGCCATGGTGTCAGGCGTGAACGAAAAGCATGCCATGTCATCACACGAAGCACTTTGCACGCAGTTTAGAGTTGTGCTTGTTGGTGTAATCGACCCGTGGTCTACACTACTATACTATTCAAAAGAACATTTAAATACGGAGTACAACGTATTCATAGCGAAAACAAGTCCTAATTGTGATTAGAGGCATTTTAAAAAGAAAAATAATATATACGCACTGAAATAGATGAATACAAGCCATAGTAACTTTTTCTGCTTGTATATCGACACATTTCTAGCGTGTATGTTCATCTATTTCAGTCTATATGTAGTCCATATTAAATATCCAAAACTTATAATCCCATCGTCCTAAAATAAGTGACGACGTGCATGTATATCTAGACAAAACGTTGTCACTTATTTTTTTGACAGAGGGGTAATTTAAAATGAAGGGAATATACTATTTTGTGCTCACAAAGATGATGTCGAAGAGGGTCTCATGGTCGAAACCACCGTTGAACTTTGCGTCGCAATCCCTCAAGTCATGGGATCCGGAGGCGTGCACCTTGGAGTAGTCGATGACCATTTGACACTTGTAATATTTGTGAATTTCTTGCTTTCGTGGTGATGATGTGATATTTGGTAGTGTTTGTGATGATATTATGATCATACTTGTGATATTTTGGTGTTGGTGATGCATTTTGGTGTTGGTGATGATCTTATTATTGTTGGTGATGATGATTATATTATTGTTGTTGATGATCTGTATGATCATATATATATTCTATGTTTTGAATTGCAGAAAATGAATGGAAACAGATTTATTTTGAAAAAACAGGGCTCCTTTGCCGTGTGTATATGTGTAAGCCACCTGTGTGCTGCTAGGCAATGTCACAGGGCCTTTGCCGTGTGCAATATGCCGCAGACACACGACAAAGGAGGGCACGTTACCGTGTGTCCCTCCTGACTGGCACACGGCAAAGAACACACACGGCAACACGTGGGCACACAGCAAATAAAACATACACGGCAAAGAGTTTGTACACGGCAAAGGATGAACACACGGCAAAGAAGAGATACACGGCAAAGATATATTGCACACGGCAAAGATAGTCCACGGCAAAGGTCTGTTGGCTCCGTCAGAGATGAAACCGTCAACTACTTTACTTTGCCGTGTCTACGCCAAAAACACATGGCAAAGCCTTTGCCACCCACACGGCAAAGAAATGCTCTCCCGTAGTGTTAGTTGACTCAGGTTTGTCTAGATCATATGTATCTAGTTAAATATTTAGTCTATATGCATTCGTATCTAGATAAAGTTGAGTCAAGTAATATGGACAGTTTGATTTGCCATTTAAAACACGTAAGTACCTCTTCTACAATTTTTTGCAGATTGCCCTAAACACGTGCTAATTTTTGCCCCTTCTACACTTTTTATCCTGTTCTGTGATGTTTGAGATATACATGTCATGCTACACCTGGCATCACATTCTCAGGACACCTGGGCATCACATTCTTGTGCTCCAGCTCCACCATAGTGCGCACCTGCCTCTTCTTCCGCCTGTGATGTGGCATTTGTGGCAAACCACGTAGACCTTATGACCGAATCCCACCTAACATAATAATGTGACAGGGGTAAACTTCCCTAGGAAAATAATTTAGATCATTAAAACTAGCATAATTTTTACTAGCTAGGACAAGCGGGAGGGATTTCTATAAATTAGGGAAAATTGTTGTCTCAAAAAACAATTTACGGTGTAAAAATTGAACCCCTGCACCAATCATGCATTTTCATTACACGTTTTCACATAGCTCTATGGAGGACAGTGACGATGAAGAAGGTACTACTACATATGAGCGAGCACAACAAGAATCACCGATTTTAACTACCCTATAAATACCTAAATAAAAAGAAATTATGGAAGTATTTTGCCCCTGTACGCAACACAAAAGAAATTCTGAAACCAACAAATACCTTGTTCATATCTATTTTTTTTCTTTTCAGTGAAAATTTAACACTTCGATGTCTATCAAAAAGAACTTCTAGAGTTTAGAGGAATGGACTACACACGTCATTTTAATAGCCATACATCTCCGACAACCTCCCTCCAGTCAACAGTATATTCTTCAGGGATGGCAGTCCAAGAGACATTCACCTGCAGTTCGCTGCAACCCATCCTGCAAACACGTCGCTCTTCATCATCGCAATGTCCTAGAGTGAGGACAAGGTGCTCATCTTCATCCTGACCAACAAGATGCAGTACTAGTTTCTCACGGAGTGGAACAAGCACCACGCGACGAGCTAACGTGATAGAACTACCAACTTTTATCATCTGCGTTCCAGTGGCGGCTTCATAGCTGGCATAAAGAATGATACGAGCCTCCGTGTTACCAGTACTCCAAGCAGCTACTCTTGTGAGTTCTTCACATGGTCCCTTGAGAATGTTGATTGTAATGGAAGCTTCCAGGGGACGTGGAACATGTGCAATTTCCAATTCCACGGTGCTGAGCCGGCTGGTTAGACTGGCGATCGTGGTTTCATTTTGCTGACTGAGGCGACAGATGTTATAAGATGTTAAACCTCTGCTGAAGTCTTTGATCGCACCTCCATCACATTTGATCTTTAAATTGATCTCGAAGTAAATTACGTCTTCTGGAAGAAGCCCTCGACTTGGATCTATCAAAGATATTATTTGCTTCTTCATGTAGAGTGGAGCCGGCTGCTTCTGCCGGAGGTGGTGGCCTGATGCCGAACATGGCGCGGATCTGCCTTGGCGACTTGTCGGCGATCATGCTGGCGATGGCTTTGCAGGCAACGGCGAGGAGGCCTTGGTTCTCGAGGTGTTGTGCGGCGAGGATGAGACGGAAGAGGGTGGCGTGGTCGAGGGTGCCGATGAGCTCGGCGGCGTCCCAGCTGGGGTCGCGGTGCTTCTTGTTGGAGTAGTGGGCGACGATGGAGAGGATGTCGGAGTCCAAGGAGAGATTGAGGAGCGGATAGCCGCGGCTGTGGCTGCTTCTGGTCTGAGTGTAGGCGTCGTTGTTGCTGTAGTAGCCGTTCCTCTCCATGGTCCGGCCGTACCGGATGGCCTCCTCCTTGGGAACCACCAGCTCCATGCCATCCTCACAACACAGCACCACCATCGTCTTCTTCTTATTAGTTTCTTCTTCTCGGTCGCCGGCGTCCACAACTCCTGCTGCGCGATCGCCCGCCATCTCCTCCACCTCCGCCAGCTCCTTTCCAGTCTTCTCCTCCATCTGAACTGATTTCTTCTTGCTTTTTTTTCGCGTGATGTCGCTGTTGCCGGAAGTTGCCCATTAATTGGCTCCTCCGAGGATCCGATTTCCACCCGCCGTCAATTGACGAGGCGATCGATCCATGGTATTTGTAGGTAGCGATGGCGGCACGCGGCCAGGTTCGTGTCCGTGTCCGTCTCCGTCTCAACAGGAAGTGCGGTTCCTTTTTTTTTTTGAAACAATCGTCTGCGTTTTACCTTATATATTGGGCTTATTAATTCTTGTTTAGCGCGTTGGTAAAAGGTAGCAGCGGCGATAGCGCACATCATTCTTCTTGGGCCGGATGGATCTGCTTATTTGCGTGGCGACTAAATCATTTAACTAAAAAAACATGGCTATGGAGCTACGGGAAATCTATCCTGAGTTTAGCGTACGGCCAGGTTGGTCCGATAGAAAAATTTGAAATGTTTTCTAGCTCAAACTGTTTATCTAAATTAGATTTCATTTTCACCGTTAGACTAGTCATAACGAGATCTTTGAAACAAGACCCCATATTGATATGTTTCGATGACTTTTTTTTAGGATGTAACTTTTTTACTAGATGTAACTCTCTAACTGGGATGTAACTTTTTTGCTGGATGATGTAACTTTTTGTGCTAATTCAGATGTAACTTTTTGCTGGATGTAATTTTCTGATAACTTGGATATATATTTTTTATAAATTGGATGTAACTTTGATCGGATGTAACTTTCACAAACTTACATCCTCTAAAAAAATAGTCGAAACATATCGACATGGGATCTAGTTTTGAAGATCTCATCGCGACAAACCCAACGATAAAAATAGATCTTGAATCAGACAAAATATTTGAGCTAGAAAAACATTAGCGTTTTCAGTCACGTTAGCGTTTTACCTCTCTAGTGGGCTGTACTAATCGGATGTACCCTATTATTTTTCCTACAAACATGCAAAATATCAATTTCAAATATTTTATATTCTGAGCTGTACAAAAATAACAAGAGTGTAAATTTGTGCAAGTATGTTTTCAAAATCAATAATTTTATTAGATTTGACATTTTTGTGTAGGCCTAAAAATAAAGAATTTCATGTCACGGTTTTGGTTTTACATTCTTGTGCAATACAACATTGATTATGTCTAAAATTATTTTCAGATATTTTTGTAACCTATAAAATATGGCTTTATTTTTATTTTACGCACTAGTAGAAAACAGGTCTAGTGTGAGCATAGTTTTAAAAACTAGTACCGATTATGTTTGGGTATGTTTGGGACCAGGACTAGTGTAAAAACCGAACAGGTTCGATGGTTTAATAATTAGAAAAAACCAGAACCACCGTTTTTAAGAGACACCGGTCCAAACAACAAAAAACCGGAAAATAAGATGTTTACTATAGGAATCGAACTTGTGAACCTTATGCTTGACATAAATAGCAACACATAAAGCCCAATACCATTTGGACATGCCATGTTCTTTTATTACATATTGAAATATACATTATATATACCTTTTATGGCAATTTTTTTCCAAAATTTGCTTAAATTTTATGAAAAAGAATGGGTTTTTGTCGCTATCGAACCGAATGAACCAATGGTCCGACCAACAAACCAGTGAACCAGTCGCCTCACCGGTTTTTAAAACTATGAGTGTGAGCACTAGTCCCAGTTCGCCCCGTTTCCAACAGTTAGGAGGCCGCAAGTGACTAGTCCCGGTTCGTTGGGAACCTCAAGTACTAGTTGGTAATACTAGTCAGGAACAAAGATTTGGCACCAACGGCTAGGACCCAAGAGACCCTATAGTCCTGGTTGGTGTTATAAGCAAGGACTAGAGGTCATGAACTAATCCCGGTTTGTAACACCAACCGGACTAATGTTTTTTCTATATATACACCGCTTCATCCCTGCCTAGGGCAATGGCCATTTTTCTCCAAGCTAGCTCAAGTTTATTTCCATTTTTTGTCCAAGATTTGTCAAGGATTTGATGGCACTCATCAATCCAAGATTCTAAAAGGTTAGCAACTTCATTCTTTCATCTCTCATTGTTAGTTTAGCTCAACGCTCTAGATGGAGAGAGGGATTTCATGCTTTAGAAGTAGAGACAATTATAGATGTGTATAGGCAATTTTTTATTATGCAAAAAGTTACTGAAAGTTGATATGTGTAATTTTAGAGTTTCGGATCTCGGAATTTAAGGAGGTTTTTAGTGCTAGATCAATAATTAAAAACTCAACATTTTTTATGTTAACAGTTTTGTCCAGTTCAAAAATTGGTTCATGTAAAATTTTATATATATTTTGTTAGTACACACTAAATTTTTAGATTTCAACAAGTAAATGAAGTGAAAACAATCCAAACTTATTGTATGATCCAAGATTTTAATAATGCAGATGAGCCAGTCATGTGACGCTGCCTGAATGTCTGACGCGTTCATTAAAGATGTGCATTGTTTTCTTGTTGTGGATGAGACAAACAAGCGGAATGGTTTTATGTGTTGGCTGTGCCGTGTCTATCAGAACGAAAAGGATTACTCTTACTCAAGAATCATTCACATCCACTGATTCAGTCCGGTTTCATGTTCAGCTATAATTGTTAGACAAAGTACGAAGAAAGAGGGGTTATGATAGAAGACAACGAAGAAGAAGAAAACGTTGACAACTATCCAATGTTCCCTGAATACGATTGTACTGCAATGAAAGATAATAAACAAGAAGAAGGTGAAGAAAACAGGCATCAGATAAGACCGCTGATGATCTTCGTTAGACCGCTAATATATTCGAACAAGCACAAAGAAAGTGGTCACTTCAATCTATATAATCGTGACGATGATGTGTGTAATGGGTTCCTTCGTTGTACGTCACTTACGTCAAACCTCTACCGATCCTCCTGCCGTGGTAGAAATCCCCCCCCAAAACTCTGTCGTGGCAGAACCTGCTACCTCACTGCCATCGGCTGCCACGATAGCCGAATCGATAAACATGTAGTCACGGTTCGTAACGAACCCGGTGACGAGGTTTGATCTCATCAATGCCCATTGTTATGGACTTGGGTTTTGGAGAAGATGGGGATGCTGGAGATCGTGGAACGGTTAGCAAACAAGCAACACGGGGACACAAGGTTTACCTAGGTTCAGGCCCCCGGAGGAAAAACCCTACTCCTGCTTGTCTGCTCTTGATTACGGCGGAACCGAAGGTTACAGGGGTGCGCAGATGCAATCTGGCGTGGAGGTGTGTATACGAAATTATGAGAGAGAGATCTAGGTCGTGTCCTCCTAGCCTTTATATAGACTCAGGCAGGTCCCGGGCATAGACCTAGTCAGTTACAAGTTCTAGGGTTTTACCCTTTTGAATTTCCTATCTACCTAGTCTTGCTCTTCAAGGATCCGAAGGCGTCATGGGCCTTGGCCACCCGAAAATCTTCATGGGCCGGCGTACTTCTGCCGTGGGCCTTCCTTGGGCTTGACCAGGTATGCTGAGACCACGTACTCGTAGGGTATAACCATGTCAGTAGCCCCCGAGTGATCAGTCGAATCGTAGGTTCGGCTGAGGACTCTTTAAACCTTCGGGTGCAACTATGTATTTCAGTAGTTCATGTGCAGGGATTGTTGATACATGTGCCTGACTCACCCGACGGATCGGGGTCAGTTAACTGTCTTAGGACGAAACAACACGATCTTCTTCATGTTCGAGTCCCTCAACTCGGACCTGGAACATATGCTGGCGTAATTCGACTCAGGCCGCGGAGGACTTACAAGAGTGGAATTCCAGTGATTTTAATTGATGTACCCAACGCGTCCGTCGGGATTTTTCATCGCGCCTGCTGGCACGGGTTTATACTAGCAGAGCGCAGTCGTGTGCGTTGCCGGGCCGTCAGATGATATCTGTAGGCCTTATCTTTGTGTCGCAGACACAGCATCTGAATGTTTATCACCGTGGAGGTGTTTCGGGTGGCCAAGGAGAACGCTACTCACTTAGCATCTTGTTGGGGCAGAGTTGCCGAAAAGTTTTTGTATGCTGATCCGAAAGATCGCAGTCGAAGAATTCATAGGGTGCGCGACCAGCGCTTCCTATGGGAGTAGCCAGGGGCGGATCCAGGCCCAGGGCAACAAGGGCCGTGGCCCTGGGCGCTAGGATTTTTTCTTTGTGTTATTTCCGAGAAAAATAAGTGGCCCAGGGCAGGCCCAGCTCGGCAGAAGCGGACCAGAAACCCTCGCCCCCCATAATCTCGCGCTCGTCTCTGTCTTGGGGTCGGGGACTCCCCTCCCCTGCTCGTCGCTGCACAAGGAGCCGGCCACGCCGCCGCCACACGCCCGCGGCCACGCGCCCATGCGCCCACGCCGTAGTTCCGCCGCCACCGGAGCACGCCCCGGCCGTCCGGCGCCCCTGCCCCTTCTCTCTTGGCCGCCTCCGTCAGCAAGCCCAGCGGCCGGTGCCCCTACCTCTATCAGGCGACGGTGAATCAGCGACGCGGTCCTCCCTCCTCGGCTGGTATTCCTTGTTAATTTCTGTTGATCCCGTTGCTAGCTGCCTAGCCAACTTGATCTTGGTTAGTTTTTTCTTTAGAAATAGACACGGAGATATGGGAATAGACATAGACATAGTCACATAGATGAACTAAAACAGTGCTTTTGTATTTTGTACTACTCCCTTTGACGCATACTAGTTGAATTAAATTTGTCTAGATTTGCATAAATTTAGACATTATTTAGTATATAGATTCATCCAAATTGGAACAAATCCAAGTCAACAAATATGGGTTGGATGGAGTAGTATTTCTAAAAAAAAATTTGGCAACTCTTACGTACAATTCTTGGATCATTAACGCATGAATTTGAAAATATATTTTTATGTCTGCTACCATACAAATTTTCTATGGTATTACAATATTTTTTTTACACTTAGTTTTTGGCCCCGGGCTTGTTCTAATCCTGGCTCCGCCACTGGGAGTAGCCCCCGAGTGTCTGTTCGAGTCGTAGACTCGAGCGGAGACTTTAATTCAGACATTGTTCAGTGTTAAGTCCGTTGAGCACAAAAAAAAATTCGGATGCTTAAATCCAATCCTCCCTATGGAAGTAGCCCCCGAGTCCGAAGTGGAGTCGTAGACTCGACGTAGGACTCGAAGAAATAGTTCGTTTTTATTCATCTTTCAGGTGCGTGGCCAACGCTCCTAATAGGAGTAGCCCCCGAGTATTTAATCGAATCATAGATTCGAGTGAGTACTCTTAGCTTTGAAGCCGAAGAAATTGTAGTTGTTGCTAGTATAGCTTTTGATGACATCAGTGCTGACGATCAATGACCTCAAGCGTCTGCTGCGCCAGAGATGACTTGACTGAACGAACGTGGGTCCCACTTGCTGACCTTGAATTGACCGGTCATGCGCGGCGTGGAGATAATTACGGCGTCGCCTTGATTTCCGCGCGTAGTGGACGGCGTGGTAACGACGGTTCGTTGTGATGCTGACACGTGTATAGCCAGATCTGCCGTTGGCATTAGGTCTTCTTGATGGACGGTTGTCGTGCATCGTCTTCGCCGTTATAATCATTGGAGAAAGCTGCAGTTTGTTTTCACCGCATTGATTCTTGTTTTCACTGCATCCTTGTGCTCTAGGAGTTCTTGCTGCGCGCTGGAATATCCTTCCACATTTCCCTCTTCCCTTCTGTGCACTCACCGCCGGCGCCGCCGTAGCGCGATGGGGAAACCGAAGAAGTCATCATCTGCGGTTGGTACCAGCGCCGCCGGAGGGAAGAAAGGCGCCACCACTATCCGTGTCACTGATGGTGGTTGGCGGCGATCAGAGACGCGAGAGAGTGACCTCCGCAAGCTTCGCGAGCGGGGCTTGATCCCGCAGGATAGGGAGGCCGTCAGACTCCCCGGCAACGAGGTAATCCCCCGTCCCCCCGCTGGGTATCGGGTTATGTTTCTTGCCTTCGTTATTCGTGGGTTTTCCTTTCTAGTCCACGACTTCCTTCGTGGGCTGCTCTTTCTCTATGGCATCCAGCTGCCTCATCTTTCGCATTGCTTGTTTCATCACTTTCTGCGAGTGCTGGCTCGGCATCGAGCCGCACTTTGGCCTCTTCCGGAAACTTTATTCCGTAAAGAGGCAATCTGGTTCGGATAGTGTTTACCCCATTGGGGGTTGCATCATCTCTCTCAAGCCCAATCTGCTTTTCTTTTCGTTTTCCATGTCTGAATCTGTCCAGTACTGGCAGAGGCGATGGTTTTATATCCGCGACTCTGTAGTGCCTGGGCAAGATTTTGGTCTTGTTCCTTTCGACCCCTCCCAGAAGATTGAGCCGAAAAGGTCTTGGAAAAACAAGATCTTGGATGGCGAGGTGGCGGAGATAGAGGCGCTATATCGTCGGGTGGAGGATCTCCAGTTGATTCCGGAGAAGGAAGTGAATGGTGTGGATATCATCCGCACCTTCCTCGAGCGTCGGGTGCAGCCACTCTAGGCTAGGGTGCACCCAATGTTCCTTTATGCTGGCCGGCGTGATCCGACGAGGGTTTCGGCTGAGAAAATATCTGAGGGATATCTTGACAGGGCCCTTCGCTTGCTGCTGAAGTTCAAGGCCGGAGAGGAAATCCTAGGGAAGTCGCTGACTCCTCCATTTTGTTCTTCGCATCCTGTTCCACAGGTGTAAATCTGTGCGCGTAGCGCTATTTTTCGACTCCATTGTTTTGTATTTGTTTGCTGACAAATTGTTCTGCTCTTGTGCAGAGCTTCAAAGTGCCGGGTATGTCGCCTCCATTACCCGAAGTATATCCGGATGCTCCGGACAATGATTTGGTGGATTCCATGTCTGAGCTGCCGTCTGCGCGATCTCCGGCGGAAGATGCCAACAAGTCGAGCGAGGACCACACGCGCAAGCGATCGCGGAGCTTCAGCGAGTCTTCGGATGCCTCGACTCCTCCGACTCCTAGGAACCCTCTGTGCCTTGAGCGTCACAGTGACGGGCATGGAGGATCTTCCTCCCCTATTCCTGCCATTCCTGTGCGGGCTGTAGCACCGCACCCGCCAGCGAAGCGGAAGAAGGAAGAAAAGAAGGAAGAGAAGAAAGAAAAGAAGAAGAGGGAGAAGAGAGCCTGAAGGACTCCTCCTGTCTTCGACCTGAGCTCGCTGGACTAATAAGTTTCTTTTATACTGCTGTCTTTTTGCTGTTGACTTTTGTGCTTGTGCTAATTAGTTCGTGTGCAGGCATTACTCCCACGACTCCTCCAGCGATGGTGCTCGGGAGATGATGGGAGAGTCGAAGGTTGCGTCTCCTCCTCCTCAGATGGTGGCTACCTCTGAGGGTGCTACGTCGGTCCCTTCTCCGCAGGAAGCTCAGGTGGTTGCGCCTCAGAAGGTTGCGAGCGGGCCTTCGGAGTCGCCATCGGAGCATGTAAGTTCTTATGTTTTCTGCCACGGGAGGAGCCCCCGAGCATCTGAAAAAATTTCTGGTCTTGTTCGTTCTTCGAGTCTTCGGGGGGAGCCCCCGGGCGTTTTCGTGTGCGAATTTTGCTTTTGTTCCTTCGTGTTGGGCGCAGCCCCCGAGTCCTTTTCCTTACTGGTAGTTCTTCTTGCTGCAGCCTTTTGTGCAGGATGCCAAGCGACTGGTGTAGGAGCACCTGGTGCTGGAGGCCAACCTCCAACAGCTTCAAGGTACCTGTATGCTTTGATGCTTCTTTCTTTTTGCATTATTGTCTTGCTTTCTGACGCTTGTATGTTTTGAATGCAGAGGAGCATAACACTTCTCTCCGTGAGATTGATGCTCTCAAGAAGAGCCTTGGTCAAGCAGAGAAGAAGGCCGAGGACGCCGCTGGTGCAAAAGAGCGCCTTGAGCTGGAGCTGGCCAAGGCAACCAAGGCTAAGGAGCGTCTACAGCAGGAGGTCATGGACCGCGAGGAGCAGCTTGCCACTGCTGCGACTGTGCGTGAAAGAGAGATGGCGGGCAAGCTCATGGCTGCTGCCAAGGCTGTTTCGGGTGAGTACCTTATTTTTGCTGCTGTTTTTTCGTTTTCTTGTCTTTCTTCTGTGTTACTTTTGTAGGGGTTCGTTGCATGGAAAACAAAAATTTTCTATCGCATACAAACAAACAAGCCAAGATCTATCTACTAGATTGTAGCAACGAGTCGATGGAATAACTCACCCTCGAAGATTCCAAAGTGTTTAACGAGAGCAGATTCTCGTGGGTGATGTAGTCGTACTCTTTCCGATCTCAAGATCGCGTAGACGATCCTTCCGGCGCCGCGTTCCCGCAGCGCTCCCGCAGTCGGTCACACGTTCGGTACTCGACGAAGACCTTCCTCTCCCTTGTTCCAGCAGGCAGCGGAGGTTGTAGCACTCTCCTCGCGATTCCGGCAGCACAACGGCGTGGTACCGGAGGTAGAGGGGAAATCCCGCAGGGCTTCGCCTTAAGCCGGTGCGAGTATGGTGGAGCTTATGAGAGAGGCTATTAGTGGTCTAGTAATTAGACACACCAATTAGAAGGCTCTAAACCAATTAGAAGGCTCTAAACCGAATAGCTCTAAACCGGGGTCTAGATCTAGGGTTTAGTTTAGAGGATAGGAAACTTGTGTGTCTAGGAGGGGAGCCCTGCCCCTCCTTATATAGGTGGGAGGGCTGGCCGGCCAAGGGGAGGAGTTCCTCCCCAACTCGGCCTAGGGAGGTGCGCCGGCCAAGGGGAGGAACCCTCCTCCAACTCGGCCTCCACCTCTCCTCCTCTTTTCCCACTTCCCAAAACTGCCGTTTGACTTTCAAACTAGCCGTTTGACTTTTCAATTTAGGATTTAAATAAATCCTTTATTTGGGACAGCAAGAATACTTAGTACATGATGCAATCATTCCAATATGTAATGACACACTCATGTACCCTTCCCCCTCCGGAGTGCCGGACATTCCGGGACCTTCTAGAATGTTCCCGATGAAAACACCGGAACCATTCCCCAACTCCAAAACGGGACTTTCCTTATATGAATCTTATTCTCCGGACCATTCCGGATCACCTCGTGATATCCCGGATCCCATCCGAGACTCCGAACAACATTCGGTCTCTTTCTCATAATACCATAACTACTCAAACAACGTCGAATCCTTAAGTGTGTCTCCCTACGGTTCGTGAATTATGCGGACATGATCGAGACACTTCTCCGAACAATAACCAATAGAGGAATCTAGAAATTCATATGGCTCCCACATATTTCTACGATTACTTTGCGATCGAATGAACCACTTACATACGATACCAATTTCCCTTTGTCTCACGATATGTTACTTATCCGAGGTTATGATCGTCGGTATCTCTGCATACCTAGTTCATCCTCGTTACTGATAAGTACTCTTTTCTCGTTCCCGTGATATGTGATCCCTTGTGACCAAGTCACATGCTTGCAAGCTAATTGGATGACATTTCACCGAGAGGGCCCAGAGAATATCTATCCGTCATGTGGATGGACAAATCCCACTCTTGATCCATGTGTTTCAACCAATACTTTCCGAACACTCAATGCCACCTTTATAGCCACCCTGTTACGGTGTGGTGTTTGATGACATCAAAGCATCCATCCAGCAAAGGTGATATGCATGATCTCATGGTCGAAGGAATTAGGTTACTATGTATCAGAAAGCATATAGCAATTGAACTATTGAAATGACTTGATCTTTATGCTACGCTTGTCTATAGGAGTATGTCCACCATATCATTCTCCTAACGATATGATCTTGTTGTTGATAACATCTCAATGTTCATGACAAAGAAACCACATCATCAATCAACCAACAAGCTAGTGAAGTATAGAGGCTATACTAGGGACTTCAAATTAAGTTTACAAATCACACAAGTATTAATGGTTTCCTTGTTAATACTATTATAGCATGAATGCAAACATTTATCATAAACACAAAGATATATAATAATAACTATATTTATTATTGCCTCTAGGGCATATCTCCAACAGTCTCCCACTTGCACTAGAGTCATCTAATCTAGATTACATGGTAATATACCGAACACCCATGGCAGTTTGGTGTTGGTCATGTTTTGCCCTCGGGAGAGGTTTAGTCAACGGATCCGCCACATTCAGATCTGTGTGTACTTTGCAAATCTTTATATCCCCATCCTGGATATGTTCTCGAATAGCGTGAAAACGCAGCTTGATATGCTTCAGCTTCTTGTGTGACCTTGGTTCTTGCGCATTGGCTATGGCGCCCATGTTATCACAGTAGATAGACATTGGGTCCAGCGCACTTGGAACCACACCCAGCTCTGTAATGAACTCTTTCATCCATATCGCTTCTTGTGAAGCCTCCGAAGCAGCCATGTATTCCGATTCAGTTGAAGATCTCGCCACAACGCTTTGCTTTGCACTCCTCCAGCTAACTGCTGCACCATTCAAAATAAATACGTATCCAGATTGTGATTTAGAATCATCCGGATCGGTGTTCCAACTAGCATCGGTGTAACCATTAACAACGAGCTGTTCATCACCTCCATAAGAAAGAACCATATCCTTAGTTCTTCTCAAGTACTTAAGGATGTTTTTGACCGCTGTCCAATGATCCACTCCTGGATCACTTTGATATCTGCTAGTTAGACTAACAGCATATGCGATGTCGGGTCTAGTACATAGCATGGCATACATTAGAGATCCTATGGCTGAGGCATAGGGAGTCTTACTCATTCTTTCTCTATTTTCTGCCGATGTCGGACTTTGAGTTTTACTCAAGGTCGTATTGGGCAACATGGGCAAGAACCCTTTCTTGCTATCTTCCATTCCAAACCTCTTTAGAACTTTGTCCAAATATGTACTTTGTGACAATGATATTTGGCGTTTCGATCTATCTCTATAAATCTTTATGCCTAATATGTAAGCTGCTTCGCCAAGATCCTTCATTGAAAAACTATTATTCAAATACTCTTTGACACTATTAAGAAGGTCTACATCATTCCCAATCAACAATATGTCATCCACATACAGTATTAAGAATGCTACAGAGCTCCCACTCACTTTCTTGTAAATACAAGCTTCTCCATAAGTTTGTATAAAACCAAAACTTTTGATTACCTTATCAAAACGTTGATTCCAACTTCGGGATGCTTGCTTCAATCCATAGATGGACCGTTGAAGCTTGCATACCTTGTTAGCATCTTTAGGATCGACAAAACCTTTGGGTTGTATCATATACAACTCTTCATCAATGTCTCCATTGAGGAATGCTGTTTTGACATCCATCTGCCATATCTCATAATCATAATATGCAGCGATTGCTAACATAATCCTCACAGACTTTAGCTTCGCTACCGGTGAGAAAGTCTCATCGTAGTCAACTCCTTGAATTTGTCGAAACCCTTTTGCGACAAGTCGAGCTTTATAGACAGTAACATTACCATCAGCATCTGTTTTCTTCTTGAAAATCCATTTGTTCTCGACAGCCTTCCGGCCATCCGGTAAGTCCACCAAAGTCCATACTTGGTTTTCGTACATGGATCCAATCTCGGATTTCATGGCTTCTTGCCATTTATTGGAATCTGGGCTCATCATCGCTTCCTCATATGTCTCGGGGTCATCGGTGTTGTCCACCAACATGACATTCATAACGGAATCATACCAATCTGGAGTGGTACGAGTTCTCGTTGACCTCCGAGGCTCTGTAGCAACTTCAACCGAAGTTTCATGATCACTATCATTAGCTTCCTCTCTTATTGGTGCAGGCACCACAGGAACTTCTTCCGGTGCTGCGCTACTCGCAATTTCGAGATAAGGTTCGACAACCTCGTCAAGTTCTACTTTCCTTCCAGTCACTTCTTTCGAGAGAAATTCCTTCTCTAGAAAGGATCCATTCTTGGCAACGAAGATTTTGCCTTCGGATCTATGATAGAAGGTATACCCAATAGTTTCCTTCGGGTATCCTATGAAGACGCATTTTTCCGCTTTGGGTTCAAGCTTGTCCGGCTGTAACTTCTTTACATAGGCTTCGCATCCCCAAACTTTAAGGAACGACAATTTAGGTTTCTTCCCAAACCATAATTCATACGGTGTCGTTTCAACGGATTTAGACGGTGCCCTATTTAAAGTGAATGCGGCTGTTTCTAATGCATAACCCCAAAATGATAGTGGTAAATCTGTAAGTGACATCATAGAACGAACCATATCTAAGAGAGTTCGATTACGACGTTCAGACACACCATTACGCTGTGGTGTTCCCGGCGGTGTCAATTGTGAAAGTATTCCGCATTTCTTCAAATGCTCGCCAAACTCGTAACTTAGATATTCACCTCCACGATCAGAACGTAGAAATTTAATCTTTTTGTTACGTTGATTCTCTACCTCACTTTGAAACTCCTTAAACTTCTCGAAAGTTTCGGACTTATGTTTCATGAAATAGATATACCCATATCTACTCAAGTCATCCGTGAAGGTAAGAACATAACGATAACCACTGCGCGATGCTACACTCATTGGACCACACACATCGGTATGTATGATATCCAATAAGTCTGTAGCTCGCTCCATCATACCAGAAAATGGAGTCTTAGTCATTTTACCCATCAGACATGCCTCGCATCTTTCAAGTGATTCAAAATCAAGTGATTCAAGAAGTCCATCGGAATGGAGTTTCTTCATACGCTTCACTCCAATGTGACCAAGACGACAGTGCCACATATAGGTCAAATTATCGCTTGATTTCAAACGTTTAGCCTCAATGTTATTAATATGTGTATTTCTACTATCGAGATTCAATATGAATAGACCATCTATCAAAGGTGCATGTGCATAAAACACATTACTCATATAAATCGAACAACCATTATTCTCGGATTTAAACAAGTAACTGTCTCGCAATAAACAAGATCCTGATATAATGTTCATGCTTAATGCAGGCACCAAATAACAATTATTTAAGTATAAAACTAATCCCGATGGTAGATGAAGAGGTAGCATGCCGACCGCGATCACATCAACCTTTGATCCGTTTCCTACGCGCATCGTCACCTCGTTCTTCACTAGCTTCCGTTTATTCTGCAGCTCCTGTTTCGAGTTACAAATATGAGCAACCGAACCAGTATCAAATACCCAGGCACTACTACGAGTACTAGTGAGATACACATCAATAACATGTATATCAGATATACCTTTCTTCTTGATGTTGCCGTTCTTCAAATCCGCCAAGTACCTTGGGCAATTCCGCTTCCAGTGACCTTCTCCCTTGCAGTAAAAGCACTTAGTTTCAGGCTTAGGTCCAGCCTTGGTCTTCTTCGTCGGCGTGGTAACTTTCTTACCACCCTTCTTGAAGTGTCCCTTTTGCTTAGACTTGCCTTTCTTGAATTTGGTGGTCTTATTGACCATCAACACTTGGTGCTCTTTCTTGATCTCCACTTCTGCAGATTTTAACATAGCAAATAGTTCTGGCAACTCTTTGTTCATGTTCTGCATGTTGTAGTTCATCACAAAGTTCTTGTAACTTGGTGGTAGTGATTGGAGGATGCGGTAAACTCCCAAAGTATTAGGAATCACTATACCCAAACTTTGAAGTTTATTTGCGTGCCCAGACATCTTAAGCACATGCTCACTGACGGAGCTACCCTCTTCCATCTTGCAGTTAAAGAACTTTTCAGAAGCTTCATAACTTTCAATTGCCGCATGAGTCTCAAAGATTAATTTGAGATCCTCGACAATATCATATGGATCTGACTCTTCAAACCTTTTCTGAAGCTCCGATTCTAAACCATACAAGATAGCACACTGAACTATGGAGTACTGATTCTTCCGAGCGAGGTAAACATTCTTTACTTCATCGGTAGCATCAGCTGCAGGTGGGTCACCTAGCGGTGCATCCAGCACATAGGTCAAATTACCAGCTGTGAGGACAATCCTCAAATTGCGGAACCAATCCGCGAAGTTGCTTCCATTGTTTTTCAACTTTTCTTTCTCTAGGAACGCATTAAAATTGATGGTAGGGGCTGCCATTGATCTACAACATATTTGCAATAGTTTAGACTAAGTTTATGACAAATTGAGTTCAAATTAATTAATGAAATTAAACTAGGTGAACTCCCACTCAAAACAACATCCCTCACATTGTTTTAGTGATCACACGAACCAAATCCACTACATCAACACCGATCATCACGAGAGCTGATATAGTTTTAATGGCGAACAATCATCATGTTCATCATATCTACTATATGATTCATGCTTTGCCTTTCGGCGATCCGTGTTCCTGAGGCCATGTCTGTACATGCTAGGCTTGTCAAGATCAAACCTTAGCTACCGCATAAGCAAATCTGGCTTGCTTACGTTGTATTCACCCGCGGAATCAAAGACACCCGATCATCACGTGGTGCTTCGAAGCAGCAAGCTTTGGCAACGGTGCATACTAAGGGTGAACACTTTAGAACTTGAAATTTATGTGCATGAGGGATCATCTTATAATGCTACCGTCGTCTACTAAGCAATACAAGATGCATAAAGGATTAACATCACATGCAATTCATAATATGTGATATGATATGGCCTTTCTTCTTTGTGCTTCCGATCTCCATCTTCAAGCACGAATATGATCTCCATCATCACCGGCATAGCATCAAGGTCAATGACGCTTCTCCATGGTTGTCGTCCACCAGCTTCAACTATTACAACTATTTTGAATAGACACGCAGGTCTTAACAGAAATTAAAGACAACCATATGGCTCCTGCCGGTTGCCAACTTACAATAAGGAACATTGCATACATCAAATATAATCACAATCATGGCCATATCACATCACTGCACACCCCTGCAAAACAAAGTTAGACGCTTCTACTTTCTTTGCATATTTTACGTGGTTTGGGGCTTTCCATAAGTGTCGTTCTAACTTACGAACAATAACCACAACATTGATACTAGCATTGTTGATCACCCGTTGTAAATTGGATCTTTACTATGCTAGGAGAAACAGGCACCCGCAAAGCCACTTATGCAAAACGAGTTGCATGTCAAGCGTGGAGCAAGTCTCATGAACGATGTCATGTAAGGTTAGCCCGGGCCGCTTCATCCCAACATACCGCAAGATGCAAAGTACACAAAAAGCAATCTACAATAAAAGCATCAATGCCCACAATGACCATTGTGTTCTACTCGTGCAACAGATCTACATATAGACACGGCTCTGATACCGCTGTAGGGGTTCGTAGCATGGAAAACAAAAATTTTCTATCGCATACAAACAAACAAGCCAAGATCTATCTACTAGATTGTAGCAACGAGTCGATGGAATAACTCACCCTCGAAGATTCCAAAGTGTTTAACGAGAGCAGATTCTCGTGGGTGATGTAGTCGTACTCTTTCCGATCTCAAGATCGCGTAGACGATCCTTCCGGCGCCGCGTTCCCGCAGCGCTCCCGCAGTCGGTCACACGTTCGGTACTCGACGAAGACCTTCCTCTCCCTTGTTCCAGCAGGCAGCGGTGGTTGTAGCACTCTCCTCGCGATTCCGGCAGCACAACGGCGTGGTACCGGAGGTAGAGGGGAAATCCCGCAGGGCTTCGCCTTAAGCCGGTGCGAGTATGGTGGAGCTTATGAGAGAGGCTATTAGTGGTCTAGTAATTAGACACACCAATTAGAAGGCTCTAAACCAATTAGAAGGCTCTAAACCGAATAGCTCTAAACCGGGGTCTAGATCTAGGGTTTAGTTTAGAGGATAGGAAACTTGTGTGTCTAGGAGGGGAGCCCTGCCCCTCCTTATATAGGTGGGAGGGCTGGCCGGCCAAGGGGAGGAGTTCCTCCCCAACTCGGCCTAGGGAGGTGCGCCGGCCAAGGGGAGGAACCCTCCTCCAACTCGGCCTCCACCTCTCCTCCTCTTTTCCCACTTCCCAAAACTGCCGTTTGACTTTCAAACTAGCCGTTTGACTTTTCAATTTAGGATTTAAATAAATCCTTTATTTGGGACAGCAAGAATACTTAGTACATGATGCAATCATTCCAATATGTAATGACACACTCATGTACCCTTCCCCCTCCGGAGTGCCGGACATTCCGGGACCTTCTAGAATGTTCCCGATGAAAACACCGGAACCATTCCCCAACTCCAAAACGGGACTTTCCTTATATGAATCTTATTCTCCGGACCATTCCGGATCACCTCGTGATATCCCGGATCCCATCCGAGACTCCGAACAACATTCGGTCTCTTTCTCATAATACCATAACTACTCAAACAACGTCGAATCCTTAAGTGTGTCTCCCTACGGTTCGTGAATTATGCGGACATGATCGAGACACTTCTCCGAACAATAACCAATAGAGGAATCTGGAAATTCATATGGCTCCCACATATTTCTACGATTACTTTGCGATCGAATGAACCACTTACATACGATACCAATTTCCCTTTGTCTCACGATATGTTACTTATCCGAGGTTATGATCGTCGGTATCTCTGCATACCTAGTTCATCCTCGTTACTGATAAGTACTCTTTTCTCGTTCCCGTGATATGTGATCCCTTGTGACCAAGTCACATGCTTGCAAGCTAATTGGATGACATTTCACCGAGAGGGCCCAGAGAATATCTATCCGTCATGTGGATGGACAAATCCCACTCTTGATCCATGTGTTTCAACCAATACTTTCCGAACACTCAATGCCACCTTTATAGCCACCCTGTTACGGTGTGGTGTTTGATGACATCAAAGCATCCATCCAGCAAAGGTGATATGCATGATCTCATGGTCGAAGGAATTAGGTTACTATGTATCAGAAAGCATATAGCAATTGAACTATTGAAATGACTTGATCTTTATGCTACGCTTGTCTATAGGAGTATGTCCACCATATCATTCTCCTAACGATATGATCTTGTTGTTGATAACATCTCAATGTTCATGACAAAGAAACCACATCATCAATCAACCAACAAGCTAGTGAAGTATAGAGGCTATACTAGGGACTTCAAATTAAGTTTACAAATCACACAAGTATTAATGGTTTCCTTGTTAATACTATTATAGCATGAATGCAAACATTTATCATAAACACAAAGATATATAATAATAACTATATTTATTATTGCCTCTAGGGCATATCTCCAACAACTTTCTTCAGTCCTCTTCTTTTTTGTCTCAGATGCCGCAGGCATCGAGTTTGACCGCAACGCTCTGGAGCACGGGAGTGCTCTGGATGATGCTACTGCAGCGGTCGAAGATCGCTGCAGCACCGTCGTCAGCTCCCTCGCCAAGGCGAAGGAGGTCCTTGGCCGCTTCTACAAGGAGCTTGTCCCCAAGGGCACGACCCTTGATGATGTTGATGCCCTGGCGGAGGCTTTGTCAGCCAAAGCGCCTGCGGCGTATAAGCGCAAGCAGAAGGGCATCAGCGCGTCCGTCGGGCTGGCGATGGCCTTGGCAACTGGAGCGGAGCTGGACCTTCCCCAGATCACCTCCCAGATGCCGACGACCGCGGATGGATCCGAGGTAGCCTTTGCTACCTATTCTACTCGCTGCAAGCGATATGGGCCAAAGCTCATTGATCTGCTGTCCGAGTATGCGCTGCGGCAACATGGGGAGGCCAAGGCGAGGCAATCCGGCTCCGAGGCTACTCAGGGTGCCGCGTCTTAGGCGTTGTAGTTGTAGGATAGTTTGTAATCTTCTTTTGCTTGTAATTATGTTGGGGAACAAAAATCATTGTGCCACGTAGTGGACTTTATATGCTTAATGAGTTTTGTTGAGTTGTGCTCTTCTCCGTCTGAATGTTTATGTCCTTTTCTTTTCTGCTGCTCTAGGTTCCTTCGGGTGCTGATCCCGTTGATACCTCGCCTGCAACGCGGCAGCGGCCATCTTTGGATGATTCATCACAACTTGCTTTTCTTCGAGACCGTGTTCGTAGTCTTGAGAAGGAGTTGCTTGGGGTGCGTGGTCACGCCGATGTTTGGAAGTCCAAGGCAGATCGTGGTACAGCTAGGGAGGAGTATTTGATGGGGGAGCTACTTCGACTGTCTGAGCAGCTGCAATGTAAGTTGTTTTTTATTTTGAGCTGCAGCTCGGTTCTTCGGATGCGTATGCTTGGCTTGCTTCTTACTTTTGTACGAGTATCGCAGGTGCTAACCTTGCTCCAAGGGAGGAGAAAGAGCGTGTTGCTGTTCGGGTCAATTGTTTGACTCAGCAGGACATGGAAGCTGGCGTGTTCTTTTGGATGGATCGCGACCGTGCCATGGCTCTGGCAACGGTGCAGGATCGCGTTCACCAAGTTTCGCGGGTGCTTCGTCAAGAGCAGACTTCACTCTCGTCGGTTCTGCATGTGATGTTTCCCCTGGATGCTGTGCCAACAACCCTGTCCGGTCTTCTGTCTAGATTTCGGAGGTGACCCGTGTCCAGGAATTGGTGAGGCAGCAGCTCGTCGCAGGGATGAAGGTTGCGTTGTCCCTTGTTAGGCTGCATCGTCCTGATGTAGATCTGTCTGCTGTAGCAGCTGGGCCACCTCTTCGGCCGGATGGTGGCGAGTGGGATATGCGTCCGCATTATGCAGCTATAAGGCAGTATGCCGAACAGGTCATAGATTTGTTTGAGCAGCGTGCTCAAGTTATTCTCCAGAATAGGTAGTACCTGTAAAAGAAATAGATGTAAAATTTGTATATTTCGACTGGGCGTGTTGTGCCCTTTGTTATAAAGGTTTGTTTGTTGTTTGAGCACGCAGTGCTTTGATTGGGTACGTGTCCTTTTCGTTTGCCTGACGTTGTCAGCTACTCAGGGTGCACACGTGTGATTCTTAGTCGATGAAATCGTGAGGTGGGGGATCCCCCGAGTGCGTTTGTAGCATAAAGTAAAGTTGCAAATAGCAAAACGAAATTTTGGGGCGAGACACTTAGCTTTATTTATATCGTAATGGAGGAAGTACATTGTTCGGCTGAATATCCTTGGCTGAAAAGCCTTATTGAAAGTAAATGGGTAGGTAGCTAGGGGTAGAATCGTCGCAAGTGCGCGATGTTCCATGGGTTGGATTATGCGACTCCAGACTCCACGTGCTTGAGGCGATAGGCGCCACCTGGGATGACCTCGGTGATGATGTAGGGTCCTTCCCATGGTGACTCGAATTTCTTCGGTCGCTCTTGCTTGAGTTGCAAGACGAGGTCTCCTTCGACGAAGGACCTTGGGCGCAGCCGGCGGCTGTGGTAGTTGCGGAGACTCTGCTGGTACACCGCTGATCGAGTTGCTGCTATGTCTCTTGCTTCGTCGAGTGTGTCGACGGCGTCTTCGAGTGCAGCCGTGGATTCGGCTTCGCTGTAAGCGACGACCCGGGGGCCTGATGGCGTACTTCGGCTGGTAGCACTGCTTTGGCTCCATGCACCATGAAGAACGGTGTGTAGCCGGTGTAGCTGTTTGGCGTAGTACGCAAACTCCATAGGACGTATGTCAGCTCTTTCGTCCAGGCTCCGGCCTTTCGTTCGAGTGGGCTCATGAGGCACTTCTTGATGCCAGCGCCGATTAGGCCGTTGGCCTTTTCGACCTGCCCGTTCGTTTGCGGGTGAGCCACTGAGGCGTATGTGATGTTGATCCCGAGGCCTTCGCAGAAGTCTTGGAATTCTTTGGAGATGAAGTTTGATCCATTGTCGGTGATGATGTTGTGCGGTACGCCGAACCTGTAGACAATGGACTCGAAGAACTTGATGGCGGTCTTGCCCTTTTGGTTGGTAGCCGGCATGGCCTCGACCCACTTGGTGAATTTATCGACTGCGACCAAGAGGTAAACGTGCCCCCCTTTCGAGGACTTTGGCAGTTTGCCGATCATGTCGAGGCCCCATTGGGCAAAGGGCCAGGCTATAGGTATGGGTCTGAGCTCTGACCCGGGTGCGTGCGGTTTGTCGGCGAACCTTTTGAAGGGTTTCGCGGCATAGTAAATCAAAATTTTCTACGGATGCGAACAGAGGGAAAGCCAAGATCTAATCTAGGAGATGCAAACAACGAGAGAGATTGGATTAGATCTTCATACCCTTGAAGATTCGCACAGCGGAACGTTCGTCGGAACGTGGGTGATGTAGTCGTACTCGCTTCTCCTCCTCGCGATCCGATCCAATCTAGCACCACAAGTGGCGGTGCCTCCGTGAGATGCACACGTGCAGCACCTCGACGTCTCCTCCTTCCTCGGACCAGAAAGTATGGTGGAGAGACGGATTGGATCTACAACACGACGGCGTGGTGTATATGGTGGAGAATTTCTGCAGCAAGGCTTCGCCTACAAACAATCGGGAGGGAGAGAGGAAGGGCAACAGGGCGGCTAGGGTTGGAGGGAAAGGTGTAGGGGGGTGGTGCGCCCCCAGCCCTCTATATATAGAGGGGTGGGCGCAGCCCTAGCCCCTCCCCCAAGCCAAACCGGCGGCCCCAAGGAGGAGGAGTGGGGGGCAAGGAAACCCCCCCTTCTAGAAGCTCTATCTCGAGTTTAAAACCCTCTTGGCCGGCTGGGCCCTATGGGGCCTTGTGCCCTTGGCCCAATGCGGCCAGGGCACTCCCTCATAGGCCCATGCCCCTCCCGGAAGGTGGGGCCACGTTGGTCCCCTTCGGAAGGTTCTAGAAGCTTCCGGTACAATACCGATTAACCCGGAACAATTCCGAACTCCAAAAACTGCACTGCCTTATATGAATCTTATTCTCCGTACCACTCCGGAACCTCTCGTGATGTCCCGGATCCCATCCGAGACTCCGAACAAAAACTCATAAACCAATTATCCAATCTATCCTAGCGTCGAGACACGTTAAGTGTGTGACCCTGCGGGTTCGAGAATATGCAGACATGTTCTTCTATCAATAATCAACAGCGGGGCCTGGAAACCCATATTGACTCCCACACATTCATCGATGATCATATCGGATGAACCACGATGCCAGGATTCAATCAATCCCATATATATATTCCCTTCGTCTCGCGATATTTTACTTGCCCGAGATTCGATCGTCGGTACCTTCATACCTAGTTCAATCTCGTTCACAGCAAGTACTTTACTCGTTCCGTAATCTGATATCACTTTGTGATTAACTCCTTAACCACATGCTTGCAAGCGGTGTTGATATCGATTACCGAGTGGGCCCGAAGTATATCTCTCCGACTTGGGAGGGACAAATCCCATCTCGATACATACAACCCAACAGATACTTTCCGATCACCTGAGAGACACCTTTATGATCACCCTCTCATAGGATGACGTTTGATGACCTCAAAGCTTTCTTCCGATACCAGGGAGTTGTATTATCTCATGGTCTAAGGATACAATATTTGACATAAGAAAAGCTTCGCAAAGACGAACACGATGACACGATCTAATTGCTTCGCTTAGTTTGGGTATGTCCATCATATCATTCTCCCAATGATATGGTCTCATTATTAATTGACAACTCATGTCCATGGTTAGGAAACCTTAACCATCATTAATCAATGAGCTAGTCCTTAGAGGCGTACTAGGGACACGGTGTTGTTCACAAACCACACAAGTATTAAAGTTTCCGCTTAATACAATTCTAGCATGGAATATAAACATTATCATGAACAAGAATTATAATAATAACATCTTTATTATTGCCTCTAGGGCATAATTCCAACACCTTTGGCACCCGTTGCATCTTCGGACGATGTCCTTTGCGTTGCTCATGGCCATTGGCCAGTAGAATCCAGCTCGTAGAGCTTTGGCGACAAGGGAGCGGTTGCCTGCATGATGGCTGCAGATGCCCTCGTGGATGTCTTGGAGGATGGCTTTCTCGTCACCGATGGTGACACACCTTTGTAGTACACCCGTAATACTGTGCTTGTACAGCTCGCCATTGATGATGGTGAAGGCTTTTGACCGACGAGATATGCACCGGGCATCTGTCGGGCTGTCAGGCAGTTCTCCGTTTATCAAGAACTGGAGGTATGGTCGCGTCCAAGTTTCTTCGACTGTCATGACCTGCATCATGTTGACCATAGCGACCTTTGTGTCCAGTTTCTCGGGTTCTTCGTGTCCTTCAGGCAGCGTAGCCCCCGAGTGTTTTGCTTCTTCGGGTGATCCCTTGGGGAATTTCCGCTTGAAGGATGGCACGCAGATCTGTTCGAGGAACACACCTGGTGGTACCTTTGCGCAGGTGGAGCCGATGTTGGCAAGTCTGTCGGCTTCCTCGTTGCTTTCTCTCCCGACGTGGCGAAGCTCGCAGCCGTCAAATTCTCCTTCGAGTGCGTTGTAGAGTGCACGGTACGCGATCATGTTTTCGGCGTGTGCGTCGCACTCATTCATCGTCTGCTGGACGACGAGGTTGGAGTCACCGTAGATGACCAGGTGCGTTGCACCGCAGATCTTTGCCATCCTCATGCCATGGATGAGGGCTTCATATTCGGCCTCGTTGTTGGAAGCTCGGAATTTCATCCGGAGGACGTACTTCATCTGGTCGCCCTGCGGGGAGGTCAGTATGACCCCGGCTCCTGCTCCAGCTTCACGCTTGGAGCCGTCGGAGTGCATCGTCCATGACTGCGACATGTCTGGGATGTCTGGTAGCTGCAGCTCCATCCAATGTACAAGGAAGCCCGGGAGGACTTGAGATTTGATTGCGAGTCGCTTCTCGTAGACGATGTCCAGGGGTGACAGCTCGATGCCCCACAGGGCCACGCGTCCTGTGGCCTCTGGGTTATTCAGGATGCTGTTCAGGGGTGCCTCATTGACGACCATCACCTGGTGCTCCTGGAAGTAATGGCTCAGCCGTCGAGCCGTCATGAACACGCCGTAGGCGAGTTTCTGGTAGTGAGGGTACCTCTGCTTTGTTGGCGTGAGTACCTCGCTGAGGTAGTAGATTGGGCGTTGGACCCCGTGGGTCTTGCCCTCTTCGGGTCGTTCGACCACTAGCACTGTGCTGACCACCTGGTGTGTGGCTGATATGTACATCAGCAGAGGCTCGCGCTCTCTTGGCGTGACCAGGACGGGCGAGGTGGAGAGAAGCCGCTTGAGTCTTTCGAATGCGTCGTTGGCTTCCGGCGTCCACTCGAATTTATCTGCTTTGCGTAGCAGCTGGTAGAATGGTAGGGCCTTCTCGCCCATGCGGCTGATGAATCTGCTTAGCGCCGCTATTCGTCCTGCGAGCTGCTGGACGCCTTTGAGGTTTTTCGGCTTCTCCATCGCCATGATGGCTCTGATTTTCTTCGGGTTCGCCTCGATCCCTCGCTGAGAGATGAAGTACCCAAGCAGCTGACCTGATGGGACGCCGAAGGCGCACTTTTCGGGGTTGAGCTTGATCCTGTAGCGATCAAGGTTGTCGAACGTCTCGCGGAGATCGTCGATAAGTGTCCTTGCCTCCTTGGTTTTTATTACTATGTCGTCAACATAGACTTGGACGTTGTGACCGATCTGGTCCTTGAGGCAGGCCTGCATGCATCGCTGGTACGTGGCACCTGCGTTCTTTAGCCCGAAGGGCATTGTGTTGTAGCAGAATACTCCGAACGGTGTGATAAACGCCGTTTTCTCCTGATCTTCGACCTTGAGTCGAATCTGGTTGTAGCCTGAGTAGGCGTCGAGGAAGGAGAGTTTTCGCAACCTGCAGTCGAATCGATGATCTGATCGATCCGAGGAAGAGGGAAGTGGTCCTTTGGGCAGTGCTTGTTTAGCGACGTGAAATCCACACACATCCGCAGGATGTCCGTGTCCTTCTTTGGGACCATCACTGTATTTGCAAGCCACTCGCTTTCTTTGATTTCCCTGATGAAGTCTGCAGCGAGTAGTCTGTTGATCTCTTTGCCGATAGCTTCGGCCCGTGGCTCGGACCGTCTCCGGATGGACTGCTTGATGGGCTTGGTGTCTGGAAATACGTTGAGTGCGTGCTCGGCGAATTCCCTGGGAACTCCTGGCATGTCCGCAGGACACCAGGCGAAGATTTCTCAGCGCTCACGGAGGAATTCGACGAGCGCGCCTTCCTATGCGGGGCTGAGGTCGTTGGCGATCAGCGCCGTCTTGGAGGCATCCGTCGGATGGACTTGCACCTTCTTCGTGTTGACGGTGGAGTCGAAGGACATGTCTGGTGCGTTTTGCCGTGCGACTGGGGATGCCCCATTGTCTGTCACCTCGCAGAGCCTTATGAGTTCCTCCTGCATGCCGAATGATTGGGAGATTCTGTTGAAATCCCTGTCGCATTGGTCCGATCGGGTGAAGCTCCCGTGGATTGTGATGACGCCCTTCGACCCTGGCATCTTGAGTAGCAGGTATGCATAGTGTGGGACAGCCAAGAACCTTGCGAATGCTACACGCCCGAGGATGGCGGGGTACTGTGATGGCCAGCCCACCACTTCGAATTCGAGCCGTTCCAGTCGGAAGTTGTCCAGCTTGCCGAAGATGACGTCGAGCCATATTTTGCCCAGGGGGAATATGCCCTTCCCTGGAACGATGCCGTGGAACGTTGTGTCTGATTGTTCCAGGCTGCACTGTGGGATCCACATTGCTGCTAGAGTGCTTGCGAACATCAGGTAGATGCCGCTGCCGCCGTCCATGAAGACGCGACTCATCTCGAAACCTCCGATCTGCGCCTCCAGCACCAGGGCAGCATGACCTGGGTGAGGGATCTGGCAAGGGTGGTCCGGACGACTGAATGTGATGCAGGACTCCGATCTGCTGAGGTACTCAGGGATGGCGGGTGGAGTTGCCACGGCCAGGTTGATCTGTCGGGTGATTTTCTTCTGCACCCTATTCGTGGGGCGCCCCTTCTGGATCATCAGTGCTCCTTTCGGCTGGGGATACCCGTTCCTAGCGTTGTTCTGTGTTGGTGTTATTGCTTGGTTCGGGCCTCCTACAGGTGGCGGTGGAGGAGCTCCGTGCGCTATTTCACCTGGCGCGGGTGCGTTTCCGAACGCAGGGATTGGGGCTTGCTGCCTCATCTGCACCATGCTTTCGCTGAGCTTCTGGAACTCATGGCAGTCCTTGAGCATGTGGCTCGCCTTCTTTTTGCCATCCTGCTTGTCGATGTAGAAGTAGATGGTGCAGGGACCCGGAAGCTTTTCGTATGCTGAGGGTCCGTTATTGTGGTCGCGGCACTGCCACGACTGCGCTGGGCGTCCCCCGTCGCGGAAGTTTCCTCCGCGGTATCCTCCGCTGTTGCGGTTGGCGTCGTTGCGGCGATCGGCGTAGCCGGCCGCGACCATGTCGGGTCTGTTGCGATCGTCGTAGACGCGCGATCTTCTTTTGCTACGGCGCTCTCGTCGTCGACCGTAGTCGTCTTCTTCTTCCGATTGTGCTCGGTGAATGGAGTCTTCTCCGTCAGCCCACCTGTTGGCGATGTCCATGAGGTGGTCGAGTGTTTTGGGCTTGACGCGCCCAAGTTCCTCCTTGAAGTCTTGGCACTTGACGCCGTCCCTGAAGGCGTCGATGGCCCTCTCTTCGGAGATGTGTGCTACGGAGTTTTTTGTGTTGGACCAGCGTAGTATGTACGAGCGAATGGATTCGCCCGTTCGTTAAGTGCAGGCTCGCAATTCTTCGATTGAGGCGGGCCTCTTGCTGGTGCCCTTGAAGTTTCGGATGAAGCTGTAAGCTAGCTCATCCCAACTTCGGATGGACCCTGAAGATAGGCTGCTGAGCCAGATCCGGGCCGCTCCTGTCAGCTGCAGCTGAAGGCATTGCATGGCGGTTTCCTTGTCTCCGCCGTGCAATTTGACGGACAATAGGTGGTCGCTGAGCCATGCCTTTGGGTCCTGTGTGCCGTCGAACTTCGGAGTATCCGAAGGGAGCTTGAAATTGCGCGACATCTTTGTTCGCCGAACAGATCTGCTGAAGCATCGGGCTCCGCAGAGTTCTCCTTCGTCTTCATCCATCTCGGATTCAGACGAGCATGCGCGCTTGTCTCGCGCTTTGTCGATTTTGCGCTGTGTGAGCGCGTCTCTGGCGTCGTAGTCGCGGTTGTGGTGGCGCGAACTCTTCTTCCTTCGAGGAAGGTCATGTTCCTCTTCTTCGGATGAAGGGGTGGGGCTGCGGTCGAACCTGGCCGGAGCTTTCTTCTTCGGTTCCGTGGGAACTTCCTGGTGGAGCGCAGCTCCGATGAGTCCGAGTCCGGTAAGTGCGGACTTGTGGCCCTCTTCGGGTCTCCCTCTGGAGGTGGGTGAGCTGCGAGGTACGCAGTGGCTGCCATGATCGCAGCCTGCGGCGTTTTCGGGATGACATTGCCGTCGGCGTCCATATCCATGAAGGATGTGTGGAGGGTTCGGGTCACCTCCCGACGCTCCTTGGGGTCCATGTTTTCCACCCGAGAGCGGTGCTTGTTGCCTTGGTTGGCGTTCGAGCTGGAGCCGATGCCCATGGCGGAGAGCGTAGCTCGTCACGCGCTGGACTCTGAGGCTGCTTGCTTGCGCTTGTCGAGCACCTCCTGCATCTTGACCTGCTTCTTGTGCTCCTCGATCAGGAGCAGGTGGTAGGCCATCAGCAGATCCCAGGAGGAGTCTGCAGGCAGGACTATGTTGCCTGCCACAGCGTTGCGTGCCTGGGCACATCCTTCTTTGCTAAGGCGGATGACATGGCCATTGTTTTCCCCTTCGGTGGGGGGACTGGCTTCTTTTATTCCCGCCGTTTCGTTCTGGCGGGTTAGGTGGCGGGTTGGGTGTTTGCTGATCCCCGTCAGCCTGTATGACTACGACGCATTGGTAGCGCTCGTAGATTGGTCCGCTGCTACCGCAGCTTTCAGATCCGGAACCGTAGGTCCCTTCATCCGACGGCGGATCGCATAGATCGGAATTGCAGCTGCTGCTGTCGTAGGAATCATCTGTTGATGATGTTGTGCATAGCACGGGGTGTGGGGTCCATGAAGTGGGCCTGATTGATGGTAGGGGCACCCGCTCAGGGAAGCGGAGGGTGCCAGTTTGCCCCACCTGGAAGCAGAAGCTCCCGAACAGGATTTCGAGTCCGTCGCCTACGGGCTCGAAGTCCTTCATGGTGGCCGGTGAGTGGGCGGTGAAGTCAAAAGCGCCGAAGAGGAGATGACTCTCCGTCACCGCAGAGTTGTAGATCGATCGGGTTGGGACCGTCACGATCGCACAATAAGCGTCCCCAGTTCCCACAAACGGCGCCAATTGACGAGGTTTGATCTCATCAATGCCCATTGTTATGGACTTGGGTTTTGGAGAAGATGGGGATGCTAGAGATCGTGGAACGGTTAACAAACAAGCAACACGGGAACACAAGGTTTACCCAGGTTCAGGCCCCCGGAGGGAAAACCCTACTCCTGCTTGTCTGCTCTTGATTACGGCGGAACCGAAGGTTACAGGGGTGCGTAGATGCAATCTGGCGTGGAGGTGTGTATGCGAAAGTATGAGAGATAGATCTAGGTCGTGCCCTCCTAGCCTTTATATAGACTCAGGCAGGTCCCGGGCATAGACCTAGTCGGTTACAAGTTCTAGGGTTTTACCTTTTTGAATTTCCTATCTACTCTAGTCTTGCTCTCGAAGGATCCGAAGGCGTCATGGGCCTTGGCCACCCGAAAATCTTCATGGGCCGGCGTACTTCTGCCGTGGGCCTTCCTTGGACTAGACCAGGTATGCTGAGACCACGTACCCGTAGGGTATAACCATGTCACCCGGGACTAACGGGAGGGGACCTCTAGTAACGGCTGCACAACCGAAACTAGAACCCGTCTGGAACCGGACTAGAGGTCCGTTTTCCACCAGTGACGTAAAGAGAGCCCTGTCTAGCTTCCTTTCAGCTGGGTCGTCGCCAGAGGCGGAGCTACATGTATGTCAGCAGGGGCCACCGCCCCCCCAACTTTGGAGAGATTCTTGAGATTTTTTTAGCAGAGCTTAGATGGAAGAAAAATTAGCCTTTTGCCCCCCCCCCCACACACACACAACCAATCAAAATTTACAATTCGCCCCCCAACAGCTTTGGTCTAGCTCCGCCAGTGTTGTCGCTTACCTCACCTTGCTCAACTGCTACTCAACTAAAATCATGTATGCACACTCATATAGCACCACTTTCTATGGGCTGGGTTAACTAAAACCCAGCCAACTGCAACAAGGACCTAATAATGCTGCATGCCGTGTGTGTATGGATCACACGACAAGCCAAAGTTCCTAATCTGCTGACATGCATTGATCAAATTGGCCTGTGGCCTGGTAAAAACAAGGGTTCGCCCAACGGCACCTTTTCAGACAGGGTAATTGGGTAACCTAGGTTTGACCCTCCTCTGCTGCGTACGTCTGCTGCCGGAATGTTGGGCAGCTACCGGTTTATTCCATTAGACAAATACTTGCAGATTCTGTGTATACATGTAAAAAAAAAACTACTAGTTGTAGGTAACATGCAGATTCTATATAATATATTCTTTTTCATAAAATTCAGACAAAAGCTATCTCACAAATTTCCCAAAATCCTCTGATTAATAGGAATCATCAATTCACATAACTTAACAGTGCAGTATACATGGACATAACACATGCATTACAAGAGGATTAGCAACAATAACAGGTTAGGACGGACAAATGCTTTTGTTCTCTCTTCTTTTGCTTGTCTACATAAAGTCTTCAACTCTCCTGGTGACTGGTTGTTGGTAAACTAAACCAACATGGAACAAGCAGTAGAAGAGCATGCTTCATGACCTGAAGCAAACAACAACAAGATAATTAATACATGTAAGAAGCCTAGATAGTACATGAACAGTAGAAGAGCAGTACATGTAACATGCCAGAAAAAGGAAATTAAATTCTAAGTATATAGACCTTTTTCGTTTCAACAGAACATAAACTAAGAACACTAGCTTGAAGCCTATCAACTGAACCGGAGTAGAACCATCTAAGTAAGGATTCTGCTGCCAAAGGAAATGGATAATATAATGGTTTATATGTAGAACAAGCTCTGATTTTGAACATACAAGCACAACACAATGATTTTATTGCTCTAGAACCAGAGAGAGTGTACTCTTAAATTTGTCAAACTAAACGACAATATGTTGTCAGAATGTTCAGTTCACAATACGTTCAACTGTACCTTATGCTGTACGCTCAGCAGACAGTGCTAGAATTTTTACAACTCAATAAGGTACCAGCCTGAACCATTCACCTGTCTAAATAACTTGAATTTTAAACACAAGCTAAATGCAACAAGGCTGCAGACAACAAGAAGTGTATAGATATAGACAAACTGCATCGGCTTTTCTTCACATAAATTCCCATGCGAATCCACTAGAATAACAAAACGAAAAAACATCAGAAGGAAGTAGCGAGTTGCTGTGCAACTTCCATTCCCAGGAGATTAGCGGCACAAGTAAAAGTCAGTCCAAATAGAACAAGTCAGTCTAAATGAGATTTGTTGTTGCTTGCACAAGCAAGAAAAGAAATCATCAACTATTGGTATTTAAACTGATTTATTAAACTAAGTAAAATTTCTGTGCGACCAAGATTGTCCTTGCATACGTTACCTGGGGGAGTTGGGGACAGCCTATGCTAAGGGTGAGTCAATCTCAGTATCTCTTGGGTCAACCAGGTCGGTGATTGCACCCATTCGCCGCCGGTGAGAATCTAAAATACAAGCACATTAGTTTCAACAAAATGAAATTACACCAGACAATGAAGCTGAGTGTGTTAGTATTACCAGATCCTCGATACCAATCCTGCGAACAGATAAGGGCCTCAACACTCTTGACACTCAACCTGCTACGGAAGTCTGTCAAGATTCTTCCTCCCATGCTAAAAGCAGATTTAGATGCAACCGTAGATGTAGGCACTGCTAGCACATCACGCGCGATTGCAGCAAGTGTGGGATAGGTTAAAGAGTTGGCACTCCACCATTTTAGTATGTCAAATTCTCCATATCTCGAAATCGGGCTCTCATTCAAGTATCGATAAAGTTTTGTGGTTACTTGATCTTTCCTATGCTCATTAAGGTGGTCATCCTAGTCACCAAAGATATCATCATCTGAAGTGATCGTTTGACTATGATCTTGTCCTGATTCTTGTGAAAAGTTGTTGTTGTCATTATTGAGTTGAGAAAAATATTCATTGAAGAGACTCCTGAAAGTTTTTCTCACTCTGTCTATCCGTGGTTGAGGATCATTTACGAAGGCCTGTTTGAGACGAAACTCTACATACTTAAACTTGAAACGTGGGTCAAGTATTACCGGAATTGCAAGGTTCATGTAGATGTCATACCAATACTTATTGAACTTTGTTTTCATGACAGCGACCATCGGTCCAAGATCAGCATTAGAGGCTTCGTTGTACAAGGTGATCTTTATTTTCCACATCTCATGGAAGTAAAGATTTGATGTAGGGTATGATGTACCAGAAACTACCATGGTTGCATCGTAAAATACCTTCAACCTTGTAAAGAACCGCCGCCTTTTCCCAATCTTTCACAGACGGAGCATATGTGTCATTTGAGTCTTGCTTGGCCAAGGAATCAAATGCTCGAATATACTCCATGGCCTTCTCAATCATCAAGTAGGTGGAGTTCTAACGAGTGGGAGTATCCATAGTGGGCCACGGACCAAGAGGGAGCCCAGCTTTAGCAATTACAATCTTGAATTTTTTCTTTCGGCCCTCTGATGATATGATATATTTTACACTATCCTGTATGTTGCTGACAATCTTTTTCACTTCCTCTTCGTGTAGTCCATTATGAGCAACGAGATTTATTACATGTCCTGAACAACGGTTGTGTAGCAGCACTCCACACACTGGAAGAGCCATCTTGTCCACCAGATTGCACTTTAAATCAAATACCATTGAATCATTTGCTACAACATTATCCAATGTAATCCCAAATAGCTTATACTCAATGTTCCATTCTTGGATGCATTCAAGAACCTGACTGAACATCTCAATTCCAGTGTGAGGTGTCTCCACAACGAAAAACTTGATCACTTTCTTCTTAATTTCCCAATCTGTAGTGATATAGTGGCAAGTGATGCACATATAACCAAGAGTCTGGTTCGATGTCCACATATCTTCTGTCAATGAAAACCTGGACTAGGCATCCTTAAACATCTCCTGTAGTGCCACATTCTGCCCTTGAAATGCTTTTATGCAGTCATTTCTGATAGTTTTCCGACTTATTGGCTTGAACAATGGGTTTATACTTGCTGCAAATCTTCTAAATCCATCATATTCCACAAGGATAAATGGAAGTCCATGTAATGTGATCATCCGGGCAAGCTCCTTTCTTGCAATCACTGGATCGAAGTTCCAATTCTTCAAACGACGACCATGAGGAGAGCGAAGTGTTGAATTCAGGCCTTGCACGATCCTTAGTGCAACATCTCATTTCTTGCATCTGTCCAAGTGCTTCAACAAGGCGCTGGTCCCTGCACCACGTTTTGCACTGATCGTATTGTCAGAATGCTTGCATCTTGCTTCTGAAATTTGTCCATCCACAATGACTGGAACATATTCCTTCCATGCTTCGGATCTAAATTTGCTTGTCAAACCTCGAATGAATGCACTCGCAGTAAGAAACTCAACATCCTCAACATGTTGCTCGTCACCCTCAACATCGTCGTCGGCATCAAGATCAAAGTTGTCCTTGGCATCGCGGTCAGAGTCATCCTCGACATTATGCTCAACATCCATAGGTTCCGGAAACTCTACAAAACGTTCAAAGTGATCATTGGTAAATTGTTGCATTAAAAAAATGAGACACCAAGGACATAACCGTGCTCACCAGAATATGGGACATAGTCGTTGTGACGTCGGTGTCAGGAGGTGGGCTCGTCAGAGCGATCGGGCGGCAACCTGACACGCCAGAAATGCGCCTCATCACGGCAGTTCTTCAGAAGAAGTGGCAGGCAGGGCCGCTGCTCGTACAGCATGCTAGCTTCTACTTAGTACTTGACAGAATTGACTTGCTAACGGGAGGTGAGAGCGTGGAGATAATTTGTGAGACGAAACTGAAGTCTGGCCGACCCGGTCGGGTCATCGCCTGTAGATGTAGATGTAGATGATCTGACCGCGCTCGCCGTCTAAGAGGCTGATGGTGCCGCTGGGAGCTTCCCCGCCTCTGTACGTCATTGTTTAGATTGAGGAGGACACCTCCACCAGCTCGCTCGTCCGCTAGCTCTTCAGACTTTGCTCTGTCTCTCTCCCCCCGTCTGTTGGTGTGTTTTAACATATATCCCTGCAGCCGGCACGTCATATTATTTTACCCTACATTTCTCTCGATCGGGTTTGATTTCCGTCTCTTTCTCCCTACATTTGTCCGATGTTCAGTCTCTTCGATCTATATGTAAGAGGCAATAAATATTGCATACAGCAGAACTTTATAAACTTGTCAATGCCGGCACGCCATTGAACCTTTTCGGCGTGTTCCAAGTCGAGCGGCCTGCCGCTTTGGCTCATCTGTATCTTCAATGAATCAACTTATTATCAGACTGTATTATCAGCGCTGTCTAGCTTCCTTGCAGCTGGGTCGTCGCTGTCGCTTACCTCAACTTTGCTCACCTGCTACTGAATTAAAATCATGTATGCACACTCATATAGAACCACTTAGGCTGCAGACGATATGAGCCATCAACTCCTATTAGCCATCAGAGTAGGATGCTATTTCCCCATCCAAACCCTCTTCACCTAGTATAGTACACAAAACGCTTAGTCTACAGTTTTTTTTTTTTTGTTCTAGTTTGGAAATTAAGCGTGCTAGCTCTAGTCACACTATTCTCAAGTACTACATATTTTCTTCTCAAACAGCAGAGAGGCAGCAGGTAGGTAGGTAGAGCCCCAATCCTTCCATCCACTAAGCCTTCTAGCTGAGACCTGCCGTCTGATTCAATGGCTGAGGTCGTGGCGCCGGTTGAGCAGTACTTGAAGAAAGCTGCCGAGGCTGATTTCTCCTTTGAGATAACAGAACTGTGTGATACTCCCAGTCCCAGCCATAGCCTCCAGCAAGTTGTGGATTCTGCAGAAGCTGCGGCGCCTGCTCCGGTTGAGGAGCACTACTTGAGTAAAGCAGCTCAGGAGTTGAAGGTTGATTTCGAGAAAAGAGAAGAGAAGATGCACAGGTTCCCGGCAAGCCTGCGCGGTCTGGGCAGCCAGTACATCGTGCCAAGGGTGGTGGCTATCGGCCCTTACCACCACGGCTCACCCCACCTCCGCCAGATGGAGAAGGTGAAGCACGTGGCTGCCTACCACTTCGTCGACAGGTCAGGCCACTCACTTGGGGAGATCTATGGGGCAGTCGTCCTGGTCACGCATGGAGCGCGCGGGCTCTATGTTGATGAAGCAGTTGCACGCATCGGACATGCTGATTTTGAGGCCATGATGTTCTATGATGCATGTTTCTTGCTGGAGTTTCTGCTTTTGACTAGCAGGGAGCTCCGTCCATGTCAAGAGTTGCTATCCGTTTTTCGCCCCAACAAACAGCATATCAGCAGTGATCTAATGCTGCTTGAGAACCAGCTCCCCTGGCTGGTTGTGGATACCCTCCTCAGCTTTAGGCCTGAGGTCGTGAAAGTAGTGAAGAACAAAATTTCAGTGATGGGAGGCGGTCTCACGAACCGTAGTTATCGTACTGCACCAGAGGAAATCTTTTCAGGAATGGATGAAGAGTACAGGCCGCCTCATCTTCTTGGTGTCCTCCTATTCTACAAAACAAGGAAGATGCAGGAGGCCATCAAAGCCAGCAAGATAGCTTGCATTAAGCGTGTATTTGCATCATTTGTCCCTGCCCAATGGTTTGCTACTCCGCCAGCCATCTTTAGGCCTGAGGACATGCGAGTCCTCACAGAATCCAGGAAAAAACTCAGTTCTTTATCACCATCTACAAGTGCCATGGAACTTGCAGAAATTGGCATCAAGCTGAAAGCCATCAAGACAGGAAGTTTCACAGAAATCGGCATCAGAAAAGGTCCCCTCTTTGGCTTGTGAACATGGCGGCTTTCGAGGTATGCACCGGCTCAGGGGCATATGCTGACGAAGAGACGTCCGTCTGCTCGTACCTCGCCCTCCTTTCAATGCTCATGGACCGTCCGGCTGATGTACACGAGCTACGAGCAAAGCATCTTGTGCAAGGAGGACTCACAAACAAAGAGATGCTTGAGTTCTTCAAGATCCTTACCAAGCACCTGTCTGCCGGTCGCTCCTACAACCGCATATTGACAGGCATTGAGAAGTACAAGCTAAACAGGTGGGTGTGGATCAAGGTGCACAGGTTCGTCTACAACAACATCAAAACCATTGTCACGCTCTTCACCGTGGTTGGTGTTCTAGTGGGCATCTTCAAGACACTCCTCTCTCTCAAGCAACACTAGCCATGTTAGACCATGTTTACCATATTTACATACAAATATTGTGCTTTGTTTACTGTGGTGTGATGTTAGTTTTATGTTACAGAGTACTGCAGGTGTTGTATGTACTGCATTGGACAGATTTTTTTTTGAAGTTGTACTGTAGGTTTCCCCACTGCATTTTATTATAATTGTCAAATAAAGGTTATAGTACACAAATGGTGCTAGAGATGGAAAAAAGAAACAAAAATCTAAACTAGGCAAAAGAAAGCACCCTTCTAATAAAGGTTATAGTACACAAAGGTTTCATGCCAGAATATGATCTCCTGATAGCTTTGTGCAACAACAGAGCCATCCCATCTTTGAAGTTCCTTATGCATCGATATCTACTGTTAAGTGTATATGTTCTCTTGTATATTTACTGTCACGTTCAGTTAGAATTAGACTTGGTCACACCCTGTAAGTTTTATCTATTGTGCACATGCCATCAGTTTGTAAATTCTTAGGATGGTGCTGACACACCAAGTGGATTGTGTGAACAGATTACTCCACTATAACTCGTGTAAAGCGCCAAGTTCAACCTCATTTGTGAACATTATAGCTCAGTGACTGTAATGTTCTAGTAGCAAGTTTCAGCTAATGCTAAAATATTCAGAAACCATGCGTAATAAGTACTAATAATAAAAGAAAAATGCACCATAGTTTCCACCCGGAAGCGCCCTTAGCCGTTTCTGTAGATTCCGGCTGGCTCGCATTGCCCACCCACATCGGCATCGCCGACGCCGGCGCCGGTGCCATCGATTGGGGTTGCCGACGCCCCCACGGCTCCGGTCTTCACGAGCTCCATTCCTGCTGCCGGCTGCGCCAGCTGGACCTCCAACGCCCCAAGCTCATGTACTCATCGTCTCTATGCCATAATCGCTGCCGCCGCCGACATCGACCAGTATTGCTCATGATTCCCCACGAGCTTTCTTATTTTATTTTATTTTGTGTGCATGCCCCACGAACTGGCCCATATCTCCTGTCTACATCGACCACCATTTTGTTACAGGCCCATGGTACAAGTGGGCTGGGCCTGCTTCGCTCGCCATACTAAGAGTTTCTTTCTTACAACCAACAATCAAATCCAATTTTGTTGACTATAAGTCGATGTATAAGTGCAATCTGCAATATACAGTTCATACGAGGATTGGTTCTACACGTTCAGCTCCCCTCCTTGTAACAGTTTTACACTTAGGCATCACAGGATGCAGCATAGATCATTTAAACTTTACCGAAGCATTGCATTGTTTTTGTTCAAAATTGCCAATTAGTATGTTAAAAAGTGATGGCTTGTTGGTATGTTAGTATGAGTAGATCTGAATGATGATGTTAAGTTGCATGCTTACATTGTGCATGTACTGTGCTATGGTGTTACGACGCATGCTTACCACACGAACTTGACGTAAGACAAGCCTAAGTTCCCTGATATGTCGGCAACCTTAGTGTTGCCGCTTCGATATGACAGTGCTTGATAAGTATTTAGCACTTCAGAAGAAAAACATCATGATATGGCCTACTAGTATGATAGTGCTTCGCTCGCCATACTAAGAGTTTCTTTCTTACAACCAACAATCAAATCCAATTTTATTGACTATAAGTCGATGTATAAGTGCAATCTGCAATATATATAGTTCATACGAGGATTGGTTCTACACGTTCAGCCAGGCACCTTGTACCAGCTTTACACTTAGACATCACAGCATGCCGCGTAGAGCATTTAAACTTTACCCAAGCATTGCATTGTTTTTGTTCCAATTGCCAATAATTAGTATGTTAAAAAGTGATGGCTTGTTGGTATGTTAGTATGAGTAGATCTGAGTGATGATGTTAAGTTGCATGCTTACATTGTGCATGTACTGTGCTATGGTGTTATGACGCATGCTTACAACGCGAACTTGACGTAAGACAAGCCTAAGTGCCCTGATATGTCGGCGACCTTAGTGTTTCCGCTTCGATATGACAGTGCTTGATAAGTATTTAGCACTTCAGAAGAAAAACATCATGATATGGCCTACTAGTATGTCCACATTTGCTATTAACGGGTAGTGTCATCTCATCTCTAAAGGGATCCCTATTAAATTGGCCTTCATAGAGAAGCACCTACAATTATTTGTTTCACATGATGTTTTCATGGCAGGCCTGTGGGCTAGTCAACTCTCCGATACCTCTCGATCCAAGGCGGAGATGGCAAAACTTTGCAAGGCCGAGGCTTCATTGCTCGGTAAATCAATACAACTCAGATTCAATTCCTGCTCATAAAATGAAACTCTCATCGATCAATCGCCCAATCGCCAGCAGCCATTCACCAAGAAATCCACACACCCACCGCCAGCAGCACCTGCTTTCCCAATCGTCACTCTGCTCGTCCTCCCCCAAATCGACTCATCAACGTGACGACCTCATGTCGCAAGCATAGTTTTATCCCAAATCAGTTGACTAACTCGGCATCCTGACGCACCGACTTCCATCCGCGAACTTGAAGGTCGATCAGAGTTTGCGGGGTCTTCTTTTATTATTTATCTTCATACTTTAATTTTAAATAGAAATTATGATTCATGTGCTTCAAAATGTGATATGAGAAAAATACTAGTGCCAACGGCTCTATCTCAAAGGGGTGCACTTGCTAGGTTCATTGTGATTTGTGAAGGATACTCACATGGTAATATATTGATGGTGGCCATGGTGTTCATGACTTCATGTAGTAGGTGGATCATGTTGTGCATACGACCTCTTTAGCTAAACATGATGTAGTTTATTTCTGTAGTGGTACCATACTACCATTTACTAGTAGAATTAACCGTTTGACATATTTCTATACATTGTACGAAATAATGCATATAGAAGTTATATATTAAAGTGAAAGTCTTTTTTTGAAAAGGGAGTGAAGGTTTTTTAGGGCCCTGTTTGTGATTTGCGCTGGGGGAGGGGGCAAATTTCTGGGAAAAAAAGGTCCTATTGGAGAACTAGGTGGATTCAGGCCCTAAAACTTAAAAGGCTTGAGGAAGTCCGCTGGGAGGAGATATATGCCATTATGATTGACCAGGAGCGGTACCTTTTCCACATCAAGGTTGGATTAGTTACCAATGTTTCATTGCATTCACTTCTTTGTAAGCTCACAAATGAACTATAACTAACTAACTGTGTTGTAACTTTGGATCACCCGAAGGACGTTGAATACATCAATATGCCCATTGAGAACTACACTCGGCTGAAAATGATATACGGTAGTCACACTCCCATAGCGGCCATCTCTGTTACCGCATTATATCGTGCTCTTAGCCACCTCATAGAGAACAAAGCACAATGTTAGAGTTCTCTTGCGAAGTTGTAATAACCCATGATCGCAAGATGACAGCAAGATGAGGTGGTTTACTACTTTCCTAAACAAGCACTACCGGTGAGAGGAGCCGACTGTGTTATGATAATGGGGATTTGTTTTGTGTGAAGTGCTTGATTTGTTTCCTCTCAGTTAGCAAGTAAGACTCGGTGAAAATTGTTGATAAGTCTATATATTTTGCAAGGTGGTATATACTAGCCTCTCGGTTCATGAACTTGCATTGCAACACAAGATGTTGTTGCGTGAACTCATGGTGCAGCAGTACAATGTAAATTGTTTAGATTATGTGGTACTAGTTCATTAGTTGTTTTGTAGATTGCTTATCTCTGTTAGACTTTCGTTGTTTTGTTCCACTGCTGCAGACGAAGATGTAACCATATGGGTAGCATTTAGCCAAAAAATGCAAATTGTAGGTAACCAAATAGCAGGGATCCCTTTCCGCGCGATGCGGGAAAACAGTTCTTGGGCAAAACAGAATGTGCAGAATATGACCAGAAGCATGCGACCGCGCAGTTTCGCCGGGGCCGTGATGACCAGATGCCAAAATTGTCGCGTGGAACAAATCACGCCCCTAAAGAAGGGAGTGTTAAAAATTTCTTCTTCACACGGGTGTTTTCCTAGAGGAATAGTATTTGATTTAGTATAAAAAGTTAAATAAAACAAAAACAAAGAGTGGACATTCATTTGCATAATTGTCTATTTAAACTATTTAATCTTGCTGTATTCTACAATAAAAAATACTATATCTTTAGTGAAACATAACCATATTACCACACTATAATCTGTAATGTACTTATTACTTGACTGCGAGCTCCAAATTACTTGGAATTAGATGGACGCTCACATGAACGCGATCGATGCGTGAAACACACGTGAGGGACATCCTTAACGACATAATCCATTGTCAAACTATGCCCACGCGCGACGGCGCGCATGTGCCGTGGAAAACTTCCTATACTATACACGTGCACGAGAAATATTCTCTTGAAGATTGACACGTTACCCATAAGCAACTTGCGATGGAAATAGACTTTTTTGCTCTTTATAAACCAACGTGGAAAGGATAGATAAGAAGACATACATTCTACATTACATACATAGTCGCAAGATGGAATCAGCTAGCATGAACACGGCCGTGGAGATCAGCAAGTCCCCGCCGGTGCTCGTCCAGCCATCGGAACAACCGGTGAGGGCGACCGGCGACATCAATCTATCGCCGTACGACAAGCATCTTGTTTCGAGGCCCGCCACAGTCATGCTGGTGTTCGAGCATCCAATCCAAGAGCCCGTGGCGACCATTAAAAGGGGACTGTCGCGAGCGTTGGTCCACTACTACCCTATCGCCGGCCGGCTGGCCGCTGGAGCCACCGCCGGCGAAGTCGTCATCAAATGTACAGGCGAACTGGGTGTGTCCTTCGTGGCGGCGTCCGCCAACTGCGCCATCAAGGATGTCCCAGATTATTTGTCTGATTCGTCGCTGAAGAAAGAGAGGAGCTCTGCGTGTTCTACCCCGGCGGTCTGTGCAGATACTCTGATCCGTTGCTGTTGATGCAGGTGACCGTCTTCTCCTGCGGCGGCTTCGTCATGGGCGTAACCTGGAACCACTCCGTCGCCGATGGTGTGGGGATGGGCCAGTTCCTCCAGGCGGTCGGCGAGCTCTCCCGCGATCTGCTGTCGCCGTCCGTCGTCCCGGTCAGGGAAAGCGACTCGCTGATTTTGGGCCCGCCTCCAGTTTTCACAAAATTTATGCAGCTTCTGGGTAGCCTCCGACCTTCTCCGATGGTCTTGCTCGACATCACCATCCAGTCAAGCTTAATACAGCGAATCAAAGATCGATGCTCCTGCTCCGTGTTCGAGGCGGTGGCCGCGGTCCTATGGCGGTGCCGGACCCGCGCGATCGCGTCCGACCCGGCGGCCCTAACCGTGCTCTTCTTCCCTAGTAACGGGCGCACGTATGCGGGGGCGAAAGAGGGCTACTACGGCAACTGCCTCGTGTGGCGGCTGGTCACGGTGACGGCCGGCACTGTGGCAGACGGCGACGTCCTGGACCTGGTCAAGATGATCCACGCCGCCAAGGGGCGGGTGCCCGACCAGTCGAACATGGACGAGCTGCAGCAGCTGCTGCCGGACTGGTACAACCTCTTTCGCATAACGTCCTGGCGAAACATTGGGTTTGAGGCGCCGGATTTCGGCGCGGGGAGGCCGGCGAGGGTGATGGCTCACTCGCCGCCGCAGAGAGACTTGCCGAAATGTACGGCGTGTATCCCGTCCAGGGACGAGTACAGCGTCTTGTCCACCTGCGTCAAGGAGGACCACGTCGGCACCTTCCTCCACGAGTTAGCAGATATGCACCTTAATTATATTTACTCTAGTTAAGTCTCGCTTCATCCAGAGCTTAATTTAGTTTTCCCTAGTGTATTTGTTTTATCCCTACTTCCTAGTGCTTCTTGCTTAAGCATTGTGTTGGAGAAATAAAGTGTTTTTTCCATCCATTCATCAATTGTGCCATCTACAATACAATATGAGTGAGTTGGGGTTAACACATATGTGGGCGAGGTTGATTTTTCTAGCATGCTAGCTAACATATGTGACATATTGATTTGCTGCTATTTGCTCCTCTGAGATTAGTCCAGTCACTAGTGCACACGTACTCCTCTAACACCGGTTTGGAGGACCCTCTAACACCGGTTATAGAACCGTTATTGCGGTTTTGGTGTTAGAGGCCCCCTCCCTTTAACACCGGTTCTTATACGAACCGGTGTTAAAGGGTGGCGCACGTGGGGCTGCCTCAGCGCTCAGCCCCCCCCCTTTAACACCGGTGTTAAAGGTTCTGTGCCGCGGCAGGAAAAAGAGATAAATCTCTGCCGCGGCAGGAAAACGGCCTAAATCTCTGTCGCGGCAGAGTTCTGCCCCTGCCCCGTTTTGGGCGTATTTCTGCGGCGCGACGGGGACGGGGAGGGGGGGAGGGGGAATCGATCAGGAGCGGTATACACATACATCGTTATCGGTACATACGAGTACATGAATAATTAAGCAACTATTATTATACACAAACATCGTCATTGTGTGGTATTCTCAGTAAACGTTGAAGCATCAAGTACAAGACAAACACGTTCAAGCATATATACAACGTTCATTTTGGTGGATATCTAAAGAGTTCTCCGCCAGGCGTGACGACCTCATCAAGTATGAACCCCGCCAATTCCTCTTGAATGGCTCATATGCGGTCAAATGGTAGGAGTTGGTCCCGCATCCGTTTGATCTGAATATATATGAAGAATGGGGTCAATATATATATAAGAATAAAACTCAACACAATTGATGGTAATAAAATAATGTTGTGTACTTTGTTTACTTACTCTAAGTTGTTCTAGTGCGGCTTGGCCCGTCGCACATATCGTGTTGCGAATGAACTCGCAAACATAGTACCCACATAAGTTATTGTCGTGTCCCTGATGCGCGCACTTTACGAGAATAGAGAGTTCAATCAAAATAATAATCAATAAAGCATGATATAATGAAATTGGAAGAAGAATCAAAAAGATACGCAGACCTAGCTAGCTAGTATTACTTACATTTTGGTCTACAAATTTTAGTTCTTCTGACCATTCACCCACGGTCCTGCCCGTGAACCTTTTCCAAACCCTGTCCGGCAAAGAAAATGGATAAAGGAGTAATTAATTACTTGTTGTCACGAAAGTTGCCGATCTAGTGCGATAATATGATTGAAATTACCTCTGGAGCATCTCTCTAAAGTCTGCCCATAGCTCTTTTTCTTTTCGTAACGAGTCCATGACAAGGACTTTTCCTGAGTCAGGTTGAATGACTAGCAGAATAAAGTGTAACCTACGCACACATAACTCATCATCAGTTAAACTTAACATCGAGTAAGCCGAAACAGAATGTGTACAAGAGAGGGTAACAGTACTCACGAGAAGTTGTAAGGCAATAGTATTTCCCTTTTGGTTTGTTGTCTCAGTAAAGACCTTAGCAAGAAATCTCCCTGAAATGTTACTAAGAGCAGGCCAATCATTGATGGTTACGAAAAGCAACGCTCGTAGGTCAAATGGCTCCCCTTTGTGCTCATCCCACATACGTACACCTGGTTTGGCCCACAGTTGTAAAAGTTCTTCAACTAATGGCCTTAGGTACACATCAATGTCGCTGCCGGGTTGCCTCGGGCCTTGGATGAGCACTGACATCATAATAAACTTCCTCTTCATACACAACCAAGGAGGAAGGTTATAGATACATAGAGTCACAGGCCAGGTGTTGTGACTGCAGCTCTGCTCACCAAAAGGATTCATGCCATCTGTACTTAGACCAAACCTTAAGTTCCTTGCGTCACGTGCGAAGTCCGGGTACTCTCGCTCGACTTTTCTCCACTGTGAACCATCAGCGGGGTGTCTCAACATCGCGTCTTTCTTACGGTCTTCCATGTGCCATCGCAACAACTTGGCATGCTCTTTATTTCTGAAGAGACGTTTTAACTGTGGTATTATAGGAGCATACCACATAACCTTGGCAGGAACCTTCTTCCCAGGGGCCTCGCCCTCAACATCGTCAGGATCGTCTCGTCTGATCTTATACCGCAGTGCAGTGCATACCGGGCATGCATCCAAATTCTCGTACTTCTCACCGCGGTAGAGGATGCAGTCATTAATGCAGGCATGTATCTTCTGCACGTCTAATCCTAGAGGCCAGACAACCTTCTTTGCTTGGTATGTACTGTCGGGCAACTCATTATTTCTTGGAAGAAGATTCTTCATTTTTACCAACAACTTTGAAAATGCGCTGTCAGTCACACCGTTCTCTGCCTTCCATTGCAGCAAAACCAGTGGGGTACCTAGCTTTTTGTGGCCATCTTCGCAAGTTGGGTACAATAATGTTTTGTGATCCTTTAACATCTGCTCCAGCTTCTCCTTCTCCTTTTTAGTTTCACATTCTTCCTTTGCATCAGTAATGGCCCGACCAAGATCGTCATCAGCGGGCCCATCTGCTGCCTCTTGATCTTCATTATCTACCCCCGTTGCAGTATCATCATATTCAGGATACATATTCTGATAGTTGTCATCGTCCTCTTCTTCTTTGTTGTCTTCCATCACAACCCCTTTTTCTCCGTGCTTGGTCCAACAATTATAGTTGGGCATGAAACCGGATCGAAGCAGGTGGGCGTGAATGGTTCTGGTATTTGAGTAGTCTTTCTTGTTCTGACAGTGAACACACGGACAGCACATAAAACCATTGTGACCACGGTTTGCATTAGCCACAACGATGAAATTTTGGAGGCCCGTAATGTACTCGGAAGTGCGGCGATCACCGTACATCCATTGCTAGTTCATCTGCATTAATATATAGTATATATCAAAAATTAATAGGGAGATGACCATTTATATATATAGTACATCAATGACACATGAAAGGATAGTTGCCGACCTCGACCGAGAAGGAAAGAGCAACGAGAAAACTTATTTTGAGCTCTCGGGCATTTCACCGAACACCTCTTTTGTGCATACGAAAAAAACACAAACTAGCACACCTCACACCCTCTTGCTAGGCTCCAAAATGAGATAGTGAAAAAATGGAAGAGAGGGGTGTGGGCTGCGGTGTCTTATATAGCCCCCCCTTTAACACTGGTTCAAGCCACGAACCGGTGTTAAAGGGGGGGGGCTGCGCGGGCCACTGGTGCAGGGGCCTTTAACACCGGTTCGTGCCATGAACCGGTGTTAAAGGGGGGGCTCCTTTTTGCTGCACGGGCCACGCTGGTACGCCCCCCCTTTAACACCGGTTCGTAGAAGAACCGGTGTTAAAGCCCATTTCCAGGCTCAACCAAAGGCCTCGTTTCCACTAGTGAGTCTTGTATCATAATGTTTTGTCACGTTTCAAAGAAAAAAACTAGACTTGTTGACACAGAATAAAACGAAATAAAATTATGCATGCTACCTAGGAATCTCTTTTCTGATATGTGGGCCGCTTGACAAACCCAATTGGCATGAGGCAATAGGCAAATTTTATTTGATGTAGGCTAAGGATCATCACATTGTATATACATATACATGTGTGCCATATAGTATATATCTATATAGTGTGCTGGCCACTTTTTTTTAGCTAATTTATCATGGAAATGGGCAGGCGGCGGCTAACCCTAGCGCCGGGTGTGCTGGCTGGTGGGCCGTTCTCTCCGCCGGTAGGATCTCCTGCTTCGCCGACCGAATGCTCCTCGGGGTCGCGGTTTTAGTGCCTAGGGTCAGATTCTGGCTCAGACTGTGGGGATGCCCTAGCGTCGTGTGAGGCTCTTGAGGCACTGGATGATGCTGATGGGAAGCTTGGTTGGACGACCGTGGCACGGCAGCGGCGTAAGTCTGATGATGAGGTCCGGCAGGAATTCTAGGAGGATATTGGTTTCCCAACACCTGCCTCGCGGTTCTGGGAGAAAGGGTCGGTCGGGAAGGCATCAGGATCGATCTCGCCGCCGCTAGTGAAGACTCCAGTGTTCGGGAGAAGGAGATCTTCATCTTCGATGTCCTTAAGACGTGGGGTGTAGCTATCGGCAGGGCCTAGCATGAAGACCTGGAAGGGACCATTACCTCCTAGGCGCATCTCGGCGCCGCTGGTGTTGGGGCGTTTTCTGGTAGCGGCGCTAGAGAAGATGAAGCCTTCGTTAGTAGATGCAGCTGGTTTGAGGGCTGACGTGGGTGCTGAGGTGGCTGAGCATGCTGATGTGGTGGACCGGGCGGATGACTGAACCGAGGCGGACTCTGCTTTGGTTTTCTCGTGGACTGCGATTGCTAACAGGCTATGCTCGGCCTGGTTCAGGGGAACCCTAAGTCAAGATCGTTCGACGACGTCGTTGTTTCCGTCTAGTGCATCTACTGGGTATTTGCCGTCTACGTCGTCTTTGCCTTGTTCGTCCTCAGCTGCCAAGTCCTCTCCCTCTTCGGTGCGGCAAGGGTGATCCTTTGCGGAGGCGCTGATATCTCCTCCTATGTCCATGACGGTACAGAGCGCCGGTAACCCGAGGGGGGCGGCACTGACGCAGCCGCCGCGTGGTCCGGCCACGGTGACGGTTCAACCTGCTGCTCCTTCAGGCCCTGGGGTCTTCGCCGGTCAAGCGCCTACGCCCGTGCCGCCGGGGATGACGTTTCCTCGGCCGACCGGGTTTCCGTCAGGGATTCAGTTCAGACCTCATGCGGCTTACCTCGCGGCGTCCTAGACTACACAGCTTCAGCCTCTTCAGGCTCCATATCAGGTTCAATCATTCGCGCATGCCCCGTTTGCAGGAGGGTTGCAAGGTGGGGTTTTCCCGGCTGGACAATCCATGGGGGCAGCGCCTAATGCACATCACTATGCTGCTGGTGCGTCGGCTTCGGCGGCAGCTGCACCGAAGCGTAAGAAGAAGAAACCAGCTCTAAGTCAGCCGCAACCGCAGTTTCAGCAGACTCAATTTTTAGCATCAGTTTCAGCAGCAACCAAGTTTGGTTGGGCAACAGCCTTCTGCGTACACGCCACCGTTTCCGGCCCCAGGTCAGTTTCAGCAGACTCCTACTGAAGTGTCGTTGCTGTACTCTTCTCAGGTGGGCACGCCGACGCTGCCTCAGGTCGTAGCTGATTCTGTTGTTGTGGCCAAAAAGAATAAGAAACCGGTATGGTGTTGGAAGTGTGCGGTGGATACTCATGCCTCTAAATATTGCAAAGTAATTCATTATTGCTATATTTGTGATGTGGCGACTCGCCCAACCTTGAGGTGCCCTGTCCTTAAACAGCCCAGGCTTGTTGCATCTATGACTGGAGTGGGGCATAATCTGACTTTGTTTGCACAAGTCCTAGATTCTGTGGTTCGCAGGGTGGAGGGGCCTAGTAAGACTCCTATTGCTCTGGTTCAGGTGTCTGGTGAAGCTGTTACAACGGAGGTGGTGCAAAAACAGATAGAGCAGAGGTGCCTAGTCCGGTCTCAGTGGAAGTGGGAGGCTCTCAGTTATGGTGAAAATACTTTTTCAGTCAGTTTTCCTAGTGCTGAAGATTTGGACAGGGTGGATGGGAGTCATTTTTCTACACCTCTTGGTAAGTCCCAGTTGTCTGTTACTGCTTACAAGACGCAGGAGGTACCCCACAAATGTGAGCTAGAGCAGGTCTGGTTGCATGTCGAGGGGGTCCCCCATTCTTTGCGGTCCTTCCTTGGCTTGTGGGCGGTGGGTTCGCTCATGGGAAAAATGCTTGATGTCGATCTTCTAAGTCTGAGGCGGAGGGGAGTGGTCCATATTTTTGTTACCATGTTTGATTTAGCGGTGTTTAAGGAGAAACGGGATGCTATGGGCTATTACCTTACTTCCGATGTTGTGGTTGATCTCAAGGGTTATGAGTTGCATTTTTAGTTAGAGCCAGAGGGATATGTGCCGGAACCAGATTTCTCGCCAAACTTATGGAGGAAGAATAAGGATGAACCGGAAGATGATGGTGCAGGGAACAATGGTGAGGATGCTATGGATACGTCGGAACCGGTGGTTCCAACGATTACGGATGGGAAGTCAAAGGATCAGTCAGCTGGATCTGTGACTACACCGTCCAATTCTAGACAGGCTTCATGACAGGTGGTGGCGGTAAGTCCTTTTAACGCCAATCCCACCACTCCCCGCGGCAAATAACTGTTAAATGCTTTACCTGCTGATTCTCTGCTACGTGGTGGGTCGTTGTCGTCATCGCCCAGGATTACGCAGTCACAATTGCTGCAGGCTCTGAATGCGGCTGGCAGTGAATCAGTTCAGTCTCCTACTCTTCTGGAGGCCTCTCCGGCGAGAGGAAGACCGAATATGCTCAGCAGAACAATTCCGCAGGCTGCTGCTCCTTTGATGGTGTCCTCCTTTGATGGCAGTGGTACAAGCTGAATGTGCAATGTGTGTCACCGTCAATAGTGTAGGTGGAGATGGTGAACTATGCTCTAGGCCTGGGCAAGGTCGAGTGGGTCGACCAGCGTGAGGCGCTGCCAGCCCAGGGCGGTATCTTCCCACCCCTGGAGGGGCTGTTGTCTTCGAAGGCCGCTGGCTTCGGAGGCCCGTGCGGCGTGGACCGGAAGGAGGGGCCGAGGGAGGATGTTGGCCTGTCTGTCACCAGCGACGTGGGGACACTGGAGGCGCCTTCTGGACTGGCCCAGGAGGGGCTATGCTCTGGCGGGCTGCAGTACTCTCTAGAGGCGCCTGCTGGACTGGCCCAGGAGGGGCTGTGCTCTGGCGGGCTACGGGACTCTCTGGAGGCGTCTGCTGGACTAGCCTAGGAGGGGTTGTGCTCTGGCGGGCTGCAGGGATCTATGGACCAGGAAGACTACACCGACACTGCCGCTACTCAGGCCCAGGAGGGGTGCGAAAAGGATACAAATGCCGCCTAGAGGGGGGTGAATAGGCGGTTTAAAACTTATACGAGATGGGCTTAACAAAGGCGGAATAAAACTAGCGTTTACTTTGTCAAGAATAAAACCTATATAAACTACGGTTCACCTATGTGCACCAACAACTTATGCTAAGCAAAACAATCAACTATATGATAGCTAGATATAAGAATTCAAGCACGAAGGCTATCACAAAGTAAAGTGCATAAGTAAATAGCTAGGGTATAGAGATAACCGAGGCACGCTGATACGATGATTTATTACCGAGTTCCTCCCATAAAGAGAGTACGTCTCGTTGGAGAGGGGGTGGTATCAAACCACCTACGCCACAAAAGGCCTCCCTTATTCTCCGGTGAATCTCACCCCAACGGGATTGATCCACACTTCCACTATCGCTGCACTTGTCGGTGGCAATCCGGAACCCCTAACAAGGTTGGGGCACTTCTCCACAACTTAATTGGAGGCTCCCAACAAACGCCACCAAGGCCACAACCTGCAACACCAACAAACCGTCTAGGGTTCCAAGAACCCAAGAGTAAAAAGCTTCTCAACTTTCACTCACCAAATCCTCCGAGGAGAACTCAAACCGATGCACCAAATGCAATGGCAAGAACATGGCAAGTGCTCAAGTCCTTCTCTCCCAAATTCCACAAAAGATACAAAAGCTAGTGGGAGAATAAGAGAGGAAGAACACAAGAGGAAATCCACAAAATAAATCCCAAGATCTAGATCCCAATATGTTCCCCTCACATAGAGGAGAGATGGATTGGTGGAGTTGTAGATCTAGATCTCCCCTTTCAAATCCCCCAAAAAGATTCAAGAAATATGGGAGGGATTAAGAGTATTTTCAAGCTCTTGAGGGTCAAAACAATGGAGGAGAGAGAGAATGCAAGCCACGGGCCTAAGGAGGAAGAAGGGGTCTATTTATACCCCTCCCCAACGAAATATGACCGTTTGGGACCTTCCAGGCCGGATAATCCCCCCCTCCCCGGATATTCCGGGTTCCCTAGGCCAAAAAAATGGCTAAGGACTTCGCAGCGCGACTCTCAGTATAGGGCGGATATTTGGGGCGGATAATCCGCCCCCATGGCCGGATAATCCGCCCCCGTGAAAACTGGCAGGAACAGCAAAACTAAAACCATCATAACTTTTGCATTCGGACTCCGATTTTGATGATCTTGGGCTTGTTTCGAAGATAGTAACGAGCTCTACAAGATCATTCAGGGAACCATCATAGTCCAGCAATGAAGGATAGAACCAAATGATGAAAGGTTTAACCTATCTATAAAAGACAAATCGGTAAAACCTCCAATATCGAAAACACAATAATGAATGCATATGAAATCCGTTTTCGATGAACTTGAGCTTGTTATAGAGATTGACACAAGATCTAAATCCTCTCATGGATAAGAACCAAATAAGAACCAAGAAAGAGGATGCCTGCAAAGGTTTGAGCTCTCACCGAGGGATATGATCAAGTTACTCACTCGAGAGCCCCTCTTGATAGTACGGTTATCTATCCTATAAACTAGTCTCCCCAAATAACACCACGAGACCGGTAAGAAAGAAACCCTATCAAGATCAAACCTTTTCCTTGTATATTCCACACCTCAAGATGGAGCATCTTTCTTGATTGCACTAGCATAGGCTCAACTTCTACTTGACCAATCTCCAGATCATTCCTTGAAACCTTGATCAACACTTGATCTTCTTCACTTTATTCTTATTCCAACCTTGAAGCCACCAAATGGTTCAAGCATTGTCTATGGACAAATCCTACAAGTAAAACTCAATGCAAACATAAGTCCATAAAACATTGTCATTAATTACCAAAACCACACATGGGGGCACACATGTTCTTTCAATCTCCCCCATTTTGGTAATTGATGACAATCCTTTGAGAGGGTTTATATAATCAACTTAACAAATAAAAATGGTTGCGCCAACATCAAATACTACACACATATGTGATGTTGGTACACCCATAATACTGTTGGTGGAGTGTCCTCTATATATTCAACATGCAAAGCAACAACAAAGATGCAAGAGCATGAGAGGCATACTTAAGAATAAACTCAAGGCATACAACCAACTTCCCTTAAACCCTCCAAAACTTCTCCCCCATTGGCATCGATTGCCAAAATGGGTGAATAGTTCTAAACGACCAATATAGTGAGAATTCCTCCAAAGGTGTGCATTTGAAACAAATTTATTATGATAAAACATTTACACATATCCAATGATGAATACTTAGGAGGAGGTCAAACTATATTGAGGATCAAAAGATTGAAAAAAATAACAAGATGAAGAAGCATCAACAAATGTTGCAAGTAATCAAAAGATCCAAAAAAACACTTGACAAAAGGAACATAGCAAATGAAAGATTGATAATATTATAAGATCAAAAAGATATTGTTCTAAATAATATGAGGAGGCTCCCCAAGGTTTGTGCACAAATTATAATTTGTATTTGAATACAATATGGACAAACATGGCATCCTCACTCCCTCGATATTATTTGAAACACAACAATGTACAAAAGAGCATATACCAAGGCATAAAACTTGCAATAAACAAATGGTTGAGCAATGAGTAAGAGAAGACATAATAGCAGGCTCAACCACAAGGATGTGTGAGAGGTATGACAAAGCATATTATAATACTAGTACAAGGATGACCATTGCGTATCAACATAGTCTTCAATGAGTGATATTGCTTTGTATGACCATACAACACACATGAAACAAACAAGACATCAAAAATAGAGTTGTAACAAGTCTCATGTATATAAGTTTCTAAGTAGACAATCTCACAAAGATATTGATCCACAAAGAAACATGTACACACAAGTTAGATACTAAAATAAACAGAGCAAGATATCCAAAACAAAGTCATGACAATACACCACTAAGATCTTTGCTTGATAGCATGGCCAAAAGGCTCAATTTTATCTTATTGTATATTGATGAACTTCAACCACAAACATATCAAATACATAAAATTCATGCCAAGATGCAATCTACCAAATGTTGGAAGATGATATGTATGCATGAGTAAGAGATACTTGTTACCGAGATACCATTGGTGTGATGAAGTAGATAGGAGCTCGTTGATCATCCTAGCTTGTCTCTAATTTCCATTGAGTCAACACTTCTTCCTTATGAAAGATACAAGCATCCAATGTACCTAAAACAAAATTCAAGTACAATATGGTCCCCAAACTTATTGGGTCCAAAGTAGTTAGACAACTACAATACATATGAGAGACTCCACATAAATATGTGCATATTTATATGAAATTGAATTCCATGCACATCTTAGCCAATTAGGATTTGGTGGAGTTTCCCCTACATATTGGATCAAGGAAAGCAAGCATGCCATAATATATATATAGTAAATATGCATGCACATGACTTTCAAGAACCAAAGGAGATACAATATGAACAAAACACCAAGTAAACCAAGAAGGCACACCAAAGTGTGACACGACAAAAGGTTGTTCAAACTATATCAAAAACCAAATAAACACATGGTAAACCACACAAGTCCAACAAATGAACTAGACAAAAGCCAAAGAGAGAGAGATGGACAAAAACACAAATGCTCAAGGGTTTATCTCATTCTAAAAGGTAAAAATAATAATAATAAAGGAATGAGACAAATCCAACTCCCCAAAAGAGCAAGGTTTAAACAACCACACCAAACTCCCAGCACTTTTCAAGATGGCACAAAGTACCCCCAAAAAAATCTTCCAAAGACACAAAACACGATATGGATCAAACACATGTTGTGAAGAGGCATAAAAGGAGTGTTCTAAATGATATATGAGAGCTCCCCCATTATTAGTGCATTATTTAAGATTTTGCATTTGAATACAAAATGCACACACACAGGATCATCATCTCTACCTACATCAAAAAAATAGAGAATTAAACAATTTCAAGTTAAATAAATATCCATAAGAGTCAAGGAAGACATGAGAGTCAACACAAAGCATTTTCTTGGCAAACGATAGGGCAAACATAAACAAAAGACAGATTGAAAATGATCAAAAATAACTACCACCTATTATAGTACCGAAAGTCCAAGGACAAAGGATATGCAATTATTTCCGGGTGGTAGTTTGCAAATATATCCAAGATCATATTCACGACAAGAGGCAAGAAGATCCAACATGAGACAACCAATGGACATTATAGAATTTGAATTTCTCAAGAGTATTGTACCACATAGATACTAGATAATATCCCAATTTAAATGCTAGGTGGTATTCCTCATGTACACACATTTTTAGGATTGTGGAATGCCTAAGCATAAAACTCCTCCAAAATGGGATAGTCCATTAATCTCTCACAAGAGCCAAATAAGATACCAAATATAATCAAGTAAGGCTCAACACAAGAAACACACATACATGGTGTGCCACCTAATCATACACAAATAAGCTTGATACCTCAAGATAATTAAGTGGAAAGCACAATGTACAAAAGCATGGAAGATACAAAACATACACATGCACAAGGGGGCGAGTAACTTTCAATGTAAAGAGTTTAGCATATGTTACCGCAAGGAGGAACATTGGATATATAATAGAATCATGATAATCCAAATGGTTTTGCTTGACAATAATAATTGATGAAGATCTCTCAATTCTTCATAATGTAGCCAATTCTCCAATGCCCTCCAAAACACACCTATTGATCAAGTTTCGGCTTGTTGGTACCCAACGAAGTTGGGTCCTAAGAAGTTAGTCACAATAGGCTTGGCAACCCAAATGGTTCTTTTCTTGAACCCACATTGAGCACTAACAAATTCGGCAAACACATTGCCAACCTCATCCTTACAAAGAGAATAAGTATCATCAATAATGATAGGGTTGGATGAGGAGATACCAATAGTGCATGAGGAATAAATGTGCCCCTTCGCACGACATATGTAGCAAGTTATTCTCTTGCCATCTTTCTTCTTAGGTGAAGCCACAACTCGAGGAAGAGCTTGAGTAGTCCTCTTAGGAAGAGGCCCGTCAATGACTTGAGGTGGGGTTTGAGGCCGCTTACCTTGTTGCTTCACACTAAGAGGCTTTTTCTTCAATGGGCAAGATCTAACATGGTGCCCTTCTTCCTTGCACTTGAAGAAAACAATGTTGGCCGGATTCTTGACTTGAACTTGGCCATTTTTCTTGTTTCCCTTATGCTTCAACTTGATAGTGGACTTGTTCTTGACATTGGAGTTGAATCCAAGCCCACTCTTGTCATTGGGGGATTTTTGCACACTCAAGATTTTGTTGAGTGTGGCCTTCCCTTGATGACCCTTTTTCAAGTCATTATTCAAATAAGTGACTTGATCCTTGAGCTCTTTGATTTCCTCTACATGGTTAGTTTCAACAAAAGTACTAGAGGAAGTAGATGCTAAATTGTTAGAGCAACAAGGCACGGAATGTAATTCATCACGAGATATAGCATGGTTGTGAGAGGATGAATTACAAGGACTAGCACATGGCAATATAACATTTGGAGTAGATATAGTGCTAATGTACACATGAGGCCCACTAAATATTACCTTTGACACGATGGCCTCATGAGCTAACTTTAGCCTACCATGGGAGAGTAGAAGATCCTCATGCGAGCTTGAGAGCTTAACATGAATTTCTTCTAATTTCCCATAGTTGCTAGTTAGCAAAGAAAGTTGAGCCTTTAGCTCAACATTCTCCTTCAAAATGGATGCTTCACAAGAAATAGAGTTAGTAGCACAAGCATCATTATTAATTGCAAGAGGTGAGTGCAACTTTGAAAGCTCTTTTGAGTAAGAGGCTTTAAGTTGCTCATGTGACTTGGTGAGTTTGATGAGCTTGCCCTTTATGACCCTAGAGCCATTTTTGAGGTGCTCAAAATCCTCAAGGAGTTTAGCATAAGCAACTTGAATCTCATCATTTTTACTTTTGAGATCACTTGCCACCTCAATATCTCTATCATGAGATCCTTTACTCTAGACAGCTCTAAAGCAAAGGTCTCCTCAAGAGATTCCTTAGTGGTTTGTTCCTCTTCAAGAGCTTTATTTAGGTTTGCAATTATATTAGCATATAGATGCTCAAGACTACCCATTTTATCAAAGGTGTTATCATGCACCTCAATTTGTGTTTCTAACTTATCAATATGTTCCTTGCTCTTAATAGCAAATTCCAAGATTTCAACAAAGTTAGAGCATGCAATATTGTTCTTAACAAGGGCACGATAAACAATCTCACCCTTTTCATATAAATCATCAATATCAAGCTCTTCTTCCACATTATCCACATCCTCCTCATCACAAGAGGTAATGGGTTCCAAAGTAGGAGTTACCTTTGAATCCCTAGCCATAAGGCATAGGTGGGTACCGGAAGGTGAAGACGAGATTGCATTTGTGGCTTCATTCAAAACCTTGTCTTGTCCCATAGAATCTTCGGTTTCCTCTACATGGTTAGCAACACAAGCACTAGAGGAAATAGAAGCATTTTTATCATGGCAACAAAAAACACAAACATATCATCATGAGGTTTATTAAAGTCATTTCTACATGATATGCAAGGACTATTAACACAAGCATGTAAGAAGTTTGTAGTGCTAGAAGTGTTAAAGTCCAAAGATAGATCATTGCAACTAGATAGAGATGATGGATTATAAATAGTAAGCACACTATCCAAATTGCAATTTCTATCACCACTCACCATATCATTACCTTGTGAAAAATCACATGTTGGTGAAGTGGTAGAAGATGAGAACTCATCTTGATCGGAAGTGGAAGCAACACAATCATCCTCAACAATATTGGACACAAAATATTTATCATGAAGTTTTGTCCATAAATCATGAGCGCTCCAAAAAGGAATGATTGAAGAGGTAACTACATAGCTCAAAGCATTAATAAGCACATTAGAAGCTTGAGTATCGAGATATAAGTTTTTCTCATCCTCACAAGATAGATTTTTGAAATCCATAGGACGAGAAAAACCTATATCTACAATACGCTCCAAATTTGGGTCCATGTCCCGAAAATGAATAAGCATACGAGTTTTCCATATATCATAATTTGTGCCATCGAATAAGAACATGTCATTGTGCACTAATACCCTAGCCGACATCTTTACTCTCAAGGCGGTGAAGCCTAAAATGAGAGACCAGGCTCTGATACTAATTGAAAAGGATACAGATGCCGCCTAGAGGGGGGTGAATAGGCGGTTTAAAACTTTTACGAGATGGGCTTAACAAAGGCGGAATAAAACTAACGTTTACTTTGTCAAGCACAAAACCTATATAAACTACGGTTCACCTATGTGCACCAACAACTTATGCTAAGCAAAATAATCAACTATGTGATAGCTAGATATAAGAATTCAAGCACGAAGGCTATCACAAAGTAAAGTGCATAAGTAAATAGATCGGGTATAGAGATAACCGAGGCACGCGGAGACGATGATTTATAACTGAGTTCCTCCCATAAAGAGAGTATGTCTCGTTGGATAGGGGTTGGTATCAAACCACCTACGCCACAAAAGGCCTTCCTTATTCTCTGGTGAATCTCACCCCAACAGGATCGATCCACACTTCCACTATCGGTGCACTTGTCGGTGGCAATCCGGAACCTCTCACAAGGTTGGGGCACTTCTCCACAACTTAATTGGAGGCTCCCAACAAACGCCACCAAGGCCACAACCTGCAACACCAACAAACCGTCTAGGGTTCCAAGAACCCAAGAGTAAAAAGCTTCTCAACTTTCACTCACCAAATCCTCCGAGGAGAACTCAAACCGATGCACCAAATGCAATGGCAAGAACACGGGAAGTGATCAAGTCCTTCTCTCCCAAATTCCACAAAAGCTACATAAGCTAGTGGGAGAATAAGAGAGGAAGAACACAAGAGGAAATCCACAAAAGAAATCCCAAGATCTAGATCCCAATATGTTCCCCTCACATAGAGGAGAGATGGATTGGTGGAGTTGTAGATCTAGATCTCCCCTTTCAAATCCCCCAAAAAGATTTAAGAAACATGGGAGGGATTAAGAGTATTTGTAAGCTCTTGAGATTCAAAACAATGTAGGAGAGAGAGAATGCAAGCCATGGGCCTAAGGAGGAAGAAGGGGTCTATTTATACCCCTCCCCAACGAAATATGACCGTTTGGGACCTTCCAGGCCGGATAATCCCCCTCCCCCCCGGGATATTCCGGGTTCCTCAGGCCAAAAAAATGGCTAAGAACTTCGCGGCGCGACTCTCGGTATAGGGGCGGATATTTGGGGCGGATTATCCGCCCCCCTGAAAACTGGCAGGAACAGCAAAACTGAAACCATCATAACTTTTGCATTCGGACTCCGATTTTGATGATCTTGGGCTCGTTTCGAAGATAGTAACGAGCTCTACAAGATCATGCAGGGAACCATCATAGTACAGCAAGGAAGGATAGAACCAAATGATGAAAGGTTTAACCTATCTATAAAAGACAAATCGGTAAAACCTCCAATATCGAAAACACAATAATGAATGCATATGAAATCCGTTTTCGATGAACTTGAGCTTGCTATAGAGATTGACACAAGATATAAATCCTCTAATGGATAAGAACCAAATAAGAACCAAGAAAGAGGATTCCAAGTATGCAAAGGTTTGAGCTCTCACCGAGGGATATGATCAAGTTACTCACTCGAGAGCCCCTCTTGATAGTACAATTATCTATCCTATAAATTGGTCTCCCCAAATAACACCATGAGACCGGTAAGAAAGAAACCCTATTAAGATCAAAACTTTGCCTTGTATATTCCACACCTCAATATGGAGCATCTTTCTTGATTGCACTAGCATAGGCTCAACTTCTACTTGACCAATCTCCAGATCATTCCTTGAAACCTTGATCAACACTTGATCTTCTTCACTTTATTCTTATTCCAACCTTGAAGCCACCAAATGGTTCAAGCATTGTCTATGGACAAATCCTATAAGTAAAACTCAATGCAAACATAAGTCCATAAAACATTGTCATTAATTACCAAAACCACACATGGGGGCACACATGTTCTTTCAGGGTGTCTCGCCGGGGGAGGACTGACCCAGGAGGGGTTGGTCGCTTCCTCTGATGATGCGGCAGTAGCTATCGATGTTTCGGCGGTCAGGACACCATCTCGCATGAGTACTCGCCATGGTCTGGATGCCCTTGGGGCGTCGGCCACTGACGAAGACTCCTTGGGAAAGGCTATGCGCAGAAAGGCGGAGAAGAATCTTGACTCGCAGGGTACTAAGACCTCCTCAAAATCCTTCCTTTCGTTTTCCACTCCTTTAATTGTTAATAAGTTGTCCAATTTTGGTGTTAGCTTGGGCAATTCTATAAATGAAATAAATTTGTCTAGTTCTGTTCTGAGACACATGAAGGTTGATCGTTTAACGGTTACTCCTAAGGTCTCGGATTTTCCTGATACTTCATCAATAGAGGAGGAGGAGTTACATGCCACAGTAGATGGTCAACTTCTCTCTTATCTGGTTGGTGAAGTGTCAGATGTGCGATTTGATGAGACAGTCCTGGGTTCACTCTATGAACTTAAAGCGTCGGGTCGAAAATCAAAGAACCAGCGGTCTCGGAAAAAGCCCCGTGTATCCAAACCTTCTATTGTTTCTCAATGAATGGCATGTTTTCAAATAGCAGAGGTATTCGTGACTTGGCTAAACATTTGTTCTTTGCTGATTGTGTGACAGATTATAGATTGGATTTTCTGGGTATTTCTGAGACTGGTAGACGGGATTTTTTACAAGCCCTACTGAATCGCCTATCTGGTGGAGTGGACTTCACGTGGATATCATGTCCACCGTGCAGTAGATCTGGGGGGGATCTTCTTAGGCGTCTATGATGAGACTATGGATGTCTTGGCTAGTTTGGTGGGAGATTTTTTTATTAAACTCCACATTCGAAACAAAGCTGACAATTTTATATGGCCACTAGTCGTTGTTTATGGAGCTGCCCAGGATGTTTATAAATCTGGTAAAAGACAATCCATACCCTATTCTTATAGGCGGGGATTTTAATTTACTAAGATTTCCTCATGAGAAAAGTCGGGGACGGTTTGACGAACATTGGCCCTTTTTATTCAATGTTGTCATCGACAGTTTGGACTTAAGAGAGGTTACAATGTTGGGAAGATAGTTTACATGGGCTAACAGTCTTCCGGAGCCTACATATGAAAAGCTGGATAGAGTGCTTATGGATACCGAATGGGAAGAAAAATTCCCTATGGTAACCGTCCGCGCTCTCGAGCATATTGAGGCTTTGTCAGATCATGCACCTTTACTTTTAACGGTTGGTGTACCGTCTCGAAAATCTATGCATGAGTTCAAATTTGAACTTGGATGGATGACTCGTGACGGTTTCTATGACATGGTAAAGGCTACTTGGGAGAAACCTGTCTGTGGTCATACACCTATACAACGATGGAATAATAAATTGTGTGCTTTATGCAAGTTCCTTCGGGGTTGGGCTCGACACACAGCTGGAATCCTTAAGAAGGATAAAGTACGCCTTTGCTCTATCATTGACAACCTGGATTCTGCTGCGGAAGTTAGGCCTTTATCTGCACAAGAGATTGAGCTTAAAATTCAATCGAATGCGGAAATAGCCCGACTCCTTCGGGAGGAGGAACTTAAATGGTACCAACGCTCTAAGGCGAATTTTATCCTTGAAGGAGATGCGAATACAAGTTACTTCCATGTTGTGGCCAATGGCAAGCATAAGAAGAAACTTATTCACTCTATAATCCAGGATAAAGGTACTATAGAGGGCCAGGAGCATTTAAAAACTTATATTACAAATTATTACAAATCCTTGTTTGGGGCACCGACGGAAAATTCCTTTTCGTTGGACGAGTCCCAAATTGAGGATATTCCTCAGGTTTCCACTGAGGAAAATAACTTCCTAACCGTCCCTTATACAGAGGAAGAGGTTAAGAAAGCTGTTTTCCAGATGGAACACAACAAGGCGCCAGGACCTGATGGGTTTCCAACGGAATTTCACCAAAAGTTCTGGGAGGTCATCAAGGAGGACCTAATGTATTTGTTTCAGTTTTTAAAATACGGTCAGCTAGACATATTTAGGATTAATTTTGGCAAGATAATTTTACTTCCTAAGGTTAATAATGCAGAATGCATACAACAGTATCGCCCTATCTTCCTTCTTAATGTTAGTTTTAAAATTTTCACAAAAGTTGCCACGATTAGACTAAATTCTGTAACTGATCATGTTGTAAGCCCATCTCAAACTGCTTTTATGCAAGGACGAAACATCTTAGATGGTGTAGTAATTCTGCATTAAACAATCCATGAACTATACACAAAAAAATTGAACGGTGTATTGTTCAAGATTGATTTTGAAAAGGCTTATGATAAAGTTAATTGATCGTTTCTTCAGCAAACACTCCGTATGAAAGGTTTCTCGGAGGAGTGGCGTGCTCTTATACAATCCTTTGTGTCTGGTAGCAGTGTTGCCATAAATGTTAACAATGACACTGGCAAATACTTCCAGACCAAAAAAGGGTTACAAGGGGATCCATTATCGCCCATATTATATAATATAGTGGCTGATATGTTGGCTATCCTCATTGAGAGAGCTAAGGCTGATAGCCAAATTGAAGGATTAGTTCCCCATATGGTGGATGGTGGTCTATCTATTCTTTAATACGCTAACGATACTATCTTATTTATGGAACATGATCTAGAGAAAGCCAAGAATCTGAAATTAATTTTATCAGTATTTGAGCAACTCTCGGGATTAAAGATTAACTTCCATAAGAGTGATCTATATTGTTTTGGCGAGGCTAAAAACGAGGCCCATCTATATGCTGATTTATTCGGCTGTGGTCAGGTACTTTTTCCAATCAACTATCTGGGAATACCGATTCATTATCGGTGGCTCACGATTGCTGAATGGAAACTCGTTGAGGAAAGACTCCAAAAACGACTTAATAGTTGGAAAAGTAAATTGATATCCCTAGGCGGAAGACTTGTACTCATAAATTTAGTACTCACCAACATGGTACTGTATATGATCTCGTTTTTCCAAATACCAAAAGGTGTCTTGAAGAAAGTGGATTATTTCCGATCAAGATTTTTTTGGCAAGGGTATAGTGAGAAAAAAAAATATCGACTGGCCAGATGGAATGTGGTTTGCCGACCGACAGAATTTGGTGGACTTGGTATTCATGACTTGCAAGCCAAAAACACCGCGCTTCTGGGTAAATGGCTTTCCAAGCTAATCACAGAAGAAGGTGTCTGGCAAACCATTTTATGGAGGAAATATGTTGGCTCCAGAGCTGTGTCTCAAGTGGTTTGGAAACCCGGTGACTCACATTTTTGGGCTAGACTAATGGCATCCAAACAACACTTATTTTGTTTTGGTGTTTTCAATATTAAGGATGGATCGCAGATTAGATTCTGGGAAGATAAGTGGCTTGGCCAAAGTTCTCTCCGGAAACAATATCCAGATCTATATTCGATTGTTAGACATAAAGGAGATACTCTTTCCAATGTATTGGAATCTAGTCCTCCCAATGTATCTTTTAGAAGAAGTCTCTTAGGCCCCAGACTAGTATCTTGGAACAATCTCTTATTAAGATTAGCCACGGTACAATTGTGTGAGGGTATTGATGAGTTTAAATGGAATTTGGTACAGAATGGAAAGTTTACTGTCGATTCTATGTATAGAGCTTTGATCCAACCTAATATTCCAGTCGATGATAACTGTAAAATTTGGAAGATGAAAATACCCCTTAAAACGAAGATATTCGCTTGGTATCTCCGAAAAGGAGTTATTCTTACGAAGGATAATCTTGTCAAGAGGAATTGGCATGGAAGTATACAATATGTTTTTTGTCACCATAATGAGACAATCAAACATTTATTCTTCCAATGTAAATTTGCTCGACCTATATGGTCAATCATCCAAGTAGCCTCTGGTTTATCTCCTCCTCGTTCGGTTGCCAATGTCTTTGGTAACTGGTTGCATGGGATTGAGGATAAATTTGGGACTTTGTTTAGGGTGGGAGCGCTTGCCATTATTTGGTCGCTTTGGATATGTAAAAATGATAGGATTATCAATGACATCTTTTGCTCTACTCTGCAGGTTATCTACCGAGCCACGGCTATCCTCCGGTCATGGACTACTCTTCAGCGTATGGAGTTCCGCGATTTATTTGTGGAGGGGTGTATGCGGTTGGAGGACACGACGAGGGATATTTTCTCCCGACATGGATGGCAGCGTGACATGCGGCTAGATACAACATAGTTCGAGCAAGGATTTAGCTTTCTTATTATTGTAATTTTCGTAACTTGGTTTGATTTTTGTCGTGTGGTTGATCGGCTGTGTGCATCTTAGCTATGTAGAGGCCGGGTATAAATATTACTATAAGTAATAAAATGCCCATTTCCAAAAAAAATGTGTGCTATATAGTACTATGTAGGTAGCCCCTTATACAATGGAGAGAAAACACAATGAGATATTGATGATGCTCTTGTTATCTACCTCCACTACTTCTGTTTGTTTGTTATCTACCTCCACTACTTCTCTTTGTTTGTTATCTACCTCCACTGAGACCTCTTCTCTATATGTGCCCAATCCTGTGTATGGCTTACTTGATCATTTGTGTCCATGTGTCGACATATATGGTATCGATGGCACTATTCTTCCAAAGTCGTTTTCTTGTCGTGATGTTGTTCTACATACGAATGGAAAATTATGATTGTTGGAGAGATTTTTCCCATGAGTACACACTCACATGTGGTATCATGTCTCTCTCCCTCTCCCACGTATGTTCCATCACTTGAACATTGATCTAAAAGTTCAAGACACCCTCGAATGGTTATATTAACCTATAGGAGGAACTTCTTGTTGCACGTGGTTTTATACTAGAGCATGGTCACAACTACGGTTACACATTAGCTCCTATGGCTCATAGAACCATTGTTAGCACTCTTCTCATCTTTTATTAATACTATGTGTTGCGTGTTTTACTATGTGTTGCATTGTCTCATTTATTTTAACAACTCGAGCTTCATGAACATCATGACTCTGTTTACTAAGTTTTTGTCTTACTCGTGGATGGACAAGATTCTAATATTTGGAATGTTGATGAGTGCATTTTGCATCATGTTTTACCTTATGTTTTTGCATCAGCAGAGTTAGGATTTCAGTATTTTACCACGCGTGTGCGCACCTTCTATGCTTGTTTCACCATGGTCCTAGATTTAATAAAGTTGATGGGAAAATCAATTAAAGTTATCATTTGTAGGCATAAGTATGCTAATTGGAAACCATAAGTCTACCATACAAATATCCACACACATGGGAGAAAAGCCAATGAGAAAAGGCGCGCAAAGAGATGTATAGAATATTTAATGAGCATTGGTACAGTCGGGGATGACATTCAATTAATATTTTCACCCTGTGCAATCGGATTGGAGATCAGATCTACAGAGAAGTCGCAAACCACCAAAACCTCACTTCCGGAAGGGTTCTACCACACATCAGATCAGATCTAAATGGGAATTCGCAGAAGGATATCCATATCCACTATTGCTCAGGTCTTGGAGGCTTCGGCGTCATCTTCATTATCAACTACTGCATCACCATCATCATCAATAACGTCTCCATCACCAATCCCCCCATTCATCTCTTTGTAATTTCAAACCCTACTATAAATTTCACATGTATTTATTCATACATTCATTCTCCATTTATATTATTATGACGATGTTGATTACTGCCATGAGTGCATGGTTTCCGTTCTTCTTGGGAAGATAGAGAAACCCTAGCAATGTCATGAACTGAAATAAAGATTGTTTGAGCCTCTAATTATATTATTGTGTATTCAAATTTCTCTCTTGATATTATTCAAATGTTGACTAAATATTATTTGCTCTTCGGGGACAAGAGAGGAGGTTGCCATAGGTGTATGACTGATGTTGGTGATGCTAAGTGATATATTACACTGCACTCGAAGTCCATGCATCAACGTGGTATAAAGGAGATCCAAGAGCCTATATCCATAACCATGGGATACCCTTAAATGCAAGTGAAATCAAGAAAAGTTATTGTTTATGACTATTTGTGGTTATGAGGGGTGAGATGGTGATAACCCCCAGGTGCAGGGGATCACCATAGTACCTCTCAATGTGGAAGTAGGGTATCGGTCCGCAGGAGCAAGAAGGAAAATCTATCTATTCTCTACAACTAAAGTGTCACAAGTTTTAGTTGATTATGCACTAAACAAGTTTTAAGGAATAAGATAGTTGTTTTAATAGATGCAAATTTAATGTAACAAAACAAGAATGTAAAAGTGTAACAATCCTCATCAATGCAAGAGGACAAGACAAGGGGTTTTCTATTATGGGAACAATGGACCATGGGTTCATGGATTCACTTAATCCTCTCTTCTCCATCTATGGTGATTATCATGTTTTGGATAGTAAAGTTACACACAATTGTAATGTTTTAATGGTACTTTTATGGTGGCTACATGTCGTAAAACACATAGGTGAAGTACTCCTTTGTGTTGCTAGGTCACCCTTGCAATAAGGCTAGCATTTGGTTTGTGTCACGCCACACATCATACTTCTCCCTTTTTACCCCTAGATAAAGGATGTTGGGCTGCATTGTTGTCACTCAATACATATGTCATTGTCTCTCGGCCACCGATTACCTACATATATCATACTTATTAATGGAAAACATTCTAAACACTAGATTCATATGTTGTGATATGTTGTTAGTATTATCACATCTCTCTCATCTACCCCCATTTGGTGGTGTCAATCACCTCATGATATGGATAAACTAGGCATTATGTATAGATCTAAACCATTACATGCATCATAGAATATTCCCAAAGTATGACAAAACATACAAGATCCAACACAACGATAAATGAATAACAAGTACTATCTCATAACACAATATCCACCATAGGAATTAAATAGATAGATCCATACTCGTGCAAGGAACATCATATGGACTTCAACAATGATCATACATAGAGAGATTAGATCAATTTACCACCATAAACCCAAAGTCCATGGGGGTGTACTACTCCCCTCTCATCATGGAGAGTGATGAGGAGGCGTTGGTGAAGGAGGAGACGTGGACGGAGGCGATTCTGACAGTGGTTCCTCCTCCAATCTTCCTCCGGGCGGCGGCCTGCTGGCTTTCTGTTACTTGGTTTTTGATCTCTGCCTCCGTCTGTCTCGATAAAGGCCGCCAGGGAGTATATATAGATGTTTTTAGGTCAAAACGAAGCGAATGACGGTGGAATCGACGGCGTCGGAGTTTCGACGGCTGAGATAGCCCCAGTGGCGCGCCCTCTAGTAAATGGGCTCCCATTTTCAGCTTGTTAGATCCTTTGGGCTCTACTTTGGCTCGTTGCATTCGTATGGAAATTATCTAACAAATCCCGTTGACCTAGCTCCGTTTGGAGTTCCGTAGATCCTAAAAAGTCAAAAACACTAACATAAAGATAGAACCAAAAGAGAGGGGATTGTTTATAAAGTCCCCAAAATCAATGTAAAACATGGATCTAACATCATATATGTTGCAAATATGTGGGAAATCATTTCAACAAACTATAAAGTTTATGTATGCATTTTACATGCATCAACATCCCCAAGCTTAACCTATGCTCGTCCTCGAGCATATATGAAGGTGATGAAAATAAACATGGACTTTGGAGTTTGTTACTTTCGATTCTTTCATTATTATGCAAAATGATCACATCTCTCACACGCTACGGACGTGTTTAGATGGTCATTGTCTAGTTTAAGCCGAACTGACTCTCCGCTACTACAGGTTACGGAGAGAACCTCCACAAGCTCGCACATCCGCCATCCACTCTCTGTCGGCGAGAACATCTGTGCGTGGGACTTTCTATTAATCTCCCTTTCTCTCTCGACAATTAAATATGTCCGACAATGTGTCTAGAGTCAAAGTGGCCTGCCTGTTTTGGTTGCTGTCGATCGATACCGATGGATATTTCATATTGTATGATATTTTCATGGAGACAGAGCAGGATGATGTGTGCGCCGATAGACAGAGGATATGGACGTAGTGTAAACCAAAATCACAACTTTAGTCTCGCTATTGTATGGGTGGGAGCATCACATGCACAATTTGCTAGGGGCATGTACAATGGTATGGAAGACATTCCTTTTCAGAGTCCTCCACAACATCTAGAGAAGACAATATATATATAAATTATACTCCTTCCGTTTAAAAATATAAAATGTTTTAGCTTTATGAAGCAAATATATCTAGCCTCTTTTAGTATGTAGGTCTACTCAGGAATGAATCTGTACAATAAAAAAGTCTAGATATATTTTCTTCACAAACCTAAAACATATTATATTTTTAAACGGAGGGAGTACAATATATTATATCTTATTGTCATCTCTAGTAATTAATAAGAATTAAGTTTTTTAGTAAGAAATTGATTTTCTAAGAGAATATATATGGTACACCAGAGATAATAACCTTCTCTTATTTCTAAAAGATCATCCCTTAACTAAGGAAAGACAACCTTCTCTTTCTTATTTCTCTCTAATCCAAGTAAGTACAACTCCAACATGGCAACCATAAGAGAAAGATGATATCACCCCATTATACATGCCCTAATAGATGCTACTTTCCCTGACTTGCCTCACAAGTTTCAACAAAAATAAATTCGATAATGATGATATATTAATGTCAAGTTGATATAAGGTATATCTGCTCCATGTAACAACACAAGGTCAACAACTAGTTCAGGCATCATGTGCTCCTTTGATTCTAAGGATCTTAAAATGCAGTCCTATGGAATTTCAAACCTATAGGATTTTTGGATTAAATAGTGTTTGGTTACATAGGAAACCAACGAAATTGTGAGAAGAGGTTGGAGGGGATGGAAATTTTCCTCCATAATAGAGTACAAAGGACGGATTTGCTAGAAAACATTCCTAAGGATTAAAATTCTACAAAATATCCTACAGAAATCTTCTGAATCAAACTATATTCACACCAAAATTATTCAAAGGAGAGACAAGAGACAATATATGTTTGGAATTTGTGGGCTTTATGCACATGAAAAAACCCTGAAAAAAATCTTAAAAGCTCATTTGTGTATGACAAGAGGTGGAACTATGTTTCGACTCATAATACTCATAGAGAGAGTTGGACCACTATGTGAAGCAGCATGACCTAGGCATGAATGATAGCTATGAGTGCATCTTGATAATGGATAAGGGTCATCTTGTCAACCTAATGAAACAGATCTAGCATGAGTACTACTGACAATAAAGGCGAAGTACAAAGAGTAGGGAAGAGGGAGGTATAGTGGTATATATACCTCCGCCATGGAAGGCGAGGGAGTATGAAGCCAAGGAGAGGGAAGGAGATGCAGCCACTATCCTGGCTGGTTGTCTGGTGCTAGAGTATAAGGAATCATTCGATGCTCGGTTAGATCCACATCTTATCCGCCGCCACCCCGCCACCGCCACGCGTGTAGAAAGAGGAAAATGGGGTTTTTTGCATAGTGTCGATGAAGGGAGGTGGATGAATGGCGATGGTGGGGTGAGTCTTTCGTTTCCGTCTTCGTGGGCATGGATGTCACGCGCATGCTATTGCTTCTTTTCGTAGCTAGGGGCATGGCTCCACTGAAACGGCCAATTCAGACATTTTGCGGATGGTGTGGCCCACCTTGCATACCCAGCATATTTGGAGAGCATGCAGTGTACCAAACGCGCTTAAGACATGGGTGATGAATTTGTTGGGACTGTCTCAACATCACTTGATTGATGGTTGCTCCGTCTAAGATCGACTATGACAACATCGTCTTTACCACCATGGACCAGAATACTTATGCCACTGCAGCCGCTCTCTCCACTCATGTCATCGTACCGCCAACCCCTGCCAAAACTTATGTAACTTTTGCCCATCTTATTGGTATACATTTTTTGTTGGTTAATTCATACATATATGTGCTTCGTTTTTATCTTTCACTTGTTAGTTTGCCTATGATAATTAAAACACGGTTGTCATGGTATTAATATGGATTGAATGGGTGAATTTTTGGTTCACATGGGCACCACTGAACCATTTTTTTCTTCTAAAAGGCGAAGTCAAATTTCCGAGTTTCAAAAATCTGGAAAATAATCCGATGATATATCCCGCGAATGTGCAAAAAATAAATTGCAAATATTTGTAATACGAGCTATACTAAAATGGGGGGGGGGGGGGAGTGGATATGAGTATATATTTTTTGGATCTCCAAATTTTATCAGTTCTTTTTTTGTTTTTGTATAGTACACAATATAAAGAATAGCCCCAAAGCTATTTTCATATTTTTTGAAACTTATAATTATGATTTTTGTTATTTTTTTAAATGAAGGGAGCACTAGAGGTCAGGAGCAAAAAACATTTTCCAGGACTAAATCAATTTCAATACCCTAATATGTATATTCAATTTTGGGGCTCAAAACATGGTGTTTATACAAAATGTGGGCTTCTAAATTCCACCAGCAGAGCCCACTGATTGTCTAGTGTCAGTTCTGCCTTCCCGGGAGTCATTGATCTCGTCCCATACACATCGTCTCATGAGCTTACTTTCTAGATTTACTGCTCTTCTTTACTCCAGCAAAAACGCTTTCTAGATCAATGCATGGGTTTCATCCCAGCTGTAGTCACAACACAACAGCTACACAACAAAAACTCATGTTTTTCCTCAACAAAATTATTTTCAGCATGAGTCATCACAACATCAATTCATTAGGGTTATATTTTGCCCGTTGCAACAACACACAAGAAACAGCCAAACAAATCTGCACACCGATGGATGATCCCAAAGTGAGAAAACTTAGGATACTTGAATAATCACCCAGTCGGACTGCGAATCCAAAGCAATGCATACAAGGACAAAAAAAGAGAACAATTCAACATGGTACTCGCGTCACACGTTAATTTCCTCTCAAAATTGGGATTTTCTTCTTACACATGACGATTCTTTAGTTAATAACCACGTACAGACTTGAAATAAAAAAAAGATATTTTTCCTTGCCAGCTTGGCAAAAAGGGCGTATATCCTTTACAGAGCCCATCGCTAACGCAATCGAACTCTGTCATATAGCTCAACCCAATTCTAAATTAATTATACAACAGGGACCTGAAAGCCGGACTTTACTCAGAGACGCTGCAAAACGAAAGAGATGGGTATGAGATGAAATAACAGCAACGAATCCCAGAAGGCTCCATTCATCCCACTTTTCTGTAAATACTGCTCAAGTTCAGTTCATCCACCCGCGAAAAGAAAACGCTGATACCTGCAATTACGCAGCTGCTAGGTTTCTCCCCAACGGACAGGCGGCGGGGTCATCACACCGATGACATGTTGTGAACGCCTCTAGCTGTACATATTAGAGGTCAAAATAAATATGCTCCTCCTATATCTCTATGCGGCTCGGCAGCATGTCTGCATGTGATGCAGAAAGCACCATCCAAGATATGAAGGATATATAGGATATTTCCAGAAAGCAGCAATGATGGTCAGCATTTCTGTGCAAGCGTTGGGGTACCACCGCCACCCCTTAGTGAAAGCAATGGGCCACCATATAACCTCTTGCCGATAAGCGCAGGGTCCATGAATAATACTACAACAGTAATATCATCATGGAAATGTCTCCTGACCCCGCGATCAATCTTCTTCAAGTCTGAGTACCTCATTTCTCTTTTCTTTGCTGCCTCACGAAGAGCTGCCTTTATTAGCCTTCTTGCAATACCCTGCAGACATTTTTCATGATAATGTTTAGCAACCAGCAACTGAGAACTGAACTTCCAGAGAATGCACTAACTCAGCATTAATTTGCAAAATGAGAGCATCACCTATGAAGATCAACCTAAGAATGAAAGGTGCCTTCGTCATTTTAAAATTGTAAGGTCACTTTGTTCAATTTTTGATTAATTATGCAAGGTGCCTAAGTATGAAAGACAATATTTAAGATAACTTTTCATGATGGTCAACCTAAGTATGAAAGGTACCTTCGTCCTTTTTAAATTGTAAGGTCACTTTCTTCAATTTTTGATTAATTATGCAAGGTGAGAATGCTTGCCCTGGGCAGACATTCAGGTAATTTCATTAAAAAAGGAAAACTTGAGGGATACACAGAGAAGGCAAACTATGCTTGAACCGTCAAAATGATGGCACTCTTTGCATTGGTATATCCCCACAAAGCAGGGTCTAGATAGGAAACTGAGACTAAACCGACCAGGGGACAAAAAATGCCATGATTTAATAATGTACTTGATTCTACGACAGTGATAACAAAAACTAAAATACATGTTGATGAATTGACTCACATTAGAAAATGAGTTAACTAAACGTCGAACTGACATGAACACATTGTGCGGCTAACCTAGTTCCAAACAATAACTCAAGGACTCTTTCTGCAAAAATAAAATATACATTCACGGCAGACCCAAAGACTATTTAAGCCAACATGAGGAAGCAAGCGTGAACTAGGTAAAAGAGCTAATTATCTTATTAGACCTGCCTATTTACGAGGATGATAATGTTGAAGAAATTTTATCAATGTGTGTAGATCTAACATCACATAAAAACTATATTTTTTTACAGAGCTAATATCACTTACTAACAAAACACATGGGTGTTCTAACATATAGGTAATAATTATTATTCAAAAGGATTAAGGTTGCTAAATATATTACTCATTAAGGTTGCTAATATCATGGCATCTTTTATTATATTTACCATGATATTTGTGATTGCCACAGAACCGTATAATTTCTTCTCACAATTGTGATATCCATGAAACCCCTAACTTTATTTTTAACCCGTTAAAGATGATGCTTTCGCAGTTGCAAGGGCCAACGTGCTAGTTAATAGTACTATAGTAGCAAAACCACAAAATATTGCTTGCAAAAAACAACGCCATCTAGCTTTGGCAAGGGCGGAGTGGCCCCTCGCAGCAGACTCGCCCATGGAGTTACGGCGGCGGCCAGGTACATTATAGGTCGCCATGGCTGCCACGGGAAAACACAAGATTGATAGAGGGGATGATTGGGGAGATTCGGTGCGAGAGACACGCATCATGCGCAAGCGGCGGGGGAAGCAAGAGCGCCGTGATTTTTCTGGGCGTCTATGGAAGGCGTGTGAGAGGTGGTTTCGGTGGGGCCATGACCGTGATGTAATTGGTTGTGGTGTGGCCGTGAGGGGAAGAGATCTCCCGGATGATGTGAAGCGTTTCCTTTTGCAGAATTTGCTTTGGTTAGCTTTATGCTTTTGTACAGCAGAAGTAGGCACGAGAGCACAACCAAAGGGACCCTAAAACCCTTTGGTTAGCTTTTATGCTTTTGTACAGCAGAAGCACCGGAAGCAGAATAAAACGGACCCTAATTATAGTTTGGAAACCGTGCTAGATCTAGCCACACTATATTCTCTACTTACTTGAGGTACATGTTTTCTTCTCAAACTGTGGCGCTTTCTAGCAAACAACAGAGAAGCAGAAAGTAGAACCACAATTTGGGCATCCACAAACAACAACAGAGATGGCCGATCTCGGTAGTACTCGTAGCTGCTACGACCTGCCGGCAGATTCGATGATTGAGCCTGTGGCTCGGGCAGAGCAGTACTTGAAGGAAGTGGCCGAGGCTGAGATAACAGATATGTGTGATACTCCCAGCCGTAGCCACCAGCAAGTTGTGGATTCCGCAGAAGCAATGCCTGCTCTGGTTGAGGAGCACTACTTGAGTAAAGCAGCTCAGGAGTTCAAGGTTGATTTCGAGAAAAGAGAAGAGAAGATGCACAGGTTCCCGGCAAGCCTGCGCGGTCTGGGCAGCCAGTACATCGTGCCAAGGGTGGTGGCTATCGGCCCTTACCACCACGGCTCACCCCACCTCCGCCAGATGGAGAAGGTGAAGCACGTGGCTGCCTACCACTTCGTCAACAGGTCAGTCCACTCACTTGAGGAGATCTATGGGGCTGTCGTCCTGGTAACGCATCAAGCGCGCGGACTCTATGCTCATGAAGCAGTTGCACACATCGGCCATGCTGACTTTGAGGCTATGATGTTCTATGATGCATGTTTCTTGCTGGAGTTTCTGCTTTTGTCTAACTTTACAAAGCACGCCCCATGTCCAGAGTTGCTATCAGTTTTTCGCCCCAATGGAAGGCATATCATTAGAGATGCAATGCTGCTTGAGAACCAGCTCCCCTGGCTAGTTGTGGAAACCCTCCTCAACTTTAGACCTGAGCTTGTGCAAGTAGTGAAGAACACAATTTCAATGATGGGAGATGGTCTCATGAACCGTGTGTATCGTGCTGCACCAGAGGAAATCTTGTCAGAATTGGATGAAGAGTACACGCCACCTCATGTCCTTGGTCTCTTCCGATTCTACAAAACAAGAAGCAAGAAGAAGGCCATCAAAGCCAGCAAGATATCCTGCATTAAGCGTGTATTTTCATTATTGATCCCTGCCGAATGGTTTGCTACTCTGCCAGCCATCTTGAGGCCTGGGGCCATGCAAGTTCTGAAAAATTCCAGGAAAAGACTCAATCCAATCTCATCATCTACAAGTGCCATCGAACTTGCAGAAATTGGCATCAAGTTGAAAGCAATCAAGACAGGAAGTTTCACAGAAATCGGCATCAGGAAAGGACCCCTCTTTGGCGAGCTTTTCTTGGCGCCACTACTGCTCACCAGCACAACGGCGTGTTGGCTTGTAAACATGGCGGCTTTCGAGGTATGCACCGACTCAGGGGCATATGTTGACAAAGATACATCCGTCTGCTTGTACATCACCCTCCTTTCAATGCTCATGGACTGTCCGGCAGATGTACACGAGCTACGAGCAAAGCATCTTGTGCAAGGAGGACTCACAAACAAAGAGATGCTTGAGTTCTTCAAGAGCCTTACCAAGCACCTGACCGTCGGCCCCTCCTACATGCGCATATTATACCACATTGAGAAATACAAGCTGAACAGGTGGGTGTGGATCAAGGTGCACAGGTTCATCTACAACAACATCAAAACCATTGTCACGCTCTTCACCGTGGTTGGTGTTCTAGTGGGCATCTTCAAGACGCTCCTCTCTCTCAAGCAACACTAGCCATGTTAGACCATGTTTACCATATTTACATACAAATGATGTACTTTGTTTACGGTGGTGTGATGTTAGTTTTATGTTACAGAGTACTGCAGGTGTTGTATGTACTGCATTTTACAGATATTTTTTTAAGTTGTACTGTAGGTTTCCCCCACTGCATTTTATTATTATTGTCAAATAAAGGTTATACTACACAAATGGTGCTGGAGATTTTCTCCTGGAAAAAGAAACAAAAATCTAAACTAGGCAAAAGAAAGCATCCTTCTGATAAAGGTTATAGTACATAAAGGTTTCATGCATAATATGATCTCCTGATAGCTTTGTGCAACAACAGAGCCATCTCATCTTTGAAGTTCCTTATGCATCGATATCTACTGTTAAGTGTATATGTTCTCTTGTATTATATACTGTCAAGATCAGTTAGAATTAGACTTGGCCACACCCTGTAAGTTGTACACGGTTCAGGATCAGTGCACGATGCCCTCTCTCTGTAACTGCTGCTAGCAAGCCTATTTGTACCCTGTTCTGAATGAATGAAATCAAGCCCAAAGTTTCAGTTCAGTTTTCTGTCCATCATCTACTAGGCGCAATGCCCTTGAAGGTAAAAACTTTCTTCCACACCAAATAGCCCAGCATACTAACAGATTGTTTGGTGTAATTTATTGTAATTCTGATTTACAACACCAGTTGACATATATAATTTGGGAGCAACTAATAACTAATACATCTACCAGTTTAGTCATGTTCTCCTCAAAGCTCTCCGCTGATCGCCGAGTCATAGTCAAGCAACAGGTTTGTGTATTACATGTTCATGGACGACCAAGAAGTCCCTTCAACATGTGGTTAGCACTCCCACTCCGCTGCGTATTCTATCATCTGAGCACGGAATTCTCCACTGAATTATGGTTAGCTCACTGGTGCCGATACCTCATAAATCCGAGTCAAGAGCGGATGGTTCTGCAACTTGTACTTCTCAATCAACATCGCCCAGGCTGCCTCAAACTCATCAGCAGTCAACACGTAACCCTCAAACTCGTAGTCAGGCTTCAAACACATATGCGTGTACCATTTTGTAAGAGAAGGAGCAGCACATGAAGCATGCGAGGTGTTGCACATGTATCTGTACCATCTGATAATTCATACTACGAGCTAAACAGGTAACCTTGGAACTGATTCTTAGGATTTGATTATGCAAACTGAAACTCTTGTGTGCAACACCCCAGTTCCTCGGGGAAGCACCAAATAATTGGTACGGTGAACAATGCTAGCTCTTACAGAGACAGAGACAGAGACAGAGTACTCTACTTAACATAAAGTGATATTTTAGCTTCAGAGACAGAGTACTGCAGTTTTATCTGCTCTGCACATGCCACAAGTTTGTAAATTCTTAAGATGGTTCTGACACACCAAGTGGATTGCGTGACACATTCCGAATTTTGTCAATTACTTTTGCTCCAATTGGATGTCGGTGTCTCTTAAGTGTGTCACCCTATGGTTCGTGAATAATGCAGACATGATCGAGACCCCTCTCGGATCAATAATCAGAAGCGGGATCTGGAGACCCATACTGACTCTCACACATTCAACGATGACTTTCTTGTGATCGTCGGAACCTTTTATGCTAGTATCTTAATCCCTTTGTTTCGCGATAGATTACATGCCCGAGATTCGATCATCGGTATCTCCATACCTAGTTTGATCTCCTTACTGACATGCACTCTTTTCTTGTTCCCGTGATATAATATTCTAGTGATCAAATCACTTGCTTGCAAGCTAACCAATGTGATATCACCGAGAGGGCCCAGAGTATATCTATCCGTCATCGGGATGAACAAATTCCACTCTCGATCCATGGGCCTCAACATAACACTTTATTAGTTCTGAACCCATCTTTATAATCGCCCTGTTACGGTGTGACGTTTGATGTTATCAAGAAACTCTTCCGGTGTTAGTGATTGACATGATCATATGGTCTAAGGATTAGGATCACTTCGTAAGTTGTTATAGCAATATAAAATCAATGACTTTGATAGTAATGCTATACTTTGGATGAATGTTCATCACACCATTACACTAATGTTGTGATCCCGTTAAAAACAACATCCAATGTCCATGATCAGAAAACCTTGATCATCTTGTTAATCAACGAGCTAGTTTATGAGAGAGGCATAACTAGGAACTTTATGTTTGTTTATTAAACACACGTGTATTAACATTTCTATATTAATACAATTATAGCATGCAAAATAAACATCTATCATATACTTGGAATAAACATAATAAACACTTTATTATTGCCTCTCGGGGCATTTTCCCTTCAGTCTCCCACTCGCACTAGAGACAATAATCTAGTTACATAGTGATGAATCTAACACCCATGGAGTTATGGTGTTGATCATGTTTTGCTCTAGGGAGAGTTTTAGTCAACGGATCTGCTACATTGAGATCCGTGTGTACTTTACAAATCTTTATATCTCCATCCTTGACATGCTCGCGGATGGAGTGAAACCGGCGCTTAATATTGTGGGAATTCTTGTGAGACCTTGGTTCTTTGGCATTAGAAATGGCACCATTGTTGTCACAATAGATCACCATTAGGTCCAACGCGTTTGCAACCACACCTAGTTCGGATTTGAACTCCTTCATCCAAACCGCTTCCTGAGCCGCTTCCGAAGCAGCAACATATTTGGCCTCCGTTGTTGATCCCGCCACCACAGGTTGTTTGGAACTCCTCCAACTAACCGCTCCGCCATTCATGAGAAATACGTATCCGGATTGAGACGTAGAGTCATCCGGGTCGGTGTCAAAGCTTGCGTCGACATAACACTTAGCGACGAGCTCTTATTCACCTCCATACACAAGAAACATATCCTTAGTTCTTCGTAAGTACTTAAGGATATTTTTTACCGCTATCTAGTGTTCCGCACCTGGATCCGATTGGTACCTACTAGTCAAACTAATAGCATGTGCCACATCCGGTCTTGTACATAGCATGGTGTACATTATAGAGCCTATGGCTGAAGCATAGGGGACTTTTTTCATTATCTCTCTTTCTTCCGCCATAGCCGGACTTTGAGTCTTACTCAATGCCTTGCCTTGCAACATAGGTAAGAACCCCTTCTTACTTCCGTCCATTTTAAACTTCTTTAAAATCTTATCAAGATATGTACTTTGTGATAGCCCTATTAGGCGCCTAGATCTATCTCTATAGATCTTTATGCCTAATATGTATGACACTTCACATAGGTCCTTCATTGAAAATTTGCTGTTTAGATAACTTTTAACATTGTTTAAAAGATCTATATCATTTCCGATCAATAATATGTCATCTATATATAATATCAGAAATGCCACATTGCTCCCACTCACTTTCTTGTAAATACAAGCTTCTCCATAAGTTTGGACAAATCCAAACTCTTTGATCACCTCATCAAAGCGGAGATTCCAACTTCGTGATGCTTGCTTCAATCCATAGATGGATCGCTGAAGCTTGCGCACCTTGTTAGCATCCTTAGGATCGACAAAACCCTTTGGTTGTATCATATACAACTCTTCTTAAATATTACCATTGAGAAACGCGGTTTGACATCCATCTGCCATATCTCATAATCAAAATATGCGGCAATTGCTAACATAATCCTAACTGAATTTAGCATCGCTACGGGAGAGAATGTCTCATCGTAGTCAACTCCTTGAATTTTTTGAAACCCCTTTGCGACAAGTCGAGCTTTATAGACGGTCATATTACCATCAGCATCAGTTTTCCTTTTGAAAATCCATTTATTCTCCACGGCCTTTCGGTCGTGAGGTAAGTCCACCAAGTTCCAAACTTGATTTTCATACATGGATTCCATCTCGGATTTCATGGCTTCTAACCATTTGTTGGAATCTGGGCTCATCATCGCTTCTTCATACGTCGCAGGGTCATCAATTTCATCAACCATGAAATTCATAACAGGGTTTTCGTACAGCTCGGGATCTGCACGCGCCCTGCTAGACCTGCGAGGTTCAGTAGTACTCTCTTTCAGAGTTTCATGATCATTATCATTAGTTCCCTCTTCAACAGGTGAAGCCAACTCTGGAACAACTTCCGGTGATGCGCTACTCGCCATACTTTGAAGAGAAGGTTCAATAACCTCTTCGAGTTCTACCTTCCGACTACTCACACCTTTCACGAGAAACTCTTTCTCTAGAAAGGATCCATTCTTGGAAACAAAAACCTTGCCCTCGGATCTGTGATAGAAGGAATACCCAATAGTTTCCTTAGGGTATCCTATGAAGACGCATTTTTCCGCTTTGGGTTCGAGTTTATCCGGTTGAAGTTTCTTCACATAAACATCGCATCCCCAAACTTTAAGAAATGACAGCTTAGGTTTGTTTCCAAACCACAATTCATACGGTGTATTTTCAACGGATTTAGATGGTGCCTGATTTAAAGTGAATGCAGTAGTTTCTAGTGCATAACCCCAAAATGACAACGGCAAGTCCGTCAGAGACATCATAGATCGAACCATATCCAATAAAGTACGATTACGATGTTCCGATACACCATTTCGCTGTGGTGTTCCGGCAGGTGTGAGTTGTGAAACAATTCCACTCTTTCATGTGAGTGCTAAACTCGTAACTTAGATACTCACCTCCACGGTCAGACAGTAGAAATTTGATCTTTCTATTACGATGATTTTCCACTTCATTCTGAAATTCCTTGAACTTTTCAAAGGTTTCAGACTTGTGTTTCATCAAGTAGATATAACCGTATCTACTCAAATCATCCGTGAAAGTAACAAAATAACGATATCCACCTCGCGCCGACACACTCATTGGACCACATACATCAGAATGTATGATTTGCAATAAATCTGTCACCCGTTCCATTGAACCGGAAAACGGCATTCTAGTCATCTTGCCCATAAGGCATGGCTCACATGTATCAAATGATTCAAAATCAAGTGATTCCAAAAGTCCATCCGAATGGAGCTTCTTCAAGCGTTTAATGCCAATATGACCTAGACGCCAGTGCCACATATATGCGGATATATCATCATTAAGTTTAATCCTTTTAGTATCAACATTATGAATATGAGTAACATTATTATTGAGATCTAATAGAAATAAACCATTCATCATCGGTGCATGACCATAAAAGATTTCATTCATATAAATAGAACAACCATTGTTCTCAGATTTAAATGAATAACCACTTTGCATCAAACATGATCCAGATACAATGTTCATGCTCAGTGCTGGCACCAGATAACAATTATTCAAGTTTATTACTAATCCCGACGGCAAGTGGAGAGGTAGCGTTCCGACGGCGATCACATCAACGCTTGATCCATTGCCGACACGCATCTTAACCTCACCCCTTGCTAGCGGTCGCTTGTTCCGCAGCCCCTGATTCGAGTTACAAATATTAGCAACTGAACCGGTATCAAATACCCAGGTGCTACTGCGAGCACTAGTCAAGTACACATCAATAACATGTATATCATATATACCTTTGTTTGCCTTGCCGGCCTTCTTGTCTGCCAAATACTTGGGGCAGTTGCGCTTCCAGTGGACAGTCCCCTTACAATAGTAGCACTCGATATCAGACTTAGGTCCAACTCGGGGTTTCTTTTCAGGCACGGCAACCGGCTTGCCGCCCTTACTTCCCTTCCGTTTTCCCTTCTTGTATTTCTTGAAACCAGTGTTCTTATTGATCATCAACACTTGATGTTCCTTTTTGATCTCCACTTCTGCAGTTTTAAGCATTGATAGAATCTCGAGGAGAGACTTCTTCATGCCTTGCATATTATAGTTCATCACAAATCTCTTATAGCTAGGTGGCAGAGACTACAGAACACAATGGATGCCTAAGTCAATGGGAATCGATATTCCCAAGGACACAAGCTTATCGGCGTAACCCGACATCTTGAGTACATGCTCACTTACGGAGTTGCGCTCTTCCATCATGCAGCTAAAGAACTTTTCTAAAGCATTATAACTCTCTACAGCAGCATGTGTGTCGAAAATCATTTTCAACTCACCCATTGTATCAAATGCATTGCCGCTTTCGAAACGCTTTCGAAGTTCTGGCTCTAGCCCGTACAATATGCCGCAATGAACTAAGTTGTGGTCCTCTTGACGAGTCTGATAGACATTCTTCTCCTCGTCAGGGGCATCCTCAAAAGGTGGGGGGCCTAATGGCGCTTCTAGCACATATTGCTTTTGTGCAGCAAAGAGGAGAATCCTCAAATTCATGGCCCATTCGGTAAAGTTGTTACCGTTCGTTGCAAGTTTCTCTTTCTCCATGAACACATTGAAATTAAAAGCAGGTGGTGCCATCTACAACAGAATTTATAAAGTTTATACTAAGTTTATGATAGATTGAGTTCAACTAATCCACATTACGAATGAACTCCCACTCAAAAACGACAACCCTCATGTCTTTTTGGTGACTACATGAACCAAATCCACTACACCAAGTCCGATCATCACGTGAGTCGGTGTAGCTTCAAAGGAGAGCATCAAATGGGCATCAAATCTACTATATGACTCATGCTTAACCTTTTGGTCCGTGTTCCGAGGCCATGTCTGTACATGCTAGGCTCGCCAAGTAAGAACCTTAGTATCCGCGTGTGTAACTGTCTTACACCCGAAATATGGTCGTGGATCCAAGAACACCCAATCATCACGTGATTTCTTGGAGCGACGAAAACATAATCGGTGCATACTAAAGGAAGAACACATTCTTATCTTGATATTTAAATGAGGGATCATCTTATTATGCTAATAAAACGCCAAACAAGCAATATAAGATGTTATCAAACATCACATGCGCATATTATACCACATTGAGAAATACAAGCTGAACAGGTGGGTGTGGATCAAGGTGCACAGGTTCGTCTACAACAACATCAAAACCATTGTCACGCTCTTCAGCGTGGTTGGTGTTCTAGTGGGCATCTTCAAGACACTCCTCTCTCTCAAGCAACACTAGCCATGTTAGACCATGTTTACCATATTTACATACAAATACTGTGCTTTGTTTACTGTGGTGTGATGTTAGTTTTATGTTACAGAGTACTGCAGGTGTTGTATGTACTGCATTGGACAGATTTTTTTTTGAAGTTGTACTGTAGGTTTCCCCACTGCATTTTATTATAATTGTCAAATAAAGGTTATAGTACACAAATGGTGCTAGAGATGGAAAAAAGAAACAAAAATCTAAACTAGGCAAAAGAAAGCACCCTTCTAATAAAGGTTATAGTACACAAAGGTTTCATGCCAGAATATGATCTCCTGATAGCTTTGTGCAACAACAGAGCCATCCCATCTTTGAAGTTCCTTATGCATCGATATCTACTGTTAAGTGTATATGTTCTCTTGTATATTTACTGTCACGTTCAGTTAGAATTAGACTTGGTCACACCCTGTAAGTTTTATCTATTGTGCACATGCCATCAGTTTGTAAATTCTTAGGATGGTGCTGACACACCAAGTGGATTGTGTGAACAGATTACTCCACTATAACTCGTGTAAAGCGCCAAGTTCAACCTCATTTGTGAACATTATAGCTCAGTGACTGTAATGTTCTAGTAGCAAGTTTCAGCTAATGCTAAAATATTCAGAAACCATGCGTAATAAGTACTAATAATAAAAGAAAAATGCACCATAGTTTCCACCCGGAAGCGCCCTTAGCCGTTTCTGTAGATTCCGGCTGGCTCGCATTGCCCACCCACATCGGCATCGCCGACGCCGGCGCCGGTGCCATCGATTGGGGTTGCCGACGCCCCCACGGCTCCGGTCTTCACGAGCTCCATTCCTGCTGCCGGCTGCGGCAGCTGGACCTCCAACGCCCCAAGCTCATGTACTCATCGTCTCTATGCCATAATCGCTGCCGCCGCCGACATCGACCAGTATTGCTCATGATTCCCCACGAGCTTTCTTATTTTATTTTATTTTGTGTGCATGCCCCACGAACTGGCCCATATCTCCTGTCTACATCGACCACCATTTTGTTACAGGCCCATGGTACAAGTGGGCTGGGCCTGCTTCGCTCGCCATACTAAGAGTTTCTTTCTTACAACCAACAATCAAATCCAATTTTGTTGACTATAAGTCGATGTATAAGTGCAATCTGCAATATACAGTTCATACGAGGATTGGTTCTACACGTTCAGCTCCCCTCCTTGTAACAGTTTTACACTTAGGCATCACAGGATGCAGCATAGATCATTTAAACTTTACCGAAGCATTGCATTGTTTTTGTTCAAAATTGCCAATTAGTATGTTAAAAAGTGATGGCTTGTTGGTATGTTAGTATGAGTAGATCTGAATGATGATGTTAAGTTGCATGCTTACATTGTGCATGTACTGTGCTATGGTGTTACGACGCATGCTTACCACACGAACTTGACGTAAGTCAAGCCTAAGTTCCCTGATATGTCGGCAACCTTAGTGTTGCCGCTTCGATATGACAGTGCTTGATAAGTATTTAGCACTTCAGAAGAAAAACATCATGATATGGCCTACTAGTATGATAGTGCTTCGCTCGCCATACTAAGAGTTTCTTTCTTACAACCAACAATCAAATCCAATTTTATTGACTATAAGTCGATGTATAAGTGCAATCTGCAATATATATAGTTCATACGAGGATTGGTTCTACACGTTCAGCCAGGCACCTTGTACCAGCTTTACACTTAGACATCACAGCATGCCGCGTAGAGCATTTAAACTTTACCCAAGCATTGCATTGTTTTTGTTCCAATTGCCAATAATTAGTATGTTAAAAAGTGATGGCTTGTTGGTATGTTAGTATGAGTAGATCTGAGTGATGATGTTAAGTTGCATGCTTACATTGTGCATGTACTGTGCTATGGTGTTATGACGCATGCTTACAACGCGAACTTGACGTAAGACAAGCCTAAGTGCCCTGATATGTCGGCGACCTTAGTGTTTCCGCTTCGATATGACAGTGCTTGATAAGTATTTAGCACTTCAGAAGAAAAACATCATGATATGGCCTACTAGTATGTCCACATTTGCTATTAACGGGTAGTGTCATCTCATCTCTAAAGGGATCCCTATTAAATTGGCCTTCATAGAGAAGCACCTACAATTATTTGTTTCACATGATGTTTTCATGGCAGGCCTGTGGGCTAGTCAACTCTCCGATACCTCTCGATCCAAGGCGGAGATGGCAAAACTTTGCAAGGCCGAGGCTTCATTGCTCGGTAAATCAATACAACTCAGATTCAATTCCTGCTCATAAAATGAAACTCTCATCGATCAATCGCCCAATCGCCAGCAGCCATTCACCAAGAAATCCACACACCCACCGCCAGCAGCACCTGCTTTCCCAATCGTCACTCTGCTCGTCCTCCCCCAAATCTACTGATCAACGTGACGACCTCATGTCGCAAGCATAGTTTTATCCCAAATCAGTTGACTAACTCGGCATCCTGACGCACCGACTTCCATCCGCGAACTTGAAGGTCGATCAGAGTTTGCGGGGTCTTCTTTTATTATTTATCTTCATACTTTAATTTTAAATAGAAATTATGATTCCTGTGCTTCAAAATGTGATATGAGAAAAATACTAGTGCCAACGGCTCTATCTCAAAGGGGTGCACTTGCTAGGTTCATTGTGATTTGTGAAGGATACTCACATGGTAATATATTGATGGTGGCCATGGTGTTCATGACTTCATGTAGTAGGTGGATCATGTTGTGCATACGACCTCTTTAGCTAAACATGATGTAGTTTATTTCTGTAGTGGTACCATACTACCATTTACTAGTAGAATTAACCGTTTGACATATTTCTATACATTGTACGAAATAATGCATATAGAAGTTATATATTAAAGTGAAAGTCTTTTTTTGAAAAGGGAGTGAAGGTTTTTTAGGGCCCTGTTTGTGATTTGCGCTGGGGGAGGGGGCAAATTTCTGGGAAAAAAAGGTCCTATTGGAGAACTAGGTGGATTCAGGCCCTAAAACTTAAAAGGCTTGAGGAAGTCCGCTGGGAGGAGATATATGCCATTATGATTGACCAGGAGCGGTACGTTTTCCACATCAAGGTTGGATTAGTTACCAATGTTTCATTGCATTCACTTCTTTGTAAGCTCACAAATGAACTATAACTAACTAACTGTGTTGTAACTTTGGATCACCCGAAGGACGTTGAATACATCAATATGCCCATTGAGAACTACACTCGGCTGAAAATGATATACGGTAGTCACACTCCCATAGCGGCCATCTCTGTTACCGCATTATATCGTGCTCTTAGCCACCTCATAGAGAACAAAGCACAATGTTAGAGTTCTCTTGCGAAGTTGTAATAACCCATGATCGCAAGATGACAGCAAGATGAGGTGGTTTACTACTTTCCTAAACAAGCACTACCGGTGAGAGGAGCCGACTGTGTTATGATAATGGGGATTTGTTTTGTGTGAAGTGCTTGATTTGTTTCCTCTCAGTTAGCAAGTAAGACTCGGTGAAAATTGTTGATAAGTCTATATATTTTGCAAGGTGGTATATACTAGCCTCTCGGTTCATGAACTTGCATTGCAACACAAGATGTTGTTGCGTGAACTCATGGTGCAGCAGTACAATGTAAATTGTTTAGATTATGTGGTACTAGTTCATTAGTTGTTTTGTAGATTGCTTATCTCTGTTAGACTTTCGTTGTTTTGTTCCACTGCTGCAGACGAAGATGTAACCATATGGGTAGCATTTAGCCAAAAAATGCAAATTGTAGGTAACCAAATAGCAGGGATCCCTTTCCGCGCGATGCGGGAAAACAGTTCTTGGGCAAAACAGAATGTGCAGAATATGACCAGAAGCATGCGACCGCGCAGTTTCGCCGGGGCCGTGATGACCAGATGCCAAAATTGTCGCGTGGAACAAATCACGCCCCTAAAGAAGGGAGTGTTAAAAATTTCTTCTTCACACGGGTGTTTTCCTAGAGGAATAGTATTTGATTTAGTATAAAAAGTTAAATAAAACAAAAACAAAGAGTGGACATTCATTTGCATAATTGTCTATTTAAACTATTTAATCTTGCTGTATTCTACAATAAAAAATACTATATCTTTAGTGAAACATAACCATATTACCACACTATAATCTGTAATGTACTTATTACTTGACTGCGAGCTCCAAATTACTTGGAATTAGATGGACGCTCACATGAACGCGATCGATGCGTGAAACACACGTGAGGGACATAATCCATTGTCAAACTATGCCCACGCGCGACGGCGCGCATGTGCCGTGGAAAACTTCCTATACTATACACGTGCACGAGAAATATTCTCTTGAAGATTGACACGTTACCCATAAGCAACTTGCGATGGAAATAGACTTTTTTGCTCTTTATAAACCAACGTGGAAAGGATAGATAAGAAGACATACATTCTACATTACATACATAGTCGCAAGATGGAATCAGCTAGCATGAACACGGCCGTGGAGATCAGCAAGTCCCCGCCGGTGCTCGTCCAGCCATCGGAACAACCGGTGAGGGCGACCGGCGACATCAATCTATCGCCGTACGACAAGCATCTTGTTTCGAGGCCCGCCACAGTCATGCTGGTGTTCGAGCATCCAATCCAAGAGCCCGTGGCGACCATTAAAAGGGGACTGTCGCGAGCGTTGGTCCACTACTACCCTATCGCCGGCCGGCTGGCCGCTGGAGCCACCGCCGGCGAAGTCGTCATCAAATGTACAGGCGAACTGGGTGTGTCCTTCGTGGCGGCGTCCGCCAACTGCGCCATCAAGGATGTCCCAGATTATTTGTCTGATTCGTCGCTGAAGAAAGAGAGGAGCTCTGCGTGTTCTACCCCGGCGGTCTGTGCAGATACTCTGATCCGTTGCTGTTGATGCAGGTGACCGTCTTCTCCTGCGGCGGCTTCGTCATGGGCGTAACCTGGAACCACTCCGTCGCCGATGGTGTGGGGATGGGCCAGTTCCTCCAGGCGGTCGGCGAGCTCTCCCGCGATCTGCTGTCGCCGTCCGTCGTCCCGGTCAGGGAAAGCGACTCGCTGATTTTGGGCCCGCCTCCAGTTTTCACAAAATTTATGCAGCTTCTGGGTAGCCTCCGACCTTCTCCGATGGTCTTGCTCGACATCACCATCCAGTCAAGCTTAATACAGCGAATCAAAGATCGATGCTCCTGCTCCGTGTTCGAGGCGGTGGCCGCGGTCCTATGGCGGTGCCGGACCCGCGCGATCGCGTCCGACCCGGCGGCCCTAACCGTGCTCTTCTTCCCTAGTAACGGGCGCACGTATGCGGGGGCGAAAGAGGGCTACTACGGCAACTGCCTCGTGTGGCGGCTGGTCACGGTGACGGCCGGCACTGTGGCAGACGGCGACGTCCTGGACCTGGTCAAGATGATCCACGCCGCCAAGGGGCGGGTGCCCGACCAGTCGAACATGGACGAGCTGCAGCAGCTGCTGCCGGACTGGTACAACCTCTTTCGCATAACGTCCTGGCGAAACATTGGGTTTGAGGCGCCGGATTTCGGCGCGGGGAGGCCGGCGAGGGTGATGGCTCACTCGCCGCCGCAGAGAGACTTGCCGAAATGTACGGCGTGTATCCCGTCCAGGGACGAGTACAGCGTCTTGTCCACCTGCGTCAAGGAGGACCACGTCGGCACCTTCCTCCACGAGTTAGCAGATATGCACCTTAATTATATTTACTCTAGTTAAGTCTCGCTTCATCCAGAGCTTAATTTAGTTTTCCCTAGTGTATTTGTTTTATCCCTACTTCCTAGTGCTTCTTGCTTAAGCATTGTGTTGGAGAAATAAAGTGTTTTTTCCATCCATTCATCAATTGTGCCATCTACAATACAATATGAGTGAGTTGGGGTTAACACATATGTGGGCGAGGTTGATTTTTCTAGCATGCTAGCTAACATATGTGACATATTGATTTGCTGCTATTTGCTCCTCTGAGATTAGTGCAGTCACTAGTGCACACGTACTCCTCTAACACCGGTTTGGAGGACCCTCTAACACCGGTTATAGAACCGTTATTGCGGTTTTGGTGTTAGAGGCCCCCTCCCTTTAACACCGGTTCTTATACGAACCGGTGTTAAAGGGTGGCGCACGTGGGGCTGCCTCAGCGCTCAGCCCCCCCCCTTTAACACCGGTGTTAAAGGTTCTGTGCCGCGGCAGGAAAAAGAGATAAATCTCTGCCGCGGCAGGAAAACGGCCTAAATCTCTGTCGCGGCAGAGTTCTGCCCCTGCCCCGTTTTGGGCGTATTTCTGCGGCGCGACGGGGACGGGGAGGGGGGAGGGGGAATCGATCAGGAGCGGTATACATATACATCGTCATCGGTACATACGAGTACATGAATAATTAAGCAACTATTATTATACACAAACATCGTCATTGTGTGGTATTCTCAGTAAACGTTGAAGCATCAAGTACAAGACAAACACGTTCAAGCATATATACAACGTTCATTTTGGTGGATATCTAAAGAGTTCTCCGCCAGGCGTGACGACCTCATCAAGTATGAACCCCGCCAATTCCTCTTGAATGGATCATATGCGGTCAAATGGTAGGAGTTGGTCCCGCATCCGTTTGATCTGAATATATATGAAGAATGGGGTCAATATATATATAAGAATAAAACTCAACACAATTGATGGTAATAAAATAATGTTGTGTACTTTGTTTACTTACTCTAAGTTGTTCTAGTGCGGCTTGGCCCGTCGCACATATCGTGTTGCGAATGAACTCGCAAACATAGTACCCACATAAGTTATTGTCGTGTCCCTGATGCGCGCACTTTACGAGAATAGAGAGTTCAATCAAAATAATAATCAATAAAGCATGATATAATGAAATTGGAAGAAGAATCAAAAAGATACGCAGACCTAGCTAGCTAGTATTACTTACATTTTGGTCTACAAATTTTAGTTCTTCTGACCATTCACCCACGGCCCTGCCCGTGAACCTTTTCCAAACCCTGTCCGGCAAAGAAAATGGATAAAGGAGTAATTAATTACTTGTTGTCACGAAAGTTGCCGATCTAGTGCGATAATATGATTGAAATTACCTCTGGAGCATCTCTCTAAAGTCTGCCCATAGCTCTTTTTCTTTTCGTAACGAGTCCATGACAAGGACTTTTCCTGAGTCAGGTTGAATGACTAGCAGAATAAAGTGTAACCTACGCACACATAACTCATCATCAGTTAAACTTAACATCGAGTAAGCCGAAACAGAATGTGTACAAGAGAGGGTAACAGTACTCACGAGAAGTTGCAAGGCAATAGTATTTCCCTTTTGGTTTGTTGTCTCAGTAAAGACCTTAGCAAGAAATCTCCCTGAAATGTTACTAAGAGCAGGCCAATCATTGATGGTTACGAAAAGCAACGCTCGTAGGTCAAATGGCTCCCCTTTGTGCTCATCCCACATACGTACACCTGGTTTGGCCCACAGCTGTAAAAGTTCTTCAACTAATGGCCTTAGGTACACATCAATGTCGCTGCCGGGTTGCCTCGGGCCTTGGATGAGCACTGACATCATAATAAACTTCCTCTTCATACACAACCAAGGAGGAAGGTTATAGATACATAGAGTCACAGGCCAGGTGTTGTGACTGCAGCTCTGCTCACCAAAAGGATTCATGCCATCTGTACTTAGACCAAACCTTAAGTTCCTTGCGTCACGTGCGAAGTCCGGGTACTCTCGCTCGACTTTTCTCCACTGTGAACCATCATCGGGGTGTCTCAACATCGCGTCTTTCTTACGGTCTTCCATGTGCCATCGCAACAACTTGGCATGCTCTTTATTTCTGAAGAGACGTTTTAACCGTGGTATTATAGGAGCATACCACATAACCTTGGCAGGAACCTTCTTCCCAGGGGCCTCGCCCTCAACATCGTCAGGATCGTCTCGTCTGATCTTATACCGCAGTGCAGTGCATACCGGGCATGCATCCAAATTCTCGTACTTCTCACCGCGGTAGAGGATGCAGTCATTAATGCAGGCATGTATCTTCTGCACGTCTAATCCTAGAGGCCAGACAACCTTCTTTGCTTGGTATGTACTGTCGGGCAACTCATTATTTCTTGGAAGAAGATTCTTCATTTTTACCAACAACTTTGAAAATGCGCTGTCAGTCACACCGTTCTCTGCCTTCTATTGCAGCAAAACCAGTGGGGTACCTAGCTTTTTGTGGCCATCTTCGCAAGTTGGGTACAATAATGTTTTGTGATCCTTTAACATCTGCTCCAGCTTCTCCTTCTCCTTTTTAGTTTCACATTCTTCCTTTGCATCAGTAATGGCCCGACCAAGATCGTCATCAGCGGGCCCATCTGCTGCCTCTTGATCTTCATTATCTACCCCCGTTGCAGTATCATCATATTCAGGATACATATTCTGATAGTTGTCATCGTCCTCTTCTTCTTTGTTGTCTTCCATCACAACCCCTTTTTCTCCGTGCTTGGTCCAACAATTATAGTTGGGCATGAAACCGGATCGAAGCAGGTGGGCGTGAATGGTTCTGGTATTTGAGTAGTCTTTCTTGTTCTGACAGTGAACACACGGACAGCACATAAAACCATTGTGACCACGGTTTGCATTAGCCACAACGATGAAATTTTGGAGGCCCGTAATGTACTCGGAAGTGCGGCGATCACCGTACATCCATTGCTAGTTCATCTGCATTAATATATAGTATATATCAAAAATTAATAGGGAGATGACCATTTATATATATAGTACATCAATGACACATGAAAGGATAGTTGCCGACCTCGACCGAGAAGGAAAGAGCAACGAGAAAACTTATTTTGAGCTCTCGGGCATTTCACCGAACACCTCTTTTGTGCATACGAAAAAAACACAAACTAGCACACCTCACACCCTCTTGCTAGGCTCCAAAATGAGATAGTGAAAAAATGGAAGAGAGGGGTGTGGGCTGCGGTGTCTTATATAGCCCCCCCTTTAACACTGGTTCAAGCCACGAACCGGTGTTAAAGGGGGGGCTGCGCGGGCCACTGGTGCAGGGGCCTTTAACACCGGTTCGTGCCATGAACCGGTGTTAAAGGGGGGGCTCCTTTTTGCTGCACGGGCCACGCTGGTACGCCCCCCCTTTAACACCGGTTCATAGAAGAACCGGTGTTAAAGCCCATTTCCAGGCTCAACCAAAGGCCTCGTTTCCACTAGTGAGTCTTGTATCATAATGTTTTGTCACGTTTCAAAGAAAAAAACTAGACTTGTTGACACAGAATAAAACGAAATAAAATTATGCATGCTACCTAGGAATCTCTTTTCTGATATGTGGGCCGCTTGACAAACCCAATTGGCATGAGGCAATAGGCAAATTTTATTTGATGTAGGCTAAGGATCATCACATTGTATATACATATACATGTGTGCTATATAGTATATATCTATATAGTGTGCTGGCCACTTTTTTTTAGCTAATTTATCATGGAAATGGGCAGGCGGCGGCTAACCCTAGCGCCGGGTGTGCTGGCTGGTGGGCCGTTCTCTCCGCCGGTAGGATCTCCTGCTTCGCCGACCGGATGCTCCTCGGGGTCGCGGTTTTAGTGCCTAGGGTCAGATTCTGGCTCAGACTGTGGGGATGCCCTAGCGTCGTGTGAGGCTCTTGAGGCACTGGATGATGCTGATGGGAAGCTTGGTTGGACGACCGTGGCACGGCAGCGGCGTAAGTCTGATGATGAGGTCCGGCAGGAATTCTAGGAGGATATTGGTTTCCCAACACCTGCCTCGCGGTTCTGGGAGAAAGGGTCGGTCGGGAAGGCATCGGGATCGATCTCGCCGCCGCTAGTGAAGACTCCAGTGTTCGGGAGAAGGAGATCTTCATCTTCGATGTCCTTAAGACGTGGGGTGTAGCTATCGGCAGGGCCTAGCATGAAGACCTGGAAGGGACCATTACCTCCTAGGCGCATCTCGGCGCCGCTGGTGTTGGGGCGTTTTCTGGTAGCGGCGCTAGAGAAGATGAAGCCTTCGTTAGCAGATGCAGCTGGTTTGAGGGCTGACGTGGGTGCTGAGGTGGCTGAGCATGCTGATGTGGTGGACCGGGCTGATGACTGAACCGAGGCGGACTCTGCTTTGGTTTTCTCGTGGACTGCGATTGCTAACAGGCTATGCTCGGCCTGGTTCAAGGGAACCCTAAGTCAAGATCGTTCGACGACGTCGTTGTTTCCGTCTAGTGCATCTACTGGGTATTTGCCGTCTACGTCGTCTTTGCCTTGTCCGTCCTCAGCTGCCAAGTCCTCTCCCTCTTCGGTGCGGCAAGGGTGATCCTTTGCGGAGGCGCTGATATCTCCTCCTATGTCCATGACGGTACAGAGCGCCGGTAACCCGAGGGGGGCGGCACTGACGCAGCCGCCGCGTGGTCCGGCCACGAACGTTCAGCCTCCGGCCGCGGTGACGGTTCAACCTGCTGCTCCTTCAGGCCCTGGGGTCTTCGCCGGTCAAGCGCCTACGCCCGTGCCGCCGGGGATGACGTTTCCTCGGCCGACCGGGTTTCCGTCAGGGATTCAGTTCAGACCTCATGCGGCTTACCTCGCGGCGTCCTAGACTACACAGCTTCAGCCTCTTCAGGCTCCATATCAGGGTCAATCATTCGCGCATGCCCCGTTTGCAGGAGGGTTGCAAGGTGGGGTTTTCCCGGCTGGACAATCCATGGGGGCAGCGCCTAATGCACAGCACTATGCTGCTGGTGCGTCGGCTTCGGCGGCAGCTGCACCGAAGCGTAAGAAGAAGAAGAAACCAGCTCTAAGTCAGTCGCAACCGCAGTTTCAGCAGACTCAATTTTTAGCATCAGTTTCAGCAGCAACCAAGTTTGGTTGGGCAACAGCCTTCTGCGTACACGCCACCGTTTCCGGCCCCAGGTCAGTTTCAGCAGACTCCTACTGAAGTGTCGTTGCTGTACTCTTCTCAGGTGGGCACGCCGACGCTGCCTCAGGTCGTAGCTGATTCTGTTGTTGTGGCCAAAAAGAATAAGAAACCGGTATGGTGTTGGAAGTGTGCGGTGGATACTCATGCCTCTAAATATTGCAAAGTAATTCATTATTGCTATATTTGTGATGTGGCGACTCGCCCAACCTTGAGGTGCCCTGTCCTTAAACAGCCCAGGCTTGTTGCATCTATGACTGGAGTGGGGCATAATCTGACTTTGTTTGCACAAGTCCTAGATTCTGTGGTTCGCAGGGTGGAGGGGCCTAGTAAGACTCCTATTGCTCTGGTTCAGGTGTCTGGTGAAGCTGTTACAGCGGAGGTGGTGCAAAAACAGATAGAGCAGAGGTGCCTAGTCCGGTCTCAGTGGAAGTGGGAGGCTCTCAGTTATGGTGAAAATACTTTTTCAGTCAGTTTTCCTAGTGCTGAAGATTTGGACAGGGTGGATGGGAGTCATTTTTCTACACCTCTTGGTAAGTCCCAGTTGTCTGTTACTGCTTACAAGACGCAGGAGGTACCCCACAAATGTGAGCTGGAGCAGGTCTGGTTGCATGTCGAGGGGGTCCCCCATTCTTTGCGGTCCTTCCTTGGATTGTGGGCGGTGGGTTCGCTCATGGGAAAAATGCTTGATGTCGATCTTCTAAGTCTGAGGCGGAGGGGAGTGGTCCATATTTGTGTTACCATGTTTGATTTAGCGGTGTTTAAGGAGAAACGGGATGCTATGGGCTATTACCTTACTTCCGATGTTGTGGTTGATCTCAAGGGTTATGAGTTGCATTTTTAGTTAGAGCCAGAGGGATATGTGCCGGAACCAGATTTCTCGCCAAACTTATGGAGGAAGAATAAGGATGAACCGGAAGATGATGGTGCAGGGAACAATGGTGAGGATGCTATGGATACGTCGGAACCGGTGGTTCCAACGATTACGGATGGGAAGTCAAAGGATCAGTCAGCTGGATCTATGACTACACCGTCCAATTCTAGACAGGCTTCATGACAGGTGGTGGCGGTAAGTCCTTTCAACGCCAATCCCACCACTCCCCGCGGCAAATAACTGTTAAATGCTTTACCTGTTGATTCTCTGCTACGTGGTGGGTCGTTGTCGTCATCGCCCAGGATTACGCAGTCACAATTGCTGCAGGCTCTGAATGCGGCTGGCAGTGAATCAGTTCAGTCTCCTACTCTTCTGGAGGCCTCTCCGGCGAGAGGAAGACCGAATATGCTCAGCAGAACAATTCCGCAGGCTGCTGCTCCTTTGATGGTGTCCTCCTCTGATGGCAGTGGTACAAGCTGAATGTGCAATGTGTGTCACCGTCAATAGTGTAGGTGGAGATGGTGAACTATGCTCTAGGCCTGGGCAAGGTCGAGTGGGTCGACCAGCGTGAGGCGCTGCCAGCCCAGGGCGGTATCTTCCCACCCCTGGAGGGGCTGTTGTCTTTGAAGGCCGCTGGCTTCGGAGGCCCGTGCGGCGTGGCCCGGAAGGAGGGGCCGAGGGAGGATGTTGGCCTGTCTGTCACCAGCGACGTGGGGACACTGGAGGCGCCTTCTGGACTGGCCCAGGAGGGGCTATGCTCTGGCAGGCTGCAGGACTCTCTAGAGGCGCCTGCTGGACTGGCCCAGGAGGGGCTGTGCTCTGGCGGGCTACGGGACTCTCTGGAGGCGTCTGCTGGACTGGCCTAGGAGGGGTTGTGCTCTGGCGGGCTGCAGGGATCTATGGACCAGGAAGACTACACCGACACTGCCGCTACTCAGGCCCAGGAGGGGTGCGAAAAGGATACAAATGCCGCCTAGAGGGGGGTGAATAGGCGGTTTAAAACTTATACGAGATGGGCTTAACAAAGGCGGAATAAAACTAGCGTTTACTTTGTCAAGAACAAAACCTATATAAACTACGGTTCACCTATGTGCACCAACAACTTATGCTAAGCAAAACAATCAACTATATGATAGCTAGATATAAGAATTCAAGCACGAAGGCTATCACAAAGTAAAGTGCATAAGTAAATAGCTCGGGTATAGAGATAACCGAGGCACGCTGATACGATGATTTATTACCGAGTTCCTCCCATAAAGAGAGTACGTCTCGTTGGAGAGGGGGTGGTATCAAACCACCTACGCCACAAAAGGCCTCCCTTATTCTCCGGTGAATCTCACCCCAACGGGATTGATCCACACTTCCACTATCGGTGCACTTGTCGGTGGCAATCCGGAACCCCTAACAAGGTTGGGGCACTTCTCCACAACTTAATTGGAGGCTCCCAATAAACGCCACCAAGGCCACAACCTGCAACACCAACAAACCGTCTAGGGTTCCAAGAACCCAAGAGTAAAAAGCTTCTCAACTTTCACTCACCAAATCCTCCGAGGAGAACTCAAACCGATGCACCAAATGCAATGGCAAGAACACGGGAAGTGCTCAAGTCCTTCTCTCCCAAATTCCACAAAAGATACAAAAGCTAGTGGGAGAATAAGAGAGGAAGAACACAAGAGGAAATCCACAAAAGAAATCCCAAGATCTAGATCCCAATATGTTCCCCTCACATAGAGGAGAGATGGATTGGTGGAGTTGTAGATCTAGATCTCCCCTTTCAAATCCCCCAAAAAGATTCAAGAAATATGGGAGGGATTAAGAGTATTTTCAAGCTCTTGAGGGTCAAAACAATGGAGGAGAGAGAGAATGCAAGCCACGGGCCTAAGGAGGAAGAAGGGGTCTATTTATACCCCTCCCCAACGAAATATGACCGTTTGGGACCTTCCAGGCCGGATAATCCCCCCCTCCCCGGATATTCCGGGTTCCCCGGGCCAAAAAAATGGCTAAGGACTTCGCAGCGCGACTCTCAGTATAGGGCGGATATTTGGGGCGGATAATCCGCCCCCATGGCCGGATAATCCGCCCCCCTGAAAACTGGCAGGAACAGCAAAACTAAAACCATCATAACTTTTGCATTCGGACTCCGATTTTGATGATCTTGGGCTTGTTTCGAAGATAGTAACGAGATCTACAAGATCATTCAGGGAACCATCATAGTCCAGCAATGAAGGATAGAACCAAATGATGAAAGGTTTAACCTATCTATAAAAGACAAATCGGTAAAACCTCCAATATCGAAAACACAATAATGAATGCATATGAAATCCGTTTTCGATGAACTTGAGCTTGTTATAGAGATTGACACAAGATCTAAATCCTCTCATGGATAAGAACCAAATAAGAACCAAGAAAGAGGATGCCTGCAAAGGTTTGAGCTCTCACCGAGGGATATGATCAAGTTACTCACTCGAGAGCCCCTCTTGATAGTACGGTTATCTATCCTATAAACTAGTCTCCCCAAATAACACCATGAGACCGGTAAGAAAGAAACCCTATCAAGATCAAACCTTTTCCTTGTATATTCCACACCTCAAGATGGAGCATCTTTCTTGATTGCACTAGCATAGGCTCAACTTCTACTTGACCAATCTCCAGATCATTCCTTGAAACCTTGATCAACACTTGATCTTCTTCACTTTATTCTTATTCCAACCTTGAAGCCACCAAATGGTTCAAGCATTGTCTATGGACAAATCCTACAAGTAAAACTCAATGCAAACATAAGTCCATAAAACATTGTCATTAATTACCAAAACCACACATGGGGGCACACATGTTCTTTCAATCTCCCCCATTTTGGTAATTGATGACAATCCTTTGAGAGGGTTTATATAATCAACTTAACAAATAAAAATGGTTGCGCCAACATCAAATACTACACACGTATGTGATGTTGGTACACCCATAATACTGTTGGTGGAGTGTCCTCTATATATTCAACATGCAAAGCAACAACAAAGATGCAAGAGCATGAGAGGCATACTTAAGAATAAACTCAAGGCATACAACCAACTTCCCTTAAACCCTCCAAAACTTCTCCCCCATTGGCATCGATTGCCAAAATGGGTGAATAGTTCTAAACGACCAATATAGTGAGAATTCCTCCAAAGGTGTGCATTTGAAACAAATTTATTATGATAAAACATTTACACATATCCAATGATGAATACTTAGGAGGAGGTCAAACTATATTGAGGATCAAAAGATTGAAAAAAATAACAAGATGAAGAAGCATCAACAAATGTTGCAAGTCATCAAAAGATCCAAAAAAACACTTGACAAAAGGAACATAGCAAATGAAAGATTGATAATATTATAAGATCAAAAAGATATTGTTCTAAATAATATGAGGAGGCTCCCCAAGGTTTGTGCACAAATTATAATTTGTATTTGAATACAATATGGACAAACATGGCATCCTCACTCCCTCGATATTATTTAAAACACAACAATGTACAAAAGAGCATATACCAAGGCATAAAACTTGCAATAAACAAATGGTTGAGCAATGAGTAAGAGACAACATAATAGCAGGCTCAACCACAAGGATGTGTGAGAGGTATGACAAAGCATATTATAATACTAGTACAAGGATGACCATTGCGTATCAACATAGTCTTCAATGAGTGATATTGCTTTGTATGACCATACAACACACATGAAACAAACAAGACATCAAAAATAGAGTTGTAACAAGTCTCATGTATATAAGTTTCTAAGTAGACAATCTCACAAAGATATTGATCCACAAAGAAACATGTACACACAAGTTAGATACTAAAATAAACAGAGCAAGATATCCAAAACGAAGTCATGACAATACACCACTAAGATCTTTGCTTGATAGCATGGCCAAAAGGCTCAATTTTATCTTATTGTATATTGATGAACTTCAACCACAAACATATCAAATACATAAAATTCATGCCAAGATGCAATCTACCAAATGTTGGAAGATGATATGTATGCATGAGTAAGAGATACTTGTTACCGAGATACCATTGGTGTGATGAAGTAGATAGGAGCTCGTTGATCATCCTAGCTTGTCTCTAATTTCCATTGAGTCAACACTTCTTCCTTATGAAAGATACAAGCATCCAATGTACCTAAAACAAAATTCAAGTACAATATGGTCCCCAAACTTATTGGGTCCAAAGTAGTTAGATAACTACAATACATATGAGAGACTCCACATAAATATGTGCATATTTATATGAAATTGAATTCCATGCACATCTTAGCCAATTAGGATTTGGTGGAGTTTCCCCTACATATTGGATCAAGGAAAGCAAGCATGCCATAATATATATATATAGTAAATATGCATGCACATGACTTTCAAGAACCAAAGGAGATACAATATGAACAAAACACCAAGTAAACCAAGAAGGCACACCAAAGTGTGACACGACAAAAGGTTGTTCAAACTATATTAAAAACCAAATAAACACATGGTAAACCACACAAGTCCAACAAATGAACTAGACAAAAGCCAAAGAGAGAGAGATGGACAAAAACACAAATGCTCAAGGGTTTATCTCATTCTAAAAGGTAAAAATAATAATAATAAAGGAATGAGACAAATCCAACTCCCCAAAAGAGAAAGGTTTAAACAACCACACCAAACTCCCAGCACTTTTCAAGATGGCACAAAGTACCCCCAAAAAAATCTTCCAAAGACACAAAACACGATATGGATCAAACACATGTTGTGAAGAGGCATAAAAGGAGTGTTCTAAATGATATAGGAGAGCTCCCCCATTATTAGTGCATTATTTAAGATTTTGCATTTGAATACAAAATGCACACACACAGGATCATCATCTCTACCTACATCAAAAAAATAGAGAATTAAACAATTTCAAGTTAAATAAATATCCATAAGAGTCAAGGAAGACATGAGAGTCAACACAAAGCATTTTCTTGGCAAACGATAGGGCAAACATAAACAAAAGACAGATTGAAAATGATCAAAAATAACTACCACCTATTATAGTACCGAAAGTCCAAGGACAAAGGATATGCAATTATTTCCGGGTGGTAGTTTGCAAATATATCCAAGATCATATTCACGACAAGAGGCAAGAAGATCCAACATGAGACAACCAATGGACATTATAGAATTTGAATTTCTCATGAGTATTGTACCACATAGATACTAGATAATATCCCAATTTAAATGCTAGGTGGTATTCCTCATGTACACACATTTTTAGGATTGTGGAATGCCTAAGCATAAAACTCCTCCAAAATGGGATAGTCCATTAATCTCTCACAAGAGCCAAATAAGATACCAAATATAATCAAGTAAGGCTCAACACAAGAAACACACATACATGGTGTGCCACCTAATCATACACAAATAAGCTTGATACCTCAAGATAATTAAGTGGAAAGCACAATGTACAAAAGCATGGAAGATACAAAACATACACATGCACAAGGGGGCGAGTAACTTTCAATGTAAAGAGTTTAGCATATGTTACCGCAAGGAGGAACATTGGATATATAATAGAATCATGATAATCCAAATGGTTTTGCTTGACAATAATAATTGATGAAGATCTCTCAATTCTTCATAATGTAGCCAATTCTCCAATGCCCTCCAAAACACACCTATTGATCAAGTTTCGGCTTGTTGGTACCCAACGAAGTTGGGTCCTAAGAAGTTAGTCACAATAGGCTTGGCAACCCAAATGGTTCTTTTCTTGAACCCACATTGAGCACTAACAAATTCGGCAAACACATTGCCAACCTCATCCTTACAAAGAGAATAAGTATCATCAATAATGATAGGGTTGGATGAGGAGATACCAATAGTGCATGAGGAATAAATGTGCCCCTTCGCACGACATATGTAGCAATTTATTCTCTTGCCACCTTTCTTCTTAGGTGAAGCCACAACTCGAGGAAGAGCTAGAGTAGTCCTCTTAGGAAGAGGCCCGTCAATGACTTGAGGTGGGGTTTGAGGCCGCTTCCCTTGTTTCTTCACACTAAGAGGCTTTTTCTTCAATGGGCAAGATCTAACATGGTGCCCTTCTTCCTTGCACTTGAAGCAAACAATGTTGGCCGGATTCTTGACTTGAACTTGGCCATTTTTCTTGTTTCCCTTATGCTTCAACTTGATAGTGGACTTATTCTTGACATTGGAGTTGAATCCAAGCCCACTCTTGTCATTGGGGGATTTTTGCACACTCAAGATTTTGTTGAGTGTGGCCTTCCCTTGATGACCCTTTTTCAAGTCATTATTCAAATAAGTGACTTGATCCTTGAGCTCTTTGATTTCCTCTACATGGTTAGTTTCAACAAAAGTACTAGAGGAAGTAGATGCTAAATTGTTAGAGCAACAAGGCACGGAATGTAATTCATCACGAGATATAGCATGGTTGTGAGAGGATGAATTACAAGGACTAGCACATGGCAATATAACATTTGGAGTAGATATAGTGCTAATGTACACATGAGGCCCACTAAATATTACCTTTGACACGATGGCCTCATGATCTAACTTTAGCCTACCATGGGAGAGTAGAAGATCCTCATGCGAGCTTGAGAGCTTAACATGAATTTCTTCTAATTTCCCATAGTTGCTAGTTAGCAAAGCAAGTTGAGCCTTTAGCTCAACATTCTCCTTCAAAATAGATGCTTCACAAGAAATAGAGTTAGTAGCACAAGCATCATTATTAATTGCAAGAGGTGAGTGCAACTTTGAAAGCTCTTTTGAGTAAGAGGCTTTAAGTTGCTCATGTGACTTGGTGAGTTTGATGAGCTTGCCCTTTATGACCCTAGAGCCATTTTTGAGGTGCTCAAAATCCTCAAGGAGTTTAGCATAAGCAACTTGAATCTCATCATTTTTACTTTTGAGATCACTTGCCACCTCAATATCTCTATCATGAGATCCTTTACTCTAGACAGCTCTAAAGCAAAGGTCTCCTCAAGAGATTCCTTAGTGGTTTGTTCCTCTTCAAGAGCTTTATTTAGGTTTGCAATTATATTAGCATATAGATGCTCAAGACTACCCATTTTATCAAAGGTGTTATCATGCACCTCAATTTGTGTTTCTAACTTATCAATATGTTCCTTGCTCTTAATAGCAAATTCCAAGATTTCAACAAAGTTAGAGCATGCAATATTGTTCTTAACAAGGGCACGATAAACAATCTCACCCTTTTCATATAAATCATCAATATCAAGCTCTTCTTCCACATTATCCACATCCTCCTCATCACAAGAGGTAATGGGTTCCAAAGTAGGAGTTACCTTTGAATCCCTAGCCATAAGGCATAGGTGGGTACCGGAAGGTGAAGACGAGATTGCATTTGTGGCTTCATTCAAAACCTTGTCTTGTCCCATAGAATCTTCGGTTTCCTCTACATGGTTAGCAACACAAGCACTAGAGGAAATAGAAGCATTTTTATCATGGCAACAAAAAACACAAACATATCATCATGAGGTTTATTCAAGTCATTTCTACATGATATGCAAGGACTATTAACACAAGCATGTAAGAAGTTTGTAGTGCTAGAAGTGTTAAAGTCCAAAGATAGATCATTGCAACTAGATAGAGATGATGGATTATAAATAGTAAGCACACTATCCAAATTGCAATTTCTATCACCACTCACCATATCATTACCTTGTGAAAAATCACATGTTGGTGAAGTGGTAGAAGATGAGAACTCATCTTGATCGGAAGTGGAAGCAACACAATCATCCTCAACAATATTGGACACAAAATATTTATCATGAAGTTTTGTCCATAACTCATGAGCGCTCCAAAAAGGAATGATTGAAGAGGTAACTACATAGCTCAAAGCATTAATAAGCACATTAGAAGCTTGAGTATCGAGATATAAGTTTTTCTCATCCTCACAAGATAGATTTTTGAAATCCATAGGACGAGAAAAACCTATATCTACAATACGCTCCAAATTTGGGTCCATGTCCCGAAAATGAATAAGCATACGAGTTTTCCATATATCATAATTTGTGCCATCGAATAAGAACATGTCATTGTGCACTAATCCCCTAGCCGACATCTTTACTCTCAAGGCGGTGAAGCCTAAAATGAGAGACCAGGCTCTGATACTAATTGAAAAGGATACAGATGCCGCCTAGAGGGGGGTGAATAGGCGGTTTAAAAATTTTACGAGATGGGCTTAACAAAGGCGGAATAAAACTAGCGTTTACTTTGTCAAGCACAAAACCTATATAAACTACGGTTCACCTATGTGCACCAACAACTTATGCTAAGCAAAATAATCAACTATGTGATAGCTAGATATAAGAATTCAAGCACGAAGGCTATCACAAAGTAAAGTGCATAAGTAAATAGATCGGGTATAGAGATAACCGAGGCACGCGGAGACGATGATTTATAACTGAGTTCCTCCCATAAAGAGAGTATGTCTCGTTGGATAGGGGTTGGTATCAAACCACCTACGCCACAAAAGGCCTTCCTTATTCTCTGGTGAATCTCACCCCAACAGGATCGATCCACACTTCCACTATCGGTGCACTTGTCGGTGGCAATCCGGAACCTCTCACAAGGTTGGGGCACTTCTCCACAACTTAATTGGAGGCTCCCAACAAACGCCACCAAGGCCACAACCTGCAACACCAACAAACCGTCTAGGGTTCCAAGAACCCAAGAGTAAAAAGCTTCTCAACTTTCACTCACCAAATCCTCCGAGGAGAACTCAAACCGATGCACCAAATGCAATGGAAAGAACACGGGAAGTGATCAAGTCCTTCTCTCCCAAATTCCACAAAAGCTACATAAGCTAGTGGGAGAATAAGAGAGGAAGAACACAAGAGGAAATCCACAAAAGAAATCCCAAGATCTAGATCCCAATATGTTCCCCTCACATAGAGGAGAGATGGATTGGTGGAGTTGTAGATCTAGATCTCCCCTTTCAAATCCCCCAAAAAGATTTAAGAAACATGGGAGGGATTAAGAGTATTTGTAAGCTCTTGAGATTCAAAACAATGGAGGAGAGAGAGAATGCAAGCCACGGGCCTAAGGAGGAAGAAGGGGTCTATTTATACCCCTCCCCAACGAAATATGACCGTTTGGGACCTTCCAGGCCGGATAATCCCCCTCCCCCCGGGATATTCCGGGTTGCTCAGGCCAAAAAAATGGCTAAGAACTTCGCGGCGCGACTCTCGGTATAGGGGCGGATATTTGGGGCGGATTATCCGCCCCTCTGAAAACTGGCAGGAACAGCAAAACTGAAACCATCATAACTTTTGCATTCGGACTCTAATTTTGATGATCTTGGGCTCGTTTCGAAGATAGTAACGAGCTCTACAAGATCATGCAGGGAACCATCATAGTACAGCAAGGAAGGATAGAACCAAATGATGAAAGGTTTAACCTATCTATAAAAGACAAATCGGTAAAACCTCCAATATCGAAAACACAATAATGAATGCATATGAAATCCGTTTTCGATGAACTTGAGCTTGCTATAGAGATTGACACAAGATATAAATCCTCTAATGGATAAGAACCAAATAAGAACCAAGAAAGAGGATGCCAAGTATGCAAAGGTTTGAGCTCTCACCGAGGGATATGATCAAGTTACTCACTCGAGAGCCCCTCTTGATAGTACAGTTATCTATCCTATAAATTGGTCTCCCCAAATAACACCACGAGACCGGTAAGAAAGAAACCCTATTAAGATCAAAACTTTGCCTTGTATATTCCACACCTCAATATGGAGCATCTTTCTTGATTGCACTAGCATAGGCTCAACTTCTACTTGACCAATCTCCAGATCATTCCTTGAAACCTTGATCAACACTTGATCTTCTTCACTTTATTCTTATTCCAACCTTGAAGCCACCAAATGGTTCAAGCATTGTCTATGGACAAATCCTACAAGTAAAACTCAATGCAAACATAAGTCCATAAAACATTGTCATTAATTACCAAAACCACACATGGGGGCACACATGTTCTTTCAGGGTGTCTCGCCGGGGGAGGACTGACCCAGGAGGGGTTGGTCGCTTCCTCTGATGATGCGGCAGTAGCTATTGATGTTTCGGCGGTCAGGACACCATCTCGCAGGAGTACTCGCCATGGTTTGGATGCCCTTGGGGCGTCGGCCACTGACGAAGACTCCTTGGGAAAGGCTATGCGCAGAAAGGCGGAGAAGAATCTTGACTCGCAGGGTACTAAGACCTCCTCAAAATCCTTCCTTTCGTTTTCCACTCCTTTAATTGTTAATAAGTTGTCCAATTTTGGTGTTAGCTTGGGCAATTCTATAAATGAAATAAATTTGTCTAGTTCTGTTCTGAGACACATGAAGGTTGATCGTTTAACGGTTACTCCTAAGATCTCAGGTTTTCCTGATACTTCATCAATAGAGGAGGAGGAGTTACATGCCACAGTAGATGGTCAACTTCTCTCTTATCTGGTTGGTGAAGTGTCAGATGTGCGATTTGATGAGACAGTCCTGGGTTCACTCTATGAACTTAAAGCGTCGGGTCGAAAATCAAAGAACCAGCGGTCTCGGAAAAAGCCCCGTGTATCCAAACCTTCTATTGTTTCTCAATGAATGGCATGTTTTCAAATAGCAGAGGTATTCGTGACTTGGCTAAACATTTGTTCTTTGCTGATTGTGTGACAGATTATAGATTGGATTTTCTGGGTATTTCTGAGACTGGTAGACGGGATTTTTTACAAGCCCTACTGAATCGCCTATCTGGTGGAGTGGACTTCACGTGGATATCATGTCCACCGTGCAGTAGATCTGGGGGGGATCTTCTTAGGCGTCTATGATGAGACTATGGATGTCTTGGCTAGTTTGGTGGGAGATTTTTTTATTAAACTCCACATTCGAAACAAAGCTGACAATTTTATATGGCCACTAGTCGTTGTTTATGGAGCTGCCCAGGATGTTTATAAATCTGATTTTTTGCGTGAGTTGGTGAATCTGGTAAAAGACAATCCATACCCTATTCTTATAGGCGGGGATTTTAATTTACTAAGATTTCCTCATGAGAAAAGTCGGGGACGGTTTGACGAACATTGGCCCTTTTTATTCAATGTTGTCATCGACAGTTTGGACTTAAGAGAGGTTACAATGTTGGGAAGATAGTTTACATGGGCTAACAGTCTTCCGGAGCCTACATATGAAAAGCTGGATAGAGTGCTTATGGATACCGAATGGGAAGAAAAATTCCCTATGGTAACCGTCCGCGCTCTCGAGCATATTGAGGCTTTGTCAGATCATGCACCTTTACTTTTAACGGTTGGTGTACCGTCTCGAAAATCTATGCATGAGTTCAAATTTGAACTTGGATGGATGACTCGTGACGGTTTCTATGACATGGTAAAGGCTACTTGGGAGAAACCTGTCTGTGGTCATACACCTATACAACGATGGAATAATAAATTGTGTGCTTTATGCAAGTTCCTTCGGGGTTGGGCTCGACACACAGCTGGAATCCTTAAGAAGGATAAAGTACGCCTTTGCTCTATCATTGACAACCTGGATTCTGCTGCGGAAGTTAGGCCTTTATCTGCACAAGAGATTGAGCTTAAAATCCAATCGAATGCGGAAATAGCCCGACTCCTTCGGGAGGAGGAACTTAAATGGTACCAACGCTCTAAGGCGAATTTTATCCTTGAAGGAGATGCGAATACAAGTTACTTCCATGTTGTGGCCAATGGCAAGCATAAGAAGAAACTTATTCACTCTATAATCCAGGATAAAGGTACTATAGAGGGCCAGGAGCATTTAAAAACTTATATTACAAATTATTACAAATCCTTGTTTGGGGCACCGACGGAAAATTCCTTTTCGTTGGACGAGTCCCAAATTGAGGATATTCCTCAGGTTTCCACTGAGGAAAATAACTTCCTAACCGTCCCTTATACAGAGGAAGAGGTTAAGAAAGCTGTTTTCCAGATGGAACACAACAAGGCGCCAGGACCTGATGGCTTTCCAGCGGAATTTCACCAAAAGTTCTGGGAGGTCATCAAGGAGGACCTAATGTATTTGTTTCAGTTTTTAAAATACGGTCAGCTAGACATATTTAGGATTAATTTTGGCAAGATAATTTTACTTCCTAAGGTTAATAATGCAGAATGCATACAACAGTATCGCCCTATCTTCCTTCTTAATGTTAGTTTTAAAATTTTCACAAAAGTTGCCACGATTAGACTAAATTCTATAACTGATCATGTTGTAAGCCCATCTCAAACTGCTTTTATGCAAGGACGAAACATCTTAGATGGTGTAGTAATTCTGCATGAAACAATCCATGAACTATACACAAAAAAATTGAACGGTGTATTGTTCAAGATTGATTTTGAAAAGGCTTATGATAAAGTTAATTGATCGTTTCTTCAGCAAACACTCCGTATGAAAGGTTTCTCGGAGGAGTGGCGTGCTCTTATACAATCCTTTGTGTCTGGTAGCAGTGTTTCCATAAATGTTAACAATGACACTGGCAAATACTTCCAGACCAAAAAAGGGTTACAAGGGGATCCATTATCGCCCATATTATATAATATAGTGGCTGATATGTTGGCTATCCTCATTGAGAGAGCTAAGGCTGATAGCCAAATTGAAGGATTAGTTCCCCATCTGGTGGATGGTGGTCTATCTATTCTTCAATACGCTAACGATACTATCTTATTTATGGAACATGATCTAGAGAAAGCCAAGAATCTGAAATTAATTTTATCAGTATTTGAGCAACTCTCGGGATTAAAGATTAACTTCCATAAGAGTGATCTATATTGTTTTGGCGAGGCTAAAAACGAGGCCCATCTATATGCTGATTTATTCGGCTGTGGTCAGGTACTTTTTCCAATCAACTATCTGGGAATACCGATTCATTATCGGTGGCTCACGATTGCTGAATGGAAACTCGTTGAGGAAAGACTCCAAAAACGACTTAATAGTTGGAAAAGTAAATTGATATCCCTAGGCGGAAGACTTGTACTCATAAATTTAGTACTCACCAACATGGTACTATATATGATCTCGTTTTTCCAAATACCAAAAGGTGTCTTGAAGAAAGTGGATTATTTCCGATCAAGATTTTTTTGGCAAGGGTATAGTGAGAAAAAAAATATCGACTGGCCAGATGGAATGTGGTTTGTCGACCGACAGAATTTGGTGGACTTGGTATTCATGACTTGCAAGCCAAAAACACCGCGCTTCTGGGTAAATGGCTTTCCAAGCTAATCACAGAAGAAGGTGTCTGGCAAACCATTTTATGGAGGAAATATGTTGGCTCCAGAGCTGTGTCTCAAGTGGTTTGGAAACCCGGTGACTCACATTTTTGGGCTAGACTAATGGCATCCAAACAACACTTATTTTGTTTTGGTGTTTTCAATATTAAGGATGGATCGCAGATTAGATTCTGGGAAGATAAGTGGCTTGGCCAAAGTTCTCTCCGGAAACAATATCCAGCTCTATATTCGATTGTTAGACATAAAGGAGATACTCTTTCCAATGTATTCGAATCTAGTCCTCCCAATGTATCTTTTAGAAGAAGTCTCTTAGGCCCCAGACTAGTATCTTGGAACAATCTCTTATTAAGATTAGCCACGGTACAATTGTGTGAGGGTATTGATGAGTTTAAATGGAATTTGGTACAGAATGGAAAGTTTACTGTCGATTCTATGTATAGAGCTTTGATCCAACCTAATATTCCAGTCGATGATAACTGTAAAATTTGGAAGATGAAAATACCCCTTAAAACAAAGATATTCGCTTGGTATCTCCGAAAAGGAGTTATTCTTACGAAGGATAATCTTGTCAAGAGGAATTGGCATGGAAGTATACAATATGTTTTTTGTCACCATAATGAGACAATCAAACATTTATTCTTCCAATGTAAATTTGCTCGACCTATATGGTCAATCATCCAAGTAGCCTCTGGTTTATCTCCTCCTCGTTCGGTTGCCAATGTCTTTGGTAACTGGTTGCATGGGATTGAGGATAAATTTGGGACTTTGTTTAGGGTGGGAGCGCTTGCCATTATTTGGTCGCTTTGGATATGTAGAAATGATAGGATTATCAATGACATCTTTTGCTCTACTCTGCAGGTTATCTACCGAGCCATGGCTATCCTCCGGTCATGGACTACTCTTCAGCATATGGAGTTCCGCAATTTATTTGTGGAGGGGTGTATGCGGTTGGAGGACACGACGAGGGATATTTTCTCCCGAGATGGATGGCAGCGTGACATGCGGCTAGATACAACATAGTTCGAGCAAGGATTTAGCTTTCTTATTATTGTAATTTTCGTAACTTGGTTTGATTTTTGTCGTGTGGTTGATCGGCTGTGTGCATCTTAGCTATGCAGAGGCCGGGTATAAACATTACTATAAGTAATAAAATGCCCATTTCCAAAAAAAAATGTGTGCTATATAGTACTATGTAGGTAGCCCCTTATACAATGGAGAGAAAACACAATGAGATATTGATGATGCTCTTGTTATCTACCTCCACTACTTCTGTTTGTTTGTTATCTACCTCCACTACTTCTCTTTGTTTGTTATCTACCTCCACTGAGACCTCTTCTCTATATGTGCCCAATCCTGTGTATGGCTTACTTGATCATTTGTGTCCATGTGTCGACATATATGGTATCGATGGCACTATTCTTCCAAAGTCGTTTTCTTGTCGTGATGTTGTTCTACATACGAATGGAAAATTATGATTGTTGGAGAGATTTTTCCCATGAGTACACACTAACATGTGGTATCATGTCTCTCTCCCTCTCCCACGTATGTTCCATCACTTGAACATTGATCTAAAAGTTCAAGACACCCTCGAATGGTTATATTAACCTATAGGAGGAACTTCTTGTTGCACGTGGTTTTATACTAGAGCATGGTCACAACTACGGTTACACATTAGCTCCTATGGCTCATAGAACCATTGTTAGCACTCTTCTCATCTTTTATTAATACTATGTGTTGCGTGTTTTACTATGTGTTGCATTGTCTCATTTATTTTAACAACTCGAGCTTCATGAACATCATGACTCTGTTTACTAAGTTTTTGTCTTACTCGCGGATGGACAAGATTCTAATATTTGGAATGTTGATGAGTGCATTTTGCATCATGTTTTACCTTATGTTTTTGCATCAGCAGAGTTAGGATTTCAGTATTTTACCACGCGTGTGCGCACCTTCTATGCTTGTTTCACCATGGTCCTAGATTTAATAAAGTTGATGGGAAAATCAATTAAAGTTATCATTTGTAGGCATAAGTATGCTAATTGGAAACCATAAGTCTACCATACAAATATCCACACACATGGGAGAAAAGCCAAGGAGAAAAGGCGCGCAAAGAGATGTATAGAATATTTAATGAGCATTGGTACAGTCGGGGATGACATTCAATTAATATTTTCACCCTGTGCAATCGGATTGGAGATCAGATCTACAGAGAAGTCGCAAACCACCAAAACCTCACTTCCGGAAGGGTTCTACCACACATCAGATCAGATCTAAATGGGAATTCGCAGAAGGATATCCATATCCACTATTGCTCAGGTCTTGGAGGCTTCGGCGTCATCTTCATTATCAACTACTGCATCACCATCATCATCAATAACGTCTCCATCACCAATCCCCCCATTCATCTCTTTGTAATTTCAAACCCTACTATAAATTTCACATGTATTTATTCATACATTCATTCTCCATTTATATTATTATGACGATGTTGATTACTGCCATGAGTGCATGGTTTCCTTTCTTCTTGGGAAGATATAGAAACCCTAGCAATGTCATGAACTGAAATAAAGATTGTTTGAGCCTCTAATTATATTATTGTGTATTCAAATTTCTCTCTTGATATTATTCAAATGTTGACTAAATATTATTTGCTCTTCGGGGACAAGAGAGGAGGTTGCCATAGGTGTATGACTGATGTTGGTGATGCTAAGTGATATATTACACTGCACTCGAAGTCCATGCATCAACGTGGTATAAAGGAGATCCAAGAGCCTATATCCATAACCATGGGATACCCTTAAATGCAAGTGAAATCAAGAAAAGTTGTTGTTTATGACTATTTGTGGTTATGAGGGGTGAGATGGTGATAACCCCCAGGTGCAGGGGATCACCATAGTACCTCTCAATGTGGAAGTAGGGTATCGGTCCGCAGGAGCAAGAAGGAAAATCTATCTATTCTCTACAACTAAAGTGTCACAAGTTTTAGTTGATTATGCACTAAACAAGTTTTAAGGAATAAGATAGTTGTTTTAATAGATGCAAATTTAATGTAACAAAACAAGAATGTAAAAGTGTAACAATCCTCATCAATGCAAGAGGACAAGACAAGGGGTTTTCTATTATGGGAACAATGGACCATGGGTTCATGGATTCACTTAATCCTCTCTTCTCCATCTATGGTGATTATCATGTTTTGGATAGTAAAGTTACACACAATTGTAATGTTTTAATGGTACTTTTATGGTGGCTACATGTCGTAAAACACATAGGTGAAGTACTCCTTTGTGTTGCTAGGTCACCCTTGCAATAAGGCTAGCATTTGGTTTGTGTCACGCCACACATCATACTTCTACCTTTTTACCCCTAGATAAAGGATGTTGGGCTGCATTGTTGTCACTCAATACATATGTCGTTGTCTCTCGGCCACCGATTACCTACATATATCATACTTATTAATGGAAAACATTCTAAACACTAGATTCATATGTTGTGATATGTTGTTAGTATTATCACATCTCTCTCATCTACCCCCATTTGGTGGTGTCAATCACCTCATGATATGGATAAACTAGGCATTATGTATAGATCTAAACCATTACATGCATCATAGAATATTCCCAAAGTATGACAAAACATACAAGATCCAACACAACGATAAATGAATAACAAGTACTATCTCATAACACAATATCCACCATAGGAATTAAATAGATAGATCCATACTTGTGCAAGGAACATCATATGGACTTCAACAATGATCATACATAGAGAGATTAGATCAATTTACCACCATAAACCCAAAGTCCATGGGGGTGTACTACTCCCCTCTCATCATGGAGAGTGATGAGGAGGCGTTGGTGAAGGAGGAGACGTGGACGGAGGCGATTCCGACAGTGGTTCCTCCTCCAATCTTCCTCCGGGCGGCGGCCTGCTGGCTTTCTGTTACTTGGTTTTTGATCTCCGCCTCCGTCTGTCTCGATAAAGGCCGCCAGGGAGTATATATAGATGTTTTTAGGTCAAAACGAAGCGAATGACGGTGGAATCGATGGCGTCGGAGTTTCGACGGCTGAGATAGCCCCAGTGGCGCGCCCTCTAGTAAATGGGCTCCCATTTTCAGCTTGTTAGATCCTTTGGGCTCTACTTTGTCTCGTTGCATTCGTATGGAAATTATCTAACAAATCCCGTTGACCTAGCTCCGTTTGGAGTTCCGTAGATCCTAAAAAGTCAAAAACACTAACATAAAGATAGAACCAAAAGAGAGGGGATTGTTTATAAAGTCCCCAAAATCAATGTAAAACATGGATCTAACATCATATATGTTGCAAATATGTGGGAAATCATTTCAACAAACTATAAAGTTTATGTTTGCATTTTACATGCATCAACATCCCCAAGCTTAACCTATGCTCGTCCTCGAGCATATATGAAGGTGATGAAAATAAACATGGACTTTGGAGTTTGTTACTTTCGATTCTTTCATTATTATGCAAAATGATCACATCTCTCACACGCTACGGACGTCTTTAGATGGTCATTGTCTAGTTTAAGCCGAACTGACTCTCCGCTACTACAGGTTACGGAGAGAACCTCCACAAGCTCGCACATCCGCCATCCACTCTCTGTCGGCGAGAACATCTGTGCGTGGGACTTTCTATTAATCTCCCTTTCTCTCTCGACAATTAAATATGTCCGACAATGTGTCTAGAGTCAAAGTGGCCTGCCTGTTTTGGTTGCTGTCGATCGATACCGATGGATATTTCATATTGTATGATATTTTCATGGAGACAGAGCAGGATGATGTGTGCGCCGATAGACAGAGGATATGGACGTAGTGTAAACCAAAATCACAACTTTAGTCTCGCTATTGTATGGGTGGGAGCATCACATGCACAATTTGCTAGGGGCATGTACAATGGTATGGAAGACATTCCTTTTCAGAGTCCTCCACAACATCTAGAGAAGACAATATATATATAAATTATACTCCTTCCGTTTAAAAATATAAAATGTTTTAGCTTTATGAAGCAAATATATCTAGCCTCTTTTAGTATGTAGGTCTACTCAGGAATGAATCTGTACACTAAAAAAGTCTAGATATATTTTCTTCACAAACCTAAAACATATTATATTTTTAAACGGAGGGAGTACAATATATTATATCTTATTGTCATCTCTAGTAATTAATAAGAATTAAGTTTTTTAGTAAGAAATTGATTTTGTAAGAGAATATATATGGTACACCAGAGATAATAACCTTCTCTTATTTCTAAAAGATCATCCCTTAACTAAGGAAAGACAACCTTCTCTTTCTTATTTCTCTCTAATCCAAGTAAGTACAAATCCAACATGGCAACCATAAGAGAAAGATGATATCACCCCATTATACATGCCCTAATAGATGCTACTTTCCCTGACTTGCCTCACAAGTTTCAACAAAAATAAATTCGATAATGATGATATATTAATGTCAAGTTGATATAAGGTATATCTGCTCCATGTAACAACACAAGGTCAACAACTAGTTCAGGCATCATGTGCTCCTTTGATTCTAAGGATCTTAAAATGCAGTCCTATGGAATTTCAAACCTATAGGATTTTTGGATTAAATAGTGTTTGGTTACATAGGAAACCAACGAAATTGTGAGAAGAGGTTGGAGGGGATGGAAATTTTCCTCCATAATAGAGTACAAAGGACGGATTTGCTAGAAAACATTCCTAAGGATTAAAATTCTACAAAATATCCTACAGAAATCTTCTGAATCAAACTATATTCACACCAAAATTATTCAAAGGAGAGACAAGAGACAATATATGTTTGGAATTTGTGGGCTTTATGCACATGAAAAAACCCTGAAAAAAATCTTAAAAGCTCATTTGTGTATGACAAGAGGTGAAACTATGTTTCGACTCATAATACTCATAGAGAGAGTTGGACCACTATGTGAAGCAGCATGACCTAGGCATGAATGATAGCTATGAGTGCATCTTGATAATGGATAAGGGTCATCTTGTCAACCTAATGAAACAGATCTAGCATGAGTACTACTGACACTAAAGGCGAAGTACAAAGAGTAGGGAAGAGGGAGGTATAGTGGTATATATACCTCCGCCATGGAAGGCGAGGGAGTATGAAGCCAAGGAGAGGGAAGGAGATGCAGCCACTCTCCTGGCTGGTTGTCTGGTGCTAGAGTATAAGGAATCATTCGATGCTCGGTTAGATCCACATCTTATCCGCCGCCACCCCGCCACCGCCACGCGTGTAGAAAGAGGAAAATGGGGTTTTTTGCATAGTGTCGATGAAGGGAGGTGGATGAATGGCGATGGTGGGGTGAGTCTTTCGTTTCCGTCTTCGTGGGCGTGGATGTCACGCGCATGCTATTGCTTCTTTTCGTAGCTAGGGGCATGGCTCCACTGAAACGGCCAATTCAGACATTTTGCGGATGGTGTGGCCCACCTTGCATACCCAGCATATTTGGAGAGCATGCAGTGTACCAAACGCGCTTAAGACATGGGTGATGAATTTGTTGGGACTGTCTCAACATCACTTGATTGATGGTTGCTCCGTCTAAGATCGACTATGACAACATCGTCTTTACCACCATGGACCAGAATACTTATGCCACTGCAGCCGCTCTCTCCACTCATGTCATCGTACCGCCAACCCCTGCCAAAACTTATGTAACTTTTGCCCATCTTATTGGTATACATTTTTTGTTGGTTAATTCATACATATATGTGCTTCGTTTTTATCTTTCACTTGTTAGTTTGCCTATGATAATTAAAACACGGTTGTCATGGTATTAATATGGATTGAATGGGTGAATTTTTGGTTCACATGGGCACCACTGAACCATTTTTTTCTTCTAAAAGGCGAAGTCAAATTTCCGAGTTTCAAAAATCTGGAAAATAATCCGATGATATATCCCGCGAATGTGCAAAAAATAAATTGCAAATATTTGTAATACGAGCTATACTAAAATGGGGGGGGAGTGGATATGAGTATATATTTTTTGGATCTCCAAATTTTATCAGTTCTTTTTTTGTTTTTGTATAGTACACAATATAAAGAATAGCCCCAAAGCTATTTTCATATTTTTTGAAACTTATAATTATGATTTTTGTTATTTTTTTAAATGAAGGGAGCACTAGAGGTCAGGAGCAAAAAACATTTTCCAGGACTAAATCAATTTCAATACCCTAATATGTATATTCAATTTTGGGGCTCAAAACATGGTGTTTATACAAAATGTGGGCTTCTAAATTCCACCAGCAGAGCCCACTGATTGTCTAGTGTCAGTTCTGCCTTCCCGGGAGTCATTGATCTCGTCCCATACACATCGTCTCATGAGCTTACTTTCTAGATTTACTGCTCTTCTTTACTCCAGCAAAAACGCTTTCTAGATCAATGCATGGGTTTCATCCCAGCTGTAGTCACAACACAACAGCTACACAACAAAAACTCATGTTTTTCCTCAACAAAATTATTTTCAGCATGAGTCATCACAACATCAATTCATTAGGGTTATATTTTGCCCGTTGCAACAACACACAAGAAACAGCCAAACAAATCTGCACACCGATGGATGATCCCAAAGTGAGAAAACTTAGGATACTTGAATAATCACCCAGTCGGACTGCGAATCCAAAGCAATGCATACAAGGACAAAAAAAGAGAACAATTCAACATGGTACTCGCGTCACACGTTAATTTCCTCTCAAAATTGGGATTTTCTTCTTACACATGACGATTCTTTAGTTAATAACCACGTACAGACTTGAAATAAAAAAAAGATATTTTTCCTTGCCAGCTTGGCAAAAAGGGCGTATATCCTTTACAGAGCCCATCGCTAACGCAATCGAACTCTGTCATATAGCTCAACCCAATTCTAAATTAATTATACAACAGGGACCTGAAAGCCGGACTTTACTCAGAGACGCTGCAAAACGAAAGAGATGGGTATGAGATGAAATAACAGCAACGAATCCCAGAAGGCTCCATTCATCCCACTTTTCTGTAAATACTGCTCAAGTTCAGTTCATCCACCCGCGAAAAGAAAACGCTGATACCTGCAATTACGCAGCTGCTAGGTTTCTCCCCAACGGACAGGCGGCGGGGTCATCACACCGATGACATGTTGTGAACGCCTCTAGCTGTACATATTAGAGGTCAAAATAAATATGCTCCTCCTATATCTCTATGCGGCTCGGCAGCATGTCTGCATGTGATGCAGAAAGCACCATCCAAGATATGAAGGATATATAGGATATTTCCAGAAAGCAGCAATGATGGTCAGCATTTCTGTGCAAGCGTTGGGGTACCACCGCCACCCCTTAGTGAAAGCAATGGGCCACCATATAACCTCTTGCCGATAAGCGCAGGGTCCATGAATAATACTACAACAGTAATATCATCATGGAAATGTCTCCTGACCCCGCGATCAATCTTCTTCAAGTCTGAGTACCTCATTTCTCTTTTCTTTGCTGCCTCACGAAGAGCTGCCTTTATTAGCCTTCTTGCAATACCCTGCAGACATTTTTCATGATAATGTTTAGCAACCAGCAACTGAGAACTGAACTTCCAGAGAATGCACTAACTCAGCATTAATTTGCAAAATGAGAGCATCACCTATGAAGATCAACCTAAGAATGAAAGGTGCCTTCGTCATTTTAAAATTGTAAGGTCACTTTGTTCAATTTTTGATTAATTATGCAAGGTGCCTAAGTATGAAAGACAATATTTAAGATAACTTTTCATGATGGTCAACCTAAGTATGAAAGGTACCTTCGTCCTTTTTAAATTGTAAGGTCACTTTCTTCAATTTTTGATTAATTATGCAAGGTGAGAATGCTTGCCCTGGGCAGACATTCAGGTAATTTCATTAAAAAAGGAAAACTTGAGGGATACACAGAGAAGGCAAACTATGCTTGAACCGTCAAAATGATGGCACTCTTTGCATTGGTATATCCCCACAAAGCAGGGTCTAGATAGGAAACTGAGACTAAACCGACCAGGGGACAAAAAATGCCATGATTTAATAATGTACTTGATTCTACGACAGTGATAACAAAAACTAAAATACATGTTGATGAATTGACTCACATTAGAAAATGAGTTAACTAAACGTCGAACTGACATGAACACATTGTGCGGCTAACCTAGTTCCAAACAATAACTCAAGGACTCTTTCTGCAAAAATAAAATATACATTCACGGCAGACCCAAAGACTATTTAAGCCAACATGAGGAAGCAAGCGTGAACTAGGTAAAAGAGCTAATTATCTTATTAGACCTGCCTATTTACGAGGATGATAATGTTGAAGAAATTTTATCAATGTGTGTAGATCTAACATCACATAAAAACTATATTTTTTTACAGAGCTAATATCACTTACTAACAAAACACATGGGTGTTCTAACATATAGGTAATAATTATTATTCAAAAGGATTAAGGTTGCTAAATATATTACTCATTAAGGTTGCTAATATCATGGCATCTTTTATTATATTTACCATGATATTTGTGATTGCCACAGAACCGTATAATTTCTTCTCACAATTGTGATATCCATGAAACCCCTAACTTTATTTTTAACCCGTTAAAGATGATGCTTTCGCAGTTGCAAGGGCCAACGTGCTAGTTAATAGTACTATAGTAGCAAAACCACAAAATATTGCTTGCAAAAAACAACGCCATCTAGCTTTGGCAAGGGCGGAGTGGCCCCTCGCAGCAGACTCGCCCATGGAGTTACGGCGGCGGCCAGGTACATTATAGGTCGCCATGGCTGCCACGGGAAAACACAAGATTGATAGAGGGGATGATTGGGGAGATTCGGTGCGAGAGACACGCATCATGCGCAAGCGGCGGGGGAAGCAAGAGCGCCGTGATTTTTCTGGGCGTCTATGGAAGGCGTGTGAGAGGTGGTTTCGGTGGGGCCATGACCGTGATGTAATTGGTTGTGGTGTGGCCGTGAGGGGAAGAGATCTCCCGGATGATGTGAAGCGTTTCCTTTTGCAGAATTTGCTTTGGTTAGCTTTATGCTTTTGTACAGCAGAAGTAGGCACGAGAGCACAACCAAAGGGACCCTAAAACCCTTTGGTTAGCTTTTATGCTTTTGTACAGCAGAAGCACCGGAAGCAGAATAAAACGGACCCTAATTATAGTTTGGAAACCGTGCTAGATCTAGCCACACTATATTCTCTACTTACTTGAGGTACATGTTTTCTTCTCAAACTGTGGCGCTTTCTAGCAAACAACAGAGAAGCAGAAAGTAGAACCACAATTTGGGCATCCACAAACAACAACAGAGATGGCCGATCTCGGTAGTACTCGTAGCTGCTACGACCTGCCGGCAGATTCGATGATTGAGCCTGTGGCTCGGGCAGAGCAGTACTTGAAGGAAGTGGCCGAGGCTGAGATAACAGATATGTGTGATACTCCCAGCCGTAGCCACCAGCAAGTTGTGGATTCCGCAGAAGCAATGCCTGCTCTGGTTGAGGAGCACTACTTGAGTAAAGCAGCTCAGGAGTTCAAGGTTGATTTCGAGAAAAGAGAAGAGAAGATGCACAGGTTCCCGGCAAGCCTGCGCGGTCTGGGCAGCCAGTACATCGTGCCAAGGGTGGTGGCTATCGGCCCTTACCACCACGGCTCACCCCACCTCCGCCAGATGGAGAAGGTGAAGCACGTGGCTGCCTACCACTTCGTCAACAGGTCAGTCCACTCACTTGAGGAGATCTATGGGGCTGTCGTCCTGGTAACGCATCAAGCGCGCGGACTCTATGCTCATGAAGCAGTTGCACACATCGGCCATGCTGACTTTGAGGCTATGATGTTCTATGATGCATGTTTCTTGCTGGAGTTTCTGCTTTTGTCTAACTTTACAAAGCACGCCCCATGTCCAGAGTTGCTATCAGTTTTTCGCCCCAATGGAAGGCATATCATTAGAGATGCAATGCTGCTTGAGAACCAGCTCCCCTGGCTAGTTGTGGAAACCCTCCTCAACTTTAGACCTGAGCTTGTGCAAGTAGTGAAGAACACAATTTCAATGATGGGAGATGGTCTCATGAACCGTGTGTATCGTGCTGCACCAGAGGAAATCTTGTCAGAATTGGATGAAGAGTACACGCCACCTCATGTCCTTGGTCTCTTCCGATTCTACAAAACAAGAAGCAAGAAGAAGGCCATCAAAGCCAGCAAGATATCCTGCATTAAGCGTGTATTTTCATTATTGATCCCTGCCGAATGGTTTGCTACTCTGCCAGCCATCTTGAGGCCTGGGGCCATGCAAGTTCTGAAAAATTCCAGGAAAAGACTCAATCCAATCTCATCATCTACAAGTGCCATCGAACTTGCAGAAATTGGCATCAAGTTGAAAGCAATCAAGACAGGAAGTTTCACAGAAATCGGCATCAGGAAAGGACCCCTCTTTGGCGAGCTTTTCTTGGCGCCACTACTGCTCACCAGCACAACGGCGTGTTGGCTTGTAAACATGGCGGCTTTCGAGGTATGCACCGACTCAGGGGCATATGTTGACAAAGATACATCCGTCTGCTTGTACATCACCCTCCTTTCAATGCTCATGGACTGTCCGGCAGATGTACACGAGCTACGAGCAAAGCATCTTGTGCAAGGAGGACTCACAAACAAAGAGATGCTTGAGTTCTTCAAGAGCCTTACCAAGCACCTGACCGTCGGCCCCTCCTACATGCGCATATTATACCACATTGAGAAATACAAGCTGAACAGGTGGGTGTGGATCAAGGTGCACAGGTTCATCTACAACAACATCAAAACCATTGTCACGCTCTTCACCGTGGTTGGTGTTCTAGTGGGCATCTTCAAGACGCTCCTCTCTCTCAAGCAACACTAGCCATGTTAGACCATGTTTACCATATTTACATACAAATGATGTACTTTGTTTACGGTGGTGTGATGTTAGTTTTATGTTACAGAGTACTGCAGGTGTTGTATGTACTGCATTTTACAGATATTTTTTTAAGTTGTACTGTAGGTTTCCCCCACTGCATTTTATTATTATTGTCAAATAAAGGTTATACTACACAAATGGTGCTGGAGATTTTCTCCTGGAAAAAGAAACAAAAATCTAAACTAGGCAAAAGAAAGCATCCTTCTGATAAAGGTTATAGTACATAAAGGTTTCATGCATAATATGATCTCCTGATAGCTTTGTGCAACAACAGAGCCATCTCATCTTTGAAGTTCCTTATGCATCGATATCTACTGTTAAGTGTATATGTTCTCTTGTATTATATACTGTCAAGATCAGTTAGAATTAGACTTGGCCACACCCTGTAAGTTGTACACGGTTCAGGATCAGTGCACGATGCCCTCTCTCTGTAACTGCTGCTAGCAAGCCTATTTGTACCCTGTTCTGAATGAATGAAATCAAGCCCAAAGTTTCAGTTCAGTTTTCTGTCCATCATCTACTAGGCGCAATGCCCTTGAAGGTAAAAACTTTCTTCCACACCAAATAGCCCAGCATACTAACAGATTGTTTGGTGTAATTTATTGTAATTCTGATTTACAACACCAGTTGACATATATAATTTGGGAGCAACTAATAACTAATACATCTACCAGTTTAGTCATGTTCTCCTCAAAGCTCTCCGCTGATCGCCGAGTCATAGTCAAGCAACAGGTTTGTGTATTACATGTTCATGGACGACCAAGAAGTCCCTTCAACATGTGGTTAGCACTCCCACTCCGCTGCGTATTCTATCATCTGAGCACGGAATTCTCCACTGAATTATGGTTAGCTCACTGGTGCCGATACCTCATAAATCCGAGTCAAGAGCGGATGGTTCTGCAACTTGTACTTCTCAATCAACATCGCCCAGGCTGCCTCAAACTCATCAGCAGTCAACACGTAACCCTCAAACTCGTAGTCAGGCTTCAAACACATATGCGTGTACCATTTTGTAAGAGAAGGAGCAGCACATGAAGCATGCGAGGTGTTGCACATGTATCTGTACCATCTGATAATTCATACTACGAGCTAAACAGGTAACCTTGGAACTGATTCTTAGGATTTGATTATGCAAACTGAAACTCTTGTGTGCAACACCCCAGTTCCTCGGGGAAGCACCAAATAATTGGTACGGTGAACAATGCTAGCTCTTACAGAGACAGAGACAGAGACAGAGTACTCTACTTAACATAAAGTGATATTTTAGCTTCAGAGACAGAGTACTGCAGTTTTATCTGCTCTGCACATGCCACAAGTTTGTAAATTCTTAAGATGGTTCTGACACACCAAGTGGATTGCGTGACACATTCCGAATTTTGTCAATTACTTTTGCTCCAATTGGATGTCGGTGTCTCTTAAGTGTGTCACCCTATGGTTCGTGAATAATGCAGACATGATCGAGACCCCTCTCGGATCAATAATCAGAAGCGGGATCTGGAGACCCATACTGACTCTCACACATTCAACGATGACTTTCTTGTGATCGTCGGAACCTTTTATGCTAGTATCTTAATCCCTTTGTTTCGCGATAGATTACATGCCCGAGATTCGATCATCGGTATCTCCATACCTAGTTTGATCTCCTTACTGACATGCACTCTTTTCTTGTTCCCGTGATATAATATTCTAGTGATCAAATCACTTGCTTGCAAGCTAACCAATGTGATATCACCGAGAGGGCCCAGAGTATATCTATCCGTCATCGGGATGAACAAATTCCACTCTCGATCCATGGGCCTCAACATAACACTTTATTAGTTCTGAACCCATCTTTATAATCGCCCTGTTACGGTGTGACGTTTGATGTTATCAAGAAACTCTTCCGGTGTTAGTGATTGACATGATCATATGGTCTAAGGATTAGGATCACTTCGTAAGTTGTTATAGCAATATAAAATCAATGACTTTGATAGTAATGCTATACTTTGGATGAATGTTCATCACACCATTACACTAATGTTGTGATCCCGTTAAAAACAACATCCAATGTCCATGATCAGAAAACCTTGATCATCTTGTTAATCAACGAGCTAGTTTATGAGAGAGGCATAACTAGGAACTTTATGTTTGTTTATTAAACACACGTGTATTAACATTTCTATATTAATACAATTATAGCATGCAAAATAAACATCTATCATATACTTGGAATAAACATAATAAACACTTTATTATTGCCTCTCGGGGCATTTTCCCTTCAGTCTCCCACTCGCACTAGAGACAATAATCTAGTTACATAGTGATGAATCTAACACCCATGGAGTTATGGTGTTGATCATGTTTTGCTCTAGGGAGAGTTTTAGTCAACGGATCTGCTACATTGAGATCCGTGTGTACTTTACAAATCTTTATATCTCCATCCTTGACATGCTCGCGGATGGAGTGAAACCGGCGCTTAATATTGTGGGAATTCTTGTGAGACCTTGGTTCTTTGGCATTAGAAATGGCACCATTGTTGTCACAATAGATCACCATTAGGTCCAACGCGTTTGCAACCACACCTAGTTCGGATTTGAACTCCTTCATCCAAACCGCTTCCTGAGCCGCTTCCGAAGCAGCAACATATTTGGCCTCCGTTGTTGATCCCGCCACCACAGGTTGTTTGGAACTCCTCCAACTAACCGCTCCGCCATTCATGAGAAATACGTATCCGGATTGAGACGTAGAGTCATCCGGGTCGGTGTCAAAGCTTGCGTCGACATAACACTTAGCGACGAGCTCTTATTCACCTCCATACACAAGAAACATATCCTTAGTTCTTCGTAAGTACTTAAGGATATTTTTTACCGCTATCTAGTGTTCCGCACCTGGATCCGATTGGTACCTACTAGTCAAACTAATAGCATGTGCCACATCCGGTCTTGTACATAGCATGGTGTACATTATAGAGCCTATGGCTGAAGCATAGGGGACTTTTTTCATTATCTCTCTTTCTTCCGCCATAGCCGGACTTTGAGTCTTACTCAATGCCTTGCCTTGCAACATAGGTAAGAACCCCTTCTTACTTCCGTCCATTTTAAACTTCTTTAAAATCTTATCAAGATATGTACTTTGTGATAGCCCTATTAGGCGCCTAGATCTATCTCTATAGATCTTTATGCCTAATATGTATGACACTTCACATAGGTCCTTCATTGAAAATTTGCTGTTTAGATAACTTTTAACATTGTTTAAAAGATCTATATCATTTCCGATCAATAATATGTCATCTATATATAATATCAGAAATGCCACATTGCTCCCACTCACTTTCTTGTAAATACAAGCTTCTCCATAAGTTTGGACAAATCCAAACTCTTTGATCACCTCATCAAAGCGGAGATTCCAACTTCGTGATGCTTGCTTCAATCCATAGATGGATCGCTGAAGCTTGCGCACCTTGTTAGCATCCTTAGGATCGACAAAACCCTTTGGTTGTATCATATACAACTCTTCTTAAATATTACCATTGAGAAACGCGGTTTGACATCCATCTGCCATATCTCATAATCAAAATATGCGGCAATTGCTAACATAATCCTAACTGAATTTAGCATCGCTACGGGAGAGAATGTCTCATCGTAGTCAACTCCTTGAATTTTTTGAAACCCCTTTGCGACAAGTCGAGCTTTATAGACGGTCATATTACCATCAGCATCAGTTTTCCTTTTGAAAATCCATTTATTCTCCACGGCCTTTCGGTCGTGAGGTAAGTCCACCAAGTTCCAAACTTGATTTTCATACATGGATTCCATCTCGGATTTCATGGCTTCTAACCATTTGTTGGAATCTGGGCTCATCATCGCTTCTTCATACGTCGCAGGGTCATCAATTTCATCAACCATGAAATTCATAACAGGGTTTTCGTACAGCTCGGGAGCTGCACGCGCCCTGCTAGACCTGCGAGGTTCAGTAGTACTCTCTTTCAGAGTTTCATGATCATTATCATTAGTTCCCTCTTCAACAGGTGAAGCCAACTCTGGAACAACTTCCGGTGATGCGCTACTCGCCATACTTTGAAGAGAAGGTTCAATAACCTCTTCGAGTTCTACCTTCCGACTACTCACACCTTTCACGAGAAACTCTTTCTCTAGAAAGGATCCATTCTTGGAAACAAAAACCTTGCCCTCGGATCTGTGATAGAAGGAATACCCAATAGTTTCCTTAGGGTATCCTATGAAGACGCATTTTTCCGCTTTGGGTTCGAGTTTATCCGGTTGAAGTTTCTTCACATAAACATCGCATCCCCAAACTTTAAGAAATGACAGCTTAGGTTTGTTTCCAAACCACAATTCATACGGTGTATTTTCAACGGATTTAGATGGTGCCTGATTTAAAGTGAATGCAGTAGTTTCTAGTGCATAACCCCAAAATGACAACGGCAAGTCCGTCAGAGACATCATAGATCGAACCATATCCAATAAAGTACGATTACGATGTTCCGATACACCATTTCGCTGTGGTGTTCCGGCAGGTGTGAGTTGTGAAACAATTCCACTCTTTCATGTGAGTGCTAAACTCGTAACTTAGATACTCACCTCCACGGTCAGACAGTAGAAATTTGATCTTTCTATTACGATGATTTTCCACTTCATTCTGAAATTCCTTGAACTTTTCAAAGGTTTCAGACTTGTGTTTCATCAAGTAGATATAACCGTATCTACTCAAATCATCCGTGAAAGTAACAAAATAACGATATCCACCTCGCGCCGACACACTCATTGGACCACATACATCAGAATGTATGATTTGCAATAAATCTGTCACCCGTTCCATTGAACCGGAAAACGGCATTCTAGTCATCTTGCCCATAAGGCATGGCTCACATGTATCAAATGATTCAAAATCAAGTGATTCCAAAAGTCCATCCGAATGGAGCTTCTTCAAGCGTTTAATGCCAATATGACCTAGACGCCAGTGCCACATATATGCGGATATATCATCATTAAGTTTAATCCTTTTAGTATCAACATTATGAATATGAGTAACATTATTATTGAGATCTAATAGAAATAAACCATTCATCATCGGTGCATGACCATAAAAGATTTCATTCATATAAATAGAACAACCATTGTTCTCAGATTTAAATGAATAACCACTTTGCATCAAACATGATCCAGATACAATGTTCATGCTCAGTGCTGGCACCAGATAACAATTATTCAAGTTTATTACTAATCCCGACGGCAAGTGGAGAGGTAGCGTTCCGACGGCGATCACATCAACGCTTGATCCATTGCCGACACGCATCTTAACCTCACCCCTTGCTAGCGGTCGCTTGTTCCGCAGCCCCTGATTCGAGTTACAAATATTAGCAACTGAACCGGTATCAAATACCCAGGTGCTACTGCGAGCACTAGTCAAGTACACATCAATAACATGTATATCATATATACCTTTGTTTGCCTTGCCGGCCTTCTTGTCTGCCAAATACTTGGGGCAGTTGCGCTTCCAGTGGACAGTCCCCTTACAATAGTAGCACTCGATATCAGACTTAGGTCCAACTCGGGGTTTCTTTTCAGGCACGGCAACCGGCTTGCCGCCCTTACTTCCCTTCCGTTTTCCCTTCTTGTATTTCTTGAAACCAGTGTTCTTATTGATCATCAACACTTGATGTTCCTTTTTGATCTCCACTTCTGCAGTTTTAAGCATTGATAGAATCTCGAGGAGAGACTTCTTCATGCCTTGCATATTATAGTTCATCACAAATCTCTTATAGCTAGGTGGCAGAGACTACAGAACACAATGGATGCCTAAGTCAATGGGAATCGATATTCCCAAGGACACAAGCTTATCGGCGTAACCCGACATCTTGAGTACATGCTCACTTACGGAGTTGCGCTCTTCCATCATGCAGCTAAAGAACTTTTCTAAAGCATTATAACTCTCTACAGCAGCATGTGTGTCGAAAATCATTTTCAACTCACCCATTGTATCAAATGCATTGCCGCTTTCGAAACGCTTTCGAAGTTCTGGCTCTAGCCCGTACAATATGCCGCAATGAACTAAGTTGTGGTCCTCTTGACGAGTCTGATAGACATTCTTCTCCTCGTCAGGGGCATCCTCAAAAGGTGGGGGGCCTAATGGCGCTTCTAGCACATATTGCTTTTGTGCAGCAAAGAGGAGAATCCTCAAATTCATGGCCCATTCGGTAAAGTTGTTACCGTTCGTTGCAAGTTTCTCTTTCTCCATGAACACATTGAAATTAAAAGCAGGTGGTGCCATCTACAACAGAATTTATAAAGTTTATACTAAGTTTATGATAGATTGAGTTCAACTAATCCACATTACGAATGAACTCCCACTCAAAAACGACAACCCTCATGTCTTTTTGGTGACTACATGAACCAAATCCACTACACCAAGTCCGATCATCACGTGAGTCGGTGTAGCTTCAAAGGAGAGCATCAAATGGGCATCAAATCTACTATATGACTCATGCTTAACCTTTTGGTCCGTGTTCCGAGGCCATGTCTGTACATGCTAGGCTCGCCAAGTAAGAACCTTAGTATCCGCGTGTGTAACTGTCTTACACCCGAAATATGGTCGTGGATCCAAGAACACCCAATCATCACGTGATTTCTTGGAGCGACGAAAACATAATCGGTGCATACTAAAGGAAGAACACATTCTTATCTTGATATTTAAATGAGGGATCATCTTATTATGCTAATAAAACGCCAAACAAGCAATATAAGATGTTATCAAACATCACATGCGCATATTATACCACATTGAGAAATACAAGCTGAACAGGTGGGTGTGGATCAAGGTGCACAGGTTCGTCTACAACAACATCAAAACCATTGTCACGCTCTTCAGCGTGGTTGGTGTTCTAGTGGGCATCTTCAAGACACTCCTCTCTCTCAAGCAACACTAGCCATGTTAGACCATGTTTACCATATTTACATACAAATACTGTGCTTTGTTTACTGTGGTGTGATGTTAGTTTTATGTTACAGAGTACTGCAGGTGTTGTATGTACTGCATTGGACAGATTTTTTTTTGAAGTTGTACTGTAGGTTTCCCCACTGCATTTTATTATAATTGTCAAATAAAGGTTATAGTACACAAATGGTGCTAGAGATGGAAAAAAGAAACAAAAATCTAAACTAGGCAAAAGAAAGCACCCTTCTAATAAAGGTTATAGTACACAAAGGTTTCATGCCAGAATATGATCTCCTGATAGCTTTGTGCAACAACAGAGCCATCCCATCTTTGAAGTTCCTTATGCATCGATATCTACTGTTAAGTGTATATGTTCTCTTGTATATTTACTGTCACGTTCAGTTAGAATTAGACTTGGTCACACCCTGTAAGTTTTATCTATTGTGCACATGCCATCAGTTTGTAAATTCTTAGGATGGTGCTGACACACCAAGTGGATTGTGTGAACAGATTACTCCACTATAACTCGTGTAAAGCGCCAAGTTCAACCTCATTTGTGAACATTATAGCTCAGTGACTGTAATGTTCTAGTAGCAAGTTTCAGCTAATGCTAAAATATTCAGAAACCATGCGTAATAAGTACTAATAATAAAAGAAAAATGCACCATAGTTTCCACCCGGAAGCGCCCTTAGCCGTTTCTGTAGATTCCGGCTGGCTCGCATTGCCCACCCACATCGGCATCGCCGACGCCGGCGCCGGTGCCATCGATTGGGGTTGCCGACGCCCCCACGGCTCCGGTCTTCACGAGCTCCATTCCTGCTGCCGGCTGCGGCAGCTGGACCTCCAACGCCCCAAGCTCATGTACTCATCGTCTCTATGCCATAATCGCTGCCGCCGCCGACATCGACCAGTATTGCTCATGATTCCCCACGAGCTTTCTTATTTTATTTTATTTTGTGTGCATGCCCCACGAACTGGCCCATATCTCCTGTCTACATCGACCACCATTTTGTTACAGGCCCATGGTACAAGTGGGCTGGGCCTGCTTCGCTCGCCATACTAAGAGTTTCTTTCTTACAACCAACAATCAAATCCAATTTTGTTGACTATAAGTCGATGTATAAGTGCAATCTGCAATATACAGTTCATACGAGGATTGGTTCTACACGTTCAGCTCCCCTCCTTGTAACAGTTTTACACTTAGGCATCACAGGATGCAGCATAGATCATTTAAACTTTACCGAAGCATTGCATTGTTTTTGTTCAAAATTGCCAATTAGTATGTTAAAAAGTGATGGCTTGTTGGTATGTTAGTATGAGTAGATCTGAATGATGATGTTAAGTTGCATGCTTACATTGTGCATGTACTGTGCTATGGTGTTACGACGCATGCTTACCACACGAACTTGACGTAAGTCAAGCCTAAGTTCCCTGATATGTCGGCAACCTTAGTGTTGCCGCTTCGATATGACAGTGCTTGATAAGTATTTAGCACTTCAGAAGAAAAACATCATGATATGGCCTACTAGTATGATAGTGCTTCGCTCGCCATACTAAGAGTTTCTTTCTTACAACCAACAATCAAATCCAATTTTATTGACTATAAGTCGATGTATAAGTGCAATCTGCAATATATATAGTTCATACGAGGATTGGTTCTACACGTTCAGCCAGGCACCTTGTACCAGCTTTACACTTAGACATCACAGCATGCCGCGTAGAGCATTTAAACTTTACCCAAGCATTGCATTGTTTTTGTTCCAATTGCCAATAATTAGTATGTTAAAAAGTGATGGCTTGTTGGTATGTTAGTATGAGTAGATCTGAGTGATGATGTTAAGTTGCATGCTTACATTGTGCATGTACTGTGCTATGGTGTTATGACGCATGCTTACAACGCGAACTTGACGTAAGACAAGCCTAAGTGCCCTGATATGTCGGCGACCTTAGTGTTTCCGCTTCGATATGACAGTGCTTGATAAGTATTTAGCACTTCAGAAGAAAAACATCATGATATGGCCTACTAGTATGTCCACATTTGCTATTAACGGGTAGTGTCATCTCATCTCTAAAGGGATCCCTATTAAATTGGCCTTCATAGAGAAGCACCTACAATTATTTGTTTCACATGATGTTTTCATGGCAGGCCTGTGGGCTAGTCAACTCTCCGATACCTCTCGATCCAAGGCGGAGATGGCAAAACTTTGCAAGGCCGAGGCTTCATTGCTCGGTAAATCAATACAACTCAGATTCAATTCCTGCTCATAAAATGAAACTCTCATCGATCAATCGCCCAATCGCCAGCAGCCATTCACCAAGAAATCCACACACCCACCGCCAGCAGCACCTGCTTTCCCAATCGTCACTCTGCTCGTCCTCCCCCAAATCTACTGATCAACGTGACGACCTCATGTCGCAAGCATAGTTTTATCCCAAATCAGTTGACTAACTCGGCATCCTGACGCACCGACTTCCATCCGCGAACTTGAAGGTCGATCAGAGTTTGCGGGGTCTTCTTTTATTATTTATCTTCATACTTTAATTTTAAATAGAAATTATGATTCCTGTGCTTCAAAATGTGATATGAGAAAAATACTAGTGCCAACGGCTCTATCTCAAAGGGGTGCACTTGCTAGGTTCATTGTGATTTGTGAAGGATACTCACATGGTAATATATTGATGGTGGCCATGGTGTTCATGACTTCATGTAGTAGGTGGATCATGTTGTGCATACGACCTCTTTAGCTAAACATGATGTAGTTTATTTCTGTAGTGGTACCATACTACCATTTACTAGTAGAATTAACCGTTTGACATATTTCTATACATTGTACGAAATAATGCATATAGAAGTTATATATTAAAGTGAAAGTCTTTTTTTGAAAAGGGAGTGAAGGTTTTTTAGGGCCCTGTTTGTGATTTGCGCTGGGGGAGGGGGCAAATTTCTGGGAAAAAAAGGTCCTATTGGAGAACTAGGTGGATTCAGGCCCTAAAACTTAAAAGGCTTGAGGAAGTCCGCTGGGAGGAGATATATGCCATTATGATTGACCAGGAGCGGTACGTTTTCCACATCAAGGTTGGATTAGTTACCAATGTTTCATTGCATTCACTTCTTTGTAAGCTCACAAATGAACTATAACTAACTAACTGTGTTGTAACTTTGGATCACCCGAAGGACGTTGAATACATCAATATGCCCATTGAGAACTACACTCGGCTGAAAATGATATACGGTAGTCACACTCCCATAGCGGCCATCTCTGTTACCGCATTATATCGTGCTCTTAGCCACCTCATAGAGAACAAAGCACAATGTTAGAGTTCTCTTGCGAAGTTGTAATAACCCATGATCGCAAGATGACAGCAAGATGAGGTGGTTTACTACTTTCCTAAACAAGCACTACCGGTGAGAGGAGCCGACTGTGTTATGATAATGGGGATTTGTTTTGTGTGAAGTGCTTGATTTGTTTCCTCTCAGTTAGCAAGTAAGACTCGGTGAAAATTGTTGATAAGTCTATATATTTTGCAAGGTGGTATATACTAGCCTCTCGGTTCATGAACTTGCATTGCAACACAAGATGTTGTTGCGTGAACTCATGGTGCAGCAGTACAATGTAAATTGTTTAGATTATGTGGTACTAGTTCATTAGTTGTTTTGTAGATTGCTTATCTCTGTTAGACTTTCGTTGTTTTGTTCCACTGCTGCAGACGAAGATGTAACCATATGGGTAGCATTTAGCCAAAAAATGCAAATTGTAGGTAACCAAATAGCAGGGATCCCTTTCCGCGCGATGCGGGAAAACAGTTCTTGGGCAAAACAGAATGTGCAGAATATGACCAGAAGCATGCGACCGCGCAGTTTCGCCGGGGCCGTGATGACCAGATGCCAAAATTGTCGCGTGGAACAAATCACGCCCCTAAAGAAGGGAGTGTTAAAAATTTCTTCTTCACACGGGTGTTTTCCTAGAGGAATAGTATTTGATTTAGTATAAAAAGTTAAATAAAACAAAAACAAAGAGTGGACATTCATTTGCATAATTGTCTATTTAAACTATTTAATCTTGCTGTATTCTACAATAAAAAATACTATATCTTTAGTGAAACATAACCATATTACCACACTATAATCTGTAATGTACTTATTACTTGACTGCGAGCTCCAAATTACTTGGAATTAGATGGACGCTCACATGAACGCGATCGATGCGTGAAACACACGTGAGGGACATAATCCATTGTCAAACTATGCCCACGCGCGACGGCGCGCATGTGCCGTGGAAAACTTCCTATACTATACACGTGCACGAGAAATATTCTCTTGAAGATTGACACGTTACCCATAAGCAACTTGCGATGGAAATAGACTTTTTTGCTCTTTATAAACCAACGTGGAAAGGATAGATAAGAAGACATACATTCTACATTACATACATAGTCGCAAGATGGAATCAGCTAGCATGAACACGGCCGTGGAGATCAGCAAGTCCCCGCCGGTGCTCGTCCAGCCATCGGAACAACCGGTGAGGGCGACCGGCGACATCAATCTATCGCCGTACGACAAGCATCTTGTTTCGAGGCCCGCCACAGTCATGCTGGTGTTCGAGCATCCAATCCAAGAGCCCGTGGCGACCATTAAAAGGGGACTGTCGCGAGCGTTGGTCCACTACTACCCTATCGCCGGCCGGCTGGCCGCTGGAGCCACCGCCGGCGAAGTCGTCATCAAATGTACAGGCGAACTGGGTGTGTCCTTCGTGGCGGCGTCCGCCAACTGCGCCATCAAGGATGTCCCAGATTATTTGTCTGATTCGTCGCTGAAGAAAGAGAGGAGCTCTGCGTGTTCTACCCCGGCGGTCTGTGCAGATACTCTGATCCGTTGCTGTTGATGCAGGTGACCGTCTTCTCCTGCGGCGGCTTCGTCATGGGCGTAACCTGGAACCACTCCGTCGCCGATGGTGTGGGGATGGGCCAGTTCCTCCAGGCGGTCGGCGAGCTCTCCCGCGATCTGCTGTCGCCGTCCGTCGTCCCGGTCAGGGAAAGCGACTCGCTGATTTTGGGCCCGCCTCCAGTTTTCACAAAATTTATGCAGCTTCTGGGTAGCCTCCGACCTTCTCCGATGGTCTTGCTCGACATCACCATCCAGTCAAGCTTAATACAGCGAATCAAAGATCGATGCTCCTGCTCCGTGTTCGAGGCGGTGGCCGCGGTCCTATGGCGGTGCCGGACCCGCGCGATCGCGTCCGACCCGGCGGCCCTAACCGTGCTCTTCTTCCCTAGTAACGGGCGCACGTATGCGGGGGCGAAAGAGGGCTACTACGGCAACTGCCTCGTGTGGCGGCTGGTCACGGTGACGGCCGGCACTGTGGCAGACGGCGACGTCCTGGACCTGGTCAAGATGATCCACGCCGCCAAGGGGCGGGTGCCCGACCAGTCGAACATGGACGAGCTGCAGCAGCTGCTGCCGGACTGGTACAACCTCTTTCGCATAACGTCCTGGCGAAACATTGGGTTTGAGGCGCCGGATTTCGGCGCGGGGAGGCCGGCGAGGGTGATGGCTCACTCGCCGCCGCAGAGAGACTTGCCGAAATGTACGGCGTGTATCCCGTCCAGGGACGAGTACAGCGTCTTGTCCACCTGCGTCAAGGAGGACCACGTCGGCACCTTCCTCCACGAGTTAGCAGATATGCACCTTAATTATATTTACTCTAGTTAAGTCTCGCTTCATCCAGAGCTTAATTTAGTTTTCCCTAGTGTATTTGTTTTATCCCTACTTCCTAGTGCTTCTTGCTTAAGCATTGTGTTGGAGAAATAAAGTGTTTTTTCCATCCATTCATCAATTGTGCCATCTACAATACAATATGAGTGAGTTGGGGTTAACACATATGTGGGCGAGGTTGATTTTTCTAGCATGCTAGCTAACATATGTGACATATTGATTTGCTGCTATTTGCTCCTCTGAGATTAGTGCAGTCACTAGTGCACACGTACTCCTCTAACACCGGTTTGGAGGACCCTCTAACACCGGTTATAGAACCGTTATTGCGGTTTTGGTGTTAGAGGCCCCCTCCCTTTAACACCGGTTCTTATACGAACCGGTGTTAAAGGGTGGCGCACGTGGGGCTGCCTCAGCGCTCAGCCCCCCCCCTTTAACACCGGTGTTAAAGGTTCTGTGCCGCGGCAGGAAAAAGAGATAAATCTCTGCCGCGGCAGGAAAACGGCCTAAATCTCTGTCGCGGCAGAGTTCTGCCCCTGCCCCGTTTTGGGCGTATTTCTGCGGCGCGACGGGGACGGGGAGGGGGGAGGGGGAATCGATCAGGAGCGGTATACATATACATCGTCATCGGTACATACGAGTACATGAATAATTAAGCAACTATTATTATACACAAACATCGTCATTGTGTGGTATTCTCAGTAAACGTTGAAGCATCAAGTACAAGACAAACACGTTCAAGCATATATACAACGTTCATTTTGGTGGATATCTAAAGAGTTCTCCGCCAGGCGTGACGACCTCATCAAGTATGAACCCCGCCAATTCCTCTTGAATGGATCATATGCGGTCAAATGGTAGGAGTTGGTCCCGCATCCGTTTGATCTGAATATATATGAAGAATGGGGTCAATATATATATAAGAATAAAACTCAACACAATTGATGGTAATAAAATAATGTTGTGTACTTTGTTTACTTACTCTAAGTTGTTCTAGTGCGGCTTGGCCCGTCGCACATATCGTGTTGCGAATGAACTCGCAAACATAGTACCCACATAAGTTATTGTCGTGTCCCTGATGCGCGCACTTTACGAGAATAGAGAGTTCAATCAAAATAATAATCAATAAAGCATGATATAATGAAATTGGAAGAAGAATCAAAAAGATACGCAGACCTAGCTAGCTAGTATTACTTACATTTTGGTCTACAAATTTTAGTTCTTCTGACCATTCACCCACGGCCCTGCCCGTGAACCTTTTCCAAACCCTGTCCGGCAAAGAAAATGGATAAAGGAGTAATTAATTACTTGTTGTCACGAAAGTTGCCGATCTAGTGCGATAATATGATTGAAATTACCTCTGGAGCATCTCTCTAAAGTCTGCCCATAGCTCTTTTTCTTTTCGTAACGAGTCCATGACAAGGACTTTTCCTGAGTCAGGTTGAATGACTAGCAGAATAAAGTGTAACCTACGCACACATAACTCATCATCAGTTAAACTTAACATCGAGTAAGCCGAAACAGAATGTGTACAAGAGAGGGTAACAGTACTCACGAGAAGTTGCAAGGCAATAGTATTTCCCTTTTGGTTTGTTGTCTCAGTAAAGACCTTAGCAAGAAATCTCCCTGAAATGTTACTAAGAGCAGGCCAATCATTGATGGTTACGAAAAGCAACGCTCGTAGGTCAAATGGCTCCCCTTTGTGCTCATCCCACATACGTACACCTGGTTTGGCCCACAGCTGTAAAAGTTCTTCAACTAATGGCCTTAGGTACACATCAATGTCGCTGCCGGGTTGCCTCGGGCCTTGGATGAGCACTGACATCATAATAAACTTCCTCTTCATACACAACCAAGGAGGAAGGTTATAGATACATAGAGTCACAGGCCAGGTGTTGTGACTGCAGCTCTGCTCACCAAAAGGATTCATGCCATCTGTACTTAGACCAAACCTTAAGTTCCTTGCGTCACGTGCGAAGTCCGGGTACTCTCGCTCGACTTTTCTCCACTGTGAACCATCATCGGGGTGTCTCAACATCGCGTCTTTCTTACGGTCTTCCATGTGCCATCGCAACAACTTGGCATGCTCTTTATTTCTGAAGAGACGTTTTAACCGTGGTATTATAGGAGCATACCACATAACCTTGGCAGGAACCTTCTTCCCAGGGGCCTCGCCCTCAACATCGTCAGGATCGTCTCGTCTGATCTTATACCGCAGTGCAGTGCATACCGGGCATGCATCCAAATTCTCGTACTTCTCACCGCGGTAGAGGATGCAGTCATTAATGCAGGCATGTATCTTCTGCACGTCTAATCCTAGAGGCCAGACAACCTTCTTTGCTTGGTATGTACTGTCGGGCAACTCATTATTTCTTGGAAGAAGATTCTTCATTTTTACCAACAACTTTGAAAATGCGCTGTCAGTCACACCGTTCTCTGCCTTCTATTGCAGCAAAACCAGTGGGGTACCTAGCTTTTTGTGGCCATCTTCGCAAGTTGGGTACAATAATGTTTTGTGATCCTTTAACATCTGCTCCAGCTTCTCCTTCTCCTTTTTAGTTTCACATTCTTCCTTTGCATCAGTAATGGCCCGACCAAGATCGTCATCAGCGGGCCCATCTGCTGCCTCTTGATCTTCATTATCTACCCCCGTTGCAGTATCATCATATTCAGGATACATATTCTGATAGTTGTCATCGTCCTCTTCTTCTTTGTTGTCTTCCATCACAACCCCTTTTTCTCCGTGCTTGGTCCAACAATTATAGTTGGGCATGAAACCGGATCGAAGCAGGTGGGCGTGAATGGTTCTGGTATTTGAGTAGTCTTTCTTGTTCTGACAGTGAACACACGGACAGCACATAAAACCATTGTGACCACGGTTTGCATTAGCCACAACGATGAAATTTTGGAGGCCCGTAATGTACTCGGAAGTGCGGCGATCACCGTACATCCATTGCTAGTTCATCTGCATTAATATATAGTATATATCAAAAATTAATAGGGAGATGACCATTTATATATATAGTACATCAATGACACATGAAAGGATAGTTGCCGACCTCGACCGAGAAGGAAAGAGCAACGAGAAAACTTATTTTGAGCTCTCGGGCATTTCACCGAACACCTCTTTTGTGCATACGAAAAAAACACAAACTAGCACACCTCACACCCTCTTGCTAGGCTCCAAAATGAGATAGTGAAAAAATGGAAGAGAGGGGTGTGGGCTGCGGTGTCTTATATAGCCCCCCCTTTAACACTGGTTCAAGCCACGAACCGGTGTTAAAGGGGGGGCTGCGCGGGCCACTGGTGCAGGGGCCTTTAACACCGGTTCGTGCCATGAACCGGTGTTAAAGGGGGGGCTCCTTTTTGCTGCACGGGCCACGCTGGTACGCCCCCCCTTTAACACCGGTTCATAGAAGAACCGGTGTTAAAGCCCATTTCCAGGCTCAACCAAAGGCCTCGTTTCCACTAGTGAGTCTTGTATCATAATGTTTTGTCACGTTTCAAAGAAAAAAACTAGACTTGTTGACACAGAATAAAACGAAATAAAATTATGCATGCTACCTAGGAATCTCTTTTCTGATATGTGGGCCGCTTGACAAACCCAATTGGCATGAGGCAATAGGCAAATTTTATTTGATGTAGGCTAAGGATCATCACATTGTATATACATATACATGTGTGCTATATAGTATATATCTATATAGTGTGCTGGCCACTTTTTTTTAGCTAATTTATCATGGAAATGGGCAGGCGGCGGCTAACCCTAGCGCCGGGTGTGCTGGCTGGTGGGCCGTTCTCTCCGCCGGTAGGATCTCCTGCTTCGCCGACCGGATGCTCCTCGGGGTCGCGGTTTTAGTGCCTAGGGTCAGATTCTGGCTCAGACTGTGGGGATGCCCTAGCGTCGTGTGAGGCTCTTGAGGCACTGGATGATGCTGATGGGAAGCTTGGTTGGACGACCGTGGCACGGCAGCGGCGTAAGTCTGATGATGAGGTCCGGCAGGAATTCTAGGAGGATATTGGTTTCCCAACACCTGCCTCGCGGTTCTGGGAGAAAGGGTCGGTCGGGAAGGCATCGGGATCGATCTCGCCGCCGCTAGTGAAGACTCCAGTGTTCGGGAGAAGGAGATCTTCATCTTCGATGTCCTTAAGACGTGGGGTGTAGCTATCGGCAGGGCCTAGCATGAAGACCTGGAAGGGACCATTACCTCCTAGGCGCATCTCGGCGCCGCTGGTGTTGGGGCGTTTTCTGGTAGCGGCGCTAGAGAAGATGAAGCCTTCGTTAGCAGATGCAGCTGGTTTGAGGGCTGACGTGGGTGCTGAGGTGGCTGAGCATGCTGATGTGGTGGACCGGGCTGATGACTGAACCGAGGCGGACTCTGCTTTGGTTTTCTCGTGGACTGCGATTGCTAACAGGCTATGCTCGGCCTGGTTCAAGGGAACCCTAAGTCAAGATCGTTCGACGACGTCGTTGTTTCCGTCTAGTGCATCTACTGGGTATTTGCCGTCTACGTCGTCTTTGCCTTGTCCGTCCTCAGCTGCCAAGTCCTCTCCCTCTTCGGTGCGGCAAGGGTGATCCTTTGCGGAGGCGCTGATATCTCCTCCTATGTCCATGACGGTACAGAGCGCCGGTAACCCGAGGGGGGCGGCACTGACGCAGCCGCCGCGTGGTCCGGCCACGAACGTTCAGCCTCCGGCCGCGGTGACGGTTCAACCTGCTGCTCCTTCAGGCCCTGGGGTCTTCGCCGGTCAAGCGCCTACGCCCGTGCCGCCGGGGATGACGTTTCCTCGGCCGACCGGGTTTCCGTCAGGGATTCAGTTCAGACCTCATGCGGCTTACCTCGCGGCGTCCTAGACTACACAGCTTCAGCCTCTTCAGGCTCCATATCAGGGTCAATCATTCGCGCATGCCCCGTTTGCAGGAGGGTTGCAAGGTGGGGTTTTCCCGGCTGGACAATCCATGGGGGCAGCGCCTAATGCACAGCACTATGCTGCTGGTGCGTCGGCTTCGGCGGCAGCTGCACCGAAGCGTAAGAAGAAGAAGAAACCAGCTCTAAGTCAGTCGCAACCGCAGTTTCAGCAGACTCAATTTTTAGCATCAGTTTCAGCAGCAACCAAGTTTGGTTGGGCAACAGCCTTCTGCGTACACGCCACCGTTTCCGGCCCCAGGTCAGTTTCAGCAGACTCCTACTGAAGTGTCGTTGCTGTACTCTTCTCAGGTGGGCACGCCGACGCTGCCTCAGGTCGTAGCTGATTCTGTTGTTGTGGCCAAAAAGAATAAGAAACCGGTATGGTGTTGGAAGTGTGCGGTGGATACTCATGCCTCTAAATATTGCAAAGTAATTCATTATTGCTATATTTGTGATGTGGCGACTCGCCCAACCTTGAGGTGCCCTGTCCTTAAACAGCCCAGGCTTGTTGCATCTATGACTGGAGTGGGGCATAATCTGACTTTGTTTGCACAAGTCCTAGATTCTGTGGTTCGCAGGGTGGAGGGGCCTAGTAAGACTCCTATTGCTCTGGTTCAGGTGTCTGGTGAAGCTGTTACAGCGGAGGTGGTGCAAAAACAGATAGAGCAGAGGTGCCTAGTCCGGTCTCAGTGGAAGTGGGAGGCTCTCAGTTATGGTGAAAATACTTTTTCAGTCAGTTTTCCTAGTGCTGAAGATTTGGACAGGGTGGATGGGAGTCATTTTTCTACACCTCTTGGTAAGTCCCAGTTGTCTGTTACTGCTTACAAGACGCAGGAGGTACCCCACAAATGTGAGCTGGAGCAGGTCTGGTTGCATGTCGAGGGGGTCCCCCATTCTTTGCGGTCCTTCCTTGGATTGTGGGCGGTGGGTTCGCTCATGGGAAAAATGCTTGATGTCGATCTTCTAAGTCTGAGGCGGAGGGGAGTGGTCCATATTTGTGTTACCATGTTTGATTTAGCGGTGTTTAAGGAGAAACGGGATGCTATGGGCTATTACCTTACTTCCGATGTTGTGGTTGATCTCAAGGGTTATGAGTTGCATTTTTAGTTAGAGCCAGAGGGATATGTGCCGGAACCAGATTTCTCGCCAAACTTATGGAGGAAGAATAAGGATGAACCGGAAGATGATGGTGCAGGGAACAATGGTGAGGATGCTATGGATACGTCGGAACCGGTGGTTCCAACGATTACGGATGGGAAGTCAAAGGATCAGTCAGCTGGATCTATGACTACACCGTCCAATTCTAGACAGGCTTCATGACAGGTGGTGGCGGTAAGTCCTTTCAACGCCAATCCCACCACTCCCCGCGGCAAATAACTGTTAAATGCTTTACCTGTTGATTCTCTGCTACGTGGTGGGTCGTTGTCGTCATCGCCCAGGATTACGCAGTCACAATTGCTGCAGGCTCTGAATGCGGCTGGCAGTGAATCAGTTCAGTCTCCTACTCTTCTGGAGGCCTCTCCGGCGAGAGGAAGACCGAATATGCTCAGCAGAACAATTCCGCAGGCTGCTGCTCCTTTGATGGTGTCCTCCTCTGATGGCAGTGGTACAAGCTGAATGTGCAATGTGTGTCACCGTCAATAGTGTAGGTGGAGATGGTGAACTATGCTCTAGGCCTGGGCAAGGTCGAGTGGGTCGACCAGCGTGAGGCGCTGCCAGCCCAGGGCGGTATCTTCCCACCCCTGGAGGGGCTGTTGTCTTTGAAGGCCGCTGGCTTCGGAGGCCCGTGCGGCGTGGCCCGGAAGGAGGGGCCGAGGGAGGATGTTGGCCTGTCTGTCACCAGCGACGTGGGGACACTGGAGGCGCCTTCTGGACTGGCCCAGGAGGGGCTATGCTCTGGCAGGCTGCAGGACTCTCTAGAGGCGCCTGCTGGACTGGCCCAGGAGGGGCTGTGCTCTGGCGGGCTACGGGACTCTCTGGAGGCGTCTGCTGGACTGGCCTAGGAGGGGTTGTGCTCTGGCGGGCTGCAGGGATCTATGGACCAGGAAGACTACACCGACACTGCCGCTACTCAGGCCCAGGAGGGGTGCGAAAAGGATACAAATGCCGCCTAGAGGGGGGTGAATAGGCGGTTTAAAACTTATACGAGATGGGCTTAACAAAGGCGGAATAAAACTAGCGTTTACTTTGTCAAGAACAAAACCTATATAAACTACGGTTCACCTATGTGCACCAACAACTTATGCTAAGCAAAACAATCAACTATATGATAGCTAGATATAAGAATTCAAGCACGAAGGCTATCACAAAGTAAAGTGCATAAGTAAATAGCTCGGGTATAGAGATAACCGAGGCACGCTGATACGATGATTTATTACCGAGTTCCTCCCATAAAGAGAGTACGTCTCGTTGGAGAGGGGGTGGTATCAAACCACCTACGCCACAAAAGGCCTCCCTTATTCTCCGGTGAATCTCACCCCAACGGGATTGATCCACACTTCCACTATCGGTGCACTTGTCGGTGGCAATCCGGAACCCCTAACAAGGTTGGGGCACTTCTCCACAACTTAATTGGAGGCTCCCAATAAACGCCACCAAGGCCACAACCTGCAACACCAACAAACCGTCTAGGGTTCCAAGAACCCAAGAGTAAAAAGCTTCTCAACTTTCACTCACCAAATCCTCCGAGGAGAACTCAAACCGATGCACCAAATGCAATGGCAAGAACACGGGAAGTGCTCAAGTCCTTCTCTCCCAAATTCCACAAAAGATACAAAAGCTAGTGGGAGAATAAGAGAGGAAGAACACAAGAGGAAATCCACAAAAGAAATCCCAAGATCTAGATCCCAATATGTTCCCCTCACATAGAGGAGAGATGGATTGGTGGAGTTGTAGATCTAGATCTCCCCTTTCAAATCCCCCAAAAAGATTCAAGAAATATGGGAGGGATTAAGAGTATTTTCAAGCTCTTGAGGGTCAAAACAATGGAGGAGAGAGAGAATGCAAGCCACGGGCCTAAGGAGGAAGAAGGGGTCTATTTATACCCCTCCCCAACGAAATATGACCGTTTGGGACCTTCCAGGCCGGATAATCCCCCCCTCCCCGGATATTCCGGGTTCCCCGGGCCAAAAAAATGGCTAAGGACTTCGCAGCGCGACTCTCAGTATAGGGCGGATATTTGGGGCGGATAATCCGCCCCCATGGCCGGATAATCCGCCCCCCTGAAAACTGGCAGGAACAGCAAAACTAAAACCATCATAACTTTTGCATTCGGACTCCGATTTTGATGATCTTGGGCTTGTTTCGAAGATAGTAACGAGATCTACAAGATCATTCAGGGAACCATCATAGTCCAGCAATGAAGGATAGAACCAAATGATGAAAGGTTTAACCTATCTATAAAAGACAAATCGGTAAAACCTCCAATATCGAAAACACAATAATGAATGCATATGAAATCCGTTTTCGATGAACTTGAGCTTGTTATAGAGATTGACACAAGATCTAAATCCTCTCATGGATAAGAACCAAATAAGAACCAAGAAAGAGGATGCCTGCAAAGGTTTGAGCTCTCACCGAGGGATATGATCAAGTTACTCACTCGAGAGCCCCTCTTGATAGTACGGTTATCTATCCTATAAACTAGTCTCCCCAAATAACACCATGAGACCGGTAAGAAAGAAACCCTATCAAGATCAAACCTTTTCCTTGTATATTCCACACCTCAAGATGGAGCATCTTTCTTGATTGCACTAGCATAGGCTCAACTTCTACTTGACCAATCTCCAGATCATTCCTTGAAACCTTGATCAACACTTGATCTTCTTCACTTTATTCTTATTCCAACCTTGAAGCCACCAAATGGTTCAAGCATTGTCTATGGACAAATCCTACAAGTAAAACTCAATGCAAACATAAGTCCATAAAACATTGTCATTAATTACCAAAACCACACATGGGGGCACACATGTTCTTTCAATCTCCCCCATTTTGGTAATTGATGACAATCCTTTGAGAGGGTTTATATAATCAACTTAACAAATAAAAATGGTTGCGCCAACATCAAATACTACACACGTATGTGATGTTGGTACACCCATAATACTGTTGGTGGAGTGTCCTCTATATATTCAACATGCAAAGCAACAACAAAGATGCAAGAGCATGAGAGGCATACTTAAGAATAAACTCAAGGCATACAACCAACTTCCCTTAAACCCTCCAAAACTTCTCCCCCATTGGCATCGATTGCCAAAATGGGTGAATAGTTCTAAACGACCAATATAGTGAGAATTCCTCCAAAGGTGTGCATTTGAAACAAATTTATTATGATAAAACATTTACACATATCCAATGATGAATACTTAGGAGGAGGTCAAACTATATTGAGGATCAAAAGATTGAAAAAAATAACAAGATGAAGAAGCATCAACAAATGTTGCAAGTCATCAAAAGATCCAAAAAAACACTTGACAAAAGGAACATAGCAAATGAAAGATTGATAATATTATAAGATCAAAAAGATATTGTTCTAAATAATATGAGGAGGCTCCCCAAGGTTTGTGCACAAATTATAATTTGTATTTGAATACAATATGGACAAACATGGCATCCTCACTCCCTCGATATTATTTAAAACACAACAATGTACAAAAGAGCATATACCAAGGCATAAAACTTGCAATAAACAAATGGTTGAGCAATGAGTAAGAGACAACATAATAGCAGGCTCAACCACAAGGATGTGTGAGAGGTATGACAAAGCATATTATAATACTAGTACAAGGATGACCATTGCGTATCAACATAGTCTTCAATGAGTGATATTGCTTTGTATGACCATACAACACACATGAAACAAACAAGACATCAAAAATAGAGTTGTAACAAGTCTCATGTATATAAGTTTCTAAGTAGACAATCTCACAAAGATATTGATCCACAAAGAAACATGTACACACAAGTTAGATACTAAAATAAACAGAGCAAGATATCCAAAACGAAGTCATGACAATACACCACTAAGATCTTTGCTTGATAGCATGGCCAAAAGGCTCAATTTTATCTTATTGTATATTGATGAACTTCAACCACAAACATATCAAATACATAAAATTCATGCCAAGATGCAATCTACCAAATGTTGGAAGATGATATGTATGCATGAGTAAGAGATACTTGTTACCGAGATACCATTGGTGTGATGAAGTAGATAGGAGCTCGTTGATCATCCTAGCTTGTCTCTAATTTCCATTGAGTCAACACTTCTTCCTTATGAAAGATACAAGCATCCAATGTACCTAAAACAAAATTCAAGTACAATATGGTCCCCAAACTTATTGGGTCCAAAGTAGTTAGATAACTACAATACATATGAGAGACTCCACATAAATATGTGCATATTTATATGAAATTGAATTCCATGCACATCTTAGCCAATTAGGATTTGGTGGAGTTTCCCCTACATATTGGATCAAGGAAAGCAAGCATGCCATAATATATATATATAGTAAATATGCATGCACATGACTTTCAAGAACCAAAGGAGATACAATATGAACAAAACACCAAGTAAACCAAGAAGGCACACCAAAGTGTGACACGACAAAAGGTTGTTCAAACTATATTAAAAACCAAATAAACACATGGTAAACCACACAAGTCCAACAAATGAACTAGACAAAAGCCAAAGAGAGAGAGATGGACAAAAACACAAATGCTCAAGGGTTTATCTCATTCTAAAAGGTAAAAATAATAATAATAAAGGAATGAGACAAATCCAACTCCCCAAAAGAGAAAGGTTTAAACAACCACACCAAACTCCCAGCACTTTTCAAGATGGCACAAAGTACCCCCAAAAAAATCTTCCAAAGACACAAAACACGATATGGATCAAACACATGTTGTGAAGAGGCATAAAAGGAGTGTTCTAAATGATATAGGAGAGCTCCCCCATTATTAGTGCATTATTTAAGATTTTGCATTTGAATACAAAATGCACACACACAGGATCATCATCTCTACCTACATCAAAAAAATAGAGAATTAAACAATTTCAAGTTAAATAAATATCCATAAGAGTCAAGGAAGACATGAGAGTCAACACAAAGCATTTTCTTGGCAAACGATAGGGCAAACATAAACAAAAGACAGATTGAAAATGATCAAAAATAACTACCACCTATTATAGTACCGAAAGTCCAAGGACAAAGGATATGCAATTATTTCCGGGTGGTAGTTTGCAAATATATCCAAGATCATATTCACGACAAGAGGCAAGAAGATCCAACATGAGACAACCAATGGACATTATAGAATTTGAATTTCTCATGAGTATTGTACCACATAGATACTAGATAATATCCCAATTTAAATGCTAGGTGGTATTCCTCATGTACACACATTTTTAGGATTGTGGAATGCCTAAGCATAAAACTCCTCCAAAATGGGATAGTCCATTAATCTCTCACAAGAGCCAAATAAGATACCAAATATAATCAAGTAAGGCTCAACACAAGAAACACACATACATGGTGTGCCACCTAATCATACACAAATAAGCTTGATACCTCAAGATAATTAAGTGGAAAGCACAATGTACAAAAGCATGGAAGATACAAAACATACACATGCACAAGGGGGCGAGTAACTTTCAATGTAAAGAGTTTAGCATATGTTACCGCAAGGAGGAACATTGGATATATAATAGAATCATGATAATCCAAATGGTTTTGCTTGACAATAATAATTGATGAAGATCTCTCAATTCTTCATAATGTAGCCAATTCTCCAATGCCCTCCAAAACACACCTATTGATCAAGTTTCGGCTTGTTGGTACCCAACGAAGTTGGGTCCTAAGAAGTTAGTCACAATAGGCTTGGCAACCCAAATGGTTCTTTTCTTGAACCCACATTGAGCACTAACAAATTCGGCAAACACATTGCCAACCTCATCCTTACAAAGAGAATAAGTATCATCAATAATGATAGGGTTGGATGAGGAGATACCAATAGTGCATGAGGAATAAATGTGCCCCTTCGCACGACATATGTAGCAATTTATTCTCTTGCCACCTTTCTTCTTAGGTGAAGCCACAACTCGAGGAAGAGCTAGAGTAGTCCTCTTAGGAAGAGGCCCGTCAATGACTTGAGGTGGGGTTTGAGGCCGCTTCCCTTGTTTCTTCACACTAAGAGGCTTTTTCTTCAATGGGCAAGATCTAACATGGTGCCCTTCTTCCTTGCACTTGAAGCAAACAATGTTGGCCGGATTCTTGACTTGAACTTGGCCATTTTTCTTGTTTCCCTTATGCTTCAACTTGATAGTGGACTTATTCTTGACATTGGAGTTGAATCCAAGCCCACTCTTGTCATTGGGGGATTTTTGCACACTCAAGATTTTGTTGAGTGTGGCCTTCCCTTGATGACCCTTTTTCAAGTCATTATTCAAATAAGTGACTTGATCCTTGAGCTCTTTGATTTCCTCTACATGGTTAGTTTCAACAAAAGTACTAGAGGAAGTAGATGCTAAATTGTTAGAGCAACAAGGCACGGAATGTAATTCATCACGAGATATAGCATGGTTGTGAGAGGATGAATTACAAGGACTAGCACATGGCAATATAACATTTGGAGTAGATATAGTGCTAATGTACACATGAGGCCCACTAAATATTACCTTTGACACGATGGCCTCATGATCTAACTTTAGCCTACCATGGGAGAGTAGAAGATCCTCATGCGAGCTTGAGAGCTTAACATGAATTTCTTCTAATTTCCCATAGTTGCTAGTTAGCAAAGCAAGTTGAGCCTTTAGCTCAACATTCTCCTTCAAAATAGATGCTTCACAAGAAATAGAGTTAGTAGCACAAGCATCATTATTAATTGCAAGAGGTGAGTGCAACTTTGAAAGCTCTTTTGAGTAAGAGGCTTTAAGTTGCTCATGTGACTTGGTGAGTTTGATGAGCTTGCCCTTTATGACCCTAGAGCCATTTTTGAGGTGCTCAAAATCCTCAAGGAGTTTAGCATAAGCAACTTGAATCTCATCATTTTTACTTTTGAGATCACTTGCCACCTCAATATCTCTATCATGAGATCCTTTACTCTAGACAGCTCTAAAGCAAAGGTCTCCTCAAGAGATTCCTTAGTGGTTTGTTCCTCTTCAAGAGCTTTATTTAGGTTTGCAATTATATTAGCATATAGATGCTCAAGACTACCCATTTTATCAAAGGTGTTATCATGCACCTCAATTTGTGTTTCTAACTTATCAATATGTTCCTTGCTCTTAATAGCAAATTCCAAGATTTCAACAAAGTTAGAGCATGCAATATTGTTCTTAACAAGGGCACGATAAACAATCTCACCCTTTTCATATAAATCATCAATATCAAGCTCTTCTTCCACATTATCCACATCCTCCTCATCACAAGAGGTAATGGGTTCCAAAGTAGGAGTTACCTTTGAATCCCTAGCCATAAGGCATAGGTGGGTACCGGAAGGTGAAGACGAGATTGCATTTGTGGCTTCATTCAAAACCTTGTCTTGTCCCATAGAATCTTCGGTTTCCTCTACATGGTTAGCAACACAAGCACTAGAGGAAATAGAAGCATTTTTATCATGGCAACAAAAAACACAAACATATCATCATGAGGTTTATTCAAGTCATTTCTACATGATATGCAAGGACTATTAACACAAGCATGTAAGAAGTTTGTAGTGCTAGAAGTGTTAAAGTCCAAAGATAGATCATTGCAACTAGATAGAGATGATGGATTATAAATAGTAAGCACACTATCCAAATTGCAATTTCTATCACCACTCACCATATCATTACCTTGTGAAAAATCACATGTTGGTGAAGTGGTAGAAGATGAGAACTCATCTTGATCGGAAGTGGAAGCAACACAATCATCCTCAACAATATTGGACACAAAATATTTATCATGAAGTTTTGTCCATAACTCATGAGCGCTCCAAAAAGGAATGATTGAAGAGGTAACTACATAGCTCAAAGCATTAATAAGCACATTAGAAGCTTGAGTATCGAGATATAAGTTTTTCTCATCCTCACAAGATAGATTTTTGAAATCCATAGGACGAGAAAAACCTATATCTACAATACGCTCCAAATTTGGGTCCATGTCCCGAAAATGAATAAGCATACGAGTTTTCCATATATCATAATTTGTGCCATCGAATAAGAACATGTCATTGTGCACTAATCCCCTAGCCGACATCTTTACTCTCAAGGCGGTGAAGCCTAAAATGAGAGACCAGGCTCTGATACTAATTGAAAAGGATACAGATGCCGCCTAGAGGGGGGTGAATAGGCGGTTTAAAAATTTTACGAGATGGGCTTAACAAAGGCGGAATAAAACTAGCGTTTACTTTGTCAAGCACAAAACCTATATAAACTACGGTTCACCTATGTGCACCAACAACTTATGCTAAGCAAAATAATCAACTATGTGATAGCTAGATATAAGAATTCAAGCACGAAGGCTATCACAAAGTAAAGTGCATAAGTAAATAGATCGGGTATAGAGATAACCGAGGCACGCGGAGACGATGATTTATAACTGAGTTCCTCCCATAAAGAGAGTATGTCTCGTTGGATAGGGGTTGGTATCAAACCACCTACGCCACAAAAGGCCTTCCTTATTCTCTGGTGAATCTCACCCCAACAGGATCGATCCACACTTCCACTATCGGTGCACTTGTCGGTGGCAATCCGGAACCTCTCACAAGGTTGGGGCACTTCTCCACAACTTAATTGGAGGCTCCCAACAAACGCCACCAAGGCCACAACCTGCAACACCAACAAACCGTCTAGGGTTCCAAGAACCCAAGAGTAAAAAGCTTCTCAACTTTCACTCACCAAATCCTCCGAGGAGAACTCAAACCGATGCACCAAATGCAATGGAAAGAACACGGGAAGTGATCAAGTCCTTCTCTCCCAAATTCCACAAAAGCTACATAAGCTAGTGGGAGAATAAGAGAGGAAGAACACAAGAGGAAATCCACAAAAGAAATCCCAAGATCTAGATCCCAATATGTTCCCCTCACATAGAGGAGAGATGGATTGGTGGAGTTGTAGATCTAGATCTCCCCTTTCAAATCCCCCAAAAAGATTTAAGAAACATGGGAGGGATTAAGAGTATTTGTAAGCTCTTGAGATTCAAAACAATGGAGGAGAGAGAGAATGCAAGCCACGGGCCTAAGGAGGAAGAAGGGGTCTATTTATACCCCTCCCCAACGAAATATGACCGTTTGGGACCTTCCAGGCCGGATAATCCCCCTCCCCCCGGGATATTCCGGGTTGCTCAGGCCAAAAAAATGGCTAAGAACTTCGCGGCGCGACTCTCGGTATAGGGGCGGATATTTGGGGCGGATTATCCGCCCCTCTGAAAACTGGCAGGAACAGCAAAACTGAAACCATCATAACTTTTGCATTCGGACTCTAATTTTGATGATCTTGGGCTCGTTTCGAAGATAGTAACGAGCTCTACAAGATCATGCAGGGAACCATCATAGTACAGCAAGGAAGGATAGAACCAAATGATGAAAGGTTTAACCTATCTATAAAAGACAAATCGGTAAAACCTCCAATATCGAAAACACAATAATGAATGCATATGAAATCCGTTTTCGATGAACTTGAGCTTGCTATAGAGATTGACACAAGATATAAATCCTCTAATGGATAAGAACCAAATAAGAACCAAGAAAGAGGATGCCAAGTATGCAAAGGTTTGAGCTCTCACCGAGGGATATGATCAAGTTACTCACTCGAGAGCCCCTCTTGATAGTACAGTTATCTATCCTATAAATTGGTCTCCCCAAATAACACCACGAGACCGGTAAGAAAGAAACCCTATTAAGATCAAAACTTTGCCTTGTATATTCCACACCTCAATATGGAGCATCTTTCTTGATTGCACTAGCATAGGCTCAACTTCTACTTGACCAATCTCCAGATCATTCCTTGAAACCTTGATCAACACTTGATCTTCTTCACTTTATTCTTATTCCAACCTTGAAGCCACCAAATGGTTCAAGCATTGTCTATGGACAAATCCTACAAGTAAAACTCAATGCAAACATAAGTCCATAAAACATTGTCATTAATTACCAAAACCACACATGGGGGCACACATGTTCTTTCAGGGTGTCTCGCCGGGGGAGGACTGACCCAGGAGGGGTTGGTCGCTTCCTCTGATGATGCGGCAGTAGCTATTGATGTTTCGGCGGTCAGGACACCATCTCGCAGGAGTACTCGCCATGGTTTGGATGCCCTTGGGGCGTCGGCCACTGACGAAGACTCCTTGGGAAAGGCTATGCGCAGAAAGGCGGAGAAGAATCTTGACTCGCAGGGTACTAAGACCTCCTCAAAATCCTTCCTTTCGTTTTCCACTCCTTTAATTGTTAATAAGTTGTCCAATTTTGGTGTTAGCTTGGGCAATTCTATAAATGAAATAAATTTGTCTAGTTCTGTTCTGAGACACATGAAGGTTGATCGTTTAACGGTTACTCCTAAGATCTCAGGTTTTCCTGATACTTCATCAATAGAGGAGGAGGAGTTACATGCCACAGTAGATGGTCAACTTCTCTCTTATCTGGTTGGTGAAGTGTCAGATGTGCGATTTGATGAGACAGTCCTGGGTTCACTCTATGAACTTAAAGCGTCGGGTCGAAAATCAAAGAACCAGCGGTCTCGGAAAAAGCCCCGTGTATCCAAACCTTCTATTGTTTCTCAATGAATGGCATGTTTTCAAATAGCAGAGGTATTCGTGACTTGGCTAAACATTTGTTCTTTGCTGATTGTGTGACAGATTATAGATTGGATTTTCTGGGTATTTCTGAGACTGGTAGACGGGATTTTTTACAAGCCCTACTGAATCGCCTATCTGGTGGAGTGGACTTCACGTGGATATCATGTCCACCGTGCAGTAGATCTGGGGGGGATCTTCTTAGGCGTCTATGATGAGACTATGGATGTCTTGGCTAGTTTGGTGGGAGATTTTTTTATTAAACTCCACATTCGAAACAAAGCTGACAATTTTATATGGCCACTAGTCGTTGTTTATGGAGCTGCCCAGGATGTTTATAAATCTGATTTTTTGCGTGAGTTGGTGAATCTGGTAAAAGACAATCCATACCCTATTCTTATAGGCGGGGATTTTAATTTACTAAGATTTCCTCATGAGAAAAGTCGGGGACGGTTTGACGAACATTGGCCCTTTTTATTCAATGTTGTCATCGACAGTTTGGACTTAAGAGAGGTTACAATGTTGGGAAGATAGTTTACATGGGCTAACAGTCTTCCGGAGCCTACATATGAAAAGCTGGATAGAGTGCTTATGGATACCGAATGGGAAGAAAAATTCCCTATGGTAACCGTCCGCGCTCTCGAGCATATTGAGGCTTTGTCAGATCATGCACCTTTACTTTTAACGGTTGGTGTACCGTCTCGAAAATCTATGCATGAGTTCAAATTTGAACTTGGATGGATGACTCGTGACGGTTTCTATGACATGGTAAAGGCTACTTGGGAGAAACCTGTCTGTGGTCATACACCTATACAACGATGGAATAATAAATTGTGTGCTTTATGCAAGTTCCTTCGGGGTTGGGCTCGACACACAGCTGGAATCCTTAAGAAGGATAAAGTACGCCTTTGCTCTATCATTGACAACCTGGATTCTGCTGCGGAAGTTAGGCCTTTATCTGCACAAGAGATTGAGCTTAAAATCCAATCGAATGCGGAAATAGCCCGACTCCTTCGGGAGGAGGAACTTAAATGGTACCAACGCTCTAAGGCGAATTTTATCCTTGAAGGAGATGCGAATACAAGTTACTTCCATGTTGTGGCCAATGGCAAGCATAAGAAGAAACTTATTCACTCTATAATCCAGGATAAAGGTACTATAGAGGGCCAGGAGCATTTAAAAACTTATATTACAAATTATTACAAATCCTTGTTTGGGGCACCGACGGAAAATTCCTTTTCGTTGGACGAGTCCCAAATTGAGGATATTCCTCAGGTTTCCACTGAGGAAAATAACTTCCTAACCGTCCCTTATACAGAGGAAGAGGTTAAGAAAGCTGTTTTCCAGATGGAACACAACAAGGCGCCAGGACCTGATGGCTTTCCAGCGGAATTTCACCAAAAGTTCTGGGAGGTCATCAAGGAGGACCTAATGTATTTGTTTCAGTTTTTAAAATACGGTCAGCTAGACATATTTAGGATTAATTTTGGCAAGATAATTTTACTTCCTAAGGTTAATAATGCAGAATGCATACAACAGTATCGCCCTATCTTCCTTCTTAATGTTAGTTTTAAAATTTTCACAAAAGTTGCCACGATTAGACTAAATTCTATAACTGATCATGTTGTAAGCCCATCTCAAACTGCTTTTATGCAAGGACGAAACATCTTAGATGGTGTAGTAATTCTGCATGAAACAATCCATGAACTATACACAAAAAAATTGAACGGTGTATTGTTCAAGATTGATTTTGAAAAGGCTTATGATAAAGTTAATTGATCGTTTCTTCAGCAAACACTCCGTATGAAAGGTTTCTCGGAGGAGTGGCGTGCTCTTATACAATCCTTTGTGTCTGGTAGCAGTGTTTCCATAAATGTTAACAATGACACTGGCAAATACTTCCAGACCAAAAAAGGGTTACAAGGGGATCCATTATCGCCCATATTATATAATATAGTGGCTGATATGTTGGCTATCCTCATTGAGAGAGCTAAGGCTGATAGCCAAATTGAAGGATTAGTTCCCCATCTGGTGGATGGTGGTCTATCTATTCTTCAATACGCTAACGATACTATCTTATTTATGGAACATGATCTAGAGAAAGCCAAGAATCTGAAATTAATTTTATCAGTATTTGAGCAACTCTCGGGATTAAAGATTAACTTCCATAAGAGTGATCTATATTGTTTTGGCGAGGCTAAAAACGAGGCCCATCTATATGCTGATTTATTCGGCTGTGGTCAGGTACTTTTTCCAATCAACTATCTGGGAATACCGATTCATTATCGGTGGCTCACGATTGCTGAATGGAAACTCGTTGAGGAAAGACTCCAAAAACGACTTAATAGTTGGAAAAGTAAATTGATATCCCTAGGCGGAAGACTTGTACTCATAAATTTAGTACTCACCAACATGGTACTATATATGATCTCGTTTTTCCAAATACCAAAAGGTGTCTTGAAGAAAGTGGATTATTTCCGATCAAGATTTTTTTGGCAAGGGTATAGTGAGAAAAAAAATATCGACTGGCCAGATGGAATGTGGTTTGTCGACCGACAGAATTTGGTGGACTTGGTATTCATGACTTGCAAGCCAAAAACACCGCGCTTCTGGGTAAATGGCTTTCCAAGCTAATCACAGAAGAAGGTGTCTGGCAAACCATTTTATGGAGGAAATATGTTGGCTCCAGAGCTGTGTCTCAAGTGGTTTGGAAACCCGGTGACTCACATTTTTGGGCTAGACTAATGGCATCCAAACAACACTTATTTTGTTTTGGTGTTTTCAATATTAAGGATGGATCGCAGATTAGATTCTGGGAAGATAAGTGGCTTGGCCAAAGTTCTCTCCGGAAACAATATCCAGCTCTATATTCGATTGTTAGACATAAAGGAGATACTCTTTCCAATGTATTCGAATCTAGTCCTCCCAATGTATCTTTTAGAAGAAGTCTCTTAGGCCCCAGACTAGTATCTTGGAACAATCTCTTATTAAGATTAGCCACGGTACAATTGTGTGAGGGTATTGATGAGTTTAAATGGAATTTGGTACAGAATGGAAAGTTTACTGTCGATTCTATGTATAGAGCTTTGATCCAACCTAATATTCCAGTCGATGATAACTGTAAAATTTGGAAGATGAAAATACCCCTTAAAACAAAGATATTCGCTTGGTATCTCCGAAAAGGAGTTATTCTTACGAAGGATAATCTTGTCAAGAGGAATTGGCATGGAAGTATACAATATGTTTTTTGTCACCATAATGAGACAATCAAACATTTATTCTTCCAATGTAAATTTGCTCGACCTATATGGTCAATCATCCAAGTAGCCTCTGGTTTATCTCCTCCTCGTTCGGTTGCCAATGTCTTTGGTAACTGGTTGCATGGGATTGAGGATAAATTTGGGACTTTGTTTAGGGTGGGAGCGCTTGCCATTATTTGGTCGCTTTGGATATGTAGAAATGATAGGATTATCAATGACATCTTTTGCTCTACTCTGCAGGTTATCTACCGAGCCATGGCTATCCTCCGGTCATGGACTACTCTTCAGCATATGGAGTTCCGCAATTTATTTGTGGAGGGGTGTATGCGGTTGGAGGACACGACGAGGGATATTTTCTCCCGAGATGGATGGCAGCGTGACATGCGGCTAGATACAACATAGTTCGAGCAAGGATTTAGCTTTCTTATTATTGTAATTTTCGTAACTTGGTTTGATTTTTGTCGTGTGGTTGATCGGCTGTGTGCATCTTAGCTATGCAGAGGCCGGGTATAAACATTACTATAAGTAATAAAATGCCCATTTCCAAAAAAAAATGTGTGCTATATAGTACTATGTAGGTAGCCCCTTATACAATGGAGAGAAAACACAATGAGATATTGATGATGCTCTTGTTATCTACCTCCACTACTTCTGTTTGTTTGTTATCTACCTCCACTACTTCTCTTTGTTTGTTATCTACCTCCACTGAGACCTCTTCTCTATATGTGCCCAATCCTGTGTATGGCTTACTTGATCATTTGTGTCCATGTGTCGACATATATGGTATCGATGGCACTATTCTTCCAAAGTCGTTTTCTTGTCGTGATGTTGTTCTACATACGAATGGAAAATTATGATTGTTGGAGAGATTTTTCCCATGAGTACACACTAACATGTGGTATCATGTCTCTCTCCCTCTCCCACGTATGTTCCATCACTTGAACATTGATCTAAAAGTTCAAGACACCCTCGAATGGTTATATTAACCTATAGGAGGAACTTCTTGTTGCACGTGGTTTTATACTAGAGCATGGTCACAACTACGGTTACACATTAGCTCCTATGGCTCATAGAACCATTGTTAGCACTCTTCTCATCTTTTATTAATACTATGTGTTGCGTGTTTTACTATGTGTTGCATTGTCTCATTTATTTTAACAACTCGAGCTTCATGAACATCATGACTCTGTTTACTAAGTTTTTGTCTTACTCGCGGATGGACAAGATTCTAATATTTGGAATGTTGATGAGTGCATTTTGCATCATGTTTTACCTTATGTTTTTGCATCAGCAGAGTTAGGATTTCAGTATTTTACCACGCGTGTGCGCACCTTCTATGCTTGTTTCACCATGGTCCTAGATTTAATAAAGTTGATGGGAAAATCAATTAAAGTTATCATTTGTAGGCATAAGTATGCTAATTGGAAACCATAAGTCTACCATACAAATATCCACACACATGGGAGAAAAGCCAAGGAGAAAAGGCGCGCAAAGAGATGTATAGAATATTTAATGAGCATTGGTACAGTCGGGGATGACATTCAATTAATATTTTCACCCTGTGCAATCGGATTGGAGATCAGATCTACAGAGAAGTCGCAAACCACCAAAACCTCACTTCCGGAAGGGTTCTACCACACATCAGATCAGATCTAAATGGGAATTCGCAGAAGGATATCCATATCCACTATTGCTCAGGTCTTGGAGGCTTCGGCGTCATCTTCATTATCAACTACTGCATCACCATCATCATCAATAACGTCTCCATCACCAATCCCCCCATTCATCTCTTTGTAATTTCAAACCCTACTATAAATTTCACATGTATTTATTCATACATTCATTCTCCATTTATATTATTATGACGATGTTGATTACTGCCATGAGTGCATGGTTTCCTTTCTTCTTGGGAAGATATAGAAACCCTAGCAATGTCATGAACTGAAATAAAGATTGTTTGAGCCTCTAATTATATTATTGTGTATTCAAATTTCTCTCTTGATATTATTCAAATGTTGACTAAATATTATTTGCTCTTCGGGGACAAGAGAGGAGGTTGCCATAGGTGTATGACTGATGTTGGTGATGCTAAGTGATATATTACACTGCACTCGAAGTCCATGCATCAACGTGGTATAAAGGAGATCCAAGAGCCTATATCCATAACCATGGGATACCCTTAAATGCAAGTGAAATCAAGAAAAGTTGTTGTTTATGACTATTTGTGGTTATGAGGGGTGAGATGGTGATAACCCCCAGGTGCAGGGGATCACCATAGTACCTCTCAATGTGGAAGTAGGGTATCGGTCCGCAGGAGCAAGAAGGAAAATCTATCTATTCTCTACAACTAAAGTGTCACAAGTTTTAGTTGATTATGCACTAAACAAGTTTTAAGGAATAAGATAGTTGTTTTAATAGATGCAAATTTAATGTAACAAAACAAGAATGTAAAAGTGTAACAATCCTCATCAATGCAAGAGGACAAGACAAGGGGTTTTCTATTATGGGAACAATGGACCATGGGTTCATGGATTCACTTAATCCTCTCTTCTCCATCTATGGTGATTATCATGTTTTGGATAGTAAAGTTACACACAATTGTAATGTTTTAATGGTACTTTTATGGTGGCTACATGTCGTAAAACACATAGGTGAAGTACTCCTTTGTGTTGCTAGGTCACCCTTGCAATAAGGCTAGCATTTGGTTTGTGTCACGCCACACATCATACTTCTACCTTTTTACCCCTAGATAAAGGATGTTGGGCTGCATTGTTGTCACTCAATACATATGTCGTTGTCTCTCGGCCACCGATTACCTACATATATCATACTTATTAATGGAAAACATTCTAAACACTAGATTCATATGTTGTGATATGTTGTTAGTATTATCACATCTCTCTCATCTACCCCCATTTGGTGGTGTCAATCACCTCATGATATGGATAAACTAGGCATTATGTATAGATCTAAACCATTACATGCATCATAGAATATTCCCAAAGTATGACAAAACATACAAGATCCAACACAACGATAAATGAATAACAAGTACTATCTCATAACACAATATCCACCATAGGAATTAAATAGATAGATCCATACTTGTGCAAGGAACATCATATGGACTTCAACAATGATCATACATAGAGAGATTAGATCAATTTACCACCATAAACCCAAAGTCCATGGGGGTGTACTACTCCCCTCTCATCATGGAGAGTGATGAGGAGGCGTTGGTGAAGGAGGAGACGTGGACGGAGGCGATTCCGACAGTGGTTCCTCCTCCAATCTTCCTCCGGGCGGCGGCCTGCTGGCTTTCTGTTACTTGGTTTTTGATCTCCGCCTCCGTCTGTCTCGATAAAGGCCGCCAGGGAGTATATATAGATGTTTTTAGGTCAAAACGAAGCGAATGACGGTGGAATCGATGGCGTCGGAGTTTCGACGGCTGAGATAGCCCCAGTGGCGCGCCCTCTAGTAAATGGGCTCCCATTTTCAGCTTGTTAGATCCTTTGGGCTCTACTTTGTCTCGTTGCATTCGTATGGAAATTATCTAACAAATCCCGTTGACCTAGCTCCGTTTGGAGTTCCGTAGATCCTAAAAAGTCAAAAACACTAACATAAAGATAGAACCAAAAGAGAGGGGATTGTTTATAAAGTCCCCAAAATCAATGTAAAACATGGATCTAACATCATATATGTTGCAAATATGTGGGAAATCATTTCAACAAACTATAAAGTTTATGTTTGCATTTTACATGCATCAACATCCCCAAGCTTAACCTATGCTCGTCCTCGAGCATATATGAAGGTGATGAAAATAAACATGGACTTTGGAGTTTGTTACTTTCGATTCTTTCATTATTATGCAAAATGATCACATCTCTCACACGCTACGGACGTCTTTAGATGGTCATTGTCTAGTTTAAGCCGAACTGACTCTCCGCTACTACAGGTTACGGAGAGAACCTCCACAAGCTCGCACATCCGCCATCCACTCTCTGTCGGCGAGAACATCTGTGCGTGGGACTTTCTATTAATCTCCCTTTCTCTCTCGACAATTAAATATGTCCGACAATGTGTCTAGAGTCAAAGTGGCCTGCCTGTTTTGGTTGCTGTCGATCGATACCGATGGATATTTCATATTGTATGATATTTTCATGGAGACAGAGCAGGATGATGTGTGCGCCGATAGACAGAGGATATGGACGTAGTGTAAACCAAAATCACAACTTTAGTCTCGCTATTGTATGGGTGGGAGCATCACATGCACAATTTGCTAGGGGCATGTACAATGGTATGGAAGACATTCCTTTTCAGAGTCCTCCACAACATCTAGAGAAGACAATATATATATAAATTATACTCCTTCCGTTTAAAAATATAAAATGTTTTAGCTTTATGAAGCAAATATATCTAGCCTCTTTTAGTATGTAGGTCTACTCAGGAATGAATCTGTACACTAAAAAAGTCTAGATATATTTTCTTCACAAACCTAAAACATATTATATTTTTAAACGGAGGGAGTACAATATATTATATCTTATTGTCATCTCTAGTAATTAATAAGAATTAAGTTTTTTAGTAAGAAATTGATTTTGTAAGAGAATATATATGGTACACCAGAGATAATAACCTTCTCTTATTTCTAAAAGATCATCCCTTAACTAAGGAAAGACAACCTTCTCTTTCTTATTTCTCTCTAATCCAAGTAAGTACAAATCCAACATGGCAACCATAAGAGAAAGATGATATCACCCCATTATACATGCCCTAATAGATGCTACTTTCCCTGACTTGCCTCACAAGTTTCAACAAAAATAAATTCGATAATGATGATATATTAATGTCAAGTTGATATAAGGTATATCTGCTCCATGTAACAACACAAGGTCAACAACTAGTTCAGGCATCATGTGCTCCTTTGATTCTAAGGATCTTAAAATGCAGTCCTATGGAATTTCAAACCTATAGGATTTTTGGATTAAATAGTGTTTGGTTACATAGGAAACCAACGAAATTGTGAGAAGAGGTTGGAGGGGATGGAAATTTTCCTCCATAATAGAGTACAAAGGACGGATTTGCTAGAAAACATTCCTAAGGATTAAAATTCTACAAAATATCCTACAGAAATCTTCTGAATCAAACTATATTCACACCAAAATTATTCAAAGGAGAGACAAGAGACAATATATGTTTGGAATTTGTGGGCTTTATGCACATGAAAAAACCCTGAAAAAAATCTTAAAAGCTCATTTGTGTATGACAAGAGGTGAAACTATGTTTCGACTCATAATACTCATAGAGAGAGTTGGACCACTATGTGAAGCAGCATGACCTAGGCATGAATGATAGCTATGAGTGCATCTTGATAATGGATAAGGGTCATCTTGTCAACCTAATGAAACAGATCTAGCATGAGTACTACTGACACTAAAGGCGAAGTACAAAGAGTAGGGAAGAGGGAGGTATAGTGGTATATATACCTCCGCCATGGAAGGCGAGGGAGTATGAAGCCAAGGAGAGGGAAGGAGATGCAGCCACTCTCCTGGCTGGTTGTCTGGTGCTAGAGTATAAGGAATCATTCGATGCTCGGTTAGATCCACATCTTATCCGCCGCCACCCCGCCACCGCCACGCGTGTAGAAAGAGGAAAATGGGGTTTTTTGCATAGTGTCGATGAAGGGAGGTGGATGAATGGCGATGGTGGGGTGAGTCTTTCGTTTCCGTCTTCGTGGGCGTGGATGTCACGCGCATGCTATTGCTTCTTTTCGTAGCTAGGGGCATGGCTCCACTGAAACGGCCAATTCAGACATTTTGCGGATGGTGTGGCCCACCTTGCATACCCAGCATATTTGGAGAGCATGCAGTGTACCAAACGCGCTTAAGACATGGGTGATGAATTTGTTGGGACTGTCTCAACATCACTTGATTGATGGTTGCTCCGTCTAAGATCGACTATGACAACATCGTCTTTACCACCATGGACCAGAATACTTATGCCACTGCAGCCGCTCTCTCCACTCATGTCATCGTACCGCCAACCCCTGCCAAAACTTATGTAACTTTTGCCCATCTTATTGGTATACATTTTTTGTTGGTTAATTCATACATATATGTGCTTCGTTTTTATCTTTCACTTGTTAGTTTGCCTATGATAATTAAAACACGGTTGTCATGGTATTAATATGGATTGAATGGGTGAATTTTTGGTTCACATGGGCACCACTGAACCATTTTTTTCTTCTAAAAGGCGAAGTCAAATTTCCGAGTTTCAAAAATCTGGAAAATAATCCGATGATATATCCCGCGAATGTGCAAAAAATAAATTGCAAATATTTGTAATACGAGCTATACTAAAATGGGGGGGGAGTGGATATGAGTATATATTTTTTGGATCTCCAAATTTTATCAGTTCTTTTTTTGTTTTTGTATAGTACACAATATAAAGAATAGCCCCAAAGCTATTTTCATATTTTTTGAAACTTATAATTATGATTTTTGTTATTTTTTTAAATGAAGGGAGCACTAGAGGTCAGGAGCAAAAAACATTTTCCAGGACTAAATCAATTTCAATACCCTAATATGTATATTCAATTTTGGGGCTCAAAACATGGTGTTTATACAAAATGTGGGCTTCTAAATTCCACCAGCAGAGCCCACTGATTGTCTAGTGTCAGTTCTGCCTTCCCGGGAGTCATTGATCTCGTCCCATACACATCGTCTCATGAGCTTACTTTCTAGATTTACTGCTCTTCTTTACTCCAGCAAAAACGCTTTCTAGATCAATGCATGGGTTTCATCCCAGCTGTAGTCACAACACAACAGCTACACAACAAAAACTCATGTTTTTCCTCAACAAAATTATTTTCAGCATGAGTCATCACAACATCAATTCATTAGGGTTATATTTTGCCCGTTGCAACAACACACAAGAAACAGCCAAACAAATCTGCACACCGATGGATGATCCCAAAGTGAGAAAACTTAGGATACTTGAATAATCACCCAGTCGGACTGCGAATCCAAAGCAATGCATACAAGGACAAAAAAAGAGAACAATTCAACATGGTACTCGCGTCACACGTTAATTTCCTCTCAAAATTGGGATTTTCTTCTTACACATGACGATTCTTTAGTTAATAACCACGTACAGACTTGAAATAAAAAAAAGATATTTTTCCTTGCCAGCTTGGCAAAAAGGGCGTATATCCTTTACAGAGCCCATCGCTAACGCAATCGAACTCTGTCATATAGCTCAACCCAATTCTAAATTAATTATACAACAGGGACCTGAAAGCCGGACTTTACTCAGAGACGCTGCAAAACGAAAGAGATGGGTATGAGATGAAATAACAGCAACGAATCCCAGAAGGCTCCATTCATCCCACTTTTCTGTAAATACTGCTCAAGTTCAGTTCATCCACCCGCGAAAAGAAAACGCTGATACCTGCAATTACGCAGCTGCTAGGTTTCTCCCCAACGGACAGGCGGCGGGGTCATCACACCGATGACATGTTGTGAACGCCTCTAGCTGTACATATTAGAGGTCAAAATAAATATGCTCCTCCTATATCTCTATGCGGCTCGGCAGCATGTCTGCATGTGATGCAGAAAGCACCATCCAAGATATGAAGGATATATAGGATATTTCCAGAAAGCAGCAATGATGGTCAGCATTTCTGTGCAAGCGTTGGGGTACCACCGCCACCCCTTAGTGAAAGCAATGGGCCACCATATAACCTCTTGCCGATAAGCGCAGGGTCCATGAATAATACTACAACAGTAATATCATCATGGAAATGTCTCCTGACCCCGCGATCAATCTTCTTCAAGTCTGAGTACCTCATTTCTCTTTTCTTTGCTGCCTCACGAAGAGCTGCCTTTATTAGCCTTCTTGCAATACCCTGCAGACATTTTTCATGATAATGTTTAGCAACCAGCAACTGAGAACTGAACTTCCAGAGAATGCACTAACTCAGCATTAATTTGCAAAATGAGAGCATCACCTATGAAGATCAACCTAAGAATGAAAGGTGCCTTCGTCATTTTAAAATTGTAAGGTCACTTTGTTCAATTTTTGATTAATTATGCAAGGTGCCTAAGTATGAAAGACAATATTTAAGATAACTTTTCATGATGGTCAACCTAAGTATGAAAGGTACCTTCGTCCTTTTTAAATTGTAAGGTCACTTTCTTCAATTTTTGATTAATTATGCAAGGTGAGAATGCTTGCCCTGGGCAGACATTCAGGTAATTTCATTAAAAAAGGAAAACTTGAGGGATACACAGAGAAGGCAAACTATGCTTGAACCGTCAAAATGATGGCACTCTTTGCATTGGTATATCCCCACAAAGCAGGGTCTAGATAGGAAACTGAGACTAAACCGACCAGGGGACAAAAAATGCCATGATTTAATAATGTACTTGATTCTACGACAGTGATAACAAAAACTAAAATACATGTTGATGAATTGACTCACATTAGAAAATGAGTTAACTAAACGTCGAACTGACATGAACACATTGTGCGGCTAACCTAGTTCCAAACAATAACTCAAGGACTCTTTCTGCAAAAATAAAATATACATTCACGGCAGACCCAAAGACTATTTAAGCCAACATGAGGAAGCAAGCGTGAACTAGGTAAAAGAGCTAATTATCTTATTAGACCTGCCTATTTACGAGGATGATAATGTTGAAGAAATTTTATCAATGTGTGTAGATCTAACATCACATAAAAACTATATTTTTTTACAGAGCTAATATCACTTACTAACAAAACACATGGGTGTTCTAACATATAGGTAATAATTATTATTCAAAAGGATTAAGGTTGCTAAATATATTACTCATTAAGGTTGCTAATATCATGGCATCTTTTATTATATTTACCATGATATTTGTGATTGCCACAGAACCGTATAATTTCTTCTCACAATTGTGATATCCATGAAACCCCTAACTTTATTTTTAACCCGTTAAAGATGATGCTTTCGCAGTTGCAAGGGCCAACGTGCTAGTTAATAGTACTATAGTAGCAAAACCACAAAATATTGCTTGCAAAAAACAACGCCATCTAGCTTTGGCAAGGGCGGAGTGGCCCCTCGCAGCAGACTCGCCCATGGAGTTACGGCGGCGGCCAGGTACATTATAGGTCGCCATGGCTGCCACGGGAAAACACAAGATTGATAGAGGGGATGATTGGGGAGATTCGGTGCGAGAGACACGCATCATGCGCAAGCGGCGGGGGAAGCAAGAGCGCCGTGATTTTTCTGGGCGTCTATGGAAGGCGTGTGAGAGGTGGTTTCGGTGGGGCCATGACCGTGATGTAATTGGTTGTGGTGTGGCCGTGAGGGGAAGAGATCTCCCGGATGATGTGAAGCGTTTCCTTTTGCAGAATTTGCTTTGGTTAGCTTTATGCTTTTGTACAGCAGAAGTAGGCACGAGAGCACAACCAAAGGGACCCTAAAACCCTTTGGTTAGCTTTTATGCTTTTGTACAGCAGAAGCACCGGAAGCAGAATAAAACGGACCCTAATTATAGTTTGGAAACCGTGCTAGATCTAGCCACACTATATTCTCTACTTACTTGAGGTACATGTTTTCTTCTCAAACTGTGGCGCTTTCTAGCAAACAACAGAGAAGCAGAAAGTAGAACCACAATTTGGGCATCCACAAACAACAACAGAGATGGCCGATCTCGGTAGTACTCGTAGCTGCTACGACCTGCCGGCAGATTCGATGATTGAGCCTGTGGCTCGGGCAGAGCAGTACTTGAAGGAAGTGGCCGAGGCTGAGATAACAGATATGTGTGATACTCCCAGCCGTAGCCACCAGCAAGTTGTGGATTCCGCAGAAGCAATGCCTGCTCTGGTTGAGGAGCACTACTTGAGTAAAGCAGCTCAGGAGTTCAAGGTTGATTTCGAGAAAAGAGAAGAGAAGATGCACAGGTTCCCGGCAAGCCTGCGCGGTCTGGGCAGCCAGTACATCGTGCCAAGGGTGGTGGCTATCGGCCCTTACCACCACGGCTCACCCCACCTCCGCCAGATGGAGAAGGTGAAGCACGTGGCTGCCTACCACTTCGTCAACAGGTCAGTCCACTCACTTGAGGAGATCTATGGGGCTGTCGTCCTGGTAACGCATCAAGCGCGCGGACTCTATGCTCATGAAGCAGTTGCACACATCGGCCATGCTGACTTTGAGGCTATGATGTTCTATGATGCATGTTTCTTGCTGGAGTTTCTGCTTTTGTCTAACTTTACAAAGCACGCCCCATGTCCAGAGTTGCTATCAGTTTTTCGCCCCAATGGAAGGCATATCATTAGAGATGCAATGCTGCTTGAGAACCAGCTCCCCTGGCTAGTTGTGGAAACCCTCCTCAACTTTAGACCTGAGCTTGTGCAAGTAGTGAAGAACACAATTTCAATGATGGGAGATGGTCTCATGAACCGTGTGTATCGTGCTGCACCAGAGGAAATCTTGTCAGAATTGGATGAAGAGTACACGCCACCTCATGTCCTTGGTCTCTTCCGATTCTACAAAACAAGAAGCAAGAAGAAGGCCATCAAAGCCAGCAAGATATCCTGCATTAAGCGTGTATTTTCATTATTGATCCCTGCCGAATGGTTTGCTACTCTGCCAGCCATCTTGAGGCCTGGGGCCATGCAAGTTCTGAAAAATTCCAGGAAAAGACTCAATCCAATCTCATCATCTACAAGTGCCATCGAACTTGCAGAAATTGGCATCAAGTTGAAAGCAATCAAGACAGGAAGTTTCACAGAAATCGGCATCAGGAAAGGACCCCTCTTTGGCGAGCTTTTCTTGGCGCCACTACTGCTCACCAGCACAACGGCGTGTTGGCTTGTAAACATGGCGGCTTTCGAGGTATGCACCGACTCAGGGGCATATGTTGACAAAGATACATCCGTCTGCTTGTACATCACCCTCCTTTCAATGCTCATGGACTGTCCGGCAGATGTACACGAGCTACGAGCAAAGCATCTTGTGCAAGGAGGACTCACAAACAAAGAGATGCTTGAGTTCTTCAAGAGCCTTACCAAGCACCTGACCGTCGGCCCCTCCTACATGCGCATATTATACCACATTGAGAAATACAAGCTGAACAGGTGGGTGTGGATCAAGGTGCACAGGTTCATCTACAACAACATCAAAACCATTGTCACGCTCTTCACCGTGGTTGGTGTTCTAGTGGGCATCTTCAAGACGCTCCTCTCTCTCAAGCAACACTAGCCATGTTAGACCATGTTTACCATATTTACATACAAATGATGTACTTTGTTTACGGTGGTGTGATGTTAGTTTTATGTTACAGAGTACTGCAGGTGTTGTATGTACTGCATTTTACAGATATTTTTTTAAGTTGTACTGTAGGTTTCCCCCACTGCATTTTATTATTATTGTCAAATAAAGGTTATACTACACAAATGGTGCTGGAGATTTTCTCCTGGAAAAAGAAACAAAAATCTAAACTAGGCAAAAGAAAGCATCCTTCTGATAAAGGTTATAGTACATAAAGGTTTCATGCATAATATGATCTCCTGATAGCTTTGTGCAACAACAGAGCCATCTCATCTTTGAAGTTCCTTATGCATCGATATCTACTGTTAAGTGTATATGTTCTCTTGTATTATATACTGTCAAGATCAGTTAGAATTAGACTTGGCCACACCCTGTAAGTTGTACACGGTTCAGGATCAGTGCACGATGCCCTCTCTCTGTAACTGCTGCTAGCAAGCCTATTTGTACCCTGTTCTGAATGAATGAAATCAAGCCCAAAGTTTCAGTTCAGTTTTCTGTCCATCATCTACTAGGCGCAATGCCCTTGAAGGTAAAAACTTTCTTCCACACCAAATAGCCCAGCATACTAACAGATTGTTTGGTGTAATTTATTGTAATTCTGATTTACAACACCAGTTGACATATATAATTTGGGAGCAACTAATAACTAATACATCTACCAGTTTAGTCATGTTCTCCTCAAAGCTCTCCGCTGATCGCCGAGTCATAGTCAAGCAACAGGTTTGTGTATTACATGTTCATGGACGACCAAGAAGTCCCTTCAACATGTGGTTAGCACTCCCACTCCGCTGCGTATTCTATCATCTGAGCACGGAATTCTCCACTGAATTATGGTTAGCTCACTGGTGCCGATACCTCATAAATCCGAGTCAAGAGCGGATGGTTCTGCAACTTGTACTTCTCAATCAACATCGCCCAGGCTGCCTCAAACTCATCAGCAGTCAACACGTAACCCTCAAACTCGTAGTCAGGCTTCAAACACATATGCGTGTACCATTTTGTAAGAGAAGGAGCAGCACATGAAGCATGCGAGGTGTTGCACATGTATCTGTACCATCTGATAATTCATACTACGAGCTAAACAGGTAACCTTGGAACTGATTCTTAGGATTTGATTATGCAAACTGAAACTCTTGTGTGCAACACCCCAGTTCCTCGGGGAAGCACCAAATAATTGGTACGGTGAACAATGCTAGCTCTTACAGAGACAGAGACAGAGACAGAGTACTCTACTTAACATAAAGTGATATTTTAGCTTCAGAGACAGAGTACTGCAGTTTTATCTGCTCTGCACATGCCACAAGTTTGTAAATTCTTAAGATGGTTCTGACACACCAAGTGGATTGCGTGACACATTCCGAATTTTGTCAATTACTTTTGCTCCAATTGGATGTCGGTGTCTCTTAAGTGTGTCACCCTATGGTTCGTGAATAATGCAGACATGATCGAGACCCCTCTCGGATCAATAATCAGAAGCGGGATCTGGAGACCCATACTGACTCTCACACATTCAACGATGACTTTCTTGTGATCGTCGGAACCTTTTATGCTAGTATCTTAATCCCTTTGTTTCGCGATAGATTACATGCCCGAGATTCGATCATCGGTATCTCCATACCTAGTTTGATCTCCTTACTGACATGCACTCTTTTCTTGTTCCCGTGATATAATATTCTAGTGATCAAATCACTTGCTTGCAAGCTAACCAATGTGATATCACCGAGAGGGCCCAGAGTATATCTATCCGTCATCGGGATGAACAAATTCCACTCTCGATCCATGGGCCTCAACATAACACTTTATTAGTTCTGAACCCATCTTTATAATCGCCCTGTTACGGTGTGACGTTTGATGTTATCAAGAAACTCTTCCGGTGTTAGTGATTGACATGATCATATGGTCTAAGGATTAGGATCACTTCGTAAGTTGTTATAGCAATATAAAATCAATGACTTTGATAGTAATGCTATACTTTGGATGAATGTTCATCACACCATTACACTAATGTTGTGATCCCGTTAAAAACAACATCCAATGTCCATGATCAGAAAACCTTGATCATCTTGTTAATCAACGAGCTAGTTTATGAGAGAGGCATAACTAGGAACTTTATGTTTGTTTATTAAACACACGTGTATTAACATTTCTATATTAATACAATTATAGCATGCAAAATAAACATCTATCATATACTTGGAATAAACATAATAAACACTTTATTATTGCCTCTCGGGGCATTTTCCCTTCAGTCTCCCACTCGCACTAGAGACAATAATCTAGTTACATAGTGATGAATCTAACACCCATGGAGTTATGGTGTTGATCATGTTTTGCTCTAGGGAGAGTTTTAGTCAACGGATCTGCTACATTGAGATCCGTGTGTACTTTACAAATCTTTATATCTTCATCCTTGACATGCTCGCGGATGGAGTGAAACCGGCACTTAATATTGTGGGAATTCTTGTGAGACCTTGGTTCTTTGGCATTAGAAATGGCACCATTGTTGTCACAATAGATCACCATTAGGTCCAACGCGTTTGCAACCACACCTAGTTCGGATTTGAACTCCTTCATCCAAACCGCTTCCTGAGCCGCTTCCGAAGCAGCAACATATTTGGCCTCCGTTGTTGATCCCGCCACCACAGGTTGTTTGGAACTCCTCCAACTAACCGCTCCGCCATTCATGAGAAATACGTATCCGGATTGAGACGTAGAGTCATCCGGGTCGGTGTCAAAGCTTGCGTCGACATAACACTTAGCGACGAGCTCTTATTCACCTCCATACACAAGAAACATATCCTTAGTTCTTCGTAAGTACTTAAGGATATTTTTTACCGCTATCTAGTGTTCCGCACCTGGATCCGATTGGTACCTACTAGTCAAACTAATAGCATGTGCCACATCCGGTCTTGTACATAGCATGGTGTACATTATAGAGCCTATGGCTGAAGCATAGGGGACTTTTTTCATTATCTCTCTTTCTTCCGCCATAGCCGGACTTTGAGTCTTACTCAATGCCTTGCCTTGCAACATAGGTAAGAACCCCTTCTTACTTCCGTCCATTTTAAACTTCTTTAAAATCTTATCAAGATATGTACTTTGTGATAGCCCTATTAGGCGCCTAGATCTATCTCTATAGATCTTTATGCCTAATATGTATGACACTTCACATAGGTCCTTCATTGAAAATTTGCTGTTTAGATAACTTTTAACATTGTTTAAAAGATCTATATCATTTCCGATCAATAATATGTCATCTATATATAATATCAGAAATGCCACATTGCTCCCACTCACTTTCTTGTAAATACAAGCTTCTCCATAAGTTTGGACAAATCCAAACTCTTTGATCACCTCATCAAAGCGGAGATTCCAACTTCGTGATGCTTGCTTCAATCCATAGATGGATCGCTGAAGCTTGCGCACCTTGTTAGCATCCTTAGGATCGACAAAACCCTTTGGTTGTATCATATACAACTCTTCTTAAATATTACCATTGAGAAACGCGGTTTGACATCCATCTGCCATATCTCATAATCAAAATATGCGGCAATTGCTAACATAATCCTAACTGAATTTAGCATCGCTACGGGAGAGAATGTCTCATCGTAGTCAACTCCTTGAATTTTTTGAAACCCCTTTGCGACAAGTCGAGCTTTATAGACGGTCATATTACCATCAGCATCAGTTTTCCTTTTGAAAATCCATTTATTCTCCACGGCCTTTCGGTCGTGAGGTAAGTCCACCAAGTTCCAAACTTGATTTTCATACATGGATTCCATCTCGGATTTCATGGCTTCTAACCATTTGTTGGAATCTGGGCTCATCATCGCTTCTTCATACGTCGCAGGGTCATCAATTTCATCAACCATGAAATTCATAACAGGGTTTTCGTACAGCTCGGGAGCTGCACGCGCCCTGCTAGACCTGCGAGGTTCAGTAGTACTCTCTTTCAGAGTTTCATGATCATTATCATTAGTTCCCTCTTCAACAGGTGAAGCCAACTCTGGAACAACTTCCGGTGATGCGCTACTCGCCATACTTTGAAGAGAAGGTTCAATAACCTCTTCGAGTTCTACCTTCCGACTACTCACACCTTTCACGAGAAACTCTTTCTCTAGAAAGGATCCATTCTTGGAAACAAAAACCTTGCCCTCGGATCTGTGATAGAAGGAATACCCAATAGTTTCCTTAGGGTATCCTATGAAGACGCATTTTTCCGCTTTGGGTTCGAGTTTATCCGGTTGAAGTTTCTTCACATAAACATCGCATCCCCAAACTTTAAGAAATGACAGCTTAGGTTTGTTTCCAAACCACAATTCATACGGTGTATTTTCAACGGATTTAGATGGTGCCTGATTTAAAGTGAATGCAGTAGTTTCTAGTGCATAACCCCAAAATGACAACGGCAAGTCCGTCAGAGACATCATAGATCGAACCATATCCAATAAAGTACGATTACGATGTTCCGATACACCATTTCGCTGTGGTGTTCCGGCAGGTGTGAGTTGTGAAACAATTCCACTCTTTCATGTGAGTGCTAAACTCGTAACTTAGATACTCACCTCCACGGTCAGACAGTAGAAATTTGATCTTTCTATTACGATGATTTTCCACTTCATTCTGAAATTCCTTGAACTTTTCAAAGGTTTCAGACTTGTGTTTCATCAAGTAGATATAACCGTATCTACTCAAATCATCCGTGAAAGTAACAAAATAACGATATCCACCTCGCGCCGACACACTCATTGGACCACATACATCAGAATGTATGATTTGCAATAAATCTGTCACCCGTTCCATTGAACCGGAAAACGGCATTCTAGTCATCTTGCCCATAAGGCATGGCTCACATGTATCAAATGATTCAAAATCAAGTGATTCCAAAAGTCCATCCGAATGGAGCTTCTTCAAGCGTTTAATGCCAATATGACCTAGACGCCAGTGCCACATATATGCGGATATATCATCATTAAGTTTAATCCTTTTAGTATCAACATTATGAATATGAGTAACATTATTATTGAGATCTAATAGAAATAAACCATTCATCATCGGTGCATGACCATAAAAGATTTCATTCATATAAATAGAACAACCATTGTTCTCAGATTTAAATGAATAACCACTTTGCATCAAACATGATCCAGATACAATGTTCATGCTCAGTGCTGGCACCAGATAACAATTATTCAAGTTTATTACTAATCCCGACGGCAAGTGGAGAGGTAGCGTTCCGACGGCGATCACATCAACGCTTGATCCATTGCCGACACGCATCTTAACCTCACCCCTTGCTAGCGGTCGCTTGTTCCGCAGCCCCTGATTCGAGTTACAAATATTAGCAACTGAACCGGTATCAAATACCCAGGTGCTACTGCGAGCACTAGTCAAGTACACATCAATAACATGTATATCATATATACCTTTGTTTGCCTTGCCGGCCTTCTTGTCTGCCAAATACTTGGGGCAGTTGCGCTTCCAGTGGACAGTCCCCTTACAATAGTAGCACTCGATATCAGACTTAGGTCCAACTCGGGGTTTCTTTTCAGGCACGGCAACCGGCTTGCCGCCCTTACTTCCCTTCCGTTTTCCCTTCTTGTATTTCTTGAAACCAGTGTTCTTATTGATCATCAACACTTGATGTTCCTTTTTGATCTCCACTTCTGCAGTTTTAAGCATTGATAGAATCTCGAGGAGAGACTTCTTCATGCCTTGCATATTATAGTTCATCACAAATCTCTTATAGCTAGGTGGCAGAGACTACAGAACACAATGGATGCCTAAGTCAATGGGAATCGATATTCCCAAGGACACAAGCTTATCGGCGTAACCCGACATCTTGAGTACATGCTCACTTACGGAGTTGCGCTCTTCCATCATGCAGCTAAAGAACTTTTCTAAAGCATTATAACTCTCTACAGCAGCATGTGTGTCGAAAATCATTTTCAACTCACCCATTGTATCAAATGCATTGCCGCTTTCGAAACGCTTTCGAAGTTCTGGCTCTAGCCCGTACAATATGCCGCAATGAACTAAGTTGTGGTCCTCTTGACGAGTCTGATAGACATTCTTCTCCTCGTCAGGGGCATCCTCAAAAGGTGGGGGGCCTAATGGCGCTTCTAGCACATATTGCTTTTGTGCAGCAAAGAGGAGAATCCTCAAATTCATGGCCCATTCGGTAAAGTTGTTACCGTTCGTTGCAAGTTTCTCTTTCTCCATGAACACATTGAAATTAAAAGCAGGTGGTGCCATCTACAACAGAATTTATAAAGTTTATACTAAGTTTATGATAGATTGAGTTCAACTAATCCACATTACGAATGAACTCCCACTCAAAAACGACAACCCTCATGTCTTTTTGGTGACTACATGAACCAAATCCACTACACCAAGTCCGATCATCACGTGAGTCGGTGTAGCTTCAAAGGAGAGCATCAAATGGGCATCAAATCTACTATATGACTCATGCTTAACCTTTTGGTCCGTGTTCCGAGGCCATGTCTGTACATGCTAGGCTCGCCAAGTAAGAACCTTAGTATCCGCGTGTGTAACTGTCTTACACCCGAAATATGGTCGTGGATCCAAGAACACCCAATCATCACGTGATTTCTTGGAGCGACGAAAACATAATCGGTGCATACTAAAGGAAGAACACATTCTTATCTTGATATTTAAATGAGGGATCATCTTATTATGCTAATAAAACGCCAAACAAGCAATATAAGATGTTATCAAACATCACATGCGCATATTATACCACATTGAGAAATACAAGCTGAACAGGTGGGTGTGGATCAAGGTGCACAGGTTCGTCTACAACAACATCAAAACCATTGTCACGCTCTTCAGCGTGGTTGGTGTTCTAGTGGGCATCTTCAAGACACTCCTCTCTCTCAAGCAACACTAGCCATGTTAGACCATGTTTACCATATTTACATACAAATACTGTGCTTTGTTTACTGTGGTGTGATGTTAGTTTTATGTTACAGAGTACTGCAGGTGTTGTATGTACTGCATTGGACAGATTTTTTTTTGAAGTTGTACTGTAGGTTTCCCCACTGCATTTTATTATAATTGTCAAATAAAGGTTATAGTACACAAATGGTGCTAGAGATGGAAAAAAGAAACAAAAATCTAAACTAGGCAAAAGAAAGCACCCTTCTAATAAAGGTTATAGTACACAAAGGTTTCATGCCAGAATATGATCTCCTGATAGCTTTGTGCAACAACAGAGCCATCCCATCTTTGAAGTTCCTTATGCATCGATATCTACTGTTAAGTGTATATGTTCTCTTGTATATTTACTGTCACGTTCAGTTAGAATTAGACTTGGTCACACCCTGTAAGTTTTATCTATTGTGCACATGCCATCAGTTTGTAAATTCTTAGGATGGTGCTGACACACCAAGTGGATTGTGTGAACAGATTACTCCACTATAACTCGTGTAAAGCGCCAAGTTCAACCTCATTTGTGAACATTATAGCTCAGTGACTGTAATGTTCTAGTAGCAAGTTTCAGCTAATGCTAAAATATTCAGAAACCATGCGTAATAAGTACTAATAATAAAAGAAAAATGCACCATAGTTTCCACCCGGAAGCGCCCTTAGCCGTTTCTGTAGATTCCGGCTGGCTCGCATTGCCCACCCACATCGGCATCGCCGACGCCGGCGCCGGTGCCATCGATTGGGGTTGCCGACGCCCCCACGGCTCCGGTCTTCACGAGCTCCATTCCTGCTGCCGGCTGCGGCAGCTGGACCTCCAACGCCCCAAGCTCATGTACTCATCGTCTCTATGCCATAATCGCTGCCGCCGCCGACATCGACCAGTATTGCTCATGATTCCCCACGAGCTTTCTTATTTTATTTTATTTTGTGTGCATGCCCCACGAACTGGCCCATATCTCCTGTCTACATCGACCACCATTTTGTTACAGGCCCATGGTACAAGTGGGCTGGGCCTGCTTCGCTCGCCATACTAAGAGTTTCTTTCTTACAACCAACAATCAAATCCAATTTTGTTGACTATAAGTCGATGTATAAGTGCAATCTGCAATATACAGTTCATACGAGGATTGGTTCTACACGTTCAGCTCCCCTCCTTGTAACAGTTTTACACTTAGGCATCACAGGATGCAGCATAGATCATTTAAACTTTACCGAAGCATTGCATTGTTTTTGTTCAAAATTGCCAATTAGTATGTTAAAAAGTGATGGCTTGTTGGTATGTTAGTATGAGTAGATCTGAATGATGATGTTAAGTTGCATGCTTACATTGTGCATGTACTGTGCTATGGTGTTACGACGCATGCTTACCACACGAACTTGACGTAAGTCAAGCCTAAGTTCCCTGATATGTCGGCAACCTTAGTGTTGCCGCTTCGATATGACAGTGCTTGATAAGTATTTAGCACTTCAGAAGAAAAACATCATGATATGGCCTACTAGTATGATAGTGCTTCGCTCGCCATACTAAGAGTTTCTTTCTTACAACCAACAATCAAATCCAATTTTATTGACTATAAGTCGATGTATAAGTGCAATCTGCAATATATATAGTTCATACGAGGATTGGTTCTACACGTTCAGCCAGGCACCTTGTACCAGCTTTACACTTAGACATCACAGCATGCCGCGTAGAGCATTTAAACTTTACCCAAGCATTGCATTGTTTTTGTTCCAATTGCCAATAATTAGTATGTTAAAAAGTGATGGCTTGTTGGTATGTTAGTATGAGTAGATCTGAGTGATGATGTTAAGTTGCATGCTTACATTGTGCATGTACTGTGCTATGGTGTTATGACGCATGCTTACAACGCGAACTTGACGTAAGACAAGCCTAAGTGCCCTGATATGTCGGCGACCTTAGTGTTTCCGCTTCGATATGACAGTGCTTGATAAGTATTTAGCACTTCAGAAGAAAAACATCATGATATGGCCTACTAGTATGTCCACATTTGCTATTAACGGGTAGTGTCATCTCATCTCTAAAGGGATCCCTATTAAATTGGCCTTCATAGAGAAGCACCTACAATTATTTGTTTCACATGATGTTTTCATGGCAGGCCTGTGGGCTAGTCAACTCTCCGATACCTCTCGATCCAAGGCGGAGATGGCAAAACTTTGCAAGGCCGAGGCTTCATTGCTCGGTAAATCAATACAACTCAGATTCAATTCCTGCTCATAAAATGAAACTCTCATCGATCAATCGCCCAATCGCCAGCAGCCATTCACCAAGAAATCCACACACCCACCGCCAGCAGCACCTGCTTTCCCAATCGTCACTCTGCTCGTCCTCCCCCAAATCTACTGATCAACGTGACGACCTCATGTCGCAAGCATAGTTTTATCCCAAATCAGTTGACTAACTCGGCATCCTGACGCACCGACTTCCATCCGCGAACTTGAAGGTCGATCAGAGTTTGCGGGGTCTTCTTTTATTATTTATCTTCATACTTTAATTTTAAATAGAAATTATGATTCCTGTGCTTCAAAATGTGATATGAGAAAAATACTAGTGCCAACGGCTCTATCTCAAAGGGGTGCACTTGCTAGGTTCATTGTGATTTGTGAAGGATACTCACATGGTAATATATTGATGGTGGCCATGGTGTTCATGACTTCATGTAGTAGGTGGATCATGTTGTGCATACGACCTCTTTAGCTAAACATGATGTAGTTTATTTCTGTAGTGGTACCATACTACCATTTACTAGTAGAATTAACCGTTTGACATATTTCTATACATTGTACGAAATAATGCATATAGAAGTTATATATTAAAGTGAAAGTCTTTTTTTGAAAAGGGAGTGAAGGTTTTTTAGGGCCCTGTTTGTGATTTGCGCTGGGGGAGGGGGCAAATTTCTGGGAAAAAAAGGTCCTATTGGAGAACTAGGTGGATTCAGGCCCTAAAACTTAAAAGGCTTGAGGAAGTCCGCTGGGAGGAGATATATGCCATTATGATTGACCAGGAGCGGTACCTTTTCCACATCAAGGTTGGATTAGTTACCAATGTTTCATTGCATTCACTTCTTTGTAAGCTCACAAATGAACTATAACTAACTAACTGTGTTGTAACTTTGGATCACCCGAAGGACGTTGAATACATCAATATGCCCATTGAGAACTACACTCGGCTGAAAATGATATACGGTAGTCACACTCCCATAGCGGCCATCTCTGTTACCGCATTATATCGTGCTCTTAGCCACCTCATAGAGAACAAAGCACAATGTTAGAGTTCTCTTGCGAAGTTGTAATAACCCATGATCGCAAGATGACAGCAAGATGAGGTGGTTTACTACTTTCCTAAACAAGCACTACCGGTGAGAGGAGCCGACTGTGTTATGATAATGGGGATTTGTTTTGTGTGAAGTGCTTGATTTGTTTCCTCTCAGTTAGCAAGTAAGACTCGGTGAAAATTGTTGATAAGTCTATATATTTTGCAAGGTGGTATATACTAGCCTCTCGGTTCATGAACTTGCATTGCAACACAAGATGTTGTTGCGTGAACTCATGGTGCAGCAGTACAATGTAAATTGTTTAGATTATGTGGTACTAGTTCATTAGTTGTTTTGTAGATTGCTTATCTCTGTTAGACTTTCGTTGTTTTGTTCCACTGCTGCAGACGAAGATGTAACCATATGGGTAGCATTTAGCCAAAAAATGCAAATTGTAGGTAACCAAATAGCAGGGATCCCTTTCCGCGCGATGCGGGAAAACAGTTCTTGGGCAAAACAGAATGTGCAGAATATGACCAGAAGCATGCGACCGCGCAGTTTCGCCGGGGCCGTGATGACCAGATGCCAAAATTGTCGCGTGGAACAAATCACGCCCCTAAAGAAGGGAGTGTTAAAAATTTCTTCTTCACACGGGTGTTTTCCTAGAGGAATAGTATTTGATTTAGTATAAAAAGTTAAATAAAACAAAAACAAAGAGTGGACATTCATTTGCATAATTGTCTATTTAAACTATTTAATCTTGCTGTATTCTACAATAAAAAATACTATATCTTTAGTGAAACATAACCATATTACCACACTATAATCTGTAATGTACTTATTACTTGACTGCGAGCTCCAAATTACTTGGAATTAGATGGACGCTCACATGAACGCGATCGATGCGTGAAACACACGTGAGGGACATAATCCATTGTCAAACTATGCCCACGCGCGACGGCGCGCATGTGCCGTGGAAAACTTCCTATACTATACACGTGCACGAGAAATATTCTCTTGAAGATTGACACGTTACCCATAAGCAACTTGCGATGGAAATAGACTTTTTTGCTCTTTATAAACCAACGTGGAAAGGATAGATAAGAAGACATACATTCTACATTACATACATAGTCGCAAGATGGAATCAGCTAGCATGAACACGGCCGTGGAGATCAGCAAGTCCCCGCCGGTGCTCGTCCAGCCATCGGAACAACCGGTGAGGGCGACCGGCGACATCAATCTATCGCCGTACGACAAGCATCTTGTTTCGAGGCCCGCCACAGTCATGCTGGTGTTCGAGCATCCAATCCAAGAGCCCGTGGCGACCATTAAAAGGGGACTGTCGCGAGCGTTGGTCCACTACTACCCTATCGCCGGCCGGCTGGCCGCTGGAGCCACCGCCGGCGAAGTCGTCATCAAATGTACAGGCGAACTGGGTGTGTCCTTCGTGGCGGCGTCCGCCAACTGCGCCATCAAGGATGTCCCAGATTATTTGTCTGATTCGTCGCTGAAGAAAGAGAGGAGCTCTGCGTGTTCTACCCCGGCGGTCTGTGCAGATACTCTGATCCGTTGCTGTTGATGCAGGTGACCGTCTTCTCCTGCGGCGGCTTCGTCATGGGCGTAACCTGGAACCACTCCGTCGCCGATGGTGTGGGGATGGGCCAGTTCCTCCAGGCGGTCGGCGAGCTCTCCCGCGATCTGCTGTCGCCGTCCGTCGTCCCGGTCAGGGAAAGCGACTCGCTGATTTTGGGCCCGCCTCCAGTTTTCACAAAATTTATGCAGCTTCTGGGTAGCCTCCGACCTTCTCCGATGGTCTTGCTCGACATCACCATCCAGTCAAGCTTAATACAGCGAATCAAAGATCGATGCTCCTGCTCCGTGTTCGAGGCGGTGGCCGCGGTCCTATGGCGGTGCCGGACCCGCGCGATCGCGTCCGACCCGGCGGCCCTAACCGTGCTCTTCTTCCCTAGTAACGGGCGCACGTATGCGGGGGCGAAAGAGGGCTACTACGGCAACTGCCTCGTGTGGCGGCTGGTCACGGTGACGGCCGGCACTGTGGCAGACGGCGACGTCCTGGACCTGGTCAAGATGATCCACGCCGCCAAGGGGCGGGTGCCCGACCAGTCGAACATGGACGAGCTGCAGCAGCTGCTGCCGGACTGGTACAACCTCTTTCGCATAACGTCCTGGCGAAACATTGGGTTTGAGGCGCCGGATTTCGGCGCGGGGAGGCCGGCGAGGGTGATGGCTCACTCGCCGCCGCAGAGAGACTTGCCGAAATGTACGGCGTGTATCCCGTCCAGGGACGAGTACAGCGTCTTGTCCACCTGCGTCAAGGAGGACCACGTCGGCACCTTCCTCCACGAGTTAGCAGATATGCACCTTAATTATATTTACTCTAGTTAAGTCTCGCTTCATCCAGAGCTTAATTTAGTTTTCCCTAGTGTATTTGTTTTATCCCTACTTCCTAGTGCTTCTTGCTTAAGCATTGTGTTGGAGAAATAAAGTGTTTTTTCCATCCATTCATCAATTGTGCCATCTACAATACAATATGAGTGAGTTGGGGTTAACACATATGTGGGCGAGGTTGATTTTTCTAGCATGCTAGCTAACATATGTGACATATTGATTTGCTGCTATTTGCTCCTCTGAGATTAGTGTAGTCACTAGTGCACACGTACTCCTCTAACACCGGTTTGGAGGACCCTCTAACACCGGTTATAGAACCGTTATTGCGGTTTTGGTGTTAGAGGCCCCCTCCCTTTAACACCGGTTCTTATACGAACCGGTGTTAAAGGGTGGCGCACGTGGGGCTGCCTCAGCGCTCAGCCCCCCCCTTTAACACCGGTGTTAAAGGTTCTGTGCCGCGGCAGGAAAAAGAGATAAATCTCTGCCGCGGCAGGAAAACGGCCTAAATCTCTGTCGCGGCAGAGTTCTGCCCCTGCCCCGTTTTGGGCGTATTTCTGCGGCGCGACGGGGACGGGGAGGGGGGAGGGGGAATCGATCAGGAGCGGTATACATATACATCGTCATCGGTACATACGAGTACATGAATAATTAAGCAACTATTATTATACACAAACATCGTCATTGTGTGGTATTCTCAGTAAACGTTGAAGCATCAAGTACAAGACAAACACGTTCAAGCATATATACAACGTTCATTTTGGTGGATATCTAAAGAGTTCTCCGCCAGGCGTGACGACCTCATCAAGTATGAACCCCGCCAATTCCTCTTGAATGGATCATATGCGGTCAAATGGTAGGAGTTGGTCCCGCATCCGTTTGATCTGAATATATATGAAGAATGGGGTCAATATATATATAAGAATAAAACTCAACACAATTGATGGTAATAAAATAATGTTGTGTACTTTGTTTACTTACTCTAAGTTGTTCTAGTGCGGCTTGGCCCGTCGCACATATCGTGTTGCGAATGAACTCGCAAACATAGTACCCACATAAGTTATTGTCGTGTCCCTGATGCGCGCACTTTACGAGAATAGAGAGTTCAATCAAAATAATAATCAATAAAGCATGATATAATGAAATTGGAAGAAGAATCAAAAAGATACGCAGACCTAGCTAGCTAGTATTACTTACATTTTGGTCTACAAATTTTAGTTCTTCTGACCATTCACCCACGGCCCTGCCCGTGAACCTTTTCCAAACCCTGTCCGGCAAAGAAAATGGATAAAGGAGTAATTAATTACTTGTTGTCACGAAAGTTGCCGATCTAGTGCGATAATATGATTGAAATTACCTCTGGAGCATCTCTCTAAAGTCTGCCCATAGCTCTTTTTCTTTTCGTAACGAGTCCATGACAAGGACTTTTCCTGAGTCAGGTTGAATGACTAGCAGAATAAAGTGTAACCTACGCACACATAACTCATCATCAGTTAAACTTAACATCGAGTAAGCCGAAACAGAATGTGTACAAGAGAGGGTAACAGTACTCACGAGAAGTTGTAAGGCAATAGTATTTCCCTTTTGGTTTGTTGTCTCAGTAAAGACCTTAGCAAGAAATCTCCCTGAAATGTTACTAAGAGCAGGCCAATCATTGATGGTTACGAAAAGCAACGCTCGTAGGTCAAATGGCTCCCCTTTGTGCTCATCCCACATACGTACACCTGGTTTGGCCCACAGCTGTAAAAGTTCTTCAACTAATGGCCTTAGGTACACATCAATGTCGCTGCCGGGTTGCCTCGGGCCTTGGATGAGCACTGACATCATAATAAACTTCCTCTTCATACACAACCAAGGAGGAAGGTTATAGATACATAGAGTCACAGGCCAGGTGTTGTGACTGCAGCTCTGCTCACCAAAAGGATTCATGCCATCTGTACTTAGACCAAACCTTAAGTTCCTTGCGTCACGTGCGAAGTCCGGGTACTCTCGCTCGACTTTTCTCCACTGTGAACCATCATCGGGGTGTCTCAACATCGCGTCTTTCTTACGGTCTTCCATGTGCCATCGCAACAACTTGGCATGCTCTTTATTTCTGAAGAGACGTTTTAACCGTGGTATTATAGGAGCATACCACATAACCTTGGCAGGAACCTTCTTCCCAGGGGCCTCGCCCTCAACATCGTCAGGATCGTCTCGTCTGATCTTATACCGCAGTGCAGTGCATACCGGGCATGCATCCAAATTCTCGTACTTCTCACCGCGGTAGAGGATGCAGTCATTAATGCAGGCATGTATCTTCTGCACGTCTAATCCTAGAGGCCAGACAACCTTCTTTGCTTGGTATGTACTGTCGGGCAACTCATTATTTCTTGGAAGAAGATTCTTCATTTTTACCAACAACTTTGAAAATGCGCTGTCAGTCACACCGTTCTCTGCCTTCTATTGCAGCAAAACCAGTGGGGTACCTAGCTTTTTGTGGCCATCTTCGCAAGTTGGGTACAATAATGTTTTGTGATCCTTTAACATCTGCTCCAGCTTCTCCTTCTCCTTTTTAGTTTCACATTCTTCCTTTGCATCAGTAATGGCCCGACCAAGATCGTCATCAGCGGGCCCATCTGCTGCCTCTTGATCTTCATTATCTACCCCCGTTGCAGTATCATCATATTCAGGATACATATTCTGATAGTTGTCATCGTCCTCTTCTTCTTTGTTGTCTTCCATCACAACCCCTTTTTCTCCGTGCTTGGTCCAACAATTATAGTTGGGCATGAAACCGGATCGAAGCAGGTGGGCGTGAATGGTTCTGGTATTTGAGTAGTCTTTCTTGTTCTGACAGTGAACACACGGACATCACATAAAACCATTGTGACCACGGTTTGCATTAGCCACAACGATGAAATTTTGGAGGCCCGTAATGTACTCGGAAGTGCGGCGATCACCGTACATCCATTGCTAGTTCATCTGCATTAATATATAGTATATATCAAAAATTAATAGGGAGATGACCATTTATATATATAGTACATCAATGACACATGAAAGGATAGTTGCCGACCTCGACCGAGAAGGAAAGAGCAACGAGAAAACTTATTTTGAGCTCTCGGGCATTTCACCGAACACCTCTTTTGTGCATACGAAAAAAACACAAACTAGCACACCTCACACCCTCTTGCTAGGCTCCAAAATGAGATAGTGAAAAAATGGAAGAGAGGGGTGTGGGCTGCGGTGTCTTATATAGCCCCCCCTTTAACACTGGTTCAAGCCACGAACCGGTGTTAAAGGGGGGGCTGTGCGGGCCACTGGTGCAGGGGCCTTTAACACCGGTTCGTGCCATGAACCGGTGTTAAAGGGGGGGCTCCTTTTTGCTGCACGGGCCACGCTGGTACGCCCCCCCTTTAACACCGGTTCATAGAAGAACCGGTGTTAAAGCCCATTTCCAGGCTCAACCAAAGGCCTCGTTTCCACTAGTGAGTCTTGTATCATAATGTTTTGTCACGTTTCAAAGAAAAAAACTAGACTTGTTGACACAGAATAAAACGAAATAAAATTATGCATGCTACCTAGGAATCTCTTTTCTGATATGTGGGCCGCTTGACAAACCCAATTGGCATGAGGCAATAGGCAAATTTTATTTGATGTAGGCTAAGGATCATCACATTGTATATACATATACATGTGTGCTATATAGTATATATCTATATAGTGTGCTGGCCACTTTTTTTTAGCTAATTTATCATGGAAATGGGCAGGCGGCGGCTAACCCTAGCGCCGGGTGTGCTGGCTGGTGGGCCGTTCTCTCCGCCGGTAGGATCTCCTGCTTCGCCGACCGGATGCTCCTCGGGGTCGCGGTTTTAGTGCCTAGGGTCAGATTCTGGCTCAGACTGTGGGGATGCCCTAGCATCGTGTGAGGCTCTTGAGGCACTGGATGATGCTGATGGGAAGCTTGGTTGGACGACCGTGGCACGGCAGCGGCGTAAGTCTGATGATGAGGTCCGGCAGGAATTCTAGGAGGATATTGGTTTCCCAACACCTGCCTCGCGGTTCTGGGAGAAAGGGTCGGTCGGGAAGGCATCGGGATCGATCTCGCCGCCGCTAGTGAAGACTCCAGTGTTCGGGAGAAGGAGATCTTCATCTTCGATGTCCTTAAGACGTGGGGTGTAGCTATCGGCAGGGCCTAGCATGAAGACCTGGAAGGGACCATTACCTCCTAGGCGCATCTCGGCGCCGCTGGTGTTGGGGCGTTTTCTGGTAGCGGCGCTAGAGAAGATGAAGCCTTCGTTAGCAGATGCAGCTGGTTTGAGGGCTGACGTGGGTGCTGAGGTGGCTGAGCATGCTGATGTGGTGGACCGGGCTGATGACTGAACCGAGGCGGACTCTGCTTTGGTTTTCTCGTGGACTGCGATTGCTAACAGGCTATGCTCGGCCTGGTTCAAGGGAACCCTAAGTCAAGATCGTTCGACGACGTCGTTGTTTCCGTCTAGTGCATCTACTGGGTATTTGCCGTCTACGTCGTCTTTGCCTTGTCCGTCCTCAGCTGCCAAGTCCTCTCCCTCTTCGGTGCGGCAAGGGTGATCCTTTGCGGAGGCGCTGATATCTCCTCCTATGTCCATGACGGTACAGAGCGCCGGTAACCCGAGGGGGGCGGCACTGACGCAGCCGCCGCGTGGTCCGGCCACGAACGTTCAGCCTCCGGCCGCGGTGACGGTTCAACCTGCTGCTCCTTCAGGCCCTGGGGTCTTCGCCGGTCAAGCGCCTACGCCCATGCCGCCGGGGATGACGTTTCCTCGGCCGACCGGGTTTCCGTCAGGGATTCAGTTCAGACCTCATGCGGCTTACCTCGCGGCGTCCTAGACTACACAGCTTCAGCCTCTTCAGGCTCCATATCAGGGTCAATCATTCGCGCATGCCCCGTTTGCAGGAGGGTTGCAAGGTGGGGTTTTCCCGGCTGGACAATCCATGGGGGCAGCGCCTAATGCACAGCACTATGCTGCTGGTGCGTCGGCTTCGGCGGCAGCTGCACCGAAGCGTAAGAAGAAGAAGAAACCAGCTCTAAGTCAGTCGCAACCGCAGTTTCAGCAGACTCAATTTTTAGCATCAGTTTCAGCAGCAACCAAGTTTGGTTGGGCAACAGCCTTCTGCGTACACGCCACCGTTTCCGGCCCCAGGTCAGTTTCAGCAGACTCCTACTGAAGTGTCGTTGCTGTACTCTTCTCAGGTGGGCACGCCGACGCTGCCTCAGGTCGTAGCTGATTCTGTTGTTGTGGCCAAAAAGAATAAGAAACCGGTATGGTGTTGGAAGTGTGCGGTGGATACTCATGCCTCTAAATATTGCAAAGTAATTCATTATTGCTATATTTGTGATGTGGCGACTCGCCCAACCTTGAGGTGCCCTGTCCTTAAACAGCCCAGGCTTGTTGCATCTATGACTGGAGTGGGGCATAATCTGACTTTGTTTGCACAAGTCCTAGATTCTGTGGTTCGCAGGGTGGAGGGGCCTAGTAAGACTCCTATTGCTCTGGTTCAGGTGTCTGGTGAAGCTGTTACAGCGGAGGTGGTGCAAAAACAGATAGAGCAGAGGTGCCTAGTCCGGTCTCAGTGGAAGTGGGAGGCTCTCAGTTATGGTGAAAATACTTTTTCAGTCAGTTTTCCTAGTGCTGAAGATTTGGACAGGGTGGATGGGAGTCATTTTTCTACACCTCTTGGTAAGTCCCAGTTGTCTGTTACTGCTTACAAGACGCAGGAGGTACCCCACAAATGTGAGCTGGAGCAGGTCTGGTTGCATGTCGAGGGGGTCCCCCATTCTTTGCGGTCCTTCCTTGGATTGTGGGCGGTGGGTTCGCTCATGGGAAAAATGCTTGATGTCGATCTTCTAAGTCTGAGGCGGAGGGGAGTGGTCCATATTTGTGTTACCATGTTTGATTTAGCGGTGTTTAAGGAGAAACGGGATGCTATGGGCTATTACCTTACTTCCGATGTTGTGGTTGATCTCAAGGGTTATGAGTTGCATTTTTAGTTAGAGCCAGAGGGATATGTGCCGGAACCAGATTTCTCGCCAAACTTATGGAGGAAGAATAAGGATGAACCGGAAGATGATGGTGCAGGGAACAATGGTGAGGATGCTATGGATACGTCGGAACCGGTGGTTCCAACGATTACGGATGGGAAGTCAAAGGATCAGTCAGCTGGATCTATGACTACACCGTCCAATTCTAGACAGGCTTCATGACAGGTGGTGGCGGTAAGTCCTTTTAACGCCAATCCCACCACTCCCCGCGGCAAATAACTGTTAAATGCTTTACCTGTTGATTCTCTGCTACGTGGTGGGTCGTTGTCGTCATCGCCCAGGATTACGCAGTCACAATTGCTGCAGGCTCTGAATGCGGCTGGCAGTGAATCAGTTCAGTCTCCTACTCTTCTGGAGGCCTCTCCGGCGAGAGGAAGACCGAATATGCTCAGCAGAACAATTCCGCAGGCTGCTGCTCCTTTGATGGTGTCCTCCTCTGATGGCAGTGGTACAAGCTGAATGTGCAATGTGTGTCACCGTCAATAGTGTAGGTGGAGATGGTGAACTATGCTCTAGGCCTGGGCAAGGTCGAGTGGGTCGACCAGCGTGAGGCGCTGCCAGCCCAGGGCGGTATCTTCCCACCCCTGGAGGGGCTGTTGTCTTTGAAGGCCGCTGGCTTCGGAGGCCCGTGCGGCGTGGCCCGGAAGGAGGGGCCGAGGGAGGATGTTGGCCTGTCTGTCACCAGCGACGTGGGGACACTGGAGGCGCCTTCTGGACTGGCCCAGGAGGGGCTATGCTCTGGCGGGCTGCAGGACTCTCTAGAGGCGCCTGCTGGACTGGCCCAGGAGGGGCTGTGCTCTGGCGGGCTACGGGACTCTCTGGAGGCGTCTGCTGGACTGGCCTAGGAGGGGTTGTGCTCTGGCGGGCTGCAGGGATCTATGGACCAGGAAGACTACACCGACACTGCCGCTACTCAGGCCCAGGAGGGGTGCGAAAAGGATACAAATGCCGCCTAGAGGGGGGTGAATAGGCGGTTTAAAACTTATACGAGATGGGCTTAACAAAGGCGGAATAAAACTAGCGTTTACTTTGTCAAGAACAAAACCTATATAAACTACGGTTCACCTATGTGCACCAACAACTTATGCTAAGCAAAACAATCAACTATATGATAGCTAGATATAAGAATTCAAGCACGAAGGCTATCACAAAGTAAAGTGCATAAGTAAATAGCTCGGGTATAGAGATAACCGAGGCACGCTGATACGATGATTTATTACCGAGTTCCTCCCATAAAGAGAGTACGTCTCGTTGGAGAGGGGGTGGTATCAAACCACCTACGCCACAAAAGGCCTCCCTTATTCTCCGGTGAATCTCACCCCAACGGGATTGATCCACACTTCCACTATCGGTGCACTTGTCGGTGGCAATCCGGAACCCCTAACAAGGTTGGGGCACTTCTCCACAACTTAATTGGAGGCTCCCAACAAACGCCACCAAGGCCACAACCTGCAACACCAACAAACCGTCTAGGGTTCCAAGAACCCAAGAGTAAAAAGCTTATCAACTTTCACTCACCAAATCCTCCGAGGAGAACTCAAACCGATGCACCAAATGCAATGGCAAGAACACGGGAAGTGCTCAAGTCCTTCTCTCCCAAATTCCACAAAAGATACAAAAGCTAGTGGGAGAATAAGAGAGGAAGAACACAAGAGGAAATCCACAAAAGAAATCCCAAGATCTAGATCCCAATATGTTCCCCTCACATAGAGGAGAGATGGATTGGTGGAGTTGTAGATCTAGATCTCCCCTTTCAAATCCCCCAAAAAGATTCAAGAAATATGGGAGGGATTAAGAGTATTTTCAAGCTCTTGAGGGTCAAAACAATGGAGGAGAGAGAGAATGCAAGCCACGGGCCTAAGGAGGAAGAAGGGGTCTATTTATACCCCTCCCCAACGAAATATGACCGTTTGGGACCTTCCAGGCCGGATAATCCCCCCCTCCCCGGATATTCCGGGTTCCCCGGGCCAAAAAAATGGCTAAGGACTTCGCAGCGCGACTCTCAGTATAGGGCGGATATTTGGGGCGGATAATCCGCCCCCATGGCCGGATAATCCGCCCCCCTGAAAACTGGCAGGAACAGCAAAACTAAAACCATCATAACTTTTGCATTCGGACTCCGATTTTGATGATCTTGGGCTTGTTTCGAAGATAGTAACGAGATCTACAAGATCATTCAGGGAACCATCATAGTCCAGCAATGAAGGATAGAACCAAATGATGAAAGGTTTAACCTATCTATAAAAGACAAATCGGTAAAACCTCCAATATCGAAAACACAATAATGAATGCATATGAAATCCGTTTTCGATGAACTTGAGCTTGTTATAGAGATTGACACAAGATCTAAATCCTCTCATGGATAAGAACCAAATAAGAACCAAGAAAGAGGATGCCTGCAAAGGTTTGAGCTCTCACCGAGGGATATGATCAAGTTACTCACTCGAGAGCCCCTCTTGATAGTACGGTTATCTATCCTATAAACTAGTCTCCCCAAATAACACCATGAGACCGGTAAGAAAGAAACCCTATCAAGATCAAACCTTTTCCTTGTATATTCCACACCTCAAGATGGAGCATCTTTCTTGATTGCACTAGCATAGGCTCAACTTCTACTTGACCAATCTCCAGATCATTCCTTGAAACCTTGATCAACACTTGATCTTCTTCACTTTATTCTTATTCCAACCTTGAAGCCACCAAATGGTTCAAGCATTGTCTATGGACAAATCCTACAAGTAAAACTCAATGCAAACATAAGTCCATAAAACATTGTCATTAATTACCAAAACCACACATGGGGGCACACATGTTCTTTCAATCTCCCCCATTTTGGTAATTGATGACAATCCTTTGAGAGGGTTTATATAATCAACTTAACAAATAAAAATGGTTGCGCCAACATCAAATACTACACACGTATGTGATGTTGGTACACCCATAATACTGTTGGTGGAGTGTCCTCTATATATTCAACATGCAAAGCAACAACAAAGATGCAAGAGCATGAGAGGCATACTTAAGAATAAACTCAAGGCATACAACCAACTTCCCTTAAACCCTCCAAAACTTCTCCCCCATTGGCATCGATTGCCAAAATGGGTGAATAGTTCTAAACGACCAATATAGTGAGAATTCCTCCAAAGGTGTGCATTTGAAACAAATTTATTATGATAAAACATTTACACATATCCAATGATGAATACTTAGGAGGAGGTCAAACTATATTGAGGATCAAAAGATTGAAAAAAATAACAAGATGAAGAAGCATCAACAAATGTTGCAAGTCATCAAAAGATCCAAAAAAACACTTGACAAAAGGAACATAGCAAATGAAAGATTGATAATATTATAAGATCAAAAAGATATTGTTCTAAATAATATGAGGAGGCTCCCCAAGGTTTGTGCACAAATTATAATTTGTATTTGAATACAATATGGACAAACATGGCATCCTCACTCCCTCGATATTATTTAAAACACAACAATGTACAAAAGAGCATATACCAAGGCATAAAACTTGCAATAAACAAATGGTTGAGCAATGAGTAAGAGACAACATAATAGCAGGCTCAACCACAAGGATGTGTGAGAGGTATGACAAAGCATATTATAATACTAGTACAAGGATGACCATTGCGTATCAACATAGTCTTCAATGAGTGATATTGCTTTGTATGACCATACAACACACATGAAACAAACAAGACATCAAAAATAGAGTTGTAACAAGTCTCATGTATATAAGTTTCTAAGTAGACAATCTCACAAAGATATTGATCCACAAAGAAACATGTACACACAAGTTAGATACTAAAATAAACAGAGCAAGATATCCAAAACGAAGTCATGACAATACACCACTAAGATCTTTGCTTGATAGCATGGCCAAAAGGCTCAATTTTATCTTATTGTATATTGATGAACTTCAACCACAAACATATCAAATACATAAAATTCATGCCAAGATGCAATCTACCAAATGTTGGAAGATGATATGTATGCATGAGTAAGAGATACTTGTTACCGAGATACCATTGGTGTGATGAAGTAGATAGGAGCTCGTTGATCATCCTAGCTTGTCTCTAATTTCCATTGAGTCAACACTTCTTCCTTATGAAAGATACAAGCATCCAATGTACCTAAAACAAAATTCAAGTACAATATGGTCCCCAAACTTATTGGGTCCAAAGTAGTTAGATAACTACAATACATATGAGAGACTCCACATAAATATGTGCATATTTATATGAAATTGAATTCCATGCACATCTTAGCCAATTAGGATTTGGTGGAGTTTCCCCTACATATTGGATCAAGGAAAGCAAGCATGCCATAATATATATATAGTAAATATGCATGCACATGACTTTCAAGAACCAAAGGAGATACAATATGAACAAAACACCAAGTAAACCAAGAAGGCACACCAAAGTGTGACACGACAAAAGGTTGTTCAAACTATATTAAAAACCAAATAAACACATGGTAAACCACACAAGTCCAACAAATGAACTAGACAAAAGCCAAAGAGAGAGAGATGGACAAAAACACAAATGCTCAAGGGTTTATCTCATTCTAAAAGGTAAAAATAATAATAATAAAGGAATGAGACAAATCCAACTCCCCAAAAGAGAAAGGTTTAAACAACCACACCAAACTCCCAGCACTTTTCAAGATGGCACAAAGTACCCCCAAAAAAATCTTCCAAAGACACAAAACACGATATGGATCAAACACATGTTGTGAAGAGGCATAAAAGGAGTGTTCTAAATGATATAGGAGAGCTCCCCCATTATTAGTGCATTATTTAAGATTTTGCATTTGAATACAAAATGCACACACACAGGATCATCATCTCTACCTACATCAAAAAAATAGAGAATTAAACAATTTCAAGTTAAATAAATATCCATAAGAGTCAAGGAAGACATGAGAGTCAACACAAAGCATTTTCTTGGCAAACGATAGGGCAAACATAAACAAAAGACAGATTGAAAATGATCAAAAATAACTACCACCTATTATAGTACCGAAAGTCCAAGGACAAAGGATATGCAATTATTTCCGGGTGGTAGTTTGCAAATATATCCAAGATCATATTCACGACAAGAGGCAAGAAGATCCAACATGAGACAACCAATGGACATTATAGAATTTGAATTTCTCATGAGTATTGTACCACATAGATACTAGATAATATCCCAATTTAAATGCTAGGTGGTATTCCTCATGTACACACATTTTTAGGATTGTGGAATGCCTAAGCATAAAACTCCTCCAAAATGGGATAGTCCATTAATCTCTCACAAGAGCCAAATAAGATACCAAATATAATCAAGTAAGGCTCAACACAAGAAACACACATACATGGTGTGCCACCTAATCATACACAAATAAGCTTGATACCTCAAGATAATTAAGTGGAAAGCACAATGTACAAAAGCATGGAAGATACAAAACATACACATGCACAAGGGGGCGAGTAACTTTCAATGTAAAGAGTTTAGCATATGTTACCGCAAGGAGGAACATTGGATATATAATAGAATCATGATAATCCAAATGGTTTTGCTTGACAATAATAATTGATGAAGATCTCTCAATTCTTCATAATGTAGCCAATTCTCCAATGCCCTCCAAAACACACCTATTGATCAAGTTTCGGCTTGTTGGTACCCAACGAAGTTGGGTCCTAAGAAGTTAGTCACAATAGGCTTGGCAACCCAAATGGTTCTTTTCTTGAACCCACATTGAGCACTAACAAATTCGGCAAACACATTGCCAACCTCATCCTTACAAAGAGAATAAGTATCATCAATAATGATAGGGTTGGATGAGGAGATACCAATAGTGCATGAGGAATAAATGTGCCCCTTCGCACGACATATGTAGCAATTTATTCTCTTGCCACCTTTCTTCTTAGGTGAAGCCACAACTCGAGGAAGAGCTAGAGTAGTCCTCTTAGGAAGAGGCCCGTCAATGACTTGAGGTGGGGTTTGAGGCCGCTTCCCTTGTTTCTTCACACTAAGAGGCTTTTTCTTCAATGGGCAAGATCTAACATGGTGCCCTTCTTCCTTGCACTTGAAGCAAACAATGTTGGCCGGATTCTTGACTTGAACTTGGCCATTTTTCTTGTTTCCCTTATGCTTCAACTTGATAGTGGACTTATTCTTGACATTGGAGTTGAATCCAAGCCCACTCTTGTCATTGGGGGATTTTTGCACACTCAAGATTTTGTTGAGTGTGGCCTTCCCTTGATGACCCTTTTTCAAGTCATTATTCAAATAAGTGACTTGATCCTTGAGCTCTTTGATTTCCTCTACATGGTTAGTTTCAACAAAAGTACTAGAGGAAGTAGATGCTAAATTGTTAGAGCAACAAGGCACGGAATGTAATTCATCACGAGATATAGCATGGTTGTGAGAGGATGAATTACAAGGACTAGCACATGGCAATATAACATTTGGAGTAGATATAGTGCTAATGTACACATGAGGCCCACTAAATATTACCTTTGACACGATGGCCTCATGATCTAACTTTAGCCTACCATGGGAGAGTAGAAGATCCTCATGCGAGCTTGAGAGCTTAACATGAATTTCTTCTAATTTCCCATAGTTGCTAGTTAGCAAAGCAAGTTGAGCCTTTAGCTCAACATTCTCCTTCAAAATAGATGCTTCACAAGAAATAGAGTTAGTAGCACAAGCATCATTATTAATTGCAAGAGGTGAGTGCAACTTTGAAAGCTCTTTTGAGTAAGAGGCTTTAAGTTGCTCATGTGACTTGGTGAGTTTGATGAGCTTGCCCTTTATGACCCTAGAGCCATTTTTGAGGTGCTCAAAATCCTCAAGGAGTTTAGCATAAGCAACTTGAATCTCATCATTTTTACTTTTGAGATCACTTGCCACCTCAATATCTCTATCATGAGATCCTTTACTCTAGACAGCTCTAAAGCAAAGGTCTCCTCAAGAGATTCCTTAGTGGTTTGTTCCTCTTCAAGAGCTTTATTTAGGTTTGCAATTATATTAGCATATAGATGCTCAAGACTACCCATTTTATCAAAGGTGTTATCATGCACCTCAATTTGTGTTTCTAACTTATCAATATGTTCCTTGCTCTTAATAGCAAATTCCAAGATTTCAACAAAGTTAGAGCATGCAATATTGTTCTTAACAAGGGCACGATAAACAATCTCACCCTTTTCATATAAATCATCAATATCAAGCTCTTCTTCCACATTATCCACATCCTCCTCATCACAAGAGGTAATGGGTTCCAAAGTAGGAGTTACCTTTGAATCCCTAGCCATAAGGCATAGGTGGGTACCGGAAGGTGAAGACGAGATTGCATTTGTGGCTTCATTCAAAACCTTGTCTTGTCCCATAGAATCTTCGGTTTCCTCTACATGGTTAGCAACACAAGCACTAGAGGAAATAGAAGCATTTTTATCATGGCAACAAAAAACACAAACATATCATCATGAGGTTTATTCAAGTCATTTCTACATGATATGCAAGGACTATTAACACAAGCATGTAAGAAGTTTGTAGTGCTAGAAGTGTTAAAGTCCAAAGATAGATCATTGCAACTAGATAGAGATGATGGATTATAAATAGTAAGCACACTATCCAAATTGCAATTTCTATCACCACTCACCATATCATTACCTTGTGAAAAATCACATGTTGGTGAAGTGGTAGAAGATGAGAACTCATCTTGATCGGAAGTGGAAGCAACACAATCATCCTCAACAATATTGGACACAAAATATTTATCATGAAGTTTTGTCCATAACTCATGAGCGCTCCAAAAAGGAATGATTGAAGAGGTAACTACATAGCTCAAAGCATTAATAAGCACATTAGAAGCTTGAGTATCGAGATATAAGTTTTTCTCATCCTCACAAGATAGATTTTTGAAATCCATAGGACGAGAAAAACCTATATCTACAATACGCTCCAAATTTGGGTCCATGTCCCGAAAATGAATAAGCATACGAGTTTTCCATATATCATAATTTGTGCCATCGAATAAGAACATGTCATTGTGCACTAATCCCCTAGCCGACATCTTTACTCTCAAGGCGGTGAAGCCTAAAATGAGAGACCAGGCTCTGATACTAATTGAAAAGGATACAGATGCCGCCTAGAGGGGGGTGAATAGGCGGTTTAAAAATTTTACGAGATGGGCTTAACAAAGGCGGAATAAAACTAGCGTTTACTTTGTCAAGCACAAAACCTATATAAACTACGGTTCACCTATGTGCACCAACAACTTATGCTAAGCAAAATAATCAACTATGTGATAGCTAGATATAAGAATTCAAGCACGAAGGCTATCACAAAGTAAAGTGCATAAGTAAATAGATCGGGTATAGAGATAACCGAGGCACGCGGAGACGATGATTTATAACTGAGTTCCTCCCATAAAGAGAGTATGTCTCGTTGGATAGGGGTTGGTATCAAACCACCTACGCCACAAAAGGCCTTCCTTATTCTCTGGTGAATCTCACCCCAACAGGATCGATCCACACTTCCACTATCGGTGCACTTGTCGGTGGCAATCCGGAACCTCTCACAAGGTTGGGGCACTTCTCCACAACTTAATTGGAGGCTCCCAACAAACGCCACCAAGGCCACAACCTGCAACACCAACAAACCGTCTAGGGTTCCAAGAACCCAAGAGTAAAAAGCTTCTCAACTTTCACTCACCAAATCCTCCGAGGAGAACTCAAACCGATGCACCAAATGCAATGGAAAGAACACGGGAAGTGATCAAGTCCTTCTCTCCCAAATTCCACAAAAGCTACATAAGCTAGTGGGAGAATAAGAGAGGAAGAACACAAGAGGAAATCCACAAAAGAAATCCCAAGATCTAGATCCCAATATGTTCCCCTCACATAGAGGAGAGATGGATTGGTGGAGTTGTAGATCTAGATCTCCCCTTTCAAATCCCCCAAAAAGATTTAAGAAACATGGGAGGGATTAAGAGTATTTGTAAGCTCTTGAGATTCAAAACAATGGAGGAGAGAGAGAATGCAAGCCACGGGCCTAAGGAGGAAGAAGGGGTCTATTTATACCCCTCCCCAACGAAATATGACCGTTTGGGACCTTCCAGGCCGGATAATCCCCCTCCCCCCGGGATATTCCGGGTTGCTCAGGCCAAAAAAATGGCTAAGAACTTCGCGGCGCGACTCTCGGTATAAGGGCGGATATTTGGGGCGGATTATCCGCCCCTCTGAAAACTGGCAGGAACAGCAAAACTGAAACCATCATAACTTTTGCATTCGGACTCTAATTTTGATGATCTTGGGCTCGTTTCGAAGATAGTAACGAGCTCTACAAGATCATGCAGGGAACCATCATAGTACAGCAAGGAAGGATAGAACCAAATGATGAAAGGTTTAACCTATCTATAAAAGACAAATCGGTAAAACCTCCAATATCGAAAACACAATAATGAATGCATATGAAATCCGTTTTCGATGAACTTGAGCTTGCTATAGAGATTGACACAAGATATAAATCCTCTAATGGATAAGAACCAAATAAGAACCAAGAAAGAGGATGCCAAGTATGCAAAGGTTTGAGCTCTCACCGAGGGATATGATCAAGTTACTCACTCGAGAGCCCCTCTTGATAGTACAGTTATCTATCCTATAAATTGGTCTCCCCAAATAACACCACGAGACCGGTAAGAAAGAAACCCTATTAAGATCAAAACTTTGCCTTGTATATTCCACACCTCAATATGGAGCATCTTTCTTGATTGCACTAGCATAGGTTCAACTTCTACTTGACCAATCTCCAGATCATTCCTTGAAACCTTGATCAACACTTGATCTTCTTCACTTTATTCTTATTCCAACCTTGAAGCCACCAAATGGTTCAAGCATTGTCTATGGACAAATCCTACAAGTAAAACTCAATGCAAACATAAGTCCATAAAACATTGTCATTAATTACCAAAACCACACATGGGGGCACACATGTTCTTTCAGGGTGTCTCGCCGGGGGAGGACTGACCCAGGAGGGGTTGGTCGCTTCCTCTGATGATGCGGCAGTAGCTATTGATGTTTCGGCGGTCAGGACACCATCTCGCAGGAGTACTCGCCATGGTTTGGATGCCCTTGGGGCGTCGGCCACTGACGAAGACTCCTTGGGAAAGGCTATGCGCAGAAAGGCGGAGAAGAATCTTGACTCGCAGGGTACTAAGACCTCCTCAAAATCCTTCCTTTCGTTTTCCACTCCTTTAATTGTTAATAAGTTGTCCAATTTTGGTGTTAGCTTGGGCAATTCTATAAATGAAATAAATTTGTCTAGTTCTGTTCTGAGACACATGAAGGTTGATCGTTTAACGGTTACTCCTAAGATCTCAGGTTTTCCTGATACTTCATCAATAGAGGAGGAGGAGTTACATGCCACAGTAGATGGTCAACTTCTCTCTTATCTGGTTGGTGAAGTGTCAGATGTGCGATTTGATGAGACAGTCCTGGGTTCACTCTATGAACTTAAAGCGTCGGGTCGAAAATCAAAGAACCAGCGGTCTCGGAAAAAGCCCCGTGTATCCAAACCTTCTATTGTTTCTCAATGAATGGCATGTTTTCAAATAGCAGAGGTATTCGTGACTTGGCTAAACATTTGTTCTTTGCTGATTGTGTGACAGATTATAGATTGGATTTTCTGGGTATTTCTGAGACTGGTAGACGGGATTTTTTACAAGCCCTACTGAATCGCCTATCTGGTGGAGTGGACTTCACGTGGATATCATGTCCACCGTGCAGTAGATCTGGGGGGGATCTTCTTAGGCGTCTATGATGAGACTATGGATGTCTTGGCTAGTTTGGTGGGAGATTTTTTTATTAAACTCCACATTCGAAACAAAGCTGACAATTTTATATGGCCACTAGTCGTTGTTTATGGAGCTGCCCAGGATGTTTATAAATCTGATTTTTTGCGTGAGTTGGTGAATCTGGTAAAAGACAATCCATACCCTATTCTTATAGGCGGGGATTTTAATTTACTAAGATTTCCTCATGAGAAAAGTCGGGGACGGTTTGACGAACATTGGCCCTTTTTATTCAATGTTGTCATCGACAGTTTGGACTTAAGAGAGGTTACAATGTTGGGAAGATAGTTTACATGGGCTAACAGTCTTCCGGAGCCTACATATGAAAAGCTGGATAGAGTGCTTATGGATACCGAATGGGAAGAAAAATTCCCTATGGTAACCGTCCGCGCTCTCGAGCATATTGAGGCTTTGTCAGATCATGCACCTTTACTTTTAACGGTTGGTGTACCGTCTCGAAAATCTATGCATGAGTTCAAATTTGAACTTGGATGGATGACTCGTGACGGTTTCTATGACATGGTAAAGGCTACTTGGGAGAAACCTGTCTGTGGTCATACACCTATACAACGATGGAATAATAAATTGTGTGCTTTATGCAAGTTCCTTCGGGGTTGGGCTCGACACACAGCTGGAATCCTTAAGAAGGATAAAGTACGCCTTTGCTCTATCATTGACAACCTGGATTCTGCTGCGGAAGTTAGGCCTTTATCTGCACAAGAGATTGAGCTTAAAATCCAATCGAATGCGGAAATAGCCCGACTCCTTCGGGAGGAGGAACTTAAATGGTACCAACGCTCTAAGGCGAATTTTATCCTTGAAGGAGATGCGAATACAAGTTACTTCCATGTTGTGGCCAATGGCAAGCATAAGAAGAAACTTATTCACTCTATAATCCAGGATAAAGGTACTATAGAGGGCCAGGAGCATTTAAAAACTTATATTACAAATTATTACAAATCCTTGTTTGGGGCACCGACGGAAAATTCCTTTTCGTTGGACGAGTCCCAAATTGAGGATATTCCTCAGGTTTCCACTGAGGAAAATAACTTCCTAACCGTCCCTTATACAGAGGAAGAGGTTAAGAAAGCTGTTTTCCAGATGGAACACAACAAGGCGCCAGGACCTGATGGCTTTCCAGCGGAATTTCACCAAAAGTTCTGGGAGGTCATCAAGGAGGACCTAATGTATTTGTTTCAGTTTTTAAAATACGGTCAGCTAGACATATTTAGGATTAATTTTGGCAAGATAATTTTACTTCCTAAGGTTAATAATGCAGAATGCATACAACAGTATCGCCCTATCTTCCTTCTTAATGTTAGTTTTAAAATTTTCACAAAAGTTGCCACGATTAGACTAAATTCTATAACTGATCATGTTGTAAGCCCATCTCAAACTGCTTTTATGCAAGGACGAAACATCTTAGATGGTGTAGTAATTCTGCATGAAACAATCCATGAACTATACACAAAAAAATTGAACGGTGTATTGTTCAAGATTGATTTTGAAAAGGCTTATGATAAAGTTAATTGATCGTTTCTTCAGCAAACACTCCGTATGAAAGGTTTCTCGGAGGAGTGGCGTGCTCTTATACAATCCTTTGTGTCTGGTAGCAGTGTTTCCATAAATGTTAACAATGACACTGGCAAATACTTCCAGACCAAAAAAGGGTTACAAGGGGATCCATTATCGCCCATATTATATAATATAGTGGCTGATATGTTGGCTATCCTCATTGAGAGAGCTAAGGCTGATAGCCAAATTGAAGGATTAGTTCCCCATCTGGTGGATGGTGGTCTATCTATTCTTCAATACGCTAACGATACTATCTTATTTATGGAACATGATCTAGAGAAAGCCAAGAATCTGAAATTAATTTTATCAGTATTTGAGCAACTCTCGGGATTAAAGATTAACTTCCATAAGAGTGATCTATATTGTTTTGGCGAGGCTAAAAACGAGGCCCATCTATATGCTGATTTATTCGGCTGTGGTCAGGTACTTTTTCCAATCAACTATCTGGGAATACCGATTCATTATCGGTGGCTCACGATTGCTGAATGGAAACTCGTTGAGGAAAGACTCCAAAAACGACTTAATAGTTGGAAAAGTAAATTGATATCCCTAGGCGGAAGACTTGTACTCATAAATTTAGTACTCACCAACATGGTACTATATATGATCTCGTTTTTCCAAATACCAAAAGGTGTCTTGAAGAAAGTGGATTATTTCCGATCAAGATTTTTTTGGCAAGGGTATAGTGAGAAAAAAAATATCGACTGGCCAGATGGAATGTGGTTTGTCGACCGACAGAATTTGGTGGACTTGGTATTCATGACTTGCAAGCCAAAAACACCGCGCTTCTGGGTAAATGGCTTTCCAAGCTAATCACAGAAGAAGGTGTCTGGCAAACCATTTTATGGAGGAAATATGTTGGCTCCAGAGCTGTGTCTCAAGTGGTTTGGAAACCCGGTGACTCACATTTTTGGGCTAGACTAATGGCATCCAAACAACACTTATTTTGTTTTGGTGTTTTCAATATTAAGGATGGATCGCAGATTAGATTCTGGGAAGATAAGTGGCTTGGCCAAAGTTCTCTCCGGAAACAATATCCAGCTCTATATTCGATTGTTAGACATAAAGGAGATACTCTTTTCAATGTATTCGAATCTAGTCCTCCCAATGTATCTTTTAGAAGAAGTCTCTTAGGCCCCAGACTAGTATCTTGGAACAATCTCTTATTAAGATTAGCCACGGTACAATTGTGTGAGGGTATTGATGAGTTTAAATGGAATTTGGTACAGAATGGAAAGTTTACTGTCGATTCTATGTATAGAGCTTTGATCCAACCTAATATTCCAGTCGATGATAACTGTAAAATTTGGAAGATGAAAATACCCCTTAAAACAAAGATATTCGCTTGGTATCTCCGAAAAGGAGTTATTCTTACGAAGGATAATCTTGTCAAGAGGAATTGGCATGGAAGTATACAATATGTTTTTTGTCACCATAATGAGACAATCAAACATTTATTCTTCCAATGTAAATTTGCTCGACCTATATGGTCAATCATCCAAGTAGCCTCTGGTTTATCTCCTCCTCGTTCGGTTGCCAATGTCTTTGGTAACTGGTTGCATGGGATTGAGGATAAATTTGGGACTTTGTTTAGGGTGGGAGCGCTTGCCATTATTTGGTCGCTTTGGATATGTAGAAATGATAGGATTATCAATGACATCTTTTGCTCTACTCTGCAGGTTATCTACCGAGCCATGGCTATCCTCCGGTCATGGACTACTCTTCAGCATATGGAGTTCCGCAATTTATTTGTGGAGGGGTGTATGCGGTTGGAGGACACGACGAGGGATATTTTCTCCCGAGATGGATGGCAGCGTGACATGCGGCTAGATACAACATAGTTCGAGCAAGGATTTAGCTTTCTTATTATTGTAATTTTCGTAACTTGGTTTGATTTTTGTCGTGTGGTTGATCGGCTGTGTGCATCTTAGCTATGCAGAGGCCGGGTATAAACATTACTATAAGTAATAAAATGCCCATTTCCAAAAAAAAATGTGTGCTATATAGTACTATGTAGGTAGCCCCTTATACAATGGAGAGAAAACACAATGAGATATTGATGATGCTCTTGTTATCTACCTCCACTACTTCTGTTTGTTTGTTATCTACCTCCACTACTTCTCTTTGTTTGTTATCTACCTCCACTGAGACCTCTTCTCTATATGTGCCCAATCCTGTGTATGGCTTACTTGATCATTTGTGTCCATGTGTCGACATATATGGTATCGATGGCACTATTCTTCCAAAGTCGTTTTCTTGTCGTGATGTTGTTCTACATACGAATGGAAAATTATGATTGTTGGAGAGATTTTTCCCATGAGTACACACTAACATGTGGTATCATGTCTCTCTCCCTCTCCCACGTATGTTCCATCACTTGAACATTGATCTAAAAGTTCAAGACACCCTCGAATGGTTATATTAACCTATAGGAGGAACTTCTTGTTGCACGTGGTTTTATACTAGAGCATGGTCACAACTACGGTTACACATTAGCTCCTATGGCTCATAGAACCATTGTTAGCACTCTTCTCATCTTTTATTAATACTATGTGTTGCGTGTTTTACTATGTGTTGCATTGTCTCATTTATTTTAACAACTCGAGCTTCATGAACATCATGACTCTGTTTACTAAGTTTTTGTCTTACTCGCGGATGGACAAGATTCTAATATTTGGAATGTTGATGAGTGCATTTTGCATCATGTTTTACCTTATGTTTTTGCATCAGCAGAGTTAGGATTTCAGTATTTTACCACGCGTGTGCGCACCTTCTATGCTTGTTTCACCATGGTCCTAGATTTAATAAAGTTGATGGGAAAATCAATTAAAGTTATCATTTGTAGGCATAAGTATGCTAATTGGAAACCATAAGTCTACCATACAAATATCCACACACATGGGAGAAAAGCCAAGGAGAAAAGGCGCGCAAAGAGATGTATAGAATATTTAATGAGCATTGGTACAGTCGGGGATGACATTCAATTAATATTTTCACCCTGTGCAATCGGATTGGAGATCAGATCTACAGAGAAGTCGCAAACCACCAAAACCTCACTTCCGGAAGGGTTCTACCACACATCAGATCAGATCTAAATGGGAATTCGCAGAAGGATATCCATATCCACTATTGCTCAGGTCTTGGAGGCTTCGGCGTCATCTTCATTATCAACTACTGCATCACCATCATCATCAATAACGTCTCCATCACCAATCCCCCCATTCATCTCTTTGTAATTTCAAACCCTACTATAAATTTCACATGTATTTATTCATACATTCATTCTCCATTTATATTATTATGACGATGTTGATTACTGCCATGAGTGCATGGTTTCCTTTCTTCTTGGGAAGATATAGAAACCCTAGCAATGTCATGAACTGAAATAAAGATTGTTTGAGCCTCTAATTATATTATTGTGTATTCAAATTTCTCTCTTGATATTATTCAAATGTTGACTAAATATTATTTGCTCTTCGGGGACAAGAGAGGAGGTTGCCATAGGTGTATGACTGATGTTGGTGATGCTAAGTGATATATTACACTGCACTCGAAGTCCATGCATCAACGTGGTATAAAGGAGATCCAAGAGCCTATATCCATAACCATGGGATACCCTTAAATGCAAGTGAAATCAAGAAAAGTTGTTGTTTATGACTATTTGTGGTTATGAGGGGTGAGATGGTGATAACCCCCAGGTGCAGGGGATCACCATAGTACCTCTCAATGTGGAAGTAGGGTATCGGTCCGCAGGAGCAAGAAGGAAAATCTATCTATTCTCTACAACTAAAGTGTCACAAGTTTTAGTTGATTATGCACTAAACAAGTTTTAAGGAATAAGATAGTTGTTTTAATAGATGCAAATTTAATGTAACAAAACAAGAATGTAAAAGTGTAACAATCCTCATCAATGCAAGAGGACAAGACAAGGGGTTTTCTATTATGGGAACAATGGACCATGGGTTCATGGATTCACTTAATCCTCTCTTCTCCATCTATGGTGATTATCATGTTTTGGATAGTAAAGTTACACACAATTGTAATGTTTTAATGGTACTTTTATGGTGGCTACATGTCGTAAAACACATAGGTGAAGTACTCCTTTGTGTTGCTAGGTCACCCTTGCAATAAGGCTAGCATTTGGTTTGTGTCACGCCACACATCATACTTCTACCTTTTTACCCCTAGATAAAGGATGTTGGGCTGCATTGTTGTCACTCAATACATATGTCGTTGTCTCTCGGCCACCGATTACCTACATATATCATACTTATTAATGGAAAACATTCTAAACACTAGATTCATATGTTGTGATATGTTGTTAGTATTATCACATCTCTCTCATCTACCCCCATTTGGTGGTGTCAATCACCTCATGATATGGATAAACTAGGCATTATGTATAGATCTAAACCATTACATGCATCATAGAATATTCCCAAAGTATGACAAAACATACAAGATCCAACACAACGATAAATGAATAACAAGTACTATCTCATAACACAATATCCACCATAGGAATTAAATAGATAGATCCATACTTGTGCAAGGAACATCATATGGACTTCAACAATGATCATACATAGAGAGATTAGATCAATTTACCACCATAAACCCAAAGTCCATGGGGGTGTACTACTCCCCTCTCATCATGGAGAGTGATGAGGAGGCGTTGGTGAAGGAGGAGACGTGGACGGAGGCGATTCCGACAGTGGTTCCTCCTCCAATCTTCCTCCGGGCGGCGGCCTGCTGGCTTTCTGTTACTTGGTTTTTGATCTCCGCCTCCGTCTGTCTCGATAAAGGCCGCCAGGGAGTATATATAGATGTTTTTAGGTCAAAACGAAGCGAATGACGGTGGAATCGATGGCGTCGGAGTTTCGACGGCTGAGATAGCCCCAGTGGCGCGCCCTCTAGTAAATGGGCTCCCATTTTCAGCTTGTTAGATCCTTTGGGCTCTACTTTGGCTCGTTGCATTCGTATGGAAATTATCTAACAAATCCCGTTGACCTAGCTCCGTTTGGAGTTCCGTAGATCCTAAAAAGTCAAAAACACTAACATAAAGATAGAACCAAAAGAGAGGGGATTGTTTATAAAGTCCCCAAAATCAATGTAAAACATGGATCTAACATCATATATGTTGCAAATATGTGGGAAATCATTTCAACAAACTATAAAGTTTATGTTTGCATTTTACATGCATCAACATCCCCAAGCTTAACCTATGCTCGTCCTCGAGCATATATGAAGGTGATGAAAATAAACATGGACTTTGGAGTTTGTTACTTTCGATTCTTTCATTATTATGCAAAATGATCACATCTCTCACACGCTACGGACGTCTTTAGATGGTCATTGTCTAGTTTAAGCCGAACTGACTCTCCGCTACTACAGGTTACGGAGAGAACCTCCACAAGCTCGCACATCCGCCATCCACTCTCTGTCGGCGAGAACATCTGTGCGTGGGACTTTCTATTAATCTCCCTTTCTCTCTCGACAATTAAATATGTCCGACAATGTGTCTAGAGTCAAAGTGGCCTGCCTGTTTTGGTTGCTGTCGATCGATACCGATGGATATTTCATATTGTATGATATTTTCATGGAGACAGAGCAGGATGATGTGTGCGCCGATAGACAGAGGATATGGACGTAGTGTAAACCAAAATCACAACTTTAGTCTCGCTATTGTATGGGTGGGAGCATCACATGCACAATTTGCTAGGGGCATGTACAATGGTATGGAAGACATTCCTTTTCAGAGTCCTCCACAACATCTAGAGAAGACAATATATATATAAATTATACTCCTTCCGTTTAAAAATATAAAATGTTTTAGCTTTATGAAGCAAATATATCTAGCCTCTTTTAGTATGTAGGTCTACTCAGGAATGAATCTGTACACTAAAAAAGTCTAGATATATTTTCTTCACAAACCTAAAACATATTATATTTTTAAACGGAGGGAGTACAATATATTATATCTTATTGTCATCTCTAGTAATTAATAAGAATTAAGTTTTTTAGTAAGAAATTGATTTTGTAAGAGAATATATATGGTACACCAGAGATAATAACCTTCTCTTATTTCTAAAAGATCATCCCTTAACTAAGGAAAGACAACCTTCTCTTTCTTATTTCTCTCTAATCCAAGTAAGTACAAATCCAACATGGCAACCATAAGAGAAAGATGATATCACCCCATTATACATGCCCTAATAGATGCTACTTTCCCTGACTTGCCTCACAAGTTTCAACAAAAATAAATTCGATAATGATGATATATTAATGTCAAGTTGATATAAGGTATATCTGCTCCATGTAACAACACAAGGTCAACAACTAGTTCAGGCATCATGTGCTCCTTTGATTCTAAGGATCTTAAAATGCAGTCCTATGGAATTTCAAACCTATAGGATTTTTGGATTAAATAGTGTTTGGTTACATAGGAAACCAACGAAATTGTGAGAAGAGGTTGGAGGGGATGGAAATTTTCCTCCATAATAGAGTACAAAGGACGGATTTGCTAGAAAACATTCCTAAGGATTAAAATTCTACAAAATATCCTACAGAAATCTTCTGAATCAAACTATATTCACACCAAAATTATTCAAAGGAGAGACAAGAGACAATATATGTTTGGAATTTGTGGGCTTTATGCACATGAAAAAACCCTGAAAAAAATCTTAAAAGCTCATTTGTGTATGACAAGAGGTGAAACTATGTTTCGACTCATAATACTCATAGAGAGAGTTGGACCACTATGTGAAGCAGCATGACCTAGGCATGAATGATAGCTATGAGTGCATCTTGATAATGGATAAGGGTCATCTTGTCAACCTAATGAAACAGATCTAGCATGAGTACTACTGACACTAAAGGCGAAGTACAAAGAGTAGGGAAGAGGGAGGTATAGTGGTATATATACCTCCGCCATGGAAGGCGAGGGAGTATGAAGCCAAGGAGAGGGAAGGAGATGCAGCCACTCTCCTGGCTGGTTGTCTGGTGCTAGAGTATAAGGAATCATTCGATGCTCGGTTAGATCCACATCTTATCCGCCGCCACCCCGCCACCGCCACGCGTGTAGAAAGAGGAAAATGGGGTTTTTTGCATAGTGTCGATGAAGGGAGGTGGATGAATGGCGATGGTGGGGTGAGTCTTTCGTTTCCGTCTTCGTGGGCGTGGATGTCACGCGCATGCTATTGCTTCTTTTCGTAGCTAGGGGCATGGCTCCACTGAAACGGCCAATTCAGACATTTTGCGGATGGTGTGGCCCACCTTGCATACCCAGCATATTTGGAGAGCATGCAGTGTACCAAACGCGCTTAAGACATGGGTGATGAATTTGTTGGGACTGTCTCAACATCACTTGATTGATGGTTGCTCCGTCTAAGATCGACTATGACAACATCGTCTTTACCACCATGGACCAGAATACTTATGCCACTGCAGCCGCTCTCTCCACTCATGTCATCGTACCGCCAACCCCTGCCAAAACTTATGTAACTTTTGCCCATCTTATTGGTATACATTTTTTGTTGGTTAATTCATACATATATGTGCTTCGTTTTTATCTTTCACTTGTTAGTTTGCCTATGATAATTAAAACACGGTTGTCATGGTATTAATATGGATTGAATGGGTGAATTTTTGGTTCACATGGGCACCACTGAACCATTTTTTTCTTCTAAAAGGCGAAGTCAAATTTCCGAGTTTCAAAAATCTGGAAAATAATCCGATGATATATCCCGCGAATGTGCAAAAAATAAATTGCAAATATTTGTAATACGAGCTATACTAAAATGGGGGGGGGGAGTGGATATGAGTATATATTTTTTGGATCTCCAAATTTTATCAGTTCTTTTTTTGTTTTTGTATAGTACACAATATAAAGAATAGCCCCAAAGCTATTTTCATATTTTTTGAAACTTATAATTATGATTTTTGTTATTTTTTTAAATGAAGGGAGCACTAGAGGTCAGGAGCAAAAAACATTTTCCAGGACTAAATCAATTTCAATACCCTAATATGTATATTCAATTTTGGGGCTCAAAACATGGTGTTTATACAAAATGTGGGCTTCTAAATTCCACCAGCAGAGCCCACTGATTGTCTAGTGTCAGTTCTGCCTTCCCGGGAGTCATTGATCTCGTCCCATACACATCGTCTCATGAGCTTACTTTCTAGATTTACTGCTCTTCTTTACTCCAGCAAAAACGCTTTCTAGATCAATGCATGGGTTTCATCCCAGCTGTAGTCACAACACAACAGCTACACAACAAAAACTCATGTTTTTCCTCAACAAAATTATTTTCAGCATGAGTCATCACAACATCAATTCATTAGGGTTATATTTTGCCCGTTGCAACAACACACAAGAAACAGCCAAACAAATCTGCACACCGATGGATGATCCCAAAGTGAGAAAACTTAGGATACTTGAATAATCACCCAGTCGGACTGCGAATCCAAAGCAATGCATACAAGGACAAAAAAAGAGAACAATTCAACATGGTACTCGCGTCACACGTTAATTTCCTCTCAAAATTGGGATTTTCTTCTTACACATGACGATTCTTTAGTTAATAACCACGTACAGACTTGAAATAAAAAAAAGATATTTTTCCTTGCCAGCTTGGCAAAAAGGGCGTATATCCTTTACAGAGCCCATCGCTAACGCAATCGAACTCTGTCATATAGCTCAACCCAATTCTAAATTAATTATACAACAGGGACCTGAAAGCCGGACTTTACTCAGAGACGCTGCAAAACGAAAGAGATGGGTATGAGATGAAATAACAGCAACGAATCCCAGAAGGCTCCATTCATCCCACTTTTCTGTAAATACTGCTCAAGTTCAGTTCATCCACCCGCGAAAAGAAAACGCTGATACCTGCAATTACGCAGCTGCTAGGTTTCTCCCCAACGGACAGGCGGCGGGGTCATCACACCGATGACATGTTGTGAACGCCTCTAGCTGTACATATTAGAGGTCAAAATAAATATGCTCCTCCTATATCTCTATGCGGCTCGGCAGCATGTCTGCATGTGATGCAGAAAGCACCATCCAAGATATGAAGGATATATAGGATATTTCCAGAAAGCAGCAATGATGGTCAGCATTTCTGTGCAAGCGTTGGGGTACCACCGCCACCCCTTAGTGAAAGCAATGGGCCACCATATAACCTCTTGCCGATAAGCGCAGGGTCCATGAATAATACTACAACAGTAATATCATCATGGAAATGTCTCCTGACCCCGCGATCAATCTTCTTCAAGTCTGAGTACCTCATTTCTCTTTTCTTTGCTGCCTCACGAAGAGCTGCCTTTATTAGCCTTCTTGCAATACCCTGCAGACATTTTTCATGATAATGTTTAGCAACCAGCAACTGAGAACTGAACTTCCAGAGAATGCACTAACTCAGCATTAATTTGCAAAATGAGAGCATCACCTATGAAGATCAACCTAAGAATGAAAGGTGCCTTCGTCATTTTAAAATTGTAAGGTCACTTTGTTCAATTTTTGATTAATTATGCAAGGTGCCTAAGTATGAAAGACAATATTTAAGATAACTTTTCATGATGGTCAACCTAAGTATGAAAGGTACCTTCGTCCTTTTTAAATTGTAAGGTCACTTTCTTCAATTTTTGATTAATTATGCAAGGTGAGAATGCTTGCCCTGGGCAGACATTCAGGTAATTTCATTAAAAAAGGAAAACTTGAGGGATACACAGAGAAGGCAAACTATGCTTGAACCGTCAAAATGATGGCACTCTTTGCATTGGTATATCCCCACAAAGCAGGGTCTAGATAGGAAACTGAGACTAAACCGACCAGGGGACAAAAAATGCCATGATTTAATAATGTACTTGATTCTACGACAGTGATAACAAAAACTAAAATACATGTTGATGAATTGACTCACATTAGAAAATGAGTTAACTAAACGTCGAACTGACATGAACACATTGTGCGGCTAACCTAGTTCCAAACAATAACTCAAGGACTCTTTCTGCAAAAATAAAATATACATTCACGGCAGACCCAAAGACTATTTAAGCCAACATGAGGAAGCAAGCGTGAACTAGGTAAAAGAGCTAATTATCTTATTAGACCTGCCTATTTACGAGGATGATAATGTTGAAGAAATTTTATCAATGTGTGTAGATCTAACATCACATAAAAACTATATTTTTTTACAGAGCTAATATCACTTACTAACAAAACACATGGGTGTTCTAACATATAGGTAATAATTATTATTCAAAAGGATTAAGGTTGCTAAATATATTACTCATTAAGGTTGCTAATATCATGGCATCTTTTATTATATTTACCATGATATTTGTGATTGCCACAGAACCGTATAATTTCTTCTCACAATTGTGATATCCATGAAACCCCTAACTTTATTTTTAACCCGTTAAAGATGATGCTTTCGCAGTTGCAAGGGCCAACGTGCTAGTTAATAGTACTATAGTAGCAAAACCACAAAATATTGCTTGCAAAAAACAACGCCATCTAGCTTTGGCAAGGGCGGAGTGGCCCCTCGCAGCAGACTCGCCCATGGAGTTACGGCGGCGGCCAGGTACATTATAGGTCGCCATGGCTGCCACGGGAAAACACAAGATTGATAGAGGGGATGATTGGGGAGATTCGGTGCGAGAGACACGCATCATGCGCAAGCGGCGGGGGAAGCAAGAGCGCCGTGATTTTTCTGGGCGTCTATGGAAGGCGTGTGAGAGGTGGTTTCGGTGGGGCCATGACCGTGATGTAATTGGTTGTGGTGTGGCCGTGAGGGGAAGAGATCTCCCGGATGATGTGAAGCGTTTCCTTTTGCAGAATTTGCTTTGGTTAGCTTTATGCTTTTGTACAGCAGAAGTAGGCACGAGAGCACAACCAAAGGGACCCTAAAACCCTTTGGTTAGCTTTTATGCTTTTGTACAGCAGAAGCACCGGAAGCAGAATAAAACGGACCCTAATTATAGTTTGGAAACCGTGCTAGATCTAGCCACACTATATTCTCTACTTACTTGAGGTACATGTTTTCTTCTCAAACTGTGGCGCTTTCTAGCAAACAACAGAGAAGCAGAAAGTAGAACCACAATTTGGGCATCCACAAACAACAACAGAGATGGCCGATCTCGGTAGTACTCGTAGCTGCTACGACCTGCCGGCAGATTCGATGATTGAGCCTGTGGCTCGGGCAGAGCAGTACTTGAAGGAAGTGGCCGAGGCTGAGATAACAGATATGTGTGATACTCCCAGCCGTAGCCACCAGCAAGTTGTGGATTCCGCAGAAGCAATGCCTGCTCTGGTTGAGGAGCACTACTTGAGTAAAGCAGCTCAGGAGTTCAAGGTTGATTTCGAGAAAAGAGAAGAGAAGATGCACAGGTTCCCGGCAAGCCTGCGCGGTCTGGGCAGCCAGTACATCGTGCCAAGGGTGGTGGCTATCGGCCCTTACCACCACGGCTCACCCCACCTCCGCCAGATGGAGAAGGTGAAGCACGTGGCTGCCTACCACTTCGTCAACAGGTCAGTCCACTCACTTGAGGAGATCTATGGGGCTGTCGTCCTGGTAACGCATCAAGCGCGCGGACTTTATGCTCATGAAGCAGTTGCACACATCGGCCATGCTGACTTTGAGGCTATGATGTTCTATGATGCATGTTTCTTGCTGGAGTTTCTGCTTTTGTCTAACTTTACAAAGCACGCCCCATGTCCAGAGTTGCTATCAGTTTTTCGCCCCAATGGAAGGCATATCATTAGAGATGCAATGCTGCTTGAGAACCAGCTCCCCTGGCTAGTTGTGGAAACCCTCCTCAACTTTAGACCTGAGCTTGTGCAAGTAGTGAAGAACACAATTTCAATGATGGGAGATGGTCTCATGAACCGTGTGTATCGTGCTGCACCAGAGGAAATCTTGTCAGAATTGGATGAAGAGTACACGCCACCTCATGTCCTTGGTCTCTTCCGATTCTACAAAACAAGAAGCAAGAAGAAGGCCATCAAAGCCAGCAAGATATCCTGCATTAAGCGTGTATTTTCATTATTGATCCCTGCCGAATGGTTTGCTACTCTGCCAGCCATCTTGAGGCCTGGGGCCATGCAAGTTCTGAAAAATTCCAGGAAAAGACTCAATCCAATCTCATCATCTACAAGTGCCATCGAACTTGCAGAAATTGGCATCAAGTTGAAAGCAATCAAGACAGGAAGTTTCACAGAAATCGGCATCAGGAAAGGACCCCTCTTTGGCGAGCTTTTCTTGGCGCCACTACTGCTCACCAGCACAACGGCGTGTTGGCTTGTAAACATGGCGGCTTTCGAGGTATGCACCGACTCAGGGGCATATGTTGACAAAGATACATCCGTCTGCTTGTACATCACCCTCCTTTCAATGCTCATGGACTGTCCGGCAGATGTACACGAGCTACGAGCAAAGCATCTTGTGCAAGGAGGACTCACAAACAAAGAGATGCTTGAGTTCTTCAAGAGCCTTACCAAGCACCTGACCGTCGGCCCCTCCTACATGCGCATATTATACCACATTGAGAAATACAAGCTGAACAGGTGGGTGTGGATCAAGGTGCACAGGTTCATCTACAACAACATCAAAACCATTGTCACGCTCTTCACCGTGGTTGGTGTTCTAGTGGGCATCTTCAAGACGCTCCTCTCTCTCAAGCAACACTAGCCATGTTAGACCATGTTTACCATATTTACATACAAATGATGTACTTTGTTTACGGTGGTGTGATGTTAGTTTTATGTTACAGAGTACTGCAGGTGTTGTATGTACTGCATTTTACAGATATTTTTTTAAGTTGTACTGTAGGTTTCCCCCACTGCATTTTATTATTATTGTCAAATAAAGGTTATACTACACAAATGGTGCTGGAGATTTTCTCCTGGAAAAAGAAACAAAAATCTAAACTAGGCAAAAGAAAGCATCCTTCTAATAAAGGTTATAGTACATAAAGGTTTCATGCATAATATGATCTCCTGATAGCTTTGTGCAACAACAGAGCCATCTCATCTTTGAAGTTCCTTATGCATCGATATCTACTGTTAAGTGTATATGTTCTCTTGTATTATATACTGTCAAGATCAGTTAGAATTAGACTTGGCCACACCCTGTAAGTTGTACACGGTTCAGGATCAGTGCACGATGCCCTCTCTCTGTAACTGCTGCTAGCAAGCCTATTTGTACCCTGTTCTGAATGAATGAAATCAAGCCCAAAGTTTCAGTTCAGTTTTCTGTCCATCATCTACTAGGCGCAATGCCCTTGAAGGTAAAAACTTTCTTCCACACCAAATAGCCCAGCATACTAACAGATTGTTTGGTGTAATTTATTGTAATTCTGATTTACAACACCAGTTGACATATATAATTTGGGAGCAACTAATAACTAATACATCTACCAGTTTAGTCATGTTCTCCTCAAAGCTCTCCGCTGATCGCCGAGTCATAGTCAAGCAACAGGTTTGTGTATTACATGTTCATGGACGACCAAGAAGTCCCTTCAACATGTGGTTAGCACTCCCACTCCGCTGCGTATTCTATCATCTGAGCACGGAATTCTCCACTGAATTATGGTTAGCTCACTGGTGCCGATACCTCATAAATCCGAGTCAAGAGCGGATGGTTCTGCAACTTGTACTTCTCAATCAACATCGCCCAGGCTGCCTCAAACTCATCAGCAGTCAACACGTAACCCTCAAACTCGTAGTCAGGCTTCAAACACATATGTGTGTACCATTTTGTAAGAGAAGGAGCAGAACATGAAGCATGCGAGGTGTTGCACATGTATCTGTACCATCTGATAATTCATACTACGAGCTAAACAGGTAACCTTGGAACTGATTCTTAGGATTTGATTATGCAAACTGAAACTCTTGTGTGCAACACCCCAGTTCCTCGGGGAAGCACCAAATAATTGGTACGGTGAACAATGCTAGCTCTTACAGAGACAGAGACAGAGACAGAGTACTCTACTTAACATAAAGTGATATTTTAGCTTCAGAGACAGAGTACTGCAGTTTTATCTGCTCTGCACATGCCACAAGTTTGTAAATTCTTAAGATGGTGCTGACACACCAAGTGGATTGCGTGACACATTCCGAGTTTTGTCAATTACTTTTGCTCCAATTGGATGTCGGTGTCTCTTAAGTGTGTCACCCTATGGTTCGTGAATAATGCAGACATGATCGAGACCCCTCTCGGATCAATAATCAGAAGCGGGATCTGGAGACCCATACTGACTCTCACACATTCAACGATGACTTTCTTGTGATCGTTGGAACCTTTTATGCTAGTATCTTAATCCCTTTGTTTCGCGATAGATTACATGCCCGAGATTCGATCAACGGTATCTCCATACCTAGTTTGATCTCCTTACTGACATGCACTCTTTTCTTGTTCCCGTGATATAACATTCTAGTGATCAAATCACTTGCTTGCAAGCTAACCAATGTGATATCACCGAGAGGGCCCAGAGTATATCTATCCGTCATCGGGATGAACAAATTCCACTCTCGATCCATGGGCCTCAACATAACACTTTATTAGTTCTGAACCCATCTTTATAATCGCCCTGTTACGGTGTGACGTTTGATGTTATCAAGAAACTCTTCCGGTGTTAGTGATTGACATGATCATATGGTCTAAGGATTAGGATCACTTCGTAAGTTGTTATAGCAATATAAAATCAATGACTTTGATAGTAATGCTATACTTTGGATGAATGTTCATCACACCATTACACTAATGTTGTGATCCCGTTAAAAACAACATCCAATGTCCATGATCAGAAAACCTTGATCATCTTGTTAATCAACGAGCTAGTTTATGAGAGAGGCATAACTAGGAACTTTATGTTTGTTTATTAAACACACATGTATTAACATTTCTATATTAATACAATTATAGCATGCAAAATAAACATCTATCATATACTTGGAATAAACATAATAAACACTTTATTATTGCCTCTCGGGGCATTTTCCCTTCAGTCTCCCACTCGCACTAGAGACAATAATCTAGTTACATAGTGATGAATCTAACACCCATGGAGTTCTGGTGTTGATCATGTTTTGCTCTAGGGAGAGTTTTAGTCAACGGATCTGCTACATTGAGATCCGTGTGTACTTTACAAATCTTTATATCTTCATCCTTGACATGCTCGCGGATGGAGTGAAACCGGCGCTTAATATTGTGGGAATTCTTGTGAGACCTTGGTTCTTTGGCATTAGAAATGGCACCATTGTTGTCACAATAGATCACCATTGGGTCCAACGCGTTTGCAACCACACCTAGTTCGGATATGAACTCCTTCATCCAAACCGCTTCCTGAGCCGCTTCCGAAGCAGCAACATATTTGGCCTCCGTTGTTGATCCCGCCACCACAGGTTGTTTGGAACTCCTCCAACTAACCGCTCCGCCATTCATGAGAAATACGTATCCGGATTGAGACTTAAAGTCATCCGGGTCGGTGTCAAAGCTTGCGTCGACATAACACTTAGCGACGAGCTCTTATTCACCTCCATACACAAGAAACATATCCTTAGTTCTTCGTAAGTACTTAAGGATATTTTTTACCGCTATCTAGTGTTCCGCACCTGGATCCGATTGGTACCTACTAGTCAAACTAATAGCATGTGCCACATCCGGTCTTGTACATAGCATGGTGTACATTATAGAGCCTATGGCTGAAGCATAGGGGACTTTTTTCATTATCTCTCTTTCTTCCGCCATAGCCGGACTTTGAGTCTTACTCAATGCCTTGCCTTGCAACATAGGTAAGAACCCCTTCTTACTTCCGTCCATTTTAAACTTCTTTAAAATCTTATCAAGATATGTACTTTGCGATAGCCCTATTAGGCGCCTAGATCTATCTCTATAGATCTTTATGCCTAATATGTATGACGCTTCACATAGGTCCTTCATTGAAAATTTGCTGTTTAGATAACTTTTAACACTGTTTAAAAGATCTATATCATTTCCGATCAATAATATGTCATCCACATATAATATCAGAAATGCCACATTGCTCCCACTCACTTTCTTGTAAATACAAGCTTCTCCATAAGTTTGGACAAATCCAAACTCTTTGATCACCTCATCAAAGCGGAGATTCCAACTTCGTGATGCTTTCTTCAATCCATAGATGGATCGCTGAAGCTTGCACACCTTGTTAGCATCCTTAGGATCGACAAAACCCTTTGGTTGTATCATATACAACTCTTCTTAAATATTACCATTGAGAAACGCGGTTTTGACATCCATCTGCCATATCTCATAATCAAAATATGCAGCAATTGCTAACATAATCCTAACTGAATTTAGCATCGCTACGGGAGAGAATGTCTCATCGTAGTCAAATCCTTGAATTTTTTGAAACCCCTTTGCGACAAGTCGAGCTTTATAGACGGTCACATTACCATCAGCACCAGTTTTCCTTTTGAAAATCCATTTATTCTCCACGGCCTTTCGGTCGTGAGGTAAGTCCACCAAGTTCCAAACTTGATTTTCATACATGGATTCCATCTCGGATTTCATGGCTTCTAACCATTTGTTGGAATCTGGGCTCATCATCGCTTCTTCATACGTCGCAGGGTCATCAATTTCATCAACCATGAAATTCATAACAGGGTTTTCGTACAGCTCGGGAGCTGCACGCGCCCTGCTAGACCTGCGAGGTTCAGTAGTACTCTCTTTCAGAGTTTCATGATCATTATCATTAGTTCCCTCTTCAACAGGTGAAGCCAACTCTGGAACAACTTCCGGTGATGCGCTACTCGCCATACTTTGAAGAGAAGGTTCAATAACCTCTTCGAGTTCTACCTTCCGACTACTCACACCTTTCACGAGAAACTCTTTCTCTAGAAAGGATCCATTCTTGGAAACAAAAACCTTGCCCTCGGATCTGTGATAGAAGGAATACCCAATAGTTTCCTTAGGGTATCCTATGAAGACGTATTTTTCTGCTTTGGGTTCGAGTTTATCCGGTTGAAGTTTCTTCACATAAACATCGCATCCCCAAACTTTAAGAAATGACAGCTTAGGTTTGTTTCCAAACCACAATTCATACGGTGTATTTTCAACGGATTTAGATGGTGCCTGATTTAAAGTGAATGCAGTAGTTTCTAGTGCATAACCCCAAAATGACAATGGCAAGTCCGTCAGAGACATCATAGATCGAACCATATCCAATAAAGTACGATTACGATGTTCCGATACACCATTTCGCTGTGGTGTTCCGGCAGGTGTGAGTTGTGAAACAATTCCACTCTTTCATGTGAGTGCTAAACTCGTAACTTAGATACTCACCTCCACGGTCAGACAGTAGAAATTTGATCTTTCTATTACGATGATTTTCCACTTCATTCTGAAATTCCTTGAACTTTTCAAAGGTTTCAGACTTGTGTTTCATCAAGTAGATATAACCGTATCTACTCAAATCATCCGTGAAAGTAACAAAATAACGATATCCACCTCGCGCCGACACACTCATTGGACCACATACATCAGAATGTATGATTTCCAATAAATCTGTCACCCGTTCCATTGAACCGGAAAACGGCATTCTAGTCATCTTGCCCATAAGGCATGGCTCACATGTATCAAATGATTCAAAATCAAGTGATTCCAAAAGTCCATCCGAATGGAGCTTCTTCAAGCGTTTAATGCCAATATGACCTAGACGCCAGTGCCACATATATGCGGATATATCATCATTAAGTTTAATCCTTTTAGTATCAACATTATGAATATGTGTAACATTATTATTGAGATCTAATAGAAATAAACCATTCATCATCGGTGCATGACCATAAAAGATTTCATTCATATAAATAGAACAACCATTGTTCTCAGATTTAAATGAATAACCACTTTGCATCAAACATGATCCAGATACAATGTTCATGCTCAGTGCTGGCACCAGATAACAATTATTCAAGTTTATTACTAATCCCGACGGCAAGTGGAGAGGTAGCGTTCCGACGGCGATCACATCAACGCTTGATCCATTGCCGACACGCATCTTAACCTCACCCCTTGCTAGCGGTCGCTTGTTCCGCAGCCCCTGATTCGAGTTACAAATATTAGCAACTGAACCGGTATCAAATACCCAGGTGCTACTACGAGCACTAGTCAAGTACACATCAATAACATGTATATCATATATACCTTTGTTTGCCTTGCCGGCCTTCTTGTCTGCCAAATACTTGGGGCAGTTGCGCTTCCAGTGGACAGTCCCCTTACAATAGTAGCACTCGGTATCAGACTTAGGTCCAACTCGGGGTTTCTTTTCAGGCACGGCAACCGGCTTGCCGCCCTTACTTCCCTTCCGTTTTCCCTTCTTGTATTTCTTGAAACCAGTGTTCTTATTGATCATCAACACTTGATGTTCCTTTTTGATCTCCACTTCTGCAGTTTTAAGCATTGATAGAATCTCGGGGAGAGACTTCTTCATGCCTTGCATATTATAGTTCATCACAAAGCTCTTATAGCTAGGTGGCAGAGACTACAGAACACAATGGATGCCTAAGTCAATGGGAATCGATATTCCCAAGGACACAAGCTTATCGGCGTAACCCGACATCTTGAGTACATGCTCACTTACGGAGTTGCGCTCTTCCATCATGCAGCTAAAGAACTTTTCTAAAGCATTATAACTCTCTACAGCAGCATGTGTGTCGAAAATCATTTTCAACTCACCCATTGTATCAAATGCATTGCCGCTTTCGAAACGCTTTCGAAGTTCTGGCTCTAGCCCGTACAATATGCCGCAATGAACTAAGTTGTGGTCCTCTTGACGAGTCTGATAGACATTCTTCTCCTCGTCAGGGGCATCCTCAAAAGGTGGGGGGCCTAATGGCGCTTCTAGCACATATTGCTTTTGTGCAGCAAAGAGGAGAATCCTCAAATTCATGGCCCATTCGGTAAAGTTGTTACCGTTCGTTGCAAGTTTCTCTTTCTCCATGAACACATTGAAATTAAAATCAGGTGGTGCCATCTACAACAGAATTTATAAAGTTTATACTAAGTTTATGATAGATTGAGTTCAACTAATCCACATTACGAATGAACTCCCACTCAAAAACGACAACCCTCATGTCTTTTTGGTGACTACATGAACCAAATCCACTACACCAAGTCCGATCATCACGTGAGTCGGTGTAGCTTCAAAGGAGAGCATCAAATGGGCATCATATCTACTATATGACTCATGCTTAACCTTTTGGTCCGTGTTCCGAGGCCATGTCTGTACATGCTAGGCTCGCCAAGTAAGAACCTTAGTATCCGCGTGTGTAACTGTCTTACACCCGAAATATGGTCGTGGATCCAAGAACACCCAATCATCACGTGATTTCTTGGAGCGACGAAAACATAATCGGTGCATACTAAAGGAAGAACACATTCTTATCTTGATATTTAAATGAGGGATCATCTTATTATGCTAATAAAACACCAAACAAGCAATATAAGATGTTATCAAACATCACATGTTTATTAGTGGAATGATATGGTTCCCGCATATGATCTCTATCGTGTGCATCGTGGTATGATCACTATCATACCTTTATGTGTAAGGCCAAGGTCTATGGAACTTACACGTTATGTGTGTTGTAAGAGTATCATCTCATACTTCTACTTACAACATCACCATATCATAATACTATCCCAGCAACAATCTAAACTAGACGCCTCTAATTTATCCATTGCAAATTTTACGTGGCTTAGGGCTTTCGAAGATAGAATCGTTCTTACCTACGAACATGAACCACAGCGAGGATAACCAAAATTTTGGAAACTCATTGCAAAATAGATATTGACTATAGTAGGAGAGACAGACACCCGCTAGCCACTTATGCAAACTAGTTGCATGTCAAGCATGGAACAGGTCTCATGTGCGAGGACATGTAAAGTTTGTCCGGGCCGCTTCATCCCACTATGCCACCAATATCCAAAATTACAACTAAGGAGCAACAACATGATCATCATAGCCCACATACTCATATGTGTACTACCCGTGTAACGCATCTACGCATAGATCCGGCTCTGATACCACTATAGGGTTCGCAGCATAGAAAACAAAAAAATTCCTACGATGGGAACAACTACGTACCAAGATCTATCTACTAGATACAAACAACGGGCGGATGTATATCCGTAGAGAACATACCCTTGAATACCGACAAAGCTTAACGAGTTAAACTCGTGGTTGATGTAGACGATCTCTTGCCGATCTCAAGGTCGAGAGGAAGTCCTAGCGCCGCAAATCAGCAGCGCATCCGTGCTCGCACACACGTCCGAGGCACCGAGCAACCTCCGCCTCCTCGCTCCAGCGATGCAGCAGAAGAATAATTCTTTCTTGCCGAATAGCCACCGGGAACATGTATCTCGCTAGTCCGAGACCATGGGGGATAAATTTTAGAGGGGAAGAGAGATCCTTCACGAGGAGGTGTGAGTGAGAAGTGAGGAGGGGGGTACCTTTTATAGGAGAGAGGGAACCCCAAGGGGGTGGCCGACGCATGGGGGCTGCCCCCTTGCCCTCCCTTCTTCATGCGGGTGGACACTCCAATCACAAAAACCTCTTCATTCCCCTCCACTCAAACTTGCTATTAAATTTCCACCAAGTTTAATGCAAACTCTCATTAAATAGAACTCTTTTATTTATTCAGAATTTTTTCAATTACTTTAATGATAAACATTCACATATAACCCATTGCTAGAATTCTATTTCACATACAAAAACACTTTCTGCAATTTCACCCGAAAACCTGTTTCGGCATCTAGTGAAATAAATTCATGCGCTTGTTATTCTTTCCGGCATGAAACTTTTGCTCCAATTGGATGTCGGTGTCTCTTAAGTGTGTCACCCTACGGTTCATGAATAATGCAGACATGATCGAGACCCCTCTCGGATCAATAATCAGAAGCGGGATCTGGAGACCCATACTGACTCCCACACATTCAACGATGACTTTCTTGTGATCGTCCGAACCCTTTATGCTAGTATCTTAATCCCTTTGTTTCGCGATAGATTACATGCCCGAGATTCGATCATCGGTATCTCCATACCTAGTTTGATCTCCTTACTAACATGCACTCTTTTCTTGTTCCCGTGATATAACATTCTAGTGATCAAATCACTTGCTCGCAATCTAACCAATGTGATATCACCGAGAGGGCCCAGAGTATATCTATCTGTCATCGGGATGAACAAATTCCACTCTCGATCCATGGGCCTCAACATAACACTTTATTAGTTCTGAACCCATCTTTATAATCGCCCTGTTACGGTGTGACGTTTGATGTTATCAAGAAACTCTTCCGGTGTTAGTGATTGACATGATCATATGGTCTAAGGATTAGGATCACTTCGTAAGTTGTTATAGCAATATAAAATCAATGACTTTGATAGTAATGCTATACTTTGGATGAATGTTCATCACACCATTACACTAATGTTGTGATCCCGTTAAAAAAACATCCAATGTCCATGATCAGGAAACCTTGATCATCTTGTTAATCAATGAGCTAGTTTATGAGAGAGGCATAACTAGGAACTTTCTGTTTGTTTATTAAACACACATGTATTAACTTTTCCGTATTAATACAATTATAGCATGCAAAAGAAACATCTATCATATACTTGGAATACACATAATAAACACTTTATTATTGCCTCTCAGGGCATATTCCCTTCAATACTATGCCCTAACAGATCTTATTCGATTACATGATAGAACTCATCCAATCCCTACCATCCCCAAGCCTACAGCGGGGGATTACTCACTCATGGATGAGGGAAACATCGGTGGTTGATGGAGATGCATTGGTGATGACGATGGCGATGATCCTCTCCAAATTCCCCGTCCCGACAGGGTGCCAGAACGGAGTTTCTGGATCCGAATCTTGGTTTCTGGTGGCGGCAGCGGAGTGGAACTCTTTCTGGAAAACTATCGAACCCGCCTCGGTTTTTAGGTCGAAAGGCAACTTATAGGCGCAGAGGGAGGCCGAGGAGGAGCCTGGGATGGCCGCACCCCCTCCAGGCGCGGGGTTAGGTTGGCCCGCGCCTGGGGTGGGTCTGGGCCCCCCAGACCTCCCCTTCATCTCTTCTTCTGGCTCCATGGATCTTCTGGTGAAATATAATTTTTGGCATATTTTCCGGGATTTTTCCTGATAGTTCATTTTCTACACAAAAAAGACACCAAGGTAATTCTGCTAAAAACAACGTCAATCCGTGTTAGTTGTATCCAAATCACACAAGTTTATAGAAGAAAAAATAGCAAAGTGTTCGAGAAAGTAGATACGTTTTGGACGTATCAACTCCCCCCAAGCTTAGCTTATTTCTTGTCCTCAAGCAATTCAGTTGAAAACTGAGTGCGATAAAAGAACTGTCACGAACACTTTGCTTCATATAATGTAAATATTCTCAGCACAGGAGTAGATGCTTAAACAAGTCATAATAAGGAGTATGCAACTAAGTCTACTCAATAGTCATTGCAAGCTATGAAGAGAAACCAACTCAATAATAATAAGTAGCATGAAACATAAACATAAGCAACATTGCAATGCTCATAATAAGGTATGATAGAGTGGTATCTCGCTTGCCTTTGTTTGAAGAGCACAATATAAATGTCAAGGCACCTCTGAAGTTCACATGAAGACTAGAAGTAAACATATCAGAGATACAAGCATCAAAGTCATGACATAGTTAACCAAGTTTTGGAACAAACACAAAAATGACAACTATGCTCTCAAGAAGGTGCTCATAGAATAAGTGGTGACTCAACAAGGTTGTGAAAACGGTTTTGTGAAGGTTTGAAAGGCTTCCCAATGCTGAAAGGAAGGTACTCATTAGCTTTGAGCTCTCATTGCCCATATCATAGGCATCTTCATGTGGTTAAGGTGAAAGTGAGGTCCACTCTGAATCATATGCTTGACAGACCATAGACTGGAAATCCCATGTCCCTTGAGTACGAGGGCCACTCCGCATGCTACTCAACTTTGGTTACCTGTAAGTTCTTGTCATTGTAAATACATGCATATCATACAGGAGCGATCTCGTGATCAAAATGACAAGGCAAGTAGACAATGAGCATCTCAGCAATCTTTTTATTTACCATATGCATAGCTTTTTATTAAGGATGCTTCATAGATGCTCATTATGGTGATGCTGCAAGTTTCCACCATGATTAGGCATGGCTTAGGCTAGCGGCCCAGGCATTTCTCTAACACAATGTATAAACTCCATGAACTCACAAGCTCCCCTTTTACGTCGACATCCGTAAACAAAAGAGCAAAGTATCAACCGGATAGGATATCCAAAAAGTGTTGAAAGTGTTCCCCGTGACAGCACGGTTCTGCTGACTCCCAGCATATAATTTGCAAGCATATAACTTTCATGGACTAGTCACAATGGTTCAGGATTATAAGTGCAAGGAATAAAGTGTGCCATCAAGTGCGTGAGAGCTTTACTAACTAACTTTCTTAAAACAGACAAACATTTTATTTGGAAGAAAACACGGCACATTGAATATGCACTGAAATAGCAAATGGTGCTAATATGTAGGTATGGTGGACACAGCTAGTGACATGGTTATACCCTACGGGTACGTAACTTCAGCATACCTAGTCCAGCCCAAGGAAGGCCCACGGCAGACATACGCTGGCCCATGAAGATTTTCGGGTGGCCAAGGCCCATGACGTCTTCGGATCCTTGGAGAGCAAGACTAGAGGAGATAGGAAATTCAAAGGGGTAAAACCCTAGAACTTGTAACCGACTAGGACTACGCCCGGGACCTGCCTAAGTCTATATAAAGGCCAGGAGGGCACGTCCTAGGGCAACTCGACTCATACTTTCGCACACGCATCCACGCCAGATCGAATCTGCGCACCCTGTAACCTTCGGTTCCGCCGTAATCAAAGAGCAGACAAGCAGGAGTAGGGTTTTCCCTCCGGGGGCCTGAACCTGGGTAAATCTCGTGTCCCCTGGTTGCTTGTCTGTTAACCGTGCCACGATCTCCAGCATCCCCATCTTCTCCAAAACCCAAGTCCATAACAATGGGCATTGACGAGATTAAACCTCGTCAATTGGCGCCGTCTGTGGGAATTGGGGCTGCTGATTGTGCGGTCGTGACGGTTCCGACCCGATCGATCTACAACTCCGCGGCGACGAAGAATCACCTCCTCTTCGGCGCTTTCGACTTCACCGCCCACTCGCCGGATACCATGAAGGATTTCGAGCCCGTAGGCGACGGACTCGAAATCTTGTTCGGGAGCTTCTGCTTCCAGGTGGGACAAACTGGCACCCTCCGCCTCCCTGAGCGGGTGCCCGTGCCGTCAATCAGGCCCGCTTCGTGGGCTCCACACCCCGTGCTACGCATGTCACCATCAACAAATGAGTTCTACAGCAGCAGCTGCTGCAACTCCGATCTGTGCGATCCACCTTCGGATGAAGGGACCTACGGTTCCGGATCCGAAAGCTGCGGCAGCAGCCAACCAATCTGCAGGCGCTATCTGTGCGCCGCAGTCATCCAAACCGACGAGGAAACGCCTAACCCGCCGCCCAACCCCAACCTGCAGGACAGAAACGGTGGAAACGGCGAAAACAGGGAAAACAGTGGCCACCTCATCCAACTTAGCAAAGAAGGATGGGTCGAAGCACGTCGCGCCGTCGCAGGCGAAATAGTCCTACCTCTGGACTCCCCACGTGATCTGCTGAGGGCATACCACTACCTCCTCATCGAGGAGCACAAGAAGCAAGTCAAGATGCAGGAGACGCTCGACAAACGCAAGCAAGCAGCCTCTGAGTCCAGTGCGCGACGAGCTGCGCTCTCCGCCATGGGACCCGGCTCTAGCACAAACGGAAATCAGGGAAACAAGCACCGCTCTCGGGTGGAAAACATGGACCCCAAGGAGCGGCGTGACGTGACCCGAACTCTCCATACATCGTTCATGGATATGGACGCTGACGGCAACATCATCCCGAAGACGCCACAAGCTGCGATCATGGCAGCCACTGCGTATCTCGCAGCTCACCCACCTCCGGAGGGGGACCCGAAAAGGGCCATGCATAGGTCCGCACTCACCGGACTGGGACTAATTGGAGCTGCGCTCCACGAAGACGCTCCTGCGGAACCAAAGAAGAAAGCTCCGGCCAGGCGCGACCGGAGTCCCACCCCCTCATCCGAAGAGGAAGAGGAGCACGATCTTCCTCGAAGGAAGAAGAGCTCGCACCGCCATAAAAGCGACTACGACGCCAGAGACAAGCTTACACAGCGCAAGATCGATAAAGCACGCGCTAAACGCGCATGCTCGTCTGAATCTGAGATGGATGAAGACGAAGGAGAACTCTGCGGGGCTCGATGCTTCAGCAGATCCGTCCGACGAACACAGATGCCACGCAACTTCAAGCTTCCTTCGGATACTCCGAAGTTCAACGGCACGCAAGATCCAAAGTCCTGGATCAGTGACCATCTGTCATCCGTCAAGCTTCACGGAGGCAACAAAGAAACCGCCATGCAATGCCTTCAGCTGCAGCTAACAGGCGCAGCGCGGGTCTGGCTTAGCAGCCTATCATCAGGATCCATCCGAAGCTGGGAGGAGCTCGCTTACAGCTTCATCCGAAACTTCAAAGGCACCAGCAAGAGGCCCGCCTCAATTGAAGAATTGCGAGCCTGCACTCAGAGAACGGGTGAGTCTATCCGCTCGTACATACTACGCTGGTCTACAACCAAGAACTCCGCAGCACACATCTCCGAAGAGCGGGCCATCGACGCCTTCAGGGACGGCGTCAAACGCCCAGACTTCAAGGAGAAACTTGGACGTGTAAAGCACAAGACACTCGACCAGCTCATGGAAATCGCCAACAGTTGGGCAGACGGCGAAGATTGCATCCAGCGGGCGCAATCAGATGAAGAGGACGACTACGGCCGAAGACGCGAACGCCGCAACAAGAGGAGATCACGCGTCTACGAGGACCGCGACGGACCCGACATGGTCGTAGCCGGCTACGCCGACCGTCGTAATGACAACAGCCGCAATAGCGGAGGATACCGCAGCGGAAACTTCCGCGACAACGGACGACCAACGCAGTCGTGGCAACGCCGCGACCGCGAGAACGGACCCTCAGCATTCGACAAACTTTCGGGTCCATGCACCATCCACTTCTACATCGACAAACAAGATGGCAAAAAGAAAGCTAGCCACATGCTCAAGGACTGCCGCGAGTTCCAGAAACTCAGCGAAGGCATGGTGCAGATGAGGCAACAAGCTCCAATCCCTGCGTTCGGAAACACACCTGCGCCAGGTGAAATAGCACACGGAGCTCCTCCACCGCCGCCTATTGGAGGCCCAAATCAACTAGTCGCACCAGCGCAAAACAACGCCGGGGTCGCATACCCCCCCCCCCACCAAAAGGAGCACTCAATATGATACAGAAGGGACGCCCCACAAATAGGGTGCAGAAGAAAATCACTCGACAAATCAACTTGGCCGTGGCAACTCCGCCTGCAATCCCTGAGTACCTCAGCGGATCGGAGTCCTGCATCACATTCACTCGCGCGGATCACCCTTGCCAGATCCCTCGCCCAGGTCATGCTGCCCTGGTGCTGGAGGCGCAGATCGGAGGCTTCGAGATGAGTCGCGTCTTCATGGATGGCGGCAGCGGCATCAACCTAATGTTCGCAAGCACTCTAGCAGCTATGCGGATCCCGCAATGCAGCCTGGAACAATCAGACACAATGTTCCACGGTATTGTCCCAGGGAAGGGCATCTTCCCCCTGGGCAAAATAGGGCTCGACGTCATCTTCGGGAAGCCGGACAACTTTCGGCAGGAGCGCCTAATATTCGAAGTGGTGGACTGGCCGTCGCAATACCATGCCATCCTGGGACGTGTAGCATTCGCAAGGTTCCTGGCCGTCCCACACTACGCATACCTACTACTCAAGATGCCAGGACCAAGGGGCGTCATCACAGTCCACGGGAGCTTCACCCGATCGGACCAATGCGACAGGGATCTCAACAAAATCTCCCAGTCCTTCGGCATGCAAGACGAGCTCGTAAGACTCCGCGAGGTGACGGACAATGGGCTACCCCCAGTCACAAGGCAGAACACACCCGACATGTCCTTCGACTCCACCGTCAACACCAAGAAAGTGCAGGTCCATCCGACAGACGCCTCCAAGACGGCGCTGATCGCCAACAACCTCAGCACCGCATAGGAAGGCGCGCTCGTCGAATTCCTCCGTGAGCGCTGGGAAATATTTGCCTGGTGTCCTGCGGACATGCCAGGAGTTCCCAGGGAATTCGCCGAGCACGCACTCAATGTCTTCCCAGACACCAAGCCAGTCAAGCAGTCTATCTGAAGACTGTCGGAGCCAAGAGCCGAAGCTATCGGCAAGGAGATCAACAGATTACTCGCAGCAGACTTCATCCGGGAAATCAAGGAAAGCGAGTGGCTGGCAAATACGGTGATGGTCCCGAAGAAGGACGTGGACATCCTGCGGATGTGCGTGGACTTCACGTCACTAAATAAACACTGCCCAAAGGACCACTTCCCTCTACCTCGGATCGACCAGATCATCGATTCGACTGCAGGTTGTGAGAAGCTCTCCTTCCTCGACGCCTACTCAGGCTATAACCAGATTCCACTCAAGGTCGAAGATCAAGAGAAAACGGCGTTCATCACACCGTTCGGAGTATTCTGCTACAACACAATGCCCTTCGGGCTAAAGAACGCGGGTGCCACGTACCAGCGATGCATGCAGGCCTGCCTCAAGAACCAGATCGGTCGCAACGTCCAAGTCTATGTCGACGACATAGTCATAAAAACCAAGGAGGCAAGAACACTTATCGACGATCTCCGCGAGACGTTCGACAACCTTGATCGCTACAGGATCAAGCTCAATCTAGAAAAGTGCACCTTCGGCGTCCCCTCGGGTCAGCTGCTCAGGTACTTCATCTCTCAATGAGGGATCGAAGCGAACCCGAAGAAAATCAAAGCTATCATGACAATGGAGAAGCCGTAAAACCTCAAGGGCGTTCAGCAGCTCGCAGGGCGAGTAGCGGCACTAAGCAGGTTCATCAGCCGCATGGGCGAGAAGGCCCTACCATTTTACCAGCTGCTGCGCAAGGCAGACAAGTTCGAGTGGACCCCAGAAGCCAACGACGCATTCGAAAGCCTCAAGCGGCTCCTCTCCACCTCGCCAGTTTTGGTCACGCCAAAAGAGCGCGAGCCCCTGTTGCTGTACATAGCAGCCACACACCAGGTGGTCAGCACAGTACTCGTGGTCGAACGACCCGAAGAAGGCAAGACCCACGGGGTACAACGCCCAATTTACTACCTCAGCGAGGTTCTCACTCCAACAAAACAGCGGTACCCGCACTACCAGAAGCTGGCCTACGGCATGTTCATGATGGCTCGACGACTGAGCCACTACTTCCAGGAGCATCAGGTGATGGTCGTCAACGAGGCACCCCTAAACAGCATCCTGAATAACCCAGAGGCCACATGACGCGTGGCCCTGTGGGGGCATTGAACTATCACCCCTGGACATCATCTACGAGAAGCGACACGCAATCAAATCTCAAGTCCTTCCGGACTTCCTGGTGCACTGGATGGAGCTGCAGCTGCCTGACACCCCAGACATGTCGCAGTCCTAGACAATGCATTTTGACGGCTCCAAACGCGAAGCCGGAGCAGGGGCAGGAGTCATACTGACCTCCCCGCAAGGTGACAAGATGAAGTACGTCCTTCGGATGAAATTCAGAGCCTCCAACAACGAGGCCGAATATGATCCATGGCATGAAGATGGCAAAAATATGTGGCGCAACGCGCCTGGTCATCTACGGTGACTCCAACCTTGTCGTATAGCAGACGATGAATGAGTGCGACGCACACGCCGAAAACATGATCGCGTACCGCGCGCTATACAACGCACTCGAAGGAGAATTCGACGGCTACGAACTTCGGCACGTTGGAAGAGAGAGCAACGAGGAGGCCGATAGACTCGCCAACATCGGCTCCACTTGTGCAAAGGTACCACCAGGTGTGTTCCTCGAACAGATCTGCGTGCCATCCATCAAGCGAAAATTCCCCAAAGGATCACCCGAAGAAGCAAAACACTCGGGGGCTACGCTACCCGAAGGTCATGAAGGACCCGAAAAGTTGGATACCGAAGTTGCCATGGTCAACCTGATGCAGGTCATGGCAGTTGAAGAAACTTGGGCACGTCCATACCTCCAGTTCCTGACAAACGGAGAATTGCCTGACAGCCCGACAGATGCCCGGCGCATATCTCGTCGATCGAAAGCCTTCACCATCATCAACGGCGAGCTGTACAAACGTAGCATTACGGGTGTATTGCAATGGTGTGTCACCATCAACGACGCAAGTCCATACTCCAAGATATCCACGAGGGCATCTGCGGCCACCACGCAGGTAGCCGCTCCCTCGTCGCCAAAGCTCTGCGAGCAGGATTCTACTGGCCAACAGCCATGAGCGACGCGAAGGACATCGTCCGAAGATGCAACGGGTGCCAACGGTTCGCCGACAAACCGCACGCACCTGGGTCCGAACTTCGACCCATACCCATAGCCTGGCCTTTTGCCCAATGGGGCCTCGACATGATCGGCAAACTGCCAAAATCCTCGAAGGAAGGACACGTCTTCCTCCTGGTCGCAGTCGACAAATTCACCAAGTGGATCGAAGCCATGCCAGTCACCAACCAGAAGGGCAAAACCGTCGTCAAGTTCTTCGAATCCATTGTCTATAGGTTTGGCATACCGCACAACATCATCACCGACAACGGATCGAACTTCATCTCCGAAGAATTCCAGGACTTCTGCGAAGGCCTCGGGATCAATATCACGTATGCCTCAGTGGCACACCCGCAAACAAACGGGCAAGTGGAAAAGGCCAACGGCCTAATCGGCGACGGCATCAAGAAGCGCCTCATGAGCTCACTCGAGCACAAAGCTGGAAACTGGACGAAAGAGCTACCGTCTGTCCTGTGGAACTTACGGACTACGCTAAACAGCTCCACCGGCTACACACCGTTCTTCATGGTACACGGAGCCGAGGCAGTGCTACCAGCCGAAGTACGCCATCAGGCTCCACGAGTCGTCGCGTACAGCGAAGCCGAATCCACGGCTGCACTCGAAGACGCCGTCGACACACTCGATGAAGCGCGGGATATAGCAGCCGCTCGATCAGCGGTGTACCAGCAGAGTCTCCGCAACTATCACAGCCGTCGGCTGCGCCCAAGGTCCTTCGTCGAAGGAGACCTCGTCTTGCGACTCAAGCAAAAGCGACCGAACAAACTCGATTCACCATGGGAAGGACCCTATGTCATCACCGAAGTCATCCCAGGTGGCGCCTATCGCCTCAAGCACGTGGAGTCTGGAGTCGCATACTCCAACCCGTGGAACGTCTCGCACCTGCGACGATTCTACCCGTAGCAACCTACCCTCCTTTTTACTTTCAATAAGGCTTTCAGCCAAGGCTACTGAGCCGAACCATGTACCTCCTCCATTACGATATAAATAAAGCTAAGTACCTCGCCCCCAACCCTCGGTTGACTATTTTCTGCAACTTTACTACATGCTACATACGCACTCGGGGGCTCCCCCCACCTCACGATTTCATCGACTGAGGACAAAACGTGTACACCTGAGTAGCTGACCACGTCAGGCAAACGAAAAGGGCACGTACTAAATCAAAGCACTGCGTGCTCGCAAACAAGCAAACCTTTACAACAAAGGGCACATACATGCCCAGCCGCAATATACAAATTTTACATCTATCTGTTTATTTGCAGGTCCTACCTATTCTGAAGAATAACCTGAGCACGCTGCTCAAACAAATCTACAATTTGTTCGGCATACTGCCTTACAGCCGCGTAATGCGGACGCATATTCCACTCGCCACCATCTGGTCGAGGAGGTGGCCCAGTCGCCACAGCAGCCAAATCCACGTCAGGGCGGTGCACCCTCACAAGAGACAAGGCAGCCTTCACCCCTGCGACGAGCTGCTGCCGCACCAGCTCCTTGACATTGCTGGCACTCCGAAACTTCGTCAGAAGACCTGCAAGGGTCATTGGCACGGCATCCAATGGAAACATGACGTGCAGCACCGAGGAAAGTGATGTCTGCACCTGGCGGAGCACCCGCGAAACCTGGTAGACACGATCCTGCACCGTCGCCAGAACTATGGCGCGATCACGATCCATCCAGAAGAAGCCGCCGGCCTCCATGTCCTGTTGAGTCAAGCAATTGACTCGAACATCAATACGCTCCTTTTCTTCCCTCGGAGCAAGATTGGCACCTGCGACAACCGCACAAAACAAGAGTAAGGCCAGCAGGCTCACCCGAAGAACTGAGCTACAGCCCGAAAGAAGGATCAACTTACATTGCAGCTGCTCGGACAGCCGACCCAGCTCCGCCATCAAATACTCCTCTCTGGCTGCACCACGGTCTGCTTTGGATTTCCAAACGTCAGCGCGACCGCGTAACCCAAGCAAATCTCTCTCCAAGCTGCGCACGCGATCTCGAAGAAAAGCGAGCTGCGAGGAATCATCCAATGATGCTCGCAAGGGCCTTTCGGATGAAGTGTCAACTGGGTCAGCACCCGAAGGAACCTATAGCAGCAGAAAAAAGAAGGCACACAGACATTCAGCCAAGGATAGAGCACAACTCGGAGGAATTCATTAAAGTATATAAGGCCACTACGTGGCACAAGGATGGTACTACAAAAGATATTTACAACAAAAATAGACTACAAACTACCATACGCCTACTATGCCTAAGGCGGAGGGCACTGAGTCGCCTCAGAACCAGACTGCCTAGCTTTGGCCTTGCCCTGCTGCCGCAATGCGTACTCAGACAGCAAGTCAATGAGCTTGGGCCCATATCGTCTGCAGCGAGTGGAGTAGGCAGCGAAGGCTACCTCGGATCCATCTGCAGCCGTCGGCATCCGAGAAGTAATCTGGGGCAGGTCCAGCTCTGCCCCAGCCACCATGGCCATCGCCAGCCCGACGGACGCGCCGATGCCCTTCTGCTTGCGCTTGTACGCTGCAGGCGCTTCGGCTGACAGAGCCTCTGCCAGGGCATCCACGTCTTCAAGGGATGCGCCCTTCGGGAAGAGCTCCTGGTAGAAGCGACCAAGGACCTCTTTCGCCTTGGCAAGGGAGTTGACGACGGTGCTGCAGCGGTCTTCGACCGCTACAGTGGCATCATCTAGAGCACTCCCGTGCTCCAGAGCACCGCGGTCAAACTCGACGCCTGCGGCATCTGAGACAAAAAAGAAGAAAACATGAAGAAAGGCAACATAGAAGAAGATCCGTAGAAAAAGAAGCAAGTACAAAAGCTAGCGCTCACCCGAAATAGCCTTGGCAGCAGCCATGAGCTTCTCCGCCACCCATTTTTCACGAGCAGCCGCAACGGTGGCCAGCTGCTCCTCACGATCTGCGGCCTCCTGCTGCAGACGCTCTTTCGCTTCGGCTGCCTTCGCCAGCTCCAGCTCAAGGCGCTCTCTCGCCCCAGCGGCAGCTTCGGCCTTCTGCTCCGATTGGCCAAGGCTCTTCTTCAGAGCATCGACCTCACGGAGAGAGTCGTTATGCTCCTCTGCATTTACAACAAGCAAGTGTCAAAGAACAGGACCAGGATAAGCAAGAGAAGTACTACAAGGCAGACGAATACCTTGAAGCTGCCGCAGTTTTGCCTCCAGCGTCAGGCTTTCCTCCACCAGCCGCTTGGCCTCTTGGACAAAAGGCTGCAGCAACAGGCAATAGTAGTAAGAGCAGGACTTTGGGGCTACGCCCAACACAAAGAAGCATAAACAACATCAGCATACGAAGACACTCGGGGGCTCCCCCCGTAACATCAAGCAGAAAAACTTACGTGCTCCGAAGGCGAACCCGCAGGCCCGCCTGCGAAATTCTGAGGCGCAACCACCAGCCTCTCCTGCACAGGTGGAACTGGCGCAGCGTCACCAGAAGTCGCCACCGTCTGAGGAGGAGGCGACGCAATGTTCGACTCCCCCATCATCTCGCGTGCACCATCACTAGAGCCGTCGGAGGATTGCCTGCATACGAACCAATCAACACAGGTGCAAAAATAACAAGGGAACAAAGGACAACAGTGGCAACAAGAAAACTTATGAGCCCAACGCGCTCAGGTCGAAGATAGGAGAAGCCCTTCGGGCCCTCTTCTCCTCCTTTTCTTCCTTCTTCCGCTTTGCTGGCGGGTGCGGAGCAACAGCCCGCACAGGAATGGCAGGAAGGGGAGAGGAAGAACCCCCATGAACATCATCATGACGCTCAAGGCCCAGAGGATTTCTGGGAGTCGGAGGAGTCGAGGCATCTGACGACTCGCTAGAGCTCCGTGATCGCTTGCGCGAATGGTCCTCACTCGATTCGTCGGCATCCTCCGCTGGGGATCGCGCTGACGGTAGCTCGGACACGGAATCCACCACTTCATTATCCGGGGCATTCGGATACCTTTCGGGCAACGATGGTGCCATGCCCGGCACTTTGAAGCTCTGCAAAAGGAAAAGAAACTTTGTTAGCAAACAAAGGAACAAGTACACAGCTGACAAAAACAAAAGGGGAGCACTACATGCGCAATTCTACACCTTCGGTACGACCAACATCGAAGAAAAGGGAGAAGTCAGCGACTTCCCCGGGATTTCTTCGTCGGCCTTGAACTTCAACAGCGTGCGAAGAGCCTTGTCAAGTTCCACCTCGGAGATTTTCTCACTCGAAACCCTCGTCGGATCACGGCGCCCAGAGTAAAGAAACATCGGATGCACCCTCGCTTGGAGAGGCTGCACCCGACGCTCAAGAAACGTCCGGATGATGTCGACACCGTTCACCTCCTTCTCAGGAATCAGTTGGAGATCCTCCACCCGACGGTACAGGGCCTCTATCTCCGCCACCTCACCGTCTAAGATTTGGTTTTTCCAGGATCTTTTCTTCTCAATCAATTAGGAGGGGTCAAAAGGAACGAGACCAAAATCTTGCCCAGGCAGTACAGAGTCATGGATGTAAAACCATTTCCTCCGCCAGTACTGGACAGATTCGGACATGGAAAAGGAAAAGAATTGCACATTGGGACTGAGGGAGATGATGAAACCCCCAATGGGATACACACCATCCGAACCAGACTGCCTCTTCACGGAATAAAGCTTCCGGAAGAGGCCAAAGTGCGGCTCAATGCCAAGCCAACACTTGCAAAGCGTGATAAAACACGCAATGTGGAGAAGGGAGTTGGGAGACAGATGATGGAGTTGAACCCCATAGAAAAAGAGCAGTCCACGAAGGAAGTCATGGACCGGAAAAGAAAACCCGCGAATCATGAAGGCAACAAACATAACCCGATACCCAGATGGGGGACGGGGGATTACCTCATTGCCGGGGAGTCTCACGGCCGTCGTGTCTTGCGGGATCAGGCTCCGCTCGCGCAGTTTGCGGAGATCGCTCTCCCGCATTTCTGATCGCCGCCAGCCACCGTCGGTGACGCGAGCAGTGGTGGTGCCCTTCTTGCCTCCGGCGGCGCTGGTCCCAACTGCAGATGAGGACTTCTTTGTTTTCCCCATGGCGCTACGGCGGTGGTGGCGTTGCCAACGAAGAAAGACAAAGGAAATATGGAGGAAACTCTCAGCGCGCAGCAAGAATAGCTCAAGAACGAGGGGGCAGTGAATAGATGAACTGCTACGGTGAAAAACAAACCACGATTTCACCAGGGATTATAACAGCGAAGACAACGCACGCTAGCCGTCCATCGAGAAGACCTAACGCCAACGGTAGATCTGGCCGTACACGTGTCAGCACCAAAATGAACCGTCGATACCAAGCCGTCCACTACGTGCGGAAATCGAGGAGACGCTGTAATCATCTCCACGCCGCGCGTGACCGGTCAATTCAAAGTCAGCAAGTGGGACCCACGCTTCGTCCAGTCAAGTCATCTCCGACGTAGCAGACGCTTGAGGTCATCGATCGTAAGCACTGACGTCATCAAAAGCTATACTAGCACCACTTCAGCTCCACAGTTAAAAGTACTCACTCGAATCTATGATTCGACTAAATACTTGGGGGCTACTCCTATCAGGAGCGCTGGCCACGCACCCGACAGACAAATGAGGACAAAATTATTTCTCTGAGTCCTACGTCGAGTTTACGACTCCACTACGGACTCGGGGGCTACTCCCATAGGGAGGATGGATTTAAGCATCCGAAAATTTTCGAGTCCTGCGGACCTAATGATTGAAACAATGCTTGAACTAAAAGTCTCCGTTCGAGTCTACGACTCGAACAGACACTTGGGGGCTACTCCCATAGGGAGCGCTGGTCGCGCACCCTATGAAATCTTCGACTGTGATCTTTCGGATTAGCACGCAAAAACTTTTTGGCAACTCTGCCCCAACAAAACGCTGAGTGAGCGACAATCTCCTTGGCCACCCGAAACACCTCCGAGGTGATAAATGTTCGGATGCTGCATCTGCGACGCAAAGATAAGACCTACAGATATCATCTGATGGCCTGGCAACGCACCTGACTGCGCTCTGCTAGTATGAATCCGTACCAGCAGGTACGATGAAAAATCCCGACGGACGTGTTGGGTACACCAATTAAAATCACTGGAATTCCACTCCTATAAGTCCTCCGCGGCCTGAGTTGAATTACGCCAGCATATGTTCCAGGCCCGGGTTAAGGGACCCGAACCTGAAGAAGATCGTGTTGTTTCGTACTAAGACAGTTAACTGACCCTGATCCATCGGGTGAGTCAGGCACACGCATCAACAATCCCTACACACATATACTATTAACATATAGCTGCTCCCGAAGGATGGAAGAGTCCTCAACCGAATCTACGATTCGACTGATCACTCGGGGGCTACTGACATGGTTATACCCTACGGGTACGTAACTTCAGCATACCTAGTCCAGCCCAAGGAAGGCCCACGGCAGACATACGCTGGCCCATGAAGATTTTCGGGTGGCCAAGGCCCATGACGTCTTCGGATCCTTGGAGAGCAAGACTAGAGGAGATAGGAAATTCAAAGGGGTAAAACCCTAGAACTTGTAACCGACTAGGACTACGCCCGGGACCTGCCTAAGTCTATATAAAGGCCAGGAGGGCACGTCCTAGGGCAACTCGACTCATACTTTCGCACACGCATCCACGCCAGATCGAATCTGCGCACCCTGTAACCTTCGGTTCCGCCGTAATCAAAGAGCAGACAAGCAGGAGTAGGGTTTTCCCTCCGGGGGCCTGAACCTGGGTAAATCTCGTGTCCCCTGGTTGCTTGTCTGTTAACCGTGCCACGATCTCCAGCATCCCCATCTTCTCCAAAACCCAAGTCCATAACAATGGGCATTGACGAGATTAAACCTCGTCAGCTAGCAATATTGATTTTGGGGAGTTGGAAACACAGGTAGAGCACATACTTAGTGCAAGTGAAGGCTAGCAATAGAGAGGGAGCGAAAAACGAGAGAGCAATAGCTGTCATAATCATGCTTGCAACAAAACAGGACTAACTATGGCATGAAAGTGATACAAGAACTCTGAGACAAAATAAATCATCGAGGCTTACTGACTATTGATTAGTCATATGCATGCGTGAGCATGTGCCAAGTCGATTCACATGAACAGTCAGAGGAGGATACCATAATGTCATACAAAAGTATGAATAAAACAATGCAAGCAAACATTCATATGACATGATACAAACTATTAGCAAGCTGGAGCTAATCATAGACAAGCAAGAACTACTAAGCATCCATAATGACATACACCTTACACAAACAGGCTAAGCATGCTCACAATGATGAGTATATGTACAAAAATGAAACAAATAGAGTTTGTTCCAACCTCTTACCACACCTCGAGTTGTCTTAATCTTCATTATTGCCCTTCACTTGTGTGACTTGAATAATTAACATGAAACCAAAATCCACTGAGGACGGCTGAACCCTGCAAAGAACTCACAAAACCAAATAAGAACAACAAATATTTTTGGTGTTTTCGATTTTTTTAGAAACAAGCAAACAAAGAAAAACCAAACAAAAACAAAGCAAACCAAACAAAGCAAAATATTTTTGGATTTTTATTTTAAGGCAAACCAAAGCAAAGAAACAAACCAAGAGAAACAACGAAAATATTTTTGGTATTTTTGGGTTTTTAGAAAGAAGCAACAAAAACCAAAAAGAAAGCGAAAACAATGGATATACAAAGAACCGACCGAACATGATATATAGATGAGTGTGATGTCGGTATACCTCCCCCCAAGCTTAGGCTTTTGGCCTAAGTGGGGCTCAATCCCATGGTGCCCAAGTACATGCACCTCCGTAGTATGTCGAGGAAGCTCCCTCGTCCTGGTACGAGCTCGAGGCTTCCCCTGTGTAATACGCAGGGGGGTCGTATGATGGTGCTTCCTCCTGATAGTGCCCATGGAAGTTGAGAGAACGCATGTTGTCATCCATCTCCGCCTTTGAGCGTGACCAAGGTCCCTGAGAAATACTGAACAAAGTGGTTTGGGGTAGAGGGATCTCTCTCTCTCTTCCCCGTCAATAAACAACATTCTATAAACCAAGTTCTCAAGAGTAGAGCTAGTGGTGACAAAATGGTGTGCCTTCATGGCAGCAAGATCAAGCCTCTGAGGAGCCAAAACTGTATCATGTGGATCAACAACAATGTCCAAGGCAGTAGCAATACGAGTAGCAATAATTCCCCCATAAATGGATCCCTTAGCAGCTAAGCGACGAGCAATGAGGGAACCAAGATTATACTTATCCTCATTGTTGAGTGCAGCAGCTAAGAAGACCAATTGATAGTTGGAAATATTACTAGTGTTCTCCCTACCAAGAACACTAGAGGCAAGATAGTAGGCAAAATACCTGATGGCTGGAAGTTGAATGTTCTTTATCTTCCCTCGCTGAGCTCTACGGTCATCATCATTAGTTATTCCTCGGTAAAGCTCTAACAAATCAGCGGGTAGAACTTGAATCTTCTTTTATGACCCAGTTGTACCAAGTTCCAGGGCCTTGCAAAATTTCTTCAAAGTCATAGAATGAGCCCTGCCATAAATTTTGAAGGACACAGAAGGCTTGAACATACTATAAGTAAAGGATAAACTCTCCACAAATGTTTTAGTAAGCAAAGCATATTGTGCACTCTCATCCTGCATGTAACTTGTTAGCCCAGCTCTCTGCACCAAAGTCATAAAATCATTAAGAATCCCAGCAGCTTGCTAGAAAGTTTGACAAGGAAAGGTGGAGGGGTGCGCATCCCCTTCATCTCCCTCGTCACCAAATCACGGAGTGATGAGATCCTCATTGTATGAGGGTCTAGTACTGGTAGATGACCTTGGAAGCCTTGCCCTTCTAGGTGCATCACTCTCAAATATGTCACCAAAGGTGTGGTGGTCCATGACTTCCCTATTCTGAAATTTTCAAACAACCATCAAACCAAGTAATTTCTAAGTTGATAAATGATGAGCAACTACTATAGGAACTTGCTAGAGGAATAGACATGCATCAAAACATAGTTTATAAGCAAAGAACAAGCATGCAAGCTCAAACAACCTGTCACCTATAGCAGCAAAATACTCAAGATACAATCTACCAATCACAAATCTAATTGGACAAGTGGAGGAGGCACATACCAAGGAGCAATCCCTCCAAAAATCAGCACTTGGGATGGGCTGAACAAGGAGATCGAAAATCGCGAGCAAGAACAGCAAGAACAGCAAGAACTCGAGCTTGAGCAAGTTTTCCAGTGTTTTTCGGGAGAGAGAAAGAAGGTGGCTTTAAGGAGGTAACCCGGAGGGGCCCAGGTGGGCCAGACCCCCTCCCCAGGCGCCGAGGGGTCTGGTGGCCTGGGGTGGCCCCCTGGGTCATCTCAGGTGCCACTCTGCCCCTTTTTTCGAGGAAAAATTTATTTTGAATTTTTTGGGATTTTTTGGGAAACTTTATTTTTGGCCAATTTTTAGGGTATGAAAATTGATTTTCTCGCAGAAACAGTTTTTTCAGAAGAAGCAAAAGCAAACCAAAAGCCAAACTACATGAGCTCTAAGAAACTCAAACAAGCAAACAACTAGCAAAACTAAAGCTAAATCAAAGACTAGGAAGGAGAAAGGAAAAAAAGAAATCAAGTATAACCACAGTGGAAACATTATTTTGTTCATAAAAATCCTTTTGTTAACAAGGTTGATCAAGTCTTGTTACCAAAACAATCTTATATGAAGCAAAACTTTGCATTACACAAGGTGATTATGTTACCTCATACTTAATCAATGGTCCCAATTATAATAGTTTCAAAATTTTCCTATGGAATAGGACAATATATTTCTCCAACCTTAATGCCTTCAATGTTTTCAATAGAATTCAGGCAATAGCTCTTAACAACCTTCTTGGGGAAATAGACAGTGTGCTCTTTGTCATTAATATTGAATGTTACTTTTCCTTGATTACAATTGATGACAGCACCTGCAGTATTAAGAAAAGGTTTCCCAAGAATAATAGACATATTATCATCTTCAGGCATTTCAAGCACAACAAAATCAGTTAAGACCATGCAATTATGAGCAACTTCAACAGGAACATCCTCACATATACCAACAGGAATAGTAGTTGACTTATCGGACATTTGCAAAGAAATATCAGTTGGTATCAAATTTTCTAGCTCGAGTCTCTTGTAGAGAGAAAAAGACATAACACTAACTCCAGCTCCCAAATCACATAAAGCAGTTCTAACATAATTATTCTTAATAGAGCAAGGAATAGTTGGTATACCTGGATCACCAAGTTCCTTTGGAACCTTACCATTGAAGGAATAATTAGCAAGTAGAGTAGAAATCTCCTCATTAGGAATCTTCCTTTTATTAGAGACAATATCCTTCATATACTTTGAATAAGGAGGCAACTTAATAGCATCAGTCAAAGGAATTTGCAAGAATAAAGGTTTCATCCACTCACAAAACTTGTTGTAGTGTTCTTCCTCCTTTGAATTGTATTTCTTACCTGGAAAAGGCATAGGTTTCTGCACCCAAGGTTCTCTCTCTTTACCATGTTTATTAGCAATAAAATCTTCCTTTGTGTACCTAGTGTTCTTAGTGTGCTTCTCAGGTTCTTCCTCACCTTCCTCCTTATCAGGAGACTTATTTTTATCATTACCACTCTCAGTTTCAGCATCAGAGACAGATATACTATTAGGATCTATAGCAGGTTCAAGTGGTTCCTCAACTATCTTATGTTCCTTTTTCTTATGAGGGCTACCACTATCTTCACCTTGTTGAGAATCCTGCTCAATTCTTTTAGGGTGTCCTTCAGGATATAAAGGATCTTGAGTAGCTATACCACTCCTAGTTCTAATTCCATAAACATGTTTATCTCCTGAAGCATTAACTAGCATATCCTTTTGCACCTTAGCAAGTTGATCAAGTTGGGTGTGAACCATTTGAAAGTGTTTACAAAGTATTTTAATATCATTAGAAGTTCTTTCCACAATATCTTTCAACTCATGGATAGATCTAGAGTTTTTCAATAAATGATTCTAAACTTGTTTATTAAAATACCCTTGCTTAACAATAAAAGTGTCAAGTTCCTCTAAACATTGATCTGGAGGCTTACCATAAGGAATATCACCTTCATCAAAGTGTTGGAGAGAGTGTACCTCAATAGTAGATGAGTGGGGAATTGGCTTACATAATTCTTCTATAGGAGGTAGATTCTTCACATCTTCAGCTCTAATACCTTTCTCCTTTAGACACTTCTTAGCTTCCTTCATCACTTCATCATTTAATGCAATAACTCCCCTCTTCTTTGTTGTTGATGCTGGAATTGGTTCAGGGACAGCTGGTTCAGGAGTAATAGGCTCAGGTGTATTCAGCTCAGTTAAAGTCTAATCATCATAATTCTTGCTTATCTTAGTTATTAATTCTTCAGCATTTGTAGGAGTCCTTTTCCTGAAAACACAATCAGCAAAGCTATCTAGGTAGGTCCTAGAATCATCAGTTAGTCCATTATAATAAATATCAAGAAGTTCATTCTTAGGTAATGGACATCCAGGATGTGCATGAATCAAGGCACGAAACCTTTTCCATGACTCAGGCAATTTCTCTTCTTCTCCCTGTTTAAAATCAAAAAGTCTCTACAAAGCAGCATGTCTAGCACTGGGAGGAAAATATTTCTGGAAGAAAGAAGAAATTAGGGCTATCAATGGAACCAGGAGGTAATCTATTAAACCAAGCCCTAGCTTCTCCTTTTAGTGAAAAAGGGAAGATCTTAGAAACAAAGTACTTGCGCATCTTAAAATCATCAGAGAACAAAGAACTCATAGTAGAAAGCTCATTCATATGAGCCACAGCACTCTCATTTTCAGTCCCACAAAAATGTTCTTTCTCAACAATATTTAAATAAGAGAAATCAAGAGAGAAATCATAGTATTCATCTTTAATATCTATGGGAGAAGTGGCAAACTTAGGATCAGAGGCCAACTTAGGCATAATAGTACGTCTAGCAAGGAGACTCTTAATAGCACTAGTACCATGTGTGTTTTGGCACTCTTCAACAAAATCATCAGTGAACTCAATGTAACCATCTTTAATATCATAACTCTCACTAGCATCAGGTGAGCTAACAGGTGTAACAGTGTCTTCACTAGGAGATTCGGTATTTCCTAGACCAGCCATAGTAGCATCTAGAAAAGGACCTAATGAACCAGTCGCATCAAGCACAGTAGAAGTAACATCATGAGCATCAAAAGCAGTTTCAGACTCAGCAGTAGTAGTAGTGTGTGTAGCATGAGTATGTGGTGGTATTGTGACAAGATTACTTATAACAGACGGTGAATCAAGAGCAGCAGAGGTGTTTAGGACTGTACCTCTTCTTGTATTGGATGGTAAAATAGGGAACTTTCCATCACGAGACTTCCCCATGATGAAAGGAGTAGCAGTGAACAATAATAGATCCAAGTGAACTTACAAATAAAGCTATGCTCCTCGGCAACGGCGCCAGAAAATAGTCTTGATGACCCACAAGTATAGGGGATCGCAACAGTCTTCGCGGGTAGTATTACCCAGTTTATTGATTCGACACAAGGGGAGCCAAAGAATACTTGCAAGCCTTAACAACTGAGTTGTCAGTTCAGCTGCACCTCGAAATAGTTCTTGCTCACATAAGTTTATCAGTAGCAACAGTTTGTAGTGGCAACAGCAAAGCAACAGCAATAGCAACAATGACAGTGAAACAGGAGCAATAGTAACAGTAATGGTAACAGTAGGATTCGAGCGCGGTAGACATAGGGATGGATGGACGGGCGTTACATGGACGAATCTAAACATATAACTTTAAGATCTAGGGCATTGCAGATAAATAATAACAAGCATTCAAGTACTAAACAATCCTAGGCATGTGCTCCAAATATAGTCATACGTGCTCGCAATGAGAACTTGCACAACGTCTTCTGTCCAGCCAGCCCGTGGCAGCGGGGCCTCTAGGGAACTACTGGCAATTAAGGTGCTCCTTTTAATAAAGCACCGGAGCAAAGCATTAACACTCCGTGAACATATGTGATCCTCACACCACAGCCATCCCCTCCGGTTATCCCAATTATTGTCACTTTGGGGCCTTTGGGTCCGGACAATGATATGTGTAACAACTTGCAGATAAGATCACAAACAAAAATTTCATAATGATTCAATAATAAGTTCAGATCTTAGATCATGGCACTCGAGGCCTAGTGACAAGCATTAAGCACAACATGTTGCAACAAAGTCAAATAGCACTGATAGAGATACTAGGCACTATGCCCTAACAGATCTTATTCGATTACATGATAGAACTCATCCAATCCCTACCATCGCCAAGCCCACAACAGGGGATTACTCACTCATGGATGAGGGAAACATCGGTGGTTGATGGAGATGCGTTGGTGATGACGATGGCGATGATCCTCTCCAAATTCCCCGTCCCGGCAGGGTGCCAGAACGGAGTTTCTGGATACGAATCTTGGTTTCTGGTGGCGGAGGCGAAGCGGAACTCTTTCTGAAAAACTATAGAACCCTCCTCAATTTTTAGGTCGAAAGGAAACTTATAGGCGCAGAGGGAGGCCGAGGAGGTGCCTAGGGTGGCCGCACCCCCTCCAGGCGTGGGGTCAGGTGGGCCCGCGCCTGGTGTGGGTCTGGGCCCCCCAGGCCTCCCCTCCGTCTCTTCTTCTAGCTCTGTGGATCTTCTGGTGAAATATAATTTTTGGCATATTTTCCGGATTTTTCCTGATAGTTCATTTTCTGCACAAAAACAAGACACCAAGATAATTCTGCAGAAAACAGCGTGAGTCCGTGTTAGTTGTATCCAAATCACACAAGTTTAGAGAAGAAACAATAGCAAAGTGTTCGAGAAAGTAGATACGTTTTGGACATATCACACTCCTGCTCGCGTGCGTGGTGCCGTGGTGCCAGACTACCATTGCCAGTGCGCGTGTGTCCTTCCCTTGCTGTTGCAATTACTAGACTAGCTAACTAGCTTCAATTAGTTTGGCATTAGCACCGTCCGTGTAGGAGCATATCACGAGAGAAAAAATTAGCTACTCCCTCTGACCCATATTAGTTGACTTAGATTTATCTAAATATGAATATATCTAGTCAAGTTGTAATGTTATATACATCTTTATCTAGACAAATTTGAGTCAACTAATATAGGTCAAAGGAAATAGTTCAATTAACTGTAACATGATGTAAAAGTGTTAGAGTTTTATCTTTAATTTTTTATGTAATATATTTTCGGTGATATGGCGCCTAAGCATAAGTCTAGGGCTGCAAAAAGGACTAAAAGAAAGCGGGAGTTTAAACTTATTGAATCGCAAAAAGGTGTTTTAAAAAGTATTTTTCGACAACAAGTGGTGTTAATATCGATGATGATAATCAAAGTTAATAATCTAAACCCGGACAAGGCGATAATGAAACTACAAATGTAGATCATGAGGGTAAGTAACTAAATAGCTTTGATTTTTGCAGAAGTAAGTTAGCAACTAATTGTAAATTTTTGAATTCAAACATAGATGTTGATGTTAATGAGGACAATTCGAAGGAGGGAAATTTGCAGCCTTCGCATGATCCACAAAATGGTGAAGAACTAATAGGAGGCTGGTGTTTTTTGGGGTATTCGCTAGCATGGAACACTTGTTATGTTTTTTTAGCATTTTTATTTTTTCTATCTAAATATCACAATGCTTTAGTGCTTGACAATTATTTATAGACATCTTGACTGTGAACGTGTGGTTATATGCTTTTAAATATTTTGCAAATGAAATTGACAAATATATCGTCTATATATCTAGTTATATGTACATATATATTGTCATTAGAGGCCTTTTTTGTTGACTTATGCCCAAGGGCCCCGAAAAATATAGAGCCGGCCCTGATGGGACCATCTCAGGCGCGACACACCCATAAGCAATGGACACGCCCTTCAAATGAGTGATCTCTGCTCAGAACTATGTTCAAAAAAATATTACAAAATGAATGGTAGTACCAGCAGAGGAAAGGAAGTACGCAAAATGATCTCCTCTCTCACGCGCTCCCGACGCCTTTAGATGGGCATTGTCTACTTTAAGACGAACCATCTCTCCGCCACTACAGGTTACAGAGAGAACCTCCACAAGCTCGCACATCCACCCTCCACTCTCTGTCGGCAAGCACATCTGCATGTGGGACTTTCTATTGATCTCCCTTTCTCTCTCGGCGATTAAATTTGTTTGACAAGGTGTCTAGAGTCAAAGTGGCCTGCCTGTTTTGGTCGTTGTTGATCGATACCGGTTGGATATTTCATATTGTATGATCTTAATTAAGGGAAGACAATCTTCTCTTTCTTATTTCTCTCCAATCCAAGTAGACAAAACTCCAACGTGGCAGCCATAAGAGAAGGCTAATATCACCCCCATTGTACGTGCCCTAATAGATGCTACTTGCCCTAACTTGTCTCCCAAGTTTCAACAAAAAATAAATTCGATAAATGACGATATATTAATGTCAAGTTGATATAAAGTACATCTTCTTCATGCAACAACACAAGGGCAACAACTAGTTCAGGCATTGTGGGCTCCTTTGATTCTAAGGATCTTAAAATGCGGGGATAGTAAAACTATAGGATTGGAGTAGCATGGTCTCTTGAATCCTACTGAATTACAAACCTACAGTATTTTTTGGATTAAATAGTGTTTGGTTACATAGGAAACCAATAAAATTCTGAAAAGAGGTTGGAGTGGATGAAATTTTTCCTCCATAATAGAGTACAAAGGACGGATTTTCTAGAAAACATTCCTAGGGATTAAAATTCTCCAAAATATCCTACACAATTCTTCTGAATCAAACTATATTCACACCCAAACTATTCAAAAGAGAGACAAGGGATAATATATGTTTGGAATTTGTGGTCTTTAGGCAGATGAAAAAATCCTGAAAAAAAGTCTCAAAGGCTCATTTGTGCATGACAAGAGGTGAAACTATGTTTCGACTCATAATACTCATAGAGAGAGTTGGACCACTATGTAAGGGTTGGTGTTCTATCATTAACTAGGAGCTTGAGAAGAGGATAGTTACATATGCGGCCCTCTTCTGTCAAGCGCGCTTATTTTTTTCTTTTGTGGTCGTGTCAAGAGTAAATTAATTGTGATAATTATGAGTTAGCAGCATACACGTTTATACGCGTAGTTCAACCTTCTTATTATTCTCATATCCTGGCGTTACCTCTGTCTTCCCACATTTTTGTTGCCCACTCCATCCTCTTGTTCTTCAAAGCTTCATTGTCATATTGCTCGACGCCATGGCCAATGTCATTGTCATCGGGTGAAATAGTTGCATCACCAGCACAAGTTATCAAGTCCAAACCCCAAGATCCAATTGCGGAGAATGCAAAATGCAAGAACTAGTCTTACATGAGTGGGGAAATGGTGGAACGGATTCTGATCAAGGATCTTCAATCTGTTATTCAAGGCAGTGAATGCCCTCTCAATAGTGACCCTAAGGCTAGAGTGCTTGAGATTGAACGGATCCTTGGTATTGTGGGGCATGTTCCTTGCAGTGAACTTGTTCAAATGGTACTTAGTTCACTTGAAGGGTGGAAAAATCCCAGGGTGACAACCATATCCAACATCTCCTAGGTAGAACTTTCCATCGGGGATATTGATCCCATCAGGTCTAGACATGTTGTGAGCAAGAATGGTTGCATCATGAGATGATCCTTCCCAACTAGCTAGCACATATTTGAACCTCATATCAAAATCAATAGAAGCAAGCACATTCTAGCTCGTGTAGAGATTGCTTCCCCTATAAGCTACAGACTATACTCTTAAAACTCTAGCAGTGACATGAGTACCATCGATTGCACCAATACAATCATTTTACAGGAACAAAATAGAACCATTTTTGACCAATAGAGACTTGTCATGCAATGAAAATACAGTACAAGTGATCACCTTGAAATATGGCATCCACCTAGGGATGGTGTGTATCATGGAAGGTGTTTAACATGTTGGCAACTTGATCATCTCTTCTTTGTGCTTCCCAATTGCATACAACACTTGTTTGAAATAGTGTGATATTGTCTCCATGAATCTGTTGAATGTGTTGTGAATATATCACTCTAAACCTATGGTTAGGACATATACCATATTAAGGAACATAGCAAGTTGCTCTTCCACAGAGGTGTGGATGTTGTCTGCCAACAATCCTTCCCCCCTAAACATGCTGACAAGTGCAAAGAATGGGGCTCTATTCATCTCGAGCATTTGGGGAGCATGTACATCGTTATAGTTGAAGATGTGGTTCAAATATCTCTACCCTTCTTATCTCGAGATAACATAGGACCATGAAGGATTCGGGGAAAAGTAGCGTGCCTAACAACTCTCGTGTGAAGCAGCATGACCTAGGCATGAATGATAGCTATGAGTGCATCTTGCTAATGGATAAGTGTCATCCTGTCAACCTAATGAATCGATTCAAGCATGAGTACTACCGACACTAAAGGCTAAGTACAAAGAGTAGGGAAGAGGGAGGTGTAATGGTATACCTTCGACATGGAAGGCGAGGGAGTATGAAGCCGAGGAGAGGGAGGGAGATGGCCGATGGTAGGTTAGTTCCACATCTTAGCCGCCACCCTACCACCTTCACGGTTGTAGAAAGAGGAAAATGGGGAATTTTTTTGCATGGCATCGATGAAGGGAGGTGGACGAATGGGGATGGTGGGTGAGTCTTTCATTTCCCGTCTTCGTGGGCATGGATCCCGCGCGCAAGCTATTGTTTCTTTTCACAGCTAGGGCATGGCTCCACTAAAATGGCCAATTCAGATGTTTTGCAGATGGTGTGGGCTACCTTGCATACCTAGCATATTTGGAGAGCATGCAGGCTACCAAACATGCTTAGGACATGGGTGATGAATTTGTTGGGACCGTCTCAACATCACTTGATCGATGGTTGCTTCCTCTGAGACCGACTATGACAACACCGTCTTTACCACCATGGACCACAATACTTAGGCCACGACAACTGCTCTCTTTGCTCATGTCGTCGTACCGCCAACCCCTGCCAAAACTTGTGTAACTTTTTCCCTCTTGCTGGTACATTTTTTGCTGGTTAATTCATTCATATATGTGCTTCGTTTTTATCTTTCACTTGTTGGTTTGCCTATGATAATTACAACACGGTTCTCATGATATTAATGTGGATTAAATGGGTGAAGATTTGGTTCACATGGGCACCACTGAACCGTTTTTCTAATAAAGCAAAAAATCAAATTTCTGAGTTCCAAAAAATCTGGAAAAAATCCGGTTGCACCCAATGATGTATCGTGCAAATGTGCAAAATATAAATTACAAAAAATTGCAATACAAGCTATACTAAAATTGGGGGGGGGGGGGGGGTGGACATGAGTATTATATTTTTGGATCTCCAAATTTTATCACTTTTTTTCATTTTTGTATAGTCCACAATATAAAGAATAGCCCTAAAGCTATTTTCATATTTTTTTGAAACTTATAATTATTATTTTTGTTATTTTTTAAATGAAGGGAGCACTAGAGGTCAGGAGCAAAAAACATTTTCCAGGACTAAATCAATTTCAAAACCTAATATGTATAGGCAATTTTTGGGCTCAAAACATGGTGTTTACACAAAATTTGGGCTTCTAAATTCCACCAGCAGAGCCCACTGATTGTCTAGTGTCAGTTCTGCCATCCCAGGAGTCATTGATCTCGTCCCATACACATCGTCTCATGAGCTTACTTTCTAGATTTACTGCTCTTCTTTGCTCCAGCAAAAACGCTTACTACTACTACAATACTCTAGGTAAGATCAATGCGTGGGTTTCATCCCAGCTGTAGTCACAACACAACAGCTACACAACAAAAACTCATGTTTTCCCTCAACAAAATTATTTTCAGCACGAGTCATCACAACATCAATTGATCCTAAACTGCCACAACAACACACAAGAAACTGCCAAACAAATCTTCACGCTGATGGATGATCCCAAAGTGAGAAACCTTAGGATACTTGAATAATCACCCAGTCGGACTGCGAATCCAAAGCAATGCATACAAGGACCAAAAAAAAAAGACCTCAACATGGTACTCGCGTCACACGTTAATTTCCTCTCAAAATTGGGATTTTCTTCTTACACATGAAGATTCTGTCTATATAACCACGTACTTGAAATTAAAAAAATAGATACTTTCCCTTGCCAGCTTGGCAAAATGGGCATATATTCTTTACAGAGCCCATCGCTAACGCAATTGAACTCTTGTCATATAGCTCAACCCAATTCTAAATTAATTATACAACAGGGACCTGAAAGCCAGACTTCACTCGGAGACGCTGCAAAACGAAAGAGATGGGTATGAGATGAAATAACAGCAACGAATCCCACAAGGCTCCATTCATCCCACTTCTCTGTAAATACTGCTCAAGTTCAGTTCATCCACCCGCGAAAAGAAAACGCTGATACCTGCAATTACGCAGCTGCCAGGTTTCTCCCCAACGGACAGGCAGCGGGGTCATCACACCGATGACATGTTGTGAACGCCTCTAGCTGTACATATTAGAGGTCAAAATAAATATGCTCCTCCTATATCTCTATGCGGCTCGGCAGCATGTCTGCATGTGATGCAGAAAGCACCAGCCAAGATATGAAGGATATAGGATATTTCCAGAAAGCAGCAATGATGGTCAGCATTTCTGTGCAAGCGTTGGGGTACCACCGCCACCCCTTAGTGAAAGCAATGGGCCACCATATAACCTCTTGCCGATAAGCGCAGGGTCCATGAATAGTACTACAACAGTAATATCATCATGGAAGTGTCTCCTGACCCCGCGATCAATCTTCTTCAAGTCTGAGTACCTCATTTCTCTTTTCTTTGCTGCCTCTCGAAGAGCTGCTTTTATTAGCCTTCTTGCAATACCCTGCGGACATTTTTCATGATAATGTTTAGCAACCAGCAACTGAGAACTGAACTTCCAGAGAATGCACTAACTCAGCATTAATTTGCAAAATGAGAACATCACCTATGATGATCACCCTAAGAATGAAAGGTGCCTTCGTCTTTTTAAAATTGTAAGGTCACTTTGTTCAATTTTTTATTAATTATGCAAGGTGCCTAAGTATGAAAGACAATATTTAGGATAACTTTTCATGATGGTCAACCTAAGTATGAAAGGTACCTTCGTCCTTTTTAAATTGTAAGGTCACTTTCTTTAATTTTTGATTAATTATGCAAGGTGGGAATGCTTGCCCTGGGCAGACATTCAGGTAATTTCATTAAAAAAGGAAAACTTGAGGGATACAGAGAAGGCAAACTATGCTTGAACCGTCAAAATGATGGCACTCTTTGCATTGGTATATCCCCCAGAAGCAGGGTCTAGATAGGAAACTGAGACTAAACCGACCAGGGGACAAAAAATGCCATGATTTAATAATGTACTTGATTCTACGACAGTGATAACAAAAACTAAAATACATGTTGATGAATTGACTCACATTAGAAAATGAGTTAACTAAACAAACGGCGAACTGACGTGAACACATTGTGCGGCTAACCTAGTTCCAAACAATAACTCAAGGACTCTTTCTACGAAAATAAAATATACATTCACGGCAGATTAGTTACGAGGGACGTAAGCTATACGTGTGGAAACCAGAACAATCAAAGGCTGTGGAATGAAGGAAAGTTGAATGGTTCTTACAAGTAAACTCTATACGTTTTGACAAAATGAATGGTGTTATCTATTTTTCGCTAAATTTCAACAATATAAGGCAAGCCTGAAACAGGAAATATTTTCCAGTACATAGCAAAAGACTAATATAAGAGAAAGTGTGGCAAATCATCTTACATTCCGAGGTGAAGAGTTCACTATATCCACAGCTTCCTGATTGCTCAAGTGCTCCCATAGTCCATCAGAGGCAAATATAACAAACTGATCCTCTGCACACAGTCTGTGTTCTAGTATGGATGGTTCTGGACAAAGAATTGGTTTATGGAAGGGTCCTGGAATACGGAACCGTGCCAAAAGAGGCTCACGGTTAAATTCTGAACTTTTTAGGTAGGCATCACCAATTGACCTGGAAACCTGAACACAAAGCAAAAGGCGAGAGCATCAGTATTTATGCCAATATGCTTAAAGTCAGAAATTGCGGGCATTGTACAGATGATGTTCCCTTAGAAGCAACTAGTCAAGCATTAAGTAATCCCCTAACCCAAATTTATATTGATTCTTCCAGATATCATCTAGTTTACAGAATTCAGCAAAACGAAAAATACCTGAATAATGCCTTTCACGCGCCAAACATTGTGCTTTAGGACCACAATCCGCGGATCATCTGGGTGTAATAGTCTTAGTTCATCCCTCACAGACTGAAAGCTCGCGTTATGCTCGGATGACAGCTGAACAGCCTTAATGTCTTTACCACCCCTTTCGACTTTCCCGAGAACAGCACGAGAATCACCAGCATTTGCGATGTAAAGAACTCCTTCGTTGATGATGCCCACCAAACAACACGAACCAACAGAGGCGATCTGTGGTTTAATGAGCCACTGCTTCCTTACAAGGTTCAGAAAACCCTCCTCCGTGGCAGCATAGGTTTTGCGTATGACATCGGCAGAAACGGTTTGCTGTTCCGTCGCGAACTCTGCAGTGAAGCAATAACAAATCAGCTGTGAGTAACAAACCAGTAACTGAAAGTCTGATTCATCTAAAACAAATGAGTTCAGGAGGAACCAACATTCTAAGCTAATCAATTTCATCATGCAACTACATACTGAACAAGATCTTCCCATGAATTCAGAGATTGTACACTTACTCTTTAAATGGTGGAACAGATTATCAGCAATGAACCGTGCCGTCTCTGGCCCGCCATGGCCATCATAGACGCCGACGAACGTCCCACACGGCCCCGCGAAGCCCTGCGCGCCCTCCACAACGAAGGGGCCAGCCTCGACCTGGCTCCCATCCTCGAGCAAATTATTAGCCTGCACGACGGCCATGGAGAAGTCGCCGCAGGCGTGCCTCCCGGCGTCCTTGTACCAGAGCAGGCCGTCCCTGGTCCCAACCCCGGCGCCGCCGCCGACGACCTGCGCTTCGGAAATAGAGGGCTTGAAGCAGGGCCGCACGATGCGCATCATGGTCTGCCCCACCATCTTCACCGGCGGTTCGGTCGATGGATCGGACGGTGGGGGGAATCGGAAGGGGAGCTAGAGACTCGGTGAGATCCAGCAGGGACGGGTTTGTGTTGACCTGAGCAAGAAGGAACCTGGGGGAGGGGGAAAAATCCCAGCTTGATGATCAGGACAGGGTGGAAGCTGGCTAGGACCTAAGAATCCACGAAATAATTTTAGCAATCAGCTCAGCAAGAAACCTGGAAGCTCCGGCTCCGGTGGTTCCGCCGCATGAGCTGAGAGATGAAATCCGTCACGCGCGCTGAAATCAATCCGGCGGCGTGGGATTTGGGCGGAGAAGAAGTTAAGAAGACCTGGAACTTGGCAAAAAATCGATCGTGAATCCGACCGGCCGGCCAGAGTCGGAGATCAAGCTGAGTCGGATCGGGACGCCGCTGCTGGTGCTGGTGCTGCCGCTTCTGCTTCTTGTTCAAGAAAGGGGGCTGGGGAGGAGGAAGAAGGGGAAGGGGGAGGATGGTTCCGGGGAGGAGCAGAACGCGGCGTGGGATTTGGGCAAGAAAAGGTAGACCATGTGACCACCTTTCTTTCTCTTCTTCTTCTTCTTCTTCTTCTCTGCTAATTTCGATTTGGAATCTCTGTGTGGATAGAATAGCTGACGAAAAGGAAGAGAGGAAACTGGTTATTTTAGCTGCCCACAGCAAGGACGAGAGTGAGGCACAAGATGGTGCCTTTGTTTGGTCTCTGTCCCCTCCCCCCCTCCCTCCTACGCTTCATTTTCCTTTTATTTTATTTTTCCCTTGACAGCAAAAAAATAATACTATATGTATCCTCCTTCTAAGAAGCATCTTACTTCCATTTGTTAAACAATATACTCCAGCTGGTTTTTAAGGACGGTCTGTCCTTGGATCTGTATCTCACCTTGGTTTCGACATCACATTTTAACGGTGGAATCTCATATGTAGTATTTTATTTTGTTTAATAATTGTGTTCAATCCCTTGGTTGTATTTTTTTCCTTATTGTCGATCTTTTTGCGAGAAATGGATTAGTTCTTCTCCCACCCTATTCATCATGAGATGAAGACGGTGTTGATGAGTCTGGGGTGGCACTCGCGAGATGTGCCGAGATGTAAGTCGCGATGGTGATGGTGGCGGCAAGGCACGGTACGAGCATATGGCAACGATGAGGCGACAATAACGCTGGCATATAAAGTTGAGGTGTATGAGGGTAAGAGGGTTAGGGTGTTGGTCTCGCCTTGTGACGGTGAGGCAAACAAGAAGAGTAGGGTAGTGGGATCAAGTGATCTGATGGTGGTAAGGAGGGGAAGGAAGAGGGAGACGACGGGTGTGAGGCTTCCTAGGCTTTAGATAAGAGGCAAAACCCCCAGAACTCTGCATCCGTTAATGCCTCAAGTGATCTGACGGTGATAAGGAGGAGGAAGACGGCGGGTGTGAGGCTTTCTGGATTTTAGATAAGATGCAAACGCCCTAGAACTTTGCATCTATTGATACCTCAAGTGATCTGACAGTGATAGGGAGGGGAAGGAGGAGGGAGACGACAGGAGCAAGGTTTCATGGATTTTTTATAAGAGGCAAAAGCCCTAGAACTCTACATCTTTTCATGCCCCCTTCCCCTCGACATTTTTTGTATTGCAAAATTCCGAGTTAGCATAGGCATGTTAGATCAGAAGTGGACGAAAATTAAAGGAGATGTTAGAGAACCGTCTTCTCGAAAAATTGAGCATGCCAATCTTGAGATATATGAGATAGTAGAGTGAAAAGGTACGATCTACATCTTTTGTACAACTTTTTTTTTGCAAAAATTACACCGATCTATTAATAATCATCAACAGTAGTACAAACAGACCTAAAAGTAATAAAAATTACAAATAGGTCGATGGACCATCTAGCGAAGACTACAAACAATAACACGGGCCGAAGGCGCGCCGCCGTCCTCGCCCCTCCATCACCGGAGTCGGGCAAAGCTTGTCGTAGTAGAGCTTGTTGTAGTAGACAGACGAGAAGTCGTCGTGCTAAGGTCCCAAAGAACCAGCGCACTAAAGCAGCAACCATCGCCAATGATGACATCGTTAGATTGGAAGAGACTGACCTGAAATTAACGCGAAAAACAACTAGATCCCTGGAGATCAACCGGACACACGACTCCACGCGCCCTCCTTCAGCGCTAGGAGCACCACCAGAGCGAGGATAGAGCGGGGAGAACTTTATTCTAACTTCGGGATGTAGCCGTCGCATCAACATCCAGAAAAAGACACGAAAAAACAGCCTAATCGAAGAACAAAAACCTCCCGCCAGCGAGAGACCGCAGTCCGCCACACCTCTAAGGCCCTAAGGCCATTGGAAGCGGAGCAGACCGACGGCGTCACCGGCGGAGAGAAGGAACCCTAGATGGGTTTTTTAAGCCGCCGCCTCAGCCTCCTGGGAGCAGCCGTACGTACCTGTTCGATAGATATCTTTTGTACAACTTAACATCATTTAAATTAGGATAATATGATAGTACAAACAACTTAGAGTATTATCATCCTTACCCTTGTAACTTGTTGCTAAACAATGTCTAGATGGCGTTCTACGTATCCATGTTAACAAGGATCTTACACGGAGCGATGGAAAAATAACTGATATTATATTATTTTTTGGTGTTAACTTGTTCGTGTGGCAGGAGCTATGTAGTTCATTAAAAATAATTGTAACACAAGGCGTGCCTATCGCATAGTAAGTGTCAACTTGACTTTTCTTTTACTACATAGGGCAGTAAAAGATTGCATATGAAATGTTATGTTTACTCGAGGTGTCATTTGTAACTTTGTGAGCAACGCCTTATCTTTACTCGAATTACCCTCTTTAATTAACTCGATTCGCTTTAGCGGGCGTGGAGGTTATTGTAAGGACACTTGTGTTCCTAATAATTATCTTAAGCCTGAATGGTTTGACTAGGAGTTATTAGATGAATTACTAGTAGTATCTAGGTAAGATTGCTAGAAATTGTTACAGAGTATATCAGTTTGGCTAGTTGCAACCAACTGGTTGAGAGTATCATGCATGATAAGTTGCTGCTCCTCTCTGCATTCCTTTTAGTATAGAACTTTCCATGGAAATTTTGCAGCTCCACATGCATGGTCCTTGGAACGGTGAAAAGAAGACAAGTTAGTCCGGTCAAAAATATACTGTAGCCAACATAATGAGAAATGAACGATGTAGCTTGGAGAAAATAGAACACACCCAGAAGAGGGTAAGGTTTAGCATGCATCGCGGTCAAGCTGACGAAAAGGGACAGATTAAAGAAATTGGTTAATTTAGCTGCCCATAGGAAAGAAGAAAGCGAGGGATACACAAGATGCTACCTTTGTTTGGTCTTGTCCCATCGATCCTACGCTTGATTTTCGTTTTATTCTATTTTTCTCTTCACAGCAAAATTGTATCTACATATTAATTATCCTTCTAAGAAGCATCTTGCTTCCATTTGTTAAAAAGTACTCCAACTGGTCATTAAGGACAGTTTGTCTGTGTCTTGCCTTGGTTTCGACATCGCATTTTAATGGTGGAATCTCGCGGTGCAGTATTTTTATTTAAATTGTTCCATTTTAAGGAATCCCTATGTTATTTTGTTCTTCTTATGGTTCATTTTATTATGAAAATTATATTATTTTTCTCATGTCTTATTCATGTTCGCTTGTTTGAAGATGGTGTCGATGTGTCAACGGCGGCGTTAGCAAGATGTGTGGTGAGTAATAGGGGTAAACGTATGCTTGTTAAGCCAAAGTTGGAGTAAACAAGAGTACAAGCACGTCAAGCGATTTGATGGTGATCGGAAAGGGACGGAGGAGGGAGCGGGTTGGTCGGTAGGATGTTTACCATGGACATTGGTCCATGTCTAGCCCTCATAGACGAGTCTAGGACATCACTATACAAAAATGAAAATGAGAGGGAAGGGGGTGGTCGGCTTGTCGGAAATGAGTAGGGACAATCGTAACATATATGACATCGTATATCCTAACTATGCAATTGCTATATTTTGAACTTAAATGTCAGTAAAATGTAATGTTGAAACATAGTGACTACTAGGTGTGCTCGGGAGCAAATGCACCTAGTTTTTAAAAAGTATTTTCCATTCTTTGAAACATTTAAAAACAACACATACATATGGCTAACTATTAGTTGTATACCTTTTGGTGCAAAACGATGTAGTATCATGTCTTGATTGCTGGAAATTGGTACATATATCAGTTTGGCTAGCTTTGTTTTTTACAATCACTAACATGATATGATTAAAGTAACCAGAATAACATGGTAGAGATATATAAACCATCTACATGGATTACAACATAAAGTCCAAAAGAAACGAGCAAATGTTCGAGGTATTTGGATTCTTTCTTCTTCAATGACACTCTTCTACTTTTCGTAAGGCAGACGAACAAAAACGACATGTCTATCAAACGATAGACATGTAAATGCCAACGAGGGTTCTTTCATAATTTTAATTTTATCTGTATAAGTGCACATGCGCAACCATTAGTTAAAGTAACCGATCAATCTCGACAAGAGTACCACCACCAGTATTTCAGGGAAAAGCAATTGAACAACCTGATAGATGTCGTTGGCGAGCCGTGAGTATGAATCACCATTGCCGAGGACGTAACAGTCGGGAAAAATATTGAGAGACAATCTTCCTCCTGGCAACCATGAAAAAATAACCAACAATCTTACGAAGCAAGATATGAAGGCCCATACCTAGAGAATTATAATCTTTCAACACCACCATCTATGTTGGGAAGAAGATCCCGTCATCGAACAAATGACTGAATATCACTTATTATATATGATGCCATCTCCATTGACGCGGATGTCAAAAGAAAGACGGCTAGCAAACCCTAACCTAATCTATTGAAATCGCTACTTTTAATAAAAACTCCACTCATAGTCGGGTTCCCCACCCCTCTCGATACTGGCGAGACGGGCCGGAGGAGGGGAACTGATATATGGAGGAGGCAAATGTGGGAGGGATGGCTGGTTTGCTTAGGAGGAGGCGACTGTTACGAAGCGGCTTGAGGGATGCTTTATCAGTTTGGCTAGCTAGTACACCCTGTGTTTCAAATTATAAGATGTTTTAGCTTTTTTCAATAACACATGTATCTACACCCCGTTTATTGTATAGGTTCGGAACAAAATAAATATATATGTTTCAGAAAAGGCTAAAACATCTTATATTCTAGAAGGAATGGAGTAGCAACCAATTGATTGAGGTCAACTTTTGATCATGAAAGGATCATGATGATAAGTTGATGTTCCTCTCTGTATTCCTTTTATATAATTTTCCATGGAAATTTTCACATACCACATGGTCCAGTCGAACCGTGAAAACAAGGCCACTAAATCCGGTCAATATTCAAAACGATAGCTTGGAGAAAATAGAGCACCGGGATGACAGGGTGACAGTTGTTACAATCGCGACAAGAAGATAACGAAGAACGAAAACGAAAAACACAGCAAGGAGACACAAATTTAACGTGGAAAACCTCTCCAACAAAGAGAGGAAAAAACCACGGGCGCCAGCCAGCGAAACTTCACTATATCGAGGAGTGTTTACAAACGCCGGGGATTTCACAGATACAACTCTTCCAACCGGCGGCTTACAAGGGGTTTATATATCGGTGGAAACCTAGGTCTTCGACGATCCGTACCGTACCGCGGGGGGCTGATTTGTTATATGTTGATCCAAATTCTACAAAGTATAGGCCAACTTCTGACGAGTGGAGCGGTACGGTACGGATCGTCGAAGACCTAGGTTTCCACCGATATATAAACCCCTTGTAAGCCGCCGGTTGGAAGAGTTGTATCTGTGAAATCCCCGGCGTTTGTAAACACTCCTCGATATAGTGAAGTTTCGCTGGCTGGCGCCCGTGGTTTTTTCCTCTCTTTGTTGGAGAGGTTTTCCACGTTAAATCTGTGTCTCCTTGCTGTGTTTTTCGTTTTCGTTCTTCGTTATCTTCTTGTCGCGATTGTAACAACAGTTAGTGACGTTCGCGAGGGACAAAAGAAATAGGTTAATTTAATTAGCTGCCATGCACTGCACTGCCCATAGGAAAGGAGGCGAAGAGAATTAAGGAGACACAAGATGGTGCCTTTGTTTGGTCTTTGTCCCCTCCTACGCTTGATTTCCGTTTTACTTTATTTTCCTGTCCATGGCAAAACTATATATATGTTCTCCTTCTAAGAAGCATCTTGCTTCCATTTGTTAAACAGTGCTCTAGCTGGCTTTTAAGGACGGCATGTCCTTGGATCCGTATCTTGTCTTGGTTTTGTCATCACATTTTAGCCGGGGAATCTTGTGTGTGGTATTTTATTTAAATGGTGAAGGAATTCTTATTTTTTTGTTCTTTTTATGGTCGTTTTTATTAAGACAAATAGATTATTTTCTCCCGTATTATTCATGTGTTGGTGGTGTTGGCGAGATGTGGTGGCCGTGACAACGGCGGCAGTGAAAAGATGAGGTGTAGGAGAGTTGGTGGGTTAGGATTAGGGATGGGGGTCTAATTGGAACCATGGGCAGGCGGTGTTAGAGGGATGTATACACATGCTTGTTAAGGCAAATTAGAAGTGAAGAAGAGTAGAAGTACACCAGGCGATTTGATGGTAATCGTGAAGGGAAGGATGAGGGAGCAGGTGAGTGGGCAGCATAGGCGACAACATCGTGCAAAAATGGAAGTTAGAGGGAGGGGGAGGTCGGCTTATCGAAATGTGTCGGGACAATCCCAACAGATATGATATTTGCATACTGAAAAATATGCAATTGGTATTTTTTTGGTACAAAATAATGTCATTAAAATGTAGTTTTAGATTACGCTAACTACTAGGTGTGCTTGAGAGCAAATGCTCCTAGTTTCAAAAATAATTTTCCATAGTTTGAAAACATTTTGAAATACGCATAAACATGACTAAATATTACATTAAGATTTTAAGTTTGGTGCAAAACCATGTATTACTATGATCTATGAAATAATTACAAATTGAATACGAATAGAAAAATACAAAAATAAAATATTGGTTGCTTATCGTATCTTTTCTATGGACCAACTAGCACTTCTCTGTTCCACCTTTTCATGTCCAAACAATATTTCTATATTTATCTGACTGCATTTTTCTAGTATTTTTGTGAAGCTTAAAAATGTATCTTTTAATTTTTCTATAACAAAAAGAGCAAGCTTTCTCAAGAGAAGAAAATCAACTCACAATTAAAGTAATACTCCTATGTATTACTGTCATTTTATTCATTTTAATTTGAAACTTTGGTTGCTTATCGTATCTTTTCTATGAATCAACTAGCACTTCTCTGTTCCACCTTTTCATGTCCAAACAATATTTCTATATTTATTTGACTGAATTTTTCTAGTATTTTTGTGAAGCTTAAAAATGTATCTTTTAATTTTTCTATAACAAAAAGAGCAAGCTTTCTCAAGAGAAGAAAATCAACTCACTATTAAAGTAAAACTCCTATGTATTACTGTCATTTTATTCATTTTAATTTGAAGCTAAAAGATATCAAGATGAAGGTCTCCCATGTATGTGTTAGCAATAGTCTTAAACGGCACAACGACTGAGTGACTTATATACAAAGTTTGTTAATGAAGTGCAATACAATCATAATGCAGTTTGCATAGAACTACCCTATTAAACATAACTTTTCGTTTACAACACATAGAGGTAAATTTGCATACAAAATGTTATGATGGATCGAGTTGCTATTTGTAACTTTGTGAGCAGCATCTTCTCCCAGTTCGTAATAATATCTTTTGAACTCCTCTAGAAATTCTAGGTGTCCTAACTTTAAGGGCTCTTCCGCCACAAAAAAATCTCAATTGTCTTGAGTGGGAAGGAAGCTAATTTTGGGGACCCTTTTGTTACCAAGCTCAATGGCTGACTGGGCGTTAGATGAATCACCACCGGTATCTAGGTAAGATTGCTAGAAAGTGGTTTACAGCAACTTGGCAAGTAGCAACCAATTGGTTGAGGTCAACTCTTGATCACTAGGACACATCTCTATCGTGAACAAACTCATGCATGATAAGCTGCTGCTCCTCTCTATGCTTCTTTTATAAAAATAATTCCATGGCAATACTGCACACGTCCACATGGTCAAGTGGAACGGTAAAAATAAGGCCACTAAATCCGGTCAATCTTCGAAAAAGATAGCCACATCATACTAGATGAATGATGTAGCTTGGAGAAAATAGAGCACCTAGATGATAGGGGGTGACAGTGCCTCAGGTTTAGCATGCCTCCCTGTCAAACGTCTTCTAATTAACTTCTAAGAAGCATCTTACTGCCATTTTTTATACATAGTACTCAAGGTAACGTTTTAAGAACGGTCTGTCCTTGCATCTGTATCTCACCTTGGTTTCGACATCACATTTAGCGGTGTAATTTTGTTCAAACATGTTTAGTTTAATGGTTTGTGTTAACAATCATCCGACCGTCTTTTTTTCTCAGAGCCAATTCTTTTAAGGAACAATATATTCTTCTTTTTCCCATTTTATTAATGTCCCACAAGCCAAAGATTGGCGCTGAGATGTGTTCGGTCGTAAGTCCATAGCAGCGATAGCGGAGGCGAGGCATGTTGCGAGCAAGAGTCGTCAATGATGCAGAGGCAAAACAATGCAGATAGAGATGAGGTAGCATAAAAGTATCTAGGTAGCATTGCTAGAATTATATATACCTTCCTGTTTCATATTAGTTGTCGCTGATTTAGTACAATTTTTGATGCGGTAACTTAGTAGCAAGTAGCCAACTAGCCAAGTACTACCGATCGAGATGGTCAATTCTTGATGACTAGGTAGGGCAGGGCACATCACTATCACGATTGGGTCATGCACGATAAGTTGCTCCTCCTGTCTGTATTCCTATATAAAAAAAATAACCATGGTTTGGCAACTCCACATGGTTCAGTGCAGTGGAATGGTAAAAACAAGACAACTTAGTCCGGTGAAAAAGATATAGTCGCATCATGCGAGATGAATTATGGCAACACGGTTCAAGCTAGGGAATTACACTGCCGTGAAAGTTACATTCAGAATGGTTAGGTCTGGCATGCTGGTAGGTTACTGGAAAAATTAGCGCCATGTTCTAGGTGGACGACTCACTGGGGTAGGCATGCACATCTCTGTCATGGATGGTTAAAAGGAAGAAAGCTTTTTTGACAGTTGGCTAGATCCAGGAGGCTCAGGTCATGTTTTAGGAATTCAAGAGGCATAGTACTAGTCGTCAGGTTGGTGTTAAGTTGTTATTCCCCTTTACACAAGTGGGGTGTTGCTGCCTGGATTAGACAAGTCCTGGCCGGTCACTTCTTCCTCTGGAAATACTGCCCGAACGCATCGCTTGTTTGCTAGATTCTTGCACGAGATGGGATTTTTAATGGTATAAAGCTGCTATCTTTGAACATACATGACCATGACATTGTACAAATGAATGCCTCAAGCATGCTTATCAGAACAACAGTTTCGACTAGCACTTTTGCTTCTGTGTCCCCGGCCCCCTCCTCTCCAAACTTTCACAGACAATAACTCCTTCGACTAGTCATCCGATTGAATACCTGTAGAGGAGAAGGGGAAAAAAAACCATGGTGCTTTTTGATGTGATGATAATCTGAACTAATAATCTGTGTCACAGTTCAACTATGTAAATCTCCTATACTGTGACAGCATTTAAGTTGGTTCACATCACCCTTATCTTCTGGAATGCATATAGTATAGCAGTACCAGCACTGCAGCTTAAACAAGACCACTGCAGGCAGGGATAACAGGATGATGAGACCCCCTCCAAGCTGGAGCCCAACTTGATCCAGTGCAGAAGAAGGGACATTCATGTCACCTTTCGCAAGCATCCACCATAATACACCACCCATTCTTAGCAATGCTACCTGCATAGCTGTATCAGAAGCAGCAAAAGCGGCAGCACCTGTACAGACTCTTTTTAAAGAAATACGGAAAATCTACTTAACGACCGGTCTGAGAAATTACAAACCCGGCGGACGACGTACATATAGTGCACGGCCATGCATGGCATTAAACGACAAAACAAATCAAAGCCAGCTAATGTTCAGATTGAAAATTCAAAATGTTTTATAGATCAAACCATTTATCTGATTTAGGATCCGTTTTTACCGTTGGACTAGTCGCGACAAGATTTTCGAAACTAGATCCCATGTTGATATGTTTCGATGAAAAAAATTCGAACCAAAAAGTTATCCACCCCTAACACGTAAGTTATCCATATCATAGTATATATGTTATCCATCCTATAACATATAAGTTATCCATAATATAAATGAGGTTGGGTCGAGCTGTTCTCGTATTTCTCTTGTGGTAACTTTTGTGTTTTTTCGTCTCATGAAACCTCGGTTGTCCCTTGTATTTTAGTTTACTTAATTAAATGTGAGCTATGAGTTAGTTTAATTTGTTAGTCTAGGTGTTAGGGTAGACGAGCGATAAATGTTTGGTACTCTAACACCATTTAGAATTTTGTCACCCGTACGCCGCAGTAGAGACGATAAAGCCAAGCCGATAAATTACTAATTGCATGTTATGTTTATTTACTACAACTTATGGTGGTGGTGCTTGGAGCATAAGATCCCATTTATCATATCGTATGAAAAAAAACTTAGATTAATTTTTTTATGCTTGATGTTTGATGTGATAGCCTATCGAGGTGAGTCGCTCGTACGCCTCGTGTGACGACGTCGATAAAGCCGAGCCGTTAGAATAATTTTTGTCTATTTTTGGCTAAATTTTTATAGTAGTTGATAACTTATATGTTTTTTGGTGGATACATTATATGCTGAAGAATGGATAACTCCCGTGTTACTAGTGAATAATTATTGTATAATGTTATGTATAACTTTTGTTTATCGATGTGGATAACTTTACATAATTTCCAGGATAACTTTAGTTTTTTTATGGCCATTAAATTTTTCTAAGTCCTTCGTATCTCCATTTTTGTTATTTAAATGTACGATAGACTTAATTGATTTGAACATGGTACCCTAGACTACTCGTCGTCGACTTGGTGAAACGGTTCCTAAATGGTAGGAGTTCACATTTATATTTTTACATGTATAAAAAACTCAAACGCACAATTCGTTTATAGAGTGGATAACTTATGTATTATATGGTGGATAACTTACATAGTACCGCCTCGATAACTTATGTGTTATGGATGGATAACTTTTAAGTCAAAAAAAAGTTATCGAAACATATCAACATGGGATATACTTTTAAAGATCTCGCCGTGACTAGTCCAACGATGAAAACGGTTCATAAATCCGATAAACGGTTCGGCCTACAAACCATTTTGAATTTTCAGATTTCGTATTTAATCCGATAACATCATCTATTTTGTCTTTTATGTTTAGCAATAAACTTACTTTCTATTTTTAGCCATGATACATGCGTGAGGACGTATAGGACTTGCATGTGCTAGTGCAAGTGCCCGCTAGAATTTACAATACGGAGACCGGTCTGAAGGTAGCTCAGTCCAAGAAATAAAGGCAAAAGTGTTAGACTAGACAATGTTGAGTCGTTTTTGATTTGTTAGAGTTTGTTTTAGAGTCGGTTTAAGTAATATTGGCTAACAAGTTTTGTAACCCCATAATATACTCTGTATCCCTCAAGCAATATTATTATGCAAGTCAATCAAATTTACATGGTATCAGACAATTAGATCCTATGGCATGGCGCCGCCACCGACGCCGCCCCTCCTCCCCCTCCCGACTACTTCACCAAAAAGGTCGCTGTCGCCGCTTCCCTAGGTGACGCCGGCCAAACCTCCAACACCTCCCTTGCTCTACCCTCTCCTACCCTCCCAACTATCCACTATGCCGATACAATCTCAGATGTTAGCCCCTTTATTCCAATCACTTTAGATCTACCAAAGCATAACTACTACCATTGGCGTCATCTCTTCGAGGTTCATCACGCTGTTCCCCGGCCTACCGATCCTCGTTGGGCCAAGGACGACCTCGCCATGATCCAATGGATCTACCAGCGGGTGTCCACTGAGATCTCCAATCTCGTGTTTTGCGACGCCACCAGCGCAGCCGCCCTCTGGGTGGCCCTCCGACAGCTCTTCCAAGACAACGTCGACGCCCGCGTCAACACCCTCCACACCGAGCACCGCAACACCGTCCAAGGTGACTCTCCCGTCGGCGTCTACTGTCAAAAGCTCAAGACGATCGCCGATGAACTCCAAGAGCTCGGCGACCCCGTCGATGACCGTCAACTGATCAACATCCTCCTCGTCGGGCTCGGTGACCGCTTCAAAAAGCATGCCTCCTTTATTCCCATGATGCGGCCCCGTCCTACCTTCGCCGAGGTCCGATCTATGCTGCAGTGGGCCGACCGTGCCCTCGCAAATAAAGAGGCGCTCCATCAAGTTTTTGCCGCGATCCAACAACCTCCTGCTGCTCCTGCGCCTCCTCCTCCGTCACTGATGCAGCCATCTCCGGGGTGGCGCCCTAGTCCGAACTACAGGGGAAAAAACCCTACCTTCCGGCCGCCTCGACCACCCACGGCTCCTCCCAGCGGCCCGACGCCTCCAGCCCCAGCACCTCCTGCGTCTCCTAGCTAGCGCCCGATGCACGACCCGTGGACAGGGCTTGTCCAGGCCTGGCCCATGCCCTGGATCGCGGCCTCTCCGGTTGGTGCTCCCCCAGCGTACTCCGGTGCCTAGACGCCGGGCATGCGCCCCCACGCCGGATCTCTGGGCCTCCTCGGCACTCACCCTCCGCACCAAGCCTACATGACTGCACTGACCTACATGCCTGGTCCGACTTACCAGCAGTACAGCGCTCCAAGCCCCTCCTTCGACATTTGCTGGTGCCTACATGTCGATCTACGTGCCATCACCACCTGCTCTGCTGCCTGCACCAGCGCCGTCCTCTTCCTCGTCACCGAGCTGGGACCAAGCGGCGATTATCCAGGCCATGAACCACTTTGCTGCTCAAGGAAACTCAGGTACCGATTGGATTTTCGATTCTGGTGCTTCTAGTCACATGTCTTCTTCGAATAATATGATGTCAAATTTTTCCTCATCACCTTTTTCCTCTATAACTCTTGGCAATGGTTCTACTATCCCTATTTCCGGTGTTGGTAATGCACAACTCCTCTCACCCACAAAACCTCTCCTCCTTCGTAATATTCTTGTTGCACCCGATCTCATTAAAAATTTAATCTCCGTTCGACAATTCACTCGTGACAATCCCGTTTCTTTAGAATTTGACTCCTTTGGTGTTTCTACGAAGGATTTTATAACCAAGGCGGAGATCGCTCGCTTCAATAGTGATGGAGATCTCTACTCCCTCCACGGTGTTCCCACGGCCACTCAACCCTCATTCATGGTTGCTTCGGTCGATCTTTGGCATCGACGTCTAGGCCACCCCAATAAAATCGTCTTTGATTCTCTCCTTAGTGATTTCTCTATTCCTTGTAATCGTGATACTCATAATCCTCTAGTTTGTGAATCTTGTCAACAAGGAAAACATGTGCGTATTTCGTTCAATTCTTCTACTTCTTCTAGTACTTTTCCCTTCGAATTATTACATTGTGATTTATGGACGTCACCCATTGAGAGTATTTCTGATTTTAAGTACTATCTTGTGATCTTGGATGATTTCACTCATTATGCATGGACTTTTCCTTTACGCAAAAAATCTAATGTGCACACAATATTTCTCAATTTTCAATGCTATGTTACAACTCACTTCTTTCTCCCCATTCGGTTCATCCAATGTGATAATGACAAAGAATTTGACAACAACCAAAATCGTAATTTCTTTCTCCACCATGGCATTCTCCTCCGTTTTTCCTGCCCCTACACTCCCCCTCAAAACAGCAAAGCGTAAGAGATCTCTCCGCACTATCAACGACATAATTTGAACCCTTCTTATCCAAGCTTCTATGCCCCCACGTTTTTGGGCCGAAGCTCTCCGCACAGGCACATATCTCCTCAACATTCATCCCTCCCAACTTAACCCACAAACCACGCCATATTACTCTCTCTTTCTATGTCATCCCAATTATCCTGAACTTCGAGTATTCGGTTGTCTCTGTTTTCCAAATACCTATGTCACTTCACCTCATAAACTAGCCCCTAGATCTCTACCCTGCGTTTTTCTAGGTTATTCCGATGAGCACAAAGGTTATAGATGTTTTGACCCATTTTTTGGTCGTATTCATATCTCTCGGCACGTTAATTTCGTTGAACACTCTTTCCCTTTTGCCACACATACATCTTCCCATGATTTTGTCTCCACCGATCCCTCTCCCTCGACTCATTCAGCTACACCACCTAATCCCCTACACATCCCAATATTCCATACAGAACCCCCTACGCCCGAACCTACATCCGCTATGCCAGGCGTTTCGCTCACTTCTTCTACCGCGTCCTCTGTCGAGCCCTCACGGCAGCCTGCCGTAGCACCACCCTCTCCACCCACGGCACATTCTCCTGCCGTGTCGCAAACCTCATCTGATGCATCACCCAACCCCAATGTCACGCCTCCCTCTTCGGCACCCAATTCTGAGCATGATCCTTCTCCTTCCCCACAATTACCCTCCTATGCTATTCCTATTCCAGCACCCACCAATGATCATACTATGCGTACCCGCGGCAAATCTGGTTTTTGTCTACCCTCCAAAACGTCTTCATTTCTTAGCTCAACCCAACCTTTCTCCCATCCCAAAATCCTACAAATCCGCTCTTCTCGATCCCAACTGGTCCGCTTCTATGAAAGAAGAATACCATGCTTTGGTTACCAATGATACATGGCAGCTAGTTCCTCGTCCTTCTAATTCAAACATTGTTTCTGGTAAATGGGTCTTTCGTCAACAATTTCACTCCGGTGGTACTCTCTCTCGCTACAAAGCCCGCTGGGTATGTCGTGGCTATTCTCAACAACAAGGAATTGACTATGATGAAACCTTTTTTCCTATTGTCAAACCAAGCACAATTCGCACCGTCCTTAGCATCGCCGTTTCCTCTTCTTGGCCTATTCATCAACTCGATGTCAAAAACGCCTTTCTTCATGGTTCTCTTCAAGAAACTGTCTACTTTTAACAACCTTTAGGTTTCGAAGATCCTAGTTCACCCAATCATGTATGTCTTTTCAAAAAGTCTCTCTATGGCCTGAAGCAAGCACCTCGTGCGTGGTTTCAGCGCTTTTCTACATTCATGCAAACTATAGGGTTTATTCCCTCACTCTCCGACACATCTCTCTTTGTCTATCAATCAAATAATAACATTGCCTATCTCCTCCTTTATGTTGATGAAATTATTCTCACAGCCTCCACCCAAACTTTTCTCAACTCTATCATCTCTAGTCTTCAACACGAATTCTCTATGACTGATCTAGGTATGCTTCATCATTTTTTGGTCATTGCTATAACTCGTGATTCTTCTGGGCTTTTTCTTTCTCAACGGCAATACACTCTCGATCTTCTCTCTCGTGCTGGCATGTCGGACTGCCAACCATCCCGCACCCCCATCGACACCACTTCTAAATTTTCTTCTACCGGCGAATCATTCTCCGATCCCACTCTATATCGAAGTCTCGTAGGAGCACTTCAATATCTCACTCTTACACATCCCGAAATTTCCTATGCTGTTCAACAAGCATGCCTTTTCTTGCATGATCCACGCCTTTTTCATTATAATCTAGTCAAAAGAATTATTCGATATCTCAAAGGAACTCTTGATCATTGCCTTCATATTAATTCTTCTTCCCCAACAACTTTGACAGCATATTCCGATGCAGATTGGGCTGGATGTCCTGAGACTCGTCGGTCCACATCTGGTTACTGTGTTTTTCTTGGCAATAATTTGATTTCTTGGTCTTCTAACTGTCAGCTAACGGTTTCTCGTTCGTCTGCTGAGGCTGAGTACTGCGCGGTTGCACATGCGGTTGCAGAAACGGTATGGTTGCGTCAACTTCTTGCCGAGCTTTATCGCCCAATTCAGCAGGCTACCATTGTGTATTGTGATAATATCTTTGCAGTTTATATGGCCGGCAACCTAGTTCAGCATCGGAGGACAAAATATATTGAAATCGACATACATTTTGTTCGCGAGAAGGTTGCTCTTGGACAAGTTCGCGTTCTTCATGTTCCAACCACGGCGCAATTTGCTGACATCTTCACCAAGGGACTTGCTACTGCACCATTCATTGACATACGACCCAGTCTCAACGTTGTTGTGCTCGCCGATGAGACTGCGGGGGGTGTTAGACTAGACAATGTTGAGTCGATTTTGATTTGTTAGAGTTTGTTTTAGAGTCGGTTTAAGTAATCTTGGCTGACAAGTTTTGTAACCCCATATATACTCTGTACCCCTCAAGCAATATTATTATGCAAGTCAATCAAATTTACAAATAATTGTTGCCTTGTCCATTAATTAAGAAAAAGATACACAGTTTAATTAGTGAAAAATCGGGTGAAAACCATACAACAACACTAAGACCACACATCCATGACTGAGAACAACCAGGACCAAGCTCAAAACATCACTCCACCAAGACTTAATGGCCTCCCACATTAACCTTGGTTTTTAAGGACAGCATGTCCTTGGATCCGTATCTTAACCTTGGTTTTGCCATCACATTTAACCGTGGAACCTTGTGTGTAGTATTTTATTTAAATGGGCGTGAAGTAATTTCTCTGTCTTTTTATTCTTCTTATGGTTGATTTTATTAAGAAAAATAGATTATTTTCTCCCTATTATTCATCTGGTGGGGACGTTGGCGAGAAGTGGTGAGATGGAGGGGTGGCCGTGACAACGGTGGCACCACAAGAATTAGGGATGGGGGTCTAACCGGAGACAGGGAGGCAGTGTTAGAGGGAATGACATATGCTTTTTAAGACAAATTAGAAGTGAAGAAGAGTAGAAGCACATCAAGCGATGTGATGGTGATCAGGATGGGAAGGAGCAGGGAGCAGGTGTGTGGGAAGCATAGGCGACAATGTTGTGCAAAAATGTAAGTTAGAATGAAGGGGAATGTCGGCTAGTTGAAATTAGGTGGGGATAATCCCAACAGATATGAGATCACACACTGAAAAATATGTAATCGGTATTTTTTGTACAACTTAGTTTCATTCAAATGTAGTGTTAAATTACACTAGCTACAAGGTGTGCTCGAGAGCAAAAATGCTCTGGTTTCAAAAATGATTTTCCATCCTTTGAAAACATTTTAAAATATACACATACACATGACTAAGTATTAGCGTCCAGATTTTAAATTTGGTAAAAAAACATGTATTATTATGCTTTAAGAGATAACTACAAATTGAGTACAAGAAGAAAATGAAATCTCGGTTCATCATCGTATCTTTTCTATAAACAACACCCAAATAGCAGTTTTCTTTTCATTTTCATCACGTACAAATAATTCTACTATATTTAAGTGATTGGATTGTTTTAGTATTTTGTGGAACTTAAAAAGTACCTTTTAATTTTTCTATAACAAAAAGTGCAATATTCTCAGGAGCACAAAATCAATCCACTATTAAAGTAAGCTAATGTGCAGCCATAGAGTAGGTTAATACTCTGTATTACTGTCATTTTATTCACTTTAACCCAAAGCTAAAAAATATCAAGCTAATGTACCACAAAATGACTTATATTACATATTTTTAAATAAATCACATAGTTCGTGAATGAAGTGCAATACAATTATAACGCGGTTTGCACACAACTACATAGTCAATGTCAAACTTAACTTTCACACGGAGGTAAAGTTGCATACAAAATGTTATGATTCGACCGAGTTGCTATTTGTAACTTTGTGAGCAACGTCTTTTCCCAGTTCATAATATCTTTTGCACTCCTCTAGAAAATCTAGGTGTCCTAACTCCAATGGCCTTTCCGCACGAAAAAATCTCGATTGTCTTGAGTGCCAAGGAAGCTACTCCCTCCGTTTTAAAATATAAAATATTTTAGATTTGTAAAAAAAAAATATCTAGACTTCTTTTAGTGTGTAGATTCACTTTAAACCTGAGTGAACCTACATAGTAAGAGAAGTCTAGATATATTTGTTTCACAAAGCTAAAACATCTTATGTTTTGAAATGGAGGAAATAATTTTGAGAAATATTTGTTACCAAGTTCAGAGGCTTGACTTGGCGTTAAATGAATCACTGTTGGTATCTAGGTAAGATTGATAGAAAGTGGTTTATATAGCAACTTGGCAAGTAGCAACCAATTGGTTGTGGTCAACTCTTGATCACTAGGGCACATCTCTATCATGAACAAACGCATGCATGATAAGCTGTTGCTCATCTCTGTGCTTCTTTTTAAAAAAACTCCATGGAAATATTGCACGCCCAAATGGTCAAGTGGAACGGTAAAAAGAAGTCCACTAAGTCCAATCAATTTTCGAAAAAGATAGCCATATCATACGAGATGAATTATAGGACGCGCGCGCTACACCAAGGGCAAAAAACCGTCGGCGTGGGCCAAAATGCCCTCGGCATATGGTACACCGACGGCTGCCCTCGGCGTAACCTTCTCGGCAAAGGTCTCTCTCGGCGAAGCACACACAAGCCGTCGGCATATCGAAATAGTGTTGGTGCACGCTACGCCGACGGCAAGCCGACAGCTTTGTCCTCAGCGTAGCGGCCGTCGGCATAGCCTGTCGGCCTGTTGCAAAAAAAAAATATAATTTTTTTTTGAATTTTTTAATCTTTAAATTGTTTGACTCGTTAATTTCTCACTTTGAACATTTTTAACACTAATTATATTTAATATTTCATTAAATTGTAGTCTTGGTCAAACTTCCCGACCAGTCACCCATCCTAATACTACTTTAGCTCCAGCACGCTTAACTTTCTTGTTCCTTCAGAATCTATTTCCACAAAGTAACTCATACATTGTTGTCAATACTATGATATCAATCCTATTAACTCTTATATCATCATGTCACAAGTTTGTATTTTTTGAAATTACAAACAATTATTTTAGTAAACATTAATGAATAAGTAAAAATATTACTGAATTCAAATAAAAATATAATAATTTTACTTTTTTTATTCTTCTATTTAATATGGAATAATTAATATCTTTAGATCCGCGGATCGGAATTCGACAAATAATATGTCTAAATTGATAAGAAAAATGAGAGGAATCCAAATATGGTATCCATATCAACTAATCACAAACCCCCTATTTTTGAATTAGCTATTGTTGGTTGCTTCAGAAAATCCTTCTTTTTTGCGCTCGGAAAATGAAAAATGGCTTTTTGGTGCGTCGAAAAGGAAACTTGTATTGGCTCTTTGATAAAATAGCATGTTGTAAACCTAAAAATGAATTTTGTAAAAAAATATGAGCATCGGATTATGTACATATAATTTATATCTGACTCACTTCCTACCGATTCAGCAGGAATTTATCTTTTTCACCAGGGGTGGACGGAAAGGTTTAGGATCCCCTATTGGGAAATTGTCCATATAAGGCGGTCTAGTATTTTTGTAAAATATGGTGGTAGCATTTTGAATTAGCCATTTGGTGGTTTCTTCACAAAACCGTCTGTTTTTTGTGCTTGGAAAATAAAAAATGACTTTTTGGTGCGACGAAAAAGAAAACTTCCTCCTGCAATATTATTCGCCATCTCATGATGCACATGCATGCATAATATGGGCTCATTATCATAAACTATGCCTTGATTCTACCCATAGCATTGGTCATTTGACCCGAAAGCTAAGAAACCTCGAATGAGATAGGTCATTTTGTGAAGGTTTTTTTCAGACATAATTAATATACCAGGTTTGATATTTTTCCTTATAACTATGTCATATAATATGACACCACGTGAAGGTTTCGCATTGTTTCGATCATTTTTGAATTTTTTATGCCCGTTTTAAACTATCATCAAACTTTGTCGAACGACGGACATGAAGATTCTTAGCTCGGGGCGGAGCCTCGCTAAACTTGCATTGGATCTTTGATAAAATATCATATTGTAAAACTAAAAATGATTTTTGTAAAAAAACATGAACATCGGATCATGTACATGTAGTTCATATCTCACTCACTTCCTACCGATTCGGCAGGAATTTATCTTTTTCACCAGGGGTGGACGGAAAGGTTTCGGATCCCCCTGTTGGAACATTGTCCATATAAGGCGGTCTACTATTTTTTTAAATGTGGTGGTAGCATTTCGAATTAGCCATTTGGTGGTTGCTTAACAAAACCGTTCGTTTTTTGTGCTCGGAAAATGAAAAATGGCATTTTGATGCGATGAAAAGGAAAACTTCCTCCTGCAACATTGTTTGCCATCTCATGATGCACAAGTATGCACAATATAGGCACATTATCACAAACTATGCCTTGATTATACCCATAGCATTGGTTATTTGACCCGAAAGCAAAGAAACCTCGAATGAGATAGGTCATTTTGTGAAGGGTTTTTTCAGACATAATCAATATACCAGATTTGATATTTTTTCTTGTAACTATGTCACATAATATGACACCACGCGAAGGTTTCGCATTGTTTCGATTGTTTTTGAATTTTTTTATGCTCGTTTTAAACTATCGTTAAACTTTGTCGAACGGCGGGCATGAAGATTCTTAGCTCGGGCCGAGCCTCGCTAAAATTGCATTGGATCTTTGATAAAATAGCATATTGTGAAACTAAAAATGATTTTTGTAAAAAACATGAACATTGGATCATGTACCTGTAGTTCATATCTGACCCACTTCCTACTGATTCGGCAGGAATTTATCTTTTTCACCAGGGATGGACGGAAAGTTTTTGGATCCCCCTGTTGGAATATGTCCATATAAGGTGGTCTAGTATTTTTATAAAAATATGGTGGTAGCATTTTGAATTATCCATTTGATGGATGCTTCACAAAACCATCTGTTTTTATGCTCAGAAAATGAAAAATGGCTTTTTGGTGCGAGAAAATAAAAACTTCCTCCTGCAACATTGTTCGCCATCCCATGATGCACAGTATGCACAATATGGACACATTATCACAAACTATGCCTTGATTCTACCCATAGCATTGGTCATTTGACCAGAAAGCCAAGAAACCTCGAATGAGATATGTCATTTTGTGAAGGTTTTTTCATATATAATCAATATACTAGGTTTGATATTTTTCCTTGTAACTATGCCACATAATATGACACCATGCGAAGATTTCGCATTGTTTCGATCGTTTTTGAATTTTGTATGCCCATTTTAAACAATCGTCAAACTTTGCAAACGGCGGGCATGAAGATTCCTAGCTCGGGGCCGAGCCTCGCTAAACTTGCATTTGATGTCTGATAAAATAACATATTGTAAACCTAAAAATGATTTTTGTAAAAAAAGTAAGCATCGGATCATGTACCTGTAGTTCATATCTGACCCACTTCCTACCGATTCGGCAGAAATTTATCTTTTTCACCAAGGGTGGACGAAAAGGTTTCAGATCCCCCTATTGGAACATTGTACATATAAGGTGGTCTAATATTTTTTGTAAAATATGGTGGTAGCATTTTAAATTATTCTTTTGGTGGTTGCTTCACAAAAACGTCTGTTTTTTATGCTTAGAAAATAAAAAATGGCTTTTTGATGCGACAAAAAGGAAAACTTCTTCCTGCAACATTTTTTGTTATCTCATGATGCACACGCATGTATAATATGGGCACATTATCACAAAATATGCCTTGATTCTACCCATAGCATTGGTCATTTGACCCGAAAGCTAAGAAACCTCGAATGAGATAGGTCATTTTGTGAAGATTATTTTCATACATAATCAATATACTAGGTTAGGTATTTTTCCTTGTAAGTATATCACATAATATGACACCATGCGAAGGTTTCGCATTATTTCGATCGTTTCTAAAAAATTTATGCTCGTTTTAAACTATCGTCAAACTTGGCGGGCATGAAGCCAAGCCTCGCTAAACTTGCATTGTATCTCTGATAAAATAGCATATTGTGAAACTAAAAATGATTTTTTTAAAAAACATGAGCATCGGATCATGTACCTATAGTTCATATCTGACCCACTTTCTACCGATTCGGCGGATTTTATCTTTCTCACCAGGGGTGAACGGAAAGGTTTTGGATCCCCCTGTTGAGACATTGTCCATATAATGTGGTCTAGTATTTTTATAAAATATGGTGGTAACATTTTGAATTATCCATTTTGTGGATGCTTCACAAAACCGTCCATTTTTTACGCTCAGAAAATGAAAAAATAGCTTTTTGGTGCAATGAAAAGGAAAACTTCCTCCTGCAACATTGTTCGCCATCCCATGATGCACATGTATATATAATATGGACATATCATCACAAACTATGCCTTGATTCCAGCCATAGCAATGGTCATTTGAACCGAAAGCCAAGAAACCTCGAATGAGATAGGTCATTTTGTGAAGGTTTTTTCAGACATAAGAAATATATCAAGTTTGATATTTTTACTTGTAACTATGTCACGTAATATGACACCACACGAAGGTTTCGTATTGTTTCGATCATTTTTGAATTTTTTATGCCTGTTTTAAACTATCGTCAAACTTTGTCGAATGGCGGGCATTAAGATTCTTATCTCGTGGCCGAGCCTCGCTAAACTTGCATTGGATGTCTGATAAAATAGCATATTGTAAACCTAAAAATGATTTTTTTGAAAAAACATGAGCATCGGATTATGTACTTGTAGTTCATATCTGACGCGCTTCCTACCAATTCGGCAGAAATTTATCTTTTTCACCAAGGGTGGACGGAAAGGTTTCGAATCCCCCTATTGGGATATTTTCCATATAAGGTGGTCTAGTATTTTTGTAAAATAATGTGGTAGCATTTTGAATTATTCATTTGGTGGTTGCTTCACAAGACCGTCTCTTTTTTATGCTCGGAAAATGAAAAATAGCTTTTTAGTGCGACAAAAAGGAAACTTCCTTCTGCAATATTTTTCGCCATCCCATGATGCACATGTATGCACAATATGGGCACATTATCACAAACTATGCCTTGATTATAGCCATAACATTGGCCATTTGACCCAAAAGCCAAGAAACCTTGAATGAGATAGATGATTTTGTGAAGGTTTTTTCAGACATAATCAATATACCAAGTTTGATATGTTTCCTTGTAACTATGTCACATAATATGACACCACGCGAAGGTTTTGTATTGTTTCGATCATTTTTTATTTTTTATGCCTGTTTTAAACTATATATAATGTTTTATGTTTCACTTAATTTTATTTTATAAATATGTAATATTTGAGTGTAGATAGATAGATCTTATTTTTCTGTAAATTTTTATATATTGTTTGTATTTTTCCAAATTAAAATGATTTAGTTTTGATTTTTCAAAGTTTAATGAGGTAAAATAAAAAATAGCTACGCCAAGGGCAGCCGTCGGCGTAACATGGGATACGCCGAGGGCAATTCTACGCCAACGGCCGCGGAGGGGAGCTGGCCTGGACGATGGCTACACCGACGACCCCGACGTTTGGCCGTCGGCGTAGCTCCCAGACCTCGGCGTAGCTTCCTATTCCTGTAGTGATGAATGATGTAGCCCAGAGAAAATAGAGCACCTAGATGATAGGGGTGACAGTTAGCCTCGGGTTTAGCATGTCTCCCGGTCAAGCGTGTTGAAATAAATTGTCTAGCACTTTTCATCAGTTCGGACTGTTGGTTGGGTCGGCTAGTGCATGCAATTTAAAATGGTATTAGAGTAGGAGATCTTATGATCAAATCCTAGCCAACGCAGAATTAAAAACAAAAATATTGTGACTCCTTAAAAATACATCACAATAGACCAAAGAACAAAAGAGCGTAGGGTGAGTTTGAAATATGTTGTCTAGTCCTTTTCATTAGTTCGATAAAAATAAATATTGCGCTCCCCCAAACAAGTGTTACAATAGGGTGAGTGTTGAAATAAATTGTCTAGCACTTTTTATCAGTTCGACTATTGATTGTATTGGCTAGTGCATACAATTCAATAAAGCGTTTTCATCTTGAAGCCATTTGTTATAAATAGTACTCGAGCTGATATTTTTAAGAAGAGCTAATAACACTAATAGTCCTACAACTTGTCTAGCATGTATAAATTACTCCCACAATTTGCAAAACTCGAAGCCGTGGTACACAAACTTGTATTCAGGGAGCAAATTGGTCCACTGTCATTCTAGAGCTTCAAAGAAATAAAGTTTAGACGAAGGGCCAGGAGTCAAACTCTCTATCACGTGAGACACCTCCCAACAACTAACCGGTAGTACACCAACATTGATTTTTTTTTTTTGAATGGGTAAGGCCCCGAAGGGCTTGGAGCATTCTATTCCAGTGGTGGGTGTACAGTTACAGGGAGGCATACAGAGAAAATGGAAATTACAACTAAACCCCTTAAATTTGCAAACAACACCCTAGAAAGGATTGCTAAAAAGCAATCAAGACCTTAAACTTCGCCGGGGACGAGCAGCTCCAAGGCGGCGCCACCCCAGCTCCAACCGGGGACGAGACCACTTGGTTGTGCGGGGGGCTTAAGTGCCGCATCAGAGCCGTGGAAGATCCTCATGCAGAGGTTGCACATGCTCGAGCATATGACGATGCCGAGCGCGGTGTGGCCACAATCTTGGCCCTGGATAGCGGCGGCGGATTGAGGCCGACGCTTGTAGAACACCGCAGGGAGCCCATGCTCCAACAGCTCCCTGAGGCCTAGACGACGCCTCCAATGAAGCGGGGCAGAAAGCTGGAGGTCGCAAACGAGGAAGACTTGCTCAATCTCGACACCATGGCGAGTAAGAAGCAGACGATTCCCCCGATCTAGACTCGTGGCCACCACCCCGCGCTTACCGCACCATCTCCATGAAGCAGAGCAGCAGGACAACGCCGATGCCATAAGATGCCTCTCCTCCTCGCCGCCACGGCCGGCCAGGAGAGGCCTAACAGCGCCACCGCTGGCTCCACTTCGCCTCTCACCCCCGCCACCACGGCCGGCCATGAGGGGCTCCGCGGCATGCTGCCACTGCCACTGAAGAAGGCTCCTAAGAAGCCCTTTATTCGAGGAGCCACCGGTCGCCCTTCTAGCCATCGTCATCCATTCCGACCACCAGAGCACTGCGACGAGGAGAACATCAGCCAGCATACGCCAGATCTCGGGCAGAAGATCTAGAGCGCTCTCGGCATAACGCCAGACGACGGCAAGAAGTCGCATAACCCTACTGCTAGACAACCTACACCTAAACCTAACGCCGGCGCCTCCCCATGTCCACCTCCAGCCAGCTATTCCGGCGGAGGGGACGGCAGGTCGGCCCGGAGAGCACTGGAAGACTCTCAAAGGTGGGTGCCTCTAGAAACATGCGGGACCTGAAGGTTCTCAACCCGTACACCAACATTGATGGGCGTCTATAGAGGACAGTTCTCTTTTTATCAAGGGTGGCATGCATGTACACATGCGTGAGCACCAAATTGCACCTAGTGCAACGACGATGAAACGAACATGGAGAGGGAGCAGAGCTTGAGAAGAGCTCACAAAAAGTCCAGAATGGTACGTGAACTTGTTCTCGGAGAAGTCGAAGTTGGCGAGCCGCGTGAGGTTGCCGAGCTCGTCGGGAATGACCCTGATAGATCATTGTAGTAGAGCTCGAGAAACTCGAGGTTGGCCGGTGGCGAGGTGCCTGTCGATGACGGGGGATGAGGTTGATAATTAAGTTGCTACTAAGACCGCGGTCGGTGAACGATGGCATGTAGTCGAGCCATGGCGACTCAAACGACACACCATCATGGACAGCATGGCATCAGGCGACAACAACACAGACTCTGCACCGAGCAGCGGCTTGACGATACGTGTGCTCAACTATTGATTAGCTCACGGTTTGACAAAATGTAACCATTGTCATTGTGCAATCCTAGGTCTAACAGATCACAGTTGGAGGATCGGGGACACTGGCAGAGCTACATGCATGTCAGGGGGCCACCGCCCCCCCCCACCCCACCCCACCGCACACACACCGAGATTTTTAAAAATTATTGAAGGAAATTTTTTTGAGTGACCTAGAAAAAGAAAAAGTAGTGTCATTTGCTCCCCAAATATCCATAATTTCGTTTTGGCCTCCCTAGTATTCTTGGCTAGCTCCGCCACTCATTGAGAACATAGTCCACAAAGCTAAGGCGCCAAACTCACAAGTTCCTATGGACTGATAGTCATTTACTCGATATAAGTATTGTTAGGAATAGACAACTTGTATTCCTCTGGGGGCCAAAGACCACAATATATAGTACAGGTACAGGTGCAAATATGCAGGAAGCCCCTAACATAGGGGGAAATACAATATACAGATATATACATCTAACACCCCCACTCAAACTCATGGTGGATCCACAACACTGAGTTTGGAGAGTAAGAAATCATGCTGCGCTCTGGTCTGTGCCTTCGTGAAGAAATCCGCCAACTGTAAATCTGAAGGCACATACTGAAGCGCAACAACCTGATCCTGCACCTGAGCACGTGTATAGAAAGCATCAACACCAATATGCTTGGTAAGCTCATGCTTGACCGGATCACGTGCAACACTAATAGCACCTGTACTGTCAGACAAAACCAGACTGGGTGTGGTAATAGAGACCCCAAAATCCGCAAGTAACCACCGTAACCAGGTCACCTCAGCAGTCAACAAGGCCATAGCACGCAACTCAGCCTCAACACTCGAACGGGAAACCGCTGTCTGTTTCTTCGTCTTCCAAGCAATGAGCGAACCACCAAGAAACACACAGTAATCAGAAAGTGAACGGCGATCCGAAGGATCACTCGCCCACGTAGCGTCTGAATAGCACTGGAGCTCGAGGGAGCTGGAACGAGGAAAGAAAAGGCGACGAGTGATCGTACCACGAAGATAATGAAGAACACGGAGAAGATGACTATAGTGAACAGTGGTAGGAGCAGAAACAAACTGACTCAGAATATGAACAGGATAAGAGATGTCAGGACGAGTGACAGCAAGATAAACAAGACTCCCAACAAGATGACAATAACACGTCGGATCAGAAAGAGGATCACCATCAGTAAGTTGAAGCTTAACATTAAGCTCCATAGGGGTCTCAACAGTGCGCTCATCTCCAAGAGCAGCACGAGCAAGAAGATCCTGAATATACTTTTCCTGAGAGATGTAACATTAAGCCATCAGAAGTGGAGGAAACCTCAATCCCAAGAAAGTATCGAAGAGGACCAAGAACAGTCATAAGAAACTGATCACGAAGACGAGCCTTAACAAAGGCGATATACTCAGGATCATCACCGGTAATGATCATATCATCAACATAGAGAAGAAGAAGAGTGCGTCCACGAGGAGAAGTGTGAACAAACAACGCTGGATCATGAGCACTAGGGGAGAAACCAGCAGCAGTCACTATAGAAGCAAAGCGCTCAAACCAGGCACGAGGGGCCTGTTTGAAGCCATAAAGAGAACGTCGAAGACAACAAACCATCCCCTCGGGAACAGAATACCCAGGAGGAGGATGCATATAAACCTCCTCACTCAACTCACCATTGAGAAAGGCGTTCTGAACATCAAGTTGGGACACAGACCAGTGACGAACAGAGGCAACAGCAAGAAGAGTCCGCACAGTGGTCATATGAGCCACAGGAGCAAAGGTCTCATCATAGTCACGACCATGCTCCTGCTGAAAACCACGAGCCACAAGACGCGCTTTATAGCGCTCAAGAGATCCATCAGAGCGAGTCTTAATCTTATAGACCCACTTACACGTGATAGGACGAACACCGGGAGGGGGAGAAACAAGATCCCAGGTGCCAGTGCGCTCAAGCGCAGCAATCTCCTCAGCCATGGCCAGCTGCCATTCAGGATGATGCTCAGCATCCCGATAATAAGTTGGCTCGGAGGCAACAGAAAGACCATACTGACTAGGAGAGTAACGGTTGGGGGCACGACACGGACGAGGAGAGGGAAGATCATCAGAGGAAGACGACGCAGGAGACGACGATGAAGAAGAGGGAATAGTAGAGGAAGACTCTGGAGAACAAGGAGAACGAGGAGAACTAGGAGAACTCGACGGAGCAGAGGAGGACGATGGCGAAGAAGAGACATCAGGGGGAGGAGATCCTGAAGAAGACACAATAGGGGTAGAAGGAGGTGTGTCAGGAAAGAGAAGGAAAGAGATATCTTCCACCGGGTAAGTACCAGCGGTGGGACGAGGATAGAAAGGACGCGTCTCATCAAAAGTAACATCACGAGAGATACACATCCGACGACCAACAGGGTCCCAACAGCGATAGCCCTTATGCTCATCACTGTATCCGAGGAAGACACACTCAACAGACTGAGCAGTCAGTTTGGTGCGTTCGCGAGGAGCAATGAGAACATAGCAAACACAACCAAACAAGCGAAGCATGGAGTAGTTTGGAGACTGTCCAGATAGGCGCTTAAGAGGGATACCACCCTGCAAGGCGGCAGAAGGCTGGATATTGATGAGGTAAGCCGACGTAGCGACAGCCTCAACCCAGAAATGCGGCGGGAGAGAAGAAGCAATCATCATAGCACGAGTGGTCTCAAGAAGATGGCGATGCTTACGCTCAGCAACGCCATTCTGGGCATGCGCGCCAGGACAGGAGAACTGAGCAAGGGTGCCCTGCTCAGCAAGAACACCTCGCAATATCTGGGAGATATACTCACCAGCAGAATCAGCACGAAAGACACAGATGGGGGTAGAATACTGGGTACAGACCATGGCCGCAAAACACTGATATATGGAAAGCACTTCACTACGAGAGCGCATAAAATATAACCAAGTGTACCAAGAAAAATCATCGATGAATAAAATATAGTAGCGATGGCCCCCTTTCGAAGCGAAAGGAGCCGGACCCCAAACATCGGAATGAACTAAATCAAAAGGTCGCTGAGATACAGACGCGCTAGTAGGATAGGGAAGCTGAATCTGTTTACCCAACCTACAGCCCTGACAATGCAAAGACCCATCTCCTGAGACAGACCCCAGAAGACCACGATGAACTAATGACGGCGAGAGTCACAGAGGTGACCAAGACGATGATGCCACTGCTGAAAGGAGATGGTAGTAGAGGCGACAACCGGAGAAGAACTGGAAGATGAAGTGGCAGCGGAAGGAACACGAAGCTAGTCTAACTCCCAAAGTCCTGAAGAGTCACGGCTGCGAGGGCCAGCTCCAACCAGGGCCTGGGTGCGACGGTCCTGGACAACACAAGAATCAGCATCAAGAATGACGCGACAACCAGAGTCAGTAAGCTGGCTAGCAGAGAACGGATTCATCTTAAGAAGAGGGACATGAGAAATATCAGGAACAAAAAAAGAAGAAGTAGAAAGGATGCCCCAACTAGAAACAGGGAGAGAGGTACCATCAGCCGTAAAAACACGGACAGGAGAAGGGAGAGAACGAAGAGCGGACAAAAAAGAAGACTCAGAGGTCATATGAAAAGAAGCTCCAGAATCCAGATACCACGGAGACGTACCTGACTGTGTAGAAGGTGGTGGTCGCACAGTGCCTGAAGAGTCAGTCATAGAACCAGTAGTGCCCGTCGAAGAAGAGCATGTAGCAGCAAGCAGACCGCGAAGACTCCTGATAATGTCCTGATCAGAGAGAGCAACTGCTGAAGACCCGGAAGGAGTCGACTGCCCACGAGCCTGGTGCTGCTGACGTAAACTGGGGTCCCGTGTATAACAGGTGTCCAAAGTGTGACCATCCCTGTTGCAGTAAGAGCAGTGACGAAGAGAACCACGGCGACCCTGACCACGAGCCTGCTGGTGCTAACTCTGACCCTGAGGCTGCTGGTGCTGAAGCTGACCCTGACCCTGACCTGGAGGAGTGGGTAGTATCGGCGGCGATGGCACAGGGGACCACGGCTGAGTCGAGGGAGCAGACGGCAAAGGAGCACCACGAGTAGCAAGCGCAGATGGAACCGCAATAAGACTAGCACCACGGAGACGGGTCTCCTTAGCCCGAAGCTCAGACAACACCTCAGAGAGCGGAACACGACCACGAGCATTCAGCTGAGCACGCTGGGGCTCAAACTCCTGGCGAAGCCGAGACAGAAATTCATAGATGCGGTGAAACTCCAAGTCCGAGCGCACAATCTGGCAGCACGAGCATGTGCCACAAACAGCAGTACGGAGAGAATCAAGCTGACGCCAGATAGCAGCACTCTGAGTATAAAACTCATCAGTAGTGGAATCACCCTGCTGAAGAGCATGCTCCTGATGAACCACAGACAGGTAAAGAGCATCCCCAGACGGCTGATAGCGCTGACGAAGATGTGCCCACTGAGCGGCAACAGTAGGAAGACTCATGAACTCAGCAGCATACTGGGGCAGAACACTGGAGGTGAGAACAGCAGCAGCACGAGCATCCTCATCGACCCACTGAATGTAGGCAGACAGAGGGTTGCGATAGACCTCGAGATCAGAAGAGTACTGCTTGAACTTCAGGTCATAAGCAGCAACAGCACTATCATCAGCACTCTGAGCAGCATCCTTGGCCTCCTGAGAAGCATCAGCGCCGAGAACAATCGGCGTCGGCGGAAGAGGAGCCACAGGAGCAGGGGGCACGGCGGACAGGAGACCTCGCCGGAGAGCACACCCCAAAGACGGAGACCGCGCATGTGAACGCGCATAAAGGCAGCGAAATCAGGATAATTCGCGTCATCAAAGATCACCGGGCAGCGAGGAATCGCATAACCCGAGGAAGAAGACATCTCTCACACACTTTTTTTTGGTCAACTGTCAGATCTGACAAGAAAAGCAGCTGCGCTCAGATCCGATCAGAGGATCTCGTCGACGAGAGAGGGCAGCAGGGCGCCAGCCAGTAGGAGGAATCTTGGTGGCGGGACAGCCTGGTGGCGGGACAACCGGTCGGGGGCCAGGCGGGACAGCCGGTCGGCGGCAGCACAGGCGGCACAGGCGGGACAGCAGGTGGGGGCGGGCGGACGGCCAGTGGTGCTGGGCCTGGCGGGCAGGACGGGCAGCAGTGCCGGGGCGCAGCAGATCCCACGCGTGGGCGTGCGTCCGTCGGGGTGCAGCAGGTCCTGCGCGTGTGGCGCGTGGGGTACGAGGAGTTGGACTCCTGGGAACCGACGAAGACAGAGAGGACGTTGACGTCGCCCAGGGAACCGATGAAGACGGAGCAGCTCGTGAAGATCGGTCCAGGGACGGCCGATCTGACAGCCGTGAAGACGGGAATCGAGCGCAGGAATCGATCCAGGGAGTAATCGATCCAGGGAGTTTGAGTCCTGATCGGCTCGATTTGGATCTCGATCGGACAGACAAACCCAAATCGATCTAGATCTGAAAACGGGGCAAAACTGGCGGCGACCGGCGGCGACGACGACGGCAAGGCCGACGATGACAGGGACGGTGGCGGCCGATGAAGTTGTGAAAAAGAGGACGGGTCTAACGTGGCTCTGATACCATGTTAGAAATAGACAACTTGTATTCCTCTAGGGCCAAAGGCCATAATATATAGTATAGGTACATGGGCAAATATGCAGGAAGCCCCTAACATATGGAGGAAATACAATATACAGATATATACATCTAACAAGTACAATCATCCTTTTAAAAATCACTAAAGCTTGTGCTTTATGTTGGTAAGTGCATGGCGGAGGTAGAACACAGTCGTGAGTTTGACTCTTCGTATTGCTTTTAAAATTTTAATTATTTTTGTGTCTGCAGACGCGTGGGATCCGCCTGTCAGGCAACACCAAAGTAACATGGAGCAGATAAAAAAATTACACAAGGGTCTTTTCGGAAAATAACGAAGCCACATGTCACCTTGGAAAGAATGTGGACCAATTTGCTCCTACAATACAAGTTTGTGTATACCGCAAGTTCACGTATTGCAACTTATGAGACTAATTTGCATAAACTAGACAAGTTATGGGACTATATGTGTTATTAGCTCTTTTAAGAACGGCTTGTCCTTGGATCTGTATTTCACCCTCGTACTCCGACGGCATCCCTTCCTCATCCTCCGGCGGCCACCGGCGGCGTTGCCCTCCACCTCGGCCTCCATCCCCTCCGCCTCCTGCTGGCCCCCTCAAATTCTCTTTCTGCAAGATTTGACCATCCAAATGCAATACACCACTTTGACCATCCAAACAAGATTTGGCATTCAACTAGGATATCAATTCTAGGTATCAAATATGTAAACATCCAAACAAAAATATTGACATTGATCTCGATGCAAATTTCCCATGGTTTTGATATCTCAACCAATGCAATGCCTAGCCTCCCAATGCATACATCCAAACGGAGCCCAAACGATTTTGTTTAGAATCATCTGGCCGTTTTTTTTTTCTCACGTACGGTCGATTCTTTTAAGGACTAGTGAGTTGTATTCAAACATAAGTTCCTGGCAGCGATAGCGGAGACGAGACATTGATCTGGTCATTCAGGATATATATAGAGATATTGATCGTGCTTGGTCTAGCGTGTGGAAGATGAATAAATTACCGTCAATGACGTGGAGGCAACAAGGCCGACAGAGATGAGGTAGCATTGAGCTAGAATTTGGTCCATGTAGTAGTAGTAAGGGCATCTATTATGTGCAAAAAACCACACCTTAAGTCCTATGTGGCAATGCTTGTAGTCTACTTTATACATAGGGAAAGAAATAAGAATTGTCCATAAGCTTGTAGGTGACCTTAAGCTTATGGATTGTTCACGAGTAATAAAAAATAATTTACTCTCTCTCCCTGTAGGATGAGACATGTGGGTCCCAGCTTATAGTTAAAGTTCACCTTATACATAGTGGTAAATTTTAAGAAAGATGAGTCACACCTTATAGCTAAAGTTCACTTTATACCTAGATGATGCCCTAACCGAGCAAGTAGTACAGTACCGAGATTGGTCAACTCTTGATGACTAGGGCAGGGCAGTAGGGCACATCACTATCATGATTGGGTCATGCATGATATATAAGTTGCTCCTTCTGTGTGTGTATATAAAAAAAAAAAGAACCATTGGTTTGGCAGCTCGACACGGTCCAGTGGAATGGTAAAAACAAGACGAATTAAAGGTCTGGTGAAAAAGATAGCCACCTCATGCGAGCGAGATGAATTGTGACAACATGTAGGAAAATACACTTCCGTGACGGTTACATGCATTAATCAGAATGGTGCTCAGGTCTGGCATGGTGTGGTAGGTTACTGGGGAGAATTATATTAGCGCTGAGTCAGTCGATGATGATGTTGCCCTGTTGTAGCTAGGTGGATGACCCTCTGGGGCAGGCATGCACATCTCTGTCATGAATGGTGAAACCAAGACAGCTTTCGTGACAGTTGGTTATTAGATCCAGGTCGTAGCCCGAACCGAACAGCCCGTCCTGTGTGTTGGAATGCAGCACTTGTTTCTCAGATTCTTGCACACGATTGGATTTTTAATTCTATAGTATAAAGATACTATCTTTGAACACACATGACCATGACATTGGCACAAATGAATGCCTCGTGACTAGTAATCTGATTGAATACCTGTAGAGGAGAAGGAGCATGGTGACTTTTTTATGTGATGATGATAATCTGAATTAATAATCCTATACTGTGACAGCATTTAAGTTGGTTCACATCAACCTTATCTCCTAGAATGCATAGTGTAGCAATATAGCACTGCAGCTTAAACAAGAACATTGCAGGCAGGGATAACAAGATGATGGACGGGGTGATGAGACCCCCTCCAAGTTGGACCCCAACTTGGACCAGTCCAGGAGAAATGAGCATTCATGTCACCTTTCGGAAGCATCCACCGTAAGACACCATCCATTCTTAGCAATGCTACCTACATAACTGTATCAGAAGCAGCAAAAGAAGCAGCACCTGTACAGGCTATGACTGAATGACTCTTTTTAAGAAATAAAGCCAAAAGTGTTGCCTTTTCCATTAATTAAGAAAAAGTTACCCAGTTTAATAGTGGAAAATCGGGTGAAAACCATACAGAAACACTAAGACCACACATCCATGACGACTGAGAACAACCAGGACCAAGCTCAAGACATCACTCCACCAAGACTTGATGGTCTCCCACCATTGCTGGAGAGAAGACCTATGGGATGAGTAGACACATGACACTCCAGCGTAGGCGAAGAAACCAATCCTCTCTCGGGGAGCTGCGCCAACGTGACATGGATGACCAGTGTCTAGGGCAACTCCGTCGTCCCCATGACATGAGGCCGAGGCTCTCAACATTGTCAAACTTCCGGGGCCGCCGTCTCGACTTCAAACTGCTTTGACACACCTGGTAGACCAACTTTTGTTATTTCTTCATCCTTCCTTTCCCAAATAGGAATTGAAGTTGAGCATCGTGCCATGGACGATGAGCATCCCAGTCACTTACTTTGCCTCCTGACACTAGTGCAGAGAGGCCCATTGGTCCCGGTTGGTAAGGGGCTTTAGTCCCGATTATCCAACCAGGACGGGGCAGTCGAGACTAAAGCCCCAACCTTTAGTCCCGGTTGCCCCACCAACCGGGACAAATGGGGGTACATGTGGCGGCGTCAGAGCGCGAGGGGGGTGGAGCTTTAGTCCCGGTTCGTAACACGAACCGGGACAAATAACCTTCTGCCGCGGCAGAGATTTGGCCCATTTCTATGCCGCGGCAGAGAATTCATTTTGGCGCATTTTGTTGCCGCGACAGCATTTTCGTCACTTTTTGTGCCGCGGCAGAGAATTCATTTAGGTTGTTTTATTGTTTATTTAGTGTTTTGCACTTATCAATGAAGGAACCGTTATATTACACAAGATCATCATGACAATATTACATTCGATACACATATCGAGTTCATGCACTACATACAAAAGTTGCTCTTTTTTACAATCCCTATTGTCTATACACAGCCGAATAGTATTCCCCTTTTGGGTTTATGACTTCTGCATCCAAGAATCCCGCCAATTCCTCCTGAATTGCTCGTACGCGATCCTTTGGCAGAAGACCATCCCGTAGATGTTCGATCTGATTTAGAAAAGGAGTCAGCCTATATGAATGAAACTAAACACAATTTGATTGTAATTAAAAACTATAGAAATTGTTTACGTACGTGGAGTTGCTCTAAATTTCTGCCCTTCTCATCGCACGTCTGCCGGATGAACTCGCAAACATAGTATCCACATAGATTGTTACCTGGTCCCTGCGTCAGGCACTTTACGAGAACAGAGTTCAATTAAAATAATAATCAAGCATGATAATAACTGTATCAAAACTAGAATCAAAGAGATGCGCGGATATAGCTAGTGGTGCTTACATCTAGTGGTTGAAATATAAGCTCCTTTTTCCAAACACCCCTAGCCTTGTTGGTGAACCGTTTCCAAGCGATGCCCGGCGAAGAAAACGAATAAAAGAAGTTATTAATTACTTGATATCATAAAATTCACGAACGTTGCCGATATAGTGTCGTAATGATTAGAATTACCGCTGGAGAAGCATCTGCATGTCCTTCCACGTCTTAAGGGGTTTATGTTTCGAGTCCATGACTAGTACACGCCCTTTGTCAAGTTGAATGATTAACAGAATATAGTGGAAGCTGCGAATGCATAACTAATCAATTATATACTTAACATCGAGTAAGCGAAATAGAAAGTGTATACAAGACAATAACACTCACTCGAAGTTGTAAGGAAAAAATATTTCCCTTCTGGTTTCTTGAAACCTTAACGCGTGTACTATATTATCCTCCGTATTCTGGGGGTTTGTTTTGAGATTAGCTTGATGAACCCAATATGGGTCAATGAAGCCAATGTCATAGATTTGTCCTCTGCTGCATTCGAGAATCTTCATTCTGCATATTACAGTATGATTATATACATGCAATAAACAAGGTGAGATAGCTGGAGACTAAATTAATTACAGAATTAGTACTTACAGACAATAGGCACTCATGATCGATTTGTCCAAGGCGTCTTGATTGAATAATTGAAATAGTTCATCAAATTCAATGGATATCATGTCATCCTTTTCTTTCCCATGATGCTTTTTTGTAACCCTCAGCACTATCCAATTAGCCCCGGCCTTTGTGGCATGCATGTACCAGTTATGCAATCTTCGCATTTTTGTTGGAAGATTGTTTACCTCCTCAGGTTTGACGAGAGGTTTGCCGTACTGGTATTTGTACGCTACTTCACTCACGGGGAAGTACTCTAACTGGGATAAGTACTGGGCAATACTCATACCTTGAGCAGCGACAGTTTCTCCGTATTGTGCAACTACCTCTGGATCATACTGCTCTTCGGCCCCATATTTGCTCGACCCCACATTGGTTTGGGAAATCACCTTGAGAGGGGCGCAAGACTGTTTTGCTTGTTCTCTGAGCTGGGCAACAGATTTCTCGCTTGCATCAGTACTGCTCTTCGAGCCTTTTTGTGCCGCATGTGACTTGAGAATAGAATGCTCATAGTCTGATGACAGCTTTGGCTCGGGTTGATGAAGAGACTTTAGCATTTTCAACACTTTGGCTTTTTCTTCTTTGGTGTTGGGGAACTTTGGCTCTTTCGGCCGCCTCAGCTTAGCGAAAAACGCTGTCGTTTCCGCATCAACGATCGCCGCAGTATCCTCTTCAGTACAGTCATAAGCTCTCTTTGGAGGAACCTTTGGTACTTTTGGAAGAGACTCTTGTTTATGTTTCGGCGATCGCTTACCACGACGCAGAGTAGCGATACGCTTACGCTTTTTATCGTGAGGCGCCGGCGATGGCTCCCGCGGCGATGGCTGCGCCGGAGATTGGTGAAGCGATGGAGCCGGGTGAGGCGACGAAGACGGCTGCCGCGGCGGCGATGGCCTCGCTAGAGACGGGTGAGGCGGCGGCGAAGATGGCCTTGGCGTGTGATTTAGAAGCACGATACATTCCTTTGGCCATAGAATGGTGACGTTTTTTGCGTCTCCCAGTTCAGTCACATCCCCTTCACCTGCAGGGTAGTCAAGCTTCAAAACTTCAAAGGTGGGCATGATTTCATCCACCCCGACAACAGCGTAGCCCTCTGGAACCGGACGACAGTGGTAAGTTGGTGTGGGTCCAATTGGTAAGGCATAGCCGACCGCCACCTTCATTGATATGTTCACAACTTTGACATGTAGCTCGCAGTGTGTCATCTCTGTGATATCATCCACTGGGTAGCCAACAGGAGCCATCGTCGGTGCACCATCGTCATCGCCATTTTCATCACCCGGGACCTCGGTGGAAGCCACACTGCTTTTTCGATTATTCGATGGGTCGGTAGCATCGAATGCAGTGTGCTGCTGAGATGGGCCGGTAGTACTTTGCTCTTTAAGTGCGTTAATTTCATCTTGTTGTTGCTTTATTCGTTCTTCAATTATACGCATTCGCTCTTTCTGACTATCAGCTTCAACTTCCGCCCTGTCCTTTCTCCTCTGACGGCTTCTATCAGGATATTTCTTCCTCTCTTCGGGAAACCCAGTCCTCCATGGTTGGGAGCCTCTTGTGCCTCGTGTTCGTCCATCATGTTCCTTATTTCCAAGGGCGAGTGTGAGCTCATCATTCTCTCTATCGGGAATGAAGTCCCCATCTTTAACAGTCTTTACTGCTTTTCTCATCCTCTCGATTGGCAAGGGGTCTTCTCTATGTCGTATGTTATATATACGCATCCCTTCCGAGTCCAACGTTCCCCCATGCCCGTAAAACAAATTCCTTGCACGTTCTACCCAATCGTCTGTCTCTGGGGTGATCTTTTTAGCACGCAGTTCATTCTCAAGTTTCTCCCACTTAGGAATGCCAGCCATGTAGCCACCTTGCCCCATAGTATGGTGATACTTCTTGTTAGCAGCATTCATCTTATTCGTTGCAGACATTTTCTTAGCTTTTTCTGATGTCTTGTATTCCACAAACTCAGCCCAGAATGGTTTTATCTTCTCAAACTGAATATTCTTGAAATCGGGAGTCTTCTCTTTCACGACATAGTCAAGGTGCAATCTTTTCTTCCAGTTGGTGAAACACTGGGCCATCTTCTTCAAAGCCCACTCCCTGACCTTAGCCTCCATGGCTCTCCCATGTTCTAAGGTGTCCTCAACTGGATCCTCCGCATTTGGATCCAGCTCTATCTTCGGTAGTTTGAAATTAACCATGAGCCTCTTCCACAGTAAATCTTTGGCGTGGTTAGGGACAAATAAACATGTTCCCTCTTCACCCGCATTAGCAGGCCTATTCCAATTTCGAATGGTGATCGGGATTAAGTCCCTAACGATTACTCTGCATTGTGCCACAAATTTGTTTGCGACAACTTCGGGAGCCATCGGTTTGCCGTCTTCAGCGACATCTTCGATCCTGAACCTCTCATGGTCGTGCAACTTTTTGGTTGGGCCTCGTCTGCTCTTTTTAGTAGATTTGTTCGATCCGGAGGGCTAACTGAAGAAAGATCGTCGTTACTATTTCTATATAGATAGCAAATGATTAATTAATGAATTAATTATATTACATGCACCTCGCCGGAGCGGTCGTCTTCTCGATTACACAAGGCATCGCCTTCTCCCTCGCGGAAGGCAACACCTTCAACCTCAAACAAGTCGTCTATTCTGGTAAAAAGAGGATCACCCTCACCGGAGTTGTTCAGAAACGTTGATACATCTAAATTTTCTTCCCCGCGGATCACACCTTGGATCAACTCTTCCTTTTCTTCGTCTCTGACGTGTGGGTCCATATTTTCTGCATAGGTGGAAAAACGAATAAGTCAAAGCGGCTAAGGGAGAAAGTTAGGTACGGTGTTGAGAGATATAAACCCTAATTAAGAGAAACCCTAATATATACATACACAATAATAAAAATGAAGAGAAATCCTAAACCCTAAACCTAGCTACAAAAAGTAAATTGTGTAGTAGATAGGTAACTCTAGCTAAAATCAACTAAAATCAATATTCCGGAGTTCCGAGGGGTGTAAAACCTAGTTCGGAGAAACCTCGGATGCATCTGAGAGGGGAACATGAGTATAAGGCTACAAAAGGGAAACTATCTAGCAGATAGGTAACACTAGATACTAACAAAATACCATATTGGAATCGATTTAAGAGGGTTCGGAATGCCCTGGCGAAGGCACGTCGTCGAACCCACATGCACCTAAGGGGTATTAATGTTTCCTTATCTAAGATAGGGCTTTAAGTTACTTGACAATGTGAATCAGGTCTGGGGCTAACCACAGTGACTGACCAGTGGGGCCGAAGACCAATAATACCAAACTAATTAATAAACCTAATAATACCTAACTAATAATAAACCTAATAATCCAAACACCGAAAAGAAAGGGAAACAATCAACACATGGCATCGATGCAATGCTCAAGCAAGTATGATGATATGACAAGTTAATTTGCATTGGAATGTAACCCTAAGACATGCTCGACGATTTAATCGGGGTTCCGAGGGGTGAAAACCCTAACTCGGGGAACTCCGGAACATATGAGAGGGGTGCATTTGTTCTTCTAATTATACTTGTCATTTAAGTTTTTGAACAATGCATGATTATAGGTTAAATAGATAGGTTTCATTTTTCTGAACAATTTGATATATTATTTGTATTTTTCTGACTTATAAACAATAAGTTATTGATTTTACAATATTAAATCATTTTCTGGAATTATTAAATCATTTAAAATTGAATTACTGTGTCAATATGACATTAGCAAAGGGTTGGGTTTTTTTACCCAGACAGAACCTAGCCACTGTGACTGACTACTGGGCCCTAGGCCACATCAGCAAGCCACCGTGGTGGTCAAAGGTCAGCGGGCCCGTGGGCCACGTCAGCGTGACGCCGGGGTGACATCATCTCGGCGGCCACCGTCGGGTGGTCACCGGGGACGGCGCTGTGAGGCGTGTGGGGCGACGGGGCTAGGCTTGATTGAAGCAGCGCGTCGAGGTAAGCAATAAAGTGGCGGCGCCGCTCGAAGAAGGTCACCGGAGCTGGGCGCACGGCGGGCAGCGGCGGCGGTGCTTGCAGGGACACGACGCGTGGCGGCTACAACAAGCAAGCAGGCAAACGGAGGGCACTGGGAGGTGCAGAGGCTCACCGCGCGTTAGATAGTGGCGGCGCCGCTCCTTCTTGGTTACCGGAGCGTCGCCTCTGTCGAGCTCGAGCGGCGGCAGCGTCGGGCGGGGGGGAAGTAGCTGGGGCGCGCACGGACGGAGGTGGCGGTGGTGGCGGACGGAACGCGCGGGGGGCGGCGAGCTCGGGCAGCCTGCCGGCGTCGAGGGCGGTTCCTGTGCGCGCGTCGGTGAGAAGCAGAGAAGTGAGATGGGGAAGAAGAAGAGGAGGCGCGTCAGTTATAACCAAAGGACCTTTAGTCCCGGTTGGTGGCTCCAACCGGGACTAAAGGGTCATTCGTCCCGGTTGGAGCCACCAACCAGGACGTATACTCCAATTTTTTCAGAAGACCAAGGGTTGGCGCGCGCAGGGATCTTTAGTCCCGGTTGGTGGCCCCAATCGGGACATATGACCCTGTTTTCAAATTTTATCAGGAATTTTCTCTTTGTTCCCGCCTTATTTTTTATTTTGGGGTTTAAATTTGTAATGTTTTTTAAATGATAATTACTTTGGAATTTAGAAAAACTTTAAACATAAAAAGTGTTTGAATTTGAATAACTAATTCGAAACCATTTTCTGTTTTTAAAAATAATTAATGTAACCATTTAAACTATGAACCATTTAAAATTAAAAATGAATTAACTTATATTTTTTGAATATTAATTTGGAATTTAGAAAAACTTTAAACATAAAAAGTGTTTGGATTTGAATAACTAATTCAAAACCATTTTCTATTTTTAAAAAATAATTAATGTAACCATTTAAAATTAAAAATGAATTAACTTATATTTTTTGAATATTAATTTGGAATTTAGAAAAACTTTAAACATAAAAAGTGTTTGAATTTGAATAATAATTCAAAACCATTTTCTGTTTTTAAAAATAATTAATGTAACCATTTAAACTATGAACCATTTAAAATTAAAAATGAATTAACTTATATTTTTTGAATATTAATTTGGAATTTAGAAAAACTTTAAACATAAAAAGTACGGAAAATAATGGGCGGAAAGAAAATTTGATTAGGATAGAACTGGAATTAAAGTACATAACGCAACTAACACAAAGTTACATAGAAGAACTAAAAATTAAGATACATGGCCAGATTAAGCCACAATCGTCCGAACTTGTTTTGCAATGTTGGAATAATTCAATCATGCTCCTGCCTACACCTGTAATACTCGCCACTATAGTCGTCGTACTCGCCGCGGTCGTCGTCGCTGTCGTCGTCGGGGTCGCCGTAGTTGAACCTTAAAGGCTGAGTACGAGTGGGCTGGAATTGAGGGTAGCGCAGGCGGGGGCTAGAGTCGGTGGTCGTGTCGTAGGCCATGACGCTCTAGAGAGTCTGGTCGCGCCACCACAGCCGACGGCCGGCCTCGTTGAAGTTCGGAGGAGGTGGGCCGTCCTCCTCGTTCCTGGCGAGTGCCCTCTCATGCCGATCCACGAAGAAGGCTTCCCAAGTCGGGAAATAGTCGGGATGCCATTTGGGATTCCTCCGTTGCTCCGGCGTGAGCTCGAAATAGTAGTGGTTCGTGATGGCCATCCAACGCGCCACACCTAGAGGGACAGGAGGAACCGGCACGCCTCCGGTGCTTAGCATCCAGCCGACGGGGACACAGTAGCCCAGCGGGCAGGGGTAGTTCGAGGCGCAAAGCGCCTCCGCCTCCCTGGGAGTTAGTGCTACGGTGGAAGTCATGGGAAAGAGTGATGAGGTTGCAGATATGAGTCTAGAGATGTGCAATGACAATGGAGGCCAACCCTACATATATATAGTGAGAAATGGCAGGAAGATAACTGGAGGGAAGAACTGGCGGGAAGAACCGGCGGGAAAAACTGGCGGGAAGAAATGGCGGGAAAAACCGGACCCACTTCCTGCCGATTCGGCAGACATTTGTCCTTTTTACCCGGGATGGACGAAAAGGTTTGAGATGTCCCGGTTGGGAGATAGTCCATGTAAGGTGGTCTCTATTTTAGTAAAATGGGACGGTAGCATTCTGAAACGGCATTTTGGTGGTTACTTCACAAAACGACCCGTTTTTTACGCTCGAAAAATGGAAAAGGGCTTTTCCATGCGACAAAAAGGAAAACTTTCTCCTGCAACATTGTTCTCCATACCAATGTCCACACACATGCATAATATGGGCACAACATCACAAATTATGCCGTGATTCAGCACATAACATCAGTCATTTGGACCGAAAGCCATGAAACCTCGAACATGATAGGTCATTTTGTGAAGGTTTTTTCGAAACATGATTAATATACCAAGTATGGTATTTTTTATTTCATCTATGTAACATAATATGACACCACGCGAAGGATTTTCATTGTTCGGATTTTTTTTGAATTTATTATGCCCGTTTTGAATTATCTGAATTTCTAACTACGGTCAAACCGGTGTGCATGAAGATAGGGGACGAGCATCGTTAGAACTTGCATTAGATCTCTGAAGAAACCACATATTGCGAGTATAAAAATGTTTTTTTCAAAAAATCACGGGCGATAGATCATGTACCTGTAGTACAAACCGGACCCACTTCCTGCCGATTCGGCAGACATTTGTCCTTTTTACCCGGGATGGACGAAAAGGTTTGAGATGTCCCGGTTGGGAGATAGTCCATGTAAGGTGGTCTAGTATTTTAGGAAAATGGGACGGTAGCATTCTGAAACGGTATTTTGGTGGTTACTTCACAAAACGACCCGTTTTTTGCGCTCGGAAAATGGAAAAGGGATTTTCCGTGCGACAAAAAGGAAAACTTCCTCCTGCAACATTGTTCTCCATACCAATGTCCACATACATACATAATATGGGCACAACATCACAAACTATACCGTGATTCAGCACATAACATCGGTTATTTGGACCGAAAGCCATGAAACCTCGAACATGATAGGTCATTTTGTGAAGGTTTTTTCGAAACATGATCAATATACCAAGTCTGGTATTTTTCCTTTCAACTATGTAACATAATATGACACCATGCGAAGGATTTTCATTGTTCGGATTGTTCTAAAAATGGGACGGTAGCATTCTGAAACAGGATTCATTGTCGACACCACGCGGAGGGATTTCGGCAGGCTAGGCCAGGCAACACTAATGATAGGGGTGAGTGTCGACATTATGTCTTGCGGCGTGTACCTTGTCCCGGATGGTGTCACCAACCGGGACTAAAGATGAACCTGTAGTCCCGGTTGGAGACACCAACCGGGACAAAACACGAGTCCGCACTAATAATAGGGGTGAGTATCGACATTATTTCGTAAGTGTCGACACTATGCCGAGCTGCTTGTACTATAAATAGGCATCCTTGCGAGTCCAGTCCTCCAGCCAGTTTGAGGCATCTACAAGATGGTTTTCGAGAGCAGGGACACCACTACGGCCAGTTTCAGGGAGATGCCGACGGAGCCCAGTCCTCCGGCATCTCCGAGAAACTGGTCATAGAGGCACTCCCTAATATGTGAAATTAGTTAGCTCTGAGGCGTATTGATCTAGTTAGAGAAGTTACAAGCTGCAAGATGGTTTTCGAGAGCAGGGACACCACTACGGCCAGTTTCAGGGAGATGCCGACGGAGCCCAGTCCTCCGGCATCTCCGAGAAACTGGTCATAGAGGCACTCCCTAATATGTGAAATTAGTTAGCTCCCAGGTGTATTGATCTAGTTAGAGAAGTTACAAGCTGCAAGATGGTTTTCGAGAGCAGGGACACCACTACGACCAGTTTCAGGGAGATGCCGCCGGATCCCAGTCCTCCGGCATCTCCAAGAAACTGGTCATAGAGGCACTCCCTAATATGTGACCGCGCGCGTTTGGAGATCAGATCTTAATGGTAAGTACGAATCGGGACAACTTCTTCATAGTCCCGGTCCAGCCACAAAACGGGACTAACACTCAAGACATTTATTAATATTAAAAACTGAGACTACAAAACCGGGACTAAAGGCCCCCCTATATATAGTCCCGGTCAAGCCACAAACCGCGAAAGATATCCTTTGGTCAAGCCACAAACTGCGAAAGACATGAACTAGAGTTACATAATATGAGCATGAACTTCTTGGCATATGTCCTTCCTTATGATCGCTTCAGACGTAACCATGGAGCATCTTCTTTACTTAACGGAATGCTTGGGTCAGTTTTCACTGTGAAGGGCGGAATTTCATCAAACTTATTATAATCTTCTAACATGTCTGTCTTGTCCTCGATTCCCACGATGTTTCTTTTCCCTGAAAGAACTATGTGACGCTTTGGCTCATCATATGATGTATTCATTTGCATATTTTTTCTTTTTTCGGTCTGGAGGACATGTACTTCACATAGAAAACCAGAGACACATCATTGGCTAGGACGAATGGTTCATCTCTATAACCAAGATTGTTGAGATCCACTGTTGTCATTCCGTACAACTGGTCTATCTTTACCCCTTCCCCATTCAGGTTGATCCATTTGCAGCGAAACAAAGGGACCTTAAAAGAGACTCCATAGTCTAGTTCCCATATCTCCTCTATGTAACCATAATATGTGTCCTTTTGTCCATTCTTGTCTATTGCATCAAAGCGGACACCACTATTTTGGTTGGTGCTCTTTTTATCTTGGGCGATCGTGTAGAATGTATTCCCATTTATTTCGTACCCTTGGAAATTCAATACAGTAGAAGATGGTGACGCGGCCAACAAGTATAGCTGATCTCCAACAGTGGTGTCATTCAAGAGATGTGTCCGCATCCAACCACCGAAAGACTTCATGTGTTCATTTGTAATCCATGATTCAGGCTTCCCCGAGTTTTTGGAGCGTACAATATTCTTGTGTTCCTCGATATACAGAGCTGCCAAGGTGGAATTATGTAGAACTGTGTAGTGTGCTTTAGTGAAAGAATCCCCGTCCCTGCATATCATTGCTTTCTTTCCCAGCGTGCCTTTTCCACTTAGTCTTCCCTCATGCCGCGAGTCAGAAACACCAATCGGCTTAAGGTCAGGAATAAAGTCAACACAAAACTCAATGACCTCCTCTGTTCCATATCCCTTGGAGATGCTTCCTTCTAGTCTAGCACGGTTATGAACATATTTCTTTAAGACTCCCATGAACCTCTTAAAGGGGAACATATTATGCAGAAATACCGGACCGAGAATGGCAATCTCTTCCACTAGGTGAACCAGGAGATGCGTCAAAATATTGAAGAAGGATGGTGGGAACACCAATTCAAAACTAACAAGACATTGTACCACATCCTTCTGTTAGCTTGGCAGAATATCTGGATTGATTACCTTCTGAGATATTGCATTGAGGAATGCACACAGCTTCACAATGGGTACTCGAACATTTTCCGGTAGAATCCCCCTCAATGCAATCGGAAGCAACTGCGTCATAATCACGTGACAATCATGAGACTTCAGGTTTTGGAACTTTTTCTCTGCCATATTTATTATCCCCTTTATATTAGATGAGAAGCCTAACGGCACCTTGATACTGTAAAGGACTTCAAAAAAGATTTCCTTCTCTGCTTTGGTAAGAGCATAGCTGGCACGACTTAAGTGACGCCCTTTATCCGTCTTGTTATGTATATGCATGTTCTTTGGGTCTTTCATAATTTGTTCGTCCTCCCGTGCTTCTGGTGTATCTTTTGTCTTCCCATACACGCCTAGGAATCCTAGCAGTTTAACGCAAAGATTCTTCGTCAAGTGCATCACGTCGATTGAAGAGCGGACACGCAGGACTTTCCAATATGGCAGCTCCCAAAATATAGATTTCTTCTTCCACATGGGTGTGTGTCCTGTAGCGACGTCGTTCGGAACTGATTGACCGCCGGGACCCTTTCCAAAGATTACTTCTATGTCCTTGACCATACCAAATACATCATCACCAGCAGGGAGTTCAGGCTTCTTCCGGTGATCTGCCTCACCTTTGAAATGCTTGCCTTTCTTTCTTACGGGATGATTGGTCGGAAGAAATCGTCGATTCGCCAGGTACACAACTTTCTTGCATTTATGCAAATATGTACCTTCAGTCTTATCTAAACAGTGTGTGCATGCCTTATATCCCTTGTTTGTCTGTCCTGAAAGGTTACTAAGAGCAGGCCAATCATTGATGGTTACGAATAACAACCCTCATAGATCAAATGGCTCCTGTTTGTTCTCATCCCATGCACGTACACCTGGTTTGCCCCACAACTGTAAGAGTTCTTCAACTAATGGCCTAAGGTACACATCAATGTCGTTGCCCGGTTGCTTAGGGCCCTGGATGAGCACTGGCATCATAATGAACTTACGCTTCATGCACAACCAAGGAGGCAGGTTGTAGATACATAGAGTCACGGGCCAGGTGCTGTGACTGCAGCTCTGCTCCCCAAAAGGATTCATGCCATCCGTACTTAGACCAAACCATAAGTTCCTTGCGTCACCTGCAAAGTCTGGGAAGTCTCTCTCGATTTTTCTCCACTGTGACCCATCAGCAGGGTGTCTCAACTTCCCGTCTTTCTTACGGTCTTCTTTGTGCCATCGCAACAACCTGGCATGCTCTTTGTTTCTGAACATGCGTTTCAACCTTGGTATTATAGGAGCATACCACATAACCTTAGCAGGAACCCTCTTCCGGAGGGGCTCTCCCTCAACATCACCAGGGTCATCTCGTCTGATCTTATACCGCAACGCATTGCATACCGGACATTTATCTAAATTCTCATACTCCTTACCGCGGTAGAGGATGCAGTCATTAATGCATGCATGTATCTTTTGCACATCTAATCCTAGAGGACAGAGAGTCTTCTTTGCTTCGTAGGTACTCTCGGGAAGTTCGTTATGTTTTGGAAACTTCGGCTTTCATTATTTTCAGCATCTTTTCAAATGAGGAGTCAGTTAGACCACACTCTGCCTTCCATCGCAACAATTCCAGTGTGGTACCGAGCTTTGTGCTGCCATCTTCACAATTTGGGTACAACAATTTCTTGTGATCTTCTAACATGCCCTCTAACTTCAACTTCTCATTTTCTGTTTCACAGACTCGCTTTGCATCAGAAATGACCCTACCAAGTTCATCAGCCGGCTCATCTGATGCCCGTTCTTCACCTCTTTCCTCTCCATTGTGTTCCATTGCAGTATCACTGTATTCAGGAAACATATGATGATAGTTGTTATCATCATCTTCTTCTTCACCATCTTCCATCATAACCCCTCTTTCCCCGTGCTTGGTCCAGCAATTATAGTTGGGCATGAAACCTTTCATAATCAGGTGGCCGCGAATGATTTTCGAGGAAGAGTACTCCTTGTTGTTCCGACATTGAACACATGGACAACGTATAAAACCATTCTCTTTGTTTGTCGTAGCCACATCGATAAATTTATCCACGCCTTTCATATACCCGGCTATGCGCTGGTCACCGTACATCCATTCCCGACCGTTCATCTGCATCATATAAGTAAGTTTATCAAAAAACAGGACATCATAAATAGTGAAATGACCAATTCACATCGACACATGCATTGTATCAATGACAGAGAAAAGATAAGATTGCTAACCTTGATCGAGGGAATAAAGAGGAGAAAGCTCAAGTGCGTCTCGGACACCTTCTATATTTTTGTTCTATGAGAAATTGAACGGGATTATTCACTCAAACATTTCATCAAACACCTTGAATGCATGCATAGGGGAGAAAAAACTAGCACACCCCTCACACCTTCCACCAAGAGAAAAAACAGAGTGGAGGCAGAGGGGGCTGGGGCGTTGCATTTATAGAGGGCGGGAGCATACGTCCCGGTTAGATCCACCAACCGGGACTAAAGGTGTGTGCCACGCCACGTGGCTGTGGCCAAACCTTTAGTCCCGGTTGCTGGCTCCAACCGGGACGTATGCCCCATTACCAACCGGGACGCATGCCTCCGGGCCCGTGCCCGCTCGAACCGGGACGCGTGCCAGCATTAGTCCCGGTTGGTGGCGCAACCGGGACTAATGCTCTGAGGGGGCGCGAACGGATAGCCTGTTTTCTACTAGTGTGAGATCCAGGAATGTTTCTGTAACATTCCTTCATTCAGGGTGGAAGCATTGCATCATGAGTGGTGGTACCTCAGGATGAAACACATACATTAACAATTGTTGTTAACCAAAATAATTTATCAACTATTGTTGTTTAAAAAGTTGTTGCTTCTCCGATATTGCCGCTACTCTTTTAAACTGAATTTAAACTATTCTGAGGGTAGCGGTGTTCCTTACCCGTGTTGGTAAAAATCTTGTGCGGCACGACAAAGAAACGATCAATACTCATCCATTCCTAAATATGAGACATTTTGACATTTCAATTTAAGTTGCCAAAACATGTTATATTGAGAAATGGAGGGTGTACTACGTTCTCTTTTTGACGACCTGTTCCTAAGGGATGGGCTCTATACTTGTTAAAAATATATGAATCCTTAACCAGGATTAGTACATTTTTCTAAAAAAGGAATATATGGATGTTGAAAAATTACATTTGAGTGTCAACTTACTTCTCTTTTACTACATAGAGAGGCAATATTACATACAAACTTTGTTAGAGCATTTCCACTCACATTTCCGGGGGAACCTCCCCAGGCCGATTTTTTTATCCAAATGGAGAAAATTTGCCCGATCATGTTCCCAGGAGCCTAGTTTTCGCCAGATCAACCCAAATTACATCCGGCATTCTCAGGCCGAACCTGGGGCATCGGTTGTTCCTTGGGAACACCGAACGAAGCTGAATCGACGGGAAAACAATTCGCGTCGGTGGCCCTGCCCTGTCAGCGTATGAAGCGAGTCGTCCTCATCCCGTTGCCTCGACTCCTGTGATGGACCGTCGGGTAAATGTCTGCCTCACAACTCACCCACGCGTCGCCGTAATGGCGCGCCACCGCTCGCCCACCTTCCTGCCGCTTCCCCCTTCCCGCCCTCACCGCTACACCCCTCTCGTCCTTGCCGCCATTTCGGCTATAAATGTCGGCCGCTCTCACCGTCTCCAGAGACACTCTCCTACTCCTCCATTCCCCCACCTCAAACCTCCAAGACTCGGCGAAGATAAGAAGCCATGGTGGAGTCTATTCTTGTAGACATTTGTTGGGCCTCCAAGTGCAGAAGTTTGTAGAACAGCAGCAAGTTTTCCTTAAGTGGATCACCCAAAGTTTATCGAACTCAGGGAGGAAGTGGTCAAAGGTATCCCTCTCAAGCAACCCTGCAATTAAGATACAAGAAGTCTCTTGTGTCCCCAACACACACAATACACTTGTCAGGTGTATAGGTGCACTAGTTCAGCGAAGAGATAGTGAAATGCAAGTAGTATGAATGATTATAAGACAACAGTGTCAGAAAAGAGCTTGACGGGAGGAAAAGACTAAAGGCAATCTGAAATAAAGATGGAAGCAAGCAAACATGTAACAGATCTAGTTGTAAATGGTGTTTCAATGCTTATAAACAAGGCCTAGGGATCATACTTTCACTAGTGAATACTCTCATATAAATATCCTCTCTTCATGATACTACTCTGAACTACTCTCCGGTTGGATAACTCTAATCCACGGTAGGGCTATAACAACACTCCTTAAAGTTCGTTTTCCCCATATAGATAACCCCACACTGTCACCTTGAGAGCTAGATGGTTCCAACAAACACCACAATTTTATAGAGACATCCAACTCAAAATATAACTCATGACAAGTATTTCTATAATCTTTAGTCTTAGTGCCACACGGTGTGTACGCTGTCACTTTCACACACGTGGGGATAGCCGGAGATCTATTAAAGTACTTGAGTAGCAGAGTGGATCTACTTGATTACAAAGCTCATGACCACAATAAGATCATGCATAGAGAGAGAGAGAGATGAACACATAGCTACCGGTAGAGCCCTTAGCCTCGAGGGAGAACTACTCCCTCCTCAACATGGGAGTCAGCAAGGGCGATGGAGATGGTGGTGGAGTCGATGGAGATGGATCCGGGGGCAATTCCTCGTCCCGACAGGGTGCCGGAATAGAGACTTTTGTCCCCCGAATCTCCCCTTCGGTGGTGGTGGCGCTGCGAAACTTTTCGTGGATGTATGCCGGTTGTTTTAGGGTTTCTACATCGGAGGCTTATTATAGGCGAAGAGGCGAGGGGAGGAGGCGGACAGGAGGGCCCACACCATGTGGTTGCGCCACCAGGGCTACCCGCGCCACCATAGGGTGTGGCCGCCCTGGTGTCCCCCTCCGTCTCTACTTCTTGTTTCCGTATTGCTCCGGGAAAAATAGGCAGATTGGCTTTTGTCCCGTCCAATTCCAAGAATATTTATTTTTTAGCTTTTCTGAAACTAAAAATAGCAGAAAACAGGCAACTGGCACTGCAGCATCTTGTCAATAGGTTAGTTCCAGAAAGTGTATAAAAATACCTCAAAGTGTAGACAAAACATAAGACAAATGATATAAAACAAACATGGAGCATCAAAAATTATAGATTCGTTTACGATGTATCATGGAGCGTTATCCCGGCAACCAGGCGGCGGCGAATGGCTTCGGCCGCCGGTCCCCCCAGCCGTGGGAGGCCTGCCTCTTACACGACACCGGCTACCCGTCACCGCCAAACTTCTGCTGCCCGCCGACATGGAAACTCAGCGCAAGCGGCGTTCCCGTGCCGCCGGTGCCGGAGAGGGAGGAGAGGATGGACGAGATCCAGGCCGCCACCACCGGCATGGACCCCGAGGAGACGAAAGACCTGGGGAATGACACGCACTGGGATGCGTTCTTTGCCGAGCGACGGGCAAGGCAGCTAGCCCACCACGAGGGCGGAGGGCCGCCGCCAGCGTGCAACAACTCCAAAGGACGTCGCAGTGGTGTAGCGTGCCCGGACGGACTCTCGCTGCCATCCTCGAGCACATTGCCGATGGCAACAACCCACCCCTGGGTTATGTTGGGGATATGCTATATGGGTATCCTCATAGCATGTCTCTTATCTGACTAACCCGGGTGGCCCATAGTCGGTAGCATGGCCCATGGCCTGCTGGGCAGCCCAGTTAGGTGGATCCAGAAGGGAGGCCCATGCCGGATAAAGGAAGGCTACGGTGGAGTCACCAGCATACCCGGAGCCTTGGAGTGCAAGATACACAAGACTAGTAATAGACGATGTAGGACTCTGTAACATGTCCGGCTAGGACTTTTCCCTGTAACCCTAGGTCCTGGCGACTATATAAGTCGGGCCTATGTGAGCCTTTAGGGCACAATCTCATACAACATTAGACAACCTCGCACAGCGAAACTATCTCTGTAACTCGGCGTATTGCCCTTATAGTGATTTCTAGCAGGAGTAGGATTCTGCCATCGTTGTGGGATCTGAACCTGGGTAAGCTGTGTTACCTCATACCCGTCAACCGTCCGCCTTACCCCACGTCTCTAAACACGCACTGTGAGGACCCCTCCATGGCGTACTCGTCGGCAATACCACGACAGTTGGCGCCCACCGTGGGGCAAGAGGCGCTTCAGGCTCTTCAGCGGGAGAGGACCAAGATCTTCGCGGGAATCGGCGAAACCGTAGCCATCGGCGAGTTCTCTTCTCCGGCAATGTTCCGATCGTCCCTCCCGACGAGTTCTGGATCCCGGCGAAGACGAACCCTCCGTGGTGTTCGATCGTTCCTATCGGAGACATCCACCTCTTCATTGGCGAAACCGACTCGGGCACTAGTTCCCTGGGAGTCGGAGGAACATCAAGACCCGCACGGACCGCCTACGGGCAGGATACGTTCGCAGAAGGATCGATGTCGGATCTCTCTTCGGAATTTGCCGGCAAAGATCGGAAAAATTCAAGGCCCACCCAAACCGCCCCTGTGCAGGATATAAATGTGGAAGATCACTGCAAATCCGTCGGCTTAGTCCGTGCGTCTGGACAGCAGAGATCCAAGTTCGTCAGCATGGTTACCATCTTCGATCTGGCGCGCTGCATTCAGAGAGAGGGCGAAAACCCCCGCGATTACCTGGCCAGGTGGCTCCGCATACGAGCCGACCTAGCCCACTACCCCGATGATAACGCTCTGTATCACTTCGTGGAAGGACTGGACCGTGGCACGCATCTCCGACATTCTTTAAGACGGCAGCAGGCAACAGGACGCCTTACCCTCGAAGAGATGGTGAGGACCGTCAACAACTACGCGGAGGCCGAAGCGGTAGCTCAGACAGCGCTTGCGCTCATTGACGGAGCCCCTCCGATTCAGCCACCGCCCCCACTACCTCCGGCCGCCATCGTCGTAGCAGCACCACCACCTCCAGTCATCGTCGAGCCCGTTGCACCTCCACCGCCCGTCATCGAGGAAGTCCTAGCACCCTCCGACTCTATCATTGACGCGCTTTATGCTGATTTCAGTGCAGATTCAGAGGAGATAGACTTCAGTCCAGAAGAGCTAGACTCCGCTATACAGGAGATGGAGGAGGAGTACTCGCGCGACGAGCAGGCCAACAACGCCGTCGCATCCCGAGGGGTGTTTGTCACCATTGGGACGACGATGGACGAAGATCAACCCGGACGAGCTCTGCCTACGGCGCTGGAAAAGGGGAAGGGGCCACTTATTGCTGCTGACGATGATCGCACAAAAGACATGCCTCCTCTGCCCAATCCAGTGCAGCAGCCGCAGGAACTCGGCATCGGCCCGAGTAACAACAACACCGCAAACTTACCGCCTCCAGCATCTACATCTGCAGCAGCCCAAGTTACTCCAGCTGATAGAGTAATGTACGGCAATCTCCTCATCGAGCCACTGACCGTTGCTCATATCCGGAGCGTGACCCAGCTTGACGAGAAGCGCCAACAACTGCTGGAGGAAGCACAAGCCATTGAGGAGCAAGGCGCAAAACTAGATCGAGATCTGGTCAACGCGCAGAAGTCCATTGAGAAAGCTAGAGCAATGGAGGCCGAGTACAAGACTCTGCTACAGCAGCAGAAGGCTAAGAAAGCTCCAGCTCGCATCATCAACGATCCTGGTGTACGGCGCAACCTAGGATGGGCTCCCTCGAAGCCGGCACAAGCCAAGCCTTACATTGACAGTGAAGGCAAGTAGGTGATGCCCACCCCACTCATTAACCTCGCCGTCGCCAAGACCCTTCTGGAGCAGTATAGATCGGCTGAGGCAGTGGAACAGGTCTGATGCAGCCCGTCCTACGATCGCTACTACATCTACTCCCACGAGCTCCCCAAGTGGACCCATGACTCGCGCCCGAGCCAAACTCCTTCAAGCTAAGGTGAACTCGCTCCTCTCCTTGTGTGACTTCGATACACCCTTGGTTGGCCTGCTACTTCATACGCATACCTTGTGCATCATCAGGTACGAAGAGAAGGACCCACAGAACGGAGGAGCACCAGCGGAAGAGACCAAACGCTCTCTGTCACCAGCGGTACTACCGGACCTGGCGACCGGTACTACCGCCCGGCGGCACTACCGCCCTCTGCTACCGCCACCAAAAGACGCCCCCAACAGTAGCCAAAAACTCTCTGTCTCCGGCGGTACTACCGGACCTGGACCCGGTACTACCGGACCCCGGCACTACCGCCTCCTGCTACCGCCACCAACAGACGATGCCAGCGGAAGTCCCAAGACGACAAGCGGCATTACCGGGCCGAAGGCGGTACTACCGGCTGACCGGTACTACCGGTCGTGCTGGACCGGTACTACCGGACCTGGGAAGACCTGATCGTGTTAAGTCGGGCCAGCTCCCTGTAACCCTCTCTATATTTCGCTATTTGTTCCTAAAATACCCCTGTTTTCGTTGTTGGCCTATATATAGCCCCCACCCTCCATTGTAAACCCTAGACTTGGATAATAATAGATTAAGGAAACCCTTTGAGGAACTTATATCTATTGGTCTCATGCTCCTACCAAGGAGCACCGGATTATCCACCCTCCTCTTGGATCTTGCCTAGTGCGTTCAAGTTGTACAAGGCCTTGGGTTCTCGGTTTCTCGCCCCCAAGTCGTCAAGATCTCACCAAGCACCTCGTCCCCCGTTGTTGGCGTGGAGAGAGAGCTTCGCCCAACAACGATCCTAGAGATTATGTTGGACCGGTTGCCACCGTCGTGAGTTATCGGCGTGTATCGTGTTTTGTGTGCATGAGTTCGTCGGGTTCTCCGTGTGTGTGTGTTCCTGGATTTCATCCCCTTTCCCCCTTCCACCGCCTTACCCTCGATTCCCGCGGAGATTCGTGAAAGATCGGGCCACCCCAAGGGGTTACCCCATAACATCTTGGTATCAAGAGCAAGGTTGATCACGAATTTCCCCCCAATTTTTCTTTTGTCCACCTTAAAATCGAAAATCCCACCAAAAAGAGCCCCAATTTGCCTTCGGATCGATCTTTGGATTTGGTGAGTTTTTCGTGGTTTTGGTCCATAGATCTGTGGCTTTTGGAGTCGATCTATAGCCCCTGTTGTTCCTAGCCTAGCCTTTCGGTCAGATTTCCCACGAATTTGAGGTTTGTGTCAATTGGATCTCGTTCCTGTTCTGTGACTAGCGGTACTACCGGTGGCTCAGGCGGTACTACCACCGTCCGGTACTACCGCCCGTACCAAGCGGTACTACCGTGCGCCACATAAGGTTTTGCTTCTTCTCTTGACACCTCAACTTCGTTTGCTGACTTTCCATCTTCAGTTTGTTCGTGTTTCGCGTGTTTGTCACCAATTTAACACAAGCTTCTGCATCAAAGTCACCCGCGCTCATCGACACCGCGACACTCGAACATCACCCCCACCAACGGTTGCAAGTCGTCAACAATACCAAAGGTATAACTTGCGCCCCTTTGACAGCCCCATATCTTCCTTTGTGTGTATCTATCCTATGAGAGCAACTCATTTTGTGTTTGTCTAAGCATTGTGCACTTGCCTTCGGAAAGTGAGAGTGTGAGGCCAAATACAAAAGCTAACATAGTAGCATAGAAAAGAAACAAAAAAAGAGAAAAAGGAAAAGAATCAAAAAAAAGAGAGAAAAAGATACATAGTCTCCCAATACAAAGAGAATACCAAGCTTGTGAGCCAAGAAAGAGAGAAGAAAGAGCGCACCAAGGCAAGTGCACAAATATATTGCTTATCCTCTTTTGGCAAACGAGTTGTCGTCTCTCCTTGAGTTGGCACGACAACCGAGTGTAGTCTTCGTTAGGACCTTTTGTGCTCATTTTCATAGTCGTGCTAACCCCGTTTTTCTCCATGTGTGTGTTTTCCGTGTTTTTGCAGATCGTTTCCTTTTGCTTTTGATCTTTGGTTCTTTACCACGTAGAACAATAACCTTTTACTTAGATCGTTTCACTTGGTTTTCCAGAATCCTAACCTTTCACCAAAAGCTTTTGAGAGTTGTAGCATATTTGTGTGTGAGTTTCTTGCCCATTTCACTTTGCACGCTGTTCGCTCATTTGTGTGGCAATTGGTTTGATATAATCTCCAAGGTGAGGTAAAAGGCTAACTCTACGCACCCTTATTCTCCATATACAACCCTTGTTGGCTTTTCATCATGGACAGGCATGGAGAGCCATCCCAACCACCACAACCTCCGGAGGACGACACACAATTCATGACAAGATGGGACCATTGGAAGGTCCGAGGAGAATTCAACTACCGTTGTGAAGCTCTCGAGCGGCGCCAAGATGAACAATTTAGCGAGGCTCGCGTGGAATTCAAGAACATCGACAACCACTTCGAAGAAGTCCGTGGCCAAATGCATGCCATGCAACACAACCTCGGTCATCAAAATGAAGCCCTTGGTCATGCACTCGCCTCAACGGATGAGAAGCTTCAACGCCTCATTGATGGACTAGCAAGGCCACGCTCGTGCGAATCAAGCTCATCTCGGCACTCCTCAAGTGCATCAAGTGCACCTAGCCGTCACGCTTCAAGGCACCGGGATGGACCCGTTCTTCAATCCATGAGCTCTTCTCAAGCGGTACCATCTCCGCGACACGCCGCGACGTCAAGCTATGATGGTGACCTCTCCGCAAGACCTCCACGACGTGAAGTGAACCGGCCACAACCAAGGGCACTTGTGATCCAACAAGAGCAACCTCACATGGACCACCAAGCCCATCGCCGTCGACATGTCCTTTCAACAACAAGTGAAGCACCCGAAGAGGACGAACAAGATCACCGTCGACGTGAAGCACTCGAAGATCCTCCAAGGCGTCATCATCGACATGATCGTATATGTAGGCAACATGATGGTCATGACGAGCCTCCTCTACATCAAGAAGAAGAAGAGCAGCCCATTGCGCATGCGGCTCGACGTCCTCCTCGCCATAGGGCACAAGACAATGCTCCTCGGCACCACCCACGACAAGAACAAGAGCAAGCTCCCCAAGCTCGTCGTGAGGACCATCAACCTCCTCCCCAAGCTCGTCGTCAAAACCAAGTTCCACCACCAAACGCGGCACCTCAACAACCACAAGAGCAACGCAACCATCACCAAGCAAGACATGAGAGCTCGGATGATGATGGTGACCGCCCAAATCATGGCAACCGCCGCAACCGGAACCGCAATGGAGAAGAAACTTTCGGCAAGCTCAAATTCACCATGCCCAAGTTCACCGGTTCCAATGAACCCGAGGAATATCTCTCGTGGGAACTCAAGGTCGACAAGATCTTCCGCATGCACAACTATAGCAATGAGAAGATGATGGCCATGGCATCCCTCGAGTTTGATGAGTATGCCAACCTTTGGTGGGAACAAGTCCAACTCGCTCGCGAAGCAAAAGAAGAGCCTCCAATCGCAACTTGGCAAGATATGAAGGCTCATATGAGATCCCGCTTTGTTCCTTCACACTACACGCGTGACCTCTTCAACAAGCTTCAAACGCTTAGTCAAGGGACAAAGACCGTGGAAGAGTACTTCAAGCAAATGGAGCTCAACATGATCTGTGCCAACATCGAAGAGCGAGATGAACAAACAATGGCACGCTTCCTCAATGGCTTGAACCATTCCATCAAGCGCATCACCGAGTTCCAAAAGTACAACAACATGGTTGAGCTTGTTCACATCGCATCAAAGGCCGAGCGTCAAGTGCAAGAGGACATCAAGTACAACAAGCCAAAGACATACTTCACCTACAAGCAAGCATCAACCACTACTCCAACAACACCAAGTGGAAGCTCCTCAAGTACCACCAAGCTTCCCTTCAAGCCAACACTCCCTCAAGGAATACAGCCCCCAAGTGGCAAAAACACAAGGGATGGCCAACCATTCAATGGTGAATGCTACAAGTGTGGAGGCAAAGGACACAAGTCGGCCGCATGTGGAAACAAGAAAGTTTTGTTCATCCATGACAACGGCGATGAAGAATACTTGAGTGAAGAAGAGTTTGATGCAAGGGTCAAGGAAGCCATGGCAAGGCAACATTTGGAAGAGGACCAAGAACTTCTTGTGTGTGAGCATGACGCAAGTCCATCGCTTGTGGTCACACGGGTCTTAACTACCCAAGTCAATGAGAATGAAGACCAACGCTCAAACATCTTCCAAACTCGTGTCGGTATCAATGGCAAGTCCATCAAAGTTGTCATCGATGGAGGGAGTTGCCACAATCTTGCAAGCACGGAATTGTGTGAGAAACTCAACCTCACCCTCCATCCGCATAAACACCCCTACCATATCCAATGGCTAAGTGACCAAGGATCCGTCAAGATCAAGCACACCGTCTCGGTAACGTTCTCAATTGGGCCCTACAAGGACACGGTGGAATGTGACGTGGTCCCAATGACGGTTTGCCATATGTTGCTCGGAAGGCCGTGGCAATATGACAAGCGTGCTTTGCATGATGGTCACTCAAACACTTACACCTTCAAATGGCTTGATAAAACTTGTGTGTTGCAACCAATGACTCCTAGCCAAATAATTGCGGACAATGCAAAGGCTTTAGCGAGGGTGCAATACACAAGAACACCTTGTGAGAAGAGTGGTGAGCGAGAGAACCACACCATAGTGAGTGAGAGCTACAAGCCAAACTCGAGTGGAAAAACTAAGAGTGTTCTTCTTGCCACCAAAAGTGAGATGAGAGAAGTGCGGAACAACCCATCCATCTTGCACTATGTCCTTGTATGCAAGGGACTAGCGCAAGGAACTAACGACTTGACAAATGGTCCTCCTCCTTTGATGGCTATTTTGCAGGAATCCAAGATGTATTTCCCGAAGAGCTTCCTCATGGCCTTCCTCCTCTTCGTGGAATCGAGCACCGCATCGACCTCATACCCGGCGCCCCACTCCCAAACCGCGCCGCGTATCGCACGAACCCGGAAGAGACAAAGGAGATCGAACGTCAAATCAACCAACTCGTCTCCAAAGGTTTGATCAGAGTAAGCACTAGCCCAAGCGCGGTCCCCGTGATTCTAGTTCCAAAAACGGATGATACGTTGCGGTTATGCATGGACTGTCGTCCAATCAATGCTATCACCATGCGTTATCGACATCCTATACCGCGTCTTGATGACATGCTTGATGAATTATGTGGAGCCACTATATTTTCGAAAATTGATCTTCGTAGTGGTTACCATCAAATTCGCATGGCCGAGGGTGATGAGTGGAAAACTGCCTTCAAGACCAAGCTTGGTCTCTATGAATGGTTGGTTATGCCTTTTGGCTTATCTAATGCCCCATCTACCTTCATGCGCCTCATGAACCATATTTTGCGATCTCTCATTGGGAAGAGTGTAGTTGTTTACTTTGATGACATCCTTGTCTATAGCAAGTCACTAGAGGAGCATGTTACTCATGTTAAGGAGGTCCTTCAAATCCTTCGTCATGAAAAGCTTTATGCTAATCTCCCAAAGTGCACTTTTGCAAAAGACAAGTTGATTTTCCTTGGTTTTGTTGTGTCTTCCAATGGCATTGAAGTTGATGTCTCAAAAGTCAAGGACATACGAGATTGGCCCATCCCTACAAATGTTAGTGAACTTCGTAGTTTTCATGGGTTGGCTGGCTTTTACCGTCGCTTTGTGAAAGACTTTTCTACCATTGCTTGCCCCCTCAATGAATTGACCAAGAAAAATGTCACGTTCGTTTGGGGAAAAGCACAACAAAAGGCTTTTGATGAGCTCAAAACGAGGCTCATCGAAGCACCACTTCTTGCATTACCGGATTTCACAAAAACCTTTGAGATTGAATGTGACGCTAGTGGTATTGGCATTGGTGGCGTCCTTATGCAAAATGGGCGTCCTATTGCTTACCATAGTGAGAAACTTGATGGCGCACGCCTCAACTATCCCATTTATGACAAAGAACTTTTTGCCTTGGTTCGAGTTCTTCAAGTGTGGCAACACTATCTTTGGCCCACAGAATTTATCATCCATTCCGACCATGAGTCGTTGAAGTATCTTAAGGGCCAAGCCAATTTGAGTAAAAGGCACGCCAAATGGGTTGAGTTCATGGAGTCTTTTCCTTACATTGTCAAATACAAGAAGGGCAAAGAAAATGTGGTAGCGGACGCCTTGTCTCGCAAAAACACAAGCCTTCTTACACGACTCGAAGTAAATGTCTTGGGTCTTGATGACATCAAATCTTTGTATGCGTCCGACCCCTTCTTTGGACCAATTTTTGCAAAATGTTCAATAGACAAAGGGATTGATGATTTCTATTTGCATAAGGGTTTTCTTTTCAAACAAAACAAGCTTTGCATTCCGAAATCGTCTCTCCAACTTTTGCTTCTTCAAGATTCCCATGGTGGAGGCCTTATGGGTCACTTTGGCCGTGACAAGACATATTACATGCTCTCCACTCACTACTTTTGGCCAAAGATGAAGCGCGACGTGGAGCGCCACGTCCAACGATGCACTACATGTATCCAAGCTAAGTCTAAGTCCAACCCCTTTGGTCTTTATATGCCATTGCCTATTCCTCATGCACCTTGGTCGGACATTAGCATGGACTTTGTGTTAGGCTTGCCTAGATCTAAACATGGACATGATTCTATCTTTGTAGTAGTGGATTGCTTTTCAAAAATGGCACACTTTATTCCGTGCCATAAGACCGATGATGCTTCACATGTAGCCAATTTGTTTTTCAGGGAAATAATTAGGCTGCACGGTGTACCAAGAACAATCGTCTCCGACCGCGACGTCAAATTCATGAGCTACTTCTGGAAGACTCTCATGGCCAAGCTCGGCATCAAGCTCCTCTTCTCGTCCGCCTCGCATCCTCAAACCGATGGACAAACTGAGGTCATCAATCGAAGTCTTGGAACACTCCTTCGGGTGTTGATCAAGAAGAACCTTAAAGACTGGGAGGAATGTATTCCACACGCCGAGTTCGCCTATAACCGCGCCAAGCACTCCACCACCATGAGGAGCCCGTTCATGATCGTCTATGGCTTCGAGCCTCTCACCGCGCTCGATATCCTCCCACTTCCACTTCATGAACGTGCCAATATGGACGTTGTCAAGCGTGCCCAAACAATGAAGAAACTTCATGAAGACACACGAGCTACTATCGAGCAACAAGTCCTTCGCCAAGCATCAAGGCTAAACAAGAACAAGAAAGAGATAATCTTCAAAGAGGGCGACCTTGTGTGGATACACTTGAGTAAAGACCGCTTCCCCAAGGAACGCGACTCCAAGCTCAAGCCAAGAGGTGATGGACCATTCAAGGTGCTAAAGAGGATCAACAACAACGCCTATATCATCGATATCCCAACATCAGAGTATCTTGTGAGCTCGACATTAAATGTCAAGGACCTCTCACCCTACCATGGAGAAGATGAAGTTGAGAAGGTTGAAGAGTCGAGGACGACTCTTTCCCAAGGGGGGGAGCTGATGCAGCCCGTCCTACGACCGCTACTACATTTACTCCCATGAGCTCCCCAAGTGGACCCATGACTCGCGCCCGAGCCAAACTCCTTCAAGCTAAGGTGAACTCGCTCCTCTCCTTGTGTGACTTCGATACACCCTTGGATGGCCTGCTACTTCATACGCATACCTTGTGCATCATCAGGTACGAAGAGAAGGACCCACAGAACGGAGGAGCACCAGCGGAAGAGACCAAACGCTCTTTGTCGCCAGCGGTACTACCGGACCTGGCGACCGGTACTACCGCCCGGCGGCACTACCGCCCTCTGCTACCGCCACCAACAGACGCCCCCAACAGAAGCCAAAAACTCTCTGTCTCCGGCGGTACTACCGGACCTGGACCCGGTACTACCGGACCCCGGCACTACCGCCTCCTGCTACCGCCACCAACAGACGATGCCAGCGGAAGTTCCAGGACGACAAGCGGCATTACCGGGCCGGAAGCGGTACTACCGGTTGACCAGTACTACCGGTCGTGCTGGACCGGTACTACCGGACCTGGGAAGACCTGATCATATTAAGTCGGGCCAGCGCCCTGTAACCCTCTCTATATTTCGCTATTTGTTCCTAAAATACCCCTGTTTTCGTGGTTGGCCTATATATAGCTCCCACCCTCCATTGTAAACCCTAGACTTGGGTAATAATAGATTAAGGAAACCCTTTGAGGAACTTATATCTATTGGTCTCATGCTCCTACCAAGGAGCACCGGATTATCCACCCTCCTCTTGGATCTTGCCTAGTGCGTTCAAGTTGTACAAGGCCTTGGGTTCTCGGTTTCTCGCCCCCAAGTCGTCAAGATCTCACCAAGCACCTCGTCCCCCGTTGTTGGCGTGGAGAGAGAGCTTCGCCCAACACCGATCCTAGAGATTATGTTGGACCGGTTGCCACCGGCGTGAGTTATTGGCGTGTATCGTGTTTTGTGTGCGTGAGTTCGTCGGGTTCTCCGTGTGCGTGTGTTCGTGGATTTCATCCCCTTTCCCCCTTCCACCGCCTTACCCTCGATTCCCGCGGAGATTCGTGAAAGATCGGGCCACCCTAAGGGGTTACCCCATAACAAGGTCTATGACCTAGTGGCCAAGGCGGTGAAGCAGCAGGAAAAGGCCACCTCTCAGAGGCTTGAGTCTAACCCAGCGCTCTGCCAGTCTAGCCAGTACAAGCCGCCAAGGGACAGATCTCCTCTTGATGTCGGGTCCCAGACGGGTTCCTCAGAACGAAGACGGAGGGATGCACGCAACATGAAGGATGCTATCCCAATATCCTCCGACCACGGAGAAAAGGCCCGACCTCGTCGCCCATCGCCACCGCCTCGGTCCCCCTGACATCGCGAAGATTACAAAGCTCACCATCGTACGGATATGCCCCCACCAAAGCAGTGTGGCATCGTCATCCGCGACAACACGGAGCAGACCCGTCATGACGAAAAGCACAACAAAGGACATAAGAGCAGGTCGCGCCATGACCCTCCGCGTCCGACAAGCAACCGTGACAGGCGTGAGGCGTCGCAGGAGGGTAACAGCAAGAAGTCTAACCCACCGCCACCTCCGCCTCCGTCACCACCAAGAAGTCACCATGGCGGAGGAGGCCCGCGTCATTCACGCAGCCCATCCCCTGTTGACAAGAAGAAGAAGAACCCGGAGCCATACGATGCACGTTCGCAGATCGATAAGATCCACGAGGCCCGGGAAGGACCATACCTGGGACCACATTGCTTTGGTCCTGCAATACGGTCCGCAACTTACCCCAAAGGCTTCCGGATTGACAAGACCATCAAGCCCTATGACGGCACCGCCAAGCCAGCCACATGGTTGCAGGACTACAACAACGCGGTGGAGATTGCCGGAGGCAACCCCAACGTCGCCGTCAAGTACCTCCCATTAATGTTGGCGGGTACGGCCCGTCAATGGATCGACGACTTGCCGGAGAAATCTATCTACAGCTGGTTGGACATGCAAGAAGCGTTCACCAAGAACTTTGAGGGTACATACAAGCGTCCCTGCACTGTGGGCGATCTACAGCGGTGCGTGCAAGAGAAAGACGAGACATCTCGCGCCTACCTCTCCCGCTGGCTGGACATGAAGAATTCATGCGCAGGAGTGCACGCTCAGACCTCCATGGCCGCCTTCATCGATGGGTTGGAAAGGGTCACGTTGCTCCAACATAAGCTGAAGCGCTTGCAAGACAATCACCAGCTTGACTTGAACCAGATGATTCAGTTGGCTAGTGAGTTCGCAGCTGCCGACGACGATGCTCGTGGCTCCTTGCCGGCAACGGCCGTTCCAACTCAAGCTCGGAGGAACAGCAGTACAAAGCGGAAAACCGCTCCAGAAGAAAAGCAATCTACCGACATGGTCACTATAACTTTTGCAGGACGAGGAGAGGGCGGACAACGTGGCCGAGGAAGGGGAACTGGTCGTGGGCAGCAACGAGGAAGTGAAACCACCTCGGCGCCGCTCCGCGTTCCCCAAACCTACGAGGAGTACCGCGATATGCCATGCCTCGTACACCTCGACGTCAACGGCAAGGCCACCCATACCAATCGACACTGCAAGTTCGTCAACGACCTCAAGGAAGACCCGGAGTCCGGCTACAAGCGAAGTCAGAAGAACAGACCGCGCGGCAAGGTCAAGGGTAAGAAGAAGGAGGAGGAGTCCAAGGATTCAAGTGACATGGACGAGGACATTGACCCAAAGCACGCCGCCAAGAGCGACGACAAAGGCAAGAACCCCTTCGCAAACAAGGCCCCAGTCTACCACACTTTCCTTGGCACCCCCACCGTCCGACAATAGAAGACCTCTCTGAGGATCCTGATGGCAACACTCCCCCCAGTCCCCCAGTACCTGCGCTGGTCGGAGGTTCCAATAACTTGGGACAGGACGGACCACCCAGACCTTATACCCACGGAGAACCAATACGCCATGGTCATCAACCCCTTTATTGACGGCGTGGAGTTCACCAAGTGTATGGTGGACAGTGGAAGCAACATCAACATCATGTACCTAGATACACTGCAAAAGATGAACTTGACGGAGGCAAACCTAAGGCGGACCAACACCATCTTCCACGGCGTAGTGCCTGGTCGGGAGGCTCGGTCCCTTGGGTGCATTACACTTCAGGTTGCCTTTGGCGATGTTAATAACTACCGCCAAGAGCGCATGACCTTCGAGGTGGTCCCCTTCAAGAGAGTGTACCACATCATATTCGGCCGCGACATATTCCACATGTTCATGGCCAAGCCATGCTTCGTCTACAACAAACTCAAGATACCCAGACCAAACGGCATCATCACCGTATCCGGAAGCTTTACCAAGGCAAGGGACTGCGAGATCAACGAAGCATCCGTTGCAGAAGCTGTCCTCTACAGCGAAGAATTCAAAGAGATCCAGAATAAGGTCGATGACTCAGAGATGCCCGCGTCGAAGAAACAAATCTCCGACTCCGCTCCTGCGTTCAAGGCCGCCATCAAGACCAAGGCGGTGGAACTTGTGGTAGGCGATGCCTCCAAGGTCACCGCCATTGGGACGAACCTGGATCCCAAATAGGAAAGCGCGCTCGTCGAGTTCCTCCGTGATAACAGGGACATCTTTGCCTGGCAACCTACCGACATGAAAGGTGTACCTAGGGAACTTGCCGAGCACAGCTTAAACATTGACCCAAAATCCAAACCAGTGAAACAACCTCTACGACGCTTTGGAGATGAGAAGAGACACGCCATTGGCAAAGAGATAGCTAGGTTACTTAAGGCTAGATTTATCCGAGAAGTCCTTCACACCCAATGGGTGGCCAATCCTGTACTTGTCCCTAAAAAGGGAACCAATGAATTAAGAATGTGTGTTGATTACACCAGCTTGAACAAAGCATGTCCCAAAGATCCGTTTGCTTTGCCTCGCATTGACCAAGTCATTGACTCGACGGATGGCTCGGAACTTTTGTGTTTTATCGATGCATACTCAGGATACCACCAGATCAAGATGAGGAAGTCGGACCAATTGGCCACTTCGTTCACTACTCCATACGGCACGTTTTGCTCTGTCACGATGCCTTTTGGGCTGAAAAACGCAGGTGCTACCTACCAGCGGACAATGCAACATTGCCTTCACGACCAAATTGGTCGAAACGTTCACGCCTATGTGGATGATATTACGGTGATGTCCAAAAAGTCAAACGACTTAATCTCCTACTTAAAAGAAACCTTTGATAATCTCCGAAAATACAACATGATGCTTAACCCTAAGAAGTGCGTCTTCGGGGTCCCAGTCGGCAAGTTGTTGGGCTTCATTGTTTCCCAACGCGGAATCGAGGTCAACCCGGAGAAAATTAAGGCCATCTTGAACATAAACCGTCCGACATGCCTAAAGGACATTCGACGACTAACAGGTTGTGTTGCAGCAGTTAGTCGGTTCGTCGGCCGACTTGGAGAGAAGGCTCTGTCGCTATACAAGTTGCTGAAGAAGGCGTACAAATTCACGTGGACGGACAAAGCAGATGCAGCATTGAAGCAGCTCAAGGAGATTCTTTCCTCAGCGCCCATCCTTGCAGCACCCGAGCCTGGAGAGCCCCTGTTAATTTACATGGCGGCAACCAACCGGGTTATCAGCATCGTCGTCGTCGTAGAGCGGAAGGAACCAGGCTATGAGCACGGAGTTCAACGACCAGTTTACTATGTAAGCGAGGTCTTGACGGAGTCTAAGCAGCGTTACCCGCACTACCAAAAGATAGCTTATGGAGTATTCCTTGCTTCTCGGAAGCTGAGGCATTACTTTCAGGAGCACCCAATCACAGTGGTGAGCAAGACTCCACTGTCCGACATCATCAATAACAGCGACGCTACAGGAAGGGTCGCGAAGTGGGGCATTGAGCTTGCCACCTTCGAGATCACCTACAAGAGACGCGACGCTATCAAATCACAAGCCTTGGCGGATTTTGTTGCAGATTGGACGGAGATGCCAGACGCTACTCCGTTGCCAGAACCAGAGTACTGGGTGATGCACTTTGATGGATCAAAGTTGCTCAACGGCTCGGGGGCTGGTGTATTGCTACAGTCACCAACAGGAGACAAGCTACACTACGTTCTGCAGATCCACTTCGAGGCTACAAACAACATGGCGGAGTATGAAGCACTCATTCATGGACTACGGGTAGCCAAGGATATTGGCATCAAGCGCATAGTTTGCTGTGGAGATTCTGACTTGGTTGCCCAGCAGGTGGCTGGCACCTGGAATGCACGGAACCCTATGATGGCGGCATATCGAGACGAAGTGGACGAGATAGCCAAGAGCTTCTTGGGCTACGAAGTTAAGTATGTGCCTAGGGAACAAAACGAGGCGGTTGATCTGCTGTCTAAGCTAGGATCAGGGCGCAAGCGAATTCCGCCAGGAGTTTTCCTAGAGCATCTACGCACGCCATCCGTGAAGGGAGCCGACATCGACAACCCGGATAGAGTTGACTCTTTCGTCAACATGGTGACTAAGGTCCCTCCGGCTTGGACAAAACCGTTCATGGAATACCTCGAACACGGAACTTTACCTGACGACGAAGTCGAAAGACGGCAAATAGTACGACGAGCAAAGGGTTATACCATAATCAATGGGCAACTCTACAAAAGGAGCACTACTGGTGTATACCTAAAGTGTGTTTCCCAGCTGGAAGGTATGGAAATCCTACGCGAAATCCATCTCGGAGATTGCGGGCATCACGTCGTTCCTCGATCGTTGGTCGCGAAAGCCTTCCGGCAAGGATTCTACTGGCTGACCGCGAAGGCGGATGCCGACAAGCTGGTTGAGACATGCATGGGATGCCAGTATTATGCCCGACAACCACATGTTCCTGCTGAAGAACTGTGAATAATACCAATAACTTGGCCGTTTGCGGTCCGGGGGCTAGACATGGTAGGACCGTTACAGACGGCACCTTGTGGGTTTACGCATCTGCTTGTAGCAGTTGATAAATTCACCAAATGGATAGAAGCTAAACCCATTAGAAAGCTTGATGGGGCAACTGCCCTCAGGTTTGTCCGAGATCTAGTGGTGAGATTTGGTCTCCCACATAGCATTATCACCGACAATGGCAGCAACTTATCACTCGGAGAAGTGGAGGCATATTGCTGGGAGAAAGGCATCCGACTTGATCTTGCATCTGTGGCACACCCACAGTCCAATGGACAGGTCGAGCGAGCCAATGGATTAATTCTGCAGGGAATCAAGCCACGACTTGAGGCACCGCTACATAGAGCAGCTGGAGCCTGGGCGGAAGAATTGCCATCTGTGTTGTGGAGTTCACGAACTACACCCAACAGATCTACCGGCTACACCCCTTACTTCATGGTATATGGAGCAGAAGCCATCCTGCCTTCCGACATCCTCCACGACGCACCAAGAGTTGCCGCCTACGACAAGGATGACGCTGAAGAATCCAGACGCCTGGATGTGGACCTTCATGAGGAAGAGCGCATTTTGGCATGCCAAAGATCCGACATCTACCATCAGAAGCTACGCAGCTACCATAGTCGCCGCATTCGGCATCGCTCGTTTAAAGAGGGGGATTTGGTGCTCCGACTTAAGCAGAAGAAGTCACACAAATTATCCCCGCCATGGGAAGGACCGTTCATCATAAGCAAGGCGCTGCTCAATGGGTCTTACTACCTTGGTGACAATCGTGAACTAAAGGATAGACCCAACGAGGATCATAAGCGTAAGCGACGTGAACCGGATGATGACTACCCGGAGCTTGATCGGCCATGGAACATAGCACAGCTACGTCCTTTTTACACTTAGCATTTTTTATCTAATTGTGTATCTCTTATATGATCAATGAAATAAAGCTCTTTGGTTCACTCATATTTCTGAGTCTTTTACCTCCTTTAGTGTTCATTTTTGGATCATGTAAAACCTTTATGCACAAGCTTTGCGTTTGCACTTGTGAAAATTCCACCTACGGGCGTTAGCTTAAGTTTTTTGGTCTATACGTTCTTTGTCATTTTTATGTGGATTTTGGAGTAGCGACTTTTGGCACTTATTGTTGGCAATTTTGTGCTCAGGTTATTGACGGTGCCATTGGGCATCATCACCTAAGCGCATGGTTCCAACAACGAGTCTTCCGACTCACGAAAAGTCAAGCATAAGAACCAAAGTAATGGATAAGCTAGCACTTGCTTAAAAAATATATACATGCTGGGAACTAAGTTCTTAAGTAGCAGGAAATAACAACCATTGTTTTCCGCCTTACGTTACATCATCAAAGTTTTTTCTGCGCACATACCAAAGGCAAAACAAATATTACATAGTGTTTTTCACTCTTTGGGTGCAGGAGACTTGGAAGCAGCATCGTCCCCAGCTGGAGAATCACCTTCAACATCGGTGCTACGATGAGACTCGGAAGAATCTTGGTTGACGCTGTCAATGGTGTTCATGGGCACGAAAACGTCAATGTCCACTAACTCGGCGACTCTGGTGTCATAACCCGCGAGTGATGACAAGATGGCTTCGTGATCAATCTCTTTGCCGCCATCATCAACGTCGGGGATGCCGGAGGTCACCGTGTCGATGTCAGCATCTTCGTAGTGTGCCTTCACCATTGAGAGCGCCATCCTTGCGCCAGCCCGTGCACATGAAGCTTTCCAGCTTGTAACACGCTCGGGGGCTCGGCGCAAAATCTCTGAGTACTTTGTCACGGAGTCCGAGGCCTTGATGTATATCTGGAGGGGCTTGGCAATCTCCTTGGCTTGGGTGATGGCGGTGTTGATAAAGTTGCCGGCAAGAACCATGCATTCCTTGTCCGAAGGAGGCGAGCGGGTTAAACCCATAGGAGCTGAAAATTCCGACAATGAGCGCATGAGTTCAACAAACTCTAAGTATCCAGACTACAGACATACAAGGCGGAGGAAACTTACTGAAGATGCTGGCCTTGGCCTGCCAGACGGTGTACGCCAAGGATTCCTTCTCTTGTTGGAGGAGCTTAAACGCCTCGCTGTGGCGATGGTTTTGCTCATCAGCAGCTTGCTTTTGATCTTTTAGGATCGCAAGCTCCTCCTTCAAGCGATTGATTTCCGTGGAGGCGGAATCCTGCAGGGCTTTCATGGAATCCTCGTGCATCTTCAGCATATCTTCCCTCTCCTTCTTAAGGATTCTGTTCTCGTTGTCCAGCTGCTGGATGTGCTTGGACTGCTCAACAATATCCTTGGCCTTGGCGACATGTTCTGCAAAGTCGGAGAAAATCAAAATACACAGTGAGTACTCGGAGAATGAAGGCATAAAACCAAGACGGAATGCACAAAAAAGAAAACAGACTCTTGTTTTTGATGATCTGTTCCTTCAAGATGGCAGTTTTACCCTTTTAGGCTTCAAGATCTGCGCCCATCTTCTGGTACTTGTCGTTGGCCATGCCCCTCTGAGCATTCTCGTTCTGTGGAGCAAAGGAAAAAAGTTAAAACTGTTGTTTAGTCTGCTTGGAGCTCCTAGTCGGAAACTTTCCATCTAGGCACTCGGGGGCTACAGCGAAAGTTTTTTAACTTAGCAATATGCTTAGCTTTTATTTAAGCATTTAGTCGGAGCTACTTCAGTTCTCGATTAGAAGCTTGGGGGCTACAGTATAAAGTTTTAACTCGGAAAATGCTTAGCTTTTCTTTAAAGCATCTAGTCGGAACTGATTCAGTTACAACTAGAGGCTTGGGGGCTACAGTATTGAAAATTATAAACACTGGGTATGCTACTCTTAAAGCATCTAGTCGGAATAATTTCTTCCATCTAAATGCTTGGGGGCTACAGTGAGAGTTCTTTCTAACTTAGTCACTCTTAGAGCATATAGATGCAAAACCTATGGTTTTCCGTCTACATCCTCGGGGGCTACAGTGGGATACTCATATGAAATGCAAAAGGTAAAGTAAAACTTACAAGTGCAATAATCTTGAGGTTTGTAGCACTCTCGGCCAGCAGCTTGCCAAAGGAAATGCTATTTCCCCGCAAGATATCTGCTTGTCGGAGCAGCTCCTCAATACCGCACGTCGGAGATGACGACACTCCTCCAGGAACCATATTGTGTTACTCGGCAGGAGCGCCGGGTAAACTATCTTCGGGAACTCGAAGGGTTTCTGGGGAGTTGGGGCGCCGCCTTCGGCAGAGGTACCAGCTCCTACTGCCGCCTTGTCGCTACCGATGGCATCCTTAGCCGGAGCTTTAGCCATTTGTAGAGCAGCGCTCTCCTGCGTCGCCTGCTCGCCGACAACAGCGAGTTCGGTAGAAGCGCCAGAATCCACTTCCATGGCGGAAGGGCCTGGTGCCTCCTGAACTTGAGTGCTTGTCGGGGCAGAGGAAGGCTTGACGGCAGGAGTAACAGGGGCGATGGCGGGGGAGGAGTCGCGATGCAGCATATCCTTGATATTTCTAGAAGCCCCCAAAGTCTTGGAGGTCTTCTTGAGGCTGGTCGTGGCTTTCTTCCTGAAACATGCACAGTGCATAAGTACAGGAACAAGACAGATAAATAAGACAATGTCGGAGAATGAGAAGCTCACACTAATGGGGGTGCTTTGGCAAAAATCCCGGTGGATCTTTTCTTTTCTGCCTCAAGGGCGGCGGTAGTCTTCTTGGAGGCTCCACCCTCCGTCTTCTTCTTCTTGCCTCCGTCGGCAGTGTCAGAGGTGGAGCTCTTCCGCTTTTGCGCCAACGGGACATCGTCGTCGGACACGACCGTGACTTCCTTCATCTTTGGATCATAGATTTGGGCAGCCAGGTTGTCCTCATCTAGATCGCTAAGATGTTAAGTTAGAAATCACCGTGTTAGATGGGGTGGTAATGGCAAGACGGAGAAACTGGAGTATATGTCGTACACGGAAAATACATATCTACCTTTGGGCACTTGCCGTCTACGAACATGTCGTAGGTGATGGTGAATCCACGCTTCTTATCCTTCACCTTGACGATGTCTTTCAGGTGGATCTTGACGGAGTCGCTCGAGAAGTTATCCACGGAGATCCGGAGGGTATCCCTTCGATCACTGGTATACTCGTGCATAAACTTCACGCGGTGTTGCAGAGGTTGGATTCGCCTGATGAACCAGCACATGGCCAGGTCCAAGCCGTTCAAACCCGTCTCTACGAACCATTCGATCCGCCTTATTGCGCGAGAAGCGTCGAGGTCAGAGGGAAGGGAGGCATGGGGTCTCCATGTGGAAACTTCAGCGGCGGCTCCATCCGCGAAGTCTGGGTACGTTACTTCTCGGCCCGCCAAAGGAATGTCGGGGCCGTAGAAGTACGTCCGCTGCCAGTTTTTGCGGGACTCGTGGCCGACGATGTCGGGGAACCGCCGGCCAGGTCGGATCTTGAAGCTTATGGTGCCGCAGTTCCTAAGCTCCTCCCTACTATGTCCGGCTTCACGTTTGACGGTGAAGAAGTACACGAACAAGTCTAACCTAGGCCTAATCCCTAGGTAACCCTCACAAAGTTCCACGAAGTTGCTAAGCACTAAGATGCTATTGGGGGAGAGGTTATGGGGTTGGACCTTGTAATGGTTCAAGACGGAGAGAAAGAAGTGGGAGTTGGGCAGAGAAACGCCGCATACCAGCTGAGCCTTGAGGTACACCTTTTCTCCGGCTTGGGGAGAAGGTGTCACCTCGCCGACCGGCGCCGCCCGCCAGGCGAGCCCCTCCGTCATGGGGAGGTAGCCTTCGGCGACCATCTCTTGGATGTCGCGGTCGGTGATGTCCGAGCCACGCCAGTCGCCCTTGTGCGAGTCTGGCTCTTCTTCCAGAGGCTCTAGCGCCCAGATTATGGTCGCCGCCGGTGGTTTCGATCACCGCCAATGCGGGGATGACCAGGCCCTCTGGGGGCACGACGACGGAGCTCGCCGGCTTCGCCGTGGCTTCGCTCGACGCCGCCATCGATGGGGAGGAGCTGCTGCGGGCCATGGGGTGCTGGAAGGGTGCGGCTGACGCAGAGGGAGGCTAGGGTTTTCGAGGTTTCTCGCGGAGAGCTCGAGGAGGCGTGCGGCTGGAGGAAGAAGACGATGACACGAGAGGAATGAGGTAAAAAGTGGAAAGTGTCCCACGGTTACTATTTATCATGCTTCGCATCAAGATTCGTGCAGCTAATCGGACGGTTGCCACGTAGACGACGTGTTCGTGAACGTGCGCGGTAATTTTGCCGTGTCTCCAACCGTCGCCGCCAACGGTTCGTATTGCTCGCGCGGGAAAATCGGATATGATTGCGTTTTCTGCATGTGTGAGTTACGAGGCGTCGCTGACCTAAGCCTACGTCGTCCTAGCTGACACGGGTAGATGAGCCGTCGCATCGAAGATTCCGGCATGGACGGATTTAATCCAACTACGGAAGAGTACAATGGAAGATTCAGCATTTCTTCGGCTTATCATTCGAAGACGGAGAAAACCTTGCAGAGTTTTTTGGGAGGACTACAAGATATTGCTTGACGATTTGCCGACATTCATCTAGACGGAGCATTCAATGTGAAGAGGCAAGACGGCGCAAGATCTCGGAGTTCTCCGGGGGCTACTGTTGGGGATATGCTATATGGGTATCCTCATAGCATGTCTCTTATCCAACTAACCCGGGTGGCCCATAGTCGGTAGCATGGCCCATGGCCTGCTGGGCGGCCCAGTTAGGTGGATCCAGAAGGGAGACCCATGTCGAATAAAGGAAGGCTACGGTGGAGTCACCAGCGTACCCGGAGCCTTGGAGTGCAAGATACACAAGACTAGTAATAGACGGTGTAGGACTCTGTAACCTGTCCGGCTAGGACTTTTCCATGTAACCCTAGGTCCTGGCGACTATATAAATCGGGCATATGGGAGCCTTTAGGGCACAATCTCATACAACATCAGACAACCTCGCACAGCGAACCTATCTCTGTAACTCGGCGTATTGCCTTTATAGTGATTTATAGCAGGAGTAGGATTCCGCCACCGTTGTGGGATCTGAACCTAGGTAAGCTGTGTTACCTCGTACCCATCAACCGTCCGCCTTACGCCACGTCTCTAAACACGCACTGTGAGGACCCCTCCATGGCGTACTCGTCGGCAATACCACGACAGGCTACCCGCCGTTCTTCCTGACGGTGTTTTCTCACGCGCTTCCTGGATTCCCAGGAGGATGGCCGGTGCCTTGTCGTCGTCCACAACATCGGCATCGCGCTCCTCTGGCTCGGTGCCAGCGAGCTTACCACGCGTCACAGTGCCACTCCAGCTGGTGAAGCGGGGGGGCGTAGTCGTCAAGCCGCTCGGCATCGTGCGCCTTCGTCGTTGAGTGGCCACCTTAGGCTGGTGAGGTCGAAGGTACGCAAGCTGAAGGCGGAGCCGATGGACTGGGCGGTTTTGGTCGACGAGGATGAGTTCGTCCTGAAGATGGCGCTGGAGAGATCTCTGAACGACGTGCCGCCAATGCTGGCCCCTGACGCATGCGCGTGGTCTAGGGCGGACTGGCAACGGGAGGAGGCCGAGGCGCCGAGCGGCTGGCGGCGCGCATGACTCACCGAGAGTGTGCCTACCAGTACGCGGCGCTCATCTGCCTTGACGACGAGGAGGAGGACGAGGGCGAGTTGAAACCTTCGTCGCAGTCATGGCATTGCCGCGAGGCAGGCCAAGGCAGCTCCCGACCACCGCGGCCGCCAAGCGACGACGACGACACCTAGGACGCCGATTACACCTTCTACCGCAACTTCGGCATGTGTTCGACGCCCCTCGGCATAAACTAGTTTTTTACTGTTTTCGATTTTTTTTTCAAGTTTTGCTTTATCTTACTGCAATCAAAATTCGGATATATTTCCTAATTTGGCATAATATATACAAATTCGTCTATATTTTAATGCAATCGCCTGAATTAGTCTTATTTTTTGTGAAATTTTGGCCGAAATTAAGAATTTCTATGAACTTGCCCTGGAAACGCGACTGAAAATTCGGACGTTCTCAGGCTGAAAGTTTCATCCATCTGACGGTAAATAGCGCCGGATATCGGTCCGAAAACGCCGAACGCGAGTGCTCTTAGTTGCTCGAGTTGGCACCGCAAACTCGAGAGCAACATCTTAGGTCCACTCATCTGCGCACGTGTTGGCTTTAGGCAAACTATGTTTGCTTTAGCGGCAATGAAGATAATTTTAAGGACCCATTTGTTACTGATTTAGAAGGCGAAAAAGGTTTGACCGGTTGGTAGCATTGCTAGAAATTGGTCTGTACAACAAGTAGCAAGGCCCGTCAAAAACAAAAACAAAAGGTAGCAAGGGCTAGTAGTAGCAACCGGCTAGTTGAGGTCAGCTCTTGGTGACTGGCTATGGCACATCTCCATCATGAACGAACTCCAGCATGATAAGCTGGTGATCCTCTCTGATTTCCTTTTATGAAAAAATTCAATGGAAACTTTTGCACCTACACACATGGCTGAGTGGAACCCTAAAAAGGAATGAAGACCGCTGCATTCGGTCAAAAGATATCCACACCATGCGAAATGAATGATGGAAATGCTGAATGAAGCCTGGAAAATTACTCTACCAAGGTGATAAGGTGACATTGGAGAGATGACAGGGTGACAGCTTGGTTAGATTCAGGGGTCTCAGGTTTAGTGTGTTCGGATACTGAAAATTACTAGTAAGTAGCAGTTAGTCAGTCAGACAGACATGTTGTCTTGTTTTAGGTGGACAAGCCGGAAATTAGGAGGCACGATAGTAGCACTACTCGTCACTTTGTTTTTTTTCCTTTTACACAAGTGGGGTTGCTACCTGGATTTGTTTATAGTCTAGACACTTTTTCCATTTGGAATTTTTTCTTTTCAGAAAACGCCTTGTGTGTTGGAACAACCCCTCGATTCCCGAGATTCTTGCACAAGACCATTTATTTTTTATTGCAAAAAAGTTTTTGAAGTATTGTTGGTAGAAGATAAAAAGCATGGGCTTTCTGAATGTTTCTTATAGAATAAGGAAAACACATGGTTCTGCTGATGTGCTGATAATCTGAATTAACAATGTGTTCCACAGTTCAGCTGTGTAAACCTTGTAGTATATACTAGCAGCGTCAGCAATTAAGTTGGTAGTAATAGTACTGCAGCTCAAACAAGACCACTGCAGGCAGGCAGTGATGATGATGAGATCCTTCCACAAGTTGGAGCCCCAACTTGGTCCAGTCCAGAAGAAGAAACATTCCTGTCGCCTTTCGCAAGCACCTACCAATAACATACCATCCATTTCCTGTCGCCTTTCCCAAGCACCTACCAATAACACACCATCCATTTCTAGCAAAGCTACTACTACCTGGACTCCATTTCTAGCAAAGCTACTACTACCTAGACACTGGTAAGAAGCAGCAGCAGCAGCACCTGTACCATCATCCATGACTGAATGACTTTTGTTATTTATCCCTTGCTGCTTTCTTTCCCAGAAAGGAATGGAATTTACACATGGATGCTGACCACCTCATGCAACTAGCTGCTTGCCTCCTGAATCTTCTCTGATACGAGGAATCTTGTCTTCTTACATTCCATTCATTCTTCCAGTTTCAGGTGGAATCATTGCAGCATGAGTGGTAAGTACTAGAAGATGAAACACAGACATGAAAAACACATGGAACACTGCCATTATCCACAGGAAGGCATGAAAGAAGCCATCATGCCATCGCCATTGCAGCATATATAGAAACGAAACAAGAGGATAAGATGATATGATCATAGAGGTTCTTGAGCCGGTTACATTGCACGAGTCAGAGGGTACACTACCAGAGCAAACATCACATTAGCAAGTAGTGACATTACTACTACTAGGTACTACTACTACTAGCAGAAGCTAATACCAGGAACGAAAGAACAGTAAGCAACACTCATGGACGGACAGACAGACATATATAAGCTAGTACTACACCATGGCATGGCATGGCATGACATGATTATTAACTTGCTACATGGAGCTTTGCATCTTAAACTCCAACTCCTCATCCATTCTTCATCATCTCCTCCCCCTTCTGGGCTGGGCTGGACCGGACTGTGGATCGATCCTAGCGATCCAAGCGTTCGATCAGGCGTATATGACGCCTGAGGATAAGGCCATGAGGAGGATGGCTGCCCGCTCCTCCTCGCCGAGGCAGGAGGGCTTCCTCCGGCGCATCCGGCGGCGCTGCTTGAGCACGGCGTCCTTGGCGAACCCCACCATGTGGAGCTCCACCGTCTGCGTCTTGCCGATCTTGGCGGCGGCGGCCTTGCTGCCGCTGTCGTCGCCGGCGCCTTCCTCGTCCTTGTCCTCCTCCTGAGCAGCAGCAGCCTCGGCCTCGGCGGCCACGACGGCGTCCCTCTTGGGCTTGCGCTTGACCTCGGGGTCCAGCCCCATGGCCACCCTCCGCCTCTTCCGGTATCGGATCCCGCACGCGTTGCACAGTGACTGCACATCAAAACAAACCAAATCGATCGGATCGGATCGGATCGGATCAGCCGACTGATCGCACGAGAGGAACAGGAATCGACAGCAGAAGGCAGATCGGAGGGGGGGAATGAATGGAATGAAAAAGAAAAAAAGGCCGTACCTTTGGTCCGGTGGGTCCGCCGCGCCAGAGGGGCGTCTTGGTGGTGTTGCAGTCGGCGCAGGCCTTGGGCTCGCCGGAGGCGGTGCACTCGTCGGCGTCGGCCGCCGCCTCCACCTCCACCTCCAGCTCAACCTTATCGGAATCCATCTCCGCCGGCGACATAGTGGACGGATCGATCGCTGCTACTGCTACCGGCCGCCACCGCTGCCCCGATCGATCCGATCCGACCCGACCCGACCCGATCGATCTGCCTACTTAACGGCCGGACGGATCGATGGATCGCGCGGGGAAAGGGAGCGGGGAATGGAGGGAAAACAGGGGAGGCGAAAAGATTCGGCGGCTGAGGATTTGAAGCAGAGGAGAGAAGGGGGAGAGTGAGGGTTTAGTACTACTAGGTCTGTGGTCTGCGGAGTGAGGGTTTGTGTTTGGGCTTAAGACCGCGCGGCTGTCTGTCTGCCTCTCTTCTTTTTCTTATCGCCCGAATGGAAATGGCGGCGTCGCATGGAAACCCTAATCCGCGAGTTATGTCCGACGCCACACGCCCGCTATGAATTGACCGTCTTGCCCCTCCTCGGCCTCGCCGAAGCGTACTGGGCCTTGGCCCAGCTACAGCCCACGTACGCGACGAAGGCTCAGAGGTTCGGCCCACACCAGTTATGTCCGAGGCAAGTTTTTTTTTATCTAAATAATGTCGACTTTCTATTATTTTAAACCTTAAAATTGTTCTATTATAAATAAATTCATGGAAATACCAAAAGTGTAGAAATAATAGTAGGCATTATTAATCTTACTACTATACAATTTCCTATAGCAAACAAAACCATCAACTCATTCCTCCCTCAAAATGGGAAAATTTGACAAAATTTGAGCCAATTTCTAATAATGAAAAAAAAGTTCACAAGTTCCCAGCTTAGCGTAGCTCTGGGTACTTGAGCGTCTCCGAGAAGGACGAGTCGTCGTGCAAGAGGTTGTCCATGACCATGTCGTGCGACCGCACCGCCCCGGACGACCTCGCCCCCGCCGGGGAGAACGGCGTCCTCCGCTCCGACAGCGCCGCCTCGCTCGGAGGCCTCTCCAGCGCGATGGCCTCCTGGACCTCCTTCACCACCTCCGCCATGCATGGCCGCCGCCTCGCCTCCGCGTCGATGCACCGCACCGCCGTCTCCGCGATCTTCCACATCGAGTGCACGTCGTGGTACTCCCCGGCGATCGTCGGGTCCACGATCGCCTCGATGTCGCCGCTCTCATAGTAAAACTTGGCCTACACATTTATTTATTTTTCCTCCGTGTCATTCATTCATTCATTCCGCTTAAGAACGAAGCACATATGGATTTAGCTATGTACTGACTGACATACCCATGGCCCGATGTTCCGGAACTGCTCCCCGAAGGTCATGGTGGAGATGGGCGGGCGCCCGGAGATGAGCTCCAGCAGGATGATCCCGAAGCTGTAGATGTCGCTCTTCTCTGTCAGCTGCTGGGAGGTGTAGTACCTGCACACATAGTAATATTATTATCAGCAAACTAAGACTGCAAAACAAATGAGTTCAGAGTGCTGACTACTGAGTACTGACTGAGGATCGAGGTAGCCCAGTGTTCCGCGAACATTGGTCGACGCGTGGGACTCGTCCGCAACGAACTTGGACAGCCCAAAGTCCGAAACCTTGGCTCGCATCTGCTTGTCCAGCAGGATGTTGCTAGTCTTGATGTCCCGGTGGATGATCGATGGCGTGCATCCGCTGTGGAGGTACTCGATTCCTGCATTGGTTGTTTCAGTTTCTACAGCTTAATATATGATCTTTGACCGAGGCATTACAGAGGCTTATATCTGAATTTACAGAACATACAGACCTTTTGCTGAATCCTCTGCAATCTCGAGACGCTGGATCCAGCTAATGTGCTTGTCTCGCCCTGAAAACATATATTGCCATATATGTTAAACCACAATCCTCTTTTCTGACATGATTGATGGTAACAAGAGAAAATTACCATGAAGATGCTCTTTCAGAGTCCCATTCATCATGAACTCGTAAACCAGAATGTTCCTCCCATCCTCATGGCAGTATCCTAGAAACGCTACCAGATTCCTGTGGTGTATTCTTGAGAGCAAGGATACCTGAACAAACACAATCCAAGTCACAAAGAGGATTAGCACGCCATACATTCAGGCCAATAAAATGGCATTATTCATGCTAGCTTTTGGTTTGCAAACCAACAACCAACCTACCTCATTCGTGAACTGCTTCTTCCCTTGGTAAGAATCATTTGTTGGCACTTTGACCGCAATCTCCCTTCCATCTGATAGCTTCCCGTAATACACTATCCCGAAACCTCCAGAACCAATCCTGTTTTCAAAGTTCTTAGTCGCCGCTTCGAGGTCACATAATCTGAAGGGATGAGCCGTCTCCGTGGCGATTTCGCATGAAAGCGCGCTTGACTTCTGTAACTTCTGTTCAGGCAGAACCTTTGTAAGGTCATCTGGACCAAAGGAAGGTTATAAAGAGTTGAGAAACACACTCACACAGAAGGAAAGGCACTACAAGAAATAGGATATAACAAGATAAGAAGAGGAGGATTTCTGCTTTGACCTTCTGCTGAGTTTTTGTTGATGGTTTTCCGTGTTAGCACATAGCAACAGAGGGAAACTGCAAGTAACAAGGATACTCCAAGCAGAGAAGATATAATGATTATTAAGTGGTGCTTCTCTTGCTTCCCTATTTTGAGGTCGTTTCCACCATAGCTGAAATTTTTCAGTAAGGGAACCTTAGATTAGCTGATAACAAGATATTTAAATTACTGTGGCTAGAATATGTAGTGTCCGAGGGAAAGAATACATACTTTAAAATGATGCCTCTACTTGTCAGAGCCTTGGGGATGTCTCCAGATAGCTTGTTATTCTGAAGATACCTGCATTATAGTGGACAGTAAACAAGGGGCAGCTTGTTCCTCACTCTTTTGTGACTAAATTTTCAGTATAATGGGCTATGGCAGGCAAACTGCAAATAATTGGAAAGTAATCAAGGGTTTGGTGAAAGACTTACAGTTCAGTGAGCTTGGGCAAGCTGCTCAAATATGAAGGCACACTGCCAGTCAGTTGGTTGTTCTCAAAGTGACTGCATTTTTTTTTCAGTGAGAAAATTCAGTATCCATTCATGATAACGACACAATTAACAAGAGGTGAGGTTAAAAGGCTGCAGAAATGAAATCGGCAAGCTGGCTCACATGATTGAAAGGTTTGAAGAGGCAGTCAGGTCTGGAATTGGGCCAGTCAGCATGTTATCACCAAGTCGACTGCAAGGAAAAAGATGATCAATCAGGACATGGGTGGGAGGAAATTCATGGATTATAATCAGCAGGCATTCTCTTAGCAGAAAGGGCAAGGCTGAAAGCTCTTACATTTCTGACAAGCATGGCAAAGCCGCTAGTTCCGGTGGTATGCTCCCCGTCAAGTTCTTTCCTGAAAGATTTCTGTGCACAACTATATGTTGTTAGTACCAATTAAGCTGCTAATTAAAGTGCAGATATACACTTGAGCAACAGAATAGCAGGAAGCAAGAGGACTGAGAGCTGAATGAATTACATTGAAACTACTCTTGGTTGTGGTTCTGAAGAACATTTGACCCAAGACCATGGCGAAGGCTGGCATGGGTCGCCACCTTCTCGTGCCCAATCAGCAAACTTGTAGCGTGAGGCGAGGCTCGCCATGGCTGGCACGTCCGGTGATCCAAGCTCAATCCGTACATACTTGTAAATCTCAAACGCGTTGAGGATCGGACCCTTGGACGAATCATTCGTCTTCCTAAATGCAAAGGACAGCACAAAGGGGAGTGACGCGTTGAAGTACCCTGGCTGGTACAGCCGGTACTTCCCTGGCGCGTTCTCGCCGATGTCCACGGTGGGTTTACTGACGTCGGGCAGGCCAGGGATGAAGAGCTTGAACTTGCGTGTCTCGGGCACGACGAACTCCTCGATCTCGGCGAAGTAGGAGAAGGCCCAGCCATTCCCTGGGAAGCCATTGAGGTTGAGCCGGTACGTGAGCTCGCCAAGGGAACCCACCACTGCAGTCTGCATCACCTTTTGAGGTGGCCTCTCGTTAGTGCTGACGAAGACTGGCTTGTCCGTGGACACGTTGGTGGTGCCAGGCGCGGCGTCGACCAGGTAGTTGGCCCTCCTCACCATGTCAGACTCCCATATCCTGTCGTAGGGGTCATCAGGGTACCTGACAATGGAATCGAATTAACCAGGTCAGTAATCTTTAAGAACAACAGTAAGTGATAACGTTAAAATCAACAGACTATGTTCTCTGAAACAAGGAACACTTATACATTTTGGTCAACAGCAGAAGTTAAGTGATTATGCTGAAATCAACAGGGAAAACGCTCTCCCGTCAAAGAGGAAAATAGGGGGAAAAAAACTCTGTTCTTTGAGAAAAAACAAAAAAGAAAAGAGCTATACATTTTGTTTACTACCTGACAGGATCTGTGGTGGGTGCACCGAAGTTGATCCTGGCCGCCAAGCTGAGGAAGTAGCTGGCCTCGTCGGCGGTATAATACAGCGAGCCGTTGAGCTGCCGGAGCTCAAGCGTAGAGATGAAGGGCTGCCCGGTGGTGGCGTTCGACAGGCACACGCTTATCGTGTCCGTCGGGGCCAGCACGATGGCCTCCCTGGTGACGATGCGGGAGTCATCGTACACAACAATGGTGGACCATCGTGTGGCGCCGAGGTAGAGGTCGAACTCCGGGAAGACGTTGCTGCGGTCAAAGTCTGAGTAGAGGAAGGTGGCGCGGACGAGGTAGCGTGTGCGTGTGGTTACGTCGAGCGTGTAGCAGTACTTCTTGTCGTCGGCAGGGAAGTACCGGAGCGTGGTGTACTGGGTGCGCTTCTCGTCTGAAGAGGCATTGACGGAGATGGTGGTGCCGGAGGCGATGAGTCCGGCGTCAGTTGTCCACCGGAGTCCCAGCTCGTCGGTGTAGTTGGCCGTGCCTCCGCAGTCGATGCTGACGAAACCTGCAGCCAGGCAGCAGCATCTTCAGCCAATCAATTAAGTTGCAATACAAATTAATTGTAGCACTAGATTCTAGAGTTGCAGTACTGGATTTGTATTGCAAAACTGCAATGCAAACGTCCTAGACGGTACAGTCACAGTACAGTGGGTTGGTGGCTGTACTAGTTAGTACTAAGACAGTCCTGGAAAAGTACAAATTAATTGTCATGTTTGGACTGCTGAGCATACATGGTCGATCTCGCTAGCTACATGTACTACATACTGAGATGAGTTTTCTGAATAGCAGGTAACCAGAGGGTAATAGACAGACAGACAGACAGAGTTCCAGAAGTAGTAGACAGTCCTGAAGTAGTACTACTTAAACTTTTTTTTTTTTTTGCAGGTAAGTAGTAGTACTACTTAATCTCAGTAGTTACATGTATGCACTACATGCTGAGATGAGATTTCGGAGTAGCAGTTAATAATCAGTGGGTAACCGACCGACAGCCAGACACAGGTGCGGATGTATATATGGGAGGGCGATGAGGTGAGGAAGGAAGTAGGCGATGGAGAGGAGCAGGATGCAAGAACATACATAGAACATGAAGCAGCAGTATGAAGAAATTGATATGAAGCCATTCAGCAAGCTTGAAGGAAACCGATGACTTACCAGGCATCTGAGCGAGTGAGAGCAAGGGGAAGGATGAAAGCAGCAGGAGCAGCAGCAACATCAGGTGCAAGCAGGAGTGTGCTGGAGGAGTGGCCATTGATTCTTGGATGGATGAGGGAGGAGCTGCTGCTAGCCGCTGGCTGCTGCTCGAACCAGCCCTCCCGGCCCGGCCGTGTTCTTAGTCGCTAAGTAAGGCCGAGGATGGAGAAAGCGGCCGGGGATGGAGATGATGGGTGGTAAAAAAAGGGTGATGGGGAAGAAGAAAGCAGAGCAGCTCGCAATGTGAAGAGCAACAACAAGCAAAGCGATCGTCAAAAAAGCAAAGCAAAGCAGCTCACTCACTCGCTGGTGGTGGTGGGGAAGGGGAGAAAGGCTCTATCACTCTCTTTATCTATATATTCCAAGAGGTGCAACTGTAAAGCTAGCAATGTGGGGATTCGCACCGCGTGCCTTTTTCTTTCTGACGATTCCGTTGCACTCGCTATCTCTGTCTCAACCAGTTTACCATAGTAAGATCTTGTGCTAACTAATCGCATATTCTTCACTGTCACTCGGTCACATAATATAAGATATTAGTATTACCTAGTACAATTTATATACGGGTATATTAACTGTAATAACATCTTTATGCCATATGCCGGAGAGAGTGATTTTTACTTAATATATGTTCAAAAGAAAGATCAGACGACAGAGAGAGAAAAAAAGAGGAAGGGTTGTGTCTTTTTCACTTATTATTATCTGCCAGACAGTTTGCACAGCTCTTGCTTGCAAAATACCTTGCCCTTTTCATGCATCTTCATCAAAAGAAAGATGCATGGCACTGACAGGCAGATGCAGCTCTACTACTGATCTATATATATCAATGCCAACCAAAAAAACAGCTAGTGAATAAAGACAGTATCCATCATCCCACGCACGTACCACATGACACACATACACGATCCACCCTTTTCTCCCCTGCTCCTTTCCGTTACTCCAGTGAAGAATAATCTCCAGTCGATCCATCCAGCCATACAAAAATGGGGAGCATCTTAGAATAATTTCCAAACATGCGAGCATAATAAAAGTTGACACAGTCTAATATACTTGCCTTTCCATAAGCCCATGCTAGCTGCTCCAGTTCAAGTTCAAGTTCAAGTCACTCATTTCCAATCAACCTGCACTGCAGCTCTCCAAGAATCAACCTGCCTGCTACTGCCAATCATGTTCATAACAGCTTTCACAAAGTATCATCATGAAACTAGGGCATGCATGATCTTCTAGCTACATACATTGACCAATGACCACAACATAACGGTTACAACTTCAGGGTGCGAATGTGATATCCCATTCACAGCAATAACAACAACAATGTTTGACAAAATAAACCAGACTGCCAGGTACAACAACCATGCATCTTTTCGCAACACCAACATCTTCGACCAGCAACATACATATATATACTACGGTCGACTACATGCTACCTCCAAAAAAAGAGACAAGTGATCATTGTTTCCATCAATGTTCAGTCCTCCTCCTGTAACAGCTACCACCACCTCCTTCACCTGAAATTTAAATAAGACCGCAGAATTACTATATGATGATGACCGATACGACAGAACAGGACTGCGTCGTGAACGGAACAAAACCAATTGCCTCACCTTGCTGGGTACACATCACCAAGGCCTCTGTTCACTCGACGCTCCTTGCCGAGCCCCGTTCCCCGAAGCACCACTGGGGAAGTCGCTGAGGCGGAAGCTGACGAGGCCCGGCCCGAGCACGCTCGTCATATTCCCCGCGCCGCAGAACGCCCCCTCCGCGTCCATGCGCCGCTTGAAGATCACCGTGGCGGAGTTGACGGAGTTCCCGGTCTGCGTCCTGGCCTCGCTCACGGGCCCGTACTGGCTGAATATCTTGACCAGGTCACTGTGCGACGGGACGGCGTCTGGCCTGCTGAAGTGCATCACCAGCCCAGTGAGCAACAGGTTCTCTGCCGTCTCCTCGGCGTTTGCCTGTTGGCCCCCGTTTGCCACCATTGGTGGTTTTGCCTCGGCCTTTCCGTTCTCTGTGTTGTCTTGTTTGCACTCGGCTGCCTTTGGTTCCTCTGGCTCCACGTTTCCCATGGAGACTGGCAGCTCCTTGGGGGTGGCGGCCTCAGCTTGAAGCTCCTTGGTCTTGCTTGTTTTGGTCTTGCTCTTGTCTTTCTTCTTTTTCAGGCTGGATATCGGTTCCTCCACGTTGATGAGAATGTCAGCCCAGTAATCGTCCTTCATATGCGCAGCCACGGACGGCTCTGAAGGACTCGGCTCTTTGTCTGTTGGCTTCTCAGGCACCTCCTTCGTATGATCAGCCACGGACAGCTCTGAAGGACTCGGCTCTTTCTCTGTTGGCTTCTCAGGCACCTCCTTCATATGATCAGCCACGGGCGGCTCTGAAGGACTCGGCTCTTCATCTGTTGGCTTCTCAGGCACCTCCTTCATATGATCAGCCACGGGCGGCTCTGAAGGACTCGGCTCTTTCTCTGTTGGCTTCCCAGGCACCTCCTTCATATGATCAGCCACGGGCGGCTCTGAAGGACTAGGCTCTTCATCTGTTGGCTTCTCAGACACCTCCTTCGTATGATCAGCCATGGGCGGCTCTGAAGGACTAGGCTCTTTGTCTGTTGGCTTCTCAGGCACCTCCTTCGTATGATCAGCCACGGGCAGCTCTGAAGGACTCGGCTCTTTCTCTGTTGGCTTCTCAGACACCTCCTTCGTATGATCAGCCACGGGCGGCTCTGAAGGACTCGGCTGTTTGTCTGTTGGCTTCTCAGGCACCTCCTTCGTATGATCAGCCACGGGCAGCTCTGAAGGACTCGGCTCTTTGCCTGTTGGCTTCTCAGGCACCTCCTTCATATGATCACCCACAGGCGGCTCTAAAGGACTCGGCTCTTTGTCTGTTGGCTTCTCAGGGACCTCCTTCATGTGATCAGCCACGGGAAGCTCTGAAGGACTCGGCTCTTTGTCTGTTGGCTTCTCAGGCACCTCCTTCATATGATCAGCCATGGGCGGGTCTGAAGGACTCGGCTCTTTCTCTGTTGGTTTCTCAGGCACCTCCTCTTCAGCACGGGGACTCCCAACCTTGTTGGTTGCCTTCTCAGGTATCTCCTCTTCAGCATGGGGACTAGAAACTTTGTTTGCTGCCTTCTCAGGTATCTCCTCGTCAGCATGAGGACTAGCGACTTTGTTTGCTGCTTCCTCAGGTTTCTCAGGTATCTCTTCGTCAGCATGGGGACTAGCGACCTTGTTTTCTGCCTTCTCAGGTATCTCCTCGTCAGCGTGGGGACTAGCGACTTTGTTTGCTGCCTCCTCAGGTATCTCCTCATCAGCTTGGGGACTAGGGACTTTGTCTGTTGCCTTCTCAGTCATCTCCTTGTCACCGTGGGCACTAGAAGCATAGCTGTCAGTGTTGGCTGCCTCAATGGGTATCTCCTTCTCCACATCAGAACTAGAAGGACATGAGCTCTTCGAAAATTCAGTGAAGAAGCCAACGCTTGCAGGTGTGATTTTTCCCACCTTCTTAAGATCGCTTGCTGCTAGACAAAGCTGTGAATGCATTTCACCACAAGACAGAGAGTCTTCTGTTGTGGCACCTTTCTTGCCCTTATTTGGCTTAACAGAACGCGGAGACTTGTCTGGAACGGTTTTTTCACTGTTTTTGTTCCTGCGCGATCTTGTCTGAGATGCTTCGCTGTTAGCTTCGACGGCAGGGGATGTATGTGGGTTCAGTTCAGCAGCTTTGCGCATCGCTTCTCGAGCCTTTGTGAACCTCTTAGGAGAGAGAGGTTGTGGCTGGGAAGAAGAATCCCCCAATGCGTCACCATTAGCTTTGACAACTGGAGATGCCTGTGACTTCTTCCCAGCAGCTTTGGGTGTCGCTTCTTGACCCTTTGTGGACCCCTTAGGAGAGAGAGGTGGCTGGGAAGACAAATCCCCCAGTGTGTCGAGCTTCTTTCTTTTCATAGTCTTCATTGTATCCTTCATATCACGGTCAGGATCCTCAGGTTCCTCAGTTGGTCCAGGCAAAGAGCGTTTCCCTCTGGTCTTCATTTTATCCTTGGTATCACGGTCAGGATCCTCAGGTTTCTCAGTTAATGCAGGCATAGAACGCTTCCCTCTAGTCTTCTTTGTATCCTCTGTATCACAGTCAGGTTCCTCAGGTTTCTCAGTCAGTGCAGGCAAAGAACGCTTCCCTCTAGTCTCCACTGTATCCTCTGTATCACGGTCGGGTTTCTCAGTTGAAGCAGGCAAAGAACGCTTCCCTCTAGCCTTCACTGTACCCTCTGTATCAAGGTCAGGTTTCTCAGTTGAAGCAGGCAAAGAATGCTTCCCTCGAGCCTTGCTCTTACCAGCGGGTGAACGATTAGGAGTACCTGTCTCTACCATAAGTTCAGAAAGTTTCTTTCTCTTCCTACCATGCTCTGAGATTGAGATGGGTGCATCCTTAGTTACCGAGGTTTCACCAAGCTGCGACTTTTTCTTGCCAGGCGAAACAGAATCCTTCACACTGCTATCTGCAAGTCCAACCCCATCCGCTGTGATTTTGTCCTTCTGCCGTGCAGAGCTTGCTCTACGCCCTAGATTGTTCTCCTTGAGCAAAGCAACATCTTTGTCTTTTCCTTTCGTGGTTTCACCAACATCATCCTTCCTCGGCCCTTTCGAACGCTCTGAAGCATCTTCTGTCTTGTGCATGGATCTTAGCCTACGTGCTGACTTGCTCTCACTCAAAGTGCCATCCACGGCCTTCTTGACTGGTGTTTTGCTTCCACCAACCGTTTCAACTCCATCTGCATCTTTAGAGGTGTCTTGTTTCTTCTTCTTCACTGGACTCTTAGTGATCTTGGAGTTTCTTTCCTTGCTCAATGTGCCATCTGCAGCCTCGGGTGTAGAACTGTCATCACCCGTGGCCTCTTCCTTTGCAGGATCTGGTAGAGACTTTTTCTTATCTGCATCTTTGGAGATGTCGTTCTTCTTCGCCTTTGTTGAACTCTTACTAATCTTGGACTTCCCTCTCTTTCTCAATGTACCATCTGTCACCCCTCCACTGGGCGTAGAGTTGTCCTCATTCATGGCGTCTTCCTCGACAGACTCTGGTAGAGACTCTTTCTTATCTGTGTCTTTGGAGATGTCTTTCTTCTTTGCCTTTGATGAACTCTTACTGACCTTGGACTTCCTTCCCTTGCTCAATGTACCATCTGTCGCCTCTCCACTGGGCATAGAGCTGTCCTCATTAGTAGCATCTTCCACTGCAGGTTCTGGTGGAGACTCTCCCTTATCTATATCTTTGGAAGAGTCTTTCTTCATCATCTTTGCTGAACTCTTACTGGTCTTGGACTTCCTTTCCTTGCTAAATGTACCATCTGCAGCCCTGGGAGTAGAACTGTCATCACCCATGGCCTCTTCCTCCACAGGTTCTGGTAGAGACTCTCTCTTATCTGTGTATTTGGAGGAGTCTTTCTTCTTCTTCTTCTCTGCTAGACTCTTACTAACCTTTGGTTTGTTTTCTTTGCTACTGGGGACAGAGCTGGCCTCAACCATGGTATTTTTCTTTGCAGGAGCTTCTCTCTTATCTACATCTTTGGAGGTGCCTTTCTTATTCTTCCTTGCTGAACTCTTCCTAGGCACAGAACGTTCCTCGTCGACAGCATCTTCCTTTGCAGCAACACTCTTGCGTAGCGAGCTCTCGACACGCCTCGGTTTCTTTTCTTTGCTCGGAACATCGTCCTCATTGTTGGTTTTCTCCATCCTTTTCCTCTTTGTCTGTGGTGTTGCCTCGGTAGGAACGTCCTCAATGCCCGCATAGGTCACAAACTCAGGGAGCTCCCTTGGACCCCTCAACCGGTTGAACGACCTCAGCTGCGACTTGGCGGTCGCAAGGTCGAGACGGTCGGCACCACCCAACGGATTCCTCCCCAGCGCTGAAATGTACTCGAGAAAAGGTTCGCCGCGGAACGTATCCCTCATGTACGCTTCGTCCACCACGGCACCATAAGCCCCTTTCCTGATACCAGAATTCTGAACCTCCTGCCTCTTCCTGGCGTAGGGGACGCAGGCGCACGAGAGGCCAGCCTAGACACGGCGCTCAACCTCGTCCAGCGCGGCGTCGACGGCAGAGACGTACTTGTACTTGGAGAAGGTGTTTTTGCCTACAAGGCTGTGAAAGTTGGCCCGGAAGGGGAGCAGCGCGGAGGTTTCGCTCCAGGCGAAGGTATTGTCCCAGAAGCAGGCGACGAGGGGCGCGCCGCCCCCGGATTTGGCGTGCTGCAGCGCCTCCTCCGAGGCGTCGGCGGCGTCGAAGACCTGCGCGGGCCACCACGGGTAGCTCCGCACCTTGCACCACACCATCTCCGGCGCCGCGAACTCGCCCTTTTCGTCCTGGAAGGCGCAGTCGTAGCGCGGGGGCTCCGCGCCGTCGTCGTCCTCGGCTGCCCCCTCGCCGCCCCCATCCTTGAGCTTGGGCCGGCCGCGGCGAGGGCTGCGGAGGACCTCCTCGACCTCCGGGCGCATGACGCGGAGGCGCGCGGGGAGCATGGAGGTCGGGGTGCCCTGGTCTCCAGGAGGCTTCTTGGCGCGCGAGGCCATGGTGATGGTGCTGCGCAAAAAGAAACGAAGAAGGGTTAGGTTTGGGAGAAAGAAAAGGCGCGATTTTTTCCCCGTGCTTTGCCTCTGAAGGAGAAAGAAAAGGGCGGAGAGGGGCTTACAGCTGAGATGAGCTCGGTACGACGAGGTTGCCGGAGATCTCGCCGGAGGCGGAGATGGAGAGTGGGGGTGGAATGGGGAATCGGAGGAGGTCCAGAATGGGTGGGGCTGTGGGGAGGGGAAGAAGAATAGTGGGGATTGGTGGGTCAGTCTGGGGATTTGTGGTTAGGACAGGGGTCCGAAAGTGAATGCTCATCTTTGTCTCACTCTCTCCCTTCTGTGCCACACTGCCACTGCCTGTTTTGCAAATTGACCCTGTGGTTTATCCTTTATTTTCGAAAAAGTGTGGTCAATCACACCGAAAATGTGATGGCCCCCTACCCTTGATGAAATCTCCATTATTTCCCGTAGATTTAATGCAGATAGAAATGCACCAAATGCATTCTTCAAATTGAAATTCTATTGTTATCAAAAACATTAATTAAATGGATATATATATATATATACTGCATTAAGTAATATTGCTAGAAAATAAGATGTGCAACAATAATTCCTCTGATACAGATTGTGCCAAAGAAAATCAATTCGTCAGAGAAAGATACTGGTGTTGCTATGCTGACACTGATTCCTCTGGCTATCCAAGATAATATCAGTTGAAGGGGAAAAAAACATGATTGTGTACATTGACTTTGATGACATGTAAAGAATCAGATGAGATGAGCATGATTTGAAATCCCCCCCTTTGTTATTATCAGTCAACATGAACAAATAGAAGTTTCTCCCTGCTGCAATTAACCAACACAGAAATCCTTAGCTATCCATGAAGTTGAAATTTCAAGTTCAAATAGTAGGAGCTATGAACAGCCAGGGTTACTGTAGGAAGATTATGTAATTTAAAGCAAACCAGTACAGTACTGTTAAGGCTAGGCCTAGCCTAAATGCTATGGTACATAGTACAATCCCATCCATTACTGCTAACTGTGGTACAACAAACTGCCCATTTCAATCGTCATTAATAGTCAAAACAATGGTGTCCTCAGCTCACAAGATGGAATGGAGAAGCCTAAACATGCTCAAATCAAGACACCAAATGTTTACATGTAGTATAACCCACTGAATGATGTTCATACTCTCCCCTCTTGATTTTTGTTACAGTAATTATTCAATGAATACAATCAAGTGACATCATACAATCAAATGGACAGATCAACACAACAAACAATCTTTCTTCCTTTCCTTGGTAGAAATTGTAAACCTTGCTTCTTTGAGATATCTTCAGAAATCCAAAGTATAATCCCCTCCGGCCCGCCCCTTAATTTCCATTGCATCAGATGAGCCTCATTCCTGGTTGCTTTGGACCGTTGCCTGCGGTACCTTGGGAGGGCCAGAATGCCGTCTCATCGGCGCTGATGATGGCACTACTCCAGCCGGAAAGGACAGCCTCTTCTTCGCAGAACCAATAGACGACCATCCTTTCTCCAGCGTTTCAGTAGCACTCTCCTCGGCCGCCGGGCTCTGGAGACGGGTCTTGGCCCTGGCTGACTTCGTCGGCGTCATGTAGCTCGGCACCGACGGGGAAGAACCCGACAGGCTCGCGTCGTCACGCACAGAAGATGTGCCGATGCTGTGCCTCCGGGGCCGTTCGGACTGGACACTGAACACGCTTTTCGCGTCTTCGTCACCCCCCGGCACGCACGAGCCATTCTTCGGTGTTGCGCTTTTCTTCCTTGCCAGCGCCGGCAATGCCTTACTGGAGGGCGTCGAAGGGGACTGCCTGGAGGCCGGGCGGGATGGTTTCGGAGTAGTGGGCGAGGGCTTATCAGGGTTGGAGTCCAGACGGCTGTCGACCTTTGTGATCTCCACTTCACTGGTGTTCAGACTGGTACTATTCACCGACATGCGGTCGGTATTGCTATCTTTCTCGGTCGTCCCATTGCGACCCTCGGTTGCAGGCCTCGCTGCCATCCATCGCTCCAGCCAACTCCAACCCCAGTGGGGATTGTTCGGATCCACAAACATTGGGTTCGATGACCTCGAAGTACTCTTCCACTGTTGGGAAACAGGAATGCCCAGAATATAATTAGCATACCTAAGACTGTGAATGAAAACATGACATGGCTGCTTGGTAACTGCTGTGATGAAACCAACCTGGTGGGAAAATGCATATGCGAGCGCTCGTTCTCTTCTAGCTGCAGCCTCTTGCTTGCTTACGAGGCCGGCCTCGATTTGCTCCTTGGATTGCAGGCTGGTATTCCACTGATCTCCCATCTATTACAGTACAACAGGGAAGTTTTATTACTTGTATTTCAATGTGGTGTGTTTTCCTCATGCTTATAAAAGAAAATGTTGTAAAATGGGCATGACTGAAAAATAAAACAAGTTAAACTGCTACGATCTCAAAACCTTTAACTAGCTAGACATGTTCTGAATCTTGCAATTTTTTAATCTTGAATTGCAGAGTACATCACTGTTTTAGTTCTCTGCAAATGCTCTGGAATGGTCAAGCCATAGATATCTTGTATAAAGAGCAGCAAAGGAGCATACAAAATAAAATTGAAAGTAGAGAAATCCTGACTACCAATTCAAGCTCTGTGGACTGCAGTAGGACGTGATTATTCAGACTTCAGAGAGGGGACACCTAACTACAAAGCCACCGTATTGGCATTTGAAACTGAGGCTAAAGAGTCCAGACTCCAGAAACAAAACAGACAATCCCTCTGTATTTTAGCTCCAAAATACTAACAAGTAAAAAAGAGTCCAGTATACCATGGATACATTCAGATCAGGTCCAGTGAATGATACTGCTCTATTCAGCAATTTTTTCAATGACACTAACAATTTCAGATCTCCCATCTATTATATACAATGGCTGGTATTCCACAGATCTCCCATCTATTACAATATATACAACAGGGGTGTATTAGCTACTTTCCTTTTCACGTGGTTTGCTAAATTTCAGATCTCTGCTTTTAACTATTACACTAGCAATTTCAGATCTCCCATCTACTACAATATATACAACAGGTTATGAAATGGGACATGATTTAGTTGAAAAAAGAACAAGTTAAAGATCTATTATTGAGCCCCTTAAAGATCTAGAGATGTTCTGAATTTCATAAGCTTTATATCTTATATTGCAGAGCACACCACTCTGTTAATTCTCTGCAAACGCTAACTACTATTTTTCTTAAACAGTTAAACCAAAGTTATCTTGTATAAAGAGCAGGAAATGAGCATATAGAATCAAATTAAAGTACAGAAATCCTGGCTATTAATTCAAACTTTGCAGTATGACAGTGCGTGTCTAGACTTCACAGAGGAGATACCTAACTACAGGCCATGGTGTTGGGATTTAAAACTGAGCCTAAAGAGTCAAAACTCCAGCAACAGAACACACAAACCCTCTTTAATTTAGCTCTCAATACTACAAGTAACAAAAATAACTCTCAGTATACCATGGGTGCATTCAGTTCAGCTCCAGTGAATGATACTGCTCTATTCCACATAATTTTGTTCAAGGACACCAACAATTTCACATCATAGGTGCCGGAATTACCCCTAGGAATTCAGTAAGCAAACAGTATGGAGATTTAACATGTTTTCGTATAAAGAGTGTTGGCATGACGTTTGCATACCCTTAGAGACTCTAGTTCCTGATTCAACAAGAGCTGACGCTGAAGAGCCTGGTTCTCCTCAGACATCTTGATCCTCCTCGTCCGTATCTTGGACTGGACTCGGGATAGAGTCTGCATACAGCGAAGTGTGCTTGTGGCCTGCCGCTTAACAGAGTGGCCTTCAACCAGCGACTTCAATCTGACCAGCCCTTTTAACGCTCGCAATGCCCTCCTTGCCTAGATATTCACGGGGAAAATGGGTATCAGTCATTCAGTCGGTACATACTTAACACAAATAAGAAAATGCTGTTAACTCGGTACATACTTAACACAAATAAGAAAAGGAAAAATGTTGTCGTGTAATAAGAAAAAATCAGTGGAAACTGTATCAGGATAAAAGAAAGCGCCAACTGTCAAGTTGGAATTTCAAGTTAAATTTGCCTCACAGAGAGACGATTGGCATAAAGGACATGATCGGATGAATCACTACGATTAATGAAAGGTTGCTGCTACCATCTCTTGAAAGTTGGCTATGAACTATTCTCTAGTTCTATAGCATGCATGATTGACCTGCAGGCCATCAAATCAGGCAAATACATCGAAAGGAATCACGATCGATGAGTTTAAAACTTGCAAGCTAGAGGGGGAACTACATGAAGAGAAATTTTAGAACAAGCTTTCGAGTTCAGGATCAGCTCTTAAGTTATCGATGATTTAGATTTGGGAGTGATTATTCATTTGGTTTTTTTCCCCTTAGATTGACAGTGAACTGTTCATCTGTTTCTTTTCCATGGTCTTTTTCACGTGATACCCTATTTCAAAACAGACATGATGTATTGTCCCGGATGACGCCCGGTAGCATGAACCGAGGATTAGTTCTTCTGACATTACCAGGTAGCCTCGGAAGGCGGTCTGGATCTTCGTCGCGGCGAGCTCCTCCGACAAGCTAGAAGCGGCCACGGGGGCAGCAGCCTCCGGTGCGGCGGCGACGGGGAGTGCCGGCTCCGTGGTTGGTGCGACGTACTCTCGTTGTCCATACTCCTGTTGCTGCTGCTCTTCAGTCACTGGGACTGGAGCAGGAAGAGGAGCAACAGGAACGGGGGCCTCGAAGTCCTCCTCGAATTCGTCGGTGTGGACAGGCGGGATAGCGGAAGCATTGGCCTCGAGGGAGACGGAGGGCGTCAGATCCGGCGGGTACGGCGCGCTGGTGGTGGCGGCGGCGGCGGAAGTGGCGGCGAACCTCCTCCGCAGTTTCTGCGAGGTTGAAGAGCAAACAGTTTGGTTAGAGTTCAGCGGCAGCGCGGTAATCAGAGAAGGGGGTGGTGAGCAGGCGGGGCGTACCTCGTCCTTGGATTCGGGGCTGAAGACCTTCTTGACGGCGCCCAGCCACTTGGGCTTCTTCCCCATGGCTGCCTGGAGTCTGTCGATCTCACCAGCTCACTATCGAAATTTGTTTGCCAGAGGGCAAGAAACGATGGGGAGGAGAATGTGGGGCGGATCTGTAGCTCGGAAGGCCAGATCTGTGTGTCGCTGTCGCACCGGGACCGGGGGTAGGTGACAAGAGGAGGAGCAGCAGGGAGAAAGAGAAGGATGAGCGAGGTGGAAGAAGAAGGAGCGAGCGAGAGAGCTAGGAGAGGACTGACAGCGCAGCAAAGCACACACGCACACGCTATAGAGTAGAGTAGAGAAGATCAGCAGGAAGCTACCTGATTCAGTCAATTTCCCTGTCAAATCATTTTTATTTGTATAAGACCGTACATTACAAATTCACTGGAAAATAAAAATCCCACTCAGAATCAAAACATTTCTGTGGTTAGTGCTAACAAAATGCATCCTAACCAGAGATGTCCTTTTGCATCCACGTGGAAAATGTGAAGCTAAATGTCTGGAGATTTAGTGTGCATGTGCATCGGTGATCCTGTTTTATTTTTAAAAATCAAAACTCATATATCTGAGTTACAGTACAAGAAATTCTAAGAAAAAATCAGGACGTAGCCCTGATTTCCTGATTTATATCATAAACGTGCAAAATCTCAAATTAAAAATTTTGTATTTTGAGCTACACAAAAATGACAAAAATGAGTCACACTTTATCATCTTTGTGTAGCTCGGAATACAAAATATTTCAATACATATTAGCAATTTTTAGGATTTTGTTTCAAACAAATTTGAAACTAGTTTTTAATTTTGTTTAATAAGCAGGGAGCTCGGGAGACAAAAGTATTTTTCGTTCTTGCCGTAGTAACTACTCAGCATCGCCTATTTTCTTTTTATGTCCTTCAGCTAGTTATCCGTCACATTTTTTGCATGAATTGCCAATTTGTTATGACTGGACAATATATATTAGTTTGGCTTAAAAAATCATGGCAAGAAAAAAGGGAACATAATGTGAAAGACATATTGTTGATTGGAAATGATGTATCTTTTGTTAACACAAGTTAAGAATTTTATTTTGATAAAAATACTTAGGCAAAACCCGAATATTTGGTATCAATATCTATATAGATAGATTGGGACGCTAATATGGTTGTGCCGAAAGTACATAGATGATATATTGAATGATTTCAATATAGAAACTATAAGAAAGGTTCTTGTCGCACAGAAATGATTGAATCGAAATTCAAATGTATTGACACTTGGTAAGTGAAACAAAGATTCAAGTATAGATTGATACTTGATGTATGAAATCACAAAAAGTATTTATATCAATCATACTATGATATGTACAAATCCAGATATGTCATATGCTCTAAATGTTATGAGCATATATCAGAATGATTCATAAGATGATCATTGGATGATAGTAAGGATATTCTTATGATCTTTTGGAAGAACTAAGAATATATTATTTTTATAGATGTGACATATAGATGATTAGTTTATTGTAAAAACAATACATTGATGCTAGTTTTGTCACAAAGTACAAATTAAGTTTATCTCAAACTAGACTAAGGGTGGCACAATATAATGGAAAGTAAGTTCCATAACGGATTTGGATGAGTTCCAAAGTTAAGACATTGTGACAGATACTACAACAAAAGGCTAAGTATATGACTGCTATTATAGCATCAAAAGACGGTATTTGTATTAAGTAGTTTGTTATCAAACTAGGTGTGGTTCACAATGGGATAGTACCATGAAGATATATTGTACGGCAATATTATCAACATGTTTTAACCCCAAAGAACCAAAGGTCTCACCAAAGGACCATTTTTTTACAAAGCCATCTCATTAGAGAATGAGTGATGCGTAGAGATGCGAAGATATGCAATTACACACGAACCTAAAAGAGTCGGATCCGAAGATCGATTGACCACTAGCAATCGTGTAAATACAACATGGGAAAGTCATAGATGTTGAATACACAAAGATTTGAAACTAAATTATTGTCTCTTGTTAAAGAGGTTGTTATCCGGAAAGTCATAGGTGTTGAATACAACATGGGAAAGTCATAGTGTAAAGAGGTTGTTATCATATCTTCAAGCTTATGATAAATGTTTACATACCATGCTATAATTGTATTAACCGGAAACATTAATACTTGTGTGTTTTGTAAACATAAAAGAGTCCCTAGTAAAGCCTCTTGTTAAACTAGCTTGTTGGTTAATATATGATCATGGTTTCCTAATCATGAACATAGGATGTTATTAACAACAAGATCATATCATTAGGAGAATGGTGTGATGGACATACTCCTATAGTCAAGCGTAGCATAAGATCAAGTCATTCAAATAGTTCACTTGCTATAAGCTTTCTGATACATAGTAACATAATTCCTTCGACCATGATATCATGCTAATCACCATCACCAGAAGGATGCTTTAATGACATCAAACACCACACCGTAACTGGGTGGCTATAAAGGTGGCATTGAGTGTTCGGAAAGTATGTGTTGAGGCACATGGATCAAGAGTGGGATTTGTCCATCCATATGACGGATAGATATATTATGGGCCCTCTCGGTGGAATGTCATCCAATTAGCTTGCAAACATGTGAATGTCTCACAAGGGATCACATATCACAGGAACGAGAAAAGAATACTTGTCGGTAACGAGGTTGAACTAGGTATGCAGAGATACCGACGATCAGACCTCGGATAAGTAAAATATCGCGAACAAAAGGGAAATTGGTTCCATATGTAAATGGTGCATTCGATCGCAAAGTAATCATAGAAATATGTGGGAGCAATATGAATTTCTAGATTCCTCTATTGGTTATTGATCGGAGAAGAGTCTCGATCATGTCTGCATAATTCACGAACCGTAGGGAGACACACTTAAGGATTCGATGTTGTTTAGTAGATATGGAATATGAGTAAAGAGACCAAATGTTGTTCGGAGTCTCGGATGGGATCCGGGATATCACGAGGAGATCCGGAATGGTCCGGAGAATAAGATTCATATAAGGAAAGTCCAATTTCGGAGTTCGGGAATGATTCCGGTGTTTTCACTGGAATGTTCTAGAAGGGTCTAGAAGGTTCACCGATTCGTAAGGGGAGGGGTACATGGATGTGTCATGACAAAGTGTATTGGTTGCATCATTTCCTAGGTCACTTGGCTGGACACTTGGAAGAGAGAAACCAAACTCTATTTTGAAAGTCAAAAAGGCAGTTTGAAAAAGTCAAATCCCAACATGGTTTCCGAGTTAGGGAGGGTTTCTAAGTTAGGGAGGGTTTCCACTTGGGTTGGGAACACCCTTGGATGCCCCCCACCTATATAAGAAGGGGTGGGGGTGCACCCCAAGGTATCCGCCTTGCCCTAGGCGCCCAAGAAATCCTAGGTTGGCCGCCACCCCCCTCTCTAGTTGCGACCAATCTAGATCTCCTCTAAACCGCTACCGACTAGCTAAACTCTAGTTGCTAGCTACCTCTAAACCTCGGCCCTCTAAACCCTAGATCGCCGGGCTCCCTCTACTCCACCATATGTCATGGTATTGCCGATGAGTACGCCATGGAGGGGTCCTCACAGTGCGTGTTTAGAGACGTGGGGTAAGGCGGACGGTTGACGGGTACGAGGTAACACAGTTTACCCAGGTTCAGATCCCACGACGGTGGCGGAATCCTACTCCTGCTATAAATCACTATAATGGCAATACGCCGAGTTACAGAGATAGGTTCGCTGTGCGAGGTTGTCTGAAGTTATCTATGCTTGTGCCCTAAAGGCTCCCATAGGTTCGACTTATATAGCCGTCAGATCCTAGGGTTACAGGGAAAAGTCCTAGCCGGACAGGTTACAGAGTCCTACACCGTCTATCACTAGTCTTGTGTATCTTGTACTCCAAGGCTCCGGGTACGCTGGTGACTCCACCATAGCCTTCCTTTATCCGGCATGGGCCTCCTTTCTGGATCCACCTAACTGGGCCGCCCAGCAGGCCATAGGCCATGCTACCGACTATGGGCCACCCAGGTTAGTCGGATAAGAGACATGCTATGAGGATACCCATATAGCATATCCCCAACAGTAGCCCCCGGAGAACTCCGAGATCTTGCGTCGTCTTGCCTTTTCACGTGGAATGCTCCGTCTAGATGGATATCGGCAAATCGTCGAGCAATATCTTGTAGTCCTCCCAAAGAACCCTGCAAAGGTTTCTCCGCCTTCGATTAGTAAGTCGGAGAAATGCTGAATCTTCCATTGTACGTTTCCGTTAGTCGGATTAAATCCGTCCACGCCGGAATCTTTGATGCGACGGCTCATCTACCATGTCAGTTATAACGACGTAAGCCTAGGTCAGCGACGCCTCATAACTCACACATGCATAGAACGTAATCATAGCCGATTTTCCCACGCAAGTAATGCGAACCGTTGGCGGCGACCATTTGGAGACGTGCCGAAATTACCACACACGTTCTCGACCACGTCGTCTACGTGGCAACCGTCCGATTAACTGCACGAATCTTGACGCAGAGTAAGATAAATAGCAACCGTGGGACACTAGTTACTTTTTCACCCCATTCTCTCGCGTCATCGTCTTCTTCCTCCAGCCGCGCGCCTCCTCGAGCCCTCCGCGAAAACCTCGAGAAACCCTAGCCTTGCTCCCTGCACCAGTCGCGCTCTCTTCCTCCTCCATGGCTAGCAGCAGCTCATCCCCATCAATGGCGGCGCCGAGCGAAGCCGCGGCGAAGCCGGCGAGCTCCGTCGTCGTGCCCCCCAGAGGGCCTGGTCATCCCTGCATCGGCGGTGATAGAGACCACCGGTGGCGACCATAATCTGGCGACGCTGGAGCCCCTGGAAGAGGAGCCAGACTCGCACAAAGGCGATTGGCGCGGCTCGGACATCACCGGCCACGACATCCAAGAGATGGTCGCTGCGGGTTACCTCCCTGCGACGGAGGGGCTCGCCTGGCGGGCGGCGCCGGCCGGCGAGGTGACCCCCTCTCCCCAAGCCGGAGAGAAAGTATACCTCAAGGTGCAATTGGTACGTGGCGTTTCTCTGCCCATCTCCCACTTCTTCCTGTCCGTCTTGAATCACTTCAAGGTCCAACCCCACAACCTCTCACCCAATAGTATCTTAGTGCTTAGCAACTACACGACACTTTGTGAGGGTTACCTAGGGATTAGGCCTAGGTTAGATTTGTTTGTATATTTCTTCACCGTCAAACGTGAAGCCGGACACAGTAGGGAGGAGCTTAGAAACTGCGGCACCATAAGCTTCAAGATCCGTCCTGGCCGGCGGTTCCCCGACATCGTCGGCCACGAGTCATGCAAGAACTGGCAACGGACGTACTTCTACGGCCCCGACATTCCTTTGGCGGGCCGAGAAGTAACGTACCCGGACTTCGTGGATGGATCCGCCGCCGAAGTCTCCACTTGGCAGTCCCATGCCTCCCTTCCCTCCGACCTCGACGCTTCCCGCGCAATAAGGCGGATCGAGTGGTTCGTAGAGACGGGTCTGACCGGCTTGGACCTAGCCATGCGCTGGTTCATCAGGCGGATCCAACCTCTGCAGCACCGCACAAAGTTCATGCACGAGTACACCGGCAACCGAAGGGATACCCTCCAGATCTCCGAGGACAACTTCTCGAGCGACTCCGTCAAGTTCCGCCTCAAGGACATCGTCAAGGTGAAGGATAAGAAGCGTGGCTTCACCCTCACCTACGATATATTTCGTAGAGGGAAAGTGCCCAAAGGTAGACATTTATTTTCCGTGTATGACATTGCTCCAGTTTTTTCGTCTTGCTAATACCATCTTGTCTAACACAATGATTTCTCACTTAACAGCTTAGCGATCTAGAGGAGGGCAACCTGGCTGCCCAAATCTATGATCCGAAGATGAAGGACGTCACGGTCGTGTCCGACGACGATGTCCCGTTGGCGCGTAAGCGGAAGGGCTCCACCTCTGACGCTGCCAACGGAGGCAAGAAAAAGAAGACGGAGGGTGGAGCCTCCAAAAAGAGTACTGCCGCCCTGGAGGCGGAAAAGAGAAAAGCTACCGGGTTGTTTGCCAAAGCGCCACCCCTAGTGTAAGCCTCTTATTCTTCGACATTGTCTTATTTATCTGTCTTGTTCCTATACTTATGCATTTTGCACGTTTCAGGAAGAAAGCCACGACCAGCCTCAAGAAGTCCACCAAGACTCTTGGGGCTTCTAGAAATATTAAAGAGATGCTGCATCGCGATTCTTCCCCCGCCATCGCCCCTGCCACTCCTGCCGTCAAGCCCTCCTCCGCTCCTACAAGCTCCCAAGTCCAGGAGGCACCAGGCCCTTCCGTCATGGAAGTGGACTCTGGCGCTTCAACCGAGCTTGTTGTTGTCCGCGAGCAGGCGACGCAGGAGAGCACTACTCTTCAAATGGCTGAAGCTCCGGCTAAGGATGCCATCAGTAGCGGCAAGGCGGTGGTGGGTACTGGTACCTCTGCCGAAGGTGGCGCCTCTACTCCCCAAAAACCCTTCGAATTCCCCAAGATAGTTTACCCGGCGCTGCTGCCGAGTAACGCTACTATGGTTGCAGGAGGAGTGCCGTCATCTCCGACGTGTGGTCTGGAGGAGCTACTCCGACAAGCAGATATCTTGCGGGGAAATAGCATTCCGACTAGATGCTTTAAGAGTAGCACAACAGTGTTCATAATTTTCAATGTTGTAGACCCCAAGCCTCTAGTTGTAACTGAATTAGTTCCGACTAGATGCTTAAAGAAAAGCTATGCTTTTTCCGAGTTAAAACTTTATACTGTAGCCCCCAAGCCTCTAGTTGAGAACTGAACTAGCTCCGACTAGATGCTTAAAGAAAACCTAAGCATATTGCTAAGTTAAAAACTCTCACTGTAGCCCCCGAGCATCTAGATGGAAAATCTCCGACTAGAAGCTCCAAGCAGACCAAACAACGATTTAACTCTATACTTTCTTTAACAGAACGAGAATGCTCGGAGGGGCATGGCCAACGACAAGTACCAGAAGATGCGAGCGGGTCTCGAAGCCGAAAAGGGTAAAACCGCCTTCTTGAAGGAACAAATCATCAAAAATAAGAGTCTGTTTTCTTATTACGCATTTCCGTGTTCATGTTGTATCCCCAATCTCCGAGTACTTACTAAGTACTGTGTTTTCTCTGACTTGCAGAACATGTTGCCAAGGCTAAGGACATTGTCGAGCAGTCCAAGCACATCCAGCAGCTGGACAGCGAGAACAAGATCCTTAAGAAGGAGAGGGAAGAAATGCTGAAGATGCACGAGGATTCCATGAAAGTCCTGCAGGACTCTGCCTCCGCTGAGATCAATCACTTGAAGTAGGAGCTTGCGATCCTAAAGGATCAGAAGCAAGCTGCCGATGAGCAAAACCTTCGCCATAGCGAGGCATTTAAGCTCCTCCAACAAGAGAAGGAATCCTTGGCGGACGTCGTCTGGCATGATAAGGCCAGCATCTTCAGTAAGTGTCCTCCGCCTTGTAGTTCTGTAGTCTGGATACTTAGGATTTTTGAACTCATGCAATCGTTGTCGGAATTTTCAGCGCCCATGGGTTTAACCCGTTCGCCTCCTTCGGACAAGGAATGCATGGTTCTTGCCGGCAACTTCATCAACACCGCCATCGCCCAGGCCAAGGAGATCGCCAAGCCCCTGCAGATTTATACCAAGTCCTCGGACTCCGTGGCGAAGTACTCGGAGATTCTGCGCCGAGTCCCCAAGCGTGTCATGAGCTGGAAAGCTTCTTGTGCACGGGCTGGCGCAAGGATGGCGCTGTCGATGGTGAAGGCACACTATGAAGATGCCGACATCGACACGGTGACATTTGGTATCCCCGGCGCGGATGATGATGGCAAGGAGATCGATCACAATGCTATCCTGTCATCACTCACGGGGTATGACACCAGGGTTGCCGAGTTGGTAGATGTTGATGTCTTCGTGCCCAGGAACTTTCTCGACAACACCAACCCGGAATCCTCCGAGTCTCACCATAGCACCGATGCTGAGGGTGACACTCTGACTGGTGATGATGCGGCTTCCAAGTCCCCTGCACCCAAAGAGTGAAAAACACTTTGTAATTCTTGTTTCACCTTTGATGCATGCATGGAAGAAACTTGGTGATGTAATCCTTAAGGCGGAAAACAATATTTGTCATATCCTGCTACTTAAGAACTTATTGCCAGTTTGTATATATTTTTAAGCAAGTGCTGGCTTATCCATCACTTTGGTTTTTATGCTTGACTTTTCGTGAGTCGGAAGACTCGTTGTCGGAACCATGCGCTTAGGTGATGATGCCCAATGGCACCGTCAATAACCTAAGCACAAAATCACCGACAATGAGTGCCGAAAGTCACTACTCCAGAATCCACATGAAAACAACAAAGGTGTAGACCAGAAAACTTAAGCTAACGCCCGTAGGCGGAATTTTCACAAGTGCAATCGCAAGACTTGTGCATAAAAGTTTTACATGATCCAAAAATGAACACTAAAGGAGGTAATAGACTCAGAAATATGAGTGAACCAAAGAGCTTTATTTCATTGATCATATAAGAGGTACACAATTAGATAAAAAGTGTAGAAAGGACGTAGTTGTGCTATGTTCCATGGCCGATCAAGCTCCGGGTAGTCATCATCCGGGTCATGTTGCTTACGCTTATGATCCTCGTTGGGTCTATCCTTGAGTTAACGATTGTCGACAAGGTAGTAAGACCCATTGAGCAGCGCCTTGCTTATGATGAACGGTCCTTCCCATGGCGGGGATAATTTGTGTGACTTCTTCTGCTTAAGTCGGAGCACCAAATCCCCCTCTTTAAACGAGCGATGCCGAACGCGGTGACTATGGTAGCTGCGTAGTTTCTGCTGGTAAATGGCGGATCTTTGGCATGCCAAAACGGCTCCTCCTCGAGAAGGTCCACATCTAGGCGTCTGGATTCTTCAGCGTCAACTTCGTCGTAGGCGGCAACTCTTGGTGCATCGTGGAGGATGTCGGAAGGTAGGATGGCTTCTGCTCCATATACCATGAAATAGGGGGTGTAGCCAGTGGATCTGTTAGGTGTAGTTCGTAAACTCCACATCACAGACGGCAACTCTTCCGCCCAGGCTCCAGCTGCTCTATGCAGCGGTGCCTCAAGACGTGGCTTGATCCCCTGCAGAATTAGTCCATTGGCTCACTCAACCTGACCATTGGATTGTGGGTGTGCCACAGATGCTAGGTCAAGCCAGATGCCTTTGTCCCAACAATAGGCCTCCACTTCTCCAAGTGACAAGTTGCTTCCATTATCAGTAATGATGCTATGTGGGAGACCAAATCTCACCACTAAATCCCGGACAAACCTGAGGGTAGTTGCCCCATCAATCTTTCTAATGGGTTTAGCTTCTATCCATTTGGTGAATTTGTTAACTGCTACGAGCAGATGCGTAAATCCACATGGTGCCGTCTGTAACGGTCCGACCATGTCTAGCCCCCAGACTGCAAATGGCCAAGTTATTGGTATTGTTCGCAATTCTTCAGCAGGAACATGTGGTTGTCGGGCATAATACTGGCATCCTGTGCATGCCTCAACCAGCTTGTCGGCGTCCGCCTTCGCGGTCAGCCAGTAGAATCCTTGCCGGAAGGCTTTCGCGACCAAAGATCGAGGAGCGACGTGATGCCCGCAATCTCCGAGATGGATTTCACGTAGGATTTCCATACCTTCTAGCTGGGAAACACACTTTAGGTATACACCAGTAGTGCTTATCTTGTAGAGTTGTCCATTGATTATGGTATAACCCTTTGCTCGTCGTACTATTTGCCGTCTTTCGACTTTGTCGTCGGGCAAAGTTCCGTGTTCGAGATACTCCATGAACGGTTTTGTCCAAGCCGGAGGGATCTTTGTCACCATGTTGACGAAAGAGTCAGCTCTGTCCGGGTTGTCGATGTCGGCGCCCTTCACGGATGGTGTGCGTAGATGCTCTAGAAAAACTCCTGGCGGAATTTGCTTGCGCCCTGATCCAAGTTTAGACAGTAGATCAGCCGCCTCGTTTTGCTCCCTAGGCACATATTTGACTTCGTAGCCCAAGAAGCTCTTGGCTATCTCGTCCACTTCGTCTCGATATGCCGCCATCATAGGTTTCCGCGCATTCCAGGTGCCAGCCACCTGCTGGGCAACCAAGTCAGAATCTCCACAGCAAACTATGCACTTGATGCCAGTATCCTTGGCTACACGCAGTCCGTGAATGAGTGCTTCATACTCCGCCATGTTGTTTGTAGCCTCGAAGTGGATCTACAGAATGTAGTGTAGCTTGTCTCCTTTTGGTGACTATAGCAATACACTAGCCCCCGAGCCGTTGAGCAACTTTGAACCGTCAAAGTGCATCACCCAGTACTCTGGTTCTGGCAACGGAGTAGCATCTGGCATCTCCATCCAATCTGCAATGAAATCCGCCAAGGCTTGTGACTTGATAGCGTCGCGTCTCTTGTAGGTGATCTCGAAGGCGGCAAGTTCAATGCCCCACTTCGTGACCCTTCCTGTAGCGTCGCTGTTGTTGATAATGTCGGACAGTGGATTCTTGCTCACTACTGTGATTGGGTGCTCCTGAAAGTAGTGCCTTAACTTCCGAGAAGCAAGGAATACTCCGTAAGCTATCTTTTGGTAGTGCGGGTAACGCTGCTTGGACTCCATCAAGACCTCGCTTACGTAGTAAACTGGTCATTGAACTCCGTACTCATAGCCTGGTTCCTTCCGCTCTACGATGACGACGATGCTGATAACCCGTTTGGTTGCCACCATGTAAATTAACAGGAGCTCACCAGGCTCGGGTGTCGTAAGGATGGGCGCTGAGGAAAGAATCTCCTTGAGTTGCTTCAATGCTGTGTCTGCCTCGTCTGTCCATGTGAATTTGTCCGCCTTCTTCAGTAACTTGTACAGCGGCAAAGCCTTCTCTCCAAGTCGGCTGACAAACCGACTAACTGCTGCAACACAACATGTTAGTCGTTGGATGTCCTTGAGGCATGTCAGACGGTTTATGTTTAAGATGGCCTTGATTTTCTCCGGGTTGACCTCGATTCCGTGCTAGGAAACGATGAAACCCAACAATTTGCCGGCTGGAACCCCGAAGACGCACTTCCTAGGGTTGAGCATCATGTTGTACTTTCGGAGATTATCAAAGGTTTATTTTAAGTCGGAGATTAAGTCGTTTGATTTTTTAGACATCACCGCGATATCGTCCACATAGGCGTGAACGTTCCGACCAATTTGGTCATGAAGGAAACGTTGCATTGTCCGCTGGTAGGTAGCACCTGCGTTTTTCAGCCCAAAGGGCATTGTGACATAGCAAAACGTGCCATATGGAGTAGTGAACGAAGTGGCCAATTGGTCCGACTTCCTCATCTTGATCTGGTGGTATCCTGAGTATGCATCGAGAAAACACAAAAGTTCCGAGCCAGCCGTCGAGTCAATGACTTGGTCAATGCGAGGCAAAGCAAATGGATCTTTGGGACATGCTTTGTTCAAGCCGGTGTAATCAACGCACATTCTTAATTCATTGGTTCCTTTTTTGGGGACAAGTACAGGATTTGCCACCCATCGGGTGTGAAGGACTTCTCGGATAAACCCAGCCTTAAGTAACCTAGCTATCTCTTTGCCAATGGCGCGTCTCTTCTCATCTCCGAAGCGTCGTAGAGGTTGTTTCACTGGTTTGCATTTTGGATCTATGTTTAAGCTGTGCTCGACAAGTTCCCTAGGTACACCTCTCATGTCGGCAGGTTGCCAGGCAAAGATGACCCTATTCTCACGGAGGAACTCGACGAGCACGCTTTCCTATTTGGGATCCAGGTTCGTTCCAATGGCGATGGTCTTGGAGGCATCGCCTTCCACAAGTTCCACCGGCTTGGTCTCGATGGCGGCCTTGAACGCAGGAGCGAAGTCGGAGATTTGCTTCTTCGACGCGGGCATCTCTGAGTCATCGACCTTGCTCTGGATCTCCTTGAATTCTTCACTGTAGAGGACAGCTTCTGCAACGGCTGTTTCGTTGATCTCGCAGTCCCTTGCCTTGGTAAAGCTTCCGGATACGGTGATGACACTGTTTGGTCCGGGTATCTTGAGCTTGTTGTAGACGAAGCATGGCTTGGCCATGAACATGTGGAATATGTCGCGGCCGAATATGACGTGGTACACGCTCTTGAAGGGGACTACCTCAAAGGTCATGTGCTCTTGGCGGTAATTATTAACGTCACCAAAGGCTACCTGAAGTGTGATGCACCCAAGGGACCGAGCCTCCCGACCTGGCACTACACCATGGAACACGGTGTTGGTCCGCCTTAGGTTTTCCTCCGTCAAGTTCATCTTTTGCAGTGTATCCAGGTACATGATGTTGATGTTGCTTCCACTATCCACCATGCACTTGGTGAACTCCACGCCGTCAATCAATGGGTTGATGACCATGGCGTACTGGTTCTCCGTGGGCACAAGGTCTGGGTGGTCCGTGTCGTGGGAATGGTCACGGCAGACACTGCAATCGGCAGCGAGTAGTAGAACGAGGGTCAAGGGCGGCCAGCCATCTGCGGTGCGAGATGAGGGCGGAGACACAGGGTTTACCCAGGTTCGGCCTCCCGGAGGGTAAAGACCTACTCCTGCTAGATTGTATTATGAAGGTGGTACAATGGGCGAGCTCGACGGCTAGGCAGCGAGTCGCTTGGGTGTATGATGGAACGTATCTCTACACGCCCCGCAGGGAGGTTTATATAGGCTCACCTCCCCTAGGGTTTACATATCTCAACCGAATCAGTTAAGGCTTCGGTTCTTGTTTAACCTAATCCGACTGGGCCTATCTACTCTCCTAGGCCTTCAGCTTCCAGTCGCTTGGATCCATGTCGGGCTTCCAGTCGCCATCTCGCAGGCCCACTCGCCAGTTCTTTGGACCAGTCGGAAACGTCCTGCTGGGTATACCCCGGTAGGTACATCCCCATCAGTAGTCCCCGAGGCCGTCGTCGATTGGGCGTAGGTGGCTGCTGGCAGTCGGAGTATACGGCTTCAGAGTAGACATCCAATCGAATCGTTGGCGGACTCCTGTATAAAGGAAAAAACTTGTCATTCTGATCGCAGCTTTGGCGAGTCGAGTCGGCGAATCACTGTCGCAGCGATTAAGTCGGCGAGCCGAGTGGCTGAAGTTGGACCGTTAAGCGTGGTCAAACTAGCCGTTGCGGTAATCCAACGGTAACTTTTGGGCGTAATCACCGCATAGTAACGGCCTCCTGATTTGGCGGGTAACAACCGCTATATAAGGGGAATGGCAGGCGATCAGAGAGCCATCTTCTCGCCATTCCCTCCGACTGCATGCATTCTCTCCTTCCTTCGCATCGCGATCGAGCCGACCCGAAATCCTCCGACCCCCCGCAAAGCCTTCCGTCATGGCCCTCTCCACCGAATCTTGGGGGAGATCTAAGTGTACGAGGGCGTAGCTGGCATCCTTCGAGGAGGCCGGGATCCTGCGCGCCGGCTGCTGGCGCATCCCCGCGGCCGGAGAGGTGACCCCGAACCCGCGCGAGGGGGAATTCATCTGCTTCACCAACCACCTGGAACGGGGACTGGGATTCCCCACGTCCTTGTTCTTTCGGCGCTTCTGCGCGTACTACGGGATCCAACCGTCGGATCTGGGTCCCCACAGCATCGAGCAGCTCGCCATCTTCGTGGCGTTCTGCGAATGCTACTTGGGCTGCCGGCCCTACTTCCCTCTGTGGCAAGATCTGTTCCACGGACGGATCAGCCGCGAGGAAGCGGGTGGCCCAATGCTCGCCGCGGGCGGCCTAACCCTCCAGCTGAAGTCGAAGGCTTCATTCTTCGACTTGATGCTGCCCGCCAAGGCAGCGAGCGACTGGAAGAAGTCGTGGTTTTACGTCTCCGAGGAGACCCCTGAGGGCGAGACGGCGATCCCACGGTACTCCGCCAACCGGTCCGAACCGCGCCGTCTTCAAGTCGGCAAGCTCCCCAGCGACCAGCGGATGGTCATGGACGAGATGCTCCAAACCATCCGCGGCTTGAAGAAAAAGGGCCTCCAAACGATCAATCTATACAACTGCTGGCTCGGGCAGTGGCTCGTCCCTCTGGCCCGGCGCGACCACTACATGTACCAATACATGGGCCGGGAGGACTCGACGAAGGCCAGCCTAGCCGAGTGGAAGCTCGAGGACCACACCGCAGCACTGAAGAAGATCACCCAGGTGGTGTACCTGGACGCACAGGCTGGGGTCGCCCCCTACACCGCGAAGCGTCCAGCCCCAACGGTAATCACCTCGTATCATTCGCAGTCGCAGTTTTTTTTGCAGTCGCGGTTATTCTAATCTCATCTTGCCTTCATTGCAGCTGTTCCAAGTGGTGGAGGGGTGGCTCCCGCCTTCGGACGATGAGAATTCGAGCTCGTCCGTCCAAGACATGGGCGAGTCGCCTCTCGCCAAGGGCGACGCCGGGAGCGACGAGAGCAACAACGACGACGAGTCCGAGGAGGAGGAGGTCGCCCCGCTGGTCCGCAAGACCCGCGGGCAACGTCAACGCGAGCTCGAGGCGAGCAAAAGCCTCGAGCGTCATGATGACGAAGAAGAGCTTCCATAGACCACCTCGCGCCGCCAGGCTACTCCGTCTAAGAACAAGAAGAAGAAAGAGAAGGAGGCGAAGGCCCCTCCAAAAAGGAAGACGAAGCCGATGAGGCCGGCCCGCCATCGCACTCGGCAAGCAGCTCTGACGCCCCTAGCCCGGCCAAGGACGAGGCGCCACCGATGGCAACCGCGCTGGACACGGCCACCGTCGAGGTGCCACTGGCTTCGATGCCCCCGCCATTCTCCCTAGTCTCTGGGCTGGGGGACGCTCCGGCTGCAGCAGCTTCACCTCGCAGGGAAGCTCCTACCGAAGAAGTCCCAGAGGCTCCTGTTGCGGCTTCGACGACGAAGCAGCCGTCCGTGTCTTGGGCAGGTTTGGAGCGCGTCCATTTTGGTCTAAGGGAAGGCTTCTGAAAGATCTTGTCTCGATGCATGTCGAGTCTTGTGGGGAAAGTGCACCACCTCTCGAGAGAGTAAAATCTAAGTACTTAGCCGTGTCCCCGGCAATGGAAAATTTGAGCATCAAGACATGGAAGCTATCAAGGATCTCCTCATCCCAATTTCTAAGTTAAAAACTTGTGGTTGAACAAGGGTTAAAGGATCTTCAATCTTTGATTGGTAGATGCCTTGGGTGATTTTGACAAACAAAAACTTAGTGTTTTCAACTTATAAGGAAAACCTTATTTTGAGCAAAGCAAGTCTAAGCTCCACTTAGCCAAATGCATATAGATGATAGATACCACTATTCCACCATAGTATCACTTGCCAATACAATTCCAATGTATTGACCCTTGTGGCTGTAACTTATTATGTTGCAGGTTTGTTTGATGTTAGTGAAGTGTGTTGAATAGGATTACAAGTCTACAACCAACATGATTGCCTGTGGCACTTTGAAGATGAAGGACTCCATGCTATATAGTTATTTCTGCTGCATTGTAATGAGATAGCCAAATGAGCTATGTAAGATGTAATGAATTATTTTATTCCTGGTTATAAAGTTATAGTATGACCTTTGTTTCTTGATATTACATCTTAAACTGTGGATGCAAGCTATTGATCCAGGGACTAGCATTGTAAATACAAGGGTCTCTACCTTATCAGGTTGGGACCTCTACATACTTTGATAATTCATATTTTAATATTGGTAAATGTTAAAAATATAAATAAAACACCAATTTTTTTAGAAAAATAAGAACTATAATTTAAAACTATAATCATGCATTATTATTTCACTTAATTAAACATTTATTATTTATTAAGTATTTATAAAATAATAAATCTTATAAAAATCATATCTTATTATTTATAAATCATAAAAATAAATGTAATATACCAAAATGATCACAAAAATAATACCTACATGTTAAAAATGTAATATTCCACTTTTGCGGTAAATAAAAATTTAAACACTTTAATAACTTGAATTTAAACCTATTTCCTTAGTTGATAATTCATATAAGGATAAGTAAAATTTGTTAATATTTCTAAAATTAGCCAATTGAGTCTAATAAATAATATTAGTCTTAAATATTGATAATATGAAGTCAAAATGGTTCAACACATTTCAAATACAATCTTATTGAATCATCATACAACCATAGGTGTAGAGTATTTTCTAAAAAGATCTTTATCAAATATAAAATCTTCAAGAATTATACTTTCAACTAAATAAAACCTTTTATCATTATTTCACTCACAATTTTATAATGGACTAAATCCAAAGATAATTTATAAGTAGTAAATAATATTGTTTACTTATTCACAAACCATAACCACACCCTTATAAGGAGATAAATCCTTTTATACATTTATAATGTAAAGAAACCACTACCCAAATAAAAGTAATGCCATTCTTAAACAACTTTAAGGAAATACTATAAGATGAGCAAGTACAATATCATAAGCATTACACCTTAAATCCATCCATGTTCTTATAGTTAACTTTAGTCCACAAGACTTTACATATAATGCTAAAGACTTTATTATATGCTTTATAGTTAACTTTGGTCTGTTATAATTAAGTCATAAAGCATCTCAAGTCCAGACTATTCAAGCAAGCATAAACAACATCAATCACATTATATCAACCATACTCTAAAAACTACCAGGATTGTTTAAACCTTAATAAAGAAATCTTTTCTTCAAAAGTTATTCGTTTTGCCACTTCAATCAACAGATGACAATTAATCTGTTGGATTCACAGCATAGAAAACAAAAAATTTCCTACGATGGGAACTATGTACCAAGATCTATCTACTAGATACAAACAACGGGCGGATGTATATCCGTAGAGAACATACCCTTGAAGACCGACAAAGCTTAACGAGTTCAACTCGTGATTGATGTAGACGATCTCTTGCCGATCTCAAGATCGAGAGGAAGTCCTAGCGCCGCAAAGCTGCAGCGCATCAGTGCTCGCACACACGTACAAGACACCGAGCAACCTCCGCCTCCTCGCTCCAGCGACGCAGCGGAAGTACAACTCTTTCTTGCCGAATAGCCACCGGGAACATGTATCTCGCTAGTCCGAGACCATGGGGGATAAATTCTAGAGGGGGAGAGAGATCCTTCACGAGGAGGTGTGAGTGAGAAGTGAGGAGAGGGGGGGCTTTTATAGGAGGAGGGGCACCCAAGGGGGTGGCCGCCGGCCATGGGGGCTGCCCCCTCCCCTACTTCATTCATGTGGGTGGACACTCCACTAAAGGGAATATGCCCTGAGAGGCAATAATAAAGTGTTTATTATGTGTATTCCAAGTATATGATAGATGTTTATTTTGCATGCTATAATTGTATTAATACGGAAACGTTAATACATGTGTGTTTAATAAACAAACAGAAAGTTCCTAGTTATGCCTCTCTCATAAACTAGTTCGTTGATTAACAAGATGATCATAGTTTCCTGATCATAGACATTGGATGTTGTTAATAACGAGATCACAACATTAGTGTAATGATGTGATGAACATTCATCCGAAGTATAGCATTACGATCAAAGTTATTGAGTTTATATTGCTATAAACAACTTACGAAGTGATCCTAATCCTTACACCATGAGATCATGCCAATCACTAACACCGGAAGAGTTTCTTGTTAACATCAAACGTCACACCGTAACTGGGTGATTATAAAGATGTCTTCAAAGCTACTAAAGTGTTATGTTGAGAATCATGTATCAAGAGTGGAATTTGTTCATCCCGATGACGGATAGATATACTCTGGGCCCTCTCGGTGATATCACATTGGTTAGCTTGCAAGCAAGTGATTTGATCACTAGAATGTTATATCACGGGAACAAGAAAGGAGTGCATGTCAGTAACGAGATCAAACTAGGTATGGAGATACCGATGATCAAATCTCAGACATGTAATATATCGTGAAACAAAGGGATTACGATACAATCATAAAAGGTTCCGATGATCACAGGGAAGTCATCGTTGAATGTGTGGGAGTTAGTATGGATCTCCAGGTCCCGCTACTGATTATTGATCGGAGAAGGGTCTCGATCATGTCCGCATTATTAGCAAACAATAGGGTGACACACTTAAGGGACACTGACATCCAGTTGGAGCAAATGTTTCATGCTGAAAGAATAAACAAGCACATGAATTTATTTCACTAGATACCGAAATAGGTTTTCGGGTGAAATTGCAGAAAGTGGTTTTGCATGTGAAATAGAATTCTAGCAAGGGGTTATTTGTGAATTTATTTCACTAGAATTCTAGCAAACATTCACAAATAACCCAAACATTCACAAATAACCCCTTGCTAGAATTCTGTTTCACATGCAAAACCACTTTCTGCAATTTCACCCGAAAACCTGTTTCGGTATCTAGTGAAATAAATTCCTGCGCTTGTTTATTCTTTCGGCATGAAACATTTGACAAACATTCACAAATAACCCCTTGCTAGAATTCTATTTCACATGCAAAACCACTTTCTGCAATTTCACCCGAAAACCTGTTTCGGTATCTAGTGAAATAAATTCCTGCACTTGTTTATTCTTTCGGCATGAAACATTTGCTCCAACTGGATGTCGGTGTCCCTTAAGTGTGTCACCCTACGGTTCGCGAATAATGCGGACATGATCGAGATCCTTCTCCGATCAATAATCAGTAGCGGGACCTGGAGATCCATACTGACTCCCACACATTCAACGATGACTTTCCTGTGATCGTCGGAACCTTTTACGCTTGTATCTTAATCCCTTTGTTTCACGATATATTACATGTCCGAGATTCGATCATCGGTATCTCCATACCTAGTTTGATCTCGTTACTAACATGCACTCTTTTCTCGTTCCTGTGATATAACACTCTAGTGATCAAATCACTTGCTTGCAAGCTAACCCATGTGATATCACCGAGAGGACCCAGAGTATATCTATCCGTCATCGGGATGAATAAATTCCACTCTTGATCCATGATTCTCAACATAACACTTTAGTAGCTTTGAAGCCATCTTTATAATCACCCAGTTATGGTGTGACATTTGATGTCAACAAGAAACTCTTCCGGTGTTAGTGATTGGCATGATCTCATGGTCCAAGAATTAGGATCACTTCGTAAGTTGTTTATTGCAATATAAACTCAATGACTTTGATCGTAATTCTATACTTCGTATGAATGTTCATCACATCATTACACTAATGTTGTGATCTCGTTATTAACAACATCCAATGTCTATGATCAGGAAACTGTGATCATCTTGTTAATCAACGAACTAGTTTATGAGAGAGGCATAACTATGAACTTTCTATTTGTTTATTAAACACACATGTATTAACGTTTCTGTATTAATACAACTATAGCATGCAAAATAAACATCTATCATATACTTGGAATACACATAATAAACACTTTATTATTGCCTCTCAGGGCATATTCCCTTCATAATCGTAATCACATTACTTTATACTTTACTTGTATACTTAGAATTGTTAACACTTAAGTTACTTATAGATGTCAATACTTGTAAAGTAAGATTTGGAGATAAGGCAATTCTTATATAAGTAGTCTTTGAGTAGCATTCCACATTCGTATATCTTATTGTTGTATACCATTATAATTACATGTTGTTTCACACACACTCACAAGCCTTAATAAGAAGCACAAGTATGAAACTTATCTAAAAGGACAACACATTCTAAAGTAACCATTTCCAGTATCCAAACCCTAGAACAACGTTATCCCTAGGATTCGAGTTTACGAAATTGCATTACATTACTTATGCATAATAACATCTTGCTTCTTTAAACATTAGTCCTTATCGGACCAATGATGCTGATTTCAGATATTGGATCTTATATTGTCTTGAAGACCGTGAGTGCATAATATTGCAATCACAAAAGGCAAGTTCACACTTGCTCATGTCCTTTTATTATTTTCTGTAAAGTATTTTACAAATCCAGTGTTGTCATCACCTGCATTTGAAAAAGGTCAGAAAACACTATTTTCATAATAATATGATTATATGTTATTTACCATGAGGTAATAACCTACTATGAAAGTTCTGGTGGTAAAGGAACATATTATCTAGGACTTAACAACCAATGTCGCCAGTGATTCTTGCGCAGTATATTACGCGTTAACCATGAGATTTGGAATGGGACGGAGAAGTCAGCTGGATCGGCTCCCTCTCGCATGCATCAAATACTGTTCTGGGCCTTTATAAGTTTCAGATCGTGGGTATAGCTTTTTTATACGGGGGTCTACCGTGGATCTGGGCTTACAAAAGACAGATTTCTAGTGTTAATGGTTGTTGTGTGTATCCAACTAAGGTATAGCCGTTTTATACGGGGAAAAGTCTACCTTGAGTGTGGACATACAACAATTGCGCTATATGCGGGGTCGCGGAGAAGGACAGTGATTGGCTTGGATCTTAGGTTGGGCCTCAAACCAAGGAAGTTTGGACGGGGACATACTCCCGGCCGTGCAACAAAGCTTAAGATCTCTCATGGGTAAGGTGATGCACCTCTGCAGAGTGTAAGAACTGTAACTTGTTACTCCTTGTTCCGGGAAGGAGCTGCGAACGCGGCGAGAAAGGAACTCCATGAAAGTTCTTGTAAACCCGTGAAGGCTGACGGACATAGTTTTTCAGAATAAAAGCAACCTTTGAAGAAATGTTTACGAAAACCTGCATTGCCTACAACCTATGGTCGGTGGCTATAGATATAGTGCATCAAACACTCCTTTTCTAGTGAACTTGCTGAGTACGCTCGTACTCAACGTATCTTCTTAACCCTTTCTAGATTCTGAAGCCATTAAGACGATGCCTATATCAAGTTATGCTCCAGGAATCATCATCAAAAGCGAAAGCTCTTCAATGAAGTCAAGAATAGTTCAACATATACATCAACTCAAGTGAAGACGAAGTTACTGATTAGATAGGAATATAATCTCTAGCCATAGAACCTATTTCTGTAGCGTATTGCAATAGTAGCAATGCCAGGCCATTAGTTAAAATACTAGTCTTATTAATATGATAGTTTTTGAGTTGTTTATTTCTGATTCTTCTTTGTAAGAAGTTTCTTTCTCTCTCTATAACCTAGAGTGTTCTCGGGATCTTGTGTAAAGAGTTGAGTTGTAACCTATAGTCATGTCTTCGACCTGCTGTGTTTCTATTGTACCACTCTGAGGGATGTAATACTAGTGAACGGTGTTTCATTGGTGTTATGTCAATGACTATAGTGTACTACATCATGAAGTGGTATGCTGGGTCACCGCAAACTGGCACTATGGCAACTTGTTAATAGGTTAGTTCCAGAAAAGTTATAAAAACACCTCAAAGTGTAGACAAAACATAAGACAAATGATATAAAACAAGCATGGAGCATCAAAAATTTTAGATTCGTTTCTGACGTATCAGGAGGTGCTGTGCTCCCTAGCGAAGCTCAACGGAAAGTTCACGCGGCGTGGGGCGGTGCAAAACGGTCGGAATGTCGCTGCGCTCTGGGCGGGTCCGACGGTGGTTTTAATGGCGTACAGCGTCTACAGTCCGCGCGGCGGTGAACGTGCATGTTCGCGGTGTTGCTAGGGTGCTGGCGATCCTGCTTGCACGTAGCGAGGGTGGCGCACGGTCTGTGGGTGTGTGTCGAGGTTGGCGCTCTGGCGCGCTCTCGGCTCGCTCGTAGAGAGGCTTGGCATGATCGGGCTGTGTGGTACAGGGGTTGGCTATGTTCGAGGCTTGGACAGGGGGTGGCGGTGGATGGTGGGGAGTGTTCCAAACATGGTTGCTAGGCTTGGTGCTTCTCCTAGCTTGCTGTCGACATGGGGGTGGCAAGTTAGGCTCGACATGGTCACCATTGATGGCTATGGCATGCTCACAGTGGTGCTAAAACTTGTTAATTGAGCTAGATCATCTACTGAGAGTGTAGTGTGAGCTATAGAGGGAACAAGGTTAGCCAATTCACTGCTCACTAATAGTGTTTGATGTTTGTTTGTTTGCTGATTACAAGGTGTTTGATGAAATGGCCGAAAGAGATTCAAATTTGAATTTTTGAATCAAACTTTGTGGATGTGTTGGTTACATACTAGGGAGTCTCTGGTTAGTTGGATTGGTCAAGGTGCACTGGTTTGGTTGGGTTTTGAAAATGTGGGATCTTCACATATGAATCAGATTCAATTTTGAATTGTGATTTGACTCAAGTTGCCAAAGGTTTATGCAAGTTTGAAAGGTGGGCTTTGATTCACTTTTACTTGGTCTAGCAAGGGGTGAAAAGAAATGGAAAAGTTTCTGTTTGAAATCTTGGACTAGAAACACTCAAAGTGGTCTAGTGAGCAAGATTGGCAAAAATGACCATTTGCTTATTTGTTTTGCTTTCGATTTTCTCTTGATTAGTTTCTGCTTGGAAATGTTTTAGATGATGTTGTTTTCATCTTTAATCCATTCCTTGCTATTTAGATCAATCACACAAGTCCATTCATTCATTCATGCAATCATCACATACACACATGCATTCATATGATGTTAATTAACAAAAGTTTTTGTTAACCCTAATTTTGGTGATTGTGTAAGGTTCCCAACCTTTAATAAGGTAGAGACCCCTGTGTTTACAATGCTAGTCCCTGGATCAAAAGCTAGCATCCACAGTTAAGATGTAATATCAAGAAACAAGGGTCATAATACAACTTTATAACCAGGAATAAAATAAATCATTACATCTTACATAGCTCATTTGACTATCACATTACATTGCAGCAGAATATCTATAAGCATGGAATCCTTCATCTTCAAAGTGCCACAGGCAGTCATGTTGGTTGTAGAGTTGTAATCCTATTTAACACACTTCACTAACATCAAACAAACCTGCAACATTACAAGTTACAGCCACAAGGTTCAATACATTTGAATTGTATTGGCAAGTTTCACTACTATGTAGAAATAAGTGGATCCTATCATTACATGCATATTTGGCTAAGTAGGGTTTAGGCTCATTTGTAGAAAGCAATATAATTTATCCTATCTTTTCAAAATAGTTTTGATCTTTTGTCAAATCTTTCTGAACTCCTTGGAAAACTCCAAGTGCTTCAAATCCCTTGTTGTCACTTTGAAGTTTTACTTTTAGAAATTGGAATGTCGAGATCTTCCATAGCTTCAGGCCTTAGTTGCTCAGTATTGTCCATAACCGGGGACACGGCTAAGTACTTAGATTTTTATCTTCTGCAGAAGTTGTACACTTTACCCACATGACACAATCTCATCTTGTTGCCACCAGTGGCCGCTGGATAAGTACTCACCAAGATGGAGTACTGGCAGATTGAGAATGTGACAAAGTCTTTCCATAGGAGTCCTCCCAATACACAATGCTAGCTTGTCTACCAGGCACCAATGTAGGGTTTCAAGTTCCCTCATTCTAGTTAACCTGAAGAGGCCAATGCATGGGTCTTCCACTATGTAGTTGACTAAGCCAGTGCCCATTTAGCATGTGGCTGTACACGGAAGCCACTGTACGAGAAACATGTTCAATCTCTAAGTCCCTGGTTGGTTTTCTTCTGGTGCACAACAAAAATAGATTGCCATATAAACATGGTTCCTTTTGTTGCCACCTTGTCCAAAACTTGAGTATCCTTGTCCACCCAGGTGGTTCATTGAGTACTTGTTTTATTTATATAAAACATAAGTCTTTTCAATACTTCATATAATCTTAACATGTATCTCATCCCAATATATATAGCAGGGCTAAGCATATAACAACTACATTGTTTTCACTAAGGAATATATAAGGGTATCCTATTAGGATTTATCATAGCAAAATATAGTAGTCCTTATCATGCATGTTTCAAAATCCACTAAGTGTAATGAAAATAGTAGGACTTGGATGATAGTGTCACTTGCCTTTTTAGTAGAGAATGTTGGTTCACTTCTTGATCTTGCAAATATCACACTCTTCTAACCTCACTACAAATCAATCAAGCAAACATAGATTCAACTAGCATTCCAACCAATATTCAAACAATTTAACACACATAAAATAATAGAAACAAAGTCATGCATGCAAGCATGCAAAAGATAGTTTTATTTGCAAAGGTGGTTTCTACTAGGCTCTAAACATTGTAAGGTTCAAAGTGGTCATTTTCTAAAGTGGTAAAACCATTTGCAAAAGGGTTTTATCTATAAACCATTTTTAAATCAGATCATTATTTTATGTGGTTTGAAAATGCTTTTAGCAAAGCAATAATTTTATATTGTTCACCAAATAAGTTGTTAATTCACAAAACTTGGTGTTTAGGGTCAGAAGGTTTGAATCAAAACATCTCCCAAAGGTTTTACTCAAAAATCATTTCCATATCAAAATCAATATTTTTATTTGACTAGAAATGAGCTAAATCAAGTATTGATTCCTAAACTTCACAAAATTCATTTTTAAATCCATGAGTTGGTTCCTAAGGTCAGTAGGTTCACAACAATCCATTTTGCAAAGATTTCACATTAAAATAATATCTGGAACAATTTTTATATTCTAAATAAGCTTACATAAGTTTCTACAAATTCAACCAATTTTCCAGAAGCAAAACATTAAACAAAGTGTATGGTTGCAAAGTACATGTTCTGCTGATTCCATTGACATAAAATTTGCAAAATTTGGACGTGTAGATTTAAATTTATGATTTTTACAAGTTTGCAACTTAATCAGATTCAAAATTTTGTTTTAAACAGAACTAGTGCCACGCGGCGTGTTCTTATTGGCCGGTACCATTTCGTGCAGATCGGCCTCTTCAAACCGTAGGATTTTATTTAGATTGCACGGCGCAGATCAACTCGTACACTTTCGTCTAGTTCTAATCTCAGCCGCAGGATCAACATCTAATGGACACAACTCCTCTGACCATGGTTGGGCAGCGCTAGCGGCGGCTGGCGGCGGCGCATGCTCTGGCTGCGGCGGAGCCGGCGATACAGGAAGCAAGGAGGGTAACGGAGATGCTCACCGTGCTCGCAGGGTACTGGTGAAGCTCAAGGCGTTGATGGTTTGGCGAGGGGCGCACAGGGACGGAAATAATCGCTCGCCGGAGTCGGTGGCGGCGTCAGATGGTTCTGTTCGTCATCGGGGACGGGGCTGCAGATCGTGCTGAAGCAAAATAAGTGCATGGTTAGACGCGGGCGAGTGTGGCGTTCACGTGAGCATGATTGAGAGGGCTCGGGGTGGTCTGGCTTACCAGGGGAAGGTCGCCGGAGTTGCTTGCAGGCGGTGGCGCTCAGGTTGTTGTTGTTGCCGACGCTATGGATCAAGCGCGGGCAAATGAGTGGCACGGGAAAATGCGCCAGGAGGTGGGGAAGGTGCTAGTGTGCAGAGGGAGGTGAGGGGTGGCAGGGTGTGGCCGGAATCGCACGGAGACGTCGTCGGAGCAGTGTTGGTGTGGGGGAAAATTGGGGCAGGCTAGGGGCAGAGAGGGAGAGGCGAGCGAAGGGAAATGGAGAGTAGACACGGGTGATTAAATGGGCGTAGTCACCGGAGGAATTAGGGCCGCTATTAACGCGTATTCAACGCCGGTGTTACTGCCAGAAACGGCGAGGCGACGAGGTCGCGAGGTTGATGACGCCTAGCTGGCGCTGTGGGACCGGTCTGTCAGCGAGGGAGAGGAAATAGGGGTGGGGTCCTGCTGTCTGTGACTCTGCGGGTTGGTTTTTCAGTGGAAAACGATTCGCAGAGAGGGAAAAATAAGTTGGGATGCGTCTAGGCCTCGCTGGGTTGTTGGGTTGGGTTTGGTCTGATTCTTTTTTTATTCAGTAAACTTTTTATTTTTCCATTTGATTTTCCTATTTTGAATTTCAAACAAAAAATCAAACACCCAAATTAATTCAACTTCCACCAAACTTTGTATTGAGTTTAGTTCTGTTTAACAACATAGTTCCAAGTCCCAAAATAAAATAATATTTTTATTCTTTTTAGGATCCATTAATAATTAAATAACTAGACCTTAGTCATTAATTCAAATAGGATTTGTTTTATTTAAAATCTCCAATTGAAATCTAAATAATATCAAAACCATTTCAGTAGGTTTTATTTGGAAATACAAAATACTTGGAAAACTTGCTTTAAAATAATATATCAAGTTTTAGTGTTTATTTGAAATGGAAAAGCCTTTTACTTTAAAATTGGGTATTAATAAACTCTCATTATTTTATTTAAATAGACCTTTACTCTTTTTATCAAACAGAAATATTTTAGTTCATAAGCTTGGCCAAGTTTTAATTTGGCTTTATAAAATAATCCTTATTTATAATTCTACCTTTGCTTTATAAAACCAATCTTTTTATTAAAAGATCCAAAAATAGTGATTCCAAATATTTAAAACTTTCTTTATTAATTGTTTATCTTTTTAAATCCTTTTAGGATTTATTTGATCAAAATAGGTTTGAAGGTTTCCAATTGGAATCAAAAAGTTTCTTCTTACCCTAAAAATCAACAAAGTTTTATTTTATTTATTTATTTTTCACATAACAAGATTTGGAAAATCTTGGGATGTGACAGGCTACCACCCTTAAAATAAATCTCGTCCCGAGATTTGGGAAGGCTAGAGGTTACAAGTTGGCTCAAAGCAACTAGGGTACTACCACCCTTAAATTTTTTTTCCAACTAAATTACATTTTGGCTTGCTTGGAATCTTGGGGAAACTTCTCTGGGCAAACATCTGCATAGTGTCCTTTGTTTCCACACTTGAAACATGTGACAAGGCTGAGGTCCTTCATAGGCTTGTTTATCTTGTGCTTCATCTTTTCTGGACAGTTGCTTGCATAATGTCCTTGGTTACCACAGTTGTAACATGTGATAAGATTGAGTTCATCACGTATCTTCTGTGGACAAGTTGCTACATAATGGCCTAGCTCTTTGCAGTTGTTGCACCATACTTGGCCAATCTCCTTATACTTATTCTTCTCTGGACATTCACTGGAATAGTGTCCCATTTATTTACAATGATTACATTGCACATGGCTTTTGTCCTTCTTTTTCTTGGGTTTCTCCAAAGCTAGGAGTTCTTCTAGTTCATGTTCTTCATATGTTATCTCATAGGTAGGGATGTTTACTGATTTCCTTGACCTTCTATTGCTCCTTGGATAATGCATATGTCTCCTCTTTGGTCCTTTAAATTGGGTCATATTGCATGGAGGTACAAGTGGAGATTTTCCTTTGTCCTCATCCTTCTTGGTAGACTTGGCTCTCTCATGATAGTCTGCAATCAGTTGTTGCACTCCACCTTGTTTCCTTTGTTCAACTATGGAATAGATGGGGCATTGGATAGGGACATGATTATTTCCTTCACACAGGTAGCAAGTAGCTTGAGATGTGGGGCATTGGTCAGCTGGATGTTTCTCTTCACAATTGGGGCATTGATCTCCATGCTCCTTGGAAGTGTGATCCTTGTCTCCACAAATATTGCAAGCTTGGGTTCCTTCTAGAATAACATCTTTGTCATCCTTGTTGTCACAAACTCCTTTGGAAGAGTTGCTTTCCATGTTGATCATTTGATCTGTCACCTTATGCAACAATTGGGCTTGGGTTTCCAAAAACCTTTGCATGGTTGGATCTACCTCACTGGTGTTGGCTATGAATTGAGCTGTCACTTGGTTCAACTGGTTTTGGGTTGCTATAAGTTCTCTCATGTTGTCCTCTTGGTTATTGTTGTTGTCATCAACCTTGATGTTGGAGTCTTTTGGAGTAGTCATCTGTTTGGGTTGAATTGAGATTAGAATAGGCAAAAGATTTCTAAGTAAGGATTCTAATCACACACATCACAATTCCCACAAGCAATGTGCAAGCATTCACAAACAAACATTTCACTCAAACAACACAGTTCAAGCACATTTTTAGGCAACAAAATATTTTTGTTACACCACATAAGTTGGTGTGTTTGCTCTATACTTAATATGGTGGTCCATCTATATGGTTCACTTGAGATCTTTCCATCCTTCTTGGTTGATTCTTCTTGCATGAGATCATGGTTTCCTTGGGAAAACTCTTGGTCACAAAACTTCAAAGGTGATGATGGCTCCTTCTAAGTTGTGTTTCCTTAGACTTCAAATCTTGGGCAAGATTTCTTGTCTCACTTGTCCTTAGTGATGTCCAAGGTTGAAGTTCTTGGTGAAAATGTTTGAAGATGTTGAAGTCATTAGAGTTGAAGATGTTGAAGTTATTGGAGTTAAAGAAGTCCTTAGCTCATGGTGAAGTCTTTAGCCATGAGGTAGGTTTTTCCATCAAGTTTGAAATAGAAGAGATGTAGAACCAAAACCAAAATGGTTTGAGGAAAGAGTTTACAAGATTGTTTGTAAATAAGTTTTGGAACAAATACAACTCCTATTTTTCTAAGGGGTTTTGTCCAATCCTAGGGTTACAATCCTACAGGCAACACAGTGCTCTGATACCATCTGTAAGGTTCCCAACCTTTAATAAGGTAGAGATCCCTGTGTTTACAATGCTAGTCCGTGGATCAATAGCTAGCATCCATAGTTAAGATGTAATATCAAGAAACAAGGGTCATAATACAACTTTATAACCAGGAATAAAATAAATCATTACATCTTACATAGCTCATTTGGCTATCACATTACATTGCAGCAGAATATGTATAAGCATGGAGTCCTTCATCTTCAAAGTGCCACAGGCAGTCATGTTGGTTGTAGAGTTGTAATCCTATTTAACACACTTCACTAACATCAAACAAACCTGCAACATTACAAGTTACAGCCACAAGGGTCAATACATTTGAATTGTATTGGCAAGTTTCACTACTATGTAGAAATAAGTGGATCCTATCATTACATGCATATTTGGCTAAGTAGGGTTTAGGCTCATTTGTAGAAAGCAATATAATTTATCCTATCTTTTCAAAATAGTTTTGATCTTTTGTCAAATCTTTCTGAACTCCTTGGAAAACTCCAAGTGCTTCAAATCCCTTGTTGTCACTTTGAAGTTTTACTTTTAGAAATTGGAATGTCGAGATCTTCCATAGCTTCAGGCCTTAGTTGCTCAGTATTGTCCATAACCGGGGACACGGCTAAGTACTTAGATTTTTATCTTCTGCAGAAGTTGTACACTTTACCCACATGACACAATCTCATCTTGTTGCCACCAGTGGCCGCTGGATAAGTACTCACCAAGATGGAGTACTGGCAGATTGAGAATGTGACAAAGTCTTTCCATAGGAGTCCTCCCAATACACAATGCTAGCTTGTCTACCAGGCACCAATGTAGGGTTTCAAGTTCCCTCATTCTAGTTAACCTGAAGAGGCCAATGCATGGGTCTTCCACTATGTAGTTGACTAAGCCAGTGCCCATTTAGCATGTGGCTGTACACGGAAGCCACTGTACGAGAAACATGTTCAATCTCTAAGTCCCTGGTTGGTTTTCTTCTGGTGCACAACAAAAATAGATTGCCATATAAACATGGTTCCTTTTGTTGCCACCTTGTCCAAAACTTGAGTATCCTTGTCCACCCAGGTGGTTCATTGAGTACTTGTTTTATTTATATAAAACATAAGTCTTTTCAATACTTCATATAATCTTAACATGTATCTCATCCCAATATATATAGCAGGGCTAAGCATATAACAACTACATTGTTTTCACTAAGGAATATATAAGGGTATCCTATTAGGATTTATCATAGCAAAATATAGTAGTCCTTATCATGCATGTTTCAAAATCCACTAAGTGTAATGAAAATAGTAGGACTTGGATGATAGTGTCACTTGCCTTTTTAGTAGAGAATGTTGGTTCACTTCTTGATCTTGCAAATATCACACTCTTCTAACCTCACTACAAATCAATCAAGCAAACATAGATTCAACTAGCATTCCAACCAATATTCAAACAATTTAACACACATAAAATAATAGAAACAAAGTCATGCATGCAAGCATGCAAAAGATAGTTTTATTTGCAAAGGTGGTTTCTACTAGGCTCTAAACATTGTAAGGTTCAAAGTGGTCATTTTCTAAAGTGGTAAAACCATTTGCAAAAGGGTTTTATCTATAAACCATTTTTAAATCAGATCATTATTTTATGTGGTTTGAAAATGCTTTTAGCAAAGCAATAATTTTATATTGTTCACCAAATAAGTTGTTAATTCACAAAACTTGGTGTTTAGGGTCAGAAGGTTTGAATCAAAACATCTCCCAAAGGTTTTACTCAAAAATCATTTCCATATCAAAATCAATATTTTTATTTGACTAGAAATGAGCTAAATCAAGTATTGATTCCTAAACTTCACAAAATTCATTTTTAAATCCATGAGTTGGTTCCTAAGGTCAGTAGGTTCACAACAATCCATTTTGCAAAGATTTCACATTAAAATAATATCTGGAACAATTTTTATATTCTAAATAAGATTACATAAGTTTCTGCAAATTCAACCAATTTTCCAGATTACATAAGATTACATTAAAATACTCCAATTTTTATTTTCCAGATTACATAAGATTCCTAAGTTTCTGCAAAATTGGTTGAATTTGCAGAAACTTATGTAATCTTATTTAGAATATAAAAATTGTTCCAGATATTATTTTAATGTGAAATCTTTGCAAAATCGATTGTTGTGAACCTACTGACCTTAGGAACCAACTCATGGATTTAAAAATGAATTTTGTGAAGTTTAGGAATCAATACTTGATTTAGCTCATTTCTAGTCAAATAAAAATATTGATTTTGATATGGAAATGATTTTTGAGTAAAACCTTTGGGAGATGTTTTGATTCAAACCTTCTGACCCTAAACACCAAGTTTTGTGAATTAACAACTTATTTGGTGAACAATATAAAATTATTGCTTTGCTAAAAGCATTTTCAAACCACATAAAATAATGATCTGATTTAAAAATGGTTTATAGATAAAACCCTTTTGCAAATGGTTTTACCACTTTAGAAAATGACCACTTTGAACCTTACAATGTTTAGAGCCTAGTAGAAACCACCTTTGCAAATAAAACTATCTTTTGCATGCTTGCATGCATGACTTTGTTTCTATTATTTTATGTGTGTTAAATTGTTTGAATATTGGTTGGAATGCTAGTTGAATCTATGTTTGCTTGATTGATTTGTACTGAGGTTAGAAGAGTGTGATATTTGCAAGATCAAGAAGTGAACCAACATTCTCTACTAAAAAGGCAAGTGACACTATCATCCAAGTCCTACTATTTTCATTACACTTAGTGGATTTTGAAACATGCATGATAAGGACTACTATATTTTGCTATGATAAATCCTAAAAGGATACCCTTATATATTTCTTAGTGAAAACAATGTAGTTGTAATATGCTTAGCCCTGCTATATATATTGGGATGAGATACATGTTAAGATTATATGAAGTATTGAAAAGACTTATGTTTTATATAAATAAAACAAGTACTCAATGAACCACCTGGGTGGACAAGGATACTCAAGTTTTGGACAAGGTGGCAACAAAAGGAACCATGTTTATATGGCAATCTCTTTTTATTGTGCACCAGAAGAAAACCAACCAGGGACTTAGAGATTGAACATGTTTCTCGTACAGTGGCTTCCGTGTACAGCCACATGCTAAATGGGCACTGGCTTAGTCAACTACATAGTGGAAGACCCATGCATTGGCCTCTTCAGGTTAACTAGAATGAGGGAACTTGAAACCCTACATTGGTGCCTGGTAGACAAGCTAGCATTGTGTATTGGGAGGACTCCTATGGAAAGACTTTGTCACATTCTCAATCTGCCAGTACTCCATCTTGGTGAGTACTTATCCAGCGGCCACTGGTGGCAACAAGATGAGATTGTGTCATGTGGGTAAAGTGTACAACTTCTGCAGAAGATAAAAATCTAAGTACTTAGCCGTGTCCCCGGTTATGGACAATACTGAGCAACTAAGGCCTGAAGCTATGGAAGATCTCGACATTCCAATTTCTAAAAGTAAAACTTCAAAGTGACAACAAGGGATTTGAAGCACTTGGAGTTTTCCAAGGAGTTCAGAAAGATTTGACAAAAGATCAAAACTATTTTGAAAAGATAGGATAAATTATATTGCTTTCTACAAATGAGCCTAAACCCTACTTAGCCAAATATGCATGTAATGATAGGATCCACTTATTTCTACATAGTAGTGAAACTTGCCAATACAATTCAAATGTATTGACCCTTGTGGCTGTAACTTGTAATGTTGCAGGTTTGTTTGATGTTAGTGAAGTGTGTTAAATAGGATTACAACTCTACAACCAACATGACTGCCTGTGGCACTTTGAAGATGAAGGACTCCATGCTTATACATATTCTGCTGCAATGTAATGTGATAGCCAAATGAGCTATGTAAGATGTAATGATTTATTTTATTCCTGGTTATAAAGTTGTATTATGACCCTTGTTTCTTGATATTACATCTTAACTATGGATGCTAGCTATTGATCCACGGACTAGCATTGTAAACACAGGGATCTCTACCTTATTAAAGGTTGGGAACCTTACAGATTGGAATTTGATAATCATTGTTCAACATTTTTGGGATGTTACAAATCTTCCCTCCTTAAACAAAATCTCGTCCCGAGATTTGAGAAAGAAGAAGAAGAAAACTAGGATTTAAAAAGATCGGGAAACTCCGTCTTGATGTGATCTTCTCGCTCCGAGGTAGCTTCTTCTTCAGTGTGGTTACTCCACTAAATCTTGAGAAACTTGATGCTTCGGGTTCTGGTGGTTGCGGTGACCTAGCATACCATTGCATGATGTAGTACACTATAGTCGTTGACATAACACCAATGAAACACCATTCACTAGTATTACATCCCTCAGAGTAGTACAACAAAAACATAGCAGGTCCAAGACATGACTATAGGTTACAACTCAACTCTTTACACAAGATCCAGAGAACACTCTAGGTTAAAGAGAGAGAAAGAAACTTCTTATAAAGAAGAATCAGGAATAAATAAATCATAGCTACCATACTTATAAAACTAGTAACTGAACTACTGGCTTGCATTGCTGCTATTGCAATACACTACAGAAGTAGGTTCTATGGTTAGAAATTCTATTCTTATCTAATCAGCAACTTCGTCTTCACTTGAGTTGATGTATATGTTGACTTTCTTGACTTCCTTGAAGAGCTTTATCTTTTGATGATGATTCCTGGAGCATAACTTGATGTAGATGTCGTCTATACTGGCTTTAGAACCTATCAAGGGTTAAGAAGATACTTTGAGTACGAGCGTACTCAGCAAATCCACTAGAAAAGGAGTGTTTTATGCACTATATCTACATCCACAGACCATATGTCGTAGGCAATGCAAGTTTTCATAAACATTTCTTCAAAGGTTGCTTTTATTCTGAAAAGCTATGTCCGTCAGCCTTCACGGGTTTACCAAAACCTTCATGGGGTTCCTTTCCCGCGGCGTTCACAGCTCCTTCCCGGAACAGGGAGTAACAAGTTATAGTTCTTACACTCTGCAGAGGTGCGTCACTTTACCCATGAGAGACCTTAGGTTTTGTTGCACGGTCGGGAGTATGTCCCCGTTCAAACTTCCTTGGTTTGAGGCCCAACCTAAGATCCAAGCCAATCACTGCCTTCTCCACGACCCCGCATGTCTCCTTGGTGTACACCATGCCCACCTTTTGAATTACGGCAATGGTTTGTACAGACTGTTCAGATGCCGGAACTATTGTGGGACGTTGAGGGCTCCCACCCATATGCTGCATATCCTTTACGAATTACCAATTCATATGCATGCTACGAGTGATAATAGCCACGACCCGCACATCCGGCTCCATGCGAGAGGGAAAAGATACAACTGACTTCTCCATCCCATTCCAAATCTCATGGTCAACGCGTAATATACGGCGCAAGAATCACTGGCGACATTGGTTGTTAAGTCCTCGATAATATGTTCCTTTACCACCGGAACTCTTATAGTAGGTTATTACCTCATGGTAAATAACCTATAATCACATCATTATAAAAATAGTGTTTTCTGACCTTTTTCAAATGCAGGTGATGACAATACTGGATTTGCAAAATACTTTACAGAAAATAATCAAAGGACATGAGCAAGTGTGAACTTGCCCTTTGTGATTGCAAGATTATGCACTCATGGTCTTCAATACAATATAAGATCCAATAGCTGAAATCTGCATCATTGGTCCGGTAAGGACTAATGTTTAAAGAAGCAAGATGCTTTTATGCATAAGTAATGTAATGCAAGTTAATAAACGCGAATCCCGAGAATAACGTTGATCTAGGGTTTGGATACTGGAAAGGATTTCTTTGGAATGTGTTGCTCTTTTAAATTAAGTTTCATACATGTGCTTCTTATTAAGGCTTGTGAGTGTGTGGAACACAACATGTATTTATACAACAATAAAATACATAGTATGGCATGCTACTTAAGGTTGTTTCCATCTTAATTGTTTATCTTCATGTTTTACTTTACAAGTAATGTCACTTATAAAGAATTTAAGTATGAACAATCTTATTATACAAGTAAAGTATAAAGTAAAGTGTTTACTATTAATTGTCATATGTTGATTGAAGTGGCAAAATGAATAACTTTTGAAGAGAATCTTACTCAATTAAGCAGAAGCATTTAAGCTTTTAAGTTAACCTTATGAGGTTTTCTTTCTAGTTATAGTCTTTAAGTTAGAAAGAATTGCCTTTACTGGAATAATGAAATTAGTAGTATTTGAAACTTATCTATCTTGGTTTTTAACTGGGTTGGTTTGGTATTAAGATGCTTTACAATTTAATTATAATAGACCAAAGTTAACTATAAAGTATATATTAAAGTCTTTAGCATTAATTAAAGTATTATAGACTAAAGTTAACTTTAAAGACATAGATGGACTTAAGGTATTATGCTTATAATATTTGTAGCTTATTTACTTTATAATGTTTCCTTTAGAGTTATTTAGGAAGGATTATACTTTTATTTGGTAGTGGTTTCTTTGTATTGTAAATGTATAAAGGGCTTTATTTTCCGATAAGGATGTGGTTATGGTTTGTGAATAAGTAAACAATATTATGTATTACTTATGAACTCACCTATAGTGTTTTGATTTGTTTATAAACTTGTGGTTAAAGTAAAGGAATAGGTTTTATTTCTTTTATAAATTATTCTTAGAGATTTTATATTATATAAGAATTCTTTTTATAAAATAATTTATACTTATGGTTGAAGGATCATTCAACAAGATTGCATTTAAATGGTGTTAAATCATTTTGACCTCATAATGTTAGTATTTAAGATTAATACTAGTTATTACATTTAATTGGTTAATTTAAGAAATATTAACAAATTTTATTTGACATGATATGAATTATTAACTAAAGAAATAGGTTTTAAATTCAACTTAAGAAGGTGTTTGACTTTTTATTTAACTCAAAAGTGGAATACCACATTTTTAACATGTAGGTATTATTTTTGTGATTATTTTGGTATATTACATTTATTTTTGTGATTTATAAATAATAAGATATGATTTTAATAAGGTTTATTACTATATAAATGATTAATAAATAATAAATATTTAATTAAGATGAATAATAATGCATGATTATAGTTTTAAACTTTAATTCTTATTTTTCTAAGATTTTTGGTATTTTATATATTTTCTTAAATTTTTCATTATTAAAATATTAATTATTAAAGTATTAAAACTTTATAAAGTATTATTAAATAATGTTTATTTAAATAATCATCATAATAATATTTAGTAATAGTTTTAAGTTGTAGATTTTATTTTTCTAAACATTTTCATATATTATATGTATTTTTCTGATTTATAAAATAAAAGTTATTAATTAAACAAGAATTAATCATTTTATTATATTGGAATTCATATTGTTTTCTTTAATTCCGAAACAGTAAATACTTTTGTTACTTAGGCAGAGTATACCCCAAGTCACAGACATGTGGGGCACAAGGCCACGTTGGCATGCCACGCTGGCGTGGACTGGTCAAAGGGTTGAACATGGCTGGAGTGACGTCGACATGATGTCATGCTGACATCATCCGCGAATGATCTCACAGATCGTTGATCGATCTGTTGATCGAGAGCACGCGCGTGCACGGGAGTGGTGTCGTTCGATTCAGTGTAACAAACGGAGTCACCTAGTGGTTGCGCCGCTCGAATATGGTCGCCGGAGCACGGTGCACAACGGTGGCCGACGGCGGCGATGGCAGGTGGTCGTGGCTAGCTCGATTTAGCACGCAAGGAAGAATTCTACAGAGACTATTCGCACGAGGAGCTCACCAGAAGCACGATGAAGGGCTCGGCGAGGCCGGAGGTGGTCGGAATCAACAATGATTGACAATGACCGACGGTGGTGGTCGTCGGGAATCAGATCGATGCGGCCGATTAGGAGCTCGTCAGCTCGATTCCTTCTTGCCAGAGATGCTACATGTCGTGGTGAATCTTGTGGTAGGCTCAGCTCGTCGTGGGGTGGCTTCTAATGGTGACAGCAACAACTACGGCGAGCTCTGTTTTCAGGCAGAGGAAGAAATGGGGAAAGAGGAGTAGATAGGGTTCGTCTCAGTGCAGGAGGGGATCTTGTAGACGACGTCTAAGACGGTAGCGCGGATCTCCTCGCAACGAGTATCACGGCGACGGCAGACGGCTCCGACGGCGCCACGCAGCTGCTTCGCCAGCATGCGGCCTAGCGAGAGGAAGAAGAAAAGAAAAAGAAACCAAAGGGGTATGTGGGCTGGCTTGGGCCGATGTGGGCTGGAGCGAAGTAAGCGGAGAGGTTTGGCTGCAACTCGTGAGCGGTGAATAGGCGAAGAGGAAATGGGCTGTGGGCCACTTTCTGGACTGAGCTAGTTCTTTTTTTTGTATTTCATTTTCTTTTCAGATTTGAATAATACTCAATTATTTGAATATTCCCCATAGAAAATTATTAGCTACATAATTGCAGCAGCAATAATGTTATTAAAAATCAATTTGTGAACTTTTATTATGTATTGTGGTATTTTATCTTATTTTTTATTTCCATTGTATATATTCTTTCCTACTATTATTTGTGAGAGCTCTTGATATGAATTTAATTGAGCATAAATTCATAAAGTTATTATAAAATGTATTACTACTAACCAATGAGTTAAAGTTTGAATTGAAAATGCTTTACCATCAATTCTTAGAAGATTTAATATTCTCATATTTCCTTTATTGATGTGAATAAAAATTAATGGCTAAGACAGATTGTCTTTATGTTGGTGAATTTAATAATATCACCATTCAAAGTAAAATAGTGGACTTGTTTTCTACGATAACTTATGAAAAAGAATTGATGAAGAGGGTTCCTAAGAACCTATGATAATGATGGTTGAAAATGATAAAGATGTGCTCAGGTGATTTGCTATAGGAAAATATTCATATGAATCATTGTGGATTTAAGATAATAAATCAATCAGATGAAATAGATAATATGTTTGGTTCTAGAATTAGGGTTTAGTGTTTAACAAGTATTCCTATATTCCATACTTCATATTTCTGGACTTCTAATTAAGGAATTCCTTTCCTAGATATATTACTTCTCCCTATCCATCATCATGTGCTAACATGATGAGCTTTACCTCACATGAATATTCTAATCCACCTTTTATTTTTCTAAATCCACTTGTACAATCCAATGAGCTTGATTCTAAAGCATTTCCTAATCTTTTTATATCTATATTTGGGTATATCAAGTACTCTACTGTTGATAACTTCCAATCCAATAAGTGGTTACTTCTAACTCCAATCATACTCTTCGTTAATTATCCACTACTAATATTTCTCCAGTAAATGTCTATATCAAACTACTTCACCTCAAGTACTTAGTATTTCCAAAGGGAAAATACTACTTCTTTAATCCAATGTTTCTCTAACATCATCTTAATTATACTATCTTGTCTCTTCTTAACTCTAGTAACAAATACTCCAACCTCACATGATATTAATGTGACCTGTAATGGCTAACCTAGGATAATATATCTATACTATGGTTCAATCATGTTTTATCCACCAATGTCACTTATACATGGTATAAGCATTCAATCTTGATGAATAAGGCATGATCATTATAATCCTTTGATCCTTTATGGTTTAGGTTTCAAGTTGGATAATCAAGGCTCCATCAATACAACATTACAGTTGTATTCTAATCATCTTCTGTTTAGCTCTTTTGGATTAAGAGATATAATTCATTGACTATACCTACTTGATCCAATAGGACTACTCCTAGTAACTATCTTCAGACTTCATCCTTGTAATCTTCTTTGTTACCATATTGATTTGATTTCCTCAATTCACTGCCATCCTATAGATGACATCTAGAACTAGCATCACTACTTATCTCTTCTTACTTCTTTCTTTATAGGCCTTAAGTGAATGCTATAATGAGGACAAGAGTTGATAGATCAAGAATTAATAGGTTAAGAATTGGTGAATCAATAGTTGATTACTCAATATTGATGAACAACAAATATAAGGATAGTGAAAGAGCATTTGCTATCCCTAGTGATTTTGGTGTTTGATAACAACACACATATCAGACTAATGATTTGCTAAGTGTGTCGCAGGTGCATTAAAAAAAGGATTTGCAATGTTCAAAAACTGTCTGCCTAGCGCGGTACCAAAAAGCGGTAGTACCGCTTTTTGCTACCGGATGCGACAGAAGGCTGTGACTAACTGTCAAAAAGCCTCTGCCGGGCTAGGTACTAAAAGCCGGTAGTACCGCATTTTAGTACCTAGCACGACAGTAGCTTTTTGACAACTTGTCAAAAGCTTCTGCCCGCTCCGGTACTAAAATGCGGTAGTACCGCATTTTAGTACCGCACCAGGCAGAGACTTTTTGGATGTTGTCAAAAGCTTCTGCCTGCTCCGGTACTAAAATGCGGTAGTACCGCATTTTAGTACCGCTCGAGGCAGAAACTTTTGTATATTGGCAAAAAGCTTCTGTCTGCCTAGGTAGCAAAATGCGGTAGTACCGCATTTTACTACCTGGCATGACAGAATGTTTTTTCGTCTAAAGATGTTGTTTCCACTGCTCGTCAGGTAGTACCGGTTGCCAGTTGCGGTACTACCGCTTAACGGTAGCATCAATAGTAGTACCGCTGTGGGCTGTGCTTCATAAAGTTTGAAAGAGGGTGGTCCGGTACCAGGTCCGGTAGTACCGGAGTTCTCCGGTAGTACCGCTTGAACTTCCGGTACTACCGCTTCAATAAATGCTCCAATGGCCAGATTTTGTGGAGGGGTATAAATACCCCTCCACCTACCTTGGGACAAGTTGCTCAGCTCATTTAAGTCAAAGACCACCATTGGAGTCCATTGGAGCCACCCAATCTTCAAGATCTCCTCAATCCACCACCCAAAGTCCTTGATCTTTGGGGAATCGAAGGAGGAGGCCCCGATCTACTACTTCACCAAAAGAGATCTTCATTTCCCCCTCATTTCATTGAGGGCCCCTTTGCTCTAGTGTTTTCTTGGAAACCCTAGTTCTTGTTTTGGTTCTTACAAGCTTGTCTTTGATTGCTTTGACAGCTTGCTTGTATTGGGAGCCTCCGATTAAGTTGTGGATGTGTGCCCCAGACTTGTAACGGTGTCGGCTTCCACCTTGAAGGTTGCCGATATAGTGGAAGGTGGATCGATCCCGTTGGGGTGAGATTCATCGGAGAACAAGGGAGGCCTTTCCTGGCGTTGGTGGTTTGAAACCACCCCCTCTCCAAATGTAGACGTACTTCCCCTCAAAAGGAAGGAACTACGGAAAACAAATCCTTGTGTCTCCGCGTCCACTCTTCGGTTACTTCTATCCTTTACCGCACCTTACTTACTCGTTACTACTTTGTGTTGTGGTAGCTCTTGCATAATTGTCATATAGGTAAATTCACCATAGTTGCATTATCTAGAGAATTTACCTTATTGTCAAACCTTAATTTGAAAAAGAAGAAAATTTGAAGTAGCACCTATTCACCCCCCCTCTAGTTGCCCATACGATCCTTTCAATTGGTATCAGAGCCTCGACTCTTTATTTGGGCTTTACCGCCTAAGAGAATATGGGTAGCCGCGAAGGGGATGGTGATGGTGAGCCGACCACGGTGACCATGGAAGATCTCAAAAACTTGGAAACAAGATTGAGCTCTTCCTTGGTCAACGAAGTCAAGAAGATGCTAGAGCAACTTCTTAAAGACAAAGAAGGCTCATCACCCCATCTCCTCAAGAGGATCAACCAGCCATTTTACCTAAGGGGAATACGTCAGTATCCCCCGAGGGTGCGATGGTAGGGGGTAAACCAGACAACGCTAATTCCTCCACACAACTTGATGGGGGAAAGGGTGAGCACCGTGATTCTTGGTACTCTCCCGATCCTCCCATCCCACACCCTCATGTGTACAATAGGCGTGACCACCTAAGCTTGAAGAGTCTGCTACTTTTGCTCAATGGTAATCACTAATGAGAACTCATGTGCGAAGCTCTTGCATTAAACTATGGAACATCATCGAGCATGGACTCTTTATTGGGGATCCAAACAACTTGACAAGAACAGAGATTGTCAATAGTCAACTCAATGCCACTGCTTTGCACATGATTGAACAAGGTTTGGGGACAAAGGATTATCCACACATTGAGCACTTTAGCATTGCCAAGGAAGCTTGGGATGATCTCACTGTGTTGTTTGTTGGAAATGAGAGTATGAGGAGGAACTGATATGATGCTCTAAGCAATGAAGACGAAGGCTTCTACATGAAAGAAGGTGAAGATCACGAAGACATGTATCGAAGGCTCAAGACCACCGCCACCGCTTTTAGAAATGTGGGTGCCTCACATGTGGATGATGCATGGATAAAAAGAAAATATGTGAGTGCACTCATGCCTTTTGAGTCCAACGACTTGAATAGCCTTCAAGGAAGACACTACTACCATCTCATGACCTCAAATGAAGTTATGCAAGAGATGGTTGCTTTCAAGGTTGCCGCCAAGAATGCCAAAGATGCCCGTGCTCGTGCCCTTGGTATGAGCAATGTGGTCAATGTTGCTTTGAAGGCCAAGGTTGTGAACCTTGGGGATGAAGATGATAGTGATGAAGGACTCTCCATGGACCATCCCGATGAAGTCAAGATTGCTCATGGTCAATATATGGCTTTCTATGCAAAGAATTTTTGGAAGAACCCTGCCAAAGCCAAGATGGAAATGCAACGAAGAAGCAATCCAAATGGGAAAAGAGAGAATACCACTAGGTTGAGAACTTGCTTCAATTGTGGTGACCGCTATCACTTTGTGGCAAGCTGCCCCTATGAGAAGAGAGAAGATCATGGTGGTAAGCTTGTGTTGAAGAAGACGCTCAAGGCACCTTACAAGAAACCATTCATCAAAAAGAATCCCGTCAACAAGAAGTCAGGAGAAATTGTCTTGATCACTCATGAAGAATACTCCTCCGACAATGAAGATGATGAAGATGAGGAAGAAGAAACTTCACATGGTGTGGCTGCTCTAGCCACCACCTCTACTCCGACACTCTCACTCTTCGATTATCCAAATGAGAACTCTTCCACCAAGAACGTCACTTGCCTTATGGCAAGAGGAACGGAGGTATCCTCATCATCTCACTCTACTCACTTAGATAATGATGAAATTGATGATGAAATGTCTCTTGATGTTAAAAAGGAATTAATTGCCTTTGATGAGTTTATGACTAACCTAGAAGGTGATGCTAAGCTACATTTTGGGAACATCCTAGATCAACTCTCACATACTCAAGAGCTCCTAGATGTAAGATGTAAACTTGGGCATGAACATATGATTGAGCTAGAGGCTTTAAGCAATGCTCTAGAAGAAGAGCAAGAGACTAGGTTGTCCCTTGAGTCAAAACTTGAAGGGCTTGATGAGGCCAATGACATCATTGTTAACAAACTCATCAAAGAGCGTGATCATGCTATTGCTAAATACAAAAGGGCTAAAAAGGACAAGATTGAGTTTGGTGTGGTTCATGAAAAACTTGCCGAGGACTTTAGCTTGCTTAACAAGGCTCACAAGGCCTTGGAAGGTGAACTCTTGTCTCTCACAGCTATTCTTGAATAGAATGCTAGGTTGAAGGGGGAGCTTGCTAAGGCCACATTTCCACAAGGCAACAAGTCAATTGATGAGCTTTTGAGCAAGCAAAGGCGTAGTGGTGACAAAGGGGGCATTGGTTTTGTTTCCAAAACCAAGAATAAGAACAATAAGAAGAAGAAGTCCAAGCCCGCACAAGAGACCAACAAGACCATTGTGGAGAGTAAGACCACAAGTGGTAAAACTATGTCTCATGATGACTTTGCGGGAAGTGCTAACCCTCACTATGTTCTAATGCGTGATTACTATGGTGATGTGTATGCACAATATGTTGGTCCTTATGATGGTTATATTGCTTGGTCTATTTGGGTTCCCAAGACCCTTGTTGCTAAAAAAAGAGGACCCATTGAAAAATGGGTACCTAAAAACTAGCTTGATATCTTGTAGACTTATGCTTCCGGAGGGTCAAAGTGGGTGCTTGATAGTGGTTGCACATGTCATATGACCGGAAGCTCATCTATTGTCAAGGAGTTAAAGCCGAATGATGATCAAATCACCGTGACATATGCCGACAAATCAAAGTCTAAGGTAATGGGTTTCGGCAAGGTTGTGGTTGCTCACGACATTACACTCGTGAACGTCATGCTTGTTGAGACCCTTGGATACAATTTACTTTTTGTCCTTGCTCTTAGTAAGATGGGCTTTGCCGTCTTCATTGATGTAGATATTGTGGTCCTCTTGTGGAGCAAGTCTCTCAAGGTCGCTTTCGTTGGGTACGTCGAACATGACTTGTATGTGGTGGACTTTTCGAAGCAAACCACTACCGGTCCTATGTGCTTATTCGGAAAGGCCGATGTGGGTTGGCTATGGCATCGCCGACTAGCCCATGTCAACATGAGAACTTTGCAAAGTCTTCATAAAGAGGGCCATATAGTTGGACTAAAATAAAATGTTTCCTTTGCCAAAGATCGTGTTTGCAGGGCATGTGTTCTAGGGAAGATGCATGACGCTCCTCACAAGCCCACGAACCAAATAAAGTCTAACAAGATATTGGAACTTCTCCATGTGGACCTATTTGGTCCTCCATCTCATGCAAGTCTTGGTGGGAAGAAATATTGTTTGGTGATTGTTGACGACTTTTCAAGATACTCTTGGGTTTATTTCTTCAAGTTGAAGAGTGAGACTCAAAATACCTTTATCGACTGCATCAACTTGGTTCAACGGCAATACAATGTTCCCGTGTTGATTATAAGAAGTGACAACGGCACCGAGTTCAAGAACTACACCTTGAATGATTTCCTTAGTGATGAGGGGATTAAACATCAATATTCCGCTGCATACACCCCTCAACAAAATGGTGTGGCCGAGAGGAAGAACCGGACTCTTATTGAGATGGCTAGGACCATGTTGGCGGATTTTAAATCTCCATACAAATTTTGGGCCAAAGCCATCTCCACCGCTTGCCATGCTTCAAACCGACTCTACCTCCGCAAGAAAATCAACAAGACTCCATATGAGATACTTACCGGTAACAAGCCCAACATATCTTATTTCCAGGTGTTCGGTTGTAAGTGTTTCTATCTCATCAAAGGTGTTCGTTTGTCTAAATTCGAGTCTAAAGCATTAGAGGGTATTTTTGTTGGCTATGGTCTCGAATCTCACACTTATAGAATCTATGATAAGCTCTTCGGAGCCGTCATAGAATCTTGTAGTGTGACCTTCGAAGAATATGATGGTCCCCAAGGGGGGCGTGTTGATGCTTGTGATGCCGATGATGAAATGCCTCAGGATGCCATAGGAAGAATGGGTGTGGGATATATCCACCTCGTTGAGGAACCCCTTATGGTGGATCGAGAAGAACTATGCCCCACTCAAGTGGAGCCCTCATCTTCACAACCTCAACATGCTCCATCCACCGAAGAGGACATTGACCCAAGCCAAAGACAAGATGTGGACCCTCAACATGATGATCAATGTGTGAACTCTAGTTAAAGGGAGCTTGGTCCATTCGATGGGTTGTCAAGTGGTGCTAAGTCAATTTGTCAAGGAAGATCCATCCAAACTATTTTGAGACAAGCTCAAATTGATGCTATAAGAGCACTTGATCAAGACCAAGGTCAATCCTTGCCTCCCAATGAAGAGAATGATTCTAATGATGATCAAGGTCAAGATGATGGTCAAGACGAGGATCAAAATTATGAAGAGGGTCCTCCAAGAAACAATACGGAGATCCACGCTCGTCGCGAAGCTAGAAAGGAAAGAATGTTGGAAATAAGAGACCACACCCTCCAAAATGTTGTTGGAGATCTAAGGAAAGGTATTTCCACAAGAGCACAATTGAAGAGGTTCAGTGAACACCAAGCACACATCTCCATGATTGAACCAAAGAAAGTGTGGGAAGCTCTTGAAGATTCCGATTGGTTAGAAGCTATGCACAAAGAGCTCAACAACTTTGAGAGAAACAAAGTATGGAAGTTAGTTGAGAAGCCAAAGGATTGCCGCAATGTTATTGGAACAAAGTGGATATTCAAGAACAAGCAAGATGAGCATGGAATTATAGTAAGGAACAAGGCTAGATTGGTTGCACAAGGGTATTCTCAAATTGAAGGCATTGATTATGGAGAGACTTATGCACCCGTGGCTTGCCTTGAGTCCATCCGTATCCTTCTTGCTTATGCGGCACATCACAAACTTTAAGTTGCAACAAATGGATGTAGAAAGTGCATTCCCTTATGGTCCTTTAAATGAATTGGTATATGTTAAGCAAACCCCAGGATTTGAGGACCCCAACTTCCCAAACCATGTCTACAAACTTGATAAGGCGCTCTATGGGCTCAAGCAAGCCCCACGCACGTGGTATGAGCACCTTAGAGAGTTATTGTTTGACCGTGGCTTTGAGCTTGGGAAAATTGATCCCACTCTTTTTACTAAGAGGGTCAATGGGGAGCTTTTTGTATGCCAAATATATGTTGATGATATTATCTTTGGCTCATCTAACAAAGCTTTTAATGATGAATTCTCAAAGCTTATGACTAGTAGGTTTCGGATGTCCTTGATGGGGGAGTTGAGAGTATTTCTTGGCTTTGAGATCAAGCAAGTTAGAGGAGGAACATTCTTCAATCAAGCCAAGTATACTCAAGATATGCTCAAGAGATTCAAAATGCAAGATTTGAATGGAGCTCCTACTCCCATGGCTACAAAGACTCATCTTGAACAAAATCCAAATGGTAAAGATGTGGATCAAAAGGTACCGGTCTATGATTGGTTCTTTGCTTTACCTTTGTGCATCTAGACCCGATATTGTGTTGAGTGTAGGTGTGTGTGCAAGATATCAAGCGGCTCCTAAAGAAAGCCATTTAATGGCGGTCAAGAGAATCTTTCGGTATTTAGTTCATACCCCATTTTATGGTTTTTGGTATCCTCAAGGCTCAACATTTGCTCTTTGTGGATACACGGATTCGGATTGGGCAGGGGACAAGGATGATATAAAATCAACATCCAGGGCTTGCCAATTCCTTGGTAGGTCCTTGGTATGTTGGTCTTCTAAGAAGCAAAATTGTATATCTCTCTCCACCGCCGAAGCCGAGTATGTTGCTGCCGCTAGTGCTTGCACTCAATTGCTATGGATGAGGCAAACTTTAAAGGAATACGGTGTCCATTGTGACAAAGTGCCTCTTCTATGTGACAATGAAAGTGCCATCAAAATTGCATACAACCCGGTGGATCACACAAGGACAAAGCATATTGAGATTCGTCATCATTTCATTAGAGATCATGTTGCTCGAGGTGATATTGATCTATCTTATGTCTCAACCAAAGATCAACTTGCCGATATCTTCACGAAGCCACTTGATGAAGCAAGGTTTTGCTACTTGAGGAATGAACTAAATATCGTAGATTCAAGGAGCTTGACTTCATTCTCTTGCACTCTCACCTAATACTCGACCCATATTTGGTTTAGGTATAGGCATGGATATAGGGGGAGTGCGGTCCTAATTGATTGGACCATCCCTCCCCCCATTATGCACAAAGTAAACAAAATCATTCCTCTTAATATCATTTTGTGATATGTGAGCTTAATGATGAGTTTCGGTAATGGACCCAAGATATATCTTCGTGGTGCCAAGCCGAGTATACTCAAATATGGTGTCCTAGGCCACCGCCCCCTCTCATTCGAGAGGTTGAAGTGCTTACTCGTGTTTGTCACTTTTTGAATTGGTTCTTACTCATGTTTGTCATCCTCTAGTTGGTTTTGTTCTTTTGGTCATGCACTCACATTTGGCTCTTCATATGTTTTTATTACTTTTTGAGTGCATTGGCCCATATCAGTGTGACTCTCTAAACCCATACCATTCTTATCCCCCAACAAAACTCATCTACTCTGCACAAGAACCTTCTATTTTATGTATCTTGGCTCTCTGTCCTGATGGTTACGGTACTACCGGGTCCCATAGGCGGTACTACCGCCAAACGATACTACCGGACATTGCTAGCGGTACTACCGCCTCTGGTTCAGTTTCCAGATTCCTATCTAGAAACTTCCCAGGTGCGGTACTGCTGGTTGGTACTTTCGGTACTACCGCCCCTGGCACCGGTACAACCGCTTGTGCGTGTCGGTTAAGATTGAAGATGGGGGTGAGGCACCCCTCAGTGCCTCATTCATCCCTCGTCTCCACTCCTCACCAGCGCCACCACAGGAGCAAGAAGACACCGCAGGAGCCCCGCTCTTCTCTCCCTCTCCCGGATCCACACCAGATCCAGCCTCCCCGCGGGCTCCTCCTTCTTCCCCACCATCATGGACACCGGTACTACCGCCCTCCTCATCTTCTCCCTTGTTTTCTCCATTGAATCTAGGGTAACTTCGATTCTTGGTTAAAACTTGTATTCTTGAGGTTGTATCGTGTGCTATTTCTCATATCTACCACTTTGTCCGATGGAAATCATGTTTTACAACCAATTTACTGCCCGTACATGGATCTCTAGGTCAGATCTGCACTATGGTCGTGGCCGGTAGTACCGGGAATCTTTTCCGGTACTACCACTTGGCGGTACTACCGCCAGTGCATATCCGGTACTACCGCCCTGTACTGGCAGCAAATTGTTTTTAAAACACCAAGAGCTCTAGCCCCTGTTTGTCTCAGGTTCTTGTGCCCTTACCCCTATGTTGTCTACCTTGTTCTTTCACAGGTGCAGGGGGTTCCCGGGGATCGCGCAAACGCTCCAAAGCTCACTATGAGATCGAGGACTATGAGTCAGAATCAGAGACTGAGTCAGAACAGGAGGTCATGCCTCAACCTAGTGCCCGTCTGAAACTGCCAACAACTCATGGTCGTCGGGGTGGAGGGGTCAAGCAAAGTGCTGGTCGTGGTAAAGCTCCTCCACCTCCTCCTCCCTCCGGTCCTCGCAAGAGCCACAGTTTCGGGCCATCAGGGCCAAAGTTGCTATCTGACTTGTCTGAGACATCATTTCATGACCTACGGGTTGTCAGTCCATATGGAACTGCTCGCTCTCACCTTCGGGAAGGAAGCCTCTTCTTTACGGATTTCCAGGAGCGGGTGTTCCATGAGATACTCATGAAGGATGACAAAATTGTGGTTCCTCAAAAATGGATCGAGATGAATCATGTGAGGAAGAACCTGAACTACTTTGGTGAGGCCCTTGACATTTGCACCAACATTGGCTTGCTTCCCATTATGGAGTTCCGGTGCAACTATGATCCAATGCTCATTGATCAGTTCTATGCCACTGTTCACTTTGCCAAGAATGATACTCACACTCTCACCTGGATGACTGAGGGTGTTGTCAAGCAAGCAACGTTGGCTGAGTTCGCAGCCATTCTCGGGTGCGAAGACCGTGGCAAAGACACTCCCATTGGTTTTCGGTAGCATGACAATGACCGCCCCAAGAAGAAAGATGCTCTTGCATCACTGTACATCCGGGGGCGCGGTATCCCTGGAAAGATCAAAGGACTTTTACCTACATATGATCTCTTGCATCGCATCTTCCGTGAGACCATCGCCCCCCTGTGCTAGAAATGTTGATGAGATACATGCCTTCATGGTGGATATTATGCTTGCCACCTACCACCACCGTGACTCTGGATTTCCCATGGATGTGATGGATGTCATTTGGAATGAAATGGTATGTGCCACTTTTTAAAGGAGGGTGCCTCCTTTTGCTCCGTACATCATGGCTCTCATCATTATCAAGTGCCATGTGATTTCCCGTGACTTGTATTCTCTTCGCCTTGTCACTCACCGCCACAAGAATCTGTTGATCAAGACCCATCTCAAACCACGCAATGACGATGGTCAGATTGTTGATGAGGATGGGAACCCCGTTGTGGAGGAATCCGGTGATGCTGATGATGCTCCGCAGGATACTGAATATGTGGTCTCTCGCCGCAAGCCCGCTCAGCCATCTTGGGCCAAGAGATTTGAGGCCAAACTCAAGAAAATATTCTGCCTCCAAGTGGACAATCAGAAATGCATGTACGAGGCCCATATCTATGCCAAGAAATCTGTTGTTCGTCAGAAGGAAATAATGGAGGCTCAAGGCTTGACCGTTTCCAAGGGCTCCGAGAACAACATTACCCCAGAAGACCAATGGATCTCCAAGCACAGCAACTGGGAAGATGATGCCACCTCCTCCTTCCGTGCCCCGCCACCTCATGACGATGCATGGGAAGACTATGAGGATGATGATGATGATGAGTGATCCCTGGGGCGTTAGTGTTTCTCTTGTCCCTTTTTGGCGTCTTGATGCCAAAGGGGGAGAAGTTGCACATTAGGTATGCGGGATTTGCGAGGGAAAAGTCACAAGCTCGTTCTTGCCATTGATTTTATTCGCTTGTGAACTTTATTTGTTTGCCTCTTATTATGTGTGACTTACTATGTGTGAACTAACTATGTGTGCTATGTATGGTAAGACTATGTGGTTATCGTTTGGATCCATCTTGTGTGTAATATGGCTATTCTCGTTTGGATCCATCCTATGTGATGACCTTTCCCATTCCTAATCAATATTGGTCATCACATGTTATTTAGCAAAGGTATGTGATCTATGTGCGACTTCTACTCCCAGGTAGCTTGTTAGAGTGTATGGGGCTTGTTTCTACATATCTAGGGGATCCCCATCTATATCTTGTCATCACTAGATTTCCCTGCAAAATGTGTGTTGTCATCAAACACCAAAAAGGGGGAGATTGAAAGAGCATTTGCTATCCCTAGTGATTTTGGTGTTTGATAACAACACACATATCGGACTAATGATTTGCTAAGTGTGTCGCAAGTGCATTAAAAAAAGGATTTGCAATGTTCAAAAACGGTCTGCCTGGCGCGATACTAAAAAGCGGTAGTACCGCTTTTTGCTACCGGATGCGACAGAAGGCTTTGACTAACTGTCAAAAAGCCTCTACCGGGCTAGGTACTAAAAAGCGGTAGTACCGCATTTTAGTACCTAGCACGACAGTAGCTTTTTGACAACTTGTCAAAAGCTTCTGCCCGCTCCGGTACTAAAATGCGGTAGTACCGCACCAGGCAGAGACTTTTTGGATGTTGTCAAAAGCTTCTGCCTGCTCCGGTACTAAAATGCGGTAGTACCGCATTTTAGTACCGCTCGAGGCAAAAACTTTTGTATATTGGCAAAAAGCTTCTGTCTGCCTAGGTAGCAAAATGCGGTAGTACCACATTTTACTACCTGGCGTGACAGAATGTTTTTTCGTCTAAAGATGATGTTTCCACTGCTCGTCCGATAGTACCGGTTGCTAGTTGCGGTACTACCGCTTAACGGTAGCATCAATAGTAGTACCGCTGTGGGATGTGCTTCATAAAGTTTGAAAGAGGGTGGTCCGGTACCAGGTCCGGTAGTACCGGAGTTCTCCGATAGTACCGCTTGAACTTCCGGTACTACCGCTTCAATAAATGCTCCAACGGCCAGATTTTGTGGAGGGGTATAAATACCCCTCCACCTACCTTGGGACAAGTTTCTCAGCTCATTTAAGTCAAAGACCACCATTGGAGTCCATTGGAGCCACCCAATCTTCAAGATCTCCTCAATCCACCACCCAAAGTCGTTGATCTTTGGGGAATCGAAGGAGGAGGCCCCGATCTACTACTTCACCAAAAGAGATCTTCATTTCCTCCTCATTTCATTGAGGGCCCCATTGCTCTAGTGTTTTCTTGGAAACCCTAGTTCTTGTTTTGGTTCTTACAAGTTTGTCTTTGATTGCTTTGACAGCTTGCTTGTATTTGGGAGCCTCCGATTAAGTTGTGGATGTGTGCCCCAAACTTGTAACGGTGCCGGCTTCCACCTTGAAGGTTGCCGATATAGTGGAAGGTGAATCGATCCCGTTGGGGTGAGATTCATCGGAGAACAATGGAGGCCTTTCGTGGCATTGGTGGTTTGAAACCACCCCCTCTCCAAACGTAGACGTACTTCCCCTCAAAAGCAAGGAACTACGGGAAACAAATCCTTGTGTCTCCGCGTCCACTCTTCGGTTACTTCTATCCTTTACCGCACCTTACTTACTCGTTACTACTTTGTGTTGTGGTAGCTCTTGCATAATTGTCATATAGGTAAATTCACCATAGTTGCATTATCTAGAGAATTTACCTTATTGTCAAACCTTAATTTGAAAAAGAAGAAAATTTGAAGTAGCACCTATTCACCCCCCCTCTAGGTGCCCATACGATCCTTTCAGATAGGATTCAATAGAGATGATAAAAGATTGATATGGAAAGAAAGATATATGGTGAATGATCTTGTCTTGGTTTATTTCCTACTCAATCTCACTAGAGAGTTAAAGTTAGGTATTTCCATGATACTCATGGTATAAGTAGATGAGATTAAGATATAGTTGTTACATTCTTATTATTTGTCTTATATCCTTAACTTGGTACTCATGAGTGATTATAATGAATACTATGATATGATCACCTAAGGATCAAATATAAATCATTAAATAATGTATTAGGGTTTAATTTTATTCCATTTGATCTACCCTTAGATCAAATCATGTTTACCCAAAATAAGGTTTTAGCAAAGGTCATATTGAAACTTATCGCAGTCAACTTGATCTACTTCAATTCCATCAAGTTAAGAGAAGCTTCAATCACTTTGACAAGTTTTTATTTAAAAGCGCGAAAATTATTCAGATTTTCCATGCATGAATGCAATGCACACACCTGTGTTCAGCTTATTTCTAAGCTCTAATTCTGGGATGTTACAGTGGTCCTGAAAGCTTCCTCCAAAATATAGATGGGTACTTCGGGATATGTTAGGTCATCGTTGATCTCTATGGTGCGGTGATCAATGTTCTTGAAAACTTCAGTCTTCTCCGGGACTTCAAGGCATTTGCGAAGTAACGATATATGGAACACATTGTGCACGGCTGACATCTCCTCCGACAGTTCCAACTGATATGATACTTCTCCTCGATGAGTCAGAATCTTGAAAGGTCCGATATATCTGGGGGCTAACTTTCCTTTGAGCTGGAAACATTGCATTCCCTTCAAAGGCGACACTTTGAGATACACAAAATCTCCGATATTGAAAGCAAGGTCTCGACGTCTCTTGTCGGCGTAACTCTTTTGTCTTGACTGGGCGGCCTTGAGGTGCTCACGGATCTTGTGAACTTTCTCTTCTGCTTCTCGTAGGATGTCAGGTCCGAAGATCTAACTCTCTCCTACTTCCGACCAATTCAAAGGGGTGCGACACTTCCTTCCATACATGAACTCAAATGGGACCATTTACAAACTAGCTTGATAACTGTTGTTGTAAGAAAATTCTGCGAAAGGCAGACAGACTTCCCATTTAGATCCATACTGTAGCACACAGGCTCTCAACATATCTTCGAGTATTTGATTTACTCGCTTCATTTGTCCATCGGTTTGAGGGTGATAAGCTGTGCTGAAATCCAGTCTTGTTCCTAGTACTTCTTGGACTTTCTTCTAGAATATCGAGGTAAACTGAGTTCCTCGATCCGATACGATGTTCTTGGGGACTCCGTGCAAACTGAAGATTCTAGCGATGTACAACTCCGCTAGCTTCGAACTCTGATAGGTGGTCTTGACTGGTAAGAAATGGGCTACCTTGGACAATCTTTCAACTATGACCCAAATAGAGTCATTTCCCCTACTAGAGGTAGGCAATCCGGTGATAAAGTCCATTCCAACGGAATCCCACTTCCATTCCGGAATCTGCAATGGTTGCAACAGTCCTGCAGATCTCTGATGTCCCGCCTTGACTCTTTGACAAATATCACACTTGGCGATATAGCTTCCGATTTCTCTCTTCATATTATGCCACCAAAATTGCTCCTTCAAATCCCGATACATCTTCATTCCTCTAGGGTGGATAGAATAATGAGTATCATGGGCCTCCTTCAAGATAGTTTCCTTCAGCTCTGAATCTGCTGGTACATAGAGACGTCCTTTGTACCACAAAACTCCTTCTTCATCCTCGGTGAATCCGGGTACTTTGCCTATACCAATACAACGTTTGATTCCGTCAATTTCTAGCATTTCCTTTCTGCGCCTCCTTGATCTGACTGATCAAAGTGGGTTGAAGTTCTATGCTAGCCAAAAATCCTTCACTTACTAATTCTATTCGGAAATCTTCCATCTCCTTGTGCAAACTTGGTTGCTCCTTCAGAATAATGGAGTTCAAGCGGCACGGCAATCTGCTAAGGGCATCTGCTACCACATTGGCTTTACCGAGGTGATAGTGAATGTCTAGATCATAGTCCTTGATTAGCTCAATCCATCTTCTCTGCCTCATATTTATCTCCTTCTGAGTGAATATATACTTCAGGCTCTTGTGGTCTGAATAAATCTCACAACGGTTTCCCATAAGATAATGCCTCCATGTCTTCAGGACTAGAACTACGGCTGCTAGTTCAAGGTCATGGGTAGGATAATTTTGTTCATGCTGCTTCAGTTGTCGGGATAGATAAGATATAACTTTTCCTTCTTGCATTAACACACATCCGAGACCAATCTTGGATGCGTCACAATACACATCAAAGGGCTTCGTGATATCTGGCATGATCAAGATTGGGGCTGAAATCAATATCCTCTTGAGTTCTTGAAAACTTGCTTTGCATTTGCCTGTCCATTCAAACTTCTTATCCTTCTTCAGCAATTGGGTCATGGGTCTGGCGATACTCGAGAATCCTTCTATGAACTTGCGGTAATATCCCGCTAATCCGAGAAATGCACAAACTTGGGTTTGAGTGGTTGGGGCTTGCCAATCTTCAACATCCTTCACCTTTGCAGGGTCAACGGCAATTCCTCCGGCTAATACAATATGTCCGAGGAATCCTACCTCCTGTAACCAGAATTCACATTTGCTAAACTTGGCATACAGTTGATGCTCTCTAAGGGTTCCAAGAATGGTCCTTAGGTGTAGCTCATGTTCTTCTTCTGATTTGGAATAAATCAGAATGTCATCGATGAAAACAACAACAAACTTATCCAGGAAGTCCATAAAAATCTTATTCATGAGGTTCATGAAATAAGCGGGGGGCATTGGTTAATCCAAAAGACATGATAGTGTACTCATATAATCCATATCTGGTGGTAAAGGCAGTCTTTGGAATATCCTCTGCACGAATCTTGAGTTGGTGGTAGCCAGTTCTAAGATCAATCTTAGAAAACACTTTGGCACCAGTCAAATGGTCAAACAGGTCTTCTATCTTTGGCAGTGGGTACTTGTTCTTGATGGTGACATCATTCAACTTCCGATAATCCGTACATAAATGGTTACCTCCATCCTTCTTGTCCACAAACAATACAGGTGATCTCCATGGCGACACACTTGGTTGGATCAATCCTATTTCTAGCATAGCATCCAGTTGCTTCTTCAGCTCCACTAGTTCAGACGGGTTCATACTATATGGTCTTTGGGCTATGGGTCCGGTTCCAGGGATTAGTTCAATGATAAAATCGATATCCCGATCTGGGGGCATACCGGGCAAGACATCTGGAAATACATCGGGGTATTTACAGACTATCCGGACTTGGTCAATGGTTGGTTGGGTTATACTCTTATTGTATTTGAATTGACGGGGCAAGGTTTCAGATACATGCTCTACTGATATTCCGGCTGTACTGGTCATGGTTATGGACTTCTTGGCACAGTCGATTAATCCTTTATGTTTGGACATCCAATCCATTCCTAGTACTACTTCCAAACCTTCAGTTCCGAGTACTATTAGATTAGCATAAAAATATATGACATGGATTCGGATAGGCACGGCCTTGCAAATTGGTCTAGCTTTGATGGTTGAACCAGGTATTTGAACTATCATAACATGCTTAAATTTGGTTGGTTGAATCTTACTAGTGCATGCAAATTCTTCAGTAACAAACGAGTGCGATGCTCCAGAATCAAACAACTCTCTTGCAAGTACTAAGTTAATAGAAAACATACCCAACACGACATCTGGCGCTTCTTGGGCTTCTTCAGCATGCATGAGAAAGAGACGACCGTTGCGGTTGAGCGAGTTCCCTGGGGCAAACCTTCTTATGGGTTGAACATGACGCTGCTGAGCTGGAGCATTCGCATTGGCGGCTGCGGCAATCTTCTTGGGGCACTCATTGGAATAGTGACCTTTGGTTCCACATTCATAACAAGTCACTTGGGACTTGTCCTTCGCTGCAACAGGCACAACATTGCTTCCAGTCCTTGAGGCAGTGTTGGTGTTGGTGGCAGCATTGTTGTTGTTGAACTTGGGCGGGGCACGATTGAAATTGTTGGGGTTGCCGGGGTTGTTTTGGTTTCCTCCGGGCCTTGGGTTTCCACAGTTGGGATAGGTCGGATGGTTCATCGGGGGTCTATTGGTTCTTGGGGCAAATCCTAGAGATGGGTTGGGGCGATACTTTGGTGTATGGTGGGTTACTGGTTGATGCATCATGTGACGCTTGCAGTTATCATTGGCTTGGTTGATCTTGCCTTCCATCTGAATGGCAGAGTCAACTAAGGCTTCAATATCAGCAAATGGGATATTGACCAACATTGTCTGCATCTCATCATGCAGACCATTCAGGAATCTCTCCTTCTTATTGGCTTCAGTATCGATCTCATCTAGTGCATACCTAGCCAATGACAGGAATTTATCACGATACTCAACTATCGTCATCCTGCCTTGCTTCAGTTCCCCGAATTCATCTCTCATCCTCTTGATCAAACCCGGTGGCACATGGGTTCTGCTGAACTTGACTTTGAACTCTTCCTAAGTCATCATCTGTCCTACAGTCATTGCACGAACGCTATTCCACCATGCTCTTGCATCTCCGGCCAGATAGTGGTTGGCAAATAGTACCTTCTCGTTAGCTTCCACTCCTGCAACCTCTAGGTTGTTCTCCATGGTTTGCAGCCAATCATCTGCATCTAGGGCCTCTTCAGACTTAGTGAAAACAGGTGGATTGGTGTTCTAGAAATTCTTGAGCTTAGATCCATGGTTGTCCTGATTTCCATGTCCTTGATTGTTGTTGGCCATCTGAGCTATCTGTTGAAGGGTGGCTAAGTTGGCTTGACGTTCGGCTCTTTCGGCTTCGCGATCTGAAACCAACATTTGCAAGATTTGTAGCATCGGGTCCGGGGATGAGTTGCTTCCTCCGCAAGGCATCTGAAGATTGAGATAGATCATGAGAAAAGAGGGAAATTTCTAAGGTTCAGGGTTTTTGTGTTCGAAAAGTTTTCAAAGTTTGACTCAGATTTCTCTAGCAACTTGCTTTTCATTCATTCATTCACAGCACATGATACAAACACACACCACAACAAAGGAAAACAGATGGTTTTAAGAACCATTTTGGGAAACTACAATACAGTGGGACCACATACAGCTCACTAACCCTGGTGCTAAAGTGCTACTACTCCTCGGAGTCAGTGTCCTCATCATCATCACCGATGAAGGCAAAGTCATCCTCATCGGTGAAGAAGTCCATGGCCTGATCCTCCAGAAAGTCATTATCGTCACTGAGATAGGTGTAGGGGTCTCCATGAAGGTCTTCCCCTGCATTCTCCCTCTCCTCCAACTGCATATCTCTCTCGTGGATGGTCTCCTCCAAATCCATGATCCGGTGACGAAGACATGCAATGATGCGCTCCTTCTTGTCGAGCTGACGGCGACGAGACTGGCGATCCTTCACTAGCATGGCAATAGTCTGATCCTTCTTGGTGGCGATGGTGTACTTGTGGTTGGTGTAGGAGTGGGCATTGTCTAACTCCTTCTAACGGTCATACATCATGAAGCTGAGGTGGTCCAATTGACTCTTCAGCTCGTGGTGATATGGGGCCTCCAGTGGTTGTCCCATAACATCACGCCATGGGTAGAACTTAAAACGGGTACCCTTGATCTGATTTATACTCTGCCCACACAAACGGGCAAGAGCTTCCTGTATGGCCCTGGCAAGTCCATCGAGCCAGTTGTTCTCTCTCAAGGTGAACTGAATTCCCTCTGAGGTGGGGGGCTTCAATCTTTCCCCGGAGACTTGCAACAACTAGCCATTGCAAATCCTCTCCTTCCTGATTGTTGAGCTGAGCTCCGAAGAACTCGGGGTGCGCACGCTCTAGCATCTCCGAAAGTTGGCCCAAGTCACGCTCAAAGATGAGGTCTCCTCCATTCCCCAACTGATAAAACCTGCTGTACTTCACGTCCATCTATAAGAATATAGGATGAGTGAGTTAGTAGAGTGATCAAGTGTGTCAAATTTTATGTAATTTTGCAAGAATTTTTGAGGAACATGAATTTTCATGAAAGAGTCTAAGTGATAAGAATGAGAATAAGTTTTCATAAATACTCACTTCCTTGGTTTTGAAACTAAGTTTTTGATTCAAACGTCCATTCTAAACTAGGGTCTCCTATGGCCAGGATGGCTCTGATACCAACTTGTCAACACCCGAATTTTTAATCCCAGATGCCTGTTATGCCATACATCGCAATCCCAGGATTACCATTTTTGTGAGACATAACATATTGGATATCACAGTACATCATCCATTACAAACCATACATAAGGTCTTACACAAATAAGGATCTCATGATCCAGTCTTAATACAATTCAAGCAGCGGAATAACGTAATAATAACGATAGCGTAGGCGAGACTCCATATTCATGGTGTAACATACCAGCATTAGAGCTTAGAAATAAGCTAAACTCAGATGTGTGCATTCCATTCATGCATAGAAATTCAGAATAATTTTCACGCTTTTGAATAAAACTGGTTAAAGTGATTGAAACTTCTCTCAACTTGATGGAATTGGAGTAGATCATCAAGTTGACTGCGATAAGTTTCAATATGACCTTTACTAAAACCTTATTTTGGGTAAACATGATTTGATCTAAGGGTAGATCAAATGTAATAAAACTAAACCACAACCTATTACTTAATAATTGATACCTGATCCTTAAGAGATCAGATCATAGTATTCATTACACAACTCCGGAATACCAAGTTAAGAATATAACTCAAGTAACAAGAATTCAATAACTAAGTCTTGACCTATATCATTCTTATCCATTCCTACCATGAGCATCATGGTATTTCTTAAACACTAATTATTTATCACTTGTTGAGTAGGAAGTAAATCAAGTCAAGATCATTCACCATGTATCTTTCTACCCATATCAATGTTTACCATTTCTATTGAATCATATTCTAATATCTGTTGTTCATCAATGTTGAGTAATCAACTATTGATTCACCAATTTTTAACCTATCAATTCTTGATCTATTAACCCCTGTCCTTCTCATAGCATTCACTTCAGTCCTTTAGAGAAAGAAGTAAGAAGAGGTAAGTGGTAATGCTAGTTTTAGATATCATCTATAGGATGGGAGTGATAGAAGAGAATAAGATCATTGTGATAATTGATGGAGTTAACTCACTCCTGAAATGATAGAAGAGTTATTTGGAATATATAATTATATGGTGATAAAGAAGATTACAAGGATGAATCCTGAAGAAAGTTACCAGGAGTAATCCTATTGGATCAAGTAGGTAGAGTCAATGAATAATATCTCTTAGTCCAATAGAGATAAACAGGAGATAATTTTAATACAACTGTAATGTTGTATTGATGAAGACCTTGATTAGACAACTAGAAACCCTAAGCCATAAATAATAAAGGATCAAAGGATTATACTGATCATGCTTTAGTCACCAAGATTGAATGCTTATATCATGTATAAGTGGCATTGGTGGATAGAACATGATTGAACCCTAGTATAGATATGTTATTCTAGGTTAGCCATGACAAGTCACCATGATATGATATAAATTTTGTATATAAGATACTAGAGTTAAGTAGATATAAGACAGTATAATTAAGCTGAAGCTAGAGTAGCATGAAGTTATTGAAGTAGTGTTATTCCTCTTAGAAAATAGTAAGCTTTTGAGGAAAGTAGTTTGATATATACATCTACTGGAGAAATATTAGTGATGGATGATTAAGGAAGAGTATGAAGGGAGTTAGAAGTAACTATTTGTTGGATTGGAGATTATTAGTAGTGGAATAGTTTGATAACCAAGGATAGATATGAGAAGATTATGAAAAGCTTTAGTGACAAGCTTCGGAGATTTATAAGAGAAATTATAGAGTAGTTTGTGAAGTAAAGCTCATTGGATTTATAAATGGATTTAGAAGAATAAAAGGTGCATAAGAATATTCTTGTGAAGTAAAGCTCATCATGTTAACACATGATGATGGATAGGAAGAAGTAGTATATCTGGGAAAAGAATTCATTTAGTAGAAGACAAGAATTATGAAGTATGGAAGATAGGAATTCTTGATAAACACTAAATCTTAACTCCAGAATCAAACTTAATATCAATTTCATCTATTGGATCAATTATCTTATTTCCATAGTGGTTTATAGGAATATTTTCCTATAGCAAATCATTGAAGCATATCTTTGACACTTTCAAACCTCAAAATCATATGTACCACAAAGATGGAAATTACTATAAACCATTATGCCCAATATTATATCCATAAATTAATCACACTTAAGCAAGTAATGAACAACTAGTTCCAGAAAACAACTATGCATATTTTAAATAAGAAGGGTGGTTAGGATTCACCTGTTAGTAGATTTTGAATAATAGAATTCACCATTCTGAGAACCCTAATAATTAAATCGTATTATATAATGATTTTTATATAATAATAAAGATGGATACATGCTTTGCATATCTTGAGCTATCTTAAACCATTCTCATTACATTCATTAGGAGGAAATAAAAATCATTGTATAAGAGTATAATATAAGATCATAAACAAATCCTAAAACCCTAACGTCTATTTGCTCTTTAATAAAAGAATCTCCATATAATTATGAAAAAAATGAAAAAAATAAAAAAAAATATAGAGAGAAAATTAGTTATCATTAATCTCTGTATTATTCTAACAATTTCACAAAAGTTTTTAGTAGTTTATACTTTGGGAAGATTAATTTTAAAATGATTTTGTAGCATAGAAAAACAGAAAACAGAAAAGATAAAAGGAAAAGACTAAGCGAGCAGTACTAGCCCACGACCCATTCTTTTCTATCCTTATCTGCCGCTTAGAGCAACCAGCAGCAACCCTTTGCTGGCTTTGCCGCAGCCCAACACTGACCCAGCCTGCATACCGTTTCAGTATGAGACTGACGAAGGGGACCCACCACGGGAGAGAGTCGTCTTCAACCTCTCTCACGCGCATGGCCGACACCGCGACGGCGGGTGCCACGTCCCAGCTATCTCTACTGACCGCGGCGGATGTCAAGGACTGACCCGAGAAATCGCATACAAAGATTTCTACGTCCCCTATCAGTCACATCATTTAGATTCGTGCCCAAATCGAGCTCATCGTCACCGCCGCATCTGGACCGTCTCCCCCACCGTGTCGTTGTCTCTACCTCGTCGTGTCGTATAAATATCGCAAGGATAACCACCGGAAACCTAGATAAATGATACTGCTTTCAATCTCTCTCAATCTCCCTCTATCTCTCCACCCCACCGGAGCCTCGCCGCCAGTGGTCACCGACGAACTGTCGGTAGGGTCCATCCCAAGGCCCGTCGTGTGACTTGGAAGAAGCGCCCCGCCATCCTCAACAACCCTGGGCCAAGGATATATCAAGGGAAGCTCGGGGTAATGCAAATTTCATCGTTCCTTTTTGTCGGACTTTGCCGGAATTCATGTCCGAGCGCTCACCTCCGAACACGCAGGCCCTCTTCGACCACCGCACGAGTCTCCGGGTGAGCTAGCGCATCTCTGTAACCTCCCTGTTTGTAATATTATTTAGAATTTAATTAGAAAATGATTCAATCTTATAAATTTAATATCTTTTGTTTTATAATTTGAAAAATATGTTTTATATATGAAAATTCATAGAAAAATAAAATCTATAACATTAAAATATTATCAAACATTATTATGCCAACAATTTAAAAATTATTATTTAATAAAGATTTTATAAGTTTTAATACTTTGAAAATTCATATTTTAATAATGGTAAATGTTAAAAACATAAATAAAATACTAAAAATCTTAGAAAAATAAGAACTATAATTTAAAACTATAATCATGCATTATTATCTCACTTAATTAAATATTTGTTATTTATTAAGTAGTTATAAAGTAATAAATCTTATAAAAATCATATCTTATTATTTATAAATCACAAAAATAAATGTAATATACCAAAATAATCAAAAAATAATACCTACATGTTAAAAATATAGTATTCCACTTATGAGGTAAATAAAAATTTAAACACTTTAATAACTTGAATTTAAATCTATTCCCTTAATTGATAATTCATATAAGGGTAAATAAAATTTACTAATATTTCTAAAATTAGCCAATTGAGTCTCATAAATAGTATTAGTCTTAAATATTGATAATATGAAGTCAAAATGGTTCAACACATTTTAAATACAATCTTATTGAATTATCATTCAACCACAAGTTTATAAACAAACCAAAACACTATAATGAATTCATAAGTAGTCAATTAATATTATTCCTTGGATACAAATAATAACCACATGTTTATAAAGAAATAAAAGCTCATATTCCATTATAAAATCAGAGTGTGGATTTGCTGCCCAGGGGGATAGCTGCCCCCCCCCCACAAGCAGCACCGTACGATTTGTGCCAAGATCTTCACAACCACTAGGCTGTCAAATGACATGGTGCCAATGGAGTGGTGTTAATGGCTGATTAAGCAGTCCTCTCTACTGGCAGGCTTGTCAGTGCTCTGCATGCACATATCTTATTGGTCCATGTGTCCCTGTAGTGTGTGGAGTACCGTGTCTGAATTATTTCGCTATGTTCAAGACTTCATTGTACTGACTCTGCGCCGATGGATGAAAAGACGACTGATAGTACGTAGCGCTAGCTAGCTCAAGCATGTAATAAGCATATGTAGGCATCCTTACGTTAGAAGGCCTTACTTCAGATCGCCTTCGGACGTATATTTACTAGATTATCGGAAGACCGATGATTTGCTTGGTACATGCGAGCCAGTACATATGCTTCCGCTGGCCATGCATGCTTACAAAAAACAAAAACATGCAACTCCGTATCAGTCCATATGAATCAAAACTAAACAAAGTACACGTATATTGAGGAGATGTTTTCTCCTCTGTACCGTGTCAGCTTTTGAAAATATTTTTTACTGTGTCCTGTCAGCTTTATTACAGACTGCTTAATAATACTTCTTATCTTAAGGTTACTACGCACGTATCTCAGCGCATGACATGGCGTGCATCCAGGAGGGGGGCAGCTATCCCCTGGGCAGCACACTATTAACCATAAAATTAAGAAACCACTACCCAAATAAAAGTAATACCATTAGCATTATATCTTAAGTCAATCTATGTCCCTAAAGTTAAATTTAAGTCTACAAGCCTTTAAACATAATACTAAAACCTATTTGTGTGCTTTATAGTTAACTTTGGTCTGTTATAATTAAGTCGTAAGGCATCTTAAGTCCAACCTATTTAAGCAAGCACAAACAACATCGACCACCTTTGATTAACCCAAAGATTGTTTGAACCTTAGTAAGGAAATATTTTCTTCAAATGTTATTACTTTTGCCACTTCAAACAACAAATCTTAAGAATAATATCCCCAACTCTTAACAACTAAACTCAAGGACTTCCATCATAGTCAACAGATGACAATTTATCGTAATCACATTAATTTCTACTTTACCTGTATACTTAGGATTGATAACACTTCAAGTTCTTTATAAGTGACAGTACTTGTAAAGTAAATTTTGAAGATAAACAATTATTGTATAAGCAATCTTGAGTAGCATTCCACATTTGTGCATCTCATTGTGTATGATCTTATAATTACATGTTGTTTCACACACACTCACAAGCCTTAATAAGAAGCACAAGTATGAAACTTATCTAAAAGGACAACACATTCTAAAAGTAACCATTTCTAGTTTCCAAACCCTAGATTAACGTTATCCCCAGGATTCAAGTTTACTAAATTGCATTACATTACTTATGCATAATAACATCTTGCTTCTTTAAACATTAGTCCTTATCGGACTAATGATGTTGATTTCAGATATTGGATCTTATATTGTCTTGAAGACCGTGAGTGCATAATCTTGCAATCACAAAAGGTAAGCTCCCACTTTCTCATGTCCTTTGATTATTTTCTATAAAGTATTTTACAAATCCAGTGTTGTCATCACCTGCATTTGAAAAAGGTCAGAAAACACTATTTTCATAATAATATGACTATGGGTTATTTACCATGAGGTAATAACCTACTATGAAAGTTCTGGTTGTTTACCAAGGTTTTCACTAGATGATCTATTATCATCACAAACATTACAATCATTAAGGCAAATAGTTTTATTCTATTTATTTTAGAAAAGTAATTTCTACTCATTGAAAAACTACTTAAGACTTAATATTCTCCAACTAAAACATGGCATCATGTTGACACATGTCATCACCACATATTTCAGTACATGGGAATGTGATTTAAAGTGGTGTCACAATTTAATAAGGCTTAACATTTTTATTTTAATTAAGTAAAGTGACTAGAAATTCCTATGGGGCATTCTTTTATTGCTTGACCATTATTTCTGCAAGTAAACCTATATATTTCTATATATTATGAAAGGTATGGTTAAATGTGATTTTTGAGAGTTGGAATCAACTCAAAAGCTTTCATGGTTGAATTTTGAAAAATGTTTGGATGCAGAAAAGCTTCTTCCTTGTTATTTTTACTATAGAAGATCTACAAATCCAAATGGTTTGAATCCAATGGGCTTGGATTAAGCACTCCAGTACCTTTCTAACAAAATTGGTTTCATGCATTTTGGTTCAGTGAATCAAGTTGGGTTGATTTTTGAATCTGGGTATAGAACTGAGTTTGAAACTAAAAGAATAAACCTAGATTTGAATTACTGGGTCGCGCGAGAACGTTAACTAGGCCGGCCCACTACGCACAACGCACAACGTGCAGGATGGTTAAGTGGTTGTCCCCACTCGTCAGTGAGATAGAGGGGTGCGAAACGGTATGGGTGGATGTGCATCGCACGATCAAGCTCTAATCCTACGACTGCGGTTCATCATCCACCTCGGGCAACGCCGGCGAGACAGAACCCTAGCATGGTCAGTGGGGGTTGTGGGAGGCTCACCGGGGCTCAGGAAATGGTCGGCGATGAGGTCAAATGACAAATTCGACGACGATGATCCTCCTAGTACCGGCAGCTCCTCCTGGGGCGGCTCCAATCGACGGCTCCTTTCTTCCTCCTCCGCGGCAGACTTCGGCCAAATTCCAACGATGTGCTGCTCGCCTTGCTCCGAGAGTGAGGTGGGGTGCTTCTGAGAGAGAGGGGAGTGAGATGGTGTGAAGAATTCATGCTGGGGTGGAATTTATTTATAGTGCCTGAAGGGGACCGACAGGCACGGGCTGAGCTCGTCGTGGTAGTCGGCACAGTGGGCTAATGGCATGGGAGATGATAGCGGCGGTGCTGTGATCCCTGGCGAAGCTCAACGACAAGGTCACGCAGCGTGGGGCGGTACGAAACGGTCGGAACGTCTCTGCGCTCTGGGCGTGTCCGACGGTGGTTTTAATGGTGTACGGCGTCTACGGTCTGCGTGACGGCGAACGTGCATGTCCGCGGTGTTTCTGGGGTGCTGGCGATCCTGCTTGTATGCGGCGAGGGCGGTGCACGGTCTGTGGACGTGTGTCGAGGTTGGCGCTCTGGCGCGCTCTCAGCTCGCTCACAGAGAGGCTTGGCATGCTCGGGCTGTGTGGTCCAGGGGCTGGCTATGTTCGAGGCTTGGACATGGGGTGGTGTTGGACGGTGGGGAGTGTCCCAGACATGGTTGCTAGGCTTGGTGCTTCTTCTAGCTTGCTGTCGACATGGGGGTGGCAATTTAGGCTCGACATGGTCACCATTAATGGCTATGGCATGCTCGCAGTGGTGCTAAAGCTTGTTAATTGAGCTAGATCATCTACTGATAGTGTAGTGTGAGCTATAGAGGGAACAAGGTTGGCCAATTCACTGCTCACTAATAGTGTTTGATGTTTGTTTGTTTGTTTGCTGATTACAAGGTGTTTGATGAAATGGCCGAAAGAGATTCAAATTTGAATTTTTGAATCAAACTTTGTAGATGTGTTGGTTACATACTAAGGAGTCTCTGGTTAGTTGGATTGGTCAAGGTGCACTGGTTTGGCTGGGTTTTAAAAATGTGGGATCTTCACATATGAATCAGATTCAATTTTAAATTGTGATTTGAATCAAGTTGCCAAAATTTTCTGCAAGTTTGAAAGGTGGGCTTTGATTCACTTTTACTTGGTCTAGCAAGGGGTGAAAAGAAATGGAAAAGTTTATGTTTGAAACCTTGGACTAGAAACACTCAAAGTGGTCTAGTGAGCAAGATTGGCAAAAATGACCATTTGCTTATTTGTTTTGTTTTGATTTTCTCTTGATTAGTTTCTGCTTGGAAATGTTTTAGATGATGTTGTTTTCATCTTTAATCCATTCCTTGCTATTTATATCAATCACACAAGTCCATTCATTCATGCAATCATCACATACACACATGCATTCATATGATGTTAATTAACAAAAGTTTTTATTAACCCTAATTTTGGTGATTGGAATTTGATAATCATTGTTCAACATTTTTGGGATGTTACAGCCATGCCGTAAGGCCTTCCACAGTGTGGTCGATGCCTAAAATCTGAAGAGGTCGCCACCTCATCAGCGGTGCCCTGGAAAATAATTGAGGCACCGGTCACACAACGTGTGTAATGCCTGTAAGAAAAGGTTGGGTCCATACCTGGATTGACCGAGCAAGAAATATTTGACTTCCCTTGGCGAGACTTCTTCTCTCCGTTATTTCTTCGTTCGCTACCAAATAAATCCCCTTTTCTTGGAAGCAAATCAGTCTGCATCCAAGCTCCTCTTCCTGATTTGTCATTGTTGTTGCACAATATATAGACGAGGCGATGGATTAGTGTCGATTTAGCCGATGGATTTGGAGCGAAGGAGCGAATCCAGCGATTCAAAGTGCCCCTCTCAGATGCTGATGCCGTGGATCTCGCGCCACCATGTGGCCAGCTCGTCCTGCTGCTTTTGCGCTCCGCAAGGATGGGTATTCAACGCATCATCGAGGAGGTTCAGATTATGCTCTTTCTCGTTTTCATCTCCGTTCTTCTCGAGCTGGCCGGCGAGGGAGACAACCGAGGCAGGAACGGCAGCGCGAAGCGAGGTACTGGTCGAAATCGGAACGACGATCTAAGTTGGGGCATCGAAGCATGTGAGACCCTGGCGCATGGCTCAATAGGATTGATAGGAAACTCATACCAACAAGTTGCAACTTCTTTTTCGGAAGCTCATTCGAAAAGAACTCTGAGGTTAAGCATGTTTGGCCTAGAGCAATTCTAGGATAGGTGACCGACCGGGAAATGGATATCGGGTGCGCATGAGTGAGGACAAAGTACGCAGAAAAGACTAGTGTTGGTCTGTGGGGTTAGTCTAGAGATTCTATTGAACTGTCAGAAGTGACAGCCGTCGGTCCAGAGTGACCAGGGTGTTACAAAGCATCTAGTTACTCCGATTCCCTGAAATTTTTTTGCGGCACCGCGTCCGCAGCGGAGGGCACCGATGCTCCATGCTTGGAAACGAATTGGGCACCAATAGAAGGACACGCGCTCTGGAAGGCATAAGTACTCAGTTCGTACCAACATATAGACGTTTTAGCAAACCGAGAGAGTATGTCAGACAAACAAGACACTCCAGACTGGCCTTTGCATCAAAATTGATACTTAGACCAGCCACACCGTGTATGAAAAGCGATTCAAAGGCCCTATTGAACCGGTTCTATACAGTGTGGAACATCGGTGGGCATCGGTTCATGTTGTCAGAAAAAAGAAGCGGATCTTACTGTTGGTTCGCTTCTCACGATCAGCATGCAAGAAATAGAAAAGTCTGGCCCACACGTCATGGGGTAAAGAGGAGGAGGAGATGGCTTCGAGTGTGGCAAAAGTAAGGCATGCATGCATCTTTCTTCGTCACACACTAGGACACATGGTCGATTCCATACAGTGCATGAAAAATATGAACCGAACTCTATATTTTTGTTGTCAGATTGAATCGGTATCACAGTGTGGCGGATCTTAGTAACAGACATTGCTTTTTAAAAGAATGTTCCGATCAAAAGGAAAAAAAAAACTGCGATTATACTTGGTGTGGTCTTAAATGAATGATGGCGAAATCCACACAGAAAAGAAGAATAATGAGATGGTGGATACATCATCACCCACTACCATTCAATTCTGATCCGATCCGGTCCAGCAAAAAGACACGAAAAGTCTCCGCGTGTCAACATCTGCTCTACGTTTATCTATATCCATCTATTGCCCTGATATTAGCAAGAAATTCCGGTCCAATCCTCTTGTACACAACAAAATCATTGGAATCAGGAGTGAATGAACAATACTCCTACTATGTTTCATATAATTTTGCCTCGTTCGAGAAGAACAAGCTCGATGAAAGAAATGATCAAATCAATCACAGATCTCTCTCGTGTTATAATACTACTAGTAGTAACGTAAAAGAAATTGTTTGCTATAGAAGAACTCAGGCCACCATCTGCTCCAGGTCCGACCAGCGAGCCGCCGCCAGGACGTCGCCGCCGCCGTCGTTGAGCCACGAGTACATGTCCTGGTCGCGCCTCACCGACGGCTGCTGCCTGCCGACTCCGAAAGACGTGGACTTGCGCAGCTCCGCGGCCTGCACCTGCACGCCCCAGTCCAGCTTCCCGTCCGGCGAGCCCCAGTCGTCGAGCACCGATGACGCGGACGACAGCGGAGACGCGAAGGAGCGCGCGGCAGGGGATAGGGTCGAGGTCGGAGAGCGGTGTACGAAGGTCTGGCTGCGGTTGGCGAACGCGGCGGCGCGGGAGCTCATCGGCGGCTTGTTATTGTTGCTGCGCGCCTGCTGCTGCTGCAGGGAGGAGAGCGCCTGCGCGTAGGCTGCGACGAGGTCGGACGAGTATCCCGGCGGCGAGGTGGCTCTGGCCATCATCATCCTGCGGCTGTTGCTGTTGCTGTAGCCGTCGACGTCGAAGTCGAGCTCCCGGGAGCTGAGCGACGCGGTGAGGGCCGGCCTCATGGAGGGCGCCGGCGCGGAGGAGAAGCCACTCTGCGGGGAGGAGAAGCTACTACCCCCCGACGAGTCGGATGAGGATGACATGGAGGCGGCGGAGGGGTTGACGGCGCGGAGCTGCCTGACGCCGTGCGCGAAGAAGCAGATGCGGCGCGGGCATCCGACCTCGTCCTTGCAGAGCCTGGTGCGGTACTGCGCCGGGTGGAGCCAGGACTCGAAGACGCCGTGCGCGTACTCGCAGGCGTCGCCCTTGCGGCACGCGGCCGGGTCGCGGCGGAAGTCCGGGCATGGCACGCAGGTGTATGCGTGCCTGCGCGGGTCGCGGCGGCGCGCGTTCTCGCCCGGGTGCGCGAAGGGGCACTCGGTCCAGTCGTGCGTGTAGGCGCGGCTGCAGGGGTTGACCTTGAAGCTGTACATCCGGAACTCGTCGGTCGCGTAGACGCCGCTGTTGATGTCCTCGGCCGGGGCGTTGGCGGTGAGGGCGGAGGCGGGGGAGGAGTAGTCCTTCTTTTTCCTTTCTGGTGAGCCTGGTTGCTGCTGCTGCTTGGTGGGGCTGGCGGGGCGGTGGTGGTGGTGGTGGTGGTGGTCGAGGGGGATGGTTGTGGTGGGGGTGGGGAGTGAGGGGGTTGAAGGGGATGCGCCTGCGGCGAGGAGGATGCGGGCGGCGGCGAGGGCGGAGGGAGCGCGGCCGGCGGCGGCGAGCTGGAGCGGCGTGGCGCCGTCGGTGGCGGATGCGCGGGCGGCCTCGGAGGGTGCGATGGAGAGGACGTAGGAGAGGACTTGGGTGCTGCCGTAGAGCGCGGCGACCATGGCGGGCGTGCGCAGGTGGAGGCCGAGGGCTCTGGTGGACCTGGGGGAAGGGCCGTACCAGGAGGAGGAGGCGACCAGGGAGAGGTTGTCCTCCAGCACGGCGCGGCGGAAGCCAAGCAGGTCGTCGTCGGCGGCGAGCTCGAGCAGGTAGGAGGACGGCTGCTGCTGCTGCTCGTTGCTGCGGGGGGCCATGGCGGTCGTCGCGTTTCGGAGGCCCGGGCACATGGTCGCTTGCTTGCTTGCTCGGTCGCCGAGGTGAGCGCTTGAGCTGAGGCAAGGTGAGGTGGGAGGTGATGATGGATGGGTGGACGCGGTTGAGGATGCCGGGAGCAGCGGGTGGAGGTTGGGTTATATACAAGGGAGGGAGGGAGGGACAGGCGCACGGGGGAGGAGCTGTCGGGGGTAGACGAAGAAGCTTCCCTTGACCGCGTGCTCGCTCTGGCTCTGGGTCTGGTGCGCGTGTGTGTTCCGCGTGCGTGATGCTTCTCTGCACCTGCCCAGTACTGCGAGATGCTCATCATCCATCCATCGATCAGTATTCAGTGGAGGAGAGGAAAGGGGGTGGGGGGGCAGGTCGCTGTTGCTTCCTCGCCGAGTCGACTCTTTGACTCGCTCCTCCTTCTTTCCTTGCGACCTTCGCTTGGACTGCCTGGATGAGTGCCTTGAATTGACCAGTCAACAGTCAAGCCTACAACTAACAACTCACTGGATCTTTGCTCCATCTTCAACTACACCAATATCCAATCATTCCTCAGTTAATTAGTAGTTTATCAAGGAAGTTTTATAGTATTTGGCCGTGATCTACTGCTAACGGCATCTCCACCGGGCCGACCGTCTGTTTCTGTCTGTTTTGATCGTATCGCGGTCGCTTCATGGTCGTGATCCGACCAACTACGCCTAGCGGTATGATCCATATGTCGGTCCTGACGATTCGTCGCGCCATTGCTGGACAAGGCATCGCCAATCAGTTGAAACTGTCAAATTGACAAGCCAAAAAACACACAAATTGACTATCAAATAACATGGTAGACGTGTGCAATCGCCTTTTGAGCATCGCCAACAAGTGGCCAGTGGATCTGAAATGTGTAAAAGTGGGCAATATCATACACAATGTCCAAAAAAATGGAAGCTTCTCTGTCCAACAAGTTGCATCCGTCGTCGCTATTGTCCTTTCGGCACCGCGAGCCCTGGTGGTCCGCTGCCTCCTTGCGACCCAAGCCCGGCAGTCGGGGTCGGTGATGCTATCCAGGTCGGTGAGCACGATGGTGTTCTCCTCGGCCATGATCTTGGCTTCAGCTTCCTTGGCCTTCGTCTCTGTCTCCAGCACCCTAGACCTGGCTTCGACCTCCTTGGCCTTCGCCTTTGCCTCCAGCACCCTAGAACTGGCCTCGGCCTCCTTGGCCTTGGTTTCGGCCTCCTTCGTCTTTTTCTTGGCCTCGATCTCCATTAGCTTCGCCTTGGCGTTGGCCTCCTCCACCTCGATAGACAACCTCGTCTACAGCTCGACAAAGGTTTTGGCGGCATCCTATTTCTCTTTGCGCCACCTTTCCTTCCTCTCGGCGATGGCCTCTTCCTTCTTCTCTAGGATCTTCTTTAAGGTCTCCTGGAACGCCAAGAAACAATCCTGGCGGGCGAGGTCGGCTTTCGTGGCCTTGTGGCCACCAGGCCCGTGGGCACGGCCAACAGTCCCGTCTCCTGCAGAGTTGACGAAGCCTTCGTCATTGTCGTCGTCTAGGCCGACAACACTGCCCGTCCAAGCATTGCTCTTGCCCTTCTTCTTGTTAACCATTTCTTCCCAAAGGACATAACTAGTCTCCATTTTTTGGTGTCCTTGATCAACGTCCAACAATGGGTCAATGTGAATGCCTTGTTATCATTTATCGTATTGAAGTGCTCCATTTCTTTCATGACCTACACATATGTATGCCAACAATGGCTCAACACAAATGCAAGACATCGACAAAGAGAGAAAGAGGTTTTACCATGTCAATCGGCCACATGCCGCTTATTTTCCTTTTTGTCACCATCTCGTAGAAGCCTTGAAAGTTGCTACACTTGGCATGGATGGTGCCCCAATGCTTGGAGAGGGGGAGATTGTTTCGCTATAGAAGACGTCCTTCCCAAATTTCCTATGCTCATGAAAGAACTGTTGGAGATATGCCCTAGAGGCAATAATAAATATAGTTATTATTATATCTTTGTGTTTATGATAAATGTTTACATTCATGCTATAACAGTATTAACAAGGAAACATTAATACTTGTGTGATTTGTAAACTAAATTAGAGTCCCTAGTAAAGCCTCTTTATAATACTAGCTTGTTGGTTAATAAATGATTGTGGTTTCCCTATCATGAACATTGATATGTTATTAACAACAAGATCATATCGTTAGGAGAATGATATGATGGACATACTCCTATGGATAAGCGTAGCATAAAGATCAAGTCATTTTAATAGTTCAATTGCTATATGCTTTCTGATACATAGTGACCTAATTCCTTCGACCATGAGATCATGTTTATCACCATCACCGGAAGTATGCTTTGATAACATCAAACACCACACCGTAACTGGGTGGCTATAAAGGTGGCATTGAGTGTTCGGAAAGTATGGGTTGAGACACATGGATCAAGAGTGGGATTTGTCCATCCATATGATGGATAGATATACTCTGGGCCCTCTCGGTGGAATGTCATCCAATTGGCTTGCAAGCATGTGACTGGCTCACAAGGGATCACATATCACGGGAACGAGAAAAGAGTACTTATCAGTAACGAGGTTAAACTAGGTACGTAGAGATACCGACGATCAAAACCTCGGATAAGTAAACTATCGTGAGACAAAGGGAAATTGGTATCGTATGTAAGTGGTTCATTCGATCGCAAAGTAATCATTGAAATATGTGGGAGCCATATGAATTTCCAGATTCCTCTATTGGTTATTGTTCGGAGAAGTGTCTCGATCATGTCCGCATAATTCACGAACCGTAGGGAGACACACTTAAGGATTCGATGTTGTTGAGTAGTTATGGAATGATGAGTAAGAGACCGAATGTTGTTCGGAGTCTCGGATGGGATCCGGGATATCACGAGGAGATCCGCAATGGTCCGGAGAATAAGATTCATATAAGGAAAGTCCTGTTTCGGGGTTGGAGAATGATTCCGGTGTTTTCATCGGGAATGTTCTAGAAGGTTCCGGAAGGCCGGCACTCCGGAGGGGAAGGGTACATGAATGTGTCATAACAAGTTGGAATGGTTGCATCATGTACTAGGTGTCATTGCTGAGCAAAATAAAGGGATAAATCAAATCCTAGTTTGAAAAGTCAAACGCCAATTTGAAAAGTCAAACGGCAAGTTTGCTTGGTGGAGGGAGAGTAGGAAACCTACTTGGGGAGGAGTTCCTCTCCCTCCACCCGCCGGCCTTGGAGGCCGAGTTGGGGGAGGACTCTCCTCCCCTGGCCGGCGCCCTCCCACCTATATAAGGAGGGGCAGGGGTGCCCCTCTAGACTTACACCTTGCCCTCTCCAAACCCTAGCCCCAAGCCGCAGACGCCACCACCTCCTGCTGCTGCCGCCGCCTAGGGCAAACCCTAGCCGCCGACTTGGGCTTCCCCAAGCCCTAGCCGCCGGCCTATCCCTCTCTCCTTGGTGCGTCTAAACCCTAGATCACCGAGGCCTCTCTCATAGTCCACCATACTCGCTCCGGCTTAAGGCGAAGCCCTGCGAGATCTCCCCTCTACTTTCGGTACCACGCCGTCGTGCTGCCGGAATCGCGAGAAGAGTGCTACAACCTCTGCTGCCTGCTGGAACAAGGGAGAGGAAGGTCTTCATCGAGTACCGAACGTGTGACCGACTGCGGGAGCGCTGCCGGAACGCAGCGCCGGAAGGATCGTCTACGCGATCTTGAGATCGGTAAGAGTACGACTACATCACCCACGAGAATCCGCTCTCATTAAACACTTTGGAATCTTCGAGGGTGAGTTATTCTATCGACTCGTTGCTACAATCTAGTAGATAGATCTTGGCTTGTTTGTTTGTATGCGGTAGAAATTTTTTGTTTTCCATGCTACGAACCCCTACAGTGGTATCAGAGCCGTGTCTATATGTAGATCTGTTGCACGAGTAGAACACAATGGTCATTGTGGGCGGTGGTGCTTTTATTATCAATTGCTTCTTATGTACTTTGCATCTTGCGGTATGATGGGATGAAGCGGCCTGGGCTAACCTTACATGACATCGTTCATGAGACTTGCTCCACGCTCAACATGCAACTTGTATTGCATAAGTGGCTTTGCGGGTGTCTGTCTCTCCCATTATAGTATAGATCCAATTTACAACAGGCACTTGATAGTTCAAACATCAACGTTGTGGTTCTTGTTTGTAAGTTAGATCGACACTTATTGAAAGCCCCAAACCACGTAAAATATGCAAAGAAATTAGAGGCGTCTAACTTTGTTTTGCAGGGGTGTGCTATGATGTGATATGGCCATGATTGTGATTATATTTGATGTATGCAATGTTCCTTATTGTAAGTTGGCAACCGGCAGGGGCCATATGTTTGTCTTTAATTTTTGTTAAGACCTGCGTGTCTATTCAAAATAGTTGTAATAGTTGAAGCTGGTGGAAGACAATCATGGAGCAGCGTCATTGACCTTGATGCAATGTCGGTGATGATGGAGATCATGTTCGTGCTTAAAGATGGAGATCAGAAGCACAAACAAGAAAGGCCATATCATATCACATATTATGAATTGCATGTGATGTTAATCCTTTATGCATCTTGTATTGCTTAGTTAACGATGGTAGCATTATAAGATGATCCCTCATGCACATAAATTTCAAGTTCTAAAGTGTTCATCCTTAGTAAGCACCGTTGCTAAAGCTTGTTGTTTCGAAGCACCACGTGATGATCGGGTGTGTTAGATTCTGCAAGTGTATACAACGTGAGCAAGCCAGATTTGCTCATGCGGAAGCTAAGGTTTGATCTTGACGAGCCTAGCATGTACAGACATGGTCTCCGAACACGGATCACCGAAAGGTAAAGCATGAATCATATAGTAGATATGATGAACATGTCGATTGTTCGCCATTGAAGCTACATCAACTCTCGTGATGATCGGTTTTGATGTGGTGGATTTGGTTCGTGTGATCACTAAAAACAATGTGAGGGATATTGTTTTGAGTGGGAGTTCACCTAGATTAATTTAACTATTAATTAGAACTCAATTTGTCATAAACTTAGTCTAAACTATTGCAAATATGTTGTAGATCAATGGCGGCCCCTACCATCAATTTTAATGCGTTCCTAGAGAAAGAAAAGTTGAAAAACAATGTAAGCAACTTCGTGGATTGGTTCCGCAATTTGAGGATTGTCCTCAATGTTGGTAATTTGACCTATGTGCTGGATGCACCGCTGGGTGACCCGCCTGCAGCTGATGCTACCGATGAAGTAAAGAATGTTTACCTCGCTCGGAAGAATCAGTACTCCACAGTTCAGTGTGCTATCTTGTATGGTTTGGAATCAGAGCTTCAGAAAAGGTTTGAGAATTCAGACCCACATGATATTGTCCATGAACTGAAATTGATTTTTGAGACTCACGCGGCAGTTGAGAGCTATGAGGCTTCTGAAAAGTTCTTTAACTGCAAGATGGAAGAGGGCAGCTCCGTTAGTGAGCATGTGCTTAAGATGTCTGGGCACGCAAACAAACTCCAAAGCTTGGGTATAGTGATTCCTAATGCTTTGGGGATTTACCGTGTCGTCCAATCACTACCACCAAGTTACAAGAACTTTGTGATGAACTACAATATGCAAAGCATGAACAAGCAGTTGCCAGAACTCTTCTCCATGTTGAAATCTGCAGAAGTGGAGATCAAGAAAGAGCACCAAGTGTTGATGGTCAATAAGACCACCAAATTCAAGAAAGACAAGTCTAAGCAAAAGGGACACTTCAAGAAGGGTGGTAAGAAAGTTACCGCACCGACGAAGAAGACCAAGGCTGGACCTAAGCATGATACTGAGTGCTTTTACTGCAAGGGAGAAGGTCAGTGGAAGCGGAATTGCCCAAAGTACTTGGCGGATTTGAAGAACGGCAACATCAAGAAGAAAGGTATATCCGATATACATGTTATTGATGTGTATCTCACTAGTACTCGTAGTAGTGCCTGGGTATTTGATACTGGTTCGGTTGCTCATATTTGTAACTCGAAACAGGTGCTACGGAATAAACGGAAGCTAGTGAAGAACGAGGTGACGATGCGCGTAGGAAATGGATCAAAGGTTGATGTGATCGCGGTCGGCACGCTACCTCTTCATCTACCATCGGGATTAGTTTTATACTTAAATAATTGTTATTTGGTGCCTACGTTAAGCATGAACATTATATCGGGATCTTGTTTATTGCGAGACGGTTACTTGTTTAAGTCCGAGAATAATGGTTGTTCGATTTATATGAGTAATATGTTTTATGCACATGCACCTTTGATAGATGGTCTATTCTTATTGAATCTCGATAGTGTAAATACACATATTAATAACATTGAAGCTAAACGTTTGAAATTGAGCGATAACTCGACCTATATGTGGCACTGTCGTCTTGGTCACATTGGAATGAAGCGTATGAAGAAACTCCATTCCGATGGACTTCTTGAATCACTTGATTTCGAATCACTTGAAAGATGCGAAGCATGTCTGATGGGTAAAATGACTAAGACTCCATTTTCTGGTATGATGGAGCGAGCTACGGACTTATTGGAAACCATACATACCAATGTGTGTGGTCCAATGAGTGTAGCATCGCCGGTGGTTATCGTTATGTTCTTACCTTCACGGATGACTTGAGTAGATATGGGTATATATTTCGTGAAACATAAGTCCGAAACTTTCAAGAAGTTTAAGGAATTTCAAAGTGAGGTTGAGAATCAACGTAACAAGAAGATTAAATTTCTACGATCTGATCGTGGAGGTGAATATCTAAGTTATGAGTTTGGCGAGCATTTGAAGAAATGCGGAATACTTTCACAATTGACACCACCGGGAACACCACAGCGTAATGGTGTATCCAAACGTCGTAATCGAACTCTCTTAGATATGGTTCATTCTATGATGTCACTTACAGATTTACCGCTATCATTTTGGGGTTATGCATTAGAAACAGCCTCATTCACTTTAAATAGGGCACCATCTAAATCCGTTGAAACGACACCATATGAATTATGGTTTGGGAAGAAACCTAAATTGTCGTTCCTTAAAGTTTGGGGTTGCGAAGCCTATGTAAAGAAGTTACAGCTGGACAAGCTTGAACCCAAAGCGGAAAAATGCATTTTCATAGGATATCCAAAGGAAACTATTGGGTATACTTTCTATCATAGATCCGAAGGCAAAATCTTCGTTGCCAAGAATGGATCCTTTCTAGAGAAGGAATTTCTCTCGAAAGAAGTGACTGGAAGGAAAGTAGAACTCGACGAGGTTGTCGAACCTTCTCTCGAACTTGCGAGTAGCACAACACCGGAAGAAGTTCCTGTGGTGCCTGCACCAATAAGATAGGAAGCTAATGATGATGATCATGAAACTTCGGTTGTAGTTGCTACAGAACCTCGCAGGTCAACGAGAACTCGTACCACTCCTGATTGGTATGATCCCGTTATGAGTGTCATGTTGGTGGACAACACCGATGACCCTGCGACATATGAGGAAGCGATGATGAGCCCAGATTCCAATAAATGGCAAGAAGCCATGAAATCCGAGATTGGATCCATGTACGAAAACCAAGTATGGACTTTGGTGGACTTACCGGATGGTCGAAAGGCTGTCGAGAATAAATGGATTTTCAAGAAGAAAACAGATGCTGATGGTAATGTTACTGTCTATAAAGCTCGACTTGTCGCAAAAGGGTTTCGACAAATTCAAGGAGTTGACTACGATGAGACCTTCTCACCAGTAGCAAAGCTAAAGTCTGTGAGGATTATGTTCGCAATCGCTGCATATTATGATTATGAGATATGGCAGATGGATGTCAAAACAGCTTTCCTTAATGGAGACATTGATGAAGAGTTGTATATGATGCAACCCAAAGGTTTTGTCGATCCTAAAGATGCTAACAAGGTATGCAAACTTCAACGGTCCATATATGGATTGAAGCAAGCATCCCGAAGTTGGAATCAACGTTTTGCTAAAGTAACCAAAAGTTTTGGTTTTATACAAACTTATGGAGAAGCTTGTATTTACAAGAAAGTAAGTGGGAGCTCTGTAGCATTCTTAATACTATATGTAGATGACATATTGTTGATTGGGAATGATGTAGACCTTCTTAATAGTGTCAAGGAATATTTGAATAATAGTTTTTCAATGAAAGATCTTGGAGAAGCAGCTTACATATTAGGCATAAAGATTTATAAAGATAGATCGAGACGCCTAATATCATTGTCACAAAGTACATATTTGGACAAAGTTCTAAAGAGGTTTGGAATGGAAGATAGCAAGAAAGGGTTCTTGCCCATGTTGCCCAATATGACGTTGAGTAAAACTCAAAGTCCAGCAACGGCAGAAGATAGAGAAAGGATGAGTAAGACTCCCTATGCCTCAGCCATAGGATCTCTAATGTATGCCATGCTATGTACTAGACCTGACATTGCATATGCTGTTAGTTTGACTAGCAGATATCAAAGTGATCCAGGAGTGGATCATTGGACAGCGGTCAAAAACATCCTCAAGTACTTGAGAAGAACTAAGGATATGGTTCTTTCTTATGGAGGTGATGAACAGCTCGTTGTTAATGGTTACACCGATGCTAGTTGGAACACCGATCCGGATGATTCTAAATCTCAATCTGGATACGTATTTACTTTGAATGGTGCAGCAGTTAGCTGGAGGAGTGCAAAGCAAAGCGTTGTGGCGAGATCTTCAACTGAATCGGAATACATAGCTGCTTCGGAGGCTTCACAAGAAGCGATATGGATGAAGGAGTTCATTACAGAGCTCGGTGTGGTTCCAAGTGCGCTGGACCCAATGTCTATCTACTGTGATAACATGGACGCCATAGCCAATGCGCAAGAACCAAGGTCACACAAGAAGCTGAAGCACATCAAGCTACGTTTTCACGCTATTCGAGAACATGTCCAAGCTGGTGACATAAAGATTTGCAAAGTACACACAGATCTGAATATGGCGGATCCGTTGACTAAACCTCTCCCGAGGGAAAACATGACCAACACCAAACTGCCATGGGTGTTCGGTATATTACCATGTAATCTAGATTAGTTGACTGTAGTGCAAGTGGGAGACTGTTGGAGATATGCCCTAGAGGCAATAATAAATATAGTTATTATTATATCTTTGTGTTTATGATAAATGTTTACATTCATGCTATAACGGTATTAACAAGGAAACATTAATACTTGTGTGATTTGTAAACTAAATTAGAGTCCCTAGTAAAGCCTCTTTATAATACTAGCTTGTTGGTTAATAAATGATTGTGGTTTCCCTATCATGAACATCGAGATGTTATTAACAAAAAGATCATATCGTTAGGAGAATGATATGATGGGCATACTCCTACAGATAAGCGTAGCATAAAGATCAAGTCATTTTAATAGTTTAATTGCTATATGCTTTCTGATACATAGTGACCTAATTCCTTCGACCATGAGATCATGTTTATCACTATCACCGAAAGGATGCTTTGATAACATCAAACACCACGCCGTAACTGGGTGGCTATAAAGGTGGCATTGAGTGTTTGGAAAGTATGGGTTGAGACACATGGATCAAGAGTGGGATTTGTCCATCCATATGACGGATAGATATACTCTGGGCCCTCTCGGTGGAATGTCATCCAATTGGCTTGCAAGCATGTGACTGGCTCACAAGGGATCACATATCACGGGAACGAGAAAAGAGTACTTATCAGTAACGAGGTTGAACTAGGTATGCAGAGATACCGACGATCAAAACCTCGTTTAAGTAAACTATCGTGAGACAAAGGGAAATTGGTATCGTATGTAAGTGGTTCATTCGATCGCAAAGTAATCGTTGAAATATGTGGGAGCCATATGAATTTCCAGATTCCTCTATTGGTTATTGTTCGGAGAAGTGTCTCGATCATGTCCGCATAATTCACGAACCGTAGGGAGACACACTTAGGGATTCGATGTTGTTGAGTAGTTATGGAATGATGAGTAAGAGACCGAATGTTGTTCGGAGTCTCGGATGGGATCCGGGATATCACGAGGAGATCCGGAATGGTCCGGAGAATAAGATTCATATAAGGAAAGTCCTGTTTCGGGGTTGGAGAATGATTCCGGTGTTTTCATCGGGAATGTTCTAGAAGGTTCCGGAAGGTCCGGCACTCCGGAGGGGAAGGGTACATGAATGTGTCATAACAAGTTGGAATGGTTGCATCATGTACTAGGTGTCATCGCTGAGCAAAATAAAGGGATAAATCAAATCCTAGTTTGAAAAGTCAAACGCTAATTTGAAAAGTCAAACGGCAAGTTTGCTTGGTGGAGGGAGAGTAGGAAACCTACTTGGGGAGGAGTTCCTCTCCCTCCACCCACCGGCCTTGGAGGCCGAGTTGGGGGAGGACTCTCCTCCCCTGGCCGGCGCCCTCCCACCTATATAAGGAGGGGCAGGGGTGCCCCTCTAGACTTACACCTTGCCCTCTCCAAACCCTAGCCCCAAGCCGCCGGCGCCACCACCTCCTGCTGCTGCCGCCGCCTAGGGCAAACCCTAGCCGCCGACTTGGGCTTCCCCAAGCCCTAGCCGCCGGCCTAGCCCTCTCTCCTTGGTGCGTCTAAACCCTAGATCACCGAGGCCTCTCTCATAGTCCACCATACTCGCTCCGGCTTAAGGCGAAGCCCTGTGAGATCTCCCCTCTACTTCCGGTACCACGCCGTCGTGCTGCCAGAATCGTGAGGAGAGTGCTACAACCTCCGCTGCCTGCTGGAACAAGGGAGAGGAAGGTCTTCATCGAGTACCGAACGTGTGACCGACTGCGGGAGCGCTGCCGGAACGCAGCGCCGGAAGGATCGTCTACGCGATCTTTTGATCGGCAAGAGTATGACTACATCACCCACGAGAATCCGCTCTCGTTAAACACTTTGGAATCTTCGAGGGTGAGTTATTCTATCGACTCGTTGCTACAATCTAGTAGATAGATCTTGGCTTGTTTGTTTGTATGCGGTAGAAATTTTTTGTTTTCCATGATACGAACCCCTACAAGAACTTGCCCACCTTTTTCCAATAGGAAAAACCCTTTTGCTCGGCGCCGCATAGTGGATCTTGTGAAATCTCCATCCATCCCTTGCATAGGAGATTGTCCTCATCGGCGTGTAGCTCATGGTTCGTTAACTCACCTTCTTGCCGTCGACAAGTGACGCCACAATTGAAGCAGCCAACAATGCGGCCGTGACCCTCTCGCCCATGGAAGTGCCATCGTTTCCAAACAATGCCTCATCCGCAATGTTGTAGGCATCGTGCTAGGTCTCTTGATGCATCTATGGCTTGGTCTCACCATCGTCGGCATAGCCATGGCCACCCTCGTTGATCATGTCGTGCAGGGCGTCCTCACCATCGTTGGCCACGAAATGCTATACCCAATTTGGCCATCATAAAGCGGCGGAGCAGTATACTGGCAATGGCGAAGAAATGTGGCGACCATACCATATCGTTGGCAGCCGGCGGCTCGGCGAGCATTTCTCCGAACAGGTTGACTGGCTTCGACATGTTCGATGTAGATATGGACCGCCGCTTCGTCGATGCCTCCGGGGTTGTGTCTGCGGTGGTTGGAGTGTGGTTCAGGTCGATGGCGGGCTCTCCCGCCTCCGACAACGCCGTGTAGGGATGGATGAACCGAGAGAGCGAGCGTTCCTACCGTGGCCTCCAAGCGAGGTCCTGGCGTCCTGGACTGAGCTGGTGGCCGGCCGCTAGACGTGGAAGTGACAAAGCTGGTAGAGGATGTGTTGGCCATGGCCAGGCCGGGAAGAGCGACACCGCCATTGAAAGAGATGGCGCCGCCGAAAGCGACGGTCCTCGCCTCCTGCTTGATCATGTTGACGGCGTGCTTAGCATCACTCACTAGCAGCTCGTCGGCGTCGACCCTGTTCTGGTTGGCGAGGAAGCGCTCGTTCTCATCCTGGTGTTCCTTCTCGAGCCTGGTAGGGACGAATCGAGATCTCGCCGCTACCCGCCGGCTAGCGCGCTTCCCTGACTCAACTTTCCGCTCCTCCGCCGTCAGGTCCTTTGCGAGATTCTTTGGCTGGTCGCGCTTCTTGGCAGCAGGAACGCCGAGGGCACAACATCAACTATGAAAACGGGATCCATCGCCTTCCCTTCCGCTCCCGCTAGTAAAAAATTGGGAGAGGTTTTTTGGACAGAGAAGTGGTGTGGTTTCTGTTCCACTGGCTGGAGGGACCACCAAAGGTAAAGGAAGAACGTGTGAGGACAAGTGCGTTGTCCAGGTCGACCTAACCAAGGCCCAGATTTGGTGTATGGATGAGTCGGTCCGCGCGTGTCCTGCTAGGCTGCCGCGCACGTGTCCACCGGTCGATCAGATCCCAAATTCTAGATATGTCGTCGTCTCCATCTCCCCATGTACAGTACTAAATTCTAGATATGTCGAACTAATTAGATGTATCTCAACCACAATATCAGGGGTGGCCAGCGAGAGTACAAACTATCCCCTTCGTGATCTTGTATCTAGCCTTCAATTTTTAGTCTAGTCTATTTGACTATCTAGCGGGTGTCTTTATATAACAAAGACCGGGTCATATGGGATTGGACTCCATCAACCGAATTTCCGCATAATCCAGGCACAGTTATTTTCCTACACACGTGCTGTACATAGTTCTAACAAGATCCACATTAGCAAACATGTCTTATTAGCATCTTCGTACGAACACTTGTGTATGGATTAACTATGTCTTTCTCGTTGATCACCCGCACAAGCAAGCCTCTAAGTCTGACAAAGGATAGTCTTCACGATTCAACGGGAGTCTCACTTCCAAAGATCAAAAGAGATTTTATTTGCTCGGCAATCGGCTCGGTTGGATTGTAAAGACAAAGATGGTGGTGACGACAAGGAAGGGATCCTTTCGGAATTTATTCATGAGATGATCGAGAGATCGTACAAGTGTTTACAACATGAATCTCGATGGGTTTATACAAGAACCCGGCGGGAGTATATGAATCTAGGGTTTAAGACTAGATAGAGGCTAAAGCTACGGCGCGGGCATAGATGGTGTGTCCTCTCCAGGTGAATGTCTTCAAGTATATATAGTCATCGGTTGTGTGATAGTCCTCATTAGCCTTGCCAGATATTCATCTTTCCTTGCATGTTAAGTTGATCTTTGATCTCCCTTCAATATACGTCTAGTGGTCGGGATCCTTCACGAAGTCTTCTTGGAGCATGACAGGCCGGGTCGGTTGAGAGCTTCTGGATGCAGGCCTCCAAGTCACGGGAGCCGAGGTCTTCATGGGCAGAAAAGTGGGGTAAGACCCGTGTAATTTAGAGGGCTTAATCCACCCATCATGGACAAAGTCCTCCTCATCATCCTTATACTGGGGTGCCATGATTGAACACGTCGCCACACCTGGCTCCTCCTCAGCTCCACCTGGAATGGTCCTTATATATGCGCACCTTGTAAGAGTTGGTCTTGGTCCTTCTACCCTTCCTCACTAGCACACTGTCCTTCTTCACTCACATAGCCAACTTGTCTGCAATCGATAGACTTAACCATTACGGCGTAATTCTACAAGCCGAATTAGATTTACCAGAACCCTTGGAACATTTCTGAGAACCTTGAGCACTAGTTTGATGTTGTCTTTAGTCTTTATTTTGAGGTTTCGACATCTCCAATCATTGAGGCACATCATCGCCTCAATAGACAGCTAAAACAACATCAAACTAGTCCTCCTTATAGGTGTCATACGATAAGAGCTACCATCTTGATCACTCTTATGAGAAAGCCTCCAAGTCCTCCTCTTTATACTAGGGTGCCACGACTAAACACGTCGCCACACCTCTCTCCTTAGCTCCAGCAATGATGCTCACGCGCATAGTGTACACATTATTCTTGGTTCTCTTACCCTTCATCACTTTCTCATATGGTACTTCACTCGCATAGTCAAATTGGCCATATCCACTCAATAGACATAACCATTACGATGAAAGTTTTCCAAGCAAATTAAACTAAATTCCCAAAACCTTGGCACATGTATGAGATCCTTGAGCACTAGTTTTGATGTTATCTTTAATCTTGATTTTTAGTTTTTGACATCTCGTCCATAATGCGCTGAGGCATTTCATTGCCTCAGTAAACGGATAAAAAATCACCAAACTTGAACGAAGAGAATGACCCTTTGATAGGCGTCACACATTAAAAAAAAGTAAAATATAATCACTAAGAACATACTCTATAGTGGGTTTGCTTTCGATCTAGACTCGAGTATAGTAATTGTTCCTAGACTCGGTCATATTGGTCTTGCTCATAGGACACGAGCACCTGATGAAGTGCCATAAATATACCTGCTTCATCACTCCCCCTATACAAAAATTGAGGCAGCAGATGCCCACCCATAGTCCATGGTGGCCACTGATTCTCTCCCCTATCCCCTCCAGGTTGGGACGAATCCTTGGCCATGAGCTAAGGGGCAGTACCATACTATTGCTCCACTCCTTCCATGTAGACTCGGAGTGTTGGGAAAATTGACAAAAATAACCTAGAGATGAAAGAAATTTAGATAATAAACTCCGAACGAAAGAATTTCACATATCTAACCCTTTTGAGTGGCCTTTGACACAAAGGCACTAACAGCATCTCCACTCGCCTACCCAGAAGGCCGATCCGGACGCCGAAATTACGTGTGGATGCCGAAAATCGTCCAGTCGCGTACCCAGGGACCTCTTTCGGCCGGATTTGGGCCAACTTTGGTCCGGACTACCCAGACCGAACCTAGGATCCCGGATACGCCCTAGGGACGCCGGACGAAGCGAATTCGGCGAGTGGACCAGCCTGTCAGCGACAGAAGCCGACTCGCCGCCATCCTTCCCGCTGTTTTCCTTTTCCTGCCCTCGCCGCTACACCCTTCCCGCCATTCTTCCGGCCTATAAAAGCCGTACATCTCGCCGTCTCTCTTCACAGTCCCTCACACCACCACAACTCCGACGAACTTCAGACGTTCGCACCTTTCTTCCTCCTCAATTCCGGTGAACTATGGCCGAGGGCCGACGCACGTTGTCGCCGTGGGAAGCCCGGCTGCTCCGCGAGGCGCGCTATACGGCGCCGCCGGACACTCGTCTCCCCGTAGGCTGGAAACTCAGCGCCGTCGGGATCCCCGTTCCGCCGGTACCGGACGGAGAGGACCTCGCCGGAGAGATCCAGGCGGCTATCGCCGCCATGCAAGACCCAGAACTCGCCGGAGAGATCCAGGCCGCTATCGCCGCCGTGCAAGACCCAAATCTCGCCGAGGATCAGGGCAACCTTGCCTTCTGGAGGCAGTTTTTCGCCGACAGGCGCCTCGAGGAACTCGCCCGACACGACGGACCGCCGTGCTCGCTGCCGCCGCCGCGTAACAATGCGGCTTACAGCCGCCGCTGGTGGAGCGTTCTAGGGAGGACTCTCGCCGGAGTCATGGCGCACATCGAGGCCGGCAACAACCCCCGCCTCGGCCTGTAGTTGTGGCGTCCGGCGTCGACCACGGCGGCGGCCTTTTCTAGTTATGAAATCCGATGTACTATGTGCCCCCTTGCCTACTTTAATAAAATTTCGCCTATATTCGCTCATATTTCGCCGAGTTTAACTGAATTTAGCCGAACCTGGAAACTCGGCCTGGGTACGCGTGTGGGAAACTGGGCGTACCCAGTCCAAAAACACGATTCGTCCGGCCGAAAATTGGTCCGGTTCTCGGCCTGGGTTCACCCAACTAGTGGAGATGCTCTAAGCTTAATTGTGTAGTGAGGTCTTTATTTATATATTGTCTATCTAAACTGGAAAAACACTATCATGGCTTGGTTAAAGGATTTGTCTCCTACTGCTAGGTCGTGGGGAGTTGAACCCGTAACCTAGCAATAAGCAACAAATGCCTCAACCAACTCAGCTAAGATAGTGGTGTTTGATCAATTTCAGACATATAGTCTATATAGAGAGAGTATAATGTCTTTTTCTTAGACGTTACTCTAATAATGTAACGCGTCACGCTAAGGCGCTATAAAAACGACCCTAGGACTCGCTGCCATGTTGGCAACGGTATAGCGCCCTTTGGAGATACGCTCCACTATTGAGTATAACGCCTTTGTGTCGGGTGCTACTTAAAAAGATTACATCTGTCAAGAGCGCTACAATTCAAGTGTGGCCCAAAAAGTTCAAAAAAAAGTGTGGCCCAAATTCGAGACGTTCCGGGATTCTGTAGCACCCAACTGATGCATCTAACTATGGACTTTGTGATGCTTCTTTCTTCCTTCGCTCAAGGGGTATAGCGCCCTTCAAAGAGACGCTACACCCTTGAGCATAGTGTCTTTGTGTCAAACGCTATTCAAAAGGGTTAGATCTTTGAAAAAAATCACCTAAAGTTTATTATTTAAATTTCTTTCAGCTCTATATTATTTGTGTCGAGCGTTGAGGTCATGGGTACACTTTAAATGCAGAGGTTTGGGTGACGAAAACTTCCATTTGCTGAAAAGCTACTTTCTTCTTCAGGACCCTCATATATAGACTGATTGACTACTCACTCCATACAGAAGCTTGGGTCATCACTTCTCACACTTCATGCCAAACTATACACAAAGCGTGCAATTAAAAAAAAAAACTTGCAAAGTACTGGTAGATTATTTCCATTCAACTCATAGATTCATCACAAAGTGCCCAGATATAACAGTAACATGATTTCCGGTGAAAATTGTAGTAGCTGATACAAAACTTTAACCAAAGCAGTGAGAAAGACAGTAAAGCCCTATAATTAACACCTGTCGTTAAGCTCCTCCTAAAACAGCATGGCAGTGACAAGAAAAGAAGATGTATCAGTAAAGCCTGGCCTGCCTCCTTTAACCGAAGTTGAACTGAAAGCCTCCGGGAAATCCCCCGCCGCCACCGCCGGGGAACCCACCATCATAATGGAACGTGTACTGCTGGCCACCGCCTCCTCCGAACGGGTTGTGGAATCCGCCGCCACCTCCTCCTCCACCCATCTCGTCCAGATCCTCTCCTCGGTCATATCTTACGCGCTTGTCTTCATCACTGAGCACCTGCACACACACATTGTCCATTCACATAATTACAAAAAACGACAGATAAGTCATGCGCCTGATTCAGATTTCCTGTGTTTCTTTGAATATGTTTCTTCTTCTGCTAACCCGTACCTCGTATGCAGCAGCGATCTCTCGAAACATGTTTTCTGCTTCCTCTCGGTTCTCCTGGTTTTTATCCGGATGCCACTGCAACGCCAGCCTCTTGTACGCGCGCTTGATGTCTGCAGCTGATGCTGTCTTTGAAATGCCGAGGATCTTGTACCAGTCTTTCCTTTTGCTCAACTTGAGCTGCTTTTCAGCTTTCATATATGCTTCTCGGATTCCCATGTCCTGAGTCAGTGTCAACAAGAAACTCGCTGTTACCCACAAAGTATGTATACAAGCCAGAAACCAAGTTTGCAGGGAGAAGATTAGTACTCCCTCCGATCCATAATAAGTGATTGAATTGGTTGTATCTAGATATGTTTTAGTACTAGATACATCCACTTCAACGACACTTATTATGGATGGATCGGAGGGAGTAGTAAAACTGTTCGCCAGACATGTAGAGTAAATCAAACACAGCAATATGCAAGTTTTAAAAGGAAACAAATTTGGCATGCTGAGAAATTCAAAGCGTAAAATGAGCTTAACTGACATATGTCCACGACAGCAAAGCAAAGTCGCATAAAATTCACCTGTGGTGATTTCTGGGCAGCCTCTTTTAGGTCCTCAACTGCACCTTCCCAATCTTCTGTGAGAAGTTTAGCCTCACCTCTCTGCAACAAGTACGCAGGGTGCCATACAATAAACAGTTAAAGTAACAGGTTTACAAAATCTGGCATAATGAGCAAGTTCACTTTATTGTATAGCACATAACTTCAGTTTCCTAACATAACTCCAGTAACAAAAACGTCTGCACTCTAGAGATATTATTTGTGAACATGGAACTGCAAGATATTCAGTTTTGTCTATGGTAAACAATTTCCTCGATGCTGCATTTAATATGGGCAAATAGTGGGAAAGGCAAGAACAGCTAAGATGCATGCTCAATAATAGAATACTGGTTTAAGTGCCAGCAGGTAGTTCCTCTTCCTATCATTGGAAACATTGCATTAAGACCTGAGACACGCTATATTTGTATTCTGAATTAAATGCATGACTGTGTGTACAACTCCAGGCAAGCAATGTTACCTGTGCCAAAGCGTCAACAAGTTCTTTATCTATGCTGAGTGCTTCTGTACAGGCGGTGATTGCCTCCTTGCCTCTTCCAAGTTTAACCAGAGTTTTACATAACCCAAGATAAAGATTTACATTGTACAAAGTATGGTCTGGGTCCATCGCTAGTGCTGCCTTGTAGTCCTCAGCAGCCATGCGTAACTTACTCTTGGCAGCATTATCTTCAGCCTGCATGCACACCATCCATTATATTACTACTGTTTAGTAGACTCCAAAGTAATCGATACAAATAAATTATCAAATAAAACTCACACTCTTGGTCTTCTTCAGAAGTTTTTTCAACCCAAAGTATGCTTTCTTCAATTCTGAATGTTCAGGGTCTAGACGGAGGCCTTTCTGATAGTGCCTAAACAGAAAGTGTTGTTATTGGGTGTAGCAAACTGTTTAACCTTAACTTGTTATCTACTGGTGTATTATGTGCCTGTGCCAGCACGGAAGCACACATTTTCAAATAAAAAACACCTGACATACTTTACCTGTTGGCAACATCATGATCAGCAAGGTAATAGTATGCCCGACCACGAAGCAACAGTGCATCCAAGTTATCTTCATCTTCCTTCAGAATAAAACCTGTCTCCGAAATAACACTCGAATAGTCTTTCAACGCTAGCAATGCTTTAGCCTTGAGAAGTTTTGCCTGAAAAATTAACAGCTCCTTGTTACTGCAGCATACTGAGACAGGATCGCACCGAGTATTTGGTTTCACATAATTACTACGTACACATGCTCCTAACAATGTACCTTTAAGCAACTTGGAGAAAAGACAAGCACGATTTTATTGACATATTCCAGGACTTTTGAAAAGTCTCCAGCATCAGCCTGGGTATAAGCAGTTTCCAATGCATTTTTAGCCTGCAGAAGCTGAGACAACTCCTTTTCCACGGAAGCAGTCCCAGGCTTTAGCTCCAGGTACTTGTTGTAATCACTCTCAGCTTCCTTGTATCTGGACATCAGAAAAGCATGTTAGGCATGTGACCAAGAAGGAACAGGGCAGATTTAACATAGACGTCAATAAGTCCGACGGACGTAATTTACCTGCATCTCTGACGGAGCACTGATGCGCGTTGCCTGTAAGCTTCAGAATGGTTCGGGTCAACCTCCAAGACAGCATTCAGCAGACCGAGTGCCCCGTCGTATTTCCTGAGGCTCATCATCTCCGACGCTCGTTTGAACAATGTGGAGGGATCATTGTCTTGGGCTTCTGAAAAATCAGAATAAACAGGGATCTTTGTTGAGAACTAGTCTGACAGGAAGCGAGATCGAATCATCCCATTCTGTTTTGATTTGCCTGGTTAGTCCTGACCATGAATTGTTTTGGTGTAGGTGACAGGACGGAGGAACAATTTACACAGGCGGCCAACATTAACACATTGACTGAGCTCTAAGTGAAGTTTGGTCGTGTTACTCTTACAAGTTCAGAAGTATGGAATGGAGCAGAAAAACAAGATGATTGTGCTGGTGATATTTCAGGAGTCTTTTTTTCAATGACCAGGTGAATTCTTATTACTTCACTAAAGCACAAGTAAATGGAGGTGAGAGGTTAGACGATGAATTTACAGTCAGTATGCAAGGAGGTAATTGCCCAGAACCGAAAATGACAACTAGTTGGGCAGGAGGGAAGAGCATGCGAGGTGAAGATACAAGATCCATGAGCGCGCGAGCCAATGATCTGAGCAGAGCATGCGCGTGAGGTATATATAATCCTATAATAATAACTAAGAGCAAATCTATCTACACTGCGTAGTATGAAGCAGGGGAAGGAGATTCCTGGCGCTAGCTAGCTCCCCTGCAACGCGAATGGGAATGGATCGCGCGCTTGTGCGGGCATAGAATAAGGAATAGGTGACTGAACCTTTTACCTTGGGAGCTGACGATGGGGGAGTATAGGAGGAGCAGCGGCAGCATCAGCCGCCACGGGCGCGCCATCGCCGTCCGTCGACCGCCGCCTCGCACCGCCGGCGTCCGAGAGAATGAGACTGGAGCCCGCCTAGATAGATGGATAGATAGATCTTACCCCACACCACCCCACCTCACCAGCCAGGCTTTCTCAATTCGTCACGAGATTTGATTTGATTTCGCGTACCAAGGAAGAAGAAAACAGAGCCGGGCCGGGGCGGGGAGGGACGGAACACGTAGCTAACCCAATGGCGTGGCGACACGTCGCCTTTTTTGCTGGTTTGTAACGACTTGAAGACGGAAGCCCGGACAAATACGCCTCCGAGTTTTTTTCCATCTTTTTTTTTGCAACGGATCCCTTAGTAGAAGAATCTTTTTTTTTTTGAGATATTAGTAGAAGAATCTTTAATATACATTTTTTTGCGGGTAAAAAATAGTCCCTCGGTTCAGAAATAAGTGACTTCTATTTATCTAGATTTTATGTATCTATACACTAAAATGTGTCTAGATACACGTAAATTTTGTTAAATCCAAGTTACTTATTTTAAAATAGATAAAATATAAAGAATACAAAATGATTCTATGTATCTATAAAGAATGCCTAAGTAATAATCAATTACCAAATACAAATAATCATGCCTTGACTTGTGAAATGATTGTGGTTATGTGCTCTAAACAAGAGTAATAAAATGCTTAAACTCTATTTACTGGGTGAAGTAAACTTAAACCTAAATCAAACCACAAAGAAATCACAAACCAAACGCTAACACAACTTGTAAATGATCCAAGGATTAGACCTCTTGCATTCATATATTATGCATCCCCAGCATATTGATATCTTTAAACATTAAGGACCGATGATGTTATTCTTTCCTTTAAAGCTTATGACGGTAGAAGATGCTGATTGCATAACCTTTGATATACCGGGAACGTATATATAATTTTTTATGTTTCATGCTTGTTTAATATCTATTTTGCTTTGCTTTGTCTACACTTTGAGGTGTTTTATATGTTTTCTGATACTAACCTATTAACAAGATGCCATAGTGCCAGTTGCCTGTTTTTTTCTGTTTTTTGTTCCAAAAAGGCGGAAAATCAATATTCTCGGAATTAGACGGGACAAAAGCCAAAGTCAATATTTTACCATGAGGAACACGGAGCCAGAAGACGAGACAGAGGAGGGCCTCGAGGGGGCACACCCCCTGGACGCGCGGGTGGACCCACCCCGCGCCTGGGGGTGCAATCGCCTCAGGCACCCCCTCGGCCTCCCTCTTCGCCAATAAGAAGCCCCTGATGCTTAAACCCTAAGTACCTGATCAATATTCCATGAAACCGTCTGTAGCCGCGGCCACCATCGTCCCTAGATCGGGAGGATCTGAAGCTCTTCCTGACACCCTGCCGGAGGGGAGATCATCCCAGAGGCCTTCTTCTTCATCATGCCAGCCTTCAGTACTGAGCGTGAGTAGTTCTACCTTGGACTACGGGTCCATGTAGTAGCTAGATGGTTGCATCTCCTTCTTTGTGCTATCATGTCTAGATCTTGTGAGCTCTGTTTATGATCAAGATCTCATCTATTTGTAACCATACATGTTGTGTTTGCGGGGATCCGATAGATATTGAGATTACTATGTCAGATTGATTAATGGTTTTGTATTATTGATTCTATCATATCTGTGTTGTTTGTGATCTTGTATGCTCTCCGTTGTTAGTAGCTATATTGGCCAAGTAGTTGCTAGTGACTCCAAGAGGGGGTATTTATTCTCGATAGTGGGTTCATGCCTCTATTTAATCTAAGGGATGTGACAGAAATCTCTAAGGTTGTAGATGTGTTGTTGCCACTAAGGAAAAAAACAACGGTCTCTTGTTCATGAAACAAGTGGATTGTTTACCTTACACACTTTGCTTAAAGCAGGTGTCTGTTGCTTGCAAATTAATACTGGAGGGGGTTCGGATGATAACCCAAAGGTGGACTTCTAGTCATAGATGCAGTTGGATGGCGGTCTATGTATCTTGTTGTATTGCCCAATCGAATCTCATAGGATCATGATGTCTAGTATTGCATTGTTATGCCTTGCTCAGTCCTGTCAATTGCACTGCTGTAATTTGTTTACCCAGCATGCCATGTTTATTTATCTAAGTAGAACACCTCTAGTGAACTATGGACCCCGGTCCAATCTTTACCATTGATACATCTTCCATTGTTTACCGTTTACTTGTTACAAACCACCATTACCTTCCACACCATACAGTTAATCCATTGTTACAGCAAACTAGTGAGATTGACAACCTCACTGTTTGTTGGGGCAAAGTCTTGAGTTTGTGTTGTGCAGGTCTCCAAGTTGCTAGCAACACCTTTGAGTTGTTTCCTTCCTCCTACTGGTTCGATAATCTTAGTTTCTTACTAAGGGAAAACTTGTTGCTGTGCTCATCATACCTTCCTCTTGGGGTCTCCCAACGAAGTGTTCACGCACTCATCTGTTGGAATTATGCCCTAGAGGCAATAATAAAGATGTTATTATTATAATTCTTGTTCATGATAAAGTTTATATTCCATGCTAGAATTGTATTAAGCGGAAACATTAATACTTGTGTGGTTTGTGAACAACACCGTGTCCCTAGTACGCCTCTATGGACTAGCTCATTGATCAATGGTGGTTAAGGTTTCCTAACCATAGACATGAGTTGTCAATTGATAATGAGATCATATCATTGGGAGAATGATATGGTGGACAGACCCAAACTAAGCGAAGCAATTAGATCGTGTCATCGTGTTCGTCTTTGCGAAGCTTTTCTTATGTCAAATATTGTATTCCTTAGACCATGAGATAATGCAACTCCCTGGTATCGGAAGAAAGCTTTGAGGTCATCAAACGTCATCCTATGAGAGGGTGATCATAAAGGTGTCTCTCAGGTGATCGGAAAGTATCTGTTGGGTTGTATGTATCGAGATGGAATTTGTCCCTCCCAAGTCGGAGAGATATTGTAGGGGTTCGTAGCATGGAAAACAAAAATTTTCTATCGCATACAAACAAACAAGCCAAGATCTATCTACTAGATTGCAGCAACGAGTCGATAGTGGAACTCACCCTCGAAGATTCCAAAGCGGTTAACGAGAGCAGATTCTCGTGGGTGATGTAGTCGTACTCTTTCCGATCTCAAGATCGCGTAGACGATCCTTCCAGCGCCACGTTTCAGCAGCGCTCCCGCAGTCGGTCACACGTTCGGTACTCGACGAAGACCTTCCTCTCCCTTGTTCCAGCAGGCAGCGGAGGTTGTAGTACTCTCCTCGCGATTCCGGCAGCACAACGGCGTGGTACCGGAGGTAGAGGGGAGATCCCGCAGGGCTTCGCCTTAAGCCGGTGCGAGTATGGTGGAGCTTATGAGAGAGGCTATTAGTGGTCTAGTAATTAGACACACCAATTAGAAGGCTCTAAACCAATTAGAAGGCTCTAAACCGAAACAGCTCTAAACCGGGGTCTAGGTCTAGTTTCTAGTTTAGAGGATAGGAACTTGTGTGTCTTGTGTTGTGTTGGGAGGGGAGCCCTGCCCCTCCCTTTATAGGTGGGAGGGCTGGCGCGCTAGGGGAGGGAGGGAGTCCCTCCCCAACTCGGCCTAGGGCTGGCCGCCGGCTTGGGGAGGAGGACTCCTCCCCCAATTCGGTTTCCTCCTCTCCTCCCACTTCCCAAAAACTGCCGTTTGACTTTCAAACTAGCCGTTTGACTTTTTCAATTTAGGATTCAATTTAATCCTTTATTTGGGACAGCAAGAACACTTAGTACATGATGCAATCATTCCAACATGCAATGACACATTCATGTACCCCTTCCCCTCCGGAGTGCCGGACATTCCGGGAACTTCTAGAATGTTCCCGATGAAAACACCGGAACCATTCCCCAACTCCGAAATGGGACTTTCCTTATATGAATCTTATTCTCCGGACCATTCCGGATCACCTCGTGATATCCCGGATCCCATCCGAGACTCCGAACAACATTCGGTCTCTTTCTCATAATACCATAACTACTCAAACAACGTCGAATCCTTAAGTGTGTCTCCCTACGGTTCGTGAATTATGCGGACATGATCGAGACACTTCTCCGAACAATAACCAATAGAGGAATCTGGAAATTCATATGGCTCCCACATATTTCTACGATTACTTTGCGATCGAATGAACCACTTACATACGATACCAATTTCCCTTTGTCTCACGATATGTTACTTATCCGAGGTTATGATCGTCGGTATCTCTGCATACCTAGTTCAACCTCGTTACTGATAAGTACTCTTTTCTCGTTCCCGTGATATGTGATCCCTTGTGACCAAGTCACATGCTTGCAAGCTAATTGGATGACATTTCACCGAGAGGGCCCAGAGAATATCTATCCGTCATGTGGATGGACAAATCCCACTCTTGATCCATGTGTTTCAACCAATACTTTCTGAACACCCAATGCCACTTTTATAGCCACCCTGTTACGGTGTGGTGTTTGATGACATCAAAGCATCCATCCAGTAAAGGCAATATGCATGATCTCATGGTCGAAGGAATTAGGTTACTATGTATCAGAAAGCATATAGCAATTGAACTATTGAAATGACTTGATCTTTATGCTACGCTTATCTATAGGAGTATGTCCATCACATCATTCTCCTAATGATATGATCCTGTTGTTAATAACATCTCTATGTTCATGATCAGGAAACCATGATCATATATTAACCAACAAGCTAGTTTAACAAGAGGCTTTACTAGGGACTCTTATTTTAGTTTACAAATCACACAAGTATTAATGGTTTCCTTGTTAATACAATTATAGCATGGTATGTAAACATTTATCATAAGTGTGAAGATATGATAATAACCACTTTATTATTGCCTCTTGGGCATATCTCCAACAGTCTCCCACTTGCACTAGAGTCAATAATCTAGTTTCAAACTTTTGTGTATTCAACACCTATGGCTTTCTGGTGTTGTATGTACACGATTGCTAGTGGTCAACTGATCTTCGGATCTGACACTTCCAGGTCCGTGTGTAATTGCATGTCTTTGCGTCTCTACGCATCACTCATTCTCTAATGAGATGGCTTTGTATAAATTTGGTCTTTCGGTGTGACCTTTAGTTCTTTAGGGTTAAAATATGTTGACAATATTGTCGTACAATATATCTTCATAGTATTATCCCGCTGTGAACTACACCTAGTTTGATAACAAACTACTTGACACAAATGCCCTCTTTTGCTGCTATAATAGCAGTCATATACTTAGCCTTTTGTTGTAGTATCTGTCACAATGTCTTAACTTTGGAAATCATCCAAATCCATTATGGAACTCACTTTCCATTATATTGTGCCACCCTTAGTTTAGATTGAGATAAACTTAATTTGTACTTTGTGACAAAGCTAGTATCAATGTAGTACTTTTACAATGAACTAACCATCTATTTGTCACTTCTACAAATATTATACTCTTAGTTCTTTCAGAAGATCATAAGAATATCCTTACTATTGTCCAATGATCATCTTACGAATCATTCTGGTATATGCTCTCAACATTTAGAGCATAGGACATATCTGGATTTGTACATATCACAGTATGATTGATATAAATACTCTTTGTGATTTCATACATCAAGTATCAATCTATACTTGATTATTTGTTTCACTTTACCAAATGTCAATACACTTGAATATATCATCAACATTGAACTCATTCAATCCTTTCTGTGCGACAAGAACCTTCTCTTGTAGTTTCTATATTGAACTCATTCAATATCTTATCTATGTACTTCTGGCACAACCATATTAGCGTCTATTGATGCCAAATATTTGGGTTTTGCCTAAGTCTTTCATCGGGATGAAATTCTTAATATGTGTTTAATAAAAGATACATTATTTCCAATCAACAATATGTCTTCCACATAATGTATTAGAAACATGTCTTAGCGCTCCCACTTAATTTCTTGCAAACGCAAGCATCTTCATTGTCTCTGATGAAATTAAACTCTCTTAACAGTTTCATCATAGTGAAGATTCCAACTCCGCTATGCTCACTCTAACCATTGAAGTTTGCATATGCTTTTAGCATCCTTTGAATTAACAAAACCCTATGGACCGTGTTATGCACATGTCCTAGGTAACGATTCTATTAGAAGAACTTGTTTTGTTTATTCAACTACCATATAACAAATTATATGTAGTGGTTGCTACATTAATCCGTCTAGACTAAATATCACTATGAAAGATCAAATCTTGTCATAGTCAACCTTTGAACATTGTTGTGAACTCTTTCCCAACATGTCGACTAGATGTGAAACATCCATGTCTATTTCTTTATAGATCCAGACACAACTATAAGGTCTTACACCTTTCTCGAGGGTCCTTCAAGTTCAAAACTTGATTTCTCGTGTATGGAACTATCACGGATTTTATGGCTTCAAGCCATTTTACGGAGTCAGGGCCCATCATCGCTTCTCTGCATGTAGTCGGTTCATTATTCTCAAATAATGATTCAACCCTCAAATCTTGGTATTTGATTGTTCATCCGACCTACTTGTTTCAATAGGAACTTGGATCTCCGTGACCACAACCTTTGAGGTACGTGAACCATGAGCATTGTTGCTGCCTCCGAAACACTTTTCGGCGCTGCGCAACTCTGCACATATAGCTAAGGTTCTTTTAACCTTATCAAAGTTTCTATTGTCCTCCCACTTAACTTTTCACGAAAAATTCCTTCTCAAAGAAACTTGACGTTTTAAGTGACAAACACTTTTGTCTCCGATGTTATGGAGGAGTATTTAACAGTTATTCGAAATAACATACAAAGACAGGTTCATCCGACTTTGGTTGCAAACATCTTTCTTATGCATAGTATACCAATGTTTAAGAAATGACAACTTGGGTTTTATCCCAAACCATAACCTTATATGGTGTCATTTCAACGGATTATGATGGAGCTCTTTTCAGTGGAAAAACGGTAATCTCTAAAGCTTTTAATCTTTAAAATGCAATGGCAGTTTTATGAATTACACCTTTCGATCTTACCATGTCAAACAAGGTTTAATTACATATCTCGAACGCTCCATACTCTTATGGTGTTTCGGGAAATGCAAATCCACGGAACGATTCTTTAAATCTTAGGTATTATGCTAAACTTGTAACTCAAATATCTTCCTTTATGATCTTTATCATAAACTGTTTATATTCTTGTTACAATGATTTTGCACTTCATCTTGAAAGTCTTTGAACTTTTCAAATGTTTCATACTTCATCCTTATTAAGTAAATATTCATATATTCACTCAAATTTTTGGAGAAAGCATATGAAGTTGAAATCCATCGCTCTTGACTACACATAACGGACTTCGTACAACAATATGTACAAGTTCCAATAAGCTAGTCATTCGTTCCCTTTTGGCCTATGAACGAAGTTTTAATTATCTCTAGGAAAGTTTCACAAGCGTCATATGATCAAAAATCAGAAGACTCCAAAATTCCATCAACATGGAGTTTCTTCATGTTTTCTTTCCAATATAATTCAAACAGCGATGTCACTTCCTAAGTGATCTTTCAATCAATTTGTCTTTTGACATTTTAGCACTTAGTTTTATGGATGTGATTTCTCTAACGAGATTTGCGAATCATCCATCTTTTATGGATTACGGCAATTATTTGAACAACCCTTTTGTTCTCATAATACCTGATAAAACAAATCTTGAAGGCAAGCTTTGATGTTTTAACGAGCAACATAATAACCCTTTATTTGTTCTCGATGAACATCATCACATATTCTTTTGCTAGTTACTTAGGCCATTGTAGTTCATGAATTCTGTTGTTTCGTATGACGATTCATACCAACAAATTCAGTATCAAATACTTAAGAACCACATTTTAATAAGCAAAGAATATAGCCACAACATGTACATCATCTATATACTTAAACTGAACAATTCTAGTTTTTTTCTTTTCTGCCATATATTTATGAGATTCCCTTTCAGTATTTCCTTTTCAGTTTGAAAGAATCTATTAACATCAATAGTGGAGTCATACATATGACATATAGTCCAAAGCGTGTATAATTAAATACCAATGTCTTTGGACTTGCACTTTGAAGTAGATCACCATCATCAAATGTTTGGTGTTCTTTCAAATTCCTTTCATTAGTAATCTCTTGGTGTAGTAAACATTTTACCTACATCAAATATTCACCCTTATCATGGAATCGTCCATGATCAAGCTACTTTTAGCTTATAACGATGAATTATGAGTATAATGTTGCTATCCAAAACCTTTTGGAGGATTAGGACAACAAGTGTCTCCAACCTTTTTGCAAATTCTCATCAAATATGAGAACATGACTTTTGCCATATTATACTCTATCATGTTGCAACCAAAACTTCGTTTCAGATATCACAATATCTTCCACACATCATGGTTTCTGAAACAACTCTTTCAGATCCTAGATAACCTTGATATTAAGGGAATCCTTTGAATATCAAGAATCATGGATACAAACATGATACTTATATACTAACACTTGGAATTGTTACTCTTGATTTAATACTAATTATTAAACTTCATGGAGTAACCGGAACTTACTGAAAGTTTGCAATAGGACTTTTAAACTTTAGATTAACACTTAAAACAATACGATACCAGTTCGTAAAGTAACTAACCAGAATTCTATAGTTCTATTATCTCAATTATAACTAAGCGCAAGGTGGTAAACGGATGCCAATGACTACAACAACTATGCAAATTCACTTTGATTTAGTTTATGATAAATTGAGTTCTAATTAATAATTAAATTAATCTAGGTGAACTCCCACTCAAAACAATATCCCTCACATTGTTTTAGTGATCACACGAACCAAATCCACCACATCAAAACCGATCATCACGAGAGTTGATATAGTTTCAATGGCGAACAATCGACATGTTCATCATATCTACTATATGATTCATGCTTTACCTTTCGGCGATCCGTGTTCCTGAGGCCATGTCTGTACATGCTAGGCTCGTCAAGACAAACCTCAGCTTCCGCATAAGCAAATCTGGCTTGCTTACGTTGTAGTCACCCGCGGAATCAAAGACACCCGATCATCACGTGGTGTTTCGAAGCAGCAAGCTTTGGCAACGGTGCATACTAAGGGTGAACACTTTAGAACTTGAAATTTATGTGTATGAGGGATCATCTTATAATGCTACCGTTGTCTACTAAGCAATACAAGATGCATAAAGGATTAACATCACATGCAATTCATAATATGTGATATGATATGGCCTTTCTTCTTTGTGCTTCCGATCTCCATCTTCAAGCACGAACATGATCTCCATCATCACCGGCATAGCATCAAGGTCAATGACGCTTCTTTATGGTTGTCGTCCACCAGCTTCAACTATTACAACTATTTTGAATAGACACGCAGGTCTTAACAGAAATTAAAGACAACCATATGGCTCCTGCCGGTTGCCAACTTACAATAAGGAACATTGCATACATCAAATATAATCACAATCATGGCCATATCACATCACTGCACACCCCTGCAAAACAAAGTTAGACGCCTCTACTTTCTTTGCATATTTTACGTGGTTTGGGGCTTTCAATAAGTGTCGTTCTAACTTACGAACAAGAACCACAACATTGATACTAGCATTGTTGATCACCCGTTGTAAATTGGATCTTTACTATGCTAGGAGAAACAGGCACCCGCAAAGCCACTTATGCAATACAAGTTGCATGTTAAGCGTGGAGCAAGTCTCATGAACGATGTCATGTAAGGTTAGCCCGGGCCGCTTCATCCCAACATACCGCAAGATGCAAAGTACACAAAAAGCAATCGACAATAAAAGCATCAACGCCCACAATGACCATTGTGTTCTACTCGTGCAACAGATCTACATATAGACACGGCTCTGATACCACTGTAGGGGTTCGTAGCATGGAAAACAAAAATTTTCTATCGCATACAAACAAACAAGCCAAGATCTATCTACTAGATTGCAGCAACGAGTCGATAGTGGAACTCACCCTCGAAGATTCCAAAGCGGTTAACGAGAGCAGATTCTCGTGGGTGATGTAGTCGTACTCTTTCCGATCTCAAGATCGCGTAGACGATCCTTCCAGCGCCACGTTTCAGCAGCGCTCCCGCAGTCGGTCACACGTTCGGTACTCGACGAAGACCTTCCTCTCCCTTGTTCCAGCAGGCAGCGGAGGTTGTAGTACTCTCCTCGCGATTCCGGCAGCACAACGGCGTGGTACCGGAGGTAGAGGGGAGATCCCGCAGGGCTTCGCCTTAAGCCGGTGCGAGTATGGTGGAGCTTATGAGAGAGGCTATTAGTGGTCTAGTAATTAGACACACCAATTAGAAGGCTCTAAACCAATTAGAAGGCTCTAAACCGAAACAGCTCTAAACCGGGGTCTAGGTCTAGTTTCTAGTTTAGAGGATAGGAACTTGTGTGTCTTGTGTTGTGTTGGGAGGGGAGCCCTGCCCCTCCCTTTATAGGTGGGAGGGCTGGCGCGCTAGGGGAGGGAGGGAGTCCCTCCCCAACTCGGCCTAGGGCTGGCCGCCGGCTTGGGGAGGAGGACTCCTCCCCCAATTCGGTTTCCTCCTCTCCTCCCACTTCCCAAAAACTGCCGTTTGACTTTCAAACTAGCCGTTTGACTTTTTCAATTTAGGATTCAATTTAATCCTTTATTTGGGACAGCAAGAACACTTAGTACATGATGCAATCATTCCAACATGCAATGACACATTCATGTACCCCTTCCCCTCCGGAGTGCCGGACATTCCGGGAACTTCTAGAATGTTCCCGATGAAAACACCGGAACCATTCCCCAACTCCGAAATGGGACTTTCCTTATATGAATCTTATTCTCCGGACCATTCCGGATCACCTCGTGATATCCCGGATCCCATCCGAGACTCCGAACAACATTCGGTCTCTTTCTCATAATACCATAACTACTCAAACAACGTCGAATCCTTAAGTGTGTCTCCCTACGGTTCGTGAATTATGCGGACATGATCGAGACACTTCTCCGAACAATAACCAATAGAGGAATCTGGAAATTCATATGGCTCCCACATATTTCTACGATTACTTTGCGATCGAATGAACCACTTACATACGATACCAATTTCCCTTTGTCTCACGATATGTTACTTATCCGAGGTTATGATCGTCGGTATCTCTGCATACCTAGTTCAACCTCGTTACTGATAAGTACTCTTTTCTCGTTCCCGTGATATGTGATCCCTTGTGACCAAGTCACATGCTTGCAAGCTAATTGGATGACATTTCACCGAGAGGGCCCAGAGAATATCTATCCGTCATGTGGATGGACAAATCCCACTCTTGATCCATGTGTTTCAACCAATACTTTCTGAACACCCAATGCCACTTTTATAGCCACCCTGTTACGGTGTGGTGTTTGATGACATCAAAGCATCCATCCAGTAAAGGCAATATGCATGATCTCATGGTCGAAGGAATTAGGTTACTATGTATCAGAAAGCATATAGCAATTGAACTATTGAAATGACTTGATCTTTATGCTACGCTTATCTATAGGAGTATGTCCATCACATCATTCTCCTAATGATATGATCCTGTTGTTAATAACATCTCTATGTTCATGATCAGGAAACCATGATCATATATTAACCAACAAGCTAGTTTAACAAGAGGCTTTACTAGGGACTCTTATTTTAGTTTACAAATCACACAAGTATTAATGGTTTCCTTGTTAATACAATTATAGCATGGTATGTAAACATTTATCATAAGTGTGAAGATATGATAATAACCACTTTATTATTGCCTCTTGGGCATATCTCCAACAGATATACTTCGGGCCCACTCGGTAATCGATATCAACACCGCTTGCAAGCATGTGGTTAAGGAGTTAATCACAAAGTGATATCGGATTACGGAACGAGTAAAGTACTTGCTGTGAACGAGATTGAACTAGGTATGACGATACCGACGATCGAATCTCGGGCAAGTAAAATATCGTGAGACGAAGGGAATATGTATATGGGATTGATTGAATCCTGGCATCGTGGTTCATCCGATATGATCATCGATGAATGTGTAGGAGTCAATATGGGTGCCCAGACCCCGCTGTTGATTATTGATAGAAGATCATGTCTGCATATTCTCGAACCCGCAGGGTCACACACTTAACGTGTCTCGACGCTAGGATAGATTGGATACTTGGTTTATGAATTTTTGTTCGGAGTCTCGGATGGGATCCGGGACATCACGAGAGGTTCCGGAATGGTCCGGAGAATAAGATTCATATAAGGCAGTGCAGTTTTTGGAGTTCGGAATTGTTCCGGATTAATCGGTATTGTACCGGAAGCTTCTAGAACCTTCCGGAAGGGGGCCAACGTGGTCCCACCTTCCGGGAGGGGGCATGGGCCTATGAGGGAGTGTCCTGGCCGCATTGGTACAGGGGCACAAGGCCCCATAGGGCCCAGCCGATCCTAGATAAGTTTAAACTCGTTTAAACTAGAGATAGGGTTTTTAGATAAGGGATAAGTTTAAAATCGTTTAAACTAGAGATAGGCTTGGAGGATGGGCAAGGGCTGGCCGCACCCCCCCCCTCTATATATAGAGGGCTGGTGCGCCCCCTCCCCCCAACCACACACCTCCCTCCAAGCCCTAGTAGCCCTGCTGCCTTCCTCTCTCCCTCCCGACTGTTTGTAGGCGAAGCCCTGCGGCAGAAATTCTCCACCATATACACCACGCCGTCGTGTTGTAGATCCAATCCATCTCTCCACCATACTTGCTGGTCCAAGGAAGTAGGAGACGTCGAGGTGCTGCACGTGTGCATCTCACGGAGGCACCGCCACTTGTGGTGCTAGATCGGATCGGATCACGAGGAGGAGAAGCGAGTACGACTACATCACCCATGTTCCGACGAATGTTCCGCTGTACGAACCTTCAAGGGTATGAAGATCTAATCCAATCTCTCTCGTTGTTTGCATCTCCTAGATTAGATCTTGGCTTTCCCTCTGTTCGCTTCCGTAGAAAATTTTGATTTACTATGCTGCGAAAACCCTTCAGTGGTATCAGAGCTAGATCTATGCGTAGATGTGATTCACGAGTAGAACGCAACATGGTTGTTGCGGGCGTTGATGTTTTCTGTTGCAAGCCTCTTGTTTGTGTTCTTATTATGACGCGGGATAGTGAGATTGAAGCGGTCCAGGCCAACCTTACGCGACGTCGTTCGCGAGACCGGCTCCGCACTTGACGTGTGGCTTGTACCACACATGCGGCTGGTGGATGTCAGTTTCTTTCACTATAGTTGTCATGGGATTAACACCGGAATTTGGCAACCATAATATCACCGTTGTGGCTTTCCGTAGGTAAGAATCGTTCTTAGCATCTACTCCCATGAGCCACGTAAAACATGCAACAACAAAGTAGAGGCGTCTAACTTGTTTTTGCAGGGAGTGTTTTCTGTGATATGGTATGGCCCAAGATGTGATGTGTATATTGTATGCGATGATTATGTTTTGTAATGTTTCACGACTTGCATGTCGATGAGTACACAACCGGCAGGAGCCATATGGTTGTCTTTATAATTGTGTATGACCTGCGAGTCAACTTCTTATACGCCATGTAATAGCTTTACTTTATCGCTAAGTAGTTAGCAATAGTTGTAGTTGCTATTCGTGGTGGAGGCAATCATGGTGGAGTGATGGAGATCATGCCGGAACGCACAAGATGGAGATCATTGCGCGAAGATTGGCTATACCATGTCACATAAAGTTATATGCATGTGATGTTTATCCTTTTATGTATCTTATTATGCTTAGATCGCGACGGTAGCATTATAAGATGATTCCTCACTTAAAGATCAAGATAAAAGCTGTGTTCTCCCCAAGTATGCACCGTTGCGAAAGTTCGTCGTGTCCAAGCATCACGTGATGATCGGGTGCTATAGACTCTACGCTCACATACAACGGGTGCAAGCCAGTTTTGCACACGCGGAAATACTTGGGTCTAACTTGACGAGCCTAGCATGTACAGACATGGCCTTGGAACACAAGAACCGAAAGGTTAAGCATGAGTCATATGAATGATATGATCGACACTTTGTTGTCCACCATTGAAACCACATCTCTTCTCGTGAAGATCGGATTAGGTGTGGTGAATTTGGATCGTGTTCACTAAACAACTTGAGGGATGTTGAATTTAGTGGGAGTTCATCTAGTAATTTGATTAAGTTGAACTATTTATCATGAACATAGTCTAAATTGTACTTGCAAATACTGTAGATCACATGGCCAAGTCCAACTTCAACTTCAACGTTTTTGCTGAGAAAGAAAAGCTTAGAAACAATGGGTCTAACTTCACCAACTGGTTCCGCAATCTAAGAATCATTCTGTCTGGCGGACAAAAGGACTATGTCCTTGAGAAAGCGCTAGGTGGCGCCCCTGCTATAGATGCGCCGGCTGATGAAAAAGCTGTTTATCAGTCACGCAAGGATGATTATGATTTGATTAAGATCGCCATGTTGTATGCTATGGAATCGGATCTTCAAAATCGTTTTGAGGAGTTCGCCGGGCTCTTTGAGATTCTCGAGGAGCTGAAAAACATGTTTCAGACTCAAGCCCGTTCTGAGAGATATGAGATCTCTAAGAAATTCTTTAACTACAAGATGGAGGAAGGGAGTTCCGTTAGTGAGCACGCCATTGAGATGACGGGCTACACTCAACACCTTGAGCAACTGGACTGCAAGATTCCAGAGGAGCTCAAGATTGACACTCCTAGCTACAAAAGTTTTGTAGTTGATCACAATCAGATTGGTTCCACTGATATGATCACTGAGCTCTTTGCTAAGATGAAAGTAGCGGAGGTGAACATCAAAAAGAATAATCATGTGTTGATGGTCAACAAGCCCCCCACCTTCAAGAAAGGTAAGGGTGCAAGGAAGCCCTTCAAGAAAGGCGGCGGCAAACGCGTTGCCCCTACTGAGAAGAAGCTCAGGTCTGGACCCAAGCCGGAAACTGAGTGCTTCTATTGCAAGGACAAGGGTCACTGGAAGCGCAACTGTCCGAAGTACTTAGCGGACAAGAAGGCTGGCACCATCAAAGGTATATTTGATATACATGTTATTGATGTTTTCCTTACTAGCCCTCGTTGTAGTGCCTGGGTATTTGATACCGGTTCAGTTGCTAATATTTGTAACTCGAAACAGGAGCTACGGAATAGACGGCGGCTTGCGAGGGATGAGGTGACGATGCGCGTTGGCAACGGATCAAGAGTTGATGTGATGGCCGTCGGCACGCTCTCCTTAGTTTTACCTTCGGGATTAGTTTTAAACCTTAATAAATGTTATTATGTGCCTGCGTTGAGCATGAACATTATTTCTGGATCGTGTTTATTGCAAGACGGTTATTCATTTAAATCGGATAATAATGGTTGTTCTATTTATATGAGTAACATCTTTTATGGTCATGCACCTCTTGTGAGTGGTTTATTTCTTCTAAATCTCGAAAGGGATGAAACACACATCCATAACATTGAGGCTAAGAGATGCAAAGTAGATAGTGATAATACTACTTATTTGTGGCACTGTCGTCTAGGTCATATTGGTGTAAAGCGCATGAAGAAACTCCATTCTGATGGACTTTTGGAGTCTCTTGATTTTGAATCATTTGACACATGCGAACCATGCCTCATGGGCAAGATGATCAAAACCCCGTTCTCCGGTATGATGGAGCGAGCAACGGACTTGTTGGAAATCATACATACCGATGTATGCGGACCGATGAGTGTTTCGACGCGCGGTGGATATCGCTATTTTCTCACTTTTACCGATGACTTGAGTAGATATGGGTATATCTATTTAATGAAACATAAATCTGAAACGTTTGAAAAGTTCAAAGAATTTCAGAATGAAGTGGAGAACCATCGTAACAGAAAGATTAAGTTTCTACGATCCGATCGTGGGGGGCGAATATTTGAGTTATGATTTTCTCACGCATCTCAAAGCAAGTGGAATCGTTTCGCAACTCACGCCACCCGGAACACCACAGCGCAATGGTGTGTCTGAACGCCGGAATCGAACCCTATTAGATATGGTCCGATCGATGATGTCTCTTACTAATTTGCCGTTATAATTTTGGGGTTATGCATTAGAAACCGTTGCATTCACTTTAAATAGGGCTCCATCTAAATCCGTTGAGACGACACCGTATGAACTATGGTTTGGTGCTAAACCTAAGTTGTCGTTTCTTAAAGTTTGGGGATGCGAAGCTTACGTCAAGAAGTTGATGCCGGACAAGCTCGAACCCAAAGCGGAGAAGTGCGTCTTCATAGGATACCCTAAGGAAACTATTGGGTATACCTTCTATCACAGAACCGAAGGCAAAGTGTTTGTCGCAAAGAACGGTTCCTTTCTTGAGAAGGAGTTTCTCTCGAAAGAAGTGAGTGGGAGGAAAGTAGAGCTAGACGAGGTTACTGAACCTTCTCTTGAATTGGAGAGTAGCGCAGCACCTGAAATTGTTCCAGTGCCGCCTGCACCAACGATAGAGGAAGCTAATGACAAGGATCATGAAGCTTCGGACGATGCTGCTACTGAACGTCGCAGGTCGACAAGGTCGCGTGCCCCTCCTGAGTGGTACGACAACCCTGTCTTGACTATCTTGTTAGTAGAAGACAGTGAACCTACGAACTATGAGGAAGCGATGATGAGCCCAGACTCTGAGAAATGGCTAGAAGCCATGAAATCCGAATTGGGATCCATGAGCGAAAACCAAGTATGGACTTTGGTGGACCCTCCTAGCGACCGAAAGGCCGTTGAGTGCAAATGGATCTTCAAGAAGAAAACGGACGCGGATGGTAATGTTACCGTCTATAAAGCACGGCTTGTTGCGAAAGGTTTTCGACAAGTTCAAGGTGTTGACTACGATGAGACTTTCTCTCCCGTAGCGATGTTTAAGTCCATTCGGATTTTATTAGCAATTGCTGCGTTTCATGATTATGAAATATGGCAAATGGATGTCAAGACTGCTTTCCTCAATGGCAACATTGATGAAGAGTTGTATATGATGCAACCCGAAGGTTTTGTCGATCCTAAGGATGCTGATAAAGTATGCAAACTTCAGCGTTCCATTTATGGACTGAAGCAAGCGTCTCGGAGTTGGAACCTTCGTTTTGATCAAGTGATCAAGAGCTTTGGATTTTTTCCAAATTGCTACGAAGCTTGCATCTACAAGAAAGTGAGTGGGAGCTCGGTGACGTTTCTGGTACTATATGTGGATGACATATTGATTATTGGAAATGACATCGACATGCTTAACGATGTGAAGAGTTATTTGAATAAGTGTTTTTCAATGAAAGACCTAGGTGAAGCTGCTTATATATTGGGCATCAAAATCTATAGAGATAGACAAAGACGCCTGATAGCTTTAAGCCAGAGTACATACCTAGACAAAGTTCTGAAAAGGTTCAGAATGGATAAGGCATTGAAAGGTTCAGTGCCTATGTTGTCAGGTAAGATATTGAGCAAGGCTCAGTGTCCAGCTACGGTAAATGATAGGGAAGCTATGAGCAAAGTGCCTTATGCCTCGGCCATAGGTTCCATCATGTATGCCATGCTGTGTACTAGACCGGATGTGTCCAATGCTCTTAGTTTGACGAGCAGATATCAAAGTGATCCAGGAGTGGAACACTGGACAGCCGTGAAGAACATCCTAAGGTACCTAAATAGGACTAAAGAAATGTTCTTAGTCTATGGGGGTGATGAACAGCTCGTCGTAAAAGGTTACGTCGATGCTAGTTTCGACACCGACAAGGATGATTGTAAATCTCAGACAGGATACGTGTATATTTTGAATGGAGCAGCTGTGAGCTAGAGAAGCTGCAAGCAAAGCGTGGTCGCGGGATCTACAGTAGAAGCAGAATACATGGCTGCTGCAGAAGCGTCAAGTGAAGGAGTTTGGATCAGAAACTTCATCACTGAGCTTGGCGTGGTTCCAAGTGCATTGGACCCACTGGAGATATTGTGTGACAACACTGGCACCATAGCACTCGCTAAGGAACCAAGATATCATCCAAAGACCAAGCATATCAACCGCAAGTTTCATATAATCCGAGATTATATAGCAGATGGAGATCTGAAGATCAGCAAAGTACATACAGATCTGAATGTCGCAGATCCATTGACTAAACCTCTTCCACGTGTAAAACATGATCAGCACCTCAGTGCCATGGGTGTGAGATTGTTGCCAAATGTAAACTAGATTATTGACTCTAGTGCAAGTGGGAGACTGTTGGAATTATGCCCTAGAGGCAATAATAAAGATGTTATTATTATAATTCTTGTTCATGATAAAGTTTATATTCCATGCTAGAATTGTATTAAGCGGAAACATTAATACTTGTGTGGTTTGTGAACAACACCGTGTCCCTAGTACGCCTCTATGGACTAGCTCATTGATCAATGATGGTTAAGGTTTCCTAACCATAGACATGAGTTGTCAATTGATAATGAGATCATATCATTGGGAGAATGATATGGTGGACAGACCCAAACTAAGCGAAGCAATTAGATCGTGTCATCGTGTTCGTCTTTGCGAAGCTTTTCTTATGTCAAATATTGTATTCCTTAGACCATGAGATAATGCAACTCCCTGGTATCGGAAGAAAGCTTTGAGGTCATCAAACGTCATCCTATGAGAGGGTGATCATAAAGGTGTCTCTCAGGTGATCGGAAAGTATCTGTTGGGTTGTATGTATCGAGATGGAATTTGTCCCTCCCAAGTCGGAGAGATATACTTCGGGCCCACTCGGTAATCGATATCAACACCGCTTGCAAGCATGTGGTCAAGGAGTTAATCACAAAGTGATATCAGATTACGGAACGAGTAAAGTACTTGCTGTGAACGAGATTGAACTAGGTATGACGATACCGACGATCGAATCTCGGGCAAGTAAAATATCGTGAGACGAAGGGAATATGTATATGGGATTGATTGAATCCTGGCATCGTGGTTCATCCGATATGATCATCGATGAATGTGTAGGAGTCAATATGGGTGCCCAGACCCCGCTGTTGATTATTGATAGAAGATCATGTCTGCATATTCTCGAACCCGCAGGGTCACACACTTAACGTGTCTCGACGCTAGGATAGATTGGATACTTGGTTTATGAATTTTTGTTCGGAGTCTCGGATGGGATCCGGGACATCACGAGAGGTTCCGGAATGGTCCGGAGAATAAGATTCATATAAGGCAGTGCAGTTTTTGGAGTTCAGAATTGTTCCGGATTAATCGGTATTGTACCGGAAGCTTCTAGAACCTTCCGGAAGGGGGCCAACGTGGTCCCACCTTCCGGGAGGGGGCATGAGCCTATGAGGGAGTGTCCTGGCCGCATTGGGCCAGGGGCACAAGGCCCCATAGGGCCCAGCCGATCCTAGATAAGTTTAAACTCGTTTAAACTAGAGATAGGGTTTCTAGATAAGGGATAAGTTTAAAATCGTTTAAACTAGAGATAGGCTTGGAGGATGGGCAAGGGCTGGCCGCACCCCCCCTCTATATATAGAGGGCTGGTGCGCCCCCTCCCCCCAACCACACACCTCCCTCCAAGCCCTAGTAGCCCTGCTGCTTTCCTCTCTCCCTCCCGACTGTTTGTAGGCGAAGCCCTGCGGCAGAAATTCTCCACCATATACACCACGCCGTCGTGTTGTAGATCCAATCCATCTCTCCACCATACTTGCTGGTCCAAGGAAGGAGGAGACGTCGAGGTGCTGCACGTGTGCATCTCACAGAGGCACCGCCACTTGTGGTGCTAGATCGGATCGGATCGCGAGGAGGAGAAGCGAGTACGACTACATCACCCACGTTCCGACGAACGTTCCGCTGTGCGAATCTTCAAGGGTATGAAGATCTAATCCAATCTCTCTCGTTGTTTGCATCTCCTAGATTAGATCTTGGCTTTCCCTCTGTTCGCTTCCGTAGAAAATTTTGATTTACTATGCTGCGAAAACCCTTCAGTGGTATCAGAGCTAGATCTATGCGTAGATGTGATTCACGAGTAGAACGCAACATGGTTGTTGCGGGCGTTGATGTTTTCTGTTGCAAGCATCTTGTTTGTGTTCTTCTTATGACGCGGGATAGTGAGATTGAAGCGGTCCAGGCCAACCTTTTGCAAGTGCAATCTTGCATGTCCTTTGAATTATTTTACAAAACCCCTTTTCAAAAACTAAACCACCTGCAATGAAAGCAAAATATTGTTTTATAAATAAAATGAAAATATGAAATGGTGGATAATGGAATCTTAGATTGGAATATATGGTTGAGAATCCCTATGGTGAACATTCCATCATACCGGAAAAGTTAAGACTTAATAACCAATGCAGTCGGTGATTCAAAAGCGCCATATGAAACGTGCTAACAATAGATCCCAGAATGGGACAGGCAAGTCAGCTAGACCTTCTTCCTTACGTTTGTCCTCGTATGCTTAGTTGGGTTGTTGTTCCTTCCGGGGAATAACACTGGGTGGGAACCCGTGACGTCCCTATCCTATATCCTAGTATAACGACTGACTATATTAGAAGATATGATAATTGGGTATAGGTCTCTTGATCAAAACCTGTTACAAAGGGTGGGCAGCGGGGTCATGGAGAGGCTAGTGATTGGCTAGTTTTTAGACTAGGCCTCAAATCATGGAAATTTGACGGGAAAGATCGTCTGAATGTGCAATAAGGCTAAAATGTTTGTGGGTAAAGTAGCACACCTATCGAGAGTGCATAAATATCTTTAGTCCCGGTTAGTGCCTACAACCGGGACTAAAAGCTCCGGTCAGAGGGAAAGGGCGAAAAAACTTGGAGGGAAGTGGTGGGAAATGACGGGAAATATCTTTAGTCTTGGTTAGTGCCTATAACCGGGACTAAAAGATCTGGTCAGAGGGAAAGGACAGGAAAACTAGGCGGGAAGCGGTGGGAAATGGCGGGAAATATATATAGTTTGTGAAGCAACAACCAAATTAAAGTTTCACATTTATCAAAAATACAAGGAAAAATATAGTTGAAAGGAAAAATATTAAACTTGGAAAATTGCAAACATCATAAAATATCCTTCACAAAATGAGCTATCATGTCTCATGGCATTTAGGTTCACAATATGCGGTCGACCAGCCAGACATGAACTACAGGTACACAATATGAGCATGAACTTCTTGGCGTATATCCTTCCTTATAATCGCTTCGAATGTAACCATGGATTCTTTACTTAACGGAATGCTTGGGCCGGTTTTCACTGTGAAGGGCGGAATTTCATCAAATTATTATAATCTTCTGACATGTCTGCCTTGTCCTTGATTCCCACGATGTTTCTTTTCCCTAAAAGAACTATGTGACGCTTTGGCTCATCATATGATGTATTCATTTGCTTATTTTTTCTTTTTTCAGTATGAAGGACATGTCCTTCACATAGAAAACCTGAGACACATCATTGGCTAGGACGAATGGTTCATCTCTGTAACCAAGATTGTTGAGATCCACTGTTGTCATTCCGTATAACTGGTCTATCTTTATCCCTTCCCCATTCAGGTTGATCCATTTGCAGTGAAACAAAGGGACCTTAAAAGAGACTCCATAGTCAAGTTCCCATATCTCCTCTATGCAACTATAGCATGTGTCCTTTTGCCCATTCTCGTCTGTTGCATCAAAGCGGACACCACTATTTTGGTTGGTGCTCTTTTTATCTTGGGCGATCGTGTAGAACGTATTCCCATTTATTCCGTACCCTTGGAAATCCAATATAGTAGAAGATGGTGACGCGGCCAACAAGTATATATGATCTCCAACAGTGGTGTATACAAGATATGTGTCCGCATCCAACCGCCAAAAGACTTCATGTGTTCATCTGTAATCCATGAGTCAGGCTTCCCCGGGTTTTTGGAGCGTACAATATTCTTGTGTTCCTCGATATACAGAGCTGCCAAGGTGGAATTATGTAGAACTGTGTAGTGTGCTTTAGTGAAAGATTCCCCGTCCCTACATATCGTTGCTTTCTTTTCCAGCGTGCCTTTTCCACTTAGTCTTCCCTTATGCCGCGAGTCAGGAACACCAATCGGTTTAAGGCCATGAATAAAGTCAACCCAAAACTCAATGACGTCCTCTGTTCCATATCCCTTGGAGATGCTTCCTTCTGTCCTTGCACGGTTATGGACATATTTCTTTAAGACTCCCATGAGCCTCTCAAAGGGGAATATATTGTGTAGAAATATAGGACCGAGAATGGCAAACTCTTCCACTAGGTGAACCAGGAGATGCGTCATAATATTGAAGAAGGATGGTGGGAACACCAACTCAAAACTAACAAGACATTGTACCACATCCTTCTGTAACCTTGGCAGAATATCTGGATTGATTATCTTCTGAGATATTGGATTGAGGAATGCACACAGTTTCACAATGGGTACTCGAACATTTTCCGATAGAACCTCCCTCAATGCAATCGGAAGCAACTGCGTCATAATCACGTGACAGTCATGATACTTCAGGTTTTGGAACTTTTATCTGTCATATTTATTATCCCTTTATATTAGATGATAAGCCAGACGACACCTTGATACTGTAAAGGACTTCAAAAAAGATTTCCTTCTCTAATTTGGTAAGAGCATAGCTGGCACGACTTAAGTGATGCCCTTTATGCGTCTTGTTCTGTGTATGCATGTTCTTTGGGTATTTCATAACTTGGTAGTCCTCCCGTGCTTCTGGTGTATCTTTTGTCTTCTCATACATGCCCAGGAATCCTAGCAGGTTCACGCAAAGATTCTTCGTCACGTGCATCACGTCGATTGAAGAGCGGATACGTAGGACTTTTCAATATGGCAGGTCCTAAAATATAGATTTCTTCTTCCACATGGGTGCGTGTCCGGTAGTGACGTCGTTCAGAACTGATTGACCACCGGGACCCTTTCCAAAGATTACTTCTATGTCCTTGACCATACCAAATATATCATCACCAACAGGGAGTTCAGGCTTCTTCCGGTGATCTGTCTCACCTTTGAAATGCTTGCCTTTCTTTCTTGCGGGATGATTGGTCAGAAGAAATCATCGATTCCCCAGGTACACAACCTTCTTGCATTTATACAAATATGTACCTTCAGTCTTATCTAAACAAGTGCGTGCATGTCTTATATCCCTTGTTTGTCTATTCTGAAAGATTACTAAGAGCAGGTCAATCATTGATGGTTACGAAAAGCAACTCTCGTAGGTCAAATGGCTCCTGTTTGTTCTCATCCCACATATGTACACCTGGTTTGCCCCACAGTTGTAAGTGTTCTTCAACTAATGGCCTTAGGTACACATCAATGTCGTTGCCTGGTTGCTTCGGGCCTTGGATGAACACTGGCATCATAATAAACTTCGCTTCATGCACAATCAAGGAGGAAGGTTGTAGATACATAGAGTAACAGATCAGGTGTTGTGACTGCAGCTCTGCTCCCCAAAAGGATTCATGCCATCCGTACTTAGATCAATCCATAAGTTCCTTGCGTCACCTGCAAAGTCCGAAAAGTATCTCTCGATTTTTCTCCACTGCGACCCATCAGCGGGAAGTCTCAACTTCCCGTCTTTCTTACGGTCTTATTTGTGCCATCGCAACAACCTGGCATGCTCTTTATTTCTGAACATGCGTTCAATCTTGGTATTATAGGAGCATACCACATAACCTTAGCAGGAACCCTCTTTCGGGAGGGCTCTCCCTCAACATCACCGGGTCATCTCGTCTGATCTTATACCGCAATGCATTGCATACCGGGCATTTACCTAAATTTTCATACTCCTTACCGCGGTAGAGGATGCAGTCATTAATGCATGCATATATCTTCTGCACATCTAATCCTAGAGGGCAGAGAATCTTCTTTGCTTCGTACGTACTCTTGGGAAATTCGTTATGCTTTGGAAACTTCGGCTTCATTATTTTCAGCATCTTTTCAAATGTGGAGTCGGTTAGACCACACTCTGCCTTCCATCGCAGCAATTTCAGTGTGGTACCGAGGTTTGTGCTGCCATCTTTGCAATTTGGGTACAACAATTTCTTGTGATCCTCTAACATGCCCTCCAACTTTAACTTCTCATTTTTTTGTTTCACAGTCTCGCTTTGCATCATGACCCTACCAAGTTCATCAACGTGCTCATCTGATGCCTGTTCTTCACCCCCTTCCTTTTCATTGTCTTCCATTGCAGTATCACCGCATTCAGGAAACATTTGATGATAGTTGTTATCATCATCCTCTTCTTTTTCATTGTCTTCCATCATAACCCCTCTTTTCCCGTGCTTGGTCCAGCAATTATAGCTGGGCATGAAACCTTTCATAACTAGGTGGCCGCGAATGATTTTCGAGGAAGAGTACTCTTTGTTGTTCCGACATTGAACACATGGATAACGCATAAAACCATTCTCTTTATTTGTCGTAGCCATATCGATAAATTTATCCACGCCTTTAATGTACCCGGGTTCACGCCGGTCACCGTACATCCATTCCCGACAGTTCATCTGCATCATATAATTAAGTTTATCAAAAACCATTACAGAACATCATAGATAGTGAAATGACCAATTCACGTCGACACATGCATTGTATCAATGACAGATGAAAAGATAAGATTGCTAACCTCGATCGAGGAGGAAAGAAAGAGGAGAAAGCTCAAGTGCGTCTCGGACACCTCCTATATTTTTGTTTTGTGAGAAATTGAACGGATCATTCACTCAAACATTTCATCAAACACCTCACATGCATGCATAGAAAAAAAATAAACTAGCACATCTCTCACACCTTCCACCAAGAAAAAACAGAGGGGAGACAGAGGGCTCGAGCGTCGTATTTATAGAGGGTTTGGCTCATACGTCCCGGTTTGTAACACAAACCGGGACTAAAGGTGTGTGGCAGGCCATAAACCGGGACGCATGCTCCCTCACCAACCGGGACGGATGCCTCCGGCTCTCGTGCGGCAGGCCGGCCCGCTCGAACCGGGACGCATACTTGCATTAGTACCGGTTTATAACTTACAAACCGGGACGCATGCTCCCTCACCAACCGGAACGGATGTCTCCGGCCCTTGCGGCAGGCCGGCCCACTCGAACCAGGATGCATGCTTGCATTAGTCCCGGTTCGTAGGGAACCGGGACTAATGCCGTTGGCACAGGCGAATGGATGACATGTTTTCTACTAGTGCAGCATGATGAGGACATGAGTTATTGCGACTTCAACTCCCCCTATGCAGCTAGTACATGTCTTATATCGAGTCAATCTGTCAACGATGAGGTCTCTCCTATTTTTTTTTCCGATTATAATACTACCTATATTAGTTGATTCAGATTTGTTTAGATTCAATTGTATCTAAAAATAATTTAATATTACATACATCCATATCTTAAAAAATGTGAGTCAACTTATATGGGTCTATTTTATCAGTTGATTAGCGAACCTCCCCTTCTATTAATATCTTGTTTGGAATAGCATCATATTTGATGCATGAATGCAATATACAATGGCGGACCAGGATTTAGGAAAGAGCGGGGGCTAATTTCTACCGTTCAAAAGTATGAGAAGTTTGCCTTCTAATCCCCTTTCGATAACATAATAAATTATCCAAAATATGTTAGAGTATGCTTGTACTCTTAGGTTAGTCTAAGATAGAGATAGATCTCGTGTCTTGTCTTGCACTTCAATATAATCCCTGTATATATATATATATATATATATACTCGTCTATGAGGATTAATAATATATCCATCATATTTCGCCTTCAGTATTATTCCTTTATGATTGTAGATACAAAGCTTACCGTTCGGGAAAGGTCAAGCTGCAAATATGATCGGTGTGTTCATGGCTTAGTATATCAACTAGAACCACATAAATGTTGAATCCCATCATCAGGCTCATATCAGGTTTGTTTGGAGTTGAGATTTCAGACCACGTCCTTAGCTGTCTGTTGCCTAAGTTCTGACACAGGGCTATGTCCAAGCATGGATTTTCAGGTTCCTATCTGTAAAACGTTCTGAACTGAATACAGCCCATTGTGTTAAAGAAAATACTAGAACCGGAATTCATTTCTAGGGTCATTGTGTTATACTAGTATAACCAGAATCATTGTGTTAAAACCATGGTACAAGGCTTTATCCCCTGCCACTACCAATTCAGCACAAACTATGCGCTTGAATCAAGAGAAAGCTCTTGTGTGTTGACCTAATTTACATGCAAATCAAGATAGACTAATGCTGGTTTCCACTGCCACTGGGAGAGCAACTCTCTGTCAACTGACTCTTTAGGTTCAGATCATTCCAATTGCCTCCTTCGTTAGTAATAAGGGGAAGGAAATCCAGATGCCTCATTGTGTATCCGGCGATCGATCATGGATGGAGGCGGAATCGAGCGAGGCCGACCTTGGCGCCCGTGGCCTTGATGTCGGCCTGCACTTGCTCCCGGAACTCCCGATAGCTGAACCCCCTGTAGCAGCCTGACGGGTGGCAGATGACTGCGTCCTCCTCCGGGAACGCGAAGTAGCATAGCGACATCCGCTCCGTCCCCGGCGACGATGGCGCCACCACCCTGTGCACCGCGCTCCGGTACGCGTCGCCGCTCATGGCCTGCATCATGTCGCCCAGGTTCACCACCAGCGTCCCCTCCACGGGACGCACCCGGCGCCACCCCGCCGATCCGTCTCGGAGCACCTGCAGGCCGCCGACGAGGTCCTGGTTGAGGATGGACAGCACGGAGCTGTCCGTGTGCGGCTCCATCCCCATGTACTGCACGGCCGCGGCGGGGTCGCGCGCCGGGTAGCGGTACGCGCGGAAGGTGCCGCCGCGCTCCTCCAGGTAGGACGTCCTCTGCTCCGCGTCGACACCGGCCAGCGCGTCGAACAGCTTCCGGGCAATGCGCGCCATGTGCGGCACGTACTCATCCGTCACCACCTTCCTAAACGCCGAGTAGGCATCGCCGGCCTCATCGCCTTCAGCAGCAGGAGAAGTAAGGGCGGCGTCTACGTGCAGCCCCTCGACCCAGTTGAGCTCCTTGACGCGGAGCGACAGCGCCGGGGTGCCCCAGAAGTAGCCGGGCAGATTGGACTTGCTCGCCGGCTCCAGTTCCAGGAGGCCGCGCGTCAGGCGGAACAGGCGGGCGGTGAGGTCGCAGGGGACGCCGTGGTTGACAAGCCGGAACACGCCCGGGTCCCGGCACGCCGCCACCAGCTGCTCCGTCAACTCGTCATGCTCGAGGTCCAGCGTAGGCAGCTGCAGCTCCTCCAGCTCGCAATCACCAGCTGCTCCAGCTCCGCCACCTGGTACCTGCTGTTCCATGGATCGACGGAGATGGATCCTCAGGTGGCAGCCCAGTTGACTTGATAGATCTGTGTGGGCACATGATGCAGGGGAAAGCATGAAGTTTTTCCTCGACATTTTGACTTGACAGATCGAGGGCAAAGCAAATGGGCCTACTTAAAAAATTGCTCAAATCTGAGATGCGACATAGTAGTACTGTATGATTTTTTCCTCGACATTTTTCATGCTGGGTGGGTGTTCAGTCCAGCCATCTTTATTTGCGGTACATTGCAACGTGTTTTTATTAGCATTCTTCTAAAGCGGTTTGAATTAGTCCCTTCGATTTATATTAAAGTATTTTAAAGCTTTAGCTACATTTAGCCCCTTTTTTCAGAAAATTGCAAATGATAAAGGTTTGAAAATGACAACTCGATCTATTCTGGGCTACACAAAAATGATAAAATATGAAAAGATTTGAAGGTTTGAAAATCTGTAACATTTTTTTGCACAAAAAATAGAGTATCTCACATTGGTTTTTTTGTGTGATTGTAGAAATATATGGTTGACTATATCTAGGATTTTTCAATAACCTTTTAAACCTTTTGAGATGCCGCTTTTGAATTTTTGAAAATGAAAAATCTCGTTGTAGCCCGATCACTCAAACGCTGCACTCGTGGCTTAGATATCATAATCAGGGGCGGAGACGCGCATCGAGGGGCTCAACATATCCAGGCCTGTTGCAGGGTCTCTTTTGGTAATTTCTAAGTCTAGTTTTCATTGTCTTTTTTCTTTGAGGACCTCTTTGTAAAATGAATCCTAGCGCTTGGAATTTAATGCAGCTCTAGGTCTTTCGGGACCTATCAAAAAAAGTTTTACAAAGTTTGCATTCAAACAATATCACCAATACGTTGTGTGTTATTTTTAATTCCTTTAAGGATGTTATAAGGATTTGTTCCACTCCTCCTGTCCAAAAAGGATGTCGCAGATTTCCCTAATTTTATATCTATGCATACATCAAAACTAATGTTTTAAATAGCCGACTATATGCTATAGATGCGGCCTCCGGAAACGGCTATAGCCGACTATTTAAGGGGTTTCCCAGGCTATTGCACTTAGCCACACTATGCGAAAATATAGCTGGCTATTTAAAACTTTGATCAAAACACATTTAGATACATATGTGTCCTTTAAAGGACTGAGGGAGTGCTTTTTATATGGCCTTTGGCTTTTTTCTTAAAAAACAAATCAATATTACTTGATTGGACGTTGCTAGGGAGTGCGCGCGCACTGCCAGGTCTTCCACGGTGCCCCTCCTATTTTAGGCTTGTCTGAACCCGGTCTTACCAAAAGGGAAAAAATTGTCTGCGGTCGCTCAGCCTGTTGTTTTGTGCCAAACCATTTGTCTTCCGTTAGTTCACAGTTCACACACTAAACCAAGTAATTCCTCCCTCCAAAAAGGAGGTAAGAGATTTGTCTGTATCTAGACGCGTTTTACATGTGAATTTAGACAAATTTTCGACATCCTTTGTTGGACAGTGTGAGTATAAAAATTCAACAACCGTACAAAATTACATCCCCAATATGTTTATATGCATTGTTAAGTAAAAACAGACAAAGAATTACAAAATGAACTTGCAGCACGAACCAAGCTAGCACCCTTTTCCTGTACACAACTGGTGTTTAGATATCTTTGAAAGATAAGCTAAATTAGTTCTAAACTAAGAGTGCCAAGTAGGTCTATAATTGATAACAACAAGGTGCTCCCTTGGAGTGCATCAAAAGTTACAGCCTTTGCAAGTCATACAATAGATTTTAGACATTTCTGCATGAATCCTTCAGACCTGCAATAAAATGAAAACTTTAGGCAAATAGAGAAAAGAGTTCCACTTATGCATATGTACTTCCAAAGAGCACATATTCAAAAAATAAAGAAGAAGAATAGTCCGTTGATTTCAGCAAAAAAGTTGAGTCTCCTCCCATGTATAGGAAAATAAAAGTTGGTTCCTTTTAACTTTAGAAACCATGGTTAGGGAACAACACATCAGCCAAATCCGGCAGTCTAAAACTTATGCACCTTGTTGTCTTAGGGAGAAAAGGAGACAATAGGATGTAACAATCAGCATTTCTGCAGTCGCAACAATAATTTTTCATGTACAAAAGTCGCTGCTTCAATCCCCAAACCTACCTCACACCCTAACACCCATAAAACCACAGTAACTACATGGTAATTCCAAAATTTACATCATATGTTATTGTTAAAAGGGCCATGGATGTAGAAGTTGTGTCTACATTAAAACTAAACTACATCCATAGGAAGCACACGAGTTATTCTTACCATGGGTACCAAACTCCCAGCCAAATAATAATAAGTGCAGCTCCAAAAATATATAAAAACACTATGAAACGTGAAGAAACCCGTTAAAAATAGAATCAACTTACATGCATGTATATACAGAAGCATAGAATAGTTATATGCATATGACAAAAGCATAAAAAATGTATATCCATAATGGAAAAAACTTTGACCATGGGGAATTTCATGCTCTCGATATCTGTCAATTCTTTTTTTGATGGGTGGTCATCCAATCTATATCTACCACATGTTCCCTCCTCAAAATCCATTGCTCGATAAGGAGTACAGCATAATGTTAAATACCCAGAGAACGAGGTCATCAAAAGCACGATTGTTTGTCAAAGTATCCACGCTATCATAGTTGAACCGGCCTCCATCTTGGGCCTATTCCACCTTTTTGCGCTACTAGTGGAGAACCTTTATGAATACATTCTTGGAGTGGACATAGCTCTTCGTAAACAATAGCTTGTGGCCACCACAAAATGGCTGGGCTACCACACCAGCGTGCTTCAGTGTGTTCCTCCATGGCATGATACATTTAGCCATCCAGCGCAGGGTGATCGTCCTTGTGGACCGAGGGGTCAACATGGAAGAACATACATTAGCTAGAAGCCATGCAGCTAATGTCTTCATCGAACGTCGCCTTCATCGACGAATCTTAGAGGCCTTTGCATTATGTCAATAGTAGGAGAGATTATAACATGGAACTCGAAGGAGATGACAAATGGATCTACAAATTTTATGTACTCCCTCCGTCCTAAAATAAGTCACGCAGATTTGTATCTAGACAGTAAAACGTGTCTAGATACATGTATATTTAGACAAAATTGCGTCACTTATTTTTGGGCGGAGGGAGTACTCATAGTATTTGTACATCCACCTGTTGTCGACTTTGAGCATCCACAGTGTCAGCACATAATAATCTCTGCTCCTGCTGTTGACATAATGCAAATGCCCTTGAGATTTGCTGATGAAAGGTGATGTTTGATGAATACATGGGCTCCATGAGTTCTAGCAAATGGATGGTCTTCAACGTTGACCCTTCCATGTCCACGATGACTGTAGCCACGCATCGGGGTGGTTAAGTGTAGCATGCAATGGAGGAACACACGGCGATGATGTGCGCCCTGAGTGCAGTGGTTCACCTGTTTTTGTGGTGGCTACATGCTCTTGTTTTCGTAACAGAGTATATGTCTACTTTGAGAAGGTATTCATAGAGCTCGTCCTCTGAGGAGGCAAAGAGGTGGAAGTAGCCCGAGGCGGGTCAACGGCCACATGCAGCGGCATGATTTTGCTCCGGTTTTCCCTGCCACTTCAACGGATAGGCTTAACTATTGTTTGGTTGTATGACTTTGACAGTGGGGAATTTCGTGCTCTCGATATCTCTCAATTCTTTTTTCATTGTTGTGATCCACACCAGCATTTATATTCACATCTATGTTGTCATTGCAAAAACCTTCCTCTTATGCCTGGCTCTAGTTGTTTGCTAACACTTCTTATGATATTTTCTCTGAATTTTTGCACATGACTGCATTTACCAAAACAAAAAAGTGTCAGGACTTCAGAGTTCTTGCCATCTACCTGTGCTATCCCTGAGTCATGACATTCTGCTGGTAGGATGTCAGAAGACTGAAACAGTTACATAATTGATTATTCCATCCTAAACATGCTCTTTTGCCTTGCCTGCTATATGACTAAATAAATCATTTTGCTGAATAACATGGAATGACTACACTCTTGCAAACAAATTAAATGCTAATCCTTGACACATGGCCGTCAGAATTTGATGTGCGTGATGGACACGTCTTTATCTGTTTATATTATATTTACTCTAGCTTCATGAAGGTCTGTTAAACATGCTTTTGAGGTCAGCCGTTCCATCTCACACATGAAACTTGAAATTTATATTGGTCTTATTTTACTAGTTGTGTGACATTCTGATCTGACAGCACCAGCTCCTGTACGAGTAGAACTCAGGCGCATGAAGGGGCTAGCTGCTCCTGCAGCTGGATATGTGGAATAGTATTTGCTTCTACTATGTAGTATCTATCTCCTAGCTAGATGGACCCTCGCCAAGTAAGTACGTGCCTCTAGCCCTGTTTTGTTTTACAATACATCTGCAGTGAAAAACCCATCTCATCTGAATCGTAACAGGGCGTTTGAATGCGGCGGTTTGACAGGCAGGCTAGGATCAACAAGCGAGAGGCACAATGCAGGGAAACCAAGTTTGTGGTCACGGTCCTGGCCCACAAGGTGCAAATACACTCTTCAGTCGATCATATTCCCAAGGATTCGATTAAAATTACTCTTTGTACTCCCTCTGTTTTAAAATATAAGATGTTTTAGGTTTGTGATTCATCCTAAATTTGAGTGAATCTACATACTAAAACAAGTCTAGATTCATTTTCTTCACAAACCTAAAACATCTTATATTTTGAAACGGAGGGGGTACTTCTTGGACGAGCAATGGCAGGGTGGGCATATATTGCTACTACTACTAGTGAACTTATTTGCCCGGATCATACTCACAAAGAGTAACGGTAATTCAGGCTGGAGGTCATCATCAACACTTACTCCAGTTAATTAACATCGGTGTGGATTTGTTACTAACATGAATCAGTACTTGTCTGTTTGCAGGGGGAGAACTCAGGCTCTGTATGTACATCAGTTTATGGGTACAGTGGTAGGACTCCTATATAAGGCTGTGGACGTGGACCAAAATAAAGGACCATGAACACGTACCTAGAGTGGCACCAAACAGACGCCCGGATGTCTGAAGCAGCGAAGCATGCGGCCCAGGTACATCCACCGGTGTCAGCAGGGGATGGCAATAATCATGTCTGTGCTTGAGAGGGTACCAGCTGCGTTACCGAACAACCAGCGCGCGCGGTACAAGACGCTGATGGTGGTGAAGATGAAGACGAAGTGGTCTTGTGGTAGACGGTGGCGAACACCCTCACGGCGTAGAGCGAGACTCATCAGCACTATTATTTAGCCTTGATATTTCCGGCACAATGTTCTATTTACGTCGAGTGACATTGGGTTAGTGTTGGTGGCTTTCGTCCAGCTCTCTTGTGGGGTGGTGATTGGATTTAATTTAAGCCTTTTAGACGTACGTGGTGCGGGATTTGAGGCATTCTTGATGTGAATCCTTTTCCTTTCAAGGGACTCCAGGAGAGAGTATACTGAATCTCAGACCTCGTGCTTTTATACTCGGTTGATGTTTGACTCAATCGACTGATGATAGATACACTAAGGTCGTAGTTCTTCAGTGTACACTTCGACGTACTTGCGGGCTGTCCGTGTCCTGTGCTGCTCTGATCTGATATAAGCTTTGCTTTACTATCTGCATGTAGACTCGCTGATTCCAATCTTGGATGATCTTGGACGAAAAATGTAGATTCTTTCCCACCACGTAAACCAATGAGGTGATATAGACTATAACAAGCGAATAAACCAGAAGGTATATCTTTGGTGAATCCCGATTAAGGCCAGTGTTGAGCGAGCGTCCTCGGGGGATTTAGGGATTCCATCCCTGCCTCCCCCACCGTCGGATATCACTAATATTGTAAATCTCATCTCTGGGACCAGTGCCTCTTACCCTCCGCCCTCTTAGTAAAATGTTGCTATATTGTAGCACTGTTGCAACATTTACACGGTTGGTCAAAATTGTTACAAAATCATGGAAACATTGTCGATGAGGTAAATGGCGAGGTGGAAGACCTGGTCAGCGAGTTGTCGGTGAAGTGGACAACCTTCGGCTCGACGGCGTGCTGGAAAACCGGGACGACGAGGAGGGGCTAGGGTTTGGGCTAGGGCCACAATGAGGTGACTACCGGATGGAAGGACGGAGATAAGGGGAGGAGAGGCAAACATTGGCGAGGGTGGAGGGATGGACGACTGTGAGGGGAGTTGGGACGGACAACGACAAGGGCGCGGGGAGAAGGGAGAGGATGGCGAGGTGATGAAATTTGGAAATTTGGATATGTCTCATTTCGGCGAGGGGACAAGAAGGGTTTCAGTCATGTTGTGAAGGATCATGTAAATTCCCTTTGCACGAATGCTAAGGTGGTGCCGTAGGGGGGAGGTAATTTCACCATGTGAAATTTTCGTTTGGCTGTCTCGCGCGAGAATTAGCTTGCGGACGCACCAAATTTTGGGCGGACGGGAGGAGCGGACATGGAAATTTGGGGTTTGTGTCTTGCCCATCATATGCAATATGAAGGGCATAAACAAATTAAACTATAAATTAATCACCTAGAAATCTTGAAAAAAATCATGTATGTGGAAATAATACTACTTTATATTCCGATTTGTGATAAAATATTGGTAGAGTGAAGAGGTTAAAATATTTTGGATAATTCAAATTTAGATATATATTTGAAATGTTGTTAAAAAAGCGGGCATTATGGTTCTTAGCTAGGGGTTGAATATTGCAGTACTCTTAGCTAGGGGTTGAATATATATTTGAAATTTAGATATCGTCAACGAATCCTTGGGGCAGAAAGTAGAGTCCCTCTCTCTCTCTCTCTCTTGTATTGATTAAGGAATAAATGAATGATTGATCTCCCGCCTTCCCCGTGGGGGTTTAATATGGGAAAGGGGTCTTTGGCATATGACCAAGGCTATCCTTCATTGTAGTAGGTGGGATGGGTACAGTGTTAAAGTTTGATCCACCAGCCCACGAGAGATGTGGATAAGAGAGGAGATGGGTCTCTAGCCCATGGTTGACTAGTTTAACTAGGCCTCCACATAATGGGTTTCTTGCTTCATGTTTGAATTTATCTTTTATGCCTTTCTTGATCATTGACTTGTTAACCATGTCTTGACCAGGAGTCTATGTTGACCCATCATTGACTTGACTTGGCTGTCCATGTAGGCGCCTAGCAAGCTTGAGGGGTCCCGTTATGAGGGTGATTCCCATTCTTATAACATGTTGTATAGCATAAATGAATATTACACAAGTACAAAAATATTTATCTCACATGGTAAATCTACGTACATTTTTGGACCGTATTAGCGATCAAAGTTCTAAATTGTCATGATATCCGAGTATTATTTAGTCAGCGCGGTCCTGATTATCTGAATGTTAGTGTCAGCTATATGGCTTCATCAGACACTTGTATATGCTTTTTATCAAGTAGGAAGTGTTATTGATCTCCTCTTTGTATTGGAAATTGGATAATTATATGGGTGGTGTGTGTATATATCTGAACATGCAAGAGTTTTGTATGTTGTTTACTAGAGCAGCGTCAGAAGTTATGCTTGTGTTGTAATCATTTGTTATTCTATGATTAAATTCATGCTTGCTCAGGAGGCAAAATTTGACATGATAATTGTTTTCCCAAAACCCTTATGCAGGATGACATGTTATCTTTGATAGATCCATGTCGAGCTCTTGCTCCGAAAGACAAAGTTTTTTTTGAGTTCAATTTAAAGATCAAAGTGTGATGGAGGTGCAATAAAATATTTCAGCAAAGGTGTAAGGGCATATACAATACGGTGATGTCGGCCTTTCGTTATGCTTGCCATGTTGAATTTTTCCTTAGTTGGAGGAGGGAGAAATGAGAAAGAGAAGGTTGTCTTTCCTTAGCTAAGAGATGATCTCTTAAAAATAAGAGTTGTGTCATATGTATTTTCTTAGCCAACCAATTTCTTACTAAAAATAGCTAATTTCCATTTATGTTAGAGATAGCAATACATTGTACAGGTTATATATTGTGTCTTCTCTAAATGATATGGAGAACTAAGAAAAGACATGCCGACCCTAGCATTGTACATGCCCTAATAATCAACAACCGGGTATGTCTCCATACCGGTAAGGAGGCTATCCATCTAAATAGTTGGCTGAGTAGTATGGAATTTTCATGTGCGCATGTTTTACCACCCGATGGAAGCTACCATTGCAATTAGCATTCTAAAGGGACCGTGTAATATCTCAAGAGTAGCCGCTTCGACTCCTGGAAATTTCAAGGATCATATCATACTATATGAAGCAGTATGCATTGAGATAGGGCTCGAGGAGGGTGGTTTTGTTACGTTAACTTGAAGTGTTGCTAACTCTCTCGCTGAATTAGAAGTTGGTGCTCTTTTTTTGTCGGCCGAGACGTCTTTTAACACCTTGCCCTCACCCTAGGACATTCTGACGAAGTGTCGTAAGATGAGTTCCGGTGAAATGGAGATCAAAGTTACTTGGACAGCTTTCCCGAGAAGACAGAGATCTGGTATGAATCAACGGTTGTTGTTGTGATAATAGGTGAGCCTAGGGATCAGTGTCTGATGCGCGATCGGACTCTTCTTGAAGTGAACAGTTTAAATACTTGGCAAAAAAGTACGAACATATTTAACCTGATTTATAAAGTGCTACATTTTGTTGTAGAAACCATTAAATGAACCAATGAATTGGTAATTACTCTGCTTAAATATTCCTTCTAACCGTTGCAAATGAATAATCCAACTTCGTAACAATTTTTACCACCACATAAAAAGAATACACATCTAATGTCTTCGAGCTTCAACGCCGAGTCATTTCAAATTCTAATAATTTTCATGAGAGTGTCATTAATCTAAATCATTATTAGTACTCTATCTTACATATCAACTGGCTATGCGGTAATTTACATTGTAGTTATCAAACAGGTGAGCCCTATGACATATAAATGCTTCTTAAAATGACGATATAACCAATCTGTCTAGATTTCGAGGCCTGATATTTCTTCCGCCGGGTCTCGTGACGCCAAAACACTTATCTTTTGCGAGCCTAATATTTGTTAGATAATAAACACCATATTTTCCAACATATCTAACAAACACAACAACTAAACGGATTCTTCGCTTTCCCTTTTCATTTTAAATAATTCTAGTAAACTTCTAGAAAGGTGCCCCACACATAAGTGGTTAGTTTATGTTTTATACTAATTATATTCATTTTGATATGTTTGTGCATTGTTAGAATATTTCAAAGATAAAGTTCCTTACAGTCCATACACGAGAACATATTTGGAGTAGTTTTCTCTAGCAGTTTTTGCCTTACACGGAATGCAATTTAATTTTTATTTATTTATGGAGTGTGATGCCTATACATGCTCCATGCATGCTTGTTTTCTTTTAATTGTATATGCAGTTAGTCCATCTGAAAGCATTGTATATGATAGTGTTTATTCTAGTGCCTTCTTGCTAAATATCTTATTCTTGAGAAGTTTCCATTGCCAAACTAAAACAAATATATCCTTAGATTCATTGATGTAAGGAGTTTCCTCACCCTAGGATACTCCGTTTAAGTGATACATAGTAAGATGAGGCTACAATGACTTGGAGGTCGGAGCTATTTTGAGAAGAGCGTGATATGATATTATGTTTAGGGTGCCAGGAAATTAGAGGTCGTTGGTATGATAATAGAGTTAACAAAGCCTAGGACCATGTGCATTGTCTATGCTCGATCAATCATGTTGAACCGATGTTTTAGCCTTCGTTTGTCACTGCTCTGCTAAATTTGTCTCAAACTTGTGAAGAGCTTTGTGGGTTGTTGTACGTGTGGGGGAGGGGGGAGGGGTACTTACACATACCTCAACTATCTTTAAACTCCGGAGAAATTGTATTTTTCATATGACCATTGGCCAATAAGAAGCAAAACGAATACCGGACACATATTATCATGATTGGAGAAAAATAGAAACACCTTTAATTAACTTGATGGGCTACATGTGTATTTTCATGTCGGGCAAAATATTAGATATTCTAGAACAACCTAAGGCAAAAAAAACCTAGAAATTATGTGTCTATTCTTCTTTTTCCCCCGGTAGTTATGTATCTATTCAAACTCCAAACCACCATCAGAAGGCTCCCTTCGGGCTTTGGCCAAGCCACCACATTGCAGAGCGCTTGCATGACCTTGGCGACAACGCGGAGTTGTCATGGATTTGCGGAGCACCGGCCAATCCTTGGGCTCAATCTTGGCATGCAACAGCAATGGTGCCTGCAACAAAACTAGTCCAATCAGAAAGCAACGTGTGGCTTTTTCTGCATTTTATAACGAATAAATGACGGAAGACATAACAAAATACGTGTTCAAGATTGGAAAACAGACTATCACCCCTTGCCATCTTCTTTTTAATTAACACGTTTTATTTTTCGACACGGCATGCATCTTCTCTTGTGTTCTTTACCATGTGATTCTTGCTTCCATAGTACCTTAGTCGATTTATTTGCATAAACTTTTTTGCCATAGATCCAGATTGTTGCATCCACTTTTATCTATGATCCCATGTGTTTTAATGCTTTGGTTTAGTTAATTCTCGGCCGGCTGAGATTATCTTAATTCTCAGTTGACTAACATACTATTTGATTTTACATCGTGATTCATGCTATATCGGTTGCATGAACATCGGTTGCAACTAAGAATTTACTGGTTAAAACAAACCGATATGATCCTTGATATATATATATATATATATATATATATATATATATATATATATATATATATATATAGAGAGAGAGAGAGAGAGAGAGAGAGAGAGAGAGAAAGAGAGAGAGTGATGATCCACACAAACTGATCTAGGGTTTGGTCCCATTGCCGATGACGCTGCATGTCCGCCTCGAGGGCTTGAAGGTGCGGCGGATAGTGCTCTCGCTGGTGAGAGGTTCATGTTCCTATTTTTTAGGTATGTGAGTGTCTTATACAGTATGATGAGGCAGCGACTACGTCATGAAGGCGGAATAAGATCCTTCCTACTCTATTCACATTTCGTCAGTGTGTTTAGCACCAGCAGAGGATGTGTAGAGTTGCCTTCCTGTCAGATCTCCTGAGATGCGGTCGGTTGGTGTTTCTGCAAGTTTGTCCCTTCTAATTTATGGTCCTCATCATTGGCGAAGTTTGCTACTATGATGCACTATTTCTTTGGAGTCTTAGCACAACGAATTCTTATACGTCTACTACAACAAGCTCTATTGTAACAAGCTTTTCCCGACTCCAATAATGGAGGGGCCATGACGTACGATGGCATACATTCGGCTCGTTGTAGTGCTTGTAGCCTTCGCTAGGTGGTCCAAGGACCTATTTGTTATTTTATTACTTTTAAAGCTCTTTGTATTATTGTTTAATGATTATTAATAGATCGGTGAACCTTTTTCGCAAAAAGAATATTTTAGAACTCGTTTGATTCAAAGGAATCTCGTAGGAATTTTAAAGGATTTTAATCCTTAGGAATTTTTCCTACGTGCATCGTTCGATTCATAGGATTTGATCCTTAGGAATTTTTCCTATAAGATTGCATTGCACTATGTTTTTAGGAAACTTTCCGCCCACCTCAATCTCATGTTACAATTCCTTTGTTTTTTCCTATGAATCAAACACATTTTTAAGAAAAAATCCTGTAGGCTATAAATCCCGTAGGATTCAACTGGACATGATATTCTAATCTTACGTTTTTTCTATTCCTGTGTTTTTCCTATCCCGTGAATCAAACTAGTTATAATGAAGTATGTGTTTTTTGTGGGTAGACTTGCTCGGACTGCAAAATTGTCTCTATCAAATAGGAGTGCCAGACTGAGTTTTTTGTTTTTGGTGGGCTGTGTAATGTTGCGGGAACATATCTAGTGCACTATTTTTCGAAGTTGGTATCCGGTATGTTCTCGCATTGTTGTGTGACTGTTCCAGAGCCCAATTACTCTATAGCTTAATCGTGAACGCAACCAAGCGCTCCGAGGCCATCTGCCGCGCATACAATCCGTTGGTGCCACTGATTGTGGACCAGGGTGTCCTTTGCACCTTTCTTCCTCGGTCGCAGTCGCACCCCCGAACCCAGATCTACAATCCCGTGCCCTTTCTTTTCTTCTCTCTTTCCTTCTTCTCTGGCACGGGCTCGCCTTCTTAGATTTCCGGCCGCCGCCGTCTGCCCCGCATCTTCTCCCCCATGGTTCCTTTCTCCCTGATGACACCCCCTCCGCATCAGGAAGCCACCCGAAATTCTCCTCCTTGGTGGCGAACCCACGGCGAATCTATGGTGGTAGGCGAGGATCCAGGTGGAAATTAATATTTCCATACTCGCACAAATCCGGCAAATTATATTGTTGCACGTAGGCCAATGAGAACTGAATATAGGACACAAATACATGTATCATCAGGGTGGGAGAAAAAAACATAAACATAAAATTCTTTAATTAACTAGATCCATGTCCAACATATGTATTTTCATGTTGAGCAAACCAATATCTATCTATCGCAACCTAACACCAAAAAATACTTGCAAATTAAGGTCCAACCAAAATCTCTCTTTCCTTTGGCTTGAGGGAACTGAACCACCAGAGTTCTTGAGCTAATAGATTTGTTCTCTGTGGCCACGCCACCACCTTGACCTGAAACTATGTAAATGCATCTGTGAGTACTCACAGTGCGTGCAACATTTGCCGTGCAGTATCGATGTAAATGGTGAACAAACCAACCAGCATGATTAATCATGGAAGAAGAAGAGCAGAGGCGGAATCAGAGAGTTTACTCACCAGAAGTAATCCCACCGCGGGTGGATCTTGGACATCCGGCCGCCGCCGTAGGCGTACTCCGCCCTCCTCGCGTTCCGGTACGCGCAGCACCCGCCGGAGCAGACGGCGATGAGGACGAGCAGCAGCGCCGCGTTGAGGACGGTGAGGTTGTGGCAGTGGCGGCGCAGCTGCTCCATCACGCCCGCCCTGCACGACTCGCACCCGTAGCAGAGCACCGCCGGGTCGTTCCTCCACACATAGCAGTCCTCCTCCTGCACCGCGGTCACCGCCAGCTCGCCGTCGCCGTACACGCAGGAGGTGGGCGGCTTGCAGCACCCGGACTGGACGGGGGTGAGGTCGCGCCGCATGTAGTCCTCCGGCGTCCACCCGGCCACCTCGCGGCACGCGCGGGAGCTGGCCACGCACGCCAGCGCGGGGCGCCAGTACTTGTCGTCCGCCACGTGCTTCCGGAGCCAGGACGAGTAGTCCCGCGGCCGGTACTCGCGGTACGGCCTGCCGGGCACCTGCGCCCCGCCGCCGCCCGCCGTGACGACGAGGCCGAACACCGCGGCGCCGAGCAGGGCGAGGACGAGGAGGATGAGCGCGGCGAGGTAGAGCCAGAGCGCCCAGGAGACGTGGTAGCGCGCGCCGATGAAGCCCGGCAGGGAGACGAGGAATGCGACGAAGCCGACGGCGAGGAGCGGGCCCTGGAGCGCGGACTGGCACGTGGCGGCCGGGGTGGTGGAGGCGGCGTGGGCGAGCCACAGCCCCGCGCCGATGACCGGGATGGAGGCCAGCAGCGTGAGCAGGTTCAGGTAGCCCACCACCGTGTTGCTCAGGTGGTATGGCAGCTGCTGATGGTGGTTCATCTTCTTCTTCTTCCTCCTGATCGATCCGGGTGCCGATGCAAACTACAATGCACACTCCTCTCGCTCGATCTGCTGCTGATGCTTTGCTTAGCCAAGGTATGCGCGTACTGAGCCCATGTAACAACTGTAAGCCTGCAGTTAGCTAGGTAGTTGCCGGCCGGGAGCTTTTCTTTTGTATTCTCGCCGTGATCCACACTCTTGACTGCTTTTTTCCCATTTTCTTCCTAGCTTGTGTGGAGCCGTGTGTACATATGACCTGGAAATCCATCCTTTTGCTTTCTTCTTCAGACTTTTACTTTCTGTTTTTTGAATTTTCATATTGGTCGCCGTGTTTCTACTTTTCTCTTGCACAAAGCGACTAATTTACCCAAATAATGCATTTTGTTTTTATCTTTAATTTGTGCACCTTTAAGTTTTGATACTCCCTTTGATTCTCCTCGAAATAGGCTTTCGTCCCGCTATATTAATCTAGCAACCACACAATACAGCCAAGATAATCTCGAAACGAAAGAAAATGCTGGGGCATCCGCAAACACACGCCCGAAAAAAAAGAAACAAAATGGAGACCAACTAAATGAAGGTGACCCGCGATCATTGAGCCCTCCGGAGAATTCCCACAATGCTCCTTTCACCGACTCGTCGAGCACCAAGTAGCACCCTCAAGAGGGAAAGCGGCCGCTGCTGCCCGGACAAGAGTTGGTCCTAGGGTTTCCCCCGACACGCAGAGGGAAGTGGAAGAAGCGTAGCCACTCCGCCCTCCAGGAAGGAAAGATGCCACCTGAGGGCGGCACCACATCGGTATCGGGCGAGATGACAAGGATTTCTCCCAAAAACCCTATCGACAACCCTTGGGCGACGCGGCCACAGACACCCCAGTCCTAGTTGGATCCGTCTGGGTCCAGTGAACCCGTAAAGCCCCCGCGGGGGCACACCAGTCCGAAGAGGATTCGGTCGGGCCCAGACAATCCCATAAAGTCCATAGCCACGATACAACAGGCCCGATCGAGCTACCCTACTTCTGCCTGTAGATCATGCGGAGGGTAGGGCATGCCAACACCGACCTAGGCTCATATGGAGCCCTAGGGGCCCATATCTAGGCCGATTGGGCCCAGCCAGCATCGCCCTGCTGCCGCCTGCTGCGTTGCCTTGCCGCCTGCAATTGTGCCGCCATGTCATCATCTCCCTTCCAACATCGAACCTCTGCCACCCTAAGAACGCCACTGCTGGGGAGGATAGGAACCTGATCCCGCCTCCACCAACTCGGGGAAAGACAGACCGCTGCAATCGGCGCCACCCGGGTCGCGCCCGGAGGTCCCTACCGCCGGCGGTGACGGGGAAGAGACAAAGGGAGAGGTGGTTGGGCGAGGTACGGTGGAGAGGTCCCCGTCGCCCTCGCGGGTGGGGGCGAGAAACAGGGTGCGGTGTTTTTTTTCCTCACTCCCTTCAATCCAAATCAATACACTTAAATTTGTCTAGATTTAGATATATATAAAACATGTCTAGATACATCTGAATGTAAACATATCTAAATCCATTAATTTGGATCAGAGGGAGTATAAACTGTTCGAAGCACTCTGATGGAAGCTGAGAGTGTAGCTACAACATCCAATAAGAATATATAGACAATAATATGGTGTCACCACGACTTCTAAAAACCTGCAATGCAGACTTCTGAATGCCAATATTTCTTTTCCACCCTTCATTTCCGAGAGTTGTATATTCAACCAAATGTGCTTGGTTATGAGAACACAATTTGTGCACATATATTGTTCTGAGAATGCCCGACTTCTTGACATCAAATTTTTTCCTCAATCCTACATGTCGGAGAGTTGTATTCAGCCCCCCAAAAATTGAGGTTATGGAGCCATACTTAGGTGTATCATGTATGTAATACACGCTTAATGATTAAGGTAATGAATGCATGGAGAGCTAGCAGCTAGATCTGAGCTCAGAACGTGGGGGCCGACAAAAGCACCCGTGCATGCGTACTGACATTTCAGTTTGAATATCGATCAAATCGGGTGCGAGCAAAGGAGATCGATTTGGGTCCATGCCATGCCTCTTTCTTTGCCTTTTCTGCTTTAAATTACCCTGCTCGCTTTTCTGCAACAATGCCCACACAAAAGTGGTAACTGCGTACGTGGCCTCTCTCTGTAATCAACCCAACCAACGAGTCCTACCAACGAGGTCCTTAGTGATGCGTTCAAACCTCACCTTTTACACGCTTGATACACGTCCCTTTTCTACGTAAGATGGATCGGCTTACGTGCCAGGATCATCCGGATGCTTTTGGTCGACAAGGACTTCACACCTTGATGATTAGTTCAAGTTATTTCTGGGCCAAATCTTTCTTTTAAATCGTGTGATGATGCGACAAAGGATTCAGTAGAAATCCACTATATATCCATCACTAGTAGGGTTGCAAAGCGGCACTCGATCCGCCCCGCTCCGTAGGCAAAAATTGTTAGTTCAATTTTTTTTAACAAAATTATTTAGTTTGTACTAAATTTTGCTTTCTGAGCTCTCGCGGGTTACCGGTTGCAACCCTAATCACTACCTACCCGGGCGGTCTCCGTGTCTAGGGCCAAGTTGTGAAAGGCATCGATCCTACGTCCTCAACCCTAGCCGCCACCTCCGCAACGTGGAGGGCAGAGATGAGGCGATTCTTGTCCCTAACTCTCTGCTCGGAGGTGTAGGGACATTTCTTTGGTTAGGTTAATTTTATTGCCACCGTCACACCGATAGTGTGGACGTTGTCTCGAATAAAAAAAATTCTCATGCTCCAATCCTGTTTTGGTGACGTTTGACCGGAGTTGCCAATGAGCATGTGAGCTCTTGCGTCTTGGGCAATGTCATCATCTTCTTCAACAACCCCTTCTTCCAAGCTTTTTCGACCAGGGTTGTGGGCTTGGTCTGGCGATGATGGAACAACTACCTTCGAAGACACTAAAAGATGTCTAGATATATTCATTTCATAAAAACTAAAACATCTTATACTATAAAACGGAGGGAGTAGATCAGTGGTGCACTGCTATTGTGGAAATTCAACGAAGTTTTATGCTCTACATGTCATTGCGTAGTAAGGGAGATCGATTTGGTCCTACCTTAAATTTCTGCTTTACATTGCTCCCTTTGGTGCAGTAGAACAAAGTGCTAACTGCATATCAGGCCCCTCGGGCAATTAAGTCCATATCGATGCGTTCAGATCTCTACTTTTACACGCCTTGACATGCATCTTTTTTGTTGGTACAAGATCGACCGGCCTACGTGCGCAGATCGACATGCTTTCGAGTGACAAAGACTTTGCACCATCACGCTTACTCAAATTCCCATTTGCATGGTGACCGGTGATGCGACTGACTAAAGACAGAGATTCAATAGTAATCCTACTAATCCACTTCATGATTAGTACAAGTTCCCGTTCTATGCCAATCTTTCTTTTCATGGTGCTAGCTCCATGTCATCCATTTTGCTGCAAACTTTGCCTCCATTCCAATGATATAGTATATACAGGCATCTACTACTTCATCAATATATCCAGGTTAATGATGAACACGCTCAAGTACACACCGGCCGGTATGGAAGAGGAAATCATCAATGGGCTAATCGATTCATTAATTAAGCTACGAGAGTCAGACAGACACACTGGATCGATCCTAAGTAAATTAAGCTAGCTAATGACTAGGCCTCTTTCAATCCATCATTGGGTTGTCGTGGGGTCAATGGCTGCGGTTGCGCGGCGGTGGCGGCGGCCTCGGCGAGAAACGAGAGCGCGACGGCGGCGTCGCTCATGCAGGGCCTTGCGGAGGCCTGGTCCTGGAGGCACATGGCGGCGACGGCGACTGCCTGGTTGAGGTCCCTCTCCGGGAAGTCCCCTCTGAGGAGCGGGTCTGCCAGCTCCTTGTACCTCTTGCTGTCCTTGAACATGGGCGTGGCCCACGTCACCAGCACCTGCTCGCTGGCCGGCCTGGCCGAGTCCACCGCCCTCCGCCCCGTGATGAGCTCGAGGAGGAGGACGCCGAAGCTGTAGACGTCGGACTTGACGCTGAGCTGGCCCGTCCGGATGTACTCGGGCGCGCAGTAGCCGTAGGTGCCCATGACGCGCGGCGAGCGCTCGACGGCGCCGGCGGCGGGCCCGAGCTTGGCGAGGCCGAAGTCGGAGAGCTTGGGGCAGAAGGAGTCGTTGAGGAGGACGTTGGAGGACTTGAGGTCCCGGTAGATCACCACCGGGTTGGCCGTCTCGTGGAGGTACTCCAGCCCTCGGGCGGCGCCCAGCGCCACCCGCATCCGCGTCTCCCAGCTCAGCCCCGGGTGCGGCTTGGCGGCGTCCCTGTCGAGCAGCAGGAGGTGGTCGGCCAGGGAGCCCAGCGCCATGTACTCGTAGACCAGCAGCCGCTGCTCGCCGTCGGCGCAGTAGCCGACGAGGCTCACCAGGTTGTCGTGGTGGAGGCTGCTCAGCATCAGCACCTCCACCACGAACTCCCGGTTGCCCTGCACGCCGTTCAGGTCCAGCTGCTTCACGGCCACCAGCAGGCCGTCCTCCAGGCGCCCGCGGTAGACGCGGCCGAACCCGCCCTCGCCGAGGAGGCAGTCGGCGCGGAAGTTCTCCGTCGCGGTGACCAGCTGCGCGTAGGTGAAGGAGCGAGCGCTGCAGCTGGTGATGTTGCTAGGACGTGCCTGATTGTTGCGGGTGGAGGAAGAGCGTAGGCTGCCGCGTCGGGAGCCGAACCTCTTGGACGCCGACGGCTGCAATGGCGCTGCCTTGTCCGCCGCCTCCTCCTCCTCGTCGCCGTCGTCGTCCAGTGCTGGCTTGAAGCATGAGAAGCAGCTCATCTCCGGCCGCCGGGCATCGGCGAATGTCTGATCACCAATGCAAGAATAGGCCTTCCGTTTCGTGCCTAGCTTGTTGCCTTTCCAGAAACAACAATCTAGACCTACCTACCTGCATGTTTAATTATGGATGGATGGATTCCTGTGGAGCACAACCGGAGACTATAATTAGATGGGCGACCAGACAGATGTCCACCAATATCTAGGTTGTGTGCATGTTGCGCTACACATATATAAACATCAAAAAAAGGACCATGGCTAATTAAGCTTCAACACGTGACTAGTACTCTCCTGGACTAAATTACACACAAAAAAGATAACCAGAATCTGTTGCATAAGTAACAATCACTATATTGCCAGGTTATCAAAATCCCAAAAATCTGCGTTCATGTAATTTAACCATCGTGAAAAAATAATTTACTTCCCGTAACCACGACGGTAAGAGGCCACTCAGTTACTAAGTGAATTCTTAGTTACACAAAGTATTTGCCTTCAATTGGGCATAAGTTAGCCCACTACTCCATATATAACCAGTAAAAGTCAGCTCGCATGTACATTTTGCTGCCACAAATCCTATCAAGCCTTCCGCTCCTGTTAGAGAATAGTATATGTCTGCAGGAATCAAGAGGAAATCAGTGATCTATCTATGGTAATAATTCCCCAAAATAAAATTCACATTGTTAAGAGAAACCATACTCACTCACCATCAGATGTCTTCTATGCATATCCACATTGTCCACCATTTGAAACTTGTGTAGTTTGTACAGCAGGTCAAACTAAGAAAACATTCATTTTGGTTTCTCTTTACATCGGCCACAAGTACATGACAGCTATCCAACGTATATGTGCAGCCCTTGTATTGTCATCATTAAAAAACATAACTACTCAGAATCACCGTGAATTGATAACCGTAGTCGAGGCCTAACAGACCGTGGCTGCCGTGGATGAGAAAATATACTCGCAGCCACTGTATTGCCATCATTCAAGCTGAGAAGTGAATCTGCTGCTAACAACAAAGGAAAAGAAAGAAAAAAGACTTGTCAATACTAAACTAACGAAACACTGGCATCGGATCAGTTAATCAGTTTGTTGGCAAAGTTAATTAACCAGGAAAAAAGAAGATAACAACCATATTCAGAATCATGGAAGTTATAAATGCTCATAACTGAACTCATAAGAAAAGAGACGAACCAGCATCATTCAATGGTTCCATCCTTCTCTCTTTCATTGGACTTTGTGGCTGTGGGTTCGACGTACATGCTGGCTCAAACTGTTCATTACCACCTCCACCTGCTGCAAGTCTAAGAGATATCCAATCATCAGGCTGGACCCCATCTGACATGTTATCGCGCTCATTCCGTTCTTCCTGAAGGGGAACACTAGATGGTTGACTAGGAAGAAAAATACGCAGAGAAGAATCCTCCTCCTCTGAAGGTAAAAGGTTATCGACAAAGCTTATGGTGCGGGCATGACAAGTAGAAAGATCTTGAACCATAGAAGTATCACTAGAGCCAGCATTGCAGTCAAGGGTATAAGCATTTGGTGCCACGACACATGAATTGCGAGAATCAACTAAAGTATCACTTCCAAGAAAATGGAACCCTTGCTCTGGTTGGGTACAGGACTGCATCGGCCAGGAATTTATGTCAAAAATACCGCTGTTGTGGCTGAACAAATCAAGGCCACTACCCCCAACGCCACCACCCTCCTGGTAATTTTCAGCAACTCCTGGAGTCAAACCCAGACCACCAACGTCATGATAGGCAGCTGGTGGAGACACTGTCACAGCATCTTCTTCATCAGAGTCACTAAGAACAATGACATCTGCATCTTTAAGCTGTTCCTGTGGTCTCCCATCATCTCTGTACGTCTGACCAAACTTGTTGGAAAAACCATCTAAATCATGTCCATTAATCGAAGATAGACCAAAGTGTGTGCTGCACTCGCTCACACTTAAGTAGTCCCCGTCTCTGCATATCCCAGTATGGCTACTGCTCATGGGGATCGAGGGCTTTATGTCATAAGCTTTACTAGTTTCCCACAAACCATTAAGATCCAGATATCCCTTGCTGCCAATTTTTGAACTTTCAGACCCATCATAACTACCACCTTTCTTAAACTGCTTTGCATCACCGGTAACAGGTTTAGTATCTTGATTCAGGTTGCAAAGCGAACCGTCAGGCAGGTGCCACTGGGATAATTTTGTACCTTCAGGAACACCCTTTACACGCCAAGAGCCATCAGGCTTCACATCTATATCGGTAACATCCTCACTGCAATCCTGAACCTGCATCACAATAACAGTTACGAAAACAGAAAACTGCTAACAATAGACAGAAATGGAAAGAACTATTCAAACCTACCAGAGAAGTAATCCGATTGAAATACGGATCAATGATCATGCTCTCGATAGAATAATTCTTTAGACATGTTGGACATTGCCACTGCATAAAACCAATTAAGTCTATCAAAATAGGGTCACATTATAGGAATAATTAAAACAAAATTTTCATTTAAACCCACAACATGAATAAGGCATGAATGACAATGGCCGCAGCAATAACTATTTAATTGTACTCTTATACTTTATTCTAAGCCCTATTTATTACTCTTCAATGCCAAGATTATCTTTTCAAAAAGAGATTCTAGCAGGTACAACATAAGTTGGAAAAAGGTAGTATCTGGTGTCCATTATATACGGCTCCCACTTGTTTGGACATATGGAGGAACAAAATCTTACCTTCCGTGACCGTTGATTTAGTTCTACAAAAGTTTGCAGATCAAAAGAGCCCATGTGGACACAAGGCTTGAACCTTCCTGCTATCCTTATTCGGGATCCACTATTCTGCAATATAGCATCAGATACAAAATGTTCAAGTTTGGAAGCATGCAAATCAGATTTTTGTGAAGCACTGTGGAAAATCTTTGTCGGTACATGACAATGATATAAAGACACATGGCAGCTAAATACAGTTATATAACCACTCAGTTAGGATCAATTCTCTAATTCTTAACTATAGGGAATTTTTTAGCAAGAAAACGCCATTGCAGAGACAATAAAGGGTCCAGCTCATGGCTCAACAAGATATCTACTATTCGAATTTGGACTTTCTAAAAATGTAAGAAAAAATGCACCTCATTCTAGGTAATGAAAATATGTATACAAAGGCTCACAGGGCAACGCAGGCTGACTGGAAAGAAATCAGAAACCACTTCCAAATCGCTGTCGCTATCAGCACCATCTGTAGTATTTCCACCTCTGAGGCAGCGGCAAACACGAGCAAGAGCATCCTCAAAAGACTCACCATCAGCTTCCTTTGGCACCAAGTTTAGAACCTGAAAAGGTAATGTTGCAGTACAGGCATAAAGTGTTTATTTTCCCACTACAGATATACTTCAGAAATAATATATAGAAATAGGCATTAAAATTAATCTGGACGTGCAACCATTGATTAGAGCACATAAAGGAAGTTGAAAAAATGGCCACTGAGCTTACTAATTGGTTGATTCATTTATTGTTTGTCTGGCAATTTTTAGGAAAATATAAAGTGTTTCAGTTACTGTGAGCAGAACAATCCGCTCATTTTTAGTTTGCAACCTATTCCAAACAGAAAAGACGACTCAAACACCAGCAAGCCAAAAGTATACATGTTCTAGAATTCACTTCAATAGCAATGGTAAGTAACAGGCGAAAAAAAACCTGCTCAAGTGTCCTCTTCCTCACGATTCTGATCCCAATACAAAATGGTCGAGTATCGCCACATGATAAAAATATTGTATTCTGTCCTTCTTGGCAAGAAGTTGTTATCTGCAAAACAGTGCAAAAATATAGAAGGCTTGATCTGGTAGATATGTGAAATGAGATGGAGAAATAAAAGCTGAAAGGTATTTGCGGTACATATGATAAGAAAATTCATGTTATTGTGAAGGCATATTTTGTTTACAGTGAAACTCACAATGAGCAACCAGTAAACAATAAGATAACTGAATTGCCAGGTAAAGCAACTGATAACTACAAGATGACTAAAGGCAAATGAGACACATAGCTCTTTCGGTTAAGATACACTAGCAATGAAACAAGAGTAAACTCACCACTGGCCCATCATCCCGTCCATTGTTTCCTAGTAACTGAGAGCTGGGCCTGGGAACTACTCGCACCGTTACACCTGAAGATAACATGAAACTAATATTGACAATGATCTTCCATGTCTCGCTCATAAAAAGAGTATGAGCCTTGATAAATTGGCTACTTCATATAGTCACAACATAACTAAAAGGCCTTTCTGAAGGTACTGTACACCAACTTCTACTTTGCATTATAAAAAATGGCTCAAACATTGAGGACGCAAATAGGACCTCATAGGTCATATGATCAATCATGTCTGAGGTCTGAACTATACTAATAAAGCTGAAAGGCGAAAGCTATACCATTCACTTTTAGTTCTGCATGCTGAGGCCAGTGCATCCTGAACTGCACTTTATCATTTAGAAGCATACCCCAAACCTGCAAATAATCAAACTCTTGTCAGCGACAAGTGCATGAAACACAAAAAAACTAGTGGACTAACCACAAACAAAGTTGTTTAATCCTTTCATAAGATTGTAATGGTCCAATTGATCAGGCCTACAGGCAAAACATAGACATCACATCTTGGATATATTTATCTTTGTAGAGATATAACATCTAAACAACGCATTTAGGAAACAAAGAAATGGCCTAATCTTTGAGAAGATCAGACCCTCCATGCAAGCCTGGCGTGTTGTATTCAAGAAAGATATTACTTTAATCAACCATAAGGTTAAACCCTCTCACAGAGAACAGCTAGCTGCGTGGATTGTTTCTTTCTGAACAACAAAAGGGAGCTTCGTTCATAGAGTTTTTTCTCTTTTTATCTTCTTCCTCCTCCAGGTTTAGCACCATGTAAATATTCCATCTAGACTTTTGTATTTTATTATTTTATAAATTGAAAATATATACCATAGAGGCCTCCTCTACGGTGGTTTTCCTGGTAAAAAAACGCATTTATTCATAATAGAGAAAAAACACTAGGTAAAAGGTTAAAAATCACAAAATCTGCAATTTAGTAATCTGAAGGAGGTTTGCCTTCGGTAATATGACAAGCAATCAGAAATGGGCCAGTAAAATTCGTGATAACAATCTGCAGTATCTAATAATTTGTAGCCCCGCTCATTCAGGAAAGAGGGTAAGACAAAGTAGCATCACTTTATAATAATTCACACATGACATTATTAAAGTGTCTCTGTCCTTGCGGGCATAAAATGTAAAGAATAACAATAATCAGTTCGAACGGAAGAGGGAAGCAAACCTGAATATCATATCCATCTCTCTGAACAATTTCCCGCTCAGCCCGAGAAAGTAGAAATGTTTTATCCACAGTATGAGAAACATTCGTTCTAGAAAGGTTTGAGCATTCCATCAGGATAGTATTGCATACTACACATGGTACATAATAGTGTGACAGGCAAGTTGAAATCGATGAAAAGTAATCTACTGAAAAAAGGGTACTTCTTGCAATATAATTAGAAATGATCAGTAATGATAATGAAACCTAATAAACACTTCAAAAATAATAATCATCATTAATGACCGATTGCTTGATGGGAAACATATCTAACAAGTATAGCATAAGAAACATATGTCATGCTTCAAATGTTGGGTACTGAGATATGGGGGGTATGCTAGGAGTCTGTACCTCTTGTCTACTTACTGGCAAACTTCACATGTAAAGGTTATGCACACATTGTGGGAAGAAAAACTGATTTTGCTGGGCAAACTAGACAATGTTGTTTGCTAAAATCCAAATAATATGAAGAGAGCATGGCCTCAATAGTTAGCTCTCACTCTAGTCGGCAACAAGTCCATATCCATTGTGAACAAACAAATATAGATTTTTCAGAACATGATTACACAATATACTGCAAATATCTATGTTATTTCGCAGAACCTGTACTGTATGTTGAATGTAGTGTTCAACTGAAGACCTTAGAAACAAGATTTATTGCTTACATGCAAACTGACACAACATACACTAGTCTTCTACATCTTTAGTCCTATAATAAAGACAGTAAAGATGTCAATCGGTGGTGGTGGTGGTCCATCCACATTCCTCAATCTCTTTTAACATGTAAAATCATCTCAAATTTTTGACAAAACTTCGAGGGTGTTTCAAGGAGCATTAAACTATGTTCTTGATCTGTATCAATGCCGGCGCGTTCTGCAGTTGGATGTGGCCATGGACTGTTTTCTGATGCTTTTGATGCATGCAGATTGTGACAGAAGGATGGCTTTGTCCTATATTCACCACTTGGGTACATCTATGTTTTGTTTTTGTTATTGCAATTTCTAATAAGGAATCTCTTGTAATAAAAATTGGATTCTCAAATGAAGCAGGGACCACGGTTTTAAAGATGGATAAAAATGCAATTTGGACTAGGATAATCAATTGTCCCACCTGATGATGTGATAGACAAATAGAAAGCATATATACATAAAAACAATAGCATTAAACAGCATTAATTAAGCGGTAAAGTGTGTAGTATCAATTGCCAGAGAATAAACGAATTCATTGCCTATAATATCATACTCACCCATCATTTGCGACATTTGAGAACATCAATCTCACAGGTAGCAACAGATTTCCAGTAGTCACCAAATATCTGCAGATTCAAAACAGTCATCTTAGCAAATGGGCAGGAGACATTTCAATCCCAAGCAAAGCACGCAGCTATAAAAACGATGTTCTATAAAATCAATTAGAACCTAGAAAGCACCCTTACTTAGATTACATTTTGTTCTCCAAAGAATATTTTCATGATATACTACAACACAATTCATGTACTGATATTCCAGAGCTCCAAATAGGATCCATACAGCTCGCTTCCTGCCTACTGCAAATAATGTAAGTATGAATTAACCCCTTACTTTGTTTCTAACTTCTGCTGAGAGAATTGACATGCACATAGCACTCAATTCATCAAGATTCTGGATGGTACCGTGAAATAAACTGGGGTGTACTTAGCCAAAAAAATGTGCAGATGGGTGGCACCTCTCGACCTGACAAGTTTGTTACAACAATACAGTGGATATTATAGGTAGAATGGCGTGATTTAATTTGATTTGTTTGACGAGTTTAAGTGCCCATTTTGTTGGATATCCTAATAGTCTGACCCCTTTCAAGTAACTGTATTGCATCATATTTCTCAAGGTGAAAAATTACAGAAAGCAAACCAAGTGGATTTTAAGGAGGCGTACGGGTCTGCTCGTTTTAGCCGGCATAATTGACAATAGAAATGAGCTGGAATTTCAGGTCTTCCTGTAGGCTTCTCTGGGATCAGTACACAGTCTGCATGCTGCTGCACTTGGCAATCTTCACACTGGAAGCGGAAATAAATGATGAAAAGATCATTGATCTATATATAGTTGATGTATTGATTTTCAGGGAGAGAAGACAAAAAGGTAGAGAGGGCTAGATTAGCATACCTTGACCACATTCCCGAGAAGGAACGTTTGACCACAGACGCAGTGAGAGTTATTAGCGTCTGGTTGGCAAGGGCGCTCCTGTTCTTTTGGGCGTTTCAGATAACTCAAATCTGGGGCAACCGGTCTCTGGGGTAACAGGTCAGCAGGAACATGAACCTGCATCTTCCTGCAATGGCATCAGTGCTATTGTGATAACTCGATTACCAATCGCATTAAAACGGGAACAAACAGCTGGACATAATAATGGAGAAAAAACCAGCAGCAAGAAACCTCACCTGTATATATCGTCAATTACTCCTGCGACCATCTCCTTGGTTGGAACATTTCTCTTGGCCCGCCCAAAATTCCACTGGCCTGATACAGCCACGTGTAGCAAAGCAAGTTAGCAGTAGTACCGGGTAGAGCTGCATTGCGCGAATTGAACGCTGAGAGGGGCGGAATAAGGGAACCTTGGTCTTCCGAGAGCAGGGTGAGGATCCTATCGACGAGGTCCTGCAATACGTATTGGAAAATTGGGGATGGATCAGGAACTCCTAGAGTTGATTCAGAAAAAAAAAGGAACTACAATAGCAGCAGGACAAGGGTATGAAACAGGTTAATTTGGTCACATCATAGCGATGGCAATTTGCAATAGTTGGGTGGCAGTGCAAACTAGGATTGATGGAGTATAGGTAAAACAATCACGAGGGGATAGGAGGAGGTGGCGTGTGTGGGTGACCTGCTTCTTCCCGTGTTTGGGTAGGCCGAGGTGGATCAGCACGTCTTTGAGCTCCTTGATCCTGAAGTAGGCCAGTTTATCCTGAAGAGGACGAGACGAGATTAGAACGAGCTGCAGTCGAAGAATTGCAGGGAAGCAGATGTGGTGTGTGTGGATTAGGAGCGGACGGACCTTGCAGCTGGAAGCGAGGTCCCCCATGACGACGGCGACGAGGAGAGGAGCGGCGATTCGAAGCGCATGGGCGGGCCGACGAGCCCTCCGGCGGTGTGCGGCGGGCGGAGGCAGCGAGACGAGAGGGGTGGCGGCGGCGGCGGTGGGCGTGGGTGAGACGCGGACGGAATTTTTCAATTTAATTATGTAGGCTTGGCTCGTGTGAAGGAAGGTTGAAGGCGGGCGCCGGGAAAGACGGGAGGGAGGGCGGACGCGTCGGCCGCAAATCAAATCCGATTTTTTGCCATCGCCGTACGAATCCGCTATTACCTCCTTTATTTATGGCGGTTAATCACATCGGTTACAGGCACGCAGCACGCGTGTACCTACCGTGGGTTGTTTAAAGGAAAACTATACGTATCACCCATCTGGGTCGCGTCGCTAGCATCAACTGAACGGACTGTGCGTTTTCTTCGTCTACCTCGTCTGCAACTGCACATATCGTGCCTCTCCGCGCGCCGCCGCTACTACGGCGCCCCTTCGGCTGCCGCTGTACGCCGACACTGCTGCCGCGTGCCTTCGCTGGCGCCCCGCACGTCACCGTTGCTGCGGCGCCCCTTCGCTGCTTCCGCGCGCCTCCGCTGCTGGCCTGCTGCCATGCACTCCCGCCGCGGCACTACCATCTGCTCCACTGCTCGCGGGCGGTCCAACCTCACGACTCGCCGGTCATCCTCCCAGCAAGCGAGTCGCTCGTGACATCCCTACCCTCCCAGTTTCCTCCACCCGTCGCCATGGCCTGCTCACGTACGCAGTGTTTACTGCGATTGATTTTTGCTACCACCAACAGGTCAATTTGCTATAGACAGCAGGGATAGTTGCTATCAAAGACACATGTTGATTTCTTCTCCAGATTTACCCTTTTGGGGATTTTTTGCTTAAATAGGGATTTGGTACATATCAATAATGCTACAATGTCACAGTATTTTTCTACAACTATTTTATGATTTTGCTACAATAGCACAAAGATGTTGCTACGTGATCTTCGACGAGGTATCCGGGGAGCTCTTCGGACGAAAAGTTTCCGGCGAGTCTCGGACGAGGTCGGATTCTGCTACATTAGAATATTTTTTCTGCTACCACCGTTCTCTGGTTTTGCTACAATAGCGTAAAACTTTTGCTACGAGGTCTCCGACGAGGTTTTCTCCGGCGAGTCTCCGGTGATATTTTTCGGCGAAGTCGGTTTTGCTACATTAGAATATATTTTTTGCTACAAGGTCGCTGACGAGGTCTCCGGCGAACTCTCCGGCAAGGTCTGATATGTCTGTTCTTTTTTTGGCCCGAACCGTTTTTGCTACATGTAGCAAAAACAGGCAATATTGTAGCAAACTCGGTCCGTTTGTAGCAAAAGAGGGATTAAACCTCGTTTTAGGGACACGTGGCGGCCTAGGGACCCCGGGGATTGGGGGAAATTATCCCCCGGGGGACGCCTAGCGCTGTCCTTGTTTAAAACAAAAATTAAAATACTGTATAAATACATCTGCGAATGTCTTCTAAGTCTATGTTTGGTTGCCCTGCCAAATCTGGTCCATCCCTGGCACGTATTCTCTCCCTTTTAAAATATAAGATGTTTTAACTTTGTGAAACAAATATATCTAGACTATTTTAGTATGTAGGTTTACTCATATTTAGAGTGAATCTGCATACTAAAATAAGTCTAAATACATTTTCTTAATAAATCTAAAACATCTTATATTTTGAAACTGAGGGAGTAGAAATCTTTGCACAACACACTTATTAGATTAGCCCAGACACTACATCAAGAGTAACAATTGATTTGGCTTTTTTTCCAGGACCAAGCTCTAGAACGGGAAGACTCACGCTTTTTTTATGCTTCTAGGGTTTGGTGACACCTTGGCGATTGGTGGATTCTAGATCCACACGAACACGTTTGATGATCTCAACCGCTTGCTCGTGATCTTCATGTTCTCTTTGTCGTCCCTACTCTTCTCGTGTAATCGCAAATCTCTCGCCTAGTGCCTTGTTTTGATCTTCGGACAAGTTTAATACAATCCATGGGTAGACCTGGTTCAATTTCCCACCCTTGGTGATACAGCTCGTCCTACAGACGACTCTACATCCACACCTCCAAGCGCTCCAAATGGCCTCGTGACTCAATCACGAGCCAAAGCTACACATGATAATGTGAACTTGCTCATAATCTCATGTGATTTCCATACTTCTTTGGATGGCACGCTACTTCATTCTGCTATGTATGGATCATATACGCGCTATAAAAATTGTCTCCCTTAGATCAAGAAGACAATACCAAGTCTTGGAAGAAAGAGGGAGAGCAGCCTGCAGTCTCAGGATTGGCACATCGGCCACCATAGCGGCACTGTCGTTTTGCGACCCAATGCGCGCGTGTCCATTATAACGCCCAGGAGCAGCAGTGGCATCCCAACTTCCATTGAATTCCAGGAGTGCCACTGCCGCCCCTAGTGCCACTCCACTGCCGCTCGATCTCCAAAATGCCACGGTATACCATGCGGCACCAAACCGATGCCACCATGACATAGTCCCTAAAGATGGATAAAACCTAAAGGAGTACATTTAAGCTATATTGTCACTTGTGAAGCCGTCTGTGTGCAAAAGTAGGCACATTGCCTTGTAATCCTATCCCTTACCCACCCTCTTTTCTCTTAGTACGATAAATACCTCCCTTTGTCTCAAACTAAGATTCCACAAAGGTCCAGTTAAAAAGGATTAGACAAAGATTTAGAAAAAAATAGGCATGTGCCTCTCTCCCAAGTAGGAAGCACGACCCCTCTCCTTAGATAGGAAACAAGACCACTCTCCTAAGATTGAATCTTGGAGTTGTACAATGCATGTCCCTATACTTGAATCTTATATAGGAGTGATTCATATTACTTGGATCTTTTCTCGTGATTCTATTTTTGCAATATTTTCACTCCTAGGTTTTTATTCTGAGTCTTCTCTCTCTCTCTCTCTCTCTCTCTCTCTCTCTCTCTCTCTCTCTCTCTCTCTCTCTCTCTCTAGGAGTGTGATATATATATATCACACTCTCTCTGTCCCTCCCTCTCCCCCTCCTCCTCTCCCTCTCTTGGATTCTATCTACTTGGTGATCTGGACCAACAAGGGCAATCGGACTGTGTGGGGTGTTTATTTGTATTCCTGATTTCCCCTCTTGTGTTCACCGCGTTCATCCATCCCACACAAGTCAATTCATGAGATTAGGACCCTCTCCAAGGTTGGATCTCATCACATGGTATGAGCAACTCGGGGTTGTTAGGGATTTGACATCGATCTCCCCCAAATCTCCCAATATTTTCTTTGTTCCCAAAAAAATAGCCCCACCAGTTTTTCTTTCGATTGATCTCTAAAATTGGTGAGTTTGGAGTGGTTATCCATAGATCTAATGCATTAGGTTTTAACCTTCCTTTCTTTGCGTTGTCAAGCCTCAATTTTACCAATTCCCCACAAATTTGAGGAATTTCAGAGCCAACATCCACCCCGTCCACAAACACCCCGATATCGATTTTCCAGTAACGGTACTACCGCCTGAGCCAAGCAGCACTACCACACGAGCATGACAAGTGGCACTACCGGCCCTCATAGCGGTACTACCGGCATGGGAAACTTCAATTTCTTTCATATTTTTTGTTATGGCATTTTAATGGTTGTTTGGGTTTTCATTTCAGAGTAATGAGTTGAGACACTACTAGGAAAACAGCTATAGATATACGAATCTTTAGTGGCGCATATGTTATACCATGCGCCACAGAAAAACAACAGTGACGCATTACACCAAATGTGCCATCGAGGCCTTCACTCTTCTGTGGCGCATTCCGCGGAACGGTGCGCCACAGAAATATGGTGGGACCCGTCAACGGGGTTGGGCTCCCTCGCTTTCTATAACTTCTGTGGCGCATACGACCATATGCGCCACAGAAAGTGAAGAGGGGCCCATCACAGAATTCAGTTGACCAACATTCGGTGACGCATATGTCTATATGCGCCATAGAAAGTGATGTTTCTATGACGCATATAGATGTGCGCCACAGAATGTGGAAAAACATATTCCCCTCTGGATCGCCTTTTAACTTTTGTAAAAAATAAACGAAAATGATAAAAACTTCAAAAAAAAATCCTCTGAGATATAGTTATATTTTGTGGTATAGTTGTAGAGAAAATTAAAAAACATGAATTTTGATGTATTTTGCAAAAAAAAAAGGTCATGGCACGGTAAAACAGCTATAACGTTTGCATACGATGTGGAAAAAAGTTTTACCCATCAAAATGATTGTGTCAAAATTTCCTACTCGAATTCAACAGCCAAAGGCTGTTTTGGAATTTACAGATTCCTCAAATTCAAAAAGAGTAAAAAGTTATGGCAGAAAGAAGATTTTTTCATGCAAAAAAATAAAAAAGGAGGACAAACTTCTGTGGCGCATTTCTCCCATATGCGCCATAGAAGTCTTAGGCCGGATTCGAAATTTTAATCCCGCCGCCTCTTCCTCTCCTCCACACTTTTCTCCCTCCACTTCTTCTCTCCTTCTCCTCCCCTTCTTCCTCACCTTCTCCTCCTCTTCTCTCCTCCTCCACCCCGATGAGCTCCTCCTTCCTCCTCCCTGATGGCGCCTGATAGCGCTTTGTCGGGAAACCCCAAGAGCAAGGTGTGAAGAGCACAGCAGCAAGTCCTCCCTCGGTAAGAAACCGAGGTTATCAAACCAGTAGGAGGAAGGAAACGTCTCAAAGGTGTTGCAAGCAACTTGAAAACCTACACAATACAAACTCAAGACTTTGCCCCAACGAACAGTGAGGTTGTCAATCTCACTGGTTGCTGTAACAAAGGATTAACTGTATGGTGTGGAAGGTGATAGTGGTTTGCAGAAAGTAAACAGTAACAATGGAGGATGTATCAATGGTAAAGATTGGACCGGGGTCCATAGTTCACTAGAGGTGTTCTCCTTAGATTAACAAACATGGCATGTTGGGTAAACAAATTACAGCAGGGCAATTGATAGGACTGAGCAAGGCATAACAATGCAATACTAGACATTCATGATCCTATGAGATTCGATTGGGCAATACAACAAAATACGTAGACCGCCATCCAACTGCATCTATGACTAGAAATCCACCTTCAGGTTATCATCCGAACCCCCTCCAATATTAAGTTGCAAGCAACAGACAACTGCTTTAAGCAAAGTGTGTAAGGTAAACAATCCACTTGTTCCAAGTGGCAATAGCACATCTACAACCTTAGAGATTTATGTCACTTCCCTTAGATTAAATAGAGGCATGAATCCACTATCGAGCATAAATACCCCCTCTTGGAGTCACTAGCATCTACTTGACCAAGATAGCTACTAGAAACGGAGAGCATGCAAGATCACAAACAACATAGACATGATAGAATCAATAAGACAAAACCATTAATCAATCTGACACGGTAATCTCAATATCCATCGGATCCCCGCAAACACAACATGCATGATTACAAATATATATGATCTTGATCATGAATGGAGCTCACAAGATCTAAACATGATAGCACAAAGGAGGAGATACAACCATCTAGCTACTACATGGACCCGTAGTCCAAGGTGGAACTACTCACGCTTCATACCGGAGGCTGGCATGATGAAGAAGAAGGCCTCCGGGATGATCTCCCCTTCGGCAGGGTGCCGGGAAGAGCTTCAGACCCCCCTCGATCTAGGGACGATGGTGGCGGCTGCTACAGACGGTTCCGTGGAATATTGATCGGGTACTTAGGGTTTTGGCATCGGGGGGTTTTTATAGGCGAAGAGGCGAGGCAGGGGTGGCCAGGGTGGTCACACCCTCCTAGGCGCGGCTAACCCTAGCCCGCGCCGCCAGGGGGTGTGGCCCCCTGGTGCTTCCCCTCCGTCTCGTACTCTGGCTCCGTGTTCCCCACGGTAAAATATTGACTTTGGCTTTTGTCCTGTCCAATTTCGAGGATATTGATTTTCTGCCTTTCTAGAACCAAAAACTGAAGAAAACAGGCAATTGGCACTGTGGCATCTTGTTAATGGGTTAGTACCAAAAAACATATAAAAACATCTCAAAGTGTAGACAAAGCAAAGCAAAGTTGATACTAAACAAGCATAGAACATCAAAAATTATAGATACGTTTCCGACGTATCAAGCATCCCCAAGCTTAACTCCTGCTCATCCTTTAGTAGGTAAGTGATAAAAATAATAATTTTTAAGGTGACATGCACCATCAAAATCAAGATCAAACCATTTGCAAGCATTGAAACCTGGGATCAAAGAACTCTAAACATGAGCATGAAAGATGGAGTTTTAATAGTAAGAAAAAGTAACTATGCATGCAACATGAAAGGATACAAACAAATATCATGAATAACATGCATTGAAAAGCGTTTGTTTGTTTTACATACAGAAAACATAGCATAGTGGCATTCATCTTGTCCCTCATGGAGTAGCAAATTGATCCATAGGACACCTTCAACGTTCATAAGAGTGACTAGATACAAATAGCACAAGAACAAGTAATATCAACAATATGCATCAATCAATAAGTTTTAGGACAATGCACATAGAACTAAGAATGGCAACTATGCTCTCTTAACTGGTCCCTAAAGGTATAAGGTGGAGAATCAATATAATGGTGGAAGAAAGGTCCTTCATAAAGGGAAGCAGGGATTTCAGGTTTCATAAAGAGCTTCCAAAAATTATGGTACTTGTTAGCTTTCAGCTCTCATTGCCCTATCATAAGCATCTTGAAGTGATTAAGGTTAAAGTGAACAAACTATGGAGTATATGCTTGACAAAGTATAAGTTGGCAATCTCATGTCCCTTGAATACGAGGGCCGCTCCTCATGCTACTCAACTTTAGTTACTTGCAGGTTCTTGTCATAGTAAGTACATGTGTATCATAGAGAACTACCAACGGGGTACCCCTTATACATGATAGAGGAGCTATCCCATAATCAAAATGACAAGGCAAGCAGACAATGAGCATCTCAGCATTCATCTTATTTACCATGGAAATATGATGCTTTTTTTCTCTTTCCTCTTTTCTTATTTTTTCTTTTTTCTTAATCTCTTTTTTTATAAGAAGAATGCTTCATAGATGTCACTATGGTGATGCTGCAAGTTTCCACCATGATTAGGCATGGCTTCGGCTAGTGGCCCAGACGTTTCTCTAACACACATACATAACTCCATGCACTTACAAGCTCCCCTTTCATTTCACACCGACGACATTCATAGACAAAAGAGCATGATATCAACTGTGTACAAAGTACAAGTGCAATGTTGAAAGCGTTCCCCATGACAGCATGGTTCTGCTAATTCCAACATATAAGTCCAAGCATATACAACATAGACGACACAATGGTTCGAGTTTATTAGGGGCAAGAAAAATAAAGCGTGCCATCAAGTTTGTGAGAGCTTTAATCACTAAGTTTTCACATAACAAAAATACTTTTTAATTGGAAGATAGATGAAAACAAGAATATACTTGGAATGGTGTAACACACCATGCATAGGAATTTATAGTGGACACTTTGGAATAACTTGATTTCTTGGGAGTTGGATGCATGAGTAGAGCTTATTCATACAAGTGGAGGCTAGCAAAAGACTAGGAGCGACCAACTAAGAGAGCAATAATGGCCATAATCATGCAGAACGACAAAACATTACTAATCAAAGCATAAAGTGGTACTACAAGTTAAGGACTAAATGATCATAGAGGATATGGTGACTTGTCATAGTCATAACATGGTGTGAGCATGTGCCAAGTCAACCCAAACAAAGCATCAAAGGAGAATACCACAATATTACGCTTTTGTATGCTAAAACAACACATGATTCTTTCAAGGCACACTACGCAATCCCAATCGTTTGGAACAAGTCATGCTACATCAATAATCACTAAGCATAAGGTCAAAACAACACTTAGCATGGCATGCTAAAGTCTAAGTCGCAGTCAAAGCAAGCTCCTCTTGTACTACTCAAGCAAGAACTTTCTACTCCTCTCCAACACCAATCAACTATTTGAAACAACACAGCGAGAAGGGTGGTCCAAACTACTTTATTCAAGCAAACTATGCAAACTAATCAAACCAAACGAAAACTAAGATGCTCCAAGAACAACACAACTGTGCATGAAACAATAAAAATGAAGTGTCTAGAAAGACCTGAGCTTTTTATTGATGAAGAAGGGGATGCCTTGGGCATCCCCAAGCTTACTGGGGCATCCCCAAGCTTTGACGCTTGTACCTCTTGAATATTTCTTGGGGTGACACGGGGTGGCATCCCCAAGCTTGAGATTTTGTCAATTCTTCATCTCATTACATCATTCTCTCTCTCTACACCTGCAAAATTGCCTTCATACAAAACTTCACACAATCTTTATTAGCAACATTAGCGTATTCAAAAGATAATAGACCTTTGGGTTTAGCTTTAGAACAGAAAAACTTTCACTCAAAACACAAGCTACTGTAGCAATTCCCTCAAAAGCTCAATTTCCCAAAAAGAACCCAAAAAGGAATCAATAAGAAGCAAACGCAAATAATGGCAGAAATCTGTCAAAACAGATCAGCAGGTAGAAATCGATTTTTTCGAAGACCTTCTATTGCTCAAATCAAAAAGTGTTGAACTAACGAAAGTTAGCTAACATACTGGGGGATTTGTTCACAAAATATCATCTCAATACTACTTACAGAGATTCCTCACAATTTTTTACAGTGGAGCACAAAAATCTGTTTCGGGTCAGGAACTCACCAAATCTTACTTCCCTCTCATTAGAGGTCATTCTTGGCACAAAAAAACAAACAAAAAGGATAAGGAGAGGTCATTACTGAAGTAATAACTTCCAAGACTCAAGAAAACTTTTGGGTTATCTCCCAATAAGTACTTTTCTTTAACGCCTTTAAGTTAGGCATGATAGTTTGAGAAGATGCTCGTATAAGAAATATGAATTGAAGTAAAAGAGAGCGTCAAGAAGCAAATTCAAAACACATTTAAGTCTAAAGAACTTCCTATGCATAGGAATCTTGTAAAGAAACAAGTCACAAAAGCACAAAACAACAAGCATAGGAAAGCAAAACAAGTGCAACTTCAAAATTTTCAACATAAAGAGAAGGAACTTAATATTATTGAGATGCATAAAACCATGTTTCCCTCTCTCATAATAACTTTTAGTAGCATCATGAATAAAATTAACAATATAGCTATCACATAAAACATGTTTTTCATGATTTACAAACACATAATTTTTATCAAGCTCAAAAATAGTGGGATTAAAACCTTCAAACCAACTCTTAACAATTTTATAACAAGGAGATTGATCTTTCAATATAGGACCATCATCTAGAGCTTTATCATAAACATTTTCTAAGCAAAACTCTTTAGTACCATGCATTTCGAATTTAGGCACAAATATAGGATTATCATAGATAACAGGAGCATAACTATTATCACAAGTTTTACCCATAGCAGGTATTTCAAAAGAATCTACAGGAACATAATGATGGCGCCTAGTACTTGTCGTGGAATGCTTCGTTGCAAACCCCAAGAGCAAGGTATGAAGCAGCACAACAGCAAGTTTCCCTCAGTAAGAAACTGAGGTTATCAAACCAGTAGGAGGAAGGAAACGTCACACAGGTGTTGCTAGCAACGCGGAGACCTGCACAACACAAACTCGAGACTTTGCCCCAACGAATCAGTGAGGTTGTCAAGCTCACCGGTTTGTTGTAACAAAGGATTAAACATATGGTGTGGAAGATAATGGTTTGCATCAAGTAAACAAGTAACAGTGGAGGATGTATCAATGGTAAAGATTGGACCGGGGTCCATAGTTCACTAGAGGTTCTCTCCTTAGATAAACAACATGGCATGAAGGGTAAACAAATTACAGCGAGGCAATTGACAGGAACTGAGCAAGGCATAACAATGCAATTACTAGCCAAAAAGATCCTATGAGGTTGATTGGGCAATACAACAATATACATAGACCGCCATTCAGCTGCATATATGACTAGAAGTCCACCTTCAGGTTATCATCTGAACACCCTCCGGTATTAAGTTGCAAGCAACAGACAACTGCTTTAAGAAAAGTGTGTAAGGTAAACATTCCACATGTTCCATGAACAAGAGACCGTTGCTTTCTCCCTAGTAGCAACAGCACATCTACAACCGAAGAGATTTCTGTCACTTCCCTTGGAAACTAGAGGCATGAACCCACTGTCGAGCATAAATACCCCCTCTTGGAGTCACTAGCAACTACTTGGCCAAGATAACCACTAGCAACGGAGATCATGCAATATCACAAACAACACGGACATGATAGAATCATAAAGATAAAATCATTAATCAAACCAACATAATAATCTCAATATTCATCGGGAGCCGCAAATACAACATGCATGATTACAAATAGATTCGATCTTGATCATGAACGAAGCTCACAAGATCTATACATGAAAGCACAAAAGAGGAGATACAACCATCTAGTTACTACATGGACCCATAGTCCAAGGTGTAACTACTCACGCATCATACTGGAGAGAAGGCCTCAGGGATGATCTCCCCTCCGGCAGGGTGCCGGGAAGAACTTCAGATCCTCCCCGATCTATGGACAATGGTGGCGGCGGCTACAGACGGTTTCGTGGATTTCTGATCGGGTACTCAGGGTTTCTGCATCGGGGGCTTCTTATAGGCGAAGGGGCGAGACTAGGAGGCAGCCAGGGCCACCAAATGCTAGCCAGGCACGGGCCCACCTGCCTAAATGGATACGGGTAGGCTACACTAGCGCAAATCAAAATTTTCTACCGTGTAAACCAGGATTACTGTTGTCATAGATCACGGGATTACCACTAGACGCGCAGTTGCGGAATCGATGAAGCGCGTCGAGGCAGTGCAGTGTTCCACGTCTCCTCCTTGTCCTCGTCCCACGAGAAGCTCCCCTTGCGCGGCTCGTCCAAACGCTACAGATGCACTGCCTCCGAGGTATCCACACGTACAGGGTGGAAGCGTCAGACGCCGGACTGCTAGGTCCACACGTGCAACATAGGCGTGAGGAGTGGCGGCTGGGTGGAATGGTCTAAGGTATGAGCCTGGTCAGCTCGCCCCACCCTCTCTTATATAGGCGTCCCTAGTGGGCTTCTACATTAGCAACCCATTAGTAGCCTAAGCCTGGTTTAGTTCGGATCTAATCCTCATTAGGCTTCTAGCCCCTTAAGTGTGTGACCCTATAGGTTCATATACGTGTAGACATGACATGAATACACTTATTCTGTCAATAGTTGGTAGCGGCCTCTAGCAAGACGTGTCAACTCCTAAACGCATACAAAGATCATATCAGACGAACCATCACAAGGTTTAGTACATGTATTTCCCTTTGCCTCACGATATTTGGTCTAGCTCCAAGCTGACCTCTCTTTCTCGATACCGTAACTCGGAATCCCTTTACTAGGTTAACTCTTAACCTTATGTAGCATGGCCATGCATTTCTGGATCCGATCACTCGAGGGGCCCAGAGATATCTCTCTCAAGTAGAGAGGGGCAAATCCCATCTTGATTGACCATGCCTTGCAGCATGCTTCAGGACAAACCCAAAAGCTACCTTTATAACTACCCAGTTACGGTACAACGTTTGATAGCCCCAAAGTAGGCCGATCCACATCTCAAGTACATGCGACAATCTCAGGTCTAAGGACAAAACGTACACGATGTGTAGAGAGAGAGCTGCAACTAATTGCTAGTCTCAAGTTGGGTCAGACCAACCCCATGTTCATAACATGTGCCCACATCATTGGTTTGACATCTCCATGTCTATGACTTGCAAAACATAGTCATCAACCAATCGATGTGCTAGTCTAATATTCACGTGTGTCCTCACATGAACTCCGACTAGGGACAACTATTAAATAACCATACAAGTAAAGAGTTTCACAAACAATTCACATAATTGTCAATCAATACAAGTTGCCTGATATGGATATTCAAGGAACATTACAATAGCTCATGGATACATGTGAAATATAATCATCTCTATGATTGCCTCTAGGGCATATTTCCTTCACTTCCCCCGCGCTTGGGGTGGGTCTACCCCCTGGCTATCCCCTCCGGCTCTTCTCTGGACTTCTTGTTCCCCATGAAAAGTAATTGACTTTGACGTTTGTACCGTCCAATTTCGTTACTAACTTTTCTGAAACCAAAAACAGTAGAAAATAGGCATCTGGCACTGTTGCAACTTGTTAATAGGTTAGTACCAGAAAACATGTAAAAAGCATCTCAAGGTGTGGACAAGTAAAGCAAAGTAGATACTAAACAAGCATGGAGCCTCAAAAATTATAGATACGTTTCCAACGTATCACATAACATTCATCCTCCTTTGGTAAGCATGGGGGACAATCAAATAATGTAAGAGGTAAAGGGTTACTCTTATTAGAAGGTAGGCATGGGTAGATCCTTTCTTCCTCCTCTTTACCATCACTCTCCTCCTCTTTTTCATCTAATGAGCTTTCAGGTTCCGCAATTTCGTCTTTCATAGGCTCCTGCAAGGCATTAGTCTCTTCCGTTTGTGGAAAACACCTATTAAAATATTCAACAATATAGCCATTTTCTTCCTTGTAATTATCAAAGCGAAATTTAAGTATCTCATAAACCTCATATTCATAAGGTGCATCATCAGTATTTTCAAGCAAACTGGCAAGTTCAAATGCACCCTTGAAGGCAATAAATTCTTCAATTTGTTGCACACCATAAAGTCATAATTTCCTTTAACATAAGAAGACATGGTAACATTATCATTATACTCACATTGAAAAGGTAGGTGTTTATACCTCCTACACCAATAAGATTTATCAAAGCAATAAGTAACATTATAAGTAGAGCACACCCCTCTAGCAATAGTATTCAAATTATCAATTTGTTCCCATAAGTGTTTCCCTTTTTGTGACAAACAGTGTTCCTTATAAAAATACTTTTGTTATTCCGTGAACCCACCTTGCCAATAAGAACTAGTTTCAAAGAAACCATCCATTGATAGAAAGCATGACAAAGCAAGGCAATAACAGACTAGCAACTAGAGTAGGAACTAATTTTTTTGTTTTTGATAAGAGAAAGCAAACCAAACTGAACTATTTTTTTGGAGTTTTTGATAAAATGAGGCAAACAAAACCTAGCAAAAGAAACTAAGCAAAACAACAACAAAGTAAAGAGAAAGGTTGAGAAGGACTCCCCTTGTGAAGACGTCCTTAGCCTCCCCAGCAACGGCGCGAGAAAACTTGTTGATGGCGCCCGATAGCGCTTCGTCGGGAAACCCCGAGAGCAAGGTGTGAAGAGCATAGCAGCAAGTCTTCCCTCAGTAAGAAACCGAGGTTATCGAACCAGTAGGAGGAAGGAAACGTCTCAAAGGTGTTGCGATAGCGCTTGACGAGGTGGAAGAGGTTGAAGTAGATTCCCCAGTAACGGCACCAGAAAGCTTGATGGCGTCTGGTGTTTGACGTGGAAGTGCTTCATTGGAAACCCCAAGAGCAAGGTGTGAAGCACCAAGCAGCAAGTTTTCCCTCAATTGAGGCCGAGGTTATCGAACCAGAACGAGGAAAACGTCACACAGGTGTTGCAAATAACATGGAGACCTGCACAACACAAACTCAAGAGTGTGCCCCAATGAATCAGTGAGGTTATCAAGCTCACCGGTTTGCTGTAACAAAGGATTAAACGTATGGTGTGGAAGGTAATGGTTTGCAGTAAGTAAACAAGTAACAGCGGAAGATGTATCAATGGTAAAGATTGGACTGGGGTCCATAGTTCACTAGAGGTGCTCTCCTTAGATAAACAACATGGCATGAAGGGTAAACAAATTACAGCGAGGCAATTGACAGGAATTGAGCAAGGCATAACAATGCAATTACTAGCCGGAAAGATCCTATGAGGTTGATTGGGCAATACAACAATATACATAGACCATCATCCAACTGCATCTATGACTAGAAGTCCACCTTCAGGTTATCATCCGAACCCCCTCCAGTATTAAGTTGCAAGCAACAGACAACTGCTTTAAACAAACTGTGTAAGGTAAACATTCCACATGTTCCATGAACAAGAGACCGTTGTTTTCTCCCTAGTAGCAACAACACATCTACAACCGAAGAGATTATTGTCACTTCACTTGGAAACTAGAGGCATGAACCCACTATCGAGCATAAATACTCCCTCTTGGAGTCACTAGCAACTACTTGGCCAAGATAACCACTCGGATCCCCGCAAACACAACATGCATGATTACAAATAGATTAGATCTTGATCATGAACGGAGATCGCAAGATCTATACATGAAAGCACAAAGGAGGAGATACAACCATCTAGCTACTACATGGACCCATAGTCCAAGGTGGAACTACTCATGAATCATACCGGAGAGAAGGCCTCCGGGATGATCTCCCCTCCAGCAGGGTGCCGGGAAGAACTTCAGATCTCCCTGATCTAGGGACGATGGTGGCAGCGGCTACATACGGTTTCATGGATTTCTAATCGGGTACCGAGAGTTTCTATATCAGGGGCTTCTTATAGGCAAAGTGGGAGACCGAGGAGGCTGCCAGGGAGGGCAAATCCTACCCAGGCGCGGGGTAGGGCCCACCCGCGCCTGGGGTGGGTCTGGCCCCCTGGCCGGCCTCCTCGTCTCTCCTCTAGACTTCTTGTCCCGATGGAAAGTTATTGACTTTGTCCTTCGTCCTGTCCAATTCCTAGAATATTTCTTTACTAACTTTTCTGAAACCAAAAACAGCAGAAAACAGGCATCTAGCACTGTTGCAACTTGTTAATAAGTTAGTATCAGAAAACATGTAAAAAGCACCTCAAAGTGTAGACAAGTAAAGCAAAGTAGATACTAAACAAGCATGGAGCATCAAAAATTATAGATACGTTTCCAACGTATCAACATCCCCAAGCTTAACTCCCGCTCGTCCTCGAGTAGGTAAGTGATAAAAGAATAATTTTTTAGGTGACATGCACCCTCACAATAAAGATCCAACCATTTGCAAACATTGAAAGCTGCGATCAAAGAACTCTAAACATGTGCATGAAAGATGGAGTTCTAAGAATAGGACATAGTAACTATGTATGCAACATGGCAAGCTACAAACAAAGATCATGAATAATATGCATTGAAAAACGTTTGTTTGTTTCACATGTAGAAAACATAGCATAGTGGCAATCAGCTTGTCCCTCATAGAGTAGCAATATAATGCATAGGACACCTTCAAAGTTCACAAGGGTGATTAGAAACAGATAGCACATGAACAAGTAATAAAACAATATGCATCAATCAATAAGCTTTGGAATATTGCACACAGAATGACAACTATGCTCTCTTAATGGTGCCTAAAGGTAGAAGGTGGAGACTCAAATAATGGTGGAAGAAAGGCCTTTTTGTAAAGGAAGCAGAGATTACAAGTTTCAAAAAGAGCTTCCAAAAATTATGGTACTTGTTAGCTTTCAGCCCTCATTGCCCCTATCATAAGCATCTTGAAGTGGTTAAGGTTAAAGGGGCAAAGCTGGAGTATATGCTTGACAGAGTATAAGTTAGCAATCTCAAGTCCCTTGACTATGAGGGCTACACCTCATGGATACTCAACTTAGGGCCCAGGCAAGTTCTTGTCACTGTAAGTATTTGCATATCATTAAGAACCGCCAATGTGGTACCCCTTGCACATGGCACAAGAGCTTTCCCATAACCAAAATGACAAGGCAAGCAGATAATGAGCATCTCAGCAATTCTTCTTAGGTACCATGGGAATATGGTGCTTTTTTCTCTCTTTACTCTTTTCTCAATGTGTCTCTCTTTTTTTATAAGAAGAATGCTTCATAGATGTCACTATGGTGATGTTGCAAGTTTCCACCATGATTAGGCATGGCTTAGGATAGCGGATCAGGCGTTTCTCTAACACAGAATACAAACTCCATGGACTTACAAGTTCCCACTTCATTTCACACCGGTAACATCCATAGACAAAAGAGCATGATATCAATGGAGTACAAAAAGTACAAGTGCAATGTTGAAAACGTTCCCCGTGACAACACGGTTCTGCTAATCCCAACTTATAAGTGCAAGCATATACAACAAAGTTGCCTCAATGGTTCAAGTTTATTAGTGGCAAATAATAAAATGTGCCATCAAGTTCGTGAGGGATTTAATCACTAAGTTTTCACATAACAAAATAGGTTTTAATTGGAAGATAGTTGAAAACAAGAATATACTTGGAATGGTGTAACACATCATGCATAGGAGTTTATAGTGTACACTTTGGAATAACTTGGTTTCTTGGGAGTTGGAAGCATGAGTATAACTTACTCATACAAGTGGAGGCTAGCAAAATACTGGGAGCAACCAACTAAGAGAGCAATAATGGCCAAAATTATGCAATGCAACAAAGCAAACTAATCAAAGCAAAGAGTGGTACTACAAGTCAAGGACTAAATGATCGTAGAGGCTAATGGTGATTTGTCATAGTCATAACATGGTGTGAGCATGTGCCAAGTCAACCCAAGCAAAACATCAAAGGAGAATACCACAATAATATACTTTTGCATGCTAAAACAACGCATAATTTTTTCAAGGCACACTGAGCAATCCCAATTGTTTGTAACAATACATTCTACAGCAATAATCACTAAGCATAATGCTAAAACAACACCTAGAATTTCATGCTAAAGTCTAAGTCACAGTCAATGCAAGCTCCTGTTGCACTTCAAGCAAGAACTTACTATTCCCTTCCAAACACCAAGCAAACTTATTTGCAAAACAACACAGGGAGAACGGAGGTACAAACTACTAAAGCAAACTAAACAAACTAAGCAAAGCAAACAAAACTAAGACGCTCCAAGAACAACATAACTGTGCATGAAACAATAAAAGTGAAGTGTATAGACAAACCTGAGCTTTTTATTGATGAAGAAGGGGATGCCTTGGGCATCCCCAAGCTTTGAAGCTTGTACCTCTTGGATATTTCTTGGGGTGACACTATGGTGGCATTCCCAAGCTTGAGCTTTTGTCCATTCTTCATCTCATTGCATCATTCTCTCTCTACACCTGAAATTTTTTCCTTCATACAAAACTCACACAATCTTCATTAGCAACATTAGCTTATTCAAAAGATATTAGACCACTGGCAAAGCTTTGGAACAACAAGGATTTTCACTAAAAACACAAGCTACTGAAGTAACTCCTTCAAAGATACTCAATTTACCTGAAGAGAGCTCAAAAAGGAATCAATAAGAAGCAAATGCAAATAATGGCAGAAATCTGTCAAAACAGACCAGGAAGTAGAAACGAATTTTTTTGAACATCATATGTTGCTCAAATCAAAAAGTGTTGAACTAACTAAAGTTATACAACATACTGGGGGATTTATACGTAAATTTTGAGCTCAATCCTAGTTACACAGCCTCCTCAAGAATTTTGTTGGTGGAGGATAGAAATCTGTTTCGGGACAGCAACTCCCCAAATCTTAGTTCTCTCTCATTAGAGGTCATTCTTGGCACAAAAAGCAAACAAAAAGGATAAGGAGAGGTTATTATAGAAGTAATAACTTCCAATACTCAAGGAAACTCTTGGCTTATCTCCCAACAAGTACTTTTGTTTAACGCCTTTAAGTTAGGCACAAGAAGCAAGAAGAATCAAGTATTTTCAAATGAAGAAGCATTAACATGAAATCTTGATTTCAAAGGAGGAGCAAAAAGCAAATTCTATCTCCTCATAGTGAAGTGTTCAATACCATTTTGAATGGAAATTGATATTTGATGGTGCCTTCTTTCATATCAATGATGGCACCAACTGTTCTAAGAAAAGGTTTTCCCAAAGTAATAGGACAAGAAGCATTGTATTCGACATCCAAAACATAGAAATCAACATGGACATAAGCATTGTTAACCATAATGAGAATATCATTAATACTCCCCATGAGTTTCTTCTTAGCATTATCATTGAGTGGGACATTCAAATAACAATCTTCTAATGGTGGTAAATCAAGCATTTCATAAATCTTCTTAGGCATAATAGAGATACTAGAACCAAGATCACATGAAGCTTTGAGATCAAAGTCATTCACTTGCATATTAATAATGGGTTCCCAACTATCTTCTACTTTCCTAGGAATAGAAGCTTTGTGTTTTAGCTTCTCTTCCTTAATCTTAACAAGAGCATCTGTAATGTGTTTGGTAAAGGCAACATGCATATCACTAGTATCAGGACTTCTAGCAAGCTTTTGTAGGAACATAATCACTTCAGAAATATTGCAACCATCAATATCAAAATCAAACTTAGCATCACTAGTAGTAGTATCAATAGGCTTAGGCATAGTAGGATGAGGAATAGGGGCTACTTGTGGTTTAGTGGTGATAGTGCACACACTATTGTTTCTATCAATTTTAGCTTCCCTTTCCCACCTAGCATGAAGTTGAGCTAACAACCTAACATTTTCATCAATAGTAACTTGTATGGCATGAGCAGTAGCAAAGGTGTTTCCATAGTTTCAGGTTTAGCAGCCATTTTATTAAACAAGGAAGTTTGAGCTTCAGACAAAGAGGATATATTTTTCTCAACAGTTAAAAGCTTTTCCTCTATAGTCTTATTGAAAGTGGTTTATTTACTAATAAAGTCCTTAAGCGTGACTTAAAGTTCAGAGGGGGCACTTCTAGCATTACTGTAAGAGCTTCCATAGGAATTGCCATTATTAGGAGGATAAGGCCTATAATTATTCTTGCTACCAAAATTATTCCGATAGGCATTGTTGTTGAAATTGTTGTTTCTAATGAAGTTCACACCAACTTGCTCTTCTTGAGCAACCAAAGAGGCTAAGGGAACACTATTAGGATCTAGAGGAGCTTTCCCATTAACAAGCATAGCCATAATAACATCAATCTTTTCACTCAAAGAGGAAGTTTCCTCAACATAATTTACTTTCTTACCATGTGGAGTTCTCTCAACATGCCATTGAGAGTAGTTAACCATCATATTATCAAGGAGCCTTGTTGCAGCACCCAAGGTGAGTCTCATAGAAGTATCTCCAGCAGCAGAATCCAGCAGGTTTCTTGAGGAGAAGTTCAAACATGCATAAAAAGTTTGGATAATCATCCAAGCAGTGAGTCCACGAGTAGGGCAATTTTTAACCAAAGATTTCATTATTTCCCAAGAAGGAGCAACATGTTCACTATCAAGCTGTTTAAATTTCATAATGTCACTTCTCATAGCAATAATCTTAGTAGGAGGATAGTACTTTCCAATAAAAACATCTTTGCACTTAGTCCAAGAATCAATACTATTTTTAGGCAAAGATAGCAACCATTCTTTAGCTTTTCCCCTCAAGGAGAAAGGAAAAATCTTGAGCTCAATAATATCTCCATCTACATCCTTATACTTTTGCATCTCACAAAGTTCAACAAAGCTATTAAGATGGGCAGCAGGATCATCAGAACCAGCACCAGAAAATTGCTCTCTCATCAAAAGATTCAACAAAGCAGGCTTAATTTCATAAAAGCTAGCATCAGGAGCAGGTGGAGCAATAGGTGTGCTTAGGAAATCATTGTTGTTGGTGCTAGTGAAGTCACACAACTTAGTGTTCTCAGCAGAGTTCATTTTGGCAAAAGTGGGCAAGCCAAAAACAGCAGCAACAGCTAGAGCAGGAACTATTTTTTTTGTGTTTTTGAATAAAGAAAGCAAACCAAGCTAGACTATTTTTTTGGGGTTTTTTTGGAAAGAGGCAAACAAAACCAAGCAAAATAAACAAATCAAACTAAAAACAAAGTAAAGAGAAAGGAAGTGAAGGACTCCCCTAGTGAAGACGTCCTTAGCCTCCCCGGCAACAGTTCCAGAAAACTTGTTGATAGCGCTTGACGAGGTGGAAGAGGTTGAAGTAGATTCCCCAGTAACGGCACCAGAAAGCTTGATGGCGCCTGATGTTTGATGTGGAAGCGCTTCGTTGGAAACCCCAAGAGCAAGGTGTGAAGCAGCAAGCAGCAAGTTTTACCTCAATTGAGGCCGAGGTTATCGAACCAGAAGGAGGAAGGAAACGTCACACAAGTGTTGCAAACAACGTGGAGACCTACACAACACAAACTCAAGACTTTGCCCCAACGAATCAGTGAGGTTATCAAGCTCACCGGTTTGCTGTAACAAAGGATTAAACGTATGGTGTGGAAGGTAATGGTTTGCAGTAAGTAAACAAGTAACAGTGGAAGATGTATCAATGGTAAAGATTGGACCGGGGTCCATAGTTCACTAGAGGTGCTGTCCTTAGATAAACAACATGGCATGAAGGGTAAACAAATTACAGCGAGGCAATTGACAGGAACTGAGCAACTCATAACAATACAATTACTAGACGGAAAGATCCTATGAGGTTGATTGGGTAATACAACAATATACATAGACCGTCATCCAACTGCATCTATGACTAGAAGTCCACGTTCAGGTTATCATCCGAACCCCCTCCAGTATTAAGTTGCAAGCAACAGACAACTGCGTTAAACAAAGTGTGTAAGGTAAACAGTCCACATGTTCCATGAACAAGAGACCGTTGTTTTCTCCCTAGTAGCAATAGCACATCTACAATCGAAGAGATTATTGTCACTTCCCTTGGAAACTAGAGGCATGAACCCACTATCGAGCATAAATAATCCCTCTTGGAGTCACTAGCAACTACTTGGCCAACATAACCACTAGCAACAGAGAGCATGCAAGATCACAAACAACACAAACATGATAGAATCATAAGATAAAACCATTAATCAAACCAACATAATAATCTCAATATTCATCGGATCCCCGCAAATACAACATGTATGATTACAAATAGATTAGATCTTGATCATGAACGGATCTCACAAGATCTATACATGAAAGCACAAAGGAGGAGATACAACCATCTAGCTACTACATGGACCCATAGTCCAAGGTGGAACTACTCACGAACCATACCGGAGAGAAGGCCTCCGGGATGATCTCCCCTCCGGCAAGGTGCCAAGAAGAACTTCAGATCCCCCCGATCTAGGGACGATGGCGGCGGCTACAGACGGTTTCATGGATTTCTGATCGGGTACCGAGAGTTTCTGTATCGTGGGATTCTTATAGGCGAAGGGGGAGACCGAGGCGGCCGCCAGGGCGGGCAAACCCTACGCAGGCGCAGGGTAGGGCCCACCCGCGCCTGGGGTGGGTTTGGCCCCCCTGGCCGGCCTCCTCGTCTCTCCTCTGGACTTCTTGTTCCCCACGGAAAGTTATTGACTTTGTCCTTCGCCCCCTCCAATTCCGAGAATATTTCTTTACTAACTTTTCTGAAACCAAAAATAGCAGAAAACAGGAATCTGGCACTGTTGCAACTTGTTAATAAGTTAGTACCAGAAAACATGTAAAAAGCACCTCAAAGTGTAGACAAGTAAAGCAAAGTAGATACTAAACAAGCATGGAGCATCAAAAATTATAGATACGTTTCCAATGTATCATGTTGCAAGCAACTTGGAAACCTGCACAACAAAAACTCAAGACTTTGCCCCAACGAACAGTGAGGTTGTCAATCTCACCAGTTGCTGTAACAAAGGATTAACTATATGGTGTGGAAGGTGATAGTGGTTTGCAGAAAGTAAACAGTAACAATGGAGGATGTATCAATGGTAAAGATTGGACCGGGGTCCATAGTTCACTAGAGGTGTTATCCTTAGATAAACAAACATGGCATGCTGGGTAAACAAATTACAATAGAGCAATTGACAGGACTAAGCAAGGCATAACAATGCAATACTAGACATTCATGATCCTATGAGATTCGATTGGGCAATACAACAGGATACATAGACCGCCATCCAACTGGATCTATGACTAGAAATCCACTTTCAGGTTATCATCCGAACCCCCTCCAGTATTAAGTTGCAAGCAACAGACAAGTGCTTTAAGCAAAGTGTGTAAGATAAATAATCCACTTGTTCCATGAACAAGAGACCATTGTTTTCTCCCTAGTGGCAACAGCACATCTACAACCTTAGAGATTTCTATCACTTCCCTTAGATTAAATAGAGGCATGAACCCACTATCGAGCATAAATACCCCCTCTTGGAGTCACTAGCATCTACTTGACCAAGATAGCTACTAGAAACAGAGAGCATGCAAGATCACAAACAACACAGACATGATAGAATCAATAAGACAAAACCATTAATCAATCTGAAATAGTAATATCAATATCCATCGGATCCCCACAAACACAACATGCATGATTACAAATAGATACGATCTTGATCATGAACGGAGCTCACAAGATCTAAACATGATAGCACAAAGGAGGAGACACAACCATCTAGCTACTACATGGACCCGTAGTCCAAGGTGGAACTACTCACGCTTCATATCGGAGGCTGGCATGATGATGAAGAAGGCCTCCGAGATGATCTCCCCTCCGGCAGGGTGCCGGGAAGAGCTTCAGATTCCCTCGATCTAGGGACGATGGTGGCAACGTCTATAGACGTTTTCGTGGAATATTGATCGCGTACTTAGGGTTTTGGCATCGGGGGGTCTTTATAGGCGAAGAGGCGAGGCAGGGGGCGGCCAGGGTGGTCACCCCCCTAGGCGTGGCTAACCCTAGCCCCGCCGCCAGGGGGTGTGGCCCCCTGGTGTCTCCCCTCCGTCTCGTACTCTGGCTCTGTAATCACCACGGTAAAATATTGACTTCGGCTTTTGTCCCGTCCAATTCCGAGAATATTGATTTTCTATCTTTCTGGAATAAAAAAAAGAAGAAAATAGGCAACTGGCATCGTGGCATCTTGTTAATAGGTTAGTACCAGAAAACATATAAAAACACCTCAAAGTGTAGACAAAGCAAAGCAAAGTTGATATTAAACAAGCATGGAACATCAAAAATTATAGATACGTTTCCGACGTATCACTCCCTCCTCCTCTACCCCGGTGAGATCCTTCTCATCCCTCCTCCTCCTCCACCCCGGTGAGCTTATCCTCGTCCTACTCCGACAACGACCTCCTCCTCTGGTGACCTCCTACTCCACCGTCGGCCTCCTCCTCTCATCCACCAGCGACCTCCTCCTCCTCCTCCTCCGGCCACCATCGGCCTCCTTCTCCTCCTCCTCCCTCCTCTCCACCCACCTCCGGCGACCCCTACCTCCGTCCAGATATGGCCCGGTTTTTTTTTGAAATTTGAAAAAAATGTGGCGCATATTCGCAATATGCGCCACAGAAGTTTGAGATATGCCCCGCTTTTTTTTGAATTTTGAAAAACACTTCTACGACACATATTGACAATATGCGCCACAGAAGTTTTTGAGACTTCTGTGGCGCATTTCATATGCGCCACATAATTACAATTCAGTGGCGCATTCCCTTATGCGCCATAGAAGTCCAAAACCAATGCGCCACAGATAACCGTTTCCTAGTAGTGATAAGCAAGCCTTCGCAACAACAACACTCTCCATGACACCGACACCGTGAAGCTCAAGATGTTCCCTTTACACCACTAACCATCCGCAAGCCCAAATGTATAAAACTTGTGATCCTTTGCTAACCCCTACCTCCCTTTTGTGTATCATTTCCTATAAGACTAGCTTGTCGAGTATTACGAGCTCTTGCGCTTATGTTACACTAACTAAGAAAGTTGTAATCGTGAGAGCATCTCCACTCGAGGGCCTAAAGCCCCCCTAAAGGGCTATCGGGGATGTCGGCGCTCACGTCTCTATACAGAGATGGTTGGCCTTTTCCGGGACTACATCACTCTAAGTGGGGAAACAATTGTCACCTAGTGTAGCTTCTTGCTTTCTCTCATGAGTGTGCCACTAATGAAGATCAGTCTGTGGGTTACAGGCTAGATGTGATGGATTTTATATATCATGAGATGACTGATGCCATGTTCAACCGGCTTTCCATTCCCTTTATCATGATGCTCATCAAGCACATGCTCCCTCATGAGGATTTCAGCGGCAACCTCGATGGTGAGCACAAGGCAAATAAGATCTAAAACAAGTCAAGGAAGACCTCTCATCCCTCTTCAGCTCCAGAGTCCTTTATGAGAGATGCTAGAGCTAGTGGGCGCAGGCCCCCAGTGCCTCCTATGGCCCGTGAAGTATAGCAACTGAATTTGTTCCAGCGGAACATCTTGTGCATCGGGGTATACACCCACAAGGGGCAGTACGAGGCTTATCGGTAGCGCCATGATATGGTTCACACTCAGAAGGTTATTATCCACCATGTGTCAGGGGCGTCAGGCCACCCTCCCGCTCCTTCAGCTCCCACTCCGCATGCTTAGTGGAACACTTCTGGTCTCAACTATGGAGAGCTCGAGCGCCACTTGTTCCCTGCCATGGCGAGGGATCCTACCCCTCTGGCTGATAATGAGGATGATGATGAGGACGAGAACGACTTTGATGAGTGATCCCTTGAGGCGCTAGCATCGCTCTTCTTACTTTTTGGTGTTTTGATGCCAAAGGGGGGAGAAGTAGTTCTATTAGGTTGCGTGGATCGCATGGGTCAAGCACTAGTATTTGCCTTTTTGTCATTTTCTTTATCGTTGCGTGTGCCCATTTAGCGTTGAACTTTTAATTGCTATTTGGTTTGTATGAGATTATGTGGTCCGTGTGGTACTCTGGATTCATCTCAGTTATCACTAGAATTATCTTTGTGGATTTATCTCTCGGAAAGTATGGATTCATCTATATGCTATGAATTTCTGGTATTATCTCTATGGATGCATCCAAATGGTAGTATGCTTCAAGGCCTCAATAATGATTATCACATTGAATATCTTTATATAATTGAGGACTTTATTCTCCTGGTGGTATGATAATTCTTGTCTAACTCGTCATTTCTTTGTAGTTTTAATCGAGAACGAAGCTCACGCTCATCCGAATAAAGTTGCCTAGATTCGATGGCAAGGTCGAGTTGGAGGATGACAAGGAGTGCCATGTGGAGTTGAATATTGGCCTCCGAAAAGAGGCCTCTACTCCAAGCTTTAAGACGTTTATCGGTGGTAGTGAGCTTGCAGTGGAAAATGTGGTACGGGTTAGAGTGGGGTAGGCTCGTTCCAAACCTTTTGGACAATATCAAGTAAATCGGGCATCTTGGACCAAAAATCTTCAAACTGGAAGGAGCTTTTATTCTTGGGGCCTCAACAACAAAGCAAGAAGAAGAGGGCAATGACCGAAGAGGGATGAGGAGACAGCTTGGAGGATGTGATCATCATGGGATATGTCCCACTCTTCATTACAGAAGAAGGCATCAATCTTGCTCATTGTAGGGGTATTTCGCTCATTGGACCAAGTAAAATTTTGATTTTGCAGGTGAAATTCTTTTAGCTCGTAGGAGTGAAGGGCATTGCGGAATCTCAGGAGTCTATTGTGGTTGACATTATTAGTTACTTTTGTCTCTAGCTCTATGTATTTGATTGAAATCGCCGAGGGCAATCCATTTGGTAGTGGGGGTGGGCTTTAGATCAGTTAGTTCTTGGAAGAACTCATCTTTGAACACATTATTTGTCGAACCATAAGACCACCGTGATCTTGAAGGAGTCATTGTGTCTTTTTGAGGAAACCGTCACCCTTGAAAGTGACCGCCAATTGAGATAATAAGACTAAAACATCATGTTTTATTGTTATATTTAAATTACATGATAAGATTAAGATAACACAGTATTATAAACCATTGTGCGTGCAAACCAGCTTTAGGGGTCAATAGAGGAAGTGCTATTGCTAAGGAAAGTGAAGAGAAAACTATCAGCATGCAAAACATACCAATAGGTTACATATTCAGATTATTGATATATGGGCCTAGCTGATCCACTGATGAGTAATTAGTACCGAGCCACTGATCGCAAGTAAAACCAAGGATAAAAATAGCTAGTCTTCAACACACTAGGATATGATATCATAGTTCCAAATCAAGATCACATCTGCTGCAAAGTCATCCTTCATAAGCTAAGCTGTTACAGTGTTACCAGAAGGTACCACAAATTCAACAACAACCAATTCAGGTTCTGACACAATACCAACTCCCAAGTCCACGACATAACAAGGAATCACGAAAATATATAGGCTACTACAAGTAGTACAAGACATAATTGCTCTCTGTTCACTCCTTGGAGGTCTTGTTGATGAGCGACTTGTGGATGTGAGGGATGACGCCGCCCCCAGCGATGGTGCCCTTGATGAGGGTGTCGAGCTCCTCGTCCCCACGGATGGCGAGCTGCAAGTGGCGCGGGGTGATGCGCTTCACCTTGAGATCCTTGCTGGCGTTGCCGGCCAGCTCCAGGACCTCGGCAGTGAGGTACTCGAGGATGGCCGCGGAGTAGACGGCGGCGGTGGCGCCAACCCGGCCGTTTGCGGAGACCCTCTGCTTGAGCTGCCTGTGGATACGGCCGACGGGGAACTGCAAACGGAAGCGGCAGGTCAGAAAAGCAGGGTAGTATCTGAATTTTGCTAAAGCAAGACACGAGGATTAAATGAGATGTGACATGCAGTTCGTTCGCCATGGCAGCAAGCAACAGAGATTACTGGTACCGCTACTGACCCAGCGGTAAAGAAACATTAAACTGGGTAGATACTGAACCTGAGACAACGGTGTCTTTTTTCACAAGGACCTAGTAACTTATTTGAGATCTCATATGGTAGGGACAGAAATCTGAAGGAAAAGAAAAACACCATATGACTTGTCTCTTGTAGGAAGGAAATATTATGAGTCTAATTCCGCGGTAAGGCCTTGGGGGAAGTTATAGATCTAGCGAATCCCCCAGGCAAAAATCAGCCGGCAATAAAGGGAGAGAGGAGAGGAAAAGGGAACCTGGATCCCAGCGCGGGAGGAGCGGGAGACGGGCGCCTTCTTCTTGTCCTTGTCGGCAGCTGCGCTCTTTGCCGCCGTCGTCTTGGCCGCCAGAAGACCCTTGCCTCCCTTCCCGGCCATCGCTCCTCTCTTGCTTGCTCAGTCCGGTGGATGGATGGGGATGGATGCTTGCTTGGAACCGAACAAGGCTTGCGTGCCCCTTGCTCAGATCTTTTCAGTATTTATTTCGAGGAGGAGGAGGAGGAGGAGGAGGAGTTACATTTGGAGGGAGGGAGGGAGGGAACCCGGTGAATTTTCCCGCGCGCTGGCCTTTTCGGGTTTTGAACCCCAGCGTGCTGATTCGATTCGGCGGCGGAACGGAAAAACTGAAAAAAATAAGCGGGAAGCTGGACAGCGTTTTGGTAGTGGGCCGAAACCTGAGAATTAATAATGGTTCAAGCAATCCAACCCACCACGCGACCAAATTTCGCACCTCATCCAACCTAAACCAAACCCATTACATGAGCCCAACCAAAACCAAAACCAAAACCAAACCTGGTTTACTTTTCACCCAAAAACCAAACTAAATTCCTCATCTTCTGGCCGACTCTCCTTTACATCTTCCTGCCTGTATCGTTGGGGTTACAGTTTGCCCATCCTTCACAGCAGGGGTACTCTCCTTGACAATTTACCTTGGTTTCGGTTTGCTTTTTTTGCTTCATAATGTGGTTTGTTTACATCACGACTCGCTTGACATCAAAACAATATATAGCAGGTAACAGAACTATGTTTGATACGCAGAATGTATCTGCTCCTTAATTGTTGAGAACTATATTGGCACACCTATGATTGACTTGGCATCAGGGTTTGTCTAGGCCGCTCGAATGATGCGGACATTGCAGCGGTCAAAGCACCTCTCTAGCTAGGGTGGCTTTACAGGATCAGGGGAGGAAGGCTTCGAGAATGGTTTTCTAGCAACTGGTGACAGCAGATTCCGCGCATTTGAATTCTCAAAGTTGGCATCCAACGCATTGAAATGCTGGTGACCTCCCTCTAACTCTTACACGGCCAGCGCTGCTTCTCCACTGGGATTAACAAGGAACACTTGACCCTCCAGCGTGTGATCATGTCATCGGTCTTCATTTAGGTTTCTGCAAATTATATACCCAAGAGTTAACCTTATATTACTTCAGGAGAAACAATAATTGGCAACTGAGCTTATGAGAATGAATGCACGAGCCACCTAGGATTGCCAATTCATCCCTAGCACGTTCATGCACAATACAAAGTGTCCATCAGATGCTCAAATTTTACATCTAATGGTAGCATTTTTATGTTGGCATCTTTGTGGTATTGACACACAAAAAATACTAGCAAAAAAATAGACATACATGACCAATGGCACCACGAGGTTACCTCAACGAGTGCCACCAATAGATAACCTTTCCTATTACTAACGTTCCAATGCAGAATGCTACAATACCTGGACACGCAGATGCAGTGACGTTCAACTTTGATCACAAACATCTAATATAGCAGGATGAAATAGAAGTTAGGAGAGGTTCAGTAGAAATTCACAAGGTACAGAATCTTACATCTCTTCTTGCGTTTACTGCATCCTTCAATACAGACAGCCTCCTTTCGAATGAGTTACCACGCATCTGAGACAATTTATAAGACAAAGCACGAGGTTAGCTCCCAAAGTTAAACGGAAGAGAAAGCACACAAACCTATGAGGAAAAGGCTTACAGCTGATTTTGCAGAGTCCCATGTGAAGAACCTGATGAAATACTGGGGCTCATTTCTTTCATTGATGATGTAAACTGCTGTTTCTCATGATAAATTTTACATTAGAATGTCAAGTTCTAGAAATTTCTGGCACAATAGAGAGTTTCATGAATCCGATGTGTAAACTAAGAAAAAGGAAAATTTCTTGACATTCAGAAAAAACATGAAAATATAACATCTCCAATGCTCAAAACTTCTGCTCGTATTTTTGTGTCCGCTTGTCCAACCCATATAAAGACACACGAATGACAGTGCAAAATAAATATGCCCTCTGGCATCATATCATCTTGCATCTCTCTAACCATCAGGATACTGCAATTAATTTTTCATCACATTATTTTATTGCCGCCTTAATATGTATAAAATTCAGAGTAACTCACCTTAAGCACCCCTTCATTACCCCGATGTTATGCCAGAGAGAAAAATGATTCAAAAGGAGAACGCAGATAAGTAAAACACAAACTGAATGGTAAGGAGTAAGAGAACAAACGTATGTGAGAAATCTTATGAACTCTTTCTTACCTTTTGAAAAAGTACAACAGAACAAATGAGCGTCACTTTTCTTGATCTCTTGCAATCTTCTGGCTGGGGTACCCAGACTTGATTCCAAGTAACTTCCAAAACTGATCATATTCTGATCCTTGAACATTCTTGACTAGAGATTTTGGCTCCACATAGTACATTGGATAAGAAGAATGGAAATGGTCGGTTTTAATTTATGGTATTGACAGATTAGGGCAATCAGAACACATAATATCACACAAAAAACATTCGTTTAGGGTCGTACATAAGTTGATCTGATATAACCAGGAAGCAGATATGTCGGAGGGTGGATAGACCACAATAACTATGTACACTTTTATGACATGCTATAGAACTGTACATATTGTACATATCCTGTATGATGCTGTGGTGTACAGGGAGCAGATGTAGAGGTACTAAAATCAGAAAACATTATTTATATTATAAGAATCTGTGCATCATCATGTTATTACAACATGGCAGAGATGGTTATAGTGACCATGTTAATTCAAAACTTATTTAATCGCACTGATGACCAATGAAAAAGCTAGATACAATTGGGAAGTAAAAAAGGATGACACATCAATGAACTGTTATATTGAAAATAAGTCAATCAAGATGATGTGGCAACGTCGCATAATTCACATGAAATGATTATACTGAAGGGCACTCCTCATGATTTGTACATTGATCACATCTAGCTGCCTCTCAGGATCTTGGTCCACTGATGAGCTTAGGTTCCCAATCCAAGAAAATACCATATCTCAGGGATGGTGCCGCCTGATAAAAAGTACCGTATCATACTTGAAACATGTGGTACCAATACGAGGTCAAATAAAGTGGCCATAACATGAGCATGTTGCCTTGTCCAGTGAAGCTAGATCAAAACAAAAAGTATTGTATCAACTTGAATGGCCTAACTTATTAGAAAGAGATAAAGATATATGCTATTCACAAGAGATAAAGAGTATTAGGCAAGTCTAGATGAGGATAATTATGAAGATGATATATAATAATGTTCATGCATAATGCAACAGCAAAAGAGCCTGTTTAGGCTGGGATAATCAGTTATGTAACTGTTTCATTCTTTTGACATCCTACCGGCAGAATATCAGGATAGAACAGGTAGATGGCAAGAACTCTGATGTCATGTAAAATGTTTTTTTGGTAAATGCGTCATGTACAATAATTCAGATAAAATAGTCATAAGTGTTAACAAACAACTAGAGCCACAAGTGGCAGGTATTTATGACAACACAAATGTGAATATAAATGCTGGTGTGGATCACATCATGAAAATACCGGTAACTTCCGTTGGCAGATTTGTGTTCAAGAAATTAGGAGCCAGTTTGATCAACAATATGCTCAACACTGGATACCATGAATACTTTGACTAACAATTGTGTCATGGTTGCTGCCCAAATCCGTTTGTCGGTTTAAGTGTGTCTCCCGGCACTGGCTACATGGCCTCATCACCCACCATGGCCACTGCACCAAGGTCCCCGAGACACTCACCAGCTTCTTCCTCAACATCGACAACAACAACCCAACGAATGGCTAGCGGTAGATGTACTAAATGAGTCGCCACTCTCTCCTTGCTGCTTTCGGTGATTTATAAACAAGCATTTGCTCCAATGGTGTTGTCGTCTGTATTTGCTTGCAACCTTCCCCGATGAATAAACCAGACATGTGGTGTGCAACCTGAACACCGAGTGGGTTGCTTTGCCGGGCTACGACTACCGCGATAGGTCGATCATGCCGCTGCATCTGGCCGTTGACCTTGCCTTCGTCTCGGGCAATTGCACCTCTTTGCCCACCTCGAGGACGGGCTCTATGAATACCTTTCTTGAAGTGGACATATACTCCTCAAAAACAAGAGCGTGTAGCCGCCATGAAATCGGTTGGGCCCGCGACACCATGTCACATCATTGCAGTGTGTTCCTCCATGGCATGCTGCATTTAGCCACCCCAGACAGGGCTATCATCGTAGTGGACATGGAAGGGTCAACGTGTAGACAATCTGTTTGCTAGAAGCCATGGAGCCCATGTATTGATCGAATGTTACCTTCATCGGCAAATCTCAGGGGCGTTTGCATTATGTCAACAACACGAGCAGAGATTATTACGCACCGGCAGTTTGGACGTTCTAAGGTGATAACAAATGGATCTACAAATACACCACGAGTACAATCAAATTCGTAGATCCATTCGTCATCTTTGAGCGTCCACACTGCCAGCGTGTTATAATCTCTCCTCATACTACTGAGGTCATGCAACGCCCCTAAAATTTGTCGATAAAGACAACGTTCGATGATGACATGGGCTACATGGCTTCCAGATAATGGATGCTCTTCCACGTTGACCCTCTGTGTTCACAGCGACAATCAAGCTACACCGGATGGCTAAATGTAGCATGTCATGTAGGAACACACTATGGTGATGCACGCTAGTGTGCTACCCCATCCATTTTCGTGTTGGTTGTTCCAGGCGGTATTCGTAGAGATCCTACTCTAGGAGCACAAAGAGGCGGAATTTGACCGAAACAAAGGCGGGATCAACGAATCAACATCTAAATGCAACAACATGATTGACCTATTGTGGTCGCTGTAGCTAGGCAAGACGACCCACTCCTTAGTGGTCGGGTTGCACGGTTAATAGTCTAGTTGTTTTTCATCAGGGAAGGTTGCAATCAGATACATACGACAACATCATTGGCATAGATGCTCTTACATAAATCACCGGGCAGAAGCGGTAAGGAGCGAGCGACGACCTCATTCAGTACATCTCCAACTAGCCATCGTCGTTCCTTGGGTTGTGGCTGTCGATGCCGCGAAAGAAGCCGATGAGGGTCTGGGGGACCTTATGCTATCGACATGGTGGGTGGTGAGGCCATGGAGCCAATGCGGGGAGACACACTTAAAGCAAAAGATGGATTTGAACAGTAGCCACGAAACAATCTCAATGATGAAGTTGCCGGTGAGGTCGCGCCATGGTTGGGATCCCCATCTTTCTTCTTTAGCCGATCCATATTCCCCTCAATCGCAGAGGGCAAGCCAATCATGAATGGCAGAAAGGGAGCAGGAAGACATACTTACTAAGGTGCTGCTGGTGCCTACGAGAAAGGAAGAATGTATGTGTTTTGCGGGAATGAATAAAAGCAAACCATTGCAATTTATTGTGAGTGAAATGGCAACATATTTTCTTTCCTTCTTGACATCGATCTGCAGCAACACTTCATGTTTGTTGAATCTCCAAAACAATAATCGCTAATTAGGTGGGATTTGTAATTACAGTTTCTTCCATCTCCATCTCCACTACTTATAAAATAGCAAAATAAAACTTTTCTACGTCTACGAAATAGTGTACCTAGATCAATCAGCACCCTTAGATATTGTTCGTCAGGATGCCCTTAGACTAACCTGTCGTAAATCAGCACCTCGTGGGGCTGCTTGTGTGGTAACACTGCACTCCGCAGCTCATCAACCCCGCCTGTCGAAATCACCATAAATGACATGTCACAAAATTCAGTGAACACAAGGATTTCAAGACAACAGAAAATTCAGAACATGAAGTCAGGTTTTAACAGACGTGGGCTAAATAAATAAATAGGGCATCCTTCCACACATATACTTACTTGTGGAGGGTCAAGCATATGAACATGTAGATATATATAACTGATTCAATTAATTCGGATCGGAGAGAGTAGATATATATAACTGATTCAGCCTTTTGACATCCTACCAGTAGAATGTCATGATAGATCAAGTAGATGACAATAACTCCGAGGTCGTGTACAAATCTTTTTTACTTAATTTTTTGTACTGTAACTGAAATCATGTGCAATAGTTGTGATATAAAATCTTAAGAAACATCTGGGGCCAGGCTGTGAGCTAATTTTCTTATCCAAGAAATGAAACTAAGCAAAGCAGTAGCCAGCTTTTATTGATAAAACAAGTTGAGTGCTACTAATATTCTACTGTGAGTTGGTCAGCAGCAATGCAAAACTTACAAAGTGGGGATAATACCTCAAATTGGTGGTCGTCATCTGCGGATTCGCATCTTTCTTGTCTGCAGGGCACGGACCGACTAGAACTGAGGAAGAAGAAGCACCACTTGAAGATCGTGGCCAACTTTTACCAAACAGGGACAGGTACGAAAGAAGAGATACCCCACATACCTAGGGTCCGTACGCAGGGGCTCGGGGATTGGAGGGAGGCGGCGGCGGCGGCGGTGGCGGAAGATTCGACTCGAGGGCGGCCGGATGGTGGGTTCCGGGAATACGTTTCTCTCGCTGGTCGGCGTATTGTCTGGAAAACCATGGACCGGGCATGTTCTGGCTTCGTCTGATCGTCTCTTCTTGCTTTTGATCCCAATCACCACAACGATACGCAAACATCCTCCACGCCTGCAACACGTCCAAGATCAGATATTCAGATCGATCGATCGATAAACTAAATAAATTAGTTTCAAAAGTACTCGTACCTAGCAGTAGCAGGTCCTTGGCGACGTCTGCAGAACAACGGGCGATGGTGAAACCCTAGCTAGCTAGGTACCACCTCGAAATTGGTCGATGCGTTGCACCGCTATATATAGAGGAAGAGATCGACCGACATTGCTTGGAAGGAAAGGAAACAATGACAATCAGCTTCCTGTAACCTCGCAATTAATTAACCAAATCACACAAGATCATTAGTTTCCTAATCTGTCCAGGTCAGACCGAATCTCTATCTCTTCTCTACTATATAATTTTTGTTGAGGTGGTTTTCGCCTGTCCTAAAGTTTTCGTACGTCATCCTTGTCGTACGTGTTAGCTTTTGCAATTCTTAAAAGGAACCTGATAGGTGTGAGAAACCAGTCCGTTCCAAAAGGTAACCGATTGGATCGATACTCCCCCACCCCTCTACTCGCGTCGCTGTTCATACAACGCCTCTAGACCCTGTTCCGATTTTCCGTGCCAATTCCGGTGAGCAACGCACGCAAGCAGCAGGGGCACAACATGGAGCAAGCGAACTGGTGGACATAGGAGTAATAGGTGGTACTATCCACCCCCGATCAATTTTATATATCCCGATTCCATAGCTAGGTAGCTAGCTAGGTGGTGCTATCCATCGTAATTAAGCTAGCTAGCTAGACGACGATGAGCGCCGGGGACAAGGGCGGCGGCCGGCGGGCGGCTGGGGGCAGCGCGGGAAGACCCAGCGGCGCGAGCAGTTCTCATTAAGAAGAAGATGACTAATAAAAAATACGGATTTGTTAGTTCTCAGGCGTCCGAGAACTTCATAGTTCTTAGTCACCTCTCTCGCCATTGGATTTACCTCGCGATTCATGCAACATGAGACTTCCACATGAGTTGCAACTAGGTTGTAACTGGAATTTTAATGAGTTGCAACTAGATTGCAACTGAGAATTAGTACAAATTATATAAGTTATAACTAGGTTGCAACTGAGAATTAACACAAAAAGTAGGGATGATGTCAGCGACTTAGACATAACAAGTTTTCAGACGCCTGAGATCTAAGCACTCCCTAAAAAATAGGCCAAAAGTGTCGTCTACGTTATACAACTTCTATTTTACAGTATTGATTTTGTCCAGGTCAGTTTCACACCGTAAAAACGGTTTAAGGTGTCCTATATACAAATTTGCAAGGGTTTCAGTTTTATGGTATATGTTAGAGTTGCTTTTATGTTAGATGGGCCTTTAGACATTTTCATGTTCTTTGAACATTTGAATAGATGTCAAAAATTTCTGCTGTTATAGCACACTTGTACATATGTGCTAGACTAGGGTCACACATGTGGATATATTTTGTGGTAAATTTTGGGCCATGCGCCAAAGCTCAACACAATTTGTTACGAGCTTTACAAAGTTATATGTTGTGTTGTTGAGACGGTCGAAGATCGATAGCGAGGCGTCTGTGACGATTTTTTCAATCTCAAGACCCGCTGGATTGGTCTCTCAGATCCAGTTTTATGGAGGTGTTCATATGGATGAGTGTATGTACATATTTTTGAATGCCTATGTCTGTATTGGGTTTCACAAAAAAATCGACGGTGATGCTGGTGCGAAGGATAGAGATAGCAAGATTATCGACGACGCATCACTTGGTGATTTAACAACATTTGTTTTTTTAGTGGCCTTCCATAGAATTTAGCAAAACATTTATAGAGATTTTGTTACCGATTCATAAGTTTGTGTGATGATTCCATTACATTTATACATCGAACATAGAGGATCTGCAAACTTCTAAGTTTAGATCCCGTTGCAACGCACAGACACTTTGCTAGTCTCGGTTTAATACCATCTATCTATGCGTGCAGGGTACTGGTTGGGCGAACTCAGTCCGAAATCTTGACTTTTTTTGGTCGGACGAAACAGGGAACGCCGAGCTTCCCACTCGCGTACCCAGGCCGAGTTCCCAGGTTCGGTGAAATTCAGTTAAACTGGACGAATATAGGCGGATTTCATTAACTAGAGCAAGGACACACATATTACATCGAATTTAATAACTAGGAAAAGGTCGCCGCCGCCGTGGTCGACGCCGGACGCCGCATCTACAGGCCGAGGCGGTGGTGGTTGCCGGCCTGGATGTGGTCCATGATGGCGGCGAGTGTTCGCCCTGGAACGCTCCACCAGCAGCGGCGAAAAGCCGTGTTGTGACGCGGCGGCGATCCCGGCGATCCGTCGTGTCAGGTGAGATCCTAGAGGCGCCTATCGGCGAAGAACTGCCTTCAGAAGACCAAGTTGTCAGGATCCTCGGCGAGATCCGGATCTTGCATGGCGGCGATAGCCGCCTGGATCTCTCCGGCAAGGTCCTCGTCGGCCGGCACCGACGGAATAGGGATCCCGCCGTCACTGAGTTGCCAGGCGAAGGGGAGTCGACAGTCCGGCGGCGCCGTATAGCCCGCCTCATGGAGCAGCCGGGCTTCCCACGGTCGCAGCGTTCGTTGGACGGGAAATCCTTCGGCCGTGGCTTTTCGGCGGAGTTGAGGAGGTGGAGTGTCCGGAATTCGCCGAAGTTGGGAGTGGTGTGAGAGACTGTGAAGGGGGACGACGGGATGTACGCCTTTTATAGGCCGAGTTCAGCGGCAAGGGTGGAAGGGGTGTAGCAGCGAGGGCGGGAAAAGAGAAACAGCGGGAAGGATGACGACGACTCGGCTCCGGTCGTTGACAGGCTGGTCCACTCGGCCAACTCGCTGCGTCCGGCGTTCCCAGGGCGTACCCGGAAACCTGGGTTCGGCCTGGGTAGTCCGGACCAAAGTTGTCTCAAATCCGGCCAAAAACAGGTTCCTAGGTACACGACTGGACCGATTTTCAGCGTCCGGATCGGCGTCCTGGGTAGCCGAGTGGAGATGCTCTAAGTTATGCATAATATCATTCTAGAAAGATATACCAAATGATAAGAAGAAGAAAATCGAGTAATATTGATTGTTCAAACCGAGAATCATGAACTTTGGAAACACACTTTGTTTTTACCAAAAAAGCCAAAGGCCATATACAAAGCACTCCCTCCGTCCTTTAAAGGACTCTCTTTAAAGGACGTCACATATGTATCTAAATGTGTTTTGATGTATACATAGATATATATTTAAAGAAATCTGCGACATGCTTTTCAGAACCGAGGAAATAGAACAAATCCTTATATAACATCCTTAAAGGAATTAAAAATAACATTAATTGTCTTGGAGATATCGTTTGAATCCAAAACTTTGTAAAACCTTTTTTCTTAACAGAGATAGGTCCCGAAAGACCTAGAGCTGCATTAAATTCTAAGCGCTAGGATTCATTTTACAAAGAGGTTTTCAAAGAAAAAGATGTTGAAAACTAGACTTAGAAATTATCAAAAGGGACACTGCAACAGGCCTGGATATGTTTTTTTTAAACGGTCAATGATGCAACCGCATTCAAATATATTGCTGCAAAGAGGAACAGGTGGCATGCAGAAATTACAAGGAGACCCCTACAGCACTCGCAAAGGACCTACAGCTTCGAAGATTAGGCCTCCTACTTACAAAAAACACCCTGAAAAGAAAGAAAAAAAGCGACCAAGTCCTGAGTGTCTCCACCACCAACGCCGGCGACCTCGGAGATGGAACCTGCGACGAGGTCTGAGCCGAGGGCTCGACCAAGCTCGAACCGACGAGAAAACCTCTGCCACCGGCCATCCTCGATCCACCGGGGACGAAACCACTTGGTCTAGGGAGGAAGGCGAGCTCCGGCTCAGAGGAAGAGCAGCGAACGAAGCTACAACCCTACTACTATTTGGTCTGGCGTGATGACGGCCCACGCCGCCATAAAGGAGAAAATTCCTTATATGACACCGGCTTAAAATGAGGTTCCCTATTTGACATCGGTAAATTTTTTCTTCCCAATTTGACATCTAGTCCAAAATTTGTTTCCTTCAATGACACTCTAGTGCATTTTGCTCACTAACGTTGTCAAAGAGAGACAGAAAAAGACCTTCTTACCCCTCATGCATAATGTGACCAAAATCTAAACTTGCACGTACAGGACAACATGCGAGCTAGTATAAAAAGAGCTAGTATAAAAATATCATCCTACAAAATGCATAATGCCAACAGTACAAAATCTGTACCAAAATTTCGGCAGAACTTCGGCTGTAATTTGATACCATATCGCACGCAATTCATATATATAGACAAAATGCATCAGAACATCTACAAGTACCAGTGTACACATACATTAGTTAGATCTCTACATCAAAAGTATAGTGGTTCACTCACATGAGTTCAAATCCACACGTTACATCAAAAGTATAGTGGTTCACTCACATGAGTTCAAATCCACACGTACATCACGTGCACAGCCAAAATAACCCATGCCATGGAAAGAGAATCACAAACTGAACCTTCTTTTGCTTCTTGTGCTCATTGCAGGGCTCACAGGGATAATTTTTTTGCTTCTTGTACCCATTGCTGGGCTATCAAGTGGCACCACAGGAACCTTTTCAGCAACTTTCTTTCTTCTCTTGCCTCTTACCTTCACAGGAGCCTTTGTTTCATCACCGGGCACAACAAATTCGATGGAAAGTAACTCCGGTTGATTTGTACACATGTCATTCGTTGTAGAAGCATGTATCCTCTATGGACAATTATCTTCTACTCTTCTTGTACAATAGCCCCTGAACCTACGTCGTGTACTCCTCTCCGTGTTATACTCAAATTCATGTTTGATTGCATATTGAGAAAGGGCCAACTTAAACTCATCCATATTGGGATATGTCGAACCTTCGATCATAGGAGGGTCTTCCTTATTGTACTCTACATTTGGGACATGATTTGGCTCATGCAACTCCTCCTCCTCTACCTCACTCTCATCCTCGCTCACATCCTCGCTCTCATCCCCACTCTCATCATGACCATCATAGTCTTTGTCCTTCTCTTGATCAGAATAAAGAACCACATCTAGAGGTATGGGTTCTTTCTCCAAATACATATCCTCTTCATCAATACCAACATGCTCATTCTCCGGTATTGGGTTGCGAAGATAACCATCCTCATCAAGTTCTGTGTTGTTGCTAGGTTGGATATGCACATCACTAAAATACTCGGTGATAGGCTCATATGGTTCAGAGGGATTCCAATATGCAATGAACATCTCCACAAATTTTGTCTTAGCGTGTTTCTCAAACATAGACATCAACTCTTGTCTGATAATATTTCTGGAAATGTTTTCAGAACATCATCATAGTAGTGGACATGTGCAACTTCCAAATAACATGGGGTGTACTGCACTATGATTGATTCAACCAAATCTTTGTAATTTGTCATATCAGAATCAATAATCTTCTAAAAAACGGAACCCTTGATATCCTTTCTAGCTTTTTTTGGGTTGCCCAACAACGTAACTTTCAGCAAATAAGTTGATTTTGGATCCACTCTGTACATGCAAGAGATCAATATTAGGCAGATCCTCCTCTATTACTCCTACATTCAAGAGCAATAAAAGGTAGAGACTCACCCCTCTAACCATGGCGCTTGTGCCTTGGCCGTGCCCTGCCTCGCTTCCTCAGCCTCGCTCCCTCCTGCCGCCGTGCCCCTGCCTTGGCTCCCCTCCTTAGCTGCGCCTTGACCGCCGTCCGCCGCTGAGCTTGCTCCGACATCTGCAGCCGCCCCGTGGTCCATTCTCAGCGCACGCCGCCTCCGCTTCTAGTAGCAGGTCGCCGCCACCGGTTGCACGCTGCCGCCGCTAGGGTAGCAGGCCGCCGCCGCCTCTAGGATAGCAGGCCGCCGCCGCTAGGCAGCAGGCCGCCGCGCCATCGCGCCCGGTAGCAGACCGCCGCCGCGCCGGGTATGGATAGGGTCGGTTAGGGTTGATTTTTTGGGGACAGAGGTCGGGTGGGGTTGTGCGGGACGAACAGCTCGATGCTTGGGGTGATTTTGGTTCGATGCCTCACAGGGGCATTTGGGTCCACTCGACCTTAATTTGACGGAACGGGGCGACTGAACAGACGGCAGTGTCATCTAAGTAAACAAAAGATAGACTAGATGTCAAATTGGGAAGAAAAAATTAACCGGTGTCAAATAGGGAACCTCATTTTAAGCCGGTGTCATATAAGGAATTTTCTCGCCATAAAGCCACCGGAGAGAAGCTCCTTGAGGAAGAACGCCACCACGAACCCCCACCATCTACAAGCAAAGCGCCACCATGGCCACCAAACTGCAGGCGAGGAAGTCCACAGCGGGAATACAACACCAGTTCACAACAAGAGAGAGGGAGGTCGACGTCACGGGTTGCTTCACCCTCGCCACCACGGCCGGCCAGGATGCAGCTCCACCACACCAGCCACCGAAAACGCCAGTCTCCCCTGCTACCACGGCCGGCCAAGACAGGCGCCCAGGGCACCAAACCCCCTGTTGGAAACCGGCTCCTAGGCCCTTATTGCGAGCCTCCAGGCACAGATCCCACAACTCCACATATCTCCATCCACCGGAGAGGCTTGAGGAGGCAGATCCATACCGGTGAGCTTCCGATCTAGGCCGACGAAAAGAAGCTCCGACTCCGGGCAAGACACCCAAACCGCGGCGAGAACGCCGCAAAAACAACCTACAACTACCTACCCTACGCCGGCACCTCTCCTCCGCCAGCCGGAGGAGCTCGGGATCGGGCCGGCAGATCTAGATCTCAAGGAGGAACAGTAACGTTGGGGGGAGGGGGGCTGAACCCTGCCTTAGGCCTGGATATGTTGAGTCCCCCGCGTAGCCTCTCCTGATTGTGATATCTAAGCCACGAGTGCAGCGTTTGAGTGATCGGGCTATAGCGAGATTATTTATTTTCAAAAATTCAAAAGCGGTATCTCAAAAGGTTTAAAAAGTTATGGAAAAAATCCTAGATATAGTCAACCATGTATTTCTACAATCACACAAAAGATCAATATGAAATACCCTCTATTTTTTGTGCAAAAACAACAAATGTTGCCCGTTTCCAAACCTTTGAATCTTTTCATATTTTGTCATTTTTGTGTAGCCTAGAATACAAGGTATTTTGAGTTATCATTTCAAATCTTTAAAATATCGTTTACAATTTCCTGAAAAGAAGGGCTAAATGTAGCCAAAGCCTAAAATATTTTAATCTAAAAAAAGCTCTAAAATATTTTTTCTAACCCACCCCATATTGATACCAAATTAGTAACTCAAAGTGCTATAGAAGAAGAGAGAATTCCTTATTTGGCCCTATCAAAAGTTTTAGTTCCTTATTTGGTCTTAGAAAACTTTTACTTTCCTATTTGACTTTGTATTTTCATTTAGTTCCTTATATGAACCTCCCATCAATTCTGTTAGGGCCTGCTGTTAACTTTTTCTTTCTTGGACCTATGTACCCCCTGTCTCCTGAATTGACAAAGAAACTGGAAAAAAGGCGCACAAATATTTCCATGCCTTTATATGACTAACTATATATAGTGAAGCCGTCTATGAAACCCATCCAGGAACTAACATGCACCAACCAAGGCGGGGCTTACTCTCGCTTCATGTAACAAAACAGTGTGCGTTAGTATTTTGGTTGAACCAAGTTAATATACAACATACATGCAAAAAAAAAGGTTGATATACAACATGGCAAGTTTTATTTTTATCTTATTGACGTGGATAGACTAGTTGCCACTAGAAAGCACGATCTCATGTGAGGCAAAACTGGAACGAATGCCGTGTGTGCCGATGCTTGGGCGCAAACATCCATCGGCTGGATCAATATAGACGTGGTCATACCTCGATGCCGTTTCTTCCACGTCAAACTATGCACTCTCCTCACGTGCTGAGCTAGCTAGGAGTAGCTAGATACTCAATTCGGGTAGTACGAACAAATTAAGAGCTAGAGCTAGCTGCAGTCATTGTTTTCAAACGGTAATCGTGGACCAAGTTTTTCAATTAAAGTCAGTTGTCTGACCACCAAGTGTATATGCGTGGACCAAGTTTTTCAATTAAAGTCAGTTGTCTGACCACCAAGTGTATATGCCTAATTTAGTCTTCAGTATATGACCAAATATGTCACACAGCCATTGGTTTTGTTTTCTAAATTTTTTTGGTAACAAATACAAGGGCAAAAGTGTCTTTTCATCTTGCTATTTAACAGAGTTAGTGCTCAGAATGAACTAGAGGGCCATATAAGGCATAATTTTTTGACCAAGTGTCAAAAAGGGCCAAATAAGGAAGTGAAATTTTAAGTAGGAGCAAATAAGGAATTCTCTCGTAGAAGAATGATGATAATAAACAGAGAAAATTGCAAGGACCAGTAACTCTCGGTGCAGGAGTTGCACAAACCAGCAACTCTAGTTTTTTGTTGCACAGACCAGTAACTTTAGAAATACACGGTTACAATAAAAATCTAATGACAGTTAATTACGTATTAGACAACTAGGTCAATCGATAATAATAGAAAAAAAAATTCAAAAAATTATAAACGGAAATTCCACATGTAGATATGGACATTTTTGTTCACACACAAGTTATCAAGAAAAACAATTACTATTTTATATGGTTTGTGCAAAAAGATGAGAAAATATCCGTGAATAGTCACGTTGGAGCATTTTTACAGATAACACAAAAGAATTCTTTATTTCCAAAAATTTGTGAACGAACATATATAGAAATCTTTGATAGGCACCACCAATCAGACAAAAAAGTGTCCGATTTGGTCCGTTTGCGGCAGGGGGGCATGAACGGAGAAATGTCCTCCATTTGTCGCATGCTAGCTCGATGCCGGCGCAAAGAGACTGGAGCGCGTGCTAGCTCGATGCCGGCGCAAATTGGTTGGAGAGCATGCCCGCGTCTCCCGCGCCATGAGGACACGCACGAGCAGAAGAGCTCACCTACATCAGCATAAGCTGGCAGAACCGTTCTCGGTCCGCCATCAGCGTAAGCTGGCAGAACTGCGCTCAGTGAGAGACGTTTTCGGCGCGATACACGTCTTCACCCACGGGGTTGCGAGGCTCGCCTAGAGCCGATGTGGCGCCGTAAGCACATGTCGGCAGCGGTTTCTCGCGGCCATGGGGCTAGCTGAGAAACGACGTGGTTGTTGGAATTATGCCCTAGAGGCAATAATAAAGATGTTATTATTATAATTCTTGTTCATGATAAAGTTTATATTCCATGCTAGAATTGTATTAAGCGGAAACTTTAATACTTGTGTGGTTTGTGAACAACACCGTGTCCCTAGTACGTCTCTATGGACTAGCTCATTGATTAATGATGGTTAAGGTTTCCTAACCATAAACATGAGTTGTCGATTAATAATGAGATCATATCATTGGGAGAATGATATGATGGACAGACCCAAATTAAGCAGAGCAATTAGATTGTGTCATCGTGTTCATCTTTGCGAAGCTTTTATTATGTCAAATATTGTATTCCTTAGACCATGAGATAATGAAAATCCCTGGTATCGGAAGAAAGCTTTGAGGTCATCAAACGCCATCCTATGAGAGGGTGATCATAAAGGTGTCTCTCAGATGATCGGAAAGTACCTGTTGGGTTGTATGTATCGAGATGGGATTTGTCCCTCCCAAGTCGGAGAGATATACTTCGGGCCCACTCGGTAATCGATATCAACACCGCTTGCAAGCATGTGATTAAGGAGTTAATCACAAAGTGATATCGGTTTACGGAACGAGTAAAGTACTTGAACTAGGTATACCGGTATCGACGATCAAATCTCGGGCAAGTAATATATCGCGCGACGAAGGGAATATATATATACGGGATTGATTGAATCCTGGCATCGTGGTTCATCCGATATGATCATCGATGAATATGTGGGAGTCAATATGGGTTTCCAGACCCCGTTGTTGATTATTGATAGAAGATCATGTCTGCATATTCTCGAACCCGAAGGGTCACACACTTAACATGTCTCGACGCTAGGATAGATTGGATAATTGGTTTATGAGTTTTTGTTCGGAGTCTCGGATGAGATCCAGGACATCACGAGAGGTTCTGAAATGGTCCGGAGAATAAGATTCATATAAGGCAAAGCAGATTTTGGAGTTCGGAATTGTTTCGGGTTAATCGGTATTGTACCGAAAGCTTCTAGAACCTTCCGGAGTGGGACCAACGTGGCCCCACTTGTCGGGAGGGGGAATGGGACTATGAGGGAGTGCCCTGGCCGCATTGGGCCAGGGGCACAAGGCCCCATAGGGCCCAGCCGTCCAAGCCTAGGGCAAAACCCTAGGGGAGCTTCTAGAAGGGGGGGAAACTTGCCCCCCACTCCTCCCTCCTTTGGCCGCCGGCCTAGGGTTTGGGGGAGTGGCAAGGGCCAGCCTCCCACCCCTCTATATAAAGAGGGCTGGGGGTGCACCCTCCCCACACCTCCTCCTCAACCCTAGCCGCCATGCTGCCCCTCCTCTCTCTCTCTCCCTCCCGACTGCGCGTAGGCGAAGCCCTGCCGCAGAAACTCTCCACCGCTTGCACCGCGCCGTCGCGTTGTAGATCCAATCCATCTCTCACCCCACTTGCTGGACCGAGGAAGGAGGAGACGTCGAGGTTCCGCACGTGTGCATTTCTCGGAGGCATCGCCACTTGCGGTGTTAGGTCGGATTGGATCGCGAGGAGGAGAAGCGAGTACGACTACATCAACCACGTTCCCTCGAACGTTCCGCTGTGCGAATCTTCAAGGGTATGAAGATCTCATCTATTCCCCCTCGTTGTTTGCATCTCCTAGATTAGATCTTGGCTTTCCCGTTCGCATTCGTAGAATTTTTTTGATTTACTATGCTGCGAAACCCTTCAGTGGTATCAGAGCTAGATCTATGCGTAGATGTGTTTCATGAGTAGAACGCAACATGCTTGTTGCGGGCATTGATGTTTTATGTTGCAAGCCTCTTGTTTGTGTACTTCTTATGACGCGGGATAGTGAGATCGAAGCGGTCCAGGCCAACTTTACGCGACGTCGTTCGCGAGACCGGCTCCGCACTTGACGTGTGGCTTGTTCCACACATGCGACTGGTGGATGCCAGTTTCTCTCACTATAGTTGTCATGGGATTTACACCGGAGTTTGGCAACCATAATATCACCGTTGTGGCTTTCCGTAGGTAAGAATCATTCTTAGCTTGCTACTCCCATAAGCCACGTAAAACATGCAACAACAAAGTAGAGGCGTCTAACTTGTTTTTGCAGGGAGTGTTTTCTGTGATATGGTATGGCCCAAGATGTGATGTGTATGTTGTATGCAATGATCATGTTTTGTAATGTTTCACGACTTGCATGTCGATGAGTACACAACCGACAGGAGCCATATGGTTGTCTTTATAATTGTGTATGACCTGTGTGTCAACTTCTTATACGCCATGTAATAGCTTTACTTTATCGCTAAGTAGTTAGCAATAGTTGTAATTGCTATTCGTGGTGGAGGCAATCATGGTGGAGTGATGGAGATCATGCCGGCACGCACAAGATGGAGATCGTTGCGCGAAGATTGGCTATACCATGTCACATAAAGTTATATGCATGTGATGTTTATCCTTTTATGTATCTTATTATACTTAGATCGCGACGGTAGCATTATAAGATGATTCCTCACTTAAAGATCAAGATAAAACTGTGTTCTCTCCATGTATGCACCGTTGCGAAAGTTCGTCGTGTTCAAGCATCACGTGATAATCGGGTGCTATAAACTCTACGTTCACATACAACGGGTGCAAGCCAGTTTTTGCACACGCGGAAATACTTGGGTTTGACTTGACAAGCCTAGCATGTACAGACATGGCCTCGGAACACATGAACTGAAAGGTTAAGCATGAGTCATATGAATGATATGATCGACACTTTGTTGTCCACCATTGAAACCACATCGCTTCTCGTGAAGATCGGATTAGGTGTGGTGAATTTGGATCATGTTCACTAAACAACTTGAAGGATGTTGAATTTAGTTGGAGTTCATCTAGTAATTTGATTAAGTTGAACTAGTTATCATGAACATAGTCTAAATTGTACTTGCAAATTTTGTAGATCAAATGGCTAAGTCCAACTTCAACTTCAACGTTTTTGATGAGAAATAAAAGCTTAAGAACAATGGGTCCAACTTCACCAACTGGTTCCGCAATCTGAGAATCATTCTCTGGCGGACAAAAGGACTATGTCCTTGAGAATGCGCTAGGTGACGCCCCTGCTGTAGATGCGCCGGCTGATGAGAAAGCTGTTTATCAGTCGCGCAAAGATGATTATGGTGTGATTAAGAGCACCATGTTGTTTGCTATGGAATCGGACCTTCAAAATCGTTTTGAGGATTATCCCGGGCCCTTTGAGATTATTGAGGAACTGAAAACTATGTTTCAGACTCAGGTCCGTTCTGAGAGATATGAGATCTCTGAGAAATTCTTTAACTGCAAGATGGAGGAAGGGAGTTCCGTTAGTGAGCACGCCATAAATATGTCGGGCTACACTCAACGCCTTGAGCAACTGGACTTCAAGATTCCAGAGGAGCTCAAGATTGACAGGGTTCTGCAATCACTCCCTCCTAGCTACAAAAGTTTTGTAGTTACTCATAATCAGATTGGTTCCACTGATACGATCACCGAGCTCTTCGCTAAGCTGAAAGCTGCGGAGGTGGACATCAAGAAGGATAATCATGTGTTGATAGTCAACAAGCCCCCCAGCTTTAAGAAAGGTAAGGGCGCAAAGAAGCCCTTCAAGAAAGACGGCGGCAAGCGCGTTGCCCCTGCTGAGAAGAAGCTCAAGTCTGGACCTAAGCCGGACACTGAGTGCTTATATTGCAAGGACATGGGTCACTGGAAGTGCAACTTTCCGAAGTACTTAGCGGACAAGAAGGCTGGCACCATCAAAGGTATATTTGATATACATGTTATTGACGTTTTCCTTACTAGCCCTCGTTGTAGTGCCTGGGTATTTGATACTGGTTCAGTTGCTAATATTTGTAACTCGAAACAGGATCTACGGAATAGACGGCGGCTGGCGAGGGATGAGGTGACGATGCGCGTTGGCAACAAATCAAGAGTTGATGTGATGGCCGTCGGCACGCTCTCCCTAGTTTTACCTTCGGGATTAGTTTTAAACCTCAATAAGTGTTATTATGTGCCTGCGTTGAACATGAACATCATATCTGGATCGTGTTTATTGCAAGACGGTTATTCATTTAAATCTGATAATAATGGTTGTTCTATTTATATGAGTAACATCTTTTATGGTCATGCACCTGCTGTGAATGGTTTATTTCTTCTGAATCTCAAAAGGGATGAAACACACATCCATAACATTGAGGCTAAGAGATGCAAAGTAGATAGTGATAATACTACTTATTTGTGGCACTGTCGTCTAGGTCATATTGGTGTAAAACACATGAAGAAACTCCATTCTGATGGGCTTTTGGAGTCTCTTGATTTTGAATCATTTGACACATACGAACCATGCCTCATGGGAAAGATGATCAAAACCCCGTTCTCCGGAATGATGGAGCGAGCAACGGACTTGTTGGAAATCATACATACCGATGTATGCGGACCGATGAGTGTTTCGACGCGCGGTGGATATCGCTACTTTCTCACTTTTACTAATGACTTAAGTAGATATGGGTATATCTATTTAATGAAACATAAATCTGAAACATTTGAAAAGTTCAAGGAATTTCAGAATGAAGTGGAGAACCATCGTAACAGAAAAATTAAGTTTCTATGATCCGATTGTGGAGGTGAATATTTGAGTTATGATTTTCTCACGCATCTTAAAGCAAGCGGAATTGTTTCGCAACTCATTCCACCCGAACACCACAGCGCAATGGTGTGTCTGAACGCCGGAATCAAACTCTATTAGATATGGTCCGATCAATGATGTCTCTTACTGATTTGCCGTTATCATTTCGGGGTTATGCATTAGAAACCGCTGCATTCACTTTAAATAGGGCATCATCTAAATCCGTTGAGATGACACCGTATGATCTGTGGTTTGGTGCTAAACCTAAGTTATCGTTTCTTAAAGTTTGGGGATGCGAAGCTTACGTCAAGAAGTTGATGGCAGACAAGCTCGAACCCAAAGCGGAGAAGTGCGTCTTCATAGGATACCCTAAGGAAACTATTGGGTATACCTTCTATCACAGAACCGAAGGCAAAGTGTTTGTCGCAAAGAACGGATCCTTTCTTGAGAAGGAGTTTCTCTCGAAAGAAGTGAGTGGGAGGAAAGTAGAGCTAGATGAGGTTGTTAAACCTTCTCTTGAGTTGGAGAGTAGCGCAGCACCTGAAATTGTTCCAGTGCCGCCTGCACCAACAATAGGAAGCTAATGACAAGGATCATGAAGCTTCGGACGATGCTACTACTGAATGTCGCAGGTCGACAAGGTCGCGTGCCCCTCCTGAGTGGTACAGCAACCCTGTCTTGACTGTCTTGTTGGTAGAAGACAGTGAACCTGCGAACTATGAGGAAGCAATGAGGAGCCCAGACTCTGAGAAATGGCTAGAGGCCATGAAATCCGAATTGGGATCCATGAGCGAAAACTAAGTATGGACTTTGGTGGACCCTCCTAGCGACCGAAAGGCCGTTGAGTGCAAATGGATTTTCAAGAAGAAAACGGATGCGGATGGTAATGTTACTGTGTATAAAGCACGACTTGTCGCGAAAGGTTTTCGACAAGTTCAAGGTGTTGACTACGATGAGACTTTCTCTCCCGTAGCGATGTTTAAGTCCATTCGGATTTTATTAGCAATTGCTGCATTTCATGATTATGAAATATGGCAGATGGATGTCAAGACTGCGTTCCTCAATGGCAACATTGATGAAGAGTTGTATATGATGCAACCCGAAGGTTTTGTCGATCCTAAGGATGCTGATAAAGTATGCAAACTTCAGCGTTCCATTTATGGACTGAAGGAAGCATCTCGGAGTTGGAACCATCATTTTGATCAAGTGATCAAGAGCTTTGTATTTGTTCCAAATTGCTACAAAGCTTGTATCTACAAGAAAGTGAGTGGGAGCCTAGTGACATTTCTGGTACTATATGTGGATGACATATTGATTATTGGAAATGACATTGACATGCTTAACGATGTGAAGAGTTATTTGAACAAATATTTTTCAATGAAGGACCTAGGGGAAGCTTCTTATATATTGGGCATCAAAATCTATAGAGATAGACAAAGACGCCTGATAGCTTTAAGCCAAAGTACATACCTAGACAAAGTTCTGAAAAGGTTCAGAATGGATAAGGCAAAGAAAGGTTCAGTGCCTATGTTGTCAGGTAAGATATTGAGCAAGGCTCAGTGTCCAGCTACGGTAAATGATAGAGAAGCTATGAGCAAAGTGCCTTATGCCTTGGCCATAGGTTCTATCATGTATGCCATGTTGTGTACTAGACCGGATGTGTCCAATGCTCTTAGTTTGACGAGCAGGTACCAAAGTGATCCAGGAGTGGAACACTAGACAGCCGTGAAGAACATCCTAAAGTACTTGAATAGGACTAAAGAAATGTTCTTAGTCTATGGAGGTGATGAACAGCTCGTCGTAAAGGGTTACGTCGACGCTAGTTTCGACACCGACAAGGATGATTCTAAATCTCAGACAGGATATGTTTATATTTTGAATGGAGGAGCTATGAGCTGGAGAAGCTGCAAGCAAAGCGTGATCGCGGGATCTACAGTAGAAGCGGAATACATGGCTGCTGCAGAAGCGTCAAGTGAAGGAGTTTGGATCAGGAACTTCATCGCTGAGCTTGGCGTGGTTCCAAGCGCCTTGGACCCACTGGAGATATTGTGTGACAACACTAGCGCCATAGCACTGGCTAAGGAACCAAGATATCATCCAAAGACCAAGCATATCAACCGCAAGTTTCATATAATCCGAGATTATATAGCAGATGGAGATCTGAAGATTAGAAAAGTACATATAGATCTGAATGTCGCAGATCCATTGACTAAACCTCTTCCACGTGCAAAACATGATCAGCACCTTAATGCCAAATGGGTGTTAGATTGTTGCCAGATGTAAACTAGATTATTGACTCTAGTGCAAGTGCGAGACTGTTGGAATTATGCCCTAGAGGCAATAATAAAGATGTTATTATTATAATTCTTGTTCATGATAAAGTTTATATTCCATGCTAGAATTGTATTAAGCGGAAACTTTAATACTTGTGCGGTTTGTGAACAACACCGTGTCCCTAGTACGCCTCTATGGACTAGCTCATTGATTAATGATGGTTAAGGTTTCCTAACCATAGACATGAGTTGTCGATTAATAATGAGATCATATCATTGGGAGAATGATATGATGGACAGACCCAAATTAAGCAGAACAATTAGATCGTGTCATCGTGTTCATCTTTGCAAAGCTTTTGTTATGTCAAATATTGTATTCCTTAGACCATGAGATAATGCAACTCCCTGGTATCGGAAGAAAGCTTTGAGGTCATCAAACGTCATCCTATGAGAGAGTGATCATAAAGGAGTCTCTCAGGTGATCGAAAAGTACTTGTTGGGTTGTATGTATCGAGATGGGATTTGTCCCTCCCAAGTCAGAGAGATATACTTCGGGCCCACTCGGTAATCGATATCAACACCGCTTGCAAGCATGTGGTTAAGGAGTTAATCACAAAGTGATATCGAATTACGGAACGAGTAAAGTACTTGCTGTGAATGAGATTGAACTAGGTATACCGGTACTGACGATCAAATCTGGGGCAAGTAAAATATCGCGCGACGAAGGGAGTATATATATGGGATTGATTGAATCCTGGCATCGTGGTTAATCCGATATGATCATCAATGAATATGTGGGAGTCAATATGGGTTTCCAGACCCCGCTATTGATTATTGCTAGAAGATCATGTCTGCATATTCTCGAACCTGAAGGGTCACACACTTAACGTGTCTTGACGATAGGATAGATTGGATAATTGGTTTATGAGTTTTTGTTCGGAGTCTCGGATGATATCCAGGACATCACGAGAGGTTCCAGAATGGTCCGGATAATAAGATTCATATAAGGCAAAGCAGATTTTGGAGTTCGGAATTGTTTCGGGTTAATCGGTATTGTATCGGAAGCTTCTAGAACCTTCCGGAGTGGGACCAACGTGGCCCCACTTGTCGGGAGGGGGCATGGGCCTATGAGGGAGTGCCCTGGCCGCATTGGGACAGGGGCACAAGGCCCCATAGGGCCCAGCCGGCCAAGCCTAGGGCAAAACCCTAGGGGAGCTTCTAGAAGGGGGGGGGACTTGCCCCCCACTCCTCCCTCCTTTGGCCGCCGTCCTAGGGTTTGGGGGAGTGGCAAGGGCCAGCCGCCCACCCCTCTATATAAAGAGGGCTGGGGGCGTGTAACATCCCAAAAATACCAAACTTAGATCATCAAGATTAGGGTTAACAAAAACTTTTCTAAATAAAACCCATGAATGCATGCATATGTGTATGCATAGTTTTTGAATTTCTTTAAAACCACTTTGTTTGTGTGATCCATTGCTTGAAAAATGTTTCTTAGATGAAATAAACATCATCTAAAACATTTCCCACACTTTTCCTAAAGACAAGTAAATCAAAACAAATATATTAAGAGAATGGTCATTTTGGCCAATTTAACTCTCATGCCTACTTTGGCTATCTCAAACTTTCAGAACCTAACAGAAACTTTTCTGGATCTTTGCACCCCTTGAATGTACTCATAACATAGTATCAAGGCCCACTTTGTGATCATCCAGAAACTTTCAAATGCATAGTTCAAATGACATTTCAAAATTGAATCTTCTTCATATGGGAAGATCCCACTTTTTCAAAACCCACTCAACCAAGCTCAACTTTCAAAACCCAAGCATCTGCAGACTCACCAGCACCAATCTAGCAAACCCACCAAAAATCATTTAAAAATTCAAAACTTGAGTTCATGTGGCCATTTCATCAAACAGGTTGCAGGCACAAATCAAACAAAATCTCAAACACTATAGTGTGCAGTAAATTTGGCCTAACTTGTTCCCTAGTTAGCTCACACACAGCTCAGTAGATCATCTAGAAAGATTAGCCCAACACTAGCACCCCTGTGAGCTTGCCATTGCCATTAATGGTGAACAGCCGAGCACACCCATGTCACCCCATTGTGGACAGCAAGCTAGGAGTAGCAGCAAGCCTAGCCAGCATGTCTGGGAGGCAGCCCACCGTCCACCGCCACTCACTGTCCCAGCCGCAAGCATTGCCAAGCCATGGACCACGCGCACAAGCCGCGCCCAGACCATGCCGAGCATGCGCCAGAGCGCCACCCTCGACCATCACCCACAGACCGCGCGCCGCTCTCGCCGCGTGCATACACGATCGCCACCGACCCAGGAGACCGCTAGACATCCCCGTTTGCCGCCCCGTGCCGCACAGCCACCGCCCGCCGTTGAAGACGCCGCCTCTGCCGCGCAGAGCACCGCCTGTTCTAGACCAAACCACACCGCCCCATGCCTCGCGACCATGTCGTTGAGCATCGCCAGGAGACACAGCACCGTCCCCTACCCTTGCCCATGCCATTAGCCGCCTGTAACGTCGCCCCCGACGAGCTCACCGTGCGCCCCGACGGTCCCCTCGCTCGACTATAAATAGAGACCACCCCCGCACGATTTCTTCACACCATCTCACTCCCCTCTCCTCACTGAGCGTGCCACACCATTCCTAGAGCAAGGCGAGCACCACTTCGCCGGAATTTCACTGGAGCCTGCCGCTGCCGGAGAAGAAAGGAGCCAGCGATTGGAGCCACCCCAGGAGCTGCCGCGACCACCCCTGAGTTCGCCATCGTCGACTTCGTCGTTCGCCCGCCTCGCCGACCCTCGCCAGTACCCCGGTGATCCCCCAGCGACCCTCACTGGCCGCGCTAGGTTTCGTTCTCGCCGGAGTTGTCTCGCGTCGACGATGACTCCCAGCCGTTGGATTAGAACTAGATCGAACGATCCACGTTGCTCCATACCGCTTCGCCCAGCCCCGTGTCACTGACGAGTGGGGACACCCACTTACGCAGCCCGCGGGAGCACTGCGCTTAGCAGGCCGGCCCGTTAGATTTTCCTGCGCAGCCCAGTTATTCAAATTAAACCTTTTTCTATTTCTTTTCAAACACACTTCAGCACCCAACTTCAAAAATCAATCCAAATCGATTCAGTGCATCAAATTGGATGAAATCAATTTTGTTGGAAAGGTCTGTGAATGCTGAATCCAAGCCCATTGGATTCAAGTCATTTGGATCCGTAGAGCACTCATAGTAAAAATAACAAGGCAGAAGCTTTTCTGCATTCAAACATTTTTCAAATTTAAACCATAATAGCTTTTGAGTTGATTCCAACTCTCAAAAATCACATTCAACCATACCTTTCAGAATATATAAAAATATATAGGTTTACTTGTAGAAATATTGTTCAAGTAATAAAAGAATGCTACATAAGCATTTCTAGCCACTTAAATTAATTAAAATAAAAGGGTAAAACCTTATTAAATTGTGACACCACTTTAAATCACATTCTCTTGGACTACAATATGTGGTGATGACATGTGTCAACATGATCCCATGTTTAGTTTGGAGAATATTAAATCTTAAGTAGTTTTTCAATGAGTAGAAATTACTTTTCTAAAAATAAAAAGTTTTAAACCAAGCCTTAACCTTGTAATGTTAGAGATGATGCTAGATCATCTATAGGACCCTTGTGTGTGATGATTGCAAGTAGTTAAGTATTGTTTGGTGATTGTGTACCTCGTATTTATTCATAGACGCTAGTACCGACCAAGGATACGAGGAGGAAGGAGGATACTACGAAGAAGAAGCCGAGGAGAACTTCAACCACTGCTCTGCACAAGGCAAGCTAACACTTGCAAGATACTCTACTTTAGCAAGCCTGATACTACTAGTTAATTGTGCAAGCCTTACTAAACAAGTTGACCTATGCAAGCTAACCCTTGCAAGATACCCTGCTGATACCACAAACCCATACTTGTGATATGACTACTATATGCCTTAAGCATATGTGATCATACCCACTTGATGAACCAAATCCTAGTTTTATGGCAAGCTTCTTACTTATAAAGAGCATAAAATTTGTCCTAAGCTAGAAAACCTTGATATCATCCTAAGATATAAGGTTGTACTTAGTAAAACTCCATTAGTTACCACCCCTCATCAGTGCTTACCCCCACTTGTAGATGCTAGTGCTAAGCATAAAACTTGATCAACCTTAGGTGGGAATACTTGGTGGAAAAATGGTTATGAAAACCTTGGAATGATGGATCATTCTATTGAAATGTTTTGGACATGTGTTTCCAAACACTTGAGGATTTTGGTGATGAAAATGTTGAGGCATGAGCCTTAGCCCTTTATAAAACTGATGGTTGTCTGGATGCGATACCATTCCAATTTTATCGTACAACCACAATACCCGAATATTGGGTAGGGCGTGACTGGAAACTTATATTCCTTAGTATTAGTTCCCTCACGGCCAAGGTCTGAGCTGAGGCTACCTTGTGACGATTATCCACCTGTGCAGTACCCAAGATGACAGTGAGTCATGGTTGGGAGGCCAAACTCACAGGAGAGGTGCTTATACTAGGGCGTGTAATTGAAAGGTTATGATTGATTATCCGCATACTGAGTATGGTGAATTCAGGATTTGTTCCTGACGGATGTATCGAATGTTGGGGTGAAAGTGTACAATCTCTACAGAGTGTCAAACTATTCGAATAGCCGCGTCCGCGGTTATGGACAGTTGGAGTGGCCATACTGTTCCCCCGTCAGACTTTCCAAAATGACTTGTGAACTGAATTGAGACTTTGACTTGACCACAACAGAGTTGTGACTGGAATTACAAGATCCCACTTAGGAGTTATAAGATTGTGACTAGCTTTGGAACTGAGTAGAGATAAACCTGGCTTTTTGCAAAACAACTCTAGAGCCTAGTGTCCTATTATCCAAAAACCCCTTACCTGTTAGTATTAGATTGCGAGTACTTAAAGAGTACTCATGGCTTTGTCCCTGGCTATTCCCATGGCCAGACTATGAAGAGGAGTACCTGGAAGATGGATCCCAGGAAGGCTACGACAACTAGGATCATCTCCCATCGTCAGCATTGCCTGTGACCCCGAAGATGGAGCTTCGCCTACGCTACCGTTATTATTACGTATTCCGCTGCTTGAAGTTGTATTAGGAATTGGATCATGAGATCCCTATTTGTGTAAGAACTTATGTATCGTTTGTAATGGATGAAGTATTATGGTATCCAATTCTATTATGTCTCGCAAAAATGGTAATCCTGGGATTACGATGTATGGCATAACAGACATCTAGGATTGAAAAATCCGGGTGTTGACAAGTTGGTATCAGAGCCATCCTGACCATAGGAGACCCTAGTTAGACTGAACGTGAACCAAAAACTTAGTTTCAAAACCAAAGAAAAACAAATATTTACAAAAACCTATTCTCATTCTTATCTCTTTGATTCTTTCATAAAAATTCATGTTCCTCAAAAACTCTTGCAAAATACATAAAATTTTGTCACACTTGATCACTCTCCTAATCTACTCATCCTCTATTTTTATAGATGGACGTGAAGTACAGCAAGTTTTATCAATTGAGGAATGGAGGAGACCTTATCTTTGAGAGGGATCTGGATCAGCTTTCGGAACTTCCGGAGCGTCCACACCCCGAGTTCTTCGGAGCTCAGCTCAATGATCAAGGAGGAGAAGATCTGCAGTGGCTAATTGTTGCAAGTCTCCGAGGAAAGATTGAACCTCCCACTGCGGAAGGAATTCAGTTTACCTTAAGAGAGAACAACTGGCTCGATGGACTTGCCAGAGCAATGCAGGAATCTCTCTCCCGTCTATGTGGGCAGAGCATCAATCAGATCAAGGGAACCCGCTTTGAGTTTTTCCCAAGGCGTGATGCAAATGGACAACCACTGGAAGTCCCGTACCACCCCGAGCTGAAGACTCAATTGGACCACCTTAGCTTCATGATGTATGATCGTTAGCAGGAGTTGGACAACTGCCGTGACTATTGCAACCACAAGTCTGCCATCATCAAGACGAAGGATCAGACCATAGCCATGCTAGCAAAGGATCGCAAGTCTCGTCGCCGTCAACTCGACAAGAAGGAGCGCATTATTGCCCGTCTTCGCCACCGCATCTCATCTCTGGAGGAGACCATCCACGAGAGGGACATGCAGCTGGAAGAAAGGGAGAATGCCGGAGAGGATCTTCATGGAGACCCTTACTCTTATCTCAGCGATGACGATGATTTTCTGGAGGATCAGGCCATGTACTTCTTCACCGATGAGGATGATTTCGCCTTCATCGATGACGATGAAGATGATGAAGCCACAGACTCCAAGGAGTAGTAGCACTGAGCACTAGCGTAGTGAGTAGTAGTCGGTCCCACTGTATCGTAGATTTCAGAATGGTTCTTAAAACCATCTGTTTTTCCTTGTTGTGGTGTGTGTTGTACTGTGCTATGAATGAATGAATGAAAAAGCAAGTTGCTAGAAAAACCTGAGTCAAACTCTAAAAACTTTTCGAAGAACCCAAACCTTAGAAAAATTCCCTATTTTCTCACGATTTATCTAAATCTTCAGATGCCACGTGGAGGAAGTGGTTCAGCCCCGGACCCGATGTTGCAGATTCTGCAAATGTTGACCTCTGACCGCGAAGCTGAAAGAGCGGAACGTCAAGCCAACCTAGCCACTCTGCAACAGATAGCCTAGCTAGCCCACAACAACCAAGGCCACGGAAATCAGGACAACCATGGATCTAAGCTCAAAAATTTCCAGAATACCAACCCACCCGTTTTCACCAAGTCAGAAGAACCCCTAGACGCTGATGATTGGCTGCAAACCATGGAAAACAACCTAGAAGTAGCAGGAGTCGAAGCCAACGAGAAAGTTCTATTTGCCACCCATTATCTAGCCGGAGATGCCAGGGCATGGTGGAACAGTGTTCGTGCCATGACCGGAGGCCAGATGATGACCTGGGAGGAATTCAAGGTCAAGTTTAACAGAACCCATGTGCCACCAGGTTTGATTAAGAGAATGAGAAACGAGTTCAGAGAGTTGAAGCAAGGGAGGATGACTGTAGTGGAATACCGTGACAAATTTTTGTCATTAGCTAGGTATGCCCCGGACGAGATAGACACCGAAGCCAAGAAGAAAGAAAGATTCCTGAATGGTCTGCATGACGAGATGCAGACGGTGTTAGTCAATATCCCCTTTGCTGATATTGAAGCCCTTGTCGATTCATCCATCCAGATGGAAGGAAAGATCAACCAAGCCAATGAAAACCGCAAGCATCGTATGATGCATCACCCAGGAACCCATCAGACCCCAAAGTATCGCCCCAACCCATCTCCAGGATTTGCCCCAAGAACCAACAGACCCCCTATGACCCGTCCAACCTATCCCAACCGTGGAAACCCTAGAACCGGAGGAAATCACAACAACCCCGGCAACTCTAGCAATTTCACCCGTGCCCCACCCAAGTTCAACACCAACAATGCTACCGCCAATCCCAACACTGCCCCGAAGACTGGAAGCAATGTTGTACCTGTCGCAGCCAAGGACAAGTCACAAGTGACCTGTTATGACTGTGGAAATAAATGCCACTATTCCAACGAGTGTCCCAACAAGAAGAATGCTACAGCCCCCAATACCAACATCCCAGCTCAGCAGCAGCGTCGTGTCCAGCCAGGAAGAAGATTCGCCCCAGGAAATTCATTCAACCGCAATGGCCGTCTTTTTCTCATGCATGCTGAAGAAGCTCAGGAAGTGCCAGACGTCGTGCTGGGTATGTTTTCTGTTAATTCAGTACTTGCAAGAGTGTTGTTTGATTCTGGTGCATCGCATTCATTTGTCACCAAAGAATTTGCCTGCACTAGTAAAATTCAACCAACCAAATTGAAGCATGTGATGATTGTACAAATCCCCGGATCAACCACCAAGGCTCGGCAAATTTGCAAAGCCGTCCCTATCCGAATCCATGGCATAGATTTTTATGCTAATCTAATAGTACTCGGAACTAAAGGTTTGGAAGTAGTACTAGGAATGGATTGGATGTCCAAACATAAGGGATTGATTGACTGTGCCAAGAAAGCCATCACCATGACCAGTACCACCGGAATATCAGTCGAGCATATATCTGAAACCTTACCTCACCAATTCAAGTGTAACAAGAGTCTATCCCAACCTACCATTGACCAAGTCCGGATAGTCTGTGAATACCCCGATGTATTTCCAGATGTTTTGCCCGGTATGCCCCTAGATCGGGATATCGAGTTTATCATTGAGCTAATCCCCGGAACAGGACCCATAGCCCAGAGACCATATAGTATGAACCCATCGGAGTTAGAAGAACTGAAGAAGCAACTGGATTCTATGCTCGAAATTGGACTAATTCAACCAAGTGCGTCACCATGGAGATCACCTATCTTGTTTGTGGACAAGAAAGATGGAGGTAACCATCTGTGTACGGATTATCGGAAGTTGAATGATGTCACCATCAAGAACAAGTACCCCTTGCCCAAGATAGAAGATTTGTTTGATCAGTTGACCGGTGCCCAGGTGTTTTCTAAGATTGATCTTAGAACTGACTATCATCAACTCAAGATTCGTGCAGAGGATATCCCAAAGACTGCCTTTACCACCCGATATGGATTGTACGAGTATACAGTCATGTCTTTTGGATTAACCAATGTCCCCGCTTATTTCATGAATCTCATGAATAAGATTTTTATGGACTTCCTGGATAAGTTTGTCGTTGTTTTCATCGATGACATTCTGATTTATTCCAAATCAGAAGAAGAACATGAGCTACACCTAAGGACCATTCTTGGAACCCTTAGAGAGCATCAGTTGTATGCAAAGTTTAGCAAATGTGAATTCTGGTTACAGGAGGTAGGATTCCTCGGTCACATTGTATCAGCCGGAGGAATTGCCGTTGACCCTGCCAAAGTAAAAGATGTAGAAGATTGGCAAGCCCAACCACTCAAACCCAAGTTCGTGCTTTTCTCGGATTGGCGGGATATTACCGCAAATTCGTAGAAGGATTCTCGAGTATCGCCCGACCCATGACCCAATTGCTGAAGAAGGACAAGAAGTTTGAATGGACCGACAAATGTGAAGCGAGTTTTCAAGAACTCAAGAGGAGATTAATCTCAGCCCCAATCTTGATCATGCCGGATATCACGAAGCCCTTCGATGTGTATTGTGACGCATCCAAGATTGGTCTCGGATGTGTGCTAATGCAAGAAGGCAAAGTTATATCTTATCTATCTCGACAATTGAAGCAACATGAGCAAAACTACCCAACCCATGACCTCGAACTCGCAGTCGTAGTTCTAGCCCCGAAGACATGGAGACATTACCTGATGGGAAATCGTTGTGAGATTTATTCGGATCACAAGAGCCTAAAGTACATATTCACTCAGAAGGAGCTAAATATGAGGCAGATAAGATGGATTGAGATAATCAAGGATTATGACCTGGACATTCACTATCACCCTGGTAAAGCCAACGTGGTAGCCGATGCCCTTAGCAGATTACCGTGCCGCTTGAACTCCATGATTTTGAAGGAGCAGCCAAGTCTGCACAAGGAGATGGAAGATTTTCGAATGGAATTAGTAAGTAAAGGATTTTTGGCTAGCATAGAACTTCAACCCACTTTGATCAGTCAGATTAAAGAAGCGCAGAAGGGAAATGCTAGTATCGATGGAATCAAGCGTCGTATCGGTACAGGCAAAGTACCCGGATTCACCGAGGACGAAGAAGGAGTTTTGTGGTACAAAGGACGCCTTTGTGTACCAGCAGATTCGGAATTGAAAGAAGTTATCTTGAAGGAGGCTCATGATACTCTTTATTCTATCCATCCCGGAGGAACGAAGATGTATCAAGATTTAAAAGAGCAATTTTGGTGGCATAAGATGAAGAGAGAAATCGGAAGCTATATCGCCAAGTGTGATATATGTCAGCGAGTCAAGGCAGGACATCAAAGACCCGCTGGATTGTTTCAACCTTTGCAAATTCCGGAATGGAAATGGGATTCTGTAGGAATGGACTTTATCACTGGACTACCTACATCTAGTAGGGAAAATGACTCTATCTGGGTCATAGTGGACAGATTGTCCAAAGTCGCCCATTTCTTGCCCATCAAAACCACCTATCAGAGTTCAAAGCTAGCTGAGTTGTACATCGCTAGAATCGTTAGTTTGCATGGAGTCCCCAAGAACATAGTATCGGATCGAGGAACTCAGTTTACCTCGAGATTCTGGAAGAAAGTCCAAGAAGGTTTAGGAACCCGCCTAGATTTCAGTACCGCGTATCACCCTCAGACCGATGGACAAACGGAGCGAGTAAATCAAATACTCGAGGATATGCTGAGAGCATGTGTGTTAGAATATGGATCCAAATGGGAAGACTGTCTGCCTTTTGCAGAATTTTATTACAACAATAGTTACCAAGCCAGTTTGCAAATGGCCCCATTTGAATTCATGTACGGAAGAAAGTGTCGCACCCCTTTGAACTGGTCGGAAGTAGGAGAGAGTCAGATCTTCGGACCCGACATCCTACGAGAAGCAGAAGAGAAGGTTCACAAGATTTGTGAGCATCTCAAGACCACCCAATCCCGACAGAAGAGTTATGCTGACAAGAGACGTCGAGACCTCGCCTTCAACATCGGAGATTTTTTTTATCTGAAAGTGTTGCCATTGAAGGGAATGCAACGTTTCCAACTCAAAGGAAAGTTAGCCCCCAGATATATCAGACCTTTCAAAATTTTGAACCGTCGAGGAGAAGTATCTTATCAACTGGAACTACCTGAAGAGATGTCATCTGTGCACAATGTGTTCCATATCTCATTACTTCGCAAATGTCTCGAAGTCCCCGAGAAGACCGAAGGGTTCAAGAATATCGATCATCGGACCATAGAGATCAACAATGACCTGACCTATCCCGAAGTGCCCATCCGCATTTTGGAAGAAGCTTTTCGAACTACCCGAACCCGAAGCATCAAGTTTCTCAAGATTCAGTGGAGCAACCACACAGAAGAGGAAGCTACCTGCGAGCGCGAAGATCACATCAGGATGGAGTTTCCCGATCTCTTCAAATCCTAGGTAATCTTTTCGTCCTTTTTCAAATCTCGGGACGAGATTTTGTTTAAGGGGGGAAGGTTTGTAACATCCCAAAAATACCAAACTTAGATCATCAAATTCTAATCATCAAGATTAGGGTTAACAAAAACTTTTCTAAATAAAACCCATGAATGCATGCATATGTGTATGCATAGTTTTTGAATTTCTTTAAAACCACTTTGTTTGTGTGATCCATTGCTTGTAAAATGTTTCTTAGATGAAATAAACATCATCTAAAACATTTCCCACACTTTTCCTAAAGACAAGTAAATCAAAACAAATATATTAAGAGAATGGTCATTTTGGCCAATTTAACTCTCATGCCTACTTTGGCTATCTCAAACTTTCAGAACCTAACAGAAACTTTTCTGGATCTTTGCACCCCTTGAATGTACTCATAACATAGTATCAAGGCCCACTTTGTGATCATCCAGAAACTTTCAAATGCATAGTTTAAATGACATTTCAAAATTGAATCTTCTTCATATGGGAAGATCCCACTTTTTCAAAACCCACTCAAACAAGCTCAACTTTCAAAACCCAAGCATCTGCAGACTCACCAGCACCATTCTAGCAAACCCATCAAAAATCATTTCAAAATTCAAAACTTGAGTTCATGCGGCCATTTCATCAAACAGGTTGCAGGCACAAATCAAACAAAACCTCAAACACTATAGTGTGCAGTAAATTTGGCCTAACTTGTTCCCTAGTTAGCTCACACACAGCTCAGTAGATCATCTAGAAAGATTAGCCCAACACTAGCACCCCTGTGAGCTTGCCATTGCCATTAATGGTGAACAGCCGAGCACACCCATGTCACCCCATTGTGGACAGTAAGCTAGGAGCAGCAGCAAGCCTAGCCAGCATGTCTGGGAGGCAGCCCACCGTCCACCACCACTCACTGTCCCAGCCGCAAGCATTGCCAAGCCATGGACCACGCGCACAAGCCGCGCCCAGACCATGCCGAGCATGCGCCAGAGCGCCACCCTCGACCATCACCCACAGACCGCGCGCCGCCCTCGCCACGTGCATACACGATCGCCACCGACCCAGGAGACCGCCAGACATACCCGTTTGCCGCCCCGTGCCGCACAACCACCGCCCGCCGTCGAAGACGCCGCCTCTGCCGCGCAGAGCACCGCCTATTCCAGACCAAACCACACCGCCCCATGCCTCGCGACCATGTCATGGAGCATCGCCAGGAGACACAGCACCGTCCCCAACCCTTGCCCATGCCATTAGCCGCCTGTAACGTCGCCCCCGACGAGCTCACCGTGCGCCCCGATGGTCCCCTCGCTCGACTATAAATAGAGACCACCCCCGCACGATTTCTTCACACCATCTCACTCCCCTCTCCTCACTGAGCGTGCCACACCATTCCCAGAGCAAGGCGAGCACCACCTCGCCGGAATTTCACTGGAGCCTGCCGCTGCCGGAGAAGAAAGGAGCCAGCGATTGGAGCCACCCCAAGAGCTGCCGCGACCACCCCTGAGTTCGCCGTCGTTGACTTCGTCGTTCGCCCGCCTCGCCGACCCTCGCCAATACCCCGGTGATCCCCCAACGTCCCTCTCTGGCCGCGCTAGGTTTCGTTCTCGCCGGAGTTGTCTCGCGTCGACGATGACTCCCAGCCGTTGGATTAGAACTAGATCGAACGATCCACGTTGCCCCATACCGCTTCGCCCAGCCCCGTGTCACTGACGAGTGGGGACACCCAGTTACGCATCCCGCGGGAGCACTGCGCTTAGCAGGACGGCCCGTTAGATTTTCCCGCGCAGCCCAGTTATTCAAATTAAACCTTTTTCTATTTCTTTTCAAACACACTTCAGCACCCAACTTCAAAAATCAACCCAGATCGATTCAGTGCATCAAATTGGATGAAATCAATTTTGTTGGAAAGGTCTGTGAATGCTGAATCCAAGCCCGTTGGATTCAAGTCATTTGGATCTGTAGAGCACCCATAGTAAAAATAACAAGGGAGAAGCTTTTCTGCATTCAAACATTTTTCAAATTTAAACCATAATAGCTTTTGAGTTGATTCCAACTCTCAAAAATCACATTCAACCATACCTTTCAGAATATATAAAAATATATAGGTTTACTTGCAGAAATATTGTTCAAGTAATAAAAGAATGCTACATAAGCATTTCTAGCCACTTAAATTAATTAAAATAAAAGGGTAAAACCTTATTAAATTGTGACACCACTTTAAATCACATTCTCTTGGACTACAATATGTGGTGATGACATGTGTCAACATGATCCCATGTTTAGTTTGGAGAATATTAAATCTTAAGTAGTTTTTCAATGAGTAGAAATTACTTTTCTAAAAATAAAAAGTTTTAAACCAAGCCTTAACCTTGTAATGTTAGAGATGATGCTAGATCATCTACAGGACCCTTGTGTGTGATGATTGCAAGTAGTTAAGTATTGTTTGGTGATTGTGTACCTCGTATTTATTCATAGACGCTAGTACCGACCAAGGATACGGGGAGGAAGGAGGATACTACGAAGAAGCCGAGGAGAACTTCAACCACTGCTCTGCACAAGGCAAGCTAACACTTGCAAGATACTCTACTTTAGCAAGCCTGATACTACTAGTTAATTGTGCAAGCCTTACTAAACAAGTTGACCTATGCAAGCTAACCCTTGCAAGATACCCTGCTGATACCACAAACCCATACTTGTGATATGACTACTATATGCCTTAAGCATATGTGATCATACCCACTTGATGAACCAAATCCTAGTTTTATGGCAAGCTTCTTACTTATAAAGAGCATAAAATTTGGCCTAAGCTAGAAAACCTTGATATCATCCTAAGATATAAGGTTGTACTTAGTAAAACTCCATTAGTTACCACCCCTCATCAGTGCTTACCCCCACTTGTAGATGCTAGTGCTAAGCATAAAACTTGATCAACCTTAGGTGGGAATACTTGGTGGAAAAATGGTTATGAAAACCTTGGAATGATGGATCATTCTATTGAAATGTTTTGGACATGTGTTTCCAAACACTTGAGGATTTTGGTGATGAAAATGTTGAGGCATGAGCCTTAGTCCTTTATAAAACTGATGGTTGTCTAGATGCGATACCATTCCAATTTTATCGTACAACCACAATACCCGAATATTGGGTAGGGCGTGACTGGAAACTTATATTCCTTAGTATTAGTTCCCTCACGGCCAAGGTCTGAGCTGAGGCTATCTTGTGACGATTGTCCACCTGTGCAGTACACAAGATGACAGTGAGTCATGGTTGGGAGGCCAAACTCACAGGAGAGGTGCTTATACTAGGGCGTGTAATTGAAAGGTTATGATTGATTATCCGCATACTGAGTATGGTGAATTCAGGATTTGTTCCTGACGGATGTATCGAATGTTGGGGTGAAAGTGTACAATCTCTGCAGAGTGTCAAACTATTCGAATAGCCACGTCCGCGGTTATGGACAGTTGGAGTGGCCATACTGTTCCCCCGTCAGACTTTCCAAAATGACTTGTGAACTGAATTGAGACTTTGACTTGACCACAACAGAGTTGTGACTGGAATTACAAGATCCCACTTAGGAGTTATAAGATTGTGACTAGCTTTGGAACTGAGTAGAGATAAATCCGGCTTTTTGCAAAACAACTCTAGAGCCTAGTGTCCTATTATCCAAAAAACCCTTACCTGTTAGTATTAGTTTGCGAGTACTTAAAGAGTACTCATGGCTTTGTCCCTGGCTATTCCCTTGGCCAGACTATGAAGAGGAGTACCTGGAAGATGGATCCCAGGAAGGCTACGATAACTAGGATCATCTTCCATCGTCAGCATTGCCTGTGACCCCGAAGATGGAGCTTCGCCTACGCTACCGTTATTATTACGTATTCCACTGCCTGAAGTTGTATTAGGAACTGGATCATGAGATCCCTATTTGTGTAAGAACTTATGTATCGTTTGTAATGGATGAAGTACTATGGTATCCAATTCTATTATGTCTCGCAAAAATGGTAATCCTGAGATTACGATGTATGGCATAACAGACATCTAGGATTGAAAAATCCGGGTGTTGACAGGGCGCACCCTCCCCACACCTCCTCCTCAACCCTAGCCGCCCTGTTGCCCCTCCTCTCTCTCTCCCTCCCGACTGCGCGTAGGCGAAGCCCTGCCGCAGAAACTCTCCACCGCTTGCACCGCGCCGTCGCGTTGTAGATCCAATCCATCTCTCCGCCCCACTTGCTGGACCGAGGAAGGAGGAGACGTCGAGGTGCCGCACGTGTGCATTTCTCGGAGGCATCGCCACTTGCGGTGTTAGATCGGATCGGATCGCGAGGAGGAGAAGCGAGTACGACTACATCAACCACGTTCCCTCGAACTTTCCGCTGTGCGAATGTTCAAGGGTATGAAGATCTCATCTATTCCCCCTCGTTGTTTGCATCTCCTAGATTAGATCTTGGCTTTCCCGTTCGCATCCGTAGAATTTTTTTGATTTACTATGCTGCGAAACCCTTCAGTGGTGCCGTTCATGTCCCCCACCCACAAACGGATCAAATTAGACACATTTTGTGTCTTACTTGGGATGTGCATCGGAGTTGCCCATATATGTCAGTTCACAATTTTTTGGAAATATATAATTTTTTTGTTCTTTGTAGAAATAAAAAATTCAATGCTCCAATTCACGGATATTTTCTCGTCTTTTTACACAAACTACATATAATAATAATATTTTTCTTGATAACTTGTGTGTGATCACAAAATGTTCGTATACATACGAAATTTCGTTCATAATTTTTTGTAATTTTAAATTTTGTTGTTATGATCGGTGGCCCTAATTGTCGGATACGTATTTAACTATCATTAATTTTTTGTATCCACTATATTACCAAAGTTGCTGGTTTATGCAATAAAAAACTAGATTTGCTGGTCTGTGTAACTCCTACACGAATAGTTACTGGTTCTTGTAATTTTCTCTAATAGACACGTTGCCATGTAGAGAAATTTTATTAGATGGGCGTCTCCCTTTCCTCTGTTCTGGAGTTCTCCCCTGCTGCTTTGCCCTGCATCATCCCCCACACACGGAACAGATCTATCAAGTCAACAGAACTGCCACTTGAGGATCCATCTCTGTCGATCCATGGAGCAGCAGGCAGCAACTGGTGATTGCGAGCTGGAGGAGCTGCAGCTGCCTACGCTGGACCTCGAGCATGACGAGTTGACGGAGCAGCTGGCGGCGGCGTGCCGGGACCCGGGCGTGTTCCGGCTTGTCAACCACGGTGTCCCCGGCGACCTCACGGCCCACATGTTCCGCCTGACGCGCGGCCTCCTTGAACTGGAGCCGGCGAGCAAGTCCCGGCTGCCCGGCTACTTCTGGGGCACGCCGGCGCTCTCTCTCCGCGTCAAGGAGCTCAACTGGGTCGAGGGGCTGCACGTACACGCCGCCCTTACTTCTCCTGCTGCTGACGGCGAAGACGTCGGCGATGCCTACTCGGCGTTTAGGAAGGCGGCGACGCGTACCGGAGCGCGGTGCACAGGGTGGTGGCGCCGTCGTCGCCGGGGGCGGAGCGGATGTCGCTCTGCTACTTCGCGTTCCCACGGGAGGACGTCGTGATCGTCCACGGTTCGGGATGCTACCGCAGGTTCAGCTACAGGGAGTTCCGGGAGCAGGTGCAGGCCGACATCAAGGCCACCGGCGCCAAGGTTGGGCTCGCTCGATTCCGCGTCCATGATCGATCGTCGGCTTTACCATAGGGCATCATGAATTCCTTCCCCTGACTAACGAACGAGGCAATTGGAAAGAAGTGGAACTGAACCTGTTGGGTGTCAGTTCAGACTTCAGAGAGAGTTGCTCTCCCGGTGGAATGCGGCCTCCCTGTCCATAGGAACACAAATGTGAGCCGCGCTAGGGTTTCCTGGCTCTTTTCTAGCTCCCCTAGAATTGAATTTCCCGTTCTTGTATTTTTTTTAACACAATGGTTTTTATTCAATTCAGAACATTTAACAGATAGAGCTGATGGCAACCAAAAAACATTTTCTACGCTTTGGTTCTTTTAATATTAAGGATAGATTACATATTAGGTTCTGGGAGGACAGATGGCTTGGCCAAATGCCCCTTAGAGAACAATATCCTGCTCTATATTCGATAGTTAGGCATAAAGGGGATACACTTTCCAGGGTAATGAAATCTAATCCTCCTAATGTCTCTTTCCGTAGAAGCATTATAGGTTCTAGACTACTATCATGGAATAATCTCTTATTGAGATTGTCTATGATACAATTGTCGGAAGGTGTGGACGAATTTAACTGGAAGTTATTACATAATGGTAAATTTTCCGTTGATTCGTTTTATAGAGCTTTGATCCAACCAAATATTCCAGTTGATGATAATAGTAGAATTTGGAAAATGAAAATACCCCTGAAGACGAAAGTATTTGCTTGGTATCTTCGTAAAGGGGTAATTCTTACAAAAGATAATCTTGTTAAGAGGAATTGGCAAGAAAGTATATAATGTTTCTTCTGTAATCATAATGAGACAATTAGACACTTATTCTTTCAGTGTAAATTTGCTCGTTCTATATGGTCAATCACCCAAGTGGCCTCTGGTTTATCTCCCCCTTCATCGGTTACTAATGTTTTTGGCAATTGGTTGAATGGGATTGATGATAAATATGAGACTGTTTTTAGGGTGGGAGCGCTTGTCATTATTTGGTCGCTATGACTATGTAGGAATGACAAGATTTTTAATAATATGATGTCTTCTCCATTACAGGTTATCTTCCGAGCAACGACAATCCTACGTTCATGGACAGTTCTTCAACGTATGGAGTTCCGAGACTTCTTTGCGAAAGGGTGTAGACGTTTGGACGCCGTGGCGCGGGACATTTTTTCTAGACATGGATGGCAGCGTGACCTACAATTAGAGTTATCTTAGTCACAAACTATTATGTTATCTATGCGTTTATGTTCTTATTTGATTATTTCTGGTTGTAACTTGAGAGGATTTTCGGCTGTGTGCATCCTAGTTATGCAGAGGCCGGGTGTAAACATTGCTTTAAGTAATAAAATGCCCATTTTAAAAAAAGAAACCTGAAAGTAGAATGTCCCTGCCTGGAAATTGCCCTGTGTCAGTACTTGTAGGCAACATACGGCTAAAAACGTAGTCTGAAATCTCAACGCCAAACGAGCTGCTCTGGGGTTCTGGTCTATATACTAAGCCGTGAACACAGTGATACACAGTAATTATATTTGCAGATTGAACCTTGTCCCCGACAGTAAAATAAAATACTACTACTAAGAAACATCGGAAAATTGCTTCATGTATATCAGTGGTGCACTAGTGCTTCTTGAGAGGACGTGCATTATATATGTCAGATTAGCTCCAGAAAAACACACGCTATGCTAGGAACCCTCTGTAGATGAAAACACACACACAGACACGCGAACTCAAACACAGAGACAGAGGGTTTATCTACACGTACTCCCTCTGTTTCAAAATATAAGATGTTTTAGGTTTGTAAAGAAGATAAATCTAGACTTGTTTTAGTATATAGGTTCACTCAACTTTGGGATGAATATACACAGTAAAAGAAGTCTAGATCATTTTCTTCACAAACTTAAAACATCTTATATTTTAAAACGGAGGGAGTAGATAACAAAGCTTGTTGCGCACGATCTGCCTCCTCCGTGCCATCCCACGGCAGATGCTGAGATGCATGTTCAACTAGAAAAAGATCCAAAGCCATATATAGGCTGAGAAGAAGGGGCAATGCAATCCCCCTTTTAAGTTGGACCCCGGGCACCATCCTTGTCCTTTATTTTTTGAAAATTCGTGTTACTATTTTTACAGGACAACCCTCCCACCTCACTTCTCAAGTCTATTGCTGTTTTGCTTATTAGCCTCCAGTTTTTTCATGTTTTATACATTTTTATCACTGTCTTCAAGGAAAGAACGTGATTCACAGTTACTCCTACCGTTTCAAAATATAAGATGTTTTAGCTTTATAAATAAAATGTATCTAGATTTGTTTTAGTGTGTAGGTTCATTCAAGTTTGGAGTGAATCTACACACTAAAACAAGTCTAGATACATTTGCTTCATAAAGCTAAAACATCTTATATTTTAAAACGGAGGGAGTACATCTTTGTCTAATTTAATTAGCCAGTTTTAATTAGCCAATCTAATTAATATAATTTAATTAACAATTTCTTACATAATTATTTTTTCAATAATAATCAACAATATTTCATAGAATTTTTTTTAAGATTTTTTCTAGAGATATCCGTACAAGTTTCATATTTTTTCCAAATTTAATTTTTTTAAGATACATGGACAACATCAAAACTCAAATGAATCTTCACTAGATCTTTTTTGAAACTACTAACAACAATCAAATTTGATTTTTTTTAAGATACATGGGCAACACCGAAACTCAAATGAATCTTCACTAGATCTTTTTCACACAAGATTTTCATATAATTTTTTCAACACAAGATTCACAACAGATTCACACAAGATTCCTGTGGAAGGACACAACTTTCTGCAAACCAAATATGCCAGGAAATATGATGTTACCAGCGCCAGCCCGACCATATATTTTCTGCAAAGAATCATACATGATTCATATAATTTTTTTAAAGATTATCAATGCTACATGTATGTTTCGATCGAAAATTTGACACCCGTATCTTCAAAGATCAAAGAAAAAATTAGTAGATAATTCACTCATCATGGACAATACGATTTTCTTGGCGCATTTTGTAACTGTCAAATTCACGTATGATTCAAACCCGTTCAAGAAACAACACGGTTTCATAGAGGATTAGTACTAAAGAACATGTTTCTAAATAAAAAGAGGTTTGGAAAATGACGTTTGGAAAATAAAAAGATTAGTCCATGATTCAAAGAGGTTTCATACACAATCTAATCTAGAAAATAAGAAACTACATATTTCATAGATCTGCACTAAAAAATGAACAATTATTTTATGGAAGATTAGTCTATGATTCAAACAAATAACAGGAGATCTCATAGGTTCCATATACCTGAAGATTCATACAAGTTCCATACACCTGAAGATTCATACAAGTTCCATACATTCATGTAAGAATCATTAACGATTCTTCCAACATAGGGGAAAAATTCATATACATGACATAAATTCGATAAATTCATGTAAGATTTATTAACGATTCAGTATGATACCGGCCAAATAGGGGGAAAATCCATATACATAACAAATCATTGCTGGACTTGTAATCAACACGAGATACAAGATCGTCAGAAGATACATACCGAATTCGTAGCATAATCATAGAAAAAATCTACCCAAATCAGACTTCACAAAAAAATCAACCTAAAGAAAATACAAGTAGAAGTATGAACACCAACATGGACGGATTTTTTTTGGAGAAGACAGAAAATCATATGAACATCAACATGCTTTTTTTCGGATCCAATATGCATGGATTTGGGGAGGAGGCACCACGTCGGGATCTGCAGCCTCCATGGCTATGTGGTCGAGACCTCCATGGTTATTCTCCATGGGAGACGATGTGACAAGCAGGAGAGGTGGCGGCGCATGCACGGGGGAGGGAGATAGCTCGGGGAGGAGCAGGCACGCGGGGAAGGAAGGGGAGGCATGGCGTGGCGGCGCTGGGAAGGGAGGCAGGTGGTGGCGGCGCTGGGAGGGGTGGGCGACCGAGGAGGACAGGTGGAGGGCGACAAGTGAGGTAGGTGGGGTGATGAGGTGGGTACGCGGGAGTGCTGGTGGTTATCCTCTCCCCGGACCGGATCGTGATATAGAAATAATACGAGGGTCAAAATGTAAAAATATTTCAGACAAAGACTAGTTGACTTCCGCACGAATCTTTAACACAAGAACGACACAGATAGTACCAGGAGCCCAACTTACGCTGGGGAAATCCACTCTCGAGAAGAAGGCGTTAGATGGGAAAACGCTCCTCCCCAAACGTCACCGATGGGGAGCAGAGCAGATGACGTCTCCTATTACTGCACCAACCAAATTGACCAGCTGGAAAGCACACACGACCGAGTCATGTGTCATGAAGGAGGATGAGTCATGTGTTCCTACTACTGCTGATCCTAGAGGCGATTCTAGAGTGCACTAGTACTCTAATAACCTTCGTCGGGATAATAGTATTAGCAGAAGCATGCGTCCTAAAATACACTAGTACACGATATTTAGATATTTACTTGCAACTATGCATACACACATTGTAATACATTAATAAGTGTCATAACTTAATTATCAATGTAAGTGATTTTTTCACATACTTGTTTATATCTCTAAAAGATAAGTTATCACAAAGAATATCATTTCGGTTCAAAACAAGAGATAAAAATTGGATTGCTAAGTACTACAATGGTATAACATTTAACATGTATCTTTAGTATCGAGTCAAATTACATGTATCTTCACAGAAATAACATTTAGTCATGTACTATAAAAAATCATGCAATATTATATTAAAAAAATTATCAATAAGAAAATGTTGAGTATTTTTAGAAGAAATAAATCATAAAAGGTGAAATAGTTCAGTATAAATATTTCGACGGTAAATATTGCGGTAGGTAAAAGAGCTTATTTTATTTGTTCACTATTTCTTCATAGAAATAACATTTAGTTATGAACTATTGTTACAGTTAAGCAATGACAAATAAAACACTATGTTCCAAAGAAAAAAAGTTACACTAAAATTACATAATATGCATGCTTCGGCCGCTATGGTACAATTTTCCTCCCCTCCGTATTTTGACCAGAGGGGAGGCGCCGACCGGGATCAGATGGACGGGGAGGACCGTCGGTGGGGCCGAGATCCGCATTAGGAGTCGATCGAGCGGAGAGTGATCTAGGAGGTTTAGGCAGAGAAGTTTTCTTCGGTACCTTTTACAAACCACCAACCTTCAGTTATACTGGAATGATGCTTAGAGTATTGAGGATCACATCAAAAGAGGAAATACACCTCATTTGGTAAGCATGCATGTCATTGGATTGTGATACCTCAATTTCTCCATTATGGAACATATCCTTATAACTTTTGGTTTTGAGATCGTAGTGTCTGGTATTAGTAGGGCCTTTTTGAAAACAATCTCGTCATTCTATATAGAAATTGGGCACCCCGGAACTATGATCGTGTAACATTGATCCCACCGTGAGCTCTTGAAATTATCACACATCCATATATCGATTATATTGATGTTGCCCCTTCGCGCGCTAAGCAAAACTCCCCGTGAAGCTTGGTTAACACGGGCATGGTGTATTCCAGCCTCGGGTAGCAAGGAGGTGGCGGCATTACCACAAATGCCTTGTCTTCCAAGCGGAAACTTAGGAAACCTGGTGCGGTGTGCCCGAGGATATGCTCGTTGATTGTTGAGACAAGAGACCCCTTGAAAAATGTTGTTGACTTCCTTTTCCTTGTCAATATAGGGTATGGCGGGTGCTCCGCTATTACGCGCCAATGTTGCTAGGTTCCAATGGTGAGAACTTCCATGCCGGCGGTGTAGTGGTATCCTCTTAGTGTCGTGTACCCATCCAGTGAACGGTATAAGAAGCATGCCACCTTGTAGACGTCGGTATGTGGGTTGTGTCGAACGCCAGGTGGTTGACGTCGAGCATCTGGAACGACTCTTGGCCAAGCCGCCCATTGCCGCTGCACCTTGGCAACGTCAGGGCGTGGCACGTGGCCGGGTTGAGCATGCGAACGGTGGCCTCGCCGGGCAACATGATCATCCCATCACACTAGGGCAAGTGGTGCATTGGCTCCTAGGATGGCAGATCTGGTTTACCCAAAAATATATAGAGAAATAGTTGTACAAACATAGTACTATGGTAAATGCCTGATGGATGTTTTTGCTGATTAGAACTAGTTATACTTTTCCACCGCATGCAGATTGTGCACCAAGAGCAAGAGACCTACGACGGTGGAGGGGATGCTGATGGTGAACCAGGGCGACATGATGCAGGAGATGAGCGGCGACGCGTACCGGAGCGCGGAGCACATGGTGGTGGAGCTGTCGTCGCCCGGCCGCTACCGGGGTTCAGTTACCCGGAATTCTGGGAGTAGGTGCAGGCCGACATGAAGGCCAGCGGTGCCAAGGTCGGACTCCCACGATTCCGCATCTATGATCGACGGCGACACCATAGGTCATCAGGATTTTCATAGTACCCATGTCTAATGAGGTAACTGAATAAATTAAAACTGAAGATAGTGGAGTTAGTTGACAGTGATTAGCTCTCCTAGTCAAAACCTACATTACACACAATGTTCTTTCGATTTGCTTTAAAAGGTCACACGGATATTTAGACTCCTACTATGGATATGTGTGTTGTGTAACACAAGATTTTCTGTATGCCAACAACACCCAAAATGTATGCCAAGCGCACAGTCTGCTGAGTCGGTAGTTGCAGGGAATAGGGCTTCCACCAGGGTCAATTGGGCTTTTGACGATTCTGTGGTTCTAGTTGATATACCAAGGCATGAACACACTGGTACACAGTAATTATACTTGCAGCTTGAACCTTGCGCCGGACAGTAAAATAAAATACTCCCTCCGACCCATATTAGTCGACTTGAGTTTGTCTAAGTTTGGATGAATCTAGACACTATTTAGTATATAGGTTCATCTAAATTTTGAAAAATCCAAGTCAACTAATATGGGTCGGAGGGAGTACTAAGAAAAAGAAACATCGAAAATTGCTTCCTGTATATCAATGGTGCAGTAGTGTTTCCTGAGAGGACAGGCAGTATATATCAGCGTCAGGTTAGCGCCATATCAACATTCAACACACTCACACAGTATGGTGTATTATTATGAACCCTCTGTAGATGAAACAGAGACGGGTTTGCGACGCATAGCTGTCAGCGTCTTTTCTGTCTTCCTCTTGTTCCTTCAGATAACAAAACTTGGCTGAATCGTTGCACACGATCCACTTCCTCCGTGCCATGGCACGGCCAAGATCGTGGTTACACTACACGATTACGAAACAGTAAACGCTACGATTTCCTCAACGTGAACTAAGAAACAAAAAACAGCTAGTCTCAACCACGACGACACGTTCAGGTTCAGAAAAAAAACTGAAGTTTAGGGCAGACAAAAAAGAAACTAGATTAACAATTTGATCGGAGCCTTTGATCATCCAGAGCTTTCCACCAAGTCGACGAGGCGATCAATGCCGTAGATCACGATCTCCAGAATCCCGCCGTACGCGAAGCCCCAGAGCCCCTCGCGGACGGCGACGCGCGTGCCCTGATGCGCCGAGAGGAGGGCGTTGGCGGCGCCCCAGGCGACCATGGTGTTCAGGGGTCCTTCGTGGAGGACGCTTTTGATGCCGAGAACAACGACCTTCTCGGCGCCGTTCCGGGCCGCCCAGCGCCGGACGCGGGGCCCGTTGGTGACGACGTCCTGGACGCCGCCGGCGAGGCGGCAGCCCCTAGATGAGTCGCTCAGGGTGCCCCGGAGGAAGCAGAAGACGGAGCCGCCGATGGCCAAGACGATGAATTTGCGGCACCCGTGCTCAACCATGCCCAGCAGCGGTTTCGTCGTCATCGATAGATCGTCCTCCTTCCTCGATCGGCTTGAGTTGCAAGTTGCCGACGAGAATCGGACTTGGCTAAGGTTTACACCTCAAGCACGAATTGAAAACACATCATCGTGTATTTATAGGGAGCCCTTGTTATAGGATGGAGTCCTGCCGCCGTAATGCTGGTGGAGTACATCACGTAACAAGCTTTGGCTTTTGGCCCACCCCGATGCATAAGGGCATCCCACCAGGCCGACCCAAAGGGCGCACCGAAACAATTTGTTTATGTCTATTTAGGTCGGGCCGTAATCGTTTTTAGGTCGGAATTCAGCCTGTCTAACTAGCCGCGTCGAGAGGCGCTATCTATTTGTCAGCAAATAGGGACATGCTTTTTTCCTTCCAAATTCAAACATAGATATTTCGTGCTAAAAACTGGCAAAGTTCGTCCATAATCGTACATAATTTACATTCAAAATTTAACTAGCCCTAGCCCTAGCCCAAACCCTAGCTACCGATCTTCATGTGTCATCGTCGTCGTCGCGTCCATCTAGGTGTCGAGGTCGATGTACTCCGGCGGCGTCCGGAGGTTGGGTGGTGGTAGAGCTGAAGCGAGCGCGGGCGGGTCGATCACCTGCCTAGGCCATGCAGCCGATGGCCCCATACGGTGGTGGAGGTGCGTCAGCTCCATCCCCACCTCTGGAGCGATCTTCCACGCCCACCCCGACAACGGCGACAGTGGAAACAACTGGGCCAAATCCTGCGCCACTGGGCCAGTGAGCTGGACGGCCTCTTGGTAGCCGCCCCCACAAGGCGTCCTTGTCCTGCGTGCTAGCCGCAATAGTCTTCTCGGTGAAGGCGTCCTCGCCGTAGCCCCGCGCCAGGACCTCCCGATACTCCGGGGGAAGGTTCGTGGCGGCGGCCACGGTTGGGTCAACCGCCTCCTCCTTGATGATGATGTCGTTGTCCTCCTCGCCGTCGTCGTCGTTGCTGCCAAAGATCGGCGTCAAAGTGGTTGAAGGTTCCCTCGTCATCCGAATCGATGGTGGGGAGGTCATAGACATTCCACGACTACAGGTCGCCGCGGAAGGAGCTCGCTCGCCGCGCCTTGTGCTCCTATTTGAGGAACTTCGTCCATAAGGCCTTGCTCTGGTAGCCCATCACCCACTGGTTTGCCGGTGGGAGGTTGCTCATGCGGCAGCGGATCTCCTCCTCCATCCCTTTGCTCTTCTTGGGAACGGGCGACACCAGGACCTGGTCCCGGTTGAGGTGCCAGTCGGTGGGGAGGGAGACGTCGTCGTGGTTGATGCCCACGCCCTCCCTCCACCATCGGTCGCACTCCTCCACACGGAAGTAGTGACGACGACGGTGCCGGAAAGAACTTCAGATCCCCCCGATTTAGGGACAACGATGGCGGCGGCTACAGAAGGTTTCGTGGAGTTTTGATCGGGTTCCTAGGGTTTCTGCATCGGGGGCTTCTTATAGACGAAGAGGCGAGGCTGGGAGGCGGCCAGGGCCCCACACCCTACCCAGGCGCGGGGTGGGCCCACCCGCCCCTAGGGGGGTCTGGCCGCCCTGGTTTTCTTCTCCGTCTCGTCTCCTGGATTCGTGCCTCCCATGGTAAAATATTGACTTTGGCTTTTGTCCCGTCCAATTACGAGAATATTGATTTTCTGCCTTTATGGAACCAAAAATAGAAGAAAACAGGGAACTGGTACTGTGACAACTTTTTAATAGGTTATTTCTAGAAAAGATATAAAAACACCTCAAAGTGTAGACAAAGCAAAACAAAGTAGATACTAAACAAGCATGGAGTATAAAAAATTATAGATACGTTTCCGACGTATCAGGTGTCGTCCCGTCGCTATTGTTGCCACAGGCTGTCGCCGGTCAGTCTTCCACCCGCGTCTCTGAATCGTTGTCACAGTTGCGTCTGAATCGTTGCTGCCTCATGAGATGTTTCTTCCTAATCCACACTACGCGCATCTGGCAGACACCAGTGTATCTACTTTACCCTTCTCGATTCGTGCCGCTCTCCGTGATCCCCACTAGCACACGGCAATGAAGGAGGCATACGATGTGATCATGGCAAACTCCACCTAGACCCTCGTTCCCAGGCCTCCTCACACTAATGTCGTCACGGGAAAATGGGTTTTTAGGCACAAGAGAAGAACTGATGGACCCCTAAAGCGTTACAAGGCGAGATGGGTTGTATGCGGGTTTGCACAACGCACGTGCATCGACTTCGGTGAGACCTTCTCGTCGGCCATCAAGTCGGCAATGGCGTGCTCGCGCGGCTGGCCTGTACACTAGCTCGACGTAAAAAATGCCTTCCTTCACAACGCATTGGAGGAGCAAGTGTACTGCTATTAGCCGTCCGGTTTCGTCGATGCCCGACGTGATCACGTCTGCCGCCTCTCCAAATCATTGTATGGCCCCCAAGGGCCTGGTTCCATCACTTCACCTCGGTCGCCGCCACCATTGGCCTCCACGCATCTCGCTTTGATGCCTCTCTGTTCACCTTGAGGCAGGGACGCGGCGCAGCATTCTTACTGCTGTACGTCGACGACATAGTGTTGGCTGCCTCCTCTACGACACTTCTCCATGACTTCGTCAACAAACTCCAATGCGAGTTTGCGCTGAAGGATATGGGCGTCGTGCACTACTTCCTAGGCATCTGTGTTCATCGTACTGCCAAAGGATTCTTCCTCAACCAAGCCCAGTATGCCGAATAACTGCTTCAACGAGCTGGCATGTCTCAATGCCAACCGGTGTCAACTCCCGTTGATACCTTGCCCAAAGTTGCTGCTAACGCTGGCTATCCCGTGCCGGATCTCTCGGAATACCGTAGTCTAGCTAGAGGTTTGTAATATCTCACCATGATTGGGCCGGATTTGGCTTACGCCGTCCAACAAGCATGCTTGTATATGCACGATCCTCATGATTGCTATCTCGCGATCATCAAGCGGATTCTGTGGTACGTTCGTGACACCTCCAGCTTAGGCCTTCTTCTGCCCGCCTCACCAACAGCTCACATCGTGGCTTATTCCGATGCCGACTGGGCCGGCTGTCTGGATATGGGTCGCTCGACCTCTGGCTATTGTGTTTATCTCAGAGGTTACCTTGTCAGATGGTCGTCGAAGCGACAAGCCACTATCTCTTGCTCCAGCGTCGAGGCAGAGTATCGAGCTGTCGCCAATGCAGTTGCTGACTATGTTTGGTTGCCACAACTTCTCGGTGAGATGGCTTGCACTCCTCCGAAGGATACAATTGTGTTTTGTGACAACATCTGGGCTGTGTATGTGTCTACAAATACAATTCATCATCGGAGGACAAAACACATCGAGTTGGACATCCATTTTGTCTGTGAAAAGATGGCACTCGGCGAGCTACGGATTGTGCATGTTCCTACTACTCAGTAGCTAGCAGATATCATGTCCAAAGGTTTACCAACCTCTGCCTTCCGGCAATCCAGATCCAGTCTACGTGCTAAGGTTCGTACGAGCATTACCGACAAGGTTGTCTTGATTTGCTTGAAAACGTCACACCGGATGTGTATGTGTAACACAAGAGGTTTGGTCTGAAAGCTCAGCTGAATTAAAAGGCTAGCTTTGTTGTGATGAGTGCTGGAGTCTGGAAGACATCTTTTTCGCACTCCTTCGATCCATATTAGTTGACAGATTTATTTAAATACTAATACTTGGTTATATATATTCGTATCAAGATGAATCTAACTTAAACTAATATGAGTCGGAGCGAGTAGATGTAGCTAGCACGGAAGGACTCCGAGTTATCGCTGCAGGACTCCGTGTTTGATGTGTACTCGGAGTATCTGCTTGCGATCCAAGTTGATCATCCCGTATACAAATACACGACGATCGAGCCGATCGAGCGTCACAAGACGCGAGATCCCCCTCGTCGTAAACTTGTACCTCAAGCCACGCCACGCCGATCGAGCGTCACAAGAGCCGATCGATCGAAAGCGATGACGTTGGCGGGCATCCTCGAGGACCTCGGCACCGTGGCCGAGGCCATCGCCACGGTCGGCATCGGCGGCTCCGGCTATTACTTCGCCAAGGGCATCGCGAGCAGCTCCTCCAAGGGCCGCCGCCTCGCGAGCGGCGTCGAGGCGTTCAACGCCAACAAAGATCGCGTCTGCCGGTGGGCGGCCTGGTCCGGCGTCATGACGGCCGTCGAGCTGGTCATGGAACACGTCGTGCGCCACGAGGAAGGCCCCTTGAACCTGATGGTGGCGTGCGGCGCCACCAGCGCCCTCTTCTCCGTGCACCGGGGCACGCGCGCCGCCGTCCGGGAGGGGATCAAGGGCGCCGCCTTGGGCGGGGTCGCGGGGGTCGCCATCTACGGCGCCGTGCGCGTCCTCGGCAAGCCGGGAAGCTCTGACTAGCTAGAAGAAGGACTCAACTTGCATCTATTTGTATTTTACTTAGATTATTACCTCTACTACGTATTAAAATTAGACCTGTACATGTCCTCTCACGAATCACGATATTCTCCGCCGTACTGCTGCACCATGACGAGCGATTCTCGTTTTTCTTGTTTTCGTTAATTTACTGAATTTCGTCCAGGTATTTATGAATTGGGTTCGATTTAGTCTAATTCGATGTTTACCGACTATTACAATTGAGGCTAGATTTAATAGCAGCCCCTATACTCGCGTGTTTCACAGTTGAGGACGTGTTGACGAAGGTCACATCGTGTCTCGTGTGTCGCTGTTGCGCTGGGCATCAGTTCAAGTTGTCAGAGCAAAGAAGCACACCATATTGTTGGTTCGCTTCTCAGGAATCAACATGCAAGAGATAGAAAAGTTTGACCAACATGTCATGAAGTAAATAGAAAAGAGAGGCAGATGTGAGTGCGCAAATGTAAGACATGCATGCATATTCCTCACTATTTGCTGACTTGCAGAAGTAAGACCGGTGTTTGTTGACCTGCAAAAGTGGCCTTGGAGTGGGGGTGGCAGCACTAGAGGAATTTATTTCCGCAGGTGCTCTTTGAGTAATAAGTCTTGACTTTCAGGGTAAAAACATAAGATCTAGCTTTAATTCATTGTATCTGGCAATTTTCTATCCGCGCAGACGCATCCGTGACCCTGATTTGATGCCCGGATGGGTCGGTCCGGAGTGTGTCAGTCTGGATGGGTGGTACTACTGGGCCGCGCACGTCCCGCGCGGATGAGTTTGGACGCGCTCGGACCGTTTGGATAGACCCGGTAGAGATGCCCGGCGAGAAACGGAGAAGAGAGGTAGAGAAGGGAGGCACTACCCACCGATGCACTTCCCGCAACATGTTCTTGGCGATTTCAAACATGCGGTACTTGTTAGACCGGTGTTTGTTGACTTGCATAAGTGGCCTCAACAAGTGGTGGGAGCGATAACACCGGAGGAATTTGTTTTTGCTGGTGCTCCTTGAGTAATAAGTTTTGACTTTCAGGGTAAAAACCTAAGATCTAGTTTTAATTGGTTGTATCTGGCAATTTTCTTGTTGAAGACATTGTTTTAAAAGCTCGGACTTTCATCATGGTAAAAATCTAAGATCTTTTATCGTCCACGATGATGGTATTTATACACCGTTTTCTTCTTGGAGGCGTTGATTTTGGAGAATCTTTTATGTATTCTAGGTGTTGTCTCTAGAGGTGGTTGGCGTGTTGGCACTGAGAGATTAATCACTGTGGTTGGGCCTTTTTTTCTCCCTTTTCTTGTTTTTCCCCTTTTTAGTTGGATGTGTGCACCCTTGATGTCTTAAAATATTTTGTTGGTATAGAGTCTGGGTGTAATTAGTATCTCTGCGATATTAATATATTTTCTTTATTAAAAGAATCGGTTTTGCTATTTCTCAGGTATTTCTCAGTCATCTTTGTTTACCCTTGGATTTTGGTTCCAAGATTCGTGCATTCTGGTTGCAGTTTTTTTGTTTGTAAACCATGCATGTTTCCATTCGATTGAGCCAGCCACGTCAGCCGACTGAGAAATAGTTATTTCTTAGTCGCCTGAGACGTAGACGTACCCTAAAAGAATAACATAAAATAAGTTGTGTAAATATATTTCATGTCATATAGGTAAAGCCATTGTTTAAGATGACATGAAAATATTCGCGTATTCGAAATCAAATGTTCATGACTAAAAAAAATTGTCCACGCATATGGAAGAAAGACGAACTATTTAATTTTAAGCAGGAATAACGAAAATTTCTTCTTCATCTAGTATAAGCGTGGTGGCAGAGGAATACTATTATATCTTCATTGTTAATTCGACTAGAGGACATGCAGAGTATACACTGATTTAAGACGAGAAGCAAAGCATGCAGGTTGATCGCTCGATCGGAGCTTAATCTTAATTAACGAGAGCTTTCCATTGAGTTGAGGAATCTTCCGAGCATGGAGATGGCGATCCCCGTGGCCGCGCCGTAGACGGCGCCCTTGACCCCGTCGCAGATGGCGTCGGGCGCCCCCTTGTGCGCGGAGAAGAGGGCGTTGGCGCCGCCCCAGGCGAGCGCCATGCCCTCGGGGGCCTTGAGGTCGCCCTCGCTCGTGCGGTGAGCGATGACCGCGAGGACGCCCACCCAGGCCGCGCAGTGGCGGACGCGGCGAGCATTGGCGACGACCTCCCGGACGCCGCCGGCCAGGCGGCAGCCCCTGGAAGAGCTGCTCAGAGCGCCCTTGACGAAGTAGAAGGCGGAGCCGCCGACGGCGCCGACCAGGACGATGACGCACCCGCCCTGGACGTCGTCCACCAGCTCCAGTAACGTCATCGGCGTCGATCGGGTCCTCCTAGGTCGATCGGTTCCAGGCGGCGGAGCTGTGGTTTGAGTTACGAGTTGGGTTGGCGAGTGGCGACCAGGGTTTCTGGGTCACACTTAGGCAAAGGTGGCGCTCGTACGTCACGTATTTGTATACGTGATCGAACTTGGGCTACAAGCAGATTACACCTCAAACACACATGAAGAAACCTTGCATAACTCTGACTCCTACAGTCTTACTAGTACAAGACTGCCGGCCGTGCTATACATCTACTCTACCAGTTAGAGCATCTCTACCAAAAATAAAAACGCACCGGACTAAAAAATAACCGTCAGTTTTCGGTTTTGAGCAAAAACAGTAAACATCACTCGGCCCAAATTTTTTTTCGGCGCCCCGCACATTCTGCCACGGGCCCGTATATACCCTCACGTTTCGTGGGGGGCCGTAGTCGACGCACTGTAGATTTGGCGGGAGGGACATTTCAGCGCCGCCATTCCCTCCTTCCGCCGCCACAGATCCACCTCCTGGCCGCCGTCCAGCCCTTCCGCATCCCGAATTCGGCTCTGATGGAACCTACCGACCTCCCAATGGTCACCGGAGTTGTGGTGCAGCCCAAATTGACCCCTCCTCCACCGCCGTCGGCTACGCCTGTGTGTGCACACATCGTAAGTCTGTCGAAGTCGGACTGTGTAGGCACGAAGCGGAAATGGGCTGGCAAGCACTTCGTCCCGGTAGGAGCTGCGGCATCGGCATCCGCCTCCGGCACCGCGCCCGCACCCGCATCGGCTCAGAGCACCATCATTCAAGCTCCAAAGAAATCGAGGCAGAAAAGGTCGGTCGTGAAGGGCATCCTCGCGACGAAGAAGGGGACCAGTAGACGCCGTGCTATGTTGTGCCTCCACCTGCTCCGAATGCGACTACCACTGAGACTACCGACGACCCCTCTGTCACCCACGATGTTTTCGTGCAAACATTTGCAAGGTATGCATCTATCCCCTGCATTTTCATTGTATTGCACACTGTGACATTGTAGTTCTCAATTTAGCTACGATTTGCATGTCGTGCCGAGATCGTTCACAAATTTGTTGAACGATAGTGCGGTTGATATATCGGAGGCACCACTTGGGGGGCTTCAGTAGTAAGGAGGAATGAGGGCACAATGATGAGGGTGATACAGGTGATGGCTATCACGAATATGGTGATGACGATGGTGACGAGAAGGAAGAGATAGATGAGGGGCCTTCGAAGCGAATAAACCGAGACCAATGGCGGTGAATTACACAGATCAAACCGACAAACGATATTGGCAAAGGATTGAAGACAAGTTTTTCCAACTCATGCCTCGAATAGCCAACCCAACTCCTCGCTCATATCGATCACTCCAAGGGGTGTTGGGATTCCATCAAAGCTTGTTGTAGTCAATGGAGAGGATGCTTGGAGCAAGTGCGGGCAGCAGCACCAAGTGGTGTCAACATTGATGAATACGTGAGTTCTTTCTCATTTTTTGCATGCCAACTAACCCCTAGTAAATGATCATATTGCTCACATACATTGTTTTATATGTAGGATCACATTGCATAAGGTACAAAGACATGGCGGCATCGAAGCACAAACCATTCACATATCACTATGTATACAAGTTGCTTGATACGAGTGAAAATGGAGGTTGAGGGACCAAGAAGGAATTCCCAAAAGAGGGGCCATGATCCAATTGGATGATGACGAGAGTGATGAGGGTGGAAGAAACAAGAGCAAGTCAGATGGAAACAAGAAGGCAAAGGAGAAGATTAGGAAGCAGGCCGTGACAATCGGGTGCTAGACATATCGATGTTCACATACGATGGGTGCAAGCCATATATGCACTGCGAATACACTAAGGTTTAGTTGGCGAGCCTAGCATGTACAACATAGCCTCGAAACACAAGAGGATCGAAAGATCGAGCATGCGTCACATGATTGATGTGATCGATGCTATTTGTCCACCCTGGAAGCTATATCAAAGGATGTGACTGTCAGGGATGATACAATGTAAAGGGATCGTGTAATCACTAAATTGTCTTAGGGATGATGGTTTTAGTGGGAGCTCATTTGATAATGTGAGTATTAGGAACTTAGTCTAAGTATTTGCAAATATCTTGTAGATCATGGACATCCCGAAAGTTCAGGACATCTTTGGTCCGTTCATGAACGAGGAGAAACTTAAGCTAGATGAACTATATCGACTGGTACCAACGCCTCAAGAACATCCTCATAGAAAAAATATTCTCTATGTCTAACGTGAACCATTAGAAAATTTCTCCGACTACTCTGACGATGAAGAAAATACAATTCTCCATGACCGTCGTGACACCTTCATGATCGTCAAGTACACCATAGCGCATGCTATGAAATCTGGCTTAAAGGCACACTTCCATGAAATCGACACATGTGATATGCTCGATGGATTGAAGAGTATGTTCCTTGATCAGGTCAGACTCATGAGGCATGAGTGCATGGATGAGTTTACTTCCGCCAAAATGGAAGAAAACTCATGCTTGGAGAGCTATTTGGACATCATGAAAGAGATCCATGTGCGCCTTGTGGATGCCATGGGCAACTGGCTGATTGACGACTTTGTGATAAATGCGGTGTTGCTCTCGCTTCCTCCCAGTTACAAGGACGTCGCCATTGACTACATCATGAAAGGGGTACTAGACGCCTTTCATCACTTCGTAGCCAAGCTTAGGGCGCAGGGAATGTTGTCACGGAGAAGGTATGTATATTTGATATACAAAGTTATAAATGTTTTCATGAAACACTTATGCATTTTTCTGAGAATTTGATACTTACTCTTGTTTTGTTTGAAAACAGGATTGTTTCCTTGAGAGTTGCTGGATGGGACGAGGTGTCGATAGCATGATGACTACAAGCAATCTGGTTGATGGCTGGCGACACTCCTTCCCTCGACATTTATCATCAGGATTTGAATAAAAGTTTGTAATTGAGTGTGTGAACCTTATTTGTGCATCTTGCTTATTGCAAGACGGTTGTTCATATAAATGAGATACAAGTCAGTTGTTCTTTTTCTATGAATGATTTCTTTAATGTTCACATTATGATTATAAACAAGGTATTCTTGTATTCGTCTATGTGATAATACTTTAAGCATTAATAAAACATCTGTAAATTATCATAACATATTTAGACTTAATAATGGTATCATTTTCAATGACACTTAAGTTTAATTCAAATTGGTAGTTTCATTCTGATGAAACAAGGAGTCTGCGAGATACGAGACCTTGATACGTCGGAAACGTATCTATAATTTTTGATGCTTCATGCTTGTTTTATATCATGAAAGAACATGTTGGGCCCCCATGTGTGGTTTTGGTAATTAATGTTAATCTTTATGGAGTAATGTGTGTATTAAGTTATACTTGTAGGATTTGTCCATTTGCATCGCTTGGAGCATGTGTTGGCTTCAAGGTCGACGAAATGAAAAGAAGATATGTTGGGCAAGCTCAATATGCGAGGTCGATGATGAGGAATTAAGAAAGGCGTTCCATCTTGAGAATGGCAAGACCGTCTACATCGAGCTCAAGTGGAATGCTCAAGGCAAAGGTATAATTTTGATAGGTTTTCTCTTTTGCCGGTCTCTTGTTGTGTGTAGGAGACCGGGTTTAGGATAGATAACCGTACTATCAAGAAAGACTCTCGTATGAGTAATTCAGTCACATCGTTCGGAGAGAGCTCAAACCTTTGCATACTTGCATCATCATATTTGGTTGTTACTTGGTCTTATCCATGTGATGATATAGAGCTTATGGTAATCTCCATAACAAGCTCTTGTTCATCTAAATCGGATCTCCCATTTGTATCTTGTTGCGATTTTGATTTATGCGGCTTTTCGGTTTCTCACCAAGTGAGGTATATCACATTATTCTACTTGATACTTTCTCACTTGGTGATAATCAATATTTCCACTTTTTATTGGGAAGCCCTTGTCGCCCTCTATCCAACGCAATTTGAATCGGATCAATCGGAGCTTCCAATTAAAAGTTATCGTGGTTTGAATATTTGCCGTTTTAAATAAAAAGAAAAAGAAAAATTGGGCCGAGCGGTACTACCGCGGCCCAGTACCGCTCAGGCCTGGCGCGCGCAGCCCATCTTCAGTCTGGCCTGGTACCACTTTCCGGTCCTATCGGACCGGCCCGGTAGTATCGTCCGGATGGGCCGGTACTACCGGCCGGCCCAGTTTATTTGGGCAGAAATCTTCAGCCCAGCTCCCAGATCCCGTTCATCGCTCGCGTCGCTGGCCTCGCACGCGCGTTGACCATCGGGCCGGAACCGCTGGCGCATGCGCCGCTCGCTCGCGCGCGTTGCCCGCAGGGGCCTCGACCCCGCTGCGTTGCCGCGCGCCCGCCTCGCCTGTCCCGCGCGCGTTGACCGCCTGGGAAGCTCGCGCGCGCGCGCCCTGCCGCTCGCGTGCTGCTGCTTTGCGCTACTACTGCTGCCGCATGCGGCCCCCGCCTGCACTGCTGGGCCCCGCCCTGGTGCATCTGCTGCCGCCGCGTCCTTGTCCTGTGCCCGCGCATGCATTGCTGCTGGCCCTCGCATCTGGCCGCGTGCGCGCGCAGTTGACCTGCGCTGCATGCGAAGCTGCTAGCTGCTGCGCTGCTGCTTTCTCTCTCTCTCGGCTCGTTCACTTTTGCTCGACCCGATTTGATTTGTTCGGTCCGGTACTACCGGTCGCATCCGGTACTACCGGTCCGTCCAAAAAAAAATAGCCCTAACGGCCATATTTTCGGGGCCCTCTATTTAAGCTTTGCCCATTTTCAGTTTAGATAACTCCTCTCTTATCTATTGGCTAAACTTTGTCCACACTTGCTCTAGATCTTGAAGTTTCCTAATCTTTTCCCTCCGATGATTCTTGCCAATATTTCAGTGGAAGAGAGAGGAGATCTAGCCCCACGTTTTGATCTAACCGATTCATCTCTTTGTGAGTGCATCTTTGGGGATCTAGATTTCAGGGGATTTTGTGTCTCTCTTTAATTCCTCCTCTCTTGTTCCCCCAATAGCTTTAGTAGCTTTGTTGGAACTTGATAGTTAGGGATTTGGGCATCTTTGTGGTGTTCTTGCCATTTGCATTTATTGCATCGGTTTGAGTTCTTCTCGGAGGATTTGGTTTGAATTGCTCATTGGAGCTTGTCCTTCTTGGGTTCTTGGAACCCTAGACGGTTTTGTGGCCTTGGTGGCATTGTGGCCTTGGTGGCATTTGTTGAGGCCTTTTGTGGCGTTTGTTGGGAGCCTCCAATTAAGTTGTGGAGTTGTGCCCCAACCTTGTGAGAGGTTCCGGTTGCCACCGACAAGTGCACCGATAGTGGAAGCGTGGATCGATCCCATTGGGGTGAGATTCACCGGAGAATAAGGGAGGCCTTTTGTGGCGTTGGTGGTTTGATACCACCCCCTCTCCAAACGAGACGTACTCCATGTTGGGAGGAACTCGGTAAAATATCGGTGTCCCCGTGTGCCTCGGTTATCTCTATACCCGAGCTCTTTACTTATGCACTTTACATTGTGATAGCCTTCGTGCTTGAAGTACTATATACCTTGCTATCACTTTGTTGCTTGTATTGCTTAGCATAAGTTGTTGGTGCACATAGGTAAACCTTAGTTGTTTCTAGGTTGTGCTTTACAAAGTAAACACTAGTTTTATTCCGCCTTTGTTGAGCCACTCTAGGAAAAGTTTTAATCGCCTATTCACCCCCCCTCTAGGCGACATCCGTATCCTTTCATATCATTTGTCTTATATTTTGTCTACACTTTGAGGTATTTTTATACACTTTCTGGAACTAACCTATTGATAAGATGCCGTAGTGCCAGTTCCTGTTTTCTGCTGTTTTTTGTTTCAGAAAAGCTAAAAATGAATATTCTCGGGATTGGACGGGACAAAAGCCAATATGCCTATTTTTTCCGAAGCAACACGGAAACACGAAGCAGAGACGGAGTAGGGCGGCCACACCCTATGGTGACGCGGGTGGCCCCTAGTGGCGCCACTAGGGGGTGTGGGCCCCCTGGCTGCCTCCTCGCCTTTCCCTTTCGCCTATAAAAGCCTCCCGAGAAGAAAACCCTAAAAAATCCATCATACATCCACGAAAACCTCCGTAGCACCGCCGCCACCGAAGGGAAGATTTCGGGGACAAAAGTCTCTGTTCTGGGACCCTGCCGGGACGGGGAATTACCCCGGATCCATCTCCTTCGATCTCCATCACCATCTCCATCGATCTCCATCACCATCTCCATCACCGTTGTTGATTCCCATGATGAGGAGAGAGTAGTTTTTCCTCGAGGCTAACGGCTCTATCGGTATCTATGTGTTCATCTCTCTCTATGCATGATCATATTGTGGTCATGAGCTTTGTAATCAAGTAGATCTACTTTGCTACTCAAGTGCTTTAATAGATCTCCGGATCTCCCCACGTGTGTGAAAGTGACAGTGTGCACGCCGTAGTGGCACTTAGGCTAGAGTTTACATAAATACTCAAGTGCTTCAATAGATCTCTGCTCTCCCCATGTCTGTGAAAGTGACAGCGTGCACGCTGTGGTGGCACTTAGGCTAGAGTTCATAAATACTTATCATGAGTATATTTTGAGTTGGTTGTCTCTATAAATATGGTGTTTATCGAAACCATCTAGCGCTCAAGGTGACAGTGTGGGGTTATCTAGATGGGGAAAGCAGATTTTGAGGTGTGCTGTTATAGCGCTACCGTGGATTAGAGTTCACCAACCGGAGAGTAATTAAGAGTAGTATCATGAAGAGAATATATCTATATGAGAGTTTTCACTAGTGAAAGTATGATCCCTAGGCCTTGTTTATAAGCATTGAAACACCGTTTACAACTAGATCTGTTGCATGTTTGCTTGTCTTTAGTCTCTTCCACGTCATCAGAGTCTTTTCCGGTGCCGTCACGGGGAACTATAGGACAGCTTCAACCTTTTTATCCCGTCAAGCTCTTTTCTGGCACCGTTTTCTTATAATCATTCATACCAGTTGTATTTCACTATCTATTCGCCGAACTAGTGCACCTATACACCTGAAAAGTGTATTGGGTGTGTTGGGGACACACGAGACTTCTTGTATCTTGATTGCAGGATTGTTTGAGAGGGATACCTTTGACCACTTTCTCCCTGAGTTCGATAAACCTTGGATAATCCATTTAAGAGAAACTTGTTGCTGTTCTATAAACCTCTACACTTGGAGGCCCAACACTGTCTACAAGAATAGAAGCGTGCGTAGAAATTAGACCTCATGACTTACACATACCATGTCTCACCAATAAGATGACTAAAACTCCGCATTCTGGTAAAACAGATTATGGATTAAGTTGTTGAATTTTATGCATGATGACTATAATTCAACACTTAGTGGATATCATTATTTTGTAAACTCTATTTTGGACTTACGCGAATACACGTATTTGATTAAAGAAACAAAGTATGAAACTACTTGAATTGTTCAAAAACTTTAGAATAAAGGTGAATATAAGATTAACAATAATATCAAAGTTACTACGATTTGATCAAATGACTATGTATTAAGTTAATAAAGTTGGCATAAGGACTTGTGAAAAATGTTTCGCAAATTATGACGGTTAGACAATTCAAAACGTGTTGATAAGTCTAAACATCATAATCATAATGTATTAGGTACATATGGTCCATAAATGATCTTCTGGTAAGTTAGCGTTAGGAATTAGATATATATATTGAATTAGTAAACACTCATTAAGATATAAGTAACATCTAAAGATTCGTGAAAACAACTCAATATGAGATATGACATGTTCGAGTTTTCTAGAGATTTCGATAATTGAGATCGTACGAATAAGAAAATCTTTGTAATGTATTCTTGGGAAACTATGAATACAAATTCCAACTAAAAACCAAGGAAGGCAAAACTCATAGTACTTTCTAAAGAAAACGTTTCTTATGAAATATGTTAGTATGAGAATTAGCAAGGTTTGACCTAACCGAGTTGTTGAGTAATCACAACGGAACATGTTTTGAGAGATGAACTCTAAAAATAGAGGGAAAACTAATGATAAATGATCATGAAGTTTGAGCTAATACTTTACTAAAGAAAGTAGGATTCAAGAATATGTTATTCTAGTTGCAGAATTATATATTTTTTATTCACTTGACATGTTATTAGAACAAGACATACCTATGAACTGCGAAGAAACAATGATGGACCTAAGTACAAGAAATGACTAAGAGTCATGAGATCACGTATTAAGTTGCATATAAGTATTGCAAAGTAAAAGGGTACTTAACCTGGTTAAGTAATTTACTTAATCCTTCCCATCAAACTACAAAATTGAAATGGAGAAATAAAACTTAAAAGAAGACACAAAAGCTCGATTTGTTAGAAAGAACATTTTAAAAAATTCAAGTAATTGACTACAATATGTAGCGATGCTTAAAGTCTATTCGATTTACACCAGCAATTGATCCAATATGGAATTTGGTAAATAATGTTCAAAACTGCACGTCTTCAAGGATTTTGACGAAAGGGTTGTAATTGGTACAACATGCAGATTTTGTCAGCTTAGGATTGCTAGTATCTTATAACGGAGAATTCTCGATTTGATAAATGATCAAAGAATTTTGGATTGTCTAAGATTGTGGAGGGAACCCTAAATTTACAATAAATTGAGTGATAGCCAAGTAATGTTTCAAGTCAAATATGTGGATGGCATATTTGAGTGGGAGTTGTATGACATCCTAGTCTAACTAATATGGATTGCATATTTAAGTGGGAGCATAACAACATCGTACATATGTGGTTGACATATTATGAACGACGTGATTGGTATTAGGAATGATTAAATCATTTGATGGATGAAGTTGAATATATTAAACATAAAAGACCTATGAAAATAGATCAACATGTTTGATAGACATTAAATGTCGAAATGCTTCACGGATTTTGAAAGAAGTTCATAATGTCCTAGTTAAGATTCTGAATAAGTTCAGAATGGAAAACAAACAATGAATAGATTCTTACTTATGGAACTAGGAGAAGGATTGAGTGAATCTCGGTATGAATAAACAATTGGTAAATAAGGAAGAACATAGATGGTCAGCATCTCCAATGCCTGGATAATAGGTTCTGCCATATTCGCCATATCGTGTACTCGACATAATATAACCTAAAGTCTTTTTGATTAGGGGAATAGGTTCTTAATTGTAGGAACATGTTTTCAGAGCGATCTCTGATTTAATCTCTGAACCAGAATTAAAGTTTAAATGCAACGGAAGCGTGGTTGAGTATCAATAATGCAATTAATGCACTATCGATCAAGTCTACATAGATATAAAAGTATGTAAAATACTTCAGCATTAGCAAGTACAACTTTTGGTTTAAGAAAGTTCGACGACCGAGTGTGTTTCTAGGTATACATGACAACATTGAAAATTCAATTGACTGATAGACCACCATTGTATATGCTAAAAACAGAAGTCTCACTCTATCGTAAAAAACGAGTACTTCGACAAATTATATGATATAATGGTGTTAAATGTCAATATAGGTGAGATTAACAATTTGCAAAGAAAAATATAGATCTGGTAATACAGATTTAAGATAGGAAGTTTTCCATGAGCAAGCATTATCAATAAACACATATTTGATATGGTTTTATGATTAGTAACAATGCAACTAGATTATCTGTACTCTAGTACAAGTGGAAGACTGAAGAAGATATGCCCTAGACGCAAATAATAAAGGTGTTTATTATCATATCTTATTAGTTCGTAATAATTTTATATCATGATATAACTGTATCAATCGGAAACATTGATATAGGTGTGATATATAAACAAACTAAAGGTCCCTAATAGCCTTTATTTAACTAGTTTTTTGGTTGATGAGCAAGATTTTCTAATCATGATGCATTTATGCCAACTGACAATAAAGTCATATCATTAATAAATGATGTGATGGACATTATCTAATATAAGTATTGCAACACGATCAAGTCACAGGTTCATTGTTGCAATAGTTAGAAACGAAGTATCCTAATCCTTAGACCGTGAGATCATGTTTAATCACTAACACCTGAGGATTCTTTGACTGCATCAACCATCATAACCGTAACTGAGTGACCATAAAGGTGTATGTTGGGTATTTCAAAGATGCAGGTTAAGGCGCATGCATCGAGATTGGGATTTTTTCTCATGCGTGATAGGAAGATACACTGGGTCCACTCGGTGAATTACATCCACAATCTGCATAGCGTATGACTAGGTCATGGGAATGCAATTTCACAAGAACGAGTAAAGCAACACTTGTTAGTAACAAGATTGAACAAGGTATCATGATACCGATGATCAGATCTAGGACAAGAATGGTATCATAGTAACAAAGGGAATTGGATACGACATTTGTGGTTCAAACGACGTTAAAATCGTGGAATGCACATGGGTCATTATGGGTATCCCGATCCCGCTATTAATCATTGATTCGAGACCGCCTCGGTCATGTCTGCGATGTTCCCGAACAATAGGGTAACACACTTAAGGGCTTTACAACACATGTAGATCATTCTGAAATTGATGAATCGCTAGAGTTAGAGAAAGGAACACCAGAAGTGTTCCGTGTGAGAACCGGAATTGTTCCAGAAAATACATAAGAAAATTGGAGTGAACCGAAATATGTTTCATGTCAAAAGGTTTTATTGAATATGTATTTTATATTAATTATTGTAATTAATAATAAAACAATATTTAATTAAAATAAAATGGGGAAACTTCCCTATTGGGCCAAGTTCTCGGAGGGAGCGAGGCCCAACAGGAAGGGCCACAAGGAGCCACCAACGATGTCACTTGATGGGCAGGCATGTGGGACTGACCCTGGCCGTCGGCGCATCGATTGGCCGGGCGTGGGTGGCCCACCTGGCCACTGTCGCCTCCCTCCTCTCCCTTTAGTCCTACCCCGGGACTTGAGTGGATGGGGGTGCCCCCTTTTCCCTATATAAGAAGGTCCATATGGAAGATAAAAGAGCATCCAAGAATCTAGTTTCCATCCAATATCCTCTAAGAGATTTTTTAGAGAACTCTCTCTCTCTCTCTCTCTCTCTCTTGCAACTGCGGGCCCAAAGTAAGGGTTGCACGAGCGGGATACTTCTTTGCTACATCATGTCGTTGTGCTGTGAGGATTCCAGCCAGGAGATCTACTTCCGCAATCTCGGCAGGGAACAAAGATCCAGGAGTCGTCGTCTTGCACCATACGTGTGCGATACCTCAGGGGTGCTACCACTTGTGGCACCGGATCATCATACAAATACCAGGACAAGGGGTTACTTGCTATAAGCTTCACGACCTTGAGATTGGGCGAGATTGGGCGAGTACGACTATATCGTCCATGTTCTACATGATCGTTGAATGCTTTCGGTTTATAAGGATATGTTACCAAAAGTCTTTCTCCTCTACAACATTACTCCTAGATAGATCCTGGCTAGGTGTGTTCTGCCATATATTTTTGTTTTGTTTTCTGCCATGTAACCCCTTCAAGCTCGCGCGCGAGCTCGCGTTTTGCCACGCGCTGGTATGGTTGCGAAAAATATGGGGCATATGATAGCGCAAATCGGAGCATGCTGGAAAAATATAGAGCACACGCTAAAATAGAGTGTCTGTTGGCCATGAGATCTACTTCCACAATCTCGGCAGGGAACAGAGATTCGGGAGTCATTGTCTTGCACCGTACGTGTGCGATACCTCGGGGGTGCTATCACTTGTGGCACCGAATCATCGTACAAATACCAAGACAAGGAGTGACTTGCGAGAAGCTTCGTGACCTTGAGATTGGGAGAGTACGACTATATCATTTATGCTCTACATGATCGTTAAACGCTTCCGGTCTATAAGGATATGTTACACAAAGTCTTTCTTCGTTATAACATTACTTCTAGATAGATCTTGGCAAGGTGTGTTTCGCCGTATATTTTTGTTTTGTTTTCTGCCATGGAACCACTTTAAGCTCGCGCGTGAGCTTGCGTTTTGCCGCGTGCTGGAATGGTTGCGCCAGATATGGGGCATAGGATAGCGCAAATTGAAGCATGCTAAAAAAATATAGAACACACACTAAAATAGAATGTCTGTTAGCCAGGAGATCTACTTTCACAATCTCGGCAGGGAACAGAGTTCCAGGAGTCGTCGTCCTGCACCGTACGTGTGTGATACCTCGGGGGTGCTACCACTTGTGGCACCGAATCATCGTACAAATACCAAGACAAGAAGTGACTTGCGAGAAGCTTCGCGACCTTGAGATTAGGCGAGTACGACTATATCATCCATGTTCTACATGATCGTTAACGCTTTCGGTCTATAAGGATATGTTACCAAAAGTCTTTCTTCGTTATAACATTACTCCTAGATAGATCCTGGCAAGGTGTGTTATGTCGTATATTTTTGTTTTATTTTCTGCCATGGAACCCTTTTAAGCTCGCGCGCGATCTCGCGTTTTGTCGCGCGCTGGAATGGTTGCGCCAGGTATGGGGTATATGATAGCGCAAATCGAAGCGTGCTGAAAAAATATAGAGCACGTGCTAAAATAGAGTGCCTATTGGAGCTCTGCTTTTTTGCTCCGCGCGTGCTAAATTAGAAGTTTTTTCAGTGCTATCGTGTTTTAGCAAACCTGTTGGAGATACCCTTAGTACATTGGATAGGTCTAATAACTCTTACATGCCTTTGCCAGAGATCGTGCCCACAACTGAAAAACTCAGGTTTTGGACTTTTTTGGTGTCCGACCAGATCCCCTTGAAATGCCTGGAGTGTACAAAAATATCCATTGCCCAGATATTGGCCCAACCCAAGCCCAAGGGATATATGGGGTCAATTTACCCATCTCCGCCCTTTTGGATCCCCTCCTATGCCCATCACATCACCTCCCCTGCTAGCAAGATCCATCTTTTGGCGATGAATCCGGCGATTTGGCTAGTAAACAGCTCAGCCACTAGCCATGGGGGCTCATCGGCGTCTCCACGAGACCGTGGCATCTTTTCCTATTCGTCGCATAGTTACACACACTCTGCCATCAATGAGCACCAAGCCCGCCTTTGACATGTGGTGGCGCGCAACCCGTATGCGCCTGGAGCGAAGGCTGAGAGCTCGAGGGATGCCGCGCATGACACACCGAGGAGATGAGACACTAAGGATGGCATTGGTTAGGGTATAAGTAAGGTAGATCAATACCATATTCATACCCACGTAGTCAATGTGTATATAATTTTACCCATATTCCATACCCGATGGATAGATCTAATAGTACACATGTTATATATAATTTTACTTCCATCAATAGCATATTTGATTAAAAAAATTATATCTACTCAATAATAAGTAAAAGAGTATATGCAATTATCGAAATTTAGAAGTCACACATCCTCGTCCCTAGGTTGCTCGGTCTCATAGGTTGAAACTCTACATTTAAGTTTTACGTGTGATTTTAAACAGATAAGGTATACGTATATTCATGGGTACAATCATATACCCGGGCCCTTACCTATGACTTAACGGATAGGATATGGATATTATCCGTTGGTACAAAAGTGTGCCAAACCCTGTCTATGCGTGTACGATACCCACGGATACTATACCGATGGGTAAAATTGCCATCCTTATGGGACACCCGCGATGCCGCGACATACAACCAGGCGCAAATGGAGCAGTTGCTCCACACCTGAAATGGATCGTATGGGCACCTAGAGGGGGGGTGAATAGGTGCTAACCAATTTTTAATACTTTTTTAATTTTAGGCTTGACACAAAGTAAATTCTCTAGATATGCAACTAAGAGAATTTCCCTATATGTAACCCTAACTACTAAGCACATAAAAGAGGAGCGAGGAAACCGTAGTGGAGCACGCGAAGACACATGGATTTGTTTTACCGCAGTTCCTTCCTTGTTAAGGGAAGTACATCTGCGTTGGAGGGGTGGGCGGTTCTAAGACCACCACGCCATAATAGGCCTCACCCTATTCTCCGATGGATCTCGCCACGAGAGGTCTGATCCACCTTCTCCACTATTGGATCCCTTCGAGGCGGGAACCGGTGCCTTTTACAACACTATCGGGGCACACACCCACAACTGAATTGGGGGCTCCCGAGATGACAACAAGCTGCCACAAGAACAAGGTTTATCAATATAAACAAAAATAAGGATCTAGGTATTTGCAAGAAATACTAGATCGGGGGTTCTCCAAATGAATGAAGAGGAGATGAAGCGCTTGATTGCTGATGATGAAGATCGAGTTCTCCTCCTTCGATTCCCCAAGGGATGGGGCCTTTGGGTGGATCTAGGTGGAGCACTCTTGGATGAAACTTTCAGATCTGATCTGGTCTTTTTCGAGATAAATCAAGAGATCTGCCAGGAGGGGGAAGGCTGGCTTAAATACCCCCTCCCTAGATCTGGCTGTTGCACAACTTTGGGGGCGGATTATCCGCCCCCACTTGGGACGGATTATCCGCCCCCTGGGAAAACTCCGCCCCAAGGGCGGATTCTCCGGGGGAAGTCCGCCCCCTCTCTGGGGCTTGCGCCGGTGGAACTTGGTGGAGATCTTGGGGGGCGGATAATCCGGCCCCCTCCAGGGGCGGATTATCTGGCCACGCCGGAAAGTCCGGTAGAAACTCCGCCCCCTCTCTGGGGCTTGCGCCTTGGCGATGAGCAGGGGGGCGGATTATCCGGCCCCCTGAGGGGCGGATTATCCGGCGGGGCCGGAACATCCGGCCAAAACTCGGCCCCCCCTTCTGGGGCTTGCGCCTACTTGGGCAAAGGGAGGGGCGGATTATCCGCCCCTGCCGCCCCCAAAGGCAGAGTTCGTTTCCCTTTATTATCAAATAGAGCTACAACACTTCAACACACATTAAATGATCTTTGGTATTGTTATCTAACACACAAAACACTAGGGATTAAGAAATTTTCTTTCAATCTCCCCCTTTTTGGTGTTAGATGACAATACTAGGATTTGCAATGAAACCGGCTAACGCCACCTTAAGATGAAAGGCGCTCCCCCTAGATGTATGCATATTTAAAATTTGCATTTGAATACAAATACACACACTAGAGAGATCACAACTTCCATAGCAAAGATAATTGAAACAAAGGTGGGTTGTGAACCAAGGTCATACCACCGGGATGAGAATATAGCCAAAGCATACATAGATAATCCCATGAATCCATATGCCATCAAATATACTTCATAATTCCAGAATTCCATGAGGTCCATAATAGATAAATCCAGAATTCCATGAATACCAAACACAGTACCAAACATAGTGGAGTACGACATAGTCTTACATAAACAAACACAAATAGCAAATGAGTTCACGCTAGAAAAGGCACAAGCAAGCAAATAAAAACGACTAAAATCGAAAAGCTTGTGCCCGACCCTTGCAAATCCACGAGACCTAATAGAACTACTTCTCCCCTTTGGCATCGAAACGCCAAAAAGGAAGAAGAGCGAAGCTAACGCCCCTGAAGATCACTCCTCCTCATCCTCGTCGTAGTCATCCCCGTCCCCTTCCTCTTCATCATACTCATCATCATCGTCATCGGCGGGAGGAGTGGGTGCCCTCGGTGGTGGAGGAAAGAGGCAGCTCTCGAGCTCGCCATAGTTGATCCCGGAAGTGTTCCACTGAGCATACGGTTCCGGAGCAGTGGGAGGAGGTGGATGGCCAGTGGCACCTGAGACATGGTGGAGAATAAGCTACTGTGTGTGATCCCTCTCATGATCCCTGCGGTACGCCTCATATTGGCCCTTGTGAGTGTCAATACCCATGCAAAGAATGTGCCGCTGGAACCAAGTGAGATGCTTAACCTCGCGGGCCATTGGGGACACCGCGGGACGACGACCACTATCCCGAGCATCACGCATGAAGGACTCCGGGGCAGTGGAAGGGTGATGGGTCTTCTGAGCCTTGTTGTAAATTTTCTTGTGTTTGTGAACACCATCCATAGCAGTGCCAAAATCCTCAAGGGGTAACATATGCTTGACAAGCAACATAATGAAAGGAGCATACGGAATAGAAAGCCTGTTGATCATAGCATCCGTCATTTCATGATAGATGTAGTCCATGACATCCAGCTTGTAACCTGTGGCTGATCCAGGGTTGGTGGCACACTCGTGAGCAAACGCGAGGAGAGGAACCAGGTGGCCACGGATCTTGTCATTATTGCCAACACTAGGAGCGATGCAGTCCCGAAACATGCCAACAAGGGAGGAATACAAGGGAGAGAGTCCAGTGAAAGTACCAGCAACACCATCAGGAGAAAGGGAGGGAGCCAGCATAGTGTCCTTGGATGGCTTCAATGGAGTAATGATGCGGTGAACAGAGGGAGTGTCACGACCATGGAAAGCATACCCAAGAACCTTCCCAAAAGTGCGAAAGTCCGACTGAAGCATTGTAGTCCCGGTCATCCACTTCATAGTGCGACGCTCATCAGCGCAGATCACAAGTGTGGAGAAAAACTGGCGCACCACAGAAGAGTCATAGTTGCATTGAATGGTCATGAGGTGGTGAAGCCCCATCTTGTTGGTCACTTCCAATGCCTTGGATTGAGCCTCAGTCAAGTTGATGGGGTGCATAGGACGAATCCTGAGAGTGGCATACACATCATCATGAATAGCGCGAAAATGGGCATTCCAAAACATAGTGTCCTCGGGTGGGCCATCACTGTCAGCTTCATCATAGTAATCTGTCTGGCTGATGGTGGCATACTGAATGCTGTCCATAGACTTGTAATTGGGCCGAGACTGTTTGCCCTTGCGAGAAGCGGAGTGCTTAGTTTTCTTACTTGCCTCTGCCATCCTTGCAGCCTATCTTGCTGCCCTGCTGACCTCTGTTTCGTCAATGAACTTCCCGTCTGCGGTAGGCTTGAGATAACGGGCACGGGGACGACGGGCGAAGGTCTTGGTCGGCTTGGAACCACCCGTGAAAATCATTTAGAGAGGTAGCATGGAGATGAGCATACACACAAGTCCAGGAGAAAACATGGAGAAAGAGTAGAAAGGCAACCCATAACCAACGATGTGTATTGCAGGAGCAGAGCCAAAACAGACCAGATTGTGAATCTCCAGGCCGGATTATCCGGCCCTGGCAGGGGCGGATAATCCGCCCCCCGCAGAAAATTTCTGGATTGGCCCAGATGTACCATGGCAAAACAGATCGGGTACTAGGGTTGTGATTCTACTGATTCTAGCATGTAAGGAACAACACCAAGGATCTTCTACAACGAGATTTCCACCAAATAAAATGCATCCCATACAAAAGGAGAGAGATAAGGGAGTTACCCTCACTCATTGGAGGAAAATCGCGGGGGAGAAGATGCCCCGAGGAGAGGTGAAGAAGATCCGGGGAGAGCCCGGAGAATCCGGTGGTCGAATCGACTCCGGGAGGGGCAGATGCTCCGGCGGCGGCTGGGGGCAGAGGTAGGGTTGGGGGAGGACTGGCTGCTCTGTTTGAGCCTGCCCTCCCCGACCCAGCCTATATAGGGCCGATTTTGCCCGGGGCGGATAATCCGCCCCCCACTTAGGGCGGATAGTCCCCCCCTGAAAAATCTGTCAAGTGCAGATTCAGGCCGAAGCAACCTTGCAAAACCCCTAGATGGTGTTTTTAGGACTTGTGTGCAAGAATAGATGGTTCAAGGAGGGAGAGAAAGGCTTGGGTTGAGAGCATCAAACTGAGATGGTACTACACACCCAAATTCACAAGAATCAAATCAATCAAAAGCCAAATTTGAGTGTGTTTTCCATAAGAACATGAGATATGCAGGAAAATCCAACTAGACCCATGAAAAACCAACTCTTCTTGAGGAAGAGGGCGGTGGCCGAAGCCACCATGTTGGAGCACATGGCATGACACCGCGAAGATGTATCTTGAGTTTAAAACCAATGCTCATCGATGACCCACATATCACAAAATGATATTAAGGGAAATGATTTTACTTGCTTTCGGCATTATGGGGGGAGGGTTGGCCCAATCAATTAGGACCATACTCCCCCTATGTCTATGCCCGCATCTAAACCAAATACATGAATAAGAGCAAGTGAGTGTGCAAGGGTAGTCAAGCCAAGCTCCTTGAATCTATGATATTTAGCTCATTCCTAAAATAACAAAATCTTGCTTCATCAAGAGGCTTCGTGAAAATATCAGCAAGTTGGTTCTTCGTGCTCACAAAGGATAGATCAATATCACCACGAGCAACATGATCTCGAATAAAGTGGTTGCGAATCTCTATATGTTTTGTTCTTGTATGCTGCACGGGATTGTAAGCAATTTTGATAGCACTTTCATTGCCGCATAATAGAGGCACTTTGTCACAATTGACACCATATTCCTTTAAAGTTTGCCTCATCCATAACAATTGTGTACAAGCACTTGCAGCAGCAACATATTTAGCTTCGGCGGTTGAGAGTGAAATACAATTCTGTTTCTTTGATGACCAACACACTAGAGACCTGGCCAAGAATTGACATGCACCAGAGGTTGATTTCCTATCATCTTTGTCACCAGCTCAATCTGAATCAGTGTAACCACATAGAGAGAGACTTGAACCCTTGGGATACCATAACCCAAAATTTGGGGAATGAACCAAATATCGGAAGATTCGCTTGACTGCCACTAAGTGGCTTTCTTTAGGAGCGGCTTGGTACCTTGCACATACTCCTACACTTAACACGATATCGGGCCTAGATGCGCAAAGGTAAAGGAGAGACCCGATCATGGATCGGTATACCTTTTGATCCACGTCTTTACCCTTGGGATTGAGCTCAAGATGACACTTTGTTTGCATTGGGGTAGCAACGCCATTGAGATCCGTCATCTTGAACCTTTTAAGCATGTCTTGGATGTACTTAGCTTGATTAATAAAGGTTCCCTCTCTAAGTTGTTTGATCTCAAATCCAAGAAAGAACCTCAGCTCACCCATCATGGACATCTCAAACCTGTCAGTCATAAGCTTTGAAAATTCATCGTTAAAAGCTTGGTTAGTAGAGCCAAAAATAATGTCATCTACATAAAGTTGGCATACAAAAAGCTCCCCATTAACCTTCTTAGTAAAAAGAGTGGGATCGATTTGCCCAACTTCGAATCCACGGTCTAGCAAAAGCTCTTTAAGGTGCTCATACCACGCACGTGGGGCTTGTTTAAGGCCATAGAGCGCCTTATCGAGTTTGTAGACATGGTTCGGAAATTTGGGGTCCTCAAACCCCAGGGGCTGCTTGACGTATACTAACTCATGTAGAGGACCATTAAGGAAAGCGCTCTTAACATCCATTTGTTGTAATTTAAAATTATGATGAGCTGCATATGCAAGAAGGATACGGATGGACTCAAGACGAGCCACAGAAGCATAAGTCTCGCCAAAATCAATTCCTTCCACTTGAGAGAATCCTTGAGCCACGAGTCGTGCTTTATTCCTCACAACAATGCCATTTTCATCCTGTTTGTTCTTGAAGATCCACTTGGTGCCGATAACATTGCGGCAATCCTTTGGTTTTTCTACGAGCTTCCAAACTTTGTTGCGTTCGAAGTTATTTAATTCTTCATGCATTGCAACAACCCAATCGGGGTCTTCAAGAGCATAAAAACCCTTCTTCGGTTCAACCATGGAAATGTGAGCTTGATGATCACAGAAGCTTGCAAGTTCTCTTCTAGTGGATACCCTTCGTCGAAGATCACCAACAACCTTGTCAAGAGTGTGACCTCTTAGTTCAAGGTTCCGATCAGCACGAGCCTTGCGACGAGCCTCAATGTCCTTATTGTTTCTAGAAGGAGTTGATTCAATATTTGTATCCTTGTCTTGATTACTGACCTGCCCTTGATCTTGATCTTCGTTAACGCCAGAAGATTGTTGCTGAACATTTTCTTCAGGCCCGGATAATCCGCCCCTTGGAGGGGCCGGACTATCCGGCCTGGGAGGTGAAGAACCGTCGTCTTCCTGAGAATGCCTGACGCGAGTTGGAGACCCAAGGCCGGATAATCCGCCCTCGGGGGCCGGAGAATCCGGCCTGGGAGCTTCAGAGTTGTTGACTTCTCCTTCGGATCCTCTGGAATGAGTTGGAGTGCCAGGGGCGGATTGTCCGCCCCTTGGAGGGGGCAGATGGTCTGGCCTGGGACTACCAACTTGTCCAGGGGACAATTGATCTTCAGCAGATTGCGGTGTTGATGCAGGATTTTCTCCAACAGTAGGAGCTTGTTGATCTTGTGTAGATGAGGGCTCCACATGTGTGGAGTATTGTCCTTCCCGATCCGCCACAAGGGGTTCCTCAATGGGGCAGAAAAATCCCACGCCCATTCTTCTTATGGCATCTTGGGGTATTTCAACATCTGCATCAAAAACATCAACTTGCCCTACAAAGGAGCCGTTATTTTCATTGAACTCCACACTACAAGATTCTACAACAATCCCAGTGAGCTTGTTGTAGACTCTATAAGTGTGGGATTCGGCACCGTAACCAACAAAAATACCTTCTAAAGCCTTGGACTCAAATTTTGACAAACGGACACCTTTAATAAGAAAGAAACACTTACACCCGAATACCCTGAAGTATGAGATGTTGGGATTGTTACCGGTAAGTATTCCATATGGAGTCTTGTCCAAAATCTTTCGAAGGTAGAGACGTTTTGATGAGTGACAAGCAGTGGATATGGCTTCAGCCCAAAAATTATAAGGAGACTTGAATTCAGCTAGCATAGATCTTTCCATATCCATCAAAGTCCGGTTCTTTCTCTCAGCTACACCATTTTGTTGAGGGGTGTACGCAGCGGAATATTGATGTCTAATCCCCTCTTTGCTAAGAAACTCATTTAAAGTGTAGTTCTTGAATTCGGAGCCGTTGTCACTTCTAATTGCCAAGATAGGTACATTGTGTTGACGTTGAACTTCATTGGCAAAGTCGATGACAGTTTGTTGAGTCTCACTTTTCAGCTTGAAGAAATAGACCCATGTATATCTTGAGTAATCATCGACAATGACCAAGCAATATTTCTTCCCACCAAGACTTGCATGAGAAGGAGGACCAAATAAATCCACATGAAGTAATTCCAAGATCCTCTTTGATGACACAATAGTCTTCCTCTTGTGGGGAGAGTCATGCATTTTTCCTTCTACACAAGCCCTGCAAACACGATCTTTGGCAAAAGAGACATTGTCTTTTAGTCCAAGGATGTGGCCACCCTTCTGGAGACTTTGCAAAGTTCTCCTGTTGACATGAGCTAAACGGCGATGCCATAGCCAACCCACGTCGGCCTTTCCGAATAGACACATCGGACCCGAAATGGACGTATCCAACGAAAGCAAGCTTTAGAGACTTGCTCCACAAGAGTACCACCAAATCATCATCGATAAAAACAGCAAAACCCATCTTGCCAAGGGCACGTACAGAAAGAAGGTTGTAACCGAGGGTCTCAACAAGCATGACGTCCACGAGAGAGATATCGTGGGCAACCACAACCTTGCCAAGACCCAATACCTGAGATTTATACTTATCACCATAGGAGACTGTGATATTATCATGATTTGGACGCATCTCCGTGATGATCTCCTTGCTTCCGGTCATATGACTAGTGCATCCACTATCCAGCATCCATTTCGACTTGCAAGTTAGTGAAGAAATAATCCAAAGCAATAATCTCTTCTTTAACCTTAAGACTAGTAGGATCATCCATGTCTATCATAGCCTTGGGAAAAGAAGAGTTAGAAGAAGTTACGTCGGAGCTTCTTGCCATGAGGCAAGTGGCATTCTTGTTGATGATGTTTTCGTTCGGAGAGTCGAAGAGAGATGTTGATGTAGATGTGGTGGCTATAGCAGCCACCCCTTGAGAGCTATCGTCCTCGTCCTCATCTTCACTCCCCGAAGAATATTCTTCTTGAGCCACTAGAACAATCTTTGGTTGCTTCTTGAAAGGAGCATTCTTCTTTACAAACTGTTTCTTACGTGGAGCTTTTGATTTGTCCTTGAAAATGAGTCTTCCTCCATTATCCTCTCTACTTTGATATGGACACTCAGCTACGAAGTGCAGCCGGTCCCCACAATTGAAGCATGTTCTCAGCTTGGGACCATTTTCTTTTCTTCCATAGGCTCCACTCTTGCGATCTAGTTCAGCTTTAGCCTTGGCTGGATCTTTCCAAAAGTTTCTTGCATAAAGAGCCAAGTATTGTCCGTGGATCCTTTTTATATCCTCGGGACAGTCCAGACCTTCTACCGCATATTCATCATGATCAATCACACTAGTCTTCAAGGCCATGTTGACCCCCTTTTGCATCCCCATAGCTCAAGCATGAGCATCTTCGGCATTCTTGGCAGCCACTTTGAAAGCGGCCATTTCTTGCATTACCTCATTGGATGACATGAGGTGATAGTTATGCCTACCTTGGAGACTTTTCAAATCTGTGGGCTCAAATGGCATAAGAGCACTGACATACTTGCGCTTGATCCAAGCATCATCAACATGAGCTGCACCGTGGTTTCTGAAGGTTGTGGCTATTGCCTTGAGCCTCCTATACATGTCCTCGTCGTCTTCTCCATCCAGCATATAGAATCCTTCAGCTTCATTGCTCAAGGCATCATATCTATTCCTTCTCATACTTTCATTTCCGATGAAGAGCTCGGTGAGGGCATCCCAAGCTTCTTTAGCTGTGCTAATATGCTAAATGTGTGGCATGTCTTTGTCACCCACACCAAGCTGTATCATGTGTAGAGCTGTAGCATTGAGTTGGCTATCAACCACTTCTCTTCTTGTGAGATTGTTGGGGTTTCCAACATGAAGACCATTTTCGATGATCTTCCACAACTCTATGGAGGAACTGCACACATGAGATTTCATCAAAAATTGCCATTGAGAGAAAGTAGATGCAGAAAGTTTGGGTGGATCACCCCTATTATGTATATGTGGGTGAGGGATAGGTGGATCAGGGGAATACACATGAGAAACCTCATTTTATCCATCCTTACCGCTATCCTTTTTCGAGGAGGAGCTTTTGCTAGTATCATCACCAACCACTTCGTTATCTTTGGAAACAGTTTTACCCGTTTCCTTGGATTGCGGAGTGGTATCCTCAGAGTTAGATGGAGGTGATGCTGCGGATGTGGAGAGACGCATTATCATTTGACGCATCTCTTCCATCTTAGCCTCCATTGAACTCACCAAGGTTGTTTCCAATGTTTTGAGATCGTTCATGGTGACTACCTCCGGAGCATCACTCCCATCTACCTTGGAACCCATACTTCTCTTAGGCGGTTAAGCCCGAAATAAGAGCCGATGCTCTGATACCAATTGAAATGGATCGTATGGGCACCTAGAGGGGGGGTGAATAGGTGCTAACCAATTTTTAATACTTTTTCAATTTTAGGCTTGACACAAAGTAAATTCTCTAGATATGCAACTAAGAGAATTTCCCTATATGTAACCCTAACTACTAAGCACGTAAAAGAGGAGCGAGGAAACCGTAGTGGAGCACGCGGAGACACAGGGATTTGTTTTACCGCAGTTCCTTCCTTGTTAAGGAAAGTACATCTGCGTTGGAGGGGTGGGCGGTTCTAAGACCACCACGCCACAATAGGCCTCACCCTATTCTCCGATGGATCTCGCCACGAGAGGCCTGATCCACCTTCTCCACTATTGGATCCCTTCGAGGAGGGAAACGGTGCCTTTTACAACACTATCGGGGCACACACCCACAACTGAATTGGGGGCTCCCGAGATGACAAGCTGCCACAAGAACAAGGTTTATCAATATGAACAAAAACAAGGATCTAGGTATTTGCAAGAAATACTAGATCGGGGGTTCTCCAAATGAATGGAGAGGAGATGAAGCGCTTGATTGCTGATGATGAAGATCGAGTTCTCCTCCTTCGATTCCCCAAGGGATGGGGCCTTTGGGTGGATCTAGGTGGAGCACTCTTGGATGAAACTTTCAGATCTGATCTAGTCTTTTTCGAGATAAATCAAGAGATCTGCCAGGAGGGGGAAGGCTAGCTTAAATACCCCCTCCCCAGATCTGGCCGTTGCACAACTTTGGGGGGCGGATTATCCGCCCCTTGGGAAAACTCCACCCCAAGGGCGGATTCTCCGAGGGAAAGTCTGCCCCCTCTCTGGGGCTTGCGCCGGTGGAACTTGGTGGAGATCTTGGGGGGGGGGGGGGGCGGATAATCCGGCCCCCTCCAGGGGCGAATTATCCGGCCACGCCGGAAAGTCCGGCAGAAACTCCGCCCCCTCTCTGGGGCTTGCGCCTTGGCGATGAGCAGGGGGCGGATTATCCGGCCCCCTGAGGGGCGGATTATCCGGCGGGTCCGGAACATCCGGCCAAAACTCCGCCCCCTTCTGGGGCTTGCGCCTGCTTGGGCAAAGGGAGGGGCGGATTATCCGCCCCTGGTGGGGGCGGATTATCCGCCCCCAAAGGCAGAGTTCTTTTCCCTTTATTCTCAAATAGAGCTGCAACACTTCAACACACATTAAATGATCTTTGGTATTGTTATCTAACACACAAAACACTAGGGATTAAGAAATCTTCTTTCAACACCTCCAAGCAGCACGAGGCGAACTGGCATGCCTGGCGCGTGAAAGCCATTCTCTAGGCCTAGATGGCGAACTCCTCCTCCGACGAGGAGTGAAGCGTTGTCGCCTCCTCATCCCATTGGCCAACTTTTGGTCCCTGCCTCCCTGGTGAAGTGTCGCCGCCGTCTTTTGATCCCTAGGTTTAGGTAGTACTCCCTCTGTTTCAAGGAATAAGACGCACACGTATTTCAAAGCAAAGTTTAACCGAAATGAATAGATAAATTAAAACTTGACTATATTGTGTAAACTTAATATCGTTGGATTCGTATTGAAATACACTTTTCGATAATGCTAATTTTGTACCAACAATCTTCATATATTTAGAGTAAATCTTGGTCAAACAAAAAACACGCAAAACGATGACGTCTTATTACTTGGAACGGAGGTAGTATAATTTTTGTTTTTAACGAACTAAATTATGTATGATGTAAATTATGTTGAACTCATGATGACTAACGTCAAAAATCTCCCGCAATGCATTTGTTAAATATCGAGTGCCGTACTTTCTCTGATCTCCTGTGAACTGGAGTTTGTTCAAAACCACGACACTTATTTAGTATCGGAGGGAGTATATGATTTCCAGCATCTGTCCTGGCGCATGCAAGTTCATACTCGAAAACTCGCTTCCATTCACCCCATCCTTTTTTTTGCGAATCCTAGTTACCTAGGTTCAATTTGCTAGAGATGGTCTAACACATCTTTGAATAGAGAAATCACCCGAATCGAATAGCGTGTCTCACGGTAGTCGTTGTTGTTTGCAGGAGTTTTGCAATATATTGTTTGTTGATTTTTCTTTTCAAGACTCGTCTTGGTTTGTACTTCTGAAATGAATTTTTATAAGTCTCAAAATGGTAAGTCTCTTTCGTTGTTTGTTTTTTTCCTTTCGTATGTTGTAAAACTATCTGTGACTGTTTGTTTAATGAAACTTGACGAGGAGAGGGCTAGTTCGATAAAAAAAATCAAGATGGAAAGAGACCAAGACACGTCTTCGCTCACGTGTATATTTATAAAAAGCTACCAGTAGTAAAAACATTCAAAACGCGATAATTTTTTACTCATATCACAAGTGATGAAAGAAGAAGCTCCACGTGCCATTGACCATTCTGACCTACAGTGGGATGTCTCGAAAAGTCATTGCTCTAAAAATATACTCTACGTAACTGGTAACGCGGGACCCGCGTGCCAGTGACAGCATCCCCGCTTCCACCCTCGTTTCCTGACTGTTGGGCGGATCCGCGCCGCGGCAAAGCATGGCCGCCGGCGGTGGCCGCAAGGAGGCTGCAGCAATGGCAGGTATGACCTCACTTGACTCTTTCTTCCTGTCCTGACCTGTTCCTCTTGTTGCTGCCTTTGTACCACTTGTCCAACGAAGGAAGGAAGCAGCCGCGCGCGTACCCACTCTCGTTGACATCGGATTCAATGGCGCTGCTGCTGAGGTCAGGGGAGACGACACAGACGGGCGCATGCCACCAACCCCAGTATTCATCTTATTAGATCATTCCCCCCATTAGTCAAATTCCTCACCGCCTTCTTTTCTTCTCCTTTACTCACCGCCTTTTTGTCAATGGCGAAACAAGGAATGGTTCAAGATTCATGTTTTGGGACGGCTGGGTTGGGGAAGAACGGGTCATGCCTGCCTTCAATTCGGCAGAGATCATGCACGGGCCCCTGGATTCAGCTCGCCGTCACTTTCCTCCCAATTAATCCCCTACCCAACCCCAATTACAATACTCAGGCTCCGTGCTGCTTACTACTCCCCACACTTTTTAATTGGTCAATCCCCTCACCATCCCTGTCCCCTTCTCTATTTTTTGTCCCTCCTTCATCCTCCCTTTGTCCCGCATCATCGGCCTATCCATTCCTCTTTGCCACTTTGATACTACTTGGCTCTGTCCTGCATATGCTCTGCTGCTACCTGGTGAGTTCTGCTCTGCTTCGTTTCCCTTCCTCTTCGCTCAGTTTCTGCTTCACAACACAAAACATAGTAGTACTAGCTTCCTTCCTTCAAAGGTATGGAGCCATGGGTGTCAGCTTCCTTTGATGGATACGTGTCATATCGAGTTCATGCATGTCTTCAATCTCATACCTTATTTGAATCTTTGCTGTTGTTGTTACTGCTTGGCAAGTGCTTCTTGACTGCACGCTTTTCTCCAAGAATGGTCCTTGGATTTTTCACAACTCCTAGATAAAATCCGGTGCATCGCCGTCTTTAGATGATCCCTTTTTTTCGTGTTCCTGGATCTGGACGAATAACTGCTTCTCCTCAGCTCCTATTTCAGGGAATGGGCTCAGCCATCAGAAAGAGCCCGCATCACTGAACTCTGAACATTGCTGCCAATTCAGGGAAATTCTCTCTGCAACGACACCATGCCGCGTTCCCTACTGCTCTATCTTTGCTCCGTTATCTTTACATTATATCTTACCCATGCGCAACCGACGGATGCGCAGATCACCGCACCATGGGAAGGTAAGATCCATCTTAAACCCCCACACAGCCACACTTTGCCTAAATAACATTTAATCTAGTTTGATGGATATTCTTGCTCATCCTACTTGTTCCTGATAACCATGACTGTCACTTGAGGAGAGATGCAACACATATCATATTTCCTGTATCCTGCCTGCATTATGGAAGTAACTTGCCGTACATTTGGTTCAACAGTCGACGCTTTGAGAGAGATCAAAAACAGCTTGGACGATCCGCTGGGATTTCTCGACAGCTGGAACCGTGGAGACCCATGCATGGGGAATTGGACCCGCGTCATCTGTGATAATGGAACGGCGGCAAGCGATGGATACTTTCATGTCAAAGAACTGTATGTTCACAAGTCATTTCCTTGTCAATCGTGTCCGTGACATTTATACAGCCCTTCTGCTTTAAAGTATCAATATCTTTGATGGAGCTGCTAATGCAAAAAAGAAAATGATGCAAAATGTATTTTTGATGGACTACAGAGCATCTATCCCTTTGATTTCACTTGATGATAATCCTCGTATCGTATGTGATTACAGGCAGCTTCTACGGTTGAATTTATCTGGAACTTTATCTCCTGAGCTTGGCCGACTTTCTCAAATGAAAATAATGTAAGTAAAGTCAGTTGAATTGGCTAGTTATCGTGTCGATTGTCTGTTCATTTAAATCCAAACCGACATGTACCAGGCCGACTGACTACTTCTTTTGTTTCCTTTCAAGGGATTTTATGTGGAATCAAATTGGTGGGAGCATACCTAGCGAGGTTGGCAACATTACTTCTCTGGAACTATTGTAAGTTGAAGCATTTGTGGTCTACCTGAACTTAATAGCCTTTTGATTGGACATGGAGTTTAACGTTTTTCTGTATATATTAACTTAGTTATTGCTTACTGTTTTTTAAATAAATAGTTGTTTCTTTGAGATGATTTGACAGTTGCTTTAGCTCATGTAGCAAGATCCCCATTTTTTAAATTTGCAGACTCTTGAACGGGAACCTGTTGACTGGTCCTTTACCAGACACAATTGGCTTCCTTCCTAATCTGAACAGGATTCAGATTGATCAGAACAATATATCCGGACCAATACCTAAATCATTTGCTAACCTGAACAAAACCAAGCACTTGTAAGTACAATATATTTTATCTCTCTGTAAACAAGTGATAGTTATCATTATACTAATGGATTTCCAATTTCTATCCAGTCACATGAACAATAATTCGTTGAGTGGTCAAATTCCACCTGAATTGTCCAGATTACCTTCACTTGTTCACCTGTAAGTACCTGACTTCTGCACCTATCGTAATATTGCTTTTCATTTATACTCTACTGACCGTGTAATTTCTTTTCAGATTGTTGGATAACAATAACTTATCGGGCTATCTTCCTGCAGAATTAGCACAGCTACCAAACCTGCTCATCATGTATGAAGCCTACAATTGTGCAGTAGTTCGAATAATGTTCACTTTTTGGTTATCTTGGTTGGGTGGGTTGGGTATCATGAAATGAACTTAATTTCTTGGTATTACATGAAGTACATAATTAGTTCCTCTGTATTTGTTTTTTCTAGCTTGAATGGATTTTAACTGTAGTTTTATGGATATCCTCTATATTCAGTGAGAAACACAATCAAAGAACATCTTCTCCACTCTTCTCTTTTACTGAAAAGTATTTGCTGATGTGTGTATCCTTGCGATAGCTTATTCAATCGGAACACTGCAAACATGCTTTAACTGGCAGTCTGGCATTAGCTCAGTTAGTTGTTTAGGATTACTTTTACCCTGATCTTTATGGCGTTATTTCTTGCCAGTAGTGAACCACTGGAAGTTGCAACAATATAAGTGCTAGCCTTTTGCTATTTTTCTGTCATCTATATATCATAAGCAATTCTAAACTAACTGGAAAGAAGCAAAGCACAAAATACACTGAGATATCCTTAGCACCTTGTGTAACTTCCAGTTCATTTTCTTAGCTTTTTTATACGTCTTTGAGATATAACATTTTAAGGATATATGCATTTGCTCTCCATCTAATTACATCTTTCCAAAATGATGCCAGTCAGCTAGACAACAACAACTTCTCAGGAAGTTCGATTCCTCCATCTTATGGCAATATCACCACACTTCTTAAATTGTAAGTTCAAGTTTAGTCTTCTGATCTGCTTTTCTTTTAAAGTATTTATGGCAATTGCAGATTAATCTAATTGATATGGTCTGCATCAGGAGTTTGAGGAACTGCAGCTTGGAAGGTCCTGCTCCTGATGTCAGTGGAATACCACAACTTGGCTACCTGTATGTAGAATTCTGAACTGCATATTACCTTATATGGAACAGCATATGGCCTATTTGTTTAGGAAAAAAAATCTTACACATGACGCTTAGAGGAATTTGGCAGCTATTACTTACTCTAATCTTTGTTGTGTTGGTGTTTCAGGGATATTAGTTGGAATCAGTTGACGGGTCCCATACCATCTGGCCAACTAGCGAGCAACATAACTACAATGTATAAAACGAGAGAACTCACAAAGCACTCATGTCATATTGTTTTTCAAGTGTCATCAGTTGATCTCTTTTTACCTAGGAAATATTTCAGTTTACACTCACCTTTGCAAGTTGTGCAGAGACCTTTCCCACAACCGTCTCAATGGCTCCATTCCTGGAAGTTTCTCCGGCCTTCCTAATCTCCAGAGATTGTAAGTATGATATTACAGTCTTCGTGCTATTACATCCAATAAAATTTGATAGGGGATAGATCTCTAGAAAGGAAACCTTTAGATTAGGGATGCTCTTACTTCATTATTGCTCAATATCAGGAGTAGTTTGAATTAGTAATTACAGTATGCCTCCTTATATATAGGTATATCTGCTCATATAGGTAACATTAGTCTAACAGATAAGCTGACTAAATGTTATTAAATTTCAAATAAAATACTCCCTCTGTTTCGGTTTACAGGTCATGCGCGTATACCTAGGTCGCTAATTTGAACATTAAAATGTAAATTAACAACTAAAGTTTCTAATGGTATAATTTTTGTATTATACAATTTATATTTTAGTGGTCAAATTGACAATCTAGGTATGCGCGTATGACTTGTAAACTGAAACGGAGGGAGTACCTATTAAGTAGAAACCAAGTGCCCATAATCTTGCTTTTGGGTCTTCTCACATGGACAATAACTGCTTGCTAGAGTACTTACTGCGGGCCTATGCCATGACAACAACTTCAATTTCAGCAATCAAAAAACAGTTGCATGACAGTAATGTTCATGAATGATCAGTTGAATCAAACTGAGCTGTTTCTTGTTTTCATTCAGGTCACTGGACAATAATCAACTGGATGGTTCTGTTCCGTCTGATGTCTGGCAAAATATCAATTTCGATGGAAACAGAAGCCTGATATTGTAAGACCATCATAAGTTGAACCTTTAGTTTCAATTTCTTTGAGAGTGTTAGTCTAATATTCTCTGTTGAATATTTTGCAGGGATTTCCATAACAACTTACTCACGAATCTTTCGAATCCTCTTACACCCCCTGCCAATGTTACCATCCTGTAAGCATTTGTATCGAACAATTTCCTTGTTAATTTAAATAAGAAAAATCTTGACCTACTTATACTGTTAGAAAGATTCTATATTGACACCCAGGAATATGTACAATCTTTGTTTGATAAATAACCTGATGTTGACCAGTACAACAGCTTGAGTAGTAGTCTTTGACTTCCATATGGTATATAGGAATGATGTATGCTGCAGCTTTCTTGCTCTTATGCGAACATATAAGTAGACTAGCTAGTAGTCAACCTAGTTTTTTCATCTCAAAATAGAATACATTCTGGATAATCAACCTAGTTTTTGTGTTTGTTATTGAAATTCCCCAAATTTACAAATTAAAGAAAGAATGACATTCAAATACGGAAGGGGAGAAACAATGGTGTTGAAGTTTACAGATATTTTTGCTACTGCCAGTACCCTATATTTACTTTACTAACATGGCATGTTTAGGTTATCTGGAAACCCCGTATGCACGTCTCAGAACCAACTGAACATATCTCAGTATTGTGGATCACCTTCATCAGTTCTTCCTGGAGGAGGTTCCCTGGATAACAGCACACTCTGTTCGCCATGCTCGACCGACCTTCCTTTTGAAAGCATACTCAAGTCACCAAACCCATGTTCATGTGGCATTCCACTCTACGTCGATTACCGTCTGAAGAGTCCAGGATTCTGGGATTTTGTTCCGTATGAAGCGCAATTTCAAGAGTACCTATCATCGGGACTCTTTTTGTCCTCATACCAATTGGAAGTTTCTACTTTCGAGTGGGAAGAAGGGCCAAGGCTGAAGATGGAGCTGAAGCTGTTCCCAAACAACACTGGTTTTTTTAATGCGGCTGAAGTGCTGAGACTGAGAGACATGTTCACAGGGTGGTTGATTGCGGACTCAGATATATTTGGGCCTTATGAGCTTATTGACTTCATCCCAGGGTGGTATGACAATGGTATGTATATATGCTATTTTATATTCACTCCACTCCCATATTCAATTATGTCGCAATTTTTGTCGCCATGTTACAGATGTTTGTGTTAGTGATCACTGATCAAACGTGCAATTATGTGCGTACAGTAGAACAACATACGGTAGCTAGATTTTTTAATCTTTTGTGGGGTCACGTACCGTAGCGAGCTCTTTTCTTTTTGGTGGAACAGATGGTAGCTAACTAGTCCTGGTCGAGTTGGCTCCCAAACATTTCTTCGGGCCCAAGGCCAAGTGAGAGTGGTGCCTGCTTCCTACTGCTCAGTCGAGTATATCAGATCACATCGAGCTGCCGAGGCCTCCTCTCTTTATCTTTCCTGATGCCTATTCCCAAACCCACGCTCCCTCCCTGATCTGTTTCCAGTGACTCCACTGTACCGAGGGAGGATGCTGGCACACATGTCCCTAAACTTAGTCCCATTCATTGTGTGTCTCTGAACTTACAAAGAATTTTCACTTGACACCATCAACTTAACATGTCCCTAAACTTTTTCCTGTTATGAAGTTTGCCCTCGTTTATGAGATTGTGCTCCCAGTGGCTTGGTTCTCAGTGTCTTTCTAATTCGTCAAGTTCACCCTTGTATTGCAACCTTGCTGTATTCCCTGGGCCAAAGGCCAATATATGTATATGTACATGCATATGGCAAAGAAGAGACTAATACAGCATCCAGCAGTTTTCTTGGCTCACTATAAAGAATAAACATTGGATTGAGTACAATATAGCTAGGTCTACAAATAATAATATGACACCCTTTTTTGAACTCTGAAAAAATATGAATATCTTAAAGGAATAATTTGGGACCGAACAGGATTTTGATGGCACTGTTGTGGAAGTATCCATCACATATAGTGATTTTTTATCAAATGAACCACTACGAAGTGTTGCCAGCTTGCTATCCAGCAGTTGTAGCAATTATTTAAGAGAGAACTCACATTTTTTCCCATACTTTCTTTCCAGTACTGCCAGGTCGTGCAAAGTCTAGTCTCAGTACAGGTGCCATTGTTGGTATTGTCATCGCAGCATTTGCTGCAGCGGCAGTCATTTCATCCCTCATTACTCTCTTTATATTGAGAAGGCGATCAACTCAATCTTCAAAGAAACGCAATGGTAAACCCTCTATTTCTACTTTCGATTGTCTAAAACTATTAGATGATTCACCTCTTTATTCAAATACAGTGTATTTTTTCAGTTGTCCATTTTTATTTTTTTAAACAGTTGTCACTTCTTTTGCTTCTGATTTTGTTAGTACAGAGTTGCAGCATTGTACATATTTTTTTTTTACTTTTCGGTATGAGTTGCTATTTATCTGAGCTTGCTGCAGAGAAATAGTTATGGTTATTTGATGACAATATTCTACTGGCTTTTCAGCAAAAAGAATTCCGATGAAAATTGATGGTGTAAAAGACTTCACTTTTGAAGAATTATCAAAATGTACAAGTGATTTTAGTGATTCAGCACTAATTGGTCAAGGAGGGTATGGAAAAGTATACAAGGGGGTGTTGGCTGATGGAACAGTAGCAGCAATTAAACGAGCACAACAGGGATCACTTCAGGGTTCAAAGGAGTTCTTCACAGAAATTGAATTGTTGTCCAGGCTGCATCACAGAAACCTGGTTTCTTTGCTTGGTTATTGCGATGAAGAGGATGAGCAGGTTGTCCCAGCAACATTTATTTTTTATAAATTAATTGAAAAATACTAATTTCATCACATGCTTTTTGTTTGTTATTCAACTGGTTTCTTTGTTGAGAATGGGCTGTGGAAAATTTGATGTACATGCATATGTTGAACTACATGTACATCAACACATGTTGTCAGCCTATTTCTATACATCAACACATGTTAATCAGCCTATTTCTGCTAGAACAGTTCAGCATATAGTTCATTGTCTAGTGCAGAAGCGATTCCCTGTAAACTCATTTTTTGTTGAACGAAGTGCTGAACTGTTGCCTATATTCTTCATTTTATGCCTAATGGTTCTCTGTATTTTGTCCAACGTTATGATGACATGAGCTCATACTGTGAATCCTGTATTGCAGATGCTGGTGTATGAGTATATGCCAAATGGTACTCTACGTGATAATCTTTCAGGTCAGAACTTCATTCTGTACCCAACAAAGTCAATCTATGCCTTTTGGATATCTTTTCTTTTTGGACATCTACACCTTTTGGATTTTTAATAGCTGAGCTCAGGCCAATGAAGTCTCCATGCTTTTTTGGTTGCTTGCAAATTATTATAGCTTTCGTGAACGTGTGCTAAAACTGTTCACTGGTATTCCTGTACCGTAGTTTTGACGTGTTGCCTGTCTTAACAGCGAAAGCTAAAGAGGGTCTAAGTTTTGCCATGAGGCTACGGATTGCACTGGGATCATCACGAGGCATCCTCTATTTGCACACCGAAGCGGACCCTCCGATATTTCACCGTGACATCAAGGCTAGCAATATTTTATTGGACTCGAAGTTTGTGGCGAAGGTTGCTGATTTCGGTCTGTCGCGGCTTGCTCCACTGCTGGAAACAGAGGGGAGCGCTCCTGGTTATGTTTCCACGGTCGTAAAGGGTACCCCGGTGAGTAGGCTAGTTGCGCATAAATAAGCATGTGGCACACGTGGCACTAGTACCCCATTGCGCATAAATAAGCATGTGGCACACGTGGCACTAGTACCCCATTAATTATTGATGTAGTTGGCTATGTTTGCAGGGCTATCTTGATCCGGAGTATTTCCTCACTCATAAGCTGACGGACAAAAGTGATGTGTACAGTCTCGGCGTTGTTTTTCTGGAACTGCTGACAGGGATGCAGCCTATTTCTCATGGGAAAAATCTAGTCAGAGAGGTAAACTATCAGAGTTCCGTCTTTTCGATCGAGGAGGGAATGAACTAGCTGTGGTGCAGTGATATCTGTGATGAGAACCGTGATAAACTGAACCGCAAAATGCAGGTGGTGGCAGCGAACCAGTCGGGGATGATACTGTCGGTGGTGGACATGCGGATGGGGTCATGCCCAGGGGAATGCGTGGAGAGGTTCGCCGCGCTAGGGCTCCGGTGCTGCCGTGACGAGACGGACGCGAGGCCTTCCATGGTGGAGGTGGTGAGGGAGCTGGAGACGATATGGCAGATGACGCCGGAGATGGATGGCGTGCCGTCGGAGTCGGTGGCCATGGACCCTAGCCACGCCACCAGCAGCACGGCGACGTCGTCTGGGTCGAGGATGGTTTCTGGCGGGAACGACCAGTACATGTCGTCGTCCGATGTCTCTGGCAGCAATCTTATTAGCGGCGTTATGCCCAGCATCAACCCTCGGTAGCTGAGAAATTAGTAGTATGAGCTTAGTTAGTTGCTGATCGATGTGTGTTTTGTCAGTTTGTGTGGTGTAGTTTATTAGAAATTTGTGAGCGCATGTGTCACATGTTTGTAGATATTAGAAATTTGTGGTTGTTCACGTTTCTTTCCCTTGTAAATAAGGAGTTATCTTGAGAACGCATTAGGAATGATGAGGCTGCCTATGCATTAGGGGTTTGATTGATTTGATTTGTGCTTTTCGTTTGTCTTGCCTAAGTGGAGACATGATACCATTACATGATGTAAATGAATTATGTCACAAATTTTAGTACATTGTAATAGTGGCATCGCATTAGTGGTGGGGTCGGTGCCGTGTCGGAATATGATTCCCATGCTTCTCCCTTGTCTTGGAGGTGCTCTAATCGGCGACATCATGGAGGAGGTGGCTTGGTCCTCTCGTCATTCTTCACATTTGGGGAGCTTGGTCCTCTCGTTGTTCTTCAGATTTGGGGAGAACGGTTGTACGTTATTAGAGCATCTTCACTCGGCTACCCAGGACGCCGATCCGGACGCCGAAAGTAGGTCCGGACGATGCAAATTTCGCCAAATCGTGTACCCAGGAACCTGTTTTTGTTCGGATTTGGGCCAATTTTGGTCCGGACTATCCAGGCCATACCCAGGATCCCGGGTATGCCCTGGGAACGCCGGACGAAGCGAATTCGGCGAGTGGACCCGCCCAGCCAGCATATATTCGGCCATATTCATCCAAAGTTCGCCCATATTCACCCAAATTTCGCCCATATTCGCCCAAAGTTCGTCCATATAGACCATATTCGTCCAAAGTTCGTCCATATAGACCATATTCGCCCAAAATTCGGGACTATTCCCCCAAAGTTCGTCTGTATCGCCCAAAGTTCGCCCAAAATTCAGGCATATTTGTCCAAAGTTCGTCCGTATCGCCCAAATTTCGCCCAAATTTTGTTCATATAGACCATATTCGCCTAAAGTTCGCCCAAAATTCGGGCATATTTGTCCGTATCGCCCATATTCGCCCAAAGTTCGTCCATAGTTAGTCCATATCGCCCAAAGTTCGTCCATATCGACCGTATTCGTCCATATCGCCCAAAGTTCGTCCATATCGACCATATTCGTCCAAAGTTCGCTCATATTCGCCCAAACCGCTATTTGTCCAAAGTTCGTCCAAAGTTTGCCGAAATTTGTTAAGTTTTAGCCAAATGCGGGAACTCGCCTGGATACGCGAGTGGGAAACTCGGCATACCCAGGACGAAAACTTGTTTCGTCCGGCTAAAAAAAGTCTGTATTTCGGTCTGGGTTCGTCCGACGTTCGTATTTCTCTTGTTGCTGACGTTCGTATTTCTCCACGGCGGCCAGTGGACCGATGAACTACAGATCAAGAGATGTGAGATGTTGACTGACACATGTTACATTATAGCCACACATGAACATGCATATGTAAACACCTGCGTACCAAACACCATTGCAGTATTCTAGGGAGCTGAAGATCTACTTGTCTATATATGATCACCGAAACAGAAATTAAACTTACAACACGATAGTTGTATGAAAGGGCAAGGTGAAGCTTCTTCTCGAAGGATATTTCAAACAGCCCACCATGGATTTCACAAAATCCGTCAAAAAAAATTCAAACATGAACAAGAAATTAAAGAGATACAGTTAACAAAAACCGGTGTCCATTGTCAGAATGGAATCACATTGTCGACCCGCATCTTCTTTATGCAGAGCTTATTTTCAACCTAACCACGGTTGTGTTCATTAGAAGGGATCAGAAAGAGTTTAAGGAAAGTGATGGAAAGCAACCTCACATACCCAGGTGTCACGTACCTGGTGGGCCAACATATCAGGTTGCTTGGGCTGTTGCGAGAAGAGGACTAAAGGCCCAAGGCGTGGGAGCAGAACAGCGGCAACTAGCTGTACTTAAAGGGGAATCGAGGACGAGCGAAGGACATCGAACAACTAGAACCTGAACGGAGGACCCTGGTAAGGGCGGCTGACTCTTTCTTCCTCTCTAATCTCTATCTCCCTTGTGTCCCCTACCTCTTCTACTAGCTCCTTGTACTGGGAACTATCTCAGATTATGTAATCTTCCCTCTAGCAGTGGCAATATCAAGTGGGAACGTAACAATCTGGTATCAGAGCTAGTCCAAAAAAAAAATCATTCGGTTGTTCCCAAATCAACCACGATCCGATCCACTCCACCAAATTCGGCCATATTTGTTTTCCCAATCTCCACCACCTTGCCCGGTTGATTCGTCCCTAAGTCGATTCGATCTAATCTCGTTCCACCTCAAATCCGGTCAGAAATTTTTTCTCGTCAACCACCAACATATCTGCATGCAACTTGCTCGACGAAATGCCGACACACAAGTTATGCTGCCCAGAAGGCGTTCTTCATGCCAGGGTGAGCCACGTGCACCAACAGTTAACCATGGAGTCGTTGCGCCAAGTGTTCCATCAGTACCATGCTTGGTATGTGCTGTGTGCATACGAGAGGGTCGTTGAAGGGAGATACGGGGTGGAGGTCTATGTCCAATTCCGCTTCAAGTGGGAGGCGACTCAAGCTCGTGATGCTTTGGATGGCAGAGCTTTGTACACTGGATGCTGCTTCCTCACGGTGGAGCACCTTCCTCCAATCTACACCAACATCACAACGCCCGACGAGTTGGCTCCGGCCTACTTCTATGACGACACGCCGTATGGTGCTTGGTCTGCAGCAGTCACTACGATCGACTGCCACGACACGGATCCCGCCACGGACAGCAAGCTTGCAGACACTCCCAAGGTTGACATCACCCGGACAGGGAACAACAATGTGGCGCATGAGATGCTTGCACCTGACAACGCGCTCAAGGGTGCTGTTGTAGTCGACTCCCCTACTTCAACACCTACCACCAAGGCACAGAAGACGGTCAAGGAGATACTGGATGAGATCAAGGCAACACTCGACATCATGGTTGCTAAGACTAATGTACCCCTGCTGCCTCCGACCTCAATTGTGCTTCAGTCTGCAGCGACAGATGTTGCTTCGCACAAGGTGCCCATGGTTGTGGAAGCCGTGCTGCAGGTCGAGCCTACACCGGCTGATGCCTCGTCTACCCACACACCGTCTCTGCTTGTGTTCCCTGGGATGGAACCGACGACGCGTACAAAGTGTTTGACGGATTGCCTCAAGGACAATGACATCGACAACGACCGTACCTATGACATGTCTATGGCCGCACCTTCTGGGGACATGCTCCGAGCTGTTTTAGATCAAGAGGAGACTGCACTTGTCCTAGTACTACCACCGGTTTCTGTTCTCAGGCTTGGCAGGATGACACCCACCAAGGGATTGATAGTCGGCTCTGGCATCAACGCCTTCAGCAACGAGGTCACCACCACATCCATGCATCTAAGGACTAAGTGCACGACCATTCCAGTACCTTTAGGTGTTCCACCCGCCTTTGGTCTGTCTCTGTTCGCGGTCCCTGTCCTGGACTTATTGGTGCACAACTTATGCTCGACAAAAGGCTACAACATATACAATAGTAGTTTCCGAGGAGCAGAGGTGCCCCCACTCAAAGACGAGTTGCGGCCTATACCATGGCCGTCGTTCAATGGCAATCAGAAGGGAGCTCAGCTGATTTGGATGGAATTTTGTCAACACGAGATGCCAAAGCTTTGCAAGAAAATTTGGTGTGTCCAATTGTTGCGACCACCGTGGCAGCCACCGGAGCCAAACTATCTGGCTTGTCGAAAGATATGGCTTGTGGATTTTCTAGAGAATGGAAACCAGTTGAAGTGTACATGGAGGGCCCATGGTGTTGTTGCTAGCAGAGTGTTCCCCAACATGAACCGTGGCCAGCTACAATGCCCCGGGAAAACTCGTGCTTATCTTGCTTCTGTAGGCCCATACTGTTCAAGCTTCTCTAGTGCAACTGATGGTGCATTCCGGGAGAGAAATAAGCTAGAGCTTAACAGCTGGGTTCCTTACATAACAGGGCTGTACACTGATACAAATTTCCATGGGATACAAGCTGGACATATCTGGGTGGTAGAACAAGTGAGAGAGGGAATGCTGTCGTTGTCTTTCAGATCCAAGGAGGAAAGTTTTGCTATCATGGATACCTCACATGGTGTTTCAGAACTGAGCCTGGGCTGGGCTGATAGCAGTATGGAGTGGAGTACAAAGATGCAGGCGAGGATGGCCATGAGGTCGTTGGTGGTAATCAGCAAGTTAAACACAATGAACTGCACCTTTCTCTCTGCCCCATGGGATCCCGGTGATGTCTCGGTTCACAGTGTCATATGTGCAAGCCGGCCATGCGTGCCTCCAGGCCTCGCGAGGGGAGCCATGGGTAAGATTGATTCGTCCTATGAGATTGTTCTTAGAAACAAAATGTATGCTCCGTGGGATCCCGGTGGCCACACGCCTAGAGTGGTTGATGATGCCGGCTTGAGGGCAAGCCGGATGTTAAGGAGGGGAGGATGTCACGTACCTGGTGGGCCAACATATCAGGTTGCTTGGGCTGTTGCGAGAAGAGGACTAAAGGCCCAAGGCGTGGGAGCAGAACAGCGGCAACTAGCTGTACTTAAAGGGGAATCGAGGACGTGCGAAGGACATCGAACAACTAGAACCTGAACGGAGGACCCTGGTAAGGGCGGCTGACTCTTTCTTCCTCTCTGATCTCTATCTCCCTTGTGTCCCCTACCTCTTCTACTAGCTCCTTGTACCGGGAACTATCTCAGATTATGTAATCTTCCCTCTAGCAGTGGCAATATCAAGTGGGAACGTAACAATCTGGTATCAGAGCTAGTCCAAAAAAAAAATCATTCGGTTGTTCCCAAATCAACCACGATCCGATCCACTCCACCAAATTCGGCCATATTTGTTTTCCCAATCTCCACCACCTTGCCCGGTTGATTCGTCCCTAAGTCGATTCGATCTAATCTCGTTCCACCTCAAATCCGGCCAGAAATTTTTTCTCGTCAACCACCAACATATCTGCATGCAACTTGCTCGACGAAATGCCGACACACAAGTTATGCTGCCCAGAAGGCGTTCTTCATGCCAGGGTGAGCCACGTGCACCAACAGTTAACCATGGAGTCGTTGTGCCAAGTGTTCCATCAGTATCATGCTTGGTATGTGCTGTGTGCATACGAGAGGGTCGTTGAAGGGAGATACGGGGTGGAGGTCTATGTCCAATTCCGCTTCAAGTGGGAGGCGACTCAAGCTCGTGATGCTTTGGATGGCAGAGCTTTGTACACTGGCTGCTGCTTCCTCACGTCGGAGCACCTTCCTCCAATCTACACCAACATCACAACGCCCGACGAGTTGGCTCCGGCCTACTTCTATGACGACACGCCGTATGGTGCTTGGTCTGCAGCAGTCACTACGATCGACTGCCACGACACGGATCCCGCCACGGACAGCAAGCTTGCAGACACTCCCAAGGTTGACATCACCCGGACAGGGAACAACAATGTGGCGCATGAGATGCTTGCACCTGACAACGCGCTCAAGGGTGCTGTTGTAGTGGACTCCCCTACTTCAACACCTACCACCAAGGCACAGAAGACGGTCAAGGAGATACTGGCTGAGATCAAGGCAACACTCGACATCATGGTTGCTAAGACTAATGTACCCCTGCTGCCTCCGACCTCAATTGTGCTTCAGTCTGCAGCGACAGATGTTGCTTCGCACAAGGTGCCCATGGTTGTGGAAGCCGTGCTGCAGGTCGAGCCTACACCGGCTGATGCCTCGTCTACCCACACACCGTCTCTGCTTGTGTTCCCTGGGCTGGAACCGACGACGCGTACAAAGTGTTTGACGGATTGCCTCAAGGACAATGACATCGACAACGACCGTACCTATGACATGTCTATGGCCGCACCTTCTGGGGACATGCTCCGAGCTGTTTTAGATCAAGAGGAGACTGCACTTGTCCCAGTACTACCACCGGTTTCTGTTCTCAGGCTTGGCAGGATGACACCCACCAAGGGATTGATAGTCGGCTCTGGCATCAACGCCTTCAGCAACGAGGTCACCACCACATCCATGCATCTAAGGACTAAGTGCACGACCATTCCAGTACCTTTAGGTGTTCCACCCGCCTTTGGTCTGTCTCTGTTCGCGGTCCCTGTCCTGGACTTATTGGTGCACAACTTATGCTCGACAAAAGGCTACAACATATACAATAGTAGTTTCCGAGGAGCAGAGGTGCCCCCACTCAAAGACGAGTTGCGGCCTATACCATGGCCGTCGTTCAATGGCAATCAGAAGGGAGCTCAGCTGATTTGGATGGAATTTTGTCAACACGAGATGCCAAAGCTTTGCAAGAAAATTTGGTGTGTCCAATTGTTGCGACCACCGTGGCAGCCACCGGAGCCAAACTATCTGGCTTGTCGAAAGATATGGCTTGTGGATTTTCTAGAGAATGGAAACCAGTTGAAGTGTACATGGAGGGCCCATGGTGTTGTTGCTAGCAGAGTGTTCCCCAACATGAACCGTGGCCAGCTACAATGCCCCGGGAAAACTCGTGCTTATCTTGCTTCTGTAGGCCCATACTGTTCAAGCTTCTCTAGTGCAACTGATGGTGCATTCCGGGAGAGAAATAAGCTAGAGCTTAACAGCTGGGTTCCTTACATAACAGGGCTGTACACTGATACAAATTTCCATGGGATACAAGCTGGACATATCTGGGTGGTAGAACAAGTGAGAGAGGGAATGCTGTCGTTGTCTTTCAGATCCAAGGAGGAAAGTTTTGCTATCATGGATACCTCACATGGTGTTTCAGAACTGAGCCTGGGCTGGGCTGATAGCAGTATGGAGTGGAGTACAAAGATGCAGGCGAGGATGGCCATGAGGTCGTTGGTGGTAATCAGCAAGTTAAACACAATGAACTGCACCTTTCTCTCTGCCCCATGGGATCCCGGTGATGTCTCGGTTCACAGTGTCATATGTGCAAGCCGGCCATGCGTGCCTCCAGGCCTCGCGAGGGGAGCCATGGGTAAGATTGATTCGTCCTATGAGATTGTTCTTAGAAACAAAATGTATGCTCCGTGGGATCCCGGTGGCCACACGCCTAGAGTGGTTGATGATGCCGGCTTGAGGGCAAGCCGGATGTTAAGGAGGGGACGATGTCACGTACCTGGTGGGCCAACATATCAGGTTGCTTGGGCTGTTGCGAGAAGAGGACTAAAGGCCCAAGGCGTGGGAGCAGAACAGCGGCAACTAGCTGTACTTAAAGGGGAATCGAGGACGTGCGAAGGACATCGAACAACTAGAACCTGAACGGAGGACCCTGGTAAGGGCGGCTGACTCTTTCTTCCTCTCTGATCTCTATCTCCCTTGTGTCCCCTACCTCTTCTACTAGCTCCTTGTACCGGGAACTATCTCAGATTATGTAATCTTCCCTCTAGCAGTGGCAATATCAAGTGGGAACGTAACAATCTGGTATCAGAGCTAGTCCAAAAAAAAAATCATTCGGTTGTTCCCAAATCAACCACGATCCGATCCACTCCACCAAATTCGGCCATATTTGTTTTCCCAATCTCCACCACCTTGCCCGGTTGATTCGTCCCTAAGTCGATTCGATCTAATCTCGTTCCACCTCAAATCCGGCCAGAAATTTTTTCTCGTCAACCACCAACATATCTGCATGCAACTTGCTCGACGAAATGCCGACACACAAGTTATGCTGCCCAGAAGGCGTTCTTCATGCCAGGGTGAGCCACGTGCACCAACAGTTAACCATGGAGTCGTTGTGCCAAGTGTTCCATCAGTATCATGCTTGGTATGTGCTGTGTGCATACGAGAGGGTCGTTGAAGGGAGATACGGGGTGGAGGTCTATGTCCAATTCCGCTTCAAGTGGGAGGCGACTCAAGCTCGTGATGCTTTGGATGGCAGAGCTTTGTACACTGGCTGCTGCTTCCTCACGTCGGAGCACCTTCCTCCAATCTACACCAACATCACAACGCCCGACGAGTTGGCTCCGGCCTACTTCTATGACGACACGCCGTATGGTGCTTGGTCTGCAGCAGTCACTACGATCGACTGCCACGACACGGATCCCGCCACGGACAGCAAGCTTGCAGACACTCCCAAGGTTGACATCACCCGGACAGGGAACAACAATGTGGCGCATGAGATGCTTGCACCTGACAACGCGCTCAAGGGTGCTGTTGTAGTGGACTCCCCTACTTCAACACCTACCACCAAGGCACAGAAGACGGTCAAGGAGATACTGGCTGAGATCAAGGCAACACTCGACATCATGGTTGCTAAGACTAATGTACCCCTGCTGCCTCCGACCTCAATTGTGCTTCAGTCTGCAGCGACAGATGTTGCTTCGCACAAGGTGCCCATGGTTGTGGAAGCCGTGCTGCAGGTCGAGCCTACACCGGCTGATGCCTCGTCTACCCACACACCGTCTCTGCTTGTGTTCCCTGGGCTGGAACCGACGACGCGTACAAAGTGTTTGACGGATTGCCTCAAGGACAATGACATCGACAACGACCGTACCTATGACATGTCTATGGCCGCACCTTCTGGGGACATGCTCCGAGCTGTTTTAGATCAAGAGGAGACTGCACTTGTCCCAGTACTACCACCGGTTTCTGTTCTCAGGCTTGGCAGGATGACACCCACCAAGGGATTGATAGTCGGCTCTGGCATCAACGCCTTCAGCAACGAGGTCACCACCACATCCATGCATCTAAGGACTAAGTGCACGACCATTCCAGTACCTTTAGGTGTTCCACCCGCCTTTGGTCTGTCTCTGTTCGCGGTCCCTGTCCTGGACTTATTGGTGCACAACTTATGCTCGACAAAAGGCTACAACATATACAATAGTAGTTTCCGAGGAGCAGAGGTGCCCCCACTCAAAGACGAGTTGCGGCCTATACCATGGCCGTCGTTCAATGGCAATCAGAAGGGAGCTCAGCTGATTTGGATGGAATTTTGTCAACACGAGATGCCAAAGCTTTGCAAGAAAATTTGGTGTGTCCAATTGTTGCGACCACCGTGGCAGCCACCGGAGCCAAACTATCTGGCTTGTCGAAAGATATGGCTTGTGGATTTTCTAGAGAATGGAAACCAGTTGAAGTGTACATGGAGGGCCCATGGTGTTGTTGCTAGCAGAGTGTTCCCCAACATGAACCGTGGCCAGCTACAATGCCCCGGGAAAACTCGTGCTTATCTTGCTTCTGTAGGCCCATACTGTTCAAGCTTCTCTAGTGCAACTGATGGTGCATTCCGGGAGAGAAATAAGCTAGAGCTTAACAGCTGGGTTCCTTACATAACAGGGCTGTACACTGATACAAATTTCCATGGGATACAAGCTGGACATATCTGGGTGGTAGAACAAGTGAGAGAGGGAATGCTGTCGTTGTCTTTCAGATCCAAGGAGGAAAGTTTTGCTATCATGGATACCTCACATGGTGTTTCAGAACTGAGCCTGGGCTGGGCTGATAGCAGTATGGAGTGGAGTACAAAGATGCAGGCGAGGATGGCCATGAGGTCGTTGGTGGTAATCAGCAAGTTAAACACAATGAACTGCACCTTTCTCTCTGCCCCATGGGATCCCGGTGATGTCTCGGTTCACAGTGTCATATGTGCAAGCCGGCCATGCGTGCCTCCAGGCCTCGCGAGGGGAGCCATGGGTAAGATTGATTCGTCCTATGAGATTGTTCTTAGAAACAAAATGTATGCTCCGTGGGATCCCGGTGGCCACACGCCTAGAGTGGTTGATGATGCCGGCTTGAGGGCAAGCCGGATGTTAAGGAGGGGACGATGTCACGTACCTGGTGGGCCAACATATCAGGTTGCTTGGGCTGTTGCGAGAAGAGGACTAAAGGCCCAAGGCGTGGGAGCAGAACAGCGGCAACTAGCTGTACTTAAAGGGGAATCGAGGACGTGCGAAGGACATCGAACAACTAGAACCTGAACGGAGGACCCTGGTAAGGGCGGCTGACTCTTTCTTCCTCTCTGATCTCTATCTCCCTTGTGTCCCCTACCTCTTCTACTAGCTCCTTGTACCGGGAACTATCTCAGATTATGTAATCTTCCCTCTAGCAGTGGCAATATCAAGTGGGAACGTAACAATCTGGTATCAGAGCTAGTCCAAAAAAAAAATCATTCGGTTGTTCCCAAATCAACCACGATCCGATCCACTCCACCAAATTCGGCCATATTTGTTTTCCCAATCTCCACCACCTTGCCCGGTTGATTCGTCCCTAAGTCGATTCGATCTAATCTCGTTCCACCTCAAATCCGGCCAGAAATTTTTTCTCGTCAACCACCAACATATCTGCATGCAACTTGCTCGACGAAATGCCGACACACAAGTTATGCTGCCCAGAAGGCGTTCTTCATGCCAGGGTGAGCCACGTGCACCAACAGTTAACCATGGAGTCGTTGTGCCAAGTGTTCCATCAGTATCATGCTTGGTATGTGCTGTGTGCATACGAGAGGGTCGTTGAAGGGAGATACGGGGTGGAGGTCTATGTCCAATTCCGCTTCAAGTGGGAGGCGACTCAAGCTCGTGATGCTTTGGATGGCAGAGCTTTGTACACTGGCTGCTGCTTCCTCACGTCGGAGCACCTTCCTCCAATCTACACCAACATCACAACGCCCGACGAGTTGGCTCCGGCCTACTTCTATGACGACACGCCGTATGGTGCTTGGTCTGCAGCAGTCACTACGATCGACTGCCACGACACGGATCCCGCCACGGACAGCAAGCTTGCAGACACTCCCAAGGTTGACATCACCCGGACAGGGAACAACAATGTGGCGCATGAGATGCTTGCACCTGACAACGCGCTCAAGGGTGCTGTTGTAGTGGACTCCCCTACTTCAACACCTACCACCAAGGCACAGAAGACGGTCAAGGAGATACTGGCTGAGATCAAGGCAACACTCGACATCATGGTTGCTAAGACTAATGTACCCCTGCTGCCTCCGACCTCAATTGTGCTTCAGTCTGCAGCGACAGATGTTGCTTCGCACAAGGTGCCCATGGTTGTGGAAGCCGTGCTGCAGGTCGAGCCTACACCGGCTGATGCCTCGTCTACCCACACACCGTCTCTGCTTGTGTTCCCTGGGCTGGAACCGACGACGCGTACAAAGTGTTTGACGGATTGCCTCAAGGACAATGACATCGACAACGACCGTACCTATGACATGTCTATGGCCGCACCTTCTGGGGACATGCTCCGAGCTGTTTTAGATCAAGAGGAGACTGCACTTGTCCCAGTACTACCACCGGTTTCTGTTCTCAGGCTTGGCAGGATGACACCCACCAAGGGATTGATAGTCGGCTCTGGCATCAACGCCTTCAGCAACGAGGTCACCACCACATCCATGCATCTAAGGACTAAGTGCACGACCATTCCAGTACCTTTAGGTGTTCCACCCGCCTTTGGTCTGTCTCTGTTCGCGGTCCCTGTCCTGGACTTATTGGTGCACAACTTATGCTCGACAAAAGGCTACAACATATACAATAGTAGTTTCCGAGGAGCAGAGGTGCCCCCACTCAAAGACGAGTTGCGGCCTATACCATGGCCGTCGTTCAATGGCAATCAGAAGGGAGCTCAGCTGATTTGGATGGAATTTTGTCAACACGAGATGCCAAAGCTTTGCAAGAAAATTTGGTGTGTCCAATTGTTGCGACCACCGTGGCAGCCACCGGAGCCAAACTATCTGGCTTGTCGAAAGATATGGCTTGTGGATTTTCTAGAGAATGGAAACCAGTTGAAGTGTACATGGAGGGCCCATGGTGTTGTTGCTAGCAGAGTGTTCCCCAACATGAACCGTGGCCAGCTACAATGCCCCGGGAAAACTCGTGCTTATCTTGCTTCTGTAGGCCCATACTGTTCAAGCTTCTCTAGTGCAACTGATGGTGCATTCCGGGAGAGAAATAAGCTAGAGCTTAACAGCTGGGTTCCTTACATAACAGGGCTGTACACTGATACAAATTTCCATGGGATACAAGCTGGACATATCTGGGTGGTAGAACAAGTGAGAGAGGGAATGCTGTCGTTGTCTTTCAGATCCAAGGAGGAAAGTTTTGCTATCATGGATACCTCACATGGTGTTTCAGAACTGAGCCTGGGCTGGGCTGATAGCAGTATGGAGTGGAGTACAAAGATGCAGGCGAGGATGGCCATGAGGTCGTTGGTGGTAATCAGCAAGTTAAACACAATGAACTGCACCTTTCTCTCTGCCCCATGGGATCCCGGTGATGTCTCGGTTCACAGTGTCATATGTGCAAGCCGGCCATGCGTGCCTCCAGGCCTCGCGAGGGGAGCCATGGGTAAGATTGATTCGTCCTATGAGATTGTTCTTAGAAACAAAATGTATGCTCCGTGGGATCCCGGTGGCCACACGCCTAGAGTGGTTGATGATGCCGGCTTGAGGGCAAGCCGGATGTTAAGGAGGGGAGGATGTCACGTACCTGGTGGGCCAACATATCAGGTTGCTTGGGCTGTTGCGAGAAGAGGACTAAAGGCCCAAGGCGTGGGAGCAGAACAGCGGCAACTAGCTGTACTTAAAGGGGAATCGAGGACGAGTGAAGGACATCGAACAACTAGAACCTGAACGGAGGACCCTGGTAAGGGCGGCTGACTCTTTCTTCCTCTCTGATCTCTATCTCCCTTGTGTCCCCTACCTCTTCTACTAGCTCCTTGTATCGGGAACTATCTCAGATTATGTAATCTTCCCTCTAGCAGTGGCAATATCAAGTGGGAACGTAACACCAGGTTGCATGGGTTAAGCTGTACGTTTTCGCTCGGAGTATTTTGTTCCGATACACACATATGATTTTTTTTTTCTGTAGCTCAAAATAAAACGAAATTTCACATGAATGTCCAGAGCATGTCTGCATATTCAACGAAAAAATGTGATTTTTTTGAAACACAAAAGTACACTTTAAAAAAATTAGAGAAGTGGTATGCTCGGGTGCAGCAGATCCGCATCCTGAATTTTTGTCTCAAGTTAACCAGAGCTAGTAACACAAACAACTCTCTGCTGATATAAATCTAAGAATCCAAGCAGAGCCCACAGCTACTGGACGTGTATTTTGACTTTTCCGGCGCCCCGTCCACAACTGGGAGTAGCTGACCACGTTTTCCAAGTTGCGCGTTTGACTTGCAAAAGGAAAAGAAAATCAACGACCTCCAGCGCGTGCAAATCACCCTCCAGTTACATGGGATGGGACATCGGAAGCTATAGCCTATAGAGATTACATATGCAAATTATATATTTTGGGTCTGCTAATGCAAATTATATAAGTCCAGCCACGACTTTTCGTAGAGGTTTGAATGGAAGGGAGAGGCAGAGACGAAGAAGCTGCCTCTTTGGGCGACCTTGTTTGTGTGCTCCCCTAGCTCTTGACGAAGACAACTTTTGTTCCTTCTCTCTTGTATTTTATTCTCTTCTTCCCTGATTAAAATTATTATTTTTTCCAGTCCTGGTCTTGTCCAGGTGGTGGTGCCCGGCGGCGGCGGCGGCCAATTCAACGGGTTCCTCTTCCTGAATCTCCGCCCAACCTTGCTTCAATCCCACCTCCATCATCTTCCTCTTCCTCCTCTTCCAGTTTCCTCCACAATTCTTCCCCTTCCTCTGCTTTAATTCTTTATTAGTTCTTCCTACGGCCTTTACTTCTTCTGGCTCCTCCTGATATATCAAAGCCATGAAATGTTTTCTCGGCTCGATCTCATCTGAGATAGCCCTGGAAGCAAGCTCCAACCAGTTGGCCTACTAATAACAAGGTAATTTCTTGTATGGACACTATCGTTTCATATCTGCACCTGGCCTTCTTGCTTTGTTCGCTTGCTTGTTTGCCTCAATCTGTTCTTGCTTCATCCATCCATGGTCTAATTTGGAAGAATGAGTTTTCCCATCTACTATCTGTTTTCTTTTCCATGCAATTGCAAAACCATTGCCTTCTATTTTAGAATAGAAGCTACAAAGTGGGCTGCAGCAGAAAGAGTAAGTAACTAACCCAGCTTGCAAACAAACTCTGTACCAGATTTTTCAGGAGAGGAGATTTCAGTTTTTCGTCTACTTAGTCCAGTCGATTGTTCCGTGCAAAATTGGAAAACAATTTTCTGTGAAAATAAGCTGCAGCAGACCCAAAAAAAATAACCTCTATACCATATTTTTTTTCAGACAGAGAATTTCCCATTCAAACTTTTTTTTAAGGAAGTGCATGAACCTCATTCAGTCCCTTCCAAACTGCAGGCTTCTTTGTCTGGTGGACATCTTCAGCTGCCGCGGCCCAAATTGAGCAAACTACATAATATCATCTGCAGCCTGTCGAAATATGGTGGTTCCAGACGGCGGCGGCGGCGGAGGTGGTGATCAGAAGAAGAAACAAGATGGCGAGATACAGGAAGAAGCCGCAGGAAACATCAACGTGAAGGATCACATAGCCCTCTACTTCGGTTCACCCAGAACAAATGGCCACTCCTTCCAGCACCTGGAAAAATCGTACCGGTTCACGGCGTCGCACGAGCCGTCCTCCAATCCGCAGTCATCAAGCTCGCCTCCTTCCACGGAACAGATGCTCGGCGAGCAAAGAAACGGCTCTTCTTCCGGGTCTCAAAGGTCCTCGAGGCGCTTCGCGATACCTCTGGTGAGGAAGATCGACTGGGGATCGCTGTGGGACAGGTCCAAGGAGTGGATCAGGAACCCCGTGAACATGGCTCTCTTCGTGTGGGTCGTCGCTGTTGGAGTTTCAGGGGCCATCCTCTTCATGGTCATGACCGGGATGCTCAACGGTGTTCTTCGGAGCAAGGCTCAGAAGGACACCTGGTTCGAGGTGAACAACCAGATACTGAACGCGCTGTTCACGCTCATGTGCCTGATCCAGCACCCCAGGAGGTGCTACCACCTGGCGCTGCTGTGCCGGTGGCGCGGCGCCGACATGCTCGCGCTCCGGGAGACCTACTGCAAGGACGGCACTGTCAAGCCCAACGAGAGGAAGCACATGATGGTGGTGGTGTTGCTGCTTCATCTCAACTGCTTCGCCCAGTACGCGCTCTGTGGCCTCAACCTTGGCTTGCATAGGAACAGACGCCCGCCGGTGGGTGTCGCGCTGACGATCTCCGTGGCCATATGCGCGCCGGCTGTCGCCGGCCTGTACAACAACCTCAGCCCTCTCGGGAAAGACTACGAGGCACAGGCCGCCGACGACGAGGAGTCGGGCTCGGCGCCGCAGCTCCAGCGGAAGACCATCGAGAAGCGCTACTCCTTCACCGCCACCGCCACGGTGCAGAGAGCCGGCTTCGTCGAGGAGGAAGGTGACCCGGAGTGGAAGGGCGGCGTGTTTGATCTCTGGGACGACATCTCCCTCGCCTACCTCTCCATGTTCTGCAGCTGCTGTGTCTTCGGGTGGAACACCAGCCGGCTCGGGTTCGGCAACATGTACGTGCACACCGTGACCTTCATCCTCTTCTGCCTCGCCCCCTTCTTCATCTTCACCCTCGCGGCGGTCAACATCGACAACGAGTCGGTCAGGGACGCGCTCGGCCTCGGCGGCGCCCTCCTCTGCTTTCTCGGCCTGCTCTACGGCGGCTTCTGGAGGATCCAGATGCGCAGGAGGTTCAGGCTCCCTGCCAACCACTTCTGCTGCGGCAAGCCTGATGTGACCGACTGTTTCCAGTGGCTGTGCTGCTGCCCCTGCTCCCTTGCTCAGGAGGTCAGGACGGCCGATGCCTACCAGATTGTGCATGAAGATAGGACGCATCACCACCGTCCCGGCAGAGACGATGATTCCAGCTCCCAGGTACAGATGCCTAGCCATGGTGGTGATGTGCAGCAGCAGCAGCCTCTGAGGTTTGCAGGTGTTTTCGTTCCAAATGGGGTCAGTAATGCCAGTACCAATACAATACCCCCTGCTGTACCACCTGTAGTTATACATAAATAAACAGTAAGATGTGTATGGTTAGATCAGTAAACTTAACTTTAGAGATCTCATAGCAATTCATTGTACATGGCAGAGGATAAGGCATGTAAATTATTATTACAGTATATATACCTTGCTGTACTTATGATCCTCTTCCCTGCTGAATTTTGAGAAATGAAGATGAACCCTTGCTGCATTGTTTAACATTCTCTTCAATATCATAATGCAATAGAAAGGGAGGGGAATCTGGCTTATGTTATTGCACAAAATAGCAAAAAAAAAACGAAATTCGCCCACCGTGGGGCTCGAACCCACGACCACAAGGTTAAGAGCCTTGCGCTCTACCAACTGAGCTAGACGGGCTTGTGAAATTGCCGAGTGGAAGTCCTTATAAGATATTGCCAGTGCCATATCAACAGTGCTCTGCTCCTGCAGAGTACAGACAAGTGAGTATAGCCATGGATCAGCACAGTGCTTCAAGAAAAAACGGAAAGTAAAACGTTTCAAGAAACATAAACTGGTGATGGCACTCCATCACCAATGGACATATATGGGACCATGAAATGTTCTGAAGAGGTCATGGCCACCAACTGGTCATCTCAACAATTAAAAGCTCAGGCACTTCTTTACAAATGACCAGATATTCTAGTAGCTTGTTCTTCAGCATATTCCTATTGTGCCTCAAGTGCACGTCTTGTCGTCTTCTCCTCATATTTAAGACTAAAGGAACCCTGAAGTTTGTTGCTCATCAAGTTCAGTATGGCGATATCCTGGTCTCCATCTTCTCCTGTAATAAGGTAGCATTAAGCTGTTGAGACATAGGTTGAGAACACGGACATTGGTTCTGTGATTGTGCTACCGAACCTAGATGGGACTTCTCCTATGAGCTAATGGTTTGACAATAACAGGTAGTGTGGGGAGCTAAGGTGTGAACTGTGAAGTAAACTTAGTCAGAATGGGATGATGGTCAAATGATTGGTAACGTTCTCCAGGAATGGAGTATACAGTGGGAAAGGCAGAAAACTCATCGTCTTGTGAAAATTTTCATACAGTTTGACTTTACTGGGTCTGAATCATACAGTGTATGATTTTGACTTTCAACGCCTAATTGTGACACATAATTTCCCAAAAACTTGAGCCAACTCAGAAATATCAGTGTTGTAGATACCCAATATGCCATACTATACAGTAGCTTATTATTTTTTGCCTAACTAGGGCTCACAGTGAATTAACAGTCTACCTTAACTCTTCAGAACATGTTTCGAACCTGGATGCATACTATTTTGAAGTGCTAAACAGAAGAGAAGTGCTGAAGAGTCTACCTTCATGATATGGAGGTGGGCTGGAGCATATTTCTGATACAATTTAATCAAATGGACTGATTTTCCAAATTCTAGAGCTGATGATACTAAGCATGTACCTCAGTGAGCTTCTGAAAATCAATCCTGCATAGTAAACCAAACATTAATTTTCAACTTGAGACGGAAGTTCTTTTTGTTCATTCTGCCTTGATCCCATACTAAACACCTTTACTGTTAATAGTTGTCTCTGACTGTGAGCTAAAGCACCAACCTGAACAGCAATGAGTGCTACGTTGGTTTGTAAACTGTAATATATACACATAACATAATAGGATCTTATTAGATCATATCGTTATTGTCTTGCACACATCCTAAATTTATTTCACTTATTAGGCTTGCAACTTAACATACCTCAATGACTTTCTATTTGAATTAACTCTACCTATCCAATGAAATGAAACGCAAAGAGCCTTTTGCGTTTTGTTGGAAAAAAATTCTATTTGAATTTATGACATCAATTCACTTCAGATTACCCATTATGAGGGCATAACTTGCAACAGCATACAAATTGGCATCTCACAGTAGTGCATATTCTAGTAGGGATACCTGACAGTGCTTCACTGTTCAAGAGATAATGAATGATACAAGACAAAACTGACATAACTGAGATGTCATGAACCAGACTGTTTTGCTGTCACCAGAAATCTCCACAGCTGCATTGTCCATTCTTGAAATGATGAAACCTATTGGCATCTCTAACAATTATAGCTCTTTTCCTGACTAAGGTCATGTACTTAATAACAGTATGGCAATCTCCACATACACGGAGATTCTTTGTAACAAAAATGGTCTTATCTTCACTAAGAGTGAGGATACCAAAAGCTATTGCTAACTTCTCGCTGTGATAAAGAAGTGCCTTTTCCTTTTCCTCGTCCTCAACATCTTGCAAAACAAAACTGGTATCAGCCTGGTAACCCAATTTTTGAATATCTACGAGGATGCTATCCAGCTCTTCATATATCTGAGGTGATTGTGGATGAGATCTGTCTCCACCAATAAATGCATGTAGAGAGCCATTTATCTCGATCCAACTGCAGCCAGGACTCTTCTTAAAACCCTTCTCCTTCTGTAATACTCGAACTTCTGCTGCCTCATCGAATCTCCCAGCAGCGCTGAAAATGTTGGACAACAAAACAAAGTTGCCAGTGCCCTCAGGTCCTAGTTTCTGGATCATCCTAGCCACTTGCTTTCCTAAATCGATGTTCTTATGAACCCGGCAAGCTCCAAGCAGGGCTCCCCATACACGAACATCTGCTTTCAGTGGCATGCTCTGGATAAACTGATAGGCTTCATCAAGGAAACCCCCTCTTGCCAGAAGATCAACCATGCCGATATAGTGCTCCATCCTTGGAGTTATACCATACCTCTGTTCCATCATGTGAAACCAGCGTTTCCCTTCAGTCACAAGTCCTGAGTGGCTGCACGCCGAAATCAGGCAGATGAATGTGACAGCATCTGGTTCACAAGCTCGATTCTTCATGTCCAAGAACAATGCAGTGGCTTCTTTCCCGAGTCCATGGATTCCGTATCCCGCGATCATGGTATTCCACGATACAATATCCTGAGCTGGCATCACATCAAAAATCTGTCTGGAGAGATCAATCCTTCCACACTTTGCATACATATCTATCAAGGCATTACATATAGAGGTCTCTGATGCAATTCCACGGACTACAACAGAAGCATGACTGCACTTCCCATGCTGCAAAGCTGCCAGGTGCGAACAAGCTGGGATGAGGGACACCATTGTGGCAACATCCGGCTCAACATTGCAGGCTTGCATCGTCCTGAATACGAGAAATGCTTCATCTGCCATGCCATTCTGCACATACCCTGATATAAGCGCACTGTAAGAGACCGTGTCCTTGACGACCGTCTCATCAAAAAGCGCCGTAGCCTCGTCAATCAACCCAGCCTTGGCGTACATCGAAAGGAGCGAGTTCCCCGCGGTCAGGTCAGAGTGGAGCCCAGATTTAGCTAGCAAGACATGCAGCTGCTTACCGATACGGAGATCGGCCAGGTTGGCGCAGGCTCTGAGAGCGCTGGCGACAGAGGTCGGAGAAAGGAAGCACAGTCCTTGGGCCAGCATGTCCTTGAACAGACCGAAGGCTTCCAGCATTCGGTTGCATAGCACAAAGCCTCCAATCAGCGCGCTCCAAGTGACGTCGTTCTTATCAGCCATGGCCTCAAAGACCCTGCAGGTGTAATGCAAGTGCCCGCACTTCGCGTACATATCCAGCAGCGCAGTACCGACGAGCACACCATCCTTGTCATGTAGACAGGCACGGACGCTGTAGGCGTGCACGGATCTTCCTTGGGAGAGCGCCCTGTGCTGGGCGAGCAGAGGGAGGAGCGAGACGAGGGTGGAGGCGTTTGGCCTGAGGCGAGCTTCCAGGTCCTGCATGCGGAGAAGGTACGCGAGTGCGTGGTGGTACATTCCGTGCAGCGCGTACCCGGCGAGCATGGCGTTCCAGGCGACGGCGTCCCTGGCGGGCATCTGGTCAAAGACGTTGGTGGCGTGGCGGAAGAAGGCGCACTTCATGTAGAGGTCAATGAGGGCGGTGGAGACGAAGAGGTCGGTGTGGAGACCCGCGCGGGCGGCGTGGCGGTGGATGGCGCGGCCGAAGCGGAGGTCGAGGAGCGCGGAGCAGGCCTTGAGGACGAAGGGGAAGGTGTACTTGTCGGGCGGGACGCGGCGGTCTTGGAGCATGGCGCGGTAGAGGTTGAGCGCGTAGGCGGCGAGGCCGGGGCCGCGCCAGGAGTAGGCACGGATGAGCGCGTTGTAGGCGCGGACGTCCGGGTCGGGGATTTGGTCGAACAGGTGACGGGCGAGGGAGAGGTTGCCGCGGGCGATGTGCGCGTCGAGCTGCTGCTGGAGACCGCATTCGTCGGAGGGAGCTGCGGCGGTGGACAGGAGGCGAGAGGTGGTCGGAGGAGGCGGACGGTGTATTGGTGCGGCGGCCGGTTTCAATTTGGTGGCGGGAAGTCGGGGCCGCATCGCGCATGGTTCCCTTTCCTTTCAATTTGGTGGGAAGAGACGATGATGCTGGAGCTGGACGGACGCGCCAGCTCAACTCCTTGAATTCGAGAACTCGACCAGAGAGGACAAGACTTTCCTGTATTTTTTTTCGAGTGAAAAAATAGTGGAGATTTCCTGCACATGCGCACTGATCTTTTTTTTTTTTTTGCGAAATGACTGATCTTTAAAATAAACCGTATTTATGAGTTTAAAACGATGTATTTCATGAACGTGCAAAATATCAAATTCAAATACTCCAAAATTGACAAAAGCATGAACCCGAGTATATATATTTTCAAATCTCCAAATATATAATTTTGGGTTGCAATTTTCCAGGCTTGTAACATACAACGTTGACTATGATTGGAAATTCTTTTCATTTTTTTTAACTTGTACTCCATCTGGTTCATATTAATGAACTCAACTTAGTCTACATACAAATACATCTAATCTAAGCACTTAACTAGATACATATAAATCTAGATAAATTAAGGCCATTAATATAGATCGTAATTATATTTTTTAAATAAAAATAACAGCGAAGGTCGAGAGTTAAATACACTTTCCCGTGGAAAAAGGGAAATGATACTACTCCGTCGGGATCCGTGATTTGACCCCCCCGGGTCGCCTAACACACGCGCGCGCGGTCGTGGTGGAGCCGCATCGCGTAGCCACCCAGCCATGCCTCCGCGCCCTCGTGCCTCCATGCTATCGCTCAGCCATGCCTCCGCTTGCCGGAGATGGAGGCCACCCGCCATGGGCGCCGCCCTAGGGAGCCCCGTTGCTTCGCCTCCGCGCACGCGCCGCCGCCTAGTTGTGCCTCTGCGCCCTTGCGCCTCCACTCTGCCGCCTAGCCGTGCCTTCGCCCACTAGAGATGGAGGCCACCCGCCATGGGCCCGCCCTAGGGAGCCCCGTTGCTCCGCCTTCGCGCCCGTGTCGCCGCCCAACCGTGCCTCCACGCCCATGCCGTTGCGCTCCGTGCCCTCCGGAGATGGAGGCCGCCCGCCATGGGCTCCACCCCAGGGAGCCCGCTGCTCCGCCTCTAGCCCGAGCGCGCCTTCCTGCAAAGCTCCGTCCGGCTGTGTTGCCATATGCAACCTACAGTTGGAGTGTGGTCGCCGCTGTAGACGACAACAACTTGTCTCCTCACGGGTTTGCTATATGTGACCGCCGGCAGTGGTATCGAAGAACACGGGTGCTGCTACATACACCGTCGAGATTTTCTACAGGCGTGGCCGTCGGCGGTGCTAGAAGTGGCATTGGATTTTTGCTACAATGTCATAATGTTTTTGCTATATATGTTCTATTCTTTTGCTATAATTGTACAAAATGTTTGCTACAATATGACAAAATATTGCTTCAAAGTCTCCGGCGAGGTATTTTTTTGCTACATAATCATATTTTTTTGCTACCACCTTTTTATGATTCTGCTACAATAGTGCAAAGTATTTGCTACAAGGTCTTCGGCGATGTTTTTCCCGCGAGTCTCCGGCAATGTCTCCGGCAAAGTCGGTTTTGCTATATTAGAACAATTTTTCTGGTCGCCGGCGAGGTCAAGTATGTTGTTCTTTTTCCGTATCAAACCTTTTTATGCTACATGTAGCAAAAGCGAGACTATTTTTAGCAAAAGCGGGACAAATATAGCAAAAGCGGTATGAAGACAAGAGGAAGAGATCTAGACCGTTGATTTAGTTCGATCGGATGGCTAGGGCCAGGGGATGGAAGGAAAAAATACTTCCCTATAATGTGGGCAACGACAGAATTGGCCCATACTACATGCAGCCTCTATCTGCACGCAGAAGCTCTCATGATGAAAGTCATCGGCAGACAGAGGTTATCCTCGTCGACAAAGACCAAGATAAGTTCCATTGGAACTGGGAGCCGAGTGGTCAGTTCTCGGAGCATCTTCACTTGTAATCCCTATATAGGCTCTGGTGGTAATACTTTACCCCATGTGGGGAGGTGCCGATTGTTTTCTGAATTTTGGGGGAGAGGGTGTTCCCAGATACACTTCCAATAGCAAAATACTTTTTGCTCAGCATTTTGACAAACACCCCGTGAGCGTAGTGAGCGTAGTGAGCTGAGAGCCAACAACGGGCGTCCTCTTCTTGCACAACAAGAATAGAAGTGTTTCTAATAGCCGCAGCAATATTAGGCAAAAAAAATCATATCAATGAGATTAGTATTCCAAGATTTTTCTCCAAAATCCAAAGATCAAAGACCAAGGCAGGATACACAAAGCCTCAAGGCTGAATGATGAGGTCATCATTGAACTCACCCATTTTGAGGTTCTTTCAATATGTCATTGAGCAAGGTTGTTTTGTATATCATTAAGTATTTCTTTGCAACACTCACATGCTTTCTCATGATTGTTTCTCCTGCTACAGTATCTAGCATAGACTTAGATATTGGGTTAAGACCGTTATAAAATAAATGCAATATAAGCCACTCTTCCATCACATGACTAGGACTGTTTATTACGGCTTCTTTCATCTTTTCCCATGCAAGCGCTAGTGGCTCGCGGTCTTCTTGTCTAAAACTTATAATATTGGATCTTAGTTGCATGGTTTTAGCTGGGAAAAAAATTTAGTCATCAAGAGATTAGTACATTCCTCCCAAGATGTGATACTACTCTTAGATAGAGCTAGCAACCAGTCCTTAGCCTTTCCTCTAAGAGAGAAAGGAAATAATCGTAATTTAACAACATTTGGATCAACATCCTTAATATGCATCATATCGCAAATTTCAGTAAATGTATTTAAGTGCAAACCTGAATCTTCAGAAGATCTCCAAATTGGTTCTTCTGAACCAAACTCAAAAGGTTAGGCTTTATCTCATATGCTTCCGCATCAACAGTGGGCTGAATAATAGGTGCACAAATAAAATCATTTGTGGGAGTAGCATATTCCCCAAGTTTTTTTGAGCCATGGCTATTTTTTTTGGTATTTTTAAAGTAAGACCAACAAATAAACAAGTAACTATTTTTTTTGGGTTTTCAAATTGATAATAAGAAATAAAATACAAACAAAAATTAAATCTAAAAATAAGATATCAATTGACTTCACCAGGATAGCGAATTACTTCCCCGGCAACGGCGCCAGAAAAAGGGTTGGTACCTTCGATCCAGATTACTAATGCAGTATAGTAGCTTTTTCCCTAGTAGATGTAGGTTCAATCAAATCCTTAGGAAACAACGGAATAAAAATAAGGAGACGTCTACAAGACTTTTTTTTATTTTACCTTTGTTTTTACCGGACCAATCTAGTTTACTTTATATTGTGGGTTGAATCAATGGATGAAGATAGGCCAGGGATGAAGATCCACCTACAGCTGCATATCATATGGGATAAAAGATAATAGGGATTTCTATTTTCATGTCCTTAGTCCGTTAGTTGTGCTCACTTCTAGCCGCTTAATTTTTTCTCACTTTTCCCGCCTTCTATTCTAAAACCCTCGCAGGCGCTCGGATGGAGGGATGCCGTCACGTCAAAGGCTTGGCCATTACATGGTGACTGGTGGGACCACGTTGGGGCGGGTCATACGTTGAGTGTTATGTTATATGGCATCGACCGTTGCGTGCCGACGGGTGGGGCTACATTAGGACGGGTACTGCATACGTTGTGAAGGATGGGGCCGCGTTGGGACGGGTCTTGCATACGTGGTGAAGGGTGAGGCTGCATGGAGACACGTTGGACCGGCCATTCTCGCTCACCCAAAGCATTCGTTTCCCACGATCCTGAAATAGCTCCCACACCGCCCCTCCACTGCCTCGCCGTTGTGCCTCCTACCTTATGTCGTCCTTGGCCCCCCGAGTCGCCACTTCCCCGAGCCGTGGAGCCCAGACCACCTCCGGCTCCTATTCCGCCCCTGCTAGATCTACCACTTTCACGGAACAATATGCAACATCGACTTGTGCACCGCTCTTCCCCATCGACCGCATAGAAAATTGGGTGGAATCGGAGGGATCTAACGCATGGATTCCATCTAGGTAAACATCGTTTCCCTTTGTGGATTATTTATGGGTAGTATTTGAGCGTGAATTGCTGGTGCTCAACTAACTGCCTTGTTTTTCTAATAGGATTGATTCAGCGCTGGCATTTTGGCTAGCTGTTAGACTAGATACTAGCGTAATTCATGGTTGTGAACAATATCTCTCTAGATTTTACTTCCCAGCAGTGTTTGCAACCTCCAAAACCCTCACAGATTTGAAAGATAAAATCTATTCTAAATTCCCCTAGAGCAATGATTATTCAGTTGATTTTCAATATTTCAACATTAGCGAGCAAAGATTGCTCCCACTAACTAGCGAAGCTGGTCTGGTAATGCTTTTCTCTTTGAATGATGCCGAACATTTTGGTCAAAATTTTCTCCATGTGTGATAACCCACAAGTATAGGGGATCGCAACAGTCTTCGAGGGAAGTAAAGCCCAAATTTATTGAGTCGACACAAGGGGAGCCAAAGGATGTTTATAAGCCTTAACAGATGAGTTCTCGATTCAACTGCACCTGAAAATAGTCTTGCTCGCAATAGTTTATCAGTATCAATAGCTTTGTAGTAGCAATAGAAAAATAACAGCAGTAGTAAAATAAGTATAGCGGTAACAATTGTAGTAAACATCAGGATTTAGAGTGCGGTAGGCATAGAGATGGATGGACGGGCGTTGCATGGACAAGACAATTCATGTAATAATCAAGACAAAGTGGTATCTCCCTTGCCTTCCTTTTTTGGAGCAAAACATAAATGCCAAGGCACCTCTGAAGTTCAAGTGAAGACTAGAAATAAATATATCAAAGACACAAGCATCAAAGTTATATCACAATTAACCATGTTCTGGGACAAGCACATTACACTAAGAATGACAACTATGCTCTCGGAAAGGTGCTCATAAAATAAATGGTGACTCGATATAAAAGTGTAAGAAAAGGTTAAAAAGTTTGAAAGGCTTCCAAATGCTGAAAGTATGGTACTTATTAGCTTTGAGCTCTCATTGTCCCTATCATAAGCATCTTTAAATGATTAAGGTTAAAGTGAGGTCAAATATGAGTTATATGCTTGACAGATCATAAGTTGAAAATCTCACGCCCCTTACGTACGAGTACTGAACCTCATGCTACTCAACTTTGGTTACAAATATGTTCTTGTCATTGTAAGTATATGTGTATCATAGAGAACCACCAACGGGGTACCCCTTGCCCCATGACACAGGAGATATCCCATATCAAAATGACAAGGAAATAGACGATGAGCATCTCGGTGATCTTTTTATTTGCTATTTACATAGATTTTTATTAAGGATGCTTCATAGAATGCTCATTATGGTTATGCTGCAAGTTTCCAACATGATTAGGCATGGCTTAGGCTAGCCGCCCAGGCGTTTCTCTAACACATATACAAACTTCATGGACTTACAAGTTCCCCTTTTATTTCACACCGCTGGGATCCATAAACAAAAGAACATGATATCAACTAAATAGAATAAGTGCAATATTGAAAGCGTTCCCCATGAAAACATGGTTCTGCTAACTCCTAACTTATAATTTGCAAGCATATAACTACATAGACAGTCACAATGGTTCAGGTTTATTAAGTGCAAGAAATAAAATGTGCCATCAAGTTCATGAGAGATTTACTAACTAATTTTCACATAACAAGCAAACATTTTTTTGGAAGAAAACAACGCATCATAAATATGCAAGGAATAACAATGATGCTAGTAGGTAGATATGGTGGACACTTTTTGACGACTTTGGTTTTGAGGAGTTGGATGCATGAGTAGAGCTCATACTCAGTACAAGTGAAGGCTAGCAATAGAAGGGAGCGACAATCGAGAGAGAAGTAACTGTCATTATCATGCTTGCGACAAAACAAAATTAATTATGGCATAAAAGTGACACAAGAACTCTGAGGCAAAATAAGTCATCGAGGCTTAACTGACTTTTGTTTAGTCATAAGCATGCGTGAGCATGTGCCAAGTCGATTCAAATAAAACATTCAAAGGAGGATACCACAATGCCATACCATGTTATGAATAAAACAATACAAGCAAACATTTATATGATGTGCTACAAACTATTAGCAAATTGGAACTAACCATAAGAGAGCAAGAACTACTAAGCATCCATTAAATAACATATACCTTACATGAACAGACTAAACATGCCCACAATGATGAGTATATGTACAAAAATGAAAACAAATAGAGTTCATACCAGCCTCTTAACACACCTCGAATTGTCATAAATCATCATTGCCTTTCACTTGTGTGGCTTGAATAATAATATGAAAACCAAACTCCAAAGAGTCACTGAGGATTGCTGAACCCTGCAACGAATTTTACAAAACCAGAGAAGAACAACAAATATTTTTGGGTCTTTGATTTTTTTAAAGCAAGAACTGAAGGCAAAAGCAAACCAAATATAAAAGCTAAAGAAACAAACAAAGAGAAACAACAAAAATATTTTTGGTCTTTGTGTTTTGGAAAGCAGAAACAAAACAAGAGCAAAAACTAAAAACAAAGCGAAACATGGATATGCAAAGTACCGACATCATATGATATGTAGATGAGTGTGATGTCGGTATACCTCCCCCAAGCTTAGGCTTTTGGCCTAAGTGGAGATCAACCGAAACGCGGGTAGGAACTCCAAGCCGGCGGGTCATCGTAAGAATGATCATAATCAGGCCCTTGTGAAGAAGATGAAGAAGTGCCCCAATCATAAGAAGGCTGCTGGCATGAAGGCTCCCCCGTGTTGGAGGGCTGGACCGAATTATCATCGGCCTCTCTTCCAACATTATGCTCTTGCTGGGAGAGCTCCTCCATGTATGTGTCGAGATCTTCCTCTGTGACTAACCATCCTTTCCTGGCATCAAGGTTAAACAAAGCAGGCGCAGGCAAAAGGACCATTCGCTTAGACTTACCTCCTCTCCATCCACTCTTGAGAAAGGTTATTTCATAAGATAAATCACTCAAATTAGCCCGAGAAGAAACAAATTTATGTTGTATCATGGAATTAAGATCAAGCCTCTCTATGGGAAACTGTAAGTCTGAACGATGAGGCGCTACACCATGCAAAGCTAATAAACGAGAGACAATGAGGCCTCCACAAATTCTACCTTTCTCGCGGTTAGCAGCAACACGGAAAGCTATCAAAGCAGCCAAGTTATAATTCATATCCCGTTTAAAGTAGCTGAGATAAAAGCTAGATCATATGAAGATAATTTACTAGCAGTCTTCCTAGCAAGAACACACTTGGCAATAAAATAGGCAAAATATCGAATAGATGGGAGATGAATATTTTGAATTTTACCACTTTCCTTTGAGAAGCTGCTCCCTTGGCATATATCTGCATATAAGTCCACAAGTGGCGTAGGCCGCTCTCTAATATTCTCGCGTGAACCTAGTGCTTGATGTGGAGCACTTCGTTGGAAACCCCAAGAGAAAGGTGTGATGAGCACAGTAGCAAGTCTTCTCTCAGTAGAGACCGAGGTTATTGAACCATAAGGAGGAAGGAAACGTCACACAGGTGTTGCAAGCAACACGGAGATCTGCACAACGCAAACTCAAGACTTTGTCCCAACGAATAGTGAGGTTGTCAAGCTCACCGATTTGCTGTAACAAAGGATTAAACGTATGGTGTGGAAGGTAATGGTTTGCAGCAAGTAAACAAATAACAGCGGATGATGTATCAATGGTAAAAATTGGACCGGGGTCCATAGTTCACTAGAGGTGCTCTCCTTAGATAAACAACATGGCATGAAGGGTAAACAAATTACAACAGGGCAATTGACAGGAACTGAGCTAGGCATAACAATGTAGTACCAGACAAAAAGATCCTATGAGATTCGATTGGGAAATACAACAAGATACATAGACCGCCATCCAACTGCATCTATGACTAGAAATCCACCTTCAGGTTATCATCTGAACCCCCTCCAGTATTAAGTTGCAAGCAACAGACAGCTGCTTTAAGCAAAGTGTGTAAGGTAAACAATCTACTTGTTCCATGAACAAGAGACTGTTGTTTTCTCCCTAGTGGCAACATCACATCTACAACCGAAGAGATTTCTGTCACTTCCCTTGGAAACTAGAGGCATGAACCCACTATCGAGCATAAATACCCCCTCTTGGAGTCACTAGCAACTATTTGGCCAAGATAGCTACTAACAACGGAGAGCATGCAAGATCACAAACAACACGGACATGATAGAATCATAAAGACAAAACCATTAATCAATCTGACATAGTAATCTCAATATCCATCGGATCCCCGCAAACACAACATGCATGATTACAAATAGATTAGATCTTGATCATGAACGGATCTCACAAGATCTATACATGAAAGCATAAGGAGGAGATACAATCATCTAGCTATTACATGGACCCATAGTCCAGGGTGGAACTACTCACGCATCATACCGGAGAAGAAGGCCTCCAGGATGATCTCCTCTCCGGCAGGGTGCTAGGAAGAACTTCAGATCCCCCGATCTAGGGACGATGGTGGCGGCGGCTACAGACGGTTTCGTGGAGTTTTGATCGAGTGCCTAGGGTTTCTGCATTAGGGGCTTCTTATAGGTGAGGAGGCGAGGCAGGGGGTGCCTGGGGAGCCCACACTCTGCCCAGGCGCGGGCAAGGCTTGGCCACGCCGGGGGGTGTGGCCACCCCGTGTCTCCACTCCATCTCGTCTTCTGGATTCGTGTCGCCCACGGTAAAATATTGACTTTGGCTTTTGTCCCGTCCAATTCCGAGAATATTGATTTTCTGCCTTTCTGGAACCAAAAACAGAAGAAAACAGGCAACTAGCACTGTGGCAACTTGTTAATAGGTTAGTTCCAGAATATATATAAAAACACCTCAAAGTGTAGACAAAGCAAAGTAGATACTAAACAAGCATGGAACATCAAAAATTATAGATACGTTTTCGACGTATCAGAACCCCACTGTGGCACTTTAATAGCTACACAAAAATCATCAAAAGGGAGGTTAACAGCTACATTGTAAATTTTGCAATGAACCATGGGGTTAGGCAAGGACCAACTAAATCGAAAATCCTGCACCACAGACACAGTCAGTTTCACATATTGGTAGGGTTCATCTCTAACAAAATGTTCCAATCCTGCATTATAAATTAGAGTCTAAAAATCTTGAAAAATTCCTGCAGCCCTCATAAACTCAGGGCATGGATAAATAGAAGGGAAAAATGCCTCCTCACGGTGGAATTTCATGACCTCAGGCACTCTTAGTTCATGTTGGTTGAGTTGGTGTTCATTCATCTCCTTTTCTAAAAAATTTAGACATGCATCACAAGAAGAAGTTGCGAAGCGACTACATAATGAAGGGAACTACTATAGGGACTTGCAAAAGGGCTAAACATGCATCAAAATAATTTCTCTAAGTAAAGAACAAGCATGCAAGCTCACATAACCTATCACCTACAATAGAAAAATACTCAAGATATAATCCACTAATCAGAAATCTACTTGGACAAGCGGAGGAGTCACATACTAGAGAACAAATGCTCCAAATATCAGCAGCAAAGGTGGGCTGAGCAAGGAGATCAAAAATCGCGAGCAAGAACACCAAGAACATGGGTTTGAGCAATGAAATGGTGTTTTCTCGGGAGAGAGAGTAGTGGCAGGTGGAAGAATAAGTGGAGGGCCAGGGGTGGCCCACACCATGGCCAGGCGCGCCCCTGGGGTGGTCGCGCCACCAGGTGGTGTGCCTGCCTGGTGGGCCCCCCTAGGTCACTCCAGGTGCCTCTCTACCCCTCTTTTTACGTAAAATTTTAATATGAATTTTCTGGAATTTTTGTGAAACTTTATTTTTGATCAATTTTCAGGTACTGATAAATGATTTTCTCGCAGAAAAGTGATTTTGGAAAGATGCAAAAAAAATCAAAACTAAAACTTTAGAAGTTCTAAGACACTCTAATAAGCAAGCAACTATCAATACTAAGACAAGCAAGGAAAAGTAGGAATTGGAATAGAGAAAATAAGAGTAAACAAAAATAATCATTGTGAAAACATTGTTTTGTTCAACAAAATCCCTTTGTTAACAAGGTTGATTAGGTCTTGTTACCAAAACAATTTTATATGAAGCAAAACTTTGCATTTCACTAAATGATTATGTTACCTCAACCTTGATAGCAATAGTCCCAATCATAATAATTTCATAATCTTCTTGTGGAATGGGACAATATATCTCTCCAACTTTGATGCCTTCAATGTTTTCAATTGAATTTAGGCCATAATTCTTATCAATCTTCTTTGGAAATAGATAGTATGCTCCTTGTCATTAACATTAAAAGTCACTTTTCCTTGATTACAATTAATGACAGCACCTGCAGTATTAAGAAAAGGTCTCCCAAGAATAATAGACATATTATCATCTTCAGGCATTTCAAGCACAACAAAGTCAGTTAATATCAAACAGTTATGAGCCACTTGAATAGGAACATCCTCACATATACCAACAGGAATAGTAGTAGACTTATCATCCATTTGCAAATATATATCAGTTGGTATCAATTTTTCTAGTTGAAGTCTCTTGTAGAGAGAAAAAGGCATAACACTAACTCCTGCTCCCAAATCACACAAAGCAGTTATAACATAATTATTTTTAATAGAACAAGGAGTATTTGGAATCCCTGGGTCTCCAAGCTTCTTTGGAACCTTACCATTGAAGGAATAATTATCAAGCAAAGTGGAAATTTCCTCATTAGGAATCTTCCTTTTATTAGAGACAATATCCTTCATATAATTTGAATAAGGAGGTAATTTAATAGCATCTATCAAAGAAATTTGCAAAAAAAGGTTTCATCCACTCACAAAAATTGTTAGTGTTCTTCTTCCTTTGACTTGTGTTTCTTATCAGGAAAAGGCATTGGTTTTTGCACCCCAAGACTCTCTTTCACTACCATGTTTATTAGCAACAAAATCTTCCTTAGTGTACTTCTTAGTGTGCCTTTTAGGTTCTTCTTCAATTTCTTCTTTATCAGGAGCATCATTTTTATCATTACCACTTTCAGTTTCAGCATCAGAGATAGATATACAATTAGGATCCTTAGCAGGTTCAGAAGATTCCCAAACTGCCTTTTGTTTCTTTTTCTTTCTTTTAGAAGAAGTACCACTATTTTTAGCTTATTGTGAATCTTGATCAATTCTTTTAGGATGTCCTTCATGATATAAAGGGTCCTGAGTGTAAACACCACTTCTAGTTCTAATTTCATAAGCATGTTTTTCTCTAGAAGCATTAACTAGCAAATCTTTTTGTACCTTAGTAAGCTGATCAATTTGATTTTGAACCATTTGGAAATTTTTAACAAGCATTTTAACATCATTGTAGGTTCTTTCCACAATATCTTTCAACTTATTAATAGCTCTAGAATTTTCCATTAGATGATTCTGCACTCTCATATTAAAATTATCTTGCTTAACATCATAAATCTCAAATTCTTCTAAGCATTGATCAGGACGTTTGGAGTAAGGAATATCACCATCATCAAAATGTTGGAGAGAGTGTACCTCAATAGTGGATGAGTGAGAGTTTTGGCTTATATAGTTCTTATATTGGAGGTAAATTCTTCACATCTTCGGATTTAATACCCTTCTCCTTAAGGCATTTCTTAGCCTCCTTCATCATTTCAACATTTAATTCAACCATTCCCATCTTCTTTGGTGTTGGTGTTGGGGTTGGCTCAGGTGTAGCCCAATCATCATAATTCTTGCTTATTTTAGCCATTAATTCCTCAGCTTCATCGGGAGTCCTTTGCCTGAAAACACAACCAGCACAACTATCCAGGTATGTCCTAGATTCATTAGCTAGTCCATTATAATATATATCAAGAAGCTCATTTTTACGTATTGGACATCAGACTGTGCCTTGCTCATGATTCAGAAAATTTCTCTTTTTCTCCTTGTTTAAAATCAAAAAGTTCCTGCAAAATGGCATGTTGACCACTAGGAGGGAAATATTTCTGAAAGAAAGTATTGATCAAGTCATCAGGACTTTCAATAGATCCAGGAGATAAATTATTAAACCAAGCTTTAGCTTCACCTTTTAATGAAAAAGGGAAAATTTTAGCAATAAAGTAGGTGCGTTTCTTAATATCATCAGAAAATAAGCCACTCATAATAGAGAGCTCTTGCATATGTGCCACAACACTTTCATTTTCAGTTCCACAAAAAGGTTCTTTTTCAACAATGGTTATATAAGATAAATCAAGAGAGAAATCTTTAATGTTTACGGGAGATGTGGCAAACTTAGCATTAAGAGATAATTTAGGTCTAACAGTGTGTCTCTCAAGAATACTCTTAATAGCACTTGCTATAGGGTTTCATAGCATGGAAAACAAATTTTTTCTACCGCACACAAACAAACAAACCAAGATCTATCTACTAGATTGTAGCAACGAGTCGATGGAATAACTCACCCTCGAAGATTCCAAAGTGTTTAACGAGAGCGGATTCTCGTGGGTGATGTAGTCGTACTCTTCCCGATCTCAAGATCGCGTAGACGATCCTTTCGGCGCTGCGTTCCGGCAGCGCTCCCGCAGTCGGTCACACGTTCGGTACTCGATGAAGACCTTCCTCTCCCTTGTTCCAGCAGGCAGCGGAGGTTGTAGCACTCTCTTCGCGATTCCGGCAGCACAACGGCGTGGTACCGGAAGTAGAGGGGAGATCTCGCAGGGCTTCGCCTTAAGCCGGAGCGAGTATGGTGGACTATGAGAGAGAGCCTCAACGATCTAGGGTTTAGACACGCCGAGGAGGAGGCTTGGCCGGCGGCTAGGGTTAGCTAGGCGGCGACGGCGGTTTGCCCTAGGGCGGTGGCGGCAGCAGGAGGTGGCGGCGCCGGCGGCTAGGGTTTGCGGGGTGTGAGAGGTGTGTTTGGAGGGGCAGCCCTGCCCCTCCTTATATAGGTGGAGGGGGCGTGCCAGGGGAGGGGAGTCCCTCCCCAACTCGGCTTCCAAGGTGGGCCGGCGGTGGAGGGGAGGAACTCCTCCCCAACTCGGTTTCCACCTTCCTCTCCACTTCCCAAAATAGCCGTTTGACTTTTCAAATTGGCGTTTGACTTTTCAAACTAGGATTTGATTAAACCCTTTATTTTGTTCAGCGATGACACCTAGTACATGATGCAATCATACCAACTTGATATAACACATTCATGTACCCTTCCCCTCCAGAGTGCCGGACATTCCGGAACCTTCTAGAACATTCCCGATGAAAACACTGGAACCATTCTCCAACCCCGAAACAGGACTTTCCTAATATGAATCTTATTCTCCGGACCATTTCGGAGCTCCTCGTGATATCCCGGATCCCATCCGAGACTCTGAACAACATTCGGTCTCTTACTCATCATTTCATAACTACTCAAACAACGTCGAATCCTTAAGTGTGTCTCCCTACGGTTCGTTAATTATGCGGACATGATCGAGACACTTCTCCGATCAATAACCAATAGAGGAATCTGGAAATTCATATGGCTCCCACATATTTCTATGATTACTTTGCGATCGAATGAACCACTTACATACGATACCAATTTCCCTTTGTCTCATGATAGTTTGCTTATCTGAGGTTATGATCGTCGGTATCTCTGCATACCTAGTTCAACCTCGTTACTGATAAGTACTCTTTTCTCGTTCCCGTGATATGTGATCCCTTGTGAGATAGTCACATGCTTGCAAGCTAATTGGATGACATTCCACCGAGAGGGCCCAGAGTATATCTATCCGTCATATGGATGGACAAATCCCACTCTTGATCCATGTGTCTCAACCAATACTTTCCGAACACTCAATGCCACCTTTATAACAACCCAGTTACGGTGTGGTGTTTGATGTCATCAAAGCATCCTTCCGGTGAAGGTGATATGCATGATCTCATGGTCGAAGGAATTAGGTTACTATGTATCAGAAAGCATATAGCAATTGAACTATTAAAATGACTTGATCTTTATGCTACGCTTATCTATAGGAGTATGTCCACCATATCATTCTCCTAACGATATGATCTTGTTTTTAATAACATCTCAATGTTCATGATAGGGAAACCACAATCATTTATTAACCAACAAGCTAGTATTATAAAGAGGCTTTACTAGGGACTCTATTTTAGGTTACAAATCACACAAGTATTAATGTTTCCTTGTTAATACTATTATAGCATGAATGTAAACATTTATCATAAACACAAAGATATAATAATAACTATATTTATTATTGCCTCTAGGGCATATCTCCAACAGTCTCCCACTTGCACTAGAGTCATCTAATCTAGATTACATGGTAATATACCGAACACCCATGTTAGTTTGGTGTTGGTCATGTTTTGCCCTCGGGAGAGGTTTAGTCAACGGATCCACCACATTCAGATCTGTGTGTACTTTGCAAATCTTTATGTCCTCATCTTGGACATGTTCTCGAATAGCGTGAAAACGTAGCTTGATGTGCTTCAGCTTCTTGTGTGACCTTGGTTCTTGCGCATTGGCTATGGCGCCCATGTTATCACAGTAGATAGACATTGGGTCCAGCGCACTAGGAACCACACCGAGCTCTGTAATGAACTCTTTCATCCATATCGCTTCTTGTGAAGCCTCCGAAGCAGCCATGTATTCGGATTCAGTTGAAGATCTCGCCACAACGCTTTGCTTCTGATTCAGTTGAAGATCTCGCCACAACGCTTTGCTTTGCACTCCTCCAGCTAACTACTGCACCATTCAAAATAAATACGTATCCAGATTGTGATTTAGAATCATCCGGATCGGTGTTCCAACTAGCATCGGTGTAACCATTAACAACGAGTTGTTCATCACCTCCATAAGAAAGAACCATATCCTTAGTTCTTCTCAAGTACTTAAGGATGTTTTTGACCGCTGTCCAATGATCCACTCCTGGATCACTTTGATATCTGCTAGTTAAACTAACATCATATGCAATGTCGGGTCTAGTACATAGCATGGCATACATTAGAGATCCTATGGCTGAGGCATAGGGAGTCTTACTCATCCTTTCTCTATCTTCTGCCGTTGTCGGACTTTGAGTTTTACTCAACGTCGTATTGGGCAACATGGGCAAGAACCCTTTCTTGCTATCTTCCATTCCAAACCTCTTTAGAACTTTGTCCAAATATGTACTTTGTGACAATGATATTAGGCACCTTGATCTATCTCTATAAATCTTTATGCCTAATATGTAAGCTGCTTCGACAAGATCCTTCATTGAAAAACTATTATTCAAATATTCCTTGACACTATTAAGAAGGTCTACATCATTCCCAATCAACAATATGTCATCTACATATAGTATTAAGAATGCTACAGAGCTCCCACTCACTTTCTTGTAAATACAAGCTTCTCCATAAGTTTGTATAAAACCAAAACTTTTGATTACCTTATCAAAACGTTGATTCCAACTTCGGGATGCTTGCTTCAATCCATAGATGGACCGTTGAAGTTTGCATACCTTGTTAGCATCTTTAGGATCGACAAAACCTTTGGGTTGCATCATATACAACTCTTCATCAATGTCTCCATTGAGGAACGCTGTTTTGACATCCATCTGCCATATCTCATAATCATAATATGCAGCAATTGCTAACATAATCCTCACAGACTTTAGCTTCGCTACTGGTGAGAAAGTATCATCGTAGTCAACTCCTTGAATTTGTTGAAATCCTTTTGCGACAAGTCGAGCTTTATAGACAGTAACATTACCATCAGCATCTATTTTCTTCTTGAAAATCCATTTATTCTCGATAGCCTTCCGGCCATCCGGTAAGTCCACCAAAGTCCATACTTGGTTTTCGTACATGGATCCAATCTCGGATTTCATGGCTTCTTGCCATTTATTGGAATCTGGGCTCATCATCGCTTCCTCATATGTCGCAGGGTCATCGGTGTTGTCCACCAACATGACACTCATAACGGGATCATACCAATCAGGAGTGGTACGAGTTCTCGTTGACCTGCAAGGCTCTGTAGTAACTTCAACCGAAGTTTCATGATCATCATCATTAGCTTCCTCTCTTATTGGTGTAGGCACCACAGGAACTTCTTCCGGTGCTGCGCTACTCGCAAGTTCGAGAGAAGGTTCGACAACCTCGTCGAGTTCTACTTTCCTTCCAGTCACTTCTTTCGAGAGAAATTCCTTCTCTAGAAAGGATCCATTCTTGGCAACGAATATTTTGCCTTCGGATCTATGATAGAAGGTATACCCAATAGTTTCCTTCAGGTATCCTATGAAGACGCATTTTTCCACTTTGGGTTCAAGCTTGTCCAGATGTAACTTCTTTACATAGGCTTCGCAACCCCAAACTTTAAGGAACGACAATTTAGGTTTCTTCCCAAACCATAATTCATACGGTGTCGTTTCAACGGATTTAGATGGTGCCTTATTTAAAGTGAATGCGGCTGTTTCTAATGCATAACCCCAAAATGATAGCGGTAAATCTGTAAGTGACATCATAGAACGAATCATATCTAAGAGAGTTCTATTACGACGTTCAGACACACCATTACGCTGTGGTGTTCCCGGTGGTGTCAATTGTGAAAGTATTCCGCATTTCTTCAAATGCTCGCCAAACTCGTAACTTAGATATTCACCTCCACGATCAGAACATAGAAATTTAATCTTCTTGTTACGTTGATTCTCAACCTCACTTTGAAATTCCTTAAACTTCTTGAAAGTTTCGAACTTATGTTTCATGAATTAGATATACCCATATCTACTCAAGTCATCCGTGAAGGTAATAACATAACGATAACCACCGCGTGATGCTACACTCATTGGACCACACACATCGGTATGTATGATTTCCAACAAGTCCGTAGCTCGCTCCATCATACCAGAAAATGGAGTCTTAGTCATTTTACCCATCAGACATGCTTCGCATCTTTCAAGTGATTCGAAATCAAGTGATTCAAGAAGTCCATCGGAATGGAGTTTCTTCATACGCTTCACTCCAATGTGACCAAGACGACAGTGCCACATATAGGTCGAGTTATCGCTCGATTTCAAACGTTTAGCCTCAATGTTATTAATATGTGTATTTCCACTATCGAGATTCAATAAGAATAGACCATCTATCAAAGGTGCATGTGCATAAAACATATTACTCATATAAATCGAACAACCATTATTCTCGGACTTAAACAAGTAACCGTCTCGCAATAAACAAGATCCCGATATAATGTTCATGCTTAACGCAGGCACCAAATAACAATTATTTAAGTATAAAACTAATCCCGATGGTAGATGAAGAGGTAGCGTGCCGACCGCGATCACATCAACCTTTGATCCGTTTCCCACGCGCATCGTCACCTCGTTCTTCGCTAGCTTCCGTTTATTCTGCAGCACCTGTTTCGAGTTACAAATATGGGCAACCGAACCAGTATCAAATACCCAGGCACTACTACGAGTACTAGTGAGATACCCATCAACAACATGTATATCGGATATACCTTTCTTCTTGATGTTGCCGTTCTTCAAATCCGCCAAGTACTTTGGGCAATTCCGCTTCCAGTGACCTTCTCCCTTGCAGTAAAAGCACTTAGTATCAGGCTTAGGTCCAGCCTTGGTCTTCTTCGTCGGCGCAGTAACTTTCTTACCACCCTTCTTGAAGTGTCCCTTTTGCTTAGACTTGCCTTTCTTGAATTTGGTGGTCTTATTGACCAACAACACTTGGTGCTCTTTCTTGATCTCCACTTCTGCAGATTTCAACATGGCGAAGAGTTCTGGCAACGTCTTGTTCATGTTCTGCATGTTGTAGTTCATCACAAAGTTCTTGTAACTTGGTGGTAGTGATTGAAGGACACGGTAAATCCCCAAAGCATTAGGAATCACTATACCCAAGCTTTGAAGTTTGTTTGCGTGCCCAGACATCTTAAGCACATGCTCACTGACGGAGCTGCCTTCTTCCATCTTGCAGTTAAAGAACTTTTCAGAAGCCTCATAGCTCTCAATTGCCGCGTGAGTCCCAAAGATCAATTTGAGATCACGGACAATATCATGTGGGTCTGAATTCTTAAACCTTTTCTGAAGATCCGATTCTAAACCATACAAGATAGCACACTAAACTGTGGAGTACTGAGTCTTCCGAGTGAGGTAAACATTCTTTACTTCATCGGTAGCAGTAGCTGCAGGTGGGTCACCCAGCGGTGCATCCAGCACATAGGTCAAATTACCAGCTGTGAGGACAATCCTCAAATTGTGGAACCAATCCGCGAAGTTTCTTCCATTGTTTTTCAACTTTTCTTTCTCTAGGAACGCATTAAAATTGATGGTAGGGTCCGCCATTGATCTACAACATATTTGCAATAGTTTAGACTAAGTTTATGACAAATTGAGTTCTAATTAATAGTTAAATTAATCTAGGTGAATTCCCACTCAAAACAACATCCCTCACATTGTTTTAGTGATCACACGAACCAAATCCACCACATCAAAACCGATCATCACGAGAGTTGATGTAGCTTCAATGGCGAACAATCGACATGTTCATCATATATTCTATATGACTCATGCTTTACCTTTCGGTGATCCGTGTTCCGAGACCATGTCTGTACATGCTAGGCTCGTCAAGATCAAACCTTAGCTTCTGTGTGAGCAAATCTGGCTTGCTCACGTTGTATACACTTGCGGAATCTAACACACCCGATCATCACGTGGTGCTTCGAAACAACAAGCTTTAGCAACGGTGCTAACTAAGGATGAACACTTTATGACTTGAAATTTATGTGCATGAGGGATCATCTTATAATGCTACCGTTGTTAACTAAGCAATACAAGATGCATAAAGGATTAACATAACATGCAATTCATAATATGTGATATGATATGGCCTTTCTTCTTTGTGCTTCCGATCTCCATCTTCAAGCACGAACATGATCTCCATCATCACCGACATTGCATCAAGGTCCATGACGCTGCTCCATGGTTGTCGTCCACCGGCTTCAACTATTACAACTACTTTGAATAGACATGCGGGTCTTAACAGAATTTAAAAACAACCATATGGCTCCTGCCGGTTGCCAACTTACAATAAGGAACATTGCATACATCAAATATAATCACAATCATGGCCATATCACATCACAGCACACCCCTGCAAAACAAAGTTAGACGCCTCTACTTTCTTTGGTGGGCGGCGGCTGCTAGGGTTTAGAGGTGGAGGTATTGGGTGTCTAGGAGGGGAGCCCTGCCCCTCCTTATATAGGTGGAGGGAGGCGCGCCAGGGGAGGGGAGTCCCTCCCCAACTCGACCAAGGAGGGCCGGCAGTGGGGGGAGGAACTCCTCCCCCAACTCGGTTTCAACCTCCCCTCCACTTCCCAAAATAGCCGTTTGACTTTCAAATTGGCGTTTGACTTTTTCAAACAAGGATTTGAATAAACCCTTTATTTTGTTCAGCGATGACACCTAGTACATGATGCAATCATACCAACTTGATATAACACATTCATGTACCCTTCCCCTCCGGAGTGCCAGACATTCCGGAACCTTCTAGAACATTCCTGATGAAAAACACCGGAACCATTCTCCAACCCCGAAACAGGACTTTCCTTATATGAATCTTATTCTCCGGACCATTCCGGATCTCCTTGTGATATCCCGTATCCCATCCGAGACTCCGAACAACATTCGGTCTCTTACTCATCATTCCATAACTACTCAAACAACGTCGAATCCTTAAGTGTGTCTCCCTACGGTTCGTGAATTATGCGGACATGATCGAGACACTTCTCCGATCAATAACCAATAGAGGAATCTGGAAATTCATATGGCTCCCACATATTTCTACGATTACTTTGCGATCGAATGAACCACTTACATACGATACCAATTTCCCTTTGTCTCACGATAGTTTACTTATCCGAGGTTATGATCGTCGGTATCTCTGCATACCTAGTTCAACCTCGTTACTGAAGTACTCTTTTCTCGTTCCCGTGATATGTGATCCCTTGTGAGCCAGTCACATGCTTGCAAGCTAATTGGATGACATTCCACCGAGAGGGCCCAGAGTATATCTATCCGTCATATGGATGGACAAATCCCACTCTTGATCCATGTGTCTCAACCAATACTTTCCGAACACTCAATGCCACCTTTATAACCACCCAGTTACGGTGTGGTGTTTGATGTCATCAAAGCATCCTTCTGGTGAAGGTGATATGCATGATCTCATGGTCGAAGGAATTAGGTTACTATGTATCAGAAAGCATATAGCAATTGAACTATTAAAATGACTTGATCTTTATGCTACACTTATCTATAGGAGTATGTCCACCATATCATTCTCCTAACGATATGATCTTGTTGTTAATAACATATCAATGTTCATGATAGGCAAACCACAATCATTTATTAACCAACAAGCTAGTATTATAAAGAGGCTTTACTAGGGACTCTATTTTAGTTTACAAATCACACAAGTATTAATGTTTCCTTGTTAATACTATTATAGCATGAATGTAAACATTCATCATAAACACAAAGATATAATAATAACTATATTTATTATTTCCTCTAGGGCATATCTCCAACACTTGCACCATGAGTGTTTTGACATTTTTCAATAAATTCATCAGTCATTTCAATATAACTGTCATCAAGATCATAGGTAAGATGCTCTCTAGACTCAGGTGAACTAACATGTGTAGTAATATCTTCATTAGGAGTTTTGTTTCCAATTATATTTCTAGCAATTGTAGCATATAGGAAAGGACCTAATGAACCACTCTCATCAAGCATAGTATAAGTAACATCATGAGTATCAGAAGCAATTTCCGATTCAGTAGAAGTAGCAGTATGTGTAACATGTGTATGTGGTGGTTTTGTAAGGAGCTTACTCATCACAGATGGTGAATAAAGAGCAACAGAGGTGTTCCGAATTGTACCTCTTCTTGTAGTGGATGGTAATATAGGAACTTTTCCATCACGAGTTTTACCCATGATGAATGGATAGCAGTGAAAAATAATAAGTCCAAGTGAACTTATAAATAAATCTATGCTCCCGGCAACGGCGCTAGAAAATAGTATTGATGACCCACAAGTATAGGGGATCACAACAGTCTTCGAGGAAAGTAAAGCCTAAATTTATTGATTCAACACAAGGGGAGCCAAAGGATATTTATAAGTCTTAACAGATGAGTTGTCAATTCAGCTACACCTGCAAACAGTCTTGCTCGCAATAGTTTATCAGTAGCAATAGAAAAATAACAATAGTAGTAAAATAAGGATAACGGTAACAATTGTAGTAAAAACATGATTTAGAGTGCGGTAGGCATATGGATGGATGGACGGGTGTTGCATGAACAAGACAATTCATGTAATAATCAAGACAAAGGGCATTTGCAGATAAATAAAATAAAACATCCAAGTACTAAGTAACCATAGGCATGTATTCCATATATAGTCATACGTGCTCGCAATGAAGACTTGCAAAACATCTTTTGTCCTGTCAGCCCGTTGTAGCGGGGCCTCAAGGGAATCTACTGGCAATTAAGGTGCTCCTTTTAATAGAGCACCGAAGCAAATAATTAACACTTCATAAACACACGTGATCCTCACATCACAACCACCCCCTCCGGTTATCCTGATTTCTCTCACTTTGGGGCCTTGGGTTCCGGACAATGATATGTGTATACAACTTGCAGGTAAAACCATAAACAATAATATCATCATGAATCAATAACATGTTTAGATCTGAGATCATGGCAATTGGGCCCTAGTGACAAGCATTAAGCATAACAAGTTGCAACAATGTCAAAAAGCACTAACAACAGATACTAGTCACCGTGTCCTAACAATCTTATGCAATTATATGATAGATCTCATCCAATCCCTACCATCCCCATAGCCTACTGCGGGGGATTACTCACACATGGATGGGGGGATCATGGATGGTTGATGGAGAGGCGTTGGTGATGATGATGGCGACGATCTCCTCCAATTCCCCGTCCCGGCAGGGTGCCAGAATGGAGTTTCTGGTCCGAATCGCGGTTTTTGATGGTGGTGGCGCAGCGGAACTCTTCTCTGGAAATTGTCGAACCCCCGGTGTTTTTAGGGCAGAGGGTATATGTAGGTGAAAGGAGAGGTCGAGGCGGAGTCCGAGGCGGCCACACCATGCCCTGGCGCGGCCAGGCCTGGCCCACGCCAAGGGGTAGTGTGGGCCCCTCTGGCCTTTCCTCCCCTCAGTCATCTGGCTCCGCGAGCCTTCTGGGAAAATAGGATTTTCGGCATATTTTCTGAGATTTTTCCTGAAAGTTGATTTTCTGCACAAAAACGAGACACCAAAGCAATTCTGCTGAAAACATTGCCAGTCCGTGTTAGTTGTATCCAAATCACACAAATTATAGGAGAAACAATAGCAAAAGTGTTCGGGAAAGTAGATACGTTTTGGACGTATTAATGTGCAACCTAAAGTTGAGCACACGGGAAATAGGGTTAAAGCATCATATGGTGGTTAGGCATCATCATGTGGTCAGGCATCATGTGCCTCTATTGTCTCTGCTAATAGTGTGCGCCCCCGTGCTCCTTGTAGGTCCACATCAATACTATCTGTCCGCACTACGAGTGTAAGCCAAATCACTCGTGTGGCAGATGTGGAGGACGAGGCAGAGCCTGACGATGGAGCGCCTCCGCTAGATGATGAGGATGAGTTGATGTTTCCTGAATTGGTAGATAGATTTAGTAAACATGCACTAGATGATCAATACATGGAGGAAATTGCCCATGGTGCCAGATTTGATGACAACGATGATGAAAAGAACAAGGAGAACCATGACAGTCTCATTTTAGCCTAGTACGATGGTGATGACTTGCCAGTAATTGAGTGGGACATGGACGATCCTAAGCTTTCAGAATGCACTGTATTTGAAATGATGCGGGACTATCATAATGCCCTTACTACATATTGCATTCTCACTAATAATGATCATGGTGTTATTAAGAATGAGCTAGCAAGGTTCACAATGAAGTGCCCATACAAGTGGAGGATGCATGCATCCACTATGCTCAGGAGCAGTTTGGTTCAGGTATTACAACAAGTTGTGTATTTTAGATTATTGTGTAGAGTTTTTTAACTATATCTGACATTTTCATTATGTTTTAGATAAAAAGGAAAGGGTTTGAACATTCTTGTCCACGTCAAGGGGGACAACCAAAGGACAAAACAAAACTAGCAAAGACTAGGTGGTTGGCAGATAAAATCATGGATTGGATGAGAGAAAACCCATCACTTGGTGCAACAACGCTCATAAAAGAAGTTTTAAAAAGTTTAATATTACAATACCTTACATGAGGATGTTCTATGCAAATGAAATGGCTCTTGAGAAGATCAATGGTCCATGGAATGAAAGCTTTCAATTGCTTTATAGCTTCAAAGCTGAAGTGGTGATGGCTATTCTAGGTAGTGTTGTACAGATAGACAGGCATAAAGTTTAGTACAAAATAAGAGGGAATACAATGGAGGAGTTCTTTAGAATGTATTTTGTTTGTTTCAAAGGTTGCTGACAAGGGTTTCTAGATGGTTGCAGGCCTTATTTGGCCGTGGATGCAAAACTCTTCATGAAAGATTTAAAGGACATCCAGTAGCTGCTACTATAGTTGATGTCCACAATTGAACGTTCCATGTTACTTATGGAGTTTAGGATATTGAGTCAGAGAAAAGTTGGACTTGGTTTCTAGAGAATGTGGATGACCTTATAGGTCATCCACCAGGACTTACTATCCACACGGACGCTTGCAAAAGTTTGGAGAAAGATGTACAAGTTGTATTCCCCAGAGTGGAGCATAGGGAATGTATGTGACACCTAGTGCAGAATTTTATAAAGAAATTCAAGGATAAATTTTATACTGACAACCTGTGGCCAGCTTCATACACACACAATTTTAGGAAGCATCCGTATCATTTGGAAGTGTTGTATAAATAAAAACCTGTAGTGAAGGAGTACTTGGATGAACATCATGGAATGGTGTCGTCAAGAAGCCAATTCAATAAAATTTGCAAGGTAGACTATGTAACAAGTAACCTTGCAGAGAGTTTCAATGCAAAGGTCAAGTCATAGGGCTTATGCTATGGCAAATATTTGATCAGATTAGGCAACTGATCATGATAAAGATCGATTTGCGTCAAAGAATTGCATCAACAATATATGATGGCCATCTCATGCTCCCATCTTTGATTAAGGCTTTGCATGCTAGGGCAAAACAATTGAAGATGAAATGCATTAGAAGAGGAACAGAGGCTTAGGTAACGTATACTGACAGTAAATATAGGCAATAGAGGTATCCAGTGAGTTTGGTTGATACGACATGCCATTGCAGGCAATGGAAGCTCTGTGGGAAACCCTGCATACATGCATTGTTTTTCATGGGTGTTCTAAGAGGTGAAGAGGGTGAAGTTGATCAGTATGTGTCGGAGTATTTCTCCATTGCCAAATTTAGGGAAGCATATGCTCAGAATGTTCCTGCCTTGTTGGGAAACGACCAATGAATGGAAGTGGATCCAGGCTTCAAGCTATGTCCTCCTATTTTTACTAGACCAGCAGGTAAGCCAAGGAAGAATAGGATGCGAGCTAGTGCAGAGGGTGGTGCACCACCTCAACGCGTAAGTGCAAACATTATGGGATCCTAGGGAACATTGCTAGGATTTATAGAAATGCAGTGGACCCAACTTATGGAATGGCGGATGAGAATGAAGTATTTGAACGAGAGGAGAATGAAGCAAATGCAGATGAGAATGAAGTATTTGAACGAGAGGAGAATGAAGCAATATATACATTGCAGATTGAACCAATGGATTAAGAGGAGATTGAACCAAATGAAGAGGGTATTGAACCAAATGCAAGGAAGATTGAACCAAATGCAGGGGAGATTGAAGCAAATGATTCATTGAATGCAGATAATAAAGGAATTACACTAGAGGATATTGAAAATTGCGGTCATTGTAGTTTGAACCGATGGATCGAGAGGAGATTGAACCAATTGTACAACATACTGAAGCAATTGATTCATTGGTACCAGAGTTGAAGAGTAAAGGAATTACATGAGAAGATATTGAAGAATTGATGTCAATGCAGTATGAACTGTATGAACCAATGGATGGAGACGTGATTGAACCAATTGTATGACAGCCTGAAGCACTTGATTCATTGGATGCAGAGAAAAAGAACAAAGGGATCAAACAAAAGAAGTTGATGGTAGACTCCGAGAATATTCCAGCTAGGATCACCCAGAGCAAGGTAGTGAACCCAACGAAAAACACTAGAAGCAAGAAAAAATTGAATTTAAATTATTAATTTGAATTTCTATGATGAATTTGAACTACTGTCAATGTTTGTATTGAATTCAAACTAGTGTGACACTCCCAAGATTGTATGTTGGATAATCCCGTAATTTATGTGTTATTGCAAGTTTCTATGGTCATCCACCCTGTTGCTTAGTACTGATCAGTTTTGCCCTCGACAGGTGGTCAACACATGGGGTTTAGCTAGTTCATGGCTTAAACCATAGAAAACATTGACCAATTGATCGAAATTTTGGCACACTTGTGTATCTTGGATTGATCTACCATATGATATTGGAAATTTTGGATTTACTTATAGTCAGCCACAATTTTCTTTTTCTAAGTGATTAAATTCAAAAACATATTTTTAGGGTTAGTTTAATTAAAAAAAAAGTCAAAACATAGTGCAAACTTCGCATGGAGTCTTGTTATGTTACCTACAACCTAGCATAAATAATAAAGTAAAAGGAAATAAAGAGAAATAGACTTATCCCTAAACCACTCCTTAAACCCTCTTGGAATGAGCTACTAGTTATGGAGATGCACGGCTTTCTACTCAATTCACCTCCAAAATAACACATCCCAAAACATACTTTGTCTAAATGAGGCCAAATTTGTAACACTTCTTAGACCCTTCTCACTCCCTTCTTAGAATGAGCTACTAGCTATGAAGATACATGGTTTTCTACTCAATTCACCTCCAAAATAACCCATCCCAAATCATACTTTGTCTAAATAAGGACAAATTCTAAATAAGGACAAATTTGGAACACTTGTGTATCTTTGAGTTGCAAACAATATAATGTCGGCCAAGATGAATTATTTTGTTCAAATAACACATTTTACATTTTATTATGCCAAAAACTTGAATTTCTCTTAGTCATTTTTTTATTTGAGTGTCCTTGTTTTACTTAGCTCTACTCAGTTTCCCCTCCCGCTAAACTTTTCCTCACTTTTCCCCTCTCACATGTCTCAAAGCCTCACAATAGCTCAACTTGCGTTCAGTTTGGTTGTGCTCTAATCGGTCGAGATGCATGCAACACGGATCTGGGCCAACCACCATTGGATACATCATGATCCAACAGGCTAGACATCTCGGTCTCTCCCGATGGTAGCACCTACCATTTACTGAGAGAAGAGCCTGAAAGGCTAGATGTCTCTCCCTCCCTTTCCATGTCACACGTATACCAACCGCATTAACTAGCGCTCAGTTTGGCTACGCTCTGATTGGTCGAGATGTATGTCACACGGATCTTGGCCAACCACTATTGGATACATCATGATCCGACGGGCTAGAGATATCTCTCTCCCGATGGGTGCACCTACCCTGTATAGAGAGGAGAGCCTGACGGGCTAGATGTCTCTCCATCCCTTTCCCTCCTATCGACATACGGTGGCGCGATAGTCCGAACGCCATGCGGTGACGCGGATCTAAGCGTGGCCGTCCGAATGGCATGCAGCGGCGCAGATCTAAGCGTGGCGGTCCGAACGGCGTGCGGAGGCACGGATCTAAGCACGGCAGTTCGAATGTCGTGCGGTGGTGCGGACCTAAGCGTGGCGTTCGGAATGGCGTGCAGTGGCGCAAACCTAAGCGTGGGGGTAGGAACAGCTTGTGGCAGTGTGGATCTAAGCGTGGCAGCTGGAACCGCGTGTGATGGTGAGTGAGGATCTAAGCATCTGAAATTTCTATAATGTCTCTGTCTATCTCACTTCCGTTCACCTCCCCAGATTCGTTGCTAATGAAAGACACAGAGGCGGCGGCGATGCCGGTAGTGGTCATTGATGCAACGGCGATTGAAGCTATCACCCGCAACATTAGTGCGACGATGATGGTGTCGACAGTGGTCATCGATGCAATGACGATTAAAGCCATCATCTGTAACATCAGTGCAACTACGGTGGTGCCGATAGTGGTCATTGATGCAACGACGATTGAAGTCATCATCTGCAACATCATTGCGACGACGATGGTGCCGACAGTGGTCATCGATGCGACGAAGATTGAAGCCATCATCCATAACATCACTGCAATGACGCAGATCAAGCCCTCATGAACCGAAGTTGTGGGAGCCAGGCCGCGGCTGGCACGTCGAGGTTCACTTCGACGGTGAAGGCCAGATGTACCTCGTGGCCGGATGGATGGTAGCAGTTTGCCCGTACTTCTTAGAGTATACATACGGCGGGGAGGGCGGCTAGCTCACCGTCCACTTAAGATTGAGACAAATTAATAAAAGATTGGTACAAATTCGAGCCCAATTTCAACCAAAATTCTATGACTTAAAATATATGTGTGTTTTGAATAAATTTATATGTATTTGAGTCGTGAGACCGGTGGATATGCTCTAAAGCTAATTCATAAGTAGTAGTACTTGGTTTGATAATCTCCGATGGGCTTATATAAATTTGATCGAAATATGTATGATTTAAATCAAATTTGGGTTGATGGGTGATCTCGCCGTAGCTGTCCTTCTCTACTCTACCTCCCCAACCTAGCTTATGCCGACGACCTCCCCATCGGGTTGATGCGAAACCCTAGCAGTAGGAGGGGATGGCCCTGCCCTACTGTCTCTCACGCATAGACCACGATGCGAGCGGAGGCGGCGACCATGCCGACGGTGAGCGTTGTGTGGTCGACACACTTTTTTTTATTTTTGTTGGACATGTACGCTGGCCGGCACCGCCGCACCGTCAACGACATCCATCACATGCCTTGCACTGACGGTCGAGATACGCCGATGGCTGGCTCGCACCGTCGGCCTAACTGGGAGACGCCGACGGCCAGGGAGGTACGCCGACGCGACCTAACCTGACGGCCAGACACCGACGATGGCCGTCGGTGTACGTGTAGGCCGACGATATTTTGAGCTACGCCGACGGTATCGCCTGATTCCTGTAGTGACTTATTGCGGATTGGAGGGAGTACTACACATGAATTCGAATAGAATTTAAATTATTTTACAATTTTTGAAAAGTTTAGTGAATTTTTGGAGAAAATTTCGGTCCTTTGGCTGAAACGAAAACCAAATCTCTGAAATTTACTTGTAGATTTGTGTGATATCAGTAGTTGTCAAAATATTTCTGAAAGCCCAAGTACCAATGGTTTACGTACTCAGAGGAGATATCCCGAATTAATGTTACAGTAGTAGAGAAATTAATTCTTTCCATGATATTTTCACTTTTTCCCTTCCATCTTTGCAAGCTATCTTCGAGTAGAATCAGAATCTGATACGTGCCTAGTTTTTTTTTGAAGTAATATACGTGCCTAGTTGGATACGTTAGTTACATATACTAAAATTAAGTTGACGACCAGGTGTCTTGTCGTGCGCGTCCCGCTGCTGCCGCGCAATTTATTTATATATATGCACGGCGATCCATCGATTTTCAGATACATATTCTCACTTTGATCTCGATGAGATGATGGACGACGGCGGCATCGAACTCGAAGGACGGTGGCCTGACCTCCCCGGCGACATCCTCAGCACCATCTACCGCCACTGCTCCTCGTCGTACGACCGCGCCCGTTTCGCGTCCGTCTGCACGTCATGGCACGCCGCTGCGTCATGGCAGCCCAAGCTGCAACCTCTACCGCTCCTGCTCCCGTCCACGGGCAACGGCTCTTTTGACAAGAAGGCGCTGGCGTACAGCCCGGAGGACGGCAAGGTGCTGCACGCGCGGCTCCCGTGGTTCCCATACGGCAAGCGGATCGTCGGATCCTATGACGGCGGCTGGGTCGCCGCCGCAACCGGCTGCCGGATCGACGTCATCAACCTCTTTACCTGCGCCTGGATGCTGAGTAAGAAAGAAATTACGTGTAGATGCCGAGCTTACAAATTCTTTATTGAAAAGATCATCTTCTCGGAACGTGTAGACATTACAGATATCATTACCACGTACCACATGCATTGATAATAAAGGAACTAAAATTGTAGGTGGAACTATTCCGCTGTGGGTATAACAGGGGCTACTATGTGTTATAAGGTACCAACCTTGATTTTCTATATAGATATGACCTAACCAAAGCTAAACCAACAAAAAAGCATATCGTTGGAACCTCGCACAAAAAAGGCTAAAGGGGTAGACCTGCGGGTCCCACTTTCTAGGGTTTCGATGGAAAAGAACCGCCGGAGCGCCGAAATATCACGAGAACTTTCATGTGGACCTAGAATGTGTGCCCAAGTGTGATGGAAGATCCATGGATGCAATGTCTAGCTCCCTGATGCATGTAAAATGCAGACATAAACCTTGTAGTTTATAGTGCTTAAATGCTTATTATTTTTTAAATTTATTATATTTATTAGGACTAACCTACTAATAGTTGCAAAATTACACAAGTTCTTGTTTTACACTTTGTTCTGTAGGAAAACGATGATGGAAGAAAATCGCTCAATATGACAATATTTGGAGTTTCCTGAAATCTGTCCTGCTGAACACTTTTCAAATATTGACTCGGAAGAGCTTGAATATGACGTCAAATGAAAAAAGTTATCAACATGAAAGTTGTCGTTAATTTCAAGCCATACGATTTAGACATAAAATTCGTCCCAATCGGAGTTCGGATGTATTTTTCATAGCCCGATTACTGAAGGATACATAAGCAGTTTTGGGATTCCAAATGTTGGTGACGTGGTTGACTCAAACTCTTGCCATATGAGATCAATTACTCTAAGCCACGAATTTTGAGACTTGTGGACCTTTCTAGGAGTCACCATGAAGGTTCTAGACGTTTCCAAGAGCCCTTGGATCCAAGGGTATTGATCCGATGACCCCAGTAAAGATCCACCACTATATATTAAAAAGAAACCCTATTTTTGGAGGCATCCACCCATAGCCACGAAATTACTCCTCCTTGGCAGCCCCCAAGGAGGGGGAGAAGCCCCTCCATTGTTGCACCATCTCCAAAGAAGAAGAAGATCCAAGGGGATGCTGCCCCCAACAAATTGTGTTGTTCATGAATTATATTGTTATGTATGCTAGTTACTTAGGCCATTGCAGTTTATAAATTGTGTTGTTCTATATGACACTTCATACCAATAAATTCGGTATCCAATACCCAAGAACCACATTGTTTAACAAGCAAATAATACACCCATAATATGTATATCATATATATACTTAAGATGGACTTTTCCAGTATTTTTCTTACTTCCAAATATTTATCAGATTCTCTTTCAGCATTACCTTTCCTTTTTAAAAGAATCTATCAACATCAACAATGGTGCTATACATATGACACATAGTTCAAAGCATGTATAGTCAAATGCTAACATCTCTGAACTTGCACTTTGAAGTTGACCACCATCGTCAAATGTTTGGCATCCTTTCAAATTTCATTCCTTTTAGTAATCCTTTTAATGTAGTAATTTTTTTTTACTTATATCTTCTATTCATCCTTTTAATATAGTAAATTGTTTCTTTGAGCGAGATATTCCGCACGAACACGCATGCGTACCATCGTCGGGTTAATAGGATTGATATGGTAATATAATCAGTAAGGTCTAATTTCCTGATTGGAATCTCATCTGAAAGAAATAGAGAAGTTAATCGTGCTGGAGCTAAAGTAGTGCTAGGATTGGTGACCGATGGGAAAGTTTGACCATTAGTATAATTTAACCAGAAATTAATTATACTTAGAGTTAAAAAATGTTTGTGAGTTTAACGAGTCAAATAATTTAAAAAATGCTTGTGATATTAATAACTCAAAACAAAAACAAAAATATTTGGAAAAAATATTCAAAAAAAGTTAAAAAGAAGATAGGCCGATGTCATTGTCGTCGGCGTAGCTCTAGCCAAACCCTCTAGGCCGACGGCAATGCCGTCAGCGTAGCTGTCACAAGGGCAAATGACAATCAACCATGTGATGTGGGTCCCACATCCTTTACGCCGACAGTCAAACCAGCTACGCCCGTCAGCGTCTGGCCTGTTTCCGGTAGTGAGATTGGTGGGTCGAAATCAGAACATGGCCAGTGTTTTCAGCTAGCGTGGGGCAAATTTTAGGCCACGTTGGTATTTAAGCTTTAAATATACTAATCAGTCGGTAGGTCTAGGATTGAAACTGGAGGTACTCTACGGAAAATTGACAGACACAGCATGGATACCCAATTCGGACAAAAACTGTGTTCTTTTTTTTGGTCTCAAATGGGTCTCGATCTAATCATATTTAGGCTGGTCCTAGTGGAAGTATCATAACGATTAATGAAAAAAGAGATGGTTAGAGTATCATAGATAAATACCGTATCATAACACATAAAAAAGAAAATTGTTATACAAATAAATCTTGTACACAATTTTGTATTGAGATTGTAAAAATCATTAAATATAGTACTAGTACGATACTATCATTTGATACCATGCACTATAGAGATAGTATCATATACTAGTATCATATGCATGATACTAGTAATATGATACTACCACTATGACCAGCCTTATTGAATTGTAGAATCTCGATGTAAATTTATGTTTAAGATTAATTTGATATTTTATTTTTATATGCCATGATAGGGTAGTACCTATGATAATACTATCATGCCCTCTCTTATCATTAATTGCAGTGACACGAGTCCAGCGTTTTACATGCATGTAATCATGATATCTCCTATGATACATACTCTCATTATTAATCTTATATATTACTTCTTTTGTTTGGAATTATAGGTCCTACGCACATACCTAAATTGTTAATTTGACCAATAAAATATAACTTATATATCACAAAAATTATATCATTAGATAATATAACCTTTAAAGTTTTTAATGATATAATTTTTATGCTATATTATTTATATTTTGTTATTCAAATTAGCAACCTAGTTATTCGCGCGGGACTTATAATCCCAAACGGAGAGAGTACGGCTTAAGTAAATTGGGATGTGCACGTAAACTTTATTAGCTATAGCTCGATAAAGCGAGTTTGTCTGAGGTGGCGAAGTTCAGAGAAAACACATCGTATCATATAAGGGGCCTTCAGAGAAGAACGCTGGCCATTATTCTTCCATGGAGAATTTAAAGCGAAGCGCCTAGTCATACATGGGGTTCAAATAAGATAAAGAATATTGGCTTAGGAGAGACGAGGAAGGATATGATACACTGTCTTTTTGGGGGTAATAGTCCATATATTTTGGTTAATTCGATTTCATCTGATTCGATGGCTCCATCGCAGCCGACATGGAAAATCTACATGTTAGATTAGTTTACAAATATATAGGGGATGCATCTTTAAATTACAGATGATGATTTAGAGGAAACAGAAGAATTAACCTAACGTTACTTGATACTACTGGAAAAACCATCTTCGGTTCGATCACTGGAAGCCCAGCAGTCCCGGCCCGTCACGAACCGCGACTAGTGCTAGCACTAGTCCCGGTCCGTGAGGCTCCCAACGGCTAGAAATGGCCATAAACATTAGTCCCGGGCCGGACCAGAGCATTAGTCCCGGTCCGTAATACGGCCCGGGACTAATAAGCTGGAGCGGGCCAACAACTCTTTTCGGGGACTATTAGTCCCGGGTCGTATCACGGCCCGGGACTAATTGTCCATCACTATATATACAGCTCCCTGGCCAGCTGTCCTAAAGCATATGGTGGCCATTTTTCTCAAAGAAAGCAAGAGAGTTCATGCCATTTTTTTCTCAAGATTTATCAAGATTTAGTTTGCAACACCTAAATCCAAAGCTTTAAAAGGTTAGAACTTCATTCTTTCATCTCTTATTTCTACTTTAGCTCTATATAATGCTCTAGAAGTATAGAGATATGGATCAAATGCATGCATGCTCTAGAAGTAGCTAGAATGATTTTGATATATATGTGTAACAAATTTTGATTAGGCACATAGTTACTGAAAATTGAAATGTGTAATTTTAGAGTTTCAGAGCTTAGAATGGAATGAGGTTTTCACTGATAGAACAATAATAAAAAACTCCACATTTATCATGTTGATTTTTTTCTCCAATTCACAAATTGGTGCATGTAAATTTTTCAAAATTCAAAATTAATGCTCTAAAAGCTCTCAATATAACTTGTAATAATTTTATCATGTTGTGTAATGGTTTTTGATATACTTTTACTATAATGCAGATGGTCCGGGAATGGATGTACCGTACTGACCGACGCTCTGGAGAGTTCATTAATGGCGTGCATGAATTCATCCGTGCTGTTGATGCAAACAAGCACACTGGTTTTGTATTTTGTCCATGTAATGGATGTAGGAATCGGAAGGATTACTCTGACTCAAAAACCCTTCACAGTCACCTGTTGAAGTCCGGCTTCATGCCCAATAATAATTGTTGGACCAAGCACGGAGAGAGAGGGGTTATAATGGAAGACAATAAAGAAGAGGAGGAGGATGACAACTATCATGGTTTCCCTGAGTACGGAGATACTTCCATGGGGGATGCTGAAGGGGAGGATGAAGAAGAGACACATGATGAACCCGCTGATGATCTTGGTAGGACCATTGCCGATGCATGAAGAGATTGTGAAACTAAAAAGGATAGGGAGAAGTTCAATCACATGCTAGAGGATCACAAAAAGTTGTTATACCCAAATTGCAAAAATGGTCTGAAAAAGCTGGGCAGCACACTGGAATTGCTGCGATGGAAGGCTGAGTGTGCTATACCTGACTCCTCATTTGAAAAGTTGCTGAAAATGATGAAGAATATGCTTCCAAAAGATAATGTATTGCCCGCCAGTACATACGAAGCAAAGAAGGTTGTCTGCCCTCTAGGTTTAGAGGTTCAGAAGATACATGCATGCCCTAATGACTGCATCCTCTACCGCGGTGAGGAGTATGAGAATTTAGATGCATGCCCAGTATGCACTTCACTTCGGTATAAGATTAGACGAGATGGCCCTGGTGACGTTGAGGGCGAGCCCCCCCGGAAGAGGGTTCCTGCGAAGGTGATGTGGTATGCTCCTATAATACCACGGTTGAAACGCTTATTCAGAAACAAAGAGCACGCCAAGTTGTTGCGATGGCATAAAGAGGAACGTAAGTTAGACGGGATATTGAGACACCCCACTGATGGGTCGCAATGGAGAAAAATCGATAGAAAGTACCCGGACTTTGCACATATTAGGGAGTGCCTCTATGACCAGTTTCTCGGAGATGCCGGAGGACTGGGCTCCGTCGGCATCTCCCTGAAACTGGCCGTAGTGGTGTCCCTGCTCTCTAAAACCATCTTGGAGATGCCTCAAACTGGCTGGAGTACTGGACTCACAAGGATGCCTATTTATAGTACAAGCAGCTCGGCATAATGTCGACACTCACGACATAATGTCGACACTCACCCATATTATTAGTGCTGACTCATCTTTAGTCCCGGTTGGTGTCTCCAACCGGGACTAAAGGTTGTCCCGGTTGGTGGACAAGGTACAAGCTGCACGACATAATGTCAACACTCACCCCTATTATTAGTGTTGCCTGGCCCAGTCTGCCGCAATCCCTTCAATCGCGGTTGGTTTATCCAACCGGGACTAAAGATGAACCCTCTCTTTATATAGGCATTTCCCTCTATTTATTAGGTAACACTCAAGAAATTTATTAATATTAAAAACCGGGACAAACCGGGACTAGCTAACACTCAGGACTAAAGCCGCCCCCTTTAGTCATAATCATGCCTAGTCCTATAGTACGCAGCTTCAGGGTCTTCATCGTCATCGTCATCATCATCGTCATCGTCACCTGCCACTCCGGGGATCCTCAACCCATCCATGGCATATACCAGGGGCCATCCTGTTGGAATTATGCCCTAGAGGCAATAATAAAGATGTTATTATTATAATTCTTGTTCATGATAATTTTTATATTCCATGCTAGAATTGTATTAAGCGGAAACTTTAATACTTGTGTGGTTTGTGAACAACACCGTGTCCCTAGTATGCCTCTATGGACTAGCTCATTGATTAATGATGGTTAAGGTTTCCTAACCATGGACATGAGTTGTCAATTAATAATGAGATCATATCATTGGGAGAATGATATGGTGGACAGACCCAAACTAAGCGAAGCAATTAGATCGTGTCATCGTGTTCGTCTTTGCGAAGCTTTTCTTATGTCAAATATTGTATTCCTTAGACCATGAGATAATACAACTCCCTGGTATCGGAAGAAAGCTTTGATGTCATCAAACGTCATCCTATGAGAGGGTGATCATAAAGGTGTCTCTCAGGTGATCGGAAAGTATCTGTTGGGTTGTATGTATCGAGATGGGATTTGTCCCTCCCAAGTCGGAGAGATATACTTCGGGCCCACTCGGTAATCGATATCAACACCGCTTGCAAGCATGTGGTTAAGGAGTTAATCACAAAGTGATATCGGATTACGGAACGAGTAAAGTACTTGCTGTGAACGAGATTGAACTAGGTATGACGGTACCGACGATCAAATCTCGGGCAAGTAAAAATATCGCGAGACGAAGGGAATATATATATATGGGATTAATTGAATCCTGGCATCGTGGTTCATCCGATATGATCATCGATGAATGTGTGGAAGTCAATATGGGTTTCCAGACCCCGCTGTTGATTATTGATAGAAGATCATGTCTGCATATTCTTGAACCCGCAGGGTCACACACTTAACGTGTCTTGACGCTAGGATAGATTGGATAATTGGTTTATGAGTTTTTGTTCGGAGTATCGGATGGGATCCGGGACATCACGAGAGGTTCCAGAGTGGTCCGGAGAATAAGATTCATATAAGGCAGTGCAGTTTTTGGAGTTCGGAATTGTTCCGGGTTAATCGGTATTGTACCGGAAGCTTCTAGAACCTTCCGGAAGGGGACCAACGTGGCCCCACCTTACGGGAGGGGGAATGGGCCTATGAGGGAGTGCCCTGGCCGCATTGGGCCAGGGGCACAAGGCCCCATAGGGCCCAGCCGGCCAAGAGAGGTTTAAACTCTAGATAGAGCTTCTAGAAGGGGGGGTTTCCTTGCCCCCCACTCTTCCTCCTTGGGGCCGCCGGCCTTGGCTTGGGGGAGGGGCTAGGACTGCGCCCACCCCTCTATATATAGAGGGCTGGGGGCGCACCACCCCCCTACACCTTCCCCTCCAACCCTAGACGCCATGCTGCCCTCCTCTCTCCCTCCCGACTGCTTGTAGGCGAAGCCCTGCTGCAGAAATTCTCCACCACTTGCACCGCGCCGTCGCGTTGTAGATCCAATCCATCTCTCCACCATACTTGCTGGACCAAGGAAGGAGGAGACGTCGAGGTGCTGCACGTGTGCATCTCACGGAGGCATCGCCACTTGCGGTGCTAGATCGGATCGGATCGCGAGGAGGAGAAGCGAGTACGACTACATCACCCACGTTCCGACGAATGTTCCGCTGTGCGAATCTTCAAGGGTATGAAGATCTAATCCAATCTCTCTCATTGTTTGCATCTCCTAGATTAGATCTTGGCTTCCCTCTGTTCGCATCCGTAGAAAATTTTGATTTACTATGCCGCGAAACCCTTCACATCCAGCCTCGGATTCATGGCGGACGGGAGAGGGGTATCCTGGAAGACGATGCCGCTACCGCCGGGACGGTGTGGGGCCTGTGGCGGGTGGACTCGTGGGCACCGTAGGCGAGGTTGGTCTCCCCCGGCGATGTAGCGCATCACTCTGATGATAGTATGGTTCGCCCACCACAGACGACGGCCGGCTTCGTTGTGGTTCACCGGTGGCGGGCCATCACCCTCGTACCTGGCGAGCTCCCTTTCCCGCCTATTAGCGAAGAAGGCATTCCAGGTGTCGTAGTTGTCGGGATCCCACTAGGGATCCATTCGCTGCTCCGGCGTGAGCTCGTGGTAGAAGTGGTTTGTGATGGCCGCCTGGCGTGCGGAACCTTGAGGGACAGGAGGGACAGGAACCCCTCCAGCGCTCAGCATCCAGCCGGAGGGCGGCCGGTAGCCCGGCAGACAAGGGTAGTTGGAGGCGCACAGCGCCTCGGTCTCCTCGAGGGTCAGAATGGCCCAGTAGGCGTTGTCCATTGTTCTAAGAGAGGAAGGTGTCGATGTGTGTATAGCCATGGCACGATCGCCCTAAATATAGAGGGAAAGGGCGGGAAAACTTGGTGTGAAGCTTTGGTAAATGGCGGGAAATATCTTTAGTCCCGGTTAGTGACTACATCCGGGACTAAAAGCTCTCGTAGAAAGCAAAGGGCGGGAAAACTTGGCGGGAAGAGGTGGGAAATGGCGAAAAATATCTTTAGTCCCGGTTTGTGACTACAATCGGGACTAAATGGATATTATATTAAGATTCATTATATTTTTCTGATAATAATAGACATATTTTTTGTTTTATTTGGATTATCACAATAAAAGATATGATTTTTCAAAGTTTTTATATTTGATTTGAATTAAAAAATAAAATTTACAAATGAAATAATTTATAAATGATGCAAACAGATAAATGGATATTATATTAAAATTCTTTATATTTTTCTGATAATTATAGACATATTATTTGTTTTATTTGGATTATTACAATAAAAGATATGATTTTTCAAAGTTTTTATATTTGATTTGAATTAAAAAATAAAATTTATAAATGAAATAATTTATAAATGATGCAAACAGATAAATGGATATTATATTCAAATTCTTTATATTTTTCTGATAATAATAGACATATTATTTGTTTTATTTGGATTATTAGAATAAAAGATATGATTTTTCAAAGTTTTTATATTTGATTTGAATTAAAAAAGAAAATTTACAAATGAAATAATTTATAAATGATGCAAACAGATAAATGGATATTATATTTAAATTCTTTATATTTTTCTGATAATAATAGACATATTATTTGTTTTATTTGGATTATTACAATAAAAGATATGATTTTCAAAGTTTTTATATTATTTTTGAATTAAAAAAGGAAATTTACAAAAAAACAATTAGTCGCGGGTCGTGGCTGGACCCGAGAATAAAGGGTGCCTGCGCGCGCGAAAACGAAGCTGCCGAAAAAAAACCTTTAGTCCCATCCCGTGGCTTAGCCCGGGACTAAAGGGGTGGCCCTTTATATTTTGCGCGCCACCGCCCCTGCCCAGCACTTGGCATTCCTCGACGCAGCGAAGAAGACGAAGCACATACGCGCATCGAAGACGACGCAGGAGAGGTGCCGTCCGCCGCCGTCGTGCCGCTCCGCCGCCGCCGCTCCGTGCCGTGACGTGCCGCCGCGCCGCCTCGCCGCCTCGTCGTCGCGCGTGTGCCGCCTTGCTGCTGCCGCCGTCCCGCCTCGCCGCCCCTCGTCGGTGAGGCCGCGCGCGCGGGTGTGGTTTTTTTAGTTTTTTTTTTAGTTTTTTGTTATAGTTTTTTGTATAGTTTTTTTTATAGTTAGGTTTATTATAATTAGGATTATAACTAAAATTATTAGGATTGTTAGGTTTATAATTAGGATTATTAGGTTTATTATAATTAGGATTATTAGGTTTATTATAATTAGGATTATAATTAGGATTATTATAATTAAGATTTAGTTATTAGGATTATTATAATTAGGATTATTATAATTAGGTTTATTAGGTTTTTTTGTTATAGTTCGTTTCTATAGTTTTTTATATTAGGGTTTTTTGTTTTAGTATTAGGATTATTGTTTTAATTAAAATATTAGAATTAGGATTAGGATTATTGTTTTAGTTATTTTTTGTTTTATTTATTAGGATTATATTGTTTTATTTATTGTTTTATTAGGGTTATTTTTTTGTTTTAGTTATTATGATTATTGTTTTAGCACAAATAATATTAGGATTATATTGTTTTAGTTATTAGGATTATTGTTTTTCTAACCTGTTTAACTCTCTTTTTGTTATAGATAATTAAGTCATGGATCCATCCGAATATCCTGGTCGCATCGGTGAAGGTTTTCTTCAGGGCATGATAAGAGGTGAAGACAATACTACCGGCGCCGAAGATATTTTGCTCGAGGAATATATTTCCTCATATCTGAATCCATCCGGTGATGGACTAGAGGAAAACCTAATGTACCAAGGGGAAGACCAGATGGACGAAGGGCAAACAAATAACAACAATAATGATGGCCCCTCGACAGGATCCGGCGAGGTATATATATATATATAAAGTCTCGTGTTACCTCTATTCATTAACTGATCTAGATATATATTAATCACTCTCTCTTCTTCTTTTAGCCCACCGGATCGAAGCAATCGACGGCTCGAACGAAACGAGGGCCGAACAAAAAGTTGGATGGTAATCAGAGGTTCACCATCGAAGAAATAGATGATGGTGGTGAACTGATTGCTCTAGAGAAGCACCGGAGGATGTTTATAAATCAATGCGGGGTGCTTGTTAGGGACAACCTGCCGATCACAATCGAAGAATGGAATAAGTCAAAGAAAGTCGGTGAAGAATCCAACAGCTATGTCACCGATGATGCCAAAGATGACCTTTGGCAGAAGCTCATAGCGCATTTCATACTACCTCCAGAGTATGAGGAATTTGAGGTAGATGGTATTACCCCAAGGCCGGGTGGGCTTGAAAATAGAGCGAAAGTCAAGGAGTGGGCACTAAGCAAGATGGCTGAACTGTACCGGAACCACAAGAAAAATTTATACGCGAAATATGTCGCGAAAAAGAAAACTCCAGACTTCAAAGGAGTAAACGAGAAGTTGAGAGAACAGTGGCCCGATTTTGTACAGTACAAGAAATCTGATAAAGCAAAGGCAAAGTCGGCAAAGAACGCGTTAAATGCTGCCAACAAGAAATACCATCTTAAAATGGGGACAGGTGGCTACAAGAGTGCCATCCCTAAGTGGGAAACTATGGACAAGGAAATGAGGGCTAGAGGCGTCACTCCTGGTACAGATGGATGGCCCGAGAGGTCAAAGCACTGGTGGTACGGGCACGGGGGATCCTTGGACCCAGAAATAGGGAAGACATTATTTCATGACAAAATTCTAAAACCCTCCCAAGACCTTATTCAAGCAATGAACGATGCTCAATTGGGATTGTTTCGTCCCGAGAGAGAGAGGGACGAGCTGACACGCGCCCTAGGGAATCCTGAAAAGGGAGGACGAACACGAGGCAAAGGCGCCGGTGTCTCGTGGAAGAAAGGGTTTCCTCTGTACGATGCCAGTTACAGAAGCCGTCAAAGAAAGAAGGACCGGGAGGCAGACCAGATCTCCAGGGTAGAGCAGGACCTAGCTGATCTGAAGAACCTCATGCATGAAATTAGCCAAAGGCCGCCATCGTCAACTCACCCGCGGTCTGATGATCCTGCATTGGATCTAGCCAACAAAGAAGTAGCGTGGCTTCCATGGAGGTCCGTGGTGATGATCAAGCACTGCTGGATGATGCACCGGCTCCTCACTACCCCGTGGATGATGTCAGAGAGATGGCACAATGTGAGCTACATCACCCAATGAACAACCTGTCCTTCAAGGTGGTGATCGGCACTGCTTTACCTTGTCTACCTGGAGCACTCCACCATTCACTTCCGATTCCACCAGGCTATGCTCGTGTCACGGTGGATGACATAGTGGAGGATTTTGCGGACCTAGAGATTGAAATCGCTACGCCTGAAGGCCTTGCGAAACTAGGAGATGTCAAGCACAACATCAGTCTATGGAATAAGAAGTACATCCAGTTTCCAGGCTCGGCGCCAAGGCCACCGACTCCAAGGAATCCAAATCCACCCCGCATCGAATATCGTCAACCTCCAAGTCCACCCCAACCGGATTATCGCCAACCTCCAAGTCCACCCCAACCCGATTATCGCCAACCTCCAAGTCCACCCCGCCCCGCCGACGATCGCCGCAGCAGGAGTACATCAACTCGATCTCCGCCTCCGCCTCCGTGCAATACTACTACCTCGTCGAAGAAACGGAAGTTCGACGGTCCCCCGTGCCCCACATCGAAGAAAGGTCAAACGCCGAAGATAGTCGATATCCCGCCGGCTCTTCCAAAGAGACCTTATGACAAGACCGACGAGGAATCTAACGCGGATGTGGCTGCCCAAGTTAAGGCGCATTTTGCACCCAAAAAGCCTGATCCAAAGCCGGTATATAACAAAAAAACAAAAAAGTGGGCTAAGTCCTTTCTTGAGCAACCATCCCAGATATCGATGAATCTGAAATCAGACTATGACCGAGAGATTATTAAGCAAGAACAGAAGAAAAAAATCACAAGTGCAAAAAGCGGGAAGCAAGTTGCCCAGCTCGGAGCACAGAAGAATCAATCGGTCGCCCCTCTCAAAGTCATTTCAGACCTCGACAAGGCCTTCAGAGCTGAAATGGATATGGACATGCAAATAATGGACCCTAGAGCCCGTAATAATGATGCACTTATGAGAATCACTGTATCGGAGGCCAAAGCACTTGCTAACGAAGCAAATATGTCTCTTCGTCAATATTTAGGCTATGAAGATACGCCAATGGGTGAGATAGTACGGCAGTATGTCCAAGGGCAGCCTCTAGTGAGTAATGAGGAGCTCGTGCGTCTATCCACACATATGCGAAATCTGCATGAATGGTACATGTCGCAAGCAGAAAAAAAGCATCATAAAGATTGGTTTCCGGTGGACGTTAGAAAGGAGCATCACTTCAAACCATACTCAATACATGTTCAAATGACCGAACTGTTTCAGTTATACAACCAGCGCGCCCTCGACAAATCTATCATTGGTTGCTACTGTCTGTAAATTATTTATTTCTATAATTAAGTTTGTAGCTTTAGCTCGTTCATTGCATTTAATATATTATCCTAACTATATATCCTTTTGTATGATGATATTATATTCCGCAGAATGAAGATGCTTAAATGCAAAAGAGCTAGAAGATACGACGTTGGGTTCATTGACCCTTATATCATTAATGAATATACGTTAAAGAATGACCCCAAAGACGTGGAGGAAGACCTGTCCAGGTTCTTAACCGAGCATAATTTTGTTAAGGAAATACTATTTCCTTACAACTTCAAGTGAGTGTTTATATCTTGTACACATTTTATTTTTGCTTACTGGATAAGCTATGCATGTATGCTTATGTAAATGTCCGCAGATTCCACTGGATCTTGCTAAACATTCAAGTTGACAACTCCCTAGTTGAAGTCCATGACTCATTAAGTTGGGACCAAGAGAAGTGGAGCGACATGAAAGCAATGCTCCATAAGTAATTTTAATCAGTATCGCATTATATCGTCCTCTTTCATTCATTTCCTGATATCAAGTAACTAATAACTCCTTTGTTCATTTTCTTTGCCGAGCAGGTGTTGGACACGGTTCAGACAGAAAATACCAGGTCCATTCAAAGAGGAGCTAACTTATAAAATGGCGAAGATTTTACAGCAGCCACCGGGAACTCATTTATGTGAATACTACGTCTGCGAGTACATCCGATAGTTGACCAGTGAGCGAAAAGTTGACTCACATTATATTTATGATTTGCGGGAGAAACTAGAGCCAGAGCAGCGCATAAGAGCAATTCAAGAAGGCCGGCGGGATTTATGATGAAGGAAGTCCTTGATGTACATGGAGAGCATTATGCGGATGACATGGAACTCGATTTGCCTTAGTCATCTCCATGTAGCTCATATGATATATATATTCATCAATGACCATGTAATTTCAAAACATTTCTTCCTTTTGATTGATTATATGTATGCTTGCAAGGGATCGATCTTATATAAATGCATCGACGTGTAGTGTGTATGTAGTAGCGTATAATATGTCTACTCAAATATATGTTTGTTATAGTGAAACACAAAACGAAAAAGGAATAAAATGGCAAAAAAAAGGAAATACACAATCTCTGCCGCGACAGAGAAATGTGGTGTTTTTCTACCGCGGCAGGAAACCTTTTAGTCTCGGGTGGTGTTACAGCCCGGGACTAGAGGGTTTCCGCCCCCCGCGGCGCTGAAACAGCCACGTGGCTGTTATCAGTCGCGGGCCATTGCGAGCCGGGACTAGAGGGGGGGGGGGGCTCTAGTCCCGTTTTCGCAGTCCCGGGCCCAAAACCAGAACTAGAGCCCGTTGCGGCCCGGGACTAGAGGCCCTTTTTCCACCACTGTGAGCTACGCGCGCGCACCATTACATATATACAGGATGTTTCTTTTCTCGTGAAACCCCGAAAAACATTACATGCACACACCAGTCAGATCATATATATTGGCGTGGTACACAGGTCAAACAAAAAACAGACAATTTTCTCATGACAATATTGCATAAATTAAAGGAACCGGTCCATATTTTTTACAGGCACGTGTAGCAGTACCCCACACACACGAGTACATGCATTGGTAATAAAGGGAACTAAAATTGTGGAGGAAAAATCCAAGTACATCTATTACTGTTTGAAACGGGCTGATCCTTCTCACGGTGATGGTAGTGATATCCTTGTGACATGATTCCACCCCAGCCATGACGATCCACTCCACCTTGGCTTTCATAGCAATACACCGTGCAGCTTCCGAGATCCAACCTAGCTAAGCACCCCCGATCTGTGTAGGCTTCCCAGGTGTAGTAGATGCAGTTTCTTTCCACGCTGCCACGCATGCTCGCCGCCGGGATGTGCAATGCCTTGCAGCAGCCTGGCCCTAGGAACAAGGCGTGGTCGCCCAAACTCGTTAGCTCTGCCCACATGCATTTGTATGAGTCTGCCGTGTCACATCTAGTTAGCTCGAACACCCTGAAAGTTCGAGCCTTGCTACTACTACTACTACTTGTTAGTGGGCTGACCTCCACCGCCGTTGCGAGCTTGCCGCCTAGATCAAAGATGTTTCGTACATCGAGCTTGTCACCTATGCCAAAGATGTCTCCACGTGGATCAAACGACGATGTGTTGTGTCTTTGGATGGTTATTTCCTCTAGCGGGATGATCACAGGAACATCATACTCGTTTACGCCGATGGCGAGCTTGTATAGTAGGTCATCACGACACGAGATGCCATAGAGCACCCCGCCGCTGCAGAAGACGATGTCTTCGATGTATCTGGGATAGTCGCAACATCCTCCCGTCTTCGTCCACCCTTGGCCTCGGCAATAAAACCACTCTTGTGGGGCCCCAAGCTTCGTGAGGGTTATGCAGCCTGTGCTGCCCATCGCGGCGAGGATGCAGCCTTTGGCGGCAGGGTCTTCCGAGAAGACGATCTTTTTAATAAAGAATTTGTAAGATCGGCATCTACACGTAATTTCTTTCTTACTAAGCATCGAGGCGCGGGTAAAGAGGTTGATGACGTCGATCCGGCAGCCGATTGCGGCGGCGACCCAGCCGCCGTCGTAGGATCCGACGATCCGCTTGCCGTATGGGAACCACGGGAGCCGCGCATGCAGCACCCTGCCGTCCTCCGGGCTGTACGCCAGGGCCTTCTTGTCAAAAGAGCCGTTGCCCGTGGACGGGAGCAGCAGCGGTAGAGGCTGCAGCTTGGGCTGCCATGACGCAGCGGCGTGCCATGACGTGCAGACGGACGCGAAGCGGGCGCGGTCGTAGGAGGAGGAGAAGTGGCGGTAGATGGTGCTGAGGATGTCGCCGGGGAGGTCGGGCCACCGTCCTTCGATGCCGGCGTCGTCCGTCATCGAGATCCAAGTGAGAATATACTCCCTCTGTTTCAAATTACTCCGCGCGCACGCTTACCTAGATGGCCTATTATTCTCTCATTTTTTATTAAAAAATTCCTACGATTTTTGGTATATGTAATATACATTTCATACTATCTATTTCAAAAATTCTAGGATTTTTTTGAATGAAAAATAACTAAGTATTAGCCCACCTACATAAGCGCGCCGGCGGAGTAATTTGAAACAGAGGGAGTATGTCGTACCTGAAAATCCATGGATCTTCTCGATCGGCGTATATAAGCAAGTTGCGCGGCAGCGGGACGAGCACGACAAGGCACCTAGTCAACTTAAATTTACTAGTATGTAATGTATCCAACTAGACACGTATCGGATTCTGATTCTACTCGAAGATGGATTGCAAAGATGGAAGGAGAAAAGTGAAAATATCATGAAAGATTAATTTTTGTACTACTCTAACATTTGGGATATCTCCTCTGAGTAAATCGTTGGTAGTTGGGCTTTTAGAATTATTTTGACGACTACGGAAAACACAGAAATTCGGTCCGGAAATTGAAGCGTCAAGGCAAAGCGGGGTCCGATTTTGTCGGTATGGATCGCGATACTCATAGTTGGTGTACCAAATGCTTATAGGGTCTTTTTCGATACGAATTTAACAAAACGTTTGAAACACGAGAAAAGTCGCTAACACCCGTCAAATTAGGCCCCACCTGCCAATTTTGACCGTTAAGTCGCCATCCTGGCTGTCATGTAGACTTGCAGCGTTAGCGCCCTCGTGTTCAAACTTTTTTTTACGCGGCCTTCTTCTTCTTCTCCAAAGGAGCGATCTGTGGTAGCCGTCATGGCGCGGAGCTGGAAGAGAATTCCTTCAGCGGCGAGATCTGGCACCTGGCTGAACCTGATCGGCCCCGCCCTCCTCCTCCAGAACCGGAGCTCGATCCATGGCATGGCACCGGGACGAGATTTTGGTCCTGTTATCCTCCTCTAGAATCTGAACTCATCGTCGCCGTGGTCACACTCTTTATTATGAAAGACCAGATTGGCCCGTAGCTCAAAATTTCGTTAGCCTACACGTACTACACCGGCGGCCGCCATCGGATTAGGTCGCGTCGGCGTACCTCTTTGGCTGTCGGCGTAGCCCAGGCCATCGGCATCTCCCAACTAGGGCGACAATGAGAGCCGTCCGTCGGCGTATCTCGACCGTCGGTGCGAGGCATGTGACAGATGGCGTTGATGGTGCGGCGGTGCCGCCGGTGTACCTGTCCAACAAAAATAAAAGTGTGTCAACCACATCGTGCTCACCATCGGCATCGTCGCCGCTGCCGCTCGCGTTGTGGTCTACATGTGAGAGACAGTAGGGGCGGCGACATCCCCTCCTGTTGCTAAAAGAGCCAGATTATATTGTGTATCGTGCTTCCTGGGAGCCTCTCGGCGCGTGTTGCCACACATCACGCTCGGCGCCGAGGGTACACGGTGACATGTTCGTGTGCGAACACATCTTAAAGCACAATACTAAAATGTGAGCCACTTAACGTCTTAAACAGTCCTTTCCTTCTCCTCTTTGCTCTTCACACTAGTGGAGAAAGGGCTTCTAGTCCCGGCCCGTAAGGGGCTTTTGTCCCGGTTGGCAAACCGGCACTAGCCAAGCGGGACTAAAGGTCCGCGCATTAGTTTCGGTCCGGTTATCAGCCGGGACAAATAGTCCTTCACGTGGCCGCCGCGACGCGCGTGGGGTGCATTCCTATTTTTCCCGGTTGGTTTTACGGACCACAACAAATGGTTCTCCGTCGCAGAAGCATTTTGGTCACTTTCTCTGTCGCGGCAGAGAATTCATTTTGTATTTTTTTATTTTTTTTATTTCAAAATAGTTTTCGAATATTTCTACGCTACCACATACCGTATGTATTCGTGCATATATAAGATAACTTGTCTTACGAGATCGAGCATACAAATATATATAATTTTGATAGTTACATGCAGATCATAATTACCGGATTAGAGCCCGTCTATTCGATTACACGGCCAGGGATCATTAGTAGTGCATATTCACACTAAATTCTCCGACATCGTCTACCATCTCTTTTAACAAAAATTCCGCCAGTTCATCTACAATTCCTAGTACGCGTAGCTCTAGTAGGAGCTGATTTCGCATGCTCTCGAAATATATAAGAAAAGGAGGTCAATATGAATATTAATCATGATAACAAAAAGTGACGGTAATAAAATGATGTTATGAATGTATTGCTTACGTCGACTCTATAATCTTTGTGCTTAGTGGTAAACGTGCGAATGAACTCGCAAACATAGTATCCATGTAGATTCGTCCCCGGTGGCTGCCTCGTGCACTTTACGAGAATAGAATTTAATCAAAGTAATAATTTAGCATCATAATTGTATTAAAGCTAGAAGTAAAGAGATGCACGGGCATATCACGTATTACTTACCGAGACCAGAGTAAACGCCAGCTTCTCACTAAAGGAACACGTAACCTCACGCTTGAACATGTTCCAAAACCTGCCCGGCAAAAAAAATGAATGAGTTATTCATTACCTGATATCTCAGGAAATCAACAAAAGAGACCAATATAGCGCGAAAATTACTTCTGGAGCATGTCCCATGCTGCGGAACTCTTTCAGGTGTCTCTTTAATGGGTCCATGACTTCAACTATTCCCTTATCAACTTGAATGTCTAGCAGAATCCAGTGGAACCTGCACATGTTTATATATACATCAGAAACTCATCAGTTACACTTAATATCGAGTAAGAAAAAGTGAATCTGTATAACAGAGTAAGACCCTCACTTGAAATTGTAAGAAAACAGTATGTTGTCACATAAATTTTGCTCCGTTATAAACCTTAGAAGGTTTTCCTGCATATCCTTGGGTTTTTTTTGTTAGCGTATCTATATGTACTTTATCTGTTTCAATAAACCCAACACTATAGAGTGTCCTTTTTTACATTTCTGCATCTTCATTCTGCATAATAATAGAGTACAAAAGGATATAGTATGGATAATTACATGCAACAAACTGAACAACTTATATGTATGAATTCAACAACTTACACACAATAGCAACTATGTTAGATTTGTCGAGGGCATCTAAATTGTATAACTAGAAGAGTTTTAGAAACTCAACATGGACCTCTTTGGCTCGGAAGTAGTACTCACGTGAGACTTTTGCCATGATCATTGTTCTGTCCTCCTTTATGACTCTCAAGTATCATTCATGGAGATTCCACATTTGCGTTGGCAGTTCTTGCAACTTCTCTTTTCTAACCAAATCCATCCCTAGGACATATCTAGGGACTAAATCAGCCTTGGGAAACTTGTCGTCTTGGGAACCTAGCAATTCAGCAACACTCATATTCATAGCGGCCGCCCACTTCGTAGCTTCTTCCATATCCTGCAGCAGCTGCTGGGAAACGTCTTTGGATAACACCTTGAGGGGTGGGATCGATTGCTCGGCCTGTCACATATGTAAGAATTTATTTCTGGAGTATGCGAGAGATTGTTTTTACTAAGAACTTGCTAAAAAATAAAGGATGACGGATGGCCTGGACAATGATGCCATGTGGAGGATATAGGCTTGATGGTGAAAAGAGCATGCTTGGATGAACTTGTGGAGACTGGAACAAGAGGATACATGCCACCATGACACGGACCTCTAAACATGATTTGTTGTGTTGCCTGATCCTTAATCAAGAAAAAGAATGGGTGAATTTCAATAAAGGAATTATTGTCTAAAGCAATCTTATGAGCAAAAAGCAAGTTCATGGAAGCACTGGGAACATGTAAAATATCTCGAAGATGTAAGGAGCTATGTGGGGTGTGCAAAACTGAATGACCAATGTGTGCAATATCCATACCTTTTCCACTGGCATTATGAACCTGGTCACGTCCCTAGTAATTTTCATGAAGTTGCAGCCTATTGAGTTGCCCTGTAACATGAGTTGTTGCCCTAGTGTCCATGTACCAGTTGGTGTCTACCCCATAGGCTCCCTTTGTATTGTTGGGGCTATCATCATCATCATCATCCACAGCGTCACCAACACTCGTTGGTAGTATGTCTCTCCTTGCAGATTTGACAAAAAACGCCCTCTTTCCAAGGAGTAGCGACACGATCAGGCCTCTTACCATTCCCCCCTTTTGGGCGTCTCCCTGGTCCTGACGGCCACACCGTGGGGGTTGTGGTGGGCGCGACTGAGGAGGTGGAGACAGGTATCGGGGAGGCTGATAGGTAGGAGGTGAGTAAGGTTGGGGTGTGTAATGGGTTTGGTGTGATGGATATGAAGGTGGGGAATGTGGGTAAGACAGAGGGGTAAGCGATGGATAATATGGGCAGGAGGTGGTGCATATGTCAGGTTGTATGGTGGTGGTGTGGGGTTTGGGTGGTTGCAGGATGGTGGAGGTGTGGGGTTTGGGTGGTAGGAGGGTGGGGGATTGTGGTGTGATGGTGGGAGGGGTAGAATGGATGGTTTGTCATGGACGCCCCCATGGGAATAGGGAGGGCGACGTTGAGCGGTATTGACTGGTGAGGTAAACGTATCAGTGTTTTGGCCCATAGAAGCAAGCATGTCTTCACAATACTCATAGGACAGAAGCTAGGAGCACATGTCATGGAGCGTGGTGGCAGGGTTGGCGTTGATTCCTGCAACAAGAGGATTGAAAGTACCATCCAGGCCATTGAGGATGTAGTCCTTGAGATCATCATCATCAACCTTCTTCCCCGCAGCGGCGAGCTCAGAAGAAAATCCTTTCATCTTGGTGAGGTATTGACTAGCAGTCATATTGAGTTTCTTGGTGTTGGTGAGGGCGCCACGAAGGAAAGAAACCCTGGCTTTGGATTCAGTAGAGTAGAGAGAATTGAGAGCACTCCAAACCTCCGCAGCATGATTGAGACCAAATACCTAAGGAAGCACATCCTCGGATAGGGAATTCATGAGGATACCTATTGATCCTTTAGGACCCATGCATCATAGGCAGGGTTGGGAATAGATACCTTCTTGTGGTTTTCATCTTCGGCTTCCAAGCGCTCGGGCAGTACCACATCGATGCCCTCGAGAAGACCCATGGACCGAGCACCACAGAGGGTAGGAAGAACTTGAGCTTGCCAGTAGAGGAAATTGTTGCGGGTGAGCTTCATGGCCGGCGGGGCGCCAATGGCAGCCGAGGGTGGCGGTCATAGATGTAGACATAGAGGAAAAATCTTGGGGAAGGGAAGGGAGAGTTTATGGAGTGGAATTGGTAGAGGAAAAAGAGGGGAATCTGATGGTGGTGTTTGTAGGAGAGATCTTCGGAGAGAGAGGAGATTGCGGTGGCGGCTAGATGTGAGAGGAGAATGGCTCCATGTTGAAGAGGTCGATCGATGCCTGTTAATATAGTTGGAAAAGCCCCAACGTGGTATTGTACAAGGAGGATACGTGTCAATTACAAACTCTAACATTGCGTTCTCCTCACAAGATGATTCATCGGCAAAGGATGGTGAGCGCATGGCGATCCCACCCTTTTCTCCATTTAAAGCAGCCAAGATATTTGCATAGGAGCGCCCAAAATTGGCCAGGCTAGCCCTGAAGATTAGGACTTTAAGAACGAGACGTTAGCTGACAGGTACAAAAAGCTCAAGGTGGGCAATAGTGCAGGTAAAGCTTCATCTAGAGAAGGACATAAGGACAAAATGCCAGACCCCGGAGAAGCCACTAGAAGCTTAGTTCTTCTCTGGCATTAGGAATAGCTCTACAAATTGTTGCTGCATTCCAATTCAAAGTTGCTTATTTTGGTAGTTCTGTTCAAACCAAGGTTCAGATGGTTGATTTTTGTATCAACCCTATCTGATCTCTGTGATTTGTAATAATTATATACTTATGACTTCGTAATAAAGGGTTGTGTGAATCCTTGGATGCAGAGGCCCGGGGCCAACCCCATTTCGAAAAAGAGAGGTAAAAAATAAGACTACAATAAAACCAGAATGAATGAGATCCATTGCAAGCAAGGCATTGTTAGTCGCGAACTCGCGATTTGATCAAATATTTTGCAAGCAGAATTTATTGACAGAGCGTTAGGCGCCATTTCCTATTCATCACAACTTTTTCGTTAAGCGCCATTTCCCAGTCCATTAGACCATGTACAATGGTAGAGAGCATGTCTTTTTTAGCTCTCCACATCATCTAGAAAAAAGATTAGAGATAAATTGTACAAACGCATTATCTCTAAACTATCATCCCTAGCAATTAATGAGAGTTAACTATGTTTAGTATGTAAAATTGTGTTGCTAAGGGAAAAAATATGGTACAATAGAAAAAAATAATCTTCTCTTATTTTATAAGATACCATTCCTTAGCTTAGAGAAGGCAACCTATATTTTCTTAATTCTTCCTCCTTTAACTAATCAAAAATCCACATGGAAGCTCTAAGCAAAGACTGGTATCACCTTATTGTGCATGTCCTTACATTGCTTAACTTCTTACTTATTGGTGAAGTTGAACAGAAGATGTAGTGAATTAACCTGACTGGAAAAAATAGTAAGTACAGTACATCAACTAGCGTCTTCACCATGAATTACACAAGCAGTACATATACTATATATCTTACATGTTGAAAAACCGATGCATTCAGAACTGATGGAATAATAAATCACCCAAGAAACTTTTTCCAGTAATTTTTGTATTCACTACAACCCCGGACCAAGTTCGATCTCTACGAACTCATGCAAGTAAATAATATGTGTGTTACAACTTACAAGTACATATGTTCGAAAATTATGCAAAACTGATTGAATAATAAATGGAATTGTACGGCAGTACGTATGATGAATCACTGAATAATCTGATCTCTCTAGAGAGGGAGTGCGTGCGGGTTGGCGCCACCGCGGGAGAAGGTGGAGTTTGCGACGAAGGAGGAGGACGCCGGCTGCTTGACGACCACTCTGTTGCTGTTGTATCCGGCGCCGCCCCCGGCGCCGCTGTTGATGCTCATCATGGTCATGCTCATCGACGCAGAGTACCCGCCGCCGCCACCAGCCCCGGTGCTGTAGGAGGCGGAGATGGAGGTGGTGGACGACGAGGAGGAGGGCTGTCGCCGGCGCGGGGCGGGGCCCTTCTCGGCCCAGAGCAGCTCCTCTGCCCTGAGGGCGGAGGAGCCCTTCCCCCACCCATGGAGGCCGCAGGAGCAGAGCAGCCCGGCGGCGGTGGAGGTGGTCCGCCCGGCCTTGTGGATGTAGCGGTGGCTGTACTTGCGTCCCAGGCAGTCGACGCACTTGCGGCCCTCCGCCATGTCGCCCATGCCGACGCCCACGCAGCGGCGGCAGTAGACGCGGCCGCAGGCGAGGCAGCGGTGCCGGAGGATGTGCACGTAGGTGCTGCAGTGCGCGCAGAGGTTGGAGTGCGGTATGCCCGGCCGCCTGTAGTTGCCGACGCCGCCGTTCCGGCGTAGCACGTTGTTATTACCGCCTCGCAGCTGCTGCTGCTGCTCCGTTCCTTCCGACGGTCTGATGGCGGTAGAACGGGACCGGCGTCCTGCCGGAGGGGGCGAAGGAGAAGGGGACAGCTGGAAACCTGCCGCCGACGTCGGGTAGATGACGCCATGGTCGTGCTGGTGGTCGTCGCCGTCGGTGTCGGAGTCGACCTTGTAGGTGAAGATGTTGGTGGAGGACCTGACCAGTGCCGCCTTGCTGTGGCGCTCGTTGTCCTCGTCCTCGACGATGGCGGCCAAGGTCTTAGCCCGCGAAACAGCCGCCCCTGGTGGCGGTGCGACGAGGTCCTTGAAGGTGAGCTCGACGGAGTCGTCGGGGACGGCCCGGTAGAGGTCCTCCAGCTCCAGCCGCGCCATCCGCAGCGTCGCCACCTTCTCTCCCATCGTCTTCCTCAATCGAATCGAATCGATCCTTGGTTCCGCTCGCTCGCTCTGCCCCACCATGATCCTGTCGGTATATGTACTGACGGGATCGGTGCCGGCCGCGCCGGCCGACGGGAACCTGTCCAGCTAGCCGTTGTACTCATTAGGCAGCCACCAATAACAAGGTGGATGAATTGGTACTAGCCTGCAGATAGCTGACGCCGTCTGTCGGGCGATTCTTCCGTGGGCGCCTTATTTTGTTCCATTCGAACACTCCCACGCACGTACGGTTAACCCGGCCGGCCGGCACCGGCACCCCATCATATCATCACCAATACATTATGCTATTTCGAAGAAAACTTGAGCATCTCACTGTACTTATATGCAAAGTATATTATGGATTAAACATGGACCAATTCGACCAAAAAGAAAATAAATAACATAGACCTGGTCCTGTTAAAAAAAGAAAGTAAAACCATATCATTCGACCATGGATTGAAGAAGTAGTCCTACTATACTATAGTAGCCTCATGACACCAATACATATTCTTGCTCAAGTTGTACATATATGCAGCTTATACTGGGACAATGAAAGAGGGCCAGGGGATTCAATGGTCCCCCTACCTTTTTGATTCCTAAACTGATAAACAGTGTCATTTTATTTGAGAACCAATGAAGTGCGCCGAATGGGTTTTCCTAAATAAAAACAGAAATACTTGAAGCCAGTGGCATATATTATTTTTAGAGAGCACACGATCCAAATCACCCATTTGATTTACGATGCCACCAGCAAGATGGCAACACTTTCAGTGTTCAGGTCCTTTTTCACCGCCACATGTCAAAACAATGATTGTGTCGTGCAAGAAACTGCCCGCGCGCGATTGGAATCCTATAATTTTTAGAGGGAAGGGGTGAGTGGATGAAGAGAGGACAAACTAACTAACCAATTAGGACGCTTGAAGTACAATATCTAATCGAGATCATTATAATCCATGCATAAACTTAGTTACTGTCGTGGTTTCATCACGGTAGTAGTCATCGGGGTGGCTTACAAAGCTTAGAACTAGGAGGCACGTAGTTTCCTGGTACGAGAAGATTGGCGCAACACGATGTACCTAGATTCGACCACTCGCTCTCTCGAGGCAAAGAACCTACTCATGCTTATTCTTCTTTTTTACGGGGGAAAGGAACTTGAACCTATTCCTGCTTGTCTATTAATTATCTTTGAGTAGGAATTTATACAAGGTTGCTTGTGAGCTATGGATTGTGTGAAGTGTCCAAGTCAAGGCGATCCCTACCTGCGTTACATGGCCGGCCTAGGATTACAAAAATATATCCCAAATCGGTCCAGAACTAGAGTCCTAGCAGAAGCTGGGCTACTCATTCCTTGCACAAAAGTTCTCGTACGCCACCTTGGATACGAACTCCCCCTCGATGTGGCTTTAGGCGAAAACCAGCTCAGTCTTCCCTATGTATATAAATGGTGCCGCAGCGAACTTACTGCACATTCCCTGAAATAAAATTAAAAAAGCAATCTTACTGCGACATCCTTTTCAGGACGAAGGCAGTACATCCTTTTCACTGCTTAATTATTACTAGGAGAGGAGATGCCACAATATACCAGATTACATATACATAGTACTATCATCATAATCCACCATGCAGGACTGGGTTCAACACACATAGAACCCACAAGTGTAATAGTACTTCCACCCAGTATTTACCACACTGGTTTAACGATTAGACTGCTTACTACTACTACTAGTAGTACTAGAAGAAACGGCGGTCTGCACGACTCACCACATCACTTTGCAGCTGACACAACGATATACTACCGACAACACTTTACTTCACTCTGCACTCTACCACGAAACTCTGCTAACCTCTACGACATCATCCGTGCAATATGTGGTCGCTCTTTTCTATTTTCCAGTATTTATATACCCCCTGCCCCCTACCCTCCCATTATAGACTTTTCTATGAAGCAAGAAGCGAGAGACCCCAAACATCTACTCTAGATCACTTCCTGATGAAGCAAACTCCTCTACCAGCTCAAAGGCATCGACTTCCGCAAAGTAGGCCCTCCGCTCATCGATGAAATCCTGGCTTGGTAACGGCTCACCAGAGCTCTCGTCCAAAGGCTCCATGTGCGGATGCTCTTCCCTTGTTACCTAAGACCCAAGCACAGCGAGGTAATATATAAGAGTTCACACAGTTCTCTACAGAACTATATAATAGAACCAAAGAGTTCCATGGAATGGAACTAGATACACAGAGTAGCAAACAGGGACCTTGCAATTTTCACAAGAAGGGCTGCTAGATGCCATATAAAAAAAGTTAGCATACTGGTACTCAGAGTCCTGATATACCTTCCTTGCCTTCTTGCTGGGAGGTGATGATGTCCCAGGCAGCACGTCCCCTGTCTTTTCCTTTGGTTTACTGGAGGTATACAAGGGGAAGATCAGTAGATACGAAATAGCCATGATAACATCGAAATTGGACTTATGTTCAGCACTGCAGCAATAGAACGTCACGCGAAGGCAAACAAAAGGCAGCATGAAAAATTAAGTGGAACAAAAAGATGGACAATATGGATATGATACCAAACATCATGATGGAGCAGACAAAGGCTACAATGCCAAATGATTGTAAATGTAATGCCCACAGGTCCAAAAATGCTGCAGCAACGTATTTCCACGTTTCATTGAATAGGTGCAGGAGCAGTCAATGGAAATGGTTGTGCGGTCAGGGTCACACAGACAAACCGATTGCACGTCTTTCATTGCTTTATGTAAAAAAGTCAATATGCCAAACTGGGTTTTACATAGTGTTCGACACCAAACACTCCACTTCCCGTACTTCAGACCCGTCCCTAGTCATAGGCCTCACACGCTTCTAATACTGTCTTTAGCTGGGCATCAGTGGTTATATGGATTACCAGACAACAGAATATCCTACATTGCAATGAACGTCCTCACAGAAGAAAGGACAACATTGCAATGGGTGGATGAACACTATCAAAGAACACATAACCAGGAAAGTGAGACATCAGCGAAATATCAGTAATACAAGTGGACTGCTTATCATTTGCTAACAGAATGAAGACACATTTCTTTCCATTAAATAATATGATGCAATGAGTGTGCACTACCTACGCATTTATTGCTAAGTTGTAAATGATCATTACATGGAACTGATTGCTAATGTAGACATACCTGATCTTTTTAATCTTCTTTAGGTGAGAGTTAGCACTTTGAACGTCCCTTTTGGCTTTATCATTGCCCTTAATGACAGCAACTGCTAACAATAAATAAATAAAATAAGATGATAATTCCAATGTGTCTTGTTAGTAGGAGCAAAACTTCGAGCAGATGACACATTATTTCACCATGCAAGCTACTAGTACTGTTGTTTCTTCTTTGAAATTTAAAGAAAGAGAATGAATAATATTGCTCCAAGTGAATCTAACAAAGTGGAGGCACGGTATTCACACCACAACAGAACAAAGACTAGTGGTTCAGAAAACACCATGGCCAGGAAAACTTTTTTACATAGAGCATTGTGGTAACATTGGGCAACACTAGCTGAAGCCATTGCCTCTGAGCAGAGCAGGTGCAACTAAACGATCCATGTCACACTAAACCATCCACATATTGCAAAGATGCTTTAGTGTCGCAAGCAAGCAGAAGCAGTGCATATGTTCCTAGGATCAAATTAGCACAAAGTGACCTTCATGGACATTGGACAGTGACGGCACAGTGGTAATAGAAAAGAAATTTGAGATTAATTTAGTAAGAGGAACCGACTAAGGCAATCCGGTAGCTTGCTAGCTAGTGCAGGAGCCGCCGCGGCTGTCGGCGGGACGGGATCCATCAGGCCCCCACTCTCTAGAGTCTAGGCTAGGAACAATCAAGTGATTTCGAATCCAGCGGAACCCTAGCTCTAACAAGCAACGGAGATGGTGCGGCTTACCAGAGAGAGGAGGAGGAGGAGGCGGCGGCGGAGTGCAGCGGGTGCGGGGGGCGGTGGAGGCGCAGGAGCCTATGCTGCTGGTGCTGCTGCCGGCGCTGGGGCTTGTGCGGGGCTTGAATCGCGCGGCGGGCTTGAGGCGGATGAGGACGGAGGTGGAGGGGGAGAGGTTCGTGAGGTCGCCGAGGGGAAGCCGTCGCCGCCGCAGCAGCATCCTCTCGCCTCGGGTTCCGGCGACGGTGGCCATCTCTCTCTTCTCTCTCCCTCTCTCTCTCCCTCTGAGTGGAAAGCGATGGATTTGGGCTTCCAAATCGTGTGGGGAGAAAATAGCACTCCAGTCCAGTAGTTAGGCCCATTATATTACATGGTTCGAGAAGTTACCAAAACCTCTCCAGATGGCTTGGTCTCTGTCGTGTAGCCCTGTTCTGACCCGTGGCCCTGTTTATGGCGGGAGAACCTCGATTCCCTCCAATGGCGGGCCATGGCAGAATGGTCTCACTAGGACCGAGTCCATTTTTCTCTCTCCGACTCCAATCCACCCTTTCATTATCATTCGCGTCCCTTCGAGCTCTCCGCTTCCATCTCTCGTACGCCATTTGGACTTCAGATCTAAGACTGCGAGGCGGTTGACGCTGACGATTCTGGATGATGCAGAGGAGGATGGAGCCTAGGAGAGTGGAAGGCGGGGTACTCTTTGAGCCCCGCGCATGCTTCGACTGGGGGGTCGAGATTTCGAGCTAGGTATTTCAGGGTGTGAGGTCTCTCAGGAGGAGGCCAGAGGTTCAGGCGAGTCAGGTTTCAGCCTCTGCATATGCTCCTTCGGCCCCATCGCCATCGAGTCTCCTGGATGCGGTGCTGGGGAACGGCTTTCTCCCTCGTTGTGTTTAATCCACGCTAATTTTTGCGATGATACGGCGATAGTTGCCAGCTGGGACTCAGCCTCGACGGGAGGAGATGCGGAACAACGCCATGAAGGTGGGGAGACCGCCGCGTGCTACCTCTCCTCTCTCGCTGGCGGAGCAGCAAGCGCGCAGGATGCTGTGTCAGAACTGGTCGTCGATTCGGATGGAACCGGAGTTCTTGAGGAGGAAGATGGGGCCGCGGTGGGACTTCTGCAGCTCAACACGAAAGCATGGGTTTCAGTTCTGACCCTCAAGTTGTTGCTAGAGTTCTGTCTGAATCCTTGAATCGAAGGAACTCGACCTTTTGGCAGAATTCGAATTGGCAGTTGGGTGGAGATAACGCTGCTAGGAGGGTACGAATATGGAGGGGGCCAGTCACCAGCGAGGCTTTGGCTGTTGATAGTAGTGGCATGGAGTTGGGGTGCTTTTTTGACAAACTATGGAATATTCCATAGAAGCTCACATGCTCCCAACACCACCGTCCATCCCCCTTTTTGGCCAGCTTTGCCCTATATCTAAGGATCCACCCCTTCTATTGGGTCTATAAAAACCGTTTCTAGGGTTCGGCTGGTCTTCAACCCTGTTATCCCGGCGGCGGAGGAGACCTCAGGTTAAAGTGTTTGGGTGTAGAGGATTCTTCTGAGTGTTTTGGTTCTGAGGTGCTGGGTGTAGGGGAGATGGCTGATCGTGGAAGAGGGAGGGGAGGGGTAAGATTGGGAACCAAAATCAGAATCAATGGAGACAGCAGCCGCAGCAACAGATGCAACAGCAATCGCAGCCATTTGATTTTGGTCAGCGACCCCAAATTTTCCCCTCTCAACAACCTCCCTTTGGTTTTCATCCTTCTGGTATGCCCCCTCCTTGGGGGTCTTGCTAGAGGTTTTCATGGTTACCCTCCCCCCATCTTGGAATGCCTTCAAATCAATGGATTGCTCCCCCCAAATAACCAGCAACAGTTCCAGGAACAGGACGCAAGTGAGAATCAGACAGGCAAATCAAAAGTGAATCCAAAGCCTAAGAAGAAAGGGGTTTTGGGTCAGAAGGATGTGTCTATGTCTGCTCCTGCTATCCTTTGTCTCTTCTCAGATTAACTATGTTGACACTATTTGTCTGTGTTGTGGTGAGCTAGGACACCACCAGGCTACTTGCACTAAGTTTCACATGTGCTTTATCTGCAAGTCCTTGGTGCACAATGTTAAGAATTGCCGTGTCAAAGAAAAGACCCAATCAGGTTGCTAGGTATGTTGGCAGTGGGGCTTCTGGCTTAGGCTTTTATAAGATGTTTTAGTTTTTTCTAAAACATATGTATCTATACACATTTCTTTTTAGTATGTAGGTTCTTCCCAAATATTAGGGACATCTTTATATAAATAGCTTGGCCCATATAGCATATGTGACCGGAGTATTTTGCCTAAGCTATTTGTACCTAACGACGTGTACACTACTTTTGTTTTTCTATACAAATCTAGGATTTGCAGTGTGAGTATAAAATACGGAATAGAAAAAGGGGGTGAAGACGTTTCTTTTCCCGCGGACGCCGCCGCTAGAGGAAAAAAACGATCTTGCGCACAAGCCTTTCGACGTCGGCCTGCGGCGGCTCCCCCCGCAGACGACCAGGGGGTCGCCAGATTCACGTGTGTGGATAGTTTTAGCCTAAATTAGCTTTATTTTTAGGTTGTTCACCGTCTTGGTTTCGGGGACGATGATGGAGGCGCTGAATTTTTTTCCAGATCCTTCTCGGATGGATTTGGAGACCAATCTATTCAAGCAAGAATGGTGCAACGGTGGTGGCATCCTCGTGGTGGATGTGTGTCCTCAGTCTCCACCGCTACTGCGGAGTTTGCTCCAGCGCCGACGTGGAACCTGGGAGGTATTCAAGGAGCGCATATGAAAGATGGTGGATCGTGTGTTGGTCCGTGGTTCGTGGATGGAAGGTATGGTTTCCTTCTCCGACGCCTTAGTCGCGTGGGGGTGCATGGTGCTAGATCTGGAGTTCGATCGCGTGTCCGCGGTGCTGCCCCGGTCCTATTTGTTCAACGACAATGGTCTCACCTTCGGTGAGCCACCTTGGAGTTCCACAAAGTTGCATATCAGCGATGGAGCCGCATCGAGCTCGGGTGAGGAGGTGATCCATCATTTTTTCCTTTGGTTGTTGTTGTTATGGTGCCAGGCAGGTGATGCGTTTGCGTCAAGCTCAGGGGCTGGTGAATTGTAATTTTCTTTCTTGGTTGGTAGTTCTTTGCGCAAGAGCTTGCAGCTATTTTTTTTCAGTTTTGTCAGGTTGATGTTTATGTGCCTTGTACTATGACCATTATATGATACTAGCACAAAACCCGTGCGTTGCTACGGCATAACACCAAATCAAATTAATAATGTTTTATATTGTCAAATTCATAGTCGAATCCAAATATCATGGAGTCTTTGATCGACATTTCATTTGTACCACACAATGGCATAGGCTCGTAGCGTGCCGAGGCTACCGTCTAGCCCGCAACGCAGTCGGCGCCCTCTGTAGATCGATGTTACTCGTGAAGTTTGAGATTGGAGGACAGGTCCATGAGATCATTGGTCCATGGTTACCAAGACCATCTGACGGCAGCAGCGGCGGCTTGAGAAAATGCATATTTTTTCTCTTGGCCGGACGGATCGGGTACACTAAGCCATATATATAAGCGTGTAGTTCAAAGAAACTCATCGAGACTTTTTTTTGCGGACTTACCGAGGTCACATGCATCCATAGGCTTTGATCAGGAAAGCTAAGAAACGATCAGGACACAATTTAGAAACCCGCGACACGCACAACTCCAAGTCGATTACTACTCCGATAGCTCTCATCCATGTTTACGTAGGTAAACCAGTAAACCAGTCAGGAAGAAAACACGCACGGCTGATCAAACAAAAAACAGACACGCCTTTGACGTACAGACGAAAGTGTATTTTCTTCTTTTTCACTTAACGGTGGTATTAGTGAGTAATTTATTTTTTGGTCAAAGGGTAAAGTCGCATATTTTTTCTTTTTACTTACCGGTGGCATTGATGGGTAATTTATTTTTTGATCAAAGGGTAAAGTCGCGTATTTTTTCTTTTTCACTTACCGGTGGCATTGGTGGGTAATTTATTTCTTGGTCAAAGGGTAAAGTCGTCTAAAAAAGTGTAGGTACTACAAGAAACACTCTTTCCTTTATTATTATAGCAGAAGTGCCCGTGCGTTGCACCGGGAAAACGAATCCAATTTACATGAAAAACTTTTTGTCATGCCTCACCGCATTTTTATCTTGGCCGAACATATTCACACAAGTTACAGAGCTGTTCTATAACAAAGGAATTATTTTCACCAACTATATTGACATGTGATCTTTACGCTCGTATCGACCACCGACTATATTGGCATGTGATCTTTACGCTCGTATCGACTTTTTAAAAAAAGACGGAGTTCCACTTTTCAGACACCTACAAGGACCCATATTTGCTATCCTACTCAGATGAACTGCATGTAGTACCGAATCACTTGTCCTAGTTGTATGACATTTTCTTTAGACGGGTCAAATTATACAATTAACTAAAATTCATGTAAAAAATAAGGATGTCCGCTTTGTCCTTTTTTTCTGCTATTTTTTCCTTTTTCATTTTGTACTCTAATTAGAATATAAATATTTGCACATGAATAAATTCAACAATCTATTCATATTTTTAAGCGATGTAATTTAAATTAAATGCGACTTTCCTTACCGTAAGTAAAATTGACATTACAGATCAATTATTTGCGGTTGTAGCAGGTAACTTATCATCTACACACAAACAGCTAGGAACCAGATAGCAGTAAGATCCATATGTACATATCATCCACGCACACACATAAAGCTTGTGAGTAGAGGCACCAGCTACCAAGCACATGGGCGAGGAGCAGAGGAAGACCGGGACAAACTGATGGCCGGAGGCTGCTCAACGCATGCCTCATGCTAGCCTTGGTCGACGCAGGTGAGCGGCTCGCGACTCACCACCTCCTAAGTCCTAACCTGCTCCTCGACATGCCCTGGTCGACGCAGGCGCTGGCTCATCGTGTCGCGCAGCCCATCTGCTCCCCATACGTGCCTGCTCTCACCGACCTAGAGGCGCCGGCGGGGCTGAATCGGCCGCGGCGGCGCGTCCCTGGCCGGAGCACCGCACCGATCTCGTCATACTTGCGAGGCGCTCCCGTCAGAATCCAGAAGCCCGTTGTCAGTGTATCTTTTTCACGATGCATGTATCTACTTCTTCTCCATTACCAACCCCTTTCTCTGTATCTGTATCCTTTTTTTTGCGAATGTTCTGTATCTGTATCTTTGTATGTACCAAACCCAGCAGCGGGCACTGTGGCAGCTGGCAGTAGCAATTAGAACCAGAAATCGAGCTAGGTAGCAAATTCAAAGAACAAAATCAACTGATGCTAAGAAAATTGGGAGGAAATCCTACCTGTCGTTTTCGTCGTCGTGGATGTGTCCGATGATGCGGGGAGGCACTGGCGACTGGCTATTGTGGTGGGCGGCCACGGATGCCATGGTTGAGGAAGGGAGGCATGGCAGCAGAGAGCCACGACCGATAGCCCTACTTGACCTCGCCGCCTCTCCATGGTCACCTCGGCTCCTGCGCGCTTTCACCAACTACTCCGATCCATCAATCCCGGCCAAACCAAATAAAAGTGCGAACGGTTTTTTAACTTACCGGTAGAATTGGTAGTAATACGTGGTTTGCTATTTCTAGGTAATATGTGGTTTCGTGGGAGGGCAAAATAGTCCAAAAAAGTGTAGGTACTACAAGAAACACTCCTTCCTTTATTATTAGGTATAGACTAGCAAAATGTCCACGCGTTGCTGCGAAAGAGCAAGTTTGTTCCCGAATGGTATCCCTATTTGTTACTTAGTAAATAACTTTCTAATTTCAAAGTAGAAATTCTATTTTTCTTTTTTTCATGTCTAAAAGACTGAACATGATTTTAAAAGAGAACATAAATAATAATTAAAGAATAGACCCTTGACCTGAATGCTAATGCAAACTGATCATGACGTGATGTAAAACTGAACTGGATATCCAATTGGACCTGATTCCCTGCGGGATGGCCAAGAGGCGGGAGGCGAACGTGCTGCCAGGTACTGCTTGAGCGATGAAGCAGGCGACGACGACGTACATAGAGCAAAGGCACGTGGATTTTGGCTGGCGATGGGACGTGCAGCCAGGTGCTGCTTGAGGCCTTGAGCTGAAGAACCTCCCAGATGCCCCCGCCTAATCCAACACCAACGGCGCTGCAGCGGGTGTCTTCACGGCGGATGATGTATTGAGCCATGGTGCCGACGACCGTCGAGACAACGACGTCTAGGGCTATACGGAGCACACCATGGAGAGAATCCCGGAGAAACACCCTTGTTTTCGTTGTTGCCGATCTCCTCTCGATCTCAAGCGGAGCCGAGACAACGACGTCTAGGGCTATACAGAGTGTCATGTAATCTAAAACCGAGTCTGGTTGAAATGTTTTAAGTTCTATTATTTATGGGTGGCACGGTGGGTATAATGTGATTTAGTGAGAGGGTAAAGCCGTCCAAAAAAATGTAGGTACTACAAGAAACACTCATTCCTTTATTATTATTAGGTATAGATATAGATATAGAGGTATATAGGTATATATATAGAGAGATAGATAAATGAGACCCGTATTACCATGAAAAAAAGTGTGAGTACAGAATCCCCTGCAAAAAATGTGAGAATAAAATCCCTACGAAAGATACTCGTAGGGAACTAGGAATATTCAAGATACCGTACGTGGTAATCTATGTATAAGTACGATCAACTCTCCCATTTAATTTTATTCTGTCCGTGCAAATAATTGCACTTATATTCCCTTTCGTTTCTGAACAGTACTCTGATTACGTCTTCAATTAGATCTAGAAATTCTATATGTGCAGCACATACCGATTGCTGCGCGCGCTGTATATAAAGGAGATCAGTCGATTTTGATTGCCAGAATATCAATCGACCACGATGCCCAACGATGGCGACAATGAAGGGCGGTGGTCCACAGACCTCCCGGACGACCTCTTGGGTGCTATTCACCACCGGTGCTCCTTGTCGTACGACCGCGCCCGCTTCGCCGCCGTCTGCAGGTCATGGCGCGCCGCCGCGTCGTGGCAGCCGAAGCTCCCGGCTCTGCCGCTGCTGCTCCCGTCGACGGGAAACAGCTGTCTCGACAAGAAGGCGCGGGCGTACAGCCCTGAGGACGGCAGGGTGCTGCGTTCTCAGCTCCCGTGGTTCCCCTACGGCAAACGGATCGTCGGATCCCATGACGGGGGCTGGGTTGCCGCCGCCATCGGCAGCCAGAGATCGTGAACCTTTTTACCCATGCCGGCCGGGTGCGGGAGAAGGGCCACATTGCGTGCAGATGCCCAACCGCTCGACGATACAACACCAGCCAAATCTCTGTTGAAAAAGTCGTCTTCTCGGATAACCCTACCTCCGAGGGCTGCATCCTCGCCGCCATGACCACAAGGTGCACGATAGCACTATGTAGTGGATGCCCGAACGCTGAAAGGTGGACAATGTTAGGAATAGACAAGTTATATTTCTCTGGGGGTTAAAGACCACAATATATAGTACAGGTACATGGCAAATATGCAGGAAGCCCCTTAACATATGGAGAAATACAATGTATAGATATCTACATCTAACACCCCTCTCAAACTCATGGTGGATCCACAACACTAAGTTTGGAGAGTAAGAAATCATGTTGCGCTCTGGTCTGTGCCTTCGTGAAGAAATCCGCCAACTGTAAATCTGAAGGCACATACTGAAGCGCAATAACCTGAGTCTGCACCTGAACACGTGTATAGAAAGCATCAACACCAATATGCTTGGTAAGCTCATGCTTGACCGGATCACGTGCAACACTAATAGCACCTGTACTGTCAGACAAAACCAGAGTGGGTGTGGTAATAGAGACCCCAAAATCCGCAAGTAACCACCGTAACTAAGTCACCTCAGCAGTCAACAAGGCCATAGCACGCAACTCAGCCTCAACACTCGAACGGGAAACCGTTGTCTGTTTCTTCGTCTTCCAAGCAATGAGCGAACCACCAAGAAACACACAGTAAGCAGAAAGTGAACAGCGATCCGAAGGATCACTCGCCCACGTAGCGTCCGAATAGCACTGAAGCTGGAGGGAGCTGGAACGAGGAAAGAAAAGACGACGAGTAATCGTACCCCGAAGATAACGAAGAACACGGAGAAGGTGACTATAGTGAACGGTGGTGGGAGCTGAAACAAACCGACTCAGAATATGAACAGGATAAGAGATGTCAGGACGAGTGACAGCAAGATAAACAAGACTTCCAACAAGATGACGATAACGCGTCGGATCAGGAAGAGGATCACCATCAGTAGGGTGAAGCTTAACATTAAGCTCCATAGGGGTCTCAACAGTGCGCTCATCCCCAAGCGCAGCACGAGCAAGAAGATCCTGAATGTACTTTTCCTAGGAGATGTAAAAACCACCAGAAGTGGAGGAGACATCAATCCCAAGAAAGTATCGAAGAGGACCAAGATCAGTCATAACAAACTGATCACGAAGACGAGCCTTAACAAAGGCGATATATTCGGAATCATCACCAGTAATGATCATATCATCAACATAGAGAAGAAGAAGAGTGCGTACACGAGGAGAAGTGTGAACAAACAGCGCTGAATCATGAGCACTAGGGAAGAAACCAGCAGCAGTCACTACAGAAGCGAAGCGCTCAAACCAGGCACGAGGGGCCTGTTTGAGGCCATAAAGAGAACGCCGAAGACGACAAACCATCCCCTCGGGAACAGAATACCCAGGAGAAGGCTGCATATAAACCTCCGCACTCAACTCACCATTGAGAAATGCGTTCTGAACATCAAGCTGGGACACAGACCAATGACGAACAGAAGCAACAGCAAGAAGAGTACGTACAGTGGTCATATGAGCCACAGGAGCAAAGGTCTCATCATAGTCACGACCATGCTCCTGCTGAAAACCATGAGCCACAAGACGCGCTTTATAGCGCTCAAGAGATCCATCAGAGCGGGTCTTAATCTTATAGACCCACTTACACGTGATAGGACGAACACCGGGAGGGGGAGAAACCAGATCCCATGTGCCAGTGCGCTCAAGCGCAGCAATCTCCTCAGCCATGGCCAGCTGCCATTCAGGATGATGCTTAGCATCCCGATAAGAAGTCGGCTCGGAGGCAACAGAAAGACCATACTGACTAGGAGAGTAACGGTTGGGGGCACGACGCTGACGAACAGGACGAGTAGAGGGAAGCGCATCAGAGGAAGACGACGCAGGAGACGATGATGAAGAAGAAGGAATAGCAGAGGAAGACTCCGGAGAACGAGGAGAACTAGGAGAACTAGACGGAGCAGAGGAAGATGGTGTCAAAGAAGATACATCAGGGGGAGGAGAGCCGGAAGAAGACACAAGAGGAGTAGAAGGAGGTGTGTCAGGAAAGAGAAGAAAAGAGATATCTTCCACCGGGTAGGTACCAGCGGTGGGACGAGGATAGAAAGGACGCGTCTCATCAAAAGTAACATCACGAGAAATACGCATCCGACGACCAATGGGGTCCCAACAGCGATAGCCCTTATGCTCATCACTGTATCCAAGGAAGACACACTCAACAGACTGAGCGGTCAGTTTGGTGCGTTCGCGAGGAGCAAGGAGAACATAGCAAACACAACCAAACAAGCGAAGCATGGAGTACTTTGGAGACTGACCAGATAGGCACTCAAGAGGGATACCACCCTGCGGAGCGGCAGAAGGCTGAATATTGATGAGGTAAGCCGACGTAGCGACAGCCTCAGCCCAGAAATGCGGCGGAAGAGAAGAGGAAATCATCATGGCACGAGTGGACTCAAGAAGATGGCGATGCTTACGCTCAGCAACGCCATTTTGGGCATGTGCACCAGTACAAGAGAACTGAGCAAGAGTGCCCTGCTCAGCAAGAACACCGCGCAACATCTGGGAGATATACTCACCAGCAGAATCAGCACGAAACACACGAATGGGGGTAGAATATTGAGTATGGACCATGGCCGCAAAACGCTGATATATGGAGAGCACTTCACTGCGAGAGCGAATAAAATACAACCAAGTGTACCAAGAAAAATCATCGATGAATAAAATATAGTAGCGATGGCCTCCTTTCGAAGCGAAAGAAGCCGGACCCCAAACATCGGAATGAACTAAATCAAAAGGTCGCTGAGATACAAACGCGCTAGTAGGATAGGGAAGCTGAATCTGTTTACCCAACCTACAGCCTTGACAATGTAGAGACCCATCTCCTGAGACAGACCCCAGAAGACCATGATGAACTAATGATGACAGGCGGGAGTCACAAAGGTGACCAAGACGATGGTGCCACTGCTGAAAGGAGCTGGTTGCTGAGGCGACGACCGGAGAAGAACTGGCAGATAAAGTGGCAGCGGAAGGAACACGAAGCCAGTCTAACTCCCAAAGTCCTGAAGAGTCACGGCTGCGAGGGCCATCTCTAACCAGGGCCTGTGTGCGACGGTCCTGAACAACACAAGAATCAACATCAAGAATGACGCAACAACTAGAGTCAGTAAGCTGGCTAGCAGAGAACAGATTCATCTTAAGAAGAGGGACATGAGAAATATCAGGAACAGAAAAAGAAGAAGTAGAAAGAGTGTCCCGACTAGAAACAGGAAGAGAGGTACCATCAGCCGTAAAAACACGAACAGGAGAAGGGAGAGAACGAAGAGCGGATAGAAAAGAAGACTCGAAGGTCATATGAAAGGAAGATCCAGAATCCAGATACCATAGAGACGTACCTGACTGTGTAGAAGGTGGTGGTCGCGCAGTGCCTCAAGAATCAGTCACAGAGCCAGTAGTGCCCGTCGAAGAAGAGCCTGTAGCAGCAAGCAGACCGCGAAGACTCCTGATAATGTCCTGATCAGAGAGAGCAACTGCTGAAGACCCGGAAGGAGCCGACTGCCCACGAGCCTGGTGCTGCTGACGTAAACTGGGTCCCGTGTATAACAGGTGGCCCAAGTGTGGTCATCCCTATTGCAGTAAGAGCAGTGACGAAGAGAACCACGGCGACCCTGACCACGAGCCTGCTGCTGCTGACTCTGACCCTGAGGCTGCTGGTGCTAAAGCTGACCCTGACCTGGAGGAGTGGGTAGTATCGGCAGCGGCGGCACAGGAGACCGCGGCTGAGTCGAAGGAGCAGACGACAAAGGAGCACCACGAGTAGCAAGCACAGATGGAACCGCAAAAAGACCAGCACCACGGAGACGGGTCTCCTCAGCCTGAATCTCAGACAACACCTCAGAGAGCAGAACACGACCACGAGCATTCAGCTGAGCACGCCGGGGCTCAAATTCCTGGCGAAGCCGAGACAGAAACTCATAGATGCGGTGAAACTCCAAATCCGAGCGCACAATCTGGTAGCACGAGCATGTGCCACAAACAGCAGTACGGAGAGAATCAAGCTGACGCCAGATAGCAGCACTCTGAGTATAGAACTCATCAATAGTGGAATCACCCTGCTGAAGAGCATGCTCCTGGCGAACCACAGACAGGTAAAGAGCATCCCCAGACGGCTGATAGCGCTGTCGAAGATGTGCCCACTGAGCGGCAACAGTAGGCAGACTCATGAACTCGGCAGCATACTGGGGCAGAACACTAGAGGTGAGAACAGCAGCAGCACGAGCATCCTCATCGACCCACTGAGTGTAGGCAGTCAGAGCGTGACGATAGGTCTCAAGACCAGGAGAGTACTGTTTGAACTTCAGGTCATAAGCAGCAACAGCACCGTCATCGGCACTCTGAGCAGCATCCTTGGCCTCCTGAGAAGCATCAGCACCGAGAACAATCGGCGTCGGCGGAAGAGGAGCCACAGGAGCAGGGGGACACGACGGACAGGAGACCTCGCCGAAGAGCACACCCCAAAGACGGAGACCGCGCATGTGAACGCGCATGAAGGTAGCGAAATCAGGATAATTCGCGCCATCGAAGATCACCGGGCAGCGAGGAAACGCAACATAGCCCGATACAGAAGACATATCTCTCTCTCAATTTTTTTTTGGTCAACTCTCAGATCCAAACGGAGATCGACGAAAACGGACTGTCAGATCCGACGAAAACGGATTGTCAGATGAAAACAGACGGTCCGACAATCGTCAGGCAGGTGGACCGCGTCAGGCAGATGACGCAGGGGGCGGTCCCTCGCGAGGCGGGCGGGACGTAGTCGGGGTGGAGCAGATGCAGATGGCGGGCCCTTGCACGCACGTGCAGGTGGCCGCAGGCAGACGCGGGCAGGGCTGCCAAGCACAGCAGGAGGAATACGAAGGCTCAGACGCGAACGAGGATCGGTGGGTGCATGCAGGGGTAGCAGTGCCCAATCGGTGCTGGTGGGGGCCGATCGGCAGTGGAAGGCTTTGAGGAGGGTAAGGGTGGATGAGGGTGAAGATGAAGATCCGATCTGAACGAAAGGACAAAACGAATCTGGAAAGTCAGAGGACAAGAACGACACGCAGGCAGCCAGAACGGGAACCGGCGGGAGGCCGGGGCGAGCTGACGGCGGCGATCACAAGCAGAGGACCGGTGGGCACGAGAACCCTAAAACCTACTCTGATACCATGTTAGGAATAGACAAGTTATATTCCTCTGGGGCCAAAGGCCACAATATATAGTACAGGTATAGGGCAAATATACAGGAAGCCCCCTAACATATGGGGGAAATACAATGTACATATATCTACATCTAACAGACAACACTTGGATGTGGCACCGACATGAGTTTCCTCGATATCACATTCTGCAATGGCGACCTCTATGGCCTCTCGGAGGATAGTCACGAGTTGTACAAGCTTGCCATCGGCATAAATGAGTACGATGCTCAGATGGTTATATGGATCAAGAAACTAACCATCCAAAGACCCGATATGTTTTATCCAACGGTTTTTCTAGACTCAGACTAGTCTGAGATTGGCAAACCCGGGCGGGCTGACAGGAGCCGTTGGTTTCTAATCCAACGATCTCGAGCAAGGTAGCGCGCCCCGCGCGGTTGGTTGCAGTGTATCAATGCGGCACTCCTGATCCCTTTTCCCTATTCACCTGGGCCCCACTCGTCATCCTCTCCACCCCTCCCACTTCCCCCTCCCATTTCCCCCGACCGTTTCGGTAATCGTGGTGCTCTCTCTCCTCTTCTTCTCATCCGCTGATTTGAAGCCGAATACTGCAGTTACCGTCGGTTGCTCGTCGATTCTGCTCGCCATTGTCGTCGCCGACGCGTGTACTCCCTCCAGGTGTGCTCGCAAGTTCTCTCCTCCTCCTCCTCCAGTTTCTCTCCTCCGCTGCTCCCACCCTTATCCTCTGTCACTCTCTGTTTTCCGGCGGTTCCATTTCGTCGGGTTTGTTGTTAGGGTTGATTCCTGTAGGTCCTGCGGATTAAGTTTGTGTGTAAGTTGTAAGTTCTATTGCGTGCGTTTTTGCCATGTAATTTTGTCTGGCTCCTACATGCATAGGGTTTGAAATGCTGCCTCTGATCCCCTTTGAGTAATGTTGTCTTGTCAGATCTGCTGCGTCTAATGGGGATTTTGAACATTTTGGCTGATAACAACAGATCTATGCATGGGTAACAACTGTTGTATGTATGGGTAACAGTGGGATATGATCCCTTGATAACCTCAAAAATATGCATGGATAACATTGGACAGGATCTGTTGATAACAGAAATACTAAAGTGTTATGTGCTAAACTTTTTAATCATGTTTATTTTTTAGCAAAATGCATGATAATGTATGTGTTTTGACATGGATAACTAGTGTTATGTTGATATGATAATATCATGGTCTAATGGGAATTTTGAACATTTTGGCTGATAACAACAGATCTAGGCATGGGTAACAACTGATGTATGTATGGGTAACAATGGGATATGATCCCTTGATAACCTAAAAAATATGCATGGGTAATATTGGACAGGATCTGTTGATAACAGAAGTACTAAAGTGTTATTAGCTAAAATTTTGAATCATGTGTATTTTGAGCAAAATGCATGATAATGTGTGTGTATTGACATGGATAACTAGTGTTATGTTGGTATGATAACATCATGGTCTAATGGGGATTCTAAACATTATTGCTTGATAACAACAGATATAGCCATGGGTAACAACTGATCTATCTATGGGTAACAGTGGTATATGATCCCTTGATAACATCAAAAATGTGCATGGGTAACATTGGACAGTATATGTTGATAACAGCAGTTGTAAACTGTTATGTGGTAAAAAAATTATTCACATCTATTTTTGAGCAAAATGCATGATAATGTGTGTGCTTTGACATGGATAACTAGTGTTATGTTGGTATGATAACATTAGCTTATTATCATGGGTAATTTGTGTTCTGTTTGCATGATAACATTAGGTTATTATGATTCATAACTTATGTACTGATGGTATTGTTTTATTTTTTTTATGAATTCTTGTGTATCATTATGCCCTGTAGTGTTCTCTAGCTGATTCAAAACTGTCAAAGCGCATTCCATTTGATGGTGGTTGCGGTGTGGAATGTACTTCATCTCTTGCATCATTATTTTCTGCATTATTCTCCCATCCTCATTTGAATCTGCTGTGTGTACTGTTGTTTCTTCGATTGTCCCACCCGTTGTTGTTTCTTGTGCAGCTTGTTCAACTATAGTATACATGCAGTCATTGTCAGTATGTTCTTCAATTTGGACATCACCTATTATGCAAATAAACACAAGTTATGATTTCTGTTTTTTTTGTAGGAATATATAATGAGAAGTCATGGATAACACCAGTTATAATAGGTGGGTAACTTTTTATACTAGCAAGTATTCTGTGAACATGTCATCTGTTTTTTGCAATGGTCTACATCGATAAGTTGTACTCATAGTTTTTTTTTGGAAAAGGGCGCATTTATTAAAGATAATGTTTACACCCGGCCTCTGCATAACCAAGATGCACACAGTCACACGACCGATAGAGCTAAGGTAAAAATTATACAAATATTACACAAAGGCACTATGAAAATAAATGACTAGTATCTAAGACAGATCAATCCTCAAATCACGTGGCCATCCATGTTGAGAAAAAATATCCCTCGCCGTGTCCTCCAATCGCCTACATCCCTCCATAAATAAGTCGCGGAACTCGAAACGTTGGAGAATCTTCCATGAACGGAGGATAGCCGTGGCTCGATAGATAACCTGTAGAGGAGAAGACACAATGTTATTAAAAATCTTGTCATTTCTACATAGCCATAGCGACCATATAATGGCAAGCGCTCCCACCCTAAACAAAGTTCTGTACTTATCAACAATTCCATACAACTAATTACCAAAAACATTGGTTACAGAACATGGCGGAGATAAACCAGAAGCTATTTGGATAAATGACCATATAGAGCGAGCAAATTTACAATGGAAGAATAAATGGCAAATTGTCTCATCTTGATGACAAAAAACACATTTTGTACTTCCATGCCAATTCCTCTTTGCAAGATTATCTTTTGTTAGAATTACTCCTTTCCGTAAATACCAAGCGAATATCTTCGTCTTAAGGGGTATTTTCATATTCCAAATTTTATTATTATCATTAACATCGACCGGGATATCAGGTTGGATCAAGGCTTTGTATAGTGAGCCAACAGAAAATTTACCACTTTCTAGTAATTTCCATTTGAACACATCAACACCGTCCGATAATTGTATTCTGGATAATCGTAATAGTAGATTGTTCCAAGATACCAGTCTAGGACCGATGAGACTTCTTTTGAAAGACACATTAGGAGGATAATCTTCCAACACCGTGGAAATTGTATCCCCTTTATGTCTAACAATCGAATATAGAGTCGGATATTGTTCGCGAAGAGTAGAATGGCCAAGCCATCTATCTTCCCAAAACCTAATATGTGATCCATCTTTAATCTCGAAAGCACCAAAACGAAAGAAATGCTTCTTGGTGGCCATAAGACCTGCCCAAAAATGTGAATCACCGGGTTTCCAAACCACTTGAGACACAGCCTTGGACCCCACATATTTCCTCCATAACATGGTTTGCCAAAGACCATCTTCTGTAAGTAGTTTAAAAAGCCATTTGCCTAGGAGTGTAGTGTTTTTGACTTGCATATCATGTATGCCCAGTCCACCAAATTCCTTCGGGCGGCAAACCATATTCCATCTGGCCAGTCAGTATTTCTTTTTCTCACTATCCCCTTGCCAAAACAATCTTGAACGGAAATAATCCACTTTGGTCAAGACCCCTTTTGGCAATTGGAAGAACGAGATCATATACAGTACCATGTTAGTGAGTACTGAATTTATGAGTACTAGTCTTCCACCAAGGGATAACAATTTACCTTCCCAACTATTAAGACGTTTATGTAACCTTTCCTCAACATATTTCCATTCAGCAATTGTGAGACGCCGATAATGAATCGGTATTCCCAAATAATTGATTGGAAACTGGCCCTGACCACAGCCGAAAAGTTCAGCATATAGGTGAGCCTCGTTTTGGGCCTCGCCAAAACAATACAAATCACTCTTATGGAAGTTTATTTTAAGCCTGGATAGCTGCTCGAATGCTGATAATATCAATTTCAGATTCTTAGCCTTCTCCAGATCATGTTCCATAAAAAGAATTGTATCATCGGCGTATTGAAGAATAGAAAGTCCACCATCAATAAGATGTGGAACCACTCCTTCCATTTGACCATCAGCCTTAGCTCTCTCAATAAGGATAGCCAACATATCAGCCACTATATTAAATAGTAAAGGCGATAGTGGATCCCCTTGTCTCAGTCCTTTATTGGTTTGGAAGTATTTGCCAGTATCTTCATTTACTTTAATGGCAACACTACCCCCAGCACAAACGACTGAATAAGAGAGCGCCACTCCTCAGAAAAACCTTTCATGCGGAGAGTTTGCTGGAGGAAAGACCATTTAACTTTGTCGTATGCCTTCTCAAAGTCAATCTTGAACAATACACCATTTATATTTTTTTGAGTGTAGTTCATGGATTGTTTCATGCAAAATTACAACACCATCTAGGATATTTCTTCCTTGCATGAACGCGGTTTGAGACGGGCTAACAACATTTTCAGCAACTGAATTTAGTCTAATCGTGACAACCTTCGTAAAAATCTTAAAGCTAACATTAAGTAAGCAGATTGGACGATACTGTTGTATACGTTTCTGCATTGTTAACCTTAGGTAGTAAAATTATATTTCCAAAGTTAAGTCTAAAGAGATCCAATTGCCCGATTTGTATAAACTCAAACAAATTCATCAGATCCTCCTTAATAACATCCCAGAATGTTTGGTAAAATTCCGCTGGGAAGCCATCAGGTCCTGGTGCTTTGTTATGTTCCATTTGAAAAACCGCTTTCTTGACCTCTTCCTCGGTATATGAGGCAGTTAGAAAGCTGTTTTCTTCATCAGAAACCTGAGGGATATCTGACGTTTGGGACTCATCCATAGAGAAAGAATTCTCCTCTGGGGCCCCAAACAAGGATTTATAATAAGTAGTGATATATGACTTCAGATGCTCCTGTCCCTTAATCATACCTTCATCCTGAATCAGAGAATGAATAAGTTTCTTCTTATGCTTGCCATTGGCAACAGCATGGAGGTACCTAGTATTCGCATCTTCTTCCAGGATGAATTTTGCTTTAGAGCGTTGGTACCACTTGAGTTCCTCCTCACGCAGAAGTCGGGCTATCTCCGCATTCGATTGGCTTTTGAGCTCAATTTTCTGTGCAGTTAATGGCCTGACTTCTGCGGTAGCTTCTAAGTCATCAATTATAGATGTAAAGCGTACTTTTTGGTTTTTAGGTTACCAGCTGTGTGCTTGGCCCAGCCCCGAAGGAATTTGCGTAAAGTACGCATTTTATTATTCCATCGAAGAATAGGCGTTTGGCCACCGACCGGTTTTTCCCAAATATCCTTAACCATCTCATAAAAACCATCACGGATCATCCAACCGAGTTCAAATTTAAACTCATTCGCAGACTTTCGTGGCGGTAATCCAAAAGATAAAAGTAAAGGAGCATGATCCGACAAAGCCTCGATACGTTCTAGAGCGCGAACAGTTACCATAGGGAACTTTTGTTCCCAGTCAGTATCCATAAGCACTCTATCTAGTTTTTCGTATGTTGGCTTCGGAAGACTATTAGCCCATGTAAATTGCCTTCCTAACATTGTAACCTCTCTCAAGTCCAGACTGTCTATAACAACATTGAACGGAAAAGTCCAATGTTCATCGAACCGGCCCCGACTCTTCTCGTGAGGAAATCTGAGCAAATTAAAATACCCTCCTATAAGAATAGGATATGGATTATCCTTTGCCAAATTCACAAGCTCACGCAAAAAGTCAGCCTTATAAACATCCTGAGTGGCCCCATATACGGCGACTAAAGACCATGTGAAATTGTCAGCCTTGTTACGGATATGGAGTTTTATAAAAAAATCTCCCACCGAACTAGCTAAAACTTCCATAGTCTCATCTCTGACGCCTAACAGGATCCCCCCAGATCGACCGCGCGGCGGACGTGATATCCACGTAAATTCCACTCCACCAGAAAGGCGATTGAGTAGGGCTTGTGAAAAATCCCGCCTACCAGTCTCAGAAATACCTAGAAAATCCAAATGATAATCTCTCACACAATCAGCAAAGAATAAATGTTTAGCCAAGGCCCGAAGACCTCTGCTATTTGAAAACATTCCATTCATTGAGAAACTATAGAAGATTTGGATACACGGGATCTCTTTCGCGACCGCTGGCTCTTTGATTTTCGACCAGAAGCTTTCAACTCATACATAGAGGCAAGCCCGGTCTCATCAAAGTCCACCTCCGATACTTCACCAACTAAGTGAGAAAGGAGTTGACCATGTACTGTGGCATGCAACTCCTCTTCCTCAATTAGTGAAATATCAGGAAAAACACCGACCTTAGGACTAACCGTTAGACGGTCAACCTCCATGTGTCGCAAAGCATTAGCAGAAAAAGAAACTTCCTGTACAGATCTACCCAAACTAATTCCAACATTGGCTAGCTTAGAAGACATAACAGGAGTAGAAAAGGACAAAAAAGACTTCGGAGAACTCATTATACCTGGCGAATCTAAGTTCCTCTCTGCCTTACCTCGCATGGCCTTGATCATGGAGTCCTCATCAGTCGCAGACGCCCCAGAGGCATCGACTCCATGGCGCGCGCTCCGCCTGAAGGTTGTGCCACTGACCTGCACATCGACTGGCGAAGAAACCCGTGGTGGAGACCGAGAGAACCCAGACCCCTCCTGGATCCGGTCGCCCACATCACCTACCGGAGTCTCCTGATCCACCAAAGTGGGTGAGACGACCCCAGGCGTCCCCAGGTCCTCCCTGACCAGGGGGACACGGTCATCCTCGTCGTCATGGTCGGCCAACCCCGCCTGGGTCGGACCAAGCATAACAGCATCCTGAAGCTGGTCACGAACATCGCGGCCAGCCGACCCTCCTGGGTCAGCTTCTGCGAACACACCGAAGGAACCACCTCCACAAGAACAGGAGTAGAAACAGGAATAGATCTGCTCAAAATATGTGTTCTGGACCTCGCTGGCGAAGCTGGACAAGACCGCCGAGCAGGAATGTAAACCGAGCGAAGAGCCTCCTGTAACTGAGCCTGAGAAACGCGAGGCGCCGAAGTAGAACCCTTCCCGCGAAGAGGGGAATCCAAAGGAAGAGCATCCAGAAGTTGACGACCTCGTGGAGTAACCGGATTAGCATTAAAAGGGGTGACCGCAAGCACCCTCTGCACCCCCTGACTGGTAGAAGAAGGCGTAGAAGTCCCTGCACAGCCGAGGAAGATCCAGAACCCACCCCTTGAGTGGTAGCAGCAGCCTCAAAAGTATCCATAGCATCCTCAAAATGCTTCCCATTCGCCTCATCATCCGCATGATCATCTCCTTTTCTCCACAAGAAAGGAACAAACTCTGGTTCCGGAATATAACCCTCAGGTTCAATCCGGAAGCGAAACTCAAATACCTTATGCTTGACCACGGCATCTGACACAATAAAGTGACCAAGTGAATCCTTCGCCATAAGAAAAACCTTCGTATCAAACATCTCCACGAGAATACGGACGACCCCCTGCTTCCGCATGCTGATCAGATCCACATCAAGCGTGTTCCCCATGAGTCCTCCAACAGCCCACAAGCCCTGAAAGGAACTCAAAATATGGGGTACTCCCTCCACATGTAGCCAAACCTGCTGCATCTCAAGCTTATGCGGCACCTCCTCCATCCTGTAAACCGAGAAGGTCAACTGAGCGGTACTGAGCGGAATAGTCATCAGGATTCCATCCACCCTGTCCAAATCCTCAAAAGTCGGGAAGCTCACTAAGAAGGCTGAATCTCCATGTGGCACCGTCTCCCACTTCCACTGAACCTGCACCTGACACCGCCTGGCAATCTGCCGCTGAACGACCTCCGCTGAAACCATCGGGCCAGAAACGCGTACCAGAGCAATAGGGGTCTTACTATGCGCAAGATGATCCTGAGTCACAGCATCCGGAATCTGGGTGAACAGAGTCTGATCACTGCCAATCCCAACCATATACGGATTCATGCGTGGCTGCTTCAACACCGGGCATCTCAAGGTGGGGTGGGTGACACAATCACAAATGTAACAATAGTGGACCGCCTTACAATCCTTAGTAGCATGTGTATTAACCGCGCATTTCCAACAACGAACAAATTTTTTATTCTTCTTGCCAACAATATCCCCAGATGGTACCTCTGGACCCTGTGAAGTGACTACCGGCGGTTGGATCAGCTGCTGATCCTGCGGATTGTACTGTTGAGTGAAAGGAGCGGTATAAGACCCAGGTATCTGCAATTGCGGAACCCCATACTGCTGGAACCCCTGCTGTTGAAGATGAAGTTGCTGATCAGGATGGGCATGAATGACCGGCTGTGCCTCCCGTGACGGTGGCTGCTTCTTATTTTTCTTCCTCTTCGGAAAAGCAGGCGCCACAGCGCCCACTCCCACAGCAAACGGCGGCGCAGGCTGCGACGGAGCCCCACCCGACTGATTTCCGGCGTACATCCCACCTTGGAACAGGGGACCCGGCGCTGCCCCCGGCATGAGAGACACGGACAGATGACCAGCGAACATAGGTACCGGTCCACGAAATGGCGGTTGCAGAAGCCGAGACGGGGTAGCCTGGATCGAGTTGAAGTAGGCTGCGGGAGGCCTAAACTGAACCCCCGGCGAAAAGAGCGGAGGTCCCGACGCCTGCTGGTACGAGCCCGGCACGACAGCAGGTGCCACAACATGCGTAGAAGGGACCGCGACCGGCACCGCCGAATTCGCCACAACAGGCAGCCCCGCAGACGACGCAGGTCCTGAAGGCATCGCTGTGCAGCAGGAGGCCTGGCATGGGGCGCCTGATTTCCGCGAGACACATGCGCTGGAGGCGGACCCCTAGGGTTAGCACCTTGGCCCCTCCCTGACATGGCCGCCGGAGACACGACCTCAACAAAGGACCTGTTTGACAGCTGCAGAAGAGCATAGGCCGGTGTCGACAAGAATTGGCGACAGAGAAGTCCAGGCTGAGAGGGCGGCGGCTTGGCAGAAGGCAGCGGCGCAGACTGATCCCGATACCACGCACGCCGAATACGTTCCACGATATACTTCCAGGAGCAAATTGGTACCGAATCGTACCCGGTGGGACCACCAGCCTGGCCCGTCCGCACGACTTCCATAACAGCCTGGTCCACCCACGCTAATCCCGTACCAGCCTGGTCCACCCGCGCATCCTCCGCAGCAGTTGCAACGCCCCGCGGGAGAGGCGGATCCCGACGCCCCGCAGGAGACTCGCGAAGCTTAGCGGCATCAAAAAAAGTCCCCAGCGCCGGCGGCACCGACTCTCTCCGCGGCGGCAGCGGACCCCTCCATGGTCGAACCACAAGACCCCGGCGCAGCAGGATCCCCACGGGATACGCGCCAGACCCCCTGCGACACAACGGCGGCGAGGCGGAACGGCAGGGAACCGGAGATCTCCGTGGCGGCAACGATGGCGAGCCTCTCTCCAGAACCTTGAGGCCGGCATCGGGAACCCAATGTCCTCCCAGAAGGCCTGCCGGAGCTCCTCGTCGGACTTCCTCCGCCGTCGGCAGACTGACGTCCACCCGAGCTCTCCCGACGGGTCTTCAAGGGCATCAAGCGCCTCCCGCGCAGCTCTGGACTCCTCCCCATCTGAGCCACTGTCCGAGCCCAGGCAGTGAAACCTTGAACCCGAAGACGCCTCCGGGGAAGCACTCGCTGCCGGCGACCTCATCGCCCCGGGCGCGAGGGTGAGGCGCCGCCTGCCGCGTCCCATCGGTCAGTCGTCGTTTACCGTGGTACTACGTGGACATCGACTGAGTGAAGATCATACCGTGGTACTCATAGTTATGGATAACTTCTGCATATAGGCATGGATAACTGTAGCTTTAACTAGTGGATAACGTGTACTTATGTTCCTGGATAACTATATTTTTAGCTAGTGATAACTTCTACTCATGTTGCTGGATAACTATTCTAGTATGTAAGCATGTTTAACTGTAGTATAATATAGTGAATAACTTCTTTATATAAGCATGGATAAGTTCTGTTTTAGCTAGTTGATAATTTGTGCATTTAAGCATGTACTGCTCATATATATGTATAACTGTAAGCATGGATAACTTCTGCTCATATGCATGTATAACTGCAGTTTTATATAGTGGATAACTTATGTTCTATATGGTGGGTAACTTATGCATGTACGCATGGATAACTTATGTTCTATCTTGTTGATAACCTGTGCATGCAAGCATGGATAACTTATGTTAAAATACTGCTGGATAAGTTGATTTCATATAATCATCATACCTTTGTTTACAACTTGCACGATAGCATTTGTTTGTGAACCATCAGCATGGCCTTCTTCTATTTCTTGATCTGGTTCTGCATTTAGGTCAATATCCATGGTTTAGCTAGTTGATAACATATGTGTGTAAGCATGGATAACTTCTGTTCTAGCTAGTTGAAAACTTCTGCTTTTGTAAGCATGTATAACTTCTGTTCTAGCTAGTTGATAACATATGGATGTAAGCATGAATAACTTCTGTTCTAGCTAGTTGATAACATATGGATGTAAGCATGGATAACTTCTGTTCTAGCTAGTTGATAACATATGGATGTAAGCATGAATAACTTCTGTTCTAGCTAGTTGATAACATATGGATGTAAGCATGGATAACTTCTGCATGTAAGCATGGATAACTTATGTTCTAGCTTGTTGATAACCGTTGCATGCAAGCATGGATAACTTATGTAAAAATACTGCTGGATTGCATATAATCATCATACTTTCATTTACAACATGTATAACTTCTATTTTAGTTAGTTGATAACATATTGATGTAAGCATGGATAACTTCTGTTCTAGCTAGTTGATAACATATGGATGTAAGCATGGATAACTTCTGCATGCAAGCATGGATAACTTATGATCTATCTTGTTGATAACCTCTGCATGCAAGCACAAATAACTTATGTAAAAATACTGTTGGGTTACATATAATCATCATACCTTCATTTACAACTTACACGATAGCATTTGTGCGTGAACCATCAGCATTGTCTTCTTCTATTTCTTGATCTGGTTCTGCATTTAGGTCGATATCCATGGTTTCGGATCTGTTCAACCAAAATATTCATGATGTTATAAGATTTAGTTGTTAGGATGAAGCAATTAATAGGAAATCATGTCTATTTAGTTGTTAGTTGTCCTAAATTAGATGTTTTTAATGCAGGGATCAACATATACTGTCAATGAAGCTTAGGATGATTGGTTTCTTATAGTTTGAACAAGATTAGACATATGTCAGATGCAAAACTGAGGAGTAGTTATAGATGACTTGTTTCTTGTTTAGATCCATGTTGTGCAGTAGTATATTTTCATATTGAGAACAATATAGAGATGTTTCTACCAAAATCCCGGTGATTTGAAGAGATGATTTTGAGAAGTACCTGTTGTTTTTGCCTGTGTGTTCGTTTTTTTGCTTTTCAGTAGCAGGGCGCTGGGCAATGGCGTCAAGGTGGAGCTTCAATGGCGCTTTTTAGTAGCAGGGCGCTAGAGGATGAAGGCGAGATGGGCAGGTGAGCAATCGGGAAAGGGTAAAACGCTAGATCTGGGAGGGATTTCGGGTTTTTGCTTGGAGAGGAAGATGGTCCAGCCAGGTTTCCTTTTTTGGACCTGGTCACGCCACCGGTGTGGGAGGGGGCGCGCGCGGGGCGACGCGGGGTCGTTGTCGGAACGCGGGGTCGCTGTCGAAAGCGCCCGCCAGATTTGATCGTTTTCAGGGCGTTCGCCGGATAGGCGCGTCCTTATCCAAAATACATCTTTAAGTTGGATGGCAAAGTGGCAACTGCGGTGAAGGTCAGTCATGTAGGCAACAAAAGCAAGACTCGAGTTTTTAAGGTGTTCGAGCTAACTAGCAGCGACACACCACAAGCACATGAATACATGTGGTGGGCAGAGCTGACGAGCTTGGGTGACCATGCCTTGTTCCTAGGGCCAGGATGTTGCAAGGCGGTGCACGTGTCGGCGATGGACAGACATGGTGCAGTGGAAGGGAACCGTATCTACTACTCCAAGCAAAAGTATAACCTCCCCGACGATGCGGATTCAGAGTGCATAGATAGGTTGGACCTCGGTAGTTGCACTGTGTATTGCTATGAGAAAAAAGTGGCACATCACTTGGAGAGGATCATATCACGGGGATATCACTATCCCGTGAAACGTGATTGTATTGGTGGTAGAAATAGTTGCACGTGGATTTTGCCTCCACACTTTTAGTTCCTCAATCCAGACGTACGCCACATGCATGATTATCTTATATGTATGAGTAATGTTAATAAATGATTTTATGTTTGAGGAACTGCTATCACTATTGAGAATATAAGTGGGGGCAAAATAATGGACTGGCCACCCTTATAGTATATCATATATATAAATAAATATATTTCATAAGAAGCAAAGCACCTATCTTCCTTGGACGACATGTCTAGCAATTTATGATCTGATAGTGGTGCTTATAGGTACTTTTTCGTGAGTTACACAAGACAAGAATTAGAGACAACTTTATGGGAGTAGCTAGCTTGGGCCCTATATGCATGTGTCATGTGTGAGTTGAGTATGGTGCCTAGCTCTATAACCTTTTATTCTTTTATTTTTCGTTATTTATGACTATGGGTGCACTGTGATTTTTCTTCTTCAAACTCTACCATGTAATTTTCCATGATGACTCGCCCTCTGGGATGGGACGGTATGGAATCCAATCAAACAGAATAAAAAAGATCTAAACAAACTAACCTCTTATTTGGATTTCGGTCTCACCTCTTGGCCCATCGTTCTGCTAGCATAGCATGAGTTTGGTCCTGGCTAATTTGGCAGATTATAGCGAAATTTGGGAACCTTAAATATAAAATAAGTTAAAAATAATAGAACTCTGCAAAAATCGTAACACTCTACAAACCTCTATATACAGATTGTAACTCTCGGCAAAGTGAAAATCATTTTTTTACATCTACAAAAATCCTTGCAATTTGAAGTAGGTACAATATACTTATTGCAAGATCAATCACATATGAGATCACAAGAAGATTAATATATCATCACCGAACCCATCACGAAGATCATAGCAATATCATTCACAAAAAAGAAACGAAGTTCACCCAAGTAGAATCATAAGTATATCTAGTATAAAAACTGTATCTTTTGTTTTCTAATTTTTTACTGCACGAACAGGAGAATCCTTTTCGGCGCTCCCGACGTGATCAGATCTACATTATTTCATCATCCCACGCGGGTGCAACTTCCTTTTTTTGCGATTGCCGCACCCTATTGGAATCCTTTGTTTTAGAAGTTCAGAAAAAATATTTGAACTTTGCATGGCTCTCATATTCTTTTTTTTGCGAGTGAAAGACTTATATATTAAACACTTCTCTTACAGAGAGATCCACAAGAAAGGAAAAATATAACAAAGGCCCTTCTTCTTCTCCACCTAGATCCCGACCTCGCTGGAGAGCTAGATGCGCCGGTGGCGCGCCGCTGCCTCTGCTCCGCAAACCTTGGATACCGGAGCCAGCTCCATGGCAGCCGGAAGTCACCGACGAAAAATGATTTTTGTTTGAGGAACTGCTATCATTATTGAGAATATGTGGACGAAAAATAATGGACTGCCCCCTTATATATCATACTATATAATAAATATATTTCATAAGAAACAAAGCGCCTATCTTCCTTCGACAACTTGTCTAGCAATTTATGATCGATTTGATAGCGGTGCTTATAGGTATTTTTCCATGAGTTACACAAGACAAGAATTAGAGACAACTTTATGGGAGTAGCTTGGACCCTACCTCTGATAGCGGTGCTTATAGGTATTTTTCCATGAGTGTCATGTCTGAGTTGAGTATGGTGCGTAGCTCTATAACCTTTTATTCTTTTATTTTTCGTTATCTATGACTATGGGTGCACTGTGATTTTTCTTCTTCAAACTCTACCATGTAATTTTCCATGATGACTCACCCTCTGGGATGGGACGGTATGGAATCCAATCAAACTGAATAAAAAAATCTAAACAAACTGAACTTTTATTTGGATTTCGGTCTTACCATTTGGCCCATCGTTCTGCTAGCATATATAGCATGGGTTCGGTCCTGGCTAATTTGGCAGATTATAGCGAAATTTGGGAACCTTCAATTCAATATAAAATAAGTTAAAAATAATAGAGCTCTGCAAAAATCGTAACACTCTACAAACCTCTATATACAGATTGTAACTCTTGGCAAAGTGAAAATCACTTTTTTTACATCTACAAAAATCCTTGCAATTTAAAGTAGGTACAATATACTTATTGCAAGATCAATCACATATGAGATCACAAGAAGATTAATATATCATCCAATGGTAAGGAAATCATTAATCGTTAACTGCTCTGTAGTCTTGGGAGTAGCGACTAATCGGAATTCGGACGATTAACTGATTTAATCGATCGGCTATTAATCGGTGCAACCTATAAAAATTAGCACCTAAAACACATATGACTCCTCTTGCACCTGAACCAACTACCCTATTAAAGACAGCCTTGAGCTCTCGCATGAGATCCTCAAGGAGCTCGGTCTGATAGGCAACTACGAGGAACTGGTCAAAAACGACAATGAACTGGCTGATGATGGCAGAAACGGAGCTCCTAAAGGCAGGGATCGAGCGGGAGCTTCGAAAAACCTACTTCGTTGGGATGGGCTAGCGAATGGATGGGCGATATATGTTGATAATGTTTGAACTTTTTTGACCAAGTGTAGTAGTTAATCGGGAACATACCTAGTATCTGAGTGTCAGAGCTATTAATCGGGCTAAACGATTAACACAAACTATTAATGATAATCGACACGGTCAGGTCCCTAGTAGCGATTAATTGGCCTATTAATCGCTGACTCGGTCTATTTTTTGAACAATGATATCATCACCGAACCCATCACGAAGATTATAGCAATATCATTCACAAAGAAGAAACGAAGTTCACCCGAGTAGAATCATAAGTATATCTAGTATAAAAACTGTATCTTTTGTTTTATAATTTTTTACTGCACGAACAGGAGAATCCTTTTCGGCGCTCCCCACGGGATCAGATCTGCATTATTTCCTCATCCCACGTGGCTGCAACTTCCTTTTTTTGCGATTTTCGCACCCTATTTGAATCCATTGTTTTAGAAGTTCAGAAAAATATTTGAACTTTGTATGGCTCTCATATTCAGGTCAACGTTCATCATGCGCAATTTTTTTTGTCAATGTTCGTGGGTGCTCGTCTGAGATTTAACGAATTTTGAGGCAATTAGCAAATCATTTAATTTTATTCTCTCCATAATATTTCCACATACCCCCTTCCTCCTTTTGACCCGTCATCGTCAACAGGATGGGCGTTCGGGACACGTTATATATGTACGTTGAGGGCAGAGCAGAGCTACCAAAATTAAACCGATCGTGTGCCGTGTCGTGCGCGTCCCGTTTGCACTGTGTGCACGCAATGTATGTGTATATATAAAGGAGAACTATCGATTTCCACGTACGTGCTCACTTATTACCTATATTATTATGTGAATTAGGCCATCGCCATGACCGGCGGCCACGACATCGAAGGGGCGGTGGTCCGACAACCTCCCGTGCGACCTCCTCGGTGTGATCTACAGTCGGTGCTCTTCTCCGTACGACCGCGCGCGCTTCGCCGGTGTCTGCAGGTCATGGCGCGCCGTCGCGTCATGGCAGCCAAAGCTGCCGGCTTTGCCACTGCTACTCGACCAAGCCACAATATCTCTGTGCAAAAAGTCATCTTCTCGGAGGACCCTACTTCGACAGGCTGCATTCTCGCCGCCATGATAGCACTCTGTATACCTAGATGGTCGAGGTGGAGGTGGACAACACACGGGTGTAACACATACATGCGCTTCCATGATATAGCGTTCTGCAACGACGACCTGTATGGATTGTCGTCTGGTGAACGGTTGTACAAGCTCGTCATTGGCCGAAACGAGAACAACCTTGTGGGCTCATCTCGCTCGAGGAACTAACCATCCAAAGGCACCCATTTTTTAATAGAAGGTACATACTCGAGCTCTGTGGTAAGCTGGTAACAGTGGAGCAGGTCAGGCCGGTAAGAAGCAACAAGGCTCAAGTTTTCCGGGTGTACGAGCTCACCAATAACAACACAACTGAGACATACAGATACACATGGGAAGAGGTGAAGAGTTTGGGCGACCACGCCTTATTCCTAGGGACAGGATGTTGCAAGGCGGTGTGTGTGTCACCGACGAGCATGCACGGTGAGGTGGAAGGGAACCGTATCTACTACTCAGAACAAAAGTACCACCTCTTATCTTGACTTACTTCCTCCGTTTCGGTTTATAAGACTTACACGTATTTCTAGGTTAACAAATTAACCAACTTAGCATGAGATAGTAAGATAAAAACTATATTATTAGAAACTTTAAATGTTATATTTTCTAATGATATAATTTTTATATTATATAATTCATATTATATAGCTCATACGGACGACCTAGATATACGTGTAAGTCTTATAAACTGGAATAGAGGGATTAGATAGATTGGACCTCGGTAGTTGTGATGTGTATTCTCATGAGAATGAAGGAGCGCATCACCTAGAGACTACTCCATAAGAAATAGTTGAACGTGGATTTTGCCTCCACACAAGGATTTCCACGTACCTGCCGGTGATCGACGTTCAGTTAGATTTGATATGCCCTTAGGTGCGCGCGCGGATCGAGCAGAGCTACCCAATATAGTCATATATATCTCTCGAAATAGCCTTTCGTCCCGCTTTATAAATAAAGCACACAGGTGAGACCGCTGCTGGGCCAGACAGCACATCGTCCAAAGGAACAAACAACACAGGATACAAGGCGCCGGGAAGAACCCAAGCCCTACACGAAACGCAAGAAGAAAGAAAAGAAAAAGAAAGCCGAGAACGGCGGTGTGCCGAAAACGGAAGCAACTCGCAACCGGTGCGCCCCCCAAAAGACGTACCACCACACATCTCACAGTCCAAAGCGCCTGCGAACCAAGACAGCACCTCCAAGAAGGGGAGTGACGATGACGACACTGCTGTCCGGCCGGGGCCTAGGGTTTCCCCTGGTCCGCAGCGGGGGGTGGGGGAGGGAGGCCACCGACACCTTTCAAGAAGGAAGGTGATACCCGCGGGCGTCACCGTGCCAGTGTCAACAGACAAGGATTTCTCCCGACCCCGCCGGAGCCACCCACCCGAGCGCTTTGAACAGCTCCACCAAACCCGTCACCCACGAGCACGCGCCACCCTGGTCTTGAAGTCGCCACCGCCGTCACACCGGGAACCACGGAGCGAAGCCGGTAGGCCGAGGGAGCGGAGACTTCGGCAATGGACGGCATGTCAATAGTACGCGGGAGGGAACTACCTCCACCACCAGAAGGTGGTAGCCGACCGGGTGCAGCAGCAAGACAAACCAGGCCCTCAGGCCCGGCCGAACCCGCGGAGGCTCGTGAAGTCCCGCTGCCGCACTGCAGCAAGGGTGCCACCGAACACGCCAACCACCGCCTCAGACCCCACTCCTCCTCCCACCAGGAGATCCGCCGCACCGGCAAATCCTGGTTGCCAAGTAGCAGCACCATCGCCCCCCGAGCTCCCCCGGGCCAACCGGACCGCCACCGGTCTAGGGGTCTCACGTCACCTCCCGAAGCCACCTCCGCCGGAGGGAAGTCGAAGCCGTCCACCTTCCGAGGCCGCCGCCCCGGCGTCCACGAGCTCGAGTCCATACCACCGTCAGCCTCACACTCAAAGAGTCCGCCGTGATGGGTGAGGTGATCGAGAGCTACCTCACAAGGCTGAAGGTCCATGCCGCCACCAGGGTGCGGGGTACAACCCGCCACCAACCGAAGCGGCCGCTGTCCGACACAGTGGCAGGGCCGACCAACCGCGACCAGGCCCAGATCAGCCCGCAGGCCCCGCAGGCCTAGATCAGGCCCAGATCTGGCCAAGATCAGCCCGCTGCCGCGTTGCTGCGCCGTGGTGACTCCGCCGACCGCACCCCGGGGAACTCCCTCCTAGCCCACCACCACCGAGCTGACCCCCATCGTGATCCGCCGCCGCCGGAGGGGACAACGCCGTCGCCGCAGGGCCTCCCCGAGCCGGCCCTAGGGAACCAGCAGGGGAGGAGGACCCGTTCAGCCCAGGGGCAGCAGCGGCCGAGCTCGCCGCCACCCCCGCCACCGCCGGCCGAGCTCCACCGCCCTGCGCCGCCGCCACCAGGGCTGTCGGCCCGCCGCCGTCAGATCTGGGGCGGGCAGCACCGGCCGCCGCCACCAGGGGAAGCCCCCCCACCGCGCAGCCCTCCTCGCCGCGAACCCGCCCGACGCAGCCGCCGGAGCTCGCCGCCGCGATGCAGCACCCTGCGCCAGCGCCACGCCCCGCTCGATGTCGCCGGCCCGCGACGCCGCCACCGCGCGAGGGGGAGAAGACGCCCCGCCGCCGCCGACGACGCTACCAGAGCTTTGCCCGGCAGCAGGCCTTGGCGGCGGCGAGGGGGAGGAAGGGGGCGGGGGGGGCGACCGGCGGCGGCGGGATTAGGGTACCCCGGTCGCTCGCGGGAGCGACGCGGGGGGTTTTTTTTTTCACGCAGCGACACCGCCATCTAGTCCTATATATCGTGCGCGTCCCGTTTGCAATACAACAACACCTCTGCGAGCTAGCACCCAAGATCGATCTCGATATTGATTATTATACGAAGCAATCGATCCTCGATGGCCGGCCACGGCGGCACCGAAGAAGGGCGTTGGTCCGACGAGATCCCGGACGACCTCCTGGGCGTGATCTACCGACGGTGCTGCTCCTCCCCGTACGACCGAGCCCGCTTCGCCGCCGTCTGCAGGTCATGGCGCCGCGCCGCGTCGGGGCACAGCAAGCTGCCGGCTCTCCCGCTCCTGCTCAATTCGACGGGCGACACTAACCTCGACCGGAAGGCTCGGGCGTACTGCCCCCAGGACGGCAGGGTGCTGCGTGCCAGGCTCCCGTGGTTCCCCCACGGCAAGCGGATCGTCGGATCCCACGACGGCGGCTGGATCGCCGCCACCATCGGCTCCAGGATCTCGATCATGAATCCCTTCACGCGGGTCTCGCTGCTGCCGCTCTCCGCAAGGAAGTCAACCATCACGTGTAGATGCCCAACCGCACAACGGCGAACCACCAACGAATTCTCGGTCGAGAAAGTCATATTCTCCGAGGACCCTGCCGCCTCCAATGGCTCCGCCTGCATCCTCGCCGCCATCACCACAGACTGCATGATAGCTCTCTGTAGTCTTCACCGCCCAAAAGGGCGATGGACGACACGAGGATATGGCGCAGACATACGCACGTGGATCATAGACATCGCCTTCTGCAACGGCCACCTATATGGCCTCTCCCGTGGTGGCCTCTTCTACAAGCTCGTCCTCGGTCTAAACAAGGAAGGTGATCCCGTGGTAATCTTGCTTGATCAACTAACCATCCAGAGACCAGATATGTTCTATCCACGATACATCTTTGAGCTGCACGGCAAGCTTTCCACAACGGTGGAGATCAGGCCGGCGAAAAGCACCAAGGCTCGAAGGTTTAGGGTGTTCCAACTTGCCGACACAACACAGCCATTCAAATACAGGTGGATAGAGGTGACCACCTTGGGCGACCACGCCTTGTTCTTAGGGCCAGGATGTTGCAAGGCGATGCATGTGTCGCCGTCATTGGGCGGCATGCATGGCGACATAGAAAGGAACCGTATTTACTACTCTGACGAACACTACCCCCTTGACGACGAGAAGGATTCAAAGTGCATACGTAGGTTGGACCTCGGTAGTTGCTATGTGTATTGTTACGAGAGCCAAGGCGTGCATCATTCGGAGAAGATCATGTCACGAGGATACCATTACTGCGATAAGAATGATGGACTTGATTATAGAAGTAGTTGTACTTGGATTTTGCCTCCACACTTTTAGTACTTTATATCTAGTCATACCTCGCATGATGGTTATCTTATATAAGTATGTTCATGTCTAGCTGATTTTCTATTCGAGGACTTGATATCTTATACAATTAGCTTCACGCTTATATGCATGTGACCTACATGGCCTAGCTCAAGAAACCTTGGGTTTTTCTGTCCTTGTTTAACTTGTTTGATGCTAGTATGTGGGCGATGGCAAGGAATGCTCGTTTCCTTCTTCATGTAGGGTGTGTTTGGTCAAGATGTAGATTCCTGATAATCTGATTCCGACCGCTAGCTGTGAGTTGATAACTGTATGACAACTGAAAGTTGTTTGGTTAAAATAACTGGTGACTGTGGACTATATATTCCACATAAAATGTTTGCAATGACCTAAAGATTGTTTATATGCCAATTTATCATCGAACAACGATTTGTACACTAATTGTTGGGTAAATGACTATTTGGGAAGGAATATTTCATTTCTTAATGTTTTATACATAAAGCTAATAGTATAAAAAGTGATATCATAATCACCGCTAGCATCCAACACTATGGGAAAAATATCGCTGCCGTGTAGACACGTCTTTGTCGTGTGCCAAACGCACCGGAACATGGCAAAGACAGTCTTTGCTGTGTATAACTCAGAAAATACACGGCAAAGTACGTAAACACGGCAAATTTCTGAAAAAGAACACATCAAAGAAATATAAACGGCAAAGACCCATAAAGGAACACGGCAAAGAAAATACACTCGGCAAAGTCGACAACGGCACACGACATAGGTGTTGTCACGACAACGAGGTGGGACCCGTGACCCCACAAGTCCATTTAACGGGAGGAGCTAACGGCCGCAGACGGTGGTCTCTTTGCCGTGTGCCCTCGCCGGTCCTTTGCCGTTTGTATTCTGTAGTATACACGGCAAAGGCCCTTTGTCGTGTGTATTCCGCAGTACACACGGCAAAATCCTTTTTTCTTCTTCTTTTTGCCTTTTATCACATTACTCTTAGGAAAATCATAAAAAAATCATTCTAATTCAGAAAAATACAAATAATATATCAAAAATTGCAGAAAAATAAGATCTATCTATATACACTCAAAAATTATATATTTATATTGAATAAGAATCTTCATGCTCGCCATTTTGACCATAGTTTAAAACATGCATAAAAAATTCAAAAACGATTGAAACAATGCGAAACCTTCGCGTGGTGTCATATTATGTGACATAGTTGGTAGGAGAAATATCAAACTTCATATATTGATTATGTCTGAAAAAACCTTCATAAAATGACCAATCTCATTCGAGGTTTTCTGGCTTTCGGGTCAAATGACCAATGTTATGGCTAGAATCAAGGCATGTTTGTGATAATCTGCCCATATTGTGCATGCATGTGCCTCATGGAATGGTGAACAATGTTGCAGGAGAAAGTTTTTCTTTTCGTCGCACCAAAAAACCACTTTCCATTTTACGAGCGTAAAAAACGGGGAATTTTATGAAGCAACCACCAAATGGCTAATTTAAAATGATACCAGCCTATTTTTCAAAAATACTAGACCACCTTAAATGGACAATGTCCCAACGGGAGATCTCAAACCTTTCTGTCCACTCCAGGTGAAAAAGACAAATTCCTGCCGAAACGGGAGGAAGTGGGTCAGATATGAACTACAGGTATATGATCTAATGGGCATGATTTTTCATAAAAATTATTTTTAGGTTCACAATATGCTATTTCATCAGAGATCCAATGAAAGTTTAGAGAGGCTCAGCTCCGAGCTAAGAATCTTCATACCCGTCGTTCGACAAAATTTGTCGATAGTTTAAAAGAGTCATAAAAAATTCAAAAGCGATCGAAACAATGCGAAACCTTTGCGTGGTGTCATATTATGTGATATGGTTGCAAGTAAAAATATTAAACTTGTTATATTGAATATGTCTCAAAAAAATCTTCACAAAATGACCTATCTCATTCGAGGTTTCCTAGCTTTCGGGTCAAATGACCAATGTTATTGCTAGAATCAAGGCATAGTTTGTGATAATATGCCCATATTGTGCATGCATGTGCCTCATGGAATGGTGAACAATGTTGCAGGAGGAAGTTTTTCTTTTCGTCGCACCAAAAAGCCATTTTCCATTTTACGAGCATAAAAAACAGGGAATTTTATGAAGCAACCACCAAATGGCTAATTTAAAATGATACCAGCCTATTTTTCAAAAATACTAGACCACCTTAAATGGACAATGTCCCAACAGGAGATCTCAAACCTTTCTGTCCACTCCAGGTGAAAAAGACAAATTCCTGCCGAAACGGGAGGAAGTGGGTCAGATATGAACTACAGGTATATGATCTGATGGGCATGATTTTTCATAAAAATCATTTTTAGGTTCACAATATGCTATTTCATCAGAGATCCAATGAAAGTTTAGAGAGGCTCAGCTCCGAGCTAAGAATCTTCATACCCGTCGTTCGACAAAATTTGTCGATAGTTTAAAAGAGTCATAAAAAATTCAAAAGCGATCGAAACAATGCGAAACCTTTGCGTGGTGTCATATTATGTGATATGGTTGCAAGTAAAAATATTAAACTTGTTATATTGAATATGTCTCAAAAAAATCTTCACAAAATGACCTATCTCATTCGAGGTTTCCTGGCTTTCGGGTCAAATGACCAATGTTATTGCTAGAATCAAGGCATATTTTGTGATAATATGCCCATATTGTGCATGCATGTGCCTCATGAAATGGTGAACAATGTTGCAGGAGGAAGTTTTTCTTTTCGTCGCACCAAAAATCCATTTTCCATTTTACGAGCGTAAAAAACGGGGAATTTTATGAAGCAACCATCAAATGGCTAATTTAAAATGATATCAGCCTATTTTTCAAAAATACTAGACCACCTTAAATGGACAATGTCCCAACGGGGGATCTCAAACCTTTCTGTCCACTCCAGGTGAAAAAGACAAATTCCTGCCGAAACGGGAGGAAGTGGGTCAGATATGAACTACAGGTACATGATCTGATGGGCATGATTTTTCACAAAAATCATTTTTAGGTTCACAATATGCTATTTCATCAGAGATCCAATGAAAGTTTAGAGAGGCTCAGCTCCGAGCTAAGAATCTTCATACCCGTCGTTCGACAAAATTTGTCGATAGTTTAAAAGAGTCATAAAAAATTCAAAAGCGATCGAAACAATGCGAAACCTTTGCGTGGTGTCATATTATGTGATATGGTTGCAAGTAAAAATATTAAACGTGTTATATTGAATATGTCTCAAAAAAATCTTCACAAAATGACCTATCTCATTCGAGGTTTCCTGGCTTTCGGGTCAAATGACCAATATTATAGCTAGAATCAAGGCATAGTTTGTGATAATGTGCCCATATCGTGCATGCATGTGCATCATAGAATGGCGAATAATGTTGCTGGAGGAAGTTTTCCTTTTCCACGCACCAAAAAGCCATTTTCTATTTTCCGGACACAAAAAACGGGGGGTTTTATGAAGCAACCACCAAATGGATAATTCAAAATGATACCACCCCATTTTCACAAGATTATATGGATGTCATATTTGGATTCCTCACATTTTTCTGATCGATTTAGACATTTTATTTGTCGAATTCCGATTTACATATTTAAATATATGAATTATTCCATATTAAATAGAAAAAGGAAATAAAATAAAATCATTTTATTTTTTATTTGGATTCAAGATTATTATTACTTTTCATTATTTTTTACTTAAATAATTGTTTGAAATCTAAAACTGAGATGTGTGACATCTTGGCCCAAGAGTTAATAGGATTGATATGGAAGTATTAGCAACAAGGTATGATTTCTTTCTTGGAAGCTCATTCAGAAGGAACGAAGAAGTTAAGCGTGTTAGAGCTAGAGTAGTGTTAGGATGGGTGACCACAGGAGAAGTTTGATTATGAGTGCAATTTGACCTAATATTTAACATACAAAGGTTTAAAATATTCTATATGAGATTATAAGTAAATAATATTCAAAAAAATTGAAACAAAATTAATTTTTTTTTAAAAAAGCTGTTCTTTGCCGTGTACTTTTTCCGCGAGACACACGGCAAAGACAGCTTCTTTGCCGTGTACTTTTCGAGGAGACACACGGCAAAGACAACTTCTTTATCGTGTACTTTTCGAGAAGACACACGGCAAAGAATAGACACCGTCATCTCCGCGGAAACCGTTATCTTACTTTACTTTGTCGTGTCTACGCATGAGACACACGGCAAAGCCTTTGCCGTGTCTTATTTAGAAAACACACGGCAAAGGGCCTTTGCCGTGGCGAACGTTGCCCACACGGCAAAGCCTTTGCCGTGTTCCGAAAGGCCTTTGCCGTGTCTTTTGCCCACACGGCAAAGAGCTTGTGTGCCGTAGTGCAACATCTAATTGCATCTTCATCACATCTAAATGACTTCAATCACCACTTTGTATACACAAAAATCACTGCTAGCATCTAACCAAACTACATGCTTTTGTATGCTAAAACAACACATGATTCCTTCAAGACACATTAAGCAATTCTAATTGTTTGGAACAAGTCATGCTACAGCAATAATCACTAAGCATAAGGTCAAAACAACATCTAGCATGACATGATAAAGCCTAAGCCATAGTCAAAACAAGCTCCTCCTGTACCACTATAAGCATGAAACTTTCTACTCTTTTCCAACACCAATCGACTTATTTGAAACAACTCACAAAGATAATAATCAATAAAGATCAGTGAGCTTGTCTCACAAATCCATAAATAAGAACTAAAAAGTTCTAAGCTGAAAGCACAAGAAAACTAAGGCTAAACACAGTGCTAGCAAAAGAGAAAGCTCACAAGACAATAAGAATGAAAACTAGAGTGTTCTAGGCAATGAAAACAGAGTGTGTCTCTCTCCACAAGAAGTGTGTTGTGATCCAACAAACTTATTCAAGCAAACTAAGAAAACTAAAACCAAAAACGAAAACTAAGACGCTCCAAGAACAACACAACTGTGCATGAAACAATAAAAATGAAGTGTCTAGACAGGCCTGAGCTTTTTATTGATGAAGAAGGGTATGCCTTGGGCATCCCCAAGCTTTGACGCTTCCTTACCATTAGTAACAATGGTGTTCAAAAAATTCACACTAATAACATTGCTATTAGCATGCAAAGAAAATTCCATAGGTTTTTTAATTTTCTTTTCAAACCACTCAAGTTCTAACTTAGGAAAAATACTAAAAAGCTCTCTAATTTTGTTGTTGTTTTCCATTAAGCCTAACTAGTGAAAACAAGAAACAAAAAGATAAAATTGTAGAATCTAAAGGAAATAACTTCGAGCAATCACATCGGAGGATGTGAGTACCTTTTACCTTACCTCCCCGGCAACGGCACCAGAAAAGAGCTTCCTGGCTTGCTGTTGCTGTGAGGTAATGTGTGTGAGTGTTTTTTACCTTTCTTCCCCGGCAATGGCGCTAGAAAATAGCTTGATGTCTATGCACTTCTATTCTTGTAGACAGTTGTTGGGCCTCCAAGTGCATAGGTTTGTAGAATAGCAGCAAGTTTCCCTTAAGCGGATTACCCAAGGTTTATCAAACTCAGGGAGGAAGTGGTCAAAGGTATTCCCTCTCAAGCAACCCTGCAATCAAGATACAAGAAGTCTCTTGTGTCCCCAACACACCCAATACAGTTGTCAGGTGTATAGGTGCACTAGTTCGGCGAAGAGATAGTGAAATACAAGTGGTAACGGTGCTAGAAAATAGCTTGATGGTGAGGTAAGGTAAAGGACCAAAATGATATGGGATCCCTTGTGGGATTGACCCTAGGGCGGGCCGATCTTCACAGATTTGAGGCGGGGAGTGAGGGGAAACCCGATGAACGCAACACAAACACAAGGTAAAGATACAAACGCACGCAAACACAACCTGATTCGATTTGCTCCCTTTGGTTCGAACAACCAATCCAATAGAATCCTCGGCGAGAGACCGTTAGGTAGAATCACCAAAGGAGAGATCGGCAAGCGGATGATAGAATCCTAATCAAAGGAGAGAATAGCAACCAAGTAGAATCCCCAAGGGGAGAGACCTAGCACTACTAGAATCCTTGACAAGGAGAGACCAAACACTTTAGGAGGGTCTTGACGACTTGGAGACGAACACCGAACTCCAAGGCCTTGTACAACTCATAGATTAAATATAGAGAGGGGTTCCCATCTAGGGTTAGGCACAAGCCTTCATTCATCTTCAAATCTAGGGTTTCAAGGAGGGCGTGGGGGCTTATATATAGGCCAAACACGAACTAGGGGTAAAACAGGCATAAAAAGGAAGTTCTGGGCGTTACATGGGCCAGGCCCAACCTGAGGCGCGCAGGCCCGATACACTCGGACTGGAGATTCCGGTGTAGAGGTCTGGAGACTTCGGTCTGGACCGGAGACTCCGGTCAACCTCCGGTGTCGTCTCCGGAGGGGCGTTCTGACTGTCCCTGGCGCTAGTTCGAGGGTCGGTCCGGAGAAGGGTCGGAGACTCTGGTGTGGTGGACCGGAGACTCTGGTCTGGACCGGAGACTCCGGTCTAGCTTCAGCAGCTTCTTGCGTCTTCTTTTCCAGGCCTCTTGCTTGGGGGTCTTTGTTCCTGGGGTCTTCTTGTCGTCTCCTCTTGGTGTCATGGTCATGGGCGTGGTCACAACATTGGCACTTGTCTCAAGTAGGATCCCATTCACATGATAACCAAAGGAGGGTGAGATATGGAACGAGTTCACCTTTGAGGGTATGGTTGATGTAGTATGATGTGGACTAATGGTAATGTCATGTGTTGGGATGCATCACAAAACCTCCCCGGCAAACGAAATAAAGATGGAAGCAAGCAAACATGCAACAGATCTAGTAGAAAATGGTGTTTCAATGTTTAGAAACAAGGCCTAGGGATCATACTTTCACTAGTGAACACTCTCTCATATAAATATCCTCTCTTCATGATACTACTCTTAACTACTCTCCGATTGGACACTCTAATCCATGGTAGGGCTATAACAGCACACCTCAAAGTCCGCCTTCCCCTATCTAGATAACCCCACACTGTCACCTTGAGCGCTAGATGGTTCCAACAAACACCACAATTTCATAGAGACATCCAACTCCAAATATAACTCATAACAAATATATGTAACCTAGCTTAAGTGCCACACACGGCATGCACGCTGTCACTTTCACACACGTAGGGAAAAGCATAGATCTATTAAAGCACGATGAGTATTTATGTAGACTCTAGCCTAAGTGCCACCATGGCATGCACGCTGTCACTTTCACACACATGGGGAGAGCAGAGATCTATTAAAGCACTTGAGTAGCAAGGTAGATCTACTTGATTACAAAGATCATGACCACAACAAGATCATGCATAGAGAGAGAGAGATGAACACATAGCTACCGGTAGAGCCCTTAGCCTTGAGGAAGAACTCCCTCCTCATCACGGGAATCAGCAACGGTGATGGAGATGGTGGTGGAGATCTATGGAGATGGCTTCGGGGCACTTCCTCGTCCCGGCAGAGTGCCGGAACAGAGACTTTCTGTCCCCCAAATCTCCCCTTCGGTGGCGGCAGCGCTGTGGAGGTTTTCATGGCTTTCTGGTCGATTCTTTAGGGTTTTTGAGTCGGGGGCTTCTTATAGGCAAAGGAGGCGAGATCGATGGAGTTCCAGGGGGCCCACACCCCCTGTGGGCGCGGCCTAGGGTGGGCCCGTGCCCACCTAGGGTGTGGCCACCCTGGTTTCCACCTCCGTCTCGTCTTTGATTTTCTGTATCGCTCTCGGAAAAATATGAACTTTGGCTTTTGTCCCGTCCAATTCCGAGAATATTGATTTTCTGCCTTTCTGGAACCAAAATCAGAAGAAAACATGCAACTAGCACTGTGGCAACCTGTTAATAGGTTAGTTCCAGAAAAGATATAAAAACACCTCAAAGAAAGACAAAGCAAAGCAAAGTAGATACTAAACAAGCATGGAACATCAAAAATTATAGATATGTTTCTGACGTATCAGAGTGTTAATGCTTTGCTCCGGTACTCTATTAAAAGGAGTACCTTAGTTGCCAGTAGATTCCCTTGAGGCCCCACTACAATGGGCTGGCAGGACAAAAGATGTTGTGCAAGTTCTCATTGCGAGCACCTATGACTATATATGGAGCACATTTCTATGATTGTTTAAGTACTTGGATGCTTTATCTTATTTACCTGCAATTGCCCTAGATCTTGAAGTTACATGAATAGTATCGTCCATGCAATGCCCGTCCATCCATCCCTTTGTCTACCGCACTCGAATCATGCTGTTTGCTACTATTGTTACTACTGTCTGTGTTTTACTGCTGCTGTTACTTTGCTATTGCTACTACAAAACTGTTGCTACTGCTAAACTACTATTAGCAAGACTATTTCTAGGTGCAAATGAATTGACAACTCAGTTGTTAAGGTTTATAAGTATTCTTTGGCTTCCCTTGTGTCGAATCAATAAATTGGGTTATACTATACTCGAAGACTGTTGCGACCCCCTATACTTGTGGGTCATCAAATATAGAGACTCACTCCACTAATATAACATATCAACATTACTACTAACCATAAGATCTGGAATGGGATAGAGAAGTTAGCTATATCTTCTTCCTTTCGCATGCCACATACACTATTCTGGGCATTTTGTAAGTTATAGATCGTGGTAAAGTCATATATTTCAGAAGAAGCCTACTATGGATCTGGGCATACAAAAGACAGATTTATAGTGTTTATGGTTGTTCTGCGTATAAGACTAAGGTAAAACTATGTTACCAAGAGAAGTTTGCCTTGAGTTCTAATAGTACAACAATTGCGGGTATGCGGGGTCGCAAAGATGGGCAGTACTTGACTTGGATCCTTATACCGGGCCTCATACCAAGGAAGTGTGAACGGGAATGTACGCCTGACTGTGCAACAAGGATAATGATCTCTTATGGGTAAAGCAACGCACCTCTGCAGAGTGTAAAAAAGTATTACTCCCTATTCAGGGAAGGAGCTGCAAACTCTGCAGGAAAGAAACTTCATGAAGTTCTAATCAACCCGTGAAGATCGACAGACATAGATTTTTAGAATAACAATAGTTGAAGAAATGTTTATGAAAACCTGCATCACCTATGACCTTTGGCCTATGGTTGTAGATAGTGCATCAAACACTCCTTTTTAGTAAACTTGCTGAGTATGCTCGTATTCAACCATATCTTCTTAACTCTTGCTAGAATCTAAAGCTAATAAAGATGATATCTATATCAACTTATGTTCAAGGGAATCATCACTGAAAGCTCAAGTTATTTAATAAAGTCAATGGAGTCAACATATACATCAACTATGAAGTGGATCGGAGGCAAGGTTCCTAATTAGATAGGAGTATTATTTCTAACCATAGAACCTATTTCTATAGAGCATTGCTATAGCAGCAATTGTCAGCAAAATAGTTTAGATACTAGTATATTAGTATGATATTTACGAGTTGTTATTTCTGGTTCTTCTTTGTAAGAAGTTGATTTCTCTCTATATAATCTAGAATGTTCGCTGGATCTTTTGTAAAGAGTCGAGTTATAACCTATAGTCATATCTTGGACCTACTATGTTTCTATTATATCACTCTGAGAGATGTAATACTAGTGAAACGGTGTTTCGTTGATGTTGTACAACGACTATAATGTACTATATCATGCAGTCGTATGTTGGGTCACCACATTATGGGAAGGAAAAGACAACAATTAATAATTCATATTTCCTAAGGCAATTTCCTAAGAGAATTTCTCTCTCGCGCGCGCTTTGGCTCTCGTGTTCGCGATTCCAAGAAGATCTGCGCGTGTGGAAGATAATGTTTATTCAACATGCTGGCGCGCCGCTAGATCCCTGTTTCAAAAGATCCACTTCTACAATCTCGGCTGTATGAGAGAGAATGGGTGATGCAGCCCGACCTACGGTCGTTACCACATCAAGGTCTCCAACACATGCCACGTCGTCATGGACTCCAAAGGTGAATCATATCCTCTTTGAGATCCCACTTCCTACCCTATTAAATGGTATACTACTTCATACTCCATCCTATGACCATGATAGGTTCACACTGCAAGCATGGATACAAGGGAGGAAGCCCAGAACCTCAAGGCCAAAAAGACGGAAGCTTGGAAGAGGAGGAGAAAGAAGACATATTAGCAGCTCCAGGTCCAAGCGGTACTACCGGTCGGAACCGGTACTACCGGTCAACCGGTACTACCGCCGAGCTACTACCGCACGAGCCAGAAGGGGTCGTCCAACAGCCGCCAGACCCAACCGGTACTACCGGTCGCAGGCCCTGGTACTACCGCTTGTGCCTAGTACTACCAGACCCAAGGACCGGTACTACCGGTCATGACAGTGCCTATGCGCACCAGTTGGTCCATAGACCATGTATTCCCTTTACTTACCTTTTCGCCTAGTTTATCCCCAAACTACCCCTTGTTTAGTGGATGGCCTATAAATAGAGCCCCCACCCCTCATGTATCCCTTAGGCATAGATGATAGACTAAAGACAACCCCCATTGTGGAATCTCTAGTTCTGCCTAACCCCCTTTACCAAGGGGACCGGCTTGTAGGGTTTCGTAGCATGGAAAAAAAAATTCTATCGCATACAAACAAACAAGCCAAGATCTATCTACTAGATTGTAGCAACGAGTCGATGGAATAACTCACCCTCGAAGATTCCAAAGTGTTTAACGAGAGCGGATTCTCGTGGGTGATGTAGTCGTACTCTTCCCGATCTCAAGATCGCGTAGACGATCCTTTCGGCGCTGCGTTCCCGCAGCGTTCCCGCAGTCGGTCACACGTTCGATACTCGACGAAGACCTTCCTCTCCCTTGTTCCAGCAGGCAGCGGAGGTTGTAGCACTCTCCTCGCGATTCCGGCAGCACAACGGCGTGGTACCGGAAGTAGAGGGGAGATCTCGCAGGGCTTCGCCTTAAGCCGGAGCGAGTATGGTGGACTATGAGAGAGCCCTCGATGATCTAGGGTTTAGACACGCCGAGGAGGAGGCTTGGCCGGTGGCTAGGGTTGCTAGGCGGCGGCGGTTTGCCCTAGGGCGGCGGCGGCAGCAGGAGGTGGCGGCGCCGGCGGCTAGGGTTTAGAGGTGGAGGTGTTGGGTGTCTAGGAGGGGAGCCCTGTCCCTCCTTTTATAGGTGGAGGGGCCGGCCAAGGGAAGGGGAGTCCCTCCCCAACTCGGCTTCAAGGTGGGCCGGTGGTGGAGGGGAGGAACTCCTCCCCCACTCGGTTTCCACCTCCCTCTCCACTTCCCAAAAATAGTCGTTTGACTTTCAAATTGGCGTTTGACTTTTTCAAACTAGGATTTGATTAAACCCTTTATTTTGTTCAGCGATGACACCTAGTACATGATGCAATCATACCAACTTGATATAACACATTCATGTACCCTTCCCTTCCGGAGTGTCGGACATTCGACCTTCTAGAACATTCCCGATGAAAACACCGGAACCATTCCCCAACTCCGAAACAGGACTTTCCTTATATGAATATTATTCTCCGGACCATTCCAGATCACCTCGTGATATCTCGGATCCCATCCGAGACTCTGAACAACATTCGGTCTCTTTCTCATCATTCCATAACTACTCAAAACAACGTCGAATCCTTAAGTGTGTCTCCCTACGGTTCGTGAATTATGCGGACATGATCGAGACACTTCTCCGATCAATAACCAATAGAAGAATATGTAAATTCATATGGCTCCCACATATTTCTACGATTACTTTGCGATCGAATGAACCACTTACATACGATACCAATTTCCCTTTGTCTCACGATAGTTTACTTATCTGAGGTTATGATCGTCGGTATCTCTGCATACCTAGTTCAACCTCGTTACTGATAAGTACTCTTTTCTCGTTCCCGTGATATGTGATCCCTTGTGAGTCAGTCACATGCCTGCAAGCTAATTGGATGACATTCCACCGAGAGGGCCCAGAGTATATCTATCCGTCATATGGATGGACAAATCCCACTGTTGATCCATGTGTCTCAACCAATACTTTCCAAACACTCAATGCCACCTTTATAGCCACCCAGTTACGGTGTGGTGTTTGATGTCATCAAAGCATCCATCCGGTAAAGGTGATATGCATGATCTCATGGTCGAAGGAATTATGTTACTATGTATGAGAAAGCATATAGCAATTGAACTATTAAAATGACTTGATCTTTATGCTACGCTTATCTATAGGAGTATGTCCACCATATCATTCTCCTAACGATATGATCTTGTTGTTAATAACATATCAATGTTCATGATAGGGAAACCACAATCATTTATTAACCAACAAGCTAGTGATGTATAGAGGCTTTACTAGGGACTTCAATTTAAGTTTACAAATCACACAAGTATTAATGTTTCCTTGTTAATACTATTATAGCATGAATGTAAACATTTATCATAAACACAAAGATATAATAATAACTACATTTATTATTGCCTCTAGGGCATATCTCCAACAGTCTCCCACTTGCACTAGAGTCATCTAATCTAGATTACATGGTAATATACCGAACACCCATGGCAGTTTGGTGCTGGTCATGTTTTGCCCTCGGGAGAGGTTTAGTCAACGGATCCGCCACATTCAGATCTGTGTGTACTTTGCAAATCTTTATGTCCCCATCTTGGACATGTTCTCGAATAGCGTGAAAACGTAGCTTGATGTGCTTCAGCTTCTTGTGTGACCTTGGTTCTTGCGCATTGGCTATGGCACCCATGTTATCACAGTAGATAGACATTGGGTCCAGCGCACTAGGAACCACACCCAGCTCTGTAATGAACTCTTTCATCCATATCGCTTCTTGTGAAGCCTCCGAAGCAGCCATGTATTCCGATTCAGTTGAAGATCTTGCCACAACGCTTTGCTTTGCACTCCTCCAGCTAACTGCTACACCATTCAAAATAAATACGTATCCAGATTGTGATTTAGAATCATCCGGATCGGTGTTCCAACTAGCATCGGTGTAACCATTAACAACGAGTTGTTCATCACCTCCATAAGAAAGAACCATATCCTTAGTTCTTCTCAAGTACTTAAGGATGTTTTTGACCGCTGTCCAATGATCCACCCCTGGATCACTTTGATATCTGCTAGTTAAACTAACAGCATATGCAATGTCGGGTCTAGTACATAGCATGGCATACATTAGAGATCCTATGGCTGAGGCATAGGGAGTCTTACTCATCATTTCTCTATATTCTGCCGATGTCGGACTTTGAGTTTTACTCAAGGTCGTATCGGGCAACATGGGCAAGAACCCTTTCTTGCTATATTCCATTCCAAACCTCTTTAGAACTTTGTCCAAATATGTACTTTGTGACAATGATATTAGGCGTCTTGATCTATCTCTATAAATCTTTATGCCTAATATGTAAGCTGCTTCGCCAAGATCCTTCATTGAAAAACTATTATTCAAATATTCCTTGACACTATTAAGAAGGTCTACATCATTCCCAATCAACAATATGTCATCTACATATAGTATTAAGAATGCTACAGAGCTCCCACTCACTTTCTTGTAAATACAAGATTCTCCATAAGTTCGTATAAAACCAAAACTTTTGATCACCTTATCAAAACATTGATTCCAACTTCGGGATGCTTGCTTCAATCCATAGATGGACCGTTGAAGTTTGCATACCTTGTTAGCATCTTTAGGATCGACAAAACCTTTGGGTTGCATCATATACAACTCTTCATCAATGTCTCCATTGAGGAATGTTGTTTTGACATCCATCTGCCATATCTCATAATCATAATATGCAGCGATTGCTAACATAATCCTCACAGACTTTAGCTTCGCTACTGGTGAGAAAGTCTCATCGTAGTCAACTCCTTGAATTTGTCGAAACCCTTTTGCGACAAGTCGAGCTTTATAGACAGTAACATTACCATCAGCATCTGTTTTCTTCTTGAAAATCCATTTGTTCTCGACAGCCTTCTGGCCATCTGGTACGTCCACCAAAGTCCATACTTGGTTTTCGTACATGGATCCAATCTCAGATTTCATGGCTTCTTGCCATTTATTGGAATCTGGGTTCATCATCGCTTCCTCATATGTCGCAGGGTCATCGGTGTTGTCCACCAACATGACACTCATAACGGGATCATACCAATCTGGAGTGGTACGAGTTCTCGTTGACCTGCGAGGCTCTGTAGCAACTACAATCGAAGTTTCATGATCATCATCATTGGCTTCCTCTCTTATTGGTGCAGGCACCACAGGAACTTCTTCCGGTGCTGCGCTACTCGCAATTTCGAGAGAAGGTTCTACAACCTCGTCGAGTTCTACTTTCCTTCCAGTCACTTCTTTCGAGAGAAATTCCTTCTCTAGAAAGGATCCATTCTTGGCAACGAAGATTTTGCCTTCGGATCTATGATAGAAGGTATACCCAATAGTTTCCTTCGGGTATCCTATGAAGACGCATTTTTTCGCTTTGGGTTCAAGCTTGTCCGGCTGTAACTTCTTTACATAGGCTTCGCAACCCCAAACTTTAAGGAATGACAATCTAGGTTTCTTCCCAAACCATAATTCATACGGTGTCGTTTCAACGGATTTAGATGGTGCCCTATTTAAAGTGAATGCGGCTGTTTCTAATGCATAGCCCCAAAATGATAGCGGTAAATCTGTAAGTGACATCATAGAACGAACCATATCTAAGAGAGTTCGATTACGATGTTCGGACACACCATTACGCTGTGGTGTTCCCGGCGGTGTCAATTGTGAAAGTATTCCGCATTTCTTAAAATGCTCGCCAAACTCGTAACTTAGATATTCACCTCCACGATCAGAACGCAGAAATTTAATCTTCTTGTTACGTTGATTCTCTACCTCACTTTGAAATTCCTTAAACTTCTCGAAAGTTTCGGACTTATGTTTCATGAAATAGATATACCCATATCTACTCAAGTCATCCGTGAAGGTAAGAACATAACGATAACCACCGCGCGATGCTACACTCATTGGACCACACACATCGGTATGTATGATTTCCAATAAGTCCGTAGCTCGCTCCATCATACCAGAAAATGGAGTCTTAGTCATTTTACCCATAAGACATGCTTCGCATCTATCAAGTGATTCGAAATCAAGTGATTCGAGAAGTCCATCGGAATGGAGTTTCTTCATACGCTTCACTCCAATGTGACCAAGACGACAGTGCCACATATAGGTCGAGTTATCGCTCGATTTCAAACGTTTAGCCTCAATGTTATTAATATGTGTATTTCCACTATCGAGATTCAATAAAAATAGACCATCTATCAAAGGTGCATGTGCATAGAACATATTACTCATATAAATCGAACAACCATTATTCTCGGACTTAAACAAGTAACCGTCTCGCAATAAACAAGATCCCGATATAATGTTCATGCTTAACGCAGGCACCAAATAACAATTATTTAAGTATAAAACTAATCCCGATGGTAGATGAAGGGGTAGCGTGCCGACCGCGATCACATCAACATTTGATCTGTTTCCCACGCGCATCGTCACCTCGTTCTTCGCTAGCTTCCGTTTATTCTGCAGCACCTGTTTCGAGTTACAAATATGAGCAACCGAACCAGTATCAAATACCCAGGCACTACTACGAATACTAGTGAGATACACATCAATAACATGTATATCGGATATACCTTTCTTCTTGATGTTGCCGTTCTTCAAATCCGCCAAGTACTTTGGGCAATTCCGCTTCCAGTGACCTTCTCCCTTGCAGTAAAAGCACTCAGTATCAGGCTTAGGTCCAGCCCTGGTCTTCTTCTTCGGCGCGGTAACTTTCTTACCACCCTTCTTGAAGTGTCCCTTTTGCTTAGACTTGCCTTTCTTGAATTTGGTGGTCTTATTGACCAACAACACTTGGTGCTCTTTCTTGATCTCCACTTCTACATATTTCAACATGGCAAAGAGTTCTGGCAACTGCTTGTTCATGTTTTGCATATTGTAGCTCATCACAAAGTTCTTGTAACTTGGTGGTAGTGATTGGAGGACACGATAAATCCCCAAAGCATTAGGAATCACTATACCCAAGCTTTGAAGTTTGTTTGCGTGCCCAGACATCTTAAGCACATGCTCACTGACGGAGCTGCCCTCTTCCATCTTGCAGTTAAAGAACTTTTCAGAAGCCTCATAGCTCTCAATTGCCGCGTGAGTCTCAAAGATCAATTTGAGATCACGGACAATATCATGTGGGTCTGAATTCTCAAACCTTTTCTGAAGATCCGATTCTAAACCATACAAGATAGCACACTGAACTGTGGAGTACTGAGTCTTCCGAGCGAGGTAAACAGTCTTTACTTCGTCGGCAGCATCAGCTGCAGGCGGGTCACCCAGCGGTTCATCCAGCACATAGGTCAAATTACCAGCTGTGAGGAAAATCCTCAAATTGCGGAACCAATCCGCGAAGTTGCTTCCATTGTTTTTCAACTTTTCTTTCTCTAGGAACGCATTAAAATTGATGGTAGGGGCCGCCATTGATCTACAACATATTTGCAATAGTTTAGACTAAGTTTATGACAAATTGAGTTCTAATTAATAGTTAAATTAATCTAGGTGAACTCCCACTCAAAAAAATATCCCTCACATTGTTTTAGTGATCACATGAACCAAATCCACCACATCAACACCGATCATCATGAGAGTTGATATAGTTTCAATGGCGAACAATCGACATGTTCATCATATCTACTACATGACTCATGCTTTACCTTTCGGTGATCCGTGTTCTGAGACCATGTCTGTACATGCTAGGCTCGTCAAGATCAAACCTTAGCTTCCGCATGAGCAAATCTGGCTTGCTCACGTTGTATACACTTGCGGAATCTAACACACCCGATCATCACGTGGTGCTTCGAAACAACAAGCTTTAGCAACGGTGCTAACTAAGGGTGAACACATTATGACTTGAAATTCATGTGCATGAGGGATCATCTTATAATGCTACCGTCGTTAACTAAGCAATACAAGATGCATAAAGGATTAACATCACATGCAATTCATAATATGTGATATGATATGGCCTTTCTTCTTTGTGCTTCCGATCTCCATCTTCAAGCATGAACATGATCTCCATCATCACCGGCATTGCATCAAGGTCAATGACGCTTCTACATGGTTGTCGTCCACCGGCTTCAACTATTACAACTACTTTGAATAGACAGGCGGGTCTTAACATAAATTAAAGACAACCATATGGCTCCTGCCGGTTGCCAACTTACAATAAGGAACATTGCATACATCAAATATAATCACAATCATGGCCATATCACATCACTGCACACCCCTGCAAAACAAAGTTAGACGCCTCTACTTTCTTTGCATATTTTACGTGGTTTGGGGCTTTCAGTAAGTGTCGTTCTAACTTACGAACATGAACCACAACATTGATACTAGTATTGTTAATCACCCGTTGTAAATTGGATCTTAACTATGCTAGGAGAAACAGGCACCCGCAAAGCCACTTATGCAATACAAGTTGCATGTCAAGCGTGGAGCAAGTCTCATGAACGATGTCATGTAAGGTTAGCCCGGGCCGCTTCATCCCAACATCCCGCAAGATGCAAAGTACACAAGAAGCAATCGACAATAAAAGCATCAACGCCCACAATGACCATTGTGTTCTACTCGTGCAACAAATCTACATATAGACATGGCTCTGATACCACTGTAGGGTTTTGTAGCATGGAAAACAAAAAATTTCTATCGCATACAAACAAACAAGCCAAGATCTATCTACTAGATTGTAGCAACGAGTCGATGGAATAACTCACCCTCGAAGATTCCAAAGTGTTTAACGAGAGCGGATTCTCGTGGGTGATGTAGTCGTACTCTTCCCGATCTCAAGATCATGTAGACGATCCTTCCGGCGCTGCGTTCCGATAGCGCTCCCGCAGTCGGTCACACGTTCGATACTCGACGAAGACCTTCCTCTCCCTTGTTCCAGCAGGCAGTGGAGGTTGTAGCACTCTCCTCGCGATTCCGGCAGCACAACGGCGTGGTACCGGAAGTAGAGGGGAGATCTCGCAGGGCTTCGCCTTAAGCCGGAGCGAGTATGGTGGACTATGAGAGAGCCCTCGACGATCTAGGGTTTAGACACGCCGAGGAGGAGGCTTGGCCGGCGGCTAGGGTTGCTAGGCGGCGGCGGCGGTTTGCCCTAGGGTGGCGGCGGCAGCAGGAGGTGGCGGCACCGGCGGCTAGGGTTTAGAGGTGGAGGTGTTGGGTGTCTAGGAGGGGAGCCCTGCCCCTCCTTTTATAGGTGGAGGGGCCGGCCAAGGTGAGGGGAGTCCCTCCCCAACTTGGCTTCAAGGTGGGCCGTCGGTGGAGGGGAGGAACTACCCCCCACTCGGTTTCCACCTCCCTCTCCACTTCCCAAAAATAGCCGTTTGACTTTCAAATTGGCGTTTGACTTTTTCAAACTAGGATTTGATTAAACCCTTTATTTTGTTCAGCGATGACACCTAGTACATGATGCAATCATACCAACTTGATATAACACATTCATGTACCCTTCCCCTCCGGAGTGCCGGACATTCCGGAACCTTCTAGAACATTCCCGATGAAAACACCGGAACCATTCCCCAACTCCGAAACAAGACTTTCCTTATATGAAACTTATTCTCCGGACCATTCCGGATCTCCTCGTGATATCCCGGATCCCATCCGAGACTCCGAACAACATTCGGTCTCTTTCTCATCATTCCATAACTACTCAAAACAACGTCGAATCCTTAAGTGTGTCTCCCTACGGTTCGTGAATTATGCGGACATGATCGAGACACTTCTCCGATCAATAACCAATAGAGGAATCTGAAAATTCATATGGCTCCCACATATTTCTACGATTACTTTGCGATAGAATGAACCACTTACATACGATACCAATTTCCCTTTGTCTCACGATAGTTTACTTATCCGAGGTTATGATCGTCGGTATCTCTGCATACCTAGTTCAACCTCGTTACTGATAAGTACTCTTTTCTCGTTCCCGTGATATGTGATCCCTTGTGAGCCAGTCACATGCTTGCAAGCTAATTGGATGACATTCCACCGAGAGGGCCCAGAGTATATCTATCCGTCATATGGATGGACAAATCCCATTGTTGATCCATGTGTCTCAACCAATACTTTCCAAACACTCAATGCCACCTTTATAGCCACCCAGTTACGGTGTGGTGTTTGATGTCATCAAAGCATCCATCCGGTAAAGGTGATATGCATGATCTAATGGTCGAAGGAATTAGGTTACTATGTATCAGAAAGCATATAGCAATTGAACTATTAAAATGACTTGATCTTTATGCTACGCTTATCTATAGGAGTATGTCCACCATATCATTCTCCTAACGATATGATCTTGTTGTTAATAACATCTCAATGTTCATGATAGGGAAACCACAATCATTTATTAACCAACAAGCTAGTGATGTATAGAGGCTTTACTAGGGACTTCAATTTAAGTTTACAAATCACACAAGTATTAATGTTTCCTTGTTAATACTATTATAGCATGAATGTAAACATTTATCATAAACACAAAGATATAATAATAACTACATTTATTATTGCCTCTAGGGCATATCTCCAACACGACTATCATCACAAACCTCAATTGGACTTTGCATCATGCATCCATCGTTGAACAAGGCCTTGGAGTTCGGTGTCTCGTATCCAAGTTGTCCAGACCCTCCCCAAGGTTATGTTCCCTCTCCGATGTGTATTTAAGGGAGCACATTGACCGATATTTCCTTGCGAGGATTCTATCGGACCGGTGGTCGCTGTTCGGGAGTAATCGCCCTTGTATCGTGTGAGTATTGCATGTGTTCATCGTGTTCTTCGTGAGCTGTGTGTTCGCTTCCGCTACCTTCTCCCTTTCCCCTTGCTTTCCCATTGATTTGACCACGAGATCCGTGAAGATCGGGCCACCCAAGAGGTTAACCCCTCTCATCTGGTATCAGCAGCTTTTGGTTGCCACAGATTTCTCTTCAATTTGGTCTTTTACCCATAAATTCGAAAATTGCACCAAAAATAGCCCCAATTCATGTTTTGGATCGATCTGTGATTTAAGTGTGTTTTGGTAGGTTTTGATCCGTGTATTACTTGCTAAACTTTTTGATCTACCTTCCTCTGCGTTCCCATATCTTAATTCCTTTGTTTCCCCCTTCGATTTGGTGTTTTTCTTAAAGTTTTTCCGCCCAAATCGCCCCAAAATCGCGAACACGCAACAAATCTGGGCGTCCCAGGACCAACCCGTACTACCGGGCTCAAAACCCGGTACTACCGCACCTCCTCGGTACCTAAACGGTACTACCGGACCCCCGAAAACCCGGCACTACCGCTCCAGAGCCCGGTACTACCGCCCGGTACTGAACAAAAACATCAGATTTCGAGATTCAAGCTTCTCACCATTTTGAGCATATATTTTGCATTCGAACTCAGATTTTGGTGTTCTTTAGCTCATTTCGAAGAGGATAAGGAGCTCTACATCATAATCCACGTTGTTCATGCTATCTACTCCATCCAAATTCTGTGAGCAAGGCGGCATCTAGCAATAAAGGGTGAAGATCATCGATGAAAGGTATAAACATTCCGTGACTTTTCCCCACTTGCATTCCTTTGTGAATCCCACTATCTTTGCGAGCATCAACCTATTGAGACTAGTTCCTCTTATGATTGCTAGGCTTTGCACATTTGATACCTTGTAGATTCCGAGCAAACATTGTGAGCGCTATCTCATATAGTTATCTTGTATAGTTATTGGCACAAGGAAGAGGCAAGTGAAAAAGAAAAAAAAGAGAAAAAGGAAAAGAGAAAAAAAGGAAAAAAATAAATATACATGTGCCTTATAGAATAGGAAGCACAAGCTCGATGCACATCATATAGGTGGTACTTATTGTGCATATCTTGTAGCCCACCAATTTTGTGCAATCGAACTAGCGTCTCTCCTTATACTTGTGTGACACGAGCTTATAGTCTTTGCTAGGTAATAATTTGGTTCTTAGCTCACTTTCTCCATCGCACAAGTGCCATTTATCCCACCGTGTGTGTTTCCTTGTACATAATTCCTATCTTGTGGATTGACTTGTTTGCTTTGTGACAATTGTGGTTCTTTACTTGCCATTACAACATCTTGATTTCGGATTGGTTCTTGACATGCCACTTTCCATACCTATCCACCATAAGCTTTGTGTGTGTATGTTTTCTAGTAGTTAGTGGGTTTTGGTGTTCTGCGTGAACTTCACTTTGCTTGGTTTATTGCTCTCAAGTTTGGCCACTTGCACGATACTATCTTCCAAGGTAAAGTAAGGTTTGACGTGGCATCCCCAACACCCTCTACCACTTTAGGCATGAATCCTAAGCTGCACAACCTGAACTAATGAAGGATACCGAATGCTCGTGGAGACAAATCGGACCAAAGGGTTGGTCGTCCTCTTGGGCTTTCAGTTCCAGGTTGTGAACCTATAGAATGGGATATCCTGCATTTGCTTGTTATTGCGGCTATACTTATTCGTTGCGCGACTCGGCTCTGCCTCCCTTGGACTAAAGCTTCGACAACTCAATCTCCTTTTACGGAAGAAGAATCTAATTGCCCCTATTAGTAAGTTGGAGCTTGCGCCCAAATCTGGAATAAGCTAAAGGAAGGTAGTGAACGAAGAAAGACACACTTGGTCTTATGAATCATGTCTAGGGACTCCTAAACCGAGGATGATATCTATGAAGAATACATGATGAACCACCATGACTACGACTCCACAAGTATAGAGGACATGACGGAGAACTACACCGACGACGACTCCACAAGCATGGAAGTCTTGGAGCTCTACATCGACAATGGCTCCTCATGCATGGAGACTATGGAGCACTACACCGACAATGGCTCCACATGCTTGGGTGATATGGAGTACTACAACAACAATTACTCCCCAAGCATGGACGACTTCGAGTGCGACTTCGACGACGCCTCACCAAGCATGGAGGAAATGGAGAACTTCGTCGACTTTGATGGCTCCTCCATGAGCCATGATGAATTCCTCCATCGCTTGGAGATGGAAGACCACTACGCCAAGCAAGAGGAGGCGCATCATCAATAATCCATGACCTTCAAGGCCAAGTGTGCCACACCAAAGGGCACCACCTACTTCGATGATCCACCTCCAAGGCATCAAGCGCCACCACGCCCAAGGCGTCAAGCGCCACTATCTCCAAGGCGTCAAGCTCCACCACCTCCAAGGCGCCAAGCACCATCACCTCCAAGGTGCCAAACACCACCTACCCAAAGAAGAGTGGCGTACAAACATCATATACAACAAGAGGCGCCAAGAAACAAGAATCTTCATCGACAAACATCCTCTCATGAGCATCATCACCATAAAGAGGATACAAGACATCGTCAAAGGCATGTTTGCCACCAAGACGAAGAATTCGTGATGAGCACCAACCATAATGCTCAATCAAGCTCAAGAAGGCACCACAAGCAAAGGAAGAGTGCCAAGGAAAATGATCACCGTCGTGAGTGTCATGTGGATGACCAAGTGCTTCACCAACATAAACCTTCGGCAAGGAACGCCAATGACCTCCGTCGACACCATCCTAAGGCACCTTCAAATACTAGTGCCACCACAATAATGGCACCAAGATCAAGCCTTACTCCATGACATCAAGCTTCAATGTCTTCACTTGACTTCCAAGACCTCGTGAACGAGGAAAATAAAGACCTCTACTTCGCCAAGTTGGATAGCATGAGCCTACCTCCACCACTACTACAAGATGGCCACAAGACGGTCGAGCATTGGATTTTCCCTTCGACCATGGAGGCGAGCGATGATACCCATTTTATGGCATTCAACTTTGGAGACGACAAGGTCAAGAATGGTGAGCATGGGATTTTCCCTTCACCAAAGGAGGCGCATGGAGTTGAGGAAACCGAGCCTATCCCTATATGCTTGAGTGATGATGTGGTACCAATCCCATGTCAGTATGAGAGCCACTTAGCCCACTTGAGTGAGAACAAGAGTGAGATGAGTGACTCCACCTTATGTGAGATTGAGCGCTTTCACTTTGAGGGCATGAGTGATACACCTAGTGAGTTGAGATTGGTAGTTGATAGGTCAAGTGAGAACATTGCGATTTCTAATGACTTACCCTCTACCTCTAGTGTGTTCTCTTATGTTGCGCTAGGTTCCATGGATGACAAAGCGCCAAGCCACGAAGCAATGATGCCTCAATTGGAGAAGATGTACATGGTGAATGAAGAGGATGCTACGCCATGGCTACATCTGTTGGAGATATGCCCAGGAGGCAATAATAAATAGTTTATTATCATATCTTCACTCTTATGATAAATGTTTACATACCATGCTATAATTGTATTAAACGGAAACATTAATACTTGTGTGATATGTAAACATAAAAGAGTCCCTAGTAAAGCCTCTTGTTAAACTAGCTTGTTGGTTAATATATGATCATGGTTTCCTGATCATGAACATTGAGATGTTATTAACAATAAGGTCATATCATTAGGAGAATGATGTGATGGATATACTCCTATAGTTAAGCCTAGCATAAGATCAAGTCATTAAAATAGTTCACTTGCTATAAGCTTTTTGATACATAGTAACCTAATTACTTCGACCATGAGATCATGCTAATCACCATCACTGGAAGGATTCTTTGATGACATCAAACACCACACCGTAACTAGGTGGATATAAAGGTGGCATTGAGTATTTGGAAAGTATGTGTTGAGGCACATGGATCAAGAGTGGGATTTGTCCATCCATATGACGGATAGATATACTCTGGGCCCTCTCGGTGGAATGTCATCTAATTAGCTTGCAAGCATGTGACTGGCTCACAAGGGATCACATATCACAGGAACGAGAAAAGAGTACTTATCGGTAACAAGGTTGAACTAGGTATGCAGAGATACCGACGATCAGACCTCAGATAAGTAAAATATCGCGAGACAAAGGGAAATTGGTTCCGTATGTAAATGGTTCATTCGATCGCAAAAGTAATCGTAGAGATATGTGGGAGTCATATGAATTTCCAGATTCCTCTATTGGTTATTGATCAGAGAAGAGTCTCGATCATGTCTGCATAATTCACGAACCGTAGGGAGACACACTTAAGGATTCAATGTTGTTTAGTAGATATGGAATGTGATTAAAGAGACCGAATGTTGTTTGGAGTCTCGGATGGGATCCGGGATATCACGAGGAGATCCGTAATGGTCCAGAGAATAAGATTCATATAAGGAAAGTCCAATTTCAGAGTTCGGGAATGATTCCGGTGTTTTCACCGGAATGTTCTAGAAGGGTCTAGAAGGTTCACCGATCCGGAAGGGGAAGGGTACATGGATGTGTCATGACAAAGTGGAATGGTTGCATCATGTCCTAGGTCACTTGGCTGGACACTTGGAAGAGAGAAATCAAACTCTAATTTGAAAGTCAAAAAGGCAGTTTGAAAAAGTCAAATCCCAACATGGTTTCCGAGTGAGGGAGGGTTTCTGAGTTGGGGAGGGTTTCCACCTGGGTTGATAACACTCTTGGATGCCCCCACCTATATAAGGAGGGGTGGGGGCGCACCCCAAGGTATCCCCCTTGCCCTAGGCGCCCAAGACCCAATCCCTAGGCCACCGCTGCCCCCCAAGCCGTCGGCGCCCTAGATCCCCTCTAAACCGTCGATGCCGTCTAGCCTACACCGTAGCCGCCGGCTGCCCTCTTCCCTCGACATCTAAAACCTAGATAGTAGAGGCCCTCTTATACTCCACCATACTCGCTCCGGCTTAGGCGAAGCCCTGCGGGGTCTCCCCTCTACTTCCGACACCACGCCGTCGTGCTACTGGAATCGCGAGGAGAGAGCTAAAACCTCCGCTGCCTGCTGGAACAAGGGAGAGGAAGGTCTTCATCGAGTACCAAATGTGTGACCGACTGTGGAAGCGCTGTCGGAACACAGCGCCGGAAAGATCGTCTATGCGATCTTGAGATCGACAAGTTTACGACTACATCATCCACGAGAATCTGCTCTCGTTAACCGCTTTGAAATCTTCGAGAGTGAGTACTCTAATCGACTCGTTGCTACAATCTAGTAGATAGATCTTGGCTTGTTTATGTGCATGCTGTAGAATTTTTTTGTTTTCCATGCTACGAACCCCTACAGTGGTATCAGAGCCGTGTCTATATGTAGATCTGTTGCACGAGTAGAAGACAATGGTCATTATGGGCGTTGATGATTTTGTTGTCGATTGCTTCTTGTGTACTTTGCATCTTGCGGGATGGTGGGATGAAGCGGCCCGGGCTAACCTTACATGACATCGTTCATGAGACTTGCTCCACGCTTGACATGCAACTTGTATTGCATAAGTGGCTTTGTGGGTGCCTGTTTCTCCTAACATAGTTAAGATTTAACTTACAACGGGTGATTGACAATACTAGTATCAACGTTGTGGTTCTTGTTCGTAAGTTAGAACGACACTTATTGAAAGCCCCAAACCACGTAAAACATGCAAAGAAAATTAAAGGCGTCTAACTTTGTTTTGCAGGGGTGTGTTGTGATATGATATGGCCATGATTGTGATTATATATGATGTATGCAATGTTCCTTATTGTAAGTCGACAACCGGCAGGAGCCTTATGTTGTCTTTTAATTTTGTTAAGACCTACGTGTCTATTATTCAAAGTAGTTGTAATAGTTGATGCTGGTGGACGACAACCATGAAGCGACGCCATTGACCTTGACGCCACGCCGGTGATGATGGAGATCATGTTCGTGCTTGAAGATGGAGATCGAAGGCACAAGAAGAAAGGTCATATCATATCACATATTTTGAATTGCATGTGATGTTAATCCTTTTTATGCATCTTGTATTGCTTAGATCGCGAAGGTAGCATTATAAGATGATCCCTCTCACAAAATATCAAGTAATAAAGTGTTCATCCTTAGTAGGCACCGTTGCCAAAGCTCGTTGTTTCGAAGCACCACGTGATGATCGGGTTTGTTAGATTCTGCGGGTGTATACAATGGGAGCAAGCCAGATTTGCTCATGCGGAAGCTAAGGTTTGATCTTGACGAGCCTAGCATGTACATACATGGTCTCGGAACACGGAATACCGAAAGGTAAAGCATGAGTCATATAGATGATATGATGAACATGATGATTGTTCGCCTTTCAAACTATATCATGTCACGTGATGATCAGACTAGGTGTAGTGAATTTGATTCGTGCGATCACTAAAACAATGTGAGGGATATTGTTTTAAGTGGGAGTTTAATAGCAATATGATTAAAAGTTGAACACTATTTATCATAAATTAAATCAAAGTAAATTTGCATAGTTGTTGTAGTCATTGGCATCCGTTTACCACCTTGCGCTTGGTTATAATTGAGATAATAGAACTATAGAATTCTGGTTAATTACTTTATGAACTGGTATCATATTGTTTTGAAGTGTTAATCTAAAGTTTAAAAGTCCTATTGCAAACTTTCAGTAAGTTCCGGTTACTCCGTGAAGTTTAATAATTGGTATTAAATCAAGAGTAGCAATTCCAGTGTTAGTATGTAAGTATCATGTTTATCGCCATGATTCTTGATATTCAAAAGATTGTTTTAATATCAAGGCTATCTAGGAGCTGCAAGATTTTTTTTAGAAGCCATCATATGTGGAAGATATTGCGATATCTGAAACAATGTTTTATTTACAACATGATAGAGTATAATATGGCAAAGTTTATGTTCTCATATTTGATGAGAATTTTCAAAAGGTTGGAGACGCTAGTCGTCCTAATCCTCCAAAAGGTTTTGGAGAGAAACATTATACTCGCAATTCACCGTTATAAGCTAAAGTAGCTTGATCATGAATAGTTCCATGATAAGGATGAATATTTGATGTAGGTAAAATATTTACTACACTAAATGATTACTAAAGAATGGAATTTGAAAGAACACCAAATATTTGATGATGGTGATTTACTTCAAAGTGCAAGTCCAAAGACATTGGTATTTAACTATACATGCTTTGGACTATGTGTCATGTGTATGGCTCCACTATTGATGTTGATAGATTCTTTCAAACAGAAAAGGAAATACTGAAAGAGAATCTCAGAAATATATGGCAGAAAAGAAAAGACTAGAATTGTTCAGCATAGGTATATATAGGATATACATGTTATGGCTATATTCTTTGCTTATTAAACAATGTGGTTCTTAAGTATTGGATACTGAATTTTTTGGTGTGAATCGTCATACGAAACAACACAATTCATGAACTACAATGGCCTAAGTAATTAGCAAAAGAATATGTGATGATGTTCATCGAGAACAAATAAAGGGTTGTTGTGTTGCTCGTTAACATCAAAGCTTGCCTACAAGATTTGTTTTATCAGGTATTATGAGAACAAAAGGTTTGTTCAAATAATTGCCGTAATCCATAAAAGATGGATCATTTACAAATCTCGTTGGATAAATCACATCCATAAAACTATTGCTAAAAATGTCAAAAGACAGTTGATAAGAAAGATCACTTAGGAAGTGACATCGCCGTTTAAATTATATTGGAAATAAAACATGAAGAAAATCCATGTGGATGGAATTTTGGAGTCTTTTGATTTTTGATCAAATGACGCTTGTGTAACTTTCCTAGAGATAATTAAAATTTCGTTCATAGGCCAAAGGGAACAGATGACTAGCTTATTGGAACTTGTACATATTGTTGTATGAAAGTCCATTATGTGTAGTCAAGAGCGATGGATTTCAACTTCATATGCTTTCTCCGAAAATTTGAGTGAATATATGAATATTTACTTAATAAGGATGAAGTGTGAAACATTTGAAAATGTTCGAAGACTTTCAAGATGAAGTGGAAAATCATTGTAACAAAAATATAAATAGTTTATGATAAGATCATAAAGGAAGATATTTGAGTTACAAGTTTAGCATAACACCTAAGATTTAAGGAATCGTTCCATGGATTTGCATTTCCCGAAACACCATAAGAGTATGGAGTGTTCGAGATATGTAATGAAACCTTGGTTGACATGGTAAGATCGAGAGTATAAAATATAAAACTGCCACTATATTTTAAAGATTAAAAGTTTTAGAGACTACCACTTTTTCACTAAAAAGAGCTCCATCATGATCCGTTGAAATGACACCATATAAAGTTATGGTTTGGGATAAAACCCAAGTTGTCATTTCTTAAACATTGGTATGCTATGCAAAAGTGAGATGTTTACTACCAAAGTCGGATGAACATGTATTTGTATGTTATTTCGAATAATCATTGAGTATTCCTCCATAAAACCAAAGACAAAAATGTTTGTCGCTTAGAACATCAAGTTTCTTTGAGAAGGAATTTTCCGTGAAAAGTTAAGTGGGAGGACAATAGAACTTTGATAAGGTTAAACGAACCTTAGTATGTGCAAAGTTGCGCAGCCCCGAAAAGTGTTCCTAATGCAGCAACAATGCTCATGGCTCACGTGCCTCAAAGGTTGTGGTTACGGAGGTCTAAGTTCCTATTAAACCAAGTAGGTCGGGTAAACAATCAAATACCAAGATTTGAGGGTTGAATCATTATTTTACAATAATGAATGGTCTACATGCAAAGAAGCGATGATGGGCCCTGACTCCGTCAGATGGCTTTAAGCCATAGAATCCGTGATAGTTCCATACATGAGAAATCAAGCTTTGAACTTGAAAGACCCTCGAGAAAGGTGTAAGACCTTACAGTCGTATCTAGATCTATAAAGAAATAGACATGGATGTTTCACATCTATGAAATAGTCGAAATGTTGGAAAGAGTTCACAACAATGTTCAAAGGTTGACTATGACAATATTTGATCTTTCATAGCGATATTTAGTCTAGACGGTTTAATGTAGCAACCACTACATATAATTATGTTATATGGTAGTTGAACAAACAAAACAAAGTTCTTTTAGTAGAGTTGTTACCTAGGACGTGTACATAATACGATCCAAAGGGTTTTGTTAGTTTAAAGGATGCTAAAATCGTATGCAAACTTCAATGGTTGAAATAAGCATCGCGGAGTTGGAATCTTCACCATGATGAAACTGTTAAAAGAGTTTAAATTCATCGGAGACGATGGAGATGCTTGTATTTGCAAGAAATTAAGTGGGAGCGCTAAGACATGTTTCTAATACATTATGTGAAAGACATATTGTTGATTGGAAATGATGTATCTTTTATTAACACATGTTAAGAATTTCATCTCGATGAAAGACTTAGGCAAAACCCGAATATTTGGCATCAATATCTATATATATAGATTGAGATGCTAATATGGTTGTGCCAAAAGTACATAGATGATATATTGAATGATTTCAATATAGAAACTACAAGAAAGGTTCTTGTCACATAGAAAGGATTGAATCGAAATTCAAGTGTATAGACACTTGGTAAGTGAAACAAAGATTCAAGTATAGATTGATACTTGATGTATAAAATCACAAAGAGTTTTATATCAATCATATTGTGCTATGTACAAATCCAGATATGTCCTATGCTCTAAATGTTATGAGCATATACCAGAATGATTCATAAGATGATCATTGGACGATAGTAAGGATATTCTTATAATCTTTTGTAAGAACTAAGAATATATTGTTTTTGTAGAGGTGACAAATAAATGGTTAGTTCATTGTAAAAGTACTACATTAATACTAGTTTTGTCACAAAGTACAAATTAAGTCTATCTTAGTCTAAACTATGGGTGGCACAATATAATGGAAAGTAAGTTCCATAATGGATTTGGATGAGTTCCAAAGTTAAGACATTGTGATAGATACTACAACAAAAGGCTAAGTATATGACTGCTATTATACCATCAAAAGCGGGCATTTGTGTTAAGTAGTTTGTTATCAAACTAGGTGTGGTTCACAGCGGGATAGTACCGTAAAGATATATTGTATGACAATATTATTAACATATTTTAACCCCAAGGAACCAAAGGTCTCACCAAAGGACCAAATTTATACAAAGCCATCTCATTAGAGAATGAGTGATGCGTAGAGACGCAAAGACATGCAATTTCACACGGACCTGTAAGTGTCGGATCCGAAGATCGGTTGACCACTAGCAATCGTGTAAATACAACACCGTAAAGCCATATGTGTTGAATACACAAAGTTTTGAAACTAGATTATTGTCTCTAGTGCAAGTGGGAGACTGTTGGAGATATGCCCAAGAGGCAATAATAAATAGGTTATTATCATATCTTCACGCTTATGATAAATGTTTACATACCATGCTATAATTGTATTAACCAAAAACATTAATACTTGTGTGATTTGTAAACATAAAAGAGTCCCTAGTAAAGCCTCTTGTTAAACTAGCTTGTTGGTTACTATATGATCATGGTTTTGTGATCATGAACATTGAGATGTTATTAACAATAAGGTCATATCATTAGGAGAATGATGTGATGGACATACTCCTATAGTTAAGCCTAGCATAAGATCAAGTCATTCAAATATTTCACTTGCTATAAGATTTCTGATACATAGTAACCTAATTCCTTCGACCATGAGATCATGCTAATCACCATCACTGGAAGGATGCTTTGATGACATCAAACACCACACCGTAACTAGGTGGATATAAAGGTGGCATTGAGTATTTGGAAAGTATGTGTTGAGGCACATGGATCAAGAGTGAGATTTGTCCATCCATATGACAGATAGATATACTCTGGGCCCTCTCGGTGGAATGTCATCCAATTAGCTTGCAAGCATGTGACTGGCTCGCAAGGGATCAAATATCACAGGAACAATAAAAGAGTACTTATCGGTAGCAAGGTTGAACTAGGTATGCAGAGATACCGACGATCAGACCTCGGATAAGTAAAATATCGCAAGACAAAGGGAAATTGGTTTTGTATGTAAATGGTTCATTTGATCGCAAAATTAATCGTAGAAATATGTGGGAGCCATATGAATTTCCAGATTCCTCTATTGGTTATTGATCATAGAAGAGCCTCGATCATGTCTGCATAATTCACGAACCGTAGGGAGACACACTTAAGGATTCAATGTTGCTTAGTAGATATGGAATGTGAGTAAAGAGACCGAATGTTGTTCGGAGTCTCAGATGGGATCCGGGATATCACGAGGAGATCCGGAATGGTCCGGATAATAAGATTCATATAAGGAAAGTCCAATTTTGGAGTTTGGGAATGATTCCGGTGTTTTCACCGGAATGTTCTAGAAGGGTCTAGAAGGTTCACCGATCTGGAAGGGTAAGGGTACATGGATGTGTCATTACAAAGTGGAATGGTTGAATCATGTCCTAGGTCACTTGGCTGGACACTTGGAAGAGAGAAATCAAACTCTAATTTGAAAGTCAAAAAGGCAGTTTGAAAAAGCCAAATCCCAACATGGTTTCCGAGTGAGGGAGGGTTTTTGAGTTAGGGAGGGTTTCCACCTGGGTTGGGAACACCCTTGGACGCCCCCCACCTATATAAGGAGGGGTGGGGGCGCACCCCAAGGTATCCCCCTTGCCCTAGGCGCCCAAGACCCAATCCCTAGGCCGCCGCTGCCCCCAAGCCGTCGGCGCCCTAGATCCCCTCTAAACCGTCGCTGCCGTCTAGCCTAAACCCTAGCCGCCGGCTGCCCACTTCCCTCGACATCTAAAACCTAGATCACCGAGGCCCTCGTCTACTCCACCATACTCGCTCCGGCTTAGGCGAAGCCCTACGGGATCTCCCCTCTACTTCCGACACCACGTCGTCGTGCTGCCAGAATTGCGAGGAGAGAGCTACAACCTCCGCTGCCTGCTGGAACAAGGGAGAGGAAGGTCTTCATCGAGTACCGAATGTGTGACCGACTGTGGAAGCGCTGCCGGAACGCAGCGCCGGAAAGATCGTCTACGCCATCTTGAGATCGACAAGTGTACGACTACATCATCCACGAGAATCTTCTCTCGTTAACCGCTTTGGAATCTTCGAGAGTGAGTACTCTAATTGACTCGTTGCTACAATCTAGTAGATAGATCTTGGCTTGTTTGTGTGCATGCTTTTTTTGTTTTCCATGCTACGAACCCCTACAACATCAAGAATACTAAGTCGTCCACAAGGAGACCACTACTACCACAACACCCACTTCATATGAGAGGTATGAACAAGGTAAAAATAAGGGTGTTGATGATGCCATGATCCCACTAGTGGACATGATGAATTGTGAGGATATGCATGCTATGGATGATACTTGTGACATTACATATGCTTCATTCACATTCCCATGTAATGCTTTGCCTTTGCATAATATTGATCATGTGGAATTGTTTGATAGAGATACATTTTACATACACATGTCATGCTATACATATTTTGTGTATCCTCCAATTGCTTTGGACATGCTTTGTCATACTAGTCATTCAATTTCTCCCGTTGCTTGCAATAAGATGAATGCTTGCTATTTCACTTGTTTTACTTGCAAGAATATTGATCATATGCGTTATAATGAGATGGCCCCCATAGCTTTCTCAATTTTTGGAGATTTTGATGATTGCCATGATAAGCATGTTCCCCACTTGCATACTCACCATGCATCTATTTCATACTTGATTGACATTAATGGTAATGTGCACAAGAAGAGATACGTCATGATGGATGATGTGTTTCTCTACCATGCACACACGTTCTTCCTTTTGTGTAGGATGTGTGTAGGTACCCGAACTATAATGTCAACCTCGGTTGAGCACTAGTTGACAAAAAGAGCTCTTTAGAGCATCCCACAAGTGAGTTCAAGATTGAACCCAACTCTGATACCTTTTGCATGCTTTGCATCTTTCACGTTGACAAATTGCTCTTTCCTATGGTTTGCTTGCAAGCATGTTGATGGTATTTTCTCACTTTGTGACAATCATATCTCTTTGCTATCAGATTTTGATGCTTTGTGTGTTGTAACAAAAATGTTGAACAATTTCTCTTTCCGATGTTTTGTGTGCAACCATAATGCCATTAAGAGCATGTATTGTCATGAGAGCTTTCACGTATCTCGTCTTGTCATTGCAACAAACATAAGGACCACTTGCTCTTTCATATTGTTTGTTTGCAAACATGTTGTTTTTGCTTCCACTTGGGATACTCATATTCCCTTGATATTTGGTTTTGATGATATGTGTATGGCATCCAACATATTGAGCAATTTCTCTTTCCAATGGTTGGTTTGCACACATAATGATGTTTCTTTGGACATTCTTCCTCGTGTGTTTTTGCCGAATTCTCCTATTCTCGCATCAAGGACATTGGTCAAAATTGTAGTCAATTGCCTTGAGTGCCACACTAAAACATTGTATGGATTTTTTGAGTTCCCACATTTGGATGATGTTCAAACAATCTCCATGCACATTGACCTTGCATATGCATTCCATTTGCTATACATGTATTGTGCTAATAGTGTTGTGAACAAGAATGGACATGCCACATTTGACATGATCCTCTATCACACACAAAAATATTTTGCTTGGTCTTTGTTGTGTGAAGGTACAAGTGCATACACGTCAACCTCTACCAACCACGTGTTGACAAGAAGAACCAAAGAGAGTTGCCTATGGCTACCCTTGATCGAGCCATCTCTACACGCTAAGGTGAATTCCTTCTACTTGAGGTCTCATACTATAATCTTCATGAATTGGCTACGCTTTGAGTATTGATTCACTTTTGTCGTGAGCTTTGTAGGCTTCATAGAAGGTGAAGAAACATTGAAGTGTTGTCAAGTTAATCTTCCCAAGGATGACTATATGGTGAACCCTAGGATCAAGAATGTCTCTCGACCTTGTATACTTTGTGATGAGCATGTAGAGTCAAGGAAGACTCTTTTTGAAGGGGTGGGAGATGATGCAGCCCGACCTACGGTCGTTACCACATCAAGGTCTCCAACACATGCCACGTCGTCATGGACTCCAAAGGTGAATCCTATCCTCTTTGAGATCCCACTTCCTACCCTATTGAATGGTATACTACTTCATACTCCATCCTATGACCATGATAGGTTCACACTAATAAGCACAGATACAAGGGAGGAAGCCCGGAACCTCAAGGCCGACAAGACAGAAGCTTGGAAGAGGAGGATGAAGAAGACAGATCAGCAGCTGCCAGGTCCAAGCGGTATTACCGGTCGTCGGAACCAGTACTACCGGTCAAGCGGTACTACCACCGAGCTACTATCGCACGAGCCGTAAGGGGTCGTCTAACAGCCGCCAGACCCAAGCGGTACTACCGGTCGCAGGCCCCAGTACTACCGCTTGTGCCTGGTACTACCGGACCCAAGGACCGGTACTACCGGTCATGACAGTGCCTATGCGCACTAGTTGAGCCAAATACAACATGTATTCCCTTTACTTACCTTTTCACCTAGTTTATCCCCAAACTACCCCTTGTTTAGTGGCTGGCCTATAAATAGAGCCCCCACCCCTCATGTATCCCTTAGGCATAGATGATAGACTAAAGACAACCCCCATTGTGGAATATCTAGTTTTGTCTCACCCCCTTTACCAAGGGGACCGACTATCGTCACCAACCTCGATTGGACTTTGCATCATGCATCCATCATTGAACAAGGCCTTGGAGTTCGGTGTCTCGTCTCTAAGTTGTCAAGACCCTCCCCAAGGTGTTCTTTCCTCTTCGATTTGGATTTGAGGGAGCACGTTGACCGATCTTTCCTTGCGAGGATTCTATCAGACCAGTGTCCGCCGTTCGGGAGCAATCGGCCTTGTATCGTGTGAGTTTTGCATGTGTTCATCGTGTTCTTCGCGAGGTGTGTGTTCGCTTCCGCTACCTTCTCCCTTTCCCCTCACTTCCCATCGATTTGACAACGAGATCCGTGAAGATCGAGCCACCCAATTGGGTTCACCCCTATCAATGGGAGTCATCGTGGAGCATCCTACGTGTGCGACATCACGGGGGTGCTGCCAGTTGTGGCACATGGACTATCGTGCGAGGAGCTGGACTTTTGTGCGAGGATCAACACGACCTTGAGGTCGGCTACAAGTATGACTACATCATCCAATTTTATCGTGAACGTTAGACGCTTTTGGTATATAAGGGTATGCCACTAAAATTCCTCTATGTTACTATATTAACTCATAGATAGATCTTGGCATTGATGTTGCGCTAGTCATGCAAATATTATTGTTTTCTACTACAAACCCCTTCAACTTCACCTAAAAACTTGTGATCATAATCTTTTATACACATAACACTAGGGTTTAGTGTTATTAGTATATAATTATTTCACAAGAGTGTGAGATATTTATCATCTCAACACTCCAGATTCATAGTTTTTATATTAGATTAGAGATTGTCTTATAACCATAATACTATTCCTATGATTTATTTGATAGAGATGAGTCAAAAGCGATGCATGAAAACATAGAGTTACTCTCTTAGATCACTATGACATATTCGACATATGCCCTGGTTTGAAATAGTGTGGGCAAAGGGGCAAGTAAGAAAGTAGCACTAGGTGGGAAGTACTTTTTCTTTCCAAGATCCAAAAGTCTCATGTTGCTCCTCGGAAAACGCGTATAGTGGATTTGTTGATGGGACCTCCATTGTATGAAGGAAATTAGTATTTTGTCATGGAAGTTCGTGAAAGAATGTTCTTGTTTTTCGTTGGAAAAACCAATGCCAACGTCAAGACCAGTCACATCATCCACTTAATTTCTCATGAGTTGAGTTGGAATTTTACTCATCAAAAGATTTGATATGTATAGATATGGTCCTCTTAATGACTTGAATAATATGTGTTTTATGGTTCTTATAGGTGCTTAATTATTAGTAATAAGCTAAATTAATTTTTCGTGTTTAAATTATTATTAGGCTAGATTGCGCCATAGTACTCTGCCAATATGATATCATGCTTGTGGTGCCATAGTACACCGCGTCGCTTTGGCCGGTGAAGAGGGAGCCGGAGACCCCTGTGAGGTCACCACCACAAACGCGTTCCCATGGCCTCGTCATCGACGAGCGTCGAGAGGCCACCTACGCCTGGTTAGACCGAAGAAGGAGCTTGACGTGCGCTAGTCGAGGGTCGCCGTCCCGATGGAGTGAGCCATACCCGTCGACGAGGAGGAGTTCCTCCTAAAAATGACGATGGAAGCGTCGTTAAACGACGTCCCGCTGATGAGGGGACCCGGCACATGCGCTGGTCCAGGTAGGACTGGGAGCACGAGGAAACCGAGCGTATTCACCGGCTGCATCTGCAGGCCGAGTGCGCGCCACTCGCTAGGAGATGAAGACGAGGCCGGGCCGTCCACACATCCATGGCGCAGTAGCGACACCGGCCAAGGCAGCTCCCGGCCACCGCAGCCGATGAGTGACAACGACGGCACCTAGGATGCAGACTACACCATCTTCTACCACAACTTCGGAATATGATCGGCGCATCGTTGGCATCATCTAGTTTCCGATGTCTTTTTTTAAGTTTTTCTTAGCCTATTGCAGTCAAAAATCGGGTATATGTCCGAATTTGACATAATATGTATGAGCTCCCCTATATTTTAATGCAATCGACTCGATTAGACTAAGTTTCGCCGTGTTTTGTCAAACTTTTGCCAAAGCCGGGAACTCAGTCCGGGTTCACGACTAGAAATTTGGCGCAGTTTGGGAAGCTCTAATCAGATCCTAAATGCTAGTGGAGATGCTCTAACCCCCTCAAATATATGCTAGAAATAAATAAATCCTAAACGTGGTGTTAGGGAAGGTTGGAGATGCTCTATGACTGCCAGGCAACACACTTTTGAGAGTCATTTAGAGCGAATCAGATCATAAAACTTGCAACCAAAGTATGAAATCGAATCTGAAATCAGGAAAGAAAGGTATCCATTAAAAAGATAATGAGGAAACCAGGAAGGACCCACAGAGCAGTGGATCTCGATCTGGGCAGTGGGCCTCCATTCTTTTGCCCACTCCAGTCCTTCCCTTAAATACCACCACCCTCCCCTACCTCATCGCCGCACACCCCACCGACATCGCCGCCGAATAATCCAATCCAACCCGAATCCCCACGCGCATTCCGCCCAGCCCCGACCCGGATCCGACCGACCGTCCGACCGCTCCGCGCGACCACCGGAGTAGACCATGTCTTCGTCGTCGGCGCCGTCCCCGGCCAGCGGCAGGGTGGATCTGGACGGCGCGCCCGTGGCGCCGCTCACCATCTGCATGATCGGCGCCGGCGGGTTCATCGGCTCCCACCTCTGCGAGAAGCTCATGGCCGAGACCTCCCACACCGTGCTCGCTGTCGACGTCTACTGCGACAAGATCCGCCACCTCGTCGACCCGGCACCGCCCCACCTCGTCGGCCGCATCTCCTTCCACCGCCTCAACATCAAGAACGACTCACGCCTAGAAGGCCTTATCAAGATGGCCGATCTGGTCCGTTCCCGACTTCCTCTTCCTCCCCGCATTCCCTCCTCTTCTCTAATGGCGGCGTATTGGATTGCTTCGCGCAAAATAGAACATTACCACCGATTTTCCGGGGAATATATTTTTTGTTTTGGGGAGGGAATTGCGCGTTCGCCCTGTGAAAAAACTCGCGTTCCCTGAAATTCCGGCAAGCTATTGACGATTTTGTTTTCCTGTCGGTGGCCGGTTGGATCTGCGAAGACGATAAACCTGGCGGCGATCTGCACGCCGGCGGACTACAACACGCGGCCGCTCGACACCATCTACAGCAACTTCATCGACGCGCTCCCAGTGGTACGCTCACTCTCCCACCAACCAATCCCCTCAGTTATTATCGACGCGCCGAATGTCTCAGCGTCACGTGTTCGTGCCCTGTCTGCAGGTCAAGTACTGCTCGGAGAACAGCAAGCGCCTGATCCACTTCTCCACGTGTGAGGTCTACGGCAAGACCATCGGCAGCTTCCTCCCCAAGGATCACCCTCTCCGCAAGGTGATGACAAACTCTTCATCATCCCCTGCTCAGAATCTCTGCACTTGGTGTGTGTGTCACTCACTGAGTGACTCTTGGTTGTGGATAATGTGGTAGTAGTATCTGAAGTAGGTTGACCCATTTTTGGTTGGTTGAATAAACTAACTTATTGGATTGGATTGGATTGAGGTGGAATGGATCTGGTGCAGGTTGCTAGATCGTGATATTCAGCTGCAATTATTCTGTCCTTGTAGTACTGTCCTTATAATAACAGTCTGGGCTAGATTTGGTGTTAGTTGGGAGTGGAATTTTGTAGGTAAAGCCTTGTTAGTTTTTGGTTGGCACTGGGATCATGTCTAGTAATGGTGGTTTAGTACCATATAATTATGGAATGTCTTGGCTTGCTCATTAGTTAATCTGTGAAGATTGTCCAAGTACTAGATGTATGAGGGGATGCTGTCATCCTTTTTTAGTTTGACAATAATTATTGGTTTCAAGCTATGTCTTGCTGTCACTTCTCATCACTCTGCAACTGCAAGCGGATTTGGTAATTTGGAAAGCATGCTATCATAAGGAACTGGTCTTTTCTTACTGTAGTTTTTAAATGTTAGTTCAGTTGGAGCTTTCAGCTTCGAGGACTCTCAGTCAGTGACACCCTTGCTGCACTAAACGATAATTTGTTTGGCATCCCTTGACTTCTTAATTTTAGCATGATGTTATCTGTGGTTCCTTTTATTTAGTGTCTGCTATTCCTCTCATTTTTGTAGCAATAGTATACCCAGGATAACTGCATGAAGTGTCTTAGTTTGCATAAATGTTAAGGTTTTACTTTGTAGCCATCACATTGATTTGATCATATTTGGCTGTTCTCTGATGTGCTTTTTTTGTGCCTTTACCTTTCAATCAGGAACCTGAATTTTTTGTGCTGACAGAAGATGAGTCACCCTGCATTTTCGGTCCAATTGTGAAACAGAGATGGTCCTACGCATGTGCAAAGCAGCTTATTGAGAGGCTTATTTTTGGTGAGTGTAGTAACTTTAGTTAATTTTGCCATTACCAAAACTTAGCTTCTAACTGTGGATGTTTTGAGTTTCTACCAGCTGAAGGTGCAGAAAATGACCTGGAATTCACAATTGTGAGGCCTTTCAATTGGATTGGACCAAGAATGGACTTCATTCCTGGCGTTGATGGTCCCAGTGAGGGTGTTCCTCGGGTTTTGGCCTGCTTTAGTAATGTATGTAAATTTGTTCCTTGCTCAGAATGAACACCTTAATGGCGCCATGTTTAGTCTTCTAGAAGGATAATAATATGCTGCCAATGGTGGATTTGCTGCAGAATCTCCTCCGCAGAGAGCCCCTGAAGCTTGTTGATGGTGGCGAGGTCCAGAGAACTTTTCTTTACATCAAGGATGCCATTGAAGCTGTCGTTTTGATGATTGTATGTCTTGTTCTATTTTTTTTATATTTCTTCTGTTTTTCCCTTTTGTACCACATCTGTGGAACTTAATCTCTGATTTCTTTTTCTATATCAAAGGAAAACCCTGCTCGAGCCAACGGTCATATCTTCAATGTCGGGAATCCAAACAATGAAGTCACAGTTAGGGAATTGGCTGAGATGATGACAGAGGTATATCATTGACACAGCAAAAGCACATATGTATGTTCTGTCACCAGTATCTATTCTGAATCTCTCATTTTCATTTATCTGCAGGTCTATGCTAACGTCTCAGGAGAGCCACCACTGGAGGAACCTGTGATTGACGTGAGTGCGCAACAGTTCTATGGCGAAGGGTATGACGACAGCGACAAGAGAATCCCCAGCATGACCCTGATCAACAAGCAGCTAGGTATCACTCTCAGTGATTACGTGTTCTGCCATATGTTATCCTCCCCAACTGGCAGTATCTAATCTCCAATTGCTTCTGACCACACTGCAGGGTGGAACCCAAAGACCCCTCTCAAGGATCTGCTGGAGACGACGTTGACCTACCAGCACAAGACATACAAGGAGGCCGTCAAGACGCAAATGTCGCAGGCCTCAGCGTCGAGTTAGACAGCCTGCGGTGCTTTGATACGGCTCGTGTAGAGTGCAGGTAGCAGCGGCTGTTATCTTCAGCAAGTCAGATACGCGTCCTAGTAAAAATCCTTTTTGCGCCTCTAGTTGCTCGTACCTAGATTCAGGACTGTCGTGTAACCGGGCAAGGGGATTGGTTATCATCTATACCTGTGTGAAGGAGTCGAGGTGTTCCGTTGTACTTTTGGTTGCACCTCCCGTGCCATTTTTCCCCTAGTGAGAGCTATTCTTGTTGAATATAGATGGACCTGGAGTTACGGTCTGGAATGTCATATTGGTTTTGAGCTCAGTTCTGTCAGTTTTAGTTCATGTACCTCATTATTCAGTTCATGCACAGCACAGGGCTACTGATGTGGTGCCTGTAAAAACTGAAAAATTCAGTGACTTACACTTAGTACCCCATTGTTTTGAACAAGACATGACGATAATGCAATTCCACCGATAAATACTGTAATCCGACCCCTTTTTCCTGCTTTCTTCCACAAGTTCGTTTTGGGCCAAGATTTACTTTGTTGTTGCAGATCCATGGGGGAAAAGGGGAAAGGAGAACGGATGCAAAAGCAAAAGAGGGCAATATATTTGTTTTCCAGAGGTTTTCATACTACACACAACATCTTTTATATAGCAGTACAAGATGATTTTGTTTTTAGATAATTTTTGTATTCCGTCCGTCCAAAAATACATGTCTTAGATTTATCAAAATTTGGATGGACCTATATACTAAATAGTGTCTAGATTTATTTAAATTTTGACAAATCTGAGAAATAAGTTGGGACTAGATTTTTTTAAAATAAGTTGGGACCTATATACGAACTCTCGGTAGTATGCGCAGGGTTAAGCAAACGGGAAAGCTGTAAAAACTTAATGCGTCGTAAAACTTTCAATATACAGAATAGTTGGGACTATATTTTTTCAAAATAAGTTTGGAAAACTTTCTTTGGATTTGTATGCAAATTTTATTTTCTGAAATTCTTTTAATCCAAAAGGCCCTTAACCTGCGATAGTTTGACTCGAGTCGGGCAAGGGATACATTTCCTATCGCCAAGAAAGTTTTCGGGTTTGGGACCGGAGAGGTGGAGACAGAGAGAGAGGCCGGAGGAGGAGATGGGCAACGCCGGGAGCGCGCCGGAGCAGGCGAAGAAGGCGGAGGCCGACGGAACGGAGGGCGGCGGCCCGCCGTCGACGGTGCGGTTCTTCCCCAGCGCCACGCAGCACACGGCGAGGCAGCCGCCGCCGATAAAGCTGGAGGAGGAGGACGTGCCGCCGCCGCCCGGCACCGCGGCCGAAGAAGAGGACATGGCCCCCCGCAACCTCTGGCAGGTATACCCCAAGTCCTCACCGCCATCAGGCTCCCCGTCTCACCATTTGAAACCCCTCCCAATATCCATGGCTGCATCACGTGGTCAGTTCATTCGATTCCTAGGTCTTAACTTTGGTTGCTGCTGTAGCCATCTCGCTCTGGTAAAGTCTGAGAGTTATTATCCATTAGCGAACTGAACTGAAGTGAAATAGGATATACTTTTAGCTGGATTGGCATCCGTCCTCACAATTCTGCTTCCACATTGAACAGTATCCTAGTACCATAGTGTTAGTCTCACTGTCTCCGCTTCTTGGATAGTTGGATGAATCATTTTGTGCTAGATTAGTTATCAAGCCTCTGTGTTCACTGTTATACCGAGGTCTTATTTCCAGAAGGCTTGTGTGTAGCGAGAACTCTAAAATAGATCGCCGAAATCAGGAGCAACTCTCGTTGCTTGCGTCACGATTGTAAGGCTGGTTAATGCTGTAGGCTACTCCCACTCAGGGATCACACAATTTGCACCCAAACAACTGCTACATCGTGGCACTTTTTCAACTGGGGAATTTACCATCTCTGTTTCCGGAGTTGAATGGGAAGTTAATGTTGCTACTGTTTTACGTTTACTTGAGACCTTATTTGGCAACCCACTACCTATTATAAGGTCACTGGGGTTTGAAGTGATTACGTATCTCTGTGAGACATCATTTGTTATGTCATCGTCCGCTGAGCATGGCAAGTGTATTGTTGATGTAGTATGATTCTACGTTTGCTTGATACCGGCCTTAGTATTTTTGTAACCACTTTGAGGTCACTGGGTTTTGAAGCGATTGCTACATATCTCTGAAGTTTCTGTCAGGCAATTATGATTTTAAGTTCAGTGAGAAGCTTAGATTTGGTTCATCTAGTTGTTGCAGAGCATATTACTGTTCTTGTCAGTTGGTGTTTACTGTCTTAAGTTCAGAAAAATCCGCACATTGGTTCAGAGAACCCCTATACCCTCTAGTTTCATGTGATCTACTGCAGTACCTGATCTTCTGGTCATTCATCCACCTCTGTTAGATAGCATGTATTTTAACCAATTAGTCTTCAGAGAAATCAGTACAGCCTATCAGCCTATCCTTTATGTTGTGGTTTTAGAGTTATCCATAGCAAACTGAACTGAACTGGGTTGGAGATATTTTTAGCTGGATTAGACTAGTCACAATGGGAAGTATCATATAGTAGTATCATGCATATGATACTAGTATATGATACCACCTCCACAATGCATAGTATCATGTAGTAGTACCATAGTCTTAGTATATTTATTGTTTTGTAGAATCTCAATGCAAAATTGTGTACAAGATTCATTTGAGATTAGTTTTTCTAGTACTACGTGCTATGATATGGTATCTACCTATGATACCAACACAACCTCTTTCATCATTAATTAGGATGCCACGTCAGAATTTTGCCAACATGGCATGCATGATACTACCTATGATACCCCCATTGGGGCTAGTCTTAGTATTCGTGCTCACCTTTTTTTTTGCACATCAAGATGTATAGTGCCAGTCTTGGTCCCCCGGGATACATCATTTTTTTCATGTCCGAGAATTTGTGCTAAAATGCTATCAGGTCTAGTTTTTATATTACTGAGATCTTATTTCCAGAAAGCTTGCGAGAACTCTAGTGTACATTGTGAAAATCAGGAAGAACTCGTGCTACTTGTATTACGATTTTACGGGGTTTCAATGTATACTGTAGTCTTCTGTTTAGGTGTAAATTTTGGGGTTACACTATTCACACCTAAACAACAACTCCTTTCGGGTGTGCTTGCTTGGTGAACCTGAGAACGGGGGGATTTACCATCTCTGCTTCCGAAGCTGAACATTACAAGTGTTGTGTTGATGTAGCAGTACATTTTTCCCTTTACCGGATACTAGAGTAACTAGATTTAGTAAGCACTACCTACTTTGAGGTTACTGGGATTTGAAGAGTTTATATATCTCTGTGAGACATCGGTTGTTATGTCGTAGTCCGCTTACTGGTTAACATAGAGACAGTGATGGTGTTAAGTTCAGTAAGGAGCTTTCATTTGGTTCATCTACTTGATGCAGAGGATATTACTGTTTTGTGTTAACTGGCACTGAAAACCGGAAAGTTTACCGTCTCTGCTTCCAAAGCTAAGCATGGCAGTGTAATGTTGATGTAGCACGATTCTATGTTTACTTGGTACTGGATTTGGTATATAGTAACCACTTTGCGGTCACTGGGGTTTGAAGCGATAACTGCATATCACTGAAGATTCTGCGAGACATGATTTGTTACGTCATCATCAACCTACTTGCGAACACGGAGACAGTGATGATTTTCAGTTCAGTAAGAACTAAGAAGCCATCGCCATAGTCAACATCATGTGATTCTTGATGAAAGAATCCTCGTGCAGCATAGCAGTTAGATTTAGGTGTGTCGCCATCCCATTGTGGTTCGATCTGAGCATTATCTACAGTGAGCTGACCTGTACAGCACTCAGGAGCAGATTTTTAGTTGGATTGGCAGTTTCACTGCCTCAGTGTCTTGGACGCATCCTTCTTGTCAGAGAATATGTGCTAGATTGGCTACCAAGTCTCACTGTACTGAGATCTTGTTTCTATAAAACTTGTGACTACTCTAGAATAGATTCCTGAAACCTGGAGGAACCCTCGCTGCTCGCGTTACCATTTTATGGCTGTTTAAAACTAGATACTATAGGCTGCCTTTTCGTTGTTCCACTCGGTATTACACAATTCACACCTAAACAACAACTCTAGCTGTGTTGCTTTTTAAACTTGGAAACTAGAGAATTTACCATCTCTTTCAAAATTGAGCATGGCAAGTTATAATGTTGATGCAGTACAGTTTTAAAGTTTACTTGAGACTAGATTTAGCAACCAGTAACCCACTTTGAGGTCAGTGGGGTTTGAAGCAATTATGAATCGCTGAAGGTTCTGTGAGACATCATTTATTATTCTGTCATCCGCTCACAGAAACAGCGATGATATTATTCAGTAAGAACTTTGATTTGGTACATCTAGTTGATGCAGAGCATATTACTGTTTTCTGGCAGCTGGTGTTTACTGTCTTAAGTTCAGATAGATCAACACATTCCTTTAGAGAAACCCCTATACCTCTTGTTTCCTGTTATCTACCTGGGAGCATATTGCTGTAGACCTGCAGTACATGATCTTGTGATTATTATTCATTCATTTGTTTTAGATACTAGTACGTAGTCCTACCAGTTAGTGTACAGAGAAATCAGCACTGCCTGTCTTTTAGTTTGTGGTTTTGAGATCAAGATACTGTGATAATATCTTATCAAGTTGCCACTCGTACTCTTGTAGGTGTATGCGCTTGGAGCATTCCTCGTCATGCGGTGGGGCTGGGCCAAGTGGCAGGAGAGCAAGGACAGAGACGACTCGCCAGATGACCAGCAAGATGGCTCATCCTAGGTTCTACTTTACTCCTGCAAGGACTGGGCTCTGCTTCCAGCCTGAATGTTTATTAGCGAAATAGATGTGTCAGATGGACTTTCTTTCACGGATTGCAGTGTTGTTAACTGGATATTTATGTGCGTTCGAGCATGATTTCGTGGCTTGCTTCCCATCAAAACTGCTATCTCCTCCTTTCTGAGACTTGCTGGGCGGCTACGTGCTGAATCAGTGTGCCGTGGTGACCAATGTGCTAATGTAGTGTTTCGCATTGTACATTAGTATCAGGTAAGTTTATATTTTTGCACATTGGTATACTTGTCTCTGCTCATTGTTTTAGTAAATCATCAGTCGTTTGGGTATTCTAAACGAACTTTAGCAACAAAATCAACTTCTTTTGTTAGTCACGAAATAACTGGAAAAAAGTGGAAATATTACCCCAAGTGCTATCGGATCAATGTCGTCAGAATGAAACTTCAACCATTTAGTACTAGACTAGAAGAACATAATGAGAGATAGTTCCTTAACTGGCACCAGGAACATAATAAGTTCAAAAAAATTCCACATGACATATAGCTCAGTGTTAATTACATGCATGACCACATATATAATTTGCTAGAAGTCTGGAGGTAGAACCCAAATGCAACCATCACCGTCATCCTCGTGGCCATAATGATATCCTCGTGACATGATCGTCCTTCGTTCGCTATTCATGCCTTCTGGAGTTTCTTCCCCGTAATATACGGTGTAACTACCAAGGTCCAACCTCTTGAAGCACTTCTCATCATGTCGGCGACATAGCCGTTGCTCGGAGTAGTAGATGCGGTTCCTCTCCACCTCGCCGTGCCAACCGGTCGCGGTCGCCGCCGGCACATGCGCCGCCTTACACCACGTTGGCCCGATGAACAAGGCGTGGTCGTCCAAGCTCGTCACCTCTACCCATGTCTGTCTCTCGACGTCGATCTCGTACACTTGGAAATAATTGAAGCTACAACATTTGTACTTGTGGGAAAACTTGACGGCTATTGCTAGCTTACCGCGTAGATCAAAGAGGTATTCGTCCATGAACTTCACCCCCCAAAGAGGCACGACGCTCGTGCAGTGGGCCACGGGAGCACGGTTAGAATTCACGCCGATGTCGAACTTGAAAACTTCGTCGTGCCCAAGGCCATAGAGCTTTCCATTGCAAAAGGCGATGTCTGAGAGCTCCTGATATGAGTTTGTGCAACATCCTCGTGTGGTCCACCCGTCGTCTGGGCAGCCGCCGACCCTGCAAAGCGCTATCTTGCACCTGGTGGTTATGGCGGCAAGGACGCAGCCACCGGAGGAAGGGTCCTTGGAGAAGGTGACTTTTTTGACCGAGGTCTGAGTCTGACCGGCGAGATGGTGGCCGGCTACTCGAGGGTTGGATCTGGTTGGACATTTACATCCAATGATGCCCTGTTTGGCTGAGAGCGCCACCCGATCTCCGGAGAAGACATTGACGATCATGATCCGAGTGCCGGTGGAGGCGGCGATCCAGCCACCGTCGTGGGATCCGACGACCTGCTTGCCCCAAGGAAACCCTCGGAGCGGGCGGCGCAAGGCCCTGCCTTCCTCAAGGCTGTATGCTCGCGCCTTCCGATCACGCTTGGCGTTGCCCGTCGAGGGGAGCAGCAGCGGGAGAGCCGGCAGCTTGGGGTGCCATGACACGACGGCGCGCCACGATGAACAGACTGCGGCGAAGCGGATGCGATCGTACGGCGAGGAGCAGCACCCGCGGTAGACCAGGTCGAGGATATCGTCTGGGAGGTCGGACCATCCCCTTTGCCTTTGGAGGTTGCCGTGGCGCCCGCCGTCGCCGGCCATTGGTCAGATCTTGTGAATCGTGATCGAGACGGCTGGGATCTTGTGTCGTTTCTCGTTTGGCAGGATCGATCTCTGAATCTCTCATAGACTATATATTTACGTGTGTTTTTTTATAGTGCAACAGCGCAAGCCTGCGCTGCCTGGACGGAACGTGTGCTCATGGGACTCTAAAGAGGCAAAAATCACTGTTTTGACCTAATTAACGTTTGATCTCACAAATTGACCTACTTTTTCGAAGATATCCCGATTTGACCTGTTTTCATGGCGCTTTACCAGAAGGCGCCATGGTCAGTAGCACGGCGCCCTCCGCAAAAGCGCCATGATACCATGACGCTTTCTAAAAAAGCGCCATGGCCTCGTCCGACGTGGCGGCCGCCGTGGCACAGGCGGGCCCGTTTTAATGTTTGGCGCTTTCCGCGGGGGCGCCATGCTACTAGGCATGACGCTTTTGCGAAAAGCGCCATGGTCCTTAACCTAGAAAACGGCTCGGGCGCCCTCCCCCCACCCCTCCCAGCGCCATACCCCCCCGCGCCATACCCTCCCAGCAGACAGACGCGGCGGCGGCGGCTCCTCCCCCAATCCCCCTCAAATCCACATGCTCCCCCCTCATATCTGAGGCAATTTCTTGGTGGAATTTCTTCCTCTCCCCCCACTTGAGGTATTCTCCTTCTATTCTCCTTGTTGTATTGGTTGAAATCATCACATTGTCCTCTTCCTCCTAACCCTAGTTCTTGTGTAATGATGCATGTATATTGTGCAATGTGTAATTTGTTTGAAGAAATTAGTGTGGTAGAATGATATTGTGGTAGAATGTCTAATCCTAACCCTAGAAATCATCACATGATCCTCTTCCTCCTAACCCTAGAAATTAGTGTGGTAGAATGTCTAATTTGTTTGAAAAAATTAGATGGGCTATTGTTGGCATATATGGCTTTGTGTAGACGATATGGAATGAATGTATTAATACATGGATTATTGTTGGCATATATGGCTTATAGGATAATATGTTGTTGGGCTATTGTTGGATAATATATAGTTTGGCTATTGTTGATATGGAATGCATGGTGCATTCATGAATGTAGTCATATATGTATTCATATATGCATATTGTGGTGGATGGTGTATTTACTTGGATTTTGGCAACCACTTGTAGGATGGAAGGATAATCTATTTTGCATGGGCATTATGATCAACGGCACCGTGGGCGGTACATCGCGGAGAATAAGCATGTCTTCAAGTGGTTGCACCTAAGGTCCAAGGAGGTGCATAGCAAGAAGATGCCATATGATGAGCGCTACACTCCATATGTTGAGCGGACTGGACTTCTCCCTTTCATCCAGCTTGTCTCGCGTTCGACGCCGCATATGAACCCTTGTTTGATCACAATGCTTGTTGATAGATGGAGACCGAAGACACACAGTTTCCACCTCCCTTGTGGTGAGATGACGGTCACTCTGCAGGACGTCTCCATGATTTTTGCGCTTCCCATCAAAGGACAACCTGTGTGTATGAGCTCAGATTCGGATAAGTGGCGTGAAGTGATGATTGGCTTAATTGGTAAGGCGCCAACACAAGAGAAGATGTCTGCCGGTGCTACTTACAAATGGATACAACAAAATTTCAGCAAGTGCCCCGAGGACGCCGATGAGGAGGTGATCCAGATGTATGCCCGTGCATACTTATGGTATGCCATTAGTAGGACACTTTTCTCAGATGGCACGGGAAGGAATGCTTCATTCATGTGGCTCACTCTATTTGCGGAATGGGGCTATATGCACAGCTGGGGTTCGGCGGCACTTGCTTACTTGTATCGCAGGTAATAAACTATATATATTGCATGGTAGTAGTACATATGCTTGATCGACCGGATACTTATGTATGCTTGTTGTATGTGCAGCTGGACGAGGCGTGTTGTAGAATTGGAAAAGGAGCAAGTATTGGTGGACCTATGGTGCTACTGACCATATGGTCCTGGTTGCGCATACCAGTTGGTCGACCCATTCCGATGAAGGAAAAACGGTGGGATGATCATGGCAATAGCCGTCTCCGCGGTCCTACATGGGCGTACTTGTGGGATAATACCGAAGTATTCCACGGTGAATCTGAGGAATGCTACTTGCGTTACACTAACCAAATTGACTTGCTAACCCCGGAGAAGGTAATAATTTGATTATTCTCAAGAACTCATCTTTTCCACCATACATACTTCGAGTCGACATGCTAATATTGTGTTCCTCGCTCAGGTGGAATAGGAGCCATACGGAACTAGAGGGAATGTGGGTACGGGTGTTTGGTTCCAGGCGGACTTGAATCGCAAATGTATGCAAGAAGCACATCTCTGGAGGATTCGTGCCCCGTTGATTTGTGTCTACGCTGTTGAGTTCCACCTTCCACAACGGGTGATGAGGCAATTTGGATTATTTCAGGAGACCCCTCCGCCATACAAGGACACTAGCATAGCTCTTCACGGGTGAGTGATCCTTATACACCCAGTATCTAATTTTCTTGGGCGTCTCATGATACTTGCTAAGTCGATGAATTTGATTGTAGATTGGACAAGATCAAGCAGAAGAGGGAAAAAGATTGGGCTTCATATCATCACAAGTATGTTCAGAAGTTCTATGCAAGGATTGAGGAGATCGAAAACCCGAATGCGGTCTCTCATCCTGAGGCGCCGCATGATGCTGCAGCGTTCAATCGGTACCTTGTGTGGCTTGGGAAGGTGTCTCGTTTGTACCTGCAGTCGGCTTCGTTTGCATCTCATGACATAGTGGAGGATCCTTATCCTGCTTTTGATGATCTGAGCCAGCTAGAGTACAACAGACTTGTCCGAGGCGGCAGGGGTGCAAATTCAGCGGGGGTTGTCCGCTTTGTGGTAAGCATTGTCAGGGGAGTACGTATATGCGATTATAGCGACATAAAATTGACTTTTTGTTCTTTTGCTAGCGCGAGGAGATCTCGAAACACGTGGACGAGGCCGAGGAAGCACTTAAACATCCTCCTGGCAAGGAGTCTGAGTCGGCCCTTCGAGCATTTGTGGAGGTATGTGTTCATACCGTTCCTAGTTGTATTGTATTTTTATGGGTGTTGAAATGTTCTAACATATTCGTCAATGTCATAGCGTACCAAGCGTTGGGGCCGTGGATTAGGTGTCTTGCTTGGTTGCCGCACCGTCGACGCAGCATCGCCAGTTAGGTCTTCCAGCCTAGAAGATGATGCACAAGATGAACAGGAGGAAGAGGGCGAGTACGAGGATTATGAAGATGGCCAGGATGAGGATGAGGAAGAAGATGGTGAGGACGAGGATGAACAGGAGGAGATAGGCATGTCTCAATTACACGACGCCCCGCAGTCTAGTCAACGGTCGCGGGTGAGGAGGAGGAGGCTACCGAGGAATCCATACACGCCAAGTGAATGGGAGAACAAGCGTCGGGCACATGTGTCACGCCGTGATCCTAGCTGCGAGGAGGAAGACTCCGATCCTCCGCGGAGGGCTAGGAGGCAGGAGGGACGGAGCAAGGCGAATGAGGATCGAGTGGCCAAAAGGGGGAAAGGGAGAAAGTGAACTCGTAGCTTGAACTAGTGCTTGTGGTCATTATGAACTTGTAGTTTAAACTTGCTGTTTGGTGTCGTCGTTTTGAATTTGTTGGTGTGTTGATGTGCTAAAAAACTTGATGCTTATTGATGTTTGGATCTGTTGATGTGAGGAAAACTTGATCTGTTGATGTTGATGTTTGGATCTGTTGATGTGAGGAAAACCCTCCAGGAAAGCGCCATGCTTCCTAGCATGGCATTTTTGGCAAGGGCGCCATGCGTCTGACTTAGCAAATTTTTTGGTCTAGGTTTTCTTTGACCGCACGCGGGCTCTGTGTCCCAGCGCGCCATAGCTGGCTCAGAGCACCATGGAAGCATGGCGCCCTCCAGGAAAACGCCATGCTTCCTAGGATGGCGTTTTTGGAGAGGGCGCCATGCGCCTGACTTAGCAGATTTTTTGGTCTAGGTTTTCTTCGACCGCGCGCGGGCTCTGTGTCCCAGCGCGCCATAGCTGGCTCAGAGCGCCATGGAAGCATGGCGCCCTCCAGGAAAACGCCATGCTTCCTAGGATGGCGTTTTTGGAGAGGGCGCCATGCGCCTGACTTAGCAGATTTTTTGGTCTAGGTTTTCTTCGACCGCGCGCGGGCTCTGTGTCCCAGCGCGCCATAGCTGGCTCAGAGCGCCATGGAAGCATGGCGCCTTCCAGGAAAACGCCATGCTTCCTAGGATGGCGCTTTTGGCGAGGGCGCCATGCGCCTGCATTCACTTAAGTTGGAGCTAGTTTCTATGCTAGTGGCACCATTCCAGAAATTTTACAGTACAATGATAGTGGAAACATTCCAGAAACATTATAGGCAAGTGCAGTGAATGTTTACGAAATACATGGCGTTGCGCCCTTAAGGGGTTTTACATACGACAAATTCGGCATGACAATGTTCAAGATAAATTCCACATAGTGGAGTCCATAACATAGATCATAGCATGGTGACAACTCTACTGTGTCGCGCTAGGCTCCTTCCCCTTCGCCTTCCTTTTCCTCTCTTCCTCTGCCTCTTCCTTTTCCCTCAAGTCGCGTGCAAGCTGAACAACAGAGTTGAACTGCGCCTCGAATTGGCGTCTACTCTCTTCTTTCTTCTTGATCTCCTCTTCCTCCATTATGAGGCTAGCCTCTTCAGACACCTTCTCAAACCGACGATGATTCCTCAAGCTCTTCAAGTACAAGTCTCTTTCATGTTTTGCTTCTTTTTCCTTCCTCTCACGTTCTTTCTTTGCTTTCTTGATGCTTGCCTCACGCAATCTCCTGTTGAAATCTTCTTCCCACCGACGTTCTTCTTCAGCCTCCCTCCTTTCCTCTTCCCTTTTCTTGATCAACTGAGCTACTTCATCTTCCCTCTCCTTCACCCTCCTCAAAGCCTCCGCCCACACTATCGACGGAAATTCTCCTCGAAGATACGTAAACATACTACCGCCAAGACCTCTACCGCCACCACGACCTCTACCACCACGACCTCTACCACCACGACCACCATCACCACCTCCTTGGCTTGTGTTTGTACCACCATCACCACCTCCTTGGCTTGTGTTTGTACCACCATCACCACCTCCTTGGCTTGTGTTTGTACCACCGTCACCACCTCCTTGGCTTGTGCTGCCAATAGGGGTGTTGGCCTCCTTTGATTTTCTCCTTTTGCTACATGATGTTTTATTATGGCCCTCAGCATTGCATTCTCCACAACGGGTTTTGTCACGAGGCTCCGCGAAATACTCGCTCCCCCATTCCCGTCGATATCCACCAGCCCAATCGTCCATGTCACCTCGGAAACGTTTGGTTTGTCTTCTTCCCCGACCAACAACCTTCGTTGACGGATCAGGCCAAAGTTGGACACCATGATATTCTGGCCATTGAGATTGGTCAAGGTAAGGCTGAAATCTACCCGCCCATGTGTTCTTCACCGCTTGGATGGAATGCTCATCCAACCTAACCGTATCCTGGTGATTAAGACCCACCATTCGTTCAGATGCCGCCTTCATCACGTGTGAGCAAGGGAGATGGTACAATGTCGGCCTCTCGCAGGAGCAATAACCATTGCGTAGCCACACCTTATAGGACAGTCCCCCATGTTGCACACCTTCCCTTGTGCTGCCTCCATGCTCATTCACTTGGTAAATCAGTTCTTGGTTGTCGAAACATTCAACCGTTTGTGTATCCCCTTTCTTTGATTGATATTCCAGCCAATTATCAACCAATGGTGGGTACTCATACTTCTTTTTTTTCTTGTTATCCCCAGCGATCTGCTTATCAGTTTCATCACTATACTTTAGAAAGTATTCATTCAACTTCTGAAATGTGTACTCCGCTATAGCAGTCACAGGCAATTGACGTACACCTTTAAGTACTTTATTGAAGCATTCAGCCATGTTACTGGTGGAATCACCGTATCTCTTGCCGCCATAATCATAAGCCCTTGCCCACTTTGTCCGTTCATTAAGATGCCTTCTGAGAAACTCTTTCCCACCATCATCTGTGAGACAATACAATCTATCATATAGTTTTTGAAAATGCCGAGCGGTGAAGGCAAGACAACAATCTTGTAGATCGTCGGCACGTTCCTTGTTGCCACAAGCTCTATAGAAGTTGGACACAAAATGCCTCATGCACCATCGATGGTGGATACGAGCACACCCAGGAATGTCCTTCTCGACTGCATTTAGTATTCCTTGATGGCGATCCGAGATGATGCAAGCCTCTCTATCAGGTTCTATAACCTTGGTCCTCAATATATGGAAAAACCACTCCCAGTTGTCGTTGTTCTCCACCGAAACCAAGGCAAAAGCCAAAGGTAAAACCCGGTTGTTTGCGTCGTGGCATATGGCAGTTAATAGTGTGCCCTTGAACTTGCCGGTCAAAAAGGTGCCATCCACGGACATAACAGGCCGACAATGTTTGAATCCCCTGATGCATGGTCCAAATGTCCAAAATGCACGGCCAAATACCCGGACAGTGGCACCATTGTACAACCTAGTCACCGACCCAAGAGGCTCCACCACATAATACATTCCTGGGTTCCTTGCGGCCATTGCTCCCAACAACCTAGGGAGGCGGTTGTATGCTTCTTCCCAATCACCATACAACATCTTAAATGCGGCTTGTTTGGCCTTCCACGCCTTACCATACTTCACTTTATAACCGAATACTTCTTTAACCAAATCTATGACACCCTTAATAGTATATGTTGGGAGAGACCTTATGTTATTTGCAACTCTATACGCGATGAAATCGGAGGTGAGCTGCCGATGGTCCTCCTTCACAACTTTGGCATCCTTGATAAACTTGTCATCACACATATGAATGGACTGACAACTTACAATGATCCATTGTGGCCCGCCCCTCAGTGGTCGTACGCGAACAACCCATGGACATCCTTGCTTCTCACACTTGACTGTGTAACGCACCTTAGTGTCCGAGTGAGTCACCTTGTACGATCGGTGGTACTTCACCGCATAGTCCTTGATCCACATCTGAAATTCCAACAAGCTATCAAACTTCACCCCGGGATTTATCCCGTATTTTTTCGGCTTCAGGTCCTTTTTAGAAGGTGCTCGTGCCTCGAGCACTCGACTAATTCCACCGTCAACTTGGGCCTCATCCGCAAGACTAACATCACGGAACAATGAAGGTCGATGATCCCGACCTACTACTTTTTTGTGAGCTTCGGCGAATTTAACCGTTAGACCATCCTCATCCACATCTTCATCCGGTCCTTCATCCTCGGAGTCCGATGCATGACACCTCAAATAAGGGAGATCATGGTCCATGTCCTCCTCATGGCAATTTGCCTCCACATCTCCTACTTCATTGTCACGAAGCCCATATTCAACCTCATCACCCTCAAAGTCATCATCCTCCATTTGAGGTGCTTCATAGTTGTCATTGCGAAAAGGGCTCATGGAAGGTTGCCTCGTTGTTGTATCGTCGTAGGTTGGCTCTACGCGAACCGGGCTCAATGGAGGTTGGCTCATTGTTGTGTCATACACATGTGGCTCACCTCGAGCCGGGCTCATGGAAGCATGCCGGTTCAAGTCAATGTGCAACCGAGCTGCAACCTTTCTTGTGGCAAATATCTCAAGAGACTTATCTTCAGATTCCGCCACCATCTCCTTATACGCACTCCAATTCAACTCGGAGTTAATAGGCATTATCTTCAATCTATTGTGATGGCCAAACCCGGAGTTATACCTTCCAACCAACTCATACACATCACTAGGTTCCATCCATTTCAAATCATTCCTCACTCTTTCCACAACCTCGGCATATGTAGGACTTGTGCCAAACACCATGACTACCTCCTCCGGGTCACACTCGGTATTGCCTTTCAAGAATGCGGCCTTGTCCACATGATGAACATTAACGATTCTTGCCATCTAAAAAACAATGACACCAACCATTACGCTTCAAAGACAACTATATTACCACCACCAACCGTAGCTACCAACTAAAACAAGTCATGCCACTTTGCTAATTCTAACATACAAATCCTAGCCATAAACTACCAATCTAATAACTAGAAGCAACAACATCAAGCCAAGATATAGCTAGGGTTAGGGTTAGGGTTAGGGTTCTACATTCTTTACCAACATAGAACCAAATTTCACAAATCTATTTGGACAAAACCAAGGGGTTAGGGGGAGATTACCTCTTGAAGCAAGGGGAAGTCCAAATCCACGGAGAAAAGCAACCGATTCGAAGGGATTCGAGTAGGGGAAGAACTTGGGGCGAGAGAGAGAGAGGAGAGCTGGGAGAAATGAAGAGGTATGGCCTGGGAGGGCGCCCGAGCCGTTTTCTAGGTTAAGGACCATGGCGCTTTTCGCAAAAGCGTTATGCCTAGTAGCATGGCGCCCCCGCGGAAAGCGCCAAACATTAAAACGGGCCCGCCTGTGCCACGGCGGCCGCCACGTCGGACGAGGCCATGGCGCTTTTTTAGAAAGCGTCATGGTATCATGGCGCTTTTGCGGAGGGCGCCGTGCTACTGACCATGGCGCCTTCTGGTAAAGCGCCATGAAAACAGGTCAAATCGGGATATCTTCGAAAAAGTAGGTCAATTTGTGAGATCAAACGTTAATTAGGTCAAAACAGTGATTTTTGCCTTCTAAAGAGGCTTTGAGAAAAACAAAAATTAACTGAGTAACTTAAATTTGGGAAGAATTTTGACTTGCGATTTAACTGATGTAAAATTTGACTGCACCATCGGCTACATATGGCGATCCAGGCGTTCAGAAGGGAAGGAACACAGCTGGCCAGCAAAGTTTTCTTGATTTGATCAACCGCCTATCCTAGTCAGCGAGTCAACCTAGCCAATCAGGAGAGATTGTACTTTCTCCGTCTTAAATTTGGGGTGATTGCCACGTCACCCCTAACAGTGGGTCCCTACCGTCAGAATTGTGGTTAGCGCCACCAAATCTCGGCATCAGTGCACATTGCAACGAACCAGCGTAATCTCGGTGGATTTTTGCAAAATTAGCAAAACCCGGTGGATTTTTGAATTTCTCGCGCGTATGTGGTGGTTTTTTTGCAATTAACTCTAAGATAATGGCACGATACATGCATGGACCGAGGAACTAAAAGTATGGAGGTAAAATCCAAGTACAACTATTATGACTGTAATCACCCCTCTCGCGGTAATGATATCCTCTCGACATGATCCCAGGCCCGTCGATGAGGGTGATCGAGATGATCGACCGAATAGGGCCCCCAAATAATTAGGGCCCCCAGATCACGATTAGTAAGTATACTCTGAAACACAGTTAGCTAACTAGGTTTTATACGTCCACGTGCCTAGATTTAAGCAGAGAAAAAAGGAAATAACCGCAGGGACGGAGCGGAGGCACACCATGCAACGACAACATCGCCGCACCAAACGCAAATCAGATGGTATTGTATTTCTACTTGGCCACTCGTAAGACCAAGACGGCAGGTCTGATGTGATCGAGCGACGCACCATGGCATCTAGACTGTTCATCTTCGTGGTTGTGGCCTCACCTATGCAGACGTGTCCCGACGACTGATGCCCGATCCTGCCGGCGCCTGGCGATTCATCCAATAAAGTCTCAGATCAGGTCAATATTCCATGTCTCCCTCGATTAATTGAATCAGATCAACGGACTCAACAGATTACAATTTCCAATCTTCATTAATTTAGCGCTTCCATGACAATTTGCATTGTAGTTGTCATTCATCAATCTATAAACTCCATCTTAATCAAAGATAGTCGAATGAAAAGTTGTCCTCTATTTATTTTAGGAAGATCAGGAACACATACGCTTCACAGTTTTCATCATCATAATCTTCAATAAACTGCTGTCATAATTTAAGGTTTGTTCACCATCTTATTTTGTTTTCTTCATAAACCTATAAACTGCTATAATTTAGTTTTGGTTATTAATTTTTGTTTATAAAATACGAAGAACCATGAACTTTGGTGCTACATTTAATTACTCTCTTAGAATTAGCATTTGATATATTTCAGAACATTGTACAAAATAGCACGCACTAAAGTTACATGACTAAGTAAAATTACAATTTTACTCTATTAGTATATGATGTTTTGAGAAAACTAGGGCCCTATTTTACTGTTCGCACCGGGGCCCCAAATTCCTGGAGACGGCCCTGCATGATCCCATGTGTGTGATCCACTCCATCGCTTTCATAACAATACACATCGCAACTACTGAGGTGCAACGTTGCTAAGCACTCTGGATTGTCGTGGATGGATATAGGAATTCCCACGGTACATGGATGGATATAGGAATTAAAATGATGGAGGCAGAATCCAAGTACAACTATTACGACTGTAATCACCCCTCTCACAGTAATGGTATCCTCTCGACATGATCCCATGTGTGTGATCCACTCCATCGCTTTCATAACAATATACATTACAACTATCGAGATCCAATGTAGGCAAGCACTCTAGACTACCGTGGAGAGAGGAGTCCTCTTGCTCGGACGAAGCATATTTGCATGGCACCAATGCCTTTGAAAAACATATTTTTTGTATGGATGTGTTTCAGGGGTCCAATTTAGTTTGCTATGCAGTTACTGCTGAATGGTTACTAGCAAACTAAATGAATGTCGATGAACTTCCTTTTCACCGGTAACGGGGGTGATGAGCTGATGATGTAGTATGGCTATATCAATGTGATGAGATTTTCCTCCTCTCATTGTCCCTTTGTATAAATAACAGGATAATGTGTGGCTTCACATAATTTGCTTACGATCGATCGTACCGTTAGTATTTCCTTGTTTATTAGTAGGCTTATGCGTGCTGCCCATGTCATGAGTTTTATGGTTGCTCGGCATAACATGTTTCTCCAATACAAATTGTACCAGTACTCGATTCTTCGGAGCATATTTTTGTTCAGTAGTAAAAAGACCGAATATTCAAAATCAAATTACAAATAAAAAGCACCAGTTTTGACATAGCAATTAAAAAGAAAACTGAAAAATAACTGTGTAGACCCATGATCCATCCATCATGCATGACTCAGAGCAACACAACTGCAGCTGCTACTGGTCAACTGATAGCACCTCATCCATCAGCTCACATGGACATACAAAGAAACCTCAACCTGCGACAGCGGACGGCGAGGATCTACACGCACGGCGGTGGGAGCAGCAGCACGAGGCGACCAGGAAGGGGCCAATGATGGCGAGGAAGAGACCACCGACGAGCGCGATCACCACACCGATGACCGCGAAGACCTCGGGAGGGAGGGCGAGGTAGAAGCTGCCAAACAGCAGGAAGATTGCGGCGGCGATCCAGAGTGTGTCGCGGTCACCATGCGCCCTGCCACGGGAGGCCGGCTTCTCGTCGCCGGTGACGCAGTCTTTGCCACCGCTGCCGTCCTCGATGTCCCTGTACTCCCCTGCCGCCGCGAGGGCCGATTCTTCCTCCTCCAGCGGTTGCGGATCAGCTTGCTTCGTCCCGTAGAAGCTAGACCGGCAAAGAAGGAAGAAAGGTAAGAACTTGGATTAGATATATTGCAAGAAAAAACTTAAATCTGCATGATGATGATTCGATTGATCCGCTGGTATTTTGTTTTGCAGGAAGAAGAAAATGGAGAGGGGTCCTTTCGATCGATCTTTACCTGAATATCTTCGTCATCGAATTAGCACAGAACTCGGGGAAGTTCTTGTGATGCAACTAGACGCCAAGTTTGCGGAGCCTTCGAACTAATCTGCGGATTAGTCGTGACGATCCTAGCTATAGATTCCGAGCGTTTGTATCGTTATTTGTAGTAGCTGTTTAGAGTTAGAGCCCTGGCTTCATCGCCACATGCACGTTTTTTTCTCCGTGGGCCACTTGCACGTTTCAAAGGCTAGATCTAGTAACATGGCTCTATATTTTTTTTTAATAAGGAGTATATTAACATTGCGAAAATACCAATTACGCAATAATGCAATGACCTAATGGCAATAGGGATGCACATAACAACAAAATAAAGAAGAACTGAAAAAAGCAAAGTTTCGGTATAGTGATCTATGACTTCTAACAGCAGACCAAACACCATCAAGACAACACTAGAAATTCAGCCTATCCAAAAGCGACGTCTTTAAGAAGAAAATAATGCAGAAATGCCATCATCGGCTGATCATAGATCATATGTTTTCATCCTAAAGATAAATCATCGCTCTCAAAACAATATCTTTAACAAAGACCATGCCACACAACCAATTAAGGGCAGTCCTTAGGTTTTCACCCTAAAAGCTTAGACTTTTTCTGTGCTATCACCCCCACTTCCCGATCCGCTGCTACGAGAAACAAATCACCAAGCCAATTCCACATTGCACCAGGTCTCGAACTACCATAGCTAGTACTCAGGTCTTGGCTTCCATGGCATTTTTCGTACACTAACTTCGCCATGAAACTAAAGACATGTCTCACGATGGCAACCAACTGCAGAGCTTTGTCTCGCTCCTCTGAAACCAAATGGCCAACAAACACATGGTTGCGGGCGACCGAATCCCATCCGATCTGTCAATCTCTAGGCATGATTCGTCCATGGGAGTTCGCCGGCAGAGCTAGCCTTCCAGAACTTGACACTCCAGCCAGATCACGAGGGCAGGTATCAAGATGATCTTCGTCATGGCAAGAGTGGAACTCTAGGATCGCTGCCACCTTCGTCCTGAGCGATTGGATCGAGTGAGATCGGGACCGAGCCCATAGGTACTGCACCGCCACCTTCGGTCTGCATCACCTCGCCAGCTATTGCCCACCGCACCTCACAGTCGCGCACCGGCAAACACCGTAGTTCCATTGTTTCGCCGCCCAGACCCCACCAACACTGCGTCGTCCTAGAGTCCATCCCCCGCGCGAAGTGAGCCGGATGAGACGCGCAAGGCATGCCTGCCGCCTTCGACGACGAGGCATGGCCGCCACTGTCAGCGCTATGGCGCCAATGGTCCGGGAGATAGGAAGGGCGACGCTTTCTAGGGTTTTCTTGGGGTCCCTAGGATCCGCACTCGCGCGAGCGGCCCAGGAGCAAGTCCTCCATCTATATATCTATCGGTGCGAATTTGCTACCATGAGGCTAGTCACGCACGTCATTCTTGTCATTGGATCATATGCAATGATTCCTCTTCCATCTGTTGCCTCCTTAAACATATTTTCACCTCACTATATTAATATAGCAACCACATGGTACAAATTCGAGACCATTGCTAAGGAAAACAACACAATCAAGCCTAGAATAAAAAAAGAGAAACTAATAGCGACGTTGAACAGATCGATGAAAAGGATGATGAACCACAACCGTTGCGTCCTACGGAGTATTACCACCATGCACCTAGCACACCGAAGCGCCGTGTATCAAGGAACAAATTCAAGAAGGGATGTGACGCTAACGGCGTAAGCTACTGCCCGCGTTTGTCCTAGGGTTTCTCCAGACAGACCGAGGGGAGTGGGGAAGGGATACACCTAGCTCCCTTCATGAAGGAATGGCGACACCCGTAGGTGTCACCGTGATGGTGTTGGATGATCCGACAGGGATTTATCCCGACCCCCAAATAACCACCACCTCGAAAAACTCGCAGCACTCCACCGTGCTTGCTGCCCACCAACACGCGCCAAACAGGTCTTGCCACCATCATCATCGTGTCACCTTGGCCAGCGGCACGAGACCTGTCGGACAGAGAAGGGAATGCGTTGAAGACAAGGGTGGCAACAACGCAGCCTCACGGGAGGGACCAACCTTCACCACCTTCAGGCGGTAGCCGACCGGACACGGCAGCTAGAGCACACCAGGACCAAACAGGCCCGGTCGGGCACAAATCGTGCTTGTAAAGCCATCGCCGCACTGCAGCAGGCGCACCGATGATACGTCGGAAACGTATCTATAATTTTTGATGCTCCATTCTTGTTTTGTATCTACTTTGCTTTGTTTTCTCTACACTTTGAGGTGTTTTTATATCTTTTCTGGAACTAACCTATTAACAAGTTGCCACAGTGCCAGTTGCCTGTTTTCTTCTGTTTTTGGTTCCAGAAAGGCAGAAAATCAATATTCTCGGAATTGGACGGGACAAAAGTCAAAGTCATTATTTTTCCGGAGCAACACGGAATCACGAAGCAGAGCCGGAGGGGGGGGGGCATAGGGTGGCTGCACCCCCCTAGGCGCGGGCAATCCCTAGAGGCGCCCACAGGGGGTGTGGGCCCCCTGGACCCTCACCGACCTTGATTCCTGCGCCTATAAGAAGCCTCTGACCCAAAAACCCTAGGCAATCCAGAAGAAATTGACGAAAACCTCTGTAGCGCCGCCGCCACCGAAGGGGAGATTCGGGGGACAGAAAGTCTCTGTTCCGGCACCCTGCCGGGACGGGGAAGTGCCCCCGGAGCCATCTCCATCGATCTCCACCACCATCTCCATCACCGTTGCTGATTCCCATGATGAGGAGGGAGTAGTCCTTCCTCGAGGCTAAGGGCTCTACCGGTAGCTATGTGTTCATCTCTCTCTCTATGCATGATCTTGTGGTCATGAGCTTTGTAATCAAGTAGATCTATCTTGCTACTCAAGTGCTTCATTAGATATCTACTCTCCCCATGTGTGTGAAAGTGACAGCGTGCACGCCATGGTGGCACTTAGGTTTGAGTCTACATAAATACTCTTTGTGCTTTAACAGATCTATGCTTTTCCCCACGTGTGTGAAAGTGACAGCGTGCATACCATGTGCGACACTTTGGCTAGATTGAATATTTTTTTATGAGTTATATTTGGAGTTGGATGTCTTTATGAAATTGTGGTGTTTGTTGGAACCACCTAGCGCTCAAGGTGACAGTGTGGGGTTATCTAGATTGGGGAAGATAGACTTTGAGGTGTGTTGTTATAGCCCTACCATGGATTATAGTGTCCAACCGGAGAGTAGTTAAGAGTAGTATCATAAAGAGAGGATATTTATATGAGAGAGTGTTCACTAGTGAAAGTATAATCCCTAGGCCTTGTTTCTAAACATTGAAACACCGTTTGCATCTGGATCTGTTGCATGTTTTCTTGCTTCCTTCTTGTTGCCTTTAGTCTTTGCCTCACCATCAAGCTCTTTTCTGGCACCGTTACCACTTGTATTTCACTATCTCTTCGTCGAACTAGTGCACCTATACACCTGACAAGTGTATTAGGTGTGTTGGGGACACAAGAGTCTTTTTGTATCTTGATTGCAGGATTGCTTGAGAGAGATACCTTTGACCACTTCCTCCCTGAGTTCGATAAACCTTGGGTAATCCACTTAAGAGAAACTTGCTGCTGTTCTACAAACCTCTGCACTTGGAGGCCCAACAACTGTCTACAAGAATAGAAGTGCGTACATATCAACCGACGGCGCCGTCCCCCAAGCCCAAGGATTCAAAGCCTTTGTAGCAACCGAAGCATTGCATGAGCCAGATCAGAGCTATACCGCTTAGACCTAGATGGAGCCCAAAAGGGCCCCGATCTGGGCCGGGAGAGCGTGCCGGCCACGACACTCTGCACCGAGCTTCGAGCTCCGCCTGCCGCCAATTTGCAGCTCCGGCGCATCACCGTCACCCGAAGGTTCACCGGACCCAACCCCAGCCGAGTCACACGGCCTCAAGACGCCTCACTTGAGTGGAGATTCTCGCGCGCGGGGAGTAGAGAGACCACCGCCGCCATCCCCGCGCGAGCAACACTCGACAAATTTGTTTTGCCGTCGGCAGCAGAAGTGGGAGGAGGGAGAAAGAGGTCTGGGGAGGGACGTGGGCGCCGCCCCGGTCGCCGTTGGGGAGGCGGGAGGGAGCGGTTTCCTTCCTAGAAGCACTCAACCGACCGCCCGTTCCTCACTCTGCAGCAACCTCTTCCAAGCCGTCTACACCTTTTTCTATGCCATGTACTCCCTCAAAATGTATCTTATAATCATGTATTTCATCCCTAATAAAACTACCCAAAAATTAACCTTTCTAACTTCCCATAAGCCTGCAGCCTACAGAACATGCACGCCATCAAGAAAACTAGAAAAGTAGTGTGCTCATTGAAATAAGTGTCATACTTGATAGTACGCGACTTTTTCCAGCCGTCGTCTCTGTTAGACCTAGCCATTGTCCTAAATCCTAAACCCTAAACCCAACTTCTCTTCCTCCGTAGATCGGTTCCCACTCTTCTGGCTGACTTCGCCGGGTCGCGAGGGGTGGAGAACCCGATATATGGGTGAAGTTTTCAGTAAAAGTATGTTTTCAAAATATTAGATTAGGGTTTTGGTAGACATCTTTTTGACGTCTACGTCAATGGAGATGTTATTGTTCGCAACAAGTGATCTACTGCCTTTGTTCAACGACGAGATCTTCTCGGTGTCAATGGTGGTGTTGTAAGATTGAAGTTTTATAGGTACGGTCTTTTAGATCTTGCTTCACCAGATTAATCTTGGATTTTTTTCTCATGGTTGCGCGAGGAATATTATCTTTGCAATATTCGTCCCGGCTGCTACGTCCTCGATAATGAAGATTCGTACTCTCGACTCCTCTCCGACGTCGATCAGGTGTTCTGTTTTTTCTAGAATACTGGTGGTGGTACTCTTGCTGATGTTGTCTAACTACTCTAATAGCTGCGCGTGCATGTAGCGTTGGCATTGCGGTTCAAAAAATTATAGGAAAATCCTCATGGGTATTTGCAGGTATATGGTTTAACATTTATGTCATGTTAATTGGACTGCCTCCAGACAAGTGCAAAATTGTGTAATAAAAGAAGAAGATTTTAAAGACCTTTAAATTTTGCTTTTTTTAGACTACATATTGTAATCATTAGAGTATTTTTATCATGTACTATTCACCACTACTACTATATATATATCACATGGTATTGATGGTCAAAAAGATAAAAAAGTCGAAATAACTGTAACGAACAAAATTGCAGCACCTAACTATATATAGTACTAATCAAGTAACATCAGCTCATCCATCAGCTGACACAAAACAGAGAAATCTCAAACTGAAATCGCCGATGCCGCGGAGGCACGCGCACGGTGGCAGCGACAGCAAACCATGGAGGCACGCGCACGGTGCCAGCGGCAGCAAGCCCCGACGGTGCCGGCCAGCACGACGATACCGACGGCCAGTAACGCGGCGCTGACCTTGGAGATCAGCCCGCCACCGTCCGCTCCGGCCTCTGGGGGGCTGTAGAAGGTGGCCAGCAGCACGTAGTAGATGCAGATGGCCGACACGGGGAAGGCGACGATAGCAGCGAGGACGAGCGCCCCGTCGGCACAAGTGATTGCCGTCTCGTCGTCGCCATCGCCGTCTTTGTTGCCGCCGGCGCCCTCGAGGTCCCTGTACTCCCCTGCCGCCATGAGCGACCCTTCTTCCTCCTCCAACGGGTCGGCTTGCTTCGTCCGGTAGAAGCTAGACCTTGCAAACAAGGGGAACAGAAAAAGAGAGCTTGGATTAGATTGGTTTCAAGAACACCTTGACCTAGCATGCATGGGATTCGATCGATGCATTAAGATCTTGTGTTGCAGGAAGAAGACGCAGGGGATTCTTTTGATCGATGGGTGGATCTCTACCTGAAGATCTTCGTCATCGGAGGCCAGGAACCGAGAAACAAAGATTACGTAGACCACGCAAAGTTTGTGTACGTACGTACGTGAGATAATAATAACCTCGTATCAAATCTGCAGATTTGTCGTGCCCATCATAGTCCGATTTGTACTGTTATTCCTACCAGCTTAATTTTTTTTCGACCACAACCTACCAGCTTAATTAGACTTTGTCTCCATCGGCACGTCCTTGTTTCAAAGGCCCATATGTAATATCAAGTCTACTTCTAGTTCAGGAAGCCTATACATCGCACATAGTGATGCCTATCTGCACCCTGTCCAATGGATGGCCGGCCCACTTAGGTGTACATTATATGCCGGTTTTGGGAAGCTTCTAGATGCTTCTACTGGTTTTGTGGTTTTTTTTTGTGGTTTTCTGTGTAGTTTTACTGGTTTGTGTTTTTTTCTGCTTTTGTGTTCTTTTGCTTCTCTCTTTTTTTCGGTTTTTTCTTTCATGTTTCTTCTTTTTATTTTTATGGTTCCTTTTCTTTTGTATTCTCCTTCGGGGTTTATTTCTTTTATATTTTTTGAGTTTTGAAAAATGTTAAGATTGAGAAATAGATTTTTTTTTCAAATTTTGGAACTAGAATTTATTTTCAGATTTGAAAATGTTCAAAGTTAAAAATATTTAGATTTGAAAAATGCTTGGATTTGAAATCTCTTCATATTTTTTAAAATGTTCATATTTTGAAAATATTCAAATTTACAAAAATTCAGATTTCGAATATGTTTGCATCTGAAAAATGTTTAGATTTATTTATATTTCTAATTTTTAAAATATTCATATTAAAATATGTTTAGATTTTAGAAACATATTCAAATTTAAAATATTTAGATTCAAAATATCCAATCGGAACACATGTGGCCGGTCGCTCGCATGGTTGCTCCCTCACTAGCTCGTGGCACTGGAATATTTCCTATGGGATATGATCCTATATATGAACCACACATCTTCTGTAGGAAAATTTTGATTGAATCTCAATCCTATACAAAAAATCCTATAGATCAAAGGATCTTTAGACCATTAGCCTCCCGCCTCCCAGTGCCAAGTAGCATGAGGAACCATTGAGGCTCGAACCATGGAGCCCCACGCCACATGCAGGTGCGGGAGAGTTTTCTCCTCATTCTCGACCGATCGTGGAAACTAAATCCAATCCGAACAATTGTTAAAATATCTAGTGAGATAAGGCCCTACTTCAGAGCTTCACACATGGCCTGAATTTTGTTGGCTCGGCTCTGAGCTCATATGATCTATCAGCGAGATTATTGCTGCGGTACCTGATCTTGTAGTCTTTCATTTACTTTTGTTAGATACTTAATAGGTATACCTACCAGTTGGTATTAACAAAAATTAGCACGCCCTGTCTTTCAATTCATGGTTTTGAGATGATGATTTTACTGCTACATATCGTCTTGCTACTCTTGCAGGTTGGACCATTCAGGAGGGCAAAGACATAGAGAGACGACTCCCCAGATGGTTCATCATGCCAGGACCGGGCTCTGCTTCTAGTCTGGATGATTATGTCAATGAAGTTTCTTTCATGGATAGCAGCCACAATGAATCAGATGATGATGATGATGATGTTGTTGTTGCATCATCACCATCGCCGTTGCACTGTAACAATAATAACTGGATAATGTGTGGTTGCGCATGACTTGCTTCCAATCATACCGTTAGTAGGACTACGTGCTTCGTTGAACTCACTAATGTAGTGTCTCACATTGTACCTTATCAGTTAAGGTCAGGAAATCAGTAGTTCGAACATTCTACTCCCTCCGATCCATATTACTTGTCGTTGGAATGGATGTATCTAGCACTAAAACATGTCTAGATACATCCATTTTAGTGACAAGTAATATGGATCGGAGGGAGTAACTAAATTTAGCAACTAAAATCAACTTGTTTTTCTTACATGGTGATAGCTGACGGTCTGTCGTGAAAGTAAAGAAAATGTACCGAATTGGCAAACTCTTAACAGAAGAAACTGACACAAAGAAACTAGTAAGAGTGGAAATAAATTTGCAGATCCTTTGATCCAATCCATCGTGATTCAAGAACACAGCTGCAGCTCAGAGAAACATCACCCAGAAACCGCCTACGCCGCGGAGCGACGTGCACTACGGCAGCAGCAATAGACCGCAATGCTGCCGACTAGCACGGGGCCAGCGACCCCAGGATTGCACCGCCGGCGATGGCGATCACCCTGCCGCCGTCCGCCGCCCCCGCTTCGGGCGGGAGGTAGAAGCTGCCGAGCAGAAAGTAGTAGATGCCGATGGCCGACATGAAGTAGGACACGACGATAGCAGGGATGAAGAGACAGTCTTCGGGACGGCGCGCACCGCCAGAGTTTGCAGTCTCGTCTTCTCCATCGCCGACCTCGAGGTCCCTGTGCTCCCCCGCCGCCGCGAGCGGTTCCTCTGCCTCCTCTAACGGGTCGTCTTGCTTCGACCGGTAGAAGATAGACCTGCACGCAAGGAAGGAGAGGAGAAGCTTTGGGTTAGATCGATTGCAAGGAACACCTTAAACTTGCAAGATGATGAACATATCGATCCAATGATAATTTTGTTGCGCAGGAAGAGAAGGCAGTGGATTGTTTCGATCCATGGAGTTTTTACCTGATAATCTTCGTCATCGGAGTCCAGTAGTCAAGGAGAAGGATTACCGAGATCTAGTTTTCGGCGGCGTGTTACGATGAGAGAAGACTGCTGCGCGTAGAAGAGACAGGTCTGTACGGGTATGTACGGGAGATGCGATCGATCATCTTAATTAGGTCAAAATCAGGCCCCGGATGATAATTAACAACCTCGCAACTAATCTGCAGATTACCCGCAAAAAAAACTAATATGGAGATTAGACATGCTAATCATAATCCTATTTGTTCTTTTTTCATAACATAACCTATTTTACTTTTGGAAAATGATACCTATCCCCGGACGATGGGGCGTTTCCATCGTCCGGGTCACCGACTTCACGCCTCCTCGCATGCGCAGACTCCTCGCGACGTACACGCTCCCTGGTCCCACCACTGCTTCGTATCTTGTCGTTCTCCCCAACTACCCTGCCTCCTCTGCAGTCCATGACGCCCTACACCGCTGCTCCGCCGGCCAGGTCCTCCTCCGTTTGCTCGCAAGCCACCTCCTTATTCCAGGCGTCCTCTGTCCACCTCCGCCACGGCGACCCTTGCCCCGTCTTCGGCGACCTCTGTCCACCTCCGCCCCATCTTTGGCGACCTTTGCCCCAGCGACCTCCACCTCCGTCTCCAGCGACATCTGCCCACCTCCGCCCCGGCGACCTCTGTGCAGCACAATCGCTGCCTTGTGTTGCCGGCCGCCGGCGAAGTCGCTTCCATGGGAAGTCGACCTTGCTGCCACGGGCAGCCGTGGTTGCTTCTAGCGGCGACAGAACTTGCTTCCAGCGGTGGCCGAGCTTGCTTCCAGTGGTGGCCGACGAAGTAGGGTTTTTGCTAAATTAGAAGAACTTTGTTGCTACAACCGTCTTGTGGTTTTGCTACAACAGTATCAACTATTTGCTACAAGGTTTCCGGCGAGAATCACCAGCGAGTTTTTCCGACGATGTCTCCGGCAAAGTCGGTTTTGCTACATTAGCATAATTTTTTTGCTGCATGGTCTCCGGCGAGAGGTTCTATTTCTAAAACGAACCGTTTTTTTTGCTTCGAAAGCAAAAGCAGGAACATATGTAGCAAAAGCGAGATGTTTTGCAGCAAATGGACATGTGGCGGCACGGGAAGCAGGACGATGGGAGCTCCCCCACCGTCCGGGGGACACCTAGCACTTGCCTTTATTTTTTGTTGTTATATACCCGTGCGTGTATAAAAATTAAATATTTGCCGGTTTAATTGCACATCATCTGCTCGGTAGGGTATGCACGTGCATGTTGTGTTATGCTCGGCATGTACAAAAATAATAAAAGCATAGTGAAGGGTTATGCTCGGCATGTTATGCTCGGCATGTTGTGTTATGCTGCAAAATTTTTCTACGAATGCGAACAGAGGGAAGCCAAGATCTAATCTAGGAGATACAAACAACGAGAGAGATTGGATTAGATCTTCATACCCTTGAAGTTCGCACAGCGGAACGTTCGTCGGAACGTGGGTGATGTAGTCGTACTCGCTTCTCCTCCTCGCGATCCGATCCGATCTAGCACCACAAGTGGCGATGCCTCCGTGAGATGCACACGTGCAGCACCTCGACGTCTCCTCCTTCCTTGGTCCAACAAGTATGGTGGAGAGATGGGTTGGATCTACAACGCGACGGCGCGGTGCAATTGGTGGAGAATTTCTGCAGCAGGGCTTCGCCTACAAGCAGTCGGGAGGGAGAGAGGAGGGCAGCAGGGCGGCTAGGGTTGGAGGGGAAGGTGTAGGGAGGGTGGTGCGCCCCCAGCCCTCTATATATAGAGGGGTGGACGCAGACCTAACCCCTCCCCCAAGCCCTAGGCCGGCGGCCAAAGGAGGAGGAGTTGGGGGCAAGGAACCCCCCCTTCTAGAAGGTCTATCTAGGGTTTTACCCTAGCTGGCCGGTTGGGCCCAAAGCGGCCAGGGCACTCCCTCATAGGCCCATGCCCCCTCCCGGAAGGTGGGGCCACGTTGGTCCCCTTCCGGAAGGTTCTAGAAGCTTCCGGTACAATACCGATTAACCCGGAACAATTCCGAACTCCAAAAACTGCACTGCCTTATATGAATCTTATTCTCCGGACCACTCCGGAACCTCTCGTGATGTCTCGAATCCCATCCGAGACTCCGAACAAAAACTCATAAACCAATTATCCAATCTATCCTAGCGTCGAGACACGTTAAGTGTGTGACCTTGCGGGTTCGAGAATATGCAGACATGATCTTCTATCAATAATCAACAGTGGGGTCTAGAAACCCATATTGACTCCCACACATTCATCGATGATCATATCGGATGAACCACGATGCCAGGATTCAATTAATCCCATATATATTCCATTCGTCTCGCGATATTTTACTTGCCCGAGATTCGATCGTCGGTACCGTCATACCTAGTTCAATCTCGTTCACAGCAAGTACTTTACTCGTTCCGTAATCCGATATCACTTTGTGATTAACTCCTTAACCACATGCTTGCAAGCGGTGTTGATATCGATTACCGAGTGGGCCCGAAGTATATCTCTCCGACTTGGGAGGGACAAATCCCATCTCGATACATACAACCCAACAGGTACTTTGCGATCACCTGAGAGACACCTTTATGATCACCCTCTCATAGGATGACGTTTGATGACCTCAAAGCTTTCTTCCGATACCAGGGAGTTGTATTATCTCATAGTCTAAGGAATACAATATTTGACATAGGAAAAGCTACGCAAAGATGAACACGATGACACGATCTAATTACTTCGCTTAGTTTGGGTCTGTCCATCACATCATTCTCCCAATGATATGATCTCATTATTAATCGACAACTCATGTCCATGGTTAGGAAACCTTAACCATCATTAATCAATGAACTAGTCCATAGAGGCTTACTAGGGACACGGTGTTGTTTACAAACCACACAAATATTAATGTTTCCGCTTAATACTATTCTAGCATGGAATATAAACTTTATCATGAACAAGAATTATAATAATAACATCTTTATTATTGCCTCTAGGGCATAATTCCAACAGTCTCCCACTTGCACTAGAGTCAATAATCTAGTTTACATTTGGCAACAATCTCACACCCATGGCACTGAGGTGCTGATCATGTTTTACACGTGGAAGAGGTTTAGTCAATGGATCTGCGACATTCAGATCTGTATGTACTTTGCTAATCTTCAGATCTCCATATGCTATATAATCTCGGATTATATGAAACTTGCAGTTGATATGCTTGGTCTTTGGATGATATCTTGGTTCCTTAGCAAGTGCTATGGCGCCAGTATTGTCACACAATATCTCCAGTGGGTCCAATGCACTTGGAACCACGCCAAGCTCAGTGATGAAGTTTCTGATCCAGACTCCTTCACTTGACGCTTCTGCAGCAACCATGTATTCCGCTTTTACTGTAGATCCCGCGATCACGCTTTGCTTGCAGCTTCTCTAGCTCACAGCTCCTCCATTTAAAATATAAACGTATCTTGTCTGAGATTTAGAATCATCCTTGTCGGTGTCGAAACTAGCGTCGACGTAACCTTTTACGACGAGCTGTTCATCACCCCCATAGACTAAGAACATTTCTTTAGTCCTATTTAGGTACTTTAGGATGTTCTTCACGGCTGTCCAGTGTTCCACTCCTGGATCACTTTGATACCTGCTCGTCAAACTAAGAGCATTGGACACATCCGGTCTAGTACACAGCATGGCATACATGATAAAACCTATGACCGAGGCATATGGCACTTTGCTCATAGCTTCCCTATCATTTACCGTAGCTGGACACTGAGCCTTGCTCAATATCTTACCTGACAACATAGGCACTGAACCTTTCTTTGCCTTATCCATTCTGAACCTTTTTAGAACTTTGTCTAGGTATGTACTCTGGCTTAAAGCTATCAGGCGTCTTTGTCTATCTCTATAGATCTTGATACCCAATATATAAGCAGCTTCACCTAGGTCTTTCATTGAAAAACACTTATTCAAATAACTCTTCACTTCGTTAAGCATGTTAATGTCATTTCCAATAATCAATATGTCATCCACATATAGTACCAGAAATGTCACCGAGCTCCCACTCACTTTCTTGTAGATACAAGCTTCGTAGCAATTTGGAACAAATCCAAAGCTCTTGATCACTTGATCAAAACGAAGGTTCCAACTCCGAGATGCTTGCTTCAGTCCATAAATGGAACGCTGAAGTTTGCACACTTTATCAGCATCCTTAGGATCGACAAAACCTTCGGGTTGCATCATATACAACTCTTCATCAATGTTGCCATTGAGGAACGCAGTCTTGACATCCATCTGCCATATTTCATAATCATGAAACACATCAATTGCTAATAAAATCCGAATGGACTTAAACATCGCTACGGGAGAGAAAGTCTCATCGTAGTCAACACCTTGAACTTGTCGAAAACCTTTCGCGACAAGCCATGCTTTATAGACGGTAACATTACCATCCGCGTCCGTTTTCTTCTTGAAAATCCATTTGCACTCAACGGCCTTTCGGTCGCTAGGAGGGTCCACCAAAGTCCATACTTGGTTTTCGCTCATGGATCCTAATTCGGATTTCTTGGCTTCTAGCCATTTCTCAGAGTCTACGCTCATCATCGCTTCCTCATAGTTCGTAGGTTCACTGTCTTCTACCAACAAGACAGTCAAGACAGGGTTGTCGTACCACTCAGGAGGGGCACGCGACCTTGTCAACCTGCGACGTTCAGTAGCAGCATCGTCCGAAGCTTCATGATCCTTGTCATTAGCTTCCTCTATTGTTGGTGCAGGCGGCACTGGAATAATTTCAGGTGCTGCGCTACTCTCCAATTCAAGAGAAGGTTCAATAACCTCGTCTAGCTCTACTTTCTTCCCACTCACTTCTTTCGAGAGAAACTCCTTCTCAAGAAAGGAACCGTTCTTTGCGACAAACACTTTGCCTTCGGTTCTGCGATAGAAGGTATACCCAATAGTTTCCTTAGGGTATCCTATGAAGACGCATTTCTCCGCTTTGGGTTCGAGCTTGTCCGGCATCAACTTCTTGACGTAAGCTTTGCATCCCCAAACTTTAAGAAACGACAACTTAGGTTTAGCACCAAACCACAGTTCATACGGTGTCGTCTCAACGGATTTAGATGGTGCCCTATTTAAAGTGAATGCAGCGGTTTCTAATGCATAACCCCAAAATGATAATGGCAAATCAGTAAGAGACATCATCGATCGGACCATATCTAATAGGGTTCGGTTTCGGCGTTCAGACACACCATTGCGCTGTGGTGTTCCGGGTGGCGTGAGTTGCGAAACAATTCCGCTTGCTTTAAGATGCGTGAGAAAATCATAACTTAAATACTCGCCCCCACCATCGGATCATAGAAACTTGATCTTTCTGTTACGATGGTTCTCCACTTCATTCTGAAATTCCTTGAACTTTTCAAATGTTTTAGATTTATGTTTCATTAAATAGATATACCCATATCTACTTAAGTCATCGGTAAAAGTGAGAAAATAGCGATATCCACCGCGCGTCGAAACACTCATCGGGCCGCATACATCGGTATGTATGATTTCCAACAAGTCCGTTGCTCGCTCCATCATACCGGAGAACGGTGTTTTGATCATCTTGCCCATGAGGCATGGTTCGCATGTGTCAAATGATTCAAAATCAAGAGACTCCAAAAGTCTATCAGAATGGAGTTTCTTCATGCGCTTTACTCCAATATGACCTAGACGACAGTGCCACAAATAAGTAGTATTATCACTATCTACTTTGCATCTCTTAGCCTCAATGTTATGGATGTGTGTTTCATCCCTCTCGAGATTTAGAAGAAATAAACCATTCACAATAGGTGCATGACCATAAAAGATGTTACTCATATAAATAGAACAACCATTATTCTCCGATTTAAATGAATAACCGTCTTGCAATAAACACGATCCAGAAATAATGTTCATGCTCAACGCAGGCACATAATAACATTTATTAAGGTTTAAAACTAATCCCGAAGGTAAAACTAAGGAGAGCGTGCCGACGGCCATCACATCAACTCTTAATCCGTTGCCAACGCGCATCGTCACCTCATCCCTCGCAAGCCGCCGTCTATTCCGTAGCTCCTGTTTCGAGTTACAAATATTAGCAACTGAACCAGTATCAAATACCCAGGCACTACAACGAGGGCTAGTAAGGAAAACATCAATAACATGTATATCAAATATACCTTTGATGGTGCCAGCCTTCTTGTCCGCTAAGTACTTCGGACAGTTGCGCTTCCAGTGACCCTTGTCCTTGCAATAGAAGCACTTAGTGTCCGGCTTAGGACCAGACCTGAGCTTCTTCTCAGCAGGGGCAACGTGCTTGCCGCCGCCTTTCTTGAAGGGCTTCTTTGCACCCTTACCTTTCTTAAAGGAGGGCTTGTTGACCATCAACACATGATTATCCTTTTTGATGTCCACCTCCGCAGCCTTCAGCTTTGCGAAGAGCTCGGTGATCGTATCAGTGGAACCAATCTGATTGTGAGTCACTACAAAACTCTTGTAGCTGGGAGGGAGTGATTGCAGAACCCTGTCAATCTTGAGCTCCTCTGGAATCTTGCAGTCCAGTTGCTTAAGGCGTTGAGTGTAGCCCGACATCTTAATGGCGTGCTCACTAACGGAACTCCCTTCCTCCATCTTGCAGTTAAAGAACTTCTCAGAGATCTCATATCTCTCAGAACGGGCCTGAGTCTGAAACATAGTTTTCAGCTCCTCGAGAATCTCAAAGGGCCCGGGATAGTCTTCAAAACGATTTTGAAGGTCCGATTCCATAGCAAACAACATGGTGCTCTTAATCACACCATAATCATCTTTGCGCGACTGATAGACAGCTTTCTCATCAGCCGGCGCAGTTGCAGCAGGGGCGTCACCTAACGCTTTCTCAAGGACATGGTCCTTTTGACCGCCAGAGAGAATGATTCTCAGATTGCGGAACCAATTGGTGAAGTTAGACCCATTGTTCTTAAGTTTTTCTTTCTCAGCAAAAACGTTGAAGTTGAAGTTGGACTTAGCCATGTGATCTACAATATTTGCAAGTACAAATTAGACTATGTTCATGATAACTAGTTCAACTTTTAATCATATTACTAGATGAACTCCCACTAAATTCAACATCCCTCAAGTTGTTTAGTGAACATGATCCAAATTCACCACACCTAATCCGATCTTCACAAGAAGAGATGTGGTTTCAATGGTGGACAACGAAGTGTCGATCATATCATTCATATGACTCATGTTTAACCTTTCGGTTCATGTGTTCCGAGGCCATGTCTGTACATGCTAGGCTCGTCAAGTTAGACCCAAGTATTTCCGCGTGTGCAAAAACTGGCTTGCACCCGTTGTATGTGAGCGTAGAGTCTATAGCACCCGATCATCACGTGATGCTTGGACACGACGAACTTTCGCAACGGTGCATACATGGGGAGAACACAGTTTTATCTTGATCTTTAAGTGAGGAATCATCTTATAATGCTACCGTCGCGATCTAAGCATAATAAGATACATAAAAGGATAAACATCACATGCATATAACTTTATGTGACATGGTATAGCCAATCTTCGTGCAATGATCTCCATCTTGTGCGTGCCGGCATGATCTCCATCACTCCACCATGATTGCCTCCACCATGAATAGAAACTACAACTATTGCTAACTATTTAGCGATAAAGTAAAGCTATTACATGGCGTATAAGAAGTTGACTCGCAGGTCATACACAATTATAAAGACAACCATATGGCTCCTGCCAGTTGTGTACTCATCGACATGCAAGTCGTGAAACATTACAAAACATGATCATCGCATATAATATACACATCACATCTTGCGCCATACCATATCACAGAAAACACTCCCTGCAAAAACAAGTTAGACGCCTCTACTTTGTTGTTGCATGTTTTACGTGGCTTATGGGAGTAGATGCTAAGAACGATTCTTACCTACGGAAAGCCACAACGGTGATATGATGGTTGCCAAACTCCGGTGTAAATCCCATGACAACTATAGTGAGAGAAACAGGCATCCACCAGCCGCATGTGTGGAACAAGCCACACGTCAAGTGCGGAGCCGGTCTCGCGAACGACGTCGCGTAAGGTTGGCCTAGACCGCTTCAATCTCACTATCCCGCGTCATAATAAGAACACAAACAAGAGGCTTGCAACAGAAAACATCAACGCCCGCAACAACCATGTTGCGTTCTACTCGTGAATCACATCTACGCATAGATCTAGCTCTGATACCACTGAAGGGTTTCGCGGCATAGTAAATCAAAAATTTCTACGGATGCGAACAGAGGGAAGCCAAGATCTAATCTAGGAGATGCAAACAACGAGAGAGATTGGATTAGATCTTCATACCCTTGAAGATTCGCACAGCGGAACGTTCATCGGAACGTGGGTGATGTAGTCGTACTCGCTTCTCCTCCTCGCGATCCGATCCGATCTAGCACCACAAGTGGCGATGCCTCCGTGAGATGCACACGTGCAGCACCTCGACGTCTCCTCCTTCCTTGGTCCAGCAAGTATGGTGGAGAGATGGGTTGGATCTACAACGCGACGGCGCGGTGCAATTGGTGGAGAATTTCTGCAGCAGGGCTTCGCCTACAAGCAGTCGGGAGGGAGAGAGGAGGGCAGCAGGGCGGCTAGGGTTGGAGGGGAAGGTGTGGGGGGGTGGTGCGCCCCCAGCCCTCTATATATAGAGGGGTGGGCGCAGACCTAACCCCTCCCCCAAGCCCTAGGCCGGCGGCCAAAGGAGGAGGAGTGGGGGGCAAGGAAACCCCCCCCCCTTCTAGAAGGTCTATCTAGGGTTTTACCCTAGCTGGCCGGTTGGGCCCTATGGGGCCTTGTGCCCCTGGACCAAAGCGGCCAGGGCACTCCCTCATAGGCCCATGCCCCCTCCCGGAAGGTGGGGCCACGTTGGTCCCCTTCCGGAAGGTTCTAGAAGCTTCCGGTACAATACCGATTAACCCGGAACAATTCCGAACTCCAAAAACTGCACTGCCTTATATGAATCTTATTCTCCGGACCACTCCGGAACCTCTCGTGATGTCTCGAATCCCATCCGAGACTACGAACAAAAACTCATAAACCAATTATCCAATCTATCCTAGCGTCGAGACACGTTAAGTGTGTGACCCTGCGGGTTCGAGAATATGAAGACATGATCTTCTATCAATAATCAACAGCGGGGTCTGGAAACCCATATTGACTCCCACACATTCATCGATGATCATATCGGATGAACCACGATGCCAGGATTCAATTAATCCCATATATATATTCCCTTCGTCTCGCGATATTTTACTTGCCCGAGATTCGATCGTCGGTACCGTCATACCTAGTTCAATCTCGTTCACAGCAAGTACTTTACTCGTTCCGTAATCCGATATCACTTTGTGATTAACTCCTTAACCACATGCTTGCAAGCAGTGTTGATATTGATTACCGAGTGGGCCCGAAGTATATCTCTCCGACTTGGGAGGGACAAATCCCATCTCGATACATACAACCCAACAGGTACTTTCCGATCACCTGAGAGACACCTTTATGATCACCCTATCATAGGATGACGTTTGATGACCTCAAAGCTTTCTTCCGATACCAGGGAGTTGTATTATCTCATAGTCTAAGGAATACAATATTTGACATAGGAAAAGCTACGCAAAGATGAACACGATGACACGATCTAATTGTTTCGCTTAGTTTGGGTCTGTCCATCACATCATTCTCCCAATGATATGATCTCATTATTAATCGATAACTCATGTCCATGGTTAGGAAACCTTAACCATCATTAATCAATGAGCTAGTCCATAGAGGCATACTAGGGACACGGTGTTGTTTACAAACCACACAAGTATTAATGTTTCCGCTTAATACAATTCTAGCATGGAATATAAACTTTATCATGAACAAGAATTATAATAATAACATCTTTATTATTGCCTCTAGGGCATAATTCCAACACATAGCCCAAAAAAAATTACTCCTCCCATCACCCCGACTGGCGACTGAGGGGAACCTTAATTGCCACTAGTGCCGGACCACCTCCACCTCCTTTCCTCCTTGCTTGCCGCCACCAGATGGCATGGCCAGGGAAAGCCTGTATGGCACCAGCACCATAATTTACACAAGAAGGTATAATGTCTTTCGTTGTTGTAGAAGTCTGATGTAATTGGTATCTCTGCAATATTAATATATATTCTTTTTGTCAAAAGTAATTTACAGAAGAAAATTCACAAGTGAATTATTTTATTTATTGCGGCTGACACATTTCAGTAATTTCGATATAATATTTCTTTCTCTTATGATTAAATATCAAAAATTGTTTGTACACCTTTTCATCAACATACTTTCAATATATGATACTGTATTTAAAATTCAGAACTGAAAAATCTGCTTTCTTAATAAGCGAATAAAAGATCCCGTGGACAACTAAATATGCTACGTGGACTTGTGTAGCATCCTACAAACCCAAGCTTGGTGTGTGCAGTGTGCATTCTTGGAAATTTCTAAAAAACAAGACTGTAGCGGCAATGAAACCTATTCCCCGTGGGGAGTACTGATGCAGTGTCTCGACCTTTAACCGTAACTTGACCGAACAACATGTTATCCGAATTAATGGATTTTCCTCAATTCTTAAAGCAACCAAAAATAAACTGCAAAACCGAGATTTTTTTTGTTAAATGCGAAAACCAAATGAACGTGATTCATTAGGTTATGACCATGTGTTTTATTTTGGTACCATATTTTGATTACTTAACATGATGAGGGACACATGCATGCACTAATAAAATATAAAATGAATAGCTTACAATAAAACCCGGAGCATGACTTGGGTAATGTCTAAATAAAGCTGCATGTTTATCTAAAAAAAAATGAATAAGACGAGATAGTCTGTTACTCGTGGACGCCAGGTAACATAAGCTAAAAAAAAGAGTAGTGCTCATTTGAAACATATAAGCTCGCGATACATGCACGAACGAGGTATTATAAGCTGATGGGAGGCATAATCCAAATGCAACCATTGCTGCCATCCTCGGGACCGTAATGGTATCCCGACGACATGATTTTCTCGGAGTGATTCACGCCTTGTTTAATTTTCTCGTAATACACGGTGTAGCTGCCGAAGTCCGCCAATCTGTTTAAGCACATGGTCTTGTGGTGGGAACATGGCCATTGTTCAAAGAAGTAGATGTGGTTCCTCTCCACCGTGCTGCTTCCACCACCGATCGCCGGCACATGTACCACCTTGCGGAAGGCCTGACCCAATAAGAACAATGCATATTCACCTAAGGTCGGCACCTCTACCCACGTGCATCCATTGTCCATGAGCTCAAACACCCTAAAGAAGGGAGTTTTGCAGCGCGCGGTTCCTCCACCCCGAGAACTTCATCAAAATCGCCGGCTTACCGTGTAGCTGAAACATGTATTTTTCAGGGGGTTTCGACGACCAGGGCACATACGGGGTTTTGATTTTCATGTCGGTGCGCTGGACCGAGGTAACAACCATGGCGCCCTTTTCGTCGACACCGACGTCAAACTGGTACATATAACTACCAATTCCATAGAGCTTTTGGCCACGAAAAGCGATGTCGTCGAGCGCCTCAGATGTGTTCTCCCATGTGGTCCACCCGTCGTGTGGGCAACTGACCTTGCAGAGTGCAATCTCGCACCATGGGAGCTCGATTATCATGGTCATTGCCGCAATCACACAGTCGCTTGACGAAGGGTCCTTGGAGAAGATGATTTTTGTCACAGGGGCCTGAGCGTCACCAGCAACATGATTGGCTACTCTAGGCTGGGATTTACACCCAATAGTTCTTTGTCTGAGAGAGAGCGGGACCCGGGCACCGGAGAAGACATTCACGATGAGCAGCCGCCGGCCGCCGCCTGTCACGGTGGCCACCCAGCCACCGTCGTGAAACCCAACAGGCCTTCCCAGCGGGTAACCCTGTAGCGGGACACGCAGGGCTCTGCTGTCGTCGAGGCTGTACGCCCGGGCCTTCGGATCGCGCTTGGCATTATTCCCTGTCAAGGGGAGAAGGAGCGGGAGAGCCGGTAGCTTGGGGTGCCATGACGCGACGGCGCGCCATGACGAACAGACGCCGCCGAAGCGGGCCTGGTCGTACGGAGAGGAGGAGGAGCAGCACCGGCGGTAAACCGTATCGAGGATGTCGTCTGCCAGGTTCGACCAACCACGTCGGGCGCGGGTAGGGGCAGCGCGGCCGTCGCCGGCCATTGATCTATCCCTGGATCGTATCAGCAGGATCGGTCGACGTCTTTATATTGGGCAGCAACGGGGACTCCTACCTAATGTATAGTTTTCGGTCTGCTTCCTACCTGATTAATCAACGAGACGGACTCTTTCTTCAATAATAATATGTTGAGTCTAATTTCTTTGCAGAGTCGCTCTTATTTGGATTTTTGCTCATGGAAAATCAACAGGGTAGATTTTTTTTTGAGTAACAGGGTAGATTATTATTAGTACAAAAAAATTGTACACGTCGTTTATACAAAACTTTTCACAGCCCGTTAGGCTTATATGTGTAGTAGTACCCGCTCTCTAGACATCGGGACAGGAAGCATCTGGACGGCTTACTTCGGGTTTAAATGGTTGTGCTTTATTTCTAAAACGCGCTGAAAACCTATTTCCAGGTGCATACATAATGCAACCTTACGAGAGACCTAGCCATTTGTCCTAATTAAGAGTCATAATGGACACAATACAAAAGTGAACCAGCCAGGTGCCAAAATTCAAATTCGAAAGTAGTACAAGTACAAAACAGGAGAGTGGATCAGGTTAAGATTCGTAAATTGACACTCCCCGTTTAAAAAGCAACACTGGGTGCCATTGCGACTTACATCCTGAATGTTTGGCACTGCTAGGATGCTAACATTTGCAACTCCTAAAATTCGACTCGAATTTTTTGCACTCGGAAAATGGAAAACGGCTTTTTGGTGCGACGAAAAGGAAAAGTTCCTTTATGAAACATTCCTCGAACAAGATAGATTATTTTGTGATGGTTCTTTTAAGACATAATCAATATACCAAGTTTGATATTTTTCCATCTAACTATGTCACATAATATGACACCACGCGAAGGTTTCGCATTGTTTGGATCGTTTTTAAATTTCTAATACCCGTTTTAAACTATCGTTAAACTTTGTCGAAGGGCGGGCATGAAGATTCTTAGCTTGAGGCTGAGACTCGCTAAACTTGAAATGGATCTATGATGAAACAACATATTGTGAACCTAAAAATTATTTTTGTAAGAAATCATGAGCATCCGATCATGTACCTGCAGTTCATATCTGACCCACTTCCTACCGATTCGGCAAGAATTTGTCTTTTTCACCAGGGATAGACGGAAAGGTTTGATATCCCACTATTATGACATTATCCATGTAAGGTGCTCTAGTATTTTTGAAAAATATGATGGTATTATTTTGAATTAGTCATTTGGTGGTTGCTTCACAAAACCGTCCATTTTTCGCACTCGGAAAATGGAAAAAGGATTTTTGATGCGATAAAAAGGAAAACTTCCTCCTGAAACATTGTTCGCCATCTCATGATGCACATGTATGCACAATATGAACACATTATCACAAAATATGCCTTTATTTAGCCATAACATTGCTCATTCGACCAGAAAGCCAAAAAACATCGAACGCGATAAGGCATTTTGTGAAGGTTTTTTGAGACATAATCAATATACCAAGTTTGATATTTTTTCTTCTAACTATGTCACATAATATGACACCACGCTAAGGTTCCGCATTGTTTGGATCTTTTTTTAATTTCTAATACCCGTTTTAAACTATCGTTAAAGTTTGCCAAAGGGTGGGCATGAAGATTCTTAGCTCGGGGGTGAGACTCGCTAAACTTGAAGTGGATCTCTGATGAAACAACATATTGTGAACCTAAAAATGATTTTTATAAAAAATCATGAGCATCCGATCATGTACCTGTAGTTCATATCTGACCCACTTCCTATGATTTAGCAGGAATTTGTCTTTTTACCAGGGATAGACGGAAAGGTTTGAGATCCCTCTGTTATGACATTATCTATTTAAGATGGTCTAGTATTTTTTTTAAAAATGTGATGGTAGCATTTTGAATTAGCCATTTGGTGGTTGCTTCACAAAACCGTCCGTTTTTTGCACTCGGAAAATAGAAAACGACTTTTTGGTGCGACGAAAAGAAAAACTTTCTCCTCAAACATTGTTCGACATCCCATGATGCACATCTATGCATAATATGGACACATTATCACAAACTATGTCTTCATTCTAGCCATAACATTGGTCATTCGACCCGAAAGCCAAGAAACCTTGAACGAGATAGGTCATTTTCTGAAGGTTTTTTTTGAGACATAATCAATATACTAATTTTGATATTTTATCTTTAACTATGTCACATAATATGACACCACACGAAGGTTTCGCATTGTTTGGATCGTTTTTGAATTTCTAATGCCCGTTTTAAACTATATATATATAATGTTTTATGTTTCACTTATTTTTTGTTTACAAATATGTAATATTTGAGTGTAGATAGATCGATCTTATTTTTCTGCAAATTTTAATATATTATTTGTATTTTTCTGAAATAGAATGATTTAGTTATAATTTTTCAAAAATTAATGAGATAAAAGGAAAAATAGCTGTGGCTAAAATTAAATTGAAAAAAAATCTAGAGGCCTACGCCGCAGACCAAACATTTTTTTTCCAAAGAGCTGTGCCGACGACCAGACTGGCTACCTAACGCCGTTTTCGCCGCCGTGTCTGAACTGGGACTACGCCGAGGACTGTACCTACGCTGAGGGCCACCGTCTGCATACCCTCTCTACTATGCCCACGGCTACGCTACGCTACGCCGAGGGCTACCCTCGGCACCGTCATCTACGCCGACGGCCAGGCTGGTCGGCTGGCCGGGGGAGGCAGCTACGCCAAGGGTGGCCGTCGCCATCGACGCCTCGGTTCTTTTCTATAGTGTTCATATATGACATAGGGCAGGCACCAACGCAAAACCGGAACGTGCACGTCATCTTTTAGTTTTTGGCGCCTTGCTCAGCAGAGTTTGTTTGATTCACGCATGACTCCGCATATATAAATTCCGGTTTTCCGTTGCACGTCACCGGTGCTATAGCCTGTACTAGAAGTTCAGAGAGAAATGCCTAGCAGTACACAAGGGTTTTAGAAAAAAAAAGCACTACTGACATCAGACACAAAAAGGTACATAAGTTTTTTTTTTTTGGATTTTTGCTTATGGAAGCCATCTCCTAAGGTACATGTACACAGTACAAGAGTGGATCAGCAAGGTGCCAAAATTCAAATTCAAAAGCAGTAAAAACATAAAACGTTACCAAAATTCAAAATCAGTACGGGTAGCGTAATGTTGCAGCTGATCCAGGTGCCAAAAAAAAGTAAAGAAAAACTCAGTACGGGTACTGTAATGTTGCAGCTGATCGAGGTGTGAAGTGTCCCCGAGCTCCTTCATGTAGAAAAAAAAGTAAAGAAAAACTCAGCTAGAGAGAGGTTCAGGGACGCGACTCTCTACACACTACTTGTTTAGAATACTAATTAATAAGTAGAGACCGTCGACGACGAGAAGCCACTAGACAACGGCGGAGGCCGAAGGCGGCCAACGCGGCGGCCCCGACGGCGAGGAACACTGCGCCGATGATGTCGACGCCCCTGCCGCCGTCCGGCCTCGCCTCGGGCGGGAGGTAGAAGCCGCCCAACATTTGGTACCACATACCAAAGCCAGTGGCGAAGATACCGACGCCCGTGGGTGTCACAACACACGCCATCCGAGACCCGCGCCGACTCGTCGCCGCCGCCGCCGCGGCACTCGAGATCTGTGTACTCCCCCGCCGCCGCCACTGCTTCTTCCTCCGCCCCCAACGGATCGCCTTTGTTTGGCCAGTACCTGCGAAGACGAAGAAGAAAAGATTAAACTGGGTCGGATCAATTGGGAACCTCAAAAGCTGCATGCGTGGAATGCAAGCTGATGATGAGCCGATCGACCCATTGTTATTCTCTGCGCATGAAAGAAAAGGAAGAAGATGTTTTCTCTGGATCAATCTCTAGCTACCTGATTATCTTCATCATCGTGGTTGTGGATCCGAAAATCGAGGGCAAGGATTACTCAGAGATCTGCTGATACAACAAGACGCCAAGTCGTTGCGTGCTAAACATGAGACAAAGAAGGGAGTTTGTTTGGTAGAGAGAAATTTATGGACGTACGTACGGAGCAACAATCTCCAAACACGTAAAATTCTGTTAGGTAATACGTTTCATTGTACTCCGTATACCTCTTATAAGAATACGTTTCATCTTAGGCTACACACAAAAATCCACAAAAATTGTGGCTCTAAACAGCAAATAATTCGATTTTGCTCAACACATTTGGTTTTGCCGGACATCACAGATACCCCGATGAAATATAAACTTGCGTACCAATACATTTATGTAGATGTATATTATTATTTAGTGAAACTTTGAAATGTAAAAATAAAGCTTTTGAATTTTACAAAAAATCATCTTCGTGTCGCCGGAGCTCCGTTTGAAGTATGTTGCTAGGTTCCGCCCTACTTTATGACTTCCTTCCTCTTCTTACAAAATTGGAATGGTCTTCCTACACACTTTTGCTTCGGTATCACCCCTCATTTTCTAACTTTGCCAAACAAAACTTGATATCGGTTCGTTTTGAAGACCGTATGAACCCACCGGAAGCCCCTATGGTCTTCTTAGACGTATACTCACCATACACGTATATTCACGTGTCTGCGGGGGACGGAAATCGGGAGGTATATAGCAATAAGAACAAAAAATTAAAACGTGGCATACAAAGACGTAGATCGCGATAACAGAAGGTGAGATCAACCAGTTGGACGTGGAGTATATACCCTGCTCGACTAACTACACATATACATGGTCTGGATATAGGTTTCGATGGATTTAAAAGAAATTGGCCCATGTAAAATTAATTTACAAGCCTGAGACTCTAAGGTCGAATCCAAATGCAACCAATATTATCGCTATCCTGGTGACTGTAATTGTATTCACATGACATGATAGCATATATACGAGGTTCCTCTCTTCATGTGACTGGTCGCGCCGAAGTAGGGTTGCACGAGCAGGCCCTTCATAGGCCCGCAAAACACAGTACACTGTTAAATTTGTACTACAACTCTCACGGACGACGCTGTCCCGGATTACCAGTTCCCGCTATCATGACGTGAAGGGCTTTGGCCGCGCCGTGGAACCGGGGAGACTTTGGAGGGATGGCGCCTCTCGTGCGTCGGCGGCTTGACGCGTGCCTCCTTGTTCTTAGGGCGTTATCGACATTGCTCTGATACAAGTGTTGTTGTGATCTTTCCTCGCTCTGTTTCTCTCACGGTTTCTGAAGAAACTCAAGAATGGACAAGAGAGACGCACGAAATACAAGAATGCACAAGAGAGACGCACAAGTATTTTGGTGCAGTGTTTAACCTTTTTGTTTCTTCTTCTAATTATTCTGTAATGTCGATCGTGATCCACTCTCCTCTACTGGGTCATGCAATATCCTGATGTCCACGACGATCCAATAATGACGGGCTGGAGTGCACAAGGTCGTGTGTCCTCCCTAACTAACTATTGCTAGTAGGAAATAGCTAACTAAAAATGGCCAAGTCTGAAACTACCTGAACTGAACCTAACGAACACGTGCAGGTTCCTCATTTCTGAACTAACTGAAACTACTGACGAAATGAGCAGCAGCAGCAGCAGCATAGTTTGAACGTACGACGCATGAATCCTGATTATGAAACCGACGGCGGAGGAGGCACAGCATAGCACCGGACGATCAGGGCACCCAACGCGCCGCCTCCAACGATCAGGACCGTGACTGCGGCACCGGCGGTGGCCATGCCCCCGTCGCCGTACTTCGACAATTCTGGGTAGCAGATAAGCACCGTGAGAAAAAAGCCGACGCCAATGAAGATGACAGCAGCGACAACTAGTAAGAAGTCGTCGGAGGCCGGCGGCGTACACTCGCGGCCGCCGTCTTTGCCGCCGACGCCACCCTCGAGGTCCCTGTATTCCCCTGCCGCCGGCTCTGCTTCCTTCTCCACGGGATCGGGTTGCTTCGACCTGTAAAAATAGAAGAAATGAAAAGATTGGATTGGATCAATGGCAAACCTCTAAAGGAAGCTGCACATGCGACTAGTGTACGCATGCATGATGACAGAAAAAGATTCTTTCGATCAAACGATCGATCTCTACCTGAAAATCTTCTTCATGGGAGACTGGAATCGAGGAAAAGGATTACCGAGATCTTCTTTGGCAACTACTAGATGCGATGTCGTTACGTCTTAAGATAAGAGAGATAAGGGAAGTTCTATTTTTGCGGGGAGAAATAAGGTAGTTTGTTGAGTAATAATGCAGCGGCCGTACGGGGCAACATCTGTTTCAACTCGGCAGGTTTTATTTCGTGGTAGTCTAGGGTTTTAGGGTTTTAAAGGTACCAGTTTGGAATTCTGGCCCCATCGATCACACATGAACGTTTTTAAAGATGCAGATCTTATATATATGCTTACTTTATAAACTTGTTACTCCCTCGGCCATGAAAGGATGTCATAGATATGTCTAAATTTTCAGGTATCTTGTCATGTTTAGGTACATGCAAATTTACATCATTTTTTAGGTCGGACGGAGTACATTTTTTTGGCGACAAGCTTACTCTAACATTGTCTACCAAAAACAATTGTGGCATAATTTAACCTAAACTTTTTACATTTTGTAAATATTTAACCCTATTTTAATTTTATCTCATCTCTCACTTGTCGGGCCAATTGGGCCACGGCTCTTTTTGATAAATGGAATATATTAATACCAAGATGATATCTAATACACCTAGCCTCTGCAATAACGTGATGATTAGAGGTTTAGACACCAAGAATGTACAGATTCAAAAAACAAATGAAAAAGGAAAATAAAAACAATGACCCCGCCGAAACAATCACGGACTCGCATCAGCAAAAGCGCTGACCAAAACGATGCCTCGAAGAAGGTAACAACACTGTCATTGTCCGATCTAACAACCATGTTCTGATCCTTAGTTTTTACCCTACAGAAGGTCCAATCTTGTGACAATGTCTCCAACAAAAAAAATGATTACAGAGCCACCATTAATTGCTAGGTACAACCACTGATGGTCAGACCTAGGGTTTCATCCTGAAAACTAAGACATGGAGCTCGAAGGGCTCCACAAAGAACAAAGTCTACCAAGTTCACTGCCCCCACTTGTCGAGAAAATTGTCGCAAAACTCTGATCGCCCGACACACCTACTTCCAATCATCTACGTGTACTCCCTAGGACCTTCTCGACTTGACAAGAGCATGCGAGATGAAACTTCCAAAGCCTATCTGGTCTTCTGCAATGAGGCGTTGTCTTATCACTACAGGAATGGGAAGCTACGCCGACGACCGGTCGCTACGCCGACGGCCAAACGTCGGGGCCGTCGGCGTAGCCATCGTCCAGGCCAGCCCCGCCAAGTAGCCGTCGGCGTAAAATTGCCCTCGGCATATTCTATGCTACGCCGACGGCTGCCCTCAGCGTAGCTATTTTTTATTTTATCTCATTAAACTTTCAAAAATCATAACTAAATCATTCTAATTCGGAAAAATACAAATAATATATCAAAATTTGCAGAAAAATAAGACCTATCTATCTACACTCAAATATTACACATTTATAAATAAAAATTAAGTAAAATATAAAATATTATATATAGTTTAAAACGGGCATAAAAAATTTAAAAACGATCGAAACAATGCGAAACCTTTGCGTGGTGTTATATTATGTGACATAGTTAGAAGGAAAAATATCAAACTTGGTATATTGATTATATCTCAAAGAAACCTTCACAAAATGACCTATCTCATTCGAGGTTTCTTGGCTTTCGGGTTAAATGACCAATGTTATGGATATAATCAAGGCATAGTTTGTGATAATGTGCCCATATTATGCATACACATGAATCATGGGATGGCGAATAATGTTATAGGAGGAAGTTTTCCTTTTCGTCGCACCAAAAAGCCATTTTCTATTTTCCGAGCATAAAAAACGGACGGTTTTGTGTAGCAACCATCAAATGGCTAATTCAAATACTACCACCACATTTTACAAAAATACTATACCACCTTATATGGACAATGTCCCAACAGGGGGATCCGAAACCTTTCCGTCCACCTTTGGTGAAAAAGACAAATTCCTGCCGAATCGGTAGGAAGTGGGTCAGATATGAACTACAGGTACATGATCCGATGCTCATGTTTTTTTACAAAAATCATTTTTAGGTTCATAATATGCTATTTTATCAAAGATCCAATGAAATTTTAGCGAGGCTCGGCCCCGAGCTAAGAATCTTTATGTCCGCCGTTCGACAAAGTTTGACGATAGTTTAAAACGGGCATAAAAAATTCAAAAACGACCGAAACAATGCGAAACCTTCGCGTGGTGTCATATTATGTGACATAATTATAAGGAAAAATAGCAAACTTGATATATTGATTATGTCTCAAAAAAACCTTCACAAAATGACCTATCTTATTCGAGGTTTCTTGGCTTTCGGGTCAAATGACCAATGTTATGGCTAGAATCAAGGCATAGTTTGTGATAATGTGCCCATATTATGCATAAACATGCATCATGGGATGGAGAACAATGTTGCAGGAGGAAGTTTTCCTTTTCGTCGTACCAAAAAGCCATTTTCTATTTTCCGAGCATAAAAAACGGACGGTTTTGTGAAGCAACCACCAAATGGCTAATTCAAAATACTACCACCACATTTTACAAAAATACTATACCATCTTATATGGACAATGTCCCAACAGGGGGATCCGAAACCTTTCCGTCCACCTTTGGTGAAAAAGACAAATTCCTGCCGAATCGGCAGAAAGTGGGTCAGATATGAACTACAGGTACATGATCCGATGCTCATGTTTTTTTACAAAAATCATTTTTAGGTTCACAATATGCTATTTTATCAAAGATCCAATGCAAGTTTTCTTTTTCATCGCACCAAAAAGGCATTTTTCATTATCCGAGCGCAAAAAGGGAATTTTCTAAAGCAACCACCAAATAGCTAATTAAAAAATGGAGGGTTTGTGATTAGTTTATATGGATATCATATTTGGATTCCTCTCATTTTTCTGATCAATTTAGACATATTATTTGTTGAATTTCGATTTACAGATTTAAAGATATTAATTATTCTATATTAAATAGAAAAATACAAAAAAATAAAATTATTATATTTTTATTTGAATTCAATAATATTTTTACTTATTCATTAATATTTACTTAAATAATTGTTTGTAATTTCAAAAAATACAAACATGTGACATGATGATATAATAGTTAATAGGATTGATATCATAGTATTGACACCAATGTATGAATTACTTTGCGGAAACGGATTCTGAAGGAACAAGGAAGTTAAGCGTGTTGAAGTTGGAGTAGTATTAGGATGAGTGACCTGCTGGGAAGTTTGGCTAAGACTGGAATTTAATCAAATATTAAGTATAATTAGTGTTAAAAATATTCAAAGTAGGAGATTAACAAGTGAAACAATTTAAAGAATAAAAAAATTGAGAAAAAAAATATATTTTTTTTCAAAATTTTTTTTTTGCAACCTGCCGACATACGCCGACGGCATTTCGATACGCCGACGGCTTGAGTGTGCCCCGCCGAGGAAGATCTTTGCCGAGGAGGCTGCGCCATACGCCGAGGGTATTTTGGCCTACGCCGACAGTCTTTTGCCCTCGGTGTAGCGCGCGCGTCCCGTAGTGTATCCTTGTCCATTCCAAACACATCTGGGATAGCCGCACGCACACGCATGGTCTTGAGTGGACTTTGTTTTGCGACCAAAAACCATGCACATGCAAATCTAGTTGCCCCATTGGTGGTGCTTCTCCTACGTAGCCTTTGAGCATTAGATCCACCATAAACATCCCCATGGCAGCAGCGCCACCGCACCCGAAACTATTGGGGTCATAATGGCTCATTGGATCGGAAAGGCGAGAAGCAACCAGGAGCACCGCAGTAGAGGCCATAGATGGCGACGTCGCATGGCATTCCTAAGGCGTCAGTCCAAGGCGCGCGCCGAAAGATAGGTAGAGCCTACACCATAGCAAGATAAAAAAAATCACCATCACCTACAAGGCTTTTTGAGTCGATAAACAGGCATGGTGCACACAGCGAGACACATGCTGATGTGACACGTCGACCAAGGGACGTCTCCGTATTGCCTTGGACACAGATCCGCCACCTCCCATCGACGGAGTCGGAGAAGAACGAAAAATCTACCACCTCCAGATCAACAACCTCACTCTAGAGAAACCACCTCGCCTGGCCGCAAAGCCATCACGGATAATAACAAACGACTGCATCACGCCGAGAAACTGATCTGGCCATATCTAAAGACCAGCAAGAATACCAAGTTGCTGATCTTATTGATCGACCAACACACACTGCCATCAACTCTGAGGCGCTGCCATGAAGGTCTCTGCTGGTGTGGGAGTAGAGTTGAGACGAATTTTTATTTCCTAGACGCCGCTCCCACCACTCTATGACGCACCACAATAGATAAACCCTAACCCTAACTACTAGGCTAGAATGGAGGAACGAGAACCCCTTACCTGCCGCCGGGGCGGCTAGCGGGTCGCCTTATTTGTTCAAATGGGCTAGTACTGCCCCATTGTCCTTACATTTCTTGGGTAAAAGGATGCATGGACGAGACGATATAAGGTTAATCCATCCTGAGTACTCCCTTGCGAGCAAGAAATAAATTCTCTTGATTACAGGGAAGAACAACACCAGCTACTCGAGCTTGGCTGATTTTCTTCATTGCCAAACAAACCAAAACAGTGCACTGCTATATATAAGCGTATTTTTTCTTCGAAAAGGTGGATAACTTACTTCGGATATCTATATCGACTGATGCACACAACTATCCATGGCAAAAAGTGTCAAAATTTGCAGAAGTAACATCTGAAAGCACGGAAGAAGCTACAACTGCCGCAATAAACATTTGTACAACATTTATGCGTCACAAATCCTGTTAGTAGATCACTATTTATATTGGTTGACTAATCCGGCATTTCACAATTTTTGTATTTTTTTTGAAACATCATATATTAAGCATGCAAGCCGTCTCATTAAAACCTTCCAGTCCCCTTAGGTACCCTGGTAAGGAAAAAGAGTACGTCTGAAACGTGCAGCCCATCAAACATTTGATACATCGTTTACAAGAGATTCTAAGATAAAGCTAGGGGGGTCATCGACCCAATTACAAGAAATCATACTAGAAAAACATGACCTAGCTAATTCATGCGCTATTATGTTGGCCTCCCTCGGGCAGTGTTGGAATACTACATTTCCAACCATAGATGCCTCGTCAATACAATCCGCCAGAACTGCTGAGGATTCACACCACCATGCCTCTTCTCCATTACAAGCTTCGATAATTTCCGTTGAGTCTGATTCTGCAATCACATTATTACATCCCAGCCGATTGATAAGAGCAAGCCCTTCTCGCATTGCAATTGTTTCAGCTGCCAATGGCGATGTCACATTAGGAATAAATAGAGTAGCTGCTGCAATAAACCGTCCCTCCTGATCTCTTACTACGGCACCTGCAGAACCTGAACAAGTATCACCATGGAAAGAACCGTCAACGTTCACCTTGAACTGTCTAGGTCCCGGCTTAATCCACTTTGCCTGCGTCACAGTTTTGTTAGAGTGGGCTTTACTTGCATTAGTAGCAATAGAGAGAATAGACATCCGACATTTCGGAATAGATGGGACATGTTCATCTCTTACACGACGCCTTCTCAGCCACCATAGGTACCAACATGCAATAACGATCACCTCTTTGAGACCCACTTGACCAAAACCTGAAAAATTATTATTTGGCTGGGTTAGCAGAATCTCTAATACCTCAGAGCCTGATCGTTCATCAGTAATAGCTATGTCAATAATTATAGAAATCCCCAGACTGTCCAGCTTCACATTTAAATAAGAGGTGCAGAATATCTTCCGCCGCAATAGAGCAAACCGGACATGCTCCACTCGTCCCAACATGTCTATTTGCCAATATTGATTTTAGTGGTAAGATGCCATGGAGAGCCCGCCAAGTAAATTTTTTAATTTTACTTGGGATCCTTAATTTCCATAATAACTTCCACACTGGATTATTTGCAGATGAACCAGGTAATGCCAACTGACCTTCTCTCGGACCAAAGCTATGTCGCCATTGCAAGTAGTAGGACGATTTGACAGTAAACCGGCCATGTTTTGTAGGGTGCCAGGCAACAAAATCCTCAAAGCCCTGGATGTTCAGCGGTATTTGGAGGATACGATTCACATCCACAGTACAAAATAAGCTACGAAGAAGTTGATCATCCCAGGTACCTGAGATTGGACATATTAGTTCAGAGACCTTCGTATATATAGAGTTTCCCCTTGGCGTGATGATCTTCTTGTTTGCACTGGACGGGATCCATGGATCGGAATAAATGTTGATAGTGTCGCCCTTGCCGACCCTCCAGATATAACCGCGTTTGAATGTTGACAACCCCGCCATTATGCTTTGCCAAGTGAAAGAGGAACCTGTCTTAGAACCGGCCTTTAATATATCGCCATGAGAGTCGTATTTTGCACGGAGAACTTTGGCACAGAGGGATTCAGGATCAGATATAAGTCTCCAGACTTGTTTAGCAAGCATAGCTAAATTAAAAGAGTGAAAGTCCCGAAAACCCATACCCCCTTCTGCTTTGGGATAAGAAAGTTTCCACCATGCCAGCCAATGCATCTTCTTACTATTCTCGTCGTCCCCCCACCAGAATTGAGATATGGCTTCGGTCATCCTTTTGCAAACCCCAATGGGTAACTGGAATACTGACATAGCATAAACCGGAATAGCTCGAGCAACCGCCTTTAAAAGATTTTCTTTACCTCCTATAGATAGAAATTTTTCCTTCCATCCATTAATCCTCTGAATAATGCGTTCAACAAAGTGAACAAAGCAATCACTTTTATCCGCACCCACCAACGCTGGGAGGCCAAGATATTTATCAGATAGGGCCTCAGTGTCTATATGCAGAGTTTCACATATTTCTGCTCTGACTATGGCATTTGTATTTGGGGAAAAGTAGATGCTCGACTTTGCTGCACTCACCAGTTGACCTGAATTTGCACAATAGGTGTCCAACACTTGTTGCAAGGAAGTTGCATTGTTCATATCCGCTTTCATGAGAATAAGAGAATCATCAGCAAAAAGTAAATGAGAGACTGACGGTGCATTTCTGCACACTCTTAACCCATCAATGCCACCAACTTCTTCTTCATGCAGCAGAAGGCTAGATAAACCCTCAGCACATATAAGGAACAAATATGGAGAGAGAGGATCCCTTTGACGGAGACCCCTAGTAGGAGTAAACATCTCTGTTTCCTCAGAGTTAAACCGAATATGATACCTCACTGACCTCACACATTCCATCATCAGTGAAGTCCACCTTTCAGAGAATCCCAACTTTTTCATCATGTTTTCTAGGAAAATCCACTCAACTCGGTCATATGCCTTGTGCATATCAAGCTTAACAGCACACGCCCTAGAGTTGCCACACTTCTTCTTTTTTATAGCATGAACAGTCTCATATGCCACTAGCACATTATCAATAATAAGACGACCAGGTACAAAAGCACTTCGCATTGGAGAAATCACGTCAGGGAGAACTTGCTTTAGCCGAAATGCTAGCATTTTAGAGATAATTTTGTATATCACGTTGCATAAACTTATAGGTCGGTATTGTGTTACCTGCTTTGGGGTATCAACTTTGGGGATAAGAACAATTGTAGTATCATTCCAGCCTTCAGGTATAATCCCTGTTTTCAGAGCCTGCAAAATTTCAGCAGTTATTTGCTCACCACACATATCCCAAAACCTTTTGTAGAAAATAGCATGGATACCATCCGGACCAGGGGCCTTGAAATCTCCAATACTAAAAGCGGCCTTTTTAACATCATCAGCTGTGAACGTCCTCATGAGCATCTCATTCATTTCAATAGTCACTTTTGGGTTGATTTTGTCAAGCACAGTCTGATCGGTGTTGTGAATCTCAGAAGAAAATAAGTCAGAGAAGTATTGAAATATGATTGGCTTTAGAGACTCCGTACCTTCATACCAATCATCATTCGGCCCCTTGAGACGTTTGATATAATTTTTCTTCCTTCGAGTTGCCGCAAATAGGTGGAAAATTTTTGTGTTTTGATCCCCCTTATCACCCAATTTGCTCGGGAGCGTTGAAACCAGTAAATTTCTTCTTCTTCCAGGAGAAGCTCAACCAAATCAGCCAATTCCTTTGCTACCTTTTCACTCTCTTCGGTCATAGGGCCATTTAGAACATTTTCTAACTTTGATTGAGCTTGTCGAAGTCTTTGTTTGGGCTTCTTTAAGTAAGCAGCATCCCAAGCATGGAGGGAACCATGCAAATGAGAAAGACGCCCAAGCACCCCCCCCCCAACGATCACTGCACCATTTGCTTCTACCCAAGCCTGTTCGACTACTTCTCTGAAATTACTTTCTTGGAGCCATCTTGCCTCAAATCTGCGAGTTGTACCATGAAGATCTCATTAAAGTCCCCAATAATTGCCCATGATAGATCATGTTGACTATGGAGTTCTCTGATTTTGTCCCAAGTCAAATGTTTATCTTCCCATCTAGGTTCGCCATAAATCCCTGTTAACCGCCAAATTTTATCAGGCCTCTCCACAATTCGAACATCAATATATTTAGGTGCCGAAATTTTTTGCTCCACTTTAATTTCCTTCCTCCAAAGTAATAACACACCACCACTCCTACCATTGCTTGGATTAACAATCTTCAAATCCATCTTAAGCCTTCTTTTTAAGCATTCTGCCGGATAGCTGTCCAAGTGTGTCTCCGACAAAAACAACACATCGGGGTTGCTGCGCCTTTGGACGTCCAAAAGCGATCGAACTGCCGGGTCATTCCCCAAACCCCGACAGTTCATACCTAGGATCCTCATTGGTCCTGGCGGCGTCCCTCATGGGAGCCCGCCAATTTAGATTTATCTGTAGAGTTACCATTAATTTCATCCTCCTCCTGACCCTCCTTCCTGTGCCTCTTCGGATCCCTCTTAGGTTGTGGACTTGCAGGGGATACCCCATCGCTAGGAGATTTCTCAAACTGATTTACTAATGCAACCACAGACGCTGCCTGTTGAGAATTAGCTAAGGCACGCTTCCTATTATTTTCAGCTTCATCCATATCAATATCAAGTTTTGGATCACCTAGGACAGAAAGTGCCTTAACAACCCCATCCGCCTCTTCCTTGTACACTTCATCGCCCATGTAAACATCCTGATCTCGACCCCTTCCTCTTCCAAGGCGGCCTGCACCTCTGCCCTGGCCTCCGCGGCCACGTCCTCGACCTCTCCAACTTGGTTCGGCCAATAACCAGGGACCAAACTTACGGTCTTTTTCGGAATGAATACCATCACTATGCTCTTTGTAAACATGCCCCATTAGACCACATACTTCACACCAGTTAGGAATCCGCTCATAGTGAACCCTAAAAATATCTCTCTTTCCCCCACGCGAGATCGAAACCGCGCGTTTCAGAGGTTCTTTTACCTCGATCTTCACCCTTACGCGGCAGAAGTTTCCGAAAAAATCCATTGAGTCCGGCTCTACTGATTCGAACTTTCCCACACGCCTAGCAAGGTTGGGAGCTAGTGGTCTATATGCCTCAGGAATATCATGGATCTGCGCCCAGACAGAGACAGAATCGAGCTTGATCGTGCTTGGTTTTGTGAACCCGTTATATGGCTCGATTGCAACCGGAGCGTTGCGGAAGTTCCAAGGTCCTCCCTGAATCACTTTCTCCCAGTCTCCCAAACAGAAAAATTGCATCACGTACAGATTACTCTCGATTGCTCTAAATTTAACCTCCTGCGCCAACCCCCATGCAGATCGCATGTTAGAGAAGAACCAAGTCTGACTGTAAGGTATCTCTGTATGAACTTTCGCCACCGCTAGCCATCGTGGCAATTCCTCCAACGGAGGACCTTCTTCCTCAAAGATGACATCATCCAGATCTTCCTCTCCAATCCCAAGTTCATCCATGAGCTTTGCTAGATCCTCCTCCTGCGATTTCTCGCCAGACCCAGATGCTTGATTCGCCATCTGCCAAACCCTAGATCGGTACCTTAAACTTGCTAGAAAAAGGCCTAGAGAAACCTGGAAAAAGAAATCTGCAAGGTGCAGAGACAGGGGATCAGAGTAACGTCTGCCCCTTGATCAGCCCAAACCACTCACGAGCTTCCCCTCACAGGGGGATTCCTGGAAGAAACTGGAGTACTCGCCGCCAGGTCGCCTCAGCGCAAGAACAATACCCGAAGGAAAAAAAAAACACATTTCACAATTTTTGTATGTGTGTGTGGCGGGTATCCAAGATACAATAACCATCTCTCTTTGTTAATTGACATGTCACACCGGCAAAATAACTGGAATACCACGCTAAGAAACATCCATTGTTAAAAGCCTCACTTGCACACGGTAGTCTGTAGACCATACACGGATCTACGGGGCCGACAAAATTATCCATCAGAAATTTAAAACTTTTTCCTGTTAATATTAATATTGATATCATTTGCGCCGGTCCACGCAGATCAACAGAAATTACTCAACATCCAGCACGCCGTCACGGCGCCGGTCCATGCAGCCAGACGACCGGCAGCACCAACAGAAGCTCAGAGCATGGCAGACCAAGACCGCGAAGCCGATGGCGCCGAACACGCCGCCGGCGATGGCCACGGGGAGAAATCCCTTGCCACCCCCTCCAGTAGCTGCATCGTCATCCCGCAGGTCGGAGAGAAGCCGCACGTAGAGGATGGCCCCGATTAGCCAGCTGGAGAAGAGCCAAGCCAAGAACCAGCCGTCGATGCAGCTAAAATTCCCGCCGGTATCCGGCGTCGTCCCCGCGCCGCCGCCTTCCTCCAGATTCACGTCCATGTCGTACCGCGTGTGCGATCGGTTTTGATGCTCACGTACGTACGTGACCTACTCAGCTGGTAATTCCCGGCCGGCCGGCCTATGTGCTTGAAAATTACCTATTTTCCGCATAATATGGCTGATCAGATAAACTAGGACACCGTAGCAGCAGTAACAACTTTCGCGGAGTAGTTCGTATCTAAACTGATTTTTTTTTCTTTTGTGGGTATTATCTAAACTGATTTTTTTTAGTTTTCTACTACTACTAATAACGAACAGCAAGTTCATGCATCCAACCTATCTCCAAAAAAAGTTCGTGCATCCAACCTAACTCCACGGTGCCAGTAACAATTTTTGACACCGATGCTTACAGCTCCTTCACTGTTCGGTGTTTACAGGCCAAAATCCAGCGCTAAATAGGGTCGGACGGATGTAACTTTTGGTTCGAAAACAACCATTTCTCCACTCGTGTTTCCAGACATGGTTCCTAGGCAAGGCCAAATCGGCGACTTTTCGCCCTAATTTGGCTCAAATCCAAACAGTTCGGCATAAATAAAATACAGAGCAATGCTTGGCACTGTTTGTGATGAAATTAAACATATCAAAGTTTGGCATAGTTTGGCATAGACTGAAATATAACATAGTTCGGCCTAATTCAGCAAGATTATGCTCGGCATCTACGTGTTGTCCTTGTGTATCCATATGTGTTCAACCAGGTCATCATGCAGCTGTTGATGCACTACCGGGTCTCGGATCTCCTGACGCACGACGATAAAGGCAGCCTACAATGACGACACCTGATGATTAGACTCTACAAAAGGTCCCTGTCTGTAGTATGGCTCGTCCTGTCTGACCAAATCTATTGGATGCTTTCGCTCATTTTCAATAATCATGTTGTGCAAGGTCATAAAAAAGTCTATCACTTTTCACGTCTGATCTTTCGACCAGGTCATAGCAGGGAACCGAACATCAGCAAATCTCTATTGGAGCACACCAAATGCCCACTCCACGTCCTTCCTGTAAGTTTCCTATTTCTTGGCAAGCTGAGCATGCTTGGGGAGCATCGGCTTGAGGTAGTCTTCACAAATATTGGCCATCTTAGATAGATGTCATCTGCAAGATAGTATCCCTTGTTATAGTGGTGTCCGTTGATCTCAAAGTCCACATGGGAGCACAACCCTCAACAAGTTTGGCAAATACTTTTGAGGACTAGAGGACGTTGATGCCATTGTTCGATCCTGCCATGTCAAAGAAGAAGTGTCAAATCAAAGATCATGTGTAGCAACTGCCTTGAGTATTATAGTGCAACCTTCTTTGTGGCTTTTGTACATTTCCTGCCAAGCAAAAAGACTGTTTTTCCAGTGCCAATGCATGTAGTCTATGCTTCCAAGCATCCCAAAAAATCCTCCACTTTCATTAACTGCGAGGATCCGAGGTGGGCGGGAACTCGGAACGAAGCCGAGCTGCAGCGAAGGCTGGAGACGGCAAAACGAGGCCTACGCCGAGGGGGCAGGGGCGGCGGACCTTTCTATATGAAGGGTTTCGCAGCATAGTAAATCAAAAAATTTCTACGGAAGCGAACAGATGGAAAGCCAAGATCTAATCTAGGAGATGCAAACAACGAGAGAGATTGGATTAGATCTTCATACCCTTGAAGATTCGCACAGCGGAACGTTCGTCGGAACGTGGGTGATGTAGTCGTACTCGCTTCTCCTCCTCGTGATCCGATCCGATCCAGCACCACAAGTGGCGGTGCCTCCGTGAGATGCACACGTGCGGCACCTCGACGTCTCCTCCTTCCTCGGACCAGCAAGTATGGTGGAGAGATAGATTGGATCTACAACACGACGGCGTGGTGTATATGGTGGAGAATTTCTGCAGCAGGGCTTCACCTACAAACAGTCGGGAGGGAGAGAGGAGGGCAGCAGGGCAACTAGGGTTTGGAGGAAGGTGTAGGTTTTGGGGGGGAGGGGGCGCACCAGCCCTCTATATATAGAGGGGGGGTGCGGCCAGCCCTTGCCCATCCTCCAAGCCTATCTCTAGTTTAAACGATTTAAACTTATCCCTTATCTAGAAACCCTATCTCTAGTTTAAACGAGTTTAAACTTATCTAGGATCGGCTGGGCCCTATGGGGCCTTGTGCCCCTGGCCCAATGCGGCCAGGACACTCCCTCATAGGCCCATGCCCCCTCCCGGAAGGTGGGACCACGTTGGCCCCCTTCCGGAAGGTTCTAGAAGCTTCCGGTACAATACCGATTAATCCGGAACAATTCCGAACTCCAAAAACTGCACTGCCTTATATGAATCTTATTCTCCGGACCATTCCGGAACCTCTCGTGATGTCCCGGATCCCATCCGAGACTTCGAACAAAAATTCATAAACCAATTATCCAATCTATCCTAGCGTCGAGACACGTTAAGTGTGTGACCCTGCGGGTTCGAGAATATGCAGACATGATCTTCTATCAATAATCAACAGCGGGGTCTGGGCACCCATATTGACTCCCACACATTCATCGATGATCATATCGGATGAACCATGATGCCAGGATTCAATCAATCCCATATATATATTCCCTTCGTCTCGCGATATTTTACTTGCCCGAGATTTGATCGTCGGTATCGTCATACCTAGTTCAATCTCGTTCACAGCAAGTACTTTACTCGTTCCGTAATCCGATATCACTTTGTGATTAACTCCTTAACCACATGCTTGCAAGCGGTGTTGATATCGATTACCGAGTGGGCCCGAAGTATATCTCTCCGACTTGGGAGGGACAAATCCCATCTCGATACATACAACCCAACAGATACTTTCCGATCACCTGAGAGACACCTTTATGATCACTCTCTCATAGGATGACGTTTGATGACCTCAAAGCTTTCTTCCGATACCAGGGAGTTGCATTATCTCATGGTCTAAGGAATACAATATTTGACATAGGAAAAGCTTCGCAAAGATGAACACAATGACACGATCTAATTGCTTCGCTTAGTTTGGGTCTGTCCATCATATCATTCTCTCAATGATATGATCTCATTATCAATTGACAACTCATGTCTATGGTTAGGAAACCTTAACCATCAATGATCAATGAGCTAGTCCATAGAGGCGTACTAGGGACACGATGTTGTTCACAAACCACACAAGTATTAAAGTTTCCGCTTAATACAATTCTAGCATGGAATATAAACTTTATCATGAACAAGAATTATAATAATAACATCTTTATTATTGCCTCTAGGCAATAATTCCAACACTATATGCGTGGATCCGGCTGGGCGGGGCGGGGCTTCGTCGACGACGACATGGCGGCGAGGGGTCAGCTGAGGGAAAGCTCTGTGCCACGGAAGAGCCGAATCATGATGGGGAATGGGTTGTGTCACCGACAGGGTTGGCCCATCCATTTTTCGCTTCATCCGGCGTTTCCAGGTGGTTCCTAGTGCCCTGGGTTTGGCCTGGAAACGTCAGATGTAAAATAGGTCAAAACTGGCAAAAAGTGGGCATCTGGGAACGCGACTGGGCAAATTTTTATCGTCCGAATGAAGAAAATGCCCTGGGAAGGCCCTCCTGGAAAGCTAATGGAGATTCTCTTACATGCTAGCTCCACCACTGGTCTATCAGTGACATAGTTATGACCTTTCTGTTTGCATTTTATACGCATCCCAGTATTTATGTAAACATATGAGGGCCCCAGATACTACTACGTAGAGGAGGGTCTAGAGGAGTACCCCTAATGTGAAAAGATATTAGCAACCATCTTGCTACTATCAATTACTTCCAAAATTTATTGAAATGTAAAACAAATAAATATCTTAATTAACAAAAGCAAGTCCACACACACAATGAACCTAATATATTGTGTACCACCTAGAAACAAAAAAATCCGGTTTTGCAATTGTGAGTTTTAGGCTATTAGTCTCTCTCCATTGGACGATCTAGAGGTTATATATATTCGTGGGATATCCATGGCCAATTTAGTGCATGAGTTTTTATTCGAGAACTTGGTATGAGGTCTTGAATACACCAAATGATATCAAACACATTACAAACATGCATATCAATAATCGAATCATATGTAAGTAGAGGTGCTAGTAATTACTACAATCGATGGTATTTAATCTCAAGTATTTTCAATTTATTGATGAGTGCATTTTACAACACCTTTACCTTATCTTTTTTGCATTAGTAGTTGTAGGATTTGGGTATTTTTAACGTGCTTGCGCACATCTTTTGTGCTTGTTTCACCAGAATTAAAGGAGTTTATATACAAATCAGTTGAAGTATTCATTTTTGGCATAAATATGACAATTGGAAGCAGTAAAAACATTCCAAACATTGATCCATGCATCTGGGATGAAAAGCCAACTCGCAAGGGCTAGGCAGGCGCTTTAACGATCATTGGTACGGACAGAACCCGCCCGTAAAACGCACCCATACCATGCGTCGTCAAAGCTGTCTAGTCAAATAGTATGACCTCTTGCAGAAGGATCTAAGATCTGATATTTAGAGACACCACAGTTCGTAGAAATCTCACCTCTAGAAGGTATCTAGAGGGTGAACTGGCACAAGGGCTTCAATCCTCACCGCTATCAAGATCCTTAGAGGCCTAGGAATCATATTCATCATCTTCATCATCAATCGCTGCCACTCCATCATCATCACCAATCCCCCATCTCCATTACGTTTATCTTGTATTCCCTAAACTATTGTTGTGGATTTATACGAGTATTCATCCATCTATTTGTACTCCATGCATATTCATATGATGGTGTTGATTGTCTCCATCCGTGGGTAGTTTACCTTGTTTTTTGGAATATGGAGAAACCCTAGCAATATTATGAATTGAAATAAAGATGATCTATAATTTTTTCATGTAAATGTATTAGTTTGGTTTCTTGATGTTATGCGAATATCGACCACATAATATTTGCCTTCAGGATAAGGGAGGAAACTACTCTTCGCTATGTGATTGTGTGAAGATGCTAAGTGACATATTAGATTGGATCATTATTCGTGTATTCAAAGGGGATAAGCGAGGACTCACAAATCCTAGTCCATGATCATGGGGTTAACCCTTAATTGTTGGAAATCGGGGTGGCTGACCTACAATCATGGCTGTGGTTATGAGAGATGAAATATAAGATGGATGGTCTTTGATCATCTAACTTGGATCTTCTCTCATACATATGCATAACTTAATATATAAATATATTCTAATCATGATTAACTCAATTGCTAGTGTGGATCTAACACACGTTGAGAACGCTTTAGCCCTATTGCAGTTCTAATTACTTTACTTTATGAACATCTCCCTCTGTTTACTTGCATTAATTTAGTATTACTTTGTTCCCACACACAAACTCTCTCATACACCCCCTCTTAAAATCAAAGACAACTCCCAAGGACTCTTTAGTGAATAGTGGCGAGGGGCATTAAGACCTTTACCAATATCTCCTGATGGTTCATTACTCTTATTTAGCAACTAGCTATAAATGATATGTGTACTTGTAGTCATCATTTATCACTAACTAAACTTTCAAGAAACATTTACTTACGGTTCAATTTACACGCTTGGAATTTATATAAATATGCTTGCCTAATCGTCCACAAGAAACCACTATTAGGATATTAGTTAGATGCTACACCTTAGAAATCGATCTCTACCCTGATATTTAAACGGACATGAAAACGCATATGTGTGCATGCACACACACAAATGTAATACATATGAACTATACAGTTTACGAAATGTCAAAAAAATCTATGATAAACTTTTTATCACTGTTCAAAAAATAGGCCGAATCAGCGATTAATGGGCCGTTAATCGCTACTAGGGACCTGACTGTGTCGATTACCAATAATCTTTTGTGTTAATCGCTTAGCCCGGTTAATAGCTCGGACACTCCGATTACTAGGTATGTTCCCGATTAACTACTACACTTGGTCAAAAGAGTTGAAAAATTATCAACACATATCACTCATCCATCCGCTAGCCCGTCCCAATGAAGTAGGTATTTTGAAGATCCCGCTAGATCCCTGCTTCTAGGAGCTCGATTTCTACCATCACTAGCCAGTTCCTTGTCGTTGTTGACCAGTTTCTCGTAGTTGCCGATCAGACCTTAGATACAACAGCTCGAGCGCCTTGAGGATCTCATCTGGAAGCTCGAGGCTGCCTTTAATAGGGTAGGTGGTTGAGGTGCAAGAGGAGTCATATGGGTTTTAGGTGCTAATTTTTGTAGGTTGCACCGATTAAATCAGTTAATCGTCCGATTTTCGATTAGTCGCTACTCCCAAGAGAACCGAGCAGTTAACGATTACCGATTTCCTTACCATTGCTTTTTATAACATATGGTTTATACTTATCATAATTCAAATGTTGCAATGATCCATATTCCAACCGTATAACAACCAACAATGTAGTTAATATTAGCAACATTCAAATGTGGTTAACTATGGCAACACATTAATAGAAAATTATATTGGTTGATATCGTGATATGTTAAAAAAGAACTCATAAATAAGCATAAAATATATTTATTTTAATTTGCATGACATACAAAATATGTTAAGAACATGTATGACCTCCACACCAACAAAAGACTTGAAGATCCTTGACATTGGCCGTTATTCTATTTGCAAAGGTCGAAGCATATGGTAGCTATCAAGGTTGTTGGGTATAATCTTGATATATGTATCTGCATATTTATTTTGTAGTTGCATATAGAGTCATGTCAGTATAGGTTTGCAGCTACATGTCGCTGATGGTTTCAAATAGGAGTCCATGCACGAAGAGAGGCAAAGTGCGGCGTGAAGCTGACGAGGCGTCCGTGTGAAGCGGTTTTGCATGGATCAGTATTGAGGCCAAGGAGCTACCGTGAGACTCGGTGTAGCTTGCTTAATCAGCGGGTGTGGAGTCTGTTAGCTAGCTGTGACCGGGTCCTATGCTACCTAGAGTGATTCTAGGAGACGTTTAAGTCATGCATGAATTAGTGGAGAGATTAGTGGAGTTAGTGGGTGCGTGTGTGTGGCCTACTTAAGGCAATATAAGTATGTTTCCTTTTCAGCTGAAAAATACAGAGAAGAGAAAAGTCATGAAGGCACCAAAGAAAAATACAGAGAAGAGAAAAACCGTGAAGGCACCAAAGCTTCTGTGTTCATTCCCGTAAGAGCTGTGAGAAGCAGATGAGTGAGAGAGAGGTTCAGAGAGTTGAGAGATTCAACTCCATCAAAGATGCCGTCGGAAGTGCAGTCGGGGGGTCTGGCGTGAAATTGCTATCTTGGAGATCTATGTATTTATGTATGTATAGATCGAGTCTCTTAGCTACTATGTAGTCCTTAAATTAAGAAAAATGTATTTAAATTTCTCTTAATATAATTTTATTCGATCTTTGATTTAGCTCTAACAACAACAATTTAATCGTATTTAAACTGCTTTGATGTTTGCTAACAACCTACACTGATATATATATAGTTTGTATATCTAAGCTCAAGGCATCCACAACTTCGCCGGATCTTATAAGGATGATAATTCAAGCTTTGAATCTTTACAAGCTCGAGTTTTTTAGTTTAAAATCTCAAACTTTGAACAATAATTTACTCAAACTGCAAAGTCTTTGACTGTTTATATGTTTGATAATATTACTCTGAACTCCCTAGGAATCATATATGTTTATGTTTTCTTACAAAGAACTCTGCTAGTAGAGTAAATTTCACTTTTATTCTCAAGATGTGACCTGTGATATATTTTACCCATTTAGTAAATGTTGCCACATGTTATTCATCAGTTATGACCGTGTGAGGAATTTTACCCTATTTAGTTATTCTTTATGCACACTGAGAAGCATGAGCTCACTCGCGAAGATAACGTGATGACTCACTTTGCGGATAAATTGGACATGTTTTTTTTTTTGAAGGTGTATTTGGCGTGGCGCTGAAGCAACGCAATGTGGCTAGCCTCGCACCGGCTTGGCCCTGTTTCGAAAACATATCATAGTATTTCAGGCTATTTTCTATATACAACATATACACGCGCTAATGTTCAGCCCAGCCCAGCCTGCCACCGTCATGTTTGGTCCTACCAAACAGGGACAGAGTTAGAAGAAAATTCCTGTGAAGTCATCTCAATTTCATTGGGGTCATTCTAAACAAATGACTAGTTAGTAAAGGATTTGCATTTTTCACCTGGTCAGCTGATAAGCCAAATTTATAAGTAATAAAATGTCCTTTATAAAAAAAAATACCGACAAGCCGGTGCTAACAAGCCAGCTCCGTCCATGCTAATAAGTGAGTAAAGCTTGTTGGTCTGGTACGTGCAAGAACATCCAAATTCATAAATTTCCACGTTTTCAAGTTGCAAGTTTGAAAGAAATTCGCAAGAAAATAACAAAATGATCCAAATAGAGCACGACGACATATAGGCATATAGCTACTTGACAGGACGAAACATCAACAAACTAGTTATCTAACTTCTTAATCGTGGTGGCATGCAAGCGCTCTCACGCCATTTACCGCTCCCTGATGCTATCATGTGGGCCCGTATAATTTTTCTTTGCGTGTGTCCGCTTCCTGTAAGCATCGGTGCGGCCGCACGAGTTGAAAACGATCGAGCGACTTTGTCTTTCAAAAGAGAGAAAGAAACTATTTCTTTTGATCCATATTAATTGATTTAAATTTGTCTAGATTTAAATATATTTAATACTAAAACTTGTCTAAATATATCAAATTTAGATAAATCCAAATCAATTAATATAGATTGAAAAAAGTAGTACTACAATACAGCCTTATCCCGTTCATATCCCTGACTTCTTAATCGTGGTGGCATGCAAGCGCTCTCATGCCATCTACCGCTGCCTGATGCTATCATGTGGGTCCGTGTAATTTCTCTTTGCGTGTGCCCGCTCCCTGTAAGCATCGGTGGTGCGGCCACACGAGTTGAAACAGATCGAGCGGCTTTGTCTGTCAAAAAGAGAAAAAAACTACTCCCTCGATCCCAAAATAGATGTCTTAGATTTATCAAAATTTGAATGAATCTAGACACTATTTTGTATATAGATTCATTTAAATTTTGACAAACCTACGACATCCATTTTAGGACGGAGGGAGTATTTCTTTCGATCCATATTTATTGACTCAAATTTATCTAGATTTGAATGTATCTAGCACTAAAATATGTCTAGATATATCTGAATTTAGGAAAATTCAAATCAACTAATATGAGTTGGAAGAAGTAGTACTAGAATACAGTCTTATCCCGTTCGTATCCCCGATTGCTTCTCTTCCCCTTCCGTACCATTATTTTGGTTTCTTATGATATTCGACAAATGAATTAGTTATTTCGAGCATATTATTCATATATTGTGTGTGGATAACGATTTCTTAAAGAGTTTTAAACTCTCATTTTATTTAGGCTGGCCATCTGACACTCGTGTAGGATTTCAGTTATCATGATATAGCATGTTATTCTTTTCCCATACATTTGAATTCCAGTTTTTACCCCATAGTTTTAAAATTTTGACACTAATTACCTTATTTAGCAAAATTTTATTCTGATTACCCTATTTAGCAAAAGTTGTGCCAATTTTTACCCTATTTAACAAAAGATGTGTCAATTTTTACCCCATGTAAAGTGTTTTGAGTGTTTTGGAAGGGGGTGTCTAGTACATGTGGCAGGCCACTTTATGTTTTTTTTTTTTTTGCTTTGTGTTTCTCGCGAGAAGCAGTCATGTTATGAGCTGAACCGTTTTGTTTTTTGGATGAGCCGGTCTAGTCTATTCGTCAAAATAGTGTATTTCTGAATAAAACAACGTCTTTTCCTTAAGCCAAGCAAATCCTAGTTCTATGAACTGAATATAGCTCCTAGTACGTTTATCTGCTAAGCAAGAGCCTATTACTCAAATATCACAAAGCCCTTATAGTTCCTAAAACCTCAACTAGCAGCACTAGCATGCCACCACGCCCTGTCCAGCTTGCTCATGTAGCGTGGATTATATAAACACAAACAGTGAGATGGGAAATTGAAAACAACTGCGAGGAGAAAACAGCCGGAACCGAAACAAGTTTATGTGGCACACCACCTGTACTTACGGCATGGATCCACCTGTCAAAACGCTCACAAAATTCTGGCGGTAAAAATTGGCATAACTTTTGCTAAATGGAGTAATTAGGATAAAATTTTGCTAAATGGGGTAATTAGTGTCAAAATTCTCAAACTAGGAGGTAAAAATTGGAATTTACTCTTTTTTATTTGATGCAGGGTGTCACGATCTCAAGTCGAATGCTGATCTAGCAATACTGAATGTCTATGAACACCTGCTGCTGTAAGCGCCGAAGATCAAGGTGCTATGGTGATGTATTGTCTCGGTAGACAGTCAAGTATGCATATGAATTTCTGATCTTTTAGGGTGTGTTCGCTTCGGGAACGAAGTGGAACGGAATGGAATGGTTCCATTCTACTAGAATGGGTCGGTTCCATTCTTGTGTTTAGTTAGGACAAAAAGGTGGAATGGAATGGTTCCACCCAGTGTTTAGTTTGGACAAAAAAAGTAGAACGGAATGTCATGATTTTGATTCAGCTCACCTCTTTCACATGCATGGTGAGATTACCTCCGCATATGCAAAATATGTTGTTCACAATCAAAATTTCGGCAGCATTCCGTTTATATTTTGGACAATATACAATATGAAATATTCAATCACAATCACAGAAAAAATGACAGCAAACATAACTCAGTTTTAAATCCATAGAACCATACGGGCACCAAATAGTTGCAATACATTACAGTCCAGTAATATACGTCTAATGGCATACAAGCCATCCAAAAGAACATAGTTCAAGTACGTTTACAGACTTACGGTCCATTAACCATGTCAAGTTCATAACATAGTAGCCATGTCAAGTTCATCCAATCAATTCAGATTGTAGAGCACTTCGAAGGTCTTCTCCACATACCTAGTAACCCAAACCAACTTGTTGGCAAGGCTCAGCGTCATGAATGCTTTTGCTGTCTTCGGAGTGTCAACCAGATGATCATAGTAGTGAGCAATATGAGCCTCGTCGAATCCCTGAATTGCAACCAAAGCATCCCACAAGCCATCCGGCACAACATCATCATCTCCACCAGACTTCACAAGAGCTTCAGCCATCATTTTGAATCCATCTTTGAGAGTGGTCAGTAGTGGATCATCTTCAATTTTCACAACCTTAGCCTTCTTTTTTGGTGGTACTTTGGAGGAAGACTCACCCACATTTGGTGACAAGTTCACCTCACTTTCCTATTCTTCTTGATCAACAGATACTACATCATTCCCTGACTTGGCATATTTTCCCGTTGCCGTAGTTGATCCAAATATTGTCTCCATAGCACGATAATGTTCAATGGGGGTATTCAGGTAGGGAGCATCAGCTTTGAAAGCCTACCAAAATGTCCCAAGTGAGTAGCATAAATTAGACACAAGTAGTGCAAGTGGTCATCATAAATTGGAGATAAAATTTGCAAGAGGTCATATAACAATCTTACATTGCAATGGCCCGCGTACTGTTCATCGCTGAGCCTAATGGTGCATGTATCCTCATCCCATAGAGCCCCACTTAAATTCTTCAAGTGGACTATCCTCCCCCACATCTTCCTCCACTTCTTAAGGTGGTTGCTGCACTGATCTCCGGTTAAAGAGAGCTTGAAATGTCCATTCAATGCCTGAGCACACTGGTTGTGATGCACACTCTTGAATCCACTTGAAGTTCTAGCACCACTAGCCACAAGGTCGGCCAAAAAGCCTAGCATCATGGTGGACATGGAATTGGTCCACACAACCACCCCACTCTTACCATTGCTCCCACTTGCACCAGTTGCAGCAGTTGTAGCACTAGCGGTGACTTCAACATTGTCCATTTCTGTCCAGCCATGAAAATAATACAAAAACATAGATTAGAGCATCACAAACATGGTTTCAATAAAAGAAAACTGACCATTTCTGTCCAGCCATGTAAATGATACAAAAAACAGGAAAAAGAGTATCACAAACATGGTTTCAATAAAAGAAAACTGCACAGTTCTGTCCAGCCATGTAAATGATACAAAAAACAGGAAAAAGAGCATCACAAACATGGTTTCAATAGATAAAATTGATACAATATGTCCAGCCATTACATAAGTGCAACAATAACATGATAAAGAGTACAAATACATGGTTCAAATACATAACAATGGTACAATATGCCCAGCCATTAATTTCTATACAAGATCTGCCTATCCGCCCACATTTGGTTAGCAATTTGTTGCCTAAACAAAAAGAACAAAAATGGTTGACATCGGTTTGCACAATATATGGACAACTCTGTCTAGGGTTATCTCTTACCTTGTGGTACTTGTAGGCCTATCTCGCGCTCTATTGCATCAGCTAAAACAAGGGCATCATGTGCAGTCCCCTCCCAACCAGCCAACACATATGTGAACCGGAGGTCAAAATCTACCGCCGCCATCACATTTTGAGTAGCAAAAGTCTTTCTACCACGAAAAGAATGTTCCACATCTTTGGTAACAGATGCTCGCACATGTGTACCATCGATAGCTCCAATGCAGTCCTATATTATGAATAATATTAATTGACATGAATTTCCATCCTATAGAGCTAAGGAATAGTTTGAGGAAATACCTTAAAATATGGGTCAAACCGATGATTCCCTGCAATTTTTGTTGGGGTCTCCAAAGAAGGTGGCCTGATATATTCATTACGTAGCTCACCTATGGCGTGCAAGACCCGTCTAAAATAGATACTAATTGTCGCAAATGATCTTGTAAAATTGGTTGCCACAACCCTATTCCGAAGGTTATGTCCAATAGTATGCAAGAACATCGCAACTTGTTGCTCCACGCACAAATGTGGACCGTTTTCTAGCAACTCACGATCTCTCAATATATCATATAGCCGAAAGAAAGGTGTTCTTTCAAACCTTAACATATTTCTACAAGTCACATCACATTGCCAAATTTTATTGTTTAGATAGTCAATTCTCTGCCTATCTCTTTCATGCATGGGGCCATAAGTTATGCGTGGTCTTCTCTTCCTTACAATAGATCGAACAAGTACAGCCACCGCGGCAAGAGCGACATACACAACAGCCCCCCTAATCATCTTTTTTCCTTTTATCCATCCTTTTGCCCATCTACAATCCATGTATGCAATCATAAATAAAAACAATACAAATATGCAGAGACCAGTTGCATGGCTAATACACAAAACTGCAGCATATAACACCACATACTTCAAGAACAAACTACAATTTCAGACCATATTTTGCTTTCCTCAAATAAAAATCGATCTGGACAAGCAATAGCTGCAAAACAAAACAGGAACCATTCTCACCTTGCAGAAAATGGATATGGACAGAGATGTGCTTGCACAGCCGCCCGCGTTGGTGCTTGCCCCCTCCGCCGCCCGCTTGCCCAACCTCCGCCGCCGCCCTCTTGCCCCTGCCGTCGCCCGCTTGCCCCTGCCGTCGCCCGCTTGCCCGATCTCCGCCGCCCGCTTGCCCGACCGTCCGCCGCCCGCTGCTGCTGCTTCCCTGCGTGCGCCGCCAGGAGAGAAAGCGCAGGGGCGATGGGTGAGGGAGCGGGGGAGTGAGACGAGGGGGTACGGGATAGGGTTCGGTGAGGGTGAGTTTGGGTTGTTTTTTTTCTGTGTGCGCGATTAGCGGTGAGGGAACGAGTCGATTCCACCGATTCGGTGGTACGAGCGTATTCCGTATCTGGAGCGAATATTCGGTTTTGAGGAACGTCTCCGTTCTGTTCCTTCTCTCAACTGAACGCAAGGATAGGTGCTGGGTGCAGAACGGTTCCATTACGTTCTACTTGGTGACAGCAACTGAACACACCCTTATATTTGGGTTCTGGGGAGCAGAAGGTCAACCAAAATCAAGGTGCATCTGTTTGTGGATTGTTCTTTGTATCGACAGAAAGTAGTGATACATTGTTCACAAGTAAATCTTTTATAATATCCACAAATTAGTATAGTTTTTTTTACAGGAAGTATAGTTTATTTTATAGATGGTGTGCTCTTCAATTTGACTGATGTAAGTATGCCGGTCCTCCCTCCCTCCCTCGTGAACCAGGCTCCCTCCCTCCCTCGTTTCCCCCGCGTGGCGACAGGGGGGAACCCTAGATCCGGCGGCGCCGCCACCTCCCCCTCCCTCCCCCTCCCTCGCCGCCGCCAGGAGGGCGCAGCTGGGCGAAGCCCGAACGGCGCAGGCGGCGGCGGGGACTCCTCGTCTCCTTCCCTGGGGTTGCTCACGCGGGGTGGAACCTCTGGGCCTGGACGTGGCTCTGGCGCTGGGAGCTTCGGCGATGGCGCGGGGATTGCCCTGCTGTGGGTCGTGGCGGGCGGTGCAAGGCAAGGGGATGGCACACCGTGCTTCGGGGATGGCGGACGACGGCAGTCAGCGGCCTAGGCGGCCGGCGGTGGGAGGTCGTAGGCAGGGGTGGCGCTGTCCTCCCAGCCTCAGCCTCCGGATGGTGATGGCAGGAGCGTGTCGAGCCCGATCTTGACCGTTTCCTGTCGGATCTGTTGTAGCCGGCAGCGGGATGGCTTCTGGGTTCGTCCGGCTTCACGAGGTCATAGGGCTGCGAGCCCGGGCATGGTGGTGGTGGCCTTTCTCCCCCGTCGGAGTTGGTCGGCCGGTCGAATAAAGGTGGATCAGCCTAGGGTCCCTCTTGTGTGGAGATGATCACCTTCCTGAGGGTTCTTGATTTGGCCGGAGTGTGGAGTTCCGGAAGGCTCCGTCGGCGAATGTACCAGCGCTTCTATGCTTGCAGTTCGCTGGATCGGATGGTATTCGATCGTGTGCACCCATGTTTTATTCCGACCGTTTGGTTCAGGAGGCGACTATCGATCCATGGTGAAGTCAGAGGTGGAGAATTCAAGAAGGCCAGGTTTGGAGAACTATCTATGGAGGTTTGAGTCGCCGTACAGTTGAGGGACTTGCTTGGTGTTCTGGGCTAAACAACAGCCGTATGTAAGTGGGGGCGGCAACACAGGTGAATTTCAGAACCTTACCTTTCAGGGTGAAAACCCAAGGTCTGGCCTTAGCTGGTTGTGCCTGACAATGGCCTTGTTGAAGGCATTGTTTTGAGAGTGAGGATTATCTTCAGGGTAAAAATCTAGATCTTTGATCGGGCGACAACGGCGCTTGTGTACTGTTCCCTTATTGGAGGCGTCGCTTTTGAAGAGCCTGGAGTTCAAATGTTGTATTGGTGGTGGTTGTACTGTTGCTGCTAGGACCGAAACACTGTAGCAGGTCTTTTATTTCTTAGTTTTTTTTTTTGTTGGTTGTGTGCATCCGTAATGCCAATAGGGTATTGCGTTGTTGCAGAGACCGGGTGTAATTGATATCTCTTGATATTAATATATGCTCTTTTCAAAAACAAAAAAAGTAAGTATTGCCTAGATGGAATAGACTCATCTCCCATTGGTTATAACATTTTGCTTTTTTGTTGCTATTCTAATACATCATCTTGATTATTTAAAACAGACCATTTAATAATCTATTAGAATAATGCTTTGAAGAGTTTCTAACTAAGACATCCGTCTATGTTTTTAGCTTCCCGTCAGAAAATACAGTCAATCGCACCACGCCTACAACAAAGTGTCAAAAATCAATTTAGATGACGCGGGAAAGCGCGCTATCCACCTAGTAGAGCTGAAATCCAAACAGCCAGGGCCCAGACGACTTAGAAACCAATTTAGTGATGAAACGTTGCCCTTTAAATGGACTCCAGACAACATGATAGAGCATGTGCTGAGAATTATGGCCTGTTGCGATAATGAATATGGGAAAAAAAAAGCAAGGCCCGCCTCAAGACCAATTCTTTTGTTCAGATATGAGCAAATTATAGAGAAGTTCTTACTCAAGAACAATTGAGTAATATTTGGCAGTACTGTGTGCAGCCATTTCTAGTAATGTTTAGCAATTCAAAATCCAAGTCGTAGACTTCTTAAAGTACAATCTTAAAAAAATGGTACTCACGCGTATAGGCCAATAGATTTATCATGCATATATATATGATAACTCTCTTAATTCCCTGTTTCTTCGGTATAAGTGCAGCTGATTTGCTGTTGCAACATAGAGTTGAGCCTTCCTACAATGTCCTCCGCTGTCACGGTAAATCCCTCCTCCACCTGAAAAGAAGAATCAAGCAGTTGGTCTCAAAGATTAAAGCATGTTGATTACTAGTATGTCCCTATAAAGAAATTCATCTATGTCTTTGAACCTATGAATTTATTGTTGCAACATGTCCGTATAAAGAAATTCATTTATGTCGATATATATTCTTGCAACTGGTGGATAGGAGAAGTGAAAACTTGCCTTTGTGGTGAGTCGCACGTGGCCCTCGTCCGTCTTCCCCGAGCTGATCATGGACATGGAGGCCCACGCGGCAAACAGCAGCGGGAGCTCGGGCAAAGCAACCGACGGCGGCGTGCCCGCCGTGATGAGCTAGAACTTGAGCGACGCCTCCGCCGGCGGCAAACCTTACGAGCCTGCCATGCCGGATATGGCGCCGTACAGATCACAGCCTAAGAGCAACGCCGCCGACACATCGGCGCTGGACCACATCGTGGCAGAGCGGAAGCGCAGGGAAGAGATCAACCAGCGCTTCATCGAGCTCTCCGCCGTCATCCCCGGCGGCCTCAACAAGGTGACGACCCTGCTGGCTCCAACTAAATCTATCCACTCTCTCGCAAATTTATGTCACCAAGGCAGGGCTTCTACTGATTCAGATGGACAAGGCGACGATCCTTTCGGACGCAACCCGCCACGTGAAGGAGCTGCAAGAGACGGTCAAGGCCCTCGAGGCCACAGGTGGCAGCAACAGCGTCGGCGGGACGGCGGTGATCGTCAAGAAGCCGTGCTACGGCGCCGCAGGGGACGATCACGGCTCCCCCTCGTCGGTCTCGTCTGGGTCCCCGGCGGCGAGGAAGAAGAGGAACCCGCTGCCAGAGATCGAAGTACGTTTCTCGGAGAAGAGCGTGATGGTCATAATCTTCTGCGACGACACCAAGGGGGTCGCCGTGAGGGTGCTGTCAGAGGTGGAGGAGGGCCTCCACACGGCATGACGTTGGCGTGGAAGATGCGGATGTGGAGGCCATGACGTTGGCGTGGATGATGCGGAGGTGGAGGAGGGCCTCCATCTCTGACAGCACCCTCACGGCGACCCCTTTGGTGTGGTCACAGAAGATTATGACCATCACGCTCTTTTCCGAGAAACATACTTCGATCTCTGGCAGCAGGTTCCTCTTCTTCCTCGCCACATGGGACCCAGACGAGGCCGACGAGGGGGAGCTGTGATCGTCCCCTGCGGCGCCGTAGCACGGCTTCTTGACGATCACCGCCGTCCCGCCGACGCTGTTGCTGCCACCTGTGGCCTCGAGGGCCTTGACCGTCTCTTGCAGCTCCTTCACGTGGCGGGTTGCGTCCGAAAGGATCGTCGCCTTGTCCATCTGAATCAGTAGAAGCCCTGCCTTGGTGACATAAATTTGCGAGAGAGTGGATAGATTTAGTTGGAGCCAGCAGGGTCGTCACCTTGTTGAGGCCACCGGGGATGACGGCGGAGAGCTTGATGAAGCGCTGGTTGATCTCTTCCCTGCGCTTCCGCTCTGCCACGATGTGGTCCAGCGCCGATGTGTCGGCGGCGTTGCTCTTAGGCTGTGATCTGTACGGCGCCATATCCGGCATGGCAGGCTCGTAAGGTTTGCCGCCGGCGGAGGCGTCGCTCAAGTTCCAGCTCATCACGGCGGGCACGCTGCCGTCGGTTGCTTCGCCCGAGCTCCCGCTGCTGTTTGCCGCGTGGGCCTCCATGTCCATGATCAGCTCGGGGAAGACGGACGAGGGCCACGTGCGAGACACACACCGCCAAGGAGCGCCGGCCTGAAGCGAGGGGAAGGGAAGGTCACCTCGCCAGGGTCGTCGTTTGAGTGAGGATCGATGGCCACGGGTCGTTGCTGGTCCTCTAGCATCTCCATGGCCCATTCAACATACTCCTTCCAACCCATATAAGTATCCATATTAGTTGACTCAAATTTGCTAAATTTAAATAAATCTAAACTATTTAGTATATAGGTTTATCCAAATTTTGATAAATCTAAGTCAACTAATATGAGTCAGGAGAGTATCATTTTCTTCTTTCTACCACGTTTATGCTAGTAACCTTTTTTGGTCGGAAAGAAAGATGAGATATTCAGTGGCTAGCTCCACCGTTTTATTTTATACTTTATTCGTTTGAAATATAAGATATTTTAGCTTTGTGAAACAAATGTATCTAGACTATTTTTAGTATAGATTCACTCAGGTTTGAAGTGAATCTAATACTAAAAAAAGTCAAGATACATTTTCTTCACAACCCTAAAACATCTTATATTTTGAAATAAAGAGAGTAATATTCCGTGTGCGCATCATCCGTTAGGAAAAAGCAGCACATGCATGACCTCTCGGATAGATCAAATTAAGTAGTAATACTCTTTCTATTTAAAATATAAGATGTTTTACTAAAATAAGTTTAGATACATTCAATTCATAATGTTAAAACATCTTATATTCTGAGATATAGAATAGAACAAGAGAAAAAAGACCCGTGAATGTATAGATAGACTCAAAGGACAATAATTGGGAGTAAACGCCCAGTCACCGTCATGATTGCTCACACGGGCCTTGAAAGGACAATAATTGGGAGTAAACAACCATATTTGTTGCGATTCTGGTTATGTCGCCTAAATCGGCCAAAAATGATATATTCTATGCCCCCATAATATGAGGGTGATGTATACTCGAGATAGAATAAAATGCAACATATGATTTCCACGCACGATTGATGTGTTGATTTGACCGCCCTCATTGAACTTTTCTTCCGAATAAAAACAAAGAGCAGGGCCCTCATTGCTCTTTGGACCGGTTACTAACCAAGATGTATTAATCAATTCAAAGTGACACTTCCCTAAAGCGAAAAATCAATCGGAAACATATAAGATCCCTAGAGATTCGGATGGGTTAGTTTAATCACTACAGAAAACTGGCGAGGCGCAGGCGTAGGCTCCGAGTTTGGTAGCTCAGCAACGATGTCATCGGCCTAGTTTATCTGTTAGCGTAGATCAAGCTGTGGGCGCAGCATCTCATCGGCCGTTGGTGTAGGGGCCGACACGTGGCCTCGGAAGACGAGGCAGTGAGGGCGAAGCGATGACGTCACAGCTACGCTGACCATCAACACATGCTTTTTTTTACTTTTCATATTTTTTGCAAAAAAAACTTTATCTCTCGATAAAACTGCCATAACTTTTGCATATGACCTCGCATCAAAAACAAATCATATGAAAATCAATCTATGTGAAAAGTTACATCCAATTTCAAATACCCTTGGTCGTTTACCCATTTTTTAGATCCTCAAATTCAAAAGAATTTTTTTGATATGTTTTCTTGAAGATTTGGACAGTATTATATGAATTTTATTTGGATGACCTTGCAATACACTAATAAAAAGACAGGATGCATGATATAAAAGATGATATGGATGTCATATTTGGATTCCTCTTATTTTTATCATCAATTTAGACATGTTATTTGTTGAATTCCAAACTACCGATTTATAGATATGAATTATTCCATATTAAAGGCAAAAAAGGTAAAATTCATTTTATTGTTATTTGAATTCAAGATTATTATTACTTATTTATCTTTGTTTACTTAAATAATTGTTTGGAATCAAATAAATAAAGGCATGTGACATTATGACCCAAGGGTTAATAGGATTGATACGGTAGGCATAGTGTGACTACTCGAAAGCTTATTCAGAAAAAACGAAGAAGTTAAACATGCTGGGACTAGAATAGCCTGAGAATGCATGACCGAGTGGGAAGTGTGACCACAAATGAGCAATTTAACCTGAGATTAAGCATATTTAGAGTTAAAAAATAGCACATGTAAGATTAAACATACTTAGAGTTAAAAATGTCAAATAATTCAAATATTTTGAAATTTTCAAAAAATTGCTCACAGTCTATGCCCGACAGCTAAAGGTTCCAGCACCAAATGGATGTTAGCCATCTAAGTGGAGCCCATCTAACCTACGGCGATGGCTTACTCTACACAGATGGCAAATGGGGCTATACCAACGCCTTCCTAAGCTGACGGGCTAGCCTACGCCGACGACAAACGTGGTTATGCCGACGACTTTTGGCCGTTGACGTCTTGCCGGTTTCCTGTAGTGAATCAATTGGGTTAGAAATTTTGTACTCAAAGATAAAAATAAAGTAATAATCTCCTTCTCCCACTCATACAATCATCCATGTAAACAATTTAGTGGAGCCAATGTAAGTAACAGTGTAACAGCGGTGATTTTTTTGGCTTGGCACAACGTTATTTGCTGAGTTAGTGCTTCCGCGGCAGCAACACGTTAATGCCACGACCCGTTGTATGACGGAACTGCTTAGGTGTCATGGCAGCCGTGCATGATCGGCACAATTCGGTGTCGTTCTATATACCCATGGATGGCACAAGTTTTGGTGTCCGCAATGATCTTTTTTAGCACAACGTTTTAACCTATAGTTTCTATTTTTAGGGTTAGCTTAATTACCAGAAATCATAGATAATCATAATAAGCATCACATATATACGATGCTTCAAATATCATCACAAGTTCACAACACGTACGAATATGACATAGGTAGCTATCAGTTCCACGATACTCCTATATAAACCTAAATAGAATTAAACACCTTATTTAACCATGCCTTAACGAACATCCTCCTCTAAAAGAGATCACAAATTCTTTCTATAAAAAAGTAGCAGGATCATGCTTTGTAAGGGTTGTCATGCGTGACGAAGCTCTTGAATTCTAGTGGCCATATAGGCGCGCTGATGCTCTCTCCGTGTTTATGATCTTGAAGTTCATCCTGGCATTGATTGTCCTCTATTCTTTGGTGGACTTGGACAAGTCAACCGAGAAATATTTTGCATGCGCGATGGCCATCGACCATAGTTACTCGACATGTCCACGCGAATCACGCACTTTTATTCTGTTCTTAGCCGTGCGATAGAGATCCAACGGCTCTAGAATCCTCGTCAGCTCTAAGATTCCTGTGCTCCACAACTTAGCCACACCGTGCTCTTCCGGGCTCGACGGCGGCGACGCCTCTGCCGGATTTGACCATTATCACGCCCACCTACGCCGCCGCACCCGGACCTAATCCCCGGCGGGGCCCATCCCTCTCCACCCGCCACCAACTCCCTACCATCCTCAACCACCTTACCCTCCTCCCGTCGGCGCTGTCGCGGGCGGGACCGACCTCCCTCCTCCGCTGCCTGCCTGCCTGCCTGCAATGCGGATGCGTTTCTACGCAGCGCGCCGGAGAACGGGCGGGACGGAGGATGCCGAGGCGTTTCGATCAGTACCCTCCTGGCGTTCAGCAGGAGCCGTCGGCCTCCGTCCCTCCCCTGCTCCGCGGTCAGCAACCCCCCAAATTTCGTCACTCTGTTTTCAGTGGTTTCGTTTTCTTCTTCTTCCCGCAGATTGGTTGGGGGTTACTCTCTCCAATCTGTTCTATGCATTCGCGTCCAGGTTTAATAACCCCTACATCTACCCAAGGTAAATTTGACCGAATCTACCCAATTGTTTATGGCTGACAGCATTGTGCTACTACTAGACTCTGTCGAGTAGATCATGTAATGGTTCTTCAGTTCACAAAATTTTCTAGTTGCTCTGATAGTTAATGCAAGAAGAGCACATATTTGTTTACTCTGCTTTCTCTCGGTACCTCGATTCCCGGTTTGATCAAGTGTAGACCACCAAAATGTTGGAGTATATTTTTCTTGGACATGGATAATGATGATAACCAAAAGGGTTTTAAGTTTTATAGTTGGCCAGGCAACGGAATAGTTGTTAGTTTGGGCCCTTCAGTTGGTCATCAGGTGGAGTTTTATAAACTTACAAAACGTAGGTTAATTCACAGATGAAAACTGACCATCTTGGGTTCAGCTTCCTCTGGACGTGGGAATCTGCCACATTGTATTCCAGTTAAATCACAATAGTAGTCTGATACTAGCTACCTTATTAGTCGTGCAAGTTAGAGGGGAAAGCAAACAAATAAATTCGACTTTCTTTGTGAACATGCTGTTTTATGGAATCTCACACCTAATTTCTACAAGACCTATCTTGGATGCCCCCCGCATATTACTTTCACTTATTGAATTGTGCTCATATAGCGCATTTTTCTGATTTTGTGTCTCTCTCTCTATATATGCTTCCTTTTAAACTGACAAAAATAGTTTTGTCATCTCTGAATGTTCTGCCTTTTTGCTCTTGCATGTTCTGGTTTTAGGTGGCCCATATTGAAGAATTTGGTTGTATTGGACCAGATCCTGTTGTATGTATATATCGAGGTGCTTCTTTCTCCAATTACACTCAGAAGACCTGAAAACAATCATATACTATGGAATCATAACATTTTTTTTTGTAAGCATATTTCTTCTCATTTATTATTCTGGACTATCAAGGATCACATCATGATTTGGGTCTGGCTTTTTTAACTATTAACTACCTACAGTACATAACTAACATCGAAATACAAATGCAAAATGTAGAGAACTAGTAAAACAAACAGACACTATTATAACAGAAGTTCTCAACTTATTGCAAATTTTTATAGAGACAAATGGAGCAAAGGTAACTGGCATGTTGCTCCAGTCTATTTTTGGCCCCTATGTCTTCTGATTCTCTCATTGATGTGTGCTTCCATGTGTGTAGTCTAAATACCTCCTTTTCTACTTTGAAGGTAATAATCCAGTTATCTAAAAAGCTACTCCCTCCGTTCACTAATGTAAGACATTTTAGCCTTTTTCTAGAACACATGTGTGTAGACTTGTTTTATTAGTGTACGTTCACTCATTTTGAAGTGTATCTAGTCCACTTTGAAATATCTAAAGGTCTTACACTACTGAATGGAGGGAGTATTTGATTTCTTCTCGTTTCTGTATTTACTGTTTGTCTCTTTCTGGCTGCGAGTGTGGCAGAAGTACTTTCCCTGCAAACTTTATTTCGAATTTCCTGAAAAAGTGCATCAACTCTTATGCACTATTTCACCGGTGTATGTCTGTTAAATAGGATTTTTGGAACCTATTGGTGGTTGAGGCATAAAATTTTCACCATTGGCTGCTATCTGAACCATTTAATTGACTGCACATATGTCTCAAACTGTTGATCAATACAGCTCAGCCATTTTTTCTAAAAAAAAAATATCTATGTGCTGAGCTGTTGCAAGACTGAACGTTTGACGTGTTATTGGTTAAATAAGTGCAGATCAAGCTCTACCACATGTGCTGAGTATTTGTTTTAAGTACAACCATCAATTGTTATTGTGATAATCGGTGCAACCAACCAAACGCGTCCACTTGTGCTCCAGAAAGTCAATACTCGTGTTTGCTTCCACTTTCCTCAGAAGCAAGCATCTGCACCTCTAGCTTGCTCACGCCATTCTCTTCTCCACATTGGACAGCAATTGTGCTTCCCTGTGTTGCCAGCTCTGAGCATTCTAATGGCAAAATTGTATTCCAACTAAACTGACAAAAAAGTAGTTTTGTCATCTCTGACTGTTTTTTGCCATGTTTGCTTTTAGGTTACACATATTGAAGAATTCAGGTGTATTGGACCAGATCCAATTGTATGTATATAAGGGAGTGCTTCTTTATCCACTCCGAAGACCTGAAAAACAGTCATACCATAATTCAGAACTTTTTTTTTTGTTTGTAAGCATATTTCCATCTAATATCATGGACCATCAATGACCATGTCATAATTTGGGTCTAACCTTGTTAACTATCAAGGATCATTAACTACTTACAATACATAATTAACAAAAAAGAGATGCTAATGCATAATGTGGAGAACTAATATACAAAGAGATCCTTTTGTGCAAAATCATATACTCCCTCCGTCCTAAAAAGGATGTCACAAATTTGTCTAAATTTGAGTGGATCTAGACACATTTTAGTGTGTAGATATATCTAAATTTTAACAAATCTAAAACATCTTTTTTTAGGACTGAGGGAGTACTAGTTTAGATTTAAAAAATAAAGATGCCCGGTTGTTAATGTGTCAGAACGTTCACTTAGATGCCGCTATTATTATATATCAACCAGAAATTAACAATGCCCTGTTGATGTATTGCCAGCTAATTATCTAGAAGAATAACCTGTGCTGAGCTGTTGCAAGGTTGGACAGATCAAGCTGCCCCCAAAGCTGTCCTACGAAGAGTAATGTTATTTTAAAGTACAACCACCCATTATGCAATCAACCTTAGCGCAGCTCATTTACAATGAACCCAAAATTCAAAAGCATTTTGAGTTGCTCCTCTGGGTTTGTGTCTGTGACAGCTTTCATGTGGATTCCCTAGCTAAAAGTATAGCTGGATTTCACCCCCAATAAGTATAGCTGAATCAGCTTCCAAGAAGGAACCACTCGATATCCTTCAAGATGTTCTAGGTGGGCATAGGTACCTACTTGTATTGGATGACGTCTGGAATCGAGAACCCTATAAGTCTGGTTCTAGTGATAGTATCATACTACTAGTATCATGCATATGATACTAGTGCATGATACTATGTCTCTAGTGCATTGTATCATATAATAGTATCATAGTAGTGGTATATTTATTGATTTGTAGAATCTCTATGTAAAATGTATGTACAAGATTTACTTACCATTATGATTTCTAGCTTTACGTGCTATGATACAGTATCTACCTATGATACACTAACCACCTCTTTCTTTATTAATTATGACGTCACATCAGATTTTTGCCAAGTTGGCATGCATGATACACCTTATGATACTAGCACTAGGACCAGCCTAAGTGGGAAAAGCTCAAGGCCCGCCTTACAAATGGTGCCAATGGTAGTGTTGTTTTGATAACTACTCGTGATGAAGAAGTCGCGAAAATAATGGGTACAATTAAGGCCTATAATCTCGCAGCTTTGGGGGATAAGTTTATCAAGGAAATTATCGAGGCAAGAGCATTTAGTTTGCAGAAGGAAGAAGAAAGGCCTTCCATGCTAGTTGTTATGGTTGGTGAGATTGTAAAGAGATGTCATGGCTCTCCTTTGGCTGCAATAGCACTAGGCTCGCTGCTGCATACAAAGACAAGCGAAGAAGAATGGAAGGCTATATCAAGAAGAAGTACCATTTGCACCGAGGAATCTGGAATTTTACAAATACTCAAGCTTAGCTACAATGACTTGTCATCGCAGATGAAGCAGTGCTTTTCTTTCTGTGCTGTGTTTCCGAAGGATTACGAGATTGATGTGGAAAAGCTGATCCAACTATGGATCGCACATGGCTTTATCGAGGATCAAAAAGAAGTTAGTCCTGATACCATTGGCAAACGGATTTTCAGCGAGCTGGCCTCAAGGTCATTCTTTGTGGATGTGAAGCAAGAAAAAGTTACCTTCCGCGAAATTGGAAAAAACACGTGGAGTTGCTATTCCAAACATACATGTAAAATCCACGATCTTATGCATGATGTTGCATTGTCCACAATGGGAAAAGAATGTGCTCTCTTGCCTGAGAAGCCAAGTCCGATTGAGTGGCTTCCAAGTACAGCTCGCCACTTACTTTTGTCTTGTGAAAAACCAGAAACTATTTTGAATGATTCTCTCCCGAGAAGATCTCTGGCTATCCAGACACTTCTATGTGATAGTCGTATGAAACATCCATTGCAACATTTGTCAAAATACAGCTCATTGAAAGCATTACAGCTCTGTACATGCATGATTTCATTCCCCTTGAAATCAAAGTATCTACATCACCTAAGGTATCTTGATCTCTTAGGAAGTGATATTGAAGCACTTCCTGAAGATATAATCATTCTATACAACCTGCAAACATTGAACGTCTCTGGTTGCAAAGAACTTTGTAGGCTTCCAAAGCAAATGAAGTATATGACTGCCCTTCGTCACCTCTACACTCATGATTGTCCAAAGATGAGTAGCATGCCTGGTGACCTCCGGAAACTCATGTCCTTACAGACACTTACGTGTTTTGTAGCAGGTCTTACTGGCTCTGAGTGCAGTGATGTTAGAGAGTTACAGCAGTTAAACCTTGGTGGACAGCTAGAGCTACATCAGCTAGAAAATGTGACAGAAGCAGATGCAAAAGTGGCAAACATCGGAAAGAAGAAGGAACTCCGAGAACTGAAATTAAAATGGACTGTTGGTTGTGAGAATGATGCAAAAGTGCTTGAGGGTCTCAAACCTCATGATGGGCTGCAGTCTATAAGTATAGAATCCTACGGAGGAACCACCTTTCCGACATGGATGTCTATGTTGCGAGATTTGGTTGCAAAAGTGGTAGGCATGGATGTCTATGTCTATCCTGCCACACCTCGAGTATCTCCAGATAGATGGTTGTGAGATCATGGAAGAGATCTTCATGCTCCCTGCATCCCTGATGGTAATACGAATTTACTACTGCAGTAAGCTCAAATCCATATTCAGCAGGAGGCTGCAACAGGGACAGTCAGCATCACGGATTCCTCAAGGGCTGTCACATGTATATTCAGAAGTGTCATTATCATCAGCCATAGCCAGGGTGGAGCATTTTCTCTTTCCATGTTTAAAAAATATAAGCATATGGAAATGTGATAGCTTAACAGGGATCCTTGTTCTTCCTCCATCCCTCAAAAGACTGTTAGTTTTCGAATGTGGTGAGTTGAGATCAGTGGAATCTCACTCGGGCGAGATACCGTCGTTATTGGAGGACCTCAACATCCAAGATTGCAAAACCCTATCAGCCCTACCAGATGGGCCACAAGCATACTCATTTCTCCGAAGACTTGAGATAACAAACTGTCCTGGTGTGAAGAGACTCCCTACAAGCCTGCAGCAACGACTAAGCAGCATTGAGGAGAAATCTCTAGATGCTCGTTATGAAGGTATGCACACATCAGTTTCTTTCTCTATTAATCTGTCACGTTTCCCCAACAAATTCAGTCATCCTTCCAGATATACTACTTGGGCTGGATCAATTGCTCTAGCCAGGTAGATACGTAACTAATGAAGATGTTTTTGATTTTTCTTTTGTGTGTAAAAGCAGACATGTATGCTTCTAGTTATCACTATGCTAGTGAGCATATTTAACCAAGCACTAGCTAGGTAAAAACGCCAAAGAATGTGGTAATAACAGCATGACTAGTACTATAACCCAAAATTTGTTGCAAATATTCCTTGGAACTTAAATTTGTTTGTTCCTTCAAGTGTAACCTCTGACGCTGCATGTGTACATACAAATTTCCTGTGGCATCATTTGTGAACAGAGCCTAGACTTGTGAAGCCCAAGACATGGATAAATGCCATCCGCAATTAGTGAGGCCGGGATCTATTTGTAACACCTTGGAGCAGCAGGAGATTTGATTATATACATGGGCATGCATGGGCCATGAACCACTATATCTGGAGTTTTTTCTTCCGGTGTTGATCGTGGTGTGGCTCCCTCATGTTAGAACTGCTTCCGCGATCCACACACAACCTAGCGAAGAGTAGGAATGGTGTTTGGATAAAGTATGTACCGTCTATCGTTGTGCTCATGGCTCTTTCCAGAGTAGCGCTTCCGCAATTAATCCGCACACACAACACCTAGCAATGTGTATCGTCCTGCTTTCATTTGCCTACATTCATTATGTATGTGGCACTTGGGGCATGTCGTTGTGTTTGTTGTTCCCAATGACATGGCAAGTTACGGCGCCATGTCTGTGATCTATGCCCGTGATTTGGAAAACTTGTGTGTGTGACTCAGATAGACGTACGTATGTGTGTAATTGTGACCTGAATGTATATCTTTCAGCATGTTTCAGTCAGAGGAAGCATGCATGTAACAGAACCTGCTGGATGTATCTTGGACTTTGTGCTCCAGGATTTACCTCTAGCCTGCAGCCTTGCAGCTGCTTTCATGCATTGCGTGTTCAGCTAATGTTATGATCAATTTATGAAGGGGGAACGTATATCTGTTTTGCTAGTTCTTGGGCGTCCGAGAACTTTTTAGGTTTTGGTCATCTTTTTTACCGTTCGATTTATCTCGTGATTCATGCAAAATAAAAGTTACACATGAGTTGCATATGTTGCATATAGGGTGTAACTGAGATTTTAATGAGTTGCAACTAGGTTGCAACTGAGAATTAGTACAAATATTATGAGTTACAACTAGGTTGCAACTGAGATTTTAGCAGAAATATTAGAATGACATCAGTGATAAACATAAGAAATTCTCGGACGCCTAATATCTAGACACTCTCAACATATATATACTCCACCATGTGCTTGTACAAATGTTCCGTACTTCCAAGAGGAGGAAAACAAAAACGAGCTTCAGTCCATCAGATGTACGTACGTATCCAAGTCCAAGACGTCTCTGTATCGGTCTGGAGCCTTGCTTCCGTATCCCCCTAGAAACTAATTTCAGCCCGTTAGTGGTTTTCGGGTGTGTGCTCTGGCCCGTATACAACAATCGCATGATGATGTGGTACTGGCCGGGTGTCGCTAGGAAAAAACAAGGTGCAGGTCCCACTTTCGTTGAACCTGGTCCACGAAAGCAGCTCCGATTAGCATCATTGGCGTTTGTTAAAAAATTACTAAAACATTGGACAACACAGGAAAATATTATGTTAAATTGAAAAAATTACACAGGCATATCTGCCAAGCATTTGATAACAGATTTATTTATTTTTATTTCAAACTACTCTCTCCGATCGAATTATTTGACTCAAATTTGTCTAGATTCATATATATCTCGACATGTTTTAGTGCTAGATACATTCAAATCTAGACAAAACCAAGTCAATTAATTTGGATCGGAGAGAGTACATACATTCTAATTGGATTGTTTAGAAACTTCAAATAAATATTATATTGTGTCTATCTTGTACTGTACATTAATTTTTGAACACTAATAGTACCATTTGGCACAGTTTTGCAGTAACACAAATTGAATTTTGAACACTAATAGTACCATTTCGCACAGTTTTGCAGTAACACAAACTGAAAAAAATACTGAAACACAAAATGGGCAAGTGACCATATATGAGCCATTACCAAACATAATTACTACTAGGCATCGTTTACAGTTACTTCTCTTTCTTAAAGGAAATAAACCACTTCTAGGCAAACACCAAAACACCACATTGTAATCCAGTAGGAAACTACTAGGCACTGTCCAGTACTAAAACCACTACTAAAGAGGTTCTTACAATCCATCAAAATAAACATCACCATCTACTATGAACATAGGACCATCCGCCACGGCTAGTCTAGTCTAAGTCAGCTCTGCCTCGCGAAGGACCTGCAACACAGCAACATGCTCAGCCTTCTCCCAAGCATCTTTACACTCCACCGCTAGGTCACGCACATGCTGCATCAGGTTCACAAGAAGACCACCCTTCGGCTTGCTAGGATGTTATGGGCATCTCTATACAGTACCGTTCACATAGTTTCCAGGGGCCTTGGAATAGAGCTTGATCAATTCCTTCAAAATGAAGGAATCAACATTGCATTCGTCCACAGATTCGCCCGAGCTCAGCGAGTCAAACTGCATGGGAGAAAAATTAACTTTGCATTCAAATAACCTATGTGACAAAATGAACTTGCAAATAAAGTCAAAGTCAAGGAATCACCGAAACTGGGCTTCCCCCATAGATGACTTGGTAAGGCAACTCATATTGATGGACATACTCATGCTCCTCTAGCCTTCTCTTCTTCTAATCATGACAACGTGATGACACTGCCTCCTACATACAGTAAACATGCTGTCCAGATGATAACTCATATTTGATTTCACTTCTTGAAGGGGAGATTGATGGAGTGCAATTGCATTTTTTGCTTACTCAGTTTTTTCCCCTATCGAGCATTCTTCTCCATATTTAGTCAAATGTCCCTAACTTTTTCCCTTTACTTTTCAGATTTCTTAGGATTAGCAGATGCATGTGTTCTATTTAATTAGTAAGCTGATGGTGGTAATTTGTTGAACTCTCATTATGGGGAAAATCTAGAGAAGTTTGGTCTATTGTAGTTTGTTGATGGACTATCTCGTTTCAGGGGAAATCTGGTGGTTAATTCAGCAGTTCACAATATATAGGAAATTCAGTTAGAGCTACTTAATTAAGTCAGCATGCAAACTATCACAGAACATTGAACAACATGCATGCTATGCTTATTTGCTTCATAACATGCTCATATTTTTGTAGGAAACGAACTAGGTTCTGTATAGCGTCACTATCTGATCTCACAGTCAGTTGTTTTCTATGCAGGTATCTTCACGATCTACTGACACTTTATTACAGTAAGCATGGGCTCATCATTAACAAACGCTAGATCATGTTCTAAACAAATATAGCCTAGATCATCTAAACTAACTATGAATCTGAACCAAAACTCTCAATCAACAAAACCTAGATCGTCTGCTACACGAGGTCAATGAAACATTACCTCGTCCTCCGCCTCCTGCTCTGCAACCACCTGCTCGACCACCGACTGCTCCGCCACCACCTGATCCGGCACCGCAAGATCTGCCACGGCCTTCACCGCAACCACATCCGTCATCACCTTCTCCGCTGCAGCCTCCTCCATGGTCTTCAACTCCTCAACGGCAGTCTCCACCACCGCCTTCTCCACGTCCAGATTCGCCTCCTCCGCAACCAGGTCGCCCTCAACGGCCGCAGCTGCAGCCACAATGCCATGCGCCTACTCCACCCACAGATCCGCCACCAGCGGGACATCTGCGGCCGCGGCATATTCCGCAACTCCGAGGCCCGCCAACCTCCTTCCCACCTCCACATCCCGCCATCATCTTCTTCGCATCAGCGGCGGGGTCCGATTCGCCAACTCCTTCCATCGCCGGGAAGTTCTCGCAGGGAGCAAGCAGTAGTTTCTCGCAGGACCGGTGGGGGTGACGAATTTGGGGAAGAAAGACGATGCGATATGGAGACAACGACCTCTTCCGGTCTTTCCAGTTCTATGGTCCGACCGCTCTTCTCCCCGTACACGTCAGCGTCGTATAATACACATACGCGAGTCGCCAGTACGACTCGACTTCCACCCAGTATCCACCCCGCATGCACCCGAAACCCGTTAACAGGCTGAAAATTATTGTCTAGGGAGGGACACCGAAGAAAAAGTCTCATCGGTCTGTGGTCTGATCAAATCATTGCCCTTGTCGAGTCCGACATGTACAGCCAGACAATTGCCCTATATATTTCAGTCCCTCTCACGTAGGGACGGCCAATTGCACGATCGATTTTCACGCAAAGCTCTAGCTAGCTAGGTCTCGCTCCCTCCACAGCGCCGCCGCAGCCGTCGTAACCATGGCCTTCTTCATGGACCTCCTCCTTCAGATCCTCTCGCGCCTTCCCGCCAAATTCCTCCGCCGCTTCAGGTCCGTCTCCACCCACCCCGATAACTGTGAAAGGCTCCCCGAGTCCATGGCCGGCTTCATATACACCTCCACCTCCACCACCACCTGCAACGACGACCGGTTAGCCCACCGCTTCTTTGACGACGTCTCCGCCTGTGGCCACCGTCCACCTCCCTATTTCGCCATCGTGCCTTCCACTCCCCCTTTCGCCATCCTGCCCAAGGACCAGCACGTCGTCCAACTCCTCGACGGCTGCAACGGCCTCCTCCTATGCCGCTGCCGCTACTACTTCCCGGACATCCGATGCTACGACCACAGATACGTCGTCTGCAATCCCGCCACACAACAGTCGGCCGTATTGCCAATCCGTTCCCAGCCCGGCGAGGCGGGCACCGTGCGTCTAGGTTTCGACGCCGCCGTGTCACCCCACTTCCACGTCTTCGCCATCTTGCTAGGCAAACAACGCCACGTCACAGGAGTAGAAGTCTATTCCTCGGAAACCAACACATGGGTTCACAAGGACAACAATGTGTCCTGCCAACCTATGTGGCTCAGCGTTCATCGCTCAGCAACCGTCTTCCTTAACGGCTCTCTGCATTTCTGCACCATCAGCCATGACTGGGCCTGTCGTGTCACGGCGGTGGACACCGAGGGAGAAACATTGACCAGCTTCGATCGCCCGAAAGATTTGTATGACGGTTTTATCCAGATGTCCCAGGGAAAGTTACACTACGCCTGCTTTGCCAGAGACGAGCATGATGAGGGGGATGCTGACATTCAACTAGAGGTATATGTTATGGATGATTACGACAGCAAAGAATGGACGATGAGGCATAGCGTTAAGGTTTCAGACATTTTGGAAGGGATATGTATATACAACAACATGAGATGTCTTGGTTTGGTTGCGATTCATCCCGACTGCTCTAACTTGCTCTTCTTCACGGTGGGGTGGAATAGCTCGCTCGTGTGCTATAACATTGGTTCTCGGCACGCCAAATTGGTTACTGAGCTTGGAAGGGTTCGCCTGCCGTATGTGCCATATGTGCCAATGTACTCGGAGCTGCAATCTTTGCAGATGTGATCAACGGCAGACTGTTGGCGCCTTTATAAGAACTTGGCTTTCTTGTTTTCATAAAACCCACCAGTTCTGCGTGCTAAGGAACTTCAATGTTGTTCCAGTTGTGTACGTCCAATTGGAATACACTCATGTCCACATATTTTTATGTTTGGTGCAATGGTGGCTCACCATGAATGTCGGCTACTTGTGGGCTTATCAGTTATTCAAATTTCCACTAAATGTTCTGTTCTTATTACTTGTTTCTTTTTATTAGGGGAGTTATTACTTGGGGTCAAAGAATTTCTTTTTTTTCGCGAAAACGCAAAGTTTGTGTTTTGATTTATTGATAAAAAATGAGATTTCTGTACAAAATTTACACGCTCGAAAACAAGCGAACACCTTGCACAACACAACCCACTCGACACGGTAATCTAGACGACGGGTAACAGGGCACACAGTCCCTTTTCCCCGGCATCAGCCCAGATGCGAGCATCGGATCGGATTATACTCAGGATCCCTCCCAGATCCAGTGAGATGTTCTCAAAGACGACAGCGTTCCTAAGCTTCCAGATCCACCATGCCGTCAACATCACGAGTGATGATGAGCCCTTATGCATGGCACGGGGGGGGGGGGGGGGGGGGGTAGATTGGCACACCTTGAGCCACCAGTCGATGAAGTCCATCTCATCCTCCTCCCGGGGGGGGGGGGCAACCGTAGATCAAATCCAAGATAGGACCTCATGCCAGATCGATCTCGAGAAGGGGCATCCAACGAGTAGGTGCCTCATAGTCTCAGCCGATTGATCGAACAAGGGGCAGGGGGTGCGGTAGTCCATACCGAGCCAGCCTCTCATCTGTCCAACAGCGGTCTTGGCAAGCCAACCAGACAAACAACTTGACCCGTAGTGGGGCCCAGGTCCATGAGTTCAGCATCCAAGATCTTGATAGGAGGGCCCCCTCAAAGAGGAACTCGTAGCAAGACTTGGAAGTGTATTGTGCATCTGTCGTCCACCTCCAGAGAAGGGTGTCTGTCTCCTCTAACAAGTGGAAGTACCGAAGCCTGATCCATAGCTGAACATAATGCCAGAGGGCAAGCAAGCTCAGCGCGCCCTGGATGTCAGCGATCCATTGGCGCTAAAGGAGCACCTCTCTCACCGTGTGGCTCTTACGAGCGCGTTTTTGGAATAGCGCGAAGAGCTCTGGCGCTATCTCCTTAATGGTCCTCCCATCAATCCACCGGTCCCTCTAGAAGAGGGTTGTGTTCCCATTCCCAACTACCATCGTAGTGGAGGCATCGAACACCTGCAGCTCAGTGCTGGAGAAATGCATATCGAGGCCGCGTCAAGGTCGTAGTGGGTCGGTACATGATACGTCCAAAACGTATCTACTTTCTCCAACACTTTGCTATTGTTTCTCCTCTAAACTTACGTGATTTGGATACAACTAACACAGACTGACGTTGTTTTCAACAGAATTACCTTGGTGTCTAGTTATTGTATAGAAAATCAACTATCGGAAAAAATCCCGGAAAATATGCCAAAAATTATATTTCACCAGAAGATCCACGGAGCCAGAAGACGAGACGGAGAAGGGGCCTAGGGGGCCCACACCCATGCCAGGCGCGGGCCCACCACTGGCTGCGCCTGGGGGGTGCAGGCACCCCCTCGGCCTCCCTCTGTGCCTATAAGTTGCCTTTCGACCTAAAAACCGTGGGGGGTTCGATAGTTTTCCAGAAAGAGTTCCGCTCTACCGCTACCACCAGAAACCAAGATTCAGATCCAAAAACTCCGTTCTGGCACCCTACCGGGCCGGGGAATTTGGAGAGGATCATCGCCATCGTCATCACCAACGCATCTCCATCAACCACCGATGTTTCTCTCATCCATGAGTGAGTAATCCCCCGCTGTAGGCTTGGGGATGGTAGGGATTGGATGAGTTCTATCATGTAATAGACTATGATTGTTAGGGCATAGTGCCTAGTATCTCTATTAGTGCTATTTGACTTTGTTGCAACTTGTTGTGCTTAATGCTTGTCACTAGGGCCCGAGTGCCATGATCCCAGATCTGAACTTATTATTGAATCATTATGATAGTATTGTTTGTGATCTTATCTGCAAGTTGTGTACACATATCATTGTCCTGATCCAAAGGCCCCGAAGTGACAATAATTGGGCAACCGGAGGGGATGGCTGTGGTGTGAGGATCACATGTGTTCACGGAGTGTTAATGCTTTGCTCCGGTGCTCTATTAAAAGGAGCACCTTAATTGCCAGTAGTTCCCTAGAGGCCACGCTGCCACGGGCTGGCTGGATAGAAGATGTTGTGCAAGTTCTCATTGCGAGCACATATGACTATATTTGGAGCACATGCCTAGGATTGTTTAGTACTTGGATGCTTGTTATTATTTATTTGCAATGCCCTATATCTTGAAGTTATATGTTTAGACTCGTCCATGCTTCGACCATCCATCCATCCCTATGCCTACCGCACTCGAATCCCACTGTTTACTGTTACTGTTACTATTGCTTTTGTTCCACTGCTTCTGTTGCTTTGCTGGTGCTACTAAAAACTGTTGCTACTGATAAATTCCTGTGAGCAAGAACTATTTTCAGGTGCAGCTGAATTAACAACTCAGTTGTTAAGGCTTGCAAGTATTCTTTGGCTCCCCTTGTGTCGAATTAATAAATTCGGTAATACTACCCACGAAGACTGTTGCGATCCCCTATACTTGTGGGTCATCAAGACTATTTTTCTGTCGCCGTTGCCGGGGAGCATAGCTTTATTTGTAAGTTCACTTGGATCTATTATTGTTCACTACTACTTCTTTCATCATGGGAAAGACTCGTGATGGAAAGTTCTCTATTTTACCATCCACTACAAGAAGAGGTATAGTCCTAATACCTCCGCTGCTCTTGATTCACTCTGTTATAAGTAAGCTTGTTACACCACCATCACATACTCATGCTATACACACTGCTACTACTACCGAGTCTGAAACTGCTTTTGATACTCATGATGTTACTTCTATTGTGCTTGATGCGAGTGGTTCATTAGGTCCTTTTCTAGATGCTACTATGGCTAGTCTGAGAAATACCGAAACTCCTAGTGAAGACACTGTTACACCTGTTAGCTCACCTGAGTCTAGAGAGAGTTATGATATTAATGATGGTTACATTGAGTTTACAGATGAATTCGTTGAGGAGTGCCGAAACACACATGGTACTAGTACTATTAAGAGTCTCCTTGCTAGAAGTACTATTATTTCTAAGTTGTCCTCTGATCATAAGTTTGTCACTTCTCCCATAGATATTAAAGATAAAGATTATGATTTCTCTCTTGATTTATCTTATTTATATATTGTTGAGAAAGAACCTTTCTGTGGGACTGAAAATGAGAGTGTTGTGGCACATATGAATGGGCTACTATGAGTGCCTTATTCTCTGATGATTTTAAGATGCGCAAGTACTTTGTTACTAATATCTTCCCTTTTTCACTAAAAGGAGAAGCTAGGGCTTGGTTTAATAGATTACCTCCTGGTTCCATTGATAGCCCTGATTGTTTGATTGCTTCTTTCTTCCAGAAATATTTTCCTCCTAGTGCTAGACATGCTGCTTTGCAGAGACTTTTTGATTTTAAACAGGGAGAATAAGAGAAATTGTCTGAGTCATGAACAAGGTTCTGTGCCTTGATTCATGCACATCCTGGATGTCCATTACCTAAGAATGAGTTTCTTGATATATATTATAATAGACTAACTGGTGATTCTAGGACATACCTAGATAGCTTTGCTGATTGTGTTTTCAGGAAAAGAACTCCTACAGATACTGAAGAATTAATGGTTAAGATAAGCAAGAATTATGATGATTGGACTTCAACTGAGCTAAATACACCTGAGCCTATTACTCCTGAACCAGTTATGCCTGAACCAGTTCCAACACCAACAACAAAGAAGAGGGGAGTAATTGCATTAAATGATGAAGTGATGAAGAAAGCTAAGAAATGTGACTACTTAGTGATGAAGTTCATAGATGAATTCGTTGAGGAGTGCCGAAACACACATGGTACTAGTACTATTAAGAGTCTCCTTGCTAGAAGTACTATTATTTCTAAGTTGTCCTCTGATCATAAGTTTGCCACTTCTCCCATAGATATTAAAGATAAAGATTATGATTTCTCTTTTGATTTATCTTAGGCCCCGTTCGGAATCACTCCAGCTCTCAACTCCTCTGCCGGATCTAGCAGAGTTGTCCCGAACACTACAGATTCGCGGATCCAAAACGAGCGAGCGGAGCGGCCTCCAGTGCAAAAATGTGGAGCGACAGTTTTTGGAATCCACGGAACGAAGAATCGCGGAGCGGCTATAATTTACAACCCTGCCACCGATTAGTGATTGAAAAGGTATGTCTCTTCTCCTTCCTCTCGCTCATCTTTCCCAAACAGAAAGGATGGCAGCTGAACCTAAAAGATCACTCACCGATTCGACCCGCACCATCGTCTGATTGACGCCCGCAGCCACCAAAACGAGACCGTCGGAGACCGAATCGGTGTTCTGGCCGCTCAAATCGGAAATCACCCGCCGCCAGATCTTGCGGGAGGATCGGTTCGAGATGGAGCTACCAGCCGCCGACAGGAACTCAAAAAGCCGCCATGAGGAGCTTGCCACTGCCGCCTCCCTGCTGTCACAACGAAGCTCTCTGTCATGCCTCGCTCAACTATTGGACACGACCCAGCCTTTGTAGCACTAACGGGCTCAATATCCATCAGCCTATAGCTCCCACCCACCAGACTGGACTGGAATTTTACCACCCAAACGGGCTCCATCCGGATCTAATGGGCTGGCAGCCCGTGCTCTCACGGAGCGGAGCCTCCCGAACGATGTTGGCTCCTCCTCTCGATCGGGGAAGCTGGAATCGCTAGGAGCGCAGCGGAGCGGAGGAACTTCACGGAGCAGTCTGTTGCCGAACGGGCCCTTATTTATATATTGTTGAGAAAGAAACTTTCCGTGGGACTGAAAATGAGAGTGTTGTGGCACATATGAATGGACTTTCTACTATGAGTGCCTTATTCCTCGGACGAAAACACACTACGAACAGAGGGAGACATAGTTTTTGTGATGCAAACCTCACGTTGTGTTTGAGCAACATACTGTGACTACTTAGTAGAAGGCGTGTACCCCTTCTAAGTTGCCACCGGATCTCTGTCTTCCTTCGCTTTTTCAACCTTACTTTCAAAGGCTTTATTTGTTTGAAGGGTTTGAGAAGCCAACAACAAGCAACAGCCCCTCTATTTGTACTTACATGGAAACATCATGAGAGACCACCTTTTGTTCCGTGAACACTTTTGCACAACTCCATTCACAAAGAAATATACAAGAGTGTAGACACTATAGAGCAACCATGAAACCACTTCTTGGCCAGGCCAGTACTGATCCTAGTTTCAGACATAAAAAAGTTACGAAAAAATTGGTTAGACAAGAATGATAAATTAAGAAAAATCTTGGTAATAGAGATTGTCCTAGCATTTGTAACGGACATCGCAATTGGTAGATCAGGCTGACCAGGAAAATAGAAACTTTACGAACATCTCTAGTATACTACAATAAACAACAACAAAGTGCCTCAAAGCAGAAGTTAAACATACAAGTCTATTACTACAACAGAATATATTTTAACATGCTAACTGTCTATTACTAAGACTAATACTGTATGCTCGCAAAGTTGCTGCGATATATAGGACTCAGGAAACTCGAAACAGATGTGGATTTCTTGGATGAGGCAATGGTATTTGGTAGTTGCTGACTTGACAACTCTGACCGGGCATGCAACATTCTTCACGAGACGACTAAATAAATATTATTAGAATCAGGATACCATACACTTTCATATACTATACATTTGGTATTATATATTTTGGTATTTTAGTAGTATGCATAGTTGGTCGAACATTATAAAGCTTGCCTTTGATACACAATTAATATGCGGAGTAATATGAAATAGAGTGAGTAGAATATATTTGTTTTTCTCCTGAAAATATTAGGTTTTTTCCAGCACCGAGGTATGCGGTGTTGACATAGCAAAGTTCAACAACATAGAGGATGTCGTTGATCAAAAAAGTTAGATTTGGTTAAACTTTTAGAAGAGAGGTTATTTTGGGCTAAACTTTCTAGAGGGTCAAATTGTCACGGTATCCAAACAGAGTTCCATATGGAAGTCTGGATTCCGCTGCAATATTCTACCAAGTACATAATGATCCCAACTCAAAAAAAAGTACACATAATGATCCATCTTTCAATCCTGCTTTTTAACACATCACCATCCTGATAGTGTTAGGTTAATTGAGAACCTAGTTAGACCAGGGTGTGACGACGGTCGCGACTTCAAGACCAGGGTGGCGCGTGTTCGTGGGTGACGGGTTTGGTGGAGCTTTACAAAGTGCTCGGGTGGGTGGCTCCGGAGGGGTCGGGAGAAATCCTTGTCTGTTGACACCGGCACGGTGACGCCCGCGGGTATCACCTTCCTTCTTGAAGGGTGTCGGGGCCCTCTGGCGGAGGCGGCTCCGGGAGGTGACGTGAGATCCCTAAACCGGCGGCGGTCCGATAGGCCCGGGGGAGCTCAGTGGCAATGGTGTTGCTACTTGGCAGCCGGGATTTGCAGGTGCGGCGGATCTACTGGTGGGAGGAGGAGCTAGGTCTGGGGTGGCGGTTGGCGTGCTCGGTGGCACCCTTGCTGTAGTGCGCGCGGCGGGACTTCACGAGCCTCCGCGGGTTCGACCGGGCCTGAGGGCCTGGTTTGTCTTGCTGCTGCATCCGGTCGGCTACCACCTGCTGGTGATGGAGGTAGTTCCCTCCCGCGTACTGCTGACATGCCGGCCATCGCCGAAGTCTCCGCTCCCTCGGCTTACCGGCTTCGCTCCATGGTTCACGGTGTGACGGCGGTCGTGAATTCAAGACCAGGGTTGCGCGTGTTCGTGGGTGACGGGTTTGGTGGAGCTTTACAAAGTGCTCGGGTGGGTGGCTCCGGAGGGGTCGGGAGAAATCCTTGTCTGTTGACACTGGCACGGTGACGCCCGCGGGTATCACCTTCCTTCTTGAAGGGTGTCGGGGGCCTCCCTCCCCCCCCCCCCCCCCGCTGCGTACCGCGGGAAACCCTAGGCCCCGACCGGACACCAGTGTCGTCATCGTCACTCCCCTTCTTCGAGGTGTTGTCTTGGTACGCAGGCGCTTTGGACTGCGGGATGTATGGTGGTACTTCTCTGTGGTGTGTGTGTGTGTGTGGGGGGGGGGAGGGGGAGGGGGCACCGGTTGCGAGTTGTTTCCGTTTTCGGCACACCGCCGTTCTCAGCTTTCTTTTTCTTTTCTTTCTTCTTGCGTTTCGTGTAGGGCTTGGGATCTCCCTGGCGCCTTGTATCCTGTGGTGTTTGTTCCTTTGGGCGATGTGCTGTCTGGCCAGTAGCGGTCTCACTTGTATGCTTTATTTATAAAGCGAGGCAAAAACCATTTACCATTTATGTTGCTTTTTCTGGTCTAGATTCTCCACAGCTCTAAGATTCCTCTGATATATTCCTTACCGTGCGATGAAGATCCAACGGGTCTGGAATGCTCTGCCCTCGTGAGAAAAAAAAAGGAATCCTCAGCTCGAAGATTCCCGTGCTAGAACTGAACCGCTCCGGCCGAGGCGCTCTACGGCGGCGATGGCGCCGCCGCATTCGGCCGGCCTCCAATCCGACGAGGTACGTCCGCCTCCTCCCTCCAAAGCCCCTTCACCATCCTCCCGTCGGCATCCACCGCGGGATCGACCTCCCTCCTCCGCTGCCTGCCTGCAATGCTGACGCATTTCGATCAGTACCCACCTGCCGTTCAATGGAGCAGCCCCAGGGACGGCGGACTTCGCCGGCCTCCCTCCCCTGCTCCGCCTTCAGGAACCCCCGTGTTCGTCGTCGGTGGATTTGTTCCCCCTTTCCTCCTTTGCTTCCCGAAGATTGGTCGGTGGTAACTATCGTTTATCCCGCTCAATAACCAAATTATTATTTTTCTTACGGCTTTGCACTACTAGATTGTATGTGTCACTTTCCTCCTGGCATCTAGACTGTCGAGTAGACCATGAAATGATTCACCCAGATTTTCACAATAGTTTACCCTGATTCTGCTGGCATCTTTGGTATCTCGTTGAAATATACTTTTCTTGTATAGTGGCAAAACAAAAGGTTTCGATTCCTTTCATCCTGGGCAGGCAGAATCTCCAACATGATATGTGTGTGTTACTTTCCTCTAGCTGGCAAAGCAACATAGGAGTAGTAGTTCTTAGTATGGACCATTCAGTTCAGAATCTCCAGCGTCATACCTCTACGTGTTGATTTCCTCTACCTGCAAGCCAAAGCAATGGGTTAGTTCTTAGTATGGGCCATTCAGTCTAGAATTTCCCAACACTATCCTTTCTGCAAAGAATCTGCGCGTCTAGCTTGCTCACACCACTAGCATTAGGTTCCATTTTCCTCTGAAGCAAAGCATCTCCACGTCTAGCCTGCCCACACCACCAGCATTAGGTTCCATTTTCCTCTGAAGCAAAGCATATCTGCACATCTAGCCTGCTCTACCATTCTCTGCACCCTGAACTGCAATTGTGTTTTCGTGGGGCATTCTCTTCTCCAACCCAACCCCAATAGTGTTTCCCTGTGTTCCGCGTGTGTGGCGAGCTTTGAGCATTCCAATGGCGGAGCTGGTGGCCACCATGGTGGTCGGACCACTGCTGTCCATTGTGAAGGAGAAGGCGTCCAGCTACCTGCTGGACCAGTACAAGGTGATGGAGGGAATGGAGGAGCAGCACAGGATACTCAAGCGCAAGCTGCCGGCCATCATAGACGTCATCGCCAACGTCGAGGAGGCCGCATCCCACAGAGAAGGGGCTAAGGCATGGCTCCAGGAGCTCAAGAGGGTGGCTTACGAGGCAGACGAGATCTTTGACGAGTTCAAGTATGAGGCGCTACGCCGCGAAGCAAAGAAGAACGGCCACTACACCAAGCTCGGCTTCGATGTAGTAAAACTCTTTCCGACCCATAACCGTTTTGCGTTCCGCGAAAAAATGGGGAAGAAGCTATGCAGGGTTGTGCAGGCCATTGAGGTCCTTGTGGCTGAGATGAATGCCTTTGGGTTCAAATATGAGAGGAAGACACCACCATCCAAGCAGTGGCGGCAGACGAATCATGGTATGTTTGATCCGAACAAAATCATCAGCAGATCAAGAGAACAAGACACTAAGAAAATCGTTGATCTACTGCTCGGTCAAGCTAGCAATGCAAATCTCACGGTTGTTCCTATTGTTGGAATAGGGGGGCTAGGAAAGACCACCTTAGCGCAGCTCATTTACAATAAACCTGAAATTCAGAATCATTTTGAGTTACTCGTTTGGGTCTGTGTCTCTGACAACTTTGACGTTGATTCCCTGGCTAAAAGAGTAGCTGAAGCAGCAGCTACCAAGAAAAGCCAAGTACGAGATGGACTAAGTGGGCGCAGGTACCTTCTTGTATTGGACGACATCTGGAACCAAGATCCTGTTAAGTGGGAAAATCTCAAGGCTCGCCTTACAGATGGTGCCAATGGCAGTGTGGTTTTGACAACTACTCGTGATCAAGGGGTCGCAAAAATAATGGGTACAGTTGAAGCCTATAATCTTGCAGGTTTGAAAGATAGCTTCATAGAAGAAATTATCAAGACAAGAGCATTCAGTTTGCACAAGGAAGAAGAAAGACCTGCCGTACTAGTTAGTATGGTTGGAGAGATTGCGAAGCGATGTCGTGGCTCTCCCTTGGCTGCAACAGCTCTGGGCTCTATGCTGAGTACAAAGACCAGCGAAGAAGAATGGAAGGCTATATCAAGCGGAAGCAACATCTGCACTGATGAGTCTGGAATTCTCCCAATACTCAAGCTTAGCTACAATGACTTGCCATCCCAGATGAAACAGTGCTTTGCTTTTTGTGCTGTGTTTCCCAAGGATTACGAGATTGATGTGGACAAGCTGATCCAACTCTGGATTGCACATGGCTTTATCTTGGAGCAAAAACAAGTTCGTCCTGAAACCATGGCAAACATATTTTCGATGAGCTGTCCTCAAGGTCATTCTTTATTGATGTGAAGCAAGTCAAGACCCCATTACATGAAATTTACCGCAGTGAGGGTATTTATTCCCATAATACATGTAAAATCCACGATCTTATGCATGATGTTGCACTGTCCACAATGGAAAAAGAATGTGCTCTTGCACCCGAGGATCCAAGTCTGGTTGAGTGGCTTCCAGATACAGCTCGTCACTTACTTTTGTCCTGCGAAAAACCAATCACTACGTTGAATAAATCTTTGGCAAAAAAATCTCCGGCTATCCAGACACTTCTGATTGATAATTATGTGGAAGATTCATTGCAGTATTTATCCAAATACAGCTCTCTGAAAGCATTACGGTTCCTTACGGGGAGCATGTCATTCCCCTTGAAATCAAAGCATTTGCATCACCTAAGGTACCTTGATCTCTCCAGAAGTGGTATCAGAGAACTTCCTGAAGATATAAGCATTCTATACAACCTGCAAACATTGAACATCTCTGGCTGCCGAGAAATCCGTCATCTTCCAAGGCTAATGAAGTATATGACTGCCCTCCGTCACCTGTACACCCATGGTTGTCGAAAGTTGAGGAGCATGCCTGGTGACCTCCGAAAACTCATGTCCCTACAGACACTCACGTGTTCTGTAGCAGGTCGTACTGGCTCTGGGTGCAGTGATGTTGGAGAGCTGAAGGAGTTAAACCTTGGTGGTGAGCTAGAGCTACGTCGGCTACAGAATGTGACACAAGAAGATGCAAAAGCGGCGAATCTTGGAAATAAGAAGGAACTTCGAGAACTAACATTAAAATGGTCTGATCGTAGTCCGGATGATGCAAGCAGGGACCTGGATGCAAGAGTGCTCGAGGCTCTCAAACCTCATGATGGGCTGCAGGCCGTGAGGATAAAATTCTACGGAGGCACCACCTTCCCAACATGGATGGCTATGCCGCAAAACATGGCTGAGATCCATCTTTCCGATTGTGAAAAATTGCAATGGCTATTCAGCTGTGACAAGTCCTTCACTTTTCCAAATCTGAAGGAGTTCACACTACAAGGTCTGGAAAGTTTGGAGAAATGGTGGGAAATAAGTAACATGGAGCAAGGAGAAGAGATAATATTTCCTCAGCTCGAGAAGTTGTCTATTGTTGGTTGTGCAAAGTTAACAGGGTTACCACAAGTAACACTGCTTGGAAAATCTCATGGTGCAATGGCACAGTCGGCCTTTCCAGCACTGAAGGTTCTCAAGTTGGAGAACTTGAAGAGTTTTGAGAGATGGGATGCAGTTGAAGGATCTAAAGGAGATGAGATAATGTTTCCTCAGCTTGAGGAGTTGTATATTGAAGGCTGTGAAAAGATGGCATCATTATCAGGACAAGAAAAGGTTTGTCCAAAGCTAGCAACAAAAGCTATATCACCAAAGCTCAGTGTGCTAGATATGCAGGGAAGTGAGGAGGATCTCTTCCTCTGGGTAGCTAGACATATGACTTCATTGGCCTACCTGAAACTGCAGGGCCGTGGAGAAATGGAGACAGCCTCGGCGGCGGTTAATCATAGTTTGAAACAAGTGGTGGACCTAATGGGAAAAGGGAATCATAATGATTTTCCTCTAGCAGATGTGCAGTTAACTGGCCTGAAGTCGGGTGTAACTGAGCTATGTGCATGTTTTGTACAGCTTCAAAACTTGTACATTCAGGACTGTGCTGCGCTTGTGTACTGGCCAGAGAAAGAGTTCCGAAGCTTGGTATCCTTGAGGACCCTAAGTATTAGGTACTGCAAACAACTGGTTGGACATGCAAAAGCTCCTGCAGCTGAGCCATCAACAACATCAGAATCCTCAAGTCAGCTCCTGCCACGTCTCGAGTCTCTCTCGATATATGGTTGTGAAAGCATGGTAGAGGTATTTGAACTCCCTGCTTCCTTGAGGGACATGGAAATTTGTGTTTGCACTAAGGTCAAGTCGGTATTCAGCAGGGGGCTGCAGCAGGGACAGTCTGCATCATCAGATCTTAAAGGGCCGTCACCTGTATATTCAGCCATAGCCAGGGCGGAGCATTTGCTCTTTCCATGTCTAGAATATATAGCCATAGAGAGGTGCGATAGCTTAACGGTCCTCGTTCTTCCGCCATCCCCCAAGAAAATATTTGTTTTTGAGTGTGCTGAGTTGAGATCAGTGGAATCTCAGTCCGGAGAGTTCCCATCGTTGGAGGGCCTCTATATCAAAGATTGCAAAACCCTGTCATCTTTACCTGATGGGCCAGAAGCATACCCATCTCTCCAGGATCTTAAGATTGTAGAGTGCCCCGGTATAAAGAGGCTCCCTACATGCCTGCAGCAACGTCTAAGCAGCATCAAGTGGAAACAACTAGATGACCGTTACCAAGGTATGCACGCGTCGGTTTCCTTCTGCATTAGTTTGTCACATTTCAGCAACAAATCCGGACATGCTTCGACATATGCTACTCGAGCTGGATCAGTTGCTGTAGCTTGCTAGCTAGATGCATAACTAAACGAAGATGCTCTTGATCGTTTTTCACTTATATTTTTGATACTACACCAGTGAGTATATTTAACCAAGTAGTAGTTAGATAATGGTAAATGGCACACACACACACCAAAGATAATTCTATAACAGCATGACCAGTATGGTAGTATGAAGACCCAACATTTGTTGCAAATATTCCTTTCATTTAATTCTTCATTCCCTCAATGCATGTTTTTTCCCAGTGTAAAAAAAGTTGATGTGACATTATTAAATACTTAAATAGTTTTCTATGACACCTTTTGTGAACAGAGCCTAGCCTCCTGAAGAAGATATGGAGAAATGCCATGGGCAGAGATTAGAGAGCTGTCCATGTGCAACATCGTCGCCATGGGAAGCTACCAAGCAGCAAGCAGGAGCCATCGATCCGTACTATATTTTGAGGCTTGCTTCTGGTGTCGACTGCGTGTGCCCTCCTTCGCGTAACTGGTTCCGCTGGGTAATCAAAATTGAACTAAAACCGCGACAAAGCAATATGGAACGGAGGGAGTCGCAAGTAGCAAGCAAGAGATTTGATTATATGCGTAGGGCATCGGTCACTATATTCTGAGCTCGCCTCTGCCGTTTGATTGTGCTGAGGCATCCTTTGCAGAACTGTTCCCGCATGCGCATCCAACCTTAGCTAGAGCAAAAAAATCATGGTTGGATAAAAGTAGGCGTATGCCGCCGTTTCTCTTGTTCCGAACAACGCTATGTATGCCGCTGTATCTCTTGTTCCGAACAATGCCATGACCGTGGTGGTCTCTGCCTTTTGTTCGGAACACACCGTCTGTAACTGTGAACTCCTCCGGGATATATGCAGAAACCTGGCTCTGTCATGCTTGTGTGCTATGTATGTATTAATCCTCCTTGAGTAATAATGCATATACGCAATTGCTTCATGCATGGCGTGCCCGGCTAATGTTGTTCAGTTAATTTCTGAAGAGAAAAATGTTGTAGTAGTACTGTACCTAATTTGAAACAATGTTGTAAGAATACGCAATTGCTTCGTGCATGGCGTGCGCAGCTAGCGGTCGATTTCTGAAGGGCAAAAGATGCAGGTGTACCTATTCTTGAACAATGGTCTCAGGATACAAGACATGAGGGACAAACATACATTCTGTATGTTATCTTTCAGGTCCTGCACCTGCAGGTAAACGTAAGAATACAGAAAAGAAAGTTACGGTCGGCGAACGGATGGGGTCACCGGCAGGATGCTGAAGACGCCAAGGCCACGAAGACGATCGTAATCGTCAGCATTACTCGCAGCGGTCATTCTGAACTCTTTGCTGTCGAACATGACACCTAATTGCAGCGCTACCAAAAAAGTAGACCGATTGCTTGGACTTTTATAAATATATAAGAGCAGATATATGTCAAGGAGGATGTTTCAAATGTCAATGCTAATTATTTTACACACAAAAGATACTCGCTTTCAAATGTCGGAGTAGATGATTTTTGTACACAAAAAATGAAGAAAAACAAGAAATTAGTGCTGGATGTGGGGTCCACGCTCATAAAAAAGAAAAAAATAAATGCTGGCTGTGGGGTTCGAACCCACGCGCACTTGAGTGCAGAAGATCTTAAGTCTTCCCCCTTAACCACTCGGGCAAACCAGCTCTTGTTGATTTTTAATCTTTTTTAACTATTTAACCTACTTTACTGTACACACTGCTGCATATGTGTCAACGTGTCACCTGGCTCCAGAAATGCTTATTTTGTACTCACCCTATCCCAAATTATATGTCGCATTTTTGTTTCAATTCGCACGTATCTATATACTAAAACACATCTTCATATATACTTATCTAGGCAAATCTGCGCAAGTAATTCGGGAAAAAGGGAGTATGATATTTCAAATAACCTTACAAGTTTCTAAGTCAAAGATGCTTTGCTTATGCACGACCACTGTAAAGCCATGCTAGTCATGTTGAAACACGGCGAATTTAATATCCCAAACACTCTGGTTTTTCTTTTGCTGGTTTTCTCTAAAATAGTAGCCTGATTCCATTGTTATTATACATAAATTGCAGAACCCCTGTATCTGGGGTGTTTCTCAAAAATAAACCGTTGCATCAAGACATCACATACTTTCTCTAGAAACATTACACTCTTTCTTCCACTATGGTGGTTCTGAGCTGCCTACTGCTCCACTCCAGCACTATGGTCTCCTTGTGCACCGGCTTCGAGGAAGAGGGCACCTCTCCGTGAAACTCGAAACACGACCTCACCGACTTGCACCTGCTCATCCTCACGCTCCTCAGCATCCTCCCCTCCGGGTCCTACACAAACAGTGCAAAAACCATGTTTAGCGCAACTCCTCTTTAGTTATAATCGAGTCGTCACAATTGCTTTGGGGAATCTTTGAGATGTAACTGCTCACATTAGGGGTGTCGTAGCCTCCATCGGAAGCGTCACAGAGATCCAGCGCCAGAAGCCTTAGCAGTGGTAACTGCAATGGGCAGCAAATACGGTTTGTAGTTACAGCTTAAGATGGTGCAAAGGTTCAATGTGTTATAGATTACACAAGGTAATGCTAGATGATACCTCTCTCATAGCATCTGTTATGATGGTTCTTCCTATACCTCTACCCTGCAGTTTTCAAGATTCAGGGAAAAAAAGAACTCTTCAGAATTTAAACCAACTTATTTCTTGTGCAAAATTAGGTGTAGTGGGTCCAAAGAGCATGTGTATGTAGTTGTTCATACTCACCGTGTGCCTAAGTAAGACATCTTCCAGACCTTTACAGTTCAAAATAGAAGAAAGCCCATCAAGTGTTATTTGACCGCATTCCTGCATATAAGAGAAACATGAGGTACATAAGAGATGGTGTTTAGATGATGTTTATGATTTCAGCCATCTATCAGAATTCAAAATTTACAAATTATGTATTTGCAACACTGAAAACTTATTAAATATCAAAATGAAGTTCCAATAATATATGCAACATAAGAGCGCTTTGTATAAACTTATTAAAATTAGGTATTAGCACTGAAATCCACAGTTTTCACTTCCAAATAAAAGCTATAGATATAAATTAGTATAAAGTATCCTAATACAAATATACTAGTATTGCGTAGTATTCACAGGTAGTTTGTCCATACCTCAAGGTGTAAACATGTCAGGTTTGGCCACCCAGACGAGATTATCTCTTGAGAGGCTGCCGGTCACGAAAAACAAGTCAACAAAATTACAGACGGATCCGCGGAACTGAACTTGAAAGTAAACTTACTGGAGTCGAGGAGTTTGCAACCAGAGAGAGAAAGCTCAACTAAATTACAATTCTGTGTAAGAATTGTCAGATCATCATTTGTCATCCATGGAGTAACCCACTGGAGCCGTAATATTCTTAACGCTGGTGCCTTAGCTTGAAAGCTAAATGAAGTTAAGTCGCCAAGACAATAATGCAGGCAAAGCACCTGAAGATTTATAGAGGATTCTAGTAGATTTCTCACAATCCTGTCAGATATTACCTGGATGCAGTTTCATATAATTATTATAGAATGAAGCACACAAGTAGTTCTATTATTTAATGTAGTACAGAGTAGGGACACACCTGAAACCTAAGAACCAAAGACTCGAGAAATGGGCAAATATCAGGAAGAGCATGCAGGATATTCTCTGGTAATGTTGTGCCAAGGCCAACTGTCATCCTCCTCACTTTACAAAAAGAAGGAATAAGGTCCTCTGTTCGAATAGGGCAAAATGCCCAGCCCATTTCGACATCCTCCAAACAGCAAGTACTGGTAATCTCCTGAAGAAAACCGCCATAGGTGTTACCACTCACGGACTGTACCTCACCTTGTTCAAACAGCAGGTTGCGACATCCAGCAGTTTTCAAGCAGCTCAAATTAGAATTTCTCCGTATAATTGGTGCTAATGACACCATGGAAACCTGTAATTTTCATGGCGAGAAAAGGAAAGACACTAGATATCAAAATGAGCACAGTGATGGTTCTGTTTTGGTTAAAAAAATGAACTAGCATTGTACAAACTTTGTTCTTTGCAGTCGTCAAAGCAACAAAGGTAATTATCCTCTCATTCATATATAAAGCAGAAACATTTACCATAAAAAATACATTTTATTCAAGTATGTGATCCGCAGAATATCAGTTGCTAGAAAGCAATAAATGTTCCACAGGTAGGTATGTGTTCATCGATAAAAATATTTGAAAATCTGTAATGTTGTTGGTCTGTAGTTCCAAGCTCGACATTTTAATTCAAACAGCCTAACAAATATAAGGTGGAGATTACATTGAACATAATAGATAATACTTCAAACAGATAAGCATACCACAGTCTCTGAAACATCAAGATACTCAAGGGAAGAGCCAACAAAGTTGCAGAGATCGCCATCTGTAAGTGATGTCTGCCTTAAGCATAAGGACTTCACAATATTCACATTACTCAATAGCTGGGACATGGCAGCACAACTAATAGCTACAAATGGAAGAATTCAAATTAGCTCAGTTGTGAACGACCCTTGGATAACAAGCAAAAGGAAGATCTTTACCTTCACAGCCTTCCAGATGCAATTCTTGCAACCTAGATGCCATAACATGAGCACGTTCATCGTTATGGTAAGCAAAGTTCTCTGAGGGATCCAAGTAATCCAACGAACACAGTGTTTGAATTGAATGATTTCCGAAAGAAGTATAAGAAAGAACCATTGAGTGGATCTTTGTACACTTCAGTAGTAGTGTAGATATACCATCGTCTGTTAACAGGGTGCAATGTTTAATGTTTATATAACACAGAGACTTTTCCAGCATGAATATCTCCAGCAAGTTCTTATCTGTACATAAAGATACACAATAAGAAGAAACTCAATTTACATGGCTGCAAATAAAATAGGCATAGCAATGGATGATGAGCATAGAACATTTTCCCTACCAGTAATATCATTTCGGCCTTCAAGTGTCAGTTTTGATATTTTTGAGAAAATTGGTCTGAAAATGCAGTAGCTATACAGATTTCGATTCATTTCACGCCGTGCTTCAAATCTAGAAGATATAACCGAGCACTTGGGTAGTACAATGCTCGTATCAATACTCAAATCAACTTCTTTAATCGATGGAAATCCCAGTAACAGGTATTGCAAATCTTCAAACTGAAACTGTAAACAATGAGAAGCTCGGAATGTTCTCAGTTCTGGAAATACCAACTTCAGCCAGTCAATTGCTGCACCAAAATTTACATTTGGACATTTCGAGAGATCCACCATGCGTACATTTGTAAATGAGACGTTTATAGCCTTCTTCATCAGCTCAATATAACGGGAGAAACTTCCAGAGCCAACCTGGCTATACAAACTTGCTACCCTTCTCTTAAATACAGCATCCAAAGCACTGGGCAGCACTGATATGTACAAGAACTCGGTAGTTAATTGGGGACAACCCGAAAGTACGACATTCTGCAAAAAAAGTCCTCCTCTTTCAAAAATAGTGTATGGTACTCTCCGGACAATGTAGGACCAAAAGTAAATTGAAATGAAGGATAAGATCATTCCATCTTTCATATAAAAAATATTAGAGCACATGAAGCTTGTAAGCAGATCTATTCAAGCTAATTACCTAAAGCTTTTTGAAAATGCCATATGATGGATACTACGTATTCAACAATATCATAAGATAACTTGCCCTCTTTTCCAGCAGTTGATCAGATAAAAGTAATAACAAGGGAGTTATTCAAATATGCAAGCTTGTGAAGAGGTTACAGCCAGTATGTGAATGGTTGCTCAGTCTAAGAATTGTTGTTACAATTTCACAAAGCAGCAAGAGAAAAACAACCATTTTGATGGACCATGAATTCAGGAAGATTCAAATATAACATAGCAGTAATAATGCAACAGAAGAGGCTTTGAGGAAAACCTTGGAATAGTTCGTTAATCGAATACGGTAGCTATTCAGCTTGTCATCAGCAATTGTACCCAGTAGAGGTTGCAAACTGTCCTTAAGAAGATTAAGAATCATGCATACAGCATTGTTTCCAAATTCAACCCAGTTTCTTTTTGTCCCTAAAGTAGGATTGAAGAGTCAGGGCATAATGCATGAAACAATGAAAGAGAAGTTGGGGGATGTGTAACATAGAGAAATATACAAAAGAATGACAACTTCATAACAAAAGTGCTCCAAACCAAGAAGGTATACCTGCCGCAAACCCCAAAGGTAGAAGGCATACCTTAACCTGCAGAAAAAGTTAAAACAAAATGTTATACGTAAATGAACATGGCCAGACATCTGGCAAACTACCATTACTGCAAATATGTGAGCAGGTAATAGTCATCTAAATAGGTTGCAGAGAGGTGTACCTTGCTAAGAAGAAAGAGCTGGCTATCTGCTAAGTTGGGAACTAACTGTTCAGAGTTTTGCATACTTGCAGAAAGCCAATGTAAAATTGCCTCACATAATTGCTTTTCACTGCAAATGGTCAGGAAACAATTGTTAGTGCAGACAGGAAAGCACAGAAAATCTGGTTACACAAAAACGTCGAGAGTGCACAAAAAACAAACCTATCCACAATCAAGTACGGGCATTCAGTGATAGAGCACAAAAGATCATAAGGTATTTGAGCAAACGATCTACTGGAGATAACCTGTACCTGCATGGTATTTACACAGCAGTAATTACACACAAGCTAAATCTCATGCCAGAGAGATAACCATCGAAAAACAAAATGGTACTTTTTTTACAAAGAATTCCCATCTCAATTTCTAGACAACTAATAATCCACACTTCCAGTCAACACAACAAGTTGGCGTCACATCAATTAAACAACATAATTTGAATTGCAAACAGAAAAACACACAACATTGAAATGTAGTGTATTGTACCTACAAAATTCTTAGCTAGATAGTCTGGGCAGTCATCTTCAACAAAAGTAACCCCTGCAGCCACATCGAAAGTCAAAAACACAATTCACGTCGAAGTATTAAGTATATACTGTCAAAAATAAAATTTCTCCGAAATCCACAGAAAAAAGCACTCACCATGCTTTTGAGCGAAGTCCCAGACCTCGATTATGAAATCCAGTGGGACCAACATGGAGAAACTTCGAGATATCAAGGTTCTGAACCATATTTCACATTCCACTAGAAGGTTCTCAACAGCAAGAAACAAAGCCCCCTGTAAGATAAAACATCATCGCGTATCAGCACCTAAGCATCACAGATCATAAAACAAACATAACACAAGCCAAAGCTAAGCAGAATGCATCGTCTAAATCACCAGCTAGCTCAAGCTTTCAGCTCGGCGCCGGCTAAATTGAATGATTTTCACAATAAAGAAAATTCCTTAAGCATCGTAAATTCAGTACAGGTAAGCCACTAAGAGCAGCAGAAGAGCCGAAAAGGATACCTCTAGCAGCGGGAGGAAATTCTCGTGTGTAATCGCTTGGCTCTCGGAAGGCTCGAACGGATACGCGTGTGTATCCGCTTGGCTCACGGAAGGCTCGAACAGATACCGCAGGACTTGCACTGCGGCGTCGAGGTTGCAGCTGATCTTCACATATCCGCTGCCCGATTCACTGCAGCCACCAGAGAAATCTAACTCACTTGCTCGGGTAATGGGGACGAATCGCTAGCTCAGAGGCTGAGAGGTCGAGTGAGCTAGCTTACCTGAAGCTTCCTCCGAGGAGGGCCCGGAAGTAGGAGGAGCTCTCGATTAGCCTGCTCCGGTCGGCGCGCACCGCGACGGTCGGGGACGGGAGGGGGCCGTCGAGGGCGGAGACGGGGATGGGAGGAGGTGGAGGCGTGGAGGGGGTGGAGAGGGATAACGCGTCGTTGATCTCCAGGACCACCTCGTCGGCGGCGACGCCGTCTTCTTCGTCGCCGGCGGATGACATGTCTCCCCGTCGTGGTTGGTTATGGGCCGCTTGTTTCGAGTACGAAGGTGGAGTGTGATGAAATTCAACGCTTTATAACGGGCCCGACCAGAGCCTCTTACTGCCACAATCAGGGCCAAGCCCAACTACGATGAAGATGACAAAGTGGATCTAGTCTAGACTATAACAATTAAATGGAACAGGTTACCCTAAATGGAACAGGTGTCAAACGCAAGAATATTTGTTAGCCTTTAACGAAAGACTTTGAACATTGATTTTCCGAAAAAAAATCGTTATCCCTTGAAACATAGTCGTATACAATTGCTTTCTTCGTAAAAAAAAAAAAGTATGCACTTTTTTGAACATTGACTTAATCCTGGGTGCCAACCCTTCACCCCTTACAACATGATGGAGGCAATTTCTCTCCCTCAAGGGCCATATTAGTTTATTTCTCATATAGATCAAAACAAATTTCCAACGGAATTTACGAGGCAAATGCCTCGGCGGCATCGTTGAGATTAAAGCGAGAGACGACACAGTCGGTGGAGAATAGGCTCGTCGAGAGGTACTTGGGTGTGCCACCCATGATTGGCATTTTGGCCGTCATATTGACCTTGCTAACATAGTCGGGGCGGTAGGTCTGGCCGAGCACGCCATCGACGCCTTTTGTGAGGGCGTGGAATTTGAACCCAAGGTCAAGGTGCACAAGGCTATCCTTACTAGTCTTCCCATAGCTATGGACTCGAGAGTCTTCGTCGGTGATGGGCACGGCGTTGGCCGAGATGCTGAACACCCCATCGAGCTCCAGAAAAACGGTGTTGGCTGTGTTCGTGCGCGTGACAGAGAGTCCTGGAAGGGTCTTAGAAACCCAACGCGTGTTCTTTGCAGCCTCCACCTCCACAGGCTCCCCATCCAAGACTATTTGGATGTGGTCCTCCTCCTCATCCCACTCGACAACCTTCTGAGCACCGACGTAGAGGCGGTGATCACCGAAGGTGATGCCAAGGGCCTGCACCCACGTGAAGTCACGCTTCACGTCCGGGTTGTGGTTGCCGATGAAGTGCGCGTTGATGTGGAGGTCGGTGTCGGAGACGATGCAGAAGTCCCGGTCCTTCTTGCCGTGGAAGTAGAAGGTGTTGCCGTCGCCGCCCGTGAAGCGCGGGTCCCCGCACGACGTTCCCGGGAATAGGTCGCACACTAATACCGATTGCACAAAGTTAAAAGAGATCAATCGAGGTGTAAGATTCAAGATACAAAATTACTAGTCGGTGAATTGCAGGAGAGAGAAACTAGAAACGAGAAGATCGAGATGTGTATAAAGCTAAATCGTGTATGAAACTATGGATCAAAGTCATAATCGTTGGTGATTAGAGATGGGATGGATGGTACACGTACTGCAGATCGTGAGGCAGTAGTTGCAGGCGGCGAGGCACTTGTTGGGGCACTTCTTGGGGCAGCCGACGTAGCAGCCCGCCGGGCCATGCTTCTTGTCATCGGTGCAGGTGATCTGGTAGGTCCGCTTCTCGAACTTGGGGAAGGTCACCGTGGTGAACCTGCCCTGCTGCGCCGACGCCACCGCAACCGCCGCCAGCAAGCACCAGCCTAGTAACTGCCGTTTCGCCGCCGCCATGGCCATGACCACGCTGTCGCCCGGCCGACGAGGATGAGGTAGTTAGGTGGCAAAATGTATTTGCGTGGTGCTGATCGGCGTGGGCAGCAGGTTCGTGTGGGACGCGGATTCTTATGGGAGACTCACGGGGTGTGTGGGCTTTGGGGATTACTTGTGTGGGGACGAAGTGGCGTAGGGGAAGACAAAGGTAGTAGAGAGAGTCCATGTACACACTACGTACTATAGCTAGCTAGCTACATTTGTTTTCTCAACAACAAAAAATAAGAGAAAACTCCACATTTTACCTCTAAGTTATGCATTGCGATACTAATCAACTGCAGTTTTAAAATATAAAATGTTTTAGATTTGTAAAAAAAATGTTTATAAACTTCTTTTAATGTGTAGAATCACTCCAAATCTGAGTGAACCTATATACTAAAATAAGTTTAGATACATTTTCTTCATAAATCTAAAATATATTATATTTTACAACGGAGGAGTAGATTATAAATTTTGTATGATCAAAGCCTCCTAGATGTATTTGTAGAAGTTCCACTAAATAGGATAATATGTGTCACAAAAACACAACTACAATATAAAATGTGAAATTCACTAAACAAAAATTAGACAAGCACACGCGTTGACTGTACGTGAAGTTAAAGATTATAATTTGGTGGAAAACCATTCTTACCTTTGCGTGAATTCCGTTGTACGCATCCTGGAGCTCTGACTCTGACTCCGGCCGGTAGGGAGTTGACCTAGCTAGTACTTGTACACAAAGTTGCTGCATTGGTATCACTAACATTGGTATCACTAATTAATCAATCCACACATGCATGCTGCTGTGAACCTAGCTACTAGCTACTACTAGTAGGAGTACAAGTTACGCTGCTATCTCGGCACGTTGCCAACTGTTAGCTACCTCGCTCATCTCCGGCCGGCCGGAAAGATTCAGGTTGAAGTCGTGTAAGTCAACCCAAATGTGTGCCACGCATGCGTCAACTCTAGCGGTCGCCGGCCGATCGCACGCACGTCAAGGTCAGACCCCACCATCGTACGTTGACCCACAAACACAAAAGTTAATTGTCGGTCGAAATGCCGTTCACAGTTCCTAGTATCAAAACCAAAAACTATTGGGCAAAGGGACTAAGAGCGTCTCCAACTGCCTCTATAAATAATGCTTTTTTTCCTTATTTTGTCCGATTTGAGCGCATGGAGTACCTATGTCCAGCCTCGCCACTTCATCTAACCGTGCCCCAAGTGAAGGGAATATGCCGAGAGGCAATAATAAAGTGGTTATTATCGTATTCCTTGTTTATGATAAATGTTTATTTTACATGCTATAATTGTATTAATACGGAAACGTTAATACATGTGTGTTTAATAAACAAAAAGGAAGTTCCTAGTTATGCCTCTCTTATAAACTAGCTCGTTGATTAACATGATGATCAAAGTTTCCTGATCATGGACATTGGATGTTGTTAATAACGAGGTCACAACATTAGTGTAATGATGTGATGAACATTCATCCGAAGTATAGCATTACGATCAAAGTCATTGAGTTTATATTGCTATAACAACTTACGAAGTGATCATAATCCTTAGACCATGAGATCATGTCAATCACTAACACCGGAAGAGTTTCTCGATGACATCAAACGTCACACCGTAACTGGGTGATTATAAAGACGGCTTCAGAACTACTAAAGTGTTATGTTGAGACCCATGGATCGAGAGTGGAATTTGTTCATCCCGATGACGGATAGATATGCTCTGGACCCTCTCGGTGATATCACATTGATTAGCTTGCAAGCAAGTGATTTGATCACTAAAATGTCATATCACGGGAACGAGAAAAGAGTGCATGTCGGTAACGAGATCAAACTAGGTATGGAGATACCGATGATCGAATCTCGGACATGTAATATATCGTGAAACAAAGGGATTAAGATACTAGCGTAAAAGGTTCACACGATCACAGAAGTCATCGTTGAATGTGTGGGAGTCAGTATGGATCTCCAGGTCCCGCTACTGATTATTAATCGGAGAAGGGTCTCGATCATGTCCGCATTATTCGCGAACCATAGGGTGACACACTTAAGGGATGCCGACACCATTCGGAGCAAATGATATGCCAGAAAAAGAAAAGGAAAGCGCAGGAATTTATTTCACTAGACACCGAAACTGTTTCGGTTGAAATTGCTGAAACTGGTTTTGCATGTGAAATTGAAATGTTGTAAGGGGTTTTATGTGAATGTTTGTTAATTAAAGTAATTAACAAAATTCTGAATAAATAAATAAAAGAGTTTTATTTAAATAAGAGTTTGCATTAAATTTGGTGGAAATTTAATGCATGTGAGTGGATTTTTGAGTGGAGGCTTTTTAATGGGAGTGGAGGCTTTTCATTTTGAGTGGGAGCTCCACCCACATGAATGTGGAAGAGGTGGGGGCATCCCCCATGGCTGTGCCCCCCCTCTCCCCTATAAAATGCCCCCCTTTCCTCCTCTCAAAGTACACCTCCTCGCGAAGGATCTCTCTCCCCCCTTTAGAATTTCCCCATGGTCTCGGATCAGCGAGATACATGTTCCCGGTGGATTTTTCTGGAAGGATTTGTTGCTTCCGCTGCTTCGCTGGAGCGAGGGCGCGGAGGTTGTCGGGGTACCCGTACGTGTGTGAGATCACGGATGCACCACTGCTTTGAGGTGCTGGACTTGATCGTGCTGGACCGGCTGGACCAGACGGACTTCATCACGATCTTGAGATCGGCAAGCGTTCGTCTACATCATCCACGAGCACAACCTCGTTAACGCTATTCGGTCTTCGAGGGTATGTATTCTATGGATGTATATCCACCCGTTGCTTGTATCTAGTAGATAGATCTTGGTACTTAGATGTTCCCATCGTAGGAAAATTTTTGTTTTCTATGCTGCGAACCCTTCAGTGGTATCAGAGCCGGATCTATGCGTAGATGCTTTACACGGGTAGTACACATATGAGTATGTGGACGATGATGATCATTTTATTGCTTTTTAGTTGTACTTTGGATATTGGTGGCATAGTGGGATGAAGCGGCCCGGACAAACTTTACATGTCCTCGCACATGAGACATGTTCCACGCTTGACATGCAACTAGTTTGCATAAGTGGCTAGCGGGTGTCTGTCTCTCCTACTATAGTCAATATCTAATTTGCAACGAGTTGTCAACAATTTGGTTATCCTGTTGCGGTTCATGTTCGTAGGTAAGAACGGTTCTATCTTCGAAAGCCCTAAGCCACGTAAAACTTGTAATGGATAAATTAGAGGCGTCTAGTTTAGATTGTTGTTGGGCTAGTGTTATGATATGGTGATGTTGTAAGTAGAAGTATGAGATGATACTCTTACAACACACATAGCGTGTAAGTTTCATAGACCTTGGCCTTACACATAAAGGTATGATAGAGATCATACCACGGTGCACATGATGGAGATCATATGCGGGAACCATATCATTTTACTAATAAACATGTGATGTTTTGATTGCATCTTATATTGCTTGTTTGGTGTTTTATTAGCATAACAAGATGATCCCTCATTTAGATATCAAGATAAAAATGTGTTCTTCCTTAAGTATGCACCGACAATGTTTCGTCGCTTCAAGACATCACGTGATGATCGGGTGTACTTGAATCCACGAGCATATCTCGGGTGTAAGACAGTTATACACGCGAATACTAAGGTTCTTACTTGGCGAGCCTAGCATGTACAGACATGGCCTCGGAACACGGACCGAAAGGTTAAGCATGAGTCATATGTTTTGATATGATGACCATTTGATGCTCGCCTTTGAAGCTATACCGACTCACGTGATGATCGGACTTGGTGTAGTGGATTTGATTCATGTAATCACCAAAAAGACACGAGGGATGTCGTTTTTGAGTGGGAGTTCATTTCTAATTTGGATTAGTAGAACTCAATTTATCATAAATTAAATCAAAGTGAATTTGCATAATTTGTTGTAGTCATTGGCATTCGTTCACCACCGTATGCATAGTTGTAATTGAGATAATAGAACTATAGAATTCTGGATATATACTTTACGAACTGGTATCGTATTGTGTTGAGTGTCAATCTAAAGTTTAAAGTCCTATTGCAAACTTTCAGCAAACTCTATTTACTCCGTGAAATTTAATAGTTAGTATTAAATCGAGAGTAACAATTCCAGTGTTAGTATCTTAAGTATCATGTTTGCCTCCATGATTCTTGATTGTTTTAATATCAAGTTTATCTAGGAGCTGAAAGAATTGTTTCAGAAACCATCATGTGTGGCAGATATAACGATATCTGAAACAATGTTTTGGTTGCAATATGATAGAGTATAATATATGTTCTCATATTGGATGAGAATTTACGAAGGTTGGATATGCTAGACATCCTAATCATCCAAAAGGGTTTTGAAAAGTAACGTTATACTCACAATTCGCCTTTATAAGCTAAAGTAGCTTGATCATGAAAGTCGTCATGATAAGGGTGAACAGAATATGTATGTAAAATGTTTACTACACTAAAAGATTACTAAAGAATGGATTTTGAAAGAATACCGATCATTTTGATGATGGTGATCTACTTCAAAGTGCAAGTACAAAGGTATTATTATTTGAATATACACGCTTTGGACTATGTGTCATGTATATGGCGCCACTTTTGAAGTTGATAAATTCTTTTAAAAGGAAAAAGGAAATGCTGAAAGAGAATCTATAAAATATATTTGGCAGAAAAGAAAAGATTGGAAATATCCAATTTAGGTATATATATGATATACATGTTATGGTTGTATTCTTTGCTTGTTAAACAATGTGGTTCTTGGGTATTGGATACCGAATTGGTTGGTATGAAATTTCATACGAAACGACGCAATTCATAAACCACAATGGCCTAAGTAACTAGCAAGAGAATATGTGATGATGTTCATCGAAAACAAACAAACCGTTGTTTGTATTTCTCGTTGACATCAAAGCTTGACTTCAAGATTTGTATTAATAATTGGTATTTGAATCAGGTATTATGAGAACAAAGGTTGTTCATATAATTACCGTATTCCATATAAGATGGATGATTTACAAATCTAGTTGAAAAAATCACATCCATAAAGCCTAATGCTAAAATGTCGCAAGACAAATGATTGGAAGATCACTTACGAAGTGACATCGCCGTTTAATTATATTGGAAATAAAACATGAAGAAACTCCATTTTCATGGATTTTTGGAGTCTTTGATTTGATCAAGTGACGCTTGTAAGACTTTCCTCGGGATAATTAAAACTTCGTTCAAAGGCCAAAGAAGAACGGACAACTAAATTATTGAAATTTATACATATTGATGTATGTAGTCCATTAAGTATAGTCGTAAGCGATGGATTTCAACTTCATATCCTTTCTGAGGAAATTTGAGTGAATGTTCACTTAATGAGAAAGAAGTATGAAATATTTGAAAAACGTTTCAAAGACTTTCAAGATGAAGTGAAAATCATTGTAACAAGAAAATAAATGGTTTATGATTTTATCATAAGGGATTTATTTGAGTTACAAGTGTAACAAGAAAAATAAATGAATTATGATTTTATCATAAAAGGGATTTATTTGAGTTACAAGTTTAGCAAAACACCTAGATTTACATCTCCTGAAACACCATAGGAATATGGAGTGTTTGAGATTTGTAATGAAACCTTGTTTGACATGGTTGGATCAAAGGTGTTATTTATAAAACTGTCATTATGTTTTAAAAATATTAAAGCTTTAGAGACTACCGCTTTTACACTGAAAAGAGCTCCATCTTGATCCGTTGAAATGACACCATGGAAGTTATGGTTTGGGGTAAAACCCAAGTTGTCATTTCTTAAATTTTGGTATGCTAAACATAAGTAAGATGTTTACAACCAAAGTCGGATGAGCATGTCTTTGTAGGTTATTTCGAATAACAATTGATTATTCCTCCATAATACCGAGGACAAAAGGGTTTGTCTCTTGAAATGTGAAGTTTCTTGAAGAAGGATTTTTTCATAAATATTAAGTGGGAGTACAATAGAACTTTGATAAGGTTAACGAACCTTAGCTAAATATGCTGAGTTGCGCAGCACCGGAAATGGTTCTGGAGGATGCCATAATGCTCGTAGCTTATGTGCCTCAAAGGTTGCGGTCACGAAGGTCTAAAGTTCCTATTGAACCAAGAAGGTCAGATAAACAATCAAATGTTGAGATTTGAGAGTAAATCATTATTGTTTGACAATGATGAATCGACCACATACAAAGAAGCAACGATGGGCCCTGACTCCGTCAAATGGATTGAAGCCATAAAATCCGTGATAGTTCCATACACGAGAAATCAAGTTTTGAACTTGGAAGACCCTCCGGAAAGGTGTAAAAACCTATCGGTCGTATTTGGATCTATAAAGAAACAGACATGGATGTTTCACATCTATAAAATAGTCGACATGTCGTAAAGTATTTTATGACAATGTTCAAGGAGTTGACTATGACAAGATTTGATCTTTCATAGCAATATTTAGTCTGGACGGATTAAAGTAGCAACCACTACATATAATTTGGTATATGGTAGACGAATAAACAAAACAAAGTTCTTCTAATAGAATGGTTACCTAGGACATGTATATGACACGATCTAAAGGGTTTTGTTAATTCAAAGGATGCTAAAAAGGGCATGCAAACTTCAATGGTTGAAGTAAGCATTGCGGAGTTGGAATCTTCACCATGATAAAAAGGAGTTTTTCATCAGGAGACGATGAAGATGCTTGCATTTGCAAGAAATTAAGTAGGAGCGCTAAGACATATTTCTAATACATTATGTGAAGGACATCTTGTTGATTGAAATGATGTATCTTTTATTGACAAAGGTTAAGAATTTCATTTCGATGAAATACTTAGGCAAAACCCGAATATTTAGCATGGATGTCTATAGTGGATAGACTGTGACGCTAATATGGTTGTGCCAAACGTACATATATGAGATATTGAAGGAGTTCAATATAGAAACAACAAAAAACGGTTCTTGTCGCATGGAAAGGAATGGAATCAAGATTCAAGTGTATCGACACTTGATAAGTGAAACAAGATTTAAGTGCTTTGACACTTGACGAGTGAAATCACGAGAATGTTTTGATCAATCATACCATGATATGTACACATCCAGATATGTCCTATGCTCTAAATGTTATGAGCATATACCAGAATGAATCATAAAATGATCATTGGACGATAGTGAGGATATTCTTATGATCTTTTGGAAGAACTAAGAATATATTTGCGTAGAGGTGACAAACAATTACAAATAGTTCATTGTAAAGCGTTACATTGATACTAGTTTTGTCGCAAGATACAAATTAAGTTTATCTCAATTTAAACTATGGGTGGCACAATGTAATGGAAAGGAGATTCTATGATGGATTTGGAAGAGTTCCAAAGTTAAGACATTATGACGAATACTACAACAAAAGGCTAAGTATATGACTGCTATAGTAGCGACAAAGGAGGGAATTTGTGTCAAGTAGTTTGTTATCAAACTAAGGTGTGGTTCGCAATGGGCTAACACTAAAGATATATTGTGTGACAATAGTATCGACGTGTTTTAATCCCAAGAAACTAAAGGTCTCACCGAAAGACCAAATTTATACAATGCCATCTCATTGGAGAATGAGTGATGCGTGAAGACGCAAAGACATGCAAATACACACGGACCTGAAAGCATCAGATCCGTAGATTATATTAACCACTTGCAGTTGCGTATATGGAACACCAGAAAGCCATATGTGTTCAATACGCAAAGTTTTCAAACTAGATTATTGTCTCTAGTGCAAGTGGGAGACTGAAGGGAATATGCCCGAGAGGCAATAATAAAGTGGTTATTATCGTATTCCTTGTTTATGATAAATGTTTATTTTACATGCTATAATTGTATTAATACGGAAACGTTAATACATGTGTGTTTAATAAACAAAAAGGAAGTTCCTAGTTATGCCTCTCTTATAAACTAGCTCGTTGATTAACATGATGATCAAAGTTTCCTGATCATGGACATTGGATGTTGTTAATAACGAGGTCACAACATTAGTGTAATGATGTGATGAACATTCATCCGAAGTATAGCATTACGATCAAAGTCATTGAGTTTATATTGCTATAACAACTTACGAAGTGATCCTAATCCTTAGACCATGAGATCATGTCAATCACTAATACCGGAAGAGTTTCTCGATGACATCAAACGTCACACCGTAACTGGGTGATTATAAAGACGGCTTCAGAACTACTAAAGTGTTATGTTGAGACCCATGGATCGAGAGTGGAATTTGTTCATCCCGATGACGGATAGATATGCTCTGGGCCCTCTCGGTGATATCACATTGATTAGCTTGCAAGCAAGTGATTTGATCACTAGAATGTCATATCACGGGAACGAGAAAAGAGTGCATGTCGGTAACGAGATCAAACTAGGTATGGAGATACCGATGATCAAATCTCGGACATGTAATATATCGTGAAACAAAGGAATTAAGATACTAGCGTAAAAGGTTCACACGATCACAGAAGTCATCGTTGAATGTGTGGGAGTCAGTATGGATCTCCAGGTCCCGCTACTGATTATTGATCGGAGAAGGGTCTCGATCATGTCCGCATTATTCGCGAACCATAGGGTGACACACTTAAGGGATGCCGACACCATTCGGAGCAAATGATATGCTAGAAAAAGAAAAGAAAAGCGCAGGAATTTATTTCACTAGACACCGGAACTGTTTCGGTTGAAATTGCTGAAACTGGTTCTGCATGTGAAATTGAAATGTTCTAAGGGGTTTTATGTGAATGTTTGTTAATTAAAGTAATTAACAAAACTCTGAATAAATAAATAAAAGAGTTTTATTTAAATGAGAGTGGATTTTTGAGAGTTTTATTTAAATGAGAGTTTTATTGCTGAAACTGGTTTTGCATTAAATTTGGTGGAAATTTAATGCATGTGAGTGAATTTTTGATTGGAGGCTTTTTAATGGGAGTGGAGGCTTTTCATTTTGAGTGGGAGCTCCACCCACATGAATGTGGAAGAGGTGGGGTCAGCCCCCATGGCTGGGCGCCATGCCCCTTGGGTGCCCCCCTCTCCCCTATAAAAGGCCCCCCTTTCCTCCTCTGAAAGTACACCTCCTCGCGAAGGATCTCTCTCCCCCATTTAGAATCTCCCCATGGTTTCGGATCAACGAGATACATGTTCCCGGTGGATTTTTCTGGAAGGATTTGTTGCTTCCGCTGCTTCGCTGGAGCGAGGGCGCGGAGGTTGTCGGGGTACCCGTACGTGTGTGCGATCACGGATACACCACTGCTTTGAGGTGCTGGACTTGATCGTGCTGGACCGGCTGGACCAGACGGACTTCATCACGATCTTGAGATCGGCAAGCGTTCGTCTACATCATCCACGAGCACAACCTCGTTAACGCTATTCGGTCTTCGAGGGTATGTATTCTATGGATGTATATCCACCCGTTGCTTGTATATAGTAGATAGATCTTGGTACTTAGATGTTCCCATCGTTGGAATTTTTTTGTTTTCTATGCTGCGAACCCTTCACCAAGTTTTGTCCTTTCAGTGGTGGAGCCGAAAACAGAGAAAGGGAGGTGCTAATTAATTAGATGCAAAATTTTCTACTCAACTGTAATCAAAATTCACCATGTTAAAATAATTACATTGGTTCGGTAGAAAAAAAATACTCCATCTAATTGGGTAGTTGATGAATAAGGTGTCAAGTGGGATATCACCTAGATCCAACTTTTAGTTTATTTTGAATTTTGTAGTGCAAAATTTTGTCAAAATTTTACACTAAAAATTTCAAAATAAGCTAGAGGTGGGACTTTGGTGGGATCCTACTTGACACCCTATTGATGAACAAAAAATAAAATAATGCATCCTTTCTAGAAATACCATCATGATATACTGAGAGAATCTTCATAGTTGACACATCATCACCATGTTTTATGAACTGTCCATGTTAGCGTCCACTTAGGGTAGCCTAGTACTCGGCCCATGTTCTGGTAGTTTATGCGCTCGTGGTCCAATATTCAGCAGAGAGCCCAATTCATCCCAAAAGTATAGACTGTTGAGAGGAATGAATCTCTCTCTTATAACATGAATGTAGCATCCTTCCGCAGGCGAGGTGAGGCTAAACCAAAGTAGCCTTAACAGGCTCCTAACAGTCCACCTAAGACATCAATTTGTATATATGTAGAACAAATATTATAAATATGAACGAGCTGCATTTTTTTGCACACTATATTCTAACCCGTAAAAACTATCAAACCATGTTTTCATAAACCCCCTCATTTGATCCCCTCGCCATTTCCTTGGAAAATCGTGCCCACGTGGTTGACAAGGACCCATAGACAAACGTGCTCTCTTAGCCACAATATCCTCCATGTTGAGTTCAATACATCCTCTCTTTTTTTGTATTCTGAAGTCTTGCTAGGGTTTTTTTTTGGATAAAATCTCTCCATCGTAGCTAGTCCCTGATGATAAAATACCAATCTAATTAGCAGCAACCTATCAAACCTAAACTCAAGAATTTAGGCGATAGAAATCATACCTTAGAAGTTGAGGCTATCTGATCAGACTTCAGAGCGATAGAAAGATTCAGGTTGAAGTCATGTAAGTCAACCCAAATGTGTGCCACGCATGCGTCAACTCTCGAGGTCGCCGGCCAATCGCACGCACGTCTAGGTCAAACCCCACCATCGTACGTCAACCCACAAACACAAAAGTTAATTGGATTTGACCTCTGGTCGGTCGAAATGCCGTTCACGGTTCCTAGTATCAAAACTAAAACTATTGGGCAAAAGGACTAAGAACGTCTCTAACGGCATCTATAAATAATGCTTTTTTTTCCTTATTCTGTCCGATTTGAGCGCATGGAGTACCTATGTCCAGCCTTGGCACTTCATCTAACCGTGTCCCAAGTTTTGTCCTTTCAGTGGCGGAGCCGAAAACAGAGAAAGGGAGGTGCTAACTAATTAGACGCAAAATTTTCTACTCAACTGCAATCAAAATTCACCATGGTAAAATAATTACATTGGTTTGGTAGAAAAAAAAAACTCCATCTAATTGGGTAATTGATGAATAAGGTGTCAAGTCGGATATCACCTAGATCCCACTTTTAGTTTATTTTAAATTTTGTAGTACAAAATTTTACATTAGAAATTTCAAAATAAGCTAGAGGTGGAACTTTGGTGGGATTCCACTTGACACCCTATTGATAAACAAAAAACAAAATAATGCATCCTTTCTAGAAATACCATCATGATATGCCGAGAATCTTCATAGTTGACACATCATCACCATGTTTTATGAACCGTCCATGTTAGCGTCCACTTAGGATAGCCCAACACTCAGCCCATGTTCTGATAGTTTATGCGCTCGAGGTCCAATATTAAGCAGAGAGCCCAATTTATCCCAAAAACATAGAATGTTGAGAGGAATGAATCTCTCCCTTATAAGATGGTGTGGCCTTTTTCATAGGCGAGGTGAGGCTAAAACAAAGTAGCCTTAACAGGCTCCTAACAGTCCACCTAAGACATCAATTTGCATGTATGTAGAACAAATATCATAAATATGAACGAGCTGCATCTTTTTGCACACTACTCCCTCTGTCCTAAAATACCCTGCATCCTGGGTTTAGTCAAAGTCAAACTTTATAAAGTTTGGTAGAATATATAGAAAAAACTATAAACATCTATAGCATCGAATGTATATATTACGAAAATATATCTTATGACGATTCTAATGGTACTTATGTTGTATTATAGGTGTACATAAATTTTTCAATATGTTTAGTCAAACTTTACAAAGTTTGACCTTGACTAAACCTAGAATGCAGGGTATTTCAGGACAGAGGGAGTATATTCTAACCCGTAAAAACTATCAAACCATGTTTCAATAAACCCCCTCATTTGATCCCCTTGCCATTTCCTTGGAAAAGCGTGCCCACCTGGTTGACAAGGACCCATAGACAAACGTGCTCTCTTAGCCACAATATCCTCCATGTTGAGTTCAATACATCCTTTTTTTGTGATTCTGAAGTCTTGCTAGGGTTTTTTTTTGGGATAAAATCTCTCCATCGTAGCTAGTCCCTGATGATAAAATACCAATCTAATTAGCAGCGACCTATCAAACCTAGACTCAAGAATTTAGGCGATAGAAATCATACCTTAGAAGTCGAGGCTATCTGATCAGACTTCAGAGCGATAGAAAGATTCAGGTTGAAGTCATGTAAGTCAACCCAAATGTGTGCCACGCATGCGTCAACTCTCGCGGTCGCCGACCAATCGCACGCACGTCAAGGTCAAACCCCACCATCGTACGTCGACCCACAAACACAAAAGTTAATTGGATTTGACCTCTGGTCGGTCGAAATGCCGTTCACGGTTCCTAGTATCAAAACCAAAACTATTGGGCAAAAGGACTAAGAACGTCTCCAACGGCATCTATAAATAATGCCTTTTCCCCCTTATTTTGTCTGATTTGAGCGCATGGAGTACCTGTCCAGCCTCGGTCCGTCACTTTATCTAACTGTGCCCCAAGTTTTATCCTTTTGGTGGCGGAGCCGAAAACAGAGAAAGGGAGGTGGTAACTAATTAGACGCAAAAATTTCTACTCGACTGGAATCAAAATTCATCATGGTAAAAAAATTACATTGGTTTGGTAGAAAAAATAAATATCTAATTGGGTAGTTGACGAATAAGGTTTCAAGTGGGATATCACTTAGATCCCATTTGTAGTTCATTTAGAAATTTCAAAATAAGCTAGAGGTGAAACTTTGGTGGGATCCCACTTGACACCTTATTGATGAACAAAAAACAAAATAATGCATCCTTTCTAGAAATACCATCATGATATAGAGAGAGAATCTTCATAGTTGACACATCATCACCATGTTTTATGAACCGTCCATGCTAGAGTCCACTTAGGGTAGCCCAGTACTCGGCTCATGTTCTGGTAGTTTATGTGCTCGCGGCCCAATATTCAGCAGAGAGCCCAATTCATCCCAAAAGTATAGACACACTAGTAGAAAAAGAGTCATTCGTTCACCCTAGTTCGAAGCATTACTTCCGGTTATGGTTGGACCCGGGACTAATGTGGGCATTAGTCCCGGTTCCAACGGCTAGAACGCCAACAATCTTTAGTCCCGGGTTAAACGGGACCTTTAGTCTGGGTTTGTATCACCAACCGGGACTAAAAGGGGTGCCCCGGTGCCAACACCTTTAGTCCCGGTTAATATTACCAACCGGGACTAAAGAAAATGGGCAAAAAAAATTCTCAAGTTCTGTTTTGGCAGGAAAATGGGCATAAATCCTGGTGGAGATCGTCTTTTCTAGATTTAAAATCATGTCGAAAAATTATAAAAAAGTTTAAAAATAAAATCCTTCGAACTATAGTTATATTAAGTGATTTAGTTGTTACAAAAAATAATAAATATAAATTTCGACATAATTTACAAAAAAATGTTATAAAAAATTCAAATGGCCATAACTTTTGCATATGATGTAAAAAAACGTACAACCTATCAAAACATGCAGAAATAAATTAGCTCTTTGATTTCAACATCCTTAGGCCGTTTTGGATTCTTTTAGATTCTTAAAATTCGAAAAGAAAAAAAGTTATTTCAGAAATTAAATTTTCTAGTATTTTTTATGGCATATTTGAACTCCTCGCATTTTTCTGATAATAATGAATATATTATTTGTTGAATTTTGATTTATAGATTTAAAGATATTATATATGTCATATTAAATGAATAAATGGCAAAAAATGAATAAAATATTAATTTAGTAAGTTTTTACTTGCATTACAATAAAATATTATTATTACTTATTTATTGTTGTTTACTAAAAATAGTTGTTCTTAATTTCAAAAAATAAAAACATGTCACATATTGATATGAGTTAATAGGGTCGATATACTAATCTTGACAACAAGATATAAGCGTCCTTTGCGCGGGGTGGAAGAGATGAAATGAAAAAGTTAAGCGTGCTAGGGATAGAATAGTGCTAGTGGCAGTTTGGGACGATAACTAGCAATAATATGAGTGAGGCAGAAATCCAATCCAATCCAATCCAATCCAACTTACTCCAAAACGGCAGCGCGTCAGTGTTTGATTCATTTTTTTTCTCTCTCTCTCCTCTGAATGAAGGTAGGATTGTACTCTGTTTGATTCGATTTTGATCTGCTGACCAGCCTAAACGGCAACGCAATCGATTAGAGGAGGACGTAGGTACCGGCTGGTCCATCACGAGCCTACCTCAGATGCAGTAACTACTTTCCAGTACTTGTTGCCCAACACTTGCATTGTGTACCTCCTCGTGGACTTTTCCAATTCAAAATTTGGATTCGTGAAATGGACCATTTGCTGATTTGTGTCTTAGTTAATTTTCGGTTTATTAGTGCAGCAGTGAAAACACCGCGATTTGCCGTAATCACGTGTGGATCACACGATTTTGTCACCAAACCCACCGAAATGACGATTAGGACTTGGAGAACTGTTAATCAACATACGTAAAGGGCGTTCTCGGGTGTTTATTCACCTCGTCTCCATCTCTTTATTTTTCAATCAATTACATATAAGATCAACAATGCTAATTCTACTCCTTGACACAACCAAATATACTTGGGCAACTTGACTGATTACAATGGAGAATGCATAGGAAAAGAAACTTGGATATCACTTAAAAAATCTATAATACTACTACTACTTTATCAGAAGTAATAAGATCTACAATACTACTACCTATCCGTCCAATGTATATCGAGTTTGGCTTGGGCTTGAGCAGCTTGACTGATTTAATTTGTACCACAGTAGTAGACATTGATTTAGTACAGGATATATTGAAAGGGGACAGAGTAGTAGAAAAGTGTCGATTTCATCATAGAGCAAACGGAGCAGGGCGAATGGAAAAATCCATTGATTAAACATACTTAGTTCGAACAGAGGACAAGGACAAGGACGAACAGATGAGATAGCAGAGAAGAGAGGACAAGTCGGAAAGAAATGCATGCAGGGGGATAGCGTGAGGCGCTTATACATGCTTTGCTCCGATCGACGACCACACGAACAACAGACAACTAATTAGGGAAATAAAAAAGGGAGCCAAGAATCACGCGCATGGATGCAGACTACAGATCGATGTATGCAGGCTACTACAGATCGTGGTCGACGATCTTGGTGCCACCGCCTGGGAGCAGTTCGGCGAGGTGGCGGGTGAGCAGCACGTTGGCGGCGGCGCGCGCCTCCTCCTTGGCTTGGACCTCGGCGGCGGTCGTCTCCGGCATCTTGCTGATGGCCTTGAAGATGGGCCGCAGCAGCGCGAGCTCGCCGTTCACCGTGGCCACCGCCTGCTTGATCGCCTGCGGGTCGGCGCTCGCCGGGTCGTAGTTGGCCATCACGTGGACGGCGTCCAGCATGGCCTCCTGCCGCTGCGGCAGGTCGCCGTCGTCCCAGGCGGCGCCGGCGGTGGCGGCCAGGAACGCAAGCGCGAGGAGGAGGATGGCGAGCTTCTTGGCCATGGCGAGTGAGGTTGAGAATAGGCTGTAGTATCTCGCTCCTAGCTAGGGAAGGGAGGTGGGTGAGTATATATGGTGGAGTGGTGGCACTGGCAGGCACACCTCGCCTTGCGCAACTGCCGGCTGTATGCTCCGGTGCAATGCGAGCAGCGTGAGAGAGCTGGGCAGGAGAAGATCGTGACTGATCGACGGAGCTCCTTTTGTTTTTACCGTTTCAACCTCCAACTTTTGCTTCACAAGGATATGCATATATGTGAGTACTAGTACTACTAGTACGCCCATCTCCATTATTTGCTTCCCGAATGGTAGTATGATCATTATGGTGTAGCAGATAGGATAGGATAGTTTTGATCTGCTGACCAGCCGAGCCGAACGTAGAGGAGGACGTAGAGGACGCTGGTCCATCACGAGCCTCGTCTCTGAGATGCAGTTACTACTTTTCAGTACTCATTGCCCAGCACTTGCATCGTGTGCCTCCTTGTCTTTGTGGACTTCTCCAATTCAAATTTTGGATTGGTTAGGGATGGACACTTTGCTGATTCGCGTTTTAGTTAATTCTTTGTTTATTGGGAGAGTGTCTAGATCTCAAGCGCCTCAGAACTTCTTATGTCTAAGTCGTTGATGTCATTCTAATATTTCTTCTAATTCTCAGTCGCAACCTAGTTGCAACTCATAAGATTTGTCCTAATTCTCAGTTGCAACTCATTAAATTCTTAATTACACCCTAGTTGCAACTTATTTATAACTTTCATTTTACACGAATCACGAGGTAAATCGAACAGTAAAAAGAGCCGACTAAGACTTCTCAGACGCCTGAAAACTAGCAAAACCGTTGTTTATTAGATTAGCAGTCAAGGCACCCACTAGTGCAGAACGGCCCATTGGTCCCGGTTGGTAAGGGGCTTTAGTCCCGGTTACCCAACCGGGACGGGGCAATCGGGACTAAAGCCCCGAACCTTTAGTCCCGGTTGCCCCACCAACCAGGACAAAAGAGCGTACACGTGGCCGCTGCCCCGTGCGAGGGGGGAGGACCAACCGTCCCGGTTCGTAATACGAACCCGGACAAATAAGCTTCTGCCGCGGCAGAGATTTGACACATTTCTCTGCCGCGGCAGAGAATTCATTTTGACAATTTTTGTTGCCGCGGCAGCATTTTGGCCACTTTTTGTGCCGCGGCAGAGAATTCATTTATGTTGTTTTATTGTTTACTAGCATGGTGGCCCTCGCATTGCGAGGGCATAATCTTTACTGCCACGAAAGGTCTTTTATTGAATATGTATTGTGTATCTATTGAATAACTTTCATTCTTATAATGGCACCTAGCTCATTTTGTCACCTGAGGGGATTAATAAAGCGACCACTTAAAGTATGATGATCACAAAATATTTTTTAAATTTACTATTGATTTTACATGTTTTATTCTATACTAATCCTAAACTTAACATATACATGACACAAATATATTAGTTATGTCAAGAGATTGGACTACACTCACTTGGACGATAAAGTTTTAACCATAGTATCATTTCTTAATTATTCAAAAACTTTATTAAGACAATCTTTTGTAGCTTATGATATATGAGCACCACCGGATTTCTTCTCAATGCTGACCAAGTGTCCAAGTATAGTGGCTGATGATGACCAATCTTGGAAGAATATATTATGAATGTTAATAAGTCTTGAAAGGAAAATGGATTGTCTTGATTCTACCATTAATTATTGAGCGCTTAATTCTGTTGGGTTCCTAGCAATTCTTGTCACTCGGACGGATGGTGATTTTTTCTGTGGACAGGATTGCCGCAATTTTTTTACATCTTCCATAATGAAGATAACAAATAAGGTGTGGAAGATTTGTATATTTGGATCAACATTTATTGATATTGGTTGACATATTTACGGTAAGTAAATTAAGCGTCAAAAGAAAACCAGAGACATATAATTTTGTGGCTTGTCATTAAAAACTATACATTTCATACTAATGTTTCGTTTTCGACCTATTTTCATCAACATTTTGTTGCGAAATTTTACACTAATAACTCAAAAGAAAAGTGATATCTTTTACGTACATATTATCACGATCCTCCATACAATATGTAAGGGAATTTTTATTGAATATCATTTCTATATGTTTATCTTACTCTATTCACATCAACCTTTTGTCTACCCAAGTCACCATAATAACACCAATCGCATATTGCTAAAACATTATTTCTCACTCAATCTTGTAATATGTTCCTTTCCAAAAAAAATCTTGTAATATGTAAGTTTGTTTTTAAATTTCCCCTATAAAGACACCAACAATAAGTGATTTGTGCACCTAGGACAACATTTTTATTTCAGATATGGTCCCTTGCACACATAGTATGCTGGCTTCGTCCCGGTGTTTTTCTTGCACATACATGGATGGTCTTACAAGGTATATTTTCTGCCTACTTCTATTATATAACCCACCAGATCAATGAGAATTTCTAGTTAACTTGTTTGATTGGTGACTTTCATCACATCTATATTCTTCTAAACTTGTCCATCCTCTCTCACTATGTCACTCACTCTCATCATAGTTTATTTATATGTTAATCGAAGTAACCAATGGATAAAATAGGCTCTATGTGTTTTCTACTCCCTCTGTTTCCTATAAGACGATTTGGCAAGAAATTCTTAGTGTTGCTGCCACTTATTTCAAATTCTATGAAGCACTCCTTCGCACACAAAAAATTCATATTGTCGATCTATTTCTACTTCGTCGTATCACGTCATGAATCTATATTCATGAATTTTTACACTTGTATAAATATTCTACTAATGTGCAGTTCTTATCTTAGACAACAAAACTCATTCAAAAATAAAATCGCTCCCATGTCTCACGTGTACATACGACACTGTGACTTGTCTCTTAAATACCCTCAATTTCGTTCGTGATACTCATGCCCCTTTCCTCTTATACTATCATTGACAAAAATAAATGCATGTCGATGCATCTGAACATATTACATTCATGGTTCTCTAGTTACATACACTGTGCATCTGAGGCATGCACGATACCTTTATGTTTTCCTCTCAAGTGCCCCTTACTAAATGTTATCAAGTTAATTATTTTTGTACTTCTTACTAACTTAGGATGAAAATCCAGTACATCCGAGACATTATTTTATACATAAGTTTGCAATACCTATATGGCTAATCACTTTTTTAACGATATACATATATCTAGCAAAATAGCTTTCTTGAGATAGCTTAAAAGAGAAATACATAATATATAAATTCATATTTAATAGGTAAACTCATGCACTTACATCTTGCTAATATCACTCTCCATGTAGAACCTTGAAATAATATTCATGATGTACGAAAAAAAATCATCTACTACCTCTGTCTCAAATAGATGTCATGGCTTTGTCAAAGATTAATCCATATATTAAATAGTGTTTAAATTAATTTAAATTTTGACAAATCTGCGACATCTATTTTGAAATATTTGAGACAGAGAGTATTTAAGTTTTGGACCAACCATGACCGAATCACGTCACATGTTGGTGTCACATCAACGTCGTCGCTATATGTTTTCTGGTTTTAGCCAAAGGCGTACATGTTTTTGTGCCTATGTAAATCCGGTCAAAGGATATTTGCATGATGTATGGGCTGTTCAAGAGGATTTCCATTGTCCATTAATTCCAAGCTGGTAAGAAACGATCACGGGAGATTAGATCCCTAGACTAATCATTTTTCTATTAGTTTGGATTGAACTCCTCCGTTCGTTTCGCTAGTGCACGATCGAGTTTGTCCGATCGTATGTCCGTACTTGCGGCACGGGGACATTTTTCAAATGCATTTTTACTTTTAAATCCGATCGGTAGATTATTACCTGTCCCTCTCCTTCTTTTTTCACTATACCTCTCTCCTTCTCTTATTCTTAGGAAACGGGTGCAGCTACGTAACCAGGTTAACGTGACATTAACCTCTTTCTGTACACATGTATGTTCTACGTAACACTACTTATATTTTAATATAAGATTAAATCTTAACCATTAATTATAGATCTAACTGTCAAAATAATTCTAATGATGTGGATCAACGTGATGCCTTGAAACACAACCTTATATTGCTTTTAGTATATAATAGATAGATTTAGTGTTTTGCACTCATCAATGAAGGAACCATTATATTACACAAGATCATCATGACAATATTATATTCGATACACGGATCGAGTTCACGCACTACATACAAAAGTTGCTCTTTGTATAATCTCTATTGTCTATACACAGCCGAATAGTATTTTCCTTTTGGGTTTAGGACTTCTACATCCAAGAATCCCGCTAATTCCTTCTGAATTGCTCGTACGCGATCCTTTGGCAGAAGACCGTCCCGTAGACGTTCGATCTGATTTAAAAAAGGAGTCAGCCTATATGAATGAAACTAAACACAATTTAATTGTAATTAAAAACTATAGAAATTGTTTACGTACGTGGAGTTGCTCTAAATTTCTGCCCTTCTCATCGCAAGTCTGCCGGATAAACTCGCAAACATAATATCCACATAGATTGTTACCTGGTCCCTGCGTCAGGCACTTTACGAGAACATAGTTCAATCAAAATAATAATCAAGCATGATAATAACTGTATCAAAACTAGAATCAAAGAGATGCGCGGATATAGCTAGTGGTGCTTACATCTAGTGCTTGAAATGTAAGCTCCGCTTTCCAAACACCCCTAGCCTTGTTGGTGAACCGTTTCCAAGCGTTGCCCGGCGAAAAAAACGAATAAAATAAGTTATTAATTATTTGATATCATAAAATTCACGAACGTTGCCGATATAGTGTCGTAATGATTAGAATTACTGCTGGAGAAGCATCTGAACGTTGCCGATATAGGGTTTTTTTAAGGGAAGGATAGGATAGTTTTGATCTGCTGACCAGCCGAGCCGAACGTAGAGGAGGACGTAGAGGACGCTGGTCCATCACGAGCCTCGTCTCTGAGATGCAGTTACTACTTTTCAGTACTCATTGCCCAGCACTTGCATCGTGTGCCTCCTTGTCTTTGTGGACTTCTCCAATTTAGTCGCTGATGTCATTCTAATATTTCTTTCAATTCTTAGTCGTAACCTAGTTGCAACTCAAAAGATTTGTACTAATTCTCAGTTGTAACTCATTAAATTCTTAATTACACCCTAGTTGCAACTTATTTATAACTTTCACTTTACACGAATCACGAGGTAAATCGAACAGTAAAAAGAGCCGACTAAGACTTCTCAGACGCCTGAAAACTAGCAAAACCGTTGTTTATTAGCTTAGCAGTCAAGGCACCGCGCTTTGCCGTAATCTCGTGCGGATCACACGATTTTTTCACCGAACCCACAACAGATATGACGATTCTCGGGTGTTTAATTATTCACCTCGACTCCATCTCCTTGTGCAAGAAATTGCATATAAGATCTACAATGGTAATCCTACTCCTTGGCGACCAAACTATATACCGGGCAACTTGACTGATTACAATTGAGGATGCATAGGAAAAGAAACAGATATCACATCCAAAATCTACAATACTACTGCTTTATTAGCAGTAATAAGATCTCCCATACTATTACTACCAATCCAATTCAATCCGTACCGGGTTTGGTGGCTTCGGCAGATGTCAAAATTTGTACAACGTGACTGATCCGAGCATTGCAGCTGCTTCACAATGAATGCATGTGAGTAGTACTACGTGAAAACGAAACCCACCCGGTTGACCGGTTTAATTCCCATCTCCATTATTTGCTTCCCCAATGGTACTATGATCATTATAGTGTGTAGCTGATAGGATAGGATATGGCTATTGCGTCTCAATATGTTTTCTGCTCGATCTAGACATGTGCCTTTTCATAGGGTGGCAGGCGTGTATGCATCTCAATTTTCCCTTTTCAACCGGGGCCAGCTAGCCCTTTTCTATTTATTACTCGATGGAAATATCCAATTTGTTACAAATAAATAGAGAGATACAAAACATGCTAGGCAGTTAAGACTTGACACACTAATAGAAAAGCCACCGCAAGTGCTCAACCTCGGCCATCCACCACGAGACACTACACGAAATGTGTGCAATGACCATGCGCCAAAACTGTCGGCAAAGGACATAAAGCCGTTGGCAACAGTTGTGCCGACGGTTGTCCTTCGCGTTAAGCCTTCGGCAACATCTTTGATGGGAACAAAGCGCTTCATCATTTGCACATAAGAGGTTGTTGCCATACACATGAATGCCGAGGGTTTTCTGTGGTGACGACACCCACCCCATTATTTGCTTCCCGAATGGTACTATGATCATTATAGTGTAGCAGATAGGATGGGACAGGATTTGGCCTGTTTCGGTCAATATTCCAGCCGGCATGTACCATCAGTATTCATGCCGGGCATAAAACCCGAAACCCGATCCCCAAACCCGTCTGACCCGGAACTGAACCCGTTTGACCCGGACCCGTTAAACCCGATACAATTCTCGGGAGCCTGATCTGGAAACCCGAAATTAGTTCGGGATTCTCGGGTTTCAGCTGCGGGTACCCGATTGGCCCGAAAGGCCCGAAGAGTATTGGAAAAACCTGCCAGACCCTCATTCCCCAGCCCAGTAAACTCCCGCTCGGCCCAAGCCCAACTAAAAGCTCCCCACGACGCAAACCCTAGCGGTTCCACCACACCCAAATCCCCCATTCGGCCATCCTCACTCACCCCGACCCCGTCACTCGTGACCCGCCGACGCGGCGACGCCCGTACCCTAGCGGCGCCAGGCGCCAACGCCTCACGCCGCCGGCTCGCCTGAGCTCGAGGCGAGGAGGGGAGGAGGCGAGGACGGGAGGAGGTGAAGACTGGAGGACGCCTAACGCCTGCGACTCGCCTGAGCTGCGCCGCACCTTCACCTGCTCGTCGCCGGCTCTGCCGATCTGGAGTATCAGCTTCGGTTTGATTCTGCAGCACTACTGGCCGCTGGTCGCAGATCGTCGGGCCATGGGTCGTTGCTTGCCTGGTTGCCGACGCCTCCCAGCTCCTCCATCTTCCTGCTCTCCAGCTCAAGGCGATAGATCTCAAGACCATCATGGCATATTTCGGGCAATTCGGGATCACCCGAACCCGAACCCGAATTTTCGGGGACCCGAATCATCGGGTATCATATTTTTTGGATAATTTTCGGGTGTTATTTTTGTAAACCCAAAATTCCCATAACCCGAATTACCCGACCCGATTTTTTCGGGTAACCCGAACGCCCAGCGTGAATCAGTATACTGCCTTGGCTTATACGGCTCAATATGTATTCTTCTCTAGACAGGAGCGCATCCAGCTCAATGTTCTCTTTTCAACCGGGCCAGCTAGCCCTTTATGTTTATATCAATCCACGGAAATATCCAATTTCTTACAAAATAAACAGAGGGATGGAAAACAAGCAAGTCAGTTGAGGCTTTAGACACTAATAGACCACCGAGGGTTTTCTGTCGCTGTCGTTAACCCGGACCCTCTCTAAAAAGTGTAACTTATCTTCTGTTTGACTACGTTCATAGCTATGCTAACAGCCAAGCTGTCGTTCCCAACTTATGCGACGTGTCGAGGGCATTATTGCCGACGACCACACTGAGGGAATCGTCGGCATACAGGACTATTTGATAGCCTTGTTTTGCCGACAAGCCCGTTAAAAAGCCGTCGGCACATAAAACACCATCGATATACAAAGCTTTTTCATGTAGTGAGACAGATCATGTCTTTCATATGGGATGCATAAACTGGCTGTCAAGGAAACCATTTTTATATGACTAATCCAACCACTACTATTTGTCCTTATGCTGTTCAGTTTGTTCTCCTCTGTCGTTAATACCCTGCAGCAACAATTTGAGCAGTGGCTCGGAACGATAGGGAGTCATCTAGCAATCCAACCTGACGCACTCCAAATCGGAATTGCGTCAGCGATTGACCCGGTTTTACTTTTGAACAACGATTCAGTTTTGATCCGATGGCCGGACGAGGAGGACGTTGGTCAGCGTTTGTTTCACATGGAATGCATGTGACTATAACCGTACGTGACCCGATTTTACCTTTGGATGACGATTCGGTTGACTGGTTCCCATTTCCATCATTTGATTCACAAATTGTACTACTCCCTCCTTTCCCACAATAGATGTCTTAGATTTATCAAAATTTAAATAAATCTAGACACTATTTAGTATGTAGATTCATTTAAATTTTGACAAATCTAAGACATCTATTTTGGAGCGGAGGGAGTAATACGAATAGTGAGTACTCACATGCACGATCCAGTATATTGCATTGTCTTTATGCATCTCAAAATGTCTAAAAGAAAGGTGGTCTTTCCATAGGGTGGCTAGCGTGGATACTGCTCAAACTTCCATTTTCAACCGGGCTAGCGAGCGCTTTATGTTTATCAATCCATGTAAATATCCAATTTGTAACAAAATCAATAGAAGAGACTGAAAATAAAGTAGCAGGTTAAGAATTTACAAAAATGTCACCGTAAATGCTCACTCTCCCCACCAGCCCGCCGCTACAAGTGCATACCGGAGAGGAAGAGGAGGGCCGAGCCACCTCCACCAGCAACTACTGCAGAGGTAGCCACCTGCGGCCTGCGCCTCCCATGGCCCTCACCACATAGGGAGACCAACGCCAACGCAGTCGAATACCGAAGGCTCACACCACCATGTCGCGTCACCCGTACAAGATAGCAGAGCTTCGCAACGCTCCTTCTGAAACCAAATAGTTTGGAAAAAAACACGGGTGCACCTGACCAAATTCCTTCCGATCCAGGCAACTCCAGACATGATGCGCATGAAAATTCGACGACAAAGCATTCCGAAACACACCGCTACATGCTAGATCAACGAGGACATGCAGCCAACAGATATTCGTCTTCGCGTGGAAGAAACCCTAGGACTATCGCTTTCATTCTTCGAAGGAGACGCAGAAGCACATAATGAGCCTGCGGGACCCAAATCGGACATGCACCGAGCGCCAGATGCCACGCCACCACAACAGCTAGCCGACCACCACACCACCGACTGCTTCACCCGTCCTCCGGGTCCATCGATTTAAAATCCTCGAGGCATATATCTCAATTTAAAATTGTACTCCCCCCTGTCGTCGTTAATTAACCTGCAGCAATAATCCAAACAGTAGCTTGGGAGAATGGGTTGGGACGATAGGAGACACGTAGCAGTCGAATCTGACGCACACCAAATCGGCATTGTGTCATTAATTCAAAAAAAAAAAAACCCGGCATTGTGTCACAGTTTGACTACTTTTATATTTGAAGGACGATTCGGTTTTGAACGATCGGATGGCCGGACGAGGAGGACACGTAGCAGATCCAATCTGACACACTCCAAATGGGCATTGCGTCACAGTTTGACCAGCTTTTATTTTTGAACGGCGATTCGATTTTGAAGGATGGGATGGCCAGACGAGGAGGACGTTGGTCGATAGGTAGCATAGCTCTGGTCCTGGCCCTCATGGGAGTAGCAGACGCGAGCTGCTTTTTCAGTACTTTCTTGCCAATCCAAAATTGACCCGATGTTAATGAATCTGTCAACAAATATCAAATGTGTGAGGAGTGGTTATTCACCTTTTCTCCATATAATCTAATGTACCTCCGGTGTAATTAATGTAAGCAGCATGAGGGCTGGCCACAGCAAAAGAGCTGCTTTTTTGACTGTTCCAACCTCATTTGTACCTCCAACTTCTGCTCCACAAGGAAGCATGTGACCAGTAGGAGAGAACCTCCAGCTCGGTTGACTGCTTTCCCTTCTCCATTATTTGCTTCACAAATGGTACTAGTACTAATGATGCAGTACGTACATAATATAGGGATTATCTTCAGTCACTATTCCACCTCACATTTACGCTTATCAAAATGTATTCTGCTCTAAATATGTTGTTTTTTTCATAGAATGGAGGCCTGCATGCTGCTCAATCATCTTCCCTTCTATTTACCTAGGCAGGTTGATTAGATTTAAGCATTATTACAATTGTGCCGTAGGAAATGAAACTGGATTAGTACTTTAAGATCTGCATGTAGCATAGGAAACGTGTCTTTGGTTTAAAAATATTAAAGAGGGACATGATATAAATTGGATATGTCTAATCATAGAACACAGAATTATCCATTAGACCTAACCGACGAGGGTACAACAAGAAAGCATTACATGCTCATCACACGAACAGAAATGAACAATAAAAAGAAGAGGCCTAGAGGCAGCAAATAGAGGAGAGGATCACAACAACAAAAAACACACGAATGAACGATAAACAGAACACACGACCAGAAACGAACAAATAAAAAGGAGAGGCCTACTAGAGGCAGCTGGTACAACAGAGGATAAGAACAAACACAACATGCGCAGACGACCACGAAGCTAGAGGAACGAACCATCAGCTGTGACGACCGAGCCAGCCAGCCAACAAGCTATGGCGGAGCGGCAGCGAAGTCTAGGAGGAGGAGCGGCAGCGGCCTGCCTGCCTGCACGCGTCCATGGTCTTGTCGTTGCCGAGCAGCAGGCGTAGCTGGTTGCGGACCAGCAGCTCCTCGGCGGCTTCTTGCGCGTCCGCCTTGATACGGCGGACGTCCGCGCCGCTCTTCTCGGGCAGCTTGGCGATGGCGTTGAAGACGACCCCGAACGGGCCGAGCTCGCGCCTCATGAAGGACCCCGCCCGGTGCATCGTCTCCGGGTCCGCCGATGCGAGGTCGGAGGACATCCGGATGAGCTCTGCCATGGACTCCTGACGCTGCGGCAGGTCGCCGTGGTCGGCCGTGGCGGCGGCTCCACACGCACAGGCGAGCAGAGCGAGCACGAAGAGGGAAAAGAGGAACTTGGCCATGGCTGAAGGAGTGGGGATCAGTGGAATGGGTCGAGCTAGCGTCCGTTGTTGGGCATATATAATATAATATGATGGTGTGGAGTAGGGTGGCAGTGGCAGTGGCAGGCATCGCGTTCTGCAACTGCATGCCGCCTAGCTGCTTACTGGTTAGCTGCTGCAGTGTAGACCAGCCACTATGTTGCGTCGGTTCAAGAATTTTTTGGTCAGAGTTTAGAACCGTTTGAGAAAGGCTATAGTGTATGGAACCGTTGGTGGACCCCATTATTCACTTTATCTGCATGCATGCACTATGTTCTCTTCTCACATTTTCACCAATAGGTCCCGTAATTGCATGAAAGAAGCGAACCAAGTTTTTGAATCACTTTTTGGTGTCAGACTGTATGAGTCGATTCCTAAAATGTATAGAACCGATTCAAGAGGAGGTGAGAGAATGTTAGGAACCGCTTTTTCCATACGGTGTGGCTGGTCTAAACGGCATGAGGGGCAGAGGGTAGAGTGTGTGACTGCTCGGTGGCTTTTTCATGCCATGTTCATCTTTTTTCAAAACACTTTCATTGATAAAGAAGAAAAATATAATATATTGTCCGGTTAATTATAAATTGGACAACGACGATATTACAAAATAAACTAACCATGAGTCATGTCACATGACCCTCACCTTGGGGAATCTCTCTATCAATATCGGCCAGGCCACAAAAATCTAAGGTTTTTGAAAGTTTTTTACTCTTTGAGATCGAAATTAATTGTCGCAGGATTTGGAAAAATGTTGCTGTATTTGTCTAGATTCAATGAAATTGCAAAACATATTTTGAATCAGAGGTACGTAGTATGTGATTTTTCGCATGTTTCCCTATGTAACTAGTGTGGAATAAAAATAATACAACTTTACTTGTAAAGTGGTGATTTTATATGATATTTTCCTCCGTCAATGATATACTGTACTAATTTAGGCCTAGGCCTAGAGAGGGAAATTAGGCGAGGGCAGATGCCAAATTATGGTGCACTGATGGCAGATGCCAAATTATGTATTGCATGCAGGGAATACTACAGTCTACAGGTCGTCGGTCTTTCCGGATCCCTGAGGCATGAGCTGCCGGAAGTGACGCATCAGCAGCTCCAGGGCCGCGTCGGAGGCCTCCTCCTTGGTACGGGCGTCGGCGGCGCTGTCCTCCGGCATCTTGCGGATGGCGGCGAAGACGGGCTCAAGCGGCCCTATCTCTTGCTTCATAAACGCCGCCAACCGATGGACGGTCTCGGAGTCGGCGGCTGCCGCTGACGCAGGGTTGGTGAAAATCCGGACGGCCTCCGCCATGGTCTCCCGCCGCAGCGCCAGGTCCCCGTTGTCGTCCTCTGTGGCGGCTGCTGCTCCGCCGTGGTTGCTGCTGCCGGCGGTGACTAGGGCGAGCGTGAGCAGGAGGAGGAGGAACTTGGCCATGGCGAATTGAGTAGCTAGGTGGGTCGACAGGTGCTTCTCTGTTGAGTAGTATATATCGTGGTGTGGCATGCAGGCACACCTCGTGCTGCGCAACTACCTCTTCGTTGCTAGCTAGCTGGTGCAGCGTAATAAGCAAGGTGAGTATGCAGTGGAAAGAGTGTGACCGAACTGCTGTGGCGCCGCCAATGCCATGTTCCTTCACATGTTGTTGCTCATGAATCTGCATGTGAGCGGTACTAGCTACTATGTGATGAAGTCACCTGATTGAACGTTTCTCCTCGCATTGGTTTCACTAACGATGCACTCTTTCAGTCAATGCTCAATTCGACATGGATGTCATCCAATATACAGCTAGCCTTTGAGCAAGACTAGCGGTCCCTCTAAAACATCCAAACCCGTTTTATGGTTTCCGGTTGCTCCGCGGCGCCGATCAGAACCCTTAAAACGGCAAAACTGTAAAACAAAATTACCGGGGTGACCCGGGTTTGGCTCGTTGACCCGCACTTGTTCGGGTTGGGAGGGGAAAGTGGCCGCCGCGACCCCCACTTTCCGCTGGGGGCTAGGGCGCGCTGATACTTCAGCTACAGTCACCCCCTTCCCTTTCCCCTTCCGCTCGCGCCACCACGAGTTGGAGTCTCGCCGCCGCCAGTTCCGCCCGCGCCGCCCCCAGTTCCGCACGCCGCCACCCATGCCATGCCTCCCTCGACCGCCACGCAGCCCGCCGCGCCTGGATCCTGCGGGAACGAGATCGTCGTGCACGCATCGCCGCCATGGAAGGTACGAATCTCTCCCGTTAGATTTCGCGAGATAGATGCAGCCTCATGATAGATTTTGACCGTGTCGTGCGTTCGTAGGTGAGCTCGGAGGTGAACATGGACGACGCAGACGTTTTGATGTCCGATTGGTCTTCATCCTCATCCTCATCCGATTCTGACCTCGACGACCTGCTCCAAGTGAAGGGAATATGCCCGAGAGGCAATAATAAAAGTGGTTATTATTATCGTATTTCTTATTTATGATAAATGTTTATTTTGCATGCTATAATTGTATTAATACGGAAACGTTAATACATGTGTGTTTAATAAACAAAAAGGAAGTTCCTAGTTATGCCTCTCTTATAAACTAGCTCGTTGATTAACAAGATGATCAAAGGTTTTCAGATCATGGACATTGGATGTTGTTAATAACGAGGTCACAACATTGTTGGAATGATGTGGTGAACATTTATCCGAAGTATAGCATTACGATAAAGGTCATTGTATTTATATTGCTATAACATCATACGAAGTAATATTAGTCCTTAGACCATGAGATCATGTCAATCACTAACACCGGAAGAGTATCTTGATAACATCAAACGTCACACCGTAACACGGTGACTATAAAGATGGGTTCAGTGCTATGAAGGTATTATGTTGAGGCTCATGGATGAAGAGTGGAATTTGTCCATCCCGATGACGGAGAGATATACTATGGGCCCTCTCAATGATATCACATTAGTTAGCTTGCAATCAAGTGATTTGATCACTAGAATGTTATTAAACCTATCTCTCTTTTCTTATTTTTAAATTAAAACAAATAATATTTTGGTCCGATACGTGAATATAAATGATTTTCTTATTTGACTAAAATAATAAGGCTAAAGGCCCGTCTAAAGTTTTGGCCCAAAACTAGCCCCATCTAGTCTACTTTGGACTATATAAATATTCCATTCCCTTCTTTCTCCCCAAACCCTAACCCCAAATCTGGCCAAAAATTCCCCACCTCATGTTGCTCATGAATCTGCATGTGAGCGGTACTACTACTATGTGATGAAGTCACCAGCTGATTGAACGTTTCTCATGGCATTGGTTTCACTAACGATGCACTAGCTCTTTCAGTCAATGCTCAATTCGACATGGATGTCATCCAATATACAGCTAGCACTAGCAGTCCCCGTAAAACATCCAAACCTATATAATAACAGCTATTTTACCATTTCCGGTTGCTCCGCGGCGCGCCGAACAGAACCCTTAAAACGGCAAAACTGTAAAAAAAATTACCGGGGCGACCCGGGTTTGGCTCGTCGACCCGCACTTGTTCGGGTTGGGAGCGGAAACTGTCCGTGACCCCCACTTTTCCGCTGGGCTAGCGTGCGCTGATACTTCAGCTACAGTCACCCCCTTCCCTTTCCCCTTCCGCTCGCGCCACCACCAGTTGGAGTCTCGCCGCCGCCAGTTTCGCCCGCGCCGCCGCCCATGCCATGCCTCCCTCGACCGCCATGCATCCCGCCACGCCGGATCCGGAGGGAACGAGATCGTCGCGCACGCATCGCCACCGTGGAAGGTACGAATCTCTCCCGTCAGATTTCGCGAGATAGATGCAGCCATTATGATAGATTTTGACCGTGTCGTGCGTTCGTAGATGAGCTCGGAGGTGAACATGGACGACGCAGACGTTTTGATGTCTGATTGGTCTTCATCCTTACCCTCATCTGATTTTGACCTCGATGACCTGCTCCAAGACGACCTGCTCGAAGACGACGACACGGAGGCCATGATCGTCATCCTTGCTGTCAAGGAACTCGAGGACAACCCTTATCAAGAAAAGATGCTATTTTCACCAAGGCACAAAAGTCAGCCCGCAAGGACATTGAGAGCGCTTTCGGTGTTTTGCAAGCAAGATTTTCCATTGTGCGGGGTCGTGTTCGCTTTTGGGACAAAAAACCCTTGTGGACATCATGACTTGTTGTGTGATTCTACACAACATGGTCCTCGAGAATGAGAGAGGGTTAAACTTGCCGTGTTTCTACGACAATGTTGGTATCCGAGTGCAGCCCGAGAGAAACCCTGATCGCCTTGAAACTTTTCTTGAAACTCTTCGGAGGATTGAAGACCCCGAGACTCATCATCAGCTCCAAAAAGATCTGATAGACCACAACTGGTTGTTGCATGGCCAGCGCCAATGATGTACCATTCTTTTACTCCATTAATTTTCCATTGTTGTATGTGTGAGATGAAACATTTTTTTCTGACGAGAACATTTGTTATTTGTTATTTTTTTATCGTGTTAGATGAACAATTGTTGTAATTCGCGTTAAACATTTTTTTTAATAATTTGGATCATTATTCTGTGCTTATTTGATTCGAATATTTGAAATGTACTGTATGGTTTTTTATATGCAAAGTGAGGAAAACAGCCAAAAACCCTTGTTTTACGGGTTCAGATTGGCAGGCGCCGAACAGAACCCACAACCCATCCTGTAAAAGAGAATATTCTGTTTTACGGGTTGAGTTTGCGGGGACTGATCGGCGCCAGCACTCGGCAACCCGTAAAACAGGTTTACCGCACCCCTTACTCGCGTTTTAAGGGCCGGTGTTTTACATGATGCTAGTCTTGCTCTTATACCGTTGGTTAAAAGACGAGTATTCACGTCCTCTGCTCTACTGTTGGTAAATGCTATGTACTAAATGCTTCCCAATATTATTCGTTTATTTATTTAAACCTAATACCTGCAATAAAGACGGAAATAGAGATACTCTGCTAAAAACAGAGTCAATTCTCGTGGTTTTAATATTAAGATCTGACAAGAGCCCGATAAAAGCTCTAAATGAAAAGTAAATACAATTTGGATATATCAGCGCTCTCGTAAGCTTAGCTCATCAATCATCATCGCTTTTCATCAACCAACTCAAGCAATAACAAAACTTTGATGAGCACTTGTGTTTTATTCTTGTACAAGAGAGCTAGTATACCACAATTAATTTGGTTTAGCAAGATGGCAACTTCGGCTCGTGATTTTGTTGATTTGTTGCAATTAGTTGACTAGTCAAAACACTAGTTCACCCTTTTTTTTCTGCATTACCTACAATAAAATTTTAGGGACCATGCATACATGCACATGTTGGTTGCTAAGCAAAACTTGAGATTTCTTAATTTCAGTTAGATGGCAACCTTGGCACGGAATTTTCTTAATTTGTTTCCATTTAGTATAGACTTGGCAAAACACCGCATTGCCTTCTTTTTGGCAAAACTTATAAGCATATAAATATAATTTTTAGGCACCATGCATACATACGAGTTGGTAAGTGTTATCTTGGTGATTGCCCGTAAATCAAATGTATTGTGCTGATAGTTCTTTCACAGAACATATTCAAGAAGGGAGTACTTAGAATAAAAGGTAGTAGCACAAATGGACGAATCGATTCAAGGTAGCCGTACATGTGCGAACTGCGAACAAACAGATCGAGGACACGAAACAACAGATGCACGGAGTAGCGTTAGGCGCTTGCATGATGACGAACTACAATTGTGGAGATTCTGGAAATAAATTGGAGGCCTAGCTAGAGCCAGCCAACAATCTAGGACTAAAGACGAAACCATCATGGATGGACCCTAGCTAGCGAAGGCACCATGGAAACGAAATAGCTAGCCAAGACGAAGGACCAGCCGTACGCGAGCATGCTACATCTCGCCGGTCCTGCCGCAGCTGCCGGAGCGGCGAGGCATGAGCTTGACGAAGTGGCGAATCAGCAGGTCCAGGGCCGCGTCAAACGCCTCGTCCTTGGCGCTGCTCGCGGGCATCTTGTGGATGGCGTCGAAGACGGGGCCCAGCGGCCCCATCTCGCGCTTCATGAAGGACGCCATCCGGAGGACCGTGTCCGAGTCGGCGGCTGCCGCCAGCTTGGGGTTGGAGAAGACCCGGACGGCCTCCGCCATCGTCTCCTTGCGCTGCGCCAGGTCGTCGGCATCCTCGTCGGCGGTAGCGGCTGCTCCGCTGGTCTTGGCGGCGACGAGAGCGAGCGTGAGGAGGAGGAAGAGGATGAGCTTTGCCATGGCGAGTCGAGCTCGAGCAAATGTGCCGGGGTGGTGTGGACTCTCTTGGGCAAGGAAGGCGAATTTATATGGTGTGGTGGTTTGCATGCCACACCACTGATATAGCGTTTCGCACCCACCGCTAGCTTGATCGCCGGTTAGTTGGTGGAAACGGAGGCGGCGTGAGGATGTACTGGGCAGAACAAGCATGTGACTGGCCGTGCTCTGGCGGCGGCCATGTCGTGCCTACAAGAAGACATGCACAGCTTTTGGCTCACAAGGATGTGACTAGTATTACTAGTCAAGGCCATATGCTCGTGTCAGTGAGAGTGACCTGGTCTCACTCAATGTTACACCCCACATGCTCACATGCATGTGATCCAATATACTCCCACCTTTTCAAAATAGGTGCATATCTTTTTTTGTCAAAGTCAAACTTCCTAAAATTTGTTCAGCTATATTGAAAATAATTATTAATATGTACCATACTATGCAAACGTACACAATATGAAAATATATTTTATGATGGTTGTAACAATATTGATTTGAGTTTATAATATTTTGTCTCACAGGGATGTGATTAGTACACTACTAGTAGTACGTAGCAGCTCGTCTCAGCAGTGAGAGTGTGACCTGGTCTCAGTCAATGTTACACCCCACATGCATGCTCACATGCATTTGATCCAATATACTCCCTCCTTTTCAAAATAGGTGCATATCTTTTTGTCAAAGTCAAACTTCCTAAAATTTGTTCAACTACATTGAAAACAATATTAATATGTACCATACCAGCTAAACGTACATAGTATGAAAATATATTTCATGATGGTCGTAACAATATTGTTTTGAGTTTATAAATGTTGATAATATTTTTGATGTAGTTGGCCAAACGTTTAAAAGTTCAACTTTAAAAAAAGTATATGCATTCTATTCTACGAAGGAGGGAGTATTGCTCTTAGTCATACTTCGTTTAAAAGTATATCCAACTTCCAGATATATTTCTAGTCATACAATATGTAAGAGGCAAGAACGAAGAAGGAGGCACACCTATTATTATTACAATAAAAGATGCAAAAGCTATTTTTAATTTTGTAAGATCGATAGGGGACTATTTCCACACATGAATATGAGCACACTGGCCTAGATTCAAGCACGCACTTGCAAATCGATCTAGGCTCTGTCCTCAGTTGACATACTTAACATCATTTTGTACTGCGGCCGAGGATGCTACTTCAATGCCTACATAGTCATAACTCGGTTGGCACCATGATCGCATTCACCCGTAAATCGAAAACCACATAACTGAATATTTTAATGAATTTTCAACAAAAATTCCAACCGTTTGTTCTGTTGGAAATATTTAGTTCGATTCGGTGTGGGCATCCAAGTTGATTATTTTTAACTTTTATCATTGTCATCATGTGAACAATGAGCTTCTTATCAGGAGCTGTGTAATAATCGTAATGGTAAGTGCATTAAAGCTGAGACAGGATATTAGATGATCATCATGCCATACTTCCAGGCATACTGTGCTACCTCTCAACGCGCCTTACTTCCAGGCAGCAGGTTGCACTTAACGGCCGGTCAAAGAAGCGTGTGAGAGTTAGTTTCAGGCATCAGTCGCTCGCTCACACTGTTTCTACTGCCCCTCAAGCCACCGTAGTTGGGCAACGCGATCGGTGTCTCTGTCACGCACTCACACCACCATATATCTTCATCTGTTTCTTTGCTCAGGAGACGCACACTGATCGATTCGCCATGGCCAAGCGACCCAAGGCTCCCGCAGGGAGGCCCCGTCGTGTGGACAAAGACGACGCCATGGCCAAGTATCTCCTGCTCCTCCTTGGCCTCGTGCTCCTCGCTGCCGCCTGTACCGGCCAGCACGGCGGCCGAGCAGCCACCGCCTCGGCCACCTCCTGGGACTACGACGGCGGCGGCGGCGGCGACAACCTGCAGCAGCGTCAGGCAGCCATGAAGGAGGCCGTCAAGGTGTTCTCCGGCTACAACCCGGCAGCCACCGACCCCCGGGCGCTGAAGCGGGCGATCGCCACGGTGAACGGCGAGATGGTGAGGCTGCGGCCCGTCTTCAAGGCCGTCGCGGCGATGCCGGAGGGCAGCGCCAAGGAGGAGGCGCGCGCCGCCGCCCATGATCTGCTCACTCGCCACCTCGCGCAGCTGCTCCCCGGCGGCTCCGTCAAGGTCACCGAGGGCTTGTAACTTGCCTCTTGCATACATATGCATGCAGGTTTCCTCGTCTTAGATTATGTTACACAGCGAGGTTGAATTTTATGTGCACCCCACACAGTTGGTTGTTCGTGATCTTGACTAATTAAGCATGTAATAACGCGCTGTTTGTACTTGTCCTATCTTCCTCTCTTTGGCTATCATCTTTATAAAAAAAAACACTAGTGGAGGATCTTTTTTCCTATCATCCTTTTTCTATTTTGTCAATTTTTAATTTATTTTCTGCTAAAACTATGTATAGTGTGTTTTATTTGCTTGAGGGAAAAGTGCGGAATTTTATTAGACCTTAGCTACATCTGACCTGGGCCAGCAAGTAACCAATACGGTCCGAATGGACACAAAACCAAGTTTTACAAATATCTAAGCCTCAACCTTCATGCGCTCTGATAGATTTGACAAATTGGTGCAAATTAAGATGTGTTTTGAATGGTTCACTAATTAACAGAAAATTGACGAAAACTCAAACCAATGTCACCATCTCTTGCAATACCAAAATTTGGCATTGCCTAATTTAGGCTTAAAGAAATTGCTTGTCTTAACAGGTTCCGTAATAATACTACTGACTCCTGGTTCTTTTTTCTGCCAACTTTTACTAACACTACTCAGCATTTTCTTTTGCACCTCCTCCGTCTTAAAATTGATGTCTTAGGTTTTTTAAAATTTAGATAAATTTATATACTAAATAGGCTAGATTCATTCAAATTTTAACAAATCTGAGACATCTATTTTAAGACGGATGGAGTATGATATATTGACTATTTATATCTTAGAAGTTTGATAGTGCTATCCAAGACAAATGCTGCTCGTTCTCTATTAATTTTATTATTTTCTCTCTAAGAATGATCGTGAGCTAATTTTTTTAAATAATATATTTTTTAATCAATTTCACAAATAATACATGAAATGGATATTTTTCAAATCTAGCGCGCCGTCTTCATTTCAAAAACCGACCAGACCTCATCTTTAATTCAAAAACCGACCGGCCTGCTCTTTAATTCAAAAGCCGTTCGAATTGACAGTGGGCCCTGCCTGGCCACGCTGTCGGTTTTCCAAAAGACGACCGGCGTGGTCGTTATTCGAATCGACGACGCGCCCCTTTATAACAGTCAACGTCGGCCCGTCGTCCTCCTCCCTGGTTTCTTCTTCCTCCTTCCCTATTGTTAGTTATTCTTGCTCTCATTTCCACTAGGTGTTGCACCAATTTTCAGCCTAGATTTCTATCCAAACTCGGTGCTGAAACATATTAGCAAGCTAGTAGAGTCTCGATCTAATAATGGGATAGCCCGATGTAGTGATTTGAGTCATTTTGGTGGAGGGATTTGGTGGTGTTCTTTAGGAGCAATGGCCATGGTGGAGGCTGGTGCTGGGGGTTGAGGCAGCTGCATGGTGGAGCACGGCAGGACTTCGCACGCTTAAAGGGTAAACCCTAATTTCTTGTTAATTGTAGTATGTTCATAGGTAGCATTTGATGGGTCTGTTAGATGCAAGATATTTCGGTCATAGGATTAGAAGTTTATTTGTAGAGTATTATGTGCCAATGTACGTGTATTTGACTATTTTTGGTATTTTTTAGGTCGAATGTCATGTCAAATAATGTAGTGTTTAGGTTTTACTATGGTGCCGGTGTCGTCAGAACAAACCAGCATAGAGTTGATTTGAGCGAGTTTCATTTTATGGATGAAGTGCTTAAGAATCCCGAAACAATGCCCGTTACTCAGTTGAAGGATTGGTTATCTGGTCGTTTAGGACTCCCTCTGACCCATACTATCGGTGTGCATGTTTTATGGACTAAGTCAAGGTAAATCCCTAATTTTTATTTAAGGCCGATAGAAGCGCAAGATAAATGGGTCAAATATGTGTAAGCTTGCCAGAAAAGAGTAGTTAACCCCAGTGTCTTAGTGCAACCTGTGGCGAAAGAGGTTGCGTATGATCATGGCCAGAGTAGTCAGACCGGTCATGCTGGAGGTGGTTATGATCATGGCCAGAGCAGTGAAGCCCAGGAAGTAGCTACTATTAAAGCCAGAGTAGTCAGGGTCAAGAGGGTGGCGGCAGTTATGAATCAGGTTATAGTAGCTATGCACACACAGGAGGTGATGGTTATGAATCAGCCGACGGTGGTCAAGGTTTAGGGGAAGACATTTTCAGTGGTGAAGCTGATGAGGACGAGATATATGAAGGTTTGTTGCAACATCAGATGAAAGCGGAAGACTCAGAAGGCAACAGTGATAGGGCTGATGATTCTGATGAGTCTGATCAAGAAGAAATCGCCTAACCTATGCCGGCATCATGGAATAATGACAACACATCACCAATGAATGTGAACGATGGGCATAATTCGGCGTGACATTATCACACGAACAACATATTTGTGGGTGCATTATATCCTAGCAAGAGACATCTGTAGGAAGCAATCATTGAGTGGTCAATGTCCATGCAACGGGTCTTCAAAACGAAGTTGTCATCCCAACAATATTTGACATTGGTTTGCACGGAAGCCGGATGCCCTGCAAGGGTGCATGCCCATGTCCCTAGGTACAACACCAACTAGAAGGTCACTAATGTTGTGATGTTCAAATGTCAAGAGTACTGGTTGACTAAATCGATCTTCGATTGCCTAGTTGAGGAGATGTCTCAACAGAAGATCATGCGGCAGTTCGGTGATGTCTACGCACGCTTCTATTCTTGTAGACAGTGTTGGGACTCCAAGTATAGAGGTTTGTAGAACAACAACAAGTTTCCTTTAAGTGGATCACCCAAGGTTTATCGAACTCAGGGAGGAAGTGGTCAAAGGTATCTCTCTCAAGCAACCCTGCAACAAAGATACAAAAAGTCTCTTGTGTCCCCAACACACCCAATACACTTGTCAGGTGTATAGGTGCACTAGTTCGGCGAAGAGATAGTAAAATACAAGTAGTATGGATGATTATAAGACAACGGTGCCAGAAAAGAGCTTGACGGGGAGGAAGAGACTAAAGGCAATCTGAAATAAAGATGGAAGCATGCAAACATGTAGACTAGTTATAAACGGTGTTTCAATGTTTAGAAACAAGGCCAAGGGATCATACTTTCACTAGTGGACACTCTCATATAAATATCTTCTCTTCATTATACTACTCTGAACTACTCTTCAGTTGTACAACTCTAATCCATGGTAGGGCTATAACAACACACCTCAAAGTTCGCATTCCCCATCTAGATAACCCCACACTGTCACCTTGAGCGCTAGATGGTTCCTACAAACACCAAATTTTAAAGAGACATCCAACTCCAAATATAACTCATGATAAATATTTATGTAATCTTTAGCCTAAGTGACACACGGTGTGTACACTGTCACCTTCACACATGTGGGGATAGCCGGAGATTACAGTTAAAGCAATTGAGTAGCAGAGTAGATCTACTTGATTACAAAGCTCATGACCACAATAAGATCACGCATAAAGAGAGAGAGAGAGAGAGAGAGAGAGAGAGAGAGAGAGAGAGAGAGAGAGAGAGAGAGAGAGAGAGAGAGAGATGAACACATAGCTACCGGTAGAGCCCTTAGCCTCAAGGGGGAACTACTTCCTCCTCATCATGGGAGTCAGCAACGGTGATGGATATGGTGGTGGAGATCGATGGAGATAAATCTGGGGGCAATTCCCATCTCGGCAGGGTGCTGGAACAGAGATTTCTATCCCCCGAATCTGCCCTTCGGTGGCGGCGATGTTGCGGACCTTTTCGTGGATTTCTGCCCCCGATAGGGTTTACGTCTCCGGGAGACGTATAAGTAGGCAAAAGGGCAAGGTCGGTGGAGGGCCAGGGGGCCCATACCATGTGTCCACGCGGCCAGGGGGCCCACACCATGTGTCCACGTGGCCAAGGGCCCGCGCCACCGTATGGTGTGGCCGCCCTGGTGCCCTCCTCCGTCTTTCCTTCGGGCTCCGTGTCGTGTTGGGTAAAATATCAACTTTGGATTTTGTTTCGTCCAATTCCGAGAATATTTATTTTCTGGCTTTTCTAAAACCAAAAACAACAGAAAACTTGCAACTGGCACTACGACATCTTGTTAATGGGTTAGTCCGAGAAAATATATAAAAATACATCAAAGTGTAGATAAAACATAAGAAAGTCGATACAAAACAAGCATGGAACATCAAAAATTATAGATATGTTTACAACGTATCAACCCCAAGCTTAACTCCTGCTCGTCCTCGAGTAGGTAAGTAATAAAAAGAATAATTTTGAGGTGACATGCACCATCACAATCTTGATCAAAATATTTGTAAAGCATTGATAGCTGGGATCAAAGAACTCTAAACATGAGCATGAAAGATGTAGTTCTAACAATAAGACATAGCAACTATGTTGTAACATGAAATGATACAAACAAAGATCATGAAGAACAATGCATTGAAAGATGTTTGTTTGTTTCACATATATAAAACATAGCATAGTGGTATTCAGCTTGTCCCTCATGGAGTAGCAAAACATAAATGCATAGGACACCTTCAAAGTTCATAAGGGTGACTAGATACAAATACTTCAGGCCCACTCGGTAATCGATATCAACACCGCTTGCAAGCACGTGGTTAAGGAGTTAATCACAAAGTGATATCTACGGAACGAGTAAAGTACTTGCTGTGAACGAGATTGAACTAGGTATGCCGATACCAACGATCGAATCTCGGGCAAGTAAAATATCGCGTGACGAAGGGAATATAAATATGGGATTAATTGAATCCTGACATCATGGTTCATCCGATATGATCATCGATGAATATGTGGGAGTCAATATGGGTTTCCAGATCTCGCTGTTGATTATTGATAGAAGATCATGTCTGCATATTCTCGAACCCGTAGGGTCACACACTTAACGTGCCTCGACGCTAGGATAGAATGGATAATTGGTTTATGAGTTTTTGTTCGGAGTCTCGGATGAGATCCAGGACATCACGAGAGGTTCCGGAATGGTCCGAAGAATAAGATTCATATAAAGGAAAGCAATTTTTGGATTTCGGAATTGTTTCGGAATGTTTGGTATTGTACCGGAAGGTTCTAGAAGCTTCCGGAGTGGGACCAACGTGGCCCCACTTGTCGGAGGGGGCGTGGGTTTACGAGGGAGTGCCCTGGCCGCATTGGGCTAGGGGCACAAGGCCCAGCCAGCCAAAACCCTAGGGGAAACCCTAGGGGACCTTCTAGAAGGGGGGGGGGAAGACTTGCCCCCCACTCCACCCTTGGGGCCGCCGCCCTAGGGCTTGGAGGAGGGGGCAAGGGGGCCGGCCAGCCCCCTATATAAGGTGGGCAGGGGGCGCACCCTCCCCTCACCCCAAACCCTAGCTGCCAGCTGCTGCCCTACCTCTCACTCTCTCTCCCGACTACGTGTAGGCGAAGCCCTGCTGCAGAAACTCTCCACCTTTGCACCACGCCGTCGTGCTGTAGATCCAATCTATCTCTCCCCCCCACTTGCTGGACCGAGGAAGGAGGAGACGTCGCGGTGCCGTATGTGTGCATCTCTCAGAGGCGTCGCCACTTGTGGCGTTGGATCGGATCATATCGCGAGGAGGAGAAGGCTAGTACGACTACATCAACCATGTTCTGTTGAACGTTCTGCTATGCGATTTCTTCAAGGGTATGAAGATATCATCTATCCCTCTCGTTGATTGCATCTCCTAGATTAGATCTTGGCTTTCCCGTTCGCATCCGTAGAATTTTTTTGATTTACTATGCTGCGAATCCTTTCACAACATGCCTTTGATAAACCAGCAGTGGCTAACATGGAATTCACCAAGTCAGTCAGCGTGCGGTTTTTCCGCTCCGCAACCCCGTTTGATTGGGGCGAGTAGGGATGCGTCCTCTCATGAATAATTCCGTCCTGACAGAATTCGTCAAATATTTTGGGAAAATACTCACCACCACGATCCGACCTAAGACGCTTGATCTTTCTCTCTAGTTGATTTTCAACTTCGGCCTTATAGATTTTAAAGTAGTCTAAAGCCTCATCTTTAGTTTGCAACAAGTAAACATAGCAGAATTTAGTAGCATTATCTATCAACGTCATGAAATATCTCTTTTCACCTTTTGTCAACACACCATTTATCTCGCATAGATCAGAATGTATGAGTTCTAGAGGTGCCAAGTTTCTCTCCTCGACAGCCTTGTGAGGCTTTCGAGGTTGCTTTGATTGCACACAATTATGGCACTTAGAACCTTTGGCAATAGTGAAATTCGGAATTAAACTCATACTGGACATCCGAGATATCAAACCAAAATTAATGTGACATAAACGAGAATGCCAAATACTGGTATCATCATTAACACCACCACAAATATGATTCACGGATTTATTACAAAACTCTGAAAGTGAAAACCGGAACAAGCCTCTGAACTCATAATCTTTAACAATAAATTGTCCATGTTTCGAAACAACGACTTTATTAGACTCTAAGACAACCTTAAACCCATGTCTGCAAAGAAGGGAGCCACTAACGAGATTCTTGTTCATAGTAGGGACATGCTGCATGTTCCTCAGCTGCACGATCTTTCCGGAAGTAAACTTCAGATCCACCGTGCCAACACCACGAACAGAAGCATGTGATCCATTCCCCATTAGGATGGATGAATCCTGAGCGACCTGATAAGAAGTGAACATAGATATGTCAGCACACACATGAACATTAGCACCCGTATCAAGCCACCAACACGGTGATTAAAATACTGAAAGAATAGTTAATAAATTACCATACCCATCAGTATTGCTAGCGGTCACGACATTGACAGTCTTGGCCTTTTTACCTCTGCGGTCTGCGTGTTCTGGACAGTCCTTGGAAAAGTGGTCGGGCTCTCCACAAGTGTAACAAGACAATTCACTCTTGTCCCTGTTCGTCTTCTTCTTCTTGAAGGTTGTAGTCTTTACAGGCTTGTTAAAGGAGGGTTTGAAGTTCCTTTTCTTCTTGTTTACGGATTTGCCTTTCTGCACAAAGTTGGCAGTAGCATGAGTCTCTTCTTTCTCAGTAGTGTCCTTAGCCCGAGCCTTCTCCTCAACATCAAGGGACGCTATCCGATTTTCAACTGATATCTCCTGTCTCTTGTGTTTGAGAGCTGTGGCAAAGTTCTTCCATGAAGGGGGCAACTTAGCAATAATGCAACCCGCCACAAACTTGTCGGGTAAGGTACACTTAAGGAGTTCGAGCTCTTTGGCAATGCACTGTATCTCATGAGCTTGTTGAACCATAGGAAGGTCCTTTGTCATCTTAAAATCATGAAAGCTCTCCATGATATACAGTTCACTGCCAGCATCTGGAGCACCAAACTTTGCATCCAGTGCATCCCAGAGCTCCTTCCCGTCTTTTATGTGCATAAACACATCACACAGACGGTCAGCAAGAATGCTCAGAATACATCCCACAAAGATAGTATTGGCATCCTCGAACTTCTTCTGATCCTCGTCAGATATAGTTCCTTCAGGTTTGCCTTTACTGATATGGAACACTTTCATCATGGTCAGCCAAAGCTCAGCCTTGTACTGCCACCTCTTAAAGTGCACAACGGTAAACTTATCCGGCCTCAGTGCATCGGTAAAACCAGCCATTGTTAATTCAGGAAATTGCCTACAATAAGGTTTTTGGATTGTTGGATTATTAGGCATAATTTGCACGATTAATTCCAGAATATAAATCATGACAAAACCAGCTACTAGCTCATGTAACTCGAACATACTAGATGTACTAAACAACAGGATGATCGGAAACAAACAGGAGCTTAACATGTACTCGCAGAATATGATGAATAACCAAACAGGAGCACGTAGCACGTACCGTTCGGTTGTCGTAGTAGAAACTTTAGGGAAGACTGATCGAAGCAGATGGCGACGAAGACGGCGGTAGGCAACACCTCCTGACTTGGATGGAAGACGACCCGTGATGGAGAACTCGAGCAGTCGTGCGGAGCGCTTCCCAAAAACCTTATTCGCCCTCTCCCGTACAGGATCACAAGGGCGAGTGGTTCCGAGACCTGCTCTCCCGTCCGCCAGTGCACGCCGTCAAGCGGGATGGAGTAGACTACGGTGACAGCGCAAGTAGAGGATGGCAAAACCCTAGATTGGTTTTTGGTGGTATTGTGGCTGTAGCCGCGCAGGACTTTAGGAAACCCTAACGGAGGCGAACGTGGGCCGAGTCCACGTTACGCACGTTCGGGTCGGTTACAGTAGCCCACGATTCGGGAACGACCCGAGTAAGCTAACTGTTTGACACGTCTGTCAAAACCTCACAGTTTTCCTGAGCAGCAAAATAAAGCTCGGCTCGGCTCAGACGAGACGAGCGGGCGGGCGTGCGAGCGGCGTCGGTGTCGGAGGAGGAGCGCGCGCATGTATCTCTCTTATTGCTACTCACTTACAAAGTGGTACAACACTCCATCTTATAAGGTGGTGCAACTCTCCTCCAACTTTCCATGTGGGACTAAACTTGAGCTCCCACTCCACTTCCATGTGAGCTGCCACAAACATGGGCCCAAACACATATGGGCTGCCACAAATTTGGGCTTTGAGATTTAGGGAAAATCTGAAATACACATGGGACTAAATGAATTGGCCCATTATTTCTAACACTCCTCGTCCCTCCTCACAGCGTCCGCCGACGAGCCGCCTCACCGCTGTAGCAACTCCCTATAAAACGCTGACTCCCGCGCGCTGAGGCGAAACTGCCCCGCCGCCATCTTGCTCGGGGCACGTATGGCTTTGCAGGCGGCCCCTCCGGTGGCGGCGATGCGGGGGAGGGTGGGGGAGGGTGGCTAGAGGCGGCGGCGAGCAAGGTTCCCATGTGTCGCCAGAGATGTATTTTAAGCACGAGGGCACAATAGCTGCTTTTTTATGGACCCCGGACCAATCTTTACTATTGATACATCTTCCACTGTTACCGTTTACTTTCTGTAAACCATTATTACCTTCCACACCATACAGTTAATCCTTTGTTTTCAGCAAACCGGTGAGATTGACAACCTCACTGTTTGTTGGAGCAAAGTCTTGAGTTTGTGTTGTGCAGGTTTCCAAGTTTCTAGCAACACCTTGGAGTCGTTTCCTTCCTCCTACTGGTTCGATAACCTTGGTTTATTTCTGAGGGAAAAATTACTATTGTGCTCATCATACCTTCCTCTTGCGGTTTCCCAACGAAGCTCTATAGTGATCTGAGCCGCATCACCCCGTCCCCATACAGGCCCCCATCAAGGCATCGTAGGCAGCCACTGTCCCTGTCTAGGCCGTCGTCCCCGCTTCTGCCGTAGCCGTCGGCGAGGAGGCCCCCGCCGATCTTGGGAAGATCCCGCTCGGTTGGGACCCCTATGAGGAGGTGGAGTACATCAGGCTGGAGAACCCCTACGACACCATCATCGTCGACCCATGGTCGAACATAACTAGGGTTTTCTCCCGTTCCCTTGTTCTTCTCCCATTCCCATCGTTGGTTACTAGATCGTGTGTTAATAGGGTTCATCTGTTCGTATTTTCAATTGTTGGATGCTAGGTCTTTTACAGAAGCTAATCCTCTTGTGTTAGATCTCGTATTTCGATGAACCCCCGTTTGTATTGCAATCCTATTTTATTTGTCCTCCGAGTTGTTGTTAAGGGATTCCCTAGTTAGTACTAGCGCTGATCTGTAGTTGGGATCAATATTTGATTTTGTTTGAGATTTAGGGATTCTAGAATTTATCCCACTCGGTTAATTAATTTATGTGAATAATCAGGAGATCTCAATCGGTTAATTTATGGAAACAATCAATCCCGATAATCAAGGTAGCACGCTACTATTTTTTCAAATAAGTGGATAGCAGCGACGTCTGCAGCGACGACGAGTCCAAGGACACCAAGACTCGCCAGTACGACAACTTCTTCGTTGATGATGTCTATAGGTGCCCCTTCTGCACTAAGAGGATCCTCGCCACCGATTTCAACTCTCTCGTGAAGCATGTCGATGATGTGACCTCCTTCAGAGCCAAGCACTAAGAGGCTTCTGCAGTAGACCGTGAACGTCCATGCCTTCAGAGCCAAGCACCAGGAGCTCGGTTTCACCTCCGCAACCTCTAGAAGGTGGCCATCAAAGAGGATCGCATGCCCCCGATCAACCCAAGGCACCCAATGTCAATTGACTGGGCAGCAAGTAGTGGAGGAAGCGCAAGAGGGAGGAGGCGGAGGCCATGAAGGGCCACTAATCCTTGTGTTGTTGTTGTAAAGCAGCTTCTTTTGTATTGTCTCTGTTGAACTTGTCCACTGTTCCTGCTGAGCAGTCTAATTGTCGAACATCGTTAAGTACCGTACTATATATCCTATATCAGCTGCTTTATCTATATCTTCTTTTTTTACTGAATGTATTTATGGTACTAGTTAGATTTGTTGCTATAGATTTGCTACCATATTGGGAAAAAACAAGGGCCAAAAGGAACAACAAATGAACAGAGAAGCTGCTCTAGATTCACTATCTTTTTTGGAAAAAAACACAATTATTAGCGAGAGAGAGAGGGGGGGAAAGGCGGTCTTAAAAAGGCCAATCATTTTTTTGAGGGAAAGCCACCATGCCAACTTTATTAATTATCAAATAAACTTACATCGAATCATAAAAATAATAAAATAGAAAACTTCTTATTTAGGAGACAGAGCACACGTAACTACCAGACGCGCCCCAAATGGTCCCACACTACGTCCCCCATAATATGGTCCCAACCAACCGGCTCCACATAGTCCCACATGGCACGACCCTACACCTCAGCATAACGCGTTCCCGACCAACCAACCAACCCCACGTGGTCTCACATTGTGTGGCACCACACGTCAGCCAACGGTCAACCTAACGGCAGCTGCCGTTCGAGCTCTTTGATGAGTTTTAGAGAAGGAGAAGGGAAAAATGAGAAAAATTTAAGCGGCTGGGGAAAAGTGAGTACTACTAACGAACTTGGGGTGCGAAAATAGAAATCCCTACAACTTATAGCCGCACTGATCACCTCCATAGCCAAGAAATATACACTGTTGTGTCTTTGAATCAAGCTTTGACCTTTCATATTGAGGGATATGAACAAAGGCCTTGCACCCAAAAACCTTTAGGTGCTCAGACAAGAAATCCTTGTCATACAAGACCCTATTTGGAACATCTCCCTAGAATGGATAACTTGCTGAGAGATTAATAAGATAAATTGCAGTCGACAAAGCCTCAACCCAATAATGTTTAGGCAGCTTTGCAGTCAATAGGAAGCATCTAACTCTCTCATCAATTGTCATGTTCATCATCTCAGCAAGACAATTCAGCTGTGGTGTATCCGGAGGAGTAAATTGGTTCCTAATTCACTACTCCTTGCAATAGGCATCAAACTGGCCAATATACTCTCCCCCATTATCAGTGTGAATGCACTTGATATTCTTCTTAGTTTCTCTGTCAACTGATACATGGAATTGTTTGAATACACTTAGTACTTGATGTTTGTTCTTCAAAACATAGACCCAAACCTTCCTGAAAAAGTCATCAATAAATGTGACAAAGTATTTTGCTCCACCCAATGACCTCACCGACATTTTGCAAACATCGGAATGTATCAAGGCCATCACCTTGGACTTCTTGTGAGGAGGTTGACTGTTGAATGAAAGTATGTGTTGCTTCCCCGCTAGACAATCTGAACATTTCTTAATGTGAATACCTTTCATACCTTTCAACGGACTTTTCTCCACGAGCACCACCATAATATTCTCACTCATGTGCCCAAGTCTCTTGTGCCATAAGGCACACACATCCTCTTTCTGCAATGCATTGGCACAAGCAGCAGAAAGCTTAGCCTGAACATGATACAAAACTGAAACCATGTTATCTTTTGCAACAATCAGGTTCCCTTTGGTGAGATTGTACTATGCATTTCCAAATTTGCTCAAGTACCCATCTCCATCAAGCAATCCAACCGAGATAATGTTGAGCCGAAGGGCCTCAACATGCCTTACCGACTTGAGGACTAGTGTCATACCATTTTCAGTCTCCAAGTGCACATATCCTCTTGCAGTGATTTTTGGTCTATCATTATTTCCCATCTTCACAACACCAAAATCACCTTATGTGTAGTTGGTGAATAGATCTCTACGAGATGTAGCATGTATGGTAGCACCGCTGTCCGGAATCCAAGTCATCACATCACCATCTACAAGGCTGATGGCATCATTAGTAACTACAGTGATCCTCTCCTCAATGGTGGAAACACCGCTGCCATCATGTTGTTCACGCATGAGAAACATGATCTTCTCTACTGCAGCAATCCGGCCTCCCTCACTATCACTATCACTATCGGTTTGTTTCTGAACTTTCTTCTTTTTCTTTTTGTATTTCTTCCATTGTTCACAATTCCACTTGATGTGTCCCTGCTCATGGCAGTGATGGCATTCAATACCAGCATACTTGTCTTTGCCTCTTGATTTGCTTCTACTTCTTTGTCCTCCATTACTTGGACCTTTGCTTATGCTTCTCCCCCGTGACTCGGTCACTAACATTTCAGAATGTGAGGAAGAACCATCCTTGTCAGTAATTTTTCTAGACTCTTCATTTAGTACCTTATTCTTCACAAGGTTCCAAGTGACTACTCCATTAAGTGCTGAATTGCACATGGTGACCTTAAAGGTCTCCCAAGTGTCCGATAGTAAGCCAAGTATCAGGAAGGCTTTCACTTCATCTTCAAATGTGATTCCTATTGAATATAGCTGATTTATAATGCCCTAAAATTCATTCACATGATCTGCAATTGGAGTGCCCTCCTTGTTCCTCAAACACATCAATTTCTTGATCAAGAACATCTTGTTAGTACCTTCTTTGCGGGCATACAACTCCTCCAATTTCTGCCATAAGGTATGTGCATGTGACTCATCAATGATATGGTTCAAAACATTATCATTCACCCATTGTCGGATGAACCTACAAGCTTGGAGATGAAGTACCTCCCACTAATCTTCTTGCATATCACTAGGCATCTCAGTGGAGAACACCGCCTTCCAGTAATCCTTCACATATAACAAGTCCTTCTTCTTGACACTATTTATCAAAAGGGAAACAATATTCTTACAACATCTTTTACTGAAAAGGAAGTGTATGAGGCTATCTTCCAAATGGAACACAATAAGGCACCTGGTCCGGATGGTTTTCCAGCGGAGTTTTATCAAAAGTTCTGGGAAGTAATTAAGGTGGACCTATTGACACTATTTAATCAATTACATGCAGGGTAATTGCCTCTCTTTAAATTGAATTTTGATGTTATCACTTTACTCCCTAAAAAATAAAATGCGATACAAATACAACAATATAGACATATTTGTTTGTTGAATGTCAGTTTTAAAATATTTACTAAGGTGGGTACTAATCGCATCACGAGGATTGCCCCAAAAGTAATTAGACCCACTCAATCCGCTTTTATGCCCGGAAGACACATACTCGAGGGGGTGGTTGTCCTTCATGAAACCATCCATGAGCTTCACCGGAATAAGATGGATGGGGTTTTCTTCAAAATAGATTTTGAGAAGGCATATGACAAAGTGAAATGGCCTTTCCTTCAAAAAACATTGTGCATGAAGGGATTTGCACAAGAGTGGTGCAAATTAATTGAGAAGTTTGTTCAAGGAGGGAGTGTTGGGATACAGGTTAATGATGATATTGGATATTCTTCCAAACTAGAAAGGGTCTAAGACAATGTGATCCTTTATATCCGATGCTTTTCAACATAATTGTAGATATGTTGGCCATTCTAATTGAACAGGCAAAAGAGGATGGACAAGTTGGAGGCCTCACTCCACATCTTTTTGATAGAGGGGTCTCAATTCTACAATACAAGGATGATACTATATTATTTATGGAACACGACCTATAGAAAGTCGTGAACATGAAGCTAATATTATATATCTTTGAACTGATATCGGGTTTAAAAATTAACTTCGAGCAACGCGAGATATTCTGTTTTGGTAAAGCAAAGGACGAAAAACACCAATATAATTTTTTTTGGTTGTGAGGTTAGTGCTTGGCCTTTTCGATACCTTGGGGTACCTATCCATTATAGAAAACTTAAAAATTTAGATTGTATCCAGTGGAAACTCGATGTGAAGGTAAATTGGGTTGCTGGAAGGGCAAGATTATCATATGGTGATCGTTTAGTCCTAATCAATTCTTTTTTTGACAAGTTTACCTATGTTTATTCTATCTTTTCTGGAAATTCCTAAGAGGGTAAGGAAACGTTTGGATTTTTATAGGTCTCGCTTTTTCTGGCAAAGTGATGAAAATAAAATAAAATATAGATTAAGGAAATGGACTATTATTTGTAGACTAAAAGATCAGGGAGGTCTAGGAATTGAGGTCTTGGAGTTTAAAAATAAATGTTTACTAAGCAAAGGGCTTTCTAAACTTTTGTCTGAAGAAGGGGTGTGGCAAGAATTGCTACATAACAAATATCTTAGTAAAAAAACCTTGTCTGGAGTCCAAGCAAAACCGGCCGATTCTCCTCTTTGGAAGGGACTTATGAAGGTGAAGAATGAATTCTTTGCCAGAGGACATTTCAAAGTAGGGGATGGTTCATGTACTAGGTTTTGGGAGGACACATGGTTGGGAAATACTCCCTTAGCACAATAATATCGATCATTGTATAATATTGTGCAGCGGAAAAAACATGACGGTTGCACAAGTGCTATCTCAAATACCCCTAAACATTGGTTTCAGAAGAGTACTTGTTGGTAATAAGTGGGATGATTGGTTACACTTATGCCAAAGGCTCATGATGGTTCAGCTGTCGGATGACCATGATAAGTTTATATGGAACGTTACATCATTCGGGGTGTTCTCAGTTAAATCCATGTATGCAGACCTTATGAATGATCATACTGTCTTTTTTCAGAAATACCTTTGGAAATTAAAAATCCGTCTCAAAATCAAAAAAATTATGCGGTTTCTTAATAATAAGGTTTTGATCACAAAGAATGATCTGGTTAAAAGAAATTGGGTAGGATATACGAAGTGTTGTTTTTATGGGTCAGATGAAACCATAGAACACTTATTTATATCTTGCCCTTTTGCTCGCCTTTTGTGGCGAATTATCTATTTTGCTTATGATTTACCCCCTCCGACTGATATTGCGAACATATTTGGTAATTGGTTACATAGTTTTGATAAGTCATCTAAGTCTAGGATTCGCATTGGTGCTTCAACCTTATGTTGGTATATTTGGAGATGTAGGAATAATATTATCTTCAACAAATCCAAAAAGATTAATCTTATGCAGGTTATTCACATGGTGGCATATTGGGTGCATCTTTGGGCATTCCTATCTACACCAGACCAGCGGGATATTATGGCTACTGGGTGCAGCCGTCTCCTGATGGTCGCTGGGAACATCTTCAGCCAGTCTGCTTGGATGCATTCTGATAGATTGGATTATGATGTTTAGTCGCTCTTTTTGCTGGTTGAGCTTGGTGTCGATCTTAAGCGATCGGTGATTTGTAATATTTTTGGAGTTTGAATTTTTAATAAAAGGCTGTGTGCATCGATCGATGCAGAGGCTGGGGTACATCCCCTTTTCGAAAAAAATTCCTTCATCTTGGTCTTCCAAGCTTGATAATTTGTACCATTAAAAAAATCATTATGTTGGTATTCACTTCCATCCTTCACTACAATAAAATGCAATCAGACCAAACCAAACCTTTGCAGTCGTGGTTTCGACAAGGAATACCATTTGGATAAAGCATTATGCTGCGTATCTTTTGCAAAAGAAAAGAATTTCGCCCAAGTGAAATCTAGCAAATTTGCTCTGAAATTGAATACAAACTGAACCTCAGCTCTGATACCACTTTGTTTGGGAAAGATACACAACCCCTGTTGTTTACGATGAACTATGCGGATAGCTTCAATCAACAGATATGCAGCGGAAATAAAACAACGAGCACATACACAGGTGACAAGGATTTATGTGGAAAAACCTCCTCAAGGTGAGGAGGAAAAAACCACGGGTATGGACCAACCGGTCCACGCGAGATTCACTATGAGAAACCTGGGTACAGAGTATTCTCTAAAACATTTAGAGATATAAAACATAGTCAGCATGTTGCCAACCGGCAACAACAACAACAACTACTTGAGAGAAAGATTACAGCAAAGCAGAGTATCCCAGTTTCTGTCCTCTTCGGTAATCAACAAACTTCTCTTAAATCGCAGACCAATCAACACCAAATTTGGTATACAAGATGAAATACGAGTATCCAACATACACACCAAATTTCATGTTAATCGGACACCGTTTGCCTGCCCAAACTGTTTGTCTACCAAAATTGCTATGTGCTGAAACCGCAGCAGTCCGAACTGAATAAACCACTTCCAAATCTGATGCTACACTGACCCAAATCTCAAACCAGCTAACCGGATCGAACTACTCAAAGAAAGGAACAATCTCACCAAGTTTGGAGACAATCCAAGCACGTTTGAGCGTCCAAACACCAGCTTGAAGACATACCAGTCAGATCTCAGAAATCTCGATAGAAATCACCTCTTATTCTTCTTCCTCTCTTCTCACTAGGTTGTGGTGTTCTTGTGTGTTCTCTCACCCTCTCTGTTGCTCAGCTCACACTCTCACAGAGCTTCTGACACAATGATTGAGTCACACAGCCATCAAGGGTGGTTAGGGTTTTCTTTCTACTCCTCTCCTTAGGAGCACCTCAGCTATTGGATGCGAACCTCGATCAACGGTTGAAACGTGTTGGACTTTCACAGGTTGATGTTGGCTGCCAACACACCTCCATGTGGAGTGACATGACCCAACACATTCAACTAGTATCAATCACATAAGACTTTATTTAACTAGCACAACATTTGGTAAAATAGAATACATGATCTCTCGATGAGTTATATTACAAATTCTCTTGTAACCATACGGAACCATCTCCTCCCCTACTTACATAGAAGGATTATGTTTTGTACACGATAACAATATAATAAAAATGTTTCAATATCCATAGCCATATGTCGTATTTGACCGACGTGCACATATGTTGCTCAAAGTAGAATACACAAACAAGTAAATTACAACTTATGGGATCGATCAATATGAGAAGGCGTTCTGCTACCTCTATCATCGATGGTCGTTTGTCCACATCAAGGTTAAGACATTCCACGGCGATCACCACCAAACTATCCAGAATCTCCATATCTCCTGCAACTGCAATTTCATTGTCAAACAACTAAGTTCCTTTCTTTTCATTTTTGTGAGCTTCGAGGAAATTGTTTACCAAGCTACTGCCATCAGAATGTTTGGATTTCTTCCTACTAATAAGTTCCAAGATGACAACTCCAAAACTGTAGACATCACTCTTTTCGGTTAGTAGACCCGTTTGTAAATATACTGGATCCACATAACTCATGTCACCAATGACAGACCCAGTGTGTTGTTTGTCTCTCGCAATCAATCTTGATATCCCAAAGTCTGATATCTTTGGCACAAAGTTGCTATCCAGGAGTATATTTGCTGGTTTAACATCACCATGTAGGATTTTGGTATTTGTTTTTGAGTGAATGTATGCTAGACCATCTGCTGATTCTGCAGCAATACTTAAACGTCTGCACAAGGTGAGAGGCACCTTGTTGTTTCCATGAAGAATCTGTTAGAGGCTACCATTGCAGAGAAACTCATAGACGAGCATTGGGATGTCAACTTCTAGGCAACAACCGATGAGCCTAACAATGTTCTTGTGGATGACTTGAGATTGAATGATGACTTCATTTGCAAACTGCTCATTCTCTAGGATGCTACCACTAATTGGCTTCTTCACCGCGACTTCTTCATTACCCAGAAGGCCCTTGTAAACTTTTCCAAAGCCAGCTTTCCCAATGAAATTGCTACTCTTTAAAATTAGATCGAGATCCTCCTTTTTGAAAAGTTTAATGATTTTTGCCTTCTCTAATGTAAGCCCGCCGTTTTTCTTATAGAACTCTATTGTCTTTTGTTTCTCTTTGTGGAGAAGAATAAGAAATAATAGAGCTGCCACGACAAAAATACCAGCAATTCCACCTACATGGATGGAAAACAAAATATCCGATTTCATATCACAAAAACCTGCAACAACTTATTCTATCTGCAGACTAGAATATATACAAAGGAAAGAAAATCTATTAAATTTGAATTTTTCAATGCCATAGCATAGATGTTTTTTTGAACCATATGATCTTTATGGGTCAGTAGCAATACATGACTATATATCATCAGGTGAAACATGGGAAGTTTGTTCCTTGTGGTTCACACACGTGACTCAGACTGCTAGCTTCTATCTGCCCCCAAACATAAACTGCGGCCCCACCCCTTCCACCTTTTCGTTTGCTAATGGAACAGATTCTGATTATTATTATTTGGAAATGGACATTGTGATCAACAATACTCGTGTAAGTAAATTCTTTATTTACTTTTTCCGCCCCAAAATAAGTGAGTCAATAAGTTTTTCTAGATTAGTATGTATCAAGACATATTTTGTGACTAGGTTCATAGTTATCTAGACAAAGTGAGAAGTCACTTATATTTTAGGATAGTGGGAGTACTATAACCATAATGTAGGAGCTAAAAGCAGTGGAAAATTAAGAGGGACAAACCCAACAAAAGCTAGATTGAAACCATCCACTAGCTACAATTAATGGGTGATGTTGTAATAATTATTTAATGTGGTGTGCGTTTGCTTTGTGCTTACCGATAATCACCTTTGCTACTAGGGGGAACTTATCGGTGCACGTTCCTTTTATGCCGTCACCTTTCATTCCGGGTTTACATGGACAGTCGTAACCTCCTAGCTTGTTCTTGCAGATCCCGTCAGTGGAGCAAGGATACTTATCACGGAACTTGCACTCGTCGATGTCTGAAAAATAAATCAATAGAAGATAATGTTACGAAATCGATCTCAAGTACAAACAGCAGTAGTACCTTGAGTGTGTCCGTAGTACCTTGGCATCCATTTGCAATGTAAGGGTTACCATCGTACACTAGTGCAGAGAGGCCCATTAGTCCCGGTTGGTAAGGGGCTTTAGTCCCGGTTACCCAATCGGGACGGGGCAATCGGGACTAAAGCCCCAACCTTTAGTCCCGGTTGCCCCACCAACCGGGACAAATGGGGGCACACGTGGCGGCATCAGAGCGCGAGGGGGGTGGAGCATTGCTGCCGCGGCAGAGATTTGGCCCATTTCTCTGCCGCGGCAGAGAATTCATTTTGGCACAGTAGCATTTTCGCTACTTTCTGTGCCGCGGCAGAGAATTCATTTAGGTTGTTTTATTGTTTATTTAGTGTTTTGCACTTATCAACGAAGGAACCTTATATTACACAAGATCATCATGACAATATTACATTCAATACATGGATCGAGTTCATGCACTACATACAAAAGTTGCTATTCGATGCTACCGGCCAATTCCTTCAAAGTTGCTATTTTTACAATCCCTATTGTCTATACACAGCAGAATAATATTCCCCTTTCGGGTCTAGGACTTCTGCATCCAAGAATCCCACCAATTTCTCCTGAATTGCTCGTACGCGATCCTTTGGCAGAAGACCGTCCCGTAGACGTTCAATCTGATTTAAAAAAGGAGTCAGCCTATATGAATTTAACTAAACACAATTTGTTTGAAATTAAAAACTATAGAAATTGTTTACGTACGTGGAGTTGCTCTAAATTTCTGCCATTCTCATCGCACGTCTGCCGGATGAACTCGCAAACATAGTATCCACAGAGATTGTTACCTGGTCTCTGCGTCAGGCACTTTACGAGAACAGAGTTCAATCAAAATAATAATCAAGCATGATAATAATTGTATCAAAACTAGAATCAAAGAGATGCGCGAATATAGCTAGTGGTGCTTACATCTAGTGCTTCAAATGTAAGCTCCTCTTTTCAAACACCCCTAGACTTTTTGGTGAACCTTTTCCAAGCGCTGCCCGGCGAAGAAAACGAATAAAATAAGTTATTAAGTACTTGATATCATAAAATTCACAAACGTTGCCGATATAGTGTCGTAATGATTAGAATTACCGCTGGAGAAGTATCTGCATGTCCTTCCACGTCTCAAGGGGTTTATGTTTCGAGTCCATGACTAGTACACGCCCTTTGTCAAGTTGAATGATTAACAGAATATAGTGGTACCTGCGAATGCATAACTAATCAATTATATACTTAACATCGAGTAAGCGAAATAGAAAGTGTATACAAGACAATAGCACTCACTGGAAGTTGTAAGGAAATAGTATTTCCCTTTTGGTTTCTTGAAACCTTAACACGTGTACTATATTATCCTCCGTATCCTGGGGGCTTATTTTGAGATTAGCTTCATGAACCCAATATGGGTCAATGAAGCCAATGTCATAGATTTGTCCTCTGTTGCATTCGAGAATCTTCATTCTGCATATTACAGTATGATTATATACATGCAATAAACAAAATAATATAGCTGGAGACTAAATTAATTACAGAATTAGTACTTACAGACAATAGGCACTGATGATCGATTTGTCCAAGGCGTCTTGATTGAATAATTGAAATAGTTCATCAAATTCAATGGATATCATGTCATCCCTTTCTTTCCCATGATGCTTTTTTGTAACCCTCAGCACTATCCAGTTAGCCCTGGCGGACGTGGCATGCATGTACCAGTTATGCAATCTTCGCATTTTTGTTAAAAGATTGTTTACCTCCTCAGGTTTGACGAGAGGTTTGCCGTACTAGTATTTGTATGCTATTCACTCACGGGGAAGAACTCTAACTGGGATAAGTACTGGGCAATACTCATACCTTGAGCAGCGGCAGCTTCTCCGTATTGTGCAACTACCTCTGGATCATACTGCTCTTCGGCCCCATATTTGCTCGACCCCACATTGGTTTGAGAAATCACCTTGAGAGGGGCGCAAGTCTGTTTTGCTTGTTCTCCGAGCTGGGCAACAGATTTCCCGCTTGCATCAGTACTGCTCTTCGAGGCTTTTTGTGCCGCATGTGACTTGAGAATAGAACGGTCATAGTCTGATGACAGCTTTGGCTCGGGTTGATGAAGATTCTTTAGCATTTTAAACACTTTGGATTTTTCTTCTTTGGCGCTGGGGAACTCTGGCTCTTTCGGCCGCCTCAGCTTAGCGAAAAACGCTGTCGTTTCCGCATCAACGATCGCCGCAGTCTCCTCTTCAGTACAGTCATAAGCTCTCTTGGGAGGAACCTTTGGTACTTTTGGAAGAGGCTCTTGTTTACGTTTCGGCGATCGCTTACGACGCACAGTAGCGGTATGCTTACGCTTTTTATCCTGAGGCGCCGGCGATGGCTCCCGCGGCGATGGCTGCACCGGAGATTGGTGAGGCGACGGAGCCGGGTGAGGCGACGAAGACGGCTGCCGCGGCGGCGACGACCTCGCTGGAGACGGGTGAGGCGGCGGCTAAGATGGCCTTGGCATGTGATTTCGAAGCACGATACATTCCTTCGGCCATAGAATGGTGACGTTTTTTGCGTCACCCAGCACAGTCACATCCCCTTCACCAGCAGGATAGTGAAGATCCAAAACCTCAAAGGTAGGCATGATTTCATCCACGCCGACAACAGCGTAGCCTTCTGGAACCGGACGACAGTGGTAAGTTGGTGTGGGTCCAATTGGTAAGGCATAGACGACCGCCACCTTCATTGATATGTTCACAACTTTGACATGTAGCTCGCAGTGTGTCATCTCTGTGATATCATCCACTGGGTAGCCAACAGGAGCCATCGTCGGTGCATCATCGTCATCGCCATTGTCATCACCCGGGACCTCGGTGGAAGCCACACTGCTTTTTCGATTATTCGATAGGCCGGTAGCATCGAATGCAGTGTGCTGCTGAGATGGGCCGGTAGTACTTTGCTCTTTAAGTGCGTTAATTTCATCTTGTTGTTGCTTTAATCGTTCTTCAATTAAACGCATTCGCTCTTTCTGACTATCTGCTTCAACTGCCGCCCTGTCCTTTCTCCTCTGACGGCTTCTATCAGGATATTTCTTGCTCTCTTCGGGAAACCCAGTCCTCCATGGTTGGGAGCCTCTTGTACCTCGTGTTCGTCAATTATGTTCCTTATTTCCAAGGGCGAGTGTGAGCTCATCATTCTCTCTATCGGGAATGAAGTCCCCATCTTTAACAACCTTTACTGCTTTTCTGATCCTCTCGATTGGCAAGGGGTCTTCTTTATGTCGTATGTTATATATACACCTCCCTTCCGAGTCCAACGTGCCCCCATGCCCGTAAAACCAATTCCTTGCACGTTTTACCCAATCGTCTGTCTCTGGGGTGATCTTTTTATCACGCAGTTCCTGCTCAAGTTTCTCCCACTTAGGAATGCCAACCCTGTAGCCACCTTGCCCCATAGTATGGTGATACTTCTTGTTAGCAGCATTCAGCTTATTCGTTTCAGACATTTTCTTAGCCTTTTCTGATTTCTTGTATTCCACAAACTCAGCCCAGAATGGTTTTATCTTCTCAAACTGAATATTCTTGAAATCGGGAGTCTTCTTTTTCACGACATAGTCAAGGTGCAATCTTTTCTTCCAGTTGGTGAAACACTGGGCCATCTTCTTCAAAGCCCACTCCCTGACCTTATCCTCCATGGCTCTCCCATGTTGTAAGGCGTCCTCAACTGGATCCTCCGCATTTGGATCCAGCTCTATCTTCGGTAGTTTGAAATTAACCATGAGCCTCTTCCACAGTAAATCTTTAGCGTGGTTAGGGACAAATAAACATGTTCCCTCTTCATCCGCATTAGCAGGCCTATTCCAATTTCTAATGGTGATCGGGATTAAGTCCCTAACGATTACTCCGCATTGTGCCACAAATTTGGTTGCGACAACTTCGGGAGCTGTCGGTTTTCCGTCTTCAGCGACATCTTCGATCCTGAACCTCTCATGGTCTTGCAACTTTTTGGTTGGGCCTCGTCTGCTCTTTTCAGTAGATTCCTTTGATCCGGAGGGCTAAAAGAAGAAAGGTCGTCGTTACTATTTCTATATAGATAGCAGATGATTAATTAATGAATTGATTTATATTACATGCACCTCGCCAGAGCGGTCGTCTTCTCGATTACACAAGGCATCGCCTTCTCCCTCGCGGAAGGCAACACCTTCAACCTCAAACAAGTTGTCTATTCCGGTAAAAAGAGGATCACCCTCACCGGAGTTGTTCAGAAACGTTGATACGTCTAAATTATCTTCCCCACGGATCACACCTTGGATCAACTCTTCCTTTTCTTCGTCTCTGACGTGTGGGTCCATATTTTCTGCATAGGTGGAAAAACTAATAATTCAAAGCGGCTAAAGGAGAAAGTTACGAATAAGTCAAAGCGGCTAACGAATATTTTCCGGATCGAAGGTGAAACCCTAATATATACATACACAATAATAAAAATGAAGAGAAACCCTAAACCCTAAGGCTATGAGAGGGGAACATGAGTATAAGGCTACAAAAGGTCTTCGATCTATCTATGATCTTGATCTCGGTCTTCGATCTCGATCTCGATATCGTATTCTACCGAGAAGAACCAAATCGCCGGAAAGAAAGGGAAACAATCAACACATGGCATCGATGCAATGCTCAAGCAATGATGATGATACGACAAGTTAATGTGCATTGGAATGTAACCCTAAAGCATGCTCGACAAGTTAATCGGGGTTCCGAGGGGCGCAAACCCTAACTCAAGGAACTCCGGAATCACCTGTTAGGGTTACTAGGGTGTTCTAATTAAACTTGTCATTTAATTAGATCTATCTATGGTCTTGATCTCGGTCTTCGATCTCGATCTCGATATCGTATTCCTACCGAGAAGAACCAAATCACCGGAAATAAAGGGAAACAATCAACACATGGCATCGATGCAATGCTCAAGCAATTATGATGATACGACAAGTTAATGTGCATTGGAATGTAACCCCTAAAGCATGCTCGACAAGTTAATCGGGGTTCCGAGGGGCGCAAACCCTAACTCAAGGAACTCCGGAATCACCTGTTAGGGTTACTAGGGTGTTCTAATTAAACTTGTCATTTAATTAGATCTATCTATGGTCTTGATCTCGGTCTTCGATCTCGATCACGATATCGTATTCTACCGAGAAGAACCAAAACACCGGAAAGAAAGGGAAACAATCAACACATGGCATCGATGCAATGCTCAAGCAATGATGATGATATGACAAGTTAATGTGCATTGGAATGTAACCCTAAAGCATGCTCGACAAGTTAATCGGGGTTCCGAGGGGCGCAAACCCTAACTCAAGGAACTCCGGAATCACCTGTTAGGGTTACTAGGGTGTTCTAATTAAACTTGTCATTTAATTAGATCTATCTATGGTCTTGATCTCGGTCTTCGATCTCGATCTCGATATCGTATTCTACCGAGAAGAACCAAAACACTGGAAAGAAAGGGAAACAATCAACACATGGCATCGATGCAATGCTCAAGCAATGATGATGATACGACAAGTTAATGTGGATTGGAATGTAACCCTAAAGCATGCTCGACAAGTTAATCGGGGTTCCGAGGGGCCCAAACCCTAACTCAAGGAACTCCGGAATCACCTGTTAGGGTTACTAGGGTGTTCTAATTAAACTTGTCATTTAAGTTGTTGAACAATGCATGATTATAGCATAGATATATAGTTCTCATTTTTCTGAATATTTTGGTATATTATTTGTATTTTTCTGTATTACAGATTAAAAGTTATTGAATTTACAAGTTTTATTCAAATTCTGAAATTATTAAATCAAATGTTTAAACCTTTTGCACCATAGTAACAACTAGCCATAGTGGCTGACAGGTGGGGCCCGGAGCCACCTCAGCAGCCACGCAAGAAAGGGGAAACAGAGAACGCGGAGCCACCTCGCCACGCAAGCAAAGGGGAAACAGAGGTGGGGCCCGGAGCCACCTCGCCGCCGCTGTCAAGGAGGACGCGGCCGCCGTGGCCGTGGACAAGGAGGACGCGGCGGTGGAGGAGACGGCGCCGGCGACGGTGCACCACCCGATCGAAGCCGCCGCGCCCACCAGCAGCAGCAGAGGGAGGGGGAGGACAGAGGCAGGGAGGGCGCCGTACCTGACGCGCGGCGGTGGGGGAAGGGTGCGGGCGGCGCGGTCGTCAGCGGGAAGAGACGCGGGCGGCGGTCGTCGGGGAAGGAGACGCTACGGGGAGCGCGCGGCGGTGGCGGCCGGAGGCGGAGGCGTTGACGACGACGGAGGCGGAGGCACGGGCAGCCTGGCGGCGTCGTCGATGAGAAGCAGAGAAGAGAAGCAGAGAAGAAGAGAAGTTATATAAAGGGGAGGGATATACGTCCCGGTTGGTGGCTCCAACCGGGACTAAAAGTGCATACGTCCCGGTTGGAGCCACCAACCGGGACGTATAGTCCAATTTTCAGTAGCTGAAGGGGCGCGCGCGCAGGGGGCTCTTTAGTCCTGGTTGGTGGCTCCAACGGGGACGTATTCCCCTGTTTTCAAATTTTTTCAGTTATTTTCTCTCTGTTCCCGCCTTATTTTTTATTTTGGGGTTTAAATTTGTAATGTTTTTAAAATAATAATTACTTTGGAATTTAGAAAAACTTTAAACATAAAAAGTGTTTGAATTTGAATAACTAATTGGAAACCATTTTCTGTTTTAAAAAATAATTAATGTAACCATTTAAACTATGAACCATTTAAAATTAATAATGAAATAACTTATATTTTTTAAATATTAATTTGGAATTTAGAAAAACTTTAAACATAAAAAGTGTATGGATTTGAATAAATAATCCAAAACCAATTTCTATTTTTAAAAAATAATTAATGTAACCATTTAAAATTAATAATGAAATAACTTATATTTTTTAAATATTAATTTGGAATTTAGAAAAACTTTAAACATAAAAAGTGTATGGATTTGAATAAATAATCCAAAACCATTTTCTATTTTTAAAAAATAATTAATGTAACCATTTAAAATTAAAAATGAATTAACTTATATTTTTTAAATATTAATTTGGAATTTAGAAAAACTTTAAATATAAAAAGTGTATGGATTTGAATAAATAATCCAAAACCATTTTTCTATTTTTAAAAAATAATTAATGTAACCATTTAAAATAAAAAATGAATTAACTTATATTTTTTAAATATTAATTTGGAATTTAGAAAAACTTTAAACATAAAAAGTGTTTGGATTTGAATAAATAATTCAAAACCATTTTCTATTTTTAAAAAATAATTAATGTAACCGTTTAAAATATGAACCATTTACAATTAAAAATGAATTAACTTATAAGTAATTCAAAACCATTTTCTGTTTTTAATGGGCGGAAAAAAGAGGACGGAAAATAATGGGCGGAAATAAAATTTGATTAGGATAGAACTGGAATTAAAGTACATAACACAACTAACACAAAGTTACATAAAAGAACTGAAAATTAAGATACATGGCCAGATTAAGCCACAATCGGCCGAACTTGTTTTGCAATGTTGGAATAATTCAGTCATGCTCCTGCCTACACCTGTAATACTCGCCACTGTAGTCGTCGTACTCGCCACTGCCGTCGTCGCTATCGTCGTCGGGGTCGCCGTAGTTGAACCTTAAAGGTTGAGTACGAGTGGGCTAGACTTGAGGGTAGCGCAGGCGGGGGCTAGTGTCCGCGGCCGTGTCGTAGGCCATGACGCTCTGGAGAGTCCGGCCGCGCCACCACAGCCGCCGGCCGGCCTCGTTGAAGTTCGGAGGAGGTGAGCCCTCCTCCTCGTGCCTGGCGAGTGCCCTCTCACGCTGATCCACGAAGAAGGCTTCCCAAGTTGGGAAATAGTCGGGATGCCATCTGAGATTCCTCCGCTGCTCTGGAGTGAGATCGAAGTAGTAGTGGTTCGTGATGGCCATCCGACGCGCCACACCTAGAGGGACAGGAGGAACCGGCACGCCTCCGGCGCTCAGCATCCAGCCGACGGGGACACAGTAGCCCGGCGGGCAGGGGTAGTTCGAGGCGCAAAGCGCCTCCGCCTCCCTGGGAGTTAGTGCTACGGTGGAAGCCATGGGAAAGAGTGATGAGGTTGCAGATATGAGTCTAGAGATGTGCAATGACAATGGAGGCCAACCCTACATATATATATAGTGAAGAACTGGCGGGAAGAACTGGCGGGAAAAAATGGCGGGAAAAATGGCGTGTCGACATTATGTCGTGCGGAGTGTACCTTGTCCCGGATGGAGTCACCAACCGGGACTAAAGATGAAAAATGGCGCGTCCACACACATGCATAATAATAGGAGACGAGCATCGTTAGAACTTGCATTGGATCTCTGAACAAACCACATATTGCGAGTCTAAAAATGATTTTTTCAAAAAATCACGGGCGATAGATCATGTACCTATAGTACAAACCGGACCCACTTCCTGCCGATTCGGCAGACATTTGTCCTTTTTACCCGGGATGGACGAAAAAGTTTGAGATGTACCAGTTGGGAGATAGTCCATGTAAGGTGGTCTAGTATTTTAGGAAAATGGGACGGTAGCATTCTGAAACGGCATTTTGGTGGTTACTTCACAAAACGACCCGTTTTTTGCGCTCGGAAAATGGAAAAGGGCTTTTCCGTGCGACAAAAAGGAAAACTTCCTCCTGCAACATTGTTCTCCATACCAATGTCCACACACATGCATAATATGGGCACAACATCACAAACTATGCCGTGATTCAGCACATAACATCGGTCATTTGGACCGAAAGCCATGAAACCTCGAACATGATAGGTCATTTTGTGAAGGTTTTTTCGAAACATGATCAATATACCAAGTCTGGTATTTTTCCTTTCAACTATGTAACAAAATATGACACCACGCGGAGGGTTTTCATTGTTCGGATTTTTTTTGAATTTATTATGCCCGTTTTGAATTATCTGAATTTCTAACTATGGTCGAACCAGTGTGCATGAATATAGGGGACGAGCATTGTTAGAACTTGCATTGGATCTCTGAAGAAACCACATATTGCGAGTCTAAAAATGATTTTTTCAAAAAATCACGGGCGATAGATCATGTACCTATAGTACAAACCGGACCCACTTCCTACCGATTCGGTAGACATTTGTCCTTTTTACCCGGGATGGACGAAAAGGTTTGAGATGTACCGGTTGGGATATAGTCCATGTAAGGTGGTCTAGTATTTTAGGAAAATGGGACGGTAGCATTTTGAAACGGCATTTTGGTGGTTACTTCACAAAACGACCCGTTTTTTGCGCTCGGAAAATGGAAAAGGGCTTTTCCGTGCGACAAAAAGGAAAACTTCCTCCTGCAACATTGTTCTCCATACCAATGTCCACACACATGCATAATATGGGCACAACATCACAAACTATGCCGTGATTCAGCACATAACATCGGTCATTTGGACCGAAAGTCATGAAACCTCGAACATGATAGGTCATTTTGTGAAGGTTTTTTCGAAACATGATCAATATACCAAGTCTGGTATTTTTCCTTTCAACTATGTAACAAAATATGACACCACGCGAAGGATTTTCATTGTTCGGATTTTTTTTGAATTTATTATGCCCGTTTTGAATTATCTAAATTTCTAACTATGGTCGAACCGGTGTGCATGAAGATATGGGACGAGCATCGTTAGAACTTGCATTGGATCTCTGAAGAAACCACATATTGCGAGTCTAAAAATAATTTTTACAAAAAATCACGGGCGATAGATCATGTACCTATAGTACAAACCGGACCCACTTCCTACCGATTCGGCAGGCATTTGTCCTTTTTACCCGGGATGGACGAAAAGGTTTGAGATGTACCGGTTGGGATATAGTCCATGTAAGGTGGTCTAGTATTTTAGGAAAATGGGACGGTAGCATTTTGAAACGGCATTTTGGTGGTTACTTCACAAAACGACCCGTTTTTTACGCTCAGAAAATGGAAAAGGGCTTTTCCGTGCGACAAAAAGGAAAACTTCCTCCTGCAATATTGTTCTCCATACCAATATCCACACACATGCATAATATAGGTACAATATCACAAACTATGCCGTGATTCAGCACATAACATCGGTCATTTGGACCGAAAGTCATGAAACCTAGAACATGATAGGTCATTTTGTGAAGGTTTTTTCAAAATATGATCAATATACCAAGTCTGGTATTTTTCCTTTCAACTATGTAACAAAATATGACACCACGCGAAGGATTTTCATTGTTCGGATTTTTTTTGAATTTATTATGCCCGTTTTGAATTATCTAAATTTCTAACTATGGTCGAACCGGTGTGCATGAAGATATGGGACGAGCATCGTTAGAACTTGCATTGGATCTCTGAAGAAACCACATATTGCGAGTCTAAAAATAATTTTTACAAAAAATCACGGGCGATAGATCATGTACCTATAGTACAAACCGGACCCACTTCCTACCGATTCGGCAGGCATTTGTCCTTTTTACCCGGGATGGACGAAAAGGTTTGAGATGTACCGGTTGGGATATAGTCCATGTAAGGTGGTCTAGTATTTTAGGAAAATGGGACGGTAGCATTTTGAAACGGCATTTTGGTGGTTACTTCACAAAACGACCCGTTTTTTGCGCTCAGAAAATGGAAAAGGGCTTTTCCGTGCGACAAAAAGGAAAACTTCCTCCTGCAATATTGTTCTCCATACCAATATCCACACACATGCATAATATAGGTACAATATCACAAACTATGCCGTGATTCAGCACATAACATCGGTCATTTGGACCGAAAGTCATGAAACCTAGAACATGATAGGTCATTTTGTGAAGGTTTTTTCAAAATATGATCAATATACCAAGTCTGGTATTTTTCCTTTCAACTATGTAACAAAATATGACACCACGCGAAGGATTTTCATTGTTCGGATTTTTTTTGAATTTATTATGCCCGTTTTGAATTATCTAAATTTCTAACTATGGTCGAACCGGTGTGCATGAAGATATGGGACGAGCATCGTTAGAACTTGCATTGGATCTCTGAAGAAACCACATATTGCGAGTCTAAAAATAATTTTTACAAAAAATCACGGGCGATAGATCATGTACCTATAGTACAAACCGGACCCACTTCCTACCGATTCGGCAGGCATTTGTCCTTTTTACCCGGGATGGACGAAAAGGTTTGAGATGTACCGGTTGGGATATAGTCCATGTAAGGTGGTCTAGTATTTTAGGAAAATGGGACGGTAGCATTTTGAAACGGCATTTTGGTGGTTACTTCACAAAATGACCCGTTTTTTGCGCTCAGAAAATGGAAAAGGGCTTTTCCGTGCGACAAAAAGGAAAACTTCCTCCTGCAATATTGTTCTCCATACCAATATCCACACACATGCATAATATAGGTACAATATCACAAACTATGCCGTGATTCAGCACATAACATCGGTCATTTGGACCGAAAGTCATGAAACCTAGAACATGATAGGTCATTTTGTGAAGGTTTTTTCAAAATATGATCAATATACCAAGTCTGGTATTTTTCCTTTCAACTATGTAACAAAATATGACACCACGCGAAGGATTTTCATTGTTCGGATTTTTTTTGAATTTATTATGCCCGTTTTGAATTATCTGAATTTCTAACTATGGTCGAACCGGTGTGCATGAAGATAGGGGACGAGCATCGTTAGAACTTGCATTGGATCTCTGAAGAAACCACATATTGCGAGTCTAAAAATGATTTTTTCAAAAAATCACGGGCGATAGATCATGTACCTATAGTACAAACCGGACCCACTTCCTACCGATTCGGCAGACATTTGTCCTTTTTACCCGGGATGGACGAAAAGGTTTGAGATGTACCGGTTGGGAGATAGTCCATTTAAGGTGGTCTAGTATTTTCGGAAAATGGGACGGTAGCATTCTGAAACGGCATTTTGGTGGTTACTTCATAAAACGACCCGTTTTTTGCGCTCGGAAAATGGAAAAGGGCTTTTCCGTGCGATAAAAAGGAAAACTTCCTCCTGCAACATTGTTCTCCATACCAATGTCCACACACATGCATAATATGGGCACAACATCAAAAACTATGCCATGATTCAGCACAAAACATCGGTCATTTGGACCGAAAGCCATGAAACCTCGAACATGATAGGTCATTTTGTGAAGGTTTTTTCGAAACATGATCAATATATCAAGTCTGGTATTTTCCTTTCAACTATGTAACAAAATATGACACCACGCGAAGGATTTTCATTGTTCGGATTTTTTTTGAATTTATTATGCCCGTTTTGAATTATCTGAATTTCTAACTATGGTCGAACCGGTGTGCATGAAGATAGGGGACGAGCATCGTTAGAACTTGCATTGGATCTCTGAAGAAACCACATATTGCGAGTCTAAAAATGATTTTTTCAAAAAATCACGGGCGATAGATCATGTACCTATAGTACAAACCGGACCCACTTCCTACCGATTCGGCAGACATTTGTCCTTTTTACCCGGGATGGACGAAAAGGTTTGAGATGTACCGGTTGGGAGATAGTCCATTTAAGGTGGTCTAGTATTTTAGGAAAATGGGACGGTAGCATTTTGAAACGGCATTTTGGTGGTTACTTCATAAAACGACCCGTTTTTTGCGCTCGGAAAATGGAAAAGGGCTTTTCCGTGCGATAAAAAGGAAAACTTCCTCCTGCAACATTGTTCTCCATACCAATGTCCACACACATGCATAATATGGGCACAACATCAAAAACTATGCCATGATTCAGCACAAAACATCGGTCATTTGGACCGAAAGCCATGAAACCTCGAACATGATAGGTCATTTTGTGAAGGTTTTTTCGAAACATGATCAATATATCAAGTCTGGTATTTTCCTTTCAACTATGTAACAAAATATGACACCACGCGAAGGATTTTCATTGTTCGGATTTTTTTTGAATTTATTATGCCCGTTTTGAATTATCTGAATTTCTAACTATGGTCGAACCGGTATGCATGAAGATAGGGGACGAGCATCGTTAGAACTTGCATTGGATCTCTGAAGAAACCACATATTGCGAGTCTAAAAATGATTTTTTCAAGAAATCACGGGCGATAGATCATGTACCTATAGTACAAACCGGACCCACTTCCTACCGATTCGGCAGACATTTGTCCTTTTTACCCGGGATGGACGAAAAGGTTTGAGATGTACCGGTTGGGAGATAGTCCATTTAAGGTGGTCTAGTATTTTAGGAAAATGGGACGGTAGCATTCTGAAACGGCATTTTGGTGGTTACTTCATAAAACGACCCGTTTTTTGCGCTCGGAAAATGGAAAAGGGCTTTTCCGTGCGATAAAAAGGAAAACTTCCTCCTGCAACATTGTTCTCCATACCAATGTCCACACACATGCATAATATGGGCACAACATCAAAAACTATGCCATGATTCAGCACAAAACATCGGTCATTTGGACCGAAAGCCATGAAACCTCGAACATGATAGGTCATTTTGTGAAGGTTTTTTCGAAACATGATCAATATATCAAGTCTGGTATTTTCCTTTCAACTATGTAACAAAATATGACACCACGCGAAGGATTTTCATTGTTCGGATTTTTTTTGAATTTATTATGCCCGTTTTGAATTATCTGAATTTCTAACTATGGTCGAACCGGTGTGCATGAAGATAGGGGACGAGAATCGTTAGAACTTGCATTGGATCTCTGAAGAAACCACATATTGCGAGTCTAAAAATGATTTTTTCAAAAAATCACGGGCGATAGATCATGTACCTATAGTACAAACCGGACCCACTTCCTACCGATTCGGCAGACATTTGTCCTTTTTACCCGGGATGGACGAAAAGGTTTGAGATGTACCGGTTGGGAGATAGTCCATGTAAGGTGGTCTAGTATTTTAGGAAAATGGGAGGGTAGCATTCTGAAACGGCATTTTGGTGGTTACTTCACAAAACGATCCGTTTTTTGTGCTCGGAAAATGGAAAAGGGCTTTTCCGTGCGACAAAAAGGAAAACTTCCTCCTGCAACATTGTTCTCCATACCAATGTCCACACACATGCATAATATGGGCACAACATCAAAAACTATGCCGTGATTCAGCACATAACATCGGTCATTTGGACCGAAAGCCATGAAACCTCGAACATGATAGGTAATTTTGTGAAGGTTTTTTCGAAACATGATCAATATACCAAGTCTGCTATTTTTCCTTTCAACTATGTAACAAAATATGACACCACGCGAAGGATTTTCATTGTTCGGATTTTTTTTGAATTTATTATGCCCGTTTTGAATTATCTGAATTTCTAACTATGGTCGAACCGGTGTGCATGAAGATAGGGGACGAGCATCGTTAGAACTTGCATTGGATCTCTGAAGAAACCACATATTGCGAGTCTAAAAATGATTTTTTTCAAAAAATCACGGGCGATAGATCATGTACCTATAGTACAAACCGGACCCACTTCCTACCGATTCGGCAGACATTTGTCCTTTTTACCCGGGATGGACGAAAAGGTTTGAGATGTACCGGTTGGGAGATAGTCCATGTAAGGTGGTCTAGTATTTTAGGAAAATGGGACAGTAGCATTCTGAAACGGCATTTTGGTGGTTACTTCACAAAACGACCCGTTTTTTGCGCTCGGAAAATGAAAAAGAGCTTTTCCGTGCGACAAAAAGGAAAACTTCCTCCTGCAATATTGTTCTCCATACCAATGTCCACACACATGCATAATATGGGCACAACTTCACAAACTATGCCGTGATTCAGCACATAACATCGGTCATTTGGACGGAAAGCCATGAAACCTCGAACATGATAGGTCATTTTGTGAAGGTTTTTTCAAAACATGATCAATATACCAAGTCTGGTATTTTTCCTTTCAACTATGTAACAAAATATGACACCACGCGAAGGATTTTTATTGTTCGGATTTTTTTTGAATTTATTATGCCCGTTTTGAATTATCTAAATTTCTAACTATGGTCGAACCGGTGTGCATGAAGATAGGGGACGAGCATCGTTAGAACTTTCATTGGATCTCTGAAGAAACCACATATTGCGAGTCTAAAAATGATTTTTTCAAAAAATCACGGGCGATAGATCATGTACCTATAGTACAAACCGGACCCACTTCCTGCCGATTCGGCAGACATTTGTCCTTTTTACCCAGGATGGACGAAAAGGTTTGAGATGTACTGGTTGGGAGATAGTCCATGTAAGGTGGTCTAGTATTTTAGGAAAATGGGACGGTAGCATTCTGAAACGACATTTTGGTGGTTACTTCGCAAAACGATCCGTTTTTTGCGCTCGGAAAATGGAAAAGGGCTTTTCCGTGCGACAAAAAGGAAAACTTCCTCCTGCAACATTGTTCTCCATACCAATGTCCACACACATGCATAATATGGGCACAACATCACAAACTATGCCGTGATTCAGCACATAACATCGGTCATTTGGATCGAAAGCCATGAAACCTCGAACATGATAGGTCATTTTGTGAAGGTTTTTTCGAAACATGATCAATATACCAAGTCTGGTATTTTTCCTTTCAACTATGTAACAAAATATGACACCACGCGAAGGATTTTCATTGTTCGGATTTTTTTTGAATTTATTATGCCTGTTTTGAATTATCTGAATTTCTAACTATGGACTACCACGCGAAGGATTTTCATTGTTTGGCAGACATTTAGTCCCGGATGTAGTCACAAACCGGGACTAAAAATATTTTACGCCATTTCCCACCTCTTCCCGCCAAGTTTTCCCGCCCTTTCCTTTCTACTAGAGCTTTTAGTCCCGGATGTAGTCACTAACCGGGACTAAAGATATTTCCCGCCATTTCCCAAAGCTTCACGTCAAGTTTTCCCGCCCTTTCCCTCTATATTTAGGGTGATCGTGTCATGGCTATCCACACATCCACACCTTCCTCTCTTAGAACAATGGACAACGCCTACTGGGCCATTCTGACCCTCGAGGAGACCGAGGCGCTGTGTGCCTCCAACTACCCTTGTCCGCCCGGGCTACCGGCCGCCCGTCGGCTGGATGCTGAGCGCTGGAGGGGTTCCTGTCCCTCCTGTCCCTCAAGGTTCCGCACGCCAGGCGGCCATCACAAACCACTTCTACCACGAGCTCACGCTGGAGCAGCAGATGGATCCCCAGTGGGATCCCGACAACTAAGACACCTGGAATGCCTTCTTCGCTAATAGGCGGGAAAGGGAGCTCGCGAGGTACGAGGGTGATGGCCCGCCACCGGTGAACCACAACGAAGCCGGCTGTCGTCTATGGTGGGCGAACCGTACTATCATCGGAGTGATGCGCTACATCGCCGGGGGAGACCATCCTCGCCTATGGTGCCCACGAGTCCACCCGCCACAGGCCCCACACTGTCCCGGCGGTAGCGACATCGTCTTCCAGGAGACCCCTCTCCCACCCGCTGTGAATCCGAGGCTGGAATGGCCCCTGGTATATGCCATGGATGGGCTGAGGATCCCCGGAGTGGCATGTGACAATGACGATGATGATGACGATGACGATGAAGACCCTGAAGCTGCGTACTATAGGACTAGGCATGATTATGACTAAAGGGGGCGGCTTTAGTCCTGAGTGTTAGCTAGTCCCGGTTTGTCCCGGTTTTTAATATTATTAAATGTCTTGAGTGTTACCTAATAAATAGATGGAAATGCCTATATAAAGAGAGGGTTCATATTTAGTCCCGGTTGGAGAAACCAACCGCGACTGAAGGGATTGCGGCAGAGTGGGCCAGGCAACACTAATAATAGGGGTGAGTGTCGACATTATGTCGTGCGGCTTGTACCTTGTCCCGGATGGTGTCACCAACCGGGACTAAAGATGAACCTTTAGTCCCGGTTGGAGACACCAACCGGGACTAAAGATGAGTCAACACTAATAATAGGGGTGAGTGTCGACATTATGTTGTGAGTGTCGACATTATGCCGAGCTGCTTGTACTATAAATATGCATCCTTGTGAGTCCAGTCCTCCAGCCAGTTTGAGGCATCTCCAAGATGGTTTTCGAGAGCAGGGACACCACTGCGGCCAGTTTCAGGGAGATGCCGACGGAGCCCAGTCCTCCGGCATCTCCGAGAAACTGGTCATAGAGGCACTCCCTAATATGTGAAATTAGTTAGCTCCGAGGCGTATTGATCTAGTTAGTGAAGTTACAAGCTGCAAGATGGTTTTCAAGAGCAGGGACACCACTGCGGCCAGTTTCAGGGAGATGCCGACGGAGCCCAGTCCTCCGGCATCTCCGAGAAACTGGTCATAGAGGCACTCCCTAATATGTGAAATTAGTTAGCTCCGAGGCGTATTGATCTAGTTAGTGAAGTTACAAGCTGCAAGATGCTTTTCGAGAGCAGGGACACTACTGCGGCCAGTTTCAGGGAGATGCCGACGGAGCCCAGTCCTCCGGCATCTCCGAGAAACTGGTCATAGAGGCACTCCCTAATATGTGAAATTAGTTAGCTCCGAGGCGTATTGATCTAGTTAGTGAAGTTACAAGCTGCAAGATGGTTTTCAAGAGCAGGGACACCACTGTGGCCAGTTTCAGGGAGATGCCGACGGAGCCCAGTCCTCCGGCATCTCCGAGAAACTGGTCATAGAGGCACTCCCTAATATGTGAAATTAATATTAAAAACTGAGACTACAAAACCGGGACTAAAGGCCACAAACCGCGAAAGATATCCTTCGGTCAAGCCACAAACCGCGAAAGACATGAACTAGAGTTACATAATATGAGCATGAACTTCTTGGCATATGTCATTCCTTATGACCGCTTCAGACGTAACCATGGAGCATCTTCTTTACTTAAGGAATGCTTGGGTCAGTTTTCACTGTGAAGGGCAGAATTTCATCAAACTTATTATAATCTTCTGACATGTCTGTCTTGTCCTCGATTCCCACGATGTTTCTTTTCCCTGAAAGAACTATGTGACGCTTTGGCTCATCATATGATGTATTTGTTTGCATATTTTTTCTTTTTTTCGGTCTGGAGGACATCTCCTTCACATAGAAAACCTGAGACACATCATTGGCTAGGACGAATGGTTCATCTCTATAACCAAGATTGTTGAGATCCACTGTTGTCATTCCGTACAACTGGTCTATCTTTACCCCTTCCCCATTCAGGTTGACCCATTTGCAGCGAAACAAAGGGACCTTAAAAGAGACTCCATAGTCTAGTTCCCATATCTCCTCTATGTAACCATAATATGTGTCCTTTTGTCCATTCTCGTCTATTGCATCAAAGCGGATACCACTATTTTGGTTGGTGCTCTTTTTATCTTGGGCGATCGTGTAGAATGTATTCCCATTTATTTCGTACCCTTGGAAATTCAATACAGTAGAAGATGGTGACGCGGCCAACAAGTATAGATGATCTCCAACAGTGGTGTCATTCAAGAGATGTGTCCGCATCCAACCACCAAAAGAATTCATGTGTTCATCTGTAATCCATGATTCAGGCTTCCCCGGGTTTTTGGAGCGTACAATATTCTTGTGTTCCTCGATATACGGAGCTGCCAAGGTGGAATTATGTAGAACTGTGTAGTGTGCTTTAGTGAAAGAATCCCCGTCCCTACATATCATTGCTTTCTTTCCCAGCATGCCTTTTACACTTAGTCTTCCCTCATGCCGCGAGTCAGAAACACCAATCGGCTTAAGGTCAGGAATAAAGTCAACACAAAACTCAATGACCTCCTCTGTTCCATATCCCTTGGAGATGCTTCCTTCTGGTCTAGCACGATTATGAACATATTTCTTTAAGACTCCCATGAACCTCTCAAAAGGGAACATATTGTGCAGAAATACCGGACCGAGAATGGCAATCTCTTCCACTAGATGAACCAGAAGATGCGTCATAATATTGAAGAAGGATGGTGGGAACACCAATTCAAAACTAACAAGACATTGTACCACATCCTTTTGTAACCTTGGCAGAATATCTAGATTGATTACCTTCTGAGATATTGCATTGAGGAATGCACACAGCTTCACAATGGGTACTCGAACATTTTCCGGTAGAAGCCCCCTCAATGCAATCGGAAGCAACTGCGTCATAATCACGTGACAGTCATGAGACTTTAGGTTTTGGAAATTTTTCTCTGCCATATTTATTATCCCCTTTATATTAGATGAGAAGCCCGACGGCACCTTGATACTGTAAAGGACTTCAAAAAAGATTTCCTTCTCTGCTTTGGTAAGAGCATAGCTGGCAGGACTTAAGTGACGCCCTTTATCCGTCTTGTTATCTGTATGCATGTTCTTTGGGTCTTTCATAATTTGTTGGTCCTCCCGTGCTTCAGGTGTATCTTTTGTCTTCCCATACACGCCTAGGAATCCTAGCAGGTTCACGCAGAGATTCTTCGTCACGTGCATCACGTTGATTGAAGAGCGGACACGCAGGACTTTCCAATATGGCAGCTCCCAAAATATAGATTTCTTCTTCCACATGGGTGCGTGTCCTGTAGCGACGTCGTTCGGAACTGATTGACCACCGGGACCCTTTACAAAGATTACTTCTATGTCCTTGACCATACCAAATACATCATCACCAGCAGGGAGTTCAGGCTTCTTCCGGTGATCTGCCTCACCTTTGAAATGCTTGCCTTTCTTTCTTACGGGATGATTGGTCGGAAGAAATCGTCGATTCGCCAGGTACACAACCTTCTTGCATTTATGCAAATATGTACCTTCGGTCTTATCTAAACAGTGGGTGCATGCCTTATATCCCTTGTTTGTCTGTCCTGAAAGGTTACTAAGAGCAGGCCAATCATTGATGGTTACGAATAACAATCCTCGTAGATTAAATGGCTCCTGTTTGTTCTCAACCCATGCACGTACACCTGGTTTACCCCACAACTGTAAGAGTTCTTCAACTAATGGCCTAAGGTACACATCAATGTCGTTGCCCGGTTGCTTCGGGCCTTGGATGAGCACTGGCATCATAATGAACTTACGCTTCATGCACAAACAAGGAGGCAGGTTGTAGATACATAGAGTCATGGGCCAGGTGCTGTGACTGCAGCTCTGCTCCCCAAAAGGATTCATGCCATCCATACTTAGACCAAACCATAAGTTCCTTGCGTCACCTGCAAAGTCTGGGAAGTCTCTCTAGATTTTTCTCCACCGTGACCCATCAGCAGGGTGTCTCAACTTCCCGTCTTTCTTATGGTCTTCTTTGTGCCATCGCAACAACCTGGCATGCTCTTTGTTTCTGAACATGCGTTTCAACCTTGGTATTATAGGAGCATACCACATAACCTTAGCAGGAACCCTCTTCCGGAGGGGCTCTCCCTCAACATCACCAGGGTCATCTCGTCTGATCTTATACCGCAACGCGTTGCATACCGGGCATTTATCTAAATTCTCATACGCCTTACCGCGGTAGAGGATGCAGTCATTAATGCATGCATGTATCTTTTGCACATCTAATCCCAGAGGACAGAGAGTCTTCTTTGCTTCGTAGGTACTCTCGGGAAGTTCGTTATGTTTTGGAAACTTCGGCTTCATTATTTTCAGCATCTTTTCAAATGAGGAGTCAGTTAGACCACACTCTGCCTTCCATCGCAACAATTCCAGTGTGATACCGAGCTTTGTGCTGCCATCTTCACAATTTGGGTACAACAATTTCTTGTGATCTTATAACATGCCCTCTAACTTCAACTTCTCATTTTCTGTTTCACAGTCTCGCTTTGCATCAGAAATGACCCTACCAAGTTCATCAGCCGACTCATCTGATGCCCGTTCTTCACCTCTTTCCTCTCCATTGTCTTCCATTGCAGTATCACTGTATTCAGGAAACATATGATGATAGTTGTTATCATCATCTTCTTCTTCACCATCTTCCATCATAACCCCTCTTTCCCCGTGCTTGGTCCAGCAATTATAGTTGGGCATGAAACCTTTCATAATCAGGTGGCCGCGAATGATTTTCGAGGAAGAGTACTCCTTGTTGTTCCGACATTGAACACATGGACAACGTATAAATCCATTCTCTTTGTTTGCCGTAGCCACATCGATAAATTTATCCACGCCTTTGATATACCCGGCTACCCGCCGGTCACCGTACATCCATTCCCGACCGTTCATCTGCATCATATAAGTAAGTTTATCAAAAACAGGACATCATAAATAGTGAAATAACCAATTCACACCGACACATGAATTGTATCAATGACCTAGAAAAGATAAGATTGCTAACCTCGATCGAGGGAAATAAAGAGGAGAAAGCTCAAGTGCGTCTCGAACACCTTCTATATTTTTGTTCTATGAGAAATTCAACGGGATTATTCACTCAAACATTTCAACAAACACCTTCAATGCATACATGAGAAAAAACTAGCACACCCCCTCACACCTTCCACCATTCGAAAAAACAGAGTGGAGGCAGAGGGGGCTGGGGCGTTGCATTTATAGAGGGCAGGGGGTCTTTAGTCCCAGTTGGAGCCAGCAACCGGGACTAAAGGTGCGTGCCACGCCACGTGGCTGTGGCCAAACCTTTAGTCCCAATTGGTGGCTCCAACCAGGACGCATGCCCCCTGGCCCCGTGCCCGCTCCAACCGGGACGCGTGCCAGCATTAGTCCCGGTTGATGGCGCAACCGGGACTAATGCTCTGAGGGGTCGCGAACGGATAGCCCTTTTTCCACTAGTGGTAATTGTCCAAGCAGCTGCAGACATAGCCATGGCTAGCACCAGCAGCACCAGTGGTGTTGGCACAGTAGCTATTGCCGCTGACGCAGGCATAGCCCGGAGGCGGCGGCTGGCCTTTCGCCGGACACGCTCCGGCGCCGTCCTTGTCCCGGATGGAGAAGTCTAGGATGAAGGGGACACCCCTCGGGTACCTCCTAGGCAAGACCTGGACGCCGTACATGTCAGGCGTGGAGAAGTTGTACCAGCCGGTCTCCACCACCATGGCGTAGGAGAACGGGTTGGTGAGCCACATGGGGTCGTCGTAGAAGTTGAACCATATGCGGAAGTCAGTGAGCGGGGCCTTCTCCGGCAGCGCGGCCTGGCAGCAGCCCCTGCTGGTGCAGGACCCATTGGTGGCCAGCTGCAGGAGGCTGGGCATGCCGATGAGGTTGGAGAGGCAGGCGAGCGAGAACTCGTAGCTGGTGTTATGGTGTGCTGACCACAGGTAGCTCATGATCCTGGGCTCCACCCTCCACCCAACGCCCACCAGCACGTTGCGCGCCACCGACAGCAGGAACGGGCTCCGCTAGCGCGATGTTCTGGCACTTGGCCACGTAGTCGCTGATGTTCACATTGCAGAGGGACAAGACGAGGCCGTACGCACGTACCGACCCGTTGGCCACCGATATCTCCATGAGCTCAATGCCCGTGTTCTCATGGTTTACCTTCTTCACCGAATTGTACAACCCTATCTTGTAGTATATCTCGGAAATGTGCTGGGATGAGCCGGCCAAGGCGAGGAAGGCGCGGTGAGGGTGGTAGGTGTTGTTGCAAGTGATCTCGAAGCCGTCGAGGAAGCAGCCGGGCTTGGTGCCGAACGGGAAGGGGATCGGCATGTCGCCGCACCTGTCCGGACACCCCGGAAGCGTGATGGGTGGCTGCTGCGGCTGCTCAGCCTGTTCAGCGGCTACAAGGAGAAGAAGGAGGAGGAGGAGGGCGTGTTGCCGCACCATTACCGTGGTCATGGCCGGCGCTGTACGTTTTGCATTGGCCGATGTTGTAGTGCCTTCTAATGAAGTTAGCCAAAACTGTATATATCACAACGCGATATGCTTCTTTATTTTCCAATGACATTAATTTATTATTATACGATGGGAATGGTATTAATGCAGAAGCTTTTTCATCATCACATCATCCTTTGCTCCTCCTTTGCTTAAAGTAATCTGAAACTGATGAATCTGCAAAGAGTGATCGCACTAAGCTAGCTCCACCGCTGATTGTATTCACTATCGGAAAAATGTTCGCCGCCGTTGCCCCCGCACTTTGCCGTGTGCCAAAAGGCTCGGAACATCTTTGCCGTGTCTACAACGGGAAGCACACAGCAAAGAAAGTGATGACGGCAAACTACAAATAAAGAACACGGCCCGGGACTAGTTGTCCACCACTATATTAAGCTTGGGGGAGATTGAAGTTACTAATGTTTAAATTTCCTATTCATGAGCTCCCTAGCAATATCTTTATCAATAACTTTTATACTAGGCTTTCTCTTTATGATAAAGATTTGGTATATGTTTCCTGTGTTGGATCATTCACACGTATGAAGGAAGAAGCTAAATGAGATCTCCTAGACCGTATTTAAGAAAAAATTGAAGCTTGGGAGAATGACAAAGGAAAAAAGTCAGGTATAAACTATGATTATGAATGCATTAAATCTTTTATGAAAACTGATGACTTCCGTGATATTAGTAATGAGCATGGTCTTGACTCTCAAGTTCTTGTGAAATGTTTTGATGCCTTTTCCTCCTATATAGAGATTCCTAAAAAGGAGTGGGACAAGTACCATGCTCCTTTTAAAGACATTGTTACTCATGTTCCTGCTAGCTTAGAGGTTTGTACTATTGATCCTATTTTGCCTAAACCTTATGTTGAGAAAGTCCCTTTTCCTGCTAAGGTAAAGGAACATTCTATCATAGCTATTTTGGTTAGCAAAAGTACAAAGAAAACTGTGAAACCCGATGAGAAAATTAATATTGAACATGTGGTAGCTATTATGAAAGATCGTGTCACTAAAAATATAGAGGATGAGCACATTGTCTTCTGTGAAGACGCTTCTAATATTGTATCTCATCCTAAAAAAGCTAGAAAAGCTAGTGTCCCTGTGCTTTCTGTTAGAATTGGTGATCATAGCTATTATGGTTTGTGTGATATTGGTGCTAGCTCTAGTGATATTCCTTATGAGCTTTACAGGAAAATTATGCATGAAATTGGTCCTTGTGAGCTTGAGGACATTGATGTGGTTATTCACCTTGCTAATAGAGAGACAGTCTGTCCCATTGGCATAGTAAGAGATGTGCAGGTTCTTTGTGGTAAGATTAAATATCCTACTGATTGTCTAGTACTTGGTAAAGAAGCTAGTAAAACCTATCCTATTATCTCTGGTAGACCCTTTTTGAATACTTGTGGGGCTATCATAGATTGCAGGAAGGAAAACGTTTTAACTAAGTTTGATGGAGAGTCTTATGAGTTTAATTTTTCCAAATTTGCTAAAACTCCTTATGAAAATGAACTGCCTAATGAGGATTTCAGGGTTGAACAACTTTCTACCATTTCTCTTGCTCCTAACAATGCCTTACAGCAGTTTATGGAAGAACATGAAAGCGATGATCTTCATGAAGGAAAGAAATGAGATTGACGAGGTTTTTCTTTGTCGGCCTGAGCTACTTAAGCATAATCTACCTGTGGAAGATTTGGGTACCACGCTACCACCTAAAGGGGACCCTGTTTTCGAATTAAAACCTTTACCTGATGATCTTAAATATGCTTATCTTGATGATAAGAAAGTTTATCCTGTTATTATTAGCTCTAAACTTTCAGGAAAGGAAGAAGAGAGGTTATTGGAGATACTGAAGGAACACCAAGGAGCTATGGACTATACTCTTGATGATTTAAATGGAATTTCTCCTACTATATGTCAGCATGCTATTAATATAAAACCTGATGCAAAACCAGTTGTTGAGCACCAACGCCGTTTAAATCTTAAGATGAAGGATGTGGTAAGACATGAGGTATTAAAACTCCTTGATGCTGGTATTATTTACCCTATTGCTGATAGTCAATGGGTTAGCCCTGTTCATTGTATTCCAAATAAAGGGGAAATTACCGTTGTGCCTAATGAAAATAATGAGCTTATACCCCAAAGAGTAGTAGTTGGGTATAGGATGTGCATTGATTTTAGAAAGGTTAATAAAGTTACTAAGAAAGATCATTATCCTTTGCCCTTTATTGATCAAATGCTTGAGAGATTGTCTAAAAAGACCCACTTTTGTTTTCTTGATGGTTATTCTGGGTTCTCTCAAATTTCCATGAAAGCGAAAGACCAAGAGAAAACCACTTTCACTTGTCCTTATGGCACTGATGCTTATAGGCGTATGCCTTTTGGTTTATGTAATGCTCCTGCTACCTTTCAGAGCTGTATGTCTGCTATCTTTCATGGTTTTTGCGAATAAATTGTGGAGGTTTTCATGGACGATTTTTTTGGAACTTCTTTTTATAACTGTTTGCACAACCTTGATAAATTTTTGTAGAGATGTGAAGAAACTAACATTGTTATTAATTGGGAGAAATGCCATTTCATGGTTAATGAAGGGATTGTTCTTGGACACAAAATTTCTGAAAGAGGCATCGAAGTTGATAGAGCCAAAATTGAAGTAATTGAGAAGATGCCTTGTCTTAGAGATGTTAAAGGTATTCGTAGTATCCTTGGTCATGCTGGTTTCTATAGGAGGTTTATTAAAGATTTCTCCAAAATTTCAAAGCCCCTTACTAATCTTCTTCAAAAAGATGTACCTATTGTTTTTTATGATGATTCTAAGGAAGCTTTTGAAACTTTGAAGAAAGCTTTGACTACTGCTCCTTTTGTTCAACCACCTGATTGGAGTTTACCTTTTTGAAATTATGTGTGATGCTAGTGATTTTGCTGTGGGTGCTGTCCTTGGGCAACGTGTTGATAAGAAGTTGAATGTTATTCATTATGCTAGCAAGACTCTAGATGCTGCTCAAAAGAATTATGCTACTACTGAAAAAGTGTTCTTAGTTGTAATCTTTGCTTGTGATAAGTTTAGACCTTATATTGTTGATTCAAAGGTTACTATTCATACTGGTCATGCTGCTATCAAGTACCTTATGACAAAGTAAGATGCTAATCCTAGGCTTATTAGATGGGTGTTACTTTTATAAGAGTTTGCTCTGCATATTGTAGATAGGAAGGGTGTTGAAAATCCTGTTCCTGACAATTTATCTCATTTGGAAAATATTCTTTTGACCCTTTGCCTGTTAATGATTGTTTTCCAAATGAGTAGTTAGCTGCAATAATGTTAAGTCCGCATGAGAGTCCTTGGTATGTTGATTATGCTAACTTTATTGTTTCCAAGTATTTGCCTCCAACCTTTACAGCCCAGCAAAGAAGAAAATTCTTTTATGATCTAAGGCATTACTTTTGGGATGACCCACACTTATATAAAGGAGTAGATGGTATTATGCGAAGATGTGTTCCAGAATTTGAACAACAAGAGATATTGAGAAAATGTCACGACAGTGCTTATGGAGGACATCATGCTGGGGATAGGACTGCACAAAAAGTTTTACAATCTGGATTTTATTGGCCTAACCTTTTCAATGATGCAAGGAAGTTTGTCTTATCTTGTGATGAATGTCAAAGAGTTGGTAACATTTCTAGACGCAATGAGATGTATATGAATTATTCTCTTGTTATTGAACCTTTTGATTGTTGGGGATTTGACTTTATGGGTCCCTTTCCTCCTTCAAAAGGGTATACTCATATTCTTGTTGTTGTTGACTATGTTACAAAGTGGGTAGAAGCCATACCTACAAATAGTGCTAATGGTAAGACCTCTTTAAAAATGCTTAAAGATGTTATTTTTCCTAGGTTTGATGTGCCTAGATATCTCATGACTGATGGATGCTCTCATTTTATCCATGGTGGTTTTAGGAAAACTCTTGCTAAATATGATGTTAACCATAGAATTGCTTCAGCTTATCACCCCCAAACCAGTGGGCAAGTGGAACTTTCCAATAGGAAAATTAAATCCATCTTGCAGAAGACTGTTAATAGATCTAGGAAAAATTGGGTTAAAATGACGCTTTATGGGCTTATAGAACCTCTAATAAAATCTTATGGGGATGTCTCCTTACAAAATGGTCTATGGTAAAGCTTGTCACTTGCCCTTAGAATTAGAACACAAAGCTTATTGGGCAGTGAAAGAATTGAATAGAGATTTTAAACTTGCTGGTGAGAAAAGATTGCTTGGCTTGAGTACCTTAGATGAGTGGAGAAGTGAAGCTTATGAAAATGCTAAACTCTTTAAGGAAAAAGTAAAAAGATGGCATGATAGGAGAATTCTCAAAAGGGAGTTCCATGTTGGTGAGAAAGTTCTTTTGTATAGGTCTCGTCTCAGATTTTTTGCAAGGAAACTACTCTCAAAATGGTGACCCCGGAAGAATTTATCAGCAACGAAACACCAGAATCTGCAGAATCTGTCTTTGAATAGGTAAACGTGGTGAAAACAGAAGGTTCGTGAAACCCCAATCTTTTTATATTTTTGATGTTTTTAATACATACGGATTACGAGTCGAAACAGAGGAGGAAACGGAGGCCGGGGTAGCCGCACCCACCCCAGGCACGGGCCCTAGCTGGCCATGCCTAGAGGGGTCTGAGCCCCCGAGCTCTGTCTCCGCCTCGTGTTTATACCAGTACCTTCCTTATGCATTGAAAATTCGTAATATATAACCCCCAGATCCCCTGAGGTTCGTGCATCGTGTTCTCGTCGTGTTTTCATTTCGATCTGTTTCTGTCAGGAAATCTTCTCAAGTTTAGAGCACCATGGTATCCGCCAACGATAAATGAAAGAAGCCCGTGGAAGACGAAAGGATCGCTGCGAGGTACGAAGACATGAAGTGGAGCGTCTAGGAGGAAGTGAAGATGGAGGAACAAACCGCCGCAGGGTCAAGGGCAAGGAAACCTACTTTTGTAGGAGCAATTAACACTGGACGTGCTTTTTCTCGTAACATGCATGAGATTATAGCCACCGTTCCAGACTTCAGATCCTGCCCTGAGGCAGTGGAAGCCCTTCGAACCACTGATGAGTTTTGTGACAAGTACCGTGCTTTGAGGATAAAAGTGGATATACTTCAAGAGGAGAACAACAGGCTTCGTAAGATGCTGGAGGGTTTTCTTACCCTAAACGAGAGAACACAACCACCGAAGGAGTAATTCATCATCAGGTTTGGCATCCCCTTGGCTTGTTCCAAGCTTGGGGGAGTGCCATGGTATCACCATCATCATCTTTTATCTTTTAACTTTTTAGTGGATTCATATCTTTGGTAGAGGAGTTATCTTATAGGTTGGTTTGCATGTGGAAGTATCTTTCCTTTAGTTCATTATCTATGTATCCCTTGGTGTGAGTGCCTTTATTGAATATTAATGAGAAGTCTCATCTTTTAATTTTTGCACTTCTTATTTTAGTTTGCAATCTCTATTATATGATTGATCTTGTTGATCAGTATTGGCAACACTTTGGGGGCATCAAGTAAATCTAAATTGGTTTTGGCAAACTGAGCTCTAGTTGGTAGCAACACTTTTTGAGGTTTGAAAGGAAAAGAGAAAAATCTTACAGGTATTTTGTATCATGTATTTTCTTTCTTGATTGGCTCATAAGCTTAGTATTATTTATTTAAGATCGTTTGTGTCGTCAAGGAAGATTGCATGTTTTGCTTTATCACTTGTATGTTTGCTTGTTTCTTTCAACTCTTTTGCTTGCTACCTAGCCTTGCTAGCCAAAAACCTGTTTTGAGAAGGCATACTTCTCATGTTTCCAATCCCTTTGAACCAAAACCTGTGCCATTTGTGTCCACCATATCTAACTATTAGCATTATTGCTATTCCAAGCAAATTCTCAAGCTTCATCTATCTTTTGAATTAAAAAGTATTTTGTTATGTGAAAACTAGTTAGTAAAGCTCTCACGAACTTGATGGCACACCTTATTTTCTTGCCCCTAATAGACTTGAACCATTGTATCATCAAATTTGTATATGCTTGCATCTATACGTTAGGATTAGCAGAACCGTGCTGTCACGGGGAACGCATTCAACATTGCACTTGTACTTTGTACACAGTTGATATCGTGCTCTTTTGTATGTGGATGTCACCGGTGTGAAATAAAAAGGGAGCTTGTAAATCCATGGAATTATGTATTTTGTGTTAGAGAAACGCCTGGGCCGCTAGCCTAACCCATGCCTAATCATGGTGGAAACTTGCAGCATCACCATAGTGAGCAATCTGTGAAGCATCCTCAATAAAAATCTATGCAAATAGTAAATAAAGAGATCGCTGAGATGCTCACTGTCTGCTTGCCTTGTCATTTTGGTTATGGGATAGCTCATGTACCATGTGCAAGGGGTACCCCGTTGGCGGTTCTCTATGATACGCATGTACTTACAATGACAAGAACTTACCGGTAACTGAAGTTGAGTAGCATGAGGTGTGGCCCTCATATTCAAGGGACACGAGATTGCCAACTTATATTTCGTTAAGCATATATGATGACCCACAAGTATAGGGGGTGTATCGCTGTACTTTCGATAAATAGGAGTGTTAATCCCAACAAGGAGCAGAAGGTGTTGGGTAGTGGTATGGAGCAGGAACTCTCTGTAAATACTTAGCAAACAGAGTTTTAGTGGTTTTCTGATAAAAAAGACAAAACAAAGTGCAAGTAATAAAGACAATGAGCAAGTGGCCCAATCCTTTCTTATCAAAGGACAAGCCGGTGGAAATACTTATAAGGACCAAACGTTCTCGAGGACACATGGGAATTATGTCAAGTGCTTTCGCTTCAAATAGCTGAGTACTCTTCTTTGGTGTTGTAAGTGTTGTGTGGGTGAACCTGTGCTAACATACTGACCTTACTTGGACTAATACATACTTATTATTAAAACCCCTGCAAGCATCCGCAACTACAGGAAAGTAATTAAGATATAAATCTAACCACAGCCTTAAACTCTGAGATCTATGCTCCCTTGTGCAAAGGTGTCCTAACGGGGGTTCAGGTTTCTATCACTCCGGCAACCCCACAATTAGTAGCCAAATACACAATGCATTCCCCTAGGCCCATAAATGGTGAAGTATCATGTAGTCGACATTCACATGACACCACTAGAAGAATAGCACCACAACTTAAATACTAAACCATTGAATAATGACTCAACACAAATCCACTACTAACAACATGACTTCTCCCATGTCCTCAAGAACTAAACGAACTACTCATGAGACATCATATGGATCAAAATCAAAGATGATATGGTAATGGATAACAATCTGAACAATAATCCAATGGTTCCACTCACAAGCATCAACTACAATAGTAATCCACACCGGCAAAGTTTCCCCTAAGAACTAAAGAAATATCCAACACAATTATTATAGCGGGATGGAGTAATGATGATGGTGCTGGTGGAGATGATGGTGTTGATGATGATGATGATCCTGATGAAGCCTAGCTTGATGATGGTGTTGATGGCGACGATCTCCCCTCTCCGGGAAGGAATTTCCCCGGTAGAAATCAGTCTGCCAGAGAGATCTTTCTCTCTTGGTGTTTTCCGCCCCGCAGAGCGGCGGAAATCTATCTGTGTTTGCTCTCCTGGTGTTAGGGTTTCGTAGGGAAGATATATGCGAGAGGGCGGAGTCGGGATCCAAGAAGGTGGGCCACACCTGCCCTAGGCACGGCCGAGGGGGACCCGCGCCTAGGGGGGTGTGGGCCCCCTGTGGCCCTTCTTCGCCTCCCCTTCTAGGTTCCTCTGTCTTCTGTAAAAATATATTTTTCCCATATTTTTCTGGTATTTTTTTGATCTTCGCGAAAATGCATCAAAACACCTCTTTTTCCAACAAAATCTAGTGTCCGGCAGTTCATCCCCCAAGAATCATCCAACATGCATAAACAGTGAAAAGACATAAGTAATACCTCATAATAAGACATATATCAATGAATAGAGGCAAATTATGATATATAATGATGATGCAAATTGGATGTATCAATATACTCCATCCTTGTTCACTTTAACCTTAATCATCTCAAGATGCCGATGATAGGGGCAATGAGGGCTCAAACCTAGTAAGTACCATAATATTTTGGAATCTCTTTATGACTTGAAATCCCTGCTTACCTCTATGAAGGGACCTTTCTTCTATTTCCAAGATGAGTCAGTAAACCTACTTCCTCTCTATCTCCAGCAAGCATTTGAGTTGTTGTGTTTCAAGCATTCATATGGTGATTTATTCAATCATGTTCTTTATCTTCCTTGTTTGCATAGAACTCTTATATATTGAGTATTACTTTGAAAGCCTTCATTTTGAAAAACCTTTTTGAGCAAAGAGTGCTCCTGTTTTGAAGACTTCTACAAAAAAAAAATTGTGGAACTGTTTGCCAGCTGTTCTCTGACCAAGAACAAAGTTTGCCAATTCCAATTATGATTTATCTTTATGCATCTCTATTGTGACTCCTGTACTTGTTGCAAGCTAAGTTATATAATGATGAGTTGTTTTCTTCTATGAGTTGTGTAATGGTAAGTGTGATGCTTCTTGTCCGTATTATTTTATCGACACTTCACTCCATAAACTTGTGGACATGTTTACTGAGCTCAGTTTTCGCTTGGGGACAAGCGAAGGTCTAAGCTTGGGGGAGTTGATATGTCCAATTTGCATCACCATTCTATGTCATAATTTGCCTCTATTCATTGATATATGTCTTATTGTGAGGTGTTACTTATGTCGTTTCCTCTCTTTTTGCATGTTGGGTGATTCTTGGAGAATGAACTGCCGGAGTCAGGATTCTGATGGAAAAAGAGGTGTTTTGATGCAATTTCACAAAGATCATAAAAATGCCAGAAAAATACTGGGAAATTATATTTTCCCAGAAGACGAAGGAAGCCAGAAGGGGAGGCGTAGATGGGCCGCAGAGGGCCCACACCCCCTAGGCGCGGGTCCCTCCTGCGCCGCGCCTAGGGCAGGTGTGGCCCACCTGGCCGGCCTCCGACTCCGCCCTCTTGCCTATAACTTCCTCTCGGAACCCTAATACTTGGGGAGCAACCACAGAAATATTTTGGCCGCCTCTGCGGGGCAGAAAACACAGAGAGAGAAAGATCTCTCCGGCAGACAGATTTCTGTCGGGGAAATTCCTTCCCAGAGAGGGGAGATCATCGCCATCAACACCATCGTTAAGCTAGGCTTCATCTAGATCATCATCATCATCCACACCATCATCTCCACCAGCACCATCATCATTACTCCATCCCGCTGTAACAATCGTGTTGAATACTTGCATAGTTCTTAGGGGGAACTTTCCCGGTGTTGATTAGTATTGTAGTTGTTGCTTGTGAGTGGAACCATTGGATTATTTTTTATGTTCAGATTGTTATCCATAACCATATCATCTTTGATCTTGATCCATATGATGTCTTGTGAGTAGTTCGTTTAGTTCTTGAGGACATGGGAGAAGTCATGTTTTTAGTAGTGGATTTGTGTTGAGTTATTATTCAATGGTTTATTATTTAAGTTGTGGTGCTATTCTTCTAGTGGTGTCATGTGAATATCGACTACATGATACTTCACCATTTATGGGCCTAGAGGAATGCATTGTGTATTTGGCTACTAATTGTGGGGTTGCCGGAGTGACAGAAACCTGAACCCCCGTTAGGACACCTTTGCACAAGGGAGTGTAGGATCTCTGTGTTTAAGGCTGTGGTTAGGTTTATATCTTAATTACTTTCCTGTAGTTGCGGATGCTTGCAGGGGGTTTAATCACAAGTATGTATTAGTCCAAGTAAGGTCGGTATGTTAGCACATGTTCACCCACACAACACTTACAACACCAAAGAATGGTACTCAGCTATTTGAAGCGAAAGCACTTGACATAATTCCCATGTGTCCTCGAGAACGTTTGGTCGTTTTAAGTATTTCCACCGGCTTGTCCTTTGCCAAGAAAGGATTGGGCCACTTTCTACGTTTGCTCGTTGTCTTTATTACTTGCACTTTGTTTTGTTGCTTTATCAGAAAAGCACTAAAAATATGTTTGCTAAGTAGTTACAGAGATTTCCTGCTCCATACCACTAGTCAACACCTTCTTATCTTTGTTGGGATCGACACTCCTATTTATCGAAAGTACTGTAATACACCCCCTATACTTGTGGGTCATCAGGATGAACGAGGGAGCCAAGCTCCGGGGTGAGAAGTACCCTGAGAAGTACAAGGGGGTGCATGGCAAAGATTCCAACCCTGAGACCGCCCCCTTCGACCCCGAGGTCGCCGTGCTGGCGGGAGAAGGCCAGAAGAATGGTCGCCTATGGATCGGTCACGGGTCCGTTGACCCTAGGACCATTCCATCTATGCGCAATGCCCGGCGTGGTAGGACGAGCGACCAGCCTGCTATAGAGACCCGCCCACGGCCTTTGGTTGTAGCTCTCGACTAGTTACGGGTATGTTCTTCCTCGGTCATCTATGTTTTACTACATGTTTTGCGTTGCAATGTTCATCACATCGTGGCGACATGACATAGGAGGAGATGGCCGCTGATAGGGCACGCAAAGAGGCGGCCGAGCAGCGGCAGCAGCCGTTGGAGCAGTAGATGGCCCATCAGCAGGGGATGCTGGAGCAACAGGGGCAGATGATGCGGTGGATGACACAGTAAATGCTCATCAATTCTCAACCAGGGACTCTTCCTACTCCTCCTTTCGCCTTCTCGTGGGTAAGTGATTAAGTGTCTTATTGTCCAATGCTCGCAATTTTCAATCTTGCCTTATTCTCTAATGCTCACAATTACCCATGCTACAGATGGATAATGCGATGCCCCGCCTGGTGGGTCCGCGGGTGTATCGAACAACCAGGTGTCGTCGTCTTTCACCGTCAACAATCCGTCGGTCCTCCGGAGGCTGAATCAGAGTCCTCCAGGTTTTTTTCTTATACTTGTCAAATTTAGCCATGCCATCGCATTTGTAGAAATTTTAGCCATGCTATGACACTTGTAGAAATTTTAGCCTTGCCATGATACTTATAGAAAATTTAGCAATTCCATGACACTTGTAGGAAATTTAGCCTTGCCATGATATGATATTTATAGAAAATTTAGCAATTCCATGACACTTGTAGATAATTCTATGCCATTGTCAAAATTTTAGCCATGCTATGCCACTTGTAGAAATTTTAGCCTTGCCATGTCACTTATACAAATTTTAGCCTTGCCATGGGATTTATAGATATTCGTGATTTTACTTGTCATATTGATGTAATTTTCCATGAGACTCATCAAAATCCCATGTAATTTCCATTGCCAACAACTTGCCTAGAAACTTGTACATATTAATGATTTTACTTGTCATATTGATATACTTGTCTTGAACTTGTAGGATCTCACGATGGAGCATGAGCTTGTGTGGAGCACTCGGCAGTGATGATCTTGTAATATTTGTGTAGTTTAGGTCTTGTAAGTTGTTGGTTATGTACTTGGTAGTATTTGACACTTGTGGCATGAGCTTGTGGCAAGAATAAACACTACCATTTGACACTTGTAATATTTGTGAACTTTCTTGCTTTCGTGGTGATGATGTGATACTTGTCTTGAGCTTGTGATGATATTTGGTAGTGTTGGTGATGCATTTTGGTGTTGGTGATGATCTTATTATTGTTGGTGATGATTATATTGTTGTTGTTGATTATTATATTATTGTTGTTGATGATTTGTATGATCATATATATATTCTATGTTTTGAATTGCAAGAAATGAATGAAAACAGAAAAAAAATGAAAAACGAGAGCTCCTTTTCCGTGTGTATACACACGACAAAGGAGCCACGTGTAAGACACTTGTGTGTTGCTGGGCATTGTCACAGGGCCTTTGCCGTGTGCAATGTGCAGCAGACACACGCCAAAGGTGGACACGTTGCCATGTGTCACCCCTGACTGGCACACGACAAAGAAGCGACACACAGCAAGCATCAGGAACACGGCAAAGAAACGACACCCGAGAAAGAAAAGGGCACCGGCAAAGAATTGTACACAGCACAGGAAAGACACACGGCAAAGAAGAGACACACGAAAAAGACACATTGCACATGGCAAAGAACAGACACGGCAAAGATCCGTTAGCTGCGTCAGACGAATGGAACCGTCAACTACTTTACTTTGCCGTGTTTACACAGAAAACACACGGCAAAGGCTTTGCCGTGTTCCGAACGCAACGACACACGGCAAAAGGTCTTTGCCGTGACGAACGTTACCGTGTGGCATTTGCCGTGTGTATACACACGACAAAGCCTTTGCCGTGTTCCGAGGCGCCTTTGCCGTGTGGGAACACTCACACGGCAAAGAACCTCTCTCCCGTAGTGATTTGAGTGGTATATAATATGTGACACACAACGATTTTACTGTTTTAACGTTTGACCCATTGCGCTTCAAGGACGACTCTTCATCCGTGTTCTCTATATTTTTTTGGTTTCCTGGCCGAAACTGTAAATTACAACGAAATATGCTTCTTTTGAGTGACATTAATTTATCATTATATGATGTGAACCGTATCACAAGCTTTTTCATCATCATAAGATCCTTTGCTCCTCCTTTGCTTAAAGTAATCTGATACGGAATCTCCAAAGAGTGATCGCATGCTAATTGTAATTGAGTGGTATATAAGTGACACCCAGCGATGTGTGTCTTTTACTGCTTTGACTTTTGACCCATTGCGCTTCATTCGTGTTCTCTATATTTTTTGGGGATTTTTATTTTTAAATGGCCACTTTTATTATTTAAAAGTAATATTTACAACTGGCTTCTGCATATTAGGATGGACCTAGCCGAATCAATCCACATGACTAGACTACAAATTAAGTAGACCATCATTACATAATGCACTAACAAAATAAACGGCCTCAAGCTATGGAGGATCGATCCGCAAATCACGCAGGCATCCATGTCAGAAGAAAATATCCCTTAATGTGTCCTCTAATCGTGTACACCCCTCCGAAAATAAGTCACGAAACTCCGTACGTTATAGAATAGTCCATGCGTAGAGTAGCCGTGGCCCGATAGAAACCTTCATGATAGAAGACACAATGTTATTAAAAATCTTGTCATTTTGGCAAGCGCTCCCATCTTAAATAAAGTCTTGTATTTATCATCTAATGACTTGATCCGGTACAACCCCCTCTCCCAAGACTCAAGGGTAGTTTAGCATTTTGGCATTAGGTAAGTAATAATTCAATTTAATTAGGCTGCTGGATCGTGAAAACCAAGCCTGTATACCTATGTATTGTATATGACGGTTGTGTCCTCTCTCGAGTCCCAATCGCAGCCGCAACCACACGTAACCTCTCAACCTCCCACTGGCTGTCCTGCTCGAAGGAGTTCAGTGGAGCAAGTCACGGCGTCCTGGCCGGCACGGATGGCGTTGTAATCGCGCCGTGTCTGTTCATCCACCGGGCGCGGAGGTCCTAAAACCAGGGGCAAATAGCTCATGTGAGACGTTTTTTCTGGGAATGAACTGAACACAACACCGTTCGAAAGAATCGCTACATTTCTCGCGGAAAAAATAGCCCCCGTGCGACACAAGCCTGAAGAGCTAGCTGAGGTCGTTAAAAGTTTGGATTATGTGTGCTGAGCGACACCCACAACTTATCCACCTCAGCGTCGATCCACCTTGTTGTGGGACCCACAACTCGCACAGCTCAGCTTCAGATCTCTCACGCCCGCTTGCCCGTGCCTGCCCGCCGCCGCCGCCCGACCCCCTGCCGCCCCCATTTTCTCGGGTCTCCTTCTCCAGTGACGGTGTGCGACTACGGTCGCCTGACGATTTATGTCGACCGCTAGTTCAGCTTCCCGCCCCTCATGGCCTAAGTACGGGGCATTGCCCATGACAAGATGTCCTGACTGCCACGCACCGCGCCATTGAAGCGATTGGTCACAATCAAGGAGGACAATGGGAACTTTGGGCGAGAATTTGTGAAGTGCGAGAGCAAGGCTGAGCCGGGAACGGTTAGATCTGAGTTATCCATCGGTTAATTTTCTATAATTTGTGCAGATTTTTCAATTTTTCCACCGATTTGGGAATTAGGGTTCATGTGTTCTTTTTCAAAATCTGAAGAAATGTAACCATTTTGAGTGGATTGATGAATACGTTGAGAGGCTTCAAAAAGAGGGAATCATTGATTTGAGGGGGGACGCAACCCGGGAGATCAATCAAGCGCCGACGATGGAGAAATTTGCCACGGGATATGCGGAACTTATTAGGGAACCGAAGAAACTGAACAAGCACCTAAGACAGATGGTTGGTTTGAAGAAGCATGCAGTTGTGATCAACGCATCATTTTATTTCTGTGTAATTTCTCTAGAAATTGTTTATCTTTGGTTGATTAGTTGTTAGATCGTGCTTTTAGATCAACTGGTTATGTTTGTGTTTGAATTTATGCTCAATAAGATGCATGACTCAGGCACAGCTTTTTATAATGAATCAAATGTGGCATCAGCCAAAATTTTTTAGTTTCTTCAGTTTCGTCAGTTAAGGTAGCATTGAGTTCAGAAAAAAAGTAATTATTACCATCGGCCCATTGAGAAAGAAAGCCCAACTAAGATGGTGAAGCTTGTGACAAAGATCGGGTTGTCAGTTGGGCCGTAGACATGTGGGCCCGGTTTTCTATTCCCCTAATTTATTTGAGAATTTTTGTAAACATTTTATCTAGTGATCAATAAAGCTTCGGTTGTTTGAAGTCAAAAGAAGGAAACGAATCCCTCTCAAATTTGGCTAAAGTTTATGTTTTTTGATGTTTTATATGAAAGGAACTTGCACCTTTTATGGTAAAAAATATATATAACAACTAATTTTTGTTTTCCGTACAACATTTTCTCCATTTGAAGAATCAAGAAGCATAATTAAGTCAATCGACATTGTCCTATAACATGAGAGATAGTATGGAAAAAAATACATTGTCATATAACTTTGAGCTTAGCTATTCATGGGCAAGCACTCTTTTTTTAAATTGTTATTCTTGTGTTAAAGAAAATAAGTTACTAACAATCATTGCATCAACTAGCAAAGTTAGTTTGCACTATCTGAGGTTATCTCGAGTAGATAAGCTAGTTTTCTTATAAACATGCTATGAAGTAGCAAAGTAGTTTATTTTTCTCTTTGGGTACCCATTTGTCTATCTCTTTTTCTTTATGCATTTGTGTAGTTTATTAGTGATGAAATTAGATGTTGATATTGAGCCTTAGTTTGCACGAACTATAACTACATAGATAAAAATAACATGATAGTAGCCTTACATAAACCCATCCACTAATTCTCTCTCAAAAAAACCCATTCTTTGATGGGCACACGATACAAACACACACAACTTAGATAATAAAAACATACAACTAGAAAAATCAGTGAAACAACGAGGCATCTTCCCGGGCGCCCTATCTTCCCTCCTTGGCTCCTCCTTGCGGGGTAGGGGATCGCCCCTCACTCTTCGTCGTCCTCCGGCATGCGGTAGGCCTCGTGTGCATGTTGCCCGGGGAGGGGAAGATGACACGGAAGTTGGTGAAGACGTTGTAGGTTGTGAATGCGATGAATTCGCATCCACACCAGAAAACCTGCCCGAGGAGTGCGAACGCATCGAAGGGGTTGGTGAAGTGCACATATAGGCCGATCTCCAAGTCGGTGTTGCCGTCGTAGTACCACTCAAGACTGGACATGCATGGCAAGCCCCTAGGGAGGTGGCGGTAGCTGGCAGAGAGGAAGAAATGCGCTAGCTCCATTGGCCATCTCCACCTCGAGATCTCCCACACCCGTAGTTCATTCTCGACGATGACACCACCGAACTGTCGCTCGGGCGTGGTGGCTGGGCGACGAAAGGTGGGGCCGTTGAATTGCATGGTTGCAGTTAGCGGGCTAGCTTGGTTGTTGTTGCTTTTGGTCGAGAAGAAGATGCGGTGGCGGCTGAAGAGAGAGGAGGGTGAGAGGTGTGCGGAGATTGGAAAGAAATGGTGCCATTATATAGGGGTGGCCGTTGCAAACCCTAGTATGAAGAGGGCTGTGAAGAAGGTACGGTGGCGTTTGGTCTCCATCGAGCAGTCAAAGACGTCGCAGAGCATTCAAAGCGACGGGACGGGTTATCCAAGCGGCAGGCATCGAATCCATCGGCGCGTGCATAGACGGGTTATCCAAGCGGCGGGACGGTAAGGCTGCGTCGGAGCGTGCATGTGATGCCTAAAACCCTGTCACGCTGCGACGCTGCGCGCAATAGCCAGGCTGCGACGCCGCGTGCAATAGCCAGGATGCGATACTACGTTCAATAGCCAGGCTACGACGGGCACGCTGCATGGCACATGCATGTCAAAGGCGCTGAAAAAGAGGGCAGTGACGGGCCGCGGACACAGAGGCATGGCTTCCACGAGCAGAGGCATAAACAGGCCCGTTGGACGATGTGTGGACGGCCTAGCGGAACCAGACGCGACTCGCTGGAAGAAAAAACGCCAGCCAATCACGTCGAAGAAACTGGGCTCTCGCGGATCGCTCATGATTCCTCCTAGAAGACCGTATAGCACGGCAGGAGTTTAGCGCACAACGTCAGATGAACGGTCTAGGTTGGTCGTTAGGGTTAGCTGCCCTCACATAGAATCCTTCTAGAAGAACATATTGAACGGACCGGGTTGCGCGCTATGGTTAGATCGACGCTCTAGGTTGGTCGTCAGGGTTAGCCCGGCCAACGAATGGGGTTTTGAGGAGTTTTGAGCTTAGTCAACGGGGTTTTGACAACTTTGATCGTGCATAACTAATTAAAAAATCAAAAAATACAAAACCTTGGCACATAGTCATGTTATGTTACCTAGTTACTAGAAAAAATCATAAACATGATAAAAAGAAATTTGCATGAAAATTCCTTCACAAATCGAACAACCTCGACTGAGGTTGCAGAGAGCTCAAAGGAGAGAGTAGAGGGTTTGGGGTTTTGAAAATGAAAAATATCATAGACCCACCCTAGATTCATTTTGGAGTGACTAAAAAGGATTTGAATTTAATTTTGCAATATCATGTTTTAAAGTTATTTTTTAACCATCTATTATATACTAAAAGCAATATAAGGTTGTTTTTCGAGGCACCACATCGATCCACATCATTTGAATTATTTTAAACAGTTAGATATTTAATATATGGTTATAATTTAATTAGTTAATTAATGAGTCACGTAACTCTTGTAGGCCATCTTTACGTAACAGACGTTCTGCTAATATACCGTTTGAGATAGAAAAAGGGGGAGTCTGTGCATTACACGACATGTTAATTGTATTGTATGGTCCACGTCCGTTTCTCACTAGGATGTCATCAGGTTATGTTAGATTGTTTGACGTACGTGTCTGTGTCTCACTAGGATGTCCACTCTGGTTATGCTAGATTATTAGGTGTATTTTCTTTTGAATCTTATTAGGTGTAAACTTAGACGTGGCAGGTACTCAACCATAAAGTTCCTCCGTACAGTAAATTATGTCGTAGATTTTTTAAAATATCGTAAATAGCTAGATACGTTTTAGTGTATAGATCTATTCAAATCTAGACAAATTTGTCACATCTAAGTAATTTAGAAGAGTGGGATTATATATTTTCATGTAAAATGTGTATTTATCAATCTATATACTAAAAACTATAAGTATTTTTTTATACACCACATTAGTCCACATCATCCAGAGTATATTGATGGCTGAATCTGTAAACAAGGTCTAGGATATATATATATAGTTAGCTAGCGAGATATTGAGAGCCTAAGTAATCGTGTGTTGTCCCATGTCTGTATTGATATAGATCAGCCTCTACTGTTGCACACGGACATGGAAATTAAATCCTAAATCCCACATCCCATCTACATTTTTCTTTTCGTACGACTTTTCATGTCCACGGAATCAGCAATTTCTTTGTGGTAATCGGCAAGCCCATGCAAAAGCTTTTGATTTCATAGACAGAAAAATAGGCATAGACTTTATGCATGCTAGCTGTCTCCAACCTTTTTCCTACCAAGAGCAATTTGCGCCTCATTACCGAGCACTGCCGATCCGAGGCGGCGAGGCCATTGTGCAACACCTAGCAGTTCTTGGCAGTTCTGTTTGATGTCTTTGGGCACCGCAATGAGCATTGATCGACTATGAGTTTTAACTGGGTTATAGGTTCTTCATAGTATGTTTGATATCTTCGGACACAACGATTAGCATTGGTTGACCATGAATAACCACTACCGATCTAAGGCCATTGTGCAATGGCTAGCGGTTCTTTGACGTTATGTTCGATGTCTTCGGCCACCATGATTAGCATCGTTCGACTTTGAGAGTCAACTAGGTTACATGTTCTTTATAATTATGTTCGATGTCTTCCGCCACCACGATTAGCATTGCTCGACTTTGAGGGTCAACTAGGTCAAAAAAATTACGGTTGCTCTTTTATGGTTGTTTTCCGTCCATAGAAACACACTTAATTTGGCATAACATAAATCCTGAATGGACAATCACCCACAAACCCATGTCATTTTTAATGCCCGGCGGTCATTTTACTACCTGATTATCGTAAGTACTACCAAGTACTACTACCAGGATTAAAATGTACATTTCATGTAAAAATTTCCTAGCATATTATTTTTATTGTTGATAACTACTAATAGAAAGTATCATTTGGTTTTCTTAGGTTAAAAATATACCATTATCTTTTATGGTAGTTTTCCGTCCATAGAAACACACTTAATTTGGCATAACAGAAATCCTGAATGGACAATCACCCACAGACCCATGTCATTTTTAATGTTCAGCTGTCATTTTATCTACCTCATTATCGTAAGTACTACTACCAGGATTAAAATGTACATTTCAGGTAAAAATTACCTAGCATATTATTTTTAATGTTGATAACTAATAATAGAAAGTATCATTTGGTTTTCTTAGGTTAAAAATAGACCATTAGATTTATCATCCTCTGAAAATAGTTTGAGTAAAATAGATAGTAAGCGGCATACTTTGGTCGGCAGTGAGCTATTAAATCTAGCTCTGTAAAAAAAGTAAGAGGAAAGATATAACAACAAAATTTAGCCGTAAGATAAATTGAGAGATATGATTCTTAAGAGAAATTACGTTTGTATATAATCATGCGGGACCTGTAACTTTCAAGATAAATTACATGCTACGACATAGTTCCACAATAATTGAGAAATTACCAACTGCCTAACGAATTTGACAAAACAAGGTATAGATCATGGATGATTGTGACCGCCAAGCATGAGGGTCTAGCATAATAATAAAGTGATGATCTTTGGATATTTGAACGGAAGTAGAAAATGCACCTCCACATCAGATATTATACTTACCATAGGATACGTGGTGGTTAATGCAATATAATATTATGTATCACGTGTAATGCAAAAATTTATGAAATAGTGAAATCATCTCTCAAACATTGTAATAACACAATAAAAAAATGATGCCCTCGCAACTGCGAGGGCCACCTTGCTAGTTCCGTATAATAGCATATACTTTCAAAAATAATTTAATATTATGAAAATTAATTCAAAAAATAGTGAGATTTCGTACTAATACTATATAGGTAGAATAGATGCTAAGGACATTTATTTGGATGATTTGGACAAGGTCGAAAAATAAGATGCTTAGTAATGGGGTCGTTTCCCCTAGATTTGGAGGCCATTTTTAGCACATTTTTGGTGATAATGAGATGTACTTCACAAAAGGACTAGGATTGATGAATTAACATGCATAATAGTACATAAAGCATTAAAACATCATAGAACAAACCAATAAACTCTAAAAATATTGAATCTTCGTTCAAATCAGAATGTCAATACAAATTCAAATTTGAATTCCAGTTCAAATTAAAATTCACATCACATAAGTTTTCACATCAAAGTACACAAACCAATACAACAATCAAGATTACATCAATGAAATATAGGTTTTCACATCAAAGTACAACAAACATAATGTTTCAATGGTTCAACTCTATTTTGTTTGCCTCTTGTCGCTCGATCTCTTCTTCTTTTTTTCACTACTTGGTTCAACATGACATAATTAGTTGATGCTCATGGTTTTCTTACCAGCAACAGTTGTCCCCAACAAGAAACCCTTGAATACGGAATATGGGAATGTAGCTCCGGGTTACTTTTTCCTTAAAACATCCTGAACTGGTTTTGGTGGCGATTCAACAGCCAAATCAGCGATGTCGTTCAGCACAACCTCCAGAATAGGTTTAGGTGGCACCTCAATAGACTCTTTTGTGGCCTCTTCGGTCTGCACATCATCCAAAACAGGTGGCAACTCAATAGATTGCAGCACAATATGATCAAGGACATGATCTGCTTCCATTGCAACATCCACAATAGGTGGCAACTCAATAGTCTCATTTTGCCTTGTTTGATCATCAGTAAACATGATCTACACATTTCTCTTTTTTCTGAATCCACCAAGTTTTGCCTTTTTTGATTGGCCAGCATTTTTCAACAACAAGGGGCTGAACTGGACATTTTCTCCTGAAAAATATAACAGGTCATTTTGCAACAAAACAAATTGAAGAAACAACAGTAACAGTAACAAAGAAATATTGCATACTTCTTTGGCTTTTCAGGAGTGTAACGGCATTTGGAAGACCAAGCTCGGTGCCCAAGTTCCTGGCAAAGCTTGCATCTGTTTTTATTAACTTTTTTAGGTCTTTTTGGATTATCATCCTTTTTCCCTTTCTTAATACTCCCACCTTTCTCAAACCATGCCTTGAATCTACTTTTCTTAGGCCGGCCAGCTTTTCTTTTGGTCAGTGGAGGACACATAGAAAATTAAAATTCTACTTCAGGCCATTGAGACTAGTCTGTAAGTGCTAGAATTGGAGTTACACATACAGCTTTGAATTTTTCTACTGAATAATATTCATGCAAATATGGGTGCATATTTAACTCTGGTTTGGAGGCCAAGAAAAGTAGGGCATGCTCACATGGCTTTCTAGTGTGTTGCCACTCTAGGAAGTGCATTCATGCACTTCAGTGTCAACAACATGTCTCCTTCCAGTTTTGGTGTCTCTAACTTCAGCACCCCACAAAGAAGATTTCTCAACTTTCAAATGTGCAAGATTTCTACTCCTGTTGACAACCTATTATACCACTTCAGGAAGCTTGTCCCCTTGCAGGACATCACCAATTCTTCTTCTCAATTCCCACAAGGGCATGATCATGATCCTGATTTGGTCAACCATGTCATGTACAGGCAAGTCCTTTAAATCCTTCACCTTGTTGTTAAAACTCTCTGCCAAGTTGTTGTTGATATGATCACATTTGATGGCAGTATTAAATCCTGACCGACACCATAAAAGAGAGTGATAGGTTTGCAGCCATGTACCAAAATCATTCTCAGTACATGCTACCATTATCTTACCAGGTTCTTCTCCTGGGTAGTGTAAGATCTTGCTGCAGGCCACATGCTCCCAAGTTCTTCTCCTCTAAACTTTTTGATCAAATTCATCCACATATGTCCAAAGCACTCTCTTTGCTCAGAATAGGGAAACACAGTCTTTACTGCATTTTCTAGGCCTTTGCATGCATCTGTATGAATTGCCAAAGGTGAGACTGGCCCTAAGCATCTTTTCAACTACATCATAAACCATGTCCATGCAGCCTTAGTCTCTGATTGAAACAACCCAATGGAAATGGGGAACATCCAATTATGTCCATCCAGATCATTGCATGCTGCTAGCTGACCATTCCACTTTCCAGTTAAAAATAAAGAGTCCATGCTTAAATATGGACGACATCCTGCTTTGAATCCAACGATTCAAGGCTTTAAAGTCATAAAAAACTTAGAGAAGAACACCTTGACATCATCACTGACCTCGGTATCTATCTCCACAACACTGCCAGGTGACCTTTTCTCAACCTCTGCTTTGAAGTTATACAACTTCCTAAAAGTATTTGCCCAATCACCATACAATTCTTTCATTGCCCTTTGTTTTTCCTTCCACACAGTGCTATAATTCACCTTAATTGGGTAGTCCTTTTCCAAGTCTGTTTTAGCCTCTTTGCACTAGTGTTTGGTGTCTTGGCTAAAATAGGAGTGATCTTTTCAGCAACCCAAATTTGTGATGTCATTGTTGATACTCTCATTGAACTAGTAATACAAGTGTGTTCAAAAGGGATTTGACTAAATCTAATGGTGCTTCCATCTGGTTGGCGTCTAGCAGAAATGTACCATTTGCAAGGATTGGCGCCCCCATCAAAACCTCTACATCTAGCATAGAACTTATTTTTATCAGTCCACTGAGTCTTGGCATCAAACTCCTTCTTGATTGCATAAGTTATGAAACACATCCTAAACTCACCCATCCTTGGAAACAGTTTCCCTACTGGAATAACATGGTTTTCCTTGTCATAGACAGTAACCAGCTCATCATAATGTGCATCATTTACATCATCTGCAGCATTCCCCATTAGCTCTCTATCTACATCTTCATAAAATGCTCTGTTACCACCATCATCATCAGCCAAATTAGATTCATCAGCCTTTTCCTTATCTCTGTCATCTACTGGAATGCCAAATATTTTGGCCATTTATGTGTCAGCCATTGGTGCTATGACTAAATCTGTAGTTTCATCTAACTCCAATGAATTCCAATCAACATACATACTAGCCCATGCATCATCACCATGCCCTGCATCAACATCATTTATGTTTGATAATATTATCACTTTAGTTCGTATGGGCACCATCTGCCTTTGTGAAGCCCAATCATTATCTGATATTTGCGAAGCAAAATTTGAAGCCACATATCCAACCTTGGAATCTTCTTGCAGATCGATGAGCTCAGCATGAAAATTAACCTCTTTGTTTGCCCAGCCATATTGCCGATCAATTTGATCTACCAAATCTTCTCCATCCTCAATTCTCAAATATTCTCCCTTCCAATTTTCAAACCGTAACAATGCAACTTCCTGCTGTGGACCCCAAGGAACACTTTGCCCGATTTTCTCCACCAAATTCTTCACGGCCAATTCTTCCATTTGCTGCAGTTGCTGGGGATCAATATCTGCAAACTCAACCTCCCAACCCACAGATGTACCTCTCTCGATGTTACGTACACTACTATCACCTAGTTTCGCTTTAGATGGGAAGAACTTGAAATTGAATAGGAATTTTCTCCGCCCCTCATAATCACCACTATTTTGAGTAGAGGCGGGCAGAGTGAGCTAGAGGAATTGGTGATTATCCAAATGCGATCAAATCAAATAAAAAAATAGTGAGATTGACCTATTGGAAGTGTTCTCTTGCCACTCCATCTCGATGCCCCCGATTCAGCCAACCCGCCCACGGCAATCTAGCTCAGAAATCAGAAATCAGAGAGAAAGCGATTGGGTCAGATCCAAATCCAAGCGCTGGGAATGATCTAGGGTTTCGAGATTACGCACCATCGATGGGCTCCCCCTGGGCTCACACGGGCCGCCGCTGCCGAGCGCACGAAGTTGACGGCGCCGCCGCCGGAAAAGATGGAGGAGGTTTGCGGTCGGGACGGTCAGCACAGGGGCGGGCACTGAGTGGGACCCACTCGAAACGGTTGTCTTTTTAGAGCTGAAACGAAACTGTTGTCTGAATCAATAACATTGGTCATTTGACCCAAAAGCCAGGAAACCTGGAATGAGATAGATTATTTTGGGAAGATTTTTTTAGACATAATCAATGTATCAAGTTTGATATTTTTCCTTCTAACTATGTCATATAATAAGACACCACGCGAAGGTTTCGCATTGTTTGGATCGTTTTTGAATTTATTATGTCTATTTTAAACTATATATATTGTTTTATGTTCCACTTAATTTTTAGTTATAATATGTAATATTTGAGTGTAGATAGATAGATCTTATTTTTCTAAATTTTGATATATTATTTGTATTTTTCCAAATTAGAATGATTTAGTTATGATTTTTTAAAGTTTAATGAGGTAAAAGGAAAAATAGCTACGCCGAGGGAAGCCATCGGCGTAGGCTACACCAAGGGCAATTCTACGCCGACGGCTGCTTAGGAGGACTGGACTGGTCACGGTCTACGCCGACGGCCCCAATGTTTGGCCGTGGGCGCAGCGCCCGACCGTCTGCGTATCCATTCATTCCTGTAGTGAGTGTGTATTTGCTTGAGGGAAAAGTGCCCAATTTTATTAGACCTTAGCTACGTCTGGCCTGGGTCAGCAAGTAACCAATACAATCTGAATGAATACAAAACCTAGTGTTACAAATATCTAAGCCTCAACCTTCATGCGCTGATAGATTTGACAAATTCGGTGCAAATTAAGATGTGTTTTGAATGGTTCACTAATTAACAGAAAATTGACGAAAACTCAAACAAATGTCACCATCTCTTGCAATACCAAAATTTTGCATATTGCCTATTCTATTAGAGCCGGACGTGGTGAAGGGAAGGGACCAGCTGTTACGTGTGGATTGACGTCCTCCTCTGATTATACAGATCAAAACCGAATCAAGCTGGACGCAAATCGCCATTATCCACGCGCCTGCTGCAGCCTGCAGGCGCCACACAAGTAGCAAGGCACCTCACTTGCCTCTGCTACTCACGCGCCGCAAAACATGATAGGTAGAAAGTATTTTTCTTTGTGCTGGACTGCCGATTTATCTTTGCAATAACTCCGCAAAACATGATGGGTAGAAAGTATTTAGGCTTAAAGAAATTGCTTCTCTTAACAGGTTCCGTAATAATACTGCTGATTCCTAATTCTTTTTTCTGCCGACTTTCACTAACACTGCTCAGCATGCTTTTTTTTGTACTCCCTCCGTCTTAAAATTGATGTTTTAGGTTTTTCAAAATTTAGATAAATCTATATACTAAATAGTGTATAAATTCATCTAAATTTAAATTTTAACAAGGGAACCCTATTTTCGGGGAAGTGCATCCATATTTTTGACCCTCCTGTTGAGTTAGACAAGGGGACCCAATTTCTTCCCTTCTCTTCAACTCTGCAGTGGATGCCCTGGCAGGGCCCTTGGATAAAGCCAAGAATGATGGCCACATCACGGGTGTGGTAGGACATCTGATTCCCGGAGGTGGTATCTCTCACCTCCAGTATGCGGATGATACTATGATCATGGTCCAGGGGTAGGAACTTGACATCATTAACCTCAACTTCCTCCTTCTCTGCTTTGAATCCATGTCGGGACTGAAGATCAACTTCCACAACAGCAAGGTGATGATTGTGGGGTTCCCCGAGGAGGATATGCAACGTATCGCAGATCACCTGAATTGCCGCATGGCGGAATTCCCTATTACCTACTTGGGCATGCCCATGCGGGACCCCCCAGGCGTTGATGTGGGATCTTGCTCCCATGGTCGCGAAGGTTCAGACCAAAGCTGATCCTTGGCGGGCGGGCCTCACTTCCAAGGGTAGCAAGACTATTCTGATCAACTCCTGCATGTCCAGTCTCACTATGTATCAGATGGGCCTATACCGGCTCCCAAAAGGAACCCATGCAGACTTTGCAAAAGAGCTGTCCAGGTTCTTCTAGGTAGTTAGAGATGGGCCCCAGAAGTATCATATGGTGAAGTGGGTAGATATCTGCACCCCAAAAATTTTGGGGGATTAGGAGTCCTCGACTTGCACCGCTTCAATGTGGCCCTGCTACTGAAGTGGGTTTGGCGGATCCTCTAGGACGATGGAGGGCTCTGGCTTCAACTCATCAAGGTGAAGTACCTTTGGGGTCGTCCGCTGTTGGCGTGTGAACATCGGGAGGGTTCCCAGTTCTAGAGGGCTATCCAAGGCATTAGACACTACATTCGCTGGGGCTCCCTCTTTATGGTGGGGGATGGTCGGGAGGTTCTATTTTGTCTTGATACCTGGCATCAGGGCGTCTCTCTCTGCCAGTCCTTCCCTGCGTTGTTCTCAATTTGCGCAAACCCCTCGATGCTAGTAGTCTAGGCTTTCCAGGAAGGCCACTGGAACATCCCGTTCCTGAGGTCCTTCAATGATGCTAAGGCTGCTGACTTCTTGAGGCTGCGGGGCTCCTTGCCCCAATCTCTCTCAGAGGAGAGAGATAAGGTATCTTGGGGCCAGTCTCCTTCGGGAGCCTTCTTTGTTAGTTCGTCCTACTGGACCCTGTTCCAGAGTCCGGAATTACCGTGGACGTCTCACCTTTGGAAGTCCCCCTACCCCTGAACCTACGGATCTTCGTGTGGCAACTGCTACGCGATCGCTTACCTTTGGGGGTGGGGTTGTCGAAACGTAGTGGTCCGGGCGATGTCCGCTATGTGGGACGTCGGAGACGTGCACCCACATTATGTTCACTTGTCCTGCCGCTCAAGTTTTGTGGAGCTTCATCCGAAGGCACTTGGGCCTGTGTGGCAGACACATGACCTCGGTGAGTTCCTAGAGACAGAGGCAAACCGTACCGAAGGGAGACACCACCTCTTCTGGTTGGTTTTCGCGGCCATTACCTGGACGCTTTAGAATATACGGAATAAGACGGTGATTGAGTGGATCTTTCCTCGTCGGGCTTCTAACTCTGTGTTATTTTTGCTTGCTTACCTCCAGCAGTGGTACCCCCTGTCTAGACAGCGGGAACAAGCGAGCGTGGATGGAATCTTGCAGGCGTTCAGGACGTCGGTGCAGCGCTTCATAGCACCTGTGGCTGCTTCCGCGTCTTCGTAGGGGGGGCTCCCTTTGCTCCGCCCCTTCGTGTTTTCTTTATTTTTTTGTCTTGGACGTGTTGTGTTGTGGCCCCAACAGACTTTTTTTCTCTTTTCGGTTGACGCCTGAGCGTCGGTAACTCGCTTATGTATTTGATGGTTGCTGCTTTATTTATAAAGATGGGCGTAAAACCTATTTCGACGAGACGGATTGAGTAAGATATTGATGGGGATATGCCGAGTGGGTATACCCTGCAGGACGTTTCCTATTGTCCCATGCTTCCAGCGGGTGGGCCTGCAGGACGGCGACTGGATCACAACCCAGGAAGGAGCTAGGCGACTAGAAGATGGAGGCCCAGAAGCGTAGCTAGGCCCAGCTGGATTAGGTCAAGCACCCTCCGAGTTCTTATCCAATTCGGTTGTAGATCTGTAAATCCTAGCGAGGTGACTCTATATAAACCTCCCTAGGGTACGCATAGAGGACACGTTCAATCATACACCGTTAGCGACTCGCTGCCTAGCCGCCGAGCTCGCCCTTGTACTCTCACATCAATACAATCTAGCAGAAGTAGGTCTTTACCCTCCGGGGGGCCGAACCTAGGTAAAACCTTATGTCTCCGCCCTCATCTCACACCGCAGATGGATAGCCGCCCTTGCCCCTCGTTCTACTACTAGCTGCCGATTGCAGCATCTGCCGTGGCCATTCCCACGATAGTGGCGCCCACCGTGGGGCCTAGACGGTCAAGCCTGTGTTCTGCGGCGAGATCCAATCTGCAAATCAACGAGACGATTGCCACCGGCCGCATGATTGCGATCGGCGAGATCTTCCAGATCTTGCCGAGTAGCTATGTCCCGGCGGCACGCCCCGTCACGCACAGCGTGATCATGCCGGTCAGCACGATCAGCCTCTTCGTTGTCTTCACCGACGTCAACGTCTCGGAGCACTCGGCTCGCATCCGCGAGTCGCCACCGCGAGATCGGCTCTCTGAGAGTCATGTCCGCACCATCCATCGTCTCTCCTCCGAGTACAGCTCGGCCAACAACAACGTGGCCAAAACCAACGTGGCCGTAGACGACACATCCCTCAATGACGACGCTGACTCGGCAACCCCGGCGTCAGTCGCCGGGTCCATCGTTGCCGCGTCACCCGCGGGCTCCATCACCCAAGTCTCCAATGTGGGGGACTTTGAAGATCCATCCATTCTCGGGATCTTCGACTCTGACTCCGGGTCGGAAAACTCTAGCGATCTCCACGACGGATCCGGTCGCTTCATCGCGACCGACATGTCGAGTGGCACGGACGCACCGCTAGACCCCTTCTCCACGCTGATCCCGCTGTCCGCAACGGCGACGGAGGTCGAGGAACTCCGCCTGTGATTGGAGGAGGCGGTCCGCAAGGAACAAGCCGAGCGCGAAAAATTCTGCCTCGAGCAAGCAACGGCGCAGGAGCTCTCGCTCTGCCACCAACGACGCATCAGGTCGCGCCTGCACCCCGCTATTCAGGGCCATGCCTTGAACTTCGACGACGAGAACGACCCGGCCCGCGTGGCCGACAGCGCGATCTGCAAGAACGCGCCACCAGGAGGAAGCGCCCGACCACCACCAGGCGCATTGACGAACGGTGCTCCCCCACCACCGCCTGACTGCACACCCCCACGGGACCAGCCGCAGATCATGATCTCCCCGTAGGAGCGGGACGCGAACGGCCTCCCGTTGTTCTCCACTCCGATGGACAACGTCATCGTGAGTCGAGCCGCGGTCGCCAACATCAACGTGACCGGGGAAGGCACCCTGCAGATCCAGTACACCAACGCCTTACTCGTCAAGGCCGTCGAGCAATAAACTACGGGAGCCGACTCGCGGGGGCACATGTACGCCCGCTTGTCGGGAAGCAGGGCGGTCTCAAGCGGCCGCCCGACAATGGCAAACACTCTTAACTTCCCACCACCCGAGCCCCTGCAGCTCCAACCCCGACCCGTGCATGCGGCGCTCTCCACCAATGACCCGCGACCGACAAACAACATGGTTGCTGCCAATGGGCAGCCAGTCGACGCGAGGACCCACATCATCAACAACCAAAGTTGGCGTGCACGCAGCCCGATGACATAAGGCACACCCTCACCAACCGCCGCGATGGCGAGCCAAGAGGATCGCTCAGCCGAGTCGGCCCCCAGTGCTTCGGACCCATGATCCGAGGCGAAAAATACCCGGCGAACTTCAAAGCGCCAAAGGAGATTGAGAAGTACGACCCCTCGCACAACCCGTATGTGTGGCTGGACACGTACCTTATGGCGATGCGAATCGCCAGCCACACCGACCTACTCGCCGCTCGGTACCTCCCCCTGATGATGGAGGGAGCGAGCCGGCAATGGATCAACACCCTCCCCGCGGACAGCATCGATTCCTGGGAGGAGATGCGCGACGCCTTTGTCAGGCATTTCGAGGGATCCTACACCCGCGCCACCACCATCGAGGACCTGGAGCGACGCGTCCAGGGACCCCTCGAGTCGACCCGCAGCTAGGTCCAGCGATGGCAGGACCTATGGTTCAACGCGGCCGGCATCCACCCGGACACAGAGTTACATTGCTTCAAGACCTCGTGCCGCTACGAGCCCTTGGTCGCCAAGCTCAAGCGGGTGTACAACACAGTCGACAACATACCGGACCTCCTCGAGATCGCCAAGAGGTACGCAGAGGAGGACCCAAACCAGGAAACTGACGACGAGTCGGGTGGAAACCGCCGCCAGGGCGGCCACGACAACGGGAGACGACCCGAGCTACGCTACAGCAACACTCGCCTCACCGGCAAGCGCCGCGGTGCGGGCGAGTTGACTTCGTCGCCAACACCGGCTACGCGCCGCGCAAGCCCAAAAGCTTCTGCTGCGACGGGGGCCAACGATGCGACAACGTGAACTACAAGGCAAGGCCGAAATTCGACCCCGTAGGTCTCCTCAACCAGCCCTGAGTGTTCCATAGCAGGGAGGGAAATTCCTCCACGCATACAACCATCGACTGCCACTCCCTGAGGGAGATCGAGAAGGCACGACGCGCATGGGAGGACCCCAACAACCACCCGCCAAATGGCGGGGCATTCGGCAACGAAGCCGGATCGCTCCACACCTTCACCGGCTTCAGCACCAAGCGCGAGAAGAAGGTCATCGCCCATGTTGTTGCTATCAACATGGTGTCGTAAGTCGACGTCCCCCGCTTCCTCAACTGGTCCGAGCAGCGGATCACCTGGAGTCGCGAGGACCACTCGCCACGGATCGAATATCCGGGGCAAGTCGCTTTGGTGGTCAAGCCCAATGTGGGCGACTACTGGCTCCCCAACACGCTGATCGACGACGGGAGCTCCATCAACATCCTCTACCTGGACACGTTCAGGACTGCGGCTCCCGCAGTCGCTGGTCGAGACGACCTACACCACCTTCCACTCCATCGTCCTTGGTCGGAAGGCGTACCCTATCGGCAAGGTGACGCTGCCAGTCACCTTTGGTACACCAACAAACTTCTGCACCGAGCGGATTGTCTTCGAGTTGGTACCCTTCAACAACCCCTACCACTGCGTCTTGGGGCGGCAGGCGTTCACCAAGTTCATGGCACCGCCACATTACGCGTACAACGCGATGAAGCTCCCAGGGCCATGCGGTATCATCACCTTCCACGGCGACCCCGACATGGCCGCGGAGTGCGAGGCCAAAGGCGCCGAGCTTGCCGACGCCGTCATCGCCGCAGAGTTCAACCACGCGGAGGAGCTCGCCCAATACACGAGCGGGTCGACAATGACAACCCCACAATACTCAAGAAGCCAAACTCGGAGAATGGCAGCTCGGCCGAGTTAGAAGCAACCACGCACACGTGCTCCGTCGAGCTGGTCCCAGGCGACTCCAGCCAGACGGTGACGATCGGGATGGGCATGAGCCCAGCATAGGAAGGCACGCTCATCGAGTTCCTATGTGAGAATCGCGACATCTTCGCATGGAAACCATCCGACATGCCTGGTGTCCCGAGGGAACTCGCTGAGCACAAACTCAACGCCGACCCCAAAGCGTGACCCGTCAAGCAGTCACTGCGGCCCTTCAATGAAGAGCGCCGCTGAGCAATCGCCGAGGAGCTGCAGCGACTACTCGTTGCAGGCTTCATACGGCCAATCAAATACTCCAAGTGGCTGGCAAACCCAGTCCTGGTCGAGAAGAAAAACGGGACCTGGAGAATGTGTATCGATTACACAAACCTCAACAGCGCCTGCCTGAAGGACCAGTTCGTCCTACCGTGGATCAATCAAATCATTGACTCGACTGCGGGCTCAGAGTCGCTTGTTTCCTTGACGCCTACTCTGGTTACAACCAAATCAAAATGGTAGTCGAGGACGAGGATAAGACGGCGTTCATCACGCCATTCGGAGCATTCTGCTACACCACCATGACTTTCAGTCTCAAGAACGCCGGAGCGACCTACTAGAGGTGCATGCAGGAATGCCTCGCGAGCCAAATTGGCCGCAACATCCACGTCTACATCGACGAAGTTGTAGTAAAGTCCACTTGCCAGGGCGATCTACTCGCCGACCTGGCCGAAACCTTCGAAAATCTGTGGAGGTACAAGATCAAACTCAACCCAGGAATTTGCACCTTTGGTGTACCTACTGGAAAGCTGTTGGGATACGTAGTATCCAAACGCGACATCGAGGCGAACCCCACCAAGATGAATACGATCGCCCGATTCGGCAAACCCGAGTGCCTGCGCGATGTCCAGAATTTGGCGGGGCGGGTCGTGGCTCTCAGTCGCTTCATCCCTCGACTAGGCGAGAAGGAAATGCCCCTCTATCGCCTGATGTGCAAGAACCCCACGTTCCAGTGGGGCAAGGAGGCAGACGAAGCGCTCCACGCACTCAAGGAAGTGCTACTCGCGGCCCCGCTACTTGCCGCCCCGTCAAAAAGGAGCCCATGCTCGTCTACATCGCGGCTTTCGAACGAGTCGTCAGCGCCGTCATGGTCGTCAGCGACCAGAAGAGGGCAAGGAGCGCCCCGTGCAGCTGCATGTCTACTACATCAGCGAAGTCCTCACCGAGTCGCGCCAACGCTATCCGTAGTACCAGAAGCTGGTATATGCGGTCTTCCGAGCCCAGCGGCGACTTCCAGGAGCACCTAATCATGATCGTCTCGTCAACGCCGTTGCAGGACATCATCCGCAACCGCGAGGCGACTGGGCGAGTCGCCAAGTGGGCAGTCAAGATCGACGTCCACAACATCAAGTACGAGCCTCGCAAGGCAATCAAGTCACATGCCCTGGCAAACTTCCTCGCCGATTGGGAGGAGGCACATCAGCTGGAGAAGCCGTCGTACCTCCACTACTGGTTGCTACACTTCGACGGCTCCAAGAACGCAGACGGTGCAGGGGTAGGAATCATCCTCACGTCTCCCAAGGGCGACAAGCTGCGCTACATCCTGTACCTCGACTTTACCCCCTGCACCAACAACATGGCCAAGTATGAGGCCCTCCTTCATGGCATGCGAGCAGCCAAGGAGATGAACATCAACCGTCTGTGCTGCTACGGCGACTCCGACCTGGTCGCCGCACAGGTCGCCGGTACCTGCGACACCGTCTCCCCCACCATGGCGGCATACCGCCAAGCAGTGGATGAACTAGGGGGCCACTCCGTCCAATGGATCGACCAGCGAAAGAACAAGGAGGCCGACGCCCTGTCTCGCATCGGGTCGGCTCGCCTCACGCCACCCGCCGGCGTCTTCCTCGATACCATTACCAAGCCGTTCGTCTCTCCCCAAGGGAGATCTACATCGGAATACCACTTCAGCCAGAATAAGCACTAGTCGCCCTGGTCGTGGAGCCAAGCGACTGGACCGCACCATACATCGCCTACCTGGAGGGAGGGGCCCTACCCGCAGATGAGACAGAGGCCCGGATGATCGTACGCCGCTGCAAATCCTTCGTGATCATCAACGATGAGCATCACAAGTGCATCGTGACCGACGTGTTCCAACAATGCGTACAACCCGTGGAAGGTCGCATGATCCTCCAAGACATCCATGCCGGCGACTGTGGCCACCACGCTAGCGCTCGGTCCCTGGTCGCCAAGGCCATGCGACACGGCTTATACTGGCTCACCGCACACGCCGACACGGTCGACATCGTCCAACGCTGCGTTGGGTGCCAGAAGTACGCCAATCAGACTCACGTGCCGAGCTCGGCGCTCAAGACCATCTCCATCACCTAGCCATTTGCCGTATGGGGCATGGACATGGTAGGCCCCTTCAAGAAGGCCCCCTCTGGTTTCACCCACCTCCTATTCGCAGTCGACAAATTCACAAAGTGGGTGGAGGCCAAGCCGGTCCGCAAGTGCGACGGGAAGACCGCCACCAAGTTCCTACGTGAGCTCATCTATCGCTACGGGTTCCCGCATAGCATCATCACAGACAACGATACCAATTTCGCCAAAGGAGCCATGGCCGAATTCTGCAAGGAGCACAACATACGACTCGACCTCACCTTAGTCGCCCACCCGGAGTCCAACGGCTAGGAGGAACACGCTAACCAGAGCATCCTCCACGGCCTGAAGCCGCGATTGCAAGTTCCCCTCTAGCAAACTTTGGGGTGCTAGGTCGAAGAGCTCCCCTCCGTCTTCTGGGGCATCCGTGCCTCCATCAATAGGTCGACTGGGTTCACCCCCTTCTTCATGGTGTACGGCGATGAGGTCGTCATGCCGACCAACCTCGAGTACGACTCGCCTCGAGTCATCAACTATGCGGAGGCTGATAACGAGATCGCACGCCAAGACGGAGTCGACCTTCTCGACGAAGCACACGACCTAGCTCGCTCCCGTACCGCCGTCTACCAGCAAGGACTACGCCGCTACCATAGCCGCCGGGTCCGAGCTCGCACCTTCCAGGAAGGCGACCTGGTCCTACGGCTGATCCAGGAAAAGAAGGGAATGCACAAGCTCTCTCCCTCGTGGGAGGGACCATTCGCCATAGGGCGAGTCCTGGATAACAACGCCTACTACCTCGTCGACGTCCGAGGCGACGGGTAACTCGATGTCAAGCGGCCATGGAATGTAAACCTCCTATGGAAGTTCTAAACCTATAACTGCAAAATGCATACCCCCTACTATGAAATAAAGAAGATCGATTCGCACAAATTGTGTCCACTATCCATACCCTGTGCCACTCGCACTCGTAAAAACAACGTTATGCTTCACGCGGAAGTCAACCCTTGGTCACGCAACCGGCACGGCTAAGTATTGCGATACGAGGGCAGCGATACATTTCGGGCGTTGTATCGTCCATGAAAACGCCAACCCGGAGCCCCATCGGAGTCGCCTCGCTCGACTGGATTTTCGAGCCAAGACGACCGCATTCGCTTCCCACAGCGACCCAGTCCTCCACATCCTCGGCGCAGCTGCTCGAACAGTCAAGTACCACGCTCGGGGACTGACGCCAGACCAAGCCCAAGCGGCTCGGGAAAACACCAAGTATTAGAGCGCGTCCTGGACTCGCCACGCGACTGGTTCTCCGAATCAGGTGGAGCGACACGCCAAGAACAACGCACCTCGTCCTCACCTACCTTGGGCATGCAACTAAAACGGCTAAGTACCACGCTCGAGGACTCGCCCAGACGACTCCGTTCGTGTCCAGGAAAACAGCTAAGTATAGAGCACCCCTTGGGGTCGCCATGCGACCGGCTTTCCAAGCCACGGCGACTCGACCTAAATTAACTAACAAAACAACAAACATACACAATGAAACGAGGTAAACTCCACAAAAGGGCGGACGTGCTCGGGGACTCGGACAACCCAACAACTCACAATCAAATCAAACACAAACAAAAGCATTCATGCATTCCTTATGGAAGCCAAAACTTGTTCGCTTACAAGGGCAGTTACATAGCTTTTACAACTAACACCACTCGGCAAACTGATTTACTCCGTAGGCTTCGACGATGATGCGCCACCACTCCCGCGAAGACGGAAGAAGGGAACCCACGGGTTTGATGGGTACATCGTCAGAGCGCCCGCCATGACCGCTCGGAACGGCTGCTCCACCTTGAAGTCGTGGATCGTCGGCTCGGGGTCATTCGGGGCAACGATCGTCTCCTGGTATGGAATAAGATCACCCATCGCCAACACCCGATAAGAGTAAACCGCTGCCCGCTCGGTCAGCTTCAGCACATCGGAGATCTCGGCCGTGCCCGTCGATGAAGGGTACCTGCTGGTGACGTCGTCAAGGTCGAACTCGTCGGGGAAGTGCGCGAGCCCAAGGCTCAGCGCAGACGCAGCACCACGGCGGAAGGATGACCACGACATGAAATCAACAACCGTCGGGGCCTTCTCTAGGTAGCGCCATACCTCGATGAGGTCACTGGGGATCACCTCCGTCGGCGAAATTTCTTGAAGGCACGCGTGAATGCAAGTCGCTAACAGAGTGGCACAATCCACCAGCGTGGTGACACACTGTCGCGCATCATACGAATGCGCTTCGGCCTCGTCGTCAAGAATCTTCCTTGCAAAACAGAAGCAACTTAAAATCAGAAGTGCGCAAAAGAGTAAAGGAGACCCGCGCGCTCGGGGACTCGCAAGACCAACCACACCAAAATCAAAGGAGCTCACCAATCAAGGGGTGGCAGCGCCCCATAATGAAGTCCCGCAGCTTCGAGAGATCAGTCTGCAGCCCAGCGAAGAGTGCATCTGACACCTTCCACTCATCAGCAGCAGCAGCGACTGCCACCTTAGACATTTCATCCGCCAAGGTTGCCTCCGCCTTCGCGGCCTCGATCTCTCTCTCTAGTTCGGCCACCCGTTTCTCCACGGCGGTAAACGACGATTGGGCAGCCGTCAGCTCACTGGCGGGGACCATACTCTCGCGAGCCTTTTCCACCGCGGCCGCATGACCCTCTGCGTCAACACAACTCTGAGTACAACATAAGGAAAAGATGTCTCTGATAACAAGCACATCAAAATCTTACCAGCAGTCGCTCGAAGTTGCTCGTTCGTCCCTTGCACGGAGTGGAGTTCCTTTTTCAGACGCTCCTTGGCAGCCAATCGTTCTGCCGTCTCGTGCTGAAGGCCCTGCACAACCATGATAAAATCAGCAAAGAAATTCCTAAGTGTCTAGCCACTGAAATTCAGCGACTAGCCACTCGGGGACTGGACAGCGAAGAAATTCCTAAGTGCCTAGCCGCTGAAATTCAGCAAACTAGCCACTCGGGGACTGGACAGCAAAGAAATTCCTAAGTGCCTAGCTGCTGAAATTCAGCGACTAGCCACTCGGGGACTTGAAAACAAGAACAGTAAGGATCGGACCGCTGAAATTCAGTGACCAGATCCTCGGGGAATGGACATACCTGGATGGCTGCACCTAGCATATTGTGGAGCTCGAGCGCGTCCACCGACGGGAGCACAAGAGGCATGCGCCTGCGATGTTGCTCAACCTTCGAGCCCACAATTTCGGGCACCTGACCCGATGGCACTGAAGCACTCGCCGTAGAGGCCCTCGCCACAAAGCGAGGGAACGTAGCCACCGCCACTCCCGCGGCACTCGAAGATGGGCCTGTTGCCCCGACTGACACCGCGGGTTCCAGCCGCTGCGACTCCGTGTCCACTACGGCCTTCGTGGCCGCATCCGCTCTAGTCGGAGCCTTGCTTGGGGTGTCGACCGGCTCGTCCGAGATCGTGACGACCTCGTCACCCTTCGCCCTTTTCGCGCCCTCAACAGGCGCCTCGACCTCGTCGCTCTTCCTCTTCTTCGAGGGATCTACTAGCACCCCCGTGGTTCCCAATGGGACCTTAGCCACCGAGGGGTGGCCTATCTTCTTCACACTAGTCCTGCAACACGACATCGTCAGTGAATTCGCCGGATATACATAAGTCAGTTGCCCAAAGAATACTTACTTGGCGACTGGAATAAAGCGAAGGCCGGTGCGAATATGCGCCGGCTTCTCCAATTCCGGCCCCAGCTTCCAGCTGAGGCCAGTCTCAAACACGCTCTGAGCCCAAGACACAGAGGGCTTCTTCGAGGATGAAGCCGCGGTCATTCTCGATTCTACGAGAATTTTTATGAAAGCGTTTCATTTGCTTCTCTTCCATGGAAGTTCCATTTTCCTAGAATGTATCCTAATTTTTGGCCTAATTCTTCTTCTGATGATCGATTCAACCTCTGATCAAAAAGATAGACCTTGGTTCTATTTCATCTCTTCAACAGGAGGATCCGCGGCAATTGCCATAGATGCTTCCTTTGGTGGCGAGGCGCCCACGGACGGAGAGACCCCGAGCCCCATGACTGTGCGAAGGGTGGTGGCAGCGACGCCAATGGCACTTCATCCTCCACCACGGTCGTGGTGGCTGCCGCAGTTGCCCGTGCCGGCACGCTGGCCCCGGCCTCACCGGTCGTGTTAGTAGCTTCGGAGCTACTAGCGGACCGAGGCGGTGACACTGCCTTGGCTGGCCCTTTCTTCTCCTGCGGCGACTTATTTTTCGATGGTGTGGTCGCGCACCGTGAAGTGTGTTCGAGGACCTCGGAGTCACCCCCGCTGTGAGCCTCGAGGCTCTTGCTGGCCTCGAGCTCGCGTTGTTGCTGCAGGCGGGTCTTACAGACCGTGGGTGCGGTGACCTCCATGGCCTCGTCGTCATCTTCATTGTTGTTGTCGTCATCATAGTCGTTGCCTCCGGTGTTTCCCTTGTCGGACGAGGACTTGCTCTGTTCCTCGACGGACTCGTGCGAGTTTTCATCATCAGCAGCCGTAAGCCAACCTTCCACCACTTGGAACAACTGCAAAAACAAATGCGATTAGCAAAACCACGACTGCATATCTGCGACTGCGAAATGGACAAGGAAGTGAGAACTTACTGGCGGAGCCTTGCGCTTCACGGTGTATAGGGTAATCCCAGCCTTCGCGTCAAGATATTCCGCGTCGGTGATTTTCTTCAGGGCGGAGGCATAGTCGTTAAGCCTCCACTCGGCGGTGCAAGATTCGTCGGGCCAAAGGCACCAATTGCCGCCCGATCCAGTAGTTGTAGAGGTTGATGGTCTGGAGGTCGTCTTTCTTCAGCTAACGAATCTTCGTTAGCATTTCGTCGACCACCATCTGCTGGTCGAGCGGAAGCTTGGTGACTTGAAGCCGATGCGGCTCGGGCCGGTCGAGGAGTACATCGGTAGCGCCACTTCGTCGGCCGGGTCGACTCGCTGACGTAGAACCAGTGCTTATTTCACTTGTTCGCCGCCTTCTTCGGCAGCATAAGGTTGAGGAAGGAAGCCTTGGACTTCAGCTGGAAGGTGAGACCACCTGCTGCCAGCATCGAGTCGCTTGCCCCTTTGCGTCCGATCTGCCCGTGGAATAGCTCTTGCCATAGGGGAAGTACGGGTGGCAGCCCAAGTAGCACTCGCAAAACGCCACAAAAATGGCGAGTTGCTCGATGCTGTGCGGCCCTAGATCCGACGGCTCGATGCCGTAGTATGAACAAAAATAGTGGAAGAAGCGCGAGGTGGGGAAGTCGGGCCCCTTCTCCAGGTGGCTGGTGAAGCAGATGAATTCCCCGGTGCGCGGATCCGGCACCACCTCTCTGGCCATGGAGATTCTCCATCTACTGGCATAGAGGATTCCCGCATCTTCAAAGGATTTCAACAGCACCTTCGTGCACTTGGATCTTCCCCACGAATCTGATGGAGGCGCCATCAATCGGAGGATCTAGGAATCGTGGGATCGCACTGGATCGCTCTGGTCGCTATGGATGAATGGAAGACTGGGAGATGCGCGAGGTCAGGGGAAATGTGCGGAATGATCGCTCTTTGCCCGTCAGTCTCCTTATATAGCGGTTGCTATCCGCCATTTTCGGGGAGCCGTTACCGCGTGGTGATTACGCCGATATTGCCGTTGGATTACCCAACAGCTAGTTTGACCAAGATTAATGGTCAAACTTTGTTTACTCGACTCGCTAGCCGCAGCGATTCGACTACTCGCCAACTCATTCTCTATAGCTGTGATTGGACTTCTCGCCGACCCATTCGCCATGGCTGCGATTCGCCTGTTCGCCGTTATTGCAACTAAGATGACATGTTCTCTGTTTCATTGAAGGAGTCCACCGCCTACTCGACTGGGCATCCAAATTGGACCCAAAAACTCCGACTGCCAAAGAACAACTGCGACGAATCAACGACGGCCTCGGGGACTAATGATGGGAATATGCCGAGTGGGGTATACCCAGCAGGACATTTCCTATTGGCCCATGCTGCCAGCAGGTGGGCCTGCAGGACGGCAACTGGATCACGACCTAGGAAGGAGCTAGGCGACTGGAAGCTGGAGGCCCAGAAGCGTAGTTAGGCCTAGTCGGATTAGGTCAAGCACCCTCCGAGTCCTTATCCAATTCGGTTGTAGATCTGTAAACTCTAGCGAGGTGACTCCATATAAACCTCCCTAGGGTATGCATAGAGGACACGTTCCATCATACACCCCTAGCGACTCGCTGCCTAGCCGCCAAGCTCGACCTTGTACTCTCTCATCAATACAATCTAGCAGGAGTAGGTCTTTACCCTCCGAGGGGCCGAACCTGGGTAAAACCCTGTCTCTCTGCCCTCATCTCACACCATAGATGGTTGGCCGCCCTGGCCCCTCATTCTACTACTCACTACCGATTGCAGCATCTGCCATGGCCATTCCCATGACAGATATATTGACTACTTCATTTATATCTTAGAAGTTTGATAGTGCTATCCAAGACAAATGCTTGTTCGCTATTACTTTTATTATTTTCTCTCTAAGCATGATCATGATCTCATAAAAAAATTACAGCCCATAATTTCTCATTTGAATACTGTTTGCAGTTTGTACCCAGTATTTTTTTTTGATAAAGGGCACTTTATTATTTAAAAGGTTTAAATATTACACCTGGTGTCATCTTAACTAGGATGCACATAGCCGACACAGTACACAGATCCAAACAGAGAAATAAAGCAGACGGATTACATATCAAAATGATACAATGTAGAACACCTAAGATGCTGAAGGAGGGCCGATCTGTAGATTATATTGCCACCCATGTCGGGTAAACAAATTCCACGTCGTATCCTCTAGTCGCTTACACACCTTCGTAAAAAGGTCGATGTAGGGTCGACCAAGGACATAGGATATGGATACACCAGGAAAATAACCTGCAAGAGAGAACAATTTATATTGTTAAAAACTTTGTCATTTCTACATAGCCATAGTGACCATAAAATGGAAATCTCTCCAACTCGAAGAAGCAACTTATACTTGTGATCTATATCATATAACTAATTCCCAAAAATGTCAGCAATACTACCTGGTGGATACAAGCCTGAAACTGCTTGGGTAACTGACCATATATACCTAGCAAAGTTACATTGGAAAAACAGGTGTTTGATTGTTTCATTATGGTGATAGAACACACATACATTGGATTGCCATGCCAATTCCTCCTAATAAGATTATATTTAGTAAGGATAACCACTCGGCAAAGATACCAAGCAAAGATTTTGTTTTCAGAGGAATCTTCATCTTCCAGATAATCCTATTATCTTGAACTGGTATGACTGGTTGGACTAGTGCATTGTATAAGGAAATGACGGAGAATGAACCATTATAACTTAAGTTCCATAGAAATTGCAGTGACCCAGCATACCACTGCATGCGTAGTACACTATAGTCGTTGACATGACATCCACAGAACACTGTTATATCACATCCCTCACATCCCTCACTATAGTCGTTTACACTGTAGTACACTATAGTCGTTGACATTATCACTTAAGTTCCATCGAAATATCACATCCCTCAGAGTGGTACAATAGAAACATTGCGGGTCCATATTACAAATATACACACATTATTATTATTACAATACTAGAAGTTCAAGACTTCTTAAACATTCAACTCACAAACCAAAATATAAAGTGTTTCAGCGGAATTTAAAAGTAACAACTCCGACTAGGAGTTGAGCTCAGCAGCTTATTCTATAGAGTTCATGCTGCTCGGCTCCGTTGGTTACTACTAACTAGGGATATTTAGTTGGACTCGTTATCATCGACACCGTAGCGGATCTCGTAATCCACTCCTTCAACACCTCCGGACAGATCGGGTTCCTCGTAGAACACATCTTCTTGACATTCGGCTGCATACATTGGCACGTCTTTGGGGTCCTCAGAGTCTAAGCAAGGGATCAAAGGAAGGAATGAGTAACAGCGTTATCCAACAAGTTCATTATATGCAAGGTGAGATGTTTGATGCTCGAACTACCACCTCGGATTATAAATCCTTGGCACTATGCAATTTTTGTAAATCTTTCTTCAAAGATTGATTTTATTATGAAAATCTATGACAATCAGCCTTCACAGGTTGACCAGAACTTTCATGGAGTTCCTTTCTTGCCGCGTTCGTAGCTCCTTCCCGGAACAGGGAGTAACAAGTTACATTTTTTACACTCTGCAGAGGTGCGTTACTTTACCCATGAGAGATCAACTCTTTGTTTCACAACCGGGCGTACTTTCCCGTCCATAATTCCATGATGTGGGGCCTAGTAGTTGGTCCAAGCCGATCACTGCCCCCTTCGCGACCTCGCATGCCTCCTTGGTGTACACCATGCCCACATAATGAATTACGTCAATGTTTTGTATAAACCATTAGATGCCAGAACTATCGTGGGACGATGAGGGTTCCCACCCATATGCTGCATATCCTCTAAGAATTACCAATTAATATGCACGCTACGAGGATAACAGCCATGACCTGCACATCCGGCTTCATGCGAGAGGAAGAAGATACAGCTGACTTCTCTGTCCCATTCCAAATCTCATGGCTAACGCGTAATATACGACGCTAGAATCACTGTTGTCAGGGGTTATTAAGTCCCTATTTGATCATCATTGTTTACAACTAGAACCCTAAGTTCTATTGCTCCAATATATCACCACTTAGGATGATATCTATGATTCCTTTATTTGTGAAAATAATATTTTCTTTCTTTTATAGCATATATGATAACACCCAATTTGTAAATACTTTGATAAAGACTCTTCAAAGGACATGAGCAAGTGATGAACTTGCCTTGTGATGGCAAGGTAGTGAAGTCTGATGCTTGCACTGGACCTTGAGCTTCTATGTCTACAAAAACACCATTATTGCCCGGTAAGGACAATATTTAAAGAAGCAAAATGACTATGCAAGTAATGTAATGCATCAATTAATTTGATATGCAGTTTCCCCATTATTATAATAATTATTTTTAAATAATAAAGGATTTATAAATATTACTTTTTAATATTTATAACATATATCGAATTATTTTATTTTATTTCCCTTTTATTTGACTTTTATTGATTTAATAATTCTTTTAGGAATTATCAATTATACATTAAAAATTGTTATTCAATATTTATTTAGTATTTTTCAATAATACTACTATATTAATATATAATGAAAGTGATTTTTATTTATTTTTATCATCTTTTAATAATTTTGTAAAATTCCCTAAGGAATATTAAATTACAAAATTTTTAGAAAAAAATAAATGTCTAAAACTTTATATCTTATTTTATTTGGATAGTGTACATTATTGTGAATCCAAAAATATTTTAATTATAATTTTTGGACTTTTATTTTATTTTCTAGAATTTAATTAAGTCCAGGGGTATTTTGGTCTTTTCCTTTTTATTCAAACAGGCTTGAAAGGATTTCTGGGCTGATTTAATCTTATTGGGCCCTAGTGGCCGATTAGTCATAGACAAAATAACCACCCCGAAGGGTCTGGCCCAACTCAGCCCATTCCTCACTGCCTCTCTCTCCCTTGAGCTCATCCTCTCCTCCTCTGACCCCGACCCCGTGGCCGGCGATGCCGCCACCGATGATTCCCGCCGCCGTAGGCCGTTCTGGTTGCTGTCGTGGTGCAAAAGGGGGTTGTCGATGATGCTTGTCCTTTCTATCCAACTGGATTCGAGCCTGGGGCTCTCCTGCGATGGATCGATGCCGTCCCGAACCCTAGGGTTTGGGGGGGTTAGCGTGGATCCTGGTGCTACCGCCGCCATCGTGCATCGTGGTGATGCTCCTCGCCTCTATGTGTGTTCATGGTCGCCGTCGTCGTGCTGTATGGGTTGCAGCGCCCCTCCCGGGGTGCTCCCCGTGCCGCCATGGACGTCGGCCCCTCTGCTTCCTCTTCTAGTCTCCAGCGAGGACCTTTGGTGAGTTATTCTCCTCTCCCCTTATGCTCTCTGTGCTCGCTCATCCCATGCTGGATGTTGGCAGTGACCTCTCTAGTTATTGTCTGGTTCTGATTAGGATGATTTATCCATTTAGGGTTCTTATCATGTGGTTGATCATATACTGGATGAATTAGATTATGTCTGGATGGTCTGTAAATATGCTAAATGATTATTGGCCTAAGGCTTGTTGCTTGAGGTGAACTATGATGGTTCTGGTGTCTTATTAGCTGCTTTTATGCTTGAATTGCATATGATTCAGATGGTATAGTTGCTTTGGAACCATGCTTGGTAAAGTTAGTGACTTGATAACCTTCCACTGTCATTTCATGGTTTAGGTGCATGGTTATGGTGTGATGAAATCACTGTCCTAGTGTTGTTGGCTTAGAAATTAATATGTGGTTTGAGTTCATCATGATCTCAAACAGTACAGATAAACATTGGAATGTTTTATTTATGATTCCTGACAGGAAAATGATTAGTAGATTAACTTGTTGAATCTGTGATGATTGGATGTTTATCCTGATTCATATAGAATTGTTCTTGTGACACCATCATGGTATGGCACACACGATTGGTTCTTATTCATTGATTGGGTTGGTTTAAGCTGAAAACAAGCTTGGATTTATAAGATAAATAGAAATGCTCTTCCCTGAATTCCCTAAGACCAATGATGTTGGTCTGAGTCTTAGGGGTTCAGACCTTATCTAGTTGATTCATATAGATAGTCCTGGTAATGGTACCAGCTATTGTTTTTGAATCAAAGCTTGGTAAAATTGATAGTAAGCTTGATCATTAACTGGATCCAAAAGATTAGTTTCTAAGGTGCTACCCTTTCTTTAGGGATGTGCATAGAAATAGATCATAGCTATATTTATGCTTGAATTGTAATATATAGCCTAACAACCAGAGCAATGATGTTGTTCTAAGCTCTGGTTGGATCCTTGTACTTTGCTGTTTGCTTTTAGAGTTTAAAATCTCTAGGATGGATTCACCCCACTTGGGTGTTTCTGAGAGTTTGTTTCATAAAACAACACATGCTTATGTCTAGATGATATGATTAGATCATGTGAAGGTTTTATGATACTCACCATAGAATCTGATGTTTGTGGAGTAAAGTGGTGATGATGATCTTATTTTGCTGAGCTTCTGTGCTTGACCTTGAGCTAGCCTGCTCCTCCTAGCTCCTGGACTTGATCTTGCTGTCCACCTGATCCTTCCACCTCCTTATGTCACCATCTGGTGATGTTTAGTTGATCTTCGGTGGTTTAGTTTGGCTGTTGTGCTTGGTAAGCTGCTGTCTAAGCTGGCTGTTCTTGTGCGCAAGCAGTGGAGAGATGCACTAGTTCCTCTCCACGGCTGTGCTGGTGGTTTTGTGAGTTTGGGGCTGTCCTGTGAGGCTGACAACACAACACATGCATTTAGTTATGTGTCCTGCTTGTGTGCTTGTTGTGCACCTGTGGATATGTTCAGAATTTTAAAACTTACTGTTATCTAGTTACTTTCACCTGGCTAGTGAAACTTGCCCCTCTTGGCTATCATTTGACTTCTGGCTTAAATTTTATGAAAGATGGATTCTTTCATATTGGTGAAACTTGCCCCTTTTATAAATTTCTCAATGATGAATTTGTTCAGTGCATCTCACTGACATGACTGAGAGAAAAATAATTCTAACTCTAACTTTCCTTTTTCTATTTAGTTTCTGTTTTTTTTTGCAGGTACAGACATAAAGATGAAGATTTTAGTTTAGGTTTTATTTTATAGAATAGTTATAGAATAATCCAATGTGATTTTATTATTCTTTTGTAATTTTCATTTTATTATTTTGTACTTCATTTTATTCTTCTGTGATAAAGATTATATAATTTTTAATAAAGATATTTTCTTATCCTTTATTCATTTGTTATTGTGAAGTTTGGAAATGATTTCAATAAGTTCCATTTTTGTATCTTGTTTATATATTGATAATATGAAATAAGTTTTCATATTCTTAATTGTTTTCTTTAAATAAAGTTTGAGTCAAAATAACTAACTCTTAATTTAATCAAGATTCAAATCTTATTCCTAATTCATTTGAAGTATAATTCAAACACTCAAGTTTAAAATTCAAATTCACTTTCCAAACACATAATTCCTCAAAGATCAGATCAAAGTTTATAACAATCATCCTTTAAGACTAAACCTAATCTCAAAGTATGAAACAAACATTGATCACTTGAGGTTTTTATTTGGCGAAAATTTTACCCACATTTTCACAGATAAATGCATGCAACATTCCATATTCCTAAATATACCCTTCGTTAGTTCCTAAATGCTAGGATGTTACAGAAATTCATCAGTCCCAGCTGAGAATGAACATTTGCTATCGATGTAGTAGTGCGATCCAAGAGTCAAGTCTGGTTCCAATCAAATCTCTCCTGAAAGTCATGTTTGGAGGGAACAATTCCAACACCGTGTCGATCGTTTCCTCCTTCTAACGGATAATGGAATACAATTTGGGATATTGTTCACGGAGTGTAGCAGTACGAAACCACTTATCCTCCCAAAATCGTATCTAAGAATCATCCTTAATAGAAAATGTTTTTGAAGCGGAAGAAATGTGAAATGTTTCTTCAATGCCATCAGACCACCCCAAAAGTGTAAGTCGCCAGGTTTTCAAACCATTTGGGCCAATTCTTTTGTACCAACATATTTTCTTTTAAGTAGAGTTTGCCATATCCCCTCTTCATTTAATAGCTTGAAGAACCACTTACTAAGTAAGACTATATTCTTAATCTCTTGATCATGAATACCCAACCCACCATGTCAGTTTGGTCGACATAGCAAACTCCATTTAGTCAGTCTATACTCTTTTTTTCTCATTGTTCCCCTACCAAAAGAATCTTGGTCGGAAATAATCCAACCTTTGTAAGAAAACTTTTGCAAGTTGGAAAAATGATATCATATACAGTACCATATTACTTAATACTGAATTGATGAGTACTAGTCTTCCCCAGTTTACCTTTCCATCTGCTCAAAATTAATTGTAGTATTTCCTCGACCATCTTCCATTCAGCATGTGTAAGCCTCCGATAGTGGACCGGAATACCAAAATACCTAATCGAAAATATGCCCTGACTATAGCCTAAGAGCTCGGCATAAAGTTCAGTCATATCTTTAGCCTCAGCAAAACACAACAATTCACTTTATGGAAGTTAATTTTTAATCCCGAAAGTTGCTCAAAAGATGATAGTATGAGTTTCAGGTTTTTTTCCTTCTCAAGATCGTGTTCCATAAATAGAATTGTATTATCGATGTATTGAAGGATAGATAACCCCCATCCACAAGATGGTGAATCACCCCTTCAATTTGTCCATCCAATTTTGCACGCTCAAACATGATAGATAAAAATCATCCACAATATTAAATAGCATTGGTGATAAGGGATCTCCCTGTATTAGTCCCTTTTTGGTCTAGAAGTATTTGCTAGCATCATGATTAACTTTGATGGAAACACTACCCCCAGTCACAAAGCTATTGATTAAAGCACGCCACTCAGCTGAAAAACCTTTTATTCTAAGAGTTCGCCTGAAAAAAAGACCATTTAACTTTATCATAGGCCTTCTCGAAATAAATTTTTAGAATGATCCCATTCAACTTCTTCCTATGTAGTTCATGCACAGTTTCATGTAGGGTAAACACACCATCAAGTATGTTACAATCTTGCATGAACGTTGTTTGAGATGGACAAACTACATGATCAGCTAGTGAATTTAATCTGATAGTAGCGACTTTGGTAAAAATCTTAAAACTAAAAATAAGAAGGCAGACCAGTCTACATTCTTGGATTTGTTCTCCTTCATTAATCTTAGGTAATAAAATGATCTCTCCAAAATTCTGTCTACACAAATCTAATACCAACCAATACGTATGCTACCGCCTCAAGGAGAGAGAGAGAGATACCATCTAAGGTTTCGTACCCCTCGTCGGCGATGTCGCCGGTTCGCTCCGCGTTCGGTGGCCCTACGGTCTTGGAGGTGTGGCAGACCACGACTTCTCACCGGCGGGAGGATTTTCGTTCTTTGTTTTGTCTGTTTTTAGTGTCTTCTTCGGGATTTTGAGGCGATCGGCTACATGCTGAAATCAGAATAAGGTTCTCCCTGCTCTATCCTTGCCCCGGTGGTGCATCTAGCGCTAACGAGGGCGTGTGGAGTCGTTTGTCTGGCGGATCTCCTGGGATTCTGCTTTTTTTCGTGTTCGTCGGTTTGTTTTCAGGTTAGTCCCTTTCAATCTATGAATGTCATCATTGACGATGGTTGCTGCTCTAGTGGGCTGGTCCATTGTGGCCTTAGTATAAAAATGATCATATGTCTACTATAACAAGCTCTACCTGGCTCCGGTGAAGAAGGGGCGAGGATGGTGGCGCGCCTTTGGCTCACGCTGGTGTTTGTAGTCATCGCTAGGTGGTCCATTGTGGTGACCCAGCATACCACTACATGATGTAGTACACTATAGTCATTTACATAACACCAATGAAATATAGTTCACTAGTATTATATTCCTCAGAGTGGTACAACAGAAACCCAGCAGGTCTAAGACATCACTATAGGTTACAACTCTACTCTTAACAAAAGATCCAGAGAACACTCTAGGTTAAAGAGAGAAAAAGAAACTTCTTATAAAGAAGAATCAGAAATAATCAACTCATAACCAACATACTAATAGACTAGTATCTGAACTATTGAGTCTTGCATTGCTGCTATTGCAATACTCTACAGAAGTAGGTTCTATGGCTAGGTATTATATTCCTATCTAATCAGCAACTTCGTTTTCACTTGAGTAGATGCATATGTTGACTTTCTTGACTTCATTGAAGGGCTTTAGCTTTTGGTGATGATTCCTGGAGCATAAGTTGATGTAGACGTCGTCTGTATTGGCTTCAGAATCTAGCAAGGGTTAAGAAGATACGTTGAGTACGAGCGTACTCAGCAAGTTCACTAGAAAGGAGTGTCTGATGCACTAATTATAGCCACAGACCATAGGTTGTAGGCTACACATGTTTTCGAAAACATTTCTTCAAAGGTTGCTTTTATTCTGAAAAGCTATGTCCGTCAGCCTTCAGAGATTTACTAGAACTTTCATGGAGTTCCTTTCCTGCCGCGTTCGTAGGTCCTTCCCGGAACACGGAGTAACAAATTACAGTTCTTACACTTTGCAGAGGTGCGTTACTTTACCTATGAGAGACCTTAGCTTTGTTGCACATCCGAGTTGCATTCTCGTCCACACTTCCTTGGTGTGGGACCGATACTAAGATCCAAGCCAATAATTGCCCTTCTCCGCGACCCCACATACAACACAATTGTTGTATGTCCACACTCAAGGTAGACTTTTCCCTGTATAAAATGGCTATACCTTAGTTGGATACACACAACAACCATTAACACTAGAAATCTGCCTTTTGTAAGCCCAGATCCACGATAGACCCCCGTATAAAACGGCTATACCCACGATCTGCAACTTACAAATGCCCAGAACAGTGTCCGATGCATGTGAGAGGGAGCCGATCCAGCTGACTTCCCCAGATCCATATAGATCTCATGGTTAACGCGTAATATACGGCGCAAGAATCACTGGCGACATTGGTTGTTAAGTCCTAAATAATATGTTCCTTTACCACAGGAACTTTCATAGTAGGTTATTACCTCATGATAAATAACCTAGAATCATATTATTATGAAAATAGTGTTTTCTGACCTTTTTGAAATACAGGTGATGACAACACATGATTTGCAAAATACTTTACAGAAAATAATCAAAGGACATGAGCAAGTGTGAACTTGCCCTTTGTGATTGCAAGATTATGCACTCACGGTCTTCGAGACAATATAAAAGATCTAATATCTGAAATCAGCATCATTGGTCCGGTGAGGACTAATGTTTAAAGAAGCAGGATGCTATTATGCATAAGTAAAGTAATGCAATTTGGTACACTCGAATCCCCGGAATAACGTTGTTCTAGTGTTTGGATACTGGAATTGGTTTCTTTAGAATGTGTTGTTCTCTTAGATAAGTTTCACACTTGTGCTTCTTATTAAGGCTTGTGTGTGTGAAACAACATGTAACTATAATATCATACAAAGATAAGATACACAAATGTGAAATGCTACTCAAAGACTTCTTATATAAGAATTGTTTTATCTTCAAATTTTACTTTACAAGTAATGGCATTTATAAGGAACTTAAGTGTTAACAATACTAAATATACAAGTAAAGTATAAAGTAATGTGATTATGATTAATTGTCATATGTTGACTATAATAAAATTCCTTCAGTTTAGTTGTTAAGAGTTAGAGATATTATTACAAAATTTGTTGTTTGAAGTGGCAAAAAGGATAACCTTCGAAGAAAAGGTTTCTTTTCAAAGGTTTAAACAATCTTGATGGTTAATAGAATATGGTCGATGCCTCTTGGCGTTTGTTCGATTACTTTGGTCTTGAGATACTTTATGTCTTAATTGGAATAGACCAAATTTAACTATAAAAATATAAGTAGTTTATTAGTCATAATGTTTATAATCTTTTGAGACTAAAGTTAATTTTAAAAGGGTGATTAAACTTAAGGTGTACTTTGTTTTAATTATTCTTAAGTTTTTGATTTATGTTAAGTATGACTAAAGTGTGGGATTATTCACTTTACATTTAAGTGAATGATTAACTTAAATTTGTTTTGCTATTATGAAAATAACATGCAACTATTCAATGAAAGTCTAATTTGGATGATGTTGTTAATGTGTTAGATTTAAAGTCATGTTAACTATTATTTAGATGTTAAGATAATTCCCTCTTAATATTAGTGAATGGTGTATAAAATTATCTTAAATATTGTGGTTTTGAATTTTGATTTAGTGTTTAAAAGAGTATTATAAAGTTAATGATTTATGCTTAAGTTTTATTATAAATCTTAGTTATGGTTTAGAACTTTAGTAATTAGATTTTAAGGTTTTAATATAACTATTTCTTATTTAAGAAATGTTTTTAAAGAATTTTCAAAATAGTTAATAGACAAAGATTTATTACTTTAAGATATTAAAAACCTTTCTAATAGTATATTTAATAATTTTCTAGTGTAATAGATTTATTCAAGAATTTAAAATTGATTTTATTTATTTTTAAGTATTATTCTTATGTTTATAAAATTCCATCAAGGATTAAATGTCTTTGAATATTTTCTTCATATTATATTTATAAAAATTTAGGTTAGTATTATTATAAAATAGTAGATTTAATTTTAGATACAAAAGTTTTTTATTAATTTTTAGGACTTTTCCTTATTTTATGAAATTTCACTTAAGATTTAATACTTGTATATTTATTTGCTTTATATTTATATTAACAAGTAATATTATAGTTATTCTATGTAGATATTATTCTTGTGGTCATTTTGATATATCTTATGTATTTTTGGGATTTTTCTATATTTTTCTAGGGTATAAATTATGTTCACGGGTAGTTTGGTCATTTAGTAATTTGGTAAATATCTTATTTTCTTATCTTCTTTTGGAACCGGGCCAGGCCCACTGACTGGCCCATCTGGACCCAACTTGGCCCAACTAGTCTTAGGGTCAAACCCCACCCAGTTGCCACTGGACCGACCCATTGGCCCAGTGCCCCTCTCTCTCTCGAGCTCGTTCATCCTCACATACTCATTCCCCTCTCTGGCGACTGGAAGTTCCTCGCCGTCGCTACTCGATTCCGACCATCTCTAGACCCTCAGGCAGCCGCCGTGTTGTAGGTTAGGGTAGTTGACGATGCTGCATCGAATAGCCCAGCCCAATTTGATACCTGGGCCCTCTCCTGGCCATGTCGTATCCTCTCTAGTGCCTAGGGTTCCGTGGTTATTGGAGACACGATGTGTTGACGCCATGTTGGCGTCGCTCTCATGGCTTAGTGATGGGATAGTGTCGTCCTCCTCATTGTGGCCTCTATGAACACGGCTTAGCGTGGGTTGCAGCGCCCTCTGGGTGCTCCTCGTGCCGTCGTGTTCATCCTCGACGCCCACCACTGCTTCCTCTTCACACCATAGCAAGGATCACAAGTATGTTTTCCCCTTTTCACTCTCTGGTCTTCCTATTTTCTCTCTTGTAATTAACCATTTCTAGGGTTTGTTCCCTTGTTAATATGTTCTAGGGTTGGAACATTTTATTTAATGCTACCATTGCAAATTCCAATTGATTAGACTATGGTACTTTTTGGATCTTGTTCAACTGTTGAACTTTGCTGGTGCTAGAGGTCTATTGGCCATTTAATTTCTGGCAATACTAGGAATAAGATATGCTACTGTACTTGTGCTAACTAGATAGGTTCTTGTTATTGTCCCATAGATATCTTATATGATCTTGTGTAGCTTTAGTGTTTTAATGAAGCCTGGAGATGACTTAGGTTTATTGATGTAGTCCATGTATAGATGTTATGCATCAATTAGCTTGCGGTAGTTGTACTTGGAATAAGACCTTTCCTACAGTATGAGCTAAATTGTGAGTGGAGGAAGGTAGTTTTGGTTTATTGGATGTCTCAGTTTGGATGGTATAATCATCCGTGACATGGGTTATATTAGGGTTATAATTCTCCTATGCTTAGGTCTATCTGTGCTTTATTGTTGACTAAACTTACTCAGTTATACTTTCATTTTTACCACTATAAATCTAATCATAATAAAATACAAACATTAAGGTGTAATATGAAGGATATATATTCACAGCTCACTGAAGGACTTATATGCATGTTTACTGAAGAGTTACTGCTGTTAGCTTGATATATTGTTGGTGGATAAGCACTGCAGCTAATTTGATCTATGATTCATCTGTGACATAATGCCTCAATTTGGATGACTTGTTCATCCAAGGCATGTGTGGTTAGCTGAACTCCATTCGTGATGTTTACTACAAGATATGAGATATTTAATTTATAAATGTGCCTCCTGTACTGGAGGACAGATCACAATAATGATTTCTAAGAATGAAATGATTCCTAGATTGGGGACTAGGAATATGATTAAATTTATTTTAGTTGTTCTTGGTTGCATGAGTTCGTTGGTGTTGTTTCTGGCTCTAGTGGCATCTTCTTCCCTAGCTGCTGTTGTGGTGCCTCATCCTAGAGTGTGCACAATAGCAGCTAGGTAGCATATCTTGCTTCTATGTTTCAGTCAACTGGAAATATTTTCCCCAGGCCAAGGATGCACAAGCTGAGGCTTAAATTGATATAAGAAAATATTTATGTACTTGGTTCTTGGCCCAACTTATGATGCAAAAGCTGAGGAAGAGATTTATATTAGAACAAATGTTAAGATAGATTGGTACTCTATGAGGAATATACATAGCACCACTATGTAGATCTGAGAGGACTTCCTCCTCCAATCCTCCTAGATGATCATCTAGTTGAAGGGTAGAGGAATTGGTTTGATGTGGATTATTACCTTTATTTTCCCAAGATGCTTATGCAAAAGATAAATACAGATCTTAAAGATCAACATGTTTCTTGTAGAGTGGTTGCTACTCCATGGCTGGTATGCTGGTAGTTGTTCTTGATCAACTGCTAATTTATTTGATGGCTTGCTCCACCTTCACACCTTGTGCTACTGGCTTTCAGCTTAAGCTATTTTTTAACCTTATCCTAGTGCTCCTGATCTTCTCCTTATGCTCCTAATACAACTGTGGCATGGCCTTGATTTCCTCTTTGTCCTAGCTCTTGGATGGCTCCAGAAAGCAACCAGAGCTGGGAAGAACAAGAAGTGTTCTTGGAGATGTGATATAGGAGTCTAGGGAAAATGGACGTGTGATAAGCAATGTTGTTGGTGTTGTGGAGAAACTGGTATGAGACTAGCTAACTACTACTGGCTTCCCTTCCCCTTATTATACAGGATCTACTTCCTGCTTGCCTACCTCCTGGGTTGCTGCTGTATTGACAGCACACCCATATGCATGATGTGACAGTGTTGCTATCAAGTGGGACCCTTTGGATGCAAGTTTCCATGAATGAAACTTGATGGTGTGGATAAGCTCGGCTGATTCTGATATTTATCCATGTTTTGGCTACTTCTCCACTTGGTGAAACTTGCCCCTTGCCTATGATGCATAGACTGAGGCCACTACTAGATAATAATAGATACTATTCATTTTGTGGAACTTGCCCCTTCTAAAAACAACTCATCTCAATGAGGAGACAAAACAGTGCACTACACTATTGATATCTGAGAGCAATATATTATACTAACCCCTCCTTTCTAGCATGTTTTGTTGATCTTTTATTTTGTAGGAAATAAAACAAAGAAGAAAGAAGATACCAGATTTAGTTTAGGTTTTCTTTTTATATTATTGTAATTTATTTTCTGTTTGAATCATGTAAATACATTGTATTATTGTAATATAAAACAAAGATTAAAGTTTACTTGTTTTATTTTTATTTTATAATTCATTTGCAAACAATGTAATATATATCTTCTTGTAATAAAGAATTATTTTAGTTATTCCATTTATGTAATTTTTTTCTACTTATTTGTTTCCTGAAATGTACTTTCAGTCTTATATTTTAATAGAACAACAATATTATATGTACATATGTAAATATTATTATTGTAATCATTTCATTTTATTGAATTGTTTCAATTTACTCAATTGTAATTATGATTCTATGTTCATATTATATTATAGAATAATTCAATTCTTTTCTTTTGTATTACTAACACTTGTGAGCAATTATATCTTACTTATAAATAAGAATTCCATTCTTATTTATTATTATAATTCATTTCATTCAATTTTGTTTATTAATTGAGACTTGTAATTATTGTATCTTTTCATAAATAAGAGTTCACCTCTTATTTCTTATTATAGTTTAATTTCCAATTATTATTCTATTTCAAATTCTTTTAGTATTCAAATCTATCAATTAAATATTCAAATTTGAATTGTCTTCCCCTAAAACACAAAAGCACAATAGAGGTCATGTCGAAATCCATCGCACCTGTCCTGATGTTTCCATCAGAACAAGAGAGATCTCGATCCCTCTATAGCTTCTTTATTTTTGCGCGAAAATTCCCCGGATTTTCTTATGCATGAATGCAATGCACAAACATGTGTCATGTCTATTTCGAGGTGCTAATCCTGGGATGTTACATCCATTGTCCTATTTTTAATTTTTAATACTTGTGGGTCTCTTTGCACTGATGTTGATGATTATTAAGAGATTGGTGAAATTTCATAAAAAACAAATGAATCTGAATTAAGATTATTTAGAAGTTTCTCAATTAGCAAGGTTTGTAATTTTCTATGGGATGATTGCGATGTTTGCTTGATTATATATATGGACGGTAACTAGCTGAGCACATAAAATATATGGACTTTAATCACCAAGAAATATTTTTGGAGTGCACAACTAAAGTTGGCATAGTAGTTCTGATTATACACGCTATTCATTCTTACATACTCCCTCTGTTTCAAATTACTCCGCGCGCACGCTTACCTAGGTAGACTAGTACTCTCTTATTTTTCATCCAAAAAAATTCTGGATTTTTGGTATACGTAGTACACATTTCATACTATCTATTTCAAAAATCTCAGAATTTTTTGAATGAAAAATGAGGAAGTAATAGCCCACCTACATAAGCGTGCCGGCGGAGTAATTTGAAACAGAGGGAGTATAATTCTGGAAAATGTTAGACCATTGAAATCATACATGTCAATTATACAACTGAGTGAAAAAATTCGATAATTAAAGTTAGAAATTTATCCGATTAGGGAGGTGGCTATTCGGCTCACGGGTACATTTGCACCCATTATGAGAAAACATATTTTGAAAATATCAAAAAAAAAATTAAAAAAATGTCTACATATACATTCGGACATTTTATGTTCGTTCACAAATTTTCGGGGTAGAAAAACATTCTACATCTCCCGTGCAAAAAAGACAAAAATATCCTATGAATAGTCATATTCACGTGACATTTTTTGTCTTTTTTATACATGAGACATAAAATGTTCTTTCATTTCGAAAACTTGCGAACGAACATAAAATGTTCAAATGTACATGTAGATATTATTTTTTGAATTTTTTAATATTTCAATATATATTTTATCACAATGGGTGTAAATACATCCGTGAGCCAAAAGGGATTTCTGATTAGTATAAAAATAACAAACTCCAGGTGGATTACCCTTATCTACGTGCTGCAGCCCGTGTAAGCACGTGGTCCATTAGCCTGGGTTGCCATTGAGGAGGACCGCGGAGCGCGACAAAGCCAAGAGCGAGTGCATCCAATCGTGGACAGCATTTGGGCTTGCAACAAGGCGGCCTAATGCTGCTATATATGTATTAATCCTTTTTATACTATGTATATGATTGTATCACACTTTAGGACATTTAATTTGGTCCTATTTCTGTACCGCGGTTTGAAAGAATGAACACAAGGAGATTATGTGCCCTCAAAGATGAAGCGCAATGGGTCAAAAGTGAAAACAGTAAAAAACACATACGTCGTTGTGTGTCACTTTTATTTCTTATACCACTCAAATATAATCAGCAGTGGAGCTAGCTTAGTGACATTCTAAAGAAATTACTTATATGTGACGCCTTCGCATTTGCAAGTGCCCCGGTGCTAGATAAGTGCGGATCGGTTTTTGCAGATTGTGTATCATCAGATTAGTTTAATAATAAAAGAGGAGCAAAGGATCATATGATGATGAAAAAGCTTCTGATACGATTCACATCATATATATAATAATAAATTAATGTCACTCAAAAGAAGCATATTTCGTTGTAATTTACAGTTTCGGCCAGGAAATAAAAAAATATAGAGAACACCGGACGAAGAGTCGTCCTTGAAGCGCAATGGGTCAAAAGTCAGAACAGTAAACGACACATACGTCGTTGTGTGTCACTTATATGCCACTCAAATACAAAATCAGCGGTGGAGCTAGCTTAGTGCGATCACTCTTTGCAGATTCCGTATAAGATTACTTTAAGCAAAGGAGGAGGAAATTAAGGATCAGGTGATGATGAAAAAGCTTCCAATACCGTTCACATCTTATATTGATAAATTAATGTCGTCATTGGAAATTAAAGAAGCATATCGCGTTGTAATATATACTACAGTTTTGGCCAACTTGATTAGAAGGCGCTACAACATCGGTCAAGGCAAAACGTACTGCACCGCCGGCGATGATCACCACACTAATGGTGCGGCTACACGCCCTCCTCCTGCTCCTCCTCTTTGCAGCCGCTGAACAAGCTGAGAAGCAGCAGCAGCAGCAGCCGCCCATCACGCTTCCGGGGTGTCCGGACAGGTGCGGCGACACGCCGATCCCCTTCCCGTTCGGCACCAAGCCCGGCTGCTTCCGCGACGGCTTTGAGATAACTTGCAACGACACCTTCCACCCCCACCGCGCCTTCCTCGCCTTGGCTGGCGGCGCATCGCAGCACATTGCCGAGATACATTACGAGGTAGGGTGGAACTATCCGGTGAAGAGGGTAGACCATGAGAACACGGGCATTGAGCTTATGGAGATATCGGTGGCCAACGGGTCGGTGCGCGCCTACGGCCTCGTCTCGTCCCTCTGCAACGTCGCGAACCTCAGCGACTACGTGGCCAAGTGCCAGGACATCGCGCTGGGCGAGCGGAGCCCGTTCCTGCTGTCGGTGGCGCGCAACATCCTGGTGGGCGTGGGGTGGAGGGTGTGTTAGCGCAGCCCCTGTCGCCGAGTACTTTCCGACGACACCGACGAGAAAATTCCGACGAGACGACACGCACGTATCCGATAACTTCCGCTGAGATGCACGTGCTGCTAGCCGATCGATTCTTTTGATCTAACTAGTACACTCACGCACGCACAGGCAAAACAACTTTGATTGCCAAAGGCTCTTGTCGAGCCTTGCTTTCTCTCTTGTATTGCTCAACTCCACGGTGTTGTTCGGTACAAGATTACAAGGCCAGGTGTGTGCATATATATATACACTACTAGGACCTAATCAACTAGGAGTCGGTGTACTACTCCAAAACCTAGTCTAACACATATACGTATACTACCTGGATACCTACACCTACTCGGACTGCAATTCCAATACGTGTAGGACACGTGATTATCTAACAATCACCCCCTAATCACGATGTCCTTCTTTACATCGACCTGGGTCCCAAATGCGCCAGCTGCTCCTCGCGGGCGTCATCCACGGCATTGCTTTCGCCGCACCCTTACTCAGTACCCATGTCACCGACTTTGCTTTTGTCGACTTCTCCATGGCTTCACGTCGACCCTTCTCGTCCGCGTCCTTCTTTTCCGCGTCTTCAGACTTCATTGGTTCCTTGATGAACACCCATTGCCTTTTGTAGTTCATCGTCACCGAATTTTTTACCATCCAAAGTATCTCCTTCGGGTAGTAGTCCAACACACCTCGCATACGTGCTCGTGTCGGTCGTAGTCGTCTCGGCTCCTGTACTCTTGGAGGAGACACGACATGCTCTTCCGCGCCCGACATAGCGCTTGTTCCTTCAGTTACCGAACCTCCTGGCTCCTTGCCGAGTAAATACAATCCTCAACACTGTCCTCCTCCACGTTTATTTGTGCGAAGGACCTCATGTTGGTATAAATCCAACACGTGTCTCCTTTCCGGTACTATCGGATGAGACACCGAAGTCACCATGACATTTTCCTTCTGATCAGCTGAACCTGCGCTCGCATCAGCCGAACCTCCTAATTGATCAGCTTCTGGTGACGAGAAAATCCCGTCCGTGTCGCTACGAGTGTCCGGTCCAGGACCTGCAAATTCCTCCTGGTCAGGATCTAGACCCGCTGGCCTGCATGGCCACCTACATGCTCCTGGATTTCCACATGCAGTTCCTCCTCTAATTTTTGGGCAAACAAGTGCAGGTATCGCTGCACATGCATCTGTACACCCTTCCAGTTCCGTATCTTCTGGCCACAGACTAGCCTTTTCTTCAAACTCTTTGTCTTCTGGGAGAATCCCTAGTGCTTCTGGCCTGGTGTCCATGCTTGGAGCTCCCCCTAGGCCTTCAATGTCTTCTGGGCCCGAACTTGCTGACAAGGATAAGCTCGATTGATCCATATTTTCTTCATACTCAAGATCCCACGTGACGTGAAAAGTTGAATATTCCGGTTCGTTGTAGCCCCAATTCCATGACTTGCCTTCCTCAAAGATTACGTCTCCCTTGAAAACCACCTTATTGGTATAAGGATTGCACAAACGGTATGTCTTTGAGCCTTCATAGCCTGTCATGATCATTGGAATACGTTGCTCCGCCAATTCTGCCTTTACATGCGCCACACATCCAAAAGTACGAAGATGATCAACCGAGGGCTTCCATCCGTACCATGCTTCGTACGGTGTTATACCAACTCCACTCTCAATTGGCTCCATGTTCAGCAAATACACAGCCGTATTGACTGCCTCACCCCAGAATTTTCCTGGCAAGCCTTTACTCTTCATCATGCTCCGTGCCATGGTCAACACAGTTTGATGCAGCTCACCCCCCTCATCAATGCGTAGGGCTCTTATCTTTGCCTCCACCTTGAACTCTTCGGCTTCCTTGATCTTCTCGAATGCTTGTTGAGCTTGATCCTTACTTTTCAGCAACACAATCCACATGTATTTACTATGATCATCCACCACAAGCATGAAGAACTTATTGCCGGACGGAGTTGCAGGTGAAATTCCAACGCATAGATCGCCATGAAAAAGTTCCGAGGCTTCACTTGCCTCAAACGTGGCTTCACATGGGAACAGGGCACTTTGTTCCTCATGATGCACACACGGTAGATCGTGATCCACTTGTGCCACAATCTCCGCAGCCGGTGATGGAGGATCCTCCTCATCCTTCAACTCAGTTACTTCGAGCATCAGCATCATCGGTCCATCATCTCCTTCCTGGGCGATGAGAGCCCTCTCCTTTTCCTTTGGTGCTTTCCGGCAATCAGCCTTGAAGTGACCGAGCTCGCCGCAGTTATGACACCTTACTTTCTTTATGTCAAACTTCCTCCGTGGCGGGGCGTCATCTTCATCCTCCTGCCCCGCGATATACTTTTTCGCTGGGCGTTGTTTCTCCTTGCCGCTCGTGGAGCCTCCTTGCTTTTCTTTTGAAAGAGTCATCCACTGCTGCTTTGTGAGCATCAGGTGCTCAACCTGTTCTGGATCACCGAAGCTGATCCGGATTCTCTCATCGTGTGCCTTGAATCTTCCGACGAGATCCTCAACCGTCAATGTATTCAGGCCGAGACATTGTTCGATCGATGTAACGATCTGCATGTAGCGCGCCGACGCCGCACGCAGGAACCTTCTGACGTTCTTGATCTCATCCAATTTCTCGCCATATCCCCTGATTGCGTTGACAAGGGTAACGAAACGGGCGGCAAACTGATCAACCGTGTCGCTCTCCTCCATCTTCAGATCTTCATAGCTTTTTGTCAAAGTTTGAAGATGCGCTTCCTTCACGCGGGCATGACCTTGGTGCAAGATCTTGATCGTCTCCCATGCATCCTTCGCCGATTTCTTTCCGACGAGGTGCTGCATCACGTCCTTCGGCACGACGGAATGGAGCGCCGTTAACGCTTGGCGATCCTTCCGGTACTTCGCACCTCCCTTGACGTACTCGTCGCCTCCTGGATCGACGGCCTCCCAAACCTCCTGAGCCTCCATGGCCACCTCCATGTTGAGTGCCCATAGCCCGTAGTCCTTGCGATCGAGGCGCGGATACAAAGCCGCCCCCACCGTCTCTGTCACCGGTGCCGATGCCGAGCTCTCGCCAAACTTCACCATCGCCATGACCTCCTAGTACTTTCAGAAGATCACAGGCGACGACCTTGGCTCTGATACCAATTGTTAGCACAGCCCCTGTCGCCGAGTACTTTCCGACGACACCGACGAGAAAATTCCGACGAGACGACACGCACGTATCCGATAACTTCCGCTGAGATGCACGTGCTGCTAGCCGATCGATTCTTTTGATCTAACTAGTACACTCACGAACGCACAGGCAAAACAACTTTGATTGCCAAAGGCTCTTGTCGAGCCTTGCTTTCTCTCTTGTATTGCTCAACTCCACGGTGTTGTTCGGTACAAGATTACAAGGCCAGGTGTGTGCATATATATATGCACTACTAGGACCTAATCAACTAGGAGTCGGTGTACTACTCCAAAACCTAGTCTAACACATATACGTATACTACCTGGATACCTACACCTACTCGGACTGCAATTCCAATACGTGTAGGACACGTGATTATCTAACAGGGTGGAGCCCCGGATCATGAGCTACCTCTGGTCGGCACACCATAACACCACCTACGAGTTCTCGCTCGCCTGCCTCTCCAACCTCGTCGGCATGCCCAGCCTCCTGCAGCTGGCCACCAACGGGTCCTGCACCAGCAGGGGATGCTGCCAGGCCGCGCTGCCGGAGGCCGCCCCGCTCACCGACTTCGGCATCTGGTTCAACTTCTACAACAACACCATGTGGCTCACCAACCCGTGCTCCTACGCCATGCTCGTGGAGACCGGCTGGTACAACTTCTCCACGCCCGACATGTACGGCGTCGAGGTCTTGCCCAGGAGGTACCCGAGGGGTGTCCCCTTCATCCTAGACTTCTCCATCCGGGACAAGGACGGCGGCGGGGCGTGTCCGGCGGAAGGACACCCGCCGCCTCCGGGCTATGCCTGTGTCAGCGGCAATAGCTACTGCGCCAACACCACTGGTGCTGCTGGTGCTAGCCATGGCTATGTGTGCAGGTGCTTGGACCATTACGATGGTAACCCTTACATTGCAAATGGATGCCAAGGTACACACTCAACCCTTAATAAATTGCTACTACTACTCGTTTTTACTTGAGACTTCGTAACACATCTTCTGTTGATTTATTTTTCAGACATCGACGAGTGCAATTTCCGCGATAAGTATCCTTGCTCCACTGACGGAATCTGCAAGAACAAGCTAGGAGGTTACGACTGTCCATGCAAACCCGGAATGAAAGGTGACGGCATAAAAGGAACGTGCACCGATAAGTTCCCCCTAGTAGCAAAGGTGATTGTCGGTAAGCACAAAGCAAACGCACACAACATTAATTAATTAATTAATACAATCACCTACTCCATATTATAGCTAGCTAGTGGATGGTCCTTTTCCACTGCTTTTAGATCCTACATTATAGTTAGTACTCCCTCTATAAATGACTTCACTTTGTTTAGATAATTAACTATCAATCTAGTCACAAAATATGTCTTGATACATGCTAGTACAAACTTGAGTCACTTATTTTAGGGCGGAAAGAGTAAATAATAAATTTACTTACACGAGTATTGTTCATCACAATGTCCATTTTCAAATAATAATAATAATCAGAATCTGTTCCAATAACAAAGGAAAAGGTGTAAGGGGTGGGTCCGCAGTTTATATTTGGGGAAGGTAGAAGCTAGCAGTATGAGTCATGTGCGTGAACCAGAAGAAACAAACTTCCCATGTTTCACCTGATAATAGTCCTGTATTGCTACTGACCCATAAAGGTCATATGGTTCAAAAAAAATCATCTATGCTATAGCAGTGAAAAATTCAAATTTAATAGTTGTTTCTTTCCTTTGTACAGATAGAATAAGTTGTTGCAAGTCTTTGTGATATGAAATCGGATATTTTGTTTTCCATCCATGTAGGTGGAATAGCTGGTATTTTTGTCATGGCAGCTCTATCATTTCTTATTCTTCTCCACAAAGAGAAACAAAAGACAATAGAGTTCTATAAGAAGAACGGCGGGCTTACATTAGAGAAGGCAAAAATCATTAAACTTTTCAAAAAGGAGGATCTCGATCCAATTTTAAAGAGTAGAAATTTCATCGGAAAAGGTGGCTTTGGAGAAGTTTACAAGGGCCTTCTTTGTAATGAAGAAGTCGCGGTGAAGAAGCCAATTAGTGGTAGCATCCTAGAGAATGAGCAGTTTGCAAATGAAGTCATTATTCAATCTCAAGTCATCCACAAGAACATTGTTAGGCTCATCGGTTGTTGCCTAGAAGTTGACATCCCAATGCTCGTCTATGAGTTTCTCTGCAATGGTAGCCTCGAACAGATTCTTCATGGCAACAACAAGGTGCCTCTCACGTTGTGCAGGCGTTTAAGTATTGCTGCAGAATCAGCAGATGGTCTAGCATACATTCACTCAAAAACAAATACCAAAATCCTACATGGTGATATTAAACCAGCAAATATACTCTTGGATGGCAACTTTGTGCCAAAGATATCAGACTTTGGGATATCAAGATTGATTGCGAGAGACAAACAACACACTGGATCTGTCATTGGTGACATGAGTTATGTGGATCCAGTATATTTACAAACAGGCCTACTAACCGAAAAGAGTGATGTCTACAGTTTTGGAGTTGTCATCTTGGAACTTATTAGTAGGAAGAAATCCAAACATTCTGATGGCAGTAGCTTGGTAAACAATTTCCTCGAAGCTCACAAAAATGGAAAGAAAGGAACTGAGTTGTTTGACAAAGAAATTGCAGCTGCGGGAGATATGGAGATTCTGGATAGTTTGGTGGTGATCGCCGTGGAATGTCTTAACCTTGATGTGGACAAAAGACCGTCGATGATAGAGGTAGGAGAACGCCTTATCATATTGAGTCGATCCCGTAAGTTGTAATTTACTTATTTGTGTATTCTACTTTGAGCAACATATGTGCACGTTGGTCAAATATGACATATGGCTATGGATATTGAAAAATTTATCTTATATTGTTATCGTCTATAAAACATAATCCTTCGATGTAAGTAGGGGAGGAGATGGTTCTGTATGGTTACAAGAAAATTTGTAATATAACTCGTCGAGTGATCATATATTCTATGTTTCCAAATGTTGTGCTAGTTAAATAAAGTTGCTTGTGGTTTGTCAGGGTGTGTTATATTTTTCTGGTCATCTAAACATTGTTTGTAGCATACTGGAAAATCCCCAACTAGAAAATTTCTTGTTATTTTCTTTTCTTGCATCATCATCATAGTCATCATGCCACATCGCATGGAACATATTATTAAATTGTTACATTTAAATTATAGCACTTGTATTGGTATCTTGGTATTGTATTTGATTTTTCTATTTTGCCTCTCTCTATTTTGTCCTCCTTCTATTGGATCCCTAGTTGGTGCCATTTGGTATGGAACCACAATGTCTAAGTTATATTATTTGGAGCCTTGCTTTTTATATTGCCAACATGCCCAACTTGAGTTAGGGGCATTATATCTCCAATTCTCTCTATCACTAACTTGCCGATCCATCTAATCCTCATGACCATGTTCAATTCTACCACATATATGATACATGGGTTTCTTTTATTTTTGCATTATGATTTAACTCATGCCCATATATTTATGTGTGGATATATCTAATATCATGAGACCATCTCTCAACTTCTTGTGTCGTTATTCTTCTCTCTATTCTATTCTTGAAACTTTTGGGATCCTCCCACTTCTTTGTTTTTGTCATCCTCGGTTCTTCTTCTAGTTGGATGCCACACCTATCGTATATACCCTTTATTACTTTCCCAATCTATCCTAGTTCTCTTTTTCTTTTGTGAGCTTTCATTTGCCAACCGCGTTCTCCTCTCGTTTTCTTCACCTCTCTCTTAATTCTATTCATGCCTTCTCAATATTGTTGCCTACCTATATTCTGGATCCTCTTGCTCCATACAATATTCCTACTCCACTTCTAAATCCACATCCAAACGTGTTTCATGCTCTATACAAGCCACCATCTTGTTTCTTACCACAAGCCTCATGCCACCATATATGCCACATACTTTTTATCTCAAATACATGTGACCGTTCAGTCATATTCGTCTCTATCCAATTCTTCCATATGTTGTCAAGTTAGTTATTCTTTTTATACCATGTAATCTCTCTCTAATGCTTACATGGTTCTCTATTTGATTTTTCTACATTTCACCCTTGCCATCTTCATGCATATTATAAAACAAAAAATTATTTGTATTAAAAATCATATTTTATTTATTTGATTAAATATATGTACGTTAATATATATGAAGTCGCCTCCCTTTTCTCATATTATAACAAAATAAATAATAGTTTTCATTCTATTATAAGACTACAAAAGGTTGACTTATTTTACTAAAAATAAAAATAGGCAAAAAGCCCGTCTAAAAGTATAGACCCAAAAACTAGACCCATCTAGCCTACTTAGGACTATATAAATATCTCAATCCGCTTCTTCCTCCCCAAAACCCTAGCCCTTACATCTGAAAGTTGGATCCACCCAAAGATTTCCCCATCTTTCTCCCAAAAAATTTGTCTTAAATCTTGTTGCCGTATCTATTTGTCGTTGGGGGAGTGATGTACATCTGTTTTATTGTTGACTTGGCCAGCATGACTACGCCACATCATAATCATACAATAGTTAGATCTACCAGATCATGGAGTGCTTCACAACTGCAACCCAGAAAGTTTGAATTTCTTTTGAACAAAAGGTACGGTCATGTTTGATTAAAAGAAAGTGGTTTACATGATCATATCAGCTATCAGCTAGGCTGCATGTATTTTTTGTGAGCTATATGCATGTGGTTTGATTACATAGATGGAATATGAGAAATATTTCTTAAATAGGACAATGCGTGGAACCTTTCTTCATAGAATCCACTTGATTAAGAATCAATGACTTGATTGTGTTTTAGTACAACTATGAAAATTTAATGCCTATGATTAGTTGATAATAAGGGTTCATTAGATTTTCGACAGGGAGATTGTACCAACTCATAGTTTATAAAGAATAGAGGGCTCACCATATTATCTGACGCGGGAGATTTAGTTACCTGAGGGTTTGCAGCAATTGGATACAAACTAAAGTGTTTATACGGAGGTGTTAAGCATAGTTTTACAAACAAAAATGGGTTCCATTAGGTTATTATGGTTGTCAAAGACACCTCATAGAAAAAATGCTAACATATAGAAAATGATACGTTCCATAAATATTCGTGTAAATTTAACATGCAAAAATGCTAAAATATAGAAAACTGATTGTATGTCCAACTGCATAGTAGGACATCACACTAAAATGACATGTTGACCGATATATAGAAACTGATATTTTTGTCTACATGAATGAGTAAATCTAAAGAACCATGTTACACCTCGGAGAATAGAACATAAACTAATTACAAAAAATATATCTTGTGAACTTATCATGCCCGCCAGGCGGCCGCCCGCCGGCTAGATGCTGAGCGCTGGAACTTATCCTTCAAGGCGGCTCTCGGCTATGCTTTATCTTATGAACCTGAAGCATGCTGGCATTGTAAAGATATTCCAGATGGCTATGCTTGTGTCGGGGTGGATGAGGTTCTACCGCAATATGAATCACTACAACTTGACATCCCTGGACCTGAAGATGAGAGCACGCTAGGAGAAGTCAGGGACTCTATCATTCTATGGCGCAAGAAATACATCGTGTTTCTATGGCGTAAAATAGGGAACTTTTCATCACGAGACTTACCCATGATGAACAGAGTAGCAGTGAACAATAATAGATCCAAGTGAACTTACAAATAAAGCTATGCTCCCCGGCAAAAGCGCCAGAAAATAGTCTTGATGACCCACAAGTATAGGGGATCATAACAGTCTTCGTGGGTAGTATTACCCAATTTATTGATTCAACACAAGGTGAGCTAAAGAATACTTGCAAGCCTTAACAACTGAGTTGTCAGCTTCAGCTGCACCTGGAAATAGTTCTTGCTCATAGAAATTTATCAGTAGCAACAATTTGTAGTAGTAACAGCAAAGCAACAGCAGCAGCAAAACAGGAGAAATAGTAACAGTAACGGTAACAGTGGGATTCGAATGCGGTAGGCATAGGGATGGATGGACGGGCGTTGCATGGACGAGTCTAAACATGTAACTTCAAGATCTAGGGCATTGCAGATAAATAATAAAAAGAATCCAAGTACTAAATAATCCTAGGCATGTGCTCCAAATATAGTCATACGTGCTCGCAATGAGAACTTGCACAACATCTTCTGTCCAGCCAGCCCATGGCAGCGAGGCCTCTAGGGAACTACTAGCAATTAATGTGCTCCTTTTAATAGAGCACCGGAGCAAAGCATTAACACTTCGTGAACCCATGTGATCCTCACAACACAGCCATCCCCTCCGGTTGTCCCAATTATTGTCACTTTGGGGCCTTTGGATCCGGACAATGTTATGTGTACACAACTTGCAGATAAGATCACAAAAAATACTATCATAAGGATTTAATAATAATTTCAGATCTGAGATCATGGCACTCGGGCCCTAGTGACAAGCATTAAGCACAACAAGTTGCAACAAAGTCAAATAGTACTAATAGAGATACTAGGCACTATGTCCTAACAGATCTTATTCGATTACATGATAGAACTCATCCAGTCCCTACCATCCCCAAGCCTATAGTGGGGGATTACTCACTCATGGATGAGAAAACATCGGTGGTTGATGGAGATGCGTTGGTGATGACGATGGCGATGATCCTCTCCAAATTCCCCGTCCCGGCAGGGTGCCAAAACGGAGTTTCTGGATCCAAATCTTGGTTTCTGGTGGCGGCGGCGGAGCGGAACTCTTTTTGGAAAACTATCGAACCCCCCCTCGGTTTTTAGGTCGAAAGGCAATTTATAGGCGTAGAGGGAGGCCGAGGGGTGCCTGGGGTGGCTTCACTCCCCCCTAGGCGCGGGGAAGGGCCACCCGCGCCTGGAAGGGGTGTGGGCTCTCGGGGCCTCTTCTCCGGCTCATCTTCTGGCTCCGTGGGTCTTCAGGTGAAATATATTTTTTGGCATATTTTCCGGGATTTTTCCTGATAGTTGATTTTCGGCACAAAAACAAGACACCAAGGTAATTCTGCTGAAAACAGCGTCAGTCCGTGTTAGTTGTATCCAAATCACACAAGTTTAGAGGAGAAACAATAGCAAAAGTATTTGAGAAAGTAGATACGTTTTGGACGTATCGCCAACTCAAATGCGAAGACTGCATGAGTGATACGAGAAAGTCTCTACATGCGATGAAGATGATCAATTGTTAGCGCTACTTGTGAGAATTACAAGTGAGCATTTTAATGGTGAAGACCAGTTGCAAATTTATTTTGAGGAATTCTATATGTTATTCAAACAAGATGCCCTCGATTTGATTCTCCTCGCTACCTATTGTCTATAAGTGGTTCATTTATTTCTATGATAAAGTATCTAACTCAGCTCTTTCATTGCATGTAATTATCTTCACTGTGCTATTATGCAAAATGAAGAGCGATGAATGTGACCGAAAGAAAATCTTTGACACTGGGTTCATCAACCCACACTGGTTTAATCAAGCATTGCTAAAGTAAGACTCCAAGGACACAGAGCGTAACTTGTTAAGGGTCTTATTGAGGCAACATTACAAACGAAGAATATTGTTTTCCTACAACTACAAGTAAGAGTATTACTGCCCTGTACACATTCACTTGATTCTGCTAAGTGTAATTGATGAGTTACGGATGTATATAAACGTCCACAGCTATCACTGGATTCTTATAATCATTGAAGTTGATGCTGGAAGAGTTGAAATCAAGGACTCTCTAATGAAAGACGAATCAGAGTACGCATTCATTAAAGATGTGCACCAGAGGTAATTTCAGTCATTACTGCACTCTTTAGTTCATATATATCCTGAGATATCAAGTAACTAATAACTCATCTATTCTTTATTTTTTGCCGGGAAGGGTTTGGAAAGCTTTCACCAATGCTACAGTTGGTGAATTTAAATATGAGCTTAGTTTTCATCGTGTAAAAGTAAGTAGTACGAGCTAGATCCGCGCATCTCTTCAATTCTAGTTTCAATACCATTATATCATGCTTGATTATTTTGATTGAATTCTATTCTCGTAAAGTGCGAGAGGCAGCCACCAGGGACTAACTTGTGCGGATACTTCGTGTGCGAGTACATTCGCTCGGAGGTCAGTGAGCGGGACGGAGGGACATTTGTAGAAGTACGTGATATTCATATTTATCATGCATAACTTGTCATTCATAATATTATTTATGACTATTGATATTCATATTGATCTTCTTCTTTTATATATAATTGGAAAGATTGCAGGGGATGTCTTGAACGACAAGATGACATTGGTAGAACCGGAAGTGACCCCGGTTGGTTCGTCAAGTGTGGCGACGCCAAGTACGGCGACCAAGGTGTCAAAAGAAGTCGGCGTGAACATGTCAAATTCTGAGAAGGAGGAGTTCACCTCAAGCTCGGAAGCGCAATCAGAAAGTACTCGGCGGCAGGGGCTGTGCTAAGAATTGGTAACAGAGCCAAGGTCGTCGTCCGTGATCTGCTGAAAGTACTAGGAGGTCATGGCGATGGTGAAGCCATGGAGGCTCAGGAGGTTTGGGAGGCCGTCGATCCAGGAGGCGACGAGTACATCAAGGGAGGCGCGAAGTACCGGAAGGATCGCCAAGCTTTAACGGCGCTCTATTCCTTTGTGCCGAAGGACGTGATGCAGCACCTCGTCGGAAAGAAATCGGCGAAGGATGCATGGGAGACGATCAAGATCTTGCACCAAGGTCATGCCCGTGTGAAGGAAGCGCATCTTCAAACTTTGACAAAAAGCTATGAAGATCTGAAGATGGAGGAGAGCGAGACGGTTGATCAGTTTGCCGCCCGTTTCGTTACCCTTGTCAACGCAATCAGGGGATATGGCGAGAAATTGGATGATATCAAGAACGTCAGAAGGTTCCTTCGTGCGGCGTCGGCGCGCTACATGCAGATCGTTACATCGATCGAACAATGTCTCGACCTGAATACATTGACGGTTGAGGATCTCGTCGGAAGATTCAAGGCACACGATGAGAGAATCGGGATCAGCTTCGGTGATCCAGAACAGGTTGAGCACCTGATGCTCACAAAGCAGAAGTGGATGACTCTTTCAAAAGAAAAGCAAGGAGGCTCCACAAGCGGCAAGGAGAAGCAATGCCCAGCGAAAAAGTACATCGTAGGGCAGGAGAATGAAGATGACGCCCCACCGCGGAGGAAGTTTGACATAAAGAAAGTAATGTGTCATAATTGCGGCGAGCTCGGTCACTTCAAGGCTGATTGCTGGAAAGCACCAAAGGAAAAGGAGAGGGATCTCATCGCCCAGTAAGGAGATGATGGACCGATGATGCTGATGCTCAAAGTAACTGAGTTGAAGGATGAGTAGGATCCTCCATCACCGGCTACGGAGATTGTGGCGCAAGTGGATCACGATCTGTCGTGTGTGCATCATGAGGAACAGAGTGCCCCGTTCCCATGTGAAGCCACGTTTGAGGCAAGTGAAGCCTCGGAACTTGTTCATGGCAATCTATGCGTTGGAATCTCACCCGCAACTCCGTCTGGCAATAAGTTCTTCATGCTTGTGGTGGATGATCATAGTAAATACATGTGTATTGTGTTGCTGAAAAGTAAGAATCAAGCTCAACAATCATTCGAGAAGATCAAGGAAGCCGAAGAGTTCAAGGTGGAGGCAAAGATAAGAGCCCTACGCATTGATAAGGGGGGGTGAGCTGCATCAAACTGTGTTTACCATGGCACGGAGCATGATGAAGAGTAAAGTCTTGCCAGGAAAATTCTGGGATGAGGCAGTCAATATGGCTGTGTATTTGCTGAACATGGAATCTACTGAGAGTGGAGTTGGTATAACACCGTACGAAGCATGGTACGGATGGAAGCCCTCGGTTGATCATCTTCGTACTTTTGGATGTGTGGCGCATGTAAAGGCGGAATTGGCGGAGCAATGTATTCCAGTGAAGGCTTAAAGACATACCGCTTGTGCAATCCTTATACCAATAAGGTGGTTTTCAAGGGAGACGTAATCTTTGAGGAAGGCAAGTTATGGAATTGGGGCACAACGAACCGGAATATTCAAATTTTCACGTCACGTGGGATCTTGAGTATGAAGAAAATATGGATCAATCGAGCTTATCCTTGTCAGCAAGTTCGGGCCCAGAAGACATTGAAGGCCTAGGGGCAGCTCCAAGCATGGACACCAGGCCAGAAGCACTAGGGATTCTCCCAGAAGACAAAAAGTTTGAAGAAAAGGCTAGTCTGTGGCCAGAAGATACGGAACTGGAAGGGTGCACAGATGCATGCGTAGCGATACATGCACTTGTTTGCCCAGCAATTATAAGAAAAGGAGGGGGAGCTGAAGCGAGCCCAGCAAACAGGCCAGCAAGGCTAGAAGGCGATGGTCCAAGAGTGTGGACTGGTGGCCAGACAGATAAAGGAGACCCAACAATAGGGGGTGCAGATCCATTAAGAGTCTTTTCATGTGGTATAGAGAAGCTAGAAGAAAACCAATTTGAGCTACCCCCTACATATTTGTTCTATTGCATCCAAGAGTACCGGCAAGCGGTAGATCAAATATGCGAGGCATCGATGAGAAAGTACTTCATTCAACCAAGTATAATGTCTCAAGGCGCGAACAAAAAGGACAGTCGGCGTGAAGGCATGGAGAAGGGCGCGAACAAAAAGGATTGTCGACGTGAAGCCATGGAGAAGTCGACAAAAGCAAAGTTGGTGACATGGGTACTGAGTAAGGGTGCAGCGAAAGCAATGCCGTGGATGACGTCCGCGAGAAGCAGCTGGCGCATTTGGGATCCAGGTCGATGTAAAGAAGCACATCGTGATTAGGGGGTGATTGTTAGATAATCACGTGTCCTACACGTATTGGAATTGCAGTCCGATTAGGTGTAGGTGTCCAGGTACTATACGTATATGTATTAGACTAGGTTTAGCTACCGAGTCGGTTGTCTAGTCTTGGCATATATATATGCGTGTATCCTGGCCTGTAAACAACACGGTGGAGTTGAGCAATACAAGAGAGAAAGCAAGGCTCGACAAGAGCCTTTGGCAATCAAAGTTGTTTTGCGTGTGCGTGCGTGAGTGTACTAGTTAGATCAAAAGAATCGATCGGCTAGCAGCACGTGTATCTCGGCGGAAGTTATCGGATACGTGTGTGTCGTCTCGTCGGAATTTCGTCGGTGTCGTCGGAAAGTGCTCGGCGGCAGGGGCTATGCTAACAGGGGAATCTCCAACCACGGGAGCGTTTGGTAGAAATTCAAGAAGAATTGGCGGGATTTATCGTTGACCATGTCATACACCAAGAAGGAAAATACCATACCTCGGGACTCCCGTGATTTAATGATCTCCGTGTAATCGAATAGACGGGATGTGATCTCCATGTAATCAAATTGTATATATGTAATGTAGAATTATATCTATATAATCATCACAATGTTGTGTGTAATGGATTCTTTCGTTGCATTTCACTTTACGCCAAACGCAACCCCTCCTCTACCTATCCTCCTGCCACCACAGAACCCCCATTCGGCTACCGCCGCAGAAATCGATCCCAAATTTCTGCCACGGCAGAAACCCCAATCGGCTGCCACGGCAGAAAGCAGCCCCAAAATCTGCCGCGGCAGATACCCCAGCGGCTGCCGCGGTAGAAAACGGCCCCAAAATGCTGCCGCGGCAACGAATAATAGTCCCGGTTCGTAATTCGTGTTACGAACCGGAACTAGAGATCCTCCACCCCTGCTCCCCTGTGCGGCCACATGCAGAGACTCTAGTCCCGGTCCGTAACTGACCCGGGACTAGAGGCTGAGACCTCTAGTCCCGATTCCGTAGTCCCGGTTGCAGAACCTGTACTAGAGTCCCTCTAGGACCGGGACTAAAGCCCCGTTCTCCACTAGTGAAAAAAAGAATTGAAACTTTAAAATATTGTCTTCTGGTTTTGAAAAGAAAAAAAAAGCTCCATGTAGCTTGACCAATAAAGCGAATTTCTAGGTGGGGTGTGTGGGTGTGGGTGTGGGGTGTGTGCAGCAGTGTGTGTGGGTCGGTGGGTGGGGGTGTTGGGGGGGCATTAGTACGGTTTTTCTCCAGTGAACAAATCCATTGTAGTATCAAGATAGCAAATAATAATGCAGTGAACTAGTCATAACCATCTAGATATCATGAGGCAAAAGCCACGTGGGAGGATGGAGACCACCCATAACGTAGTACCCTACCGACATGATGCCTTCAGCGTCGCCACTGTCACCTTCCTCTTCCTTGTAATACACACGATCATCATAGTCGGACCTCATCAAGAAAACCTCGGCGCCATTAGGGATGACATCATTTTCACACAAGCAGCGATGGTGGGAGAAGTAGATGCGGTTTCTCTGGACGTCGCCGCACCCGCTCGCCGGCACACGCACCGCCTTGGAGCATGTTGGTCCCAAGAAGAGCGCGTTTTCTCCTAAGCTATTCACCTCCACCCACTTATACTTCATCCCATTGCGAATGTCCATAGTGGTGTCTGTGTCGATAAGCTCGTGTACCGTGAAGCGAGTCCTGCAGACTTTGCGCAAGCAGCGCGACCACCACTTGTTGTTACTCCCCACCATCAGAAGCTTGCCACGTAGCTCGACAATGTACCTAGCGTGCTCGTGAGGGACCTCCCAGTAGTTGCCGAGCGTGCACAGCCAGTGGACGTTCACGAGCACGGGTGCGCCATGTTGGTCCACGCCGAGCTCGTACTTGATGAGCCGCTTGGTGTATCGTGTGATGCCGTAGAGCTCGCCTTTGCAGAAGGCGATGTCCGCTAGACCATCACTCCCCCCAAACCCTGTTACCGTCCAGCCGGACTCCTCCGGGAGGCCAACCTTGTAGAACGCGAAGTCGTGCTTGTCGGTGATGGCGGCGAGGATACAACCACTAGAGGTGGGCTCCTCCGAGAAGATGATCTTCCGTAGCACTAGGGGATCACGGCTGATTCGCTCGAGCCTGTTGACGATATGCTCTCCGTGGAGCGTCACCTCAGCGCCTGAGAAGACGTTAATGATCCTGAAGGGGGCCTCCGACGAGGCGATCCATCCGCCCTCGTGGCCGCCCACGAAGCACCTGCCAGAGGCATCGTGCAGGAAGGGTAGGTGCGGCTGGACCGTGCGGTCTTGGGGGCAGTACACGTGTCTCGTCTCGCCCTCGCCGCAGCATGGGTTGAGAAAAAGCCACGGGAGGATGCGCAGGTGCGGGTGGGACGCGGCCGCGCGCCATGAGGTGCACACGGCGGCGAAGCGTACACGGTCGGCTGGAGCATCGAGCCTGGGATAGATTTTGCCCAGGAGATCGTAGGGGAGCTTGGACCACTGCTGTACCGGCCCTGGCGCCGTGGCGCCGTGGCGCCATCGATCGTGCCGTTGCCGGCGGGAATCATGTTTGTGTGTTTCTTGCCAATGAGCCTAGGTCCGACTCTAGCTAGAGCGTGCATCGATCGATCTGTAAATTGTACCGGAACATAATACCCACCCAAACATATCTCCTTATCTAATCCTAACACAACTCATATAGTAGCAGAATCGAAAATATAATGGAACCTGAACCAAATTGACTACGGATCGGAAAAGCGACTTGTGTACTGCCACAACTCGTCGCTTGCTCCAAAAAATTATCGATGGTTTGGATTAAGATGGTTGGCGTGCGATCACACGCATATAACCGTAATCATTTCCGGCATGTTCTCTTACGGGACTAATTACCACATGTGCTCTGGGAGATGCTACTAACAAAAACGGAATTTTTAACGTGGGAACGTTAGAATTTTGTGTTTTTTATGACCGTGTCACTATTTTTCGTGAAATTTATGACTGTGCCACTATGAATAGGTCTATTGAAAAAACACAACTAGATTTTGCAAACTCGTTATATCGATACCTTAAATAGACTTGCCAGATTTCTCTAACTCTAGATTTCCCCAACTCTGTTTGGCTCGTTTCCTACATGTGGGACCTTCCATTTACCCGATCAGCAATGAAAGAAACAGATATATTTTAACCTTCTGACATGTAGGACCTAGTGCATAGACCCTTCAGCTTGTCTGCCTTCCTTGATGCCTTCGTAGTCATGCTGCGAAACCGGCATGCCTAATGGCCACATAGGCACACCAATCGTGTTCTGCTGATCCCTACACCACAGTATGATTGATCTTACCCACTTGAAACCATGCGTCTACTTCTACAGAAACATAAATTCCATTAAAATAAAAAGATTTTGAGCCAAATTTCGATCTGATATGAGTACTGCTCATTAGGTGTTTGCTAAAATAACTAGATGGGAACTACATAAACAAATCTATCCTTTTATTGACGACCACATACAAAATACAACGAATAGATCACAATCTGCAAGGTCTCCAATGCTTCTGTGCTTGTACATCTTTAGAATCTATCCCGCCTTTTTTGCTCCCATGGTGTGATTGTAGGAACCAGGGGCGGACCCAGAAAAAATTCTGAATGGGGGCATATTATTTGACTGGGGGCACACCTTCTATAAAATTGCAGACTTTCAGAATTTTTCATTCAGAACACAAAGGGAATTCAAATTTTGAGTGGGGGCCTAGGCCCCCACTCGGTTGTACCTGGGTCTGCCCTTGGTAGGAACTATTTTATATGTTGAATCCACCTCTCCTTGATACTGGCTACCGTCAAGGGGCCAGGTCCTCCAGCCACGCGTGTTGGCCTACTGGTGCCAACTTCGACAAGCATGATAACTTGATGCTTGTAGGTGATCAACAATCCACGATAGTTGAGGAAAATCTCAAGATAGTTCTCCTTTGGTAGATTGCGCGGGTCCTCAAGCAACGCCTTCACGTGAAAGGACCCACTCTCCTAGGGCAGCATCTCCAGCAACTCCTTCACGTGAAAGGACCCACTCTCCTAGGGTAGCATCTCCAGCAACTCCGTGGAAACGCTACTGATGATCTAGTTCAACAACTCTGTCTTCATGGCTTCCATAGGAAGACTACTGGATCTTAGCTTGTATAGCCTTATCTTGACTTTGTCCATGGCATGGACCTAGAGATAGCGTGGGTGATTCGTTTTGTGAGGGTTAAGAATGGAAGGGATTTCGGTCAAAATTGAAATAAATATTAACAGAGAAGCATCGAAGGTGACATCAATCTCAATGGCTAGTTTTTTTAGTGGTTCCACAATTTTTAGAGGAGACGATTTGTGCAAGCATCAATGTTGTTGGTTTTGGAATAATATCCAACATTTCTATTAAGGGACCAAATTGAGGTGTACTTTGTCGATTAGGGACCCAAGTTGGTGCTTTTGATTACTCAATCCCAAGTTGAGATGTGTCTGACCGAGGTTACTGATGAATTTAAAAAAATAGAAAGGGTTCTCGCCTTTCTGAAAGGACGAGATGATAAACCTTCATTATTTTCATTAACAACAGAAGTTTACATAACATCTTTGACTTAGATACCACCCTACTTTGTTGTTGCTCCTCTACTCCTGCGGTCCTGCTGGTCTGGCGCCTCCTCACACCTACTCCTATTCCATTGTCGCCACTGCTAGATCCTCGGTAGCCTCTGGCTCTATTGCCAGCTCCACCCCCCTAGCCATCGGTAGCTCCATGTAGATGATATGGATGAAGCAACCACCGTTGGGAAACTAGTCCCATCAGTTGGTGTGTATGTTTGTGTGGGTGAGCACAACAAACTCGCAACCGCAGAGGTAGGTGTGGCAGTAGAGGACATGGGCATCATCGGGGTTGACGAAGCGTACCGTCAGCGTTCCGACCATATTTAGTTCAAGGTTGTACATGTAGCGGCCGAGACAGCGACGGCGGTAACCTTCATCGAGGAAGGCGTGCACCAGCTGCCATTGTGTTCTCTTCACGTTGAAGGCCCAGATGCGCATGACATTGTCGATGATGTGTTCTAGGGTTCCCGATCTTTCAATGAGAGGGGATAACTATGATTTTGGAGGATTTGACTCTTACGATCCGGTTACCAACCATACAGGAAGAACCGTACACAACTGATATCCACGACAATCGCTAAACCAACTCCACGTTGTTATCAACCGAGCCAACGGCACGATCAACCTGTCCACGAAGGACAGGCAAATCAAGAACAAGCAAGAAAATAATAGCGTAAGCAATCTAAAATTGCGGATATGCTAGATTGATAATAATCTCAAAGACAAAAGTTGGGGTTCAGAAAGACCATCTTAACGGTGGCACTAGCGGCTAGGAGCTTAGACAAATAAAAGTAGCAGAACAAAACCCAAAACTAAACCTAGCCTATGACTAGGTATTTATTGGCGGCCGGATGGAGGATGTAGGCCGCCTCAATATTTCCCCGTGCTCCTCACGACGATTGAGCATGGGCCTTCTGGTCCTGGGCCAAGCGATATCTGCATTGCATACTTCTGGTTGTGTACGGGTGGCATGCATGGCCTGGGCCCCCACTTCCTTTGTGTATGAGAAATAAAGAACCATGCAAATCGTGTTGGCCCAACTCATTGGCGTACATGGCCATGTCTTGAACTGCTGCACCACGACTTGACTGTCTTGGACTGCTGCACCATATACAGATCGACGTCGGTGACTCGACTGTCACAAATACACGTAGTATGTCGATGTCTTCATCAGTCGATCTCCGCGCATTCCACAAAGTGGAGCTTCGCTAGGTTGGGTGACAGCAGGTCAAAGGAGGCCATCTGTGTGTTGTTTGGGGTGGATATCTGTTGCTAGGAGGGGAGGATTGGAGATGGTGTGGTGCATTGGGATTATGGGGAAGTGAAGATGATAAATAGTTAGGAAATGATCCGTGATTAAGGGAGAACATGGTCAGAACCGATTGTTCTCATTACCGTCTCTCTCTCGATTAGATGCCTTTTCTAGGCTTCTTGGATTTTTCACTTGATTTCACTTGCACCGTAGTAGATTCAGCTTCAGCTTCTTCTAGCTATATAAAGAAATTTGAGATATTAGACTAACAAAAATTGAAAATATATCTCTTGGCCATGGGATGCAATGTGCTACAGCACTCCCCAAGTTGGTAATCCTCACTTGTGCGTGTGGTTGGCTTTGTTCTATTGGTGGTACTCTTTGAGCTCCGCGTCTCGGTCTCCGCGGTGAAAACCCAATGCCTAGTCTTTATTGGCTCTACCTAGCAATCAAGGCTCTATAGTTGGTTCCTTGTTGATGGCGTTGTCGAGATTTCCGACTCTGGGGTGAAAACACTTGATTTGAGTTTTGGTTAGACGGATGATGGCAGCGCTTATACACAGCTACCTTTTTGGAGGCATCATTCAGAGAATTATTACACACGGTCCAGTTGTCGTCAATGTGGGAGAACCCTAATCCTACCTATAGCTCGTCTGCGCCTCTCCATTTAACACAGCAGGACAAAAACAAATGCACGGAATAACAAACAAGTTGGATGCTCCAACGAGCAGGAACAAACAATTGTGGTGCACGGTGTTAAACATTGTAATTGTATTAGTCGCGTGAGTTTGTTTGTAACCAGGACACGGTTATTGGTTGACGTGATCTCCTACCATGTATAGCTAACGTAGGGGCCAAGAAGATCACCAAACCGTAACCGTGTCAATCTCTTGTATTTTCCTGTCATATAACACGCAACGCGTCCCTGCCGGAAGTGCATACGCTTAACCCCATCGTAGGTATTTTCATATAGTATCAGAGCCCCTTCTTCCAAAACACATCTAGATAGATTCTCTTCTCCGCCGGCGATGTCAACCTCAAGCAGTTCATCAACCGGGGGTTCCCTCAGGCAGCCTGTTCAGGAGAAGCTCACGAGCAGTAATTATCTCGTGTGGAAGGCCGTCGTTCTGCCGGCGATCAGGGGCGCCCGGCTGTTCGGCTATCTCGATGGCTCCAACAAGGCGCCACCGGAAGAGATCTCATCCGAGATCGAAGTAGACGGGAAGAAAGTCACCGTCAAGTCTGAAAATCCAGCCTACGTGGTGTGGAACGAGAAGGACCAGCAGGTACTGGGATATCTTCTGAGCTCGCTCTCCTTCGAGGTGTTGGTGCAGGTCTCCGAACACCTGACGGCGCACGGTGCCTGGACGGCGATCCAGGAGATGTACGCGTCTCAATCGCGTGCACGCGTCATGGGGCTACGTCGAGCCCTTAATGATCTGAAGAAGAGAGAGATGCGGGGCACGGTCTACTTCAACAAAGTCAAGGCATTGACAGATGAGCTGGCCCTTGCCGGCAAGAAGATGGACGACGACGATGTCATCAACGCCGTTCTCAACGGCCTGGATGGAGAGTACAATCCTCTCGTCGAGGCAATCTCGGCGCGCCTGGAGCAAGGCATAACGCTAGGTGAAGTCTACGCCATGTTTTTGGCAGCAGAGGCTCGTCTTGAGGCTCAAAGTGCGGACACAGGAGTCAGCGGCTTCTCTGCTAACCTCGCCTCTCGGGGCGGATATAGCGGAAACCGCGGCGGTGGCAGCGGAGGAGGCTATCGCGGAGGCGGTGGCAGCGGTCGTGGGTATGACAGCGGCCGCGGCAATCAAGGGCAGGGAGGCTACAACAACCCTAGTGGTGGCAATGGCCACTATGGCAATGGCGGAGGTGGAGGCTATGGCAACAACAATTCCTTGGGTCAAGGCAAGGGCCCTCGTTACACCGGTCCACCCTGTCAAATCTGCAACAAGGCGGGGCATCCTGCCTACAAGTGCTACAAGCGGTTCAACCGCTCCTTCGTCACGCCGGAACCACAAGCAAACACGGCGACAACTGAATCATCCTATGGAGTAGATACCAATTGGTATATGGACACTGGCGCAACCGACCATGTCACAGGCGAGCTGGAAAACTTGCTATTCGGGATCGCTACTCCGGGAACGAGAAGGTCCACACGGCTAGTGGACAAGGTATGGAAATACAACATATTGGTCATACGTCTTTTCATACTCCTGATCGTCCAATACACCTTAACAATATCTTGCATGTCCCTAAAGCCACTAAAAGTCTTGTTTCCGCATCTAAACTTGTTTCTAATAATCATGCCTATGTTGAAATTCATCCAAAGTTCTTTTCTGTCAAGGATCAGGACACCGGGAAAATCCTGCTTCAAGGAAAGAGTAGGGGTGGCCTCTATCCCCTCCATGGCGCATCCACATCTTCTTCGAAACAAGTCTTTAGTACAAGCAGTCCTTCATCTAATCGGTGGCATGAGCGTCTTGGACATCCCTCGTATTTAGTTGTCGATCAAATTCTTAGAAATAATAAGCTTCCTTTTTCTAAGGAACATGATGAGTCAGTTTGTGATGCTTGTCAAAAAGGCAAGAGTCATCAGTTTCCATATCCTAAGTCTACTAGTGTGTCTAGTGCTCCTTTAGAGCTTATTTTTTCCGATGTTTGGGGTCCTGCTCCTCCTTCTGTTGGTCGCTACAAATATTATGTGAGTTTTATTGATGATTACAGTAAATTTACATGGATCTACTTGCTCAAAAATAAGTCTGATGTTTTTCAGAAATTTCGTGATTTTCAACAACATGTTGAGCGCCTCTTTGATAGGAAGATTCTTGCTATGCAATCAGATTGGGGTGGAGAATATCAAAAATTAAATTCCTTTTTTGCTCGCATTGGTATCTCGCACCATGTTTCATGCCCCTATGCTCATCAACAAAACGGCTCTGCCGAGCGTAAACATCGCCACATAGTTGAGGTTGGTTTGTGTTTGCTAGCACATGCATCTATGCCTCTTAAATTCTGGGACGAAGCTTTTCTTACAGCCGTCTATCTAATTAATCGCCTTTCTAGTAAAGTTATTCATCACAAGAGCCCAATGGAAAATTGTTTAAGTCCAAACCGAATTACTCTTTTCTTCGGATTTTTGGTTGTGCGGTTTGGCCTAATCTTCGTCCGTACAATCAACATAAGCTTCAATTCCGATCCAAACAATGTGTTTTCTTAGGCTATAGTGGGTTTCACAAAGGTTATAAGTGTCTTGATGTTTCTACCGGCCGTATCTATATTTCTCGTGATGTCACTTTTGACGAGTCTATTTTCCCTTTTTCCCAACTACGTCCCAATGCCGGTGCACAACTCCGTGCTGAACTTCTCCTTCTTCCATCCGTCCTTCGTAATCCTACCATTAATGCATCAGTAGATGAAAGTCGTCATGATCATATGTTTGTTAATACTGATTTTTCTGTTGAAAATAGTGCACAAGAGTTTTTTGCTGCAGAAGACCACAGCAGCGATCCGGAAGCAGGTTTATCTGGGGCATCAACGGCGGAACAAATCGCGTCGTCCGCGAGATCCACGCCGCCCAGCGTTCCACGTCGCGGAACAGAGCGTGTCACTTCTGTCGGGCCAAACGGTGAGACCGGCCTCACGTCTTCCTCTGGGTGGACCCCTCCTGCCGGGTCACGTGGTGACGCTTCCGTAAGTGCGTCGGGACTGGATTCGGGTGAGTCGTCAGCTACAAATGGTGCGGCTTCATCACCTCAGCGCACGGAGAGCGCTGGTGCTTCTCTACCTCACATGCACGACTCAGGATTGGATTTAATTGAGGATGATTTCCCGCCTGGATCTGCTGCGTGTGTGCATCCTGTAGTCCCAGATGTGTTACCCACAGGACCACGTACACGTTCTCAGAGTGGTGTTTTTCGGCCTAAAGAAATTACTGATGGACGGATCCGTTGGTGTAATTTTTGCAGTACAGGCGAACCTGAAAACTTGCATGAGGCACTTGGTGATGTCAAGTGGAAGAGTGCTATGGATGAAGAGTACACCGCTTTGATGAATAATCACACATGGCATCTTGTTCCTAAACCTCTCCGTAGCAATGTCATTGATTGCAAATGGGTCTACAAAGTCAAGCATCAATGATGGTACAATTGATAGGTACAAAGCTCGGCTGGTAGCTAAAGGTTTTAAACAAAGGTATGGAATTGATTACGAGGACACATTTAGTCCTGTGGTAAAAGCTGCTACTATTCGCCTGATTTTGTCTCTAGCTGTTTCACAAAATTGGGTCATGCGTCAGTTAGATGTAAAGAATGCGTTTCTTCATGGCGTTCTGGAAGAAGAGGTTTATATGCGACAGCCTCCTGGGTATGAGAGTTCACACTATCCTGGTTATGTTTGCAAGCTTGATAAAGCGTTGTATGGTCTCAAACAGGCTCCGCGTGCTTGGTATTCTCGTTTGTCTTCTAAGCTTCATAATCTTGGATTTATTGGTTCCAAAGCGGATACTTCACTGTTCTTTTATCATAAACATGGTGTTACCATTTATATGCTTATCTACGTTGATGATATCATTGTCACCGGTTCATCCTCTGAAGCTATTGATGTAGTACTTATGGATTTGCGCATGGATTTTGCGCTTAAGGACCTTGGACTGCTCCATTTTTTTCTTGGGATTGAGGTAAAACATGTTTCTAATGGTATTTCTTTGTCTCAAGAACGATATATTTCGGATGTGTTGAAGCGTGTTGGCATGGGGGACTATAAAGGTGTTACCACCCCGCTTTCAACATCCGAAAAGTTGTCTCTCAATGAAGGAGAATTGCTTTCTGATGGTGATGCCACCAGATACAGGAGCATAGTTGAAGCTTTACAGTATGTCACTTTAACACGTTCAGATATATCTTTTTCTGTTAACAAGGTGTGTCAATTTCTGCATGCACCTACCACCATACACTGGACAGCAGTCAAACGGATTCTCATATATCTTAATTATACAAAGGCCCTTGGGTTGCGATTTGTCAAATCAGAGTCTACTTTGATTAGTGCATTTTCAGATACAGACTGGGCTGGCTGTCCTAATGATAGAAGATCTACTGGTGGTTTTGCAGTGTTTCTAGGATGTAATCTTATTTCTTGGAGTGCTCGTAAGCAGGCAACAGTCTCAAGATCAAGTACAGAGGCTGAATATAAATCTTTGGCAAATGCTACTGCTGAAATAATATGGGTACAAACCTTGTTGACAGAACTTGGTGTAAGTCATCCAAAAGCTACTTCGCTGTGGTGTGATAATTTGGGAGCAACTTATCTTTCAGCTAATCCAGTATTTCATTCTAGAACAAAGCACATAGAGGTGGACTATCACTTTGTTCGAGAGAGAGTAGCTAATAAGCTATTGGATATAAGATTTATTCCTACAGGCGATCAAGTTGCTGATGGATTTACTAAACCGTTGTCAAACAGGCAACTAGAGGTTTTTAAACGCAATCTCAACTTAGATACGTTGTGATTGACGGGGGGTGTTAAACATTGTAATTGTATTAGTCGCGTGAGTTTGTTTGTAACCAGGACACGGTTATTGGTTGACGTGATCTCCTACCATGTATAGCTAACGTAGGGGCCAAGAAGATCACCAAACCGTAACCGTGTCAATCTCTTGTATTTTCCTGTCATATAACACGCAACGCGTCCCTGTCGGAAGTGCATACGCTTAACCCCATCGTAGGTATTTTCATACACGGACGGGAGGAGCTTAATTAACTACGGAAGATACAATAATGGAGAGGCCTAGACTACAGCACACAATCGATTGCGTGGAAAAGCTAAGTCTAAGAACTTGGATTCTCGGACTAGGACGGACAATAATTGTGGTAAGACAACAGCCTTTGTAAAGCTATGTCGTCTAAGACGAAGCCAGCATGCGCATCCAGCATGTTACATAGTATCCTCGAGTGAGTCTTCGCTGGTTTGGTTCGCCACTCCCGCCATCTGCATGAGCAAGCCACTCAGCTGGGTCCTGGCGCCGGAGCCGTGAGGCCCGAGCAGCGGCCGGAAGTGTTGGATCATCAGCCCCTGGACCGCGTGGAACGCCTCCACCTTGGTGCGGACGTCGTCGGCGCTCTCCTCCGGCATGTCGACGATGGCGTCGAGGAGCGTCCCCAGCGGGCCGAGCTCGCGCTGCATAAACAGCCACAGCCGACGCGTCGTCTCGGCGTCAGCGTCCGCCGTCAGCACGGGGTTGGAGAACACCCGGATGATCTCCGCCATGGTCTCCCGCCGCTCCTGCAGCTGCAGGTCGGGGTCGTCGTGCGCGGCGGCAGACAGTACTGCTCCGCCGCACGGGCATGTGTTGGCGGCGACCAGAGCGAGCGTGAGGAAGAAGACAGGGAGTAACTTGGCCATGGTGAGTGAGTCGAATAGTAGGTTGATCTCTGCTTGGAGAAGGAAGACTAGGTTGGTATATATGGCAGCAGTGTATTAGCACGCCGGTCCCGTTGCAGAGCTGCCGCGCTTATTCGGTGGTTAGCAACCGATCCGGCGTGAGGAGTGGGCAGAACAAGATCAGCGTGATCTGGCCGTGCTCTGGCGGCGGCCATGCATGTTGTGGTTACGACTTACGTCCCAACCTGCAACAGGCGCGTGGAGGCAGAGACAACACACGCACCGGATGGTTCCAGCTTTTGTGCTTCAAACAAAAAGATGCGAGTAGTACGAAAAGTCATATGGTACGAAAAGTCTTTCTGGAGTCAAAATTTGCATTAGACTATTCAAATCCACATGGGTGGACGATCTGGACCATATACAATCCTATCCTACATAAGCCTGGTCATAGTTGGGGTAACTTAAGTACACCCTCCATTTTTATTACTTTCCGTTTTAGGATATTTTAGCATCAAACTTTGTAAACTTTGGAAAAGTATATAGAAAAATATTTTAATAATCATTATTTTAAATGCATATATATATTATAAAAATATAACTTTTAAAGATTTCGATATATAAGTTTTATATTGTATATATTTTATTTTTTGCTAACTATTTGGTCAAATTTTAAAAAGTTTGACTTTGACTAAACCTAGAAATCAATTTAATTATGAACAGAGGGAGTAGTAACTAAGAGTCTCAACTCGGCACGTTTGCTTATGTGTCAATGAGTTAATGAAGAGAGAGAAAGATAAATAGAATAACTAGCTATGTTACTGTAACATTATACATTTCAAGGCAAAGTGAGCCTTCAATCTAATAACGTGACACTGCATGTTACTATGCATAAGTTATTTCCAACTTTGAAGGTAGTAATCTAGTAACATATACATGTTATTATTTTAAATTATTTTGCACTGTGACTAGCCTAAAGTTGGACTCACTGCTGCCCAGCTTTCCAACCGCGCATGCATGCATGTGGACTCATCGACAAACTGACAAAGTCCCTATCTGAAATTGAAGCCAAGTTACTCAAAGTTCAGATATGTACTTTTATCCTTACCATGTCAATGATGAGCTTTCAGTTAGGAGTTGTGTAGCCCTCTTGGTCAAATGCATAAAGCTGAGACCTATTTGATCGTGATGCCATGCATATATGTGGGCTGGCATTGACTCAAGCAGGTCATCCTGTCCTGCCTCTCCACGCTCTTTCTACTGCCACTCACGCCGTGGTAGTTGCGCAATGCGATCGGTGTGAGAGTTTAGGAAAGCTAAATTGCACAAACTGAACTAACCTCAAAGTTATTATAAAAAGTTCCGTAAGAGAACCTAGTATTGAATGCGCTGCTGTGGCCGAGGATACAACTTCAACACCTACTTAGTAGTCATACGGCAGTTGGCACCAAGATCACATATACCAATAAATCGAATAATCAAAATTTTAATGAATTTTCACTGAAAAATCCGGCAGTTTCTTCTGTTGGAAATATTTAGTTCGGTGGGGGTTACCATGTACTATGTTGTTTTGAACTTTAATCATTTTCATGTGAACGATTAGCTTTCTATCAGGACCTGTGTAGAAAAAGGACATGTGCTAATGATCATCATGCTGCAGGTTGGAACGGCCGGTTAAAACAGCGTGTTCTGAGTTAGTGTCGGGCATACATCAGTCACACTCTTTGTACTGCCCCAGAAGCCACGGTAGTTGTGCAACGTGATCCGTGTGTGTCTGCCACAGTCCATGATATATACTGTCACTTTCTTGCTCAAGAATCAAGATAGATCAACTCGACCGCCATGGCCAAGGTTCCCAAGGGGAGGCGCCGTGGGGACAAAGAAAGTCCCTGCTGGTCCTCCTCGGGCTCGTGCTCCTCGCCGCCGCCTGCACGGGCCAGCACGGCGGCGGAGGAGGAGCAGCCACCCGCACCGCCACCCTCTTTGACGACGACGACAACCTGCAGCAGCGGCAGGAGGCGCTGAAGGACGCCTTCAAGGTGTTCTCCGACCACAACCCGGCATCCACCGATCCCCGGGCGCTCAAGTTGGCCGTGGCCACGGTGAACGGCGCCATGGCGCCGCTGCGACCCATCTTCAAAGCCATCAGCAAGATGCCCGAGACCACCGCCGCTGAGGTCCGCGCCAAGGAGGAGGCGCGCGCCGCGGCCAACGAGCTGCTCACTCGCCACCTCGAGGAGCTGCTCCCCGGCGACACCGTCAAGATTACCGAGGGGATGTAACTTGTATGCATGGATGCATGCCGCCTTCGTCGTCTTACATAAAGTCTAGACCCTGTCTGTTTTATTTCGCTAGTTAAGTTAATTATAAGCTCCCGTCCGGTGCACCACACGGTTGTTTGTCCTCTGTCCTCTGTTCGGCTTATCATCAATGGATCCCTTCATTCTTCTGCTAATGCTATATATCTTTGTTGTCGCCGTAGGTATATATTTCTCGATGAGAAATATGCACCATGTGCATGATTATTATGGGCCAAAACAGCATAATAGCTACAAAACATTTTCTACTGTCAGGAGAAATATATTGAATAAAAAATGTTTTGGTGGAAGAAAATCCTAGGGTTTTCTTTTTCCTGGCACCATTTTAATTCTTAGCTAAACAAGTTGCCATTTTCTGTAGAAAAAATGAAGATATATGCAATCAAGATCATTAAACACCCGAGTGCGCCCACAGTAAGTTAGTTACAATAAGATAGATGCAGTAAAGATCAGTAAACACCCGAGTGAGCCCACAATAAGATAATAGATACAGTCCAGATCAGTAAATACCTATCCTAAAACCCCACGGAATGACAGATAGCAATAGGCGGCGACCCGCCACCCTTCTGACATCCCTTTTATTCTGTTGCACCCGAATGCTGATCTTGCATGTACTCCGTTGTCGCGATGGTTTCCCGTTGGGATTGCATTGAAAAGGAAAAGGTCGCCATTTTGGTGGTTTTGACGAGGAAGTTTTGTGAGATGGTATAAAAAGCGGTGCTTTGACCGATTCACTAATTAACGGAATTTTTAATGAAAACGCAAGCTAAGTCCTTGAAATAGGCTTTCACCTGCTTCATAAGTGCCAATATGAAGGCACACCCCGTCCACGAGACTACTCGTGTGCTACTGGCCCGTGCACGGTATGTGCACAAAGCGACCCTGCTTTATAAATAAAGCAACCAGGTGAGACCGCTGCTGAGCCAGACAGCACAACGTCCAAAGGAAAATGCTGGGACAGCAGCAAACACACGCCCAAAGGAACAAAGAAGAAATAAAATGGAGACATAGACGGATCCACTAAACGGAGGAGACCCGTAACCGCTACGCCATCCGAAGGAGTACCACCACACTCCTAGCACCGAACCATCAAGTACCAAGCAACACCTTCGGGAAGGAACGCGCAACGCTGCTTCCCAGACCAGGGACTGGTCCTAGGGTTTCCCCCGGCACGCAGAGGGAAGTGGAAGGCAGGTAGTCACGACGCCCTCCAGGAAGGGATGGTGCCTCCCACGGATAGCACCGTGTCGGTATCAATCGAGCCGACAAGGATTTCTCCTGAAAACCCGCTCCACAACCCTCGGGCGATCCGATGCAAAGAAGTCCCACGAGGGCGAGGCCTCGACACCACCAAACTTTTCCCCCTCGAGCATGCGCCACTACTGTCCCAATGCCACCATCGTCGTTTCACCGGGGTTCCCGTCACGAGGCATACAAGGCGGAGGCGGGAAGTAGCTTGAGTCCGGGTCAGTGGGGCTGTGGCCTAGCAGGAGGGAACGACCTCCACCGCCAAAAGCGGTAGTTGACCGAACGTGAAGACAGACATACTAGTCCCTGTTGGGTCCGATCGGGCCCAGCCAGTCCGTAAAGCCCCCAATATTGGTCGTCCCATCAGGCCCAGCAGGCCAGTAGAGTACATGTATCTACTAAAAGTATACGTGTTGTTTAACCATTCTATTGGTCGTCCAATTTAAATTCTCACGTACGTAGGTAGTACCAATTGTACTACCAGTACCAGCGTACTGCTCACATGCAGGGTGCAGGCACAACATGGTCGCCAGAGCAGTCAGTCACACTAAACAGCAAGCGCAGGCCGCCGTTGCGGAACACTATCGGTGTGCCACACCACACACGGTGCTACTACCACACCATATATACTGTACCTGATCAGCTTCGTCGTCCACACAGTCCCACACTGCCATGGCCAAGTTCCTCCTCTTCATCCTCACTCTCGCACTCGTCGCCGCCAGCACCGGCCGAGCATTCGCGGACGGCTGGGACGACGACGACCTGCCGCAGCGGCAGCAGACCATGAAGGACGCCCTCCGGGTGCTGTCCAACTACAAGGCGGATACCATGGACGCCAAGCCGGTCCGGCGGGCGATGGCGTTCGTGAACGCCGAGCTGGAGCATCTGCGGCCCATCTTCAAGGCCGTCCACAGGATGCCGGAGAACACCATGGCCGAGATCCGTGCCAAGCAGGAGGCGCGCGCCGCATCCCAGGAGCTGCTCACTCGCCACCTCAGCAAGCTCCTCCCTGGCGGCTCCGTCGAGATCAGCCACGCGGATCTGTAGACTTTAGTAGTACTACTAGATTTTCTCCGTCGAGATTGTTGCCTGTGAGGGCCTGTGTTATGTTTCCCGCATCAAACTCCATGACCCTCTGTTGTTTGTTCGTGCTGCTGGTCGGAGCACGTATGTACCACCTGCCTTTGGTTGTAGTTGCCCTTGATCTCCTGGGATATGTTTAATTAATTCTTCCATGCGTGCTACTAGCACTAGTTCTCCCTTTAATTTGCTTGCATTGATTGATGATTTGTCACAACTTCTATATTGCCTTCCTTTTGTATATATTTTCAATTTTCGGGCGCACCACCGAAATGCTTATTAAATTAACCAAATTGTGCCACACTCTGGATATTATAAGACATAGAACAAGAAAAGGTAAGTACTTCCGTGGAGATGAATTACAGTTTCCCGCATCAAACTCCATGTCCCTCTGTTGTTTGTTCGTGCTGGCCGGAGCACGTATGCACCACCTGCCTTTGGTTGTAGTTGCCCTTGATCTCCTGGGATATGTTTAATTAATTCTTCCATTCGTGCTACTAGCACTAGTTCTCCCTTTAATTTGCTTGCATTGATTGATGATTTGTCACAACTTATATATTGTGTTCCTTTTGTATATATTTTCAATTTTCGGGCGCACCATTGAAATGCTTAATAAATTAACCAAATTGTGCCAACACTCTGGAAATTATAAGACATAGAAGAAGAAAAGGTGAGTACTTCCGTGGACATGAATTACGGAAAGTTTCCAAATCCTAGTAGTCGCCGTTTTTGTTGGGTTCGCTTGAGAGATTTTGTTGTCGCTGATAGATTTGACTAGTTCCGTGCAAAGCTGTGTCTTGAATGGTTCACTAATTAAACGAAAATTAGGGAAAGCTCAAACCAAATTTACCATCTCTTGGCTTTTCACACACACAAAAAACAGTTACCATCTCTAGCCTCGTGAAGGGTGGGACCAGCTGGTACGTCCTCTTCTGATCGATTGTGAAGGTTCTAGTCAGATAATAAACTTTGATATATCATCGGCCTTTTTTGGTAATCATTGTATCGATCAAATGAAAATTGCAGTGAAGGGTCAATTATATTGGGGGTTCATAGTGAAGTTATTAATGATCTTCATTTGGGGTTTGCACACAATTGGGAAACACATTGGAAAATTAAGGCACCCAGGAAGATGATTATTCACTTGTGGCGCTTTGCACACAATTGTCCGCCGAGTTGGGCTCAACTGCGCAAGCCGCAAATTTCAACTGATGGTACATGTATCTTCAGAGGGCACCGAACACTCCCTCCTCTTCTGTCAGTTTGCGCGTAAGGATTGGCAGGAAATCTAGCTGCTGTTGGTTCCACGAAAACTGAATCAGAGGAGCTTCTCCTTCAATAAGCAGTGGATGTTCGATTTCTTGGCCCGCTCCACTGATACCTAGGCTACAACTCTTGTGGTGGGCTTCGGGCATATTTGAGAGGCAAGAAACGAGTAGCGGAACTCGGAAGTCCGGCCTAACCGTAACTGCATGAGTGGGAAAATCCTGGCGTATGTCGATATGACCAAGCAGCATCCGTTTAAACCTATTTCCAAGCAAAGGTGTGTGTCATCTACTACAACTCCCAGAACACCACCGCCACCGGGAACGGTTCTCATCAACTCTGATGAGGCCATCTTTGAAGCTTATGGGCGCCCCATGGGCTAGCTAGTTCCTAGCAATATGCACGTGGCTGAATTTTTCATCACATTGTCTAACCGTAATGCTTATTCTTTGAATTGTACTTGTGTTTTAGAAAAAATCCGTACCCATATGATAAGCAATCTTGATCTTTCATTTAACTTATAAAATGAAAGATGCTTACTCTAAAAGTCTGGATTTTAATTACTCATACTAGCTAAATACCCGTGCGTTGCTACGGGTAAGCGTTATACCGTGTTGGTGAATCAAGAAAAAATATCAGGATGATGAGGTGTGTGATATCTCTTTTCATGCAGCGCCGAGAGTTTACTGGTGGAAACCTACCATATTGATCCAGTTATTCCAGGCTGCTCTAGGGCTAGGACGTATTGTCGGGCTGCTCTTCGAAATGGATTTTTTTTAACGGGAAAGACTCTAAAGGGCCTAGAAGCTGCATGTAGTAATAACTGGAGGAAACATTTTACAAATAGGCCCCTAAGTATCCAAATCACATCTAAACCTAGAAACTAAAGAAAATGCCTTGAAAACTACAAAAAGAACCTAAAGGAAAAATCAAAAACGAGCTCCAGTCCTTGGTCCACTCCGCCACCGGGAGACCTACAACCGGAAAACGAGATCCAGTCCTTGGTCCACTCCGCCACCGGGAGACCTACGGCCGCTGGAGCCAGCGCCGTCGGGGAGCATGCCACTTGGGGAAACACCAGCCGTGAACGCAGCTGAACTGGATTTATGTCCTATGAGGTTTTGCATTGGCCACTCTATTGGGGTTGGACTCCTATTTTTTCATTGGGATTGAGCGCATTTTTTTCCCGATAGGGATGGGCCATCGGCCGCATATTGCTCGACATGGGAACCATCAGCACATAATAAATATTAATATAATACTCCCTACGTCTTAAAATAGATGTCTCAAATTTGTCAAAATTTAGATGAATCTAGACACGATTTACTATATAGATTCATCCAAATTTTCAAATACCTAACACATCTATTCTGAGACAGAGGGAGTATAAACTTGAAATTAAAATGCCACATATCAAGAACAAATGACACAAATATATGTAGAAACTCATATTTATGAAAAGGATTGCCCTAAACATATAAACTTGTATGAAGTCTTTACATGCATAATTAGTTTGCAGTTTATGCATCTTTGAATCTATACATGCATCATGTTGATTATTTTGCTCATGACCGATGGTACCTTTTAATTGCTGCTTTTTTTTCTTTACTAAAGTGAACAAATGTGTATATGAATGTTATCATCATGCATGTCTTGTTATGCTATGGGGCCGATGGACAACGCACAAAAGGCAACGCGGACGCAAATATGATACGATCCTATATATCTAGGGCGGGCCCTAAGCCTGTGCAGCTGGTGCAGACGCACAGGCACCCAGCTGCAAGAGCCCTACCAAGGTAGGCACAAGCATATGCAAAAAAAATCGATGAAGCGATCATCTAGTAGCATAGGGCTCTGTACAGATTACGTATGCAGTTATAGCAGAAGGGAAACTTCGTTTCAAAAAAATATAGCAAAAGGGGAAAAAAGGCACCGAGCGCTTTGCTTGAACTCCGGTGTTTGGTCTAGGTCCCCTTCCCATTCCCTACATCGCCGATGTTGGGGCTTGAGAGAGAGACAAAATGTAGAAGAAGGATTCAAACGCAAGGAGAATTGCAGATATTTTAACTGATAATTTAGAGAGAAAAATTACTCTTGATAATTTAGAGATGTTCAATATGTAAGTTTCTATTCAAATTATCAAAAAACACTTCTTAACAATTCGTGCATAGGGATCTTTTTTTGTTGTCTTGCACCCGACCCATATCATATCAGGACCGGCCCTGTATATATCTTAGCAGAATGTCAATGATCTTCGCTGTTGATTAAGAAGTGGACGTTTATTAAGTAGTTATCCTTTAGCTGCCAATATATTTGCATCCGATTGCAGGACACCGAAGTAAGCTATGGACTATGCACCGCTTGGTATCATGTTCAGGCAAAATTAATTCCTTTTCAACATTGTGTGACACCCCTGGCCAAGAGCCGAATGGTCAATGCAGCGCTCTCTAGTGTTTGAATTGACCGATGCACTATAGTTTCAGTTCTAATCAGATGAAGAATAGACAGGCAAAAGTCCACCGACAGGTATCCCACTCTTTTGACAGAAGTAGCACAATCAAGAGAGGGGAATATAGGGAAGCGGAGCGCTCATGTCTGAAGAAGAAAGGCAAAGCGTGAATCATTCATCTCTTGTTCCCGACTAAACCAGTAGGAGCATTACGCCACGGAAGAAGAGGTTGGCAGAAGGCGGTGCACCTTGCGAAGCCGGCCGCAGACGCCATGACGCCGATGGAAAATCCAGGCCCACGTCCCAGGCCTCTCTAGAACTCCATATTATCCGCAGTTATCACCTCCTCCTTCCCCTTGCATCGGTGGAGAAGGGAGACGGTGGCTCGCATCATGAAGGACGGCTGCCGGGGATCGAGGATGGCATGGCGAGGAGGCGGCAACCGGCCATGGGCGCCCGCGAGATTGGAGAAGATCGAGGGGAAGGCCGACAGAGATCGGAGACAATTAGGGCGCGTTGGTTTGGGGCACACGAGAGAGCTGCTGGCGGCAGATCTTGGCGACGAGGACATGGCGGCGGCGCGCGCTAGAAGGGGAGGCGGTGGACAGGAGGAAGAAGAGGATCGCGGTCGCGGGATGAGGGCTCAGGGCAGAGACGCTGGTTGACTTGGCGGTGGCACTACCGGTAAAAACTCCAAACAGTGAGGGGCAAAAGAGTCCAAAAAACGGCAGACGGAAAATTCTGGGTGAAAACGTATTTTTGGTGGACGGAAACGTATTTAACTAACCTACCTTAAGAAAAATTAGTAGATAGAAGATATCACTCTTTTTTTTTCCTGGATAAAAAATGAGTCAGTCTGGTCGAGTGAATTTTCCTTTCAGTTCTGCATTCTTTGAATATATGAAACTTGACTACTCCGTATATAGCTAAGGGTAGTCTGAGATAGGCATCTGCAGCCTATGCAGAGCATGCCAATCATTATTTATTTTGACAAAATATAGATATAAATTAGGTTGCAAAATATTCATTAATTTATATGTAAATCGTCCGTACAGAGACTTCTGACGAGATAATAAACAAACAAACGATACAAATGTTGATCATTTACTGTAAAATAAATTTATTTATGGCTTCCACTGACGGATAAGCCACATAGAAGTTCCAGTAATTTAGTTGGCCTGACTAGTAACCATGGAGATTCCGGCGTGGCGGCCGAACCTGGCCACCTTGCAGTCGGTGGCAAAGATGTCTGAAGAAACATAGGTAGGTGCGCCACCCATGAGTGGCATTTTGGCGCTGACATTGAGCTTGTTGACGTAGTCGGTGCGGTAGGTCTGTCCAAGCACGCCGTGGACGTCATCGGTGAGGTCGTGGAACTTGAATCAAAGGTCGAAGTGGGCGAGGGAGTCGTCCTCCGTGACTCCATAGTTGTGGATTTGTGAGTCCTTCTCTGTGATGGGCACCACCTTGGCCATGATGTCGAACACACCCTTGAGCTGGACCCTGACGCCGTTCGTCGTGGAGGTCCTTGTGACGGTCAATGCAGGAACTTCGGTGGATTGCCACTGCCCGTTGATCCCGGCGGGGATTTCGACGGGAATGCCGTCGAAGGTCATCTCGAGGCGGTCAATGCTGTTGTCCCACTTGATGGTCTTCTGGGCGCCCATGTAGAGCTGGTGGTCGGCGAAGCGGATGCCGAGCGCCTGGATCCAGGTGAAGTCGCGGCTCATGGCAGGGTTACGCTTGCCGATGAAGTGGGCGTTGATGTGGAGGTCGGCATCGGAGACAATACAGAAGTCCTCATCCTTCTTGCCATGGAAGTAGAACTTGTTGCCATCGGCACCCACGAATCGGGGGTCGCCACAGGCACCAGGGTAGAATTCGCACACTGGAAAAGAATGTTAATTAATATAAGCAGACATAGCTCCTTAAATATAGGTAGGAGGTACTGTACTTAGCAAGGATACATATATGTATGTGCTTACTGCAGAATGTATGGCAGCCTGGGCAGAAGACTAAGCACTCGTCGGGGCACTCGTTGGGGCAGGTGGCGTTGCAAGGCTTGGTGTGGTCCTTGGGGTTGTCGCAGGTGAGCACCTGGTTCCTCTTCCCCGGGTGGATCACCCTGCGGTTGGGTGGCAACGTCGTCGCTGGCGGCCCCTTAGCGCCGGCGGCATCCGCGGCAGCTGCGAAGGCGCACAAGGCCACCAAAGCGGCGAGCGCCACCACGAGCTGCTGCCTGGCCATCTTGGCACGGCCAATTGAACTGATCCAAGAGATGATCGCTGACTGTTGTTTGTGTGGCGGCGGTGGTGGTGTGTGGGGATGAGTTGTTGGACATGGAATGGTGCCAATTTATAGGTCATACGCTAAGTTCCGTTAGACAGATAGATACCTTGGGATGTGTAAAGATTAAGGGATTCCCTTGTGTTGGATTCAGAATTTGGGAAAGGTGCATGCATGCGTATGGCTTTTGCTCATCCTAATCCAACTTTAGCTACCTGGCTGAGCCGATCCAGCATATCTCTTGTTCAATACTCTATATAGAGATTCCTCTGCGTGTTTTCTTAACTGAACAATAGAGTGCCGCCCCTGAAGGAAATCGATCCTATATGGCCATGACATGAATGGTGGTACTCACTTGATTCCTGGCTTTAGTTACATACTCTCTACATACCTGTTGCTACACATCCGTGTTGGGAGGAAATGACAATCTTGGTAGGGTGTCAAGTCGGATCCCACTTGATCCAGTTCATTTTAAATTCTGTAGTACAAAATTTTATCAAAATTTTAGACAAGAAATCTCAAAATGCACTAGAGGTGAGACTTTGGTGGTGTTAGGAATAGACAACTTGTATTACTCTGGGGCCAAAGGCCACAATATATATTACAGGTACAGGACAAATATACAGAAAGCCCCAAACATATGGGAAAAAATACAATATACAGATATGTACATCTAACACCCCCCCCCCCCTAAACTCATGGTGGATCCACAACACTGAGTTTGGAGAGTAAGAAACCATGCTGCGCTCTGGTCTGTGCCTTCGTAAAGAAATCCGCCAACTGTAAATCTGAAGACACATACTGAAGCGCAACAACCTGAGCCTGCACCTGAGCACGTGTATAGAAAGCATCAACACCAATATGCTTGGTAAGCTCATGCTTGACCGGATCACGTGCAACACTAATAGCACCTGTACTGTCAGACAAAACCAGAGTGGGTGTGGTAATAGAGACCCCAAAATCCGCAAGTAACCACCGTAACCAGGTCACCTCAGCAGTCAACAAGGCCATAACACGCAACTCAGCCTCAACACTCGAACGGGAAACCATTGTATGTTTCTTCGTCTTCCAAGCAATGAGCGAACCACCAAGAAACACACAGTAAGCATAAAGGGAACGGCGATCCGAAGGATCACTCGCCCACGTAGCGTCCGAATAGCACTGGAGCTGGAGGGAGCTGGAACGAGGAAAGAAAAGGCGACGAGTGATCGTACCACGAAGATAACGAAGAACACGAAGAAGATGACTATAGTGAACAGTGGTAGGAGCAGAAACAAACTGACTCAGAATATGAACAGGATAAGAGAAGTCAGGACGAGTGACAGCAAGATAAACAAGGCTCCCAACAAGATGATGATAACGCGTCGGATAAGGAAGAGGATCACCATCAGTAGGTTGAAGCTTAACATTAAGCTCCATAGGGGTCTCAGCAGTGCGCTCATCCCCAAGAGCAGCACGAGCAAGAAGATCCTGAATATACTTTTCCTGAGAGATGTAAAAGCCATCAGGAGTGGAGGAAACCTCAATCCCAAGAAAGTATCGAAGAGGACCAAGATCAGTCATAAGAAACTAATCACGAAGACGAGACTTAACAAAGGCAATATACTCAGAATCATCACCAGTAATGATCATATCATCAACATAGAGAAGAAGAAGAAGAAGAAGAGTGCGTCCACGAGGAGAAGTGTGAACAAACAGCGCTGGATCATGAGCACTAGGGGAGAAACCAGCAGCAGTCACTACGGAAGCAAAGCGCTCAAACCAGGCACGAGGGGCCTGTTTGAGGCCATAAAGAGAACGTCGAAGACGACAAACCATCCCCTCGAGAACAGAATACCCAGGAGGAGGCTGCATATAAACCTCCTCACTCAACTCACCATTGAGAAAGGCGTTCTGAACATCAAGCTGGGACACAGACCAGTGACGAACAGAAGCAACAGCAAGAAGAGTACGCACAGTGGTCATATGAGCCATAGGAGCAAAGGTCTCATCATAGTCACGACCATGCTCCTGCTGAAAACCACGAGCCACAAGACGCGCTTTATAGCGCTCAAGAGATCCATGAGAGCGGGTCTTAATCTTATAGACCCACTTACACGTGATAGGACGAACACCGGGAGGGGGAGAAACAAGATCCCAGGTACCAGTGCGCTCAAGCGCAGCAATCTCCTCAGCCATGGCCAGCTGCCATTCAGGATGATGCTCAGCATCCCGATAAGAAGTCGGCTCGGAGGCAACAGAAAGACCATACTGACTAGGAGAGTAACGGTTGGGGGCACGACATTGCCGAACAGGACGAGTAGAGGGAAGCTCATCAGAGGAAGACGACTCAGGAGACGACGATGAAGAAGAAGGAATAGCAGAGGAAGATTCCGGAGAACGAGGAGAACTAGGAGAACTAGATGGAGCAGAGGAGGACAGTGTCGAAGAAGAGACATCAGGGGAAGGAGATCCTGAAGAAGACACAATAGGAGTAGAAGGAGGTGTGTCAGGAAAGAGAAGAAAAGAGATATCTTCCACCGGGTAGGTATGAGCGGTGGGACGAGGATAGAAAGGACGCGTCTCATCAAAAGTAACATCACGAGAGATACGCATCCGACGACCAACGGGATCCCAACAGCGATAGCCCTTATGCTCATCACTGTATCTAAGGAAGACACACTCAACAAACTGAGCGGTCAGTTTGGTGCGTTCGCGAGGAGCAAGGAGAACATAGCAAACACAACCAAACAAGCGAAGCATGGAGTAGTCTGGAGACTATCCAGATAGGCGCTCAAGAGGGATACCACCCTGCAGAGCGGCAGAAGACTGAATATTGATGAGGTAAGCCGACGTAGCGACAGCCTCACCCCAGAAATGCGGCGGAAGAGAAGAAGCAATCATCATGGCACTAGTGGTCTCAAGAAGATGGCGATGCTTACGCTCAGCAACGCCATTCTGGGCATGTGCGCCAGGACAGGAGAACTGAGCAAGAGTGCCCTGCTCAGCAAGAACACCTCGCAACATCTAGGAGATATACTCACCAGCAGAATCAGCACGAAACATACGAATTGGGGTAGAATATTGAGTACGAACCATGGCCGCAAAACGCTGATATATGGAGAGCACTTCACTGCGAGAGCGCATAAAATACAACCAAGTGTACCGATAAAAATCATCAATGAATAAAATATAGTAGCGATGGCCCCCTTTCGAAGCGAAAGGAGCCGGACCCCAAACATCAGAATGTACTAAATCAAAAGGTCGCTGAGATAAAGACGCGCTAGTAGGATAGGGAAGCTGAATCTGTTTACCCAACCTACAGCCCTGACAATGTAAAGACCCATCTCCTGAGATAGACCCCAGAAGACCACGATGAACTAATGACGACAGGCGAGAGTCACAAAGGTGACCAAGACGATGATGCCACTTGTCAAGGGAATTGTCACGGCAGATGCTGCAATCGGCAGCGAGTAGTAGAACGAGGGGCAAGGGCGGCCAGCCATCTGCGGAGCGAGATGAGGGCAAAGACACAGGGTTTTACCCAGGTTCGGCCCCCCGGAGGGTAAAGACCTACTCCTGCTAGATTGTATTATGAAGGTGGTACAATGGGCGAGCTCGGCGGCTAGGCGGCGAGTCGCTTGGGTGTATGATGGAACGTATCTCTACTCGCCCTACAGGGAGGTTTATATAGGCTCACCTCCCCTAGGGTTTACATATCTCAACCGATTCAGTTAAAGCTTTGGTACTCATTTAACCTAATCCTACTGGGCCTATCTACTCGCTTGGGCCTTCAGCTTCTAGTCGGTTGGTTCCTCGCTGGGCTTCAATCCAGTCGCCGTCTTGCAGGCCCACTCGCCAGTGATTGGGCCAGTCGGAAACGTCCTGCTGGGTATACCCCGGTAGGCACATCCCCATCAGTAGTCCCCGAGGCCGTCATCGACTTGGCGTAGGTGGCTGCTGGCAGTCGAAGCATACGGCTGCTGAGTAGACATCCAGTCGAATCGGCGGCGGGCTCCTGTACAAAGGAAAAACTAATCATACTGCTCGCGGCTTTGGCGAGTCGAGTCGGCGAAACACTGTCATAGTGGTTGGGTCGGCGAGCCGAGTGGCTGAAGTTGGACCGTTAAACGTGGTCAAACTAGCCGTTGGAGTAATCCAACGGTAACTTTTGGCGTAATCATCGCGCGGTAACGGTTCCCTGATTTGGCGGGTAACAACCACTATATAAGAGGAATGGCAGGCGATCAGAGAACCACCTTCTCACCATTTCCTCCGACTGCGCGCACCTTTCGCCTCCCTCCGCATCGCGACCCAGCCAACCGGAAATCCTCCGAGCCCCCACAAATCTTTCCGCCATGGCCCTCTCCACCGAACCTTGGGGCAGATCGAAGTGCACTAGGGCACAACTGGCTTCTTTTGAGGAGGCCGGGATCCTGCAAGCACTACAAGAAATGTGTTAACTTATGACCTTCTCATAGTGACGAGGAATGTAATCGTCATAGATTTATGACGATTTCGCACAAGATGGTCATATGCTGTTTGGAGAGGTCAAAATCCTATAAAATTACGATGATTTGTGTCAAAATCGTCATAATTTCATCACATGAAATCGTCATAACCTGCACGGTACAGGTTAGAGCCTTATTTATACCCCTTTTATGACCAATTTAAATCGTCATATTGTCTAAAATAATATACAATAAATCAACTAGTTGGCCACATCAGCAATTATGCTTATATGACATATCTATGTGTCAATTTATATATATGTCTAAAAATAATGGGAACAGGTAATGGGAAAAGAGGGAATCGAACCAGCTGAGACATTGTACATTTAAAGTGTTATAGTATTTTTTTAAATAGAATTGTACTATTTTGAATTAGGCCTTTTGTGGTTGCTTTACAAATCGCCCCGGTGTTTCACCTAACAGATGTTCAGCCAATCAGAATGCAAGAAGGAGACTACCAAGGATCACCCCATAGAAGCAGATCGTGTCCACAACAGCTCTATCGAACGGTGAGGCCCTCACCCACAAAAAATTGGAGAGAACTTAGCGCGCTGCCGAATTGATCTTGGCGTCGAGGTTTTGATTTTGGGCCGCGGGAGACCAAAACTTGGGCTAGGTCAAGCCTCATCCAACCACACCCACCCCACTCACGGTGAGACTCACCCATCGCGCAGACTCTCCCTCTCGTCTCCTCTAACCCATCCACACGCGCCGCCTCCGCCAACATCCGATCCCCCTCCTTCACGGGCGCCACACCGGCGGCCACCCATCCAGATCGGGAGGAACATCAGCCATACCCTAATCCCTCCCACCCTGCAGCGCTCCCATCTCCCTTCTCCACCCTACCCATCCATCGTGCCCGTCGCCGCCACCCATACCCTTATTCTATGCACGGAAGGGTTTCCAGGGGATCGGCGAGCACCCTTGTCAAGCTGGCGGTGGTCGGTGGTGCGGTCTGGCGGTGGTCAAGATCTCTCCCCTCCTCCATGGTGTCGCCCCTCATCCCTTCCTCCACGATATCTGTGGTCCGCGAAACCCTAGCGTATCGTCGTCAAGGACGATGCAGCCTAGGCTCGTGCGGCTACTCAGTCTCCCCCTTCTCGTCCATCGGCGTCACGGTGCAGCCCCATTTCCTTCCGTCCTAGCCTCCCACATCAGATCAGCCGCCGATGCCTCAGCGTGGCCATGAGATGGCCGCTCCTCTGGCTAGACCTGGCCATCTTCAGTAACCCAAGGACCTCGGCATCGGCGCCGCCATGGAGGGATTCTTCTGGTTATGCTCACAGCCACCCATGAGAGAGGGACCAGGACGCGATCCATGGAGGTGGAGATGGCCTTCACCGCCGCCAAGTCCCTTGCCACGAGCATTAGCGCCTGGGTTCCGTCCCTTCCGTCGGTGAGAACTCTAATCCCTCGTTGCTCTCATGGTGGGTTCATAAGCTGTTTTCCTATAGACTTGCTTGCTAGATGGATAGAATTCAAATAGATTTGCATTTTGAGCATAATTGGCAGTGTTTTATAATTTCATTTTGGATGCATACTTGCTTCTGTAAGCAAGCTAATGTCCCCGTTGGTATATTTGACAAGTAATTAAGTCCATTTTATTCATGGTGATAAACTGGTAGCTATCAAATAATTATTTCTATGTTCTATATTTGTTCGATTTAGTATCTATAAATATGCTAGTTGATGTCTCCATTAGCTTATTCATCAAGTATGGAATAATCCACTGTTAATAATCTCCTCCAAAAATGTACATGGAAGTTCTAACTGCTGATGTGCCCATTCCTATTAGCTGAACATTGTTGTAAGTTTATAAGCAACTGAATTGACAAGCATATGCTACTGTAGTATTTCCTAGGTTGGTATACTCATCTTAAGTTCATTGTATATCCAACATACTATCAAAGTACCAATGCTGCCATGCATATTTGTCACGCACTTGCTAGATATCTTTATTCTATTTTTTACATTTCTTAAAACATGCACATATATATAGCTTGATATTGGAAATAATTGTCTCCACTTGACACTTTCATGTAAATACTTCCAAGTTCAACTGTTCCTACATGGTGGAGTCTCGCACTGATCCGGTGTCTCCGACCTCGGCATCCACACGAAGGAGCAGCGGCAAGGGGAAGGGGGATGGGTGTTCCTCATAGACGATGAGGATGTCGCTAGTGCGGTGGACAAGGGGAAGGGGGATATGCTGGCCGGTGAGGGGTCATCGGGAGGCAGCGCAACGAGGATGCGGTCACTAGGGTGCTGGATTCCAGATTCTGCAGGTAATCACCGTTTTGTTATGGTGTATTGTCTAGTACCTTTGTACTGTACTGTTATTATTGAGCTTTACCGCCTGAATAATTTCCTTTCTTACACATCTACCACGCCAATCTAAGAGTTGGATGAGACTTTCATGCTCAACGCTGGAATGTCCGCTTGGTTGAGAGGATTCAACGCTGGGATGGTGGTTTATCTGTGTCGTTTCCGATCTATCCACGTGGAGGTGAGCGCAATCAAGCTGTTGGTTCGATTTACTTCATGAATTCGTTCGGATTTGTTTTGGTGTATAATTTACTATGGTTGGACAGTAGTTCAAACAGCCTTAGTTCAAACATTCTCCTAACTTTCAGAATCAGGGAATGGTGTTGTTGGATTTCTTATCTATTCCTAAGGTGCATGCTTTACTGGCAAGTGGTTTAGTTTCAGTTTCTGCAACCGGTAGTCATGGCTGGTGCTCTAGTGACTGGTCTCATCTGGCAACTATACTGTTTTCAACATTTTACCTTTTGTCATTTGCAGAATAGAAGAGAGCTCACGTCTGTGATAATTTACACTTGTTTTCTCTAGTTTGCAGCTGCCTAGAGCACTAGTGTTGTAAGGCCTTTGTGTTGTGAGTTGTGCCCTTCATATACTCCCTCCGTCCCAAAATAAGTGAATTGGCTTTCTCTAGATTCGCATCTATCTATATACTAAAACGTGTATTGATACGTGTTAATCTAGACAAACTCAAGTCACTTATTTTAGGACTGAGGGAGTATTATTTTTTGATGTAATCCTCTAGTGCTATGCAAAGCATTGAGTTTTATTTTGACATGGCAAAGTACCAAGTTAATATCAAGGAAAAATTGCAGATTTAGAATCATGTTAGTTAAGTAGCTAGGTTACTTACATTCTTCCAAATATGCAAACGATCTGGATTCTGATTTTTCTTGTAGTTTTCCATTTTATTTCGTGAGACTATTAAGAGTCATTTCTATGAAACGTTTGATATGGCTGCCAGTAAATTCTCGTTGTAGACAACTGATATCACAAGTATAAAAGTAATTTTTGGTAATGTTAGTCCACCTGAAATTTAAAGATTACGTCATGGCATTTCCTTTTGTTAATTTGTACCGCCTCCATAAGGTACATACATAATAAATAAAACAGGAATATCAAAAAAATGGATAAGCTCTTAAGTTGCTCTCCATTGTTTCTGTTTGCGTAGACCATGGAGATCATTGATTATATAGAAAGTTCTAGGAGAAAGCACTTTTATTTTCCTTTGTTCCCATCTGAAAATATCTTTGTCGAAGCATTGCCAACAGTGGTACTGCACCGTCCGCACATCTCTTGCCAAAATTGTGTATTTCAGCCTGCAGTAAGCTATTTTCTTCAATATTTTGCTTCTTCTGTTGTGCTCTCCATATCAGTTGTGCCTGTGCAGTTGTAATCTTGCACAAAGACAATGAATGTATGTTTTGTTTCTGGTTGCTAGTTGCAATATATCGTATCTACTAGAGAATCTTGATATGTTAATATTTCCTAGTAGAAAACTGTGAATAGTAATTCTACATAGATTCTATTTTTGAGAAAACAGTGTTATCCTGTAGATTTACGGTTGTTGTTGTCTCTCTCGTGTGCTTTAAGTCAGAGCCTCCAAATTTATTCTTGCAAAATCTGCTCTGCTGACCATATTCTTGGTTGAGAGGATTTCCCAATGTAACAGATCTTTCACTTCCAAGGTAATGTATGATTATAAGTGGTAAGATCTCTATCGTTAGTGTCAGGCAGACCTTTGTCATATAGTAGAAAAATGGATGGTGGTACCGACCGAATCGATGCTTCAACTGATGATTCCAGATAACCTAGGATTGATTACCTCTAAATGCCTGTTTTTACCATTTGTGCATGACCAACAAAACCATTTGTGTGGAGTTTATGGGCATCATGCATCAGATTTCTTTTTTCTGTCTGATGCAATTGAGATAAACCCCTTTTGTCCAACGGATCAAAAATTAATCAGTGAACTAGTTCCAGATTCCATCACATCCCTAGAACTACTAGTAGTCCCCTAGAAGGCTGGAAATACTAGTAGCGCACTAGTGCTAATGAACTGACAATAGATTTGTGGACACAAAATTGATAAAAAAAATACTGTGAGAATATGTATATCACACCTGCTAACATTCAATATGTGTACCTTGTATCGTTTGAGCCATCTCTGTACAGAACACAAATGAAGCTTCCTTGCCATAAGACTTTCAGTATTTCTGCTCCAGTTGCTGCTCGTCATTTTCCGTGCCTAACTTTTAGAGTCTTATTTGCACTACTGATTGATACCAGGAAATCTTTATTACTGACAAGCATTCATATAGACAATATCTTGTGCACACTTCGGTCAAGCTTAAAAGATTTGGCGTCTTGTGCACACTTTGTCCCGCGGCGTCTTCCTCCCGCCTCAAGTCCTTCATCTGCTTCAGGTTCCCTAAATGTTTCTTATACATATTTGAGATGGTGTTTCTCATGGTGTTTGAGAATACCTAATTGCCTTTTTGTTGGACTTCTTGTGTTTGACTTCTTACGCTTGCACACATAGTCATTGGTGATGTAGATGATACAGCTGATCTTTTGCACAATATATAAGTTGAGTGTATAATGGTTGAGCGGTAAGCTTAACCTTCTGATGCATGTATCTTGAGGTACCTGAGATGTTCTAAAAGAATGTAATACTATCCATTTAGTGTTATATTCTCTCATTCATGCTTTAATGGAAAGCTGCATCTTGAATATATTTTTGCTCCTGTTTATAATTGTTGGCATATATTACCTTATTGGATATATCATCTCTTTTACAAGCTACAATACATGCTGAATAAGTTGGAGAAAGAGGAAGCGTGGAAGTTCCAGGAAGAGGAAGCATGAAGAAGTTCCAGGAAGAGGAAGCGTGAATAAGTTTGGATTTTATTCTTTCTATAAACTTTTTATTGTATTTTGGTAGCTCCACTGATGTGAACTATGTAGAACTGTGTATGATTGTAATGTGCCGATCATAATGTGCTCTGTTTGAATCAAAATGATTATGTATATTCTGTTGGTCTTGATTAAATTGTTAGATTTTAATTACTGAGAAAATATACACTAGCAACTGGGACCGTATGAATTACGGAAGACCAGGTGTGACCGGCCCAAAATAAGAAGGCCCAAAGTAAAAGTCTGTCCAAAGAAAAGGCCAATGCAACGAAACAAAAAAATGCTAGAATGATGGGCTTGGCCCATGTAGCTAACCAGATTTGACGAGAAAATCAATCCAGAATAGTTGGGCTAAGCCCATGTGGAATCCAGAAATGGACTGGGCTGATTTTGATTTAAGACGATTTAATTTCGTCACAATTTTGCCACGTAGGATCAGCCACGTAGGATCTGACTTGGCATGCTAGATGGCCCGTGATGATATTGGATCGTCATAGACGTTATGACGATCCAATATCGTCATAAAAGGTTATGACGATTTTATCAAAAACGTCGTTATAGTTCATTTGCGACGCCCAGCTTTCGACGATCTCAAAATCGTCATAAAATCGTCATAAACAGACTATTATGACGATTTTGTGACGAAAATAGAGGGTCATATATTGCCAGATTTCTTGTAGTGAAGCCGGCTGCTGGCGCATCCCCGCGGCCGGAGAGGTGACTCCGAACCCGCGAGAGAGGGAGTTCATCTGCTTCACCAGCCATCTTGAACGGGGGCTAGGGTTCCCCACGTCCCTGTTCTTCCGGCGCTTCTGCGCCTACTATGGGATCCAGCCATTGGATCTGGGTCCCCACAGCATCGAGCAGCTCGACATCTTCGTGGCGTTCTGCAAGTGCTACTTGGGCTGCCGGCCCTACTTCCCTCTGTGGCAAGATCTGTCTCATGGACGGATCAGCCGCGAGGAAGCGGGCGGCCCAATGCTAGCCGCGGGCGGCCTAACCTTCCAGCTGAAGTCGAAGGCTTCATTCTTTGACCTGATGCTACCAGCCAAGGCGGCGAGCGACTGGAAGAAATCGTGGTTCTACGTAGCCGAGGCGACCCCGTAGGGCGAGTCGGCGATTCCGCGGTACTCCGCCAACCGGTCCGAGCCGCGCCGCCTTCAAATCGGCAAGCTCCCCAACGACCAGCGGATGGTCGTTGACGAAATGCTTCAGACCATCCGCGGTCTGAAGAAGAAGGGCCTCCAGACGATAAATCTGTACAACTGCTGGCTCGGGCGGCGGCTCGTTCCGTTGGCCCGGCGCGAGCACTATATGTACCAGTACACCGGCCGGGACGACTCGACGAAGGCCTGCCTCACCGAATGGAAGCTCGAGGACTACCTCCCAGCACTGAAGAAAATCACTCAGGCGGTGTACCTGGATGCACAGGCTGGGGTCGCCCCCTACACCGTAAAGCGTCCATCCCCAACGGTAATCGCTTCACTTCGCTCGCAGTCGCAGTTTTTGCAGTCGCGGTAATTCTGATTTCGTCTTGTGTTCATTGCAGCTATTCCAAGTGGTGGAAGGATGGCTCCCGCCTTCAGACGACGAGAACTCGAGCTCGTCCGTCTAGGACGTGGGCGAGTCGCCTCCCGCCAAGGGCGATGCCAGGAGTGACGAGGGCGACAGCGACGATGAGTCCGAAGAAGAAGTCGCCCCGCTGCTCCGCAAGACCCGTGGGCAGCGTCAACGCGAGCTTGAGGCAAGCAAAAGCCTCGAGCGTCATGACGACGACGACGAACTTCCAGAAACCACCTCGCGCCGCCAGGCTACTCCATCGAAAAAGAAGAAGAAGGGAAAGGAGGCGAAGGCCCCTCCGAGGAAGACGAAGACGAAGCCGACGAGGCCGGCCTCGCCACCACATTCAGCGAGCAGTTCTGACGCCCCCAGCCCGGCCAAGGATGAGGCGCCGCCGACGACGGCCGCGCTGGACACGGCCACCATCGAGGTGCCCCTGGCGTCGATGCCTCCGCCATTCGCCCCAGTCTCAGGGCTGGGGGACGCTCCGGCCGTAGCGGCTTCGCCTCGCAGGGAAGCTCCTGTCGAAGAGGTTACAGAGGCTCCGGTTGCAGCCTCGACGACGAAGAAGCCGTCCGTGTCTTGGGCACGCGACGTCCTGGACATGGGGCTCAACCGCCGACTGGGCCCTGAACTGGAGAAGCCAGCCGGCCTCCGTACGGGGCTGCGCTTCATTCCGGTCGCCAAGTGAGTACACTCGCCTCCCTTTGTCTTCCATAATCGCTTGAATTATCTTGCTTACATGATTGATGTACAGGACCGGAGTGAAAAGGATGGGTCACCCGACCGTGGCTAAGGTGCCACCCGTCGTCAGCGAAGAGGATCCTTCCCGCAAGAGGAAGGCGGACGAAGTCACCGCTCCTGCGGATGGCGGCAAGAAGGCCAAGGGCGACGACGTTGTCACGATTTCTGATGACACGGCGGTCGCGCCGGCTGGACCCGTAACGGAAGCGGCCGCGTCCACGAAGGAGGGCGCTCCCCTGCCTGGAACGGCCGAGCCGACCTCCTTTGGGGCGGGTGCTTCCATCGCCACCTTCCCGCGCTTCGTGGCCAAAGCGGCCGCGGCGAGTGGAACTTCGCCCTCGAGCCACGCTCCTGGGACCGCCGATGCTGAAGTCGACCAGCGTCGTGGGCATACGCCGGCTCTCCTCGCGTCCGTGGACGCGATACAACTCCATGGCATGCTTGGCGCAGCCATCCAGGTATATCCAGTCCCCGAGGATCAGGTCGGTGCTTTGTAGCGGCCTGATTCTTTTAGTGTCTTATTTGTATTTTTCGCGTCCAGTCCCCGAGTGCGCACTCGCTGAATTTCAGCCGGTGGGTCCTTGAGATTTCTTGATTGCCAGTCCCCAAGTGCGCACTCGCTGAATTTTAGCGGGTGGGCACTTAGGAATTTCTTGATTGCCAGTCCCCGAGTGCGCACTCGCTGAATTTCAGCGGGTGGGTACTTAGGAATTTCTTGATTGCCAGTCCCCGAGTGCGCACTCGCTGAATTTCAGCGGGTGGGCACTTAGGAATTTTGCGTTGGTTAACTTTTTTGGGTGATGTGCAGGGTCTGCAACTTGAATCGGCTGACCGATTGGCAACGAAACACCGCGCGGAGAAAGAACTGGCCATCGTCCAGGAGGCGAACAAAGGGCTTCAGGCGGTTGCTGCAAAGGCAGAAGAAGCTCGCTAGGGACTTGTCCCCGCGGGGGAACTGGCGGCGGCACAATCGGCTTTGAGTTCGGCTGAACAGCGGATCATCGACCTCGAGCGCGAGCTGCGGGAGGCGAAGGAAGAAGCGAGCTCAGCTGACGGGCGAGCCAAGGCCGCCATTACAGCCGCCGAAGAGGATCGCAAAGTGTCGGACACCCTTGTTGCTGGGCTTCAGGACGACCATACTTCGCTTCAGTGCTTCATCACGGATCTCGCCCGCCCGTTGATTGGTAAGTGCGTCTGCCTCTGCCAGTAGTTGTGCCTTTTGTGGTGTCCGTCGTATTCATTATTGTCTTCTACTCGCAGGTCGCATCATCGATAGCGCGGAAGAGGCAAGCTCGTTTGACGTGCGACAGTGTGTAGCCACGCTTGTCGACTCGGCGACGTTGTCGGCGACGTGCATCCGTGCCTATCTCCAAGAGATATCGCCCACGGAAGTGATTCCCAGCGACCTCTGTGGCATCCCGCAAAACCACTACTAGAAAATCGCGTTGTTTTTGTGCATTCCATCATCATGACCGCATGCTCATGTCATCATGCCACATTGCATTTGAGCATCGTCATCATCTTGCATTTGCTTGCATAAAATTATTTGCGGAAAAACCGGTTCATGTTTTCTAAACGCCCGTCTTAATTCAAACGCAAACCCCGGGTCTCTGGATTATTTTGTTTTGCCTGTTATCGGGTTGCCAAGGCCCTGTTTAAAATAAATAAAACTTTGAATTATTTTCAGTAGGGGCAGTCGAACGGGCCGGTTCGACCCGAACGACCACCCCAGAATAAACGGTCCATTTAAATCGGTCCGCCTAAATTCCTAAACATACCCAACCTAGTCTACCCACACCCCCTCCACCTCACCCCCACCTATCACAGGCTGCCACATCACTTTGGCCATCCCCCTCCAACAAAAATCTGCCACTTGGCCTCTCTCCCTCTTCCTCTCTCCCTCAGCCTACCCCACTCACCCAGCCCCAGCTAACCCAAACCCACACACGCACGCACACCGACAGCCCCCTGGAACCCGCCCCTGCCCCGATCCCCACGCGGGACCCACCCCTGGCCCCCTGTCCCCGCTCTCTCCTTCCTCCCTCTCCCCTCATATCTCTCCCCCGACACCGCACCCCGCCGCCCACGCCAACCCGCCGCCAGCCACCTCCAGCACCAACCCTCCCCGGTGCCGGCGAGCCGCGCCCTCCGCCCTTCTCCCTCACCGCGCCGCACCACCCCCTCAGCCCCTTCTCTCTCTCTCCTGCGCGCGCCCGGCCCCGCACAGCTTCCCGTCGCCGGCGTCCGAGCTCGCCCGGCCGGCCTCCCTCCCCTCCGACGTGACCGCGCCGCCTCCCCGACCCCAGGCTCCACCGCCGCCCGCCGGACCTCCCCCGCCCTCCTCGTCCGCCTCCGTCAACACCGCCTCGCCGGCCCGTTCCCCCACCAGCCTCGGCCTCCGCCACCGGCGCCTCCCGGCGAGCCCCGCCGCCCGTGGCCCTCCTCTCCCCCAGCGCCTCCACCACCGCGACCCCTTGCCGGACCTCCCGCCTCGCCGGACCGAGCCGCCTCCACCTACCCTCGCCCCGAGCGCCGCCGCGTCCGGCGCAGCCGCCGGCCGTCGCGCGCCTCGCCGTCTTCCCCTCCTCGACGCCAAGAGCTCCTCCGCCCCGCCCCGCGCGTCCCTGAGCCGAGCCGCCGCCAGGGCCGGAGCCGTCCCCGGCCGCCCGCCATAGTCATCTTGCCTCCGCCGCCGGCGCTCGTGGGCGTGGCCGCCCCGCTCCCTCCCGTAGCCGCCGGTCGCCATCGCCCCCACCGCATGCGCAGGAGCGTCCGCCGCCGCATGGTCTCCTCTGCTTCGCTCCCGCTGCCGCCGTCCTCTCCCCGGCATGCGCCTCTTCCTCCTCTGCCTCGCGCGCGTACCTCTCCGGCAGCTCGCCTCCCGCCGCCGAGCCCTGCGCCTTCTGCCTCCGGTTCCGCCACCAGCCGCCCTATAACCTCCGTCCGCGGGCCCACTTCACCGTCAACCGCCGCTGTGAGCGCTGTCTGGCTTGGTGCTCTTGGATGAGGCCCCTGATGGATGTGTTCATGTTCAGCTGCTAGTCCTTGGCAACATCTAAGGCAGACCCTCTTGTGTCGTTCTCGACCATATCAGATGCCAAACTCTGTTGTGCACCGACAAGTTCTACCGCTCGGAACGGAACCCAAGACCACCGAGGCCGTCCCAATCCCGTCATCGACAACCGTCGCGGAACATCTTCGACATGGGACGTCAAGGCCTCCGTCATGAAACTAAGATCAGCCACACGGAGCCGAAGACCGCGGAACGCCAAGGTCTTTCCCCCGGAACGTCGAGTGCTTCTTTCCGGATCCGAAGCCGCCAAGTTTTCCATAGAACGACAAGCACTTCATCCCGAACGCCAAGACCGACTCGATGGCGCGGACCCGACAAGAGCTTCGCAACGACAAGAACGACACCGACCAAAACGAACCCGATGCGCCTCGACGCCACGCCAAGTTCGTCTACCCGAACGCCAAGATCTACCCAGTAATCCGAGAACGATCCCGGAGTCCGAACCTCGTTCCCGTCGAACCCTGAGACCGACCCTGAACCCCGGAACCCCAAGATCTGCCGAACCCTAATGTGTGAACCCAAACCCGAGACCTTATTTTATAATGATATATCTGATACATATTGAATTGTTCATGCATGCATATTTGTGTGGTTTGGGGGCCTTATGCCGATTCACCATATAATTAAATATGGGGCCCATATGCGGGCAAATCTAGTCTCATATTGGCCTCATTTAAATTTGTGTAGCGAACCGGTGCTATCTTTTGCCATGTTAATACAACATTTAAATTGCGGGGGTTCTAAACAACATGAACCACCTAATTAATTGTCGGAACCCCGGTTCCGCTTAATATGACCTAATTGCATCGCACCTTTGCCATGCCATGCATCATATCATAAGCATGCCGATCTTTTGCCGTAGTATTAAATATTGCATCCGGTGTTTATTCTAGTGTTTTGCTTCTTCGCGGATAAGGCCGTTGAGTTGATGCGAGTGTCGACCCGATCTTCGGTTGAACCTTCGGCAATGTTTTCAGGCGAGCATCTCCCCCTTTCTACCTATCTTACTTTTATAGTATTTATTTCCCTCCTGTTGATCTATTGCTATCTGTGTTGCGTTGCTCTAGTTTTCGTACCCGTAATATCCCTTACAGCCCTATATTGCCTTGGACACATCCTATTACCTGTTGTTTGGTAGATAGTTGGACTCGCGCGTCGTAGTCGCTTGCTCAAGTGCTGTTGCGTATTGACAAGTGCCACAGCTGTTGGAGAATTGCCGCCTGTTTGATGTTGGAGATGATCATGGTTTTACTTATAGTTCACTTTAATTCCTGTTTAACAACTAAAATTGAAGTAAGCAGAGGCATCGGTGGGTGATAGATAATATTTGGTTTCCGAACGCCCACTTGTGTCCCGTAGGACCCCGAGTACTTCATACCTGTTCCTTGATTTATCGCGTTATCCACATACGGGGAATTATGGGCCCCCCTTAGCCAGAGCTTGATTCAGTCTTATTTCTTGGGGCCACAAACTAGTTTGAGGTTTTATTTACTATCCTGTACTTATGCCATGCTACTTCTGTATTTACGATTGTGCGAGGAGCACACTGTACTGTTTAGGTAAGCGGAGTGTTTTCGCGGTATCGACAAGCCCAGTCACACTTTCGGGTTCCCAGTCGTTTACAGCCATTGTCGCAAACCTTGAGTCCGTCTCGGAGTCAGCTATCTTCGTTGCGGATCTACTCAATGGGGTGGCCCCCTGAAATATTTCTGAATCTTGTGATTGCTCTGTCGTGAAGACCTCGTTGGGTTTTGATTTGGTTTTTCCGAGGTTGATCGTGTGTGTGTTGCTATTTGTGCACCCCGGCCGGGTTAAAACTTTCTGAAAGCCGTGTCCGCGGTTATGGACGACTTGGAGCACAGTATCTCGATCATAGACAAGCATAACTAAAGTAGTGCTATAAATTTGACTTTATAATGACTAATAATCAGCTTCACTATAATGGAATGGCTAAATAATACTGCCCACAATTGCTTGTTTGGAGTGTCGCTTGCGACCATTGTACCTGACTAGTAAGTATGGCAACTACAACGGAATGGCTAAATAAAAGTACCAACAACTGCTGGGTTTTTGGGTTATCTCATGCTAATTGTATTTGACTAGTAAGTGTCGCAACTACAACAGAATGGTTAACTAAAATGGCCCACTGCTTATTTTATCAGGATGATTATCTGAACCTGTCTAGTAATTGCTGCAACGATAACTGAATAAATAAAACTGCCAACTGTGTGAGTTCCTCGGTTGACTTCCTCGTTTGGTATCGAGGGGGAAACACCAGGATGGGTTGTTTGGTGTTAGTTTCAGGTTGGATCCGGATAGGTCATTCTTATCCCTCTCTGATAACCGCCAGTTGTATCGAGTCTCTATAGGTTGTTTAGTGCATGCTGCCGCTGCCGCTCAGTCCACCATACCTATGTAGGCGAGGACCGCCGAATTCTAGCCTCGCCGTGTACTGGCCTCAGTACTGACGCTCCTCTTTTTCCTTTGCCCTTTGTCGGCACCCCTTTTGTTTTAGCAGGTTTTGAGATCGACGCCGTTAGCAGGGATACCCTTCCGGCTTGGCCTGGCAAGGGTTATGGACGCCATTGGTTATTCTTCAGGGCTCTTAGCCCCATTTGCATCTTGTCCGTAGCTGGACGCTCTATCATTTTCAAGGTGATTTGGATCTTTGTATATTATATCCGTATTCTTGACTCATGGATTCGCTGTTGTATAGCTATCTGTTCTGTGGGTCCCATCGAGGACTGTTGTGTAATGTTATTACTTCGTTTTCCACCCGCACGAAAGTGCCTGGTGGGCACCTTTGAATCGTTTCTATGCGGGTTTGGCGGGAATCGCTGAAACTTGCATAGGGTCGATTCTGAGGGTGTTACAGAGTGGTATCAGAGCTCAGCAGTTACGATACCCCACAAGTCCAGCCTGTAGGATAACCTAGCTAACGGCCGAAGTAGAGTGTCAAAACTATTTTGCAAAATCGGTTGGATAGTTCTGATTAGGTCTGATTTTACTCCTTACCCCTCTGCTATTCTCCTCTTATCTCGATGTGTTTTGAATCCGCTCTCTTCTCTGTCTTCGAGTCCAGGAATTCTCGTGGTTGGGTTTCCGTCGTACCTTCAGGGTTTCGCTTCCCCCTCTGATAACGGTGTTCTACCATCCGGTGTTCATGCTGCCTGAGGAGTCCGTCTACTGTGGTACCATTCTTTGTTCCTTGTTTGTGCCTTCCGGTGTTTTCCGACGCGACGACATCATCTACGCCAGATCCGATGCAGAGCCTGCGTCACTCCCTTTGTTTCCAAACCTCGATTGTCGAGATCTTCAGTCTGATTCCGAGAGTTGGTTGCATAATCCGCCTATTCGTGTGCAGAGTAATGGTTTGGGTGCGGGATGGAGTAGCTACCATACCACTACTCTTATCATTCGCTCTTGTACGTCGAATCAGTGGATCCAGCAGTTTTACTCCTTCCACGATAGCTAGAGGTGGCTTTATTTGTTGATACCTCTACCTTCGACCTTTTGTTCCCGGAGTGTTCCCTCGACGATCCCGGACAACGACCTCTTGTTAGTGGTGTCGCGAGGATCTACACGAAGCGAGAAGATGCAGATCGCCGACCTTCCTTCCGGTACCATGAGGCGGATCTCGAGGGCGAGATCCCTTGTTAGTGGTGTCGAATTGTGGCATCCCGCAAAACCACTACTAGAAAATCGCGTTGTTTTTGTGCATTGCATCATCATGACCGCATGCTCATGTCATCATGCCACATTGCATTTGAGCATCATCATCATCTTGCATTTGCTTGCATAAAATTATTTGCGGAAAAACCGGTTCATGTTTTCTAAACGCCCGTCTTAATTCAAACGCAAACCCCGGGTCTCCGGATTATTTTGTTTTGCCTGTTATCGGGTTGCCAAGGCCCTGTTTAAAATAAATAAAACTTTGAATTATTTTCAGTAGGGGCAGTCGAACGGGCCGGTTCGACCCGAACGACCACCCCAGAATAAACGGTCCATTTAAATCGGTCCGCCTAAATTCCTAAACATACCCAACCTAGTCTACCCACACCCCCTCCACCTCACCCCCACCTATCACAGGCTGCCACATCACTTTGGCCATCCCCCCTCCAACCAAAATCTGCCACTTGGCCTCTCTCCCTCTTCCTCTCTCCCTCAGCCTACCCCACTCACCCAGCCCCAGCTAACCCAAACCCACACACGCACGCACACCGACAGCCCCCTGGAACCCGCCCCTGCCCCGATCCCCACGCGGGACCCACCCCTGGCCCCCTGTCCCCGCTCTCTCCTTCCTCCCTCTCCCCTCATATCTCTCCCCCGACACCGCACCCCGCCGCCCACGCCAACCCGCCGCCAGCCACCTCCAGCACCAACCCTCCACGGCGCCGGCGAGCCGCGCCCTCCGCCCTTCTCCCTCACCGCGCCGCACCACCCCCTCAGCCCCTTCTCTCTCTCTCCTGCGCGCGCCCGACCCCGCACAGCTTCTCGTCGCCGGCGTCCGAGCTCGCCCGGCCGGCCTCCCTCCCCTCCGACGTGACCGCGCCGCCTCCCCGACCCCAGGCTCCACCGCCGCCCGCCGGACCTCCCCCGCCCTCCTCGTCCGCCTCCGTCAACACCGCCTCGCCGGCCCGTTCCCCCACCAGCCTCGGCCTCCGCCACCGGCGCATCCCGGCGAACCCCGCCGCCCGCGGCCGTCCTCTCCCCCAGCGCCTCCACCACCGCGACCCCTTGCCGGACCTCCCGCCTCGCCGGACCGAGCCGCCTCCACCTACCCTCGCCCCGAGCGCCGCCGCGTCCGGCGCAGCCGCCGGCCGTCGCGTTCCTCGCCGTCTTCCCCTCCTCGACGCCAAGAGCTCCACCGCCCCGCCCCGCACGTCCCTGAGCCGAGCCGCCGCCAGGGCCGGAGCCGTCCCCGGCCGCCCGCCTCAGTCATCTTGCCTCCGCCGCCGGCGCTCGTGGGCGTGGCCGCCCCGCTCCCTCCCGTAGCCGCTGGTCGCCATCGCCTCCACCGCATGCGCAGGAGCGTCCGCCGCCGCATGGTCTCCTCTGCTTCGCTCCCGCTGCCGCCGTCCTCTCCCCGGCATGCGCCTCTTCCTCCTCTGCCTCGCGCGCGTACCTCTCCGGCAGCTCGCCTCCCGCCGCCGATCCTTGTGCCTTCTGCCTCCGGTTCCGCCACCAGCCGCCCTATAACCTCCGTCCGCGGGCCCACTTCACCGTCAACCGCCGCTGTGAGCGCTGTCTGGCTTGGTGCTCTTGGATGAGGCCCCTGATGGATGTGTTCATGTTCAGCTGCTAGTCCTTGGCAACATCTAAGGCAGACCCTCTTGTGTCGTTCTCGACCATATCAGATGCCAAACTCTGTTGTGCACCGACAAGTTCTACCGCTCGGAACGCCTTCCCGAAACCCAAGACCACCGAGGCCGTCCCAATCCCGTCATCGACAACCGTCGCGGAACATCTTCGACATGGGACGTCAAGGTCTCCGTCATGAAACTGACAAGATCAGCCACACGGAGCCGAAGACCGCGGAACGCCAAGGTCTTCCCCCCGGAACATCGAGTGCTTCTTTCCGGATCCGAAGCCGCCAAGTGTTCCATAGAACGACAAGCACTTCACCCCGAACGCCAAGACCGACTCGATGGCGCGGACCCGACAAGAGCTTCGCAACGACAAGAACGGCACCGACCAAAACGAACCCGATGCGCCTCGACGCCACGCCAAGTTCGTCTACCCGAACGCCAAGATCTACCCAGTAATCCGAGAACGATCCCGGAGTCCGAACCTCGTTCCCGTCGAACCCTGAGACCGACCCTGAACCCCGGAACCCCAAGATCTGCCGAACCCTAATGTGTGAACCCAAACCCGAGACCTTATTTTATAATGATATATCTGATACATATTGAATTGTTCATGCATGCATATTTGTGTGGTTTGGGGGCCTTATGCCGATTCACCATATAATTAAATATGGGGCCCATATGCGGGCAAATCTAGTCTCATATTGGCCTCATTTAAATTTGTGTAGCGAACCGGTGCTATCTTTTGCCATGTTAATACAACATTTAAATTGCGGGGGTTCTAAACAACATGAACCACCTAATTAATTGTTGGAACCCCGGTTCCGCTTAATATGACCTAATTGCATCGCACCTTTGCCATGCCATGCATCATATCATAAGCATGCCGATCTTTTGCCGTAGTATTAAATATTGCATCCGGTGTTTATTCTAGTGTTTTGCTTCTTCGCGGATAAGGCCGTTGAGTTGATGCGAGTGTCGACCCGATCTTCGGTTGAACCTTCGGCAATGTTTTCAGGCGAGCATCTCCCCCTTTCTACCTATCTTACTTTTATAGTATTTATTTCCCTCCTGTTGATCTATTGCTATCTGTGTTGCGTTGCTCTAGTTTTCGTACCCGTAATATCCCTTACAGCCCTATATTGCCTTGGACACATCCTATTACCTGTTGTTTGGTAGATAGTTGGACTCGCGCGTCGTAGTCGCTTGCTCAAGTGCTGTTGCGTGTTGACAAGTGCCACAACTGTTGGAGAATTGCCGCCTGTTTGATGTTGGAGATGATCATGGTTTTACTTATAGTTCACTTTAATTCCTGTTTAACAACTAAAATTGAAGTAAGCAGAGGCATCGGTGGGTGATAGATAATATTTGGTTTCCGAACGCCCACTTGTGTCCCGTAGGACCCCGAGTACTTCATACCTGTTCCTTGATTTATCGCGCTATCCACATACGGGGAATTATGGGCCCCCCTTAGCCAGAGCTTGATTCAGTCTTATTTCTTGGGGCCACAAACTAGTTTGAGGTTTTATTTACTATCCTGTACTTATGCCATGCTACTTCTGTATTTACGATTGTGCGAGGAGCACACTGTACTGTTTAGGTAAGCGGAGTGTTTTCGCGGTATCGACAAGCCCAGTCACACTTTCGGGTTCCCAGTCGTTTACAGCCATTGTCGCAAACCTTGAGTCCGTCTCGGAGTCATCTATCTTCGTTGCGGATCTACTCAATGGGGTGGCCCCCTGAAATATTTCTGAATCTTGTGATTGCTCTGTCGTGAAGACCTCGTTGGGTTTTGATTTGGTTTTTCCGAGGTTGATCGTGTGTGTGTTGCTATTTGTGCACCCCGGCCGGGTTAAAACTTTCTGAAAGCCGTGTCCGCGGTTATGGACGACTTGGAGCACAGTATCTCGATCATAGACAAGCATAACTAAAGTAGTGCTATAAATTTGACTTTATAATGACTAGTAATCAGCTTCACTATAATGGAATGGCTAAATAATACTGCCCACAATTGCTTGTTTGGAGTGTCGCTTGCGACCATTGTACCTGACTAGTAAGTATGGCAACTACAACGGAATGGCTAAATAAAAGTACCAACAACTGCTGGGTTTTTGGGTTATCTCATGCTAATTGTATTTGACTAGTAAGTGTCGCAACTACAACAGAATGGTTAACTAAAATGGCCCACTGCTTATTTTATCAGGATGATTATCTGAACCTGTCTAGTAATTGCTGCAACGATAACTGAATAAATAAAACTGCCAACTGTGTGAGTTCCTCGGTTGACTTCCTCGTTTGGTATCGAGGGGGAAACACCAGGATGGGTTGTTTGGTGTTAGTTTCAGGTTGGATCCGGATAGGTCATTCTTATCCCTCTCTGATAACCGCCAGTTGTATCGAGTCTCTATAGGTTGTTTAGTGCATGCTGCCGCTGCCGCTCAGTCCACCATACCTATGTAGGCGAGGACCGCCGAATTCTAGCCTCGCCGTGTACTGGCCTCAGTACTGACGCTCCTCTTTTTCCTTTGCCCTTTGTCGGCACCCCTTTTGTTTTAGCAGGTTTTGAGATCGACGCCGTTAGCAGGGATACCCTTCCGGCTTGGCCTGGGCAGGGTTATGGACGCCATTGGTTATTCTTCAGGGCTCTTAGCCCCATTTGCATCTTGTCCGTAGCTGGACGCTCTATCATTTTCAAGGTGATTTGGATCTTTGTATATTATATCCGTATTCTTGACTCATGGAGTCGCTGTTGTATAGCTATCTGTTCTGTGGGTCCCATCGAGGACTGTTGTGTAATGTTATTACTTCGTTTTCCACCCGCACGAAAGTGCCTGGTGGGCACCTTTGAATCGTTTCTATGCGGGTTTGGCGGGAATCGCTGAAACTTGCATAGGGTCGATTCTGAGGGTGTTACAACCTCGTTGAGGTGTGGAAGTATTTGGAGAAGGCGCCCGCGGTCGTTGAGTTCATGACGCGGTCGGTGTTTCGGCGCGGAGCGGCGACGACACTTATTCTTGGACTTGCCCACTTCCCCGAGGACTTCGATATCGACGATGTGACGAGTGGATACCCATCGTCGACTAGCGCGGTGGAGCTCTCCGAGGTCCTCAAGTTGCAGGACCGCGCCGCCACGTACTCGGAGCGTGTCTGGGCAATGGGCGACCTCCTTCCGTACCAGGAGACGGTCGTCGTGCCTAGCGACCCCGAGCCGCCGCATCGTGATTTCAAGGTCGAGCAACCCTTTCGCGCGGCGATGGCGGGTGAGCTGACGACGTATCCGTCGAACCCATACAAGCCGTTCATCCGCAATCGCCGGGGTGTTGGCGAGTCGTCGTCTAAGCCTGCAGAATAGGATAGTTTGCCCTTGCGGCGTTAGCAGCAGATCTGCCATATGGGCATATTTTGTAATATGAGACAATGCAACATGCTAACGAATGAGACATCGTGCATATTTTGGTATTTGTCATGTGTTTGTGATTGATGTTTAAACGAGTCCCCAAGCGCGTCCGCCCTTTTGTGGGGTTTACCTCGTATGTGATATGTTTGTTGTTTTTGTGTTTTGTTACTGTGGTCGACTCGCCCGGACTCGGAGAGCCAGTCGCTAGGCGACTCCCTTGAGCGCTCTGTACTTCGCTGTTTTCCCTTGCGCGAACGAGGTTGGGTGGCCGAGTCCCCGAGCGTGGTACTTGGTTGTTCCAGGCGCGTCTCGAGGGTGGGTGAGGACTTAGCGCGTTAGTTTGAGAACGTCACTCCTGCCTGGCCCGTGGGGTCAGTCGCGTGGTGAGTCCTAGGCATGCTCTCCTACTTGAAGTTTTCCCGGACCGCTGGCGATGAACTGGTCCTCAGTCCCCGAGCGTGGTACTTAGCCGTTCGAGTCGCTATGCCAAGGATGCGGAGGACCATGGTCGCTGTAAGAAGCGAAGGCAGTTGTCTTGGCTCGTAGAACCAGTCGGGCGAGGCGACTCCAATGGGGCTCCGGGTAGTCGTTTTTTGTGGATGATGCAAAACCTGAGGTTACTCAGTGCTCTTGCATCGCACTACTTAGCCATGCCGATCGCTGTACCAAAGGTTGACTTCTGCGGTTAGCTTGACGCTATTTATTACGAGTGCGAGTGGCACAAGACATGGAGAGTAGGCGCAATTTTGCGGTAACCGTTTCTTTTTATTTCATAACGACTAGAGAGTACATATGTGGGGTTCTAGGCATAGAACTTCCATAGGAGGTTTACATTCCATGGTCGCTTGACGTCGAGTTCGCCGTCCCCGCGGATGTCGATGAGGTAGTAGGCGTCGTTGCCGAGTACTCGCCCGATGGCGAATGGCCCTTCCCACGGAGGGGAGAGCTTGTGCATGCCCTTCTTGTCCTGGATGAGGCGTAACACTAGGTCGCCCTCTTGGAAGGTGCGAGTTTTCACCCGCCGGCTGTGGTAGCGGCGGAGTCCCTGCTGGTAGATGGCGGTGCGAGACCGAGCGAGGTCACGTGCCTCGTCGAGCTGATCGACTCCGTCTTGGCAGGCGAGTTCGTTTGCAGCCTCCGTGTAGTGGACGACCCGTGGCGAGTCGTGCTCGAGATCGGTGGGCATAACTGCCTCGGCGCCGTATACCATGAAGAAGGGGGTGAATCCTGTCGACCTGTTGACCGAGGTGCGGATGCCCCAGATGACGGAGGGTAACTCCTTGACCCAGCACCCGGTGGTGCGCTCGAGTGGTACTTGGAGTCGCAGCTTCAGGCCGTGGAGGATACTTTGGTTGGCCCGTTCTGCCTGGCCGCTGGATTCCGGGTGGGCGAACGACGCGAGGTCGAGCCGGATGTGGTGCTCTTCGCAGAATTCAGCCATGGCTCCTTTGGCGAAGTTGGTGCCGTTGTTCGTGATGATGCTGTTTGGGAACCCGTAGCGATATATGAGCTCGCATAGGAATTTGGTGGCGGTCTTCCCGTCGCATTTCTGAACTGGCTTGGCCTCCACCCACTTTGTGAATTTGTCGACCGCGACCAGCAGGTGAGTGTAGCCGGAGGGAGCCTTCTTGAAGGGGCCTACCATGTCCATGCCCCACACAGCGAATGGCCAGGTGATGGGGATTGTTTTGAGTGCTGAGCTCGGCATGTGCGTCTGGTTGGCATACTTCTGGCACCTGGCGCACCGCTGGACAATGTCTACAGCGTCGGCGTGTGCGGTGGGCCAGTAGAAGCCATGTCGCATAGCCTTGGCGACCAGAGAGCGGGCGCCGGCGTGGTGGCCGCAGTCACCGGAGTGGATATCATGGAGGATCTTGCGTCCTTCGGCTGGTAGGACGCAGCGTTGGAACACGCCGGTGACGCTGCGTTTGTGAAGTTCGCCGTCGATGATGGTGTAGGACTTGCATCGGCGGGCGACCATCCGAGCGTCCGTCTCGTCAGCCGGCAAGGTGCCGGCCTCCTGGTAGGCGATGTAGGGCTTGGTCCAGTCGTCTGGCTCGGTGACGAGTGCGACCAGGGCTGCCTCTGGTTGGAGCGGGACTCCGATGTTGATCTCCCTCGGGGGAGAGACTGATGGCTTGGTGATCGTGTCGAGGAAGACGCCGGCGGGTGGTGCGAGTCGAGCCGACCCGATGCGAGAGAGTGCGTCGGCCTCCTCGTTCTTCTGCTTATCGATCCACTCGACGGAGTAGCCGGTGAAGTGTCCGCCCAACTTGTCCAGTGCTTGGCGGTACGCCGCCATGGTGGGAGAGACGGCGTCGCAGGTGCCAGCGACTTGCCCCGCGACGAGGTCGGAATCTCCGTAGCAACGTAGGCGGTTGACATTCATCTCCTTGGCAGCTCGCATGCCGTGGAGTAGGGCCTCGTACTCGGCCATGTTGTTGGTGCAGGGTGTGAAGTCGAGGCAGAGGATGTAGCGGAGCTTGTCACCCTTTGGTGAAGTTAGCACGATCCCTGCTCCTGCGCCGTCCGCGTTCTTGGAGCCGTCAAAGTGCAGGCTCCAGTAATGGAGGTATTGCAGCTTCTCTGGCTGCTGGGCCTCTTCCCAGTCGGCAATGAAGTCCGCTAGGGCCTGTGACTTGATCGCTTTTCGCGGCTCGTATTTGATGTTGTGGACGCCGATCTCGACGGCCCACTTGGCGACCCGCCCGGTCGCCTCGCGGTTGCGGATGATGTCTTGCAGTGGTGCTGAGGAGACGACCGTGATCGGGTGCTCCTGGAAGTAGTGCGGCAGGCGCCGCTGAGCTCTGAAGACCGCGTATACCATCTTTTGGTACTGGGGGTACCGCTGGCGCGACTCGGTGAGGACCTCGCTGATATAGTACACCGGTCGCTGTACTGGGCGCTCCTTCCCTTCCTCCGGTCGCTCGACGACCATCACGGCGCTGACGACGCGCTCGAAAGCTGCGACGTAAACCAGCATGGGTTCTTTGTCGGCGGGGGCGGCAAGTAGCGGTGCGGCGAGTAGCACCTTCTTGAGGTCGCGAAGCGCGTCATCCGCCTCCTTGTCCCACTGGAAGGTGGGGTTCTTGCGCATCAGGCGGTATAGGGGCATCGCCTTTTCGCCCAGGCGGGGAATGAAGCGACTGAGAGCCGCTACTCGCCCGGCCAGTTTTTGGACGTCGCGCAGGCACTCAGGTTTGCCGAGCCGGGCGATCGTGTCGATCTTCGTGGGGTTCGCCTCGATCCCTCGCTTGGAGACGACGTACCCCAGTAGTTGTCCTGCTGGTACATCGAAGGTGCACTTGCCTGGGTTGAGCTTTATCTTGTATTTTCGCAAGTTGGCGAATGTTTCCGCCAGGTCGGCGAGGAGGTCACCCTGGCGAGCGTACTTTACGACCACGTCGTCGATGTAGACGTGGATGTTGCGGCCAATTTGGCTCGCGAGGCATTCTTGCATGCATCGCTGGTAGGTCGCCCCGGCGTTCTTGAGGCCGAAGGTCATGGCGGTGTAGGAGAAGGCTCCGAATGGCGTGATGAACGCCGTCTTCTCCTCGTCCTCGACGGCCATTTTGATCTGGTTGTACCCGGAGTAGGCGTCGAGGAAACATAGCGACTCCGAGCCCGCGGTGGAATCGATTATCTGGTCGATCCGCGGGAGGACGAACTGCTCCTTTGGGCAGGCGTTGTTCAGGTTTGTGTAGTCGATACACATCCTCCAGGTCCCGTTCTTCTTCTCGACCAGGACTGGGTTTGCCAGCCACTTGGAGTATTTGATTGGCCGGATGAAGCCTGTAGCGAGTAGACGCTGCACCTCCTCGGCGATTGCTCGGCGGCGCTCTTCATTGAAGGGCCGCAGCGACTGCTTGACAGGTCACACTTTGGGGTCGGCGTTTAGCTTGTGCTCAGCGAGCTCCCTAGGGACACCGGGCATGTCAGAGGGCTTCCATGCGAAGATGTCCCTGTTCTCACGGAGGAACTCGATGAGCGCGCCTTCCTATGCTGGGCTCATGCCCGTCCCGATCGTCACCGTCTGGCTGGAGTCGCCTGGGACCAGCTCGACAGTGCGGGTGTGCGTAGTGGCCTCGAAGGTTGAGGTGTTTGCGCCCTCCGAGTTGGGCTTCTTGAGTATGGTGGGGTCGTCGTTGTTGACCCCGCTCGCGTACTTGGCGAGCTCGTCATCGTGGTTGGTCTCGGCCGCGATGACGGCGTCGGCGAGCTCGGCTCCTTTGGCCTCGCACTCGGCGGCCATGTCGGGGTCGCCGTTGATGGTGATGACGCCGCACGGCCCGGGGAGGTTCATCGCGTTGTACGCGTAGTGGGGCGCTGCCATGAACTTGGCGAACGCCTGGCGCCCCAAGACGCAATGGTAGGGGCTGTCGAAGGGCACGAGCTCGAAGACGATCCGCTCGGTGCGGAAGTTTGCTGGTGTGCCAAAGGTGACTGGCAGCGTGACCTTACCGATCGGGTACGCCTTCCGACCGGGGACGATGCCATGGAACGTGGTGTGGGTCGTCTCGATCATCGACTGCGGGAGCCGCAGCCGTCTGAAGGTGTCCAGGTATAGGATGTTGATGGAGCTGCCGCCGTCCATCAATGTTTTGGGAAGCCAGTAGTCGCTGACCTTAGGCTTGACCACCAGGGCGACTCGACCTGGGTACTCGATGCGTGGCGAGTGGTCTTGTCGACTCCAGCTGATGGGCTGCTCCGACCAGTTGAGGAACTGGGGAACGTCCACCTGGGCCAACGCGTTGACGGTGACGGCGCGGGCGGTGACCTTCTTCTCGCGCTTCGTGTTGAAGCCCGTGAAGGTATGGAGCGAGCCGACCACTTTGCCGAATTTTCCGCCGTTTGGTGGGTCGTTGTCGGGGTCCTCCCGTGCTCGCCGTGCCTTCTCGATCTCCCTGAGGGTGTGGCAGTCGACGGTAGTGTGCGTGGCGGGCTTCCCTTCCCTGCTATGAAACGCACATGGTTGGTTAAGGAGAGCCGCGGGGTCGAACCTTGGCTTGGCCTTGTAGTTGCCGCCGTCGCGGCGTTGTCCTCCGTCGCGGCGGAAGCTCTTGGGCTCGCGTTGCGCGTGCCCGGCGTTGGCGACGAAGTCGACTCGCCCGTCACTGCGGCGCTTGCCGGTGAGGCGAGTGTTGCTGTAGCGTAGGTCGGACCGTCGTCCGCTGTCGTTGTCGCTCGTGCGGCGTTGACCTCCTGACTCGTCGTCAGTTTCCTGGTTTGGATCTTCCTCTGCGTACTGTTTGGCGATCTCGAGGAGGTCAGGGATGTTGTCGAGTGTGCGAGAGTGTCGCTTGAGTTTGGCGACCAGGGGCTCGTAGCGGCACGAGGTCTTGAAGCAGTGGATCGCGGTGTCCGGGTGGATACCGACCGCGTTGTACCAGAGTTCTTGCCACCGTTGGACCCAGTTGCGGGTCGACTCGCGGGGTCCTTGGACGCATCGCTCCAAGTCCTCGATGGTGGTGGCGCGGGTGTAGGAGCACTCAAAGTGCCTGACGAAGGCGTCGCGCATCTCCTCCCAGGAGTCGATACTGTCCTGGGGGAGGGTGTTAATCCACTGCCTACACGTCCCTTCCATCATCAGGGGGAGGTAACGGGCGGCTAGCAGGTCGGTGTGGCCCGCGATCCCCATCGCCATGAGGTATGTATCGAGCCAAACGGCGGGGTCGTACGATGGGTCGTACTTTTCTATCTCCTTCGGCGCCTTGAAGTTTGGCGGGTACTTCTCGCCTCGGATCATTGGTCCGAAGCACTTGGGGCCGAGTCGACTGAGCGACCCCATGGGATCGCCGTCGCGGCGATTGGTTAGGGTGTGTCGCAGGTCGTCGGGCTGGCGTGCGCGCCAGCTTTGGTTGTTGATGATGTGGGTGCGGGCGTCGATGGGTTGCCCGTTGGCGGCGACGAAGTTGGTCGCTGGCCTAGGGTCGTTGGTGGAGAGTGCCGCGTTCGCGGGTCGGTGTTGGAGCTGCAGTGGCTCTGGTGGCGGGCAGTTGAGGGTGTTTGCCGCCGCTGGGCGGCCGCTGGAGGCCGCTCTGCTTCCCGACAAACGCGAGTATACTCGACCCTGCGAGTCGGTGCCCGCGTTTTGCTGCTCGACGGCCTTTGCGAGCAGGGCCCTAACGTACTGGATCTATAGGGCGCCGCCGCCCGTGGCCGTGATGTTGTCGGCTGCTGCTCGGCCCGCCACGAGGTTGTCCATCGGGGTGGAGAACAGTGGAAGGCCGTTTGCGTCTCTCTCCCGTGAGGAGACTACTATCCGCCGCTGGTCCCTGGGAGGTGTGCGGTTGGGTGGAGGTGGGGCGCCCATCGCCGTTGATCCTGGCAGGGGCCGGGCGCTTCCTCCTGGTGGCGCATTCTCGCAGATCGCGCGCTCGTCCACGCGGGCCGGGTCGTTTTCGTCGTCGAACTTTAGGGCGCGCCCCTGAACGGTGAGGTTCAGGCGCGACCTGATCCGCTGCTGGTGGTAGCGCGATAGTTCCTGCGCCGTCACCTGCTCGAGGCGAAATTTTTCGCGCTCAGCTTGTTCCTTGCGCACCGCCTCCGCCAGTTTCAGGCAGAGTTCCTCGACCTCCGTTTCCGTGGCGTTAGGAGGGATTGGGGTGGAGAATGGATCCTCCGGCGGATCGGTGCCAGTCGCCATGTAGGTCGCGGCGTGGCGACCGGTTCCGTCGCGAAGGTCGGCGGAGTTCTCCGACCCGGAGTCGAACTCGAAGATCCCGAGGATGGAGGGGTCCTCGAAGTCTCCCACGTTGGAGACCTGGGTGATGGAGCCCGCGGGTGAAGCCGCGGTGATGGACCCGGCGAGTGACGCCGGGTTCGCCGAGTCGGCGTCGTCGTTGAGGGCCGCGTCTTCCATGGCCGCTGAGTTTTCGGCCACGTCGCTGTGGGCCGAATTATACTCGGAGGCGAGGCGATGGATCGTGCGGATCTGGCTCTCAGAGAGCCGATCGCGTGGCGGCGACTCGCGGATGCGAGCCGAATCCTCCGAGACGATGACGTCGGTGAGGCCGACGAAGAGGCTGATCGTGCCGACCGGCAGGATCACGCTGTGCGTGACAGGTCGCGCCGCCGGGACGTAGTTGCTCGGCAAGATTTGGAGCATCTCGCCGATCGCTATCATGCGGCCGGTGGCGACCGTCTCGTTGATGGGCAGATTGGATCTCGCCGCAGAACACCGGCCAGACCGGCCAGGCCCCACGGTGGGCGCCACTGTCGAGGGAATTGTCACGGCAGATGCTGCAATCGGCAGCGAGTAGTAGAACGAGGGGCAAGGGCGGCCAGCCATCTGCGGAGCGAGATGAGGGCAAAGACACAGGGTTTTACCCAGGTTCGGCCCCCGGGAGGGTAAAGACCTACTCCTGCTAGATTGTATTATGAAGGTGGTACAATGGGCGAGCTCGGCGGCTAGGCGGCGAGTCGCTTGGGTGTATGATGGAACGTATCACTACTCGCCCTACAGGGAGGTTTATATAGGCTCACCTCCCCTAGGGTTTACATATCTCAACCGATTCAGTTAAAGCTTCGGTACTCATTTAACCTAATCCGACTGGGCCTATCTACTCGCCTGGGCCTTCAGCTTCCAGTCGCTTGGTTCCTCACTGGGCTTCAATCCAGTCGCCGTCTTGCAGGCCCACTCGCCAGTTCTTGGGCCAGTCGGAAACGTCCTGCTGGTTATACCCCGGTAGGCGCATCCCCATCACCACTGGTGAAAGGAGCTGGTTGCAGAGGCGACGACCGGAGAAGAACTGGCAGATGAAGTGGCAGCGGAAGGAACACGAAGCCAGTCTAACTCCCAAAGTCCTGAAGAGTCACGGCTGCGAGGGCCAGCTCCAACCAGGGCCTGTGTGCGACGGTCCTGGACAACACAAGAATCAGCATCAAGAATGACGCGACAACCAGAGTCAGTAAGCTGGCTAGCAGAGAACAGATTCATCTTAAGAAGAGGGACATGAGAAATATCAGGAACAGAAAAATAAGAAGTAGAAAGGGTGCCTCGACTAGAAACAGGAAGAGAGGTACCATCAGCCGTGAAAACACGGACAGGAGAAGGGAGAGAACGAAGAGAGGACAGAAAAGAAGACTCATGGGTCATATGAAAAAGAAGCTCCAGAATCCAGATACCACGGAGACGTACCTGACTGTGTAGAAGGTGGTGGTCGCGCAGTGCCTGAAGAATCAGTCACAGAACCAGTAGTGCCTGTCGAAGAAGAGCCTGTAGCAGCAAGCAGACCGCGAAGACTCCTGATAATGTCCTGATCAGAGAGAGCAACTGCTGAAGACCCGGAAGGAGCCGACTGTCCACGAGCCTGGTGCTGCTGACGTAAACTGGGATCCCGTGTATAACAGGTGGCCCAAGTGTGGCCATCCCTCTTGAAGTAAGAGCAGTGACGAAGAGAACCACGGCGACCCTGACCACGAGCCTGCTGGTGCTGACTCGGACCCGGAGACTGCGGGTGCTGACTCGAACCCTGAGACTGCTGAAGCTGACCCTGACCTGGAGGAGTGGGTAGTATCGGCGGCGGCATAGAAGACCGCGGCTGAGTCGAGGGAGCAGACGGCATAGGAGGACCACGAGTAGCAAGTACAGACGGAACCGCAAGAAGACCAGCACCACGGAGACGGGTCTTCTCAGCCCGAAGCTCAAACAACACCTCAGAGAGCGGAACACGACCACGAGCATTGAGCTGAGCACGCCGGGGCTCAAACTCCTGGCAGAGCCAAGATAGAAACTCATAGATGCGGTGAAACTCCAAATCTAAGCGCACAATCTGGCAACACGAGCATGTGCCACAAACCGCAGAACGCAGAGAATCAAGCTGACGCCAGATAGCAGCACTCTGAGTATAGAACTCATCAATAGTGAAATCAACCTGCTGAAGAGCATGCTCCTGGCGAACCACAGACAGGTAAAGAGCATCCCAGACGGCTGATAGCGCTGATGAAGATGTGCCCACTGAGCGGCAACAGTAGGGAGACTCATGAACTCTGCAGCATACTGGGGCAGAACACTGGAGGTGAGAACAGCAGTAGCACGAGCATCCTCATCGACCCACTGAGTGTAGACAGTCAGAGCGTGGCGATATGACTCGAGATCAGCAGAGTACTGCTTGAGCTTCAGGTCATAAGCAGCAACAGTACTATAATCAGCACTCTGAGCAGTATCCTTGGCCTCCTGAGAAGCATCAGCGCCGAGAACAATCGGCGTCAACGATAGAGGAGCCACAGGAGCAGGGGCACGGCGGACAGGGGACCTCGCCAGAGAGCACACCCCAAAGACGGAGACCGCGCATGTGAACGCACATAAAGGCAGCAAAATCAGGATAATTCGCGTCATCGAAGATCATCGGGCAGCGCGGAATCGCAACATAGCCCAATGCAGAAGACATCTCTCTCAATTTTTTTTGAGGTCAATTGTCAGATCCAATCGGGAACGACGAAGAACATCATTCCGTCAGACGGCCGGCAGACGGAGCACGGGGCGGCCGAGCAGCAGTGTCGGGACGCGAAGCAGCAGGTCGGGCGCTCGTGGACGTGCAGGTTGCAGCTTGATCGATCGGCCGGGCAGCAGTGCCGAGACGCACGCGTGGTCAGTCTTGTTTAGAGGTGGCGTCCTGGTGAGGTCTAGGGAATCAATCCATGTGAATCGGTCCAAGGAATCAATCCAGGGGAGTTGCAGCTTGATCGGTCCAGGGAATCAATCCAGTGAATCGACCGGCTTGATCGGAGAGGCAGCAGCTCGGACGACGTCCTGGTGATTTGACGTGACGGCGGAACGGGAATCGATCCAGGAGTCCTGATCGGATCTGAGAGTCCGATCCGATCTGAAACCGATCTAAAACCGATCTGTAAAAGGGGCAAAACGGGCCGCGACCGGCGGCGACGACGACGGCAAGGCCGGCGGCGACAGGGACGGTGGCGGCCGACGAAGTTGCGAGAAAGAGGACGGAGCTAACTTTGATACCATGTTAGAAATAGACAACTTGTATTACTCTGGATGTCAAAGGCCACAACATATATTATAGGTACAGGACAAATATGCAGAAAGCCCCGAACATATGAAAAAATACAATATACAGATATATTCTAATAGGTGGGATATGCTTTGACACCTAGATCCAGGTACATCCTGTGTTGAGAGGAAGTACGTACGCAAAGCGGCAGGGCATCGCTTCAGGCGCGCGCTGCGCGTGCATATGCTACAGTAAGCCTAGCTTTTTGTACATCCCACGCCAAAGAATTGTCAAAGCATCGGAGGAAGATTCGTCAAATCTCCAGTGATCAGAACCTTGGGTGGTGCGTGTACATGTCACGTTCATGCATCATCTACGACACAAGAAAGAATCTTATCTCGATATCATTATACTTTACAATATAATATGTCGGCACAAAGTGTAGTGCCCCTTCTACTATAGTTAACCGTTGTAAGGTTTCACAGATTATATAAAAATATAGACATCATCTACTATACAAGTGCATAGAGCATGAAACTATAGTCCGTGACCATTCTAATAATATGTATTCCATATGTTGGTATTTTTCTGTAAATATACTTGTTTAAATTTAACAAAGTGTAACTTTGGCAAATGCTTAAATCGTGGTGTAATTTGAAATGGAGAGAGCATTAGTTTCCACCGGCACACTGATGAGTGTCAATATACGCCCTCGAGGGTATCTATTTGGTGTAAACTTTACAATACTAAAAGGTCGACTTTAAGCGATCAATTTTCAATAGATTTAATACCTATATTTAGTCAAAGCAATATAACCATGGCTTTACAGTGCTTACGCTTGTCATCCTAGCAGAAATAAATAAATTATTTAATCATAAAAGGACATAGAATAAAAACTGTTATCCTTCAAAATGGGATTCAAATAAATTTTTAATAATCCACACCCTATATTAGAAAATGATGAATAAAGTAGGAAAATTTAATGGAAATTCCTTCAAAAAAATCATTCTCTTGATCTATTAGATTACGAATGATATGGATTTTACAATATATTTTGCACATTTTTCAAACTTGTGTATGTACTCATTTTCCTAAATATTTAAGAGCTTGCCTAATTAAAGACTTTTCCAAATACTTACCTTTGTTATAATATGTTTCTATCAACACTTTTTGTTTTTTCCCGCATCATATATATTCTCTAACGTTTATTTATGTGTTTACTCATATTACATGAATTTAATAGTTCTCGTTTAACATTTTTTCTCTCCATTTAAACATTCATATATATATATATATATATTGTTGTGCATGTATTTATGTCGTTATATATAATAATTATTTTTCAAACATAGCATGGCTCTGGTACCTTTGTTTTTATTTTTGATACTACTGATTACTTTTTTGTTCTATCAAATTTCCAGCATTTCATGTTTTTTATTAAAATAATTATAAGCCAACCAACAATTGTTTTTCTTATTGAGAGAGTTGCTGGTAGCATCTACACTATCTTTACCAATCAACCAATTTCTTTGGGTTGGGTGGATCCCGAGAAAATACCACTTTCCAATGAATTTCTATTAAACCAGGACCTTTTGTCTCAACATATTTCTAGTTTTTCCAAAGAAGAATTTTTGTCCTAAATAATTTTGTATTATTTATTTAGTTTATTATCATATATAAAATATTTTTGGTTAATTAAGTAACTATAGGTAATTTTATTGTATAAGTGAAATATTTTTAAAAATTATATTGTTATATTTTTACATATAGGAGTTTTTCCTAATTACTTTATTTTTTGTTCTTAGTCTCCCGTGTAATATATTTGGATCCTGACACTTATATTTTCGTAATTTTATATTTTCATATATTTTTTTAAACACTTAATACATTTCAATTTTCAAAGTATACACTAGAATTGAAGAGCATTCTCCCCTATGTTTTTAAATTTTAGGATTTCTGTTTAAATTTTCTTGAATAATATGTTTTTACAAACAAGTCAAGTTTTTTTTGTATATTCGTATTTTGAAAGTTAATCATTCCTATTGAAGTTTATTATTATTAGAAAATACACTATTAAAGAATAAAATATTTATTTTTTATTCAGTTTTATTTTTGGATTTTCTATACTCACTATTTGCCACATTTATGAAATTGGTAAGATATTGGAAATATGACTTCAAATTTGTCGGAAGACCAAAAATGGACTAACATATAACACATAATTTATTATCGTAAATTTATTTATGATGATTTGTCAAACAAAAAAGGAAAGGAAGAATTAACAGTAGTTTATGTTTTGATTGAAAGATTCTCAAAGGAAGAAGGGTTTATCTCACAGGATGTTGGATCAAAGAAATGGCACACACAATTTTATACAAATTGCATTTCTATCTTCCCAGTTTCACATGACTTTATGGAAAGACATTTAACACAAAAGATTTTTTGTTTATGTCTCGCGCAATTTCTATATAAAATCCTTTAGGATCCATAGCATGATGTCTAGAAATTTATGTGTTTTTGTTTCTCTTCGGATTAAGGGTTTTCTTTATTAAAGGAATCCCACAGAAATTTTGGAGGATTTTAATCATTAGGAATTTTTCTGTTGGCGTCATTTGATTCGTAGGATTAAATCCTTAGGAAATTTTCCGATAGAATTGCATTACACTATGTTTTGGAGAACAATTCATCCACTGGAACCTCATGTTACAATTTCTTTATTTTTATGTGATTCAAAAACTGATTGAAGATAATCCAGGTAGGTTCTAATTATGACATTCTAATTCTGTGTTTTTTTATTCCTTCATTTATACTCTCTTGGGGCTCAAACAGGGCCCAAAAGTTGTTGAAGTTTGAGAAACAAGACGCGTGGTTTCTTCTTCTTTTTCTATGGGTATCATTTGATTTGTACGATTGGATCCTTAGAAACTGTTCCCATAGAATTGCAATGCACTATATTTTGGAGAAAATTTTCTATACACTCAAACCTCGCATTGCAATTCCTTGTTTTGTGATGCAAACACCGCTTGAAGAAAATTCTTGTAGATTCCAAGTTCCAACTTCTATAAAATTTAGCTATACATAACACTATAATCATGTGTTTCTCATATTCCTGTACTTTACCAATCTTGCCAATCATACAAGGCCCAAAAATTGTCTATGTGTGAGAACCAACATCTCGTTGGACGTGCGGTTGTCCCTGAGCCCACAAGAGACTGAATATCAGGTTTTGCCTACCTGGCTCACACCTACACCAACGACAACAAAGAAATCACTAACTAGTAACTGCATCCTACTACCGATGTGCAACAACAGATACAAGTAGAGTAACTTAGCCATGAAGTGATCTTGATTAAGTACCATGCAATGCACGGCATCGATTCATCTGCAGGTCACTATTTGTTTACGTGAAAAAGAAGGAACCCCTATATAGTTGACCTAGCTAGAGATGAAGGTCAGCTGGCTAGAGTTTGAATATGGTGACCAAAACCCATACGCATGCACCTTTCCCGAATTGAACTGTGAATCCAAGCAAGGCCATCGGACCAATAGGCCGGCAAGCCTAATAAATTGGTACCCTCCCAGCCATCTCCACCAAACCACAGCCACCACCACACTAACACACACGTCTACAGCAATCTGAAATGGCTAGGCAGCAGCTGGTATTAGTGCTGGTCTCTGTGGTGGCAGTGTGCGCCTTGGCCACCGCCGTGGCCGCGGACACGAAGTCGCGGCTGCCGACGAGCCTGCCGGCTAACAAGTACAAGACGATCACCCCGGGGAAGAGGAACCAGGTGCTTACCTGCGACGACCCCAAGGACCACACCAAGCCATGCCTTGAATCCTGCCCAAAGAAGTGCCCCGACGAGTGCATCGTCTACTGCAAATACTGCATGACCTTCTGCAGTAAGCATATAAACCCTATTTGACATCTAGGGTGCAGAATAGTTATTTTGCACCCCACATAACTTTATGTTGTCACATTTAGAAATTTATGTTTTATATACAAATAATTATGTTCATATTCATCCACAACGTAAAAAAATTGACATAAAAAAATAATTTATGAGTAATTATAGTGTAAAAACATTAAAAATACATATTTTATGTCGTATTTTTATACGGCATGTAAACAAAAAAATTTACGACATGTCTATATTTTCTTACGTTCTTCTCAACTCTCGAGGTAAGACAAAATTTACGCAATGTAAAAATAATATACAGTTCTAAAGATAGAGGGTGGGTGTAGAATAACTATTCTACACCCTGGGGGTCAAATAGCGCTACCCTATATATATATATGGAGTATCATTCATGTCTTACCCTCGTTCATTTTTAGTATATGCACATTCCATCTGTTACTTAAATGACTGATTTTTTTTCTCATCAAGGGTGCGACTTGATCCCCGGTGTGTCCTGCGGCGACCCACGGTTCACGGGCGCTGACGGCAACAACTTCTACTTCCACGGCAAGAAGGACCAGCACTTCTGTGTAGTCTCTGACGCCAATCTCCACATCAACGCGCACTTCATTGGCAAGCGCAACCCCGCCATGCGCCGTGACTTCACCTGGATCCAGGCCCTCGGCATCCGCTTCGCCGACCACCGCCTATACATGGCCGCCCAGAGGACCGTCAAGTGGGACGACGACGTTGACCGCCTCGAGCTGACCTTCGACGGCATGCCCATCGATATTCCTGACGAGATTGACGTGGAGTGGAAATCCAGCACCGTGTCTGCCTTGACCGTCTCGAGGACCTCCATGACCAACGACGTCAAAGTCGTGCTTAAGGGAGTTTTTGAAGTCTCAGCCAAGGTGGTGCCCATCACGGAGGAGGACTCCCGTATTCACAACTACGGCGTGACGGAGGACGACACCCTCGCCCACTTCGACCTCGCCTTCAAGTTCTACGACCTCACCGACGACGTGCATGGCGTGCTCGGGCAGACCTACCGTACCGACTACGTCAACAAGCTCAGCGTGAGCGCCAACATGCCCATCATGGGTGGTGGCCCCAATTATGTCTCCTCCGACATCTTCGCCACCGACTGCAAGGTCGCCAGGTTTGGCCGTCAGGCCGGCATCTCGATGATAACAACAAGAGCAAGTTAAACAACACGCTCTCACGTCTAGCCCATGGCCCAGGAAATTCGGCTTATGAAGACATGATACATAATGTAAATGTCTTTTAAATACGCATCATCGTTTACATAATTTGTGCAACTAGTATAACGAAATAATTCAGAGAGATGATAAGAAGATATATGTTACGTTTGAAGTACTGACTACATATTTTAATTGTACTTTCATTAAGTAATACTCTTACTCCATCCTGAAAAGTATGTCACAGATTTGTCAAGATACATATGAATATAACATGTTCTAGACAAATCTATGACATTCTTTTTAGGATGAAGAGAGTACAATAGTTTTCTACATAGGCCGACACATAGCACGACCAAGTAAACAAGGTTGGTATCCAGAAAGGGGAAGATGAATTTTGTGTGTGTTTGGGAGGGAAGGTGCTGCTGCGGGTAATTGTTCATCATATCATCTCCATGGCTTGCTGTAACGATAAAGAATAAATTACCATGTATAGAACTAGCACAGTGACCCTCGCAAATGCGAGGGGACCATCTTTAGGGTATTCAAATTGGTGCTTATTAACTTTATGTTATGTACAATGTTTTTCTAATTAACTTGTTGATTACAAAATAATAAACATTTTATATATAGATACCATCCAAACGGTCTAATATTAACAATATTTTATATATAACTATGTCGGTAAGTAAAAAGTCATGAAAATTTTCATACAAAATCTAATGATATTGATCTTTTTTCATAATAACATATTTATATAGTCCATGTAAAGTTGAGATAAGATCAACAAAATTGATGTACAATCTGCGGTCTTCCTAGATTAGGTGTTCATGTTTGAAAGTGTAGGTACGTAGCTATATATGCCACTCTATTTGTTTGTGCAAGGATAAGAAATCCATGTAATATTTGCTTGCAAAAGTAAAAGCAGTATGCTTGGAGTGAGATATTCACTTTTATACAATTGGATCAGTCTTTTGTACAAATAAATTTTTTAACTAATCAGTACCAGCCTTGCATAAAAACTATTCTTGTATTCTATCTATATTAGTTACAAATATCTACCAGTTATGATATGTATATGTGCATTTATTAGGACTTAAAAATGGCTTCACATGGACATTTGTTCGAATATACATTTTCCAATGTTAAACCAAGTTGAGATCTAACATTGGGTTGTATTAATAATGTGGTTCCATGAAGTGCAATTATAACAATAAAACAGTTATGGTTTATTAATCAAAAACGATGTAACAAATTAACATCTATGTTTTCTGTTTTGGCGAGAATACTTTGATTACATCATAGATTAGTAGTTATTAACCATAAAGGAACAAAAACATGGAAGATAAATAGGAGGAAAGAATAACTTATCTATCTTTATGTAATGGTTACATCAAGGATATATGTCTTGAATCTTATGTTGAATTTTGTAAGTGAACAAAAATTCATGCTATATCTATGAAGCTATATCTATAAACTGACATTAACAATACTGCACATACCTAACTTTTCATTGGTCATCTTTCTTTTTTATTGTCATTTTACCTTATTTGTCTCATCCTTGTTATTAATTTTTATATTTTATTTGTGATATATTTGTTATACTCCATACCATCTCTTAGTCGGCCTAGGCCGTGCAAATCTAGACCACTACACTAATTCACAATATGCAATGTTGAGGACGAACACCCTTTACTACAATGCAATTTTCTCGTCTATAGTTAAGAGGTAATGTCCAAAAGTATCTTGACATCACAAGTAACCAAAACATTTTCATTGCCAGCCCACTTCCTTTTTCGATGTTATAAATCTTTTTTAGATCTTGATGGCTTGATATGATATCTTTTATCTAGGGAGTGTACACTTAACTCTATCTTATGGCACGGATCGACCGAGTCAGAGTGAAAATAATGCCTTGTAAAGGTTATGAGAGGATAGATGACATAATAGTATCGTTTTTGATTTTGAGTTAAGTAAAAATAAAAAAATATAGCGTTCTGTAGTTTACTCAAAAACACATAGTATATGTTGATGTACACCATATTTGTTTAGAAACATAATAGCATGCATTTGAGTGCGAGAACACCTAGACGACGGCCATCTCATACATGTCCATGTACACCATCTTGAACTGCATGCATGGCGTTGATGTAGACCACGGATGCCCCATTGATCTTCTGTGCACCTAGCTCTTGTAGAGTTTGGATCAAACACATCCACGTTAATGCCTCACTTGGTCACTCAAATCGTCAATGTCCTCCATCGGGGCACCAGCCGTATATAGCCACACCATGAAGACCTTGTTCCTTCTTTTATTCATTTTCATCACCGTATCCTTCATCCCTGTGGCCAATGGAGCCCTTGTCCGTCTATCCAAGACATCTTGGCATCCCGCTATCTCCATAGAAAACTTTGCAGTGACATCTAATTGCACGGGTCACAGTGTTTGTGGGCCCTTCTTGGAAGCACTCCCTACGCCTATTTGAAGGAGAATAGAGATTGCGCTAGCCGGTGTTGAGTCCTGACCGATTCTGCACCACTAGCTCAGATCGGTAATGAGGGTCGCAGGGAATGGCATAGATTCCTAGGAAAGCATCCGAATTTTATGTCAAATCTTAACCGTTAACTCACAAAATTCATGGTTGGATGTTTGGATCTTACTATCTCACCGAAGGAACTATGCGATACGTATGTGCAATGAACTAATTGATGCATTAAATTGGACTCAATTTTCTACTTTTCACGTACCATATTTGATGTACTAATGGCAAATCAGGGATCATGTTGCCCCGCGAATAAATGGATTATGTTGCATGGTGTAATGTGCTAGAACTGTGTTCATTTTCTTTTCTATAGAAGTTGTATACAAATCATTTTTTGAAAGGATATGTGAATCCAGAATAGCAAGTTCCAGGTTTTTTTTTCTTTGAAGAGTATTTGAAAGGGTACGTAAAACCAGAATAGGTTTAGTGCAAAAAAAAAAACCCAGAATAGGGGGATAACGTGCGTGTGCTAGAACCTGCCATACGTGACAAGTTCAAGTTATTAGGCTACACGACTTATTTACATAAATCTGACGGGCCTGCTCCATAGATTATATATCCAACTGTCTGAAATAATTGGAAGGATGTGGATCAACATGACGTCTCGAAAAACACTCTTATATTACTTTTAGTATATAATGGATGGATGGATAGATAGTGCTACTATGTAGACGATCATTTATATTTAGCGATGTTATATTGTCTTGCTACTATGTATGTAATGAATGTTTAGATATACCATTGTTAGATGATGATCAAATTTAGAAGGATCAAATTATATACTCCCTCTATTTCAAATTAAAACATATTTTAGTATTTCTTTAAAGCGCGTGTATCTACATACCTTTAAGTGTGTATGTTCGTAGCAAAATAGGTCCGCCCCTGAATGGGGAGAAAGTGGTGCCAAGCAAAGTTTTGAAGAAAGAAGTCATGGTCTCAATTCTGTGGTCATGAGAAGTGATCTCCATTGTGGTAAAATGATGACAAGTTTGTTTTCTTGAAATGGTTAGAGACACGAACATGCAAATATTTGGAATTTTGGAGGGCAGCAATGATTTATATACATTTCTTATGGTGACAGGTCACATAATAAGACTTCCTGGTAAATGTCACTATGTTTTGATCTTTTTAAATTTATTGTGTATAAAATGACTCAATTAGCTAGCTAAAACCCATTCGTTGACTCTCTGTTGACCAGCCATCGAAGGATAAAAGTGAGTATATTGCACACGGCAGTGTTAGTATTGGAAGGCAAAACTGAGTACAACCAAACTGCCAGTGTTACACTCGAGGTTATCACAGAGTACAACTAAGTTGCCAAGGTTAGACACGAGGGAATAACTGAGCACAACTAAGCAGCCAAGGTTAGACACGAGGGGATAACTGAGAACAACTAAGTGGCCAAAGTTAGACACGGTACGCGTGTCGCGGTGTACGGGGCGGTAGCGGACACTTGTGGTCGTGCATGGTGCAGTAGCGTACGCGGTTACGCGGTGTACGATGGTGCAACGAAATGTCTCCTCCCTTCACCTTTATAGAGGTCTCCTCACTCTCACTCATCACTCGATCGCTCAGTCACACAACCATCTCCACTGTCCCATCACCTTCTGAAAACCCCAACCACGTCGGCGATGGAAAAGAATGACACGGTGGCCATCATCGCCTCCAAGGCCGCCGGGGAGGAGGCCCCCGTCCCCGTACAGGCCCCCGTCGAGGCATTGAAGGCAGCCGTCGTCCCCATCCAGACCCCCGTCCCCGCTTCCTCCGTAGCCGCCTGCGTGGAGGCCCCCGCCGGTCTCAGGCAGATCCTGCACGGCTGGGACCCCTACGAGAAGGAGGATTACATCAGGCCAGAGAACCCCTACGAAACCAGCATCGCCGACCCATGGTCGGAGGTAACTAGGCCTAGGGTTTTCTCCCCTTCCTTTGTTATTCTCCTATTCCCATTGTTGGATGCTAGATCATGTGTTATTAGGGTTCGGCTGTTCGTATTTTTAATCGTTGGATGCTAGGTATTTTTACAGTAGCTAATCCTCTTGTGTTAGATCTCGTGTTTCGATGAATTCCCATGTTCGTATTTCAAACCTATTTTATTGTTCCGCCGAGTTGCAGTCAAGGGATTCCCTAGCACTGATCTGTAGTTAGGATCAGTATTCAATTTGGTTAGAGATTTGGGGATTGGGGAATAATCAGGGGATCTCAATTGGTTAATTTATGCAAGTAATCTATCTCGATAATCAAGGTATCTCAATCATGTCCTCATTGCACTCTACTGTTTTTTCCAACAGGTGGATAGCAGCGACGTCTCCAGCGACGACGAGTCCAGGGACACCAAGACTCGTCAGGTGCTGAGGAGGCTGCAGTCTGGCCAGTACGACAACTTCTTCGCTAGCGACGTCTACAGGTGGCTCTTCCGGACAAGGAGCCTCGCCACCGACTTGAACTCCCTCATGAAGTATGTCGAGGATGTGAAGACCCGCGGCCTGTCCGTGAACGTCTACGGCTTCAGAGCCAAGCACCAGGCGCTCGGGTTTCACCTTCGCAACCTCCATAAGGTGGTCATCGAGGATGGTCGCATGCCCCGATCAAGCCCAAGGCGCCCAAGGTCAAGGGATTAGGCAGCAAGAAGTGGAGGAAGCGCAAGAGGGAGGAGGCGGAGGCTCTCCTAGCGGAGGTCATGAGGGACCACTGATCTTGTGATGCTGCTGTTGTAAAGCAGCTTCATTTGTATTGTTGTTTGTGTTGAACTTGTTCGCTGCTGCTGAGCAGCCTAATTGTCGAACCTCATTTAAGTACCGTACTATATATATCCTATATTAGGTGTTTTATCTATATCTGCTATGTTTATATATTCTATATTAGTTGTTTTATCTACATTTTCTCCGTTTACTGAATATATTTATGGTGTTGGTTCAATTTGCTGCTCTAGATTTGCTACTAGATTGGGAAAAAACAAGGACCAAAAGGAACCATGAATGAAGAGAGAAGTTTCTCTAGATTCGTGACCTTTTTGGGCAAAAAAACACAGTTGTTTGCGACATAAAAGGGAAAAAGACGCTCTTAAAAAGGCCAATTGTAAAAATAACAAAAAATAGATCTTTCAATTTAGGCGACAAAGCGTACGTAACTACCAAACGCGTCTCACGTGGTGTCACACTATATCTCCCAAAACGCGTTCCCAACAAGCCGGCCCCACGCAGTCCAACATGGCACGGCCCCATATTTCAGCATAACGCGTTCGTGACCAACCGGTCATACTTGTCAGCACGTAATGGGGGTCCACTACGGGACCCGACTGAATGCGGCCCCATTCGTCAGCACGTAACGGCAAGGCTGACGGACATTGAGTTACAGACGTTGTGAGAGTTTCGGCAGGAAGTTGGGCCAAAGTGAGAAAAAATTAAGCGACTGGGAAAAACTCAGTACAACTAACGAACCAGGATCACAAAAATAGAAACCCCTTTTTACTATCTTGGGGCTCAAACAGAGCCCAAAAGTTGTCGAAGTTTGAGAAAAAAGACGTGTGGTTTCTTTTTGTTTTTGTTTGTGTATCATTTGATTTGTACGATTGGATCCTTAGAAACTGTTCCCATAGGTACTCCCTTGAGACCTCCATTATGGAGATCTACAAGGGAGAGGAGGCGTTCTGGCGATAGCGGAGTCGCCAGAACTGGACTGTCCAGGGGGATTCGAACACAACCTACTTCCACGCCATTGCCAATGGCAGGAGGAGGAAGTGCTCGATCCCCTTCCTCTGGGCGAACGAGGTTCTATTGGAGTCGTCACAGGCCCTCTCCTCCCATATTTATGCCTTCTACCGGTCCCTCTTCTCGGCATCCCTGCCGTCGGGCATCTCGCTTGCCCTGGCCTTTTGGTCCGGGGAGGCGCTGGTCTCCCCTGAGGAGAATGCGCTGCTCACTCTCCCATTTCTTCCGGGGGAGGTGGAGGCGGCCCTGAAGGCCATGAAGTCGGGTTCGGCTTCGGGCCCAGATGGGCTGCCTGTGTCTTTTTTCTAGACTTTTTGGGCTCACCTTCAGCCGGTGATCATGCAGATGTTCCAGGAGCTCTACACGGGGACTTCGGCGATGTCCGCCTGAATTTTTGGCGTTATTACCCTAATCCCCAAAGTAGTAGGGGCCACGGATATCCATCAATTCCGCCCTATCACTATGATCAATGTCATCCAACGTCTGTTCGCCAAGGTCTGTGCTCTTCTTCTCGCTCCGGTCTTGGAACGACTTACCCATCCCCTCTAGTTCGCCTTCCTTAAGGGACGCCTCATTCACGACGATGTCTTGGCGCTTCATGAAATTATCCATGAAGTGAAGGGACAACGTCAGAAAGGGGTGTTCCTCAAACTGGACTTTCAGAAGGCCTATGACCGCTTGGACTGGGCCTTCTTGAGACTAGTTCTGGAGAGGAGGGGGTTCGATGACCGCCTGATCGGCTAGATCATGCAGTTCTTGACGAGTGGACAGACGGCGATCAACATAAATGGGGAGATTGGCCCATATTTTAGTCCGTCCTGCGGGGTTAGACAAGGGGACCCGATCTCTCCTCTCTTTTTTAACGCCGCGGTGGATGCCCTGGCTGAGATTCTGGACAGAGCCAAAGCGGCTGGCCATATCTCGGGGGTAGTGGGCCACCTGATCCCCGGAGGTGGGGTCTCCCACCTCCAATATGCGGATGACACTCTGATCATGGTGCAGGGCTCAGACCTCGACATAATTAACTTAAAGTTCCTGCTCCTTTGCTTCGAATCATTTTCTGGATTGACGATCAACTTCGACAAGAGTGAGGTTATGATCCTCGGGTACCCTGAGGAGGAGCGGTAGCGAATCGCTGATAACTTGAACTATCGGTTGGCTGACTTCCCCATTACTTATCTGGGGATGCCCATTCGGGAGGCCAGGGTGTTGATCAGGGACCTAGCCCCCTGGTGTCTAGGGTGCGCTCTTGGGCGGAACCTTGGCGAGCGCGCCTGACATCCAAGGGGAGCAAGTCGGTCCTGATTAACTCGTGCCTCTCCAGCCTGCCCATGTACCAGATGGGTCTGTACCTCCTGCTAGAAGGGACTCATGCTGACTTCGCGAAGGAGTTATCTAGGTTCTTTTGGGCGGCACGGGACGGCCATCAGAAATATCATATGGTCAAATGGGCAGATGTGTGCGCCCCAAGAGCCTTGGGGGCATAGGGATCCTTGACTCTCGCCGCTTTAACGTGGCGCTGATGCTAAAATGGGTCTGGCGCATACTCAGAGAGGATGGTGGTCTCTGGCTTCAGCTTATCAAGGCCAAATATCTCCGGGGCCGCCCCCTGTTGGCCTGCGAAAGGCGGGAGGGCTCTCAATTCTGGAGAGCCATCCAAGAGATTAAGCACTTCATTGGCTTGGGCGTCTCCTTCGCCGCGGGCGCTGGGCAGGGGGTGCGGTTTTGGATAGACCCATGGTTGCTCCCCATCCCTCTAGGGGTCCAATTCCCTGGGCTCTTTGCCATCTCTTCCGCGCCCTCGGCGCTCGTGGCTGAGGCCTTTCGCGAGGGCCGCTGGAACATCTTGTTCCGCCGGTTCCTTAGCGAGACGGAAACGACGGCCTTCCAGCAGCTTGTCGGCTCGCTTCCGGAGTCCTTGCCCGAGGGCCCGGACTCGGCCAGATGGCAGCTCCACCCCTCAGGGGAGTTCTCGGTGAGCTCGGCCTACCGCGCCATGTTCCAGGGCCCGGAGCTGAGCTGGACTCCACCCTTGTGGAAGGCCCCCATCCCGCTTAGTATCCGCATCTTCGTTTGGCAACTCTTGCAGGACCGGCTCCCCTCGGGGATTGAGGTGGCCAAGCGGAATGGCCCGGGTAATGGTTTGTGTCCCCTATGTGGGACGCCGAAATCCTGTGCCCATATTATGTTTTCTTGTTCGGCGGCTCGGGCACTGTGGTGCTTTGTCCGAGAGGCGCTGGGACCTGCCTGGCAGGCGCAGGAGCTCGGGGAGTTCCTGCAAACCCAGGAAAACTGGACCGGAGGGGGGCGCCACCTCTTCTGGCTGGTGTTTGCGGCCCTCTCGTGGACCCTGTGGAATGTGTGTAACAAGATGGTGATTGAGAAGGTCTACCCCTCCCGCGTGACTGACTCTGTTATCTCCTTTCTTGCTTTCCTCCAGCAGTGGGATCCCCTGGTGCGCCAGCGTGACATACCGGTCTTTGACGACACTCTTCGGTCCTTGAGGGCGGCGGCGCTCCCCCTCTCGGTTCCTGCTTCGTCGTCCCCGTCGGTGGCCTGAGTAGCCTGGTCATGGCAGCTCTGTGCTTTCTCGTTCTGTCTTGGGCATTCTTGTGCTGTCACTAGTGGAAAAAGGGCCATCCGTTCACGACCCCTCAGAGCACTAGTCCCGGTTGCGCCACCAACCGGGACTAATGCTGGCACGCGTCCCGGTTCGAGCGGGCACGGGGCCAGGGGGCTTGCGTCCCGGTTGGTAAGGGGGAATACATCCCGGTTGGATCCACCAACCGGGACTAAAGGTTTGGCCACAGCCACGTGGCGTGGCACGCACCTTTAGTCCCGGTTGCTGGCTCCAAACGGGACGTATTCTCCCGCCCTCTATAAATGCAACGCCCCAGCCCCCTCTGCCTCCACTCTGTTTTTTCGAATGGTGGAATGTGTGAGGGGTGTGCTAGTTTTTTCTCTTGCATGCATGCATTGAAGGTGTTTGATGAAATGTTTGAGTGAATAATCCAATTGAATTTCTCATAGAACAAAAATATAGAAGGTGTCCGAGACGCACTTGAGCTTTCTCCTCTTTATTTCCCTCGATCGAGGTTAGCAATCTTATATTTTCTAGGTCATTGATATAATTCATGTGTCGATGTGAATTGGTTATTTCACTATTTATGATGTCCTGTTTTTTGATAAACTTACTTATATGATGCAGATGAACGGTCGGGAATGGATGTACGGTGACCGGCGCGTAGTCGGGTATATGAAAGGCGTGGATAAATTTATCGATGTGGCTACGGCAAACAAAGAGAATGGATTTATACGTTGTCCATGTGTTCAATGTCGGAACAACAAGGAGTACTCTTCCTCGAAAATCATTCGCGGCCACCTGATTATGAAAGGTTTCATGCCCAACTATAATTGCTGGACCAAGCACGGGGAAAGAGGGGTTATGATGGAAGATGGTGAAGAAGAAGATGATGATAACAACTATCATCATATGTTTCCTGAATATAGTGATACTGCAATGGAAGACAATGGAGAGGAAAGAGGTGAAGAATAGGCATCACATGAGCCGGCTGATGAACTTGGTAGGGTCATTTCTGATGCAAAGCGAGACTGTGAAACAGAAAATGAGAAGTTGAAGTTAGAGGGCATGTTAGAAGATCACAAGAAATTGTTGTACCCAAATTGTGAATATGGCAGCACAAAGCTCGGTACCACACTGGAATTGTTGCGATGGAAGGCAGAGTGTGGTCTAACTGACTCCTCATTTGAAAAGATGCTAAAAATAATGAAGCCGAAGTTTCCAAAACATAACGAACTTCCCGAGAGTACCTACGAAGCAAAGAAGACTCTCTGTCCTCTAGGATTAGATGTGCAAAAGATACATGCATGCATTAATGACTGCATCCTCTACCGCGGTAAGGAGTATGAGAATTTAGATAAATGCCCGGTATGCAATGCGTTGCGGTATAAGATCAGACGAGATGACCCTGGTGATGTTGAGGGACAGCCCTCCGGAAGAGGGTTCCTGCTAAGGTTATTGTTGGAGATATGCCCTAGAGGCAATAATAAATGTAGTTATTATTATATCTTTGTGTTTATGATAAATGTTTACATTCATGCTATAATAGTATTAACAAGGAAACATTGATACTTGTGTGATTTGTAAACTTAATTTGAAGTCCCTAGTATAGCCTCTATACTTCACTAGCTTGTTGGTTGATTAATGATTGTGGTTTCCCTGTCATGAACATTGAGATGTTATCAACAACAAGATCATATCGTTAGGAGAATGATATGGTGGACATACTCCTATAGATAAGCGTAGCATAAAGATCAAGTCATTTCAATAGTTCAATTGCTATATGCTTTCTGATACATAGTAACCTAATTCCTTCGACCATGAGATCATGCATATCACCTTTACCGGATGGATGCTTTGATGACATCAAACACCACACCATAACTGGGTGGCTATAAAGGTGGCATTGAGTGTTCGGAAAGTATTGGTTGAGACACATGGATCAAGAGTGGGATTTGTCCATCCATATGACGGATAGATATACTCTGGGCCCTCTCGGTGGAATGTCATCCAATTAGCTTGCAAGCATGTGACTGGCTCACAAGGGATCACATATCACGGGAACGAGAAAAGAGTACTTATCAGTAACGAGGTTGAACTAGGTATGCAGAGATACCGACGATCATAACCTCGGATAAGTAAACTATCGTGAGACAAAGGGAAATTGGTATCGTATGTAAGTGGTTCATTCGATCGCAAAGTAATCATAGAAATATGTGGGAGCCATATGAATTTCCAGATTCCTCTATTGGTTATTGTTCGGAGAAGTGTCTCGATCATGTCCGCATAATTCACGAACCGTAGGGAGACACACTTAAGGATTCGACGTTGTTTTGAGTAGTTATGGTATTATGAGAAAGAGACCGAATGTTGTTCGGAGTCTCGGATGGGATCCGGGATATCACGAGGTGATCCGGAATGGTCCGGAGAATAAGATTCATATAAGGAAAGTCCCGTTTCGGAGTTCGGGAATGATTCCGGTGTTTTCATCGGGAATGTTCTAGAAGGTTCCGGATTGTCCGGCACTCCGGGGGGGAAGGGTACATGAATGTGTCATTACATAATGGAATGATTGCATCATGTACTAAGTGTTCTTGCTGTTCCAAATAAAGGATTAAATTGAATCCTAAAACAGAAAAGTCAAATGGCCAGTTTGAAAGTCAAACGGCTAAAACAAGAAACTGTGGGAAACAAGCAAGAGGTGGTTGGAACCGACTTGGGGGAGGAGTCCCTCCAAGCCGGCGCACCAACCAAGGCCGACTTGGGGAGGGACTCCCCTCCCCTTGGCCGGCCCTCCCACCTATAAAAGGAGGGGCAGGGCCCCCTCCTCTAGACACACAAGTTCCTATCCTCTAATCTCCGGTTTAGAGCCGTTTTGGTTTAGAGCTTCTAATTGCCCTAGCCTTCGGTTTAGAGCCTTCTAATTGGTGTGTCTAATCCCTAGACCACTAATAGCCCTCTCATACTCCACCATACTCGCTCCGTCTTAAGGCGAAGCCCTGCGGGATCTCCCCTCTACTTCCGGTACCACGCCGTTGTGCTGCCGGAATCGCGAGGAGAGTGCTACAACCTCCGCTGCCTGCTGGAACAAGGGAGAGGAAGGTCTTCGTCGAGTACCGAACGTGTGACCGACTACGGGAGCGCTGCCGAAACGCAGCGCCGGAAGGATCGTCTACGCGATCTTAAGATCGGAAAGAGTACGACTACATCACCCACGAGAATCCGCTCTCATTAAACACTTTGGAATCTTCGAGGGTAAGTTATTCCATCGACTCGTTGCTACAATCTAGTAGATAGATCTTGGCTTGTTTGTTTGTATGCGATAGAAAATTTTTGTTTTCCATGCTACGAAACCCTACAGTTATGTGGTATGCTCCTATAATACCAAGGTTGAAACGCATGTTCAGAAACAAAGAGCATGCCAGGTTGTTGCGATGGCACAAAGAAGACCGTAGGAAAGATGGGAAGTTGAGACACCCTGCTGATGGGTCACAGTGGAGAAAAATCGAGAGAGACTTCCCAGACTTTGCAGGTGACGCAAGGACCTTATGGTTTGGTCTAAGTACGGATGGCATGAATCCTTTTGAGGAGCAGAGCTGCAGTCACAACACCTGGCCCGTGACTCTATGTATCTACAACCTGCCTCCTTGGTTGTGCATGAAGCGTAAGTTCATTATGATGCCAGTGCTCATCCAAGGCCCGAAGCAACCGGGCAACGACATTGATGTGTACCTTAGGCCATTATGTTGAAGAACTCTTACAGTTGTGGGTCAAACCAGGTGTACGTGCGTGGGATGAGAACAAACAGGAGCCATTTGATCTACGAGGGTTGTTATTCGTAACCATCAATGATTGTTCTGCTCTTAGTAACCTTTCAGGACAGACAAACAAGGGATATAAGGCATGCACCCACTGTTTAGATAAGACTGAAGGTACATATTTGCATAAATGCAAGAAGGTTGTGTACCTGGCGAATCGACGATTTCTTCCGACCAATCATCCCGTAAAAAAGAAAGGCAAGCATTTCAAAGGTGAGGCATATCACCGGAAGAAGCCTGAACTCCCTGCTGGTGATGATGTATTTGGTATGGTCAAGGACATAGAAGTAATCTTTGGAAAGGGTCCCGGCGGTCAATCAGTTCCGAACGACGTCGCTACAGGACACACACCCATGTGGAAGAAGAAATCTATATTTTGGGAGCTGCCATATTGGAAAGTCCTGCGTGTCCGCTCTTTAATCGACGTGATGCACGTGACGAAGAATCTCTGCGTGAACCTGCTAGGATTCCTAGGCGTGTATGGGAAGACAAAAGATACACCTGAAGCACGGGAGGACCAACAAATTATGAAAGACCCAAAGAACATGCATACACATAACAAGACGGATAAAGGGCGTCACTTAAGTCGTGCCAGCTATGCTCTTACCAAAGCAGAGAAGGAAATATTTTTTGAAGTCCTTTACAGTATCAAGGTGCCGTCAGGCTTCTCATCTAATATAAAGGGGATAATAAATATGGCAGAGAAAAAGTTCCAAAACCTGAAGTCTCATGACTGTCACGTGATTATGACGCAGTTGCTTCCGATTGCATTGAGGGGGCTTCTACCGGAAAATGTTCGAGTACCCATTGTGAAGCTGTGTGCATTCCTCAATGCAATATCTCAGAAGGTAATCAATCCAGATATTATGCCAAGGTTACAGAAGGATGTGGTACAATGTCTTGTTAGTTTTGAATTAGTGTTCCCACCATCCTTCTTCAACATTATGACGCATCTCCTGGTTCATCTAGTGGAAGAGATTGCCATTCTTGGTCTGGTATTTCTGCACAATATGTTCCCCTTTGAGAGGTTCATGGGAGTCTTAAAGATATATGTTCATAACCGTGCTAGACCAGAAGGAAGCATCTCCAAGGGATATGGAACAGAGGAGGTCATTGAGTTTTGTGTTGACTTTATTCCTGACCTTAAGCCGATTGGTGTTTCTGACTCGCGGCATGAGGGAAGACTAAGTGGAAAAGGCACGCTGGGAAAGAAAGCAATGATATGTAGGGACGGGGATTCTTTCACTAAAGCACACTACACAGTTCTACATAATTCCACCTTGGCAGCTCCGCATATCAAGGAACACAAGAATATTGTACGCTCCAAAAACCCGGGGAAGCCTGAATCATGGACTACAGATGAACACATGAAGTCTTTTGGTGGTTGGATGCGGACACATCTCTTGAATGACACCACTGTTGGAGATCAGCTATACTTGTTGGCCGCATCACCATCTTCTACTGTATTGAATTTCCAAGGGTACGAAATAAATGGGAATACATTCTACATGATCGCCCAAGATAAAAAGAGCACCAACCAAAATAGTAGTGTCCGCTTTGATGCAATAGACGAGAATGGAGAAAAGGACACATATTATGGTTACATAGAGGAGATATGGGAACTAGACTATGGAGTCTCTTTTAAGGTCCCTTTGTTTCGCTACAAATGGGTCAACCTGAATGGGGAAGGGGTAAAGATAGACCATTTGTACGGAATGACAACAGTGGATCTCAACAATCTTGGTTATAGAGATGAACCATTCGTCCTAGCCAATGATGTGTCTCGGGTTTTCTATGTGAAGGACATGTCCTCGAGACCGAAAAAAATAAAAAATATGCAAACGAATACATCATATGATGAGCCAAAGCGTCACATAGTTCTTTCAGGGAAAAGAAACATCATGGGAATCGAGGACAAGACAGACATGTCAGAAGATTATAATAAGTTTGATGAAATTCCGCCCTTCACAGTGAAAACTGACTCAAGCATTCCGTTAAGTAAAGAAGATGCTCCATGGTTACGTCTGAAGCGATCATAAGGAAGGACATATGCCAAGAAGTTCATGCTCATATTATGTAACTCTAGTTCATGTATTTCGCGGTTTGTGGCTTGACCGAAGGATATCTTTCGCGGTTTGTGGCCTTTAGTCCCGGTTTTGTAGTCTCAGTTTTTAATATTAATAAATGTCTTGAGTGTTAGTCCCGTTTTATGTCTGGACCGGGACTATGAAGAAGTTTTCCCGATTCGTACTTACCATTAAGATCTTATCTCCAAACGCGCGCAGTCACATATTAGGGAGTGCCTCTATGACCAGTTTCTTGGAGATGCCGGAGGACTGGGATCCGGTGGCATCTCCCTGAAACTGGTTGTAGTGGTGTCCCTGCTCTCGAAAACCATCTTGCAGCTTGTAACTTCTCTAAATAGATCAATACGCCTCGGAGCTAACTAATTTCACATATTAGGGAGTGCCTCTATGACCAGTTTCTCGGAGATGCCGGAGGACTGGGCTCCGTAGGAATCTCCCTGAAACTGGCCGCAGTGGTGTCCCTGCTCTCGAAAACCATCTTGCAGCTTGTAACTTCTCTAACTAGATCAATACGCCTCGGAGCTAACTGATTTCACATATTAGGGAGTGCCTCTATGACCAGTTTCTCGGAGATGCCAGAGGACTGGGCTCCGTCGGCATCTCCCTGAAACTGGCCGCAATGGTGTCCCTGCTCTCGAAAACCATCTTGGAGATGCCTCAAACTGGCTGGAGGACTGGACTCGCAAGTATGCCTATTTATAGTACAAGCAGCTCGGCATAGTGCCGACACTTACGAAATAATGTCGACACTCAGCCCTATCATTAGTGCTGACTCGTGTTTTGTCCCGGTTGGTGTCTCCAACCGGGACTACAGGTTGATCTCTAGTCTCGGTTGGTGACACCATCCGGGACAAGGTACACGCCGCACGACATAATGTAGACACTCACCCCTATCATTAGTGCTGCCTGGTCCAGCCTGCCGAAATCGTCCATCACGGGTAAAAAGGACAAATGTCTGCCGAATCGGCAGGAAGTGGGTCCGGTTTGTACTACAGGTACATGATCTATCGCCCGTGATTTTTTGAAAAAATCATTTCTAGACTCGCAATATGTGGTTTCTTCAGAGATCCAATGCAAGTTCTAACAATGCTCGTCCCCTATCTTCATGCACACCGGTTCGACCATAGTTAGAAATTCAGATAATTCAAAACGGGCATAATAAATTCAAAAAAAATCCGAACAATGAAAATCCATCGCGTCGTGTCATATTATGTTACATAGTTGAAAGGAAAAATACCAGACTTGGTATATTGATCATGTTTCGAAAAAACCTTCACAAAATGACCTATCATGTTCGAGGTTTCATGGCTTTCGGTCCAAATGACCGATGTTATGTGCTGAATCACGGTATAGTTTGTGATGTTGTGCCCATATTATGCATGTGTGTGGACATTGGTATGGAGAACAATGTTGGAGGAGGAAGTTTTCCTTTTTGTCGCACGGAAAAGCCCTTTTCCATTTTCCGATTGCAAAAAAGGGTCGTTTTGTGAAGTAACCACCAAAATGCCGTTTCAGAATGCTACCGTCCCATTTTCCTAAAATACTAGACCACCTTACATGGACTATCTCCCAACCGGTACATCTAAAACCTTTTCGTCCATCCCGGGTAAAAAGGACAAATGTTTGCCAAATCGGTAGGAAGTGGGTCCGGTTTGTACTACAGGTACATGATCTATCGCCTGTGATTTTTTGAAAAAATATTTTTTAGACTCGCAATATGTGGTTTCTTCAGAGATCCAATGCAAGTTCTAACGATGCTCGTCCCCTATCTTCATGCACACCGGTTCGACCATAGTTAGAAATTCAGATAATTCAAAACGGGCATAATAAACTCAAAAAAAATCCGAACAATGAAAATACTTCGCGTGGTGTCATATTATGTTTCATAGTTGAAAGGAAAAATACCAGACTTGGTATATTGATCATGTTTCGAAAAAACCTTCACAAAATGACCTATCATGTTCGAGGTTTCATGGCTTTCGGTCCAAATGACCGATGTTATGTGCTGAATCACGGCATAGTTTGTGATGTTGTGCCCCTATTATGCATGTGTGTGGACATTGGTATGGAGAACAATGTTGCAGGAGGAAGTTTTCCTTTTTGTCGCACGGAAAAGCCCTTTTCCATTTTCCAAGCGCAAAAAACGGGTCGTTTTGTGAAGTAACCACCAAAATGCCGTTTCAGAATGCTACCGTCCCATTTTCCTAAAATACTAGACCACCTTACATGGACTATCCCTAACCGGTACATCTCAAACCTTTTCTTCCATCCTGGGTAAAAAGGACAAATGTCTGCCGAATCGGCAGGAAGTGGGTCCGCTTTGTACTACAGGTACATGATCTATCGCCCGTGATTTTTTGAAAAAATCATTTTTAGACTCGCAATATGTGGTTTGTTCAGAGATCCAATGCAAGTTCTAATGATGCTCGTCCCCTATCTTCATGCACACCGGTTTGACCATAGTTAGAAATTCAGATAATTCAAAACGGGCATAATAAATTCAAAAAAATCCGAACAATGAAAATCCTTCGCGTGGTGTCATATTATGTTACATAGTTGAAAGGAAAAATACCAGACTTGGTATATTGATCATGTTTCGAAAAACCTTCACAAAATGACCTATCATGTTCGAGGTTTCATGGCTTTCGGTCCAAATGACCGATGTTATGTGCTGAATCATGGCATAGTTTGTGATGTTGTGCCCATATTATGCATGTGTGTGGACACGCCATTTTTCATCTTTAGTCCCGGTTGGTGACACCATCCGGGACAAGGTACACGCCGCACGACATAATGTCGACACGCCATTTTTCCCGCCATTTTTCTTCCCGCCATTTTTTCCCGCCAGTTCTTCCCTCCAGTTCTTCCCGCTAGTTCTTCACTATATATATATGTAGGGTTGGCCTCCATTGTCATTGCACATCTCTAGACTCATATCTGCAACCTCATCACTCTTTCCCATGGCTTCCACCGTAGCACTAACTCCCAGGGAGGCGGAGGCGCTTTGCGCCTCGAACTACCCCTGCCCGCCGGGCTATTGTGTCCCCGTCGGCTAGATGCTGAGCGCCGGAGGCGTGCAGGTTCCTCCTGTCCCTCTAGGTGTGGCGCGTCGGATGTCCATCACGAACCACTACTACTTCGAGCTCACGCCGGAGCAGCGGAGGAATCCCAGATGGCATCTCGACTATTTCCCGACTTGGGAAGCCTTCTTCGTGGATCGGCGTGAGAGGGCACTCACCAGGCACGAGGAGGAGGGCCCACCTCCTCCGAACTTCAACGAGGTCGACTGTAGGCTCTGGTGGCGCGGTCGCACTCTCCAGAGCGTCATGGCCTATGACACGGCCGCCGACTCTAGCCCCCTCCTGCGCTACCCTCAAGTCCAGCCCACTCGTACTCAACCTTCAAGGTTCAACTACGGCGACCCCGACGATGATAGCGACGATGGCCGCGGTGAGTACGACGACTACAGTGGCGAGTATCACAGGTGTAGGCAGGAGCATGACTGAATTATTCCAACATTGCAAAACAAGTTCGGGCGATTGTGGCTTAATCTGGCCATGTATCTTAGTTTTCAGTTCTTCTATGTAACTTTGTGTTAGTTGCGTTATGTACTTTAATTCCAGTTCTATCCTAATCAAATTTTCTTTCCGCCCATTATTAATTACTTATTCAAATCCAAACACTTTTTATGTTTGAAGTTTTTCTAAATTCCAAATTGATATTAAAAAAATATAAGTTAATTCATTTTTAATTGTAAATGGTTCATATTTTAAATGGTTACATTAATTATTTTTTAAAACAGAAAATGGTTTTGAATTATTTATTCAAATCTAAACACTTTTTATGTTTAAAGTTTTTCTAAATTCCAAATTAATATTCAAAAAATATAAGTTAATTCATTTTTAATTTTAAATGGTTACATTAATTATTTTTTAAAAATAGAAAATTGTTTTGGATTATTTATTCAAATCCATACACTTTTTATGTTTAAAGTTTTTCTAAATTCCAAATTGATATTAAAAAAATATAAGTTAATTCATTTTTAATTTTAAATGGTTCATATTTTAAATGGTTACATTAATTATTTTTTAAAACAGAAAATGGTTTTGAATTATTTATTCAAGTCCAAACAATTTTATGTTTAAAGTTTTTCTAAATTCCAAATTAATATTCAAAAAATATAAGTTAATTCATTTTTTATTTTAAATGGTTACATTAATTATTTTTTAAAAATAGAAAATGGTTTTGGATTATTTATTCAAATCCATACACTTTTTATGTTTAAAGTTTTTCTAAATTCCAAATTGATATTAAAAAAATATAAGTTAATTCATTTTTAATTTTAAATGGTTCATATTTTAAATGGTTACATTAATTATTTTTTTAAACAGAAAATGGTTTTGAATTATTTATTCAAAACACTTTTTATGTTTAAAGTTTTTCTAAATTCCAAATTAATTATCATTTAAAAAACAATACAAATTTAAACCCCAAAATAAAAAATAAGGCGGGAACAGAGAGAAAATACCTGAAATTTTTTGAAAAGAGGGGAATATGTCCCGGTTGGAGCCACCAAACGGGACTAAAGACCCCCTGCGCGCGCGCCCCTTCATCTGCTGAAAATTGGAGTATAGGTCCCGGTTGGTGGCTCTAACCGGGACGTATGCCCCTTTAGTCCCGGTTGGAGCCACCAACCGCGACGTATTCTCCCTCCCCTTTATAACTTCTCTTCTTCTCCATCTCACTCTTCTCTACTTCTCTGTTTCATCGACGACGCCCAGGCTGCCCGCGCCCTTCCCCGACGACCGCGCCGCCCTTCCTCCGCCTCCGGCCGCCACCGCCGCCCGCGTCTCCTTCCCCGACGACCGCGCCGCCCGCGCCCTTCCCCTACCGCCGCGCGTCATCGCCTACAGAAGAGGTACGCCCCTTCCTGGCTCTGTCCTCCCCCGCCCTCTGCTGCTGCTGGTGGGCTTCGGGTGGTGGGCGGCGGCTGCTGCTAGGTGCTGCGCGCGTGCAGGCAGGAAAGAGAGGAGATGGGCCTCGGCCCAGGGAAAGCTTTTGCCCCTGTTTGAAAAAAAAGGTTGTGCATCATCGCATCTAGGGATGGCACCCGCCGGGTTTGGGGCCGGGTCCGGTCCCCCCATACCCGCCCCATTTAAGTTGTCGGGTTTCATTTCTTACCATGCCCGTGACCCGGCCGGGATCGGGGCCCCGGCGGGTACCCACCAGCGCATGAGACGGGAGCGACGCTGACGCATGCGGGAAGAAAACAATGGGATAGTAGGATGGGTTTGGTGAAAATGGACGCGTGCGTGCGTGTCTTGTCTTCAGGACTCCATATTCCAGCGTGTGCATGTGATGTGTGTTGTCTGCGTGCATGGACCGCGTGGACGTGTGGTTAGTCATATGATTATTAGGGATAGGATTACGGCTTAGAGAGGGTCTGCGGGTCTGCGGGTATGGGTTTGCCACCCCCATACCCGCCCCATTAAACTTGGAGGGTCTAACTTTTTACCCAAACCCTCCCCATTTAAGGCGGGTATCCATCGGGTTTGTGGGTTTCGGGGCCCCATTGCCATCCCTAATCGCATCCTTATCATTGGACTATCCTCGTTTGTTATAGGAGTATCACATTTACTCAATGATAGATTTATACTCCCTCATGTCGGGTTTGTAAGGCTCGGGAAAAGGGGATGTCGGTGGCCGGTTCCGCAGGACATGGGAGGCGTGCAGGGACGCGTGGGGCGGGTGTATTGTGGCAAGAGAGAGGCAGAAGCTCTGTTTGCTCGGGGAAGGTGAAGAGAGGGGGGAGGAGGCGGCGCCGATGGGAGTTCCCATGTTCGCTCATGCGTGGGCGAGACATGGGCGAAGGGGTCGCGCGGTCAAAACCATTACGAGATATGGTATTTTGTTAGTATCTAGTGTTACCTATCTGCTCGATAGTTTCCCTTTTGTAGCCTTATACTCATGTTTAGGGATGTAAACGGCATCCCGTTTAGTGCCACTTATTTGCTGTTAGTTATAGATTTATGATTGTAGAAATTAATCGGAAGAAAATAAGCCTATGATAAGATTATATGGCGATATGTGGCGCCGCTGGCGCGCCGTTTGACATCCCTACTCATGTTCCCCTCTCATATGCATCCGAGGTTTCTCCGAACTAGGTTTTACACCCCTCGGAACTCCGGAATATTGATTTTAGTTGATTTTAGCTAGAGTTACCTATCTACTACACGGTTTCCTTTTTTTAGCTAGGTTTAGGGTTTAGGGTTTCTCTTCATTTTTATTATTGTGTATGTATATATTAGGGTTTCTCTGAATTAGGGTTTATATCTCTCAACACCGTACCTAACTTTCTCCTTTAGCCGCTTTGACTTATTCGTTTTTCCACCTATGCAGAAAATATGGACCCACATGTCAGAGACGAAGAAAAGGAAGAGTTGATCCAAGGTGTGATCCGTGGGGAAGAAAATTTAGACGTATCAACGTTTCTGAACAACTCCGGTGAGGGTGATCCTCTTTTACCGGAATAGACGACTTGTTTGAGGTTGAAGGTGTTGCCTTCCGCGAGGGAGAAGGCGATGCCTTGTGTAATCGAGAAGATGACCGCTCCGGCGAGGTGCATGTAATATAATCAATTCATTAATTAATCATCTGCTATCTATATAGAAATAGTAACGACGATCTTTCTTCTTTTAGCCCTCCGGATCGAAGGAATCTACTGAAAAGAGCAGACGAGGCCCAACCAAAAAGTTGCAAGACCATGAGAGGTTCAGGATCGAAGATGTCGCTGAAGACGGCAAACCGACGGCTCCCGAAGTTTTCGCAACCAAATTTGTGGCACAATGCGGAGTAATCGTTAGGGACTTAATCCCGATCACCATTAGAAATTGGAATAGGCCTGCTGATGCGGATGAAGAGGGAACATGTTTATTTGTCCCTAACCATGCCAAAGATTTACTGTGGAAGAGGCTCATGGTTAATTTCAAACTACCGAAGATAGAGCTGGATCCAAATGCGGAGGATCCAGTTGAGGACGCCTTACAGCATGGGAGAGCCATGGAGGCTAAGGTCAGGGAGTGGGCTTTGAAGAAGATGGCCCAGTGTTTCACCAACTGGAAGAAAATATTGCACCTTGACTATGTCGTGAAAGAGAAGACTCCCGATTTCAAGAATATTCAGTTTGAGAAGATAAAACCATTCTGGGCTGAGTTTGTGGAATACAAGACATCAGAAAAAGCTAAGAAAATGTCTGCAACGAATAAGCTGAATGCTGCTAACAAGAAGTATCACCATACTATGGGGCAAGGTGGCTACTGTAGGGGTTCGTAGCATGGAAAACAAAAATTTTCTTTCGCATACAAACAAACAAGCCAAGATCTATCTACTAGATTGTAGCAACGAGTCGATGGAATAACTTACCCTCGAAGATTCCAAAGCGGTTAACGAGAGCAGATTCTCGTGGGTGATGTAGTCGTACTCTTTCCGATCTCAAGATCGCGTAGAAGATCCTTCCGGCGCCACGTTCTGGCAGCGCTCCCGCAGTCGGTCACACGTTCGGTACTCGACGAAGACCTTCCTCTCCCTTGTTCCAGCAGGCAGCGGAGGTTGTAGCACTCTCCTCGCGATTCCGGCAGCACAACGGCGTGGTACCGGAAGTAGAGGGGAGATCCCGCAGGGCTTCGCCTTAAGCCGGAGCGAGTATGGTGGAGTATGAGAGAGGCTTTTAGTGGTCTAGGGATTAGACACACCAATTAGAAGGCTCTAAACCGATGGCTAGGGCAATTAGAAGCTCTAAACCAAAACGGCTCTAAACCGGAGATTAGAGGATAGGAACTTGTGTGTCTAGAGGAGGGGGCCCTGCCCCTCCTTTTATAGGTGGGAGGGCCGTCCAAGGGGAGGGGAGTCCCTCCCCAAGTCGGCTTGGTGGTGCGCCGGCCATGGGAGGAACCCTCCCCCAAATCGGCCTCAACCAAACCTCCTTCTCCTCTTTCCGAAAACTAGCCGTTTGACTTTTCAAACTAGCCGTTTGACTTTTTCAAACTAGGATTTGAATAAACCCTTTATTTCGGACAGCGAAGACACCTAGTACATGATGCAATCATACCAACTTGATATGACACACTTATGTACCCCTTCCCCCCCGGAGTGCCGGACATTCCGGAACCTTCTAGAATGTTCCCGATGAAAAACACCGGAATCATTCCCCAACTCCGAAACGGGACTTTCCTTATATGAATCTTATTCTCCGGACCATTCCGGATCACCTCGTGATATCCTGGATCCCATCCGAGACTCCGAACAACATTCGGTCTCCTTCTCATCATACCATAAATACTCAAAACAACGTCGAATCCTTAAGTGTGTCTCCCTACGGTTCGTGAATTATGCGGACATGATCGAGACACTTCTCCGAACAATAACCAATAGAGGAATCTGGAAATTCATATGGCTCCCACATATTTCTACGATTACTTTGCGATCGAATGAACCACTTACATACGATACCAATTTCCCTTTGTCTCACGATAGTTTACTTATCCGAGGTTATGATCGTCGGTATCTCTGCATACCTAGTTCAACCTCGTTACCGATAAGTACTCTTTTCTCGTTCCCGTGATATGTGATCCCTTGTGAGCCAGTCACATGCTTGCAAGCTAATTGGATGACATTCCACCGAGAGGGCCCAGAGTATATCTATCTGTCATATGGATGGACAAATCCCACTCTTGATCCATGTGTCTCAACCAATACTTTCCGAACACTTAATGCCACCTTTATAGCCACCCAGTTACGGTGTGGTGTTTGATGTCATCAAAGCATCCATCCGGTAAAGGTGATATGCATGATCTCATGGTCGAAGGAATTAGGTTACTATGTATCAGAAAGCATATAGCAATTGAACTATTGAAATGACTTGATCTTTATGCTACGCTTATCTATAGGAGTATGTCCACCATATCATTCTCCTAACGATATGATCTTGTTGTTGATAACATCTCAATGTTCATGATAGGGAAACCACAATCATCTATCAACCAACAAGCTAGTGAAGTATAGAGGCTATACTAGGGACTTCAAATTAAGTTTACAAATCACACAAGTATCAATGTTTCCTTGTTAATACAATTATAGCATGAATGTAAACATTTATCATAAGTATGAAGATATGATAATAACCTACTTTATTATTGCCTCTTGGGCATATCTCCAACAGTCTCCCACTTGCACTAGAGTCAATAATCTAGTTTCAAACCTTTGTGTATTCAACACCTATGGCTTTACGGTGTTGTATGTACACGATTGCTAGTGGTCAACTGATCTCCGGATCTGACACTTCCAGGTCCGTGTGTAATTGCATGTCTTTGCGTCTCTACGCATCACTCATTCTCTAATGAGATGGCTTCGTACAAATTTGGTCCTTTGGTGTGACCTTTAGTTCTTTGGGGTTAAAACATGTTGATAATATTGTCGTACAATATATCTTCATAGTATTATCCTGTTGTGAACTACACCTAGTTTGATAACAAACTACTTGACACAAACGCCCTCTTTAGCTGCTAAAATAGCAGTCATATACTTAGCCTTTTGTTGTAGTATCTGTCACAATGTCTTAACTTTGGAACTCATCCAAATCCATTATGGAACTCACTTTCCATTATATTGTGGCACCCTTAGTTTAGATTGAGATAAACTTAATTTGTACTTTGTGGCCAAGCTAGTATCAATGTAGTACTTTTACAATGAACTAACCATCTATTTGTCACTTCTACAAATATTATACTCTTAGTTCTTCCAAAAGATCATAAGAATATCCTTACTATTGTCCAATGATCATCTTACGAATCATTCTGGTATATGCTCACAACATTTAGAGCATAGGACATATCTGGTTTTGTACATATCACAGTATGATTGATATAAATACTCTTTGTGATTTCATACATCAAGTATCAATCTATACTTGATTATTTGTTTCACTTTACCAAATGTCAATACACTTGAATATATCATCAACATTGAACTCATTCAATCCTTTCTGTGCGACAAGAACCTCTCTTGTAGTTTCTATGTTGAACTCATTCAATATCTTGTCTATGTACTTCTGGCACAACCATATTAGCGTCTATTGATGCCAAATATTTGGGTTTTGCCTAAGTCTTTCATCGGGATGAAATTCTTAATATGTGTTAATAAAAGATACATTATTTCCAATCAACAATATGTCTTCCACATAATGTATTAGAAACATGTCTTAGCGCTCCCACTTAATTTCTTGCAAATGCAAGCATCTTCATCGTCTCTAATAAACTTTTAAACTCCTTTAACAGTTTCATCACAGTGAAGATTACAACTCCGCAATGCTCACTTTAACCATTGAAGTTTGCATATGCTTTTAGCATCCTTTGAATTAACAAAACCCTATGGACCGTGTTATGCACATGTCCTAGGTAACGATTCTATTAGAAGAACTTGTTTTGTTTATTCTACTACCATATAACAAATTTATATGTAGTGGTTGCTACATTAATCCGTCTAGACTAAATATCACTAAGAAAGATCAAATCTTGTCATAGTCAACCCTTGAACATTGTTGTGAACTCTTTCCCAACATGTCGACCATTTCATAGATGAAACATCCATGTCTATTTCTTTATAGATCCAAACACAACTGTAAGGTCTTACACCTTTCTCGAGGGTCTTTCAAGTTAAGAACTTGATTTCTCGTGTATGGAACTATCACGGATTTTATGGCTTAAAGCCATTTTACGGAGTCAGGGCTCATCATCGCTTCTTTGCATGTAGTCGGATCATTATTGTTAAATAATGATTTAACTCTCAAATCTTGGTATTTGATTGTTCATCCGACCTACTTGTTTCAATAGGAACTTAGATCTCCGTGACCACAACCTTTGAAGTACGCGAGCCATGAGCATTGTTTGCTAACTCCGGAACACTTTTCGGCGCTGCGCAACTTTGCACATATAGCTAAGGTTCTTTTAACCTTATCAAAGTTCTATTGTCCTCCCACTTAACTTTTCACGAAAAATTCCTTCTCAAAGAAACTTGACGTTCTAAGCAACAAACACTTTTGTCTTCGGTGTTTATGGAGGAATACTTAACAGTTATTCGAAATAACATACAAAGACAGGTTCATCCGACTTTGGTTGCAAACATCCCTTTTATGCATAGCATGCCAATGTTTAAGAAAGGACAACTTGGGTTTTATCCCAAACCATAACTTTATATGGTGTCATTTCAACGGATTATGATGAAGCTCATTTCAGTGGAAAAACGGTAATCTCTAAAGCTTTTAATCTTTAGAATACAATGGCAGTTTTATGAATTACACCTTCGATCTTACCATGTCAAACAAGGTTTAATTACATATCTCGAACGCTCCATACCCTTATGGTGTTTCGGGAAATGCAAATCCACGGAACGATTCCTTAAATCTTAGGTATTATGCTAAACTCTGTAACTCAAATATCTTCCTTTATGATCTTTATCATAAACTGTTTATATTCTTGTTACAATGATTTTGCACTTCATCTTGAAATTCTTTGAACTTTTCAAATGTTTCATACTTCATCCTTATTAAGTAAATATTCATATATTCACTCAAATTTTCGGAGAAAGCATATGAAGTTGAAATCCATCGCTCTTGACTACACATAATGGACTTCGTACAACAATATGTACAAGTTCCAATAAGCTAGTCATTCGTTCCCTTTTGGCCTACGAACGAAGTTTTAATTATCTCTAGGAAAGTTTCACAAGCGTCATGTGATCAAAAATCATCAGACTCCAAAATTCCATCCACATGGAGTTTCTTCATGTTTTCTTTCCAATATAATTTAAACGGCGATGTCACTTCCTAAGTGATCTTTCAATCAATTTGTCTTTCGACATTTTTAGCACTAGTTTTATGGATGTGATTTCTCCAACGAGATTTGTGAATCATCCATCTTTTATGGATTACGACAATTATTTGAACAACCCTTTTGTTCTCATAATACCTGATAAAACAAATCTTGAAGGCAAGCTTTGACGTTTAACGAGCAACACGATAACCTTTTATTTGTTCTCGATGAACATCATCACATATTCTTTTGCTAGTTACTTAGGCCATTGTAGTTCATGAATTATGTTGTTTTGTATGACGATTCACACCAACAAATTCAGTATCAAATACTTAAGAACCACATTGTTTAATAAGCAAAGAATATAGCCATAACATGTATATCATCTATATACTTAAACTGAACAATTCTAGTCTTTTCTTTTCTGCCATATATTTATGAGATTCTCTTTTAGTATTTCCTTTTCTGTTTGGAAGAATCTATCAACATCAATAGTGGAGTCATACATATGACACATAGTCCAAAGCGTGTATAGTTAAATACCAATGTCTTTGGACTTGCACTTTGAAGTAGATCACCATTATCAAATGTTTGGTGTTCTTTCAAATTCCTTTCTTTAGTAATCTCTTGGTGTAGTAAACATTTTACCTACATCAAATATTCACCCTCATCATGGATTTATCCATGATCAAGCTACTTTTAGCTTGTAACGGTGAATCGCGAGTATAATGTTGCTCTCCAAAACCTTTTGGAGGATTAGGACAACTAGTGTCTCCAACCTTTTGCAAATTCTCATCAAATATGAGAACATGACTTTTGCCATATTATACTCTATCATGTTGCAACCAAAACTTCGTTTCAGATATCACAATATCTTTCACACATCATGGTTTCTGAAACAACTCTTTCAGATCCTAGATAACCTTGATATTAAGACAATCCTTTTGAATATCAAGAATCATGGAAACAAACATGATACTCATACACTAACTCTTGGAATTGTCACTCTTGTTTTAATACCAATTATTAAACTTCATGGAGTAACCGGAACTTACTAAAAGTTTGCAATAGGACTTTTAAACTTTAGATTAACACTTCAAAAACAATACGATACCAGTTCGTAAAGTAACTAACCAGAATTCTATAGTTCTATCATCTCAATTATAACTAAGCGTAAGGTGGTAAACGGATGCCAATGACTACAACAACTATGCAAATTCACTTTGATTTAGTTTATGATAAATTGAGTTCTAATTAAATTAATCTAGGTGAACTCCCACTCAAAACATTATCCCTCACATTGTTTTAGTGATCACACGAACCAAATCCACCACATCAAAACCGATCATCACGAGAGTTGATATAGCTTCAATGGCGAACAATCAACATGTTCATCATATCTACTATATGACTCATGCTCTACCTTTCGGTAATCCGTGTTCCTGAGGCCATGTCTGTACATGCTAGGCTCATCAAGATCAAACCTTAGCTTCCGCATAAGCAAATCTGGCTTGCTTACGTTGTATACACTTGCGGAATCTAACACACCCGATCATCACGTGGTGCTTCGAAACAACAAGCTTTAGCAACGGTGCTAACTAAGGGTGAACACTTTATGACTTGAAATTCATGTGCATGAGGGATCATCTTATAATGCTACCGTCGTCTACTAAGCAATACAAGATGCATAAAGGATTAACATCACATGCAATTCATAATATGTGATATGATATGGCCTTTCTTCTTTGTGCTTCCGATCTCCATCTTCTAGCACGAACATGATCTCCATCATCACCGACATTGCATCAAGGTCAATGACGCCTCTCCATGGTTGTCGTCCACCGGCTTCAACTATTACAACTACTTTGAATAGACACGCGGGTCTTAACAAAAATTAAAGACAACCATATGGCTCCTGCCGGTTTCCAACTTACAAAAGGAACATTGCATACATCATATATAATCACAATCATGGCCATATCACATCACTGCACACCCTTGCAAAACAAAGTTAGACGCCTCTACTTTCTTTGCATATTTTACGTGGTTTGGGGCTTTCAATAAGTGTCGTTCTAACTTACGAACAAGAACCACAACATTGATACTAGTATTGTTAATCACCCGTTGTAAATTGGATCTTAACTATGCTATGAGAAACAGGCACCCGCAAAGCCACTTATGCAATACAAGTTGCATGTCAAGCGTGGAGCAAGTCTCATGAACGATGTCATGTAAGGTTAGCCCGGGCCGCTTCATCCTAACATACCGCAAGATGCAAAGTACACAAGAAGAAATCGACAACAAAAGCATCAACGCCCACAATGACCATTGTGTTCTACTCGTGCAACAGATCTACATATAGACACGGCTCTGATACCACTGTAGGGGTTCGTAGCATGGAAAACAAAATTTTTCTTTCGCATACAAACAAACAAGCCAAGATCTATCTACTAGATTGTAGCAACGAGTCGATGGAATAACTTACCCTCGAAGATTCCAAAGCGGTTAACGAGAGCAGATTCTCGTGGGTGATGTAGTCGTACTCTTTCCGATCTCAAGATCGCGTAGACGATCCTTCCGGCGCCACGTTCTGGAAGCTCTCCCGCAGTCGGTCACATGTTCGGTACTCGACGAAGACCTTCCTCTCCCTTGTTCCAGCAGGCAGCGGAGGTTGTATCACTCTCCTCGCAATTCCGGCAGCACAACGGCGTGGTACCGGAAGTAGAGGGGAGATCCCGCAAGGCTTCGCCTTAAGCCGGAGCGAGTATGGTGGAGTATGAGAGAGGCTTTTAGTGGTCTAGGGATTAGACACACCAATTAGAAGGCTCTAAACTGATGGCTAGGGCAATTAGAAGCTCTAAACCAAAACGGCTCTAAACCGGAGATTAGAGGATAGGAACTTGTGTGTCTAGAGGAGGGGGCCCTGCCCCTCCTTTTATAGGTGGGAGGGCCGGCCAAGGGGAGGGGAGTCCCTCCCCAAGTCGTCTTGGTGGTGCGCCGGCCAAGGGAGGAACCCTCCCCCAAATCGGCCTCAACCAAACCTCCTTCTCCTCTTTCCGAAAACTAGCCGTTTGACTTTTCAAACTAGCCGTTTGACTTTTCAAACTAGGATTTGAATAAACCCTTTATTTCGGACAGCGAAGACACCTAGTACATGATGCAATCATACCAACTTGATATGACACACTTATGTACCCCTTCCCCCCCGGAGTGCCGGACATTCCGGAACCTTCTAGAATGTTCCCGATGAAAAACACCAGAATCATTCCCCAACTCCGAAACGGGACTTTCCTTATATGAATCTTATTCTCCGGACCATTCCGGATCACCTCGTGATATCCCGGATCCCATCCGAGACTCCGAACAACATTCGGTCTCCTTCTCATCATACCATAACTACTCAAAACAACGTCGAATCCTTAAGTGTGTCTCCCTACGGTTCGTGAATTATGCGGACATGATCGAGACACTTCTCCGAACAATAACCAATAGAGGAATCTGGAAATTCATATGGCTCCCACATATTTCTACGATTACTTTGCAATCGAATGAACCACTTACATACGATACCAATTTCCCTTTGTCTCACGATAGTTTACTTATCCGAGGTTATGATCGTCGGTATCTCTGCATACCTAGTTCAACCTCATTACCGATAAGTACTCTTTTCTCGTTCCCGTGATATGTGATCCCTTGTGAGCCAGTCACATGCTTGCAAGCTAATTGGATGACATTCCACCGAGAGGGCCCAGAGTATATCTATCCGTCATATGGATGGACAAATCCCACTCTTGATCCATGTGTCTCAACCAATACTTTCCGAACACTTAATGCCACCTTTATAGCCACCCAGTTACGGTGTGGTGTTTGATGTCATCAAAGCATCCATCCGGTAAAGGTGATATGCATGATCTCATGGTCGAAGGAATTAGGTTACTATGTATCAGAAAGCATATAACAATTGAACTATTGAAATGACTTGATCTTTATGCTACGCTTATCTATAGGAGTATGTCCACCATATCATTCTCCTAACGATATGATCCTGTTGTTGATAGCATCTCAATGTTCATGATAGGGAAACCACAATCATCTATCAACCAACAAGCTAGTGAAGTATAGAGGCTATACTAGGGACTTCAAATTAAGTTTACAAATCACACAAGTATCAATGTTTCCTTGTTAATACAATTATAGCATGAATGTAAACATTTATCATAAGTATGAAGATATGATAATAACCTACTTTATTATTGCCTCTTGGGCATATCTCCAACAGCTACAGGGCTGGCATTCCTAAGTGGGAGAAACTTGAGAATGAACTGCGTGATAAAAAGATCACCCCAGAGACAGACGATTGGGTAGAACGTGCAAGGAATTGGTTTTACGGGCATGGGGGCACGTTGGACTTGGAAGGGAGGTGTATATATAACATACGACATAAAGAAGACCCCTTGCCAATCGAGAGGATGAGAAAAGCAGTAAAGGCTGTTAAAGATGGGGACTTCATTTCCGATAGAGAGAATGATGAGCTCACACTCGCCCTTGGAAATAAGGAACATGATGGACGAACACGAGGCACAAGAGGCTCCCAACCAAGAAGGACTGGGTTTCCCGAAGAGAGGAAGAAATATCCTGATAGAAGCCGTCAGAGGAGAAAGGACAGGGCGGAAGTTGAAGCAGATAGTCAGAAAGAGCGAATGCGTTTAATTGAAGAACGATTAAAGCAACAACAAGATGAAATTAACGCACTTAAAGAGCAAAGTACTACCGGCCCATCTCAGCAGCACACTGCATTCGATGCTACAGGCCTATCGAATAATCGAAAAAGCAGTGTGGATTACACCGAGGTCCCGGGTGATGACAATGGCGATGACGATGGTGCACCGACGATGGCTCCTGTTGGCTACCCAGTGGATGATATCACAGAGATGACACACTGCGAGCTACATGTCAAAGTTGTGAACATATCAATGAAGGTGGCGGTCGGCTATGCCTTACCAATTGGACCCACACCAACTTACCACTGTCGTCCGGTTCCAGAGGGCTACGTGTCGGGGTGGATGAAATCATGCCCACCTTTGAAGTTTTGGATCTTCACTACCCTGCAGGTGAAGGGGATGTGATTATACTAGGAGAAGCAAAAAAACGTCACCATTATATGGCCGAAGGAATGTATCGTGCTTCGAAATCACACGCCAAGGCCATCTTCGCCGCCGCCTCACCCGTCTCCAGCGAGGTCGTCGCCGCCGCGGCAGCCGTCTTCGTCGCCTCACCAATCTCCGGCGCAGCCATCGCCGCGGGAGCCATCGCCGGCGCCTCAGGATAAAAAGCGTAAGCGTACCGCTAATCTGTGTCATGGTAAGCGATCGCCCAAACGTAAACAAGAGCCTCTTCCAAAAGTACCAAAGCTTCCTCCCAAGAGAGCTTATGATTGTACAGAAGAGGAGACTGTGGCGATCGTTGATGCGGAAACGGCAGCGTTTTTCGCTAAGCTGAGGCGGCCGAAAGAGCCATAGTTCCCCAGCACCAAATAAGAAAAAGCCAAAGTGTTGAAAATGCTAAAGACTCTTCATCAACCCGAGCCAAAGCTGTCATCAGACTATGAGCGTTCTATTCTCAAGTCACATGCGGCACAAAAAGCCTCGAAGAGCAGTACTGATGCAAGCGAGAAATCTGTTGCCCAGCTCGGAGAACAAGCAAAACAGACTTGCGCCCCTCTCAAGGTGATTTCCCAAACCAATGTGGGGTCGAGCAAATATGGGGCCGAAGATCAGAATGATCTAGAGGTAGTTGCACAATACGGAGAAGCTGTCGCTGCTCAAGGTATGAGTATTGCCCAGTACTTATCCCAGTTAGAGTTCTTCCCCGTGAGTGAAGTAGCATACAAATACCAGTACGGCAAACCTCTCGTCAAACCTGAGGAGGTAAACAATCTTCCAACAAAAATGCGAAGATTGCATAACTGGTACATGCATGCCATAAAGGCCGGGGCTAACTGGATAGTGCTGAGGGTTACAAAAAAGCATCATGGGAAAGAAAAGGATGACATGATATCCATTAATTTGATGAACTATTTCAATTATTCAATCAAGACGCCTTGGACAAATCGATCATCAGTGCCTATTGTCTGTAAGTACTAATTCTGTAATTAATTTAGTCTCCAGCTATCTCACTTTGTTTATTGCATGTATATAATCATACTGTAATATGTAGAATGAAGATTCTCGAATGCAGCAGAGGACAAATCTATGACATTGGCTTCATTGACCCATATTGGGTTCATGAAGCTAATCTCAAAATAAGCCCCCCAGGATACGGAGGATAATATAGTACACGCGTTAAGGTTTCAAGAAACCAGAAGGGAAATACTTTTTCCTTACAACTTCGAGTCAGTGTTATTGTCTTGTATACACTTTCTATTTCGCTTACTCGATGTTAAGTATATAATTGATTAGTTATGCATTTGCAGCTTCCACTATATTCTGTTAGTCATTCAACTTGACAAAGGGCGTGTACTAGTCATGGACTCGAAACATAAACCCCTTGAGACGTGGAAGGACATGCAGATGCTTCTCCAGTGGTAATTCTAATCATTACGACACTATATCGGCAACGTTCGTGAATTTTATGATATCAAGTAATTAATAACTTCTTTTATTCGTTTTCTTCGCCGGACAGCGCTTGGAAACGGTTCACCAACAAGGCTAGGGGTGTTTGGAAAGAGGAGCTTACATTTCAACCACTAAATGTAAGCACCACTAGCTATATCCGCGCATATCTTTGATTCTAGTTTTGATACAGTTATTATCATGCTTGATTATTATTTTGATTGAACTCTGTTCTCGTAAAGTGCCTGACGCAGGGACCAGGTAACAATCTATGTGGATACTATGTTTGCGAGTTCATCCGGCAGACGTGCGATGAGAAGGGCAGAAATTTAGAGCAACTCCACGTACGTAAACAATTTCTATAGTTTTTAATTATAAACAAATTGTGTTTAGTTTCATTCATATAGACTGACTCCTTTTTTAAATCAGATTGAACGTCTACGGGACGGTCTTCTGCCAAAGGATCGCGTACGAGCAATTCAGGAGGAATTGGCGGGATTCTTGGATGCAGAAGTCCTAAACCAAAAGGGGAATACTATTCGGCTGTGTATAGACAATAGGGATTGTAAAAATAGCAACTTTGAAGGAATTCGCCGGTAGCATCGAATAGCAACTTTTATATGTAGTGCATGAACTCGATCCGTGTATTGAATGTAATATTATCATGATGATCTTGTGTAATATAAGGTTCCTTCATTGATAAGTGCAAAACACTAAATAAACAATAAAACAACCTAAATGAATTCTCTGTCGCGGCACAAAAAGTGGCGAAAATACTGCCGCGGCTACAAAATGTGCCAAAATGAATTCTCTTCCGCGGCAGAGAAATGGGCCAAATCTCTGCCGCGGCAGAAGGTTATTAGTCCCGGTTCGTGTACGTATCGGGACTAATGCTCTGCCGCCCTCGCCCTCTGCCGCTGCCACGTGTGCACACTTTTGTCCCGGTTGGTGGGGCAACCGGGACTAAAGGTTAGGGCTTTAGTCCCGATTGCCCCGTCCCGGTTGGGAAACCGGGACTAAAGCCCCGTACCAACCGGGACCAATAGCCCCGTTTCCACCAGTGTGTGACCCCAGCGGTTGTCGTACTTTTTTCTTTTCGCTTTGGCCTTGGCCGTCGTGGATGTTGTATGAACCTTGGTTGTGGATGTTGCTTTATCTATAAAGCGGGGCGAAAGCCTATTTCCAGAGAATTTCAATGCACTATATTTTAGAGAAAATTTTCTATACACTCAAACCTCGCATTGCAATGCACTATGTTTCGGATCCTACTGCCGATGTGCAACAACAGATACAGGTAGAGTAACTTAGCTATGAAGTGATCTTGATTAAGTACCATCCAATGCACGGCATCGATTCATCTACAGGTCACTATTTGTTTACGTGAAAAAGAAGGAATCTGGAATCCTGTATAGTTGACCTAGAGAGATAAGGTCGGCTGGCTAGAGTTTGATTATGGTGATCAAACACCTTTGCCGAACTGTGCATCGAAGCAAGGGCTAGCACATTCCCAAATAAATTGTCACCCTCCCAGCCATCTCCACCACACTAACACACACAGCTACAGATATCTGAAATGGCTAGGCAGCAGCTGGTATTAGTGCTCGTCTCTGTGGTGGCAGTGTGCGCCTTGGCCACCGCCGTGGCCGCGGACACAAAGTCGCGGCTGCCGACGAGCCTGCCGGCTAACAAGTACAAGACGATCACCCCGGGGAAGAGGAACCAGGTGCTTACCTGCGACGACCCCAAGGACCACACGAAGCCATGCCTTGAATCATGCCCAAAGAAGTGCCCCGACGAGTGCATCGTCTACTGCAAATACTGCATGACCTTCTGCAGTAAGCATATAGTATACCCTTATTGCGCTACCTCTTATTTTTTAAAAACTGGATCCATGGCATGGTAGGCACTCTGCCGATCCACATTGCATTTGCATGAGATGATTAAATTGACCTTCTTCTCAAGGGTGTGACTTAATCCCTGGCGTGTCCTGCGGCGACCCACGTTTCACGGGCGCGGACGGCAACAACTTCTACTTCCACGGGAAGAAGGACCAGCACTTCTGCGTAGTCTCTGACGCCGATCTCCACATCAACGCGCACTTCATCGGCAAGCGCAACCCCGCCATGCGCCGTGACTTCACCTGGATCCAGGCCCTCGGCATCCGCTTCGCCGACCACCGCCTCTACATGGGCGCCCAGAGGACCGTCAAGTGGGACGACGATGTTGACCGCCTCGAGCTGACCTTCGACGGCACGCCCATCGATATTCCCGACGAGATTGACGTGGAGTGGCAATCCGCCACCGTGCCTGCCTTGACCGTCTCGAGGACCTCCATGACAAACGGCATCAAAGTCGTGCTCAACGGAGTTTTTGAAGTCTCAGCCAAGGTGGTGCCCATCACGGAGGAGGACTCTCGCATACACAACTACGGCGTGACGGAGGACGACAGCCTCGCCCACTTCGACCTCGCGTTCAAGTTCTACGACCTCACCGACGACGTGCACGGCGTGCTCGGACAGACCTACCGTACCGACTACGTCAACAAGCTCAGCGTCAGCGCCAACATGCCGGTCATGGGTGGTGGCCCCAGCTATGTCTCCTCCGACATCTTCGCCACCGACTGCAAGGTCGCCAGGTTTGGCCGCCAGGCCGGCGCCATCTCAATGATAACAACAAGAGCAAGTTAAACAACACGCTCTTACGGCTAGCCCCTGGCCCAGGAAATTCAGCTGCTTATATATGCAGACATGATACATAATGTACATGTCTTTTAAATACGCATCATTTGTTTACATAATTTGTGCAACTAGTATAACGAAATAATTCAGCGAGATGATAAGAATATATATTTTACGTTTGAAGTACTGAGTATATGTTTCAATCGTACTTTAATTAAGCAATATTCTTACTCCCTCTGTCCAGAAAAGTCTTGTGTCACATATTTGTCAAGATGCATATGAATATAACATGTTTTAGTTTCCCACAAAAAAACATGTTTTAGTTGATAGATACATACGAATCTAGACAAATCTATGACATGATTTTTAGGATGGAAAGAGTACACTAGTTTTCTACATAGGCCGACACATAGCACGGCCAAGTAAACAAGATTGGTATCCAGAAAGGGGAAAATGAATTTTGTGTGTGTTTGAGAGGGGGTGCTGCGGGTAATTGTTCATCATATCATCTCCATGGCTTGTTGTAACAAAGAATAAATTACCATGTATAGAATAGTGCTACTATGTAGACGATCATTTATATTAGCGATGTTATATTGTCATGCTACTGTATACTCCCTCCGTTTCAAAATATAGATGTTTTAGCTTGTAAAGCAAATGTATCTAGACTACTTTTAGTATATAAGTTCACTCAGATTTAGAGTGAATTTAGACACTAAAAGAAGTCTAGATACATTTTCTTCATAAAACTAAAACATCTTATATTTTGAAACGGAGGGAGGATATAATGATAACTTAGATATACCATTGTTGGATGATGATCAAATTTAGAAGGATCAAATTATATACTCCCTCCATTTCAAATTTAAAAATGTTTTAGTCTTTATCTGAAGCACGTGTATCTAGATACCTTTAAGTATGTATGTTTGGAGCAAAATGAGTGAATCTACACTAAAAATACCTAGATACAAGTGTTTCAAAAAAATAAAACATCTTACATTTTGAAATGTGGGGAGTATATGTGTACGGGGCATGATAGTTGAATGTTAGCTAAATGGGTGTATACATGCCAATGGCAAAATTTGTAACAATAAGAGCATTTTGAATAATTTTTGGTGTATCAAGCTGGAAAGATAAAACACATGAACGCAAATTAGAATGCAATTGATCACTCTATTTTCATTATGTGTGCATTCTGATCTTGTATGTGCATAAATTCATTCATGGTAATAAACAACATGATCAACATTTTGACAAATTCAAGTATAGCACATATCTCCATGAGGATAGAGCTTCTCATACCGGTTGATAAAGTTTCACTCCTACTAATGATAATGCCGACGCTATGAACGTAACTCCTATGGACATTGCTAAAAGTTTGAAAGCTTGACGTCATTGGAAGGAGGAATTTGAATGACATACCGAGAAAAATTACTTTAATTTTTTGTCCAGCAATGACGCGTTGAGAAAGAATTGATTCAGTAAATGAAATTGTGTTTATATTGCAGGAATATGGTGGGTGAATCAAGTAACAGGGATGATCCAACCGCCACTTAGAGTACATGTATCAGTAGAACATGTGAGGACGACCATGGTACACTCGGCCGAAGGTGTTAATGCCTGCTAGTGCGGAGTAGCTTTCAAGCACGGCAGTGTGGGGAGTATGATCATCGACGGCGTCGGACTCGACAACATCATTCTGTATGTAATTTATGAAGAGTGGGCTCCTGATGATTGGGTGAGAAGATTGCCCAACTCGGTTTGTGGCAACAAAAATGAGTGACTTTATATAGCCAGAAATCCGTAAATCAGCCCCGTTGCAGCCTCAGGTAGCTGGAAGGCCAGGCGTCGTGCTCATTGGGCATTGAAGGACTCTAGGAAGAGCGTTTCTACCGATTGGAAGCCGGGCGAAGAGGCATACACGGCGTGCGTGAGAAGAGGAGAAGGAAGCTATGGTTTATTGCCAAGGGATTGAAGCGTACAGCTAGGAGGAGAAGGTGAACATGCTGGCTCAGAGAATAACCTGAAATTTGCTAACATGACCCAAAAATAAAAATAATGACATGACACGGATGGCCGTATGACATGGACCAATTAAAACCTTGCTGATGTGGATAGCCTGCATGTTGAGAGAAATAAGGAAGTGAGGGAATCCTATTTAAATATAGAAGATTACACAACAAACAAACATGAATTCCATAAGCCAGCTTCTATATAAGCATAAGCCCAAAAGAATTGGCCCTTGATGGGGAAGTTTGCAATGAGGGATGAGTTTGAAGCCATTAAGAGTTCTAGCGATATCAGATTTTGGATGAGAATTATGTGAGCATGGTTAATTCTTTAAGTGTGGTGTTGTGATGGTAGAGTTCTGAAAAGAGCTCTATATAATTGGGCTAAGTAATGCTCGGGAAATTGCGGTAGTACCCAAGCCTAAAGTCGTCATGTCAAGGACTAGCATTGTTGTTCCTCTAGTGAAAGGCATTTCAGATTTCCTGATCGAAGAACAAATCATCGAAGTGTCCAAGCGGTGGAACATTGCCTGCATGAGAGAGGTGACTAGAGGGGTACGGGTGGACCCAAGTAGAGCTAGGCCCCAACTCAAAAACTCGAATAGTATGTGTTCATACTTGAGACCAAAATGATCAAATTCTGCAAATTTTATGCAACGAATGCCCATCTCGCGTGATCACCAACCAAGTTTTGAACAAAGAAGTCATGATCTCAATTTTGTGGTCATGAGAAGCGAAGTCTGCTCCATTGTAGTCAAATGATGACAAGTTTGTTTTTCTTGAAGCGGTTAGAGGAACGAACATGCAAATATTTGGAATTTTTGAGTGCAGCAATGACATTTTGCAATGTGTCACTCCTACATCATTTAGAATATGCGGTTCTTCGATAAGATCAAGCAGAAGATGACAAACTCTGGCATTTTCCCAGACGCACGATTTTTTTAAATAGCGACGCCAAGATTTTTTGGTCACATGACAAGCCAAGTTCCGCGCGTAATGGTTGGTGGGCTTTATGGAGGTGATATTGTGTGCTGAAAATTTGTGTGCTTTGGTTTCTATTGAACTCAAGATGTCGTGACATCTTAATCCTTTGTGTTTTCTGTTGGAAAATGATACAACTCCCTCGGGATCACGCGTTTCGTATCATCCGCCTCGTCATGGCGACGCATGTCCCGCGTGGACCCCACCTTCGAAACGTCCCTGCCTTATCCACTCACACCCAGATAGATCGATGGAAACCAAGAGTTCCCCACATCCCCTTTCTCCTCCCGCGCCGTGAGCCCCCCAGCTCCGGCGGCCACCAAATTCCTCCTCCCTCAACTCTGGTGGCGGCGGCCACCTCCTTCCTTCTTTCTCCTTTCCTCACTCCCTCCATTTGTTGGGTCAGCAACTCTCAATTTGAAATCATGGCGGCACACCTCGATGTCCAAGTGGCTAGGCAGTGGTTCTGGCTCCGGTGGGGCGGCGTTGCTGCACCTCCTTCCTCTACTCTTGCCAGCGGGCCGACGCTACCTTTGCCCGGGCGCGACGCTTTGTTTCCCTGCCCGAGCGGACCGTCTCCGGTGGCGACCAGAGATCTTCTCCCTTGTGTAGCTCGGCGACCTCGAGGAGGAGAGCGAGGCGAGTGTGATCACCAGCAAGCACGAGGTCACCGCAGCTCGACCTCAGTCCCCAGACAGTCGTCCCCACACATGGATGCCCTTGTGCTACTGTAGCACTGCGGCGTGGCTACCATGCCATTTGCCCAGCTTCCGCGCGCGTGCTGCAAGATGGCGGCCACGAAGATTGCTACACGTGGCGGCAACTGCTGTTATACGACGGGGCAGCGGCTGCTACACGTGGAGGCGGTGGAGGCAGAAGCTTCTACATGTGGGAGCGGACACGCTGCTATGGTAGCTGCTACACGCGGCCGTTGGAGCGCCATGTTGTTTTTATTTTGCTATGTATTCGTTTCGTTTTTGCTACATTCGTGTTCTCTATATGCTATACGGTTTCTTGTACAATTTTTGCTACATTAGTTTTATCGTTTTGCTATAATAGTATATAGTTCTTGCTAGAGATCTCCGTCGAGGTCTCCGGTAAAGTCGGATTTGCTATAATAGAAAATTTTATTTGCTACATACCTTCTGTGGTTTTGCTACAATAGCGTAAAGTTTTTGCTACAAGGTCTTCGGCGAAAGTCTCCGGTGAGGTCGGGTTTTGCTACATTAGCATAAATTTTTTGCTACACGGTTGCCGACGAGGTCTTCGGCGAAATATCCGACGAGGTCTAGTCTTTTTTCTATTTTTTAGGCCAAACCGTTTTCTGCTACATGTAACAAAAGCGAGGCTATTTGTAGCAAAAGCGGATATGTTTATAGCAATAGCGGGATTTTGAGTCCTTTTTGAAACACGTGTCAGCAGGGGACCAGGAGATTTTGAAAAATTATCACCCGGGGACACATAGTACTGTTCTTTTCTGTTTGCCTAGACCTTCGGTTAGAGGTTAGAACACTAGTTTGGCCCAGTTCTCCACTACACAAGTCAGTGACATACAACACCCCAGGTCCATGCAGCCCAAAACCAAAGAAGGCCTTAAGCCTAACTCAACTCAAAATACTAGCCTGATGGGTCAGACTTGCCTCATCTTATTAGTTTTTTTTAGAGATCCTTATCTTATTAGTTGGGTTCGTTCACTCACATTAAAAAAATGGTACTAAACCTAACTTTTGTTCCCTCACACATCGGGTTGAACGGGCACCCCTATCATGGAGATGTTAAAAAATTACCATGTGCCCGTGATGCAAAGTACTTTCCGACGACATGATGTTCATGCGTCACATCATTTAACCTATTTTTGATACCACTTGTTAGAACACACAACTGTCTGGCCAGTTCACCACTACACGAGTGAGACATACCAGCCCAAGTCCACACAGCCCACAACGAAACAAGGCCTTAAGCCTAACCTAACTCAGTCCAAAAGACTAGTGTTAGACAACAACTCCACACGGTCTTCTTGTATAGAAAAACCAAACCGACTTAGACTAGATTGCCTTGTACTATGAGTTTGTAATTCACGTGCGTGTGATATATATATATATATATATATATATATATATATATATATATATATATATATATATATATATATATATATATATATATATATATACTCTATTAGAACCCATGGGTGCAGAATAAGTAATTCTACACCCGGGTCGAACCATCCAGCCAGTCGGCTCCATCGCACCCGCTCGCCCGCTCGGTGCGGTTCCATCCATGCTCACGCTACCGCTCGACGTAATTTTCTTTCCTTCTTTTACGTTGCTTGGGACGGTTTATTTTTTCCTAATTGTGCGTTCAGGAGCTATCCACTCCCCGTAGTTTCTGTTCTAGTTTGGAGCGGTGGCCGAAAGCGGTTCCAAGGCGGGCGGCGAGAGCTACGGATGGCAAGCGAGCGGCAGCTTCAGGTGGTCTTGTCGGCCGGCCGCAGCATCGCATCGCATCGAGTCAGGCGGCGCTGCGGGAACTTTCGATAGCGAGCATGCGACGGCTGCCAATGGCCTTGTCGGCCGGCGGAAAAATCGAGGATGTCGGCGTGCAGTAGGTGTCGCGGTGTGGTGGGTGGCCGACACCGCGGGGAGTGGCCGGTGCGAGAGGCTTCGCGGCGCGGTGGGTGGCCTGGACCGCGTCGAGTGATCTGGGCGCGAGTTGTCGCAACCTCCAGATTCCGCACCGGAGCAGCGGACCTTCGGGTGAGGCAAATTGGCTTCTTCAGATCTTCGAGCTGCGGGTGGTCTTGGTGGCGTGCGGTGCTGCATATGGCCTTCTCTACGGCCGGCAGCAGGCAAGCGGGATCGTCGCAGCGGTTCTCTTCTTGTCATTGGTGTGATGCTCCTACCATTACAGCAGTTCACGCCCAACATCAGCAAGCTTGCTGGTGTCCATCAAACTTCTCTATCTCCTCCTCTCCATGTCCTCGCCAGCTCGAGGTCCATGACCAAGATGTCCTTGATGTATGCAGGTACTCAGCAGTCCATAAACTGCTTGCTGTTTTACTATGATTAATCTGTTCAGCTGAAGTTTTTCAGGGGCAAGTCATCAAGGTTACGACTAGATGTCCGTCCAATTTGATCCCTTTCAGTGCAAATTAGTGTATGCTTCAAAAAATATATTGTCTTCGTTTTCCTTTGCAATTGGCATATCCTAGTTTATTGGTTGTTTGGGTAAATACATAACGGGAAAACTTGCAGTTTCTTTACAGGTGTGAACTTATCAATTCATTTGTTGAGGACTTAACCTTATCAATTATCTGAATGCTGAATTTCGTAGCTAGCTCTCTCCCTGCAAAAAAAAAGTAGGTGGCTCTCATGTAAAGGTGTATTTAGATCTTCCGGCAATGCTAGATTATGTTTGCTTGCTTCTGGTAACTACATTTACGAGTGTCTTCACATATCGATCACGTATGTTGCTTCTTCTTATGTAGATGTCTGTAACGTACAATGAGTACTTCCATGTATAAAGTGCATATGAAAATCCTTAATGAGGAAGCACCAGACTGAATTATGACCATTCTTTTTGGTCAAACTAATGGAGGTACTTTAGTTGATTGATCTAGTTTTTGACCGATCCATGGTTTATGGAGTATTTTACATTTGGTACCTCGCGATTAGCTCATCAAGTAGGGCTCCTTAATTACTGATGATTGTGTTTCCAGCCACAAATATACAGAGTTTAGTTCATATTTGTGAATTCTGCGGCATCAGCATTGCCCGTATTTATTGTTGCTAATATAAATCATCCAGTGATTGTTATTAACAGATGAATATGTTGTACCCTTTCCTATGTATGGTATTTCTCTAGAATGCTTCTTTGGTCATATGTGTCAGCTTATTATATTCAGCATGGTGTGGTGGTACTGTAGCAGATTTACACAGATAGACCGGTACTGTGATTTAGATTTTCATATTGAAACAGCTCAAACATTTGTCTCCCTAGTCTCCCTCTTTCAGTTTGATCTCTTGTTCCGCAGATTCACCTTTGTACATAGAGATCTATGCAGCTGTATTAGCTCATTCCCATGTTAATTAGTGGAATAGATCATACTTTTATTTGTTTTTATGGGTTAGTGTAGATTGCTGCCAGGATAAAGCCTTAAACCCAGTTTGCAGCAGCACAGTTATATAAATAGTTTATGACCTGATGATAAACATAACTATACCCCGTGTTTAATTATCTATTACCGTAATGTCATAACATAGCTTGATCTGGACTTTTGCATCAACATCATGAACTTTTGCACAACAACATATTGTGATCACCTATGTTGTTTAGTGATTCAGTTATATCGTTCTTAAATCCATGATTGAATTATATGCACCTGGCAGGGCATTGCTGTAGGTCGAAACAGCAGTTTGGTGTGAGAAATATCTCTTCCTCCTTTTTTTGTATTTGTTGTGTTTCGTGTGGGTAGCATATGCATGTATTGGAGTATATTTAGTAGCAGTCATGGTTTGGGATTATAGGTGATCGATTAAAATTGGACCACCGTCCTGTGGCGGCTGCCACAACGCGCATATGGCCGTGAATGGGCCATCTGACCCGTTGTAGTTTTACGTCAGCTTACAGTTTGCGTGCTGGTTAAATTTAATCTCATTTGTAACTGGTAAGTTCTTCCACTGTCTCCTGATTCTCATAGAGATGCCAATATTCAATTCCAAAATATGGGTATTATCTCCAACTAGTGTGGATTATTAATGTGATTTGTCAGATGGAAGCTCAACCGATTCTTTAGCTCAGTTTTGTTGTTATAGAGATCTAGGTGAGGTCGCACCATAGCACCTCTCTCTAGATCTTTCTAGTTTCTATGTAGCCTTATACAAGCCTAATAAATCAACTTATAACTTACAACTTCTGTGAAAAAATCAACTTATAACTTAGAAGCTTATGAATTAATTGGATTCTGAATTCGTCAATAAATTGTTTTCACGCCCATTATAGCTCATAGCTTGTCTGGGTAGTAAAAAACAAAATTAGTTGGCAGTGTAGTTACCGGTTTTGTCGACTCAAATATTAAGGATTAGAAGCTCTAGTTCTGACTCTGCGGTTGAGGAGTAGCTAGCTCTGGTATATTTTAATATTTTGGCAATACTAGCGAATGTTAGACTTTTGCTGTGTTTCTATCTAAGCTAGATGTGCAATATTTGCTTCTTGTAATTGAAAATTATGTACTCCCTCCGACCATATTAGTTGACTTAGATTCATCTAAAAACTAATGTATCTAGTCAAGTTTTAGTATTAGATATAGGGAACTGGTTAGATACATCTGTATCTAGACAAATTTAAGTCAACTAATATGGGTCGGAGTGAGTACTGTAAATTTGCCTATCTTGCATGTACAAAAAATGGCATCACTTAGCATCTTAGTTGAGGCTTCTTTATCTCAGAATGCATGATTCAGGATCGATCCAGTGAGAAGCAGGTACTTAGCCACAACCTATAAAGAGCTAGTAACTTTAGTTATGCATTTTTCCCCTGAAATATGCGTCTTCTGTTTTGGCATATGGTTATTTTTCTATGTGCTCCAGTTAGTTAATAGTATTTTTTAAATATACTTATCTATATATCGTTTTAATTTACAATCTTTTTAATGCTTCTGATGTAATATTATCTGTTTGTTTCAGGTAACAAAAGAAGGAAATACTCATTAATTGAGATGAGAAATGCTTGGAAATTGTTTGGTGATTGGGAAATTGGGAAGAAAACAGCATTTGGTGGCTGCACTCTTATCACTCAAGAGGCATGAGCCAACTTTTAGTTGATTCCAAGGGTTGAAACATATACATATCGATGTAAATGTGAAACGATGTAACTTTGTAGTATAAACCTTGAATCGAAGTTACTCCCGTATTAGTTTTTTTATGTGGCGTTATTTTGTTTACAATTATTACACTGGTTTTTTATGGACGCATCAAGGAGTCCTTACGTTGAAGCTTTATGCAATTTCAAGAACTTATGTGAAAATTTTGTGTGCAAATAATTGAGTACAGATTTCAACTTTTTACATATCCCCTAAGTTCGTTTATCTTAGCTGTTTCCTTGGCAATATAAATTTTACGGCAGCGATCAGAACTCTTTCATCAATAGCTGTGTTCATCACGGTATCACACGGTGTCACACTTTACACTAATTACATAAAAAATGCCATCGCACCTATACATCCTAATCTGGTGGCGCTAAAATTTATCTCTCCTTTATGCATCAACTGACATCCTAATTACAAGTCAAATGCCACCGGTAACCATTTTTTCTACTCTCTCCGTCCAAGAATAGATGTCTTAGGTTTTTCAAATTTTGGATGAATCTATATATACTAAATAATGTCTAGATTCATCCAAATTTTGACAAATTTAAAACATCTATTTTGAAACGGAGGAAATAAAATTTCTCATCGAGGATGCACATTCTGTTTGGTGGAGAAGAAATAGCGCGCTCAACGATAAAGGTAGTAGCAAACTTCACGAGTGGTTTGGTGGACAAAAAAAATAGAGCGTAACAAACCTTAACGAGTGGTGGAGAAAAATTAGCATGCAATAACAGATGTAAATAATTAACTTTATCCAGTGAAAACCTAAACAACACAGGCCCGTGGCCTCTTTATAATAAGGCTCGCTCGTTTGGTTCCATAAAGAAAAACTGGTGGCATTATTTATATGTATAAGATCAAAACGTCTACACCATGTATATCCCGTATATGCAGAGTTAATTGGATAAAACTAGCACAATTGAGGCTGTCGGGACGGGTCAGTACCATTTTCGGTAATTTTGTCATATCAGTACCATTTTTGGGTACAAGTGTTGCGAATCGGACAATTTAGCACTAATAGCATTTTGACAGCAACCTAGCTGGTGGAGCCCATCTGTAAGAATGACTTGGCGGCATACGTGGCGGCCACACTGCCATGTAATCGGTGGAACGTGGGCTGCGTTTTTATCCTTTATATTTTCTTCTTTTTATTCTCTCTTTTTCCCTCATGCTCCCAGGCTCACCCAGCCACGCCCGGAAGCTCGCCGACCCGCGCGTGAACTCACTCGCCGCGCTCGCCGGCCCGCGCGTGAGCAGCAGCTGCAGCTTGCCGACCGCCGTGTTTGCAGGCTGCCGCTGTCTTGCCGACCGCCGCGCATGCCCAGGAGCTCCACCTGCGCACGCCATGAAGCTCCACCCGTGCATTCCCAGGACCTCCATGGTCGACGTCGTCTTGCTGCTGTTGAAGAAGGGCATGGCGTTGCGGGCACGCGCAGCCGCGCAGGTCGCGAGCAGATGCAGCACGCGAGCACGAGCACGCGCAGCCGCGCAGGTCGCGAGCAGCTGCATCACGCGAGCACGAGCACGTGCAGCCGCGCAGGTCGCGAGCAGCTGCAGCACGCGAGCACGCACAGGTCGCCGCCGTTCGGGGACCTGCGTGCCGGTCACGTGGTCGCCGTCGCTGTGGTTCCCCACTGGCCGTTGCTGACGGGGAGCTACCGGGCTCGCGCGCGCCGGCGCCGGGGCCGCACGCCACGACGTTCAGCTCGTCCGAGTGCTCCAGCTACGGCGGCTTCTCCTCCTCCGAGGCCGAGTCGTCCAACCACCGCCACCCATAGTTGCCAAGTTTCCGGAACGGTGGGATGGAGAAACGGGAACGAGGGTCGAGAATCGCTAGGTGGACAAAACACGAAACGATAGGGGTATACATCTGTTGAGCGAACCGATCGGTAGCGGGGACGCGATCCGAGCTGTTTGGGTTCGACGTTCCCGGAACGATAGCTGGGACGAGAAAATATTTGTGGTTGTTACCGGTGCGATCATGTTTATTCTTCGATAGCCAGATTGATAGCTAGTTGTACGAAGTTAGTCCAGTCTGGACTTGTACGGACCTTGGTTGCCATGCTGGCCCACGAGAGCAATGCATCGTAAACCTACATACTGGATGCTACCTCAGCTAGAGCGAGACGCTGCCGTCGTACCCTGGTGTCCCGGGTCGCGTTCCCGTCACTGAATCGCGTCGTACCGCTCCTCGTCCCCGAACCCCGATTCGGGACGGCGATCCCGGGACAGGGAACAGTATACAGTTCCCCGTTTCCGGCTGCGCCGCCTGCTCCCCATATGCACCACCGTGTCCGGTGGCGCGCCAGCGGCGGCGCCAGCGTCCAAGAAGAAGGCCAGAAAGAAGCCCGCGGGTGCCTCAATCCACGCCAAGCTCCGGGGCCTCCGCAAGCCACTTTCCCCAGCGCGCGCCTCGCGGGCTTCCTCAACACCATCTTCGCCGGCAAGCGCGCGCCGCAGACGCCGCCTTCTGTCCGGACGGCCGCCGAGTACGCGTGCTCCTCGGCGTCCTCATACTCGCGCTCCTGCCTGTGTTTGTGCTCCTCGCCGAGGACATCAGGGACGCCAGCTCCGACCTGTTCGAGCTCGAGAACTTCGCCGCCGTCGCGCCGCCGGGCGCCGGACACATGGACGAGCTGCCGGTGTACGAGACGACCAGGGTCATGCTGAACTGCGATATTGGCCACGGGTACGGGCACGACCGGTGCGCTAGACTCATCGTGCAGGAAGGGCGGCAAGCGCGGCGGCGCTGTTGGGTGCGCAGGCAGGCGCAGCCGCAGCCGCGCAGGACAGGGCCGTCCGCAGAGCGGCAGCACGCAAGAAGGGGCAAGCGGCGGGCGCGGGGCGGCAGCAGGCGGACCGCGGCGAGCGGCGGGCGCGGGGCGGCAGCAGGCGGCCCGCGGCGAGCGGCGGCACGCGGGAAGGGGCGAGCGACGGCAGGTTGGGCCTGATAAAAAGGATGGGGCTTGATAACAGGTGGGCCCACATCCAGCTCAGCTTCTTCTCCACGTATGCTGCCAAGTCACCCTTATAGATGGGCTCCACCAGTCAGGACTGCCGTTAAAATGCTCTCAGTAGTAAATCAGTCCGATTCGCAACACTTGTACCTCAAAAATGGTACTGACATGACAAAATTACCAAAAATGGTATTGACCCGTCCCGACAGCCCTAATTGTGATAGTTTTATCCAATTAACTCCCGCAGCCGTGGTTGGTTAAGAGGACCATCTTGTCTCAAAGGAGGTCGTGACGGCATCGGCATTGGGCCACTGCTAGCCGCCGGGCAATAACATATACCATCGTCGACGTGGATGGAGCTAGGCGGGAAGGGAACTTGGCTCTTCTCCAGTTGAATCCATACCTCAAATCTCATACAGTCTCTCTCGCTGATTCCAATGTTGCTGACTGCCGCCACGCTTGACGCACGCAACATGCTCGGTCAATGCCATCAAGGTTATTTTCCGCCCATCATTTGCTATGCAATACTGTTCTAAATTATTTGAATTTTCGATCAGTCATGTTATGTAGCAGGGCAATGGATATTGGGTAAAATTACTTTCTTTACGTGATGGAAAATTTATTTATCTTGAATGGTGAAAATCCATCACTGCCATGTGAAAATGAAGAAGGTTTTATTGACTACGCCAAATGTCACGTGAGAAAAGCTCAAGGCAAGCAAATTACAAATGCAACACAAAAGCTTTGCTTGGGATCCTTTTGGCATCCATCTTTGATTCTTCACTATATTTATATCTTACATTCGCTCAAAGATTCTTTATTGACATATATACGGTATCACACTTCACTAATATTACACAAAAATACCATCCCGAAACAACCCACATCCAAAAAGAGTAAGAAACTCCCACACACCTAAAGACAATAAAATCGTGTCATACACAACCAACTCCCGGCCAGCCCGCATGTACACAACAAACTCGTAGACTTGCAAACACAAAAAACACCACCCAAACGTACGTAAAATCTATATCTATATCTATACCTAATAATAAAGGAAGGAGCGTTTCTTATAGTACCTACACTTTTTTGGACGGCTTTACCCTTGAGCAGAAAAAAATTACCCACTAATACCACCGGTAAGTGAAAAATATACCTCCCACCGATGAAACATTATTTTGTGGGATTCCCACAACGAAACGTTTTCATCAAGTTACGTCACGCAGGACCAAACCATTAAAAGCACGTTGAAAACATAAGTAAACCTCCAATCCCACGTTTCCATCAGCCAAATGCTCCGAGTAGTTTCTGTGCGCGCGCCTATGAAGTATGAGTCGAGATCAGTAAAGAGCTGCGTGTAAAAAAGATTAATTTTCTTATTTCACAGCTATGCAAGTTTGATCCAAAATTAACCTTTAGGATCATTCAGACAATCAGATTTCTCATGGCCCAAGATCTCTCATACTAGCTGCGGCCTGCGGGTCTAAGAATCAATGACACGCAACCTCTAAGACATCAGTTTACTTCGTCACATGCTCCACCAGCTCGCTGTCGATGACTACACCGAGCATAAGCTCCTTAGTCCGATGGCCTTCAAGCGCGTGCAAGAGCCAACGAAGTGACGGCATGTTCCATATTCGACTACTATAGGTGGATCAACTCTTGCAGATATTTTGCATGTAGAGTTAGTTGCTACTCGCTCTGTTTTAAAATATAAGATGTTTTAGGTTTGTGAAAAAAAAATTCTAAACTTATTTTAGTGTGTAGATTTATCTTAAATATGAGTAAACCTATATACTAATAATAGTCTAGATACATTTGCTTCACAAAACTAAAACATCTTATATTTTGAAACGGAGAGAGTATATAAATAGTGTTCAGTGTCTTTTACGGACATGGCCGGCAACTCTACCAGCCACGTAGGTTCATGAAACAAAACAACCTTTCCACCGTGTGATATTTCTTGCCGTATGCTATGTGTGAATAGAATGTGGTTCTTTTTGTTTACCATTTTGGTGTCCCGTTGCCGTAGCAACGCACGGGTTTTCTGCTAGTCTAACTAGTTGAATGCCCGTACGTTGCCACGGAAAAAATTAAGACATAAATGTGTTAATCACGTCAACACTATAATTCACCAGGTATATGGCACATGAAGTGTAGTGCAACCAATATCGCTTATACTTAAGAGTATCTTTCTAGGATGCTCACCATGCACTTGAATCCTAAATAAAGTTATGTTACTGCTGATCGTACAATAACATTATGTTGTGTAAAGTATTATCAAAAATAAAAGTTTTAGAATATTTATTGCATCAGGGTGAGAGAACATGAATTAGAGCTTCCACCGATAGCTTTCACTCCATATTGTTGTTAAGCTAACATGAGTGCTATGTGCTAAGTTAACTTAACACACCTCAACAACAAAATTAATCTTAATCCCGCCTCGGCTATCAATTTTTCAGAGTCCATGACCTCATCAATGAAAAACAGCAAATCTAGTTTCAAACGATAGACAAGACCCATCATTTTTTTGAGACCCATCATGACAATAGCAATTCAGTCAAGTCATACATTTAAAGATTTCATAATATACACAATAGATCCGAGATATGTATCTGATCAAAAATGTTGCACTCATCAATACAATGATTAGTGAAACTAAATATTGCAACCGGGGCTCAATAGATAAAGGTACCCTAATTTAAGCATCCCTGCCTTTGGGTCACCGTGGGGCTCGTTGTGATGTGTGATAAGATGCTCAGATACAGACCATGCATTTTCCACTTACCTTATTGTTTGGATGACTAATCAACTTCCAAGGCACCGAGATATACACCACATTATACAATCAGGTACATAGCATTTTGTCACAAAGAAAAAACATAAAAAGTTTTTGGTCGCTAAGGTCAATTATCAATTTGTAGTGCCACACCTACTTTAGTTATGTCCAATACAACCTTATCATATGAATTTGTGGTCTGATGGACTGCCCCAAATAATAAATACAGTTAGAAATTATATGCATGCCAGAACAACTCAGAACCATAGAATAATTCACCTTTACAATATAATTCTAAATTATATCCATGCCAGAACTCAAAACCATAGAATAATTCGCCCGTACAACATAGTTTTTTTGCAAAGTTCTTGCAAAATAAAAAAAAAGTACACATCCGAACCTACCCAAAAATCTAGAATGAGCACATACGTGCATAACAAAATCATGCTCATAATGAGAGGCAATATACAGAGACTTGGGCAGCTATGAGGATCCCGGCTCCGATACCGGAGATGATGGTCCGCTCCAACATGTACGAGTCGGACAATATGAGTTCTTAGTCACCACTCTTGTCCTGGTCATCGGGCATGTGTCTTCTTCGAAGTAAGATGTAGATAGAAAGGCAGAGCACATGAATTTTTAGAAAAAACATAAATTTTAGAAGATAACGTACTTGATCATTTGCATGTAAGGTACCTATCCAATTAGGAAAACATAAGTTTCCCCTTCAGACTCCAAAACTGCAAAACAATTTCTAGAACCTAAATATATTGTCAACCCAATAATAAGAATAACATCTGTTTAGAATCCAGTTTAGAATTTAGATACAAAATTTAAAGGTGCTCTAGCTGGTGTGTACGACACCATGAATCCTGTAAAATCTAGTCCTTTTAAAAAAAATCTGAGTTTCCATAGTATAGAGCTTAGAAAATTATAAGGGAAGCATAAAAATCAGCAAAAACTAACCACAATAGGCAAACCTGTTCTCATGGAGCCAGACCTATAAATCAGAGCCTTATTCATCCAGGGATGACACACCTATAGCGAAAACGACCAGAACATCTGCAAGGCCAATTTTTTTCTATTTGCTGTACCATAATGAAGTGACACAATTGCAACCAAAACGAATGAATTATGTTTACCTTGCATATTCAGACTAAGGATCAAGGATCTACAAAAAGATAACAAAAAATAAAGTAACTGGTCACACCTTGTATTCTAATACATGGAGATTTTTCACATAGATTAAGCACCAAAAGTATTACTCCCTCCTTCCTAAAATAGATGTCTCAGATTTATCAAAATTTGGATGAATCTAGACACTTTAGTATATAGATTCATCCAAATTTTGAGAAAACTTGAGACATCTATTTTGGGATGGAGGAAGTATTTGAATCTTACATGATGGAGAACTTTGATACTTTAAGCTTGATAGCTCATCTAAGCATATCACTAACATAACAGTAACAATACATATTTAAAATTATTGGTGCTTAGAGTGTGGATAGATGATTATTTAACAAGCATGTGCGGGAATCAGCAACCATTATTCCAGGAGTCTTTAGTTTGCATGTTTTCTTCTAAGCTCGTAAGATTTCTTATAGTTCAGGTGTATATCTCTAGCTTTCTACTTCTCACAATATAAAAACTTAACCATAGTTTAGTGTGATTAGTAACTTAGGAAAGTAGATGGTCAATTGGTCATAATTTTTTGGATATAGTGAAAGCAAGCAGCGTACAATACAGTATTACAGTAAGAGAAGTTTTTAGCATCAAACCAAATTTCATCCTGTTGTAACTTCTGCACCATGGCCCCATTGGCCAAAATCTACACCCATAGTTCTAATATGTACAGGCCTCTAGCATAGTACAAATTACACTACCACCATCAGTTGTTGCACCTGTGCCATGAAGAAGAAATAAAATGAGGTTTCTTTTGGAAATTGAGGAGAGCTACTGCTGGCCTAAAGAGCAAATAGTCTGAGGATAATTCAAATCAAAATGGATCGGTTTCTTAGAGAAAATCGGTTAGATAATTGCTTACCAGCACATATAAAGAACACGAAGCAAGACCAATATGATCGATCATATAACTTTCGCTGATTCCAATTCCAAATTTTTAGCCAAATATATGATTGATGGATGTGTCAGCTGGGTAAACAATAAAAAAACATTTTGAGGAAATTGTCAATGGAAACAACCATGAGTATTCACCCATCCTTGAGTATTGTACCAAATAACTAATTCACGTTGTGTAGAGCTAGATATTTTCGAGGAAATACTAAATAATATTCACCTATAACTTGGTTCCTCTGGACCTCTCCCTTTGACAACCAATCTGACATCGGCTTCTGGGGAATCAATGAACCTATGTTGCATATAGGTGAGATGAGCTCACTTTCATTATTGCAAGAGAGCAGCACATGTGATTGTCCCCAAAATAACCAGTACAGAATCCTCACTGATATTTCGTACATGACTCTGAAAATAGGTTGTATAAATGCAGTCAGGTGCAGTCTTTCATCTCGTTCAGAGCTTGTTCAGTGGGAGCATACCAGAGGGAAGCCAGCCGGAGGGAGCAGGTCCACCGAGTAAGTTTGTTTGGCATGGGGAGCAGCTCCATGTGGGCGACCTACGGGTCAAGGCACGTACCCACCATCTTCCAGTAACTAATTGCAGAGCGAAATGAACTCCAACATCAGGCTTGCACTATTATTTGAAAAGGCTTGCACCTGTTACATGTGTGCTACATTCAGAAAATCATTAGTCAGCATCGATGTTAAAGCATTAAATCAGCTATTTTCTTAATGAAGCTAAGTATTACAGAAGATGCTACAACTTTTTTCCATCTAGCATCTTATCATCATCTTTCTTCTCTGTTTCTTTTAGGTCCATGTATAGAGGAACTATTTTCTTCATTTCTCTTGAAGAGATTTTTCCATAGTAACCACCTAGTTTGGCTTATAGGGCTTTCTGAGAAGGAATTCACTGTAAATATGGCACTAAATATTAGTCATCAACTATGGAAAGAAGTTGTGCAGTGGTAACTTATTGTAACAAAAAGTATTCTAAAACAAGAATGTAAGTTGGGTCCCATATGAGGTAAGGTTTCAACAAAATATAAATTATGCATAGATGTAAGCATTTGGCAATATAAGCATACAAAATTTTGCCATAGGCTCGTATTGTAGTTTCACAAAATTTAAGAATGCACTGGCCAATCCGATTTGGAACACACGAATTTACACATGTGGTTCGACTGCAGTTATACAGACACCCAAAGACGCCTGAAGAAAAAAGCAACAATCGGTTCGTTACCTTCTCGAGGGAGCAGCGAGCATCCTTGAAATATAGGGTGACGAGAGCCAGGGCAGAGGTAATGGCACTCTCGAACATGTTGAGCGCTAGTAGCAGCGCCATGAGCAAGCCCAAGGCGATGGCATACACACGTCTTTCATGGCTTGTTCTACCAATCCTCCATGGTGACCACCTTCTCCACCACCGAGCTGAGCCCATAGTACTCCTCCTTCGTTGCTGTTGCCCTATCATTCTCGCCTCTCTTCACGTACCGGCGCCATTCCTTTGGTGGATATGCACAATGAATAAATCAAGGAAGAAAATATGCACAATGAATAAATCAAGGAAGGAAAGGCATAAAAATCAGAACTTCTCTCAGTTGGTCAGCTTACATAGTAGATGGACTAAGTATGTCAAGAAATAAAGAAATAGCATGAGGAATGACAACACTACAAAAGCAAGCTTGAAACATTCATATGCGCACTCAATAGTAGGGACATGTAACCCGACAGACTATCATAGTAATCACAACAATTGTTAGAAGCTAGCACGAGGGAGCTTAAGTTTCAGAGGAGTGACATGGTTGGACATGCAGGTTTTGTTATATTATCTATCAATATAATCACACAAGAAAATTAGGATCAAATCACTTGAGCATGTGTATGTGAGATTATTAGTAGTTGACCAGTTGTTAAAAGTGACCATGTAAAAAGTGGGCCGGATTGACCTAGTAAATAACTGAAAGCCTGCCTATTCCATCATGAATTGTGTGCATTCTAGTTTTGTTGTTTAGCTTGTATCTACCGAGAGTAAAGACGCCACCAGGATTAGAAGAGAAGAAGAACTATGGTCAAGAACACGATCAAATTAGGTAGATTTAGACATACACACAATTGCACTTTTGTATATTGGGGAGATCTTCAGTATCCCGTACTTCAAAATAGAAGATCATAGTTTGGTTACCGAATTTACCTCCGCTTTTAATTGAACCTAGGGAGCACCTGCACCGCGACAAGAATAGTAGCAGTATCTTCTATTTTCGTCCGGATCCAGTGCCAACAAATTTGACCCAAAAGGAGTAAAACAATATAAGCAACATACATGAACCAGTATGCTAGTTTGCTTGGGGGCATTAAAATAAAGTCAATTATACACTGTGAATTTATGAAACCACAGATTCATCTGCAGCTTATGAAACCACAGTGACAATTATGGGTTTTTCCTTCAACTGTTTGGTGTTCCATTATTCTACGTACACAGTTTAACAAAAATATCAGTATGGAAACATATGCCAAACCTAGAGTTTTTCTTTGGACAAATAATACGACCTAGTGTAGGGCAGAACACACATTCAGTTAACTCTTTGGATGTCCATGTAAAAAACACTCTTTGCATGCCCAACAAGGTTAGCACGTATCAAGGTACTGTTGCACAGTATATATACAGCTAGTCACGATATTGTCATGTAAGTTCAAGAGATTGCAACAGAATAAATTGATGGTTGGATATCAGCACACGTAGAATAAATTGTTGAGATGGAGTGACGATTATCGGCCTCCATATCACAATGTTGGTACATAAAAAAATAACATGAATACATCTGAAGTAGAACATCCATCTGTAAACTGCCTACCTGAAGCAATTACAAGCTTGCTGGTAGAGATGACTCACGCAAAGTTTTTCAACATGGACTCTGCAGAAAACGATTAGGAATCAGAACAATAAAGTGATGTTCAAGTAACAGAGAGCTCGTATACCTGATGCCGCTGAGGGAGTTGGGAGTGGTGAGGACGTGCGTTCCCTCGGTCGTCTCCTCTAGCAGCTCCGGCCAGAACGCTCTTACAGCTCCGGCTTATAAGTGTCCGTGCAGTCGCCGCCGTAGTGGAGCATGGGCACGGCGAGAAGGTCCAGTCCACGGGCACGGCGCGACACACGGGACGGTCGAGACATCGAGGCCGGATCAGGAACCGGGCGGAGCGTCGGAGGCGCGGCAAGGAGCGTCGGCAGGCGTCTGATGTGCAGCAGTAGGAGAATAGGAGGGCTCGGACCTTTTTCACTGGGAGACGAGGTAACCAGCACGACCTCCATGATCGGCGAGCTCCACCATCGGCATCGGCAGTTGACATGGGTCGAGCTGACCGGCGGTTTCTAGCTAACTGTGGCAGACTGGGAGGCAGCGCGGCTGGGATGGGCCAGGAGACATGGGGACGGGGAAGGGAGGCATCGGCAGCGCGGCACACGGGATAGAGAGGCGGGGAGCGGGAGCCGGGATGGAGCGGCGGCGGCATGGCAAGGAATCGGCGACGGGTGGGGAATTTGTTTTCCTTCTTGGCTGTTGCGAGAGGAGAGTTAGAGATGGTGGTCGCGTGGGGTTACGCTTACGCGGCCTCAGCCGATTTTTTACCGGTTCCGTGCGGGGGCATAAAGCCGCGCAAGGTTCTGTCCACCGTCCGTCATATAGATTTACAGTGACTGCCACCGCTTAGTCAAACCGGTCGAGAAAAAAAAAAGGACTTCTCCCGATTCCTCGGCCGGCTCCGGCTTCCCGCGCCGCCCTGTCCAGCTTGGATTCCCGGCGACGAGACAGGACGCCCGGCGTCCCTCATGCCCAGCTACGCCGCCTTTGGTCTCCCTGATTCCTAGAAGAGCTCGGTCTCGCGGGGAGACACAGGATATGAGGGGGCGGCGACCCAGATCTGGGAAGGCATGAGCAGGAGGTCGACGCGTGGCCTTGGCGATGGAGACGAGGCTGCAGGCGAGGCGGTCGGCGGGAGGGCGCACCAAACTAGGGGAGGCAGAGGCGGACATGGGGAGCACCATAGCTGCAAGCACCGGTGAGGTCCTAGGCAACTGGAACCGGTGAAGAGGCGGGGCGAGCTCGACCGAGGTGGCGAGGACACGCGGCTGCCGTAGGTCAATGAGGGCGGTTGTGCGTGAAGCCTGGATGGACAAGGACATGGAGGAGAGGATGGTGCTGGACATGGCCAAGGGGGAGGAGTGGAAGAGGTTCTTGGATGCCAGTTCTTCATGGAGAAAAGCGAGATGGCTGCTTGCACATTATCTGCAGGAAAAAAAATTCTTTAGGAAAGGTACCTTTGTTGTTCCGTGCTGGCCTTTCGTGAAAGTGAAAAGGTCAATACAGTTATATCTACAACTAAATGTCAGTAAAATTGGCAGGTGTGGCAACCAGTTCTGCTACGGATGTGGCTTGCAGTGGGTTCCACTTTGCAGTTCTGCAGTTTGGAAGCCTGATTTGATTGCGTTGGTATCAATGCATAATATTAGTTTCAGTAACTTAACCATATTGATTGAATTTTATCATCATTGAACACTTGATATTTGCAGAAAAGAAACAGCAGGAAAGTATGTTAAGTCCATCTAAACTAAAGAGGCAGCGCGCCTTGTCATGTTCCGGCCGCAAGCTCGGAAACCATGGCCACACGCCGCCTGTTCCAATTCTGGTGATGCTCAGCTCCTCCATTGCCATCTATTTTTTCCAATAACCTCCTTGAGTTTTTACTTATATTTAAATCCTACTCATCGATGCTGATGATCTGAATTTTTATTCATCTGAAGCAATGTCAACGACCACCTGGTATGTGTCATGACCACAGGAAAACACCATACACGCTCTATGTAATATTAAGTACATGATTGCTTCTTTATTGCAAGTTATGAAGAAAGTTTTGGCTTAGGCTTATCGATGGGGCTCTAAAACTAATACAATACGTTCATATGGTTATTATTCATTGTAAGACTTAACAGTGGTTGAAAGCTTTGTTAAACTACATCTTTAAGACTTAACAGTGACATGAGATTTCTTCTCCTAGCCACAAAATTATTGTACATAACTGTATTGGCCTGCAGGATTTCAGTGAAGTAATTCAGAACTAAAATGCTTCATAAAGTCATCACAAAGCTTAGGCCCTTTACTGGTGCAAAACTGAATTCATATTACTATTTTGCCATCCGAAGCAGGGTGGATAGTATTTTTTCCATCAGTTTTTGTGTTATAGCTACAAGCACTGTAATTGCACCGTCTGCAGGTCCACATATTTGAATCTTGATGGTGAAATTGTCGATCTGAACAAGCTATATTGTTGATCTGATGGAAAAATGAAAAGAGGTAAAATGACAACTTCTATTGGCTTAAGAGAGATAGTATTTGCTTTTGCTCATAAAGATCCTTTTTACTCCGCTTCACTCTCATCCTATTTCTGCTTGCCTATATGTGAATTTCAGGTGGCAAGCCTAATATGCTGGTGGTAAATTCTTGCACCGAATTGCTGATGAATTGATGAGCACACAGCTTATGCAATCAAATTTCTTATGAAAAAACCCGAGAAGTATCGGAAACTGAGCGAGCGAGCGCTGGCCTCCAAACCTGCTTCAAATGTTGCTCCTCTTTCTCATGACTTGCATGTTAGTCATGGTGGATATGGTCATACCTGCTTCAAATGTTGCTCCTCTTTCTCATGACTTGCATGTTAGTCATGGTGGATATGGTCATACGTGTCACCTGATATTGTTGACGTGGCCACTGAAGATCTGTGCTATCAGTATCACCCGATGCACATACGCGTCACCTAATGCTGTCTTGGTGGTCACTGAACATGGTTTGAAAATACGTATATTTTTTATCAAGATATTTTGGTTTAAAATATGCAGATTTGTGCAAGTTGTAGAAAATATTTGTCTTTACCTCTTTTTTTAATATTAAAGTGTTGAGTGTTCTTATCAAAGTTTCGTTCTACCATTCGCCTCAAACGAACCAATTTTTGTGCCATTTGGATTTGATTGGCCCATAGATTTGAATATATGAAGAATTGTTTATTTGATTTTATATTATGCCGTAGCAACGCACGGGCTTTGTGCTAGTAATGCTAACAATCGGAATTTGAATCTTCTTATCCTCATGGACTGGCAAACCCAGGAAACAAAAAAAGCTAACAAATCGGCAACAAACTCCCTGACATACACACATGCAACAAAAATACTAACAAATCGAAATTTAAATTGCTTAGCTACCTGCCCAACACTACTCAACTGCTCTGGCGTGTCGATCACCGCCAGTTCTGTCTTGCCGCTGGTTCTATCAAAGTTTCACATGGTCGTCGGTCACATAGCCAGCTCTGTCACCAAGTTTTATGGTGTCGATCAGGAGATCTATGTGGTAAATACCTCTGCTCTATATCAGCTGCGACAACTTCATTCCTTTGCCCTCTCGGTGGCCTTGCCCTCCATTGCCATTGCGATGGTGTTGCTTCTGAATTCTTTAGAAACCATGAATATTTGGATTTTATATTGGCTGCAACAGAAATTAACTTTACTAGGAAAATGCCACCACAAAAAACAAACACCCTTACTTTTTACTCCTATTTTCTCCACCACTCTCCTATTCCTTTATATTCCACACGTCAAACTTCACCACCAAAACAAACTCTCCTATTTTTCTCAATAACTAACAAGAAAAAAAGTGCAACTCATGCGTACGTGCCACCCGGAGCAGGCATGTATGCGGACCCGGTTAGCATTTTATTTAATTAAATTCAGTCATAAATTAACAACTGACTTTACCTAGCGAATAGCGATTAATTTGGAACTTTGTTTCGTGCTATCAGCGATTTTTAAGCAGGTGCTTATATTGATACCAGGTCAAGGGGCCGACGCGACATTTTTTATGTGTGACGATGCATGCTCCCAACGGCGCGGCTTCGCAAGATGGCCCGACCGGCGACCACAGAGGCGAGATGCGTCCGGATACCACGGCTACGTGACGACGACGGTGGAGAACAGAGTCGGACGAAGGCAGATTCACGGCGATGGAGGCCATACGCAGACGACATACGATGGAAGCTCAACAAGGACGGATAAGATATTTGGATGTCTGCGGCTCTACGATGAAGAAGAAGGAAGGAGACACCGGCCGATTATTTCTTCAATGTCGCTGCACCTGGTAGGTTTGTAGTTTCCGATCTCAAGCTCTAGGCGGAGATGTAAGAAACTAATACGTACACAAATTTGATCTAAATTCTATGCTATCGATTCCTACCAATCTAGCTTTTTAGAGCCGGTCAACACGATGAGGGAGATGAGATGCATGCCACAACATCGCTCGACGACGAAGACGAGACTCGATGCAGTTGGAGGTAGCTCGACGGTGACGACAAAGACACGGCTCGACGATGAAGAAGAAAAGAAGGGGACACCGACCGGTCATTTCATCAATGTCGTTGCACCTGGTAGGTTTGTAGTTTCCGATCTCAAGCTCTAGACGGAGATGTAAGAAACTTATACGTACATAACTTTGATCTAAATTTTATGCTATCGATTCCTACCAATCTACTACATCCATTTGAAAATATAAGATGTTTTAGGTTTGTGAAGTAAATGTATCTAGATACCTTTTAGTATGTAGATTCATTTGAACCTATACACCAATAGTAAAGATTTTTTTAAACCATTTTAAAAATATTTTTAGACTGGAAAATAAGAAAAACTAAGTGTTTTAATTTGAAATAAAAGGAGGGAGTAACTTCAGCAATAAAAATATGTTTTAATAAAAAAATTAGGGTGAAAATGATGAAATAGAATGAGCGGCTCATTGTAAATGGCAAGAGTTTCTTTTATGATATTTTAGGTTGGGTGTAGCTATATCACAAGCTAATGTTTCTACGATCTCAATTGCATTTAATTTAATAGAATGATGATAAATTTATACTAAAATGAGTCATTTTTCAATTAAATAAAAACAAGAAGCTAAAGATTCTAGAAGTATGTCAGCACCACAGACAAAGATAATTGTTAATATTGGTGTTTCGTGACAACGCACGATATTAAACTAGAGTATAGAGAGAGAAGCTCAAGACCAACTGGGTGCAGGGTCGAACGACCGAGCCGGACTGTTCCATCAGACCGGTTCCTGCGGCTCAGCCGCCTGATATAATAAATTGTTTTTCTTTACCCCGGACGGTTTCTTTTCTCAATCGTGAACTCGTGGGGCTTTGGAGCTAGCCCCCCACTACCCATTCGCTCCTGTTTTCTCTCTCCCGGGACTTGGGTAAGCGGCGGGCGGCGGCAGCGAGCGGGTGAGGGCGGCGGTTTGCCGCGAGCAGATGAGCGCGGTGGCGTCCCTGGACTCCGCAGCGTGGTGAGCGGAGGGCGACCAAGCCGGCGTACGACCTCCGCTCCCCCTGGTCACCAAAGGAACGACCTCGAGTGTCGCTGGCCAGAGCTCCTCGCTGCCATCTGTGCCGGATCCAGCGCACGTTGCCACCAGAACTGCTTCGGCCGTTTCTCCTACATCTAGCGCCGGCCGCCCCACCATCTTCCCCGTCACCGGCGTCCGGCGAGCCCCGCATCCCTCCATCCTCGGCACGAATAACCCCTGCATCCCTCCATCCCTGGATCAGCTACCTGGTGGGCTTAGACATCAAGGTAGGCCGCCGTTGTTCCGTTTTGCTTCAGATTTTTTGGTTAGAACCATACTGCTTTGAGGTAGATTCGTGCATACTATTTTTCTGCACACTATCTTTCTCACTTTTAGGACGAATTAACTGAGAATTTGTTTTCCAACGAAGATTTGTTACGTAGTTGCACGATGTTGGTTAACTTTCCATCAAGTTTAACAGACAAATACTGAAATTTATGACATAGTTGCGTTCTGAAGACTGTTCTTGCTGATCAAACTAACGTTCTTACTTGATTTGAGTATGATATAGTTTTCAACTAATCCATCTTTGTGGAGCAGTTTTGCAATTGTTACCGACGAGTAGCTCATCAAGTAGTACCCCTTAATTACTGATGGATGTGTTTTTAGTCAAAGATATACACATTTTTGTGGATATTTAGGTATTGAGCGGCATCAGCACTGCAGCGTAATTAATGTTTTCCAATCAAATCAGGAACATGTCTTTATCCATGTAATATTATGCTTTGTTTTAGAATGAGGATCCATCAGCTGCGGATGAAGGTCAAATTTTGCATCCTCATCAATTGCACACAAGTTTTACGTTGTCTGCATTACTCTGCATGTAATTGACTTGTGAGCATAAAATTGTCTTGAACACATCCCCTACTGTTTGTTTTTTCAGCTATTGTTGAGGAGCAAAATGAGCTTTCTGGTCTTTGTCCACAAGTTGATGCAGATGCAGCAGGAAACGAACACTAGTGGAAACGAGGCCTTTGGTTGAGCCTGAAAATGGGCTTTAACACCGGTTCCAGCGTGGCCCGTGCAGCAAAAAGGAGCCCCCTTTAATACCGGTTCGTGGCACGAACCGGTGTTAAAGACCCCTTGTGTTAAAGGCCTCTTCGAAGAGCAAGTACCTAGAGTTAATGTTGCACAGCCAGTGCGTGTGTTCATGTTGTAACTAGCCCGGTCTATCCCGAGGTGAGCTCAAACCTGAATCTAGTGAGTTCTTTGAGTTCAGGATTTTTTGAAGCTTTTAGTTTGGGTTTCGTGGCCTGGTATTGATTTCTATGTAGATTTACTTACAAGACCTGATGTTTCTACTCTTCGTTAGATTATTTGGTCAATATAGCTAAAAGAAGGTTCAGTTAGGTGGACAATGAGGTTCTGACCGTACTACGAAAAAGCTAGTTGCAGCTTCATATTTCAAGTGGAAAGAACAATACATAAAAACAGGGACCACGGTAGGAGTACTTAGCCAAGAATTAGTGACGCTTCAATCAATTGTTCTTTCTCCCGTTTCTGGGCGGTGCAAATAGTGTTAGGGAATAGGGATTCAAATGAGTACATCTATTGTAACTTTAGCTAGCTAAAAATCACAAATCAGTACGAACTCTATGATTGGTGGTGAACCTGAAGCTGAAATTTATGTAAATAGGATATTATATTGCTTGTAGATGTGGGGTCACAATGTTTCATTCGCAAGAGCCATTTATGAACAACTAAAACTAACGGGGATTTTTTTGGCCACCTGCAAATTGAGCTGCTTGAAGACAAGTTCTGACCTGCATCAGGGTAGTGAATATGGGCACACAGAGTCTCTTCTTACCCTGGTGTAAATTGGTAATATATACTGTTACATATGGCTTTATGTTTTTTTTGGTGCTGCTGGTTTGCAAGTGGCATGGAGTTGTCAGGCACGAATTTTGTCTATAGACTATGGTACATAATCAAGATTAGGGATGAATTTCCATTTTGTCATTTGGGCAGTAGGCCAGGCAGTACTTCTAAAACCTTCTTAATATTTATGTCTATTATGCCTCAGAATCAAGAGATTTGTATGCCTTTTTTTATTAGTAAGGTAAACTGACCACTCTGAAACGCAGCCATGCATATGTTTCTACATCCTCCATCTGGATGCAAGAAGGGGATAAAGGAGGTTAAGAAGAAGGTAAGGAGCCAAGAAGAGTGCATCGTGTTGATATATTCCTTCATAATGATAGTAATGGTAGCAAACAAGTGATAGACTTTGTTAATGTGCTGATTTCCTTGCCTGGAGAATGGAAATGAGCACATAGATGATATGCAGATCAAAGCCTTCATGCAAGTATCTTTTCTATTACAGGCCTTCAAGGTAATGTCCTTTAAGCGTTCCGCCTTTTAATCAAGTCCACACTAGGTTTGTACTCTGACAACATTGCATCTGCTGTTCTTGTCATATAAGTATGGAGTCGCACCACAAGGTAGTGATTTAATATCAATTGTGCACCCTTCCTTTGATAGACGTTACATGAACAAACCATCAGCTACCCAACTTTTTTATGTCGGCGTATAATAAAGTTCAAATAAGTTATAGTGATTAATCATCAAATGATAATTTCCTCTTGAAATTCCTCAAAAATAAATTGCCTCTTGAAATCACACGAAAATCCACCAATGGTATGCACGATTTTCTTCTCATGCTTAAGCTCTTTTGATCATTTAAGATCCAGAACAAATCACAATTATTATGTGTAATGTGCAAGAACAACAAATTATTTCGTGAATCAGAATAACAACAGATCGTTCACATTCTAATTAGTTGCATGCATAGTAGTACTAATCGCTATGGTATGATTCGTATGATGATTCACTATCTACATCGTCATTTTTCTCATGTTCATCTTCTTCGTCCACATCATCCAGTAGACGGCGTCGAGCTCTCATGACATCAACCAGATGGACATCTTGATCATTAGTGGCTGGTTCATCCCGCACCGGCATCTCATCCGCAGGAATTTCTTCTAGCTGCTTCCTAAGTTCCTTCAAGACGTTCATGGCTCTTTCATAGACTACCGCTGATCTGTTCCCTGCTCGGACAGTTACATAAGCTTCTCTGAGCATAAGACCTCGCCGGCGGAAGCATGCAGAGGAGTCCATGATAGTATCCTGCAATTCATTTTGGAGCAGAACATAAGATTATTGCTGGCCACAAAGAATCATCTATACTGTCTCGTAAGAAATGCACTATGGTTAAATTCTTTTTATAATAGTTGCTATCATGGAGAAACCATCTCATTCATGCTTCTGTGTACATAAAAAATTTACTAATTTAGACACCTCGTTACTAGACTGTGAGGCCCAATCATATTCCATGCCAAATTAAACATAGGATAAGAAACGCACTTGGACTGATAGTACATGGTAGTGCTTGGTCTGTTTAGGAATATCTATTATCATTTTAGAAAAGCAACAGTGCATAGTGAGCAGCAAGACTGCCAAATCTCTCTGAACTTGATCAGCAGGTTATGCTTATTCCTCGTATCTTAACCTCATAGACTAGTTCACACACCTGTATCCTGGCTCTACTAATTTTACGTCAAGGCTGTATGTGCCAAATAAAAGATAGAATAATTTTACACAACACAACCCGGGTTGTTATAATTATAGATTACAGAAGGGAGCCAAAACGTTTGCATCAATCATTGGAACATGAAAATCAATCATCAGATGACATTGTTTCACGTAGTCACTTTTTAAAACAGTAGGTAGTGCAGGATACTTGAAGAATTTTTCTAACGCATGTTCCATTTGGAAATATCGTCCCTAATTGAATTCAGAGAGATAGTTGAAGAGTATTATGAGATGCAAGTGTGATTACTGCAAACTTTACCTCCATTTGGAAATATCATCCGTAATTGATTTCAGATGATCCCTGCGGCGTGCGGCGTGTCCGCCTGCGTCGCCGGCAACGGCTATGCCCTCGGAGTTGTATCGCCGGTGTCTCGGTGTTGGAAGCCGGTCCGGCCGCCGGTGTCGAGAGAGGTCACTTAAGGTGAGAGGGGAATAGGGGGACGTGAGGGGCTCATAGCTCTTTTTAGGGAACGCCTACGTCTGAGAAATAACTATTTCTCGGTCGGCTGACGTGGCTGGCTCAATCGAATGGAAACATGCATGGTTTATAAACAAAAAACTATAACCAGATGGCTTAATCGAATCTTGGAACCAAAATCCAACTGTGAACTCAGGCTCATGAGAAATAGCAAAACCGCTCTTTTTCTGTCCTCCGTGATAACCACCACGAGCCCCACAATCCGCTGTTGCCGCGCATGGATCAAATTGACCGGCTATTTTCTTTTCTCGATGGAACTATTTCTTCATGCAGAATATCGTTTTTGTTCCTTTAAACGGTGTAATAAAATTATAGTCACAATTTTTTAATTCCACGTATGCTATGTCTGTGTTGTTCTTCATCAAATTTGTCACAATTGTTTAATTTTATTTTGAAGCGGTATTTCATCACAGCATTACTTGTCGCAATTTTTTTTACTTGATTAGTTCCGTTGCTCAGTGCCCTAAAAAATATGAACACTAGATTGTACAGTTTTTCTTGATGGTGTATACTAAACCAGTTTGAACTATCGAAATACCACAAACATGCATAATCGAAGCCAAAATTATAGCCTACAATTAGAATATTTTTACGTTAACTTCATATTTTTTACACAATTCTGGTCACAGGCGGACCCAACCATCCCTAACCCCGGGCACGTGTCCAGGCTTTCGACCGGCCAACAAACCTAATTTCATAGTAATTTGATTAAAAGTAGTAGTGTTATTAGCCTTAAAATGCATCGGCCATCGGAGCAGAAGAACGCAGAGAAAGAAGCCTGGAACACCAGACATCCCGTCGCCAAGATCCAGAGCTCCGCTCCACCTACCGGGCAAAACGCCCACTACCGGCACAAGGCCTAACCTCCTAAGCCCTACAACTACTTCGGCGACCCTCCGCAGCCACCTCCCACGGTCTACTCTGGCGAGAAGGGTGCGGGTGAGCCCCGTCCACTCTTGCACGACTCTCAAAGTACTCGAGGGAGAGTAAGTCCGTGCGTCACCACAATAACTAGTTGTGCAGCTAGCTTTTTTGGAAATGGGTGCTTTATTACTCATAGTAATGTTTACACCCGGCCTCTGCATAGCTAGGATGCACACAGCCGATCAACCACACGACAATAAGGAAACCAAGTTACAAAAATTACAATAGTAAGAAAGCTAAATCCTTGCTCGAACTATGTTGTATCTAGCCTCAAGTCACGCTGCCATGAAAATATCCCTCGCCGTGTCCTCCAATCGCGTACACCCCTTCACAAATAAATCGCGGAACTCCATACGCTGAAGAGTAGTCCATGACCGGAGGATAGCCGTGGCTCGGTAGATAACCTGCAGAGTAGAGCAACAAGTGTCATTGAAAATCCTATCATTTCTACATAGCCAAAGCGACCAAATTATGGCAAGCGCTCCCACCCTAAACAAAGTCCCATATTTATCCTCAATCCCATGCAACCATTTACCAAACACATTGGTAACCGAACGAGGAGGAGATAAACCAGAGGCTACTTGGATGATTGACCATATAGCTCGAGCGAATTTACATTGGAAGAATAAATGTTTGATTGTCACATTATGGTGACAAAACACACATTGAATACTTCCATGCCAATTCCTCTTGACAAGATTATCCTTCGTAAGAATAACTCCTTTTCGGAGATACCAAGCGAATATCTTCGTTTTAAGGGGTATTTTCATCTTCCAAATTTTACAGTTATCATCGACTGGAATATTAGGTTGGATCAAAGCTCTATACATAGAATCGACAGTAAACTTTCCATTCTGTATCAAATTCCATTTAAACTCGTCAATGCCCTCACACAATTGTACCGTGGCTAATCTTAATAAGAGATTGTTCCAAGATAATAGTCTGGGGCCTAAGAGACTTCTTCTGAAAGATAAATTAGGAGGGTTAGATTCCAATACATTGGAAAGAGTATCTCCCTTATGTCTAACAATCGAATATAGAGCTGGATATTGTTCCCGTAAAGAACTTTGGCCAAGCCACTTATCCTCCCAGAATCTAATCTGCGATCCATCCTTAATATTGAAAACACCAAAATGGAAGAAGTGTTGTTTGGATGCCATTAGTTCAGCCCAAAAATGTGAGTCTCCGGGTTTTCAAACCATTTGAGACACAGCTCTGGAGCCAACATATTTCCTCTATAAAATGGTTTGCCAGACACCTTCTTCTGTGATTAGCTTGAAAAGCCATTTACCCAGAAGCGCGGTGTTTTTGACTTGCAAGTCATGAATACCAAGTCCACCAAATTCTTTCGGACGGCAAACCACATTCCATCTAGCCAGTCGATATTTCTTTTTCTCACTATCCCCTTGTCAAAAAAAAATCTTAATCAAAAATAATCCACTTTCTTCAAGAAACCTTTTGGTATTTGGAAAAACGAGATCATATACCGTACCATGTTGGTGAGTACTGAATTTAGTTGTGCAGCTAGCTTGTTATATTTCTCTTACGTAGGAACAATTTTTACATAATATACACATTGATTCCTAGTTTTGGACGTGATCTAATTGCTAAAATGCTTACTGGACTGCAGGATGAATATTGAATAATATAATTTTTAATACGTCTGATGGTCCACGGACGTCACATGCATGCTCTTTTGGCTGCCAAACCAAACTTTCAAAACACTTTATTACGCTGCCCATAACTTACTTACCTTGCATGCTTCGTGGACACGCGGAGGGAAAAGGATCCTCTAAATCTTACGTCGCATGCAGGCTTTTTTACGACGTGGGGCGTGAGCGCGTGGCTCGTTCGGTCGCTTGGCGAGAGAGAGAGGGGCGCGGGCGCGAGAAATATTTTTTACATCGCCTGGCGCGCAGGATGGCAGTGCGGACGACTGGCCAGGGTGTATATATATATACTAGTTGAATGTCCGTGCGTTGCTACGGTTATTTAATTTATTTTTTATTACACTGGTCTCACGTGTAAATATTAAATGAACACAACTTTTTCCCATTTGGTAGTTATGGTCGTGCTTCCTATTGTCATCTCTAAATTCCAGTGCTAAATAGATATTATCTTGTTTAAAGTTGTTTGGTAACTCTCATCCGTGCAGCAACCATTTTTATGGGTTGTCTACCTAACAGATATGTTACTCTCATCCATATGGTGACCCACACAACCCAGCGGTGGCTGGCAATGTCGTAGCGCTAGTGACTATCTACACGTGGCACCCTTGTTTCTGGGCAAATACTGAATATTAGTGGCTCCTTCACGGTTGTCGTGATCTCGATCGATCTAGCAATGGTGGTTACTGTTGTTTGACATGGTGAGACCACACCAGGGAGGGCTATGCATATATAGGGTGTGTTTGGATCATCGATGAAAATAATCGCTAACCCGATAAAGCTAGCCTTGCCCTTGCTCGGGTGAACATCCACTGCTATAGTTCAGTTGGGGCTTTGCCGGCACGACATGAAATAGGGTTAGAGGAGACTTCTAAGGATACTGTTCTTATAGTTCAGTATTCGACCCTTAATGTAAGCGGCAATGTATACACTTTTTTTTCCGGGGGAAGACAATGTAGGGGAGTAGATTGGATGAGTTCATGTTGGACATGTTTTCTACTCTACCGTGGCTTTCTTTGCTTCTCAATTGTGCAGCCTAGTCCAACCCGGTGTAGGTTTCGCCGAAACTCCGTTGGTCCATGCTATACCAAAGGTACATATACACTAACCAGCTGTGAAGTATCTCCTCTATTTACTAATGTATGCCATCACGGTATCAAAGTAAACTGAAGCTCTTATTCCCATTCCTCGCATAAAAATGTTAATACGATTGACACGGATAATAAATTTGATTGTTAATAAGTTCTAGTCCAAGAACTCTGTCACCGTTGTTAGAAAGCTCACGTCACGGTAATTGTAAGCAGCCAACAATTACGTACACAGACATAGTGACAGCTTCTCAACTTCATCCTTGTGACCAGGATCTGAAATTTGTACACATCGTACTCAAAGTATCTGATTGCTTGCATCTTATGCATGCGAGGGATTGCACCGTGGTCATAAACTCTCGCAATTTCACATTGTGTCATTCTAAAATTTCTGATTTGACAAGTTCACGTCAATTTACAATGAAGCAATCGGCGTGAGCGGCTCTAGCAGAAGCCCTCCTGATGTTGCTGCTGCTGACCAGCTTCATGCATTGCAAAGTGTGATTGGGTTAACTGAAGAACAAGTAAAAAAAGATTGACCAACGGACGTGATGTATTTTTTTACATTCTTTTTATTTCTTTGTGTATATGAGCAACAGAAAGTGCAGATTTTCTTCCTTGAAGCCATGTAGTAAAATCAAATCTTTGAAGCTAATAAGCTGATACTGTCCTTAGTCCTTCCTAAATTGGATTGAGGAAAAATAAACCTGTGTTTTTCTTCAGGAGTTAGGACTATAATTAAACTGAAAATTCAGTCCCTGACTCGTGTTGTGGCAGTGGCGACAGGACAGCCACTCGCGGTAAGATTAACTGGAGCACTCTTGGGACGAGACGAGGATTTAGTCTCTGTCCAAGATTGAAGTTAAGTCAATCTTGCCGTGACATAGCTTGAAAAAGGTGAATAATAGAATTGATCACCTGAAGGAGATGGAATCTAACCTTCTGTGCCTGGCGCGTCGCTTGTCTTTACCGCCAACAAACGAGGAGCGCAGGACACTGGTCGCCGGCCGCCGGCTTAGGATGCAGGTACTGTCAGGGCGCCACCGGCTCCGGTTGCTGGTCCGGGTCAGAGCGCCACCGTCCGAGCTGCAGGAGAGGGCAGGGCAGCGCCCGAGCTATAGGGTAGGGACGATGCGCGAACTGTAGGAGAGAGGGATGATGCGCGAACTGCAGGGAATGGGTGGCGTGCGCGGATATGCAACAAAGATCCAGGGATTGGAGGGCAGGGAAGTAGGCTCAGCCTCGTGATCGCCAGCGCTCCACATCTTTGAGGATATGATCGATGGGGTATAAAATAAAGGACTTGAAGTCGTGCTCGAGCCGGAAACGTGATCGACCGATTCATCGGGTAAACTTAGGAGACAACGGACGACGGACGAAGGCGTGTGCGAACGAAAACCACCCGTAGACAAATTATATAGTAGAGATATATATAATGCACATATATATATACACACACTATGTGACACCATCTGAGGCGTGCAATTCCAGCCCCACATTACAATCCTATGCATAGGAAAAGATGCATATCGCATGCTTTATTGATTTATTCAATAAGGATAGACAAAGAACATACATCAAAAACCCGAATCCACCACACTACACCTACAAACCTAACAATGGATGAAAATCACGTCAACAAAGCCTTATGCTTGGAAAACAATACACTACGGGAGAAAGGTTCTTTGCCGTGTGGGTCCCCCCGGAACACGCAAACCCTTTGCCGTGTGCTTACACACGGCAAAAGCCTCACGGCAATGATCGGCACGGCAAAGAGCCTTTTCCGTGTGTCTTGACGCCCGGAACACGGAAAACCCTTTGCCGTGTGTTTTCTTGTCACACACGGCATACTAAAGTAGTTGACGGTTCCGTCCATCTAATGGAGCCGACAGATCGGTGCCGTGTATGACCTTTGCCGTGTGCCTTTGATCTTTGCCGTGTGTGCTATCTTTGCCGTGTGTCTTTCCTTCGCCGTCTGTGTGTTCTTTGCCGTGTGCTTTTGTTTTTGCCGTGTGCTCATGGTTTGCCGTGTGTATTCCACTTTGCTGTGTCTTCCCCTTTGCCGTGTGCCTCTCAGTGGTGACACACGGCAAAGTTCATCCTTTGCCGTGTGCCTTTAGCATAGCGCACACGGCAAAGATGCTGTGTATAACCTCAGCAGCACACATGTTGGCTACACGTGGCTTCTTTGCCGTGTGTATACACACGGCAAAGTGACCATTTGGCACTTTGCCGTGTGTATACACACGGCAAAGCAGCCCTGTTTTTTCATATATTTTTTTGTTCCCATTCATTTCCTGCAATTCAAAACATAGAATATATACATATGATCATACAGATCATCAGCAACACCAAATTGCATCGAACAGCAATAATATAAGCATCACCAACACCAAAATGCATCGCCAACACCAAAATATCACAAGTATGATCATAATATCATCACAAACAATACCAAATATCACACAAGACCAAGTTTATTACACAAGTGCATAACCAACAAGTGCACAATCCCTAAACTATACAAATATTACAAGTTTATTCTTGTCACCCACAAGACCATCAACTCTGAGTGCTCCACAAGCTCATGCTCCATCGTGAGATCCTACAAGTTGAAGACAAGCACATAAATATGACAAGTAAAATCATCCATATGTACAAGTTTCTAGGCAAGTTGATGGAAATGGCAATAACATGGGATTTTGACGAGTCTCATGGCAAATTACATCAATATGACAAGTAAAATTATGAATATCTACAAGTCCCATGCCAAGGCTAGAATTTCTATAAGTTTCATGGCAAGGCTAAAATTTCTACAAGTGTCATAGCATGGCTAAAATTTTGACAATGGCATAGAATTATCTACAAGTGTCATGGAATTGATAAATTTGCTATAAGTATCATGGCAAGGCTAAATTTCCTACAAGTGTCATGGAATTGCTAAATTTTCTATAAGTATCATGCCAAGGCTAAAATTTCTACAAGTGTCATATCATGGCTAAAATTTCTACAAATGAGATGGCATGGCTAAATTTGACAAGTATAAGAAAACAAACCTGGAGGACTCCGATTCAGCCTCCGGACGACCGACGGATTGTTGACGGTGAAAGACGACGGCGCCTGGTTGTTCGATCCACCCGCGGACCCACCAGGCGGCGGCATCGCATCGTCCATCTGCAGCATTGGAAATTGTGAGCATTAGATAATAAGGCAAGATTGAAAATTGCGAGCATTGGACAATAAGACACTTGATCACTTACCCACGAGAAGGCAAAAGGAGGAGTGGAAAGAGTCCCTTGTTGAGAATTGATGAGCATTTGCTGTGTCATCCACCGCATCATCTGCCCCTGTTGCTCCAGCAACCCCTGCTGATGGGCCATCTGCTGCTCCAACTGCTGCTGCCGCTGCTCGGCCGCCTCTCTGCGTGCCCTATCAGCGGCCATCTCCTCCTACGTCGTGTCGCCACGATTAGATAAACATTGCAACACAAAACATGTAGTAAAACATAGATGACCGAGGAAGAACGTACCCGTAACTGCTCGAGAGCTACAACCGAAGGCCGTGGGCGGGTCTCTATAGCAGGCTGGTCGCTCGTCCTACCACGCCGGACCTGGCGCATAGATGGGATGGTCTTAGGGTCGACGGACCCGTGACCGATCCATAGGCGACCATTCTTCTGGCCTTCTCCCGCCAGCACGGCGACCTCGGGGTCGAAGGGGGCGGTCTCAGGGTTAGAATCTTCTCCATGCACCTCCTTGTACTTCTCAGGGTACTTCTCACCCCGGAGCCTGGCTCCCTCGTTCATCCATAGTTTCCCGTTCCTAGGCTCGTCCAACGCGCGTGTCTTCTTCCAAACGGCAAACACGGACGACTCTTGACCTGTCTTTATTTTCTGCACAAAAGAGCACGAAGTTAAGTGAAGGGAGACTCCAAAGGGTGAAGTAAAGAATAAAATTACAAGCAAGAACAAATAAAGCATTTTCTCACCTCTTTTTGCCTAAGAAGGGCGAGGGGGATGCTGCCTTGGCGGTGTGATCCACCCCCCATCTCCTCTCGCCGATTCTTTGCATCGGCATGTTTCTGGAGGTAATTGGGGTGTGTCCACCACGCTACCATTGCCGTGAAGCACCGCTCGTCATTACCCACGAACTGAGGAGGGTTCTACATCCAAAAGACACACGTATTAGTACAATAGAAAATAGTAGAAGGTCAAGAAATAAATAAAACAAAAATGCAACTACCTGCAGGTACTGCCACGGCTCGAAGAGCATCTCCCGGTCTTGGCTCTTGTTCATCCAAATCTTGCGTGCCTCGTAGTGCATGTCTTGCACCTTCCTCTTGGCAAGCTCGTGAACAATCATCAAACACTCCCTTTTGCGCGTCCTGTCCATGTCGAAGAACTTCTACAAGTATGCACATAGGGAAAAAAGGGGGTCAAAGCCACGAGTTCAAGTATATTTCATCCTCAAGGCGATTGAAATATGACAAGCGAAACAAACTTACCCAGAACAAAACCTGAACCTTCTCCGCGATGTTGGTGTACTTTTTTTCGGGATCTTCGGCATAGTGGTAATGCTTCCAAGTCCAAGCCACATCCTTTGAACCATTTGGGAGAGTGACAATCCCAGGAAAATACTTTCTAACTAAGGCTCCAAGGATGCTTGAGTAGCCACGATATGGCTTGATCCCATCCTCATATAGAAAGGAACTGCAAAATGAAAAGACAAGGTCAGTATGTGATAAAAATTACAATGTATGGTTTAGGGTCAAATCATGTACCTCGACCCAGCGGGCATGAGTACCTTGTCCGCATAGGGATAAGGTAGGTCGGGGAGTCTCGAAACCCCACGCCGATATGGAGCCTTCTCCTGCGGCACCAGGCTCGGGTCCATGGCCGCGTACTCCTCAAGGTACTCCGTCTCATCCTCCGGAGGCGCCCACCTCAAGGACGTGTCAAGCTCGTAGGGTAAAGACCCCAACCCCTCATCCTCCTCCTCCTGCTGTTGCTCCTGCTGCTGCTGCTCCTCCTCCTCGTCTTCTCGGTTTGCATTATGGTGCTCCAAAGGGCCTCACCGATATTCTTTTAGGTGTGCATTACATCAATGTTATGCGGGAGCTCAAGATCCTCAAAGTAAGGGAGCTTCCATAAGCACGGAATGTGGGTCCACTGGTGCGTATCCCCGTATCCCACGAAACCATTCCCGTCGGAGTTTGGCTGGAGAGCTTCTAACTCAGCCTTGATTTCCTTTCCGGTCTTTAGACGTGGCTTTGGATCATGAACAACACGGCCTTTCTTGAACCTCTTTTTGTCACTCCTATATGGATGATTCGGCTCAAGACATTGTCGATGTTCATCAAAGCAGGAATACTTGCCTCCCTTCGACAGCTAGAAGAAAGTCAGAGATTGCATGCACACTGGGCAAGGCCACTTCCCATGTGTACACCAGCCGCAGAACAACGCACGTGCTGGTAGGTCATGCAGAGAGGTATGGTACCAGACATACATATCGAAGTGCTCGTTGTTTGAAGCGTCAAATGTTCGGATCCCCCGACCTTCCCAGCCACGAAGCAAGTCATCCACCAGCGGTTCTAGATACACATTCATGTTCTTACCCGGGTATTTTGGCCCTGGGATTATCATCGAGACAAACATGTTCTCTGATCTCATGCAGACGCCAGGGGGGAGGTTCAGGGGAATAACAAACACTGGCCAACAACTATATACTGAAGCCGACATGCCATATGGATTGAACCCATCGGTTGATATGGCAACTGCTACGCTCCTCTTGTCACCGGCTTTATCAGGATATTTCTTGACAAAGTTCTTCCATGCACTACCATCCGACGGATGTATCATCTTTTCGAGGTATCTGTTCCCTTCTACTGCCCACTGCATCTGCTGGGCAGTATCCTCGGTCATGAAGAGTCGCTGGAGCCTCGGTATGATTGGAAGATACCGAAGAATGTTTTGGGCAACCCTGGTCTGCCTCTTCTGACCATCACCATTGGGATCGACCTCAAAGTACCTAGAGGATTTGCAGCAGATACAATAATTTGTCTTAGCATGCTCCTTTGTGAATAGCATGCATCCCTTCGGACAAGCGTGTATCGGCTCATATGACATCTTAAGGTCACGGAGGAGTTTGGTCGAATAGTAGAAGCCGACAAGAGGTGCCCTTTCGGCAGAATGCTGCCAACGACGACAAGCATATCATCAAAGTCCTCTCTGGTCAAGTTCATGTGGCTCTTGAAGGCCAAAAGGCGAGCTATGGCATCCAGTTGGGTAACATCTGTATGTGCATGATGGGGTCTCTGTGAGGCAAACAAAGTCTCGTAGTACTTTGCCGTGTTTTCCTCCGGCTCCTCACTTGTCTCCGCCTCTACATGAGGGCTTTCAGGCACATTAGCATTCACAAAGTTTTCTATGCACCTATCAAAACCAGCATCAAATTCTCCCCTTGGCTGACTCTGCTGCTGACCCTGCCGTGACTCCCTCCTAGCACGTTTCGCTAACTTTTCACCATGGAATGTCCAAGTCTTGTAGGATGGTGTGAACCCGTAATTGAGCAGGTGATTACTCACATCATCCTTCGAATGTGTATTCAGGTTCTTGCATCTTGCACAGGGGCAGAAAATTCTTCTGGGTCTGCTGGGGACGGCAAATGCCCGGTTCACAAAGTCCTCGGCCTTTTCTTGCCATTCTGAGGTAAAGTCCCACTTACTGACATAGCCATCATACATCCAGTCACGATTCTCCATCCTCTAATCAGTACCAAAAACGACATATATAATGCTTTCAATTAATCATGCCATATAAATAAATCCGGTATTAGTTCGGTTAATTTTAGCAAACATATATTTTACGCCATAAATATATCCACCTATCTCTCTAATAGGTAAAGAGGGTCCTATCAACCGTCGGATTCGTAGATTGAGTATGTTCTCCCTGCTCTACCCCGATCCGACACAGAATTTCGGCAGCACCTCCCCGCTGCTCTCCCGATACACGTCTCGGCAAAAAGCCAAGAGGGATGTGCATCCGGAGAACAACAGGGAGGCGCAGCCGAAATCCTATCTCGGACTGGAGTAGAACAAGGAAAACATACCCAACTACGCATCCATCGGCTGTCCCGATAAATGCCGTAAGAGTTACGCTTCATAATAGCGAGACCATTAATGCATATTTATCCACGTAACCCTTACGGCCAGGAAGAGACGCCTAGGTAACGTGACAGACTTGGTGATCTACACACGAAAATAACCCTAGGTATTTGCAACATAGGAGAATACATTTTTACCCTTGAAGCGTGATCGAGAGGTGAAGAAGATGCTCGACCCTCCCGCAAAATGACCTACGCCGTCGACAACCCCACCCTCAGACTCGACACATATCCCCTGCATGAAGAAAATTTACTAAATTACTAAATTACTACTATAGACATGCCAAAAATTTACACATAATTCCTAAATTACTACTATACACATGCATATATGAAACAACATATATACATACTACTATACATATATGTAACAAATACATGGGACAAATACATGCTATATATATCTAACAATATATATACTACAAATATATACTACACATACATACTAGCTACACATACATATATATACTAGCTACACATACACATACACATATATACTAGCTACACATACATATATATACTAGCTACACATACATATATATACAACACATACATACTAGCTACACATACACATACATATACTACACATATATACTAGCTAGCTACACATACATATACTACACATACACATACATACTAGCTAGCTACACATACATGCATATACTACACATACCGATGGTGATGGGGCGGGCCGGCGGTGGGTGGAGGGGGGCTGGACTGGGCGGAGGTGGAGCCGCCGGCGAGCTCCCAGGGCCGGGGGCGGTGGCTGGCGCGGAGGTGGATGGGGCGGGCCGGCCGGGGCGGATGGGCGCGGAGGCGGGTGGGGGTGGACCGGGTGGAGGAGGAGCCGGCAGCGGCGGCGCGGAGGCGGTGGCGGCGGCGCTGGATCGAGGCGGCGGGGGTCGGGTGTGGGGAGGCGCGGGGTCGGGTGTGGGGAGAGGATAAGGCAGGAGGGGGCGGCAAAGGACATCTTTGCCGTGTGTTTTCTCCTTTGCCGTGTGCCTTATGCTATTTTCTAATTTTCTTATTGGTTTTTCTTTCATTTGTATTTATTTTATGTTTAAGTGAAATCTTTCTTGGCTTTTTGTTAGTATTGAGACCATAGAAATACGAACTTTGCACTAGACCATAAACTTGCATGTGTCCCCTTATACGAACTTGCATGCATGCGCTCTAACAGAAAATGTCTATGGGGATAGACGATCCGAGTCCCGCAGATCAGGGTTTCGCCGGTGGAAGTCCGCAAGAACGTCGGAATCATCTGAAAACTTGCATGTGTCCCTAGCATATGTGTGTGAGTGTGGTGCAAGGTTGGTATAGGTGATTGCATGTGTCCCCCTCGCATGCATGCGCTCTAACCTAGAAGCGAAAGGTTCTGGACCTGTATATAGGGGGAATCTCCCCGTTCAGGTGAAACCAGGTAGGATAGTGCCCCAACTTGTGAACCAACATGGTTTTACATCATCCTATGACCTAGTCAGACACAAAACAAGAGAGAGCTACGTCGGGCTACCCCTGTCAGAAGAATGTCTAGGGGGGTAGACGATCCGAGTCCCGCAGATCAGGGTTTCGCCCGAGGAAGTCCGCGAGAACGTCAGAATCATCTGAAAACTTGCATGTGTCCCTAGCATATGTGTGTGAGTGTGGTGCAAGGTTGGTATAGGTGATTGCATGTGTCCCCCTCGCATGCATGCGCTCTAACCTAGAAGCGAAATGTTCTGGACCTGTATAAGGGGGAATCTCCCCGTTCAGGTGAAACCGGGCCGTATAGTGCCCCAACTTGTGAACCAACATGGTTTTACATCATCCTATGACCTAGTCAGACACAAAACAAGAGAGAGCTACGCCGGGCTACCCCTGTCAGAAGAATGTCTAGGGGGGTAGACGGTCCGAGTCCCGCAGATCAGTGTTTCGCCGGTGGAAGTCCGCAAGAACGTCGGAATCATCTGAAAACTTGCATGTGTCCCTAGCATATGTGTGTGAGTGTGGTGCAAGGTTGGTATAGGTTATTGCATGTGTCCCCCTCGCATGCATGCGCTCTAACCTAGAAGCGAAAGGTTCTGGACCTGTATAAGGGGGAATCTCCCTGTTCAGGTGAAACCAGGCCGTATAGTGCCCCAACTTGTGAACCAACATGGTTTTACATCATCCTATGACCTAGTCAGACACAAAACAAGAGAGAGCTACGCCGGGCTCCCCCTGTCAGAAGAATGTCTAGGGGGGTAGACGATCCAAGGCCCGCAAATCATCAGGGTTTCATCGGAGGAAGTCCACGAGAACGTCGGAATCGATGAAAACTTGCATGTGTCCCTAGCATATGTGTGTGAGTGTGGTGCCAGGTTGGTATAGGTGATTGCATGTGTCCCCCCTCACATGCATGCGCTCTAACCTAGAAGCGAAGGTTCTGGACCTATATAAGGGGGAATCTCCCCGTTACGGTGAAACCGGGCCGTATAGTGCCCCAACTTGTGAACCAACATGGTTTCACATCATCCCATGACATAATAAAACACAAAACAAGAGAGAGCTACGCCGGGCTACCCCTGTCAGAAGAATGTCTAGGGGGTAGACGATCCGAGGCCCGCAGATTAGGGTTTCGCCGTAGGAAGTCCACGAGAACGTCGGAATCATCTGAAAACTTGCATGTGTCACTAGCATATGTGTGTGAGTGTGGTGCAAGGTTGGTATAGGTGATTGCATGTGTCCCCCTTGCATGCATGCGCTCTAACCTAGAAGCGAAAGGTTATGGACCTGTATAAGGGGGAATCTCCCCGTTCAGGTGAAACCGGGTAGGATAGTGTCCCAACTTGTGAACCAACATGGTTTTACATCATCCTATGACCTAGTCAGACACAAAACAAGAGAGAGCTACGTCGGGCTACCCCTGTCAGAAGAATGTCTAGGGGGTAGACGATCCGAGGCCCGAAGATCATCAGGGTTTCGCCGGAGGAAGTCCACGAGAACGTCAGAATCAGGGGGGTGCATGTATATAGTGATCAAGACCACAATAACCTATGATCATATGTGTGCTCTCATGATCCTACGAAATAATATCACCTAACATATATGTAATAAAAGCCTTGCTAAAGGTGAAAAAAATTCTTTGCCGTGTGTCTGAGGGAGAGAGACACACGGCAAAGGACCTTTGCCGTGTGTTTGACGGCGACAGGCACACGGCAAAGGACCTCTTTGCCGTGTGTTTTGTCCTTTGTCGTGTGCCTTTAGGTATTTTCTAATTTTCTTTTTATTTTTTCTTTCAAATGTATTTATTTAAAGTTTTTAGTTAACTTTTTGTTGCCTATTTGTTAGTATTCAGACCATGGAAACACTAACTTTGCAATAGACCATAAGGTTCTAGAGGATGCTGAACTTCATTTCCATTAGGTAGACGATCCGAGGCCCACAGATCATTAGGGTTTCGCCGGAGGAAGTCCACGAGAACGTCGGAATCGATGAAAACTTGCATGTGTCCCTAGCATATGTGTGTGAGTGTGGTGCCAGGTTGGTATAGGTGATTGCATGTGTCCCCCCTCACATGCATGCGCTCTAACCTAGAAGCGAAGGTTCTGGACCTGTATAAGGGGGAATCTCCCCGTTACGGTGAAACCGGGCCGTATAGTGCCCCAACTTGTGAACCAACATGGTTTTGTTGGAGATATGCCCAAGAGGCAATAATAAAGTGGTTATTATCATGTCTTCACACTTATGATAAATGTTTACATACCATGCTATAATTGTATTAACCGGAAACATTAATACTTGTGTGATTTGTAAACTAAAATAAGAGTCCCTAGTAAAGCCTCTTGTTAAACTAGCTTGTTGGTTAATATATGATCATGGTTTCCTGATCATGAACATAGAGATGTTATTAACAACAGGATCATATCATTAGGAGAATGATGTGATGGACATACTCCTATAGATAAGCGTAGCATAAAGATCAAGTCATTTCAATAGTTCAATTGCTATATGCTTTCTGATACATAGTAACCTAATTCCTTTGACCATGAGATCATGCATATCACCTTTACTGGATGGATGCTTTGATGTTATCAAACACCACACCGTAACAGGGTGGCTATAAAGGTGGCATTGAGTGTTCGGAAAGTATTGGTTGAAACACATGGATCAAGAGTGGGATTTGTCCATCCACATGACGGATAGATATTCTCTGGGCCCTCTCGGTGAAATGTCATCCAATTAGCTTGCAAGCATGTGACTTGGTCACAAGGGATCACATATCACGGGAACGAGAAAAGAGTACTTATCAGTAACAAGGTTGAACTAGGTATGCAGAGATACCGACGATCATAACCTCGGATAAGTAACATATCGTGAGACAAAGGGAAATTGGTATCGTATGTAAGTGGTTCATTCGATCGCAAAGTAATCGTAGAAATATGTGGGAGCCATATGAATTTCCAGATTCCTCTATTGGTTATTGTTCGGAGAAGTGTCTCGATCATGTCCGCATAATTCACGAACCGTAGGGAGACACACTTAAGGATTCGACGTTGTTTGAGTAGTTATGGTATTATGAGAAAGAGACCGAATGTTGTTCGGAGTCTCGGATGGGATCCGGGATATCACGAGGAGATCCGGAATGGTCCGGAGAATAAGATTCATATAAGGAAAGTCCCATTTCGGAGTTGGGAATGGTTCCGGTGTTTTCATCGGGAACATTCTAGAAGGTCCCGGAATGTCCGGCACTCCGGAGGGGGAAGGGTACATGAATGTGTCATTACATATTGGAATGATTGCATCATATACTAAGTGTTCTCGCTGTCCAAAATAAAGGGTTTATTTAAATCCTAAATTGAAAAGTCAAACGGCTAGTTTGAAAGTCAAACGGCAAGTTTTGGAAAGTGGAAAGAGGAGGAGAAGAGGGAAACCGAGTTGGAGAGGGAGACCTCCTCCAACCGGCGGCCAACTCCAATGCCGAGTTGGGGAGGGACTCCACTCCCTCCCCCTGGCGCGCCAGCCCCCTCCCACCTATATAAGGAGGGGCAGGGCTCCCCTCCTTACACACACACAAGTTCCTATCCTCTAAACTAAACCCTAGACCTAAACCCCGGTTTAGAGCTATTTCGGTTTAGAGCCTTCTAATTGGTTTAGAGCCTTCTAATTGGTGTGTCTAATTACTAGACCACTAATAGCCTCTCTCATAAGCTTCACCATACTCGCACCGGCTTAAGGCGAAGCCCTGCGGGATCTCCCCTCTACTTCCGGTACCACGCCGTTGTGCTGCCGGAATCACGAGGAGAGTGCTACAACCTCCGCTGCCTGCTGGAACAAGGGAGAGGAAGGTCTTCGTCGAGTACCGAACGTGTGACCGACTGCGGGAGCGCTGCCAGAACGTGGCGCCGGAAGGATCGTCTACGCGATCTTGAGATCGGAAAGAGAACGACTACATCACCCACGAGAATCCGCTCTCGTTAACCGCTTTGGAATCTTCGAGGGTGAGTTCCACTATCGACTCGTTGCTACAATCTAGTAGATAGATCTTGGCTTGTTTGTTTGTATGCGATAGAAAAATTTTGTTTTCCATGCTACGAACCCCTACAGTGGTATCAGAGCCGTGTCTATATGTAGATCTGTTGCACGAGTAGAACACAATGGTCATTGTGGGCGTTGATGCTTTTATTGTAGATTGCTTTTTGTGTACTTTGCATCTTGCGGTATGTTGGGATGAAGCGGCCCGGGCTAACCTTACATGACATCGTTCATGAGACTTGCTCCACGCTTGACATGCAACTCGTTTTGCATAAGTGGCTTTGCGGGTGCCTGTTTCTCCTAGCATAGTAAAGATCCAATTTACAACGGGTAATCAACAATGCTAGTATCAATGTTGTGGTTCTTGTTCGTAAGTTAGAACGACACTTATTGAAAGCCCCAAACCACGTAAAATATGCAAAGAAAGTAGAGGCGTCTAACTTTGTTTTGCAAGGGTGTGCAGTGATGTGATATGGCCATGATTGTGATTATATTTGATGTATGCAATGTTCCTTATTGTAAGTTGGCAACCGGCAGGAGCCATATGGTTGTCTTTAATTTTGTTAAGACCTGCGTGTCTATTCAAAATAGTTGTAATAGTTGAAGCTGGTGGACGACAACCATGTAGAAGCATCATTGACCTTGATGCTATGCCGGTGATGATGGAGATCATGTTCATGCTTGAAGATGGAGATCGGAAGCACAAAGAAGAAAGGCCATATCATATCACATATTATGAATTGCATGTGATGTTAATCCTTTATGCATCTTGTATTGCTTTGTAGACGACGGTAGCATTATAAGATGATCCCTCATGCACATAAATTTCAAGTTCTAAAGTGTTCACCCTTAGTATGCACCGTTGCCAAAGCTTGCTGCTTCGAAGCACCACGTGATGATCGGGTGTCTTTGATTCCGCGGGTGAATACAACGTAAGCAAGCCAGATTTGCTTATGCGGTAGCTAAGGTTTGATCTTGACGAGCCTAGCATGTACAGACATGGCCTCAGGAACACGGATCACCGAAAGGTAAAGCATGAGTCATATAGTAGATATGATGAACATGTTGATTGTTCGCCATTGAAGCTACATCAACTCTCGTGATGATCGGTTTTGATGTGGTGGATTTGGTTCGTGTGATCACTAAAACAATGTGAGGGATGTTGTTTTGAGTGGGAGTTCACCTAGATTAATTTAATTATTAATTAGAACTCAATTTATCATAAACTAAATCAAAGTGAATTTGCATAGTTATTGTAGTCATTGGCATCCGTTTACCACCTTGCGCTTAGTTATAATTGAGATGATAGAACTATAGAATTCTGGTTAGATACTTTACGAACTGGTATCGTATTGTTTTAAGTGTTAATCTAAAGTTTAAAAGTCCTATTGCAAACTTTCAGTAAGTTCCGGTTACTCCATGAAGTTTAATAATTAGTATTAAATCAAAAGTAACAATTCCAAGTGTTAGTATATAAGTATCATGTTTGTATCCATGATTCTTGATATTCAAAGGATTCCCTTAATATCAAGGTTATCTAGGATCTGAAAGAGTTGTTTCAGAAACCATGATGTGTGGAAGATATTGTGATATCTGAAACGAAGTTTTGGTTGCAACATGATAAAGTATAATATGGCAAAAGTCATGTTCTCATATTTGATGAGAATTTGCAAAAAGGTTAGAGACACTAGTTGTCCTAATCTTCCAAAAGGTTTTGGAGAGCAACATTATACTCGCGATTCACCGTTACAAGCTAAAAGTAGCTAGATCATGGATAAGTCCATGATGAGGGTGAATATTTGATGTAGGTAAAATATTTACTACACCAAGAGATTACTAAAGAAAGGAATTTGAAAGAACACCAAATATTTGATAATGGTGATCTACTTCAAAATGCAAGTTCAAAGACATTGGTATTTAACTATACACGCTTTGGACTATGTGTCATATGTATGACTCCACTATTGATGTTGATAGATTCTTTCAAACAGAAAAGGAAATACTGAAAGAGAATCTCATAAGTATATGGCAGAAAAGAAAAGACTAGAATTGTTCAGTTTAAGTATATAGATGATATACGTGTTATGGCTATATTCTTTGCTTATTAAACAATGTGGTTCTTAAGTATTTGATACTGAATTTGTTGGTGTGAATCGTCATACGAAACAACACAATTCATGAACTACAATGGCCTAAGTAACTAGCAAAAGAATAGGTGATGATGTTCATCGAGAACAAATAAAGGGTTATTTTGTTGCTCGTTAAACATCAACGCTTGCCTTCAAGATTTGTTTTATCAGGTATTATGAGAACAAAAGGGTTGTTCAAATAATTGCCGTAATCCATAAAAGATGGATGATTCACAAATCTCGTTGGAGAAATCACATCCATAAAACTAGTGCTAAAATTGTCGAAAGACAAATTGATTGAAAGATCACTTAGGAAGTGGCATCGCCGTTTAAATTATATTGGAAAGAAAACATGAAGAAACTCCATGTGGATGGAATTTTGGAGTCTTTTGATTTTTGATCAAATAACGTTTGTGAAACTTTCCTAGAGATAATTAAAACTTCGTTCATAGGCCAATAGGGAACGAAAGACTAGCTTATTGGAACTTGTGCATATTGTTGTACGAACTCCATTATGTGTAGTCAAGAGCGATGGATTTCAACTTCATATGCTTTCTCCGAAAATTTGAGTGAATATGTGAATATTTACTTAATAAGGATGAAGTATGAAATATTTGAAAAGTTCAAAAGACTTTCAAGATGAAGTGCAAAATCATTGTAACAAGAATATAAATAGTTTATGATAAGATCATAAAAGAAGATATTTAAGTTACAAGTTTAGCATGATACCTAAGATTTAAGGAATCGGTCCGTGGATTTGCATTTCCCGAAACACCATAAGAGTATGGAGCGTTCGAGATATGTAATTAAAACCTTGTGTGACATGGTAAGATCGAAGGTATAATTCATAAAACTGCTATTATATTTTAAAGATTAAAAGCTTTAGAGACTACCGTTTTCCACTAAAAGAGCTCCATCATAATCCGCTGAAATGACACCATATAAGGTTATGGTTTGGGATAAAACCCAAGTAGTCCTTTCTTAAACATTGGTATGCTATGCATAAGAAAGATGTGTGCAACCAAAGTCGGATGAACCTGTCTTTGTATAAACTGTTAAGTATTCCTCCATAAACACCGGAGACAAAAATGTTTGTCGCTTAGAACGTCAAGTTTCTTTGAGAAGGAATTTTTCGTGAAAAGTTAAGTGGGAGGACAATAGAACTTTGATAAGGTTAAAAGAACCTTAGCTATATGTGCAAAGTTGCGCAGCACCGAAAAGTGTTCCGGAGGCAGCAACAATGTTCATGGCTCACGTGCCTCAAAGGTTGTGGTCACGGAGGTCTAAGTTTCTATTGAAACAAGTAGGTCGGATGAACAATCAAATACCAAGATTTGAGAGTTAAATCATTATTTAACAATAATGAACCGACTACATGCAGAGAAGCAATGATGGGCCCTGACTCCGTAAAATGGCTTGAAGCCATAAAATCCGTGATAGTTCCATACACGAGAAATCAAGTTTTGAACTTGAAGGACCCTCGAGAAAGGTGTAAGACCTTATAGTTGTGTCTGGATCTATAAAGAAATAGACATGGATGTTTCACATCTATGAAATAGTCGACATGTTGGGAAAGAGTTCACAACAATGTTCAAAGGTTGACTATGACAAGATTTTGATCTTTCATAGTGATATTTAGTCTAGACGGATTAATGTAGCAACCACTACATATAATTTGTTATATGGTAGTTGAATAAACAAAACAAGTTCTTCTAATAGAATCGTTACCTAGGACATGTGCATAACACGGTCCATAGGGTTTTGTTAATTCAAAGGATGCTAAAAGCATATGCAAACTTCAATGGTTAGAGTAAGCATAGCGGAGTTGGAATCTTCACTATGATGAAACTGTTAAAAGAGTTTAATTTCATCGGAGACAATGAAGATGCTTGCATTTGCAAGAAATTAAGTGGGAGCGCTAAGACATATTTCTAATACATTATGTGGAGGACATATTGTTGATTGGAAATAATGTATCTTTTATTAAACACATATTAAGAATTTCATCCCGATGAAAGACTTAGGCAAAACCCAAATATTTGGCATCAATAGATGCTAATATGGTTGTGCCAGAAGTACATAGACGAGATATTGAATGAATTCAATATAGAAACTACAAGAAAGGTTCTTGTTGCACAGAAAGGATTGAAAGAGTTCAATGTTGATGATATATTCAAGTGTATTGACACTTGGTAAGTGAAACAAAGATTCAAGTATAGATTGATACTTGATGTATGAAATCACAAAGAGTATTTATATCAATCATACTGTGATATGTACAAATCCAGATATGTCCTATGCTATAAATATTATGAGCATATACCAGAATGATTCATAAGATGATCATTGGACAATAGTAAGGATATTCTTATGATCTTCTGAAAGAACTAAGAGTATAATATTTGTAGAAGTGACAAATAGATGGTTAGTTCATTGTAAAAGTACTACATTGATACTAGCTTTGTCACAAAGTACAAATTAAAGTTTATCTCAATCTAAACTAAGGGTGGCACAATATAATGGAAAGTGAGTTCCATAATGGATTTGGATGATTTCCAAAGTTAAGACATTGTGACAGATACTACAACAAAAGGCTAAGTATATGACTGCTATTATAGCAGCAAAAGAGGGCATTTGTGTCAAGAAGTTTGTTATCAAACTAGGTGTAGTTCACAGTGGGATAATACTATGAAGATATATTGTGCGACAATATTATCAACATGTTTTAACCCCAAAGAGCTAAAGGTCACACCGAAAGACCAAATTTATACAAAGCCATCTCATTAGAGAATGAGTGATGCGTAGAGACGCGAAGACATGCAATTACACACGGACCTGGAAGTGTCAGATCCGGAGATCAGTTGACCACTAGCAATCGTGTACATACAACACCGTAAAGCCATAGGTGTTGAATACACAAAGGTTCGAAACTAGATTATTGACTCTAGTGCAAGTGGGAGACTGTTGGAGATATGCCCAAGAGGCAATAATAAAGTGGTTATTATCATGTCTTCACACTTATGATAAATGTTTACATACCATGCTATAATTGTATTAACCGGAAACATTAATACTTGTGTGATTTGTAAACTAAAATAAGAGTCCCTAGTAAAGCCTCTTGTTAAACTAGCTTGTTGGTTAATATATGATCATGGTTTCCTGATCATGAACATAGAGATGTTATTAACAACAGGATCATATCATTAGGAGAATGATGTGATGGACATACTCCTATAGATAAGCGTAGCATAAAGATCAAGTCATTTCAATAGTTCAATTGCTATATGCTTTCTGATACATAGTAACCTAATTCCTTCGACCATGAGATCATGCATATCACCTTTACTGGATGGATGCTTTGATGTTATCAAACACCACACCGTAACAGGGTGGCTATAAAGGTGGCATTGAGTGTTCGGAAAGTATTGGTTGAAACACATGGATCAAGAGTGGGATTTGTCCATCCACATGACGGATAGATATTCTCTGGGCCCTCTCGGTGAAATGTCATCCAATTAGCTTGCAAGCATGTGACTTGGTCACAAGGGATCACATATCACGGGAACGAGAAAAGAGTACTTATCAGTAACAAGGTTGAACTAGGTATGCAGAGATACCGACGATCATAACCTCGGATAAGTAACATATCGTGAGACAAAGGGAAATTGGTATCGTATGTAAGTGGTTCATTCGATCGCAAAGTAATCGTAGAAATATGTGGGAGCCATATGAATTTCCAGATTCCTCTATTGGTTATTGTTCGGAGAAGTGTCTCGATCATGTCCGCATAATTCACGAACCGTAGGGAGACACACTTAAGGATTCGACGTTGTTTGAGTAGTTATGGTATTATGAGAAAGAGACCGAATGTTGTTCGGAGTCTCGGATGGGATCCGGGATATCACGAGGAGATCCGGAATGGTCCGGAGAATAAGATTCATATAAGGAAAGTCCCATTTCGGAGTTGGGGAATGGTTCCGGTGTTTTCATCGGGAACATTCTAGAAGGTCCCGGAATGTCCGGCACTCCGGAGGGGGAAGGGTACATGAATGTGTCATTACATATTGGAATGATTGCATCATATACTAAGTGTTCTCGCTGTCCAAAATAAAGGGTTTATTTAAATCCTAAATTGAAAAGTCAAACGGCTAGTTTGAAAGTCAAACGGCAAGTTTTGGAAAGTGGAAAGAGGAGGAGAAGAGGGAAACCGAGTTGGAGAGGGAGACCTCCTCCAACCGGCGGCCAACTCCAATGCCGAGTTGGGGAGGGACTCCACTCCCTCCCCCTGGCGCGCCAGCCCCCTCCCACCTATATAAGGAGGGGCAGGGCTCCCCTCCTTACACACACACAAGTTCCTATCCTCTAAACTAAACCCTAGACCTAAACCCCGGTTTAGAGCTATTTCGGTTTAGAGCCTTCTAATTGGTTTAGAGCCTTCTAATTGGTGTGTCTAATTACTAGACCACTAATAGCCTCTCTCATAAGCTTCACCATACTCGCACCGGCTTAAGGCGAAGCCCTGCGGGATCTCCCCTCTACTTCCGGTACCACGCCGTTGTGCTGCCGGAATCACGAGGAGAGTGCTACAACCTCCGCTGCCTGCTGGAACAAGGGAGAGGAAGGTCTTCGTCGAGTACCGAACGTGTGACCGACTGCGGGAGCGCTGCCAGAACGTGGCGCCGGAAGGATCGTCTACGCGATCTTGAGATCGGAAAGAGAACGACTACATCACCCACGAGAATCCGCTCTCGTTAACCGCTTTGGAATCTTCGAGGGTGAGTTCCACTATCGACTCGTTGCTACAATCTAGTAGATAGATCTTGGCTTGTTTGTTTGTATGCGATAGAAAAATTTTGTTTTCCATGCTACGAACCCCTACAGGTTTCACATCATCCCATGACATAATCAAACACAAAACAAGAGAGAGCTACGCCGGGCTACCCCTGTCACAAGAATGTCTAGGGGGTAGACGTTCCGAGGCCCGCAAATCAGGGTTTAGCCGGAGGAAGTCTACGAGAACGTAGGAATCATCTGAAAACTTGCATGTGTCCCTAGCATATGTGTGTGAGTGTGGTGCAAGGTTGGTATAGGTGATTGCACGTGTCCCCCTCGCATGCATGCGCTCTAACCTAGAAGCGAAAGTTTCTGGACCTGTATAAGGGGGAATCTCCCCGTTCAGGTGAAACCGGGTAGGATAGTGCCCCAACTTGTGAACCAACATGGTTTTACATCATCCTATGACCTAGTAAGACACAAAACAAGAGAGAGCTACGCCGGGCTACCCCTGTCAGAAGAATTTCTAGGGTGGTAGACGATCCGAGGCCCGCAAATCATCAGGGTTTCGCCGGAGGAAGTCCATGAGAACGTCGGAATCGATGAAAACTTGCATGTGTCCCTAGCATATGTGTGTGAGTGTGGTGCCAGGTTGGTATAGGTGATTGCATCTGTCCCCCCTCACATGCATGCGCTCTAACCTAGAAGCGAAGGTTCTGGACCTGTATAAGGGGGAATCTCCCCGTTACGGTGAAACCGAGCCGTATAGTGACCCAACTTGCGAACCAACATGGTTTCACATCATCCCATGACATAATCAAACACAAAACAAGAGAGAGCTACGCCGGGCAACCCCTGTCAGAAGAATGTCTAGGGGGTAGACGATCTGAGGCCCGCAGATTACGGTTTCGCCGGAGGAAGTCCACGAGAACGTCGGAATCATCTGAAAACTTGCATGTGTCCCTAGCATATGTGTGTGAGTGTGGTGCAAGGTTGGTATAGGTGATTGCATGTGTCCCCCTCGCATGCATGCGCTCTAACCTAGAAGCGAAATGTTCTGGACCTGTATAAGGGGGAATCTCCCCGTTCAGGTGAAACCGGGTAGGATAGTGCCCCAACTTGTGAACCAACATGGTTTTACATCATCCTATGACCTAGTCAGACACAAAACAAGAGAGAGCTACGCTGGGCTACCCCTGTCAGAAGAATGTCTAGGGGGTAGACGATCTGAGGCCCGCAGATCATCAGGGTTTTGCCGGAGGAAGTCCACGAGAACGTCGGAATCAGGGGGTGCATGTATATAGTGATCAAGACCACAATAACCTATGATCATATGTGTGCTCTCATGATCCTATGAAATAATATCACCTAACATATATGTAATAAAAGCCTTGCTAAAGGTGAAAAAAATTCTTTGCCGTGTGTCTGAGGGAGAGAGACACACGGCAAAGGACCTTTGCCGTGTGTTTGGCGGCGACAGGCACACGGCAAAGGACCTTTGCCTGTGTTTGGCGGCGACAGGCACACGGCAAAGGACTTCTTTGCCGTGTGTTTTGTCCTTTGCCATGTGCCTTTAGGTATTTTCTAATTTTATTTTTATTTTTTCTTTCAAATGTATTTATTTAAAGTTTTTAGTTAACTTTTTGTTGCCTATTTGTTAGTATTCAGACCATGGAAACACTAACTTTGCAATAGACCATAAGGTTCTAGAGGATGCTGAACTTCATTTCCATTAGGTAGACGATCCGAGGCCCATAGATCATTAGGGTTTCGCCGGAGGAAGTCCACGAGAACGTCGGAATCGATGAAAACTTGCATGTGTCCCTAGCATATGTGTGTGAGTGTGGTGCCAGGTTGGTATAGGTGATTGCATGTGTCCCCCCTCGCATGAACCTAGAAGCGAAGGTTCTGGACCTGTATAAGGGGGAATCTCCCCGTTACGGTGAAACCGGGCCGTATAGTGCCCCAACTTGTGAAGCAACATGGTTTCACATCATCCCATGACATAATCAAACACAAAACAAGAGAGAGCGACGCCGGGCTACCCCTGTCAGAAGAATGTCTAGGGGGGTAGACGGTCCGAGTCCCGCAGATCAGGGTTTCACCGGTGGAAGTCCGCAAGAACGTCGGAATCATTTGAAAACTTGCATGTGTCCCTATCATATGTGTGTGAGTGTGGTGCAAGGTTGGTATAGGTGATTGCATGTGTCCCCCTCGCATGCATGCGCTCTAACCTAGAAGCGAAAGGTTATGGACCTGTATAAGGGGAATCTCCCCGTTCAGGTGAAACCGGGCCGTATAGTGCCCCAACTTGTGAACCAACATGGTTTTACATCATCCTATGACCTAGTCAGACACAAAACAAGATAGAGCTACGCCGGGCTACCCCTGTCAGAAGAATGTCTAGGGGGGTAGACAATCCGAGGCCCGCAGATCATCAGGGTTTCGCCGGAGGAAGTCCACGAGAACGTCGGAATCGATGAAAACTTGCATGTGTCCCTAGCATATGTGTGTGAGTGTGGTGCCAGGTTGTTATAGGTGATTGCATGTGTCCCCCCTCACATGCATGCGCTCTAACCTAGAAATCTCCCCGTTACGGTGAAACCGGGCCGTATAGTGCCCCAACTTGTGAACCAACATGGTTTCACATCATCCCATGACATAATCAAACACAAAACAAGAGAGAGCTACGCCGGGCTACCCCTGTCAGAAGAATGTCTAGGGGGTAGACGATCCTAGGCCCGCAGATCAGGGTTTCGCCGGAGGAAGTCCACGAGAACGTCGGAATCATCTGAAAACTTGCATGTGTCCCTAGCATATGTGTGTGAGTGTGGTGCAAGGTTGGTATAGGTGATTGCATGTGTCCCCCTCGCATGCATGCGCTCTAACCTAGAAGCGAAGGTTCTGGACCTGTATAAGGGGGAATCTCCCCGTTCAGGTGAAACCGGGCCGTATAGTGCCCCAACTTGTGAACCAACATGGTTTCACATCATCCCATGACATAATCAAACACAAAACAAGAGAGAGCTACGCCGGGCTACCCATGTCATAAGAATGTCTAGGGGGGTTGACGGTCCGAGTCCCGCAGATCAAGGTTTCGCCGGTGGAAGTCCGTAAGAACGTCGGAATCATCTGAAAACTTGCATGTGTCCCTAGCATATGTGTGTGAGTGTGGTGCAAGGTTGGTATAGGTGATTTCATGTGTCCCCCTCGCATGCATGCGCTCTAACCTAGAAGCGAAAGGTTATGGACCTGTATAAGGGGGAATCTCCCCGTTCAGGTGAAACCGGGCCGTATAGTGCCCCAACTTGTGAACCAACATGGTTTTACATCATCTTATGACCTAGTCAGACACAAAACAAGAGACAGCTACGCCGGGCTACCCCTGTCAGAAGAATGTCTAGGAGGGTAGACGATCCGAGGCCCGCAGATCATCAGGGTTTCGCCGGAGGAAGTCCACGAGAACGTCGAAATCGATGAAAACTTGCATGTGTCCCTAGCATATGTGTGTGAGTGTGGTGGCAGGTTGGTATAGGTGATTGCATGTGTCCCCCCTCACATGCATGCGCTCTAACCTAGAAGCGAAGGTTCTGGACACGGCAAAGATTCTGCCGTCAGCCCCTGCCGGCGGGTGGCCCTGCGTGGCCACGGGGCCCACTTTTTTGCCGTGAGGAAAACTTTGCCGTGTTTCTTCATTGACTTTGCCGTGATTCTTTTCTTTGCCGTGTGTTCTAGTCGGTCCATTGCCGTGTTTGTTTCTTTGCCGTGTTCTGTTTCTGCTGTTTGTCGTGCACCTGTACTTTGTCGTGTTCTTCTTGGTTTACACACGGCAAAGATTCTCTTTGCTGTGTTCCGGGACTTTTGGCACACGTCAAAGGAGAGAGGAGACGGCAGCGACATTTTTTCTCGTAGTGATAAAACCCCTCCACCGGCTTGGAACTGGAACAATCGTATACCCCAAGATGCCCTCTAGAAAAAACGAGAGCGCACATCCAGTTTAGCAAACTCTCAATGAGTATGGAGTACCTCATGTACATTCCAAACAAGTTGTCACCGTTGTCGAACCATCGAGAAATTTTTATGGTTAAGATCAGCATCATCTTTGCCGATACTGCTGATGGCGCCACCATGATGCCATGCTACCGAGATCGACCGTCGTCGGCGCGGTAGATGGAACATCGCTCCACCAGCTAACGATGGCGATGGAGCCGGTTTGGATGGATATACCAAAACCAAGTCCAAATCCAAATCCATGAACCTCACTCTAGCCCGCCCATGAAGATATCCATGGGCATGGATGTCGCCCCAGATCCAAACCCGTCGGATATCTGTGTATCCATGGATATCCATTGGTTTACACACTATATACATAATCATAACAACATTCAACATAACCACGACATATTCGACAACATTTTAATAAATATTATATGGATAATACATAGGAATATCAAAGCAAAAATATTTCAGCCACATAGTAGTTAAAATATGTCAAATCTCACATGATAACACCACAGAGTACATATATGTCTCATAATAGTCTCATAGACATATGGGTCCCACGTGTCATCCGGGTATCCGTTGGATATTCATGGAGCAAAACAATTACCCATGCCTGCCCCATGAATTAGCGGATATCCGCCCCATGAAATCCGTGGGCATAATTGGTCCTCCATACCCTTACCCGTCGGGTCGGATATCTGTGGATACCCGAATCCGTGGATAAAATTGCCACCCTTAAGCTGACCCCCTCCAAGCATCTTGAGCTCCAAAAGATGCCCTCAAGAGGGTGAACGACACCAATACCGCCATCGTTCGTTCCGGGAAAATCCCAGATCAAGGGTTTCCCCCGGAGCCTTAGGCACGGGGCTTATATCTCCCATGCGACGTCTTTACAATAAATTGGAAGGAACACTACATCGTTGCAAAGAATAGCTCGCATGCGACACTTCTGAAGCGGAAAATAGCTTCCATGCGACACTTCCACTTAACCTCACGAGACCGTCAACGAATTTGAATCAGCTGAATAGAGTAGGACCCACAGCCTCTCCACGTCACGGCGGAACTCACCTGATGTCCACCTTATATCGTGGGACCCACGCTGTGGTTGAAGAGAGCCGTTGGCCCCGATCCGTCCCTGCACCCGAGCACTCCCGCCACCGTTCCAGCATCTCATCCCCTTCCGTTTTATTCTCCAGCGAGCAAGTGCGGCAACGCCGGCAAGGGATGTCGAGCTCTGCTTCAGCCTCCCTCCGCTCATGGCCTCGGTATGGTGCGGTGCCGATGAGGAGGTGCCCCGATTGCCCCCGTACCGCGCCCCTGAAGCGTCTTGTCACATCCACCGACAAGAACGGCAACATTGGCCGGGAATTTGTGAAGTGTGAGAGCAAGCCCGAGCCGGGAAAGGTGAGATCTGAGTATCCCGAGCGCCAATTTTTCTCTTTTCTTTCAAAATTTCATGCATTTCATCGAATTTGGGATTTAGGGTTCATCACTGCGATTTCAGGAACTGCCAAAATGTGGGCATTTTGAGTGGCTTGATGAGTACATCGAGCGAATTGGGGTGGAGGTAGCATCCCGGGAGCTCGAAAACCCGTCCGTGGTGGAGCAATTGGGATCTGGCAACCCCATTTCCGCTGGTACTACAGTGGATGCGGAAGTGAAGGCCGAGCTGAAAAAGATAAACAAGCAGCTAAGGCAAATCATCGAATTGAAGAAGCAGGACAATTTGATGGCCGGTTTTTTTATTTTTGTGTAATTTCTCTCAGATTAGTTTCTCCTGATCATTAGTCATTAGACAGCACAATCAGTGCTCGAGTGATGCTTTGTAATGGATGTAATGGTCTATGTCTTTGGCTTGAATAAAATGCAACACAAATCCGGGCAAATTTTGAGCTGCTCTATTTTCGAAATCAGTGTTCCTTCAGTTTCGTCAGTGTTCCTTCAGTTTTATCAATGTGCAGGGGGGGGAGGGGTTGAAAAGTTAAAAAAACAATTGAGGAGGAGTGATTGAAAAAGTCCAGGCCCAAATAGAACTTAGCCAGGCCAAAATGGTCGTATCCAGGCCCAATAGTAACTACTTGTAGATTGGGCAAAAAAATGGTACTCACGTTACAATCTAACTAGGGACGTGTGGATCTGCAGATACTCGTGCTCAGGTCGTAATCTTTTATTTTTTACGAAAGTAAATATATAAATGAAGGCCAAGGGAATCCATTTAACTAATATAACTTGGGCGCCCCTTTAACTTATGTAAATATGTAAATGTGTTGTTTGAAAATGAACCATGTGTTGCATATGTTGTTTGAAAATAATCAACCATCATAACGTTAACTTATTCTTCCTTTTGAGCTTTTCTAATTTCACTCATTTTATAAATATTGCACGAGTATTATATGTGAACTTTTTTTTATGTCTTTTGTTTTATGCACTTGTTGTTTTGGGTGTTTTGACAAATGGCAATACAATAAAACACAAGTCGAGTGATAACAGATTATAAATATTGCACGAGTAAAACACGGGATAGATAATATATTAGATAACATTACATATTAGATAACATTACAATAAAAGACAAGGGGTACAATATAGACCCTGAGGAAAACTAATCCTAAGGGCCCGACGCCTAAACCCTAGGCTAAACCCTAACTCTATCTACTACGTGGGTTTAGCCTGGCTACCGGTCAACCTCGCCGCCGGGAGGCTGCCCTACTCCATCGGCGGTGGGGGCGGTGTCGCCGCCCTCCAAGACGCCGCCCTCTCCCGTTGCTCCCGCCGCTGCTCCTCCTGGAAGGCCCAGCGATTGGCCTCCCGTCGGTCCTCCTCCTCCCGTTTCCGCCTTTTCTTCAAGGCGTGCGCGGCCTGCTTCTCCTCCCACTTGGCATAAGCAGCCAGCTCCTTCGCCTCCTTCTTGTCCGCCGCCTTCCAATACTCGTCGGAGGGGCCATCGTCGGGGAGGATGCCACCGACGTTAGGGAGGGGGTTGTGGACGAAGTGGCCTTGGGCCCAGGGGCATGGCGGGGCTTTGCGTTGCCCCCCTTCTTGCCACGCCTCAGGTGCATGGGCGCCCCCTGCTCCCAGACCTGCTTGTGGTCCGGGTGTGAAAGAACATTTTGGGCCCCCATGTGTGGTTTTGGTAATTAATAACAATCTTTATGGACTAATGTGTGTATTAAGTTATACTTGTAGGATTGGTCCATTGGCATCGCTTGGAGCATGTGTTGGCTTCAAGGTCGATGAAATGAGAAGAAGATGTCTTGTGCAAGCTCAAAATGTGGTATCTATAGAAGATCTCATGTTTGATGCTTGCCATCCTCGGTGATCATGGATCGATGATGAAGAATCAAGAAAGGCGTTCAATATTGAGAAGGGCAAGATCGTCTACATCGAACTCAAGTAGAATGCTCAAGGCAAAGGTATAATCTTGATAGGTTTTCTCTTTTGCCGGTCTCATGTTGTTAGTGGGAGACCGGGTTTAGGATAGATAGCCGTACTATCAAAAGGGTCTCTCGAATGAGTGACTCGATCACATTGTTCGGAGAGAGCTCAAACCTTTGCATACTTGCATCATCATATTTGGTTGTTATTTGGTCTTATCCATGTGAGGATATAGATCTTGTGGTAATCTCCATAACAAGCTCTAGGTCATCAAAAACGGATTTCCCTTTTATATCTTATTGCGTTTTGATCTTGGAGGTTTTACCGGTTTGTATTTTAGAGATAGGTAAAACCTTCCATTATTTAGTTCTTACTCATTTGAGGATTTAGAGCTTGTGTTAATCTCCATGAAAAGCTCTAGTTCATCGAAAACGGATTTCATATGCATTTTCTATTATGTTTTCGATGTGGGAGGTTTTATCGGTTCGTCTTTTTGAGAGAGGTTAAACCTTTCGTCATTTGGATCTATCCTCCCTTGCTGGACTATGATGTTTATTTGCATGATCTTTTAGAGCTTGTTGTCCTCTTCGAAACGAGCCCAAGATCATCAAAATCGGAGTCCGGATGCAAAAGTTATGGTCGTTTTCGTTCAGGGATGACCGGTAGTACCGGACCAGGGTCCGGTAGTACCGGAGGTCCGGTAGTACCGCCCCTTAGTACCGGTTGGTACTGAATAAGGTGCGTTTGGCGACCTGGGATCCCTAGGGAATGTCCGGTAGTACCGGGAATGTCCGGTAGTACTGGGATTCGCATTTTTGGGCTTCAACGGTTGGATTTTCGGGGGACCTATTTAAGGGGCCTTCTTCCCCAATGGTTCCCCAACCATTCTTGCAAGTTTTCCCCTCCATTGTTGACCTTCTTGAGATTGCTTTCTCTCAATCCCTCCAATGATTCTTGCATATTCTTGAGGGATTTGAAAGAGGAGATCTAGATCTACAATCCCACCAATCAATCTCTCCTCTAAGTGAGGGGAACATATTGGGATCTAGATCTTGGAGTCTTTTGTGGATTTCCTCCATTGTTCTTCCTCTCTTATTCCCCCATAAGCTTTTGTAGCTTTGGTGGAATTTGGGAGAGAGGGACTTGAGCACCTTTGTGGTGTTCTTGCCATTTCCATTTGGTACATCCGTTTGAGTTCTCTTTGGAGGATTTGATTTGAGTTACTCATTGGAGCTTGTCCCTCTTGGGTTCTTGGAACCCTAGACGGTTTGTGGCCTTGGTGGCATTGTGGCCTTGGTGGATTTTGTTGGGAGCCTCCAATTAAGTTGTGGAGAAGTGCCCCAACCTTGTGAGAGGTTCCGGTTGCCACCGACAAATGCACCGATAGTGGAAGCGTGGATCGATCCCGTTGGGGTGAGATTCACCGGAGAATAAGGGAGGCCTTTTGTGGCGTTGGTGGTTTGATACCACCCCCTCCCCAAACGAGACGTACTCCATGTTAGGAGGAACTCGGTAAAATATCGGTGTCCCCGCGTACCTCGGTTATCTCTATAACCGAGCTCTTTACTTATGTACTTTACATTGTGATAGCCTTCGTGCTTGAAGTATTATATATCTTGATATCACTTTGTTGCTTGTATTGCTTAGCATAAGTTGTTGGTGCACATAGGTGAACCTTAGTTGTTCTAGGTTGTGCTTAACAAAGTAAACACTAGTTTTATTCCGCCTTTGTTGAGTCACTCTAGGAAAAGTTTTAATCGCCTATTCACCCCCCCCCCCTCCTCTAGGCGACATCCGTATCTTTTCAGGGTGGTTGTCCTCGTCGCTGACCTTGGATTCTGAAGGGAAGCGGGGGGTCGCCATGGTCTCCGGAGTGTTTTTTGGGGCTGGGAGGAGGCAAAGGGACGGGCTCGAGGTTGAAGATGAGGGGCAAGATGAGATGAGAAGGCAAAGGCGTTTTGCCTATTTATTGAGGGCTCAACATGAAGGGCGGCGTCGGAATCCTGCGTTGGCGCAGCCGCGTGCGCTGCGTTGCGTGTAGGCAACGGGCGTAGCTGCGTGCGTGATCAATGCGGTCAGTGCAAAGAAATTGCTAGGATGCGACGCGACCCCTGCACCGTCGCCCCCGCCCCTGCATGCATGCATGCATTAATGGGAAAGAGAGAAAAAAACGTCCAAGATAGTTGTTCATTGGCAGTAAAAAATAAAAGAGAAAATAGAATTTGGCCTTGATTTACTCGGTAATAAATGCAGGAATCTAGGACAAAGGTAGTTGTCACACGACATGCAGCAAACTCGTTCGTTTTTACACATCTCATGCAACAAACTCACACATGGAAACTCAACGGGTGAGAAGAAAAATCGGTGGGAGTAATCAGAGGGATGTCAATTGGAGGGAATAGAGGGAGTATGAAACTAAGTTTATAATATCAATTTTATATAATATAAAAGTATGTGTTATGGTGAATCTAATTATATTTATTACATATTTTAGATTTTGATATTTTTTCTTATATACGTAGTCAAAGTTTATAAATATTGACTTTTTCTATGGCGCATAAACCGGAGGGGAGTAAGTTTGACTGAAGAAAGTTGTTAGACGTACACTTATTTAATGCGACGGAGGGAGTAAATACGCTGCAGCGCTGCTATGTCAGTTGGTTGCACGCAAAATAGCTAGACTGCGACGCGAGAGGCAGCTGCATGCATGGTGCAGCCCGCCCCGCCCAGCGCCCTCGCATGCCACGCTCGGTCCAACGCTCAATGGAGTGTGCCACGATGTACCTTATATTTATTACATATTTTAGATTTTGATATTTTTTCTTATATACGTAGTCAAAGTTTATAAATATTGACTTTTTCTATGGCGCATGAACCGGAGGGGAGTAAGTTTGACTGAAAAAAGTTGTTAGACGTACACTTATTTAATGCGACAGAGGGAGTAAATACGCTGCAGCGCTGCTGCGTCGGTTGGCTGCATGCAAAATAGCTAGACTGCGACTCGAGAGGCAGCTGCATGGCATGCATGCATGGTGTAGCCCGCCCCTCCCAGCACCCTCGCATGCCACGCTCGGTCCAACGGTCAATGGAGTGTGCCACGCTGTACCTTATCTGTTCATGGAAAAATGATGCGAGTCAATCAGATTCCAGAATCATCCATCCCACGGATCGCCAAAGCAAGCCGCGAAATCCTCCTAAGAGACGTCAACCAATCAGGTTGCAGAACAAGCTCTTTCACGGATCGCCGAGAGCCACCCACGGAATCCTTCTAGAAGACGCGATCGGACGGCCACGGTGTTGCGCTAGGGTTAGATCTACGTTCCTCATTCGGCCTTAGGGTTAGCTGGGTTTAGGAGGCAGTCAATGGGGTTTTCACAAGTTTGACCAGACATTCAAATGTGCATAACTAATTCCAAAAAAATCAAAAAAATACAAAACCTTCACATGGTGTCATGTTATGTGACATAGTTGTGAGGAAAAATATAAAACTTGGTCTATTGATCATATTTCAAAAAACCCTTCATAAAATGACCTATCTCCTCCGAGGTTTTCTGGCTTTCGGGTCAAATGACCAATGATATGGCTAGAATCAAGGCATAGTTTGTGACAATGTGCCCATATTGGGCATGCATGTGTATAATGGGATGACTAACAATGTTGTAGTACAAAGTTTTTCTTTTCGACGCACAGAAAATCCATTTTCTATTTTCTGAGTGCCGAAAGAGGGGGGTTTTGTGAAGAAACCACCAAATTGAAGTTTCAAAATGGTAACATCCTATTTTTCAAAAATACTAGACCACCTAGCATGTACAATTTCCCAACTTGAGTATCTCAAACCTTTTATTCCATGCCTGGTGAAAAAGACAAATCTTGCTGAATCGGTTGGAAGTGGGTAAGATATGAACTACAGGTACATGATTTCATGCTGATGATTTTTTGTAAAAATCATTTTTAGGTTCACAACATGCTATTTAAACAGAGATCCAATGCTAGTTTTGTGAGCCTCAGCCCCTAGCTAAGAATATTTATGAAAACCCTTCAAAAGGTTTGACCAGACATTCAAATGTGCATAACTAATTCAAAAAAATCAAAAAATACAAAACCTCGGCATGGTGTCATGTTATGTGACATAGTTGTGTGGAAAAATATCAAACTTGTTCTATTGATCATATTTCAAAAAAACCCTTCACAAAATGACCTATCTCCTCCGAGGTTTTCTGGCTTTCGGGTCAAATGATCAATGATATGGCTAGAATCAAGGCATAGTTTGTGATAATGTGCCCATATTGGGAATGCATGTGTATTATGGGATGACTAAAAATGTTGTAGTACAAAGTTTTCATTTTTGACGCACAGAAAATCCATTTTCTATTTTCTGAGTGCCGAAAGAGGGGGGATTTGTGAAGCAACCACCAAATTGAAGTTTCAAAATGGTAACATCCTATTTTTAAAAAATACTGGACCACCTAGCATGTATAATTTCCCAACTTGAGTAACTCAAACCTTTTATTCCATCCCTGGTGAGAAACACAAATCTTGCCGAATCGGTTGGAAGTGGGTAAGATATGAACTACAGGTACATGATTTCATGCTCATGATTTTTGTAAAAATCATTTTTAGGTTCACAGCATGATATTTCATCAGAGATCCAATGCTAGTTTTGTGAGCCTCAGCCCCTAGCTAAGAATATTTATGAAAAACCTTCAAAAAGTTTGACCAGACATTCAAATGTGCATAACTAATTCAAAAAAATCAAAAAAATACAAAACCTTTGCATGGTGTCATGTTATGTGACATAGTTGTGAGGAAAAATATCAAACTTGGTTTTAGAAATGGTTGGAAAAAAACTTGCTTAGAAATGGGGTGGTTTACCCTAGCTTTGGAGCCCATTTCTACCACATTTTGGGTGAGGGTGAGTTGTACTTCAAAAAAGGGATCAGGGTGAGGATGAGTTATACTCTACATATGAGAAAAACGTTGGAAGCTCATACAAACATAGAAAAGTACACATAGCTACATTTGTTGAAATTCAAATTTACCATCATATTTGAATTTTGTCCAAATTATCAACAACAAGTGCCAAATTATTATAATAACAAATGCTTACAACAACAACAACAACTGCCAAATTATTACAATAACAAATGTTTACAACAACAACAAGTGCCAAATTCAAAGTCTATTTATTTTGGCTCTTCTTACCCCTCGTTTTTTTCTCCTTCACAAGTTTCACACCACACAACAGGTTTATGCTCTTCTTTTTCTTACCATTAACAAGAAATGGGATAGATTTTGGATGAACATACTTTGGCTTTTCAGCAGTGTATCTGCACTTGGTAGAGCCAGCTCGGTGTCCAAGTTCTTCATAGGGTTTGCATCTATTCTTGTTACCTTTTTGGGCCCTTTTTGGCTTGGCATCTTTCTTTTCATATTTCTTTCCCTTCTTGCTGCTCCCACCTTTCTCAAACCAAGCCTTAAATCTACTCTGCTTGGGTCTACCAGCCTTTCTTTTCATCAAAGGAGGACACAAGGAGAACTGAATGTCCACTTCAGGCCACTAAGACTGATCTGTAAGTGCTGGAATTGGTGTTCCATATGCAGCCTTGAATTTTGCTACCGAATAATACTCATGCAAATATGGATGCATATTTAGCTTGTGTTTGGAGGCCAAGAAAAGTATGGCATGCTCACAAGGCTTCCCAGTGTGTTGCCACTCAAGGCATGTGCATTCATGCAATTGAGTGTCAACAACATGCCTCCTGCCAGTCTTTGTATCTCTGACTTCAGCACCCCACAATGAGGATTTCTCAACACGCAAATGTGCAAGATTTCTGCTCCTGTTGACCACCTGCTGCACAACATCAGGAAGCTTATCTCCTTGAAGAACATCACCAAGCCTTCTTCTCAATTCCCACAACCTCATGATCCTGATCTGGTCAAGCATGTCATGGACAAGCAAGTCTTTTAACTCCTTCACTTTGTTGTTGAAACTTTCTACCAAATTATTGTTGATATGATCACATTTGATGGCAGTGTTAAAACCTGACCTGTACCATAAAAGAGAATGGTAGGTTTCCAACCATATACAAAACTTGACCCTATCCTCCTCAAAGCATGCCGCCTTAATCTTCTCAAGGTGATATGAATGTGTCTGTCTGGTGTAAGATCTTGCTGCTGGCCACATGCGTCCAAAATCATCTCCTCTGAATTTTTTGATCAAATTCATCCACATACGTCTGAAGCACTCCCTCTGCTCAGCATGAGGGAAAACAATCTTCACTGCATTTTCTAAACCTTTACATGCATCCGTGTGCACTGCCAATGGAGAGACTGACCGTATGCATATTTTCAACTGCATCATGAACCATGTCCATGATGCCTCTGTCTTAGACTGAAACATGCCAATATCTATAGGGAACATCCAATTGTGTCCATATAAAGCATTGCATGCTGCTAGTTGACCATTCCACTTTCCAGTCAAGAAAGATGAGTCTATACTCAAATATGGACGACACCCTGCTTTGAAGCCATCGATGCAAGGCTTTAAAGCCATGAAGAATTTAGAGAAGAAGACTTTCCCATCAGCTGTTACCTCAGTATCTATCTCCACAACACTGCTAGGTGACCTCTTCTCTACTTCTGCTTTGAAGTTTAAAGCATTCGAAAGGTATTTTCCCAATCACCTTATAGCTCTTTCATTGCCATTTTCTTTGCCTTCCACACTGTAGTATAATTCAGCTTAATGGGGTACTGCTTTTCCAAGTCTATTTTCAGTCTCTTTGCAGTGTTGTTTGGTGTTGTGGCTAAAATGGGCTTGATCTTTTTTGCAACCCATAATTGTGATGTCATCTTTGTAACTGTTTGAGAACTTGAAATGCAAGTATGAGGTTTTGGAATTTGATTCACTCTTATTGTCCTTCCATCAGGTTGGCGTCTAGCAGATATATACCACTTGCAAGGCTTGACACCACCATCATAACCTATGCATTTTGCATAGAACTTATTTTTATCAGTCCACATAGTCTTGGTAGCAAACTCAAGTTTGACTGCATATGTCCTGAAACACATCCTGAATTCATCCATACTTGGAAACAATCTCCCAACTTCAATAATTGGGTCCTCTTTGTCATAAACTGTTACTAGCTGATCATCATGTGCATCATCTACATGAACTGCAGCATTTTCCAACAACTCTAGATCTATATCTGCCTCTTCATCTCTTAAATGGTTGTCACCATCATTTGCAGCTTCATCCCTCTTCTTCTCCTTGTCTTTGTCATCTATAGGAATGCCAAAAAGCTTTGCCATTTCAATGTCATCTATTGGTGCAATGACCAAATCAGTCCGGTCATGTATCTCAACTGAATTCCAATCAACAGTTACAATCCTTTGTGCATTAGCATCTGCAGCCTCCCCTTGTGCATTAGCATCATCCTCCACTGTTAACACTTCCAACTCAGTAAGTATAGGCATTACTTGCCTTTGTGCAGCCCAATCATCCTCGACCATCTGAGCAGCTAGCTTCGAGGCCACATATCCAACCCTCGAATCAGGTTTCGGATCAATGAGCTCTGCTAAAAACAGAACACTTTTGCTTGTCCAACCGTTTCACTCATCAATTTAATCAAATATATGTTCCCTTGTCTCAACCCTAACATAGTCACATTTGCAATCATCAAATCGTAACAAAGAAACTTCTTGCTCTGGCCCCCAAACCACACTAACCCCAATTTTTTCCACCATTTTCCTCACCGCCTCCTCTCCCATGTTTATTAGCTCTTGGGGATCAACATGTTCTAATTCCACCTCCAATTTAACAACTGTGTCTCTCTCAATGAGTTGCGTGCTGCCATCAACTAAAACAACCCTAGAGGGAAAGAAATTGATGCGAAATTCGAAGGTTTGGCACGCAACATCGTCTCCCCTGTTTTTTGCGGGCACTGTGAGCTAGCGGAAGCGAACAAAGAGCTCAACCTTAGAGAAATTAAGTGCAGAGATACGGGATATACCGATTAGAAGTCCCCTCTCCATGCTCCATCTCGTTCCCCCTCGCCCCGTTCAGCACACCCTCGCCTCCACAATCTAGGATCAATGGGCACGCTCAGATCTCGAATTGAGAAGAATGGGAGAGGAATTAGCTTTCAAATGGCACTCACCACCTTCGCCGTCGAACGAAAGTGCCGCCGCCTAAATGAATTGCCCTGCCGCCGGCGGCGGCGCCGAGAACGATGGGTGAGGTCCTCCGCCGCCGTCGGGGAAGCTACAGTCAGTGTGACGCGCGCTCTCGGTCGGAAGAGGTTGGTTTGACTGGCTTGACTGGCTGCCCCAACCGACTGGTTTGGCTTAACCCTAATCTTGGAACAAAGTTAAATGTGTCCTTAACGACCGTTTTATAGCCCGTGTGGCCCTGGGCTATTAGCTGCCTCACAAGCGTCGCATGCGAGCTATTCTTTTTAAAGATATCGTGTTCCTTCCAATTCCACGTAAAGACGTCGCATGGGAGCTATAAGCCCTTAGGCACGAGATGGGATTCACAACAACGACGTCTTCAACAAGGAAACGACATCCGAGGACGCCTCCATCGTCGGCTCCACAACGGAGCCCGTCTCACGCCGACCAACCGCCATGCCTCCCCCACATAGAAGTCAATGGCCACCGCAGTAGAGGGGTTTGTTTCCAAACCGTCCTGCCGCCGATCTACCTGGAGAAAGATGGCATGCCCTCGCACGGAGAATTAGCACCTCCACCGCCGCAAGATGACAAGCGATCTCCGCAGCCCATGTGACCTTGCTTCCTTGCCGCCTAGAAAAACAATGGCCAGGGTCGTTGCCATCCGGAGCGCAGACCACCACCGTCGTACGCCACATCACTGCTGAGCCAACGCGCTGCCACACGGTGGAGATCTGACGGATGCACCATGCCGGAGAGCCACCACGCCGGGACAGTCGCACCATGCCCTGCTTGTAGATGTCATCCCGCGAGCGGGCGAGAGAAACCTGCCGCCGCTGGGGACGGCCAGGCTTTGCCTGGCCGCGCCCTCTGGCGGCAGCGAGGGAGGGGGAGGGAAGAGTAGGGGGCAGGGAAGGCACGGTTAGGGTTTCCCTCCGGTCGCCAGGGGGCGACGATAGGGTCCGATGCAGACGAGTTTCAAATTTTGGACGTGAGACTAAACCTAACACGTTCTAGGCATCCTGCGTTCAAAGCAGATCGGTAAATGGCATGCATGTCAGCGCCGAAGGTTTATGCCCTGACATGTTTTCCTACCGAAATTGTCTTCGAGTTTGTCCCTGCGCCAGTACTATTGCTCGACACCACACTAGTACAAACAGACCCATATATCCCGGTTGGTAAGGGGCTTTAGTCCCGGTTGCCCCACCGGGACGGGGCAATCGGGACTAAAGCCCCAACCTTTAGTCCCGGTTGCCCCACCAACCGGGACAAAAGGGGGTACATGTGGCCGCGGCAGAGGGCGAGGGGCGAGGAGCAACCGTCCCGGTTCATAACACGAACCGGGACAAATAATCCTCTGCCACGGCAGAGATTTGACACATTTCTCTGCCGCGGCAGAGAATTCATTTTGGCAACTTTTGTTGCCGCGGCAGCATTTTGGCCACTTTTTGTGCCGCGACAGAGAATTCATTTATGTTGTTTTATTGTTTATTTAGTGTTTGCACTCATCAATGAAGGAACCATTATATTAAACAAGATCATCATGACAATATTGTTCCCGAATAGTATTCCCCTTTTGGGTTTAGGACTTCTGCATCCAAGTATCCCGCCAATTCCTCCTGAATTGCCCATACGCGACCTTTTGGCAGAAGACCGTCCCGTAGACGTTCGATCTGATTTAAAAAAGAAGTCAGCCTATATGAATGAAACTAAACACAATTTGATGGTAATTAAAAACTATAGAAATTGTGCCAACAAGCAAAAACAGCAAACAAAGCACGTGTGCCACTGATGTGTTACGAAAGCTATGAGTCGCTTAAGGAAGAAGGGACCCCTATATAGTTGACCAAGAGAGGGAGGGAGGTCAGCCGGTTAGAGTTTGATTATGGTGATCAAAAGTCCTACGTATGCACCTTTCCCAAACTCTGAATCCAACTCCTGTCTGATTATTAATCAGGGGCAGAGCAATTCTCTTTTCTCTAATACACAGATCATAACCAAGCTATAGCAAGCCGGCTTCCTATAAATTGGCACCATCCCATGCCTGGTAGCTCATCACGACCACCACATCAACACAGAGAGATCTCAACTGATTGCCATAGATCACCTGCAGTAGCCGTGGCAATATGGCCCGGCAGCAGCAAACTATGGCAGCCGCGGCAGCGATCGCCGCTCTGGTGGCCGTGTTCTTCCTAGTCGCCGCCGTCGACGGGAATCAGCCGGGGCCTCCGCCGCCGGCGCTGGCGCTCAAGCACACGACGATCCACCCTGGGAAGAGGAACCAGGTGCCGAGCTGCGACAACCCCAAGGACCACAAAAAGGCATGCGTTGCCACCTGCCCTAACCGCTGCGCCGACGAATGCATCGTCTTCTGCCCAGGCTGCGACACCTACTGCCGTAAGCATGCATATACCTCCTGCTTACACATTGGTAACTATCTAGCTAGATACTACATGCTTAAACTAATTAAATTTCTATAAAAGTGTGCGACTTCTACCCCGGCATGTCCTGCGGCGACCCGCGGTTCACTGGCGCCGACGGCAACAACTTCTACTTCCACGGCAAGAAGGACCAGGACTTCTGCCTCGTCTCCGACGCCGGCCTTCACATCAACGCCCACTTCATCGGCAAGCGCAACCCCGCCATGAGCCGCGACTTCACTTGGATCCAGGCCCTCGGCATCCGCTTCGCCGACCACCGCTTCTACATGGGCGCCCAGAAGACCATCAAGTGGGACGACGAAGTTGACCGTCTCGAGCTGACCTTCGACGGCATGCCCATCGACATTCCCGACGAGATCGATGCGCAGTGGCAGTCCACCGTCATGCCTACATTGACCGTCACCAGGACTTCCATGGCCAACGGCATCCGTGTCGAGCTCAAGGGAGTGTTCGACATCCTGGCCAAGGTGGTGCCTATCACGGAGAAGGACTCCCGCATCCACAACTACGGCGTGACGGACGACGACAGCCTCGCACACTTCGACGTCGGGTTCAAGTTCTACGACCTCACCGACGACGTCCACGGCGTGCTTGGCCAGACATACAGCACTAACTACGTCAACAAGCTCAGCGTGAGCGCCAACATGCCCATCATGGGTGGTGGCTCCAACTATGTCTCTTCCGACATCTTCGCCACTGACTGCAAGGTCTCAAGGTTCGGCCCCCAGGCCGGAATCTCCATGGTCACAACCAGGGCAAATTAAACAAAGCTAGCCCACGATATGTACTAGCCCAGGAATAATTAAGTTTTCAATGCAAGAATACCGTATCAATACCAAAGATGATACGTATTGTATATGTCATCGCTTATGGACATTTCTTTGAGCTGCTCACAGACATAATTTGTGTAATTGCTATCGCAATTATTGAAATAATTAAAAGACGTCACCGGAGGAAGATGTTTTAATTATTTTCAAGTTGTGGCTATATTTCTAAAGTGTTAGCCTTACCCCTAAAAAGAACATTTTACATCAGGGTCCCTAACATTATGGGCATGAGAAGGAGTAACTTATTAATAAGTATATATAGGTCCTTGGAGGGATTTTCCTCCCCTCTCCTCCTTTTTAGGTTTTTTTGTGTGGATTTGAATCACTTCCGCATTCATTTGGCGATTCCATGTGTTGAGTGCGGCATATTTTAACGAGACTTCTTCGAGTTTTCGGACTAGTACGTCAGGCCCAAGGGTACAACTTGCATGGGGGGGGGGGGGCTATTACAAGCCTTTTCTGGACTTTGATTGAGATGTCTTCAGTACAGACATGTTGGGTGCGGCATGTGTTTAATGACTATGTGGCAAGGTCTGCTTTGGATTTTCGTACCCACTAGGCGGTGGTGGACCGACATCTTCGGGAGGTTTATTGGGGTAATTCTCGGACTCAAAATCATGTGGTGTCGACTGTCCTAGAGTGAAGGAAATTTGGGAGAATTTGGGATTGCTACGATTATAGAGGAAGCATGTACCGCGGGCCGTGTTGGGTCAGCCATTCTTGAATTTCTGTTTTGACAAAAGCATAGAATAGGTCCTGGATTTGCTGATTTTGGTCCGAACGAACTGACAATAATCTCAGTGTGGTTGTACATGTGGTGGGAAGGAGGAGGATTATGTGTGACCAAACGGTGTGCCGAGGCCGGAAAGAAGCTCGCGGGCCATTTGGCGACGTGTCCCTAATAAGTTTCTACAGGTCGTGTAAGAAGGGGTTGGGTATCAAACGTCATGGCTGGGAGAAACCACCCGAGGGTTCGTCAAGCTAAATATTGATGCAGGTTTCTCTTCAAGATGACAAAGGTGTGTTATTGCCGAGTCATCATATTGCTAATGCCTCTACTACGAGATGGATTAATCTTAGATGGCCAAAGTGGGGTGTAACATATTGATAATCAACAGTGATTGCATGGAAGAGACGATGCAGAATGGAGACAATTCAACGGGAGGTGTTGCTGCAATTTATGAAGAATGCACCTTTTTACTCCACGGCTTGGCACACATTTCATGGACTTAGGGACATCTCAAATTGCATTTTTCTTTTGACAAAGATCTCAAATAATTACAGGCTGAAATACTGAACGGGCACTAGTGCAGGCCCCCACCCCCCCCCCCTTTAACTCCGGTTGGGAGGGCCCTCTAACAGCGGTTGAAGGCCCCCACCCCCCCCCTTTAACTCCGGTTGGGAGGGCCCTCTAACAGCGGTTCCCCAACCGCTGTTGAGGGTTCGGTGTTAGAGGGGGGCCCTTTAACACCGGTTCTTATACGAACCGGTGTTAAAGGGTGGTGCACGTGGGGCTGCCGCAGGCCTCAGCCCCCCCCCCCCCCCCTTTAACACCGGTTCGTATCTGGAACCGGTGTTAAAGTTTCTTCTGCCGCGGCAGAGATTTAGGCCGTTTTCCTGCCTGCCGCGGCAGACTTCTGCCTCTGCCCCGTTCTGGGCGTATTTCTGCGGGAGGGGGGGAGCGAGGGGGAATCGATCGGGAGCGGTATACACATAAATCGTCATCGGTATATACGAATACATGAATAATTAAGCAACTATTATTATACACAAACATCGTCATCGGCACATACATCGTCATCGGCACATACATCGTCATCGTTCATTTTGGTGGATATCTAAAGAGTTCTCCGCCAGGCGTGACGACCTCATCAAGTATGAACCCCGCCAATTCCTCTTGAATGGCTCGTATGCGTTCAAATGGTAGGAGTTGGTCCCGCATCCGTTCGATCTGAATATATATGAAGAATGGGCCGTCAATATATATATAAGAATAAAACTCAACACAATTGATGGTAATAAAATAATGTTGTGGACTTTGTTTACTTACTCTAAGTTGTTCTAGTGCGGCTTGGCCCGTCGCACATATCGTGTTGCGAATGAATTCGCAAACATAGTACCCACATAAGTTATTGTCGTGTCCCTGATGCGCGCACTTTACGAGAATAGAGAGTTCAATCAAAATAATAATCAATAAAGCATGATATAATGGAATTGGAAGCTAGCTAGTATTACTTACATTTTGGTCTACAAATTTTAGTTCTTCTGACCATTCACCCACGGCCCTGCCCGTGAACCTTTTCCAAACCCTGTCCGACAAAGAAAATGGATAAAGGAGTAATTAATTACTTATTGTCACGAAAGTTGCCGATCTAGTGCGATAATATGATTGAAATTACCTCTGGAGCATCTCTCTAAAGTTTGCCCATATCTCTTTTTCTTTTCGTAACGAGTCCATGATAAGGACTTTTCCTGAGTCGGGTTGAATGACTAGCAGAATAAAGTGGAACCTACGCACCCATAACTCATCATCAGTTACACTTAACATCGAGTAAGCTGAAATAGAATGTGTACAAGAGAGAGGGTAACAGTACTCACGAGAAGTTGTAAGGCAATAGTATTTCCCTTTTGGTTTGTTGTCTCAGTAAAGACGTTAGCAAGTAATCTTCTGTTTGCCCGGGTTTGGTTTCTACCACTTCTTCATGAACTCTATTTGGGTCAACGAACCCAATATCAAAAGGGCCTCCTTTCCTGCATTCCATAACCTTTTTCCTGCATAATAGTATATACATATATGGTGAGCATATATATATACATGCAATTAATAAAGTGAATGAGTTGAGATATAAATTATAGAAATAGTACTTACACACAATAAAGGCTGATGGCAGCTTTGTCGAGTTCCTTCTGATTGAATAGAAAATGCAAGTCTTGAATGTTGAGGTCAATCGCGTCATCTCCGCAGAAGAAAATATCATCTCTTATATGCGTCGTGATCCATTCTACCTTTCTCGTCTTGCAGAAATGAAGGTACCACTTGTGCAATTTTCGCATCTTTGTTGGTAGAGTCTTGAGCTCCTCTTTCTTGACGAGATTCTTCCCATACTTCCATGGCTGTATGGGGTTGGCATCGCATTTGGGCAAGTTGTCTCCCATGACGTTCAAGTATGCAATGTAAGTCATCCCCATCTCATTGGCCTTTCTTTGTAGCTCTGCCTCGTAATCATTTACGGGAGGAGCGTCTCGTGTGTCGAACATTTGGAGCGGGGCACATGATTGGTTTTCCTGCTCTCCGAGCATGGGAACTGTTTTCTGGGGTGCCTCACGACTGCTACTTTCAGTATCCCTACGGCGCCTTGCATCCGCCTTCAAAATCTGGCGCTCGTAGTCCGGCACAAGTGGGGTTTCAGGTTTCAAAAGATTATTGTAAAACTTCTCCACCACCGCCGGATCTATTTTATCCTTTGGCTCGGCCCGTCTAGGTGCAAAGAATTTCTTGACCTGTTCTTCCGAGATCCTATTGGTCTCCTCGTCGCTACGATTCCACGGTAAAACCGGCAATGGCTTAGCGGAAGGCTGCGGGACGTAGTTTTTTGAACTCTTTGGCGTACGGTTTCCTGCGGATTTCTTTGTGGCAGTGCTACTGATGCTCCTCGTGGCAGTGCTCTTCTGCTTACGCTGAGGAGATGGCTGAAGCACCGGAGATGGCTGACGGGCCGGAGATGGCTGCCGCGCAGGAGATGGCTGACGGGCCGGAGATGGCTGCCGCGCAGGAGATGGCTGACGGGCCGGAGATGGCTGCCACGCCGGAGATGGCTGCCGCGCAGGAGATAGCTGAAGCGGCTCAGACTGCTGACACTGCGGAGACGGCGGGGGTGCCAGTGACCTCCAATTTGGAAGCACAATGTGTTCCTTCTTCCAAAGAATGGTTGTTTTCACTGCAAATTTGAGTTGAGTTTCCCCTTCACCTGTAGCATGGTCAAGCTGTGCTTCCTCATATTCCTTCACAACGTCATCCACCCCGACAATAGCATAGCCATCTGGAATCGGTCGGCAGTGGTAAGTTCCACCAGCTATAGGAGGTAAGGCATAGCCGACAGTCACCTTAATGGATAAGCCCATTAATCTCACATGCAGCTCAGCGTGTTCGCTCTCCGTGATCTCATCCACGGGGTATCGAGGACCCGTCATTTCAAGCGTGGGCTGCACGTTCTCCGTGGAAGCCACACTGCTTTTCCGCGCAGAGTCTGGGCCGCGGGCAGCTTCCAATGCAGGCTCTTCGTGCCGCTGAGATGGGCCGGTAGCTTGATGGCTCTGTTGTGCATTCACTTGCGCCTGCAGCGCCGCAAGTGCATGTTCTATCTGTGTCATCCGCTCTGTACGCTCTTTTTCTTTTCTGCCGCGCTATCTGTAAGAGTCGCCCCAGTCGGCAAACCCATCCTTCCACGTCATACCCCCTGTGCCTCGTGCATGTCCAGGGTGTTCTTTTTTACCGATGGCGCGTGTGAGCTGGTCATTCTCTCTGTCGGGATGGAAGGTCCTGGCGGATGTTTCCTCGTATGCCGTGATGAGTTCAGTGACGGGTTTGGCAAGGATGGTTGGGAAGATACACAATCCTGTTTCTGGGTCCAACCTTGCCCCAATTCCGTAGAACCAAGTCTTTGCACGTAGGTCCCACCCATCTGTCTGGGGTGTGATCCCTCTCTCGCGCAGGGCCTTCTCAGCTTCCTCCCACTTAGGCCTCTGAGATATGTAGCCACCTGACCCCGTCCTCTGGTGATATTCCTTCTTCAGGGCATTAAGCGTATTGGTTTCTGGCCTCTTTTTAGCTATAGCACTTTTTTATATGTCTCAGATTCGGGCCAGTGAGGTCTTATCTTCGCATAATATGCGTCTTCGAAATTTGGAGTCTCGCCAGATTTGACAAATTTGTTCAATTTTGTCTTCCAGTTGCGGAAAGCGTCAGCCATCTTCTTTAGAGTCCACTCTTTGACCTTTTCCTTTATAACCGGGTTGTTTTCATCCTCCTCTGGCGGAAGGGTGAAATTTACCAACAACGAATTCCAAAGCGTTTCTTTGGATCTGTCATCGACAAAGGTACCGTCGCCCTTCTTTGGCTTATTCCAATTTTCAATTGTGATTGGGATTTGGTCCCTAACAAGAACTCCAGCCTGACATACAAATTTGTCTGCGGCCTTCTTGGGCTCCATCGGCCTGCCATCAACACGGACTGCTTCGATCGTGAACTTTGCACGATCTTTCAACCGCTGGCTCGCGCCTCGCTTGCTCTTTTTCGTAGAAGAAGATGGTTGCTGGCTGGTCGATCCAGAGGGCTAAAAGAAGAAAGAAGCGTTAATTAATACATGTAGAAGAAGATTGTTTGTGGAAGTCAGCAGAGGCTTAATCAATGCATATACCTCGCCGGACTTTGTAACCATTAAATTGCGTTCACCGGAGTCTTCATCTTCTCCATGACTAGTACTTGAGATGTCGTCATCATGTCCCTCCAAGTTCAGATATTGTGAGGTGTCCTCATCAATAATGTTCTCCATTATTTCTTCTTCTTCAAGGTTTCTACTAAGTGGATCCATAGTTTCTAAAACAATAATATTATCTAGAGTAAGAGTGTAAACATTCAAGTGGACTTGGATTCATAGACAAATATACATATTATTCATACAAAAATACACAAATTAAATTAAAACCCTAAGGATGCTTGATCATTTTAAACGAGTTCCGAGGGGTCCAAACCCTAATTTGGAGAAATCCCGGATGCATATGAGAGGGGCTAGCTACAGTGGCTGACCGGAGGCTGGCGGCGTTGGAGAGCGACCTAGGGAGCGCGAGGTAGCGTGATGCGGCCTACCTAAAACGGGCGTTGTTCGAAAGAGGAGGCCGAGGCAAACATTATAGCGACGGAAAACAACTTGGCAGAACAGATACAATGTGGAGGGGATGTCCCCAAGATAGGCCCCAGACCGAGGGGGGATGCCACACCGGAGCTCGCACCCCACCTAGGCCGCATCGCGAGCTCGCACCCCATGGCCACCACCGGAGCTTGCACCCCACCTAGGCCGCCCCCGCAGCCGAGAGGGGAGGTCGTCCCCGTACCGCGCCTGGGCCTCCCCGACGAATCCACCTCCCTGACCCATCCCCTCCACTTCCCTGTCATTGGCCCCAATCCGTGGACGCGCTCGCGTAGCCGCTCCTGCCCGCCACACCCGATGACGCGAGCTACAACGTCAAAGCTGTCTTCGTGTACGATTTGATCCTAGCTACTACTAATAAGTACAATGGTTTGAAATCATACTTTCTACAAAGCTTGTTCGATTTCATCTTGGTACATCTGTTCGGAGGGGTTCGATTTCATCTTGGTACATCTGTTCGGAGGGCCCCAATCCGTGGACGCGCTCGCGAGAGAGCTCGCGTGGGGAGGCCGGCTCCGGCGAGGAACTGCTCGGGGGCGAGCACGGGGAGGCAACAGCGTCTGCAGGGCTCGATGACGGCCTGCAGATGCGCGACGACGGGCAGCGGCAACGGCGGACAGAGGACCGGGTAGAGGTGGCCGGCGACGTGGCAGAGCGCAGCCTGCAAAGGGGGCGCCGGCGACGAAACAGAGAAGGGGAGGAAACAGAGGGGACGACCAGGCGCGGTCCGCTAGCTCACCACGGCGTCGGGGTTCTTGTAGGCGCCGGCGCCGTCGTCGGCTTCGGTGGCGCGCGCGCGGTGGCGGTGGCGGTCGTCGGCTTCGGTGGCGCGCGCGCGGTGGCGGTGGCGGTCGTCGGCTTCGGTGGCGCGCGCGGTGGCGGTGGCGCGCACACGGTGGCGAGGGCGGCGACGGCGAGGGCTGGAGGGCTTCGGTGGCGAGGGCGCGCGGTGGCGACGGCGAGGGGTTGGCTCTGGGCGGTGGCGATCTGGCTCTGGGAGGAAGAAAGGAGCGAAGGGGATGGCGCATTTAATACCCCCCCTTTAACACCGGTTCGGGGCTGGAACCGGTGTTAAAGGGGGGGAATTCGTTTTGCGCGCGTATTTATTACCCCCCCCCCTTTAACACCGGTTCCAGCCCCGAACCGGTGTTAAAGGGGGGGGGTGGTGCGCGCGGGAAACGAAATAAATGCCCCCCCCCTTTAACACCGGTTCCTGTCTGGAACCGGTGTTAAAGGGGGGCATTTATTTCATGCATTAAAGGGGCTTTTTTAATTCAAAAAATATGATATGAATTTAGAAAATTCATATCTTTTTCATTTCAACTCAGAAAAATATGAATAATATATCATAATTTTCAGAAAAATAATATCTATCCATTCATGTAAATCATTTTATATTTACTTTACATGAAAATTTTCAAAATAATTAAAACACTTACATATAAATTTTGATTATTCAATTCAAACAAAAATAAATTGTTAAATCCTAAAACTTTGAACATAAGAAATATTAAGCATCTAAAAAATGATTTTTATTAGATCAAATCATATTTTAATGCCGCATCTTTTGTATTAATATTTTTGAATTGATTGGATATTTAAATGTCGCATCTTTTGTATACACTTGAATCTCACCAAGCCACGCTCAACTTGCATTGCTTTTTGATAAAATAGCATACTGTGAACCTAAAAATGATTTTTGTAAAAAATCATGAGCATCGTATCATGTACTTTTAGTTCATATGTGACCCACTTCCTGCCGATTCGGTAGGAATTTGTCTTTTTCACCAGAGGTGGACGGAAAATTTTCAGATCCCCCTATTGGTACATTGTGCATATAAGGTGGTCTAGTATTTTTGTAAAATGTGTTGGTGGTTTTTTGAATTAGCAATTTGGTGGTTGCTTCACAAAACCGTCCGTTTTTTATGCTCGGAAAATGGAAAATGCCTTTTTGGTGCGATAAAAAGGAAAACTCCTCTTGCAACATTGTTTGCCATGCCATGATGCACATGTATGCACAATATGGCCATATTATCACAAACTATGCCTTGATTCTAGCCATAACATTGGTCATTTGACCCGAAAGCCAAGAAACCTCGAATGAGATAGGTCATTTTGAGACAGTTACATAAAGCCGAACTGGAACTGAAAATTAAGATACATAAAAGAACTGAAAATTAAGATACATGGCCAGATTAAGTAACAATCGGCCGAACTGGAACTGAAAATTAAGATACATAAAAGAACTGAAAATTAAGATACATGGCCAGATTAAGTAACAATCGGCCGAACTTGTTTCGGAATGTTGGAGTGATTCAGTCATGCTCCTGCCTACACCTGTAATACTCGCCACTGTAGTCGTTGTACTCGTCGCCGCCATCATCGCTGTCGTCGTCGGGGTCGCCGTAATTGAACCTCTGGAGAGTACGCGTGGGCTGGACTTGAGGGTAGCGCGTGGGCTGGACTTGAGGGTAGCGCAGACGGGGGTTAGAGTCGGCGGCAGTGTCATAGGCCATGACGCTCTGGAGAGTCCGACCGCGCCACCATAGCCGACGGCCGGCCTCGTTGAAGTTAGGAGGAGGTGGGCCGTCCTCCTCGTGCCTGGCGAGCGCCCTCTCATGCCGATCCACGAAGAAGGCTTCCCAAGTAGGGAAATAGTCGGGATGCCATCTGGGATTCCTACGCTGCTCCGGCGTGAGCTCGAAGTAGTAGTGGTTCGTGATGGCCATCCGGCGCGCCACACCTAGAGGGACAGGAGGAACCGGCATGCCTCCGACGCTCAGCATCCAGCCGACGGGGACACAGTAGCCCGGCAGGTAGGAGTAGTTCGAGGCGCAAAGCGCCTCCGCCTCCCTGGGGGTTAGTGCTACGGTGGAAGCCATGGGAAAGAGTGATGAGGTTGCAGATATGAGTCTAGAGATGTGCAATGACAATGGAGGCCTACCCCCTACATATATATATATATATATAGTGAACTAGCGGGAAGAACTGGAGGGAAGAACTGGCGGGAAGAAAAATGGCGGGAAGAAGATCTGGCGGGAAGAAAAATGGCGGGAAAAAATGGCGGGATGAACCTTTAGTCCCGGTTGGAGACACCAACCGGGACTAAAGATGAACCTTTAGTCCCGGTTGGAGACACCAACCGGGACAAAACACGAGTCAGCACTTTTAATAGGGGTGAGTGTCCACATTATGTCGTGCGGCGTGTACCTTGTCCCGGATGGTGTCACCAACCGGGACTAAAGATGAACCTTTAGTCCCGGTTGGAGACACCAACCGGGACTAAAGATGAACCTTTAGTCCCGATTGGAGACACCATCCGGGACAAAACACGAGTCAGCACTAATAATAGGGGTGAGTGTCGACATTATTTCGTAAGTGTCAACACTATGTCGAGCTGCTTGTACTATAAATAGGCATCCTTGTGAGTCCAGTCCTCCAGCCAGTTTGAGGCTATGCCTTACCTCCTTTCGAGAGCAGGGACACCACTACGGCCAGTTTCAGGGAGATGTCGGCGGAGCCCAGTCCTCCGGCATCTCCGAGAAACTGGTCATAGAGGCACTCCCTAATATGTGAAATTAGTTAGCTCCTAGGTGTATTGATCTAGTTAGAGAAGTTACAAAGCTGCAAGATGGTTTTCGAGAGCAGGGACACCACTACGGCCAGTTTCAGGGAGATGCCGACGGATCCTAGTCCTCCGGCATCTCCAAGAAGCTGGTCATAGAGGCACTCCCTAATATGTGACCGCGCGCGTTTGGAGATCAAATCTTAATGGTAAGTACGAATCGGGACAATTTCTTCTCATAGTCCCGGTCCATCCACAAAACATGACTAACACTCAAGACATGTATTAATATTAAAAACATGAACTAGAGTTACATAATATGAGCATGAACTTCTTGGCATATGTCCTTCCTTATGATCGCTTCAGGCGTAACCATGGAGCATCTTCTTTACTTAACGGAATGCTTGGTTCAGTTTTCACTGTGAAGAGCGGAATTTCATCAAACTTATTATAATCTTCTGACATGTCTGTCTTGTCCTCGATTCCCACGATGTTTCTTTTCCCTGAAAGAACTATATGACGCTTTGGCTCATCATATGATGTATTCGTTTGCATATTTTTTCTTTTTTTTGGTCTGGAGGACATGTCCTTCACATAGAAAACCTGAGCCACATCATTGGCTAGGACGAATGGTTCGTCTAAGTTCTTCATAAGATTGTTGAGATCCACCGTTGTCATTCCGTACTTCTTGTCTACCTCAACCCCTCCTCCTGTTAGCTTGACCCATTTGCATCGAAACAAGGGGACCTTAAAATTAGGTCCATAGTCAAGTTACCATATCTCCTCTATGAACCCATAATACGTGGTCTTTTGCCCATTGTCTTCTGCTGCATCGAAGCGGACACCACTGTTTTGGTTGGTGCTCTTTTTATCTTGGCCTATCGTGTAAAATGTATTCCCATTTATCTCGTACCCTTGGAAAGTACATACAGTCGAAGACGGTGTCCTGGCCAACAAGTACAGCTGATCCCCAACAGTGGTGTTATTCGTGAGAAGTCTTTGCAGCCAGCCGCCAAAACTCGCCATGTGTTCACTTATAATCCATTCATCAGACTGCCCCGGGTGTTTGAGGCGTATTAAATTCTTGTGTTCATTGATATACGGGGCAACCAAGATAGATCTTTGTAAAACCGTGTAGTGTGCTTGATTGAGAGAATGCCCGTCCCTACATATCATTGCTTTACATCCTAGGGTGCCTTTTCCACGCAGTCTCCCCTCATGTCGTGATTCTGGAACACCAATCGCCTTAAGGTCGGGGATAAAATCAACACATAACTCAATGACCTCCTCTGTTACATAGCCCTTGGAGATGCTTCCTTCTGGCCTAACACGGTTATGAACATATTTCTTTAAGACTCCCATGTACCTCTCAAAGGGGAACATATTATGTAGAAATACAGGACCGAGAATGGAAATCTCTTCTACTAGGTGAACCAGGAGATGCGTCATAATATTGAAGAAGGATGGTGGGAACACCAACTCAAAGCTGACAAGACATTGGGCCACATCTGTTTGTAACCCTGGTAGGCTTTCTGGATCGATTACCTTCTGAGATATTGCATTGAGGAATGCACATAGCTTCACAATGGGTACTCGAACATTTTCAGGTAGAAGCCCCCTCAATGCAATCGGAAGCAATTGTGTCATAATCACGTGGCAGTCATGAGACTTCAGGTTTTGGAATTTTTTCTCTGCCATGTTTATTATTCCCTTTATATTCGACGAGAAGCCAGACGGGACCTTGATACTGCTCAGACATTCAAAAAAGATTTCCTTCTCTGCTTTGGTAAGAGCGTAGCTGGCAGGAGTTAAGTGGCATCATTTACCCTTCTCGTTCTCAGAATGCATAGGCTCTTCAGGGGCCTTCAGACGTTGCTGGTCCTGTCGTGCTTCCGGTGTATCTTTTGTCTTCCCATACACTCCTAGAAAGCCTAGCAGGTTCACGCAAACATTCTTCGTCACGTGCATCATGTCGATTGAAGAGCGGACCTCTAAGACTTTCCAATAGGGTAGGTCCCAAAATATAGATTGCTTCTTCCACATGGGCGCATGTCTGGCATCGTCATTCGGAACAGATAGACTGCCAGGACCTTTTCCAAAGATTACTTATAGGTCCTTGACCATACCAAATACCTCCTCACCGGTACGGAGGACAGGCTTCCTCCGGGGTTCTGTCAGACGTTTGAAATGCTTGCCTTTCTTTCTTACTGGATGCAGGTTCGGAAGAAATCGACGATACCCTAGGTACACAACCTTCTTACATTTATCCAAATATACACTTTCAGTATCATCTAAACAGTGTGTGCATGTATTGTATCCCTTGTTTGTCTGCCCTGAAATGTTACTAAGAGCAGGCCAATCATTGATGGTTACGAAAAGCAATGCTCGTAGGTCAAATGGCTCCCCTTTGTGCTCATCCCACATACGTACACCTGGTTTGGCCCACAGCTGTAAAAGTTCTTCAACTAATGGCCTTAGGTACACATCAATGTCGTTGTCGGGTTGCCTCGGGCCTTGGATGAGCACTGGCATCATAATGAACTTCCTCTTCATACACAACCAAGGAGGAAGGTTATAGATACATAGGGTCACAGGCCAGGTGCTGTGACTGCAGCTCTGCTCACCAAAAGGATTCATGCCGTCTGTACTTAGACCAAACCTTAAGTTCCTTGCGTCATGTGCGAAGTCCGGGTACTCTCGCTCGACTTTTCTCCACTGTGACCCATCAGCGGGGTGTCTCAACATCGCGTATTTCTTACGGTCTTCCATGTGCCATCGCAACAACTTGGCATGCTCTTTATTTCTCAAGAGACGTTTTAACCGTGGTATTATAGGAGCATACCACATAACCTTGGCGGGAACCTTCTTCCTAGGGGCCTCGCCCTCAACATCGCCAGGATTGTCTCGTCTGATCTTATACCGCAGTGCAGTGCATACCGGGCATGCATCCAAATTCTCGTACTTCTCACCGCGGTAGAGGATGCAGTCATTAATGCAGGCATGTATCTTCTGCACGTCTAATCCTAGAGGGCAGACAACCTTCTTTGCTTGGTATGTACTGTCGGGCAACTCATTATTTCTTGGAAGAAGATTCTTCATTTTTACCAACAACTTTGAAAATGCGCTGTCAGTCACACCATTCTCTGCCTTCCATTGCAGCAAATCCAGTGTGGCACCTAGCTTTTTGTGGCCATCTTCGCAAGTTGGATACAACAATGTTTTGTGATCCTTTAACATTTGCTCCAGCTTCTCCTTCTCCTTTTCAGTTTCACATTCTTCCTTTGCATCAGTAATGGCCCGACCAAGATCGTCATCATCGGGCCCATCTGCTCTCTCTTGATCTTCATTATCTACCTCCGTTGCATTATCATCATATTCAGGATACATATTATGATAGTTTTCATCATCCTCTTCTTCTTCGTTGTCTTCCATCACAACCCCTTTTTCTCCGTGCTTGGTCCAACAATTATAGCTGGGCATGAAACCGGATCGAAGAAGGTGGGCGTGAATGGTTCTGGTAATTGAGTAGTCTTTCTTGTTCTGAAAGTGAACACACGGACAGCACATAAAACCATTGTGACCACGGTTTGCATTAGCCACAACGATGAAATTTTGGAGGCCCTTAATGTACTCGGAAGTGCGGCGGTCACCGTACATCCATTGCCGATTCATCTGCATTAATATGTAGTATATATCAAAAAATAATAGGGAGATGACCATTTATATATATAGTACATCAATGACACATGAAACTATAGTTGCCGACCTCGACCGAGACGGAAAGAGCAACAAGAAAGCTTATTTTGAGCTCTCGGGCATTTCACTGAACACCTCTAGTGCATATGAAAAAAACACAAACTAGCACTCTTCACACCCTCTTGCTAGGCTCCAAAATGTGAAAGAATGGAAGAATGGGGTGTGTGTGGGCTGGGGTGGTGTCTTATATAGCCACCCCCCCCCCCCTTTAACACCGGTTCATGCCACGAACCGGTGTTAAAGGGGGAGGTGCGCGGGCCACTGGTGCAGGGACCTTTAACACCGGTTCGTGCCACGAATCGGTGTTAAAGGGGGGCTCCTTTTTTGTCACAGGGGCCACGCTGGTACGGCCTCCCCCCCCCCCCCCCCCCCCCCCCCCTTTAACACCGGTTCGTAGAAGAACCGGTGTTAGAGCCCCTTTTCGGGATCAACAAAAGACCTCGTTTCCACTAGTGGGGGGTGACAAACGGAAGTTAGGTCGCAACTTGTATGCCCACTATATCAGTTCCGTTAATCTAATAATAGCATGTTGAAACGCGACATTGCTTGCGATTTTACATTTATTAGTAAAACACGGTGAAGCAAAGTCAAACAGCGCGTTATTGGCTAGTATATTTGTGTTTCACAAGGGAGCGAGCCACTTGGCGGTGTTGCTTCGTGCATGTATTAACTTGGGCGGTGTGTTGGCAGGTCTACCTGCACAGTACTCACGTATATATGGTCAGGATGACTTGACGGAAGGGAGACCTCGCTCACCTTTTTTCCAAATGTCAACTTCCTTAATTGCCTATGAACTTACGTAGCCTCAGAGAGTGCGTAGCCAGCACACATCTGCATGTGATCCTATAAACCGGCTCTCTCCAGAACACCACACGGCTGCCACTTCAAAGTTTGGCGTGTACCAAATTAAAGGCCGGCGAGCGAGCGGGGGGTTCTTCCATGGCGCGGCAGCTCGTAGCTCTCGTCGCGGTCGCTTTGGCGGTGGGCGCCGCCGCGGCGGTGGTGCCGCTGTCCAACTACGGCGTGATCAGCCGGCGGGCAGGGCTGGTACTGGGCAAGCGGGACACGGAGTACTGCGGCAAGAAGAAGTGCGTGAACGTCAAGTGCGACAGCCGCTGCCCCGACCAGTGCTTCGTCCTCTGCCCCAGCTGCAAGACGCTATGCAGTAAGTACATACATACTACATCAAGCTTTTCCTGCTTCTTGTTCCATCCTATGCTAACCGTGCATGTCAAAGTCTGCGACTTCTACCCCGGCGTCTCCTGCGGCGACCCGCGCTTCACGGGCGGCGACGGCAACAACTTCTACTTCCACGGCAGGAAGGACAAGGACTTCTGCGTCCTCTCCGACGCCGACCTCCACGTCAACGCGCACTTCATCGGCACCCACAACGCCGGCACGGGGCGCCACTTCACGTGGATCCAGGCCCTCGGCATCCGCTTCGCCGACCACCGCCTCTTCATCGGCGCCAAGAAGACCGTCAAATGGAACGGCGACGTCGACCGTCTAGACATGACCCTCGACGACGACGACGAGACCATCGACATCCCCGCCAGGCTCGGCGCGCGGTGGGATTCTACAACGGTCACGGGGCTGAGCATCACGAGGACCGCCACGGCCAACGGCGTCCGGGTGGAGCTCGCGGGGGTGTTCGACATCATGGCCAGCGCGGTGCCCGTCACGGAGAAGGACTCCCGGATCCACAGCTACGGCGTGGCGGAGGACGACTGCCTGGCTCACCTGGACATCGGGTTCAAGTTCCACGACCTCACCGACAACGTGCACGGCGTTCTTGGCCAGACGTACCGCTCCGACTATGTCAACAAGCTCAGCTTGCGCACCAGCATGCCGGTCATGGGCGGGGCGACCAGCTATCTATCCTCCGACATCTTTGCTACAGATTGTCCAGTTGCTAGGTTCGGTCGACATGATGGCATCGCCATGGTCACAACAACCACGGATAGCTGAAGTGCCTTCCGCTTGGTCGTTGGCTACCCCCTCTAGCCAGCGTACAATATAAGACAGAAATAACTTGATGTATAGAAGCGTCCCCTAAATGGGACATACGATTTACTTTTATTTTTGACAAGTTTTGGAGACTGGATATTTTAGCCCCCATGTATCTACAGCATCACTCGTTTCAGATTTTACTAATGTAACAAATCATTAGTGCATGTAAAAACCAGAAAAAAAACTAGCAGTTAAAGTAAGTTGATTGAATGATCGTAAATTATGAATTCATAGTAATGTACCAAACGTTGGTGCATTGTAAAACTAGAAAAAAAAGTTAAAGTAAGTTCATTAAATAACAAATAAATTATGACTATAAAAGTCATAACTAACCTTCTCACATAACAAATAATTCGATTATGTGGCCACATTATTAAAATAACAAAATCCATTGACCTTTCTATCAGAAGTGTTATCTCAGAGGACGAGCTAGAGCAAGAACTTGTTTGTACTCACCAACAAACACAAATGGGCACCCCTAACCCTTATATGACAATTACTTTATCACCAAAAGAAACATAATCATTTTATCTACAAAACAAGGCATAACGATTGTGTCCCAAACACATCTCATTTTCATACATTTTGTTCATGAAGTTTTTATCAATTCTCTCATTTCAATAATTATTGGTTATATTTTTGAAATGTACCAAACGTTGGTGCATTGTAAAACTAGAAAAAATAAAAAAAAGTTAAAGTAAGTTCATTAAATAATCATAAATTATGACTATAAAAGTCATAACTAACCTTCTCACATAACAAATAATTCAATTATGTGCCCACATTATTAAAATAACAAAATCCATCAACCTTTCTATCGGAAGTGTTGTCTCAAAGGACGAGCTAGAGCAAGAACTTGTTTGTACTCACCAACAAACACAAATTGGCACCCTTAACCCTTATATGACAATTACTTTATCACCAAAGCAAAAAATAATCATTTTATCTACAAAACAAAGGCATAACGATTGTGTCCCAGGCACATCTCATTTTCATACATTCTGTTCATGAAGTTTTTACCAATTCTATCATTTCAATAATTATTAGTTATATTTTTCAAATTATTTATTTGAGTGATTGAGAGTTTTTATCACATGTAGTCAAAATTATGGTTGAAGATCAATTAATATCGCGGAACATCATTTGGGGCCCTACAATATACTCAAACATAAGACTGGACATGCGGAAAATGTGAGGCTTGTCAATATAAATTCAGTGAGTTGAACATCACTGCACTCCTGTGACGTATTTCTACAACCCTACGTTGCCATCTCTTACTACACCGGATGACAACCATCATGCGGGGCGTCGGCAGGTTTGGGAGCCATGGACACCAATGTCCTTCCTCCCAAGGAGGCCATCTCGTCCAAGGTAATTCTCCCAAGGCCGGCGCAGATGATGCAAGGCGTTCGACATCCAAGACAGTTCTAGCACACGATTATCATTGCCAAGGCCACATAAAGGGGCACCACCCAAGCCGCGTTTGCACCATGTCATTTTCCATCTCCATCTTTCAGATGCTTCTTGACCTCATGAATCGGGACGAGCAACTTGATATTTGGGAAACAAAATGGGACGAATATCCAAACGACTACCTTTGCAAAGCTACTAGTAGAAGTAGAAGGGAGACATGTGGGAGACGCCTCTTAACTCTCCGGTAATCATGGACACCAATGTCCTTCCTCCCAAGGAGGCCATCTCGTCCAAGGTAATTCTCCCAAGGCCGGCGCAGATGATGCAAGGCGTTCGACATCCAAGACAGTTCTAGCACACGATTATCATTGCCAAGGCCACATAAAGGGGCACCACCCAAGCCGCGTTTGCACCATGTCATTTTCCATCTCCATCTTTCAGATGCTTCTTGACCTCATGAATCGGGACGAGCAACTTGATATTTGGGAAACAAAATGGGACGAATATCCAAACGACTACCTTTGCAAAGCTACTAGTAGAAGTAGAAGGGAGACATGTGGGAGACGCCTCTTAACTCTCCGGTAATCGTTGACATTATTATAGGTTTAAAATGATTTCTATACGAGAGGTGATGTCACGCTCTCGTGCGGGCTGGTTACACGGTTTGGCAGAGTGCTCAAATTAACAAAACACATTCACTAGACAAATTATGCATGACATGAAAAATAAAAGGTTGCCACAGGAGTGTAAGCCCCATTCTGTTAGTCCTTTTGGACCAAGTGAATAACTCTGAAATTAGCCAGTTGGCCCAGAGCAGGCCCCCTGTGATTGGGCTCCACACTTGTCTCAGCCCCCCGCCGAGGCAGGGAGAGCCAGCTCATGGGCCTTTCCACGTCTCCGTGGGCGCATCACTGCGCATGAGGCTCGGGGACTTTCCAGGGCTGGTTAGGCCCGCTCACTTCATCCTGTGGCTTGTGTCGCCGTTGTCTCCACGCTGACTTATAAGCTGGTTCGAACTCTCTTCAGTTAGCAGTATGGGACTAATATCAGCGACCGGCACCAAGTGCAACACGCTGTGGAGAACCGGAACTGCTCTCCCTCGGGCATATGGGCCATGGCCGCTCAGCGCCTCCAAGCCCACGCTGCTGATTACTAGGGTTTCTCTCCCGACCGCCGCGACGCCCATGGCCACCGCAGCCGCTGCCACCGCCACGCCGCGCCGACGGCGCGGCAAGGGCGGCAAGGGCCCCAACTCCGACCTCTCCCGCACCCTCACCGACTGCACCCGCCGCGGGGATGCCGCGGCCGCCATGGCCGCCTTCGACGCCGCGGTCTCCGGCCCCGACGCGGCGTCCGACCTCCGCCTCGCCGCGCACCAGTACAACCAGCTCCTCCACCTGCTCGCCTCCGCCGACCGCGCCTCGTTCCCTACCCACCCCGCCGCGGCCGCGCGCCGCGTGTTCGCGCACATGCTCGAGGCCGGGTCGCCCCCCTCCGAGGCCACCATCACCTCGCTTGCCCGCGTCGTCGCCTCTGACCCCGACGGCGCCGACGAGGCCTTCGAGATCGTGGCCTCCATGCGTGATAAGTATGGCCAAGCGCCGCGCCTCCGCTCCTATAGCCCCGTGCTCGCCGCGTTCCGGCGCACCGGGGAGGCTAGCAAGGCCTACGCGGTCGAGGACCACATGGCGGCCTCCGCCGTATCACCAGAGGAGCCCGAGCTTGCCGCGCTCCTTGAGGTCAGCGCGAAGGCGGGAGATGCTGGCAAGGTGTATGAGTATATGCACAAGCTGAGGCGAGCTGTGGGCTGCGTGAGCGAGGAAACCGCCGAGGTGTTGGAGGGGTGGTTCCGGAGCGAGAAGGCGGCAATGGCTGGTAAGGCCGAGTGGGATGCCCAACAGGTCAAAGACGCCATTGTAGCGAATGGTGGTGGGTGCCATCAGCTTGGGTGGCTTCGGAATGGCCCGTGGATGGTGCAGCGGGTGACAGTTGCTGCCGATGGCGAGTGCGGTGGATGCGGATGCCGCCTAGCATCTGTTGATATTGACATGGAGGAGACAAATACGTTTGCTGATTCTGTTTCCGGGTTGGCCCTTGAGAGGGAGACCAAGGCAAATTTCAGCCAGTTTCAGGTGCATATCCTCTGTCCCTTGTGTTTTTTTCCTAACTGATGACTTGGATCATTGTACATTTTTTTAAATGTAGTTAGTTAAGTTCACTGATTCACTGAAAATTGTGTGATACTCAGAGCATATATGTGCTTGCCTTTACTTCAATTAGTAGCTAGCTGGCACTGTGTGATTACTAGGAACTAATCGAAAACTAGGCCTGAAGAAAGTGTGCCATTTTGTGAAAATAACTACTTGTGGTGACATATTGTGGCCAGATTTAGTGGGCTTATACAATGAACTTCTTCATCCATGTGTTTATATGAACTGGACACCTGCAGTGTTAACAATTTTTAGACATCCTTAAAGACCTTTATGGTTGCTTGCCATGTCTGCACAATAATTGCCTGCTCGACTAACTGATCCTAAACATGTACTTAGAGAAATCCATAATTTTCGTATTGCTAAAGCATGGCATTCACGTGTCTAGGAACTAAGGTAGCTTAAGGAAAGGCGACAATCAAATTATGTTTCATATATTGTATTTATTTGTCTAGTGCTGGTTATCCATTTTTAAATTTTAGAACATAGTTTTCCTTACAATCTGGAAAATATGACTTCTGTAGGAATGGTTAGAAGCACATAAAGAATACGAAGCTATAGTCGATGGTGCAAACATTGCACTTTATCAACAAAATTTTGCTGAAGGAGGTTTCAGTTTGGGTCAGGTCTGTGCTTCATCCTACACAGAATTTTGACACGTTGCTCTCACCAATGAACTAATCTATACTAATTCATGTTCCATTTGTCATGCTTTATATAGAGCAGCTGGATGCTGTTGTAACAGAGCTACGAGATAGATATAACGGGAAATGGCCACTTGTCATACTACATACTAAACGCATCGCAAAGCTTATGGAAAATCCATCCAATAGGCATCTTATTGAAACTTGGAGAGCAAATGGAGCATTGTACACGTCGCCAAGTGGGTCAAATGATGACTGGTAATGTTCCCCATGTCGATGTTCTTGCACCTTGTTTTCAGTCGGTACTTTTGTTTAATGAGATATAATAATATAAATTCAGTTTACTTTTTTTTACTCCCTCCGACCCATATTAGTTGACTCAACTTTGTCTAGATACGGATGCATCTAGACTAGATATTTAACTAGATACATATGAATCTAGACAAACTTGAGTCAACTAATATGGGTCGGAGGGAGTAGTTGGAAGTGATATCTCTTACCAAACTCTGCATAGATTGACTAATATGAACATATGCTGATTTCTCACCATCTTACCAACTGTTATATTCCTTATGTTTGCTAAATATTCGTATAACCTTTTCAGGTATTGGCTATATGCAGCAATTGGGTTGAACTGTTTGCTCGTGACTAATGATGAAATGAGAGATCACATATTTGAGCTCCTAGGATCATCATCCTTTTTCTACAAGTGGAAGCAACGACATCGGGTGTGCACTGCAAAACTGGTTTACTATAAATCCACTCCTATTCCTACTTGACTGTCAATCTGCTAATCTGATTGCAATTACAGGTCAAGTACACTTTTCATAAAGGGAAGGCAGTGCTTATGATGCCACCCCCTTATTCTTCAGAGATTCAAGTAAGTAGCCAAGTCAGGTTTTTCTAGAGCTTATACTGTCTGCTCTTGCTGATGTTATCTTCACCGCAGGAATCTGAGACGGGATCTTGGCATGTGCCTATTGAGGAGAAGTCTGGTGACGAGAGGGCTAGGACTTGGCTTTGTATTGATAGGTCAGGTCTCACCAAACGACCTCATGAATCTCCTATTGCCAATGGACTTGCCCAGGGTTTAACTCCATCTGAGGCGTCTAATGGAGCTGGGCAGACGCAACCTGAAGATCAGGCTGCGCCGGTAACTGGCAAAAGAAAGGATAGAGATTGATGGTGCTGCCATTTGCGTCCTGTGGGCACCTGAAGCATGCCACATTTCTGTTGCGTGCTTCGTTCTGTGTCCCACCATTAGTAGTTCAGGAACAGGGATGCAGTGTTAGTGCCATCCCTAAATTCCTGTTTGTGGGGCTGACGAGCATTGTAAACCACACCTGACTTGCGTGCAGTTGTGCACCAAGTCGGTTTGATTCATTGAGGTTTTCAGCAAAGAACTGCATTGTTTCCAAGGATTAGTGTTACAGTCCATCGTCTTGTACAACACAGGAAAATAAAACTTGGTTATACCATTTGTTTTCTCTGTGCTATCTTTTTTCCCAGGCAAAGAAAATGCTGAGTTGCATTCTGAACATGAACAATTGCTGTTGGCTGTTGCTGTCGATTCTGTTTCTGAAACATTCTTGGAATGTACAAGATGTGATTTTCTTGTTCAGATCGTCATTTTGTGAGATAATACCAGCAGGCAGCAGACCTTATACTACAAGGTAAACCAAAAAAAATGATACTACTCGTATCATCAACGGCCAGTATGATGTACACAGCTATGGTACAGCGATCCCTGTTTGTAGGGCGGACTAGCATTGTAAACCACACCTGACTTGTGTGCAGTCTTGCACCAAGATGGTTCAGATTCAATGAGGTTTTCACCATTCATTTGTGTTATACCCATGGTCTTCTTGCACAACACTAGAAAGCTAAACTTGCTTAAACCATTTGTTTCTCCGTGCATCTTTTCCCAGGCAACAAAAATGTGAATTGTATGTGCAAACCCTTAGCCATCATTACGTGTGAAGTTTCTAAAACAATATTAGTGTTTAGCAAGATTTGATTTTCTTGTTTGCATTGTGTTTTTGTGCAGGTCCATTGGTTGATTTGTTGTTTTATCATGACTTGATCCAGATGCAATACATATCCAGCATTGCCACTTTTGACTTCAACATCCGCCAGCAATCGGAAGAAATTTAGGGACAAAATTCTTGGTCCTCCCGAACAAGATCGAGTTCCCAGTTTCAGAAATGTAGGTTGTTTACGAGACACAATTTAATGTATGCTGTCTACTTCAAATTATTGCTTCAAAAATGATTTCCAATCTCGTGCCTTGAACCAGATTGGATATACAAAAAAGCTGATACTATCATAAACAGCCATAGACCATAGTATGATGTACACGGAGCTAAAGTTCCAAACATTATTCAGAGGCTGAGCACTCGGTTCAAAGACCTAAAAGTCAACATTTAGTTTCCGATCAATGTCCGAGAAGGTCTCGTAGAAAGCTTTGAAGTGCTTGTATGTAGTGTCTATGTCTTCTTTGCCGCACATTTCCCGAACGCTGCAAACCAATGCAACAGTGGTCAAATACTTGATAAAGCAACAGTGGTCAAACAATGATGGGCATGGAGTCAAAGGGATGCATATTATTTGTGACATAAATTGTCATCTGTCTACCATTTCTAAGCTCTTAGTAAAACATTGCAGTTAAACTGAAAAGAGAGGTCCTAGAACTAGTCTTCTCCAATATAAACGTTAAATGGCTAGGTCTGAAAGCACAGTTTGCATCGGCGTTACATGCTAAATCAGTGTGAGATAGACAACAGCGCAGATAAAAGGAAGTGGAGCATACCTGTGCATTGAAAGCTGAGGAATACCACAGTCAACAGTCCGAATGCCAACACCAGAAGCAAGTATGGGGCCGATTGTTGAGCCACAGCCCATATCATTCCTTACAACAAATTCCTGTAGGGTATGCAGTGCATCAGTACCTTTCTCAAACTCATTCACATACTCAAGAAATAAACAAGTTATCACTTATATCTGATTGTTGAATAAAGATTAAGATGGGAACTTTTTAAACTAACAAGATTACTAATTGTGTTCCTCTGGAATTTAACAGTATCACTTATCAGATGCTGGGACTGGATAATAAATTACAGATGGATCATCATTAGCTTTCTCAAGCCACCATGGAGCACAATCAAATGTTCAAACATTTGACCTTGCAACAGAAAGAATGCTGTAACCAATTGTTTAAAAGCAAAGAAGTTGAGAAGTACCTGAACTGGAAGGTTATGAATTCTTGCTATTTCTTTGAAGAGAAAAGCTGTTACAGCACTTGTGGCATAACGTTGGTTAGCATTATGCTTGATAACAAGTCCTTTTTGTAGTTCTGGTCTGTGGTACTCTTCATGCTTGTCAGGATAGTTTGGGTGCAGGGCATGAGCCATGTCTGCGGAAACTGAAAGGAGAACAGAGCTCAATTGGAGAGACTAGTCACAGGCTATATCCAAAAAACCATATATTCAAAAACCATACCAAGGAAAGAAGAAGTTATTGCACGCTCCAAAGCCCCCTCTCCCATGGACTGATGCATCAAGGAGTCAACAATTCGTCTCATAGCGTGAAACATAGTTGGTGCACCTGCCCCTTGCATCGAATCTGAACCCACCTGAACATTGTCAATGTTATAGTTATAACAAGTGGAAGAAGAAACCGAGCACATGAAACAAACATGGACACACCAGATAGTTCTACTTAAATAAAATACTTTGTACAGAATAACTATACATTGACAGTTCCTTTTAGTCCAAGCATGATAATTTATGTGAATATGAGGAATTACTGTGAGCTATCACTTATCTACTATTTCTCATTCATAACTTCTTTAAGCCAAAAGCATCTAAATAGCTTAAATAGCCTCCAAATGTGGTTCAGGATCTGTAATATGCATATTTATACTTTTATCAATCAGAGCAGAACTTGGTTTCGGTACCTCTTCATTATCAAATAATGCAACCATTCTTATAGCCTTCTCATTTGACAATTCTGACATCTTGGAGGAGTCCACGATAGATCTAAGAGCACAATAACATGAAGCAAGATTGTCCAATCTACCAGAGTAAATGAACTCATTATTTCCCCCGCCAAGGCAACTAGGCTGGGTATCACACACGTTCAACTCCATACCAATTATTTCATCTGTTCCACAACCGATTTCCTCTGAAAGAATCTATGGATCACAAAGTGAAGAAAAAAATTATAGGTGGAACTTGGAGCCACCTCTATTAATTCGAAACTGAACTTTTGCTGAAATGAAGGAAGAAATCAGTAGAGAGAAGTAATTACTTGCAAAAGCAGCGGATGATGGGCAATCTTTGTGGAACTTGAACCCTTTTTGTCATCAGAATTCCCAGTAGTATCTTCATACTTTGTTGCAAGAAGAGGAGCTAGATGATTCTCCAGATTAGGCTTGAACCCATCAGAATTCACTGTGCTAAAAGGAAAACACATCACTCAGCTACACGAGGAATGGCCAAATATTATTACAGCTAAACAGGAACAAAGACAAACTACAAGATTATTGGCTGCAGGCTCAGTGTGTTGAAACAATGTTACTGGGATAACTTTAAACACAAAGATCAGGAAAAAATGGTTGATCATAGAAGAGAAAAAGAAGTTGCCATGACATGACATGACATTGGCAGTTTGGCAGGATCAATGAGGCTGGAGTAATAAAATCGATGGATAACTCAAGCATTTGCTCAAAGCTCAAAAACTACAAGGTGACTGGCTCCAAGTTCCGAAAAGAAAAATAAAGCAGTGCAAAAGAGGACGTGAGAACTAACCGGTCAAGATGTATAGCCAGTGTTGGTACACGTATCAATGGTCTGCTCACTTTGACAAGCTTGTGCACAAACGAACCATCATCAGCCTTGAGGATGACTCTCCCAGCTAATGTTAGATCTCTATCAAACCATGTATGCCACAACCCGCCTCCGTACGTCTGCACATTTATCATTTGATGACCAGATTTGAAGGAGGCAGACCGTGGTTTGAGCTTGAGACATGGACTATCAGTGTGGGCCGCAATAATATTGAAACCGTTGCCAACTCTGTACCTGCAGAGGAAACACAGTTGCGTGTATTTCAGATTAAATGTGCATTTGTACTTTGGCAGTCACAAAATATGGATCTCCAACAATGCTTTTGGTACTGAGCATTAATTGTTAGTTTGAAATGTATTACTATCTGAGTCTCCCATTTAACAGTATGGGGTACCACCCAGCCCACCCAGAGCTATTATACAGATTTTAAAACTTACGAGGAATACAGGCAATGGAAGAATCCAATTCTAATGCTACTGCCGTTTCTTCCTCTATTAAACTAGTTAATCACTATGGTCACACTTTATGCTACTGCAAGAGAACTTCTTTAGAGCAGCTTGAAGGGTCAATATGAAAGGCATGGACAGTAAAGCTCATTATGAATTCCATGGTAATAGCGTAAAAGCAGTGCCAGTAAGGACAAGGCGAGCTCCTCAAACAAACTGACTCACTTTTCCCCTACCGCGAAGGCGACCAAGCAGGACATGTTGCGGGTGAAGAAGTAGCGGCCGCCGGGCTGCAGGTCCCAGTCATCGTTCTCGCTGAGCAGCTCGAACCCCGTGGCGAGCAGCTGCCTCTTGGCCTCGGCTGAAACCATGGGCAACACAATTGCAAATCAGGAGGACGGAGTAAGCGCTTGGTACCAACAATTCGTGAATGCGCATAATTCTCAAACTAGCAGCATTCGGTGGTAGCATCAAACAAGCTCCATTCGACAGCAAGATAGCAAGAACTGGCGTTCGTCCCAGTGGGGAATAGGACCGAACAGGTTATGGGCCTCAAGCATGTTGAGCAGAGATGGTCTAATGTGGGTGTGGGTTATGCAGAAGCAGCATAGAGTGGAGGGGTGCTGACTAACCGGTGGCGTGGAACTGCGTCCATGACTCGTTGAGGTAGTCGAGGAGGCCGCCGACGATGGAGGGCGAGGATGAGGAGGAGAGGGCGGCGGGGTGACTGGAGCAGAGGCGGCGGGAGCCGGTGGTGGTTGGTGCTGTGGTTGTGAGAGCACGGCGCCAGGGGGAGGATACGGCGGCGAGCGCAGCAGGCGGCGGCCGGAGGAGGTGGAGGCGGAGCAACGCCATCGGCGAGTGCAGGTGTGGAATGGAGAGGAGGGACGGCGTACGGTACACGTGTCAGTCAGGTCATTGCCACGACGCCACGATAATTGAGGAGGTATTTTCTTTTTTATTGTACTCGCTTTGATTTACTTGTTGTAGAAATAGATGTATCTAGAAATATTTTAGTAATAAATATATTTAATCTAGTGATAATTAATATAGATCATAGGAAATAACAAAAATAGTACTCCTCCATCCAAAAATAATTGACCTCTATTTGTTTAAATTCACATCTAGACATGTCTTAGTGTTTAAATACGTAGTATGAATCTAGATAGATCCAAATCACTTATTTTTAAACGAAGGAGTACTTATTTTTAAAATAAAATAACACTTAGTGTATTATTTTTATCAAGTGAACTCCTGACTAGAAATCAATCGGTACTTACCAATACCAACGGCCCGTTCTTTGGCGGCGGGTACAGTTTTGCAGACTATGTTTTAGACTATGTTTTTATAAAAGAGGTTTTATTACTTAAAATTTAAGTATTACATCCAGTCTTTACATAACTAGGATGCACACAGATGATAGTCATAAGGTCCAATGAAAATAAAAAATAAAAATAAAACGGATTATATATAAAAGTGAGAAATTGTAAAACAAAAAGGATGCTGAAGGAGGGCCTAGTCAAAGAATTTAGCCGAAGTTTATGTAAAACACCTAGGATACAGTTTTGCCCGCCTAATAAAAATATTACTCCTTTTGATCTACTTTCTTTGGCCCATATTAATATTCTTAACTTTATTTAGATACAAATACATTTAGTCTAAATACTTAACTAGATGCATACGAATCTAGATAAAGTTAAGGCCATTAATATAGAGCGGAGGGAGTATAATAATTGTTCGGTGATTTTAGTATAAATTACAGGCTAAATCCTTTGACTGTTTTAGTTTTTTTAAGTCTCAAAACTCATATTTGTGAAAGCTCATATATGTGGTAGCCCAATATGGTGGCATCTCACATATATCTCTCACAAGAGGAGTGAGAGCTAAGTTTAGTCACGTATGAAAAGTTGATGCAGACTAGCACCACCTTGTAAGATGAAGTCTCACCATTTGGTAAGTGCGTGAGAAGAAAAGTGCTATATACGGGTTCCTCTGATCTGCTTGTCATGACACAACACGTGCGCCGTGGTTTGCTGAATGAGCCTTGAGCTGAGCTTCGTGTGTGATCGTGTGATGTGCGTGTTATCCATTTCGGGGGTGATGAGCCGATAAATTTGGCCGTGAATAGCCGGATGAACTGATTGTATGTTCCGAATCTATTAGATCAGACCATTTGGATTTTTTTTATATTAGTGTAGATTATAGCAAAATTTATGTGTGATTGGTTTTAGCCAGGTTTTGCTAACTAAATACTCTCGAAAGAGGCTTTCGTCCGACTTTATAAATAAAACAATCATCCATACATCATTTCACCAAGCGAGAATTCGATCGAAAATGCTAAGAAAACAGCTAAAACATGCCCAAGAAAAAAATGAAAGTAACGATCGACGGAACGAGGGAAACCCTCCACCGTGTGACCTCCAAAATTGTGCCACCACGCTCCTAATACACCGAAGCACCTAGTACCAAACACCAACTTCAAGAAGGGATGTGTCATCGACACGGCATTTTTGTCCGGACCAGCGCACTGGACCTAGGATTTCCTCCGGTACTCGAGGTAGAGTGGGCAAGGGATATAACAACGCTCTCCAGGAAGGAATGGATCCACCCGAAGGCGGCACCACTTCGGAGTTAGACGGGCCGACAAGGATTTCTCCCTAACCCCACCCACAAAAATCCACGGGAGATTCGAAGCACCGTCACCAATCTTTCTACCCACCAACATGTTATATGTTGATCCAAATTCTACAAAGTATAGGCCAACTTCTGACGAGTGGAGCGAGGCCCGTCACCAATCTGGTTTGTTATTTCTTAGTCAGCAAAGTTACATTAAGAAAGTTCTTCATCGTTTTAATATGGATGGTGCCAATTCAGTTAGTACTCCTATTGCTCCTCATTTTAAATTGTCAGTTTCTCAATGTCCTACTACTGATGAAGAGTTTGAGTACATGTCGAAGGTGCCATATTCTAGTGTTGTTGGTTCTTTGATGTATGCCATGGTTTGTTCTCGTCCTGATTTATCATATGCTATGAGTTTGATAAGTAGATACATGGCTAATCCTGGTAAAGAACATTGGAAGGCTGTTCAGTGGGTTTTCAGGTACCTTCTTGGCACTTCCAATGCTTGTTTGAAGTTTGGCAGGACCGGTGAGGGACTCGTTGGCTATGTGGATTCAGATTTTGCTGCCGATTTGGATAAGAGAAGATCCCTCACAGGTTATGTGTTTAATGTTGGAGGTTGTGTTGTTAGCTGGAAGGCTACATTGCAGGCTGTTGTTGCACAATCTACTACTGAAGCTGAATACATGGCTATTGCTGAAGCTTGCAAAGAATCTGTTTGGTTGAAAGGTTTATTTGTTGAGCTTTGTGGAGATGATTCTTGCATTACTTTGTTTTGTGACAGTCAAAGTGCCATATACCTTACAAAAGATCAGATGTTCCATGAGAGAACTAAGCACATTGATGTCAAGTACCATTTTGTTAGAGACATTGTTGCTCAAGGTAAATTAAAGGTATGCAAGATCAGCACTCATGATAATCCTGCTGATATGATGACTAAACCTGTTTCTGTTGCTCGAACTTAGTTTGTTTAACTGATTAGCCCAAGTGGCTATTGGCGCCAAAAGTATTTGCTTTGTGTTTGTTTAGGGAGATGGTTGCTGTTGATGCTACAAGGAGGAATTTGTCTCAAGGCGGAGTTTGTTATATGTTGATCCAAATTCTACAAAGTATAGGCCAACTTCTGACGAGTGGAGCGAGGCCCGTCGCCCGAGTGTAACGAGTCTGAAGTTGTCCCACACCGTGCCCAACGGGGACGCCTGTGGGGGGTGCGGGGGGCGACAGGCCCCCGCGGTACGGTACGGATCGTCGAAGACCTAGGTTTCCACCGATATATAAACCCCTTGTAAGCCGCCGGTTGGGAAGAGTTGCATCTGTGAAATCCCCGGCGTTTGTAAACACTCCTCGATATAGTGAAGTTTCGCTGGCTGGCGCCTGTGGTTTTTTCCTCTCTTTGTTGGAGAGGTTTTTCCACGTTAAATCTGTGTCCCCCTTGTTGTGTTTTTCGTTTTCGTTCTTCGTTATCTTCTTGTCGCAATTGTAACAAGTGGTATCAGAGCCCCAGGTTCTAATCTAGGGTTTGCGACATGTCGTCATTGAAGTTCGATCTACCACAGCTGGACTACACCACAAGATTCTCCTTGTGGCAGGTGAAGATGCGGGCGATTCTCGCCCAAACTTCTGATCTGGATGAAGCGCTGGATGGATTCGGTGAAAAGGATGCTAAGACCTGGTCCGCCGAAGAGAAGCGGAAGGACCGTAAGGCTTTGTCTTTGATTCAACTTCATCTGTCCAATAATATTTTGCAGGAAGTACTGGAGATGAAATCTGCTGCTGCCCTATGGAAAAAACTGGAAACGATCTGTGTGTCAAAGGATCTAACCAGTAAGATGAACGTGAAGATGAAGTTGTTCTCGCACAGGCTGCAAGAAGGTGGATCGGTAATGAATCACATATCTGTTTTTAAAGAGATTGTTTCAGACTTGCAGTCTATGGAGGTAAAATATGATGATGAGGATTTAGCTCTTCTACTCTTATGCTCGTTGCCTAGTTCCTATACACACTTTCGTGATACAATATTGTTGAGCCGTGATGAACTAACCCTTGCCGAAGTACATGACGCCCTCAAACAGAGGGAAAAGATGAAAACTATGGTAGGGTCAGATGGGACGTCATCCAAGGCTGAGGCTCTGCAGGTTCGTGGTAGGACCGAGCAGAGGTACAACAACTATGGCAACAGAGATAAGAGCAAGGACGGTAGAAGTCGTTCAAAGTCCAAGGGAAAGGATAAATTCTGCAGGTATTGTAAGAAATCTAATCATGTTATTGATGATTGTTGGAAGTTGCAGAATAAGGAGAAAAGAAACGGAACTTACCAACCGAAAGATAGGACTGAAGGTTCTGGTAAGGCTGCTGTTGTTTCTGATAGTTCTGATGGTGAATGCTTAGCTGTTTTTGCTGCTTGTGCTTCTCGTGATGATGAATGGATACTTGATACTGCATGTTCGTTTCATATTTGCTGTAACAAAGATTGGTTCAGTTCATATGAGTCTGTGCAGACTGGAGATTTTGTGCGTGTGGGGAATGACAACCCATGCCATATCGTTGGTGTTGGATCTGTTAAGATTAGGACACATGATGGCGTGACACGCACGTTGAGTGAGGTGAAGCACATACCAAGCATGGCCAGAAATTTGATCTCCCTGAGTACCATGGACGTTGATGGATACAAGTATGCCGGTGGGCATCGAGTTCTGAAGGTATCAAAAGTTTCTCTTATTCACATGATAGGTGATATGAATTCTGCTAAATTATATGTTCTTAGAGGTAGCACTTTGCCTGGTATTGTTGTTGCTGTTACTTCTAATGATTCTGATGATTGTGGTAAAACACATCTATGGCATATGCGTCTTGGGCATATGAGCGAACAAGGCATGGTAGAGTTGGTCAAGAGAGAGCTGATTGATGGTTGCAACTTGAGTAAGTTTGAGTTCTGTGAGCACTGCATCTTTGATAAGCATAAAAGAGTTAAATTCAATGCTTCCGTTCATACCACCAAAGGCATATTAGATTATGTGCATGCTGATGTATGGGGTCCGTCCCGTAAGACTTCTATTGGTGGTGCTAATTATATGCTTACTATTATTGATGATTACTCAAGAAAGGTGTGGCCTTATTTTCTAAAGCATAAATCTGATGTTTTTGATGCTTTTAAGAAGTGGAAAGTTATGGTTGAAAAACAGACTGAGAAGAAGGTAAAGGTACTACGTACTGACAATGGTATGGAATTCTGTTCTAATGAGTTTGAGAAGTTTTGCAGTAACGATGGCATGATCAGGCATCACACCATCCCATATACTCCTCAGCAGAATGGCGTGGCAGAGCGCATGAACAGAACCATCATCTCGAGGGCTCGTTGTATGTTGTCTAATGCAGGTATGCATAGGCGTTTCTGGGCTGAAGCAGCCAACACAGCGTGTTACCTCATCAACAGGTCACCTTCTATTCCACTTGAGAAGAAAACTCCCATTGAGGTATGGTCAGGTTCGCCTGCTGATTATTCACAGTTGAGAGTTTTTGGCTGCACTGCATATGCTCATGTTGATAATGGAAAGTTAGAGCCTAGGGCTGTTAAGTGCATATTCCTTGGTTATGGTTCAGGAGTTAAAGCATATAAACTATGGAATCCTGAAACTAAAAAGATTTTGCTAAGTAGAAACGTTGTTTTCAATAAGTCCGTTATGTATCATGATAGCTTGCCATCAGATACCTCTCCTGTTGCTGTTGGAGAGGAGAGAGTTAATGTGCAGGTGGAGAACCTGCAGAAAACTGTTGATAATGATGCTATCGTTGAAGATACACATGAGGAAAACATTGATGATATTGTTGTTCAGCACTCACCTACTATTTTGCAGCAGCCACATGAGTCCATTGCTGCTGATAGACCGAGGCGTAACTGTGGTCCTCGTCCTCGTTTAATTGAAGAGTGTAATCTTGTACATTATGCTTTGAGTTGTGCTGAACAGGTGGAGAACGATTCTGAACCTGCTACATATAATGAAGCCATTGCATCCGTTGACCGCGAGAAGTGGGTTTCTGCTATGCAAGAAGAGATGCAATCGCTTGAGAAAAATGGCACATGGGATGTTGTGCGCTTGCCTAAACAAAAGAAGGCGGTCCGCTGCAAGTGGATCTTCAAGAAAAAGGAAGGTCTATCTCCCAAAGAGCCTTCAAGGTACAAGGCAAGGTTAGTAGCAAAAGGGTTCAGCCAGATTCCAGGTATTGATTACAATGATGTGTTCTCTCCAGTTGTGAAGCATAGTTCCATTCGTACTTTCTTTAGTATTGTGGCTATGCGTGATCTTGAGCTTGAGCAGTTAGATGTCAAGACTGCTTTTCTGCATGGAGAGCTTGATGAGGAAATATACATGGACCAACCAGAAGGGTGCATAGTGCCTGGTAAAGAGGATTTTGTGTGCAAATTAAAGAAGTCTCTTTATGGCTTAAAGCAATCTCCAAGACAGTGGTATAAAAGGTTTGATTCATTTATGATCTCACATGGTTTTGAGAGGTCTAAATATGATAGTTGTGTTTATATCAAGTTTGTTGATGGGTCACCTATATACTTGCTGCTATATGTTGATGATATGTTAATTGTTGCCAAGGGCATGAAAGAAATCACTACTTTGAAGGCACACCTAAGTAGTGAGTTTGAGATGAAGGATCTTGGTGCTGCTGAGAAGATCTTAGGTATGGAGATTACCCAAGATAGAAAATCTGGTTTGTTATTTCTTAGTCAGCAAAGTTACATTAAGAAAGTTCTTCATCGTTTTAATATGGATGGTGCCAATTCAGTTAGTACTCCTATTGCTACTCATTTTAAATTGTCAGTTTCTCAATGTCCTACTACTGATGAAGAGTTTGAGTACATGTCGAAGGTGCCATATTCTAGTGCTGTTGGTTCTTTGATGTATGCCATGGTTTGTTCTCGTCCTGATTTATCATATGCTATGAGTTTGATAAGTAGATACATGGCTAATCCTGGTAAAGAACATTGGAAGGCTGTTCAGTGGGTTTTCAGGTACCTTCTTGGCACTTCCAATGCTTGTTTGAAGTTTGGCAGGACCGGTGAGGGACTCGTTGGCTATGTGGATTCAGATTTTGCTGCCGATTTGGATAAGAGAAGATCCCTCACAGGTTATGTGTTTAATGTTGGAGGTTGTGTTGTTAGCTGGAAGGCTACATTGCAGGCTGTTGTTGCACAATCTACTACTGAAGCTGAATACATGGCTATTGCTGAAGCTTGCAAAGAATCTATTTGGTTGAAAGGTTTGTTTGCTGAGCTTTGTGGAGATGATTCTTGCATTACTTTGTTTTGTGACAGTCAAAGTGCCATATACCTTACAAAAGATCAGATGTTCCATGAGAGAACTAAGAACATTGATGTCAAGTACCATTTTGTTAGAGACATTGTTGCTCAAGGTAAATTAAAGGTATGCAAGATCAGCACTCATGATAATCCTGCTGATATGATGACTAAACCTGTTTCTGTTGCTAAGTTTGAGCTTTGCTCGAACTTAGTTGGTTTAACTGATTATCCCAAGTGGCTATTGGCGTCGAAAGTATTTGCTTTGTTTGTTTAGGGAGATGGTTGATGTTGATGCTACAAGGAGGAATTTGTCTCAAGGTGGAGTTTGTTATATGTTGATCCAAATTCTACAAAGTATAGGCCAACTTCTGACGAGTGGAGCGAGGCCCGTCGCCCGAGTGTAACGAGTCTGAAGTTGGCCCACACCGTGCCCAACGGGGACGCCTGTGGGGGGTGCGGGGGGCGACAGGCCCCCGCGGTACGGTACGGATCGTCGAAGACCTAGGTTTCCACCGATATATAAACCCCTTGTAAGCCCGGTTGGGAAGAGTTGCATCTGTGAAATCCCCGGCGTTTGTAAACACTCCTCGATATAGTGAAGTTTCGCTGGCTGGCGCCCGTGGTTTTTTCCTCTCTTTGTTGGAGAGGTTTTTCCACGTTAAATCTGTGTCCCCCTTGCTGTGTTTTTCGTTTTCGTTCTTCGTTATCTTCTTGTCGCAATTGTAACACAACACGCGCCGCCACGATCATGACGTCACCTTCGTCATGTCTCATCATGCATGTCGATGAGCGACCCGCAAGACGGAGGCAGGGGACACTGCTCGAGTTAGGGACAACATCACTACAGCCAGCAGGAGGACCCACCTCCCCTACTGAAAGGCGGTCATCGACCAGGCAGGGCAGCAAAGACACAACAAGCCTAGTTGGGCCCGTAAATCCCCCGTCGCCTTGTTGCGATAGGCCGACCGCTGTGCCTCGATCCCCGACAAGAGTTGCAACGAAGCCACCATCTCCAGGAGGCAGCACTGCTACGGGCGTGTTGGCCCGCCGAAGCCCAGATTGGGCCCGAGGGGCCTGAATCTAGGCCGGAAGGATCCGACGCCAAGACGTCGTGCCTGACGCAACGCCGCCCCGTCTTGCCGTCGGTGTCGTCGCCCAACGCCACCCGAAGGAAGGACGGACCGTACCTTCTCGAGTAGCACCGCCTCCGTTGAGAGGAACCAACCCTGACCGTCTCCCAAGACGCAGGGAGAGAAATGCCGTGGGAGATGGGAGCCGTGACCGTCTCCCAAGACCGGTTCCCTCGAGGGGGTGGGAGCGCGTGGGTTCTATCGGGGGAGAGTAGGAGTTCAAGTGTGCATTCAAAGTCCCGCTAACAAAATACTCCCTCTATTCCAAAATATAAGATGTCTTAGCTTTTATAAAACGAGTGCATCTAGATATCTTTTAGTGCGTAGGTTCAGAGTAAACTTGCACACTAAAAGGCGTCTACTAAATACATTTGTTTCATAAAAACTAAAATATATTATATTATAAAAGAGGAGTAGTAGTAGTTACATAAAGGAAAAAAGACGTGATGTGCATGATCTTCTTAACATAAGAAACGTGTGAGACCTAGTTAGGACGTGTCTGCTTCAATGGCTTTCATCTACTCTGTTGATGTTGTGTTTCGTATTTATAAGAAGGCTAATTTCTGACGGAGCGGAGCGAGTGCCGTTACCGATAGGGACGCTTGGGGTGCGAGGGTCAACGGCCTCCGAGATATGGATCATTGATGGCCTAGGGTTCGACCGTTATAAATACATTTGTAAGCTGTTAGTTGGGATAAGTCACTTTCTGGTATAATCCCAATGTTGTATAAACACTATGTATATAATGAAGTTTTATCGATCTTTATGTTTTTTTTTTCTTTTTTGTTGAAGAGGTTCCATGTTAAAACCTTGTATCCCTTGGGTGTTTTTTTTTATTCTTTGTTTTGTCGCGTTCATAACACACGGGGATAGTTGTAACCACTTTTTTGGTGGCTACGGCGACCACATTTTTGGTTGTCAGCATGATAGGGTGACTCTCACGCGTGGTTGAGCTCATCCGTGAAGGCAATAGCTCTACACGCGAAACCAAAAAGGCTGAAAGCCCTATTGCCCGCATCAATCCGGAATGTCATCTGCAATCACTCGCATTTGTCACCGATACCTGTTGCAAGGCACTAAACCCAATCTTCGAGCTTAGTGCCCGACATTCACATCCATTACGCAAAAGAAGCTCCCTTGACATCCCTAAATGTATACGGTGGGGATATTTCTAGAGCTCGCCCTCTAAGATATAGAGTCGTAGAAGTGGCGATGGTAAATCTGCTAGAATGCTAGAATCTGTATTTTGGAAGTAAATTCTAGAGGGACGAGAGGTTCGGGGGAAAAATTGTGTCCATTGCCACATTGCTTACGTACTGAAATACTCCAAGCCACCACAATTATTACACAAATCATAACCAGGGCCACCACAAATCATATTATATAAATATCATGTGAGAATATATTTTATGATATATGAAAGGGTATGTATTACATATTGTAAATATCAATATTTTTTTCTAAAAACTTGGACAGATTTTAATTAGTTTGATTTTTTTTAAATAAGTTTTAAGCCTTAGAACGAAGGTAGTATATATATGTGGAAAACATAACCAAAAGAAGTTCGACAAGTACTTAAAATCCGACTATGTTACCCGCAAAAAAAGACCGACTATGTTATGATATGCGGAAAACCAAATGGGCCGAGAGAGAAGAGGAATCGATGGATCTGGTCGTCTTGCTTGCTAGCCAGACCGACCGACGGCATGTGGAGTCCTAAATATGGCGCTCAGCCGTCGCTCCCGTCAGGCTTCGACTCCGGCGCGGCAAGGCGGCGATAGCGGCGGCGCGAGTTCCACTCCGGCGGCGGACGGTGGCTCGTCGGCGCTGCAGCATGGAGTGGTCGTGAATTTCCAACCTGGGCTGCGCCAACGCATGGAGGCCGGAAGCAGCAGACCGGCGGCAGTCAACAAGTAAGGACGTGTACCGGCCGGAGGGATGAGCAAGAATCGCAGTCGATGTCGGATTAGTCCCACACCGACAACCTGTCCGTCCTTATATACCTGTGGGCTAGACCGTACCGTACCTCCACCCGCCAGTCCACCAGAGGAAAAGGAATAGGAATGGAAGCCACCGCGCGATCCTTGTCCCAAGTTCGCCGGGCGAAGAAGCGGCCGGCGGCAAGCACCACCAGCGCCGCTCAGATCGATGTCCCCCTCCCGGCCATCGGAACTGAAGCCGCCACTTGGCATATTCCTCGTCGTCGTCATCGTCGGAGGACCACTCAGATCGGGACCCCCTCTCGCCGGGCCAAGACTGTGCGACCGCATCCCCGTCCCAAGCGCGCACGCACCACCAACCTACCATGCTGCTGGTACGTATGTCCCGTCAAAACAGAAGCAGCACATCCTCTCCATCTTCTTACAACAACAACAGCCATAATTATTCTGATTCTGATCTGATTTGCTCGCAGGAGGGACTGGTCTGATCTTGGAGATGGGCCAGCGGGGCTCATCGCCGAGCGCGTCCTCGCATACGACGTTGCTGACTACATCCGCTTTCGCGCCGTCTGCAGCCCCTGGCGACAATCTTCCACCGAGCCGCGCACCCACAGTGGCCTGGACCGCCGGTTCCATCCCTGGAGGTGGACCATGCTCCGGGAGGAACTCGCCGCCTCTCCCACGGGCCGCTCATTCCTCAACACATCCACTGGCCAGTGCGTCCAGGTCGACATCCCCGAGCTCCGCGACCACGAGCTGCTCGCCCTTACCCCTGAGGGCCTCCTTGTCCTTGCCCGCAAGCCGCCGTGCACCACCACCACCCTCTGCATGCTCAACCCGCTCACCCGCCAACTCATCCAGCTCCCGCCACTCAGCTCCTTGGTGCCCTCCGAGTTACATGACGACCTGCTTCCTGATCTTGACGGCCTTTCTTTAGAATCACACTACAAAGCATGGGGCTCTGGCATCGCCAACGATGATGATTCAACGGTGGTGCTCTGCTTCCACCGCTTCAACATGCTTGGATTGGCCAAGCCCGGCGATGACCACTGGACGTTGCTCGACTACGACGACGGCTGCATCAAAGCTACACCCATAATGTTCGAAGGTCGCTTCTACTGCATCAACAACAGTGGAATCATGGTGCTGGAAAAAACGGATCAGCAGAGCGGACCACCACGCCTTGAGCTGGCTGCCAAGCTCAACAACATGCCTTTCTGCAGGATGCTCGATAGTTACCACCTTGTCAACATTTGCGGGCAGTTGGTGCTGGTTCACCGTCAAATGAGACGAAGCAAGGATTATGCTTGGTCCTACAACACATATCGTGTGGATTTGGGCGCCGGGACAGTAGCGCTCATGGTCAAGAGTCTGGGCAGTGCACTGTTCTTGGGCATGTGTTGCTCTCTCTCGGTGTCTCCACAGGTTTTCCCATCCGGGTCCATTTGCGCGGACACCATCTACCTGAGCTTTGACATGAACGATAGAGTGTCGTTGACAACTGGAGCATATCATCTCGCAGATGACAGTGTTCAACTCCCCAATAGCTTCGTGCCGCGGCCACATACTCTTGCTCAATGCCTATCTCTGGCCAATACTATCCCCTGATGAGGAACCAACCTAGCTAGAGTTGCTGAATGTGCTTAATTTGCATGTTGAATCCATCAACCACGAGAGTTGTAAGCATCTATCTAGCTAGTAGCTAGAATGCACTTTCTACTGCCGTTGTGGGCATGCATGTAGTGATGCTGAATAAACAACATTCTTTTTCTACTGTAACTACGGGGGACATAATCCAGCATGAATTTTGTAAGTCAAAGAGACTAAAGTACAAAGTCGAATTACAAGTGAGAAAGAGAAAGAGAAAGAGAAAGAGAAAAGAACAGTACAAGCTAAAACATAGCACAACTAAAATAGAAGAGCAGATAGATGGATCGGTCGAAAGGATCCTATAGTCGAGGTGACGAAGACAAATGGAACCCTCTTGCCGAGCGATCACTCCACACATTGCAGAACTAGGAGAGTCACAGCCGTCGTTGAAGGGTGTCCCTCAGCCGAGGTTGCATCGCGACTCCGGGAGCCGCCAACACCACCGAACGGCAGAGTTCCACCGAGAAGGTTGGCGTGACTTGCAACCTCCATCGAAGGCATCCCCTGCCGAGGTCACGTCATGACTCCGATAGCCGTCGACGCCACCAAAGGGAAGAGTTCCACCGAGAAGGTTGGCCTTGCAGCCGCCATCGAAGGGCATCCCCTGTCGAGGTCACGTCGCGACTCCGATAGCCGCCGACGCCACCGAAGGGAAGAGTTCCACCAAGAAGGCAAGTGTGACTTACAGTCGCCGTCGAAGGGCATCCCTCAACCGAGGTTACATCGTGACTCCGAAAGCAGCCGATGCCACTGAAGGATAGAGTTCCACCGGGAAGACTACTGCTCGTCCTCTTGGCCTTGAACACGAAAACTAGGAGACACACAACCTCCGTCGAAGGGCATCCCTCTGCCGAGGTCACATCGCGACTCCGAAAGCCGGCAACGCCACCAAAGGAGATAGTTTTGTCGAGAAGACCACTGCGCCTCCTTGATAGCGCTTCACGGGAGGAAGAGGTTGAAGTAGATTCCCCGGTAACGGCGCCAGAAAACTTGATGACGCCCGGTGTTTGACGTGGAAGCGCTTCGTTGGAAACCCTAAGAGCAAGGTATGAAGCAGCACGGCAGCAAGTCTTCCCTCAGTAGAAACCGAGGTTATCGAACCAGAAGGAGGAAGGAAACGTCACACGGGTGTTGGAAGCAACGTGGAGACCGTTTACAACACAAACTCAAGACTTTGTCCCAACGAATCAGTGAGGTTGTCAAGTTCACCGGTTTGTTGTAACAAAGGATTAAACGTATGGTGTGGAAGGTAATGGTTTGCAGCAAGTAACAAGTAATAGTGGAGGATGTATTGATGGTAAAGATTAGACCGGGCTCCATAGTTCACTAGAGGTGCTCTCCTTAGATAAACAACATGGCATGAAGGGTAAACAAATTACAGCAGGACAATTGACAGGAACTGAGCAAGGCATAATAATGCAATTACTAGTCAGAAAGATCATATGAGGTTGATTGGGCAATACAATAATATACATAGACCGCTATCCAACTGCATCTATGACTAGAAGTCCACCTTTAGGTTATCATCCGAACCCCCTCCAGTATTAAGTTGCAAGCAATAGACAACTGGTTTAAGCAAAGTGTGTAAGGTAAACAGTCCACATGTTCCATGAACAAGAGACCGTTGTTTTCTCCCTAGTAACAACAGCACATTTACAACCGAAGAGATTATTGTCACTTCCCTTGGAAACTAGAGGCATGAACCCACTATCGAGCATAAATACCCCCTCTTAGAGTCACTGGCAACTACTTGGCCAAGATAACCACTAGCAACGGAGAGCATGCAAGATCACAAACAACACAGACATGATAGAATCATAAAGATAGAACCATTAATCAAACCAACATAATAATCTCAATATCCATCGGATCCTCGCAAACACAACATGCATGATTACAAATAGATTAGATCTTGATCATGAACGGAGCTCACAAGATATATATATGAAAGCACAAAGGAGGAGATACAACCATCTAGCTACTACATGGACCCATAGTCCAAGGTGGAACTACTCACGAATCATACAGAAGAGAAGGCCTCCGGGATGATCTCCCCTTCGGCAGGGTGCCGGGAAGAGCTTCAGATCCTCCCCTCCCGATCTAGGGACGATGGTGGCGGTGGCTACAGACGGTTTCGTGGATTTCTGATCGGATGCCGAGAGTTTCTGCATCAGGGGCTTCTTATGGGCGAAGGGGGAGATCGGGGCGGCCGCAGGGCGACCAAACCCTAGCTAGGTGCGGGCTAGGGCCCACCCGCGCCTGGGGGGGGGGGGTCTGGCCCCTCTGGCCGGCCCCTCGGTCTCTCCTCTGGACTTCTTGTTCCCCACGGAAAGTTATTAACTTTGTCCTTCGTCCCGTCCAATTCCGAAAATATTTATTTACTAACTTTTCTGAAACCAAAAACAGCAGAAAACAGGCATCTGGCACTGGTGCAACTTGTTAATAGGTTAGTACCAGAAAACATATAAAAAACACCTCAAAGTGTAGACAAGTAAAGCAAAGTAGATACTAAACAAGCATGAAGCATCAAAAATTATAGATACGTTTCCAACGTATCACTCCTCGTGGACTTCAAAAACATCACCAAATGAGGAATCCTAAGAACTGCGTGGGGGCAATAAGAGCTTCAAACAACATTGAACAACGCTCACCGGGACCTCACCGCTGGCACAAACAACCCACTGACCATCTGGCCTATGGAAACTCCTAAATACGAGGACCTCAACAAGGGAGCAGCGAATTGGCGCCACCATTGTCCGATCACCGAGGATCCCGGGTATCCCCTGGAGCTACCATGGCCAGAGGAGGGTTTGCCCGTGGCGGCAGTCTTCCACCGAGCCGCGCACGCAGAGTGGCCTAGACCGTCGGCTCCATCCTTGGAAGTGCGTCAACAGAGGGAACGGCCCTACCCAGCGTCTAGCGGCGGCAGTTGGTATGTCCTATGCATCTAAGGGGACGACACGCCAATCAGGTGGAAACAGTGATTGGGAAACGGCAATGCCATGACCGATGATAGGCAGACTCTGATTACTCCCGTTGTCTCTCATAGCTTGCGATCGCGGGCTTGGTACTAGTGGGCTCATGTTGGCCTCTTAGGGAATTACAGTGCCAATAGACCTATGCTAATAGCCATAGAGAAATTATGATTAACAAAATCTCCTAGTCCGCGGTGAAACTTCTTGGGGGTGGCCAAACCATAGGGAGGACCTATCCCAGAGCAGCAATTCTAGCGTGCACGGTATCTACCGTGCATGCCCCACCTTCTCTCTCCTACCATTTTCTATACAGTTGTGTCAGCTCATTCTCTCACCTCTATTACTTTATGGATTTAGCTGTAAATCTTGAAAATTTTATAGCTCTTAAACTGAAAGTCTCATTTAAAAACGGTTTAAATATTTGGATTCCCGCGATAGAGAGTTCTATAACAAGACCAATATTGAATATATTTTGACAATATTTGAATTGAATTATAAAACATAATAAAATTTTGAAAACCTTAATAAAACCTGGTAAAAATTATTTTTCAAACAATTTGTTTTAAACTTGATTCATCAAATTCTGAAGATAATTGACAATATTGTGTATCTACAATTTCATTGCGGTTTTCCAGAAAATTTAATTTTGCATGTATACATAGAGTTTCATCATGTTTCATAATTCGAATTTTAAAAATTGTATGAATATTTTTAAAATTGGTCTTGTTTCAAAGTCCTTAGTATTTGAAACATAAATATGCAATTGGAATATAAATCAGACACTTGATTTAAAAGTTAAAGCATAAAATAAGATTTTAAGATCTTACACTACTAGATATCACCTTTTATCCGAGGGTGATATTACCGTCGGTTATTTTTGTTTACCGTGGGCTAACCTTAAATTCGACAGTGTAGCGTCGGTTATGTCCCGTCGGCCTTGCTCGGTCGGCCATTACTCAAGTAGCCGACGGTACTGTCAGGTAATTAGTTTGCCCACGGGGATAATCTGACGGGGTGCCGTCGAATAGGTTCAGGCCACCACCCGCTCTACCACCTCTCGGAAATACTTACAACCGACGGTGCCCTGTCGGGTGTTTAGCATCTGACGGTTGCTAGATCCTGTCAGTTTTCAATGTAATTGACTGTGCATTATCCCATCAGGGATGATTATATTTGAGAGGTCACCCACACCGTCATTTTACGAATTTAACAACGGGAGTATAGTCCCATCGGTATATGGTATAGCTGAGAGCTAGGTAGTCGGTCATTGTTATGCATCACAAAATATGTTTCTGATCAACCATATTACATAATATTGACATTTAAAGATATCTCATAACTATCAACTGGACACTTGACATAAAGAACACTCAACAAAACACGTTTGGGATTAATAATAACCTCACAGGGTACATGATCCATTTAAAAAGGTCGAGTGCAAAAGAAAATTTTAACTAAAATATAATTGTCCAATCATTTCTGAAAAGTAAAGTGAACTGAATACTTTAGAAATTGGCCCAATCTTCATCATCTTCATCACCTCGCCCATTTCCATAATGATCATCACCATCGCCATAGCCATCATCACCACCCTCGCCATAACCATAACCATAGCCATCATCATAGATGTCATCCACATCATCATCACGATCCTTCTCACGACTAGGACTTCCTCTGGTCTTACTTCCCATTCCCTAAGAATGATAAGACAAATCGTAAGAAAAATGAAAAAACAATGCATTATAGATGAAACATGGCGTATAGTTTAAACAAATGCATAATACACTAGTGTAGAATCATCACTGACTATATGTATAATAATCAGAGTGAATTTAGCAGGACTTATATAGCATGATCATCACAGTATAGAAATGCAACAATATTAAGGAGCCCCGCTCATATATTAACAGTGCTCTGTGCACATCAAGTAACTTTTGCTTGTATATATTATATGCACATAAGCGACAAGATCTAGGAAAATAAAGGTCAAGTAGTTGAGTGGCTTACAAGTTTGTGCATCTAATTCTGGGTGCTCCTCTTCCCAGTTTTCTCCATGGGCATTTGTCATTGCGTCATCAAAATCTTCCTGAAATATTATGGTTTACCTTTGAACATTATTCTCATTATGAATAAAATTACATAAGCTACAAAGATTATACTAACCCAACGTTTAGAAATTCTCTGGCTGCATAGCTTCTCTTGATCAGTCCCGCGATGCAAATTATGTGTGTGATGCCATGCACCGGTAATTCCAGGGTCTCTACCGGTTTTGAGTTTCTACGATTTAAGAATGATAAACATCATCCAATATAAATGGTCCATTCTTCCTCAAAAGTAATAACGAAGATGTGCATGAAAAACAGTAAAGAAAATCATGAAAGAAGAGTACCAGATGTTGGCGTGTAGAGACGACACTTCTCGCACCACTACAGTGGAAGACTGTTGCCCCATGAGCTAGTCTGTTCTTCGAGTTGGTCAAAGATATCTTTCTAAATGCAGCAGTAATCCAATGTTCGCAAAGTAAACGCCAACCAATAACAGTACCAAAACCAGGTGGCTTAGCAGAAATTAAAGCTTCCTTGGTTGGCCAGCGGTTACCCTCCTCATCCACTTCCGTAGGCATCTGTCCCTTCTTATTTAATCTTTTGATGGCTGCAGCCTTTTCCTCATGTAGCATCTGCCTAACTTTATTAGTAAAGTTCTCCTCCAAGGCAGCATTTGCTTGTTCTTGATTTAATGGGTCACACTTGAAACGCCACTGCGAGACAACAGGCAAAATATTAGCTCTTTTTGTGGGAGTAAACATAGGAGTATTTGAGAACAGTCAAATATTTGCAGACCGCACCTATAAAAAATCAATGATGCACCCCCTCCTAATATACCATGCGAGCCTATTATATGAGCAAGTGACATTACAAGATGAACTTCGGTTCCATGCAATTAAAACAATTTACTAAGCCAAGATCTTGTGATGTTGTAAATATTCTAGAACATGGTCATTTTACTTTAAGCAAAAGATTACAATTCTCAGAGGATCAGTGGATGGAGGAATTGCTTTATGCATGGATATGAACAAAGCAAACAAGTGGAACTACTATTACCCATTGACCTATTTTAGAAATCTCAAAGCATCTATGCAAACCATACTGATAGGTGGATATACTTGCCCAAAATTCTTCCACAATTCTGGAAGCTGCTGTTCTTACTCCTGCACCAGGGGACCACTTGTAGTCCTCCCAACACAATACCGGTTTCTGATCACCAGCTGGACCAATTGGCTCCGGATACATCTGGCATACTAATGCGCCTTGCACCGTTGATGGTTCACGAGCAGTGTATGGATGCTTCTCCCATAAACTGTTACAAATATAGAGTAAACAAAGTTATCATAGAGATATTGCTCCAACAAAAACTAAACTATTTGAAATATTTAATACTAACATGCCATGAGGAACTATAAGAGGTCGATCAATTTCCTCCAGTCTGTTACCAACTTCTGTCTTTCTTCTAGGGGTCCTAGTCTTTTTGGTCTGCTCAGTTGACTCAGATGATCTATTGTTTCCCACAGAGGCAGAAGAAGATGATCTGTTTGATCTAGTTAGTGAGACAGGCCTCCTATGGCTCAGCCGGACAGTCCTGCTACAATTTGACAAAATCCATGCTATTATTTATATATAAAAATTCAAGGAAACCATTATTGAAGGCATGCAAATGAAATGAAATGTAATAGTCTGTAACAAATAAATAACCAAGAGACATAATTTTTATTCAACAGTAATATAGTTTCATAATATTAACTGATACTAAGAAAGAAAATGACACTAAAGCACAGAAGTTATAATTCTCAGTAATCATCGTCGTCGTATTCAGAGTCATGCTCTATTGTGCCATCCTCATCTTCATCCTCTTCTTCTTCTTCATCATCACTACTTTCTTCTAGTTCCTCTCCTGGTCCATCATCTTCTTCATTATCATCAATGTTTTGATTTTCTATTATTTCAATTTCAGCAGGATCAAGCACATCATCTGACTCATTTCTAGACACAGTGAACTCATCAACAAAGTTACCAGTGTCTACAGAAAAGCTACCCTGCTGACCATCTTCTTGGAAAAAATCATCTGCAGTGTATAGGTCATTCTCATCAAGGTTACTCAATCTACTACTTGGCTGAATCTTGTACATGACCCGCCAATCACGAAGATCTCGCTTGGGGGAGGCGTACTTTAAATAATAAGCTTGTGTAGCTTGGTGAGCCATGGCAAACGTCTCAAAGTTTTTAAGCCTGGAAGATGAGTTTATCTCCACCATACCCAATTTTGCATCTGACCTCATGCCCTTGGTGGGGTCAAACCAACGACATTTGAAGAGTACCATCTCTATTTTTCTGCCAGCCGTGAAGGATAATTTGATGATGTCCTCAATGACACCATAGTAGTCAAGTTGTTCACCATCTGTGGTGAAGGAAGACAAACAAACCCCCGTGTTCACCGTTTTCAACCTCCTACAGTTTTTCTCATATAGCTCTGACCTAAAGCGAAAGCCATTCACGTCATATGAACTATATGAATAGACTCTAGAGCTACATCCATTAGCTAAATTCCACAAGTCTTCATCGGAATCTGAATCACTTTTACACTACATAAAGGGAAAACACTTTTGTTACTAAACATAGTATTAACCGAATGCAAAAAATATAAGGCTACTAGTTAAACTATGCTTATAGCAATCTTGAACCACTCCACAAATTCTTCTATCATAAATTTGTCAAGGCCCGCAGGTGTCAAATTGGGGTGCTCCGAGTATTTTCCTTGAGTAAAAGCTCTGTAGATGGCATGTGATTAGAAAATTTTGCATAAAGTAGTACATAAAGGATAAACTATGTATCACTTACTCTATATATTTGTCAACCGCAGAACAGTTGGTCAAAATATACAACCTAGCCGCATTCAACTCTTGAGGCGTGAGGTCAAGAGCATTACCCCTTCCACGAAGGTTTCCTTGGTACTGAAACACATCTAAGGTACACCCATCATTGTGCACCCGTGTTCCTCCAATATTGTAACGAGGATTTTTCTTCTATATAGTGCGGACATGGTCGCTGAAGTACGGAGAAACACAGTTTGTGATCTCTTGTACAATGCAAGCTTCCACGATTGAACCTTCCACTCTTGCCTTGTTACATACTTTTAAGCGCAGATGGTGCATTGCCCTATAACAAATTGTTATAAATTTGAGTGATAAATGACATGAATGTATTATAGTACAATATACGAATTAATGTTAGACTCTTTAGCATACCTCTCAAAAACATACATCCAACGATATGCCACAGGGCCTCCAACCCTTGCCTCGTATGGGAGATGCACCATCAAGTGTTGCATTACGTTGAAAAACCCAGGTGGGAGCATTTTCTCAAGCTTGCACAACAAAACAGGAATCTCATTCTCAAGTTCACGCATTCGTTCTGGCTCAATTTCTTTGGCACATAGCTGTCGGTAAAAATAGCTTAACTCAGATATGACCTTCCATTCCCTTTCTGGTATGAAGCCTCGCAGTGCAACTGCTATAAGACGTTCAATGATGATGTGGTGGTCATGGCTTTTCAACCCAATGAATCTTTTTTGAGCCAAGTTAACAGCTTTACTCAAATTAGCAGCATACCCATCAGAAAACTTCACTTCTTTAAACCACTTGAAGATGATGATTTTATCATCCTTCTCAATACAATAATTTGCTTTTGGTTTTTGCCACACTCCCTTTGCATCCTTCGTTAAATGAAGCTTTGTCCGATCACAATATTTAGCAATATCAAGACGAGTTTTGATATTATCCTTAGTTTTATCAGGAATATCAAGGCATGTGTATAATAATGCCTCAGAAACATTTTTCTCATTGTGCATTACATCAATGTTATGGCGAAGCAACAACTTACTAAAATACTCTAACTGCCACAAACCACTTACAGCAATCCAATTGTGATCCTCTCCAAACCCTTCAAATGTACTCTTACCAGTTTCATCAGGGACAAGACTTTGAAGTTCTTTATACACATCATCTCCTGACATGGGCTTTGGTGGAGGTTTTAAAACTTGTTTTCTTACGAAAACATTTCACACTCCTACGAAATGCATGGTTAATTGGAAGAAATCTCCTATGGCAGTCAAACCAACAAGGTTTTCTCCCATGCTTCAACGAAAATGTGTTGATGTCAGATCCACATATAGGACATGCAAGCTTTCCATGTGTACTCCAACATGCGACTAATCCATAAGCTGGAAAGTCATGAATAGTCCACATTAAAGCTGCCTTTAGAATGAAGTTTTTCTTACGATGACTATCATAAGTATTTACTCCATTTTTCCATAAATCATCAAGTTCATCAATTAAAGGCTGCATGAACACATTTAGGGTCTTCCCTGGATAATCTGGACCAGGAATAACTAGTGCAAGTATCAAGTTACTTTGCTTCATGCACATTTCCGGTGGTAGGTTATAAGGTACGACAAATACTGGCCAACAAGAATATGACGCTGCTGTCATACCGAAAGGTGTGAAGCCATCTGTCGCTAAGCATAGCCTCACATTCCTAACCTCTGCTGCAAACTCCTTGAATTCTTTATCAAATTCCTTACAGGCTTCTCCATCAGAAGGATGAATCATTATTTTCTTGCTGTCACGAGGCCTTGCATGATAATCCATGTGCTTGGCCGTGCTTTGTGACATGTACAACCGTTGTAGCCTAGGAGTAATAGGAAGATATCGCAAAACTTTTCTTGGTATCTTCCTTGAGTTATTTTTTGTGGTAGTTTCCTCATATCGAGGTTCTTTGCATATGGTGCATTTATCCTTATTCTCAGTCTCCTTATAATAAATCATACAATTATTGGGGCACGCATAAATCTTGACATATGGCATTGCCAGACTATGCACAAGCTTCTTTGACCTATGGAAGTTTGTCGGGAGATCTTTTGCAGCATCATCCCCAACAATGTCATGTATAACACTCATTATATCATTGTAACAAGATTCCGATAGGTTATGCTGCGTTTTAATAGTCATTAGCCGTCCTACAGTGGATAGACATGATTGTATGGTCTTCTCATGTAGAGGTTTATCAGCTTCTACTAACATTTCATAGAATTTTTTTGCAGCTTCTGTTGACTCATCGCCTACAGAAACTCCTTCTGCAGCGATTGCATCAATTAGCATATCATCCATACGATCTACATCCACATCATTATCCTGTTCTACGATTTCAGGTGTATCAGACTCCCCGTGGCTAGTCCATATCTTGTATCCTAACATGAATCCATTGTGGCACAGGTGTGTGGTCATTTCATCTCTTTTGCGCTTATGACGACAAAAACACTTGGTGCAGGGACAATGTGATACCCCATCTACTACAGCATCAGGCAATGAAAACGCATGCTCCAAAAAATTATCTAATCCATGTTGCCAAGCTTGAGTGATCATCTTTCCCTTTCTCTCTTTGTACATCCAACTACGGCTGTCATCTACATTGCTACAGAAATAAAGAACAGTTTGATTTCGCTATTACTTATACACAAGCAGGAGGTATAGTATAAACGAATCATAGTTGTAGAGTGTATCAGTGGTCAAAAATCATATTTTAAATGTGTAGATGTGGACAATTTAATTTAGCAGCCAACTTGCAGACCAAAGTTTAGTATAAAAGAGAAAATAATAGTTATCTATATCCTGCATGCATTGACCATAGTTCAGTATTAGACATTAGGAAACTTGACATTGCATCAATTAAACAATTTTGCATCCTTATTGCAATGACCATACCAAATACGATTATCAATAATTAATTTGGCTAGATAACCTCTCGGTAGATCTATTGCCAACTCTTCAAACCCAAAACTAAAGGAATTGAGTTCCGGCGTAAACTGTAATATGTTCGTCTGGAGTATTTAACAAAAGGATACCTAATTCGATTTTTTGCAATCAAGCCCTGAAATTCATGGATGCTATTTGTCTTTGTTAATTGAATCAGGGAAGGGAGGCACGAACATGTATCAGGTTGCTACTAGCTAACGAATTTAACTCAAACATCGAATTATTTATTTATTGCTGCACAAAACGTATGAATCACAATAAAAAACGATTGTACAATTAGCACACAAAGAAGCACAGTCATAATTCGGCCAGGTCCAGTGTGAGACAGGCCGAGAGACAGGGGAAGGGAGGAAGAACAGATGGGTACCTCGGCTCCCCACTTTGATTGTTGTGTGCCGATTGATCGGCCATCGCAGCCGATCTCTAGGGAACTCGTCTAGAGATAGCAAGCCTCGCCCTAGATCGGTTCTGGAGAAGGACGATGAGGAAGAGTTTGTTTTGGAAGGGGGGCAAGAGGCTGCGGCAGTTTAGGACTTAGTTGGGGGCGTGGTGCGTGCGCGCGAGGGATTCTTTTGGTGCGCGCGCCACAAAATCAGCTCCAAATCGCCGAAAATAAGAGCCCAGCTCAACCAATGAGTCCAACCCGGCCACGACTGAAGTGGTCAATACCCAACACGGCTTGGAATCTAAACATACTAGCATAATACCCGTGCGTTGCTACGGATCAAATGTTGAACACCGCAATCAGATATTGAGATACATATTAAAATACTTCCTCCGACCATATTAGTTGACTTGGATTTGTCAAAATTTGAATGAACATATATACTAAATAGTGTCTAGGTTCATCCAAATCTAGACAAATCTGAGTCAACTAATATGGGTTTGAGGGAGTAGCAAAATTTATACTCCTTCTGATATATACCGAATCTAGACAAATCTAAAAACATTAATTTGACTTAAAGGAGTAGCAAATTCTCTTTGAAATAGCTAGCTAGGAGTGAGAATCCATTCACGTACTTCTTGCTAGCCAGCGCGTCCAGTTCGGCACGATCCATCTCTCGGCATATGCTATAGACCCAGCCAACACAGACACTGCACGCGGGTACACCACTCCCGCCGCCATGCGCGCAACCACTCACGCGAGGGGGGCACACGATCGATCCCTATCGCCTCCCAGTTACCGCACGCGTTTTGGTCACCGTTTCTTCCTCGGCTCCCCCCCCGCTCGATCTCGTTTCCGCCACCACACAGAGGTTCCTGTGCCGCAGCCACCGCTCAGCTCTCTCCCGCAGGACCGAGCTTCCTGCGCCGCACTGTCGTCCCTCCCCGGCTCCGCTCGATCCTGTTTCCGCCGCCACACCGAGGTCCGTGTGCCACAGCCGCCGCTCGGCTCTCTCTCGCAGGACCGAGCTCCCTGCGCGTACTGCTCTCCTTCTATTCTGTCCGGCCTGCGAGCCCCCTTTCTCTCGGTCCCAATCTTCCGCAAGCTCGCGCCTCGCCTCTGTTGCTCGGCTTGTTGACAGCCGACATGCGAAGGTATTTAAGCTGGTAAAATTTGCTACGAGGCAGCAGTATGGGACTATTTTTAATTAAATTTGTAGACGTCGTTTTGTATGGGCCGGCTGACAAAGGCCGCTGCTTTAGGTTTGGGGCAAAAAAAGGCAAAAAGATGACAACAGACGAATCTTTTTTTTACCGGTTACATGGTGGGTAATATTGGCTAACTCGTAAAGGTAGATCGGTCCAAAAAAGTATTGGACCGGAAAAAACACTTCGTGCTTTATGCTTTATTATTAGGTAGGTATAGGTATAGGTATAGATAATGCCTTCTTTTGATGGTAATCTACATGCAACAGGCGCAGATTAAATACATCAAAGTATCAGATTAATTGTTATGGAGAGTTTAATCTTAGAGGAAAAACGATATTAGCAAATCAGCAAGAAAAACAACCGGAGCAGAGCACGCAAGTAGCAGATTGGGCGACCAAAACATCCACTGATCGCTGCCATAGGAATTTTCACCTAGAGCTCACCTAGAGGATGGCGGGGACGAAAGCAGAGAAGGGGTTAGTCGGTGTTGAAGCCGGCCCGGTGCTCCCCACCGGAGGCAGACACTGCGGTCGCGGCCCATGCTCCTGCCTGTGACCACACGTTACCCCGCCACCACCACTCCACTCGGTACCGGGTGCCCACGAGCTGACCAGGACGCGGCAAGAAGCCTTGGGCTTCCCTGGTAAATCAGATTCTCGCAGGCATGGTCGCCTACTGGATCCACGGATCTTGGAGGGTAGCAATTAGCAGAGAGAGAGGTCAGGAGTGCAGCGGGGTTGTGTGTTGCAGTGTTCCTCCACCCACCAGCCGGAGGAGGTGTACACATCATCGGTGGCCGGAGATGAAGCTCCGAGCAACCACGCCTAGATCCAATATGACGGCTGTCAGTCCCATGGCGATGCTCAGTTCCAGGGCGTTGCTGGTCAACGGGTCGGGGTGGATGCGCTGGGGACAGGTCGCGAGCTGGAGTGAGGAGGCGAGCCCAAGAAGGATGGCGCGTGTGGCGGGGTGCCGTCGCCGGGAACGAGCAAGTTGGGTGGAGGCGATGCGGGCTGGTTCACGAGCGGCGAACAGGAGGAGAGGTTGGCGGCGATGGGGCCTGGGCCCTGGGTCGCGCGCGGCGTACGGGAGGAGGGGAACCGAGGGTTGCACTTAGCGGTGGCAGGGCATGTAAAAATTAAGAAATAGCAGGGGCAAATCCGTCCAATGAAAAATCGGAACCAAAAAAGAGGGGCGAACGAATCTACCTCTGTGTAAATTAGTAGATAGATAATAGTAAAAAAATAAAAATTAATTGGTACAAATCTGTACATCATCACCATGGTACGTTGTCATGCTAATCTAGAACACATACTTGACCAAAAATCTCTTTCCGCATTTTGATCTAGTAATTGACCAAACAATTTATTCTCCAGAATAATTTGCATCAAATATTTCCAATTACTAAACGATAACGAAAGGCAAAAGAAAAATTAAGTAGGCAACAGGCAGCATAATAGATTAGGTACAGACCTGGTGAGTGAACTATGCTGGTGGCAAGTCCGACCGGAGGGTATCGCGTGGCCGGACTGGATGCAGCGCTCAATGTACGAGGTCTCTCCTAGATAGCTTATCTTCATCGGCCCTCTGAGCCAGCACGGCTGACGCTACCGACGCATCCGGGATCCTCCCCTCACCCGGCCCTGCTTCCGATCCGCGGCTTGGCTGATGCCGCGCCGACGCCTGGAGCCTCCTCCCTCCACACCCGGCCAGCCCCATATTCCTCATCACAAGCCTGCTGCTGCCATCTTGCACTTGGAATCTTGCCTATTGAAGCGAATCAGTGGAGGCGGAGGAGTCAGTTTGAGGTGAGAGAAAACGCATATGCTCCATCGGTGCCGTGAGTGAGAGTGAGAGTATGGGGAATTAGAGGTGATGGCACATGGCGTATGTACAGTATAAAAGATAATCCAGAGAGTTCTATACCAAATATTTTTATGTTTCTCACTTTCTTGAATTTTCTTAATCAATTTAATATTTGTGAGAAATATAATCACATTTATAACCATACATTTTAGGCCACGCTTGGCAACTCCGGTTAATTTTACGCCCGTGATTGTTTATGGGTCCGTGTTGATGTGCACAAATTATGGCCGGCAAATATGGATACCTCTTGGTCCGTGAGCTTTCCACTTTGTATACGGCCAGAAATGATCTGTATGAAAAACAAAACGACAATCCAAGTACCGATACTCATCAGATCCGAAATTTTCCGGAACAAATAAATACGGTCGTATTTTAGCTTTAATCCGACAAACCAAGCGGGACCTTTGGGTTTTTTACGACCGTATCCTTGGATTCACGCAGAAACTGAGACTGTGCCAGTACGACCTGACAAATGAAAAAATACCACTACCATCGCTGTGTAAGACAAAAAAGTTATGTCCACGCCAGGCATCATACTTATTGCCATTCCGGACATTAGTACTACTTATATATACCTCTGTTTCGGTTTACAAATTTTGTGCGTATATCTAGGTTAAAACTTTGACCACAAAAATATAAATTGTATAACACAAAAAATATAGCATTTACCATTTTTTTGCTAAAGTTTCTAATGATATAAATAATATCCAAAGTTTCTAATAATATATTTTTCTATATAATTTATATTTTATTGGTCAAATTGATGATCTAGATGTACGTGCATGACTTGTAAATCGAAACAAAAGGAATACCATAGAGTAATGAGTCAACTCGTTTGTAAACACGACATCCCTTATACTACTACCTTTTGCTCTTACCAATTTCTACTTAATTAATAATTTAGCACAAAAAAATTCGTATCAATATACCTAGTCGTAACCACACCTTCGCCAACAAGAACAAGATATCTACTATGATGGAGTTACCTCCGTTGAGGTAAACAAGGAGATGTCAACATTTAACATCCATTAATTGTATGCATATGTGCTAATTAAAAGCATTAACATTAATGATATACATTGAATAAACATCAATGGTATTAATTTTTTTGCGGGAAAAAATATAATTCATGAATTTAAGAACATATTAATTTGAACACCACTCGCTAGTGTTAGTAATTGTTTTCTTGCTTCCATCGTCAACTTAATAAACACTTCCATCGAAATAGGTCATGGCTCATGCTTAGTTAAGTCGGCCATTTGAGCATATTACCGAGGGTCAATCGGTAGGATATTACTAATCCCCGTCAGCTATTTATACTTACATACCGACGGTCACAATTCGACTGTCGGTCATTTCTATACATAGCCGAGAGTAAGTGTTTCCCCGTCGGTTGTAAAACTTAATAACCGACCGTGAAAATAGAACCCTCGGGTACAAGTGCACACCGTCGGCCATAAGAACGAATAACCGAGAGTTAGATTCTTTCTGTTGGGCAATGGACTCCACCGTCGGTTATTAGTAGTCATACCCGAGAGGTCTCTGAAAACCGTCGGTCATGAATGGTACCGTCGGTTAGTAGCATATTAACCGACGGCCTGTCGGTTATTAGAATTCCCCGTCGGATATCTGGGGATTTCTGGTAGTGTTAGTGTATGAAAAAAGGACGGATGATTGAGAGGAGAGAGGACACATGTACTGTGAAAGGTATGAAAAGGTGTCAGGAGATGTACTGTGGAAGACACCACTAAACGAAATGCAAATAAATACAACCGAAGCAAGCTGGCTCATTTTCTAATCGCAAACTGAATGGAGGGCTCAGACAAGCACGCTATGTCGCGTGCACGCTAGAAAAGCATTTTGGATCCTCCTCTGGACAGCGTCGATGGCGACCGGGACACCAAGCGCGTACACACCACCGACCTACCTTCCTGGTACGTACGTCTCTTCAGAACAGAAGCAGCACGTCCTCTTCATCCTCTTCTGATTCCGATCTGATTTGCTGCCACCCTCGTCCTCGCAGGAGGAGGGACGACTGGTCTGATCTTGTAGATGGGCCAGCTGGGATCATCGCCGAGCGCGTCCTTGCCTATGACATCGCTGATTATGTCAGTTTCCGTGCTGTTTGCCAACCCTGGCGGCAGTGTTCTGCTGATCCCCGCTCGCAAACCGGCTTGGACCGCCGATTCCATCCCTTGATGGTCCATGCTCCGGGAGAAGCACATCCACTGCTTTCTCAACACATCCACTGCTGAGTGCGTTAAGGTGGACATCCCGATGTATTGCCTTGTATTTTTTTTTCGTAGAACTTCATGAGCTTTATTTCACTTGGTTTCCAGTACAGTCAGCCCTCAGGCTGTTTGAAAGAAAAAACGGGCTTTTATCAAGCCAACTACTAGTAAACTCTAAAGTACAAGCTAATCTTGCACACAAATGAGCAGAGTTATTAGCCAATTGCCTTACATGTTGAACGGAGAAAGACTCAAAACTAGAAACCAGCTCCCCAATTTCATCCAAGATAGGCGCCACAATTGAGCGATCAATCCGACGCGAAGACCAGAGGTTCACAACCTCTAAACTATCCAGCTCTATCACCACATGAGAGAAGCCTCTTAACTTGGCAAAAATCACACCATCTCTGAAGGCCAATACTTCAGCGATAAGAGGATCGGTAACTCCGTCGAAAGGTTTACTCCAAGCAGCAAGAAAAGATAAGTGTGACCGTGCCACAACACCTCCACCTCCCTTTCTATTGCCCGCATCGATGGCACCATCAGTGTTGATTTTTATCCAGCCCGGATCAGGTGGTCTCCAGCTCTGCCATTCCATGACCTTGGCCTTTTTCCCCTTGAAACTCGAGCAAATTCAGCTCATCTCTAATCTTCATCATCGAGTCACTAGGGTCGTAGCCATTCTCCTCATGTGCCCATTTATTCATCGATGACCAGATGCAGTACATGATACTGATGATCAGTGCACGTTGATCCTCTCTGAACATAGGATCACATAAAATATCTTTGCTCCATGAGCTGCTATGAAGTCGTGGAAGCTTGATATCTAGTACCCTGCGGGCTTCCTCCCAATATCGCTGAGCATGCGAGCACGAGACCAGTGCATTATATAGACTTGTGGTGTCTTGTATTGCTCATTATATAGACTTATGGTGACTTGTGCACGAGACCTGTGATGCCTTGTATTGCTCATTATATACACTTATAAGGCTGGAGTACGTACCGTACAATACGCGAACAGTTATTGACCACCCACAACGCTGCTGCCACCAAAGGACCACCACTCACCACGCTGCTGCCACCAAAGGACAGAGCAGCGTTTCTACCATGCACCATGCACGGGATATAGCGTGCATGTGCATTTCTCTCTCTCATCTAGTCTTGTCATATTTGTACTATTACATGCAGAATCTGTACTATACATTTCTCTATACATGCATGCATATTAATCCATTTCTAAACTTTAAACCTTCATAGCTTTTAAATTAAAACTCTAACTTATATTATGTTTGAACATTTGAGTTCCTAATGATGAGAGCTTCAAAGCAAGTCCAATATTGCACATATTTTTAAAAATCTTAAATTTGAAAATATGACAATTGATGATACTTTATGAAAAAAGATATTCTTAAACTTGTTGTATTCTGTGGTCACCTATTTTATTTTACATGTATAAAAGAGTAGCATTGTGTACCATGGTGTATCATAATGTTACATTGTGTGATATTGTGAGTTATTGTTTGACAATATACTACAACGTTTCAAAATAGTTTATCTTGATTCATCATTTAATAAAAAATCTTTTTATATTGAATATTGAATATATTTTGTTACATTTATGGGAAAATTATATCAACGAGTTTTGTTTGTTTATCAGAAAATTATATCAATCTTTTTTGACTCGTAAATTATAAAAATCTTGTTATATTGAATATATTTTTGATTAATATTTTAGGTTTGGAACTAACTGGAACTTGATATAACTTTAAAACCATGAAAACTACTAAATCAATGTGTCACATAATATAAAACTAGTTATGATGAATATATTTAAAATTATTATAGTTTATTGCGTAACTTTATTTTGCATGTGTACATGAAGTTTCACCAAGTTTCATAGAGATCTATTATGTTTTAAAAATTATTATTTAAAACTTGGCAAAACATATTCAAAATTGGTCTTGTTTTGAAGTCCTTGTCATTTGGATCATAAATATGCAATAAAAACATAAAATAAAAATTTGATTCAAAATATATGGTATAAACAAGTTTTGGATGTTTTAAGAAAGCCATAACGGGTAAGAGGAGAGAGGAAGTTTGCATGTACACAGTAGATGTATAGTAGACGTGATTGATATGACATAAAGTAACCAAGCCAAAAAAATATACAAGAGAATCTAACAGGGGATGAGGTCTTTCATTTTCGAATCACAACACCATCATGTGGTCTAGCCATACACGGGATCTACCGTACACGCTAGACTTTCATTTCTACACCAAAGCACCACGCTGCTGCCACCAAAGGACCACAACCATCTTTCGGATCCTGATCACCTTTTCAGCACCTATATACTTTTGCAGCCTGGGGGTATGGCATTGCCTTTGATGCATGATTCAGCCAGCCGTGGTACTCTGCATGCTTCAACAACAGGCCCCGCATGGCCGCATGCTTGGCATCGTGGCGACGACCACTGGATGTTGCTCAACTACAAATTAGATCTTGGAGTGACATAGGCACCCTTGATGTTTGCACGTCGCCTCTACTTCATCGGCATCTGTGCCGGTGGTGTCATGGTGCTGGAAACGACCGGTCCAGATCAGACACACACCACGGTTCCAGCTGGCTGCCGAGATGAATATACCCGTGTGTCCACATTTTTGCATAGTGTGCACCTCATCAACAATTTTGGCAAGCTGATGCTGGCGCACCCCCGCGACGTACCACTCACAAAATAAATCTACATACTAAAACAAGTCTAGATATATTTTCTTTACGAACCTAAAACAACTTATATTTTAAAACGGAGAGAGTGTGTAGGAAGGTGGTTGAACCCCAAGCCCACCAGAGTTCAAATCCCAGGTTTGACACCGTGTGTTGCATAAAATGCGGAATATTCTTTCAGTGGGAAGCAACGTTCCCGTCGACAGCGAGGCGCCCGTGGTGACTTCGTCAATCTTAAGACCTGATCCGCCGAATCGGTCTATCGGAGGTGCTCATAGGGGTAGGGTGTGCGTGTGTGCGTTCATAGGGTGGGTGTATGTAGTGTTGTGAGTGTCTACGATTGCACCGTGTTTCTCAAAAAAAAATCAGGGCGGTGGTACGACGTGTATGGAGTGGATTTAGACACCGGCGGGACACTGATCGATCTGTGTCAACAACTTGGGCGGACGTGGGACGTACGTACGTCGTGCTGTGTTCGTGGGCATGTACGTCTTGCTCCCTCTATCGGTGTCTCTAGAGGTTTTTCCCTTGCTCGGGATCCATTAAAGCGGACACCATTGTTGAACGTGCTGTCTGGGTACTGGGGTGGCATATATAGTGCCATGTCCCCATACTCTCATAGACTGTCTAGCTTTGTCCAATACTGTCCGAGGAACTATCCCATTTTCTTGATATTTAGCAAACGCATGGGGTATGCATATATGAAAATATCTCTCTCTCTCTCACCTCTCTCTCTCTATATATAGCTCTGCTATTTAAGAACCACTTCCTGAATAACTATTCAGGAACTCGCTGTTACTGTTCACGTGAACATCAGGAACCCTCTGTTAACTTTCAGGCGAGCACGAGTTAACTTCTTTTTTTTTCTAAGTTAACTTCTTTTTTTTCTAAGTTAACTTCCAGTAGTAACAGTAATAGTGAATGTTAACTTTCACTGTGTAAGTTAACTTCCACGACCATTCTTAACTTTCTCATAAGTTAACTATCTCTTCTATGCTAGTTAACTGCCTGGCGGAGCATCGATTTTCTATGTTTTCTGAAACTCTGTTATTCAAAAACTCGCTGTTACTGTTCACGTGAACACCAGGAACCCTCTGTTAACTTCCAGGCGAACACGAGTTAACTTCTTTTTCTTTCTAAGTTAACTTCCATTATGTAACAGTAATAGTGAATGTTAAATTTCACTGTGTAAGTTAACTTCCGCGACCATTCTTAACTTCCTCATGTACGCAAGTTAACTACCTCTTTCTTAACTTCCACCTATGCAAGTTAGCTTCCGTAAACATTTTAGTTGTCCCGTGTGTACAAGTTAACCCCCTCTTTCTATGCTAGTTAACTTCCTGACGGACAATCGATTTTGTGTGTGTTTTTTCGCGGACTGAATGTTAACTTCCGCATGTGCAAGTTAACTTCTGCGACCCTTCTTAACTTTCCCGTCTGTACAAATTAACTCCCTCTTTTCTACTAGTTAACTTCCTGACGGCACGCTGGGCGGAGGAGGCTGGCCACGCGCGGGGGAGGAGGGCGCAAAGGAGGTTGGATACGCGCGGGGGAGGAGGGCGCAAAGGAGGAGGGCACGGTGGCGCCTGGTGCGGAGGAGGCCGGCGGCGAGTAGGGCGGAGGAGGTTGGCGACGCACGGGTGAGGTGAGCATGGAGGAGGTCGGCACGCGCGGGGAGGAGGGTGGCCGGAGGCGCGGGGCGGAGGAGGCCTTCAGGGAGGAGGGTGCGTGGGGCGAAAGGTCGGCGATGCGCGGGGATGAAGGTGGCCGACGGCGTAGGACGGAGGAGGCCTGCGGGAAGGAGGGCGCACGGGACAGAGGGCCGGCGACACGCGGGGAGGAGGGTGGCTGGCGGCGCAGGGGCAGAGGAGGCCTGCGGGAAGGGGGCGTAGCGGCGCGCGGGCTGAAGGGCCGGCGGCGCGTGAGGAGAAGGGTGTTCGACGGCGGGGAGGAGGGCGGCCGGATAGATGTGACGAGGAAGAAAGTGGTTAGGTAGGGAGGGTAGTTAGGTTGGGAGTTCCTGAATAAGCTTATCTAGGAACCTCTTAAGGGGGTGTTTCTGAATAGTCCTGTCGTGTGTGTGTGTGTGTATATATATATATATATATATATATATATATATATATATATATATATATATATATATATATGGGAAATAGCCAGCTACACACGGGAATAGGTGCGCATAGCATATCCATCGTTAATTATCTCCCCTTTTGATATAGAGAGCACATGTTTCCAGACCCAGGACGTTGGCTCAATAGTAACACCGTTAGTATTCCTTTGATGCATGCATGAAGCCCTAGCAAAACAAAGCTTATCAAATTTCATTTAGGTGAGGCAAACCCTAATGTATACTACATGCGGTAAACCCTAACCAAACTAAGCCTTATTTCATTGCGTTGAACTCAATTCCTTTTGAACTCAATTCCTTTGATGCATGCATGAAGCCCTAGCAAAACAAAGCTTATCAAATTTCATTTAGGTGGTGCAAACTCTAATATACTACATGTGGTAAACCCTAACCAAACCAAGCCTTATTTCATTGGTTGAACCCAATTCCTTTGATGCATGCATGAAGCCCTAGCAAAACAAAGCTTATCAAATTTCATTTAGGTGAGACAAACCCTAATATACTACATGCGGTAAACCCTAACCAAACTGAACCCTAACCAAGTCACTTATCTATTGGTAAGTAGAATGCCATCTCTTATGTCTTCAGCGATAGCACAGTCCAATAAATAATTGCGAAATAATTTTCTGGTACCCTCGTAATCCTTAGCTACGCTAAGAGTCACGTGATGCATAGCAGGAAACGTTTGCATGCAAAACTCATTTTAAGCCTTGTTCACTTTATCTTTTCATTTGAGATGCTAAAAGTTTCTTTGCCAAACAGCGAGCTAAAAAATTAGGGTTTGCTCGAGCCCCTAGGCATTGCATGCATGTACACACACGGTGTGGTGTAAACGCCGTTAGAAACCGTTACTCCTTTCAAGAGCCAGCCACTACTATCTAAAGTAGCATTGCATGTGATCTCTTTATCCAACGGTCCTAAGCCTATGCGTAGCTACACCTGTGTTTAGCAAATCCGCGTCGATATATATATATATATATATATATATATATATATATATATATATATATATATATATATAGAGAGAGAGAGAGAGAGAGTCGCGCTATTTGACCCCCAGGGTGTAGAATAGTTATTCTACACCCATCCTCTATCTTTAGAACTGTATATTATTTTTACTTCGCGTAAATTTTGTCTTACCTCGAGAGTTGAGAAGAATGTAAGAAAATATAGCCATGTCATAATTTTTTTTGTTTACATGTCTTATAAAAATACGACGTAAAATGCGTATTTTTAGAGTTTTTTACACTATAATTACTCATAAACTATTTTTTATATCAATTTTTTTGTATTGTGGATGAATATGAACATAATTATTTGTATACAAAACATAAATTTATAAACGTGACAACATAAAGTTATGTGGGGTGCAAAATAACTATTATGCACCCTGGGTGTCGAATAGAGTTTCTATATATATATATATATATATATATAGAGAGAGACAAAACACATGGTATACCTATATATTAGAGAGGAAGCATCAAACACACGCTCGTTTGGTTGGAGATCTGTGACAGGTGAGAGAAAAATCATCTTATTGAGCTTTTCCTACGCACATCCGATATACCCATTATGGTATTAACAAAGAGACCTTTTCCCTGCGCACTCTGACATGCTAGTCTGACCATCCGATATATATATATGAATCCAGCTGCCCTCGATATTCTCACGCTGGCAGCAATGGGAACCTTACAAGAATGCGGTAAAATCTTGCACTCGAGTCTTAAGCGCTCAACTCCGTCAGTGATGGAGCAACCTACCTGGACTTCTTGAACCTTTCCACCCACCAAAAGGAAAGCTGAATCCAGCAATGAACACCCATGTTTCCAGCTGATTCGGCCCCACGGTAATTTTATTCGGATTCATGGTCACAACCAATCTGGGGCAAGGAATCTGCTGGAGTACCAAAATCTGTATTTTAGAAATTACTATACTATGTAGTATAGAGGGATGAGAGGTTTAGGGAATCTGCTAAGACTTGCTCTTACGCTGCTGTTGTGTATATATTCATTAAAATCAAAATGTAACTTCAGGGCATGAACACTTGTTGTGCTTAGAAAGGTTGTCTTTGTAGCAATGTTGGGCCTGTGACCATGAATCCATCGTCACATCGCTGTCAAATATGTGGTACACGCGGAAAATACAATCAGAACAAATCATAACCAAGCCACTACAAAAGAAGTACATAGATTCTCAGAATACAGGAGACGACTATGCAGTAAAACAATGGAAAAGAATGAACTCTATACCCTCAAGAAATGAAGAGATGGTGCAGTAAAAGAAACAGAGAACAATAAAATTGATACGGACATCGACAGTTCACAGGTCTTGCTACCAAAATGGTAAATAAGTATAACAGGATTCTTGTTAGAACCACAGATGCATGTTCCAGTTCATTCTTTACTCAAAATTTACTGCAATTTAACGAACTAATAGCCCTGGTTTTTCTCTCAATAAATGACGAACACAAACAGAAACAGTAGGCACAAATTAGTTAGTGGGAACCTAGAAAGAAGAAAAAATGCAACATAACAGCACTCCATAGAAAGTAGTATGCAGTAGAAGAAAATCCAATCTCCCCATAAACTTCATTTGATTAGCTAAAGCATTTAATCGTACCAATAGTTTCGAAGCATCAAAACATTTCTACAGAAAATAAGAAACCAATACTACTTGAGATACATGGAGTCGAGGAATGAACTTCGTGTTGTCAATGCCAACCAGATACTCTTCTTTCGAAGTAGTATTTGATAATCCACTGATTTCCATCCATTTCATCTTTTGCAAATGACAAAAAAACTAACAGACTGAATTCAGTGAGAACCTAGCTTCAGCATATCATTCCTGTCCAATGCTCTCATCATCACGAACCAAAGAAGGAGGCCAGGCCATATTATACAGATGGGCGTCGCCGTCAAAGCTCCCCTCTAGCAGTAGCTCAAGCTCAATAGTGTCCAATGGAAGGGAGAATAACCAGCCATGGAGTGTGCCAGCATGGGTGATGCATGTGGACGACAAGTGCACGAGTCCGGACCTCACTTGCACGATTTTGAGATCAAGCTGCACGTTAAGACCGGAGGCATGAGTGAGCCGATCGAGTTCCGCAGCCAGAGAGAGTATGGTATGCTGCGCCCAAACCTCCGTCCCATCCACACTCCGGCGAGTCCAGACATGGAGGAAGAAACCTAGTTCATAGATGATGCACAGTTCACCATTCCTAGTCTCCCCAACAGCGAAATTCTGTCCGGCCACCTCCACCAGCGGGGGCAGATCCACAAAGGTGATGTCCATGGTGGCGGTGTCAATCCTTATCATGCGCGCTTCCCCCTGATAGGGCCAGAAAATGGAGCCACCCACCAGCGTGCCGGCCATGTACTTTAGGCTGCAGTTTCCACCGACGTCCACCCACGGCCGGATGGCCCACTTCCAGGTCTCCGACGAGAAGACGGCGACGCGGACCCTGTGCCGATCCGAGCAGACGCAGGCCACTCGGAACGACCAGGGGCTCTCCTCGGAGCACAGCAGGTGGAAACCGAGGACGGCGAAGTCGAGGGTGCTCCCGGCAGAGATCTTGGCGGGGACCGGAGGGAGGACGTCGACGGTCCAGGTCATGGGGTTAAGGGCGGCGACGGACGGCTTGTCAGGCATGCCGTCCCACAGGAGGACGTAGCCGCCGCGGCAGTCCACGAGGCCCCATCCGGTGGACACGGGAGGGAGGGAGGTGAGGAAGAAGTCGCCGCGGCGGAGGGCGGCGGCCACGACGGGGTCGGATCGGCGAAGGGGCAGGAAGGAGGGGACGCCGCCGTTGTCTATCTCGAGGAAGAGGCCGATGAGCGGCGCCGGGTGGAGGGTGCGGAAGAGGCGGCGGAAGGGCGCGGAGGAGCGGACGGCGTGGAGCCATGGCCGGCAGGTGAACGCGGCGCGGACCAGGGCAGGGAGGTCCGGGAGGCGGAGGAAGATCTCGCGGAGGTCGTCATCGGTGAGAGAGAATATGGTGGTGGCGGAGGAGGCGGGAGAGGTGGAGTTGGAGGTGTTGGTGGTGGTGGTGGCGGCGGTGGTGGTCGTGGTGGTGGACGGAGCCGCCGCCGGCGGCGGCAGTTGACTGGCCATTGCTCGAGTCGAGTTGGTGAAGCGAATGAGCTTCTAGATGGATCCCTAACTTAAAAGTGTAATAGGGCCCATGTCCATAGTAGTATGTTATATGCTTTGGGCCCATGCCATTGCTCCTATGCTTTCGAAAAACGACACCCTTTTGTTTTTATCTTTTTCTTTAATTGCGAAAATATATAATAGTAAATTTTACAGCATATATTTATTTGGAAACTCAAAATGGAGTTATGGGGAAGCCTGATTTTTAAAATATTTGAAAACAGAATTTTAAAGATTTAAAAATCTGAAACAAATACCTCGATTTGGATAATGCCGTGCTTTTATCAATGTGCAAAATTACAACTCAAAATCCCTTATATTAGAGGCTATTTGTCATTTTGTGTAACCTTTAGTATTAAATATTTTAAGTTGATATTTTACACATTGATAAAGTACAACATTGTCTAGCGGGGCATATGTACTTTCCTTAACAAGAAAGAAACTACGGTAAAATATATCATGTGTCTTCGCGTGCTTCACTATGGTTACTCCGTTCCTTTTATTGCCTTTACTCGCTTACTAGATAGATTTGCATGTAGAAAAATTCTCCATAGTTGCATATCTAGAGAATTTATCTTTATGTCAAGTCTAAAATCTGAAAAAGTATTAAATTTGGAGTAGCACATATTCACCACCCCTCTAGGTGCACATACGATCTATTTCTACGATCCATTTCACCTGCACCAACTCCAAAAACGATGATCTCTTCTCTTGAGGAAGAGTGCACCGAAATCGTCGCCACATTGTCCGATCTGGTAGACCCAAATCTAGGGTTCCCCTAGAGGCACGAGTGAGCAAACGATGGTTGCAACAACACTGCCTTCAACAAGGTAATGACGCCTAGACGCTGCCGTCACCATCATGATCGGAGTCGGTGCTCAGTTTTCACCAATAGTCACGCATTCGCAAATCACGAGTGGAGCAAGATATGGAACGCCACACCCAGCCACACATCGGGCAACCACCTCTGACCGAGCAGGAGAACACCACCTCCATGAGTGCCAAGCTTATGGTCTTTAAATTTCAATACTCGCAGCTTCGAGGATGGTGTGAAGCTCGTCAAGCTTTGAGTTTCTGAAACAACTGTTCACATTCATTATCTTTGTACGATAATGATGCCTCGGATGCTTCCAGTCAATTAGCGCCACAACTGAGGACGTGGACAGAATCTAAGGAGTTCAAACTTCAAACAACAAATTGTATGTGTGTCCTCTGTGTACGTACGTACTTTAAAGTGTAGTGCGGTTCTACACTTCTACTTACACGTGCAGCACACAAAAGTACAGGTAGATAAAAGATAAAATACTCGTACACTAAACAACAGAGTACACGTATAGTCGGTTTTTCGTAGTACGAAAAAAGTTTGTCTAAATTTAGCAACATGAGAAATGAAAGGCTAAAAACCGGTCCATAATTCGGATTGACGAATCTAAACATTTTTCATTTCAAATTGGAATCTCAACAAAATGCATATATACAACATCTCACCGTCGCATTTTGAAGGAGAAATCTCAGCAAAACTCCACTTTCCTTGACACCTCTCAAACATGTCACGGCCCATCACATGTGACACGTCACACGTGACAGAATAGAGAAAATCACAAGACCTTGGGCCGAATTTCGGGGCGCGTGTGTGTGTGTGGGAGGGGGGGGGGGGGCGAAAATGTAAGTTGCAGGCTGATTTAATGGATAAATAGGCCAAATATCTATAAATAAAAGCCTAATTTTTCATGGGCTGGGGGCGGTGGCCCTTTTCGCCTCAAAAAGGCCCGCCAGTGATCACAACTAAACTTTGCAAAATACCGCCCGGAAATCCACTTTTGATCCATATGCTCATGGTAGCGAATTTTTTAAAAAAATATATCAAAAAATCTAAAAAAAATTGGCACGTAAATCTTAACATTCTATGTGCTCACAAAGTCGTTTCACGAAAAACCGATATGTTATGTGTCCTGTATGAAAAAAGATAAAGAAATGTCTTGTTACCTCCACCTTTTAAGCGTCAAATTTTATCTTTTTACACACAATAAAAAACATATCGATTTTCCATGAAACGACTTTATGAGCACATAGAATGTCAAGGTGTACACGCCAAATAAATTTCTAATTTTTTTAACATTTTTAACTTGTGTTTAAAATCCAATTCAAAAACCAGGAGAATATGCTCCCCAGGAGTCAAATTCAAAACGGCGCGTCCCTAATACCGCCCTTCTTCATACTATTATGACATTATCCGCCGATTTTCGCAAGCATCTGCCATATGCAAGGTTAACGGGTCCTTGAATTGAAAAGTGCTTGCAGCTCCTGACCTTAGTGGAGCTAGGTTTTTTTTTGTTAAGTATCTTTAGGTCTCAAAATGTTATAAGAATATTTATCATCTGTGATATGCACATAGAAAAAAAGTGATGTACACATAGAAAGAAAAATATCAGGATTAAAACTTTTTCCTTTTTTCAGTCACATATTTTTCTTTTTCTTAAGTCTAAAATACATTGCTTTTTGACGAAATCTTGCAGATCAATATTTTTACTCCCTCCGTCCAAGAATAGATGTCTTGGGTTTTTTAAATTTTGAATGAATCTATATATAAAATAGTGTCTAGATTTATCTAAATTTTGACAAATTTAAGACATCTATTTTGAAACAGAGAGAATACAGTTTTTAGGGGCCCAAAGCAAATACTCCCTCCGACCCATATTATTGACTTGGATTTGTCAAAATTTGGACGAACCTATATACTCCCTCCGACCTATATTAGTTAATATGGATTTGTCAAAATTTGGACGAACTTATATACTAAAATAGTGTCTAGATTCATTTAACCTAGACAAAACCAAGTCAATTAATATGGATCGGAAGAAATACTAAATAATGTCTAGATTCATCCAAATTTAGACAATTTAAAGTCAAAGGTCAGTAATAGAATGTTGCGGACATGGGCCCCTGCGTACATATTCAACGGCCAGTGATCCACCCAGAAGCTCATTCGCTCCAGCCTCCACTCGAGCAATGGCTAGTCAACGGCTGGCGGCGGCGGCTCCGTCCAGGTCCACTGCCGCCACCGGCACCGGCATCGGCACCGACGCATCCGCCACCACCTGCACCTCCACCTCTCCCGCCTCCGCTGCCACCACCATATTCTCCCTCACAGAAGACGACCTCCGCGAGATCTTCCTCCGCCTGCCGGACCTCCCGTCCCTCGTCCGCGCCGCGCTCACCTGCCGCCCATGGCTCCGCGCCGTCCGCTCCTCCCGGCCCTTCCGCCGCTCCTTCCGCGCCCTCCACCCGGGGCCCCTCATGGGCCTCTTCCTCAAGATAGGCGACGCCGTCTCCCCCTCATTTCTTCCCCTGCCCCGATCCGACCCCATCGTCACCGTCGCTCTCAGCCGCGGAGACTTCTTCCTCACCTCCCTCCCGCCGTCGCCCAAGGGATGGATCCTCTCGGACTGCCGCAACGGCTACGTCCTCCTGTGGAACGGCATGGAGGACAGTCCGTCCGTCGCCGCCCTCAACCCCATGACCTGGGCCGTCACCGTCCTCCCGCCGGTGCCCGGCGAGATAGCGGCCGGGAGCCGCCGCGACGTCTACTTCATCGGCTTCAACCTGCTCTCCTCCGAAGAGAGCCCCTGGTCGTTCCGTGTGACCTGCGTCTGCACGGACCGGCGGAGCGTCCGCGCCGCCGTCTTCTCGTCGGAGACTTGGGAGTGGGCCATCGGGCCGTGGGTGCGCGTCGGTGGAAGATGCAGGTTCAAGTTCATGGCCGGCACGCTGGTTGGTGGCTCCATCTTCTGGCCCTATCACGTTGAGGCGAGAATGGTAAGGATCGACACCGCCACCATGGATGTCTCCTTCGTGGATCTGCCCCCAGGAGTGGTGAAGCTCTTGAACAATATCGGTGTCGGGGACACTAGGAATGGTGAACTCTGCATTGTCTATGCGTCTGATTTCGTCCTTCACGTTTGGGTTCGTCGTCCTAGTGCTGTGGACGGGGCCGAGATTTGGGCGCTGCAGACTACACTCTCTCTGCGTGCACAACTCGATCGGATCGCTCACGCCTCCGTTCCGGACGTGCTGTTCCGTCTCCAAATTCTGCAAGTAAGGTCCGGGCTCGTGCACTTGTCGACGACATGCATGACCCATGTTGGCACACTCCACAGCTGGTACTTCTCCTTTTCATTGGAGACTATGGAGCTTGAGCTACTGCTTGACGCCAACTCCGATGGCGTTGCCCATCTCTACAATATGGCCTGGCCTCCATCTTTGGTCCGTGATGATGATGATGAGGGCATTGGACAAGAAGAATGATGTTGAAGGTTCTCAAAGAATCCAGTCTGAAGTTGTCTATCATCTGAAGATCGAGGAAATAGATGGGAATTTGTGGGTATGAGTTAACTACTGTTGCCAAATACTCTGCTGATGCAAAAGAGTAGTATCTGGTTGGTTGGCACTGACAACCTGAAGATCATTCCTCGACTCCTTGTATCTTATATGCTGATTGCTTATTCCCATATATAGAAACCTTTGGATGCTTTGAAACTATTGGTACAACTTATGCTGGAGCTTATGGTTTATGGGGAGATTGGATTTTCTTCTGCTGCTACTTTCTATGGTGTGCTGATATGTTGCATTTTCGTTTTGGTTTACCAGACTCTGTAAGTTTCATTATGATTGATGGAACTGGGGAGAAAATCCCTTTTAGTCTAAAAAAAATTAACCAACTTGTGCATACCTTTTGTGTCTGTGTTCCTCATTTATTGAGAGAAAACCCAGGAAGGCTGGCATTGACAACCCGAAGATCATTCCTCGACTTCTTGCTGTATCTTAAAGTACTGCTTGCTTTTTTTTGACAGAAAAGTACTGCTTGCTTATTCCCATAGAAACCTTTGGATGCTTTGATACTATTTGTACAAGTAATGCTGGAACTTATGATTGTTATTGAGAGATTGGGTTATCTTATGCTGCTGCTTTCTATGTAGTGCTGTTATGTTGCATTTGCTTCTTTCTATGCCCCCATTAACCAATTTGTGCCTAATGTTCTGTGTTCGTTTTCATCATCTATTGGGTGGTAAACCAGGGCCACTTGTTCTGTAATTACATTAAGTTTTGAGTAAAAGTGAACTATCAAGCATCCATCTATCAGTGATTCTAACAAGAATCTGGTTATACATACTTACCAATTTGCTAACAAGGCATGTGAATCGTTGATGTCCGTAGCAATTTTAGCATGCTAAACTTCGTTGCATGCCCAACTTATAATATAGACAACTTTTAAGTGCTTAATAACTACTCCCTCCATTCCAAAATATAAGACGTTTTAGGTTTGTGAAGAAAACGAATCTAGACTTATTTTAGTATGTAGTTCATTCAACTTTGGAATGAATCTACACACTAAAAAAAGTCTAGATTCATTTTCTTCACAAACCTAAAACGTCTTATATTTTGGAACGGAGGGAGTAGCTTCTTTTTGGATATGTTTCATGCCAAACTTTTGAAGCGGCTTGGTTATGATTTGTTATTATTGTATTAAAGTGCGTTCAAAAGTTAGTTTTGTCCATTTCCATAGTACTCCTATACTTCTGTAGTGTAGTTTTGTCTAGCTATAGAACTCCTATACTTCTGTAGTGGCTTGGACGCTTGGTTATGATTTGTTATGATTGCATTGCATACTTATAGACAATACTATTCATCCACTTTTATGATTGATATATACTCCCTCCATTTCAAAATATAAGATGTTTTAGGTTTGTGAAGAAAATGTATCACTTCTTTTAGTGTCTAGATTCACTCCAAACCTGATTGAACCTATATACTAAAAATAGTCTAGATACATTTGCTTCACAAAGCTAAAACATCAACGGAGGAAGTACTATGCATCCGCTTAATCCTTTTACTAGACGTGAAGACCTCACTTCTCTAATAGTAATAGTTGTGGTTCAGGGATTACCACATGCTACTAGAAAACATGCTATGTTTTTTACAGAATCAGCAGCGCTGCATTCTTTTCATCAAGAGAGAACAACAAGTTACAGGTTACAAATTAAAAAATTCAGTTAGCTGTCATTTGTACAAAAATTTAACAAAGTAGGCTACATCTCCCTGATCTAGTGAACTCCCTTGATTCCAGACTGAACCCAGACCTTTAGCTTGTTGCTTGTCTTGTCACACAGAGAAAGAGCTGAGCGCTTTAGCGTTGAAAATCCGAGCGTAGCGTTCTGTTTCTTGCCATATGCCCCCACCAGGCGATCATGACCGCCGATGAGCAATGACTTGTTCTTCTAGCCTCCAATCTATTGTGCACCATTCGTCTAAACTTGCCGTTTGCGTATTGGGCATCAAGTGAAGAGGGAAACCAAACTTAGTGAAGCAGTATCCCTGAATGCCAGCAGCGCATAGGCAATTAACAGGTAGATGCACTGGATTTTCTTGTCCCAGGTTGCAAAGGGCACGACAATGGTTGTGCCGCCGGTTCCTTTTAGCAAGATTGTCGGCTGTGAGACATTTACCTTGGATAGCAAGCCACACAAAAGAAACGAACCTACACTGGGATCTTGATTTGCCATATGAGTTCTCTGTAGTTGAATTCAGTTCTGCTCATGATCTTGATTGTGATATGCCGGGCTGGATGAGTATGTGCCATCATGCGTCCACTAGCACTTTGAAGAGAGCCAGTCCAGAGGTCAATATATTCTTTTAGCACCTCTTCTGGTGGATTTGGCTTGAACAGAGTGAATCCACATGCGGATCATCAAGCCCGCCGAAACCGAGAGCTTCCGGCCTTTGCTATGTCCCTGGTGTGTGGTCTGCAGTTTACAGATTTTCAAGTATATCCATCTAGTCCACTTTCTCTTCTGGACTTTATGTCCTACTAATAACGTTGTAACTACAATGGACTTGTGGAATGGCCATGAGACATTTACATTGTATATGGGGATTTTCAAATTTGTCGGATGTGAATCTGTTCCAGTGTAGTCTGAAACTTGAACTATGTAACTCTTGGTAATAAGATTTTGATATGTGAATCAACAATTGTTACTTCTAGAGAACATGATGTGAGTACATAACCTACTTATGTAGATCTGTTTGTGTGAGACTGGATTCTGAGCATTCATTATATCAAGCCTTAAATAGGTTTGCGCCAATACCTTTGTTGCTGCAAGAACACCTTAAAATTAATTTGAGCTACACTTGAGGGGAAACACAAAATGATGTGAAATGATATTGAGCCAAGTAGTGATGCATTTTGAGTTTCCAAACTGAACTAGCAAGTTTGCTGTGTGTGAGTCATTTTTGAATGCGTAACTACTGAAGGTACCAATTTTGACAACACCAGGCCAGACCACCTGTGGTTTTTTATACGCGGGATGGTTGGCAATTTGCTGTCATTTTTATAAGCATGATGAACAATAAACTTTCGCTGGTGTACTCTTCACATCTTGCCCAAGATACCGATATTGTGATTTTTAAGTTTTTGAAGAGTATAATCACAGCAATCAACCACACCATAAGAATTCACCACAAAAAAGATCAGACCATATGGTATTACAGTAGTCTTTTGTTTACGCTTTCTTCTGAAGCTTTTTGGGGGATAAAAAAGAAACTTTGTACTCTGACTGAATTTGGAGAAGACACTTGGTACTCTGACTGAATTTTCTTAGGCAGAGGGATATAACAGTGCAACCAAGATGCCTAGTACTGAATTGTGGCAGTAAGCATTAGTCAAGCAATTAAACATAACAAACAATAAAAATGCAACAAGATAAAAGAGCAGAGGTCTATAAGTTGAATGCTCAAAAATTTTAACATTGTTCACACGTTCATTGACATCTCCAGCAAACTCCCTAATCAGCAGGTAACTGAGACCTCAACCAATACATCTGGATTGCAAAGATATTAAAATAGAGGTATCCCAGGCAGCATCCTCCTTTACGCGTTTTCAGCAACAGGGTACTCGAAGACGACCTCCTTCCCGCAAAGCCTGCGGTAGACAGCAGAGAAGGTCTCCAGCTTGTATTCCGTGTTGTTGCGCTCCTTTGGGTCCAAGTAGATCTGAAAGGACAGAACAACAGAATCAGTAACTGCATTGAGAGCTTAGCAGGCAGAAAGTGTTAAAAGTGTAAGATGCTGCTAGACTAGAGCAAGAACTAGGACATGACCAGGTTCATAATTGTCAGCTAAAGCAGCAAGTAGAGCACTATCAACACAGTAATATGCTTCGACCAACTTCTTCAATAAGATTTATACATGGTAACCAATGGACTCAGAAGTTGCAGAGTGTACTACCTTGATGACCTTGGCACCATCCAAACGGTATCTGATGCGTTTCCCCACGATTTCAGCAGGGTAGGCGACATCCTCCAAGATACCATCATGAACAGATGTCAGAGTTCTGGTGCGAGGGCGCTGGACAGCTGACCCCTTCTTGGGTGGCCTCACAATCTTCCTTGTCGCAACGACGACAACATCCTGTGTAAGCGAAGAAGCACATGATCAGTTCACTATTTTGGTCAGTCTTTAAAAGTTTAAACCAGAGGACGAAAACAACCAAATACCAAACCGAATGAACTACATTTAATACAGAGATGATCTGGAACAGAGTGCACGGATTTACAGTAAAAGCAAGTAACTTAACACGAAGCTCAAAACTTCAAAACATCTGAACTCATGTTTGGATGCAAATAGATAAGGCTAGACTTGTAGGTTTAGCCGCAGTAATACTTTGATTGCTTGCAACTAGGTTATCACAGATAACAAAATCACCACCTACTGCGCAATTTTGCAATCATTTCAAGGCATGTAGAAGGCTGATGCATCTACATGTTCATATACACAAACAGCAAACATGCCATAAATCAAGTAGTACTTGCAAGCTTTCAGAAGTGCTAGACAATCCATTGTTAGGTGTGTGCTACAATCTCCTTCTAATGTGGTAAACTGACAATACTGGACTCTAGCAGCTACACAAAGCAAGCATCTTCCTATAACTTATCTAATTGTTCAGCGCTTCTACTGCACGGTACAGCTAAATCCAGTATTTGGATAGCAGCAAGGAAGTGCTAAATCGAGGCAAAAGAAGACTATCACCTTGCCGCTGAACTTCTTCTCGAGCTCCCTGACGAGCCTGACGTGGATCTTCCGGAAGGCCTTGCGGAGGCGGTACGGCACGTGGATCACCACGGCCTTCCTGTTCCCGACCACATCCATCTGGCTGCGAACGCAACACATCATCACGCGTCAGCACCGGGAAATAACGTAGAGGCTGGGGAAGATGCGGCAAACGGCGGAGGAGAACTTACATCGCGGTGTTGATGTAGAGGTCCTTGAGGTCGCTCTTGAACTCCTGGTTGCCATTCTCCAGATCAAAGAAAGCCTGCGAGAGATGTATGTAACCAAGCGTGTCAGGCCTTGACCCATCTGAACGCGGAAGAGCAGCTTTGGAAATTGCAGAGGGGTGACGGGGGAGACGGGAGGAGAATCCTTCACCTGCGCGACGGTGTCCTCGAACTCGGTGGGGTCGACGCCCTTGGCCTTCTGGATCTTCCTCCTGGCGGTGTACATCTTCCCTTCGCTGCGGCGGCGCGGACGGCGGCACGGAGAGCGGCGGCGGCGGCGCGGGGAGGGACGAGGAAGAGCGAGCAGGGAAGTGGAGACGACAGCTCTTAGGGTTCGAGCGGAGAGCGATCTTATACCCTAGTCCTGGTGAGTGGGCCGACGAGCCAGGCCGCTTATACTTGGTCTATCGGCCTGGCCCAGATAACATGAGGTTTTATCCCGCATATACTATCGGGATTCTCGGCCATGCCAAATTGATCACTTTTCTATAAAAAAAAACTCAAATGTTTTTTTAACAAATAGATCACTTGGCCACTGCATTTTGAGAGGACTATGAAAGATATAGGAATTTAAAATGCATTAAATAAATAACATAAATTAGGTGGATTACAAGGAAATTCAACATATAGTCTTGACCCACTTGAGTGGCGGAACCGTCGGCTCAACCGTTGAACGACCATGGAGTCATTGGGCATGTGTTGTCCATGTTCGAAAGTTGGAACGGCTACCAAAAGTGTCGTGCTACACTTACGGATGGATCCTACGTAATAAACTTACGGACAACATGTGGCATCACTCAAATTTGCACATATTAAACAGTTGCTCTGAGAATTCAGTGCATGATGTATGTCACATATTAAACAGTTGCTCTGAGAATTCAGTGCATGATGTATGTCTGCATGCCACGTACGATTCGTAGGAGTCATTCCGTAATAAATCGCTCGCAAACATAGCATTATTGGTGTTGTAATGTATAGGCTCTAGTCGTGAAGACATCAAGATGAGTTGGTTCTGATGTATGATCTGAACTTTTTGGATGGTGTTTGGTGTCTCTAAATTGTCTGCAAAGTTTCATGAAGAAAAATATGCTCTCAGGGTACCTTAATCGTATTTTTACAAGGTTATAGAAAATATTTTTTTCACGGAATTTTGCATGTGCACAAACAACATGGAGATGTGCATGTACGGCATTTTCACATTTTTTTAACATTTTTATGTTCTCCTTTAGCCGGGAGGTTATGCACCCAATCTCTTCTATGAATTTTCGATATCAAATAAAATACATGAAAATATATTGGTGAATGGTGATAAATATACTGAGACTAACTTAGTATTGTGTATGTGGATATGTTTTTCTATAAATTTTATCAAACTCAATTTGTTTTTGGATTTCACTTAGGTTAACACTTTTTTTAGCAACCCTGCCTTTTCAATTAGAAGAAGGAAAACTACATATGTTTATATTAAGATGGAACATGCCAAAACCACAACACTAGTTAAAATCAGGGGAAAAACCTAATTAGGCTTAGCTAGGATCTCTCTGAAGAATAATATCCTCTCTAGCAATGGATGCGACCTCAACATAGGTTAGACGTTTTCCCGTAAAGATCATGTGATTCCTTTTTTTTCATACATTCCACCAAATATAGAGAAGACTGCCGTTTAGGCGCACCGTTGTGCTTTTTGGGTTTTCCATCAACTAAGTCGTCCCACCAATCCAAAGTGGAGAGGAAGGTGTGGCCATGTCATTGTCCTAGCTTACAATTAGGTTAACACTAGAACTTGGATTAATATGGAAATGAGAGAGTAGTTAACAAGTGAAGGTCGATTGTGATGTTTCTGACACACATAAGGCGGATATGTATCACTAGGAAGTCAGGGCATCTCTATCGGGCCGACCCATACAGTCACCCCAAACGGTCTGTTTTTGTCTGTTTGGATCGGCCCCCGGTCGATTTGGGTAGGGAGTCCAGCATGTCCGGCCAGCTGCGCCTAGCGGCGCGACCCATTTGTCCACGCTGGGCGAGGCAAAAAAAATTCAGATTCAAACACAAACAGTTCACGCTAAAAACATGCAAGATTCGAACTTAATTTACATTCAAAATATATAAAAACGAATTTAAACTACTACTAGCCCTGGGTACTGAACTACGCGCGCCGGCGCCGTGTCACGACCCGGGATCAGGGCTAGACAAATATCAAATCTTCATCTGACATAAGCCTAACCTAAATTCCAAAGTGCGTAGGAAATGATCGGTAACATTACAGAACATACGAACTATATATTAATAAGGTAAACTCTTAAGAGAGTTACAAACCAGTCATACAAGCCAGGGGTCACAGACCCATCATTACAACAAAGAACGGAAGCAAACAAATTGTTCTAAACAACAAACTTAGCAAAGGGCCTAAGAGGCCTTAAACAGAAGTAGCGACCCTTCCATAGATCCTAGGCTGCTGCCCGGGAACCCCGACTACTCGTCGACTTCGACGTAGAAACCACCTTCGGTTGGAGTAGCTTCATCTGTAGAAAACATCAACGAGGCAAGGCTGAGTATAGGGTGTACTCCGCAAGACTTATGGCTAGTGGAGTTATTTTGCATAAATCTATCTTTTGTTTTCAAAACAAGGAGAAGAAACACGTCTAGTTAGGTTATTTTCAAAAGGGATAAGAAGACTACAACTCTAGCTCTTTGAAGTCATCTTTGTTATCCACCAAGTACCATCATCAACTGAACCTCTCTTCCCGGACTACCCCCTCAAACTATCCCGAGGAAGTACTCCGGATCTCACATTAGTTGGCCAAGTTTTATCATTCGGTTATAGTTTTCTATGATCATAGAATCCGTTCCCAAGTCGTATTTTGATGTTGAAGATGAAAATAATGCGGCCCTCCGACGGCTGGATGCTCTCGAGAAGAGCCTTGGTCGAGCGGAGAAAAAGTCCACAAATGCTGCAGAGGCCAAGGAGCGCGTGCAGAAAGAGGTTGCCGATCGCAAGGAGCAACTCGCTGATGTGGCTGCATGCGAGAAGGAGATGGCAAATAGGCTTATGATTGCAGCCAAAGCCTTCTCTGGTGAGTTTCCTTTCACCTGTTTTGGGTCTCATGTTTTTTCGACTGCGTCTTGTCTTGCTCTTATTCGGGTACGTTTTCTCTTTGGTTCAGACGCTTCGGGCATCACATTTGATCGTGGTGTGCTGGAGCATGGATATGCTCTGGCCGATGCCACCACAGCGATCGAAGATCGTTGTGGCACTGCTGCTGTCTCCTTGGCGAAGGCCAAGGAAGTGCTCAGGCGCTTCTACAAGTAGGTCATCCCCAAGGGCGCTGCTATTGAGGATGTCGACATCCTTGAGGATGCTTTGTCGGAGGACGCTCCGGCAGCGTATAAGCGCAAGCAGAAGGGCATCGGCGCCTCCATGGGGTTGGCGATGATGATGGCGTCCAGAGCGGATATAGAGCTGCCTCACATAACCTCCCAGATGCCGGCGGCTGCAGATGGTTTAGAGGTAGCGTTCACCCTCTTTGCCTCTCTTTGTAAGCGTTATGGGCCGAAACTTATTGATCTTCTGGCGGAGTATGCGACCAATCAGCAAGAGGAGGCCAAGAGCAGGCAGTCTGGCTCTGAGGCCACTCCGGATACGGGTGCCTAGGCCCCTGTGTTATAGTTAGGATAGTTTATCCTTTTTTTAATGTAATCTTTTGCTAATGAACAAACCCAACTTATGCCACGAGGTGGCCTTGATGTATATAAATTTATGTTTCGAGCTGTTGCCAGAGGTACTTGTGATGTTCATCTCTTGATTTGTTTGTCTCTAGGGTTCTTTGGGTGAGGTTCATATTGTCACTCTGAATGCCCCTAAGCCGCGACCATCCTTGGATGATGCGTCGCAGCTGGCTTTTCTTCGCGACCATGTCCATAGCTTGGAGAAGGATATCCTTGGCATTCAAGGACACACAAATGTGTAGAAGTCGAAGGCTGAGCGTGCCACTGCCAGGGAGGAGTTCTTGATGGGGGAGTTGCGGCAAATGAGCGAGCAACTGCAGTGTGAGTCTTCGTGGACTGTTGTTTCTTTCAGGTGAAGCTCTGCATGTTTGCTCATTGTTTGTGTTCTGCAGGTGTGAATCTCGTTCCGAAGGAAGAGAAAGAGCGCGTCCTGTTCGAATGAATTGCCTGACGCAACAGGACCTGGAAGCTGCTGGCATCTTAGTATTCTTCAGAATAGGTAGGTCCTATAAAGAATAACTTGATGTAAAATTTGTATTTTTTGAGTGGGCTCGTAGTGCCCTTTGTAAAATATGATAGGAAAATGAAATATGACAGCAAATTAGGAAGTTCAGAAGTTGGAAACACAAATTTAACCCACATAGTTTCCACACAAATTAGGTGATATAGCACCAGCAAACAGCCAAACACAAACAATAAATTAACCATGTCAAGATTCTAGTTTCAAACAACCCTTGTCTTGGAGGCTGTCCTGAACTTGGAGTTGCTTCCTTTGTTGCTTCACCACTAGTATATGATGCTTGGCTCACTGCTACACCTTCTTGCACTTCAGCATCATCTATATCACCACCTTCTGCACTGTCATCTAGCTCGAGTGGCATCTTTCGCCGCTTATTATCCATCCATGCTTGCATCTCTCTCTTGATCTCAGTGGTAGTTTTCTCACATACAAGCACATCTCCAAAGCCTCCTAAAAGATGTTGCTTCATCCTCTTGATACCATAGGACACAACCTTCCCGCAAAGGAGACACTCAACAATTTGTTTGTCTTCAGTTGGCCAGTATGCATATTTCCAACATGGATCCTTTGACTTGGCTCTCATTTTTGGATCCTTCTTTGGATCATAAGGCTCACCATTCTCATCCATGTCAATCTGCAATTGATCAACAGAGCAGAAATCAACAATCAGATGAGAAAGGGAGGTGGAGGTCTAGAGGGGAGAGAAGAACAGAGCAACAATCAGGCTGAGACTGAGGAGCACAGGACCACACGAGAGGGAGGAGTATAGCAGAGCTGCAGAAGGGGCGGCGGGAGATGGAGGAGAAGAGCTGCTGAAGGGGCGACGGGAGATAGAGGAGAAGAGCTGCAGAAGGGAGGCGGAGGGGATAAGCAGAGGAAGAAGCCAAGGAAGGCAGGAGGCTTACCGGACTTGGAGCGGACGAAGAGTGGAGGGCGGCTGCGTCGGTGAAGCTTGGTGGCGGCGGCTACGCAACTTTGCTTCCCTCTCTCTCTCTCTCTCTCCCGCTCAATTCACACTTGTTGTGGTCGATTGACCCCGCCTCCCGCTCGATTTCCTTTTCCCCTCGTAGTTAGGCGCCAATCCTCGCTGATCCCCTCTCGATTTCCCCCAAAAATCCCGCTAGATCACCCTGGGTGGGCGACCGAACTAGCCTAGTCGATGCCCAGACGACCGGGGCATCGCCTTTTTTTCCTGGGCGCGCGCCTAAGTGAAAAATTCTAGGCGTCGCTCCCAGTCATCCTCCCCAGCGCACCCCGACGCCTAGACGCCGTTTAGGCAACGATTAGGCGACGACTCCTGAACAAAGTTTACACCTTTTGAATGCTCCATCTTATGTAATTGTAGTTGGTATCATCTAATATTAATATATGCTCTTTTCCAAAAAAAAATCTTATGTAATTGTGTAAGCAAGTGGCGTGAAATGGTTACCCAAAGTCATAAGAAAATAAAAATGCATGAGAGGAGGTAGCGGGTAGCAGTGAGGAATGTGTAGTATGCTCTTAATTCTTACTACTTGAATACAAGTGATGTATTGCAAAAACCAAGAGGTATATTCTTGAGCAAGATCATTGAAGCTAGCTGCTGGTGGTGTAAATTTTGCGAACCTTTTAGCCTTGCAGTTCTTTTTTCGAAACGAAGGCAAAAGTTTTGCCTTATCCATTAGTCTTGTAGTTCTTGCAGTCTGCCTTTCCACCTTTTTCCGCAGCGAGACAAGTCGGTAATTCAACTAGATAGATTCCCTCTTTTCCTCGAAACAGGCATACGCCCAGCTATATAAATATAGCCAACAACATTAAGACCGCTGTTGGGCCAGACAGCACAACGCCCAAAAGAAAAAAAGAAAGAGAAAAGAAAAATAAGAGAAAACAAAGCCGACGATAGTGGCTCAACGAAACCGAGAATGACCCGCAACCGTTGTGCCCTCCAGAGAATTTCCACCACGATCCTAGCGCTCCGAAGCGTCGCGTATCAAGCAGCACCTTCAAGAAGGGAAACAACGACAACGCCGCTGCTGCCCGGACTGGTCCTAGGGTTTCCCCCGATACGCAACGGGAGGTGGGTAAGAGATACACCCGATGCCCTTCAAGAAGGACAGCGACACCCGCAGGCATCACAGCGTCGGTGTCTAGACGACAAGGATTTCTCCCGACCCCTCAAAAAACCACACTCACGGACGCTTCGGATTGCTCCACCAATCTCGACTCCCACCAACATACGCCACCGCGGTCTTGAAGTCATCCCCGTAGTTTCACCGAGACCCACGCTGCGAGGCTGGTTCGACCGAAGAGAAGAGGCTTCGGCGAGGGTCGGTGGTACAGTAGCACGCGGAAGGGAACTACCTCCACCGCCGAAGGCGATAGCCGACCGGATGAGGCCGCAGGGCAAACCGGGCCCTCACTGGCCCGGCCGAGCCTAAACAGGCTCGTGAAGCCCCACCGCTTCACTGCAGCAGGGGTGCCACCGTCTCCGCCAACCCAAGCATGAGACCCTTACTCCTCGGCCCACCAGAGGACCCGCCGTACTGCAAATCCCCGCCGCCAAGTGGTAGCGCCACCACCAACGTGCTCTCCCGGGCCAACCGGACCACCGTCGGTCTAGCCACACCCCATGACCCGTCCATGCTCGCCAAGCGAACGCAGCCGACACAGCTCTACAGGACCAGGGAGTCGAGAGCAGCGTGGTATGCGAGCACCTGCAGAACCAGAGGCAACGACTAGCTCCTCCGAGGCTCGCCTGGCCCAGATCGAGGCCCGCCTGGCCCAGATCCGCGCCCGCCAAGCCAAGGAAAGGGCCTGCCTAGCCTAGATCGGGCCCGCCTGGCCCAAACCTGGGCCGCGCCGTCGCCGCCGCACAGGGCCAGCAGTCCCCGCCCTCGCGCACCCCTGTCTGAAATCGCCGCCGCCACGTCGCCCCTGCACGAGCGGGCCAGGGCTGCCGCGTGCCAAGAAGGCCACCGACGACGCTGCCTCCAGAGCAGGAGGAGGACGCCACGGGAGCCCCCCGACCACGCCGCCCACTGCCTCCAGCTGCGGGATCCGCCCCGCCCGCGGCGCGCCGGCCACACCGCGCCGAGCACTGCCGGACCCGCCCACCTGCACTGCCGCCAATCGCCGCCGCCCCGCGCGACCCTCCTGGCGTCCGGGGAAAGAAAGGCCGCCGCCGCCAGCACCGCGCGGGCTTTGCCCGGCGGCCCTCGCTGGCGGCGGCGGAGGGGGGGGGAGGGAGGCGGGGGGACGAGAGGAGAGCTAGGGTTCCGTCGCCCCGGTCGCCCGCGGGGGACGACACGGAGCGTTTTTTCGCTCCTAGAACTCCTTTCCGCCGGGGCACGTGTACTTCCTCGAGAAATCCGGCTCTCCTCTCATAGATTAGATTCCCTCTTTTAGCAGGCAATGATTTTTTGAGGGGTGTATTTAACTAAGTTGATTTGAATGAAATGATTTGTAGCATGCATAATCTTGTGCACCCATCCCAAGACTTGTTCTTGCTTTTGTTATTTATTCCTTGGAGGCTTGTAGCTCTTAGCTTTGTCTTTGAGAGGAATTGTTTGAGGTGCATGAATGTCATACAGGATTGGCTGGCAATGTGCTACCAAATCAAGACCAACTAAGATGTGCCAATATTTTATGAGTGAAAGGCCTGAAAGTCAAATGTTTGGCCTCGGCAAGTTTGGATTATTTCTGACATTTATATATGGTGGAGGGAGCTAGTACACAGCCTATAAATACATTCTTACTTTGATGGAAACGCTGGACCATCTAGCTATAGCTGTATCACGTTTGCGGCAGCAATCCAACAGTTGTATTTACATATGGTGATATCAACCTCTGCATCGGCTTGCCAAGTGAGGGTGTGTAAGATGATCAGCTATACATGAATCTCCCTCGGTGCTAACATCGATTACACTGGTTTTGATTTGTCTTGCAAAAATGGTCTAACTTTAATTTGTTTTGTACAGGAACAATCAGGTCCAGAGGAAGGGGTACGCCCCCTTTCTGGGATAAAAAAGGAACCATCTTCACATCCAAGATTGGCCCAACGTGTCTCGGAGTACTGGTACGAAGAAGCTGAACAACGGTTGTGGCCCAATTCTGATGAGTTAGAGATGGAAGGATTGCTAGGTGCTATCAATTTCCCTGATAGACAGGTTCTGGTTGAGGAGTGGACAAACGAAGCCCGACAGTTTGAGGCTGAGTTCGGGGAGATAGAAATGAAGATACACAGGTTCCCTGCAAGCCTACGAGGTCTCGGCCGGCGGTATATCGTCCCGATGGCTGTGGCCATCGGCATGTACCACCACAGCTCAAGAAACCTGCAGGAGATGGAGAAGGTGAAACGTGTAGCTGCACACCACTTCATAAAGGACTCGGGACACACATTTGACGAGATGTATGCAGCAGTCTTCTCCATCATAGGCACTTCCCGTGGCTTCTACGACACCAAGATCGACGTCGGAGATGTTGAATTTGCAGATATTATGTTCATTGATGGTTGCTTCTTGCTGCAGTATATGCTTATGTGTACCGGCCGTGCCAAGCTGCCACCGTCGTTGCTGTCTTGCTTTGAATCCAACCAAGCTTGCATCAGCAATGACATAATGCTGCTGGAGAATCAGCTTCCCTGGCTGGTTATCGAAACCCTAAGGAGGTTTAGGTCCGTGCATGTGGAGGAGTTCATTGGTAAAATGGGTCGCACACTCCAAATCAGGGGAGGCATGGATAGGGGACCAGTTGTCTTGGATGGTGGGTACACGCCGCCGCATCTCCTTGGCATCCTCTGGTTCTACAAAACTGGAAGCGGAAATAGTGGGGCGACCCTGTCTGATCCAGATGGTTTTAGATCAATGTCAAAAATCATTAGCGCCATCGAGCTCGAAGAGATCGGCATCAAGCTGACAGCCGGCAAGACGACCAAGTTTATGGACATGGGCATCAAGAAAGGATTCCTCTCATGCGAGATCTTTCTTGCGCCACTTTTGCTGGATGACATAAGATCATGCTGGCTCGTCAACATGGCGGCGTTCGAGGTAAGCGTCGGCATGGCCACAAGTGCTGGGCATGGGACTTATCAGATTAAGGCAGTGGTGTGCTCCTACCTTGCTGTTCTTGCGATGCTCATGGATCGAGAGGAGGATGTGCACGAGCTGCGCTCAAAGCGTCTGGTGCAGGGAGAACTCACCAACAAGGAGACACTCGACTTCTTCAAGATGCTTGTCAAGCGCATTAGTGGCGGCCCTCTCTACATCCACATCATGAAAGAGGTTGAGGCCTACAAGCTCAACAGGTGGATATGGATAAAGGTGCACCACTTCGTCTACAAAAACTTAAAAGCCATCTTCACGGTGTTCTCAATCATTGGTGTTCTTGTGGGCATCTTCAAGACTCTCCTCTCTCTCAAGAAATAGTAGCTTAATCTACATACATGGCATGCATCATCATCATCATCTTCTCAAAATTCTTCTGTTGGGGTTGCGCCACAGTATACTTCTCCATATGTACATGGATCATGGGATGCATCTGAATCAGGAATATAGTAGCACCCGATGTTGGTTATTTATTGGGCATGAATCACTAGATCAATACAGTAATATCACCAGACAAGTACATCATGAAAGAGGTAGAGAGAATTCAGAGCAATGGTCGCAATGGTCCTATGACGAATCTGAACATAGATTTTGCCCTGTCATTCTGAACTTTGCAGCCATCAATAGGTACTATCCATTTCACCCAAAAATGCGGCAAGTCATTTGCATTTTCAGGCTTTCAGCCATGGGGAGTTGCCTCCAATTCTCTATGTCATCTCAATTGTACTGTTCTCTTCACATCACAAGAGCTAGTTGTTTGGTTGGTGACCGAGTCAGCTCTTCCACCACCATCCGCAAAAAAGAATAAAATACATTAAGAAACACCAAATCATAGAAATACTGCAAAAAAGAATATGACCTGGTGAAATAATGTACCGGGAATATATGTGCCTTAATTTTGCAAGTTGGCATTTCTTCAAGGTCTAATAATGCTGTCCGGATAGAAAAAAAAAGAATATCATCACTTGTAAATTATGTTATAATCTGTAAAGTCGTGTTTAGCTGTGTCTATCCATGACGAAGTTTCACAACAAGTAGATCATACTTTTATGAGACGACCTCAAGTAGACAATAATTAATTTAACAGCCGTGAATGGTAACGACTTGTGGACGTTGCTGGGGCTAGCAAGCAACCATGTGATTTGATGCTTCAACAATCCACCTTAGGAACGATTTGTTTCTTATCTTAACGAAGCAGGACCTGATCAAACCTAGATAACATGACAGGGGGTTGTGAATAGATAATGGTGTTCACTTACTTCCCCCGTTTCAAAATATAAGATATTTTAGCTTTGTGAATCAAATGTATCTCGACTTCTTTTATTATATAGGTTCACTCATGTTTAGAGTGAATCTACACAATAAAAAAAATCTAGATATTTTTTTTTACAAATCTAAAACATCTTATATTTTGAAACGGAGGAAGTACAAGACAAACCAATTGTCAAATCTCTTTGCGCGTAGGGAGAGAGAAGTATAAAAGTATACCCATCGATGCACTGGCCTTACGGGCCTTATCTTTGATTCGCTTGATTATAAACATAGAGAACTTTCATGTCATGAATTGTTATGAACGAATACGAATGGGGCTTATTCCGATGTTCTATATCTAATCAATTGAATTGTTCATCTCACGTCGCAAGAGTTCATTGTTCGGTTGGTGGTCGTGTCAGCTCTCCGGCCACCATCCGCATATGAACAAAGTATAGGCGTGGCTGTACACGTGGTAAACATATACTATCGTAGAAACGGTGTAAGAGCATTTCTAACCCATCCCCTATCGGCCGTTAGAGAAGTATATTTTTTCTTCTAACGGTCGGAGCCAACTCTAACCCATCCCCAAACGGCTTTAGAGGAGAATATTTTTTAGGAATTGGCCTCGTCGACTCGCAAATATAGGCCACAATTCCCATATTTTTTTCTTCTCCACCCTGTCGCCACTGTCCCGTCGCACCATTCTCACCGGCGTTGCCCCCGCCGGCCACCGTTTCCCCCCTGCCACCTTCCTGAAGCACTGCAACCCCATTTCTCCCCATTCGCCCCTGTCATGGCTTCTCGCCGTCACCGGAATCACCCCTAGAGCCGCCGCATCAAGGTGGATCCCGCCTCCGGTCGGAACCGAAGAAAGCTCGTCTCCGGCCATGGCGAGGTCAATTTTGGTCGGGAAAAGCCTAGGGAGGTGAAGGAGGCGGTGTAGAGCGACCGCGGGCGTCAAGTTAGTGGCCATGGCCGAGGTCCATGGCCGGATTCCGATGAACTTCTCACGGCGGCGAAGACGCTGGTTTGTGGCCGTTCAGTCGTTGCACGGCCACCAGGAGGGCGTTTGTCGGCAACGACCTTGCCGTCCGTCCTTCCTCTAGCCTGCCCGGTCGTCGAGTCCCCTTTTGGCCGGCGCAACTACTCCAGCCGCGATCTGCCCCTCCGTCGCGCACAAGGTACATCCAATTCGGTTTGTAATATTCAACTACTGGATTTATTACATTTATTTGGGTTTGTAATAATGAATAATTTGATTTATTACACTTATTTCGGTTTGTAATAGTAATAGTTTTGTCCAAAAGTTTTGATTTACAAAAAACAAAATTTTACTCCTCTAAACTTTTTGGGGATCGGTTCCGTGGCGCTAAATTTTGCTCCTTTAAAGGAAAGGCGGCCTTTTTCTCCTCTAAAGGAAAGGGGATGAGTTAGAGATGCTCTAAGATGTACTCCCTCTATTTTAAAATATCAGATATTTTAGCTTTGTGAAGAGAATGTATTTAGACCCTTTTAGTGTTTAGGTTCATTACAAACTATACACTAAAAGGCATCTAAATACCTTTACTTCACAAAGCTAAAACATCGTATATTTTAAGGAAGGGAGTATTATATAGAAAGTTGTGCTTCAGCTGCACCCCATTAATTTTCTTCAAAATGATATTTTTGTATAATAGTACTAAGTATTATATTACGACGAGTTAGATTCTAAAAAGTGAGGAGAAATTGGTTATTTATCCAAAAGTTCACCAATCTTAACTTTGCGAGAGTAAAGTAAGAGAATAGTCACTTGCTGTGGATCAGGACATGAGGGTTTGCTCGAGGTGCTTGACCACGACCGATTATTGAGTAATAAAATCCACTTCTACCCGCGAAACAGAAGTTGATTATCTATTGGTAAATAACCCATTGAAAGGATTAAATCTTATTTTTATTTACTTGAAAGGTTTTTTTATGAACTAGAGAAATTCAGCTCTCTAATTTCTAAGGAGAGCGATTTTCCTTCTCTTAATTAATATAAATTATCTCTTACTAACAATCTCTCACCATATATTTAGGAATGTCTGATTACTAGAGAGTATAGTAAGAAATAACCTATTATATATCATGTTTTATTATTATATCTATATTATATGATGATATTATGATAAGACAGTCTTGTCAACCATTGCACATGCCTAAAGTAGAAAAAGATAAGGGACTCAGCCAGTCAAGGACCAGGATCGTGCATGTCAACGATGTCGGGATAGGGAAACACCACCACTCATGAGCGGATGGCATATCGTGGAAGACTATGACAACTTCGCTCAAGGAGATGGCATGATGATTCATTTGTGTTGTAAACACGACAAGTAAATAATGAAGAACAAAAACAAAACCTCGGCAGGGGACATATGATTTAACATGCAAAACCTTTTCAACAAAAAGAGAAAAAAACCAAAATCGTTAGCCAATAAAACTTTACTATATGGGGAATGTTTACACGACACCGAGGATTATCTCAGATGTGACTTATCGCATCCGGTGGCTTACAAAAGGTATACATATCACAGTAGAAACCGAGGTCTTCAACGATCCATACCGGCGACGGGTCTCACTCCACTCGTCAGAAGTTAGTCTCATTAATGAATTTGGATCATATTACAACAATCTACCATCGCGAACTACACCTGTGGAAGGAGCACACGATGGGGATTTCGGACCTAGTGGATCGAAGCCGACCATCTAGCCTTTTGTGACCAGCTTCATTTCACTAACTAAGAGAAGTTTGTCCATGTCCTATTTAGGAGCGGCGGATTATTAATCGTTATTTTCTTTCCAGTTCCTAATAGGTATTTTACCAATGGATAATCAACTTTGGTTAGATGATTTAAGGTTGGTAAATTTTTGGGTAAATAACCAATTTTCTCAAAACAATGCTAGGGAGTAGGGAGTTCATGGCTTGATGCCTGTGTCATGGATGCTATCGAAAGACGGGGTGAAGAGAGGAGGGGCTGCGAGTGGATGGACAGCGTGAGACTGCTCCCGATCAACAGGTCGTTCATTGTTCCTGGGCTTCATGCTGAGATCATCGTAGATAGGAGTTTCGAACCTGCCAAATTGAACCCGGTACCACAACCGCATATGCAGTAGGGTTCAAAAACTGTCCAGTCAACTCATCCACATATGCACTAACTGCGCTTCAGGCTTTCAAGCACGGGGAGTGTTTTCGATAAAGGACATTTTTATTACTCAAAGAGTTTAATACACCCGACGTCTACATAGCTAAGATGCATATAGCTGACACTAAACCATAGTCTCGTAACAAAAACCAAAAGAGAAGATGAATTACGTATCATAGTGAAAAATTGCGAATGTCTAAGGTGTTGGAGGATCGGTCCAAAAATTATGTTGTCATCCATATCGGTAAATAAGTCCTCATTGTATCCTCTAGTAGTGCACACCTTCATAAGAAGTCGTGAAACTCCACATGGTGTAGTGATGATTATAGACGGGGTGTACCTAACATAGGTAGATAACCTCCAAGAGAGAAGAGTTTTTATCGTTAAACACTTTATCATATCTATATAGTCAATGCGACGAAATAATGGCAATCAGTCGCACCCCAAGAATTATGTACTTGTAATCTATACCACGTAACACTACTAGGAAAACGGCTATGGGTAATCCACACATCCGTGACGCACGTGCTAGTTGTGCCCCACGGGTAAAATAGACGTGGCGCACTGTCCACAGGTGCCCTACGGCTAACTGCCGTAAGCGTGGAGCACATGGGGTGGGATTTCGTATCCGCTCGCAACAACCTTCGGTCGTTTAGCGATTTTTTAGATTTTTAAAATTCGAAAAAAGTAAAAAATTATAGTCAAAAGACCTTTTTTTCTGCAGAAAAAAAATAGAGGACAACTTACCCGTTGCGCACCACCCCTAGTGCGCCACAACTAAGTTGGGCGGGATTCGAAATTCGAATCACCACCGCACCCACATACCCTCTACTTTTCCCTCCCCTTCTCTCCTTTTCTTTTCCTCCCTTCTCCTCCTTTTCCTTCTCTTTCTCCTCATCCTCCTCCTCCTCCTCCTCCTCCTCCTCCTCCTCCTTGTAGTGAAGATGGTGACGGCGGCCAACTCCTTCTCCTCCTCCTCCTTGCAGTGACAACGACGACGCTGGGCTCCTTCTTCTCCTCCTCCTCCTCCTCCTCGTCGTCGTTGCAGTGACGACGGCGACGGTGGGCTCCTTCTCCTCCTCCTCCTCCTCCTCCTTGAAGTGATGACGACGGCGAGCTATCCGACGAGGCAACGGCGACGGCGATGACCACTTCGACGAGGCGACGACGACGACCCGCATCGACGAGCGACGAAAGCGGGGGCGGCGAGATCCAAATCTCCCGCTTTTTTAAATTTTGAAATTTGTACCCGTGGCGCACAACACCCAGTGCGCCACAGCTAACTTTTCATACGTGTGGCGCACAACACCTAGTGCGCCACGGTTAACTTTTCATAAGTGTGGCGCACCACCTAGTGCGCCACGGCTAACTTTTAGCCGTAGCGCGCGCCTTGTGGCGCACCCCTAGTGCGTCATGGATGTGCTTTACAGGTGCGCCACGAATTAGCTGTTTCCTAGTAGTGTAACCAATTTCCCAAAATATTGGCAACACTACTCTGTGGATACAAGACCGAGCTGCTTGGATGACTGACAATATAGAACGAGCGAAATTAACTTTGAAGAACAAATGTTTGATTGTCTTGTCATGATGACAAAAACAAAATTCGTATTCCTATACCAATTCCTCTTAACGAGATTATATTTAGTAAGGATAATTCCCCAGATGAAGATACCAAGCAATTTTTTTTTATTTTTAAGAGGTACCTTCATATTCTAGATTTTCCTATTGTTATAAATTGGTAAGTATTGTTGGACATTGTACATATAACTAACCGAGAATTGACTATTCCTATTTAAGTTTTATTGAAATTCATCTTTTTTAGTTGCTAATTGAACAGATACCAAGCGTTAAACCAGGGTATTCCAAGAAGCAAGTCTAGGACCAATAAAATTTCTTCTAAACATCACATTCGGAGGAGAGGATTCCATCACTATGCCGATTGTATCACCCTTATGATGAACGATAGCATACAAGGTTGAATACTTTTTTAGAGAGTAACATTACCTAGCCAATTATCCTCCTATAACTGTATCTTAGATCTGACCTTAATCGAAAAAGAACCGAAGCGGAAGAAAAACAGCTTTGACGCCTTTAGACCAGCACAGAAATGCGAGTTCCCATGTTTAAAAATTAACTAGGATAAGACTTTGGAGCCAACGTATTTCTGTCTGAGGAGGGTTTGCCATACCCCTTATTCAATAAGTAACTTGAAAAGCCATTTCCCAAAGAGGAATCATATTTTTGATTTTTGATTTGTAGATCATTAATACTAAGTCCATACTTGTCTTTAGGACGACAAACCACACTCCATTTACCTAGGTACTTTTTTTTCTCATTGCCTCCTACCAAAAAAATCTAGACCGGAAGTAATCAAATTGTTTTAAGAGTCCTTCTGGTAGTTAGAAGAAAAATATTATGTACAAATACCATATTATTTAATACTGAATTTATGTGAATCAATCTTCCATCAAGGAATAACAATTTACCGTTTCAATCGCTTAATCTTAGTTCTAGTATTTTCTCAACAAGTTTCCATTCAACATTGTGAGCCTCCTTTTTAGACATGATGTACCAGTTCTTATAAGAAATGATGTGCGTGCCAACTAATCCTTTTTAGACATATTTAGGCGATATTTAACAAAAATCTAGAACAATTAATCTAGATCGGAGGAGTAGCTTTTAAAAGTAGTATAGCATCATCATAAGATTCGGGCTAGGACATCACAAAGCATATTGTGTATAAAGATGTACGCACACAATATTTGCTTCTATGAAGAAAAAAACCTTACATAATTGTTTGTAATGTGTATTCATGTTTAATATGAACTGGTAGAAAAAATATACACACTTTATATTTATATAATAAATATATCTTTAAAATTAACTCGTAGCGATGCACGGTCAAATTTACTAGTTCAAAGAAAATAAGGGCGTGTTTGGTAGACCAGCTCACCCCAGAATCTCCCACCCCATCCCGATTTTTGTTGTTTGTTAGCTCGGTTCTGTGGTCTAGGCATTGCCCAGCCGATACGAAAAAGGCCTCTGGCCACTGCCTAGTTGCGAAGTGAAAAACGAGCTTCGCATCTCAGCCCTGCCGCGTCCGTCCTGAAAATTTATCCCCGCCCGCCCACCCCATTCCGCTGGAAGCCACCCCACGACCCCCCAGACCCCGACCCGAACCCGAGCGCCCCCCTTTTCTTCTTTCTCCTCATCTCTCACCCCCAATTTCCACCGCCGCCATCCCACCCGCCCCCAGATCCCGCCGCCGGTGAGGCTCCCCTTGGCGCTGCCCTTCGTGGTTCGGCGGGAGCTCGACGTCGCCGCCATGGAGAGCTCGGGGGCCATGGAAAACCTGGCGGTCGCAGCTCCTCCATAGTCCCCGTCCTTGACCTGGCAGCAGGACCGCGTCGCCCCGCCTCGTCTCCGTCGCCCCGCCTCGTCGCCGTTCCCGGCCGCGCCGCCCCGCCTTGTCGCCGTTCCCGGTCCCGCCGCCCCGCCTCGTCACCGTTCCGGCCGCGCCGTCCCCGTACGACCTCGAGTCAGCCGCTGCACCCCCGTGAGCGAGCTCCTGGCAGCAGGCCACCTCGTCGCGCCTACACCCAGCCGCCCAAGCTCCGGCAAGTGGGCCACCTCGTCGCGTTGCCACCCATCCGCCAAAGCTCCGGTAGTGAGCCACCTCGTCGCTGCCACCAACGGGAGAGCACACAGCGACGACCATGAACGCCAGGACCTGATTGCCTTTTACTTTTTTATATAATGACCTGATTGATTTTTTATTTTTATCCTAAGGACCTCTGTGTAAAATTTCAAGTGCAACTTGTTTTAACTCACATAACCCATTATTTCAGTAAACCTGGGCTATCAAACAAGTGAGAAAATCTGAGCTGAGCTTGTATGGAGCAGCACGTATGAGGAAAGATGGAGATTCTGAGTTGGCCCCGCACTACACACCCACTGTTTCTTACTAATCCCAGGTTCAGATTGACTAGTAGCAGTACATGTTTTGACCCTGAGTCCCTGACCTACCGCTGCCCAACGCCGTCGCTTCCTTCCTCACCAACTCCCTGGTCAGGCGACTCAGGCAGAACGGAAGCGGGGACGACCGTGAGCTCCGGGGAGGACCGGCGGCGGAGGACCACTGTAGGGTTCTGCGCCCAGCGAAGCAAAGGACCCGTGAGGCTCGCCTCGCCGTCTCCGCGAGGTCTCCGATCTGCCACCAAATGACCAGCGATAGGTGAGTCTGCTGCCACTAAATTCATTTTGGTACTCCTACTGGTATTCCGATCTGATTCGTGCCCGCACCCCCTCTGCAGTAGGGACTGGGCGGCGCTCGACGATGGGCCGGCGGGGCTGATCGCCGACCGCCTCCTCGCCCATGACGTCGCCGACTACCTCCGCTTCCGCTCCATGTGCCGCACCTGGCGGCGGTGCTCCGCGGACCCGCGCTCGTACGACGGCCTCGACCGCCGGTTCCATCCTCGGCTGTGGGTCTTGCTCCAGGAACGACTTGGCAGAACCAACAGCCGCTGCTTCTTCAACTCCTCCACTGGCAAGTTCATCCAGGTGGATCTCCCGGAGCTCCGTGACCACTACCTGCTCGCGCACACCCCAGAGGGCCTCCTCGTTCTGCTCCAGCAGCTGCCGCAGCTTGGAAACGTCCGCCTGCTCAACCCGCTCACCCGCCACATCATAGAGCTTCCCCCACTCACCACTCTGCTGCCCCAGGGGAAACATCATGTGCTTTTCCATGATAATATCCGTTACTTCAAGGCGTGGGGTTCCGGCATCGCCTACGATGATTCCTTGGTGGTACTCTGCTTCTACTCGCTCAGCTTGCTAGGCGTGGCCAAGCCCGGCGACGAGAGCTGGACACTAGTCGAGTTCAACAATCGGCTGCAAACATCACCCTTAATGTTTGCTGGCCGCTTCTACTACTTCTCCGTAGACGGGGTTATGGTGCTGGAGACGAGTCCACCAGGTCCGCCGCGGATTGAGGAGGCTGCCAGGCGGCATATGGCAGTGTCGGCAAGTAGCAGCACATCACACCTGGTGGACAATGCAGGGGAGTTGATGATGGTGCACCGGGTGTCATCCACAGAAGAAGGTGAGCCAAGGTGGAGGTATGCCATGTACCGAGTGGATTTGGGCACCAGGGCTCTAGTCCGTGTCAACAGCTTTGGTGGAGGGCGTGCATTGTTCCTCGGCATGGATTGCTCTCTCTCGGTGCCTGTCGGGGTTTTCCCCTCTGGCTCCATTAGCAGTGACACCATCTACTTCAAGTTTGGTCTCGAAGAGTGGGCTGAGGTCGAGGCCTACCATCTCTCAGATAGGAGAACCGAACCAGCCAAATTCAACCTGGACGGCTTTATGCCACAGCCACATACACTTGCTGACTGTGTCTCCCTGTCAGAATCCCATTCCTTCATGATTAGCAGGAATCTACAACGGAAGTACTATCTGTATCCCTTTTTTATGGCCAGTAGCCTAACATGGAGTGCATAGGTAAATGCGTCTTATATGCTGAGTTTCAGTTGAACAGAAGATGCTACGAGGAGGTGAGAGGCTGAATCAGCACAAGTCAGTACTGAATCAACTAGAAGCATAGTGATAAAGAAGCTGTTGGTTCATCCTGACCGGGTATTCTCTTCTATTGTTGGATATCCAAACGACAAGCTGTGTCAGCAGCAGTACATGTCCACAGTATCCAGATGACAAGAGTCGAGTCATGTTTTATTTACGGCCAAGAAAGGTAGTACCTGTAAGTTGTAATTAGGTTGGGTGATATGCTTCAGATGCTAGTAATCTCTTTAATTTATCATAAGGTACATGTAGAGGATTTGTGGCCCTTCCAGCGCCTATTATAGAGATAAAGACACAAATGAAAGAAAATAAATCCAAGGGCCATGTGTAGCTGCTTCATCTGCAGCTAGCCCAGAAGTTGTCGCTTACAAGTGCTGCTGGGCAATCGAAAGGAGTGTAATATTGTCTTCTGTATTGTCCTCTTGTGTTGTACCAGTTGGATATGAAAAACTTATATCTGAACCACATGCCCAAAGCAAGCTGGCACTTATTTCCATACTATTAAGCTGAAGTTCGATGATCTGCTGACAAGTTGCAGTTAGGAAAAAAAAAGAACCTAATGAAGTGCTATCTGAATCCTTTTTTTGTGGCCAGCAGCCTAACACGGAGTGCAGATACATATCTCTTTTACGCCGAGTTTCGTTTGAACAGAAGATGCTATGTTGAAGTGATGCTGAATCAACAATTCGGTTGGATGCAAGGATTACGAGTCGCTCGACTAGTCGCGGCTTGTCGCGCGACTAGTCGCCCTGTCGCAAACCTGGTGACGACAACCTGGAGCGACACGAAAAGTTGAGGTTGTCGATCGACAACTTGACTTATCGATGAAAAGTCGCGACTTGTCAATGGTTTCGAGTCGAGCGACAAGTTTCTGGCTGGGAAATAAAAAACCTTCCCGTGAAACCCTAAGCCCCCACTCCCAGACCGTAACCCTTCCCTCCCAGCCGCCTCGTCTCTGGTCGCCTTTCCGAGGAGAGCCTACAAGGCCGCAACTTCCCGAGGAGAGCACGTGGTGATGCTCATGCTAGTCAATCTAGTCGACCCATCGTCCCTTATATCACTTATGGAAGGAGGCCACGAAATCTGATTGTGAATGATCCAGAGTTGAGGGCTGAACTGGAAGAAGAAATTGATGATAGTGACATGGAGACTGATGATGATGACAATGATGATTCCGCGCATCCCCCTGAGAAAGATCAAGAATTTGAAGTGGATATTGATTGAGGCCAAGATCAAGACTTTGTTCCTGATGTTGTTTGAGTGAATGAGTGTTTCTGAAATTTTCATTTGCTCCTGGTGTCATGTTGAACCTATTTATTTGCTTGTGGCCTTGTGTGCATCTGAACTTTATATGGTTATGTAACCTATGTGAACCTGGGTGATGTTGAACTAAATTTTTTGCTGTGAATCTGTGATGCTGTGACTGCTGTCTTGATCTTCCTAAGTTCCTTGCTTGCTGGTATGCTGATTGGTTTTCATTCTAGCACAAGTCTGATTGGTTTTTATTCTATTGTAGGCTGCTGGCTCGAGGAGAAGTGGAGGCCCTGCCCACTGGACACAGTACCAGGTTCCTCTTGACTCCCCAAACTTGTTAATATACTACTATCAGTATACTAGTTGCTTAGTAGTTTTTTAGTAGTTAAAGCTCGACTATGTATCGACTAGTCTAGCACTAGTCGAGACTAGTCACGACTAGTCTCCTTGTCGCCACCCCAGCGACAAGTTGCGACTCGTCGACTCGTAATCCTTGGTTGGATGGTGTAGATGCTTGTACTAGCTCTTTTCCGCTAGTCAGGAAACACCTCGCTAACTGGACTAATCTCCAGGTTCTGTTTTAAACAACGATTTGTATGCAAAATAGTGCAACCTGCACTTGTTATTCTCATAGTACCATGTTAGTGCAAACCAAAAGCTAGGTTAACCAGTGTGTTCAAAACACTCTGGCTAACCACTGCGACCCAAAAGTTGTCACTGAGAAGGGCCAAGAGTCCAGCCACTGGGCCATTGAAAGGATTGTAATACTTACTGTCTTTTGTATTGGGAGTAATTATGTAGATGTATTGCAGTACACGTTAAGGACCAAGGCATGGTGACACCGCGGAGTCGGCCGCCGTCGCTGAGTCCTTTTCATCGCCATTTTATTGGTCTTGGTATGTACTTATCGAGGTTTTTAACTTCCCTCTCAGACATTGCCGATGACTGATCCCACTGTGGTGATTTGTTTCCAGTGGCTCTGAATGATAGGCATGGTCAATCACGGAGATGAACACCGGAGATTCTGAAGTTCGGCAACACGCTTGATGTTCAAATAATGGTTCTACTGCGTCATTAGGCACCAGGGTGTCATGGTTCTGGTCCTTCGGGATGCACAGTCCCACAATCACTTCATTCGACGTCGTCGTAGATGGCCCCAGCTGTCACGATCTAGGAAATCGGCTTGATCAGCATGAGCGTGGGCCTCTACTCCCAAAACTGTGCCAGTTTGAACCTCTAGAGATCGTGCCATTCGCTCAACCACCGATGATCAGCTTGGCCTGCTCAAAAGGAACTGACTGAATATCGATATGATGGCCTATCACGTCGATGCGGCAGGGGGCCTCGCCAACTTCCCACTCGTGGCGCACCGGCCAACCGAAACCTAGTAGGTGATGAGCAGGAACTACGGCGCAGCACCACCGGCGTCAGCACCGCGACAACAGACGAGTCATCTTCGTAGCGCTGCCCTCCGCATGTTCCAACGTCAAGGACCTGCAAGACAAAGATGAAACTATATCAGCCGTCGATGGCTCCGGTGTACTCTTCTCCCAGAAACGAGCTACGCCACTCCAGAACTCATGAACTATCTCCTCCTCTGTCTTCTTGGGTCTCCGATCGATCGACATCCAATCGTCAACATCGACCGATCCGTCGAGCGCCTTCATAGCCACCTTGACAGTGATAGAGTTGGGTTCGTCTTCATCGAGTCTCTCTCGTTATTTCCATATTAAGCATACACTAGTCTAGTTTGACTGGCCGTGTACATAATAGTGCTCATTTGTGCCAGGATATTCCTGATGCAAATATTTGTCTAATCAATTTGTGGCCAAGATGAAAGCAGAACATGTGATGCTCAGTTTGGCTTGAAACCATGGAAACTCATTTACTCGCTCCGCATGGCCAATCCCAGCAAATAGCATGGGGCAGTGCTGAAGTTTGATGATCCGCTGACAAGCTCCACTTAGGAAAAAGGAACGTGCAGATAAATGCCTCTTTTATGCCGAGTTTCATTTGAACAGAAGATGCTATGTTGAAGTGATGCTGAATCAACACAAGTCAGTACTGAAGCAACAAAAAACATGTAGGGAAAGAAGTTGTTGGTCTATCGATCCTGCCTTGATATTTCTGGTTGGATGGTGTTAAGCCTGGGCAAAAAGGGTGTGGCCGGTTTCACCGGTTTGGGCTAGTTCAAAATTTTGTACTTACTAGTTTCAAAGTTTAGATTTTATTTGTGAATGAGATTAAACTAGGGAATTTTTGGCCGGTTTGGAAGGTTTGACCGGTTTCACTTTCTGCACAGGCTTAGATAGTGTACATGCTAGTATAGCTCTTTCCCGTTAGTCAGGAAACACCTTGCTAACTGCACTAGTCTCCAGGTTCTGTTTTAAACAACGATTTGAATGCAAAATAGTGCAAATCAAAATCTAGGTTAACCAGTGTGTTCAAAACAGTCTGGAGGCTAACCACTACGATCTAAAAGTTGTCACTGAGAAGAGCCAAGCCACTGGGCCATCGAAAGGAGTGTAATACTGTCTTCTGTATTGGGACTAATGTAGATGTATTGCGGTAAACGTTAAGGACTGAGGCATGGTGACACCGTGAAGTTGGCCGTCGGCGAGTCCTGTTCATCGCCATTTTATTGGTCTTGGTATGTACTTATCGAGGTTTTTACCTTCCCACTTTGGCATTGCCGATGGCTGATCATCTCACTGTGCTGATTTGTTTCCAGTGGCGGCTCTGAATGACAGGCATGGTCAATCACGGCAAAGAACACCAGAGATTCTAAAGTTCGGGATCATGCTTGTTGTTCGAATAATGATTCTACCGAGTCATTAGGCACCATGCCAGTCTATGCGCTTCTGAATTAGAAGCTCTACTCTCGTGCCTAAAAGAAGACTCCAGAAAAACTAGACCCTAAAGAATTTATTCTAGTAAGCACCTCCATGACCACCTTGATGGCGATGGAGTTGGGGTCGTCTTCCTCGGAGTCTCTCTCGTCTGAGGCAAGACAGGAGAAACGCGATCCGCTCGCTGGTGATGAAGATGAGGCGACGGTCGTGGACACGCCGGGACAAGGCGCGAGCATTAGACGGCAACCACGAGTCATCCTCTCAATAAAAGTTAGTGGAACAAATTATGATTTTATTCATTTCATTTGTTGCATCCAATGAATTGTTCTTTTTTTGCTTTGGCGTTTGAATAAAAAACACATGACGTGAAACAAAAGTACATTTGACTTTCGCGTGTGTCCGTGTGCAACATGTTGTCAAAAAAAGATGACATATTGGGTAAAGAATAGCTTGGAATTTGTGTTTGTAGTTAGAGCTGCCAGCTGCGTTGTATATTTAAAGAGGCATGCACAAAAAAAAAACAGAAAGGGAAATTGCAAATCGAACAAGGCGGTGTGGGCTCTATTACAAACAGGCCCGACGAAAACCTAGTCCTATATTATACTCCACCAGAAGCCCAATAAACATCACGCCGTCTCCTTGAACTCTTCCACCAAAACACCGATCCGCCGCCGCCGACCGTCGGCGCAGTCCCATACGATCGACGAGGAACATTTTTCGCCTTCTCGGCGCGGCGTGCTCCCAGACGCGATCCGCCCGCTGCCGCTCCATGGCTCCCGCGTCCTCCTATCTTTCCCTAAGCAGGAGCTGGGCGAATCTCGCGGACGGGCCAGCGGGGCTGATCGGCGACCGTCTCCTCGCGTATGACGTCGCAGACTACATCCGTTTCCGCGCCGTGTGCGGCTCGTGGAGGCTGTGTTCCGCGGACCCCCGCGCGCACGGCGGCCTGGACCGCCGGTTCCATCCCCGGCGGTGGATCCTGCTCCGGGAACCACTCTCGGATCCCAACCAGCGCCGCTTCCTGAACCTGTCCACCGGCGAGTGCATCAAGATGTACGTCCCGGAGCTCACTGACCACCACGTGCTCGCTCTCACCTCCGAGGGACTCCTCATCCTGCTCCACAACGACCGCTCCCACCTCCGCCTGCTCAACCCGCTCACCCGCCAACTCACGCAGCTCCCGGACCTCACCACTCTGCTGCCACAGGAGGTGCAAGACCACTTCCTTCACACCACGGCTTTCAACCACTACTTTCCGGCATGGGGCTCCGGCGTCCTCGACGACGATTCCACGGTGGTGCTCTCTTTCAGCAGGCTCCACTTGATAGGCATAGCAAAGCCGGGCGATGCTAGCAATTGGACCCTGTTAAAGTACACCAATCCGACGAGAACGACATCCTTGGTGTTTGCAGGACGGTTCTACTGTGCCACCGCAAGCGGTGTCATGGTGCTCGAGGATCAACCGCCACGCTTGGAGATGGTTGCCAAGCTTCCTATGCGGGTTTCGGACACAGACTCTCTGCACCTAGTAGTAGACAATGCTGGAGAGTTGATGTTGGTGCACCGTTGGTTCTCCCCGCTGCTTCAGGAAAGCTATAGTATGGCCAAGATGAACTATGATGTGTATCGAGTGGATGTTTACACAGGGACTGTATGCCGAGTCAACAGTTTCGGTGCTGATGGAGGCCGTGCCTGCTTGTTCCTCGGCATGCGGTGCTCTCTCTCGGTGTCTGTCGGGGCTTTTCCCTCCGGATCCATTAAGGCCGACACCATCTACCTGAGTTTCGACATCGAGGAGAGGTGTAACACGGAGAGCTACCGTCTTGCTGACAGAACCATCACGCCAGCTGCCTGCAACATCCTGGACCGCCACTCCTTGACGCAGCCGCATACTCTTGTCGATTGCCTCTCCTTCTGCAGTACCAATCGCATATGATTTATCATATACTGCTAGTCTATTTTGATTTTTGAACAACGAGTTTTGCCATGGAAAGTAACTTGTTAGTCTATTTTTAATCATATACTGCTACTTTTATGTGTTTTGTTGTCCTGATTTTCATAACGTATGGTGTCCATGAGATGACATCTAGCTAGTCGATGGAGCTGCAAATATCCAGAAAAATGTCAGGCCAGAAGGACATGATGTGGATTTTGATGCCGTGGTAAATGGTTGGTAATAATGCAATGTTGGGGAAGCTATTACAAAGACAAAAAACACATATAACCTTGCTAGAAAAGCTATCAGCTATACAGTTTGGTCTATTAATAAAGAAGCAGCTTCACGGTGGTCCGAGAAGTCCATTTTGTATTGCATTCTCAGTATCTAAGTTCCATCATAGCTAACAGGATAAATATCTGAAACCATATTAGTGTCCTTCGGTCCAAGAGATGTTGCTGCCTGCAAGTTTCAAATTTCAGTGAAAATGGTAACGGAAAATAATGGTGTCGATCACAAACGCTTATATGGAATTGGTGAACTAATCTCCACAGATCCAAGCGGCTAATTAAGCAGGAGATGCAACTCCTGTTGTTCAAGGCAAAGAGGAAGGCTTATTCGGGTCTGAATAATTGGGTTCTGAAAGTCGTGTCATTTTTGAAGCTGATGGTCTTTTATTTTTCTCTCGTTGGGTTTTGGAGCTTCTCTCTAGCTCCATTCCTTGTAACTTGTAACACTACTTTCCTAAAATTTAAATATATCAAGTGGGGAAACCTACTGTTCAGCTTCAAAAAAAAATGGTGAACTAGTTTTAAACATAAAAAACAAATCAAATGTCGGTGAAAATAAATTGGAGTCGGTGGTTATCTTCACTGAAGAACAATTGATGGGTTGAGCAAGGACTAGATTCAATAACATAATTCAATAACTGACCATAAACATACACTTTTACTTCCTTGAAATTGTTAAAAGTTTCATCTTTGCATTGGATTACACAGGAAAATGAAATCGACAAAAAGATATTAATTTATTCAACACGCTTTATCAAAAAGTAAGAATCATGCTCTTTAAGCGGACCTACACAAAGACGACTTCCCAACTGTTCAAAGCCACGGACTGAAAGCGGAGCATGGAAAAAATATTTGTTTCGGCTATATCCAGACACAAATGAAAACATTGAGCACAAACTGGGGAGAATTCTGGCAAAACTCTTCACTGAAACCTCACTACTGCATCGGGCATACAATATTACAGTATGGATACAGGTTTTTCATATCCGATCAGCGGGACACAAAGGAGAGGAAATTCACAAGAGTATGAGGCCCCACCACCGAACTAGTCCGGTCCGCGTTGCAGCTACTAACTGTCCTTCTGTCCGCAAGATTGTAGCCCTCGGTTTTATTCCTCTCGTCAACGTCAAAGCTCAGGTAGATGGTGTCACCTCTAATGGAGCCGGAAGGGAAAGCCTTGATAGGCACGGAGAAAGAGCAAGCCATGTCGATGAACAAGGCATGTGTACCGGCACCAAAGTTGTTGACTCGGCACAGTGTCGTGGCATCCAGATCCACCCGGTATGCGGCGTACCTCCTCTTCCACACATTATTCTAGCCATGTCGTTCCGAAAACCTACGGTGCACCAGGTGCACACTATCTGTCATGGAAGAAACCATCATAGGAAGCTCGGCAGCCAGCTCCAGCCTTGGTGGGTGATCCTCTAGCACCATGACACCGCCGTCTCTCGTGACACAGTAGAAGCGGCCCGCAAACATTGAGGATGCACGTATCGGGCCGGTGCTGTCCAACTTCAACCGTGTCCAGCACACGTCGCCCGGCTTGGCCACACCTATAATGTTGAGTGATCTCAAATGAAGCACCACCATCGAATCATCATTGGCAACGCAGGAGCCCCATGATAAGAATCTGCCGAAATTACACCAAGAAAGAATTTCGTGGTCATTAGAGGGCATCATCATGTCAATGGCGGGAGCTCGGTGAGGTGATGGGTCAGCGGGTTGAGTACACGGACAATGGCGAGCAGCTCGTGGTCGCGGAGCTCCGGGACGTGAAGCTGGACGCACTCGCCGGTGGAGGTGTTGAGGAACCGTCGAAAATCAGGATTGGCGAGCGGTTCCCGGAGCATGATCCACCGCCGGGGATGGAACCGGCGGTCGAGACAGCTGTGGGCTCGTGGATCTACGGAGCAACGCCGCCACGAGTGGCACACGGCGCGGAAGCGGACGTAGTCGGCGACATCATGGGCGAGGACGCGCTCGGCGATCAGCCCCGCTGGCCCGTCCCCAAGATCTGCCCACTCCCTCCTACAAGAGACACGAATCAGATGGGAAAACGATAGGGGAGTACATATAACGATAATGCTGTATGTTCTTACTACGGACTGAATTTTACGGGATTATGTGGAGCCACCCGGTTGGTGCTCGTTTTTTCTTTCTAAAACTGCGCGCCACGTTCTCAAACCGATTTACGGGATTGTCAGTCCGTAAGATTTTTTTGTAGAAGGCGTCCGTAGATGTAGCATTACGGGAGTACATATAATTTTGAGACCAATAATCCTACACTTACGGGCACTATGTTACGGACTACAACCTACGGGCTGACGTGCATGCAGCTGAGTGGTTGAAATCCTTTTGCTTTCCGTGATTTGTGGAACGTGAATTTGTTTTAAGCCTCCACGTCTACCTTTCCGTAAGAAAAATTTCGTCAGTGTAGCATTACTGTTTTTTTAGGTACCAGTGAATGTTGTTGGTTTCAACAGGACGTGGGAGGGCTGAGCGTGCGCGCTTGACGCCCCAGGAACTTGGGATCTGGATGGAACAACGAGGCACCTGAAAACGAGAGCGGAATCGCTTTTCCCGAGCAGTGGTTGATCGTCGGCTGCCAGCTTCCATTCTGACTTGCCTTGTTGCTATTTCGTCGTCGTTTGGTTGCTGTCCAAAACCCGGGTATATATAACAGCTAGACGAATCCGGGTCCGACTGCAACTCTTGTCTTTTCCTTTTTTGGGGGCGAACATCCGACTGCAGCCCTAGCGTCCAGCTTACTACTACTACGCGTCCTACAAAACGGAACTCTATCCATCCATTCAAAACGGAACTCTCATGCTTGAATATTTAGCATAAGCACCTATTTATTTCACGGACACTACTAGGCGTCCTGGAATCGGTGGTTTTCATCCCCGAATCATCAGCCAACCACGTGTCCACTCTTTTATATCTAAAAATCCGTTTTTACTATAAAAGTCCCGTTTTTATAAATAGTCTGATTAGCAGAAAACGATCCGACCTAGAAAAATAACAGACATACTAGATCTCGCCAGAGAGTTCGCCGAAGACCATGTAGCAAAAATTGAACTAATATAGCAAAATCGACTTCGTCGAAGACTCGCCGTAGACTTCCACCGGTAGACCTCGCAGGAGACTTTCGCTGGTAGACCTCACCGAAGACTATGTAGCAAAAACTTTACATCATTGTAGCACAACCACAAAACGTATGTAGCAAAAAATCATATTTAGCAAATTTGACCTCGTCATACACCTCGCCGAATATCTCGCCAGAGACCTTGTAGCAAAACCTATGGCCGTTTGTAGCACCACCGCCCGCTGCATGTAGCAAAACATGTGACCGTTTGTAGCACCGCCACACGGTCAAAGTAGCATCACCGCTGGACGCATGTAGCAAACATCGACACCACACTTAGCAGCGCCACGGGCCACATGTAGCAGAACTCGAGCCGCACGTAGAAAAACTCGAGCCATTGCAGAAACGCCTCCGGTGTCGTCCTCAACGCCGGCGAAGAGATGTTGGGGCGTGGCGGTGAGAGCTAAGGCAACATGGAGGCGAAGAGCCGATGGGGGATGTTGCAGCGAGAACTGCGGGCACGAGCGGCGTTGGGAGGGCGGCGATCAGCGGCGTGGCAGCGCGACCTGCTGGCTGCGCCGACCTACTGGGCGGCGGCGTGACCTACATCGATGAGAGGGCGGGCGGCGCGGGTTGCAGTTGCAGCAAAACACACGCAAACGCGAAAGCTTAATGTCAGAAAAAATGAGGAAAATTGGTGGGCCAATACGAAACGCACGCGAACGGAACCACCCGGGGGATAGGAACGCGTGTTCTCCCGAGGGTATGGTATCATTTTCCTTATTTCACTGGGTTACTGAGCTTCAGATCTCAAGACCATGGGGAGACCCTCTCCTGCTGTCAATGACTATATCGGCAATGAGCTAGGTTATAGAGATTGTCTATTGTGTTATTATTTCTTCTTGTCCTAAGGCTGTAGGTTCGGCTTATAAAGACACCAGAACCTAGGGTTGCAGGAAGTGGTCCTATTTGGATAGATTATAGAGTTTTACACATACTTGGATACTTCCATGTGTCGTGTACTGGAATCAACTAACTAGGCTGCCTATAGCCCATAGGCTCTGCTACCATCTGCGCGCGCCGTCCGGGTTAGCTGGATTAAGCCTATGCTATAATTATATCCACTAGTTGAATGCCCGTGCGTTGCTACGGCATAAAAACCATAAAAATACTACTCTACACCAAAATTATCAAATATTTTATTTAAAAGGATGATATTGCATGATAGTGTGTGATTAAGAAATAGTTATCGAGAAACTCCCGTGGCAACACGCATATTTTTTCCCTCGCATTGTATGAAAAAGGAGGTTACAAAGTGTTTATAAGTGTTCGGGGAATATCACCTATATCTTCTTGATTTCTTACAACTATCGAATCACTCTTACCGGCAGAACATGTATACAAGCGAATTTAATTTAGCTGACGTAGAAATCTATGTAGAATCTGCTGCCTGCCTCAGCACGCCCAACACAAACATTTTACCACAGATTAGCTTATTAAAACAGATATAAATTTAAAAATAAATCAACGCTGAATTTACGCAGCTAGTCGTGTGAATAAATTTAGCAATCCGGACCAAGTATTTTGAATTGCCTTCTATAGATAAATGTTGCCATATCGTTTTATGGAAAACCGGGGATAGAATGACACCATGTATATATATACACTCACAAAATGGAGCCTGAGTTCTCTTACTCTACAGAATACATATAGGAAACATCAAATTCATACAATGCACGTCTGTAGCCAACCTAGGATGTAGTATGTTCACACATACAGGCTCGCTAGAAGAACAAAAACACACAGCGAACAAGTACTCCGGTGCCTTGAACATTTTAACTAACGCAAACTATACACTGTCCAAAAGATCCTCTGCTCCCATGTCTGCGCCAGAGCAACCGCGCTGCGACGTGCAAATGAATCCTGTAGAGGGCCGCAGCTCAGGATCCTTGATCTCGATGATGACCGCTTTTGGTGTAACCGTGTAAGAAACTTCTTGACCACCATGCTGCATGTTGTAGGCAACATCGCACCACTTGTATGTACATACAGTTTTATGTCAGCTTACAGGTGGGGAAAAGTGTGAGGAAACAAATCATATTTCCAACAACACGCAAGGCTACTAAGAATAACTGCTCTTCTCCTCCCACCATTGTTGATTTATTCATCTTTTCCTTTTGCAATCCCTAAGGTTTTTTGCACTTCATTTTTAGCTGTTACTAACTTAAACTATGAAAGGTTCGGTTTTAATCATTGGCAATTTATGAAGCGAGGGAGGAAACCTGTAACCACGGGAAAAATTGCATTCCCTGATGGATATGCTCTTAAGGAAATGTAATAATGAACCAAATACTCCCTCCGTTTCAGTTTACAAGGCCTACGCGTATATCTAGGTTATCAATTTGACCTATATAATTTGAATTATATAATATAAAAATTATATCATTGGAAAATATAAAGTCTAAAGTTTCCGGTGATATATTTTTTATAATATATACATCATACTAAGTTGCTTAATTTGGCGACATAGAACTACGTGTAGGACTTGTAAACCGAAACGGAGGGAGTATTATAGATGCTTGCGTAATGTCCAAGGAAAATTTAAGAGAAAGAAAATATTAAGAAACGAATCAAAATGCATACTGCATACTACATGCCAAGCTATTTTATATACACTCTGATAGAGCATTCATAGAAAGATGCAAGTATCAATTAGGTTTGGTTATATTTGAAAGTCCCTTGCAGTTTCTTTTCATCCCCATGTAAGTCTTACCACTTCTCCTGGTTGTTCTAGGCATGTTTCTTCACCTCTCACACTTGTATCAGAATTAATTCAACAAAAACATGATAGAAGTAGAGTAAGCTAACTGAACCATCTGCAATGTACAGGAAAATCTGATCGCACCTTGCCATGAACTTGGTCTGGTCGTCCTCGTCCTTGGCCTGGACGCATTGAAATTGGCCCACCCGCTTTGTACGGATGAAACAACGGTAGATCGGCCGCTTCAACCATTGTAAAATATCCTCTAGCCGATGGAGTCTCGGATTCATGGAGCACACATATGATCTAAGCTCAAAGGCCCCTCCCACTTCTTCAATCCCAGTCAGCCCCGCCTCCTCTGCCTCGAGCGCTGCTCATCAACAATAAGTAAGTAAATAATCAACACAAACACACAACAATTATTAGCAAATATATTGCCAACTTTTATCTAGTGAGATACATGCAAAGTCACAAAGAAATATATCAAGTTTATCTTTTTCTACCCCAAATCAGTTGACACAACCAATTAGTATAATCGGTAGTAAATTGGTAGCAATCATCCAAAGCATGGGTTCACCAAAGAAGTGATTCGTAAGCATTTTCTGTCCAGGAGGTTGTTCGTCCTTTTGAGAATTTCCAAAGTCGTGACATTCTTCTTGGACCACAGAGAGGTCATGGCCTCATGGGCATTGGCCATGAGTTTTCTGGTGCTTTTGGGAAGGCCCAGATTGCTGCTGAACAGAAGCTCCTCGTAAGTGGCGTTGTGCTCCTTATCCTCAATGACCTGACAAAACAATCTCCTCTGATTTATGAAGAGATTGAAGAGATATGTCACTCTCATATCTCATCTCAGAAGCAAGGGCACGATAATACCTGATGAACCCAGATGTTAATTGGGCCTAGAGAAAGACAACAGTTAGTTGCAGACTTTGGTAGTCAGCTCTACGAGTGTACAAAATTAGCAGTTAGCACATAGATCAGATCGATCTAAGATCGATGGATTCATGTACCTGCCCCTGCTTTCCCTCTTCTCATGGCCTCCTTTGCTTTCTGTGGACAGTCTGCAGAGAGGACCCATGGACCACGCACGCAGACGCCATCGGAATTGGACAAAGACCAGCGAGCAATCCGCCGCCACCTTGAAGGATCCCGCGCCGCCTGGGACCCCACTCGCACAGTCGAGCTCTGCCACTTCCAGCCCCCATATGCCCCCGAATCCGGCCAGGCCCCCACTGCCGCTTGCCTTCTACCAGCCATCTTCAGCTGCTCCTACGGTTTCATCAACGAGGCTCAGGACGTCGATGGCGCCGCTTTTCGCCGGAAGCATCTTTGCCGGCGCCGGAGAACGCGAGCCAGGCACGCTGGGGTTCGTGCGGGGCGTCCGTCGCGAGGTTGGTGGAGCCAAGGAGCCGATGCAGAACGGCACCCGGTTCCGGTAGTGCTTCTGATTAGGAAACTGATTACAGCCCAAATTGCGGATGAAAAAAGTATTTTTGGCCGACGCAAACGGATAGATAGATAGATAGATAGATAATTGTTCTGAATTTCTGTTTATCGCCACACTTATAGGAGGTAGATGAGGTTGGTTGCATTTTGTTAGTTGAGATGAGGTGTGGAGTGGCATATTGATTGTAATATCTTGAAGTGTGACACTAGTCATTCACCACGCTTTTGAAATTAATAGTAAAGATTATGCATATCCTCAATAGGGGATATACCCATTATGCCCATAGGCTCGACATCGCAGCACACCTGAAACTGAAACCGAGAGGGGATCCGACGCTGACGGGAGGGAGCTAATTTGGAGGATCCGGCGGCTTCCATTCTGACCTGCTTTGTTGCTGTTTCCGTGTTCAAACCTGGGTATATATATAACAACTCGTGTACCGGCATTGTGCGATACAAATCCGGATCCGGCTGCAGCTCTATTGTGTTTAGGGTTTTGATTAGTTTGTTACTCTTAGAGCACACCTAACCGTACCCTGCCCTAAAAAGGCAAAAATTATCATTCGACTCTTTTTTTATCTTCTAAACACACTCTAGCCGAACCCCAAGCCCGTTAGCAGATAAAAAAAAGTTAGGAACTAGCATCTGCGGCTCCTATAATTGCTCAGCCACGAGCGGGGCTCCTATAAATATTCCCTTCCTTCTGCTGCCCCACCGACACTCCGTCATCCGCAAAAACCCTCCATCACCGTCTCGACAACACACCGTTGGCGTGGCGAGGGAGGACCGTGAGGCTCGGGAGAGGCTCGAGGTCGAGGCCGCCAACGAGGCCTACATGGTAGAGCTCCGCGACCGCTAGCCTGAGCGAGTGGAGGAGCGTCGCCGCTACGCGGAGTACGCCGCGCGTCGAGCCGTAGGCCCTACATTCACCGCCAGCCGAGCACTTCATCCTCCTCCGCTGCGCAAGGAAGTACTTCCTCATCCGCCGCTACTGTCATCGAGATCTCCGACGAGGAGTATGACAGCGACTCGTTGTTTGAGCGGCGGCTAGACAGCTGGATGATGAGCCACAACAGCCAACGCCGCCACCGCAATAGATTTAGTTCAAATTAAGCTATAGATTTTTGTAATTAGCTTACACTGTGTTTGTAATTAGTTTGCACTATGTTTGAATCAATGTTTGAACTATGTTTAATGTTTAAATCTATGCTTGAACTCTTGCAACTAGGTGTTTGATGAAATGTGTACATGAATTTGTAATTTAGTAAGCTATGATTTACGAGTTTGGCTAGTAACAGCTAAAGTTTAGATGATCAAATTTGTACCTCTAAAGGATTTGGAGTCTTTTATCATTTAAAGGATGGGGGTTCGGTTAGAGGAGCTCTTAATCTGGTAGTATATTTTTTTGGTCAAAATGGCAAGGCAACAACAGCAGCTCCATCGAGGCAGATTACACACAAAATGGAATCAACAATATATGATGACTTATTCCAATCAACTTTATTGGAAAATTAAGAATCAGTCATGATGCTCTTTGGGCAGCAACAACACTACAACAGTCTTTGACAAAATTGTGGAAACTACATACCACATGTTCAAAACTACAATGCTACTACAGAGCGTACAACATACGTGGAATGTCTACGCATCATGAAAGCCAGATCCGTAAACGGTAAACCTAAATTACACTCCTTTCGCAAGCCCAGTGGCTGAATCAATCAGCGCGTGGCTCTCGTCGGTGAGAACTTTGGGACCAGCGCCAGGCCTGCTGCAGATGAAGTAGCTAACGTCGCCCTTGAATTTCTGGCCTGGCGTCTTCGTCTCCGGAGGCGCTGGAAGGGACTCGACGTCAGCTACGGACTGCACTCCGGCGTCGCTTAGGATCGATTTGTCACCGAGCATATAGCTGCAATGACCACAGTTGTCAGAAGCACACGTAGTATTGTTTGCAGTATACACAGAAACAAATAAACACTAATTTTCATCTTGATAATAGCAAACACACCTCTCCAAATCATTGTCTTGTGGAGGGAAGCAGTACAGCAGCCTCTGAAGGAGAAGAGCGGCAGTTTTGCGGTTTCGGGCTATTAGGACAGCGTTAGGCCCAGCATCAAAGGTGTACGCAACCTGCCGTTATAAAAGGACAAATGTCAAATTAGAAGTCATCACACAAAAAATCGGTTTCACTATCAGACCAATCACATCATCCAGTATCAAATGCTTCCAGTTTAAATGAAAAGCATACCAGACAACACAAACAGACAAAGCTAGTATTGCCAAGATTGCAATGATTTTTTGCCTCTTTGATGACGGCGCCATACTAAGATATTTCTTGTCCATTCATTCCACAATTCAAACTTTATTAGATGTTATATACAATAATACCCCATAACCTATACACGTATTTAAAAAATCGGCTCCAGAAAACTAATAGTAGCAGTAATACTTCACGTTTTCATGATGAATTCTTCAAAACGTTCCGTAAAATGAAGGGTTCAAAGCATAAGCATAAACTCCTATTTTAAGAAAGATGACAATGATTTTACCAATGTCCGTGCCCTTATAATTAGATTAAATTACTCCATTACTCCATCAAATGATGCTAGTTATGCATGTTTCATCTAGTGCACAAAAAATTGCTTATAGTGCCATGTCATGGTAAGGTAACCGACCTATCCACCACATAGCAGAAACGTATTTTAGATCCCTAGGCAGCATGGACGCAAATCAGCAGAATTGGAAATAAGGTGTAGAACAGGAACAGAACATACCTGTGGGGTTCCTTCCGCGTGGTTCCACTTTTCCACAAGGCTAATTATCCTACAGTTGGATGAGAAAGAAATCCTTAACTCAGGTACTTCAGTAGTAACAGAGCCTTGAAATTAAGGCTGCTAAGAAACTACCTGTGTGATGTGTCGTTCATATAGAAGATGGGCGGGCTAGTGTCTAAACATACAGCATGGAACTGGTTGCTATCTGCGCAAGTTAACCTCGCAAAGGATTCAAAATCACGATTCTTGATAGCTTCTTCCATTTTCAATATCCGACTTGGCACTACAGTCTGGAATACAAGAACAAGCAGTGCAGTGAGCCAGTGACAGTGAGAAGTGAGAACAAGAAATGGTAAGCTACAGCTGAAGCAACAGATCAGTATAATTACTAAAATTTGATTGTCCACAGAGAGTAGCGTGAAAATTACAGTTCAGATTTCAAAACCTCTGCTCCATGATTGTGCTTCCTCAATGATTATTGAAAAAATAATAAGTTAACTATTAAAAACATTAAAATGCAATTACCTGGGCCCTGTACTGCAACAGGGGGCTTGTTTCAACAGTGTCTCGCATCCCGCTGGTGCTACTGGTTTCCTTCTGCTTTGAACTGACCTGAAAATTCCAGAAAGCAACATGATAAGAAAAAAAGGTTGGGATACACATGGTAATGTAGTATGAGTACCTAGGTAAGGATTGGCATTAATGAAATCATGGCTCAATGAGCAAAACAGTGAAAATTATATGACGCGGATCATGTTATATAACAGAGATCAAATCAACATACCACTGCTATGATAATAACAAGATCATCCCAATGCGACTCATCAACAAGCTGTACTGCCATACTGTCACTTCCATCGTCATTCTACCAGTATACAATAAAACTCAGTCGTTATCCAATAGAAGAGCGTGCATTTTAACCAATGCAACTTCTCTGCCATAACCAAGAGATAACTTACTTTTCCCATACACCATTTCACAAATCCACCATATATACTGCGGCATGCACTTCCAGACCCCTGCCTGCATTGAAATTTGTCAGCTGGGAGAAGTGTAAGTATTGAGAAGATACGAGTCCACTAGATCATTATTTAGTAAACTGAAGTGCAATTCTTGCGCTATATGATCAAGAAAACATCACAAACAGGATAGAGCACAAACAGGGTGTGGGTACATAACACATCAGTACAGACCTTGCTATTGAAGAAAGTTCTCCATAATCTTCATTCACGTTCATTAGCTTACCGAGGGTAAAAACTGCAAATAGTTTCAGATGAGAAGCTATGTATTGTGATATTGGTTTATGAAAGCAAGACCATGCTCAGAATGTTTATGAGCAAATAATATGAGTATGATGGAAACATGATTTTGTCTTGGATATCACTATCTAACTTAAAGATATAAATGAAGTAAACGATATTTCACACTACGAAACATGCTGAGCAGTGGTCGATCAGGCAAAATAAGACTTGGGGCCAGATATAAGCAGAATTATCATGGAACTTGTTAAGACGGGGTATTTCTTCAAGCCTAGCAAAGTTAAGATGAACAAGCAATCTATCACCATGAAAATATTTTATACTTACTATGCTTTCATGCCTCCGGACAAACAAATAAGTAAGACGTCCTTAACGACAGCATTCGTAACTTTTTGAGGTGATATACTTGGATAACCATAGAGTTGACCTATAATTATAAATAGCACATAAAGGTGTATTCAACAGGTAGAAGCAACACCTTCTAACAAGATAACAGACCAATTCTGAAAACATATACCCCTCAAGAATGAATGCTTGCATATTGCATTGGTAACAGAACAATGTTACGAGAAGTGAGAAACACTCCCCCTGCTCATAAACATAAGTAAATTTGTCTCTGTGCACTATATAGAAAATAAAAGTGAATACAAGTTTAACACAAAATATTCACTAATTATACATCTATTTTTACGACTTATAACCATGATAATCTGTTTTTTTACTGACTTGTAGCCATGATATCAACTAGGAGACTTACCAAGACAAGCAAATCCAGCAGCCGAAGAGGCCAAACCAGCAGCAGTTGGAAAGTTATTGTATGATGCTATGTGCACATGCAACTTCTCCCAGTCCTCTTTCTTGATCTTGATCCCCTTTTTCTTGTCCTCGACATCACGAGCCCGCCTCCTGATCTCCCTCAGGCAGCTCTGAAATCTCCCACCAGACAACTCGATCTCCTGCTCAATTCCAAACCAAACAGATGATTAAATCATCAATACCATCCTAAAATAAAACAAGTTTCCCTGGTATGTTACATCAAGTTGTCCATAATCGCAACTTGACTGTTCTAGATGCTAGTGCAGACAAAATTAGAAACAGAAAGGTTCCTTTTGATTTTTTTTGTTAAATGGACAAATGTTCAGAGCTCCACCAAGTGTCTCTGTAATTGCAGCTAGCTTTAAAACAAGTTGCGATCCAGATCTAAGAACTTAGGAGTAGTCAATCTGATGGAAAGGTTCGATGGTCGAACTCACACGGCCCAAATCGCCGGCATGCTATTCCAAAATAGAATGCAGAAGATCCTTTGAGCTCACAGTCTACCGGATCATCGCAGAAACACTGAATGGGATTGATTGCATCTAGGCAATAGCAGCAGCAGCAGCAATGAGCATGTAGCACTCGTGAGGCCAACATAAAAAACAGACTGGAAATAGGATCATTGGATGAGCCGGAACTCACCTTGCCGTTGAGCCACATGCGGTCGGAGGGGAATGATGGGCTTGCGGCGACGGTGGTGGTGGCGGAGAGGTGGTCGGGGTCGAGGGTGATGCTGATGCTGTCATTGACGGGGAGTATGAGCGCCTCGTCCCGCTTCCCCCAGTATTTGATCACCGCGATGTTAGTCGGCGACCGCCCCGTGGCCATCAGCACCCACTGCGCCTCTGCCATCGGATCCCGGGGAGGAAAGGGAGGGGAAAGCAAAGTCGAGAGGAGGAGACTGCTGGAAGCTGCAAATAAAGAAGAACACATTGTACATTACAGCAAACTAATACTGTATGATGTCACAATCGCAAAAGCAGCCTGAGGTGGAAGAGGACAGAGTGCTTGTAGATTGGAACATGTGGAGAAGTGATAGTGATGGAGCACCTTCTAAACACGAGAGGCGGAGCTAGGACATCGTCAGAGCCTGGGTTGGCGCATATGGCAAACTAAAGTACTTAGTTTTGGTTGGACAACACAAAACGCTATTTGAATGTAACCACTGATTGTGTCTTAATTTGAATGCATCATTTAGGCTGAATTCCAAATTCCAGTGTATTGCCTCCTTCTGTTACCCCCAATAACACAAAGGAGTCTGAATTCAACCAAAACACACTTACAAAGCCAAAACCCAGATTAGGGATACAAATAATCAATCAGAAACAGAAAAGAAGCATCCCTGGAGGAAAATGGTGCATGATCCCGATCGAACGGAACGGAATCCACACACAGGGGCGGCAGGCGGATGGATATCGTCCATCGATGGAGGCCAATGGGGTTTAATCGACTGTAGAAATAATAATCAAAAACAACCTAGCTCGTGACTCGAACGGGACCAAGCATTCTAGAGACGAGAGAGGTCCCGACCGGCGGCGCGCTGGTACACCAGGCAGGCGGGGCTCACTCTCGGGCTGAGAGACAAAGTGGGATCTGACCTGAGACGGCCCACCCAGCCCTGTCTCGCGGACGGACCCCGGCGCGGCGGAGGCCATGGCTTGGCTGCTCAGAACTGCCGGCCCCGGAGCAGCGAGCAGGAAGCATCGTCTACCCCGCGACCCAGCCCCGATTGACCACCCCCACCCGTCGAACAAAAACCAATCTTCCACCCCACAATGGGTTCGCGAGACGGGGAGAGGAGAGGATGTGGACGCACCTGGGGTTGATGACGGACGGCGGCGTCTGAATCGTGGCGGAGGAGCTGCTCCCTGCCGCTGCCTGCTGTTAGCGGGCGAGCTCGCGTGGTTGGTGCGGAGACTAGGGAGGTCGGGGCGGGGGAGTGAAGTCGGAGGCTGCTGGCTGCAGGCTGCAGGCTGCTGCAAATAAAGAGGAGGACGAGGCTGCAAATAGTAAAAATATTCCAGGTCGCGGTCGTAAAAGCAGCCGGAGAACACGTCACACGTGCTCATGGTCGTCGATTCAAACACACGGAGAAGCGTAATCTTGAACGCTGCGTTATTTAAGGTCAAAGCTAAACTAGTTTGTGTATTAGCCACGGGAGCATGTATAAATTATGGGTTTGTCTATGTCTTAGTTGATTGAGATTTTCTTAAGTCTCAACCAACTGAGAAAAGTGTAACAGTAGTTAAAAGAAATGTGCAACTCAGTTCCAGTTACATTTTTCTAACAGAAAGTGCCGTTGCATTTTTCTGCAGAAAAGTGAGGTTATACTTTTTTTTAAACATAGTGGTTGCATTTTTCTTAGATGACTGAGACTTAAGAAAATCTCAGTCAACGGAGAAATAGCAAAACCAATAAATTATAATACTAGATCCTAATTAGCAGGCTATAAGATAGTTCACATCAGCAAAATATTAAATGGAGCCGAGAGAAAGAAAGAGAGAAGGGAGCTGGTACAATAGTACTGCTATAAGGCTGCTGCTGCTATGTTTTTTCTATGTAGAAGAGAAAGACAAAAAAAATTGAAAAGAGTAGGCTCTTATGCAAGAACCAATATTTACAAGCGCTCTTAATCAAAATCATTAAATGTGATGAAGAGAAAGAGAGAAGATGAGAAAAAATATGTACTATATTCTAATAGTAGTCAATCTTTATAGCCAACTTTATTGTGTGAGTCACTAGAGTAAGTATAAATAGGCCCTAATCAGCATGAGCGGACGCATATCCCTGTTGCCCTGGCAACTGTCCGGGCTTCCCTCCCGCGCGACGCTGGTGATTAGGGAATTTCTTAGCGACGAATCAAACTCAAATGCTGCCTTGCTTGGGGTATGCCGGCCCAACTCTTTGCCATTTTTTTAGGGTCAACCACCTTATTTCATATCTTAATAGCTAGGGGAATCCAAAGGTCGGGGGGGGGGGGGGGGGGTGTCGATCAAGCCATAGTTGGCGACCTGGTGTATCCCACACCACACTATGAGCTAGTGTATGAGCTTCCCTATTACAAGTTCTTTTCTCATGAATATAAGATAACGATATAAAGTCTTGCTTTGCCTCCTCCAGCTCCCGAACCACGTGGGTATAAGCTCCTATCGTGCCCATCGAGATGCTATTGATGACCGCCTTGCAGTCACTTGCCACTCGGATCTTCCTGGCGTTGATATCGTATGCAAGAGCGACCTCCTGCCTACCGGCCATCGCCTCCAGAACCTCTGAGTCCTTCTTCCTTAGGATTACCACCACGAATGCTCCCAGGAATATGCCAACATCCGATCTCGCCATTACTGCCACTGAGCCACCTCCCGTGTTCTTTCCAATGATAGCATCGACATTGGTTTTGATCATCCCCCGCGGGGGCAGGATCCAGCCGATAACCTCTGCCGCTCGTGCCATGGCCACACTCTCTCCTTCGGTCTTGCATGTGCATGTTCGAGATCAGTCAAGAACCTCTACACAGACATATCCATCGACAAAGGGCTCTGGTACTGCTTCCCATGTATAGCTTTACGTCGTGTATGCCATATAGCCCATAGGGTAACAAAAACCTGAGTCTGGTCCCTAGCATTGTCATCGGGGTAATATTTTGCTCGAAGGACTCGAGAGCAAAGGGAATTCTGTTTCTCCATCGGTCTCTAGCATTGCTTAGCAAGCATTGCCATATTAAACATATGTAGACCGCGAAAACTCATGCCACCTCCTCCTTTGGAAATACACATCTTCCACCATGCTAACCAATGCATTCTCGTATGATCATCATCATCACCCCATCATAGTTGCGATTCGATCATTTTTCGTGTTCGGTGGCGTGGTTTGAGATTAGTCTCTTCTCATCTACGTTTGTCATCTTCGACGATGGTTGTTGTTATGATACACCGATACTTTGGAAACTTAGCATGACGACTCCCTATCCGTATATTGCAACAAGCATTACCACAAGTTTTATCCGGCTCCAGTGACGGAAGAACGAGGACGGCAGCGAGCCTTCAGCTCGTGCTAGTGTATATAGTCGTCACTAGGCAGTCCAATAAACTATTCATATTTTCTTATTACTTTTTAGAATCTTTGTATGATTATTAATAGTTTTTTTAACAGTATGATTATTAGTAATAGATATGTGGAATTTTGAAAAAAAAAGGGGTTGTTTTTTATGTACACATCAGTGCCCCCTAAGGAAAAAGAGAAAGAAGGCCAAATTAGCCAATCCGCTATGGGCTCTAACGCAACAACACAGAGGTGGAAGTACAAAAACTGGTCCGGCCCCTTCCGGTTCCGGTTATCAGTTCCACCTCCCATAAAGAAAGGCCGGCGGCGGCGCGGCCCCATCTACGCTCTTCCTGGCGACGACCCCTCCTTGGCGTGCTGAGCGCGACCGGCGGAAGCTCCATGGATTGCTCTCGCTCTCCTGCCCTCAAGAGGAACTGGGCGGATCTCGACGAGGGACCTGCGGGGATGATCGCCGACCGTGTCCTCGCCTATGATGTCGCCGGCTACCTCCGCTTCCGTGCCGTGTGCAGCGCGTGGCGGAGGTGCTCCGCGGAGCCTCGCGCGCACGGCAGGCTCGACCGGCGCTTCCATCCCCGGCGGTGGGTCCTGCTCCTGGAGGAGCTCGCCACGCCCAACCGCCGCCGCCTCCTCAACACCTCAACCGGCGAGTTCGTCCAAGTGGACCTCCCCGAGCTCCATGACCACGACGTGCTCGGCGTCACCGCGGAGGGCCTCCTCGTCCTGGTCGACGCCCACCAGCCGCGCGCCACCGTCCACCTGCTCAACCCGCTGACGCGCCACCTCACGCGCCTCCCGCCGCTCACCACGCTGCTGCCCAAGAAGGCGTATGACCTACTTTCCGATACTACTTTCGACCACTACTTTGAAGCCTGGGGCTCCGGCATTCTTGATGATGATTCCACGGTGGTGCTCTCTTTCCACAAGTTGGGCATTTTTGGCATGGCAAAGCCGGGCGATGCCTGCTGGACACCGGTGCTCAGAGGTGAGGTTGTGAAACCATCGTCCTTGGTGTTCTTGGGACGATTCTACTGCGTCACCCACCTTGGTGTCCTCATGGTGCTCAAGAATCAGCCACCGCGGCTGGAGGTGGCCGCCAAGCTGCCTACCGGGTTGCCACCGGCGGGTAGTGTGCACCTGGTGGAGAATGCAGGGGAGTTGATGCTGGTGCACCGTAGGTCCTCGCGAGGATTCAAGGAGAAGAGGTATGATGTGTATCGAGTGGATTTGGACGCCGGAAATCTTTGCCGAGTAAGCAGTTTTGGTGGTGCCGGAGGACATGCCTTGTTCATCGGGATGCATTTCTCTCTGTCGGTGCCTATTGGGGTTTTCTCCTCGGGCTCACTTAGTGGTGACACCATCTACCCGGGCTCCGGCTACACCGAGGGGGATTACATCAAGGCTTACCATGTTGGAGACAAAAGCACCACGTATGTTGCCAGCCGGAACACGGCACAACCGCATACTCTTGTCGACTGTCTCTCCTTGTGCACCACTGGTCATCCATGAAAAACTTTAGCATCTGCAGTCTGAATCGTATTGGCTTGTTTCTTTTTAGTCATGCTTTGTTGAGTTTAATTTGAAGACATGTAGGCACATGTTTTCGTTTTAATCATATACTAATTATATTGTGATGCATGTAAGAGCTTAGCCATGGGAAGCCATCCTGTCCCGTCACTCAGTGCCCATCCTTTTCATCTGTGTCTACATGTTGCGAAAGCTAATTATCTTGCTAATTAAAGGTGTAGCTTTGGTTAAAGCCAAAACACAAGTGATGCTCTTCTTTCAGTCTATGGCTCTGAACCAGTGAAAGTCACCATCTCGGTGTGGTGCTCTTCTTCTACTTGATGTGAATGCTACGAACGGCCAAGCCAAGACGACCAGTGCTGGAACTTGCTCCAGTTCAGTGGCCCACTAACGAAGGTATCCCTAATGATCACGAGCAACCCGATAGGTATATTCTGTTCCTGGTTATGATTATCTTCTCTGAGCACTAGCTGTGCTTCCTAATGATCTGACATACATGCATACTGTTTTGTTACCCGACAAGGGTGGCCAACCTTTAGTTCTGACATTAGAGTCACCCGATGGAGTAGTTTCACATTATTAAATGTTCAGCGTGGGAGCCTTGGCCACATTAGTGTCATTGTTATGAAAATGGTGTTTTTTTTTTCAATTTTGGGAGCAAGTAATGTAGATGTACTATACCTGTTGGTAGCATCCTAGATTTTGAAATTAGAAGTAAATGGAATTACAGTACATTTACTGTATGTTTCAGTATTCGTGACGGATTAAAAGAAGCAAAAGAAGTGTGTCCTTAATTACTCTATGATCATGATCAGTTGCCAAGGCATAAGGATGACCTGTAAAGTGAAACTAAATAGATTGCCAGATACTTTCCCTAAGAGCAACTGGATATGGCAGAACGGATTCGATGAGTTCATGCACTGAACTGATAATATCCATATATGTGTAGCCCAGCTGTGCAAATTGGCTTGACTTAGCCGATTACAAGAATGTCCATTTGACACTTTCAACTATAATCCCTAAAACTTGGTGTCCCTCATGTTGTTTCTTTCAGTAGCGTTTCTGGTCTGGTCTTCAGTCAGGAAACCGATGCTGCGTTACTTCTATTGTCTCTGTTGTTGTTCTGGTTGGTTTTAGCTGTTAGAGGAGTTTGGGGTCTTGGAGCCTCCGCCGCACGATCATGAATGGAATTTTAATGAACTGCTAATTGTCCAGGGCCGAAGACGCAAACTGATGGGCCGAATTCAGGATTCAGAGTTTGGTCAGAATTCATGATTCAGACTTGAGGTCCCTGGCAGGCATACTCTCGCTCTGTTGAGCAGACGACGGCAGGTTGGCCGCCGATGACGGCGCCTGAGCTAGCAAGGCCTGCAGCTCTACTCCACACGATGACGAGATGAAGGCACTTATACCAGTTTTGTAACCATCTGCCTCACGATCTGTCTTGTACTACAAGGATAGGCACAGTCTGTCTGTACAATGATAGATCGAACCATTCCAAGGCGAGAGATAATAAACCTTCCATCGGTGCACAAATTTTACAACTCCAAAGCATCGTCACCTCAATGAAAGAGACTGTGCTATGAGGCAAAGATTACAACGCCACTGCCATCCCTTAGGATCATTACCGTGGCCTCCTCCCGTAGGCGAGATGGGACTAAACTTTGTGTAGCCTCACCGGTCAACAGCAGTCTAACATCCCATCCCCCTGAGAAGCCTCTCAGGAAGGCATGGCGATCGCTAGCTCTGATACCAGATATTAGCGTCCACTTGGCTAACCTAGTACTCAGCCTATGTTCTGGACGTTCATGCGCTCACAGCCCAACAATAAGAAGAGAGTCCACTTCATCCCAAAAGCCCGGACTAATAAGAGGAAGGAATCTCCCCTTAGGTGTGGCCTCTTCCCGTAGGCGAGGTGGGACTAAACTGTTGGAAATATAAGCAATAATCCATATGATTTAATCCGAATAATAAAGTGATAAATCATGATCATACAAACGGTACTAAAACCAATTATGCAGATCAACAAAGTAGATGAACATATTACATTTATAGGAGATAAACCTATCACATCTACACCAAACGCTAGAACAAAGAACTCTAGCATAATCCGAAAGAGAGAAATCGAGATCACATACGATGTAGGATGAATAGCAGCCGCAGCGGTTGCAGCAGCGTCGCCCATGTTGAGGTTGTCGAAGAAGTCGCTGACGTCCGGAAAGAAGTCGTCGTCAGGGAACTCGTCGTCGGACGATGTCGTGGTTGCCAGTAGTCACGCTTGAGCGCTCCCTAAAAACCTGATCGCCCCTCACCCGTACAGGTTTACGAGAGGCGGGGTTCCGGAGGCCTACTGTCCCGATCTGGCGGTGCACGCCGCAAGCCGGGATGAAGAAGACGAAAGCGGCGGCGCAAGGTTCTGGAGGTAGGCGCGTGTGTGGATTGATACGGTGCCGATTAGGTTTTGCCCGCACGCTTATATAATGCAGGTTAGGAGGATCGTGGGCTCAGCCCACGTCCGAGTCGGTAACAGCCACGTCCATAAAAACTGGAAACGGCTGTAATTAACGCGTCTGTTAATGACTCATAATCAGTTTTCCCAACAAGCAAAATAAAGCTCGGCTCAGCGAGATTCCCGCAACCCGCGGCGCGCGCGCGTCGTGACGAGGCGAGGCATGGCGAGGCGAGCGGCGTCGGAGGAGGAGTGCGCGAGGGCTACTCTTCTTGTCACACCTTAGTGAGTGGTGCAACACTCTACTATATAAGGTGGTCCAACTCCCCTTCAACTAGCAATGTGGGACTAAACTTTAGCACCATTAGCACAGCCATATGCTACCATATATAAGTGGGCCAAAGAGAATTTCAGAATTTGTCTAATGGGCCAACAGCCCAATATACACCAAATTCCAACATAAACTTCGTATAGCCTCACCGGTTAACAGCAGCCTAACATACAATGATAGGCAGATTGAACCATTCCAAGGCGAGAGATAATAAACCTTCCATGGGTGCACAAATTTTACGACTCCAAAGCATCGTCACCGCAATGAAAGAGACTGCGGTATGAGGCAAAGATTACAACGCCACTGCCATCCCTTAGGATCATTACCCGCTCAAGCGCTTCCTTCCGAATTGAATGAACCATCAACGGACAAGGCAACCCATCTGTTCCACACAGTCGGCAAGTTCCCACAACACAGTAGATGGCATGCTCCCATATTAGCATCAGTAGCAAGAACACCGGATAACGTTTTCCATGCAAACTTTTTCATTTTCTTCTGGCAGCTTAGAATTCCAGATCTGTTTTCATGTTGGATGGCTCCCATCAGGGGGCTTATAGCTTCCATGCGACGTCTTTACGTGGAATTGGAAGAAACGCGACATTGTTGCAAAGAATAGCTCGCATGCGACACTTCTGAAGCGGCATATAGCTCCCGTGCGACACTTCTACTTAACCCCACGAGACCGTCAACAAATTCGAATCAGCTGAGCACAATAGGACCCACAGCCTCTCCACGTCACGGTGGAACTCACCTAATGTCCACCTCATATCGTGGGACCCACCATGTGGTTGAAGAGAGACGTTAGCCCCGATCCGTCCCCGCACCCGAGCACTCCCGCCACCGTTCCAGCATCTCATCCCCTTCCGTTTTCTTCTCCGGCGAGCAAGTGCGGCAACGCCGGCGAGAGATGTCGAGCTCTGCTTCCTCCCACCGCTCATGGCCTCGGTATGGTGCGGTGCCGATGAGGAGGTGCCCCGATTGCCCCCGTACCGCGCCCCTGAAGCGGCTTGTCAATCAACCGACAAGAACAACAACATTGGTCGGAAATTTGTGAAGTGTGAGAGCAAGCCCGAGCCGGGAAAGGTGAGATCTGAGTATTCCGAGCGCCAATTTCTCGCTTTTCTTTCGAAATTTCATGCATTTCATCGAATTTGGGATTTAGGGTTAATCTCTGCGATTTCAGGAACTGCCAAAATGTGGGCATTTTGAGTGGCTTGATGAGTACATCGAGCGAATTGGAGTGGAGTTAGCATCCCGGGAGCTCGAAAACCCTTCCGTGGTGGAGCAATTGGGATGTGGCAACCCCATTTCCGCTGGTACTATGGTGGATGCGGAAGTGAAGGCCGAGCTGAAGAAGATGAACAAGTAGCTAAGGCAAATCATCGAATTGAACAAGCAGGACAATCTGATGGCCGGTTTTTCTATTTTTGTGTAATTTCTCTCGGATTAGTTTATCTCCTGATCGTTAGTCATTAGACAGCGCAGTCAGTGTTCGAGTGATGCTTTGTAATGGATGTAATGGTCTATGTCTTTGACTTGAATAAAATGCAACACAAATTCAGGCTAATTTTGAGCTGCTCTGTTTTCGAAATCAGTGTTCCTTCAGTTTCGTCAGTGTTCCTTCAGTTTTATCAGTGTGCAGGGGGCGCCCGTGTGCAGGGGAGGGGGAGGGGTTGAAAAGTTAAAAAACAATTGACGAGGATTGAAAAAGGCCAGATCCAAATAGAACTTAGCCAGGCCAAAATGGTCGTATCCAGGCCCAATAGTAACTATATGTTGATTGGGCAAAAAAAATGGTACTCACGTTACAATCTAAATAGGGACGTGTGGATCTGCAGATACTCGTGCTCATGTCGCAATCTTTTATTTTTTGCGAAACTAAATATATAAATGAAGTCCAAGGACATCCATTTAACTAACATAACTTGGACGCTCCTTTAACTTATGTAAATATGTAAATGTCTTGTTTGAAAATGAACCATGTGTTGTTTGAAAATAATCAACCATCATAACGTTAACTTATTCTTCCTTTTGAGATTTTCTAATTTCACTCATTTTATAAATATTGCACGAGTATTATATGAGAACTTGTTTTTGCGTCTTTTGTTTTATGCACTTGTTGTTTTGGGTGTTTTGACAAATGACAATACAATAAAACACATATTATAATAAAACAAGGGGATAGATAATATTGGGATAACATTCTTTATATTAGATAGCCCGATCGATAACATTGGGATAACATTACAATAAAAAAAGGGTACAATAATATAGGGGCTTAAACCCTGGGCTAGCCCCTAAACCCTAAACCTAGCTACCCTACTCCATCGGCGGTGGGGGCGGTGCCGGTGCCGCCGCCCTCCGAGCCGGCGCGGCATTCCAGTCCGCCAGCCTCTCCCGCTGCTCCCGCCGCTCCCGCCGCCGCTGGTCCTCCTGGAAGGCCCAGCGATTCGCCTCCCGTCGTTCCTCCTCCTCCCGTCTGCGCCTTTTCTTCAAGGCGCGCTTGGCCTGCTTCTCCTCCCACTTGGCGTAAGCAGCCTCCTCCTTTGCCTCCTACTTCTCCGCCGCCTTCCAGTATGCTTCGGAAGGGCCGTCGCCGGGGAGGTTGCCGCCGCCGGGGACGGGTTTGTGGACGAAGGGTCCCTCCGCCCAGGGGCAGGGCGGGGCTTTGCGTCGCCCCCCTTTTTGCCACGCTTGGGGAGCGTGGGAGCCTCTTGCTCCTAGACCTGCTTGTGGTCCGGGTGGTTGTCCTCCTCGCTAACTTCGCTCACGAAAGGGAAGCGGAGGGGGGAGGTCGCCATGGTCGAGTGTTTTGGGGGCTAGGAGGAGGCAAAGGGACGGGCTCGAGAGGTTGAAGATGAGGGGCAAGATGAGATGAGGAGGCAAAGGCGTTTTGCCTATTTATTAAGGGCGAGGCGTGAAGGGCGGCGTGAGAATCCAGCGTTGGCGCAGCCGCGTGCGCTGCATTGCGTGTGGGCAGCGGGCGTAGCCGCATGCGTGATCAATGCGGTCAGTGCAAAAAAAATTGCTAGGATGCGACGTGACCCCTGCAACGTCGCCCCCGCCCCTGCATGCATGCATGCATTAATGCGAAAGAGAGAAAAAACGTCCAAGGTAGTTGTTCATTGGAAGTGAAGAGAAAATAGAATTTGGCCTTGATTTACTCGGTAATAATTGCAGGAATCTAGTACCAAGGTACTCGTTCATTTTTACACACCGCATGCAACAAACTCGTTCGTTTTTACACACGCAAGAAAAAACGGTGGGAGTAATCAGAGGGATGTCAATTGGAGGGAATAGAGGGAGTATGAAACTAAGTTTATAATATTTTAGATTTTGATTTTTTTTCTTATATACGTAGTCAAAGTTGATATTTTAGATTTATAAATATTGACTTTTTGTATGGCGCATGAACCGGATGGGAGTAAGTTTGACTGAAGAAAGTTATTCGGCGTACACTTATTTAATGCGACGGAAGGAGTAAATACGCTGCAGCGCTCTTGCATGCAAAATAGCTAGACTGCAACGCTAGGGGCAGCTGCATGCATGGTGCAGCCCGCCCCGCCCAGCGCCCTCGCATGTCACACTCGGTCCAACGGTCAATGGAGTGTGCCACGCTTTATCTTATCTGTTCATGGAAAAACGATGAAGCCAATCAGATTTCAGAATCATCCATCCCATGGATCGCCAAGAGCTAGCCGCGAAATCCTTCTAAGAGACGCCAACCAATCAGGTTGCAGAACAAGCCCTTTCACGGATCGCCTAGAGCCACCCGTGGAATCCTTCTACAAGACGCGATCGGACGGCCACAGTGTCGCGCTAGGGTTAGATCTACGTTCCTCATTCGGCCTTAGGGTTAGCTGGGTTTAGGATGCAGTCAACGGGGTTTCACAAGTTTGACCAGACATTCAAATGTGCATAACTAATTTAAAAAAAAACCTTCGCATGGTGTCATGTTATGTGACATAGTTGTGGGGAAAAATATCAAAATTGGTTTATTGATCATATTTCAAAAAACCCTTCACAAAATGACCTATCTCCTCCGAGGTTTTCTGGCTTTCAGGTCAAATGACCAATGATATGGCTAGTATCAAGGCATAGTTTGTCATAATGTGCCCATATTGGGCATGCATGTGTATAATGGGATGACTAACAATGTTGTAGCACAAAGTTTTCTTTTTCGACGCACAGAAAATCCATTTTCTATTTTCTGAGTGCCGAAAGAGGAGGGGATTTGTGAAGCAACCACCAAATTGAAGTTTCAAAATGGTAACATCCTATTTTTCCAAAAATACTAGACCACCTATCATGTACAATTTCCCAACTTTAGTATCTCAAACCTTTTATTCCATCCCTGGTGAAAAAGACAAATCCTGCCGAATCGGCTGGAAGTGGGTAAGATATGAACTACAGGTACATGATTTCATGCCGATGATTTTTTGTAAAAATCATTTTTAGGTTCACAACATGCTATTTCATCAGAGATCCAATGCTATTTTTGTGAGCCTCAGCCCCTAGCTAAGAATATTTATAAAAACCCTTCAAAAAGTTTGACCAGACATTCAAATGTGCATAACTAATTCAAAAAAATCAAAAAAATACAAAACCTTCGCATGGTGTCATGTTATGTGACATAGTTCTGAGGAAAAATATCAAACTTGGTTTTAGAAATGGTCGAAAAATAACTTGCTTAGAAACGGGGTGGTTTACCCTAGCTTTGGAGCCCATTTCTACCACATTTTGGGTGAGGGTGAGTTGTACTTCACAAAAGGGATCAGGGTGAGGATGAGTTGTATTGTACATATGATAAAAACGTTGGAAGCTCATACAAACATAGAAAAGTGACATAGCTACATTTGTTGAAATTCAAATTTACCATCATATTTGAATTTTGTCCAAATTATCAACAAGTGACAAATTATTATAATAACAAATGTTTACAACAACAACTGCCAAATTATTACAATAACAAATGTTTACAACAACAAGTGCCAAATTCAAAGTCTATTTCTTTTGGCTCTTCTTACCCCTCGTTTTCTTCTCCTTCACAAGTTTCACACCACACAACAGGTTTATGCTCTTCTTTTTCTTACCATTACCATCTGGCCTCCCCACAGCACGTCCAAGAGTCTCCTTCACCTCCTGCACCTCCTCAACAACACAATCTGGCACCAGAGCCTCATCAACATGGTCACTTTGCACCAGAGCCTCAACGACATGGTCAGTTTGCACCAGAGCCTCAATAACAGGCTCATTTTGCACCAGAGCCTCAACAACAGGCTCATTTTGCACCAGAGCCTCAACAACAGGCTCATTTTGCCCCTCATTTTGCACCAGAGCTTCCAAATCAGAAACGGTGTGCCCTAAAGCCTCAACAGTTTGCACATCATCCTCCAAAACAAGTTCAGATTGCACCTCAGCAGCACCAAACATGATCTGGTTAGTTCTCTTCTTTCTTTGGCCATTGATTCTTGCCCTTTTCACTGGCCAGCATTCGTCAACAACAAGAGGTGGGCCTTTTTCTCCACGCTTCCTCCTGAAAACAAGCAAGTTAGCTGGGGGAGAAAAATCATCAACAAGAAATGGGATAGATTTTGGATGAACACACTTTGGCTTTTCAGCAGTGTATCTGCACTTGGTAGAGCCAGCTCGGTGTCCAAGTTCTTCACAGAGTTTGCATCTATTATTATTACCTTTTTGGGCCCTTTTTGGCTTGGCATATTTCTTTTCATCTTTATTTCCCTTCTTGCTGCTCCCACCTTTCTCAAACCAAGCCTTGAATCTACTCTGCTTGGGCCTGCCAGCCTTTCTTTTCATCAAAGGAGGACACAAGGAGAACTGAATGTCCACTTCAGGCCACTGAGACTGATCTGTAAGTGCTGGAATTGGTGTTCCATATGCAGCCTTGAATTTTGCTACAGAATAATACTCATGCAAATATGGGTTCATATTTAGCTTGTGTTTGGAGGCCAAGAAAAGTATGGCATGCTCACAAGGCTTCCCAGTGTGTTGCCACTCAAGGCATGTGCATTCATGCAATTGAGTGTCAACAACATGCCTCCTGCCAGTCTTTGTATCTCTGACTTCAGCACCCCACAATGAGGATTTCTCAACACGCAAATGTGCAAGATTTCTGCTCCTGTTGACCACCTACTGCACAACATCAGGAAGCTTATCTCCTTGAAGAACATCACCAAGCCTTCTTCTCAATTCCCACAACCTCATGATCATGATCCTGATCTGGTCAACCATATCATGGACAGGCAAGTCTTTTAACTCTTTCACTTTGTTGTTGAAACTTTCTGCCAAATTATTGTTGATATGATCACATTTGATGGCAGTGTTAAAACCAGACCTGTACCATAAAAGAGAATGGTAGGTTTCCAACCATGTACAAAACTTGACCCTATCCTCCTCAGAGCATGTCGCATTAATCTTCTCAAGGTGATATGAATGTGTCTGCCTGGTGTAATATCTTGCTGCTGGCCACATGCGTCCAAAATCATCTCCTCTGAATTTTTTGATCAAATTCATCCACATATGGCTGAAGCACTCCCTCTGCTCAGCATGAGGGAAAACAATCTTCACTGCATTTTCTAAACCTTTACATGCATCTGTGTGCACTGCCAATGGAGAGACTGGCCCTATGCATCTTTTCAACTGCACCATGAACCATGTCCATGATGCCTCTGTCTCAGACTGAAACATGCCAATAGCTACAGGGAACATCCAATTGTGTCCATCTAAAGCATTGCATGCTGCTAGTTGACCATTCCACATTCCAGTCAAGAAAGATGAGTCTATACTCAAATATGGATGGCACCCTGCTTTGAAGCCATCGATGCAAGGCTTTAAAGCCATGAAGAATTTAGAGAAGAAGACTTTCCCATCAGCTGTTACCTCAGTATCTATCTCCATAACACTGCCAGGTGACCTCTTCTCTACGTCTGCTTTAAAGTTATAAAGCATTCGAAAGGTATTTGCCCAATCACCATATAGCTCTTTCATTGCCCTTTGCTTTGCCTTCCAAACTGTAGTATAATTCAGCTTAATGGGGTACTGCTTTTTCAAGTCTATTTTTAGTCTCTTTGCAGTGCTGTTTGGTGTTGTGACTAAAATGGGCTTGATCTTTTCTGCAACCCATAATTGTGATGTCATCTTTGTAACTGTTTGAGAACTTGTAATGCAAGTATGAGGTTTTGGAATTTGATTCACTCTTATTGTCCTTCCATCAGGTTGGCGTCTAGCAGATATATACCACTTGCAAGGCTTGGCACCACCATCATAACCTACGCATTTTGCATAGAACTTCTTTTTATCAGTCCACATAGTCTTGGTAGCAAACTCACGTTTGACTGCATATGTCCTGAAACACATCCTGAATTCATCCATGCTTGGAAACAATCTCCCAACTTCAATAACTGGGTCCTCTTTGTCTTAAACTGTTACTAACTCATCATCATGTGCATCATCTACATGAACTGCAGCTTTTTCCAACAACTCTAGATCTATATCTTCCTCTTCATCTCTTAAATGGTTGTCACCATCATTTGTAGCTTCATCCCTCTTCTTCTCCTTGTCTCTGTCATCTATAGGAATGCCAAAAAGCTTTGCCATTTCAATGTCATCTATTGGTGCAATGACCAAATCAGTCCGGTCATGTATCTCAACTGAATTCCAGTCAACAGTTTCAATCCTTTGTGCATTAGCATATGCAGCATCCCCTTGTGCATTAGCATCATCCTCCACTGTTAACACTTCCAACTCAGTAAGTATAGGCATTACTTGCCTTTGTGCAGCCCAATCATCCTCGGCCATCTGAGCAGCCAGCTTCGAGACCACATATCCAACCCTCGAATCAGGTTTCAGATCAATGAGCTCTGCTAAAAACAGAACAGTTTTGCTTGTCCAACCGTTTCGCTCATCGATTTCATCAACTATATGTTCCCCTGTCTCAACGCTAACATAGTCACATTTGAAATCATCAAATCGTAACAAAGAAACTTCTTGCTCTGGCCCCCAAACCACACTATCCCCAATTTTTTCTACCATTTTCCTCACCGCCTCCTCTCCCATGTTTATTAGTGTAGGGGTTCGTAGCATGGAAAACAAAAAATTTCTATCGCATACAAACAAACAAGCCAAGATCTATCTACTAGATTGTAGCAACGAGTCGATGGAATAACTTACCCTCGAAGATTCCAAAGTGTTTAACGAGAGCGGATTCTCGTGGGTGATGTAGTCGTACTCTTTCCGATCTCAAGATCGTGTGGACGATCCTTCCGGCGCTGCGTTCCGGCAGCGCTTCCGCAGTCGGTCACACGTTAGGTACTCGACGAAGACCTTCCTCTCCCTTGTTCCAGCAGGCAGCGGAGGTTGTAGCACTCTCCTCGCGATTCCGGCAGCACAACGGCGTGGTACCGGAAGTAGAGGGGAAATCCCGCAGGGCTTCGCCTTAAGCCGGAGCGAGTATGGTGGATTATGAGAGAGGGCTATTAGTGGTCTAGAGATTAGACACACCAATTATAAGGCTCTAAACCGCAGGCCAAAGCAATTAGAAGCTCTAAACCAAACGGCTCTAAACCTGAGATTAGAGGTAGAAACTTGTGTGTCTCAAGGAGGAGCCCTGCCCCTCCTTTTATGGGTGGAGGAGCTAGGCGCGCCAGGGAGGGAGGGAGTCCCTCCCCAACTCGGCCTAGGGCTTGGGTGCCGACTTGGAGGAGAGGAACTCCTCCAAGTTGGTTTCAACCTCCTCTTGCTTGTTTCCCACAGTTTCCTGTTTCCCACAGTTTCCTGTTTTCCACAGTTTCCTGTTTTAGCCGTTTGACTTTCAAACTGGCAATTTGACTTTCATGTTTTTGGAACAGCAAGAACACTTAGTACATGATGCAATCATTCAATGACACACTCATGTACTCTCCCCCCCGGAGTGCCGGACAATCCGGACCCTTCTAGAACATTCCCGATGAAAACACCGGAATCATTCCCGAACTCCGAAACGGGACTTTCCTTATATGAATCTTATTCTCCGGACCATTCCGGATCACCTCGTGATATCCCGGATCCCATCCGAGACTCCGAACAACATTCGGTCACTTTCTCATAATACCATAACTACTCAAAACAACGTCGAATCCTTAAGTGTGTCTCCCTACGATTCGTGAATTATGCGGACATGATCGAGACACTTCTCCGAACAATAACCAATAGAGGAATCTGGAAATTCATATGGCTCCCACATATTTCTACGATTACTTTGCGATCGAATGAACCACTTACATACGATACCAATTTCCCTTTGTCTCACGATAGTTTACTTATCCAAGGTTATGATCGTCGGTATCTCTGCATACCTAGTTCAACCTTGTTACCGATAAGTACTCTTTTCTCGTTCCTGTGATATGTGATCCCTTGTGACCAAGTCACATGCTTGCAAGCTAATTGGATGACATTCCACCGAGAGGGCCCAGAGTATATCTATCCGTCATATGGATGGACAAATCCCACTCTTGATCCATGTGTTTCAACCAATACTTTCCGAACACTCAATGCCACCTTTATAGCCACCCAGTTACGGTGTGGTGTTTGATGTCATCAAAGCATCCATCCGGTAAAGGTGATATGCATGATCTCATGGTCGAAGGAATTAGGTTACTATGTATCAGAAAGCATATAGCAATTGAACTATTGAAATGACTTGATCTTTATGCTACGCTTATCAATAGGAGTATGTCCACCATATCATTTTCCTAACGATATGATCTTGTTGTTGATAACATCTCAATGTTCATGATAGGGAAACCACAATCATTTAATCAACCAACAAGCTAGTGAAGTATAGAGGCTATACTAGGGACTTCAAATTAAGTTTACAAATCACACAAGTATTAATGTTTCCTTGTTAATACTATTATAGCATGAATGTAAACATTTATCATAAACACAAAGATATAATAATAACTACATTTATTATTGCCTCTAGGGCATATCTCCAACAGTCTCCCACTTGCACTAGAGTCATCTAATCTAGATTACATAGTAATATACCGAACACCCATGGCAGTTTGGTGTTGGTCATGCTTTGCCCTCGGGAGAGGTTTAGTCAACGGATCCGCCACATTCAGATCTGTGTGTACTTTGCAAATCTTTATATCCCCATCCTGGATATGTTCTCGAATAGCGTGAAAACGCAGCTTGATATGCTTCAGCTTCTTGTGTGACCTTGGTTCTTGCGCATTGGCTATGGCGCCCATGTTATCACAGTAGATAGACATTGGGTCCAGCGCACTAGGAACCACACCCAGCTCTGTAATGAACTCTTTCATCCATATCGCTTCTTGTGAAGCCTCCGAAGCAGCCATGTATTCCGATTCAGTTGAAGATCTCGCCACAACGCTTTGCTTTGCACTCCTCCAGCTAACTGCTGCACCATTCAAAATAAATACGTATCCAGATTGTGATTTAGAATCATCCGGATCGGTGTTCCAACTAGCATCGGTGTAACCATTAACAACGAGTTGTTCATCACCTCCATAAGAAAGGACCATATCCTTAGTTCTTCTCAAGTACTTAAGGATGTTTTTGACCGCTGTCCAATGATCCACTCCTGGATCACTTTGATATCTGCTAGTTAAACTAACAACATATGCAATGTCGGGTCTAGTACATAGCATGGCATACATTAGAGATCCTATGGCTGAGGCATAGGGAGTCTTACTCATCCTTTCTCTATCTTCTGCCGATGTCGGACTTTGAGTTTTACTCAAGGTCGTATTGGGCAACATGGGCAAGAACCCTTTCTTGCTTTCTTCCATTCCAAACCTCTTTAGAACTTTGTCCAAATATGTACTCTATGACAATGATATTTGGCGTTTCGATCTATCTCTATAAATCTTTATGCCTAATATGTAAGCTGCTTCGCCAAGATCCTTCATTGAAAAACTATTATTCAAATATTCTTTGACACTATTAAGAAGGTCTACATCATTCCCAATCAACAATATGTCATCCACATATAGTATTAAGAATGCTACAGAGCTCCCACTCACTTTCTTGTAAATACAAGTTTCTCCATAAGTTTGTATAAAACCAAAACTTTTGATTACTTTATCAAAACGTTAATTCCAACTTCGGGATGCTTGCTTCAATCCATAGATGGACCGTTGAAGTTTGCATACCTTGTTAGCATCTTTAGGATCGACAAAACCTTTGGGTTGCATCATATACAACTCTTCATCAATATCTCCATTGAGGAATGCTGTTTTGACATCCATCTGCCATATCTCATAATCATAATATGCAGCGATTGCTAACATAATCCTCACAGACTTTAGCTTCGCTACTGGTGAGAAAGTCTCATCGTAGTCAATTCCTTGAATTTGTCGAAACCCTTTTGCGACAAGTCGAGCTTTATAGACAGTCACATTACCATCAACATCTGTTTTCTTCTTGAAAATCCATTTGTTATCGACAGCCTTCCGGCCATCCGGTAAGTCCACCAAAGTCCATACTTGGTTTTCGTACATGGATCCAATCTCGGATTTCATGGCTTCTTGCCATTTATTGGACTCTGGGCTCATCATCGCTTCCTCATATGTCTCGGGGTCATCGGTGTTGTCCACCAACATGACACTCATAACGGGATCATACCAATCTGGAGTGGTACGAGTTCTCGTTGACCTCCGAGGCTCTGTAGCAACTTCAACCGAAGTTTCATGATCATTATCATTAGCTTCCTCTCTAATTGGTGCAGGCACCACAGGAACTTCTTCCGGTGCTGCGCTACTCGCAATTTCGAGAGAAGGTTCGACAACCTCGTTGAGTTCTACTTTCCTTCCAGTCACTTCTTTCGAGAGAAATTCCTTCTCTAGAAAGGATCCATTCTTGGCAACGAAGATTTTGCCTTCGGATCTATGATAGAAGGTATACCCAATAGTTTCCTTCGGGTATCCTATGAAGACGCATTTTTCCGCTTTGGGTTCAAGCTTGTCCGGCTGTAACTTCTTTACATAGGCTTCACATCCCCAAACTTTAAGAAACGACAATTTAGGTTTCTTCCCAAACCATAATTCATACGGTGTCGTTTCAACGGATTTAGACGGTGCCCTATTTAAAGTGAATGCGGCTGTTTCTAATGCATAACCCCAAAATGATAGCGGTAAATCTGTAAGTGACATCATAGAACGAACCATATCTAAGAGAGTTCGATTACGACGTTCGGACACACCATTACGCTGTGGTGTTCCCGGCGGTGTCAATTGTGAAAGTATTCCGCACTTCTTTAAATGCTCGCCAAACTCGTAACTTAGATATTCACCTCCACGATCAGAACGTAGAAATTTAATCTTCTTGTTACGTTGATTCTCTACCTCACTTTGAAACTCCTTAAACTTCTCGAAAGTTTCGGACTTATGTTTCATGAAATAGATATACCCATATCTACTCAAGTCATCTGTGAAGGTAAGAACATAACGATAACCACCGCGCGATGCTACACTCATTGGACCACACACATCGGTATGTATGATTTCCAATAAGTCCGTAGCTCGCTCCATCATACCAGAAAATGGAGTCTTAGTCATTTTTCCCATCAGACATGCTTCGCATATTTCAAGTGATTCAAAATCAAGTGATTCAAGAAGTCCATCGAAATGGAGTTTCTTCATACGCTTCACTCCAATGTGACCAAGACGACAGTGCCACATATAGGTCAAATTATCGCTTGATTTCAAACGTTTAGCCTCAATATTGTTGATATGTGTATTTCCACTATCGAGATTCAATAAGAATAGACCATCTATCAAAGGTGCATGTGCATAAAACATATTACTCATATAAATCGAACAACCATTATTCTCTGACTTAAACAAGTAACCGTCTCGCAATAAACAAGATCCCGATATAATGTTCATGCTCAACGCAGGCACCAAATAACAATTATTTAAGTATAAAACTAATCCCGATGGTAGATGAAGAGGTAGCGTGCCGACCGCGATCACATCAACCTTTGATCCGTTTCCCACGCGCATCGTCACCTCGTTCTTCGCTAGCTTCCGTTTATTCTGCAGCACCTGTTTCGAGTTACAAATATGAGCAACCGAACCAGTATCAAATACCCAGGCACTACTACGAGTACTAGTGAGATACACATCAATAACATGTATATCAGATATACCTTTCTTCTTGATGTTGCCGTTCTTCAAATCCGCCAAGTACTTTGGGCAATTCCGCTTCCAGTGACCTTCTCCCTTGCAGTAAAAGCACTCAGTTTCAGGCTTGGGTCCAGCCTTGGTCTTCTTCGCCGGCGTGGTAACCTTTTTACCACCCTTCTTGAAGTGTCCCTTTTGCTTAGACTTGCCCTTCTTGAGTTTGGTGGTCTTATTGACCATCAACACTTGGTGCTCTTTCTTGATCTCCACTTCTGCAGACTTTAACATAGCAAACAGTTCTGGCAACTCTTTGTTCATGTTCTGCATGTTGTAGTTCATCACAAAGTTCCTGTAACTTGGTGGCAGTGACTGGAGGACGCGGTAAATCCCCAAAGCATTAGGAATCACTATACCCAAGCTTTGAAGTTTGTTTGCGTGCCCAGACATCTTAAGCACATGCTCACTGACGGAGCTGCCCTCTTCCATCTTGCAGTTAAAGAACTTTTCAGAAGCCTCATAGCTTTCAATTGCCGCATGAGTCTCAAAAATCAATTTGAGATCCTCGACAATATCATATGGGTCTGACTCTTCAAACCTTTTCTGAAGCTCCGATTCTAAACCATACAAGATAGCACACTGAACTATGGAGTACTGATTCTTCCGAGCGAGGTAAACATTCTTTACTTCATCAGAAGCATCAGCTGCAGGTGGGTCACCCAGCGGTGCATCCAGCACATAGGTCAAATTACCAGCTGTGAGGACAATCCTCAAATTGCGGAACCAATCCGCGAAGTTGCTTCCATTGTTTTTCAACTTTTCTTTCTCTAGGAACGCATTAAAATTGATGGTAGGGGCTGCCATTGATCTACAACATATTTGCAATCGTTTAGACTAAGTTTATGACAAATTGAGTTCAAATTAATTAATGAAATTAAACTAGGTGAACTCCCACTCAAAACAACATCCCTCACATTGTTTTAGTGATCACACGAACCAAATCCACTACATCAACACCGATCATCACGAGAGTTGATATAGTTTCAATGGCGAACAATCGTCATGTTCATCATATCTACTATATGATTCATGCTTTACCTTTCGGTGATCCGTGTTCCGAGACCATGTCTGTACATGCTAGGCTCGTCAAGATCAAACCTTAGTTTCTGCATGAGCAAATCTGGCTTGCTCACGTTGTATACACTTGCAGAATCTAACACACCCGATCATCACGTGGTGCTTCGAAACAACAAGCTTTAGCAACGGTGCTAACTAAGGGTGAACACTTTATGATTTGAAATTCATGTGCATGAGGGATCATCTTATAATGCTACCGTCGTCTACTAAGCACTACAAGATGCATAAAGGATTAACATCACATGCAATTCATAATATGTGATATGATATGGCCTTTCTTCTTTGTGCTTCCGATCTCCATCTTCAAGCATGAACATGATCTCCATCATCACCGGCATTGCATCAAGGTCAATGACGCTTCACCATGGTTGTCGTCCACCGGCTTCAACTATTACAACTACTTTGAATAGACACGCGGGTCTTAACATAAATTAAAGACAACCATATGGCTCCTGCCGGTTGCCAACTTACAATAAGGAACATTGCATACATCAAATATAATCACAATCATGGCCATATCACATCACTGCACACCCCTGCAAAACAAAGTTAGACGCCTCTACTTTCTTTGCATATTTTACGTGGTTTGGGGCTTTCAATAAGTGTCGTTCTAACTTACGAACAAGAACCACAACATTGATACTAGCATTGTTGATTACCCGTTGTAAATTGGATCTTAACTATGCTAGGAGAAACAGGCACCCGCAAAGCCACTTATGCAATACAAGTTGCATGTTAAGCGTGGAGCAAGTCTCATGAACGATGTCATGTAAGGTTAGCCCGGGCCGCTTCATCCCAACATACCGCAAGATGCAAAGTACACAAAAAGCAATCGACAATAAAAGCATCAATGCCCACAATGACCATTGTGTTCTACTCGTGCAACAGATCTACATATAGACACGGCTCTGATACCACTATAGGGGTTCGTAGCATGGAAAACAAAAAAATTCTATCGCATACAAACAAACAAGCCAAGATCTATCTACTAGATTGTAGCAACGAGTCGATGGAATAACTTACCCTCGAAGATTCCAAAGTGTTTAACGAGAGCGGATTCTCGTGGGTGATGTAGTCGTACTCTTTCCGATCTCAAGATCGTGTGGACGATCCTTCCGGCGCTGCGTTCCGGCAGCGCTTCCGCAGTCGGTCACACGTTCGGTACTCGACGAAGACCTTCCTCTCCCTTGTTCCAGCAGGCAGCGGAGGTTGTAGCACTCTCCTCGCGATTCCGGCAACACAACGGCGTGGTACCGGAAGTAGAGGGGAAATCCCGCAGGGCTTCGCCTTAAGTCGGAGCGAGTATGGTGGATTATGAGAGAGGTCTATTAGTGGTCTAGAGATTAGACACACCAATTAGAAGGCTCTAAACCGCAGTCCAAAGCAATTAGAAGCTCTAAACCAAACGGCTCTAAACCTGAGATTAGAGGTAGAAACTTGTGTGTCTCAAGGAGGAGCCCTGCCCCTCCTTTTATGGGTGGAGGAGCTAGGCGCGCCAGGGAGGGAGGGAGTCCCTCCCCAACTCGGCCTAGGGCTTGGGCGCCGACTTGGAGGAGAGGAACTCCTCCTCCAAGTTGGTTTCAACCTCCTCTTGCTTGTTTCCCACAGTTTCCTGTTTCCCACAGTTTCCTGTTTTCCACAGTTTCCTGTTTTAGCCGTTTGACTTTCAAACTGGCAATTTGACTTTCATGTTTTTGGAACAGCAAGAACACTTAGTACATGATGCAATCATTCAATGACACACTCATGTACTCTCCCCCCCCCCGGAGTGCCGGACAATCCGGACCCTTCTAGAACATTCCCGATGAAAACACCGGAATCATTCCCGAACTCCGAAACGGGACTTTCCTTATATGAATCTTATTCTCCGGACCATTCCGGATCACCTCGTGATATCCCGGATCCCATCCGATACTCCGAACAACATTCAGTCTCTTTCTCATAATACCATAACTACTCAAAACAACGTCGAATCCTTAAGTGTGTCTCCCTACGGTTCGTGAATTATGCGGACATGATCGAGACACTTCTCCGAACAATAACCAATAGAGGAATCTGGAAATTCATATGGCTCCCACATATTTCTACGATTACTTTGCGATCGAATGAACCACTTACATACGATACCAATTTCCCTTTGTCTCACGATAGTTTACTTATCCAAGGTTATGATCGTCGGTATCTCTGCATACCTAGTTCAACCTTGTTACCGATAAGTACTCTTTTCTCGTTCCCGTGATATGTGATCCCTTGTGACCAAGTCACATGCTTGCAAGCTAATTGGATGACATTCCACCGAGAGGGCCCAGAGTATATCTATCCGTCATATGGATGGACAAATCCCACTCTTGATCCATGTGTTTCAACCAATACTTTCTGAACACTCAATGCCACCTTTATAGCCACCCAGTTACGGTGTGGTGTTTGATGTCATCAAAGCATCCATCCGGTAAAGGTGATATGCATGATCTCATGGTCGAAGGAATTAGGTTACTATGTATCAGAAAGCATATAGCAATTGAACTATTGAAATGACTTGATCTTTATGCTACGCTTATCAATAGGAGTATGTCCACCATATCATTCTCCTAACGATATGATCTTGTTGTTGATAACATCTCAATGTTCATGATAGGGAAACCACAATCATTTAATCAACCAACAAGCTAGTGAAGTATAGAGGCTATACTAGGGACTTCAAATTAAGTTTACAAATCACGCAAGTATTAATGTTTCCTTGTTAATACTATTATAGCATGAATGTAAACATTTATCATAAACACAAAGATATAATAATAACTACATTTATTATTGCCTCTAGGGCATATCTCCAACAATTAGCTCTTGGGGATCAACATGTTCTAATTCCACCTCCCATTTGACAACCGTGTCTCTCTCAATGATCTGCGTGCTGCCATCAACTAAAACAGCCCTAGAGGAAAAGAAATTGATGCAAAATTCGAAGGTTTGTCGCGCAACATCGTCTCCCCTGTTTTTGGCGGGCACTGTGAGCTAGCGGAATCGAACAAAGAGCTCAACCTTAGAGAAATTAAGTGCAGAGATACGGGATATACCGATTAGAAGTCCCCTCTCTATGCTCCATATCGTTCCCCCTCGCCCCGTTCCGCACACCCTCGCCTCCATAATCTAGCATTAATGGGCACGCTCAGATCTCGAATTGAGAATAATGGGAGAGGAATTAGCTTTCAAATGGCACTCACCACCTTCGTCGTCGAACGAAAGCGCCGCTGCCTAAATTAATTGTCATGCCGCCGTCGGCGCCGAGAACGATGGGTGAGGTCCGCCGCCGCCGTCGGGGAAGCTACAGTCAGTGTGACGCGCGCTCCCGGTCGGAAGCGGTTGGTTTGACTAGCTTGACTGGCTGTCCCAACCGACCGGTTTGGCTTAACCCTAATCTTGGAACAAAGTTAAATGTGTCCTTACGACCGTTTTATGGCCCGTGTGGCCCTAGGATATTAGTTGCCTCACAACCGTCGCATACGAGCTATTCTTTTCAACGATGTCGTGTTCCTTCCAATTCGACGTAAAGACGTCGCATAGGAGCTATAAGCCCCCCATCAGGACCGTAAAGTTGCTAATTTTCTCCGGATGCCAAGCCAAAAAAAAATATCCCTCAGTGACCCTGGTGACGTTGTGATCTTAATAATCGCTTCAACATCGACAGGCCAAAAGTATGTGTTTAAGCGTGGCCCGCACGCTCCAAGCACCACTGTCATCCAAAAAATCAGAAACCCTGTTATAGCGGCAATCTTCACTTAGTGATATTGGACGAAACGTTGGCCCTTTCTGGATCATCCGAGGATCCCTCCAGACAAAAAAAACTACTGCCATTATCCACTCTCCAGATGATACCTTTTTATTAGAAGTTCTAGACCATATTATATCCCTTCCGAACAGCTGAAGAATTGCCAACAAAATTCAGGTACGATAATACCTGGCCTTCGGGCACATAAACTATCAGGCCTTATTTAATTACTTCTCTCGTATTCACTAGTGTATTCGCTCGTAGGAATTTATTCTAATTCCCGCAAAATTGCCGCAGTCCGCTTACCACGTCGGGTTTGGCCGGGATAATCCCAACATATCTCCATAAATCCTTTATGATTTTATCTAGATTGAAAACTCTCCTCCAGTGGCGGAGCGTGACACCAAATAAAACATGGGCCAAACAGCTCCACGATCCATCACAACTTCTCTAGACTGGGGGCCAGATAAAGTAAATCGGACAAACTAGTGATGAATACATGGACTATTTAACCTGGAATTAGTGCTTTTTATTTTCTAAAGACTGGGTCAGGGCCGAGTATGGCCTCCAAGACGCGTCGCCCCTGCTCTCCTCTAAGATATAGTATTTTTGTAAAGAGTATTTTAAGGGATTAAAGAGTATTAGGTGAACACTAAATCTCCACATATCCTTAAAACTCTAATGGGTAAAAATAGAGAAGTAAACAAGGCCTCAGGGTTGACAGTTAGCCTCCCAGTCTGCTTCGTCTAATGCCTAGTTAAATAACCTCATGTAATCATCTGCCTCTTGACTAATCCTTATCCACGGCAACATACGTATAAAAAATGACTGGCTCCCTATATATATATATATATATATATATATATATATATATATATATATATATATATATATATATCCTGCATAATACTCAACTCGACTTTGCACATTAGATGTTGACACTCAGTTACACATGTCCAATGCATACCTTTGAGGCAGGCATCAACTATTCGGTTAGTGTCGTCAACCAGCAACATAATGCTAATATAGGATCAAAACTCCAATCATATGCACATATATAATGATATTTACTACCATATCCCATCATCTCACATGAACCCTAGCTGGGTGAGGTCGTCGTCCGGGATCTCCAGGCCTTCGGAGAAGTCAAAGTCCTGCAGCGACTCATCCAGATCTTCCGTAAACCAGGCATCGATGTCGTTTCCCTCCGGCACGTCCAGGATGTCCACCATCGGGTCCATCACCGGCGGCGGAGCATCCAGAGGTTCCTGGGGGATGATAGGTGTGGTGTTCCTGACTGGCTGAGTAGGGTGGATGGGTTTCAGGCTCAGAGGGTTCTTCCACTTGCTACATTCTCATGGGGATGGCGAGGGGAAGCTTGGCGGTGGTGGTGGCTCCAGGACCCTGCCGAGGATGTTTCCTGACATTGATAGCTATGCGAGCTTCTGCTTCAATTTCATCTTGGTTTTGCGATCATCTTGGTTTTCCTGACATTGATAGCTATGCGGTGAAGATATACATTGAGTATTGGCATCAAGATCATCGAGTTGAAGAGGAGAATATGATATGATCAAGATCTTGAGAGTTTTAATAGAAGAATTTCAAGATATGGATCTAACTGAGTGTCATGATAGCCTCATGAGTTGATATATGGTTGATTAAGATTTAGAGCATGCAATAAAATTAAGAATTATTTATGTACCTCAAGATATTGAGAAAGAGCATGAGAATATACATGGTTGACCAATACAAAGAGTGAAGAGTGAATTCAAGTTGGTTAACACATGAAGCATAAAAAGAATGTACCACATGGGTCTTATGGTATGATAAGCGCTGTCAATTATGATTTATGAACTAACCCATTATATATGTGCCTTTGCATTTTCTATATGGGCTAGGTATCTTTTCATGGGCATGCATCAAAAGTGAAGATTCCATATAGCCCATGAAAGGATGATATCAAGTGGTGATGGTCATCAAGGTTGAGAAGTGCGGGTTTAATATAAACATCTCAAGACAACATATGGTTGAAGCTTGCTGTCCATATTGGTGATAATGGATATGTGAAGATGTGCCTTAATGGAGTTATCACATAGTTGTATGGGGGAGAAAATTATGAGTCTTCATCAAGCAACAATGATGAAGTGATGCACACCGTCTTGAATGGATCTTGAAGCGTTGTCATCAAGATCAAGTGGGATGCGCAAGGCAAAGGTATGACCTTGCTAGGTTTTCCTTTTACTGGTCTCAAGGTGGTTTTTGGGAGACAGGGTTATATGATAGATATGCGCACTATCAAGAGGAGCTTTCGGTTGGGTAACTTGATTATGTTGTCTCAGGGAGCTCAAATTTTTTGCATACTTTGCATCTCCCTATTTTATTGCTTCTTGGTGTTTCTCTGTGTGAGGCTCTTTAGCTTGTTGCTAGCTCTTCAACAAGCCCAAGTTTATCAAAAACGGAATTCGTATGCATTTTCTATTGCGATTTTGAGTTGGGGGATTTTACCGGTTCTTCTTTAGGAAGGTTTCATACCTCTTATTATTTGGTTCTTTACCTGTGGATCTTTCTTGGGTTTTCTAGTCTCTAATAGAGCTTGTTCTTAGATTTTCAAAAAGTCTAAGTTTGCTAAAATTCAAGTTCGGACGAAAAAGTTATCACCGTTTTTGTCTGTCCTGTTTTGATTCTGGTGGGAATTTCGGAGGCGCCGGAACTGGCGCCAAAAAATTCTGGCGCCCACCGGAAATCAGTATGCTGTTTTGGCGAAAACCGGAAATTTCTGGCACCAGATCCAGTGGGACTGGTTTTCCAACCGTAACGTGTCCGACCAGCTCGTTTTGACCCCAACGGTCACCCCCCTTGAAGGGGTATAAAAAGGGGGCTTCTTCCCCAAAGTTGTAGGCTTATCGATCACGTTTTTTACCTGCATTGTTGACCCACTTGAGCTTGCTTTCTCTCCCTCCCCTCCTATGATTTTTACATCTTTTTGAGGGCTTTGGAAGAGGAGATCTAGATCTACAATCCCTATCAATTAATTCTTTCTCTAAGTGAGAGGAACCCATTTGATCTAGATCTTGAAGTCATTGGTTGATTTCAACCATTGTTCTTCCTCTCTAATTCCTCCTAGCACTTGTTGCTTTGGTGGGATTTGAGAGTGAAGGATTTGAGCACCCTTGATGTTTTTGCTTTGTGTGCGTGCATAAGTGTTGAACTTTCCATTACAATTTGTTCGAGTGAGAGATCGTGAGCTTGTTACTTTTAAAGGGTGACCTCCTAGTTGGCTTGATGGTTGGTGCCGCAGTTTCCTCTTCATGGAAGGTTGCGAAGAGACCCGGGCCTCTCATTCGTGGATCTTGTGAAGTGGTTGTGGAGCTTGCCATCTCCCGAGTGGAGGAAAAGATAGCCATAAGGAAAAGACCTATTCCTTCGTGAGATAGACTCGGAGAAGAATGTGAGCCTTCATGGCGTTGAAAAATCCTTCGTGGAATCTCACACCTCTCCAATGTGACGTACCTTACTTATAAGGGAACACGGGAATACATCTTCATCTCTGTGTGTCTCGGTTATCTCTATATCCAAGCTTACTTTTCTTGTGATAGTCATTGAGCTTGAAGTACTTATATCGTGTGCTATCTTTCTTAGCTTAACTTGTTGTTGGTGGATTTAGTTAAGCCTAGTATATTTAAGTTTTGTGCTTATAAAATAAACGTTAGTTTAATTCCATATTCTATCAAGGTCAAAACCGTAATACTTTTGAAATTAACTATGCCCCCCCCCCCCCTTCTCTCTGCGACGTGTCTATCCTTACGACAAGCCACAAACATTTCTATTATTAGAAACTCCAACTTTGAAGGATAAATTTCTTAAGCGCAAGCATTCACAAATCCACAACAAAAATCAACCAGAGATAAATAGTAAGCACCGAACATAACCAGAGAGACCCAAGAAGATAAGACGCATCAATTAAAATTCTCAATTGTGAAGAAGAATCATAGCAACTTTATACCCTAAACTGCAAATGAGTAGTGTTTGCTCCTCTTTCTGTGAAATGCAAACACGATATAGGCTCAGACGCGCCTGCATCTGCAAAGCACCACAGAAATTTGTTTCATAAGGTCAGATTCATTAAAGAATACGCAAACGGTACTAATTAGTTAAATTGACTGTCGACAACGGTGGATAGAAACTTGTGCAATCTTGTCCGGTCCCAAACGGAGCGTAATTTGCAGACGGTACCAGTTAATTAAGTACTATCTCCATGGGATGAATGGTGATGAAGTGTGGTGATTAAATCAATATAGTACTTAGTTGCACGCACCCTACAGCTCCACGGTAACGTATCCGAGTAACACGTACTGGGTACAGCAGAAGGATCGAGAAGGTAAGATAGACACATGACCTGCTTCCTAGCAAAATCAGGACGCGCTTAACCGCTTGCTATGTACTCTTAATTAACTGAACTGCAAGTTTGAATAAATTCTTATAGAAAAAAATTAGACATGTTTAACCTCGCCCCTATGGGCGGGGCAGAGCAATTTTGGTAAGTACTACTACTTTTTTAAGGTTATATTGATCCATATGCATGTTATTTTTTTCATTACTCTAATATTTTGACTGAATTTTGTCCATATATTTCTAGAGGTGCCGGAGTGCGAGCATGGTAGCAGCGACAAACAAGTGCGGGAGGAGAAGGCAGGAGATGCGCACCTTTGTTCGCTGAGAAGGGTAGCCTCACAGCGACGAGATTCGGGCTCATGCGACGGCAACGAAGAGAGGTGTCACAGCGGCGCTGCGCGCGTATGCACCCGACAGAGAGAGATAGGAGGGGTGGGGAGAGTAATTTGCATATGATTTTGTTTGGGTTTGTACACAGACTAGTAGTGGTTTACAACCTAGGACAAGCGCCACTAGCACTGTTCTAGTAGCGGCGTGGACCTAAGAACGCCACTAGTAGACCTAACATTAGTGGCTTTCCAAAATAGTATTGCTTCATACAAATTTATGATCGGCTAGACGGCTGGGTCCCATGAACTTGTGGCGCGGCTCTGGCGACGGCACGTTACTGGTATGAACATAGTGGGGGCGTACCACATTGCAATGTGCCACCCGCGCTTGTCTATCTTTCTTGGCCCGTCACTAATTCTGACCGCCTATAATTTTTTCTCTACTAGTGTCGATTGGTCCCAAGCTTCGTTGTTTCTCGTTTCCATGGGCAGCTTTCGTTGTCCCTTAGGCCTACAGGAGGCGATGAAGCGCATTTCGTAGTTTCCTCTTTCTTATCATGTGCATCCTTGTATCTCTCTGATCCTTTTGTGACTTTATTAATTTATAAACCTGAGTATATATACGGGCTTCTTTCTTAAAAAATAGATCGTGCACGCAAATTAACGGTGGTATAGGTAGGTAAACCTGATCTCCACCGTGAGTGAAGTGTCGTATTCCTTGACCCTCATACTCTTACATATTCAATTAACGGTGGGAAGGATGTGAAGGTTGGTACTCCCTACCTATATCAGGTTATATAGGTTATATAATTTGACACAGAGGTCAGAGGAGGAGTATTGGATGGGCAGATGCTTCTTCTTCTTTTTTTGCTTGAGGGGAGGGGATGGGCAGATGCTTTTGGTCGAACGTGGGCAGCCGCAAACGGGATCAGACGAGCTAGCAGAGAGTGAATAAGTAATACTAGTTGTTGCGTGCTCTTGAAAAAATGAGGGTTGTACTTGCAACATTCAATGGACGAACAGATTACCTACTTACCAAACTTTTTTTTTGAAATGGAAATTATCCGGCCTCTGTATCGATAGATATATACGGCCTCTTTATTACTTTATTGCAATGTCGTTACAATTATTACATCATGGGTCACACAATGTCTTGACATGGATCAGCCAAAGGAAAATAGAAGATCGAATGGGATGCATCTATATCAATAGGATAAGCGAAGATCAGAATGCCAACTGAATTGGTTGTATATATCCCATGCAACCGATTTCAACCAGCAGCATCCAATATCCAAAGCCTAGCGCTTCTCCATTGGTTGTAGGTATGCCCATATACGAATCCAATGTGTCGCTAATGGAATAACCTGCATAAATAAAAAAGTTTTTGCATTATTAAATATATAATCATTTCGCACATTCCATATGACCCAAAGTACAGCACATACACCTATGCGAATATGCACTTTACATACTTACCAAACTGCAGCAGAGTTCACAGAATCCAAGATATGCCCGAGAGAGAGGTTTGTCTCCTGAAACCTCCAGACTGTCCACTCCCCGTCCCGTCCGGGGACGCGCTTGCCGTCCCCTTAAAAGAGGCCACACTTATTGCAGCAACAGTGCAGTCGCGGTCCGTAAGTTTGCAGGGTCATCGCGCCAAGAAGCATTAGGGTAAGGCGCGGCGTGATGTTCATTATGGGTACTGCTATTTGGTTGTATTTTGTGTTTCTTTGCCTACTTATTAGGTTTGTATACCATGTTCTTTTTATGGTTTATTAGATTAGATTGCAGATCTTTTTTTTTTTTTGGCTAGTATACGATGTGTCAAATTGAGGTACTACTTGCACACGATTTAGGTCTTTTTAGGTAGTTTCAATCAACTATATAGAAGGTTGGTTCCTTTCAATCAAAAAGGGAATTTTTTTTAGCTAGACACAAGTTTTTTTTAAGGCAGCTACCCGCGCCACAAGGCGCGTGTGGCATTTTCTAGACCACTTGACCCGGCCACCATCTTCCCTTCTTTGTCTTTCTACTACTACTACTAGGCATATCCTCTCCGGTCCAAATGAGAGCATGGATCTTCGAGAGAGCTTCACGGCCGGACCAAATCCAGGCTTCTACTTAGTTGTTCATTCGCACAGCCCCGTCTGCCTCCTAGCCGCCGGCGCCGTTGCTCGTTTCCGGCGTCTGCTCGCACGGCCGGATCATCCCTACGCCCTCCATCGCCATCCTCCAGCCGCCGATTCGTCACCCAGCAGCGCGCATGGGACGTCCTTGCGACGCGCCGCATATACCTCTCGTCGGCGGCAGCGGCAGCCGGAGAACCTCGTCATCTGATGATGGCGGCCTGGACGAGTGGATCGGATCCGGCATCTGCCCACGGCCGGATCCTCCCTACGCCCTCCGTCGCCACCGCCACCGCCACCGGTACTTACTTGTTTATTATTACCAGACTCATCCACACCGGATACATGCTTGGTTTCTGTTTCACTTTAATTAATTGCGTACCAGTCATCTCATTTACCCAAACTCACCTCTGTTGCCTTCTCTGTCTTAGTGTGCGGCAGATATGTGTTTGCCACGTTCAGTGATTATGTCCACTCTATTGTCAAATCGTGTTAAGTACATTGTTCATTCCTAAATTGGCTACTAGCATATAAGAAACACCATCAGGTCGCCTGACCCTACGGGGTCTCTTGTACCAGGCAAAGCAGTTCTGTTATTTTGCAAGGATTTTGAGACGGCGATTAGTCGCCCTTGTTTCTGCAAAACGACTCAGCGATTAGTCGGAGATTAATTAAACAACCATGCTACTACTACTACTATTTAGTTTTAGGTTCTACTGATCCATCTCAATGTTATTTTCCTTTACTCTAGGAACTGCGGTTCCTATCCAGTTTCACATGTTTCACTCTACTGTGCCTGCAGCAGGTTGTTGGTCATCCTTGACGTGGCTGAAAAATGGCTGGATTTCTCCGGCTCTGGATGCGTAGCCGCAGCCGTCCTGCAACAACACGTCCTATTGATTTCAGTGATGAAGGCATATTGAACAACCTCACCCAAGCTAATTTGAGGAATGTCTGGGCTAGCAGAAGGATGATGGACGGCGAAGACCACCTGTACTTAGTGCACTTTCAACGCACTGCTGCCGTTGGTCCCCCCATCACCGTCGTCGTCAAGAAGTTCGGGAACGTGGATGGGATGGTTGACAGCCATGTCAAAAGCCGCTGGAAGGTGGAGAGGATTATGTTGGCTTTACTCCAGCATGAAAATATCATCAAGATCCTGCATGTCATCGAGAGGGAAGAAGCCGTCATGCTCGTGTACGAGTACGCCATGAACGGCAGTCTTCACTACTGGCTTCACAGGCGGGAGGGGAACCACAGGGCTCTGAGCTGGCCGGAGAGGATGGGCATCGCCATTGGCGTGGCCCAAGGTCTTTGCCACATGCACCACGGATGCAGCACACCGGTCGTCCACCACAACATCACCTGTAACAACATCTTGCTTGATCAGGATCTGAATCCCAAGATCTGCAGCTTTGGCGTCGGGCAGTTGAATGCAGGACTCAACCAACCTCTGCCAATCGTGGATCTGCATGTGGGAGATTTTGGGTACACCGCACCAGGTAAATCCATTGCGTGCAATTTTATTCTGTCTTACACAACTAGCTTGGTCAGTTATTAACTAGCAAACAACTGATCAATCAATTGCATACTACGCCCTGTTAGGCACGCTGACAGAGAAGGTAGACACGTACAGCTTCGGTGTGGTGCTGCTGGAGCTCGTCACGGGACGGGTGGCCAATGGAGACGATTGTATGTTGGCGATTTGGGCAAGAAACAACTGCAATCAACTGATGGCAAGCAAGCAAGAATTGTTCAAGGAAGTGGTGGACATGGACATCCCTCATCAAGCATGGTACAGGAAGGAGATGTCGACCGTCTTCAAGCTGGGTGTGGCTTGCACTGTCGTGGAGCCCGAGCAACGACCATCCATGCTGACAGTTCTAAAAAAACTCCGCCGTGCACGTGGCCTATTGAGTGGTATCCTCACCTGATATCAAAATGGAAAAGTGCCTTAGTTTATGATCTCTTTAGAATGGTGTTCTCTTTTTGTATGGACACTCTGATTGTCTTCTGGAAAAATGATAAAAATGGAAAAGTTCTTTGTCCTGACACACCTGCTTTTTCTCAATGAAGTAAAACATCTCTGTTAGCTTTGTGCATGCTTTGAATCCCATGGATTTCTTCTGTGGGGTTACTGCACTATATAGTTGGTAATATAATTATTTTAGCAAGGCCACCAGCGCGAGGGGCTCAGCTGGCTCTGGTCGCTCCACTGCAGGGGAACCGGTAGGATCCTAGGGGATGATATGGGGCTTGGCAAGACCATACAGGTTCCACCATCTAAACCCAGTCATTCCATCCTTTCCTTCTTAAATTAATTGCCAGTTGATTACTTGATTGCAGTACTATCTGTTACTTTTTATTGATTTGATGACATTGGGTCTGTTTCATGCTTGTAATGTTTGTTTTATATGGATCAGGCCACGGAGGCTTTCGATTGATTCTCAGTGTTAGAAAGTTCTTGTCGATGTTTACTTGTAGTTAGACTGCAGAAATTATTGTGAGAACCCGCATCTTTAGTTTCTGCACTTATATACGGGACTGAAACCAATTATCACCCAGCTAAACAACATACTATGTTTCTCTTGCTATCGTGTGCTTAACTAATTTACTTGTCTCCAAGCTTTGCGCCTACAAAACATTGGCACTAGCTGTATCATTATGACAAGACTAGCTGTTAAGTTAATTGATCACCGATTGACTCATTATAACAAGACATGTTAATTGGTATCATTGGGTCTGTTTCACCCTTATACTTCAAAGTGTTAGCAAGGATCAGGGAGGCTTCCACTTCCTTCTTCCTAGCAGCTAGTGAGTGGATTGCATGGTGTAGGAGTAGGTGCCAAGGGTAAACTCAAGGATCAGGGAGGTTTCACCCTTAGTAATATTTGCTGTCTTGGACTATCTCAATTAAGTTTCTAGTTAGCCTCATTCACATCGACTCTGTTGGCTGGCAGGATGGCTCGTAACTGGATAGCTATATCGGTAACATTGGTGTTGATTTTGTAAGTGTATTCACTTTCTTGGTCTAATTGTTACTGTTCTGGCTACCTTAACTGAACCTGGATCCTTGTTTCCTTCCAACTTTGTTGATAGAAAATACATACTGTGGAGCAAGATGGGAAGACTATGAAGCTGCAAATCGTGAGTCTATTCGTGAGCAAGATGGAAATTTTAATGAGCTGCTAATTGTCCAGGGCCGAAGATGCAAACTGATGATCCGAATTCAGGATTCAGAGTTTGGTCAGAATTCATGATTCAGACTTGAGGTCCCTGGCAGGCATACTCTCCCTCTGTTGAGCAGACGACGGCAGGTTGGCCGCCGATGACGGCGCCTGAGCTAGCAAGGCCTGCAGCTCAACTCCACACGATGACGAGATGACTGGATGCAACTATATAACGATCCAGCATTGTTGATTACACTGGATGTCGCGTGCTGGAACTCTTCTTGACAAGACCTGAGCTGGCTGGGTGTCCAAGACAGACCTGGACGCTGGAGCTTGGGAGGGAGGGAGTGCTGCGAGCAGCAAGTGTTCTTTTCAGTTGACAAAGGCACTTATACCAGTTTTGTAATCAACTGCCTCTTATTTCTCAAACGGAGGCTGTTCCGTGACGGATCCTTCAGTACTGACAAAATCAAATCACAATCTGTCTTGTACTACAAGGATAGGCACAGTTTGTCTGTACAATGACAGGCGGATTGAACCATTCCAAGGCGAGAGATAAACCTTCCATCGGTGCACAAATTTTATGACTTCAAAGCATCACCGCAATGAAAGAGACCGCGGTATGAGGCAAGGATTACAACGCCACTACCATCCCTTAGGATCATAACCAGCTCCAGCGCTTCTTAATGAATCGAAAGAACCGTCGACGGACAAGGCAACCCATCCGTGTGTAAGGTCGTTTCGCAGCTGCCAAACTCGCCACAATAACATGATCACCATGTCTCTCATTTGCGCTGAAACCGTGCCCAGCATATCAAATAGCCACTCTACCATTATTCTGTATGGTTCTATGGTCCGGAATCGGCCAAACCTCGCCCACAACAGTCAAGTTCCCACAACACAGTAGATGGCGTGCTCCCATATTAGCATCAGTAGCAAGAGCACCTGATAACGTTTTCCATGTGAAGATTTTCATTTTTTTGTGTCAGCTCTGAATTCCAGATCAGCTTTCACGCTGGACGGCTCCATCAGGGCGAGAGCCCCCTGCGGTATTATCAATATACCCAGAAATCAAAAGGCGGTATACCAACTCCGAGCCCTAAATTTGCCAGTTTTCTCCGAATGCCAAGCCAAAAGATCCCTCTGTAACCTTGGTGAAGTTCTGATCTTAATAATCGCTTCAACATCAACAGGCCAAAAGTATGTGTTTTAGGCGTGGCACGTTCCAAGCACCATTTTCATCCAAAAAAAACCCAGAAACGTTCGCCCTTTTGGGATCCAAGGATCCCTCCAGACACGAATACTACTGCCACTGCCCACTCTCCAGATGATATGATTTCTTCAGAAGTTCTAGACCATATTCTACCCCTCCCAAAAAGCTGAAGAATTGCCGACAAAGACAGTATCAATCAGGTTGCCTATTGGAAAGTACCTCACCTTCACAAGCCAAGCACATGAACTATCAGGCTTGTCAATTAGTCTCCATGCCTGCTTGGCCAATAATGCCTGGTTAAATAACCTGACGTAATCATCTGCCTCTTTACTAATCCTTATCCACAGCAACATAAGAGGCTAACCAAATTTATTTTGTTTTTCTTTTGCATTGTGGTGACCTATATTTTCTTCCAAGTTCTTATGATTGAAAGCCTGCCACTGCTTATTCTCACATCTGTGAAACCTAAACTCTTGTATATACTTTTACTGACTCAAAGCACCTACATGGTCAAAATTATTGTACTGAATCAGTGTGCTTGCTCACCTTTTCTATCACAGAGATGCAGCCAGCTAGTGTCCATTTTAAACCAAGGACCAACTAAACCATCTATATATCTCTCAAGAAAACAACACTCTGGGTGGCCATCTCCAGACTAAATGTGCACAACACTGTTGAAAGACTGCACCACCGACTTCCTCTCCACGAATACCAAAAATGACTGGCTCCCAGTATATCTATCTTACATAATACTCAACATGACTTTGCACATTAGGTGTCGACACTCAGTTACACATGTCCCAATGCCTACCTTTGAGGCAGGCATCAGCTATTCGGTTAGTGCCGTCAACCAGCAACATAATGCTAATATAGGATCAAAACTCCAATCATATGCACATATATAATGATATTTACTACACCAATATCCCATCAGCTCACATGAACCCTAGCTGGGTGAGGTCGTCGTCCGGGATCTCCAGGCCTCCGGAGAAGTCAAAGTCCTGCAGCGACTCATCCAGGTCTTCAGTAAACCAGGCGCCGATGTCGTTGCCCTCCGGCACGTCCAGGATGTCCACCATCGGGTCCATCGCCGGCAGCGGAGCATCCAGAGGTTCCTGGGGGATGATAGGCGCGGTGTTCCTCACTGGCTGAGTAGGGTGGATGGGTTTCAGGCTCAGAGGGTTCTTCCACTCGCTGGATTCTCGTGGGGACGGCGAGGGGAAGCTCGACGCCGGTGGCGGTGGCGGCTCCGTGACCCTGCCGAGGACGTTTCCTGACGTCGATAGCTGCGCAAGCTTCTGCTTCGGTTTCATCTTGGTTTTGCGATCGTTCCTTCCGCTTCCTGATGAGTTGCGGCCACCTGATTTGGAGCTCTTGGCCGATCCATCCCTGTCCCTTTCTCTCTCGCTCTTTTTAATTTTTGTACTACCTGGAAAAAGAACCAGCACATGTTTGTTGGAATAAGTACTGACAAAAGAGTTCGAAAGAAATCATCACAGTGCGATCCTAGTTCTCAACAAATTTACATGCCAGAGTTGTCCAAGAGTGCTAGAAATACCTTGGCTCAATGGGCTCCTGTCAAGCTTTACATTCTTCGGCCTATCTGCCGATCCTGGAGCACCACCTGCAGCACACCAAAAGCAGATTTTATTGGAAGTTGTTCACAACACAATGTGTCGAATAAAGGTTTCGTTCGCCTTATCGACAGGTGTGTGTGTGCATTACCATCAGCTGCCTCACTCTTTGGCAAAGGTGCAGACAGCACACTCCAAAGGAAAGGCTCTCTGAAGCAGCTTTTCTCTGTTTCCTCGAATTTCTGGCACCGGGCAAGCGTTCGCTTCGCAAAAGCCAATGCAAGCTGTTTTGCAGCCTTACTGGCCGCTTTACTGAGGCCACCCTTATGACTAGAACTACCCCGTCCACCCTGTGAAAAAAAATCAAGGTTTAGAATATTATTACTTGTGTTAGTTATTGAAGAGGTAAAATAAATAAATAAACCCGAAGAAACAAGTGATACTTGAAACTAACACATAATATTTCCGCCAGCTATATATATAACCAGATAAATGTATCTTGAAAATGAGATATTTTGGACCAGGCATTGCTGCTATCAACTAAAACTACACCAAGGTGCCAGCCCAACAGTCACATCATATCATCCACCTCTGTTAGTCCATCAATCAGTCAAGACACGAAACCTATGGGAAACAGGACACCCAAATCGTCCAATTCCTTAAAAGTTTTAGCACTAACAAAAAGTAAGCGGTAATGTAACTAAGAGAATATTCAGCTACCAGCAGCTTTTTGTATGCCCTCTCTACTAATTTGTTCATTGCATGTTGCTCCAGGCTCCTGCAAAACAAGCTTTTAGAATTAGATGCTGTCATAGCTTACGGTTTTTTTTAAAGGAACATGGGTAGAACCATTAATACCTCTCCTCCATGCTTTTAGTATTTCGAATTGCCTTTTCTAGCTTATTTAATTGGCACTTCTTTTGATTCACCTAAAACAAGTAGAGAAACATGCATGTTCATTAGAAACGCATATTTATTTCCTAGAAAATATGTGCAAACGACACAAGTACTCTTTATAGGAAATATGCCAATTGAATGTTCAATAAAAAGACACATGCAGGGATGTCTTTTTTCATTCAACTTTTTTTCCTAGTTTCTCAAACATTAAAACATCGAACATGGCACATACTGCATGCATGCAGGTGTTTCAAATAAAACTGCTGTAAACCCAAAGCCAAAAGGAAACCATTGACATATGAAAAATGAGGATACAGACACAGCAGAATTAGTTGAGGTGCAGTGCATAATCTCAGTTGGTATAATGATTCCAAATGAAGACTAGGTGGGACTGTTACAAACTGACTCAAATTATTCTTACAAAATTGCTTATTTGACGAATGGGTAAACAAATCAAAAAATAGTGAATTCTCACTGGACCCAACTTATATCCGTTGAATTCTGCTGAGTTGGCTAGACCTGCTTTTTTGCTAGTTTTGACTACTGCCAATTTATCACATGAGAAATACCAACTTCTTTCACAATCAATATTGCGATATCAAGAAATTTCACCATAATAATCTCATTAATCTCACTACTTAAGCTTGAAGCCTAGACCACAAGTTCTATAACTACTAATATATATGCCAGTATAGTATGACCTAGTTGCCACAGTAACTTCAAGTGAATTCTAGAGAAATCAAAATGATGATCTGTTATTATTATCCAATCATTTGTTAAGCTTAACCAGAACTGAATAACCACCTGGTCAAAGAGTCTTTTCTGCAGCTCCAAAATAACTTTATTGATATCCTCATCCTCTCCCTCATCCAGCTCGGGCTGCAAACAGAACAATTATTGTCACAATATTTGAGTTAACAGATAGACGCTCTAAATCACAGGCAATGATTGAAAACGATGAGGTGGTCTATGATGCATCTGTTTCTAGAGGATCATGAAACTATGTTTTCCGTTGGTTCACCCTAGAGGAGCATACACTACAAAATTAGAGTCAACACTCAGTACTGATCAGTGATCAACACCCAACAAACCACAGCCACTCAAGCTCTCAAATCCACATCCTGTTCTCAGCCCAGATCACAGACATACTTCCAAAATTTGCATGTTTTCAAGTTGAAGTAACTGGTACATACACTTATGTCATGTAAATTATGTATTCATGATCTCCTTTCAGTTTCTACTGTAAATAATAACACAGTTTACTGAAACCACATAAGAAACATATGATTTTGAATACCAGAACCAGAACAGTAAGAATATCTGTGATCTGGATAATCATGTTTCACACTATTTGAGACGATGAGAAATCCAGGCATATTAATTATAACAAACTACGCAACAAAGAAACTACGGACTCTCTGCCATCCATTACAGCAGAGCCGCCGTTTCATGAGCTGGTGTGGTGTTGGGTGGGTGGGGGTGGGCTAAGCGCAGTTCTTTGAATCAAAGTTTTCATGAAATAGAAAACGATTCTTTTTTACATATATGGATAGATGGATAGATCTATCTTTCTATTCAGATATCTTTTGCAATCAGCCCCAAATCAATCTTCAATTGACAAACTTATCATGAATAGAGGGTTTTTTAGTTTTTATAAGAACCATACCATCTCTGGGAAAATGTCAATACTGTGCAACTCAACCAAAGTCCTGTCATGCAAAGACATCTGTGCATACTGATATCCATATAATGGTAAAGATGAATCTTTTCCAGGAGTTTGATACTGCTGTGAAATATGTGGAATGGACACATGTGAAGAGCCATTTTCTGGGTAAGCCATAACATTTATCCCATCTGATATATTCTCACTGCAGACTGAATTTTGACTATATGAGCCCCTCAAATTGCTGGAAGTTGTGAAACCATTGGACATGCTGTTATATACCGAGTTACTGCTTGAATGCTTGAAATCAGGGCACATCCCAAAACTGGATTCTACCGCCATAGCTCCAAATTCAACTGTGGCAGCAGGAGGAAGGAAGTCATTTGAGAACTCAAGAAGTATATCTCCTTCCACACCATTGGACTCAGAAAAATCATCGACGTCTTCTACAATTAAAGCCGAGAGCAATCTACTTGTCAGGGGAGCCATTTCTCCAAATATTCCTTGCCCCTGTGCTTTTTGCGATATGGTGCTGTGATTTTCGCCATTATAAGACAAAATATCTACAGATTCTCTTTGTCCAATACCATTTGCTTCGCTTTGATCCACCAATACAGAAGAATTAGACACAGGCAGAACCTGGAAATGTTCTCCCTGGGGATGAAAATAATATGTGAAACCAGGTATCAAACTCAGATCTTTGAAGTACACAATAAACATATAAAGAAATACAGAAGTTAAGGATCTATTGAAAACATCTGGGTAGGGGAGTAGCAGAAGGGAGAGTACCATTGATGGCGGCCCATTAAAGTTAGTTGATACATTTAACTTATCTTCATCGTGCATATTAGACATGCCCATCTCAAGCTCTTCCAAAAATGTAATCTGACCAGAGACCTCTGTAAGTGATGGTTCATCCCAACAATAAAATAGGTCTATTCTATGAACACTTGTAAGGCAAATAAAATCCAACCTGGTTTTTTAAGAAGGATAAATCTTCAGATCGGATGAAAGTAAGCATTGGTTCTATCTTCTTCCAAAAAGGACCAGCATATGCACCAACTGCAGAAAAGAATCAACCATGAAACATAGAACCACACTCTTTGCAGCCAAATAATAACAATAGTATGCAGAATTGCGCACCAATAGCACCGCGGGCAGCATTTGCAGCAGCTAGAAGTTCTTCCCGGTCATCTTCTGATTCACCTACAACAGAAGGTTTAGCATCAACATAAACTTTGACAAAAAGAAACCAAAAATTTGAATGGTAAATTAAAATGTCTATCAGCAGACCTGTAATATCCATTGACCCACAATTCAGAATTTCTGGTTGTCGAGATGATGCTTTGCGGTCCGAACCTTTCTTTGTTGGAGGACGGCCTAACTTACTGCACCAAATTAAAGATCATTAGTTTCAGATGCAAAATAAAATTAACCCGTTCAAAAAAAATTAGTCAGTAAGCACCTTTCACTCTTTTCAGCTACAGGTCTTACGCTCTTTACCAACTTTCTCGTTTCTGTGCTGTCCAACTTCTCTTTTGGTATGGATGACCCTTTAACATGCATAGTGCCTCTTCCGCTCCTCCCTTGCCGACGAATGCTACCATCATCAAGGTCTTCTTTCAACGGAATCCTGCTTTTCTTGGATGAGAAAATTAACTCTGTTGCGACATGAACTGAATTTGTCCCCTCATTCTCAAAGTCACCACTATTTGTGACCTTTTCCTTACTCCTGTGTTCAGTAGCAACAGACCCTTCGCTTTCTGATAGACAGGCTGGAGATGTAACATTATCCATTCTAGATACAGCTTGTGAATTATTGCTAGCTGCACCCCTTGGAAGTAAAAGGCCAGGCATTTCTAAAGCAGGCCTAACAGCAACATCAATTGGTGATCCTTCAGATAGGGGATCATCAAAATTTGACACTGGGGATACAACGTTTGCCCTTCTTGACCGCGACATTTTCTGTGGACGTTGACCCACCCAAGCAACAGGAGGTGGAGAGGCACTTGCAGCCATAGGACGCTTGCGATTTGTGGTGCTTCCCAAGGGTGAGGCTTTATTTGTGCATGGTGATTCTTCCCATTCATCCATTCCTCCAGCTGAGCGTAGCAAAGTAGATGATGAGTGAATGCCCACAAGCGAACTGGTTCTTGGTGCTCTGCATGCTTTACCCTTGGTTACAGGACTTAAGGTTCCAGGTTGCATATCCTCAGAAGTATGTGCCCTGGAATCACAATGGAGGCAAAACATCAGAAGAATGGTGCAGCGCATAACTATTAACGAATCTATATAATGAACTAATGAACATTCAAAACTACATGTGCACGTGCATGTTATCAAGAGTACTTAGCACTCCAGCAGCACAAAGAGGTTTAACCAGTCAAATCAGAGTGCTCATGTTATAAAATGTCACACTACAATACTAACACCAAACTAGCAACACTTACTTGTTTCCTTTCACCAAAACCCGTTCTTTGTCTTGCCCAGCATGGCGCTCTCGTCTTTCATTCGGAAGAGATGGGGAATCCATCTCTGTCTTCTGAAGATACCGTGAGCCAGAACTACTCTGCTGAGAACTTATATCCATCTTGCTACCTCCAGATGCTCCAGCAGAAGCTCCATGTCTGTCATACAACAAAAGGAGGGATAAGATAAGTGACCCTGAATGACATGGCCAGCCATGGTCATACACCTTATGACAACAATCTGAGGTTGGACCTGTGACGCCATAGAATACTGAACCTCACATTGGATCTACATAGCGATTCATTTGAAGCTTACGTGAAAAAATATAAAAAGATAAAAAAACCGATGACAGTGCATGAAGATTACCTAAATGGAAGAGCATCAATAGAACGTCCTCGTACTTCACTGTTTGATCTATGTTGAACTGATGGTTTAACATCTCGGTCTACATCACTGCCTCTATTGAGCATGGTTCCAACAGAACGCTTACGTTTCATTTTCTTCTCCCATCCGTCACCACCAGGAGCTAGGCCTCGTAATTTGTCTTCAGAAAACCCTGATGTAGCATTGCCATTTCTCACAGAACTTTTTTCCTTCTCCAAAGATGGAATTTTCTCAGTATCTACCAAAGGACCTTGCCTTGTAGAAACACTAACACGCCCTTCCAACTGAAATATACAGTTGCCAAAGAGTCAAACCAAAAGACAAACAATTAGCACTGGGGAGACATAATAAGGATGAAATATACTAGTAATATTAAAATACAGAAAATATAAATGTTCACTCTTGTCTAGCAATTGAACGAACAAAAAACAAAGTGTGGGGACATTTAATTTCTTAACCACTCAGCAACAAAAGGGATGTCTGGAAAGGAAAATGGTATAAAAGCTTTGCCCACTCTTGACACATCTGTAGCTAGGGGACAAGTTCATTCAAGATTAATCAACTAGAAAGTTCTGTTTGCACTCTGCACAATGCTCATGAGATTCGATACACAACAGCGATAGTTGGTCCTAAGTGCACACTCATAAGCATCACAGAAGTTCAGAAGGATTCATGTAAAGAAGTTTACAAAGACTTGTCATTTAAGATAAGATCACTTCCACAACCTGCTGTTCCATGTGAATTCATTGGTTTATAGCAGTACTAAAAATGGAACCTCTAATAATATGCCGAACCCCAAAGTACCAACTCAACTAACCACAACAATGGAAGGGATGACATATAGGCAAAATGGAATTTAACTGAAAGCATCAGTGGAGTAGCAGAGGTACGAACCCGTGCATCTGCAGTCAGCGATGAGCGGACACGCTTGCTCATGGTGGCACTCTTAGCCCTCTCCTCAAGCCTCTGGACAGGAGTATCCCCACTGTTCTGCGCCCCCATCCTGAGAGAACCCGACGCGCTCCCCGACGACCTCTCGGCGCTGCCCTGGCTGCTCCTCTGCCGCCGCCGCACGACGACGTTCTGGTACTTCTCCAGCTTCTGGATGGACTCGTGCATTGACTTGGCCCTCTCCCTGCACCTCATTTCCAACCCCGTGAGCCACGAGAGCAATGCACGCAAAACAACACAACAGATTCGAGGACCGGCGTGTACTTGGCCCTGGTGGACGACTCGGCGACGCCCCCGCGGATCCGCCGGAGCTCCTCGGTGGCCAGGGGCGGGAGCGGCTTGAGCGCGGACGGTGGCTCCGCGGAGTCCGCGAGCGCGCGTCGCAGCTCCGCTGCGCGCGAGTGCTTGTAGTCGCCGACGGGTAGCGGGTCGAGCGAGAGGTACTGCGCCAGGGACGGCGGGTCCGTGGCCGGCGCCCCCCTCGGCGTGCCCGCAGGGAAGCTGCCCCCGGAGACGGCGTCAGACCTCGAGCTACCGCCTCCTCCCCCACCCGACATGCCCTGCTCCTCCCGCTGCTTCGCTTCGGCGTCGACCCCCTTCAATCCAAGCTACACTACATCAAGGTATGGGGACGGATTCCGCGACCGGCCGGCCGAGGGAGGGGAAATTCGGCTGGGGAGCGCCCGCAATTGGGGAGATTGGGGGTGGGGATTGGGGGAATTTTGGGTGGGCGGGAAGGAAACCCTAGAAGTGGAGGTCGCCGGCGGCGAGGGGAGCGCGTGTGGGGAGAAGGCGGAAACGGGGAAGCGGGTGCAGGCTTCGGTCGGGTTGCGGGTAGAGAGAGGGAGGTTTTTTAGGCACGAGGGGAAATTCGGACGCTTTGACCCATGGGTCAACTGGGGCGTGTCATGTTCTTCACTCTTCTTCGTGCCAATCATCGTCATTTATTAATTTGTACGAAGTTTTTTAGGAGAAAAATAGGACTAAAATCTAACAAAAAAAAGCTATATTTACTCGTGAAATCCAGAAGATCCTTAGGGCCTCTTTGATAGGAATAGAAAAACATAGAAATCAAAGTAAATAATAGCCCCTCTATTAGGATTTGTGTGCTCCAGCAACGACCTCGTCGCCTCTGTGAGATTGGATCGGACTCCGGGGCTTCCTATACGTTCCCCCTCCCCGGTTTTGGTTCTGTTGTTCCTGTCCGCCCGTCCTTGACATCTAGCGGCTTGTTTCCCGATGCCTCTTCTCGGTGAACTGCATCTAGGGTTTGTGGACAATGGAAGCATAAGTACTGTCCTCCTCCTCGGGGAGGGCTGGTGGTAAAGGAGGGGAGATTGGCGACATGTTCAACCATCTGGAGCTGAACAACGATGAACTGGACGATGTGGTCGTTGGTGCGGATGTGGCCAAGGAGTAATAGAAGGAGGCACGATGGCTAGCGATTGGTAAGGTCCTTACAGATCGCTCTTTTAGTTCAGAGGCCTTGTTCGAGAAGATGAGAAGCATCTGGAACTTATCTCGCGATCCGGAGTTCCGTGAAGCTAGTGTTCATTATTCAGCTCCGCTGTCTCGAGGATTGGAAAAAGGTTGTTCATCAAGGACCTTGGACCTTTTGTGGACGGGGCTTGCTGATTGAGGACTTTGATGGTCTTACTGCCCCCAAGTATGGACTCAGATCCACGGCATACTGGAGCTATACCGAAAGACAAAGGTGATTGACGACTTGGCTCAGCGTATTGGTCAAGTAAAGGAAGTACAAATGTCTCCAAAGCTGTTCTTCTAGGGCCGTTACGTGAGAATTCGCGTGCACGTCAAGGTGCAAAAACCCCTTTTGCGTTTTGTTTTGCTCACATTACCGGAAGGGATGAGGAGGCTGCCGGTGAAGTATGAGAAGGTTCTGTTCTTCTACAAATGGTGTGGCCTGATGGGGCATGATCATGAGGAATGCGGCGATGGGGCGTGGGAGGATAGCTAGTTGTAGTATGGTATGTGGATGCTTGTGGTCCGTCGGTCGAATCCACCTACTCCGGCACCGCGTCAGTTTGCTCCTAGGGCTCCTTTTAGAGGAGGACAAACTAGGAAAGGTGCGGGTCGCTCTACTGGTCCCAGGAAGAGGAGCTCTGAAGAGGCAGACCTGGTATAAGACGATGAGATTACATATACGGGTAGCAACCCGGTGAAACCTCTACCTGATCTACCAATGGCTAAGGTTGTTGATAGTACTACCAGAACAGGACTAGAATTGTCCAATGCTAAGGAGACCCCTGTGAATGAGAATGCGGTGGAAGCTGGAATCGAGACTTACCCAGGTGTTCCACCACCTCCTCCGGCGTGTGTTAAGTCAAAGTATAGATCACAGGTGTGTAGACTTGCTATTACTGGATCGGAAACTACTCTATATCATTATCGGCGGTGTCCCTCGAGAACGACCACCGGGACCAATGAATTGGTGTAGTCTAAATTGTCGCGGCACCGGAAACTTTGTGATAGTTCGTGAGCTATGTGTCCTCCAAAGGACACATCGTTTCCAGCTGATATTTTTGTGTGAAACTAGGCAAAAAAAAGGATCGTCTTCGGCGACTTAAGAGTCGTCTTGATCTTAGAGGTTTTAACGGTATTGACAATAATGGTATGACTGTGGGCCTTGCTCTCTTCTGGCTTGAGAGCTATATTGTTGATATTAAGGAGATTACAGAGAGGTTGATCCGAACGAACCACTTGTTCATGTCACTTTTGTTTATGGGGAACCAAGACTTGAGCATCGTCACCGCATGTGGGATCAGCTCTCAGCACTTAAAGCTTCTTCCACTCTACCGTGCCTAGCTATGGGCGACTTTAATGAGGCAATGTGGCAATATGTGCACTTTTCATCCTATGCCCGCTCGGAATCTCACATGGCTGCTTTTCGAGACTGTCTGCAAGTGTGTGAGCTCGAAGACCTGGGTTCTATGGCCTTCCTTTCACATACGATAACAAAAGAGCAGGCATACAAAACGTCTGTGTGAGACTTGACCGTGCAGTTGCGGATGATAGCTGGCGTGACATCTATTTGGCTTCTGAGGTGGTCCATCTGGTATCACCATGTTTAGACAATTGCCCTGTACTCCTTTCACTTGCTAAGGAAATTCATGGCATGCCAAGTAAACGCACTCTGCAGTATCAAATTTATCACTTCCTCCGATTCATATTACTTGTCACGGAAATGGATGTATCTAGACATATTTTAGTGTTAGATACATTCAATACAGTGACAATTAATATGGATCAGAGGGGTGTAGGAAAGAGATTCAATGTTTATGGAAGTTTTGGACCGTGAGTGGAGAGGGATTGGTCCACTAAATAATCTAGGAGATTTAAGCGATGGTTTATGCTCTTTTATGAAGAAGCTGCACTCATGGGATCGAGCAAAATTCCGCAATATAACCAAAGAGCTAGCCTGAACATGTGAAAAATTGGAATATATCTATAAGCAAATAATGGCTCTAGTGAAGATACGCGAATCACTATGGATTTAAATTTAATGAATGAAGTCATGCATAAAAAGAAAATGTTGTGGCTTCAAAGATCACGAATAGAGAGGCTAAATGAGGTAGACCGTAACACTAAATTTTTCCACCAACGTGCAATTAAAATCGACAAAATGAAGGATGATAACGACGTGGTTCAAACTACTCCGTTGGAGATGCAGCGTATGGCAATATCATACTTGAAGGTTCTATATACTCGGGATCCCACTTTAAATTGCCAAGCAATAAATAATTTAACTTCTTTTTTTAACGCAAATAATTTAACTCCTTGAACAGGTAACCGAGGAGATGAATATTGATCTGTGTAACGACTTCACCTATGAGGAAATAGCTATGGCACTCTTTTATATTGGCCCGATTAAGGCCCCTAGGCTGGATGGTTTCCATGCTCGTGTTTACCAGCGCAATTGGAAATTACTAAGGGAGCAAGTAATTGTTGCGGTCAAACATTTCTTCTCTACGGGGATTATGCCAGAAGGCATTAACAATACCTCGGTCATTTTAATCCCAAAAATTGACAGCCCACTGGAGCTAAAGGACTATCGGCCAATTGGTTTGTGCAATGTTCTATATAAAGTGGTATCGAAGTGTTTGGTGAATAGATTGAGACCCTTACTGGGGGATGTTATATCAGAGAATCAGAGTGCCTTGCCTTTATACCTGGAAGGATGGTCACAAATAATGTCCTCTTGGCTTTTGAATACATGCATTATATGGAACACGGTACTTCGACTACCTCCTAATTTTGTTCTTATAAACTTGATTTATCTAAAGCCTATGATGGAGTTGACTAGCACTTTTTGGAGAGTACAATGAAAAAATGGGGTTCTCCCACCAATTGGTGCAATGGATAATGGCTTGCATCAACACGGTGAGATATTCGGTTAAATTTAATGGAACTCTTTTGAAAGCATTTTCTCCATCTCGTGACCTTAGGCAAGGTGACCCGTTGTCTCCTTTCCTCTTCTTGTTTGTTGTTTGTGGCGGATGGATTATCTACCTTATTGAAAAATAAAGTGGACCATGGCAGAATTACTCTGATTAAGGTGTGTCAAAGAGCTCCCGATATTTCCCATCTATTGTTTTGTCGATGACACCTTGTTGTTCTTCCGAGCCACTGAAGAGGAGGCGGCCCGTGTGAAGGAATCATTGGATGTTTATGATGCATGTACTGGCCAATTGATTAACCCCAACAAAAGTTCTATATTGTTTAGTGGTTCTTGTACGCAAGGCAATCAGTCGGCGATCCAGACTATTTTGCAAGTGGAAAAGGAGAATTTTGAACTAAAATACCTTGGGCTGCCCACCAAGGCAAATTTGATAATTTGCAGTCAAGGCTTATGAAGGTAATTATGGATAGTGGAGGGAATTTTGAACCAAAGTACCTTGGGCTGCCTACTCCGGAGGGGCGTTTACGCCAAGGCAAATTTGATGATTTGCAGTCAATGCTTATGAAGGTAATTTTGGATAGTGGAGACAGGCCCAGTTCTTTTCAGCTACGGCTTATGCATAAGCCATCCTGTCCAACAGCTGTCCAGAGAAACCGCAGTGAAAATAAGCTATACAGAAACTGCAGTCCAGTTCTTTTCGGCTTCTACTGTCCTAACTTATTGTCTGAGATGCGTAATGAAAAGTCTGTAACGCCCTTGGAATAAATTTGTGTTCTGACAAACTCTTTTGAGACATTTTGTACTGTTTTTCGCATATGTGATCACAAAATAAAATTTTCAAACATTGAAACAGGATAAAGTGCTAAAATTTACAATTAAAATAGGAGGTATTCATTACAACTCAAATTGAAGGATAGGTGTTGCAACATTTTCTTCTCCAAAATAGATATGAATAGATAATTCTAAGGATAGATACTCATAGCGATATCATTGCGGATCCCTTTCATGTAATTACCATCATCTTCAGGTGGCGCACTAGGATATGAAGCACTCTCCTCTAGAACATACGGTCCACTGTCAAACATGTCAAAATGTTGATCACTTAGGTTGCTCTCACGAATGTAGTTGTGTAGGCACATGCAAGCAGTAATTATCATCTTTTGGCGATCAGTTGGTCTGCGAGTTATGCCTTGAAGCATTGACCATTTCATTTTGAGAATACCAAAGCATCGTTCGATGGAGTTTCGCCCTGCTGAATGACGATGGTTGAAATGTTCTTCTCTTCCCCTAGGAGGATGATTTTGGAAGTCAGGGACATGGTACCGAGTAGTTTTGTATGGTGCTAGATAGCCATTTCTATTGGGGTATCCCGAATCCACAAGGTAGTATTTTCCTGCAATGGTATGTACAAGTTAGATCACACTACATATGAGAAACATTCAATTAGAAAATGTGTACACAACAGATTACCTATCGGCGGGTGGGGGTAGTGGGCATATGACACTTGAGCATCAGATCATACACGTGTGTCATGAACTGATCCGGGCCATCCAGCAACAACAAAAGTGAACCTCAAATCAAAATCACAAATTGCCATCACATTTTGACTTGTATAACCGTGTCTATTCATGTGTTGCATCTCGAGATGTTTTGGCACAATCACTTTAATGTGTGTTCCATCTATAGCTCCAATGGCATCCTTAAAATGCGGCCAAAATCTTGTAGTTTGAAGTTTGGGATGTACTTCAGTGAAATTTCTATCCTTTGGCCTAATATAATCACCGGCCATGCGGTCTATACAGTCAAGAACCTCATAAAACTTTTTGCTAATTGTAGACCGACTATGTTCGAAGCGATCAGCAACATTATCAGTAGTTTGACGTGTCCCAACGGTCCACAAAAATAGTGCCAATGCTTCTTTTGAGGACATGTTGCAGGTTGATGTAAGACCATACCTTTCAATCAATAGATCAAGCAATGGGTAGAACACTGACCTCCTCATCCTGAACAAAGAATAGAAAACTTGTGCATTTGTCTCTTTTTGTTCCACCCATTGTAGCCCTGTTATCATTGGATTTCTTTGTGGTGCGTACGACAACTTCTCAGTACATTGTTGTGCATATGCAGCAACTGCAACCATGAACAAATCATATTCATCATCAGCTTCATCGCTTGGGATATCCATCTGTCACATGAACAACTCAATTAATAACCACATAAGTTGTTACAACACGACTTGAAACAACAACAATAGTCTCGATAAAATGGTTCAACAGCACAATACAAATTGGTAGGTTCAAAGAAAATTACAAATTGGTAGGTTCAAAACAAATTACAAATTGGTAGGTTCAAAGCAAATTACAAATTGGTAGGTTCAAAACAAATTACAAATTTGTAGGTTCAAAGCAAATTACAATCTGACTGGTTCAAGCATACGTCTACTTATTTTTCCTCTCTTCCCATGCCATCCTGATCCATTCCATCCTCACATCACTTTCAGCCTCCATGTAACAACTGAATGCAATACGGCATTCAGCCTTCATAAACAATTGTGAAGCATAGAAATGCTCACGGGTACCAGGTCCACATCCATCAGCAACAACCTTGGCCATCATTTCCAAAAACTCTTGCCTCACTGGATCAACTGCAGGCTGTGAGGGTTGTGAAGTTACAGAGTTTCTGCGTTCTTCCCTCTTCTCAAATATGTCACATATACGGCGCAAACAATTCTTTTCAGCACTGTCTCTCTCCATCTTTTCAACTACAGCAGGACTGGGTGAGTAAGGACATGCTCTTTTTTTCCCACGTCCCGCCGTACCAGGTGTAACTTGTACATCAATCTCTGTCCCTGAAAGATCATCATCGTCAATGTTCACAGAAGAGGGAACACCTTGAGAAGGACCAGCTAATGATGTTGGCAATGGCACCCTTGCATGCTCGTTGGTAACACAGTCTGATGGCCCAAAGGGGAAAAGCGATCCTCATCAAGGTAGTTGTACAAGCAATACTGATACGTCCAATTTGCATCACTATTATATATCATAATTTAATGTTATTCATTGATATATTCCTTATTAAGAGGTGATACTTATGTCATTTCATATATTTTTGCATGTTGGATGATTCTTGGAGGATGAACAACCGGAGTCAGGATTCTGATGGAAAAAACGGTGTCTAGATGCAATTTTCGCGAAGATCAGAAAAATACCAGAAAATATATGGAAAATCATATTTTCCCAGAAGACGAAGAATGCCAGAAGGGGAGACGGAGTTGGGCCACAGCTCCCCCCTCAGGCGCGGGCCACCCTGGGCCGCGCCACTAGGGGGTGTGGCCGCCCTGGCCCACCTATGGATCCGCCCTTTCGCCTATATTTTACTCTCGAAACCCTAAAGTTCGAGGATCGATCACAGAAAGATTTCATCGCCTCTACGGGGCGGAAACTGCAAAGAGAGAAAGAGCTCTCTGGCAGACAGATTTCTGCCAGGGAAATTCCTTCCCAGGGTGGGGAGATCGTCGCCATTAACACCGTCATCAAGCTAGACTTCATTGGGATCATCATCATCATCCACACCACCATCTCCACCAGCACTATCATCACTCCATCCCGCTGTAACAATTGTGTTGAATCTTGCATAGTTCTTAGGGGAAACTTTCCCGGTGTTGATTACTTTTGTAGTTGATGCTTATGAGTGGAACCATTGAATTATTGTTTATGTTCAGATTGTTATCCATCATTATATCATATATGATCTTGATCCATATGATGTCTCGTGAGTATTTCGTTTAGTTTTTAAGGACATGAGAGAAGTCATGTTGTTAGTAGTGTAATTTGTAGGGGTTCATAGCATGGAAAACAAAAAAATTCTACCGCATGCACACAAACAAGCCAAGATCTATCTACTAGATTGTAGCAACCAGTCGATAGAAGCACTCACCCTCGAAGATTCCAAAGCGGTTAACAAGAACAGATTCTCGTGGGTGATGTAGTCGTACACTTGCCGATCTCAAGTTCGCGTAGACGATCCTTTCGGCGCCGCGTTCCGGCAGCGCTTCTGCAGTCGGTCACACGTTCGGTACTCGATGAAGACCTTCCTCTCCCTTGTTCCAGCAGGCAACGGAGGTTGTAGTTCTCCCCTCGTGATTCCGGCAGCACGACGGCGTGGTGTCGGAAGTAGAGGGAAGATCCCGTAGGGCTTCGCCTAAGCCGGTGCGAGTTATGGTGGGTCTAGGGTTTAGAAGACCGGGTGGAGGAGGAGGTGTCGGCGGCAGCTAGGGCACCCCCGACGGGCCGGCGACGGTGCGGCGGCGGCGCCGGCGGAGCGACGGCGCAAGGCGGCGGCTAGTGGCGACGGCGAGCGGCGGCGGCGGGTCAGCGGTGGCGGCGGCTCGGGTGGAGAGGGGCTTGGACTTGGTTTTTTGGGGCAGCCCTCCCCCTCTATTTATGAGAGGGGGCAGCCTTGGGAGGGGTGAGTTTGAATCCACTTCCAAACCCAAGTTGGAAGGACTCTTTCCTACTTCCACTAGGAAACCATTGTTCCAGTTTGACTTTTCAAACCTCACGTTTGACTTTCAATTTAGAGTTTTAATTCTCTCTCACAAATGACCACACCAAGTGACCTAGGATATGATCTAATCAATCCACTTACCCATGACACATTCATGGACCATTCTCCTTCCGGACCGGTGAACCTTCTAGAACCTCTCCGATGAAAACATCGGAATGTTTCCCGAACTCCGAAATCGGATTTTCCTTATATGAATCTTATTCTCCGGACCATTCCGGATCTCCTCGTGATATCCCGGATCCCATCCAAGACTCCGAACAACATTCAGTATCCCTACTAACATTCCATATCTACTAAACAACATTGAATCCTTAAGTGTGTCTCCCTACGGTTCGTGAATTATGCGGACATGACCGAGACACTTCTCCGATCAATAACCAATAGAGGAATTTGGAAATTCATATGGCTCCCACATATTTCTATGATTACTTTGTGATCTAATGAACCACTTGAAAGTGCAATGGATGTCTCCTAGAGGGGGATGAATAGGCTTTTTAAAATTATTACGGTATAGGCTCAAGTAAATGCGGAATAAAACTAACGTTTAATTTATTGAGCAGAAAACCTAGCCACTAAGTTCACCTAGGTGCAGCAACAACCTATGCTAAGCAATACAAGCAACAAGGTGATAGAAAGGTATAAATACTTCAAGCACGATGGCTATCACAATGTAAAGTGCATAAGTAAAGGACTCGGTTGAGAGATAACCGATGGACGCGGAGACGAAGATTTGTTTCCCGAAGTTCACTTCCAAAGAATCTACGTCTCCGTTGGAGAGGTGCGATGGAGCAATGCTCTCCGAACACCACAAATGGCTCACCTCGAGGTGTGGTGGCTCGATGGTCACCCAACGCCACACAAGGCCTCACCCCGGATGCGGAAGAACGCAACTCACTGGCGCCACAAAAGGCTCACCCTATTCTCCCGAGTGCGCACCACAAAAGGCGGGCACTCGCTCCACTATGGGACGCTTGAGGGCGGTCACCGAACCCGTACAATATTGGGGCTAACTCCACAACTCAATTGGAGGCTCCCAACAACAAAGCCACAAAAGGCTACAATGCCACAAAAGGCCAACAAAGCCACAAGAGGCTACAAGACCACAAAAGGTCAACAATCCAACCACACAACCGTCTAGGGTTCCAAGAACCCAAGAGTAACAAGCCCACAAGCTTGTACTCGCCGAATCTCCGAGGAGAACTCAAACCTATGCACCAAATGCAAGGGAAAGTCCTTCTCTCCCAAATTCCAACAAAGCTACAAAAGCTATTGGGGAAATAAGGGAGAAAGAACACAAGAGGAGAACTCAAACATATGCACCAAATGCAAGGTCAAGTCCTTCTCTCCCAAATTCCAACAAAGCTACAAAAGTTATTGGGGGAATAAGGGAGGAAGAACACAAGAGGAGAACTCAAAACTCTCCAAGATCTAGATCCCAATGATTCCTTCACAAAGAAGGGATTTGACTTGGGGGGATTGTAGATCTAGATATCCTCTCACTTTTCCCTCAAAAAGATGTAACAATCATGGGAGGGAGAGGGAGTAAGAAAGCTCAAATAGGTCAACAATGGTGGGCAAAAACGAGCTCAAAAGATGGGAAACCATTGGGGAAGAAGCCCCCTTAAATAGGACAAGGAAAAACTGACCGTTTGAACCAGATTCGCGCCCCACCGGAACTTCCGGCAAATAGAAACACAAGTTACTGATCCTGACCGGAACTTGGGTCGGAACTTGGGCCGGAACTTCCGCTCAAGCAAAAACGCAGGATATCATTGCACGAAAACTTCAATAACTTTTGATTCCGGACTCCGTTTTTGATGATCTTGGGCTCGTTTTGAAGAGAACGAAAAGCTATATAAGATTATGCAAATAAACATCATAGTCCAGCATGGAAGGATAAAACAAAATTGAGAAAGTTATGACCTCTCTAGAAGCAATGAACCGGTAAAACCTCCAAAACCCAAAACACAAGAAGATGAGCTTGGAAACTCCGATTGGGATGAAACCAATTTTGTTGGGAAGATACAACCAAGAGAACCCAACAAAATGTTAAATATTTGATACCACCAAGGGAGAAAATATCAAGTATATATATGTGAAGTATCGCCCAAGGTGTGGAGCTGGAAAACTCGCAAGATCAAAAAACCGCAATAAGATATGCAAGGGAAATCCTTGGACGATGAACTAGAGCTTGTTATGATGATGACCACAAGCTCTAGATCCTCTCATGGACAAGAACCATATAACAACCAAGAAAGATGATGCTATGAATGCAAAGGTTTGAGCTCTCTCCAAACGATGCAATCAAGACACCCGCTTGAGAGCCCCTCTTGATAGTACGACTATCTATCCTAAACCCGGTCTCCCAACTAACAACATGAGACCGGCAAAAGAGAAGACCTATCAAGAACATACCTTTGCCTTGAGCAACCCACTTGAACTTGATGTAGACCGTCTTGTTCTTCTATAGTGGGAACACCTTTCTTGATAGCTCTTGCTTGATGAAGATGAAGACTTGTGAATTGCTCCCCCATACTCCATGGGGAAACCTCTTCTTTGAACTTGTATTCATCACCCCATGATCATGAGGATGGCAGGCTTCAAGCGTGAGATCTTCTAGAGATGGCGCATCTTGAGCTCGCCCTTCATCATCTCTTCTTGAGGTTGATCCATCTTGATGCAACTCTTTGCACATGTCTTGATCAACCTTCAAGCTCCTTCTTTCTTCATGATTCCAATGGGCACAAAGCCCTTGGACATTTCTTCATCTTCCAACCTTGAGACCAACACATGGCCCAAGCGATGCCAATGGACAAACCTACAAGTGAAATTCAATTTACACATTAGTCCATAGAGATTGTCATTAATTACCAAAACCACACATGGGGCATACATGCCCTTTCATTCTCCCCCATTTTGGTAATTGATGACAATCCCTTTACAAGGGTTTAAATATGACAATTAATGACCAAAGAGGTTGCCCCAACATCAAATACTACACAAGTATGTGATGTTGGTACAACCACAATATATAGAGCAAACTTCCCCACAATCTATGCATGTGTGATGAACTAGAATTTCATTGCATAGATTGCCAACCGTTACCGTTGGTTGAGTTTCCTCTATATATTCAACATGCAAAGCAACCACAAAGATGCAAGAGCATGAGAGGCAAATGCTTAAGAACACACCCAAAGCAAAGGCCGACTTCCCTTAAACCCTCCAAAACTTCTCCCCCATTGGCATCGATTGCCAAAATGGGTGAAAAGTTCTAGACGGCCAATATAGTGAGAATTCCTCCAAAGATGTGCATATGCACAAGTCAAATGATGAGAACTTGGAAGTAAGTAAAACTAGATTGAGGACCCAAAGAAAGCAAAAAGAAAAGAAAGAGAAGTAAGCTTCAACAAATGAAGCGAGCAATCAAAAGATCCAAACGAAACAATTGAAACACCAACAAATGATGTCAAATGGAAACAATCAACAAAAAGAGTGTTTAAATGAAAATAGAGAAGCTCCCCAAACTTTGTGCAAAGATTAGAATACTTGTATTGAATACAATATGCACAAATATGGAATCCTTGCTCCCCCATAAGCATTTAAACCACAAGAAATGAGAAAGAATGAAATTGTGCACTATTAAATGAATTAGAGAAGCTCCCCAAATATTGTGCACCAATTATAGTAATTGTATTTGGAAACAACGTGCACAACCATGGACTCCTCACTTCTCCAAACTCATTTAACAATGCAATCAAATGTCAAAAATTTGGAAGCCATCGAAGAATCAAAAAGAAAAGGAGGTGGTTCCAAGAAATGCAAAAACAACCAAAGGATGATCTTCTCTTGTGTGTGTAAATTTATAGGTGGAAAATATCATAAAGACAAATGTCCACAAAGAAATATGCACAAACAAGATAGATACTCAAGAAAGCACAAGAAAGGCAAAGAGGAAGTCATAGAATACACCAATAAGATGTTTTGCTTGAAAGAATGCCCAAGGGATAAAATACATCTTATCGTACATCGATGAGCTTCAAACACCAACAAACTCCATACATAACAACTATTACCAAAGGAAGAAAGGGATAGAAGGAATATATGGAGAAAGTCAACAAGTATCACAAGATAGAAATCAACTTGGCAAAAATACTCACTATTGCACATGAGAGATATTGAGGAAACGATATGCAACAAAATTGCTAGATTGACATATTTGGGATTAGTGAATCATGAGCATGATTTAGTATAGTCCCCATTATATGCACTCATCTCAACATACACACATTTGCAATAGAGAGACCTCTTCAAAGCCAAATCAAGAAATCCAACATATGGAAGAACACAAATTCATGCCAACAAGCAACCTACACAAGGTTGGGAACAAGATATGTATGCATGAGAGAGAGATACTTGTTACCGAGATATAATTGGTAGGATGAAGAAGATATGAAATCATTGATCATCCTAGCTTGCATCCAATTGACATGTAGACGCCACTTCTTCCTTGTTTAAGATACAAGCACCCAATATATATCCCAATGTACCTAAAACACAAATAAGCACACTACGGTCCCCAAACAAATTGGGTCCAAAGTAGTTAGTGAAACTACAATACATAGGAGAGCCCCCACACAAATATGTGCATATTGATATGAAATAGAATTTCATGCACATCTTAGCCCATTAGGATTTGGTGGAGTTTCCCTTATATATTGGATCAAAGAAAGCAAGCATGCCATAATATATACAAGAAGTAAATATGCATGCATAGGCTTTCAAGAACCTAAAGGAGATACAATTTGAACAAAAACACCAAGTAAACCAATAAGACACACACAAAAGTGTGACTCGACAAAAGGTGTCCAAATTGTATCGAAGAGCTAAATCAACACATGAAAGAACACAAGTTCAACAAATGAACTAGAAAGAGCCAAGAAAAAGGATAAGAAAATACCAAGGCTCAAGGATTTATCTCATCCTCAAAGAACAAAAAAAGTGAAAAAGAATGAGATAAAGCCAACTCCCAACGAGAGCAAGGAAACAACAACCAAAACAAACTCTTCACACTTTTCATGATGGCACACAAAGTATCAACACAAAAAGGATCGAGCTTCCAAGCAAAAATGGATCAAATCAAAAAGCATAAAACAATGTTCTAGATAATATAGGAGAGCTCCCCCATAAGTAGAGCATTATATATAATTTTTACTTTGAACGAAAAATGCCCAAAAATGAGATCATCACTACTACCTACACTAAATAAAACACAAGGGGATACAAATAAAATAAGATGATCCACAAGAGGTAAGGAAAGCTAGGGATCAAATAGAAAAACATTATCTTGGCCAAAGATAAGGCAAATAATAAAAGGCCAAAGTGAATATGATCAATAAAATCTACCATATATGGAGTACCAATTGTCCAAAGACAATAAATATAAGGGAAATTTTCCATAGGTAGTTTGCAAGTATATCACGATCATATTCACAACAACAAGCATATAACAAAGCATGAGAAATAAGCTTGATGCTTCAAGAGAAATTCTTGATTGCTTCAAATAATCACACAATCACTAGTGATTAGATTAAATAGAAGCAGGTGGTTCCTATGAGGATATAGATCCAAATACGAGGAAACACATACCAAGAATCACTCTCACACACAAGATCCAAGAGATGAGCAATAAAACATCCACGAAAAATGGAACTTGTATGAGAAAATGTGCCACATAGGAGCTAGATAATTTTCAATATCAATTCTAAGTGGCACTACCTCAAATGTTCACATTTTCTAGGTTTGTAATATGCACAAAGCATATGACTCCCCCATAATGTGATAAACCAATAAATCTCAACAAGAGGCAAAAAGATCAAAATAGAGGTATTAATGGACAGTATGGAAATGATTTTATCATGAGAAAGACATACCACATAGAGACTAGATAACCAAACAATATAACTACTAAGTGGTTTTCCTCATGTACACACATTTTAGGATTGTGGAATGCCTAAGCACGACACTCCCCCAAAATGTAATAGTCCATTAATCCCTCACAAGAGCCAAATAAGATACCTACTAGAAACAGTAAAGGCTCCAAACCAAGAAACACAAATACACAGTGTGCCAACCAACATACACAAATATACATCATATGTTAATATAAGTAAGTGTGAAGCACAACATGTACACACATATGCAAGGAACAAAACCAACACATACATGCACAAGGGAGCAAGTAACTAGCAATGTAAATGAGTTAAGCACAAGTTACCGCAAGGAGGAACATTGGATATATGATAGAAGCATGAAAACCCAAATGACTTGACTTTGATAAAAGGCATTGATGAAGATCCCTCAATTCTTCATAAGGTTGTCAAGTCTCCAAAGCCCTCCAAAAACACCTATTGATCAAGTTTTAGCTTGTTGGTCCCCAACCAAGTTGGGTCCTAAGAAGTTAGTCACAATAGGTTTGGCCACCCAAATGGTTCTTCTCTTGACACCACTTTGGGCACCAACAAATTTGGCAAACACATTGCCACCCTCGTCCTTATGAAGAGAATAAGCATCATCAATCAAGATAGGATGGGATGAGGAGTTACCCATGGTGCACGAGGAAGAAAGGTGCCCCTTCTCATGGCAAATGTAGCAAGTTCTTCTCTTGCCATATTTATTCTTGGGAGGAGGTGCGCCATGAAGAAGAGCTTGAGGCTTCTTGGGAAGTGTCCCATAACGATCTTGTGGAGGAGCTTGAGGCCGCTTCCCTTGTTGCTTCTCACTAAGAAGCTTCTTCTTCAATGGGCAATCTCTCACATGATGCCCTTCTTCCTTGCACTTGAAGCACACAATGTTGGTCGGATTCTTCACTTGTCCTTGACCCTTCTTATTGTTGCCCTTGTGCTTCAACGAGTTAGTGGGCTTGCTCTTTGTGTTGGAGTTGAATCCAAGCCCACTCTTGTCACTTGGGGGTCGTCGCACACTCAACATCTTCTTGAGTGTGGTCTTCCCTTCATGACACTTTTTCAAGTCCTTCTTCAAAGAAGTGACTTGAGCCTTGAGCTCTTTGACTTCCTCTACATGGTTAGTACCAACAACAATACTAGAGGAAGTAGAAGCTTCATTGTTAGAGCAACAAGGCAAGGAATGCAATTCATAACTAGATATAACATGGTTATGAGTGGATGAATTACAAGGACTAGCACATGGAAATATAACATTAGGAGTAGATGTAGTGCTAATGTCCACATGAGGCCCACTAGATGTTACCTGTGACACAATGGCCTCATGAGCTAACCTTAGCCTACCATGGGAGACTAGAAGATCCTCATGCGAGCTTGAGAGCTTGGCATGACTTTCTTCTAATTTTCCATAGTTGCTAGTTATCAAAGAAAGTTGAGCCTTTAGCTCAACATTCTTCTTCAAGATAGATGCTTCACAAGAAATAGATTTAGTAGCACAAGCATCATGATTTAATGAAATAGGTGAGGTCAACTTGGAAAGATCTTTAGAATAAGAAGCTTTAAGTTGCTCATGTAACTCGGTGAGTTTGATGAACTCACCCTTGATGACCCTAGAGCCATTGTTGAGGTGCTCAAAATCCTCAAGGAGTTTGGCATAAGCAACTTCAAGTTCATCATTTTTAATTTGAAAGGAACATGCCACTTCAAGATCTCTATCATGAGATTTCTTCACTCTAGATAGCTCTAGAGCAAATGTCTCCTCAAGAGATTCCTTAGGCCTCGTTTTGTTGCAGTGGGTTGACCGGGTTTTACGTGTCTAATCCCGGTCCACTTTTAATCCACCAGAAACCACTTCGGACCGTTTTGTACGAGTGGGTCGATCGGGCTTAACCCCAGCGAACCCCAGGATACACGAGTGGATCGGGGTGGAACCGAAAATCTCCTCTCGCCTCGCGTTTCTTCCTCATCGCGTGAGGCAGCGACGCACGGACTCGCCTGGCGGCTGCCGCTCCACCGCTCTGCATCCCTCCGCTGCTCCGTCGCTCTGCATCCCTCCGCTGCTCCCATCGCTTCTTCTTCCCACCCTACAGCTGACGCTGATATTCGTCGCCGCTCCGACGCCACCGACAACGCCTACTCCGAGATCCCTCCACCGTCCGTCTTCTCCAGCAGTCCTGGACTTCTCTCCTGTAAGTTCTTCCACTTTGTCCTCTCCTCTCCCATCTATAGCTAGATGAATCCTAGGTTGATTCCTCTGTAGATATTGTTCTTGACCTAGGTTGATTCCTCTGTAATTGTTCATGAACCAACAATGAGTTTCTTGTTCAAGATCAGTTTCTTGTCTTTTACCGTATGATGAACTGATGCCTATAAGTGAAAATATTTTTTAAGTTTGGAAGAGAGAACATCCAGATCTACTAGTTAAGTTCATGATATGACTTGTTCTTGGACAACAATTCTGTAGTGTCCCTTGTTCAGTTTAGGTAGTTTGGACAACAATTCTATGCGAAGATTCAGTCGTTGCCACATAAGGGCTTGCCTGTCTTGGATTATTTGCCCACCACAGAAGGCACTCCACATTGCTGGAGCATCGCTGGATGGTTAAGTTGTGGGCAAATAATCCAATTCTTTCGTTCCTAGAGGAGCAGTTAAAGAAGCTGAAGTTTGCCTACAATACGCAATAGTCTCCACAACCCTTTGTAACCATACTATTTCGATGGGATTGTCCTTTTTAGATTTATTTGGATAATTTTTCCCGTCCCGGGAACTCAAATAACACCAAAATGAGTGGAGTTTGTTTGGGTTGTGTGCTAGAAATCTGCATGTGAATAACTGCATTAGCTTTCAGATTTTGACGGAGTGTAACCATAATTTCTGTCGAAGCCTTGTTCTTGACAATTCATTAGGACAAGCTTTTTGTTTGAGGAACTCAAATATATCAAAAAATATTTCGGATTTGTTCAGTTTCAGATCAATCCATCAGCTTCCCAGTTGTATGAAGTGTAACTATTGCTGCAGTTTTTGCAATTCCATTTGGATATTTGTTCTGCCTCTGGATTCTGGAGCACAAATAACACAGAAACTTCATCTTTTTTAATTTGAATTTATCTTTTATTGCTATCAGAATACACAGCAACTTTTTTTTAATTGGAGAGAATGCATAGCCTGATCCCTACAATGATCCTCTGGCATTAATAGCCTGATCATTGCATAACTCTTGTTCAGTTCCATGCTAGCTATTCTAGGTATATGTTTCACCAGAACTAGTACTAGAACATGGCCTATTATGGGCGCTGCAAAGAATTAGTGTGAATTGGAGTAAGAGTAAATACCGGTAGCATTATTCTGGTAGGGTAGCATAAAAAAAGTACAAGTAGCAGGATATTTACATCTTTCTGTTTGTGACTTGCTTCTTCTAGTAACGTGTAGCAATCTTCTTTGAGCTAACTCAACTACGTATTTGTGTGATGTTTCATCATGTTTATGTTTATAGGTACCTCCTCCTTTGGTTCTAGTGGGGTTGGACGAGCCGCCGCCGTTGTGGGACCCTGTAAGCACACCTGATTTCGGTATGTGTATGACCTACACTTTAGGCATTTTTTAACGTGCGAACATGCATGTTTCTGTCCTGCTTATTTTGGTACTGCTTTTTTTTGTATAGTCCTGAAATGAATCCATGGAGCCTAGAAAGTATTAGGAAGAGGAAGGCTGAGGATGATGATGAGATGGTGTTCTTCATATTTCCAGCACTTTATTCATATCTGATGGATACTAGGGAAAGAATCAAACGCCACATCTCCATTCTCTACGGAAAGAAGAGAGTTAGGCAAATCCTAGATGGACATGTTAAGAACTGTCAGGTAGCTTTTAGGATGGAACCGGAAATTTTTAGGTGGCTGGCATCATATCTTAGGAATGAGCGCCTCATATTAGATAGTAGACTCAAGGTGGAAGAGAAGTTGGACTTCTTTCTCTATATGCTATCACATAATGCGTCATTTGAAGATCTGCAATTGGAGTTTGAGCATAGTGGATACACCTTCCACAAGTATATATCAGAGTTCTTTGACATTATTCCCATCTTAGCAACTCGATTTGTGAGGCCTCGATACATTGATGAACCGCATCCCAAGATTTCTATGGACGACCGCTTCTTTCCATACTTCAAGGTTCCATCTTCTTCTATGACATCTTCTTCTCTTACCTATTAGTATAATCTCAAAAAATAATTTCCATTTCATTTCATTGCAGAACTGTATAGGTGCTATAGATGGGTCTCATGTTCCTATCAGTCTATCTCCTTAATACCAAGCTCCATGGAGAAATAGGAAAGGCTCTCTTAGCCAGAATGTCATGATTGCTTGCGATTTTGATCTAAATATCACTTTCATTTCATGTGGCTGGGAGGATTCTGCCACCGATGCAAGGGTTTTGAGTTCTGCAATACTCAAAGGTTTCAAAGTACCAAATGGAAAATTTTACCTAGTTGATGGTGGTTACGCAAACACCCAGTCCTTCTTGCACCGTACCGGGGTGTGCGCTACCACTTGAAAGAGTGGGGACATGGTCGCCGTCGGCCACAAAACCATAAATAATTGTTTAATCTCCATCATGCAGTGATGAGAAATCATGTGGAAAGGCTCTTGGGAATACTGAAGAAGCGATTCCCTATTCTTAATGTTGCAACCTTCCATCAAATAGAGAATCAAGTCAAGATTCCAACAGTTGCAGCGATCTTCCATAATATTATTAAAATGCATGGTGGAGATGAGGAATGGCTTGAAAACCAACAGGATAACATTGACCCAGCAACATTTGTGAATCTGACCAATGATGACGGTGATAACCACCAAGAGAATAATCTTTTAGAGAACAACCTCAATGGAAACAACTTGAGGGACCAAATTGCATGGGAGATGTGGAATGATTATCAACAATAGCTAGTGTCATAGATGTAGTCTTTGTCATGTAATAATGTTTCTCTGAAACTTATGGTGATATAATGTAATGTAATGATGTATCTCTAGTAATAAAATGAACTATTTGTCATTTTTAAACATGATATAATGTATCTTTCAGCGAATATGTATCCAAAAGGTTCTCCAAAGTATAGAAAAGGCTCTCCGATGTACCCAAAAGGATCTCCAAAGTATAACCTAATGTAGTCCAAGACAATGGGAAAGAAACTTATGAAAAAAACTTCACCAAAAGCATCAAATAGGGATGCTTCTCCAAGAGGTATTCATTTCTCACAAATATGGCATGTTTCTTATATTCTCCAGTAGCTTTCTTATATTCTCTAGTAGATTTATTATAGCATCTTTCAACTGTGTAGATGGAAAACGAAGGGCATCGTGGAATCGTGGACTTGAAAAGGCTCTCGTGGATGTACTTCTTGAGCACAACAACACTTACCAGAAAAGCCAAAATGGGTGGAGCAGCGAGACGTGGAACATGATGGTTGGAATTTTCAACTCCAAATACACACATGTGCACTTCACAAAGACTCGGATTCAGAATAAGGAAAAAGATCTCAAACGAGACTACAGAATGTTGAGGGATGCACGAAAGCAAAGTGGCGTTGGGTGGAATGAACACCGGTGCATGATAGAAGCCGAGCCACATCTTTGGGACAACTTAGAAGTTGTAAGTTGCTTCATTCTAATCATATCTTGTTATATAATTTGGTGACAAGTTTAATCATACTAATATTCATTTATCTTACTCTTGTAGTCTTTTGGCAATAAGATTAGAAAATTCAGAACGGAGGACTCAAGGTTTCCTCTGTATGATCTGCTAGGGCAACTTTACGAAAGTAAGTTGATTCAACTTTGTTTTTCTTGCGTTACAGGTGCTACTGTTTAGTAGTGTGTACACTTGTAGTTTTTTCCTTATGTTATTGAATCCTTTTGTGGCAAACCTTGTTGCAAATTTATGATCAATGTGCTGTATTGCGGCAAACTTTGTTGAATCCTTATGTTTTTTGCTGGCCAAATAGCCGAGGGAGACTTCAACTTTACCTCTATGGCCGAGCCACCACCGAGAGATGATGTCAACAACATAGAAAGTGATGGTGAGTTTGAGGATGAAAGAGTGTTGGAGAAAGAGGAAGCAGCTGTCCAACAAGCCGATGATGAATTGCAAATGTTAGATCAAGTAGAAACAAGTGGTGTTGGTGGTGCAAAAACCAGGCCCAAGAAAATTCCCAAGAAGCCGAAGAGAAGTCCTAAAAAGAGTAGTGGAGATGATTTAGTAGGTGTCATGCAAAAATTTGTGGACATCAAAGAAAAAGAAAGCAAGGAGGAGGAGGCAGCAGACTTCTCAATAACCAGATGCATGAAAGAATTGAAAGCATTGGAAGGGGTTACACCAGATCTCAAAGTCAAATGCTATGGTATATTCAAGTGTCCCAAAAACTGCAAGATTTTCATCAATGCCGTTGCCGATAAAGATGGAAGTGCTTTGGCATGGCTTCAAAGTCAGATTGGTAAGCTGCTAATACCTTATTTATGTAGTATCTCACATGATTTCTGTAGTACATTACATGCTTGTCATCTTGTTGATTTCTGTAGTTTCTATAGTTTCGAGTACTTGATATTGTTTCCATTGGATGGATGGAGATGGATGGTTGCTGTTAGTTTTGAGTACTTGTTGTCATTGGTGCTTACTGCTGAGCTAGGAGCTCCATATCTTGTGTTCAAATTTAGATTTGGTTTGTTGTTCTATAGTAGTAGTAACCTTGATTTGCTTTGTTGTTCAAATTTAGATTTGGTTTGTTGTTCTATAGTAGTAGTAACCTTGATTTGCTTTGTTGTTCAAATTTAGATTTGGTTTGTTGTTCTATAGTAGTAGTAACCTTGATTTGCTTTGTTGTTCAAATTTAGATTTGGTTGCTGTTATGCATGTTTTTATGTATTGTCAACTGTGTACATGATAAACGAACGGCATCGTGGAATCGTGTATATATCATCTAGGAGTTACAGAACTTTAAGTATATATCCAAAATGAAATTCCTTTTTATAAGAAAGGCTGACATTTTGGTTTTTTCAACATGGTGATGGTGAGTTCTCTGGACAGGTTGTAACAGAGGAGGAGGGCTAAGATAAAGTACGAAGTAGCTGCATATTATTTGGAACTTTTTCATGTCTATAATTTATACTTAAATTTAAGAGTTTGTCTCTTACTCGTTTGTTGTAATCTGGTATTGTTGCCGCATAGAACTTCATGATGCCATTACTCTCAGCGGGCACTTGCAATCTGGTATTATTATTGCTTTAAATCTAATTCTCACAAATATGGCATCAAATTTGGTATTATTATTGCTATAAAAAATGTATTTTTATTGATATGTATTATGCACTGTTCATTTCTTATCTTCCTTACACTTACAAGACTCGGTGTTTTATAGATTGAGCTGGAGTACACCTTTAATTGCTGGTTATAACTAGTATGTGTGATTAGGTATACTGTTGTTCAGTAGCTAATAGAATTAGGTGAAAATATTCTCATCTTTTGAAAGCAAGAAACTGTTGCATTTTGTTTTTGAAACGTTTTTGTTCATGTGCTGGTATAAAAATTGAATCTTTATAAAAACTCGTGAGGCATTGTTGGTAAAGTTTCTGAATTCTGTGTGATAACAGTATTGCTGCTGTTCTAGCATTCCCGGTTTACAAAATAACATTTTTTAGAAAGAGGTTTGTTGGGGATTGGAAAGGAAGAGGATTGGAGTGGATTGGGTGATAAAACGAGGCCTTAGTGGTTTGTTCCTCTTCAAGAGCTTCATTTAGGTTGGCAATGTATTAGCATACTCACGCTCAAGACTACCCATTTTGTTAATAGTATCCTCGTGTTCATCAATAAGTTGCCTACTTTCTATAGCAAAGGTTAATATTTCAATGAAAGTAGAGCAAGCATTTTTTTGGATGAAGAGCACGAAGGACTAGCCCCCCTTCTCTTTTAAAGAAGCAACATCATCATTTACTTCATCATGATCAACATTCACATCATCATGAGATATATTAGGATCCAAAGGAGAGGTTACCTTTGAACCCTTAGCCATGAGGCACAAGTGAACATTGGGAGAAGATGATGATGGGGGAACACATGAAGCTCCAATCGCAACCTTGCATTGTCCCACAAATTCTCCGATTTCCTCTACATGGTTAGCAATACAAGTACTAGAGGAAATGGAAGCACGTTTATCATGGCAACAAGGCAAAGCAAGCATATCATCATGAGATATATTCAATCCATTTCTACATGATATGCAAGGGCAATCAACACTAGGATGTAAATCACATATGGTCCTACAAGTGTTCATGCCCAAATATACAACATTGCAATGAGATAGAGACAAAGAATCATGAATGGAAATCTCACTATCTACATTGCAAGTTCTATCACCACTCACCATATCATGGTGTAGTGGAAGAAGATGAGAACTCATCGCGGCCAGAGGTGGAGGGAACACAATCATCCTCAGTAAGCCTGGACACATCATATTTTGCTTGAAGCTTGGTCCAAATATCATGAGCATTCCGGAAAGGCATGATTGAGGAAAGAACTACAAAGCTCACAACATTAACAAGCACATTAGATGCTTGAGCTTCGAGATAAGAGTTTGTCTTCTCCTCCAAAGATAGATTTTGGGGATCCTTAGGAGGAGACAAGCCCATATCTACAATTCGCTCAATGTTTGGGTCAATGGCCCAGAAATGACTAAGCATGCGAGTATGCCAAACATCATAATGTGTGCCATCAAATGTAAATGTGTGAGAGTGCACTAAACCCCTAGGAGACATCTTTACTCTCGAGGCGGTGAAGCCTAAAAGCGTGATACCTGGCTCTGATACCAATTCAAAGTGCAATGGATGTCGCCTAGAGGGGGGGTGAATAGGCTTTTTAAAATTATTACGGTATAGGCTCAAGTAAATGCGGAATAAAACTAACGTTTAATTTATTGAGCACAAAACCTAGCCACTAAGTTCACCTAGGTGCACCAACAACCTATGCTAAGCAATACAAGCAACAAGGTGATAGAAAGGTATAAATACTTCAAGCACGATGGCTATCACAATGTAAAGTGCATAAGTAAAGGGCTCGGTTGAGAGATAACCGATGGACGCGGAGACGAAGATTTGTTTCCCGAAGTTCACTTCCAAAGAAGCTATGTCTCCGTTGGAGAGGTGCGATGGATAAATGCTCTCCGAACGCCACAAATGGCTCACCTCGAGGTGTGGTGGCTCGATGGTCACCCAACGCCACACAAGGCCTCACCCCGGATGCGAAAGCACGCAACTCACTGGCGCCACAAAAGGCTCACCCTATTCTCCCGAGTGCGCACCACAAAAGGCGGGCACTCGCTCCACTATGGGACGCTTGAGGGCGGTCACCGAACCCGTACAATATTGGGGCTAACTCCACAACTCAATTGGAGGCTCCCAACAACAAAGCCACAAAAGGCTACAATGCCACAAAAGGCCAACAAAGCCACAAGAGGCTACAAGACCACAAAAGGTCAACAATCCAACCACACAACCGTCTAGGGTTCCAAGAACCCAAGAGTAACAAGCCCACAAGCTTGTACTCGCCAAATCTCCGAGGATAACTCAAACCTATGCACCAAATGCAAGGGAAAGTCCTTCTCTCTCAAATTCCAACAAAGCTACAAAAGCTATTGGGGAAATAAGGGAGGAAGAACACAAGAGGAGAACTCAAACCTATGGACCAAATGCAAGGTCAAGTCCTTCTCTCCCAAATTCCAACAAAGCTACAAAAGCTATTGGGGGAATAAGGGAGGAAGAACACAAGAGGAGAACTCAAAACTCTCCAAGATCTAGATCCCAATGATTCCTTCACAAAGAAGGGATTTGACTTGGGGGGATTGTAGATATAGATCTCCTATCACTTTTCCCTCAAAAAGATGTAACAATCATGGGAGGAAGAGGGAGTAAGAAAGCTCAAATAGGTCAACAATGGTGGGCAAAAACGAGCTCAAAAGATGGGAAACCATTGGGGAAGAAGCCCCCTTAAATAGGACAAGGAAAAACTGACCGTTTGGGCCAGATTCGCGCCCCACCGGAAATTCCGGCAAATATAAACACAAGTTACTGATCCTGACCAGAACTTGGGTCGGAACTTGGGCCGGAACTTCCGCTCAAGCAAAAACGCAGGATATCATTGCACGAAAACTTCAATAACTTTTGATTTCGGACTCTGTTTTTGATGATCTTGGGCTTGTTTTGAAGAGAACGAAAAGCTCTATAAGATTATGCAAAGAAAAATCATAGTCCAGCATGGAAGGATAAAACAAAATTGAGAAAGTTATGAACTCTCTAGAAGCGATGAACCGGTAAAACCTCCAAAACCCAAAACACAAGAAGATGAGCTTGGAAACTCCGATTGGGATGAAACAAATTTTGTTGGGAAGATACAACCAAGATAACCCAACAAAATTTTAAATATTTGATACCACCAAGGGAGAAAATATCAAGTATATATATGCGAAGTATCCCCCAAGGTGTGGAGCCGGAAAACTCGCAAGATCAAAAAACCGCAATAAGATATGCAAGAGAAATCCTTGGACGATGAACTAGAGCTTGTTATGATGATGACCACAAGCTCTAGATCCTCTCATGGACAAGAACCATATAACAACCAAGAAAGATGATGCTATGAATGCAAAGGTTTGAGCTCTCTCCGAACGATGCAATCAAGACACCCGCTTGAGAGCCCCTCTTGATAGTACGGCTATCTATCCTAAACCCGGTCTCCCAACTAACAACACGAGACCGGCAGAAGAGAATACCTATCAAGAACATACCTTTGCCTTGAGCAACCCACTTGAACTTGATGTAGACCGTCTTGTTCTTCTATAGTGGGAACACCTTTCTTGATAGCTCTTGCTTGATGAAGATGAAGACTTGTGAATTGCTCCCCCATACTCCATGGGGAAACCTCTTCTTTGAACTTGTCTTCATCACCCCATGATCATGAGGATGGCATGCTTCAAGCGTGAGATCTTCTAGAGATGGTGCATCTTGAGCTCGCCCTTCATCATCTCTTCTTGAGGTTGATCCATCTTGATGCAACTCTTTGCACATGTCTTGATCAACCTTCAAGCTCCTTCTTTTTTCATGATTCCAATGGGCACAAAGCCCTTGGACATTTCTTCATCTTCCAACCTTGAGACCAACACATGGCCCAAGCGATGCGAATGGACAAACCTACAAGTGAAACTCAATTTACACATTAGTCCATAGAGTTTGTCATTAATTACCAAAACCACACATGGGGGCATACATGCCCTTTCACCACTTACATACGATACCAATTTCCCTTTGTCTCACGATAGTTTACTTATTCGAGGTTTTGATCATTGGTATCTCTGCATACCTAGTTCAACCTCGTTACCGATAAGTACTCTTTTCTCGTTCCCGTGATATGTGATCCCTTATGAGCCAGTCACATGCTTGCAAGCTAATTGGATGACATTCCACCGAGAGGGCCCAGAGTATGTCTATCTGTCATATGGATGGACAAATCCCACTCTTGATCCATGTCCCTCAACCCATACTTTCCGAACACTCAATGCCACCTTTATAGCCACCCAGTTACAGTGTGGTGTTTGATGTCATCAAAGCATCCTTCCGGTGATGGTGATTAGCATGATCTCATGGTAGAAGGAATTAGGTTACTATGTATCAGAAAGTTTATAGCAAACGAACTATTGAAATGACTTGATCTTTATGCTACACTTATCTATAGAAGTATGTCCATCATGCCATTCTCCTAATGATATGATCTTGTTGTTAACAACATCTCAATGTTCATGATCAAGAAACCACGATCATCTATTAACCGACAAGCTAGTATTATAAAGAGGCTTTACTAGGGACTCTAATTTAGTTTACAAATCACACAAGCATTAATCTTTCCGTTTAATACTATTATAACATGAATGTAAACATTTATCATAAACACAAAGATATAATAATAACCACTTTTATTATTGCCTCTAGGGCATATCTCCAACAGTCTCCCACTTGCACTAGAGTCAACTAATCTAGATTACATGGTACTATACCGAACACCCATGGAGGTTTGGTGCTGGTCATGTTTTGCCCTCGGGAGAGGTTTAGTCAATCGATTCGCCACATTCAGATCTGTGTGTACTTTGCAAATATTTATGTCACCATCTTGGACATGCTCTCGAATAGCGTGAAAATGTGTATGCTTCAGCTTCTTGTGTGACCTTGGTTCTTGCGCATTGACTATGGCGCCCATGTTATCACAATAGATAGACATTGGGTCCAGCACACTTGGAACCACACCGAGCTCTGTAATGAACTCCTTCATCCATATCGCTTCTTGTGAAGCCTCCGAAGCAACTATGTATTCCGATTCAGTTGAAGATCTCGCCACAACGCTTTGCTTTGCACTCCTCCAGCTAACTGCTGCACCATTCAAAGTAAATACGTATCCAGATTGTGATTTAGAATCATCCAGATCGGTGTTCCAACTAGCATCGGTGTAACCATTGACAACGAGTTGTTCATCACCTCCATAAGAAAGAACCAGATCCTTAGTTCTTCTCAAGTACTTAAGGATGTTTTTGACCGCTGTCCAATGATCCACTCCTAGATCACTTTGATATATGCTAGTCAAACTAACATCATATGCAATGTCGGGTCTAGTACATAGCATGGCATACATAAGAGATCCTATGGCTGAGGCATAGGGAGTCTTACTCATTCTTTCTCTATCTTCTGCCGTTGCAGGACTTTGAGTTTTACTCAAGGTCGTATTGGGCAACATGGGTAAGAACCCTTTCTTTCTATCTTCCATTCCAAACCTCTTTAGAACTTTGTCCAAATATGTACTCTGTGACAATGATATTAGGCATCTCGATCTATCTCTATAAATCTTTATGCCTAATATGTAAGCTGCTTCGCCAAGATCTTTCATTGAAAAACTATTATTCAAATAATCCTTGAAACTATTAAGAAGGTCTACATTATTCCCAATCAACAATATATCATCTACATATAGTATTAAGAATGCTACAGATCTCCCACTCACTTTCTTATAAATACAAGCTTCTCCATAAGTTTGTATAAAACCAAAGCTTTTGATCACCTTATCAAAACGTTGATTCCAACTCCGGGATGCTTGCTTCAATCCATAAATGGACCGTTGAAGTTTGCATACCTTGTTAGCATCTTTAGGATCGACAAAACCTTTGGGTTGTACCATATACAACTCTTCATCAATGTCTCCATTGAGGAACGCCGTTTTGACATCCATCTGCCATATCTCATAATCATAATATGCAGCGATTGCTAACATAATCCTAACAGACTTTAGCTTCACTACCGGTGAGGAAGTCTCATCGTAGTCAACTCCTTGAATTTGTCGAAACCCTTTTGCGACAAGTTGAGTTTTATAGACAGTAACATTACCATCAGCATCTGTTTTCTTCTTGAAAATCCATTTGTTCTCGATAGTCTTCCGGCCATCCGGTAAGTCCACCAAAGTCCATACCTGGTTTTCGTACATGGATCCAATCTCGGATTTCATGGCTTCTTGCCATTTATTGGAATCTGGGCTCATCATCGCTTCCTCATATGTCGCAGGGTCATCGGTGTTGCCCACCAACATGACACTCATAACGGGATCATACCAATCAGGAGTGGTACGAGTTCTCGTTGACCTGCGAGGCTCTGTAGCAACTTCAACCAAAGTTTCATGATCAACATCATTAGTGTCACATCCCAAGATTTTCCAAATCTTGTAATGTGAAAAATAAATGAATAAAAATAAAACTTTGTTTGATTTTCAGAGCCAGAAGAAACTTTGAATTCAATTGGAACTTCAAACCAATTTGGATCAAATAAATTCCTAAAGAGATTTGAAAAGATAAACATTTAAATAGAGGAAATAAAATATTTTGGAATTACTATTTTGAATCTTTTAAATAAAAGGATTTAGTTTCCAAAAGGAAAGGAAGGATTTTAAAATAAGAAATTATTTTATAGAGCCAAATTAAACCTTGGCCAAGCTTTTGAAATAAAACATTTTGTTTTGATAAAAATAGTAAAGGTTTATTTAAATAAAATAATAAGGATTTAATATCCAAGTTTTGTTAATAAAGGTTTTACTATTCTCCAAAACCTCAAAACTTGTTTGAAATAAGTTATTCCAAATATTTTGTATTTTCAAATAAGACCTACTGATTGGTTTTGAAAATATTTAGATTTCAAATAGAGATTTTATTAATAAAATCAAACCCTATTTGAATAATAAACCATGGTCCATTTTATTTAATTAATGAATGGAACCTAAAAAGATTTAAAATATTATTTCATTTTGGACTTTGGTTATGTGTTAAACAGAACCAAATTCAAATGAAAAGTTTGATGAATGTTTGATTGGTTTTGTTTGTTTTATTTATTGTTTGGTTTTCAAAACAGAAAATGAGAACAAAAAAGGAAAAACAATTTAGAAGAAAAAAAATAGGATCTGGACCAGCCCAGTCGACAGAGCCCATAAGGCCCAGAACCAGCCCAGCTTTTCCTCCCCGAAGAAAAACGTTTCATACTCATTTTCGAACCCGTGCAGAGACTGACCGGTGGACCTCCTTTCCTTCTCGCATCCTCATTGATGACTGGACCCCACCTCCCTGTTCATCCTCCTCACCCGCGCGACCCTTTCTCCCCCAAACCTCGCTACTGTTCACTGCCATTCAATCCACGCGTAAATTCACGAATAATGGCTGCATTAATCTCGCCCCTGACCATGCGTACAAAAGCACCTCTCCTCCCTCTGTCATTCCCCGCAAACACCAACTCCACCTCGCCACCAGGCTGCTCGGAATCAGCTCCAAACCGCCGCTGCTCCGACGAGCTTCCACCTCCAATTCCGGCCAGTACTTGCCTCCTCCTGTCCCTTGAGCACGTGGGCACACTCACCACTCCCAGACGATTCTCCCAGTACCCTCTGTTCGACCGCGGGCGCCCCAGGGAGCCGTCTTCGACAAAACTCTGAGCGCCGCCGTCTGTCTCGCCTCCGTCGAGCTCCTCCGGTAAGTCCAAACCGCCCCTCTTCTCCTCCTTCACGCACACAACATCTCCTTGATCGGACGCGTCTAACCATGCTTCTGGTTTGCCTTCTCATGACCCGTAGCATCGTCTTCGACCTCGACCAGAGCCAACCGTCGCCAGACCAAACTCCGGCGAGGAATTCCTCCTGCCCTCGTGCGCCCCTTGCCTCATCGACCACACGTTGAGCTTCCCCAACCTCCTGCGATCACGGTGAGCATCCTCCCCTCTCTTCTAGCTTCCTGTTTCACCAGCGCCGCCACTGTCTGACCGTCGCTGCCGCTAGCCACCGTCGGCACCGCCCACTTTTGGTCAAACATGCTAGCACCGTAGGATCGAGATCTGACGCTCACGATAGAATCACTTAACCGCGAAAGGGTACGCTCTCTGGACCGCACGATTCGCTTTAGATCCAACGCACCGCAGAGCCGATCCGGCCGAACCGGTACTAGCCAGTCAAATTGCGACGCGTGGCCAGGTCTGTTTAAAACAGAATTTGAAAAACAGATTTGTTTGTAATTTTCAAACCTTTGTAACTTTCGATCCACACGTCCAAAAATTGCAAATTTGGTATCATTGGAATCAGTGGAACAAGCCCTAGCCAACCATGCCCTTGGTTTAGCAAATAGTATCCATTAGAGGGTTTGTTTTTGCAGAAACTTTTGTGTGCTTGTTTAGAGTAGAAAAATGATTCAAAAATGTTTTTAGGATTAAAACCTTTGCAAAATGGGTTGCTGTAAACTTACTGATCCTAGGAACCAACCCATGGAATTTAAAATGGTTTTTGTGAAAGTTTGGGAATAAAAACTTGATTTGGCCATTTCTAGCCATTTAAAAAATAATGGTTTTGTTATGAAAATGGTTTTGAGTAAAAACTTAGGAGAAAATGTTTTGGTCCAAACCTACTGACCATAAACACCAAATTTTGGGAAACAACAACTTATTTGGTGAAACCACTTAAGGTTGTGGCATTGAGAAAAATGTTTCTCACCACATAAAATGAGGAATGGATTTAAAAGTGGTTTTTGGATGAAAACCTTTTGCAAATGACTTTGCCACTTTGGAAAATGACCAATTTGGAACTTACAAAGTTTAGAAGCCTAGTGGAGACCATCTTCACAAATAAACCAATCTCTTGCATGCTTACATGCATGACTTAGATCCCATTATTTTGTGTGTGTGAATTGTTAAATGATTATTGGTTTGGAAATGCTAGTTGATATTGGGTTTGCTTGATTGATTGTAGTGAAGTTAGAAAAGTGTGAGACTAGCAAGATCAAGGAGTGAACCAACATTCCCTACCAAAAAGGCAAGTTACACTATCATCTAAAAGTCCTACTATTTTCATTATACTTAGTGGATTTTGAAACATGCATGAAATCAATTTTTATACTTATGCTATGCTAATCCTAATAGGATACCCTATACATTCCTTAGTGAAAACAATGTAGTGGTTACAAGCTTAGCCATGCTATATTTTGAAAAGAGATACATGTTGAGATTTTATGAAGTTGAGAAAAGGACTTGTGTTTTATATAATAAAACAAGGACTCAATGAACCACCTGGGTGGCCAAGGATACTTTGAGTTTTGGAGAAGGTGTCAACAAAAGGAACCATGTCTATGGTAATCTCTTTGTGTTGTGCTCCAAAGGAAACCACCCAGGACACTTAGAGATTGAACATGTTTCTCCAATTGTGGCTTTCGTGTGCAACCACATGCTATTATGGCTCTGGCTTAGTCAACTACATTGGGAAGACCCATGCATTGTCTTCAGTTTACTGGACATGGGGATCTGGAATGCTTCATGGGTGCTGAAGACAAGCTAGCAATGGTGTATGGGAGGACCCTTTGGAAAGACTTTGTCACATTCTCAATCTACCAGTACTCCATCTTGGTGAGTGCTAATCCAGTGGCCACTGGTGGCAAAAGGATGGGATTGTGACATGTGGGTAAAGTGTACTCCTTCTGCAGAAGATAATAAAATCTAAGTACTTAGCCGTGTCCCCGGTATGGACAATACTGAGCAACTAAAGTTTGAAGCTATGGGAGATCTCGACATTCTAATTTCTAAAAGAAAACTTTTAAGGACTTGTGCACTTGGGGTTACCAAGGAGCTCAAGAGACTTTGACAAAACTTGAATGTACTTGGGGTTACCAAGAAACTCAAGATATTTTGTTGAAAACATGAACACTTGGGGTTACCAAGGAACTCATGAGATTTTATAAAACTTGATGCACTTGGGGTTACCAAGGAGCTCAAGGGATTTTGACAAGGACTTGAACACTTGAGTTTATACCAAGGAGTTCAAGGAACTTGGAAAAAGGAGATTTGACAAAGGACCAAAACCACTTTGAAAAGATAGGATAAAACACTACTTTATGCAAATGAGCCTAAAACTCTACTTAGCCAAATATGCATGTAATGATAGGATCCACTCATATTCAACATAGCAGTGAAACTTGCCAATACAATTCAAATGTATTGACCCTTGTGGCTGTAACTTGTAATGTTGCAGGTTTGATTGATTTTAGAGAAGATTGATTGATTGATTAGGATTACAAAGTCTACAACCAGCATTTGCCTGTGGCACTTTGAAGATGAAGGACCCCATGACTATAGTTATTCCGCTGCAATGTAATGTAATAGCCAAATGAGCTATGTATGATGTAATAAACTTATGTTATTTCTGGTTATAAAGATATATTATGACCTTTGTTTCTTGATATTACATCTTAACTATGGATGCTAGCTATTGATCCAGGGACTAGCATTGTAAACACAGGGGACACCACCTTATGTTAATAAAGGTTTGGACACTCCCTCTACAATTAGCTTCCTCTCTTATTAGTGTAGGCGCCACATGAACTACTTCCGGTGCTACGCTACTCGCAAGTTCGAGAGAAGGTTCAACAACCTCGTCGAGTTCTACTTTCCTTCCAGTCACTTCTTTCGAGAGAAACTCCTTCTCTAGAAAGGATCCATTCTTGGCAACGAAGATTTTGCCCTCGGATCTATGATAGAAGTTATACCCAATAGTTTCCTTCGGGTATCCTATGAAGACGCATTTTTCCGCTTTGGGTTCAAGCTTGTCGGGCTGTAACTTCTTTACATAAGCTTCACAACCCCAAACTTTAAGGAACGACAATTTAGGTTTCTTCCCAAACCATAATTCATAAGGTGTCGTTTCAACGGATTTAGATGGTGCCCTATTTAAAGTGAATGCGGTTGTTTCTAATGCATAACCCCAAAATGATAGCGGTAAATTTGTAAGTGACATCATAGAACGAACCATATCTAAGAGAGTTTAATTACGACGTTCGGACACACCATTACGTCATGGTGTTGCCGGCGGTGTCAATTGTGAAAGTATTCCGCATTTCTTCAAATGCTTGCCAAACTCATAACTCAGATATTCACCTCCACGATCAGATCGTAGAAATTTAATCTTCTTGTTACGTTGATTCTCTACCTCATTTTGAAATTCCTTAAACTTCTCGAAAGTTTCGGACTTATGTTTCATGAAATAGATATACCCATATCTACTCAAGTCATCCGTGAAGGTAAGAACATAGCGATAACCACCGCGCGATGCTACACTCATTGGACCACACACATCGGTATGTATGATTTCCAACAAGTCTGTAGCTCGCTCCATTATACCAGAAAATGGAGTCTTAGTAATTTTACCCATCAAACATGCTTCGTGATGGGGATATGCCTACCGGGGTATACCCAGCAGGACGTTTCCGACTGGCCCAAGACTTGGCGAGTGGGCCTGCAAGACGGCAACTGGATTGAAGCCCAGCGAGGAACCAAGCGACTGGAAGCTGAAGGCCCAGGTGAGTAGATAGGCCCAATCGGATTAGGTTAAACGAGTATCGAAGCTTTAACTGAATCGGTTGAGATATGTAAACCCTAGGGGAGGTGAGCCTATATAAACCTCCCTGCGGGGCGTGTAGAGATACGTTCCATCATACCCCCACGCGACTCGCCGCCTAGCCGCTGAGCTCGCCCATTGTACCACCTTCATAATACAATCTAGCAGGAGTAGGTCTTTACCCTCCGGGGGGCCGAACCTGGGTAAAACCCTGTGTCTCCGCCCTCATCTCGCTCCGCAGATGGCTGGCCGCCCTTGCCCCTCGTTCTACTACTCGCTGCCGATTGCAGCATCTGCCGTGACCATTCCCACGACAGTGGCGCCCACCGTGGGGCCTGGCCGGTCTGGCCGGTGTTCTGCGGCGAGATCCAATCTGCCCATCAACGAGACGGTCGCCACCGGCCGCATGATAGCGATCGGCGAGATGCTCCAAATCTTGCCGAGCAGCTACGTCCCGGCGGCGTGACCCGTCACGCACAGCGTGATCCTGCCGATCGACACGATTAGCCTCTTCGTCGGCCTCACCGACGTCATCGTCTCGGAGGACTCGGCTCGCATCCGCGAGTCGCCGCCACGCGATCGGCTCTCCGAAAGCCAGATCCGCACGATCCATCGCCTCGCCTCCGAGTATAATTCGGCCCACAGCGGCGTGGCCGAAAACTCAGCAGCCGCAGAAGACGCGGCCCTCAACGACGACGCCGACTCGGCGACCCCGGCGTCACTCGCCGGGTCCATCACCGCGGCTTCACCCGCGGGCTCCATTACTCAGGTCTCCAACGTGGGAGACTTCGAGGACCCCTCCATCCTCGGGATCTTCGAATTCGACTCCGGGTCGGAGAACTCCGCTGACCTCCGTGACGGAACCAGCCGCCACGCTGCGACCTACATGGTGACCGGCACCGATCCGCCAGAGGATCCATTCTCCACCCCAATCCCTCCTAACGCCACGGCGACGGAGGTTGAGGAATTCCGCCTGAAACTGGCGGAGGCAGTGCGCAAGGAGCAAGCCGAGCGCGAGAAATTTCGCCTCGAGCAGGTGACGGCGCAGGAGCTATCGCGCTACCACCAACAGCGGATCAGGTCGCGCCTGAACCCCACCGTTCAGGGGCGCGCCCTGAACTTCGATGATGAAAACGACCCGGCCCGTGTGGCCGAGCGCGCGACCTGCGAGAACGTGCCACCAGGAGGAAGCGCTGGACCCCCGCCAGGGTCGATGGCGATGGGCGCCCCGCCTCCACCCAACCGCACACCCCCTAGGGACCAGCCGCGGATAGTAGTCTCCTCACGGGAGCGAGACACAAACGGCCTCCCACTGTTCTCCACCCCTATGGACAACCTCGTGGCAGGCCGAGCAGCAGCCGACAGCATCACGGCCACCGGCGACGGCGCCCTACAGATCCAATACGTCAGGGCCCTGCTCGCAAAGGCCGTCGAGCAGCAAAGAGCAGGCGCCGACTCGCAAGGTCGAGTATACTCGCGTTCTTCGGGAAGCAGGGCAGCCTCGAGCGGCCGCCCAATGGCGGCAAACACACTCAACTGCCCACCACCGGAGCCACTGCAGCTCCAACACCGACCCGCGAACGCGGCACTCTCCACCAACGACCCCAGGCCGGCGACCAACCTCGTCGCCGCCAACGGTCAGCCCATCGACGCCCGCACCCACATCATCAACAACCAAAGCTGGCGCGCACGCCAGCCCGACGACCTGCGGCACACCCTAACCAATCGCCGCGACGGCGAGCCCATGGGGTCGCTCAGTCGACTCGGCCCCAAGTGCTTCGGACCGATGATCCGAGGCGAGAAGTACCCGCCAAACTTTAAGGCGCCGAAGGAGATAGAAAAGTACGATCCCTCGTACGACCCCGCCGTCTGGCTCGACACATACCTCATGGCAATGGGGATCGCAGGCCACACCGACCTACTCGCCGCCCGTTACCTCCCCCTGATGATGGAGGGGACGTGCAGGCAGTGGATCAACACCCTCCCTCAGGACAGTATAGACTCATGGGAGGAGATGCGCGACGCTTTTGTCAGGCACTTCGAGTGCTCCTACACCCGCGCCACCACTATCGAGGACCTGGAGCGATGCGTCCAGGGACCCCGCGAGTCGACCCGCAACTGGGTCCAACGGTGGCAAGAACTCTGGTACAACACGGTCGGCATCCACCCGGACACCGCGATCCATTGCTTCAAGACCTCGTGCCGATACGAGCCCCTGGTCGCCAAGCTCAAGCGACACTCTCGCACACTCGACAACATCCCCGACCTCCTCGAGATCGCCAAACGGTACGCGGAGGAAGATCCAAACCAGGAAACTGACGACGAGTCAGGAGGTCAACGCCGCACGAGCGGCAACGACAGCGGATGACGGTCCGACCTGCGCTACAGCAACACTCGCCTCACCGGCAAGCGCCGCAGTGACGGGCGAGTCGACTTCGTCGCCAACACCGGGCATGCGCAACGCGAGCCCAAGAGCCTCCGCCGCGATGGAGGACAACGCCGCGACGGCGGCAACTACAAGGCCAAGCCAAGGTTCGACCCCGCGGCTCTCCTTAACCAACCATGTGCGTTTCATAGCAGGGAAGGAAAGCCCGCCACGCACACCACCGCCGACTGCCACACCCTCAGGGAGATCGAGAAGGCACGGCGATCACGGGAGGACCCCGACAATGACCCGCTAAACGGCAGAAAATTCAGCAAAGTGGCCGGCTCGCTCCACACCTTCACGGGCTTCAACACGAAGCGCGAGAAGAAGGTCATCGCCCGTGCCGTCGCCGTCAACGCGGTGGCCCAGGTGGACGTCCCCCAGTTCCTCAACTGGTCGGAGCAGCCCATCACCTGGAGTCGACAAGACCACTCGCCACGCATCGAGTACCCAGGTCGAGTCGCCCTGGTGGTCAAGCCCAAGGTCGGCGACTACTGGCTCCCCAAGACATAGATGGACGGCGGAAGCTCCATCAACATCCTCTACCTGGACACCTTCAGGCGGCTGCGGCTCCCGCAGTCGATGATCGAGACGACCCACACCACGTTCCACGACATCGTCCCCGGTCGGAAGGCGTACCCGATCGGCAAGGTCACGCTGCCAGTCACCTTCGGCACACCAGCAAACTTCTGCACCGAGCGGATCGTCTTCGAGCTCGTGCCATTCGACAGCCCCTACCATTGCGTCCTGGGGCGCCAGGCGTTCGCCAAGTTCATGGCAGCGCCCCACTACGCGTACAACGCGATGAAGCTCCCCGGGCCGTGCGGCGTCATCACCATCAACGGCGACCCCGACATGGCCGCCGAGTGCGAGGCCAAAGGCGCCGAGCTCGCTGACGCCGTCATCGCGGCGGAGACCAACCACGCGGATGAACTCGCCAAATACGCGAGCGGGGTCAACAACGACGACCCCACCATACTCAAGAAGCCCAACTCGGAGGGCGCAAACACCTCAACCTTTGAGGCCACCACGCACACCCGTACCGTCGAGCTGGTCCCAGGCGACTCCAGCCAGACGGTGACGATCGGGACAGGCATGAGCCCGGCATAGGAAGGCGCGCTCATCGAGTTCCTCCGTGAGAACAGGGACATCTTCGCATGGAAGCCCTCTGACATGCCCGGTGTCCTCAGGGAGCTCGCTGAGCACAAGCTAAACGCCGACCCCAAAGTGCGACCTGTCAAGCAGTCGCTGCGACCCTTCAATGAAGAGCGCCGCCGAGCAATCGCCGAAGAGGTGCAATGTCTACTCGCTGCAGGCTTCATCCGGCCAATCAAATACTCCAAGTGGCTGGCAAACCCAGTCCTGGTCGAGAAGAAAAACGGGACCTGGAGGATGTGTATCGACTACACAAACCTGAACAGCGCCTGCCCAAAGGAGCAGTTCGTCCTCCCGCGGATCGACCAGATAATCGATTCCACCGTGGGCTCGGAGTCGCTGTGTTTCCTCGACGCCTACTCTGGTTACAACCAGATCAAAATGGCTGTCACGGACGAGGAGAAGACGGCGTTCATCACGCCATTCGGAGCCTTCTGCTACACCGCCATGACCTTCGGCCTCAAGAACGCCGGGGCAACCTACCAGCGGTGCATGCAAGAATGCCTTGCGAGCCAAATTGGCCGCAACATCCACGTCTACATCGACGACGTGGTCGTAAAGTCCGCTCGCCAGGGCGACCTACTCGCCGACCTGGCAGAAACGTTCGCCAGCTTGCAAAAATACAAGATAAAGCTCAACCCAGGCAAATGCACCTTCGGTGTACCCGCAGGGCAGCTACTGGGCTACGTCGTCTCCAAGCGCGGGATCGAGGCGAACCCCACCAAGATCGACACGATCGCCTGACTCGGCAAACCCGAGTGCTTGCGCGACGTTCAGAAGCTGGCCGGGCGAGTAGCGGCTCTCAGTCGCTTCATCCCCCGCTTGGGCGAGAAGGCAATGCCTCTATATCGCCTGATGCGCAAGAACCCCACATTCTAGTGGGACAAGGAGGCGGACGACGCCCTCCGCGACCTCAAGAAGGTGCTAATCGCCGCACCGCTACTCGCCGCCCCGGTCGACAAAGAACCCATGCTAGTCTACGTCACGGCTTCCGAGCGCGTCGTCAGCGTGGTCATGATCGTCGAGCGACCGGAGGAAGGAAAGGAGCGCCCAGTACAGCGACCGGTCTACTACATCAGCGAGGTCCTCACCGAGTCGCGCCAGCGGTACCCGCAGTACCAGAAGCTGGTATACGCGGTCTTCAGGGCACAGCGACGCCTGCCGCACTACTTCCAGGAGCACCCGATCACGGTCGTCTCCTCCGCACCGTTGCAGGACATCATCCGCAACCGTGAGGCGACCGGGCGAGTCGCCAAGTGGGCTGTCGAGATCGGCGTCCACAACATTAAATACGAGCCACGAAGAGCGATCAAGTCGCAAGCCCTAGCGGACTTCATCGCCGACTGGGAAGAAGCCCAGCAGCCAGAGAAGCTGCCATACCTCCACTACTTGAGCCTGCACTTTGACGGCTCCAAGAACGTGGACGGCGCAGGCGCAGGGATCGTGTTAACTTCTCCGAAGGGCGACAAGCTCCGCTATGTCCTCTGCCTGGACTTCACACCCTGCACAAACTACATGGCCGAGTACGAGGCCTTACTACACGGCATGAGGGCCGCCAGGGAGATGAATGTCAACCGCCTACGCTGCTACGGCGACTCCGACCTCGTCGGAGGACAAGTCGCTGGCACCTGCGATGCCGTCTCCCCCACCATGGCGGCGTACCGCCAAGCAGTGGACAATCTGGGCGGACACTTCACAGGCTACTCCGTCGAGTGGATCGACAGGCGGAAGAACGAGGAGGCCGACGCCCTCTCTCGCATCGGGTCGGCTCGACTCGCACCACCCGCCGGCGTCTTCCTCGACACGATCACCAAGCCATCAGTCTCTCCCCCAAGGGAGATCGACATCAGAGTCCCGCTCCAACCAGAAGCAGCCCTGGTCGCACTCGTCAACGAGCCAGACGACTGGACCAAGCCCTACATCGCCTACCTGGAAGCCGGCACCTTGCCGGCAGACGAGACGGAAGCTCGAATGATCGCCCGTCGATGCAAGTCCTACGCCATCATCGACGGTGAGCTCCACAAGCGCAGTGTCACCGGCGTGTTCCAACGCTGCGTCCAACCCGCCGACGGACACAAGATCCTCCACGACATCCACTCCGGTGACTGCGGCCACCACGTCGGCGCCCGCTCTCTCGTCGCCAAGGCTATGCGACATGGATTCTACTGGCTCACCGCACACGCCGACGCTGTCGACATCGTCCAGCGGTGCGTCGGGTGCCAGAAGTACGCCAACCAGACGCACGTGCCGAGCTCAGCGCTCAAAACAATCCCCATCACCTGGCCATTCGCCGTATGGGGCATGGACATGGTGGGCCCCTTCAAGAAGGCTCCCTCCGGTTACACCCACCTCCTAGTCGCAGTCGACAAATTCACAAAGTGGGTGGAGGCCAAGCCAGTCCGGAAATGCGACGGGAAGACCACCACGAAATTCCTACGCGAACTCATATATCGCTACGGGTTCCCCAACAGCATCATCACGGACAACGGCACCAACTTCGCCAAAGGAGCCATGGCCGAATTCTGCGAAGAGCACCACATTCGGCTCGACCTCGCGTCAGTCGCCCACCCGGAATCCAACGGCCAGGCGGAACGGGCCAACCAAAGCATCCTCCACGGCCTGAAGCCGCGACTCCAAGTACCACTCGAGCGCACCGCTGGGTGCTGGGTCGAGGAGCTACCCTCCGTCATCTGGGGAATCCGCACCTCGGTCAACAGGTCGACAGGATTCACCCCCTTCTTCATGGTGTACGGTGCCGAGGCAGTCATGCCCACCGACCTTGAGCACGACTCGCCAAGGGTCGTCCACTACACGGAAGCTGCGAACGAACTCGCACGACAGGATGGAGTCGATCAACTCGACGAGGCACGCGACCTAGCTCGCTCGCGCACCGCCATCTACCAACAAGGACTCCGCCGCTATCACAGCCGGCGGGTGAAAACTCGCACCTTCCAAGAAGGCGACCTGGTGCTGTGTCTCATCCAGGACAAGAAGGGCATGCACAAGCTTTCCCCTCCATGGGAGGGACCATTCGCCATCGGCCGTGTACTCGGCAATGACGCCTACTACCTCACCGACGTCCGCGGGGACGGCAAACTCAACGTCAAGCGACCATGGAATGTAAACCTCCTACGGAAGTTCTACGCCTAGAACCCCACATATGTACTCTCCAGTCGCTACGAAATAAAAAGAAACGGTTACCGCAAATTGCGCCTACTCTCCGTATCTTGTGCCACTCGCACTCGTAATAACAGCAACACGCTAACCGCAGAAGTCAACCTTTGGTACACCGATCGGCACGGCTAAGTAGTGCGGTGCAAGAGCACTGAGTCACCTCAGGTCTTGCATCGTCCACGAAAAACGCCTACCCGGAGCCCCATTGGAGTCGCCTAGCTCGACTGGTTCTACGAACCAAGACTACTGCCTACGCTTCTTACAGCGACCACGGTCCTCCGCATCCTCGACATAGCGACTCGAACGGCTAAGTACCACGCTCGGGGACTGCGGACCAGTTCACCTCGAGCGGTCCGGGAAAACGCCAAGTAGGAGAGCATGCCCAGGACTCGCCACGCGACTGACCCCATGGGCCAGGCAGGAGTGACGCGCACAAACTAACGCGCCAAGTCCTCACTCACCCTCGAGTCGTGCCTGAAACAGCCAAGTACCACGCTCGGGGACTCGGCCACCCGACCTCGTTCGCGCACAGGAAAATGGCGAAGTACAGCGCGTTCAAGGGAGTCGCCTAGCGACTGGCTCTTCGAGTCCGGGCGAGTCGACCACAATAATAAAACACACAAAGACAACAAACACATCACATACGAGGTAAACCCCATAAAAGGGCGAACGCCCTCGGGGACTCGTTCAAACAACAATCACAAACACTTGACAAATACCAAAATAGAAACGACATCTCATTCGATAGCATGTTGCATTGTCTCGCATTACAAAATATGCCCGCGTGGCAGAACTGCTGCTAACGCCACAAGGCAAACTATCCTATTCTGCAGGCTTAGACGACGACTCGCCAACTCCCCGGCGATTGTGGATGAACGGCGTGTATGGGTTCGACGGATACGTCATCAGTTCACCCGCCATCGCCACGCGGAAGGGTTGCTCAACCTTGAAATCACGATGCGGCGGCTCGGGGTCGCCAGACACGACGACCGTCTCCTGGTACGGAAGGAGGTCGCCCATCGCCAAGACACGCTCCGAGTACTTGGCGGCGCGGTCTTGCAACTTGAGGACCTCGGAAAGCTCCACCGCGCCGGTCGACAATGGGTAGCCACTCGTCACGTCGTCGATGTCGAAGTCCTCGGGGAAGTGGGCAAGTCCAAGACTAAGCGCCGTTGCCGCCCCACGCCGAAACGCCGACCGCGTCATGAACTCAACGACCGCGGGCGCCTTCTCCAAATACCTCCACACCTCAACGAGGTCGCTGGGAATCACTTCCGTGGGCGATATCTCCTGGAGATAGGCACGGATGCACGTCGCCGACAACGTTGCCGAATCGACAAGCGTGCTCACACACTGCCGCGCGTTGAACGTGCTTGCTTCTTCCGCGCTGTTGATGATGCGACCTGCGAGTAGAAGACAATAATGAATACGACGGACACCACAAATGGCACAACTACTGAAAGAGGCAGACGCACTTACCAATCAACAGGCGGGCGAGATCCGTGATGAAGCATTGAAGCGACGTATGGTCGTCCTGAAGCCCAGCAATAAGGACTTCCGACACTCTGCGATCCTCTTCAGCGGCTGCAACGGCGGCCTTGGCTCGCCCATCGGCTGAGCTCGCTTCTTCCTTCGCCTCCTGCAGCTGGCGCTCGAGGTTGGCGATCCGTTGTTCGGCCAAACTCAAAGCCGACTGCGCCGCCGCCAATTCACTAGCGGGGACAAGCCCCTGGCGAGCTTCCTCTGCCTTGGCGGCAACAGCCCGAAGCCCTTCGTTCGCCTCCTGGACGATGGCCAGTTCCTTTTCCGTGCGCTGCTTCGCCGCCAATCGGTCGGCCGATTCAAGTTGCAGACCCTGCACATCACCAAAAGGGCAATCAAAGAAACTCCTAAAGTGCCCACCCGCTGAAATTCAGCGAGTGCGCACTCGGGAACTGGTACTCAAAGAAATTCCTAAGTGCCCACCCGCTGAAATTCAGCGAGTGCGCACTCGGGGACTGGATGCGAAAAGTGAATATAAGACACTAAAATAATCAGGCCGCTGCAAAGCACCGACCTGATCCTCGGGGACTGGATGTACCTGGATGGCTGCGCCAAGCATGCCGTGGAGTTGTATCGCGTCCACGGACGCGAGGAGAGCTGGCGTATGCCCACGGTGCTGGTCGACTTCAGCATCGGCGACTCCTGGAGCGTGGCTTGAAGGCGAAGTTCCACTCGCCGCGGCCGCCTTGGTCATGAAGCGCGGGAAGGTGGCGATAGAGGCACCCGCCCCAAAGGAGGTCGGCTCGGCCGCTCCAGGCAACGGAGCGCCCTCCTTCGTGGACGCGGCCGCCTCCGTTGCAGGACCAGCCGGCGCGGCCGCCGTGTCGTCAGAAATCGTGACGACGGCGTCACCCTTGGCCTTCTTGCCGCCATCCGCAGGAACGACGACTTCGTCCGCCTTCCTCTTGCGGGAAGAATCTTCCTCGCTGACGACGGACGGCACCTTAGCCACGGTTGGGTGGCCCATCTTCTTCACTTCGGTCCTGTACATCGATCATATAAGCAAGATAATTCAATGATTATGGGAGACAAAGGAAGGCGACTACACTCACTTGGCGACCGGAATGAAGCGCAGCCCCGTACGGAGGCCGACTGGCTTCTCCAGCTCAGGGCCCAGTCGGCGGCTGAGCCCCATGTCCAGGACGTCACGTGCCCAAGACACGGACGGCTTCTTCGTCGTCGAAGCTGCGACCGGAGCCTCTGTAACTTCTTCGACAGGAGCTTCCCTGCAAGGCAAAGTCGCTGCGGCCGGAGCCTCCCCCAGCCCCGAGACCGGGGCGAATGGCGGAGGCATCGACGCCAGGGGCACCTCGATGGTGGCCGTGTCCAGCGCGGCCGTCGGCGGCGGCGCCTCATCCTTGGCCGATCTGGGGGCGTCGGAGCTGCTTGCCGAGTGTGGTGGCGAGGCCGGCCTCGTCGGTTTCGTCTTCCTTCTTGGAGGGGCCTTCGCCTTCTTCTCCTTCCTCTTCTTCTTTGACGGAGTAGCTTGGCGGCGCGAGGTCGTCTCCGGAAGTTCTTCTTCATCATCATGGCGCTCGAGGCTCTTGCTCGCCTCGAGCTCGCGCTGACGTTGCCCGCGGGTCTTGCGAGCCAGCGGGGTGGCTTCCTCCTCGGATTCGTTGTCGCTGACGCTTTCGTCGCTCCTAGCGGGCGACCCGCCCATGTCTTGGACGGACGAGCTCGAATTCTCGTCATCCGAGGGTGGGAGCCACCCTTCCACCACTTGGAACAGCTGCAACAAAGGCAAGTTGAAGTTAGTATGACCGCGACTGCAAAAGGACTGCGACTGCGAATGATACGAAGTGATTACCGTTGGGGCTGAGCGCTTTGCGGTATAGGGGGCGACCCCAACTTGAGCGTCCAAGTACACCGCTTGGGTGATTTTCTTCAGGGCCGCGGTGTAGACACCGAGCCTCCACTTGGTCAGGCTAGCTTTTGTCGGGTCGTCCCGGCCGGTGTACTGGTACATGTAGTGCTCGCGCCTGGCCAGCGGGACGAGTCGCCGCCCGAGCCAGCAGTTGTACAGGTTTATCGTCTGGAGGCCCTTCTTCTTCAGACCACGGATGGTCTGAAGCATCTCGTCGACGACCATCCGCTGGTCGCCGGGAAGCTTGCCGATTTGAAGGCGGCGCGGCTCGGACCGATCGGCGGAGTACCGCGGAATCGCCGTCTCGCCTTCCGGAGTCGCCTCGGCAACATAGAACCACGACTTTTTCCAGTCGCTCGCTGCCTTGGCGGGCAGCATCAGGTCAAAGAATGAGACCCGCGGCGAGCATTGGGCCGCCCGCCTCCTCGCGGCTGATCCGTCCATGGAACAGATCTTGCCAAAGAGGGAAGTAGGGCCGGCAGCCCAAGTAGCACTCGCAGAACGCCACAAAGATGGCGAGCTGCTCGACGCTATGGGGGCCCAGATCCGACGGCTGGATCCCGTAGTAGGAGCAGAAGCGCCGGAAGAATAGGGACGTGGGGAACCCTAGCCCCCGTTCGAGATGACTGGTGAAGCAGATGAACTCCCTCTCTCGCGGGTTTGGAGTCACCTCTCCGGCCGCGGGGATGTGCCAGCAGCCGGCTTGCAGAATCCCGGCCTCCTCAAAGGAAGCCAGTTGCGCCCTAGTGCATTTCGATCTGCCCCAAGGTTCGGTGGAGAGGGCCATGGCGGAAAGATTTGTGGGGGCTCGGAGGATTTCCGGTTGGCTGGGTCACGGTGCGGAGGGGAGGCGAAAGGTGCGCGCAGTCGGAGGAAATGGTGAGACGGTGGTCCTCTGATCGCTAGCCATTCCTCTTATATAGCGGTTGCTACCCGCCAAATCAGGGAACCGTTACCGCGCGATGATTACGCCAAAAGTTACCGTTGGATTAACTCCAACGGCTAGTTTGACCATGTTTAACGGTCCAACTTCAGCCACTCGGCTCGCCGACCCAACCACTATGACAGTGTTTTGCCGACTCGACTCGCCAAAGCTGCGAGTAGTGTGATTAGTTTTTCCTTTATACAGGAGCCCGCCGTTGATTCGACTGGATGTCTACTCAGCAGCTGTATGCTCCGACTGCCAGCAGCCACCTACGCCAAATCGACGACGGCCTCGGGGACTACTGATGGGGATATGCCTACCGGGGTATACCCAGCAGGACGTTTCCGACTGGCCCAAGACTTGGCGAGTGGGCCTGCAAGACGGCGACTGGATTGAAGCCCAGCGAGGAACCAAGCGACTGGAAGCTGAAGGCCCAGGCGAGTAGATAGGCCCAGTCGGATTAGGTTAAACGAGTATCGAAGCTTTAACTGAATCGGTTGAGATATGTAAACCCTAGGGGAGGTGAGCCTATATAAACCTCCCTGCGGGGCGTGTAGAGATACGTTCCGTCATACCCCCACGCGACTCGCCGCCTAGCCGCCGAGCTCGCCCATTGTACCACCTTCATAATAAAATCTAGCAGGAGTAGGTCTTTACCCTCCGGGGGGCCGAACCTGGGTAAAACCCTGTGTCTCCGCCCTCATCTCGCTCCGCAGATGGCTGGCCGCCCTTGCCCCTCGTTCTACTACTCGCTGCCGATTGCAGCATCTGCCGTGACCATTCCCACGACACTTCGCATCTTTCAAATGATTCGAAATCAAGTGATTCAAGAAGTTCATCGAAATGGAGTTTCTTCATACGCTTCACTCCAATATGACCAAGACGACAGTGCCACATATAGGTCGAGTTATCACTCAATTTCAAACGTTTAGCTTCAATGTTATCAATGCGTGTATTACTATAATCGAGATTCAATAAGAATAGACCATCTATCAAAGGTGCATGTGCATAAAACATATTACTCATATAAATCGAACAACCATTATTCTCAGATTTAAACAAGTAACCGTTTCGCAATAAACATGATCCGGATATAATGTTCATGCTCAACGCAGGCACCAAATAACAATTATTTAAGTATAAAACTAATCCCAATGGTAGATGAAGAGGTAGCGTGACGACCGCGATCACATCAACCTTTGATCCATTTCCAACGCGCATCGTCACCTTGTTCTTCACTAGCTTCCGTTTATTCTGCAACACCTGTTTCGAGTTACAAATATGAGCAACCGAACCAGTATCAAATACCCAGGCACTACTATGATTACTAGTGAGATACACATCAATAACATGTATATCGTATATACCTTTCTTCTTGATGTTGCCGTTCTTCAAATCCGCCAAGTACTTTGGGCAATTCTGCTTCCAGTGACCCTCTCCCTTGTAGTAAAAGCACTCAGTATCAGCCTTAGGCCCAGCCTTGGTCTTCTTCGCCGGCGCGGTAACTTTCTTACCACCCTTCTTGAAGTTTCCCTTTTTCTTAGACTTTCCTTACTTCTTGAATTTGGTGGTCTTATTGAACAACAACACTTGGTGCTCTTTCTTGATCTCCACTTCTGTAGACTTCAACATGGAGAAGAGTTCAGGCAACGACTTGTCCATGTTTTGCATATTGTAGTTCATCACAAAGTTCTTGTAACTTGGTGGTAGTGATTGGAGGACACGGTGAATCCCCAAAGCATTAGGAATCACTATACCTAAGATTTGAAGCTTGCTTGCGTGCCCAGACATCTTAAGCACGTGCTCACTGACGGAGCTGCCCTCTTCCATCTTGCAGTTAAAGAACTTTTCAGAAGCCTCCTAACTCTCAACTGCCGCATGAGCCTCAAATATCATTTTGAGTTCATGGACAATATCATGTGGGTCATGGTTCTCAAACCTTTTCTAAAGCTCTGATTCCAAACCATACAAGATAGCACACTGAACTGTGGAGTACTGATTCTTCCGAGCGAGGAAAACATTCTTTACCTCATCGGTAGCATCAGCTGCAGGCGGGTCACCCAGCGGTGCATCCAGCACATAGGTCAAATTACCAGCATTGAGGACAATCCTCAAATTGCGGAACCAATCCGCGAAGTTGCTTCCATTGTTTTTCAACTTTTCTTCTCTAGGAACGCATTAAAATTGATGGTAGGGGCCGCCATTGATCTACAACATATTTGCAATAGTTTAGACTAAGTTTATGACAAATTGAGTTCTAATTAATAGTTAAATTAATCTAGGTGAACTCCCACTCAAAACAATATCCCTCACATTGTTTTAGTGATCACACGAACCAAATCCACCACATCAAAACCGATCATCATGAGAGTTGATGTAGCTTCAATGGCGAACAATCAACATGTTCATCATATCTACTATATGACTCATGCTTTACCTTTCGGTGATCCGTGTTCCAAGACCATGTCTGTACACACTAGGCTCGTCAAGATCAAACCTTAGCTTCCGCTTGAGCAAATCTGGCTTGCTCACGTTGTATACACTCGCAAAATCTAACACACCCGATCATCACGTGGTGCTTCAAAACAACAAGCTTTAGCAACGTTGCTTACTAAGGATGAACACTTTTAAAACTTGAAATTGTGTGCTTGAGGGATCATCTTGTAATGCTACCGTCATGAACTAAGCAATACAAGATGCATAAAAGGATTAACATCACATGCAATTCATAATATGTGATATGATATGGCCTTTCTTCTTGTGCTTCCGATCTCCATCTTCAAGCACGAACATGATCTCCATCATCACCGGTTTGGCATCAAGGTCAATGGCGCCGCTTCATGGTTGTCGTCCACCAGCATCAACTATTACAACTACTTTGAATAGACACGCAGGTCTTAACGGAATTTAAAAGACAACCATATGGCTCCTGCCGGTTGCCAACTTACAATAAGGAACATTGCATACATCATATATAATCACAATCATGGCCATATCACATCACAGCACACCCCTGCAAAACAAAGTTAGACACCTCTAATTTTCTTTGCTGTTTTACGTGGTTTGGGGGTTTCAATAAGTGTTGTTCTAACTTACGAACAAGAACCACAATGTTGATGTTTGAACTATCAAGTGCCCGCTGTAAATTGAATCTATACTATGATGGGAGAGACAGACACCCGCAAATCCACTTATGCAATACAAGTTGCATGTTAAGCGTGGAGCAAGTCTCATGAATGATGTCATGTAAGGTTAGCCCGGTCTGCTTCATCCCATCATACCACAAGATGCAAAGTACACAAAAGCAATTGATAATAAAAGCACCACCGCCCACAATGACCATTGTGATCTACTCGTGCAACAGATCTACATATAGACACGGCTCTGATACCACTGTAGGGGTTCGTAGCATGGAAAACAAAAAATTTCTTCCGCATGCACACAAACAAGCCAAGATCTATCTTCTAGATTGTAGCAACGAGTCGATAGAAGCACTCACCCTTGAAGATTCCAAAGCGGTTAACGAGAGCAGATTCTCGTGGGTGATGTAGTCGTACACTTTTCGATCTCAAGATCGCGTAGATTATCCTTTTGGCGCTGCGTTCCGGCAGCGCTTCCGCAGTCAGTCACACGTTCGGTACTCGATGAAGACCTTCCTCTCCCTTGTTCCAGCAGGCAGTGGAGGTTGTAGTTCTCCCCTCGTGATTCCGGCAGCACGATGGCGTGGTGTCGGAAGTAGAGGGAAGATCTCGCAGGGCTTCGCGTAAGCCAGTGCGAGTTATGGTGGATCTAGGGTTTCCCGGTGGTCTAGGTTTTAGAAGATCAGGAGCAGGAGGAGGTGTCGGCGGCGGCTAGGGCGCTGACGACGGTGCAAGGCGGCGGCGGCGCGGCGGCGGCTCGGGTGGAGAGGGGCTTGGACTTGGTTTTTTGGGGCAGCCCTCCCCCTCTATTTATGAGAGGGGGGCAGCCTTGGGAGGGGTGAGTTTGAATCCACTTCCAAACTCAAGTTGGAAGGACTCTTTCCTACTTTCACTAGGAAACCATTGTTCTAGTTTAACTTTTCAAACCTCCCGTTTGACTTTCAATTTAGAGTTTTAGTTCTCTCTCACAAATGACCACACTAAGTGACCTAGGATATGATCTAATCATTCCACTTACCCATGACACATTCATGGACCATTCTCCTTCCGGACCGGTGAACCTTCTAGAACCTTCTAGAACCTCTCCGATGAAAACATCGGAATGTTTTCCGAACTCCGGAATTGGACTTTCCTTATATGAATCTTATTCTCCGGACCATTTCGGATCTCCTCGTGATATCCTGGATCCCATCTGAGACTACGATAAACATTCGGTATCCCTACTAACATTCCATATATACTAAACAACATCGAATCCTTAAGTGTGTCTCCCTACGGTTCATGAATTATGCGGACATGACCGAGACACTTCTCCGATCAATAACCAATAGAGGAATCTGGAAATTCATATGGCTCCCACATATTTCTATGATTACTTTGCGATCAAATGAACCACTTACATACGATACCAATTTCCCTTTGTCTCATGATAGTTTACTTATCCGAGGTTTTGATCGTCGGTATCTCTTATTACCTAGTTCAACCTCGTTACCGATAAGTACTATTTTCTCGTTTCCGTGATATGTGATCCCTTGTGAGCCAGTCATATGCTTGCAAGCTAATTGGATGACATTCCACCAAGAGGGCCCAGAGTATATCTATTCATCATATGGATGGACAAATCCCACTCTTGATCCATGTGCCTCAACCCATACTTTCCGAACACTCAATGCCACATTTATAGCCACCCAGTTATGGTGTGGTGTTTGATGTCATCAAAGCATCATTCCGGTGATGGTGATTAGCATGATCTCATGGTTGAAGGAATTAGGTTACTATGTATCAGAAAGCTTATAGCAAACGAACTATTGAAATGACTTGATCTTTATGCTACGCTTATCTATAGGAGTATGTCAATCATACCATTCTCCTAATGATATGATCTTATTGTTAACAACATCTCAATGTTCATGATCGAGAAACCACGATCATCTATTAACCAACAAGCTAGTATTATAAAGAGGCTTTACTAGGGACTCTAATTTAGTTTACAAATCACACAAGCATTAATGTTTCCGTTTAATACTATTATAGCATGAATGTAAACATTTATCATAAACACAAAGATATAATAATAACCACTTTTATTATTGCCTCTAGGGCATATCTCCAACATAATTGTGTTGAGGTATTATTCAATGGTTTAGTATTTAAGTTGTGGTGCTATTCTTCTAGCGGTGTCATGTGAACGTCGACTACATGATACTTCACCATTTATGGGCCTAGGGGAATGCATTGTGTATTTGGCTATTAATTGTGGGGTTGCCGGAGTGACAGAAACCTGAACCCCTGTTAGGGAACCTTTGCACATGGGAGTGTAGGGTCTCAGAGTTTAAGGTTGTGGTTAGGTTTTTATCTTAATTACTTTCTTGTACTTGTGGATGCTTGCAGGGGGTTTAATCACAAGTATGTATTAGTCCTAGTAAGGTCGATACACACAAGTTCCATAGTGTCCGATGTATTTTACTCTTTTGTGCGGGGAAAATCAATGCTTACGATTCTTCCAATATTTGATGTAAAAAATGTTTGACGATGATCTTATCATCAACTTTAAAGATTCTCCATGGGTTGCAACGGTCAACAAATGATACTCTCCATGTCTGAGATTTGTCAAAATTTAAATTAGCACAGGTTCATCCACACAACACTTATCAAGCCAAATAAGATTAATCAGCTATATGAAACGAAAGCACTTGACAGTATTCCCATGTGTCCTCGAGAACATTTGGTCCTCATAAGTATTACCACCGTCTTGTACTTTGCTAAGAAAGGATTGGGCCACTTGCTGCAATTATTTGCTGTCTTTATTTACTTGCACTTTATTTCCTTGCTTTACCAAAAAGCCCTAAAAATCCGTTTGCTAAGTATTTACAGAGATTTCCTGCTCCAAACCACTAGTCAACACCTTCTGCTCCTCATTGGGATCGACACTCCTATTTATCGAAAGTACTACGATACACCCCCTATACTTGTGGGTCATCAAGACTATTTTCTGGCGCTGTTGCCGGGGAGTGAAGCGCTATTGAAGAGTGGAACTGGTAAAGGAAACTTCTACTGTGAGTATTGCTTTTATTTATGTTTGTTAATTTGTTTCCAATATGGATAACCCACTTGGTTTCCTATTTGGGAGAGCTACTACCACTGCTAGGATAGTAGATGAACCACCACTTGTTGAGATAGATCCTTTTAGGATACCTACAGGAATTGTTGATCGTGTTATGGATACTTATTATTTTGGGATGGAACTGTCCATCCTGGTGATCACTTGCTTTTTATCCATGAATTATGTGGGTTGTTTAAGTGTGCAGGTATCACAACTGAACAAGTCAAGAAGAAGTTACTTTCTATATCATTGAAAGGAAGAGCTGAAGAATGGTATAAGCTGCTGAAGAATGGATAATCTATGGAATGGGAGGAAATAGTACCTCTCTTTTATTCTAAATTCTGTCCTCCCAGTGAGATTCATAAGGATAGGAATCAAATATATAACTTTTGGCCTCGTGATGGAGAGAGTACAGCCCAAGCTTGGGGGATATTGAAGTTACTAATGCTTAAATGTCCTATTCATGAACTCCCTAATAATATTATTTTAATAACTTTTATGCAAGGCTTTCTCTTCATGATAAAGATTTATTAGATGCTTCTTGTGCTGGATCATTCACATGTATGAAAGAAGAAGCTAAATGGGATCTTCTAGACCGTATTCAAGAAAACACTGAAGCATGAGAGAATGACAAAGGGAGAAAGTGAGGTATAAATTATGATTATGAATGCATTAAATCTTTTATGGGAACTGATGACTTTCATGATATTAGTAATGAGTATGGTCTTGATTCTCAAGTTCTTGCAAATTGCTTTAAGGCCTTTGCCTCTTATATTGAAATTCCCCAAAAGGAGTAGAACAAGTACCATGCACCTTATAAAGATGTTGTTAATCATGTTCCTATTAGAAGTACTGAAGTTTGTATTGTTGATCCTATTTTGCCTGAACCCTATATTGAGAAAATACCTTTCCTTGCCAAGGTAAAGGAACATTCTATTATGGATAATGTGGTTAGCAAAAGTACAAAGAAAGTTGTGGAACCTAATAAACAAATAAATATTGAACCTATAGTAGCTATTGTGAAAGACCTTGTCACTAAAAATGTAGAAGATGGGCACATTATATTTTGTGAAGATGCTTCAAATGTTGTCTCTCATCCTAGTAAATCTAGGAAAGCTAGTGTCCCTGTGCTTTCTATTAGAATTGGTGATCATTGATTTTATGGTTTATGTGATATTGGTGCTAGTTCTAGTGTTATTCCTTATGAGCTTTACAAGGAAATTATGCATGAAATTGCTCCTTGTCAACTGGAGGACATTGATGTGGTTATTCACCTTGCTAATAGAGAGACAGTCTATCCAATTGGCATTGTAAGAGATGTGGAAGTTCTTTGTGGTAAGATTAAATATCCTGCTGATTTTCTAGTGCTTGGTTCAGAAGCTAGTAAAACTTGTCCTATGATTTTTGGTAGACACTTTTTAAACACTTGTGGAGCTATTATAGATTATAAGAAGGAGAAAGTTTTAACTAAGTTTGATGGAGAATCTTATGAGTTTAATTTTTCCAAATTTGCTAAAACTCCTTATGAAAATGAATTGCCTAATGAGGATTTCAGGATTGAACAACTTGCTGCTATTTATATTGCTCCTAACAATGCCTTGCAACAATATATGGAAGATCATGAAAGTGAGGTCTTCATGAAAGAAAGAAATGAGATTGACGAGATTTTCCTTCGTCAACCTGAGATGCTTAAGCATAACCTACCTGTGGAAGATTTGGGTACCAGACTACCACCTAAAGGGGATCTTGTCTTCGATTTAAAACCTTTACCTAATGATCTTAAATATGCTTACCTGGATGATAAGAAAATATATTCTATTATTATTAGTTCTAAACTTTCAGGAAAGGATGAGGAAAGATTATTGGAAGCATTGAAGAAACACTGAGGAGCTATGGGGTATACTCTTGATGATTTAAAAGGGATTTCTCGTACTATATGTCAGCATGCTATTAATATTGAGACTGATGCAACGCCAGTTGTTGAACATCAACGCCGTTTAAATCCTAAGATTAATGAAGTGGTAAGAAATGAGGTATTAAAATTTCTTGATGCTGGTATAATTTTTCCTATTGCTGATAGTAGATGGATTAGTCCTATTCATTGTGTCCTTGAGAAAGGAGGAATAACTGTTGTGCCTAATGAAAATAATGAGCTTATACCTCAAAGAGTAGTGGTTGGTTATAGGATGTGCATTGATTTTAGAAAGGTGAATAAAGTCACTAACAAAGATCATTATCCTTTGCCTTTTATTGATCAAATGCTAGAAAGGTTGTCTAAGAAGACTCACTTTTGTTTTCTTGATGGTTATTATGGGTTCTCTCAAATTGGTGTGAGAGCACAAGACCAATAGAAAACCACTTTCACTTGTCCCTATGGAACTTATGCTTATAGGCGTATGCCTTTTGGTTTATGTAATGCTCCTGCCACTTTTTATAGATGTATGTCTGCTATCTTTCATGGTTTTTGTGAAGAAGTTGTGGAAGTTTTCATGGACGATTTCTCCGTCTATGGAACTTCTTTTGATAATTGTTTGCACAACCTTGATAAAGTTTTACAGAGATGTGAAGAAACTAATCTTGTTCTTAATTGGGAGAAATGCCACTTCATGGTTAATGAAGGGATTGTTCTTGGACACAAAATTTCTGAAAGAGGTATTGAAGTTGACAGAGCCAAAATTGAAGCAGTTGAGAAAATGCCTTGTCCTAGGGATGTGAAAGGTATTCGTAGTATCCTTGGTCATGCTGGTTTCTATAGAAGGTTTATTAAAGATTTCTCCAAAATTTCAAAGCCCCTTAATCTTCTCCAAAAATATGTACCTTTTGTTATTGATGATGATTGTAAGGAAGCTTTTGAAACTTTGAAGAAAGCTTTAACTACTACTCCCATTGTCCAACCACCTGATTGGAATTTACCCTTTGAAATTATGTGTGATGCTAGTGATTTTGTTGTAGGTGCTATTCTTGGGCAACGAGTAGATATAAAATTAAATGTTATTCATTATGCTAGTAAGACTCTTGATGCTTCTCAAAAGATTTATGCTACTACTAAAAAGGAGTTCTTAGCTGTAATCTTTGCTTGTGATAAGTTTAGGCCTTATATTGTTGATTCAAAATTTACCATTCATACTGATCATGCTGCTATTAAGTACCTTATGAAAAAGAATGATGCTAAGCCTAGGCTTATTAGATGGGTGTTGCTTTTACAAGAGTTTTATCTGCATATTATGGATAGGAAAGGTGTTGAAAATCTTGTTCCTGATAATTTATCTCGTTTGGAAAATAGTTCTTTTGATCCTATTCCTGTTAATGATAGTTTTCCAAATGAACAGTTGGCTGCAATATAGGTAAGTCCGAGAGAGAGCCCTTGGTATGCTGATTATGCTAACTTTATTGTTTCCAAGTATTTGCCTCCACCCTTTACAACCCAGCAAAGAAGGAAATTCTTTTATGATCTGAGGCATTACTTTTGGGATGACCCACATTTATATAAAGAAGGAGTAGATGGTATTATGCGGAAGTGTGTTCTAGAACATGAACAATAAGAGATATTGAGAAAATGTCATGGCAGTGCTTATGGAGGACATCATGCTGGAGATAGAACCGCACAAAAAGTTTTACAATCAGGTTTTTATTGGCCTACTCTCTTCAAGGACGCAAGGAAGTTTATTTTATCATGTGATGAATGTCAAAGAGTTGGTAATATTTCTAGACGCAATGAAATTCCCATAAATTATTCTCTTGTTATTGAACCTTTTGACTGTTGGGGATTCGACTTTATGGGTCCTTTTCCTCCTTCAAAAGGGTATACTCATATTTTGGTTGTTGTTGATTATGTTACAAAGTGGGTGGAAGCCATACCTAAAAATAGTGTTGATGGTAAGACCTCTTTAAAAATGCTTAAAGATGTTATTTTTCCTAGGTTTGGTGTGCCTAGATATCTCATGACTGATGGAGGTTCTCATTTTATTCATGGCGGTTTTAGGAAGACTCTTGCTAAGTATGTTGTTAACCATAGAATTGCTTCAGCCTATCACCCTCAAACCAGTGGGCAAGTAGAACTTTCAAATAGAGAAATTAAATCTATCTTGCAAAAGACTGTTAACAGATCTAGGAAAAATTTGGCTAAAAAGTTGAATGACGCTCTATGGGCTTATAGAACTGCTTATAAAAATCCTATGGGAATGTCTCCTTACAAAATGGTTTATGGTAAAGCTTGCCACTTGCCTTTAGAATTAGAACACAAAGCTTATTGGGCAGTGAAAGAACTGAATAGAGATTTTAAACTTGCTGGTGAGAAAAGATTGCTTGACTTAAGTACCTTAGATGAGTGGAGAAGTGAAGCTTATGAAAATGCTAGACTCTTTAAAGAAAAATAAAAAGATGGCATGATAGGAGAATTCTCAAAAGGGATTTCCATGTTGGTGAGAAAGTTCTATTGTATAGGAGAAAGTTCTATTGTATAGGTCTCGTATCAGATTTTTTGGAGGAAAATTACTCTCAAAATGGGAAGGACCTTTTGTTATTGAGGAGGTGTATCGTTTAGGAGCTATAAAAATATCTTCTTTGAGGGACAACACTACACATGTGTTGAATGGTCAAAGGCTCAAACATTATATTTCTAGATATTCTTATAATGAAGATGTTGATGTTATTCAAATGGTGACTCCGGAAGAATTTATTAGATACCAAACTCCGGAACCTATAGAATCCGTCTTTGAATAGGTAAAAGTGCTAAAATAGAAGGTTCGCGAAAAACTTTTTGTTTTTATATTTTTGTAGTTTTTATTACATACAGAAGGTAATGAGTCAAAGCAGAGGAGGAAACGGAGCCCGGGTGGGCCACACCCACCAGTGGCGCGGGCCCTCCCTGGCCGTGCCACCAGGGGGTGAGACCATCCCAGAGCCTGTCTCTGTCCCGTTTTCGCACGGTACTTTCCTTATGTCATAAAACTTCGTAATATATAACCCCCCGGATCCCCCAAGGTTCGTATATCATGTTCTCGTCATGTTTTTGTTTTGATTTGTTTCTGTCAGACAGATTCTCAGTTTTAGAGCCACAATGCCTTCCTCTGGATCATCCATGGAGGATTTCTCCGTGGATGTCATCAACTCGTACATGTATGAGTTGAAGGTTCACCCCAAGGAGTTATTACTTAAGGATGGGAAGGTACAGATAAAAGAAGTTCAGGGCCCTAAAGGAGAAGGCAGCCTGAAATATAGGATGGAAGCATTGGAGCAGGAAGTTTTTAGGTACAAGAAGATGGCGGAAAGTGAAGTGGACGTCATCCATAAGATAAGTTCAGAACTCATCGCCAAGCACAAGAAGGAGACTGCCGAGCTTCGAGATGAAATTCTCTCACTTCATTAGACCACCAACTAATTACAAGTACAACTCTACGACATACAAAATCAAAACCGTGAGTATGTGGCTAGGTTTAAACACATAAGCTCTGTTGCTAGTTTCAGGATTGTGGAAACCAAGACATCCTTTGTGGATGGGGAGCCTTTACCTTGGAAGTCTGACGATGACAAGGGAACAACACCACCACCGAAGGAGTAATTCGTCATCAGGTTTTGGCATCCCCTTGGTTTGTTCCAAGCTTGGGGGAGTGTCACGGTATCACATCATTATCTTTCATCTTTTTACCTTTTTAGTAGATTCATGATACGTCGGAAACGTATCTATAATTTTTGATATTCCATGCTTGTTTAGTATCTACTTTGCTTTGCTTTTTCCACACTTTGAGGTGCTTTTCATATTTTTTCTGGTACTAACATATTAACAAGTTGTCACAGTGCCAGTTGCTTGTTTTCTGCTGTTTTTGGTTCCAGAAAAGCTAGTAAGGAAATATTCTCGAAATTGGACGGGACAAAAGACAAAGTCAATATTTCACCGAGGAGAACACGGAGTCCATAGGAGAGACGGAGGAGCGCCATAGGGCGGCTGCACCCCCCAGGCGCGGCCTAGGGTTGGCCCGCGCCTAGGCAGGGTGTGGGCCCCCTGGACGCTTCCCAGCCTCGCTCTTCGCCTACAAGAAGCCCTCGATGCCTAAACCCTAAGTACCCGATCAATATGCCACGAAACCGTCTATAGCCGCCGCCACCATCGTCCCTAGATCGGGGGATCTGAATCTCTTCCCGGCACCCTGCCGGAGGGAGATCATCCCGGAGGCCCTCGATGAGAAACCCCCGATGCAGAAACCCTAGGCAACCCGATCAATATTCCACAAAACCGTCTATAGCCGCCGCCACCATCGTCCCTAGATCGGGGGGATCTGAAGCTCTTCCCAACACCCTGCCAGAGGGGGATCATCTCGGAGGCCTTCTTCTTCATCGTTCTAGCCTCCGGTATGAAGCATGAGTAGTTCCACCCTGGACTACGGGTCCATGTAGTAGCTATATGGTTGTATCTCCTCCTTGTGCTTTCATGTCTAGATCTTGTGAGCTCCGTTCATGATCAAGTTCTAATCTATTTGTAATCATGCATGTTGTGTTTGCGGGAATCCGATGGATATTGAGATTACTATGTCAGATTGATTAATGGTTTTGTCTATTTGATTCTATCATGTCTGTGTTGTTTGTGATCTTGCATTCTCTCTGTTGTTAGTAGCTATCTTGGCCAAGTAGTTGCTAGTGACTCCAAGAGGGGGTATTTATGCTCGATAGTGGGTTCATGCCTCTACTTAATCAAGGGAAGTGACAGAAATCTCCACGGTTGTAGATGTGCTATTGCCACTAGGGAGAAAACAACGGTCTCTTGTTCATGGAACAAGTCGATTGTTTACCTTACACACTTTGCTTAAAGAAGTTGTCTGTTGCTTGCAACTTAATACTGGAGGGGGTTCGGATGATAACCCAAAGGTGGACTTCTAGTCATAGATGAAGTTGGATGGCGGTCTATGTATATTGTTGTATTGCCCAATCGAATCTCATAGGATCTTTTTGTCTAGTATTGCATTGTTATGCCTTGCTCAGTTCTGTCAATTGCCCTGCTATAATTTGTTTACCTAGCATGCCATGTTTTTTTATCTAAGGAGAGCACCTCTAGTGAACTATGGACCCCGGTCCAATCTTTACCATTGATACATCTTCCACTGTTACTGCTTACTTGCTGCAAACTATCATCACCTTCCACACTATACAGTTAATCCTTTGTTACAGCAACCAGTGAGATTGACAACCTCACTATTAGTTGGGGCAAAGTCTTGGGTTTGTGTTGTGCAGGTTTCCACGTTGCTTGCAACACCTTTGGGACGTTTCCTTCTTCCTACTAGTTCGATAACCTCGGTTTCTTACTGAGGGAAAATTTGCTGTTGTGCTGCATCATACCTTCCTCTTGGGGTTTCCCAACGAAGTGCTCCATGTTCTTGAGGACATGGGAGAAGTCATGTTGTTAGTAGTGGAATTGTGTTTAGGTATTATTCAATGGTTTAGTATTTAAGTTGTGGTGCTATTCTTCTAGTGGTGTCATGTGAACGTCGACTACATGTTACTTCACCATTTATGGGCCTGGAGGAATGCATTGTGTATTTGGCTACTAATTGTGGGGTTGCCGGAGTGACATAAACCCGAACCCCCGTTAGGGAACCTTTGCACAAGGGAGTGTAGGATCTCAGAGTTTAAGGCTATGGTTAGGTTTTTATCTTAATTACTTTCTTGTAGTTGCGGATGCTTGCAAGGGGTTTAATCACAAGTATGTATTAGTCCTAGTAAGGTTGGTACATTAGCACAGGTTCACCCACACAACACTTATCAAGCCAAAGAAGATTAATCAGCTATATGAAACGAAAGCACTTGATAGTATTCCCATGTGTCCCCGAGAACGTTTGGTCCTCATAAGTATTACCACTGGCTTGTCCTTAGCTAAGAAAGGATTGAGACATTTGCTGCAATTATTTGTTGTCTTTATTTACTTGCACTTTATTTCTTTGCTTTACCAAAAAACCCTAAAAATCCGTTTGCTTAGTATTTACAGAGATTTCCTGCTCCAAACTACTAGTCAACACCTTCTACTTCTCGTTGGGATCGACACTCCTATTTATCGAAAGTACTATGATACACCACCTATACTTGTGGGTCATCAAATACCCACTTACGTTATGGTTTTTTTTAAATTGCCTCTTGCTCTGTGTGATGATTTTACAAACATGATAAGATAATATTGATGGGGCTTAGAATGGTAAAATAAAAGCCCACTGGATTAGTTGGTCGCGAATGAACATACCAATATGTCAAGGCGCATTAGGATTTCGCGATATCCGAGTATTCAATCAAGCTCTCTTGGTACGTCAAGCATGACGTTTGTTGATTTTCCCTAACAGTTTATGTGCATAGGTTCTAAAAGCTCGGTACTATCCAAATGGGGACCTGATCGATATGGTTTTTACTGGCAACCTGTCTCCCACCTAGAATGCTATCTCTCATGGCTTAGAGTTATTGAAAAAAGGTCTCATATGGCGGGTGGGCAATGGCCGCAGTATCCAAATATGGAGAGATAGCTAGATCCCCAGACCCCATTACTGGAAAACTCTAACGCCAAGAGGAACCTAGAGGTATCACAGGGTTTCTTCTCTCCTTGATAATCAAAATCGATGGAAGACTGAAGTGATTCAGACCCTGCTTAACTCATTCGATGTTGAGGCTATATTAAAAAATAAGCCATCACATTGGTCTGTAAACGATGTCTTGGCATGGCAACCGGAGGCATCTGGAGTCTTATCGGTACGAAGTGCTTACAAATCGGGATTTGCTGAACTCCTGGATGCCTTTGCAACATCAAGTGATAATCCTAGCGAAGATGATCTGTGTTGGTCAAAAATATGGAGCTCAAATATTTCTACACGATCTAATTAATTTGCATATACACAAGCTTAAATGTTTCTACATGACCTAATTACGTTGCATAGCTAAAATATAACTACACAAGCTCAAATATTTCTACACGGTCTAATTAATTAGCATAGCTAAATTATTACTACACGAGCTCAAATATTTCTACATGACCTAATTATGTTGCATAGCTAAAATTTTACTACACAAGTTTAAATATTTCTACACGAGCTAATTATGTTGCATAGTTAATTAGTACTTCTGACGTTGCATAGCAAATTACAGCCTAATTAATTAACTAATATACAACATGTATGCCAAAAAAATCTTTGCATTTGACCCCTATGCCAAATAAAAGCAATCAACTAAAAGAACTCACTATTTTTTCTACTACAAGGTCTCCTCAGTTGAACTCTAAATATAGCAGCACATTGGTCCAAATACCAACTATGAATGTCTTTTTCTGGCCTCAGACGATAAGAGAGAGCAAAAGTAGTAGTGTGTGAGAAAATGATCCGAGAGATCCCAAGCTGCTGGTTCTGCTGCTATACTTAAAACAAGAGGACGGAGAGAGATGAGCACGTAACGATGATGACCCACAAGTATAGGGGATGTATCGTAATACTTTTGATAAATAGGAGTGTCGATCCCAACGAGGAGCAGAAGGTGTTGACTAGTGGTATGGAGCAGGAAATCTCTGTAAATACTTAGCAAACTGATTTTTAGAGGTTTTCTGATAAAGCAACAAAATAAAGTGCAAGTAATAAAGACAAGAACAACTTTAGCAAGTGTCCCAATCCTTTCTTATCAAAGGACAAGTCGGTGGAAATACTTATAAGGACCAAACGTTCTCGAAAACACATGGGAATTCTGTCAAGTGCTTTCGCTTCAAATAGCTGAGTACCATTCTTTGGTGTTGTAAGTGTTGTGTGGGTGAACCTGTGTTAATGTAATGACCTTACTTGGACTAATACATACTTGTTATTAAACCCCCTGCAAGCATCCGCAACTACAGAAAGGTAATTAACATATAAACCTAACCATAACCTTAAACTCTGAGATCCTACGCTCCCTTATGCAATGGTCTCCTAACGGGGGTTCAAGTTTTTGTCACTCCGGCAACCCTATAATTAGTAACCAAATACACAATGCATTCCCCTAGGCCCATAAATGGTGAAGTATCATGTAGTCGACGTTCACATGACACCATTATAAGAATAGCACCACAACTTAAATACTAAACCATTGAATAATAACTCAACACAAATCCACTACTAACAACATGACTTCTCCCATGTCCTCAAGAAATAAATGAACTACTCATAAGACATCATATGGATCAAGATCAAAGATGATATGGTTATGGATAACAATCTGAACAGAAACAATAATCCAATGGTTCCACTCACAAGCATCAACTACAATAGTAATTAACACCGGGAAAGTTTCCCCTAAGAACTAATGGAAGATCCAACACAATTGTTACAGCGGGATGGAGTGGTGATGATGGTGCTGGTGGAGATGATGGTGTGATGATGATGATGATCCCGATGAAGCCTAGCTTGATGACGGTGTTGATAGCGACGATCTCCCCTCTTTGGGAAGGGATTTCCCCGACAGAAATTTGTCTGCCGGAGAGCTCTTTCTCTCTCGGTGTTTTTCCGCCCCACAGAGGCGGTGGAAATCTTTCTATGGTCGCTCTCTTGGTGTTAGGGTTCCATGAGGAAGATATAGGCGAGAGGGTGGAGTCGGGAGCCGGCCAGGTGGGCCACACCTGCCCTAGGCGCGGGGCAAGGTGGGCCCGCGCCTAGGAGATGGGCCCCCTTTGGCCCCAGCTACGCATCCCCTTCTGGCTTCCTTCGTCTTCTAGGAAAATATAATTTTCCAATATTTTTCTGGTATTTTTCTGATCTTCGCGAAATTGCATCAAAACACCTCTTTTTCCATCAGAAACCTGACTCCGGCAGTTCATCCTCCAAGAATCATCCAACATGCAAAAACAGAGGAAAAGACATAAGTAATACCTCATAATAAGACATATATCAATGAATAGAGGCAAATTATGATATAGAATGGTGATGCAAATTGGACGTATCAACTCCCCCCAATCTTAGACGTTCGCTTGCCCCCAAGCGAAAACTGAGCTCAGTAAACATGTCCACAGGTTTATGGAGTGAAGTGTCGATAAAAGAATACAGACAAGAAGCATGACACTTACCATTACACAACTCATAGAAGAAAGCAACTCACCATTATATAACTTAGCTTGCAACAAGTACAAGAGTCACAATAGAGATGCATAAAGATAAATCATAATTGGAATTAGCAAACTCCTGTTCCTGGTCAGAGAACAGCTGGCAAACAGTTTCACAAAAAGCTTTTTATAGAAGTTTTATAACAGGAGCACTCTTTGCTCAAAACGGTTTTTCACAATGAAGGCTTTCAAAGTAATACTCAATAGATAAGAGTCTTGTGCAAACAAGGAAAATAAAGAACATGATTGAATAAATCACCATATGAATGCTTGCAACACAACAACTCAAATGCTTGCTGGTGGTAGAGAGGAAGTAGGTTTACTGACTCAACTCAGGAAATAGAAGAAAGGTCTCTTCATAGAGGGAAGCAGGGATTTCAAGTCATAAAGAGCTTCCAAAAGATTATGGTACTTACTAGCTTTGAGCCCTCATTGCCCCTATCATAGGCATCTTGAGATGATTAAGGTTAAAGTGCACCAAGATGGAGTATATACTTGACGAAATATAAGTTGGCAATCTAATGTCCCTTGAGTATGAGGGCCGCTCCTCATGCTACTCAACTTTAGTTATCGGTAAGTTCTTGTCATTGTAAGTACAAATGTATCATAAATAACCGCCAACGGGGTACCCCTTGCACATGATACAGGATTTATCCCATAACCAAAATGACAAGGCAAGCAGACAATGAGCATCTCAGCGATCTTTTTATTTACTATGCGCATAGCTTTTTATTGAGGATGCTTCATAGAATGCTCATTATGGTGATGCTGCAAGTTTCCACCATGATTAGGCATGGCTTAGGCTAGCGGCCCAGGCGTTTCTCTAACACACATACATCACTCCATGGACTTACAAGTTCCCTCTTTATTTCACACCGCCGACATCCGCAAACAAAAGAGCATGATATCAACTGTGTACAACGTACAAGTGCAATGTTGAAAGCGTTCCCCATGACAACACGGTTCTGCTAATACCAACGTATAGATGCAAGCATATACAACTTCGATGACACAATGGTTCATGATAGCTTTACTAACTAGTTTTCACATAACAAAATACTTTTTAATTCGAAAGATAGATGAAGCTTGAGAATTTGCTTGGAATGGCAATAGTGCTAATAGGTAGATATGGTGGACACAAATGGCACAAGTTTTGGTTCAAAGGGATTGGAAACATGAGAAGTATGCCTTCTCAAAACAGGTTTTTGGCTAGCAAGGCTGGGTAGCAAGCAAAAGAGTTGAAAGAAACAAACAAACCTACAAGTGATAAAGCCAAACATGAAATCTTCCTTGAGACACAAAAGATCTTAAATAAAGAATACTAAGCTTATGAGCCAACAAAAAAGAAAATAAATGATACAAAATACCTGTAAGCTTTTTCTCTTTTTCTTTCAAACCTCAAAAGGTGTTGCTACTGACCAGAGCTCGGTTTTCCAAAACCAATTTAGATTTACTTGATGCTCCCAAAGTGATGCCAATACTGATCAACAAGATCCATCATAAAATAGGGATTGCAAACTAAAATAAAAAGTGCAAAAAGTAAAAGATGAAACTTCTCATTAATATTCCATAAAGGCACTCACACCAAGGGATACTTAGATAATCAACTAAAGGATAGATACTTCCACATGCAAACCAACCTATAAGATAACACCTCTACCAAAGATATGAATCTACTAAAAAGGTAAAATATAAAAGATAATGATGTGGTACCGCGGCACTCCCCCAAGCTTGAAACAAGCCAAGGGGAAGCCAAACCTGATGATGAATTAATCCTTCGGTGGTGGTGGTCTTATCTTGTCATCATAAAACTTCCAAGGCAAAGGTTCCCCATCAAAAAGGACGTCCTGGTTTCCACAATCCTGAAACTAGCAGCAGAGCTTATGCGATCAAATCTAGCCTCATACTCATAGTTTTGGGTTTGTATGTCGTAGAGTTGTGCTTGTAATTGGTTGGTGGTCTGACGGAGCGAGAAGATTTCTTCTCAGAGCTCAGTAACCTCCTCCTCATGCTTGGCGATGAGTTCTGAACTTATCTTGTGAATAACATCCACTTTGCATTCTGCCATCTTCTTGTACCTAAAAACTTCCTACTCCAATGCTTCCATCCTGTCTTCCAGACCGCCTTCTCCTTTAGGGCCTTGAACTTCTTTCATCTGTACCTTCCCATCTTTCAGAATCAACTCCTTGGGGTGGATCCTCAACTCATACATGTACGGGTTGAGGACATCCGTAGAGGAATCCTCCATGGGTGATCCAGAGGAAGACATTGTAGCTCCAAAACCAAGAATTTGCCTGACAGAGACAGATCGAAACAAAAACACGACAAGAACTCGATGCAAGAACCTCGGGGGATCCGGGGGGTTATATATTACGAAGTTTCAATGCATAAGGAAGGTGCTGATACAAAAACAAGGCGGAGATGGAGCTCGGGGTGCTCACACCCCCTCCAGGCGCGGGGCAAGGTGGGCCCGCGCCTGGGGTGGGTTTGGCCACCCCAGCCTCCATTTCCTCCTCTGTTCCGTCTTGTAACTTCCCTTATGTAATAAAAACACCAAAAATATAAAACGATTAGGATTTCACGAACCTTCTGTTTTCACCACTTTTACCTATTCAAAGACGAACTCTGCAGTTTCTTGGTGTTTGGTTTCTAATAAATTCTTCCAGAGTCACCATTTGAATAATATCAACATCTTCATTATAAGAGTATCTAGAAATATAATGTTTTAATATTTGACCATTCACCACCTATGTTGTGTCATCCTTCAAAGAAGATATTTTGATAGCACCTGAACGATATACTTCCTCAATAATAAAAGGCCCTTCCCATTTTGAGAGTAGTTTCGCTGCAAAAAATCTGAGGCAAGACCTATACAAAAGAACTTTCTCACCAACATGAAACTCCCTTTTTAGAATTCTCCTATCATGCCATCTTTTTACTTTTTCCTTAAATAGTCTAGCATTTTCATAGGCTTCACTTCTCCACTCATCCAAGGTACTCATGTCAAGCAATCTTTTCTCACCAGCAAGTTTAAAATCTCTATTCAACTCTTTCACTACCCAATAAGCTTTGTGTTCTAATTCTAAAGGCAAGTGACAAGCTTTCCCATAGACCATTTTGTAAGGAGACATCCCCATAGGATTTTTATAAGTAGTTCTATAAGCCCATAAAGCGTCATTCAACTTTTTAGCCCAATTTTTCCTAGATCTATTAACAGTCTTTTTCAAGATAGATTTAATTTCCCTATTGGAAAGTTATACTTGCCCACTAGTTTGGGGGTGATAAGCTGAAGCAATTCTATGGTTTACATCATACTTAGCGAGAGTTTTTCTAAAACCCCCATGAATAAAATGAGAGCCTCCATCAGTCATGAGATATCTAGGCACACCAAACCTAGGAAAAATAACATCCTTAAGCATTTTTAAAGAGGTCTTGCCATCAACGCTGTTCGTAGGTATGGATTCTACCCACTTTGTAACATAGTCAACAACAAGAAGAATATGAGTATACCCTTTTGAAGGAGGAAAAGGACCCATAAAGTCAAATCCCCAACAATCAAAGGGTTCAATAACAAGAGAATAATTCATAGGCATTTCATTGCGTCTAGAAATGTTACCAACTCGTTGACATTCATCACATGATAAGACAAACTTCCTTGCATCCTTGAAGAGGGTAGGACAATAAAATCTAGATTGTAAAACCTTTTGTATAGTACTATCCCCAGCATGATTTCCTCCATAAGCACTGCCGTGACATTTTCTCAATATATCTTGTTGTTCAAATTCTGGAACACACCTTCGCATAATACCATCTACTCCTTCTTTATATAAGTGTGGGTCATCCCAAAAGTAATGCCTTAGATCATAAAAGAATTTTCTCCTTTGCTGGGTTGTAAAGGTTGGAGGCAAATACTTGGAAACAATAAAGTTAGCATAATCAACATACCAAGGACTCTCATGCGGATTTATCCTTATTGCATCCAACCGCTCATTTGGAAAACTATCATTAACAGGCAAAGGGTCAAAAGAAATATTTTCCAAACAAGATAAATTGTCAGCAACGGGATTTTCAACACCTTTCCTGTCTATAATATGCAGATCAAACTCTTGTAAATGCAACACCCATTTAATAAGCCTAGGCTTAGCATCCTTCTTTGTCATAAGGTACTTAAAAGCAGCATGATCAGTATGAATAGTGAACTTTGAATCAACAATGTAGGGTCTAAACTTATCACATGCAAAGATTACAAATAAGAACTCATTTTCAGTAGTAGCATAATTCTTTTGAGCATCATTAAGAGTCTTGCTAGCCTAATGAATAACATTCAACTTTTTATCAACACGTTGCCCAAGGACAGCACCCACAGCAAAATCACTAGCATCACACATAATTTCAAAAGGTAAACTCTAATCAGGTGGTTGAACAATAGGAGCAGTAGTCAAAGCTTTCTTCAAAGTTTCAAAAGCTTCCTTACAATCATCATAAAAAACAAAACGTACATCTTTTTGAATAAGATTAGTAAGGGGCTTTGAAATTTTGGAGAAATCTTTAATAAACCTCTTATAGAAACCAGCATGACCAAGGATACTACGAATACCTTTTATATCTCTAGGGCAAGGCATCTTCTCAATTGCTTCAATTTTGGCTCTGTTAACTTCAATACCTCTTTCAGAAATTTTGTGTCCAAGAACAATCCCTTCATTAACCATGAAATATCATTTCTCCCAATTAAGAACAAGGTTGGTTTCTTCACTTCTCTGCAAAACTTTATCAAGGTTGTGCAAACAGTTATCAAAAGAAGTTCCATAGACGGAGAAATCGTCCATGAAGACCTCCACAATTTCTTCACAAAAACCATGAAAGATAGCAGACATACATCTCTGAAAGGTAGTAGGAGCATTACATAAACCAAAAGCCATACGCCTATAAGCATAAGTACCATAAGGATAAGTGAACGTGATTTTCTCTTGGTCTTGTGCTTCCACAGCAATTTGAGAGAACCCAGAATAACCATCAAGGAAACAAAAGTGGGTCTTTTTAGACAACCTCTCAAGCATTTGATCAATAAAGGGTAGAGGATAATGATCTTTCTTAGTAACTTTATTAACCTTTCTAAAATCAATGCACAACCTATACCCAACCACTACTCTATGGGGTATAAGCTCATTATTTTCATTAGGCACAATGGTAATTCCCCCTTTCTTGGGAACACAATGAACATGGGTAACCCATTGACTATCAGCAATAGGGTAAATAATACCAGCATCAAGGAGTTTTAATACCTCATTTCTTACCACATCCTTCATCCTAGGATTTAGACGGCGTTGGTGCTCAACAACTGGTTTTGCATCAGGTTCTATATTAATAGCATGCTGGCATATAGTAGGAGAAATCCCTTTTAGATCATCAAGAGTATAGCCCATAGCTCCTCGGTGTTTCTTCAGTATTTCCAATAAACTTTCTTCTTCTTTTCCTGGAAGTTTAGAACTAATAATAACAGGATATACTTTCTTATCATCAAGATAAGCATATTTAAGATCATCAGGTAAAGGTTTTAATTCGAAAATAGGGTCCCCCTTAGGTGGTAGTGTGGTACCCAAATATTCCACAGGTAGATTATGCTTAAGTTGCTCAGGCTGACGAAGGAAAACCTCGTCAATCTCATTTCTTTCCTTCATGAAGACATCGCTTTCATGATCTTCCATAAATTTCTACAAGGCATTGTTAGGAGCAAGAGAAATAGCAGAAAGTTGTTCAACCTTGAAATCCTCATTAGGCAATTCATTTTCATAAGGATTTTTAGCAAATCTAGAAAAATTAAACTCATAAGACTCTCCATCAAACTTAGTCAAAACTTTTTCCTGCCTACAATCTATGATAGCTCCACAAGTATTCAAGAAGGGTCTACCAAAAATTATAGGATAGGTTTACTGGTTTCAGAACCAAGTACTAGAAAATCAGCAGGATATTTAATCTTACCACAAAGAACCTCCACATCTCTTACAATGCCAATGGGACAGATTGTATCTCTATTGGCAAGGTGAATAACCATATCAATGTCCTCAAGCTCACAAGGACCAATTTCATGCATAATTTCCCTATAAAGCTCATAAGGAATAACACTAGAACTAGCACCAATATCACATAAACCATAATAGCAATGATCACCAATTTTAACAGAAAGCACAGGAACACTAGCTTTTCTAACTTTTCTAGGATGAGAGACAATATTAGAAGCATCTTCACAGAAGACAATATGCTCATCCTCTATATTTCTAGTGACAAGGTCTTTCACAATAGCTACCGCATGCTCAATACTAATTTTCTCATTGGGTTCCACAGTTTTCTTTGCACTTTTACTAACCACATTAGCTATGATAGAATGTTCCTTTAACTTAGCAGGAAAAGGGATTTTCTCAACATAAGGTTTAGGCAAAATAGGATCAATAGTACAAACTTCTACGCTGGCAGGGACATGGGTAACAATGTCTTTACAAGGAGCATGGACCTTGTCCCACTCTTTCTTTGGAATTTCAATATAAGAGGCAAAAACCTTAAAACACTTTGCAAAAACTTGAGAATCAAGACCATACTCATTACTAATATCACGAAAGTCATCAGTTCCCATAAAAGATTTAATGCATTCATAATCATAGTTTATATCTGACTTTCTTCCTTTGTCATTCTCCCAAGCTTCAGTGTTCTCTTGAATACGGTCTAGGAGATCCCATTTAGCTTCTTCCTTCATACGTGTGAATGATCTAGCACAAGAAGCATCTAGTAAATCTTTATCATGAAGAGAAAGCCTAGCATAAAAGTTATTGATAATAATATTGTTAGGGAGTTCATGAATAGGACATTTAAGCATTAGTAACTTCAATCTCCCCAAGCTTGAGTTGTACTCTCTCCATCACGAGGCCAAAAGTTATATATCAGATTTCTATCCTTATGAATCTCACTGGGAGGATAGAATTTAGAATAAAAGAGAGATGCCATTTCCTCCCATTCCATGGATTGTCCATTTTTCAGCAGCTTATACCATTCTTTAGCTCTCCCTTTCAAGGATATAGAGAGTAACTTCTTCTTCACCTGTTCAGTTGTGATACCTGCACACTTAAACAAACCACATAATTCATGGATAAAAAGCAAATGATCACCAGGATGGACAGATCCATCCCCAAAATAATAATTATCCATAACACGATCAACAATACTTGTAGGTATCTTAAAAGGATCTATCTCAACAGGTGGTGGTTCATCTACTACCCTTACAGTGGTAGTAGTTCTCCCAAACAGAAAGGCAAGTGGGTTATCCATATTGGAAACAAAGTAACAAATAGAAACAAAAAATAAATACTCATAGTAGAAGTTTCCTTTACCAGTTTCACTCTTCAATAGCGCTTCACTCCCCGGCAACGATGCCAAAAAATAGCCTTGATGACCCAGAAGTATAGGGGGTGTATCGTAGTACTTTCGATAAATAGGAGTGTTGATCCCAACGAGGAGCAAAAGGTGTTGACTAGTGGTATGGTGCAGGAAATCTCTATAAATACTTAGCAAATGGATTTTTAGTGGTTTTCTGATAAAGCAACAAAACAAAGTGCAAGTAATAAAGAAAACAAACAACTGCAGCAAGTGGCCCAATCCTTTCTTAGCAAAGGACAAGCTGGTGGAAATACTTATAAGGACCAAACGTTCTCGAGGACACATGGGAATTCTGCCAAGTGCTTTCGCTTCAAATAGCTGAGTACCCTTCTTTGGTGTTGTAAGTGTTGTGTGGGTGAACCTGTGCTAATGTACCGACCTTACTTGGACTAATACATACTTGTGATTAAATCCCCTGCAAGCATCCGCAACTACAGGAAGGTAATTAAGATATAAACCTAACCACAACCTTAAACTCTGAGATCCTATGCTCTCTTATGCAATGGTGTCCTAACGGGGGTTCAAGTTTCTATCACTCTGGCAACCCCACAATTAGTAGCCAAATACACAATGCATTCCCCTAGGCCCATAAATGGTGAAGTATCATGTAGTCGACGTTCACATGACACCACTAGAAGAATAGCACCATAACTTAAATACTAAACCATTGAATAATAACTCAACACAAATCCACTACTAACAACATGACTTCTCCCATGTCCTCAAGAACTAAACGAACTACTCACAAGACATCATATGGATCAAGATCAAAGATGATATGGTGATGGATAACAATCTGAACATAAAAATAATCCAATGGTTCCACTCACAAGCATCAACTACAATAGTAATTAACACCGGGAAAGTTTCCCCTAAGAACTAATGCAAGATCCAACACAATTGTTACAGCGGGATGGAGTGGTGATGATGGTGCTGGTGGAGATGATGGTGTGGATGATGATGATGATGATCCCGATGAAGCCTAGCTTGATGACGGTGTTGATGGCGACGATCTCCCCTCTCTGGGAAGGGATTTCCCCGGTAGAAATCTGTTGCCGGAGAGCTCTTTTTCTCTCTCGGTGTTTTCTGCCCCGCAGAGGCGGCGAAAATCTTTCTGTGGTCGCTCTCCTGGTGTTAGGGTTCCGTGAGGAAGATATAGGCGAGAGGGCGGAGTCGGGAGCCGGCCAGGTGGGCACCTGTCCTAGGCGCGGGGCAAGGTGGGCCCGCGCCTAGGAGGTGTGGGCCCCCTGTGGCCTGGCTACGCCTCCCCTTCTGGCTTCCTTCGTCTTCTGGGAAAATATAATTTTCCAATATTTTTCTAGTATTTTTCTGATCTTCGCGAAATTGCATAAAAACACCTATTTTTCCATCAGAAACCTGACTCCGGCAGTTCATCCTCCAAGAATCATCCAACATGCAAAAACATAGGAAAAGACATAAGTAGTACCTAATAATAAGACATATATCAATGAATAGAGGCAAATTATGATATAGAATGGTGATGCAAATTGGACGTATCAAACGATCCCCACATGAAGAAAAATTTGCTTTAGGTTGTCACAGTCATAGCAGCGGCAGCTGGGCTTGAGCAGGTTCGTGATAGAATGTGTGCTCACGAATCTGCGGAATCGGTAGTACAAGAGATTCTAAGCATGAAAACAAAACAAAAGGTGTATGGTATCATTAAATACATGGCTATAGACATACTGCACTTATTACTAGACGCCAATGGATATAGCGGAGGACAACATTTTCTTACAGAACCGAAATGAATCTAGTGGCAAAACCAAAAATTTCACTTAACTGAGACTAGACTACCAATCAAAGCTAAAGCAGTGGCACCACTACATTTTAAAGTTACTGAGCTATAAGTTCGAACAAGGTATCAAGTATCATTAAATACATGGATTTAGACAGACAGGTGCTTAGTAAATATTTAGCTTAGTTATAGGGAACTAACTAAGCTAAATTTTCGTGTGTACTTGGTACGATACGACACATATCACAAAAAAAACAGAACCGAAGCAAAAATTGAACAAGCAAGCATGATTGACCGGATGAAGAGAATACTTACTATCATTCCAGCATGGGCGCACATGTAGAAGTCATAATTCCTTGGATGGCAGATTGCGTTATCAACAACAGTGCCGGAAGAATTACAACATTCATATTATTAGGAAACAAATCAATGACCAAAACAAAGTATGGAATTGAATACCATTGATGAATGGTTACTCGGAGGGACGTTGTCAGGAGCTCCAGGGATGAAAAACTTTGTGTGATGGTTCTTCTAAGCAACAATCAATATGAACTTGGACGACCAAGTTTCATCCAAGAACTTGCATGCCTGTGTGAATTAGAGTAACATTAAGACAGTTATGGAAGGGGACCACTTTTTACCCAAGAACCACATGGGCAATAGTATTGATGAATGACACCTCGATTATCCAACTCAATATTTAGCACCTGATTGAACTGGCTCTCGCTAACTCCATCCCTATATTAAAGATAGATAAATCAACATCGTGCTAAATAAACAGTTGCTCAAGAGTGTACCAAAGAATGACTAACTTGAAAATAATAATCTGATCGGGCTTTCTTTTTTCAGAAATGATGTAGAAGTCAACCAGGCACTCCCTAAAGCAATTTAGTGTTCATACAAGCTATAGGAATTAAATAATTTCGAGTTCAGACAAGCAGCAGAAACAATTACCTCATAAGTCCGTCGTTCTCTGTGCCCTGTGGCTTAAACAATGAATCTATCATTTCTAGATTAGGTGATTGAGAACATACTGATGCCCTGTATTTGGTGACTAGAGGCCATTCACGGGAACTAACAACCTATACAGTAAAAATGGAAATATATGTCAAACTATAACAATTAATGCTGATTTCCAAAAAAAATAATTAATGCTATTCCAACAAGCTTATTTCATGAGTAGAAGTTTTTTTGCAGTGTACATCAAATGAATTTTTTTCTTCCAAAGAGAGGTTTGTTGTACTTTACAGTCTAAATATTGAAATCTGAACTTGAAAATAAATTTACTTCCAAGTAGGCAACAAACATGTTTCCTATCCAGTTCTATGTAATCATGGTTGACTTTCATAGTTTCAATGCGCCAAAAATTCCAGTATCTTGTAGGCCTAAACTTGATGAGAAAAAACATTATAGACTCATTATGAATATACGGTCATTCAAATGCTGGCAGAAAGAATTTTTTATCAAGTTACATATGAACTGACATTGATTTGAATTTACTTTCATGCATATAGACAAACTTTTGAGACTCTCGGTATGCATTTTTGGTGTCTGAAGGTTTGTTATGATGTCTGTCTTCCTTACATATCAAACTTACAAGGCGATATGTACGCATATAGTACAAGAGATTTTGTATACTATGCTGCAAGATACCCTATAGCTATATGTGGTCGAGGAAGCTTGAGTTCTGTTTGTACCTTAAGGTCTTACGAAAATTACCCGCCATCATTTATTTATACTAATATTTTTTACTTCTTTAGAACATATATTTGTTATATAAAAATGTGATCACTAAAATTTTCTATTGCATAGTGCAAAATAAAGATACAATATTTTTATTTTACAATACTGACTTCTACAAGGCCACATACAACTCATCAAATAAAGTCATATTTCATAAGTGCAATATTTTTTTGTTACCTTTTTAAGACACTAATTTTTTTTTGGTTAAGCCAAATTTCTTCAGATTAGAGAGATATAAAAACGAAAAAATGACATGCCTACTTTTCTTAATTTTTCTACTTAGATGAATTATAGGAAATTATATGTGTATGTGTCTATATTATCATCATAATTTATATTGTGAAATAGCTCCAAAGCATGCAGTCTAACAAATATCTAGAAAGGGTTTTCGAGAGTGCATGATGTGCATGATTATTTGCACATTAGAGGCATAACAAATCTTTCAAAAAAAATATCTAGGTCTTCTCCGGATCTAGTGCAGAGACCAGAGATAGAGAGGCCGACGCGAAGCGAAGGACACGTTCTCTCCACTCTGTGTGGAGTTCTGGACGGAAAGGGGAAAACTTTTTTTTGAACAGAAAAGGGAAAAACTAACGGGACCTAATCGGATCTCCTCCTCCCCATCCCTCACTCCCCCCGACGTCCGCCGCTGCGGCCCCGGTCATCGACATTGCCCACGGCGACGACCCCTCCTGGCAGGCTGAGCTCGCACGCATCGCTCCATGGATCCATGTGTAACATCCCAGTATTTAGGACCTAACAAAGGGTATATTTAGGAATATGAATTGTTGCATGCATTCATTTGTGAAAATGTGGGTAAATTTTTCGCCAAATAAAACCTTGAGTGATCAATGTTTCTTTCTTACTTTGAGATTAGGTTTAGTCTTAAAGGAGGATTGCTATAAACTTTGATATGATCTTAAAGGAATTATGTGTGTTTTGAAATGAGTTTGAATTTTAAAACTTAAGTGTTTGAATAATAATTTAAGTGATCTAGATATAAATTTTGAACCTTAAATTAATTAAGAGATAAGTATTATAACTTAAATCTCATCTAAAAACAATAATGAATATGAAATTCATTTCATATTATTAATAAATAAACAAGTTGCAAAGAATGTAACTACTGAAGTCATTCCAAACTTCAAAATAATAAAGAATAAGAATAATCTTTATTAACAATAATATAATCTTTATTAAAATAAAATAAAATAAAGATTACAAGAATAATAAAAGAAAAATTACAAAAGAATAAGAAAATTACATTTGAAAATCTACTAACTATTCTATATCTAAATCTACACTAAATCTTCATCTTCATCTTTGTACCTGCAAAAAAAAGACAAAATAGAAACAAAATAAGATTAGTGTTAGTATTATTTCTCTCAGACATATTATAAAAAGGGGCAAGTTTCACCAAAAATTAGTGTTATTTCTCTCAAAACAAAGAAATGCACTTGACAAACTCATCATTGAGAAATGTTATAAAAAGGGGCAAGTTTCACCAATATAAGATTTCATCTTTCATAAATTCAAAGCCAGAATGCAAATGACAGCCAAGAGGGATCAATTCACCAGCCAGGTAAATGTAATCTGGTAATAGTAAGTTCAAAATTTCTGAACCTATCCACATGTGCATAGCAGGCACACAAGATGGACACACACCAGCATGCAAATGGTGTGCTGTCGACCTCACAAGCACAACCAAATCACACAAAACCACAACACAGCCATGGAGGAAGCACTAGTGCATCTCTCCACTACACATCACACAAGAACAACCAGGGTAGACAACAAGAACAACAGCAAAACCAGACCAACCAAGGATCAACCAAACATCACCAGGATGGTGACATAAGGAGGGGAATGGATCAAGTGGACAGCAAGATCAAGCCCAGGAGCTAGGAGGAGCAGGCTAGCTCAAGAGCAAGAAAAGTAGTCCATCAAAACCAGATCAAGATCATCATCACCAACTTACTACACCATCATCAGATTTTGTGGTGAGTTTCATAAAACCTTCACATGATCTAATCATCTTACTCAAAGAGAAACATGTGTTGTTTTATAAAAACAAAATCTCAGAAAGCACCCAAGAGGGGTGAATCCATCATAGGGATTTCTAAAACTCTAAAGGCAAACCACTAAGTACCAAGGTTCAACCAGAGCTCAGAGCAACATCCTTGCTCTGGTTGTCCAACAATATTTTACCAATCAATCATGCATATACCTATGATCTATTTCTAGGCACATCCCTAAAGGAAGGGTAGCACCTTAGGAACAAATCCATAGGATCCATAACATGATCAAGCTCACTATCATTTTTCCAAGCTTTGATTCAATAAAGAATAGCTGGTACCACTACCAAGACTATCTAGATGAACCAATTAGATAAGATTTGAATCCCTAAGCCTCAGACCAACATCATTGGTCTTAGGAAATTCAGATAAGAGCATCTATATTTATCTTTCAAAGCCAAGATTGCCTTAAGCATAAACTAACCAAATCCATGGTTTTGAATCAAACTTGTGTGCCATACCTGATGGTGTCACAAGAACAATCCAATATGAATCAGGAAAGACAGTAAATCATCATAGATTCAGACAATCAACTAACTAATCATTTTCCTGTAAAACAGGAATCATAACTAGGATATTCCTATAATACACTTCACTGTTTGAGATCATAATTTATCCAAACCACATGTTAATTCCCAAGCTAACAGCACTAAGACAGTAGCTGTATCTTATCATAGTTATGACCATGAATCTAATAAACAGTGGAAAGCTATCAGATCATTAGCTTAACCAAGCATGCTTCCCAAACAACTACATCATCTGAATCAGATGCAATCTCAAGCATCAAATCATCTAGTAAGTCACCAGAAACATCATAGATCATTCTTAGCGAACAAGCCAATAAGCAATTAGCATGTGTACAAACCATCCAAACATGAATCCAATCATCCAGTACATGATCAATCACATAACAGGAACCCTAAAATGGATAATCATCCTAAACGGAATCATACCATAGACAGAAAGGACACTGCCAGTTTCTAGCATCAAATCAACAAGCACAGAAAGCACCAAGGGAGAAGAATCAAACTCACCGTAGGTCCTCGCTGAAGAAATTGAAGACGAAGCAGATTGGCTGACGAACCTACGGCGGCACAGGGAGCACCCAGGGGGCGCTACAACCTGCACCGGCCATGGCGGCGGCCACAGCAGCACATGAATCCACCACACCACCATAGACGGGACCACGGCGATGGCGACAGCACTTTTCCCTAACCCTAGGGTTCGGGAACAGGGTGAACTTGGCCACGGTGAAGCCCCGAACTCAAATCTAATTGGATAGAACGAACGAGCATCGTCGATAACCCCCTAATGCACCAGGCGGTGGCCGAAGCGGCCGACGGCAGCAGGAATCAACGGTGGTGGCATCGCTGACCACGAGGTCAGAGGAGGAGAGGATAAGCTCGAGGGAGAGAGAGAGAGAGGCAGTGAGGAGTGGGCTGAGCTAGGCCAGACCCTTCGGGGTGGCTCTTTTGTCTATAATTAATGGGCCACTAGGGCCCAATAAGAATAATCAGCCCAGAAACAATTCTAGGCCTGTTTATATAAAAAGAAAAGACCAAAATACCCTTGGACTTAATAAAATTATAGAAAATAAAATAAAAGTCCAAAATTATAAATAAAATATTTTTGGATTCACAAAAATCCAAACTACTCAAATAAGTTAAAATATAAAATTTTAGACATTTAAATTTTATTAAGAATTTTGTAAATTATATATTCCTTATTGAATTTTACAAAATTATTGAAAGGTGATAAAATTAATTAAAATTCACTTTCATTATGTATTAATGTTGTAGTATTTTATAAAAATACTAAATAAATATTTAATCACCAATTCTAATGTATAATTAATAATTCCTAAAAGGATTATTAAATCAATAAAAGGAAAATAAAATAAAATAACTCAATATATGTTATAAATATTAAAGAGTAATATTTATAAATCCTTTATTACTAAAAAGGAACTTTTGGGGGTAAATGCATTACATTACTTGCATAATCATCTTTGCTTCTTTAAATATTGTCCTTACCGGGCAATAATGATGTTTTTGTAGAACTAGAAGCTCAAGGTCCAGTGCAAGCATCAGACTTCACTATCTTGCCATCACAAGGCAAGTCCATCACTTGCAAAGTATTTGCAAATTGTGTGTTATTATATATGCTATAAAAGAAAGAAAATAATATTTTCATAAATAAATAAATCATAGATATCATCCTAAGTGGTGATATAATGGAGCAATAGAACTTAGAGTTCTATTTGCAACAATGATGATCAAGTAGGGACTTAATAACCCCTGACATCAGTGATTCTAGCGCCGTATATTACGTGTTAGCCATGAGATTTGGAATGGGACAGAGAAGTCAGCTATATCTTCTTCCTCTCGCATGAAGCTGGATGTGCAGGTCGTGGCTGTTATCCTCATAGCGTGCATATTAATTGGTAATTCATAGAGGATATGCAACATATGGGTGGGAACCCTCATCGTCCCACGATAGTTCCGGCATCTAACGGTTTGTACAAACCATTGCCGTAATTCTATATGTGGGCATGGTGTACACCAAGGAGGCATGCGGGGTCGCGAAGGGGGCAGTGATTGGCTTGGACCAACTACCGGGCCCCACATCATGGAATTGTGGACGGGAAAGTACACCCGGTTGTGCAACAAGGAGTTGATCTCTCATGGGTAAAGTAACGCACCTCTGCAGAGTGTAAGAACTATAACTTGTTACTCCCTGTTCCGGGAAGGAGCTACGAACGCAGCAGGAAAGGAACTCCATGAAAGTTCTGGTCAAACTGTGAAGGCTGATTGTCATAGTTTTTCAGAATAAAATCAATCTTTGAAGAAAGATTTACAAAAACTGCATAGTGCTAAGGATTTATAATCCGAGGTGGTAGTTAGAGCATCAAACTTCCCACCTTGCATATAATGAACTTGTTGGGTAACGCTGTTACTCATTCTTTCCTTTGATCCCTTGCTTAGACTCTGAGGATCCCAAAGACGTGCCAATGTATGCAGTCGAATGCCAAGAAGATGTGTTCTACGAGGAACCTGATCTGTCCGGAGGAGTTGAAGGCGTGGATTATGAGATCCGCTATGGTGTCAATGAGAATGAGTCCAATTAAGTATCTAGTTAGTAGTAACTAACGGAGCCGAGCAGCATGAACTCTATAAAATAAGCTGCTGAGCCCCACTCCTAGTGGGAGTTGTTACTTTTAAAATTTCCGCTGAACACTTTATATTTTGGTTTGTAAGTTGGATCTTTTGGAAGTCTTGAACTTCCGATATTGTAATAATAATAATGTGTGTACTTTTGTAATATGGACCCGCAATGTTTCTGTTGTACCAGTCTGAGGGATGTGATATTTACGGAACGGTGTTCTGTGGATGTCATGTCAATGACTATAGTGTACTACACATGCAGTGGTATGCTGGGTCACCGCAGTTGGTATCAGAGCAAATTGCTTTGACCTTAGGTTGGAAACCTAGTAAAGGGTATTACGTGTAGGATAATTAGCAACGATAAAGAATTCTCTAAAAGTAATATAATGGGTATTCAAATGAGTATATTCTGTTATATATTTTAGTGCGATAATTCTTTGTTATGATGCAATATATCATTGGATACTAATAAAAATTATTTTTATGATATACAGAGATATGGCACCAAAGTTTCCAAAACAGACTTTGGTAAGGAAAGAGGAGACTCTTGATGATTATCAAGGATCATTTACAGACCAACTTCGTCAACTTTTAAAGCTCTTTAATTGTCCAACTAGAATTCCAGTGAACACTATCACTTACCTTGATGGCCAGATGTTATCCAAGTATCGTGTGAGTATCCAACTTCCAGAAAGGCTTGGATTATATCACGATCTACCCATAGGAGAAGGTAGGAGTCATTTAGCAGCCTATCATGTTGCTGTTGTGGAGGCGATAGCCAATATCCAGGAGCATAAAGCCAAGGAGTTAGAAGGTAGCACATTCTCTGTGATACCTCATGATTCTATAGACTCGGATCCTATACCAGATCATCTTACTTTGGTTAAGAAGCATCCTAAGTTAGCTTCCAAGTTCATGGATAGATACCGAACACTCGTTGCGTCTTTTTGTAAGACTCATCAAGTGATTGTTGAAGACAAAAATGACATGTTAGAGGATCTAACTAATCCGGAAAGGAGGAAGCAGTTAGCATTCCAGCTAGAGAAAGAAGCAAGTAGTAGTGCAATACCTATCTTTAAGGATATACCTATAGACCCGGAATATTTTATACCATATCCTTATTCACCAAGACCCGAACCTACACATGATCCTACTATAGATATGCGGTATGCAGTACCACAGAGCTCAGAGGATGGTTCTGACTCAGAACTTCCTATTGAGAATTCAGATGGTTGGAGGATGGGATCATATAATGGATCTCATGAACACCAGATGTCCACAGATGGTTCTGACAGAAATGTTGGACAATCTAGTTGGATGCGTGCAAGAATGAATCTTAATAATAGAAGTAGAAATACCATGTCAATAGATAATCAGGATGAAGAAGAAGATCCTGAAGAGAGAGTGTTTGAATCATCAACATCTTCTCAAAACCCAGGGAATATACACTATCCAGTGTTCAATTATCTTGCCCACGAGAGCACCTGGGAAGCAGCAGGATCTATGTATCCTGTTGACAACTCAAGAAATGAAGCTCAGGAGATGCAGGTTGGAGATAATGTTGAGTATGTTTCTGAAGACTTTTCAGCTGAGCTGGAGGGAGTCGATGCACTCAGGTTGAGTAATGACTCAAGTCCCGAACTTCAGATACAGAGTATGTTCCTTCTGTAAGGCCATATGTTCCACAAACTGTGCGACGAACAACACGTCATCACGGTTGGACATCAGGCATGTATAATGAGCGTAGTTACTACTAGAAGGAGACAAGTAGTCAACAGTATCAAGCACTATGTATTGTACTCCAAGTAATAAGATAGTGAGATGAATACGGTAGTTTTGTGATTATACCTATATGGTATATGTTGTAATGACTTTGTATCATTATGATATTATGTATAATATGTGAAATGCATATTTGGATTTTCTTTGGATCTTCATTGTGTGACTAGTTCTGTGCGTAAAGTCGAGCTCAGAACACATGTGCATGATGTAATTATGAGTATTCGCTTTATGATGCAGGACTAGGGGGTCATGGATACGGGTGTAGAAATGGAAACTGAGCAGCAGCGGATGGAGCGAGAGGCCAAGGAAAAGGCCGATGCCGATGCAGCAAATCAAGAAGCATTACCACCACCACCACCAATGAGGCCGTTAATGGAGCAGAACTTTATGCAATGCATGCAAATGATGCAAGAGACCCAGAACAAGTTCATGGAAGAGCTGCTGAGACGAGCAAATCAGAGGGCACCTGAAGGTGGAGGAGTGAGTCTATCTGGTTTCTAGAATGCAAGGCCGTTACCTTTTGCATAAGCTCCTGAACCAATGGATGCAGAAGACTGGATAGCAGATACTGAAAGAAAGCTGAAAACTGTAGGTTGCAATGATGAGGAGAAATTGAGGTATGCAACTCATCCTCTGACTGGACCTGCAGCATCATGGTGGGAAAATTAGTTAGCCATGCAACAACCAGGAAGGGAGTTTACCTGGGAGGAGTTCAAGCAGAGATTCCGTGAATATCATGTTCCGGAAAGTGTCATGAAGTTGAAGCGGAGATAATTTGAGGAGCTTCAGCAAGGATATACTAGTGTCATGAAGTACATCCGGGAGTTTAGCCAACTGTCTCGTTATGCTGAGGAGGATGTTAACACTGAAGAGAAGAGGAAGCAACATTTCTTGCATGGATTAAATCCATTTATGAGGATGCAACTAAGGTTAGCCAATAAGCAAACTTATCAGCAGTTGTTGGATGCAGCCATTACTTTTGAAGATGACTACAAGAATGTCCAAGAGGATCGGAGGAAGAGAGCCAAGAAGGAAACCAAGAGAATTCAGGCAAGCAAACCTAAACCTAACCTGGAGTTCAAACCTCAGAATAGGAATTATGGCAACAACAACAATAACAATAACAAGGGCAGTGGTGGAAATCAATCTAATCCGAGAAGGAATGTTATCTGTAACAATTGTGGAAGTCCAGGGCATTTCTAGAGGGAATGCAAAAAGCCTGTAGTGATCTGTTACGGTTGTGGCCAGAAGGGGCATATCAAGCCAGATTGTCCGAGCAAACCACCGGGAGGATGGCCTACCAAGGGAGGAGGACAAGCCAGTGGAGGAATTGGACAGCCTAATAAAGGAGGAAACAATGGCAAGAACAGCAATGGCAAGAGAAACCGACCTACCAGAAAACTGAACTGTGCAACCCTCGAGGAGGTGGATAATTCGGAGCATGCAGTGATAGGTATGCTCAATATCCTTACCAATCCCGGCAAAGTTCTATTTGATACTGGTGCAACTACTTCATTCATTTCTAAAGAATTTTGTGATAAGTTCGGGATTAGAAGGGCAACATTAGAAAGTCCTATGACCATAGTTACGGCAGGAGGGAATGTGATTGTACGCCACATAAAACAAGATCAGGTTATCTCGATCTATGGTTGTACATATTTCACAGACCTTTATGTGATTCCTTTGAAGGGAATTGCAGTAGTGCTGGGGATGGATTGGATGATGGAACACGGAGCTCAGATAAATTGTGAGGAGAAAACTGTCTCAATCAAAACTCCAAGTGGAGCAAGGATAGTTTATCAAGCAGATAAACACGATCATATCATGGTGGATCTGCAGTTAAATTCAATGAAAGAAGTTAAATTAGAAGAGATTCCTATAGTTAATGAATTCCAAGATGTTTTTCCAACGGAATTACCGGGAATGCCACCAGACCGGGAGATAGAGTTCACCATTGACCTAATACCTGGTACAGCACCAATAGCTCAAGCACCATATAAAATGGGACCCAAAGAGTTGAAAGAACTTAAGGAGAAAATTGATGAGTTAGCGGGAAAAGGATTTATACAAGAAAGTGTATCCCCATGGGGAACACCAGTAATCTTTGTGGATAAGAGAGATGGTGGAAGACGGATGTGTGGTGACTATAGAAATCTGAACAACGTGACTATCAAGAATAAGTATCCTTTACCAAGAATTCAAGATTTGTTTGATCAAGTGAAAGGAGCTAGAGTATTTTCTAAGATTGATTTAAGATCTGGATACCATCAAATAAAAATCAAGCCGGAAGATGTTCCAAAAACAGCATTTGTCTCAAGATATGGACACCATGAGTATCTGGTAGTACCATTTGGTTTGACCAATGCACCAGCAATATTCATGAATCTGATGAACAAGATCTTCATGCCATATTTGGACAAGTTTTTCATCGTCTTTATTGATGATATTCTGATATATTCCAAGGATAAGGAAGAGCATGCTGACCATTTGAGAATAGCATTGTAGACTTTAAGAGAACATAAGCTTTATGCTAAGTTCAGTAAGTGTGAGTTCTGGCTAGATGAGGTAGAATTCCTCGGTCATGTGATCAGTAAGGATGGGATTGTTGTGAATCCATCTAAAGTTCAATCGATACTAGAATGGACTGCACCGACCAATGTGAAGCAAATTCGAGGTCTCTTAGGAATGGCTGGTTATTATCGGATATTCATTGAAGGTTTCTCCAAAATATCCGGACCAATGACCAAATTATTAAGGAAAAATACACCATTCAAGTGGGATGAGAAATGTGAAGCAAGTTTCCAAGAGTTGAAGACTAGATTAACCACAGCTCTAATCTTAGCAGTTCCTGAAACAGGGAAGGACTTCACCGTATACTGTGATGCGTCTCAAGAAGGTTTGGGTTGTGTGTTAATGCAAGATCGGAAAGTGATTGCTTATGGTTCAAGGCAATTTAAACCACATGAAGTCAATTATCCAACTCATGATTTAGAGTTAGCAGCAGTAGTTTTTGCACTGAAAGGATGGAGGCATTTTCTTTATGGAGCCAGATGTGAGTTATACACTGACCATAAAAGTCTCAAATATTTCTTCACTCAAAAGGAATTGAATCTGAGATAGAAGCGTTGGTTGGAATTAATCAAGGATTATGATTTAACAATCAATTACACCCTAGGGAAAGCAAATGTTGTAGCAGATGCTTTAAGCAGGAAGAGTGGAGATATTCAACCTAGCAATAGGGAGCTACCAAAAGAGTTACAAATGGACTTGGAAAGATTAGAACTTCAATTCATCAGAACATAGGTTCTTGGAGGATTAGCTACTATGCAGGTAGTTGCAGAGCAGGACAGTGATCTTAAGCAAGAAATTTTTAGACATCAAGAAGAAGATCCTTTTATTGCTGAGGAAATTTGGAGGATATCTCAAGGGCAACAATCAGTTTTTTGCCTTGGAGATTATGGGTCTTTATGGTTCCAAGATCGTCTATGTGTTCCAGATGTGAATGAGATCAGAAATGTCATACTCAAAGAAGCACATGATACACCATATTCTATACATCCAGGGAGTACTAAGATGTATATGGATTTGAAAGAACTATTCTGGTGGAATAACATGAAAAGAGATATTGCTAAATATATATCTGAATGCCATACTTGTCAAAGGGTGAAGGCTGAACATCAAAGTCCAGCAGGACCATTACAACCCTTAGCAATTCCTGAATGGAAATGGGAGGAAATAGGTATGGACTTCATTACAGGATTACCTCTGACACCAAAAAGGAAGGATATGATATGGGTAATCGTGGACAGACTCACTAAGAGTGCACATTTTATTCCAGTGAATCAAAAGGATAATGCCGAGAAGTTAGTTGAAGTATATGTCAAAGAGATAGTAAGTAAGCATGGAGTACCCAAAAAGATCGTAACCGATAGGGGATCAGTGTTTACTTCAGCATTTTGGAAGCAATTGCATGAAGCACTTGGTTCAAAGTTAGATTTCAGTACGACATATCATCCTGAGATAGGAGGTCAAACTGAAAGAACAAATCAAATACTAGAAGACATGTTGAGAGCTTGTGCACTAGATTTTGGAGGAACATGGGAAGATCACCTACCATTGGCAGAATTTTCTTATAACAATAGCTATCAGAGTAGTCTAAAGGCAGCTCCATATGAGATTCTGTATGAAAGGAAGTGTAGATCACCAATATGTTGGTATGAACCTGGAAGCAGCAAAGAATTTGCACCTGTAAGATCCCTCCTTTGTAAAGGAAAAAGGATCCCTGTGATTGCAATGCTAATCCCTGGATCATTGCTAGCATCCACAGTTTAAGATGAAGTACACAGATACAAAGGTCATTTATTACATCCATTCCAGAGATAAAACATAGTCTTTACAACTCAAGGCCACAGGCCTAATACAAGAGTTTGAATAAGTAAATAAATATAAGTCTTCATCTTCATGTGCCACAGGCAAACATGTTGAGTGTAGACTCATGACACCTAATCCTCATCAGAGTAACCTGCAACATCACAAGTTACAACCACAGTGGGTCAATACTTTTGGAATAGTATTGTAGAGGGAGTGTCCCAACCTTTAAATAATATAAGGTGAAATCCCCTGTGTTTACAATGCTAGTCCCTGGATCAATAGCTAGCATCCACAGTTAAGATGTAATATCAAGAAACAAAGGTCATAATACAACTTTATAACCAGGAATAAAATAAATTATTACATCTTACATAGCTCATTTGGCTATTACATTACATTGCAGCGGAATAACTATAAGCATGGGGTCCTTCATCTTCAAAGTGCCACAGGCAGACATGTTGGTTGTAGACTTTGTAATACTAATCAATCAATCCTTCTCTAAAATCAATCAACCTGCAACATTACAAGTTACAGCCACAAGGGTCAATACATTTGAATTATATTGGCAAGTTTCACTACTAGGTAGATTATAAGTGGATCCTATTATTACATGCATTTTTGGCTAAGTAGGGTTTTAGGCTCACTTGCAGAAAGCAATAATTTATCCTATCTTTTCAAAATGGTCTTGATCTTTTGTCAAATCTCTTTATCAAAAATCCTTTGAACTCCTTGGTAAATTCCCAAGTGTTCAAGTCCTTGTAAAAATTTCTTGAGTTCCTTGGTACCCCCAAGTGCATCAAGTTTTATCAAAATCTCTTGAGCTCCTTGGTACCCCCAAGTGCATCAAGTTTTATCAAAATCTCTTGAGCTCCTTGGTACCCCCAAGTGCATCAAGTCTTTTGTTGTCACTTAAAAGTTTTTCTTTTAGAAATTGGAATGTCGAGATTTCCCATAGCTTCAAACTTTAGTTGCTCAGTATTGTCCATAACCGGGGACACGGCTAAGTACTTAGATTTTTATTATCTTCTGCAGAAGTAGTACACTTTACCCACATGTCACATTCTCATCTTGTTGCCACCAGTGGCCACTGGATTAGCACTCACCAAGATGGAGTACTGGCAGATTGAGAATGTGACGAAGTCTTTCCAGAGGGTCCTCCCATACACCATTGCTAGCTTGTCTTCAGTACCCATGTAGGATTCCAGGTCCTCATTTTCAGTAACCTGAAGACAATGCATGGGTCTTCCCAATGTAGTTGACCAAGCCAGAGCCATAAGTAGCATGTGGTTGTACACGAAAGCCACAATTGGAGAAACATGTTCAATCTCTAAGTTTCCTGGGTGGTTCTCTTTTGGAGCACAACACAAAGAGATTGCCATAGACATGGTTCCTTTTGTTGCCACCTTCTCCAAAACTCAAAGTATCCTTGTCCACCCAGGTGGTTCATTGAGTCCTTGTTTTATTATGTAAAAACACAAGTCCTTTTCTCAACTTCATAAATCTCAACATGTATCTCTTTTCAAAATATAGCATGGCTAAGCATGTAACAACTACATTGTTTTCACTAAGGAATATATAGGGTATCCTATTAGGATTTAGCATAGCATAAGTATAGAAATTCTTTTCATGCATGTTTCAAAATCCACTAAGTATAATGGAAAATAGTAGGACTTTAGATGATAGTGTAACTTGCCTTTTTGGTAGGGAATGGTGGTTCACTTCTTGATCTTGCTAGTTTCACACTTTTCTAACTTCACTACAAATCAATCAAGCAAACACAATATCAACTAGCATTCCAACCAAAATCAATCAAACAAAACACACATAAAATAATGGGTTCTAAGTCATGCATGGAAGCATGCATAAGATAGTTTTATTTACCAAGGTGGTCTCTACTAGGTTCTACACATTGTAAGGCTCAAAGTGGACATTTTCCAAAGTGGCAAAGTTATTTGAAAAAGGGTTTTGTCTATAAACCATTTTTAAATCCATTCATCATTTTATTTGGTGGATAATGTTTTTATCAAATCAAAAACTTTATGCCTTTCACCAAATAAGTTGCTAATTCTCAAAACTTGGTGTTTAGGGTCAGTAGGTTTGATTCAAATCATTTTCCCAAAGTTTTCTACTCCAAAAACATTTTCACAACAAAACCATTAGTTTTATTTGGTTAGAAATGGGCTAAATTACTTAATCCATCCTAAACTTCACCAAATCCATTTTCAAAACCATGGGTTGGTTCCTAGGGTCAGTAAGTTCACCACAAACCAATTTGCAGAGATTTAAACCTCAAAAACATTTTTGAATAATTTTTCTAATCTAAACAAGCATACAAATGTTTCTGCAAAAACAACCATTTTATCAGAGGCTTTTTACTAAACAAATTGCATGGTTGGCTAGGGCTTATTCCACTGATTCCATTGATATAAAGTTTGTAATTTTTGGACGTGTGGATCAAAAGTTACAAGGGTTTCAATTTGCAAATCAAATCTGATTTCAAATCTGTTTTTAAAACGAAGGCTGGCCACGCGTCGCTTTCTTATTGGACGATACCGCTTCGTGTGGATCAGCCTCTCTGGTGCGTTGGATCTTAAGCAGATCACACGGCTCAGGCTAGCTCATACCGTTTCGCTCAGTTCTAATCTCAGCCAGACGATTTGCATCGCACGGCTCACAGCAGCTCAACCACTAACTGGCGACGCTAGCGGCGGCAGACGGCGGTGCTCGCTCGGACGGTGGGCTAGCGGCGGTTCTAGGAAGCAAAGAAGACAGGGGAGGGTCTCACCGTGTACGCGTGGTCGTGGTGGTGCTCAAGGTGCTCTCGAGGAAGCAAGGGGCGCACGGGGACAGGAGTAATCGCTCGCCGGAGTCGTCATCGGCGTCAGATGGTCCTGTTCGTGGTCGGGGTCGACGCTACAGATCACAAGGGGTCAAACCGAGAGTATGGTTAGATGCGCATGGTCGAGGTGATGACACGTGCGTGAAGGAGAAGGGGAGGGGCGGTCGGATACTACTTGGGAAACTCGCCAGAGTAAGGCAGACGCGGTGGCGCGGTCAGAGGTTGTCGGAGCCGATGCTCTGGGGTGCCCGCGGTTGAACGGAGGGCACAGACAGGTGCGCCAGGGAGTGGGGATCACAGTCGTGGGCTCAGGGTGGCAAGGGGTGGCGAGGTTCGGCCGGAATCGAGGAGGGACGATGGTCGGAGCAGTGGTGTTGCGAGCTCGAATTGGGGCAGCCTGGAGGCAGAGAGAGGGAGGAGCTTGAGGGGAAATGGAGAGGAGGGCGAGGCGTTTAATACAGCATGGTCGCAGGGTGGATTAATGCGGCCATTTACGCGAATTGATCGTCGGTGTTACCTGCTGCAACGGCCGGGCGTCGTCTGCGCGAGGAAGAAGGAGGTGAGCTGGCTGCGTGGGGTCCGGGCGTCAGCGAGGGAGTGAGAGGGAAAGAGGGTCCACCAATCGGTGTCTCTGCGGGTGCAGTTTTAGGTAGAAAACGTTTCGCAGAGGGGAAAGTGTAGCTGGGCTGCGAATGGGCTTATTGGGCTTGGCCGGCTGGGCTGAGTCCATATCTATATTTTTCCTTCTGAATGCTTTTTCATTTTCTGATTCTATTTTCTATTTTGAATTTCAAACAACAAAACAAACATCCAAAAAAATTCAAACATTCATCACTCTTTGCAATTGAATTTGGTTCTGTTTAACAACATAAACCAAAGTCCAAAGATCAAAATAATATTTTTATTTTAGGGTCCATTATTAATTAAATAAATAGACCATTGTTATTAAATCAAATAGATTTTGATTTATTCAAAAACTCCATTTTGAAATCTAAAATATTAACAAAACCAAATCAGTAGGTTTATTTGAAAATAAAGAACACTTGGAAAGTTTGTTTCAAATAAATAAATAGGTTTGATGTTTTAATTTAAACAGTAAGACCTTTATTTTTAATAAACTAGGATATTAACTCCTTTTTATTTTATTTTAAATAAACTTTACTAATCTTTATCAAATAGAAATATTTTATTTCAAAGGCTTGGCCAAGTTTTAATTTGGCTCTTTCAAAATAATACTTATTTATGATTCTATCCTTTTCATTTGAAAACCAAATCTTTTTAAACAAAGATCCAAAATAGTAATTCCAAAATATTTTATTTTCCTTTATTAAATGTTTATCTTTTTAAACCCCTTTAGGATTTATCTTGATCAAAATAAGTTTGAAGGTTCCCATTTGAATTCAAAAAGTTTCTTCTCACTCTAAAAATCAACACACTTTTACTTTATTCATTTATTTTTTTCACATTACAAGATTTGGAAAATCTTGGGATGTGACAAGTATTGGCAAGTGATACCTTAGTAAATTTTAAGCGGACTATATTACTATATGCATTTTGGCTAAGTGTAGCTTGGCTTGCTTTGCTCAAAATAGGTTTTTCCTATTAGTTGAAATCACTAAGTTTTTCTTTGTCAAACTTTTCCCCAAGAGACCATCAATAGACATTGAGGTCCTTCACCCTTGTTCACCCACAAGTTTTTACTTAGAAGTTGGAGTCATGAGATTCTTGATAGCTTCCATGTCTTGATGCTCAAGTTGTCCATTGCCATGGACTTGGCTAAGTACTTAGATTTTTCCATCTGCAGAGGTTGTGCACTTTCCCCACCAGACTTGGTTTCACTAAGACAGGACCTTCCAGAAGCCTTCCCTTAGCCAAATGGACGCGTTCCAACCTATCATCCCACTACCACCAACTGTCCAAATGACTAAGTTCTAGCAACCTATGTGATCCAGGCAGAGCCCATATTGCCAAGTGGCTGCACTAGAAGCTTCTCAACACTTGGCCTCTAAAATCCCTTTGTTCCTGGGTGGCTTTCCACAAGTGAGATACACAAGGTAAACCATAGCCATGGGCCTTGTGTAACCACTCAACCAAAAACCACCAAGCAATTACCATTCCACCCAGGTGATTCATTGACTTAGTTGTTTTATTAAGAAAACATAAGTCCATAGACTTAGAAATAATTTCATCATAGCATGTATATATTTTACCAACCCTTGTTTTCTACTAGCTAGGCTAAGCATGGCATAGTAACTTAACTTAGAAATTTCCTAGCAATTCTACAACTACTTAGGATTTCCCAACATGGCATTTGGCAAAAATAGTAACATGCAAGACTTAGCAAAATATTTCTAATGCTTGTATAAAATATAGGGATAGTAATATTCATGAAGTACCACTTGCCTTGGTAGTTGGGAGAGTAGCACTCTTCACAATCACAATCACTAGCACCAAAGTCTACACAAAGAATATAATCACAATCATATACAAGTCATATACAAGCAAAAATATATATGCATGCATGCAAGATGCTAAGTGATGATTTTTGAAACTCAACCAAGCAAGTGCATAGTACTGAATCACAAACAAGTAAAAAACTTGCTAAACCAAGTTTATTTTACACTAAAATAATTTCCTAAACAAATTCTATACTCAAAATAGTCCTAAACAAGTTTCTGCAAATAAAATCATTTTAACAGAAACTAAACATTAAACACATTTCATAAACAGAAAGGGCTTGTTCTCCTCATTCCAATGGTATAAAATTTGTCAAATTCTAACGTGTGGATCAAAAGTTATAGCTAAATCAAATTTGATTACAAATCTGATTCAAATTCTGTTTTTAAACTAAACCCTAGCCACGCGTCGCGCTCTGATTCGTCGGTACCGCTTAGCGTGGATCGACTAGCGTGGACCGTTAGATCCAACTAAACATGCACGGCTCAGATTGTTACTTACCCCTTCGATGCAGATCTAATCTAGAGCGTTGGATCTAGATCCTACGGCTGCTACTCGCGTGACCATAGACTAGCTACGCTAGCGGCGGCGACTGGCGGCGGCCCGTCTGTCAGCGGTGGCGCTGGCGTTCTAGGTCGTCCGGGGAGGGAAGAGTGTGCTTACCAGAACCGCGGGGTCGAGGCGAAGCTCAACGTGGAGGTGGCTTGGCAAGGGGCGCTCGGAGTCATCGGGGATTCCTCGCCGGAGTTCGTGGACGCATCGGGTACGGCTGCTGTCGATGTTGGCGAGGTTCTGCGTCGCGCTAAGTCAAAAGGAGTGCACCGTTAGATGCGCAAGACGATGGGGATCCTAGACGTATCAGACAGAGGGCAAGGGGCGGCTGGTACTTACGGGGAGAGGTCGCCGGAGTTCGTGCAGAGAGCGGCGACGCTCGGTCGAAGTCGTTGTCGAAGCTACAGACCATGCGAGAACAAACAGGGTGCGTCAGTAGATGCGCAAGGAGTTGCTGAGCTTGATAGCATGAGTCAGGGACAGAGGGGGACACGATGCTCACCGGAATTCGTCGGCGCGGTCGTCGGAACAGCAGCGGCGTCGAGCGAGTTGCGAGCAGCCCGGTGGCGTGGAGAAGGAATTGGTTGAGGGGAAATGGCCGCGAGAGAGAGGGGATTAAATAGGTAGAGGCTCGACAAGATACGCCCAGTGATTCAATGCCAATTACCTCGCGGAATCAAAGCAGCAACGGGCAGCGGCGGAGTTCGTGCGCGGAATTTTGGGGAAGACGACGATGACGTGGAGAGGGCCCGCTCATTAGCGAAACAAACCGAAGGGAGGTGGGGTCTGGGTGTCAGCGACTCGCTGGGTGCGTCCGCGCGTGCGAGAGAGAGAGGTGGCCCGGGTGGGCTAGTTGGGCTGCGTCTGTTGCTGGGCCAAATTCCTGGCGCCGACCCTTTTCCAATTCTTTTCTCTTTTCTTTTTCTGTTTTGATTTTCTGGATTGGTTTTCAAATGAATTCAAACTCTATTTGAATTCAAATCTTTTTGGGGTTTTTGTAGTGTGCAACAGTCACAAAACTTGGCATAAAACCATGTGATCACTTTGAGTTGGCTAGGTCATTTTTGGAAAAACCAAATAACAGGGACATTACACTTGGTTTGCAAATGTTTGAAAATGGTTTTTGAAACCATTTCTATCTTGTAAAATTTTGTTTAAATTCCACACTCAATCCAATCAACAAGGGAGACAAACAATCTTGGTTTAAAACATTCAAGCTCTCAAATGGGGATGGCCATTTGATTTAAGTTTGCTCACATAAAATGATAGCACTATGTGCTTCTGTTTTCTTGAAATGGGTTTGAAATTGATCTCAATTCTATATGCATGCATGAATGATATGCAATCTTTGAAATCATGAATTTAGGGATGTTACAAATCTAACCCCCTTAAGGTGAATCTCGCCCTCGAGATTCGGATTGGCTAGCAAATAGGTGAGGGTGGTCTTTCCGAAGATCATCTTCTCTTTCCCTTGTTGCTTCCTCTTCGGAATGATGATTCCACTGCTCTTTGCAGAACTTGATAGTCTTAGTCCTTGTGACTCTTTCTGCAGTTTCAAGGATCTTGATAGGCTTCTCTTCATAAGTGAGATCACTTTCTAGTTGAACTTCCTCCAAAGGTATAGTATCCTTCAAAGAAGTTTCTTCCATTTCTGGGTGACACTTCTTAAGCTGACTCACATGAAACACATTATGGACAGCTGATAGAGATTCTGGCAGTTCTATTTCATAGGCAACTTCTCCTTTGCGACTCAAAATCTTAAATGGCCCAACATATCTTGGTGCCAATTTTCCTTTGACTCCGAATCTTTTCACTCCACGAAGTGGTGATACTCTAAGATAGGCTCTATCACCAACTTCGTAGGTGACTTCTCTACGCTTAGGATCTGCGTAGCTTTTCTGTCGGGACTGTGCTATCTTCAACCTGTCCTTAACCAACTTGACTTTCTCTTCGGCTTCTTTGATAAGATCTGGCCCGAATAAACTTCTTTCTCCCACACCATTCCATAACAATGGGGTGGTACATTTTCTTCCGTAGAGAAACTCAAACGGTGCCATCTCAATGCTGGCTTGATAGCTGTTGTTATAAGAAAATTCTGCGTAAGGCAGACTTTCATCCCAACTGGCTCCATAGTCTAGGGCACAGGCCCTCAACATGTCTTCAAGAATTTGATTAGTCCTTTCCGTTTGTCCATCGGTTTGAGGATGAAAAGCAGTACTGAATTCCAACCTCGTTCCCAATGATTCATGTAACTGTCTCCAAAAATGGGAAGTGAATTGAGTTCCCCTATCAGATACAATACTCTTGGGCACACCATGTAGACATACAATTCTGCTCATGTATATTTTGGCTAACTTAGCACTTGTATAGGTTGTCTTCACGGGTATAAAATGAGCCACTTTAGTTAGGTGATCTACTACTACCCATATGGAATCATACCCTGACCTGGTCCTTGGTAATCCGGTAATGAAATCCATACCAATCTTGTCCCACTTCCAATCAGGAATAGGTAGTGGTTGAAGCAAACCTGCTGGTTTTTGATGCTCCGCTTTCACTCTACTACACACATCACACAAGGCAATATGTTCGGCGATGTCCCTCTTGAGATTATTCCACCAAAATCTTTCTTTCATGTCCATGTACATTTTGGTGTTACCCGGGTGAATAGAATACAGAGAGTTGTGTGCTTCCTGCAAAATCAGTTTCCGCAACTCCGGGTCTTGTGGAACAAAATACGTTTCCCATGCCATAAAGTACCCTGTTCGTCTTCATGGAAATTTTTGGCTTTTCCTTGGCCAATCTTTTCTTTAATCTATTCAATTTCTTTATCAGTCTTCTGGGCTTCTTTGATCTTGTCCAACAAAGTGGGTTGAACATCCAAAGACATGAGATGTCCTTCAGGCACAATCTCCAATCTGAGTTTTCTGAATTGGGTACACAAATCATCTGGCAATTCTCCTTTGGTAAGGCCATTCACAAATACCTTACGACTTAGAGCATCTGCTACAACATTTGCTTTACCGGGGTGGTATTGCAAACTTAAGTCATAGTCCTTGATAAGTTCTAGCCATCTTCTTTGTCTCATATTAATTTCCTTCTGGGTGAAGATATACTTCAAACTTTTGTGGTCTGTGAACACTTCACAACATTTTCCCAAAAGGTAGTGTCTCCATGTTTTGAGTGCATGGACAACAGAGGCTAACTCTAAATCATGAATAGGATAGTTTACTTCATGAGTTTTGAGTTGTCTCGAGGCATAAGCTACAACTTTACCGTCTTGCATAAGTACTGCACCCAAACCTTGATGAGATGCATCACAATATACTTGGAAATCCTTTTCCAAATCTGGCAGACATAAAACTGGTGTTGTCACAAGTCTCTTCTTTAATTCCTGAAAGCTGAGTTCACAACCTTCAGACCAAGCAAACTTCTTGTCTTTCTTTAACAATTCAGTCATAGGCTTAGCAACCTTTGAGAAATTTTCAATGAACCTTCTGTAGTAACCTGCTAAGCCAAGGAAACTACGAACTTCTTTCACGGACTTGGGAGATTCCCATTTAGTCACAGCTGAAACCTTAGCAGGATCAACTGCTACACCATCCTTTGTCATAACATGACCAAGAAAACCAACTTCCTCTAACCAGAACTCACACTTGCTGAATTTCTCATAAAGTTTATGCTCTCTTAATTTCTCAAGTATCAAACGTAAGTGTCCTTCATGTTCTTCTTTGCTCTTGGAGTAGACTAAGATGTCATCGATGAAAACGACAACGAACTTGTCGAGGAATTCCATGAACACTTTGTTCATCATATTCATGAAGTATGCTGGAGCATTGGTCAAACCAAAAGGCATTACGGTATACTCGTACAATCCATACCTTGTGGTGAACGTTGTTTTAGGTATGTCTTGCTCTCTTATCTTGAGTTGAAAATAACCTGACCGGAGATCAATTTTTGAGAACACACATGCTCCTTCTAGCTGATCAAACAAGTCATTTATTCTAGGCAAAGGGTATTTGTTCTTGATAGTTACCTCGTTGAGTGATCGGTAATCTATGCATAGCCTTTGACTTCTATCTTTCTTCTCCACGAACAAAACTAGGGCTCCCCAAGATGAAGAACTTGGTTGAATAAATCCTTTCTGCAACTGTTCTCCTAGTTGTTTCTTGAGCTCTTTCAGTTCATCAACTGGCATTTTATACGGTCTCTTTGCTATTGGTCCAGAACCTGGTACCAAATCTATTAGAAACTCCACATCTCTATCAGGTGGCATTCCCGGCAATTCTTCCGGAAACACATCCGGATACGCACTCACAATTGGCACACTGTCCATGCTAACCCCCTTAAGATAATTTAGCTTACTTCCTTTAGATTCAAAGTTAGACTTGAATCTGATCCTTTTATTTTCTGGAGTTGTGAGTGAGACAGTATGGTTGGCACAATCTATCACTCCTTTGTACTTAGCCATCTAGTCCATTCCCAATATGACATCCAATCCTTGGGAGTTTAGAATTATCAAGTTAACGGGGAACTTATACTTCCCAAATTCTATGACTAGGTCATGACATCCTGAATTCACTATCATTTCTCCACCAGGAGAACTTACTTTTATAGGACACCCAATAGTTTCTACCGGTAGTTCATTTCTTTCAACAAATGCTCTTGATATGAATGAATGAGATGCACCAGTATCAAAGAGTACAAATGCTGGAATAGAATTGAGTCTGAACTTACCAGCAACAGCATCAGGCTCCTCATAGACCTCCTCCACATTGATGTGGTTCACCTGTCCCTTCTAGAAAGGGTTGGGCTTGATAGATCCTTCAACTTTCTTTTCAGGGCACTCATTTGCATAATTCCCCATCTTCTTGCACTTGAAGCATTCAACCTGACTGATGTCTCTCTTAGCAGGCTGACTTCCACTTCCACTTCCATTACCACTGTGGTGGCTCTTATGTCCACTCTTGTGGTTCTTGTACTTGTTATTGTCATGACTACGGTGATGCTTGTTGTCATGACGGTTGTGGTTGTGGTGCTTGTTGGATTTCCCATGCTTGTGGGATCTTGAGCTTCCACTGTCATCATAATGAGATCGTTTGTGAGACGATCCCGAGCTGTGCTTGTCGGAGTGCTTCCTCTTTCTGCTTTCCACTTGTTTTATTTTGTTCTCCAAAATAGCAGCCTTGTCACAGAGCGACTGATAAGTGGGAACATACGCCACAGCCAACTGCAGATTTAGCTCATCATTCAAGCCTTCAAGAAATTTTTCCTTTCTCTTGGCATCCGTGTCAACTTCATCCGGTGCATAACGCGCCAGATTGTTGAACTCCTCAATGTACTCAGCCACGCTGCGGTGGCGCTGCTTCAGATTGTGGAACTCTTTCTTTTTCAGGCTCATTATTCCTGATGAGATATGAGCAATGCGAAAGCCATCCTCAAAGATAGCCCATGTCACTTCATCTATAGGAGTGGTGATCTGGAAGTTGTCCCACCAAGTGGCGGCTGGCCCTTCCAGCAGATGTGCTGCAAATCTGACCTTTTCAGCATCCGTGCAGCCCACGGTTACTAAGTCCTTGTTCAAAGAACATAGCCAATCGTTGGCCACCATGGGATCAGTCGTCCCGGAGAACTTAGCTGGCCTCAATCTCAGGAATCTGGTAAGCATATCAAAGCCCGGAGGGTTGTTGTTGTTATTGTTGTTTTTGTTGGGGTTGTTGTTGTTGTTGTTATTGTTTTGGTTCTGGATAAATGTTGTCATCATCTGCATTAGCTGTGTTTGAGCAGTCATCATTTGCTGCATTTCTGGAGTGATGTTGGGGTTTGCACGACGGGGAGGCATCTGTGGTTTGTTCAAATAGAGATAAGAATGAGATACCCATAGATGCTTTCATGCACATTACATCACATAAGCAATCACAAGCATGCAACAAGGAAATAAAAAGTTCAACAACAAGATAACAAGTTCACAAGGTAAAACACACAAGTAGCAAGCCATCCACATGTCGGATGGTCCAATAACAAGTTCTCGAATAACAAGTACGATAATAAAAGATAAACGAGTAGTCAAGTCTACTCATAAGCATCAATCTCCTCCTCGACAAAGGTAAGACCTGCGTTCTCCATCGCGGCCTTGTTCTCCTCGATGGTAGTGGTCAAGGACTCTATCTTGGCCTTGAGAGCCCTCTTCTGGGAACGAAGCCTCTCTATCACCGTCTGCTGCTGCTCTAGCTCGAAGTCCTTGGACTGCAGTTCTTCAGTCATGTCCCGGATATTCTTGTTCCTATCCTGGACACGCTTCTCCTGACTCTTGAACTTCCTGTCCTGGGTCTCGAACTTTGCCTCCATTTCCTTGACTATCTCTTCCTGCTGTGCGAAGAGCTTGTCCTTCTCGCGAAGTTGCATCTGGAGCTCATCGTTGCTGAGCATGACATTGGTCCTGTCCATGTCCACATGCCTAATGAGAGACTCTAAGTCCTGGAGATACAGACGTATCGGCTCTGCTGCGTCCCTCGAGTCGTCCTCGAAGTCGATGGACTCTCCATCCTCATCACGTCTTCCGAAGACGTGGAAGTGGGTGCCTCTAACCTGTCGGGAATGTCGACCTAGCAGACGTCCTATCAGGTCCTGCATAACTACCTCCATGCCTCTCTCCCTGTCATCGTGCATAAGCTTGAAGACGATGGCCTCCGTAGTAGGCTCTGTCTGGCGTCCGGGCTGGTTCACCTTGAAGCCCCAGAGGTCCTTCCTCTCGAACTTGGTGAGTGGATGCACCGTGATGGTGGGAAGAGGGAGATTGAGCAAGGTGGTAAGCTCAACGATACGAGGACCAAAGCGGGTAACCTGGAACTCCTCAACAGTGCTGATGGTAATAGGCATCTATTTATAAGATAGAAAAGTTAGAACAACACAATTCAAGATAAAACAAAAGACAAAACACACATACATTTCCTTGGGAAGCAAAACACACAAGTCATGCATACATGAAACCATTACAATAACCAAGGTTCAATCTTATTTTAAGGCATCATTTTGGAAAATAGGGTGATAGGTGGTGGTCCAACTAACGAAGTACGTTTACAATCCTATCTCACTGGATCTGTTGGCTAACACAATGTTCCTAGAAGCAATCAGCCTATCTTGCTCACATGACTCCATCACTAAGTCTATAATGTATCCTCTTAAGGTTTGGTTGGTAGCCTCCAACTCTTGAGTATGTTCCTTCTCTTTCTTCAAGTCTTTTTGGAGGTTGAGCATTCTACACTTGACTCTAGCACTAAGTTCTTTGATAGTCCTCCAAGCTGCTTCTCTTGCTGACTCAAAGAATGTGGTGTGCACCACAGTGTTGGTGTACATGCAGAATCATGTTTCCTTGTGGTTGTCTTCCTTGTTTTTGTACAAGTGAAGTTGCACCCACCAGTACTCAACTCCTTCATCCATCACAGGAAAGCCTTTGTACACAGCTGCACCATGTATTTCCATTGCCACCATGAGGTCCTTGAGAATTTTGGGAAACTCTGTCTCACACTCCAAGGTCATGGTCATGAGTGGTCCTTTCCTTACGACTTCGTTGATGGAGTTCATCTACAAATAGAGATGAGAAAGAGAAGATTAGAAAAGTTTACGAGAAGAATAGACAAGTGTAGAAGTAGTTGAAATTTTTTCCTTAGTGGTTTCCAATCCTAGGGTCATAATCCTACAGGCAACACAGCGCTCTGATACCATCTGTAAGATCCCTCCTTTGTAAAGGAAAAATGATCCCTGTGATTGCAATGCTAGTCCCTGGATCATTGCTAGCATCCACAGTTTAAGATGAAGTACACAGATACAAAGGTCATTTATTACATCCATTCCAGAGATAAAACATAGTCTTTACAACTCAAGGCCACAGGCCTAATACAAGAGTTTGAATAAGTAAATAAATATAAGTCTTCATCTTCATGTGCCACAGGCAAACATGTTGAGTGTAGACTCATGACACCTAATCCTCATCAGAGTAACCTGCAACATCACAAGTTACAGCCACAGTGGGTCAATACTTTTGTAATAGTATTGGCAAGTGATACCTTAGTAAATTTTAAGCAGACTATATTACTATATGCATTTTGGCTAAGTGTAGCTTGGCTTGCTTTGCTCAAAATAGGTTTTTCCTATTAGTTGAAATCACTAAGTTTTTCTTTGTCAAACTTTTCCCCAAGAGACCATCAATAGACATTGAGGTCCTTCACCCTTGTTCACCCACAAGTTTTTACTTAGAAGTTGGAGTGATGAGATTCTTGATAGCTTCCATGTCTTGATGCTCAAGTTGTCCATTGCCATGGACTTGGCTAAGTACTTAGATTTTTCCATCTGCAGAGGTTGTGCACTTTCCCCACCAGACTTGGTTTCACCAAGACAGGACCTTTCAGAAGCCTTCCCTTAGCCAAATGGACGCGTTCCAACCTATCATCCCACTACCACCAACTGTCCAAATGACTAAGTTCTAGCAACCTACGTGATCCAGGCAGAGCCCATATTGCCAAGTGGCTGCACTAGAAGCTTCTCAACACTTGGCCTCTAAAATCCCTTTGTTCCTGGGTGGCTTTCCACAAGTGAGATACACAAGGTAAATCATAGCCATGGGCCTTGTGTAACCACTCAACCAAAAACCACCAAGCAATTACCATTCCACCCAGGTGATTCATTGACTTAGTTGTTTTATTAAGAAAACATAAGTCCATAGACTTAGAAATAATTTCATCATAGCATGTATATATTTTACCAACCCTTGTTTTCTACTAGCTAGGCTAAGCATGGCATAGTAACTTAACTTAGAAATTTCCTAGCAATTCTACAACTACTTAGGATTTCCCAACATGGCATTTGGCAAAAATAGTAACATGCAAGACTTAGCAAAATATTTCTAATACTTGTATAAAATATAGGGATAGTAATATTCATGAAGTACCACTTGCCTTGGTAGTTGGGAGAGTAGCACTCTTCACAATCACAATCACTAGCACCAAAGTCTACACAAAGAATATAATCACAGTCACATACAAGTCATATACAAGCAAAAATATATATGCATGCATGCAAGATGCTAAGTGATGATTTTTGAAACTCAACCAAGCAAGTGCATAGTACTGAATCACAAACAAGTAAAAAACTTGCTAAACCAAGTTTATTTTACACTAAAATAATTTCCTAAACAAATTCTATACTCAAAATAGTCCTAAACAAGTTTCTGCAAATAAAATCATTTTAACAGAAACTAAACATTAAACACATTTCATAAACAGAAAGGGCTTGTTCTCCTGATTCCAACGGTATAAAATTTGTCAAATTCTAACGTGTGGATCAAAAGTTATAGCTAAATCAAATTTGATTACAAATCTGATTCAAATTCTGTTTTTAAACTAAACCCTAGCCACGCGTCGCGCTCTGATTCGTCGGTACCGCTTAGCGTGGATCGACTAGCGTGGACCGTCAGATCCAACTAAACGCGCACGGCTCAGATTGTTACTTACCCCTTCGATGCAGATCTGATCGAGAGCGTTGGATCTAGATCCTACGGCTGCTACTCGCGTGACCATAGACTAGCGGCGCTAGCGGCGGCGACTGGCGGCGGCGCGTCTGTCAGCAGCGGCGCTGGCGTTCTAGGTCGTCCGGGGAGGGAAGAGTGTGCTTACCAGAACCGCGGGGTCGAGGCGAAGCTCAACGTGGAGGTGGCTTGGCAAGGGGCGCTCGGAGTCATCGGGGATTCCTCGCCGGAGTTCGTGGACGCGTCGGGTACGGCTGCTGTCGACGTTGGCGAGGTTCTGCGTCGCGCTAAGTCAAAAGGAGTGCACCGTTAGATGCGCAAGACGATGGGGATCCTAGACGTATCAGACAGAGGGCAAGGGGCGGCTGATACTTACGGGGAAAGGTCGCCGGAGTTCGTGCAGAGAGCGGCTGCGCTCGGTCGAAGTCGTTGCCGAAGCTACAGACCATGCGAGAACAAACGGGGTGCGTCAGTAGATGCGCAAGGAGTTGCTGAGCTTGATAGCATGAGTCAGGGACAGAGGGGGACACGGTGCTCACCAGAATTCGTCGGCGCGGTCGTCGGAACAGCGGCGGCGTCGAGCGAGTTGCGAGCAGCCTGGTGGCGTGGAGAAGGAATTGGTTGAGGGGAAATGGCCGCGAGAGAGAGGGGATTAAATAGGTAGAGGCTCGACAAGATACGCCCAGTGATTCAATGCCAATTACCTCGCGGAATCAAAGCAGCAATGGGCAGCGGCGGAGTTCGTGCGCGGAATTTTGGGGAAGACGATGATGACGTGGAGAGGGCCCGCTCGTCAGCGAAACAAACCGAAGGGAGGTGGGGTCTGGGTGTCAGCGACTCGCTGGGTGCGTCCGCGCGTGCAAGAGAGAGAGAGAGAGGTGGCCCGGGTGGGCTAGTTGGGTTGCGTCTGTTGCTGGGCCAAATTCCTGGCGCCGGCCCTTTTCCAATTCTTTTCTCTTTTCTTTTTCTGTTTTGATTTTCTGGATTGGTTTTCAAATGAATTCAAACTTTGTTTGAATTCAAATCTTTTTGGGGGTTTTGTAGTGTGCAACAGTCACAAAACTTGGCATAAAACCATGTGATCACTTTGAGTTGGCTAGGTCATTTTTGGAAAAACCAGATAACAGGGACATTACACTTGGTTTGCAAATGTTTGAAAATGGTTTTTGAAACCATTTCTATTTTGTAAAATTTTGTTTAAATTCCACACTCAATCCAATCAACAAGGGAGACAAACAATCTTGGTTTAAAACATTCAAGCTCTCAAATGGGGATGGCCATTTGATTTAAGTTTGCTCACATAAAATGATAGCACTATGTGCTTCTGTTTTCTTGAAATGGGTTTGAAATTGATCTCAATTCTATATGCATGCATGAATGATATGCAATCTTTGAAATCATGAATTTAGTGATGTTACAGCACCAAATTATATTAAGGAGAGACAAGACATCATTGATAAGATCAGGGATAGACTGAAAATAGCTCAGAGCAGGCAGAAAAGTTATGCGGATCAAAGCCGAAGAGCATGGCATCCAGAAGTGGGAGATATGGTATATTTGAAAGTAAGTCCAATGAAAGGAGTAAAAAGATTCAGAGTTAAAGGGAAATTGAGTCCAAGATATATTGGACCATTCAAGATACTGAGTCAAAACAGAACTATAGCTTATGCTTTAGAGTTACCATCAAGATTGGCTCAAGTGCATAATGTTTTCCATGTGTCACAACTTCGCAAATGTTTGAAAGATCCAGATGATGCAATAACACATCAAGAGATAGAACTACAAGTAGACCTGACTTATATTGAAAAGCCCTGTAAGATTCTGGAAGAAAACTGGAAAAGATTGAGGAACAGAGCAATCAAATATTGCAAGGTACAGTGGGAACATCACCCTGAGAGGGAAACCACATGGGAGAAGGAAGAGGATTTAAGAAAAGCTTATCCAGAACTATTCAGGTACATCTCCACAAACTTCGGGACGAAGTTTAATTTAAGGGGGGAAGTCTGTAACATCCCAGTATTTCAGACCTAACGAAGGGTATATTTAGGAATATGAATTGTTGCATGCATTCATTTGTGAAAATGTGGGTAAAATTTTCGCCAAATAAAACCTTGAGTGATCAATGTTTCTTTCTTACTTTGAGATTAGGTTTAGTCTTAAAAGAGGATTGCTATAAACTTTGATATGATCTTAAAGGAATTGTGTGTGTTTTGAAATGAGTTTGAATTTTAAAACTTAAGTGTTTGAATAATAATTTAAGTGATTTAGATATAAATTTTGAACCTTAAATTAATTAATAGATAAGTATTATAACTTAAATCTCATCAAAAAACAATAATGAATATGAAATTCATTTCATATTATTAATACATAAACAAGTTGCAAAGAATGTAACTACTGAAGTCATTCCAAACTTCAAAAGAATAAAGAATAAGAATAATCTTTATTAACAATAATATAATCTTTATTAAAATAAAATAAAATAAAAATTACAAGAATAATAAAAGAAAAATTACAAAAGAATAAGAAAATTACATTTGAAAATCTACTAACTATTCTATATCTAAATCTACACTAATCTTCATCTTCATCTTTGTACCTCCAAAACAAAGACAAAATAGAAACAAAATAAGATTAGTGTTAGTATTATTTCTCTCAGACATATTATAAAAAGGGGCAAGTTTCACCAAAAATTAGTGTTATTTCTCTCAAAACAAAGAAATGCACTTGACAAACTCATCATTGAGAAATGTTATAAAAAGGGGCAAGTTTCACCAATATAAGATTTCATCTTTCATAAATTCAAAGCCAGAATGCAAATGACAGCCAAGAGGGATCAATTCACCAGCCAGGTAAATGTAATCTGGTAATAGTAAGTTCAAAATTTCTGAACCTATCCACATGTGCATAGCAGGCACACAAGATGGACACACACCAGCATGCAAATGGTGTGCTGTCGACCTCACAAGCACAACCAAATCACACAAAACCACAACACAGCCATGGAGGAAGCACTAGTGCATATCTCCACTACACATCACACAAGAACAACCAGGGTAGACAACAAGAACAACAGCAAAACCAGACCAACCAAGGATCAACCAAACATCACCAGGATGGTGACATAAGGAGGGGAATGGATCAAGTGGACAGCAAGATCAAGCCCAGGAGCTAGGAGGAGCAGGCTAGCTCAAGAGCAAGAAAAGTAGTCCATCAAAACCAGATCAAGATCATCATCACCAACTTACTACACCATCATCAGATTTTGTGGTGAGTTTCATAAAACCTTCACATGATCTAATCATCTTACTCAAAGAGAAACATGTGTTGTTTTATAAAAACAAAATCTCAGAAAGCACCCAAGAGGGGTGAATCCATCATAGGGATTTCTAAAACTCTAAAGGCAAACCACTAAGTACCAAGGTTCAACCAGAGCTCAGAGCAACATCCTTGCTCTGGTTGTCCAACAATATTTTACCAATCAATCATGCATATACCTATGATCTATTTCTAGGCACATCCCTAAAGGAAGGGTAGCACCTTAGGAACAAATCCATAGGATCCATAACATGATCAAGCTCACTATCATTTTTCCAAGCTTTGATTCAATAAAGAATAGCTGGTACCACTACCAAGACTATCTAGATGAACCAATTAGATAAGATTTGAATCCCTAAGCCTCAGACCAACATCATTGGTCTTAGGAAATTCAGATAAGAGCATCTATATTTATCTTTCAAAGCCAAGATTGCCTTAAGCATAAACTAACCAAATCCATGGTTTTGAATCAAACTTGTGTGCCATACCTGATGGTGTCACAAGAACAATCCAATATGAATCAGGAAAGACAGTAAATCATCATAGATTCAGACAATCAACTAACTAATCATTTTCCTGTAAAACAGGAATCATAACTAGGATATTCCTATAATACACTTCACTGTTTGAGATCATAATTTATCCAAACCACATGTTAATTCCCAAGCTAACAGCACTAAGACAGTAGCTGTATCTTATCATAGTTATGACCATGAATCTAATAAACAGTGGAAAGCTATCAGATCATTAGCTTAACCAAGCATGCTTCCCAAACAACTACATCATCTGAATCAGATGCAATCTCAAGCATCAAATCATCTAGTAAGTCACCAGAAACATCATAGATCATTCTTAGCGAACAAGCCAATAAGCAATTAGCATGTGTACAAACCATCCAAACATGAATCCAATCATCCAGTACATGATCAATCACATAACAGGAACCCTAAAATGGATAATCATCCTAAACGGAATCATACCATAGACAGAAAGGACACTGCCAGTTTCTAGCATCAAATCAACAAGCACAGAAAGCACCAAGGGAGAAGAATCAAACTCACCGTAGGTCCTCGCTGAAGAAATTGAAGACGAAGCAGATTGGCTGACGAACCTACGGCGGCACAGGGAGCACCCAGGGGGCGCTACAACCTGCACCGGCCATGGCGGCGGCCACAGCAGCACATGAATCCACCACACCACCATAGACGGGACCACGGCGATGGCGACAGCACTTTTCCCTAACCCTAGGGTTCGGGAACAGGGTGAACTTGGCCACGGTGAAGCCCCGAACTCAAATCTAATTGGATAGAACGAACGAGCATCGTCGATAACCCCCTAATGCACCAGGCGGTGGCCGAAGCGGCCGACGGCAGCAGGAATCAACGGTGGTGGCATCGCTGACCACGAGGTCAGAGGAGGAGAGGATAAGCTCGAGGGAGAGAGAGAGAGGCAGTGAGGAGTGGGCTGAGCTAGGCCAGACCCTTCGGGGTGGCTCTTTTGTCTATAATTAATGGGCCACTAGGGCCCAATAAGAATAATCAGCCCAGAAACAATTCTAGGCCTGTTTATATAAAAAGAAAAGACCAAAATACCCTTGGACTTAATAAAATTATAGAAAATAAAATAAAAGTCCAAAATTATAAATAAAATATTTTTGGATTCACAAAAATCCAAACTACTCAAATAAGTTAAAATATAAAATTTTAGACATTTAAATTTTATTAAGAATTTTGTAAATTATATATTCCTTATTGAATTTTACAAAATTATTGAAATGTGATAAAATTAATTAAAATTCACTTTCATTATGTATTAATGTTGTAGTATTTTATAAAAATACTAAATAAATATTTAATCACCAATTCTAATGTATAATTAATAATTCCTAAAAGGATTATTAAATCAATAAAAGGAAAATAAAATAAAATAACTCAATATATGTTATAAATATTAAAGAGTAATATTTATAAATCCTTTATTACTAAAAAGGAACTTTTGGGGGTAAATGCATTACATTACTTGCATAATCATCTTTGCTTCTTTAAATATTGTCCTTACCGGGCAATAATGATGTTTTTGTAGAACTAGAAGCTCAAGGTCCAGTGCAAGCATCAGACTTCACTACCTTGCCATCACAAGGCAAGTCCATCACTTGCAAAGTATTTGCAAATTGTGTGTTATTATATATGCTATAAAAGAAAGAAAATAATATTTTCATAAATAAATAAATCATAGATATCATCCTAAGTGGTGATATAATGGAGCAATAGAACTTAGAGTTCTATTTGCAACAATGATGATCAAGTAGGGACTTAATAACCCCTGACATCAGTGATTCTAGCGCCGTATATTACGTGTTAGCCATGAGATTTGGAATGGGACAGAGAAGTCAGCTATATCTTCTTCCTCTCGCATGAAGCTGGATGTGCAGGTCGTGGCTGTTATCCTCATAGCGTGCATATTAATTGGTAATTCATAGAGGATATGCAACATATGGGTGGGAACCCTCATCGTCCCACGATAGTTCCGGCATCTAACGGTTTGTACAAACCATTGCCGTAATTCTATATGTGGGCATGGTGTACACCAAGGAGGCATGCGGGGTCGCGAAGGGGGCAGTGATTGGCTTGGACCAACTACCGGGCCCCACATCATGGAATTGTGGACGGGAAAGTACGCCCGGTTGTGCAACAAGGAGTTGATCTCTCATGGGTAAAGTAACGCACCTCTGAAGAGTGTAAGAACTGTAACTTGTTACTCCCTGTTCCGGGAAGGAGGTACGAACGCGGCAGGAAAGGAACTCCATGAAAGTTCTGGTCAACCTGTGAAGGCTGATTGTCATAGTTTTTTGGAATAAAATCAATCTTTGAAGAAAGATTTACAAAAACTGCATAGTGCTAAGGATTTATAATCCGAGGTGGTAGTTAGAGCATCAAACTTCCCACCTTGCATATAATGAACTTGTTGGGTAACGCTGTTACTCATTCTTTCCTTTGATCCCTTGCTTAGACTCTGAGGATCCCAAAGATGTGCCAATGTATGCAGTCGAATGCCAAGAAGATGTGTTCTACGAGGAACCTGATCTGTCCGGAGGAGTTGAAGGCGTGGATTATGAGATCCGCTATGGTGTCAATGAGAATGAGTCCAATTAAGTATCTAGTTAGTAGTAACTAACGGAGCCGAGCAGCATGAACTCTATAAAATAAGCTGCTGAGCCCCACTCCTAGTGGGAGTTTTTACTTTTAAAATTTCCGCTGAACACTTTATATTTTGGTTTGTAAGTTGGATCTTTTGGAAGTCTTGAACTTCCGATATTGTAATAATAATAATGTGTGTACTTTTGTAATATGGACCCGCAATGTTTCTGTTGTACCACTCTGAGGGATGTGATATTTACGGAACGGTGTTCTGTGGATGTCATGTCAACGAATATAGTGTACTACACATGCAGTGGTATGTTGGGTCACCGCACCCTGCTCCCCTCCTGGCCTAGAGAGGGACTGGGAAGATCTCGGGGACGGGCCTGCGGGGCTTATCGCAGACCGCGTCCTCGCCTACAACGTCGCAGACTACGTGCGCTTTCGGGCCGTCTGCCGCTCCTGGCGACGGTGCTCCGCTGACCCGCGTGTGCAGAGCGGGCTCGGCCGCCGGTTCCATCCCTGGCAGTAGACCATGATCCGCGAGGAACTCGCCTCGCCGGACTACCGCTGCTTCCTCAACACATCCACCGGCCAGTGCGTCCAGGTCGACATCCCGGAGCTCCGCGACCACGAGCTGCTCTCCCTTACCCCCGAGGGCCTCCTCGTTCTGGTCCACAAGCCACACTGCACTACTGTCCGCCTGCTCAACCCGCCACCTCACGCCTGCTCAACCCACTCACCCGCCACCTCATCGAGCTCCCGCCGCTCACCACCCTGCTGCCTCTGGAGGATCACAACAAGCTATCTCCATGGGACATCCACACATACTGCCCAACATGGGGCTCCGGCATTGCCGATGATGATTGAACAGTGGTGCTCTGCTTCAACAGCCTTGCCATGCTTGGCGTCGCCAAGCCTGGCGACACTGCTGAAATACAATAGTCATGGGATGACAACCACACCCTTAATGTTTAAGGGCCGTTTTTACTGGTTTTATGGCAATGTTATCATGGTACTGAAAACCGGTGCAGATCAGCCACCACGACTGGAGGTGGCTGCCAATCGGAACATGTGTATCTCCCCAATTTGAGAGAGTGTGCACCTCATCAACATTTTTGGGCAGCTGATGTCGGTGCACCGTCACGGCGGATATACACTGGGGAGGGAATTGGGTTGGCGGTGCGACATGTGTCGAGTGGATTTGGACACTGGGAAACTATTCCCAGTCAAGATCTTGGGCGGCACAGGTCGTGCGGTGTTCATGGGCATGTATTTCTCTCTCTCGCTATCTCTTGAGGTTTTCCCCTCCGGATCCCTTAGTGCTGATACCATCTACTTCAGCTTCGATGTCAATGGAGAAAGTTGTGGAAAGTTGGAGCATATCATCTCGCAGATGGAAGCGTTGAACTGCCTTGCCACGGCCACATACTCTTGCTGACTGTCTATCTTTGTCCAATACCGCCAAAGGAGCTATCCCATTTCATTGATAAATTAGCATGCATGGTTATGCAGTATATATGCACTCTTTATCCCATTTAGTTAGCTAGTATTTAAGTATATGTATCTAGCTAGAGTTATGTATGGATGACTGGTTGTTGTGCTTACATACAGATTTGTAAGCATCCATCTGGCTAGCCTAGTGAGAAGAGGAGTTTAGTCTACTAGTGTTATGATATGAGGATGTGATGCTGAATCAATAACGTATTGTTTCATCTTGAATATTGTGCTAGAGAATTTGTGTACTTGCGACTGAATTTAGTTTGGAGAAGATATTAATCTATATACTGCTATTCTTCTTTATTTACTTATGCAACAAGGTGCTTGTGCCATAAAGGCTAATACAATTTATATATTTCCCTTGAGGCATCCAATCATTTTGGGATGAACAATGCTTTTTTCGAGGTGTTTGGAGTATTATGATATGAACCTGGTAACGCTAACACAGTAGCAGATGTTCTTGTTTGGATATATACGTATATAATCAGGAGATAGTTTCCGACTAGCTAGAAATGTGAGGCAAGTTGCTTGCATTTGAATCCATGTAGGAAGGGGAGCATAGCAGCATTTTTTGCCACCTGTTGGATACCTTCCATCCCTAGAAATAACAGAACCATCCAACTGCAGTGTGATCAAACTAGAAATAAATATTTTCTCTTCATAGATGCCGGGAAGAACATAGGGAGTATTTCTTAGTTCTCCAAATATTGTTACCTTGCCAATGCAATCTGCAAGCATTCATTGTTAAGGGTTATATATGTTTTTTTAGCTGGAAGTAGTTCTTCTACCTGTCAAATACACCTTCATTTGCCATTCATAATAAAAGGTCAATATTATGTTTATCCATCTGCCACCTAAAATACTCCTAAATCCTGTTGTTAAGGCTGTTTTACTCATCCACACTTTCGTATTTTATGTGGTTATCTAGAGGCATCAAAACATGTCGATAGAAAGTACTCCCTCCGTCTCAAATGAGTTGTCTCAACATACAGATTTGTAAGCATCCATCTGGCTAGCCTAGTGCGAATAGGAGTTTAGCCTACTGATCTTATGAGGATGTGATACTGAATAAACAAATTGTTGCATCTCACATGTTGTGCTAGAAAATCTATGTACTTCATTGTTGCATCTCGCATTTGTGCTAGAAATCTGTGTACTTGAGACTGAAATTCGGTTGGAGAAAATATCATCTTTAATGCTTTTTTTATTTTACTTATTATGCAACAAGTTGCTTGATAAATGCTAATACCATTTGTATATTATTCTTGAGATATCCAATCATCTTCAGATAAGTAATGAATGTTTCAAGAGGTTTGAAGTATTATGAACCTGCTAACAGCTAACACAGTATCACATATTATTTTTTAGATATATATAATCAGGAGATAGTTACTTGCATTTAAATCCATGTTGGAAGGGGAGCATATCAACACCTTTTAGAACCTGTTGGACATCCACCATCCCTAGAAATAACAGAATCATGCAACTGCAGTGTATATATGACCAACATAGAAATAAATATTGGCTCTTCATGCATAGTGGGAAGCAAATGTGCATAGTTCGTGATATCAAAATTTTCATGGGCCATTTCAGAGGCAAATATGCCCGAATTCATGTACTAACCTTTTGGTTCCCACAGAAAACCAGGTGCCAGGAAAAAGAAGAACACTAGGCTAAGCATATTTGTTACTGCATCCTTTGAATTGTTGTTTGCAGTATGGTATTCTTTATCCTCATCCAGGAGACCAGGAATATCTCCTGATATTTAAGACTATAATTTTACTAGTTGGACATAGTAAAATAAATACCCCTTCAATTGTAATCACCTTCGCTACTGCTAAGGCTGCAGGGATACATGAATCATATTCAAGGGCAAGTCCGGCTGCCAGCACATCTGATTGCCCTGAACATAGGTCCAGAAATACTGCTCTAGTGTTGTTGTGGATAGTTTCTCGGCCTGTGGTATCTCTATGTTTACTAAACATTGAGTTTTTATTTCCTACTCCTCTACCAAAGTTGTGTTTAATACTCAGCACAATCACAACCACAACCATTGAAATCTAAAGGCAGAGTTTAAGCTTCTTGTGTTATTTTTTCACCTCACGCTTGCTACAACCCCATTGCCACCGCTGTGGTTATGATTGCTTAGGTGTTTGTTCAAGGGTGGGTGTGATCGAGTTCTCCTCTCACTTTTCGTTTACTGATCGGGTAAACTACGAGCTATGTTTTTTCCTTTGTTTTGGTATAGCACGCTGATTTAGGTAGCGTAAGTATCTGTTTGATAAAATTGACTACTTCAGCTGAGATCTAGATGGAGGCCTTTTTGAAAGCTCGTTGCGTTTACAAGGACAGTTGGCGGAGCCCTGAAAATGTGTCTTCTTGACAAAAAAGCCAAAATACACCTTTTTAGTTGGCACTAGCATCTAGTAGTATATTCATAATACCATTATGACATTGACTTAAGTAACTGGCCGATACAAGATAAGGCTATGCACAGGATGGCAGAGTTGTGTTTAATACTCAGCACAGGATGGTAGAGGAGCCCTGCAAAAATGATGAAATTGTTGTCTGTTAGGATGGCAGTAATGATTTAATCATCCTTTTGGTACGGAATTGAGCAGGAGGTAGAGTTGCCAGGTGGGATTTCAGAGCTGACTGAGGGAGATCTGGAAGCGGACCCATGACGAGAAAAAGGGAATCAGAATCAAGAAAGAGGGCTGGGAGAAGATGCATGTTCACATAGAGTGGTAAGGAATTCCTAGCCGTTGCTGATATGGTCTCTTTGGCTGCTGGTTTTGCTTGTCTTGGTAAGTGTGCCAGTTCTAATATCATGGTTGTAACTTGTAAGTCGTGAAAAAACATAGTCACTGAAAGTACAAAGGAAGTCGCCTAGAGGGGGGTGAATAGGCTTTTAAAATTATTACGGTTTAGGCTCAAGTAAATGCGGAATAAAACTAACGTTTAATTTATTAAGCATAAAACCTAGCCACTAAGTTCACCTAGGTGCACCAACAACCTATGCTAAGCAATACAAGCAACAAGGTGATAGCAAGGTATAAATACTTCAAGCACGATGGCTATCACAATGTAAAGTGCATAAGTAAAGGGTTCGGTTGAGAGATAATCGATGGACGCGGAGGCGAAGATTTGTTTCCCGAAGTTCAATTCCAAAGAAGCTACGTCTCCGTTGGAGAGGTGCGATGGCGCAATGCTCTCCGAACACCACAAATGGCTCACCTCGAGGTGTGGTAGCTCGATGCTCACCCAACGCCACACAAGGCCTCACCCCGGATGCGGAAGCACGCAACTCACCGACGCCACAAAAGTCTCACCCTATTCTCCCAAGTGCGCACCATAAAAGGCGGGCACTTGCTCCACTATGGGACGCTTGAGGGCGGTCACCGAACCCGTACAAGATTGGGGCTAACTCCACAACTCAATTGGAGGCTCCCAACAACAAAGCCACAAAAGGCCAACAATGCCACAAAAGGCCAAAATCGCCACAAAAGGCTACAAGACCACAAAAGGTCAACAAGACCACAAAAGGTCAACAATCCAACCACACAACCGTCTAGGGTTCCAAGGAACCCAAGAGAAATAAGCTCACAAGCTTGAACTCGCCGAATCTCCAAGGAGAACTCAAACCTATGCACCAAATGCAAGGGCAAGTCCTTCTCTCCCAAATTCCAACAAAGCTACAAAAGCTATTGGGGGAATAAGGGAGGAAGAACACAAAAGGAGAACACAAAACTCTCCAAGATCTAGATCCCAATGATTCCTTCACAAAGAAGGGATTTAGCTTAAGGGGATTGTAGATCTAGATCTCCTCTCTTAAATCCCTCAAAAAGATGCAAGAATCATAGGAGGGGAAAGGGAGAGGGAAAGCTTCTTCAAGGTTGACAATGGAGGAGAGAGAAAAAGCCAAGAACCAAGAAGAAAAGCCGATGCCCACGAAGGGGAAAAGGAGCCCCTTTTAAAGGGCTCCCAGATCTGCCCATTATGGGCATTCGCGACTCCTGGCCGGAACTTCCAGTGGGAGGCCGGAACTTCCGGTGGCACACAGCCAACGGTCAAAAACTGCGGAGCGAGAAACTGAAAAAGCGAATCCTGGTCGGAACTTCCGCCGGTTCACCGGAACTTCCGGTGGGAGCGAAACTTCCGGTGGAAGTTCCGCCAGAAGTTCCGTCAAATAGACATATTCAAAATAGAAGGTTACTGAACGTGAGCGGAACAAGACCCGGAACTTCCACCGGAACTTTCGGCGGCAAAGATGCCCTAGCGGAAATTTCGGTGGGAAGCCGGAACTTCCGGTCAGGGAAATTCCAGAATCCAGAAAACCAGAAACGCAATAACTTTTGCATCCGAACTCCAAACGGGATGAAACCAATTTTGTTGGAAATATTGGGTATCACCTTGGGAGAAAATATCATGAATATATATGTGAAGTATCCCCCAAGGTATGGAGCCGAAAAACTCGCAAGATCAAAAACCGCAATAAGATATGCAAGTGAAATCCTTAGATGATGAACTAGAGCTTGTTATGATGGTGACCACAAGCTCTAGATCCTCTCATGGACAAGAACCAAATAACAACCAAGAAAGATGATGCTATGAATGCAAAGGTTTGAGCTCTCTCCGAACGATGCATACGAGACACCCGCTTGAGAGCCCCTCTTGATAGCACGGCTATCTATCCTAAACCCGGTCTCCTAACTAACAATACGAGACCGGAAAAAGAAAAGCCCTATCAAGAACATACCTTTGCCTTGAGCATCCCACTTGAACTTGATGTAGACCGTCTTGTTCTTCTATAGTGGGAACACCTTTCTTGGATGCTCTTGCTTGATGAAGATGAAGACTTGCGAATTGCTCCCCCATACTACATCGGGAAACCTCTTCTTTGAACTTGTCTTCATCATTCCATGAGCACGAGGATGGCAAGCTTCAAGCATGAGATCTTTTAGAGATGGCGCATCTTGAGCTCGCCCTTCTTCATCCCTACTTAAGGTTGATCCATCTTGATGCAACTCTTTGCACATGCCTTGATCGACCTTCAAGCTCCTTCTTTCTTTATGATTCTAATGGGCACAAAGCCCTTGGACATTTCTTCATCTTCCAACCTTGAGACCAACACATGGCCCAAGCGATGCCAATGGACAAACCTACAAGTGAAACTCAATTTACACATTAGTCCATAGAGATTGTTATTAATTACCAAAACCACACATGGGGGCATACATGCCCTTTGAGTCACTCTGATCCAAATTAATTTACTCGGTTTTGTCTAGATTTGGAAGTATCTAGTACTAAAACAAGTCTAGATACATCCGAATCTAGACAAATCTGAGTCAATTAATTTGGATTGGAGGGAGTATATAACTACAATTGTGAATATTTCATGTCAAACTTGGATTCCTTTTATTTTCTGCAGTGCGCCACACCCCAAAAGACTTATTTTTAGGAACAAATGGAGTATTTCTTAGTTCTTCTAATATTGTTACCTAACGAATGCAATATGCAAGCATTCATTGTTAAGGGGTATATATATTTTTCTAGCTGGAAGTAGACTGTTCTGCTAGCTGTCGAATACACCTTCAGGCAATATTTTATCCAACTGCCACCTAGAATACTCCTGAATCCTGTTGTTAAGGCTGTTTTAATTATCTGCACATTTTGTTTGTCTTATTTGGCTATCTAGAGGCATCAAAGCATGATAGTTATAAAGTATTTTATTTGTGCTGGACTACTGGTTGATCTTTGCAATAACCCTGCAAGGCTTAAAGAAATTGCTTGTCTAGCAGGTTCCATGATAATACTGCTAATATTGGGTCCTGATACTTTTTTGCATGTTTCACTATCCAAGACAAATGATTGTTCGCTGTTACTTTTATTATTTTCTCTTCTAACCATGGTCTTGATCTCACAAGCAACTTTACAGCCCATAATTTCTCATTTAAAATTATGTTTATAGGTTTTACCCTCGGAAAACTAATGAACGTGAATGAAGATTATGGAGAATATTCTTCAATAGCAAGGTTTGTAACTTATATACTACATTATTTAGCAACACCCTATGTGTGCTTTATCCATTTTACATTATAATGAGCTAGTGGAGTCATGTCTTCTCTTCACTTGTACTTCTCTCAAGGCTGACAAATTTCAGTGCAGGCAGGGGTCTGGAAGTGCATGACTCAGCATATATGGTGGATTTGTGAAATGGTGTATGGGAAAAGTAAGTAATCTATTGGTTACGGTAGAGAAAGTGCATTTGTTAATGCTTGCTTCTGTTGGATAATAATTGAGCTTGACTATAGTATACTTGTAGAATGATGATGGAAGTGACAGTATGGCAGTATAACTTGGTGATGAGTTGTGTTGGGATGATCTTGTTATAATCATAGCAGTGGAATGTCGTTATGATCTCTTTATATAGAAAGGATCCGTTTCATACAATTTATTATTGTATTTTGCTTTTGGAGTTATGGTTACCTTACACCTAGACACCTAGCTAGTGACAACGCTTTAACACTTTTATCCCTACATTTCTTTCTTATCACGTTGCTTCATGAATTAGGTCAATTCAAAGCATAAAAGAAACCAGTAGCACCAGTGGGACGTGAAATGCTGTCGAAACAAGCCCCCTCTTATTTGTGGGCCATTATCAAGTTTTTTCCTTTCGGAAAAATTATGAAGGTGTTTTGGTGTTTTTAGCTTACTGTTTCTTGCTCTCGTTGTGCACTGCCTTGTTCTTGTATTCCAGACGGTAGTGCAACCCGATAGAGTAATTCAACTTGATTTGTTAAGTGTGAACCTGTAATTTAACTTAATTCTGTATATCCGATGCACATGACAAGGTCAGACGGTTGCTAATTAGAGCTTGTTAGTTTTTGGTCAAATCTCATTATCCGTACTTCGTATGCTAGGAGAGTTAAATTTCCTTGTAAAGTTTTTTTGAAGCTGAGAATACCTTTGCTTACCTAGGTTTTCTGTTGGTTAGTTGTCAAATATGGCATTCTTACCCGAGGCAATTTAATAAAGAAAGAATGGAAAGGTTCTAGTTTTTGTGAGTTCTGTGATACCCATGAAACGCAGGAGCACCTTTTCTTTTCTTATCCGTTAGCTCGGTATGTCTGGAATGTGGCTAGGATATCCCTGAACATTAGGACAATGCCTAATTGATTCTTTGAATTGTATCAGCAATGTTTCGCTACTTTTTCCGGGATTGACAGAAAGGCAGTTATGATTTGTGCTGTTGCAGTTTGTCGCATTTTGATGAAAACAAGAAATAAATTGTATTTCCAAGGTGTTCACCCTAAAAATGTTATTCTTTTTGCATGTCATTTCCTGAACTCTCGAGAAAAAATGCAGAGAAGCGCGCTACGAAATCTTCTTCAGCAGGGGGCTAAGAGGATGGCTAAGGTGGCACACAAGTTCTTTCTTTTGGTTGTTCCAGTTTTACATGTGTAGGTTTTGTCCATCTGACCAACCCCGTCGCCCCCCTCGCCCCCCGAGGGCGACGGGGGGCTCTTCCCCTTATCCGGCACCTTCCTCCCCCTCCAGCCTCCTCCCCCTTCACCACCGCTGGCAGGGGCCACCGGGGGCAGCCCCGAAGATGCCGCCAGCGGCGGGCAGCCTTTTACCGCGGCTTGGAGGCGGGTTCGGGAGCCATGTCCTCCTGGCGGCGGTGCGTTTCGGGCGGCGGCGGCCCTGCTCTGACGGGCAGGTGCGGTGGCGGTGGCGCGGCCGTGGCGGCGGGGCAGCGCGACACTGCTCGTGGCGGGTGGCGGCCGGGCTAACGGCGGCCAGTCCCTGCGTGCCCAGATCGGGCCCTTAGGGCTCCATCTGGGTCTCGGGTGTTCTGGCGGGTTACCCCTGTGCCTCTCTCGATTTGTAGACATGACAGGGCAGGGGATTCTGGATCGGCGGCGTCCATGACCCACCGGTTGCAGCGTGGTTGCGAGCTTTACGGGCCCATCTGAGCCTGACCGGACCCTTTTGGGACCGATGTGTCCCCACGGGGGCTTTACGGGCCTGCGTGCCCGATCGGACCTAATTGGGACTGGTGTGCCCGCGGCCGCGTCCGATCGACTACCGCATGCGGTGGAGGCAGTTCACTCTGTGCGGTTGCGGTACTGCTGGCCCCGATTTTTCCTGCTTTTCGCTTCTGTCCTACAGACCCCGCGATTGTATCCTGAGTGAGACGATGGGGGAGACTTCATGACCGGAGTGGCGCATGCTCGTGGATGACAAGTTTGGTGGTGGCGAGGCCTTGTCCTCGTAGGGCTTCTATGCAAAGGATCGATCGGGGGGTAGTGGTTAGGGTTTTTGGGAGAAATCCTTGTCGGATCGACCGACACCGACGCGGTGCCATCCTCGGGTGGCACCAGTCCTTCCTAAAGGGTGTCGTGGCTACCCTACCATTTCCCTCTGTGTGCCGAGGGAAACCCTAGGACCATTCTCTGGTCTGGGCAACATCGTTGGCCTCCCTTCTTGAAGGTGCTGCTTGGTGTTTATCGAGTCATTGCTAGAAGCATGGTGGAACTTCTCTGGAGGGCGCAACGGACGCGAGCCACCTGCGTTTAGTCGATCTGCCTATGCCTCCATTTTGTTTCTGCTTTGTTCCTTTCTTTTGGGTGTGTGTTTGCTGCTGCCCCAACATTTTCTTTCTTTTCGATCTCGTGTGGTTGTATTGTCTTTGGACGTTGTGCTGTCTGGCCCAGCAGCGGTCTCACATGTGTGCTTTATTTATAAAGCGGGGCGAAAGTCGGTTTCGAGGAGGAGGTTCTGTCCATCTGGACCAGAACGAGGGGGTGTTGTCCCTCTTGTTTTCTGCATTTTTGTTTCTGCACGGATGGAATTGTTACATCGAAGTGAATAAGATCCAAGGCTCGGTCGATCGATTGAATGGAGGAAACAAGTTGGAGAGAGATTTTTTTGTCGTATGAGTAGAAACCACATGTCATCATGTTTGACATGTTTTTCAAGTTCAAAACAATTGTTTAATTTGATGTCTATTTATTTCCTTGTACTCCCTCCGTCCCAAAATAGATGTCTCAAATTTGTCAAAATTTAGATGAATCTAGACACTATTTAGTATATAGATTTATCCAAAATTTGAAAAACCTAAGACATTTATTCTTGGACGGAGGGAGTATTATTCCCTGGTAATTGGCTGACCGAGGAGTTATTCGTGTTGGTAAGAGAGATGGCTAAAGAAGCTAATAGAGGTGTTCTACTTCTACGGTTGGTTACAAACGCCCTTAGGTGGAGACTTGCATGTATGTCCGCATGGGTGTCTTTTGACGACGATCACCACCCAAATCCAATTTCTAACCACCATCGATCCCGTCTCAGGTGCCTGTTTGACTTTCACCTTAGTCATGCGCGTTTAAAATGTGAAAATCAAAACAATGGGTTGCTTATAGCACAAACAAAAGCTATACATGTAGTCTCGTAGTTATGCATATAGCAACAAAAGCTATACATGTAGTCTCGTAGTTATTATGCATATAGCAACAAAAGTTATACATGTAGTCTTGTAGTTATACATGTAGCAACAAAAGTTATACATGTAGTCATGTAAATAAGTCATACTACATGTAGCAGCAAAAAAAAAAAGGTTGTGCAAGGAGAGAACTATAATGTAGATGAGGACATGAGGTGAGACGCACACACGCATGTAACCCTTGTGTCATGACGTCGATGCCAACATAAATCAAATCAAATTTGAGAAGGAAAGTACAAAATTCTATGGGAAGAAATAAAACATGTCGACAAAGCAATTTGCATGGAATATTTGGAAAGGAAATAAAATATGCCGTCAATAATTCTTGCCTCACAAGTTAGAAAATAAATAGTAATTAGGAAATCTTTCTTTCCTTAATTTCCAGGATATTAATCTGTGCAATCCTGACGTAATATGATTCTTGTCTTTATATTCTCATGTAACATGTCGACGTAAAACCTTCCATTTTCAAAAATAAAGTACGGAGTAGTTTTTGTGTGCTTTATCGTGCCTAATAACAGATACGGAGTACTACAATCTTGCCAATTAATCGGAGATAATCACAAAGTTGTTCAGAGAGCCAGAATAATTCGACCAGGCATTAACCTGCCAAAGTTGTCACCAAAGGCAAAGAAAAATTAACCTGCCCAGTTATAAGGATACCCCAACGTAAGTAAAATATCTTTTTTGTAAATTGGAATATCATGTACAGTACCCCATATGGAACGAAGGCAATAAAATGGCAGGCAATCGTGATTCTGTGCCGAATATGAAACGTCCGGACGATTGCACGCTCGATTTGATTTCCCCGACACATTCCATATAATCTTACTTGGATGTATATATATACCCCACAAGATCGAGGTTGTACATTGTCCATCATCGTCCATCCTTTCGATCTGATCTTGCACAAACACACCTTTCGCCAATGGCATCACCATCCGACCTCTCCATCTCCCTGCACGATGGCAGCCTTGCCGTCGGCGGCACCGTCCTCATCTCCGGCGTCCCATCCAACGTCACACTCGCCCCGTTCGAGTTCGACCGATCGTCCTCCGACGCGCCGCCGCACCTGCTCGACCAGGCCACCGCTGCCGCCGGCCGCGGCGCCTTCCTCGGCTTCACCGCTCCGGCCGCCACCGACCGTGCACAGTGCCGCCTCGGCCAGCTCCTTGACCGTAAGTTTCTGAGTGTGTTCAGGTTCAAGACGTGGTGGAGCACCATGCGGGCTGGCGACCGCGGCCGTGACCTGCAGCCGGAGACGCAGTGGGTGCTCCTGGACGCTCCCGAGCTTGGCCCCGGCGGATGCGTCTTCGTTCTGCCCCTCGTGCAGGGCAGCTTCCGCTCCGCTATCTTCCCCACCTACGGCGCCGGCGACGAGGACGACGGCGTCGTGCTCTGCGCCGAGAGCGGCTCGCCGGCCGTCACGGGCTCCGATTTCCGCCGCATCGCCTACGTGCACGCCGGCACCAACCCCTACGTCGTCATGCGCGAGGCCTACCTTGCCGCCAGGGTGCACCTCGGCACCTTCAAGCTCATCGACGAGAAGGCCTTGCCGCCCTTGGCGGAGCGCTTCGGGTGGTGCACCTGGGACGCCTTCTACCTCACCGTCGACCCCGTCGGCGTCTGGCAGGGCGTGTCCGAGTTCGCGGACGCCGGAGTGCCGGCTCGCTTCATCGTCATCGACGACGGCTGGCAGAGCGTGAACCGGGACGACGATCCTGCGCACGCCGACGCGACGGGGCTCGTCCTCGGTGGCGACCAGATGACCGCGCGCCTCCACCGCTTCGACGAGTGCGAGCGCTTCCGCCGCTACAGGGAGGGCGACCTCCTCCGCTCCCCGCCGGAGGTGTTCTACGACAAGACCATGCCCAAGACCATCGTGCGCAAGGGGTGCGAGCTCGAGGCCGCCGTCAAGGCCAGGAAGAAGGCGGCAGCGCAAGGCGGTGACACTGACATGTCCACCTTCGACGCCAAACTCGAACGGCTCCGTGGAGAGCTAGATCAGCTGCTTGCTAAGACCGCGCAGGCCCTCGACAATCTCCGCAAAGCCGGCAGTGGCGGCGACAATGGCAGCGAGGTAGGAGGACTGAAGGCGTTTCTCAAGGACCTGAGGCACAAGTTCCCGGAGCTGGAGGACGTGTACGTGTGGCAGGCTCTGTGCGGCGCATGGGGCGGCGTGCGCCCCGGAGCGACGACCCTGGACACCGTCATCGAGCCGGCGCGTCTCTCCCCCGGCCTGTCGGGCACCATGGACGACCTCGCCGTGGACCGCATTGTCGAGGGCGGCATCGGACTCGTGAAGCCGCACCACGCCGGCAAGCTCTACGACGCCATGCACTCCTACCTCGCGGGCGCCGGGATCACGGGCGTGAAGGTGGACGTCTTCAACACGCTGGAGTACCTGTGTGCCGACCACGGCGGCCGCGTCGAGCTCGCAAAGGCATACTACGCCGGCCTCTCAGACTCCATTGTCGCCAACTTCCGCGGCACGGGCATCATCGCGAGCATGCAGCAGTGCAACGACTTCTTCTTCCTCGGGACGCGGCAGGTCTCCATGGCACGCGCCGGTGACGACTTTTGGTTCGACGACCCCAACGGCGACCCCATGGGCGTCTACTGGCTGCAAGGCGTGCACATGGTGAACTGCTCATACAACAGCTTGTGGATGGGCCAGTTCGTGCGCCCCGACTGGGACATGTTCCAGTCTGACCACGTTTGTGCCGCTTTCCACGCCGCCTCCCGCGCCGTCTCCGGCAGCCCCATCTACGTCAGCGACTCCCTCGGTGGCCATGACTTCGATCTGCTCAGGACACTCGTCTTCCCGGATGGCACCCTGCCGCTGTGCCTCCACTACGCGCTGCCAACCAGAGACTGCCTCTTCAAAAACCCTCTCTTTGATCAGGAGACGGTCCTCAAGATGTGGAACCTCAACAAGGTACAAGAATTTCTTTTCAGTTTCATGGCATATAATTAATTTTGAGTTTGCAATCTTGTTTCTAAACTGTAATCTTGCATCTCTGTATACTAAATTTGTACTTAGATTTTAGTTGTCAAATTTTGCCATGACACATTCAGTCTCCAATCTCATTATCCTGTAGATGAACAATTGGTATTGTTGTGTATATCTGAATTGTCTGAACCTAAAATAGTTCATGTAAATTATGCCATGATATTTCTCTGAATTTTCAAACCAAAACATGCTAATGGAGCCCCGTGTTAAATATGACATAGGATTGTGCAATTCGTTTTGTTCTTGTATCCGGTGGATTCTCCGAAACTGAAAGAAGTCCATGATAGTTATGACACCGATCTCTAAACTGTAACCTTGCATCTCTATATACTAAATTTGTAGATTTTACTTGTCAAATTTTGCCATGACACAGTCAGTCTCCAATCTCATCATTTCCTGTAGAGGAACAATTGGTATTGTTGTGTATCTCTGAATTGTTAACCTAAAATAATCCATATAGATTATGCCATGATATTTCTCTGAATTTTCAAACCAAAACATGCTAATGGAGACCCGTGTTAATTATGGCATAGCATTGTGCAATTCGTTTGTTCTTGCATCCATGGATTCTCTGAAACTGAAAGAAATCCGTGATAATTATGACATCGATATCTGTCATGAAACTTGACACATTTTGTATCTCTCTATACTGAATTTATATATTTTAAGTTCAATAGTCAAACTGTGACATGACGCATTCAGTCTGCAATCTAATTTTGTAGTTGTAGTCTTGTAGATGAACAGACTGATATTTTTGTATCTCTGAATTATCTAAATAAAAAATCCATGTCAATTATGCCATGATACCATAATAACATGTTAATGGAACCTCATGGTAATTATGCTATAGCATGTTTCCGAATTCAGTCTGCCATCTCATTTTCTAGTTGTAGACGTTGTAACTCTGAATTATCTGAAATTTTAAAAAGAATCCATGACAAGTATGCCATGATACTATAATAACGTGTTGAAGGAGCTGCATGGTAGTTATGCCATGGAGTTGTGCAATTCGTTTTATTTTTGCATCTCTGTATTCTCTGAAACTGAAAAACTTCCATGATAATTTTGCCATGACATTCTCTGAATTCTAAAACTGTAACATGCATGTTGACTACTTATTAACCCATGACATTTTCACGTTTGCTTTTGGTATGCAACCTCGCTTACTTCTTACATATCTGAATTTTTGGAAACTAGAAATTTCATGGTTTACTATACTATGGCAGTTCGCTGAACTCTGAAAACTATAACCTGCTAATTATGTAAATGTTGCAGTTTGGAGGTGTGATTGGGGCCTTCAACTGCCAGGGAGCAGGATGGGACCCTGAGGAGCGCCGCATCCGCGGCTACGCGCACTGCTACAAGCCCATCTCTGGCGCCGTCCAGCCCGCCGACGTCGAGTGGGCACAGAGGGAGGACACCGCCTCCATGGCCAACGAGGCGGAGTACGCCGTGTACAAGCACCATTCCGAGGAACTGGTCCTGATGACGGCGCAGTCTGATCCCATCAAGTTCACTCTGCAGCCATCCTCGTACGAGATCTTCACGTTTGTTCCGGTGATGGCGGTGGCGGGTGTCAAGTTCGCGCCTGTTGGGGTGATCACCATGCTCAACTGCGGTGGCACCATTGCTGATGTCAACACTGATGGCGATGGTGAAGTGAGGATGAAGGTGAAGGGTGCTGGGAGGCTGGTGGTCTACTCGTCGGCGAGGCCGAAGAAGAGCACGGTGGATGGGTGTGAGGCTGCTTTTGAATATGGAGATGGCGGGAAGCTGGAGGTAACTCTCTCGTGGAAGCAGGACAAGGAAGGTGTCTCTGACGTGGTCTTCTCCTACTAGCCAGATTATGGAGCTCTGCGTAGGAATAAATAAATTATCGTTTTTGTGCTTTCTGGTGCACGCAATAGTGCGAGATTAAGACATCTGTTTTCGCGATACATTTGGAGTTGCTTGGTTTAGAGTTGCTATTGATAGGGATCAACATATCCCGTTTTGAAATAATTTGAAGCTGCAACTGCAACTTTATTTGTTATGTTAAGTCCTGGTTGAGTCTATCAGAATCTGTGTTTATGTCTACTTTTACTATAGCATGGCAATGATAGTTCTGTACATCGCCACCCAGATGGACAGACTAATCCCACTTAAGGACTTTAAAACTGAATGCGCTGAATGACTACCACCACCGTTAATGATAAAAATAATCTTAAAACTAAAACTGTATCTAAAAGAAATTGCCAAGAAATGATAAGCTATTGGGTTTGTCATAAGAATGAGATGATTAACAATATTTTGTTCGGATACCAGTTTTTTGGGTACATTATGGTCTATCATTCATGTCGATATCCCTTAATAATAATAAAATCGCCCGGAAACTAAAAACCCGGCAAAAACAATTGCCGATGCAAACGCTGTTGTTTGGTCATAAGAGCGGAACGATCAATTTTTTTGAAATGTCAATTTGATCCACGCAAAGTATCAATGGCCGTCGACACATGCCGTGTGTGTTAGGGCTAGGTGCTCCTGTGTGTGTGGCCTGGTTGGGCCACTTCTGGGATCTATTTTATTAACTTTTTTTTCTTACAAAGACTTTTGTAAAAAAATTTAAAAAGTCAGGCTTAATTTGAAATAAAAAGAGGATATAATTTTAAAAGTAAGAACTAGGATTTAGCAAGAAATAAGATTACGGTTGACTAAACAAACCATGCAATTATGATGATCGGTTCAAAATGCTACTCCCTCTGACCCATATTTGCAAATTTGTCTAAATTTGGATGAATCTAGACACCATTTAGTATATAAATTTATTCAAATTTTAACAAATTCAAGTCAACTAATATGGGTCGGAGGGAGTAAAAGAAACATTCTCCATCACCCTAGCAACCTTGCTCATGCGCACCGAGCTTCCTGACTACCTACGAAGCCGCTTACCGCCGAAGATCTTGTGTCTGCATGACGAGGACCGGATAGCCGCAGCTAAAGAGTGCACGCCTTGCCAGTCTACTAGATGACGATGACGGGAACACATGATATGCATTCAATTCAGATGCTAGAGAAAAATCGGTTTGTAGAGGTGGAGCCGTCACATGGGATAAAAACCGGTAGATGCATTCGGTTGGGACGCTGGAGAAAGTGCGACCCATCAAGGAGGAGGCGACATAGGGAAGAATAACTAAAGCGACACGTTTGATAGGGAGCTTGGCTTAATATTTATGTATGTTTTATGTTACATGCATTTAGCTATTACTAGATAATGCCACAAAGTCTAATATTGTGTACTAGATCATACTTCAACTTAGAACCCGAACAATTACTCAAGCATAGATGAATAATAACACAAAGATTTCTCCCCCAAAAAAACACAAAGATGAATAATTCACTGAGGTTATCATCATGTTCAATCTTACAAATACCAGAACAAGGGAGAGAGACGGAGACGCCGATGGAGATGGTGATGGCGAACGGTGCACGTGGTCAAGGTGGATGCGCCTCCTTCTCCACCTCTTTGTTTGGATGGTATGGAGATGTTGATGGAGGTGGCGGTGGTTGGGCTCCATCGTGGAGAATGGTGGCGAGGCGTGCCTAGCGCTAGAGTTCCACCTCTTTTTTTTGAACTGGAGTTCCACCTCTTTATATAGGCATCTGGAGGTCAATTATGCGTTTATGGAAAAGTCCACACAGAATATGCCCATTAGTCCTTCACGAAGAAGATTCTGGTGATGGAGGATATGTGAGCGAAGGGGATCGACATATGCGAAGAAGGTCGGTTCGGAGGAAGAGACTGCGCAGAGGGGGTCGACGGATGCAGAGATCGGTCGGAGGAGGAAGAGACTAAGCAGAGGGGGTCGATGGATGCATCAGAGATCAGGACGGAGGAGGAAGAGACTGGGTGCGCAACACAATCAGATTACGCGATTTCAGCTCAAAATATCACCGGTATCTGATTACAGACATGTGCAAACAAACACCTGTAACGGTTTCAGGTCCTGTGGTATCCGATCACGGGCTGAAAATCCCGAACCAAACACGTCCGTAGATTAACTGAGATTTTAAGATTTTAAAAATCTAGTCGACGACTTAGCAAAGTCATGCCCAATTTCATTTTCACATTGCTCGGTGCACAATTTGTCCTCCATTATGTTGTTTATATCTGACGAGCTAGAAGTGTGTCTTTTCTTTGACAATAGCTAAAAGTATGTCTGAGAATTACATAATGTTGACGATTTATATGGTGGCTTGCATCGACAAAACCAACCATAATATCCGATCACAATATTTTTTTTTGAATTATCCAATATATATTTATATTTTTTGTAAACCGGGCTCCATGTAGCCCAAGGTCCATTTTGATTTTTTGCCATGTAACTTCACTATCAATCTATCTAATGCAATAATGGACGGGCATGGCAGACGCACACGTACGTGATTAGTAAGCAGTAAGCAGAAGAAAAACTAGTACACTCCCTCCGTCTCCAAATAGTTGTCGCAATTTTTTCTAAATTTGGATGTATTTAACTAAATAGTATCTATATACATCCAAATTTAGACAAACTTTTGACATCTATTTTGACACGGAGAGAGTAGTACACATTGATGTTAGCTCCAATCGAACTTTAGTCTCGGAGCACATAGATGTTTATTTTAGCACAACATGGAACGTACAATTGGGTTGAGATTGAGCATCAACTCTCACAATAATACAAATAAAAGATCATGCCCATATGATGCCGTTGCCTTTCATGCACTAGACTAGCAAGACAGCTGATTAGAAATCGTATTTATGGCTGTGGGGGATTCCATATATATGAAAATTAAGGTAAGCGAGTCATCCATCCATAACTCTATCTAGAAACATACACTCCAATAGAAGGTAAACAAAAAAGAGGTGAAATAGTGCACATTTCATATGCATATACCCATGCATGCATGCTAAATATCAAAGAAATGAGATAATTCCTCGGACAGTATTGGACAAAGCTAGAGAGTCTATGAGAGTATGGGGACATGGCACTATATATGCCACCCCGGTACCTGGCAGCAGGACGTTGAATGCGTCCATCTGGGAGATGATATGCTTCAACTCTCTCCCCAAAATCAAAGCTCAAGTAGATCGTGTCTGCTTTAATGGAGCCCAGGAAAAGACCTGTAGAGACACCGAGAGGGAGCAAGACATGCCCATGAACACAGCACGTCCGCCCAAGTTGTTGACACGGATTAGTGTCCCGCCGGTGTCCAGATCCACTCGATACGCGTCGTATTTGTTCCTAGCAGCTGCATGCCAGTGGTGGTCTGCGGCGGTGCACCAGCATCAGCTCCCCAGAATTGTTGATGAGGTGCACAGTATGCATAAATGTGGACACGGGTATATTCATCTCGGCAGCCAGCTTGAATCGTGGTGTCTGATCTGGACCGGTCGTTTCCAGCACCATGACACCACCAACACGGATGTCAATGCAGCAGAGGCGGCCTGCAAACATCAATGGTGCCAATGCTTCGTACTTGAGCACCATCCAGTGGTCATCGCCAGGCTTGGCGACGCCAAGCATGCGCGACCTGTTGAAGCAGAGTACAACAGCTGAATCATCAAAGGCAATGCCAGATCCCCAGGCTCCCAAGTAGGTGCTGAAAACGTGCTCAAAAGGATCGAAAAGCAGGTTGTGGCGCTTTGGTGGCAGCAGCGTGGTGAGTGGTGGGAGCTGAGTGAGGTGGCCGGTGAGTGGGTTGAGCAGGCACATGTTGGCGCGCTGCGACTTGTGGACTAATACAAGCAGGCCCTCGGGGGTAAGGGCGAGCAACTCGTGGTCGCGGAACTCGGGGACGTCAACCTGGACGCACTGGCCAGTGGATGTGTTGAGGAATGAGAGGCGGTCCGGGATTGCGAGTTCCTCCCGGAGCATGGTCCACCTCCAGGATGGAACCGGCGGTCTAGGACGCCGTGGGTGCACGGCTCGGTGGAAGACTGCCTCCATGGGCTGCAGACGGCGCGAAAGCGGACATAGTCAGCAACGTCATATGCGAGGACGTGCTCGGCGATGAGCCCCGCTGGCCCATCTCCAAGATCAGACCAGTCCCTCCTGTGAGAAAATCAGATCGGAATCAGAATCATCGCTGTTATATATTGTTATAAGAAGATAAAGAGGAGGACGCACCAGCAGCAGGTTAGGTTGGCAGTGCGTGCGCTCTTATTTGAATCGTCAGCATCAACCACCAAATCCCTCGGAGGAGCCACGACCCAATAATTGGGATGATCCCGGCGAGAAGGGATCCCGATCCGATCGGTTCTCCGGCTCCGACGAGGAATATGCTGCGACGCTGAACCCGGAGTGGCGGCCGGGAGGAGGACATCGATCTGAGCGGCGGTGGTGGTGCTTGCCGCCGGCCGCTTCTTCGCCCGGCGAACTTGGGACAATGATCCGGGCGGCTTCCATTCCTTTTCCTCTTGTGGTGTGTGGAGGTACGGTACGATCTCCAGCCCTCCTCTCGTCACTTATATACGGTACGATCTTCTGGTTGCAATAGCACCCACCGGTATGCTGAAAATACTTTATATTGTACTCTCTTCGTCTTAAAATATAATGCAATATAATAGATGTCAAAGATTTGTCAAAATTTGAATGAGTTAGTTTTGAAGCACTAGTTCCTTTCTACTGAAACTCTTTCTTACTTATTTAATGGACTACCGGCCCGTACTGAACTCTCTCAGGAGGGCGTGGGCGGATATTGGGGATGACATGGTCAGGCTGATCACTAAGCAGGTCCTCGCCTACGACATCACCGACTACCTCCGCTTTCGCGCCGTCTGTCGTTCATGGCAGCAACTATGTAGTGTGGATCCATGAGGGCAGGGATGGCTCGACCGTCGGTTCCATCCTCATCGGTGGAGGCAGATCTTACTCAGACCAAAATGAGAAAAGTTCAAAACCAACCTTGCATTTGTAGGGGCTAGCTAAATCAAACCTTGAACTTTGAATCCCGGAAATTGGCGCTCTGAATTGTCGAATCCTGGTCTATTTTCAACCTTGAGCTGTTTGGCACACCAGGAAAGCAACAAAATCAACCAGGATAATATGCTAGCGGCATTGACAATACGGGTCTGGGCTGACATTGATGCCTGATAACGAACAAAGGTTTATTCAGATGGTATGTTCTCTCTTTCAGTATTTGTACGTTTCTCTCGGTATCTCTTTTTCAGTTTTCTGTAGGTATCGGTACAGAGACAACAATTACGAGAGCAAGTTGCGGAGGCCGCCTTTGCGTCCCGGGCGAGCCAGATCCGGTGGTTATTCCTCTCTCTGCATGTGCCCAGGCGTCCATCCATCACCGACTACCTCACCTACTACTGAATCAGCCCGCCATGGTATTTCCCCTCCGCAAGATCAAGACAAAGGTCGATGCTATGGGTGAACACGCTGGATATTGTAATCCTGATCAAATTTTATTGCATTGTGAACACGTAATCAGTGCAATGTTGATATATGCACCATATTTTGTATTTCTCTGATGTGTATGAAATTTTGGGTCACACCAGCTGGATTAAATGGAATATAACAACCAGTCTACAAATCTTGGCCGACGTAAGAAAAATATAACAACATGAGATGAAATAAAGTGAAGAAAATTAGAAAAAAGAATAAAAGCCCAATTTGTCGTTTACATCCAAATATTTTCGTCAGTAGGTAAATTCCCAAATTAACGTTCTTGATTGACCTTTCAACTATAGCAATTCCTATCATAGTAACTAACAGTTTGGTTGGCCTCTTGGTTATAATTAACACTGACGCGGGTCAAATGTACCATCGACTACTACGGAACAGATCGGCTATAAGAGTCATCAAGTCACTATGACTCGGATGGTGACAAGATCATATCCGACGGCTCACTGTCGGCCTAATACCGTGGGCAAAGGTATTAACCGACTGTACCGTCGACTATTAGTGTAACGGCCGACCGAGCATAGCCGACGGGGGATTGCCGACGGTGAACCGTCGAATATAAGCATATCCGACGGTAATCCGACGGTAATTTGACCCTCGGCTAAAAGGGGATATCTAGTAGTGGCAGCCTCGTGGAGATGGCGAGGTGCACATGCGTGAATCCAGCGGGCGCTTGTTCTATCCTGTCCTAGATGTCGCTACAACACACGGTTTCATACCAGCTCCGGTGCCAACTCACATCCTGCACCTCGCCTCCTTCGTGCTCGCCGCCCGCGCATCGTCCAACTGCTCCGAGGTCCACCTCCAAATCCCTGGTCCAGGCACGAGTTGCCCAACACCTCCGCCGGCGCCGCCGCACGCAGTTCGTGGCCTGCAGCCGTCGCACTCGCATGAGCACGCGCCCCTCGGCCGTGTCCCCATCGTGCTCCCCGGAGTAGCAGCCGGCCGCGGTTATCCTGCTCGTGGAGTCGTGGGTGGCGCCCTCGCCGGCCACCACGATTCGCTGCCCCGCGCCCTCACCGGCCGTCCCGCATTCGCCGCCCCACGCCCTCGCCGGCCGTCCCGCGCGCTCATCGGTCACCGTGCGTGCCGCCCCAAGCCCTCGACGGCGTCGCGCCCTCGTCGGCCTTGCAGCAGCTCGCCGGCTTCGCGCCCTCACCGGCTCACACGCGCGACCCTGCAGCAACTCGCCAGCCTCGCGCCCTTGCCGGCCCGCAGCAGCACACTGGCCACCGCGTTCGCCGGCCCATGCCCTCGCAAGCCTTCTGGCGCAAGCTTGCATGCACACAGATTGGAGTAGAGCTAATTCAAACGATGTACACCTATATGCCCACTTAGATGTTTATGACCGGAAGAAAAGATACACGTAGAAACAACGGTCATGCATCAGAAGCGCATGTTGCATGCGCTACGTCAAGCTAACCAGTCAACCATCCCAGTTTTTTACTTGCCATGTCAGCAAATCTCAGCTCTGAGAGCCAAAGGTTTAAAACAGACCGGGATTCGATAATTCAGAGTGCCAATTTTCGGGATTCAAAGTTCAGGATTTGATTTAGCTAGCGCCTATAAATTTAAGGTTTGTTTTGGACTTTTCTCGACCAGCTACACCTCACAGCCGCCCTAGTCTCAATCGTACCTACATTGGCAACTGCATCTGGGTGGACCTCCTGGAGCTCCGTGACCACAAACTGCTTTATTCCCGCTACCCATGAGGCTGAGGGCCTCCTCGTCCTGATGCTCCACGCTTGCCACCATGTCCGCATGCTTAACCCATTCACCCGCAAACTCACACACCACCCGCCGCTCACCACGCTGCTGCCATAGCTCTGAGATCCACAACAAGCTTCCTCGATGGTATATGGACACAACATGCTTCAATGCATGGGGATCTGGTAATGCGAAGGATGATTCGGCGTTTGTGCTCTTTTTAAACTCACTCAGAATTGTAGGAGTTGTCAAGCCGGGCGATGTGTGTTGGACGGCAAGGAAAAGGTATCCTCAATGTTCGCAACACTTTTCTAGTTCTAGTGTTGTAATACCTCAAATTTCAAAAAGTAGTTTTTTATGAGTTGATAGCATAAAACTACCACTTTACATATCAATTTTCTCAAAGCATACCAGTCGTCTTTCAAATCGCAAAAAACTACCAGATTGAATTCAAGTTGTCGCAAAAAAGACCGATTGCTGTCTGATGACGAATTGACACGGTTTTTGGAAAGAGGGTCCACCTGTCAGGGCCATGTGGCACTCATTAGGCGCCGCCCCGACACGCCCGGTAACGGCCGTTCACTGGCGCCCTTCGGACACGCTAGGGTATCAGTTAGAACCTGCGCGCGGTTGTCTGTCTCTCCGCCCTCACTGACGATGGTGACGGCGACTCCCGGTGGCGGCGACCTTGGCGGTGGCGAGCTCGACGACGTCGGAGATTTTGAGGCTAGCTCGCGTGGTGGCGGTGCGGGGCATTACTCCCCCAATGCCTCGCCGATGCATGCTTCTGCCGCTGCGCTGGCCAAAGTGATGCTGACCTCGCCGGCAAAGAGCATCCATCGTTGGGCTACGTCCTTCAGCGGAGGAATCGAGTAAGTTCATCCCTCTCCCTCGACAACCATGTTTTTATCTATCATTTTCTTAGAGATGTGAAAATAGTATTATTCTTGTCAGATTTGGAAGTAATCATGGTTCATCCTTTAAAGTAGATAGGCGTGAACTTGTTTTTAGTAAATGTTAGTTTAGTTAATTGACTATATTGAGGAATTTTCATATGTTTTGTCATCAATGGTGCACATTTAGCAGTAAATAAGGTAATTGGTTGTAATTGACTACATTGTTGTTTTTTTATTTCACTTAGCAGTTTAGATGATGACATATGGGAGATAAGGTTCCATTTCCCTGGGCTAGACAATTTAGGGAGATCACTGGGCCAATCAGACATAACAGTGCTAAATTTGTTAGCACGTGTAGAAGGGCATGGTTATTGAAGCAACAATAATATTTATTATGTTGAATAAAAAGGAAAAGGAAAAACTGGAATGGAGACAATTGACAGTATGAGAAAGGTGTACACGATGTTAAAGAAATTTGAGAGTGACAAGCTGCTCAGCATCACTGTACTGGATTCAACTGCCCATGGACTATTGAGTTGAATATTGAAGGCACAGAAGCTCAGTCTTTGCATGAGGATGTTGTGTTTTTAGTTAACAAATAAGGTGTCACTTATTTGTCAGATGATCAAGAACAAGAACAATAAATAATCTCTGTTGATGATGATGATTTTTCCCAGTAGCTATTGATATTACACAAGACTTATATTTTCGTACACAGCAAAGCTCCAATCTACAGAAGGGAAGGGCAACTGATGTTGATTGCATTAGTGATGAAGAAGAGGACTGGTTCCAGTATAACACATGTGAATTTAATCCTGAAGAGCACAATAAAGGAGTTGAAGCTGAGATGGACCTAATTAGAAAATTGAGGGAGGAGAGGAAATAGACACAATAGAAAGATGATGAGCACAATATTTCAGTTGGTGCTGAGGTTGACCTTGTTAGAAAATTAAAGGAGCATGAACATCATAGAGAAGTAGAGGATAATGAGGAGACAAAATTAATCTTGGAGCTTCTCAATGAACAGAAGAGACAGAGAGAAGACCCTCTTCTTCACTATGAAGGAGATACTGAGGTCGAGGAGTTCTTTCAGGATGAAGAAGGAGACAAGAAATCAGATGTTAAATAATTATCTGAACCAGACATATTTGCAAAGAAGCCAGCAAAGAGGCCAGGTCCTACTACTAGGTCTCATCACGAGGCTGGTTTTGAAGAACCTTGTTATTTTATCCCAAGTGATAATGAGATGTGCAACCCTGATGAGTTGTGCTCTGACGATGATGATGATGATGAATTTGTGTCAAAGTTTGTTGTTAGTTGTGGAAGGAAGAGAAAATTGAAGAAACCATCAAAGAGGATATGGTATAATCCAAACAGAGCTAACCCCCATGAGAATTCGACCGTGGCACTCCCGATAGGTCTTTAGCGGGGCTTTAGGGGCCCCCAAGTGGGGAGATGCTCTTAGTCTTTGCAACATCCAGACACAAACGAAAAAGATAACCACTATCATGTTCAGCCAAAACAGTGACTTTCCATCACTAATAAGATTGTTAGGCACACAAGATTGGTAGATGCTTAACATGAAAATATGTGCATGCCTACATGTCTTCAATTTAAACTCAAAAGAACATGATAAAAAATAAAGTAGTTAACAAATAAAGTTGAGTTTACATATGCTAAAGTGTCTCATATCCGCTACCACACAAGGAGAGACAGTCGACAAGAGTACGCGGCTGTGCCACCAAGTGGGTGTGCTGATGGTACCTGACAGAAGGCATCGTGCTTCCGTCCACAAGATGGCAGCTCTCGGTTTCATCCCTCTCCTCGAAGTCGAATCTCAGGTAGATGGTGTCGCCGCTGATTGAGCCGGCGGGGAAAACCCCGATAGGCACCGAGAGAGAGCAGCGCATGCCGAGGAACAAGGCGTGTCCTCCGCCGTCACCCAGCAAGCTGTTGACTGGGCACACAGTCCCGACGTCCAAATCCACTCGGTACACATCATACACGTACTTCCTCCGACCGAAGTAATTCCGCTTCGGCGAGAAGCTACGGTGCACCAGCATCAACACCCCGTTTTTTGCACTTGGAAAATGAAAAATATGTTATACGAAAGTATTTGTATTTTTTATGTATTTTTTTGAATAAAAATATATAATATTTGAGTTTATATAGATATATCTTATTTTTCTGCAAATTTTGATATATTATATGTATTTTTCTGAATTTAAATAATTTAGTTATGATTTTTGTAAGATTAATGTGGCAAAAAAAGAAAAATAGCTACGCCGACGGCAAAGCCGTCGGCATAGGTCTGAAACCTTTGCCGTCGGCGTAGACTTGACGTCGTTGCTCTGCCGTTAGCCCAATGGGCTACGCCGACGGTCATGTTTACGCCGACGGCGGCCGTCGGCCTATTTATTCTACGCCGATGGCAAAATTGGGCCGACGGCCCGTCCAGCTACGCCGACGGCCCCGACATTTTGTCGTCGGCCTATTTAGTTATTCCCGTAGTGTCTACTAGATCAGGAGCCACTGGGCTGTCATACGAATTGACACGGTTTCTGGCAAGAGGGTCCACCTGTCAGGGCCACGTGGCACTCATTAGGCGCCACCCCGACACACCCGGTAACGGCCGTTAACTAGCGTCGTTCGGACACGCTAGGGTATCAGTTAGAACCTCCACGCGGCTGTCTGTCTCTCCGCCCTCACTGGCGATGGCGGTGGCGACTCCCAGCGGCGGCGACCTTGGCGGCGGTGAGCTCGACGGCGTCAGAGATTTTGAGGCTAGCTCGCGTGGTGGCGGTGCGGGGCATTACTCCCCCAGTGCCTCACCGATGCATGCTTCTGCCGCTGCGCTGGCCAAAGCGATGCTTACCTCCCCGACAAAGAGCAGGCATCGTTGGGCTACGTCCTTCGGCGGAGGAATCGAGTAAGTTCATCCCTCTCCCTCAACAACCCTGTTTTTATCCATCATTTTCTCATAGATGTGAAAATAGTATTATTCTTGTCATATTTGGAAGTAATCATGGTTCATCCTTTAAATTAGATAGGTGAACTTGTTTTTTAGTAAATGTTAGTTTAGTTAATTGACTGTATTTAGGAAATTTCATATGTTTTGTTATCAGTGATGCACATTTAGCAGTAAATAAGGTAATTGAATGTAATTGACTACAGTGTTCTTTTTTATTTCACTTATGCAGTTTAGATGATGACATATGGGAGATAATGTTTCATTTCTCTGGGCTAGACAATTTAGAGAGAACATTGGGCCAATCAGACATAACATTGCTAAATTTATTAGCACGTGTAGAAGAGCATGGTTATGAAAGCAACAATAAGATGTATTATGTTCAATAAAAAGGAAAAGTAAAGACTGGAATGGAGACAATTGACAGTATGGAAAAGGTGTACAAGATGTTAAAGAAATATGAGAATGATAAGCTGCTCAACATTATTATACTGGATTCAACTGCCCCATGGCCTGTTGAGTTGAATATTGAAGGCACAGAAGTTCAGCCTTTGCATGAGGATGTTGTGTTTTCAATTAACAAAGATGGTGTCACTTATTTGTTAGATGATCAAGAACAAGAACAATAAATAATCCCTGTTGATGATGATGGTTTTTCCCAATAGCTATTGATATTACATAAGCCTTATATTTTGGCACACAACAAAGCTCCAATCTACATAAGGGAAAGTCAATTGATGTTGATTGCATTAGTGATGAAGAAGAGGATTGGTTCCAATACAACACATGTGAATTTAATCCTAAAGAGCACAATAAAGGAGTTGCAGCTGAGCTGGCCCTAATTAGGAAATTGAGGGAGGAGAGAAAACAGAGACAATAGGAGCATGATGAGCATAATATTTCAGTTGGAGCTGAGGTTGACCTTGTTAGAAAATTAATGGAGAATGAACATCATAAAGAAGTAGAGGATACTGAGGAGACAAAAATCTTGGAGCTTCTCAATGAACAGAAGAGGCAGAGAGAAGACCCTCTTCTTCACTATGAAGGATATACTGAGGTTGAGGAGTTCTTCCAGGATGAAGAAGGAGATAAGGAATTAGATGTTGAAGAATTATCTGAACCAAACATATTTGCAAAGAAGACAGCAAAGAGGCCATGTCCTACTACTAGGTCTCATCATGAGGCTGGTTTTGAAGAACCTTATTATTGTATCCCAAGTGATGATGAGATGTGCAGCCCTGATGAGTTGTGCTCTGATGATGATAATGATGGATTTGTGTCAAAGTTGTTGTTAGCTGTGGAAGGAAGAGAAAATTGAAGAAACCATCAAAGAGAATATGGTATGATCCAAACAGAGCTAACCCCCATGAGAAATTTTGTCTCAAACTATGCTTTAACTCTGATTTTAGAATTGCTCTTAGGACTTACCATATTGCACAACTGAGAAATTATCACTATCACAGAAATAGTGGTGAAAGGATCATTGTTGATTGTACCGAGAGAGGCCCCCCTCAAAAATTTCCTTTCTATATATCTTCTTACAAGATTGCACATGAAAAGACCTTCACAATTAGGAAATTTAGAGCCTTGCATACATGTATACCTAGTGGAGAGAACACCAAGGTCACTATTAATTGTGTAGCTCATCAATCTGAGCAGGTTATGAGAGTTGATCCTAATACATGTGTGGATACTCTCATGGATAATGCTAGGCAGAAATTTTGTGTACAAATTCCAAGAAGCAAATCTTATAGGTCTAGGACTAAAGCATTTAATGATGTGATTGGTGATCAAAAGAGGCAGTACACACGTCTGGGGGATTATCTGCTGGTTGTGCTTGATACAAATCCAGGAAGCAGGTGTGTGGTGACAACTAAGCATCTTGTTGAGCATCCTAGCCCAAATCCTATATTACATGGATTGTTTATTTGCTTAAATGCTTTAAAGAAGGGATTTTTAAATGGATGTAGACCTTTTATAGGTAACCTTAATGCTACTTATTTGTTTGGATGGATGGATGTTTCATAATATCAATCTGAGCTAGCTTTCCTTTTGGCTAATTTGTATTTGTTATGCAATCTAGGTTTGGATGGATGTTTCATAAAGTTCACCACTGGACAACAAATTCTTGCAGCTACTGGACGTGGTTTTTAACCCAGCTAAAGTATTTCTTAGGAGTGGCTTGTAACTTATTAACTATACCATCATCTCTGATAGGCAGGAGGTATTAAATCCAGCTAAAACAATTTTCCACTGCATTTATTATTATAGTATTGCATTGCCATGAACTCTGATAGGCAGAAGGTACTAAATCCAACTTAAAATAATTGTGTAGGGACCGCTCAAAGCAATATCCATATTATTCCAAACTCACCACATATATATTGTCTTAGGCATATATATATATGGCAAATTTCCACACAGCTGGTTTCAAAGGAGAAGAACTTAAGAAACACATGTTTTCAGCTTCATATTCATACACTAGAGCAGGCTTTGACCTTGCAATGTAAGATCTAAAAGATGACTGCGAAGAAGCTTACAATTGGCTAGTTCAAATCCCACTTGAAACTTGGGTTAGGCATTTGTTTGACACAACATGCATGACAGACCTAGTAGTGAACAACTGTAATGAGGCTTTTAATAAGATGACCTTGAATGTTAGAAACAAGCCAATTAGAACAATGCTTGAAGGGATAAGAGACAAATTGATGGTGAGGTATAGTGGGATCAGGGAAAAGATGGAGAGAACCTATTGGGAAATTACACCTACTTATTCTGAAATGTTGGCAGAATCCAAGAAGTATTCTAGGGATTGCATTGTTAAGAACTCTGAGGTTGGTTTATGGCAAGTAAAATCTGGGGCTAGAATCCTTGTAGTGGACCTGAGGGAAATATCATGAAAATTAAGCAATAGCCTGAGGACTATGTGCATGATTTATTAAAAAAAACAACTTACCAAGCTTCCTACCATTGATGACTGCAAGTGCACAGATCGTTTGTAGCTAGTTTCGAAATAAAGATACCTATCCCATAGGGAGCAGTAGGCGAAAGACTAAAATGCTTTTAACTAAGACTAAACAAAGTACTTAAAGATATCGATCGTTTGTAGGGCACAAACCTAATCTCTGCCACCCCCTCTTCGATGCCCCGCTTCGCCGCCTCGCTCCCCTGCTGCCTAGCAGGCACCGCCGCGCATCGTCGCACCGCCGCTGCTGCCTCCAAACGCGGCCCGGGAATACGGACCCACCCGTCAGTGACCCTTCATTGCTAGGCTCGCAAGCTGCACCGAGCTCCATGGTGAGGCTCGCCGGCATCTTCGAGCTGGCTCGGGCTCGCTAGAAAAATCTTGAGCTTTTCGTCGGCTTGGCCCGAGCCAGACCGACTTGGCTCGTGGCCAGGTATATCCGTGTCGTATGTGGTGAGGGTGAACCATCATGGTCCTTAAGACGTTGTTGGGAATATACTTTCCGAGTATACCCACAGGACTCACTGACCAGGGTGGCCCACCAACGGGTTAGATCTTTGTTTTATGGGCGGCCGAGTCAGAGAAAGAGGAAGAGGCACTTCCAGCTACGGCAAGGCCCAGAAGAGTTACCGACTTAGACCTATAGTGCTACTTGTAGTCCAAGCTATATCTAGTTGTCGACTTTGTAACATAGCCGGATAGGTATCTCCTGTAACCCTAGGTCCTAGTGACTATATAAACCAGCCCTATAGGAGCCTTTAGGGCAATAACCACAATCACAACTCGCACAAGCGAACCTCTCTTGTAATCCGCTATAACACCCAGCTCTCGCCGATATATCACTGGGTTGCTAGAAGAAGTAGGATCCGATCACCGCAGTCGGATCTGAACCCGGGTAAACTTGTGTTTACCGTTTCCGGAACATCTGATGTCTCACACCCCATCTTCTCAACGCCTTCAGGATCCCCTATGGCATACTTGTCGACAATCCGATGACAGGCATTGTTTGTCGTGATAGCAAGCTCGTCGTGCTCCGGCAGCTCCGTCTGCACCGTGCGTGAGGTGTGTCGGCCATGCCGTGGCTTGAGGCGTGTTAGCGGGAGCATGCCGTCGGCAAAGACTGTTCTCGCTCGTCCAGTGTGGTGCCTGCTCGGTCCAAGTTGGCCATCCACTCATGCTCCTACCGTGACTCGATAGGAATATGCCTATCGACCAACACGGCGCGGACATGTTATCATTCCATGGCTCGTCGCAGACCTCTTTTTAAAGTTAACGTTAGGAGCTCTGCCTTTGCTTTGTAGAAGACAAAATAAAAAGTACATTCTACATCTTACAAGCCAAGGCTTGGCTGATTAGATTTAGACTCGAAAAAGAAAAATCAGACCACTCGATGAGCCTCCCTGACGGCTGGCTATGGAAAGAAAATGCCACGCTGGACCTCTAGCGCAGTGGGCTCGACTGACTAATTGGTTATTAGGTTGTTTATGACGGGTTATGTGTTGTGTACAAAGATTACAACAAAAGATTTTTTTTTTGCACCCTTGTTGTGGTTCTGCGCAAAGAAGTCATCAAAATATGGTGCTATCTGTTATTTCCTTCGCATAAGGAGATACAGTCCACAAGAGTATGCGGCTGTGCCACCGCGCTAAATAAAATTTGAGGGTGGGCTAGACGTGAATTCCACTGCGGCACTCCCGATAGGTCTTTAGCGGGGCTTTAGGGCCCTCCGAGTGGGGAGATGCTTTTAGAGCATGTCTAGTAGGCCCTTTACTTTTATGCCCCGTAAAATGCGAGTATTTCGTTCCGTATAAAAAAAGTGCTTCTAGATAGACAGTTCCGTCTAGCAGACCTCGTATTTCACCCCGTAAATTCGTAAATTTAAAACCCCAGGAAACTTGTTCATATTCATAGTTCATAGATAGTCGATCATACATACGGATCAACATATATACATACTGAATTGCGCGATCCTAAATGGATCGCGACTTCTAGTCGGAGAGGTCGACGATGTACGCGTCCGCCTCCGCCTCCCGCGCCTACGCCTCCTCCACGGCGGCGATGGCCGCCACCATCTCTTCTTCCTCCGCCCTCTTCTTATCGGCGTCGTCCTTGAGGGACTCTTCTATCGCCTTCAAGAAGAGGGGGTCCTCCTCCTCCTCGCCGGCGAGCGGAGCTCCTCCGCCGCTGGTGCTCCCGATGCCCGCGCCCCATGCCGCCTTCGCTCGGCGGTGGCGCTCCCACCCGGCGCGCCACTTGTCGAAGTCGCGGACGCTCATCGGCTTGAGTGGCGGATCCTCCTTGTACCAGATCCCGCCCGGCGCGAACTCACGGAGCTTCGGCGGGACGTACGCGGCGCCGGCGTACCTGCAGGCCGCACGGCGGCTCCCAGTGGCGAAACGCTTGCATTGGAGACGCCACGCCTCCTCGACGGTGTCCGGCGAGCGGGATCGCTTCGATCCGCTCGCCGGCGAGGCGGTACTGTGGCGGCGTGCGTCCATGCCGACCGGCGGTTGAAATGTGGAGCTGGGGTGGGCAGGATTTCTCGCCGGAGCTAACTGGGGAGGCGGCGGCGCACGGCGGAGCTTTGCCCGGTATAAGTAGGGGGCGGCGGTGGGGATTTCCTGGGCCCCGTATTCCACCGAAATGGGCCGGCCCGAATACGGGGCCTGCTAGACGGCCCCAACCGCGCCTGCCCCGTATCCCGCCGGAATTTTACGGGGTGGGCGGGTTATAAGAGCATGTCTAACATACCCCTTAAAAGGGCCAAACCCGTATAATAACCGCCGGAATACGGGTTTGAGCTCCACCCGGCCGTCTAGCAGGCCCCGTAAAAACGGCCCCCGCTCCGAGTTTTGCTGTTTTCGATTACGGGGCGGGCCTTCGCCCCCTACTTGTGCGGGGTGGGAGCGGGAATAGAGGGCCAAACCAGTATCCTCCCTCCACTGCGCGCGAACGGTTTCAGCGAAACCCAACCGCCGCCGCTCGATCTCCTCCGCCCCGCCCTTCCCGGCAACGTCGCGGCCGGATCCCGCTGCCATGGATCCTCCGCAAGGGCCGCCTACCGCCAGCGGTGCATCTCCAACGACCGCGGTGGTTGATGTCCCCGTCGGAGGTCCGCCCAATGCCGGCGACATGTCGGCCATGATCTCCGCCACCATCCCGTCGAAGAGGAAGAGGATTCTGAAGCAATTCTTCGAAGCCCCTTCGGCGGCCGCAGCTCCGCCGGCCGCAGCTTCGCCGGCCGCAGCCCCGCCAGCTGCCAAGAAAGGGGGCAGGATGAAGACGAAGGCGGCCGGGCCGAGGGGTGCTCCGCAACCCAAGGTGAAGACAAAGCAGGTCAGCCGCATCGGCCTCACGCCTCCACCGTCTTCCAAGGCCACGACCCCTCCTCCCTCCGTTCTGTCCGATGCGATGCCCGCGCCGCCGCCACCCACCATGGACGTAGACAAGGTGTTCGATGTTGAGTCCACAACATCGTACATGGACATGCTCAATGAATCCGCGGTGGATTTGGACGCCGACATCGATGCGTTTCTTCGATGGGGAGTGCAACGTTGAAGAGATTGATGACGAGGAGGAGGATGAGGGTGACGAGGAGGAGGTGGTTGAGGTTGATCCGGTTGCCGGTTGTTCTTCGTCGACTCCGAAGCCACGCACGGCGAACTATAGCGAGATCGAAGACGCCATCTTGGTCCGTGCTTGGAACAAGGTGGGGATGGATGCGCGCACCGGAGTGGACCAAGGCGGCAAGCGCTATCAGAATACGCCATCTTGGTCCGTGCACCCTGTTTTGAGGGGTCGAAAACTCGGACGAGCTAGCAGAACTGTTTTACGGGGTGATATTCTGTTTTACGGGGTGGGGATACGGGTTCTGCTAGCTCGTCCGAGTTTTCGCGTTTTAAGGGGCGAAAATATACGAGGCCTGTTAGACATGCTCTAAGGGGCCTGTTAGACATGCTCTTAGTCTTTGCAACATCCAGACACAAACAAAAAAGATAACCACTATCATGTTCAGCCGAACAGAGTGACTTTCGATCACTAAGATTGTTAGGCGCACAAGATTGGTATATGCTTAACATGAAAATATGTGCATGCCTACATATGTCTTCAATTTAAACTCAAAAGAACATGATAAAAAAAATAAAGTAGTTAACAAAGTTGAGTATGCTAAAGTGTCTCATATCCGCTACCACACAAGGAGAGACAGTCGACAAGAGTACGCGGCTGTGCCACCAAGTGGGTGTGCTGATGGTACCTGACAGAAGGCGTCGTGCTTCCGTCCACAAGATGGCAGCACTCGGTTTCATCCCTCTCCTCGAAGTCGAATCTCAGGTAGATGGTGTCGCCGCTGATTGAGCCGGCGGGGAAAACCCCGATAGGCACCGAGAGAGAGCAGCGCATGCCGAGGAACAAGGCGTGTCCTCCGCCGTCACCCAGCAAGCTGTTGACTGGGCACACAGTCCCGGCGTCCAAATCCACTCGGTACACATCATACTCATACTTCCTCCGACCGAAGTAATTCCGCTTCGGCGAGAAGCTACGGTGCACCAGCATCAACTCCCCGGCATTCTCTACCAGATGCAAGCTATCTACCGTCGGGGAAACCCGCAGGCTATGCAGCTTGGCGGCCACCTCCAGCCGCCATGGCTGATCCGCCTTGAGGACCATGACACCATATTCATTGACACAGTAGAAGCGGCCTGCGAACATGGAGGATGTCGTTTGCATACTATTGTGGAACCTTAGTAGCGTCCAGCGCGCGTCGCCATCGCCCGGCTTGAGCTTGACCACCCCTAGCATGTCGAGCGAGTTGAAAGAGAGAACCAGCGTGGAATCGTCGTCGTCATCGAGGAAACCGGAGCCCCAGGCTGCAAAGTATACGTCGGAAACAGGACTGCCAAGGAGCTGGTGTTCTTGCTCCTTCTTCGGCAGTAGCCTGGTGAGCGGTGGGAGCTGTATGAGGCGCCGAGTGAGCGGGTTGAGCAGGCGGACATGGATGCCGTCGTCGTGGAGCAGAACGAGGAGGCCCTCGCAGGTCTGGGCGAGCACGGTGTGGTCACGGAGCTCCGGGAGGCGGACCTTGATGCACTCGCCGGTGGACAGGTTCAGGAAGCGGCGACGGTGGTGAGCGACGTCCGTTTCGAGGAGCAGGATCCACCGCCGGGGATGGAACCGGCGGTCCAGAACTCCATGTTCGCGCGGATCATCGGAATAAAACCGCCACGAGACGCACACGGCGCGGAAGCGGAGGTAGTCGGCGACGTCGTGGGCGAGGAGGCGCTCGGCGATCAGCCCCGTCGGTCCGTCCCCAAGATTCGCCAAGTGCCTGCTGCTTAGGGCAGGAGAGGAGGAGGAGGAGGCGGGAGCCATGGAGCGGCGGCGGGTCATCGTGATGCCTGGGTGAATCGTAGATGGGACTGCCGTAAGAGGGGAAGTATAGGACTCTCCTCGGTTCTTGGTGTGCCTCGGGGGCGCACGACCCTGGTCGTGTAGGATTCCTTTCCCGAACTGTTGTGGGGCTTCAGGTGTATCTTGTTGTCAAAAAAAAAAAAAAAACTGGCCCACAGCGGTTTGGTCAATTATAGCAAGTAAACGATGCAAAGCTACCACATTTGAGGCGTGGCCTTATCACATAAAAACTACCACTTTTGCGTGAATCGACACATAAACACTATTTTTGGGACAGGTGTGTGGCACATATATAGCACTAATTGTTCTATTTGCTGAGCTTAAACACGTTTCTGACTATGTAGACCCACCCGTTGGGTCCACGTGGCAAGTAAAACCCTAAGAAATCGATTCGTCCACAATTTTATTTTGTAAAAGAGCCCTAAATCTTATTTTTGTACTACACAAAGGTTCTCCTCATTTCCCAGGTAAAAAAAAGATAAAGGAGAAAAGAAATGCCCCGCGTTCCTGGCAGGAGGTTGCCACCATCCTCATCATCATCCCGGCGTCTCCCTTGTACGTGGGGATCAGGACGCCCTCGACCTCCTCTCTTGCCCATCCTCTTTCCCCTCCCTCCTCTGTGTGCTTTGTCTTCTCTGAGAGGCCGCCTGAAACCTAGCCACAATCGACGTGGACCGCCGCCGCTTCGACCATCGCGGAGCCCCTATGAGCAAGCTTTCGAGTCCGCCTCACCTCCCTGAACCTCCTCGTGGCAGTAATTGAGAAGCCGCATCCCCAATCGACTTCCCCGTCTGCTCCTTCCCCGCCTCCGGCCGCAGTGCGTCGCAGATGACATCAGCGTCGCCCAACCGCTTCTGACCTCGCTGACCCCTCCATGATGACCGTGGTGAGATCCCGATCCTCCTGGAACCTCCCACTTTCTCCCTCTCGCTCAGGTTCGTCTCTGCGTCGAGCGCCGCCGTGCGCCACCGCTAGCCGTTGTCGTGTACGTCACTCCGCCGGCCCAAAAGGAGCGGCGCCACCATCGTAAGGTTTGCCTCGGCGCGCTGGGGCTCGTCCACGTCATCTCCGTCCCGCACGCGTTCGAATTTGTCGAGTTTTTGCAAGGATTTTTGGAGCGCCCTGTGGTGGCGTCATGATTATGCAAGCATGGCATCATAAGTCACTGGGTAGAGGAGTAATTTGAGGATGCTAAAATTATTAATTTAGTGCCGATAGAGGTCAAGAAAGTTACTGGGAAATGTCAGTTAAATAAAGGAGAAAATGCAAACCCATGATATAATAGAAAATGAAGCTAAATTATGCGGTTACACTTTGTGTGTGCTAGAGCTAAGTTGCAAACTTTGGGTGCGAGCATTAGGTGGGATATAGAACACACCATAAGGGTAAACGGTTTTCATGACATCAGTATTCTCGTGAACCTTCTTGAGCTCCATGGATTCAACGGATAGCATGAATATGCCGATTATGGTCCACAGAAATAGCTCAGAGCCTTCCTCGGCAACCCCGATGATCTTCACCGGCGGCTTACAGGTAGACTGAGGATGTGTCATCCTCAATAGACTAGGAAAAATCTCGGTCAGATTCACTGTCTTCTGCATCACCCAAGTATCTGCATACCGTACCCACAAGTGCAACGTGAAACCAAGCACCCCGGCAAGGCCGAGCACGCTGCCGTCTACCTTGAGCAGTCGAACATTACCCCACTCTGGCCTCTTGAATGTGGATAGGGTATTGTGGTCCGTATCAAAGGCCAAAACGCGGTAGTCGAACAACAGTTGATATAAGGTTTTACCGACGACGACACAGGACGACACAGGGCTCCGGACGGATCTGATTCTCGGGCGGTAGCTCCACCAGTGAGCTCCACTTGCCGGTTACCGAGGAGAAGACGGTGCCCTCAAAGGACCCGGTTCGGAAGTGGTTGCACACGGCAGCCACACGGAAGTGGCTCGCGTGGCACTGTGTGCACTGGACTAGGGTACGATTATTATCGCCACCACCATCGGCATCACATTCACAAATCAGTGCAGCGCTAGTCTGCTTTCCTCGGATGCCGAACACTCTGTTTTCTTGAATGAAGTGGCGGTCACCGGTCATGGGTTGCCATACGATGTACCGACCCGGGTGTTCTTCGTGGAGGAGAACGCGGTCGTGGTGGCAGTCCATTAACTGCCGGTTTGTGTTCTGATCAATGGAGGAGTCGTAGGCGATTCTGACGGGATCGGTGGAGTCAACGTGAGCGAACCTGCGCGGGAGATGATCAAAGTCGTGGAAGAAGCCTAGAGTGACGGGTGCCCAGCGGCGCGCACGGTACAGCTCCAGCAGGAAAGCTGGATCGTTCACGACGCGGCGCCACTCCCGGCACACCGCGGAGGCGCGGGCGAGCACCTGGGGAGTCGGCAAGAGGCGCTTGAGGATCTCGAGGTGCAGCTCCTCCGGCAGGCTTGTCGTCGCCATGGCGGCACCGTACGTCGAAGCGGTAATAATTCCGCCGTCGATGGAGGGTCTCTACTGTTTGTCCGTGCTCTTAAGTTTGCACAGGGCGCCGTACGTGCTCTTCACGAAATCGTATACAGACTGTTCCAATTGCAGCAGAGGAACTTACCAAACTCAACAGATCCTAACGTGATCGGATACAGATTGCTTTTCAGACAGACCCTAACGCGAACGAGTGTGAATCCTATCTAAACTAAATCTAGCCCAAGACTTGACGGAGAAAGGCTTTTCAGACATCTCAACGACCCTTGTTCCTCTGGGCCAGTTCGCCGTATCCGCCATATATACTCCGTGTGCCGGGCGAAGCATAGCCAGAGTTTGTCATACGGGTAGCACTAGTAAATATAATCACATTATTATGAGTCATATTAATGCATTATTGAGTTACTTGCTCGCTAAACGAATGCAATTGCATTATTATTGAGTTACATTATTATGAGTCATATAATCTAAGTTGATAACGTGAGAATTAGGACTTCGATCTATAGTTTACTTCCTGTTCTGAATATTATAGACAACCTTGAAGACTTGATTTTGTAGCTAGCAATTGCATATTCCGAGCATTGCTTTTATTTTGGAAATGATACCACTCCCCCCGGGGATAACATGGTTCGATTCCCGGATGCGTGATATGGCCTCCAAGACACGAACTAACGTCACTTTCGTTGGCCCCACCATCCCACCCCGACATATGGTACGTCTTTCCTTATGCTCTCTTGCATCGGAAAATACCTTCTCCTGCCGTCTTCCCTGACAAAGCCCGCCTCTTGCTCCTGCCGACGTGGCTCCTCTCGCCACCTCTCCTGCTCCCGCCGCCATGGATTCCCTCACCTCAAGAACGAGAGCCCGCCACCTCCTCATCCCCCGCCGCCAAGGATTCCCTCGCCTCCAAACTTGAGCGGGGCGATGATTACGTGTTGGTGGCCACACCCCCACTTCCCGCCAGCGGCCACACCCTGTTCCTTCCCGCCGGCGTCCACGCCCTGCCCTCCCGCCGCCTACTGAGCCATGCTCCCCGCGGTGAGGTCTCCACGCGGCGAAGCCGCCATGGGATTCCGATCCGGTGAAGCTGGGAGCTGTAATGGGAGGTCGGCGCGGGGAGGCCGGCAAGCGGAGGTGTTCGCCTTTGTCATCGCATACCCCAACTGAGTTGCAGGTTGCCGACTCCGATGATGCTACATATGAAGAGTGATGGTGCTATCGTTGGTTGACGACGATGCTACCATAGGTCGATGGCGGTGCTACCATCGGCCGGTTGCATTGCTAGGAGCGAGAAGGACGGGACGATTGTGCTTCCATGGGTGCTACTTGTATTTTTTTGCTACTTTCATGTATATGTTTTGTTACATACGCATATTTTGTTTGCTATTTTTCTATTCTCGAAGTGTTGCTAAAAAATATCGACAATGCTACAATGGCATAATATTTTTGCTACAACCATTTTGTGGTTGTGCTACAATAGTAAAAAGTATTGCTATGAGGTTTTCAACGAGGTCTTGGACGAAAGTCTCAGGCGAAATTGGTTTGCTACAGTAGCAAATCTTTTTTTACAAACACTCCGGTGATGTTGTTTTTTGCTACAGATGCTAAACTTTTTTGCTACATCTATTTTTTAGTTTTGCTATAACAACACGAAGTTTCTGCTACAATGTCTCCGGTGAGGTTTCCCGATAAAAGTCTCCGACGAAGTCGGTTTCTCTACTTTAGAACAAACTTTTTGCTACAAAGTGTCCGATGAGGTCTCTGGCAAGACCTCCGGCGAGATCCAGTTTATTTTTGTATTTTTTGGCCAAATCGTTTTTTGCTACATGTAGCAAAAGCGGGACTATATATAGCAAAAGCGAGACCGTCTGTAGCAAAAGCGGGATGAAATGACGAAAATGAGATCTAACCATTGATCTGCCCAGATCGGACGGCCGAGACCCGGGGATGGATACCGAGGGACGCCTAGCACTGTCTTTTTTTTTCATACTATACAACATTATGGTTTGTTACTTGCTCGGTCACGGATGCGCGTTGTCCAAATTTTTAAAAAGTATTTTTCTGAGTTTAGGCGTCCTTCTATATCTCCAGGCCGCGGGCATCTAGTCTGGGTGCATTATTTTATGGGATTCGCTCATGTAATCTAAGTTGATAAAGTAAGAGTTAGGACTTCAATCAATAGTTTTCTTTTTACAGGAAAAACTCGTATTACTCATAAAATATCAGGGTTCTCTGCTCAGGAGACCCTCGGGTCTGGACCCAAGCCATACAGCCATGGGAGCCTCGGATCTAGGCAAATTTGCCATCAAATGACTATTATTATTTTAGCTTCTCCTAATACTTTATCTGTTTTAAATTACTCTGCACACACGTTTACCTAGGTAGACTAGTACTTCTTCATTTTTCATCCAAAATAATCCTGGGATTTTTTAAATAGATAGTATGGAATGTGTACAACATATTTCAAAAATCCTAGAAAATTTTAGATGCTATGCTAGTGGGAATAATTTAAAATAGTTAGAGTAAAGCTTATTATTTGTATGAATGATTAGTTGTGAAAGCTTTTGCTCTAGTTCTTGTAGCTAACAAGTCTTGCCTTGGAAATAAATTTTCCAAACAAGTATAACAAGAAAAAGTCTAAAATTTTATGACTTGTTTGATTTGTGATTGTCTTAAGAGTTTACCTTTAAAGATACTTAACCCCATAGAAGTTCTCATAGACTTGACGACACTCTTGAAATTAAAAGAGTTGTTTGATTGAAATGAAGTCTAATGGTAATTGTGATTGCATGCTAAAGCTAACCTTGTGGATCAAACCATGATACTGTTAAAAAGTTTTATGTTATTCATGCACACCTTTAGATGCCAACAACTCAGCTAGCTTTTGAATGATCTATGGTATAACCCCAGATTTCGGCTATGAGTTGATGACATGGATGGCATATGTGTCACCATATGGGAAAAATTATTGGTACTCTCAAAGGTTGTGCAAACCATTGTTTAAAAGCATCACTCAATGATCCTTGTTCAGAAATATCCTTGCAAGAAGGAAGAAAAGGAGAAAAATAAAAGAGAAAAGATATGATGATCCACATAACAAGTCTTTGGCATGATCTCGTTGCTACTTTATGAATTTTATAGAGAAGTAATGATTGGAATATTAGTGTTTTTGATAGTCTTGATTTACCGATGTGGGTGTCAATTAAACACTTCACTATTATGCTACCTGGTACATGAACTCTCTTACTCAATATTGCTATATTAAGACATCCTAGTGTTTATTGGCAAGCTGAGAGTTAACTAGAGGAATTGGATTGATTATTACACTTCCAGTTATTTATACTTATATTAAAATCTACTTTGATTGTCTTGAGTTATCAAAGCTTGTATAGTGTTCTTAGTATCTCTCTAACTTTGATGAACTTTTCAATATGGAAGAAGTGCTGGACACATATGGTTACCGACTGTAAGTGAATTCATATTCTCATTGTTTCAAGTTTAAACATTGAATTTCTTATAGTTCTTTTGTTTCTTCTTGCTCGAGGGTGATCAAGGTTCAAGCTTTGGGATGTTGATGGCTCCAAAAAGCGACATCTTTATTTGTGTTTAAACATTGTTTTTCATCAAGAAATTGACATTATTCTCTCTTGATTTGCCACTAATGACTAATTATTGTAAAGATATGCAAAAACTTTCTTTGATTTATATTGTGTGGGAAATCATACTTTTGTTGTGAAACCTGGAGTCATAAATGATGATGTTGAGGAAGTATTGACGACCAAGTGTTCCTGAAGCTAATATCAAACGCTAGCCAGCATAATGGCGGTGTCTTCGTGTCGCCAAACCCTACAACTCTCGTGAAGGCGCCTATATATTTTGAGGTCCTTGCCGCCGCCCAGGGGGCTGCCATTCTTAGATTGCACCACAACACCACCAAATGAGATCCACACCATAGTTCACCCCTTTCATCCCCCATCCTCTCCATTAGCCATAGCCATTACTTTGTACTTGAGATCTCCTTGTGATTTGGTGACCATAGTAACAATATTTGATTTCAATCTAAGTATGGAACAATGTTTTTTATCCTTGATCTTATTGTTATGAGTGAGTAGTCCTCATGGGCTGCGGGTTAGGGAGAAACCTCGCAGCGTTTATGTGTATCTAATCTATGGGAGACTTGTGTATTGGTTTGTAAGAGGCATTTGTTTCTTTGTCTCTTGCCTCGATCTCTGGACTTGTAGGTATCCAAGATCCCAGAGATTGATCAAGGCTTGAGGTGAGATGCTTGGCTAGCAGCGATCTCATAGGAACCCCAGTGACAGCAAGGGTATTACGGTCTTCGCTAAGCGACCCATTTGATATCACGACAACATCACCACTTAATGCTTTGATCTATATTTTACACTTAATAATTGTTTGTTAGCCCGGTGCTATTGCTATGCCTATGGCCAATTAGGGGATCTAGTATATTAGGATGTGTTTCTCAAAAGAGATTATCTCTATTGGAACCTTACACATGATTGTGTTTATTATTATCTTTTATCCAATATGATATGCAGCTGCAGGTGGATCTTCAACCCTGGCCTATCTCCATCCATTGATTCAACCCACAATATAAAGTAAACTAGATTGGTCTGGTAAACAAAGGTAAAATCAAAAAAACAAAGTCTTGTAGACGTGTTCTTATTTTATTCCTATTAGCGTTGTTTCCCAAAGATTCGATTAAACCAAGGACTACTAGGGAAAAAATCTACTGCATCTAATCCGGATCGAAGGTATCAACGGCGTGGACCTAAGCATGGTGGTCGGAATGACGTGTATTGGTGGGGACCTAAGGGCGACGATCTGAACAGCGTGCGTCCACGCGGACCTAAGCATGACGTTTGGAACGCAGTGCAGTGGCATGGACCTAAGCGTGGCGGTCGGAACAACGTGCGGCGGCGCGGACCTAAGCGTGGCAGCTGGAACAATGTGCGGCGGTGAGGATTTAAGCATCTGAAATTTCTGTAACGTCTCTGTCTGTCTCACTTCCCTTCACCTCCTCAGATTCGTTGCTGATGAAAGACACCGAGGCGGCGGCGATGCCGATAGTGGTTATCAATGCGACGACAATTGAAGCCATCATCCGCAGGATCAGTGTGACAGCGGTGGTCCTGACAATGGCCATTGATGCGATGATGATTGAAGCCATCATCCGCAACATCAGTGCAACGGCGGTGGTGACGACAGTGGTCATCGATACAGCGACGATTTAAGCCATCATCTGCAACATCACTACGACAGCGGTGGTGCCGACAATGGTCATCAATGCGACGACGATTGAATCCATCATACGCAACATCACTACAACGGCGTAGATCCAGCCCTCGTGAACCAAAGCCGTGAGAGGCAGGTCGCATCTGGCACGTCGAGGTGCACTTCGATAGTGAAGGCCAGATGTAACTCACGACCATATGGATGGGATAAGTTTGCCCGTACTTCTTGGAGTACACATACTGCAGGGAGGGCGATGAGCTCACTGTCAACTTAAGATTGGGACATATTTGATATTGGGACAAATTTGAGCCCAATTCTAACCAAAACTCCGTGACTTAAAATATATGAGCCCAAGTTCAGTAATTTTTTAGGATAATTTTTATTTATATATGTATGATATGAAGCACAATTGATATATTTTAGTCGTGAGGCCGATGGATATGCTATAAAGCTAATTCATAAGTAGTAGTACTTGCTTTGACAATCTCTGGTGAGCTTGTATAAATTTGATTGAAATATGTATGATTTGAATCAAAATTAATATGTATTTGAGTTGTGAGGATGGTGGACATTCTCTAAAGCTGATTCATAAGTAGTACTTTCTTTGACAATCTCTAGCGGGCTTGTATAAATTTGATAGAACGTGAGTCCAAGGAATTGGCGTCCCAGCTCCGCGCCATGGCTACGACCACAAATCGCCGCTGTGGAAAAGAAGAATGCAGCGTCAAGAAGAACGGGGAATGAATGCGGCTGCCAACGTTGCAAGTCTACATGTCAGCCACGATGGCAACGACATAACGTTCAAAAAATGATAGGGCCCCAACTTGACCTTCTAGGCATTTGGCATGCCAACTATGGGCACCTCGATCCAATGGCAAGCAACTCGGGCCCCGTGATGCATTCTCTTGACAACTTTGGGACTGCAAAGTGAGTAAATTAGCAGGAACTCACAATCATCCGTTGAATAATAATTCTACTCTCTAAATTAGCTACATATTCAACTAATCATTACATGTGCCACCATTCACCACAACCGCATATTGTAACTGCTAGGACGGGGATGGCAACTACTAAAACTGCCCATATGAATCTACTATTCTTCCCCTTCACTTGAAGTTCGTGTTTTAGATTTTCTACCACTTGATCAAATACGGCAAAGATCAGCCTCAAGTGTGAATTCTCCTTGCGAATAAGCTCTAAATTATTCTTCCCTTTCTCGATAGTACGCTTCAGCTTGAATATCAATAGGTTTTTACGGGCCAATTTATCACCTAAATTGGCGACCATCTCCTCCAAATCCATCCTCTATAACAATCCCAAAACACTATAACAATCATCGTCATGCATAGCACACTATAACAATGTACCATGGATCATCGTCATGCATAGCACACTATAACAATGTACCATGGATCATCATCATGCATAGCACACTATAACAATCCCAAAACAAACCCAATTAAAATCACTCTGACAGGCCATGGAAGCACTTCAAATTCAACGGTAGTACAAAGAGAAGGAGCTACCTGCACTTCCGACATGGTAGGAGAAGGAGAATGTGGCCACGACATGATCGAATCCCCACCTTCGCCGGTGTACTCGCTACGACCAAACATTGAGGACTAATTCGCACCTGCAATATCGAGAAAATTACGGGAGACAAATCAATTAGGGTGGGCATAGTAGGAGCGAAGGTCTTACCAAGCACTACCAGCAATTGCTGCGACCTTTCGTTGGGCCACGACGGCGAAACAAAATCCCAATCATCGTGGGTGCCGGACCTGCCTGCGATCAGTACTGCCTCAACATACAATGTGTGCGGACGAAACACACGTTGGATCCGTGGTTGAGGTGCAGCGCCGCCGCCACAGTCCGTTCGACACTGCCGTAGGACGGAGCCGGCGATGGCCGCTCTGTCCGATGGTAGGATAGGAGCTGCTCGGGGCTGGAAGCGGATGAGAGAGAGACGACCTTACATGTCATACACGACCCTACCTATCAATGTTTGAGGGAGTAGCTTATCCGGCCCCACATCACGGCCCCATAGGTCATTGGCTTCGGTGGCCCCACAGAACGACCTCATTTGTCATTGGCTGCAACGGCCACACAATCAGGAAATAAAGTGGCCCACAAGTTAGCGAGAGATGGATGACTGGTCTGACATGTATCCTGGCCCCACCCGTCAGCACGTAACGGTCATGGTAGGACCCATTCCAACACGGTCCCACCGGTCAGCATGTAACGGTCAAGCCTTTGACCTGACTACATCCCTCCATCCGAGCGTCCACAGGGGTTTTAGAATAGATCAAAGGGAAAAGTAAGGAAAAGTTAAGCGGCTAGAAAAAAATGAGTACAACTAACGATCGAGGGGCACAAAAATAGAAATTCCTAGTATGGAATGCTAACATAACACACATCATGTTCCATCTTCTTTATTCATACGGCAAACATTACATAAGTTGATCTGTAGCTTACTCTAATTACCAAAAGATGATCTTGTTTCTGCTATTTACATGAGTACAAAAGTTGACCCACTTTCTATCTCCAAAAGGAAACTACAGAAGTACACAACTACTACTATCTAGTATTCCTACAATCTGCAACTAACAAACTCCACTACCATCTTCTTTAGGTCCTGCTTCTTCAAGTCCATGTTCTACTTCTCCTGCTCTCCATGACAGCTGCAACCTAGAAAGTGAAGCCCAGGAACTCCTACTCTCCACGTCAGTGGCATTCCAATGACAGGGAGTGCAAAATGTGCAAAGTTCTTCACCAGCATAATCAGTTCCTGCATTGGAACAAACTCATACACCAAATCATGATCACCGACAAGCTTATTCACCTTCAACACCTCTGATAGCTGCTCGAAGGAGGTAGTATTTGCTGATGCGCGAGCCCTAAAAGACATCAATGTTTCAACATTAATGTACACCATCCTCTGCACCCTGAAATCTAAATCCCTCTAGGCAACCAACTCACACCCCCTACGCCTCACATCTGTCGCCATCACCAGGAGTTCGAGCAGTGATGTAGGATTCATCAATTCCTCCTTCTCCACCCTAGCAAAATCCAGCAAGGTCGCTGCCGCCTCCTACAATTCCTTCATCGCGGGTTGCAGGTACCACACAAGCTCCATCATGCAACCCCGGATTCGATGACTGGGAGTAGGGGACGGCGACCGAGAGGCAGGGGATGGCGGCTGTAGGTGGTGGCGGCGGGGCGGAGGGACCCGCGATTAGGAGTGGCGGTGGGACAGAGGGGGATGACGATGTGGAGGTGGGCTAAGGCGACCGGGAGGAGACGTCGACTGGGAGGTAGGGGACGACGGCAGGATGGCCATGCAGAGGGAGTAGGTGGCCAGCGGAGGAAGCCGCGACTCAGCGGAGGGGAAAAGACAACTGGGTGATTTGCCCCTAGTGCCATTGTGTCCTATATACCAGGTTCCACCGTGGACGAAACTGCAAAGATCAGCTCGGTCCATTGTCGCGCTAGCTTTCAACTATTCGGTGGTAGAAGCGTCGAATAAGGGGAACATTAAGAAGTTAGTCTAGGAGAAGCCACCGAAGGGTATGGTTAAATTGAACATTGATGCTTCATTCATCGTAGCCACCGGGGCTGTCATACGTGACGATCGAGGCTTGTTCATAGGTGCTTCTAGCCGGATATTGCTGCATGTATCGGATGTAGAGTCTGCTGAAGCGTTAGCACTTCAGCATGGGCTATTATTTGCTATGGAACTAGGATGCAATCGGGTGGAAATTAATTCGGACAATCAGGCAGTTATTGAAGCAGTGAATCAGGGCGGCTATTCATTCAGTCCAGCAGCAGCGATACTAAACTCTTGTGCTCAAGAGAATTTGTGAAAACAACTTTCATTTTCTGCTCTAGAGATTTGAATGAGGTGGCAGATGAGGTAGGGGGTGGGTGGGGAGGGGAGGGGTAGACTAGATTAGGTTTTTTTTGTCCTACTTAATACTTGTGGGTATGCTAAAATTTGTCACGCTGAAAATTAATCTGATTTTTGGAGAACAAGGTATATCTGATTTTTATTTTTTTATGTTGTGCATGGAAATTAATCCCAAAACCAAGCATGCTAGCTAGCTACTTCCGAAATTGTAGATAGGAGTACACGGAGTAGCAGAAGTAAAACAGTATCTCCTAACTAGAGAATCACGTGGTGGTGGTGGGGTCCTTGCCGAAGCCCATGACAGCGTGGGTGAGCAGCATGGCTCCCCGGCGGCCCGCCTCCGCCAGCCGCCCCACCAGCGGGAAGCCCACCGTCTCCCTGTTCTTCAGAGGCTTCTTGTCCCACCTGCACAAAAGTTCAGACAATTAACACGCTGGTACCACGTACTTGTCGTAGAAACCCGTTCCTGTTAAAAGTAAGATTGGCCCAGCCCATGTAGTACTTACCAGTCCTGGTGTCTGACGACCTTGCCGTCCTCGACGTCGAGCGTGATGAGGGACGCTATGTCGACGCCCTTGCCGAACACCTTGTAGTGCTGCTTGTTGTCGATCAGAATCTGCAAACGGAGAACCGGTTCACACATGGTCCGAGTGAATGAATCAGACCGATGCATCGCAGCAGTAGATTTTGCGATGATGTGGAGAGCATGGATGATGAGTTAGTAGTGGTAAGTTACTAGTACCTCGGATTTGCCCGGTCCGGTGGCGTTCTCCTGCACCGTGTACTCCACGATCTTGGATTCGCCGAACACCTGAGGATCATCGGACACATGAATCTTCAGTTTTGGCAACGGCAATGAACATAGGAGAACGAAAGACATATGGAGCAAGATGTCACCTTGGGGAGCGTGTAGAAGGCTGATTTGATCTGCTTCACCCTTCAATTTTGATCGATCAGAAGCAGTATAATTAGTAGTAGATCGTTTTTAGTGCTGAATTTCTGAAGAGACGGAGATGGATCATGGAGGCATGGGTTCTTCTTCAGACAGTGGATGGACTTACCCGTGGGCGCGCATGAGCGGGTCCTCGAAGGTGGCGTGCGGCGCGTAGATCGCCTCGAAGTCCCGGGCCGTGGCGCATGATCCGTATCTGTATTTATTCAAATTATCAGGCAGTTTTTTTTGTTGTTGTTGTGACGAGTGACGCGCGATGAACAAAACTCTTGCTATCTACCAGCTCTGTTGCAGAGCGACAGAGGAGAATAACACCACGCCACGCATGTAACAGTCGAGCTACCTACTACAGCAGCTACTGTTAATTTATACAGTATTTATTTTGTCGTGCATGCTCAACTGGACTGAAGAATCAGGATCAATTTGATTTGCCCACTGAAACTGTGTGTGTCGATATAGTATTCGAGCAGAGCAACATAACAGCAGAGCGGTAGCAGAGGTTGGTTGAGCACGCAGCTTACATGTTGAGCAGATGCGGCAGGATGAGCTCCGACACGCCCCCGCCCGGAGCCGCCGCCGGCTTGGCTTCCGCGCCCGCCGCCATGCCTGCAGCTGTCGTCGCCGTCGTTCCACCGGCCGTGGTCGAGAACGGTCCCTGCTGTTTCACGCGCGCGAGGGCTGCAGCAGCTGCTGCGAGGAGGCTGGTAGACGACGGTGTGGTCCTAGTCGACGGAAGCAGGACCAGTCGCGCGGCGGCGGCGGCGGAGGCACGGAGGGCAGGGGATGGCATGCGAGCGAGGAGCGGGCACGCGCGCGTTGGCTAGAAGAAAGAAACAGGGGGAAAGCAAGCTAGAAGCAGACGAAGGGACGGAAGAGTCGAGCTGAAATGTAATTCGTCAGAGCCACGCGTGGACTGCGTGCGCGGCGGCGGACGGCGCCACGTCGGCCGGCGATCTGGTGGCCGGCAACGGCTCCACGACGCCCGCCTGGCCCCGGCATTTGAACTCGCGGGCCTGACAAATACGATCGAGTATCGACCCAATAATTGTTAGAAATATAGCATGCAATTGAATTAAAATAATTTCGAATTTGTGTGATAATAAAGATAGATCTAACAGATTTACACATGCGATTATAAACATGAAATCTAACATGACACAGCAGATCGACATGGATCTCAAACCTCTTCATAGAGAGGATCACGAGATTGATTTCTTACAGTGATGCAGAGGAACGTTGAGGAAGAATAGTCGAGGAAGATGAAGCAGACGGTCGATGCAGTCGATGAAGAAGAAGAAGCCATGCGAAGCACTGCCCAGAAACTTTATCGCCTGGCTCCCTCGTGCGGGACGCCAAACGCCGGAAAAAGTCCGAAGGCTACTGCTTTACTTCCCTGCGTCACGGCAGGGAAATGATCGGCGAAGATCGGTGGCGGCTGCAGAAGAGAACAGAGTAGGGTTTCTGTGTATCTGGTGTCTTCTGTCGAGAGGGAATAACCCCCACGCAGCACGTTCTGCCTATATTCCAGGATCCGCCCCCTGGTATATCTCCATCACAGGCCACGGTCGCGCTCGCCTCGTCAAAGCCCAAAGATCACAAGTCACAAGTCACGCGTAATTAAACGCGAATAAATGCGAAATGCGAGCGAGCGCGTGTGCGTGTGTGGGACTAAACTCACCATGAGATGCCCCTTATAAGCATGTCAAAATCTTGCTTCCTTGGTAATGTGAGACTAAACTCCCACAGCCTCCACCTCTTTGAATTCTCTCCAATTTCTGAAATTTACCAATTCTTGTAGAGACCCATTTATTTCAACAATAATAATTAACTGACGCCAAATTTCCCAGAATATTCTCAGATTACAGAAAAAGCTGCCCGGGCCAAGAGAACGTGAGAGTGGGACACTGACACGAATCTTCTCCGCAACGACGGTGCGCTGGACTAGCAAATCTTCTCTCGAACAAAAGAACAAAGGAATCATTCATTCACCACACAACGATCGATCTTCTAGGGATCCGCAATGCTTTGTTCAGCGCGAGGTGGATCTGGCTAAATCTTTACAATATCCATATTCACGCGCTCTACCGCACAAGTCTTGAATCTAGATGATCTTGGCTCTTTCAACGGTTGTCATCGCTATTGGTATAAATATGAAACTCACTACAGGAAGTGCGCCGACGGCCAAAGTTCGGGGATGTCGACGTAGCACCGGGCCAGCCAGCCCAGCTTCCGAGCCCTCGGCGTAGTATAGCCGTCGGCGTAGCCACCGGTACACCGAGGGTCACCGTCGACGGTGAATCACTACGCCGACGGCCGTGGCTGCTCCGCTGAGGGAGAGGTCCGCCGAGGGCAGCCGTCGGCGTAGCCACCGGTACGCCGAGGGTCACCGTCGACGGTGAATCACTACGCCGACAGACGTGGCTTCTCCGCCGAGGGAGAGGTCCGCCGATGGCAGCCGTCGGCATAGCGTACGCCGAGGATATTCCTGGCTACGAGCTGTCGGCGTACCAAGCGCTTCCTATAGTGACTTGACGTGTCGAGGTTCAAATATCAAGACAAACTTTGAATTCTTTAATTATGTGTGTATGGATAATGAATAGTACCTCAATGTCATGTTCCCTCCTGCCGCCAGAGCGGCATAAAGGGAGACGGGACTCACGCTATGGCTAGTGAAGATTTGGCCGCCGCCACCTCCTGTGTCGTATGGGACGAGAGGACCCGTGTGGGATAGGAGAAGCTAGGAATACTATTCGGCCCTCCATAACCGTAGTTGGTTTCAGCCAAACCGCCATAAGGCTGGTCCTAGTGCTAGTATCATAAGGTGTATCATGCATGACAACTTGGCAAAAATCTGATGTGGCATCACAATTAATGAAGAGAGACGTGGTTAGAGTATCATAGATAGATACCGTATCATAGCACATAAAACTAGAAATCATAATGACAAGTAAATATTGTACACACATTTTGCATAGAGATGCTACAAATTAATAAATATATCATTACTATGATACTACTACATGATACAATGCACTAAAGATATACTCCCTCCGTCTCATAGCTTAGGGCGTAAAAAATAAATTCGAATTTTGCTCAGAGATTAAGGCGTGCATGCGTCAGACTCGTTAGTCTTCCCGTTTTACCCCTTTGATTTATTTCCTCATTAGCATCCCTGTAATTAAGTAGCGACGGTTACATGCTTCGTCTTCAACGCAGTATTAAATTCCACGGAGAGAGCTGTGGCCGTGAGAGAAAAAAGAGGAACTTGGCCAACCGTAGGAGAGAATTAAAGAGGTTTTCACGCATGCATGCAGGGGCATATTAGGAAGTTTTCTTCATGCCAATTGCTCCTTAATAAACGGGCCAGGAAATATATGCCCTAAACTATGAGATAGAGGGAGTAGTATTATAATAAATATCATATGCATGATACTAGTATTGTGATACTCCCACTAGGACCAGCCTAAGGCGTGGATAGAATACTCTTCGGCCCTCCATAATTAAACTCTTCTGGTACATTGTTTAGAAACATGTTTTGTTGGATCGAGAAATTATTTATTATTACAGGCAAAAATAGTTAGTTTCAAAAATATATTATACTCCATTCGATCCATATTAATTATCGTTAAATCGGATGTATCTAACACTAAATCATATATAGATACATCCACTCCAGCAACAATTAATATGAATCGAATGGAGTACCTGTAATCCATGTTTCGCTTCGGAGTGAGGTTTGAGCAGCTTCTCCACTAAGACAAGCATGACTTTCTCATAGTATGAAATCTGTTGTCAATACAGATAACCAGTCACCTGTGTATGAAAGTTCTCACATAAAAACAAGCTAGGGAGGTCGCCCTACCGGGAGCACGTGTGCAGACGCGACCGATGGTTGCATGCGGAACCTTCCCGCTGATCGATGGTTGACCTCCCAGGTATCGACCGAGCGTGACGCACCGGGCGATGCCGCCGGTCGGAGCCGTCCGACCTGACATCGGCCCGTCCGTTACGGCGGTACGGTCCGGGTCGCGCAGAAATCCTCGGAGAGATGGATGACGTGTCCGTGCCCGCTATCCCCGTCGCAATTGGGAGTGTACTAGTAGTACCACGCCTCATCTCAACTGACAACCAACTGCGGGGGATGGAGACGGATATCGCAGGCGCGTACGGCTCGAGGTCATCGTCGGTTTCGTCCCTCCAGCGAAGATGGAGTTTGATGAGCCCAAGGCTGAATGGCGGGGGCTCCACGCGGACCGTCGATCGAGCCCCATCTCACAGCATCCGGGCCGTTGACCACACGTGGCACGCGTCCCCAACAAACAAACTTGGTTTTAAATTGATTGATGAATGAATGGGGAAAAAAAGGAGTGAAGGAGCACGCAACTTGGCTTGGGTCGTCACGACACCAGACTACCATACTGCCAGAGACCACCACACCGAGGAAGGAAGGAAGGGAGGCGACGGACGGACGGAGACCACGACCGCCAGATTTTGTTCACACCACACCGATCGACCCATCTCCCCACCCCCGCGTCCTCGTCGCCGTCGTTTATTTATCGCCTCCGCCTCTCCCACCGGCCCTGTCCCCGCGCCCACGCCGCGGCCTCGCTCCCCTCCCCGTCTCCGCGACTCCCCTCCGCCGCGACCGGCGACCCCGAGGTGAGCGAACAACCGCCCTAGGCGGGCCCCACCCACCTGCCTTCCTTCCTTCCGTAGCTAGCTTCGTCCGCCGGGCTCGCCGCCCGTTCCAACCCACCGATCCCCGCCAGTTACTTGCCCGGCCTAGGCTAAGGCTAGGCAGCGCTCTTGTTCCGTGCTGGGCTCCTCCCTCCCTGCCTCTTGCCTTGCGTACCGCACTTCGCTTGCTTGCTTTTTTTTTCCCGTGTTTGCGCCGTGATGCTAAGCGGCCGGTCCGATCGATCAAGCTTAGGCGGCGGCGCCATTGCTCTGCTCCAGACAACTTCCCCACTCAGCACCGAAAAACACTGCAGCATCAGTCGCCGGGAACCTGCTCCACAACTGGAGTTGGGCGCAGTAAATTACTCCTCCTCCTCCTCCTCCTCCTCCTCCTGTATACTACTGCGGTGAGTGAGATCCTATTAGTAGTACAGTTGAGCTCGTTCTCAATGGCCCGCCGCTGCTCAGATCGGCTCTCTACGTGCGACAGGGGACGCCTCCTGGCAGTGAATTCGCTTCACTAATAACCCTCCCGAGGCGGATCCCGCCCTGGTCCCTTGTCTTCTTGTTGTAAGATGGAGGGGAGTTTGTTGGGACGCGCATGGTAGGCAAAGCACGGTTATCACATTATTATGCTGCTGCTGCTGCTGCTGCCGCCTGGCTTCCCCCTACTGGGACAGAGGAGCAGATTTGGGGCTGGGCGAGACAGATGTCGCACCTACTGTCATTATGCACCAGTTTATTCGTGGGGCTTGTAGTACCCTGATGATGTTAACTGCAGCGGCATTGTCTTGGCTACCAAGTACTGCACTCATGGATAACTGCAGCAGGGGGCGCTCCTTCAAAATTTGATTGTCTGCTTGTTGTGCTTAACTGCTTGCTGGCTGTTTATATCTTCTTGGTTCTCAAGCTTTCTTCGCATTCCCTTGACAACCATGAGACGGTCACAATTATCACATGATGCTGCTGCTACTGCCTTGCTTCCGCTGCTGGGACATGGGGCAGATTTGGGGCTGGGCGAGACGGATGTCGCACCTACTGTCATTTAAGTGCCCGCTTTATTCCTGGGGCTTGTGGTACTCTGCTGATGTTAACTGCAGCATTGCGTTGGTTGCTAAGTACTGTACTAAGGAGCAGGGGAACTTACAGGCTGCTCCTTTAAAATTTGATCGTCTGCTTGTTGTGCTTAATTCGGTGCCTGTCAGCTCGCTCGCTCGCTGGCTTTTTAGATATTCTTAAATGTCAAGCTTTCTTCACACTTCCTTGACAACCATGTTTGCGCTGCACAATCCATCGGGATTCACTCTTTATTAACTGTTTTCTGCTGAATTTCGCAGGTTCAAATTTTAGATACATTGATGCTGTAACCGTGACAGGAGGCGCCCCTTGCTTGGCGATATTTGTGTTTTGTTGATCGTCAAGAGTTCCATACAGCTCAGCCTCCTGTTTTGTGCTGTCTATATCTGCTTGGCGAGCGCGGTCTAGCAACAATGTCATCGCTTCAGTTATTGCAGCTAACAGAGCATGGGCGGAACCTACTGTCTTCGAGAAGGTGTGCTGATCACAACACATTATAAAAAAAAAACTGATCAGTTCATTCTTTGGTTCTAATCTCTTATGCTTCTTCTTTCAATTCACTTTCAGGAGAACGATTGCAGTTGTTTCTGGCGCACTACTTGCTGGTGGAACTTTAGCTTATGCGCAATCAAGCCGACGAAGGAAATGTCAGGAAAAAGAAAAAGATTCTTTTACCGATGCAAATGGACATGGCAGGAGTAAAGACAGCACTAGTCAAAATGGTGTTGATGGTAAAGTGGTAAAGCCAAGGAAAAAGAAAAATCTATTGAAATCCTTGCATTTCCTGGCTGCAATTTTAGTCAAGAAGATTGGCCCAAGTGGAACGAATTACCTTCTCGGCTTGATGTTAACAGCTGTAAGTTCTATAAATGTCTCCAGTCTGCCCGTTTCATTTCTTTGAAAAATGTTGATAGTGCTTTTCTGAGTACCAGAATTTGTATGGTCCGTAGGTGCCATTTAAAGGATTTCCACAAGCATGGTTTGATTGTTTACTCCCACTTTGGTAGTCTATCATGGCCGATATGCTAGAGTTTGATGTTTGTTGTATCTTACTAGGTCGCTGACTATTCATGAGAAGCTCTATCGTAGTTCAGTCATGATGAAATTATCTGTATAAAGTGATACTGTATCCATGCTTGTCCAACAACTTTTTAACCAATGAACTTTCTGCAGGTGTTGCGTACAGCCATCGGTCACAGATTAGCAAAAGTTCAAGGATATTTGTTCAAATCCACGTTTCTTCGGCGTGTTCCGACCTTCACACGGCTGATTATTGAAAATCTTCTATTATGCTTCCTTCAGTCCACGATATATCAGACCTCAAAGTATTTGACAGGGTCCTTAGGCTTGCGCTTCAAGAAAATTTTGACAGATCTCGTCCATGCTGATTACTTTGAGGTATATTGGTTATAAAGTTGAAATATCCTTACTATTTGTACGTTCACATGTTTATTTTACTTCTTCAAGCCCCAGTTATGTACTGCAAGTTCTCGCTACCCTCCGAGATTAGCTGATAGCTCAAATTGGTAGACTGTGTGGAGAATTATTGGTGAATCATGAGATCATAGACTTGCAACCAGCAGCTAGTGCTACACATATGACAGCTGAAAGGAGACAACTATTTCTATGGGCCATGATACCTGATCATGCAAAATAATGTAGTGCTGAAGTATTCTGTCGTTATCTAACTCAACTCACTTAGTCACTTGCTTCTTTTGTTGGAATTCACAGAAAGAAGTGACTTAAGCATCGTATGTCTCAGCTGTTCATTACCAGTTCTTCTAGAGATTATCATGTCGAATTCGGATAACTTTATTAGTTGATAGTTTGGTCAGTTGCTGGATTTTTCCTGCTTTGAACTACATATCTGCTGTAACTTATTGATTTTACTACTTTATTTCCAGAATATGGTTTACTACAAGATCTCACATGTAGATCATCGGATCTCAAACCCAGAGCAGAGGATTGCTAGTGATATTCCTAAGTTCTGTTCAGGACTAAGTGAACTTGTACAGGATGATCTGATTGCAGTTGCTGATGGGTTAATATACATCTGGCGCATCTGCTCTTATGCAAGTCCGAAATATGTTCTCTGGATTCTGGTAAAATAACTATTTACATGGCTGTTACCCTTGTTGATTTGTAGTATGACGTGTGAATTCTTATGGTTAAAGAAAAATGCTCCTTTATTCTGATGACACTATGTTGCCTTAATGTTTGTGTATACTGTGATAATATGAAACTAGCCTGCTCTTTAATTAGATACAATGTTAATAAGTAATTGCTTCCAGGCATACGTACTTGGTGCTGGTAGTGTCATTAGAAAATTTTCTCCGTCTTTTGGGAAGTTGAAAGGCATGGAACAACAGCTAGAAGGGGAATATCGGCAGGTTCATTCACGATTAAGAACTCATGCTGAGAGCGTGGCATTTTATGGTGGTGAAAATAGAGAAGAATCGCACATTATGCAGCGGTTCCAGGCTCTTGTGCGGCACTTGAATATAGTTCTTCATGAGAACTGGTGGTTTGGCATGATTCAAGATTTTCTTCTCAAGTATCTTGGTGCCACTGTGGGAGTTATCTTGATTGTGGAACCTTTCTTTGCGGGAGATCTTAAACCTGATTCATCTACTTTAGGACGGGCAGAGATGTTGAGCAACCTTCGGTATCACACAAGTGTGATAATATCATTATTTCAGTCTCTCGGCACCCTTTCTACCAGTTCAAGACGTTTAAATCTTCTTAGGTAAATATACACCATCCCTTCTGAAATGCTTGAGTGACCTATATTTCAAGTAGACATTCAATTCAATGTATTATTCTTTGTCAAGTTCGTAGTTGTAAATTGCTGTAGTTCCATAGTTGTTGGTGATATGATGTTTCCATGTACATGCTGTTCATGACTTCTATTGATGTTTGCTCACAATACTATATAATTCTTGTGATATCATTTAACTCATGTTTCCTAGCTTTAACTTTTATTTACCCTTGAGTTCGTATTTGTTTATTTAATGGAGTTATCTAGTCATCCATGATGCTTCATCAATAAGAATCTCTCTGCTACTTTGCACTCCAGAATTTGTCTCTAGGACCCTCTTAAGTAGTTTGCTGGAATTAAATTTTAAAGTATAAACTCCTGACTTTTAAGAATTACATTGGTAATATGTGTTTAGGGTTCTCAACAGTGATGCAACTTTAGATTGTGTGTTCTGTTCAGTTAGACTTCCATACTGCTATTGTTGCTTCATGCATTCTATTTTATTTAAGTTTGGAACCTTTTTCTATATATATTTTATGCTGATAAAATCTCCGTTCCGATTGACAGTGGCTATGCAGACCGTATCCATGAGTTACTGGATGTTTCACGTGAGCTATCTGGGGTTCGCGACAGATCGATGAATCAAAATTCTTCTGCCAAAAATTATATTAGTGAGGCAAACTATATAGAATTTTCAGGTGTTAAGGTAAGTATGATGGTGGAAGTAATATTCTTATTGTTATGTCAGTTTGATACCAAGATATAAATAAATGTTTGTTGCAGGTGGTGACACCCTCTGGGAATGTCTTGGTTGACGATTTAACTCTTCGGGTGGAGTCGGGTTCTAATCTTTTGATCACTGGTAACCTCTCTAATTATCTATCCAATATTTGCTCCCACAAATCTGGTCCTGAATCATGGCTATAATGGGATCCTAATCTATTTACGTGTCTTTGTGTTATTTCAGGCCCCAATGGTAGTGGAAAAAGCTCTCTTTTCCGTGTTCTTGGTGGCCTGTGGCCGCTTGTATCTGGCCACATTGTCAAACCTGGTGTTGGTTCTAATCTTAACAAGGAAATCTTCTATGTCCCCCAGCGACCGTATACAGCCGTTGGAACACTTCGCGACCAGCTAATCTATCCACTTACAGCAGATCAGGAAACCGAACCACTTAGCTATGGTGGTATGGTGGATCTTCTAAAGAATGTAATCATGCTTAAACCAATACGCTGTCCTCTTCAACTATACCTGTTCATTTTGTTTGTGTGCTTTCTTTCTCATGAATAAGTAGTTAATTAACTTTTCTGGAGATTCTTACTGTTGTCTTTTTCTTTTTCAGGTTGACTTAGAATACTTGCTAGAACGCTACCCTCTCGACAATGAAGTTAACTGGGGTGATGAATTGTCTCTTGGTGAGCAACAAAGATTGGGAATGGCCAGATTGTTCTACCATAAGCCCAAGTTTGCCATCCTGGATGAGTGTACTAGTGCTGTAACAACTGATATGGAAGAACGATTCTGCCAAAGGGTTCGAGCAATGGGCACGTCATGCATAACAATATCTCATCGTCCAGCATTAGTTGCATTTCATGATGTTGTTTTGTCCTTGGATGGTGAAGGGGGATGGACAGTTCAAGATAACAGGTTATATTCATGAGATTTTGCTTTCCTTTTTGTTCTTTAGACATTCTGTTTTTAAAAGGCTGAATGTTCTGTGATCCTCTTGTTTTTGTAGGAATGGGTCCTTCCTTCCTACCGAATCGGAGGTTGATGTATTGAAGTCATCAGAAACTGACCGAAAATCTGATGCACTTGCTGTTCAAAGGGCTTTTAGTACCAACACAAAGGTACTTATTATTTCATATTGCCTGTTCTGCTGTTGTTGGTATTAGATGTGTCACTCTTTAACACATTTCATTTACCAGGGAAATTCTTTATCAGGTCCCAAGGAGCATTCTTATTCAACACAGGTCATAGCTACTTCCCCTAATATGGAAATAGAATCCACAGAACAACCGCATATGATTCAACAATTACAGTGCTCACCTAGACCTTTGCCTGCCAGAGTTGCCCAAATGTCTAAAATACTGGTAACAATTACATTTCCTATTTGATTAATGGTCTTTATTATATACATTTAACTCTAATGATATTCTTCAATACTTTGTCAGGTTCCTAAAATAATTGATAAGCAAGGGGGGCAATTGCTTGCAGTTGCAGTACTTGTACTCTCTCGGACTTGGATATCAGATCGTATAGCTTCACTAAATGGTTGGCTCTCTCTGTGTCTTCCGTTACTAGAATAACTGGAACAGCCAGTGTACCATTTGTTTACATGTTGCACATCTTGGCAGGTACTAGTGTTAAGTATGTCCTGGAGCAGGACAAGGCTGCCTTCATTCGGTTGATTGGGATCAGTGTAATGCAAAGTGCTGCTAATGCAATTGTGGCACCATCACTGAGGTAATTTTTGGTTTCACGATTTTGAAGTTGTTCCCAGGAAGCTTTGATGATGCAGTGCTTGTCACAACATGTATTTAACCATTTTTACATTGGTGGTTGATTTTACCCAATTGATTACATGGCCTGATCAAGTATCTCCTTATAGAAACCTTACTTCAAAGGTTGCTCTTGGATGGCGAATTCGCATGACCAACCATCTACTTGCATATTATTTGAAAAGAAATGCTTTTTACAAGGTAAATTGCCTCAACAGAATGTTCAATTTACAATTCATTTCTTTCCAATTTGTATCAGTTGTTGCTAGTATTACTCTGGCATGATGTTATTTCTGTTTGCATAAAAGCTGAGTATTTTGACATTTTCTCCCAGGTATTTAACATGACAGGCATGGACATTGATGCAGACCAAAGAATAACACGTGATGTGGAGAAATTGACCAACGATCTTGCTGGCTTAGTTACTGGAATGGTGAAACCACTGGTTGACATTATTTGGTTAGTTCTTCGTGGCCTAATGTGTTCTTTAGGTGTATTTCTGTTAATCAGTTTTTCATAATAAAGCTACTGCTATTCGCCAGGTTTACATGGAGAATGAAGGTTTTATCAGGGAGAAGAGGAGTTGCTATTTTGTACGCATACATGCTGCTAGGGCTTGGTTTTCTAAGAGCCGTTTCCCCTGACTTCGGTGATCTTTCAAACCAAGAACAAGAACTTGAAGGTTCTTTCAGGTTAGTCACATAATTTGTTGGATATTTGCGAATTTGGCTTTCTTATAACATGATTAACTTCCAGTATTGACCTTGTAACATCTGTACAAGGTTCATGCACTCAAGACTGCGAACACACGCTGAGTCAATTGCATTCTTTGGCGGTGGATCAAGGGAACGAGCTGTGAGTTATTCATGCTCAAGCTTTATGCACTTTATGTACTCCCTCGGATCCAAATTAATTGACTTGGATTTGTCTAAATTCGGATGTATCTAGTATTAAAACAAGTCTAGATACATCCGAATCTAGACAAAACTAAGTCAATTAATTTGAACCGGAGAGAGTATTCTGATTCTTGTAAAGATTATGGTTCTTTTTTCTATTTGTTGTGCTATCTTGGAATCTTTATTTACTGAATTTCAATCAAAATGCTAAATATTGAATGATCCATATGTAGTTAAATCACAAATATCTTCTGATTTTTTTTGATAAAACAGAAGTCTGTAGCTTCATCTGCACATCTAGCATCTGTTAGTATAAGTATATGCCCTCACTTTGTGATTATTTTCTTAAAATCAGATGGTTGAAGCTAAATTCAACACTCTGCTTAACCACTCGAAGATTCTTCTGAGGAAAAGATGGCTTTATGGTATTTTTGATGATTTCGTGACGAAGCAGCTGCCTCACAATGTGACATGGGGACTGAGTATGTTATATGCATTGGAACACAAAGGGGACCGAGCTTTGACTTCAACTCAAGGTTGATAAATCTTGAAATGGATCCATTTTCCAGTCGATATTATTTGCATATAGAATTTTACTGTATGTCCTCCTTTTGAAATTACAGGAGAGTTAGCACACGCACTACGGTTCTTGGCATCTGTAGTGTCACAAAGCTTCATAGCTTTTGGTGATATTCTCGAGTTGCACAAGAAATTCGTTGAGCTTTCTGGTGGTATTAATAGGGTCTTTGAACTCGAGGAGCTTCTAAAGGCATCTCAAAGCAGTAAGTTTCAATTCATGGTGAACTTTAGTGCTAGTGAGATGAAAGTCAATGATCTATTTAGTATCAACTTGTTGTACACCCACAACAATGTTTGAGTCAGAAGGCTATGCCATTCTCCTATTTTGGTCAACCATTGTGAAATCTGCCACAAGCCCTTGAACTGAAATTATGAACACTAACTTCCCATATGATAAATTTTGTCTGAGCATGTTCAGTCTAGCATCAAAAGAGTTAATCTTATATTTGCAAGCTTTGTCCAACTATGTAAAGTCGTTAGTGTAGATTTAGATACAACAAATTCGTGATTGAGGAAAAATTAAAATTCACTGTATACCTATAATTTCTCGACACTAGGGGGAGAACTGTATGCAAGATTTTTGGTTGGCTGGCCATGCATGGCAAGCTCCTTACGGCTGATAACTTAGCCGCTAGGGGGTGGACGCACGACCCTATCTGCGCTCTTTGCCTTAGCGTGCCCGAGACGGCCGATCACCTCTGCAAAGATTGTCCTTTTACTGCAGCAGTCTGGAACCTCACCCAAGTTTGGGACAACGCTGCAGGGGTGTTTCATGGCCACAACTTCCATTCCCTCACAGAATGGTGGGACAATCTGATTGTCGGAATTCCATCGAACGCAAAAAGAACTTTAAGTGGTCGACTCTTATATGTCCTCTGGAATGCTTGGAAAGAGAGGAACAGACGAATCTTCACCGGACGGCGGCTGACTTATGTCGAGGTGGCTGAGATCGCTAGGGAGGATATCAGGCAACGCGCCCGGGCTTTTGTGGCCTTTGGGCCTGCCATTCCCGCGGAGCCTGATTAGGCGTTTTTTTTGGGTTTTTGTTCTGCGGTGTTTTTCCGCATGTTTTCACCTTAACCAAAACATGCTCCCATGTACCGTGTGTTTCGTTTTCCCTCTATCTATTTGAAAAGGCAGAGCTCCTGCCGGTTGCTCCAAAAAAAAAAAAAATTCTCGACACTGAAAAACTGTCAGTTTTTCTAGCATTGCTGGCTATTCGATATACTTCACTGCAACATTTCTGTTTGTTTAAAACAAATAACTTGCCCCAACTGGCTAAGAAGTACCACCATTACTGATTGTAGAAACTTTTGTACTCAAGTGATTACCCATATCATATTCTTGACCGTCTTGACAAGAGCTGGAAATTTGTTCATCTAATTTATCAGCTGCTGAATTATTATGCTCATATTCAGTTGATGAAGTTTAAAAGGTTAAAGCTTTAGCTTGTGGAATCTTGATGCTATGAATTGCACCTGAATATAATACTGTTGTTTTTCTAGATGCTGTCATGCCCTCAAATGTTCTTAGTGTGGTGTCCGAAGAAATTATTTCCTTCCGTGATGTCGATATTGTGACCCCATCGCAAAAGCTATTGGCTAGCCAATTGTCTTGTGACGTGTCTCAAGGAAAAAGCCTTCTTGTCACTGGTATGTCATCTGACAGCTGCTTGACCTTGTTTTCAGCACCATGTAAACAATGCTTTTCTAATATCTGTGATGATGTCTTCTGAAGGTCCAAACGGCAGTGGAAAGAGTTCCATTTTTAGGGTGCTCCAAGGTTTGTGGCCTGTAGCTTCTGGAAGACTTACCGTGCCGTCTGAAGGGATATTCCATGTTCCTCAGCGTCCATATACTTGTCTAGGAACCTTGAGGGATCAGATCATATATCCTCTCTCACGTAAGGAGGCAGAGGCAAAGATGGTTACATTGTTAAAAACAAGTAAGTACCACCTAACTCTGCAAAGGAAAACATCTAGGTGTCAGACTTGACTTCTGTATTTTAACTGTGGAACATACGTTTGTAAACATCCTCAACTAAATTTCAAGGATGCATCAAATGTATAACTGGTATTTTGAACAAAGTTTTAGTATGCTATCTTCCACTGTATTGCTATATTGATTTGTAGTAACATGGCACAACAAACCTCGGTGATGTAGGTGATAGGTCTACTGCTTCCGGGTCGCTGGATGACCACCTGAGGACAATTCTAGAGAATGTTCGCTTGGTCTATCTTCTCGAGAGAGAAGGTTGGGATGCTACTCCCAATTGGGAAGATATTTTGTCGTTGGGAGAGCAGCAGAGGCTTGGCATGGTCAGTGGTTAATACTTACAGTTTGTTTCGATCTAATCTATATACCTTGCTATGAACTAAACTGTGTATTAACTGGGAATAACTTATTTCTTGCCAGGCTCGTTTGTTCTTCCAATGTCCTAAATTTGGTATCCTTGACGAGTGCACCAAGTACGTGTCGTACGACGATATATATATTTTACTTTCAGTTTGTTTATCAATTGCTGTGCTTAAAAACATATACTCACTGCAGTGCCACGAGTGTCGATGTGGAGGAGCATTTGTACAGGCTAGCAACTGACATGGGTATAACTGTGGTCACATCCTCGCAAGTAAGTGTACTATATTCATCAGTTCATCCCGAGCCTCTAGAAGTTGAGACAACAACGGCTTGGAATTGGAGCCGATTTCTATGTCCTACGTGATTTTGTTTCTAGTTCCCTTGTTTTGCCCCTTATGAATTTGCATTCATCTTAATGTTAAGTAGGGTGTCAAGTGGGATCCCGCCTAAGTCCCACCTCTAGTTCATTTGTTAAAATCTAGTTCAAATTTTTGCTCAAAATTTACACTAGATTTTGACAAATGAACTAAAAGTGGGACTTAGGCGGGATCCCACTTGACACCCTAATGTTAAGCGTGTGTTACTGAAGCATTGCCTCGTTTATCTGTTTTACAGAGGCCTGCTCTGATACCCTTCCATTCACTGGAACTGAAACTCATTGACGGCGAAGGGAAGTGGGAGCTATGTGCAATCAACCAGTAGTTGGTCGCTGCCGATCACTGTTAGTCACTCTCGGTTGTATACTAACTTACAGTACAAATAGTCATCAGCTGCTGCCTATGAAAGCCAGGGCGGCAGCATCCAATTGGAGATAGAGCAGAACAATATACGGAGGTTGTAGAAGGGAAATTTTCTTCTTTTCAGCACGATAGCATGGGTAGTACATAGTATTGTTGTTCTCATACAGAAATACACACAATGAGATGGCTTCGCCACAGAAATTCGAGCTGTGGCATGTAGCAATTATTTGTATAAACACGGGCACGAAGCGTGCCCTTGTAAAGGGTGACTAATAGAAATCCATCTTCCTGATGCCTTTGCCTTGCTCTGCCTTTTGTTCCATGTTGACGAGTGAGCTGAATGTGAAACTCTTCTGTCGCTCCAACTTGTGCACTTGCATTGACTTTGGATGTGATGAGTTTATGTTGAAGTAAATCTGGAACGGTTTCACAGTTCATCTTTTAAGTTGAGGTGTGCTGCATAATTTGGATGATGATTACGGTTCAGTAAGAATTATGGAATGAATACAGTTCAGCAAAATGAGAAACTTTACCGTTTGAACTGTTTCTCGTGAGATTTTTGGTAAAAGTTCAAACTAAAATTCGGACTGGGGGCCACTTGCTTTCGTTGTGCTAGTAGTATTTTTCTTTTCCCGTTGTTTGGTGAACGATCGTACACGCAGGATCTCATTTTACACTGACAGAAAGTGTGTTAAAAACCTGACATTTTTTCAGTAAGCTAAAAGCTAAGAGGAGACTTGCTGGGAGAGGAGGACGAGGAGGCCCTGCGGGCCGACGAGGATCTCGCTGAGGAAGCTGACGAGGCCGAACCAGACGACGGGGGTGACGTCGACGCCGCCCAGCGGCGGGATCACCTTCCTGGTGGCGGCGAGGATGGGCTCCGTGGGCGCGTACGCCACCACGTACGGGAACTTGGTCACCGGCAGCCTCGGGTACCACGACATGACGATCCGCGCGATGAACAGGAACCCCAACGCCGACAGCGCCGGCCCCGCCAGCCCGATCACCACCTTCGCCGTCGCCGGGTCCAGGTCCCCCAGCACCAGCATCGCCGCCGACCCGTGGTGCAGCTGGGCCTGGGCGGCGTGGCACGGCAGGGCGGCGGTGTTGCTGCTCATGGCGGCCATGCCCGCGGCCAGTAGGTGCTGGCCGTGAGCTCCTCTGGTCGGCTTGCTCGGTGCGCCCTCGCTGCTTCCCCCTTCCGTCCGCCGAGTCTCGAGGTCCTGCTCGACAGAGGAACCCTGTAAGATTTTGATGGAGCTAGCTCGGCCCTCTTACAAGCATTTCCAAGAACAGTAGGAATAAAGTGATCAACCAACCTTGCTGCGGCCACCGGCGCCGGCGCTGGCAACGACGCACCACCTCGCCGACGACCCTCCCCTCGCCGGAGAGAACATCAACGAAGGCTTGGGAGCCACGAGCATGGAGGCCTCCATGAGTGCCAGAGAACGAAGAAAAACAGAGGAGAGCGAGAGGAGCAGCGGCTCGTGGCCTCTGCTCGTGTTCGGAGGATAAGGCAGAGTTAGACGAAGCAGAGCCGGGAGCTTCTCGTGGGCTCCATCTACCCGGCCTCCCATGGACACGGCCCGGTCCAGGCCTAGCGGAGCGCCAAAAACCCTACGGCCCAGCAAGCCAAACCGAGCCGAACTATTCTTTTCCCCTTCTTCCCCTCCTCCACGGCAGCAGCAGCTGCTTTCCTCCTCGCCGGCGGCTTCCTCCTCCACCAGTCCCGCCGCCGCGATGCTCCGGCTGCGCTCCTCCGCCCGCCTGCTCCGGAAGGTGAGCCGAGTGACGGCACGCATGTATCTTACCTTATCTTCGGATTACTCCTCTCCTTTCCTCACGGTTGCGCGGATGGATTGCGTCGATTGCAGCTATGCGAAGCCTCGCGGCCGCTGGTCCAAGGGGCGGCGCTTCCGCCGCCGCTGAATACGCGGTGGCTCTCCGGCGCCGCCTCCGCCGCGCGCACGACCTCGCTCCTGCGCCCTCTGCCCGGTCTCGAGCTCCCGCCCTGCCTCCCCGACCAGCTCGCCCGCCATCCCACCCGCGTCACCACGCTCCCCAACGGCGTCCGCGTCGCCTCCGAGGACCTCCCGGTAACCACCTACCCCTCCCCCTTCCGAATTTCATAGCATCATCGTCTGCTGCGGCATTGCGCTCCTCTGCTGACGCTCCCTGGGGGTGGCACCGCAGGGCCCGTCGGCGTGCGTGGGGGTCTTCGTGGCTTCCGGCTCGATCCACGAGTCGGGGGAGTCCGCCGGCGTGACGCACCTGCTGGAGAAGCTGGCGTTCAAGGACACGGCGCACCGGAGCCACATGCAGATCGTGCAGGAGGTGGAGGCCACGGGCGGCAACGTCGGTGCCTCCGCCTCCAGGGAGCAGATGGTCTACAGCTACGACACGCTCAAGGCATACATACCGCAGGCCGTCGAGGTGCTCCTCGACTCCGTGCGAAACCCACTCTTCCTCCAGGACGAAGTCGACCGGCAGGTGCTGATGAATTCCACCGATACACAGACAGTCTCTCTCGGAACATGTAATCGGGTATTTTTGTGCCGTGCGCTGATTACAGTGGTTGCCGTGTTGCTTGTCAGCTCGCCCTTGCCCGAGAAGAGGTCCAGGAGGCGCAGAAGAACCCCGAGAGGTTTCTTCAGGAAGTACTTAACCTTGTCGGATACGAGGGCGCTATTGCAAACCCGCTAATATGCCCCGAGGAGGCTCTCGGGATAATCAATGCCGATATTATTCGGAAGTTCTATCATGTAATGCTTCTTACTCCTGAGTCATGCATTCCTCATGAACATGACTTGCTGATTTGCATAGTTTTTGATAGAATAACCACACCTCGAAAGCTTTATATGATTTCAAAATGCTGGTCACTGTGGGGCATCTTTGCTCATGTCGCTTCTTTATGTAATCTATCGATGTTTTTTTATATTGTTCTAGCTATCACATTGTATGCTATAATTGATCTGTATGCAACTGATCCAGGGCCAGACACAACAAGAGATTTTAAAACAATAACATGGATTGTGCTAACTTAACAACTTTATATACAGATCATGGATCATGTTTGTTCGTAGGAGCATGCTGGAAGAGTGTCATGCTAGTATTCTGTTGTCTCGCAATACCATATATACCATATAGGGTTGTTTTGGTATACTCTAGTATTCGATAATATGTTTTATTCAAAAGTCGTCAATAGTTGCTATTTCTGTAACAGGAGAACTTCACTGCTGATCGTTTGGTTCTAGCAGCTTCAGGTGTTGATCATCAACACTTGTTAGATGTTGCAGAACCTTTGTTATCTGATTGGCACAAGGGATCCCTTACGGAAACACCAAAGTCTACGTATACAGGTGGTGATTTCAGACACGAGGCAGAATCAGACGTAATATACTTTCTGATCGAGTATTCCCTTTTGAGTTTGAGCTTCTCTTTGTGTTCTAGCTTCAAAGTTTGATCATCCCTTTGCCTGCAGATGACACATGTTGCGTTGGCTTTTGAAATGCCTGGTGGCTGGCTCAGCGACAGAGATGCTACAATTTTGACCGTTGTACAGGTATAACTAAGGGCTGTGTGCTGACTGATAGTAGTGATCTGTTCTATATTGGCATCTGCATCTTCACGTTCTAATTGTTAATGCCTGAATGTTCATACGCAACAACAATAATATTTTGAAGACCTTAATGGGCGGTGGTGGCTCATTCTCCTCTGGTGGTCCTGGAAAAGGGATGCATTCACGGCTTTGTAAGTCATGAACACACTGCAATTTTTCACCTCTAGTAGGCGTGCACTCATTAGATTGTGGTAGTCCCAATAATTTTACAGCCCAGAATATTTCTGATGGCTGCACTGTCTAGTTTCTGTTTTTCCACTTCAGTTATTTCTAATGGAAAATGCTAAGTTCGACCGTTGTTTCTTTGCAGACCTGAGAGTCCTAACTAAATATCATGATGTCCAAGCATTTTCAGCATTTAGTAATGTATATGATAACACTGGCCTTTTTGGTATCTACTTGACAACGGTGAGCTAATCCTTCCACGCCATTTTGTGGGCTTAAGTGTTGCTTTCCCATGTAAATATCTAGTGTCGTTATTGTGTTAGTATGCCTGGTTTTGTCCTAAAACCACTTCCACTGTCTAGTGACTTTCTGTTGGTTATATATGATTGTGAAACAGCCCAGTATAAGCTGGAGAGGAAACTTCAATGTGAATTAATCTTTGAACACATTTAGACGATGATTTATGAAAAACAGTAAAAATATGATTACATATCGCTGGCGAACTCTACATGTTTTTGCTTTCTCATAGGAAAACTATGCTGCCAATACGTATCAATGTATGTCATCTTATAACGGTTATTTCTAACATTAAACCTAGTGGTTTGGTTTTTAATATTTTAATGCGGCTGGCTTTGGCTTTTCATTTATGGATTGGATGTTTAATATTTTTTCTTATTCGTTTTTAATTAGTCCAGCCACCAGATTTTGTTGCAAAGGCTGTTGATGTCGCGATACGGGAATTGATTGCTATCGCAACGCCTGGACAAGGTATAAGAAAATTTCCCTATTTGGGTAATCTGGCAGAGGATTCACTGAAACTGCATGTTCTAAAATGTGATTTGGTTTGCCTATATGCAGTGACAGAGGTTGAACTGACACGTGCAAAAAATTCAACGATTTCATCCGTGCTAATGAATCTTGAATCGAGGGTAAGTTTGGGACCACATAAAAATATTGTTTCTTGTCAGTTATATAACGTATGTTCAAAAAGATTTATATCCCTCTGCGAACCTTTCGCTGCAGGTAATTGTTGCAGAAGATATAGGGAGGCAGCTTTTGACTTACGGCTGCAGGTAAGTCTGCATCTTCGTCAGTTGTACCATATTTCACAGTTCTGTCTCATAGAAACTCATTGATCCTGTTATTTTGTTTGTTGGCATCATCACCACAGGAAGCCTATCGACCATTTTCTTCAGTGTATGGATGAATTGACCCTAGATGATATTACAGTGTTTGCTGCGAAGTTATTATCTTCCCAACCCACAATGGCTAGCTACGGAGATGGTATGCCCCTTAATTCCTCTAGGTTTCAATTACTGTTGGTAAGTACAAATTTCAATATGCAGCTTATGGAATTAATGTGAATTCCTTGCCTTGCTCCTTCCGCAGTTGATGAAGTTCCTCCGTATGAAGTTGTTAGCAAGCGGTTCCGAAACTTCAGATAGCGCCCTATCACAATGATCTCTGGTGAACACCGGAGACGAAGACATGTGGCTCCCCTCTATTTCAGTTACCCCTAGATTGGGCACTGTGCTCAGGAATTTCTTTGTTTTACACATATGAACAAATGAGGATAGGTTTGTAGCGACAAATAGCACATGCAGATGAAATGTATCAGGTAGCCAGGAACATAATTTTTGAGTTTGTATGGAAATTTTGCCTGCTGATCCTGCTGTGTGCTGTCCTTGCCATGTTGAATGTTTAGTATTTTTGTACTGTCACTTTCATGACGATAATATATACAAACGTGACTTTCATGGCCTCAAATACTGGTTACTTGATAATTATCAAAATTTTCACACGATTATCCATGTATATTATGTTTGCTATCGCCTTTTGGTTGGCCCTAATTTTGTTGCCAAGCAAACCCTGTCACTGTATATAGACATGATACATCGTTATGTCAAATTCATAGCCTAGGAAACTTTAAGGTTAAAATAATGGAAGAAGTTGAGGCATCTATTCCAACCATTTCAAATTTCACAAAATTGCAACAAATAACATTTTTAAGTCAGATTATTACACATTTCAAGGTGCTAAAGAACTGTCGAAAGAAATTCAGACGCTGCCTACAATGCTCTTGTCGCAACGAGACCCTGCAACAGTATTCACCATGCTCTCTTAGTAACAGTATTCACCATGCATACATCATTTGTCAAACCCACTAGGAACTGCCACTAATCCCACCCCGACAGTTCACCCACACCCACCTCGGGCACAGAGGACAGCAGCTTAAGATCCGATGCGTCAAGAGCCATCCCTTGCGACTTCTTCCTCTTCTTTGTGTGATCAATTACCAGGCCTCCGACAAATTTTCCATCTGGAGCGGTTCCCTGGGTTTTGTCCTCCTTCGGCACGGGCTCTTGACGGCCACCCTGGCTTGAAAACACCAGCCGTGCAAACGACACTTCAGTGTCATCGATTCCACCCACATCTTTATCTTCTTCGCTGACAAGTTTCTTCCTCTTGGGCTCCTTCTTAGCCTTCACGTCGGTATCATCGGTAGGAGCTGTATCATCCTTGCCTTTTGGTTTGCTGTTCTTGTCATGCTCCATGACTGCCTTCTCCTTTTTATTTTTCTTACCATCTAATAGTCCTGGTTTAACTGGGGCGGCAATGGTGGCAACCAGAGGAGTATCTTTGTCTGCAGGTTCTTCAGGGATCTGCACTTGTTGTTTTGACCGTTTCCTTTTCTCCTTCTTGATCGAATCTTTGGGATCATTTTGAGGCATATTGCCATCCTTGTTCTGCACACTCCCTTTCTTAGGGTTATCATTCTGGGAGCTGGCTTCTATGGGCTTTGCGTTGAATATGCGCACGGCCGGCACAAGTTTCATGACCTGAGAACATTCTAGAGTTAAGAATACAACACTCCCTCCTTGCCATAATATTAGTGCATATAAGCTATTCAAAAAGTCAAACTCATCAACTTTGACCAATTTTATGGACAAAATATCTATATATACCAACCTAAATTTATACCATTAGAAATATACATCATGATGAATCCAATGGTATTGATTTGATATTCTAGATGTTGATATTTTCTCCTACATACTTGGTCCTTTCCATCGTTTGACTTCCAGAAAATGTTATATGCACTACATTTTGGCAAATAGGGGAGTACACTGGAAGGAAGAGAAATCAGAGAAATAACCTTTTTAGCTAGAGCATCTTTCGCAGCAATAGGATTTCCCTGCAAATTTAGGTTCCTCAAGTAGCGCAGTTCAGAAAGGACCTGGCAACCAAACAAACGATTGAACAATCTAAGCAAATCATGGTGTCTAACATGTGTGGGAAAACTAATTAGATGCAAACCTTCAAATCTGACACCCTCTCAATTGAGTTATTTCCCAAGTCAAGGTTCAAGAGTTTGGTATTTTTGGCCAGGTCCGATGGAATTGTCTGCAAGTCAGAGTTAAACAAGACCATGCTAGTAACTAAGAATAACAATTAATGTATAGGAGCAAAAGAAATAAAATTTCTGCCATGTACATACAGTGATCTTATTGTGAGCAAGCCTAAGCTCCTTCAGTTCAACACATGCAGCAAGAGAAGATCCAATACTTTCTATTTCACAGTGAGACATGGAGATCTGGAAGAAGTGGTAAAAATAATCAAATACGATCAGAAACGCTACATGATAAAACCACCAGAGCATGTTTTGTATTTTTTTAGTAGAATAAAGAAAGAACAAGTACCTTTTTCATAGACTTTGCATTGACCAAAGCATCACCAATAGTAATAACTGGATTCTTAGAGAGAACTGTGGCCAAGGTGCAGAGCAAAATATTCATAATTAGCTAAGGCAAGGAAGACAGAAAAGCATGATGTATTATAGATAAATTTGTATCAACTGATTTGGAAGTTACTAAAACAATACAAATTTCCTATACATAAATTAGTTAGCATTTACCATGCAAAATTTCTTTTTATTCCAACATGAACGTTACGTGGAGTTATATATTGTATTTGACAAGGTTAGTAGTTAGTACTTCCAGTTTCTCAAAGTTACTCTTGTTTACAACAGTCAGTGACAGTTTGATTTCTTCATACTATCAGCGAAAATGATTAACTAAGAAATAAGATTCACTGTACAGATTTTTTTCTGGGAAGCATTGCAATGTGCATTTACGAGAGTAAAGGGATACATTCCTGCAGTCCATCCTAATAAATGAGCTCCATATCAAAATGCATACCAAGAGTATTCAACTGGTGATGGGGATCGAGCTTGCAGATGGAAGAAATGTTGTTATCTGCACGAATAATTACCAAGAAACAGTACGATTTTAACTCAGGTAAGCTGCCAACATACATGGAAAAGCAGAGCGATTGCAAGTGTACAGCGTTCACACGCTACATTACCATTCAGAATCAGCGCCCCCAGGTTCGTCAAGGATTTGACCTCGTCAATTCTTGTAAGTTTGTTTTTGCCGGCATTCAGCACCTGCACAGCCAGGGGACAAGAGACGTCCTCGAGTAAGTATTAGAAATCAAGAAGTGGGCTACGATTCAATACCGGACTCAGCCAACATGAAAGTGCAGGGCCAGGAGAGTGTCTCACCTGCAGTTTCGACAGGACTTCCACACCTTTCAAGCTCACAAGCTTGTTCTCAATAACCGAAAGCCACTTCAGGTTGGTGCACGAGGACAAACCCTTGAACATGCAAGACATGGCTGTAAGTGACAATAAGAAGACGTGCAAACACTGAAATGGCAGCAACAGCTAGAGCTACAGCCCTGCGGAACCGAACCAGCTAACCGGCTATCATCTTCGGCAGGCCACAACCATATGTATATATCCTAATTCGATATAATTTACTGCCAGGGCCTCCCCTACAGTTTTCATCTCAAAATCTAATTGGCATATTGTAGGATCATTATACAGCATGTCGGGTGTTAAACTATCCAAGCATGCGGAAATAGTTTCAGGCAAGCAGTATCAATGGCAGCACAAGTCCATTTCCCTCGACAATAGGAAAAGGTGCTCGGCGTAGTATATCCAAAAGAGGTAAGATGTCGCTGATTCTACATCGACTGCGTTGTACCATATGTGATGTACCTCGAGCGTGACGAGACAGTTGTGGCCGAGGTCGAGGCGCTCCAGGTTCTTGAAGTTTCCCAGGCACGACACCTGCACGCGGAACAGCATAACAAAGGATGAGCAAGCTGCCGAGGCAGGCGGGAAGCTAACCGGCGATGCGGAAGGGAAGAAGAAGAAGAAAGAGAGAGGGGCTGAGCGGAGCTCCCCCTGTACCTACGTCGGAGAAGGAGCGGTGGGAGAGGTCGAGGAACGTGGCCAGGCAGCCGGCGGGGGCCGCCTCCCTCGCCGTCTGCTCCAGCGTCAGCCGCGTCATGGCTGCTTCTCCTCCGCCGCCGCCGCTCCAGAAGCCCAAACCCCTCGAGATACCCTAAACGCCACAAAGCCCACGGAGACTGTCGAGTCCAAAACCCAAATAGGCCTCGCTTGTTGACAGGTGGGCCACCCCACCAGCTCGTCCGGACCCACGTGCCAGTGCCGCATCAATGTCACGACTCGGGTTCGTGACTTCGTCGGTCGGAAGGGGGAAGGAGCCAGAGAGGGGAAAGGTTCCAAGAGGAGACGACGACAGGCCGGTGTTGGCTCTTCTCGCTCGCTCGCTCGCCGGGAAGATTCGCGCCGCCGCCGCAATTCCCCCCGTCCGCCGGAGATGGCGATGACCGTGGAAGGTGAGGGATTCTCTTCTGCTCCCCCTCAGCGCCAGCTGTACGAGCGATCTCCGCGTCGTTGTTTGTGCTCGCATTCGAAATTTTCCGGTGTGGGGATCGGGCCGCTAGGGTTCCGGCGGGTGACGGACCACCGAATTGGCGGGTGGGTTGAGCTTGCTAGGGTGCAGGGAGCTCCGGTTGGCGCTGCGCTGTAAGGTCGGTCTGTCTGTCTCTTCGGTTCGCTGCTTGATTAGGTCGGAGCTCTGGTGCTGCGCCTGCCATGCCTGGATAGAGGGATAGTGTGTAAGAGGCTGACACGGCGAATAGATTATTCATGGGTAATTGTCGGGAGTTAGTCTCAGGGGCGTGATTCGACCGGAGCAAGTTTGATTTGCTTGAGAATGTTTATGACCTGATGATGTTTGGTCTTGTGTGCTGCCATGAACTTTGCTATGCTTGCTACGGGGGATGTAATGTGTCTGTGTCACTACAGGTTGCATCCAGTTCGCTTGCAGCTTCTCTGTCAACAGAGTAAGGGCTGTACCTGGAAATTTTGCCTATGTCATAATGGATTGCTCTTTAACCACTAGGCTCGATATCAAGATCCTCTGAATCTGAAGATAACATAAATTCTGACCTTGAGAATGTAAGTAGGCTGTTTGTAAACTATCAAGCGCGGGTTGTAGAAATTTGGTTTGGAGCTCTTGGGGATACGGAACTTTGATGCGTTGTGCAATTAGTTTAGGCCAGATCTTGCTGCGGTATTATGCAATGCTCACATTATGAAATTTGATAGATAGATAGATAGGTTTTCTTGGAAATCGATGTTGGGGCCATATCGAGGACACGTGACTTTGGATAGCAGGCAAAGTCAAATAATTTCAATTATTCAAGAATAATGATTCCTGGCACCAGAAATTCTGAGTAAACTGATATATTTTCTTAGTGCCTATGTCATGTGTAATGAACAGCTATTAACCCCTTAATAAAGTATTTTGATCTAAAATAGGAAGAAAGGGGTTCCATTGATTATCAAAAACAATCCAGCTTATCCATTTTCATGACTTAATGTTCCGTAATGAACAGCTAACCTTCTGCTGATGCAATCAAGTTTCAACATATAGTATTTGTTATGCTCTTGTGCCTATGAGTAGCTTGTAATATATGTCTTTGTGCCCCTGCAAATTGCTTCAAGTACTTGACTAACTCGTATTTTCATTGTCTTCTTTGCTTTCGTCCTTTGTGCTGGATGATGCTGTCAACTTACTCTTGGACGTTGTCTGTACAGTGTAAGTTGGTGATTCAAATGTTTCTAATGATTTTTTTGCATTTGAAAAAGTATCATCTGATTATTTTCCTCTGTTACAGGCTCGCTGGACTCGCGTGTATGTTCTCCACAAGCATTCTCTTGCAAATCCTGGTAAGCTATGTTCACTTGTCTATAGCTCATCTTAGACTCGCTTATAACTGAGTTGGGGGTTTCTGAAACTTATACGTAGCAATCGCCAACCAATGTTTTACTCAGTATCTGTTTCAATAACTTTGAGTGAGAACCCTACATTTCTTATTCCACATTCTGATTCTGCAATTCATTCATGCCTGTTAGTCTTTGTGTGGCTGTGCCAAAGAGGCATGGAATCATGTATAAAGAAACAGAGTATTATTGTGGCATAGTTGCTGGTCAGGGTTACAGTAGAAGCATAATATTCAGTTAGGAAGCTGCACATGCTGGTCAGGCAACATGAAGATTGTTCGACTGTATCCACCTGCAATCCTCCGCCTCGAAACAGGCTTTTGCCCCGCTTAAAAAAATAAAGCAACCACATCCTCCACCTGCAATCCTATACTATATTTATATGAAGAAAATTAAAGAGTAGCATGATAGTCATGATGATCTTGTTATCTGACCAAGTTGTTAATACTATTTCTGCCTTCTCTGATTCTTATCTTGATGGTTCAGGCATGTGCTTTGTACAACAACTGGTGGCCTATGTTAGCAGGTGAGTGATATCCTCCTTAATCACTGTGAGCAAGTCCTTGTGGCCTTTGTACTGAACGTTCTTATTATACCTGTGGTGCAGCGCTGATGTACATCATTGTGCCCATGCCATGCCTGTTCTTCGGTGACGGGTCCACACGGTTCTTGAGCAGCGGAGAGGGTGGAGCGTAAGTTCTAACTTTGATGATGTTTCTTTCCCCTTTCAGAGCAGTATATACAAGTAAAAACTGTAACACGCATAGTGGCACGGATACGCACACTAGGCAAGCCATCGCATAGGATACCGATCCATTCATCTGATATCTATACCTAATAATAAAGGAAGGAGTGTTTCTTGTAGTACCTACACTTTTTTGGACATGTTTACCCTCCCACCAAAACACATATTTCTAATGAGCCACCGCTAAGTGAAAAAAAACATTGAACCGATTGGAAATAAACACGCACGTACGGCGCCATAGCGGGGTGCTCGGTTCGTACCGGCGGCGGTGACAACCAGGAAAGAGCCCCCGCTGCTTTCCTGTGAGTTGGGGTTGGTATCACTCTGGTCAGAGCCAGTCCCATCCCACCACTGCCGACGCGCCCGGGGTAGTTCCTAGCTCCAGCAGTGATCGTGTGTGCTAACGCCCACTAGATGGCGGCCACACACGTGGAGGAAAGGAGCACACCATGAAAGGAGCAACGCGGCGGCACACGAGCTAGCGCTAGCATCATCAACATGCAACATCAGAACGCGGGATTATGATGGGATTGACTGCCATGCCTAGCTCCTTCACGCAATACGAAAGCGGCGGTAGTAACCACAGAAATTTGGGGGCAGTCGCACCGTGACAGCGATAAGAAAAAGGCTGAGAGATGATGATGTTGCTTGTGACACAGAGTGCGTGCTGGGTGTACTTCAACGCAAGTTGGTTCGTGGGTGTGATGCGACTAAGTATCCAATGCATTTTCATGTATTTTTGAGACATCAAATTGCATGAATTGGAATCAATTAATCGAGGAGCGAATGTCACCGAGCAAGTTAAAAAAATTGTCTATACTGCGACATGCTACTGATTTAAAAAAATTCACCACCGACCCAAGAACAACTAACTTTTTTCGCCGCAATCGCGCGGGCATTTTGCTATATCTATACCTAATAATAAAGGAAGGAGTGTTTCTTGTAGTACCTACACTTTTCTGAACGGGTTTACCCTCCCACCAATCCCCGTATTACCACCCATACCACCCGTAAGTGAAATATCGTTTTTTTCAGAGATCATCCGTCGTTTTTTTTCAGAGATCATCCGTCGCTCACCCAGCCAGTTTTTTTTCGTTCTTTGCTTATCCTGTCCCCGACCCGATCGATTCCCCATTGTCTTGCTCGTGTCCGTGTCCTGCTCGCGATTCCCCAAGGTCCGCGCGGCCCCAGAGTCCCGACCCCAAACCTGCAGCGCCCTCTGATGACGGAGTCGATCCCGCCGCCGCATGCGGTTCCTCCCGATGCATTCGAATGCATCCGCCGCGACCAGCCCATCCTCCTCCATAGCGCAGCCCTCCGGTCCAGGCCGCAAGGTGCTGCAGGTCCTGATGCATCCGCCATGCCCCGCCTATCCCCCTCCATCACGCAGACCGTCGGCTCCAGACCGCAAGGTACCGCAGGCGGCGCTCACGCCAGGGGGGCTGGTCCGACGCGTCGGTGGAGTGGGAATCCGTGCATGACTGGTTATAGGCGCGGTTCAAGTCCCGCGTCGGCGGGGCCGCGGAGGCAGTGGAGGGGGTAGCAGCAGCAGGTACCCGAGGACGAACGCCGGCGTGCCGGCGTGGAGAAACTAGAGCCGGAGCCTAGGCTCTCCAAGCTCGAGGTATCTGGGTCGATCCCTATCTCCTTTCTCGAATTAACCCCGTGTACTGGGAACTGGTGGGTGGAGGCCAGGAATCGAGGAAGGATGAATGGCTGATTCATTCAGCGATTTGCTTGCTCTGGTCCAGTGAAACAGAACGGCTGATTGAATCAGCGATCGCTGCTACTGCAGTGTATATGCTGCTCCGTCCTCTTTTCTTCTCATTCTTTGATCTGCTAAATTGTTCACAGATCCGGTGGTGCTAAAGATGTTGCTATTTCTTCCCTCTTTAAGTGCAACATACATTATTATCAGATGGGAACCTGATGCTCATTTAACACTGTTTGAGACTTTTTTTCAAATATTTTCTGTATCAAACATAATTCAGAGTTATGAAAAGCTAATCAATACTGAAGTGAGCACGTCAACATAGCTGCTGGTTGGTTCAGTGAAACCTAAAAAGTCTGACAAAAGAGGCTTAATTTTTGTTGTCGACCTGGGAGTGTTGATGTCCACTTAGCTCCCAGATGGTGCTGAAGCAAACATGCATGTACAATACCACTAAGAATGCCAAGATAGGTGTATTGTTGGAGGGTTTCTCTGTCGGTCTTAATGGTGAACTATAAATTCAAGCAAATTTTCCTCGGTACTCCCGTTGCAACACACGGGCTCTCCTGCTAGTTGTATACAAAGGTTGTAATCAGGCATGGGCATTTTGTTTTGCCAGGTGGATCAACGCGGCGAAGTTCCTGACGGGCGCGTCTGCCATGGGCAGCCTGGCCATCCCCGCGATCCTGAGGCACGCGGGCCTGATCGAGACGGGTGCCATGTTCATCGAGTTCACGTCCTTCTTCATCCTCGTGTGCACCGTGCTCTGCTTCCACAGGGCCACCCTGGACGACGAGTGGTAAAAGCAAGCCACGAGACGCGAGGAGAGTCCGTTACTAGGGTGTCGCCTCCTCGCCGTCTCTCTTGACAACGCCGGATAGAAAGAAAGAAAGAATTCCCTCTGTGTGGGTGGGTTGCTAACGTGGCTACATGGAACTGTGTACAAAGGAAGCACGCCTGGAGTGCACGGCTGCTGTATTTGTGTGTTATTATTTATACACGTACTCGAGATGGGTGGTCTAGTGGCGTGATGCCGACATGCCGTTGTTTTCGTTTAACCTCTTCCCTTGTCAAGAATCACGCCGGCCTGTAGGACATGTGACTCGGCACTGTTGTTTATATGAGCAGTTTGGCTGCAATCTGCAATGGTGACAAAAATGGATGGATCTGTGTGGTGCAAAGTGGACGACACGAAATTAAAAAAAAACGTCCATGTCGGCTCCTCCTTTTTTTTCTCTTCCAGAAAAGTGTGTGCCTGTGATAACGACCTGTGAACCGATTTGGGCCGTCCCAAAGCAAGTGTCGCATTTCTTTTTTTGAGCTTAGTGTAGTGTCACACTGTCGATAAAAGCTACTTATATATAACCAAAGCCTTTCTCATCATCATTTCACAGCGCATCCCCCACTCTACATCGATCTTGTCTCCCTCCTTGAGCTTCTGTTGTCGCCATGGCCCAAGCCTGGGCCTTCTTCCTCCTCGCCCTCTTCTCCTTCTCCTCCTACGTGTCAAGGCTCTTCCTCTGCGGGGGCAGGAATGGCGAGGGGTCCTTCCTCTGCGCGCGGTCGTCTCCGGAGACCCCCTCCATTGCCAGCGAGAGGTACCGGACCGCCTACCACTTCCAGCCACCCAAGAACTGGATGAATGGTACGTCTAACGTCTCTGCTTTCCTCTTTTGAATTTTGCCACTCTGTTGTCTGTGCCTTCCTCTATGTTGCTTTTCTTTTTCTGCCCCAACTGGGGTAGGCAAGTAGCAGATCTTAACTCTGTGTGCCAATTTTTCAGCAACATACTACTTGTTAAAATACACATAATTATTTTTTTTTGCAGTAGTAGTAGTATCATTCTAATCTGTGCACATTTCTCAGCATAGTTTCTGCACATAGAATTCCGCAGCAGTAATTATTTACCAACTGTTTCCATGTACGAAATAACTATATGCATCATGGGAATATGGTTGGTACTAGCCAACACATTACTTTTGCAAGTCTGTTTTCTGAATGTTGCACACAATAGGTGTTGCGCAAAACAAGAGTGTCATGTGCCTCCTCACAACGGTATATCCCACTTCCACAGTGTTCCCTGAAAACGTACATATCTGCCCAGTGTTCTCTGAATGTTGCACAAAACAGAGTGGTTATGTACCTCCTCACAATGGCGTATCCCACTTCCATAGTGTTCCCTGAAAACGTCCATATTTGCTACACCGTTAGTGTGACTTTTGGTCGGAAAGCATTCGGTTAAGGAAAGCATCGTGTCCATTTTCTTACATGACAGCAGGCCCAATTAGATCACCCGAAATCATGTGCCTGAAATATGTTAGTAGTTAGACAGATCTGCTGAACCCAGACAGAAGTAATGGAGTACTGCCTGCTTTAAGATCTAGAATATATTTTGCCATGCTTTGCCGGTTATCGTATCCTTATAAGTGTATATATGTTGCAAGTCACTGACATTCCTCTCACCTTTTTAAAATATCCGATGGATTCGCGATCTTTGGATATCTACGACGACAACTCAAAAGATCCGAGCGGTATGATTATCTCAGGCACAAATACTTCTAGATAAAAAAAAGGACAGGAAATTGCAGCATCCTACAATTTATACTGTGTCTTTATACAATATATATTTATTCAGGACCAATGTACTACAATGGCATCTACCATGAGTTCTACCAGCATAACCCAGATGGAACCACTGGGAATAACATAGTTTGGGGCCATTCAGTCTCAACCGACCTCGTCAACTGGCTCCGTCTTGAACCCGCAATGGTGAGGGATACCCCAAATGACATAAACGGTTGCTGGACCGGCTCATCCACAATTCTGAATGGTGATCAGCCGGTCATCATATACACCGGTGGCGACTCGCAGGATCGTCAGGTCCAAAACATTGTGCTTCCAAAAAACAAGTCTGACCCTTACCTGAGGGAATGGACAAAAGCAGGCAATAACCCAGTGCTTCTACCGGTCGGACCAGGGATGAACCCGGTCCAGTTCAGGGATCCGACAACCGGTTGGATCGGACCTGACGGACTATGGAGAATTGCAGTTGGTGCTGAGCTGAATGGCTACGGTGCAGCACTTTTATACAAGAGTGAGGACTTTCTAAGTTGGACTAGAGTTGATCACCCCCTGTATACATCCAATGCCTCTGCTATGTGGGAGTGCCCGGACTTCTTCGCGGTATTGCCGGGCAATAACGCTGGACTGGACCTGTCCGCAGCCATCCCGAAAGGCGCCAAACATGTCCTCAAAATGAGCCTGGATTCGTCTGACAAGTACATGATTGGGGTTTATGACCTCAAACGTGATGCCTTTATTCCGGACACTGTCCTAGATGACCGTCGGCTGTGGTCGAGGATCGATCACGGTTCTTTCTATGCTTCCAAATCGTTCTTCGACTCGAAAAAGGGCAGGAGGATCGTATGGGGTTGGTCTAACGAGACTGATAGTCCTTTAGATGATGTTGCAAAAGGTTGGGCAGGTATCCATGTAAGAAATTCTGAACTTAATTGGCAGTGCTTCATATTGATTTAGCAAATCAGTGTAACATCTTTAACCTCCAGTTTTATTACATATAGGCAATCCCCAGGACAATTTGGTTAGACAGCGATGGCAAGCAATTGCTGCAATGGCCAATTGATGAGATTGAGTCCCTCCGAAGAAATGAAATCAGCCATCAAGAACTAGAGCTGAAGAAGGGAGATCTATTTGAGATTAAGGGAACTGACACTCTGCAGGTAGTTTTCTTTACAACAACATGCTCATCCAAATAAAAGTTTCAGTACAAAAAGTGTCATGCGGGTGAAAGCTTCAGAGTATTACGATAATTTTTACTTACTATATAAACTGTACATATTTGGCAACAAAAATGTTGGCAAGTGGCAACTGTAGTTAATCTGGCATGAAATTTTCTTGAAACAGGCTGACGTTGAGGTAGATTTTGAGCTGACGTCCATTGACGGTGCGGATCCTTTTGATCCTTCCTGGCTTTTGGATGTCGAGAAGCATTGCCGGGAAGCAGGTGCATCGGTTCAAGGTGGCATAGGGCCATTTGGACTTGTTGTCCTGGCATCTGACAACATGGAGGAGCACACTGCTGTGCACTTCAGAGTTTACAAATCACAGCAAAGCTACATGGTCCTCATGTGCTCTGACCTAAGAAGGTTAGTGCTTATGGTGTTTGACTTAATTTATTTCAGTCTTTTCCACCAACGTCCTTATATATGTTTTTTTGTTTGAAAACTTTTTTTTTTGTGCAGGTCTTCTCTGAGACCAGAACTGTACACACCAGCCTATGGAGGCTTCTTTGAATTTGACCTTGAAAAGGAAAGGAAGATCTCTCTCAGAACTCTGGTAGGTTGTGATGTTTTGCCGTTTCTCATGGTATTCATTTCATGCACTTCATGGATGGCTCGATGTTGTCGTGCAGATTGATCGGTCGGCGGTGGAGAGCTTTGGTGGTGGTGGTAAGGTCTGCATAATGGCCAGAGTGTATCCAGTGGCACTTGCCGCGGACGACAGAGTCCACATGTATGCCTTCAACAATGGAAGCACCACGGTCAGGGTGCCACAACTCAGGGCATGGAGCATGATGAAAGCACAAGTGAATGTAAATAAGGGTTGAAGTGATGATCAACACAGAAGAGAAATTTCATTTTCCTCATTCTTGTACTCTCATTCAAGAGCTCTCCTAGGTACAAATATAAGGAAATTCAGAGAAGTAGCTGATTGTTTCCATGTTCGATTAATCTAAGTGGGAGACATGTCCTAGTACTTGGCAAAATAAATAAGTAATGAATTTATAAATGTTATCAGCATTATATTACTATTTGAAGGGGTGTGAATTATCTAACCGGGATAGATGCCCCCCTTGCATCAATCCTTCGATCATACTCGTCGTGGGGACAAAACATGGAGGAGCACACTGCTGTACGTCCACACTCTCCCAGGAAACTGAGCTAACGCATGCGTGGAACAAGTGACTTTATGTGTTGCACGAATCTCGTGCTTGACGAATCACAAATGAACCTATTGGAATATGTGCATCATTGTAAAGTATTTATATCTTGTGTATTAATAAGTAATCCCTCCTTCTCAGAATGTAAGACACGCTTTATTTTGCACTCTTAGGTGCGAGATTTTGACCACGAATATATACCAAATTATATAGATTGAGAACTATAAATGGTATCGTTGCATTTGTTTTTCAGAACTCTTTCATTTTGTATATCTTGATACTAATTTTTGTGGAAATATTATAATTAAATTACAGCCAAAGTTGTAAGTTATTGACCAAAGAAAATCAACGACACCTAACACTTTGGGATGGAGAGATCGAGTACTATTTTTGTGGGTACAATCGTATATGGCATGATAGATAGTAAACAAGCTAGAGGTAAACAATCACAAATAGATATAAGAGCATCTCCAAGAGATGATGTATTTTAGGGCATAGAAAAAGGAAAATGATAGGGCTCTCCCGGGGGATCGTATCCTCCGGGTCGAGCAGTTTCATATCGTGAAGACGTGAAAGTGGGCCCAGCATTTTATCTCTTGGCTTTCCTTCATCCTCCCGACTCTCGCTCTTTCCTCCCAACAACCACACAACGCCGACCTAGGCAGGCGGCGTCGCCGCTGCATCTTCTCCGCCGTGCTCCCCATGTGTCGCGCCACGTCTTCCGCCGTCGCCGCCGCTCCGCATGATCCCCGTGCAGGTCGTGCGCCGCCCGCCCTTATAGCTCGCCGGAATCCTCCACCGACTCCACACCGGCGAGGACGCCCGCGCCGCCATAGACGAGCGCCATGGATCTAGTCCAACCACCATCGCGGGCACCCCGCCCCCATCTCGATCCTCCATAGCCCTGCTGCCCTCCGCCCTGACGCGTGCCTCCGCCCTGCCGCGCCGCCGCACTGCCGCTCTCCCACCGCCCTGCTGCCCTCCGCCCTGCCGCGACGCCTCCTACAGCCTCCGCCATGGCGCGTTCCCTTGCTTGTTGCAGGCCTCGTCGAGGACAATCAGGCCTCTCCGGACATACATGCTGCAAGTCGGAGACGACGTGGTTCTCGCCCCCATTGCGTGCTGCAGGGCGCCGTCGAGGACAATGAGCCTCTACCGCGGTACGTGTTGCAGGTCGCGTCGAGGATCAGAGGTCACTGACAGCGCTACAAATGATTGACAGGGTTGCTATTTAAGGCGACCCGACTTGCTACCGACTGTGTCTGGAGGTGCTACCGACAATGAGGGTTGCGTTCTAGGATTTTTTTTTGCTGTGGTGGGATTCGCTACATACATGTACTTGTTTTGCTAGAACTATTCTATTTGTTCGCTACAATATTGTAAAATTTTTGCTACAATACGCTCCGACGAAGTAAGTTTTGCTATGGTAGCAAAAAAAATTTGCTACAAAGTCCTGACAATGTCTCCGGTGAAATGGATTTTTGCTACATTTTGCAAAAAAAAAATTGCTACAATATTTTTGTAATTTTGCTACACTAGCACAAAGTTTTTGCTACATGGTCTCCGGCGAGGTCTCCGACGAAAGTCTCCGGCGAGTCTCCGGTGAGGTCGGGTTTGCTACATTAGCATATTTTTTGCTACACGGTCGCCGGCGAGATCTCTGGCGAAATCTCCGGCGAGGTCCAGTCTAATTTTCTATTTTTTAGGCCGAACCGTTTTCTGCTACATTGTAGCAAAAGCGGACTAGTTGTAGCAAAAACGGGACTTTCTGTAGCAAAAGCGGCATTTTGATCCAAAAAGAGGACACGTGGTTGGCTGGGACCCGGGGGATAAAAAGCACAAATCCCCCGGGGACGCGTAGGGCTGCCCTTTACAGTTTTAGGACACGAAATATAGGATTGCCATTCCAGATGATGTATAATAGGGCACAAGTAAAATTCTAGATGCCCTAAAATTGGGCACCATGCACATGGCTTTCTTCTCACATTTGCAACATCTATGCAACATTCTATATCAAACTCATCACAAATAAATCTAAAACAAATGAAACACAAATAGTACTTACTTGTTAGTACATCACACACAAATAGTTCATCGATTCTTACACAAATAGTTCAAGTAGAGCGCAAATTCAACACACAAATCAAATAAAGTTCACCACATGCAACATGGGATATATGTAGTTGAAACCAGTGGCTTTGTTTGCCAAACCATGACCATCACTCCTCGATGAGATCATTTTGATGATCGACATGTTGATCCTCATCTCGAATGGCATCATAGGTGTTAAGAAAGCACGTGACTCGGACAGCATTCCTTTGCTCACAGACGGGACATCCCATCAACTCGTAGAAGCCATAATCCAAATTTTGTCCACGCACCATTTTCATTGATCATATTATGCATGATTACACAAACGGTCATGATGTACCAAAGAATATCTTGATCCCAAAACCTAGTTGGTCCTCTCAAAATAACAATTTAGGTTTGCAAAATGCCAAATGCTTTATCCACATCTTTCCTAGCCGCCTCTTGTGTATTATGGAAATCAAGTTTTTTTCTTACCTTTGGGTTCTACAACCAGCTTCACAAAAGTTGTCCACTTCGGATAGATGTCATCCACAAGGTAGTATCCCATATTGTATGTGTGGACGTTTTCTTGAAACTCCACTAGAGGGGACCCACCCACCACTAACTTGGCAAAGAGTGGTGAACGTTGGAGGACATTGATGTCATTGCAAGAGTCGGGCATCTCGAATAAATCATGCCAAATCCAAGTCTCATGGTCGGCCATAGCTTCAAGAATAATAGTGGAATCCTTCTTGTGACCTTCGAACTGTCCATGCCATGTTGTAGGACTGTTCTTACACCTCCAATGTATGCAATATATAGACCCAAGCATACCTAGGGACCCACGGGCTTTGTTATATTCCAAGTACTTACCACCAAACACTCTCACCACCTCTACTACAAAGTTCTGGACACACTTGATGGCTTGAATCTCATCCATTACCAAGTGGTCATCATCAAGATCTGCCGGAATCCCATATACCATCATGCGCAATTTTGTAGTCAACCTTTTGGATGGTTCTATGGCCAAGTTCTCTGAAAAATTCATCCTTTGCTCGGAGAACAATCTGTTGGAATTATGCCCTAGAGGCAATAATAAAGATGTTATTATTATAATTCTTGTTCATGATAAAGTTTATATTCCATGCTAGAATTGTATTAAGCGGAAACTTTAATACTTGTGTGGTTTATGAACAACACCGTGTCCCTAGTATGCCTCTATGGACTAGCTCATTGATTAATGATGGTTAAGGTTTCCTAACCATAGACATGAGTTGTCGATTAATAATGAGATCATATCATTGGGAGAATGATATGATGGACATACCCAAACTAAGAGGAGCAATTACATCGTGTCATCGTGTTCATCTTTGCGAAGTTTTTCTTATGTCAAATATTGTATTCCTTAGACCATGAGATAATACAACTCCCTGGTATCAGAAGAAAGCTTTGAGGTCATCAAACGTCATCCTATGAGAGGGTGATCATAAAGGTGTCTCTCAGGTGATCGGAAAGTACCTGTTGGGTTGTATGTATCGAGATGGGATTTGTCCCTCCCAAGTCGGAGAGATATACTTCGAGCCCACTCGGTAATCGATATCAACACCGCTTGCAAGCATGTGTTTAAGGAGTTAATCACAAAGTGATATCGAATTACGGAACGAGTAAAGTACTTGCTGTGAACGAGATTGAACTAGGTATGACGGTACCGACGATCAAATCTCGGGCAAGTAAAATATCGCGAGACGAAGGGAATACATATATGGGATTGATTGAATCCTGGCATCGTGGTTCATCCGATATGATCATCGATGAATGTGTGGGAGTCAATATGGGTTTCCAGACCCCGCTGTTGATTATTGATAGAAGATCATGTCTGCATGTTCTCGAACCCGAAGGGTCACACACTTAACGTGTCTCGACGCTAGGATAGATTAGATAATTGGTTTATGAGTTTTTGTTTCAGAGTCTCGGATGGGATCCGGGACATCGCGAGAGGTTCCGGAATGGTCCGGAGAAAAAGATTCATATAAGGCAATGCAGTTTTTGGAGTTCGGAATTGTTTCGGGTTAATCGGTATTGTACTGGAAGCTTCTAGAACCTTTCGGAAGGGGACCAACGTGGCCCCACCTGCCGGGAAGGGGCATGGGCCTATGAGGGAGTGCCCTGGCCGCATTGATCCAGGGGCACAAGGCCCCATAGGGCCCAGCCGACCAAACCTAGGGGAAACCCTAGGGGGGCTTCTAGAAGGGAGGGGGAACTTGCCCCCCACTCCTCCCTCCTTGGCCGCCAGCCTAGGGCTTGGGGGAGGGGCTAGGGCTGGCCGCCCACCCCTCTATATAAAGAGGGCTGGGGGCGCACCCCCCCTCCTACACCTCCTCCTCAAGCCCTAGCCGCCCTGCTGCCCTCCTCTCTCTCTCCCTCCCGACTGCACGTAGGCGAAGCCCTGCTGCAGAAACTCTCCACCACTTGCACCGCGCCGTCGTGTTGTAGATCCAATCCGTCTCTCCACCATACTTGCTGGACCGAGGAAGGAGGAGACGTCGAGGTGCTGCACGTGTGCATCTCTCGGAGGCATCGCCACTTGCGGTGTTAGATCAGATCGGATCGCGAGGAGGAGAAGCGAGTACGACTACATCACCCACGTTCCGTCGAACATTCCGCTGTGCGAATCTTCAAGGGTATGAAGATCTCATCTATTCCCCCTCGTTGTTTGCGTCTCCTAGATTAGATCTTGGCTTTCCCGTTCGCATCCGTAGAATTTTTTTGATTTACTATGTTGCGAAACCCTTTCAGTGGTATCAGAGCTAGATATATGCGTAGATGTGTTTCATGAGTAGAACGCAACATGGTTGTTGCGGGCGTTGATGTTTTCTGTTGCAAGCCTCTTGTTTGTGTACTTCTTATGACGCGGGATAGTGAGATTGAAGCGGTCCAGGCCAACTTTACGCGACGTCGTTCGCGAGACCGGCTCCGCACTTGACGTGTGGCTTGTTCCACACATGCGGCTGGTGGATGCCTGTTTTGTAGGGGTTCGAAGCATGGAAAAAAAAATCTACCGCATGCACACAAACAAGCCAAGATCTACCTACTAGATTGTAGAAACGAGTCGATAGAGGAACTCACCCTCGAAGATTCCAAAGCGGTTAACGAGAGCATATTCTCGTGGGTGATGTAGTCGTACACTTGCCGATCTCAAGATCGCGTAGACAATCCTTCCGGCGCTGCGTTCCGGCACTCGATGAAGACCTTCCTCTCCCTTGTTCCAGCAGGCAGCGGAGGTTGTAGCACTCTCCTCGCGATTCCGGCAGCACGACGGCGTGGTACCGGAAGTAGAGGAGAGATCTCGCAGGGCTTTGCCTTAAGCCGGAGCGAGTATGGTGGACTATGAGAGAGGCCTTGGTGGTCTAGGGTTTAGAGGCACCAAGGGGTTTAGAGCAACCAGCAGCTAGGGATTAGCTAGACGGCGGTTTAGAGGAGCTCTAGGGCAGCCGCATCTAGAAGGGGGGGCGGCGGCTGGCCTAGGGTTTAGAGGGGCGCCGGCTAAGGGAAAAGGTGTAGGGAGAGGGGCGCCCCCTCCCTTTCTTTTATAGGTGGGAGGGGAGGCTAGGGCTAGCCGAGTCCTCCCCCAACTCCCTTGCTGGCCGGCGGTTTGGAGGAGAGAAGGGGAACCTTCTCTTCCCAGGTTTCCTTCTCTCCCTCCACTTCACAAAATAGCCGTTTGACTTTTCAAATTGGCGTTTGACTTTTCAAACTAGGATTTGATTAAACCCTTTATTTTGTTCAACGATGACACCTAGTACATGATGCAATCATTCCAACTTGTTATGACACATTCATGTACCCTTCCCCTCCGGAGTGTCGGACATTCCGGAACCTTCTAGAACATTCCCGATGAAAACACCGGAACCATTCTCCAACCCCAAAACAGGACTTTCCTTATATGAATCTTATTCTACGGACCATTCCGGATCTCCTCGTGATATCCTGGATCCCATCCGAGACTCCGAACAACATTCGGTCTCTTACTCATCATTCCATAACTACTCAACAACATCGAATCCTTAAGTGTGTCTCCCTACGGTTCGTGAATTATGCGGACATGATCGAGACACTTCTCCGATCAATAACCAATAGAGGAATCTGGAAATTCATATGGCTCCCACATATTTATACGATTACTTTGCGATCGAATGAACCACTTACATACGATGCCAATTTCCCTTTGTCTCACGATAGTTTACTTATCCGAGGTTTTGATCGTCGGTATCTCTGCATACCTAGTTCAACCTCGTTACCAATAAGTACTCTTTTCTCGTTCCCGTGATAAGTGATCCCTTGTGAGCCAGTCACATGCTTGCAAGCTAACTGGATGACATTCCACCGAGAGGGCCCAGAGTATATCTATCCGTCATATGGATGGACAAATCTCACTCTTGATCCATGTGTTTCAACCCATACTTTCCGAACACTCAATGCCACCTTTATAGCCACCCAGTTACGGTGTGGTGTTTGATGTCATCAAAGCATCCTTCCGGTGATGGTGATAAGCATGATCTCATGGTCGAAGGAATTAGGTTACTATGTATCAGAAAGCTTATAGCAAATGAACTATATTAAATGACTTGATCTTTATGCTACGCTTAACTATAGGAGTATGTCCATCACATCATTCTCCTAATGATATGACCCTATTGTTAATAACATCTCTATGTTCATGATCAGGAAACCATGATCATATATTAACCAACAAGCTAGTTTAACAAGAGGCTTTACTAGGGACACTTTTATGTTTACAAATCACACAAGTATTAATGTTTCCGATTAATACAATTATAGCATGGTATGTAAACATGTATCATAAGTATGAAGATATGATAATAACCACTTTATTATTGCCTCTTGGGCATATCTCCAACATGTTTCTCTCACTATAGTTGTCATGGGATTTACACCGGAGTTTGGCAACCATAATATCACCGTTGTGGCTTTCCGTAGGTAAGAATCGTTCTTAGCTTGTTACTCCCATAAGCCACGTAAAACATGCAACAACAAAGTAGAGGCGTCTAACTTGTTTTTGCAGGGAATGTTTTCTGTAATATGGTATGGCCCAAGATGTGATGTGTATGTTGTATGCAATGTCATGTTTTGTAATGTTTCACGACTTGCATGTCGATGAGTACACAACCGGCAGGAGCCATATGGTTGTCTTTATAATTGTGTATGACCTGTGTGTCAACTTTTTATACGCCATGTAATAGCTTTACTTTATCGCTAAGTAGTTAGCAATAGTTGTAGTTGCTATTCGTGGTGGAGGCAATCATGGTGGAGTGATGGAGATCATGCCGACACGCACAAGATGGAGATCATTGCACGAAGATTGGCTATACCATGTCACATAAAGTTATATGCATGTGATGTTTATCCTTTTATGTATCTTATTATGCTTAGATCGCGACGGTAGCATTATAAGATGATTCCTCACTTAAAGATCAAGATAAAACTGTGTTCTCCCCATGTATGCACCGTTGCGAAAGTTCGTCGTGTCCAAGCATCACGTGATGATCGGGTGCTATAGACTCTACGTTCACATACAACGGGTGCAAGCCAGTTTTTGCACACGCGGAAATACTTGGGTTTGACTTGACGAGCCTGGCATATACATACATGGCCTCGGAACACATGAACCAAAAGGTTAAGCATGAGTCATATGAATGATATGATCGACACTTCGTTGTCCACCATTGAAGCCACATCTCTTCTCGTGAAGATCGGATTAGGTGTGGTGAATTTGGATCGTGTTCACTAAACAACTTGAGGGATGTTGAATTTAGTGGGATTTCATCTAGTAATTTGATTAAGTTGAACTAGTTATCAAGAACATAGTCTAATTTGTACTTGCAAATATTGTAGATCAAATGGCTGAGTCCAACTTCAACTTCAACGTTTTTGCTGAGAAAGAAAAGCTTAGAAACAATGGGTCTAACTTCACCAACTGGTTTCGCAATCTGAGAATCATTCTCTCTGGCGGTCAAAAGGACTATGTCCTTGAGAATGCGCTAGGTGACGCCCCCGCTGTAGATGCGCCGGCTGATGAGAAAGCTGTCTATCAGTCGCGCAAAGATGATTATGGTGTGATTAAGAGCACCATGTTGTTTGCTATGGAATCGGACCTTCAAAATCGTTTTGAAGACTATCCCGGGCCCTTTGAGATTCTCGAGGAGCTGAAAACTATGTTTCAGACTCAGGCCTGTTCTGAGAGATATGAGATCTCTGAGAAATTCTTTAACTGCAAGATGGAGGAAGGGAGTTCCGTTAGTGAACACGCCATAAAGATGTCGGGCTACACTCAACGCCTTGAGCAACTGGACTGCAAGATTCCAGAGGAGCTCAAGATTAACAGGGTTCTGCAATCACTCCCTCCCAGCTACAAAAATTTTGTAGTGACTCATAATCAGATTGGTTCCACTGATACGATCACCGAGCTCTTCGTAGAGCTGAAGGCTGCGGAGGTGGACATCAAAAAGGATAATCATGTGTTGATGGTCAACAAGCCCCCCACCTTCAAGAAAGGTAAGGGTGCAAAGAAGCCCTTCAAGAAAGGCGGCGGCAAGCGCGTTGCCCCTGATGAGAAGAAGCTCAAGTCTGGACCCAAGACGGACACTGAGTGCTTCTATTGCAAGGACAAGGGTCACTGGAAGCGCAACTGTCCGAAGTACTTAGCGGACAAGAAGGCTGGCACCATCAAAGGTATATTTGATATACATGTTATTGATGTTTTCCTTACTAGCCCTCATTGTAGTGCCTGGGTATTTGATACTGGTTCAGTTGCTAATATTTGTAACTCGAAACAGGAGCTACAGAATAGACGGCGGCTTGAGAGGGATGAGGTGACGATGCGCGTTGGCAACGGATCAAGAGTTGATGTGATGGCCGTCAGCACGCTCTCCTTAGTTTTACCTTCGGGATTAGTTTTAAACCTTAATAAATGTTATTATGTGCCTGCGTTGAGCATGAACATCATATCTGGATCGTGTTTATTGCAAGACGGTTATTCATTTAAATCTGAGAATAATGGTTGTTCTATTTATATGAGTAACATCTTTTATGGTCATGCACCTGCTATGAATGGTTTATTTCTTCTGAATCTTGAAAGGGATGAAACACACATCCATAACATTGAGGCTAAGAGATGCAAGGTAGATAGTGATAATACTACTTATTTGTGGCACTGTCGTCTAGGTCATATTGGTGTAAAACGCATAAAGAAACTCCATTCTGATGGACTTTTGGAGTCTTGATTTTGAATCATTTGACACATGCGAACCATGCCTCATGGGCAAGATGATCAAAACCCCGTTCTCCGGAATGATGGAGCGAGCAACGGACTTGTTGGAAATCATACATACCGATGTATGCGGACCGATGAGTGTTTCGAAGCGCGGTGGATATCGCTATTTTCTCACTTTTACCGATGACTTAAGTAGATATGGTATATCTATTTAATGAAACATAAATCTAAAACATTTGAAAAGTTCAAAGAATTTCAGAATGAAGTGGAGAACCATCATAACAGAAAAATTAAGTTTCTACGATCTGATCGTGGAGGTGAATATTTGAGTTATGATTTTCTCACGCATCTTAAAGCAAGCGGAATCGTTTCGCAACTCACGTCACCCGGAACACCACAGCGCAATGGTGTGTCTGAACGCCAGAATCGAACCCTATTAGATATGGTCCGATCGATGATGTCTCTTACTGATTTGCCGTTATCATTTTGGGGTTATGCATTAGAAACCGCTGCATTCACTTTAAATAGGGCACCATCTAAATCCGTTGAGACGACACCGTATGAATGTGTTTGGTGCTAAACCTAAGTTGTCGTTTCTTAAAGTTTGGGGATGCAAAGCTTACGTCAAGAAGTTGATGCCAGACAAGCTCGAACCCAAAGCGGAGAAATGCGTCTTCATAGGATACCCTAAGGAAACTATTGGGTATACCTTCTATCACAGAACCGAAGGCAAAGTGTTTGTCGCAAAGAACGGTTCCTTTCTTGAGAAGGAGTTTCTCTCGGAAGAAGTGAGTGGGAGGAAAGTAGAGCTAGATGAGGTTGTTGAACCTTCTCTTGAGTTGGAAAGTAGCACAGCACCTGAAATTGTTCCAGTGCCGCCTGCACCAACAATAGAGGAAGCTAATGACAAGGATCATGAAGCTTCGGATGATGCTGCTACTGAACGTCGCAGGTCGACAAGGTCGCGTGCCCCTCCGGAGTGGTACGGAAACCCTGTCTTGACTGTCTTGTTGGTAGAAGACAATGAACCTACGAACTATGAGGAAGCGATGATGAGCCCAGACTCTGAGAAATGGCTAGAGGCCATGAAATCCGAATTGGGATCCATGAGCGAAAACCAAGTATGGACTTTGGTGAACCCTCCTAGCGACCGAAAGGCCGTTGAGTGCAAATGGATTTTCAAGAATAAAACGGACGCGGATGGTAATGTTACCGTCTATAAAGCACGGCTTGTCGCGAAAGGTTTTCGACAAGTTCAAGGTGTTGACTACGATGAGACTTTCTCTCCCGTAGCGATGTTTAAGTCCACTCGGATTTTATTAGCAATTGTTGCGTTTCATGATTATAAATATGGCAGATGGATGTCAAGACTGCTTTCCTCAATGGCAACATTGATGAAGAGTTGTATATGATGCAACCCGAAGGTTTTGTCGATCCTAAGGATGCTGATAAAGTATGCAAACTTCAGCGTTCCATTTATGGACTGAAGCAAGCATCTCGGAGTTGGAACCTTCGTTTTGATCAAGTGATCAAGAGCTTTGGATTTGTTCCAAATTGCTACGAAGCTTGTATCTTCAAGAAAGTGAGTGGAAGCTCGGTGACATTTCTGGTACTATATGTGGATGACATATTGATTATTGGAAATGACATTAACATGCTTAACGATGCGAAGAGTTATTTGAACAAGTGTTTTTCAATGAAAGACCTAGGTGAAGCTGCTTATATATTGGGCATCAAAATCTATAGAGATAGACAAATACGCCTGATAGCTTTAAGCCAGAGTACATACCTTGACAAAGTTCTGAAAAGGTTTAGAATGGATAAGGCAAAGAAAGGTTCAGTGCCTATGTTGTCAGGTAAGATATTGAGCAAGGCTCAGTGTCTAGCTACGGTAAATGATAGAGAAGCTATGAGCAAAGTGCCTTATGCCTCGGCCATAGGTTCTATCATGTATGCTCTTAGTTTGACGAGCAGGTACCAAAGTGATCCAGGAGTGGAACACTGGACAGCCGTGAAGAACATCCTAAAGTACCTAAATAGGACTAAAGAAATGTTCTTAGTCTATGGAGGTGATGAACAACTCGTCGTAAAAGGTTAAGTCGATGCTAGCTTTGACACCGACAAGGATGATTCTAAATCTCAGACAGGATACGTTTATATTTTGAATGGAGGAGCTGTGAGCTGGAGAAGCTGCAAGCAAAGCGTGATCGCGGGATCTACAGTAGAAGCGGAATACATGGCTGCTGCAGAAGCGTCAAGTGAAGGAGTTTGGATCAGGAACTTCATCACTGAGCTTGGCGTGGTTCCAAATGCATTGGACCCACTGGAGATATTGTGTGACAACACTGGCGCCATAGCACTCGCTAAGGAACCAAGATATCATCCAAATACCAAGCATATCAACCGCAAGTTTCATATAATCCAAGATTATATAGCAGATGGAGATCTGAAGATTAGCAAAGTACATACAGATCTGAATGTCGCAGATCCATTGACTAAACCTCTTCCACGTGCAAAACATGATTAGCACCTTAGTGCCATGGGTGTGAGATTGTTGCCGAATGTAAACTAGATTATTGACTCTAGTGCAAGTGGGAGACTGTTGGAATTATGCCCTAGAGGCAATAATAAAGATGTTATTATTATAATTCTTGTTCATGATAAAGTTTATATTCCATGCTAGAATTGTATTAAGCGGAAACTTTAATTCTTGTGTGGTTTATGAACAACACCGTGTCCCTAGTATGCCTCGATGGACTAGCTCATTGATTAATGATGGTTAAGGTTTCCTAACCATAGACACGAGTTGTCGATTAATAATTAGATCATATCATTGGGAGAATGATATGATGGACAGACCCAAACTAAGCAGAGCAATTAGATCGTGTCATCGTGTTCATCTTTGCGAAGTTTTTCTTATGTCAAATATTGTATTCCTTAGACCATGAGATAATACAACTCCCTGGTATCGGAAGAAAGCTTTGAGGTCATCAAACGTCATCCTATGAGAGGGTGATCATAAAGGTGTCTCTCAGGTGATCGGAAAGTACCTGTTGGGTTGTATGTATCGAGATGGGATTTGTCCCTCCCAAGTCGGAGAGATATACTTCGGGCCCACTCGGTAATCGATATCAACACCGCTTGCAAGCATGTGGTTAAGGAGTTAATCACAAAGTGATATCGGATTACGGAACGAGTAAAGTACTTGCTGTGAATGAGATTGAACTAGGTATGACAGTACCGACGATCAAATCTCGGGCAAGTAAAATATCGCGAGACGAAGGGAATACATATATGGGATTGATTGAATCCTGGCATCGTGGTTCATCCGATATGATCATCGATGAATGTGTGGGAGTCAATATGGGTTTCCAGACCCCGCTGTTGATTATTGATAGAAGATCATGTCTGCATGTTCTCGAACCCGAAGGGTCACACACTTAACGTGTCTCGACGCTATGATAGATTGGATAATTGGTTTATGAGTTTTTGTTCGGAGTGTCGGATGGGATCCGGGACATCACGAGAGGTTCCGGAATGGTCCGAAGAATAAGATTCATATAAGGCAATGCAGTTTTTGGAGTTCGGAATTGTTTCGGGTTAATCGGTATTGTACCGGAAGCTTCTAGAACCTTCCGGAAGGGGACCAACGTGGCCCCACCTGCCGGGAAGGGGCATGGGCCTATGAGGGAGTGCCCTGGCCGCATTGGGTCAGGGGCACAAGGACCCATAGGGCCCAGCCGGCCAAACCTAGGGGAAACCCTAGGGGAGCTTCTAGAAGGGAGGGGGAAACTTGCCCCCCACTCCTCCCTCCTTGGCCGCCGGCCTAGGGCTTGGGGGAGGGGCTAGGGCTGGCCGCCCACCCCTCTATATAAAGAGGGTTGGGGGCGCACCCCCCTCCTACACCTCCTCCTCAAGCCCTAGCCGCCCTGCTGCCCTCCTCTCTCTCTCCCTCCCGACTGCACGTAGGCGAAGCCCTGCTGCAGAAACTCTCCACCACTTGCACTGCATCGTCGTGTTGTAGATCCAATCCGTCTCTCCACCATACTTGCTGGACCGAGGAAGGAGGAGACGTCGAGGTGCTGCACGTGTGCATCTCTCGGAGGCATCGCCACTTGCGGTGTTAGATCGGATCGGATCGCGAGGAGGAGAAGCGAGTACGACTACATCACCCACGTTCCGTCGAACGTTCCGCTGTGCGAATCTTCAAGGGTATGAAGATCTCATCTATCCCCCCTCGTTGTTTGTGTCTCCTAGATTAGATCTTGGCTTTCCCGTTCGCATCCGTAGAAATTTTTTGATTTACTATGCTGCGAAACCCTTCACAATCATACTTCATCACACTCTCGGCAATATGTTCAAACAACTTTATTCCCATCCTAAACTAGCGTCGAAATTAGCATTCGTGATAAATGGGATTCTCCATGAAATAGTTCTACATCAACAGTTGTTCCCATCGGTTCTATCCCTCTACAACTTCGGACCAATACATGCCCTTTTGGTCCCTAATTGTGGTCACAAAATTTGGATCACAAAGTGCAAAATTATGGGAGTATATTCCCTAAAAACTTTATGCATAGGAAAGGAATGGGGCATCTGCTAGAGATGCGTTTTTGGTCGTTGGTGCCCTAAAAATGGTTTTTTGAGCACAAGCCCTATTTTGAGTCATTTTTTGGACATGCTAGCTCTTAGGATCAAATTAAACAAAGGTAGAAGGAGATGAGCACATAATGATGTATCATGAACTTTAAGTCCTTAGGAGGACTCTTGATCTTTGTTGGAGAGACCATGACACCAAATCCATTATGAACCCTTGGATCTAGCCTAACTCTCCCTTGGTATCCTTACAAAGTATATCTTGAGGTTATTTCCAAACCTTTCCAAACTATTATGAAGCAAATCCACACCTTGGAAGCTTCACACGACCCTAGTCTTCTAGAGTTCCCAACAAACCCAAGTGTAGCAAGAAATACAATGAACTCAAGGGGGGATCAAGTTTGGTTTGCTCTTTCTTTTGCGAGATGACACCTACGGTGTCTAGTTATTATGTCCCTAATTGGTTGGAGGAAATGGAGATGCCAAACTTTGGATTGGTCAACAATGGAGTATGAGTCGTTTAGTGTGAAGGAGGCTTTACATAGGCCTTCATGAATCTGCCCATTATTCCTCTTAGTGAGTTGCCTAGACTATCTAGGTGACTGCTCAAACATCCAACTGTCTAGGCATCCAGACAAGCATCCGTACGAGGTTCTAGGCAAGGTTAGTAACTTACGGACTTCGTTTAGAGTCCCCCATCAAAATATCTGACCCAACGTTTGAGTGAGGTTATAGAGGAAACATAACATTTTGCTAGATAACATTTTGAGATATCAGAGTTCCTTTTAAAGGTATTTTTCGGATAGAAATGGATAGAAAAAAATGATACATGATTCCAGTGCACTATCCCCTCTCTCAATAGTGTAGTATAGTGCTTCCTACGACTCGAGGAATAAAAGATTGGATGAATTCTAACCTTTTCCCACGTTTTCTCCTTTTCTTGATAGGGTCTCCACTCATCAATTATTCCACTCCATGGGGCTAAGAACCTATTCATAAATCTCACAATCATAGTTAGCCCCTAATCCGTTTCGTCAACACAAAAAAACACTCGGGGAAGTAGATTTCATTTTGATCTCCCTATTTTTGCTAGTTGATGTCAGAATAAATAGAGCCCTGGAAAGGTATATATAATTTAAGTATATGGTTTCTTTGGATATATAAATATCTCTCTCTTAGTTTGTGCACTATATTGAATTTCATTTTGAATACAAAAGGCACACAATTTAGAGTTGAAAAGAGCTACCTTATTTTGGAATCCGGTTGATTCCGATGTGTATAAGATATGATAAGAATCTTTTTTTGAATGGTCATCGAGGGTCGGGGCTAGGGGGAGGGGGTCATTTGGCCTATAAGGCTTTGCAGCCATGTACAAGATAGATTCAAATCTCCATGCCATCGATGCGGTCTCCTGCCGTGGTGGTGTTGGGTGGGTGAGTCGCCTCTCACCATGCTTCAGGTGCATGCATAACTGGTTGACTATTATACTTATGTAGTATTATGTACGATTCTCAAGAACGGTAAAGTAGGGTCAATTAAGTTGCCATATCTAACCTCTATTTTAGTGTTATCCTTGTGTAATCATTCATGTAGGATGTATGACCCGGTGCAGTTTATATAAGTTCTTTGACAATCAATACCACCTCATATTACAAGTAATGAATAGTATATGGTCGAGATACAAGAGATATCTCATTACAAAAATGAATTAATTAAATCTAAACAAGCAAAACAAACTTTTTTTGTTCATAGATACGATCTTGTATTCTTTAGAAGGTAGCCATAGGAAATGACATAGAGATCAACCAATAAACACTTGAATCTCAATGAGGATTCTCCCGTAATTTTGGTTTTAAGTTGCAATGCAAAGGCCACGGGCTCGACACAACTATTAAAGTCATTAACCAACATCAGCAAGAGTATCAGCACCAGTATTTTTAAGGAATAGCAAATGAATTTCCTTGCCGATGTCGCTGGGTAACCAAGTGTAAGAATCATCATTGTCGAAAAAGATGAAAGAGTGAACTAGACACTACTAATATATAGGAAAAGATGAGATTTGAACTTGGGTTGTCTAGCACACCACTTCATGTACTAGCCAGAAGACCCTCAAGTCTTTCTCTCATCATTGTCGAAGATGTAGATAAAAACTGCGAGGACCATGCTCCTCGTGATAAACTTGGGGAAAAAAATCTGAAACCAATCTGGCGAGGCAAGATATGAATAATCGTAGCTATAAAAATTTAATCTTCCAACATCACTATTAATGTCGGGAAAATCTCTTCGTCTAACGAACGGTGAAAGATCTCTTATTATAGATAATATAATCTCCATTGACATGGAAACAAAAAAAAGTCCAGCTACGAAAAACCTAACCTAATGGTTTAGAAAAAAGAAAAACCTAACCTAATTTTTTAAAATCAATTGAAAACTCAGATTCCCTGCCCTCGTGCACGCCAGAGCGCGGATGAACATAAGTATGGAGGGGATGAAAAGTTTTTTCTTTCGGCTGGCTGCCACTTGTCCGATCAGAATCTGCACTTGCAGCATGGTGCCGAACTGATAGAACGTCAGAGTTGCTTGGTCATGTGCGCCCCATTCCGTTTGTCCGTTTGCATTTGCTTGTGTCCGTTGCCAATCTTTTAATACTTGGAACACATATATAACCTTTTTTTTCACGTGCTCACCTTGTACGACGACAGTTTTTTAAACTGAAAACTGGTCGTATTTTTCATGATAATTGCCACAGAGCAAAGACCTGATTGCAAAGCATCCCTATCCATCCACAAAATATCTGCCAGAAGGACATTAGTTTGGAAATCATTTTCGGACCCAGCCAACGAAGGTACTCCATGATTGTGTGCCCCTGTTCACCTAACTTAACCGCAAGCTCGCAAGGAAAGCCTGCACATCCCCCCACATCCTATCTCCATTTCTGTGCTTCCATCGTGGCCATGGCCCAAGCTTGGGCCTTCTTCCTCCTCGCCCTCTTCTCCTTCTCCTCCTACGTGTCCAGGCTCTTCCTCTGCAGCCGAAATGGCGAGGGATCCTTCCTCTGCGCGCGGTCTCCGGAGACCCCCTCCATTGCCAGCGAGAGGTACCGGACTGCCTACCACTTCCAGCCCCCCAAGAACTGGATCAATGGTATGTTCATCTCACCGGTTTCCTCTCCGATTCTTTTTTTTTTAAGATTCCTCTCTGCTTTCTAGGTTTGACTTCTCGTCGTGGCCAATCAGAGAGTCTGAGAATGTCCTGTCTGATTTGGTTCTGTCTGAAAGTGGTCTGATTGGTTATTGACTTATTGTCTTGCCCAATTGGAGTAGCCAATTAAGTTAAATCTAGTAGCAGGTCTTACTTTTGTGTGCTAATATTGGATAATATTCTTTTTTTAACTGATTGGATAATATTCTTGTTAATGGATACTCAGTACTTTTTTGTAGTAGTATCATTAGAGACTGCCTTTTGTATTAAGAAAAAAATTATAGGAGAGAGAAAGGTTGGTAGCCAACTCATTGCATATGCATATCTGTTGCTGAACGTTGGAGACATTAGGTCCCCGGCCGTTTAAGGCACGGCAGATAGATTTAGATGACAGCCGTACTCTGTAGATGTTTGCGCAAAAACAAAGTATGAATTGCAGAAATGGAGAATTAATTTCATGGAAAGCGCTATGTACTTCCATAGCGTTCTCTGAAAGTGTCCATATTTGCTCCCCTGTTAGTGTTACCTTTGGTCAGAGAGCATTCAGTTAAGCAAAGCCTGATACCTTTTCCTCCCATACCAGGCCTAATTAAAACACCGCAAATCATGTGTCTGCAAAAATATTGGAGAGATCTGTTATGCTTAGAGGAAACACGAATGTAGTGAAATACTGACTTGTTTTGAGATCTGAAATATCTTTGGTTCTGTTTACATGTTATCCTATTAATTGTACATCTGTTGCAAGTCACTGACATTCTCTCACTTTTTTCATATATCCGGTGGGCTGGCGATCCTTGGAAATTTATGGAAACACAAAAGATCCAAATGGTATGAATATCCCAGGCACAAAACAATTTTAAATAAAAAGGAGAAGAAATTGTAGCATTCTAGAGCTTACACCGCCTTCCAAATACTTTCAGGACCTATGTACTACAATGGCATCTACCATTCATTTTACCAGTATAACCCCCATGGCTCCCTCTGGGGTGATATAGTTTGGGGCCATGCGGTTTCGACCGACCTCGTCAACTGGATCATACTTGAACCCGCAATAGAACGTGATACGCCGGCCGACATAAACGGTTGCTGGACCGGATCAGCCACAATTCTGCCTGGTGGTCAACCGATCGTCATATACACCGGTGGCGACGCAGAGAATCATCAGGTCCAAAATATTATGCTTCCCAAGAACCGCTCTGACCCATACCTGAGGGAGTGGACCAAAGTAGGCAATAACCCGGTGCTCCAACTGGTCGGACCAGGCTTTAACTCGAGCCAGTTCAGGGATCCGACAACCGGTTGGATTGGACCAGATGGACTATGGAGAATAGCAATTGGAGCTGAGGTGAACGGTTACGGTGCAGCACTCTTGTACAAGAGTGAAGACTTCCTAAATTGGACTAGAGTTGATCACCCACTGTATTCATCCAATGCCTCTGCTATGTGGGAGTGCCCGGATTTCTTCGCTGTATTGCCGGGCAATAATGGTGGATTGGACCTGTCTGCAGCCATCCCGGAAGGCGCCAAGCATGTCCTCAAAGTGAGCCTGGATCAATGTGACAAGTACATGATTGGGGTTTATGATCTCAAACGTGATGCCTTTTCGCCGGATACTGTCCTAGATGACCGTCGGTTGTGGCTGAAGATAGATTACGGCAATTACTATGCTTCAAAATCGTTCTTCGACTCGAAAAACAGCAGGAGGGTCATATGGGGTTGGACTAACGAGTCAGATAGTTCTTCAGATGATGTTGCGAAAGGTTGGGCAGGCATCTATGCAATCCCCAGGGCAATTTGGTTAGACAGCGATGCAAAGCAGTTGCTGCAATGGCCAGTTGATGAGATTGAGTCCCTTCGTGGAAATGAAATCAACCATCAAGGACTAGAGCTGAACAAAGGAGATCTTTTTGAGATTAAGGGAATTGACACTACGCAGGTAGTTTCCTTTTCACAAACATGCTTACTATGTCTTCCAAATAACAACGTGTCGTGCTAGTAAAAGTTGCAGGGTCTTCTGATAATTACTAGTTATATAGATAGTAGGAAATATTTTTTGCAACAGAAAGATAGCCACAAATTCGCTTCAGTGTTCGTGTATTTTTCAGAGGGACTGTAACTAATCAGGCACAAATTTTCTTGAAACAGGCTGATGTAGAGATAGATTTTGAGCTGACGTCCATCGATGACGCCGACCCTTTTGATCCTTCCTGGCTTTTGGACGCTGAAAAGCACTGCCGGGAAGCGGATGCATCAGTTCATGGGGGTATAGGGCCATTTGGGCTTGTTATTCTGGCCTCTGACAACATGGAGGAACACACTGTTGTGCACTTTAGAGTCTACAAATCACAGCAGAAGCATATGATACTCATGTGCTCTGACCTAAGAAGGTTAGCGCTTCTAGTTTTTGCCTTAATTTTGGCTAGTCTTCTCCATTACTTTCCATATCTGTCCATGTATATTTGAAAATTAAAAATAATTATTTCTTTTCTTTGCACAGGTCTTCCTTGAGACCAGAACTGTACACACCAGCCTATGGAGGCTTCTTTGAGTTTGACCTCGAAAAGGAAAGGAAGATATCGCTCAGAACTCTAGTAAGTTTGCGATACTTTGCCATTCTCCAATTACTCATTTCAGAATTTAAAATGGATGGTTGGCTGGATGCTATCGTGTAGATTGACCGGTCGGCCGTGGAGAGCTTTGGTGGCGGTGGCAGGCTCTGCATCATAGCAAGAGTCTATCCAGTGGCGCTTGTCGACGAAAGGACCCACATGTATGCCTTCAACAATGGAAGTACCACGGTCAAGGTGCCACAGCTCAGGGCATGGAGCATGATGACAGCACAAGTGAATGTAAAGAAGGGTTGAAGACATGATTAACACAGAGGAGCAACTTCGAATTGATTATTCTTTCTCTTATTGATTAAAACTCCTTCATACAAATCAAAAAAGGAAATTCAAAAGGCAAAAGTATTTCTTGTTTCTCTAGTATTATAATATCATATAATATAGTTACATTGTAGAAAAAGAAAAGTATTATATCGTTGTTATTACTACTACTATTATTATAAATATCATTAGTATTTTCCTTTTTTAAATATTATTATTAATATTATCATAATTATCACTATTATTATTCCAATGGGTGTGGATTTACTACCGGGGGTAGATGCCCCATTCATCAATCGTGCAATACATACCACACTAAGCATTGTATGGTACCTAAGGACACCGATTCCACACCAATAGCCATAAATATGTGCCATGTCAAAGAAATTTTAGCGTTGGGTTGCTCTTGTGTATTGGTGAAGGCAAAATAACTCGTGTGATTGGTGCGCACCCTAATCACAATTAGGTTGAGTACAGTTTTATTAACATAATTTTGTGTCAATATCTTTGTGGGATAATGGATTACATATATTTTTTTCATTAATATGATCCATATTAAAGATAATTTGAGTTATGTCATTGTGTTATTTGGGAACTTATAACAACTTGGCTCAATTTTGAAACCATTTTCAGATATTAATAAAAATGCCAAATCATCTATTCGATATCACATCAAACAACTATGTGTTAGAGACCAGCCGGCATGTGGCACCGAAACCTTTTGATTGTGTCTTCTATTATCTCTATGGTTACAACTCATCTTGGACAATTGAATGAAATCATCTAGTCCTTTTCTCGTGTTCTTACTCTTCTTTTTGATGATTATTGTGTCGCCACAGTCGTTCACTCAATTATTTATACTAAACATTTTTACTTATTACCTATCCAATGAACATATGAATATACATACATTTTTATTATATAAAAACTACATAATGTTCGTGCTAATTGTCGATATATGTTCTTATAAATTATCACTATAACAAACCTAATAAATAGAGTATTTTGCAATGAAACTAATTTTTTGTTTCTTTTTAGACATTACACCACAAAAACATACACTAACCAAATAGATCGGAGTAAACTAGAAGACAAAAAATGCAAGCCTTCATTACATAATTTGTGCCACTTAGACTAATATAGTTCATATATGTGTTCATGTTTAGTCAAGGATCCTTAAATTTATTGGCAGAGATCTAAGATGTATGGTCTAATAGATACATAGGTAGAGGTTTCTAGAGCGTATGTCTTTTTCATGTGCATGTGAGTATGAAACTCTAGAGCGTATGCGGTATTTATATAGTTTCTTTCAATTATTGGCATTGCTCTTTGTTGGTTCTTTTGTTTGTTCATGTTTCTTTGTGCTTTCGCTAATTTAGCTTCGCTCGAAGCACACACCATGGGGATTTGAACACAATCTATTATGGGTTGGTTCTTTTCACTATTTGATTTGCAATGTGCATATAACTAGGCAACTCAACCTTGGAAATGATCGTGCTAAAAACATCCCGTCTCATCAAGATTTATGCATTAGCATGTTGGTTTAGAAAGCATCTCTGTTTGGCTAGAACCCACGGATGCACAACTATGTTATATTGCTTAGGCCTACAATGTCATATTTGAGTATTTTTCTTGTGTACATGGCATTTCAGTGTGATGCTCAGATCGCTTAAAAAAAATTGTGCTTGGCACCCACATTAATTATGAGTAGAGAATTACATTAGGAGTTTGAACTTGCTCATGGATCTCCTTTATGCATGATTCAGAGGATTGCTTCGTTTTCCTACCCTATAGGTTGCCATTTATACTTCTACTACTACAAATAATAGGCCATTGATTCGAATGCATCTCTCCGATTATCCACTAATGAGTTAGCTTGCAATTAGTTTTCCTAAGGATGTGATTAAATATAGAGATTACAATTAATAATCAACGAAGACAGTTTGGCCGAGTGGTCTAAGGCGCCAGATTTAGGCTCTGGTCCGAAAGGGCGTGGGTTCAAATCCCACAGCTGTCATTTTAATTTTAATTTTTTGTGCTAAAATATATTTCCGAGTACCCTTCCAGCACTCACGTGAGTACACGCGAGGACCAAAGCTAGATCGAATCGAAGCCACCCCGGCCGCGGCCGCGTCCACTCCGATCCTTATGCCACCAGGCTGCTAAATGGGGAAGAAGCAGCTGCCATGGGCGGTAGCCAAGGTTCATAGGGCGATGGTGGCAGCAAGAACCTCTTCAACCCATCCCGGCTGCATTCAAATGTACGCCTATATATACTATTCAAAAGAATGTAGTGTTCAAAATAATTATACTAGTCATCGCTAGATGGTCCAATGACCTATTTATAATTTTTATTACTTTTAAAACCATTTATACTCCTATTGATAATTATTAATAGATCGGTAGAATTTAAATAAAAAGAAAAAGAAAAAGAAAAACTCATAAATAGTCTTTCGAAGGGTCAACCCAACAATATCCCATCTAACCGCAAACTTGCACAACCTTGTCCAGCCCCCCCCCTCCCCCGGTTGGTCGTCGTCGCCTATCCACGACGCCTTTCGGGGCCGCGGCGTGTCTCGTGGCAGTAGATCAGGGTCTCCCGACATCCCGACATCCCGCCGGCAGCGGTACCGCACGACCAGTACCAAGGCGTGCGACAGCGGCAGTAGGGAGCCTAGGTGGCTGGGATCACCGACCGGAACACCGGCCAACGCCACTGACTCGACACCTACCAGTCGGCCACGGCTCCGACCGCGGGCCACTGAACTTCCCTCTCGGTAGTAAGGTGCCGGAGCTCTTCTCCCCTCCCAGCCGCGGCCATGCCGCGCGCATCGCTCGAGAGGACCGAGAGCGACTCGAGGCCGAGGCCACCGGCGAGCGGTACATGGCCGAGCTCCGTCGACAAAATCCCGTCCGCGTCGCTGTGAAGGCCGTGTGCTACGAGGATTATGCCGTACGTCACGACCTCGCCTCTTCCTCCTCGACGGCGGCAGGGCCTTCTTCCTCCGCGATGACGGCTACGTCTTCCTTGGCGCCAGCGCAGGAAGTCATCGACCTTGGTGATAGCGACATCGACTCCATCGACGGCTTCGACGTGTGGCTCAGCGGCGTAGCTAGGGTTGCTATGATGGTCACTGATGCCGGCGACCATCCTAGTGTTAGAATCTATGTATGAACTATGCAATGTGTTTGAATCCTATGTATGAACTAAGTGTTTTAGTTTGATTTTGGTGTGATTTTGTTTTATTGCAATGTATTTGTTGAAATGCCTAGTAGAAGATTGAAATATATGAGTGCAAATTTAGGGGATCAATTCTGGCAGCCGAAGTTTAGAGGAGCAATTTTTTTCTCCTCGATGAACAGTGCGCCGAAATCGGCTCTAACATTTAGGGGATCGTTTAGAGATGCTCAAGACCTCATATAACTGGGAGCTCCTCCCCAGCACCCGCGCGCTCCCATCTTTTCATTTCGCTCAAGGATCTAGTGTTCTAGAGCACCGCAGAGTCGGCGGCTAGTTTAAACAAGTGGCGACTGCTCGTCGAAAAACAATTCGCACCATGTTTTCAACACGCTACATAGGGCAGTGATGGAGTGAACTGATTTTGCATAGTTTACTGATGACTTAGAAGGTTAATAAATATACTGACCAAACAAAGTTTTAACTCATGTAGTAGAAGAAAACGCCACTTCCGGTGGAATAAATTATTGGCTTAATTATGAACAAAATTTTAATGTCTAGAGAATAAATATATAACATTTGCAAGTGGAATAGGAACTGAACCATAATTTTAGAGCAACGGAAAAATCACAAGTACAAAAAGGAACAAAACATTTGACCAAGTGGAACAAAATTTAAGAGCAAGAGGAACAAAGTTTTAACATCGTGGGGACCAAAATTAATGTTTGTGAAACTAACCAACCAAAAAAGAAATATTTACAATGTGGAACAATATTTTATTTCCCGCGGTACAAATGTAAATGAGACGGAACAAAATTATGAATACATGGGGACCATAAAATTTAGCTCCAAGGACAATGGAAAAAAAATAGTTTCGAAGAAACAAAAGTTTGGACAAATAGGAACAAAAACCTTATCAACCACAGAACAAATTACAAGTACATGAACACATATCTAACAATCGAGGACCATAGAACAAACCTTTAACGAACATGGATAAAAATACGAGTATAGATGGAACTCAAAGTTAGCATCCAAGGACAAAAACACGTCGATAGGAGGAAAAACTTATAACAATGTTCACTAAATTAAGTCACTGGCGGAGCTCCAGCCAGTCTAAATAAAGAGACCATTTTTTCTTTAATAGGCCAATTTTTATCTCCCTTCTCAGTGCTATGGGCTAAATTAGGCAGTCCACGGGCCAGTTCGGCTTGAACGGAGGTACACCATTGCCTCAATTATTGAACAAATTTCCACAAAACCATATGCATGTTGTGTGACTCACGCGACATAATGCTACAGGATTGTTTATCCGCATTGTTTGTTAACTCCGTCCATAAAATTCATGCAAGCCAATTGGATCAAACCATATGAACTTTCTCTCATACAGACCTATTCGCTCAATTATTTATAACAAAAGTTTTTTTGTTTTATTTTATCACTCATGTAGTCAATATTTTTTATTGTTTAAACAAACAAACTACATAATATTTGTGCTAAACTAATACATGTTTATAAAATATAAAAGCATTTATGCCCATAAACAAACCTAATAAAACCCGTACTTTGCAATGAAATTAAGTTTTTTTAGTGTTCTTTTTTTGCGAAAATTCCAAAACCTTAGCCTAACCAAATACCCCGAGATCTGAGTAAACTAGAAGACAAAAATTACATGCCTTTGTACATTAATTTGTGCTAGTTAGATTATTAGAGTGCATAAATGTGTTTGAAACATGCTCGACAAGGAGAACCAGGAGCAACTACATTGTCGGATATTTAGCGCAAGTTGGCATCCCTTTCATGATTCCCTTCCTCATAGCAAAGGAGTTCCATCTTTCTCTTGCATTTTACCACTTAGATTAGCAGAGTTTATATATGTGTTAATGTGTAGTCTGGAATTCTTAAATATATTGGCAAAGACCTAAGGTCTATGGTCTTACAAATATGTAGACAGAGGTTTCTTGAGTGTATTTCCATTTTACGTGTAGGTAAGTATGAAACTCTATAGTGAACGAGGTGTTTGTACCGGGTTTATCTTCCAGTTGCTGGTATTGTTGTTCATTGATTCTGTCATGGCCAATATTTTTTATGTTCTCGTGGGTTCAACAATGGAAAGGCTACACAAAGATGCCTTGTGATTTCTATGGTTTAGCTTCATGGGGGAGATTTAAACACAATCCATAATTGTGTTATTGTGGATTTGATTTTTTTTGCTTTACTTGATTTACAATATGCATATAACTATGTGCAACTCAATCTATAAAATAATGGTGCACAACGCATCCCCAACTCATAAAGATTTAAGCGCTAGCGTGTTGATTTGGGAAACCTATTTGCCTTTTTCATAAAGCCATAGAGATGCACAATTCTATTGTATCGCTGGGGCCTGATTTTACAAATTCGAATATTTTTCTTATGTGCATGGTCATTTTAGTCTGATGCTTAGGTCACTCAAACTATTTTGCTTCAATTCGCATCCTGAGCATCTGTTTTCTTATGTTTCGTTGGTATGTGCCATATGATCGCCAACAAATTACTTCAGGACCTTGTAGTTTCTGATTCGTTGATGCTCTCTTCCGCCATCTTTCTTGTTATAATTGCGGATTTGTCGATTAGGATGGAAAGCAAGTATCTAGATACAAGGAGCAAGACTAGCAAGGTACAGCTAGACTTCCGAAATATGTTAATTAAAGGGTAAGATACAGAAAATATTCAACAACGACAGTTTGGCCGAGTGGTCTAAGGCGCCAGATTTAGGCTCTGGTCCGAAAGGGCGTGGGTTCAAATCCCACAGCTGTCAATTGTTTCAACTTTTTATTTTCCGATTTGCAGTCTGGTATACGTTATTTTGGTTCTTGCTGGGTTCAAAAGTCCACCGACGCCGGCCGCCGTCATGGACGAGAGCGCAGCCATGAGCCACCCTGGCCTTCTGGGCTCCAATGGACTGGGTTTAATTGGGCTTCATTCAAGATTTTTTCTTGGTATTTAAATGGACTACACCTATGCTCCTATTTTTTTCCTGAAAATTCTAGGTGAAACCATGTAGGTACCGTTAGCAAAAGACCGACATTTCACTAGTAGGGAAATACTTATAGATGTCGAAAAATAGTGGCGTGCTAGAAAAGTATTACTACATTGGTATAGAGTGGCGACGTGTCAAAACTGGTATGCGGCCGCTATGGATAGAATAGTGGTGTGGCTGGGGCAGGAACATCATAGGACCCGTCCGTCTTACCGGGCTTAATATAGTTGTGGTGCGTTGTAGTTTTGGCACGCCGCTACATGTTTGCTTGTGGTGGCACGATGCAAAGGTGGTTGTTATGATGGCGACATGTTTCTGGACACAGACACCAGGCCCGCTCCCTTGTATTTGGGCCCGGGCATACCCAACCGCGCCTGCGCTCACTCTTTCCCCCTCCCCCGACGGCACACACAAACAGTCCTTCGCAACCACCATATAGAGGTGTGTGTCGCATTCAAAGTTTGAATGTGTTGATGTCCTATTTTACATCATCTGAAACTAGCCGAAGCCTTATTTTACATAATATGAAACCGGTGCCCTAAAACCTAAAAAAGTGTTGCCCTATCTACTGGTGATGCTCTAAGGCACATGATTTAGGCCATGCTCCTCAAGGGATCAAGGAAATTCTTTGAGCCATAATCTTTCATTTAAGCCCATTTCCTTCTTTTACTTTCAGCCATTTCATACAACTCTATTTTTTAACGGAAAATGTATTTTGAGAAATATTTTAGTTCCACAAAATTTAAACTTTAATCACATTCAGTACTACCCGCTTCTGTAGTCCTCTCTAGTGTATCTTCTAGCCTAGGGAACACATTCTTTTATTAACCCGTTCACTTGAGACTGACGGTGGTACTGTTCTCCATGATACTGCAACAGAGCAAGGTTCAGAAAGAAAAAATAACACCAAGTGGAAATAAAGAATCACATCCCTCTGGAACCCATTTCTTACAGCAAAAAAAATATCTCTGAAAGAGACTTTTGAAACACTCAGCCTAAGCAAGGCAGCAAGCGTCATGACTTGCCTACCGCTGGTCGTAAAAAACAAGTTGGCAAAGTCTTCTCATCTCACATCACATCCCCATCTGAACTAATCCCCCCTTCCTCCCTCCTTCTGTCCCCATGGCCCAAGTCTGGGCCTTCCCTCTCCTTGTCCTCTTCTCCTCCTCCCTTGTATCCAACCTCCTCATCTGCAGCAGCAATGGAGAGAGGGTCTTCCTCTTTCCCCAGTCTCCAAAGGTCTCCTCCATTGTCAGCAAGAGGTACAGGACTGCCTACCACTTCCAGCCTCCCAAGAACTGGATCAATGGTATGTTCATGTCTCTTTGCTCCCTCTCTGCTCCCTCTCTGCTTTCTTGGCTTTACTGTTGACTTTTGGTTGTGGCCCAATCAGGGAGGGTACTCTGTGATTTGGTGTGTTTTTCTTGTTCTGCATCCAAGAACAAGCAAGTGATCTGATTGGTCGGTTAGTGTTTTGTCCATCTGGAGAAGCTAAGTTAAACTAGTACAGCAGCTACAGCTGGCCTTAGTTTTGTGTGTTGAAATTGAGTAATAATAAATTAGTTAAAATATACATGATAATTTTTGCAGAGGTACCATTGCATACTGTTTTTGTGATAATAAATAGTCGTTGGTGAGGCGTGAGATGTAGGTAGGTACCCAACTCATTACTTGTGTAGCTCTGATGCTGAATGTTGCACATAATAGGTGCTCAGTGTAAGGCAGAGCAGTTAGATATTTTCAGTAACTCCACTGTAGTACGATGATAGCCATGCTTTGTAGATGCTTGCACAAAGATAGTGAATTGATTTCCTGTATAGCGTTTTATGTATCTCTTCACCTGGGTATATGCCACTTCAAGAGTGTTCTCTGAACGTTGCCAAAAAAAAGAGTGCTCTCTGAAAATGTCCTCTGTTAGTGGTACTTTCTGTCAGAAAGCATTCGTTAACCAAAGCATGATATTTTTCTCAATCCATACAGGCCAAACTACAACAGCAGAAATCATGTGCTTTAAAAAATAGAAAGATCTGTTATACCAATCTAAAAGTAATGAAGTACTGACCTGTTATGAAATATTAACTCTCTGCTCATGTTTACCAAGTATGAAATCCTATTAGTTGTACATCTGCTGCAAATCTTGACATCTCTCACTTTTTTCATTTGTCCGATGGATTTGGCGATACTTGGAAATCTGCATCAACAAAAAAAGACCCAAATGGTACGATTATCTCACTTTCGAGTTTAGAAAATGTAAATAATTTGCCCATCCTAAAACTTATACTGCCTTCATACAAATTTCAGGACCAATGTACTACAATGGCATCTATCATGAATTCTACCAGTATAACCCCAATGGCTCCCTCTGGGGTAACATAGTTTGGGGCCATTCGGTTTCGACAGACCTTGTCAACTGGATCCCACTTGAAGCCGCTATAGAGCGCGATACCCCGAGCGATATAAATGGTTGCTGGACTGGCTCGGCCACAATTCTGTCCGGTGATCAACCGGTTATCATATACACCGGAGCCGACAAGGAGAACCGTCAGCTCCAAAACATTGTGCTTCCCAAAAACCGGTCTGATCCGTATCTGAGGGAGTGGACCAAAGCAGGCAATAACCCTGTGATCCAACCGGTTGGACCGGGCTTGAACTCCAGCCAGTTCAGGGACCCGACAACAGGTTGGATTGGACCAGACGGACTCTGGAGGATAGCAGTTGGTGCTGAGCTGAACGGCTATGGTGCTGCACTTTTGTACAAGAGTAAAGACTTCCTGGAATGGACAAGAGTTGACCACCCACTATATTCATCCAATGCCTCCTCGATGTGGGAGTGCCCGGACTTCTTCGCGGTATTACCGGGAAATAACAGTGGACTGGACCTATCTGCAGCAATCCCGAATGGCGCCAAGCATGTCTTGAAAATGAGCCTAGATTCCTGTGACAAGTACATGATTGGGGTTTATGATCTGAAACGTGATGCATTTGTGCCTGATACTGTTCTAGATGACCGTCGACTGTGGTCGAGGATCGATTATGGCAATTTCTATGCTTCAAAGTCATTCTTCGACTCTAAAAAAGGCAGGAGGATCATATGGGGTTGGACTAACGAGACAGATAGTTCTTCAGACGATGTCGCAAAAGGTTGGGCCGGAATTCATGTAAGAAAATCTGTCCCTAACTGACTGCAATTGCTTCATGTTATAATATTGGAGTTATCATTTAACTTATTTAGCAAATCAGTGTAACACATTTAACATTTACATTTAGGCAATTCCCAGGACAATCTGGTTAGACAGCTATGGCAAGCAGTTGCTGCAATGGCCAGTTGAAGAGATCGAGTCCCTTCGAACAAATGAAATTAGCCATCAAGGACTAGTGCTGAAGAAGGGCGATCTATTTGAGATTAAGGGAACTGACACTTCACAGGTAGCTTCCTTTACACCAACATGCTTACTTGCTCATCCAAATAAAAATTTCAATTGAAAAGTTGTCATGTCAGTATAAGCTGCATGGTCTTCTGATAGTTATTAATTATATAAATTGAACATATTTGGCAACAAAAAGACTGGCATTTATTCTTTGCCGTAGGTGTTCCATATATTTTAGAGTAACTGTAGCTAATCCGGCACATCATTTTCTTGAAACAGGCTGATGTGGAGATAGATTTTGAGCTGACATCCATTGAAAGCGCTGATCCTTTCGATTCTTCCTGGCTTTTGGATGTTGAAAAGCATTGCCGGGAAGCAGGTGCTTCAGTTGATGGTGGCATAGGGCCGTTTGGACTTGTTGTCTTGGCATCTGACAACATGGAGGAGCACACTGCTGTGCACTTCAGAGTCTACAAATCACAGAAAAGCTACATGATCCTCATGTGCTCTGATCTAAGAAGGTTAGTGCATATGTTTTTTTCCTTAATCTTTTGTATCTCTAAAAATGTCCGTATATCTATTGATCTCTGAAATAAAGAAACATTTTCTTTGTTTCTTTGCACAGGTCTTCTCTGAGACCAGGACTGTACACACCAGCCTATGGCGGTTTCTTTGAGTTTGACCTTGAAAAGGAAAGAAAGATATCTCTGAGAACTCTGGTGAGTTGGAATGCTTTGTCATTTATGCTGTTATTCACTTCATGTCAGAACTGAAGATGATTGCTGCCACGCAGATTGATCGGTCGGCGGTGGAGAGCTTCGGAGGCGGTGGCAGGGTCTGCATCATGGCAAGAGTTTATCCGGTGGCGCTTGTTGACGATGGCGGGACCCACATGTATGCCTTCAACAATGGTAGTACAACGGTCGGAGTGCCTCAGCTCAGGGCATGGAGCATGAGGAAAGCACAAGTGAATGTCAAAAGGGGTTGAAGTCATGATTAACACACACACACACGCACACATTAAAAGAAAAAAATCTAATTGACCTGTGATTGGACAATTTTGTCGTTCTTTATTCTCATTCATGAACACTCATTGGTGGAAAAAAATAAAAGGAATTCAACAGGGAAAAATTAGCTGCTCATTACCTCGGACATCTAATATTTGTGTGGTATATAGTTTATTATTACTACTTGGTATCAAAGAAAAAGAATATAATTATCATCTTAAGAGTTGTGGTCAATTGTAATGGCATATTGCTTGATGCCAGCATCGGCATGAACATCATTGAGCTGCAGAAAACAGCGGCAGGCCAGCAACCAAGTTTAGGAAAAACCGTTGCCTTCCATGAAGAGCAAAACATCAACGTATTTGGTTTCTTGGACATGATTTTTGCCGAGCTGATATTGCAGCCGCTCATGTTTGTTGAGATCCGAACCAACGTGTCCCATGTGTGTCCTACACAAAAAGAAATCTACTGGTGTCCCATGCGTAAAAGAAGAATAAAGAATTTATAAAATCTCGTAGATACTCTTTGAAACTATTCGGAAAAACTTTATAGATCCGGCAAGATACATTAACAAATTGTATGTGCAAGCTGACCGGACTTATCAACACACAACAGAGAACTTTATGGATCCAATCCATAAAAATGTTCTAAATAAGTCGTTTTGAAGAACTCGTCATGAGGAAGTCAGAATATGCAAAGAAAAATAAATTTGCATTCACGTGTAAAACATAACGGGGCTAGTTCACGTGTAACCATTCTAAGCATGTGTTAATCTCGTTCTAAGCGTTCGTGTGATGGTGGGAAACTACAGTTGCATAGTCTAGTTTTTCATGCATGCACTGAATTCAAAACTGACATCATCAACATTGAATATGAATTTTGAAACTTCAAAATACTTTGTAGCTCAAACATTTTATCAGATTTAGGATTCATTTTCACTGTTGAACTGGTCGCGGCATCATAACTAGATGGCATGTTGATATGTTTCGATGATTCTTTTTGAACTAAAAAATTACCCACCTGTATCACGTGAGTTATCCAAACTATAATGTATAAGAACATCTCTAGTTACATCAACATCCCCAAAACTATGTCCGGAAAAAAACTTGGGGGACGCGACTGTTACAGCATGACTGTGTTCCAGCGCGTCTCCCTAAACAAGCCCCTAAACACATGACTCCAAACAAAAAATTAACATTTCTTTCAAACTTGATTTGATTGCATTGCGATACTTGATTTCTACATAGGAGAAACGGAAGTAAAAATATAGCAACCAATGAAAATCAAAACTAGAGCTAGTTCTTCCATACCAATGGGCCGCGAGTTGAATCATCCTACCCATCAGAGATCAAACTCCAGGTTTAACAATTTGATGTCTCATTAAAAAAAGTTAAGTGGAAGACAATATTCCCGTTGATAGTGATGTCAATGTGATAACTTCATTAACTTTTCCATCTTAAAACCCGTTCGGATGAGTTTAGAGACTTAATCTTTCAAAATATACTCACTCCGTTTTAAAATATTTTTTTTTAAGTTTATGATAAAAATCTAAGATTTCTCACTCCGTTTCTGTCACCGTCCGTATAAGTACTGGGTTTTGAATATGGGTAAAAAATTGGGAAAATTGGATCCATACCATTAAAAGATGCAATCTTTAGAAAAATACCACTCAAAGTTTATGAGCTAGAAAAATACCATTGAAAGGTTGCTACGTTATTGATTTATACCACTGCCGTGATCTGGACGTGAACTCACGAAACGATCAGGCTTCAGCTCAAAAAGAAAATCGATCAGGCTTAGACGGTTAGAGCCAGCTAGCTGGACTTGAACACAACGCATCGCACATACGTATCCAGCCCAGACCGACCGAACGAAGACCAGCTATCTACTCTCGCCTCTCCCGCGACGGACCTGCCGGCGGCGCGCCTCCCCGCGACGGACCTCCCCGGCGGCGCACCAACGCAGCGGCTGCGCTCCTTCTCCGAGCGCTCCTCTATGGTAAACACCATCTTCACCCTGTTTCTCTCCCGTTCCCTCTCCTTCCCGTCCTCTCTTGAAGGGTCTAAAACCTAACTTTGTGAATTTTGTAGTGTTGAGACGAGGGGTCGTCAATCTGAGTAGGGATGGATACTGATAAACTTTCAGAAGGGTAATTTCACCTGAATCTCTCTAGATTTTTCCAATTTGTACTTATTTTTCTTTTATTTGTGTGTGGCACATGCTGCGTGAAGGGGATAAATGAGATCCTTATGTTTCTGGCTTGCATATTGCAGGATTGATCCAAAATTTGCTTGTAGAATAGAGATTATTGTCAACTCCTACTTCAGTATTATAGATGGCAAAAAGGTGTACAATAAGGGTAGGACTGTAAGCTGGGTTATTGATGCAGAAGAGTATGCAATTCTTGATCTGGAGAAGGATATTGGTCTGTACTTCACATGGGCTAGTAACCAAAAGCCAAATTTTTGGGTTGTTGATTCAAGGCTGAATGCGACATGCAGGTTAGCTACTGATGGTCAGCTCCTTGACTTACTAAGGGGATTTCAAGATGTTAAATTGTTCATGGTAGTTGGTGCACGTGGGGAGGGCACAGGTGCTGCAGCTAATGAGGCCGAGGAGGGTATGAATGTTTCATCGAACGTGGATGGGGAGGGAACACAAGCTACAACGAACCTGGTTGAGGAGGAGATCAAAATTGAGGGATTTACATGGGCAGAAGTACCGGAATATGGAGAAACAACTGCAGGGCCAGCAATGGCTGAAGAAGAAGAGAAGGAACACTTCATGACTGTTGGGTGTGATCCTCATGGAGATGAGCCAGTTGGTGCAAATGAAGAGTGGAGGTACTTCAAAAAGGTTGATGATGTAGTCCATGATGCTCGACCAACAGACAATAGTCAAACAAAGGTGCAGAAAAGAAAGAGGACAATACCAACTCAAGAGTTTGATCCTGAATGTGTTCCTGATGACGAGGCCGGTATGGTAGGTGATTATTTTGCACCTCACACAACACATGATCCAGAGAATCCAATCATTAAAGAAAAAGACACATTTGAAGACAAGAAAGAGTTTATCCAGAGTATGAGAACATATGCCATAAAAAATAACTTTGAGACTATGGTTGAGCATAGCGACACAACACGGTATAGGGCAAGGTGTGCAGATGAAACTTGCGAGTGGAGAGTTTATGCGAAGAAACTCCATGGTGGCAGCACGTTCATGGTTAGTATTATTTCTTTGTTAGCTTATAATGATTGTTAATTATTTTATTTGTAGCACATTTGTTCAAGACTTATCTAAATTTGTAAATCGTGTTTATTTGCAGGTGCTAAAAATATCTTCATTGGATGATCACACATGTTCCGGTTCAGCCACACTAAAGGGACACCAAGCTTCCACGTCTTGGATATCTCGAAGAGCAAAAGATATTATTAAAGAGGATCCCACTCTTAGTGCAAAGAAATTACAGAAACGATTGGAGAAACAATACCATATTGAGATGTCATATTTTAAAGTGTGGGCTGGGAAGAAATCTGCAATGAATGAGCTTCATGGTACTTGGGAGGAGAGCTTCGCAATGTTATGGAGATTCAAAGCAGCTCTAGAAGAAACTTGTCCAGGAAGCATTGTTGAGATCGACTGCAAGAAAATCAATGGACAAATGCATTTTTCAAGGATGTTTGTGTGCATTAGAGCATGTGTTGATGGATTTTTGGCTGGGTGCAGACCATATCTTGGTGTTGATTCCACTCACCTCACCGGTAAGTACAATGGACAATTGGCTTCAGCAACTGCCATTGACGGACACAACTGGATGTATCCAGTTGCATATGGTATATTTGGGAAGGAAAACAATGCAAATTGGGCATGGTTCATGAGCAACCTAAAGAAAGCTGTTGGCACTCCACCTGGATTGACAATCCACACTGATGCCTGTAAGGGATTAGCATATGGTGTCAAGAAAGCTTTTGGAGCGGATGCAGAGCACCGTGAGTGTTTTAGACACCTAATGGCTAATTTTCGAAAGAAGTTCAGAGGTGAGGTACTGAAGTACATGTGGCCATGTGCATGGGCATGTACAACTCGCAGACATGATGCATTGATGGGAAAAATTGCAGCTGATTGTCCTAAAGCTATTCCCTTCTTAGATATGCATCACAAGCAGATATGGAGCAGATCTAAATTCTCCAAAGAGTGCAAAGTTGATTATGTTAACAACAACATATCAGAATGCTTCAACAATTGGATCAAGGATTATAAAGACCTTCCGGTTGATTTTTTGATGGACAAAATTAGGGAGATGATCCAGGAGAAGATGTACACGAGGAAAGAGATAGCCAAAAGACTTGAAGGCATTATCCTCCCAAGTGTTTTACATGAGTTGAACATGAAGAGTCGAGCCTTGCACTATGATATCCAGAAAAGTGGCCCCATGTCAGCTGAAATATCAGGAACAACAAAAGAAGGGAAGACATGGAGGTACGCGGTCGACCTTGAGAAAAGAGAATGTGGTTGTGGACAATGGGAGGTGTCTGGAAAACCATGTCCTCATGCTATATATTTGCTTGGAAAAATTAGACAACTAAAGACTGAGGACTTCGTGCATGACTACTATTCAGTAGAGAGATTCAAGATGGCTTATCAGTTTGAGATTGCTCCAATGAATGGAAGGTCTGAATGGCCTAAGGTTGATGTTGGTTTTGAAATGATTCCTCCGCCTCTACAAAGGGCTGCTGGCAGGCCAAGGAAACAAAGAATCAAGGCTAGTGGAGAGCCAGGAAAAAGAGGACCATATCAATGCAAAAGGTGTTATCAGTTTGGACATATAGAGAAAGGTTGTAATGCTACTCAAGCTGAACTAGAACAAGAGCTTCCTCCTCCTCGTCCAAAGAAAGTAAAAAAGCCAAGGTAATGTAGTATTATCGGTTCTTACATGTGTTGCATATTTTCGCTTCTTATATATGCTGTAATTTTTTTGGTACGAATCTTATATGTGGTGCAACCTTTTCCTTCACAACCCATGTTGCCTTGTAGGAAAACCCTATTGGAAGTTGGTGAGACCTCCACAACAGTTGTTGAACCCTCTTTGATGCCGCATTCAAGCCCAAGTGTAACAACTCGAAGGGTTGCTGCTCTTTCTCCAGCTAGCCAAGGTGTAACAACTAGAAGGATGTCGTCTCTTTCTCCAACTAGCCCAGGTGTAACAACTAGAAGTATGGCTGCAATCTCACCTGGGGGAATCAACCGTAGGCTCATCATTGAGTAGATGATTTCCTTTTGAGCTAATTGAGTAGATGAATTAGATATCTCGGTACTTCTCCATGAACCATGGTCTTTTGTAACCATGGTCTTTTGTGTGAACAGCCTGTAGAAGTATGGCTGCTGAAACTTGTGTTCTTTCTTTTGGAACTTGTGTTATATATCTCGTTGAGATGGTTTGCTATATCCTACTAAAATCTTGTGTCATATGTCCTTACATATCTTGATGTAGTGTTGTTGATCTATTGCTGAATTGTTGCTGTAAATTGGGCTGGAATAATGCCGTCATGCTGCTCGATTGGTGACTGAATACCTGATCAAATGGAGTCTAGGATTGTTTTGTATTGACCAAAGGTTCAGTCCAGGAGCTGAACACTGTTCAAATGTCAACTGAGAATGAGTTTCAAAACGTTTTTCTGAGTAGATCACGTCCACATAACGGCAGTGGTAAAAATCAATAACAGAGCAACCTTTTAATGGTATTTTTCTAGCTCAAGAACTTTGGGTGGTATTTTTCTAAAGATTGCACCTTTTAATGGTATGGATCCAATTTTCCCTAAAAAATTCGCCGCAATCTGACCGGCCCACGACCCCGCACGACATCCCTACGACGCCCACTTCTGCGCAAGTCTTCTCTCGTCTCTTACCTACCTAGCTGTTCTGTCTGTCAGGCTACCACCTCCGATCTCCCCAATGGCGGATCCCGGCGAAGCCGCGACACCATCCGCCGCCCCGTGGGACGACATCCCCGACGACTTCTTCCTTTCCGCCTCCATCTCCTCTCCTTCCTCTCCACCAGTCCCCGCTCCCATCCTTTCCACCTCCCCTTCCCCTCCACACGCCCTCCGCTCATCATCCCTCCCCTTCACCTCCACCCACTCTTCCTCCGCCTCCTTCTCCGACTCCCTCCACCGAGCTACTCCCCCCGAGCCCATCCACCCCAGCCACTCCCTCCCGGTCTTATCGGCTGCTTCTCGCTCCGCGGCAGCCGACGTCTGGCGCCCGCCTCCAGGCCCACACCATTCCAACTCCCTCCCGGAGTTCGCTGCCCCCGCAGCCACGTCCCACGTCCACCGCCCTCCTCCTCGCGCCGCTCTGCGCGCGGACCGCCCGCCCCCGCTGGAGCTCCGCCCGCGCCCGCCGAGGGAGTCGCAGGCTGGCACCGCCCTCCGCGCTCTCGCCTGCTGCGCCGCTCCCGGGGCCGCCGGGACCTCCACCCACCTCTGGGCGGCGGGTGACGCTGGCGTCAGGGTCTGGGACCTCGCGGACGCCTTCCGGTCGCCCACGTCTCGGCGGCGGTGGGGGGACGAGGCGAGCGCGCCGTTCCGTGAGTCGCGCAGGACGCCGCCGGCGCTATGCCTCGTGGCCGACCCTGCCCGCGGTCTGGTGTGGAGCGGGCACGCCAACGGGCGGATCATGGCTTGGGGCGCCGATCGGGATCCACAGGCCGGAGAGTGCATCGGGTGGGATGCGCACCGTGGGCCGGTATTCGCCTTGGCCGTCTCTCCATATGGTATAATTTCCTTGGCTCTTTTCCAGTATGAATGATGATCGTATGCAACTTCATGATATACAAGGCGACTGATTGTCGTGGTTAATGGCATTTATTTATACTTACATTACCACCATCTGTAAACAAGTGACTAGAGCATATCTATTCAACCAAGTCGGAGTAACCAGTTTCTTCTGACTATCAGTTGCCTAAATAGCTAGCTGATCAAAGAGTTGCATAAACAACTGATGGAACATATGACCTACCACATTTGTATAGGCGCACATGTCTCAGTGAGTATCAGAAATAGATATACGGGTACACGCATACACGCATTAGTTGGTTGTAGGGACGGAGAGGAGCACGTCAAAGAGATGGTCGTCAGTCCTGATGCCGCTCATGCTGACGGAGGGCCATGCACGGGCCAGGAATGGCAGTTTAGCCAAGAATACTGTGAAATTTAGGGGCAATCTGGCATACCGGTTCGTTTGCCAGGGATGCTGGAAGCACCTCCCGACGTGCTTTCTCCTACGCGTGTATTTCGTCGACCGGCTTTGGAGAAGCCCAAAGCGAAGGCTAGCTCTTTGTTTCATTTGGTTGACTTATTTCAGTGGAAAGCCAAAATAGCCCAAATGTAGAGGCCCTTAACTACTCATGCACACCAACTCCAAAAACTCACTCTCTAGTATCAGTATCTTGAGGACCATCAGTTGTGGAGTGATTTTAATTTCGGTCGCTAAAGTAACAATACCTTTCATGGCATGTTGTTTTTCCAAATTGCTAAAAGATTAAAAAGTCCTGAACTATTATTTTCTACTTGCGCCGCTAATAGAACTATCCCATCCATTTTAATATAACCAAATATTGGTATAGTTAAATCTACAAGACAGATAAGGCATGTAAATATTAGATCTGCAGCATGAGTTGCTGAAATCTGTTGTTCAGGTATACTTAAGAGTTAAGATGGTGACTTGTGGCTTGCATTTTATCATTCTTCTTCAGAGTTATACTATTTTCAGAAGTTGAACTTATCTTTTTTTTTCGAGAAAACGCAAAAAGCTCTTTGCGTTTCATTTCATTGAAAAGGCAAGTAGTTGTTACACCCCTCCTAAGTTGAACTTATCTTGTTGAACAAACTAATTGCAGTTGGCGTCTTGCAATTCTGATCTTGTTTGCATCAATTGTAGGTGATCTATGGTCTGGGTCTGAAGGGGGGATAATTAAAGTATGGTATGGAGAAGCAATTGAGAAGTCTCTTGCTTCACAAAGAGAAGAAAAGTGTAAGACCTCCCTTTTAGTTGAAAGATCATTCATTGACCTTTGGACCATGGTCAGTGATGGAGGGGCATGCCCCTTACCTGCTGTAGATGTAAAACTTCTATTGTCTGACAATTCTAGATCAAAAGTATGGAGTGCTGGTTACCTCTCATTTGCACTCTGGTACACTTCATGTGTCTACTTATCTGTTACTGTTGCATTTGGCTGATATTAGTCCAGCTGTTTGTACATTTGTGTTTATTCTTGTTCTCTATTTTTCCATATAGGGATTCTCGCACTAAGGAGCTCCTGAAAGTGGTAAATGTGGATGGCCAAGTTGATAGTCGTTTTGATTTCCTATCTGATCAGGATCCATATGGCTATGAAACAAAACAAAACCTGTTCTCCTCTCCGAAGAAAGAGAAAGCTCGCAGTCCTGTTAATTTTTTCCAGAGATCACGGAATGCTTTGATGGGAGCAGCTGATGCAGTTCGACGAGTTGCTGCGAAAGCAGGATTCGGAGATGATACTCGAAGAATAGAAGCATTAGCAATGTCAATGGATGGGATGATCTGGACAGGATCTGCAAATGGCTCTCTTGCTAAATGGGATGGTAGTGGTAATCGTTTGCAAGAGTTTCAGCAGCATTCATCTTCTGTTCGAAGCATATGTATCTTTGGAACAAGATTGTGGGTGGGGTACATGGATGGAAACATCCAGCTCTTTGACCTGGAAGGCAACTTGCTGGGAGGATGGATTGCACATAGTAGTCCAATTCTGAGTATGACTGTTGGAAGTTCATATATCTTTACATTAGCTGGTCATGGGGGAGTCAGTGGGTGGAAATTGTCATCTCCAGGGCCTGCTGACATCATTTTGCGTTCTGAACTGATGGAGAAAGAGACAGAGTTCAAGAACATTGAGTACTTAAAGGTGATGGTGTGTTCTTGGAATGTTGGGCAAGAAAAAGCATCTTATGAGTCACTAAGATCTTGGCTGAAATTTCCAACAGCAGAGGTTGGGGTAGTAGTAGTTGGATTGCAGGAAGTGGAGATGGGTGCTGGTTTTCTTGCAATGTCTGCAGCTAAAGAAACGGTAAAACCTTTAAGTCAAAAACTTCCATTCTCTGTTACATCATTGTTGTTGAACATAGTCATCTGTTACCATGATATATGCTGTGTACTGAGTGATAGTCTACATCCTAGCACGTTGTGCTTAATCAGAATGCTGAAACATTTTGTGATCAACTGATTATTTGATGATATCCTGTGGCATGGATAGTTGGATATGCTACCTTGTTGTGAAATCGTCTGAGCTTGAATAGAAATTTACTCACAATCCTGTATGGGGAGCTGCTATTCCTTGAATATGAATTTACTCACAATCCTGTATGGTTAACTGCTATTCATTCTATATGAAATGACTTGCATTTTACTGGAGTTGTAGAAGCCCTGTGCCGGAGACCACTGGGAAGAAGTGGTTTTTTTGGTACCTGTTAGAATTCATTCCCTTGTCAAATTTTCAAGAATATAAATAAATTAAAAATATCATATGCTATTTTTGCTAAATTTAATCCTGATTTAATTTCCGCTGGCTTTAGGTAGGGCTAGAGGGAAGCCCAAATGGGGAGTTGTGGTTGGATGCAATTAGGCAAATCTTGAAAGGGCACTCTTTTGAGCGTGTTGGTTCAAGGCAGATGGCTGGGTTACTTACTGCTGTATGGTAATTGACTCACTTGTCAGATTTATCCTTCTCTTTTTTTCCTCATATTTTGTAGAGATTACTGAGTTTTTTCTTTCATCAGGGTTAGAACAAGTCTTAAACATTCCATCAGTGATATCGACAATGCTGCAGTAGCATGTGGATTAGGTCGAGCTATCGGCAACAAGGTACTTTTGTTGTTTTATTAATAGATTATTTCTTATCCATGGCAGATAATGTAGACTATGCCTTATGTTAAATGTCAATTCATTTTTACTTCAGCTAGTTATTTCATGTTTGATTTAAGGGGAACATTTTCTGCTGGTCATTACATGCCCAGCTCCTCTCTTGTGCCCCACCTGTTGCTGCAGAGAACTTTAGAAGTACACATGAGTAAGATTGTGGAATTTTTTTTTTAACTTAAGATTGTGGAATTGATGAAGGAAAATATTAATTAGATGTTTCTCACCACTACAACATCATTTAAAAATTCAAGAGTAAACCTTGGAAGCTATGGAAGCGTATAGATCGTTGGGAGCTTACTGAATTTCGTATACTCGTTTCATAAATATAACGATATTAAAAATGTCAAAGTTGAGTAGGCAAGTAAGAGAATGCAAAAAACATGGGATCAGCTTGTGTCTTTTATAATGTGAGTTGTACCTGATATATTTACCCTTTAATTTTATTTTATTTCTGGATAAAAAACTGTGAGAGTTTGGATCAGCAGAAAGGAAACACAAGTATAAACGATAGATGAGGATTGGAATCTGCTGGTACCCTTGTGGTCAGCAATACATCAGTCCCCAGCTCAGATGCTTAACAGTGGTGTACGACAATAGCTCGCTTATTGATACCTGAAGATAGAGAAAACGACAATCATTCAGAAGATTAGAAAAAATAAATCCTAGATGTTGATATAGAATAAAAGCAACCAATATTTCAAATCAATGAGTTATAAGCAAACTGTGCTTATTGCCAAAAAACAGAACTCAATGGACCGCTAAATGCGTCAATTAAAAGTTGATGGAAGTGCTTGTGTGATCTTGACGTGCTAAAAACTGCAGTCTGCAAACTCACTGAACAACGGTTGGCAAACCCACCAAATGGGATTGTATAGAGATCGTGATGAAAGCTTCTTAGCTGATAAAGAGATTAGGGTGCCACTATAAAGGTTGGTGCAAGCCACTTTCTTGCTGTTGACCATTAGACCCTGGTGTGTGCCGGCACGAAATTCCCGGTGCAATTGTGGACCATAGCATGTTGCCACGCTGTTCCTCCATCTTGGCTGTAGCCAGCTTGTAGAAAACCCATGCCTCCTGGTGCAGTGATTGTGGCTTCTGTACGTCCTAGCATGACTGTCGAATTACCCTTCTTGGCAGCAGATTGACTTTCGAACTGTTGCCGAACGCGGAGCTTGGCAATCAGGTTGACATGCTTATTGACGTTGTTCGTAAGAACAAGTGAGTCTTGTAGCCATTTCATTTAGTTGATAGCAACATTGTATGTGCAGTGCTACTGGTCCATCCCGGTGATCTTGGCATCGTTTTGTTAGTCTGGTTTAACCAGTTTGATAGCAACCTTCTGGCTAGCCAGATTGTCGCTGCCATCCATGCCTTGGTCTGACCTGGGGATTGCCACGGCCATATCAGGCTGGGTCTTCTACCAAATTGTCATGAGTAGGGTTCTTGAACAACAGAAGGTTGAGGCTAAGGTCCTCTATCTGCAAGTGCCGTATTAAGTTCTGTTTAGAAGAGATTATGGGGCTATGGACTATGGAGAGTACTTATTTTGCATTTGTTCATACACGTATATATATATATCGTAGGAAATTGATTCCATCTCTACTTCTAACAGATGGAATTAACTAAAACAAGCAATATAATCTTAAGAAACCTGATCCAAACTTAACTAGAATCGAATCGAGACATATATTCTTATGCAGGTGACTAACTTGATCCTCCTACTGTGCCGTATGCTGCATTGCCAATGTATCTCTCCTGGACACGCCTGTCATGTCTCCTGGTTGGACATGGCTGCCTGGTTGGACATGGCTGCCTCGTTGCAGTTGTTACAGGAGCCGAGCACCACACAGTTCTACTTAAATATTCATGTAATCTAGTTCTAGGAAAATATAGAAGCAGTACTATTGATTCATTTTATTTGAGCTTTGTTTATGTTTCTTGTTATGTGTTGCATTATCTCAGGGAGCAGTCGGATTGAGGATGAGAATACATGATAGAACCATTTGCTTTATAAATTGTCATTTTGCTGCACATATGGAAGCTGTGAGCCGAAGGAATGAAGATTTTGACCATGTCTTCAGAACAATGACCTTTGCTACCCCTTCAACTGGATTGTTGACAACATCAAGTATTTGTTCAATCTTCTCCAATTAACTTTTCTGCATGATGGCATTTAAGTTTGTAAAAAAATGTCTGGCCCTTTACATATACAATCAAGAATCATGTCAAGAAATTCAGAACGCTTACACTGTTACTCCACTTGCTTTGATGTTGCAGTTTCTAGTTCTGCCGGTCAGCTTCTTCGAGCAAATGTATGATGTTGGTCCATCTTCATTTTATTTTGGCAGTGGATACAGTTATTTCTAGATCCATTTTCTGAGATTGTAAACATACCAAAATGTCGCTATAACAGGGATCAAGAATGCCTGAGTTGTCAGATATGGACATGATTGTCTTTCTTGGCGACTTCAATTATCGGCTTTATGATATTTCCTATGACGAGGCGATGAGCTTGGTTTCTCGGAGATGCTTTGACTGGTTGAGGAAGAATGACCAGCTGCGAGCAGAAATGATATCAGGGAGAGTCTTCCAAGGATTACGAGAAGGGGATTTCAAATTTCCACCTACTTACAAATTCGAGAAACACAAAGCTGGTTTATCAGGTATAGTTTTTTTAGATAAATCTTATCAGGTATAGTTACTCTGAGGATTAGTTACTTCTGTGTATGCTTACCGCTGCAATAATGTTTTGTGCAGTACCATTTTGATCCTTTGGAGTTGATAATATTTCTGAACTCCTGATTCCTGGAACACTTTATTGAAGGACCTTCTCTTATATTGTAGGGTATGATTGTAGTGAGAAGAGGCGCATTCCTGCCTGGTGTGACAGAATTCTGTACCGTGACAGCCGAGTTAGTTCGGGAACTGAGTGTTCTTTGGACTGTCCTGTTGTTTGTTCAGTATCACTGTGAGCCATTTGTTGTTTGATTCTCTCACTAGATAAACTATCTTTTTAGATGAATAGGGATTTCTCCCTGGCTCCATTTCATTCAAAACAGAACCACAGCACTAGATAAACTATATCAGTACAAACCTTATGGAAGTGTAACATTCCATGTTTTCCAGGTATGACTCATGCATGGAAGCAACAGACAGTGATCACAAACCTGTAAAATGCTTGTTCAATTTGGATGTTGCACGTCTTGACAAACAGGCAATGAGGCAGAAATATGGGGAGATAGTGAGTTCAAATAAGAAAGTGTTGCACTTGCTCAATGGACTAGAAGCATTCCCTGAAGCAAGTATCAGTACTAATGACATAATTCTCCAAGACCAAACTCCTTATGTTTTGAAACTACAAAACAGAAGTAAAGAAGACATTGCTTGTTTTGAGATTATTGGCCATGCACCAAATTCTTCTGGTATAGATTTTGCTGGTTTCCCTACTTGGCTAAAGGTGGGTTAATGCCTTGCCACGACTGTCCTTATGTTGATTCACTTCATTTGAATCAGTCTAATTATGGCATGGTGCATGAACACTGTACAAACACCTTTCTTTATCGATGAAATGGCCATCAATACTGCAAGACTGTTCTGCTTATTTATGCTTATTCAACACTTGTGAGCTTAATACTTGCACACTGAGTGAAACATGTCTTCAACGCAGGTTTTGCCAGCAGTTGGTATAATTTACCCTGGACAAACAGTGGAGGTCACGTTGCAGCATGGAGACCTGCGTGGAACCCCAGGGAATAATTTTTCTGGAGCTAACGAAGAAAAGGCAGCACGGTTAACAGTGAAAGTAACCGGAGTGTATTCGACAGTTGCCAAGTATCATGGAGTATGTGTGCAACACCAGAAGAGCAGGGGCACGTTTCCTTTCAGGAGGCCGTAGCTTGGTTGATCAATTATTGAGTGTGGTCGCAACCTGTTAGGCTAAGTTTTCAGTTTGATTGAAGTGTGCATATAAGATGTGCTCCCTCTGCTCCATAATTCTTGTCGTGGTTTTAGTTTAAATTTAAACTGAAACCATGACAATAATTATGAAACGGAAGGAGTATGTTGTATAGCAATTGTGGTACCGGAGTACAAAACTGAGGCATGCTCTACTGTTTTGACGTTCCAGTGTATTGTGTAGATTGAATTATTGAGATCATGTAATACCACTACATAAGGTGCTTTTTACTCCTATATGGACTCCGAAGACCGACTTCTCAAGATGCCATCCAGTTTTGTCTTCTTATCAATTATCACCGTGATTCAGAAAGGAGTTACGAGCTGCATATCTGGCAGTAGGTATTCGTCTGCTTGTCATTGTAATAATGTACGTACTAATGGAGCTACAAGCTGGCAGTGAGGATCGTCCTGATTACCCCTGTCGCCTCATTTTTCTTATATAATCGTTATATGCCGAGAAACTGTTCCAAGGATTTTGAGCTTTATTCTGATACTGAAGTTGGCGTCTCTTCCAAGTCTCGATTCATCTCTCTGGCTTGTTAAATGTCGTCGCATCTTTTGTTCCTTCAGGTTGAGCTCTTGGGTCATTTGTGAGATGATCCTATTTGAAACAAGTTGGGCTAGCATGCTATATTTTCAGTTTTCACGGACAAGTATATTTGTAATGTCAGCCAGTGTATTGGGGGCATTTACCAGTTTTTCTTTTTGTGTAAAGGCTAGAGTAGATGCTGACACAATCAGGCTTTGCAATTTCTTGTAACGTTGTGAAATTATTGCCCTCGTCTATTTCAGGTTGCATCGCTTGTAACCTGAAGCATGCCCCATGATGTTTCTGCCCGGCCTTCATGATGGTGAGCCGCTTTCTGGAGAGCAACATGCGGATGGGTGACGTCTATACCTCCTAGTGGAGTTTGTGTTGGAATCCGATCAAAATGCGACGAAGAATGTTCACACTTGATTCACGTTGCTTATTCACGTCACTTAATCTGAACAAAATACGACGAAGGAGGGAGGGAGAGAGAGAGAGCACCTGTAAGAACCCAACTTCTAATTCCATATATTCCCTCTATTTTAAAATATAAGATGTTTTAGCTTTGTGAAGCAAATGTATCTAGACTACTATGGGTTCATTCATGTTTAAAATGAATCTGCACACTAAAACAAGTCTAGATACATTCTCTTCACAAACCTAAAACATTTTATATTTTGAAACGAAGAAGTATATAAGTAGCATTCCTTCAAATATTATTGCATGTTCACTTTTTAATTATAAATTGCATCGAAATACCTTTTGTTTGCTTTTAAATATTTTCAATCCCCTTTTCTGGGATACATGGACATTTTTTATACATATGAACTCATTATTTGGTGTATGTTGTAACAACCCGAAGAATAGGTAAGCTTAAGGGTAGATTCGTGAAGTGTGCATTTGCATAGCACGCATTTAAAAAATGTGGGAAATTTTCAAGCTTTAAGTTTGAAGTTACAAAGTGAATGAAGATGAGCTCCAGTGTTGAGTTTGACTTATATCACCAATAAGATTTGAATTCAAATTCAGCATGATTTTTTGTTATTTCAATTTTTGGGATTTAAATCGACTTAACACAATCTTATAAGAATAAAACCCAAGGCTGTAAAAGTATAAGGCTGCAAAACAATTTTTTGGGATTACAATCGACTTAACATAATCATATACAAGAATAAGGTTGTAAAAGTAAATAAGAATCTTATATACACTTTTGAATTCAAAAAGGAGGTTTGAATTATTCAAACTTGAGTTCAAATTCAAATGAGCATAATAAATAAATAAAATTCATAATAATACAAGGAAAATATGACAATGATCATAACTTAATTCTCACTGATAATAAAATGAGTACAATATTGATTACAAGTTGAAACAAAGAAGAAAAGTTATAGGAAGATAAAACCTATTACAATCTAAAAGAAGAAAAAGATCCTATCTATTCCCATCTATTTTCTTGCTCTTCTTATCCTAATATTCTTCCGACCTGCAAAACAAATGTCAAACAAAACCATTTGTATTATGGTTAAAATGTTTGTTTTACCCTAAGACCAAACCATTTAATGTAGAATTCATTTAGAAGCCTAGGAACCAATACCGTGAAGGGTTTCGCGGCATAGTAAATCAAAATTTTCTACGGAGCAAACAGAGGGAAAGCCAAGATCTAATCTAGGAGATGCAAACAACGAGAGAGATTGGATTAGATCTTCATACCCTTGAAGATTCGCACAGCGGAACGTTCGTCGGAACGTGGGTGATGTAGTCGTACTCGCTTCTCCTCCTCGCGATCCGATCCGATCTAGCACCACAAGTGGCGGTGCCTCCGTGAGATGCACACGTGCAGCACCTCGACGTCTCCTCCTTCCTCGGACCAGCGAGTATGGTGGAGAGATAGATTGGATCTACAACACGACGGCGTGGTGTATATGGTGGAGAATTTCTGCTGCAGGGCTTCGCCTACAAACAGTCGGGAGGGAGAGAGGAAGGTAGCAAGGCTGCTAGGGCTTGGAGGAAGGTGTGTGGTAGGGGGGAGGGGGCGCACCACCCCTCTATATATAGAGGGGGGGGGGGGCGGCCGGCCCTTGCCCCTCCTCCAAGCCTATCTCTAGTTTAAACAATTTAAACTCTCCCTTATCTAGAAATCCTATCTCTAGTTTAAACGATTTAAACTCTCCCTTATCTAGAAATCCTATCTCTAGTTTAAACGAGTTTAAACTTATCTAGGATCGGCTGGGCCCTATGGGGCCTTGTGCCCCTGGCCCAATGCGGCCAGGACACTCCCTCATAGGCCCATGCCCCCTCCCGGAAGGTGGGGCCACGTTGGTCCCCTTCCGGAAGGTTCTAGAAGCTTTCGGTACAATACCGATTAACCCGGAACAATTCCGAACTCCAAAAACTGCACTGCCTTATATGAATCTTATTCTCCGGACCATTCCAGAACCTCTCGTGATATCCCGGATCCCATCCGAGACTCCGAACAAAAATTCATAAACCAATTATCCAATCTATCCTAGCGTCGAGATACGTTAAGTGTGTGACCCTGCGGGTTCGAGAATATGCAGACATGATCTTCTATCAATAATCAACAGCGGGGTCTGGGCACCCATATTGACTCCCACACATTCATCGATGATCATATTGGATGAACCACGATGCCAGGATTCAATCAATCCCATATATATATTCCCTTCGTCTCGCGATATTTTACTTGCCCGAGATTCGATCGTCGGTACTGTCATACCTAGTTCAATCTCGTTCACAGCAAGTACTTTACTCGTTCCGTAATCCGATATCACTTTGTGATTAACTCCTTAACCACATGCTTGCAAGCGGTGTTGATATCGATTACCGAGTGGGCCCGAAGTATATCTCTCCGACTTGGGAGGGACAAATTCCATCTCGATACATACAACCCAACAGATACTTTCCGATCACCTGAGAGACACCTTTATGATCACCCTCTCATAGGATGACGTTTGATGACCTCAAAGCTTTCTTCCGGTACCAGGGAGTTGCATTATCTCATGGTCTAAGGAATACAATATTTGACATAGGAAAAGCTTCGCAAAGATGAACACGATGAAACGATCTAATTGCTTCGCTTAGTTTGGGTCTGTCCATCATATCATTCTCCCAATGATATGATCTCATTATCAATTGACAACTCATGTCTATGGTTAGGAAACCTTAACCATCATTGATCAATGAGCTAGTCCATAGAGGCGTACTAGGGACACGGTGTTGTTTACAAACCACACAAGTATTAAAGTTTCCGCTTAATACAATTCTAGCATGGAACATAAACTTTATCATGAACAAGAATTATAATAATAACATCTTTATTATTGCCTCTAGGGCATAATTCCAACAGTCTCCCACTTGCACTAGAGTCAATAATCTAGTTTACATTTGGCAACAATCTCACACCCATGGCACTGAGGTGTTGATCATGTTTTACACGTGGAAGAGGTTTAGTCAATGGATCTGCGACATTCAGATCCGTATGTACTTTGCTAATCTTCAGATCTCCATCTGCTATATAATCTCGGATTATATGAAACTTGCGGTTGATATGCTTGGTCTTTGGATGATATCTTGGTTCCTTAGCAAGTGCTATGGCGCCAGTGTTGTCACACAATATCTCCAGTGGGTCCAATGCACTTGGAACCACGCCAAGCTTAGTGATGAAGTTTCTGATCCAAACTCCTTCACTTGACGCTTCTGCAGCAGCCATGTATTCCGCTTCTACTGTAGATCCCGCGATCACGCTTTGCTTGCAGCTGCTCCAGCTCACAGCTCCTCCATTCAAAATATAAACGTATCCTGTCTGAGATTTGGAATCATCCTTGTCGGTGTCGAAACTAGCATCGACGTAACCTTTTACGACAAGCTGTTCATCACCCCCATAGACTAAGAACATTTCTTTAGTTCTATTTAGGTACTTTAGGATGTTCTTCACGGCTGTCCAGTGTTCCACTCCTGGATCACTTTGATATCTGCTCGTCAAACTAAGAGCATTGGACACATCCGGTCTAGTACACAGCATGGCATACATGATGGAACCTATGGCCGAGGCATAAGTCACTTTGCTCATAGCTTCCCTATCATTTACCGTAGCTGGACACTGAGCCTTGCTCAATATCTTACCTGACAACATAGGCACTGAACCTTTCTTTGCCTTATCCATTCTGAACCTTTTCAGAACTTTGTCTAGGTATGTACTCTGGCTTAAAGCTATCAGGCGTCTTTGTCTATCTCTATAGATTTTGATGCCCAATATATAAGCAGCTTCACCTAGGTCTTTCATTGAAAAACACTTGTTCAAATAATTCTTCACATCGTTAAGCATGTTGATGTCATTTCCGATAATCAATATGTCATCCACATATAGTACCAGAAACGTCACCGAGCTCCCACTCACTTTCTTGTAGATACAAGCTTCGTAGCAATTTGGAACAAATCCAAAGCTCTTGATCACTTGATCAAAACGAAGGTTCCAACTCCGAGATGCTTGCTTCAGTCCATAAATGGAACGCTGAAGTTTGCATACTTTACTAGCATCCTTAGGATCGACAAAACCTTCGGGTTGCATCATATACAACTCTTCATCAATGTTGCCATTGAGGAAAGCAGTCTTGACATCCATCTGCCATATTTCATAATCATGAAACGCAACAATTGCTAATAAAATTCGAATGGACTTAAACATCGCTACGGGAGAGAAAGTCTCATCGTAGTCAACACCTTGAACTTGTCGAAAACCTTTTGCGACAAGCCGTGCTTTATAGACGGTAACATTACCATCCGCGTCCGTTTTCTTCTTGAAAATCCATTTGCACTCAACGGCCTTTCGGTCGCTAGGAGGGTCCACCAAAGTCCATACTTGGTTTTCGCTCATGGATCCCAATTCGGATTTCATGGCTTCCAGCCATTTCTCAGAGTCTGGGCTCATCATCGCTTCCTCATAGTTCGTAGGTTCACTGTCTTCTACCAACAAGACAGTCAATACAGGGTTGCCGTACCACTCAGGAGGGGCACGCGACCTTGTCGACCTGCGACGTTCAGTAGCAGCATCGTCCGAAGCTTCATGATCCTTGTCATTAGCTTCCTCTACTGTTGGTGCAGGCGGCACTGGGACAATTTCAGGTGCTGCGCTACTCTCCAATTCAAGAGAAGGTTCAATAACCTCGTCTAGCTCTACTTTCCTCCCACTCACTTCTTTCGAGAGAAACTCCTTCTCAAGAAAGGAACCGTTCTTTGCGACAAACACTTTGCCTTCGGTTCTGTGATAGAAGGTATACCCAATGGTTTCCTTAGGGTATCCTATGAAGACGCATTTCTACGCTTTGGGTTCGAGCTTGTCCGGCATCAACTTCTTGACGTAAGCTTCGCATCCCCAAACTTTAAGAAACGACAACTTAGGTTTAGCACCAAACCACAGTTCATACGGTGTCGTCTCAACGGATTTAGATGGAGCCCTATTTAAAGTGAATGCAGCGGTTTCTAATGCATAACCCCAAAATGATAACGGCAAATCAGTAAGAGACATCATTGATCGGACCATATCTAATAGGGTTCGATTCCGGCGTTCAGACACACCATTGCGCTGTGGTGTTCCGGGTGGCGTGAGTTGTGAAACGATTCCACTTGCTTTAACATGCGTGAGAAAATCATAACTCAAATATTCGCCCCCACGATCGGATCGTAGAAACTTAATCTATCTGTTACGATGGTTCTCCACTTCATTCTGAAATTCCTTGAACTTTTCAAACGTTTCAGATTTATGTTTCATTAAATAGATATACCCATATCTACTTAAGTCATCGGTAAAAGTGAGAAAATAGCGATATCCACCGCGCGTCGAAACACTCATCGGTCCGCATACATCGGTATGTATGATTTCCAACAAGTCCGTTGCTCGCTCCATCATACCGGAGAACGGGGTTTTGATCATCTTGCCCATGAGGCATGGTTCGCATGTGTCAAATGATTCAAAATCAAGAGACTCCAAAAGTCCATCAGAATGGAGTTTCTTCATGCGCTTTACACCAATATGACCTAGACGACAGTGCCACAAATAAGTAGTATTATCACTATCTACTTTGCATCTCTTAGCCTCAATGTTATGGATGTGTGTTTCATCCCTTTCGAGATTTAGAAGAAATAAACCATTCACAAGAGGTGCATGACCATAAAAGATGTTACTCATATAAATAGAACAACCATTATTCTCCGATTTAAATGAATAACCGTCTTGCAATAAACATGATCCGGAAATAATGTTCATGCTCAACGCAGGCACATAATAACATTTATTAAGGTTTAAAACTAATCCCGAAGGTAAAACTAAGGAGAGCGTGCCGACGGCCATCACATCAACTCTTGATCCGTTGCCAACGCGCATCGTCACCTCATCCCTTGCAAGCCGCCGTCTATTCCGTAGCTCCCGTTTCGAGTTACAAATATTAGCAACTGAACCGGTATCAAATACCCAGGCACTACAACGAGGGCTAGTAAGGAAAACATCAATAACATGTATATCAAATATACCTTTGATGGTGCCAGCCTTCTTGTCCGCTAAGTATTTCGGACAGTTGCGCTTCCAGTGACCCTTGTCCTTGCAATAGAAGCACTCAGTGTCTGGCTTGGGACCAGACCTGAGCTTCTTCTCAGCAGGGGCATTGCGCTTGCCGCCGCCCTTCTTGAAGGGCTTCTTTGCTCCCTTACCTTTCTTAAAGGAGGGCTTGTTGACCATCAACACATGATTATCCTTCTTGATGTCCACTTCCGCAGCCTTCAGCTTTGCGAAGAGCTCGGTGATCGTATCAGTGGAACCAATCTGATTATGAGTCACTACAAAACTTTTGTAGCTGGGAGGGAGTGATTGCAGAACCCTGTCAATCTTGAGCTCCTCTGGAATCGTGCATTCCAGTTGCTCAAGGCGTTGAGTGTAGCCCGACATCTTTATGGCGTGCTCACTAACGGAACTCCCTTCCTCCATCTTGCAGTTAAAGAACTTCTCAGAGATCTCATATCTCTCAGAACGGGCTTGAGTCTGAAATATGGTTTTCAGCTCCTCGAGAATCTCAAAGGGCCCGGGATAGGTTTCAAAACGATTTTGAAGCTCCGGTTCCATAGCAAACAACATGGTGCTCTTAATCACACCATAATCATCTTTGCGCGACTGATAGACAGCTTTCTCATCAGCCGGCGCAGTTGCAGCAGGGGGGTCACCTAACGCTTTACCAAGGACATAGTCCTTTTGTCCGCCAGACAGAATGATTCTTAGATTGCGGAACCAATTGGTGAAGTTAGACCCATTGTTTCTAAGCTTTTCCTTCTCAGCAAAAACGTTGAAGTTGAAGTTGGATTTGGCCATGTGATCTACAGTATTTGCAAGTACAATTTAGACTATGTTCATGATAAATAGTTCAACTTAATCAAATTACTAGATGAACTCCCACTAAATTCAACATCCCTCAAGTTGTTTAGTGAACACGATCCAAATTCACCACACCTAATCCGATCATCACGAGAAGAGATGTGGTTTCAATGGTGGACAACAAAGTGTCGATCATATCATTCATATGACTCATGCTTAACCTTTCGGTTCTTGTGTTCCGAGGCCATGTCTGTACATGCTAGGCTCGTCAAGCTAGACCCAAGTATTTTCGCGTGTGCAAAAACTGGCTTGCACCCGTTGTATGTGAGCGTAGAGTCTATAGCACCCGATCATCACGTGATGCTTGGACACGACGAACTTTCGCAACGGTGCATACTTGGGGAGAACACAGTTTTTATCTTGATCTTTAAGTGAGGAATCATCTTATAATGCTACCGTCGCGATCTAAGCATAATAAGATACATAAAAGGGATAAACATCACATGCATATAACTTTATGTGACATGGTATAGCCAATCTTCGCGCAATGATCTCCATCTTGTGCGTTCCGGAATGATCTCCATCACTCCACCATGATTGCCTCCACCACGAATAGCAACTACAACTATTGCTAACTACTTAGCGATAAAGTAAAGCTATTACATGACGTATAAGAAGTTGACTCGCAGGTCATACACAATTATAAAGACAACCATATGGCTCCTGCCGGTTGTGTACTCATCGACATGCAAGTCGTGAAACATTACAAAACATGATCATCGCATACAATATACACATCACATCTTGGGCCATACCATATCACAGAAAACACTCCCTGCAAAAACAAGTTAGACGCCTCTACTTTGTTGTTGCATGTTTTACGTGGCTTATGGGAGTAGATGCTAAGAACGATTCTTACCTACGGAAAGCCACAACGGTGATATTATGGTTGCCAAACTCCGGTGTTAATCTCATGAGAACTATAGTGAGAGAAACTGACATCCACCAGCCGCATGTGTGGTACAAGCCACACGTCAAGTGCGGAGCCGGTCTCGCGAACGATGTCGCGTAAGGTTGGCCTGGACCGCTTCAATCTCACTATCCCGCGTCATAAGAAGAACACAAACAAGAGGCTTGCAACAGAAAACATCAACGCCCGCAACAACCATGTTGCGTTCTACTCGTGAAACACATCTACGCATAGATCTAGCTCTGATACCACTGAAGGATTTCGCGGCATAGTAAATCAAAATTTTCTACGGAGCGAACAGAGGAAAAGCCAAGATCTAATCTAGGAGATGCAAACAACGAGAGAGATTGGATTAGATCTTCATACCCTTGAAGATTCGCACAGCGGAACGTTCGTCGGAACGTGGGTGATGTAGTCGTACTCGCTTCTCCTCCTCGCGATCCGATCCGATCTAGCACCACAAGTGGCGGTGCCTCCGTGAGATGCACACGTGCAGCACCTCGACGTCTCCTCCTTCCTCAGACAAGCGAGTATGGTGGAGAGATAGATTGGATCTACAACACGACGGCGTGGTGTATATGGTGGAGAATTTCTGCTGCAGGGCTTCGCCTACAAACAGTCGGGAGGGAGAGAGGAAGGTAGCAAGGCTGCTAGGGCTTGGAGGAAGGTGTGTGGTAGGGGGGAGGGGGCGCACCACCCCTCTATATATAGAGGGGGGGGGGGGGGCGGCCAGCCCTTGCCCCTCCTCCAAGCCTATCTCTAGTTTAAACAATTTAAACTCTCCCTTATCTAGAAATCCTATCTCTAGTTTAAACGATTTAAACTCTCCCTTATCTAGAAATCCTATCTCTAGTTTAAACGAGTTTAAACTTATCTAGGATCGGCTGGGCCCTATGGGGCCTTGTGCCCCTGGCCCAATGCGTCCAGGACACTCCCTCATAGGCCCATGCCCCCTCCCGGAAGGTGGGGCCACGTTGGTCCCCTTCCGGAAGGTTCTAGAAGCTTCCGGTACAATACCGATTAACCCGGAACAATTCCGAACTCCAAAAACTGCACTGCCTTATATGAATCTTATTCTCCGGACCATTCCGGAACCTCTCGTGATATCCCGGATCCCATCCGAGACTCCGAACAAAAATTCATAAACCAATTATCCAATCTATCCTAGCGTCGAGATACGTTAAGTGTGTGACCCTGCGGGTTCGAGAATATGCAGACATGATCTTCTATCAATAATCAACAGCGGGGTCTGGGCACCCATATTGACTCCCACACATTCATCGATGATCATATCGGATGAACCACGATGCCAGGATTCAATCAATCCCATATATATATTCCCTTCGTCTCGCGATATTTTACTTGCCCGAGATTCGATCGTCGGTATCGTCATACCTAGTTCAATCTCGTTCACAGCAAGTACTTTACTCGTTCCGTAATCCGATATCACTTTGTGATTAACTCCTTAACCACATACTTGCAAGCGGTATTGATATCGATTACCGAGTGGGCCCGAAGTATATCTCTCCGACTTGGGAGGGACAAATTCCATCTCGATACATACAACCCAACAGATACTTTCCGATCACCTGAGAGACACCTTTATGATCACCCTCTCATAGGATGACGTTTGATGACCTCAAAGCTTTCTTCCGGTACCAGGGAGTTGCATTATCTCATGGTCTAAGGAATACAATATTTGACATAGGAAAAGCTTCGCAAAGATGAACACGATGAAACGATCTAATTGCTTCGCTTAGTTTGGGTCTGTCCATCATATCATTCTCCCAATGATATGATCTCATTATCAATTGACAACTCATGTCTATGGTTAGAAAACCTTAACCATCATTGATCAATGAGCTAGTCCATAGAGGCGTACTAGGGACACGGTGTTGTTTACAAACCACACAAGTATTAAAGTTTCCGCTTAATACAATTCTAGCATGGAACATAAACTTTATCATGAACAAGAATTATAATAATAACATCTTTATTATTGCCTCTAGGGCATAATTCCAACATCCCGAACCTCAATATTCTGAGGGTTTTGATCCAAAGTGAGAACCAAGCAAGACATCCGTAACTGATCAGTACAATAGAAGGGAAGCAAGACAACAAAGTAGTATCTGATTAGGAATAGCAGAGCTATAGGATCTAGCCAGTAATAACAACAATATTGGATTAAATCACAAGAATAACTTAAGCTAGAAACCTCAATCATATATAGAACCAGTAGTAACAAAGAATTACCCTCAAACTAGGATTCTTTAGAAGAAACAAACATTTATGTCAATTTGAACAATTAACAGTTCAAACAAACATTTCATGTAAGCCAACAATAAGAATTTTGATATATAACAGTGAACCAACAAGACTGAGCATTAAGTGAATAATCAAGGAATGAACTTACAACTATAAATCTTAACTGAAAACCCACTTGTCACTTTCAAATTGAGCAAGGACAATTAATAATTTAATCCTAAACTGGCATGCCCAATTAGGCATATATACCGACTACAAGCCATACTAACCACCGAAAACATTGAATCTGAACCAAAGTCTGAACCAATGAATTACATCTTGGAACCAAAGTCTAAACAATTTAAAAACATGCATATGCAATATGTTCCAATTTGTTTAGATTTTTTTGATCCATTATTGATATGTTGTGGTTACATCATCCAAAATTATACCATGCCAATCATACCGGAACAACGGGATGATAGACAACAATATTTTATTTCCTGCTAAAATGCCATGGCATTGATGTTCCATACATGAAAGCTTCGGCCTCTGAAAACACATGTGATGTACTACTAAAATGAATTCTTAATTCTATGCACCAATTGCATAGAACAATTATAGCCCTCTCTACATATCAACAACACGTGTAATGTAAGTGATTAATATGCTCCCAATATCAATTGAGGGGTGCCACTTTCTCTGTGATTTCTCGAAGTCCCTAACTAAGTGTTTCCCTTGTAAGTTCATAGATTGTTTTCTTTATCGACCTTTTTTTTGGGTGTGCTCATGATCAAGGAGATTTGTATAGTATAGATGATAAGTGTCACCGGTACTATGAAAATATATTACCGACTTATAATATTGACAAGAATTTAAGCAAAAAACAGACGAGCACACTTTGCTCCTCAGAGATCGATGGGTAAAATTCTCTTGAGCATGTTTATTAGAACTGTCGATGCTATCTTGTACAAAATATTACATAAGCTGATTGGACGGAACTGAGATACCCAATCAGGGGATTTCACCTTCGCAATTAACAGAACAATAGTGTCATTAAAGTCTGGCAGGAATACTCCTCCGTTTAAAACATACCGAACCACTAAACACACATGGCCTTGTAAAGAGACTAGCGATTTGGAAAAGGAGCAACCGCAACCCATCGGGCCTTGGTATTTCATTGGACCCATTTGAAAAAGAAGAAATTCAATTCCCTTTTTTGAGAAAGCTGCAATAAGCTTCTCATTCATATTGGTTGTCACCGATTTAGGGATCATGTCTAAAACATAGTTTTAGACCGCATCATCAGATTCCTTGGACATGTAAGTATAAGTTACCGTACAAAGGCTACAATTCCCATCGCGCGCAGCACCCGCACCGTATTTTCTCGTCGCCCCTGGTTTGGAAGCAAGAGGTGTTCCTATCACCCGCCTTCAGCCATTCAACGTGCGACCGTTGCCGATACATCACTTCATGTCGCTCTTACAGCTTGTGTTCAATATCCTTGATGTTTGTACTTGCGACCCCGAAACCACGGTCGTCGCCTTCCCTTGGTCCAGGCTATGTTTGATCCTCTTAATCTCCTTGTGCACCGAGCCAAAAACCTCCAAGCAGCGCATGGTATGTTGTGTGTAGCGTGTAAACTCCTTTCGAAGTGCGAACAAAGCCTATTTGCCACAAACTTTACAGGTCGAAGTTAGTGCACTGTGATAAATCCTTGGTTGCTCGATTTCTCAAGATGATTCGGTAGATGCGCTCCCGCTCTCGCTCTCGCTCCCGCTCTCGCTCCGGGCGAGGGGCTCGGCACCGCCGCCATCGCTTAGCTAGCTGCCTGCCGCCCGTCTCCTCCACGCTTCGCGGTCGGGGCGCCACCACCACGTCGCGTGCGAGTTCCTCGCCTCCGGGACCCAGGTACACGTAGCCGCAGCTCTCCCCCGCGGCGAGCCCGCAGCAATCTCCCCGGCGCTTGCCGCCTACTCTACTTCCATCCTCTTCGCGGCCACGCTCCCCACGCCGTCTCCCGCTCACCTTGCTTCCCCAGTCTTCCCCGCCGCGAGGATGCAGCGAGCCCGTGCCTGCCGGCGATGCGAATATTCGCAGCGGCTCTTTCCGCGTCCTGCGATCGCGCCGCCCTGGGGATGCATTTTCCCGTCGCGTCCGTCGCCAGCTACGTGTGTCCGTCTGCAACCCCGCCGCTGCTGCCGCGCGAGGCCTTTCCCCCGCCTCCATCTGGGTGACGCTGCTCCCCGGCGAACGGTGCGTCAACGCCTTCGTCGTCGCCAATGGGCTCACCCATGTCTTCTCCTCGTTCGAGGACAGGTTCCGTGTCTCCGAGCTCAGCACTGGGGTTTTCTCCTCGTCTGTCTCGTGCGCTGCCGTCGCACGGCTGCTGCGCCGCCGTGCAGCTTTCATCTTCGCTGGCGTCGTCTTCCTCATCCACCTCACTCCTCCGGCCGCTGTGCAACGGTCGGGAACTCAAAGCGTGGATGTCAACTCATGCCGGTTCGGGGCGTTGACCTTCCCCTTTGGATCGCCAACGTTCCCTGTCCCTTTCCGTGGTGGGTCCCACCCTGTCGCCCCCGCTCAGCGCTACGTACCGTTCCACACCGCTCAACGGTGCGACGTGCCAAAGCCAGGGCCCGCCCCCCTCCCGTCCGGGATACGTGGCGGACTCCGCGGGCTTCACACTGCCACGTCGGGTGGAGTTGGGGTGAATCACGCCTCCTCCCCATCGTCCGTCGCCGATCGTGCGGCTCGTACGTGGGCAGAAGTTGTGAAATCTCCGCCTGGGCCCAGCGCAGCGTCAACTCCCTCGCTACCTCCGGAAAACTCCAGGCCTACCCCGTTTGCCCCGCAGCGACCCCGTCACCGCCCTTTTAACCCTCTTCTCTGCTGTTACCGGTGCCTTTCACCGGAGCACTACGTCAACGAGTGCAGGGACCCCATTAGCGCTGATCCCGACCAACTTCGTCGCCTGCGTGACATACTTCGGGAGTTCTCAGACGTGACGGGTCTCGCCATCAACTTCCATAAAAGCGCCTTCGTGCCCATCGGCGTACCTGCTACCGATGCCGCACATCTATCTGCCATATTGGGGTGCCCAGTATCCTCGTTCCCGCAGACGTACCTTGGACTCCCGTTGTCGGATCGCAAGCTGCCTTCCTCCGCCATGGACTACCTGGCTGGGAAGATCGAGCGTTGCATCCCGCCTTGGCAGATCCGCCCCACCTCGCTTGGTGCTAGGCTGACTCTCTCGACATCTGTTCTATCCACGCTCCCCTCTTATGCGATGTCGGTAATGCAACTGTCTAAGGGGACAATCGCGAAGATGGATCGCCCCCGGCGTGGCATGCTATGGAGTGCCATGACATCCTGCTCTGGTGGCTCATGCCAGGTGTCGTGGGATGTGGTGTGCCGGCTCCACTCAGAGGGTGGACTGGGTATTGTCGACCTCGCTCTTCACAACACGTGCCTCCTGCTCAAGAAACTTCATGTTGTCCTCTCTGGGCAGCGCACCCCGTGGGCGGACTGGGTCCGCGCGAACTACATGTGTGCTCGCCCTGCTCCCTTGACTCCTGCCTGGCAGGTCTTCACATCTCTCTTGCCCCTATATCGGGCAATCACCTCTGTTCGTGTGGGCCACGGCCGTTCCGTGGACCTCTGGGGGGACAATTGGACCTCCCTTGGCGCGCTCTTGACCGCCCTGCCTGCAGCATATTCCCACATTGTCCGTGCTGCCGGCTCTGTATCCGATGCGCTTGCTGATCGGGCTCTCGTGCTCCGCACGCATGATAGGGTGACCGACCGGGCTGAGAGTGAGCTTCGTCTGCTCCACGATGCTCTCGACCACCTCCTCGCGCGCTCCTCCACCGCAGACGATGAGCGGTCTCTATTGTGGGGTGATGCCACCCATTTCAGTGCCAAGGGCGCATACATGATGCTGAAGAGCTCTGGGTGCGGCCCTCCCCTACACGACCTGAATTGGGCTGGGTATGCGCCGCTCAAGGTCAAGGTATTCGTCTGGGTCCTTCGTCATGGCAATACTCGCACGCGTGCTTTCTTGCGGCACATTGGGTGTCTGGACACGGACATATGCCCCTTCTGCCCGCGCCGGCCGGAGACTCTCGCCCACCTATTCTTCACCTGCTCCCGCCTGCGTCTCTTCTGGCGGCGTGTGCTTGGGCCTCGCCGACGCGCTCTCCCCACCTCTACCGAGGCAGCCTGGGTCTCGCTCCAGGCAAGCAACCCCTCCTGGGGCGTACCGCTGTGGAGCACCGTCACCTCATGCCTCCTCTGGGTGATTTGGAAAACCAGAAACCGGATGGTCTTTGACGCTGTTCGTCTTCCCCCTTCGGCGATCGTCGAGCAAGTCGTTGAGCACCTGCGGCTATGGCGGGCTCGGGTCCCCCCGTGTGTTAGCTTTGAGTGTGTAGAGCAATGGTGCACCACACTCTTGTAATTCTCTTTGAGCCGATGCTCCTCCTCCATTCTGTAAAAAGTTTTTTGGGCATTCTTCTGCCCTCTCGTTAAATGGAAAATACAGGTGGGCAGTTCGCCCCCCGTTGTGCCGTTCAAAAAATAAATAAATCCTTGGTTAATTTATACCCGGATGAGATCATAAGAAGATCTACAGATTTTCGTTATAACTTTATCTCAAAAGTTGAATCGTTTGAATTAGCCTAGCTACTAGCACAAAAGTGGACACTAATAATTGATAAGCATTAGCGTACTTCCATGTGCTGTTTCACCAAACATATGCTGGCGATTCATCTACTATAGCAGCGGCAGGGCGTAGCCTAGGTACAGTGGTGGATGGTGGAACAAGGATTCAAACACATATTCTACTGAACAAAAAGCTTCAGCATAAATAAAAGAACAAAAATGTGGAAATATCCCTGTAGTAAATCAGTGGCAAATATACTTGTTGATGAAACTTAATGAACCAAGCAGAAGGACTAGATAATGATGATCGCTGTTTGCTAGGCACTTAGGCCTCGAACTATTATATTCAATGCAAGTAGAGTTAAACAGGATGCGTTCAACAGATCTCGCCGACAAAAACCAAATCCGTCATACGAAAAGTGCCATATATTGCAACACGAAATTTGAGGATCGATCCAGGCTTGAACCGATCTTGTGTTCTCCAACACCACCTACGGAAAATCAAGCGAAAATAGAAAAGGCCCTACACTAGAGAGCTCGCCAACGCGATATTTGATGCTAGTAGAGATAAGATAGGAAGACGATCATGGCGGTGGGCGGTGGACCTCTAGTCGAAGCCAACGCCCCTCGCCGCCGTTGGCACTCCAGTGCGCGCGGCCGCCGCCGCGGCCCTCGCGCAGTTCTCCATGGAGGTGGATGCGCTGCCGGTGGGCGTGGGCGTGGGCGTGGGCATGGGCGTGGACGTGGCGGTGGTGCTGAACTGGCCGTTGGCGTTGGCGTTGGCGTTGGTGGCGGCGGCGGCGAACGCGTCGTAGGCGTCGTCCTTGCTTGACGATGACGATCTCCTCCAGCTGGATCCGCAGGTACTCCTCGTCCTCCTCCTGCTTGGGAGCGGCGGCACGGCGGCCGGCGACCATGGCGGCGAACCTATCCATGCCCGGCCCAAACCTAGAATCTCTCTCTCTGTGTTGGAACTTGCCGAAGAATGAAATTGGAAAATGCGGAGACCTTCCTTGCTGCGCGGTGGCCGCACTGGTGCGGGACTAGGATGATGGATATATAGAGAGGAGGAGGAGAACGTGGGCCCGTGTCGGCGCCGGCCACGCCACGCACGCACGCACGCAACACGACTTGTATGTACTCTTGTACAGTTGTACTACGGAGTAACTTGGATGGTGTATGGGCTTTGGGCCTTTTGGGCCTGGGATGATAAGAACGACACGATGCCCAGATGAGAGGAAATCCCTAGAATTTTGGGATCCTTTCCTCAGTTTGATACGATCTTCACCAGATTCATCTCCACTTAGAGGCCATGGTCCGAGGTTCTCATTCAAAGGCCGGAGGTTGTCAGATCTATGGAGTATTTTGCAATGTATTTTATTAAAAGTCTATACAATTAATTTGAGACGCGCATTGCGCATGCAAGATTATTAGTAGAGTCAAGTTAACAAGCAGTATTATTAGCTTTGTGATCTCAAGCTAGCAATTTTTTGGAAGTTGGGAAACTGCACCGGCTGTGCTAGCTTGGCAGACGTACGGCAGGACGGATTTGGTTGCGAGAAAATTTCGAGGAAACACCATTCCTTCCGTACAAGTGTAGACACGGGCATTGTCCCCATTAACTAACTCAATTATCTTGGCCTTCAATTGCATTCTCGGCAATGAAATTTGGAGGAAACACGTACCATTCCTTCCGTCCTTTTCCTTTGACATCTTTTGACGACACGTCTTAATTAATCTGATCTCTCTTCACACAGTTTCACTCTCACTACATATGCATGGTCTTGCCCGGTCACTTCCACTGCTGGCATGGCGGACGGTTGGTTGGTTGGTTTGGGAGAAATTTCGCGGAAGCAACATATATAGCTCTTCCATATGAGTGTACGTAGGCATGGGCGTACGTTGTCCCCACCCATTAGCTCGCTCATCCTGGCCTTTGTTTCCGTTCTCGGCAATGGAATTGAGACATGCATGAATCTTCGCTACTGCATTGTTCGTCCTTTTTTCTTTGACATCCTTCTATGATATAGTATACTCTTAATGATCTATGCCTCAAGTTCAGGCCCTGAACCTAGCCGAACCCGTACTACGGCCCATTTCCCAATGGGAGAATGTGAAGAATCTATTCGTCACACACTATATATCGTTAACATCAATCTGTTTCACTAATTAACATCCGTCCATTTATTGTTTCTTACTATACGATGGATTATAGGTGGCATAGTGGTGGACAATGGAGAGAGGTGGGGCTGAGAAGAATTTACGGGAGAAAGGGAATTAATGCATAGTTTGGAGATATGCGTATTAGTAATGCAGCAACTTAACAGTTCCACAAAATAGAGATCGATCTTTGTCTCAATGTACGTATCACAAAATAGAGATCATACAAGTCTATATATATGCAAGTCGTATACTCATCTGCAATAGTATACTTGCTTTCTATATGCTCCTAATTATTTTCTCGAGCAAACTAATTTAATATGCTCCTATTTGGACGAAGATCTCATCTGCAATAGTACTTGCTTGGCACATACATAAGTCTATATATATGCAAGTCGTATGTCGAGAAACGTGCATTGCGCGTGCAAGAGTTCTAGTAGGGTTAAGTTAACATGCATGCAGTATTAGCTTTGTGATCAATCTAGCTAGCAATCTTTTGAGGTTGGGAAAACTGCACCGGCTAGCTGTTAGCTTGGCACACGCACACGGCAGGCCTGGTTTTGTTGCGGGAAAGTTCGAGGAACATAGCTAGCCTCCATACAAGTGTAGGCAGCATGGAAGCAGGGGCATTGTGCCCGTTAATTGTCTTATCTTGGCCTTTACTTCCATTCTTGGCAGGGCAGGCAGTGAAAGTGAGCCATGCATGATTCTCCTAGCTATACGTCCTTTTTCTTTGACATGCATATTTTTTACGACACGTCTTAATCCGGTCTCTCTTCACAGATCACTCACATATGGTCTTGCCCGGTAACTTCCATTGGGTCAAGCAATTGGATGTCCAAAATCTGCGCGGTTATGGAAAACCATTTGTGAGTGAGCACGCAGCGCAGCTAGCATTTTCGGATGTTCAGAATTCATGTGAACTTTCGGTTCCCATGGGCTATGGCTTCACCGAATTTCTCGCCTCTCGGGCCCGGCTTCCATTTGGCTACAATCTTCTAAGAGATCGAGGACTTGCCGAGTTTATTTGGGAATTGTTTTATACACTCTATTGTGCACTAGATTTGGAGAGTGATACGCGTGAGTTGCTCAAACAACCACAACGCTAGATTAGTACACTTTTTTTCTTGAAAAAGGGATATAGCCCTGGCCTCTACATCGGTTAGTACACATTATTTGAAACAACTACTTCACCCGTCCAAGAATAGATGTCTTAGTTTTTTTAAATTTTAGATGAATCTATATAATAAATAGTGTCTAGATTCATTCAAATTTTAATAAATTTGAAACATCTATTTTAGAATGGAGGGAGTAATATAAATCATCTCACATCATGCTCTGATTAAATTCACCTTCATTACTTTCCTACACTCCTGATATATACCACCGTGGGCGGTGCTACCCAAAATATGATGTGCATCCAAAACTAGCCGCTGCTTCCCTACAATAGTACTCCCTCTGTTCGGGATTATAGGTCCTACGCGCATATCTAGGTTGTTAGTTTAATCAATAAAATATTACTTATATATTTTAAAAATTATACCATTAGAAAATATAACCTCTAAAGTTTCTAATGATATAATTTTTATGTTATAATATTTATATTTTGTTGTTCAAAATAGCAACCTAGTTATCCGCACGGGACTTATAATCCCAAACGGAGGGAGTACCACGGGAGCAACTTTTTGAATCGGGGAAACTGCTGGCTGCCGGCGGACGGTTGGTTGGTTGGTTGGTTGCGAGAAATTTCGCGGAAGCAACATACCTTTCATTTAAGTGTAGGCATCAAAGCACGGGCCTTGTGTTTGTACTTTGTTTCCCTTCTCGGCAATGAAATTGAGTCATCATGTCTTGGTGGCGTTGAAGTGGACTTGTAGTTCTCCAGTGGAGTTGAAGTGGACTTGTAGTTCTCCATACTGACACGATGAAGAATATAAAGTACATGCTTACATTAAGTCAATGTCATGCTCTGGAAGTGTAAGCCACTTCAAGTCCAATAAAATATTTCAACACACCAAGGTCCTTAATAGGAACAATGTCGGCGAGAGAGCACAACAGGCGATCAACATCAACATGACTAGAGCCAGCAATGATAATATCATCAACATAGACCAGCATGTAGATATGAACATCATCATGATGCAACTGAGAACTTAAACGAGCGCACCAAGCTCGAGGAGACTGCTTAAAAATATAATAGCATACCGTAACTTACAAACATGAGAGAGGTGCTAATCATCCTCAAAACTGGGTTGTTGCTGCATTTAGACATCCTTGGGGTCTATCCACAAGATACTGCGAGAGAAAGAACCAAATGCACTACCGTTGGCTTGACAACTGGACCGAATGTGTTGTCATAATCAATACCATGCTACTGAGTAAAAAGCATGAGCAACAAGACTTGCCTTGTGCTTGTTAACCAAACTATCTAGGATGTGCTTGGTCTTTGTTGAAGGGTAAAGGGAGAGAGAGATTGCGGAATATGATGGATGTATTATTGAGCCTCTCGGGCGAGTATATATAGGCGTACAGGGACCGACTTGGAGTACAAGACAAATAACCTACTTGGAGTACAAGACAACTAACCTAGTCTATCCCTAACATATACGTATACTCTAACATCCCCCGCAGTCGTAGCGGTAGCATCGTGAATAACTGGAACATCGCGAACGGTCAGACTGGAGAGCCGAAGTAGACCAGTGTGCCGACATACCCCCGCAGTGGTACCGGGAACGTTGTAGACGGTGTCACGTCGCAGAAGCTTGGACCGTAGAGGATGCTGGTGAGGAGCTCATGCGAGGTGGTAGCCCTTGTGCCGGTGTCGAGTGAGCCGAGAGCAGTGGGTGCTGCAACCTTGGTCGAGGTAGCCGCGCGAGGGGTCGCCGTGGTCGATGTCGTGGTCGGGGTTGCCGGTGTCGAGGTAGCCGCATATTAAGCCGCGTGCACATAGTGCAGCCAGGAGAAGGACGGAGACGCGTCAGGGCAGTCGTCGGAGAGAGAGATGCCGAAGCCGATGCAGTCCGAACCGTCGAGGACGAGGTGCGGCCATGGCTTTGCCAGAACCAGGCGCACGTCAGGAACGAAGGCATACTCCGGTTTTGCCAGAACCGAGTAAGCGTAGACGAAATCGGTGACGCGGTCTTGGCAGACATAGAGAAGGTATTCGATGCCGAAGAAGACGTTGTCAAGGCCGATGAAGACGAGGCACTGGCGCCGAGTTTGCCAGACTCGGGAACGCGTCGAGGACGAAGGCACGCACCGGTGTTGCCAATACCAGGCATGCGAAGAACGGGACCAGTAGAAACAACTTCACGCCATGTCGGAGATGAGACTAGCAGAGGAGGACTCTACGACGGTTGCGTTGCGCAGATCGGCGAAGTACCGATGCAGGCCGCGGTTGTCAGAGTAGACAAGTAGGTGTGGTCGAGGACGAGGCGAGGACGATGGCGACGAAGTCGTGCTGGACGAAGACATAGAATGCGGCGAACCAGCGACGACCAAGAGTGGTCATACTGGATGCCTAGACGGAGGGGCAGTCGGCGGGACCTACGACAGCCAGGAGTGGCCATGCAGGCTACCTGTGGAGATGCGGCGGCGGTGCTCGAAGTAGGCGAGGAAGAACCCGGCGACGTGACGGAGACCATGCGCGGACGGCGGCGGCCCGCGCCGAGGGAGGTGGCGCGGTGGAAGCCTGCGACGTCCTTGCGGGGTGACGACGATGACCGCGTGCAGCGACGCTACTGCCCGATGGGGCGGCGTAGCTGCAGGGCACGAGTCGGTGCAGCGGTGTGAGAACCACCAGCGACGGTCACGCCTGAGAAGGCGCGTTGGTAGCCGGTGGCGGGGACCAAAGGCGGCGACGCTACGTCCCGAAGGGGCGACGCAGCGGCAGCCCGATGCTCGATCGGTGGTAGGCGCGTGCTCGGGGACGTACTCGGCAGAGACGAGCGCCAGATCGGTTGATCAGACCGACGGCGGCGCTGTACGAGCCAAGTCCGTGACGACGGCAGATCGGAATCTGCGGCATCGTTGTCGGTGCAATCCCGGATGATGACGGCGAAGACAATCCGAGGGGGGGGGGGGTCGGCCGTGACAGCCTCCCGAGGAAGCCGCAGCAGCCGGCCGCGGTGCGCGGCAGCCTGTCATGGAGCCGCGATGGCCTACCGAGGAAGGCACAGCGGCGCAGGTGACAGGCGCACGGGCGCGGTGTAGATCGTCGATGCCGATGGTCGGAGTAGAGGCGCGACGATGATGATGGCGATGGGCGACTCAATCCGATCTAAGATCAGTAAACCAAAAAAGAAAACCGATCAAGAGATCGGAAAAAAAAGACTTGCAGGGCGGCCGATCACGGATCGACGGACGAACCCTGCGTACAGGTTGCGCGGCCCCCGGCGGAGATCATGGAGATTGACCTCCCTAGGGGGGGCGCGGTGCGGAAGCGGAGGCGGCGGCTAGGTCAAGGACCGTGCTGCTCTGATACCATGTTGAAGGGTAAATGGAGAGAGAGAGATTGCGGAATATGATGGATGTATTATTGAGCCTCTCGAGCGAGTATATATAGGCGTACTGGGACCGACTTGGAGTACAAGACAAATAACCTACTTGGAGTACAAGACAACTAACCTAGTCTATCCCTAACATATACGTATACTCTAACAGTCTTGAAAACCCATTTTCTTCCAATAACATTGACACACGACGTGTTCGTATGCGAACAATATGTTTTGGAAGGGTTTGAAATATGTAGTATGTCGGTGCTAATACAATGAGTGTTGCAAGTCTCGACATATTTATTACACCACAATAAATGAAATGAAAAAGGTCCACATTAACAAAGATTTGGGAATTCAGTTACAATTGAATTACACTTCTCTACCTTTTCCTATTTTTGATCATATTAAAAACATATTAAAATTCTTTTTTTTTTGCACAAATCAGTAGTTGCCTCCATCTCAGTAACTAACATTGGATGCATCATGTTATGCAAGAAATACTTCGCATGGTTGATAAATAACTCATTTGTTGGTGGTGTTGCGGCCGCACGACACTATCATATCTATTACTCGTGGCGTTTACATAAAGCGCCACCGGTAACATGCACAAGTGGCGTGGCTTTGGTGGTGCGTAGTCTGAATGCCACCAAGAATTTTTTTCAAACGCCACCACTAAGCTTTTCTCTACTATTTCTTTATTATTAAAAAAACAAAAATTGAACGATCACGTCAACGAGATTTTTTAAAATTTAACTTTAAGGTTATTTATACTAAACTTTCTTACTTTGTTATAAATAATATTTTTCATTAGAGATCTTGAGTAGTATAATTTTATTTTACATTCAACAAAATTGACCACACACTATGGTGAAAAATAATAAGAGATTGTGTTCCTTGTTATAATATCGTATCTTTTAGTACTGCAGTATGTTTCCTCTAATTTTAAATAAAATGTTTTAGTTATTTTAGCAATTAATGCATCTTGTCTTATAAAACATTGTATTCATTTATGGCCACAAAATCTAATGACATTAGGTGTTTTTTATGTGTTCCCGCAAAAAAAGATACTTTATATATTTATGGTCTTGTCTATTTTAGCATCCTTAAATATATTAGCAAGGAGCTCTCAAGTAAACAGACTAAGACTAACTAACGTCTCGATAAATGTTGGTCAAAATCTTGAAAGAGGTTTCTAGAGTGTCTGGTTTTCTACATTAGGGTGGAAGAGAATGTAAAATTTAGAGTATATGCTTGTTTACATTAGGTGTTAGTAAATAGGAATTTCAAGTGCGAGGTATCCCCAGAGATTTGTATTCACGTGTCATTGCTTGTATATTTGTTCTTCATAGAAAAATATGTATTTTTTGTTTCTACAAGTTCAAAATCAGCTAACATTGCCATATACTAGCATAACACTCGTGCCGTGAAATAACATATAGATATATATATTTCTATTAGAAAAATGACAACATATTTCATTTTGTGCAGAAGTGACACCTTTTGGGTTTCTTACATGTTGCATTCTTACATCCAATGACACCTGAGAAAATTCATCTTACTCTTAAATTTTCACATGTCGTCCGGCATCATTCTTGTTGTACGGTTCACAAAAAATAGTGTTTTTACCTTCGACAATTATTGCCCCATTGTCTGTCTAAATTATCAATCACGAGGACCATAATCTATCCTCATAATTTGTCGATCACATGTGTGTCTTGTTTTGAAATCCTCTTTATTTCTTGAACGGGTAAAGGTCCCGAAGGACCTGGAGCATGCATTAGATGGTGGTTCAGTTACATTTACAAAAAGGACCCCAAGAAAAAATACAGACAAGTCCTTCTCTTTTCCACTCAGCACTCCACAAAAAAATGGAAAACATGATCGAGGCCACGCTCATCACCTTGCTCATCGTCTATGATAGAGGACCTCTAGATGCGGCCACCCTTGCCTCCAGGGGGACTAGGCCACTTGGGGCGGCACAAATGCACTCCGCCACACCGAGTACGTTGTAGATCCTCCACAGAAGGAGGAAGAATAAGCTCGAACCGCCACTGGGCTCGAGCGCAGCAGGACCATCCTTGTGGCCGGAGATAGTGGCGACGAAGCTCCACCGTCGCTTGGGAACTACTACCAAGGTTGCATTCTCCACATACCCTAAACACTGTCTACACACCACCGTGGCAGCGACAACATCGCCCTCCACTCCCTCGCCACCGAGGCGGGTCAAGAGGAGAAGAAGTGTCGCTAGACCACGAAGAAGAAGACGATAATGCTTATTCATAATGAGGCTTTTCTCTTGGGGGAAATCCACAACCCTCCACCTCGGACGCCTCGCGAATCTTCTATCAACGAATGCTTGGTGTCGCGCCATCGCATCAAAGCAGAAGACCTTCGCTCCTCTCTACAACCATCAGAGCTTCCATCTCTCTTCTCCCTCCCCTCGAATCCACATCCGATCAGAGCGAGTGAAACGAGTAGAAGGAACTAGATGATCAGAGGTGAGCAGCACACCGTACCATGGCCTTATTTGTGGAGATACCAGTCTTGGAATTGCTCACCGTCTGCTTCGCCACCGGAGCTTGACACTATCGCAGCCAGGGACAGAGCCAGAAATAGGGCATAGGGGATGGGGCAAGAACTTAAGCACGAAAAATGTCTGGTAATTCTAAAAGAAAATATGACAAGTCTTCTTCCATATATTCAACGGCATAAAATTAATCTAACAAAGGGAGATAAGCTAATAAGAACCATACAGAAAATTAAAAGTCAGAGGTATTCAAGGGAAAAAGAAACACAAGAGTAGTAAACTAACCCTTCTTCCCCACCCAAGCAGATCATGCTAGCCGCGCGCGCTGGCCGTGCAGCTGTGCATTGATACGTGTCTTTGATTGGAAGCTGCAGAGGAGCATAGAGAAACTGCCCTAAACCACGACGGCAGGTGGTGAGCCCATCCAGGAAAATGAATCGATCTGCCGATAGCGATCGTGGATCGATAACACATGATCTATCTATCTATCTATCTATCTATCTATCTATCTATCTATCTACTAATTTCTTCCTGGGTAGGTTGGTTGTGTGGCGGTAAATACGTTTCCGTTCACGTAAGTACGTCTCCGCCCGTGTGTCTTTTCTTGCAAGTTGTGTTATAGCATGACTAATACAATCGGACCACGTGCGGAGAATAAAACGGACCGGCCGAGGTTTCCTCCTTCCTCCAACCTATATAGCCACGAAACGAACGGCCCGCCTCGACGGCATCCAACGATCCAATCTCTTGTCTTTGTGCAAACACTATACCGACGCGATGAGCTTTTTGTGCCATGCTGGAGCCAAAGACATCACGACTTAAGATCAACATGAAGATTGGGGAGCTCTACGACGAAGCATGGGCGTAGAGGAGATTGACGACCAACCGGGGGAGACGGGGAACACGAACACAAGGTGGGCGACACAGAGCTCCGCTACTCGATTCCGTCAGCTGGGAGGAAGCGGACGGCGAGATAGTTGGCCGACGCGGAGAGATGGCGTGAACCGAACGCATCTCAGTCGCCTTATAGTTCAGTTTATAAAAAAAAATTGCACAGCTTGAGGCTTACGTGGATAGTTTTACCGATCAACGTCTTGCCATGTCATCAAATACGTATCCGAACCATCGTCAGTGACCGTAGATGACCCTCCTAAGCGTCTTTGGGGATCGTAAGATGAACTTTTATCTATCTATCTATCTATCTATCTATCTATCTATCTACTAATTTAAGCTGAGGTAGGTTGGTCTGTGTAGTTTTTCCGTCCGCTTTTCCACTGGACCGTTTTACCCCTACCTTTTCGCGGGTATTTCCAGGGTACCACCGCCAAGTAGTACTGGTTTGCTGAAAAGAGAAAATATCCCCAACATTGGTCCGCCTCCCTCCTGATCCCCAACTCTGCACCCGATGGGCCTCCTGGGCACACCACCGGCTCGGGCACGGCGAGCGGCCCCATGTTCCGCCTTTCCACCGCCGACCCTGAGATCTTCGACGCTGCCGACGAGCTTCAGCTCGATCTCCGCAACGCCCGCCTCTCTGGGTGCTCCGTGCTTCGCCTCTTCGCCGCCGACTCGGAGCTCTGCGGCGCACCAGCGCGGGCACGGCGAGCCGTCGTAGGAACTCCAGGCGTATGGCAGCGGCACTGGCAGAGGGAGGTCGGACACCGGAGCATCGGTCTGTCTCCGTCGAAGAGAGCAGCCCGGAGGCAGGGGTCATTGCGAGGTGATAGGGAGGCAAGAGGCCGAGGCGGAGGTGGATAAAGCCGGCAACCAGAGGGACGGATGGGAGAGAGTAGAGGAAGCGGCCGGCGAGGGGTTGTGCGCATCTTCGGGAGAGAGGACAAAAGGGAGGTGGGAGATAATCTGCGGTCAACCGAAAACTAGCAACGAGCGCATGTACCCGACTCAACGGCTGAAGGAATGGGAGATGGAAGCGAGAATCTTATCCATTCATGCAATTTGTGTTTTCATCCTTCCATTTTATGTTATTCAATGGTACTTCCAAACTGAGATGTCGCCACAACCAAACTTGTTGTTTTTCATTCTTCCAAACTGAGTGTTATTTCCATTTCACAACTAACTTGGAGTTTTTCATTCTCGTCTGACATGGTGGATCACAACTAAATGATTTAATAGATTAGTACTTCATAAGCTTTCATATTGTTTTGAAGTGGAGTTTTTCAGTTTCACGACATGATGGGTCACAACTAAACGATTTAATAGATTAGTATAAGCTTTAATATTGTTTTATAGTACACTGTTTAGTACTCCCTCAGTCCTAAAAATATGTCGTAATTTTTTTTAAATTTGAATGAATCTATACATGTTTTAGTATGTAGATACATTTAGATTTTAACAAATCTAAGACGTCCATTTTAGAGGACGGAGGGAGTATCTGTTTTGGAGTATGATTTATTGTGATCTATACATAATATCAGAAGTTTCCCGTGGCAACGCACGGGTATTATGCTAGTATCTCATTAGTTATCCTTTTATTTTCCGGTGGTGGGCTATTTCTTGTGGATTTTGGCTTGTTATAAATGGGCTTGGAGCGTTAGAAATTGGCTTTTTTTACACCGGAGAGAGTTGGGCTGCACGACAACATGGTCGGGGGGGGGCGAAATTAGTCATCGACGCCTTGTGTCATGGAGGCTTAATCGCTAGAATTAATATCAGCGTGTCGCCCCCGCTCGCCCCCCCCTTGAATCCGTCCCTGGTCGCAGCTCACCCACCGGATGCTCTAATCCTGGCTAGAAGTCACTACCGGTGCCCTACTCCAAACTATTGACAAGCTATCTACTCTCCTAACTACAACTCCGAAGCCTCCTCTCCGCCATCTCCGGCCAGCAAAACCGCCAGAGAGGGCTCGGGTCCGGCCCCGTCTTCATTGGTCAACGCTGTGTCGAGAGAGGGAGAGAGAAAGAGGAGGCGATGCTTTGATTTATACTCTCTTTTGATACTCCTCTCTATATTCACAGAAAGTAAAAATACGCACACAGTGGTATATGCTCCTTTTTTTTGAAACACCATATATATTAAGCATGCAATCCGCCTCATTAAAACCTTCCAGTCCCCTTAGGTACCCTGGTAAGGAAAAAGAGTGCGTCTGAAACTTGTAGCCCATCAAACAATCGTTACATCGTTTATCAAGTAGCTCAAAAGAAAACTAGAGGGCTCATCGACCCAATTACACGAGAGATTATTATGAAAAGAAAATTTAGCTAGCTTGTGAGCCACTATATTAGCTTCCCTTGGACAGTGCTTGAATGAGATGCTATCAATATTCACTATCAAGTCCATACAATCTGCATAGATCGCCGCTGCTTCGCTCCACCAAATGTCACCTCCATTGCAAGATTCGATCACCTCTACCGAATCAGATTCAGCAATAACACAGCTTAGACCCAACATGTTAACTAGCTTTAGCCCTTCTCTCATGGCCATGGCCTCCGCCAGAGCAGCGGTAGCTACATGGGGTAAAGTAGTAGTAGATGCAGCCACAAATTTGCCCTGATAATCTCTGATCACCGCACCAGCTGAGCCTGCCCGAGTATCCGCATGAAATGATGCGTCCACATTTATCTTCATATGTGGAGGAGGTGGTCGAGACCAACTCGCTTGACCTGGATCATAAACCTTCTTGGATTTTGAAGCATTAGTAGTAATTGAAAGAATTGACATCTTGCATTGATGGATGGACGGAACCGTCTCGTCATGGGTACGCCGGCGTCTGATCCACCATAGATACCAACAACAGATCGACACTGTTTCTTTGAGCCCAAGCTCGATGAAGCCCGATAGGGTATTGTCTTGGCGGCGTAGAATTTCTTCCAAGACCGCAGATCCTGAACGATCCACCACCACAGCTTCAGAGATAATATCAGATATGCCAAGATCAGCCCATAACCCAATCGCTGTTTGACATTGGAATAAGAGATGCAGAACATCCTCCGGCCCCTGATTACAAATGGGACACCCTCCCGTACTTCCAATATGGCGGTTAAATAAGATTGATTTCAAAGGAATAATACTATGCATAGCCCGCCACATAAAGATTTTGACTTTGCTAGGAATTTGTAATTTCTAAAGAACACTCTAGACTGGATTAACAGCCGCATTCCCTGGCATAGCCAATTGACTCGCAGACGGATCAAACTGATGACGCCACTGTAGATAATATCCCGAACATACTGTGTAACTCCCATGCTTAGTAGCTCCCCATGCTATAAAATCCTCAAACCCGTTGCTATGTAGAGGAATCTGCATAATACGACGAGCGTCAATAGGACTGAACAAAGAATGAAGTAGTTGTTCGTCCCACATACCCGTAATAGGATCAATCAGTTCGCTGCCTTTAGTCAAAACAGCCCCACTTCTTGAGGAAAGAATCCCGTAATTTGGACTGCTCGGAATCCAGGGGTCATTCCAAATATCAATATTTTCTCCATCTCCAACTCTCCACAAGTAACCTCTCTTGAAGGTATACATGCCCGCACAAATACTTTTACATGTGAAAGAAGCTCCTTTTTTTGGACCAGCCTTAAGAATATCACCATGAGGATAATATTTTGCACTCAGAACACGTGCACACAAAGAGTCAGGCTCATTAACAAGCCTCCAAACCTATTTAGCCAGCATGGCAAGACTGAATGAGTGAAGATCTCTAAATTCCATGCCTCCCTCTTTTTTTGGGTAGCACAATTTTCACCATGCGAGCCAGTGCATTATGTTACTATTGTCGTCGTCTCCCCACCAAAACTTGGAAATCACATCCATCATCTTCTTGCAAACACCTTTAGGGATTAAGAAAACAGACATGGCATATACATAAATAGCTTGAGCAACAGCCTTTAATAAAATCTCCTTGCCTCCAATGGACAAGAGCTTATCCTTCCAACCATTGATCCTACCGATAATTCTTTCAATAAATTGCTCAAAGCACTCACTTTTGTCAGCCCCCACTAGGGCAGGGAGCCCCAGTTATTTATCAGATAAAGCTTCATTATCAATATGTAGAGCCTTACAAATTTCCGCTCTCATGAGGACATGAGTATTAGGTGAGAAAAATATGCTTGATTTAGCTAAACTCACCATCTGTCCTGAATTTGCACAGTACGTGTCCAATACCCGTTGTAAGGAAGTTGCATTGTTCATATCCGCTTTTATGAGGATTAGAGAATCATCAGCAAATAAAAGGTGTGAAACTGATGGTGTATTTCTGCACACTCTTACCCCATTAATGCCACCAAATTCTTCTTCAAAAAACAAGAGACTGGAAAGCCCCTCTACACATAACAAGAACAAATATGGAGAGAGAGGATCCCCTTGACGGAGACCTCTAGTAGGAACAAACATTTCTATCTCATCAGAATTAAATCTAACCTGATATCTTACCGAAGTAACACAAGGCATCATCAAACTAATCCACCTCTCGGTGAATCCAAGTTTCCTCATCATATTCTCCAGAAACACCCACTCCACTCTATCATATGCCTTGTGCATGTCCAACTTGACTGCACAACACCCATTACTCCCTGATCTCTTATTTTTAATCGCGTGACCACTTTCATATGCCACCAGGACATTATCTGTAATAAGACGACCAGGGACAAATACACTCTGCATGGGTGAAATAACATCCGGTAGTATTGCCTTTAGCCTTAAAGCAAGCATTTTGGAAATGATCTTATATATCACATTACACAAGCTTATTGGGCGGAATTGTGTTACCATCTCTGGATCATCAACTTTAGGAATTAGCACCACAGTAGTATCATTCCACCCCTCAGGAATAAGCCCGGTATTCAATCCCCGTAGTATCTCATGTGTAATTTCTTCCCCACACACAGTCCAGAATTTTTTATAGAAAATAGCATGAAGCCCATCCAGACCTAGGGCTTTAAAGTCACCAATACTGAACACTGCCTTCTTCACATCCTCAGCCGAGAAGGGAGCAACAAGTTTTTCATTCATCTCCTGTGTCACTCTTGGTTGGATCTTATCCAACACCTCCGGATCAACTCCTTGGACCTCAGAAGTAAAGAGATTAGTAAAATACTGGAACACTAAAGGTTTGAGTGCTTCCGTACCTTCCACCCAATTATTCGCATTATCCTTTAACCGGTGGATAAAATTCTTCTTGCGTCGAGCTGAAGCAAAGTTATGGAAGAATGAAGTATTCTGATCTCCGTGTTGGATCCAATTGGCCCTAGATCGTTGTGACCAATAGACTTATTCTTGCTCCAGTAGCAACTCAACAAGATTAGCCAATTCTTTGGCTCTTGCATCATTTTCATCTGAACTAGGCCCACTCAGAGCCTCATCCAACTCCCGTTGTGCCTTTCTAAGCCTTTTCTTTGGTTTCTGAAGTACTGTGGCATCCCATGCATGCAATGCCGCGTGCATGAGGCCAAGCTTGTCAAGAACCCCATCAGGTACCGCACCTGCTGTCTCCCATGCCTGCTCGACCACCTGTTTAAATCCTTCTTCTCTTAGCCATTTAGCTTCAAATCTACGAGGACCCTTCTTCCGACGCCCTAACTCAATATGGAAATTCATATCCAACATTATGGGACGATGATCCGAACAAGTATAGCCCAGATGTTGTATTGTTGCTTGCGGGTGCATTGTCATCCAATCTCCATTGCAAACTGCACGATCAAGCCTTTCCCATATGTTTCCTCGCCTCCAAGTGAATGCATCACCCATGAAGCCGATATCCTCAAGATTACACTCCTGTAAACAATCACGGAAAGCCTCGATATAGCCAAACGGGCGTGGATTACCACCCCGCTTTTCATGAGAAAAACGTATCTCATTGAAATCTCCAATAAGAACCCACGGCAAGCTAGAATTATTCTTAATCTCCCTTATTTTGTCCCAAGTTTTATATTTATCTTCCCAACGTGGTTCTCCATAGATCCATGTTAGCCTCCATCTCTTCTCCGGAGATTCAATGACCTCCACATCAATATACTTAGGGGCCAAAAAGATCTGTTGAATTACTATCTCCCTTTTTCACATCAACAATACACCACCACTTCTACCATTACTAGGATTCACGATTTTCATGTCCATGTTTAACCTTCTCCTTAGACAATCTGCCGGATAGTCATCTAGGTGTGTCTCCGACAAAAACAACACATCGGGATCTTCTCGCCTTCGAAGATCTGAAAGCGCACGAACTGTCGGGTCGTTCCCTGCACCCTGACAGTTCAGAGATAAGATTTTCATTGCTCCCGGACAAACTCCTCGTAGGAGCCCGCCGATCCTATTGAAGTGGAGTTAGCTCCTTCCTTTTTTGTTCGTTTGACCCTCTCGTTCTCAACCGAGCCATCAGCCATAACCTCTATGTTAGCTTTCCCAACCACCACCATATCAGTCACTGTCTTGGTGCCAATATCTTCTTTGTTTAAAGCATCAGCTAGGCTTCTCTTTGCAGATGTGTCTGAATTTTCACTATCCTCCATTACTGTATCCGGAGGCTTCGCTGGGCTAGACGCCGTATCCATAAGAGCCTAATCATCCTCTATATTAGTGACTTGCGCTAGCGCATTCACCCTCCAAACTGGTAGATCCTCTCCACTGGCAGATCCACCATTGCGTCCACGACCTCTAGCACCACCACCAAAGCCTCGTCCCCCTCCCATGGGAAAATTATCACGTCTGCCACGGTCATCGCGAGGTCGACCCGCACGGACACCTCCACGAAACCCTCCAGTACCTCGAGCATACCAAGAATTACAAACGGCTTTTAGCCACTCGCCCCAATTTAATGTTTCCTCAGTGTGTTCCCTAGAGCCGCACTCAAGGTGAGTGTGACCAATAAGGCCACATGCACCACAGAACCTGGGTATCTTCTCGTACTTGATCTGAAATATTTCACGTTGTCCACCTCTTGACATTGACACAAATCGGGCCAAGACTTTCCTGACATCCACCCTAACTCTGGCACGAACAAAGTTACCAGCACCTTGGGTATCTAGATGGACTTCCAAAACCTTGCCAGCCTTTTTTCCCACCATATTTGTAATTAGGGTGTTATTCCTGTATCCTACAGGCACCTTGTGAATCTGGATCCAAGTACTAAAGAAATTTAGATCTATTGTATCAGGGTCAACTAAGCCATCATATGGTTCAATGCAAACTGCGGCTTGGCGAAACAGCCACGGTCCTCCTTTTTCCACCTTCAACCAATCCCCTAGGCAAAAGCACTGAACGGAGAACAAGTTCCCTTCGAGATGTTGAAACTTGACCTCCCTCGCAGGACTCCAAGCAACTCTCATATGTTGTTCAAAAGTTTGAGAACTAAAATAATTTGTGGTATGAACCCTTGCAAGCGCCATTGTAACATCCCAGCATTAGAGCTTAGAAATAAGCTGAACCCAGATGTGTGCATTGCATTCATGCATATAAAATCCGAATAATTTTCGCACTTTTGAACAAAACTTGTCAAAGTGATTGAAGCTTCTCTCAACTTGATGGAATTGAATTAGATCATCAAGTTGACTGCGATAAGTTTCAATATGACCTTTGCTAAACCTTATTTTGGGTAAACATGATTTGATATAAGGGTGGATCAAATGTAATAAAATTAAATCACAATACATTGTTTAATGATTGATATCTGATCCTTAAGTGATCATATTCTAGTATTCATTACAATAACTCATGAATACCAAGTAACAAGAATTCAATGACTAAGACTTGACCTATATCATTCTTATCCATTCCTACCATGTGGATCATGGTAATACTTAACTTTAACTCTCTAGTGAGATTAAGTAGGAAAACAATTCAAGACCATTCACCACATATCTTTCTTTCCATATCAATTCTTATCATCTCTATTGAACCGTATTCTAATATCTGTTGTTCATTAATGTTGAGTAATCAACTATTGATTCACCAATTCTTAACCTATCAAATCTTGACATAACAACTCTTGTCCTTATCATAGCATTCACTTAAAGTCCTTTAGAGAAAGAGGTAAGAAGAGGTAAGTGGTAATGCTAGTTTTATATATCATCTATAGGATGGGAGTGTTGGAAGAGAATAAGATCAATGTGGTAATTGATGGAGTTAACTCACTCCTGAAATGATAGAAGAGTTATCTACAATATATATTTGTATGGTAACAAAGAAAATTACAAGGATGAATGTTGAAGATAGATACCAATGAGAAATCCTATTGGATTAAGTAGGCATAGTAAATGAATAACATCTCTTAATCTAATAAGAGATACTAAGAAGATAATTTCAATACAACTATAATGATGTATTGATGAAGCTTTGGTTAGCCAACTAGAAACCTAGACTATAAAGGATCAAAGGATTATAAGGAACATGCTTTACTCACCAAGATTGAATGCTTATATCATGTATAAGTGACATTGGTGGATAGAACATGATTAAACCCTAGTCTAGATATATTATACTAGATTAGTCATTACAAGTCACATTAATTTAATGTGAGGTTGGAATATTAGTTACTAGAGTTAAGTAACTACTTGTTGGATTGGAGGTTATCAGCAGTAGAGTAGTTGATATAACCAAGTATGGATATGAGAAGATTATGAAAGCTTTAGTGTCAAGCTCATTGGATTTATAAATGGATTTAGAAGAATAAAAGGTGGATAAGAATATTCTTGTGAAGTAAAGCTCATCATGTTAGCACATGATGATGGATATGAAGGAGTAGTATATCTAGGAAAGGAATTCTTTAAATAGAAGTCAAGAATTATGAAATATGGAAGATAGGAATTCTTGGTCAACACTGAACTTTAAATCATTAACCAAACATAATATCCATTTCATATAATTGATCTATCATCTTATTTCCACAATGTTTTATAGGAATAGTTTCCCATAGCAAATCACTTAAGCACATTTTGGACATTTCCAATTATCATAACCATATGTGCTTAGGAGTTATCTTTATCAATCCCTTTCCATAAGACATTCCAGAAAATAACTTTCTATTTAAAAGGGTGATATCATTAAAGATCACAAACATAAAGACAATCTGTCTTAGCCATTAATATTTATTCACATCAACAAAAGAATATAAATATATCAAGAACCCTAAACCCTAGGGTAAGCATTTACAATTAAAACCCTGACTCCTATGTTAGTTATAATAAAATATATACATTGCTATTCCTAAAACTCATGAGAATAATATTAATCATATTAATTCCCTAAAACTTTATGTATCATATAAGAAGAAAAGGATCACCATACATATATTTCCCTCCAAACTATAAGTTAACTAGAATTAAATTCTATCATTAAATAAAGAAATATCATATAATAAATCCATGGTTTGTTATATAAAGAAAATTAATAACAAGGGCCCTTACAAAATATTACAAAGGAAATATATAAAGAAAATAAAGAAATATAACATTATTTAGTAAAATCTCACAAAATGATTCTAAATACATTTTAGCATTGTTGCAACTATATAATAAATAAATTCTATAAGGAATGTTTCAAACAAATGTGTAATTACAAATCTGAAAACAAAACAGAAAATAGAAAATGTATAATGAAAAAAAATGAAACTAGGTCTCAGCCCAGTTGTTTCCCTCTCTTATTTACTGCCTGGTGCACCTAGTCGCAGCCCAACATTGGCCCACGTCGGCCCAGCAGTAGCCCAACGCAGCCCGTACCGATTCGTCGTCTTCCTCACGCTGTCGTCAACCTTCCGATGCTGAAAGCAGCTCGGTGGACGCACCCTCGTCGCCGGCGAGCGCCAAGATTCGTGTCGCCGCCCCCGGTGCCTACAAAGCCTTGAAGCCGTTGTGGATAAGGCCGAACACCTCATTTCCCCTCTCAATTTCTCGCAAATTCCTCTGTCCTCGAACCCTAGCTCCGGTCAGAGAACTTCGCCGTCGTCAGTAGAGTTCATTCCAAAGGCCGTGGAGTGGTCGAGGAGAAGCGCTAGCATGCGTAGATCATCTGTGAAGAACGCAGCATTAAGGGAAGCTCGAAGACGATCGAATTTTGCCATTCCCCTCCGCCGTGGTTCGTCGGAAATCCTATCGAATAGCTCACCTACGACCACGCCTGTCATCATCAACCACTTCGCTGCAATCCCGGTGAGCTTGCAATGCTCGGGCACCGTTTATTTTGCTCGTTCTCTCCCAGTTTGTTTCCCCGACGAACATCTGCTACCGCTGCCGTTAGCCACCGTCGCAACCACTGTTTCGGTGACCATTCTTGGGCGGTGCTGCCACTGTTAGCTTCGCCTCGCCCCTCTGATTCTAACACCACCTGTCGTGGTGTGGAACATGGTAGAGCCATCGGGGATGGCAAAGAAGGTACACACGGATGCATTCGGTGGCTCACGCAACGGGTTGGGCATGGTGCACTGCAAACACAGGGACATACCCAGGTTCGGGGCCCTCTTGGCGAGGTAACACCCCTACTCCTGCAAGATGGACTATGTATGGGAGCTTGATGCTCAGTACAGATGCTCCTTGAGCTGTTTCCTTAGCTACTATTGATGGCTAGAGGAAGATGGAGCTAGATACTAACCCTTCTCTTCTCCTACTGTTGCCTCTACCTAGAATCTCGGCTCTGCCCTCCCTTATATACTGGTCTAGGGTGCAGATTACAGTTTGGGTCCTAGGGTTTACTGTTTGGATATGGGTTTACAGGGCAGGGCCGGCTACAGGACCTAGCCGGTGGGCCAGGACCCAGTCCGCCCTTCTTTTAGCGGCATCCTTCTCTTTAGTGGTCACCCGGGCTTCCTTTGAGGCGTCACCCTTGCTTTAACGGTCACCCGGACCGCTTTCGCCAGTCCAGCTGACTGTCTTGCTTTATCTTTGTCTGGCAGCGCTGGTCATGACGGCATGCCAGCTTCCTTGATGACGAGGGAGAGCCAGAAGCATACCCCACACGGAGCGTCAGTCCTTCCGTGCTCTGCATCGAATCCGAGGTGAGCCGGGTGGGAACGGCCACCCGGCCGGTTCTTTTGGCCACCGGCTAGACGGGTCAGCCGGGAAAGTTATAAGCCCAACCAGGCTTGCTTGCGAGACGGTTAGAGTTGTATTTCTTGGATGCCAGGTGGCTTGCATCTTCTGGAGCCGGCCTACTTATGTCTAGCTTTCCGCACCCGGGGGTTATCTCCCCGACACCACCCTCCACAACCGCGAGCACACACTCAATCGATCGATTGATCCTCAACCAGTGAGGATCATATCGTGTGATGTCAGCATGACCTCATGTCGACGTCACCTCAGCCTAGTCAACACATTTGACTTGGTCTATGCCCATGTGGCATGTGAGGTGTACTCGACCCCACCAGTCAGTGACTGGGGTAGGATTGCCCCAGTAAGAAAAACCTTTCACTACCTGCTGACGTCAACAATGACTTAGTAAACAATTTGGTTGTTTTATTTTAATAATTTTAGAAATTGAATAAACCTTATAAATACAATAACTATTATTTCATACTTCAGAAAAATATGTTTAATATAGGAAAGTTTTCAGAAAAATGAAATCTACAACTTAAAACTATTATCAAACATTATTATGTTAATTAATTAAATAAATATTATTTAATAAGGATTTTATAAGTAATAAAACTTTGATAATATATAATTTAATAATGGTAAATGATAAAAATATAAATAAAATACCAAAAGTCTTAGAAAAATAAGAACTATAATCATGCATTATTATTTCACCTAGTTAAATATTTATTATTTATTAAGTATTTATAAAGTAATAAATCTTATAAAAATCATATCTTATTATTTTTAAATCACAAAAATAAATGTAATATACCAAAATGATCAAAAAAATAATACCTACATGTTAAAAATATAATATTCCACTTTTGATGTAAGTAAAAATTTAAATACTTTAATAACTTGAATTTCAACCTATTTCCTTAGTTGATAATTCATATAAGGGTAAATAAAACAAATGCTAATGTTTCTAAAATTATCCAATCTAGTATAATAAATAGTATTAGTCTTAAATACTAATAATATGAAGTCAAACTGATTCAACACATTTTAATTGCAATTTTATTGAATTATCATTCAACCATAAGTGTAGATTATTTTCTAAAAAGATTCTTATCCAATATAAAATCTTCAAGAATAATTTGTGACTAAATAAAATCTTTTCCATTACTTCAACCACAAGTTTATAAACAAATCAAAACACTATAGTGAATCCATAAGTAGTTAAGTAATGTTATTTCCTTGATTACAAATTATAACCATTCATTCACAAAAAGATAAATGATTCTATTCCATTATAAAATCAAGAAACCACTACACCAAATAGAAGTATAACCATTCTTAAGTAACTTTAAGGAAACATTATAAAGTGGACAAGGTACAAATAACATTAGCAATATACCTTAAGTCCATCTATATCTTTAAAGTTAACTTTAGTCTACAATACTTTAAATACTATGCTAAAGACTTTGTTATGTCTTTTATAGTTAAGTTTGGTCTGTTATAATTAAGCTATAAGGCATCTCAAGTCCAGACTATTCAAGCAAGCATAAACAACATCAAACACATTCTATCAACCATATTCTAAAAACTATCAGAATTACTTAAACCTTGATAAAGAAATATTTTATTCAAAAGTTATTCGTTTTGCCACTTCAGTCAACATATGACAATTAATCATAATCACATTACTTTATACTTTACTTGTGTAGTTAGGATTGATAACACTTAAGTTCTTTATAAGTGGCATTACTTGTAAAATAAAAGTTTGAAGATAAACAATTATAGTATAAGCAATCTTGAGTAGCATTTCACATTTGTGTGTATCTCATTGTTTTATGATATTATAATTACATGTTGTTTCACACACAATCACAAGCCTTAATAAGAAGCACAAATATGAAACTTATCTAAAAGGACACCACATTCTAACATGAACCATTTCCAGTTTCCAAACCCTAGATCAACGTTGTCCCCGGGATCCGCGTTAATAAAGTGCATTATATTACTTATGCATAATAGCATCTTGCTTCTTTAAAATATTAGTCCTTACCGGACCAATGATGCTGATTTCAGATATTGTATTTTATATTGTCTTGAAGACCAGTCGCTGCCCAAGCCCATGCGCAAGGGGTTCGCTATGATTACCCTCCTCACGCCTGGATGATCTGGAAGCATCGGAACAGCTGCGTCTTCGACCACATCCAACCTTCACGGCAGCTCCTTTCCGCTAGCATTAGAGAGGAGGCCGAGCTTTGGGTTAGGGCCGGCGCCAAAGGGATGCGCGTTTTGCTCCCGACGACTTGGGATGTTCATTGATTTTTGTATTTACCCCCTCTCTCTCGAGGTGGTTGTAACAAAAACCTGTTCTACCTATCCAATGAAATGAAACGCAACAGTCTGTTGCATTTTCGCGAAAAAAAGACCGTGAGTGCATAATCTTGCAATCACAAAAGGCAAGTTCACACTTGCTCATGTCCTTTGATTATTTTCTATAAAGTACTTTGCAAATCCAATGTTGTCATCACCTGCATTTGAAAAAGGTCATAAAACACTATTTTCATAATAATATGATTATAAGTTATTTACCATGAGGTAATAACCTACTATGAAAGTTTTGGTGGTAAAGGAACATATTATCTAGGACTTAACAACCAATGTCGCCAATGATTCTTGCACCGTATATTACGCGTTAACCATGAGATTTAGAATGGGACAGAGAAGTCAGTTGTATCCTTTTCCTCTTGTATAGAGGCAAGACGACCTTAATATGACGTTGTGATTCCTTGTGCGGATCCAACATATGGGTGGACACCCTTACGCCCCACACTTTTTGTGTCTAGATTATCTATGAATGGTGTTTAGGGGTATAGTCCATTTAATATGGTACTTGTCCGGGCATCACCAGGTCATAGAGTCTTCAGGAACTCATCATGGTTTTAGCCTGCCCGAAAGGAGGCTTAACGTAGGTGAGCCGGCCCCGAAGGATCGTGCAGATATATGAGGTCGCGGAGAGGGCAGTGATTGGCTTAGATCTTAGACTGGGCCCCATACCAAGGAAGTATGGACAAGGTCATGACTTGGTTGTGCAACAAGGCAGGTCTCTCATGGGTAAAGTAACGCACCTCTGCAGAGTGTAAGAACTGTAACTTGTTACTCCCTGTTCCGGGAAGGAACTGCGAACGCGGCGGGAAAGGAACTCCATAAAAGTTCTGATAAACCCGTGAAGGCTGACGGACATAGCTTTTCAGAATAAAAGCAACCTTTGAAGAAATGTTTACGAAAACCTGCATTGTCTACGATCTATGGTCTATGGCTATAGATATAGTGCATCAAACACTCATTTTCTAGTGAACTTGCTGAATACGCTCGTACTCAACGTATCTTCTTAACCCTTGCTAGATTCTGAAGCCATTAAGACGACGTCTACATCAAGTCATGCTCCAGGAATCATCATCAAAAGCTAAAGCTCTTCAATGAAGTTAAGAAAGTCAACATATACATCAACTCAAGTGAAGACAAAGTTACTGATTAGATAGGAATATAATCTCTAGCCATATAACCTATTTCTGCAGTGTATTGCAATAGCAGCAATGCCAGAAAAATCATTCAGATACTAGTCTTATTAGTATGATAGTTTTTGAGTTGTTTATTTCTGATTCTTCTTTGTAAGAAGTTTCTTTCGCTCTCTTTAACCTAGAGTGTTCTCTGGATCTTGTGTAAAGAGTTGAGTTGTAACCTATAGTTATGTCTTAGACCTGCCGTGTTTCTGTTGTACCACTCTGAGGGATGTAATACTAGTGAACGGTGTTTCCTTGGTGTTATGTCAACGACTATAGTGTGCTACATCATGCAGTGGTATGCTGGGTCACCGCAGCCATCCACTTCATGCCCTCCAATGGAGCGTCAATCTCATCCTCGAAGACTAGATCGTCGAATTCCTCATCTTCAATGCCCAGCCTATTCAGCAGGTCATCAATCTTCTCCTCCTTCTTGCTTCCCGATCCTCCCGCCTTACTCGTTGATTTCGATGGAGTAGATGCCATCTTGATCAACAAATAGCAGAAGCCCTAACGACACCTGGGAGAACAAAGCACCAACCTTCTGACCAGAGACACCACGAGACCCAAGGTTCCCGACTTATAGCCTGCAGATCCAGGGAGAAGTCAAACTCCGTGCCAGAGAAGATTCCGGCGGCGGATACGGAACCCTAGTCGCCCCGGAGAGCGCTAGGTCTAGGAAAAATTAGTAGTAGCAGACACAGGGCTAGAGGTAGTGCTGGGGGAAAGATGTCCATTTTAGTGGTATATGCTCCTAGTAGACTTCAAATCATTTGCTAGCTAACTATTACTCAGAACTTCAAAGGAGGTACGAGGATCGTCATGTACGAGCATCTAATAATGTTTAGTTTATAAGATGGAATAAAAGAAAAGTGACATTCATTGTTATCCTCTCGTTCTCCTCCCCTGAATTTCATTAGGTCGTGTTTGTGCCATACTGTATCGATCCGGTGAAATCTAGCAGAGCTAGCTATCTCGGGTATGTGTGCTAGCAATATCCATCGATCTAGACCACCTAGCAAGCAAGTAACTAGCTAGCTTGTACTGTACGTGCGTACATCGATCATTCAATATTGGTTGGGGAGAGGCGCCGCACAGTCAGGGGTGTTATTTTCGTCTTGGTGGGAGAGGCGCCGCGTTAAACAGCCGACTTGCTGACGGGCGGCGAATCAGTGGTGATTATTAGAGCATCTCCACTCGGCTATCTAGGACGCTGATCTGGACGCCGAAAATTGGCTCAGTCGCGTGTCCAATGAGCTGTTTTCGTCCGGATTTTGGCGTGTTTTGGTCCGGCCTACCCAGGCTGAATCCAGGTTCCCGGGTACGCCCTGAGGACGCCGGACGCCGCAAAAAAGGGCATGGGCCAGCTCTGTCGGCGAGACAGTCTCATTTTCACCCACTCCACTCGCCCAGACTGCCGCAAGAGCTCTGTCGCCATGGCTTCGTCGACGGAGCTCCCCCGCGCCGAGACATGCCCACGCCTCTAGCTACGCTCGCCTTCGTTGCCGCCCAGCTCCACGCCTCCGCCGCCGCCGCTTTCGCCGACCTACGCTTGTCGTAGCTGTGCTTCGGCTCGGTGCGCCCACCACCACGCTCGCCAGGTGTTCGACATTTGGCCGCATTCGGCCATGGACTCTGACGGCGACGAGGTGCTGTCCACTGACTCTGACGAGGGCGAGATATTCGCCATGGATTCCGACGACGAGGAGTTGCTAGCCGAACTGCTGGAGGAGGAGAGCGCCGAGATCGCCGAAAGTGAAGAGCACTTGCAGATTCTCGCATCGCTCGCCCAGCTGTACATGCAGATGGCGAAGCCGAAGCGCGGTGGTTCGGCGCCAGGTCGCATGAAGTGCAAGGCGAGACAGAGTATAGAGGGCTATTGCATGTTGTACGCCGACTACTTCGCCGACCAGCCACTCCATGGAGAGGACGTGTTCCGCCGCCGTTTCAGGATGAGCCGGAAGCTCTTCCTCAAGATCATGAATGCCATCCGGGAGTTTGACCCATATTTCCTTTGCAAGAAGGACTGCACCAGCTTGGTTGGGTTTTCCTCGCTTCAGAAGTGCACCGTGGCAATGAGGTTGCTTGCATATGGCGCGCCGGCTGACAGTGCCGATGACTATCTCCGCATCGCCGAGTTCACTGCCCTTGATTGCTTGTACAGATTCCGCAGAGCAGTGATTGCAGTGTTCGGGGAAGAGTACTTGAGATCACCCACTGCTGAAGACACTGCTCGTATCCTCGCAGTCAATAAAAGTAGAGGATTTCCTGGTATGCTTGGAAGCATAGATTGCATGCATTGGAAGTGGAAGAACTGTCCATTTGAATGGCAAGAAATGTACAAAGGCCACAAAGAAGGATGCACTGTGATACTTGAGGCAGTTGCTACCCATGATCTTTGGATCTGGCACTCCTTCTTTGGCATGGCAGGATCGAACAACGACATCAACGTCCTCAACTCCTCAACTGTCTTTTCCAAGCTTGTTGAGGGTCATGCTCCCCCTGTGGAATTTGAGATCAACGGGCATCACTACAACAAGGGATACTATCTAGCAGATGGCATCTATCCAAGATGGCCAACATTTGTGAAGACTATCTTAGGCCCAATGCTCCCCAAGCATTATCACTTTGCCAAGGAACAGGAAGCTTGCAGGAAGAACGTGGAGCGGGCATTTGGTGTGCTCCAGCAGAGGTTTGCAGTTGTCCGGTTCCCTGCTATGACCTGGTCGAAAGATCAGATGTGGGAAGGGATGAATTGTTGTGTGACCTTGCACAACATGATCATTGAGGATGAGAAGAAGGATCCGATGAGTTTGCTCAAGGAGGACGAGCCATACCATCTACAGGGTCCTCTTGCCAAGCCTGATTATCAGGTGCCTCCAACATGGGCTGCATTCATCGCAATGCGTCAGGAGATCCGAGATCCGGCGATGCATCAACAGTTGCAGGATGATCTTGTCGAGCACCTATGGACACGCAGGGGCAACACGACGTAGATGCTGAGCATGAACTAGCCGAACTTGGCCGAAATATGTTGTAATTTTATTGCAGGCCGAACTATGTTTACAGTACGCTGAACTCTGTTTAAAATTTCGCCGAACTTTGGTCTCAAAGTGTTCTGTAATCATCGTATATCGAACTAACGCCGAAATTTGAGTGAATTTTAGCCGAATTTGAACCGAATTCTAGCGGGAACGGGCGACCCGGAAACTCGGCCTGGGTACGCGAGTGGGAAACAGGGCATACCCAGACCAAAAACTTGCGCCGTCCGAGCGAAGTTTGGTCCGGATTTTAGCCTAGGTTTGGAATGCTCTTAGAGAGAGGCCGGCCAGCCGGCTGCACAAGAAAAAGGAGACGTCAGAGGAAGAGAGACGCCGCTCGTGAGGGACATGCGAAAAGAAAACGAACCGGTTTGACTATAGGTAGGGGCATTGGTGGTTAATTAATCTAGACAATTCAGAAGCCAACGCGATGGAAGCAGGGTACAGGTGCTTTGAGAATAACACTACTAGTAAAAACTAGCTGTGTTGGTGGAATCAGCTACGAAAAATTTCCGTTCGGTTAGCTTTTAGCTTTATAAAGCAGAACTAAACACACACCGATGAAACTAAACCGTAATGACGAATATGATTTTGCGCCGACAACGTCTTTGAACAGTGGTCCCATCCTAAGAAAGATGGTGATGATTTAATTTTGAGATTTATATAACTTTTTTAATTTTGAGAAACACTAAACATGATTCTTTTAAAAATCCTTAAGAGATGAAGAACATATCGAGAGAAGAGAGTTTAAGAATTGATGTCAACACGTGCTTTCCCGATAATTAGAACGAATGATTTGGCACACGTGTCTTGTGTTAATAGTATTACATACCAACCACGAGCCCTCTGTACTTAGATGCGTGTTTATTGTTTTAGCTAGTACAAAATATTACTGGTCATGCACGACAAGGTCCGAAAGGCGACAGGCGGGGATGAGTTTCAAATTTTGAACTCGTCGCTGGCGAGATCTGTTCGGCCTAGCCGGTGCATCCGTGGCCCTCGCCATGACTTGCGCCCTCTCTGGGCCGGCGGCACCGCCGCTGCGCTGGAGGGCCTCGTCGACGTCGGTCTTCGAAGGCTGCCGCCCGGGTTGGTCGTCGGCGTCTGTCCTCCTCCGTCCTGAAGCAGGTCGCCTTGTCCTGCTCAACGGTGCTGGCGTCGTTGTCGACGTGCGCGACCGCCGCGGTGAATACGTCCAGCAGGGAGCCTCGATCCCTTACCTTCCCGGCACACACGGTCAAGGTTGGGGCCCGCATCATCTCGCCGCCGGGCTCACCAGAACTGCTGCCGCCTCGGCCGCTGTCCCCGGAGAAGGTCGCGGAGCTCGCTGATCTCCACGGCCAGGCTTGGGGGGACGTCGAGGACGAGGTGGCGATGGTGGGCGCCCAGGAGGAACCGCCGGCGGTGATTCTTGGCGTGCGGGCGGACGGTGAGGTCTCCGGCGAGGAGCACGGCGTCCCCCGGCCCCGATGTGTCTCTAACCTTATCCTACCCTCCCTGGGGGACTTCGTCTCGCTGGCATGCGCTGCCTCGCGGCGGCCTCGCCGGCGGGGAGGACCCCTGGCGCGGGCGGCCATGGTGGCGCCCCAGCAAGGATGGGGGCTATTGGGGAGGGGGCCACGTCGGGCTGTTGTGGGCGAGACCCTCGTTGGGCTGGCGTGCCGGGCTACATGTGGGCCACGGCCCGCGAGTGGCCGGATAAGCCACGCCCAGGACTGGCCGAGGCTGCCCGTTTCAACCCGCGCGGGCGGTGCTTTGTTGAGTCCCACCAAGCCTGCGACGGCCCAGCCTGCCGGGGAGCCCAGGTCTGACCCGTTGACGCCCAGAACAGTTAGGGATCCGCCCCTGTGTCCGACCCCGCCCTCAGAGCTCCTGTCCTGTCGCCTTCGCCGACCCCATCCCCCCCCCTCATCGCTCGTTCCTGGAAGCCCTCATGGCGCCTCGCCTCCGCAACCCGCCGCCAGAGCCTCGCCGTGACTCCCCCTGCCGCGAGTCCCCCCTGCCGCGCCGTGCGTCCCCCCGCCGCGGTCCCTCCCCCCACTGACGCCCTCTGCCCCAGCGTGGCCCCCAGGGGTCCTACCGGATGTCGGCTCGCCGTTCGCCTCCGCCTCCACGTCATCAGGCCGGCCGGCGCCCCTCCCGTTCTCCTCCCCGCGCCCGCCGTCAGGTGGAGGAGCAGAGGAGGGCCTCCCGCGTCCATCTGCCGAGAACAGGGAGCGGGAGCGTCGCTTGCGGGAGGCTGCGCTGTAGGCCCAGGCCGCTACTGCGGGCCCGATGGCCCCCCGGGTGGGGCGCGCGGACGCTGGACCCTGACGCGAGGCGGCCCCCCCGGCCCCGACTGCGACTGCGGCTTCGGCGCGGCCCGAGTCCGACATTGGCGTGCCGGCAGTTCCCAAGAAGAAAAAGAAGAAGAGTAAGAAGAAGCGCAAGGTCTCATTTTCGGAGGGTGTGGCATTGGCTCCCGTCCCCGGGTGCGTCGGGCTTGGCCCCGGGGGCGAGCTCGGGTGTCGAGAACGGCCGCGTTCTGGCGGCAGCTATTCCCCGCACTAGGGAGACGCTAGAGTATTATGGAAATGGCGTTGACGGCGGTTTCTACTTCATCGACCTGGGGGTGCCAATGACCGTCCCGGAGACTCTAGCTCGAGTGTCGATTCTGCCGGACCAGGACCCATCGCTCTCGGTGGAGGTGACGGAGGCCCTTCTCCAGGAGGAGCTCAGTGCGTCCCTGCCTGGCTTCGAGTGGCCGGTGTGCCGCTTCTCCGCCTCTGAGTTTGTGGTCTCGTTCCTGCCAGTGGTGATCCTTCGTATGTGCTCCCTAGGGTCCTCTTTCATGCTGCCGCTTCACCAGCTGCAGGTCTCCATCCAGCCCTCTTCGGCCGCCCAGGAGACGGTGGCCACCCTCTCGGAGGTCTGGGTCCGTCTCCACGGGCTCCCGCTCGAGGCCCGGAGGCCCGAGGTGGTGGCGCTCGTGGCTCAGACGATGGGCAAGCTGACGGAGGTCGACGTGGGCTCGCTCTCGGGCCTTGGAGCGGTTCGGATGCGCCTCCTCTGCCCGGCTCCTTCGGTGTTCCCGGTCTCCCTGCCACGCTTCTTCTTCGACCGGGTGGGGCGCAACCTCTTGGTGGAGCTCGACGAGGAGGTGGCCGCCCCTGAGGCCAGCCCCCCGTCGCCCACTCCCCCACCGGCTATTTGGCGGTGCTGGTGCGGGAGGGGGCAGCTCGGGGGACAAGAACTCGGACAGCGACCTAGGGTCAGACCCTGAGTCCCCGCTGGCCACCGACGCATCTCCTCCGCCTCCTTCCCCGCCACAGGGAGCGTCCGAGGGCGTCTCCCCCTCCCGGCGGCTAGCCTCTCGGGAGGAGTCCCCTTCTTTCCTAGGAGGCGCCCCCTCTCGCTGAGCGCTCCGGCCAAGCTGGCCTCGGTCGACCTCCCTCGCTGCTACTGTCCTGAACCTCCGGTCTCCATCGGCCTTGACATTGCGCAGTACGGATCCAACCTGACCCCGGCCCTCTCGCCTCGGCCTGGTCGGAACAGTGGCAGAGCGGGCGTCTCGTCAGGTGGCGGCACGTGATGAGTTTTCAGTTACCACCTCTGCCCCTGTAGCTTTTTCTTCAGACCCTGGTCCTTCTGGTTTGCCTGGTTCCCCGTTCTTTGTTTTGTCCAAGGTTTCGCTTGCTCACCTAGGAGGAGTGGCTGATGACTGTGGGATTGTCTTCTGTGGCGAGAAAGGGACGAAGCTCGAGCAGCTGGCGGCCATTAAGGCGCGGGAGGGGTATGCGGGATCAATCGCTGCTACCCGGGCGCGAGACGCCCGGGAGCGGGAGCGCTCTCGTATCCTGGCCGAGGATAGGTCCGTCGGACCTGGCCCCGACGGGGATCCCCCTCCTGCACCTGATGCGCGGGAGATCACTCACAGGCCGACCCCCCCAGGTAGACCTCGTGGGAAACCTCCCAAGACAGCTATGACCCTCCCTCTTACTCCTCGTGCCCGCTTCGTCCTCGCGAAGGGGACCACCCCGGCCTGAGGTATCCTGATGGACATCCTCCGGGCCTTCTGGTTGTTCATTTGGAACATCCGGGGGTTCGGGCACGAGGGCAGGCGCTGACAGATCAAGGAATACATCCGCAGGGAAGTATCGGATATTGTCAGGCTTCAGGAGACGATTCGCCAAGACATCTCCATCGTCGAATTGGAGGCCCTTAGCAGCTTCAAGTTCTCCTAGTCCTGGCTCCCTTCTTCAGGCCACTCGGGGGGGGGGGGTCATCCTGGGGGTAAATGAGGATACCTTTGAGATTGATGGTATGGACCGCGGGGAATTCTTTGTGAGCATGGCCCTCACACATAGACAATATCGCTTCAAATGGGAGGTGATGATTGTCTATGTCCCCGCGGACCATAGGAGGTCCGCTGACTTCTTGCTGGAGCTTAAGTCGAAAGTGGAACGGACTGAGATCCCGGTGGTTATCGCCGGTGACTTCAATCCGATCCGGTTTGCTGAAGACAAGAGGTCGGCGAATGTGGACCTCCCTAGGATGCGTGTGCTTAACGACTGCATCGCGGATCTGGCCCTTCGCGAGATTGTGCGTGTGGGCGCTAGATATACTTGGACAAATAAACAACTTCACCCCATCCGCAGTGTCCTCGACCGTGTCTTTGTCTCCGTTGAGTGGTAGGTGGCCTTCCCCCTGTGCTCCCTCAAGGCGGTCACTAGGATTGGGTCTGATCATACCCCTCTCCTTCTCTCCTCAGGAGGGGGACAACCACCGCGTCTGAACCGATTCCACTTTGAATCTTTCTGGTTACAAAAATAAGGATCTTTGGAGGTGGTCCGGTCGAGGTGGTTGTCGGCGATTACCTCAACCCCTCGGGTATACTGTGCTATGGATATCTGGCACCATTGTGCCAAACTATCTCCGAAGTTCATGAGGGGTTGGGGGGATAACTTGGGTGCTGAGCTTCGGAACCAGAAGGAGACCATTCTGGGGGAAATTCAGGATTTGGACCGGGAGGCTGACCAAGATGGCCTCTCGGCCGAGGCTTGGTCCCTTAGGTACTCCCTTGAGACCTCCATTATGGAGATCTACAAGGGAGAGGAGACGTTCTGGCGACAGCGGAGTCGCTAGAACTGGATTGTCCAGGGGGAGTCGAACATAGCCTACTTCCACGCCATTGCCAATGGCAGGAGGAGGAAGTGCTCGATCCCCTGCCTCTAGGCGGACGGGGTTCTGTTGGAGTCTCCATAGGCCCTTTCCACCCATATTTATGCCTTCTACCGGTCCCTCTTCTCGGCGTCCCTGCCTTCGGGCATCTCGCTTGCCCCGGACTTTTGGTCTGGGGAGGCGCTTGTCTCCCATGAGGAGACTGCGATGCTCACCCTCCCATTTCTTCCGGGGGAGGTGTTGGCGGCCCTGAAAGCCATGAAGTCTAGTTCGGCTCCGGGCCCAGATGGGCTGCCCATGAGCTTCTTCCAGACTTTTTGGGACCAGCTTCAGTCGGTGATCATGCAGATGTTCCAGGAGCTCTACACGGGGACTTTGGTGATGTCACGCCTGAACCTTAGCGTTATTACCCTGATCCCCAAAGTAGTGGGAGCCATGGATATCCGCCAATTCTTCCCAATCACAGTGATCAATGTCATCCAACGTCTGTTCGCCAAGGTCTGTGCCTTTCGTCTCGCTCCGTTCTTGGAGCGACTCACCCATCCCCTCCAGTTCGCCTTCCTAAAGGGACGCCTTATTCACGATGATGTCCTGGCGCTTCATAAAATTATTCATGAAGTGAAGGTGCTGCGTCAGAAAGGGGTGTTCCTCAAACTGGACTTCCAGAAGGCCTATGATCGCTTGGACTGGGCCTTCTTTAGGCTAGTACTGGAGAGGAGGGGGTTCGACGACCGCCTGATCTGCTGGATCATGCAGTTCGTGATGAGTGGACAAATGGCTATCAACATCAATGGGGAGATTGGCCCATATTTTAGTTCGTCCTGTGGGGTTAGACAAGGGGACCCGATCTCCCCCTCATGTTTAACATCGCGGTGGATGCCCTGGCTGAGATTCTAGACAGAGCCAAAGTGGGCCACCTGATCCCCGGAGGTGGGGTCTCCCACCTCCAGTATGCGGATGACACCATATCATGGTGCAGGGTTCAGACCTCGACATTATTAACTTAAAGTTCCCGCTCCTTTGTTTCGAATCGTTGTCTGGGCTGACGATCAACTTCGACAAGAGCGAGGTTATGATCCTCGGGTACTCTGAGGAGGAGCGACAGCGGATCGCGGATAATTTGAACTGTAGGCTGGCTAACTTCCCCATTACGTATCTGGGGATGCCCATTCGGGAGACCAGGGTGTTGATTAGAGACCTAGCCCCCTCAGTGTCTAGGGTGCGCTTAAGTGCGGAGCCGTGGAGAGCGCGCCTGACGTCCAAGGGGAGCAAGTCGGTCCTAATTAACTCGTGTCTCTCTAGCCTTCCCATGTACCAGATGAGACTGTACCTCCTGCCAGAAGGGACTCATGCCGACTTCGCAAAAGAGTTGTCTAGGTTCTTTATATATGCTTGCCGTGGTCTGTCGCATGGTTGGCTAGCTCCACGGTACCGGTGCGGCAGATCCCATGCGGTGTTGAACCGCTCAGCCTTTGCGTGCGACATGGGAGCTTCACCGCTGGAGTCATCTCCCACAGAAACGATGCAACGACAGTGTGGCTGCACGTCTCATCTCCATGTGGTATCCTCCATCATGCTCTCTCGCTGTAATATAATCTGACATGCTGAAATCGTCATACAGCATTGAGCCGAGAGCTATAATGAAGAATTTACAAGCGAAAGTGATCCAACCTCAAAACGGAATAGATCAACACTTGTCGCAACTCCAAATCCAAATTTCCAAGCATATAAACTTGCCGTAGTCCTCCGTCGATGGATGCACCGCCCACCATCACACACAGTCCTCCCGATGACCCTGAGCGAAGGACATGAGGAAGGATTAGCGGTCGACGCCTAGACGAGAGGCACAATGGAAAATTAATATGCTGAGCTTATATGAGGGAACTGGGCAGGCACAGTGGAAAATTAATGTGCACCACCATACGAATTCGAAAGGAAACGGAAGAAGACATAATAGATATAGAATTACTCGCACGGTTAAATGGCGGCAGCGCCACGGACGAGAGAGAAGCCCAGATCGTGTGCATAGTTTGTTTGCCCATTTAATAGTTTCATAGATATTTGGCCCAGTTAACATAGGGGCACCCATATTGGCCTGCGGAGTAGCAGCACAGATATATATATATATATATATATATAGCCACGCTTACCGGGCGAGTTGATGCTGAAAATAAGCCAAAGCAAAGTTAGGGAACAAGGAAACAATCAGGTGCGTCCGAATACTTGATCCAACAGCAGACGAACTCAAAATGCTATGGAAGGCAGTAGGTAGTTACATTTTACTGTTTCTTAATACATGTATAAACGAGCATGTACAGATTCGGAATAAACCTCTTCGAATAAGACACGTCTAGATACATTATCTTTACAAAACTAAAACATTTTATATTATGAAACGGAGTGAGTACTTATCAAGTTTCTTTTCTAGGGATCACACTATAGCTGAGTAGGATCCTAAAAAGCATGGCAGCCTTGTTTTTTTCTTTTTTTGAAAGGCATCGCAGTTTTGTTTCAGTAGAGGAGAGTACATGTTGTGATAATGACCTGTAGAGGAGGAGGCTGCACCGGCTGCTGGCTTGTGGCTTTGCAAACGGCAGGCCTACCTGGTTTGGTTGCGAGAAGTTTCGAGGAAGCAACAAACCTTCCATATACAAGTGTATGCACGGGCATTGTCCCCATTAACTTATCTTGGACATTCTCCGCAGGCAACTTATCCCGTACTTCTCAGTAGTAGTAATTTTTTTGGAGCGGGGAAACTGCTTGGCGGACCGTTGGTTCGTTGGTTGGTTGGTTGGCAGAAATTTCGCCGAAGGAACATGGCCTTCCATATAAGTGTAGGCATCAAAGCACGGGCCTTGTTTCTCTTGCCCTTTATTTCCATTCTCGGCGATCAAATTCTCTGCTAGCTACGTACTGTGTTGGTCCTTTTTTTTTCCTTTGATTCACATCGTTCTACGATTACTACGTCTTAGTCCCGTCTCTTTTTACACTCCTTTTTCTTAACTGGATAATTATACGTACTCGATTTGTAGCATTGATCACCTGTACATTGTAGCATGATTCATAGCTCTGATCTGCTGTGCATTGTAGTATAATTTATATCTTTGATATGTTGTTCATTTTATCTTATGTACTTCGTTGGCTTCATCTGCAGTAGAATGTAGATTATTTTTATTCAGCACGAGCTCGGCCATGCATGAAGATGATGGGAAAATGCGCCCTGCAGCGAAAAGGGAAGGATCCCGCTACCTCTCGATAAAACATTCTCCTATTTCTATCATTTTGTCTCCCTCCCAATTCCAAATCTAACATTTTCCCTACCCATCGAGCTCCATTGCCAGATCAAAGAGAAAGGCAAGCGGCGCCCTCATCTCCTGTCAGTTGGCGGGGGCGATGACGACAAAACTACTACCTCCTTTTCGTCATGTTCTCCTCCACTTGCACCGATGATTGTAACTAATCACTCCTCCACCTCATCGAGTTCATCTATGATATTGATATGGTTCTGTAGATCTAGATCTTGTGTTGGATCATGTGTAGTGTTTGCCATGTCAGATCATCTATATCTTCTCTAGATTTAGTTCTTGTGTACTGGTCGTGTGTCTTATATTGTGCTACATCTATGTATTTTTTATATTGTGCTCTCATGCGTGTTTAATGTAGGATTCGCTGTGTGACAACTTTACCCACGCCTTGGTCAACTTTGGCGAGTCGCAAATCCCTTCGTATGTGGATTATTCTTAACCCGAACTTGTGAATAAAGTGTGGGTGTCACAAAGCGTTGCAAGCAATTGCCACGACCCTGTGTAGATCCTGGTGAAAAAGGTTGTTGCACAAGTTTGCAGCGAAGATTGCTAAGGATGGGAAGTGTGAGAAGGCGCACAAGGATGAGAAAGTTGCAGCCAAGGGGACCATGAAATGGATGCCCTTCATGTCGACCTTCATTCTTAAGAAGATGTTCGAGCTCATCAATACCTGCACCCAAATCGACAAAGGGCCTAAAGGAGGTTCTTCTGACTGTCATTGCAAATGCTCTGTTCGAGCACCGTGCAACTGGCTGTAGCTCTACTCAGGCACTTGAGGAAGTGGAGGGTAAGGAGGCTCACCATTAGCAGGCTCATGGATCATCTTAAAAAGTGAGGACCATTTCGAGCACGTCATGGCTAGCACACAATCACCCACATTGGATTTGGAATCGAACCAGATGCAAGATACTTCATGATCATCCTAGACGCCTCCTTCTCCGTCAAGATGAGATCACTAAACGTCGCCGATAGAGTTGCCGATAACTCCTCATCACCCTTTGCTGAAGGCAAGGATGGAGCCCTAGATCGGGGCAAGACCCCAACCATAGCACAAGGATAGCAGGGAAGCGATAAGAACAATGCCTCCCCTGAGATCACAAGGATAGCGGGGAAGTAGCTTACATATTAGGCATAAAGATTTATAGAGATAGATCGAAACGCCAAATATCATTGTCACAAAGTACATATTTGGACAAAGTTCTAAAGAGGTTTGGAATGGAAGATAGCAAGAAAGGGTTCTTGCCCATGTTGCCCAATACGACCTTGAGTAAAACTCAAAGTCCGACATCGGCAGAAGATAGAGAAAGGATGAGTAAGACTCCCTATGCCTCAGCCATAGGATCTCTAATGTATGCCATGCTATGTACTAGACCCGACATCGCATATGCTGTTAGTTTAACTAGCAGATATCAAAGTGATCCAGGAGTGGATCATTGGACAGCGGTCAAAAACATCCTTAAGTACTTGAGAAGAACTAAGGATATGGTTCTTTCTTATGGAGGTGATGAACAGCTCGTTGTTAATGGTTACACCGATGCTAGTTGGAACACCGATCCAGATGATTCTAAATCACAATCTGGATACGTATTTATTTTGAATGGTGCAGCAGTTAGCTGGAGGAGTGCAAAGCAAAGCGTTGTGGCGAGATCTTCAACTGAATCGGAATACATGGCTGCTTCGGAGGCTTCACAAGAAGCGATATGGATGAAAGAGTTCATTACAGAGCTGGGTGTGGTTCCTAGTGCGCTGGACCCAATGTCTATCTACTGTGATAACATGGGCGCCATAGCCAATGCGCAAGAACCAAGGTCACACAAGAAGCTGAAGCATATCAAGCTACGTTTTCACGCTATTCGAGAACATATCCAGGATGGGGATATAAAGATTTGCAAAGTACACACAGATCTGAATGTGGCGGATCCGTTGACTAAACCTCTCCCGAGGGCAAAACATGACCAACACCAAACTGCCATGGGTGTTCGGTATATTACCATGTAATCTAGATTAGATGACTCTAGTGCAAGTGGGAGACTGTTGGAGATATGCCCTAGAGGCAATAATAAATATAGTTATTATTATATATCTTTGTGTTTATGATAAATGTTTACATTCATGCTATAATAGTATTAACAAGGAAACCATTAATACTTGTGTGATTTGTAAACTTAATTTGAAGTCCCTAGTATAGCCTCTATACTTCACTAGCTTGTTGGTTGATTGATGATGTGGTTTCTTTGTCATGAACATTGAGATGTTATCAACAACAAGATCATATCGTTAGGAGAATGATATGGTGGACATACTCCTATAGACAAGCGTAGCATAAAGATCAAGTCATTTTAATAGTTCAATTGCTATATGCTTTCTGATACATAGTAACCTAATTCCTTCGACCATGAGATCATGCATATCACCTTTACTGGATGGATGCTTTGATGTCATCAAACACCACACCGTAACAGGGTGGCTATAAAGGTGGCATTGAGTGTTCGGAAAGTATTGGTTGAAACACATGGATCAAGAGTGGGATTTGTCCATCCACATGACGGATAGATATTCTCTGGGCCCTCTCGGTGAAATGTCATTCAATTAGCTTGCAAGCATGTGACTTGGTCACAAGGGATCACATATCACGGGAACGAGAAAAGAGTACTTATCAGTAACGAGGATGAACTAGGTATGCAGAGATACCGACGATCATAACCTTGGATAAGTAACATATCGTGAGACAAAGGGAAATTGGTATCGTATGTAAGTGGTTCATTCGATCGCAAAGTAATCGTAGAAATATGTGGGAGCCATATGAATTTCCAGATTCCTCTATTGGTTATTGTTCGGAGAAGTGTCTCGATCATGTCCGCATAATTCACGAACCGTAGGGAGACACACTTAAGGATTCGACGTTGTTTGAGTAGTTATGGTATTATGAGAAAGAGACCGAATGTTGTTCGGAGTCTCGGATGTGATCCGGGATATCACGAGGTGATCCGGAATGGTCCGGAGAATAAGATTCATATAAGGAAAGTCCCGTTTCGGAGTTGGGGAATGGTTCCGGTGTTTTCATCGGGAACATTCTAGAAGGTCCCGGAATGTCCGGCACTCCGGGGGGGAAAGGGTACATGAATGTGTCATTGCATGTTGGAATGATTGCATCATGTACTAAGTGTTCTCGCTGTCCGAAATAAAGGGTTAATTCAAATCCTAAATTGAAAAAGTCAAACTGCCAGTTTTCGGTCAAACTGCCAGTTTTCGGAAAGAGGAGAAAGAGGAGGAGAGGTGGAGGCCGAGTTGGAGGAGGGTTCCTCCCCTTGGCCGGCGCACCTCCCAAGGCCGAGTTGGGGAGGAACTCCTCCCCTTGGCCGCCGGCCCTCCCACCTATAAAGGGAGGGGCAGGGCTCCTCCTCTAGACACAACACAAGTTTCCTATCCTCTAAACTAAACCCTAGATCTAAACCCCGGTTTAGAGCTATTTCGGTTTAGAGCCTTCTAATTGGTTTAGAGCCCTCTAATTGGTGTGTCTAATTACTAGACCACTAATAGCCTCTCTCATAAGCTCCACCATACTCGCACCGGCTTAAGGCGAAGCCCTGCGGGATTTCCCCTCTACCTCCGGTACCACGCCGTTGTGCTGCCGGAATCGCGAGGAGAGTGCTACAACCTCCGCTGCCTGCTGGAACAAGGGAGAGGAAGGTCTTCGTCGAGTACCGAACGTGTGACCGACTGCGGGGGCGCTGCTGGAACGTGGCGCCGGAAGGATCGTCTACGCGATCTTGAGATCGGAAAGAGTACGACTACATCACCCACGAGAATCTGCTCTCGTTAAACACTTTGGAATCTTCGAGGGTGAGTTATTCCATCGACTCGTTGCTACAATCTAGTAGATAGATCTTGGCTTGTTTGTTTGTATGCGATAGAAAATTTTTGTTTTCCATGCTACGAACCCCTACAGTGGTATCAGAGCCGTGTCTATATGTAGATCTGTTGCACGAGTAGAACACAATGGTCATTGTGGGCGTTGATGCTTTTATTGTAGATTGCTTTTTGTGTACTTTGCATCTTGCGGTATGTTGGGATGAAGCGGCCCGGGCTAACCTTACATGACATCGTTCATGAGACTTGCTCCACGCTTGACATGCAACTCGTTTTGCATAAGTGGCTTTGCGGGTGCCTGTTTCTCCTAGCATAGTAAAGATCCAATTTACAACGGGTGATCAACAATGCTAGTATCAATGTTGTGGTTCTTGTTCGTAAGTTAGAACGACACTTATGGAAAGCCCCAAACCACGTAAAATATGCAAAGAAAGTAGAAGCGTCTAACTTTGTTTTGCAGGGGTGTGCAGTGATGTGATATGGCCATGATTGTGATTATATTTGATGTATGCAATGTTCCTTATTGTAAGTTGGCAACCGGCAGGAGCCATATGGTTGTCTTTAATTTCTGTTAAGACCTGCGTGTCTATTCAAAATAGTTGTAATAGTTGAAGCTGGTGGACGACAACCATGGAGAAGCGTCATTGACCTTGATGCTATGCCGGTGATGATGGAGATCATATTCGTGCTTGAAGATGGAGATCGGAAGCACAAAGAAGAAAGGCCATATCATATCACATATTATGAATTGCATGTGATGTTAATCCTTTATGCATCTTGTATTGCTTAGTAGACGACGGTAGCATTATAAGATGATCCCTCATGCACATAAATTTCAAGTTCTAAAGTGTTCACCCTTAGTATGCACCGTTGCCAAAGCTTGCTGCTTCGAAGCACCACGTGATGATCGGGTGTCTTTGATTCCGCGGGTGAATACAACGTAAGCAAGCCAGATTTGCTTATGCGGAAGCTAAGGTTTGATCTTGACGAGCCTAGCATGTACAGACATGGCCTCAGGAACACGGATCGCCGAAAGGCAAAGCATGAATCATATAGTAGATATGATGAACATGATGATTGTTCGCCATTAAAACTATATCAGCTCTCGTGATGATCGGTGTTGATGTAGTGGATTTGGTTCGTGTGATCACTAAAACAATGTGAGGGATGTTGTTTTGAGTGGGAGTTCACCTAGTTTAATTTCATTAATTAATTTGAACTCAATTTGTCATAAACTTAGTCTAAACTATTGCAAATATGTTGTAGATCAATGGCAGCCCCTACCATCAATTTTAATGCGTTCCTAGAGAAAGAAAAGTTGAAAAACAATGGAAGCAACTTCGCGGATTGGTTCCGCAATTTGAGGATTGTCCTCACAGCTGGTAATTTGACCTATGTGCTGGATGCACCGCTAGGTGACCCACCTGCAGCTGATGCTACCGATGAAGTAAAGAATGTTTACCTCGCTCGGAAGAATCAGTACTCCATAGTTCAGTGTGCTATCTTGTATGGTTTAGAATCGGAGCTTCAGAAAAGGTTTGAAGAGTCAGATCCATATGATATTGTCGAGGATCTCAAATTAATCTTTGAGACTCATGCGGCAATTGAAAGTTATGAAGCTTCTGAAAAGTTCTTTAACTGCAAGATGGAAGAGGGTAGCTCCGTCAGTGAGCATGTGCTTAAGATGTCTGGGCACGCAAATAAACTTCAAAGTTTGGGTATAGTGATTCCTAATACTTTGGGAGTTTACCGCATCCTCCAATCACTACCACCAAGTTACAAGAACTTTGTGATGAACTACAACATGCAGAACATGAACAAAGAGTTGCCAGAACTATTTGCTATGTTAAAATCTGCAGAAGTGGAGATCAAGAAAGAGCACCAAGTGTTGATGGTCAATAAGACCACCAAATTCAAGAAAGGCAAGTCTAAGCAAAAGGGACACTTCAAGAAGGGTGGTAAGAAAGTTACCACGCCGACGAAGAAGACCAAGGCTGGACCTAAGCCTGAAACTGAGTGCTTTTACTGCAAGGGAGAAGGTCACTGGAAGCGGAATTGCCCAAGGTACTTGGCGGATTTGAAGAACGGCAACATCAAGAAGAAAGGTATATCTGATATACATGTTATTGATGTGTATCTCACTAGTACTCGTAGTAGTGCCTGGGTATTTGATACTGGTTCGGTTGCTCATATTTGTAACTCGAAACAGGAGCTGCAGAATAAACGGAAGCTAGTGAAGAACGAGGTGACGATGCGCGTAGGAAACGGATCAAAGGTTGATGTGATCGCGGTCGGCACGCTACTTCTTCATCTACCATCGGGATTAGTTTTATACTTAAATAATTGTTATTTGGTGCCTGCGTTAAGCATGAACATTATATCAGGATCTTGTTTATTGCGAGACAGTTACTTGTTTAAATCCGAGAATAATGGTTGTTCGATTTATATGAGTAATGTGTTTTATGCACATGCACCTTTGATAGATGGTCTATTCATATTGAATCTCGATAGTAGAAATACACATATTAATAACATTGAGGCTAAACGTTTGAAATCAAGCGATAATTTGACCTATATGTGGCACTGTCGTCTTGGTCACATTGGAGTGAAGCGTATGAAGAAACTCCATTCCGATGGACTTCTTGAATCACTTGATTTTGAATCACTTGAAAGATGCGAAGCATGTCTGATGGGTAAAATGACTAAGACTCCATTTTCTGGTATAATGGAGCGAGCTACGGACTTACTGGAAATCATACATACCGATGTGTGTGGTCCAATGAGTGTAGCATCGCGCAGTGGTTATCGTTATGTTCTTACCTTCACGGATGACTTGAGTAGATATGGGTATATCTATTTCATGAAACATAAGTCCGAAACTTTCGAGAAGTTTAAGGAGTTTCAAAGTGAGGTAGAGAATCAACGTAACAAGAAGATTAAATTTCTACGTTCTGATCGTGGAGGTGAATATCTAAGTTACGAGTTTGGCGAGCATTTAAAGAAGTGCGGAATACTTTCACAATTGACACCGCCGGGAACACCACAGCGTAATGGTGTGTCTGAACGTCGTAATCGAACTCTCTTAGATATGGTTCGTTCTATGATGTCAATTACAGATTTACCGCTAACATTTTGGGGTTATGCATTAGAAACAGCCGCATTCACTTTAAATAGGGCACCATCTAAATCCGTTGAAACAACACCGTATGAATTATGGTTTGGGAAGAAACCTAAATTGTCGTTCCTTAAAGTTTGGGGATGCGAAGCCTATGTAAAGAAGTTACAGCCGGACAAGCTTGAACCCAAAGCGGAAAAATGCGTCTTCATAGGATACCCGAAGGAAACTATTGGGTATACCTTCTATCATAGATCCGAAGGCAAAATCTTCGTTGCCAAGAATGGATCCTTTCTAGAGAAGGAATTTCTCTCGAAAGAAGTGACTGGAAGGAAAGTAGAACTCGACGAGGTTGTCGAACCTTCTCTCGAAATTGCGAGTAGCGCAGCACCGGAAGAAGTTCCTGTGGTGCCTGCACCAATAAGAGAGGAAGCTAATGATGGTGATCATGAAACTTCGGTTGAAGTTGCTACAGAGCCTCGGAGGTCAACGAGAAATCGTACCACTCCAGATTGGTATGATTCCGTTATGAATGTCATGTTGGTGGACAACACCGATGACCCCGAGACATATGAGGAAGCGATGATGAACCCAGATTCCAATAAATGGCAAGAAGCCATGAAATCCGAGATTGGATCCATGTACGAAAACCAAGTATGGACTTTGGTGGACTTACCGGATGGCCGGAAGGCTGTCGAGAACAAATGGATTTTCAAGAAGAAAACAGATGCTGATGGTAATGTTACTGTCTATAAAGCTCGACTTGTCGCAAAAGGGTTTCGACAAATTCAAGGAGTTGACTACGATGAGACTTTCTCACCGGTAGCGAAGCTAAAGTCTGTGAGGATTATGTTAGCAATCGCTGCATATTATGATTATGAGATATGGCAGATGGATGTCAAAACAGCATTCCTCAATGGAGACATTGATGAAGAGTTGTATATGATACAACCCAAAGGTTTTGTCGATCCTAAAGATGCTAACAAGGTATGCAAGCTTCAACGGTCCATCTATGGTTTGAAGCAAGCATCCCGAAGTTGGAATCAACGTTTTGATAAGGTAATCAAAAGTTTTGGTTTTATACAAACTTATGGAGAAGCTTGTATTTACAAGAAAGTGAGTGGGAGCTCTGTAGCATTCTTAATACTGTATGTGGATGACATATTGTTGATTGGGAATGATGTAGACCTTCTTAATAGTGTCAAAGAGTATTTGAATAATAGTTTTTCAATGAAGGATCTTGGCGAAGCAGCTTACATATTAGGCATAAAGATTTATAGAGATAGATCGAAACGCCAAATATCATTGTCACAAAGTACATATTTGGACAAAGTTCTAAAGAGGTTTGGAATGGAAGATAGCAAGAAAGGGTTCTTGCCCATGTTGCCCAATACGACCTTGAGTAAAACTCAAAGTCCGACATCGGCAGAAGATAGAGAAAGGATGAGTAAGACTCCCTATGCCTCAGCCATAGGATCTCTAATGTATGCCATGCTATGTACTAGACCCGACATCGCATATGCTGTTAGTTTAACTAGCAGATATCAAAGTGATCCAGGAGTGGATCATTGGACAGCGGTCAAAAACATCCTTAAGTACTTGAGAAGAACTAAGGATATGGTTCTTTCTTATGGAGGTGATGAACAGCTCGTTGTTAATGGTTACACCGATGCTAGTTGGAACACCGATCCAGATGATTCTAAATCACAATCTGGATACGTATTTATTTTGAATGGTGCAGCAGTTAGCTGGAGGAGTGCAAAGCAAAGCGTTGTGGCGAGATCTTCAACTGAATCGGAATACATGGCTGCTTCGGAGGCTTCACAAGAAGCGATATGGATGAAAGAGTTCATTACAGAGCTGGGTGTGGTTCCTAGTGCGCTGGACCCAATGTCTATCTACTGTGATAACATGGGCGCCATAGCCAATGCGCAAGAACCAAGGTCACACAAGAAGCTGAAGCATATCAAGCTACGTTTTCACGCTATTCGAGAACATATCCAGGATGGGGATATAAAGATTTGCAAAGTACACACAGATCTGAATGTGGCGGATCCGTTGACTAAACCTCTCCCGAGGGCAAAACATGACCAACACCAAACTGCCATGGGTGTTCGGTATATTACCATGTAATCTAGATTAGATGACTCTAGTGCAAGTGGGAGACTGTTGGAGATATGCCCTAGAGGCAATAATAAATATAGTTATTATTATATATCTTTGTGTTTATGATAAATGTTTACATTCATGCTATAATAGTATTAACAAGGAAACCATTAATACTTGTGTGATTTGTAAACTTAATTTGAAGTCCCTAGTATAGCCTCTATACTTCACTAGCTTGTTGGTTGATTGATGATGTGGTTTCTTTGTCATGAACATTGAGATGTTATCAACAACAAGATCATATCGTTAGGAGAATGATATGGTGGACATACTCCTATAGACAAGCGTAGCATAAAGATCAAGTCATTTTAATAGTTCAATTGCTATATGCTTTCTGATACATAGTAACCTAATTCCTTCGACCATGAGATCATGCATATCACCTTTACTGGATGGATGCTTTGATGTCATCAAACACCACACCGTAACAGGGTGGCTATAAAGGTGGCATTGAGTGTTCGGAAAGTATTGGTTGAAACACATGGATCAAGAGTGGGATTTGTCCATCCACATGACGGATAGATATTCTCTGGGCCCTCTCGGTGAAATGTCATTCAATTAGCTTGCAAGCATGTGACTTGGTCACAAGGGATCACATATCACGGGAACGAGAAAAGAGTACTTATCAGTAACGAGGATGAACTAGGTATGCAGAGATACCGACGATCATAACCTTGGATAAGTAACATATCGTGAGACAAAGGGAAATTGGTATCGTATGTAAGTGGTTCATTCGATCGCAAAGTAATCGTAGAAATATGTGGGAGCCATATGAATTTCCAGATTCCTCTATTGGTTATTGTTCGGAGAAGTGTCTCGATCATGTCCGCATAATTCACGAACCGTAGGGAGACACACTTAAGGATTCGACGTTGTTTGAGTAGTTATGGTATTATGAGAAAGAGACCGAATGTTGTTCGGAGTCTCGGATGTGATCCGGGATATCACGAGGTGATCCGGAATGGTCCGGAGAATAAGATTCATATAAGGAAAGTCCCGTTTCGGAGTTGGGGAATGGTTCCGGTGTTTTCATCGGGAACATTCTAGAAGGTCCCGGAATGTCCGGCACTCCGGGGGGGAAAGGGTACATGAATGTGTCATTGCATGTTGGAATGATTGCATCATGTACTAAGTGTTCTCGCTGTCCGAAATAAAGGGTTAATTCAAATCCTAAATTGAAAAAGTCAAACTGCCAGTTTTCGGTCAAACTGCCAGTTTTCGGAAAGAGGAGAAAGAGGAGGAGAGGTGGAGGCCGAGTTGGAGGAGGGTTCCTCCCCTTGGCCGGCGCACCTCCCAAGGCCGAGTTGGGGAGGAACTCCTCCCCTTGGCCGCCGGCCCTCCCACCTATAAAGGGAGGGGCAGGGCTCCTCCTCTAGACACAACACAAGTTTCCTATCCTCTAAACTAAACCCTAGATCTAAACCCCGGTTTAGAGCTATTTCGGTTTAGAGCCTTCTAATTGGTTTAGAGCCCTCTAATTGGTGTGTCTAATTACTAGACCACTAATAGCCTCTCTCATAAGCTCCACCATACTCGCACCGGCTTAAGGCGAAGCCCTGCGGGATTTCCCCTCTACCTCCGGTACCACGCCGTTGTGCTGCCGGAATCGCGAGGAGAGTGCTACAACCTCCGCTGCCTGCTGGAACAAGGGAGAGGAAGGTCTTCGTCGAGTACCGAACGTGTGACCGACTGCGGGGGCGCTGCTGGAACGTGGCGCCGGAAGGATCGTCTACGCGATCTTGAGATCGGAAAGAGTACGACTACATCACCCACGAGAATCTGCTCTCGTTAAACACTTTGGAATCTTCGAGGGTGAGTTATTCCATCGACTCGTTGCTACAATCTAGTAGATAGATCTTGGCTTGTTTGTTTGTATGCGATAGAAAATTTTTGTTTTCCATGCTATGAACCCCTACACCATGACCTCCGTATTCTCGAGGCTATGCATCGGACTCGAATGATGATGGTCCCGAAGAAGAAGTTGACGAGGAGGGGTTCGCAGCTAGAGAGGCCGAAATCCATGATACCATATTGGGCCGGGACCATCGGGTGCCTTTGTTTCGTGATCTTAGTCTCGCGGATGAAGCCACGGTTGATGGTGGCAAGGGCATAGTGCTTGGACCAAGGACAAGTTCTTACCGGGATGACAATGAAGTGAATAGTGGCTTTTGCAAAGGATCAAGGTTCACGACCTTGTTGGAATTCAAGCAATGGATACAGGACTTCTCGGTGAAGCATCATCGTCCTTACACGGTCGTGCACTCGGACATCAAGAAGCGTTACACGGTGAAGTGCGAGGAGGAAGGATGTCCTTGGATAGTGTGTGCAAGACCATTCAAGGGAGGTCCCGATTGGCACATATCTAGTTGCGTATCAACTCACATGTGCCGAGGCCCGGTGGTGTATGGCAAGGATGCAAAGAACGAGCACCGTCAACTCACCTTTGAGTTCCTCGCTTATAGGCTATCCAATGACATTGCGTCATTTCCAATAATGACCATCAAGATGGTCATGGAGCTTGTGAAAGCCCTCTTTCACTACGAGGTGAAGTACGGGAAGGCATGGAAGGCTAAGCAAGCCGCATTCAAGATGTTGTACGGTGATTGGGAGGAATCTTATAACCGAATCCCAAGGTTGTTGTTAGCGATGGCTAATGCTAACCCGAGCATGGTTCGTGTGGTTGAACCTTATGGGAACAAGACAAGGATTATAAACGGAAAAACCGTGTGAGTTTTTGGCCGTGCATTTTGGGGTTTTGAGCAATATGTTCGGGCTTTTGAACATTGTAAACCGGTCATCTCTGTTGATGGCACCTTTATGACCGGACAATTCAAAGGCACTATCTTGATTGCAATAGCCAATGACGCCAACAACTGGTTGATTCCTTTGGTGTTTGCTTTGGTGGAGGCGGAAAGCAATGATAATTGGGAGTGGTTCTTCTATCTTTTGAGAACCAAGATATTAACCCCTCAAAGGGAGATATGTGTCATCTCTGACCGTCATCAAGGAATTCTCAATACGGTGATGATTGATATTCCCGGCCATGCTCCATTGCACAATCGTTGGTGCATTAGAAACTTTTGTGCAAACTTCTATAGGGCATGCAAGAGCCAGGATTTGTCCGTTGATCTAAAAGATTGTTGCCTCGCTTTCACGGGACGTTTTTTTTATACTTGTACAACAAATTGCTAGTCAACAAAGAACTCAATGCCGGTGGTCGCGAGTTTCTCAATAGGAACATTGAACATATGGGAAAGTGGGCACGAGCTTTTGATGACGGTGGCCGGAGGTACTTGGTAGAGGCATTTAACAAGTTGCTAAAAGGTGTCCGTGCATTGCCCGTCACGACAATAGTCTGATATACATTCGACATGATGAATGAGTGTTTTCTGAAATACTCACATGAAACTGACCGACATATTGCGGGGGACAACAAGAACAAGTACAAATAAAAGTTCCCACCGAAGGTTGACAATTGGATGCAATTTCAGACAAGGAAAGCGGATTCCCAAGTTGTCACGGAATATGACAATGACAAGCTAATTTACCAAGTTACGGAGCCCGGAGGTACAACGGCTGATGGTGTCCAACACGAAGGCCGAGCTTTCAAGGTCTTGCTCAAGACCTATGAGTGCACATGCGGAAGGCCATCATTGCTTCATCTTGCATGGTCGCACTTGCTCGTGGCATCTCGCAGACGACATTTGGATTACAAAAATCGGCTCATGGTGAGAGAGGCTAAGTTCTCTATTGAGACTACTAAGAAGACATGGGCTCCTAGATTTCATCCATACTTGGACCAATCACAATGGTCGGAGTACCATGGAATTCAACTATGGCCTGATCCGAAATGGAAGGTTGTTGGACATGGAAGACGCAAGACAAAGCGCTTTAGGAGCAACATGGACGGATGGGGACGTGGTGGTGGTCGAGAAACGGGCAACAACCAATTCCAGAGCCTCGTGAGAGAGCCTGGTGTGGAACGTGCAATGGTGAAGGGCACAATGCAAGAAAGTGTTCTCAAAGGAAAAGAGCAAAAGGAAATCAAGGAATTAGTAGCCAACCAAGTAGTAGCCAACAAGCTCCAAGCCAACCAAGTGGTAGCCAACCAAGGACTAGCCAACAAGCTCCAAGCCAACCAAGTGGTAGCCAACCAAGGACTAACCAACAAGCTCCAAGTCACAATTTTCTTAGACAATAAGCTCCTAGACAACAAAGAGGTCGACAGCTTGGGCTAAGAAGAGGAAGAGGGCATGGTGGTTTTAATCCCGCTAGTATGATAGGTTACTTAGCATGACCAAATCCGTATGCTTGTAGGTATGTTCACATTTATGCATATTTTACTATCATTCATGCTTATTGGGTTCAATGCATCCTTTACTAACTTGTACCTTTTATTATTATAATAGGTATGGCAACTCAACCCAACAAGGACAATGATGGGGAAGGTGTGAGCTACTCTAAGGTCTGGGCGAATGCTATGGAGGTGGTGGAGAAGAGGAAGGAAGCCGAGGAAGAGAGGAAGAGGAAGGAAGCTGAGGAAGAGAGGACGAGGAAGGAAGCTGAGGAAGAGAAGAAGAGGAAGTCATTCGAAGAGGCAGTTCAACTTGCTCGTGACTTGGTGAAAAAGAAGGACGAAGAGTACGAGGTGAAGAAGAAGAAGTAAGAGGAAGAGAGGAAGATGAAAAAGTAGAAAGAAGAGGAAGAGAGGAAGGGGCAAAAAGAGAAGGAAGAGGAAGAGAGGAAGAGGCAAAAAGAGAAGGAAGAGGCAAAAAGAGAAGGAAGAGGAAGAGAGGAAGAGGCAAAAAGAGAAGGAAGAGGAAGAGAAGAAGAGGAGGGCCAATGCTAGGCCACCTTGCGCCGACCAAGAGGAAAGGCCACGGAAGGCGTTTCGTACTTCTGAGGCCCATGGGAAGGAGGTTCCTATTTGTTGGTGTGGAACCGATTGCACTGTTAAGCAGTCCCAAGACTACTATTCCGATAGTTGGGGAAAGAAGTTTTTCATGTGTGCAAACTACAATCGCTCTCCCGAGCGTACCCGCAACCCATACGACACTCCACCGGTATGCTCAAAGCTTTTTAGTTCTTCATGTGTCTCAATTATTCCATATCATAGCCTCTAACATGCATTATTTTCTTGTAGTCTCCCCCTCCGATATGCAGGTACTACACTTGGATAGATCTCGAGCAACCTGAATCCAACAAGGCTATCCAAGAGATCGATTTTGCCATAAAAAGAAGGCGCTACTATGAAGCGCTGCATGACGAGGACATGGCGAAGAAGCGCAAGCAACATGATGACGAGCTCCGCAAGAAAGAGGAGGAAGAGAAGCGCCTCCCTAAGGAGGCTCGTGATGCCGAGAGGGAAAGGCTGCGTCGAGCGGCGTGGCGTTCCATGGAGGAAGAGTAAGAGAAGAAGAGGAAGGGCAAAGGGCCTATGTGACTTTGAGTATGTAACCGGGAGTCATGGACTTGTATGTGTCAAGATTTGCTCGTGAACCTCTTGTTATTTCGTGAACCCCTTAAGGGCAAAACATGTCTCATGTATTAGGTGCTTGTGTTCGAAACATGGCTAGAACTTCGTGTTATTTCATATGTGTCAAGAAACATTTCCCCCCTCAAAGCTTTTTAGTTCTCATGTGTGATCATTTGCCCTCGAAACTACCCCTAGAAACCCCTTGAAAGTTGGCTATAGCAGCATCTTGACAGTGCGGCGCCAGGAAAATTGGCGTTGCACGGTGCGGCGCCATCCAGCCTGGCGCCGCACATGTGCTCGAAAATAGACATAAGCTTCTGTCTATTTTCGAGCACATGTGCGGCGCCAAGCTGGATGGCGCCGCACCGTGCGGCGCCACAAGAAAACGCGTTGCACAGTGCGGCGCCGCACATGTGCTCGAAAATAGACAGAAGCTTCTGTCAGGCTGGACGGCGCCGCACTATACAGCGCCACCAAAAGACACGTTGCACAGTGCGGCACCGTCCCGCGTGGTGCCGCACATTGACTTTGACCTTTCACTGTGTTGCATGATCTGTGTGTCTGCCTATTTGTTTCCTGGCTTTAACAAGTTCAAACAGCCATTAAAAGGACCATTACAACATGCTACAAGTTCAAACAACATGCTCAAAGTTCAAACAACCATTACAAAGTTCATCATGTCGAACAACACCAAAGTTCATCATGACACCATTGCAACGACACCACATGGTTCAAACAACACCAAAGTATCAAGTTCAAACAACACCAAAGTTCACGACATGGTTCGACACCAAAGTACCAAGTGCAACATCTACTCTACTTCCCATGTGTGGTCTTCGCCCCTCGGACCCTTCTCGCGGGGATCTTCCTCCTCCTCCTCGGTTCCTCTTCATCCTCCACCTCTAAACGGTATGGATTCTTGGACTTCTTTGTCTTGGTCGCGAAAGGGTCGGGTGTGTAAGGCTTCTTGGGTTGCCTTGGCTTGAGCACGTAGTCGGACCGCTCGTAGACCTTGTAGCAAGTGTAGTTACCCAATGTCATCTCGTCGGAGACGCTTTCCTCATCTTGGGGCTGTCAACAAAAGAAGATTGGTAAGACCTCGGGTGTGTTCAAATCGTCCTCGGATGTGGGGTGATGATCGTCAGAATTGTCACCTTGGGGTGTGTTGGACCGTCACGCGGATGTTGTTGCCACCTTGGGGTCACGACAACCTAGCAAGTTCAACAGTCGCCATAACCGTTGGCCCTGCTTCTTAACAAACTCACGAAACAGACCCTCTCCCTTCTCTCCGCGAGGGTATGTGTCCAAAGCGTCCTCGCATGCATCGGCGGACTTCCTTACCTCCGCGCGCTGTCATAGACAAGAAACTAGTAAGTTATCCATGCAAGGTTTGAGAAGCGCCAAGAAGGAAAAAAAATATTCGGCACACTTTACCACAAAGTTGACCAAGGGAGCAAACTCGGATTGTCACCCTTCTCTGACCATGATGTTGTATTGTTCGGTTGAAAGCTCATCAAACACCAATGGCTCCTCCAAGATCGAATCCCGAAATGCTCGTGGGTATATCTCCACCCGCGTGTTGTCAATGAACCATGCGATGTAGTTGTTGAAAGCATCCCGACTGAAGGGCCTATCCTGTGTTCCTTTTGCTTTCTTAGCCTCGATCACACACCTCCTGAATTTCTCAAGGTGCTTCCTATGAAGCTTGGGCTAATCCTTCTCCTTCCTTTGCTTCTTCATGTCCAAGCTGCACACAACAACAAGTCCTAGAGCGTTATTTGGAAAATGATAAGCACATCACATGATAAGGCAGTTAATAGCTTATCTATGGAGCCCTAAGTCTGTGTCCTTCCACTCAGGCGGGACAATCTGAAATAACCCAAACTGGGTCATGACACGCTGTGGCTGGTGATACTCAACAGCCCACATGCACACCATGGGGCAACACATTAGCCACAGACGAGATTCTCTGAGGCAAATAGGGTTAAGGCGATAGTCCTCCGGAACACCAAAGCGGTCCCCTCGACCGTATGGATCCCACGTCACCTACAGCATACCACACTCATGTCAGGGTCAAATATTACAAGTTCAAGACATATAGTTGACTGCACCCGAGGAAATTACCTGATCTATGGTGATCGTGTCAAACTCGTTGGTGTACCTCTTGTACGCCTCCACTAGGTCCGTTGGTGGTTCGGATACCACATCCCACTTGTAAGCCCATGTGGGGAGAAGGTAGTCATTGTCGTTATCAATATAAGGATTGAATGTCAAAAATCTCGGCCATCCAATGGGGAAGCGTTCCCAGCTCCACACCGAAAGAAGGAGCAAACAACCACCAATCCCTGAATCGGCAGCGCTCCTAAGACAGGCATCATCCAGTTGCAGATGAAGTGAACAACCATTTGGTAAGAACAAATTTTTTTGAGGTAATGCAGAAATATACAACAACATTTGTAAAGAACTCATTACCTAACGGTACAACCAGGCCAACGCCGCAGAACCCCAACTGAGGGTAGATTCAAAAAAAAATGAGCAACTTAAGCCAATGCCACTGAGCACGATCCTCACTGTTGTCAGGAAACAGAGTCCTCGTGATGATGTACCACACATACACACGAGTGTATGTCTTGGTCGTCTCCTCATCGGCATCCTTGGGGCAAATCTTGAAATTCTGGATGATCCAAGTAAAAGTAGCCCCGGCAGCGACCCTCAGTCTTTCCCCCTTCGAGTTTATAGCCTCGGGTGGATCCTTCCCTATAAGGTCGACCATCTGCTCACGCCACCCGTCTGAATCCGAGCTTATGCACACAGGGTTTCCCTCGATTAGGAGTGCCAGGATCATGCTCATGTCCTGCAAAGTGACCGTAGTCTCACCGGTCCTAAGGTGAAAGGTGTGTGTCTCCGGCCTCCACCGGTCCACAAGCGCGATGATAGTAGCATGGTTGAAGGCCGGTGTAGACCGAGTGACCATGTGGATAAAGGGGAGGAGTCCTAGCTGCTGGATGTACGGAGTGTACCGCGCATCATAAGGCATCTTGCCGGACGAGACCTCGTGGTACCTAAGTCGAAGGGGTTGAAGCTCCTGCAAACATACAATGGCAAATGTTAGATTTCCATCTAAACAAACATGGCATCTTTTTTGACTTGCATGGAAGTTTTTAGTACCTGTCTCTTCTTCGACATCTTGTAGGCACGATGTTGAACATCATAGTGAGCATTGTTTAGAAGGGGGTTTAGAGACATCCTACATATTCAAAACAATAGAGAGAATAAGAACAATTACAAAATGTCCACCTTATTCCAACTATAGTTGTCACATATAGTTCTAGCATCTAGCATCTAGTTCTACCATAATCTACCTATAATTCTAACATGAACAAAAATTTCATCCTACTCTACCTTTAGTTCTAGCATCTAGAGTTGGTTATATATATTGGCAATAGAATCTAGGGTTTCACTATCCCATAATAACTAGGTGCAACCATACAATTTCTCTACATATAGTTATAGCATCTAGATGTAACCATACAATTTCTCACATAAAACCTAGGGTTTCACTATCCCATAATAACTAGGGTTTCACTATCCATCTTACAAGCATTCCTAAACCTAAAGATCAAGTAAACATGGCAATGATTCATACAATCTAGGGTTTCACCATACAGTCTAGGGTTTGACCAAATATTGCAAATAAGGGACAAAACAAGAGAAATTTTTGGATGCAATTGAGAGGGATTAGAGAGAATATCCGGGGGAGGGGATTGGGAGCACGAGTCTTGGAAGAAATCCCTAAATCTGGCTTGGTTGGGGGGTGTATTAGGTGGAGAGCGCCGCCGCCGCCATGCTTCCTTCTCTGTTCGGGCTGGGAGAGGAATGATGATGGGTCTGGGAAGGGTTGGCGTCGTGCTGGTACAAGACCTAAAGTGCGGCGCCACGCGCGATGGCGCTGCACTACACAATGCGGCGCCACACGGCAAAGCGCCGCACTAGCGGGACCGGGGCCCACGAGGCCACGGGCGAGCCACGCTGGCAGGTGCGCGGCGCCGCTCTTCAAGGTGCGGCGCCAGCTCGTATGGCGTTTTAAAAAGGGTTAATTCGGTGAATTTTTTTTGGCGAGAGTTCATTCCGTGAATTTGTTATTTTTATGGGTTATTTTCGTCCATTCTGCCGACATGAGATCCCTCGGATCGACCTCGAGAACTTACCATGCAGCCGCATCACGTCCGCCGCGGAGAACAACCACCCTCGAGAACGAAACCCTAGTATGCCACGCGAAAAAAAGTTGTTCCATTCATGTTAATATATCAGTCTACCCTGGAACTAAATATTCAAATAATTACTTTACAAATCCTCGCAACTCATCATAAGGCAGGAGTATATGTACAATTTTAAAAATTTCAGATTTCGTGGTCTGCGACTACCCTTTCTTTCTTTGCTGCCTTTCAAAAGCAGCATTGCCTGAAACACGGCAGTGCAACGAGCGCCTGCGACTAGGCACGCAGGCAGGACGATGACGACGCCCGTCGATACAGGCGTTGAACGCGCCGAGTCCAGGGTGGACCTGCGAGAACGTCTCTTTCCTCGAGCGCTCCGCGGTACGCTGTCCCATAGACCAGGTCTATGTAGCTCCTCGAGCAAGGCAGGCGGAAGATTCGCCGTAACCGCCATGTTTACCGTGGATCAATCGTAACGTTAATATTTACCTTGCGAGGGATAGAGCCCTATGTTTGTTTGTTTGTTTGTTTGTTTGGGAAGTATAAAAATTTCCTACCGTCCCTGTGATCTTGCCCACGCGCTTCAATCTTCATCGATCGATCTCTTCCCCCCTCCCTCCCTCCCTCCCTCCGTGTATATATATAACCACCTTGGGCCTTGGCTGCGTGCCTCTCGCTCAATCAATCTGCAGAAAACCCTCCCACAAAATCCTACCGAAACCCTCGCGTGCGATCTCGAGATCCGCTAGCTGCTCCAGATCGATCGATCGATGGCTCGGTACGTGGTGGCGGACGCGTCGGAGTACCTGGCCATCACGGGCTGGGGCATCGACGACGTGAAGCTGGCCAAGAAGGCCTTCGTCTTCCTGGGCCAGCAGTGCAAGAAGTTCAGCGTCACGCCCGTCAACTACACCTTCGAGGTGAACGCCATGAGCTCCGAGAAGCTGCCCTTCGTCCTCCCCGCCGTCTTCACCATCGGCCCGCCCGTCACCAACCCGGAGCAGAGCGACGCCGAGCGCTGCGAGGCCAAGGCCATGCTGCTCCTCTACGCCAAGCTCATCGCGCCGCTGCACAGCTCGTCCAGCCACGTGCACGAGCTCGTCAAGGGCGTCATCGAGGGCGAGACGCGCGTCATGGCCGCGGAGCTCACCATGGAGGAGATCTTCCGCGGCACCAAGACCTTCAAGCGCGAGGTCTTCGACAAGGTGCAGAAGGAGCTCCACCAGTTTGGCCTGCACATCTACAACTCCAACGTCAAGCAGCTGGTGGACGTGCCGGGCCACGAGTATTTTTCCTACCTAGGGCAGAAGACGCAGCAGGGGGCGGCAAGCCAGGCAAGGGTGGACGTCGCGGAGGCCAGGATGAAGGGCGCCGTCGGGGAGAAGGAGAGGGAGGGCCTCACCAAGCAGAACGCGGCCAAGGTGGACGCGCAGACCAAGGTGCTGTCGGTCAGGCAGCAGGGAGAGGGCCTGAAAGAGGAGGCCAAGGTCAAGGCGGAGGTGCAGGTGTTCGAGAACGCCAGGGAGGCCGACATCGCCGCCGCCAAGGCAGACCTCGCCATGAAGAAGGCGGACTGGGACAGGCGCGCCAAGGTGGCCGAGGTGGAGGCCGCCAAGGCCGTCGACCTACGCGAGGCCGAGCTGCAGATGGAGGTCGAGGTCAAGAATGCCCTTTGCCAGACCGAGAAACTCAAGGCCGAGCAGCTCAGCAAGGCCACAGTGCAGTACGACATGCAGGTACCGTTTCTTTCTGAATTTTATACGTACAGTAGTATTTTTCAGCTAGCTTACTACAAGGATCATCATCCTCTAAATCCTTTTCATCTTGCACTTGCAGGTCCAAGACTCGAACGCTCTGTTGTACAGCAGGCAGAAGGCCGCGGAGGCGGCGCTGTACGAGGAGACCAAGGCCGCGGAGGCGCGCAAGGCGCAGGCGGACGCGCGCTTCTTCGAGCAGAGGATGGCGGAGGACGCGCGGCTGTACGCGAAGCAGAGGGAGGCGGAGGCGGTGGCGCTGCTGGGCAAGGCCAAGGCGGAGTACGCGGCGAACATGCTGGCGGCGCTGGGCGGCGACTACAACGCGTTCAGGGACTACCTGATGATCGACGGCGGCGTGTACGCGGAGATGGCGCGCATCAACGCCGGCGCCGTCAACGGCATGCAGCCCAAGATCAGCATCTGGAGCAACGGCGGGAACGACGGGGCCGGTGAGGCGGGCGTGGGCGCGGGCGGGGCAATGCAGCAGGTGGCCGGGGTGTACAAGATGCTGCCGCCGCTGCTGTCCACGGTGCACGAGCAGACCGGCATGCTCCCGCCGCCGTGGATGGGCGCTCTGGCCGCCAGAGACGGCACCGGCGCCAACTGACGACGTACCATCTTCATGGCTGCGCAGAAAGTTGTCGTCATTTAAATTACTCCTAGCTCGTTCTGTTTCGGTGATTGCTACTTACTAGCAGATGATGGTTTTGGACTTGTGTTGGTCGACATTTCTGCGAACGGGTTATTTATGTTCAGTGTTAAACTTAAGGTGTGCTAAGAACTAGTGACATTCCCTTTTATTTTCAGAACAAATCAAAAACTAAGGTGTTGGTATCGTCCTTCTGGCCTTTTGTTCCTCTGGCGTGCAACACTAGTCTCCATTGTGTGCGTGTGCTGGTGTGTGTCTTCCAACTCCTCTTGTGTTCATCCTGTTAACTTTGGTGTTCATCAACAGGTTCAGAGACCACCTCTGCTCTGCTCGCGTGAGTCGATCTGATCACATAATGTAAACAAGCATATACTCTAAATTTCTATTTACTAGCACCTAATGTAAACAAGTATATACTCTAAATGTTAAATTCTCTTCCACCCTAATGTAGAAAACCACACACTCTAGAAACCTCTTTCAAGATTTTGACCAACATTTATCAAGACGTTAGTTAGTGTATTTACTTGAGAGCTCCTAGCTAATATATTTAAGGATGCTAAAATAGACAAGACCATAAATCTAGTTCTCATGCGCCTGAGAACTTATTAAGTCTCGGTCGCCTCTTTCACCGTTCGATTTACCTCGTGATTCGTGCAAAATAAAAGTTACACATGAGTTGTAACTCAGGTATAACTGAGAATTTAATGAGCTGCAACTAAGTTGTAACTGGGAATTAGTACAAATCTTATGAATTGCAATTAGGTTGCAACTGAGAATTAGCACAAATTTTAGGATAACATCAGCGACTTAGACATAAGTAGTTCTCAGGCACCTGAGATCTAGTCACTCACATATATAAACTATCTTTTTTTTTGTGGAAACACATAAACAAACACATAATGTCATTAGGTTCTATGGCCCTAAATGAATGCAATGTTTTATAAGAGAAGATGCATTAATTACTAAAATAACTAAAACATTTTATTTAAAATTAGAGGAAACATACTACATCACTAAAAGATACGATATTATAACAAGGAACACCATCTCTTATTATTTTTCACCCTAGTGTGTGCTCAATTTTGTTGAATCTAAAATAAAATTATACTACTCAAGATCTCAAATGAAAAAAATTATTTATAACAAAGTAAGAAAGTTTAGTAGTATAAATAAACTCAAAGTTAAATTTTAAAAACTCTCATTGTTGTGATGCTTTCATTTTTGTAACTAATGAGGGGTTGCTTGCCATATTATTTAGATGTGGGTTCTTGTTTTTTAAGATACTAGGTCTGAACTACTGAAGGAGTATATTCTTTAAAAAAACGTTGGAAAAAATAAATTAGTTGATATTTTACTCTTAACACTAGGAAAAGAGCAGAGAGGTGTACAAATAACTCCCAACACTCCTCACAAACATGAAATAAAATGACCCATACTAGCCCCCACTTGGGGCTTCGGCTACAAGATAAGGTTGCCAACGGCAAGCATGACCATGTTAAAGAACACTAAGCCAATCACTCAAAGAAAAATCACGCATTACTACCCTGATGCGAGTGCGGAAACCACAAGAAACTGAGCTGGTTCAAGCGACAACGCTTCATTTTAGGAGTAAGAAGCGAACAAAAATCAACATCTGACTCTCCGGTGTAGACGAGGCCTGGTGGTGCAGATCGGGGCGGACGACCGGTTCTGCAGCTGGGAAAGGGGGTCGATGAACAACTGGTGGCCCACATCCTCCTCGGCGCGGCGACAACTGCTTCAGAGGGGCCGCCGGTGGTCCTCATCCGACGCGGTGGTGTACACCTACCGAGGCACGGCCGGTGCTCCTCGTCCTGCCCCGGCGTCCATGGAGGCGATGCGGAGCTCCCGATGACCAGAGGAGGGCGGCACGACGGGATGCGGGCTGACCGGCGGCGGGACCTGGGGGCAAGGGGCCTGGCGATTTGGGTGAGAGGACGAGTCGGGCAGGAATGGGTGGGGACTGGGGACTGGAGGTGGGACCGCGGTTGCCCTAGCGCTCCGGGCGTACGAGCGGGAAAAGTTTTGGAAAGGACGCTCTTTTTTGTTTTTGTTTTTAACAGGAGAGCCCCGAAGAGGCTAGAACCATTCATTTAGAGGTTACAATGATTACAAAAGTCCCCATAAAAGAAAGAAAATTACACATGGATCCCTGGAATTTGTAGAAAGGACCTTGCTAAAAGAATTTTCAGAGCAAACTAGCCCTTCCCCTTCCCCTCCGTGGAGTAGAGAACACGGGCCGCTGCAACCATGGATGGCAACAGGGACGACACCACTTGTCACCGGCCCGACGACGCTCTCGGCGCCAGAGCTTGAAAAGGGCCTCACAAAGGAGGTTGAAAAAACACCGGCAATCTGATCCGGCGAGGAGATGGACTTCGTGGCCGAAAGATTCAGCGCAATACTCGTTGTGATTGAGCTCCAAAGCAAGATGGTTCTTAGACTCCAAGGTTGTCGGCGCCGCGTCAGTGAAGCTAACCAGCCTTCACCCGGGTTCCTGCCACGGACCTGGTGTTCCAGGCATAGATGATGACGACAACGACGAACCCGGAACTCCCTAGCTCCCCCAACAGCCCAGCAGCGCCGGCCCCGGTCCTTCCCCCTCGCCACCAAGGCCGGCCACGAAAGGGGAACGAGGAGCCGAGCTGCTGAAACGAAAGAGTAGTCGATGCTTTATGCAGATCAAGATGGATCCGCTTGGAGCAGAGTCGCCTCCGTCTTCGACCGGCGAAGCACAACGGGATCCGCCCACCGCGGCCCCCTGCCGCCGCGCCAACGCGGCAGGACACAGGATCCACTTCCTCCCTCATCTGCCGCCAATCCCCCGCTCGAGCTCCTTTCCCCCTCGCCACTGTTGGTGCAGCCCGAGGCTGCACCCTCTTCTTCCTTGCCTCTCTCAGCTCACGGACTTAAGGTAGAAGAAGACACAAGGTTTTCCGGCCGGCGACGAACGCCGCCACGGGCGCTCGAACACCCTAATCCTTTCTTTCAGCTCGCTCGTACCAGTTCGCACGGAAGAGTACTTGAGACTACATTGTTTCTCCTAGCACCTACACCTCTCGCACATACGCGAGGTCCTTAAATAGGCAGTACATGGACTAACCCACTAGCAGCACGTACACGCAGCCTTCATGCACTAACCCACTAACTAACTAACAACCTGGCCTGGTCCTGTGCTACTCACGCACACGACCTGCTCAACACACGCACATGTGGCTAACAACTTTTGCATGTCAAAATTATAGCTAACAGCCACCAAGGCCGGTTGGGAAGAGGAGTTTCAGCGTGGCATCTGCCCAGAGAAGAAGTCCATAGGCGAGCTTTATGAAGGAATTTGGTGCCAAAGAGGCAATAATAAAGGAGTATTTATTATCACCAACCCATGTTCATGATAATGTTTATATATACCATGTTGTTTGTATTATTTGAGAAACATAATACATGTGTGGAATATAAACACAATGGTCCCTAGTATGCCTCTATACTAGTTCATTAAGTAAGTGTTGGTTACTGTTTCCGTAACCATGGACATGAATTCGCAAAGATCATATTATTCTCCTTACTATTTCATTAAGTAAGTGATCGATCGAGATGGACATGACCTAACCAAAGCGTAGCAATGGATCGTGTCACATAGTTCCAAGTGCGAAGTTTTCCCCGATTTCTTTGACCATGATATTATACAACTCCCGGGGTATCGGAGAAATGCTTGTTGCAATAGTCACTTCTCGCATCAGGCCCGAGCGGGCAGGAGTGTGTCTGGTGCGGCCGCACAGGGCACAAAAATTCTAGGGGTCCAAATTTTTTGTATAGCCTATATAGGAGTAAAGGCCTGGCAATAGAAAATATTTCGGTCCAACCGTTGGGAGTTTGGGTGCACGTAATAAAATATTAAATAAACATTGAGCTGACGTGATCGATCGAGATGGGCTGGCCATGAGCGATGTGGTCTCCGATCTGAGACGCCAGTAGCGAGCGAGGCCAGGATCCATCGATCGAGTTAGACCTGACCCTGACTGCTGGTCGGGACTCGCGAGACCTAGAGGCGTCACTTCCTCTTATGTGGTTCTAGCCAATAATGTATAGGTTGTGGTTCCTAATCTCTTCTGTCGCCGTCATCCGCAATAGTGCGATCAGACGATCAATCCTTATGAGTTCTAGATCAGCAAGTCTGCATGTGTGTGCATGCCTCATCTAGTTCTTTCTTTTCCTTCTCCGTCGCAGGAGTGGTTCTTCAATTCTAGTCAATTTACACCGTCATCTCCTTCGTTGGTACTTCAAGTGATTGTCCCGTTCATCTCTTCTGTAACTAGTGTTTTAATAATTAAGATCAGCATCCGAGTTATCATGGGAAAGCAAGAATCTAGTGCCCTAAAGCACAAGATGAAAGAAAAAGAACAAGAGCTGATCAAATCAAAAAGAGGGGCTACGGGTAGGTTTATTATAAAAGATTTACAAGTTCTATCAAATAATCAGTCATCCTTCTACCCTTGCACTTGATATTTTAAAAGAATGTCAAAGAGGTGCTCTTCTTTATATATCCAATTGCTATGTAAGATAATCGGAATATACGTTATAATTTTTCTAGTAATAGAGAAAAACGCCATAAGGCCCTATTTTAGATTTTTGCACTGGGCCTCGGATTTTATCGGCTCGGCCCTGCTCGCATGTATTCTATAAGATACTTGTTGGGCCCATCAGACTAAGAAAATCTGAAGCCCATCAGAATCGCTCTGGAGTTGGAACTTTTGTTTTTCCCGTAGTTGGGATTTCTAAAATCAACGTCCATCGGGCTGGTGGTGGAATGAAAACAGAGTAGTTATTCCTAATTCCTATGGTGTGCTAGCAAAGTTCTGGCATTAATTGGAGGCAGAAGTGAATACATAGGCGTTGCTGTTTTTTCCGGACTGCTTGGACGTACCGTGTCGAAGAACTGAAACTATGCATTTTGGTGACATTCCATATGAGAACACACACGCTGCAATTCTCGGAAAGATTCGTTTCAAGCATGAAAGTTCACTGTCTATAGCAAAACTAAATGTGGGTCCGGAGGAAATACACATGTTTGGTTTTGTATGATCGACGCGTAGTATGGTCTTATTTTTTTTACATAAAAGTATATTGATTTATAATGATTGGCGGCAATGGAAAAGCTCTCCAAAGCGTGCCAAGTGGATGTTTCTAGAAAGTACTCCATAGTGAACAAATTAAAGGGGGACTTCTTCCGTTCTCATATCTGGTTGGAACAATATTATAGTCCAGATATTTTAGAAGAACTACCGCGACATGTTTTAGAAATCTAAAAAATGGAGGACTATATAGATACCTTCATTCTTTGCAGTGGTGTGGGTTCCTCTGGTAACTTAAGAACAAATTAACATGTCTGTCATATTATACAAAGTGTCCAGCTGTTTAATTATTAGGTAACAAACACACGGTTCATATGCTATTGGGATGAATTATACGTCTTGGTTGTATCTTCTTTACATTACCAACAACGGTCTATTGCCACTAATCTTTTGTAGTAAAACAACCTACAAACTTAAATTGTGGGTGGTTTAATGTAAATTGTGGTAACACAATACATGTACACCAAATTATTCGTGCTAATTATCGGAAACCCATCAGTTGACATAATCTCGCTTCCTTGATAAATTCGTCATCTTTTAAGGGTTTTGAAAAAATCAATTTCACGTTTAGTGATTTAGTATTTGTCATATTTTATGAAGATGTTTTGTAATATATCAAAATAAAATGATAGCGACTTTTTTATGAGATTTTGAAATATCACATGTCATAAAATATTATTATCATTGTGTACAAGATGTTGCAACTAATGTTGTCTAGCATCCATAATCATACATGGCTGTTGTCGCAACCGTGGATTGATATGATGCCAAAGGGTGATTTTCTTCATATTTGTAAGCTTGTCTCAGTTTAGGTGGTAGATAGATTAGGTGTTTTCATTTTATTATTATCAAGCAGTGAAAATAAAAATATTCATAGAATCAAGCTATAGCATCTCTTGTGCATATTGGAAACTAGAAAAGTTAGTATAATTTTATCCTTCAGCCGTTTGTAGAGTTCATTTTCCGTGTTTTATCATATTTTTTTCTATATCTTTGCCCCCCTTGCCTTCATAGTCGTGCAAACTTGGTCCCCTACTGTTTATGGCATGATTTTTCACCCGACCTATAACATATAACCATCTATTCTATCACATATAACCATCCCAACTCGACATATGATACAAGGGATTACACATGGAAGAAGAGGAAAAACTAAGGAGGCATGGCTCCATGGGGTGCTCAAGCTCGCTAGATCTAGAGAACATATATAAGAGCATCGAGTAACAATGAAAAATTAACCATGAGGGGAGAACTAGCATACATGAGAGGAGAGGTGGGTGTGCAAGTCGGGTCAAGATCACCGTGCAGTATGACACACATGTACGACGTATCCATAATTTTTATTTAGATAACAAAAGTACTATATTTTCGCCCAAAAAGGTATATTGTTTAAGAATGATTGCAATGGAAAATTGGCTTGTCAAACGGTGCAAAATGGATCTTTCTAACAAGTACTCCATAGTGAAAATATTAAGAAGATTTCTAGCATCCTAATACTTTGTTGGAAGATTAATATTTTAGGTCAATGAGTATGATGGGAGTATTAACAAATGTTGAGAAATATTAGATGGCTTGGTGCGGTGCCCTTCGCTATCACTTAAGAAGAAACCGACTTATACTCAGCCATCTATAAGTGGCTAGTGGTCAAGTATATTCTTCTACTCCTAACTAACAAACACACGGTTTCCACACTATGAGAGTGAACCATGCAGCTTTGTTGTATCCTCCTTACAATGCCTACAACGATCCCTTACCAGTAATATTTTATACTCCCTCCGTTTGAAAATATAAGATGTTTTAGGTTTGTGAATCAGATGTATCTAGACACCTTTTAGTGTCTAGATTTATTTAAACCTATACACTAAAAGATGTCTAGATACATCTCCTTCATAAACCTAAAACATGTTATATTTCTAAACGGAGGGAGTACTAGCTAAAACAATAAACACACATCTAAGTACAGATGGCTCGTGGTATGTAATATTACCACAAGACACGTGGGCCAAATCATTGGTTCTAATTATCGGGAAAGCACGTGTTGACATCAACTCTTAAACTCTCTTCTCTCGATATGTTCTTCATCTCTTAAGGATTTTTTAAAAAATCATGTTTAGTGTTTCTTAAATTTTACATTAAGAAGTTATATAAATCTCAAAATTAAATCACCATGCCTTTCTTAGGATGGGACCACTGTTCAAAGATGTTGTCGGCGCCAAATCATATTCGTCATTACGGTTTAGTTTCATTGGTACCTATTCTAAATATTTTATTTTCCATGATCACACAAGGTCAAGGCGTAAGTTACAAAGCCCAATTCTACTGGTAAGGTCATTTCGACACCTCTGTAACATCCGTTCATTCCTCGGTGCAGGGCATCAAAGCTTAAGGAAGTGTTTCTACTCGGTAACAACCGAGTTATGTGGGGCTACCCCTTCATATTGATTGGCTTTGCAGCACAAGCTTGTACGTGAAACGTATAGGTATAGGATTACAAACCGACTCTTGTACAATACATGACCAACAAAACCTAAGCTTCTAAGGACACGTTTAATGGTAGGCATTTATGTGGGCGCTTATGAAAAACAAAATAAAGATTGCAACTAAAAAATCACCTCAGCATCCTTCCCCACAACGTTGGATGCTAAAATTTCAGGTTAAACCATCTTTGCTTCTGGTGCCCACAGTCAAGTGTACGGAAAAAAGGGGGCAAGCCACCGCTGCTTGTTTTTGCGTCAACGCTACGCTTGGCACTGGGATTCGGTGGTGTAACTGCTAATTTGCCAGGAAATAAATCCTAGTGTCTCTCAGAAGAGGACGCATGAAACATGCCCTAAGACAAGGATTAGTAGAACCAATGATGGATGGTATCAAGAGTGTGGTGTGTGAGAGGCTTTTCATCTCGCATAACCCTTAACAGCATACAACGAGTAGCGGACGGGTCATTGGGAGATCATATGTCGATCTCGATGCTCTTGTGGGTAACATCCAGAATCGATATGTTGGTAGTGCATGGATAGCCAACATTGATTTAGTAAAACAATGCACAACTGATCTTCACTATACGGATTGACATCACCGTCCTCCTCCATATATAGCTTCTGACAGGGTGGCCTTGAGATCAAATATATACTTCTCGCTCTTGAGATCAAATCATGCGGGCATTTCAAAAGGTGTATTAGGACGCAATTGATCATGGCATTGCCAGGATGGCCTTGATGAAAGCAGACATGAGTCGATGGAAGCACGGCTGGGTTTTTGCCTCCTCCGTGCGCGGTCTTTTTAAGTGGAGAGTTAAGCGTCCCAACAGGGGGATCCGAAACATTTCCGTCCACCTTTGGTAAAAAAGACAAATTCCTGCTGAATCGGCAGGAAGTGGGTCAGATATGAACTACAGATACATGATCCGATGCTCATATTTTTTTACAAAAATCTTTTTTAGGTTCACAATATGCTATTTTATCAAAGATACAATGCAAGTTTTCCTTTTCATCGCACCAAAAAGGCATTTTTCATTATCCGTGTATCGGATCATGTACCTGAGTTAATAGGATTGATATCATAGTATTGACACCAATGTACGAATTACTTTGCGGAAACGGATTTTAAAGGAATGGGGAAGTTAAGCGTGCTGAAGCTGAAGTAGTATTAGGATGGGTGACCTGTTGAAAAGTTTAACTAAGACTGAAATTTAATCAAATATTAAGTATAATTAGTGTTAAAAATGTTCAAAGTAGGAGATTAACAAGTGAAACAATTCAAAGAATAAAAAATTGAGAAAAAAATAAAAAAATTATTATTTTTTCAAAAAAAATGTTTTTTGCAACCGGCCGACAGTCTATGCCGACGGCCGCTACGCCGACGGCATTTCGATACGCCGACGGCTTGAGTGTGCTCCGCCGAGAGAGATCTTTGCCGAGGAGGCTACGCCGAGGGCAGCCCTACACGTACCATACGCCGAGGGTATTTTGGCCTACGCCGACGGCCTTTTGCCCTCGGCGTAGCGCGCGCGTCCCGTAGTGAGTGTCTCAGAAGCGGCCGCGTTAAACATGCCCTAAGACAAGGATTAGTAGAACCAATGATCGATGGTATCAAGAGTGTTGTGTGAGAGAGGCTTTTCATCTCGCATAACCCTTAACAGCATACAACGATCGAGTAGCGGACGGGTCATTGGTAGATCATATATCGATCTCGATGCTCTTGTGGGGAACTTCCAGAATCGATATGTTGGCAGTCCATGGATAGCCAACATTGATTTAGTAAGGCACGACTGAGCTCCACTATGCGGATTGACATCACCGTCCTCCTCCATATATAGCTTCTGCCAACAACATCCCATGCATGGGTCGTCATTAGATCAAATATATACTTCTCGCTCTTGAGATCAAATCATGCGGGCATTTCAAAAAAATTATTAGGACGCAATTGGTCATGTCATCAAATCATGCGGGCATCATATCGGGGCCCAATCCGGCTGTGGGCACCTGATCTATACAAGATCGCCACTAGAAAGAATAAGACGGTTGCGAAAGAGACCAGCAATAACAGTTGGATCCGCTCCGTCGCTCGTCTCAAGACGCCTATACAGCTAACCCAATACCTGCAGGTTTGGGACCTCATTCAGGAGACCCAGCTGACCCCCCTACAGCCCGACTCGATCAAATGGACACTGACTACGGACGGAAACTACAGCTGCTTCGGCTTACCACGCGCAATTCAATGGAAGTTTCCCAAAGTTCAAAGCACAAAAGATTTGGTCGGCACATGCGGAACCTAAATGCAAGCTTTTCTCCTGGCTCGCCCTGCATGGCAAGCTCTTGACCGCTGATATGCTTGCGATCCGAGGATGGCCTCATGCCCCCCTTTGTCCTCTTTGTGTCTCTGCCCCCGAAACAGCCGACCACCTCTGCAAAGACTGCCCATTCACAACGGCGATCTGGAACACCACACAATCTTGGGACAATGAGGGCACGGGCAAACAGGGACAATCCTTCAACTCCATCTCGGAATGGTGGGACGATTTAATAAAGGGGAAGACAAATGCCGAACAGCGACGTCTTAGCGGCCGCCTGCTTTATGTCCTATGGAATGCTTGGAAGGAGCGGAATCGGAGAATTTTCACCGGGAAAAGACTCACCTACATTGAGGTGGCCTCCATTGCTAGAGACGACATTCGCCAAAGGAAGTGCGCTGCTGCATCCTATGTGCCCGCCCGATTAGGCTCTAGGTTTTTCTTTTTGCTCCTTGGTGGTTTTTGGCTTTTTCCCACCTTAACACAAAATTGCCTTCTCTGTACAGTGAACTATGGTTTTTTTCCTTCTTCTAATAGAATTAGACAGTGCTCCTGCCGGTTCCCCCCCCCCCCCCCCCCCTCCCAAAAAAATGGTCATGTCATTGCCAGGGTAGCCTTGATAAAAGCAGACATGGGTCGATGGAAGCACGGCTGGGTTTGCCTCCTCGGTGCGAGGCACGGTCTTTTTAAGTGGAGAGTTCACAGGTGTTGTCTGCTACGAGGCGGGGCAGCTTTTATTCACCGGAGGTGGCGGCGGTACCAACAGGGGTACATGGAAATAGTTTCCTTAGCAAAATGGTTCAATCACTGCCACGGCAGTAGTAAGAGATAAAAGCTTGAGGCAAATATTACAGTGGCAATTTTTTGGTTAAAAGAACGTTCGCTCCATGTAAATTTGAAGTGCGGATGTGGATTCATGTACTGTTGGGCCATTTTGGCTGGCAGTCGAACTAAGCGCGCGTGTATTCTGAAAAATACAAAAAAAAAAGCAGCGATGAAGAGGGCCCAACCGGGTTCGAACCGGTGACCTATTGATCTGCAGTCAATTGCTCTACTACTGAGCTATGGACCCTTTGTGATGAAATCTCCAAGGAAAGGTATTAACTAATTCGTACTTTTTTGTTCGCCGTTCGTTGGGAACGCCGTCGATGTTTATTATCGAGCATTCCTGAAGCAAAACGTCTAGCACATGCGAACCACGTCCCCTCAACTGAACTCCTGAAGCATCACAGCCAGCCAATGCAATCCCAAACCGCCAGTGATATGCTTTTTTTTTTTTTTGCGGGTACAGTGATATGCTAACGACGATGCCAGGTTCCAAGCGGTCCGTCTGTGATAGGCAGAAGGAAGGCGGTCGATCGATGAGTTATTCATCCCATCCATCTATGATGGGCACATCAGCCAGCAGATTATGCCCTCCGCGATGACCTCTCCTGACCCAAACATTTTCCATGACTCCAATTTCCAAGCGATGATGTGTGATAGGCTCAAGGTTGCTCTCCTTTCTTCATTTCAGCATCGACAGATCATAGGACAGTTGACCCGGAGAGAGAATCAGCCTGTTTTCTCAGAGGAAGCGTCAAGCTTAACAACTAGGAAACAATAATGGGCAAAGTCGCCCATTACAATGCTATAGTCCCACTGTATGGCCCGGTTAACCTGATGACAAGAAAAGCCTATTTCGCCAACTCGTGTGCTGCCTCGTTTGCTTCGCACGCGGCGACAGCGCCTGGACTTTGCATCAGCTGGTTTCAGCTCCATATACTCCATCATTTGACAAACAGCCTTGTTGCGAGCCATCTCAGTAGCCGAAACAACGAGATCACCTTCACGCAGCCTGTTCCTATTATTCCACCAACGCCACCACAAGCTCAGTGTCTCCACACGCCTTTTGTCCAGTCCACTGTCCAGGGAGCTCCCATACGATGTCCACTAGGGCGAGCTCTACACTTCTCCATGCCCAGAACTATCCACACCTCCTTAGCATCTCTGCATTTGACAAACAAGTGTGCACCATCCTCCTCCACTCAGTGAGCACAACAAGCAAGTTGTGCACTCTCCAAATCCCTTTGTTATCCTCACATTCATTCAGATTGCCATGATTTTCATTACTGCTCCCTCCCTGGTCAGCACCTCAGATACGGCTCTGGATTTGAATACTCCCTCCGTCCAGAAATAAATTCCAGGCAACAATATCACCAACACTCTCTCTTCGAGGAATTTGCAAGATCAGTTTGGCATCCCGATCACAGAAAGTGTTCCTTACTAACTGCCCGTCCCAACCACCAGTGATCGGATCGATTAGTCTGGAAACATACTGAACAAGGTTATTACCTCTAATAGTGATTACTGTCCTGGACCAAGGCCTGGGCAAACAGGGATCAGACCAGAAATTCAATTTTGCACCGCTTGGCATTCAGAGTATTTTCCTGCAGGGAAATATTTATAGCACATAAAACTTGGCACATAGACTGTTCTCAAGTTGTTGTAATAGTCACCATACTTGCCTTGACAACATTTCTAAGGGCAAACCGTGTTCCCCAGGTCGCCGTGCTTGTTTTGCGAGCCTGTATTCCCAACGAACAGCTAAAATGCAAGATAAACAATGACTATCATGTTGTCTATCAATGTTTCAAATAAGAATGCAGTGTAAACGGAAGCCTCTAAACCGTGATATAAACGATGAATGCATTGCAGTGGCATGTCCTGAACAGCCAATTGTAAATTCACAAACTCAGAATCAAAAGCAAGGTTTTTTTCTCTCTTAATCGTCTTTAGCTGATATATTGATGATCCGGAAAGAAACTACCGGTGCAAGTTAGATACAGATAGAGGAAATCACACCATCCCAAACTACAACACTGGACCATCAATACTGCCACTAATTCCGGCTTGACAACCGTCTAGGCTCTTTAAACATTCCTTGACATCTTAGAGCATTCAGCGTTACAAAACTAGCAGCGATGTAACAAAGAGACTCTTCTGGTGGGGTTCACAATCCACCGTCTTCAGACTCACTTCGGGTTCCTGAGAACAATGATGACCGAGTCCCCGCGGAGGAACATCTTGCTGATGAACCTGTCCTTGTTTACCGGAAGAGCCTTCTTCTTGCCTTTGCCAGTCTTTGGAACCTGTGACAAGAACAGTAGGTATTAGTGAGCACAGCAATACAACACAAGGAAACAATGCAGTAGTTGTTAAGCTGTGCGACAATACCTCGGTCCACATCTCCCTAACATTTTCAAGAACCATGTTGCAGTGACGATCAAATGCCCTCACACGACCAAGTAATTTCTTGTTGTTCCGGCAGTTGATAAGCACCTAAGGCACAAGGGAGAATACATTATGAGAACAATTGCTCACATGGAAAACACAATCACTAGCAAGTGCAAATGCAGACCTGCAGTCACTACAGATCTACTTTGTTATTTTACTTCTGAGTAGAAGAAAACGGTGATTGCCACAACCGGCCTATAGAATCACATCAAGCCAAAAGAATATACAAAACTTGTAGCAGCTATCAACCAGAGCCTCTAATAGATTATTTTTGAACTATACTATCAAGGTTTATGGTGCACTGGACTTATCCAAGGGTTCATGACTTCAAACATTGAGTAATGAATTATTCAATTGCATAGGTTAGCTAATCTTGCATTCAAATTAACCATAGTTACTCAACACACCAATAAAATTAAGTATATAACATCCAGCTGACAATAAATATTCCAATTCCATACATTTTTTATTTACAATTTAGGAACCTTATATACAGCAATATCACCAGTACATCTTTGCACTTGTCAAAATACAAGGGCTAAAGTGGAAACATTGTCTGTCGAAAGTGCACAAGGGTGTGTTGGCGGGAAGCAAAGTTTTAAGGTTACACACATGCACAGTATGCATCAAACAAGCTGCCCACAGAATCAAACCATACAAGCATAAATATACACATCTAAAAAGGGTTGATGATTCATGACTAGTTACACATTTGAACCATTGAGTACTGGATTACACAACTAATATTGCTGCCAATTTAACTATAGTTACTACACACACCAACCATGGTTTTTAAGGCGTTAAGGCGTCTTAAGGAGACCTGTGGGCGCTTTGGACGTCTAAGCGCCTAAAGCGGTCATTTTTGCAAAGCAGAGGGTGGGCGCCTTGACGCCAAAGCGGATGCCTTAAAAACCATGACACCAACATAATAAAGTATATGACAAGTTGACAACCCAACTGACAATAAAGACTCCAATCCAGAAGTTTCCAATCTTGCAAACATAATAGAAAATTAACTAATAACTAACATATTGCTTCGTATTGTCGAGATCCTAACTAACAAACAGTCACTATATATGAATGCATATATCTATCATAAATGAGTGGATCTATCATATAGTTGTAGCAACTGCTATTTCTCTAAAAAAGAAATGAAATTCTAGGTTGTGAAGGAAAACTATACAGTAGTTGTAGTGCATCTGAAGAATGAATACACCTAGCAGAAAGACCATAATTTAACAAAATATGATCAGCATTCAGTTGCACTTGTTAAAATACACAATGCAATACTTCCATGTGAAACTATTGCATCACCTTCACTAAATCCAGCCAAGAGTCATAAGCTTTGCTATAAAAGAGAACTTCCAGGTTACATTGTCTTGCATTTGTTTCCGTTAATAACACAAGGATCTAGTAGTCGCACCAATAACACGAGGACAAATTCTGCACAGAACTGTGGATGTTTCCTAACATATCACAGGATGACGCATTTAACTACATGGTACTAAGAGGGTGGCATGATTACAAAAGGCAAATTCATAAGACTATATGGTTCACTTGCACATCATGATAGCAGGCAACTAGGACGATTGAATTCTAAGCCAGTGTATGTATGCACAACGAGAATAACAGACGGGTGTTTAATCCTGACAGGGATCCGCAGACAGACAGAGACAGTACAAAGCAAATTCCAGCCGTTGGTAATCTGGAATCTCAAATACAGGCAAAGAGATTCACCGACCTGGGTGTTGTTCTTGACGCTCAGCATGAGCACGGACAGAGGCCCCGTGCTGAACTCCTCCTCCTCCTTCTTACCCTGCTGCCAGACAGAAGATGACAAGGGTTAACCATCCATACACAAGAGCAAGCTGGGACGAGAAAAGTCGTGAAATCCAGATAAACGGAGGGGAAACTGCGAGCGCTGGATGCTTACATTGGCAGCCACTTCGTCCGCCATCGACGCCATCGCTCACGAAGCAAAGCCGGCGATCTGCGCGCAGAACAGAACCAGAATCAGCTGCGGTTCCGACTCTCTGAGAGATCGATACAGAGAGAAACCAACGAGCGACTGGACGAGCTCAAGCAGCGGTTGCCGTCTAGAACAACAGAGCTACCTGGGAGGGGGGGAGGGGAACCCTAGATTTCAGGGGCGCGACAGATCGAGAGCGAGCAAAGCTCGAACCGAATCAGAGATGGGGGGAGGAGGGGAGCGCTGGGATGTCGTTACCTGAGGGGGGCGGTGGATTCGAACCGGAGCGGAGAGGACGGCGGCGGCGGCTGGGAGGAGAAACCCTAGGGGGAGAGCGGAGGGGCTTCTGGGAGGGACGGACGGGTTTACGCTTTGCGGATGGACCTCCTTTTCCACTTGTGTCGTTGGTTCCCCTCGAGTCTGAACTGATGTCGGTTGTCTTTTGGTTTGAATTCGGCGGCATCCAAGTGAAATTTACTCCCTCTGTTTTAAAATTTTACGTGGTTTCAGTTCAAAATTTAACTAAAACCACGTCAAATATTTTTTTAATGGGAGAGCATCGTATATTCCAATTGTACTCCAACACAAGACCCTTCGCAGGTCACACACACCAGCTAGGGGTGAACCCAGAACCGTAAACAGGTTTTGGGGAAGCCACACGCGGTAAAGACCACGGGTTCTGGTATTTATATTCGGCACTACCCCACCCGCAGTTGCAGCGGGAGGTTCTTAAACGCAAAGACTGGAACGGAAATCGAGCAAGAGCTGACTCGGCAATCCCTTTGTCATAACATCCGCAAACTGGTGGGACGATGGAGTAACATGAAGAACAGGGACCTCTCCCAAGGACACCTTCTCGCGGACGAAGTGAATATCTATCTTAATGTGCTTAGTACGCTTGTGTTGCACCGGATTTGAGGACACGTAGATGATGGACATGTTGTCGCAGTAGACAAGTGTAGCCGTACTCAGAAGACATTGCATCTCTCGGAGAAGCTGATAGAGCCATCAGCATTCAGCAACATCATGAGCAACGACTTGGTACTCGGCTTCAGCAGAGGAACGACACTTAATCTGTCTCTTGGAAGACCAAGAGATAAGACTGTCACCATAGTAGACGCAATAGCATGAGGCGTGGAACGACGGGAGTCCGGACACCTAGCCCATTTGGCATCGTAGTAGGCAGTCACTATGGTCGATGGTGATGCATGGAGTTGTAGACCAAACTCCAGTGCACCATGAACGTACTCAGTAGCGGAGCTAGAGAGTCGACAACCAGGGTGCACGATGGTGCCAAAGCAGTCAAAAAATATTTTTTTAGGGGTTGTACATATGGTGAAACATTGCTATTTTTCAAAGAAAAGGAAATTTACCATGTGTCATGTGCACCTCCATGCTTGCACTTGCATCCACCAGTGAACATACGGTAGAACATGCTTCACGACAGTCATGTGAGACGTGTTTGGAGCATGCATGTGAACACAGATCCGCTGAACCGCGTAGGAGAAATCGGGGTGCGTCAGTGTAAGGTACTAAAGGGCACCAGCAAGACTCATGTAGTCGATGGCATCTGTTAGAGGCTCGCCCTCTATGGCAGAGAGCTTCGACGATGTGTCGACCGGGATGGGCGACGAGTGACAGTCTGTCATACTAGCGGTTGAAGAAGATCCATGGCATATTGGCGTTGCGATAGGAATAACACGTGAATAAATATAATTTCTCTGTGCGAGTGGATGTGGTGGCGCTGTGGCATGGGGAATTATAAGAGAACACGAGCCGAGGGAAGAGGAAAATTGTACAAATGGAGGAAAATATTATCCTATTTCCCACCGAAATACCCGTGAGGAATCTGCGGGGCTTGAAATCATATGTGAAGTTTTTAGGTATTTTGTGAAAGAATTTAAGCTAGTGGATGCCGTCGATGCCAAATCAAACAGTTGGTGTAATCTCAAATTAAACTTGCAGTCGATGCCGACTATTTTGTTCATACTACAATGAAATGATAATTCAGTCATATAAAGACGCCTAGACTCAAAATCTAGGCCACCATCCCAATTCTACTTGGTGCAAATATAGATCTTTGCGAAAACATATACCTATGTAAAGTCTCAAAGGAAATCGTGCACACGGATTGAGTAGGAATTTATACATGCAATTTTTGTCAAATAATATGACCATTTCCTTTATTTTCCAAAAATGAGAAAAATACGAAGGATAATGATAAATTTTAGATTCCAAAAGTACACTGACTTTTCTAAGTTTTAGAAGAATTGAACTGGGTCTCGATGTGACATAAGTTTATGGAGACTTATAACACTCTTCTCCTCGCTAAACTGTCGAAGAATGAGATAGTGAGGACACGCGTGCCCCCATTTTGAAACTAGAAATGCAAGTTTGAAACCTTTAATGTACCCTCTATTTTAGTCTATTTCAAACAAATAACTCTAAAAATTTAGTTCCTTTATATTATTGCACTAAAAGAGGGTAATGGGTACCCTCCACTTGCATCCTTACGGAAAATCGTTGTACATACGTCTAAAAAAAATCCGGTGTACATTCTATGTGCAAAGAAGTAAGCGACTAAACGTGTGATGGCACATATAAATTTGTGAAATCAAAGTTGAATAATCATAGCACAGATATTGGAAAGGAGAAGCACAATTAAACACACGCAGCTAGCTGATTTGCTGGATCCTAGCTATGCTCAGGTACACACACAGGTCAGCTTAGTATGATCAGCACCTCAAACGAAACTAGACGAAATTAACTAACCACCATGGGAGTTTTAACAATCGAATTAACCACACTCCACTACATGCTGTAACGTACTTCTGATTAGAACGTTAATGAACTGAATCGATCAGTTTGGCTGCAGTAGCTTCTGCTTGTTGTGTTGCTGTCGTCTTTGGCGCAGGGCTCGTTCGATGAGCAGGTTGAGGAAGTTCATCACCTGCACCGTGTACTTGAGCGCCGTCAGAGGATCCACCTCCTGCAGCAACAACAACATATTATTGCACGATTAATTAGCAGTGTTGGTCATTCATCATTGACGATTAATTTGCTACTAACTTCTTGATCATGACCGTAATCCAATCTAATAACTTGTTGATCATGACCAAAATCCAATCTAACGACAAAATGTTGAGCTCCAGTAATGGAAGTACCTGTGTCATGTTGGGCGCGAAGACCATGGCGACGTTGCGCGAGCCCATCCGGTTCCTGCCCTCCTCGCTCGCCACGTCCGCCATGAGCTGCACGGCCCAGTCGAGCAGCGCCGCCTTGGCCGGGTCGAGTTTCCCACAAAGCCTCCCGGCCTCTTCCTCCGACGCGCACCGCGACACCTCCTCCTCCGGCAGCGCGCCCAGGAGGCCCCCCGGGAGCTCCCTGAACCAGGCCTTGATGAGGCCCGCCAGGCAGTGCACGTCGACGCCGGCGTCGTCCTCCGGTGTGGCGCCGGCGAGGTCGAGGTGGTCCCGGACGCGCTGCTCCTGCGCGCCGTCGGCGGCCACGCGGAAGATGCCCTCCGTGGCGAGCCCGCCCTGGTCGTAGAGGCGGCGCTGCAGGTGGAGCAGGATGGACGGGACGCTGTTGCCGCGCGAGTCGTGCGCGCACTGCATCGACTCCGTCGACACGCCGAACGCCGTCTTGCTGCACGGAGGAGAGGGTCGGACGGAGGCGGAGAAGAAGGAGGGGGGTTACGGCGAGAGAGAGAGGAATGCGTGTGTGGACGTACCTTGCGCTGGGGGCCCTGGCGACGGCGGGCTCGGGCTGGAGCTCGGCGGGCACACCTTGGAAGCCGTGGAAGCGGTCGAAGGTGACGTGCGCGACGTGGCGCACGTCGGTGGGCCACCCGATCTTCATCCGCTGCGGCTGCTGCTGCCCGCTGCCGCCGGCGACCTGATCATTCTCCTCCTTGCCGCCGCCGCCCCTGCCCCCGCCCGCCTTTTGCATCCTGAACAGCCTGATCCGATCCCGGCGCGTAGGCTGGCAGGACGTCGCAAGAACGACGACGCGGTATTCTCGTACGAACTACACGTAGTGCGTGGTACCAGACGATCGAAGATGGGGGAAGACTGACTTGGTGGAGAACTAAGAAGAGGTGGTTGGTCGATCGGCGTACAGTTGGTACCACCATCGTGGACTGCACCACTACTCCAACCTGCTATGCTAGTAGTACGTATCTTGGCTTCCAATGAAGGAGTGGTGGACGAGGGGAAAGAAACACCTTGTCGGTTTTAAAAGAACAAGTTGTGTGCATGGTAGATCTTACGTTGCAGAAATGTAGACCGCCTCTAGTTTTCGGATATAATGAAGTCTTTTTTTATCTCGTGAAATTCTTTTCCAAGCAACAATTTCTCAAAAAAAGAATGATAAAAAATTTAAGTTGCATTCTCAGAAAAAGTTGTGACATATGTGGCACAATTTTTTTACAAGGTCATAGAAATGAAAGTACCATTTTGGTCAGTTCGCGTGTTCAAAGAAAGGTTTCGTGCTGTCGTATGCCAGATTTATGCTTTTTGTCGATTCTACCGTATTAGTGCGACCTAGCATGACAAACTGTAATGCATAATATTGACCATTTGAGTTGAGTCAGCAATTTAGGATAAGGAACATGAATCACCATTATTTTACAATGTTGTGTTGAGACTATGTCAACCAAGAAAAATACACAATTCGCTAATTTTTTAGCCTCCCTATAATCTTTTCAACCCAATAGGAAAGAACAACCTTGTAAGAAGTCCTTTTCACAAAAAAGGAGAATCTTCGGGTCTCGCTATAATATTGCCACTTGTTTTCTTCTCTCCTACCCCCTAGTGTCTCCTTTGTAACCCGTAAGGAATTTTATTGTAGCGAAATTGTTCAGGTGGGTTAACGTCTGACCCCTCCCACCGTCGTAGGCCTTAAAAACCTAATGTTGATTTCCAGGATCATGTACAAAATATGCATGTGTTTCCACATAATTGCTAAACCAACAAACAACGGAAGAGATATCCAGCCATAAGAAAAGCAATAAACAAGAAATCAATGTATAAGAATATAGGTAAATCATCTCTTAAGAAAACTTCTAGATAGCTAACTCTAGATAATTTATATAATTACACATAAAGTTGACAATTCTACACTCTTGACACATGTACCGAGATATTTGTTACGAAGTAGGATGTTAGATTTAGACCCATCTACAAACATCAATAGTGATTGTAATATAGACATGAAACCACACATTTATATCATATATACATATAACTTGTCTAAGTGGCACACATTGATGAAGAAAGCAAAGCAATTTTGTTATTTTCTATTCTTCTTTGATCTACAAGAATTTGGTTTAGCCAGATATTTTTGAAAATATCTCCAAAAACAAACAAGTGACACCACTTCAAGCATTTTTTTATAAATCTAGTAAGTATATTTGTCATGATTGGCGATAAGATTGTCTAATGGTAATATTGCATCTTAGTTTTTTCTGTGTAACATAATAATATATTGGTCAAACTCAATGTAAGAAATGAGTTATAAGAAATAGAAAAGTTTAGTATAAATAAACTCCTTTCCCGTTCTTGTCATTTGTTCAATATGTCATTAAGTTGGAATATACACCATGTGTATGAATTTAGATAGGGTCCTCTGCTTAGATTGTTCGTTTTTAGGCGATTCGACGCACGTCCTATTTGTTTCCTTCTCACGCCGTGAGGTCAACGAGTACACTGCAGGGATCTGGCATACTGCGCCGAGGCCCGATTGGTGTCTGCGCATCCAAAGAAGGAGGACGGTGATGCCATTGTGCTCACTACCGCTGCCGCCGGTCTGGGTATTGGGCGTGACGGTTATGTCGATGATGCATCCATCAAGGAGGCAACAACGGTGGCCATGGAGTGCTCTCTTCGGAAGGAGGTTGAGAATGTCAAGCGCCGCCTTAGGAGGGAGGATTTCCGCATCATGTACTACAATAAGTAGAAGGTCATTGTCGAGCTTCATGCATGCTGCTTTGTTCGTCTTGAAGTACTATTCAAGAGTTTAAGTTGTCGTAACTGTTGTGTGCTATTTTGATCATTTGGTTCTTTGTTTCCTGAAACTTTTTTTTCTACGCTGACAACGACGGCGCAGTTTGATTCTCATGACCAATATAGGAACACAATATGTAATCTTGCCATTACTAGCGGAACAAACCCTAGGAAGTACAGGCGTAACAGGCCGACCACCCGGACCTAGCACACCGGGCTGGGCACCGTGCGTGGTCGTCGTGGAGGCCACCAGATCGGCCGGCCGGCGTGGCGCCGTGCTTCGCGGCGCACGCTGTCGTCCATCAACCCGTGCGAGCACCTCTGACTCGTACTGTACATTTCAACTCTGCTCTGTCGTCTGAAACTATCCCTCTGCTTCCCCTGTTCTTTGTTCTAACCGCGCGCGTGCCTCTTCCTCGTTCGCATGCCATCCCCTGCCCTCCGCGCCTCCGTCGCCTCAGCCGCGCAACTGCTCCTGCTGCCGTCGACGAGGACGACGCCGTCATCTACTGGCCTCCTCGGCTCCTCGTGCTGCTGCTCTCGCGCGCGTCAAGCTGCAGGGTTCGTTCTCGACGGCGACGACAACCAGTGGAACGGCAGGCATGGCGGAAGGCGCGGAAGCGAGAATCCGCCGCGGAGCGCATCCTGCTTCTGCTGTGCTCTGCTTCTCTGTTTCCGTATTGTTCTGCACGTACACCCCAGCTAGTTAAATGATCTAGTGACACTTATTATGAATCTGAAGAGGTGCGGCAGCTGTTTCGTGGTTTTGCGGCAGCAAAACTGTGTGGCTGCTTTACCAGCGGCTGCTGCAATAGCTGTTGCAAAACAGCGTTTTGCATTTAAATTTTTGCATTGCGCCAAAATAGGCTACATAGATATTAAACGAAATTTAAACTACATTACGGAATTTAAACAAAGTTCAACACTTCAAAATAAAAACTACATATTAACCCTAAAATCTACTCCTAATCGATGTCAAAGTCGCCAATTCGTCCCTGAAATCGGAACCGAGGGACGACGAGTCATCGACGAGGAAGGGCGGTGACGCCGTGGGGTTGGACGGACCAGCACCGTCAGAGCTCTTCTTCTTCTTCTTCTTCTTCTTCTTCTTCTTCTTCTTCTTATTCTTCTTCACCGCCGATGTGCAGAAGGCCAGCTCTTCTTGCACGCACTCGGGGTGGTTGAGGCGAAGCTCGACATCCTCATGTTGTCGAGCTCGGCGGCCTAGCGCTGCATCCTGGTGTCGCGCCGCTGCCAGTGCTCGTTGTGGTTCACCCATTGCATCTCCGGAGCGAGGAACTACGCCTTATGTAGTGACTGCACGTCCGGGAAAATGAGATCGTGGCGCGGGTTGTTGAACCTCCACGCCGCTGCGTTGTATGCGTGCGTGGCTTCGTCGGCGGTGTCAAAAGTTTCCAGCCACCAGCTGACGCCATCGGGCTGTTGTCGGCGGTGAAGCGGACGGAGGGCTGCATCTGGAAGCTGAGAAAGCCGGTGGAGCCCCTCGACTGGCGGCAGCGTGGCGGCATCTCGTCAGCGGCAATTGGCCCTATGAAAAGTCCGATTAGGGCTAGGGTAGGGCATGCAGCAACCGGATCTACTGACATTGGGGCTTGGCGGCGGCGAAATCGGCAGCGGCGGCCGCAACACTATAGGTGGCGGGTGGGGGATTTTGGCGGTCGGATTGCCCGCGTTGCGTGGCTGGGATTTGTGGCAGTTGCGTGACTGCCATATTGTTTTTTGGAAGGGGCATATATTAATATTAGATGATACCAATTACACCCAACCTCTGCAACAACGCATTGCCCTAACGGCCATACGGATGCACACATCCAAAAAAAAGGAAACAAAAATTACAAAAAAGAAAAGTCCTGCTATAGTGACCCATTCATTGAAATAGCAGTACTACCACCACCAAGACAACACCAAAAGTCCAGCTTCTCCAAAAACGATGCCTCCAAGAAGGGAACAGTGCACAAACATCATCATCGCCCGATCCAAGATCCAAGTTTTCACCCTGAAGAAAGTTCACGCTCTCAAAACAATACCTTCAACAAGGCCATTGCCAGACACAACCAATTAAGGCCAGACCCTGGGTTTTCACCCTAAGAGGTAGGACCATGAACCTCTCCTGTGCAGTCGCCCCCACTTCATGCCACTGCTCCAATTCACAAGTCACCTAGCCAATTCCTCATCACCATCCAGACTCGAACCACCATTGTCCGTCCTCAGATCTCGATCTCCATGACTTTCTCCGTCAGCATCATGGAACTAGAACACGCCCCATGATAATAACAGCCAACAAAGCTTCGAAGTGTAGGGGTTCGTAGCATGGAAAACAAAAAATTTCTACCGCATACAAACAAACAAGCCAAGATCTATCTACTAGATTGTAGCAACGAGTCGATAGAATAACTCACCCTCGAAGATTCCAAAGTGTTTAACGAGAGCGGATTCTCGTGGGTGATGTAGTCGTACTCTTCCCGATCTCAAGATCGCGTAGACGATCCTTCCGGCGCTGCGTTCCGGCAGCGCTCCCGCAGTCGGTCACACGTTCGGTACTCGACGAAGACCTTCCTCTCCCTTGTTCCAGCAGGCAGCGGAGGTTGTAGCACTCTCCTCGCGATTCCGGCAGCACAACGGCGTAGTACCGAAAGTAGAGGGAAGATCTCGCAGGGCTTCGCCTTAAGCCGGAGCGAGTATGGTGGACTATGAGAGATCCTCGGTGATCTAGGGTTTAGACGCACCAAGGATGAGGCAAGGCCGGCGGCTAGGGTTTGCCCTAGGCGGCGGCGGCGAGTTGCCCTAGGCGGCGGCTATGGTGGGCGGCGGCGGCTAGGGTTAGGGTTTAGAGGGGCGTGGTGTTGTGTCTAGGAGGGGCAGCCCTGCCCCTCCTTATATAGGTGGAGGGGGCACGCCAAGGGGAGGAGAGTCCCTACCCAACTCGGTCTCCAAGTGGGCCGACGGTGGAGGGAGGGAACTCCTCCCCAAGTAGGTTTCCTACTCTCCCTCCACCTCACAAAATAGCCGTTTGACTTTTCAAATTGGCGTTTGACTTTTCAAACTAGGATTTGATTAAACCCTTTATTTTGTTCAGCGATGACACCTAGTACATGATGCAATCATTCCAACTTGTTATGACACATTCATGTACCCTTCCCCTCCGGAGTGCCGGACATTCCGGAACCTTCTAGAACATTCTCGATGAAAACATCAGAACCATTCTCCAACCCCGAAACAGGACTTTCCTTATATGAATCTTATTCTCCGGACCATTCCGGATCTCCTCGTGATATCCCGGATCCTATCCGAGACTCCGAACAACATTCGGTCTCTTACTCATCATTTCATAACTACTCAACAACGTCGAATCCTTAAGTGTGTCTCCCTACGGTTCGTGAATTATGCGGACATGTTCGAGACACTTCTCCGAACAATAACCAATAGAGGAATCTAGAAATTCATATGACTCCCACATATTTCTACGATTACTTTGCGATCGAATGAACCAGTTACATACGATACCAATTTCCCTTTGTCTCACGATAGTTTACTTATCCGAGGTTATGATCGTCGGTATCTCTGCATACCTAGTTCAACCTCGTTACTGATACGTACTCTTTTCTCGTTCCCGTGATATGTGATTCCTTGTGAGCCAGTCACATGCTTGCAAGCCAATTGGATGACATTCCATCGAGAGGGCCCAGAGTATATCTATCCGTCATATAGATGGACAAATCCCACTCTTGATCCATGTGTCTCAACCAATACTTTCCGAATACTCAATGCCACCTTTATAGCCATCCAGTTACGGTGTGGTGTTTGATGTCATCAAAGCATCCTTCCGGTGATGGTGATATGCATGATCTCATGGTCGAAGGAATTAGGTTACTATGTATCAGAAAGCATATAGCAATTAAACTATTAAATGACTTGATCTTTATGCTACGCTTATCTATAGGAGTATGTCCATCATACCATTCTCCCAATGATATGATCTTGTTGTTAATAACATCTCAATGTTCATGATAGGGAAACCACAATCATTTATTAACCAACAAGCTAGTATTATAAAGAGGCTTTGCCAGGGACTCTAATTTAGTTTACAAATCACACAAGTATTAATGTTTCCTTGTTAATACTATTATAGCATGAATGTAAACATTTATCATAAACACAAAGATATAATAATAACTATATTTATTATTGCCTCTAGGGCATATCTCCAACAGAACCACACCCTCTGAAACCAAATGGTCAGGGTAAAACATGAGTGCGTACGACCGAATTCAATCCTTCCAGCAAACTCACGACATGATAGCACTTATGGAGTTCGCCGGCGGAGCCTTTCGAAACATGACACAGAAACCAGATCAATGGAGACCAACATCTGGCAGATCATCGTCTTGGTTTGAGAGGGACCCAGAACCATCTCCTTTATTAAAACCGAGCCAGCAGCCCCCATGCCACCCGCCGAAAACTAACAGGATCCGCCACAAGACGACAAACCACCCGGCCGACCATTCCGACGGAGAAGGAGACCACCACCATCACCATGCCGGGGGCAGATGCCCCAAGCGCCCTAGTGTCACGGAAAAGGCCCGGGTCGCCTGGGCGCCGACGTCGAGGCCAACGTACGGGACAGATCGCGGCTAGGCCCAGATCCCCGCCGCCATCTGGGCCAAGGATCACCGGCCGTCGCTCGCCCAATACCACCGCCAAACTAGCCGGGATGGACGCCGCCGCCTTCCCGCCGCCACGCCCCTAGGTCTTTGCCTGGCGACGATCCGGACGGCGGCGGGGAGAGAAGACCACGAGAGGGAGGGCTCGACGGGGAGAGGAGGCCGCCCGGCGCGGCGCGGTGCCGCCGCGCAGGTGCGGGAGGAGGAGGGGTCGGGAGCCGACAGTACTTACGTCGTTCCTCGCGTGACCGCCACATATATGCAGGAGACCTTGCTGCCGCAAAATTTTTATAGCACCAAATTGCGATGCGGCAGCTGTTGGAGATGATTTTTTGGCCGGCCTGTCACATACGGTGGTTATTTGCGCCATTGCCGAATTTTGCAGCCACAATTAGAGTTGATCTTAGCATGGCTGGCTGGCACATAGAATGAATTTTGTGCGGCTGTCCGTTCACTGCCGTGCAAAACGCAAATTGTTCAGTTTTTCCTCAACAGCACTGCTCTCTATCTGTGCTCGAATCTGATTCTTCGAAGACTTCGATTCAGTTGAGCAAGCAAGGTACCATTCACGCAAGACAAAACTAGCTGCTTGCTTGAATCTCTACACGAAACTTAGCGGTAGACAGCTAAATAAATATCTAGTCAAGGATTTGGATTTCAGCAAAAAAAAAAAAACTGAATCTCAACTGAATTTCGGCCATTTTGGTTGGGCGTCCAATATTTATATAAGTGGGCCAAATAATTTCAGCCTTTTTTTGAATATTCAGCCCTGACCATGGCCTAAAATAGCCTAAAGATAATCCCTCTTGGTATAAAAACCGGAAATGAGCACTTCCTAACCCTAATATTCACTTTTCCCCATCTCTATTGTGCGTGGCGGCGGCTACAGGCAACCTAAGCGAGGAAGGCGGGGCAGCACCGCCTCTGCCCTTCCCCATCGGTCTCCTCCAGTAGTGCTCCACTCCCCATCATCCTTCTTGCTGCCCTCCTTCCCATCCGCATCTAGGGAGCGTGAAAACGTTCCCGACGGCCATGCAGCCGGTGACCCGGTCGGCGGTGGCAGCAACATGGAGCGTGGCCACAAGCGGGAGCAAGGTGAGATGTTCCCCCACCGCTCCATGATCCCCTTATGTGTTGTACATGGTTTAGGGTTTAGGGTTTAGCAAGATCTTGCTAATCCAGAGCCAAGACTGAAGATCATCATGGGTCGATGATCGTCTGGTGTTCGGTGAATCAAATATCGTTAAGTACACGATCCAGGAGAAACGCCACTGGACTCACCGAAAACCGAGATATACTAACTCAGCATGCGTGTACACCTTATCGCAAAATCTACTGCAATGCATCGATCTGATTCACTTGGATCATTTGTGCTTTAATTCGACATTGCAGATACTGGTCGACAATAAGCAGCACTATAAAGTCTTCGGCAAGGACGTCGACATAGCGTCCCTCATCACCCTCGACAATTGAGGACGGCAAAGTCGTTAGACACCAGGACTAGTAACTACATGACCAATTTTATTGTAACTAGAATGGAAACACTTTTTTTTCGAAAAAGGAAGCATAACCCGGCCTCTGCATCAGTAAATGCACACATGCTTTATTAATGTAATCAGAATGGGATACCGGGGATGGTACGAGCTACTCATTCAGTGTGCCTCTGAAGAACAGGGAGACGGTAAGCTTCCAGTTGGTGGGGCGTGTGGTGGAGGGAAGCCACCGGGGGGCGGAGAGCAACGTTGTTCACCCACGCACTAATGCGCTTCGGAAAGTCGCATAAAAAAAGGGTTCCAGTACAACGCGTACAATGCAATTGTGGCTAGAACGTACGCGAGTCTATATATCACTATATCTACGTATTTACAATCTAACCTTTGGGTTTGTCCCATAGACGATTCCACCGCCGCAGTACGTTGAATTAACCAACAAACCAGCCGATTGAGAAGGTCTCTCTGCCTTCGTGGCCGGGCGCTGCCATGGCACCAAAGCGAGGCTGGTTTGGCCATTGCCCCACCTTCGCCGCCAGGGCCGAAACGCCCCTCCCGCCACCGACTGACGTTGTCTTCAATATCCTCTCCTGGCTGCCAGCGAGGTCCCTAAGCCGATTCCGGATTTCCGGTGTGTGTGCACGTCGTGGCACGACATCGTCTCCGACCCGGTTTTACTCGCTGTCCACAAATCTCGCACCGAGCTGCTGCTCGTCGCCGCTGTGAACTACTATATCGGCCGCACGGCCACCACGCTCCTGCGTATCATGGACTCGTACGGCTACGCTGTCCGTGCGGTTAACATAGACGGTCTTTGGAAGTTACGCGCAAGCACTACATGATACGCCGTCAGTAGGTAGCTACGCCGACGTCCAAACGTCGGAGCCGTCGGCGTAGATCGTGACCAGGACAGCCCGCCAAGCAACCGTCGGCGTAGAATTGCCCGCGGCGTATCCTATGCTACGCCGACGGCTGCCCTCGGCGTAGCTATTTTTCCATTTACCTCATTAAACTTTGAATAATCATTCTAATTCGAAAAAATACAAATAATATATCAAAATTTGCAGAAAAATAAGATCTATCTATCTACACTCAAATATTACACATTTGTAAATAAAAATTAAGTGAAACATAAAATATTATATATAGTTTAAAACGGGCATAAAAAAATTAAAAAACGATCGAAACAATGTGAAACCTTCGCGTGCTGTCATATTATGTGACATAGTTAAAAGAAAAAATATCAAACTTAGTATATTGATTATGTCTAAAAAACCTTTATAAAATGACCTATCTCATTCGAGGTTTCTTAGCTTTTGGATCAAATGACCAATGTTATGGCTAGAATCAAGGCATAGTTTGTGATAATGTACCCACATTGTGCATACATGTGCATCGCGGGATGGCAAAAAATATTGTAGGAGGAAGTTTTCCTTTTCGTCATATCAAAAAGCCATTTTTCATTTTTCAAGCATAAAAAACAGACGGTTTTGTGAAGCAACCACCAAATGGCTAATTCAAAATACTACCACCACATTTTACAAAAATACTAGACCACCTTATATGGACAATGTCCCAACAGGGGGATCTGAAACCTTTCTGTCCACCTCTAGTGAAAAAGACAAATTCATGCCGAATCGGTAGGAAGTGGGTCAGATATGAACTAGATCTGATGTTCATGTTTTTTTACAAAAATCATTTCTAGGTTCGCAATATACTATTTTATCAAAGATCCAATGCAAGTATAGCGACGCTCGGCCCCGAGCTAAGAATCTTCATGCCCGTCGTTCAACAAAGTTTGACGATAGTTTAAAACGGGCATAAAAAATTAAAAAACGATCAAAACAATGCGAAACCTTCGTGTGATGTCATATTATGTGACATAGTTACAAGGAAAAATACCAAACTTGGTATATAGATTATGTCTCAAAAAACCCTTCACAAAATGACCTATCTCATTCGATGTTTGTTGGCTTTCGGGTCAAATGACCAATGTTATGGCTAAAATCAAGACATAGTTTGTGATAATGCGTCCATATTGTGCATACATGTGCATTATGAGATGACGAACAATGTTGCAGGAGGAAGTTTTTATTTTCGTCGCACCATAAAGCCATTCTCCATTTTCTGAGTGCAAAAAACGGACGGTTTTGTGAAGCAACCACCAAATGGCTAAATAAAAATGCTACCACCACATTTTACAAAAATACTAGACCACCTTATATGGACAATGTTCCAAAAAGGAATCTGAAACCTTTCCATCCACCCCTGGTGAAAAAGACAAATTCCTGCCGAATCGGTAGGAAGTGGGTCATATATGAACCGTAGGTACATGATCCGATGATCATGTTTTTTTACAAAAATAATTTTAGGTTTACAATATGCTATTTTATCGAAGATTTAATGCAAGTTTAGCGAGGCTCGGCCCCGAGCTAAGAATCTTCATGCCCGCCGTTCGACAAAGTTTGACGATTGTTTAAAACGGGTATAAAAAATTCAAAAACAATCGAAACAATTCGAAACCTTCGCGTGGTGTCATATTATGTGACATAGTTATAAGGAAAAATATAAAACTTGATATATTGATTATGTCTCAAAAAAACCTTCACAAAATGACCTATCTCATTCGAGGTTTCTTATCTTTCGGGTCAAATGACCAATATTATGGCTAGAATCAAGGCATAGTTTATGATAATGTGCCCATATTGTACATACATGTGCATCATGGGATGGAGAATAATGTTGCAGGAGGAAGTTTTCCTTTTCGTCGCACCAAAAAGCCATTTTCTATTTTCCGAGGGAAAAAAACGAACGGTTTTATAAAGCAACCACCAAATGGCTAATTCAAAATGCTACCACCATATTTTACAAAAAAATACTAGACCACCTTATTTGGAAAATGTCTCAACAGGGGATCTGAAACCTTTCCGTCTACCCCTGGTAAAAAAGACAAATTCCTGCTGAATCGGTAGGAAGCGGGTCAGATATGAACTACATGTAAATGATACGATGCTCATGTTTTTTTACAAAAATCATTTTTAGGTTCACAATATGCTATTTATCAAATATTGAATGCAAGTTTAGCGAGTCTCGGCCCCGAGCTAAGAATCTTTATGTCCGCCATTCGACAAAGTTTGACGATAGTTTAAAACGGGCATAAAAAAATTCAAAAACGATCCAAACAATGTGAACCTTCGCGTGGTGTAATATTATGTGACATAGTTATAAGGAAAAATATCAAACTTGGTATATTTATTATGTCTCAAAAAAACCTTTACAAAATGACCTATCTCATTTGAGGTTTCTTGGCTTTCGGGTCAAATGACCAATGTTATGGCTAGAATCAAGGCATAGTTTGTGATAATATGCCCATATTATACATACATGTGCATTATGGGACGGCTAACAATGTTGAAGGAGGAAGTTTTCCTTTTCTTCGCACCAAAAAGCTATTTTCTATTTTCCGAGTGCAAAAAACAAACGGTTTTGTGAAGCAACCAACAAATGGCTAATTCAAAATGCTACCACCACATTTTTCCAAAATAATATACCACCTTACATGGACAATGTCCTAACAGGGGATCTCAAACCTGTTCGTCTATCCCTCATGAAAAAGATAAATTCCTGCTGAATCGGCAGGAAGTGGGTCATATATGAACTATAGGTACATGATCTGATGCTCATGATTTTTAAAAAAAATTATTTTTAGGTTCGCAATATGCTATTTCATCAGAGATCCACTTCAATTTTACTGAGGATCATCCCCGAGCTAAGAATCTTTATGCCCGCCGTTCGACAAAGTTTGACGATAGTTTAAAACGAGCATAAGAAATTCAAAAACGATCCAAAAAATGCGAAACCTTAGCGTGGTGTCATATTATGTGACATAGTTACAAGGAAAAATATCAAACTTGGTATATTGATTATGTTTAAAAAAACCTTCACAAAATGACCTATCTCATTCAAGGTTTCTTGGCTTTCGGGTCAAATGACCAATGTTATGGCTAGAGTCAAGGCATAGTTTGTGATAATGTTTCCATATTGTGCATACATGTGCATTATGGGATGGCGAACAATGTTGAAGGAGGAAGTTTTCCTTTTCGTCGCACCAAAAAACCATTTTCCATTTTCCGAGTGCAAAAAGCAGACGGTTTTGTGAAGCAACCACCAAATGACTAATTCAAAATGCTACCACCACATTTTTACAAAATACTATACCACCTTACATGGACAATGTCCTAGCAGGGAGATCACAAACCTTTTCGTCTATCCATGGTGAAAAAGACAAATTCCTGCCAAATCGGTAGGAAGTGAGTCAAATATGAACTATAGGTACATAATCCAATGCTCATGATTTTTTATAAAAATTATTTTTAGGTTTAAGATATGATATTTCATCAGAGATCCACTGCAAATTTATCGAGGATCAGCCCCGAGCTATGTCATTCGAGGTTGCCAAAAAGCATTTTCCATTTTAAACGGGCAAATAAAATTATGGCTAGAATCACCGCATAGTTTGTGATAAGTTGATATTGATATCATATTTGGATTCCTCTCATTTTTCTAATCAATTTAGACAAATTATTTGTCAAATTCCGATTTACAGATTTAAAGATATTAATTATTCCATATTAAATAGAAAAATACAAAAAAATCATTATATTTTAATTTGAATTCAATAATATTTTTACTTATTAATTATTGTTTACTTAAATAATTGTTTGTAATTTCAAAAAATACAAACATGTGACATGATGATATAATAGTTAATAGGATTGATATCATAATATTGACAACAATGTATGAATTACTTTGTGGAAACAGATTCTGAAGGAATGAGAAAGTTAAGCGTGCTAGAGCAGGAGTAGTAGTAGCATGGGTGACCAGATGGAAAGTTTGACCAAGACTGTAATTTAATCAAATATTAAGTGTAATTAGTGTTAAATGTTTAAAGTGAGAGATTAACGAGTTAAACAATTCAAAGATTAAAAAAATTGAGAAAAAAATAATTTTTTTAAAAAATATTTTTGCAACCGGCCGACAGCCTATGCCGACGGACACTACGTCGAGGGCAAAACCTTCGACGTAGCGTACGTCGACGGCCTCTGTGTGCTCCGCCGAGGGAGACCTTTGCCGAGGAGGCTACGCCGAGGGCAACCATCGGCATAACATAAGGGTATTTTGGCCTACGCCGACGGGTTTTTTTCTCGGTGTAGCGCGCGTGTCCTGTAGTGAAGCCTCGACGATGTCGTCCTCCTCACCTCGAGCACTAACCATGAATCCTGGACGGCTATCCGCGTGGTCGATCTAGGGACTGGGGAGTCGACCGCGAGATTCCCGAGCCCAGCCAGGGTACCGGACCGTATCACCATAGGGTTTGGCTTGGGTTGGGCCGCCCGGTCCGGCGCCTGCAAGGCGATCCGCGTCAGCATTGTGGTACCTTATTCGTCTCTTATGCATTAATATGTGCAAGGTCCTCGTGTTAGGAGATGGCAGCTCCGGGTGGAGGCCGACGCAGTCGCCCCCGGATATGGTCTGTCGGGTGTATGACTGCAACGATGGAGTTGCAGTAAATGGCGTCTTGCACTTTCTGTCCATATAGCTGGACAACATACTCTGTTTTGACCTCGAGAGCGAGGAGTCGACGGCCATCCAAGGACTATCGGGGAATTCAGATTCCTGTGGAGCAAATCGGCTTGGGCGAGCTCAATGGCGCTCTATGCATCGTCCATGCAAAGTTGTACTCCCTCCATTTTAAAATATAAGATGTTTTAGTTTTGTGAAGAAAATGTATCTAGACTAATTTTACTACACAGGTTCACTCAGGATTGGATTGAATCTAGACACACAAAAAAGTCTAGATTCATTTTCTTCACAAAACTAAAACATCTTATATTTCTCAATTACTTATCGGCGCCTACGCGCTCCTTTGACTAACTCGGTGCGCTACGTACGGACACGCCGACACACACGCACATAATTGATACGTCTCAAATGTATCTACAATTTTTGATGATCCATCCTTGTTTTATATCATTTGTCTTATGTTTTGCCTATACTTTGAGGTATATTTATACACTTTCTGTAACTAACCTATTGACAAGATGCCGCAGTGCCAGTTCCTATCTTCTGTTGTTTTTGGTTTCAAAAAATCTAAAAAATGAATATTCTCGGAATTGGACGGGACAAAAGCCAAACTTCATATTTTTCCCGGAACGATACAGAAAATTGAATCAGAGACGGAGTAGGGCACCAGGGTGGCCACACCCTAGCGTGGCAAGGGACCACCCTAGGCGCGCCACCAGGAGGTGTGGGCCCCCTGGGCCTCCACTGATCTTGCCTTCTTCGCCTATAAGAAGTCCCCGGTACAGAAACCCTAAATCATCCATCATACATCCACGAAAAGTTCCGCAACGCCGTCGCCACCGAAGGGGAGATTCGAGGGACATAATTCTCTGCTCTGGCACCCTGCCGGGACGGGGAAGTGCCCCTGGAACCATCTCCATCGATCTCCACCACCATCTCCATCACCGTTGCTGATTCCCATGATGAGGAGGGAGTAGTTCTTTCTCGAGGCTAAGGGCTCTACCAGTAGCTATGTGTTCATCTCTCTCTATGCATGATCATATTGTGATCATGAGCTTTGTAATCAAGTAGATCTACTTTGCTACTCAAGTGTTTTAATAGATCTCTGGCTCTCCCCACGTGTGTGAAAGTGACAGCATGCATACCGTGGTGGCACTTAGGCTAGAGTTTACATAAATACTCAAGTGCTTCAATAGATCTCTGCTCTATCCACGTGTGTGAAAGTGACAGCGTGCACGCCGTGGTGGCACTTAGGCTAGAGTTCAAAAATATTTACCATGAGTATATTTTGAGTTGATTGTCTCTATGAAATTGTGGTGTTTGTTGGAACCATCTAGCGCTCAAGGTGACAGTGTGGGGTTATCTAGATGGGGAGGGCGGACTTTGAAGAGTGTTGTTATAGCCATACCATGGATTAGAGTGTCCAACCGAAGAGTAGTTCAGGGTAGTATCATGAAGAGAATATATTTATTGAGAGTGTTCACTAGTGAAAGTATGATCCATAGGCCTTGTTTCTAAGCATTAAAACACCGTTTGCATCTAGATCCGTTACATGTTTGCTTGCTTCCACCTTTGTTTCAGTTTGCCTTTAGTCTCTTCCACGCCACCAAAGTCTTTTCTGGGGCAGTTGCCGGGGATATCCTCCCCGTCAGAAGCTCTTTTCTAGCACCGTTATCACTTGTATTTCACTATCTCTTCGCCAAACTAGTGCACATATACACCTGACAAGTGTATTGGGTGTGTTGGGGACACAAGAGACTTCCTGTATCTTGATTGCAGGGTTGCTTGAGAGGGATACCTTTCACCACTTCCTCCCTGATTTCGATAAACCTTGCGTAATCCACTTAAGGGAAACTTGCTGTTGTTCTACAAACCTCTGCACTTGGAGTCCCAACAACTGTCTATAAGAATAGAAGTGCGTAGACATCAGTAATCCGCACAGGTTGTAACAGATGATTCTGGCATGGCATCATGGGGTAACGGGACCATGGCCTTTTTTTGTCTCCATCTACCCACTTCCCTTCCCCGCATCCCGCATTAACACCCTCTTTGTCTCGCTCTGCTCTCTCTCGCTCACAACCGCCGGCACGGGGCGGATCCGGAGTCGGAAGCGGAGGTTGGAGGCGGTGGTGGAGCTGTTCCGGCGAGGGAAATTGGCATGGCCCAGCGAAGGTGTACATTAGGGTCCCGGCGCAACCGTGGCATTGATTTGGTGGGGGACACTCACCGAAATCTGACGTTTGGGCACATTTTCTCGGTGATCCCTGTAAGTGTTTTCGGCACATTTTTGAGCACCACGACGGGTTAGGCGGTATGTTTTACCTCCGAATTTCATATCCATCCATGATTTTTGTCGCCTCCATGTGTGTGTGTTTTCACGCGATTTTTGCGTGGTTCTCTCGGAGTGGATTGGCGCCAGGGTCTTCGCCTGTGATTTTGTGTGGTTTCCAGGGGTTTGATTCGCGACGGAACTGCTCTATAGGGGGTTGTATGAAGCACATTCATGCTGGTAGCCATTAAGGTAGGGGGGTCTGGGAGATTTTGATGCGCACTATTACCACAGGAATAGGATTCAGTAGTTGATTAGTTGCTTTTGTTGATTAATTGCTTTTGTTCTCAATTAAATTGCCAGTACAAACATGGTTTGTTCCATATATGTTGCTAGTATAAGTTGTTTTTTTGTAGTCTGCAAGTTCCTTATAGCAGACTAAAAGTTGCTTGTCTCATACTATTAGTTGCTCAACCTGACAAGTTTGTTTCCTGCATGACAATAGAAGTTGCTTGTCTGACATTATTAGTTGTTGAACCTGACAAGTTTGTTGCCTGCATAACAATAACAGTTGCTTGTCTCACACTATTAGTTGTTTAACCTGACAAGGTTGTTGCCTACATGCCAATAGGAATTGTGTTCACTGACATGCTTGGCTTAAAGTTTCTTGTCTGACATTATTAGTTGCTGAATCTGACAAATTTGTTGCCTGCATAACAAGAAGTTTATTTCCTGGCATTAGTAGGTGCTACCACACAAGTAGTTGGTTTTCCCAACATGTTTGTTGCCTATATTGAACTAGAAGTTACACAGTTTTCTTACCATGTTGCCTATAAGTACTGTTTTCCTGTCATAAGCAGTTGCTCAACTAAACCTGTCTGTTTGCTTATCTGACATACGTAATTTCTTAGGAATGTTTGTTGCCCACATCCAACTAGAAGTTGGTAGTTAAAGTTTTAAAACTTTATGTGTTTCCATGCTATGGTGAAGCAGGTTTGCATGATGGATGGGTCTGATCCTACATCAGGTGTGCGGTGACCCAGCATACCACTGCATGTGTAGTACACTATAGTCGTTGACATGACATTCACAGAACACCGTTCCGTAAATATCACATCCCTCAGAGTGGTACAACAGAAACATTGCGGGTCCATATTACAGAAGTACACACATTATTATTATTACAATACCAGAAGTTCAAAACTTCCAAAAGATCCAACTTACAAACCAAAATATAAGATGTTCAGCGGAAATTTAAAAATAACAACTCCGACTAGGAGTGGGGCTCAACAGCTTATTCTATAGAGTTTATGCTGCTCGGCTTCGTTCGTTACTACTAACTAGACACTTAAGTGGACTCGTTCTCATCGACACCGTAGCGGATCTCGTAGTCCACGCCTTCAACTCCTGCGGATAGATCAGGTTCCTCGTAGAACACGTCTTCTTGGCATTCGGCTGCATACATTGGCACGTCTTCGGGATCCTCAGAGTCTAAGCAAGGGATCAAAGGAAAGGATGAGTAACAGCGTTACCCAACAAGTTCATTATATGCAAGGTGGGAAGTTTGATGCTCTAACTACCACCTCGGATTATAAATCCTTGGCACTATGCAGTTTTTGTAAATCTTTCTTCAAAGGTTGATTTTATTCCAAAAAAACTATGATAATCAGCCTTCACAGGTTGACCAGAACTTTCATGGAGTTCCTTTCCTGCCGCGTTCGTAGCTCCTTCCCGGAACAGGGAGTAACAAGTTACAGTTCTTACACTCTGCAGAGGTGCGTTACTTTACCCATGAGAGATCAACTCCTTGTTGCACAACCGGGCGTACTTTTCCGTCCACAATTCCATGATGTGGGGCCCAGTAGTTGGTCCAAGCCAATCACTGCCCCCTTCGCGACCCCGCATGCCTCCTTGGTGTACACCATGCCCAAATAATGAATTACGACAATGGTTTATACAAACCGTTAGATGCCAGAACTATCGTGGGACGATGAGGGTTCTCACCCATATGCTGCATATCCTCTACGAATTACCAATTAATATTCATGCTACGAGGATAACATCCACGACCTGCACATCCGGCTTCATGCGAGAGGAAGAAGATACAGCTGACTTCTCTGTCCCATTCCAAATCTCATGGCTAACGCGTAATATACGACGCTAGAATCACTGATGTTAGGGGTTATTAAATCCCTATTTGATCATCATTGTTGCAATTAGAACTCTAAGTTCTATTGCTCCACCATATCACCACTTAGGATGATATCTATGATTTCTTTGTTTATGAAAATAATATTTTCTTTCTTTTTTAGCATATATGATAACACACAAATTTGCAAATACTTTGATAAAGACTCTTCAAAGGACATGGGCAAGTGATGAACTTGCCTTGTGATGGCAAGGTAGTGAAGTCTGATGCTTGCACTGGACCTTGAGCTTCTAGTTCTACAAAAACATCATTATTGCCCGGTAAGGACAATATTTAAAGAAGCAAAATGATTATGCAAGTAATGTAATGCATTCTTTAATTCTATATGCATTTTCCCTATATAAGGTGCCTTTTAATAAAGCATTTATAAATATTAGCCTTTTATATTTATTGCATATATTGAATTATTTTATTTTATTTCCCTTTTTATTTGAATTTTATTGATTTAATAATTCTTTTAGGAATTATTAATTATACATTAAAATTTATCATTAAATATTTATTTAGTAGTTTTCAAAAATACTATAATATTAATAAATAACGAAAGTGATTTTTATTTATTTTTATCACTTTTCAATAATTTTGTAAAATTCCATAAGCAATATATAAATTACAAAATTCTTATAAAAGTTTAAGTGTTCAAAAATTTATATTTTATTTTATATGAACAGAGTGAATTATTGTGAATCCAAAAATATTTTATTTATAATTTTTGGACTTTTTATTTTATTTTCTATAATTTTATTGAGGTCAGGGGTATTTTGGTCTTTTCCATTTGATCAAAAAGATTTATTAAGCAACTTGGGCTGGCCCCTTGGCTTATTGGGCTAGGGTGGCCCAATAGGGCATGGTCAAAAGATCACCCCGAAGGGTTTTGGCCCACCCAGCCCACTCTGCCTCCCTTCTCTCCCTCGACCTTATCCCCTCCTCTGACTCGACCCCGTGGCCGGCGATGCCGCCACCGTCGATTCCTGCCATCGTCGGCCATTCTGGCCGCCGCCATGGTGCGAGTTGGGGTTGTCGATGACGCTCGTTCGTTCTATCCACTTGGATTTGACTCCGGGGCTTCCCCGTGGTCAGTTCCACCCCATTCCCGAATCCTAGGGTTCGGAAAAGATGTTGTCGCCGCCGCCGTGATCCCGCATGTGGTGGTGTGCTGGTCTTATGCGCTGCTGTGGCCGCCGCCGTGACAGGTGCACGCCCCTCTGGGTGCTCCCTGTGCCGCCGCGGTTCGTCGGCCCCTCTGCTTCCTCTTCGATTCATCAGCGAGGACCTCGGGTAAGTTGTCTCTATGGTGTTTGTCCATGCTACTGCCATGATTCTCTCTATGTATCTAGTGGCTTTCATGCCGAGTGACTATGTGCTGGTTGAGTTCATCTCTGGATTAGAGTTCTTGCTCTGATTAGGGTTCATAACCCCCTGTTGATCATATCTATGATGCTTTAGATCTAGTATTGTTCATATCTGATCATGGAAAATTATTGTCTGCTATGGTTAATGATTAATAGTGGCTTTAATGGTACTAGTTGCCTGACAGATTCATTCTAGTGGTAATCCACCATGATCCATGCTAGTGTTTCAATGAAATCCTTGATTGGATTATGTTGTTGGTCTGAGAAGTTTCTCTACTGTCAGAATACTTGTACTGACAGTAGATTTCTCTCAGTAGTTGCTTACTGCAATTATAATGTGGGCTTGTTTGAGATTATACACTCTAAATAAAATCATTACATGTAATGATTTTATGTGGATGTATAGATTCATTTTAATGTTGATTCCTCGCACTTGGCTTCAGGAAAATGATATGTAGTGGTTGTCCCTTTTTATCTGTGGAAGCTAAGTAAAGATTGGTTTTAGCTCATTAAGAACTTGTCCTTGTGATACCATTGTATTCTGGCACACAAGTGATTTGGTTTTTATTTCTGGGCTTAGCTTGATTATGCTTGTGATTAAAACTGATAAGATGATATGGAAGCTTTTATTAACTTTCCTGCCTATGATGTTTGTCTGAGGCTCTAGGATGTAATTCCTAGTTAGTTGGGCAATAGTTTGTTTGAAACTTATAGGTTTAGAGGTGCTACTCTCTCTCTCTCTCTGAGAGATGTGCCCTGATTTGTTAAGATCAAATGAAAATGATCTAAGTTGTAAAAAATAACACTGAACCCAGTGATGCTGGTCTGAGGGTTTAGTGTTTGTGGTTGAGCTTGATTTCTTATCCTTATACTTGAAATCTCTAGGATAGATGCACTCCTCTTGGGTGATTATTGAGAGATTATCTCATAAAATAGCACATGCTTTTATTTAGATATATGATGAAATCATGTGATGGTTTTATGAGGCTCACCACAGATTCTGATGTGGATGTAGTAAATTGATGATGATCTTGATCTTGATCTGGATCTTGATCTGATTTTGCTGTGCTCCTGAGCTTGCTCTTGAGCTTGCCTGCTCCTCCTAGCTCCTAGGCTTGACCTTGCTGTCCACCAAATCCATTCCCCTCCTTATGTCACCATCCTAGTGATGTTTGGGTTGATCTGGGTGGTTGGGTTTGGCTGCTGTTCTTGGTTTAGCTGCCGTTTACCCTGGCTGTGCTGGTGTGTTGTGTAGTGGAGTGATGCACCGATGTGCTCCTCCACGGCTGTGCTGTGGTTTTGTGATGCTGGTTGTGCTTGTGTGGTCGACAGCACACCATTTGCATGCTTGTGTGTGTGCAGCTTATGTGCCTGCTATGCACATGTGGATAAGTTCAGAATGTTTGAACTTACTATTACCAAACTACTTTTACCCTGGCTGGTGAATTGGTCCCTTTTTGGTTGTCATTTGAATTCTGGCTTTGAATTGATGAAGGATGAAATCTTTCAGATTGGTGAACTTGCCCCTTTTACCACATTTCTCAATGATGAGATTGTCAAGTGCACCTCACTGACATATCTGAGAGAAATATACTAACACTGATCCTATTTTGTTTTCTATTTAATCTTTGTTTTGTAGGTACAAAGATAAAGATGGAGATTTAGTATAGTTTTAGATATAGGATAGTTAGTAGATATATAAATGTAATTTTCTTAATCTTTTTTAATTTTTCTTTTATAATTCTTGTAATCTTTATTTGGTTCATTTGTAATAAATATTATATATTTATTAATAAAGAATATTCTTTTTCTTTATTCTTTTTGTAAATTGTGAAGTTTGGAATAACTTCAGTAAGTTCATTCTTTGTAACTTGTTTATGTATATAAAATGAATTTCATATACCATATTGTTTTTAGATAAGACTTAAGTTATAATACTTTTCTCTTAATTAATTTTAAGATTCAAATCTTATATCAAAATTATTTAAATTATAAAACACTTAAGTTTTAAAATCCAAACTCATTTCAAAACACAGATAATTCCTTTAAGATCATATCAAAGTTTATAGCAATCCTCCTTTAAGACTAAACCTACTCTCAAAGTAAGAAAGAAACATTGATCACTCAAGGTTTTTATTTGGCGAAAATTTTACTCACATTTTCTCAAATGAATGCATGCAACAATTCATATTCCTAAATCTACCCTTCGTTAGGTCCTATATGCTGGGATGTTACAAGGTGGGGGATCATCTTCAGGGAACTAGCAAACTAAGGTTCCACCTATGAAGGGACTTACTAAACAAGGGAGAATCAAGGCTCTGGTTAATCGTGCCCCTCCTCCAGGGAAGTGGTCTAAATAGACAATTGCAAAGAAACCTGTTGGTGATATTGTTGATACAACGGATAATGCAAAGAATAAGGGGAACCATGGGGGTCCTCGCTCGGAGCTTTTGTTGAAAGCATTTGGAGAAGTGAACACCGCACCTCTTGCTTACTATACGTCTCATTCAGTTTTGCATCCGTCTACCTTCCTCGGGATATGAGACAGAACCTCCTCCATTCCAATGGTATCTTTTGCTGAATATAGGTTGTAGTAAAACTCAATGGTCATGTTCTTAATCTCGTCAACATTATTGGTCAGAGAACCATCTGATTTTGATAAGACAGTGATTTTATTTTTGTTACGGTGAGCACTAGCCTTCTTGTGAAAGAAACGAGTGTTGTTGTCTCCCTCACCCAGCCACTGTATTTGAGCCTGATGCTTCCACATAACCTCCTTTTGATAGCAGAGATCAATAAGTCTGGTCTCAATGGAATTCTCTTCACCAGACGGTGCCACTCGATCTGGGACAACCCTGAGAATAGTAATCTACCTTCTCAGTTTCCTCATCTCTTGCCTTACCGAGCCAAAAGTATTAATCTCCTAGCTAGTTAGAGATTTTTACACATTAGTCAATTTTCTAGTCAGATCATGCACCATTTCACATCTTTCTGACAACCTCCACGCTTCCTCAAGCATATTCCTAAACCCCTCATGACACTCCCACATACACTCATAGAGGAACGGTTTATCCCGTACATGTATTGCCTCTCCATCTTGTAGCTCATTCAACAAAATAATCAGACAGTGATCAGATTTCACTGCCATCAGGTGTCTGATCGAAGAAAAAGGGAAGAGCTCAGACCAGCTAGCCGTAGCAAGCGCACGATCCAACCTCACCCTGCAGTACTCACCCCTAGTCACCTTCTTCTCCAATGTCCAGTCCAATCCTGAGTAGCCCAGGTCAGCGAGTTCACACACATCCACCGCTTCCCGGAAACCTTCCATCTAAGCATTGTCTCTCTCTCATACGGACCAAATTGTTCCTCCGCACGCAGGATTTTATTGAAGTCGTCGATGCATGCCCATGGAAGAGTACTCTCTCCTCTAAGAACACACACACACTCTCTCTCTCTCTCTCATTCGGACCAAATTGTTCCGCCGCACGACAGGATTTCATTGAAGTCACCGATGCATGCCCATGGAAGAGTACTCTCTCCTCTGAGCACTCTCATTGTCTCCCAGGTTTTATGCCCCATATTTCTTCAGTCTCCATTGATCCCTCCCAAATTCAGTAACCCAAGAGTCGATGTGATATCTCGAGTAGCTTTTTATCTCAACTAGAACCTCATTTCTCCAGAAAATACACATCCCTCCAGACTTATGTTATTGTACACTATAACGATAGTAATATAGACCATCAAGTTAGTATAGGACTATGACACTAGTGGAAACGAGGGCTTTTGTTGATCCCGAAAATGGGCTTTAACACCGGTTCTTCTACGAACCGGTGTTAAAGGGGGGGCCGTACCAGCGTGGCCTCTGCGGCATTAAAGGAGCCCCCCCTTTAACACCGGTTCGTGGCACGAACCGGTGTTAAAGGTCCCTCCACCAGTGGCCCGCGCACCCCCCCTTTAACACCGGTTCGTGGCACGAACCGGTGTTAAAGGGGTGGGGGCTATATAAGACACCACCCCAGCCCACACACACCCCACTCTTCCATTCTTTCACATTTTGGAGCCTAGCAAGAGGGTGTGAAGAGTGCTAGTTTGTGTTTTTTTCATATGCACTAGAGGTGTTCGGTGAAATGCCCGAGAGCTCAAAATAAGCTTTCTTGTTGCTCTTTCCGTCTCGGTCGAGGTCGGCAACTATAGTTTCATGTGTCATTGATGTACTATATATATAAATGGTCATCTCCCTATTATTTTTTGATATATACTACATATTAATGCAGATGAATCGGCAATGGATGTACGGTGACCGCCGCACTTCCGAGTACATTACGGGCCTCCAAAATTTCATCGTTGTGGCTAATGCAAACCGTGGTCACAATGGTTTTATGTGCTGTCCGTGTGTTCACTGTCAGAACAAGAAAGACTACTCAAATACCAGAACCATTCACGCCCACCTGCTTTGATCTGGTTTCATGCCCAGCTATAATTGTTGGACCAAGCACGGAGAAAAAGGGGTTGTGATGGAAGACAACGAAGAAGAAGAGGATGATGAAAACTATCATAATATGTATCCTGAATATGATGATACTGCAACGGGGGTAGATAATGAAGATCAAGAGGGAGCAGATGGGCCCGCTGATGACGATCTTGGTCGGGCCATTACTGATGCAAAGGAAGAATGTGAAACTGAAAAGGAGAAGGAGAAGCTGGAGCAGATGTTAAAGGATCACAAAACATTGTTGTATCCAACTTGCGAAGATGGCCACAAAAAGCTAGGTGCCACACTGGATTTGCTGCAATGGAAGGCAGAGAATGGTGTGACTGACAGCGCATTTTCAAAGTTGTTGGTAAAAATGAAGAATCTTCTTCCAAGAAATAATGAGTTGCCTGACAGTACATACCAAGCAAAGAAGGTTGTCTGCCCTCTAGGATTAGACGTGCAGAAGATACATGCCTGCATTAATGACTGCATCCTCTACCGCGGTGAGAAGTACGAGAATTTGGATGCATGCCCGGTATGCACTGCACTGCGGTATAAGATCAGACGAGACGATCCTGGCGATGTTGTGGGCGAGGCCCCTAGGAAGAAGGTTCCCGCCAAGGTTATGTGGTATGCTCCTATAATACCACGGTTAAAACGTCTCTTCAGAAATAAAGAGCATGCCAAGTTGTTGCGATGGCACATGGAAGACCGTAAGAAAGACGCGATGTTGAGACACCCCGCTGATGGGTCACAGTGGAGAAAAGTCGAGCGAGAGTACCCGGACTTTGCACGTGACGCAAGGAACTTAAGGTTTGGTCTAAGTACAGACGGCATGAATCCTTTTGGTGAGCAGAGCTGCAGTCACAGCACCTGGCCTGTGACCCTATGTATCTATAACCTTCCTCCTTGGTTGTGTATGAAGAGGAAGTTCATTATGATGCCAGTGCTCATCCAAGGCCCGAGGCAACCCGGCAACGACATTGATGTGTACCTAAGGCCATTAGTTGAAGAACTTTTACAGCTGTGGGCCAAACCAGGTGTACGTATGTGGGATGAGCACAAAGGGGAGCCATTTGACCTACGAGCATTGCTTTTCGTAACCATCAATGATTGGCCTGCTCTTAGTAACATTTCAGGGCAGACAAACAAGGGATACAATGCATGCACACACTGTTTAGATGATACTGAAAGTGTATATTTGGATAAATGTAAGAAGGTTGTGTACCTAGGGTATCGCCGATTTCTTCCGAACCTGCATCCAGTAAGAAAGAAAGGCAAGCATTTCAAACGTCTGGCAGAACCCCGGAGGAAGCCTGTCCTCCGTACCGGTGAGGAGGTATTTGGTATGGTCAAGGACCTAGAAGTAATCTTTGGAAAAGGTCCTGGCAGTCTATCTGTTCCGAATGACGATGCCGGACACGCGCCCATGTGGAAGAAGCAATCTATATTTTGGGACCTACCCTATTGGAAAGTCTTAGAGGTCCGCTCTTCAATCGACGTGATGCACGTGACGAAGAATGTTTGCGTGAACCTGCTAGGCTTTCTAGGAGTGTATGGGAAGACAAAAGATACACCGGAAGCACGACAGGACCAGCAACGTCTGAAGGCCCCTGAAGAGCCTATGCATCCTGAGAACGAGAAGGGTAAACGATGCCACTTAACTCCTGCCAGCTACGCTCTTACCAAAGCAGAGAAGGAAATCTTTTTTGAATGTCTGAGCAGTATCAAGGTCCCGTCTGGCTTCTCGTCGAATATAAAGGGAATAATAAATATGGCAGAGAAAAAATTCCAAAACCTGAAGTCTCATGACTGCCACGTGATTATGACACAATTGCTTCCGATTGCATTGAGGGGGCTTCTACCTGAAAATGTTCGAGTACCCATTGTGAAGCTATGTGCATTCCTCAATGCAATATCTCAGAAGGTAATCGATCCAGAAAGCCTACCAGGGTTACAAACAGATGTGGCCCAATGTCTTGTCAGCTTTGAGTTGGTGTTCCCACCATCCTTCTTCAATATTATGACGCATCTCCTGGTTCACCTAGTAGAAGAGATTGCCATTCTCGGTCCTGTATTTCTACACAATATGTTCCCCTTTGAGAGGTACATGGGAGTCTTAAAGAAATATGTTCATAACCGTGCTAGGCCAGAAGGAAGCATCTCCAAGGGCTATGTAACAGAGGAGGTCATTGAGTTCTGTGTTGATTTTATTCCTGACCTTAAGGCGATTGGTGTTCCAGAATCACGACATGAGGGGAGACTGCGTGGAAAAGGCACCCTAGGATGTAAAGCAATGATATGTAGGGACGGGCATTCTCTCAATCAAGCACACTACACGGTTTTACAAAGATCTATCTTGGTTGCCCCGTATATCAATGAACACAAGAATTTAATACGCCTCAAACACCCGGGGCAGTCTGATGAATGGATTATAAGTGAACACATGGCGAGTTTTGGCGGCTGGCTGCAAAGACTTCTCACGAATAACACCACTGTTGGGGATCAGCTGTACTTGTTGGCCAGGACACCGTCTTCGACTGTATGTACTTTCCAAGGGTACGAGATAAATGGGAATACATTTTACACGATAGGCCAAGATAAAAAGAGCACCAACCAAAACAGTGGTGTCCCCTTCGATGCAGCAGAAGACAATGGGCAAAAGACCACGTATTATGGGTTCATAGAGGAGATATGGGAACTTGACTATGGACCTAATTTTAAGGTCCCCTTGTTTCGATGCAAATGGGTCAAGCTAACAGGAGGAGGGGTTGAGGTAGACAAGAAGTACGGAATGACAACGGTGGATCTCAACAATCTTATGAAGAACTTAGACGAACCATTCGTCCTAGCCAATGATGTGGCTCAGGTTTTCTATGTGAAGGACATGTCCTCCAGACCAAAAAAAAGAAAAAATATGCAAACGAATACATCATATGATGAGCCAAAGCGTCACATAGTTCTTTCAGGGAAAAGAAACATCGTGGGAATCGAGGACAAGACAGACATGTCAGAAGATTATAATAAGTTTGATGAAATTCCGCCCTTCACAGTGAAAACTGACCCAAGCATTCCGTTAAGTAAAGAAGATGCTCCATGGTTACGACTGAAGCGATCATAAGGAAGGGCATATGCCAAGAAGTTCATGCTCATATTATGTAACTCTAGTTCATGTTTTTAATATTAATACATGTCTTGAGTGTTAGTCATGTTTTGTGGATGGACCGGGAGTATGAGAAGAAGTTGTCCCGATTCGTCGTACTTACCATTAAGATCTGATCTCCAAACGCGCGCGGTCACATATTAGGGAGTGCCTCTATGACCAGTTTCTTGGAGATGCCGGAGGACTAGGCTCCGTCGGCATCTCCCTGAAACTGGCCGTAGTGGTGTCCCTGCTCTCGAAAACCATCTTGCAGCTTTGTAACTTGTCTAACTAGATCAATACACCAGGGAGCTAACTAATTTCACATATTAGGGAGTGCCTCTATGACCAGTTTCTCGGAGATGCCGGAGGACTGGGCTCCGTCGGCATCTCCCTGAAACTGGTCGTAGTGGTGTCCCTGCCTCAAACTGGCTGGAGGACTGGACTCACAAGGATGCCTATTTATAGTACAAGCAGCTCGACATAGTGTTGACACTTACAAAATAATGTCGACACTCACCCCTATTATTAGTCCCGGTTGGTGTCTCCAACCGGGACTAAAGGTTCATCTTTAGTCCCGGTAGGTGACACCATCCGGGACAAGGTACACGCCGCACGACATAATGTCGACATGCACTCACCTCTATTATTAGTGCTGACTCGTGTTTTGTCCCGGTTGGTGTCTCCAACCGGGACTAAAGGTTCATCTTTAGTCCCGGTTGGTGACACCATCCGGGACAAGGTACACGCCGCACGACATAATGTCGACATGCACTCACCTCTATTATTAGTGCTGACTCGTGTTTTGTCCCGGTTGGTGTCTCCAACCGGGACTAAAGGTTCATCTTTAGTCCCGGTTGGTGACACCATCCGGGACAAGGTACACGCCGCACGACATAATGTCGACATGCACTCACCTCTATTATTAGTGCTGACTCGTGTTTTGTCCCGGTTGGTGTCTCCAACCGGGACTAAAGGTTCATCTTTAGTCCCGGTTGGTGTCTCCAACCGGGACTAAAGGTTCATCCCGCCATTTTTTTCCCGCCATTTTTCTTCCCGCCATTTTTCTTCCCGCCAGTTCTTCCCGCCATTTTTCTTCCCGCCAGTTCTTCCCTCCAGTTCTTCCCGCTAGTTCACTATATATATATATGTAGGGGGTTGGCCTCCATTGTCATTGCACATCTCTAGACTCATATCTGCAACCTCATCACTCTTTCCCATGGCTTCCACCGTAGCACTAACCCCCAGGGAGGCGGAGGCGCTTTGCGCCTCGAACTACTCCTGCCCGCCGGGCTACTGTGTCCCTGTCGGCTGGATGCTGAGCGTCGGAGGTGTGCCGGTTCCTCCTGTCCCTCTAGGTGTGGCGCGCCGGATGGCCATCACGAACCACTACTACTTCGAGCTCACGCCGGAGCAGCGGAGGAATCCCAGATGGCATCCCGACTATTTCTCTACTTGGGAAGCCTTCTTCGTGGATCGGCATGAGAGGGCGCTCGCCAGGCACGAGGAGGACGGCCCACCTCCTCCTAACTTCAACGAGGCCGGCCGTCGGCTATGGTGGCGCGGTCGGACTCTCCAGAGCGTCATGGCCTATGACACTGCCGCCGACTCTAACCCCCGTCTGCGCTACCCTCAAGTCCAGCCCACGTGCTACCCTCAAGTCCAGCCCACGCGTACTCTCCAGAGGTTCAATTACGGTGACCCCGACGACGACAGCGATGACGGCGGCGGCGAGTACGACGACTACAGTGGCGAGTATTACAGGTGTAGGCAGGAGCATGACTAAATCACTCCAACATTCCGAAACAAGTTCGGCCGATTGTTACTTAATCTGGCCATGTATCTTAATTTTCAGCTCTTTTATGTATCTTAATTTTCAGTTCCAGTTCGGCCGATTGTTACTTAATCTGGCCATGTATCTTAATTTTCAGTTCTTTTATATATCTTAAAAAAGCCCCTTTAATGAATGAAATAAGTGTTTATTTATTTTAAAAAATTTCATGTAAAGTAAATATAAAAATCATTTACATGAATGGATAGATATTATTTTTCTGAAAATTATGATATATTATTCATATTTTTCTGAGTTGAAATGAAATAGATATGAATTTTCTAAATTCATATCATATTTTTAATTAAAAAAGCCCCTTTAATGCATGAAATAAGTGTTTATTTATTTTAAAAAATTTCATGTAAAGTAAATATAAAATGATTTACATGAATGGATAGATATTATTTTTCTGAAAATTATGATATATTATTCATATTTTTCTGAGTTGAAATGAAAAAGATATGAATTTTCTAAATTTCATATCATATTTTTTGAATTAAAAAAGCCCCTGAAATAAATGCCCCCCTTTAACACCGGTTCCAGACAGGAACCGGTGTTAAAGGGGGGGCATTTATTTCGTTTCCCGCGTGCACCCCCCCCTTTAACACCAGTTCCAGCCACGAACCGGTGTTAAAGGGGGGGGGTAATAAATGCGCGCGGGAAACACCCCCCCTTTAACACCGGTTCGTGGCTGGAACCGGTGTTAAAGGGGGGGTAATAAATGCGCGCGGGAACCCCCCCCTTTAACACCGGTTCCAGCCACGAACCGGTGTTAAAGGGGGGGGGGTTATAACTCGCACCTTCCCTCTTCCTTCTCCCCCCAGCCAGATCGAAAAGCGCGCAGAGGAAATTAAGTAGAGGAGAGCCGTCGCCGTCCAGTCCTCGCCGTCGCCGCCCTCGCCGTCGCCATCCCGCGGGAGCGCCGTCGCCCCCCTCGCCGTCGCCATCCCGCGGGAGCGCCGTCGCCCCCCCTCGCCGTGCGCGAGCCGTCACCGTACGTCCAGCCGTCGCCGTCCACGCCCTCACCGTCCAGCCCTCGCCGTCGCCGCCCTCGCCGTCGCCATCCCGCGGGAGCGCCGTCGCCCCCCTCGTCGCGCGGGAGCCGTCGCCGTCCACATACCGCCCTAGTCGTCGCCCTCGCCCACACCACCCTCGTCGTCGCCCTCGCCGTCGCCATCCCGCGGGATATAAGTAAGATTGTTCACAAGATATTTTTGGGACCAATTTGGAGAATAATGATGGATCTTATTTTGATGACAATGCTTGAGGCAATTTCCTCTATGAATAATGCTTGAGGAAATTTGGGACCATTTGGAATAAATTGATAATGATATGAATAATTATATGCTTGAGGCAATTTCCTCTATTAAGGAGGCATGCTTTATCCCTATTACTTATGATGATGGTCATGATCTAAAAATGTTGTTTGCTTACAAAATTCATATGCTTAGGAAGAGGATAAGTTTCAATGGTATTCATGTTTTGTGTTGTTCATTGTTTAATGTTTCAAAGTGTTATCATCCATGATTGATCCATGTGAACACCACTAAAAATAAAAAATATATCCGCCCCCTCCCCCCTCGATCTCGCGCCGAGCAGGTGTTGGTGGCATAGTTGTAGTACTTCTTCTCAGAGGCCACGGCGTCCGACGCGTTCCAGGCTATGTATATTGTATTGCATTAGAACAAGTGGCATATGTGTATGTATATTTGTATGTGTATGTATATATGTATATTGTATTGTATGTGTATTGTATATGCATGTGTATATTTTGTGCCACGCCGACGACCACCGCCACCATTATGCCGTCGACCCTGACCTCCTCTGTCCTCGCTGAGCCTACACACGCGTCGAGGGTGAGTCGCCCATTTTAGGTAGACCATCACGTCGTGCTGGTTCGAACGCACACCCCCACGCACCCCGGCCCCGCTCTCGCCCTAGCGTCGCCACCTCTCGTTGTCAATATAGCATTATAATAACCATGCTATGTTAATCAACTTTGATGACAAGTTAATTAGAAGAAGTAAATGTACCCTCTCATATGAATCCGGGGTTTCTCCGAATTAGGGTTTGAAATGACCAAGCATGTATTAGGGTTACATTTCAATACTTTTAACCTGTCATATCATCGTCCTTGCTTGAGCATTTCAATAGATGTATTACTGATATTTGTGTGATAATATTATTGTTTTAGAAACTATGGATCCACTTAGTAGAAACCTTGAAGAAGAAGAAATAATGGAGAACATTATTGATGAGGACACCTCACAATATCTGAACTTGGAGGGACATGACGACGACAGCTCAAGTACTAGTCATGGAGAAGATGAAGACTCCGGTGAACGCAATTTAATGGTTACAAAGTCCGGCGAGGTATATGCATTGATTAAGCCTCAGCTGACTTCCACCAACAATCTTCTTCTACATGTATTAATTAACGCTTCTTTCTTCTTTTAGCCCTCTGGATCGACCAGCCAGCAACCATCTTCTTCTACGAAAAAGAGCAAGCGAGGCGCGAGCCAGCGGTTGAAAGATCGTGCAAAGTTCACGATCGAAGCAGTCCGTGTTGATGGCAGGCCGATGGAGCCCAAGAAGGCCGCAGACAAATTTATACGTCAGGCTGGAGTTCTTGTTAGGGACCAAATCCCAATCATAATTGAATATTGGAATAAGCCAAAGAAGGGCGACGGTACCTTTATCCATGACAGATCCAAAGAAACGCTTTGGAATTCGTTGTTGGTAAATTTCACCCTTCCGCCAGAGGAGGATGAAAACAACCCGGTTATAAAGAAAAAGGTCAAAGAGTGGACTCTAAAGAAGATGGCTGAGGCTTTCCGCAACTGGAAGACAAAATTGAACAAATTTGTCAAAGCTCGCGAGACTCCAAATTTCGAAGACGCATATTATGCGAAGATAAGACCTCACTGGCCCGAATTTGAGACATATAAAAAAAGTGCTATAGCTAAAAAGAGGTCAGAAACCAATACGCTTAATGCCCTGAAGAAGGAATATCACCAGAGGACGGGGTCAGGTGGCTACATATCTCAGAGGCCTAAGTGGGAGGAAGCTGAGAGGGCCCTGCGCGAGAGAGGGATCACACCCCAGACAGATGGGTGGGACCTACGTGCAAAGACTTGGTTCTACGGAATCGGGGCAAGGTTGGACCCAGAAACAGGATTGTGTATCTTCCCAACCATCCTTGCCAAACCCGTCACTGAACTCATCACGGCATACGAGGAAACATCCGCCAGGATCTTCCATCCCGACAGAGAGAATGACCAGCTCACACGCGCCATCGGTAAAAAAGAACACCCTGGACATGCACGAGGCACAGGGGGTATGACGTGGAAGGATGGGTTTGCCGACTGGAGCGACTCTTACAGATGGCGCGGCAGAAAAGAAAAAGAGCGTACAGATCGGATGACACAGATAGAACATGCACTTGCGGCGCTGCAGACGCAAGTGAATGCACAACAGAGCCATCAAGCTACCGGCCCATCTCAGCGGCATGAAGAGCCTGCATTGGAAGCTGCCCGCGGCCCAGACTCTGCGCGGAAAAGCAGTGTGGCTTCCACGGAGAACGTGCAGCCAACGCTTGAAATGACGGGTCCTCGATACCCCGTTGATGAGATCTCGGAGAGCGAACACGCTGAGCTGCATGTGAGATTAATGGGCTTATCCATTAAGGTGGCTGTCGGCTATGCCTTACCTCCTGTAGCTGGTGGAACTTACCACTGCCGACCGATTCCAGATGGCTATGCTATTGTCGGGGTGGATGAGGTTGTGAAGGAATATGAGGAAGCACAGCTTGACCATGCTACAGGTGAAGGGGAAACTCAACTCAAATTTGCAGTGAAAACAACCATTCTTTGGAAGAAGGAACACATTGTGCTTCCAAATTGGAGGTCACTGGCACCCCCGCCGTCTCCGCAGCGTCAGCAGTCTGAGCCGCTTCAGCCATCTCCTGCGCGGCAGCCATCTCCGGCCCGTCAGCCATCTCCTGCGCGGCAGCCATCTCCGGCCCGTCAGCCATCTCCTGCGCGGCAGCCATCTCCGGCCCGTCAGCCATCTCCGGTGCTTCAGCCATCTCCTCAGCGTAAGCGGAAGAGCACTGCCACGAGGAGCATCAGTAGCACTGCCACAAAGAAATCCGCAGGAAACCGTACGCCAAAGAGTTCAAAAAACTACGTCCCGCAGCCTTCCGCCAAGCCATTGCCGGTTTTACCGTGGAATCGCAGCGACGAGGAGACCAATAGGATCTCGGGAGAACAGGTCAAGAAATTCTTTGCACCTAGACGGGCCGAGCCAAAGGAGAAAATAGATCCGGCGGTGGTGGAGAAGTTTTACAAAAATCTTTTGAAACCTGAAACCCCACTTGTGCCGGACTACGAGCGCCAGATTTTGAAGGCGGATGCAAGGCGCCGTAGGAAGACTGAAAGTAGCAGTCGTGAGGCACCCCAGAAAACAGTTCCCATGCTCGGAGAGCAGGAAAACCAATCATGCGCCCCGCTCCAAATGTTTGACAAACGGGACGCTCCTCCCGTAGATGATTACGAGGCAGAGCTACAAAGAAAGGCCAATGAGATGGGGATGACTTACATTGCATACTTGAACGTCATGGGAGACAACTTGCCCAAATGCGATGTCAACCCCATACAGCCATGGAAGTATGGGAAGAATCTCGTCAAGAAAGAGGAGCTCAAGAATCTACCAACAAAGATGCGAAAATTGCACAAGTGGTACCTTCATTTCTGCAAGACGAGAAAAGAAGAATGGATCACGACGCATATAAGAGATGAGATTTTCTTGTGCGGAGACGACGCGATCGACTTCAACATTCAAGACTTGCATTTTCTATTCAATCAGAAGGAACTTGACAAATCTGCCATCAGCCTTTATTGTGTGTAAGTACTATTTCTGTAATTTTTATCTCAACTCATTCACTTCATTAATTGCATGTATATATATATGCTCACCATATATGTATATACTATTATGCAGGAAAAAGGTTATGGAATGCATGAAAGGAGGCCCTTTTGACATTGGGTTCGTTGACCCAAATAGAGTTCATGAAGAAGTGGTAAGAGACAAACCCGGGCAAACAGAAGATTACTTGCTAAAGTCTTTACTGAGACAACAAACCAAAAGGGAAATACTATTGCCTTACAACTTCTCGTGAGTACTGTTACCCTCTCTCTTGTACACATTCTGTTTCGGCTTACTCGATGTTAAGTGTAACTGATGATGAGTTATGCGTGCGTAGGTTCCACTTTATTCTGCTAGTCATTCAACCCGACTCAGGAAAAGTCCTTGTCATGGACTCGTTACGAAAAGAAAAAGAGCTATGGGCAGACTTTAGAGAGATGCTCCAGAGGTAATTTCAATCATATTATCGCACTAGATCAGCAACTTTCGTGACAATAAGTAATTAATTACTCCTTTATCCATTTTCTTTGTCGGACAGGGTTTGGAAAATGTTCACGGGCAGGGCCGTGGGTGAATGGTCAGAAGAACTAAAATTTGTAGACCAAAATGTAAGTAATACTAGCTAGCTTCCAATTCCATTATATCATGCTTTATTGATTATTATTTTGATTGAACTTTCTATTCTCGTAAAGTGCGCGCATCAAGGACACGGCAATAACTTATGTGGGTACTATGTTTGCGAATTCATTCGCAACACGATATGTGCGACAGGCCAAGCCGCACTAGAACAACTTAGAGTAAGTAAACAAAGTCCACAACATTATTTTATTACCATCAATTGTGTTGAGTTTTATTCTTATATATATATTGACGGCCCATTCTTCATATATATTCAGATCGAACGGATGCGGGACCAACTCCTACCATTTGAACGCATACGAGCCATTCAAGAGGAATTGGCGGGGTTCATACTTGATGAGGTCGTCACGCCTGGCGGAGAACTCTATAGATATCCACCAAAATGAACGATGACGATGTATGTGCCGATGGCGATGTATGTGCCGATGACGATGTTTGTGTATAATAATAGTTGCTTAATTATTCATGTACTCGTATGTACCGATGACGATTTATAAGTATACCGCTCCCGATCGATTTCCCCTCGCTCCCCCCCCCCCTCCCGCAGAAATACGCCCAGAACGGGGCAGAGGCAGAAGTCTGCCGCGGCAGAGATTTAGGCCGTTTTCCTGCCGCGGCAGAGTTGCCGCGGCAGGAAAACGGCCTAAATCTCTGCCGCGGCAGAAGAACCTTTAACACCAGTTCCAGATACGAACCGGTGTTAAAGGGGGGGCCCTGAGGCCTGTGGCAGCCCCACGTGCGCCACCCTTTAATACCGGTTCGTATAGGAACCGGTGTTAAAGGGGCCCCCCTCTAACACCGAACCCTCAACAGCGGTTGGGGAACCGCTGTTAGAGGGCCCTCCCAACCGGAGTTAAAGGGGGGGCTCTGCACTAGTGTGACTAGTCTTAGCTAACTACTGTACCTGGAAAGCACAGTTAAATAAAAGAAAAATAATCCGGGAGAACGTGAGAGTGGCAGGAATCTTCTCTGTACCGCACTAGTGTCTATATATATATATATTTCATCCAACAAACGAACAAAGGAATCATTCAAGATCCATAAAGCAATTAAATCATTCACTACCGGACAACTATTTTCTATGGATGTGTCGCACAAAGTTATCATACAAACTTATCCTTCTTTATCCCGTCACACGTCTCACTCAGTTGTAGACATGTGATCTGTGATCTCTTGCGTATGAGTTCACGATATTGTTCCATAATTTTTCTTTATAGTGCACGTTGTCAGGCCACATATCAGATGAAATAATGAGAACGGATCTAAATCTCCACAGGGTGTCGTTGCCCACTCATATAAATGGCACAATCCCTCTCCCCCGGTGATTGTTTCAAAAAAAAAAAAATGGCACAATCATTATTAGAGTTTGCATTTTGAAAGAAAATATAAAATTGCGGGAAGATATAACGATGAAAAGATTCACGAACCATTTTGGAACCAAAAATTGTTTACGATATGTAAAAAAATGTGTGCCATGAAGAACATCCCAAACAATATTCCTATGAAACCCATAGCGATATAAAGCGATCTTGTTTCCCCATACATATATATAAATAATTTAAAAATAAAAAAGCACATCTAAAATATTTAACTAATATATAGTTCCTACTTCTCCTCGTCGTAGGAGATTTGGATGATCTTCTTGTGGACATGGACGAGGTTGTCACTACATCGGAGACAAAGGTCTCAGCATTGTTGGCGGTGGCAATATTGCTGGCCTCCGCCATGCGCTCCGTATTCCTCACGTTTCTTCGCGAAGTAAGCAGCACCTCCTGCTCGTCGAGCATCTCGTCCTCCTCCTGCTCGGTCTTCCGTGCAGCCGTCCTCCTACCAATCTAGCTGAAGTGAATTATCATCTGTCGCGTCCTTGGTCTGCCGCTAAGCCTCCACCACCATTGGAGATGCATTCTCAACACGGCGACCCGGCGCCAGCAGAAACTGCTGAACGCAAGAAAGGCATCCGGCCCTTTTCTCTACGATTCATATCGAAGTATGTATTTACCGTAGATCTGGTGTGTGTGCCAAGAGGCGGTGGTGCTAGGCTTTCTAGCGCTCGACTGAGAAAGCTGCATCGTTCTGAACATACATGTAGGTACGTGGCACGCATGAAGAAGATGAAAAGGCTACATGCATCGAATGGTATACCAAGAGGCAACCTTGAGAACACACTACAAACACGACAATTTATTTCTCACCGTCTGAGATTTTTTTAGAAAAAGCATATCCTATTGGCAATGCGGATGCACATAGTCGAAAAAAGAAGAAGAATTACAAAAAAGAAAAGTCCTGCTACAGTGATCAGATCCTTATCAGCTACGACACTAACACCACCAAAATAACACCAGAAGTCTAACCCCTCCAAAAGCAACGTCTCCAAGAAGAAAACAATATACAAGCGCTGTCATCGTCCGATCAAAGATCTTAGGTTTTCACTCTAGAGAAAGTTCTTGCTCGCAAAACAGTGCCTTCTGCAAGACCGTTGCTACACACAACCAATGAAGGCCAGACCTCGGGTTTTCATCCTGCAAGATAAGACTGTGAACTCCCCATGCCCCCTCTAACAGACGCTACTGTGAGTCACAGATAACCAAGCTAGATCCTCATCACCATAAATACTTAATCCGCCATAGCTAGCCCACATGTCTCTGACTTCATGACATTCTCTGCATCTGACCTCACCATGGATTGTCAAATACATGACACATGATGGTAATAGGTAGCAGGGCTTCACCATGCTTTCTCTGAAACCAAACGGTTAGCAAAAAAACAAAAATTCGCATGACTGAATACCTTCTGATCCAGAAAACTCCAAGCATATGCGTCCATGGGAGCTCGGCAGCGGAGCCTTCCGAAACCAGACACTCCAACCAGATCAATGGAGACACGCATTAAATAGATGTTCGTCTTGGTGTGAGAGGGATCCAAGGACCACCACCTTTATTCAAACCGAGCCAGCAGCCCCCTCGCCACCCGTCAGCAACCTACAAGATCCACCGTACCAACCCTACCAGCAGCTCTGCGACTTGGCCAGTACGAGAGAGATGACGGCAGAGTAGGCCCTGATTTCCACTCTCCTCTCGCGCCGGTAAGGGCTAGTCCGCCGCCAGAGGTGAGGGCTGAGCTCGTCAGGAGCCGGCACCACCTTGATCAGCCCCATAGCTAGGAGGGGAGGGGCCGCACGCCACCACTCTCGACTACAGGGATCGGCCACCGCCGCCCGAACTCCAACGCCGCCACCGTGAACCGCCGCTAGGGGATGGGGTGGAGGGGAAGGTGGGGCTGGCCAGCGGGAAGGGGGATGGGTTAAGGGATTAAAAAAAGTCGTAGTATATATCAACCCGGAATTAAGTGGAGGTGCGTACATGTACTACTATATATTTGACCCGGGCAAAGCTGGAAGCCTATAAATAGATTGGTCATTACTGCAGTTGGGAGAGGCTGTACTAGCTAGCATGGAGGTGTTTAATTTGTGCGCCATAGCTCTTGCCACCGTTTTCCTCACCTGGATTCTCAAGCTCACAGCACCTTGTGGTAGACGTAGTCGCAGTAAGGCAAACAAGGAGCAGCAGCTGCTGCTGCCTCCTGGGCCATGGACGCTTCCCATGATCGGTAGCCTCCACCACGTGGTGAGCCTCCTACCACACCGCAGGATTACCGAGCTGTGTCGCCGGCACGGGCCACTGATGCTTCTGAGGCTAGGCGAGGTGCCCACCGTTGTGGTTTCGAGCGCTGAGGCGGCGGCGGTGGTGATGAAGACCAACGACCTGGTGTTGGCTTCCCGGCCGCGCACGAGGACGTTGGACATCTTCAGCTGCGGAGGCAAGGGCATTGGCTTTGCCCCCTACGGTGACCACTGGCGCCAGATGCGCAAGGTCTGCGTGGTGGAGCTCCTCAGGTCGGCCAGGCAGGTGAGACGCTTGGAGGGAATCCGGGCGGAGGAGGTGGGCAACCTCCTCCGCTCCATCACGGCCTCGGCCTCGGCCGGTGCTGCGGTGAACGTCAGCGATAAGCTGTCGGCGCTCGCCAACGATGTCGTGTCGCGGGCAGTGTTCGGCGGCACCTGTGCTGGGCAGGACGACTACCTCCGCGAACTGGAAAAGGTCATCGTGCTGCTGGGAGGATTCTCTCTCGTCGACCTCTTCCCATCATCGCGCTTGGTACGGTGGTTCAGCAACGGCGAGCGCGACATGAAGAAGAGCTGTGACCGCTTACACCGCGTCATTTCCGACATCATCGAGGCCCGGAAGGCTGCGCGAGCTGCGGGCCATGGCGCCAGCAGCTCAGACGACGTCGACGACCTGCTCGACGCGATGCTCAGGCTACAGGAGGAGGACTCGTTGGCAATACCGCTAACAACAGAGACTATCGGCGTCGTCATCTTTGTGAGTAACCACCCTAGCTATTTTTCTTTTCTTTTTTACAGACACGGAAAAGGTCTAACGCCTTAATTTAGGCCATATATATTATCTAAAACCACGCGCACAGCTGAGCTGCCAGAGCTCACACATGGCCAGATCAACAAGACAAGTTGTTGAATGGCTATATGTGTATCTATCTTTAAGAGAGAGCACACTTGGAAAAATAATATACTAATTTGTAGATCGATCGCAAATCCAATCAATCGTCTCAACTACTGTTCCCATTATATATGGCGTGGCCTACAAACAATACGACAATTGCATAGGAGCAAACACAAGCAAAGTTTTTTTTTATAAATGCGTGAAATAGACTCAATTATATTTGTGAAAGATATATAACTAGTAATTAATTCAATTTTTGAAAAGAACTTAAAACACCGGTTGCACTTTTCTCGATGTGATAGTTCCACATTTTTTTTCTAAAAAATGCCGCGATGGTACGACCAATGTGCAACCTATGAATATTTGACAAGACGAAAATAAAATGCATATAGAAGAATGGTTGCAACTTTTCCCAGTTGCAAATTTCATGAAATGACTAATTATGGTGTGAAGAAAAAGGTGTAGGATACATAAATAATACTATAATCAGATAAAAATAGGGAATAAGAAACTCTGGTTGCACTTTTCTCAACTGCATTTTTCCAATTCCTTGCTGTTACGTGAATCTTCAACAAAATGTGAAAAATTCCATGCATGGTTTCCAGGTCGCCTACAATTCTAAGTAATTCTTTCACGCCCAAGATTAGAAAATCCCATCCTATCCTCACGCATGCTCCAGTGTATACTAATAAACAACGCATGCCTCAGTTTTCTATGGTGGTAAAAAAAAACATTAACAATCCAAGTTAACATATTTTTTTTAAATCCTTGTCAGGCATTACTATGTTTAAGGATTTTTTTAAGTTGTTTCCTAGTATTGTAAATTGTACATATATAACAAAACCGTTGTTTCCAGGACATATTTTTGGCTGCAACGGATACCACAGGAAGAGTTTTGGAGTGGGCTATGTCTGAACTCTTGAATAACCCCGAGGTTATGGCTAAGGTGCAACTAGAGGTTAGGGGCGTCCTAGGTCAAGGCCAAGCTGTCATCACAAATACCGACCTGAGTGAACTTCACTACCTGCGGATGTTTATCAAGGAGGTTCTTCGGATGCATCCTCCTGCTCCTCTACTTGTCCCTAGAGAGGCTAGAGAGGATTGTGAAATCATGGGCTATGACATACCCAGAGGGACAAATATCTATGTCAATGTCTTTGCAATATCTCGCGATCCTCGATATTGGGATAACCCTGAAGATTTCAAGCCCGAAAGGTTCGAGAACAACAACATTGACTATTTTGGGACACACTTTGAGTTCACCCCTTTTGGGGCCGGGCGACGGCAGTGCCCAGGGATATTGTTCGGCACGTCGACCGTGGAGATTGCGTTAGCAAATCTTCTCTACCACTTTAACTGGGTGCATCGTAATGAGGCAGGAGGGGAGTCGCTGGACATGACGGAGAAATTTGGTATCACCGTACGGAGAAGGTCTGGCCTGCAGCTTATTGCTACCCCATATGTAGCGTCCAGCGCTACATAGACATATGCATGTGGCGCATATACATGTATGTATCCGTGTCAACATGTTTCAGCATCATTGCACGTGCGTTCTTATTAATTGTATTTAATTTATGTACTCCGTTCTTAACAATAAAGAGAGTGTCTATTTTGATCTAATAAGAAAAAGATAATTTCATGTAACCATCTTTCTGTGTAGCATCATGTGTGTTTAATTGCAATATACTTCTATCCTTAAGAACATAGTGAATTTCTATCTATTATATACTTTATTAAACAAAAATAAAGCTACCACGATCGATCATATATGCTAAAAATATTTACTCCAATGATCTTTGATTATAACGGTTGAGACTTGAGGGATAAAATATAAGTTACTTCAATTGTTGACACGTCCGATCAGACACCTACATGCAAAATCAAACATCAACATGAGAAATGGAGAGACTCCCGCTATGGGTCAACTGGAGTGAATCCTTTGAAATCCTGGGTTCAAACTTGTTTTTCCATATCGGTATGACCTAACCTAGCCAAAATAAAGATAAAAGTCCATCGGAGCAACTGCCATTGGAATCTGGTCAAAGGGGTAGGTCAGCGGGGCCCCTGGCAAGGGTTTCGCTGGACACCACGCACCTGAGGCCAGAAATCCCTTAGAAACTTCCATGTGTCCTAGCATATAGATGCTCGGGCTCAAATTTCCTGTTTTTGCTAGTTGGGCCGCTGGATGCTGCATCCGGCAAGATTGGGCTCGGGCCAACATTGGCATTTTGTTTGGCTTCCAGGGCATCCGGGGCAGAATGGAAAAACTTGACCCAAATTTGAAAGTATTCCACAAAATAAACTCTTGGCGAAACTATTTTACACAACTAACCTTTTTGTGTAGCGCCTAACAGCAAGGCGCTATACTCTACTATGTAGCGTCTTGCTGAAAGACGTTATGCCCCTGTCAGCGTGGCACGGTCTGGTCCCATCCTGGGCATGTAACGCCTAGGCACTACGTCTCCCTGAGTAACGCCTAGGCGCTATGTCCCATAGTGTAGCGTCTTTATATTAGGCACTACACTTTGAGACTTAGCGCCCAGCGCGTGGCCCCCCTTCCCACCCTGACCCATTCCACCACAACCGCCAGGAAGAACAGCAAGAGGGCGCCCTGCTGGTCCTCTCTCCCTCCCTCTCAAATCCCTTCCTAAAAACCAACATATATGAAGTATTTCGTGGTGGATTTGCTCCCCAATCTCTCCTTCAAAGTATTCTCCTCCTTTACCCTCTCTTTCATCTAATTAATCTTGCACATTATATCCTTATTTGTTTGGAAACCCTAGGTCTAGATGGATTCATATTTTGGCTGATTTGTGCATGTTTTTTGGTTACTTGGTAGTTATATATTAGTTGTATTTGTTGGAAATGGAAGTGTGTTGTTGATTTGCATTTTATATGATGGTTGCATATGGATTTGTATGAATGTATGAATAATATGCTCCCATATACTTTGTAGTTTATTGTATAAATTGAAACAATGGCCACATAGGATGAATCACTCACATATTTATTGATGTTTGGAATATGTATGTAGTATGGTGTGGCTACTTGAGGATTATTATGATACTCAACACCGGGGATACTTGATGGCGGAGAATAATATGGTAATAAAAACATAGTTGGACTTGTTTGTTTTAATGTTTCTATTGATTTAATTGTGTTGGACCTGTAAAGAAGCATAATGTTTTAACTTGTATGTATGCAGAAGCTTCGACCCCTCAATATTCGGTTTCATGGCGCGTCTTCGAATGACATCTTGTACGGTGACCGGTACACTGAGTACATCGAGCGCCTAGGCCTCCTCCCTTTCATCACGCTTGTGACCCGGTCGACGCCAAACCTCAACGCGGCTGCTATCACCGCACTTGTCGACCGGTGGAGGCCGGAGACACACACTTTCCACCTCCGGACCGGCGAGATAACCATGACTCTTCAGGATGTTTCCATGATCTTTGGACTTCCTGTCGCGGGGAACCCTTTGTGTATGTACACAGATTCTGACGGTGACATGAGATGCAGCTACTTATTGGCATGGCTCCTGAAGAACTTGAATCCACATATAATACTAGGAATGCTATAGAGCTCTCACTCACTTTCTTGTAAATACAAGCTTCTCCATAAGTTTGTATAAATCCAAAACTTTTGATCACCTTATCAAAATGTTGATTCCAACTTCGGGATGCTTGATTCAATCCATAAATGGATCGTTGAAGTTTGCATACCTTATTAGCATCTGTAGGATCGACAAAACCTTTGGGTTATACCATATACAACTCTTCATCAGTGTCTCCATTGAGGAACGCCGTTTTGACATCCATCTTTCATATCTCATAATCATAATATGCAGCGATTGCTAACAAAATCCTCATAGACTTTAGCTTCCCTACCGGTGAGAAAGACTCATCATAGTTAACTCCTTGAATTTGTCGGAACCCTTTTATGATAAGTCGAGCTTTATAGACGGTTATATTACCATTAGCATATGTCTTCTTATTGAAAATCTATTTGTTCTCGACAGCCTTGCGGCCATCCGGTAAGTCCATCAAAGTCCACACTTGGTTTTCGTACATGGATCCAATCTTGGATTTCATGGCTTCTTGCCATTTAGGAATCTGGGCTCATCATCGCTTCTTCATATGTCGCAGGCTCGCCGGTGTTGTCCACCAACATGACACTCCTAACGGGATCAATACCAATCGGGAGTGGTACGAGTCCTTATTGACCTACTAGGTTCCATAGTAACTTCGTTCATGATCTTTATCATTAGCTTCCTCTCTTATTGGTGTAGGCACCACAATAACTTTTGGTGCTGTGCTACTCTCAAATTCGAGAGAAGGTTCGACAACCTCATCGAGTTCTACTTTCCTTCCAGTCACTTCTTTCGAGAGAAACTCCTTCTCTAGAAAGGATCCATTCTTGACAACGAAGATTTTGCCCTCGGATCTATGATAGAAGGTATACCCAATAGTTTCCTTCGGGTATCCTATGAAGACGCATTTTTCCTCTTTGGGTTCAAGCTTGTCAGGCTATAACTTCTTTACATAATCTTCACAACCCCAAACTTTAAGGAACGATAATTTAGTTTTCTTACCAAACTATAATTCATACGATGTCGTTTCAACGGATTTAGATGATGCCCTATTTCAAGTGAATGCAGCTGTTTCTAATGCATAACCCAAAAACGATAGCGGTAAATCTCTAAGTGACATCATAGAACAAACCATATCTAAGAGAGTTCAATTACGACGTTCAGACACACCATTACGTTGTGTTGTTCCCGACGATGTCAATTATGAAAGTATTCCGCATTTCTTTAAATGGTTACCAAACCCGTAACTTGCATATTCACCTCCATGATCAGATCATAGAAATTTAATCTTCTTGTTACGTTGATTCTCTACTTTACTTTGAAATTCCTTAAACTTTTCAAAAGTTTCGGACTTATATTTCATGAAATAGATATACCCATATCTACTCAAGTCATCCGTGAAAGTAAGAACATAACGATAACCACCGCGCTATGCCACACTCATTGGGCCACACACATCGGTATGTATGGTTTCTGATACGTTGGAAACGTATCTATAATTTTTGATGCTCCATGCTTGTTTAGTATCTACTTTGCTTTACTTGTCCACACTTTGAGGTGCTTTTTACATGTTTTCTGGTACTAACCTACTAACAAGTTGCAACAGTGCCAGATGCCTGTTTTCTGATGTTTTTGGTTTCAGAAAAGTTAGTAAAGAAATATTCTTGGAATTGGACGGGACAAAGGACAAAGTCAATTAATTTCCGTAGGGAACAAGAAGTCCAGAGGAGAGACGTAGGAGCCAGCCAGGAGGCCAGACCCACCCTAGGCGCAGGTGGGCCCTAGCCTGCGCCTGGCTAGGGTTTGCCAGCCCCGACGGCCGCCTCGGTCTCCCCCTTCACCTATAAGAATCCCCCAATGCATAAACCCTAAGTACCCGATCATAAATCCACGAAACCGTCTGTAGCCACTGCCACCATCGTCCCTAGATCGGGGGATCTGAAGTTCTTCCCGGCACCCTACCAGAGGGGAGATCATCCCGGAGGCCTTCTCTCTGGTATGATGCGTGAGTAGTTCCACCTTGGACTATGGGTCCATGTAGTAGCTAGATGGTTGTATCTCCTCCTTTGTGCTTTCATGTATAGATCTTGTGAGCTCCGTTCATGATCAAGATATAATATATTTTTAATCATGCATGTTGTGTTTGCGGGGATCCGATGGATATTGAGATTATTATGTTGGTTTGATTAATGGTTTTGTCTTTATGATTCTATCATGTCTGTGTTGTTTGTGATCTTGCATGCTCTTTGTTGCTAGTGGTTATCTTGGCCAAGTAGTTGCTAGTGACTCCAAGAGGGGGTATTTATGCTCGATAGTGGGTTCATGCCTCTAGTTTCCAAGGGAAGTGACAATAATCTCTTCGGTTGTAGATGTGTTGTTGCTACTAGGGAGAAAACAACGGTCTCTTGTTCATGGAACATGTGGACTGTTTACCTTACACACTTTGCTTAAAGCAGTTGTATGTTGCTTGCAACTTAATACTGGAGGGGGTTCGGATGATAACCTGAAGGTGGATTTCTAGTCATAGATGCAGTTGAATGACGGACTATGTATCTTGTTGTATTGCCCAATCAACCTCATAGGATCTTTCTGACTAGTAATTGCATTATTGTGCCTTGCTCAGTTCCTGTCAATTGCCCTGCTGTAATTTGTTTACCCTTCATTCCATGTTGTTTATCTAAGGAGAGCACCTCTAGTGAACTATGGACCCCGGTCCAATCTTTACCATTGATACATCTTCCACCGTTACTTGTTTACTTGCTGCAAACCATTACCTTCCACACCATACATTTAATTCTTTGTTACAGCAAACCAATGAGCTTAACAACCTCACTGTTCATTGGGGGCAAAGTCTTGAGTTTGTGTTGTGCAAGTCTCCACGTTGCCAGCAACACCTGTGTGACGTTTCCTTCCTCCTACTGGTTCGATAACCTTGGTCTCAACTGAGGTAAAACTTGCTGCTTGCTGCTTCACACCTTGCTCTTGGGGTTCCCAACAGGCACCAGCATAGCCATCAAGACTCTCTGGCGCCGTTGCCGGGGAGGCCAAGGACGTCTTCACTAGGGGAGTCCTTCACTTCCTTTTTATTTACTTTGTTTCTTTTGCTTGTTTTGTTTGCCTCTTTCCAAAAAACCCAAAAAATTAGTTTAGCTTGGTTTGCTTTGTTTATTCAAAAACACACAAAAATTAGTTCCTACTCTATTTGGTGGTCTGTTATTGCCTTGCTTGGTCATGATTTCTATCAATGGATGGTTTCTTTGAAACTAGTTCTTATTGGCAAGGTGGGTTCACGGAAGAACAAAAGTATTATTATAAGGAACATCGTTTGTCACAAAAAGGGAAACACTTATGGGAACAAATTGATAAGTTGAATACTATTGCTAGAGACGTGTGCTCTACTTATAATGTTACTTATTGCTTTGATAAAGCTTGTTTCTGCAGGAGGTATAAACACCGACCCTTTCAATGTGAGTATAATGATAATGTTACCATATCATCTTATGTTAAAGGAAATTATGACTTTTATGATGTGGAAAAAATTGAAGAATTTATTGCCTTCAAGGGTGCATTTGAACTTGCCAGTTTGCTTGAAAATACTGATGATGCACCTTATAAGCATGAGGTTTTTGAGATACTTAAATTTTGATTTGATAATTACAAGGAAGTAAATGGCTATATTTTTGAATATTTTAATAGGTGCTTTCCACAAATGGAAGATACTAATTCCTTACAGGAGCCTATGAAAGAATAAATTGCTGAAACTGAAAGCTCATTAGATGAAAAAGAGGAGGAGAGTGATGGTCAAGAGGAGGAAGAATGGATCTACCCATGTCTACCTTCTAATGAGAGTAACTCTTTACCTCTTACATCATTTGATTGTACCCCATGCTTACCAAAGGAGGATGAATGTTATGTTCCTGTGGATCCTTTTGAAATACCTACTTTGGATAAAACCTGCGGAGGTTTTAATTCCACTATGTTTGAGCTTGATAGAAATTATGTGTTTGTAGATCATGAAAAGCACGCTTTATGTGATAGCTATATTGTTGAGTTTATTCATGAGGCTACTGAATATTATTATGAGAGAGGAAAATATGGTTGTAGAAGTTTTCATGGTACTAAAACACCTCTCTTTGTGCTGAAAGTTTTGAAGTTACTCTTGTTTTCTCTTCCTATGCATGTCACTTTGTTATTTGTGAACTTATTTATGTACAAAATTCCTATGCATAGGAAGTGGGTTAGACTTCAAGATGTTTTGAATTTGCTTCTTGATGCTCTCTTTTAGTTCAACTCATAGTCCTTATAAGAGCATATTCTCAAGCTATCAAGCCTAACTTAAAGGCGTTAAAGAAAAGTACTTGTTGGGAGATAACCCAAAAGTTTCCTTGAGTTTTGGAAGTTATTACTTCAGTAATAACCTCTCCTTATCCTTTTTGTTTTCTTTTTGTGCCAAGAATGACCTCTAATGAGAGGGAAGTAAGATTCGGGGAGTTGCTGTCCCGACACAGATTTCTATCCTCCACCAAAAAACACATCGTGAGGAGTCTATGTAACTCGGATTGAGCTCAAAATTTACTAATAAATCCCCCAGTATGTTAGCTAACTTTCGTTAGTTCAACACTTTTTGATTTGAGCAACAGAATACGTTCGAAAAAATCGGTTTCTACCTGATGGTCTGTTTTGACAGATTTCTGCCATTATTTGCATTTGCTTCTTATTGATTCCTTTTTGAGTTCTCTTCAGGTAAATTGAGCTTTTTGAAGAAGTGACTACAGTAGCTTGTGTTTTTAGTGAAAATCCTTGCTGTTCCAAAGCTTTGCCAGTGGTCTAATATCTTTTGAATACGCTAATGTTGCTAATGAATATTGTGTGAAGTTTTGTATGAAGGAAAAAAATTCAGGTGTAGAGAAAGAATGATGCAATGAGATGAAGAATGGACAAAAGCTTGTTGGAGATATTCCCTAGAGGCAATAATAAAAGTGGTTATTATTATATATTTGTGTTTATGATAAATGTTTACATTCATGCTATAATAGTATTAACCGGAAACATTAATACTTGTGTGATTTGTAAACTAAATTAGAGTCCCTAGTAAAGCCTCTTTCTAATACTAGCTTGTTGGTTGATAGATGATCGTGGTTTCCCGATCATGAACATTGAGATGTTGTTGACAACAAGATCATATCATTAGGAGAATGGTGTGATGGACATACTCCTATAGATAAGCGTAGCATTATGATCAAGTCATTTCAATAGTTCGTTTGCTATAAGCTTTCTGATACATAGTAACCTAATTCCTTCGACCATGAGATCATGCTAATAACCATCACCGGAAGGATGATTTGATGACATCAAACACCACACCGTAACTGGGTGGTTATAAAGGTGACATTGAGTGTTCGGAAAGTATGTGTTGCGGCACATGGATCAAGAGTGGGATTTTTCCATCCATATGACGGATAGATATAGTCTGGGCCTTCTCGGTGGAATGTCATCCAATTAGCTTGCAAGCAGGTGACTGGCTCACAAGGGATCACATATCACGGGAACAAGAAAAGAGTACTTATCGGTAACGAGGTTGAACTAGGTATGCAGAGATACCGACGATCAAACCTCGGATCAGTAAACTATCGCGAGACAAAGGGAAATTGGTATCGTATGTAAGTGGTTCATTCGATCACAAAGTAATCGTAGAAATATGTGGGAGCCATATGAATTTCCAGATTCCTCTATTGGTTATTGATCGGAGAAGTGTCTCGGTCATGTTCGCATAATTCACGAATCGTAGGGAGACATACTTAAGGATTCGATGTTGTTTAGTAGATATGGAATGTAAGTAGGGATACCGAATGTTGTTCGGAGTCTCAGATGGGATCCGGGATATCACGAGGAGATCCAGAATGGTACGGAGAATAAGATTCATATAAGGAAAGTCTGATTCCGGAGTTCGGGAATGATTTCGATGTTTTCATCGGAGAGGTTCTAGAAGGGTCTAGAAGGTTCACCAGACCGGAAGGGGAATGGTCCATGAATGTGTCATGGGTAAGTGGAATGATTGGATCATATCCTAGGTCACTTGGTTTGGGCATTTACGAGAGAGAATTAAAGCTCTAAATTGAAAGTCAAAAGGGAGGTTTGAAAAGTCAAACTGGAACAATAGTTTTCTAGTGGAAGAAGGAAAGCGTCCTTCCTTCTATCCAACTTGGGTTTGGGTATGGATTCAAACCGTCCCCTCCCAAGGCTGCCCCCTCTCATAAATAGAGGGGGAGGGCTGCCCCAAACAACACAAGAGCCATCCCTCCCCATCCCGTGCGCCGCCGCCACCTAGCCGCCGCCGCACGCCGTGTCGCCGCCAATCGCCGCCTAGCACCATCGCCGGATTGTCGCCATCGCCCTAGCCGCAGCCGACACCACCTCCTCCTCTCCGGCCTTCTAAACCTAGATCGCCAGAAACCCTAGATCCACCATAACTCGCATCGGCTTAGGCGAAGCCCTGCAAGATCTTCCCTCTACTTCCGACACCACGCCGTCGTGCTGCCAGAATCGCGAGGGGAGAACTACAACCTCCACTGCCTGCTGGAACAAGGGAGAGGAAGGTCTTCATCAAGTATCAAACGTGTGACCAACTGCGGAAGCGCTGCCGGAACGCAATGCTGGAAGGATCGTCTACGCGATCTTGATATCGGCAAGTGTACGACTGCATCACCCACGAGAATCTGCTCTCGTTAACCACTTTGGAATCTTCGAGGGTGAGTACTCTAATCGACTCGTTGCTACAATCTAGTAGATAGATCTTGGCTTGTTTGTGTGCATGCGGTAGAATTTTTTTGTTTTCCATGCTACGAACCCCTATAGTGGTATCAGAGCCATGTCTATATGTAGATCTGTTGCATGAGTAGAACACAATGGTCATTGTGGGCATTGATGCTTTTGTTGTCGATTGCTTCTTGTGTACTTTGCATCTTGCGGGATGGTGGGATGAAGCGGCCCGGGCTAATCTTACATGACATCGTTCATGAGACTTGCTCCACGCTTGACATGCAACTTGTATTGCATAAGTGGCTTTGCGGGTGCCTGTTTCTCCCAACATAGTTAAGATTCAATTTACAACGGGTGATTGACAATACTAGTATCAACATTGTGGTTCTTGTTCGTAAGTTGGAACGACACTTATTGAAAGCCCCAAACCACGTAAAACATGCAAAGAAAATTAGAAGCGTCTAACTTTGTTTTGCAGGGGTGTGCTGTGATGTGATATGGCCATGATTGTGTTTATATATTATGTATGCAATGTTCCTTATTGTAAGTCGGCAACCAGCAGGAGCCATATGGTTTTCTTTTAATTTTGTTAAGACCTACGTGTCTATTATTCAAGGTAGTTGTAATAGTTGATGCTGGTGGAAGACAACCATGAAGCGGCGCCATTGACCTTGACGCCATGCCGGTGATGATGGAGATCATGTTAGTGCTTGAAGATGGAGATCGAAAGCACAAGAAGAAAGGCCATATCATATCACATATTATGAATTGCATGTGATGTTAATCCTTTTATGCATCTTGTATTGCTTAGTTCGCGACGGTAGCATTATAAGATGATCCCTCTCAAAAAAATTCAAGTTATAAAGTGTTCATCCTTAGTAGGCACCGTTGCTAAAGCTCGTTGTTTCGAAGCAACACGTGATGATCGGGTGTGTTAGGTTCTGCGAGTGTATAGAACGGGAGCAAGCCAGATTTTGTCATGCGGAAGCTAAGGTTTGATCTTGATGATCCTAGCATGTACAGACATGGTCTCGGAATACGAAAGGGGAATGGTCCATGAATGTGTCATGGGTAAGTGGAATGATTGGATCATATCCTAGGTCACTTGGTTTGGGCATTTACGAGAGAGAATTAAAGCTCTAAATTGAAAGTCAAAAGGGAGGTTTGAAAATTCAAACTAGAACAATAGTTTCCTAGTGGAAGAAGGAAAGAGTCATTCCTTCTATCCAACTTGGGTTTGGGTATGGATTCAAACTCTCCCCTCCCAAGGCTACCCCCCTCTCATAAATAGAGGGGGACGGCTGCCCCAAACAACACAAGATCCAGTCCTCCCCACCCCGTGCATCGCCGCCGCCTAGCCGTCGCCACCACACGCCGTCGCCGCGCCACCGCCGACACCACCTCCTCCTCTCCAGCCTTATAAACCTAGATCGCCGGAAACCCTAGATCGACCATAACTCGCACCGGCTTAGGCGAAGCCCTGCAAGATCTTCCCTCTACTTCCAACACCACGCCGTCATGCTGCCGGAATCGCGAGGGGAGAACTACAACCTCCGCTGCCTGCTGGAACAAGGGAGAGGAAGGTATTCATCGAGTATCGAACGTGTGACCGACTGTGGAAGCGCTGCCGGAATGCAGCACCGGAAGGATCGTCTACGCGATCTTGAGATCGACAAGTGTGTGACTACATCACTCACGAGAATCTGCTCTTGTTAACCGCTTTGGAATCTTCGAGGGTGAGTACTCTAATCGACTCGTTGCTACAATCTAGTAGATAGATCTTGGCTTGCTTGTGTGCATGCGGTAGAATTTTTTTTGTTTTCCATGCTACGAACCCCTACAAAGCTCAAGCTTGGGGGTGCCACCATGGTGTCACCCCAAGAAATATCCAAGAGGTACAAGCGTCAAAGCTTGTGGATGCCCAAGGCATCCCCTTCTTCATCAATAAAAATCTCAGGTCTGTCTAGACACTTCGTTTTTATTGTTTCATGCACAGTTGTGTTGTTCTTGGAGCGGCTTAGTTTTAGTTTGCTTTGCTTAGTTTGTTTAGTTTGCTTTAGTAGTTTGGACCCCCGTTCTCGCTGTGTTGTTTTGCAAATAAGGTTGCTTTGGTGTTTGGAAAGGAGTAGTAAGTTCTTGCTTGAAGTCCAAGAGGAGCTTGCATTGACTGTGACTTACACTTTAGCATGACATGCTAGGTGTTGTTTTAGCATTATGCTTAGTGATTATTTCTGTAGCATGTCTTGTTCCAAACAATTGGGATTGATTAGTGTGCCTTGAAGAAATTATGCATTGTTTTAGCATGCAAAAGCATAGTATTGTGGTATTCTCCTTTGATGCTTTGCTTGGGTTGACTTGGCACATGCTTACACCATGTTATGACTATGACAAGTCACCATTATCCTCTATGATCATTTAGTCCTTGACTTGTAGTACCACTCTTTGCTTTGATTAGTATGCTTTGTTGCACTGCATGATTATGGCCATTATGCTCTCTTAGTTGGTTGCTCCCAGTCTCTTGCTATCCTCCACTTGTATGGGTAAGTTCTACTAATGCCTCCAACTCCCAAGAAACAAAGTTTTTCCAAAGTGTCCACTATAAATTCCTATGCATGGTGTGTTACACCATTCCAAGTATATTCTTGTTTTCAACTATCTTCCAATTAAAAACTATTTTTTATGTGAAAACTTAGTGATTAAAGCCCTCACGAACTTGATGGCACACTTTATATTCTTTGCCCCTAATACACTTGAACCATTGTGTCAACTTTGTTGTATATGCTTGCACTTATAAGTTGGAGTTAGCAGAACCGTGTTGTCACGGGGAACGTTTTTAACATTGCACTTGTACCTTGTTGTACTCAGTTGATATCATGCTCTTTTGTCTATGGATGTCACCGATGTGAAATAAAGAGGGGACTTGTAAGTCCATGGAGTTTGTATTTTGTGTTAGAGAAACGTCTGGGCAACTAGCCTAAGCCATGCTTAATCATGGTGGAAACTTGCAGAATCACCATAGTGAGCTATCTATGAAGCAGCTTCAATAAAAAGCTATGCATATGGTAAATAAAAAGATTGCTGAGATTCTCATTGTCTGCTTGCCTTGTCATTTTGGTTATGGGAAAGCTCCTGTACCATGTGCAAGGGGTACCCGTTGGCGGTTCTCAATGATATGCAAATACTTACAGTGACAAGAACTTACCTAGACCCAAAGTTGAGTATGCATGAGGTGTGGCCCTCGTATTCAAGGGACTTGAGATTGCCAAATTATACTTCGTTAAGCATATACTCCAGCTTTGCCACTTTAACCTTAACCACTTCAAGATGCCTATGATAGGGGCAATGAGGGCTAAAAGCTAACTAGTACCATAATTTTTGGAAGCTCTTTTGAAACTTGTAATCCCTGCTTCCTTTACAAAAAAGGACTTTCTTCCACCACTATTGAGTCTCCACCTTCTACCTTTAGGCACCATTAAGAGATCATAGTTGTCATTATATGTGCAGTGTTTCCAAAGCTTATTAATTGATGCATATTGTGTTATTACTTGTTCTTGTACTACTTGTTTCTAGTCACCCTTGTGAACTTTGCAGGTGTCCTATGTATTTAATTACTACTCTATGAGGGACAAGCCGATTGCCACTATTCTTTGTTTTTTGCATGTGAAACAAACAAACGTTTTTCAATGCATGTTATTCATGATCTTTGTTTGTAGCTTGCCATGTTGCATGCATAGTTACTATGTCCTACTGTTAGAACTCCATCTTTCATGCACATGTTTAGAGTTCTTTGATCCCAGCTTTCAATGCTTGCACATGGTTGGATCTTTATTGTGAGGGTGCAAGTCACCTCAAAAATTATTCTGTTTATCACTTACCTACTCGAGGATGAGCAGGAGTTAAGCTTGGGGATGTTTATACGTTGGAAACGTATCTATAATTTTTGATGCTCCATGCTTGTTTAGTATCTACTTTGTTTTACTTGTCCACACTTTGAGGTGCTTTTTACATGTTTTCTGGTAATAACCTACTAACAAGTTGCAACAGTGCCATATGCCTGTTTTCTGCTGTTTTTGGTTTCAGAAAAGTTAGTAAAGAAATATTCTCGGAATTGGACGGGACAAAGGACAAAGTCAATTACTTTCCGTGGGGAACAAGAAGTCTGGAAGAGAGACGGAGGGGCCAGCCAGGGGGGCACACCCACCCTAGGCGCGGGTGGGCCCTAGCCCGCGCCTGGCTAGGGTTTGCCAGCCCTGGCGGCCGCCTCGGTCTCCCCCTTCGCCTATAAGAAGCCCCCGATGTAGAAACCCCGAGTACCTGATCAGAAATCCACGAAACCATATGTAGCCGCTGCCACCATTGTCCCTAGATCGGGGGGGGGGGGATCTGAAGTTATTCCCGGCACCCTGCCGGAGGGGAGATCATCCCGGAGGCCTTCTCTCTGGTATGATGCGTGAGTAGTTCCACCTTGGACTATGGGTCCATGTAGTAGCTAGATGGTTGTATCTCCTCCTTTGTGCTTTCATGTATAAATCTTGTGAGCTCCGTTCATGATCAAGATCTAATCTATTTGTAATAATGCATGTTGTGTTTGCAGGGTTCCGATGGATATTGAGATTATTATGTTGGTTTGATTAATGGTTTTGTCTTTATGATTCTATCATGTCTATGTTGTTTGTGATCTTGCATGCTCTCCATTGCTAGCGGTTATCCTGGCCAAGTAGTTGCTAGTGACTCCAAGAGGGGGTATTTATGCTTGATAGCGGGTTCATGCCTCTAGTTTCCAAGGGAAGTGACAATAATCTCTTCGGTTGTAGATGTGATGTTGCTACTAGGGAGAAAACAACGGTCTCTTGTTCATGGAACATGTGGACTGTTTCCTTACACACTTTGCTTAAAGCAGTTGTCGGTTGCTTGCAACTTAATACTGGAGGGGGTTCGGATGATAAACTGAAGGTGGACTTCTAGTCATAGATGCAGTTGGATGAAGGTCTATGTATCTTGTTGTATTTCCCAATCAACCTCATAGGATCTTTGTGACTAGTAATTGCATTATTGTGCCTTGCTCAGTTCCTGTCAATTGCCCTGCTGTAATTTGTTTACCCTTCATGCCATGTTGTTTATCTAAGGAGAGCACCTCTAGTGAACTATGGACCCCAGTCCAATCTTTACCATTGATACATCTTCCACTGTTACTTGTTTACTTGCTGCAAACCATTACCTTCCACATCATACGTTTAATCCTTTGTTACAGCAAACCGGTGAGCTTGACAACCTCACTATTCGTTGGGGCAAAGTCTTGAGTTTTGTTGTTCAGGTCTCCACGTTGCGAGAAACACCTGTGTGACGTTTCCTTCCTCCTACTGCTTTCATAACCTCGGTCTCAACTGAGGGAAAACTTGTTGCTTGCTGCTTCACACCTTGCTCTTGGGGTTCCCAACAGGCACCAGCATAGCCATCAATTTCCAATAAGTCGGTAGCTCGCTCCATCATACCATAGAATGGAGTCTTAGTCATTTTTCCAATCAGACATGCTTCGCATATTTCAAGTGATTCAAAATCAAGTGATTCAAGAAGTCCATCGGAATGGAGTTCCTTCATACGCTTCACTCCAATGTGACCAAGACGACAGTGCCACATGTATGTAGAATTATCATCTAATTTCAAACGTTTAGCATCTATATTATGAACATGTGTATCACTACTATCGAGATTCAATAAGAATAAACCATCTATCAACGGTGCATGACCATAAAATATATTACTCATATAAATCGAACAACAATTATTCTCGGACTTAAACAAGTAACCGTCTCACAATAAACAAGATCCTGATATAATGTTCATTTTCAACGCATGCACTAAATAACAATTATTTAAGTATAAAACTAATCCTGATGGTAGATGAAGAGGAAGCATGCTGACCACGATCACATCAACCTTTGAGCCATTTCCAACGTGCATCGTCACATCGTCTCTCACTAGTCTCCGTTTATTCTGCAGCACCTGTTTCGATTTATAAATATGAGCAACCGAACCAGTATCAAATACCCAGGAACTACTACGATTACTAGTAAGATACACATCAATAACATGTATATCGGATATACCTTTCTTCTTGATGCTACCAGTCTTCCGACCTTCAAGGTACTTGGGGCAATTCCGCTTCCACTGACCTTCTCCGTTGCAGTAAAAGCATTTAGTATGAAGCTTAGGACCAGCCTTGGTATTCTTTGCAGGCGCGGTAGATTTCTTACCGCCCTTCTTGAAGTTACCATTTTTTTAGGCTTGCCTTGCTTCTTGAAATTGGTGGTATTATTGACCATCAACACTTGGTGCTCTTTCTTGATCCCCACTTCTGCAGACTTCAACATAGAGAAGAGTTCTGGTAACGACTTATCCATGCACTGCATGTTGTAGTTCATCACGAAGTTCTTGTAACTAGGTGGTAGTGATTGGAGGACACGGTGAATCCCCAATGCATTAGGAATCACTATACCCAAGATTTTGAGCTTATTGGCATGCCAAACATCTTAAGCACATGCTCACTGATGGAGCTGCCCTCTTCCATCTTGTAGTTAAATAACTTTTCAGAAGCTTCATAACTCTCAATTGCCGCGTGAGCCTCAAATATCATTTTGAGTTCACGGACAATATCATGTGGTTCAAAGTTCTCAAACCTTTTTTGAAGCTCCGATTCCAAACCATACAAGATAGCATACTAAAGTGTGGAGTACTGAATCTTCCGAGTGAGAAAAACATTCTTCACCTCATCGGTAGCATCAGTTGCAGGTGGGTCACCCAGCGGTGCATCCAGCACATAGGTCAACTGACCAGCATTAAGGACAATCCTCAAATTGCGGAACCAGTCCGCGAAGTTTCTTCCATTGTTTTTCAACTTCTCTTTCTATAGGAATGCATTAAAATTGATGGTAGGGCCCTCCATGATCTACACCATATTTGTAATAGTTTAACTAGGTTTATGACAAATTGAGTTCAATTTAATACTTAAATTAACTAGGTGAACTCCCACTCAAAACAATATCCCTAACATTCTTTTAGTGATCACACGAACCAAATCCACTATATTAAGTCAGATCATCATGAGAGATGATGTAGTTTCAAAGGAGAGCAATCAACATGTTCATCATATCTACTATATGACTCATGCTTTACCTTTCGGTATTCCGTGTTCCGAGACCATGTTTGTATGTACTAGGCTCGTCAAGGTTAACCTTAGTATCCGCATGAGAAAATCTGGCTTGCTCCCGTTGTATGCACACGTAGAATCTATCACACCCGATCAGTCTTAGCAACGGTGCCTACTAAGGACGAACACTTTATTAATTGATATTTAGCGAGAGGGGTCATCTTATAATACTACGTCATGATCTAAGCAATATAAGATGCATAAAAAGGATTAACAACATATGCAATTCATAATATGTGATATGATATCGCCTTTATTCTTGTGCCTTCTATCTCCATCTCCAGTCACGGACATGATCTCCATAATCACCGGCGTGGCGTCAAGGTCAATGGCGCCGCTCCATGGTGGTTGTCCACCAGCATCAACTATTACAACTACTTTAAGTAATAGACACGTAGGTCTTATAAAAATTAAAAGACAACCATAAGGCTCCTGTCGGTTGCCAACTTACAATAAGGATCATTGCATACATCATATATAATCACAATCATGGCCATATCACATCACAACACACCCCTGCAAAACAAAGTTAGACGCCTCTAATTTTCTTTGCATACACTACAACAAATGTGATTATATATGACGCTCATTCTGTGATGATTCAGCAAAAAAGTCAGAGATTCATCCAAATTTTGACATTTTTTCATAAAACATGATTTTTTACTGAATCGTCATTGAATGTGCGTCACAAATAATCGCATTTGTTGTAGTGATATTTTATGGGGTTTGGGGATTTCGAATAAGAACCATTATAACTTATGAACGAGAACCACAATGTTGATACAAGTATTTTCAAGTGCCCGTTGTAAATTAAATCTTCACTATGGTGGGAGAGACAAACACCCGCAAAGCCACTTATGCAATACGAGTTGCAGGTCGAGCGTGGAGCAAGTCTCATGAATGATGTCATGTAAGGTTAGCCCGGGCCGCTTCATCCCACCATCCCGCAAGATGCAATGTACACAAAAACCAACCAACAACAAAAGCATCAATGCCCATAATAAACATTGTGTTCTACTCGTGCAACAAATCTACGCATAGACACGTCTCTGATACCACTGTAGGGCTTCTTAGCATGGAAAACAAAAAAATTCTATCGCATGAACACACAAGACAAGATCTAATCTACTAGATCGGTGTAACAAATTGATAGAGTACTAACCCTCAAAGATCCAAAGCGGTGAACAAGATCGGATTCTCGTAGTTGATGTAGTCGCTCACTTGCCGATCTCAAGATCGCGTAGACGATCCTTCCGGTGCTGCGTTCCGACAGATCTTCCGCAGTCGGTCACACGTTCGGTACTCGATAAAAACCTTCCTCTCCCATTGTTCCAGCAGGTAGCAGAGGTTGTAGATCTCTCCTCGCGATTCCAGCAGCACGACGGCGTGGTGGTGGAAGTAGAGGGGAAATCCCGCAGGGCTTCGTCTAAACCGGAGCGGGTATGGTGGAGTAGAGAGGTACCTTGACTACTAGGGTTTAGAGGCCATGTAGAGGTGATTTCCGACGGATAGTAGAGGTCTAGGCGGCAGCGACTTTAGAGGGCTCTAAATTGGTGGTGGCTTGAGAGTGGATGCGACCAATCGAGGGTTTCAAGTGTGAGGGGGCAAGGGGACGCCCCTCCCCTCCTTTTATGGGAGGGAGAGGTGGCAAGGGGGAGGGGAGTCCTCCCCCAACTCCTCTTCCAAGGCCAGCGGCAAGGGGAGGGAGGAAACCTTCCATAAGTGGGTTTCCTTTCCTTCCTCCACAAGGCAACTATGTTGGGATTTGACTTTTCAAACTGGCATTTGAATTTTCAAACTAGAGTTTGATTTCTCTCTTCGCATCGGCCAGCCAAGTGACCTAGGACATGATGCAACCATTTCACATTGGTATGACACATCCATGTACCCTTCTCACTCCGGATCGGTGGACCTTCTAGACCCTTCTAGAACATTCCTGTGAAAACACTGAAAACATTTCCGAACTCCGGAATTGGACCTTCCTTATATGAATCTTATTCTTTGGACCATTTCGGATCTCCTCGTGATGTCCTGGATCCAATCCGAGACTCCGAACAACATTCGGTCTCTTACTCACATTCCATATCTACTAAACAACATTGAATCCTTAAGTGTGTCTCCCTAAGGTTCGTGAATTATGCAGACATGATCGAGACTCTTCTCCGATCAATAACCAATAGAGGAATATGGAAATTCATATGGCTCGCACATATTTCTACGATTACTTCATGATCGAACAAACCATTTACATACGATACCAATTTCCCTTTGTCTCATGATACTTTACTTATCTGAGGTTTGATCGTCGGTAACTCGGCATACCTAGTTCAACCTCGTTATTGATAAGGACTCTTTTATCGTTCCGGTGATATGTGATCCCTTGTGATCTAGTCACATGCTTGCAAGCCAATTGTATGATATTCCACCGAGAGGGCCTAGAGTATATCTATTCGTCATATGGATGGACAAATCCCACTCTTGATCCATGTGCCTCAACACATATTTTCTGAACACCCAATGCCACCTTTATAACCACCCAGTTACGAAGTGGTGTTTGATGTCATCAAAGCATCCATCCGGTGATTACTATTAACATGATCTCATGGTCGAAGAATTTAGGTTACTATGTATCTGAAAGCTTATAGCAAACAAACTATTAAAATGACTTGATCTTATGCTACGCTTAACTATAGGAGTATGTCCATCACACCATTCTCCTAATGATATGATATTGTTATTAATAACATCCAATGTTCATGATTAGGAAACCATAATCATCTATTAATCAACAAGCTAGTATTACAAAGAGGCTTTACTAGGGACTCTTACATGTTTACAAATTACACAAGTATTAATGTTTCCGATTAACGCAATTATAGCATGGATGTAAATATTTATCATAAACACAAAGATATAATAATAACTACTTTTATTATTGCCTCTTGGGCATATCTCCAACACTCTCACTTGCACTAGAGTCAATAATTTATATTACATGATAATATACCTAACACCCATGGCGGCCTGGTGTTGGTCATGTTTTGTCCTAGGGAGAGGTTTAGTCAACGGATCCATCACATTCAGATCTATGTGCACTTTGCAAATATTTATGTCACCATCTTGGACATGCTCTCAAATAGCGTGAAAACGTATCTTGATATGCTTCAGCTTCTTGTGTGACCTTGGCTCCTGCGCATTGGCTATGGCATCCATGTTATCACAGTAGATAGACATTGGATCCAGCGTACTGGAAACCTGTGTGACCTTGGAGCCTCGCTAAACTTCAATTGGATCTCTGATGAAATAGCATATTGTGAACCTCAGATCATGTACCTATAGTTCAAATATGACTCACTTCCTACCGATTCGGTAGGAATTTGTCTTTTTCACGAGGAGTGGACCGAAAGGTTTAAGATACCCCGGTTAGGACATTTTCCACGCAAGGTGGTCTAATATTATTGAAAAATAGGGTAGTACCATCTTAAAACTTTCATTTGGTGGTTTTTTCACAAAACACCCCGTTTTGGACACTTGAAAAATAGAAAATATGTTATACGAAAGTATTTGTAATATTTTATATGTAATATTTGAGTTTAGATAGATAGATCTTATTTATCTACAAATTTTTTATATATTATATGTATTTTATGAATTAAAATGATTTAGTTCTGATTTTTCTAAGATTAATGTGGCAAAAAGGAAAAATAGCTATGTGTGAAACCTAGGCTGACGGCTAAGCCGTCGGCATAGACTTGACATCGTCGTATAGCCGTCACGTCCAATCCCTACGCTGATGGCCCGGATACGCCGGTGGCTGTCGTTGGCCTATCCTGCCCTACACCAACAGTAAATCTAGGTTGACGACATGTTTTCTCGGCTGCCCGCCTCAGGGCCTACGCCGACGGCCAGCCTTTGGCCATCAACGTAGCCCTCTTATCCCGTAGTGCGTAGAAAGTGAGTCAAAATTACATATTTTTTCAAAAAAAAATGTAATATTTGAGTTTAGATAGATAGACCTTATTTATGTACAAAAATATGTACTAGGTTTCAATGGCGAGATCGAAGAATTCTAGAGAAGGGAAAAAGAAAAGGTGGCACCATGTCTCGTTTTGCGACGTGAGGCCGGCTCTAGTGGTAGTATATATCATAAGGTATATATCATGCAATCCACCTTCCAAAATAATGATATGGCACAACAATTAATGAAGAAAGGGGTGCTAGTGGTATAATAATATGACACAATATCATTGCACATGTAACAAAATATTAATGTCAAATACATCTTGTATATCAGATTGCATTGAGATTCTACAATTTTTTTTTGGAAAGAAGCATATATTAATACCAAGAGATACAAATTACACCCGGCCTCTGCAACAACGCAATACCCTATTGGGAATTACGGCTGCACATAGCCAACAAAAGGGAAAAAATAAACTAAGAAAATAAAATACCTGATGCAGTGTTCCAGTCCTAGCAGAAATAGTACAACCACCACCAATACAACACCTGAACTTCAGGCTCTTCAAAAGCGACGCCTCCAAGAAAGGAACAGTGCACAAACGCCATCGTCGCCCGATTAAAGATATTATGTTTTCACCCTAAAGATATTCCCCGCTCTTAAAACAATGCCTTCAACAAGGTCATTGTTAGGCACAACCAGCTAAGTCCAGACCTTGGATTTTCACCCTGAAAGATAAGATTCTAAACTTCACCTATGTTGCCGCCCCACTTACATACCGCTGTTGTGAAGCACACAACACCAAGCAAGTCCCTCAACAGTGCGGCGACTCGAACCTCCATTGATAGACCTCCTACCCGGCCTTCATGATATTCTCCGCCTCTAACTTCTCCATGTATCAAAAGTCGCCTGGCGGCAACAAAGGACAAAGCTTCGCACCACTCCCTCCTTAACCAAACGGTCGGAATAAAACATGGGTGCGCACGACCGAATACCACCCGATCCATCAAACTACGGGCATAGAAGCACTGTTACATTCGCCGGTGCAGCCTTCCGGAACTCCCCACTCCGGCCAGATCAAGGACCAGCCTCGGGAAGGTGTTCATCATCGCACAAGAGGAACCCTAGTCAACCACCTTTATTCGACCGGGTGACCAACTCTGACGGGAGAGAAGGCCACCACCATGCCCGGGCCCGTAGCCCCAAGTGATCTCGTGAAGCCGGGCAAACCCAAAAGCCACCACGAATCGCCGGCGACGACAGATCTGGCAGAAAACGGTCGAAATCGGGGTCATGGCCATCTCCTGCTCCCGCCTTCACCATCTAATGGACATGAGGCCGATGAGACGCATCAGTGTCGCCCCTTCCGACAAACTCCCGCCGCCGGCCGTCTAGGCCGTTGATCGCTGTCGTTCATCGTCACCGTCCGTGACGATAGCGTGAGTGTGCTGCCGCCGCCATCCCAGGTCTCGAAGGACTGTCCACCTGGCGACGGAACCGCCGGCGGCGGGTGGGAGGAGGAGCGGGACGGAGAAGCTCTTGGCGGCACGGGGTCCGGAGGGGTTAGGGACAAATAATTAAATATCATGAAACTATGATACAACTAGATGATAGTAAGTACTAGTATATAATATTTTCACTATGACCAGACTACTAGCTGGAAGAGATCGTGTATTATCCCGTACCGACGCTTTGGGGTTGCTGAGCCTGGGTGGAATACTTATAATCCCGGTACACGTCCTGGACACCGAATCCAACCGTACCGCACCTCGTTTCCAACTCCAATTCTAGGACGGGGAATCCGTATCGAGGGACGGGCGGCCATTCTCTATGTTTTGACTCACCGGTGGCCAAGTTCTATGCATTCGGTCTGGTGGCCTGGAATCTTAATCTGTAGCCTTGTCGGAGTCTACGATTTGTCAACCATGTTAGGTCGCTGTGGAATCCTAGAGCCTTATTATGTCATTTTTTTAACATGTGTAGAACTACTTCTCATCCATACTTAAACACGTACGGACAACGAGCGCCCAATAGGGCATCGCCTTCTTCTCGCCTAGTCAATCAACATCATTTGTCTCTTTGTCAAGATCGACTAGGGTTTAGGATGAAGGATTCTACATTTGTGTTATGTGAGATTAGCTCTCATACTACGTATAAACTACGAAAGAGCAAGACTGGATTTAGGCCGTGATGGAAAATCAATGCATGCATGGGACGTATCGTACGCATATATATTGAGCCCAAGTTGCAATTAGTGAGATTACAACCATAATATCTAGTAGTTACAATGAGTCAAGTGCTTACCTTGTGCTACAGATCTACCAAATCTTAGTTGCTAAGTCTATACGTTAAAACTGATTATTACAACCGTATCTAGCTACTACTTACAACAACTCAAGTTTGAAGTCAAAAGTATAAAAGTAACAAGTGCAAAATATAATGCCGTAACAACGCGCTGAGACCTTAGTTTTTAACATAAACGATTCGAGTCAATGAGAAAATGAGGGTACTATGATGATGGATGATAAACGATTCGAGAAACAAAGGGGACATATCATGGATGACAGAGAAAATGAGGGTTACATGATGGGAAAAAGAAAAACACAGAAAGAGGAAAGGAAATACATGGACGTGAAAAGAAAGACACATGCATGCATACAGGAACATCAGCTTGGCGGGTCTGATCTGCACTCCATGCCGACTACAGTGCAAAAGCTTAGCTCATGCAGGGATAGCACGTGCACAGCAGCACCAGGATAACAGGGTTTAAGATGATACTGGCATGTAGACAACCGGATCAGCGTTGGGCACGCAGGACGACGGAGACATCATGGAGAACCGGCCAATAATACCTCTGATGATGCGCCTGGATCAGCCGAGCCCTCCTCCTCACGGTCTAGCTTGCCTATCAACGCGCCGCCGTCGAGGATGCTGCCAAACATGGCGGCCTCGTACATGTAGTTGACCTGCCAGGCGTGGTGGCTCGCATGGGCGAGGAGCCAGGCCATTTCGAGGACGAGGCCCTTGGACAAGAGCTGGGCCATTTGCATGCGCGAGGATTCGGCGAGGTGCTCCTCCTGCTGCTCCTCCACCTCGCCCCGCCGGATGTACTCAAGCGGGCCTGTGACGAGGGACCACCAGAAAGCGCCGAGCAGGCCATCTTCGTCCTGGCGGTCGAGGAACCGGCGCACGTGGTTGCAGGTTTCCTCGCCGTCGCAGGCGTATTCGGGGTCCAGGGGCCTGCCGAAGCCGGTGGTGCGGAAGTCGGCGTCGAAGACCTCGTCGAAGTCGGCCTCGCGCTGGGGCGATGCCGGCGACTTGCGGGCCTTGGGCCATCCCAGGAGGGCGCGCCGGAAGAGCATGTGCCGGTCGTTGGCGATGTGCCAGATGTATTCGTTGGCGACCATCCGGGCCGAGGGCTCGTGCCACCTCTGGGTCAACATCCGTGCGCCCGTGGCGGCGTATGCATCGTAGATGGCCCGGAGCGCCGGCTCGCTCACGACGCCCGAGGCGGCGATGTCGGCCACGTTGAGGAATGAGTTCATTATCTCGGAGTTGACCAGGTCGGAGCCCACGTCGAGGACGTCGTGGCTGTTCACGCTGAAGACGAGGTCGCTCATGGCGGCGCCGGCGTCGAAGCCCCGGGCCGTGGCCTCGGCCCCAATGCCGAGCACGCTGCAGTCGAACAGGTAGACGACCATGGCGGCACAACGATCCATCCGCGCCGACCGGTCCTTGAGACGCGTCTTGTCCGCCACCTCCATTGCGATCTTGTCCTGGATGTAGGGGATGCCAACGGCGACGGCCTCACGGCGCTCCCGGCCGCAAGGGGTGCCCAGCGCGTGGGCGTCGGCGAGGCCATCCCGCACCATCCCGTTGAGGTGGGGGAACACGTGGTTGTACCCGTACTCGTAGTAAACGGCCATGTCGGTCACATAGTTGGAGAAGACGGTGCGCACGTCGGCGGCGCCAATGAGCATGTCCGCCGTGCAGCCTCCGAACAGGGCATTGTTGGTGGTGATGGCCTCGGGCCAGTCGGTGGCGCCCAGCTGGGCGAGCACCTGCGATGAGGCTTGTCTCAGCCCCTTGCCCTTAGGGGGAAGCACGTTGCCGATTGCGTGTTGGGCATCTTTCCACAGCGCGAGCTCCGGCGATAGCCGTAGCTGCACCACCCTGGGCCGACGACTCCCGGCTTCCTCATCTTCATCCTTGCCGATGCTAGCAAACATCTCCGCCACCATATCTCGGGCCTGGCGTGACAGCCTTCTCAGGTCCGCCGTGGCTCCCTCGCCGACCAAGGCCCTCGCCTCCGAGTAGCCCGGGTACACGGGGAACCCATCAAGCTCGGCCACCGGAGCATCTCCCCAGAAATGCGGAGGGATTCTAACGCTGCCGCTGCCGCCGCCGGGGAAAGCGTCTTTGTCCAGCCCCGTCCTGACCTCAATGTTGAGGCCATGGAGAGAGCAGCTACCCCATCGAGGCAAGGGCAAAGATGCGTCCGCGCCCATGCTTGCCATAGCTAGCTAGCAGTATGTGACTGTGAGTAGAGAGAAGACCGTACGTAGTACGTGTTGCTTGGGTGCTACTCACTGTAGTATTCCTCGGCTTATATAGCACAGCAGCAGAGCTAACATGCCAAGGACTAGTTCCAACTTCTCACACGGCCGGATGATGCCAGCAAAGATCAAGACTCCAACCTAAACAATATTCGCAACTCCAGTTGGTGGAGTGGTTTGCCAAAAGGGCTTCCAACTTAATGGTCTTGTTAATGAAAATCTTATTTGACATGTGTGTAATCGACCGACAAATCGACATGCGCCTTGCTCGGAAACAATCGTGCCAATTAAGTTGATTAGCGCCACACACATTCATGCATGTGCTACTAGCAGTAGTAGTAGTTTTGTTGTATTGTCAACATCAGCATTGCGTGGACGGCAAAGAGCAGTGAGGCAAACAAGAGGCACAAAAAGTGGGCAAGAGGCCAGCTAGAACCTGCACCGATGCAGGAAAAGATCAATAATGAAGCAATATTCATTAACAAACTGAATCAATGTGTGATCTTATCCGACAAAAAGTGCATCGCTTCACATGACTCTGTCTTCACATGACTCTGTCACTGCATATACATATAATGCACTATGGGGAAAAATGCCGTTGCTGCCGTGTAGACACGTTTTTTTACGTGTGCCAAACGGACCGGAACACGGCAAAGTCTGTCTTTGTCGTGTGTAACTCAGAAAGTACACGGCAAAGTATGTGAACACAGCATATATATAGAATGGCTAATTACACCAGTAATTAATCAGCTGAAATTTCTCGCACCACCTCATCAGGGAGAAAAAAAGCTAATAAACTAAGATGCCAATCCCTATTAGGAATGAGATAGTGGGAGGGCCGAAATGAAAAAAAAAACCTGTCGGCATCGAAAACGGAGGGAAGTGCACTACAACTTTTCCCTCCACCTTACAGGACGAGACTTGATACTCGAACACCGACACAAGTGCTGGTTAAAACACCGAAATACCACTAAGACCAAGATCACTCATGCTCATTAAAAGGCCATAGATTTCTTATACCCCTCACTCCATAAAAGGATGTCGCACATTTGTCTAAATTTAAATGAGTCTAAACTTGTTTTAGTGTGTAGATACATATTAATTTTAACAAATCTAAGACATCCTTTTTAGGATGAAGGGAGTACGTAACTAGAACACCCGAACACGTACAAAGGTGTAACATCCCAGCATTAGAGTTTAGAAATAAGCTGAACCCAGGTGTGTGCATTGCATTCATGCATCAGAAAATCTAAAGAATTTTCGCGCAAAATTAAAGAAGCTATAGGGGGATCGAGATCTCTCTTACTCTGATGAAAACGTCAGGGCAAGTGCGATGGATTTCGACATGACCTCTATTGTACTCTAGTTTTTGAGGGAAAGGAAATTCAAAATTGAATATTCAATTGATGAATCTGAATTCTAAAAAAATTTGAAATGGAATAACAAATGGAAACTAAATTGTAATGGAAAATAAAAGGTGAACTCTTATTTATAAACAAGGTAGAATCTTTTATTCAAATATAAAAGATAGTGGAAATTTAAATAAAATGAAATGAGTAAATGAGTAATGTAATATGATATTACAATAATGACATAATAAACAAGAATTGATAAAGAATAAACTTATTTACATTACACATTATTATATTATCTTTACAATTATGAACCAAAGGGATAATAAGATAATGAAATAGAGAGGAATCATTTTATTACAATAATACAAACATTTCACTATTTTTATTAAGTTCCAAACAAATGAAGAATTACAATAATGAATAAAAGAATAAAAGTGCACTATTATAAAACAAATAAAAAAAATGAAATACATAATTAAAGAACTAAAAAGATTCTTATTACAAGCAGATATAAATATTACATTGTCTTTGCAAATGTATTATAAAAGAAAAATAAAACTAGTATATTTTATTGAATAAGATAAACAATACAATATTCTTTACAAAAGAAGAATGAATAAATAAAAATAATTCATTTACTGCAATGCTTTACATTTCACAAAAGAAAAAGTAGATTACAAAAGAATTAAGAAAAAACTTAAAACTAAATTCACCTTCATTTTCTTCATCTTCTAAATCCTCTCTTTATATTCCTGATCATGTTCCCTGCAAGCACAAACAACAAACAAAAGAAATGCAAAACAGAGGGTTATGGGGTTATGGTACTCTCAGGTTTAGCAATGTAATGCATTGCTTTGCCTCATCATTGAGTAGTATTAAATAAGAGGGGCCAATGTGAAATCTGTTCTTATCTAGATTTTTGCCTCAATCTTATGCATCATAGTCAGGGGCAAGTTTCACCAAATTAGTAAAAGATAAAAGTCAAAACAGTAATACCAATAAAAGATCTATCTTCACTTGATCTTATCCACAAGACACAGCAAACAAGCTAGGAGCTTAGTCACTGCATGCTGGTGTGCTGTCAAACAAAGGAGCACATCAGGGAAAGATAAAAAGGAACCAGCCGTGGCAGTTCACTGCTGCTAGATACTTCTTACACCCAATTCATTTCTTAGCACTAGAACACCCAAGCTTTACACATAAACAACCACAGCCCAGTATCAGACCATCACTGATCTATCTAGACATATATCATCAAGAACCAGCTCCAACAACACTAGTAAAAGCAGACCAGAAATCCACACCACAAGTATCTGGTTGCTTAAAAAGCCACCCAAGAACTAGTGAGGATGAGTTTCACAGGGAAGGCAACAAACCAGGAGGAACGGTGTGGCATCCCGCAAAACCACTACTAGAAAATCGCGTTGATTTTGTGCATTGCATCGTCATCATCATGCATTGTTTGCCTAAAACTATTTTCGCAAAGCCTGTTTTTGTTTTCTAAAACGCCCCATCTTGATTATAACGCAAACCCCGGGTCTCCGGATTATTTTGTTTGTCTGCTATCGGTTTGCAAACGGTGCATTTAAAACAAATAAAATATTATATTATTTTAGTGGGGCAGTCGAACGGGCCGGATAGACACGAACGACCACCCCAGTTCCAAATCGGTCCAACCTAGACCTTTTTCTACCAATCCTATTCTACCCACTCCTCCAGCCACCTCACCCCGACCACTCCCCTCGTGCCACCTCACTCCACCCCTCTCCCTTACCCAACCCCAGCCCGCCACCTCAGCAACCCTCTCTCCCTTCCCTCTCTCTCTCAGCACACAACCCCCCCACACGTCAGCCACACCCCCACCAACCGGCCCCACCCCTGGCCCCCCTGTCCCCATCCTCCCTCTCCCCCACGCGTTCCCTTCCCCGCGCGCGTCCTCCTCTCCACCTCCGGCGCCGCGCGCGCCCGACCCAACCTCCCGTCGCCGGCGAGCCGCCGCCTCGCCTCACCCGCCCCTCGCCTCTCCCTCCCTCTCTCCGGCGTGCGCTGCCCCTCGTCGGCCCCTCCGCCTTACCTCCTTCCCCGCGCCACCGGAGCTCCCCGCCGAGCTCGCCCCGACCTCGCCCCTCCTCCACCCGATGCCCGCCGCCCCGTCGCCCGCTCCTCTTCTCCCCGCGAGCTCCTCCCTCCGGCCGCACCGCCTCGTCCTCCGCCCGCCCTCCACCGCCGCGCGGGCCCCTTCCCCTCGACCCGCCGTCGCTCTGCTCCGGTCCTCCGCCCCGCGCTGGTCCGCCGCGAGCCGTCGCTCGGATCCTGCGTCGAGCCGCCGCCGGTGGAGCTCGGGCCGCTCGTCGCCGAGCGCCGCCACCTCTAGCGAGCCCTCCACCCCGTCGACCCGAGCCGACCCTCTCTTGCTCTCGAGCCGGGCTCGTCGCCGAGCGCCGCCCGGCCTCTGGCCCGTGACCTCGCCGTCGTGCTCCTCCGGCCGATCCCGCCTGCGCCCCTCCGCTGCCTCCGGGACGCCGCCCCATCTCTCCGCGTGGCCCCGCCAACCGCCGGCCTCTCCTCCCTTCCGCGGCCTTCGGTCGCTGCAGACTCGGCTGCCACCACCGGGTCCCACCTCGTTGGCAGCGCAGCAGTCTCCCTGTGTCCTCCTTGCAACCGTCCGTACCCTGTTCGGCCTCAACAATTTAGGTGCACGGGCGGCAGCACCTCAGGCTCCTATATGCTCTAATGGTCCCTGTTGTGTAGCTGCTTGTTGCTCCGTTTTGTAGGCCAATATATCGACAATCATCTCCGTGTTTGTGTACCACGCCTCCACCAAGTTTAACCAACGCCAAGTGCCGCCTCACCAGCCAGCCAAGATCTCGACGTCAAGACCAACCCGATGCCCACACATCCGAGGAGGGGACATGGTGCTAATCGAGGAAACGACAAGAACTCCTTTCCGCACCGATGGCCGAAGACCGGACGCCAAGGTCTTCTCCCCGGCACGTCGAGTGCTCCTTTTCGGATCCGAAACCGCCAAGATCGCCATGAAACGACAAGCACTTCAATCCCGAACGCCAAGACCGATCTGATTCGAGGACCCGACAAGACCTTTGTGACGACAGGAACGGCACCGACCAGGGCGAGTCCGATGCGCCCCCGACGCCACACCAAGTCCTTCTCCGCGGAACGCCAAGATCTACCTCCGTTATCCGAGACCGAGCCCGTCGAACCCTGGACCCTGAGACCGGACCCCGAACCCCGGAACCCCAAGATCGTCGAACCCTATGTGTGACCCCTTTTCTCGAACCTATTTTATAAATGTAATAACAGATTGTTGCATATTAAATTGTCATACTCGCATGCATATTTGTGTGTGGTTTGGGGGCCTTATGCCGATTCACCTAAATTAAATATGAGACCATATGCGGGCAAATCTAGTCTCATATCGGCCTCATTTAAATTTGTGCATCAAACCGATACTATCTTTTGCCATGTTAAAACAACATTTAAATTGCGGGGGTTCTAAATAACTTGAACCATCTAATTAATTGCCGGGACCCCGGTTCCACTTAATATTGACCTAATTGCATTGCACCTTCACATGCCATGCATCATACATGCATCATGCCCGATCTTCTGCCATAATCTTAAATAGTGCATCCGGTGTTTGTGCTAGTGTTTTGCTTCTTCACGGACTAGGCCAATGAGTTGATGCGAGTGTCGACCCGACCTTCGAATGAACCTTCGGTAATGTTTTTAGGCGAGCATCTCCCCCCTTTTCTACCTATCTTACTTTTATAGTATTTATTCCCTCCTGTTGATCTATTGCTATCTGTGTTGCGATGCTTTAGTTTCCGTACCCGTGATATCCCTTGCAGCCCTATATTGCCTTGGACACACCCTATTACCTGTTGTTTGGTAGATAGTTGGACCTGCGCGTCTTAGTCGCTTGCTCAAGTGCTGTTGCGTGTCGTCAAATGCCACAGCTGTTGAAGCCTTGCCGCATGTTTGATGTTGGAGATGATCATGGCTTTACTTATCGTTCACTTTAATTCCTGTTTAACAACTAAAATTGAAGTAAGTAAGCAGAGGCATCGGTGGGTGATAGATAATATTTGGTTTCCGAACGCCCACTTGTGTCCCGTAGGACCCCGAGTACTTGATACATGTTCCTTGATTTATCGCGCTATCCACATCCGGGAGGTATATGGGACCCCCTGAGCCAGAGCTTGATTCAGTCTTATTTCTTGGGGCCACAAACTAGTTTGAGGTTTTATTTATGATCATGTACTTATGCCATGCTACTTCTGTATTTACGATTGTGCGAGGAGCACACTGTACTGTTTAGGTAAGCGGAGTGTTTTCGCGGTATCGACAAGCCCAGCCACACTTTCGGGTTCCCAGTCGTTTACAGCCATTGACGCAAACCTTGAGTCCGTCTCGGAGCTAGCTTACTTCGTTGCGGGTCTACTCAATGGGGTGGCCCCCTGAAATATTTTTGAATCCTGTGATTGCTTTGTCGTGAAGGCCTCGTTGGGTTTTGATTTGGTTTTTCCGAGGTTGATCGAGTGTGTGTTGCTATTTGTGCACCCCGGCCGGGTTAAAACTTTCTGAAAGCCGTGTCCGCGGTTATGGACGACTTGGAGCACAGTATCTCGACCATAGACAAGCATAACTAAAGTAGTGCTATAAATTTGACTTTATAATGACTAGTAATTAGCTTCACTATAATGGAATGGCTAAATAATACTGCCCACAATTGCTTGTTTGGAGTGTCGCTTGCGACCATTGTACCTGACTAGTAAGTATTGCAACTATAACGGAATGGCTAAATAAAAGTACCAACAACTGCTGGGTTTTGGGTTATCTCATGCTAATTGTATCTGATTAGTAAGTGTTGCAACTATAACGGAATGGTTAACTAAAACGGCCCACTGCTTACTTTATCAGGATGATTATCTAAACCTGACTAGTAATTGCTGCAACGATAACTGAATAAATAAAACTGCCAACTATGTGAGTTCCTCGGTTGACTTCCTCGTTTGGTCTCGAGGGGGAAATACCAGGATGGGTTTGTTTGATGATAGTATCAGGTTGGTTCCGAGTAGGTCTTTCTTACCCCTCTCTGATAGTCGCCAGTTGTATCGAGTCTCTATAGGTTGTTTAGTGCATGCTGCCGCTGCCGCTTCAGTCCACCATACCTATGTAGGCGAGGACCGCCGAATTCTAGCCTCGTCGTGTACTGGCCTCAGTACTGACGCTCCTCTTTCTCCTTTGCCCTTTGTTGGCACCCCTTTTGTTTAAGCAGGTTTGAGCTCGACGTCGTTAGCAGGGTTACCCTTCCGGCTTGGCCTGGGCAGGGTTATGGACACCATTGGTTATTCTTCAGGGCTCTTAGCCCCATTTGCATCTTGTCCGTAGTCGGACGCTCCATCTTTTCAAGGCGATTTGGATCTTGGTATATTATATCTGTATTCTTGACTCATGGAGTCGTGTTGTATATATATATCTGTTCTGTGGGTCCCATCGAGGACTGTTGTGTAATGTTATTACTTCGTTTTCCACCCGCACGAAAGTGCCTGGTGGGCACCTTTGAATCGTTTCTATGCGGGTTTGGCGGGTTTCGCTAAGACTTGCATAGGTCCGATTATGAGGGTGTTACAGAGTGGTATCAGAGCTCAGCAGTTACGATACCCCACAAGTCCAGCTTGTAGGATAACCTAGCTAACGGCCGAAGTAGAGTGTCAAAACTATTTTTGCAAAAATCGGTTGGATAGTTCTGATTAGGTCTGATTTTACTCCTTACCCCTCTGCTATTCTCCTCTTACCTCTACGCATTTTGAATCCACCTCTTATCTTTTCTTCGAGTCCAGGATTTCTCGTGGTTGGGTTTCCGTCGTACCTTCAGGGCTTTGCTTCCTCTTTTGGTAACGGTGTTGCTACGTCTGGTCTTCCTGCTATCCGAGGAATCCTTTATCTGTGGTACCATCCTTTGTTCCTTGTCCATGCCTTTCGGTGTTTTTCCGACGCGACAACATCATCTACGCCAGATCCGATGCAGAGTCTGCATCACTGCTTTGTTTCTGAATCTCGCTTGTCGAGATCTTCAGTCTGAATTCCGAGAGTTGGTTGCATAATCCGCCTATTCGTGTGCAGAGTAATGGTTTGAGTGCGGGATGGAGTAGCTACCATACCACTACTCTTATCATTCGCTCTTGTGCGTCGAATCAGTGGATCCAGCAGTTTTACTCCGTCCACGGAAGTTAGGGGTGGCTTATTTGTGGATACCTCTACCTTCGACCTTTTGTTCCCGGAGTGTTCCCTCGGCGATCCCGGACAACGACCTCTTGTTAGTGGTGTCGCGAGGATCTACACGAAGCGAGAAGACGCAGATCGCCGACCCTTCCTTCCGGTACCATGAGGCGGATCTCGAGGGCGAGATCCTTTGTTAGTGGTGTCGAATTGTGGCATCCCACAAAACCACTACTAGAAAATCACGTTGATTTTGTGCATTGCATCGTCATCATCATGCATTGTTTGCCTAAAACTATTTTCGCAAAGCCTGTTTTTGTTTTCTAAAACGCCCCATCTTGATTATAACGCAAACCCCGGGTCTCCGGATTATTTTGTTTGTCTGCTATCGGTTTGCAAACGGTGCATTTAAAACAAATAAAATATTATATTATTGTAGTGGGGCAGTCGAACGGGCCGGATAGACCCGAACGACCACCCCAGTTCCAAATCGGTCCAACCTAGACCTTTTTCTACCAATCCTATTCTACCCACCCCTCCAGCCACCTCACCCCGACCACTCCCCTCGTGCCACCTCACTCCACCCCTCTCCCTTACCCAACCCCAGCCCGCCACCTCAGCAACCATCTCTCCCTTCCCTCTCTCTCTCAGCACACAACCCCCCCACACGTCAGCCACACCCCCACCAACCGGCCCCACCCCTGGCCCCCCTGTCCCCATCCTCCCTCTCCCCCACGCGTTCCCTTCCCCGCGCGCGTCCTCCTCTCCACCTCCAGCGCCGCGCGCGCCCGACCCAACCTCCCGTCGCCGGCGAGCCGCCGCCTCGCCTCACCCGCCCCTCGCCTCTCCCTCCCCCTCTCCGGCGTGCGCCGCCCCTCGTCGGCCCCTCCGCCTCACCTCCTTCCCCGCGCCACCGGAGCTCCCCGCCGAGCTCGCCCCGACCTCGCCCCTCCTCCACCCGATGCCCGCCGCCCCGTCGCCCGCTCCTCTTCTCCCCGCGAGCTCCTCCCTCCGGCCGCACCGCCTCGTCCTCCGCCCGCCCTCCGCCGCCGCGCGGGCCCCTTCCCCTCGACCCGCCGTTGCTCTGCTCCGGTCCTCCGCCCCGCGCTGGTCCGCCGCGAGCCGTCGCTCGGATCCTGCGTCGAGCCGCCGCCGGTGGAGCTCGGGCCGCTTGTCGCCGAGCGCCGCCACCTCTAGCGAGCCCTCCACCCCGTCGACCCGAGCCGACCCTCTCTTGCTCTCGAGCCGGGCTCGTCGCCGAGCGCCGCCCGGCCTCTGGCCCGTGACCTCGCCGTCGTGCTCCTCCGGCCGATCCCGCCTACGCCCCTCCGCTGCCTCCAGGACGCCGCCCCACCTCTCCGCGTGGCCCCGCCAACCGCCGGCCTCTCCTTCCTTCCGCCGCCTTCGGTCGCTGCAGACTCGGCTGCCACCACCGGGTCCCACCTTGTTGGCAGCGCAGCAGTCTCCCTGTGGCCTCCTTGCAACCGTCCGTACCCTGTTTGGCCTCAACAACTTCGGTGCACGGGCGGCAGCACCTCAGGCTCCTATATGCTCTAATGGTCCCTGTTGTGTAGCTGCTTGTTGCTCCGTTTTGTAGGCCAATATATCGACAATCATCTCCGTGTTTGTGTACCACGCCTCCACCAAGTTTAACCAACGCCAAGTGCCGCCTCACCAGCCAGCCAAGATCTCGACGTCAAGACCAACCCGATGCCCACACATCCGAGGAGGGGACATGGTGCCAATCGAGGAAACGACAAGAACTCCTTTCCGCACCGATGGCCGAAGACCGGACGCCAAGGTCTTCTCCCCGGCACGTCGAGTGCTCCTTTTCGGATCCGAAACCGCCAAGATCGCCATGAAACGACAAGCACTTCAATCCCGAACGCCAAGACCGATCTGATTCGAGGACCCGACAAGACCTTTGTGACGACAGGAACGGCACCGACCAGGGCGAGTCCGATGCGCCCCCGACGCCACACCAAGTCCTTCTCCGCGGAACGCCAAGATCTACCTCCGTTATCCGAGACCGAGCCCGTCGAACCCTGGACCCTGAGACCGGACCCCGAACCCCGAAACCCCAAGATCGTCGAACCCTATGTGTGACCCCTTTTCTCGAACCTATTTTATAAATGTAATAACAGATTGTTGCATATTAAATTGTCATACTCGCATGCATATTTGTGTGTGGTTTGGGGGCCTTATGCCGATTCACCTAAATTAAATATGAGACCATATGCGGGCAAATCTAGTCTCATATCGGCCTCATTTAAATTTGTGCATCAAACCGATACTATCTTTTGCCATGTTAAAACAACATTTAAATTGCGGGGGTTCTAAATAACTTGAACCATCTAATTAATTGCCGGGACCCCGGTTCCACTTAATATTGACCTAATTGCATTGCACCTTCACATGCCATGCATCATACATGCATCATGCCCGATCTTCTGCCATAATCTTAAATAGTGCATCCGGTGTTTGTGCTAGTGTTTTGCTTCTTCACGGACTAGGCCAATGAGTTGATGCGAGTGTCGACCCGACCTTCGAATGAACCTTCGGCAATGTTTTCAGGCGAGCATCTCCCCCCTTTTCTACCTATCTTACTTTTATAGTATTTATTCCCTCCTGTTGATCTATTGCTATCTGTGTTGCGATGCTTTAGTTTCCGTACCCGTGATATCCCTTGCAGCCCTATATTGCCTTGGACACACCCTATTACCTGTTGTTTGGTAGATAGTTGGACCTGCGCGTCTTAGTCGCTTGCTCAAGTGCTGTTGCGTGTCGTCAAATGCCACAGCTGTTGAAGCCTTGCCGCATGTTTGATGTTGGAGATGATCATGGCTTTACTTATCGTTCACTTTAATTCTTGTTTAACAACTAAAATTGAAGTAAGTAAGCAGAGGCATCGGTGGGTGATAGATAATATTTGGTTTCCGAACGCCCACTTGTGTCTCGTAGGACCCCGAGTACTTGATACATGTTCCTTGATTTATCGCGCTATCCACATCCGGGAGGTATATGGGACCCCCTGAGCCAGAGCTTGATTCAGTCTTATTTCTTGGGGCCACAAACTAGTTTGAGGTTTTATTTACGATCCTGTACTTATGCCATGCTACTTCTGTATTTACGATTGTGCGAGGAGCACACTGTACTGTTTAGGTAAGCGGAGTGTTTTCGCGGTATCGACAAGCCCAGCCACACTTTCGGGTTCCCAGTCGTTTACAGCCATTGACGCAAACCTTGAGTCCGTCTCGGAGCTAGCTTACTTCGTTGCGGGTCTACTCAATGGGGTGGCCCCCTGAAATATTTCTGAATCCTGTGATTGCTTTGTCGTGAAGGCCTCGTTGGGTTTTGATTTGGTTTTTTCGAGGTTGATCGAGTGTGTGTTGCTATTTGTGCACCCCGGCCGGGTTAAAACTTTCTGAAAGCCGTGTCCGCGGTTATGGACGACTTGGAGCACAGTATCTCGACCATAGACAAGCATAACTAAAGTAGTGCTATAAATTTGACTTTATAATGACTAGTAATTAGCTTCACTATAATGGAATGGCTAAATAATACTGCCCACAATTGCTTGTTTGGAGTGTCGCTTGCGACCATTGTACCTGACTAGTAAGTATTGCAACTATAACGGAATGGCTAAATAAAAGTACCAACAACTGCTGGGTTTTGGGTTATCTCATGCTAATTGTATCTGATTAGTAAGTGTTGCAACTATAACGGAATGGTTAACTAAAACGGCCCACTGCTTACTTTATCAGGATGATTATCTAAACCTGACTAGTAATTGCTGCAACGATAATTGAATAAATAAAACTGCCAACTGTGTGAGTTCCTCGGTTGACTTCCTCGTTTGGTCTCGAGGGGGAAATACCAGGATGGGTTTGTTTGATGATAGTATCAGGTTGGTTCCGAGTAGGTCTTTCTTACCCCTCTCTGATAGTCGCCAGTTGTATCGAGTCTCTATAGGTTGTTTAGTGCATGCTGCCGCTGCCGCTTCAGTCCACCATACCTATGTAGGCGAGGACCGCCGAATTCTAGCCTCGCCGTGTACTGGCCTCAGTACTGACGCTCCTCTTTCTCCTTTGCCCTTTGTCGGCACCCCTTTTGTTTAAGCAGGTTTGAGCTCGATGTCGTTAGCAGGGTTACCCTTCCGGCTTGGCCTGGGCAGGGTTATGGACGCCATTGGTTATTCTTCAGGGCTCTTAGCCCCATTTGCATCTTGTCCGTAGTCGGACGCTCCATCTTTTCAAGGCGATTTGGATCTTGGTATATTATATCTGTATTCTTGACTCATGGAGTCGTGTTGTATATATATCTGTTCTGTGGGTCCCATCGAGGACTGTTGTGTAATGTTATTACTTCGTTTTCCACCCGCACGAAAGTGCCTGGTGGGCACCTTTGAATCGTTTCTATGCGGGTTTGGTGGGTTTCGCTAAGACTTGCATAGGTCCGATTCTGAGGGTGTTACAAACTGGCTAGCAGTTCATGGAAGAGCACCAGGACAAAGAAGGCTAGCTGATCAAGTACTGGTATCAGCATAGCAACATCAAGATCAACATCAGGTTATTACCCCACACTAATATCATTAGTAGCATCTATTCTTACCAGTTCCATTAGAAAAGATTTTTGGGAGAGTTGAGATTGTTCTCAGATAGGCATAGAAATGCTATGCTTGTCTCATCATAGAACTTCTAGGCATCAATAGTATTTGTCTATGTTGTTTCCAAATTAAATCCTCAGCATTTGCATCATAGGCCAGGTCCAGAAATCGAGAACAAAAAATATGTTCTTATTTAAATCTTGTGCCTCGGCCTTGGCATCATTGGCTGGGTCAAGAATTTCCTCCACACAAATCAACCCTGAGTTATTTGGCTTCAGACCAACATCATTAGACTGTTACCTAGTTTTTACTAGACTAACATATACCACAACTGCTAGGCTACAGGGCACATTCCCAGAGGGTAGCACCTTTGTACCTAGCAGCTTTAGATTGTCCTGAGCACAAACTCAAGTCCATTTTCTTAAATCCACAAATCATTTTCCTAAAAAGAATTAGGAATCATTTAAAATGATTGTTGTCATATATATGCAGTGTATTCATATTGGCCACTCAGTTACACTTACTAACCAAACAATCTTATCATCTTCCTAATAGAATCTTTAGGAATCAAAGTTGTATGTTATCTCACTGTCAGATTTGACAGGGAATAAATCATTCTCATAGAAGGGGTTTCTAGGAAAGAATTCAAGCCATCATTGAACCATATATTCAGATCACCAATTATACCTCATATATAATCATAGCACTGCCAGATAACAGGAGCAAACAGTCCTGGATAGAGGAATGAACACATCCAGGAGGATTCCACCTTGGTGGATGTCAAAGGCAACCAAAGCTACTAGCTAAAACCTCCAGAAATCTCAATAATACAAGCAACCAACACAACTAACCTGACTCTAGAATAAATTCTAGGAGGTAAGGAGGGATCACTCTAATTATATCCTTCTCATGTCCCCAAATTGATAATCATGGGATCACTGCATTATAAATTTTCTTTATAAACATAGGCTCAAGCATATGAATGCTTAAGTAAACCTCCAGCACTAAGATCAATAGTCTAATTAAAATACCACCAGCAGAGATCATATGCTATCATCTGTTCCAGCAAACCATGAAGCATAGCTTCAGCTCAACAATGCATTGAACCAAGAATTCAGATAAACAACAGTACCAATAATTAACATATTCACTAACATATACATGGATGAATAATTCATCCAAACTGAAGCACCAGGCATTTAGTACTATCTCATGTATCCCAGGAAAATCCTAAGTATAGCAAGGACAACATCACTGAAGCATCATCATCATATATCAACACTCCACATCATGTGTTGGCTCAAAAGAGACACCATACACCACTGAGCAGGGTCATCGGCTCGATGGCCGGTCATAGGCAAGAACTCACCATGGGTGTCGAGCACCTGTAGCGTTGGCCTGACGAAGCCATGGAACAGATCTTGCCCAACACCATCACTAAATCGGAGAAAGCACCGGGTGTAGGGGTTGCCCTGTCAGCGCCCTCCTGCAAGCATCAGGAGAAGGGGACACCAGGGTTGCGCCTGCGCACCTTCCCACTAGCGTCACGTTGAGGAAGAGGAAGTCTAGGCCGAAGAGCACCACAGGACCACCGGCACATGGCGACCGACGATACCCACGGCTAGGGTTAGCCGGAACGGGGGTTCTTATGGGAGCTAAATAACATCAAGGCGACGGGGATCATGGGAAGGAGATTAGCGAGGCAGCGCCTGCAAGCGTTGGTGATGGGCGCCGGTGGCAACGGCCGGAGAGGAGGCAGGCGGCGGCTCTGCCAGTGGAGAGGAGAGTGCAGGGAGTGAGAGAGAGGATAAACCCGTGCGGGTATGCGTGTGTGAGTGGTGTGAGAGAGATAGGGATAGGGTGGAAACGGCCCAACTAGATGGGCCTAAATGGGCCGAAAGGCCAGATGGTCTTATACACCAGGTTAAATTAAAAATAAAAAATAAAATAGGTTGTTTAACCAATTACTAAATGACCAAACTACCCCTGAACATAATTTATACTCTCTGGAAATATAGAAAAAACATAAATATATATATATAACATCTAAATAATCACAACAGCAAGATCTATCTAAGAAAAATATAAAACTATTTGTTTGAGCTAAATAAAATAAAACTAAATATTAAAGCTACTAAAATCCTAAATGAAATTTCATAAAATAAGGAAAATCCTAAAAATGAATAAAAATCATTTTTATGTATAACTTATTTTTTTACAAATAATAACTTTTTTTTACAAATAAATTTTAAAGTAATATTCAAAGACAATTGATCCTTTATGTAATTTTATAAATATAAAAATAATACTTAAAAATAAAATAAAAATCATTTTCAAAGTCTTGAATAAATATATTACACTAGAAAAATACTAAATATATTAGTAGAAAAGTTTTAATATTTTAAAATAGTAAATCCTTATCCATTATATATTTTTGAAAATTCTTTAAGAACATTTCTTAAGTAAGAAATAATTATATTTATTCAGAAATATTAATACCCAAAAAAAATCAAATTACTAAAGTTCTAAACCAGAACTAAGGTTTATAATAAAACTTAAGTGTAAATTATTAACTTTATAATATATTTTGAAACCTTAAATAAAGATTTAAAACCACAACCTTCAAAATAACTTTATAAGCTTTCACTTAAATATAAAGTGAATAATTCCACACCTTAGTTATACTCATCATAAATTGAAAACTTAGGAATAATTTAAACATATTACACCTTAAGTTTACTTACCCTTTTAAATTTCTCTTTAGTCTCAAAAATCTTAAAACACTATGTCTAATAAACTACTTATGTTTTTATAGTTAACTTTGATATATTTCAATTAAGACATAAAACATCTCAAATCCAAACTAATCAATCAAAAACCAAAAGTCATTAATCACATCCTATTAACAATAAAGATTGTTTAAACCTTAGGAAGGAAATCTTTTCTTCAAATGTTATTCTTTTTGCCACTTGAAACAATAATCTCATAATAAATTCTTCAACTCTTAACAACTAAAACCAAGGACTTTTATCGTAGTCACCAAATGACAATTAAACATAATCACATTACTTTATACTTTACCTGTATATTTAGAATTATTATCACTTAAGTTCCTTACAAATGTCATTACTTATAAAGTAAAATTTGAAGATAAACCAACTCTTAAAAGAATCACCTAAATTCACTTCACTCAAAGTATTGGGGATTCACTTTGGGAGTTTTACAAAATGCATATCATTACTTATGCATAACTACATCTTGCTTCTTTAAACATTAATCCTTACCAGACCAATGATGCTAATTTTAGATATTGGATCTTATATTGTCTCGAAGACCATGAGTGCATAATCTTGCAATCACAAAAGGCAAGTTCACACTTTCTCATGTCCTTTGATTACTTTTTGTAAAGTATTTTGCAAATCCAGTGTTGTCATCACCTGCATTTCAAAAAGGCCAGAAAACACTATTTTCCTAATAATATGATTATAGGTTATTTACCATGAAGTAATAACCTACTATGGAAGTTCCGGTGGTAAATGAACATATTATCTAGGACTTAACAACCAATGTCGCCAATGATTCTTACGCCGTATATCACGCGTTAACCATGAGATTTGGAATGGGACGGAGAAGTCAGCTGGATCAGGTCCCTCTCACATGCCAACGGATGACCGGGCCGTTGTTGCAACTTCTCTTGTAGAGGGTTAGCAGGTTATGGGTGGGATCCCTCAACGTCCCACGGCTTCTGGTATCTATGAGGGTTGTACACCTTAGGCTGATAATGGAAACAAGTTTTATCCTCGGCCTATTGTGCAATCCGTCGGGTATGCGGGGTCGCGGAGAAGGATAGTGATTGGCTTGGATCATCTACGGGGCCCCACACCATAGGAAGTGTGGACGGGAAAGATCGCTCGGTTGTGCAACAAGGATTTGGTCTCTCATGGGTAAAGTAACGCACCTCTGTAGAGTGTACGAACTGTAACTTGTTACTCCCTGTTCCGGGAAGGAGGTGCGAACGCGACGGGAAAGGAACTCCATGAAAGTTCTGGTAAACCCGTGAAGGCTGACGGACATAGCTTTTCAGAATAAAAGTAATTCTTTGAAGAAGTGTTTACAAAAACCTGCATTGCCTATGACCTATGGTCTGTGGCTATAGATATAGTGCATCAAACACTCCTTTTCTAGTGAACTTGCTGAGTGCGCTCGTACTCAAAGTATCTTCTTAACCCTTTCTAGGTTCTAAAAGTCAGTACAGATGATGTCGACATCAAGTTATGCTCCAGAATCATCACCAGAAGCTAAAGCTTTTCAATGAAGTCAAGAAAGTCAACATATACATCAACTCAAGTGAATACGAAGTTACTGATTAGATAAGAATATAATCTCTAGCCATAGAACCTATTTCTGTAGTGTATTGCCATAGCAGCAATGCTAGACCATTAGTTAAAATACTAGTCCTATTAGTATGATAGTTTTTGAGTTATTTATTCCTGATTCTTATTTGTAAGAAGTTTCTTTCTCTCTCTTTAACCTAGAGTGTTCTCTGGATCTTGTGTAAAGAGTTGAGTTGTAACCTATAGTCATGTCTTGGACCTGTTGTGTTTCTGTTGTACCACTCTGAGGGATGTAATACTAGTGAATGGTGTTTCATTGGTGTTATGTCAACGATTATAGTGTACTACATCATGCAGTGATATGCTGGGTCGCCGCAAAAGTTAAGAACAACATCGCCATGATCTAGTGGCTCCATCCGTGGCGCTCTGGAGTCTAGACTCTCCATCCTATCACTGGAGTTTGACAACCTGATGTCGCTGCTTCTCTACACCGTCGCGACAACGCATGCTATGCAACACCTAGCAGACAATTATGGCCAAGTAGATCCCCGTGGCTTGCTATCACGGCTTGCATGACACGCTCGAAGTTGCGGGACCACTCTATCGGCCAGCTTCTGCGATCATGGCAAGATTTCCAGCGCTATCGACCTACACACGATGGCATACGCCGCTGCCATATGTCGAGCTGCACATGGTGCGCACGTCCGCTTGTTGGACCAACGGCAACCAAGGCACACTAACCCATCTGTTGCTGGACCCTACAGCAAGGTGGTCACTTAGCCTTGAGGAGATATCATAGAGAGCTTCAAGGGATGTCCTTCGCCAAGCTCCTATGCGGGACCCTTTTTTAGGGGACCCCCACGAGGCGAGAAACATTTCTCCGAGGGCTAGTGTAGGGCACAGCCGCACCCCAGCGCCTTAGTCCTAGAAGCCGCGTGGGGACACTCACGCATCGAAGAAAGGGGTAATGAATTTCTCCCGCATGGACAACTATCCCAGCTTGCTCCTGTCATGCAAGGAAGACATCTACTTCCTCTCCAAGGGAAGGGGACCTTCCCCTTCTCCAAGTCAAGCATGGCCGACAAGACTGCAACCGTAGGGGACAACCCCCTTCTCTGTGGGGACATGGAGAGCGTGACGAAGGCTAAAAGGAGTATCTTTGACTCACCTGCCCACTTCCTTGTCGCCATGTGGGAACTCTTCCCGTCCAATTAGCGGGAAGAGGACCGGGTGCCTATAATAAAGAGGGGTGCGACACCGTAGAGAGGGACTTCTTCTTACAACTCGAAAACCCTAGCTTTCTCCAAGCTAGGAACCTCAGATCTGATTGCCTGATCAACACCTTATACTTGTAACCTCACCAAGCGATATAAGAAATCCATGCAAGCAGGAGTAGAGTTTTACACCGCATGGTGACCTGAACCTGGGTAAACTCTCTGCATCCCCCTTGCCATGATTTTTATTGTTCCTCGTTAAGGTCACCGAGGGATATTGGGGAGATCGTGTTCAACCCCTAAGTTCGATTTCATCCTACTTCGTGAGATACCCTGTTGAGACAAATCTTTGACACCGCTAGACCGAGGCTGGCAAATCCTTAATCAGTGTCCAGTCATATGGAGCCCTCGCTCTCTATTGCTGCTCCCACATCTCCGACGAGCGCGCCCTCGCCTGATGACACCTTCAGCATCGTAGCACCGACGCAACAAAGCGGCAACAAGGAGTGCGGGCAGACGGAGCGAGTGTCGATGCATCGGTGTCTTGGTAGGGCTCATGTCGAAGACAGCGGCGAGAAAGACTTGAAACTCGTCGGAAAACTTATGTCTTTTATTTTTTAGTTGAAAACTAGCATGGTGGCCCTCGCAAATGCGAGTTCATCATCTTTTGAATATTTTTTTTAATTAACTCATGTTTTTCCTCCTATTACCTTCGTTGTTAAAACATGCATGGCATAAATACAATACTTTCATAATTTTTATATGATAATATTATCATGAAATAAATAAAATAGTTTTCAAACAATTTTAAGAGGTAGATCAATTGTGATGCAGTCTCTAGCTTACCTATATAGCTCTATATGTATGTGTTATTTTCTGCATGGCTATACAAAGCATTCTATTATGCTTGTCCCTATTATCATTTAAAAGTAGTCATACTACCCCATAATGTAGATGAGCCACGCCTTGAGGCTAACTTAATACACATGTTTTGTAAGGCACTTGACCTAACCAATAATCGGATTGGAAGCCAATAATTTATGTGTATTAATAGATGGTCTATTAAAGATGTTCTAGCTATTACTCCCTCCATTCCGGATTATAGGGCTAATACGTATTTCAAGACAATAGTTTAACCATAAATTTGGTCAACAATATATAAATCATATGTCACAAAAATTGTAACATTAGAAGCGTATTTTGAATATGAATCTAATGATATAATTTTTCTTAAATATAGTTTAGATTTTATTGATCAAATTTACGGTCAAACTATTTTCTCGAAGTATGTATTTGCCTTATAAACCGGAATGGAGGTAGTACCCTTATATTTCTATCCCTTCTGCTGCTTCACCATCGGGCCTCACTCTGGTCTAAATCTAACCCATGTTAGAAACCATGCATTGCACAATACATGGATCAAGGCATGTTATCTTTCATAGTACCCTTGACCATATTGCTACTGCTAGTTCCTTTTTTTTATAAACATTTACATGTCAAGTAGAACATGTTTTAATGACATACTATATATATGTACAAATCATCATAAATTTGACCATATCTTTAATTTAGGTCTTTTTAAATAAACATATACATGTGAAGTTAACATGTATTAACGACATACAATATGTAAAAATCATGATTATTTAAGTTTCTATTGTGAAAATGTATTATTTATTCCAAATTAAATATATATGTGTAACTCACAGTAAAAAATATAGTTTTAATCATTGCATATATTAAAGCATATTGTCGCTACTTGTACAACCCAAGGAAGCCAATCAAATTACATCTATGTTTAATTGTTTTCATTCAGAAAAATATTGTTTTTTCGCACGCGACTAATAATGTACGTGTAGAGTGGAAAAATAAAAGAGAACCAATTGTGTTTAAAAACTTGGATCAACCATGGAATAATTTAATTAATCATTTGTTAATTGTAAATAAAATTTTATTAGTAATGATTGCTTTAAAATAATAAGAATGAAACTTACAATACATAGATGACCATATATTTCTCAAATTAGAGCAGAAGACTGATGGTAAATAGTTTATTGAAGCCCAAAGGTGTCAGAAAATCATACACATAAATAATAGAGTATGTTAAATAAATTTAGAATTTTCTTAAAAACAAAATATTGTTAAACACCATGGGCAAAAATACTTAGCAGGACATCAAAGAGTGATGTAGAGCTCTTCAGCCGCTTGACAATGCAGATTGGAGGAGTCACATAGGAGTTAATGCTCTTGTTTCAACTACCAAAGAAAAATTGATAAAAATATAATTTGGTGGTAAATTTGAACCAAATCCTTATGTAATCATCGCTTCAGAAAACAGACTTGTTTGTGGGTGAGAGAGTATCTGAACTTTTGGTGGGTAACCGGTAAAACTAAGTAAAAGCAATGTTTAAATGGTTAAAAATAAGACCTAGTTGTGGATGAGTTTTATAAACTATAGAATTTTAGATTTTAATAAACAAAAATAATAAAAATAGTAACTACTACTATTTCTTGTCAAAATTACTTTTTACATACCCATTTTAATATGTTGGAAATCTAAAGTTCTCATCTTTTGTGGAACATTACCATGTTGCCCTCTTTTTTGAATATTTTTGGTAACATGGCTTCAGCGGAGCTTTCACCATCATGCGATGTTGATACGTCGGAAACGTATCTTTAATTTTTGATGCTCCATGCTTGTTTTGTATCTACTTTACTTTGCTTTATCTATATTTTGAGGTATTTTTATACACTTTTTGGAACTAACCTATTGACAAGATGCCACAGTGCTAGTTGTCTGTTTTCTTCTGTTTTTGGTTCCAGAAAGACAGAAAATCAATATTCTCGGAATTGGACGGGACAAAAGCCAAAGTCATTATTTTTTTTGGAGCAACACGGAACCACGAAACAGAGCCGGAGGGGGGCCACAGGGTGGTCGCACCCCCTAGGCGCGGGCAAGCCCTGGGGGCGCCCACAGGGGTGTGGGCCCCCTGGACCCCCACCGACCGATTCCTGCGCCTATAAGAGCCCCCCGATGAGAAAACCCTAAAGCATCCAGAAGAAATCTACGAAAACCTCCACAACGCCACCGCCACCGAAGGGGAGATTCGGGGGACAAAAAGTCTCTGTTCCGGCACCCTGCCGGGATGGGGAAGTGCCCCCAGAGCCGTCTCCATCGATCTCCATCACCATCTTCATCACCATTGCTGATTCCCATGATGAGGAGGGAGTAGTTCTTCCTCGAGGCTAAGGGCTCTACCGGTAGCTATGTGTTCATCTCTCTCTCTCTCTATGCATGACCTTATGGTCATGAGCTTTGTAATCAAGTAGATCTACCTTGCTACTCAAGTGCTTTATTAGATCTCTGCTATCCTCATGTGTGTGAAAGTGACAGCGTACACGCCATGGTGGCACTTAGGTTTGAGTCTACATAAATACTCTTTATGCTTTAATAGATCTATGCTTTTCCCCACGTGTGTGAAAGTGACAGCGGGCATACCATGGGTGGCATTTTGGCTAGATTGAATATTTGTTATGAGTTATATTTGGATTTAGATGTCTGTATGAAATTGTGGTCTTTGCTGGAACCATCTAGCGCTCAAGGTGACAGTGTGGGGTTATCTAGATTGGGGAAGGTGGACTTTGAGGTGTGCTGTTACAGCCCTACCAATGATTGGAGTGTCCAACCGGAGAGTATTAAGAGTATTATCATGAAGAGAGGATATTTATATGAGAGAGTGTTCACTAGTGAAAGTATGATCCCTAGGCCTTGTTTCTAAACATTGAAACACCGTTTGCTACTAGATCTGTTGCATGTTTGCTTGCTTTCATCTTTGTTCCGTTTGCCGGGGAGGTTTTGGGCATTTACCTTTCCTCCATGCCATAAGCTCTTTTCTGGCACCGTTACCACTTGTATTTCACTATCTCTTCACCGAACTAGTGCACCTATATTGGGTGTGTTGGATACATAAGAGACTTCTTATATCTTGATTGCAGGGTTGCTTGAGAGGGGATACCTTTGACCACTTCCTCCCTGAGTTCGATAAACCTTGGGTGATCCACTTAAGGGAAACTTGCTGTTGTTTTACAAACCTCTGCACTTGGAGGCCCAACAACTGTCTACAAGAATAGAAGTTCATAGACATCAGATGTACATTGCTAACTTTCTTCGTGGATTAAACTATGTCAGTTAAAATACATATAGCAATAATATGAGTTGTCTATAATCATCTATATCTAGTTATAGAAATATAAAAATAAATGGTTTATGGTAAACTTATGATAAATTTTAAGCCAAGATCAATGTCATAATGTTTGGTAAAATCAAATGGCTCATAATTTTTATACAATAGTGTCAAAAAAGTTAAAACTATGTTCAATTGTTGTTCATTAACGAAGAGAGTGAATCATATGCTTAACTTGGTTTTTTCACGAGATTTTCTTAATGCATTTATTTTTATTTTGTTCTCTAATAACATATTACTTCTCCTTTACAAAACATAATATCTTGGACATTGACATGATCTTTTGGAAAAATTTGACCAATTCAAAATTAAATATGGCTGACAATCCAACACAAATATTTTTAGTTATTGTTCATCAAAGAAAGGAGTGAATCAGATTCTCAACTTTGGTTTTGTGAGACCCTGGCGCATGGCTCAATAGGATTGATAGGAAACCCATACCAACAAGTTGCAACTTTTTTTCCGAAAACTCGTTCGAAAAGAACTCTAAGGTTAAGCGTGATTGGCCTAGAGTAATTTTAGGATGGGTGATCGACCGGAAGTGGGTACTGGGTGCGCACGAGTGAGGACAAAGTGCACAGAAAAGACTAGTGTTGGTTTGTAGGGTTAGTCTAGAGATCCTATTGAGCTTCCAGAAGTGACAGCCATCGGTCCGGAGAGGCCGAGAATGTTACAAGTGGTATCAGAGCCGACCCTCGCGGTTACACGGGCGTGTGCGGATTATTGGCGGACATGTGAAGCATGGCGCGTGTGGCCCGGAGTGGACACGACATGGCATATGTGTAGCGCCTGTCAGACAGGCGCTATGCCTCAAAACTGAATTCAGGTCATGTATTTCTCTGTTTAAGAGATACATGTTTACAAATATAACACAAGAGAGATACAAGCTTACACAAGAGAGATACGGTTCATAACATACTCGAATGGAAGCACCTCATACATAGTGTTTTGCCCTTAAGGGGCTTTACATACTCAAAGTTCACAACATGCTTAAAGTTCACAACATTCTCAAAGTTCATAACATTCTCAAAGTTCTCAACATACTCGAAGTTCGACATACTCAAGACCACTAGCCTCTGTCATGGCTTCTGTCTACAAGTCTAGAACATGAGGCCATTTTCCCTTCTCTTGCGCTCTTCGTCTTCCTCCATGGAGTGCCACACCGTTTCACGCTTCCTTTTCCTCTCCGCATCACGACCCTCCTTAGTGATGCGCTTCTCTTCCTCCTCTTGCTTGTGACGCTCATCCTCATGGTGCTTGCGCTTCGCCGCCATCTCCTCGTTAAGCACAGCTTCATGGTACCGACGCCTAACTATTGCACCATCGATCTCCATAATAGCTTTAGTAGCGTGATCTTGCTCGAGATCTATCCAGGTGTAGTACCTGCATACTGGAGGTGGAGACTACAAGAAAATAGTGCATGTTAGTAATATGATATGGAATGGAGGTTCTTAAACTAAATTGCTTTGTGCATACCGGTGGAGTCTCATACGGGTTGCGGGTACGCTCGGGAGAGCGAGAGTAGTTGGGACACATGAAGAACTTCCTTCCACAAGTATCGGAATTGTAGTTGATAGACTTCTTAACAATGCATTCATCTTCACACCAACAAATTGGAACCTCCTTTCCATGGGCCTCAGATGTACGATACGCCCCTCCGTGGCATTTTCGCTTGATCCGTGCAAGGCGTCCTAGCATTGGCCCTCCTCTTCCTCTCCTCATTTTCCTTCTCCTTTTTCCTCCTCCTCTCTTCATCTTCCTTCTTCTTTTTTCCTCTTCATCTCTTCATCGTCCTTCTTTCTCTTCATATCTTCTGCTTCATCCTCCTTTTTCCTCAAGTCACGAACAAGTTGAACCACCGACTCGATTGTACGATTCTAACGCTGCCGCTGCCGCCGCCTGGGAAAGCGTCTTTGTCCAGCCCCGTCCTGACCTCAATGTTGAGGCCATGGAGAGAGCAGCTACCCCATCGAGGCAAGGACGATGCGTCCGCGCCCATGCTTGCCATAGCTAGCAGTATGTGACTGTGAGTAGAGAGAAGACCGTACGTAGTACGAGTTGCTTGGGTGCTACTCACTGTAGTATTCCTCGGCTTATATAGCACAGCAGCAGAGCTAACATGCCAAGGACTAGTTCCAACTTCTCACGGATGATGCCAGCAAAGATCAAGACTCCAACCTAAACAATATTCGCAACTCCAATTGTGGTGAGTTCGTTAATCTTAAGATTCGTCTCCTCAGTCTCTCGGAGGTGTTCATAAGGGTAGGGTGTACGTGCGTATGTTCATAGTAATAAGTGTATGTACGCATTGTGAGCGTCTGCGTTTGTATTGTGTTTCTAAAAAAAAAAAAACTCCAATTGGTGGAGTGGTTTGCCCAAGGGCTTCCAACTTAATGGTCTTGTTAATGAAAATCTTATTTGACATGTGTGTAATCGACCAACAAATCGACATGCGCCTTGCTCGGAAACAATCGTGCCAATTAACCTGACGCGCCTGTTGTTTTTAATTAAGTAAGTTGATTAGCGCCACACACATAAGGCACTAGTTCCTGCATGTGCTAGTAGTATGGGCTAGTAGTAGTAGTTTAGTTGTACTGTCAATATCAGCTTTGCAAATCTCAAAAAAAAAAAAAAATCAGCCTTGCATGGACATCTAGGAGCAGCAAAGTTGGCAAGAGGCAAACAAGAGGCACAAAAAGTGAGCAAGAGGCCAGCTAGAACCTGCACTGACGATGCAGGAAAAGGTCAATAATGAAGCAATATTCATTAACAAACTGAATCAATTTGTGATCTTATCCGACAAAAAGTACATCACTTCACATGACTCTGTTACTGTTACTGCATATATATATATAATGAGCTAATTACACCAGTAATTAATCAGCTGAAATTTCCCGCACGACCTCATCAGAGAGGAAAAAAAAGCTAATAAACTAAGATACCAATCCCTATTAGGAATGAGATAGTGGGAGGGCCAAAATGAAGAAGAAAAAACCTGTCGGCATAAAAAACGGAGGGAAGTCGAAAAAACAACTCTACATATACGAGGGCATTCCGGGCTTGTCCTGGTCGTCCAGTCAGCTGTAAGATTCGTGCAAGCTATTTGTCAGAATTGCAGAAAACTACCCCAACTATACCGGTTTCTTGTGGACCGGTCCTTTTCATTTTACAAACTGATTGCAAGCCGCTGATGAATCTCGTGGAGTATTTCTTTCATATAATATTTTCACCATTTTCTTATACAGTTTTCAAGATGAAATTATGATGGTCCTGTTAGTGTTCAAGATACACTTTTCAATCTTGCAACCTACATGGATTCAAGTCATTCAAGTTCAGATCGTAGTCTTTGTACTTGAAAAAACAATACATGTTTCAGTCGTAATCTTGTACTAGTATCCAATTCAGGAAGAATAACTCACACCGAAAATCTGGGGCATGAGTAAATTCGTGGTTCCACAAAGATGGAATAAACCAAGATACAAAATATTGTGGAAGAAAAAATTAATAGGAAGAAAGGAAGAGCAGATAAATAGAAAAGAATCTGACGACCACATGAATCAAAATCGTGGGCAAATCCGAGCAAAAAACACATCCAGATCCAAACAGGCCCGCCATCTGAAGGAATCAGTTGCCCTTGTCATGCCGTACCTGCTCCTGACGAGACAGTTAGCGAATCAGATCGAATATTTTTTATTAATGAGAAATTGGGATGAGAAAAAGGAAGCAAATCAGTCCGGGGAAAACAAATCAAGCAAGAAATCCGTGACCCATGGAAAATAAGCAAATCAGATCGGGATCGGGAAAAAGCAAATCAGATCGGAAAAATTATGAAGATAGGGATGAGGAGCAGGGATCCCGTCCATCTGAAGGACAAAATCTTCCCGGCGTCGTCCTTCCCGTCCGTTTGAAGGAGACCGGTGCAGGGGACACAGACCGGGTCGTTTTGGATTTGGAGGTCGTGGCCTCCATGCTCATGGCAGTCGGTGTGGTGGGCAGGCTCGAGGCGGCATCATGGCCGGGGACACCAAATCCGGCATGGTAGGCTGCCGGAGGAGACGGTGTGGATGAGAGAGGCGGTAATGGAGCAGTTCATGTGCAGAATGGGGATGATGAGAGAGATAGCTCACAAGAGAAAAGGAAGCGGTTAAGTGGACATGTCCAGTTTCGTTTCTATAAGGTGAGAAGATGTACTCGTCCAGGACGTAGTTGCAAAATTCCAAACACTAATCTTAAAGCTACAGACCGTAGGATAAGCCGGGGACACCCTCCTATGGGTAGAAAAACTGCGTTCGAGGGAAGTGCGCTACAACTTTTCCCTCCACCTTACAGGGCCAGACTTGATACTCGAACACCGACACAAGTGCTGGTTAAAACACCGAAATACCAGTAAGACCAAGATCGACTCTCCAGAAAAGGATACCGCATATTGGTCTAAATTTGAATGAGTCTAAACATGTTTTAGTGTGTAGATACATATAAATTTTAACAAATGTAAGACATCCTTTTTAGGACAAAGAAAATACGTAACTAGAACGCTTGAGCACATACAAAGGTAAGAACAACATCGCCATGATCTAGCGGCTCCATCCGCGGTGCTCTGGAGTCTAGACTCTCCATCCTATCACTGGAGTTTGCCAACCTGATGTCGCTACTCACTGGTAGAAAACGCCCTATAGGTCCCGGTTGGTAAGGGGCATTAGTCCCGGTTGCCCAACCGGGACGGGGCAATCGGGACTAAAGCCCGAACCTTTAGTCCCGGTTGCCCCACCAACCGGGACAAAAGGCCACACACGTGGCATCTGCTCCGTGCGAGGGGGGGCTTTAGTCCCGGTTCGTAACACGAACCGGGACTAATAACCTGCTGCCGCGGCAGAGATTTGGCCCATTTCTCTGCCGCGGCAGAAAATTCATTTTGGCACATTTTGTTGCCGCGGCAGCATTTTCGCCACTTTTTGTGCCGCGGCAGAGAATTCATTTAGGTTGTTTTATTGTTTATTTAGTGTTTTGCACTTATCAATGAAGGAAACTTATATTACACAAGATCATCATGACAACATTTTACATTCAATACACGGATCAAGTTCATGCACTACATACAAAAGTTGCTATTCGATGCTACCGGCCAATTTCTTGAAAGTTGCTATTTTTACAATTCCTATTGTCTATATACAGCCGAGTAGTATTCCCCTTGTGTGTTTAGGACTTCTGCATCCAAGAATCCCGCCAATTCCTCCTGTATTGCTCGAAAGCGATCCTTTGGCAGAAGACCGTCCTGTAGACGTTCGATCTGATTTAAAAAAGGAGTCAGCCTATATGAATATGAAACTAAACACAATTTGATTGTAATTAAAAACTATAGAAATTGTTTACGTACGTGGAGTTGCTCTAAATTTCTGCCCTTCTCATCGCACGTCTGCCGGATGAACTCGCATACATAGTATCCACATAGATTGTTACCTGGTCCCTGCGTCAGGCACTTTACGACAACAGAGTTCAATCAAAATAATAATCAAGCATGATAATAACTGTATCAAAACTAGAATCAAAGAGATGCGCGGATATAGCTAGTGGTGCTTACATCTAGTGGTTGAAATGTAAGCTCCTCTTTCCAAACACCCCTAGCCTTCTTGGTGAACCGTTTCCAAGCGCTGTCCGGCGTAGAAAACGAATAAAATAAGTTATTAAGTACTTGATATCATAAAATTCACGAACGTTGCCGATATAGTGTCGTAATGATTAGAATTACCGCTGGAGAAGTATCTGCATGTCCTTCCACGTCTCAAGGGGTTTATGTTTCGAGTCCATGACTAGTACACGCCCTTTGTCAAGTTGAATGATTAACAGAATATAGTGGTACCTGCGAATGCAGAACTAATCAATTATATACTTAACATCGATTAAGCGAAATAGAAAGTGTATACAAGACAATAACACTCACTGGAAGTTGTAAGGAAATAGTATTTCCCTTTTGGTTTCTTGAAACCTTAACGCGTGTACTATATTATCCTCCGTATCCTGGGGGCTTATTTTGAGATTAGCTTCATGAACCCAATATGGGTCAATGAAGCCAATGTCATAGATTTGTCCTCTGCTGCATTCGAGAATCTTCATTCTGCATATTAAAGTATGATTATATACATGCAATAAACAAAATAATATAGATGGAGACTAAATTAATTACAGAATTAGTACTTACAGACAATAGGCACTCATGATCGATTTGTCCAAGCCGTCTTGATTGAATAATTGAAATAGTTCATCAAATTCAATGGATATCATGTCATCCCTTTCTTTCCCATGATGCTTTTTTGTAACCCTCAGCACTATCCAGTTAGCCCCGGCCTTTGTGGCATGCAAGTACCAGTTATGCAATCTTCGCATTTTTGTTGGAAGATTGTTTACCTCCTCAGGTTTGACGAGAGGTTTTCCGTACTGGTATTGGTATGCTACTTCACTCACGGGGAAGAACTCTAACTGGGATAAGTACTGGGCAATACTCATACCTTGAGCAGCGGCAGCTTCTCCGTATTGTGCAACTACCTCTGGATCATACTGCTCTTCGGCCCCATATTTGCTCGACCCCACATTGGTTTGAGAAATCACCTTGAGAGGGGCGCAAGTCTGTTTTGCTTGTTCTCCGAGCTGGGCAACAGATTTCTCGCTTGCATCAGTACTGCTCTTCGAGGCTTTTTGTGCTGCATGTGACTTGAGAATAGAACGCTCATAGTCTGATGACAGCTTTGGCTCGGGTTGATGAAGAGTCTTTAGCATTTTCAACACTTTGGCTTTTTCTTCTTTGGTGCTGGGGAACTCTGGCTCTTTCGGCCGCCTCAGCTTAGCGAAAAACGCTATCGTTTCCGCATCAACGATCGCCGCAGTCTCCTCTTCAGTACAGTCATAAGCTCTCTTGGGAGGAACCGTTGGTACTTTTGGAAGAGGCTCTTGTTTACGTTTCGGCGATCGCTTACGACGCACAGTAGCGGTACGCTTACGCTTTTTATCCTGAGGCGCCGGCGATGGCTCCCGCGGCGATGGCTGCACCGGAGATTGGTGAGGCGACGGAGCCGGGTGAGGCGACGGAGCCGGGTGAGGCGACGAAGACGGCTGCCGCGGCGGCGACGACCTCGCTGGAGACGGGTGAGGCGGCGGCGAAGATGGCCTTGGCGTGTGATTTCGAAGCACGATACAATCCTTCGGCCATAGAATGGTGACGTTTTTTGCGTCACCCAGCACAGTCACATCCCCTTCACCAGCAGGGTAGTGAAGATCCAAAACCTCAAAGGTGGGCATGATTTCATCCACGCCGACAACAGCGTAGCCCTCTGGAACCGTACGACTGTGGTAAGTTGGTGTGGGTCCAATTGGTAAGGCATAGCCGACCGCCACCTTCATTGATATGTTCACAACTTTGACATGTAGCTCGCAGTGTGTCATCTCTGTGATATCATCCACTGGGTAGCCAATAGGAGCCATCGTCGGTGCATCATCGGCATCGCCATTGTCATCACCCGGGACCTCGGTGGAAGCCACACTGCTTTTTCGATTATTCGATAGGCCGGTAGCATCGAATGTAGTGTGCTGCTGAGATGGGCCGGTAGTACTTTGCTCTTTAAGTGAGTTAATTTCATCTTGTTGTTGCTTTAATCGTTCTTCAATTAAACGCATTCGCTCTTTCTGACTTTCTGCTTCAACTGCCGCCCTGTCCTTACTCCTCTGACGGCTTCTATCAGGATATTTCTTCCTCTCTTCGGGAAACCCAGTCCTCCATGATTGGGAGCCTATTGTGCCTCGTGTTCGTCCATCATGTTCCTTATTTCCAAGGGCGAGTGTGAGCTCATCATTCTCTCTATCGGGAATGAAGTCCCCATCTTTAACAGCCTTTACTGCTTTTCTCATCCTCTCGATTGGCAAGGGGTCTTCTTTATGTCGTATGTTATATATACACCTCCCTTCCGAGTCCAACGTGCCCCCATGCCCGTAAAACCAATTCCTTGCACGTTCTACCCAATCGTCTGTCTCTGGGGTGACATTTTTATCACGCAGTTCCTGCTCAAGTTTCTCCCACTTAGGAATGCCAACCTTGTAGCCACCTTGCCCCGTAGTATGGTGATACTTCTTCTTAGCAGCATTCAGCTTATTCGTTTTAGACATTTTCTTAGCTTTTTCTGATTTCTTGTATTCCACAAACTCATCCCAGAATGGTTTTATCTTCTCAAACTGAATATTCTTGAAATTGGGAGTCTTCTCTTTCACGACATAGTCAAGGTGCAATCTTTTCTTCCAGTTGGTGAAACACTGGGCCATCTTCTTCAAAGCCCACTCCCTGACCTTAGCCTCCATGGCTCTCCCATGTTGTAAGGCGTCCTCAACTGGATCCTCCGCATTTGGATCCAGCTCTATCTTCGGTAGTTTGAAATTAACCATGAGCCTCTTCCACAGTAAATCTTTGGCGTGGTTAGGGACAAATAAACATGTTCCCTCTTCATCCGCTTTAGCAGGCCTATTCCAATTTCTAATGGTGATCGGGATTAAGTCCCTAACGATTACTCCGCATTGTGCCACAAATTTGGTTGCGACAACTTCGGGAGTTGTCGGTCTGCCGTCTTCAGCGACATCTTCGATCCTAAACCTCTCATGGTCTTGCAACTTTTTGGTTGGGCCTCGTGTGCTCTTTTCAGTAGATTCCTTCGATCCGGAGGGCTAAAAGAAGAAAGATCGTCGTTACTATTTCTATATAGATAGCAGATGATTAATTAATGAATTGATTTATATTACATGCACCTTGCCGGAGCGGTCGTCTTCTCGATTACACAAGGCATCGCCTTCTCCCTCTCGGAAGGCAACACCTTCAACCTCAAACAAGTTGTCTACTCCGGTAAAAAGAGGATCACCCTCACCGGAGTTGTTCAGAAATGTTGATACGTCTAAATTATCTTCCCCACGGTTCACAAGGCATCGCCTTCTTCGTCTCTGACGTGTGGGTCCATATTTTCTGCATAGGTGGAAAAACGAATAAGTCAAAGCGGCTAAAGGAGAAAGTTAAGGAGAAACCCTAATATATACATACACAATAATAAAAATGAAGAGAAACCCTAAACCTAGCTACAAAAAGGAAACCGTGTAGTAGATAGGTAACTCTAGCTAAAATCAACTAAAATCAATATTCCGGAGTTCCGAGGGGTGTAACCTAGTTCGGAGAAACCTCCGATGCATATGAGAGGGGAACATGAGTATAAGGCTACAAAAGGGAAACTATCCAGCAGATAGGTAACACTAGATACTAACAAAATACCATATTGGAATCGATTTAAGAGGGTTCAGAATGCCCTGGCGAAGGCACATCGTCGAACCCACATGCACCTAAGGGGTATTAATGATTCCTTATCTAACCACAGTGACTGACAATGTGAATCGGGTCTGGGGCTACCCACATTGACTGACCAGTGGGGTCGAAGACCAATAATACCAAACTAATTAATAAACCTAATAATACCTAACTAATAATAAACCTAATAATCGAAACACCGAAAAGAAAGGGAAACAATCAACACATGGCATCGATGCAATGCTCAAGCAAGTATGATGATATGACAAGTTAATTTGCATTGGAATGTAACCCTAAGACATGCTCGACGATTTAATCGGGGTTCCGACGGGTGAAAACCCTAACTCGGGGAAACTCCGGAACATATGAGAGGGGTGCATTTGTTCTTCTAATTATACTTGTCATTTAAATTGTTGAACTTGCATTTTGGTTTAATAAAGAAAGAACAAATCAAACCCTAAACCCTAACTTCCCCCTCCATTTGAAAACCATTCAAATGAGTTTTGTATTTAAACAACTAACTACATGAGTTGAGCCCAAAGTGTATAAAAGGGTCTCACACTATTTCATATACTTTATAAAAGTTTCTGTAAGTTGAAAAGATTCAAAACAGATTTGAAATTCAAATTACAAAAGGGAAAATTTCTAGAAATAAAAAATGTATCCAACCTAGCTACTGGGCCGAGCCCATCTCTCCTTCTCTCTCTCTGGCGCTAGCAGGAAGCCCACCCGGGGCCCAAGAGCAGCCCAACCAGGCCCGTACCCCATCGGCCTTTCTGTTTCTGTCTTCTTCCTCCCCGACGCAAGCAGCTCGGTGGCTCGCCGCCGGCCACCCGTCTCTCCCCGACGACAATTCTGACGCTTCCCGACCGCGCCTCGCCTCGTCGATCCCTCCGCGCCGCCCGCGCCTACTCAAAATTGGCGGCGCCGCCCTCTGAAGGTGGTACAACGACGGCCGACGGCGGCGAACGCGGAATCTAACGGCGCAGGCATGAACTACAGTGAGAGGGGAAGGAAGGAAGCATCCAGAAGGTTCGCTTACTCACCCTGAGCGCGTGAGGTTCGTCGGAGAGAGCGCGGGAGGTCGAGGTTGAGCGAATCGACGCCGGCGAGCACGGTCGGGGTCGAGGAAGATGGAGTCGTGGGCGACGACTGGTGCGCGCACGAACGGAGGCGGCGGTGCTGGCGGATGGAGCCTGACGGCGACGCGTGGGCTCGGGCAGCCTGACGGCGTCGGGGGCGGCGAGCTCGGGCAGCCTGCCGGCGTCGGGGGCGGTTGTGCGCGCGTCGGTGAAGCAGAGAAGTGATGGGGAAGGGAAGAAGAAGAGGAAGGGCTAAAGGGTTATAACCAAAGGACCTTTAGTCCCGGTTGGTGGCTCCAACCGGGACTAAAGGGTTATACGTCCCGGTTGGAGCCACCAACCGGGACCTATACTCCAATATTTTCAGCAGACCAAGGGTTGGCGCGCAGGGGGTCTTTAGTCCCGGTTGGTGGCTCCAACCGGGACATATTCCCCTGTTTTCAAAAAATTTCAGGTAATTTCTCTCTGTTCCCGCCTTATTTTTTATTTTGGGGTTTAAATTTGTATTGTTTTTAAATGATAATTAATTTGGAATTTAGAAAAACTTTAAACATAAAAAGTGTTTGGATTTGAATAAATAATTCAAAACCATTTTCTGTTTTAAAAAATAATTAATGTAACCATTTAAAATATGAACCATTTACAATTAAAAATGAATTAACTTATATTTTTTTAATATCAATTTGGAATTTAGAAAAACTTTAAACATAAGAAGTGTATGGATTTGAATAAATAATTCAAAAACATATTCTATTTTTAAAAAATAATTAATGTAACCTTTTAAAATGAATTAACTTATATTTTTGAATATTAATTTGGAATTTAGAAAAAATTTAAACATAAAAAGTGTTTGGATTTAAATAAATAATTCAAAAACATTTTCTGTTTTAAAAAATAATTAATGTAACCATTTAAAATATGAACCATTTACAATTAAAAATGAATTAACTTATATTTTTTTAATATCAATTTGGAATTTAGAAAAACTTTAAACATAAGAAGTGTATGGATTTGAATAAATAATTCAAAAACATATTCTATTTTTAAAAAATAATTAATGTAACCTTTTAAAATGAATTAACTTATATGCCCGTTTTTTTTTGAATTTATTATGCCCGTTTTGAATTATCTGAATTTCTAACTATGGTCGAACCGGTGTGCATGAATATAGGGGACGAGCATCGTTAGAACTTGCATTAGATCTCTGAAGAAACCACATATTGCGAGTCTAAAAATGATTTTTTCAAAAAATCACGGGCGATAGATCATGTACCTGTAGTACAAATCGGACCCACTTCCTGCCGATTCGGCAGACATTTGTCCTTTTTACCCGGGATGGACGAAAAGGTTTGAGATGTACCGGTTGGGATATAGTCCATGTAAGGTGGTCTAGTATTTTAGGAAAATAGGACGGTAGCATTCTGAAACGGCATTTTGGTGGTTACTTCACAGAACGACCCGTTTTTTGCGCTCGAAAAATGGAAAAGGGATTTTCCGTGCGACAAAAAGGAAAACTTCCTCCTGCAACATTGTTCTACATACCAATGTCCACACACATGCATAATATGGGCATAACATCACAAACTATGCCGTGATTCAGCACATAACATCGGTCATTTGGACCGAAAGTCATGAAACCTCGAACATGATAGGTCATTTTGTGAAGGTTTTTTTGAAACATGATCAATATACCAAGTCTGGTATTTTTCCTTTCAACTATGTAACATAATATGACACCACGCGAAGGATTTTCATTGTTCGGATTTTTTTTGAATTTATTATGCCCGTTTTGAATTATCTGAATTTCTAACTATGGTCGAACCGGTGTGCATGAAGATAGGGGACGGGCATCGTTAGAACTTGCATTGGATCTCTGAAGAAACCACATATTGCGAGTCTAAAAATGATTTTTTCAAAAAATCACGGGCGATAGATCATGTACCTGTAGTACAAACTGGACCCACTTCCTGCCGATTCGGCAGACATTTGTCCTTTTTACCCGGGATGGACGAAAAGGTTTGAGATGTACCGGTTGGGATATAGTCCATGTAAGGTGGTCTAGTATTTTAGGAAAATAGGACGGTAGCATTCTGAAACGGCATTTTGGTGGTTACTTCACAAAACGACCCGTTTTTTGCGCTCGGAAAATGGAAAAGGGATTTTCCGTGCGACAAAAAGGAAAACTTCCTCCTGCAACATTGTTCTACATACCAATGTCCACACACATGCATAATATGGGCACAACATCACAAACTATGCCGTGATTCAGCACAAAACATCGGTCATTTGGACCGAAAGCCATGAAACCTCGAACATGATAGGTCATTTTGTGAAGGTTTTTTTGAAACATGATCAATATACCAAGTCTGGTATTTTTCCTTTCAACTATGTAACATAATATGACACCACGCGAAGGATTTTCATTGTTCGGATTTTTTTTGAATTTATTATGCCCGTTTTGAATTATCTGAATTTCTAACTATGGTCGAACCGGTGTGCATGAAGATAGGGGACGGGCATCGTTAGAACTTGCATTGGATCTCTGAAGAAACCACATATTGCGAGTCTAAAAATGATTTTTTCAAAAAATCACGGGCGATAGATCATGTACCTGTAGTACAAACCGGACCCACTTCCTGCCGATTCGGCAGACATTTGTCCTTTTTACCCGGGATGGACGAAAAGGTTTGAGATGTACCGGTTGGGATATAGTCCATGTAAGGTGGTCTATATTTTAGGAAAATAGGACGGTAGCATTCTGAAACGGCATTTTGGTGGTTACTTCACAAAACGACCCGTTTTTTGCGCTCGGAAAATGGAAAAGGGATTTTCCGTGCGACAAAAAGGAAAACTTCCTCCTGCAATATTGTTCTACATACCAATGTCCACACACATGCATAATATGGGCACAACATCACAAACTATGCCGTGATTCAGCACATAACATCGGTTATTTGGACCGAAAGCCATGAAACCTCGAACATGATAGGTCATTTTGTGAAGGTTTTTTCGAAACATGATCAATATACCAAGTCTGGTATTTTTCCTTTCAACTATGTAACATAATATGACACCACGCGAAGGATTTTCATTGTTCGGATTTTTTTGAATTTATTATGCCCGTTTTGAATTATCTGAATTTCTAACTATGGTCGAACCGGTGTGCATGAAGATAGGGGACGGGCATCGTTAGAACTTGCATTCGATCTCTGAAGAAACCACATATTGCGAGTCTAAAAATGATTTTTTCAAAAAATCACGGGCGATAGATCATGTACCTGTAGTACAAACCGGACCCACTTCCTACCGATTCGGCAGACATTTGTCCTTTTTACCCGGGATGGACGAAAAGGTTTGAGATGTACCGGTTGGGATATAGTCCATGTAAGGTGGTCTAGTATTTTAGGAAAATAGGACGGTAGCATTCTGAAACGGCATTTTGGTGGTTACTTCACAAAACGACCCGTTTTTTGCGCTCGGAAAATGGAAAAGGGATTTTACGTGCGACAAAAAGGAAAACTTCCTCCTGCAACATTGTTCTACATACCAATGTCCACACACATGCATAATATGGGCACAACATCACAAACTATGTCGTGATCCAGCACATAACATCGGTCATTTGGACCGAAAGCCATGAAACCTCGAACATGATAGGTCATTTTGTGAAGGTTTTTTCGAAACATGATCATTGTTCGGCACACATTTAGTCCCGGATGTAGTCACAAACCGGGACTAAAGGGATTGCGGCAGAGTGGGCCAGACAACACTAATAATAGGGGTGAGTGTCGACATTATGTCGTGCGGCTTGTACCTTGTCCCGGATGGTGTCACCAACCGGGACTAAAGATGAACCTTTAGTCCCGGTTGGAGACACCAACCGGGACTAAAGATGAGTCAGCACTAATAATAGGGGTGAGTGTCGACATTATGTCGTGAGTGTCGACATTATGCCGAGCTGCTTGTACTATAAATATGCATCCTTGTGAGTCCAGTCCTCCAGCCAGTTTGAGGCATCTCCAAGATGGTTTTAGAGAGCAGGGACACCACTACGGCCAGTTTCAGGGAGATGCCGACGGAGCCCAGTCCTCCGGCATCTCCGAGAAACTGGTCATAGAGGCACTCCCTAATATGTGAAATTAGTTAGCTCCGAGGCGTATTGATCTAGTTAGTGAAGTTACAAGCTGCAAGATGGTTTTCGAGAGCAGGGACACCACTGCGGCCAGTTTCAGGGAGATGCCGACGGAGCCCAGTCCTCCGGCATCTCCGAGAAACTGGTCATAGAGGCACTCCCTAATATGTGAAATTAGTTAGCTCCGAGGCGTATTGATCTAGTTAGTGAAGTTACAAGCTGCAAGATGGTTTTCGAGAGCAGGGACACCACTGCGGCCAGTTTCAGGGAGATGCCGACGGAGCCCAGTCCTCCGGCATCTCCGAGAAACTGGTCATAGAGGCACTCCCTAATATGTGAAATTAGTTAGCTCCGAGGCGTATTGATCTAGTTAGTGAAGTTATAAGCTGCAAGATGGTTTTCGAGAGCAGGGCCACCACTACGACCAGTTTCAGGGAGATGCCGACGGAGCCCAGTCCTCCGGCATCTCCAAGAAACTGGTCATAGAGGCACTCCCGGTCCAGCCACAAAATGGGACTAACACTCAAGACATTTATTAATATTAAAAACTGCGACTACAAAACCGGGACTAAAGGCCACAAACCGCGAAAGATATCCTTCGGTCAAGCCACAAACCGCGAAAGACATGAACTAGAGTTACATAATATGAGCATGAACTTCTTGGCATATGTCATTCCTTATGGCCGCTTCAGACGTAACCATGGAGCATCTTCTTTACTTAACGGAATGCTTGGGTCAGTTTTCACTGTGAAGGGCGGAATTTCATCAAACTTATTATAATCTTCTGACATGTCTGTCTTGTCCTCGATTCCCACGATGTTTCTTTTCCCTGAAAGAACTATGTGACGCTTTGGCTCATCATATGATGTATTCGTTTGCATATTTTTTCTTTTTTTCGGTCTGGAGGACATGTCCTTCACATAGAAAACCTGAGACACATCATTGGCTAGGACGAATGGTTCATCTCTATAACCAAGATTGTTGAGATCCACTGTTGTCATTCCGTACAACTGGTCTATCTTTACCCCTTCCCCATTCAGGTTGACCCATTTGCAGCGAAACAAAGGGACCTTAAAAGAGACTCCATAGTCTAGTTCCCATATCTCCTCTATGTAACCATAATATGTGTCCTTTTGTCCATTCTCGTCTATTGCATCAAAGCGGACACCACTATTTTGGTTGGTGCTCTTTTTATCTTGGGCGATCGTGTAGAATGTATTCCCATTTATTTCGTACCCTTGGAAATTCAATACAGTAGAAGATGGTGACGCGGCCAACAAGTATAGCTGATCTCCAACAGTGGTGTCATTCAAGAGATGTGTCCGCATCCAACCACCGAAAGACTTCATGTGTTCATCTGTAATCCATGATTCAGGCTTCCCCGGGTTTTTGGAGCGTACAATATTCTTGTGTTCCTCGATATACGGAGCTGCCAAGGTGGAATTATGTAGAACTGTGTAGTGTGCTTTAGTGAAAGAATCCCCGTCCCTACATATCATTGCTTTCTTTCCCAGCGTGCCTTTTCCACTTAGTCTTCCCTCATGCTGCGAGTCAGAAACACCAATCGGCTTAAGGTCAGGAATAAAGTCAACACAAAACTCAATGACCTCCTCTGTTCCATATCCCTTGGAGATGCTTCCTTCTGGTCTAGCACGGTTATGAACATATTTCTTTAAGACTCCCATGAACCTCTCAAAGGGGAACATATTGTGCAGAAATACCGGACCGAGAATGGCAATCTCTTCCACTAGATGAACCAGGAGATGCGTCATAATATTGAAGAAGGATGGTGGGAACACCAATTCAAAACTAACAAGACATTGTACCACATCCTTCTGTAACCTTGGCAGAATATCTGGATTGATTACCTTCTGAGATATTGCATTGAGGAATGCACACAGCTTCACAATGGGTACTCGAACATTTTCCGGTAGAAGCCCCCTCAATGCAATCGGAAGCAACTGCGTCATAATCACGTGACAGTCATGAGACTTCAGGTTTTGGAACTTTTTCTCTGCCATATTTATTATCCCCTTTATATTAGATGAGAAGCCCGACGGCACCTTGATACTGTAAAGGACTTCAAAAAAGATTTCCTTCTCTGCTTTGGTAAGAGCATAGCTGGCACGACTTAAGTGACGCCCTTTATCCGTCTTGTTATCTGTATGCATGTTCTTTGGGTCTTTCATAATTTGTTGGTCCTCCCGTGCTTCAGGTGTATCTTTTGTCTTACCATACACGCCTAGGAATCCTAGCAGGTTCACGCAGAGATTCTTCGTCACGTGCATCACGTCGATTGAAGAGTGGACACGCAGGACTTTCCAATATGGCAGCTCCCAAAATATAGATTTCTTCTTCCACATGGGTGCGTGTCCTGTAGCGACGTCGTTCAGAACTGATTGACCGCCGGGACCCTTTCCAAAGATTACTTCTATGTCCTTGACCATACCAAATACATCATCACCAGCAGGGAGTTCAGGCTTCTTCCGGTGATATGCCTCACCTTTAAAATGCTTGCCTTTCTTTCTTACGGGATGATTGGTCGGAAGAAATCGTCGATTCGCTAGGTACACAACCTTCTTGCATTTATGCAAATATGTACCTTCGGTCTTATCTAAACAGTGGGTGCATGCCTTATATCCTTTGTTTGTATGTCCTGAAAGGTTACTAAGAGCAGGCCAATCATTGATGGTTACGAATAACAACCCTCGTAGATTAAATGGCTCCTGTTTGTTCTCATCCCATGCACGTACACCTGGTTTGCCCCACAACTGTAAGAGTTCTTCAACTAATGGCCTAAGGTACACATCAATGTCGTTGCCCGGTTGCTTCGGGCCTTGGATGAGCACTGGCATCATAATGAACTTACGCTTCATGCACAACCAAGGAGGCCGGTTGTAGATACATAGAGTCACGGGCCAGGTGCTGTGACTGCAGCTCTGCTCCCCAAAAGGATTCATGCCATCCGTACTTAGACCAAACCATAAGTTCCTTGCGTCACCTGCAAAGTCTGGGAAGTCTCTCTCGATTTTTCTCCACTGTGACCCATCAACAGGGTGTCTCAACTCCCCGTCTTTCTTACGGTCTTCTTTGTGCCATCGCAACAACCTGGCATGCTCTTTGTTTCTGAACATGCGTTTCAACCTTGGTATTATAGGAGCATACCACATAAGCTTAGCAGGAACCCTCTTACGGAGGGGCTCTCCCTCAACATCACCAGGGTCATCTCGTCTGATCTTATACCGCAACGCGTTGCATACCGGGCATTTATCTAAATTCTCATACTCCTTACCGCGGTAGAGGATGCAGTCATTAATGCATGCATGTATCTTTTGCACATCTAATCCCAGAGGACAGAGAGTCTTCTTTGCTTCGTAGGTACTCTCGGGAAGTTCGTTATGTTTTGGAAACTTCGGCTTCATTATTTTCAGCATCTTTTCAAATGAGGAGTCAGTTAGACCACACTCTGCCTTCCATCGCAACAATTCCAGTGTGGTACCGAGCTTTGTGCTGCCATCTTCACAATTTGGGTACAACAATTTCTTGTGATCTTCTAACATGCCCTCTAACTTCAACTTCTCATTTTCTGTTTCACAGTCTCGCTTTGCATCAGAAATGACCCTACCAAGTTCATCAGCCGGCTCATCTGATGCCCGTTCTTCACCTTTTTCCTCTCCATTGTCTTCCATTGCAGTATCACTGTATTCAGGAAACATATGATGATAGTTGTTATCATCATCTTCTTCTTCACCATCTTCCATCATAACCCCTCTTTCCCCGTGCTTGGTCCAGCAATTATAGTTGGGCATGAAACCTTTCATAATCAGGTGGCCGCGAATGATTTTTGAGGAAGAGTACTCCTTGTTGTTCCGACATTGAACACATGGACAACGTATAAGTCCATTCTCTTTGTTTGCCGTAGCCACATCGATAAATTTATCCACGCCTTTGATATACCCGGCTACCCGCCGGTCACCGTACATCCATTCCCGACCGTTCATCTGCATCATATAAGTAAGTTTATCAAAAAACAGGACATCATAAATAGTGAAATAACCAATTCACACCGACACATGAATTGTATCAATGACCTAGAAAAGATAAGATTGCTAACCTCGATCGAGGGAAATAAAGAGGAGAAAGCTCAAGTGCGTCTCGGACACCTTCTATATTTTTGTTCTATGAGAAATTCAACTGGATTTTTCACTCAAACATTTCAACAAACACCTTCAATGCATGCATGAGAAAAAACTAGCACACACCCTCACACCTTACACCATTCGAAAAAACAGAGTGGAGGCAGAGGGGGCTGGGGCATTGCATTTATAGAGGGCAAGGGGTCTTTAGTCCCGGTTGGAGCCAGCAACCGGGACTAAAGGTGCGTGCCACGCCACGTGGCTGTGGCCAAACCTTTAGTCCCGGTTGGTGGCTCCAACCGGGACGCATGCCCCCTTACCAACCGGGACCCATGCCCCTGGCCCCGTGCCCGCTCCAACCGGGACGCGTGCCAGCATTAGTCCCGGTTGGTGGCGCAACCGGGACTAATGCTCCCAGGGGTCGCGAACGGATGGCCCTTTTTCCTCTAGTGTACTCCTCTACACCGTCGCGACAATGCAGGCTATGCAACACCCAACAGACAAGTATGGCCAAGCAGATCCCCGTGGCTTGCTATCACGGCTGGCATGGCACGCTCGAAGTTGCGGGACCACTCTGTCGGCCAGCTTCTGCGATCACGGCAAGATTTCCGGCGCTATCGACATGCACACGATGACATACATGTAACATCCCAGCATTAGAGCTTAGAAATAAGCTGAACCCAGATGTGTGCATTGCATTCATGCATAGAAAATCCGAATAATTTTCGCGCTTTTAATTAAAAACATGTCAAAGTGATTAAAGCTTCTCTCAACTTGATGGAATTGAAGTAGATCATCAAGTTGACTGTGATAAGTTTCAATATGACTTTTGCTAACACCTTATTTTGGGTAAGGGATATTTGATCTAAGGGTAGATCAAATGTAATAAAAGTTAAACCCTAATAAATTACCTAATGTTTTATATTTGATCCTTAAGTAATCATATCCTAGTATTAATTGCACAACTCATGAATACCAAGCTATAAACATAACTTTGTTGGAGATATGCCCTAGAGGCAATAATAAATGTAGTTATTATTATATCTTTGTGTTTATGATAAATGTTTACATTCATGCTATAATAGTATTAACAAGGAAACATTGATACTTGTGTGATTTGTAAACTTAATTTGAATTCCCTAGTATAGCCTCTATACATCACTAGCTTGTTGGTTGATAAATGATTGTGGTTTCCCTATCATGAACATTGAGATGTTATCAACAACAAGATCATATCGTTAGGAGAATGATATGGTGGACATACTCCTATAGATAAGCGTAGCATAAAGATCAAGTCATTTCAATAGTTCAATTGATATATGCTTTCTGATACATAGTAACCTAATTCCTTCGACCATGAGATCATGCATATCACCTTTACCGGATGGATGCTTTGATGACATCAAACACCACACCGTAACTGGGTGGCTATAAAGGTGGCATTGAGTGTTCGGAAAGTATCGGTTGAAACACATGGATCAAGAGTGGGATTTGTCCATCCATATGACGGATAGATATACTCTGGGCCCTCTTGGTGGAATGTCATCCAATTAGCTTGCAAGCATGTGACTGGCTCACAAGGGATCACATATCACGGGAACGAGAAAAGAGTACTTATCGGTAATGAGGTTGAACTAGGTATGCAGAGATACCGACGATCATAACCTCGGATAAGTAAACTATCGTGAGACAAAGGGAAATTGGTATCGTATGTAAGTGGTTCATTCGATCGCAAAGTAATCGTAGAAATATGTGGGAGCCATATGAATTTCTAGATTCCTCTATTGGTTATTGTTCGGAGAAGTGTCTCGATCATGTCCGCATAATTCACGAACCGTAGGGAGACACACTTAAGGATTCGACGTTGTTTGAGTAGTTATGGTATGATGAGAAAGAGACCGAATGTTGTTCGGAGTCTCGGATGGGATCCGGGATATCACGAGGAGATCCGGAATGGTCCGGAGAATAAGATCCATATAAGGAAAGTCTCGTTTCGGAGTTGGGGAATGATTCTGGTGTTTTCATCGGGAATGTTCTAGAAGGTTCCGGAATGTCCGGCACTCCGGAGGGGAAGGGGTACATGAATGTGTCATTACAAGTTGGAATGATTGCATCATGTACTAAGTGTCATCGCTGTCCAAAATAAAGGGTTTATTCAAATCCTAGTTTGAAAAGTCAAACGGCTAGTTTGAAAAGTCAAACGGCAGTTTTTGGAAAGAGGAGGAGAGGTGGAAACCGAGTTGGGGAGGAGTTCCCTCCTCCAACCGGCGGCCCACCTCCAAGCCGAGTTGGGGAGGGACTCCCCTCCCCTTGGCCGCACCTCCCACCTATAAAGGGAGGGGCAGGGTTGCCCCTCCTAACACACAAGTTCCCTGCCCCAAACCCTAGCTTGGCGCCACCACCTCCTGCAGCTGCCGCCGCCTCCTAGGGTTGCCCTAGCCGCCGACTTGGGCTGCCCCAAGCCCTAGCCGTCGGCTCTAGCACCTACTCCTTGGTGTGTCTAAACCCTAGATCGCCGAGGAGCTCTCTCATAATCCACCATACTCGCTCCGGCTTAAGGCGAAGCCCTGCGAGATCTCCCCTCTACTTCCGGTACCACGCCGTTGTGCTGCCGGAATCGCGAGGAGAGTGCTACAACCTTCGCTGCCTGCTGGAACAAGGGAGAGGAATGTCTTCGTCGAGTACCGAACGTGTGACCGACTGCGGGAGCGCTGCCGGAACGCAGCGCCGGAAGGATCGTCTACGCGATCTTGAGATCGGGAAGAGTACAACTACATCACCCACGAGAATCTGCTCTCGTTAAACACTTTGGAATCTTCGAGGGTGAGTTATTCCATCGACTCGTTGCTACAATCTAGTAGATAGATCTTGGCTTGTTTGTTTGTATGCGATAGAAATTTTTTGTTTTCCATGCTACGAAACCCTATAGTGGTATCAGAGCCAGGTTTATATGTAGATCTGTTGCACGAGTAGAACACAATGGTCATTGTGGGCGTTGATGCTTTTATTGTCGATTTCTTCTTGTGTACTTTGCATCTTGCGGTATGTTGGGATGAAGCGGCCCGGGCTAACCTTACATGACATCGTTCATGATACTTGCTCCATGCTTGACATGCAACTTGTATTGCATAAGTGGCTTTGCGGGTGCCTGTTTCTCCTAGCATAGTTAAGATCCAATTTACAACGGGTGATCAACAATACTAGTATCAATGTTGTGGTTCTTGTTCGTAAGTTAGAACGACACTTATTGAAATCCCCAAACCACGTAAAATATGCAAAGAACTTAGAGGCGTCTAACTTTGTTTTGCAGGGGTGTGCTGTGATGTGATATGGCCATGATTGTGATTATATTTGATGTATGCAATGTTCCTTATTGTAAGTTGGAAACCGGCAGGAGCCATATGGTTGTCTTTAATTTATGTTAAGACCCGCGTGTCTATTCAAAGTAGTTGTAATAGTTGAAGCCGGTGGACGACAACCATGGAGAAGCGTCATTGACCTTGATGCAATGCCGGTGATGATGGAGATCATGTTCGTGCTAGAAGATGGAGATCGGAAGCACAAAGAAGAAAGGCCATATCATATCACATATTATGAATTGCATGTGATGTTAATCCTTTATGCATCTTGTATTGCTTAGTAGACGACGGTAGCATTACAAGATAATCCCTCATGCACATGAATTTCAAGTCATAAAGTGTTCACCCTTAGTTAGCACCGTTGCTAAAGCTTGTTGTTTCGAAGCACCACGTGATGATCGGGTGTGTTAGATTCCGCAAGTGTATACAACGTGAGCAAGCCAGATTTGCTCATGCGGAAACTAAGGTTTGATCTTGACGAGCCTAGCATGTACAAACATGGTCTCGGAACATGGATCACCGAAAGGTAAAGCATGAATCATATAGTAGATATGATGAACATGTCGATTGTTCACCATTGAAACTATATCAACTCTCGTGATGATCGGTGTTGATGTGATGGATTTGGTTCGTGTGATCACTAAAACAATGTGAGAGATATTGTTTTGAGTGGGAGTTCACCTAGATTAATTTTATTATTAATTTGAACTCAATTTGTCATAAACTTAGTCTAAACTATTGCAAATATGTTGTAGATCAATGGCAGCCCCTACCATCAATTTTAATGCGTTCCTAGAGAAAGAAAAGTTGAAAAACAATGGAAGCAACTTCGCGGATTGGTTCCGCAATTTGAGGATTGTCCTCACAGCTGGTAATTTGACCTATGTGCTGTATGCAACGCTGGGTGACCCACCTGCAGCTGATGCTGCCGATGAAGTAAAGAACGTTTACCTCACTCGGAAGACTCAGTACTCCACAGTTTAGTGTGCTATCTTGTATGGTTTAGAATCGGAGCTTCAGAAAAGGTTTGAGAATTTAGACCCATATGATATTGTCGAGGATCTCAAATTGATTTTTGAGACTCATGCGGCAATTGAAAGCTATGAGGCTTCTGAAAAGTTCTTTAACTGCAAGATGGAAGAGGGCAGCTCCGTCAGTGAGCATGTGCTTAAGATGTCTGGGCACGCAAAAAAACTTCAAAGCTTGGGTATAGTGATTCCTAATGCTTTGGGGATTTACCGTGTCCTCCAATCACTACCACCAAGTTACAAGAACTTTGTGATGAACTACAACATGCAAAACATGAACAAGACGTTGCCAGAACTCTTTGCCATGTTGAAATCTGTAGAAGTGGAGATCAAGAAAGAGCACCAAGTGTTGTTGGTCAATAAGACCACCAAATTCAAGAAAGGCAAGTCTAAGCAGAAGGGACACTTCAAGAAGGGTGGTAAGAAAGTTACCACGCCGACGAAGAAGACCAAGGCTGGACCTAAGCCTGATACTGAGTGCTTTTACTGCAAGGGAGAAGGTCACTGGAAGCGGAATTTCCCAAAGTACTTGGCGGATTTGAAGAACGGCAACATCAAGAAGAAAGGTATATCTGATATACATGTTATTGATGTGTATCTCACTAGTACTCGTAGTAGTGCCTGGGTATTTGATACTGGTTCGGTTGCTCATATTTGTAACTCGAAACAGGTGCTGCAGAATAAACGGAAGCTAGCGAAGAACGAGGTGACGATGCGCGTGGGAAACGGATCAAAGGTTGATGTGATCGCGGTCGGCACGCTACCCCTTCATCTACCATCGGGATTAGTTTTATACTTAAATAATTGTTATTTGGTGCCTGCGTTGAGCATGAACATTATATCAGGATCTTGTTTATTGCGAGACGGTTACTTGTTTAAGTCCGAGAATAATGGTTGTTCGATTTATATGAGTAATATGTTTTATGCACATGCACCTTTGATAGATGGTCTATTCTTGTTGAATCTCGATAGTGGAAATACACATATTAATAACATTGAGGCTAAAAGTTTGAAATCGAGCGATAACTCGACCTATATGTGGCACTGTCGTCTTGGTCATATTGGAGTGAAGCGTATGAAGAAACTCCATTCCGATGGACTTCTTGAATCACTTGATAGATGCGAAGCATGTCTGATGGGTAAAATGACTAAGACTCCATTTTCTGGTATGATGGAGCGAGCTACAGACTTATTGGAAATCATACATACCGATGTGTGTGGTCCAATGAGTGTAGCATCGCGCGGTGGTTATCGTTATGTTCTTACCTTCACGGATGACTTGAGTAGATATGGGTATATCTATTTCATGAAACATAAGTCCGAAACTTTCGAGAAGTTTAAGGAATTTCAAAGTGAGGTAGAGAATCAACGTAACAAGAAGATTAAATTTCTATGTTCTGATCGTGGAGGTGAATATCTAAGTTACGAGTTTGGCGAGCATTTGAAGAAATGCGGAATACTTTCACAATTGACACCGCCAGGAACACCGCAGCGTAATGGTGTGTCCGAACGTCGTAATCGAACTCTCCTAGATATGGTTCGTTCTATGATGTCACTTACAGATTTACCGCTATCATTTTAGGGTTATGCATTAGAAACAGCCGCATTCACTTTAAATAGGGCACCGTCTAAATCCGTTGAAACGACACCGTATGAATTATGGTTTGGGTAGAAACCTAGATTGTCGTTCCTTAAAGTTTGGGGGTGCGAAGCCTATGTAAAGAAGTTACAGCCGGACAAGCTTGAACCCAAAGAGGAAAAATGCGTCTTCATAGGATACCCGAAGGAAACTATTGGGTATAACTTCTATCATAGATCCGAAGGCAAAATCTTCATTGCCAAGAATGGATCTTTTCTAGAGAAGGAATTTCTCTCGAAAGAAGTGACTGGAAGGAAAGTAGAACTTGACGAGGTTGTCGAACCTTCTCTCGAAATTGCGAGTAGCGCAGCACCGGAAGAAGTTCCTGTGGTGCCTGCACCAATTAGAGAGGAAGCTAATGATGATGATCATGAAACTTCGGTTGAAGTTGCTACAGAGCCTCGCAGGTCAACGAGAACTCGTACCACTCCAGATTGGTATGATCCCGTTATGAGTGTCATGTTGGTGGACAACACCGATGACCCTGAGACATATGAGGAAGCAATGATGAGCCCAGATTCCAATAAATGGCAAGAAGCCATGAAATCCGAGATTGGATCCATGTACGAAAACCAAGTATGGACTTTGGTGGACTTACCGGATGGCCGGAAGGCTGTCGAGAACAAATGGATTTTCAAGAAGAAAACAGATGCTGATGGAAATGTTACTATCTATAAAGCTCGACTTGTCGCAAAAGGGTTTCGACAAATTCAAGGAGTTGACTACAATGAGACTTTCTCACCAGTAGCGAAGCTAAAGTCTGTGAGGATTATGTTAGCAATCGCTGCATATTATGATTATGAGATATGGCAGATGGATGTCAAAACAGCATTCCTCAATGGAGACATTGATGAAGAGTTGTATATGATGCAACCCAAAGGTTTTGTCGATCCTAAAGATGCTAACAAGGTATGCAAACTTCAACGGTCCATCTATGGATTGAAGCAAGCATCCAGAAGTTGGAATCAACGTTTTGATAAGGTAATCAAAAGCTTTGGTTTTATACAAACTTATGGAGAAGCTTGTATTTAAAAGAAAGTGAGTGGGAGCTCTGTAGCATTCTTAATACTATATGTAGATGACATATTGTTGATTGGGAATGATGTAGACCTTCTTAATAGTGTCAAGGATTATTTGAATAATAGTTTTTCAATGAAAGATCTTGGCGAAGCAGCTTACATTTTAGGCATAAAGATTTATAGAGATAGATCGAGACGCCTAATATCATTGCCACAAAGTACATATTTGGACAAAGTTCTAAAGAGGTTTGGAATGGAAGATAGCAAGAAAGGGTTCTTGCCCATGTTGCCCAATACGATCTTGAGTAAAACTCAAAGTCCGACATCGGCAGAAGATAGAGAAAGGATGAGTAAGACTCCCTATGCCTCAGCCATAGGATCTCTAATGTATGCCATGCTATGTACTAGACCCGACATTGCATATGCTGTTAGTTTAACTAGCAGATATCAAAGTGATCCAGGAGTGGATCATTGGACAGCGGTCAAAAACATCCTTAAGTACTTGAGAAGAACTAAGGATATGGTTCTTTCTTATGGAGGTGATGAACAGCTCGTTGTTAATGGTTACACCGATGCTAGTTGGAACACCGATCCGGATGATTCTAAATCACAATCTGGATACGTATTTATTTTGAATGGTGCAGCAGTTAGCTGGAGGAGTGCAAAGCAAAGCGTTGTGGCGAGATCTTCAACTGAATCGGAATACATGGCTGCTTCAGAGGCTTCACAAGAAGCGATATGGATGAAAGAGTTCATTACAGAGCTGGGTGTGGTTCCAAGTGCACTGGACCCAATGTCTATCTACTGTGATAACATGGGCGCCATAGCCAATGCGCAAGGACCAAGGTCACACAAGAAGCTGAAGCACATCAAGCTACGTTTTCACGCTATTCGAGAACATATCCAAGATGGGGATATAAAGATTTGCAAAGTACACACAGATCTGAATGTGGCGGATCCGTTGACTAAACCTCTCCCGAGGGCAAAACATGACCAACACCAAACTGCCATGGGTGTTCGGTATATTACCATGTAATCTAGATTAGATGACTCTAGTGCAAGTGGGAGACTGTTGGAGATATGCCCTAGAGGCAATAATAAATGTAGTTATTATTATATCTTTGTGTTTATGATAAATGTTTACATTCATGCTATAATAGTATTAACAAGGAAACATTGATACTTGTGTGATTTGTAAACTTAATTTGAAGTCCCTAGTATAGCCTCTATACATCACTAGCTTGTTGGTTGATAAATGATTGTGGTTTCCCTATCATGAACATTGAGATGTTATCAACAACAAGATCATATCGTTAGGAGAATGATATGGTGGACATACTCCTATAGATAAGCGTAGCATAAAGATCAAGTCATTTCAATAGTTCAATTGCTATATGCTTTCTGATACATAGTAACCTAATTCCTTCGACCATGAGATCATGCATATCACCTTTACCGGATGGATGCTTTGATGACATCAAACACCACACCGTAACTGGGTGGCTATAAAGGTGGCATTGAGTGTTCGGAAAGTATTGGTTGAAACACATGGATCAAGAGTGGGATTTGTCCATCCATATGACGGATAGATATACTCTGGGCCCTCTCGGTGGAATGTCATCCAATTAGCTTGCAAGCATGTGACTGGATCACAAGGGATCACATATAACGGGAACGAGAAAAGAGTACTTATCGGTAACGAGGTTGAACTAGGTATGCAGAGATACCGACGATCATAACCTCGGATAAGTAAACTATCGTGAGACAAAGGGAAATTGGTATCGTATGTAAGTGGTTCATTCGATCGCAAAGTAATCGTAGAAATATGTGGGAGCCATATGAATTTCCAGATTCCTCTATTGGTTATTGTTCGGAGAAGTGTCTCGATCATGTCCGCATAATTCACGAACCGTAGGGAGACACACTTAAGGATTCGACGTTGTTTGAGTAGTTATGGTATGATGAGAAAGAGACCGAATGTTGTTCGGAGTCTCGGATGGGATCCGGGATATCACGAGGAGATCCGGAATGGTCCGGAGAATAAGATTCATATAAGGAAAGTCTCGTTTCGGAGTTGGGGAATGATTCCGGTGTTTTCATCGGGAATATTCTAGAAGGTTCCGGAATGTCCGGCACTCCGGAGGGGAAGGGGTACATGAATGTGTCATTACAAGTTGGAATGATTGCATCATGTACTAAGTGTCATCGCTGTCCAAAATAAAGGGTTTATTCAAATCCTAGTTTGAAAAGTCAAACGGCTAGTTTGAAAAGTCAAACGGCTAGTTTGAAAAGTCAAACGGCAGTTTTTGGAAAGAGGAGGAGAGGTGGAAACCGAGTTGGGGAGGAGTTCCCTCCTCCAACCGGCGGCCCACCTCCAAGCCGAGTTGGGGAGGGACTCCCCTCCCCTTGGCTGCACCTCCCACCTATAAAGGGAGGGGCAGGGCTGCCCCTCCTAACACACAAGTTCCCTGTCCCAAACCCTAGCTTGGCGCCACCACCTCCTGCAGCTGCCGCCGCCTCCTAGGGTTGCCCTAGCCGCCGACTTGGGCTGCCCCAAGCCCTAGCCGTCGGCTCTAGCACCTACTCCTTGGTGTGTCTAAACCCTAGATCGCCGAGGAGCTCTCTCATAATCCACCATACTCGCTCCGGCTTAAGGCGAAGCCCTGCGAGATCTCCCCTCTACTTCCGGTACCACGCCGTTGTGCTGCCGGAATCGCGAGGAGAGTGCTACAACCTCCGCTGCCTGCTGGAACAAGGGAGAGGAAGGTCTTCGTCGAGTACCGAACGTGTGACCGACTGCGGGAGCGCTGCCGGAACGCAGCGCCGGAAGGATCGTCTACGCGATCTTGAGATCGGGAAGAGTACGACTACATCACCCACGAGAATCTGCTCTCGTTAAACACTTTGGAATCTTCGAGGGTGAGTTATTCCATCGACTCGTTGCTACAATCTAGTAGATAGATCTTGGCTTGTTTGTTTGTATGCGATAGAATTTTTTTGTTTTCCATGCTACGAAACCCTACAAACTTAAGTAATAGGAATGTAACAACTAAATCTTGATCTATCTTAATCTCATCTACTTACACCATGAGTATCATGGTAATACCTAACCTTAACTCTTTAGTGAGTTTGAGTAGGAAAGAAACCAAGTCAAGATCATTCATCATATATCTTTCTTTCCATATCAATCCTTATCATCTCTATTGGATCTTATTCCAATATCTGTTGTTCATCAATGTTGAGTAATCAACTATTGATTCACCAATTCTTAGTTTATCAATTCTTGACCTAGCAACTCTTGTATTTATCATAGCATTCACTTAAGGTCTATAAAGAAAGAAGTAAGAAGAGGTAAGTGGTAATGCTAGTCTTAGGTATCATCTTTAGGATGGAGTGTTGGAAGAGAATTAAATCAATATGATTACTGATGGAGTTAACTCAGTCCTGAATGGATATAAGAGTTATTTGAAATAAAGATATGTGGTAACAAAGAGGATTACAAGGATGAATATTGAAGATAGTTACCAAGGAGTAATCCTATTGGATTAAGTAGGCATATTCAATAAATAATATCTTCTAGTTAGATAGATACACTGAGAGGATAATTATAATACAACTGTAATGTTGTATTGAGGAGACCTTGATTAGCCAACTAGGAACCTAAGCCATAAATGATCAAAGGATTATAATGATCACGCTTTAGTCACCAAGATTGAATGCTTATATCATGTATAAGTGACATTGGTGGATAGAACATGATTGAACCCTAGTATAGATATGTTATTCTAGGTTAGCCATGCTAAGTCACCATGATATGATGTGAAGTTTGAATATAAGATATTAGAGTTAAGTAGATATAAGATAGTATGATTAAGTTGAAGCTAGAGTAGAATGGAGCTATTGAAGTAGTGTTATTCCTCTTAAAGGATAGTAAGATTTTGAGGAAAGTAGTTTGATATATACATCTACTAGAGTAATATTAGTCGTGGATTATTAAGGAAGAGTATGAATGAAGTTAGAAGTAACTACTTGTTGGATTGGAGATTATCAGCAGTAGAGTAGTTGATATAACCAAGTATGAATATGAGAAGATTATGAAAGCTTCAGTGTCAAGCTCATTGGAATTATAAATGGATTTAGAAGAATAAAAGGTGGATAAGAGTATTCTTGTGAAGTAAAGCTCATCATGTTAGCACATGATGATGGATATGAAGGATTAGTATATATAGGAAAGGAATTCTTTAAGTTAAAGTCAAGGATTGTGAAATATGGAAGATAGGAATTCTTGGTAAACACTAAACCCTAAATCTTTAACCAAACATAGTATCCATTTCATCTGATTGATCTATCATCTTATTTACACAAAGCTTTATAGGAATATTTTCCTATAGCAAATCACTTAAGTACATTTTTATCATTTCCAATTATTATAACCATATGTTCTTAGGAGTTATATTTATTAATTCTTTTTCATAAGACATTCCAGATAATAACTTTCTATTTTAAAAGGTGATATCATTAAAGATCACAAACATAAAGACAATATGTTTAGCCATTAATCTTTATTCACATCCACAACAGAATATAAGTACTCCCTCCGTTCACAATTAGATCGCATTCTGGGTTTAGTCAAAGTAAAAAAATTAAAGTTTGACCAAATATTTAGTAAAAAATAGAAGTATCTATAATATAAAACTTATAGTATTGAAATCTTCGTAAGTTATATTTTCATAATATATGTATTTGGAATAATAAATGTTTATATATTTTCCTACATTCTTGGTCAAAGTTGACAAATTTTGACTTTGAAAATTGCTAGAACGCGAAGTAATAAAAAACATAGGGAGAATATTAAGAACCCTAAACCCTAGGGTAAGCATTTACAATTCAAACCCTAACTATTTTGCTAGTTATAACAAAATATAAACCTTGGTATTTACTAGATTCATGGGAATGATATTAACCATGTTAAATCCTTAGGATATCATGCATCAAATAATAATATAGGATCATTATATAAATTTTTTCCTCCAAACTATGAGCTAACTAAAATTAAGTTTTATAAACAAATAAGAAAATATCCTAAAATAAATCCATGGCTTATGATGGAAAGAAAATTAATAACAAAGTCCCTTACCAAATATTAGAATGATCTATATAAACAAAATAAAGAAATACAACATTAATTAATAAAAGCTCATAAAATGACTTTAATACCATTCATAATTGCTGCAACTATTTAACCAATAAATTCTATAAAGAAAATTTCAACCAAGTATGAAAATACAAATCTCGGAACAAAACAGAAAACAAAAAGAGTTGCTTAATAAAAAAACTGGTATCAGACCAGCCCATTTCTCCTCTCCACTATCTACCACTCATGTGTAGCCCTCTTCGGCCCAACAGCGAGCCCAGCTCATCCACGCAGTGACTGACGAGTGGGAACAGATGTAGGACTGCGGGTAGAGTGTTAAGTTTTGCTAGGGTTTTTTCCGCAAAATGACGTTGTCGTCTTCCTCGTGCGTCACAAGCAGCTCGCTAGAAGGACCGCTGCCGTCCGATGTGGTCGACGTCGTCAGCGTTGCGTGGATATCCTCGTCGCCGTCCCGGAGGTGGATAAGAAGGCCACCACGACACCCTGCATCATCCCTATCCCCACTAATCTCCTCTTCCTTTCTGTCTCCTCTCAGAGCCCAAACCCTAGCTTCAACTGCCGATGCACGCCCCCGTCCAGAGACCACCCTGGAGCCGTCCGAGGATGCTATGAGCTCCGTGTCATCGCCCTCGTCATCCTAGAGGAAGGACTCGATCCGGGATGCACAGAGTTGACCAAATTGAGACCATCTTCTCCGACTCCGACGAAGATCATCATCGACGATTAGATCGCTCCCGACCACCTCCGGCCTCGCCGAGCCCTTCATTGTGCTCCCGGTGAGCCTCTGAACCTCGTGGTCCTGTTCGATTCGTTGCTCGCGTGCCATAGCTATCAACCCACGAGGATTCCGACTGTACCGCCGCAAACGATCGCCGTCGGCCATCCTCTGGTGACCATATCTGGGCGGCGCCGCTGCTAATAGGTTCCTCGGCGTGTGCTCTTTCAAACTATAACAACCGCGTATGCCAAACTTCACTAGATCGCCGCCGCTGCTAGCCACCTGATCATCACCGGCGAGATAACGTCACAGCGACGTCATGCTTGCATCGTGTCTGCAGGGTTGACTAGTCTTCGCTGAGGCGGAGTGTGACGTGGCCTAGGGCCCAATAGTCAGTGACTGGGGCTAGGTGGGTTTGCGGTATAAAAAGTCAATGCCTGTTTAGAAAATAATTAAAACAATATAAATTCAAATATCAATATTCCAGAAATGAAATAAAATGATTAAATCTTGTAAATTTAATAACTTTTGTTTTACAAATCAAAAAAATATGTGTAATATATGAAAAATTTCAGAAAATAAAATCTATAACATTAAACTATTATCAAACATTATTATGTTAACAATTTAAACAATTATTATTTAATAAAGATTTCATAAGTGTTAATACTATAAAAATTCATATTTTAATATTAGTAAATGTTAAAAAAATATAAATAAGATATCAAAAATCTTAGAAAAATAAGAACTATAATTTAAAACTATAATCATGCATTATTATTTCACTTAATTAAATATTTATTATTTATTAAATAGTTACAAAGTAATAAATCTTATAAAAATCATATCTTATTATTTATAAATTACAAAAATACATGTAATATACCAAAATGATCACAAAAATAATACTTACATGTCAAAAATATAATATTCTAATTTTAAGCTAAATAAAAATTTAAATACTTTAATAACTTGAATTTAAACCTATTTCCTGAGTTGTTAATTTATATAAGGGTAAATAAAATTTGTTAATGTTTCTAAAATTGCCAATTTAGGTCTAATAAGTAATACTAATCTTAAACATTTATAATATAAAGTCAAATTGGTCCAACACATTTTAAATACAATTTTATTGAATTATCCTTCAACCATATGTGTAGTCTAGTTTCTAAAAAGATCTTTAACAAATATAAAATCTTCAAGAATGATATTTTAACCAAATAAAATCTTTTACCATTTTTTCACTCACAACTTTATAATGAACTAAATCTAGAGATAATTCATAAGTAGTAAATAATATTGTTTACTTATTCACAAGCCATAACCATACCCTTATAAAGAGATAAATCTTTTTATACATTTATAAGGTTAGGAAACCACTATTCAAATAGAAGTGTTACCACTCTTAAAGTATCCTTAGGGAAACATTATGAAGTGAACAAAATACAAATATCATAAGCATTACACCCTAAGTTCATCTATGTTTTTAAAGTTAACTTTAGTCTAAAAGACTTTAAATATAAAGCTAAAGACTTTGTTATATGTTTTATAGTTAACTTTGTTCTGTTATAATTAAGTCGTAAAGCCTCTCAAGTCCAAACTATTCAAGCAAGCATAAACAACATCGACCACCATTGGTTAACCACAAAGATTGTTTAAATCTTAATAAAGAAATCTTTTCTTCAAAAAGTTATTTGTTTTACCATTTAAGTCAACAGATGACAATTAATCGTAAACACTTTACTTTATACTTTACTTGTATACTTAGGATTGTTAACACTTAAGTTCTTTATAAGTGACATTACTTGTAAAGTAAATTTTGAAGATAAACAATTATTGTATAAGCAATCTTGAGTAACATTCCACATTTGTGCATCTCATTGTTTTATGATCTTATAATTACATGTTGTTTCACACACACTCTCAAGCCTTAATAAGAAGCACAAGTGTGAAACTTAATCTAAAAGGGCAACACATTCCAAAGAAACCATTTCCAGAATCCAAACCCTAGAACAACGTTTATCCCGGGATTCTAGTTTACGAAATTGCATTACATTACTTATGCATAATAGCATCTTGCTTCTTTAAACATTAGTCCTTACCGGACCAATGATGCTGATTTCAGATATTGGATCTTTTATATTGTCTCGAAGACCGTGAGTGCATAATCTTGCAATCACAAAAGGCAAGTTCACACTTGCTCATGTCCTTTGATTATTTTTTGTAAAGTATTTTGCAAATCCAGTGTTGTCATCACCTGCATTTGAAAAAGGTCAGAAAACACTATTTTTATAATAATATGATTATAGGTTATTTACCATGAGGTAATAACCTACTATCAAATTCCGGTGGTAAAGGAACATATTATCTAGGACTTAACAACCAATGTCGCCAGTGATTCTTGCGCCGTATATCACGCGTTAACCATGAGATTTGGAATGGGACAGAGAAGTCAGATGTATCTTCTTCCTCTCGCATGTAGCCGGATATGCAGGTCGTGGTTGTTATCCTCGTAGCATGCATATTAATTGGTAATTTGTAGAGGATATGCAGCATATGGGTGGGAGCCCTCAATGTCCCACGATAGTTCTGGCATCTAACGGTCTGTACAAACCATTGCCTTAATTCAATGTGTGGGCATGGTGTACACCAAGGAGGCATGCGAGGTCGCGAAGGGGGCAGTGATTGGCTTGGATCTTAGACTGGGCCCCATACCAAGGAAGTATGGACAAGGTCATGACTTGGTTGTGCAACAAGGCTAAGGTCTCTCATGGGTAAAGTAACGCACCTCTGCAGAGTGTAAGAACTGTAACTTGTTACTCCCTGTTCTGGGAAGGAGCTATGAACGCGGCGGGAAAGAAACTCCATGAAAGTTTTGGTAAACCCGTGAAGGCTAACGGACATAGCTTTTCAGAATAAAAGCAACCTTTAAAGAAATGTTTACGAAAACCTGTATTTCCTACGACCTATGGTCTGTGGCTGTAGATATAGTGCATCAAACACTCCTTTTTAGTGAACTTGCTGAATACGATCGTACTCAACGTATCTTCTTAGCCCTTGCTAGATTCTGAAGCCAATACAGACGACGTCTACATCAAGTTATGCTCCAGGAATCATCATCAAAAGCTAAAGCTCTTCAATAAATCATCATCAACAAGTGAAGACGAAGTTACTGATTAGATAGGAATATAATCTCTAGCCATAGAACCTATTTCTGTAGTGTATTGCAATAGTAGCAATGCCAGACAATTAGTTAAGATACTAGTCTTAATAGTATGATAGTTTTTGAGTTGTTTATTTCTGATTCTTCTTTGTAAGAAGTTTCTTTCTCTCTCTTTAACCTAGAGTGTTCTCTGGATCTTTTGTAAAAAGTCGAGTTGTAACCTAGTCATGTCTTGGACCTGCTGTGTTTTTGTTGTACCACTCTGATGGATGTAATACTAGTGAACGGTGTTTCATTGGTGTTATGTCAACGACTAAAGTGTACTACATCATGCAGTGGTATGCTGGGTCACCGCAATACGCCGATGCCTTATGTCGAGATGCACATGGTGCGTGTGTCTGCTTGTTGGACCAACAACCAGGGTACACTAACCCATCTTCTGTTGGACCCCTGCAGCAAGGTGGTCACTGAGCCTTGAGGAGTTCAAGGAATGTCCTTCGCCAAGCTCCTATGCAGGACCCTTTTTTAGGGGAACCCCCACGAAGCGAGAAACATTTTGACGAGGGCTAGTGCAGGGCACATCCGCACCCCAGTGCCCCAGTCCTAGAAGCCGCGCGGGGACACTCACGCATCAGAGAAAGAGGTAATGAATTGCTCCCGCAGGGACAACTGTCCTAGCTTGCTCCTGCCACGCAAGGAAGACATCTACTTCCTCTCCAAGGGAAGGACCTTCCCCTTCTCCAAGTCAAGCATGCTGATAAGGCTACAACCATAGGGGACAACCCCTTCTCTGTGGGGACATGGAGAGCGTGACGAAGGCGAAAAGGAGTATCTTTGACTCACCTGTCCACTTCCTTGTCTCCATGTGAGAACTCTTCCCGTCCAATTAGCGGAAACAGGACCGGGGTGCCTATAAAAAAGTGGGGTGCGACACCATAGAGAGGGACTTCTTCTTACAGCTCGAAAACCCTAGCTTTCTCCGAGCTAGGAACCTCAGATCTGATCGCCTGATCAACACCTTATACGTGTAACCTCACCAAGCGATATAAGAAATCCATGCAAGCAGGAGTAGAGTTTTACACCGCATGGTGACCTGAATCTAGGTAAACTCTCTGCATCCCCCTTGCCATGATTTTTATTGTTGCTCATTAAGGTCATCGAGGGATATTGGGGAGATCGTGTTCAACCCCTAAGTTCGATTTCATCCTACTTTGTGAGATACCCTGTTGGGACAAATCTTCGACACCGCTAGACCGAGGCCGACAAATCCTTAACCAGTGTCCAGTCATATGGAGCCCTTGCTCTCTATTGCCACTCCCACATCTTTGATGAGCGTGCCCTCGCCCGATGACACCTTCAACATCGTAGCACCGACGCAACAAGGCGGCAACAAGGAGCGTGGGCAGACGGAGCGAGTGTCGATGCATCGGTGTCTTGATAGGGCTCATGTCGAAGACGGCGGCGAGAAAGACTTGAAACTCGTCGGAAAATTTATGTCTTTTTTTTAGTTGAAAATTGTTCAGATTTTTAAAATATTTAATTTAATTTTTGGAATCCTTCATATTTCAAAAGTGTTCATTTCTAAAATCCTTCAGTATTTTTTTCACATTTTAAAAGGTTTAGATCTAAAAATTGTTCACATTTTAAAAATGTTCAAATTTAAAAATGTTCAATATAAATAAATAAATTTGAAAACTGTTCAAATTTAAAAATTGGTAATATACAATTTTTAAAAATCAAAAAAAGAAACAGGAAAAAACAACAAAGAAAACTAAGCGAAAAAAAAAATGAACAAGAAGTGCGTCTGATGGACTGCGACCCAGTATAGGTGCGCACGCGCGGGCATACTGCGCCGCGTGGAGGGGCGTATCGTATAAGAGCCCTGTCGGAGAGGGTGGAGGAGAGGCGAATGGGCTATGGGCCGCGCCATCGATGTTCATGCCCACACGACTTGTACTACGGGATGTCTTAATGGGTTGCGCGGTGCTTAGTAGCGAGCCCGCTAGACCAAATATACTATTCTGACAAAAAAAAAATGGTGCTCAAACAGGGAGATAAAAAAGACTATGAAGCCTTTGGAAGTTTTCTCAAGACAAGGTTATTTCATTTTTTTTTGGCAAAGTAGATGGTCATTCGAACATCGTCTACCATTCATCATCTGGTTGTCAGATACTTGTTAAGATGTATACTATCATTCCGCCTCTCAAACATTGATCAGTATTTTTATCAGGCCACGACTAACAACTATCAGTGCCCTGCATTATTCCATGAACTCTGATTTACTTTTATGTACTCCCTCTTTCTTAAAATAGACGTCAAAAGTTGGATGAATCTAGATACTAAACAGTGTCTAGATACATCTAAATTTTTAAGAAATTGCGACATCTATTTTGAGACTGAGTAAGTACATGGTCTTAGAGCATCTCCAATGGGTGATTTATAATAGGGGCAGAATGGAGCCTGAAATGTTAGGGGCCTGGTGCAAAACTAGAATTCAGGACCCTTAATATAAACATAAAAATAGTAACCAATATATGTATGTATATGAAGTGTTACCAGTAAGCACTACCTAAAAAATTTATGAGAGAAAGAAGGAGGAGAATCGGTGAACATCCTAGCCAAATGATATTTTTTATCTCAGTCTCATAAGACCATTCATATTCTATTCTGTGTCTACCCTACTCACTAGAAACCTATATGTACTTTTGAATGATTTGAGTTTCTTGAGTTCTACTTGTCAATTATTTTATTTCCATATCAGTAGTAAGCAAAAAAATAATTTCAATTTGGTGTTGGGAATAACCATAGCAAACTACAAGTGAGGTTAAGCTATTTGAAAAATCCTTCACTAATCACCGGCATGTTGGATTCGATTATCCTCTTAATTTTAATAAAACCATTAGCTATGCATCCAACCAAAAAATATGTACTAGCTACAAGATTCACAGCCAAGCGCAATTACTTGCACTATTTGGGGTATGTCACCTGGATAATTTGGAAGATCAACAACATGGGAAAATCGGTCAATCAGCATTACCAATTAGCTATGGCGTTAGATATGTACTTGACTCCAAGGTCATCTAGTAGTAGAGCCTCGACGCTGAAGCACAAAATACAGACCCGCAAGGCGCAAGCAACATGGAGGTTTTACCGAGAGTGGTGGCCGGAGGCGATTTGGATTTGGGGTGCAAACTTATTCATGAGTCTACGTGCGGCGATGGAGCACATGGGATGGAGAATTGAAATTAGAGATCAAGTGCCGAGATTTCTTTTATGCTGGCAAATGAAGAACAACTATCTATTCTCAACTCTCGCTGAGACGTCGACTCAGCATGTGTTGGCCCACGCTTGGTTGGTCACTTACTTTTCCCGCGTACTCCCTCTGTTCACAAATGAATATACTTCTAGATTTGTCTTAAGTCAAAATGCTCTAGATTTGACTAACTTTATAAAAAAATATAGCAACATTTATTACATCAAATTTGTACCACTTGATTCACTTAAAAAAATGTAATTTCATAATATACCAACAAGATATCATATATGTTTATGTTACTATTATTTTCTATAAAATGGTCAAATCAAAAAAATGTTTAACTTAAGACAAACATTATAGTACATTATTTAGTTATTTATGGGCGTAGGTAGTACGTTATACGCTATATATAGGTGTAACTAGCTGATCCCTCCCCCCCCCCCCCTATTCCTAGGAGAGGGGCGATAGATGTCCTGCTCGCCCTGCCCTCGGGTCGGGTCACAATAAGGCACCCAAAAAAGTTTTAGGACACAAAAATGTTGGTTTTAGGCACTATAAAATATTCCGCCGTAGCAAATGATGTAAAATAGAGCACCTAACATGAGATTTGACTATGGGAGAGGCGGGATGAAATTTCATCTGGCGGTTCGGTTGCCCACGGCTGAATATTTGTTTTAGGGCACAAGTTGTGGTCTCTCAAATTTGCTTCACTTGGGAGGAGGAGGGACTATGGGACTGTCTTAAAACTTTTGTGTCGCCGGATAGGGATAGGACATCAGCTAGAGAAGCGTTTTATGTCCAAATGTTTAAATAAAAATATTAATCAACTTCTCTTGTAGTTGTGTTTCCATCGTTACCATGTTAGCATCCTAAGGTTCCACGTTCTGAACATTCATGCGCTCACAACCTACATTCAGCAGAGAGCCTACTCTATCTCAAAAGCCTAGACTGCGGAGAAAAAAAGAATCTCTTCATGATAAGCTGGGTGTGGCCTCCCCATGTAGGCAAGGTGGTACTAAACCAAAGAAACCTCCACCGGTTAACTGACCCCTAAATCCCATCTTAGTACCACCTCGCCTACGGGATGAGCCACACTCAGCTTATAAAGTAGAGTTTTTTTTTCTTTCACTAGTATAGGCTTTTGAGATGAAATGGGCTCTCTGCTGAATATTTGGGTTGTGAGCACATTAAAGTTCAAAACGTGAGCTGAGTGTCGAGCTGTAGTACGGGGCCGTGTCTAAAGTTTCACGGCATGCAATGCAAATGCAAGCTGGGGATCCGAGGGGCGAGCAAAATCTTCATTTTCACTTTGCTTCCGCTGTACATCTCGTCCAGTCGTCCGTATTGACGAGAAAGAAACAAAAGACTAGACGGCCCTCGCATGCCCCATCCTACTTTGCTTTGCTAAGCACATGAAAAGAAGGGTACATGAAAAGTAGAGAGCAATGTACTCGGTCGTTTTGGTCCCGAACGATCTGTGATATGCTACAAGTACGAGCAGATTTCGTGCCCTCGGAGCACATGCATAAATACAAGTACGAGTAGGTGGTACATAAATTATTAGGATGCTCTAGCATCGAGTGGATTTCGTGCCCTCGCAGCACATGCTCCCTTTATTTAATAAAATTTTAAGAAAACTGAACTATAAAATTTTGAAAAAAAAAACCTAGAAAAATTCCCATCTCATGTTTTTCTGGAGAAAATCATGGATGTGTGGTTGAGTCAAAATCAGGTTTTTGCGGAATATAAATTAGGATGTTCTAACAAAGAGTGGATTTTATGCCCTTGGGGCACATGCTCCCTTTCTTTTGTGAAAAATGATAAAGTGGTTTACAACTTTTAACAAAATCCAGAAAACCTCGTTGTGTATATTTGAATGAGTCATTTCTACCAGTTTTTGTGGAAACTTTCATTGACGTGTGACCTGGTGAAAACAATATTGAGCTAGAATAACACTTTTAGGCTTTGAAAAAGTGTGTGGGTTTGTTATTTTTGCATGCATCTAATGATTCGGGATATAGTACAATTTTCGTGAAACTTGAAATCTGAAAACAAACCTGAATAGTTTCCATGTCAGATTTTTGGGTTTTTTCTACTAGATGAATGCATTTTTTTAAGGCAGGGGCTCCCGCACGCTTGGAAGATTTCCTATTTTAAAGCATCTTGTTCAATGGGATTGCTTTTTCATGAATTAGTAGCATTTCGTGCGAGACGAGACGTGCTAGGTGGAAATCCCTAGGACTGCACCTGGAGACCAGGGTTGTCAACTAAAAACAGCAGTATTGTTGAGGAGTTGGTGGCCAGTGTTCAACATTTTTTTCTGGTATTTTTGCCGTGAATATCCAAGATTTGCAAATTTCTACAGATTGACATAATTTCCAAGGAAGTTTTCAAAATTGCAAACATATTCTAAGTAGCAATTAAAAAAAATTAGCAAAATTAAATATGAGGTGCTCGAGATTTGAACTCGAGTCCTTGCATAACACTACACAAAACCTCCACAGAGTTAGTGGTTGTAATATGGCCTCTTCTTATTAGATGCACTTCGTATGGCCGTTTTTCCAAACATGAACGAAAATTTCTGCCGATATTATGTGTCTCGTCTCTCACCGAGAATCGTAATTTCTAAGAGATTGGCGACATTTCGACAAATTGTTTTTCCCTAGCTACCGGTGATGGCAGGACACCGTTTTTTAGTTCACACATTTCGCGGCCCAACAAAATTGGTTTTGAAGGACATCAATATTTTTTACAATGACTTCGATATCATGCTCGAAGTCGAACATGAGTGGCTTTTGCGGCTCGTAAAACCTTTAGTCGAAAGATGTTAATTCAAGTTTTGGGAAGTTCTATACATCAATCTTCTTGTTTGGCAGGGATAGCAGAGCATGACGACGATTAACAACCCTTAGAGCATCTCTAACAGTCCCGTAAATGGGCGAAACCCGCATAATAACCGCTAAACTACGGGTTCAGTTCACGGAGGGTGCGGATCAGTTTCCGCAAACGGCGAAAACTGCAAATTATTTTACGGGATGGGCGTGAAATCGCAGCCGTGACCTGGGTCTTCGCGGGCTCGGAGGGGAAACCGGGCGAGCAACTGCATTCAACGAGTAGAAAAGACACGTTGAACATTCAGCTGACTCAGCCCTCCTGTTCCCCGCTCCACCCACTCGCCGCGAGATCCCGCCGCCCCCGCAAGATCCCGCCACGCCGCCACCTCCTGCACCTGCCCGCACCTATTCCTCCTCTTCTTCCTCGCTTTCGTGGCCCGTCCTCCGCCGCCGCCGCCCGAATCGAGGATTAGCTCGTCGGTGCAGCTCGATTTGTTCGATTCGTCCTCCTCGGATGGTTCAGACCTCGACGATATGCTCCAGGACGACGACTGCGAGATGACCATCCTCCTCCTCGTTGTCAAGGAGCTGGAGGACCCCGCACGGCTGCTGAATCGGAGGCGCGGCTTGGTCATGGGCCGCAACTACATCTACCGCAACTGCGCCCTCGGCCACCTAACCCTCATGGACGACTACTTCGTCGAGGTACCTACCTATCCGGCACATCTCTTCTGTAGGCGGTTCCGCATGCGGCGTTCTTTGTTTGTAAAAATAGTTGAAGATTGCCAGCAAAATTCCAAATATTTCAAGCAACGTAGAAACGTGGTTGGGACGCTAGGACTTAGTGCATACCAAAAAATTGCGGCTGCTATGAGGGCGATTGCATATGGTGTTCCCGCTGATTACGGACGAGTATCTTCGAATTGGTGAAGATACAACGACAGAGTCCGTGCGTAGGTTTGCTAAAATGGTTATCAAGTTGTATGGCAAAACCTACCTCCGAGCTCCAAATGAAGATGACACGAAGAGATTGATGGAGGAAAATGAGAAAAGAGGGTGGCCGGGCATGCTCGGTAGTATTGATTGTATGCACTGGATATGGAAAAATTGTCCGAAGGCATGACATGGCATGTACTGTGGGCTGTGGCAAGAGCAAAGATCCTACAATTGTGCTAGAGGCAACTGCGGGATCTGGTTCAGATTCTGCGCAAAACCCTTGTTTTGCGGGTCCGGCCTGAGATAGCGCGGATGAGTCCCTGAATATTCTATTTTGCAGTTTTTCTTTGCGGGGACTGATCCGCGCCGGCGTTTTTTTGTCCCGCAAAACACGTTTACCGCGTCCTGTACTCGCGTTTGCGGTTTTCGCGAATACAGGGACTGTTAGAGATGCTCTCGGTCCCCGCAAATATTCTATTTTACGGTTTTTCTTTGCAGAGACGGATCCGTTAACAAAGTCACCGTGAACCGTTAACGGCTGTAAAAAAGGGGCCAAACAAAGCGGCAGGTGGAAATACCCAAACTATCCCTGGAGTTCCACCTGCAAGCGGCAGTACAAAGCAGTGACTCCACCTGAGCCCTGGCCAACCACCGCCGGAGAACATTCGACTTAAAGCCAAAGCCTTAAAGCGTCTCCCTCCCTCGACCTCGAGCTCTTCGGTCCAGTCAAAGCAAAGCGAGGCGAGTCTGGAAATCTAAAGACGCAAATTCAACTTTGCTCGGACGGACCAGCGCCATTGATCCTATTCCTTCCTCATATACTCCACTCCATTCCTGCTGCTCGGAAGAACCAGAGCAGGGCGAAGCTGGCTCCATGAGGCGCCTCGTGTTCGCCGAGCTCGTAGTCCTCGCCGCGGCCGGCTCCGTCGCGCTCGCGCTGCTCGTCATACACTGCTGCCGCCGCGGCTGGAGCGGCAGCAACAAGCGGCCGCCGGAGGTTCTGCCCGTCCCGGAGCCACGGCAGCTGCCGGGCGCCAGGAAGGAGCGCCCCCTCGAGCGGCTGCGTCGGGTGCTCCTGCGCCTGTGCTCCCGCCGCTCCCGCGTCGAGCCGGCGGCCGCTTCCGCGGCCACGTCGCCGGACGCGCAGGTGCAGGGGGAGGTCGTCGTGGCGGTGCAGGCGGCAGCCGCTGCGGGACCAGAGGAGGGTGTGGCCGCCTGGCGGGATCGCTGGTTCGGCGGCCCCGGGTCGCGCGCGCTGTACACCATCGACGAGGAGTCGTCGTCGACGTCGTCGTGGACGCCGACGGCCGTGTCGGAGGGCGACGTGGAGAGCCAGTGCGGCGGGGGCGACCGCCAGGCGGAGCCCGAGACGCCGTTCTACACACCGCCGGCCTCGCCGCTGCACGAAGCGGAGCAGCTCAACGGCGACGGCGAGACTAGTTAGTCCATCCGTCCGTCGCCCGTATGTATCCTGTCTCGTAGATTACTATCATTTCTCTCTACTTTCTTTTCGCACATTCGCTGCTACTCTGAAATGAAAAGAAAAACCAGAGCAGCAGCAGCATGTAGCTGGATAATTTGACCGTTCAGTTATTTTCTTCCTTGGTTACGGTTGATCCATGCAGATCAATACATTAGTATTCAGTTCATCATTTCTTTTTTCGACGGTACTTCGTACACCTACAGTTGCATCCATATACAGGGCATTCAGTACACAGGAATCGAACGCAACGGCGACTAGCTAGTCACGATCTTCCAATCTTTTGGCCAATTTTAATTCTACACTACACTAGTATACGTTTACAGTACAGTACATACAATGCATTAAACGAAACGGCGAGTAATTACGAGCTAGACTCCAATTCTTGGCCAAATTAATTCTGACATTATACTTGCACAGCGCAGTATACATACAGCGAGTATAGTATTTGTAACGGCGGATAATTACGAGCTTCCGATTTTCTGCTCAATACTGTATTAATTTTACAGCTAGTAGCCAGCTCTGCTATACATGTCAACCCTGACTACACGTCCCCTTTTCTCATTTTATTTACTTCGTCCGACCCATATTAGTTGACTTAAATTTGTTTAAATTTAAATAAATCTAGATACTATGTAGTATATAAGTTCATCCAAATTTTAATAAATACAAGTTAATTAATATGGGTCGGAGGGAGTACCTTGAAATGCGTTTGACGGTAAACTTACCTGCTATACAATAATTCATGTGTTGTTGTTGGAGAAACTGCATCTGCAGTGAAAACTGCAGCGTACTTTTGCTGAGATAATGATACTTGCTGCATACTAGTAAATCGTCATGGAAGCCAAGATTTGTGGAGTAGCTATGGTGTGTCCAGTCCTGGTGGCGATGAGGAATTGACTTGGTGATTCATGAATTGTAGCAGCAGCATCGAAAGGTGGGGGCGATAGCACAGAAGGAGTTTACAGTCTTAACTTACAGGATGAAAATCCAAGGTGTGGCCTTAATTGGTATTGTCTGGCAATGACCTTGTTGAAGGCATGGTTTTGTGAACGGGAACTATCTCCAGGGTGAAAACCTATGATCTTTGATCGGGCGACGACGGTGATTGTGATATGTTTTCTTCTTAAAAACATCGCTATTGGAGATGTTGGACTTCTGGTGTTGTTCTGGGGGGTTAGTGTCGCTGCTATTAAGGATCTTATCGCCGTAGCGGTACTTTTCTTTTTTGTAATTCTTTTTTTATGTACGCATCCGTAATGCAAATAGGGTAATACATTGTTGCATAGGCTAGATGTAATTAGTATCATCGTGATATTAATATATGCTCTTTTAAAAAAATACTAGTAGATCATTTTGTGGTGCCGCTACAGTGGTGCTACTCTAGCTAGCGTCTAGCTTTGGTTGGTGTTGGTTGGAGTTGAAGTGGAACGCGACTCTGCAAGCACGCACGCAAGCAATTGATCCCAGCTGAACCATCCTTTCCCCAAAACGCGTATTGTGGCGTCTCGTCGTCGTCGGCTTGACAAATGACCGTGCAGTGCGGTGCAGCACTGTCGTCGGCCAGAGCATCGACCGGTGCGAGTGTATGTGCTACGTGACGGCACCAGGCACCAGGGAGCACAACGGTATTGCACCCAAACGAGCCGTAGCCGTAGCCTGTGATGCAAGGAGGCGGGTGGAGCGAGGTGAGGCTATGAGCAGCATGGGAGGCGGTTTAATTTCATGGTCCTTTTTGTGTAATCTCCATGTCAGAAGGTTTTGTCATCTGGCTAAAAGTTAGTATAAGGAGAAACAGTGACAAACGATGAGCCATGTGAAAAGAGCAATGTGTAAAAATAGACATTGTGGTGCTAACATCTTTAAGTCAGAGGCCCCACAATCTTACAATAACCGTTTCATCAGAACCAGAAAAAAATCTTCTACTTCCCCCGGTTCGGTTTATTATGCACGCACGTAGTTTAAGAAAAATTTTAACCATTAATTTTGATCAATAAAATATGAAATATATGTTTCAAAAAATATACCATTGAAAACTACTCCCTCTGTTTCAAATTACCCCGCCGGCGCGCTTACGTAGGTGAACTAGTACTCCCTCATTTTTCATTCAAAAAAATCCTCGAATTTTTAAAATAGATAGTATGAAATATGTACTACGTATCCCAAAAATTCTAAGAATTTTTTGATGAAAAATGAGAGAATACTAGGCCACCTAGGTAAGCGTGCGCGCGGAGTAATTTGAAACAGAGGGAGTACTTTTGAAGATGAATCCAATGATACAATTTTTGTGACATATTATGTAAAATTTGTTGATCAAAATTGGTCAAGCTTGTTCTTAAACTATGTGTACCTAATAAACCGGACCGGAGAGACTATATAAGTAACTGTGAAAATGATTCTATAAACCATGTAATTTATTTTTTATCACATTCGGAGGTAAACATAAAGTATACTTCCTGATATATAGTAACTAAATTATGCCATTAATTTGTGTCTTTTGGTCGGAGACCTATGAAAACCTACACTGAACTAAATTACATTATATTTAAGCACATGCTTTACTTTCTTTGTCGATTATTTTGTCCCACTTAGATTATTACGATGTACTTATATGTGTTCTCATCCATTTTAATTATCGTGGTTGAAAGCTCCAAATTGTATATGCAACAAGATATTTTAATAGGTTTCTAGATTACGGGTTTTCGATCGTGGATCCTCATTTGCATTGCTCGATCGCCTCAGATTCTTTATAATTTTGAGAAGTCCGCGGATGTCCTCAGGAATTTACTAGGTCCCCTGATTTTCAGAAAGTTGCAAGAAGACCTTGTGTTCCTCGGGAATTTACCAGGTGGTCTATGTTTAGAAATATTATGCACAAATCTCATATTTCTTGAGAAATTAAGCAAGAAGACCCTTGACTTTCAAGAAATTAGAGGAAAGTGCTAAAAATTTCAGAAAAGCTCCAAACCTACAAAAGAAAAGTAGAAAATAATAATAATAAGTGGTAAGTTGAGGAGAAGTTCTTTGAGGCTTAGAAAATATCAGCACACAGAAGGATCTTATATTTTATTTTTTCTAGAATATTTTCTCTCCTCCTCTCATGTTGGAAAATTATGAAAAATCTCTAGAGGATAAAAGAAAATGGGGGAACTTTTGACCTCTAGAAAGAATGGGGAGTTCATATGGAGCCTAATCCCTTATTTTTTCAGTTATGTTCACTATGGTTTTAACCTCTATCTAAAACAATGTCAAAATGGTGAAAATAAAAACACGATGTAAATTTTGTCAAGACACCAGAATTTTGACCCGCCGCCCTGACGAAGCCTCTTTGGAACTATGCCTCAAAGCTAATCCTATTGTGGTTATGACTAAATCCTATGAGGGGTCTCATACATTCCAAAGTGGCTATTTGGAAAAGTTAGGCTACATCAATCTAACTTTGTGTCACTTATCATGTTTGCGACTAAAGGATCGTGAATAGGAGATTATATATTTTTAAAAATAGGGCAACTAAATGCTAGGTGAAGAAATAGGAAGTAAAGTAGTTCTAACAACATATAAACAAAGTAATTCAAGAAGTACAAGCTACATCTGAAGATAGGATGTATCCTGGAATTCAAGGTTGGCAACAACTCTACTAGTGTTCATTGGAGAGGTCAGGCATTCATTTCTTGATGTCCTCGGAGTATAATGCATGCAATATGCATGAAATCAATGGTATGTGCTCGTAAATTCATGTCAATTTGTTAACATTACAACAATTCTTTAGACCAATTGATTTCACAGCTACCCAGATGTTGAGAGTCACTCCTAGACCGCGTCAGCCGTGTCTTCACATTCTCACCCTTTTTTTTCTTTCTGGGAGCCCCTATGCTCCACCCGACGCGAGAGCGAGGGAGGCTTCACCTGAAGCGGGTACCCTCATGGGACGCTCTAGTGCGGCCCACAAAGGTACTTATTATTTTACACTTTTTAGTTTTTCATTTATATGTGTTTGTGTTGCCTGTCAAAACCCACCGGCGAGCAGCGACGAGCAACACGAAGAGCCGGGAGGCTCCCAGAACTGCTGGTGGGCCCTGGTCCCTCGGGCAACGGCCCGCAAAACTCCGGCACACGTCCTGGCTTGGTTCAAGGGCATGCCACCTGACCTATACCTGGTCAGGAAGGTGATGGATTGCTTCGATCAATTTCCTGCATGGTAAACAAGTATACGTAAAATTCGAGCCGTGACCGGCTCCCAGGTTTCCCTGTGAATCGGCTCCTGGAGCCGATTGTCCCATGGTTCTGCATTAGATCTATGATAACATGGGGTTTTGCTTCATCAATACAAGTTAAATCGATCTACGACAGTTTAACGTTTTCACCACGTAATTGGAACGTCCTACCCGTAATTGAGCCTGGTAGATACAAAAGATAATGGAAAACTAACCCTAGAGAAGGCCTAACAACCGACGTAAAGTCAATTCCCGGAACAACTCCTCTTGAATTGGCAAACCATATCCTCACGTACTACTGGATCGTTCAACCCGTTTGCAAGGCCTGACTACGTGGATATCAAACTAAACCTTTGTGGCATCCCGCAAAACCACTACTAAAAAATCGCGTTGAATTTGTGCATTGCATCGTCATCATCATGCATTGTTTGCATAAAACTATTTTCACAAAGCCCGATTTATTTTCCAAACGCCCCATCTTAATTCAAATGCAAAGCCCGGCCTCCGGATTATTTTTGTTTGAATGCTATCGGTTTGCAAACGGTGTTAATAAAACAAATAAAAATTATATTATTTTTAGTGGGGGCAGTCGAACGGGCCAGATCGACCCGAACGACCACCCCCAGGATTTTAAATCGGTCCAACCAATCCCACCCATAATCCTAACCTACCAAACTATCTACCCCAACCCGCTGGCCACATCACCCCAACCAATCCCGTTGCGCCACCTCACTCTCACCTCCCCCCTAACCAATCTAACTCTGCCACTTGTCTCACCCCTCTCTCCCTTCCCCCCCACTCTCTCTCCTGCCACACACACCTAACAACACACACGCGCGCGCAGCCACACAACACCACACACACAAACCTCATCCCACACACCAACCACCCTGCCCAGATCCCCATGCCCGACCCCACCCCTGGCCCCTGCCCCCCCCGCACACGACGCGCACAGCACGCACGCACGCGCACGCGACGCCCAGCCCCTTCCGCGCCTGCCCCGACGCAGCTCCGCCCTGGCCCTCTCCGGCGCAGCGCCGCTCGTCGCCGGCGCCGCTCCCGCTCACCGCCTCCGCCAGCCCCGCCCGTGGCGCAGCTCCCTCGCAGGCCCGCCGGCCTCTGCGACGCCCGCCGGCCGCCGCCCAGTCCCGCGTCCCCCTCCGCTCCCCGGCGCGCGCCTGCCCCGTGCCCGCCTTCCCCGCGACCTTCCCCGAGCGCGCCCTCCACCCCGATGGACGTCGCCGCGCCTCCGCCTCGCCTGGGCCGCACCCGCGCCGCCATGCTCCTCCTCCTCTCCGGCCCGAGCCGCCGCGCCCCCCACGTTCCGCGCCTCCACCCTTCAACCTCCGGCCCGGTCCCGCCTCGTCCTCGACCCCGCCAGGCCCCGCCGCCGCCGGCAAGCCACCGCCGTCCTGCGTCTCCCGCCGCGCGCCCCGAGCCTTCCCGCCTCGCCACCCCTGCCGTTCGCCTCCTCCGGCGAGCTGCCGCCGCCAGCGGGCCCCACGTCGCCTGTTCCGCCGGCCCACCGCAGCACCTCGTCAGAGCGCGCCCGTCGCCGCGGCCTCGACCGCCTCCCCTCTGGTCGCCTGCTCCGCCGCCCGGCCCCGCCTGGACCCGCCTCCCCCGCGGGGCCCACATCGTCGACGCCTTGCCATCTGCCTCCAACCGTGCACGCTCTGTGTAGTACCAAGTGGTGCTAATAGTTGGGTGTGGAGACGTCAAGTTCGACACCGGTAATCGGACCCCGCAAACCCCAAGTTCCCCCTCACCAAGATCTTCATCGGACCCAGAGAACCCCCGGACGACGATCCCCTTTTACCTGGACCCGAAGACAATTGTGCGACAGGCACTTCCCCGAGGATGCGAAGACGAGAACCCGACGCCAAGATCGCCCCGAAGGCCGAACCCCGTGGACCGACATGCTCTTCTTCACGGATATGACAAGCACTCCGCCCGGACACCAAGTTCTTCACCCCGAAGCCAAGATCGACCCGACTTGGGGACCCGACAAGACCCTCGCAACGGCAAGACCGACCCCGTGGGACCCGACAAGACCTTCGCGACGACAAGAACTACCTCCGCTATCTGAGAACGAGCCCGCCGAGACCGTTCCGTCGAACCCTGAACCCCGAGACCGACCCCGAACCCCGAACCCCGGAAAACCCCAAGATCGTCGAGACCCCTAATGTGTGACCCTTATCCGAACCCCTATTTTATAAATGTCAAACATAAAACTTGTTGCATATTGAATTGTCATCTCGCATGCATATCTGTGGTTTGGGGGCCTTATGCCGATTCACCTAATAATTAAATATGGGGCCATATGCGGACAAATCTAGCCTTATATTGGCCTCATTTAAACTTGTGTAGCGAACCGGTGCTATCTTTTGCCATGCTAAAACCACATTTAATTTGCGGGGTAGATAAACAACTGGAACCACTTAATTAATTGTCGGAACCCCGGTTCCGCTTAATATGGCCTAATTGCATCGCACTTTTGCCATGTCATGCATCATGCCGATCTTCTGCCGTTGTATTAAATATTGCATCCGGTGTTATTCTAGCGTTTTGCTTCTTCGCGGATAAGGCCGTTGAGTGGATGTGAGCTTCGCCCCGATCTTCGGTTGAACCTTCGGCCATGTTTTCAGGCGAGCATCTCCCCCTTTCTACCTATCTTACTTTTATAGTATTTATTCCCTCCTGTTGATCTATTGCTATCTGTGTTGCGATGCTTTAGTTCCCGAACCTGTGATATCCCTTGCAGCCCTATATTGCCTTGGACACACCCTATTACCTGTTGTTTGGTAGATAGTTGGACTTGCGCGTCGTAGTCGCTTGCTCAAGTGCTGTTGCGTGTCGTCCAATGCCACAGTTGTTGATGTATTGCCGCATGTTGTTGTTGGAGATGATCATAGTTTTACTTATCGTTCACTTTAATTCCTGTTTAACAACTAAAATTGAAGTAAGCAGAGGCATCGGTGGGTGATAGATAATATTTGGTTTCCGAACGCCCACTTGTGTCCCGTAGGACCCCGAGTACTTGATACCTGTTCCTTGATTTATCGCGCTATCCACATATGGGGAGTATGGGCCCCCCTTAGCCAGAGCTTGATTCCGTCTTATTTCTTGGGGCCACAACTAGTTTGAGGTTTTATTTACGATCCTGTACTTATGCCATGCTACTGCTTTATTTAAATTGTGCGACAGATAGCACACTGTACTGTTTAGGTAAGTGGAGTGATTACGCGGTATCGACACCCCGAGTTTTCGGGTTCCCAGTCGCTTACAGCCATTGGCGCTAACCTTGAGTCCGTCTCGGAGCTTGCTTACTTCGTTGCGGGTCTACTCAATGGGGTGGCCCCCTGAAATATTTCTGAATCTTGTGATTGCTCTGTCGTGAAGACCTCGTTGGGTTTTGATTTGGTTTTTCCGAGGTTGATCGTGTGTGTGTTGCTATTTGTGCACCCCGGCCGGGTTAAAACTTTCTGAAAGCCGTGTCCGCGGTTATGGATGACTTGGAGCACAGTATCTCGATCATAGACAACTATAACTAAAGTTTACTGTTATAAATTTGACTTTATAATGATTAGTAATCAGCTTCAACTACAACGGAATGGCTAAATAAACCTGCCAACTATTGCTTGCTTGTGTTGTCGCTTGCGACCATTGTACCTGACTAGTAAGTATGGCAGCTACAACGGAATGGCTAAATAACAGTACCAACAACTGCTGGGTTTTGGGTTTATCTCATGCTATCTGTATCTGCTTAGTAAGTGTTGCCACTATAACGGAATGGTTAACTAAAATGACCCACTGCTTATTTTATCAGGATGCTTATCTATACCTGACTAGTAATTGCTGCAACGATAACCGAATAAATAAAACTGCCAACTGTGTGAGTTCCTCGGTTGACTTCCTCGTTTGGTCTCGAGGGGGAAACACCAGGATGGGTTTGTTTGATGTTAGAATCGTGGTTGGATCCGGATAGGTCATTCTTATCCCTCTCTGATAACCGCCAGTTGTATCGAGTCTCTATAGGTTGTTTAGTGCATGCTGCCGCTGCCGCTTCAGTCCACCATACCTATGTAGGCGAGGACCGCCGAATTCTAGTCTCGCCGTGTACTGGCCTCAGTACTGACGCTCCTCTTTTTCCTTTGCCCTTTGTCGGCACCCCTTTTGTTTAAGCAGGTTTTGAGATCGACGTCGTTAGCAGGGTTACCCTTCCGGCTTGGCCTGGGCAGGGTTATGGACGCCATTGGTTATTCTTCAGGGCTCTTAGCCCCATTTGCATCTTGTCCGTAGTCGGACGCTCTATCATTTTCAAGGTGATTTGGATCTTTGTATAATATATCTGTATTCTTGACTCTTTGAGTCGCTGTTATATATATCTGTTCTGTGGGTCCCATCGAGGACTGTTGTGTAATGTTATTACTTCGTTTTCCACCCGCACGAAAGTGCCTGGTGGGCACCTTTGAATCGTTTCTATGCGGGTTTGGTGAATTTTGCTCCAACTTGCATAGGTCCGATTCTGAGGGTGTTACAGAGTGGTATCAGAGCTCAGCAGTTGCGATACCCCACAAGTCCAGCCTGTAGGATAACCTAGCTAACGGCCGCCGTAGAGTGTCAAAACTATTTTTCAAACACGGCCGGATAGTTCTGATTAGGTCTGATTTTACTCCTTACCCCTCTGCTATTCTCCTCTTACCTCTGCGTGTTTTAAATCCGCTCTCTTCTCTTTCTTCGAGTCCAGGAATTCTCGTGGTTGGGTTCCGTCGTACCTTCAGGGTTTCACTTCCTCCTTTGATAACCGTGGTGCTACATCGGGTCTTCATGCTATCCGAGGAATCCTCCGTCTGGTGGACTTCTCTTGTTCCTTCTCGTGCCTTCCGGTGTTTTCCGACGCGACGACATCCTCCACGCCAGCCCCGATGCAGAGTCTGCATCACTCCGTTGTTCCGAACCTCGCTTGTCGAGAACTTCAGTCTAATTCCGAGGGTTGGTTGCATAATCTGTCTATTCGTGTACAGAGTAATGCTTTGAGTGCGGGATGGAGTCGCGACCATACCACTACTCTTATCATTTGCTCGGTATATTGAATAGTGGATCGATGCAATTTTACTCCTTCCATGGAAGTTAGAGGTGGCCTTACCTTTAACTTCGTCCGTTGTCTATCCGGAGTGTTTTCTTGACGAACGGGATCAACGACCTCTTGTTAGTGGTGTCGCGAAGATCTACACGAAGCGAGAAGATGCAGATCGCCGACCTTCCTACCGGTACCATGAGGCGGATCTCGAGGGCGAGATCCCTTGTTAGTGGTGTCGAATTGTGGCATCCCGCAAAACCAATACTAGAAAATCGCGCTGAATTTGTGCATTGCATCGTCATCATCATGCATTGTTTGCATAAAACTATTTTCACAAAGCCCGATTTATTTTCCAAACGCCCCATCTTAATTCAAATGCAAAGCCCGGCCTCCGGATTATTTTTGTTTGAATGCTATCGGTTTGCAAACGGTGTTAATAAAACAAATAAAAATTATATTATTTTTAGTGGGGGCAGTCGAACGGGCCAGATCGACCCGAACGACCACCCCCAGGATTTTAAATCGGTCCAACCAGTCCCACCCATAATCCTAACCTACCAAACTATCTACCCCAACCCGCTGGCCACATCACCCCAACCAATCCCGTTGCGCCACCTCACTCTCACCTCCCCCCTAACCAATCTAACTCTGCCACTTGTCTCACCCCTCTCTCCGTTCCCCCCCACTCTCTCTCCTGCCACACACACCTAACAGCACACACGCGCGCGCAGCCACACAACACCACACACACAAACCTCATCCCACACACCAACCACCCTGCCCAGATCCCCATGCCCGACCCCACCCCTGGCCCCTGCCCCCCCCCCCCCCGCACACGACGCGCACAGCACGCACGCACTCACGCGCACGCGACGCCCAGCCCCTTCCGCGCCTGCCCCGACGCAGCTCCGCCCTGGCCCTCTCCGGCGCAGCGCCGCTCGTCGCCGGCGCCGCTCCCGCTCACCGCCTCCGCCAGCCCCGCCCGCGGCGCAGCTCCCTCGCAGGCCCGCCGGCCTCTGCGACGCCCGCCGGCCGCCGCCCAGTCCCGCGTCCCCCTCCGCTCCCCGGCGCGCGCCTGCCCCGTGCCCGCCTTCCCCGCGACCTTCCCCGAGCGCGCCCTCCACCCCGACGGACGTCGCCGCGCCTCCGCCTCGCCTGGGCCGCACCCGCGCCGCCGTGCTCCTCCTCCTCTCCGGCCCGAGCCGCCGTGCCCCCCACGTTCCGCGCCTCCACCCTTCAACCTCCGGCCTGGTCCCGCCTCGTCCTCGACCCCGCCAGGCCCCGCCGCCGCCGGCAAGCCACCGCCGTCCTGCGTCTCCCGCCGCGCGCCCCGAGCCTTCCCGCCTCGCCGCCCCTGCCGTTCGCCTCCTCCGGCGAGCTGCCGCCGCCAGCGGGCCCCGTGTCGCCTGTTCCGCCGGCCCACCGCAGCACCTCGTCAGAGCGCGCCCGTCGCCGCGGCCTCGACCGCCTCCCCTCTGGTCGCCTGCTCCGCCGCCTGGCCCCGCCTGGACCCGCCTCCCCCGCGGGGCCCACATCGTCGACGCCTTGCCATCTGCCTCCAACCGTGCACGCTCTGTGTAGTACCAAGTGGTGCTAATAGTTGGGTGTGGAGACGTCAAGTTCGACACCGGTAATCGGACCCCGCAAACCCCAAGTTCCCCCTCACCAAGATCTTCATCGGACCCAGAGAACCCCCGGACGACGATCCCCTTTTACCTGGACCCGAAGACAATTGTGCGACAGGCACTTCCCCGAGGATGCGAAGACGAGAACCCGACGCCAAGATCGCCCCGAAGGCCGAACCCCGTGGACCGACATGCTCTTCTTCACGGATATGACAAGCACTCCGCCCGAACACCAAGTTCTTCACCCCGAAGCCAAGATCGACCCGACTTGGGGACCCGACAAGACCCTCGCAACGGCAAGACCGACCCCATGGGACCCGACAAGACATTCGCGACGACAAGAACTACCTCCGCTATCTGAGAACGAGCCCGCCGAGACCGTTCCGTCGAACCCTGAACCCCGAGACCGACCCCGAACCCCGAACCCCGGAAAACCCCAAGATCGTCGAGACCCCTAATGTGTGACCCTTATCCGAACCCCTATTTTATAAATGTCAAACATAAAACTTGTTGCATATTGAATTGTCATCTCGCATGCATATCTGTGGTTTGGGGGCCTTATGCCGATTCACCTAATAATTAAATATGGGGCCATATGCGGACAAATCTAGCCTTATATTGGCCTCATTTAAACTTGTGTAGCGAACCGGTGCTATCTTTTGCCATGCTAAAACCACATTTAATTTGCGGGGTAGATAAACAACTGGAACCACTTAATTAATTGTCGGAACCCCGGTTCCGCTTAATATGGCCTAATTGCATCGCACTTTTGCCATGTCATGCATCATGCCGATCTTCTGCCGTTGTATTAAATATTGCATCCGGTGTTATTCTAGCGTTTTGCTTCTTCGCGGATAAGGCCGTTGAGTGGATGTGAGCTTCGCCCCGATCTTCGGTTGAACCTTCGGCCATGTTTTCAGGCGAGCATCTCCCCCTTTCTACCTATCTTACTTTTATAGTATTTATTCCCTCCTGTTGATCTATTGCTATCTGTGTTGCGATGCTTTAGTTCCCGAACCTGTGATATCCCTTGCAGCCCTATATTGCCTTGGACACACCCTATTACCTGTTGTTTGGTAGATAGTTGGACTTGCGCGTCGTAGTCGCTTGCTCAAGTGCTGTTGCGTGTCGTCCAATGCCACAGTTGTTGATGTATTGCCGCATGTTGCTGTTGGAGATGATCATAGTTTTACTTATCGTTCACTTTAATTCCTGTTTAACAACTAAAATTGAAGTAAGCAGAGGCATCGGTGGGTTATAGATAATATTTGGTTTCCGAACGCCCACTTGTGTCCCGTAGGACCCCGAGTACTTGATACCTGTTCCTTGATTTATCGCGCTATCCACATATGGGGAGTATGGGCCCCCCTTAGCCAGAGCTTGATTCCGTCTTATTTCTTGGGGCCACAACTAGTTTGAGGTTTTATTTACGATCCTGTACTTATGCCATGCTACTGCTTTATTTAAATTGTGCGACAGATAGCACACTGTACTGTTTAGGTAAGTGGAGTGATTACGCGGTATCGACACCCCGAGTTTTCGGGTTCCCAGTCGCTTACAGCCATTGGCGCTAACCTTGAGTCCGTCTCGGAGCTTGCTTACTTCGTTGCGGGTCTACTCAATGGGGTGGCCCCCTGAAATATTTCTGAATCTTGTGATTGCTCTGTCGTGAAGACCTCGTTGGGTTTTGATTTGGTTTTTCCGAGGTTGATCGTGTGTGTGTTGCTATTTGTGCACCCCGGCCGGGTTAAAACTTTCTGAAAGCCGTGTCCGCGGTTATGGATGACTTGGAGCACAGTATCTCGATCATAGACAACTATAACTAAAGTTTACTATTATAAATTTGACTTTATAATGATTAGTAATCAGCTTCAACTACAACGGAATGGCTAAATAAACCTGCCAACTATTGCTTGCTTGTGTTGTCGCTTGCGACCATTGTACCTGACTAGTAAGTATGGCAGCTACAACGGAATGGCTAAATAACAGTACCAACAACTGCTGGGTTTTGGGTTTATCTCATGCTATCTGTATCTGCTTAGTAAGTGTTGCCACTATAACGGAATGGTTAACTAAAATGACCCACTGCTTATTTTATCAGGATGCTTATCTATACCTGACTAGTAATTGCTGCAATGATAACCGAATAAATAAAACTGCCAACTGTGTGAGTTCCTCGGTTGACTTCCTCGTTTGGTCTCGAGGGGGAAACACCAGGATGGGTTTGTTTGATGTTAGAATCGTGGTTGGATCCGGATAGGTCATTCTTATCCCTCTCTGATAACCGCCAGTTGTATCGAGTCTCTATAGGTTTTTTAGTGCATGCTGCCGCTGCCGCTTCAGTCCACCATACCTATGTAGGCGAGGACCGCCGAATTCTAGTCTCGCCGTGTACTGGCCTCAGTACTGACGCTCCTCTTTTTCCTTTGCCCTTTGTCGGCACCCCTTTTGTTTAAGCAGGTTTTGAGATCGACGTCGTTAGCAGGGTTACCCTTCCGGCTTGGCCTGGGCAGGGTTATGGACGCCATTGGTTATTCTTCAGGGCTCTTAGCCCCATTTGCATCTTGTCCGTAGTCGGACGCTCTATCATTTTCAAGGTGATTTGGATCTTTGTATAATATATCTGTATTCTTGACTCTTTGAGTCGTTGTTATATATATATCTGTTCTGTGGGTCCCATCGAGGACTGTTGTGTAATGTTATTACTTCGTTTTCCACCCGCACGAAAGTGCCTGGTGGGCACCTTTGAATCGTTTCTATGCGGGTTTGGTGAATTTTGCTCCAACTTGCATAGGTCCGATTCTGAGGGTGTTACAACCTTGGAAAACAAGGCAAAACTATAACAGATCAAAACAACTGAATAAAGATCAAGCAAGATGCCACCCTTACACCCGGGAAAAGGTGCAAAGGTAGCGAGGTAACTAGAGGTAGCATAACTAAACAATCATAGCGAAAAGTACCGATGCTAACCTAAACAAATCTATGATAATAGTATTACTCGCCATCAACAAGGCTTCAGTACGAGTAACACCAAATAACGCATAAGCAGATACTGCCTAGATCGCAAGATGCGATCTAGGCAGCATGACACTTACCCGAAAGAAACCCTAGAAACAAGGGGTGGCGATGCGCCGAGATTGTGTTTGTTGTGAACGTGATTGTCCTCCTTTTCTCAATAACCTTAGGTACATATTTATAGTCCGGAGACTTTCTATCTTTGGAATAACCCTACAACTCTATCTCTTACTTAAACCGAAACGGAACCTACTACAATATACAGATACACGGGCAATTTAGCCCAAATCCACGCACAAGGCCGATTCAACAACACGTTGCATATATGAATCTTCCAAGCCCATCTTGATTACGGCCCATCTCCTCCTTTGGCCAAAATATGGCGATAACACATGCCCCCCTGGTTTTGGCAATAATAATTCCAAAACCACTCTGTTGATGTTTTTTCTTCCCTCTCTTTTTTTATATCGGGTTACGCGTTGCAGAGCAGAATCGTCACGCCACCCCCTCATCATGATGCCCTGTCTTCTCAACTTCTCCGTAGTGCATGATTTGACAATTTTGGCACCGCATTCTGGGAAACCGCTATGGCATTGAACCACCTCTCACTATTCCCCTTATTTAAATTCATCTGAGCAGTTTGCAGCCCCCATCTTCCTCCATTAGCCAAAAAACCCTCTTCCTCCGCCGAAAAAACCCTCTTCCTCCGCCATGGCCGCCTCTTCTTCCTCCAAATCATCCGCCCTTTCCTCCCAGTCTTCCAACACGATGAGCGGCCGAGAGCCGACGCTGGAGCACCCGCCAACGGCGGCGTACGAGACTCTCGCCCCACAATGGTGGGACGAGAGGGATTGGAACTTCGCCGCCTGGTCGGAGGACGACGAGTCCCTGACCGACGGCGAGGAGAGCCTGCAGTTCCTTGTCGACGGGGAACTGGAGGCGGAGAGCACCGACGACGCCTGGTCCTGGGATGGCGTCGAATCCTCCGACGAGGAGGAGGAAGCGGAGGAGGACACCTCCTCCGACGAGTACCCGCCGGTGAAGCGCTTCCGCGCCGGGTCCAGCGAGGACACCGAAGACGACGACGAGGACGAGGAGGCCCCCGCTGGCATCTTCAGCAGCAGCAGCGAAGACGACGCCGGCAGCAGCGCTGATGACAGCGAACAAGACGACGGCGACGACACAGGCCTCTAGATTAGGAACTAGTAGTAGTACTAGTAGTAGATTTCCTTTTGTAAGCAATCAGCTCCATTGTAAATAATCGTCTTTTGAATGAACAAAGATTGCTTTTCCAACTCAATTTTGCCGATAGTCAAAATAGGTCGATGTTCCAGAAGCCGACAGTAATGTATCGGCTTTCACCATGCTACGCTCATACGGTCAACCAAGTCACAGCCCAAAGAGCCGATGGTAAAACATCGGCTTTCAAAAACGTTGACAAGGTCAAATTTGGTCGCATACTTAGACAAATCTGAGCGGCCACTTTCCAGTTTCAAACGGTAGCCTGTGACCCTCTTCAAAAAAGGGCGACCCAGATCTCCAATTGCTCACCGACCAGATCGAGCTCACAGCAACAAGAACCCTCGATCCCCAATTGCATAGATCCATCTCCGCCGGCAAACTAGATGGCAGAATCGTCCAACACCAACCCAGCGGTCTCTGGTCTGAAGGTACGCCTACTCCTCGCAGTCTGAACACGATGCTAGAATTAATGGCAAACACCTGAATTAATGCTTTATTCCACCATTAAATTTTTTTTTAGGTTTCAGACATTCTGCTGCCGCATCCTTCTCTCCCAAATTCTCTCTGTCTTGGCCCCCGTACAGAATCTAGTCCTGCCCATCTGATCTCTTGCGAAGCAAACAGAATCCCCTTCGTAAGCCAAGACCTAGATTTGAACTCTTGGGCCGACTGCTTGCGAGCCTGGCCTAATCCCCCTGAACATTGGGTCTCTTGGTTCAGCAGGGTAGCTAGAGCTTACCAATCCCAATGGGAAACCACGGGAATAGCCGATGCCTTGCATTTGTCATTGTCTCCCCTTGAAAAACACGAAAATCTTCTAAAAACCATCGGCTATTTCTGGTCCGATGCTCTGAACTGCTTTATGTTCGGTCATGGCCCCATGACACTAACTCTGTTAGACGTGGTGATGATTACTGGTCTGGATGTTACATCTCCCAGCCCCTCTGCTTTTAAGCTGACCAAGGTCCCCTATAAGCTGTCTTCCAAAACAGACTGCACGAACTGGGGTGCCTACCTCCAACGCCATATGAAAACTAAAGGCCCTGTCACAGAGAAAGAACACACAGCCTTTCTCAACTTCTGGCTGGAACATTTCATATTCTGTGGCCCTTCCCTTGCTCCAACCAAGAATTATCTCTCCTTAGCCTACGAGCTTGCCAAAGGCACTCAACTTGGCATCGGCAAACTATTCCTTGGAGAGGTCTATCAATATCTCCAGTTGATGTCTGTCAAACTATTCTCTGGCATAGCAGTCAAAACAGGAGGTCCTTGGTGGTTCATTCAGCTATGGGCTCAGCTGTATTTTCAAAACCACGTCCCAAACTTCCCCCTTTTGGCGAGTTGCACTTTTCCAGATGTCAAAGGGAAGCAGATCCGATGCACCAGCTACGGCCAAGCTTTGTATAGACTGCCAGGTAGTAAACTGATCCCTCAGGAAGCATCCAAGTGGTTCAGCACTTTCTTTCAAGGCCTGGACAATCCTAACTTCTTTCCTTACATGGAAGAATCGGAACATTTTGAAAATCCAATCTCCTTCAGGCTAGACAACTTTGCTGATGACATCAGCACTCGGCAGCTCTTTTCCACCGTGATCCGTCCCTGTTTCCTTCCAGTTGGCATGAGTACATCCAACAGAATAATCAAGCCTGGGTATGAATTCTACCAGCCGGTCGTAGTGGCCCGGAAATTTGGCCTTGGACAAGTACCTCCCCATTTCTTTCTCCACCATCTTACAGAGAGCAGAGCCGACCTGCCCGATCCTCTCACCAGTCAAAGGTGTTATTCCTTCTTCGACGCTCTGACCATCCCAATTCCTAACAACCTCACCTTCGCTTTATCAACCGATGGCTTTGAAAACTGGTGGTCGATGTGGAAGACTCATGCCTTCAGGAGAGCTCTGGGACCGTTGCTGAAACAGCTCGATGCTGAATATGATATCCCCGTAGAACAGGTACCATTACTTGTAAAAATTTCTTGAGGCATCCCACAAATGATTCTTCTAATAACCTGCTTTGTCTCCTTGCAGCAACAAGATGGTCCCGAACCTACACACGGTGATGGCTCCCCCTTCGAATTCTTTCCACCAGCTCCAGTGGTCCTGTTCTGCAAAAACTCGCCACCTTTGAAAAAGGTCATGATGCAGAACCAGCCGATATCACCACAATCGGCTTCCAAGAACCAAGTAACTTCAAGGCCAGCTGCCCCTCGAGTTCCAACTAAAACAAGAACGGTGGTGAAGAAGGTAGCTGCCAGGAAGACTTTGAGGCGCCGGAGCCCTTCTCTAGAAAGCTTGCGTGTACGCTGATCCACGCTTTGGTTGATCTCTTTCATCCTTGCACACATGCTCTTGCTTACTAGCTCTCCTTTTCTTACAGGCTTCCGTCGAAGACACCTCCAGCGAGGACACACAATCCAATCGAGGAGAATCGGGTCCAACAGACTCTGAGAGGACCATCACACCAAGCCAGCCAGATTTACCACCATCGGCTCCCAGAAAAAGGCCGGTTCCTGAACCTGCTGCCCCCCGAGCACCAGTCGAGGCGGGGCCAGCTGTGAGCCCCAAGAGGGCTCGCAAGGGACTGCAAACTTCTTCGTCGAGCTAGGAGGTTTCGAAAGTCATCACCCTCCATGCTTTCACCAATTGTTTTATCTGCCGATTCATCATTATTTACATCGGCTAAGCACCTTCCATGCAGACGACTGACGCGTCTGGTGGGAAAGCCGGGGTAGTGCCGATGCCTTTAGCTAAGCCGGAGCTAGCAATCCCCGAAGGTGCAGATGAAACGGCTACCACTTTGGCCAAGCCCCCAGCAATCACACACAAGCCGATTGTCTCGTCATCTGCTATCCCCTTGATCTTAGGAGAGGTACGTTAGCTTCTTTCGGCTCATCCTCACATGTTGGACGCATACTGACGCCTTTTCGGGTTGCCAGGGTTGTGATATTTCAGGCTTGCTGACGTTCGACCCTGAATCCATCGAACCAACTCCCTCTGTTGCCAACGATGAACCACGAGCCAGGGCTGTTCTTCCTCAATTCCAGCGTATTAAAGCCTTGCTGTCCTCCCCGATCGAGGAGTTGATCGAGGGTTCTGAAGAGGTGAAGAGCGTTCTTGCCGAAATCAAGGACCAACTCCCAATAGCATTGCAGGTGAAGCTTTGGCCAGTTGTAACTCTGTCTTTCTACAGGTCAAGGGTGAAGTTAGCTCGTGAAAGGATCAATCTGCGCCGCGCCCAACTTCCGCTGAAGGCCAATATTGCAGACAGATGTCAGCAGCTCAACGAGAAAAAGGCGTCTCTGGATGCCAAAACTGACACCTCTGTCAGTACCGCCGAGCTCGCATCCTTAAAAAGGGAGTTGGAAGATCTTGAAGAGAGGGTCCGGGCGACTAAACAGCTCATTCGCGACAAAGAAGCATCCATCGCCCGCTCCCAAGACGAAGCAGAAGGCCTCAAAGCTCAACTGAAGACCGATCTGGCAGAAATACATGCCCTGAACAAGCAGCTAGTGACGGGCAAGGACGAAGATGACGAAGCCGAGATCGCCGAGGTGGATCGTGTCCGTGCTGACGCCGTCCACGCCTTCGAGGCATTCCTTCAGTAGCTCGTTCATGTAAACTGGCACCTTCTTGTAACAGTTTGAACCTCTAGAGTCGATGACTGTGCATCAGCTATATATTTTGTTTTTTTTATTTGGCCGATTTCATGTATCGGCCCCCACATTTCACCGTCCATCATCCCACATGCTTGGGAAATATTTCTTGAGATGTTGACCGTTGACAGCCACTGGGAATTTCACGCCGTCGAGCTCCTCAAGCATGTACGCGTTCCCTCTTAAAACTTGATCGACCCTGTATGGCCCGTGCCAATTTGGAGACCATTTACCATATGCTGCATCCTTGGTCCCCAATGGCAATACAGCTTCCCATACCAGATCGCCAACGTGGAACTCCTTTGGTCTCACCTTCTTATTATATGCACGAGCTACCTTGGCCTTGTTCTCTTTGATTTTCTCGAGCGACCACAGCCTAAGCTCAGTTAAATCCTCAACACTGTCACTCATTAAAGCCGCATATTCTTCAGTTGTTAGATCGTTCTGAAAAGTGACACGTCTCGATCCAGCCGTAATCTCCCAGGGCAATACGGCTTCCTGTCCATAGACTAGATGGTATGGCGAGGTTTTTATCGCTCCATGGCACGACATGCGATAAGCCCATAAAGCTTCTGACAAAACCTTGTGCCAACGCCTAGGGTGCTCATCGACTTTCCTCTTGATCAGCTTGATAAGGCTCTGGTTGGACGCTTCAGCTTGCCCATTTGCTTGAGCATAGTATGGAGATGATCGAATCAGCTTAATCCCCGTGTCCTCACAGAACTTTCTAAACTCGTGGGAAATGAAGACCGAACCTCCATCGGTCGTGATAGTTTGGGGAATCCTGAATCTATGAATGACATGTTCTTTCACAAAATTGATAACATCCTTTGAGTTCACTGACTTCATAGGGACAGCTTCCACCCATTTAGTGAAATAATCAGTAATGGCCAAAATCCACATGTGGCCTTTGCTTGATGGAGGATTGATCTTGCCAATCATATCCATGCCCCAACCTCGGAATGGCCAAGGCTTGATGATGGGGTTCATTGCTGACGCGGGTACCATCTGAATTTTCCCAAATTTCTGACATGCTTGACACCCTTTGTAGTACTTGAAACAGTCCTCAAGCATGGTGGGCCAATAAAACCCTGATCGCCTGATCAACCATTTCATCTTGTGAGCCGATTGGTGAGTTCCACAGGCGCCTTCGTGTACCTCGTGTAGGAGCCGATTGGCCTCGGTTGGCCCCAGACATTTGAGCAGTAACCCCTCCAGAGTCCTGTAAAACATGTCGTCCCCAATAAGCACATACTTCATGGCCTTGTACCTTATCCGTTTAGGTGCCCCCCGAGCCGAATCCTTCAAGTAATTGAAGATATCGGCTCTCCAGTCGTTGGCCTCCAGGAACTGTACCTGAACATCAGCTCCCTCTGCTACGTCCTTGTAGCCTGAAGCCATTTGTGCAAGATCATTCGCCTCGGTATTCTGCGATCGCGGGATCCAGGTGAAGTTTATGTACCGGAACTGTGCCATCAGCTCACGGCATTGCAGCCATAATGGGAAGAGCGACTCGCTCTCACACTTGTATTCCTCCGTGAGTTGGGAAATCACCAATTTGGAGTCTCCAAAAATTTCCACTGCTTCTGCTCTAGCTTCGATGAGCAACTCCATTCCCTTGCGTATCGCCTCATACTCAGCGACGTTGTTGGTGCGAGGGGTAGATAACCTGATGGAGAAGGAAAATGTTTCCCCCCGGGGCGACACGAGTAGAATGTCGATGCCGCAACCATCATCACAAACCGATCCATCGAAAAACATAGCCCACGCTCGTATAGACAGCGCTGCTATATCAGTGTTGATTCTTTCAGCAATAAGGTCGGCCAATGCCTGACCCTTAACCGCTTTCGCGGGTTGATACCGGATGTCAAATTCCGATAAGGCAAACATCCATTTGCCCAGTCGGCCTTTCAACATAGGAGCCGACAGCATGTGTTTTATGACATCTGACTTGCAGATAATGATAATCTCCGCTGAGAGCAAGATGTGGTGCAGCTTGGTGCAGGTGAAAAACAGGCAGAGGCACAACTTATCGATCTCAGGATACCTTGTCTCTGCATCCATCATCCTTCTGCTGATGTAAAACACAACTCGCTCCAGACCATCATAAACCTGCACCACCACCGAGGCGATGGACGTGTCAGCTACTGACAAGTAAATGTAGAACGGCCTATCCGTCTGGGGCGGAACCAACACTAGCGGTTTCGTTAGATATTCTTTGATCTCGTCGAAGGCTCGTTGTTGTTCTGTCCCCCAGCGGAACTCCTCATCAGACTTAATTTTCACCAGTCCCATGAACGGCTCTATTCTTCCTGACAGATTGGAGATGAATCTTCTGACGAAGTTGATCTTGCCGATGAGAGACTGCAGTTCTTTCTTCGTGGTAGGTGGCTTCATTGTTCGCACTGCCTCCTGACTTTTCAGGCCGATCTCAATTCCGCGTTCATGGACCAAGAAACCCAAGAACTGACCGGCCGTCACCCCGAAGGCGCACTTCTTTGGATTCATTCGTAGCCCGAATTTTCTTGTTCGGTCTAGGACGCATTGCAGATCGTCCAAGTGCCCTTGTACTGAAGCAGACTTGACCACCACGTCATCGATATAAATTTCCACCAGCTTGCCGATCAGATCATGGAAAATATAATTCATGGCTCTTTGGTATGTGGCGCCGGCATTCTTCAGTCCAAACGTCATGACTACATATTCAAACGACCCCACCGAACCTGGGACTCTGAATGCAGTCTTGTGTATATCTTCCGGAGCCATAAAAATTTGGTTGTAACCGGCATTGCCATCCATGAAGCTCAAGATCTTATGACCAGCCGCTGTGTTGATTAACGTCTCTGCTACCGGCATCGGATACTCATCCTTTGGAGTAGCTCTATTGAGATCCCGAAAATCTATGGCAACACGCCAGCGGCCATCCTTTTTCTCTACAGGTACGATACTAGAAATCCACTCAGCATACCTACATGGCCTGATTAACTTGGCTGTCAACATTTTCTCGACCTCTTTCTTGACTTCTTCCAAAATTTCGGCCTTCATCTGTCGTGCTCGCTGCTGGAATGGCCGAAATCCTTTTTTAAGCGGGAGTCGATGCTCAATGATGCTCCTGTCTAACCCGGGCATCTCTGTATAGTCCCAGGCGAAGCAGTCTGGATATTCTTTCAACAAAGCTATCATTGGACCCCGCAAATTCGGATCTAACTTCTTGCTGATAAATGTTGGTCGTGGCTTATCCCCAGGACCGATGTCAATCTCCTCTAGCTCATCAGCGGATGTAAACCCATACCCTAGCTTTCCGTCACCTGCTAAATCGATGCTAAACACGGGGCAAACAGTTGGTGAGGATAACAAAAATAATTTGGGCCGATTGCCTGAATCGGCCCCCTTTTTGATTGCATTAGTCAAGGACGGTTTACACCTTATTTGTGCTCTACAATGGCAGGGAATCTCCCTACTACGACTGCATGACCTGCTTGTCGTAAGATTACTGCTTTTTATTTTTTGTGGCCGATCGCAGGGATCGGCCATACCACGCACGATCGTGGACTTTGCTACTCTGTCAGGCCAGTGGATAAGACCAGCCTCACCCCGTTTTTTGTAGCTTCAATGCGCTCACAACCCTCTAGACTGATTCCAGAGATCGGCTCTTGGTCGTATGCTTCCCAGACGTTCATGCCAGCTATGGAGATCTCGATCGAATCATCTGCATGGATGACCTCCACTTCATCTCCATCCCACTGTATTAGGCACTGGTGCATCGTGGATGGAATGCAGCAGTTGGCATGAATCCAATCTCTCCCCAGCAAGACAGCGTAGGTGCTTTTGCTGTCCACGACGAAGAATGACGTAGGGATGGTTTTTCTGCCCACGGTCAGGTCCACATTCAGAACGCCTTGCGTCTCTGACGTTTGGCCGTTGAAGTCGCTTAACGTGACGTTGGTTTTGATCAGATCTGCAGTGGAGCGTCCCAAACGCCGTAGCATGGATTATGGCATTATATTGACTGCCGCTCCGGTGTCAACCAACATCTTGCGGACAGGTTGCCCATTGATATAACCTCGCAGGTACAGAGCTTTCAGATGTTTGTAGCCCTTCTCTTGTGGCTTTTCAAAGATAACCGGCCGTGGGCCGCAGTCAAACTGTGCCACTGGCAGCTCTTCGGTTCTTGGAGCGCAAAACTCTGACGGAAGTATGAACACCATGTTTGTGCCAGCCGATGTCTTTGCATCGGCTTTTACTGGTTTGGGGCGCCACTCTTTCCTTTTCGGGCGATCTTCCGTTTCCAAGGTCTGCCGAATTTTAACGGCCAGATCGGGCCGTGCTTTCCTCAAAGCGTGGAGGTACTGCGCTTCGGCTTCCTCCAAGTTACGCAGCCGCTGAACTCGACGCTTTTGGGTGTGCCTGAGTCCATCGGGGCACCACCTTGGCCGGTGATATCTGTCTTCTTCTTTTCCACCCGTTGGCTCCTCGAGGTCTCTTGCTCGAGGAGGGAGAGGCCCTAGACGCTTGAACACTGAGACTGGACCTGTGTCATCCTTCTGCTGTCCACATTCTGGGAAGTTATCGATTGTAGGCAATCGGATCATTCCCGCATCCCAGCAATACTTGAAGAAAGGACAATCCCAATGTTTGTCTACGCCTTCCTTTTCTTTTGACGTTCCCCTAGCGAGGTGCTCATATCCTTCACCGTCTCTATCGCGCCGGCGACGTCGGTCATACTGACGCTCATACTTGTTAAGGAGATGCGTGGAGTGTGGCTTCTGATATCGCACGCTTCTCACCTGCTCCTCAGTTAAATACCGCTCGTCATCGTACCGGGGCCGGTCACGTGGACCGGCCTCCTCTCTTTCTTTGGCCCGAGAGCGACCGCCTTCCTCCTTATATGTGCCATGGTGGTACACAGGTCCTGCCTTGTTGACATCGAACGAGAAATCTAACTGACGCCTCGTGGAGTGGCTGTGTTCTACCATGTTGACGCCGGGGAACGGGTTTGTGTCTACTTTCATAGCGAATTGCCCCAGGATTAGACGACCCTGTTCTATCGCCGTTTGGATCTGGCGACGTAGCTCTTTGCAGTCATTGGTGGTGTGGGTGAACGAGTGATGCCACTTGCAGTATGGTCTCCCGTTCATCTCTTGAGCCGTAGGGATTTTATGGCCTTCGGGTAACTTCAGCTGCTTTTCCTTCAGCAGTAAATCGAATATTTGCTCAGCTTTGCTCACATCAAAGTCGAACCCTTTTGCAGGCCCCTGCTGCTTTACCCATTTGCAGGATACAGGATCTGCCCCCCGAGCCCATTCAGCCACGACCACCTCCTGGTCTTGCGTAGGATCCTCTTCTTCTGTATCGACCAGGCCTATCGGACGTTTGAACTTGTCTTGGTACAACTCAGGGTGGCGCTGTTCATACATGGTCAGCTTCTGGGCCATGTGCGCCAATGAGTTGTATTCTACTTGGAAAGCCAGATCCTTGATAGGTGCTGAGAGACCCAACACTGCCAGCTCGACTGCTTCTTTCTCAGTTAAACGAGCCGAATAACATCGGTTCTTGACAGTCCTGAAACGCTGGATGTACTCGGCTACCGTCTCTCCCCGCTTTTGCCGCACCTGTGCCAGGTCTGCAATGCCAGCCTCGGTAGCTTCTGAATGATACTGAATGTGGAACTGCTCTTCCAGTTGCTTCCAGGTCTGGATCGAATCAGGTGGCAGCGAGGTGTACCACCCAAAAGCTGGTCCTGTCAGAGATTGCGCAAAGAACCTTACGCGCAACTGATCCGATGCTGAAATCATGCCTAACTGTGCCAGGTATCGGCTCACGTGCTCGATCGAGCTCGACCCTTTTGATCCGCTAAACCTTGAGAACTCAGGGAGCCGATACTTGGGCGGCAGCGGAATCAGATCAAACTCGTTGGGGTACGGCTTGGAATAGCCGATTGTCCTTCTCTTCGGCACGAAGCAGAACTGGTCTCTCAAGATGGTACGGATTTGTTCCACTGTTTGAGCTGCAGGGGCTAAATTCTCATGACTCGTTCCGGTGGCATACTTGGCTAGCCACGCCTATTTTTCAGCGTCCATCCCAGACACCCCTGCTCCAGAAATACCTGCTCCCGAAGCCCCTGCTCCAGGAACTCCTGCCGCAGAAATCCCTGCGGTTGCAATCTGGTTCGTGCGTGTCAGGTTATTGCAGTCCGGCACGTAGGTGCACACATATCCATGTGGGATTTCTTTAGGTGGTTCAAACAGGAACTGGCAATCGCCTGGGTCACCTCCGACCTTGTAGACGACGTACGCCGCTGCCCCTGGTGGCTCCGGAGCTGCAAGTGTGAATGGCAGCTGTGGCCTGGTCTGGAGCGGTCTTTCTCCCTGGTGAGTCCCTAGAGTAGGCCCCGACGGAGAGTACTGATGTTTCATGATCTCCTGAACTACGCGAACTGCGATCCGCTCGAAAGCGTTCACCAGGCTCTCAGAATGGCGGTGAAGAGAATGAGCCACCATGTAGTTGACTTCCTATCGCAGAGCTCTGGTGCGCTCCTCTGAAGGAACAGACAGATCCACCTCATCAAGAGCGCCTTCGGGTGAGAACCCTTTCCACCTGATGCCATGCTTACGGGTCCTCTCAAAAGAGCCGATGAGATCGGCTTCAAAGAGAGCTTTGATATCATCATACTTCGCCTTGTGCTCCTCAGGCAGATCGTCGTACGTGACCGGTCTGTCCCCCATCTCAGTGTCGGATGTTGATGCAGATGCTGTTGAAAGTCCCACCGGGCGTGCCAGAATGTGTTGCCTGTCAAAACCCACCGGCGAGCAGCGACGAGCAACACGAAGAGCCGGGAGGCTCCCAGAACTGCTGGTGGGCCCTGGTCCCTCGGGCAACGGCCCGCAAAACTCCGGCACACGTCCTGGCTTGGTTCAAGGGCGTGCCACCTGACCTATACCTGGTCAGAAAGGTGATGGATTGCTTCGATCAATTTCCTGCATGGTAAACAAGTATACGTAAAATTCGAGCCGTGACCGGCTCCCAGTTTTCCCTGTGAATCGGCTCCTGGAGCCGATTGTCCCATGGTTCTGCATTAGATCTATGATAACATGGGGTTTTGCTTCATCAATACAAGTTAAATCGATCTACGACAGTTTAACGTTTTCACCACGTAATTGGAACGTCCTACACGTAATTGAGCCTGGTAGATACAAAAGATAATGGAAAACTAACCCTAGAGAAGGCCTAACAACCGACGTAAAGTCAATTCCCGGAACAACTCCTCTTGAATTGGCAAACCATATCCTCACGTACTACTGGATCGTTCAACCCGTTTGCAAGGCCTGACTACGTGGATATCAAACTAAACCTTGGAAAACAAGGCAAAACTATAACAGATCAAAACAACTGAATAAAGATCAAGCAAGATGCCACCCTTACACCCGGGAAAAGGTGCAAAGGTAGCGAGGTAACTAGAGGTAGCATAACTAAACAATCATAGCGAAAAGTACCGATGCTAACCTAAACAAATCTATGATAATAGTATTACTCGCCATCAACAAGGCTTCAGTACGAGTAACACCAAATAACGCATAAGCAGATACTGCCTAGATCGCAAGATGCGATCTAGGCAGCATGACACTTACCCGAAAGAAACCCTAGAAACAAGGGGTGGCGATGCGCCGAGATTGTGTTTGTTGTGAACGTGATTGTCCTCCTTTTCTCAATAACCTTAGGTACATATTTATAGTCCGGAGACTTTCTATCTTTGGAATAACCCTACAACTCTATCTCTTACTTAAACCGAAACGGAACCTACTACAATATACAGATACACGGGCAATTTAGCCCAAATCCACGCACAAGGCCGATTCAACAACACGTTGCATATATGAATCTTCCAAGCCCATCTTGATTACGGCCCATCTCCTCCTTTGGCCAAAATATGGCGATAACAATTTGCTAATTTAAAAAATATTCAGTTTTATAATCTATTCATATTTGAAATATGTTTAACTTTTGAAAAGTTCAAATTTAAAAGTGTATAAAATTATAAATTAATTAGATTTTGCAAATTTCAAATTTAAAAGTTGTTTAAAAATAAAAATGACAATTTGTTCTGAAAAAGAAACAGAAACAAAAACAAAAACCACTAATAAAATAGAAAGAAAAACCCAAAAATGTAGGAAAAACCACCCCCAAAACCCTGCAGACAGCTAACGGGCCGCAACCCAGGTCACTCACCGCTCGAGCGGGATATAGGGATGGCCATTATTTCTAGTGCATCTACAAATATGCAAGAATAAATAAAATGGCACACATTTATTATTATGATTACTTGCATAATCAAAATATCCGAGAGGAACGGATATGATTCATGCATTATAAATATAAGAAATGGATTTCTTGGATTTTTCTAAGAAATTTAGACATATTATTTATATTATTTGGAGTTATATAGTTAAAGTTATGAATTTCCAAAGTTTTTGTATAATTAATAAAATAACTTCTTATAATTAATAAAATAATTTTTATATTTTGCATAATTTAATTATATAAAATAATAAATAAAGTTTGCAAAAAAAGATTCAAACAATTCTAAGCACTTTTCGTATTTAAACTTTTTCCATTTGAATTAGTATTCAAAAGTTATGAAGGTTTTAATAGTGCCAGGGACTTCTGCGCAATTTTCTATCAAAACTTGAGGATCTGCGTGCAAAACGGCAGACGACACGTCGTCTCGCGCTGCCATGTCAGCCTGATGGGTGGGCCATCCTTGTCAGTTCCCGTGTCAATTCGTGATCAGGACGAATTTAGTGCTATTTGAGAAAACGGACGCCAAATATGGTAGATTTTTTGCTGCGAAAACGTAAACTGATAAATTTCTGAAATTTAGCTCACAAACTGGTAGTTTTATGCTATTAACTCGAACTATGCCTCAAAGCTAATCCCGTTGTGGTTATGACTAAATCCTATGGGAGGGGTCTCATACATTCCAAAGTGGCTATTTGGAAAAGTTAGGCTACATCAATCTAACTTTGTGTCACTTATCATGTACAAGCGGGAGAAGAAAAGATACAATAGGAAGTCAAGATAAGGCTGAAACATCAACGTTTGCGACTAAAGGAGCGTGAATAGGAGATAGGGCAACTAAATGCTAGGTGAAGAAATATGAAGTAAAGTAGTTCTAACAACATATAAACAAAGTAATTCAAGAAGTACAAGCTACATCTAAAGAACGGATGTATCCTGAAATTCCAAGGTTGGCAACAACTCTACTAGTGTTCATTGGAGAGGTTAGACATTCATTTCTTGATGTCCTCGGAGTACTCCCTCAGTTCCGGTTTAAAGTAGTAATTTGCAATTCTCTAAGCCCTAAGTGTTCTCTAATTGATCATTTTTATAGTGTGGAGAATAATATGCATGAGAAGAAGAAGATTAAATGCTTGAGGAAAAGAACATGCACATGCAGAATAAAATCATTTCACATTCCATGCAAAGTATTCACATTTGTTCACATATATGCATGTAAGCATTTTGTTCTTTTCACACCGGATTAATTACAGAGATTAAATAATTTTATGTATAAATATTTTAGGATTGCATGTTTGCAAATTGTGTCGTTTAAACTGGGATGGAAGGAGTATAATGCATGCAATATGCATGAAATCAATGGTATGTGCTTGTAAATTCATGTGATTTTTTTAAAGATTATGGCAATTCTTTACACCAATTGATTTGACAGCTACCCAGATGTTGAGAGTCACTCCTAGACCATGTCAACCGTGTCGTCACATCCTCACCCTTTTTTTCTAGGAGCTCCTATGCTCCATCCGACGCGAGAGAGAGGGCGGCTTCACCTGAAGCAGGTATCCTCAGGCTGGGCATAGTGGAGAGTAACATAGACTAGTAACATGCACAAGTTACTACTCTATGTTACTATCTTAATAATGGAGAGTAACATATAAGTGATGTCATGCAAAGTATCATTTATTATGTGATAGACTCATCTTGCATTGGTATGTGTGATGTTACAGTAACTAAATATGTTACTTCATCCTCCTCTCTCTGCATTAATTCACTGCCACATAAGCAATTTTGCTAAGTTGGACCCTTAGTTATTCTTGAAGTTACTTGCACTATGACCAGCCTCATGGGCCGCTCTAGTGCGGCCCCACAAAGGTATTATTTTACACTTTTTACTTTTTCATTTTTATGTGTTTTATAATCTGTTCATATTTGAAATATGTTTAACTTTTGAAAACTTCAAATATAAAAGATTTTGAAAATTTCAAATTTAGAAGTTTTTTGAAAATAAAAATGACCATTCAAGAAACCTTCAGTTTTTTTGAAAAAGAAACAGAAACAGAAACAAAAACCACTAATAAAATAGAAATGAAAAACCTAAAAACGTAGGAAAAACCAACCCCAAAACCCTGCAGCCAGCTAACGGGCCGCAGCCCAGGTCACTCACTGCTCGAGCGGGATATAGGGATGGCCGTTTTTTTCAGTGTAACCAATCCACCCGAGCCTTGGCTGGTTGCTTGCCACGGCCCACCCAGGAATTACCAATCCGTCGGAGCACTGAGGTAGGGAGCTGAAGTAGGGAGCGCAGAGCCTCGACGGAGGGTTCCTGTAGGGACTATTGGCGGCGGAGGGGCAGCCGGGGCAGAAGGTACGCCATCACGGCGGTGGTGCTCCGGCCGCCGGAGGCGTGCCAAGGCCATGAGAAAGGTGAGGTCGCCGGTTGCCAATTGATTGATACAACCTCGACAAGGTCACTTCATTTTCACCATGCCATTTCTACCTTGTTCCCATCTGTCATCTGACATGAGAGGAACTCTGAAATGCTCCACTGTCAATTTGTCCTGCACCTCCACTGGACCAACCGGCGGGGAGAGGAAGAAGAACTACGTCCCTGTAGGCAGGCGAGGCATGTTCATGTTCGGCAACCGGTGTGGTGCTCAACATACACCTCCACCGGACCATGAAGGTGGTCTGCAGACCATCATTATATGTTACTCCCTCCGTCCTAAAATAGATATCTTAGATTTATCAAAATTTGAATGAATCTAGACACTATCTAGTATATAGATTCATCCAAAATTTAAAAAATCTAAGACATCTATTCTTGGATGGAGGGAGTACATGAATTCCACCAGCAACAATAGAACCTACCGGCTACCAATTCCTTGCAGCCTGTAGTTGGTACAAGTGCGCATCACTGTCGACAGATTACACTCTTCTTTCATTTCGACACTTAGATAAGTTTCAGGATATAATGGTATTTTAAACCTGGAAGTTTCAGAGTTGTACCGCAATAATTACCCTTCCAAAATGAGCTATTGCCACCACTCATCTAGGATTGGAGATTGACGTCGCTAAGCCATAGAAGTGTGTGAATTGATCCTAGAATATAAGGGCTACTCCAGTGGCAGCCCCCGATTCGCCCCCAAATTGTGTCAGTTTTTGCTAAGTCACTAAAAGTTGCCCGACTACCTAAAATAGGAAGTGCCTAGATCTCAGACGTCCGAGAATTAATTATGTCTAAGTCGCTGATGTTATTCTAATATTTGTGCTAATTTTCAGTTGCAACCTAGTTGCAACTCATAAGATTTGTACTAGTTCTCAGTTACAACCTACTTGCAACTCATTAAATTCTTAGTTACACCCGAGTTGCAACTCATGTGTAGCACGAATCACGAGGTAAATCAAACGGTGAAAGAAGCGACTGAGACTTAAAAAGTTCTCAGACGCATGAGAACTTGCAAATCCGAAAATTATACGTGGGCTTTCTATGTAGAAATTATTGGAGGCTGCAACATCCAAACAATTTGAAATCAGGTATTGCTGTCCTGTACTCCCTAGCCTATCTCTGTATGATTGCACTACTTTTAACGTTTAGACCACTTGCATAGAACAAAACGTAATTTATGACTTTGGTGCTTAATCAAGTATTTACATACATATGTTTTAATGCTAGACATAGTGTTTCACATTCATCCTTAAATTATATATGACTTTAATTATTTATCTTCCACAAATAGGATCCATATTCTTATCTTTTACAAGCCAATGCATATGTATATTTATCTTTCATTTAATTCATTGTATCCCCAATTAGCTTGGCGAGCTTTCTGATTGCTCACTGTGTGGTTCCTTTCTTCCATTCTTCAGCTGCAGCCACCGGGTGCGAAGCCGATCCTGGACTGGCTGACATCGTAAACGAAGCTGAAGGTCTGCTGCTGCGTGTTTCCGATGATTGTTATGTCCAGGTCTGTTGCTGCAAAAGCCAGGCATGTCCTGGACTCATCCAGATCGTACAGCACGTTCCCTGCAGCGAGCTTCAGGGTCGCGCCGCCGGCGAACACCATGTTCACGGCCGGCACGCGCAGCTTCGACGCCTGGCCCTTGAAGCACGTGTCCAGGAGTGAGTCTCCTGTGGCGCGCGGTGTTCCTCCCATGGCTGCGGCCACCGCTTTGCTCAGTGCGGTGTACACAGCTTTAGGCAGCCGCGTGATCACCGTGCCGGAGTCTATGATCGTCGGCAGGCTGCTGTACTCCGAGGAAGAAACGGCGAGCGGGCTACCGCCGACGGACATCCCGGTGAAGCTGACGGAGTAGAGCGAGCCGTCGAGCGAGCTGGACACCAACGGTGTGAAGGAGTACTGCCCCGGATTGTACGCCCCGATGGACAGGTACCCGGCGGATGATGATGTTGACGTCGGCAGGCAGTAGGAGAAGGAGGAGCCGAGGCTCGGCGCGAGCTGGTAGAAGAGTGACAGCTTGTTCCGCGCGAGGCCGATGAGCCCTGCCGACTGACCAAAGAGGCCCTCGTTGTCTTGGCCGCAGCCGTAGTAGAAGCCGGGGAATCTGGTCGAGGCGAAGGAGACGGTGTCCTTGCTCAGGTACCCGATGGAGTAAGATTGGTCGCCGTAGACAGCCTGGTAGACGCAGACGTTGGATCTAGAGCAGCCGTGGGGTTGGCCTGTGGCCGACTCGAGCTCGCTGCACTGCGTTGCCGAGCATGGCACGGTGGTGTAGGTGCTCGACGCCCGCGGGTCGTAGAGTTGGCCGGTCTGCTTGTGGCAAGACACCGAGCACGGGGAGCACTGGAGCCACGTGAATGAGGACCCCGTGTCGACGACCATGGTGTACATGGTTGCCGGAGTGCCAAGGCCCAGCCGGGTGACATAGTTGCCCACGCCGATAGAAGCGCCGGGCGCGAGCGGCACGGTGGAGGCGAGTGAGTCTGCGAGGTTGTTGTCGTGGTGGAGCGAGGTCGGGCGGCTGGTGGGGGTCTTGGTGGTTAGGCGGGCGATGCGTGCCGCGTCGTGGGCGATGACGGCGGAGAAAGGGAGGTCCGAGGGCAGCGGCGCCGGCGAGCAAGGGCTCTGCGGGTGGTGCAGCGTCAGATGCAGGCCGGTGCTGTTGAGGTGCTGGAAATCTGCATGGAACCAGCTTGAATAGTTACATCACTTTGTTCAGATGATAGTACCATTTTACTGCCATAATGAGGTAAATCATAGATGCTCTCCAAATTTTGCAACTCTACACAAGGAACCATGTGACTAGCACTATAATTTTGTTTTTCAGAAGGACGTAGTGTCCAGCGGACGATGTTAGTTTTTATATACGGCTAGTGTATTGCTTTTAAGCCCTTGATGTTTGGATAAGTTGGTATAGAGTCACCATCTCCTGTGATGTGGAGAATCTCAATATCATCAGGTAAGCAAAGTAGAGAATAATCTCGCCTAACATCCTTGTGACTGATGAAGCTTGTCAGATACTGCATTTGACTACGCTAAATAAAAATTTCTCTTCTGCGCAAAACTCCAGTAAATGATTGGTCAATTATTTGTACAACTGGACAGGGATCAGAAGAGAAGAACCATAATCATTCAGAGCGGAGCCATCAGCAGTTCGGCTGAATTCTGCCTGACAGTTCTGGTATCAGAGAACTGTACGTGTTAGTTTATATCCAACTAGGGCATGACATGACGGATTCTTGATTTTGAGATTAAGTTCACCATCTCCTATGATGTCGTAGATTACAATCTCATGGGATTAGCAGAAAGGAGAATCGGGCCTAACATTCGTCAATTCTGTCAGAGAGCTGTGACGCCTTAATCTAATATAAATATTTGTCAAATATATACCGAAACCTTGTTTTGTTGTTCTTCTTCTTCAGCAATGGGAACTCATGCAGGATCCTCTGTTTTTTCTTTCAAGGAACGAGTGGAGCACCGGCTGCCACCATTTCTCGCAAAAGTTGATGGAATTTGGATGGCAGCGTTGGAGTCTTTATCAGGTATATCGACAGGTTCCCAATAATGGATGGTTTTCTTCCTTTTTTCTTCAGAATACTAGGCTGGGTTCTGTTGCTCGAAATTCCCACACGAGAGGAACCCGTCAAACGGGGTAAACTGAATGTATGTGTCGACAGCTACAGGAGGGGAGACTTGGAATGGTCACACAAAACGTCTACTAGCTGATAAGAAAAATTTGCCGTACATCTTGAGGCAGAAACCAAAGAACATGTCGATTTTTATCACCTTGGACTATCAGGCGACTGGATTTCTGTACAAGTGTGCATGACACGTGCTAGCTAGGCGTGCATGGGAAGTTTAGTAAACTTAATTAACCTATCGTGGGATTTGGATGGCACCTTTGCAGTCTTTCTCAATTTTTGATCGACAGGTTACAAATAAGATCCGATTTTCTTCCCCTTTTTTCAGAATACCAGGCTGGATTTTGTTGCTTGACAGTCCAAGGTGAGATGAAACCCGTCAAAGGGGTAAGATGAATTGATGCGTTGATGGCTACAGAAGGGGAGACTTGGAATAAAGGTTCAAGCAAAACGTCTATGCTACATGTAAAATGGTTGGAATCTTTATGCGTATCAGATTTGGCAAGTGTAAGGTGTAGTTTGAAATGCACATGCTAATCTATTGGGCCAAGTTGTAAGTGCAGGTAATGTGCATGCATGCTAATCTAAAGAACAACAAAGTTGGAGTTTCATCCCATCTATTTCTTCTATCTAATGAAGTGGTTTTAACCCCAAGCCATATGGAGAATATAAGCCAGCCAGTTGTTCGCTAGATATGTCTACTCTGTATTAAAGCCAGCAATTCTCCAACCTACTTATCATTGACGGCTCGAGTTAGGCTGTAAACAGTTACTGACAGGATATTCACCCGATGATGAAAACTAACTAGAGCAAGATAATGACGATGAGAAGGCAGAGGTGAGGTTTATGGGAGTACCATTAATCTGCGAGTCGCATGCATCCTTGGCAGCCGTCGACACAGTGAAGAAAAGAGAGCAAGGAAGAAGAAAAGGAAGTAGAAGAAGCAGCTCCATGACGTTGGCGGCTGAGACAGAGCTTCTACTTCTACTCGAGGTCCTCGTGGCCCTTATATAGTGTGTGAGCCACTGGTTCGTGCGAATCTTCCCGTCATAGATGTGATGGGTCATCGCAATAAATCGAGTTTATCATCCACCACACAAATGATTCCTTTCTTTAGGGGAAACAAAATTCTCTGTGTGTGAACAACATACTACTCAACTTTATGTTTCAATTCATTGAACTTAAATTGGTGCGGATTTGTGGACACAGACAAATGGCATGTCCATACTCTATACCTCTGGAGATGGCCTAGCTGATTTCTGCCCTGGCCGTTGCGTCAAATGGACCAGGAACAGGTTGAATCACCGGTCCTGTTAGACGCGTGATGAGCTTTCAAAGATACTATTCCGTCAAGAGAGACTTGTCACAGTAGGCACTTGGATCCATCTGCTGAAGAAAAAAGGAGAGAAAATCGTCACTTATCCCTTTGTGCTATGTTTTGGCCTACTTTTTTGTGCAGTTTAGGGATACTATATATTGTAGTCAAGTCGTCATGGGACCAACGTATCATGCACGGCCAGAGACCCATCAACGAGTCGTCTTAGGTAGTGATCATCAGTCTGGTCCTCATGGAATTTTTCACACAATCCAGTACACTCATGGTACTCGATAACGCAATACAATACAACCAGTTGTCAAGTTGGATATATGACAAGTAACATTTAGAAAAATCCGGCCAATGATTCCCAGCTAGCTTTCACACATAATCATGAAAACAGAGAAACACCCTTCTTACTGTGTATAGGGATATGTACGGGGATGAGACCGAAATACTCCCTCCGTTCCAAAATATAAGATGCTTTAGCTTTATTAGAGAAATCTGAGTTGAATGGTTTCCAGCTAGTTTGCACTCAATTATGAAAAACAAAAAATTGTTTTAAGGACTGAACCCTATGTTTCTTTTGCCTGCATCAGCCATCCATTGCCTTTTTTCTGCCTTGTGTTGGAGAATCTCTGGTGATTTATGTTTACCAAAACAAAAAACGCTTGAAACAATTCAAATTCCAAGCCTTTGACATCAATAGTAAAAAATAGCATGTTGGTAAACGGCATTAAAAAACCGAGCACCGATCTTGGCGCTACTTCGATAACAAAAATTTATCACTTACCGGTGAGTCAGGAGTATTGTCCGTGAGTTGTATGGTCTATGGTCTGTAGGAACATACACCAACTAGTAAGGAATGTTCCGTTCAAAAAAAAAGTAAGGAATGTGTGGCTTGCCGCACGTGGCAGGCAAGGGAATATGAATAATCTGTGAATAATCCACCATCGCATCAGTTTGCGTTTTCGATCGCAGATCCGCCATGGCAGAACACAAAACCCTAGACCTTCCCGTCACAAGGATCACAAGCCGGACAAACAAGTCGAAACCCACGCTTAGAGCCAGAGAGGAGCCGGGCACGAAGGAAACCATGGGAGATCACAACGTAGTAGACCGGAGAAGAAAATCGATCGGAGATAAAAGCGGGTACGACAAAACCCTAACGGGTACGGTAATAACCAAGGCCCGGTTCCATTTTTCGCTAATTTGTTAATTACAGTCAAATGGACATGATGATAAGAAAAAATACATATGATTATTCAAGGCATGCTCAAGAGTTGATTGACCTTTAATTTGTGTGGTCACGGACAAGTGGCATGTCCACAAACCCCTATGGACTGGAGATGGCCTAGCTGATTTCTTCCCTGGCCGTGGCGTCAAATAATGGACAAGGAACGGGTTGATTCACCAATACCATCCTTGGTCTTGTTAGACGTGCTGAGCTTTCAAAGATATACTGTATATTCTTGTCAAGAGAGACACTTGGATCCATCCGCTAGCACTGGAGGAAAAGGAGAAAAATCCTCACTTTTCCTTTCATGTACGGAGTACTATATTTTCTCATGCTTTTTTTGTACAGATTAGGGGATACTGTTCCCATGATGAGGCCGACGTATCATGCCGTGGGAGACCCAGCAACGAGTCGTCTTAGGTTGCCATTATCCTCGGTTCGGTATGGTCCTCGTGGAAATTTTCACACAATCCAGTCGCCCACTCATGGTACTCGACGACGGTAACTGCTAAGAGCATCTCCACTCGCCTACCCACGAGGCCGACTTAGGCGTCGAATTTCGGTCCGGACGCCGAAAATTGATCCAGTCACGTATCCAAGGACCTGTTTTCGGTCAGAATTGGACCAATTTTGATCCGGATTACCCAGGCCGAACCCAGGTTTCCAGATACGCCCTGAAAACGCCGGACTCAGCGAATTCGGCGAAAAAAACCGAAGCGGCACGTGGACCCGCCGAGTCAGTGACGGAAGCCGAGTCGTCGTCATCCTCGGAACCACGCGGCGACCGCCGGACAATAACTGCCCGTCGCGTCAGCCACGCGTCGCCGATTTACGGCACCACCGTCGCCGCCTCGGCTCCCGCGACAGACCGGCGGGCACTAACTTCCCGCCCTTTCCCCTTTTCCCGCCATCGCCGCTACACCCCTCCCTCCCTTGCCGCCCACCTCGGCCTTTATAAGCCGTACCCCTCGCCGGATATCTTCACACGCCCTCACAGCTCCCCTACCCACAAACCCACACTCCGGCGAACCATCTCTCACCGTTTCCCCTTCCCAGCCATGGCCGAACCATACCCCGACGATGATGCTGCGGCGAACGGCTTCGGCCGGCGCACCCTCCAGGCCTGGGAGGCGCGCATGCTGTACGACGCCGGCTACATGGCGCCGCCAGACACGCGGATGCCTCCGGGGTGGAAGCTGAGCGCCGACGACATGCCTATCCCGCCGGTGCCGACGCCGGACGAGCTGACGTACGATATGCAAGAGTACATCGGCGGCATGGACGACCCCTTCGAAGCCGAGTCCGCCGACAACCTTCTGTACTGGGAGCAATTCTTCGCGGACCGGCGCGAACAGGAGCTCGCCCGCCACGAGGGGCCGCCGAACGAGTCCCCGCCGAAGCGCAACAACTCGGCTGGCCGCCGACATTGGTGGAGCGCGCCAGGACGGATGCTCGCGGCGATGATGGAGCACATCAACCGCGAGAACACGCTGCGGCTCGGCTTTCCGCGCACACCGACGCCGGCGGCCAGGTCGGGTCGGCGGCCTCCGGCGAACTGGACGCCGAGGAGGATGGCGAATATGAGCTCGTCCTCCTCCGCGTCGGCGTCCCACTCCTCCGGCTCGGCACCGCTGCACACGCCGATGGCAGTCAAGCGCGAAGCGGTCTCGCCTGTGCGCTCGCCGCCGCGAACGCTCTCACGCGGCTTCGTCATCGGCGAGCCCTGGACAACGGTGCCGCCAACCGGCCACCTGCGTCTCCGCCGCCCCAAGACAGAAGACTCGGCGCCGGCCGAAGACGCCGCCTTGAAGATGGCGCTGGAGCAGTCGCTCCGCGACACGGCACCGCAGCCGCCGCCGGTGGAGCCCTCCTCGCCGGACATCCTGGAGTAGTCCAGGATGGACTGGGAGAAGGCGGAACGGCAACGCATCAGCAGGCCGAGAAGCAGGCCGCCCCGGCGTCGGGCGTTGTCTGGGCGTGAGCTCGCCTACCAGGGCGCCCCACTCTACGTCATCGACGGCGACGAGGACGAAGGCCCGTCCTACCAGCCCTGGAGGTGCGGCGACCCAGGCCAGGGGAGCTCCCACCAGAACCAGCCACCGAGCAACGACGACGACGGCGAGGATGACGGCCATGCTGACCCCAGCTACACGGCGTTCTACAGAAACTTTGGCCTGTAAAACGACGAAGTCACCGGCGACGGCCTTTTTATGTTTATTATGTACTACTTTAGTTTAAATTTGATGTAATCCGCCTATATTCGCCCATCTTTAATGAATTTTAGCTAAACTTGGAAACTCGGCCTGAGTATGCGAGTGGTAAAATGGGCGTATCCAGACCGAAAACTAGTTCTGTCCGACAGAAAAATGGTCCGTTTTTCGGCCTCGGTTTGACCAACGAGTGGACATGCTCTAACCAATGGAAAACTTGTCGGCCGGTACGATACAATACAACAATTTGTCAAGTTGGATTTTTTTTTTTGAGAATTCAAGTTGGATATATGACAAGGAACAATTAGAAAAATCTGACCAATGATTCCCATCTTGCTTTCACACACACAAAAAAGCTTTCACACATATAATCATTAAGAAAGAGAACGGCATTCTTACTGTGTACGGGGATATGTACGTGGATGATACAGGGATATTAGAGAAATCTCAAGTTATGATTCCCAGCTAGTTTGCACTCAATTATGGAAAACAAAACAATTGTTTCAAGGACCGAACCCTATGTTTCTTCCGCATCTGCATCATCAGCCATCCATTGCCATTTTTTTCTTTTGCCTTTCTTGTCTTAGAGAATCTCTTGTGATTTATGTTTACCAAAACACAAATGATTTAATTTAAATTTCAAGCCTTTGACATCAAATCTCCGGGCCCTGGTCTTGGCGCGCTACTTTGACAGCAAAAATTTACCACTCACCCGTAATACGCAATACAAGTAAAACCCGGGAATTTGAATGTAGTGGTGTCTCTATTGCTCCGTCTCCGTTGTTGATTTATATTGACGTGAGTCCTTGTTCACTCTCCACCGTTCACCGTTGGATAACTAACGGAGTAAGAGTTGAGTTGGACACTTTAGGCCGTCTAAAGTCAGGTACAAGCGTGATTCTTGGACAGATGGAAGCGGTATGCTATTTTTCATGTCATCCTTGTGCTTTCTCCTTTAAACAGGCTTTCGTTCAGTTATATTAACACAACAACCAACCGATTGAGATCGCTGTTGGACCAGATAACACAACGTCCAAAAGAAACAATAAAGAAAACGAAAAGGAAAAAAGAAGAGAAAACAAAGCCGACAACAGTAGCTCGATGAAAACAAGGATGACCCGCAACCGCTGCGCCCTCCGGAGAATATCCACCACGCTCCTAGTGCTCCGAAGCGTCGCGTACCAAGCATCATCTCCAAGAAGGAAGCGATGATAATGACGCTGCTGCCCGGACTGTTCCTAGGGTTTCCCCCGGTACGATACGTGAGGTGGGGAAGAGATACTCCCGACGCCCTTCAGGAAGGCCGGCGACACCCGCAGGCGTCACCACATCGATGTCTGGACGACAAGGATTTCTCCCGATCCCTCAAAAACCACACTCCCGGACACTTCGTATGGCTCCACCTAGCTTGCCGCCCACCTGCACACGCCACCGCGGTCTTGCAGTCACTGTCGCCGTCTCACCGTGACCCACTTGCGAGGCTGATACAACAAAAAGAAGAAACTTTGGAGGGAGTCGACGGTACAGTAACACGCGGGAGGGAACTATCTTCATCGCCGGAGGACGATAGACAACCAGATGTAGCAACGAGGGCAAACCAGGACCTCCCTGTGATGTTTTGGGTAAAACGATGCCTTTGTTCTCAGGCTCGGTTACATGTTAAATAGTCGGCAGAAGCTCGACGATAAGTACAGAGTTTGTTACAACGTACGAGGGGAGCGAGGAGATCGCTACAACAGAATAACAACCGAGGATCTTCATGTGCATCGATCGTGACAGGCCACGTCAATCACATGTACAATATGTGTAACATAAACTCCTAGAACTCTAACACTCCCTGGCCCGGCCGAGCCTAAATGGACTCGTTGGGCGAGAATGAGTAGGCAATGAGCAATGATGCCTAATCGACTAGCTGCGTCTCCTTGGCAACTCATAAGAGAACAAGCGCATTCCGTATGAAATCAAAGACAGCACGCAAATAATAATAGATACTGCTTCATTCGTTTCAAAATATAAGATGTTTTAGATTATAAAAAAAATGTATTTAGACTTGTTTTAGTGTATAGATTCATCCGAAAGCTAAGTTAACCTACACACTAAAATAAATCTAGATACATTTTTTTATAAACCTAAAGCATCTTATATTTTGAAGCGGAGGGAGTACTAGTAAAAAACTTATCATGACGAGATGGATCATTATAGAAGAGTACCGTCGTCACTACAATGATTTGTACCTAACGAGCATAGAGGATAGAGCCGTGCAGTGCCGACAGTTGCATATCAGTTTGAGGTTTTAGTTGTTTCGTTAGAAAGTACTACTGTAGTAAAAGGTGTGTTCCAGACCAAATAGAAGACCGAGAAATCGTTCGATTCTCATAGTATGGGGCTGACCGCTGAGACGAACTGTATGAAAGAAAGGTTGGTGGTGGTAGTGGTATGCAGCATCGACAGTTAAAAAAAAACGTTTTTCAGTTCCAGGTTTGCTTGCGCCACAAAGCTCTCTGCACTAGGAGCCCTGCAGATGTGCACTTGCCCACTGTTATGTAACTTAATATTCTCGTCAAATTCAAACAATGCTTTGTGCACGAAGCTGACAGAACAACATGACGCGATCAAGTCACAGCAGATTCTGCTACAGTAGTAGGAAGAAAGCCACGGTAAATTCTTCAGAGTTCTCGCCGTCGTCGCACAGAGCGCGCGGACGGCACGATCATTCACTTGTTGATGCCGAGACTGATAACTCCTGCCGAGCTAGCGCGGTCGCGCCGCTGTAGCTAGGCACCTGGAACTGGTACACGCTGCTGCTACTGCGTATTGTTACGATCCCAAATCTGATTCACTCGGATTGATACAAGTTCCAGCAATTTTTGTACTCTAGTCTAATTTAGTAGGAAGAGAAAAGGGATCAGAGATATAGAGTTCGCCGCCGCCGCCGCCGTTTACAACCAGTTTCTCCACAACCCCTTTACACACCCAGGTGCTCTAGCCTAAATATGTCGTGCCATACCAGCGTGTCCAGCCGTGAACTGGGCTCAAGCATAACGCAAATTAGGCCTTCGGTTTCTCTGTCCTCTCCTCAGCATCGGCCCATCTTCAGTGGTAGTAGTTGGGGCAGGTGTCGACCTAGTTGTGGTTGACGTAGCCGGGTCACGGTGCGTGACACATACTCCCTCCGTCCGCAAATAAGTGTACTTCTAGCTTTTAACTAGGTCAAACTTTATCAAATTTGACCAATTTTATAGATAAATATAGCAACATATATTACATCAAATTAATATATTATGAAACTAAATTCAAAAATATTTCTATTGGTATTAATTTAGTGTCATAAATATTGTTACATTTTCCTATAAAATTGATCAAATTTTACTAACTTTGACTTAGGACAAAACTAGAAGTACACTTGTTTGCGGACGGAGGGAGTATCCACCGCCGCCGCAGGAGCGCCAGTCGCTGCTCTTCCTGGTGCTACCTCCCCGCCACCACCCACCGCGTTCCGACCATGCCCTCCTGACGGCGGCGACCAGCGGGTCGGCGCTGAAGGGCTGCGGGGAGCAGGCGATCCTCCCGGCGACCAGGTCGGTGAAGCTGCATATCGGCCAGCTCATCTCCAGGAACGCCAGCTCATCCTCAGTCATCGCCGAGGCCGCCTCCTCGCCACGTGTCGTCTGCTGCTGCTTTGAGGAGGAGGCGGTGGCGGCCAGGACGATGGGTTTCTGGAGCAGGGTGGTGCCGGTCAAGACGACCATGCAGAGCCCCTTGGCCTCGTCCCTCAACCGCGGCTCCAGGGGCGCGAAGCCGAATAATGAGCGCTTCCACTTCCACGTGCCCACCACCTCGGCCACCGCCGGGATCACCAGTTTCTTCACCTGCAATGTCCACAGCACCTTACGGAAACAACACAAGAAATGTTGAGATATCAGAGGCAGTGAAAACTTAACAGGTGGTATCTGAGCCACTTCCTGATCAACCACCACCCAACTACTTTCTCCGTTCCAAAATAGATGTCTCAAAATTTGGATAAATCTAGACACTATTTAGTATATAGATTTATCTAAAATTTAAAAACTCTAAAACATCTATTTTTGGACGAAGAGAGTAGTATAATTTTTCTCTCTCCATCTGTGCGGAATCTCTGAACCACGGATACCTGCTCGACGGCGATGACAAGGCGGCGCATCATCCCCTGCCTCTGGTACTGCGGCAGCGTGTCTGCGAACGATATCTCCGCCAGCTGCGTGCCATGGAACCTGCAAATTCAGGGACGCGTGCATATGAGCACAGCGTGTTGGAATGTTGGCCTATAGGCAAAAATCCTATAGGGCTGTTCCAAAGTGCTGATACTGATTTGGTTATTTGGCTGCTCACCACATATACCATATGGTTGGACTGTTCCAAAGCGTAGTGTCAGTACCGGTCGAAAACTCTTCTCCGCCGGAGCCGGTATGTGCCGGTGTCACATCTACCACCCATTTTGCTTTGAGATCTGTGCGATAGCTTGCATTTTTTTAACACAAACCTACTAATTGAAACATAAATAAGACTTTCATGAAACAGCATTGAAACATGAGCGAAAGTTGTGTTTCACAACTTCTGGATTCTGCTAGTATGAAGAACGCCACGGTAAATTCTTCAGAGTTCTCGTCGTCGTCGCGGATAGCGCCAACTAACACAGAGCGCACAGACGGCACGATCATACACTTGTTGACGCCAAAACAGAGAATCCTGCCAAGCACGGTCGCGCCGTAGCTAGGCACCTGGAACGGGTACATGCTGCTTCTACTGCATCCACCGGTGCCGGAGCTCGCCGCCGCAGGAGCGCCAGTCGCTGCTCTTCCGCCACCACCCACGGTGTTTCGACCATGCCCCCTGACGGCGGCGACCGGCGGGTCGGTGTTGAAGCGCCGTGGGGAGTAGGCAATCCCGACGACTAGGTCGGTGAAGCTGTATAATGACCCACAAGTATAGGGGATCGCAACAGTCTTTAAAGATAGTGTTACCCAATTTATTGATTCCACACAAAGGAAGACAAAGAATACTTATAAGCCTTAACAACTAAGTTGTCAATTCAGCTGCACCTAGAAATAGTCTTGCTCACAGGAGTTTATCAGTACCAACAGTTTTGTAGTAGCAATAACAAAGTAACAACAACAGTAAAACGAAGACAGTAGTAACAATAGTAGCAAATAGTAGGATATGAGTGCGGTAAGCATAGGGATGGATGGACAGGCGTTGCATGAACGAGACTAAACATATAACTTCAAGATCTAGGACAATTACAGATAAATAAGATAAAGCATCCAAGTACTAAACAGTCATAGGCATGCGTTCCATATATAGTCATACGTGCTCGCAATGAGAACTTGCACAACATCTTTTGTCCTGTCAGCCCATTATAGTGGGGCCTCAAGGAAATCTACTAGCAATTAAGGTGCTCATTTTAATATAGCATCGGAGCAAAGCATTAACACTCCGTGAACATATGTGATTCTCACATCAGAGTCATCCCCTCCGGTTGTCTCAATTTCTGTCACTTCGGGGCTTTTGGATCCAGACAATGATATGTGTACACAACTTGCAGATAAGATCACAAACAATACTATCATCATGAATTAATAATAAGTTTAGATCTGAAATCATGGCACTCGGGCCCTAGTGACAAGCATTAAACACAACAAGTTGCAACATAGTCAAATAGCACCAATAGAGATACTAGGCACCATAGCCTACAGCGGGAGATTACTCACTCATGGATAAGGGAAACATGGATGGTTGATGGAGAGGCGTTGTTGATGATGATGGCGATGATCCTCTCCAAATTCTCCATCCCGGCAGGGTGCCAGAATAGAGTTTCTGGTTCCGAATTGCGGTTTTTGGTCGGGACAGCGCAGCGGAACTCTTTCTGAAAAAACGTCGAACCCCCCTGAGTTTTTAGGTCAAGAGGCATCTTATAAGCGAAGAGGGAGGCCGAGGGGGTGCCCGAGGCGGCCACACCCCTCCCAGGCGCGGCTTGGGCTGGCCCACGCGGCAGGGGGTGTGGGCCCCTCGTGGCCCACCTCCGCCTCGTCTTCTGACTCCGTGAGTCTTCTAGTAAAATAGGATTTTTGGCATATTTTTTGAGATTTTTCCTGATAGTTGATTTTCTATATAAAAACTAGACACCAAGGTAATTCTCCTAAAAACAACGTCATTCCGTGTTAGTTTAATCCAAATCACACAAGTTTAGAGGAGAAACAATAGCAAAAGTGTTCGGTTAAAGTAGATACATTTTGGACGTATCAACCCCCCAAGCTTATCTTATTGCTTGTCCTCAAGCAATTCAGTTGAAAACTGAGTGCGATAAAGAACTTTCACGAACACATTTGCTTCATATGATGTAAATATTCTCAGCACATGAGTAGATAATAAGGAGTATGCAACTAAGTCTACTCAATAGTCATTGCAAGCTATGAAGAGATTCCAACTCAATAATAATAAGTAGTATGAAATATAAACTTAAGTAACATTGCAATGCTCATAAGATGGTATGATAGAGTTGTATCTCGCTTGCCTTTGTTTGTAGAGCACACATAAATGTCAAGTCATCTCTGAAGTTCAAGTGAAGACTAGAAGTAAAGATAGAGATACAAGCATCAAAGTCATGACATAATTAACCAAGTTTTGAGACAAGCACATTAAACTAAGAATGACAACTATGCTCTCAAGAAGGTGCTCATAGAATAAGTGGTGACTCAACAAGGAAGTGAAAAGGTTTTGAAAAGTTTAAAAGGCTTCTAAATGCTAAAAGTATGGTACTCATTAGCTTTGAGCTCTTATTGCCCCTATCATATGCATCTTTAGATGGTTAATGGTGAAAGTGAAATCCAATACGATTTATATACTTGACAGATCATAAACTAAAAATCTCATGTCCCTTAAATACGAGGGCCGCTCCTCATGCTACTCAACTTTTGTTACCGACAAGTTCTTGTCATAGTAAATACATGCGTATCATAGAGAACCGCCAACGGGGTATCCCTTGCACATGATACAAGAGCTATCCCATAATCAAAATGACAAGGCAAGCAGACAATGAGCATCTCAGCGATCTTTTTATTTGCTATTTGCATAGGTTTTTATTGAGGATGCTTCACAGATTGCTCATTATGGTTATGCTGCAAGTTTTCACCATCATTAGCCATGACTTAGGCTAGCGGCCCAGGTGTTTCTCTAACACATATATATAACTCCATGAACTTCCAAGTTCCCCTTTTTATTTTACAGCGACGACATCCGTAAACAAAAGAGCATGATATCAACCGGGTACAATGTACAAGTGCAATGTTGAAAGCGTTCCCCGTGACAACACGGTTCTGTTAACTCCCAGCCTATAATTTGAAAGCATGTAACTTTTATGGACAGTCACAATGGTTCAGGTTTATTAATTGCAAGAAATAAAGTATGCTATCAAGTACATGAGAGTTTTACTAACTAACTTTCTCATAACAAGTAAACATTTTATTTGGAAGAAAACAAGGCATAGTGAATATGCACGGAACAACAAATAATGCTAATAGTTAGATATGGTGGACACTTTTGGCAATAATGGTTTTGGGGAGTTGGATGCACAAGTAGAACTCATACTCAGTGCAAGTGAAGACTAGCAATAGAGAGGGAGCAACAAACAAGTGAGCAATAGCTGTCATTATCATGCTTACAACAAAACAGGAATAATTATGGCATAAAAGTGATACAAGAACTCTGAGGCAAAATAAATCATCGAGGATAAACTGATTATTGTTCAGTCATATGCATGCGTGTGAGCATGTGCCAAGTCGATTCAAATGAAACATTCAGAGGGAGATACCACAATATCATACCAAGTTATGAATAGAACAATGCAAGCAAATATTCATATGACATGCTACAAACTATTAGCAAGCTGGAGCTAAACATAAGAGAGCAAGAACTACTAAGCATTCATAAATAACATACACCTTATATGAACATACTAAGCATGCCCACAATGACGAGTATATGTACAAAAATGAAAACAAATAGAGTTCATTACCAGCCTCTTACCACACCTCAAGTTGTCATTAACCTTCATTATTGCCCTTCACTTATGTGGCTTGAATAATAACATAAAACTAAACTCCACTAAGGACTGTTGAACCCTGCAACGAACTTCACAAAACCAAAGAAGAACAACAAATATTTTTGGTGTTTTCGATTTTTAAAGCAATCACACAAAGCCAAAACAAACAAAGTAAAAATCTTTTTGGATTTTTCTTAAGGCAAAACAAAGCTAAAAAGTAAAGAAACAAACCAAAAGAAACAACGAAAATATTTTTAGTCTTTTTGTGTTTTGAGAAAGCAGAAACAAAAACAAAAAAGAAAGCGAAGCATGGATATACAAAGAACCGACGAAGCATGATATATAGATGAGTGTGATGTCGGTATACCTCTTCCCAAGCTTAGGCTTTTGGCCTAAGTGGGGATCAATCCCATGGTGACCAAGAAGGTGCGCCTCCGTAATGCGACGAAGAGGCCCCTTCGTCCTGGTACGTGCCCGAGGAAGCCCCTTTGTAGTGCACAGAGTGGTCATAAGAGGGCGCGTCCCCCTGGTAGCAATTGTGGAAACCACGAATGCGCGGCTGCTCGTCCATCTCCTCCTTTGACGACCGGCCCTGGCGACGCTCGGCCAACTCCGGCCTCCAAACAACAGCGAGAAAAAGGATCCGGGTCAAACGACCTGCGGGTTGTCGGATCAAGGAATAAGAGTGGCCAAAACTAGTGGCGGCGACCGTCAACGACGCAAGGAAGAGAGGGGAAGAGAGGGCCACAAGGTTGGATGCAGGGAGTAGTGGAGAATTTTGGCCCCGACAAGCGTGCCAGGGAGGACAAGATGAGGATGCTTGCGTTGTCCGTCGCCCGTCCACATGAGTGCGGGGCCTGCAGACCCCCCCCTCCCCCTGTAGGGTTTCGTAGCATGGAAAACAAAAATTTTCTATCGCATACAAACCAACAAGCCAAGATCTATCTACTAGATTGTAGCAACGAGTCGATGGAATAACTTACCCTCGAAGATTCCAAAGTGTTTAACGAGAGCGGATTCTCGTGGGTGATGTAGTCGTACTCTTTCCGATCTCAAGATCGCGTAGACGATCCTTCCGGCGCTGCGTTCCGGCAGCGCTTCCGCAGTCAGTCACACGTTCGGTACTCGACGAAGACCTTCCTCTCCCTTGTTCCAGCAGGCAGCGGAGGTTGTAGCACTCTCCTCGTGATTCCGGCAGCACAACGGCGTGGTACCGGAAGTAGAGGGAAGATCCCGCAGGGCTTCGCCTTAAGCCGGTGCGAGTATGGTGGAGTATGAGAGAGGCTATTAGTGGTCTAGTAATTAGACACACCAATTAGAAGGCTCTAAACCAATTAGAAGGCTCTAAACCGAAGGCTAAAGCAATTAGAAGCTCTAAACCGAAACGGCTCTAAACCGGAGGTAGAAGATAGGAACTTGTGTCTAGAGGAGGGGGCCCTGCCCCTCCTTTTATAGGTGGGAGGGCCGGCGGCCAAGGGGAGGGGAGTCCCTCCCCAAGTCGGCTTGGTGGTGCGCCGGCCAAGGGAGGAACCCTCCCCCAATTCGGCCTCCACCAATCCTCCTTCTCCTCTTTCCGAAAACTGGCAGTTTGACTTTTCAAACTAGGATTTGAATAAACCCTTTATTTCGGACAGCGATGACACTTAGTACATGATGCAATCATACCAACTTTGATATAACACATTCATGTACCCTCCCCCCCGGAGTGCCGGACATTCCGGAACCTTCTAGAACATTCCCGATGAAAACACCGGAATCATTCCGCAACTCCGAAACGGGACTTTCCTTATATGAATCTTATTCTCCGGACCATTCCGGATCACCTCGTGATATCCCGGATCCCATCCGAGATTCCGAACAACATTTGGTCTCTTCCTCATAATACCATAACTACTCAAACAACGTCGAATCCTTAAGTGTGTCTCCCTACGGTTCGTGAATTATGCGGACATGATCGAGACACTTCTCCGAACAATAACCAATAGAGGAATCTGGAAATTCATATGGCTCCCACATATTTCTGCGATCGAATGAACCACTTACATACGATACCAATTTCCCTTTGTCTCACGATAGTTTACTTATCCGAGGTTATGATCGTCGGTATCTCTGCATACCTAGTTCAACCTCGTTACCGATAAGTACTCTTTTCTCGTTCCCGTGATATGTGATCCCTTGTGAACCAGTCACATGCTTGCAAGCTAATTGGATGACATTCCACCGAGAGGGCCCAGAGTATATCTATCCGTCATATGGATGGACAAATCCCACTCTTGATCCATGTGTTTCAACCAATACTTTCCGAACACTCAATGCCACCTTTATAGCCACCCAGTTACGGTGTGGTGTTTGATGTCATCAAAGCATCCATCCGGTAAAGGTGATATGCATGATCTCATGGTCGAAGGAATTAGGTTACTATGTATCAGAAAGCATATAGCAATTGAACTATTGAAATGACTTGATCTTTATGCTACGTTATCTATAGGAGTATGTCCACCATATCATTCTCCTAACGATATGATCTTGTTGTTGACAACATCTCAATATTCATGATAGGGAAACCACAATCATCTATCAACCAACAAGCTAGTGAAGTATAGAGGCTATACTAGGGACTTCAAATTAAGTTTACAAATCACACAAGTATCAATGTTTCCTTGTTAATACTATTATAGCATGAATGTAAACATTTATCATAAACACGAAGATATAATAATAACCACATTTATTATTGCCTCTAGGGCATATCTCCAACAGTCTCCCACTTGCACTAGATTCATCTAATCTAGATTACATGGTAATATACCGAACACCCATGGCAGTTTGGTGTTGGTCATGTTTTGCCCTCGGGAGAGGTTTAGTCAACGGATCCGCCACATTCAGATCTGTGTGTACTTTGCAAATCTTTATATCCCCATCTTGTATATGTTCTCGAATAGCGTGAAAACGTAGCTTGATATGCTTCAGCTTCTTGTGTGACCTTGGTTCTTGCGCATTGGCTATGGCACCCATGTTATCACAGTAGATAGACATTGGGTCCAGCGCACTAGGAACCACACCCAGCTCTGTAATGAACTCTTTCATCCATATCGCTTCTTGTGAAGCCTCCGAAGCAGCCATGTATTCCGATTCAGTTGAAGATCTCGCCACAACGCTTTGCTTTGCACTCCTCCAGCTAACTGCTGCACCATTCAAAATAAATACGTATCCGGATTGTGATTTAGAATCATCCGGATCGGTGTTCCAACTAGCATCGGTGTAACCATTAACAACGAGCTGTTCATCACCTCCATAAGAAAGAACCATATCCTTAGTTCTTCTCAAGTACTTAAGGATGTTTTTGACCGCTGTCCAATGATCCACTCCTGGATCACTTTGATATCTGCTAGTTAAACTAACAGCATATGCAATGTCGGGTCTAGTACATAGCATGGCATACATTAGAGATCCTATGGCTGAGGCATAGGGAGTCTTACTCATCCTTTCTCTATCTTCTGCCGATGTCGGACTTTGAGTTTTACTCAAGGTCGTATTGGGCAACATGGGCAAGAACCCTTTCTTGCTTTCTTCCATTCCAAACCTCTTTAGAACTTTGTCCAAATATGTACTCTGTGACAATGATATTTGGCGTTTCGATCTATCTCTGTAAATCTTTATGCCTAATATGTAAGCTGCTTCGCCAAGATCCTTCATTGAAAAACTATTATTCAAATATTTCTTGACACTATTAAGAAGGTCTACATCATTCCCAATCAACAATATGTCATCCACATATAGTATTAAGAATGCTACAGAGCTCCCACTCACTTTCTTGTAAATACAAGCTTCTCCATAAGTTTGTATAAAACCAAAACTTTTGATTACCTTATCAAAACGTTGATTCCAACTTCGGGATGCTTGCTTCAATCCATAGATGGACCGTTGAAGTTTGCATACCTTGTTAGCATCTTTAGGATCGACAAAACCTTTGGGTTGCATCATATACAACTCTTCATCAATGTCTCCATTGAGGAATGCTGTTTTGACATCCATCTGCCATATTTCATAATCATAATATGCAGCGATTGCTAACATAATCCTCACAGACTTTAGCTTCGCTACTGGTGAGAAAGTCTCATCGTAGTCAACTCCTTGAATTTGTCGAAACCCTTTTGCGACAAGTCGAGCTTTATAGACAGTAATATTACCATCAGCATCTGTTTTCTTCTTGAAAATCCATTTGTTCTCGACAGCCTTCCGGCCATCCGGTAAGTCCACCAAAGTCCATACTTGGTTTTCTTACATGGATCCAATCTCGGATTTCATGGCTTCTTACCATTTATTGGAATCTGGGCTCATCATCGCTTCCTCATATGTCTCAGGGTCATCGGTGTTGTCCACCAACATGACATTCATAACGGAATCATACCAGTCTGGAGTGGTACGAGTTCTCGTTAACCTCCGAGGCTCTGTAGCAACTTCAACTGAAGTTTCATGATCACCATCATTAGCTTCCTCTCTTATTGGTGCAGGCACCACAGGAACTTCTTCCGGTGCTGCGCTACTCGCAATTTCGAGAGAAGGTTCGACAACCTCGTCGAGTTCTACTTTCCTTCCAGTCACTTCTTTCGAGAGAAACTCCTTCTCTAGAAAGGATCCATTCTTGGCAACGAAGATCTTGCCTTCGGATCTATGATAGAAGGTATACCCAATAGTTTCCTTCGGGTATCCTATGAAGACGCATTTTTCCGCTTTGGGTTCAAGCTTGTCCGGCTGTAACTTCTTTACATAGGCTTCGCATCCCCAAATTTTAAGGAACGACAATTTAGGTTTCTTCCCAAACCATAATTCATACGGTGTCGTTTCAACGGATTTAGACGGTGCCCTATTTAAAGTGAATGCGTCTGTTTCTAATGCATAACCCCAAAATGATAGCGGTAAATCTGTAAGTGACATCATAGAACGAACCATATCTAAGAGAGTTCGATTACGACGTTCGGACACACCATTACGCTGTGGTGTTCCCGGCGGTGTCAATTGTGAAAGTATTCTGCATTTCTTCAAATGCTCGCCAAACTCGTAACTTAGATATTCACCTCCACGATCAGAACGTAGAAATTTAATCTTCTTGTTACGTTGATTCTCTACCTCACTTTGAAACTCCTTAAACTTCTCAAAAGTTTCGGACTTTATGTTTCATGAAATAGATATACCCATATCTACTCAAGTCATCCGTGAAGGTAAGAACATAACGATAACCACCGCGCGATGCTACACTCATTGGACCACACACATCGGTATGTATGATTTCCAATAAGTCCGTAGCTCGCTCCATTATACCAGAAAATGGAGTCTTAGTCATTTTACCCATCAGACATGCTTCGCATCTTTCAAGTGATTCAAAATCAAGTGATTCAAGAAGTCCATCGGAATGGAGTTTCTTCATACGTTTCACTCCAATGTGACCAAGACGACAGTGCCACATATAGGTCGAATTATCGCTTGATTTCAAACGTTTAGCCTCAATGTTGTTGATATGTGTATATCCACTATCGAGATTCAATAAGAATAGACCATCTATCAAAGGTGCATGTGCATAAAACATATTACTCATATAAATCGAACAACCATTATTCTCGGACTTAAACAAGTAACCGTCTCGCAATAAACAAGATCCCGATATAATGTTCATGCTCAAAGCAGGCACCAAATAACAATTATTTAAGTATAAAACTAATCCCGATGGTAGATGAAGGGGTAGCGTGCCGACCGCGATCACATCAACCTTTGATCCATTTCCCACGCGCATCGTCACCTCGCTCTTCGCTAGCTTCCGTTTATTCTGCAGCACCTGTTTCGAGTTACAAATATGAGCAACCGAACCAGTATCAAATACCCAGGCACTACTACGAGTACTAGTGAGATACACATCAATAACATGTATATCAGATATACCTTTCTTCTTGATGTTGCCGTTCTTCAAATCCGCCAAGTACTTTGGGCAATTCCGCTTCCAGTGACCTTCTCCCTTGCAGTAAAAGCACTCAGTATCAGGCTTAGGTCCAGCCTTGATCTTCTTCGCCGGCGTGGTAACTTTCTTACCACCCTTCTTGAAGTGTCCCTTTTGCTTAGACTTGCCTTTCTTGAATTTGGTGGTCTTATTGACCAACAACACTTGGTGCTCTTTCTTGATCTCCACTTCTGCAGATTTCAACATGGCAAAGAGTTCTGGCAACGTCTTATTCATGTTCTGCATGTTGTAGTTCATCACAAAGTTCTTGTAACTTGGTGGTAGTGATTGGAGGACACGGTAAATCCCCAAAGCATTAGGAATCACTATACCCAAGCTTTGAATTTTGTTTGCGTGCCCAGACATCTTAAGCACATGCTCACTGACGGAGCTGCCCTCTTCCATCTTGCAGTTAAACAACTTTTCAGAAGCCTCATAGCTTTCAATTGCCGCATGAGTCTCAAAAATCAATTTGAGATCCTCGACAATATCATATGGGTCTGAATCCTCAAACCTTTTCTGAAGCTCCGATTCCAAACCATACAAGATAGCACACTGAACTATGGAGTACTGATTCTTCCGAGCGAGGTAAACATTCTTTACTTCATCGGGAGCATCATCTGCAGGTGGGTCACCCAGCGGTGCATCCAGCACATAGGTCAAATTACCAGCTGTGAGGACAATCCTCAAATTGCGGAACCAATCCGCGAAGTTGCTTCCATTGTTTTTCAACTTTTCTTTCTCTAGGAACGCATTAAAATTGATGGTAGGGTCTGCCATTGATCTACAACATATTTGCAATAGTTTAGACTAAGTTTATGACAAATTGAGTTCAAATTAATTAATAAAGTTAATCTAGGTGAACTCCCACTCAAAACAATATCCCTCACATTGTTTTAGTGATCACACGAACCAAATCCACCACATCAACACCGATCATCACGAGAGTTGATATAGTTTCAATGGCGAACAATCGTCATGTTCATCATATCTACTATATGATTCATGCTTTACCTTTCGGTGATCCGTGTTCCGAGACCATGTCTGTACATGCTAGGCTCGTCAAGATCAAACCTTAGTTTCCGCATGAGCAAATCTGGCTTGCCCACGTTGTATACACTTGCGGAATCTAACACACCCGATCATCACGTGGTGCTTCGAAACAACAAGCTTTAGCAACGGTGCTAACTAAGGGTGAACACTTTATGACTTGAAATTCATGTGCATGAGGGATCATCTTATAATGCTACCGTCGTCTACTAAGCAATACAATATGCATAAAGGATTAACATCACATGCAATTCAATATATATATGTGATATGATATGGCCTTTCTTCTTTGTGCTTCCGATCTCCATCTTCAAGCATGAACATGATCTCCATCATCACCGGCATTGCATCAAGGTCAATGACGCCTCTCCATGGTTGTCGTCCACCGGCTTCAACTATTACAACTACTTTGAATAGACACGCGGGTCTTAACATAAAATAAAGACAACCATATGGCTCCTGCCGGTTGCCCACTTACAATAAGGAACATTGTATACATCAAATATGATCACAATCATGGCCATATCACATCACTGCACACCCCTGCAAAACAAAGTTAGACGCCTCTACTTTCTTTGCATATTTTACGTGGTTTGGGGCTTTCTATAAGTGTCGTTCTAACTTACGAACATGAACCACAACATTGATACTAGTATTGTTAATCATCCGTTGTAAATTGGATCTTAACTATGCTAGGAGAAACAGGCACCCGCAAAGCCACTTATGCAATACAAGTTGCATGTCAAGCGTGGAGCAAGTCTCATGAACGATGTCATGTAAGGTTAGCCCGGGCCGCTTCATCCCAACATACCGCAAGATGCAAAGTACACAAGAAGCAATCGACAATAAAAGCATCAACGCCCACAATGACCATTGTGTTCTACTCGTGCAACAGATCTACATATAGACACGGCTCTGATACCACTGTAGGGTTTCGTAGCATGGAAAGCAAAATTTTTCTATCGCATACAAACCAACAAGCCAAGATCTATCTACTAGATTGTAGCAACGAGTTGATGGAATAACTTACCCTCGAAGATTCCAAAGTGTTTAACGAGAGCGGATTCTCGTGGGTGATGTAGTCGTACTCTTTCCGATCTCAAGATCGCGTAGACGATCCTTCCGGCGCTGCGTTCCGGCAGCGCTTCCGCAGTCGGTCACACGTTCGGTACTCGACGAAGACCTTCCTCTCCCTTGTTCCAGCAGGCATCGAAGGTTGTAGAACTCTCCTCGTGATTCCGGCAGCACAACGGCGTGGTACCGGAAGTAGAGGGAAGATCCCGCAGGGCTTCGCCTTAAGCCGGTGCGAGTATGGTGGAGTATGAGAGAGGCTATTAGTGGTCTAGTAATTAGACACACCAATTAGAAGGCTCTAAACCAATTAGAAGGCTCTAAACCGAAGGCTAAAGCAATTAGAAGCTCTAAACCGAAACGGCTCTAAACCGGAGGTAGAAGATAGGAACTTGTGTCTAGAGGAGGGGGCCCTGCCCCTCCTTTTATAGGTGGGAGGGCCGGCGGCCAAGGGGAGGGGAGTCCCTCCCCAAGTCGGCTTGGTGGTGCGCCGGCCAAGGGAGGAACCCTCCCCCAATTCGGCCTCCACCAATCCTCCTTCTCCTCTTTCCGAAAACTGGCAGTTTGACTTTTCAAACTAGCCGTTTGACTTTTCAAACTAGGATTTGAATAAACCCTTTATTTCGGACAGCGATGGCACTTAGTACATGATGCAATCATACCAACTTTGATATAACACATTCATGTACCCTCCCCCCCGGAGTTCCGGACATTCCGGAACCTTCTAGAACATTCCCGATGAAAACACCGGAATCATTCCGCAACTCCGAAACGGGACTTTCCTTATATGAATCTTATTCTCCGGACCATTCTGGATCACCTCGTGATATCCCGGATCCCATCCGAGATTCCGAACAACATTCGGTCTCTTTCTCATAATACCATAACTACTCAAACAACGTCGAATCCTTAAGTGAGTCTCCCTACGGTTCGTGAATTATGCGGACATGATCGAGACACTTCTCCGAACAATAACCAATAGAGGAATCTGGAAATTCATATGGCTCCCACATATTTCTACGATTACTTTGCGATCGAATGAACCACTTACATACGATACCAATTTCCCTTTGTCTCACGATAGTTTACTTATCCGAGGTTATGATCGTCGGTATCTCTGCATACCTAGTTCAACCTCGTTACCGATAAGTACTCTTTTCTCGTTCCCGTGATATGTGATCCCTTGTGAACCAGTCACATGCTTGCAAGCTAATTGGATGACATTCCACCGAGAGGGCCCAGAGTATATCTATCCGTCATATGGATGGACAAATCCCACTCTTGATCCATGTGTTTCAATCAATACTTTCCGAACACTCAATGCCACCTTTATAGCCACCCAGTTACGGTGTGGTGTTTGATGTCATCAAAGCATCCATCCGGTAAAGGTGATATGCATGATCTCATGGTCGAAGGAATTAGGTTACTATGTATCAGAAAGCATATAGCAATTGAACTATTGAAATGACTTGATCTTTATGCTACGTTTATCTATAGGAGTATGTCCACCATATCATTCTCCTAACGATATGATCTTGTTGTTGACAACATCTCAATGTTCATGATAGGGAAACCACAATCATCTATCAACCAACAAGCTAGTGAAGTATAGAGGCTATACTAGGGACTTCAAATTAAGTTTACAAATCACACAAGTATCAATGTTTTCTTGTTAATACTATTATAGCATGAATGTAAACATTTATCATAAACACGAAGATATAATAATAACCATATTTATTATTGCCTCTAGGGCATATCTCCAACACCCCCTCCATGCCCACGTCGAGAGCTTGTTTTTCGGCTTTCTTGTCAATGTCATTTACTATCCATGCCAAAAAAATCATCTACTAAGAAGGAGATTTTTTTGGATGAGTATTTTTTTTGCATTTGTGCAGGATCCACTTTTGTTGACAGTTGTGCGGGTCTCCCTGCGAGTTTAATGAGTTGCCTACCACTACCGTCTCCCATCAGTCCACACGAAACTGAGACCCGAGTCCGACCAGCCTACCCCACCAGCCATGGACGCGGCGACCGGCGGCGCCCGCTGGACAGAGGAGGTGGACGACCTGGTGGACGCCGGGGACGTCGACGGCGCCATCTCCCTCCTTGAGTCCGTCGTCTCCAACCTCTCCACCGCCGCCACCACCCCGCCTTCGCCGGGCGCCGACCTCCGCCTCGCCACGGCGCTCGGCGACCTCGCCGGCCTCCAAGCCTCCCGTGGGAACACCCTCCAGGCCGACGCGATCCGCTCCCGCGCCATCGTCCTCCGCCTCCGCGCGGAGAAAGCCCCCCAGGCCTTAGGGTTTGTTTCTCTGCTCCCTCCCCCTTCTTCTTGCTTAACCGAATCTTTGCGTGCTCGAACAACTACACATGTCAGTTTACAAAATTGTCAAGTTTCCTCTGTGCATTTTAGCTTCTAGATCGTGATCCCTTAGACATCAGAGCACGACTCCAAAAAACTGGCACGTAATCTGACCATTTTTTTTTGAATTGTAATCTGACCAAATTTAACTGCAATTACCTCCTGTCTGGGGCTTTGGGACAGCTGACTAACTTCTGCTTTGCTTCTAATAATGTGTACTGAAGAGATCATGGGACGGCGGGGGATTCTTCATCACCAGAGGCTGTCACGTCCTCTAAGGACACAAAAGCCCCAGCTACCATCGACGAGAAGAATGAAGATGAAGATGATGGTATTATTCTGCTGGTCTCTCACTCTGTCTGCTAACCTGTAAACAGCTCAGACAGAACTGAGATCTTGCAATCTTCCTCTGACGCCTATACAGATTGGGAGGCTATTGCGGACCGTGGTGATGAGACACCAGTGCGTCCACTCGAGCAGGAGGCAAGGGTGTCTTCTTCAGAGAAAAGCAGCACTCCAACTTCAGAGAAAAGCAGCACTCCGTCTTCAGGCCCCAAGAGGAGGGGAAGGGGTTCGTTTCTTTACGAGAAGAGTGTTATGTACAGTGACCAGTCTGGCCCAGAGAGAGATCTGGATGACAAGGGGTCCGATCCTCGTAGTGGATCGAAAGATCATGCGGACGAGCAGGAGAACAAGACCGGTAATTTATTCATTCAGGATGACTAGTCTTATCTGCCTAGTTAGCTTGCTCATGGCACATGAATCATTCACTTGATCGTTTTTCTGGTTCTGTAGGTGCAAAACGATTTGGGACGAGGCATGTCCTTGTTCTGTATGACTTCCCATCCAGCACACGCACAACGGATTTGGAAAGGATTTTTGACAAGTTTGGAGACCATGGAGTTGCCATTCGCTGGGTCAATGATACTGTTGCACTTGCAGTTTTTCGGACACCATCATCTGGTAATTTGGATCTTATAGTTATTTATAATAATATTTCTTATGTTTCCTCTTCATATTGGTAGCAACATGTATTAGGATGGATTTTCTTTAATCATCAACATATATAATTACTCACTTGTACCTTTTGAAGCAAAGCTCTGATGTCAAATATGCTGTGTTGGAGAAATTCTTTTTTCCATAAATACTTATTTCCTGTAGAAGGCAGTACCACTCCTTTTGAGCTAAATTGCTATGATGTCTCACCATAATTCTGTTACCAAAATGTTAGAGGAAATTGGCACAATTCCTTTCTTCCAATCAGGTCGTGTGCCAATTTGTTTGTTTCATTGAGATATGCATATTTTTCATATGTGCAAGGACAAACGATGGTATTTCTGAAGTCCAATCTAGAAAGCAGAATGCATAACTTGATAGAAAGCAGAATGTATATTTTGGGTTGTTGTTCAAAAGCTTGTACTGTCATGCTGGTTCAAAAAAATTCCATCCTGCTGGAACTTAGTACTTCATGCTGATAATATGAACTTGTAAGGTTCTATTACTTCAGCTTTATGGGTTTATTCGTTGCATTCTCATCGCTGCATTCTGGCCTATTGTCCTGTAGCTAATGAGGCACAAGCTTGTGTGCCTCCAAGATACAAAGTGCGGCCACTAAAGGATGATGATGATCTTTTGGCAAAAATAGATGGTACAGGTAACAGCTTGTGCCTTGTGATGATCCTTTTTTGGCTCGATCTTCTTCCTGCAGATCATGTGTAGAACTGTAGATCGTAGCTTGCAACTGCAATCTCACAGTGTTTTCAACTCGTACTGCAGACTTAGAACCGCCGACGCCAAGGCCCAAGACATCTGCGAGAACAGCACAGAGGTTGATCGCCCACGGGATGGGGTTAAAGCAGTTCACAAGCGTCAGTGCTGGCGAGCGGAAGGAGCAGGAGGAGGCGAGGAGGAGCCGGATCACTGCCCGACAAGCTGCGCGTGACGATGCATGGGGTTCAGACTGACCTTCTGACTGGCTAGCAGAAAGTTGCTGGCACCGGTTGATGTGACGCCTCTTGTCAGGCTGCTCGCTTACACGGGTCGTGCTTAAATTAAACCTCTGTACTGGATTTCATTTACACGGGTCTCGGGTGTGCTTAAATTGAATGTTAAGCATGGTATTATGTTGTTTGTGTGCTGATGATCCCTTGATTCATTGATTTACTGTAATTTGCCTCAGCTTCAATACTTACCAGAGATGTGGAGATTGGGGAACTGGTGGCAAAAAAAAAAGTCTTGTTTTACCCACTGCATTCAAGTGTTGTGTGCAGAAAGTGATCTGCTAAATTTGAGCTACCGATTTTGTCAAATAGGTTGAGGACTAGCTGACTGTCCTGTGCTGCCGGTGCTTGTGAGAACTCTATGGCTGAATCTGTCTATTTCGTTTTCAGATTTGTTGATTGAGCTTGGATTTACGATTATGGCGTGATGATTTTTTAACAATGTACTGGTTCCTTTTTAACAAAATATGTAGGACTTGGGAGCATGGTAGCACATGCGTAAGCTTTGCACGTGTTCCTAGTTAGCAGTTAGGTGGAGTACAGAGCTACCAAATTGCTGCAAAAATTTCAGAGGTTCTGCCAAAAAATATTTAGAAAAAGTTACTCAACAAATAGTTCAGAAAAATGTATGCAAAAACAGATCAACAACATTGTAATGTACATCCAACCCACCGCGCCTTGAAGCTCCAAGTGAAAATTTATTAAATACATAAGGAAAGAAAATAAAAGACAAATCACACCATGGGTTGTGCACTAAGTACACATGCGATTGCCATGCAAGATTATGTACTTACATCCGGTCTGTTAAAGAAAATCATTTTTCCTATCATATGTCAGCAATTCGATAAAAGGGTCTTTAAAATGATGGTCTCCCTTTATCTTTTACCTAAACCATATGTGTATTGTTTCCTGTCTCTAATGTTAAAAGAAAAATACAGTACAAATTTTATTGGCACATGATCCTGCTTCAGACTCTGCCATGGGTTGTCGCCATCTTGTACACACCACCATACAGCAACCTCGATCTGCTTTCTAGTAATGAGATATTTCTCCTCCATAGCCAGTAGGTGCCTTTGCATCTGTCAGTGCCATCTAGCGGTGGCGAGGCCGAACAACGATTACTTCGATACTCCCTCCATTCCTAATTCTAAGTTGTGTTCCTTCTCTACCTTTTGAATTCTGATTATACCCCTCCGAAAATAATCCCAAGTACTCCAGTTCCGACTGGTACATGCACTCAAGAATTAGGACACACTCCTGATAAGGCCTTGTTTACTTCTAGGGTATTTGAGGTGATAGGAGAGAATTATTTCGTATCTTGAAATTTCTCAGATAGGTCGTTTACTGACCGGGTTTGGACTTTGGAGGAGATAATTCCGGAATATCCCCATAAATCCCCTTCACACTAGTGTATTTTTGGCTAGATTAAAAACTCTCCATCATGGTAGAGTATTTTTGAGAAATGGTATTTGAGGGGATTGATGAGTATTATGTGAACACCAAATCCCTGCATATCTCCACATCTTTTGAGGATAAAAATATCGGAGAAGTAAACAAGCCCTAAGTGGTGTAAAAAGAAGATCCCGAGAACCGAGTATCCCTCTCTCCCATATCCATTTGTATCTTTCCTCCTCGATCGGTGTTCTAAAACTTCATGAACATACACACGGTCAATAAAAATGTCATGAGTAGTAAATTGGGCTACTATACAGACAAGATTGGGCAATTTTCTATTTCACATAATATATGTTCAATTTTCGATCAAAACTTAGTTGTGTTAGATACATTTTATATACAATGTCAAGAAAATCCCTACTTTTGTAGTTGCTAAACTATGAGTTGACAGTACACAACTGCTGCTTGGTGTGAAATTTTTTATAAGTAAACAATCATAACAATGATAATAAATCCACATTTGCACCAGTAGATTTTTTTAATAAGAATTCGAGCTGATTACATGAAAATAATATTAGAACAACACCACCATTTGTACCACGTTTAGATCAAGAGTGAAGTGATAGTCATGTCCCTTATGTGGAAGATATGTATGAAAACAGTAGCGCAAATAGTATGTCGTTGGCGTGATGGATGGACAGAGCCGAAGAACCCAGACCATGGTGTTACTAGATGTTCTTGGCAGAGAGGTATTCTTTTACTAAGGGCTGCAAGATATCAGAGCTAAATGGGTAGAGGGACTGGCCGCAGTACTGAATTATCAACACTTTGAGAAGTTCTGCAGAAATGAGGAGCACAACAAAATGGCAGTATTACTTATGCAATCGGCAGATTGCCTTTTGTGATCACATAACTGCAAGGATATTCATGCCAGGAGATAATTAGAGCAATTTCTAGCCCACCTCTTCCGTGTATCAAGCAAAGACAAGAGCGATGAGGGGCAGAAGACAACGAAGGCCAGGTACTGATCGGACCTTCGAAACACATGGCGTCATTATATTGTTATATATTATATTGTTATATTGATGGTAACACTATGCAAAAGATCCCTCCATGTAATCTAACAATGATCAGATCGTCACAAGCCATGCTACACAAAACGTCATACATGATAACCCCGTGCGGAAGCTTCTTCCTCCATGTACTGCAACAAATGATCAGACCGTCGCAAACCATGCTCCACAAAATTTTATCAATCATCAGATCATCGAAAACAATGGTCCCCAAAGTGCACTGAACACTGGGACCTTTTTTTTTGAAATGGGGAGCAAAGCCTTGGCCTCAACATCGAGCCCCGCACACAGCCTAATTTTATTGCATAGTTTGAAGACAGAGACAGTGGAAAACAACAATGTTCCGTGTAATGAAGCCAAAGCTCAGACCATGGTAACAGTGAAGAAGCGCAACAAAGATTTCATCAAGGTGTATTACCAGGATTTGGGTTTAGGGTTTACTGAAAGGACAAGGTACATTAAACCTACAAAGTGACAAAATAAACAAGTAATAAATAACCACAACAATCGTAGCAGAAACAACATTCACACCCCAGAAATATTTGAATACGAATTTGTGCCAATTACATAAAATTAACAGAACATCGGCACCCAACAAATTAGGTGAAATGTTTATTCTTCCTATTTCAAATGTGCCTCTGTATTGGGAACGGCAGATACTTATAGATAGATAGACAAAGAAGGATATATACTCATAAGAAAAAGATAAGATCCCTAAAAGATTCAAGTTGAGCAGGAAGGCAACAATAAAAATAAATATGAATGAGAAGTGGCATCTTGGTAAGTCAGAAGAAAACAAAATCAAGATCCTGGTTGTCTCTCTCCATTCCGAACGAAGGTTTTCACCTACTAACAACACCACTCCTATCATTATCTGCCATTCTGGGACCTCCTCAGAGAATATGACCACACATTATTGGATTTCACCGGCAATGCTGAAAATGCCGCCATTAATCCCTATTCTCAACCAGATTCCTTGGTGTTGGGCAGGTCTAAAAAATTCTGAATAGGTTAGATGAAATGATGCATTGGGTACGCACATGTCCATTGCATAGTATAGCTTCCACAAACGAGCAATATCACGACATGCAACCAGCAGAATAAGGGTCTGGCCATCGATGTTGTACCTCACACATTTGGTACTGTTTCTTCTGTCCACCCCTACAGGAGTTTAGCAATGTTAGATAGATATGGACATCCTCTTCAGAACATAATACAAAATTATATCAAACAAATTAAAAGATAAATCCAACTGTGAATAGTATATAATCCAAAAATTGCTACGAGTAGCAAGTTGGGCTGCTATTCACAAGTATTTGTCTTTTCTGTTTCTAAAAATATATACTGAACTTGGATTTGAAACTCTTGTGCCTCCCAGATGTTCACAGCAGAGAGGTATTCTTTTCTTACGAGCTGCAAGATATCAGAGCTAAAAGGGTAGAAGGACTGGCTGCAGTACTGAATTATCAGTACTTTCAGAAGTTCAAGAGAAGTGAAGAGCACTGTAACTAGCAGCCCTACTTATGCCATCAACAGATCGAGGGCAACACTCTCAAGCATTTTGACATCTCACAACTGCAAGGATTTTCAAGCCAGAAGATAGTTAGGCAATTTTTAGCACACTCACTTCCATGACAGGGCATGCCAAGGAACCTAGCAAAGATAAAACTGATGGGGGAAGAAGAGAAAGCATGACGCAATCAATGAAGACCAGACCATCGAAAACCGTAAGGCTTATGTGGTAATCCTTAGGTCGAGTGTCGAAACCATAGTGTCAATATTGTTATCAATGATAACACAGTGCAGAAGCTGTAACCCAAGCAATGATCAGACCATGGCAAACCATGCTGGAAAAAATGGCATTGATGACGACAACATGCAGAAGCTTCCTCCATGTAATCCAAACAATGATGAGACCAGCAGAAACCATGCTACACAAAATATCTTCCACGATACAACCATGCAGAAGCTCCCTCCATGTAATCCAATCAAAGATCAAACTGTCGCAAGCGATGCTGCATAACATGTTATCAATGATAATACCGTGCAGAAGCTCCTTCCATGAAATCCAAGCAATGATCAGACTGTCGTAGACCATGCTACAGAAAATGTCTTCAATGGTAGCACTGTCAAGAAGCTCCATCCATGTACTATGCTCCACAAAATGCAATCGATGATCAGACGGCCGAAAACGAATGCTCCCATTTGTGCACCGAACACCGAGACCGTGGAGAACAACAGTAGACCGTGGAGAAAAACAGTCCTCCACATAATGCAGCCAATGCTCAGATCATGGTGATAGTGAAAAAGCATAATGAAGATTTCATCAAGGTGCGCTACCAAGATATTTGTAACACCAAAGGAACATGATATCTTAAAGTTGGTTTAATGTATCTGTCCAGCATTGCAGTCCTTCGTTTGATAAATTAACAAATGTGTTGATGGTGCAGTATGAGTTAGTAGAGATTATTACCATGGCCTGATTTTCTTCTGCAGGAATGGATTAGACTTACCACAACTACTGAACCTGACCAGCTGGGCATACGCATTACTGGAAGATCAATGGTGTAAATCTGTGCACAAATAGCATAAAATTTACTCCAATAAAAAGGGACACAAATCCCAGGAAAGACTCAAGTTGAGCAGGAACTCCGCAATAAAAATGAATATGAATGAGAAGATGACATCTTGGGAGGTCAGGAGATACAAAATGAATATCCCATTTGTCTCTCTCCACAGCTGAATGAAGGCTTTTTTTCTTCACTGAAACGCAAAGGACTTGATCATGTCAAACAACGATATCGCCGAGGGGCGCGCATTGTCGAAGACGGACGTGTTCCTGTGCTTCCACAACCACCACGCCGTGAGCATAATCAACAACGAGGTGCCCTTTGGCAACTTGCGAGGGGTGGAATGTGGCACTATCGACCACCAATCCGCGAAAATATCCTCACCCGTGGGAGGAGTTGAAGTGGATCGTATCCACGACAGTACCTCATACCAAATCGTCCCCGAGAAGGCGCATCCGGTAAGGATGTGTGCCATAGTCTCTCCGGCCTGGTCGCACAGTGGGCATCTCGTGGGGGTGTGTTAGACCTCTCCGCGCGTGTTGCTCACCCGTCCAACACTTATCCAAGCACGCTACCCAAACAAATAACTTCGGGATGCGGCCACAATTTCCAGATTAACTTCCAATATCTGATACAATCACTCCTTAGAAGAGAATGTTGTAGTAGGAGCTAGAGGTGTACTGGCCATCCGTTGTCTATCGCCGGACCAGCTTATCTGGCCCATCCGTCGGATGCACACTCTGCAGCCTGATACACAGCTAGACATATTGCTAGAGAGCTAGTGGACTCAAAGCGCTTGCAATATCGGTGATCCAGCTACGCTAAACCAGCGTTGCTGTACCGTGCATCGCTTCGTGGGGTTCTTTGGGATTAGCACGTAGAGATCTAGCGTTATCTCCCGAATAGGCTTCCTGAGCCATCTGTCTTTCTAGAAAAGCGTGGAAGTTCCGTCACCCAACAACATGAAGGTAGATGCGTCGAACACTGCCTGATCCTCTCTAGAAAACTGCATATCAATCCCGTGCCAAGGACGCAAGGATTGGCATGCATCCTCCAAAGCCACCACACCCTAAGGCTGGTCCAGATCCGGGATTCCCAGGCCTCCGTACCCCAACAGGTGACAGACTTTAGACCATTTCACATGGCAATGGCCGCCGTTGGCGTCCTTTCTACCCACCCAGAGGAAGCCGCATAGGATCTTGACCAACTTGAGAGCTTTCTTGCTAAGGCTAAGCACTATGAGCTGATGCAGGGAGATCGCCGCTAGAACCGAGCGAATCAGCTTTAAGCCTCCTGCCCTAGGCATCATAGTTGCCTTCCACGTAGGCAGCTTATCTGCAATCCAGTCGGTCGATGAGAGGCTGGAATCCTTCACTCATAGGCACCTGACTGTGAGAGGTATGCCAAGGTAGTGTGCCAACTGGCACTCCATAACCGCCGCCACTCCGGTAGCTTCCTCATCCGAGCAGGCGACTAAGGATACCGAGCACTTCGTGAAGTTGGTGCGAAGGCCCAATGCATGGTCGAAGAGCTCGAGAATGTCACACACAACGCGTAGTTCTGTCTCATCCCAGTGGCAAAAGATGACCAAGTCGCCCGCATACAGCGACACCGATGTTAGCAACTATCGGCGTGTGAGGCGCTTGAGTATCCCCAACTGTGTGGCCTTAGCCAAGACCCTATTAAGCGTGTTCATGACCAACACGAATAACGTCGGTTACAAGGGATCCCCTTGTCTCAGACCCTCCCATGCCAGATGGGGAGCCTGGCTCGCCATTGAGCATAATCCTAGTGCTAGCTGTGGAAATCAGGATGGCCATCCACTAGCTCGTAGAACCTTGGCCCGAACCCACTTTATGAAGGGCCTAAAAAGGAACCCCATGAGACAGGCTCAAAGGCTCGTGCTATGTCTAGATTGAGCATCACCCGTGGCTCTTTGAGCCCGTGAAGGATCTTGGCTATTTACTAAACCAACATGAAGTTGTCATGAATGCAGCGCTTCCAGATGAAAGTGCATTGATTGTTATCCACTAGCCACTCCAACCAAGGAGACCCTCATCGCCAGCATCTTAGTCACCAACTTCGCAAAGATGTGGATTAGACTGATTAGGCAGCAATCACCTAGAGCAGCTGCATCAGGGCGCTTAGGCAGCAATATGAGCAAGGCCTGGTTCAGGCCTTGGAAACAGCGCCCACACATTGTAAATAGCTTGTCAAAAGCAGATATGAAATGACCCTTCACTGTCCCCCAACAGTTTTGGAGGAACTCTGATGTGAACCCATTTGGGCCTGGCGCTTTGCCGTGTGGGAGGGGCTTCACCACCTCCCAGACCTCACGCTCCATGAAAGCAGCCTTGAGCTCCAAGAGGTCCTCCGAGTGTGTCCCTAGAAAGTCCATGTCTAGTGAGAACGGACGATCTATCGATGTACCCAATAGGCTCTCGAAGTGGTTAAACGGGGCTTCAGCCATGGCCGCATAGTCAGAGATGACCACGCCGTCAACCTAGATGTTGCTAATGACATTCTTCTGTCGACGGTAAGATGTGTGTTGGTGGAAGAAGGCCATGTTTGCAACGCGCTCACTGAGCCATGCAATCTTGGCCCTCTGACGGGCCATGGTGCGCTCTAGAGAGGCCAACCCAAGGTATGCATGTTTGAGGTGGGCCCTGGATCCGCGCTTATTTGGGGAGAGCTTGAGCCAGAAGCGCTCAAATTGGAACCGCTTCCTTCCTGCCAACTGAGTGGGCAATCGAGGAGGGGCAGAGATCCACTATAACCGTTGAGAGGCAGCGTGGGGAGCAGCTAATGTGCAACGCTTCCTAGTCCACTGTGACAAACACCCTCTCAATCCTTCCAAGGGTCAAGGTTTCACACTCATTCGACTAAGTGTAGCGCCTTCCATGCAGATAATCTCCTTGAGCTCGCTTTCATTCAGGAAACGCCTAAATCTGACCAACATCTGTCGGTTTAGGTTGTCGTTGTTCTTGTCCTTGTCCCGATAAATCATGTTGAGATCCCCGCAGAGAGCCCATGGCCTAGGACGAGTAGTTCGGGTAGTGCGCAACTCTGGTAGGAAGGCGATATTCAGACGTAACACGTCGCATTCTTTAATCAAATTAGTCCGTGACGGGCGCAACCAAGCCTTTCCTTCTCCAACTCCCCCTTGTCTGATTCCCTGCTGCCATTGTGCGACCGAAAGCACGTACGAGGCCGTTCCTGTCAGTGTCGTCGGCCCGGACTGCGGCCGTGCGACGGACAATCATGGGCTACTAGTCAACTACTCTACTCTCACCATGAACCGTGTTAGCTTGTGGTGGGTGGTCTCAGCGTTAATATGGCCAGAATGCCGGGGAGAGTGGGGTGATGTGATGTCCATGTCTCCCCATAGGCCGCGGTGCTAGCTCGACACATTCTTCATGTTCTTGTTTAATGGCAGATGGCGATGGTGGCATGGCCTGCCTTACTTAATACTGCCTCTAGATGCTGAATGATAGCTCGTGTTGTTGGGCAGGGTAATCATGTGGTAGTGTGTCACCCTTTTCCTAAATGAATCTATGGCCAGTATTGAGCGATAAAAACATATTTGGAAGTATTGAGCGATAAAAATGAGCCATCGAACAAGAGGACGAACAACTCCGCCAGGGCTTCGCCGGTGCCCAAGCAAGGGGAATGATGCAGGCGCCCATGATCACACGCACGCTTTAGAGGATTGCCAAGCTGTAGGTGCGCCATGAACCGATGGCCAGGTTGAGGCCCCGGTAGGACGTGCTCAGATCGGGCGACAGCAAGCACGCCCAGGACTGTGTGCAACGAGTCATTGTGGCGGAGCCATGCCATGATGCTAACCACAACGCGCGCGGCGTGATTGCCGCTACAACTCATCGGGACACAACCTATGGTCGAGTGAAGAACTTTAGGCCCATGTGAGAACATATTTGCCAGATGACTAATGCTTTTTGTCCTGTGATTGACTACCTCTATGCTTCTCTTATATCCAGTTTGTTAGCACAATGGAATGGTGTTCTTTCTAATGTTTTTTTACAAATTCCAGGAGAGGAAAATGGGGAATTTTGGCAGAAGACCTGCGAAGCTTATTCGAGTGGGCGGGTGATAGATGGATGCCTATGGTGGCAAGAAAAGATGTCATGATTCGATTGTCGCCTGCTGAGGTACTAGGAAATCAAACCAGGCCAAACCACCCATTGGAGTTGGCGACGAGTGTCCTGCCTTGCGCCTCCTCAAGCGTCACCCCATCTCGGAAGCCAAAGCCGTACTAATAACCCCCTCTGCCCCTCTCCACTGCATTAATCCTTTCAAAAACCCACCGTCCCACGCCGCCACTCCTTCCTCTCCTTCCTTCACACCTCCAGCCCTCCTTCCTTCACACCTCCAACCCCGTCTTCACCGCCGCAAAGCCCTAGCTCGCTCGCTCGGAAATAGACGTAAGCTTAGCATATGGATTCTTATGGAAAGGTGGCAGCATTTTTATGGCTCAATGGATGCAAGGCAGATCAAAAAAGATGATATTCAATGATATGCATGTAATATATCCCAGAAATCAATTGACATTAGTGAATTCTATTACTACAATGAAAGAGTGGTGCTATTAACATGAAGTTAACTTACCTTCAATAATGCTTTCCCACGCTTTTCCGGTGGTCGTAGCTCACTGCATTTTTCATTACCTTGAAATTCCATCTTACTTATCGATAGGTCAGCAACGAACCAAAACAATTCCAGAATCAACACACAACGCCAACCTGAAATATATAACTTATACTCCTGTCAGATGTGCATCCTACTCGTAAACAGTCCTATTTTAGATAATCCATTTGCACTTTATCATAAGATGATCAGAAGATAGAAATGCAGTATGCTAAACGTGTGAGTGGCGATTCCTCATCACCGATTCACAATAAAAACCAACCCAATAGCCTATCGATAAGCCGACACATGCAATCAGGATTTCAAACATATGCAATGGTGCACCTTTTATATGCTCTTCCCTGAGTTGCAAAATTACCTTGAGAAAGCCCACATTTTGCTGTCTCGGCATCGTCGGCGCCCTACAAAATCCTGAGGAAATCGATAATCGTCCCCTGCTTCATCCGGAAACCTAACAACAATCCATCCAAGTAGAAGAATGAAAATGAAAAAATACGGTAAGGAAACAGAGACAAACGAAAATGGCGAGATTGATCGAGCTCGGGCATGGAAGTACACACTGATGATGGGCTTGGGGGCAGGGCAGCAGCAAGGATTAGGTGGAAGTAGAAAATGTGACGGCTACGGTTAGAGGTCACATAGGAGCAGCTCCTCGTCCCGGTGCCCCAAGCCATAGGCCACAACAGGTCGTTTCGTGCCACACGTGTGCCATGAGCGGCAGCACCACAATGAGGCATATATACGCCGGAGATCAAGCAGAAGCATCACGGCACGAGGTTTTATAGGGCCGTCCATCCTGCAACAAAAAGAAATACCTCTAAGTGAATAAACCGATGCAAGCCTAATGAAAAGAAGTTGTGTGCTTGACACTTCAAGTTATCATGTACAATAGGCAACAACCCACCCACAAGATGGCCCTTGGTTCAGACCCTACCCCTGAGCCTTTGACTCCTGCCCCAACACGCGGAGAGAAGAAAAGGAGAGCCACCACCACCACCTCTCGGCTCACCCCTACTATGCATTATCGCCATCTCGCCTATCTACACAAGCCCGAGGCGAGGTCGGAGGACGTCCTTACCACCGAGTTGGAGGACGAGGCAGAGTAGGAGGACGGCACCACTACCATCGATTCTGAGGATGAGGTGGAGTGGGAGGCCACCGCTGAGTTGGAGGACGAGGCGGAGTGGGAGGATGCTAGCGCCACAGAGTCGGAGGACAACGTCCCAACCTTGTGTTAGAGGACGACGCGGGGGACGGCGCGGACACGGGAGAGCCCAATAGCTTCAAAATGCTCTTTTCTGCAATTGTGGCCCAGGGAATCATTATTAAAGAAAACCTCCCTTTCATTTGCAGCATTGCTAAGGATAGTCAGTGAACCATTTTGCAGAATTCTTCCATTAATCACATTAGTACAGAAAACCTCCCATCCATTTGCAGCATTGCCAAGGACATTCTGTGAAGCATTTTGGCTTCTCCTGAATCAGCTTCTACTGTGACTACTCCAACAGTAATATTGAGATCTTGATCTACATATTTGTAGAACTTCTCCAGACATTGTTTTTCCAACTATTTGACCTTCCCATTCGATTTCTTTACAAGTAACTGATGAGGGCTTTTTAGAACGCTTTGATGGTGAGGTCCTCAAAACATGTTCCTCTTCAACTATATCCTCCCCCTCAGCTTCATCATTTTCATTTTCTTCGTGTTCCTCAATTTCCTTTGGTTCATCATTCTCATCTCCCTCCTTTGAGTCCTCTGCGAAATGGGTGGAACAATAATCACCCCATAGCTTGCTGATCAACCTTGTAGTTGCGGCACACATAATTTCTTTTCTCTACTAGGCCCATTTTTGCAGTTGAGTTTTGATTCTCTCCTATCATTGCTTGAGACTTTTTCTTCATTGCTAACTTTTGTGTGGCTTCTTGCTTCCATCTTCAAAACAAGGCCTGTGACAAAGGCACTTAGTCAAATGGACTCATCTGGGTACATCGCGAACTGCTTAGGATATCCTTAATATATGCATCCGCCTGCACAGTGAAGATGAAAATAAAGGTGCATTAGTTTAATTCCTCTATACTGAAAACATAAAAATATTGGAAGCATAATGGGTCCAGGAAAGTACCTCTAGTGAGAATAAAAAACCTTAAAAGATATTCCCCAAAGTCAAAGTTAAAAACATGCCTTTTCTTTCTGTGTTTGTATTCCCAAAACCCCGATTTCCTTCATGATCTCCCCTGCCGCAGATTCCCACAGGGCCCAAAACCCTGGGACACATTTAGCACCCAAACCTCGGGAGCGCCCCTCCCTTTTCTCCTCAGTGCGGTGACCACAAGTGTTCTTCTCCGAACCAAGTAGGATTCGCAAATTTTGTTCGTAGGATTTAAAAGATATAATATACTATTTGAGTGATCAACTAGCACGGGTCACAATCCATATCAGTTTGACCGATCAATTTCAGTAATACATTCCAGTTACAACAACACCAGTGTGTTGTTAAGGTGAAAACTTAATGTTCTTCAGTAACGCTTGCTCACGATATTTCCAGCAGCGCTAGTTTCACGCATAAATTCTGGTGGCAACAGTTTCCCCATGCGTTTCCCCATGCATTTGCGGCAGTGATAGCTCATTTCATTGTTTATTACCTTGAAATACAAATTTACTGATATTCCTTCGATCGGTAAGCCATGAGGTAAAATAATTCCAGAATCAACACAAAACACCCCCCCCCCCCCTAACATAACTTGCGTCCTACTCATAATTAGTCATATTTTAGATAAACAATTTGCAGTGCGTCATCAAATGGAATAGCAAATAGTAATGCAGTATGCTAAACATGCGAGTGGCGATTCCTCATCACTGATTTGCAATAAAAAGGAAATAAAATAGGCTATTGATCATCCAACACACGCAATCAGAGTTTAACAGATATGCAGTGGTGTACCCTTTCCATGATCTCCCCTGAGTTGCAATTACCTTGAGAAAGCCCAGATTTCCCCTACTCGTTGACTGCACCCTTCAGAATCTGAAAGAAATTGACGGACTTCCTCTGCTTCATTGGAACAAAACCACCCACCAGCTGCCAATAACAGAATGAGACGAAGAATCACGACACGCGAGCACGGAAAAGAAGGAAAACCGAAAAAGGAAAATTGGAAATGGCAAAATCAAGCTTGGGCAGAGAAGGATGCACTTATAATGGGCTTAGGAGTCAGGGCGCAGTCAAGGCAGAGCCAGGGCCCAAGACCTGGCCGCAGAGGTTGCATTGGAGCAGCTTCTAATCATGGTCCCAGTGTCGTAGCCTTCGCAAGAGCGGCAACACGTCCATGAGCCGCGACCGGTGCATCACTCAGCGCCATCTTCTACAGGGCCGGTGCTAGCTCGTCTCTCATCCTGCAAATCACAGGTTGCTCCTCCAGGTACGCTTCCTATCCCGAGTCACCCGCGGGGCCACCGGCATACCTCCAAAGCCCATCTTTGTTCCCTTCAACACCCGCTGTCGCGATTATCATGGGATGCGACGAACAAGACATGACTATTGCTGTTGATGGTGTACCTCACACTTTCATATTATGCTGCTTCTTGCCATCCCTACAGAGTTTAACAGTGTTAGACCTATATAAGTGGACATCATCTCTTCTAGAACACAACACAAAATTATTCCAAGTAAATTCTGCAAGAATGCACAGAAGATAGATTGCCAGGAAAAAATGGCACCTAACATTCAAATGCTGATCGTAGTGTACAAATGTATCTAACACATTTTAGTTTCATACGAATGGAGAGTGAGTACTTATTGAGTCTGGTTGTTAAAACGGGCAAAATAAGAATCTGTTTGGAAGGATGAGCTGGTGATAGAAGGGTCATTATACTTCTACAATCATCATTTGCCCTGTTCTCTAAATAATCAACAACACCAGTGTATTCAGCTATGAAGGTCACATCCTTAATATCTGCATCCGCCTGCAGAGTGAAGCAGAAAATAAATGGGTATTAGTTTAATTCCTCTGCATTGAAAAACAAAAAAATGTTAGAAGCATAATGGGCCCAGGAAAGTACCCCTACCAAGAGCAAGAAACTACAAGATGTGGATGACACTCTCCACTTTTCTCCATGGATCTGCAAATCTCTATGGTTTCTTTATCTGCTTTTGAAAAATCCTCGAAATCGAGGAGTGTATCGTTAAGCACCAAGAGAACCAAAAATATAATATATTGTTTTAAGTACAAATTTGTTAGAAGGAAAATATAATATATTGTTTTGAGTACGATGACGACTTCCGACTCCCTGATCCTAGCAGAGAGTGCGGAAGTAGATCTCCTGGTTGGAATACCTGCAGCACTTTGCCGTGCCACAACAAAGCACTCCCTTTGCGCGCGCATCCCCAACTCGGGGCCGCAGTTGCAAGAGAGAAAGAGAGAGAGAATGAGATTTGGGAAACCTGTGATGAAGCCATTCTAGTTACACCAATGCGCTCCTCTCCACTGCATCACTCCTTCCAAAACTCATCACTCGCATTTCATAGTTCCCCACTCCTTCCTCTCCTTCCTTGCCACCTCCAGCCCTATCTACGTCACCGCATCAAAGCCCTAGCTAGCTCACTTGGAAACAGACATAAGCTTAGCATATATATTCTTATGGAAAGGTGGCAGCTTTTTTATGGCTCAATGAATGTGAGGCAACATATCCCACAAATCGTTCAACATTGGTGAATCCTTCCAAGCTTGACCGATCTATTTCAATACAAAATCCACTTTCTACATTGAAAGTGTGCTACATGAAGTTAATTTATCTTCAATAATGTGTTGTCATGCATTTCAGGTGGCGATAGCTACCCAGGTAATTTCGGTGGTGATAGCTTTCGCGCGCATATCCGACGATCATAGCTCACTACATTTCTCATTACCTAGAAATTCCAGTTTACTGGTATTTTTATCGACCAGTCACCCGTGACCTAAAACAATTCCAGAATCAACACACAACAACACCCTATAATATATAATTTTCAGTCAGATTGACTATGCATCCTACGTGCAATAAATCCTATCTAGATAAACAATTCGAATTTCATCATAAGATGATCAGCAGATAGTGATGCAGTAAGCTAAACATGCGAGTGGTGATTCCCCATCACCGATTCGAAATATAATACCAGTCCAATAGCCTATCAACAAGCCAACACATGCAATCATAATTTCACAGATGGTGCATCGTCGGCACCCTACGAAATCTCAAAGAAATTTTCAATTTTCCTCACCCTGCGCGAGATGCTGGCGCTGCTCCCGCAGCTTCGGCGCCGCGCCTCATGGAGGATGAGTGGGACGCCGTCGTGCCTAGGGACGTTGTTCCGGTGCTCGTCAACACGGCCCACCGCAGAGAAGGATTCACCTTTAGCTTCACGATGGAGGTGCAACTCCGGGTGATACACGACGAGCAGGCTCTCATGATGGCGTGCAAGGAGTGGCTGGCATCAGGGGAGAGACTGCCCCATCTAGAGCAAGAAAGCACCGCAGTGCGTTTCTGACTGGTTCCCCACGGCGGCGACGTGCCCCAAGTGCCGAGACAATGTCTGGCTCTCTGCTTTGTCAGTGTTCATTGAACGGACCGATCTTGGGTAGTTCAGTTCCTCTCGTTTTTTTTCCAAAAATATTGCAAGGCTGCCGTCGGTCGCCATTCGTTGTTCTTGAGCTCGTGAGGAAACATCGAGATACTACTTCATTCAGATGGTGGAACTTGATATTGATACTGCATACCATGAATGTACCTTGCCGTTCGGAGAAAACATCATCAAATAAAAAATATATATCATGTGGTTGGCTACATGCCTCTGGGTTTTTTCTTCTTCTTTAGCGTCTCAGATGATTTGCACCTAGTTGAATATTTCGATCCCAGTAATTTTGTGATAGACTACCGTGCGACAGGTTCCTTGAGTTTCGATATGATTTTGGAGAATCATTCTGACCGTGCAACGCCGAATTCTGAACAGCAGGCGGCAACACTCTGATCTGATTGTGTGTAGGACGAATAGGTAGACCGAGGAGAAGAGCATGTAGTGTTAGGATGCAATGGATGAACATATGGGGAGGTGGTGGTGCATCGCCCCAATGGATGGATGGTGGGGGCACCGTCTTGCGTTCCACCTCGGCTGCATCCCTAAATGATTTCTCAACGCATGGTGATGTTAGAGACAGTATCGGCAATTGGACGTGAGGCCAAGTTCACAGGAAAAATGGTTGTAGGATTCAAGGATGGTTGTAGGATTTCGAACAAAGATCGATGCGGCTTTGTACCCAGAAACCCGGTGTTAATTTGCTAGTGAAGTTTTCTTCTACAAAAGCCAATCAATCGTGTTTTGCCCCACTATTCATGTTTCTCCAGATCTCCAACCTTTTTTTGTGTGTTTTCATCTACTCTCTCCGATCCAAATTAATAGACTTAGATCTGTATAGATTCGGATGTATCTAGTCATGTTTTACTGCTAGATACATCCATTTCTAGTTCATCATATATTGTTGACATACTCATTTACTGCCTCCATTCCAAAATGTAACCCTGCTAGCAGTGGTATTATGTATTAGCGGTCTTATGTTGTACCTATTTGGTCGACAGTTAATTAGTCATTCATGTGGTCTGCTGAATGTACCTGCCATTGCATGTACATTTTGTATGATTCCTTGGTAACATTCTATATACATGCTTTCAGATACTATATCCCTCCTAGAGGCAAACAACACAGGAGGCAGCATGCCGACGGGCTGCGACCCGCACATCACATCAGATATCAAGCAGAAGCGCCAGCTTCTTCAAGGCCATCGTTAGGGCATTGGTAATTTTTTTCTCAAGTCTCATCCCTTCTATCTTTGATATTCTTTCTTGTTTACGAAATCCTTTCACATATGGTGTCATTTATAGTACTTGTTGTTTCCAAAATCTTTTACATTGGTGTCTTGATTCTTTTTTATCCTTTTGAATTGGTCTTGGGAAGGTGGGACAATAATGCAAGATATCATGCTATCGTGCGAGAAAGGTATATGATACACAAGTTTAACGAAGCTATATGATTCTAATTTAAAGAAGTTGTGTGCTAGACATTTCAAGTTATCATGTACAATAACCAATCTACCGTGACTTACATCAACTAAAAAGCAAACTTACTACCAAAAGTTTGTCAAGTTTTTATTACTTTAAGCTACTAAGTCCTTAAAGTGGGGACCGAGAATTCATTTTTGGATCATCCTATATCAAATTACTTTTTAATAATTGGACATAAGTTTAGCATATGGATCTTGGAATTGATCTCCAGTTGTAACAAACCAAGGGAGAAAGGGGGAGAGGATTTTCCCCACGTCCGTGCCATGATCGGGCGGACTTGAACCCAACTCTGGTTTCAATCCCTGTTGCCAAGTGCCACCAATTTAAGGTGCAACCCAAGCACTATGTGTCCTACTTAATCCTAACTTCCACTCATGGAAACGTGGCAGCTATTTTAGGCTCAATAAATGCAACGCAGATCACCAAGAGGATATACATGTGGCGTACCACAAGAATCAATGGAAGTTACTCAATCGTTACATGCTTGACTGGTATATTTCAATGACACATTCTTATTACTATCATCAAGAGTGCCATTAACATATACATTTTCCCAAATGACACTTTTCCATGTATCTTCATCAATGATAGATTTCATGTGTAGTTGTAGTGGCAATAATTTTCCCACAGATTTTTAGTTGTGACAGCTCGCAGCATTGTTCATTGCCTATGAATTCCAATTCCCTGGAGATACTATTGTATCAACCAGTCAACATACAACCAAAACAAATCCAGAATGAACATGAACCCTGAACAAAATACAAGTTTTGCCCCTATCAGTTACACTACAGGACGCGCGCGCTACGCCGAGGGCAAAAAACCGTCGGCGTAGCCTAAAATGCCCTCGGCGTATGCTACGCCGACGGCTGCCCTCGGCGTAGCCTCCTCGGCAAAGGGCTCCCTCGGCGGAGCACATAGAGGCCGTCGGCGTATCAAAATGCCGTCGGCGTATGCTACGCCGAGGGCAATGCCGTCGGCGTAGCGGCCGTCGGCATAGCTTGTCGACCGGTTGCAAAAATATTTTTTAAAAAAAATTAAATTTTTTATTTTATTTTTTTTTCTTAATTTTTGAATCTTTGAACTGTTTGACTCGTTAATCTCTCACTTTGAACATTTTTAACACTAATTACACTTAATACTTAATTAAATTGCAGTCTTGGTCGAACTTCCCGGAAGGTCACCCATCCTAATACTACTCCAGCTCCAGCACGCTTAACTTCCTCGTTCTTTCAGAATCTGTTTCCGCAAAGTAATTCATACATTGTTGTCAATACTATGATACCAATCCTATTAACCCTTATATCAACATGTCACATGTTTGTATTTTTTGAAATTACAAACAATTATTTAAATAAACATTAATGAATAAGTAAAAATATTATTGAATTCAAATAAAAATATAATAATTTTACTTTTTTGTATTTTTCTATTTAATATGGAATAATTAATATCTTTAAATCTATAAATCGGAATTTAACAAATAATATGTCTAAATTGATCAGAAAAATGAGAGGAATCCAAATATGATATCCATATCAACTAATCACAAACCCTCCGTTTTTGAATTATCTATTTGGTGGTTGCTTTAGAAAAATGGCTTTTTGGTGCGATGAAAAGGAAAACTTGCATTCCTTCTGCAACATTGTTCGCCATCCCATGATGCATGTGTATGCACAATATGGGAACATTATCACAAACTATGCCTTGATTCTAGCCATAACATTGGTCATTTGACCCGAAAGCCAAGAAACCTCGAATGAGATAGGTCATTTTGTGAAGGTTTTTTTGAAACATAATCAATATATCAAGTTTAATATTTTTGCTTATAACTATGTCACATAATATGACACCACGCGAAGGTTTCGCATTGTTTCGATCGTTTTTGAATTTTTTATGCCCGTTTTAAACTATCGTCAAACTTTGTCGAACGGCGGGCATGAAGATTCTTAGCTCGGGGCCGAGCCTCGCTAAACTTGCATTGGATCTTTGATAAAATAGCATATTGTGAACCTAAAAATGATTTTTGTAAAAAAACATGAGCATCGGATCATGTACCTGTAGTTCATATCTGACCCACTTTCTACCGATTCGGCAGGAATTTGTCTTTTTTATCAGAGGTGGACGGAAAGGTTTCGGAACCCCCTGTTGGGACATTGTCCATATAAGGTGGTATATTATTTTTGTAAAATGTGATGGTACCATTTTGAATTAGCCATTTGGTGGTTGCTTCACAAAATCGTCCGTTTTTTATGATCGGAAAATGGGAAATGGCTTTTTGGTACGACGAAAAGGAAAACTTCCTCCTGCAACATTGTTCGCGATCCCATGATGCATGTGTATGCATAATAGGGGAACATTATCACAAACTATGCCTTGATTCTAGCCATAACATTGGTCATTTGACCCGAAAGCCAAGAAACCTCGAATGAGATAGGTCATTTTGTGAAGGTTTTTTTGAGACATAATCAATATATCAAGTTTAATATTTTTCCTTATAACTATGTCACATAATATGACACCACGCGAAGGTTTCGCATTGTTTCGATCGTTTTTGAATTTTTTATGCTCCTTTTAAATTATCGTCAAACTTTGTCGAACGGCGGGCATGAAGATTCTTAGCTCGGGGCCGAGCCTCGCTAAACTTGCATTGGATCTTTGATAAAATAGCATATTGTGAACCTAAAAATGATTTTTGTAAAAAAACATGAGCATCGGATCATGTACCTGTAGTTCATATCTGACCCACTTTCTACCGATTCGGCAGGAATTTGTCTTTTTCACCAGAGGTGGACGGAAAGGTTTCGGATTCCCCTATTGGGACATTGTCTATATAAGGTGGTATAGTATTTTTGTAAAATGTGATGGTACCATTTTGAATTAGCCATTTGGTGGTTGCTTTACAAAATCGTCCGTGTTTTGTGCTCAGAAAATGGGAAATGGCTTTTTGATGCGACGAAAAGGAAAACTTTTTCCTGCAACATTGTTCGCCATCTCATGGTGCATGTGTATGCACAATATGGGCACATTATCACAAACTATGCCTTGATTCTAGCCATAACATTGGTCATTTGACCCGAAAGCCAAGAAACCTCGAATGAGATAGGTCATTTTGTGAAGGTTTTTTAGAGATATAATCAATATATAAAGTTTAATATTTTTCCTTATAACTATGTCACATAATATGACACCACGCGAAGGTTTCGCATTGTTTCGATCGTTTTTGAATTTTTTATGCCCCTTTTAAATTATCGTCAAACTTTGTCGAACGGCGGGCATGAAGATTCTTAGCTCGGGGCCGAGCCTCGCTAAAATTGCATTGGATCTTTGATAAAATAGCATATTGTGAACCTAAAAATGATTTTTGTAAAAAAACATGAGCATCGGATCATGTACCTGTAGTTCATATCTGACCCACTTTCTACCGATTCGGCAGGAATTTGTCTTTTTCACCAGAGGTGGGCGGAAAGGTTTCGGATTCCCCTATTGGGACATTGTCTATATAAGGTGGTATAGTATTTTTGTAAAATATGGTGGTACCATTTTGAATTAGCCATTTGGTGGTTGCTTTACAAAATCGTCCGTGTTTTGTGCTCAGAAAATGGGAAATGGCTTTTTGGTGCGACGAAAAGGAAAACTTTCTCCTGCCACATTGTTCGCCATCCCATGATGCATGTGTATGCACAATATGGGCATATTATCACAAACTATGTCTTGATTCTAGCCATAACATTGGTCATTTGACCCGAAAGCCAAGAAACCTCGAATGAGATAGGTCATTTTGTGAAGGTTTTTTTGAGACATAATCAATATATCAAGTTTGATATTTTTCCTTCTAACTATGTCACATAATATAACACCACGCGAAGGTTTCGCATTGTTTCGATCATTTTTGAATTTTTTATGCCCATTTTAAACTATATATAATTTCTTATGTTTTACTTAATTTTTTATTTATAAATGTGTAATATTTGAGTGTAGATAGATAGGTCTTATTTTTCTGCAAATTTTGATATATTATTTGTATTTTTCCGAATTAGAATGATTTAGTTATGATTTTTCAAAGTTTAATGAGATAAAATAAAAAATAGCTACGCCGAGGGCAGCCGTTGGCGTATGCTACGCCGAGGGCAGCCGTCGGCGTAGCATAGGATATGCCGAGGGCAATTCTACGCCGACGGCTGCTTGGCGGAGCTGGCCTAGACGATGGCTACGCCGACGGCCCCGATATTTGGCCGTCGGCGTAGCGACTGGCCGTCGGCGTAGCTTCCCATTCCTGTAGTGTTAGGTGCATCCTACTCTACCCGTAATCACTCATATTTTAGAAAGAAGTGTTCGCACCACGTAATGATCAGCAGGTTCTCCAAATGGCTACTTGGCATCACTCATTACAAAACCAATTCAATAATCTATCGACTATTCATCAATCTCTATCTCTACTATCTAAAAAGAATTTAGGTGTTCCGTTTTCTGCCTGTCGCACTACGTCGTCGCGTTTCGTCGCGCCTCGCCCGTTTCACCCGTCCTTCCACGCGTGATGTGCCCTTTGCTCTGCGCCCCCGTTGATCCCTCCCCGCTACGATCTCACCCTGACCGCATCTCCCTCCGCAGCACCGGCAATCCCCGCACATCTCTCTCTTCCTTGTGGCCGGCGACAATCTCTCCTACAGCCACCACGCACGGGCCCTGCACCTCCCCTCGCCATGCCCTAAACGTAAGGCAACGCCACAGCCGAACTAGAAGCGGCAGAGGTCAAGTGGATCCCAGCCTTCCAACTCCACAACTGACCCTCTCTGGATGTTCCGCCCACCGGCGCCCCTCTCCAGATCCCCTACACACAGAACAACCGGCCGCCCTCTCCTCCCCCTTGGTCCAGCGCCGGCTCCTGCAAGAGGGCTACAGCCCTACCCTTCCGGCATTTGGGGAGGGTCGAGGGTCGCCCCTCCGCCCTCTCAGACTCCTCTGCCGAAGCCACTTATCTGAACCGCTGTGCCAACGACTAAGACGAGCCTTGGCCTGGACTCCCAATCACACGCCATTGCACGCTGCATCCAAGATCGACGAGGAGTGTTGAGCTCCCTGCAGTCATTTGGTTCTAGAGGTATGCTATCTATCTGTTTGAAATTATTTCTTCTGTGTATAGTATATAATCTCGGAGTAGTGACTTAGTAATTGTTGAGGAACATGCGTCTTATCTCCTTATTGTACATTGGTGTCAAGCATGACCGTGTTCCATCTCGATATATTCTGTATCCAAACTCCATGCAAACAATGGAGTCACCTCTAGACAGATGTCGATAGTCTTGTAGACCATGGTGAGATTTTTCATCATACAAACCTTTATTTGAATATAATCATGTGGATCTGTTTCGTGTTTGCTAGATTCGGTCAAAATGTAGGTTTATTGATATGATTAAATTGGGCTTTATGCTGGCCACGAAACTTTGCCTCTAACATTTAGGAAGTTTGGAGAATAAATAATCGGCTTACGTCTATTTTTTCTGTAGCATGTAGATTTAGACATACGATTTGTATGTCCTTTCTGATGAGCTAATGTGAACATACAGGTTTTTATGTCCACAAACAGCGACCGAATTGATTCAATTTTATTTCATCTCAGTACAAATACTACAGCGCTACTGAGTGCTCTTTTCTAATACAATTGTATTTCCCACTATAATTGCTTCTGTGTATATGATCTATTACAGTATTAGGGCTACCGATTTGTTATGTGTATAGATGAAACCACAAACATAAGCTTGGCAATGGGTAGGGTAGGGTTTAGTCGGTGATGATAAAGGAAGAAAATGACAAATGTGCAAAGCAACAATGATACACTCTTGTGACTCCATTATCTTGTCCAGTTTTCTCCTTTGCAATGAGTTTCATCGGTATGCAACCGCTCTCTATTAACAATGTGTTCACACAGTTTCAATACAACATATTGAAGAGTTGACCAGTCTCATGTGTATGTATGTCCCATGTGTACAAAACTAACTCTTGGAACTTACAGGTCATAGCCACACAGTTCTACTCTGGGACCTGTGCTTTAATTTTGAGATTGATCTCAAAGTCAAGGGCAATGGAACACCACCTGAAGACAAGGCTTTGTACAACAATCTTGATGACTTTGTAACATTGGCCATGCCAGACCAGTGGTAGTGCCGAGAAAGCACAACAATACGGAGGTCACGTTGTCTCATCTGCAAGACATCGTGGAGGCGACCATCACTATATCTGTCATGGAAATAAAAGGCTTTCTTTGCACTTTTCACAGCTCACACCATGAGCATTCATGATCGCATGGTGCTTCTGGACCCACGAAGTCATAAGGCGGTCATTGATGAAATCGGACAAGTCAAACTGCAGCGGCGTATCGTCATGTGGAGGAGTGGCGGGCTTATCATTCGTGTCTGGGATGCCTGCCACCAAGCTGCTACAGAGGGTGGGCATTTTGTGGTAGATTTCAAACCCTCAGTGTGGCTTGCGAAGCGAAGGTCGGTTCAACATAGGTTTAATAAGCCGTGTGTTGTCGGCACCTACCATTGCTTTAAAAATACACATTTCAGCTCAGGGGCATATACATTACAAAGTGCATGGCTAAAGTGAAAAGTTGATAGGTACTATGCATTTTATGTTCCTGTGCTTAGTGTGCCGTACTGTCCAGCTTAGTGTGCCGTACTGTCCAGACAAATTAGTTTTCTTCTAAATGTAACTTATAAAAAATACATGTTTGTTTCTCTAGCTCTCGATTGATTTCTCTGGTTATTATTAATTTTTGTTGCAGAAGAGTAATGAGGTATGGTTTAATTCTTATTACGTAGTAGCCATCCTAAGAATTGTTTTATGTAACAAGCTTATTGGGTTTCATTTTAGCTGTTGTTATGAAAAGTATAGCTTAATCTGTACACGTGGTATTTTTAATTTGTAGGGACGAAGGGATTAGTGAGATTGCCAAGGAAAAAAACACTTTAGAGGAGAAGAGCTCTGACAGGCTACACATATCATTTTACATCATTAAAGATGTCTCCTTATAATTGTATCCGTTCGGTCATTTAGGTAAGGTGCTATGATTTCCATTCAATACTCTCTGTTTTCTTTTTGGACCATGCGAGCTTGAAGAGATGTTATATTAAAAAAGAAATCATAATCAGTTTGTATAGGAGTAGATGAATTTTGTTTGCTTCAGGTTTGCTATGTTCAATCTCTTGTAGATAAGATATGTTTTAGTAATTTATACTTGACCGAACAACTGCAACATGAATTGCTGGCTAAACATTATGTTATTCCAACATTTCAGTTGAATGGTGGTCCTCTTACTCGACCCTAAGTGTACTGACCAATTTTGGTAGTGGGGAGGAGCATGAGCTAGGAGGAAGAAGAGGTACCATGGATTTGTTTTTGTGAATAAGTTGGATAAATCGGAACCAGTTACAGACGAGCACAAGTAAGGGCATGATATCAATATGCAATCCGTCGGACTTGAGTTCTCTAATTGTTTTCACTTGGACATGTGTGATTTGCTAGATCTTAGGTCGAGTGGACGCATCGAGGAGGTCCGATTGTGTGTGGGCATTGAGCTGAGAGAATTCCAGGGCCTTTAGAGTGTAGAGGACCGTGTTGGAATTTTAATCTGGTTTTGATTGTTTCTCTAATGGTTTTTATTCCTATCATTTCCTATCTTTGCCATATTACCGGTGGTTATAGATGTTGTATGGACACGACAAGCTGTGCTCGAATAAATTGTGTATGCCACTCAATCACATTTGAATACTACTCAAATCGGATATCATCTACACATTCTACCAAAGGCCATCTATTTTTGACACGACACAATTTGGGTACCAGTGCATTGCTATAGTGATCCATGTTGTCGAGATGTTCTTCCTTTGAGATGAAATTTTATGTGTAGTTGGTCTGGAACTTTATTTCAAAGTTGTTTACCATGTATAGTGTGTTTCATAACAGAGCACAATTAATAACTCTCATTTTTACTTCAAAAAAAATAACTCTCCTTTTCATTATAGGATCACGATTATATTAATGATCAATTAGCGCCCTGGCTTTAGTTTTGATTTCATGCTTTCCATTCAGGAGGAGGTATCAGAGCTAAGCTATGCATGGTTTGTAACTTTTTAGATACTCTGATGGAACAAGTGTGGTTTGATTATCTTTGTTGTGGCAGCTGGAATACCAAATGTCAGATTGTTTGGTGTAGAAGGAGACTACAACGTCCATGGCTAAAGTGAAAAGTTGATAGGTACTATGCATTTTATGTTCCCGTGCTTAGTGTGCCATACTGTCCAGACAAATTAGTTTTCTTCTAAATGTAACTTATAAAAAATACATGTTTGTTTCTCTAGCTCTCGATTGATTTCTCTGGTTATTATTAATTTTTGTTGCAGAAGAGTAATGAGGTATGGTTTAATTCTTATTACGTAGTAGCCATTCTAAGAATTGTTTTATGTAACAAGCTTATTGGGTTCTGTTTTAGCTGTTGTTATGAAAAGTATGGCTTAATATGTACATGCGGTATTTTTAATTTGTAGGGACAAAGGGATTAGTGAGATTGACAAGGAAAAAAACACTTTAGAGGAGAAGAGCTACACATATCATTTACATCTTTAAAGATGTCTCCTTATAATTGTATCCGTTCGGTCATTCATGTAAGGTGCTATGATTTCCATTCAATACTCTCTGTTTTCTTTTTGGACCATGTGAGCTTGAAGATATTTTTTATTAAAAAAGAAATCATAATCAGTTTGTATAGGAGTAGATGAATTTTGTTTGCTTCAGGTTGCTATGTTCAATCTCTTGTAGATAAGATATGTCGTAGTAATTTATACTTGACCGAACAACTGCAACATGAATTGCTGGCTAAACATTATGTTTTTCCAACATTTCAGTTGAATGGTGGTCCTCTTACTCGACCCTAAGTGTACTGACCAATTTTGGTAGTGGGGAGGAGCATGAGCTAGGAGGGAGAAGAGGTACCATGGATTTTGTTTTTGTGAATAAGTTGGAGAAATCGGAACCAGTTACAGAAGAGCACAAGTAAGGGCACGATATCAATATGCAATCCGTCGGACTTGAGTTCTCTAATTGTTTTCACTTGGACATGTGTGATTTGCTAGATCTTAGGTCGAGTGGATGCATCGAGGAGATCCGATTGTGCGTGGGCATTGAGCTGAGAGAATTCCAGGGCCTTTAGAGTGCAGAGGACCGCGTTGGGATTTTAATCTGGTTTTGATTGTTTCTCTAATGGTTTTTATTCCTATCATTTCCTATCTTTGCCTTATTACTGGTGGTTATAGATGTTGTATGGACACTACAAGCTACTCGAATAAATCAATCACATTTGAATACTACTCATTTATGTTATCATCTACACATTCTACCAAAGGCCTTCTATTTTTGACACGACACAATTTGGGTACCAGTACATTGCTATAGTGATCCATGTTGTCGAAATGTTCTTACTTTGAGATGAAATTTTATGTGTAGTTGGTCTGGAACTTTATTTCAAAGTTGTTTACCATGTATAGTGTGTTTCATAACAGAGCACAATTAATAACTCTCCTTTTTTTACTTCAAAAAAAAATAACTCTCCTTTTCATTATAGGATCATGATTATATTAATGATCAATTAGCGCCCTGGCTTTAGTTTTGATTTCATGCTTTCCATTCAGGAGGAGGTATCGGAGCTAAGCTATGCATGGTTGTAACTTTTTAGATACTCTGATGGAACAAGTGTGGTTTGACTATCTTTGTTGTGGCAGCTGGAATACCAAATGTCAGATTGTTTGGTGTAGAAGGAGACTACAACGTCTTGGTTATGGGGTCAGGCCTAGAGGTTCAATTTAATTTTGTAGCAGAAATTTTCCTCTTAACTGTACTTATAATTGACGATCAGATGGTACGCATATTCAACTGTTTGATGGTATTCCCTCTCAAAGCATTTGTTGTTTTTTATGTATATAGCAAGGAATTAACTTTAGCTGTCAATTATTAAAGAATAGACCTGAGCTCCACTGTTCGTACCAACAGTTGCACTTGTTCATAGACACATTTTCACTGCCTTCCTTTTTTTTGTCATATATTCATTAATATTTTTCTCCCCTTTTTATTCTTTCTGTACTACCCTTTTTTTCTTAAAATGTTTCTAGCTTGTGAGCTATATGTGATCTGTGTTCTACTACTTGTAGATAAATCAATTGATACTACATGAGATTTAGCCACAAGTGGAGGCGACAAAACTAGCAAATTAACATGCAGATATGATTCACCCATTGGATTAGATAGAAAAAGGGTATGTTCTTCCTGCAGCTGCTAGGGCTCCGCTACCTTGGCTCCAGTTACAAGAAGGTACTCCCTCCCTTTTAAAATATTAGATGTTTTAGGTTTATGAAGAAAATGAATCTAGACTTCTTTTAGTGTGTAGATTCATCCCAAAGTTGAGTGAATCTACATATTAAAACAGTCTAGATACATTTGCTTCACAAAACTAAAACATCTTATATTTTAAAACGAAGGGAGTATTAACCGCCACAATGTTGGGCGCATGCATGGTTGTCACGGCGTGCCCATATAGCTCCTTGTGCCCAGGTAAGGTGAAGAAGTTGCCCTGCCCTTGATCGTCTTCAGGGACACTGGCATCCCAGGCACATCTTGCTGCTCCCGGTCGTCGACCGCCGCTATCCGCTCGTGCAGCCCATGCGTTGAGGTCACACTGTCACACAAAGAGAAAAATAAATAAACACCAGCCTTTGCGCAATAAACACTAATAATCATAAGCACTTTACCATGCAGACTTTGATTCCTCTGATGCATGGCCGATTCATGTAAATGACTAAAATCTGGAGTTTAGGAACCAGTCATACTAAGTCTTACTTGGAATGATCAACTTAGGTGTAAAGGTGAGTGGGGACATGATGCCCTGAGTTCAAGACAGAAATCAGAGCTGGGTTAGATTCTAAATTATTAGCCAAGAGAACGATAGAGGAATAGATATTGGATACAATTGACAGCTAATTTCTTCCAACACAGGGTGTAATGCATGCTGAACATGTGATTTGTGTTGGTAAAGTGCAAAACTGCAAATGCTCTTGAACGTTGGCACAAAATCCATCTGCAGATTATAATAAGCAATAGATACTGTTATTTTATTTTGTTGTTGGTAATGTGTCCTTTGTTTCCACAATGTGTTTTGACATAAGCAATAAGATATCGTCACTTCAATAAGAACGGCTGCAATAATTTTCATATTTTTATTTTCCTTTTTGGCGCATGACTTGTGGTGTAACACATGATGATCTATGCAGGACACTTCAAAAGAAAGAAAACACTCCATGTCAACTTGCAGGTATTTAGCCTAAAGCTACCAATTCACATCATGTAAACTTAGTAAATTGATACAAATCGGAAGTCAAACTTCTAATAACAAAACTAAAAATCATAAATATGATCACCGTATTATTGGAAAAGCACAAATATATGTCTACAGAAAATCTTGAAAATAAATGCTATCAAAAATTGGAGAGTGAGAAGGTGTATAATGATGCCTGGTGTGTATAGAAGGATACTATAAGTATGTATTACACGAAACTCGTGAAAAAATATGACAATGATGGTTAACAATTAGAACATGTTGCCCTGTTGCAACGCACGGGCAATTTACTAGTCAACAATCAAAATTCTAGAATTAACATCCCCCTCTCTATCTATCTACAACATAGAAGATCAGAAGGTGGCAATGCATCATACTTAACATATGAGCGGCGAATCCTCATCATCTCAAGGTGATCTACTAAAATCCTTTAAGCGGGCACTGAGAATTAACTTTAGTTCATCCATATCAAATTGTTTTCTAACAAGTGGACATAAGTTCAGTATATCGATTCTTATGGAAAGATGGCATCTTTTTCTATGGCCCGACGAATGCAAGGCATATCACCAAGATGATAAACATTTAATGCATCCCACAAATCAATGGACATTTGTCAATCCTCACAAGCTTGACCAATCTATTTAAATAAAACATTCCTATTACTACTCCTGGAGTATAATGAAAGTGTGTGTTATTCAAATGAAATTAATAGTAGTTCAATAATGCTTTTGCGTGTAATTTTGGTGCGATTGGTTTCCCGCTCATTTTCAGCAGGCGATAGCTCACAACACTGTTCGTTACCAAGAAACTCCAGTTCACTAATACGTGCAGGATACTACGTACTGTATTGGTAAGTCATCCATGCTACCAAATCAATTCCAGAATCAACATACAACACCTCCAGAAAGTATTAACAATTTCCCCTATCAGATGTGCATCCTACTAGTTAAGTCATACTTTAGATAAAAATTCTAAACCGTAAGATAGGACGATAAGCAGGTGACAATGTGATAAGCTACACATTCGAGTGACTGATTCCTGATCACCGATTAACAGCCTTAAGCTACACAATAAAAGCAAAATCCACTGGTTCATCAATCAGCCAGCACATGCAATCAGAATTTCACAGACAATCAATTAGCGCACCCTTTCCATGATCTCCCCCGGGTTGCGAAATTACCTTGAGAAAGCCGGCATTTCACCGGCTCCGGTCGTGTACGCCCTTCTAGATTCGGAGGAAATCGAACGATTCTTCTGCTTCATCAGGAAACCTAACAACAACTCATCCACCAAGAAAAGAGTGAGATGAAAATCACGGCAGACGAGCACTAAAATGGATGAAAACATAAAGGGAAATGGCGAAATCGAGCTCACGAAATAAGGACGCACTGATGATGGGCGGGGCGCAGTCAGGGCAGAGGCAGTGGCCGAGCGGTACGGAGGCAGAAAGTGTGGCCCCGGTCGCAGAGGAGCAGCTCCTCCTCACCCTTCCCCGCGCCACACGCCTACCACACGGAGACAGAAGGTGTGGCGTCCCCGATCACAAAGGGAGGTCCCCTTCGCCGCTAGCGGCACCACCAACGCCGACTCCAAGCCCGCCTTCGGTGCCTCCAACACCGCTTATGAAAGGTCCATTAGGGGAAGGCAGTCCAAGCCATGCGCTAGGTCGTGGTTTCGGTCGCCATCACCTCGCTCACCACGTCTGTCGTCTTCCCGCCGCCGGGCCGGCACAACGTCCTCTGTCACCCCGCCCAAGAACGAGACAAACGGGAGGGGATGTCGAGCTGCGGCAGCCCAACTTCGGAGCCTCCAACACCGGACGTCCCAGATCTCGCGAGTGGCCTCACCTTGTATGGGACACATGGGCCAACTTGATAAGTCACGCATGCCCATCAATTATTCGACAATTTAAAAATTGTTTACAAAAAATTAAAACTAAACGGCAAGCAGCATGCATGAAAAGAGAACGCCTCCTTTGCATCGTCGCATCTACCTCCGATCCAAATTAATGGACTCGGATTTGTTGGGTAACTTTTTCTCAAACATTTGTAGAGTTTGGAAAAGATGAGCATTGGAAATATTGATGTTTTGGGCAATCAATGGTAAATAGGAATATTGGAAGTAACGTTGTTTCGACCACGATCATCAAATACATTTGGGCCTATATTGAAATGACATGCATTGATGCATATTTGAGAAGTGTAATTTGGACTCTTATTAATACATTGGTATGCTCATGTAATTTGGTGTATCATATGCAAGTTTACTTCACTATATTCTGTCTATAGAATTGTCTAATAGAAACTGGCTACAGATTGAAAAGAATGTAACTTTAGATGATATATAAGAAGCAACAAAAACACTTCCAAATTTAACCCGGTTAATATTTGTGTTCAGAAGGCTCACTTTTTGACTGAAACTGAAGGAGAAGGAGGTTCAATAGAAGTGTGTGCTCAAGATCATCACATGCGAAAAAAAGAAATAATTCCATAAGTGAATAATTCGATACAAGTCTAATAAAAATAAGTTGTGTTCTCGACACTTCTAGTTATCATGTACAATGATTAGTCATCTAGTATAACTCAAACCGCAGGGCATGTCATATTTTGTACATAGTTTTACAATATTACAAGATACACGTCACATAAAACAAGGCAGCTGAAAGGCAAACTAATGACGAACAGTTGGTTGACTTTTTATTGTTGTGAGCTACTAAAGTCTTTAAGTGAGCATGGGAGCACCCAAGCAAACTAGCGCTTGCGATGACGGCGAGATGGCATCGGGCAAGGGCAATCGAGCCTTGTCCATTCGAGGACGGCGAGATCCACCCTTCCTCTAGAGTCAATGGCTGTGGTGCAAGTGGCAGTAACATATTCAACCTCTCGTTCGTAGAGCCCATAGCATAGCCTTGGGGAGTTTCTTTTGTCCGGTGCTCACGAGGATAGCATATGGTGTTGTATGCAGGAGATCAAAGAGATGCATAGAAGGCTCCAGTAGATGGAGGAGCTCGAGCACCACGGCCACCGCGTCACATGGTAATCTATCTACTCGCTAACACAGTTTCCATTTCCTTGTGTATTGGATCTTTGTTTTTTCTTGGAGAGTTTATCAGAATGAATTTTCTGCAAATTTTCTTACTTTTGTTAGTTCGGTGTGATTATTTTTTTGACTACTACATATTTGGCTTGTTGAATCGTTGATGCTAGGTGACCGGATTAGTTTTCACACTACAGGCCAGTTTCCTCATTTCTAACGAGTTCTACGAGGTTGGTATCCAAAATAATTGGGTTTAATCTAGGACTTGGTGATGCAATAGAGTATTTGTAGGTGTTTCGTGTGTGTGGATCTTTGGAACTTGTTGTTCATTGATCGGACCGATCTTGGGTAGTTCAGTTCCTCTCTCGTTTTTTCCTAGAAATATAGCAAGGTTGTTGTCGGTCGTCATTCGCTGTTCTTGAGCTCGTGAGGAAACATCGAGATACTACTTCATTCAGATGATGTAACTTGATATTGATACTGCATACCATGAATGTACCTTGCCGTTCGGAGAAAACATCATCAAATAAAAAAATATATCATGTGGTTGGCTACATGCCTCTGGGTTTTTCTTCTTCTTTAGCGTCTCAGACAATTTGCATCTAGTTGAATGTTTTGATATGATTTTGGCGTATCATTCTGACCGTGCAACGCCGAATTCTGAACAGAAGGAGGCCACACTTTGATCTGATGGTGTCCAGGACGAATAGGTAGACCGAGGAGAAGAGCATATATTGTCAGGATGCAATGGCTGAAGTATGGGGAGGTGGTGGTGCATCGCCCCAATGGATGGATGGTGGGGACACGTCTTGCGTTCCACCTCGGCTGCATGGCTAAATGATTTCTTAGCACATGGTGATGTTAGAGACAGTATCAGCAATTGGACGTGAGGACAAGGTCACGGGAGAAATTTATGGATTCAAGGATGGTTATAGGATTTCGAACAAAGATCGATGAGGCTCTGTACCCAGAAACCCGGTGTTAATTCGCTAGTGAAGTTTTCTTCTACAAAAGCCAATCAATCGTGTTTTGCCCCACTATTCCTGTTTCTCTAGATCTCCAACGTTTTTTGTGTTTTCATCTACTTTCTCCGATCCAAATTAGTGAACTTAGATCTGTATAGATTAGGATGTACCTATCATGTTTTACTACTAGATACATCCAAATCTTGATAGATTTGGGTCCATTAATTTCGACCGGAGGGAGTCCATATTCTCTTTAGATAGTTAAGAAATTCTATTGATCCTGACCTCGGCAACGACGATCGATATGGATAGTTTAGAATTGGTGAAGTGTGTGGTACATATCATGTTGAAGAAAAACATACCCTAGCACATAGGGAGAGCTGCAAAGGCTACTTTTAGGTGATCCACAGAATATAAACCATATAAAACAATCTCACCATAATAAGTATAATGTTTTAGCAATTGTTTATGTATATAAACCGATGCACACATCCTTATTTAGGAAACCAACACAAAGTGTCAAGATTAATGGAAGTAATATAGGCATGCTCTTGTATGGAAGCTAACATCTCGAGGTATATGTCTTCCCACAAATAAGATAGAACTAGAATATAGCAAACAAAGAATCAGATGGAAGACAAGATTTTATTTTGATGATTTGTTTTTTTCTAAAATCTTATAGGTGGAAAGATAGACTTTAGTGTACAATAGAGAAGTGGAATAAGAAATCTAGAACCAATATAAAAAATCTTAGTTTGATGAGTGTGATAGGCGAGAATGTTTTGGGAATTTTGAACGGATATTAATTTGCTTTAGATAATCCACCCACCCAGATGATTAAAGTAAGATAGGAATATGGGTGGAACCTAGCACCCCTAAGCATGTCTTTCCACAAATCGGAAAAATGCGAGAAGAATAACACATGATTTAGATATAACTTATTTTTTCTAATTTTCTTGATTATTTATTTTTAAACTCTTATTAAGGCTCTTGTGCAGAGTGTGGTGCCGATATTGCATCCGAGTTCTAAACTAGTTTAGCGTCGCATCAGTCGACATGACAAAGAAATAAGCAGGTTTCTTTACATTGAAACTAATATTTTAAGAACCGTCCTTTAAAAAATGGTAAATTTAGTCTTGTATGTTGGTGAAGATATGAACTTTTTTCTACATGATGTAAATGTGATAAATTGGATGTGTGTACCTTTTAAATATTGTTCTGAATATATTTAGTGTGAAAGTTCCTTTGTAATAATGTATGCCGTACATGGTAGAAAGAAAATTGTGTGCTACATGACCTCAGTGCGCACCGTTAGATAAAACCGTTATATAAAAGTCCTTTTGTCCATTGTTACCTCACGGGACGCAGTAGAAATGTTTCTTTGCTTCCAAGGATGGGCTTTGGCAAAATCCGTGATGAAGTCGTTCTTGTTCGGAGATTTTACATGTAAATATTTTTGGGTGGAAAACATGTGTAGACCTTTTATCGCATCTTGAGTTAATTTTGATTTTGGAGAACTTTGTTCCTTAGATTAATGGAAATGCTTAGGAAGATCAGGATTCTTTTTTTCCTAGTATAATTGTGATTTGGATTTATTAGCACACTAGAATTAGGGTTGTTTGTAGAGTAGGTCCATGTGCGGTTGCAATTGGTACATTTGATTTACGAGTTCTACATTATGCTATGTTTCTAATGCTAATGACATCTCGTCGGTATCTAGCGTACGCTTCTAGAGCATGATCTTAGCCAGTCTGTTGTTTACCAGTTATGTTAGTGAAGTGGATTGTTGATGTCCTAGGTAGAGGTGTTACCTTTGCTAGAGGTGTTACCTTTGTCCTTTCTGTTGCTAATGGAATATTGGAATCTAGCCTAGGTTTCTCAAAACTTTACGTCGGCTCTAGTGTCAGCTCTATTACGAGCTGGACCATATCTTGATATCTATCCAGGGAAATATAAGATTTACTACTTTTAGGCTTTGAGCTCACCCTCTTTGCATGTTCATGGTGTTGTCTCCTTTCTACTTTAATTTAGGTTCATGTAGCTTCTATTTTTCTATCAAGCATTTTCCATTTCCCCATGTGAGACTTTTGCCATCTCCAACAGGGACTTGAGATATGAAATCTAACCCGGCTAATCACGTGCTTAACCCTGATAAGCATTCATTTCGTCAACCATAAAACAAGAGTAAGGAGATGATATCTGACAAGGTCATGAACCAACGTGATGAAACTAACCAATCCTAAAAAATGGCGTCATGTCAAAATGTTACTTATTTGAATGGCCATGGAGGAAACAAGTTTCTTGTTTCGTCTAAAAGAATAAAATACTCTATCGATACATATGTTGTACAATGTGGTAAGTGCCAAAAATGGAGGTTTGTTGCTACCACAACAGAATATGAAGAAATCTGAGAGAAAAGTAGACAAGTTCCTTTTTATTTCGAACATGTCCATGGGTGGAAGTCTTGAGTTTCAAGCCATAATCCAGCGGATATATCTCAAGATGATGGGTTCTGGACTTCTGGACTTCTGGCCTTTTGGGTGATTGATAAAACTATGCCTCTCTCGGGCCCCTCTTGGGTGCAGCAAATTCGCTGATGTGTGAGTAATACTTTTTTTGCCTAGTATCGTCGTAAATTTATTCCCTAGCATTACGTAGTTCATGTTGCAATTGTTTTCTCACGCCTCCAGGTCCTAACTCTTGAGATTTTAGATGCATACTTGCTCTCTGTTTTCTAGTATAACTGCTACGCTGAATACCACCAATTTAAGCTCCTACTGCTTATAGAAGTGGACATAATTTATAATTTCATATACACCATGTCTAGTTCATCATATATTGTTGACATACTCATTTACTGCCTCTGTTCCAAAATGTAAGCCATTCTAGCAGTGGTTTTATGTATTAGCGGTCTTATGTTGTACCTATTTGGTCGACAGTTAATTAGTCATTCATGTGGTATGCTACGCACCTGTATAGAATGTACCTGCCATTCCATGTACATTTTGTATGATTCCTTGGTAACATTCTATATACATGCTTTCATATACTATATCCCTCCTAAAGGCAAACAACTAAGATCAAAGGACGTCAAAAAGTATGCCAACATATTTTTGGTCAACTTTGCTTCAAGATCTTCGCTATCTTAAGCGTATTAATGCCCATATACAGTTTTACATTCATCTAGCATGCCAATAGTTGCATCCGAGTGACTGATTCCTGATCACCGATTAACAGCCTTAAGCTACCCAATAAAACCAAAATCCACTGGTTCATCAATCAGCCAGCACATGCAATCAGATTTTCACAGACAATCAATTAGCGCAACCTTTCCATGATCTCCCCCGGGTTGCAAAAACACCTTGAGAAAGACGGCATTTCACCGGCTCCAGTCGTGCATGCCCTTCTGGATCCAGAGGAAACCGAATGATTCTTCTGCTTCATCAGGAAACCTAACAACTCATCCACCAAGAAAAGAGTGAGATGAAAATTGAGATGTAAATCACGGCAGGCGAGCACTCAAATGGATGAAAACATAAAGGGAAATGGCGAGATCAAGCTCGCAAAATAAGGGCGCACTGATGATGGGCGGGGCGCAGTCAGGGCAGAGCCGGTAGCCGAGCAGTACCGAGGTAGAAAGTGTGGCCCCGGTCGCAGAAGAGCAGCTCGTCCTCACGCTCCCCCGTGCTGCACGCCACGCACAGGGAGGCAGGTGTGTCGGCCCCGGTCGCAGAGGGAGGTCTCCTTCGCCGCCAGCGGCACCACTAGCATCGGCTCCAAGCCCGCCTTCGGTGCCTCCAACACCGCCTATGAAAGGTCCAGCAGGAGAAGGCAGTCCAAGCCATGCCCTAGGCCTTGGTTTCAGTCGCCATGACCTCCCTCACCACGTCTGCCGTCTTCCCGCCGCCTGCAACGGCACAACGTCCTCCGTTCCCCGCCCAAGAACGAGACGAATGAGAGGGGGTGTCGAGCTGCGGCAGCCCAACTTCGGAGCCTCCAACACCAGACGTCCCAAATCTCGTGAATGCCCTCACCTTGTATGGGCCACATGGGCCAACTTTATAAGTAACACAGGCCCATCAATTATTCAACAATTCAAAAATTGTTTAACAAAAATTTAGAACTAAACACCAAGCAACATGCATGAAAAGAGAACACCTCCTTAGCTTCATCGCATCTGCCTCCAATCCAAATTAATGGACTCAGATTTGTTGGGTAACTTTTTCTCAAACATTTGTAGAGTTTGGTAAAGATGAGCATTGGAAATATTGATGTTTTAGGTAATCAATGGTAAATAGGAATTTTGGAAGTAATGATGTTTCGACCACGATCATCAAATACATTTGGGCCTATATACAAATGACATGCATTGATGCATTTTTGAGAAGTGTAATTGGGACTCTTATTAATACATTGGTATGCTCATGAAATTTGGTGTACCATATGTAAGTTTACTTCACTATATTCTGTCTATAGAATTGTCTAATAGAAACTAGCTATAGATTGAAAAAACTGTAACTTTAGATGCTATATAAGAAGCAATAAAAACACCAGATTCAATCCGGTTAATACTTGTGTTCAGAAGGCTCACTTCTTGACTAAAACTGAAGGAGGTTCAACAGAAGTGTGTGCTCAAGGTCATCACATGCGAACAAAAGAAATAATTCCATAAGTGAATAGTACGATACAAGTCTAATAAATATAAGTTGTGTTCTCGACACGTCCAATTATCATGTACAACGATTAGTCATCTAGTATAACTTAGACCGCAGGGCATGTCATATTTTGTACATAGTTTTACAATATTACGAGATAAACGTCACATAAAACAAGGTAGCTGAAAGGCAAGCTAATGACGAACAGTTGCTTGACTTTTTATTGCTCTGAGCTACTGAAGTCTTTAAGTGAGCATGGAAGCACCCAAGCAAACTAGCGCTTGCGACGGCGGCAAGATGGCATCGGGCAAGGGCAATCACGCCTCGTCCAGTCGAGCACGGCGAGATCCACCCTTCCTCTAGAGTCAATGGATGTGGTGCAAGTGGCAGTAACATATTCAACCTCTCTTTCGTGGAAAAGGTGTGTGTTCGTTCATAGAGCTCGTAGCATAGCCTTGGGGAGTTTCTCTTGTCTGGTGCTCACGAGGATAGCATATGGTGTTGTATGCACGAGATCAAAGGGATGCATAGAAGGCTCCAGTAGATGGAGGAGCTCGAGTAGCACGGCCCCCGCGTCGCATAGTAATCTATCTACTCGCTAACATAGTTTCCATTTCCTTGTGTATTGGATCTTTGATTTTTCTTGGAGAGTTTACCGGAATGAATTTGCTGCAAATTTTCTTACTTTTGTTAGTTGGGTGTGATTTTTTTTGCTACTACCTATTTGGCTTGTTGAATCGTTGATGCTAGGTGACCGGATTAGTTTTCAGTCTACACGTCAGTTTCCTCATTTTGACGAGTTCTACGAGGTTGGTAGCCAAAATAATTGGGTTTAATCTAGGACTTGGAGATGCAATAGAGTATTTGTAGGTGTTTCGTGCGTGTGGATCTTTGGAACTTGTTCATTTCATTTGCTCTGTCGGTCTACACCAGTAATATGGATTTGAACATCTTTGCTAAGGATTGTTATAGATTTCTAAAAGATGGTATCCATATGTCATGTGATTGTATTTGTGCGATTCAGCTCGTGGAATCTTTGATCCCCAATGCCAAGTGATTGGATCCATTTAGTTTCTTAGTTTGTGAGAAATTCTGTGAGGTTGGTAGCCAGAATAGTTGACACATTTGAGTATTTGTAGGTGAGGTGGTGGAAGGGGACAAGGAGGGTGGGTGGCATGGCGAGGGGTGTGGGTTCAGCACTCTCTTATCGCCTCAGGAGCTGCGCAATAAAACACTTCCAGATTCAACCCGATTAATATTTGTGTTCAAAAGGCTCACTTCTTGACTGAAACTGAAGGTTCAACAGAAGTGTGCGCTCAAGATCATCACATGCGAACAAAAGAAATAATTCCGTAAGTGAATAGTTCGATACAAGTCTAATAAAAATAAGTTCTGTTCTCGACACTCCTAGTTATCATGTACAATGATTAGTCATCTAGTATAACTCAGACCGCAGGGCATGTCATATTTTGTACATAGTTTTACAATATTACGAGATGCACGTCACATAAAACAAGGCAACTGAAAGGCAAACTAATGATGAACAGTTGGTTGAATTTTTATTGTTGTGAGCTACTGAAGTCTTTAAGTGAGCATGGAAGCACCCAAGCAAACTAGCGCTTGCGACGGCGGCGAGATGGCATCGGGCAAGGGCAATCGCACCTCGTCCATTCGAGGACGGCGAGATCCACCCTTCCTCTAGAGTCAATGGCTATAGTGCAAGTGGCAGTAACATATTCAACCTCTCTTCCGTGGAAAAGGTGTGAGTTCGTTCGTAGAGCTTGTAGCATAGCCTTGGGGAGTTTCTCTTGTCCGGTGCTCACGAGTACGGATGGCAATGGGTACCCGCTTACCCTACGGGTTTTTACCCATTAGGGTAAGGGTATGATAGTAAAGTTATACCCACGGATAAGTAATTAGGCAAAAATCTCTACCCGTTGGGTATTGCGGGTGTGGGTATGGTAATGGAAAACCCGCACCCGCATACCACCTACCTAATATATTAGTAAATGACACGTGTGGCATTAGTATTATAGCATTTTTCTAAAAAGTTGTGAACTTCTGGAGTTGACGAGTGTTGCTATGTGGCTAATTGTGGTATGCTGTGTGACTGTTTTGTAATTCTTTTGATATTTTAAAGTTTGAACTATATTCTTCCTATGCAACTTATGTTTGGACGTAACTTGTTTTCTTCGCATTATCATGCGTTTGACAATGTATTTTCATTATTTAATATATATTTGCTTGCTTCATGAAACCATGAATGAATGAAAATATATGCTATCTTTTTTTATATGTTCTGTTATTACAAGTTGATTGAACTGATGGGTGGGTATTACCCGCGGGTTTTTTTACCCTTGACGGGTGCGGGTATGAGACAAAATCTATACCCATATGCGGGTGCGGATTGCGGGAAAGATCTAAGACTGCGGGTGCGGGTTTGGTTAAGCTCCACCCGCACCCAACAGCCGCGGGTGCCATCCGTACTCACGAGAATAGCATATGTTGTTGCACGCGGGAGATCAACGAGATGCATAGAAGACTCCAGTAGATGGAGGAGCTCGAGCAGCACGGCCCCCGCGTCGCATGGTAATCTATCTACTTGCTAACACGGTTTCCATTTCCTTGTATATTGGATCTTTGTTTTTCCTTGGAGAGTTACCAGAATGAATTTGCTGCAAATTTTCTTACTTTTCTTACCGGAATGAATCGTTAATGCTAGGTGACCGGATTAGTTTTCACTCTATAGGTCAGTTTCCTCATTTCTGACGAGTTCGACGAGGTTGGTAGCCAAAATATTGGGTTTAATCTAGGACTTGGTGATGCAATATAGTATTTGTAGGTGTTTCATGTGTGTGGATATCTGGAACTTGTTCATTTCATTTGCTCTGTTGGTCTACACCAGTAATATGGATTTAAACATCTTTGCTAAGGATTGTTATAGTGTTCTAAAAGACGGTATCCATATGTCATGTGACTGTGTTTGTGCGATTCAGCTTGTGGAATCTTTGATCCCTAATGCCAAGTGACTGGATCCATTTAGTTTCTTAGTTTGTGAGAAATTTTGTGAGGTTGGTAGCCAGAATAGTTGACACATTTGAGTATTTGTCGGTGAGGTGGTGGAAGGGGACAAGAGGGTGGGTGACATGGTGAGGGGTGTGGGTTCCTCACTCTCTTATCGTCTCAGGAGCTGCGCAATAAAAAACTTCCAGATTCAACCTGGTTAATATTTATGTTCAGAAGGCTCACTTCTTGACTGAAACTGAAGCAGGTTCAACAGAAGTGTGCGCTCAAGATCATCACATGCGAACAAAAGAAATAATTCCATAAGTGAATAGTTCGATACAAGTCTAATCAAAATAAGTTGTGTTCTCGACACTTCTAGTTATCATGTACAATGATTAGTCATCTAGTATAACTCGGACCGCAGGGCATGTCATATGTTGTACATAGTTTTACAATATTACGAGATACACGTCACATAAAACAAGGCAGCTGAAAGGCAAACTAATGACGAGCAGTTGGTTGACTTTTTATTGTTGTGAGCTACTGAAGTGTTTAAGTGAGCATGGAAGCACCACAAGCAAACTAGCGCTTGCGACAGCGGCGAGATGGCATCGGGCAAGGGCAATCGCGCCTCGTCCATTCAATGACGGAGAGATCCACCCTTCCTCTAGAGTCACGGTTGTGGTGCAAGTGGCAGTAACAGATTCAACCTCTCTTCCGTGGAAAAGGTGTGTTCGTTCGTAGAGTCGTAGCGTTGCCTTGGGGAGTTTCTCTTGTTCGTTGCTCACGAACATAGCATACTGTGTTGTATGCAGGAGATCAAAGAGATGCAAAGGAGGCGGCAGTAAGATTTCTAGTAGGATGGGTATGGGCAGCCCGCGTCCCACCTACTCTTCTCCACCGGACCGCGTGGGTGATATGGGTGATTTTGAGGCAGGATAGGTGGGATCCGCGGGACCTGGTTATTTTTCTCTATGAACGATGCTACTGACCGATGTAGGTGGTGGAGCACTCGAGCTAGACCGATCAAGACGTAGGGTACATGCCAACGCCATAGACGGCACATGCATGCGCCAATTATCCATGGCCGAAGGAGCATACTCCACGGTCGCCGGCGTGTAGGTGTCTCTCGGAAGTCCGGTGAATAGCGACGACTGAATCAACAAGTATTCCACGTTTGTCCCTCGCCTGCGCCGAGGTGTCTACCGGCAGACCAATGAACAACGATTGCCGATTCTGTGCGTACTCCCTCGCCGGCGAGGCGTCCCCCGCAAACCAGTGAGCAGCGGCGGCCGATTCTGCGTGTACTCCACGGCTGTCCCTGGCCGGCGCGGAGGCGTCCCCCGGCAAACCAGTGAACAGCGGCGGCTGACTGCACGCGTTCTCCACGGTTGTCCCTCGCCGGCGCCGAGGCATCTGCCGGTAGACTGGTGAACAGCGATAGCGAACTCTGAACGTACTCAATAGCTGTCCCTCGCCAGCGCGGAGTCATCTTTCGGAAGACCGGTGAACATCAGCGGCAGGCCGCGCTATGAGAAACCGCACATCAAGATTTCTAGGACGTAGGCGAGATAAGTCGGACAGTTTGCTTCGCCCCGTACGGGTTAATCGGGACCTACTTAGCGGGATAAGTGGAAAATATCTGGTGGGATGTGACGCGGGACAAACGGCTAGCCCATCCCACTTGAAATCTTAGGCGACAGCAGATAGAGGAGCTCGAGCAGCACGGCCGCCCGTGTCACATGGTAATCTATCTACTCGTTGAAACATTTTTCGTTTCCTCGTGTATTAGATCTTTGTTTTGTCTTGGAGAGTTTACCGAATGAATTTGCTGCAAATTGTCTTCCTTTTGTTAGTTGGGTGTGATTTTTATGCACGTCTCCAGGACCGCATAAAAAAGCACCCTCACCAGTCAAAGCATCTTAAACCAAATGAAGGTATTTTATGCACGACTTTAACACACTTTAACACACTTCCAAAACTCATCACTCGCATTTCATAGTTCCCCACTCCTTCCTCTCCTTCCTTGCCACCTCCAGCCCTATCTACGTCACCGCATCAAAGCCCTAGCTAGCTCACTTGGAAACAGACATAAGCTTAGCATATATATTCTTATGGAAAGGTGGCAGCTTTTTTATGGCTCAATGAATGTGAGGCAACATATCCCACAAATCGTTCAACATTGGTGAATCCTTCCAAGCTTGACCGATCTATTTCAATACAAAATCCACTTTCTACATTGAAAGTGTGCTACATGAAGTTAATTTATCTTCCATAATGTGTTGTCATGCATTTCAGGTGGCGATAGCTACCCAGGTAATTTCGGTGGTGATAGCTTCCGCGCGCATATCCGACGATCATAGCTCACTACATTTCTCATTACCTAGAAATTCCAGTTTACTGGTATTTTTATCGACCAGTCACCCGTGACCTAAAACAATTCCAGAATCAACACACAACAACACCCTATAATATATAATTTTCAGTCAGATTGACTATGCATCCCACGTGCAATAAATCCTATCTAGATAAACAATTCGAATTTCATCATAAGATGATCAGCAGATAGTGATGCAGTAAGCTAAACATGCGAGTGGTGATTCCCCATCACCGATTCGAAATATAATACCAGTCCAATAGCCTATCAACAAGCCAACACATGCAATCATAATTTCACAGATGGTGCATCGTCGGCACCCTACGAAATCTCAAAGAAATTTTCAATTTTCCTCACCCTGCGCGAGATGCTGGCGCTGCTCCCGCAGCTTCGGCGCCGCGCCTCATGGAGGACGAGTGGGACGCCGTCGTGCCTAGGGACGTTGTTCCGGTGCTCGTCAACACGGCCCACCGCAGAGAAGGATTCACCTTTAGCTTCACGATGGAGGTGCAACTCCGGGTGATACACGACGAGCAGGCTCTCGTGATGGCGTGCAAGGAGTGGCTGGCATCAGGGGAGAGACTGCCCCATCTAGAGCAAGAAAGCACCGCAGTGCGTTTCTGACTGGTTCCCCACGGCGGCGACGTGCCCCAAGTGCCGAGACAATGTCTGGCTCTCTGCTTTGTCAGTGTTCATTGAACGGACCGATCTTGGGTAGTTTAGTTCCTCTCGTTTTTTTTCCAAAAATATTGCAAGGCTGCCGTCGGTCGCCATTCGTTGTTCTTGAGCTCGTGAGGAAACATCGAGATACTACTTCATTCAGATGGTGGAACTTGATATTGATACTGCATACCATGAATGTACCTTGCCGTTCGGAGAAAACATCATCAAAAAAAAATATATATCATGTGGTTGGCTACATGCCTCTGGGTTTTTTCTTCTTCTTTAGCGTCTCAGATGATTTGCATCTAGTTGAATATTTCGATCCCAGTAATTTTGTGATAGACTACCGTGCGACAGGTTCCTTGAGTTTCGATATGATTTTGGCGAATCATTCTGACCGTGCAACGCCGAATTCTGAACAGCAGGCGGCAACACTCTGATCTGATTGTGTGTAGGACGAATAGGTAGACCGAGGAGAAGAGCATGTAGTGTTAGGATGCAATGGATGAACATATGGGGAGGTGGTGGTGCATCGCCCCAATGGATGGATGGTGGGGGCACCGTCTTGCGTTCCACCTCGGCTGCATCCCTAAATGATTTCTCAACGCATGGTGATGTTAGAGACAGTATCGGCAATTGGACGTGAGGCCAAGTTCACAGGAAAAATGGTTGTAGGATTCAAGGATGGTTGTAGGATTTCGAACAAAGATCGATGCGGCTTTGTACCCAGAAACCCGGTGTTAATTTGCTAGTGAAGTTTTCTTCTACAAAAGCCAATCAATCGTGTTTTGCCCCACTATTCCTGTTTCTCCAGATCTCCAACGTTTTTTTGTGTGTTTTCATCTACTCTCTCCGATCCAAATTAATAGACTTAGATCTGTATAGATTCGGATGTATCTAGTCATGTTTTACTGCTAGATACATCCATTTCTAGTTCATCATATATTGTTGACATACTCATTTACTGCCTCCATTCCAAAATGTAACCCTGCTAGCAGTGGTATTATGTATTAGCGGTCTTATGTTGTACCTATTTGGTCGACAGTTAATTAGTCATTCATGTGGTCTGCTGAATGTACCTGCCATTGCATGTACATTTTGTATGATTCCTTGGTAACATTCTATATACATGCTTTCAGATACTATATCCCTCCTAGAGGCAAACAACACAGGAGGCAGCATGCCGACGGGCTGCGACCCGCACATCACATCAGATATCAAGCAGAAGCGCCAGCTTCTTCAAGGCCATCGTTAGGGCATTGGTAATTTTTTTCTCAAGTCTCATCCCTTCTATCTTTGATATTCTTTCTTCTTTACGAAATCCTTTCACATATGGTGTCATTTATAGTACTTGTTGTTTCCAAAATCTTTTACATTGGTGTCTTGATTCTTTTTTATCCTTTTGAATTGGTCTTGGGAAGGTGGGACAATAATGCAAGATATCATGCTATCGTGCGAGAAAGGTATATGATACACAAGTTTAACGAAGCTATATGATTCTAATTTAAAGAAGTTGTGTGCTAGACATTTCAAGTTATCATGTACAATAACCAATCTACCGTGACTTACATCAACTAAAAAGCAAACTTACTACCAAAAGTTTGTCAAGTTTTTATTACTTTAAGCTACTAAGTCCTTAAAGTGGGGACCGAGAATTCATTTTTGGATCATCCTATATCAAATTACTTTTTAATAATTGGACATAAGTTTAGCATATGGATCTTGGAATTGATCTCCAGTTGTAACAAACCAAGGGAGAAAGGGGGAGAGGATTTTCCCCACGTCCGTGCCATGATCGGGCGGACTTGAACCCAACTCTGGTTTCAATCCCTGTTGCCAAGTGCCACCAATTTAAGGTGCAACCCAAGCACTATGTGTCCTACTTAATCCTAACTTCCACTCATGGAAACGTGGCAGCTATTTTAGGCTCAATAAATGCAACGCAGATCACCAAGAGGATATACATGTGGCGTACCACAAGAATCAATGGAAGTTACTCAATCGTTACATGCTTGACTGGTATATTTCAATGACACATTCTTATTACTATCATCAAGAGTGCCATTAACATATACATTTTCCCAAATGACACTTTTCCATGTATCTTCATCAATGATAGATTTCATGTGTAGTTGTAGTGGCAATAATTTTCCCACAGATTTTTAGTTGTGACAGCTCGCAGCATTGTTCATTGCCTATGAATTCCAATTCCCTGGAGATACTATTGTATCAACCAGTCAACATACAACCAAAACAAATCCAGAATGAACATGAACCCTGAACAAAATACAAGTTTTGCCCCTATCAGTTAGGTGCATCCTACTCTACCCGTAATCACTCATATTTTAGAAAGAAGTGTTCGCACCACGTAATGATCAGCAGGTTCTCCGAATGGCTACTTGGCATCACTCATTACAAAACCAATTCAATAATCTATCGACTATTCATCAATCTCTATCTCTACTATCTAAAAAGAATTTGGGTGTTCCGTTTTCTGCCTGTCGCACTACGTCGTCGCGTTTCGTCGCGCCTCGCCCGTTTCACCCGTCCTTCCACGCGTGATGTGCCCTTTGCTCTGCGCCCCCGTTGATCCCTCCCCGCTACGATCTCACCCTGACCGCATCTCCCTCCGCAGCACCGGCAATCCCCGCACATCTCTCTCTTCCTTGTGGCCGGCGACAATCTCTCCTACAGCCACCACGCACGGGCCCTGCACCTCCCCTCGCCATGCCCTAAACGTAAGGCAACGCCACAGCCGAACTAGAAGCGGCAGAGGTCAAGTGGATCCCAGCCTTCCAACTCCACAACTGACCCTCTCTGGATGTTCCGCCCACCGGCGCCCCTCTCCAGATCCCCTACACACAGAACAACCGGCCGCCCTCTCCTCCCCCTTGGTCCAGCGCCGGCTCCTGCAAGAGGGCTACAGCCCTACCCTTCCGGCATTTGGGGAGGGTCGAGGGTCGCCCCTCCGCCCTCTCAGACTCCTCTGCCGAAGCCACTTATCTGAACCGCTGTGCCAACGACTAAGACGAGCCTTGGCCTGGACTCCCAATCACACGCCATTGCACGCTGCATCCAAGATCGACGAGGAGTGTTGAGCTCCCTGCAGTCATTTGGTTCTAGAGGTATGCTATCTATCTGTTTGAAATTATTTCTTCTGTGTATAGTATATAATCTCGGAGTAGTGACTTAGTAATTGTTGAGGAACATGCGTCTTATCTCCTTATTGTACATTGGTGTCAAGCATGACCGTGTTCCATCTCGATATATTCTGTATCCAAACTCCATGCAAACAATGGAGTCACCTCTAGACAGATGTCGATAGTCTTGTAGACCATGGTGAGATTTTTCATCATACAAACCTTTATTTGAATATAATCTTGTGGATCTGTTTCGTGTTTGCTAGATTTGGTCAAAATGTAGGTTTATTGATATGATTAAATTGGGCTTTATGCTGGCCACGAAACTTTGCCTCTAACATTTAGGAAGTTTGGAGAATAAATAATCGGCTTACGTCTATTTTTTTCTGTAGCATGTAGATTTAGACATACGATTTGTATGTCCTTTCTGATGAGCTAATGTGAACATACAGGTTTTTATGTCCACAAACAGCGACCGAATTGATTCAATTTTATTTCATCTCAGTACAAATACTACAGCGCTACTGAGTGCTCTTTTCTAATACAATTGTATTTCCCACTATAATTGCTTCTGTGTATATGATCTATTACAGTATTAGGGCTACCGATTTGTTATGTGTATAGATGAAACCACAAACATAAGCTTGGCAATGGGTAGGGTAGGGTTTAGTCGGTGATGATAAAGGAAGAAAATGACAAATGTGCAAAGCAACAATGATACACTCTTGTGACTCCATTATCTTGTCCAGTTTTCTCCTTTGCAATGAGTTTCATCGGTATGCAACCGCTCTCTATTAACAATGTGTTCACACAGTTTCAATACAACATATTGAAGAGTTGACCAGTCTCATGTGTATGTATGTCCCATGTGTACAAAACTAACTCTTGGAACTTACAGGTCATAGCCACACAGTTCTACTCTGGGACCTGTGCTTTAATTTTGAGATTGATCTCAAAGTCAAGGGCAATGGAACACCACCTGAAGACAAGGCTTTGTACAACAATCTTGATGACTTTGTAACATTGGCCATGCCAGACCAGTGGTAGTGCCGAGAAAGCACAACAATACGGAGGTCACGTTGTCTCATCTGCAAGACATCGTGGAGGCGACCATCACTATATCTGTCATGGAAATAAAAGGCTTTCTTTGCACTTTTCACAGCTCACACCATGAGCATTCATGATCGCATGGTGCTTCTGGACTCACGAAGTCATAAGGCGGTCATTGATGAAATCGGACAAGTCAAACTGCAGCGGCGTATCGTCATGTGGAGGAGTGGCGGGCTTATCATTCGTGTCTGGGATGCCTGCCACCAAGCTGCTACAGAGGGTGGGCATTTTGTGGTAGATTTCAAACCCTCAGTGTGGCTTGCGAAGCGAAGGTCGGTTCAACATAGGTTTAATAAGCCGTGTGTTGTCGGCACCTACCATTGCTTTAAAAATACACATTTCAGCTCAGGGGCATATACATTACAAAGTGCATGGCTAAAGTGAAAAGTTGATAGGTACTATGCATTTTATGTTCCTGTGCTTAGTGTGCCGTACTGTCCAGCTTAGTGTGCCGTACTGTCCAGACAAATTAGTTTTCTTCTAAATGTAACTTATAAAAAATACATGTTTGTTTCTCTAGCTCTCGATTGATTTCTCTGGTTATTATTAATTTTTGTTGCAGAAGAGTAATGAGGTATGGTTTAATTCTTATTACGTAGTAGCCATCCTAAGAATTGTTTTATGTAACAAGCTTATTGGGTTTCATTTTAGCTGTTGTTATGAAAAGTATAGCTTAATCTGTACACGTGGTATTTTTAATTTGTAGGGACGAAGGGATTAGTGAGATTGCCAAGGAAAAAAACACTTTAGAGGAGAAGAGCTCTGACAGTCTACACATATCATTTTACATCATTAAAGATGTCTCCTTATAATTGTATCCGTTCGGTCATTTAGGTAAGGTGCTATGATTTCCATTCAATACTCTCTGTTTTCTTTTTGGACCATGCGAGCTTGAAGAGATGTTATATTAAAAAAGAAATCATAATCAGTTTGTATAGGAGTAGATGAATTTTGTTTGCTTCAGGTTTGCTATGTTCAATCTCTTGTAGATAAGATATGTTTTAGTAATTTATACTTGACCGAACAACTGCAACATGAATTGCTGGCTAAACATTATGTTATTCCAACATTTCAGTTGAATGGTGGTCCTCTTACTCGACCCTAAGTGTACTGACCAATTTTGGTAGTGGGGAGGAGCATGAGCTAGGAGGAAGAAGAGGTACCATGGATTTGTTTTTGTGAATAAGTTGGATAAATCGGAACCAGTTACAGACGAGCACAAGTAAGGGCATGATATCAATATGCAATCCGTCGGACTTGAGTTCTCTAATTGTTTTCACTTGGACATGTGTGATTTGCTAGATCTTAGGTCGAGTGGACGCATCGAGGAGGTCCGATTGTGTGTGGGCATTGAGCTGAGAGAATTCCAGGGCCTTTAGAGTGTAGAGGACCGTGTTGGAATTTTAATCTGGTTTTGATTGTTTCTCTAATGGTTTTTATTCCTATCATTTCCTATCTTTGCCATATTACCGGTGGTTATAGATGTTGTATGGACACGACAAGCTGTGCTCGAATAAATTGTGTATGCCACTCAATCACATTTGAATACTACTCAAATCGGATATCATCTACACATTCTACCAAAGGCCATCTATTTTTGACACGACACAATTTGGGTACCAGTGCATTGCTATAGTGATCCATGTTGTCGAGATGTTCTTCCTTTGAGATGAAATTTTATGTGTAGTTGGTCTGGAACTTTATTTCAAAGTTGTTTACCATGTATAGTGTGTTTCATAACAGAGCACAATTAATAACTCTCATTTTTACTTCAAAAAAAATAACTCTCCTTTTCATTATAGGATCACGATTATATTAATGATCAATTAGCGCCCTGGCTTTAGTTTTGATTTCATGCTTTCCATTCAGGAGGAGGTATCAGAGCTAAGCTATGCATGGTTTGTAACTTTTTAGATACTCTGATGGAACAAGTGTGGTTTGATTATCTTTGTTGTGGCAGCTGGAATACCAAATGTCAGATTGTTTGGTGTAGAAGGAGACTACAACGTCCATGGCTAAAGTGAAAAGTTGATAGGTACTATGCATTTTATGTTCCCGTGCTTAGTGTGCCATACTGTCCAGACAAATTAGTTTTCTTCTAAATGTAACTTATAAAAAATACATGTTTGTTTCTCTAGCTCTCGATTGATTTCTCTGGTTATTATTAATTTTTGTTGCAGAAGAGTAATGAGGTATGGTTTAATTCTTATTACGTAGTAGCCATTCTAAGAATTGTTTTATGTAACAAGCTTATTGGGTTCTGTTTTAGCTGTTGTTATGAAAAGTATGGCTTAATATGTACATGCGGTATTTTTAATTTGTAGGGACAAAGGGATTAGTGAGATTGACAAGGAAAAAAACACTTTAGAGGAGAAGAGCTACACATATCATTTACATCTTTAAAGATGTCTCCTTATAATTGTATCCGTTCGGTCATTCATGTAAGGTGCTATGATTTCCATTCAATACTCTCTGTTTTCTTTTTGGACCATGTGAGCTTGAAGATATTTTTTATTAAAAAAGAAATCATAATCAGTTTGTATAGGAGTAGATGAATTTTGTTTGCTTCAGGTTGCTATGTTCAATCTCTTGTAGATAAGATATGTCGTAGTAATTTATACTTGACCGAACAACTGCAACATGAATTGCTGGCTAAACATTATGTTTTTCCAACATTTCAGTTGAATGGTGGTCCTCTTACTCGACCCTAAGTGTACTGACCAATTTTGGTAGTGGGGAGGAGCATGAGCTAGGAGGGAGAAGAGGTACCATGGATTTTGTTTTTGTGAATAAGTTGGAGAAATCGGAACCAGTTACAGACGAGCACAAGTAAGGGCACGATATCAATATGCAATCCGTCGGACTTGAGTTCTCTAATTGTTTTCACTTGGACATGTGTGATTTGCTAGATCTTAGGTCGAGTGGATGCATCGAGGAGATCCGATTGTGCGTGGGCATTGAGCTGAGAGAATTCCAGGGCCTTTAGAGTGCAGAGGACCGCGTTGGGATTTTAATCTGGTTTTGATTGTTTCTCTAATGGTTTTTATTCCTATCATTTCCTATCTTTGCCTTATTACTGGTGGTTATAGATGTTGTATGGACACTACAAGCTACTCGAATAAATCAATCACATTTGAATACTACTCATTTATGTTATCATCTACACATTCTACCAAAGGCCTTCTATTTTTGACACGACACAATTTGGGTACCAGTGCATTGCTATAGTGATCCATGTTGTCGAAATGTTCTTACTTTGAGATGAAATTTTATGTGTAGTTGGTCTGGAACTTTATTTCAAAGTTGTTTACCATGTATAGTGTGTTTCATAACAGAGCACAATTAATAACTCTCCTTTTTTTACTTCAAAAAAAAATAACTCTCCTTTTCATTATAGGATCATGATTATATTAATGATCAATTAGCGCCCTGGCTTTAGTTTTGATTTCATGCTTTCCATTCAGGAGGAGGTATCGGAGCTAAGCTATGCATGGTTGTAACTTTTTAGATACTCTGATGGAACAAGTGTGGTTTGACTATCTTTGTTGTGGCAGCTGGAATACCAAATGTCAGATTGTTTGGTGTAGAAGGAGACTACAACGTCTTGGTTATGGGGTCAGGCCTAGAGGTTCAATTTAATTTTGTAGCAGAAATTTTCCTCTTAACTGTACTTATAATTGACGATCAGATGGTACGCATATTCAACTGTTTGATGGTATTCCCTCTCAAAGCATTTGTTGTTTTTTATGTATATAGCAAGGAATTAACTTTAGCTGTCAATTATTAAAGAATAGACCTAAGCTCCACTGTTCGTACCAACAGTTGCACTTGTTCATAGACACATTTTCACTGCCTTCCTTTTTTTTTGTCATATATTCATTAATATTTTTCTCCCCTTTTTATTCTTTCTGTACTACCCTTTTTTTCTTAAAATGTTTCTAGCTTGTGAGCTATATGTGATCTGTGTTCTACTACTTGTAGATAAATCAATTGATACTACATGAGATTTAGCCACAAGTGGAGGCGACAAAACTAGCAAATTAACATGCAGATATGATTCACCCATTGGATTAGATAGAAAAAGGGTATGTTCTTCCTGCAGCTGCTAGGGCTCCGCTACCTTGGCTCCAGTTACAAGAAGGTACTCCCTCCCTTTTAAAATATTAGATGTTTTAGGTTTATGAAGAAAATGAATCTAGACTTCTTTTAGTGTGTAGATTCATCCCAAAGTTGAGTGAATCTACATATTAAAACAGTCTAGATACATTTGCTTCACAAAACTAAAACATCTTATATTTTAAAACGAAGGGAGTATTAACCGCCACAATGTTGGGCGCATGCATGGTTGTCACGGCGTGCCCATATAGCTCCTTGTGCCCAGGTAAGGTGAAGAAGTTGCCCTGCCCTTGATCGTCTTCAGGGACACTGGCATCCCAGGCACATCTTGCTGCTCCCGGTCGTCGACCGCCGCTATCCGCTCGTGCAGCCCATGCGTTGAGGTCACACTGTCACACAAAGAGAAAAATAAATAAACACCAGCCTTTGCGCAATAAACACTAATAATCATAAGCACTTTACCATGCAGACTTTGATTCCTCTGATGCATGGCCGATTCATGTAAATGACTAAAATCTGGAGTTTAGGAACCAGTCATACTAAGTCTTACTTGGAATGATCAACTTAGGTGTAAAGGTGAGTGGGGACATGATGCCCTGAGTTCAAGACAGAAATCAGAGCTGGGTTAGATTCTAAATTGTTAGCCAAGAGAACGATAGAGGAATAGATATTGGATACAATTGACAGCTAATTTCTTCCAACACAGGGTGTAATGCATGCTGAACATGTGATTTTGTGTTGGTAAAGTGCAAAACTGCAAATGCTCTTGAACGTTGGCACAAAATTCATCTGCAGATTATAATAAGCAATAGATACTGTTATTTTATTTTGTTGTTGGTAATGTGTCCTTTGTTTCCACAATGTGTTTTGACATAAGCAATAAGATATCGTCACTTCAATAAGAACGGCTGCAATAATTTTCATATTTTTATTTTCCTTTTTGGCGCATGACTTGTGGTGTAACACATGATGATCTATGCAGGACACTTCAAAAGAAAGAAAACACTCCATGTCAACTTGCAGGTATTTAGCCTAAAGCTACCAATTCACATCATGTAAACTTAGTAAATTGATACAAATCGAAAGTCAAACTTCTAATAACAAAACTAAAAATCATAAATATGATCACCGTATTATTGGAAAAGCACAAATATATGTCTACAGAAAATCTTGAAAATAAATGCTATCAAAAATTGGAGAGTGAGAAGGTGTATAATGATGCCTGGTGTGTATAGAAGGATACTATAAGTATGTATTACACGAAACTCGTGAAAAAATATGACAATGATGGTTAACAATTAGAACATGTTGCCCTGTTGCAACGCACGGGCAATTTACTAGTCAACAATCAAAATTCTAGAATTAACATCCCCCTCTCTATCTATCTACAACATAGAAGATCAGAAGGTGGCAATGCATCATACTTAACATATGAGCGGCAAATCCTCATCATCTCAAGGTGAGCTACTAAAATCCTTTAAGCGGGCACTGAGAATTAACTTTAGTTCATCCATATCAAATTGTTTTCTAACAAGTGGACATAAGTTCAGTATATCGATTCTTATGGAAAGATGGCATCTTTTTCTATGGCCCGACGAATGCAAGGCATATCACCAAGATGATAAACATTTAATGCATCCCACAAATCAATGGACATTTGTCAATCCTCACAAGCTTGACCAATCTATTTAAATAAAACATTCCTATTACTACTCCTGGAGTATAATGAAAGTGTGTGTTATTCAAATGAAATTAATAGTAGTTCAATAATGCTTTTGCGTGTAATTTTGGTGCGATTGGTTTCCCGCTCATTTTCAGCAGGCGATAGCTCACAACACTGTTCGTTACCAAGAAACTCCAGTTCACTAATACGTGCAGGATACTACGTACTGTATTGGTAAGTCATCCATGCTACCAAATCAATTCCAGAATCAACATACAACACCTCCAGAAAGTATTAACAATTTCCCCTATCAGATGTGCATCCTACTAGTTAAGTCATACTTTAGATAAAAATTCTAAACCGTAAGATAGGACGATAAGCAGGTGACAATGTGATAAGCTACACATTCGAGTGACTGATTCCTGATCACCGATTAACAGCCTTAAGCTACACAATAAAAGCAAAATCCACTGGTTCATCAATCAGCCAGCACATGCAATCAGAATTTCACAGACAATCAATTAGCGCACCCTTTCCATGATCTCCCCCGGGTTGCGAAATTACCTTGAGAAAGCCGGCATTTCACCGGCTCCGGTCGTGTACGCCCTTCTGGATTCGGAGGAAATCGAACGATTCTTCTGCTTCATCAGGAAACCTAACAACAACTCATCCACCAAGAAAAGAGTGAGATGAAAATCACGGCAGACGAGCACTAAAATGGATGAAAACATAAAGGGAAATGGCGAAATCGAGCTCACGAAATAAGGACGCACTGATGATGGGCGGGGCGCAGTCAGGGCAGAGGCAGTGGCCGAGCGGTACGGAGGCAGAAAGTGTGGCCCCGGTCGCAGAGGAGCAGCTCCTCCTCACCCTTCCCCGCGCCACACGCCTACCACACGGAGACAGAAGGTGTGGCGTCCCCGATCACAAAGGGAGGTCCCCTTCGCCGCTAGCGGCACCACCAACGCCGACTCCAAGCCCGCCTTCGGTGCCTCCAACACCGCTTATGAAAGGTCCATTAGGGGAAGGCAGTCCAAGCCATGCGCTAGGTCGTGGTTTCGGTCGCCATCACCTCGCTCACCACGTCTGTCGTCTTCCCGCCGCCGGGCCGGCACAACGTCCTCTGTCACCCCGCCCAAGAACGAGACAAACGGGAGGGGATGTCGAGCTGCGGCAGCCCAACTTCGGAGCCTCCAACACCGGACGTCCCAGATCTCGCGAGTGGCCTCACCTTGTATGGGACACATGGGCCAACTTGATAAGTCACGCATGCCCATCAATTATTCGACAATTTAAAAATTGTTTACAAAAAATTAAAACTAAACGGCAAGCAGCATGCATGAAAAGAGAACGCCTCCTTTGCATCGTCGCATCTACCTCCGATCCAAATTAATGGACTCGGATTTGTTGGGTAACTTTTTCTCAAACATTTGTAGAGTTTGGAAAAGATGAGCATTGGAAATATTGATGTTTTGGGCAATCAATGGTAAATAGGAATATTGGAAGTAACGTTGTTTCGACCACGATCATCAAATACATTTGGGCCTATATTGAAATGACATGCATTGATGCATATTTGAGAAGTGTAATTTGGACTCTTATTAATACATTGGTATGCTCATGTAATTTGGTGTATCATATGTAAGTTTACTTCACTATATTCTGTCTATAGAATTGTCTAATAGAAACTGGCTACAGATTGAAAAGAATGTAACTTTAGATGATATATAAGAAGCAACAAAAACACTTCCAAATTTAACCCGGTTAATATTTGTGTTCAGAAGGCTCACTTTTTGACTGAAACTGAAGGAGAAGGAGGTTCAATAGAAGTGTGTGCTCAAGATCATCACATGCGAAAAAAAGAAATAATTCCATAAGTGAATAATTCGATACAAGTCTAATAAAAATAAGTTGTGTTCTCGACACTTCTAGTTATCATGTACAATGATTAGTCATCTAGTATAACTCAAACCGCAGGGCATGTCATATTTTGTACATAGTTTTACAATATTACAAGATACACGTCACATAAAACAAGGCAGCTGAAAGGCAAACTAATGACGAACAGTTGGTTGACTTTTTATTGTTGTGAGCTACTAAAGTCTTTAAGTGAGCATGGGAGCACCCAAGCAAACTAGCGCTTGCGATGACGGCGAGATGGCATCGGGCAAGGGCAATCGAGCCTTGTCCATTCGAGGACGGCGAGATCCACCCTTCCTCTAGAGTCAATGGCTGTGGTGCAAGTGGCAGTAACATATTCAACCTCTCGTTCGTAGAGCCCATAGCATAGCCTTGGGGAGTTTCTTTTGTCCGGTGCTCACGAGGATAGCATATGGTGTTGTATGCAGGAGATCAAAGAGATGCATAGAAGGCTCCAGTAGATGGAGGAGCTCGAGCACCACGGCCACCGCGTCACATGGTAATCTATCTACTCGCTAACACAGTTTCCATTTCCTTGTGTATTGGATCTTTGTTTTTTCTTGGAGAGTTTATCAGAATGAATTTTCTGCAAATTTTCTTACTTTTGTTAGTTCGGTGTGATTATTTTTTTGACTACTACATATTTGGCTTGTTGAATCGTTGATGCTAGGTGACCGGATTAGTTTTCACACTACAGGCCAGTTTCCTCATTTCTAACGAGTTCTACGAGGTTGGTATCCAAAATAATTGGGTTTAATCTAGGACTTGGTGATGCAATAGAGTATTTGTAGGTGTTTCGTGTGTGTGGATCTTTGGAACTTGTTGTTCATTGATCGGACCGATCTTGGGTAGTTCAGTTCCTCTCTCGTTTTTTCCTAGAAATATAGCAAGGTTGTTGTCGGTCGTCATTCGCTGTTCTTGAGCTCGTGAGGAAACATCGAGATACTACTTCATTCAGATGATGTAACTTGATATTGATACTGCATACCATGAATGTACCTTGCCGTTCGGAGAAAACATCATCAAATAAAAAAATATATCATGTGGTTGGCTACATGCCTCTGGGTTTTTCTTCTTCTTTAGCGTCTCAGACAATTTGCATCTAGTTGAATGTTTTGATATGATTTTGGCGTATCATTCTGACCGTGCAACGCCGAATTCTGAACAGAAGGAGGCCACACTTTGATCTGATGGTGTCCAGGACGAATAGGTAGACCGAGGAGAAGAGCATATATTGTCAGGATGCAATGGCTGAAGTATGGGGAGGTGGTGGTGCATCGCCCCAATGGATGGATGGTGGGGACACGTCTTGCGTTCCACCTCGGCTGCATGGCTAAATGATTTCTTAGCACATGGTGATGTTAGAGACAGTATCAGCAATTGGACGTGAGGACAAGGTCACGGGAGAAATTTATGGATTCAAGGATGGTTATAGGATTTCGAACAAAGATCGATGAGGCTCTGTACCCAGAAACCCGGTGTTAATTCGCTAGTGAAGTTTTCTTCTACAAAAGCCAATCAATCGTGTTTTGCCCCACTATTCCTGTTTCTCTAGATCTCCAACGTTTTTTGTGTTTTCATCTACTTTCTCCGATCCAAATTAGTGAACTTAGATCTGTATAGATTAGGATGTACCTATCATGTTTTACTACTAGATACATCCAAATCTTGATAGATTTGGGTCCATTAATTTCGACCGGAGGGAGTCCATATTCTCTTTAGATAGTTAAGAAATTCTATTGATCCTGACCTCGGCAACGACGATCGATATGGATAGTTTAGAATTGGTGAAGTGTGTGGTACATATCATGTTGAAGAAAAACATACCCTAGCACATAGGGAGAGCTGCAAAGGCTACTTTTAGGTGATCCACAGAATATAAACCATATAAAACAATCTCACCATAATAAGTATAATGTTTTAGCAATTGTTTATGTATATAAACCGATGCACACATCCTTATTTAGGAAACCAACACAAAGTGTCAAGATTAATGGAAGTAATATAGGCATGCTCTTGTATGGAAGCTAACATCTCGAGATATATGTCTTCCCACAAATAAGATAGAACTAGAATATAGCAAACAAAGAATCAGATGGAAGACAAGATTTTATTTTGATGATTTGTTTTTTTCTAAAATCTTATAGGTGGAAAGATAGACTTTAGTGTACAATAGAGAAGTGGAATAAGAAATCTAGAACCAATATAAAAAATCTTAGTTTGATGAGTGTGATAGGCGAGAATGTTTTGGGAATTTTGAACGGATATTAATTTGCTTTAGATAATCCACCCACCCAGATGATTAAAGTAAGATAGGAATATGGGTGGAACCTAGCACCCCTAAGCATGTCTTTCCACAAATCGGAAAAATGCGAGAAGAATAACACATGATTTAGATATAACTTATTTTTTCTAATTTTCTTGATTATTTATTTTTAAACTCTTATTAAGGCTCTTGTGCAGAGTGTGGTGCCGATATTGCATCCGAGTTCTAAACTAGTTTAGCGTCGCATCAGTCGACATGACAAAGAAATAAGCAGGTTTCTTTACATTGAAACTAATATTTTAAGAACCGTCCTTTAAAAAATGGTAAATTTAGTCTTGTATGTTGGTGAAGATATGAACTTTTTTCTACATGATGTAAATGTGATAAATTGGATGTGTGTACCTTTTAAATATTGTTCTGAATATATTTAGTGTGAAAGTTCCTTTGTAATAATGTATGCCGTACATGGTAGAAAGAAAATTGTGTGCTACATGACCTCAGTGCGCACCGTTAGATAAAACCGTTATATAAAAGTCCTTTTGTCCATTGTTACCTCACGGGACGCAGTAGAAATGTTTCTTTGCTTCCAAGGATGGGCTTTGGCAAAATCCGTGATGAAGTCGTTCTTGTTCGGAGATTTTACATGTAAATATTTTTGGGTGGAAAACATGTGTAGACCTTTTATCGCATCTTGAGTTAATTTTGATTTTGGAGAACTTTGTTCCTTAGATTAATGGAAATGCTTAGGAAGATCAGGATTCTTTTTTTCCTAGTATAATTGTGATTTGGATTTATTAGCACACTAGAATTAGGGTTGTTTGTAGAGTAGGTCCATGTGCGGTTGCAATTGGTACATTTGATTTACGAGTTCTACATTATGCTATGTTTCTAATGCTAATGACATCTCGTCGGTATCTAGCGTACGCTTCTAGAGCATGATCTTAGCCAGTCTGCTGTTTACCAGTTATGTTAGTGAAGTGGATTGTTGATGTCCTAGGTAGAGGTGTTACCTTTGCTAGAGGTGTTACCTTTGTCCTTTCTGTTGCTAATGGAATATTGGAATCTAGCCTAGGTTTCTCAAAACTTTACGTCGGCTCTAGTGTCAGCTCTATTACGAGCTGGACCATATCTTGATATCTATCCAGGGAAATAGAAGATTTACTACTTTTAGGCTTTGAGCTCACCCTCTTTGCATGTTCATGGTGTTGTCTCCTTTCTACTTTAATTTAGGTTCATGTAGCTTCTATTTTTCTATCAAGCATTTTCCATTTCCCCATGTGAGACTTTTGCCATCTCCAACAGGGACTTGAGATATGAAATCTAACCCGGCTAATCACGTGCTTAACCCTGATAAGCATTCATTTCGTCAACCATAAAACAAGAGTAAGGAGATGATATCTGACAAGGTCATGAACCAACGTGATGAAACTAACCAATCCTAAAAAATGGCGTCATGTCAAAATGTTACTTATTTGAATGGCCATGGAGGAAACAAGTTTCTTGTTTCGTCTAAAAGAATAAAATACTCTATCGATACATATGTTGTACAATGTGGTAAGTGCCAAAAATGGAGGTTTGTTGCTACCACAACAGAATATGAAGAAATCTGAGAGAAAAGTAGACAAGTTCCTTTTTATTTCGAACATGTCCATGGGTGGAAGTCTTGAGTTTCAAGCCATAATCCAGCGGATATATCTCAAGATGATGGGTTCTGGACTTCTGGACTTCTGGCCTTTTGGGTGATTGATAAAACTATGCCTCTCTCGGGCCCCTCTTGGGTGCAGCAAATTCGCTGATGTGTGAGTAATACTTTTTTTGCCTAGTATCGTCGTAAATTTATTCCCTAGCATTACGTAGTTCATGTTGCAATTGTTTTCTCACGTCTCCAGGTCCTAACTCTTGAGATTTTAGATGCATACTTGCTCTCTGTTTTCTAGTATAACTGCTACGCTGAATACCACCAATTTAAGCTCCTACTGCTTATAGAAGTGGACATAATTTATAATTTCATATACACCATGTCTAGTTCATCATATATTGTTGACATACTCATTTACTGCCTCTGTTCCAAAATGTAAGCCATTCTAGCAGTGGTTTTATGTATTAGCGGTCTTATGTTGTACCTATTTGGTCGACAGTTAATTAGTCATTCATGTGGTATGCTACGCACCTGTATAGAATGTACCTGCCATTCCATGTACATTTTGTATGATTCCTTGGTAACATTCTATATACATGCTTTCATATACTATATCCCTCCTAAAGGCAAACAACTAAGATCAAAGGACGTCAAAAAGTATGCCAACATATTTTTGGTCAACTTTGCTTCAAGATCTTCGCTATCTTAAGCGTATTAATGCCCATATACAGTTTTACATTCATCTAGCATGCCAATAGTTGCATCCGAGTGACTGATTCCTGATCACCGATTAACAGCCTTAAGCTACCCAATAAAACCAAAATCCACTGGTTCATCAATCAGCCAGCACATGCAATCAGATTTTCACAGACAATCAATTAGCGCAACCTTTCCATGATCTCCCCCGGGTTGCAAAAACACCTTGAGAAAGACGGCATTTCACCGGCTCCAGTCGTGCATGCCCTTCTGGATCCAGAGGAAACCGAATGATTCTTCTGCTTCATCAGGAAACCTAACAACTCATCCACCAAGAAAAGAGTGAGATGAAAATTGAGATGTAAATCACGGCAGGCGAGCACTCAAATGGATGAAAACATAAAGGGAAATGGCGAGATCAAGCTCGCAAAATAAGGGCGCACTGATGATGGGCGGGGCGCAGTCAGGGCAGAGCCGGTAGCCGAGCAGTACCGAGGTAGAAAGTGTGGCCCCGGTCGCAGAAGAGCAGCTCGTCCTCACGCTCCCCCGTGCTGCACGCCACGCACAGGGAGGCAGGTGTGTCGGCCCCGGTCGCAGAGGGAGGTCTCCTTCGCCGCCAGCGGCACCACTAGCATCGGCTCCAAGCCCGCCTTCGGTGCCTCCAACACCGCCTATGAAAGGTCCAGCAGGAGAAGGCAGTCCAGGCCATGCCCTAGGCCTTGGTTTCAGTCGCCATGACCTCCCTCACCACGTCTGCCGTCTTCCCGCCGCCTGCAACGGCACAACGTCCTCCGTTCCCCGCCCAAGAACGAGACGAATGAGAGGGGGTGTCGAGCTGCGGCAGCCCAACTTCGGAGCCTCCAACACCAGACGTCCCAAATCTCGTGAATGCCCTCACCTTGTATGGGCCACATGGGCCAACTTTATAAGTAACACAGGCCCATCAATTATTCAACAATTCAAAAATTGTTTAACAAAAATTTAGAACTAAACACCAAGCAACATGCATGAAAAGAGAACACCTCCTTAGCTTCATCGCATCTGCCTCCAATCCAAATTAATGGACTCAGATTTGTTGGGTAACTTTTTCTCAAACATTTGTAGAGTTTGGTAAAGATGAGCATTGGAAATATTGATGTTTTAGGTAATCAATGGTAAATAGGAATTTTGGAAGTAATGATGTTTCGACCACGATCATCAAATACATTTGGGCCTATATACAAATGACATGCATTGATGCATTTTTGAGAAGTGTAATTGGGACTCTTATTAATACATTGGTATGCTCATGAAATTTGGTGTACCATATGTAAGTTTACTTCACTATATTCTGTCTATAGAATTGTCTAATAGAAACTAGCTATAGATTGAAAAAACTGTAACTTTAGATGCTATATAAGAAGCAATAAAAACACCAGATTCAATCCGGTTAATACTTGTGTTCAGAAGGCTCACTTCTTGACTAAAACTGAAGGAGGTTCAACAGAAGTGTGTGCTCAAGGTCATCACATGCGAACAAAAGAAATAATTCCATAAGTGAATAGTACGATACAAGTCTAATAAATATAAGTTGTGTTCTCGACACGTCCAATTATCATGTACAACGATTAGTCATCTAGTATAACTTAGACCGCAGGGCATGTCATATTTTGTACATAGTTTTACAATATTACGAGATAAACGTCACATAAAACAAGGTAGCTGAAAGGCAAGCTAATGACGAACAGTTGCTTGACTTTTTATTGCTCTGAGCTACTGAAGTCTTTAAGTGAGCATGGAAGCACCCAAGCAAACTAGCGCTTGCGACGGCGGCAAGATGGCATCGGGCAAGGGCAATCACGCCTCGTCCAGTCGAGCACGGCGAGATCCACCCTTCCTCTAGAGTCAATGGATGTGGTGCAAGTGGCAGTAACATATTCAACCTCTCTTTCGTGGAAAAGGTGTGTGTTCGTTCATAGAGCTCGTAGCATAGCCTTGGGGAGTTTCTCTTGTCTGGTGCTCACGAGGATAGCATATGGTGTTGTATGCACGAGATCAAAGGGATGCATAGAAGGCTCCAGTAGATGGAGGAGCTCGAGTAGCACGGCCCCCGCGTCGCATAGTAATCTATCTACTCGCTAACATAGTTTCCATTTCCTTGTGTATTGGATCTTTGATTTTTCTTGGAGAGTTTACCGGAATGAATTTGCTGCAAATTTTCTTACTTTTGTTAGTTGGGTGTGATTTTTTTTTGCTACTACCTATTTGGCTTGTTGAATCGTTGATGCTAGGTGACCGGATTAGTTTTCAGTCTACACGTCAGTTTCCTCATTTTGACGAGTTCTACGAGGTTGGTAGCCAAAATAATTGGGTTTAATCTAGGACTTGGAGATGCAATAGAGTATTTGTAGGTGTTTCGTGCGTGTGGATCTTTGGAACTTGTTCATTTCATTTGCTCTGTCGGTCTACACCAGTAATATGGATTTGAACATCTTTGCTAAGGATTGTTATAGATTTCTAAAAGACGGTATCCATATGTCATGTGATTGTATTTGTGCGATTCAGCTCGTGGAATCTTTGATCCCCAATGCCAAGTGATTGGATCCATTTAGTTTCTTAGTTTGTGAGAACTTCTGTGAGGTTGGTAGCCAGAATAGTTGACACATTTGAGTATTTGTAGGTGAGGTGGTGGAAGGGGACAAGGAGGGTGGGTGGCATGGCGAGGGGTGTGGGTTCAGCACTCTCTTATCGCCTCAGGAGCTGCGCAATAAAACACTTCCAGATTCAACCCGATTAATATTTGTGTTCAAAAGGCTCACTTCTTGACTGAAACTGAAGGTTCAACAGAAGTGTGCGCTCAAGATCATCACATGCGAACAAAAGAAATAATTCCGTAAGTGAATAGTTCGATACAAGTCTAATAAAAATAAGTTCTGTTCTCGACACTCCTAGTTATCATGTACAATGATTAGTCATCTAGTATAACTCAGACCGCAGGGCATGTCATATTTTGTACATAGTTTTACAATATTACGAGATGCACGTCACATAAAACAAGGCAACTGAAAGGCAAACTAATGATGAACAGTTGGTTGAATTTTTATTGTTGTGAGCTACTGAAGTCTTTAAGTGAGCATGGAAGCACCCAAGCAAACTAGCGCTTGCGACGGCGGCGAGATGGCATCGGGCAAGGGCAATCGCACCTCGTCCATTCGAGGACGGCGAGATCCACCCTTCCTCTAGAGTCAATGGCTATAGTGCAAGTGGCAGTAACATATTCAACCTCTCTTCCGTGGAAAAGGTGTGAGTTCGTTCGTAGAGCTTGTAGCATAGCCTTGGGGAGTTTCTCTTGTCCGGTGCTCACGAGTACGGATGGCAATGGGTACCCGCTTACCCTACGGGTTTTTACCCATTAGGGTAAGGGTATGATAGTAAAGTTATACCCGCGGATAAGTAATTAGGCAAAAATCTCTACCCGTTGGGTATTGCGGGTGTGGGTATGGTAATGGAAAACCCACACCCGCATACCACCTACCTAATATATTAGTAAATGACACGTGTGGCATTAGTATTATAGCATTTTTCTAAAAAGTTGTGAACTTCTGGAGTTGACGAGTGTTGCTATGTGGCTAATTGTGGTATGCTGTGTGACTGTTTTGTAATTCTTTTGATATTTTAAAGTTTGAACTATATTCTTCCTATGCAACTTATGTTTGGACGTAACTTGTTTTCTTCGCATTATCATGCGTTTGACAATGTATTTTCATTATTTAATATATATTTGCTTGCTTCATGAAACCATGAATGAATGAAAATATATGCTATCTTTTTTTATATGTTCTGTTATTACAAGTTGATTGAACTGATGGGTGGGTATTACCCGCGGGTTTTTTTACCCTTGACGGGTGCGGGTATGAGACAAAATCTATACCCATATGCGGGTGCGGATTGCGGGAAAGATCTAAGACTGCGGGTGCGGGTTTGGTTAAGCTCCACCCGCACCCAACAGCCGCGGGTGCCATCCGTACTCACGAGAATAGCATATGTTGTTGCACGCGGGAGATCAACGAGATGCATAGAAGACTCCAGTAGATGGAGGAGCTCGAGCAGCACGGCCCCTGCGTCGCATGGTAATCTATCTACTTGCTAACACGGTTTCCATTTCCTTGTATATTGGATCTTTGTTTTTCCTTGGAGAGTTACCAGAATGAATTTGCTGCAAATTTTCTTACTTTTCTTATCGGAATGAATCGTTAATGCTAGGTGACCGGATTAGTTTTCACTCTATAGGTCAGTTTCCTCATTTCTGACGAGTTCGACGAGGTTGGTAGCCAAAATATTGGGTTTAATCTAGGACTTGGTGATGCAATATAGTATTTGTAGGTGTTTCATGTGTGTGGATATCTGGAACTTGTTCATTTCATTTGCTCTATTGGTCTACACCAGTAATATGGATTTAAACATCTTTGCTAAGGATTGTTATAGTGTTCTAAAAGACGGTATCCATATGTCATGTGACTGTGTTTGTGCGATTCAGCTTGTGGAATCTTTGATCCCTAATGCCAAGTGACTGGATCCATTTAGTTTCTTAGTTTGTGAGAAATTTTGTGAGGTTGGTAGCCAGAATAGTTGACACATTTGAGTATTTGTCGGTGAGGTGGTGGAAGGGGACAAGAGGGTGGGTGACATGGTGAGGGGTGTGGGTTCCTCACTCTCTTATCGTCTCAGGAGCTGCGCAATAAAAAACTTCCAGATTCAACCTGGTTAATATTTATGTTCAGAAGGCTCACTTCTTGACTGAAACTGAAGCAGGTTCAACAGAAGTGTGCGCTCAAGATCATCACATGCGAACAAAAGAAATAATTCCATAAGTGAATAGTTCGATACAAGTCTAATCAAAATAAGTTGTGTTCTCGACACTTCTAGTTATCATGTACAATGATTAGTCATCTAGTATAACTCGGACCGCAGGGCATGTCATATGTTGTACATAGTTTTACAATATTACGAGATACACGTCACATAAAACAAGGCAGCTGAAAGGCAAACTAATGACGAGCAGTTGGTTGACTTTTTATTGTTGTGAGCTACTGAAGTGTTTAAGTGAGCATGGAAGCACCACAAGCAAACTAGCGCTTGCGACAGCGGCGAGATGGCATCGGGCAAGGGCAATCGCGCCTCGTCCATTCAATGACGGAGAGATCCACCCTTCCTCTAGAGTCACGGTTGTGGTGCAAGTGGCAGTAACAGATTCAACCTCTCTTCCGTGGAAAAGGTGTGTTCGTTCGTAGAGTCGTAGCGTTGCCTTGGGGAGTTTCTCTTGTTCGTTGCTCACGAACATAGCATACTGTGTTGTATGCAGGAGATCAAAGAGATGCAAAGGAGGCGGCAGTAAGATTTCTAGTAGGATGGTATGGGCAGCCCGCGTCCCACCTACTCTTCTCCACCGGACCACGTGGGTGATATGGGTGATTTTGAGGCAGGATAGGTGGGATCCGCGGGACCTGGTTATTTTTCTCTATGAACGATGCTACTGACCGATGTAGGTGGTGGAGCACTCGAGCTAGACCGATCAAGACGTAGGGTACATGCCAACGCCATAGACGGCACATGCATGCGCCAATTATCCATGGCCGAAGGAGCATACTCCACGGTCGCCGGCGTGTAGGTGTCTCTCGGAAGTCCCGTGAATAGCGACGACTGAATCAACAAGTATTCCACGTTTGTCCCTCGCCTGCGCCGAGGTGTCTGCCGGCAGACCAATGAACAACGATTGCCGATTCTGTGCGTACTCCCTCGCCGGCGAGGCGTCCCCCGCAAACCAGTGAGCAGCGGCGGCCGATTCTGCGTGTACTCCACGGCTGTCCCTGGCCGGCGCGGAGGCGTCCCCCGGCAAACCAGTGAACAGCGGCGGCTGACTGCACGCGTTCTCCACGGTTGTCCCTCGCCGGCGCCGAGGCATCTGCCGGTAGACTGGTGAACAGCGATAGCGAACTCTGAACGTACTCAACAGCTGTCCCTCGCCAGCGCGGAGTCATCTTTCGGAAGACCGGTGAACATCAGCGGCAGGCCGCGCTATGAGAAACCGCACATCAAGATTTCTAGGACGTAGGCGAGATAAGTCGGACAGTTTGCTTCGCCCCGTACGGGTTAATCGGGATCTACTTAGCGGGATAAGTGGAAAATATCTGGTGGGATGTGACGCGGGACAAACGGCTAGCCCATCCCACTTGAAATCTTAGGCGACAGCAGATAGAGGAGCTCGAGCAGCACGGCCGCCCGTGTCACATGGTAATCTATCTACTCGTTGAAACATTTTTCGTTTCCTCGTGTATTAGATCTTTGTTTTGTCTTGGAGAGTTTACCGAATGAATTTGCTGCAAATTGTCTTCCTTTTGTTAGTTGGGTGTGATTTTTATGCACGTCTCCAGGACCGCATAAAAAAGCACCCTCACTAGACAAAGCATCTTAAACCAAATGAAGGTATTTTATGCACGACTTTAACACACTTTCTTGGCATGATAAATGAATTACTAGTTGGAAGAGGATCTCTTTTTGATTGAAAAATGGCCACTATTCTTGAAATTTGAATTTGTATCAATGAACAATTGTTTCCACATTACCATGTCGACTGAGAAATATTGTCTACTGAATGGAGCTATTAAAGTAGTTGAACATGGGCTACGGTATGCCTACGTCAAGCATGAATGAGATCACCCCACCGACCCCTACGGCCATGACCGCTAAAGCTAGTTACCCACAATTACAATTAGCGGAAGTGTTTCTAATGATGATATTATGGTTTTGCTTAGGTTAATCCTAAAGCATTAAGTCTAACAATGGATTACGATGGAAAGGCCGCACCTTTTTTATGGCTCAACGAATGCAAGGCGAGCATGAAAAGGGAGGAAACAAGAAGGCAAATGGCGATGTCGCGCTCACATTATAAGGACGCAGTGATGATGGACTTTGGGGGGCGGGGCACAATCTGGGGCAGAGCCAAGCGAGGTGGTAGGAAGGATGAGGCAGAGGCAGAAGGTCTGGTAGGATCGGTCATAGAGGAGCAGCTCATTGTCGTGATCCCCTGCGCCGCATGCCTCTTAAAGGGTGGCCTCGTGGCGCTGGCCACAGGAGGTGGCACGCCGATGCCAGCTTCTATAGGGCCATCGCTAGGGCGTTGGTAATTTTTTCTCAGGTCTCATCCCTTCTACCTTTGATTTTCTTGCTTCTTTACAAAATCTTTTCACATATGGTGTCATTTATAGTAGTATAGAATATTGGATTGTTGTTGTTTTCAAAATATTTTACATTGGTGTCTAATTCTTTTTTATCATTTGGATTGATCTTGGGAGGGTGGGACGATAATGCAAGATATCATGCTACATGCGAGAAAGGTATATTATACACATGTTTAGCGGAACTATATGATTCTAATTTAAAGAAGTTGTGTGCTAGACATTTCAAGTTATCGTGTACAATATGATAGGATCTCTAAATTTACTCTCATTGAAGAAGAGGATGACACTAGTTGGGGCAATTTTCTGGTTTTTATTTCTCACACAAACTAAAACAAATGCCCTGCGAACCTGAGAGGTTGGGGATACATATTTATAGACGGATACATATTTATAGGCTGCTAACCAGCCAAGCATATTCTAGATGCTAGTCTAAGATGATGTCCTAAAGCAGCAGTCAAGGATGCTATCCTAACAGCCAGTCCTTGATGCTCTATCCGAACTGCCAGACCTTGACACAAGGACCATATGTGTTGCAACCCCACAAAGACCATAGTACAGGGACTTATCCATCATTCTCCCCCTAAGCCTTGTGTGTTGTCTTGTGGGAAGGCTAGACCATCCCAATCCCGGAGCAAAGTCTAAGGAACGTGATCCGCCCAAGAGGCTTGGTGAGCAGGTCCGCAAGCTGATCCTTGGTGTTGATGTAGCTCGCCGTGATGCTCCCTTCATCCAAACAACGTCGGATGAAGTGGTACCTTACCCGGATGTGCTTGCTCCGTTCGTGGAACACGGGGTTCTTCGCAAGGGCAGAGCGGACTTGCTGTCCATCATAAGCTGCACTACGCTGGTGTCTCGACCGAGGAGATCACCAAGCAATCGAGCAAGCCAGAGAGCCTAAGTGCAGGCAGTGGAGGCCGCTATGTACTCGGCCTCACAGCTGGACATGGCCACCACCTGCAGCTTGATCGACTGCCAGCTCACGAGGCACTTGTCGAGGAAGAAGAGGATCCCGCTTGTGATCTTGCTGATGTCGATGTCGCCGGCGTTGTCGCTGTCGCTATACCCGACGAAGTGTGCCGGCCCAGGGCAGCTAGGGTAGTAGAGGCCATGGTCGAGTGTCCCCGCAACGTAGCAGACGATCCTCTTCACAACCTGCTGGTGGTCCACCGTCGGTCGCTGCATGAACCAACTAACGTAGCCAACAAAGAATGCCAAGTCCGGCGATGTGTGGGCGAGGTAGTGAAGGCTCCCCGCAAGACGTCGGTACTGTGTATCATCCACCTCCTCCGCCGTGCTGTCGCAGCTCAGCTTCAGCCTCTCCTCCATCGAAGTGAGAGCTAGGTTGCAGTCGGTAAGCCCAGCTAGCTCAACAACGCGCTTGGCGTAGGCGGCATGTGGTGCTGTCGGTGTAGGAGCCACCGGAGTCGATGGAGACTCAAGGACTAAGGTAGACGTGCTCGGCGAGGAGCTGCATGCTCCTCTGGCTTCCTTGAAGTGGACGTACTCGACAATGAAGTCATCATACGTCGGAGTCAAGCCATCGTCCACCGCCTTGTCCCACGCCCATCCTCGCCCTTCGTTGAACACAATGTCTCGCGTCGTGCGCACACGCTGTGTCTTCGGGTCGAGGATGCGGTAGGCCTCGAGCCCTCCGTGTAGCCGATGAACACTCCCAGAGTGCTTCTGTCGTCGAGCTTGCCGATGTGGCCGAGCTCCTTGGCAAACGCGAGGCAGCCAAAGACCCGCAAGTGGGAGACCGCCGACTTGCGCCCATGCCAAGCCTCGTACGGCGTCTTGCCATCGAGTGCCTTCGTAGGTGAGCGGTTGAGGATGTAGACGGCTGTCAGCACCGCCTCTCCCCAGAAGACAACCGGCACCCCTCTTTGCTTGAGGAGGGCCCAAGCCATCCCCACAACCGTCTGGTTGCGCCACTCGACGACACCGTTCTGTTGCGGGTTGTATGGAGCGGAGTAGTGACACTGAATGCCCTCATCAGCGCAGTACGACGCGAATTCAGTCGCTATGAATTCGCCGATGTTGTCGATGCGCAGCACAGGCAGCTTGCGACCGCACTACGCTTCCGCAGCAACCTGCACGCGCCTGATGGCGTCCGCTGCTTCTCCCTTGCTGCCGAGAAGCACCACCCGCATGTAGTGGGAGAAGTCGTCGACAAGCAGCAGGAAGTAGCATCGTCCTCCCGGTGTGGCCGGAGTCACCGTGCACGAGCTCGAGCTTCTCCTTGGCTCTAAAGCTCGCCTGCTAGGGGAAGGGGAGTCGCCTCTGCTTTATCACCACGCAGAAATCGCAGAGCTGCTCCACGAGTGAAGGGAGAGTCATGTTGCTTATGTGGAAGATATTTATGAAGATGGTAGGGCAAATACCATGGTGGTTGGACAAAGCCGATAATGACCATGGTGTTACAATGCCCCCCAGATGTTTAGAACAGAGAGGTATTCTTTTCCTATGGGCTACAAGATACCGGTCAAAATGGGTAGAAGGAACAGCTACAACGCTGAATTATCAGCAGTTTGAGAAGTTCCACAGAAGTGAAGAGCACAGCAACTGGCAGCCTACTTAGGCCATCAGCAGATCGAGGGTAACACTCTCAAGCGTTTTGATAGTGAAGCCAGCAAATAGTTAGGCTAACTGTTTTAACTCACGCTCTTCCATGTAATCCAAGCAATAATCAGACCAAACACCGTGCAAAAGCTCCCTCCATGAATACAAGCAATGATCAGACTGTAGCAAACCATGCTTCACAAAATGCCATCAATGATCAGACCGTGCAGAAGCTCCCTCCATGTAATCCAAGCCATGAACGGGCTGTCGCAAACCATTCTCCACCAAATGTTATCAATGATCAGACGGCAAAAACAATGCACCTGTTAATGCACCGAACACTGAGACTCAGGCCGTGGTGAAGCTCCATCTATCAGTAGATTCTGGTTCTGGTTTACTTGAGAGTGTTATGTAGCGCAATGTGGAGGAGCTGTTCACAGTCAGCTATGGTGTCAAACCCCTGTCCCAAGACAGCAATAACAAGGGCTGTTGGTTCAGATGTGTGACAGTGAGTGACAATTGCATCAAGGTGAAGTACCAAGATATTTGTAACGCCAAAGAGACAGGACATCTGAAGGTTAGTTTAATGTATCTGTCCAATATTGCAGTCCTTTCTTTAGTAATTAAAAAAATGTGTTATGATGCTGTATGAGTTAGAAATTACTAACCTGTCCTAATTTTCTTTTGCGGGAATGGCTTAGACTGAAAAGAACTGCTGAACCTGAACTGCTGGGCATACGCCTTGCTGGAAGACTGATGATTCGCCTATGGCCTGCAAATTTGGCCAAGATACCAGCTGTAGAGAAGGCAAGCCTGCAACAATGTGAGTGAGATCGCATGTCTTTTGCTGACCGTGTGCCACCTGATGGCAAGCGTCCCATAAAAGGGATATAAATCGCTCAAAAAGACTCTAGTCAAGCAGGAACTGCGCAGTGAAAATGAATATGAATGAGAAGACGACATCTAGGTAGAGGGAAAACTAAGTGAAGATCCCACTGCCAAGCCTCATGCACTAGCCAACGCAACCAAAAGTCCGTACTGATGGAAAGAGCTAGTGCAATCCACTTATACACTTCAACACCCAGTTGTCTCTTTCCAAAGTTTAACATAGTTATATGACCAATGAAAAGTTGTGCCCCTGATATAATCAACATGAAAAGTTGTGTGCCTGACACAATCAACTGTTTTTTTTTCCGGGAAAACGCAACTAACATTGCGTTTCTTTTCATTGCAAAGAAGAGTTTAAGTTACAGATCCACCAAGTAGGTGGTGGCAGGTTACAAGCACAATCAGCTGTAACTTATATAGAAAGGAAGGTCATCTTTTGATGCATAGTTTTACAATGTAACATGGCAGCTAAAAGGCAAACTAATTACCAAGAGTTTTTTACGTTCTTATTGTTGTGAGCTACTGAAGTCCTTCAAGCGAGGAACCGAAAATTCATTGTGCATCATCCTATATCAAATTGTTTTTTACTAAGTGGACATAAGTTTAGCATATGCATCTTGTTGGCTTAATGAATGCAAGGAAAATCATCAACAGGATATACATGTGGCTTATCGCATAAATCAGTTGAAATCAGTCAATCCATACAGACTTGACAGATCTATTCCAAAATCACATTCATCTCACTGTAATAATAGAGTGCTATTAACATTTAACATTTTGTAGTCTTTCAGACCTCTTCGGCTGTAAATTTAATAACTTATGTATTTTCTCTCAAGTTAGCCTAATACACAAGTATCAATTTGTCTCTCCTTCCACTCACATTAGCCAAGAGTCACTCCACTTAACGACGTGTGTCCTGCCTTGCACCCCTGACACGTCACCCCATCTTGGACGCCAAAGCCTTACCAATAACACCCCTGCGCACCTCTCCACCGCGTCACTCCTTTCCAAAACTCATCACTCACATTTCACATGCTGCCACTCCTCCTTCCTCTCCTTCCTTCATGCCTCTAGCCATGTCTTCACCGCCGCACCAAAACCCTAGCTCGCTCACCCGGAATCAGACATAAGCTTAGCATATGGATTCTTATGGAAAGGCGGCAGCTTTTCTATGGCTCGATGAATATGCGGCAACATATCCCACAAATCAGTCAGGTGAATCCGTCCAAGCTTGACTAATCTATTTCAATACAAGATCCAATTACTACATTGAAAGTGTGCGCTATTAACATGAAGTTAATTTATCCTCAATAATGCGTTCTCGCACATTTCAGGTGGCGATAGCTTTTCGGGCAATTTTGGAGGTGATAGCTTTCGCGCGCATATCCGGCGGTCATAGCTCACTGCATTGTTCATTACCTAGAAATTTCGGCTATATTTGTATCAACCAGTCAGCCCTGACCTAAAACAATTCCATAATCAACGCACAACCACATTTAAATATATAACTTTCACTCCTAGCATGTGCATCCTACATGTATCAGTCCTATTTAGATAAACAATTTAAACTTCATCATAAGAGGATCATCAGATAGTAATGTAGTGTGATAAACATGCAAGTGGCGATTCCTCATCACCGATTCGGATAAAAACCAATCCAATAACCTATCGACCAACCAACACAAGCAATCAAATTTCACAGATATGCAATGGTGCACCTTTTCTACGATCTGATCTCCCCCGAGTTGCAAGTTTACCTTGAGAAAGCCCACATTTTGTTGGCTCCGCATCATTGGCACCCTACGAAATCCCGAAGAAATTGACAATCTTCATGTTTATCAATGGTGCACCGGGACGTCGCTAGCTCATTTCCTCCTGCAACAAAAAGAAATACTTCTAAGTGGGGGTGGGCAAATAAACCGAGAACCGGAAACTAAACCCAAAATAACAAGAACCGTGACCGGGATGACCGAAACCAATCAATTCGGTGGTTTCCTCGGTTCCTAGATTTGTAAAACCGAATTTACTTCTACTATTTTGGTAACGGGCAAGGGTAAACCAAAGTGACCGAGGAACCGAGTAGATTCCTGGAGTAGCCAAAGTAATAGCTTAGGCCCATTACGTGAAACATGAGCTGTCTCCCGGTTGCTCTCCGAATGTCAAACGAGCAGCCCAAGTCCTGACTCGATTTCTAATTCTCTAATCCCTATCGCATTTCTAATCCTAGGTACCGGCCACCTTCTTGTGCCCTAGCCGCTGCCTCCTGCTCTCCACCATGACGGGAGCTTTCCAGCGACCAACGCCGCATTTCGTCCCTCTTTGATGCTCTCCTTCGTCCTTCCTACTCTACCTTCCTCAACACTTTGTTCTAGTTACGATCTTGGCAAGGATGTGGCTCTATGGGGTGTCGTGACTGCGCAACGAGCTGACGGGCTGCGAAGGATCCTATAGCAATGCCTGCACTACCCAATAATCGGTGATGTTCGGTCGTAACCGTCTAACCGAGGACCGAACCGACGTTTTAGTGGACCGAAGTATCGGTTACCTCTTCTCCAGCTAATCGATTGGTCAACAATACTTAGCAACCAAAATTTTGTGAAACCCGAGAAACTGCACCGATCGGTTTGGGGGAACCTAATGCCCAAGCCTTTTCTAAGTGAATAAACCCGTGCAAGCCTAATGAGAAGTTGTGTGCTTCACACTTCTAGTTATCATGAACAATAGGAAGGGTCCTACCCAAAAGACGACCCTTGGTTCAGACCCCACCTCGTATCCCGTGAGCTCCGCCCCAAGACATGGAGAGAATAAAAGGAGGGACACCACCTCCACCGCTCGGCTGACCCCTCCTATTTCATCCATCCTCCTCCGCTTACTACCATCCACCTACAGACACAAGCCTCGAGGCGGAGTGGGAGGAGAAACCCGACGACAGAGTTCACGCAACACAAAATCTTGTGTCTCTTGTTCTTTGATTTTAGCCTAGATCGTCTCAATTCGTGAGCATGTTCTCCGAGATCCTAGGTCACAACGGATTCACCTTCAGCTTCACGATGGAGGTGCAACTCCGGGTGATACACGACGAGCGGGCTCTCCTGATGGCGTGCAAGGAGTGTCTGGTGTCAACGGCGTCGGGGGAGAGAGACTGCCCCATCTATCTCGATGGACTAGAGCAAGAGAGCGCTGCCGTGTTGTCGGGGTGCTCGCACGCGTTCCACCGCCGGTGGGTTTTCGACTGGTTCCCCACAGCGGCGACATGCCCCAAGTGCCAAGACAACGTCTAGCTATCTGCTCTGCCAATGTTCATTGAACAGACCGATCTTGGGTAGTTCAGTTCCTCTCTCGTTTTTCTTCTAGAAATATTGCAAGGTTGTCATCGATCGTCATTCGTTGCTCTTGAGTTCGTGAGGAGACATCGAGATACTACTTCATTTGGATGGTGTAGCTTGATATTGATACTACATACCATGAATATACCTTGTCGTTCGAAGAAAACATCATCAAATAAAAAGTATATATCATGTGGTTGGCTACATGCCTCCGGGTTTTTTCTTCTTTAGCGTCTCAGTAACTTTGTGATAGACTACCGTGCGACAGGTTCCTTGAGTTTCGATATGATTTTGGCGAATCATTCTGACCGTGCAACGCCGCATTCTAAATAGCAGGCGGCCACACTTTGATGGCGTGCAGGACGAATAGGTAGACCAAGGAGAAGAGCGTGTACTGTGAGGACGCAATGGCTGAACGTATGGGGAGGTGGTGGTGCATCGCCCCAATGGATGGATGGTGGGGGCACCGTCTTGCGTTCCACCTCGGCTGCATCGCTAAATGATTTCTCAACGCATGGCAATGTTAGAGACAGTAACGGCAATTGGACCTGAGGCCAAGGTCACGAGAAAAATTTATGGATTCAAGGATGGTTGTGGGATTTCGAATAAAGATCGATGAGGTTCTGTACCCAAAAACCCGGTGTTAACGCTAGTGAAGTTTTCTTCTACAAAAGTCAAATCAATCATGTTTTGTCCCACTATTCCTGCATCTCTGGATCTCCAATGTTTTTTTCATCTACTCTCTCCCATCCAAATTAACGGACTCAGATCTGTATAGATTCGGATGTATCTAATCATGTTTTACTGCTAGATACATCCAAATCTTGACATATTTGGGTCCATTAATTTTGACAGGAGGAAGTACATTTTTTAGATAGTTAAGAAATTCTATTAATCCTAACCTCAGCAACAACGATCGGTCTGGATAGTTTAGAATTGGTGAAGTGTGTTGTACATATCATGTCGAAGAAAAACAAACCCAAGCACACATGGAGAGCCGCAAAGGCTACTTTTGGGTGATCCACTTAATATAAACCATATAAAATAATTTCACCATAATGAGTAGAATGTTTTAGCAATTTTATATGTATATACACACTTCCTTACTTAGGAAACCAACACAAAGTGTCAAGATTAATGGGAGTAATATAGGCATGCTCTTGTATGGAAGCTAACATCTCGAGATATATGTCTTCCCACAAATAAGATAGAACTAGAATATAGCAAACAAAGAATCAGATGGAAGAAGAGATTTTATTTTGATGATTTTTTTTTCTAAAATCTTATAGGTGGAAAGATAGACTTTAGTGTACAATCGAGAAGTGGAATAAGAAATCTAGAACAAATATAAAAAATCTTAGTTTGATAAGTCTGATGGGCGAGAATATTTTGGGAATTTTGAACATATATTAATTTGCTTTAGATAACCCGCCCTCCCAGATGATTAAAGTAAGATAGGCATATGGGTGGAACCTAGCACCCCTAAGCATGTATTTCCACAAATCGGAAAAATGCGAGAAGAATAAGACATGATTTAGATATAACCTATTTTTCTGATTTTCTCGATTATTTATTTTTAAACTCTTAAGGCTTTTGTAGCGACATTGACGAATTTTTGTGCAGGGTGTGGTGCTGATATTGCACCCGAGTTCTGAACTAGTTTAGCATCGCATTGGTCGACATGACAAAGAAATAAGCGTGTTTCTTTACATTGAAACTTATATTGTAAGAATCGTCCTTTAAAGGATGGTAGATTGGTTTTCATCTACAAAAGTCATGGACTCAGATGAGGTTCTATACCCAAAAACCCGGTGTTAATTGCTAGTGAAGTTTTCTTCTACAAAAGTCAAATCAATCGTGTTTTGCCCCACTATTCCCGCTTCTCTGGATCTCCAATGTTATTTTGTTTTCATCTACTCTCTCCGATCCAATATAATGGACTCAGATCTCTGTAGATTTGGATGTATCTAGTCATGTTTTACTACTAGATACATCCAAATCTGTCCATCAATTTTGACCTGAGGGAGTACATGTTTTTTTAGATAGTTAAGAAATTCTATTGATCCTGACCTTGGCAACGACGATCGATCTAGACAGTTTAGAATTGGTGAAGTGTGTGGTACATATCATGTTGAAGAAACACATAACCTAGCCCATAGGGAGAGCCGCAAAGGCTACTTTTGGGTGATCCATAGAATATAAACCATATAAAATAATTTCACCATAATGAGTAGAATGTTTTAGCAATTGTTTATGTATATAAACCGATGCACACATCCTTATTTAGGAAACCAACACAAAGTGTCAAGATTAATGGAAGTAATATAGGCATCCTCTTGTACGGAAGCTAACATCTCGAGATATATGTCTTCCCACAAATAAGATAGAACTAGAATATAGCAAACAAAGAATCAGATGGAAGAAGAGATTTTATTTTGATCATTTGTTTTTCTCTAAAATCTTATAGGTGGAAAGATAGACTTCAGTGTACAATCGAGGAGTGGAATAAGAAATCTAGAACCAATATAAAAAATCTTAGTTTGATGAGTGTGATGGGCAAGAATGTTTTGGGAATTTTGAAAGCATATTAATTTGCTTTAGATAACCCACCCACCCAGATGATTAAAGTAAGATAGGAATATATGGGTGGAACCTAGCACCCCTAAGCATGTATTTCCATAAATCGGAAAAACGCAAGAAGAATAATACATGATTTAGATATAACATATTTTTATGATTTTCTTGATTATTTATTTTTAAACTCTTAAGGCTCTTGTAGCGACATTGACGAATTTTTGTGCAGAGTGTGGTGATGATATTGCATCCAAGTTCTAAACTAGTTTAGCATCGCATCGGTCAACATGACAAAGAAATAAGCGGGTTTCTTTACATTGAAACTTATATTTTAAGAACCGTCCTTTAAAAAATGGTAAATTAGAGTCTTGTATGTTGGTGTGAAGATATGAAATTTGTTTTCTACATGTAGTGAATGTGATAAATTAGATGTGTGTACCTTTTAAATATTGTGTTGAATATATTTAGTGTGAAAGTTTCTTTGTAATAATGTATGTCGTACATGGCATAAAGAAAATTGTGTGCTACATGACCTCAGTGCGCATGGATAGATAAAAGTCTTTTTGTGCATTGTTACCTCATGCGATGCAGTAGAAACTATTCTTGTTGGAAGACTTTACATGTAAAATTTTTTTCGGTGGAAAACAAGTGTAGATCTTTTATCGCATCTTGAGTTAATTTTGATTTTGGAGAACTTTGTTCCTTAGATTAATGGAAATGCTTAGGAGGATCATGATTCTTTTTTTCCTAGTATAATTGTGATTTGGATTTATTAGCACACTAGAATTAGGGTTGTTTGTAGAGTAGAGCCATGTGCGGTTGCAATTGGTATATTCGATTTACGAGTTCTACATTACGCTATGTTTCTATTGCTAATGACATCTCGATCAGTATCTAGTCGGTATCTAGCGTACGGTTCTGGAGCATGATCTTAGCCAGTCTGTTAAATATCTATTTACCGGTTATGTCGATTAAGTGGATTGTTGATGCCCTAGGTAGAGGTATTACCTTTGTCCTTTCTGTTGCTAATGGAATATTGGAATCTAGCCTAGGTTTCTCAAAACTTTACGTCAGCTCTAGTGTCAACTCTATTACGAGCTGGTAAGCTCTAGTGCCAACCATATCTTGATATCTATTCAGGGAAATAGAAGATTTACTACTTTTAGGCTTTGAGCTCACCCTCTTTGCATGTTCATGGTGTTGTCTCCCTTCTACTTTAATTTAGGTTCACGTAGCTTCTGTTTTTCTATCAAGCATTTTCCATTTTCCATGTGAGACTTTTGCCATCTCCAACAGGGACTTAAGATATGAAATCTAGCCCAGCTAATCACGTGCTTAACCCTGTAAGCATTCATTTCGTCAACCATAAAACAAGAGCAAGGAGATGGTATCTGACAAGGTCATGGACCAATCATGATGACACTAACCAATCATAAAAAATGGCATCATGTCAAATTGTTACTTATGTGAATGGCCATGGAGGAAACACATTACTTGTTTTGTCTAAAAGAATAAAATACTCTATCGATACATATGTTGTAGAATGTGGTAAGTGCAGAAAGTGGAGCTTTGATGCTACCACAACAGAATATGAAGAAATCCGAGAGAAAAGTAGACAAGTTCCTTTTTATTTCGAACATGTCCATGGCTGGAAGCCTTGAGTTTCAAGCCATAATCCAGCGGATAAATGTCAAGATGATGGGTTCTGGCCTTCTGGACTTCTATACTTCTAGCCTTCTGGGTGATTGATAAAACTATGCCTCTCTCAAGCCCCTCTTGGGTGCAGCAAATTCTATGACGTGTGAGTAATACATTTTTTTGCCTAGTATCGTAGTAAATTTGTTCCACAGCATTACGTAGTTCATGATGCAGTTGTTTTCTCACGCCTCCGGGTCCTAACTCTTGAGATCTTAGATGCATACTTGCTCTCTGTTTTCTAGTATAACTACTACGCTGAATACCACCAATTTAAGTTCCTACTGCTTATAGGAGTGGACATAATTTATAATTTCGTATACACCATTTCTAGTTCGTCATATATTGTTGACATACTCATTTATGTATTAGCGGTCTTACGCACCTGTATATAATGTACCTACCATTCCGTGTACATTTTGTATGATTACTTGGTAACATTCTATATACTTGCTTTCAGATACTATATCCCTCCTAGAGGCAAACAACTAAGATCAAAGGACATCAAAAAGTATGCCAACATATTTTTGGTCAACTTTCCTTCAATATCTTCACTATCCTAAGCGTATTAATGTCAATACACAGTAAAACCGATGCACACATCCTTATTTAGGAAACCAACACAAAGTGTCAAGATTAATGGAAGTAATATAGGCATGCTCTTGTACGGAAGCTAACATCTCGAGATATATGTCTTCCCACAAATAAGATAGAACTAGAATATAGCAAACAAAGAATCAGATGGAAGAAGAGATTTTATTTTGATGATTTGTTTTTCTCTAAAATCTTATAGGTGGAAAGATAGACTTTAGTGTACAATCGAGGAGTGGAATAAGAAATCTAGAACCAATATAAAAAATCTTAGTTTGATGAGTGTGATGGGCGAGAATGTTTTGGGAATTTTGAAAGCATATTAATTTGCTTTAGATAACCCACCCACCCAGATGATTAAAGTAAGATAGGAATATATGGATGGAACCTAGCACCCCTAAGCATGTACTCCCTCCATCCCAAGGTTTAAGGCGTAAAAATCTCAGCGCAGTTATTTAGGCAGCGGTTGGTGGAGAGAAAAAATCGGCATCTTTACATTTTTGCCCCTGCATGCACTCCTGTACTCTCTTAATTTCTCTCCAGCGCGTTTAATTACCTCCTCGTTTCTCTCCATTGCATGCATTCCTTTTATCTTTACCGCATGCACAACCAATAGCCGGTAACTGCTCGCATTAACTTCCCTCCTGATTTTCCGCTTATCGCCATGCATAGACAAGTACAAGCGTTGCGACCTCCTGATATTTTGGTAAGTGCAAACGGCAATGAGGGGTAGTTCTGGAAGAAACAGGGCATAGTACACCCTGCGCCTTAAGCTGTGGTGAAATTTTGAAAAAACTTTTACGCCTTAAGCCTTGGGATGGAGGGAGTATTTCCATAAATCGGAAAAATGCAAGAAGAAGAATACATGATTTAGATATAACATATTTTTATGATTTTCTTGATTATTTATTTTTAAACTCTTAAGGCTCTTGTAGCGACATTGACGAATTTTTGTGCAGAGTGTGGTGATGATATTGCATCCAAGTTCTAAACTAGTTTAGCATCGCATCGGTCAACATGACAAAGAAATAAGCGGGTTTCTTTACATTGAATCTTATATTTTAAGAACCGTCCTTTAAAAAATGGTAAATTAGAGTCTTGTATGTTGGTGTGAAGATATGAACTTTGTTTTCTACATGTTGTGAATGTGATAAATTAGATGTGTGTACCTTTTAAATATTGTGTTGAATATATTTAGTGTGAAAGTTTCTTTGTAATAATGTATGTCGTACATGGCATAAAGAAAATTGTGTGCTACATGACCTCAGTGCGCATGGATAGATAAAAGTATTTTTGTGCATTGTTACCTCATGGGACGCAGTAGAAACGTTTCTTTGCTTCCAAGGATGGGCTTTGGCAAAACCCGTGATGAAGTCGTTCTTGTTCGGAGATTTTACATGTAAATTTTTTTTGGGTGGAAAACATGTGTAGATCTTTTATCGCATCTCGAGTTAATTTTGATTTTGGAGAACTTTGTTCTTTAGGTTAATGGAAATGCTTACGAGGATCATGATTTTTTTCCTAGTATAATTGTGATTTGGATTTATTAGCACACTAGAATTAGGGTTGTTTGTAGAGTAGGGCCATGTGCGATTGCAATTGGTATATTCAATTTACGAGTTCTACATTATGCTATGTTTCTAATGCTAATGACATCTCGGTCGGTATCTGGTCAGTATCTAGCGTATGGTTCTGGAGCATGATCTTAGCCAGTCTGTTAAATATCTGTTTACTGGTTATGTTGGTTAAATGGATTGTTGATGCCCTAGGTAGAGGTGTTACCTTTGTCCTTTCTGTTGCTAATGGAATATTGGAATCTAGCCTACGTTTCTCAAAACTACTTTACGTCAGCTCTATTATGAGCTGGTACACCTCTAGTGCCAACCATATCTTGATTTCTATCCCGGGAAATAGAAGATTTACTACTTTTAGGGTTTGAGCTCACCCTCAATGCATGTTCATGGTGTTGTCTCCCTTCTACTTTAATTTAGGTTCATGTAGCTTCTATTTTTCTATCAAGCATTTTCCATTTCCCCATGTGAGACTTTTGCCATCTCCAACAGGGCCTTAAGATATGAAATCTAGCCCGGCTAATCACGTGCTTAACCCTGATAAGCATTCATTTCGTCAACCATAAAGCAAGAGTAAGGAGATGATATCTGACAAGGTAATGGACCAACGTGATGACACTAACCAATCCTAAAAAATGGCATCATGTCAAAATGTTACTTATGTGAATGGCCATGGAGGAAACAAGTTTCTTGTTTCGTCTAAAAGAATAAAATACTCTATCGATACATATGTTGTACAATGTGGTAAGTGCCAAAAATGGAGGTTTGTTGCTACCACAACAGAATACGAAGAAATCTGAGAGAAAAGTAGACAAGTTCCTTTTTATTTCGAACATGTCCATGGGTGGAAGCCTTGAGTTTCAAGCCATAATCCAATTGATATATCTCAAGATGATGGGTTCTGGACTTCTGGCCTTCTGGGTGATTGATAAAACTATGCCTCTCCTAGGCCCCTCTTGGGTGCAGCAAATTCGCTGACGTGTGAGTAATAGTTTTTTTTTGCTTACTATCGTAGTAAATTTGTTCCCCAGCATTACGTAGTTCATGTTGCAGTTGTTTTGTCACGCCTCCGGATCCTAGCTCTTGAGATCTTAGATGCATACTTGCTCTCTTTTTTCTAGTATAACTGCTACGCTGAATACCACCAATTTAAGTTCCTACTCCTTATAGGAGTTGACATAATTTATAATTTCGTATACACCATTTATAGTTCATCATATATTGTTGACACACTTATTTATGTATTAGCGGTCTTACGCACCTGTATAGAATGTACCTGCCATTCCGTGTACATTTTGTATGATTCCTTGGTAACATTCTATATACATGCTTTCGGATACTATATCCCTCCTAGAGGCAAACAACTAAGATCAAAGGACTCAAAAAGTATGCCAACATATTTTTGGTCAACTTTCCTTCAATATCTTCACTATCTTAAGCGTATTAATGTCCATACACAGTTTTACATTCATCTAGCTGCATCTCAATGGTTTCCATTGAGTAACAATTAATCTAAAAATTATTACAAAGCGTTATCATTGTACTTTCACTACCTCAAAGGATAAATGCAACCAAGCACACAACCAACATTAGGACCTGTTTGGCATGGAAGTATTTTTTTGTGTGGTTCGGTATTTAATTCAACTTTGAGCTAAGTACTAGAGCTCACACAAAAATAAAACCTCTAATTCAAACAACCCTTAAGGTTTAACTTTTTGGGTGCCTAGTTTTATTAATCTGGTTAGTTCTTAAAGCCGAGGCGTAACCATGTGAACTTTCCCATGTGGTTCACTTCAATCTTTCTAGATGTTAATTTATAAAATTCTTCAAATGTTATACTTTGAAAGGTATCTTCAAGCCAACCTAGACTATGTTGCCAATATACAGCCATCTAAAGATTTGTTTGGAATGTCCACGTCTAAAAAGCACCCTCGTCAGTCAAAGCCTCTTAAACCAAATGAAGGTATTTTATGCACAACTTTAACACAATTACTTTATTGGCAAGATAAATGAATTACTAGTTGGAGGAGCATCTCTTTTCTAATTGAAAACGGGCCACTATTCTTGAAATTTGAACTTGTATCACTGAACAATTGTTTCAGTTTACCTTGTCGACCGAGAATGCATTACTAGCTAATGTACTTGTAATATTGTCTACTGAATGGATCTATCAAAGTAGTAGAACATGGGCTACAGTATGCCTTCATCAAGCATGAATGAGATCACGCCACCAACCCCTACGACAATGACCACTAAAGGTAGTTACCCACAATTGCAATTAAAGGAAGTGTTCTAATGATGAGATTAGGGTCCTATTTAGGTTAATCCTAAAGCATTAAGTCTAACAATGGATTACGATGTAAAGGGTGTCCTAAAGCATTAAGTCTAACAGTGGATTAGGGTCCTATTTAGGTTAATCCTAAAGTATTAAGTCGTAGAGGAGAAGCTTGTCGTCGTGCTCCCCCATGTCGCATGCCTCTCAAAGGGTGGCCTCATGGTGCCCACCACATGAGGCGGCATGCCGATGGGCTACGCCAACTTCTACAGGGCCATCGCTAGGGCGTTGGTAAATTTTTTTCTCTGGTCTCATCCCTTCTACCTTTGATATTCTTTCTTCTTTACGAAATCTTTTCACATATTGTGTCATTTATAGTAGTTGTTTTCAAAATCTTTTACATTGGTATCTTGATTCTTTTTTTATCCTTTTGGATTGGTCTTGGGAGGGTGGGACAATAATGCAAGATATCATGCTACGTGCGAGAAAGGTATATGATACACAAGTTTAACGGAGCCACATGATTCTAATTTAAAGAAGTTGTGTGCTAGACATTTCAAGTTATCATCTTCCCGCTGCCGGCGACGGCACATCGTCCTCCGTCGCCCCGCCCAAGAACGAGACTAACGAGAGGGGGTGTCGAGCTGCGACGGCCCAACTTCGGAGCCTCCAACAACAGACATCCCAACAACGGACATCCCAGATCTCGCGAGTGCCCTCACCTTGTATGGGCCACATGGGCTAACTTGATAGGAAACACAGGCCCATCAATTATTCAACAATTTAAAAATTGTTTAACAAAATTTAAAACTAAACACTAAGCGGCATGCATGAAAAGAGAACGCCTCCTTAGCATCGTCGCATCTTCCTCCGATCCAAATTAATGGACTCGGATTTGTTGGGTAACTTTTTCTCAAACATTTGTAGAGTTTGGAAAAGATGAGCATTGGAAATATTTATGTTTTGGGCAAATCAATGGTAAATAGGAATATTGGAAGTAATAATGTTTTGACCACGATCATCAAATACATTTGGGCCTATATTCAAATGACATGCATATTTGAGAAGTACATCGTAATTGGGACTCTTATTAATACATTGGTATGCTCATGTAATTTGGTGTATCATATGTAAGTTTTACTTCACTATATTCTGTCTATAGAATTGCCTAATAGTGACTGGCAACAGATTGAAAAAAGTGTAACTTTAGATGCAATATAAGAAGCAATAAAAACACTTCTAGATTCAAACCGGTTAATATTTGTGTTCAGAAGGCTCACTTCTTGACCGAAACTGAAGGTTCAACAGAAGTGTGCGCTCAAGATCATCACATGCGAACAAAAGAAATAATTCCCTAAGTGAATAGTTCGATACAAGTCTAATAAAAATAAGTTGTGTTCTCGACACTTCTAGTTATCATGTACAATGATTAGTCATCTAGTATAACTCAGACGCAGGACATGTCATATTTTGTACATAGTTTTACAATATTACGAGATACACGTCACATAAAACAAGGCAGTTGAAAGGCAAACTAATGATGAACAGTTGGTTGACTTTTTGCTGTGAGCTACTTAAGTCCTCTAAGTGAGCATGGGAGCACCCAAGCAAACTAGCGCTTGCGACGGCAGCAAGATGGCATCGGGCAAGGGCAATCGCGCCTCGTCCATTCAAGGACGACGAGATTCACCCTTCCTCTAGAGTCAATGGTTGTGGTGCAAGTGGCATTAACAGATTCAACCTCTCTTCCGTGGAAAAGGTGTGTGTTTGTTCGTATATTTTACAATGGTGTCTAATTCTTTTTTATCCTTTTGGATTGATCTTGGGAGGGTGGGATGATAATGCAAGATATCATGCTACATGCGAGAAAGGTATATTATACACAAGTTTAGCAGAACTATATGATTCTAATTTAAAGTTGTGTGCTAGACATTTCAAGTTATCGTGTACAATAAACAATCAACTACAACTCAAATAGCAAGGCAGGTCATCTTTTATACATAGTTTTACAATGTTACGACATACAAGTCATATATAACACACCAGCTAACAAGCAAACTTATTACCAGAAGTTTGTTAAGTGTTTATTGCTTTTAGCTAAGTCCTTAAAGTGGGTACTGAGAATTCATTTTGGAACATCCTATATCAAATTTCTTTTTAGTAAGTAGGTGTAAGTTTAGCATATGGATGTTGGAATTGATCTTCGGTTGTAACAAACCAAGGGAGAGGGGGGATTTTCCCCATGTCTGTGCCATGATCAGGCGCACTTGAACCCAATTCTGGTTTCAATCCCTATTGCCAAGCGCCACCTATTTAAGATGTGATCCAACCACTATGTGTCCTACTTAATCCTAACTTCCACGCCTTGGGCTGCTTAATCCTAAACCATTAAGTCTAAAAATGGATTCTTATGGAAAGGTGGCAGCTATTTTAGGCTCAATAAATGCAATGCAGATCGCGGACAGGATATACATGTGGCCTATCACAAGAATCAATAGAATTCAGTCCATTGTTACAAGCTTGACTGATCTATTTCGATGTCACATTCTTTATTACTATCATAAAAGAGTGCTATTAACATATAAAGTTTCTTGAATGACACGCTTCCGTATATCTTCATCAATGAAAGATTTCCTGTGTAATTGTAGTGGCAATAATTTCTCCACAGATTTTTGGCAGTGACAGCTCGCAGTAGTGTTCATTGCCTAGAAATTACAATTCACTGGAGATACTACTGTATCGACCAGTCAGCATACAACCAAAACAAATCCAGAATTAACATATGCCCCGAACAAAATACAAGTTTTGCCCCTATCAGTTCGGTGCATTCTACTTTACCCGTAATCACTCATATTTTAGAAAAGTGTTTGCACCATGCAATGATCGGCTATTCGTCATCACTCATTACAAAACCAATTCAATAACCTATCGACTGTTCATCAATCAGCCAGGAATATGCAATCAAAATTCTAGAATTAACATACACGCCCTCCCCCCCCCCCCCCCCCCCCCACAAATATAACTTTTGGTCTTATTGGTTGTATTCATCATACTTGTACTAAGACATATTTTAGATAAACTATCTCCAACATAGATGATCGGCAGGTGGCAATGCAGTGTAATCAACATATGAGCGAGAAATCTGCATCATCTTAAGATGAGCCACTGAAATACGTTAAGCGAAAACTGACAATTAATTTTAGTTCATCCATATCAAATTATTTTCTAACAAGTGGACATAAGTTTAGTATATGGATTCTTATGGAAAGGTCGAAGCTTTTATTTTGGCTCAATGAATGCAAGGTATATCACCAAGAGGATAAACATGTAACGTGTCCCACAAATTAATCGACACTGGTCAATCCTTACAAGCTTGACCAATCTATCCAAATAAAACATTCCTATTACTACAACGTAAGAGTGTGTTATTCAAATGAAATTAAATAGTCATACAATAATGCTTTCCCGCGTAGTTCTGGATGTGATTGGTTTCCCGCTCATTTCCACGAGCGAGCTCACAGTATTGTTAGTTACCTAGAAACTCCAGTTCACTCATACATGCAGGATACTACATACTGGATTGGCAGGTCAGCCATGTTAACAAAACAATTCCAGATATTTTATCAAGGGGTGCCAACTGAAGGTACGAACGACTTACGAGAGTCAACCGAACCGAACCCCGCTCCCATGTCGCTCGTGGGCGGCACCGAGGCGGCCCCGCCTCCGGCCGCGAGGGGCCCTTCTCCGGCGACCCTCCCTCTCCGCCGCTGGCGGCAGCTGTAGTGGCGGCAGGCCCCTACCCCAAAGGGGTGGTGGTTCTGACGGCGCTCAAGAGCTCTGGAGTCCATTAATGGCGGCGATGCTCCTCCTTTGGCGTGCCGGCGACGCTATCGTTCAGTGGTGCTGCTCCCTAGCCCTTTTTCCCCTCCCGGTCCCCTTCCAGCTGGGGGACGGCCGGCTGCCTGGGGGCGGCCAGATCGACCGCGCGGGCCGATCTCGATCTGGTGCGTGGACTCCTCCAGCCCATGCTGCCTGCTTCTCTCCCACCCACCATGGTTGGTCCTCGCTCTATTCTCATGCGTGGCACGACGGACTTGACGCAGTCTCGCACTACGCCCAGATCTAGCGGTGGTTCCGCCGCCTGGCCTAGTGCATGCGGGCAGCTTAGCGTCGGTGGTGGTCTCTGTGTGAGGCCTTCGGTGGCCAGTGTGGTACTGGGCATCTGCGGGTTGGCAGTTGGCGGCCTGGCCCGTGGCGGCTGGTTGTGTCCCTCTATTGTGGTTTGCAGGTGTATGTCTTCTCCCGTCTTCCCATTGGTCTCCAGCGGCGCCGTGTTGATGGGACTGACGGTCCTCGGTTGCAGTGGCAGCCTTGGGGTGTGGCTCGATCCCTATCAGGGGCTAACCGTGGGAAGGTTCCAAGTTCTTTTGCTAGCTGCTGTGGACGTTGTTCCGTCGAGATGGCGAGGTCCATGGTCCTGTTGTGGCAGCCATGGATGCGGCGTCCTCCCATCCAGGAGTGTCGTAGCTTGCGAGTGGCTGCTCCTTGCCTCCTTGCAAATTTTTCAGCTACAGCCGCTTCCACACTTGTGTCCCAAATCGAGCTTGGTGTGGTTCCCAGCGCGGCCTCGGCTTTCGTTGCTCTTCGGCAGCGCTGGTGCTGGCGCAGCCTTGGACATGTTATGCCCTTCGATTTCTCTTGTGGTTCTCACTCCACAGTGTGTGCGCGTGTCCCCTGAATCTATCCGGGTGTGGACTCGGTTCCGTTTTTCCTTCGATTTCGCCGACGGCACGGCGTAGTGGTGTCGTGGGTTCGGTGCGCGTGGTGGTTCATGCACGCTGGCGACACAGTTGATCTTGGGTTGTGATCTCGGCGATTAGCCCTTCGACCTTGTCTCGGCTGCTTGCCACCCTTCGACTACGCCTTTGGCCGGCTGGTGCTGCGGCGTGAACTCGATTGCTCTTGCCCTTCGCTCACACCGGCAACCCCGATGTGTTATGGTTTGGTCTCGGCTGGCGGGTGCTCTTCGTTCACGGTGGTCGTGCTTCCTGGGCAATGTGCCTGCTGTTTAGTTTTGTCTCTCCATGCGTTGTCGCTGCTTGTAGTTTGGGGAGGCCGTTGCCTCTCCGAAAGTTTTTGCTTGGAGTCCCTCAGAGTTTCATGTGTGTATCTGTGTGCGCGTGTGTTTTTTTTGGTTATCTCTCTTCTCTCGTACCCCCTGTAATCTGGTTCATTTGAACCTATCTTGTAGAGGTTCCAAAATCTCATAGGCAAAATGAATGGAAAATATTCAGGTGGGGATTATTCCCCCCGGTGACCATCCAAAAAAAAACAATTCCAGAATCAACATACAGCACCCCCAAAAAATATAACAAATTCCCCTATCAGATGTGCATCGTACTAGCAGTAAGTCATACTTTAGATAAACAATCTAAACCATAAGATAGGACGATCAGCAGGTGACAATATAATATGCTACACATGCGAGTGACTGATTGCTGATCATTGATTCCCAACCTTAAGCTACACAATAAAACCAATCTGACTGGTTCATCAATCAGCCAGCACATAGTTCATCCATATCAAAATTTTCTAACAAGTAGACATAAGTTCAGTATATGGATTCTTATGGAAAGGTGAAAGCTTTTATTTTGACTCAACGAATGCAAGGCATATCACCAAGAGGATAAACATGTAACATATCCCACAAATTAATCGATGCTGGTCAATCCTTACAAGCTTGACCAGTCTATCTAAATAAAACATTCCTAATACTACAACATAAGAGTGTGTTATTTGAATGAAATTAATAGTCATTCAATAATGCTTTCCCGCGTAATTCTGGATGTGATTGGTTTCCCGCTCATTTCTAGCGGTGATAGCTCACTGCATTGTTCGTTACCTAGAAACTCCAGTTCAGTAATACATGCAGGACACTACATACTGTATTGGCTGGTCAGCCATGCTATCAAAACAAATTCCAGAATCAACATACACCCCAAAAAATATAACAATTTCCCCTATCAGATGTGCATGTACTAGCAGGAAGTCATACTTTAGATAAACAATCTAAACCATAAGATAGGACGATCAGCAGGTGACAATGTAATATGCTACACATGTGAGTGACTGATTACTGATCACCGATCCCCAACCTTAAGCTACACAACAAAACCAATCGACTGGTTCATCAATCAGCCAGCACATGCAACCAAAATTTCAGAGACAATCGATAGTGCACCCTTTCCATGATCTTTCCCGAGTTGCGAAATTACCTTGAGAAAGCCGGCATTTCACCGGCTCCGGTCGTGCACACCCTTCTGGATCCGGAGGAAATCGAACGATTCCTCTGCTTCATCAGGAAACCTAACAACGCGTCATCCAGCAAGAAAAGAGTGAGATGAAATTCACGGCAGGCGAGCACTAAAATGGATGAAAACAGAAAAGGAAATGGCTAGATCGAGCTCGCGTAATAAGGACGCACTGATGATGGGCGCAGCGCAGTCGGCCAGTGGCCGAGCGGGACGGAGGCGAGGATGGGGCGGGGGCAGAGGAGCAGCTTGGCACGGCATCACGTGCGCCTCCCACGGAACCACGGCACCACCGGGGGCGGGGGCGGGGGCAGAGGTCGCAGAGGTCTCCTGCGCCGCCCACGGCACCACCTGCGCCGCCTCCAACAACCGACATCGCGAATCCACCGCAGCCTGTGATAGATCCAGCAGGGAAAGGCATTCCAGGCCATGCCCTAGGCCGTGGCTACGGTGCCCATCACCTCTCTCGCCATGTCCGCCGTCTTCCCGCCGCCGGTGCCGCCCGTCCTCCGTCGCCCCGCCCAAGAAGGAGTCGAACGAGAGGGGTGTCGAGCTGCGGCGGCCCAACTTCGGTTCCTCCAACACCCGCCTTACAAAAAAAAAACGACGTCGCAAATCTCGTGAGTGCCTTCACCCTGTATGGGTCACATGGGCCAAAAAGATAGATCACGCAGGCCCATCAATTATATTCAACAAATCCCGGTTACAAATATTTTTAAACTGAACCCCAAGCGGCAGATGCACATGGCTAATTGTTGAAAGAAATATAGGGGATACTTAACTAGCGGTTGTCCATTTTTTTAGGGCATGTATAGTGGTTTAGACGGCTATAAGGCTCTGCCACGTCAAGTATGGACGACACCACATGCATCTCCTACTCCTACAGTGGGGCTGTTTCTAGAGGTGTTTGTATAAATTATTATTAGTAAATAATTCAAAAATTGTTGATGTGCTACCAAGCGGCTTTTCATCCAGCGTGAGATGCAAACGAACCTAGAACGTGGATTAACAACCGGTGTACTAGCGACACCCTTTGTACAATGGGAATTAGGCTATCGGTGCGCAGAACAAGGGAACCGACCGTCTGCAATTTTACAGACGGACCCATCATATTTCCACCTTCTCTCTATCTCTTCCAGGTCATGGAAACACCTACGTGGAACCTCTTATAGACAGTTGAGTCAATACCACTATACATGCCCTTACTAGCTTGCATTGTCGTTACCGGTCAGATATGAGGGAAAGAGAGAAGCACTGCCGCTGAACTCCACCAGACTCAGTCCACTATTGTCGCCACAATAGACCCCCTCCTCCATTGCACGGGCCTCCTGGGTCTCAACTTCTTTTCCTACTTTGGCATGCCTCCTTCTCTAATCCTATGTTACTCACTCGCTTGTGTCGCATGTACATAAGATAGTAGTGTCATCACCGCCTCCGGCTCGCTCTCTTCCTCACCTGCAACATCGTCGATGTAGCAAGCTGAGATCGCCATTGCTTCTCACTCAATGGGCGGCTGTCAGCTTTCATCTCGCGGTATCTCTCTATTGGATCAGAGAGAAGTGAAGAAGAAAAAGACCAAAAGGGGATATGATGTTGGGGAGAACTTGAAAAGTAATGAGGTTGAAGGGAGAGAGAGAGAGAGAGAGAGAGAGAGAGAGAGAGAGAGAGAGCTGGTAGGGACATGAGATAGGGACTTACAATTAGGGAACGTGTTGACCGGTGATGAGTGACAAATACACTAATTTTTATCCATGTATAACCAGATATTACTCATATATTTGATGAGATCGTCTCTCTTGACCTACCACTCATCACTAATAAATGCATGGATGTGCAAACCTCGTTTTCTATTTATTTCCCTCCGGGAATAGACACTTTTATGATGAAATCTAGAAAAATTAAAGAAGAATCACGAGCTAGGGATATTTCCAAGCCAAGGAGATCATAGAGACAAGCCATAGAGAGTTTAACGACTTACAATACAACAGGGCGACTGTACCTTGCCTCGGTGCCTCGGGACATCAAATCGAACGACTTTTGTGAAGGGGACCCACATGGAATTTGCATCAGAAGGCATAAAAAACCCTAAGTTCATCTATAGTACTATATAAGGTGGGTAGAGGAAGGAGCCGCCGCCCACCCACCGTCATCTTCACCACGCAATTATGTTGTCGCCGCCATCACCATTTCCACTCATAGCCATAGTCACCTACTTATAATCTTGATTTCATCTCGATGGGCGGTATTTTAAGACTATCTGGTATCCATCTTTCAACAATACTCAGTACAATATTTATGATTGATCAACTAATCATGTGTGAGTAGTCCCCACGGGTTGAGGGCTGAGGCCTAGCCTCAAAGCAATATGTGCATCTTTTAGTATGAGATAAGTGTATCTCTGAAGTAATATATCTACACGTATGTTTATCTCTTATTATTTTCCTTGGTCGTAGAACTTGTTAGGTATCCAAGACCTCAAAGGTAGGTAAAGGTAAAAAGGTATGAGTAGAGTTGATCTGAAAGCTGCGCCAAGAAACCTGGTGACAGTAAAGGGGGTACCACGGTTGTGAGTGATTATCTAGAGAATAACGGTGGCCTCACAAAGCATAATGTTTTGGTTTGTCTATCTTAATAACTGCTAGAGCTTGGTAGTACCTAAGTACTAGTGGTTAGATGATGTATCCATAATGCTTTGGCAGTAGGCTATGGTGTTGTTAGGATGCATCACGCTAACAAAGGTATGAGTATATGATTATGTTCTAACACATATTGTCGCTTATCATTATATCTTGTATCTCATCTGTGTTCATACCTGTTCCACGCTTGACATGCAACTAGTTTGCATAAGTGGCTAGCGGGTGTCTGTCTCTCCTACTAGTCAATATCTATTTTGCAAGCGAGTTGTCAACATTTGATTATCCTCGTTGTGGTTCATGTTCGTAGGTAAGAACGGTTCTATCTCGAAAGCCCTAAGCCACGTAAAACTTGCAATGGATAAATTAGAGGCGTCTAGTTTAGATTGTTGCTGGGCTAGTGTTATGATATGGTAGTGTTGTAAGTAGAAGTATGAGATGATACTCTTACAACACACATAGCGTGTAAAATCCATAGACCTTGGATTTACACATATAGGTATGATAGTGATCATACCACGATGCACATGATAGAGATCATCTGCGGGAACCATATAATTTCACTAATAAACATATGATGTTTGATTGCATCTTATATTGCTTGTTTAGCGCTTTGTTAGCATAATAAGATGATCCCTCATTTAAATATCAAGATAAGAATGTGTTCTTCCTTTAGTATGCACCGATTATGTTTTCGTCGCTCCAAGACATCACGTGATGATCGGGTGTTCTTGGATCCACGACCATATTTCGGGTGTAAAACAGTTACACACGTGAATACTAAGGTTCTAACTTGGCGAGCCTAGCATGTACAGACATGGCCTCAGAACACGGACCGAAAGGTTAAGCATGAGTCATATAGTTGATATGATGCCCATTTGATGCTCGCCTTTGAAGCTATACCGACTCACGTGATGATCGGACTTGGTGTAGTGGATTTGGTTCATGTAATCACCAAAAAGGCACGAGGGATGTCGTTTTTGAGTGGGAGTTCATTCGTAATATAGATTAGTTGAACTCAATCTATCATACACATAGTCTAAACTTTACAAATTCTGTTGTAGATGGCACCACCTGCTTTTAATTTCAATGTGTTCATGGAGAAAGAGAAACTAGCAACGAACGGTAGCAACTTTACCGAATGGGCCATGAATTTGAGGATTCTCCTCTCTGCTGCACAAAAGCAATATGTGCTAGAAGCGCCGTTAGGCCCCCCACCTTTTGATGATGCCCCTGACGAGGAGAAGAATGTCTATCAGACTCGTCAGGAGGACCACAACTTAGTTCATTGCGGCATATTGTATGGGCTAGAGCCGGAACTTCGAAAGCGTTTCGAAAACGGCAATGCATTTGATACAATGGGTGAGTTGAAAATGATTTTCGACACACATGCTGTTGTAGAGAGCTACAACGCTTCAGAAAAGTTCTTTAGCTGCATGCTGGAAGAGCACAGCTCCGTTAGTGAGCATGTACTCAAGATGTCGGGTTACGCCGATAAGCTTGTGTCCTTGGGAATATCGATTCCCATTGACTTAGGCATCCATCGTGTTCTGCAGTCTCTGCCACCTAGCTATAAGAGCTTCGTGATGAACTATAATATGCAAGGCATGAAGAAGTCTCTCCCCGAGCTTCTGTCAATGCTTAAAACTACAGAAGTGGAGATCAAAAAGGAACATCAAGTGTTGATGATCAATAGGAACACTGGTTTCAAGAAAGACAAGAAGGAAAAACGGAAGGGAAGTAAGGGCGGCAAGCCTGTTGCCGCGCCTGAAAAGAAACCCCGAGTTGGACCTAAGTCTGATTCCGAGTGCTACTATTGTAAGGGGACTGGCCACTGGAAGCGCAACTGCCCCAAGTATCTGGCAGACAAGAAGGCCGGCAAGGCAAACAAAGGTATATATGATATACATGTTATTGATGTGTACTTGACTAGTGCTCGCAGTAGCACCTGGGTATTTGATACCGGTTCAGTTGCTGATATTTGTAACTCGAATCAGGGGCTGCGGAACAAGCGACCGCTAGCAAGGGGTGAGGTCAAGATGCGTGTCGGCAATGGATCAAGCGTTGATGTGATCGCCGTCGGAACGCTGCCTCTCCACTTACCGTCGGGATTAGTTATAAACTTGAATAAATGTTATCTGGTGCCTGCACTGAGCATGAACATTGTATCTGGATCGTGTTTGATGCGAAGTGGTTATTCATTTAAATCCGAGAACAATGGTTGTTCCATTTATATGAATGAAATCTTTTATGGTCATGCACCGATGATGAATGGTTTATTTCTATTAGATCTCGATGATAATGTTACACATATTCATAATGTTGATGCTAAAAGGATTAAACTTAATGATGATATATCCGCATATATGTGGCACTGCCGTCTAGGTCATATTGGCGTTAAACGCATGAAGAAGCTCCATTGGGATGGACTTTTGGAATCACTTGATTATGAATCATTTGATACATGTGAGCCATGCCTTATGGGCAAGATGACTAGAACGCCGTTTTCCGGTTCAATGGAACGGGCGATAGATTTATTGGAAATCATACATTCTGATGTATGTGGTCCAATGAGTGTGTCGGCGCGAGGTGGATATCGTTATTTTGTTACTTTCACGGATGATTTGAGTAGATACGGTTATATCTACTTGATGAAACACAAGTCTGAAACCTTTGAAAAGTTCAAGGAATTTCAGAATGAAGTGGAAAATCATCGTAATAGAAAGATCAAATTTCTACGGTCCGACCGTGGAGGTGAGTATCTAAGTTACGAGTTTAGCACTCACATGAAAGAGTGTGGAATTGTTTCACAACTCACACCTGCCGGAACACCACAACGAAATGGTGTGTCGGAACGTCGTAATCGTACTTTATTAGATATGGTTCGATCTATGATGTCTCTGACGGACTTGCCGTTGTCATTTTGGGGTTATGCACTAGAAACTGCTGCATTCACTTTAAATCGGGCACCATCTAAATCCGTTGAAAAGACACCGTATGAATTGTGGTTTGGAAACAAACCTAAGCTGTCATTTCTTAAAGTTTGGGGATGCGATGTTTATGTGAAGAAACTTCAACCGGATAAACTCGAACCCAAAGCGGAAAAATGCGTCTTCATAGGATACCCTAAAGAAACTATTGGGTATTCCTTCTATCACAGATCCGAGGGCAAGGTTTTTGTTGCCAAGAATGGATCCTTTCTAGAGAAAGAGTTTCTCGCGAAAGGTGTGAGTAGTCGGAAGGTAGAACTCGAAGAGGTTGTGGAACCTTCTCTTCAAAGTATGGCGAATAGCGCAGCGCCGGAAGTTGTTCCGGAGTTGACTCCACCTGTTGAAGAGGGAACTAATGATAATGATCATGAAACTCCAAAAGAGAGTACTACCGAACCTCGCAGGTCAAACAGGACGCGTGCAGCTCCCAAGCTGTACGGAAATCCTGTCATGAATTTCATGGTTGATGAAAATAATGACCCTGCAACGTTTGAAGAAGCGATGATGAGCCCGGATTCCAAGAAATGGTTAGAAGCCATGAAATCCGAGATGGAATCCATGTATGAAAATCAAGTTTGGAACTTGGTGGAATTACCTCACGACCGAAAGGCCGTGGAGAACAAATGGATTTTCAAAAGGAAAACTGATGCTGATGGTAATGTGACCGTCTATAAAGCTCGACTTGTCGCAAAGGGGTTTCGGCAAATTCAAGGAGTTGACTACGATGAGACTTTCTCTCCCGTAGCGATGCTAAAGTCAGTTAGGATTATGTTAGCAATTGCTGCATATTTCGATTATGAGATATGGCAGATGGATGTCAAAACCGCGTTTCTCAATGGTAATATTGAAGAAGAGTTGTATATGATACAACCAAAGGGTTTTGTCGATCCTAAGGATGCTAACAAGGTGTGCAAGCTTCAGCGATCCATCTATGGATTGAAGCAAGCATCACGAAGTTGGAATCTCCGCTTTGATGAGGTGATCAAAGAGTTTGGATTTGTCCAAACTTATGGAGAAGCTTGTATTTACAAGAAAGTGAGTGGGAGCAATGTGGCATTTCTGATATTATATGTGGATGACATATTATTGATCGGAAATGATATAGATCTTTTAAACAGTGTTAAAAGTTATCTAAACAGCAAATTTTCAATGAAGGACCTAGGTGAAGCGTAATACATATTAGGCATAAAGATCTATAGAGATAGATCTAGGCGCCTAATAGGGCTATCACAAAGTACATACCTTGATAAGATTTTAAAGAAGTTTAAAATGGACGGAAGTAAGAAGGGGTTCTTACCTATGTTGCAAGGCAAGACATTGAGTAAGACTCAAAGTCCGGCTTCGGCGTAAGAAAGAGAGATAATGGACAAAGTCCCCTATGCTTCAGCCATAGGCTCTATAATGTACGCCATGCTATGTACAAGACCGGATGTGGCACATGCTATTAGTTTGACTAGTAGGTACCAATCGGATCCAGGTTCGGAACACTGGATAGCGGTCAAGAATATCCTTAAGTACTTACGAAGAACTAAGGATATGTTTCTTGTATACGGAGGTGAAGAAGAGCTCGTCGCTAAGTGTTATGTCGACGCTAGCTTTGACACCGATCCGGATGACTCTAAGTCTCAATCCGGATACGTATTTCTCATGAATGGCGGAGCGGTTAGTTGGAGGAGCTCCAAACAACCTGTGGTAGCGGGATCAACAACGGAGGCCGAATATGTTGCTGCTTCAGAAGCGGCTCGGGAAGCAGTTTGGATGAAGGAGTTCATATCCGAACTAGGAGTGGTGGCAAACGCGTTGGACCCAATGGTGATCTATTGTGACAACAATGGTGCCATTGCCAATGCCAAACAGACAAGGTCTCACAAGCATTCCAAGCATATTAAGCGCCGGTTTCACTCCATCCGCGAGCATGTCAAGGATGGAGATATAAAGATTTGTAAAGTACATACAGATCTCAATGTAGCAGATCCGTTGACTAAAACTCTCCCTAGAGCAAAACATGATCAACACCAGAACTCAATGGGTGTTAGATTTATCACTATGTAACTAGATTATTGTCTTTAGTGCAAGTGGGAGACTAAAGGGAATATGCCCTGAGAGGCAATAATAAAGTATTTATTATGTGTATTCCAAGTATATGATAGATGTTTATTTTGCATGCTATAATTGTATTAATACGGAAACGTTAATACATGTGTGTTTAATAAACAAACAGAAAGTTCCTAGTTATGCCTCTCTCATAAACTAGCTCGTTGATTAACAAGATGATCAAGGTTTCCTGATCATGGACATTGGATGTTGTTAATAACGGGATCACAACATTAATGTAATGGTGTGATGAACATTCATCCGAAGTATAGCATTATGATCAAAGTCATTGAGTTTATATTGCTATAACAACTTACGAAGTGATCCTAATCCTCAGACCATGAGATCATGTCAATCACTAACACCGGAAGAGTTTCTTGATAACATCAAACGTCACACCGTAACAGGGTGATTATAAAGATGGATTCAGAACTAATAAAGTGTTATGTTGAGGCTCATGGATCGAGAGTGGAATTTGTTCATCCCGATGATGGATAGATATACTCTGGGCCCTCTCGGTGATATCACATTGATTAGCTTGCAAGCAAGTGATTTGATCACTAGAATGTTATATCACAGGAACGAGAAAAGAGTGCATGTCGGTAACGAGATCAAACTAGGTATGGAGATACCGATGATCGAATCTCGGACATGTAATATATCGTGAAACAAAGGGATTAAGATACTAGCGTAAAAGGTTCCGACGATCACAAGAAAGTCATCGTTGAATGTGTGGGAGTCAGTATGGGTCTCCAGATCCCGCTTCTGATTACTGATCCGAGAGGGGTCTCGATCATGTCCGCATTATTCACGAACCGTAGGGTGACACACTTAAGAGACACCGGCATCCAATTGGAGCAAATGTTTCATGCCGAAAGAATGAACAAGCGCAGGAATTTATTTCACTAGATACCGAAACAGGTTTTCGGGTGAAATTGCATAAAGTGGTTATGCATGTGAAATAGAATTCTAGCAAGGGGTTATTTGTGAATGTTTGTCATTAAAGTAATTGATAAAATTCTGAATAAAATAAAAGAGTTTTATTTAATGAGAGTTTGCATTAAATTTGGTGAAAATTTAATGGGAATTTGAGTGGACTTTTGAGTGGAGGGATTTTAAAGGGCATTTTGTGAGTGGAGTGTCCACCCACATGAATGAAGGAGGGGAGGGGGCAGCCCCCATGGCCGGCGGCCACCCCCTTGGGTGCCCCCCTCCTCCTATAAAAGGAGCCCCCCTCCTCACTTGTCTCTCACACCTCCTCGTGAAGGATCTCTCTCCCCCTCTAGAATTTATCCCCCATGGTCTCGGACTAGCGAGATACATGTTCCCGGTGGCTATTCGGCAAGAAAGAGTTGTGCTTCCGCTTCAACGCTGGAGCGAGGAGGCGGAGGTTGCTCGGTGCCTCGAACGTGTGTGCGAGCACGGATGCGCTGCTGATTTGCGGCGCTAGGACTTCCTCTCGATCTTGAGATCGGCAAGAGATCGTCTACATCAACTACGAGTTGAACTCGTTAAGCTTTGTCGGTCTTCAAGGGTATGTTCTCTACGGATATACATCCGCCCGTTGTTTGTATCTAGTAGATAGATCTTGGTATATAGTTCACATCGTAGGAAAATTTTTGTTTTCTATGCTGCGAACCCTACAGCGAGGGCGGGAAAAGGAAAACGGCGGGAAGGATGGCGGCGAGTCGGCTTCTGTCGCTGACAGGCTGGTCCACTCGCCGAATTCTCGTCGTCCGGCGTCCCAGGGCGTACCCGGGATCCTGGGTTCGGCCTGGGTAGTCCGGACCAAAGTTGGCCCAAATCCGGCCGAAAACAGGTCCCTGGGTACGCGATTGGGATGATTTTCGGCGTTCGGACGTAATTTCGGCGTCCGGATCGGCCTCTTGGGTAGGCGAGTGGAGATGCTCTAAGCCCTCGCAGGTTGCACACCATCATCTTAAGTTTTAAGACATTGGAACGTCTTTACACCCTAGATGGAGCTAACATGGTGTTCAAGCCTCGATGAAGTGACCACCCAAAATTCACACCAAAGGAGACGAGCACCCTCTAATCATGGAGAGCGGCCATCCGTAGAGCTCCGCGATCACCTCGATCGTGTCATCAGTCAATGGCAGCTCAAACATCTCGTGGTAGGCTTCCAAGGCTGTCTCCGATGGCGCCTCGTCACCGAAGATCAAACCGAGCTTGCGCATAAGGTTCTACACCGCCTTCATCTCCGCGTTCAAACCCATCCGATTGACCAGGGATCCTTGAGCTTCTTCTAGGTTGGAAGCTAGGGTGTCTGAGCTATCAAGAACTCCCCAATGGTGTGCTGCTTCACAGCAATCATGGGGCGTTATGACATGGGGCCTTGGGCGAACAAAAACCCTCCGCAGGGTGGCAAAACAGTCCACCCCTTGGGTGGCAGCAGCAAGTCGTGGTGTCATAGTAAGGGTTTGTTGCTCACATGCGTTAGCAACAAACGCTTCATTAGTGTCCTTGTTCGTCGAGGGCTTTCGCGCATGTCCATGCTCAGGTGAGACTATCACGCTGCAGCCTTTCTATAAACCAGCCGGGTCCTCCTCGCTGGCATGGGCCAGGAATTTCGGCAGGCTGAGTTGAACGCGGGGCTTGTAGGTATATCCAGACACCAGATCTGCTATTTGAACACGGGGCGGAGGTGTGTCGACGTTGGACGCGCACTGGATAGAGCATCAATATGTTGCGGACCTGTGTTCCAAAACTGTATTTTTCGGACCCGTATCCCTGAACTGCATGTCTGATGTGATGAGAGGCATGGTTTATTCTACTCCATCCGTTTGAAAATACAAGATGTTTTAAATTAGTAAAGCTAATGTATTTAGATATCTTTATTATATAAGTTTAAATAAATCTAGATACTAAAAGGTATCTAAATACATTTCTTTAATAAATCTAAAATATTTTATATTTCTAACTGAGAAAGTATATATACTAATCTGTGACGGTGCAGTACAACTGCGTACGCAGCTGACATTTTGTGCACACATGCATGTTCTGCTAGGATAGAAAAAGGTGCAGCTTTGGATTTTCTATACGAGTGTTGTCACATGTATGTGCGTGTTGCTTTCTTTAGTTCTAGCATTAGAAGTAGAAGAACAACCAAGTTAAACTAAAAAAGGGCGTACAAGCATTTCAAGTACTCCCTCCGGCCCATATTAATTGTTTTGGATTTATCAAATTTTGGATGAACCTATACATAAATAGTGTCTAGATTTATCCAAATTTTGATAAAGCCAAGTCAATTAATATGGGTCGGAGGGAGTACGTAAGCTTTCATTTTATTTTGACTGAAATATCACACCAATCAAAATAAATATTTGAACTAAGTGAAAGAAATTGTTGCTCGTGGAACAAATAATACACCAAGTGGAACCAAGTTTCCATGTGCAGATCAAAGTTTACATGCGGAACAGAACAAGTGTTCAAATCAAATGAACGGAATATCTAGAAGATGAACAAAATTAAATAATATTTTTCTTCAAAACAAATTGAACAAACTTTTATTTTCTAGGGAACACGACATTGGATAAGTCGGAACAGAACTTTCCTGATCACGCAACAAAATTGCAAGTACATACAGAACAAAACTAGTGTCTACGGAACAAATACCTACAAGATGAAACAAAATTGGAACAATATTTTCCTTCAAAACAAATTGAACAAAATTTCATTTTCTGGCGGGGAACAAAACATTAGGTCCCTATGGGAGTAGCCTCCGAGTATCTTTTCGAGTCGTAGACTCGAGCAGAGACTTTAGTTCAGTCATTTTCAGTGTAAGTCCGAAGAACACAATTTTTTTGGATGCTCAACCAATGCTCCCTATGAAAGTAACCCCCGAGTCCGTAGTGGAGTCGCAGACTCGACGTAGGACTCGAAGATAATTTCGAGGTGAAGTTACCTTAGCCAATTCTCAAGTGCGCGGCCAGCGCTCCTGATAGGAGTAGCCACCGAGTAGTTTCTCGAATCGTAGATTCGAGTAAGTACTTGATTGATCAGCCGAAATCTTCTAGCCGTTGCTGGCTTTGCCTTGATGACGTCAGTGCTGACGATAGGTGATCTCAACCATCTACAGCAGCATAGATGATGCGACGAGACGATCATGGGTCCCACCTCCTGACTTGAAGTTGACTAGTCACGCGTAGACGTGGCGAAAATTACGACGTCTCCTCGGTTTCCATGCGTAGTGGACGGTGTGCTGACGATGGTTCGGTGTAGTGTTGACACGTGTATGGTGAGATCTGAGTGGTACGCTAGGGCTTCTCAATCGACGGCTCGTGTGCATCGTCTTCGTCCATTTATACCGCAGGGGAACAGTGATTTCTTTTTACTCTTTGTCATTTTCTCATCTCCTTTGCCTCCATTTTCGCGAGCTTTGCTGCCCTCAATTGCGCGTTGGACCTCTGGTAATAAGTGTTTGTACGTATACAAAATCTAATCATTTTTGAATTAGGCCTTCACACACCATAACCTTTCTCAGACCACTCAAACTGAAAAAAAAACAAAAAGCGAGCATTGTTCTTGTTCAAAGTTTAGAGACACACATATTTAGACGTAACACGTCGCATTCTCTGATCAAATTAGGCTGTGACGGGCGCAACCAAGCCTTTCTTTCTCCTAGCTCATCCTTGTCCGATTCTCTGTTTCCATTGTGCGACCGAAAGCACGTACGAGGCCGCTCATGTCAGTGTCGCCGGCCCCGACTGCGGTCGTGCGACTGACAATCATGGGCCGCTAGTCAACTACTCTACTATCACCATAAACCGTGTTAGCTTGTGGTGGATGGTCTCAGCGTTAATATGGCCAGAATGCCGGGAAGAGTGGGGTGATGTGATGTCCATGTCTCCCCATAGGCCATGATGCTAGCTACACATTCTTCATGTTCTTGTTTAATGGCAGATGGCGATGGTGGCATGGCCTGCTTTACTGAATACTGCCTCTAGATGCTGATAGCTCGTGTTGTTGGGCAGGTGATCATGTGGTACTATGTCACCCTTTTTCTGAACGAATCTGCGGCCAATATTGAGTGATAAAAATGTATTTGGAAGTATTGAGCGATAAAAATGAGCCATCGAAGAAGAGGACGAACAACTCTGCTAGGGCTTCGCCGTGGCCAGGCAAGGGGAATGATGTAGGCGCCCACGATCACACACACACTTCAGAGGATTGCCAAGCTGTAGGTGCGCCATGAACCCATGGCCAGGTCGAGGCCCCGGTACACCAAGTGGAACCAAGTTTTCATGTGTAGATCGAAGTTTACATGCAGAACAGAACAAGTGTTTACAGAACAAATCAAATGGAGCAAAATATCTAGAAGATGAACAAAATTAAACAATATTTTCCTTTGAAACAAATTGAACAAACTTTTATTTTCTGGGGAACATGACATTGGATAAGTCGGAACAATTTTTTTTATCACGGAACAAAATTGCAAGTACATGCAGAACAAAACTAGTGTTTACGGAACAAATACGTACAAGATGAAACAAAATTGGAACAATATTTTCCTTCAAAACAAATTGAACAAAATGCCATTTTCCGGGGAACAAAACATTGGACAAGTAGAAACAGAGCTTCACCGATCACGAAACAAACAAGTACATGCGGAATAGAACTATTGTTTCCGGAACAAATCAACTGGAGCAAATATCTACAAGATGAAATAAAGTCGGAACAAATAAAGTCGAACAAATATCTACAAGATGCGGTTTCTCTTGCTCGGTCTCGACGCACGGAAAGAACGAACTGAATGAAAGGAAAGAAACATGCTAATGGGCCGAGCCCATCTTGAAAACCTTCAGCAAAACCAGGGTACAAAACGCTCGGGCGTCAGCGAGTCGTCGTTTTCGACCAGCTCACTCCAGCGGCCAGTCTTGGGTTGTGGCCTCGTGTTGCAAGCACACGGCCCTCCTGCCTTTCTAGGTTGGGCTCCAGCTCACCCGATGATGTTTTGAAGGCGTCCAAGCCCAGCACAGCGTGATGAGCCAGAAAGGGGCCCAAAACTAGGTCGACTTGTGGTTGGCTCAGGGATGGTAGCGCTGCATCATCCCCTCTCTCTATCATCTAGTCCTAGTCTAGATAGAGAGGAGTGAGTACTCGTTGCCAGCAGACCGCGGTGGCAGCTTTCCGGCACTGTACCGGTCCCGCTCCCCACCAACTTTCGGAGGGGTCATAGCACCGGTCCCGCTCCTCACCAACTTTTCGGCATTGTACCGGTCCAGTAAAGTTAGTGCTAGCTAGCTAATATGGACCGTACCGTAGTAGCGGAGTTAAAAAGTCAGTACTATGCTAGATAGTACTAACTTTTTAACTCCAGTACTACCTAATGAGCCCGATCAATCGATGGATGGTGACATCGCGTCGAGAGATGTACTCTATTAATTATTATGATCGTTCTAATAGGAGATTCATTGGTTTTTGCATGCATCCATGTCGTTTTTTTTGACTTCTAAATTATGGCGAACATTCTTTGTATAATTGCATTCGCACCTCCGGTAATAAGTGTTTGTACATATACAAAATCTAATCATCTTTGAATTAGGCATTCACACACCATAACCTTTCTAAGACCACTCAAACCGAAACAAAAACAAAAACAAAAAAGCAACCATTGTTCTTGTTCAAAGTTTAGAGATACACATATTCACACGTAACACGTCGCATTCTTTGTTAGGCCGTGACGGGCGCAACCAAGCCTTTCTTTCTCCCAACTCCCCCTTGTCCGATTCTCTGTTTCCATTGTGCGACCGAAAGCACGTACGAGTCCGCTCCTGTCAGTGTCGCCGGTCCTGACTGTGAACGTGCGACTGACAATCATGGGCCGCTAGTCAACTACTCTACTCTCACCATGAACCGTGTTAGCTTGTGGTGGATGGTCTCAGCGTTAATATGGCCAGAATGTCGGGAAGAGTGGGGTGATGTGATGTCCATGTCTCCCCATAGGCCACAATGCTAACTCGACACATTCTTCATGGTCTTGTTTAATGGCAGATGGCGATGGTGGCATGGCCCGCCTTACTGAATACTGCCTCGAGATGCTGATAGCTCGTGTTGTTGGTGACGAGGTTTGATCTCGTCAATGCTCATTGTTGTGGACTTGGGTTTTGGAGAAGATGGAAATGCTGGAAGTCACGGAACGGTTAACACACAAGCAACACAGGGACACAAGATTTACCCAGGTTCAGGCCTCCGGAGGGAAAACCCTACTCCTGCTTGTCTGCCCTTGATTACGGCGGAACCGAAAGTTACAGGGGTGCACAGATGCAATCTGGCGTGAGGCGTGTATGCGGTGAGTTGAGAGATCCTTCTCGGCGTACCCTCCTAGCCTTTATATAGATAGGCAGGTCCCGGATTAGGTCGAGTCAGTTACAAACTAGGGTTGGTATCCATTTGAAATTCTATCTAATCTAGACTTGTCCTCCAAGGAGTCAAAAACGTCATGGGCTTGGGCCACCTGAAGTCTTCATGGGTTGCGCGTCCTGACGTGGGCCTTCCTTGGGCTGGACCAGGTATACCAATGTAATATACCCGTGGGGTATATCCATGTCAGTAGCCCCCGAGTGTTCAGTCGAATTGTAGATTCGGCTGGAGACTCTTCAATCTTTTGGGTGCTATTTCAAGGAGAAATGTTTTATTTCATAGGGATTGTTGATGTTTGTGCCTGGCTCACCCGACGGATTAGGGCCAGTTAACTGTCACAAGACAAAATAACACGATCTTCATCAAACTCGAGTCCCCGGACTCGAATTCGAAACGATTGCTGGTGCGATTCGACTCAGGCCATTGTGGTCTTACATGAGCCGAATCCTAGTGTTTTCAAGTGATGTACCCAACGTGTCCATAGGGATTTTCATCGTGCCTATTGACACGGAAGTTTATTGGCAGAGCGCAGTCAGGTGCGTTACCATGCCATCAAATGATATCTGTAGGGCTTATCATTGTGTCGCAGACACAATATCCGAAGTTTTATCACCGCAGAGGTATTTCGGGTGGCCAAGAAGACTGCTTCTCACTTAGCGTTGGTTTGGGCAGAGTTGCCAAAAATATTTTGTTGTATTTTGATCCGAAGGATCGCAGTCAAAAAATTCATATGGTGCACGGCCAGCGCTCCCTATGGGAGTAGCCCCCGAGTATCTTTTCGAGTCGTAAACTCGAGCAGAGACTTTAGTTCAGTCGTTTTCAGTGTAAGTCCGAAGAACACAATTTTTTCGGATGCTCAACCAATGCTCCCTATGGAAGTAGCCCCCGAGTCCGTAGTGGAGTCGCAGAATCGACGTAGGACTCGAAGATAATTTCGAGGTGAAGTTACCTTAGCCAATTCTCAAGTGCGCGGCCAGCGCTCCTGATAGGAGTAGCCCCCGAGTAGTTTCTTGAATCGTAGATTCGAGTAAGTACTTGATTGATCAGTCGAAATATTTGAGCCGTTGCTGGCTTTGCCTTGATGACGTCAGTGCTGACGATGGGTGATCTCAACCATCTGCGGCAGCATAGATGATGCGACGAGACGATCGTGGGTCCCACCGCCTGACTTGAACTTGACTAGTCACGCGTAGACGTGGCGAAAATTACGACATCTCCTCGGTTTCCATGCGTAGTGGACGGCGTGCTGGCGACGGTTCGGTGTAGTGTTGACACGTGTATGGTGAGATCTGTGTGGTACGCTAGGGATTCTCAATCGACGGCTCGTGTGCATCGTCTTCGTCCTTTTATACCGCAAGGGAACAGTGATTTCTTTTTACCCTTTGTCATTTGCTCATCTCCTTTGCCTCCATTTTCGCGAGCTTTGCTGCCCTCTATTGCGCGCTGGACATTCTCCATACTTTTCCTTTCTCTTTCTTGCGTTCTCGCCGCCGCACTTGTCGCTGCAAGATGGGCAAGCCGAAGAAGACCATTGTTGGAGCTGGTTCGAGCGTCGCCGGTGGTGGCAGAAGGTCGCCTCCATGGCCCGTGCCACTGACGGCGGGTGGAAGTGCACGGATATGCGCGATGGGGATCTACGCAAGTTGCGCGATGCTGGGTTGAATTAATTGTGTTATAACTAGTTATAGAGTGAATTAACCAACTATCTCTAGAGTCGGATCAAATTTTACCAAAATTTATCCCTTTGCAAATGGGCAGATGGTGTAATTTCGAAGACAAAGAACATTATGAGTCGTACAAATAGGTATATAACGGTAGAATTCCATACACTATATGTATCAAAAATTGTAGTGTATAACATCAAAGCCTGAGTACAAGATATGTTTTACTCGAAGTACTGTTTCTACAGGCTTTTGTATGTTTGCTAGAGGTAATATTTGGATTTTTTGGATTTTATTGGATTTTGTTGTGTGACTAGATCTATGCATGAAGTTTGAACTTTATGGGCATATGCATGATGTTTCATGGAGTCCTTACTTGATGTACAGGTCTAGAAGGGAAAATGGGTTCGCGTGAGGGAGAGGCGAATTATCACTTTAATGTTGGAAAGATGAAGGCTCATGATAGGTTGGTGATACAACAAAAGGAGGCTAACCAGGCAATTCGGAAGGAAGGATTAAATCAAAAGCCGTATTTAACCACCAAAGAGGAGGTTTTTCAGTATATGGGGAGTATGGAAGAAGGAAGAAAGGTTGAAACAAAGAGGCAGAACCAGTTTTATCAGGAGACATTAAAGGTTAGGCAAGAGAAGCAATTCAAGGAATTACATCCAAGGGTTAAACTGGTGGAATTCTTAGAAACCAAACCCTGGAGTTTTTCCATGGTTAAAGAACCTATGGAGGCGGAGAATTGGTTAATGGATACATCCTGTAAGCTTAAAAGTATGGGATGCAAGGATGAAGAAAAGCTGCGCTATGCAACTTATCTATTGACCGCAACCGCATCCATGTGTTGGGAAAAGTCCAAGTTCGTGATTCCGAAAGGAGGTGTCAGTAACTGGGCTGAGTTCAAAAAGAAGTTTCGAGAAGAATTTGTTCATCGGACCAATGGGAAAAGGAAGGATAATGAAGCCTTAGAGAAAAAGACTCTTCCAGTAATGAAACATGTACGAGAGTTTAATCGTTTATCCAAGTACATTAGTGAGAAAGTAAACAGGGAGGCAAAACGACAAAAGAAGTTTATGAAAGGACTACAAGCAATTATGAAGATGCAGCTCAGGATTGTGCGTGCAAAGGAGTTTCAGGAATTGGTGGATAGTGCACATATATCAGTCGATGATGAGATTGATGCACCTGAAGGAAAGAAAAGGAGAATCCAAAAACAAGCCACAACATGTCAGGTCCGAGGACATATGACAAAGAATGGTCCGGATCCACATATGACATACAAAACAGAGAAGATATGTAACAACTGTGGAATTCGGGGCCACGTGTTGAAGGAGTGTCCAAAACCTAAGATAGTATGTTACCAATGTGGAGAATCAGGACACATGAAAAAGAACTGCTTAAAACCGTAGTTAACTCATGGATAGACAGGAGGAGTAATAGAACCAATAATGGGGTTATCATCTACTCAAAATATTCAGCCTAATCCAACTGGAGAAAAGAATGCAAGAGCATTTCGGGGGAAATGTAACAAGTGTGGAATCCTAGGACACAAGAAATCATGTTGTCCGGAACATCAGGAGGATTATGGAACATCAGTGGGAAGAGACATAACATCCACCAAATTACCATCAAAAGAGGGTGTAGGTGAAAAAGGTACATCTTCAGGAAAACGAAAGTATGAAACCATAAATGAAGTCAATAACAGCGACAATCACAACAAAGCAAGTGGTAAGTCAAGGCATTGTTAATGTTATAGGTTACATTATACGTGCATTTAAGGAGTTAGAGAATTTGCACCGATATTTCCCTAGTATGTGGGTGTACCATCTGTTCCTCATAAAACCATTAGAAAATCTCAAGGGGGGGAGTGAATAATGAAGTATCGAGAGTTGATATCCGGAGTAAGATTTAGGAGAAAGCCAAAACATTCTTAAAGAAGTAAGCCATAAGGACTAGGTATACCATAAATAGATTAATATTGGAGTCAAGATATATTTGGCCAAAGTATAAACCAGAATCTTACCTTAAGGAGGCTTTCTAAAAAACTAGAAACTTCTTGAATAGATGTCTTAATCTGAAAACACTCAAAAGGACCTGATCATGGTAGAAGTGCTAGATTCAAAAGAATTCTATATATCAAATGGGATTAGTAGTTGGATCATTTCAAATCAAAAGAGGATTCAAGGAAAAGCTTGAATGAAGATACAACAATTATCTTCATCCTGGATTTAAAAGAGTTATCAAGATCCGAAGAAGTCAATCTTATCTTTCGAAACGTAAGAGGGTATGAACTTCGGGGACGAAGTTTATTTTAAGGGGGAGAGTCTATAACATCCCAGGATTAGCACCTAGAAATAGAGAGGACACATGTTTGTGCATTGCATTCATGCATAAGAAAATCCGGGAAATTTTCGTGCAAAAATAAAAGAGCTATAGAGGGATCGGGATCTCTCTTGTACTGAAGGAAACTTCGGAGCAAGTGCGATAGATTTTGACATGACCTTTGTAGATTTATAAAAATTCACAAATAGGAAATGGAAATATTTAATAACTTGAAACTAAATGATTACAGAAATGATATAAAAAGGATTCTTTATTACATTGATCTTTTACAATATATAAACAAAAGTAAAGTATCAGGAATCAAATAAGTAGAAAAAAGAATTACATAATTGAAATAAATAACAGAATTATTTATTACAACAAAATATATATGCCATTGTATTTACAAATGAATTGAAAAATAAGAAGGAAATAAGTAAACTTTATTGAATTAAATACAACAATACAACGTTTTTACAATATTCAAACAGAAAAATAAATTACAATATTTATTACAGAGAAATTCCTAAGTTAATGTTCTCTTATGTCCTTCAACAGTTGATATTTTCTTTCTTCTCTTCATTTCCTGCAAACAAAACAAAAATAAAATAAAAGAAGGATTAGTTGGTTAGTTTTGCTCTTAGAAGTGAACAGTGAAATGCACTGTTAAAATTCATCATTGAGATAATCTGTAAGAGGCAAGTTTCACCAAATTGAGCATCTCTTCTTATCTAGTGAGGGCCTCAGTACAACATCATAGGCTTGGAGAGGGGCAAGTACAACAATAATAAGATAAAGATTCCACAAATATCAAGTTTTCACTTGATCTCATCCACACCAGCAGATCCCACTTGAAAGCAGCTTGCACATCAACTTGCAGGTATCTGCTGTCAACACAGGAGCACACCAGGGGAGGATAAGAAGGAACCAGCCGTGGCAGTCACTGCTGCTAGCTAATCCTTCCACCCTAGCTCATTTCTTAGCACTAGAACTCCCAAGCCCACACATGAACAACCATAATATAGAATCAGATGATCACTGATCTATCCAACTTTATCAACTAGAAACCAAATCATTCCACCAAACCATCTCTAGCCCTGGTTGCTCCCAGGAGCCATCCAAGAGCTAGAATTAGGGGAAGACAGATCCAGGAGCACAAGCAAGATTATCAAGATCCACATCAGGAGGAGCAGGCAATATATCACAAGGACAAAGTAGGATAACTGATCAAGTGCTAGTACCAGCATAGAAACCTCAAGTCCAGCATCGGGTTACTACTCAACACCAAGATCATCATATAGTATCTGTTTATATCTGCATATAAAACTCCAAAGTAAAACAGGAGATTGGTAAGAGTATTTCTCTCGGATCCACATAGAAATGCTATGTTGAGTCATCATAGAGAATCTGGTAGCCACATTTTTGTATATGTTCTTATATAGAATTTCCTCAGTCTTAGCATCCTTGGCAACCAATTAAGAGTTATCCAAAAAGTAAATCTCAATAGACAACTACCAAAAATATAGCTATCATTGTGTACACTCTAGAGGGAGGCATCACAGTGGCATCTATGTTAGCAGCAGCCATAGAGACTGGATGAACTAGAGATCATCAAACCATAGGCAAGGAACCAATTTTTGTTTAGCTGAGGTATAAGATTGATTCAAACAAAGATTGGTACTGTGCATCCTCCAAGGAGGTACCACAGCAGCAAGATCATCTATAAATACCACTCATAAACAACAGATCAGAGAATAAGTCTCACAATATACTAATAACATCATTTTTTCTAGAGTAAACCACTAGAAATCATTCCAAGCCAAACTCACTGCCATGTGTCCAGTACACATTTGTCAAACTATTCCATCTGCAACAACAATACCACATCCTGGTAATTATTAACTGGACAACATTCCAACCACTGTCAATCCACAAATAAGGATCAAGAAACAATAAAACCATATACATGCTTCTATTCATTTATTCATTTGTACATAAAGAAAACAATATGAATTCTTTAAATTAAAAGAATGAAAAAGAGCACAACTATTCTTTCTAAGAATGCCTGACTGATAAACAAGAACAAGGTACAAATAAGATCTTTACTGCGGTTTATTTCATTATCCATCAAGAAATCATTTATAGGTATTGCTTATATGTTCAACTTGTTAAGATGAATTGTACTCACAGTTGTGCCTCACATACACATTAATTTGATGAACCAACAGTCCTATCAAATGCATACCATCTACAATAGCATCTTGGAAGTGTTTTAGATAGATTATTAAATAAAATATAATATGTTATATTGTGTGACCACTTACAAATAAAACATGAGAAACTATTCATGCCCAATCCTAGGAACATAGAAACCAATTAATTTATGTGCCAAATTACTCTAGAACTCGCATACACATAACCCTATTATAAAACATTATGTTCATGTTCTAGTTATTTTGTCCATACAAATTTTATCTATAGTTATCACTATACCTATGCAAAATCATATAAGAAATCCATGGGAAATTAACCAAAACCTGTCCAATTAGTACAAAGAATAGCAACATATCTTATCTTTAGTATTGCCAGAAATCAAATGGTTAATGGACTGTTATCACTATAAAAATTTCACCATTTAACTAGATTCAGATAGTACCATCATCTACATTGACATTCCTATTTCAACATAGAATTAATAGGAGATTAGTTAGACTAATGACCTGATCATGCAAACAACCTATACTGGCATCTAACCAATACCCCAACAACATAAAAAAATCTACCTAGTTTGTACAAATAAACTAGGGGTTCCATGAATTCAACCTTGACCAGTAAAACAAATTGAGTAAAACCATTTAGCAATCAACTCAACATCAAGCAAAACCATCAGCACGAAGGCTGGTCACAGAGAAGAGAGGGGAAAGAAGGATTGTCGCATGTACCCGACACCCATGGCACAACCACAACGGCGTGGCGAGGCAGAGACCCTGCGACCGAGGTGGCACACCATAAGGAAGGCTTCACCGTATACCATCACCAAGACCATTTGCGACATAGCAGTACAGAGACTACCACCTATCCCAACATCAACCTCACCACCAAGGCAGCACAGGGAGCACCCATGAGGGGCACATCATCCTACACCTTCCTAGGATGTTGACTACATCTAGCGGCAGCGCCAGGATCGATAGTGGTTCGGCCTAGGCAAAGCTAGGGTTTCGGCCAGATGCGTGCGAGGCCACGATTGAACCAAATCGACCAGGAGAAAGAAAGAGGAGGTCGGGGCTAGCCCGCGCCAGCACACGGTAGTAACCGGCGTTGGTCGGCGAGGGCGGCGACAACGTGTGCGCGTGAGGCAGAGAAACGAGAGAGGGAGAGTGGGGATTATGTCGCGTGTGTGCGAGTGAGAGGAGAGGAAGAGAGGGGGTGGGCCGTGGTCTAGATGACCCAGGCCAGCTCTAAATGGGCCAGGCTGGCCCATGTTCCCAACCAAACAGCCCAAGTTAATTAGGATAAGAAATGAAATAAAAGTAAAACAAATAAATTACCAAAATAACCTCTAAACATTTTGAGCTATAGAAAATTCTAGAAAAATCATAAAAATACATTTAATATGTTAAAATTATCATAAAAAGATCTATCTAATAAAATATAACTTTATTTATTTAAAATAAATATAAAGCACATAAATATTAACATCATTAAATCGTGAGTAAAATTTTATAAAATAAGAAAAACTCCTAAAAATAAATAAAAATCATTTTTGTGTATAAAAATAACTCTACTATTTTATAAAAATACTAACTTAGAGTTTTACAAATAAAATATAAAGCAAATATTTAAAGACACCTAATTCTCTAAATAATTTTATAAAAATAAAGGTAATACTTAAAAATAAATAAAATTCATTTTTAAGATCTTAAATACATATATTTTACTAGAAACATACTATATATATTATTCAAAAAGATTTAAATAACATTAGATAATAAAACTCATTTATTATTTTACTAAAATAAAATAACCACTTTGTTAATTCTTTAAATTTATTTACTAAGAAAGAAATATTCACATTCCTTAATAAAACACTAAATCCTTTAAGTTTAATTACTAAGTCTAAATCCATAACCATAATAAAAATTAAATATAACTATTAACATTTAAATGTTTTTAAATATTAAATTCAAAATAAAATCCTTTTAAATAAATATTATATATCACTCATGGATAAGATGGTGAATAATCTTCATCTCTTAACCACTCTTAAAATGACTCTAAACCCTAACAAATTTATAAGATCATCTCATTATGCTCCAATTAATAAATTGCATATTATTAAATTCATATTTCACTTAAATTAAAAGGGATCATCCATAATCATATTTGTCAAAACCCTAAAACTAGATAATATTCTAAAACTCATTATATCTTAAAATTCACTTCTATTTTTATAGTTAACTTTGGTCTAAACAATCATAAACATCTCATTTGAAGTTTATTCGTGTTTTTAAAGTTAACTTTGGTCACTTGTACCATCATTTAAAATATGATAACTTAACTGAAGGGTTTCGCGACATAGTAAATCAAAATTTTCTACGGAGCGAACAGAGGGAAAGCCAAGATCTAATCTAGGAGATGCAAACAACGAGAGAGATTGGATTAGATCTTCATACCCTTGAAGATTCGCACAGCGGAACGTTCGTCGGAACGTGGGTGATGTAGTCGTACTCGCTTCTCCTCCTCGCGATCCGATCCGATCTAGCACCACAAGTGGCGGTGCCTCCGTGAGATGCACACGTGCAGCACCTCGACGTCTCCTCCTTCCTCGGACCAGCGAGTATGGTGGAGAGATAGATTGGATCTACAACACGACGGCGTGGTGTATATGGTGGAGAATTTCTGCTGCAGGGCTTCGCCTACAAACAGTCGGGAGGGAGAGAGGAAGGTAGCAAGGATGCTAGGGCTTGGAGGAAGGTGTGTAGGGGGGAGGGGGCGCACCACCCCTCTATATATAGAGGGGGGGCGGCCAGCCCTTGCCCCTCCTCCAAGCCTATCTCTAGTTTAAACAATTTAAACTCTCCCTTATCTAGAAATCCTATCTCTAGTTTAAACAATTTAAACTCTCCCTTATCTAGAAATTCTATCCCGAGATTTAAACGAGTCAAATCTCTCTAGAATCGGCTGGGCCCTATGGGGCCTTGTGCCCCTGGCCCAATGCGTCCAGGACACTCCCTCATAGGACCATGCCCCCTCCCGGAAGGTGGGGCCACGTTGGTCCCCTTCCGGAAGGTTCTAGAAGCTTCCGGTACAATACCGATTAACCCGGAACAATTCCGAACTCCAAAAACTGCACTGCCTTATATGAATCTTATTCTCCGGACCATTCCGGAACCTCTCGTGATATCCCGGATCCCATCCGAGACTCCGAACAAAAATTCATAAACCAATTATCCAATCTATCCTAGCGTCGAGACACGTTAAGTGTGTGACCCTGCGGGTTCGAGAATATGCAGACATGATCTTCTATCAATAATCAACAGCGAGGTCTGGGCACCCATATTGACTCCCACACATTCATCGATGATCATATCGGATGAACCACGATGCCAGGATTCAATCAATCCCATATATATATTCCCTTCGTCTCGTAATATTTTACTTGCTCGAGATTCGATCGTCGGTATCGTCATACCTAGTTCAATCTCGTTCACAGCAAGTAATTTACTCGTTCCGTAATCCGATATCACTTTGTGATTAACTCCTTAACCACATGCTTGCAAGCGGTGTTGATATCGATTACCGAGTGGGCCCGAAGTATATCTCTCCGACTTGGGAGGGACAAATTCCATCTCGATACATACAACCCAACAGATACTTTCCGATCACCTGAGAGACACCTTTATGATCACCCTCTCATAGGATGACATTTGATGACCTCAAAGCTTTCTTCCGATACCAGGGAGTTGCATTATCTCATGGTCTAAGGAATACAATATTTGACATAGGAAAAGCTTCGCAAAGACGAACACGATGACACGATCTAATTGCTCTGCTTTGTTTGGGTCTATCCACCATATCATTCTCCCAATGATATGATCTCATTATCAATTGACAACTCATGTCTATGGTTAGGAAACCTTAACCATCATTGATCAATGAGCTAGTCCATAGAGGCGTACCAGGGACACGGTGTTGTTCACAAACCACACAAGTATTAAAGTTTCCGCTTAATACAATTCTAGCATGGAATATAAACTTTATCATGAACAAGAATTATAATAATAACATCTTTATTATTGCCTCTAGGTCATAATTCCAACATTAACATCATTCATAACCATCACCAACCCTAATGTAAAACCTAATAACCCTCAAGACTGATTAACTTTAACTAATCACTAGTTTCTTCAAATGTCATTCTTTTTGCTACTTCACACAAACAAGTCTATAATTGTTCCTTCAGCTCTTAAGAACTCAACCCAAGGACTTTTTATCCTAGTCACCAGATAATAATTAATCATAATCACATTACTCTATCTGTACTTGTATATTTTGGATTGTTAACACTTCGTTCCATATCAATGACATTGCTTATGTAATAAACTTAAAGATAAACCCAATCTTAAAGAAGATACCTAAGATCAACTTATTTAAAATGCTAAGGGTTTCACTTTGGGAATTATAAAATTGCATAGCATTATTCATGCATAATGGCATCTTGCTTCTTTAAACATTAGTCCTTACCGGACCAATGATGATGATTTTAGATATTGGATCTTCTATTATATCGAAGACCGTGAGTGCATAATCTTGCAATCACAAAAGGCAAGTTCACACTTGCTCATGTCCTTTGATTAATTTCTGTAAAGTATTTTGCAAATCCAGTGTTGTCATCACCTGCATTTGAAAAAAGTCATAAAACACTATTTTCATAATAATATGATTATAGGTTATTTACCATGAGGTAAAAACTTTCTATGGAAGTTCTGGTGGTAAAGGAACATATTATCTAGGACTTAACAACCAATGTCGCTAGTGATTCTTGTGTCGTATATTACGCGTTAACCATGAGATTTGGAATGGGACGGAGAAGTCAGCTGGATCGGCTCTCTCTCGCATGCCAACGGATGACCGGGCCGTTGTTGCAACTACTCTTGTAGAGGGTTAGCAGGTTATGGGTGTCATGGGAATGACCACGGCAGATGCTGAATCAGCAGCGAGTAGTAGAACATGGGGCAAGGGCGGCCAACCATCTGCGGTGCGAGATGAGGGCGGAGACACAAGGTTTTACCTGAAGGGAATATGCCCGAGAGGCAATAATAAAGTGGTTATTATCGTATTCCTTATTTATGATAAATGTTTATTTTGCATGCTATAATTGTATTAATACAGAAACGTTAATACTTGTGTGTTTAATAAACAAAAAGGAAGTTCCTAGTTATGCCTCTCTTATAAACTAGCTCGTTGATTAACAAGATGATCAAAGTTTCCTGATCATGGACATTAGATGTTGTTAATAACGGGATCACAACATTAGTGTAATGGTGTGATGAACATTCATCCGAAGTATAGCATTATGATCAAAGTCATTGAGTTTATATTGCTATAACAACTTACGAAGTGATCCTAATCCTTAGACCATGAGATCATGTCAACCACTAACGCCGGAAGAGTTTCTTGATAACATCAAACGTCACACCATGACTGGGTGATTATAAAGATGGATTCAGAACTAATAAAGTGTTATGTTGAGGCCCATGGATCGAGAGTGGAATTTGTTCATCCCGATGATGGATAGATATACTCTGGGCCCTCTCGGTGATATCACATTAGTTAGCTTGCAAGCAAGTGATTTGATCACTAGAATGTTATATCACGGGAACGAGAAAAGAGTGCATGTCGGTAACGATATCAAACTAGGTATGGAGATACCGATGATCGAATCTCGGACATGTAATATATCGCGAAACAAAAGGATTAAGATACTAGCATAAAAGGTTTCGACGATCACAAGAAAGTCATCGTTGAATGTGTAGGAGTCAGTATGGGTCTCTAGATCCCGCTTCTGATTATTGATCTGAGAGGGGTCTCGATCATGTCCGCATTATTCACGAACCATAGGGTGACACACTTAAGAGACACCGACATCCAATTGGAGCAAAAGTTTCATGCCGAAAGAATGAACAAGCGCAGGAATTTATTTCACTAGATACCGAAACAGGTTTTCGGGTGAAATTGCAGAAAGTGGTTATGCATGTGAAATAGAATTCTAGCAAGGGGTTATTTGTGAATGTTTGTCATTAAAGTAATTGAAAAAATTCTGAATAAAATAAAAGAGTTTTATTTAATGAGAGTTTGCATTAAATTTGGTGGAAATTTAATGGGAATTTGAGTGGATTTTTTAGTGGAGAAAATTGAAGGGCCATTTTGTGAGTGGAGTGTCCACCCACATGAATGAGGGAGAGGTGGGGGCACCCTCCATGTCCGGCGTCCATGCCCCCTTGGGCTGCCCCCCTCCCCTATATAAGGAGCCCCTCCTCTCACTTCTCACTCACACCTCCTCGTGAAGGATCTCTCTCCCCCTCTAGAATTTATCCCCCATGGTCTCGGACTAGCGAGATACATGTTCCCGGTGGCTTTTCGGCAAGAAAGAGTTGTGATTCCACTGCATCACTGGAGCGAGGAGGCGGAGGTTGCTCGGTGCCTCGAACATGTGTGCGAGCACGGATGCGCTGCTGTTTTGCGACGCTAGGACTTCCTCTCGATCTTGAGATCGGCAAGAGATCGTCTACATCAACCACGAGTTTTGGACTCGTTAAGCTTTGTCGGTATTCAATGGTATGTTCTCTACGGATATACATCCGCCCGTTGTTTGTATCTAGTAGATAGATCTTGGTACATAGTTGTTCCCATCGTAGAATTCTATGCTGCGAACCCTACATTACCCAGGTTCGGCCCCCCGGAGGGTAAAGACCTACTCCTGCTAGATTGTATTATGGTGAGAGTACAAGGGGGCGAGCTGGACGACTAGGCGGAGAGTCGCTTGGGTGTATGATGGAACGTGTCCTCTATGCGTACCCTAGGGAGGTTTATATAGGCTCGCCTTGCTAGGGTTTACAGATTACAACCGAATTAGTTAAGGATTCAGAGGTTCTTTGACCTAGTCTGACTGGGCCTAGCTACGCTTTTAGGCCTCCAGCTTCCAGTTGCCTGAATCCTCGCCAAGTCTCGATATAGTCGCCGTCCTGCAGGCCCACTCGCTGGCCGCTTGGGCCAATAGGAAACGTCCTGCTGGGCATACCCCGGTAGGCATATCCCCATCAGTAGTCCCCGAGGCCGTCATTGATTCGTTGCAGGCGTTTGCTGGCAGTCGGAGTATGCGGGTCCAATGCGGACGCCTAGTCGAATCGGCGGCGGACTCCTGAACGAAGGAAGGAACTAGTCATTTTAGTCGCAATAACGGCGACCAATCATATCACAGCTCGGCAAGCGGGTCGGCGAGTAATTAGTCACTGTTATAGTGATCGGGTCGGCGAATCGTCGAGTCGCTGGAGGCAGCGAGTCGAGTAGACGAAGTTGGACCATCAGTTTTGGTCAAACTAGCCGTTGGGTAACCCAACAGTAATATTGGCATAATTACCGCATAGTAATGGCTCCCGAAAATGGCGGGTAACAACCTCTATACAAGGAGAGTGAAGGGCGAAAGGGAAAAACACTTCCCTCACTTCCTCCGATCTCGCGCATCCTTGTTTCCCCATTCCGCACAGCGACCAGAACAATCCAGAGCGATTCGAATCCCACGATCCTCCAGCTGATGGCTCCTCCCATTGAACCATGGGGCAGATCCAAGTGCACGAAGGCACTGCTAAAGTCATTCGAGGAGGCGGATATCCTCCGCGCCGGGAGATGGCGCATCCCTGCGGCCGGAGAAGTAACTCCGGATCCGCGCGAAGGGGAATTCATCTGCGTCACTAGTCACCTGGAGCGGGGGCTTGGCTTCCCAACCTACCTCTTCTTCCGGCGTTTGTGCGCCTACTACGGAATCTAGCCGTCGGATCTGGGTCCGCACAACATCGAGCATCTTGCCATTTTCGTGGTGTTCTGCGAGTGCTACCTGGGCTGCAGGCCCTACTTCCCCCTATGGCAAGATCTATTCCACGGGAGAACCAGCCGCGAAGAGACAGGCGGCCCAATGCTAGCCGCGGGCGGCCTGACTTTCCAGCTGAAGTCGAAGGCATCGTTCTTCGATTTGATGCTGCCCACCAAAGCGGCGAACAAGTGGAAGAAGAGCTGGTTCTACGTCACCGAGTCGACTCCAGGCGACGAAGTGGCGCTTCCAAGGTACTCCGCCGACCGGCTCGAGCCGCGTCGGCTCCAGGTTATCAAACTCCCGCTGGAGCAGCGGATGGTCGTCGACGAGATGCTATAGACCATTCGCAATTTGAAGAAGAAAGGCCTCCAAACCATCAACCTCTACAACTGCTAGCTCGGGCGATGGCTCATGCCCTTGGCCAGCCGTGACCATTACATGTACGAGTATACGGGCAAGGACGACCCGACGAAATCCTGCCTCGTTGAGTGGAGACTCAACGGATACACCCTGGCCCTGTAGAAGATCACCCAGGCGATGGATCTCGACGCGAAGGCCGGGGTCGCACCTTATACCGCGAGGCGCCCAGCTCCAACGGTAAGCTGTTATTCCTTTTGCACTCGTAGTCACAGTTTGTGCATTCACGGTTATGCTAATGTCGTTTGTTTTTGGTGCAATTGTTTCAAGTGGTGGAAGGGTGGCTTCCGCCCGCAGATGACGAGAACTCGAGCTTGTCCGCCCAGGACGGGAGCGAGTCATCGCCCGACAAGTTCAACATCGAGAGTGACGAGGGCGGTAACGACAACGAGGAGGACGATGACCCCGTGGAGGTTGCTGCCCCCACGGTTCGCAAGACTCGCGGGCAGCACCAGCGCGAACTCGAGGCCAACAAGAGCCTCGATGCCCATGATGATGACGACGATGAGCTCCCTGAGCACACCTCACACCGTGAGGCTACGCCATCGAAGAATAAGAAGCAAGCTCCACCGAAGAAGAAGGTGAAGCCGGCAAAGCCGGCGTCTCCGCCTCGGTCTGCGAGTAGCTCCAACGCCACCAGCTCGGCCGAGGAAACAGTGGCCCACGTGGCCGCGGCGACTGGTGCCGCCGTCACAATGGATGAAGTGCCACTGGCGTCGTTGCCACCGCCGTTCGCCCCAGTCACTAGCTTGGGGGCCGCTCCAGCCGCAGGGGCCTTGCCTCCAAGGGGAGCTCCCACAATGATTGCCACGGAGGCTCCTGCTGCGGCTTCATCTTCAAAGAAACCATCAGTGTTGGGCACACAATGTGTTCGAGACGGGCCTTAGTCGGAAACTGGGGCCAGAACTGGAAAAGCCGGCCAGCATCCGCACCGGCCTGCGGTTTCTTCCGGTCGCCAAGTGAGTGCTCCTTGATCTTTTACTCGTCTGCTTGCCTTGTGTTTTGATCGGAGATCTTTATGGACAGAGTTATTTCGCAGGACTGGAGTTAAGAAGATAGGCCATCCTTCAGTGGCCAAGGTTCCGCCAGTCGCCACAGAGGTGCCAGCTGATCCCTCGCGGAAGAGGAAGGGCGATGAAGTCATTGCTCCCGCCAAAGGCACCAAAAGAACAAAGGGCGACGACGTCATCACGATCTCTGATGAGCCGGCGACTGCCCCGAGCGAGCCTCCAACCGCAGTGGACGTATCTCTGAAGGCCACGGAGGACGCGGGGTCACAACATACGGTGCTTGCTGGCTCGACCGATGCGGCCGAGCCGACCTCGAGTGGCGCAGTGGCCGTAGTGGCGACATTCCCTCGCTTCGTGGCGAAGGTCGCCGCGGCGAGTGCCTCAGTGCTGTCGAGCTAGCTTCTTGGGGCCGCCGACACGGAGGTTGAACAACGTCGTGGCCACACTCCGCTTGTGCTCGCGTTGGTGGATGCGATGGAACTTCATGGTATGCTAGGTGCTGCCATCCAGGTATGTCCAGTCCCCGAGGATCTGGCCACTGAATTTCAGTGGTCGGATTCTTAATTTTTCTTTGATGTTATCCAGTCCCGAGTGCCTAGTCGCTGAATTTCAGCGGCTGGGCACTTTGGAATTTCGTTGTCTAGTCCCCGAGTGCCTAGTCGCTGAATTTCAGCGGCTGGGCACTTAGGAATTTTGTTGTCCAGTCATCGAGTGCCTAGTCGCTGAATTTCAGTGGCTGGACACTTAGGAATTGTTTGGTTGTTGACGCTGTAGTTGTTGCACAGGGCCTGCAACGCGAATCAGTCGAGCGGCTTGCTGCGAAGTGCCGCGTGGAGAAGGAACTCGTTGCCGTCGAGGAGACGAACAAGGAACTTCAAGCGGCTGCGGGTTAGTATATACCTTAATTGGTACTCGTCGCTTACTTGTCACGGTGTTGACCGTTTTGTTCTCGAAACAGAGAGTAGTGCGGCTGAGGTGAAGGAGGCTCGCCAAGGCCTTGTCCCGGTAGGTGACTTGACGGCGGCTCAGTCCACTTTGAGCGTGGACGAAAAGCGAAGCACCGATCTGGAGCGTGAGCTCAAGGAGGCGAAGGCGGAAGCGAGCTCGGCGGAAGGACGAGCCAAGGCTGCCGTCACTTCTGCCGCTGAAGAACGGAAGGTATCTGATGCGCTCGTTGCTGGGTTGCAAAATGATTTTTCTTCTCTTCAAGGTTTCATCACGGACCTCTGCCACCCGCTGATTGGTAAGCTTTTCTTCAGCCGACTTCCGCTTGCACGTACCGCGTTGCGGTTTTGATGTGTTTGCTTACTGTTCATTTGTGTGCTGCAGGCCGGATCACTGATAACGCGGAAGAGGCGCAGTCATACGACGCGCGGTAGTGTGTGACCAACCTGGTCGACTCAGCCGCGTTGTCACCGACTTTCCTCGGTGCATATCTTCAGGAGGTATCGCCCACGGAGGTGATTCCCAGTGACCTTATCGAGGTATGGCGCTACCTGGAGAAGGCCCCGTCGGTCGTGGAATTCATGACGCGGTTGGCCTTCTGTCGTGGAGCGACGACGACGCTCAGCCTTGGGCTTGCCCACTTCCCGGATGACTTCGACCTCGACGATGTCACGAGCGGTTACCCCTCGTCGACGAGCTCGGTGGATATTGCCGAGGTGTTGAAGCTGACGGACCGAGCTGCGGTATACTCCGACCGTGTTTGGGCGATGGGCGACCTCATCCCTTACCAGGAGACGATTGTCGCCCCCAACGACCCTGAGCCGAAGCATCGGGACTTCAAGGTGGAACAACCGTTCCGTGCGGCAATGGCAGGCGAGCTGACGACGTACCCGTCAAACCCTTACGTGCCCTTTATCCGCAACCACAGGGATGGTGGCGCGTCTTCGTCAAAGCCTGCGGAGTAAAATGTTTTGCCATTCGGCATTAGTATAGAAGAACCGTGTAACTCTCCTTGTATGCGAAACAAATATTGCTGCTATGGAGGAATGCTCTGGTTATTTTGTTAGTCGTTTTTGTGTTTTGGATTTTGGTTGCGCGAGTCCCCGAGCACGTTCGCCCTTTTTCTGGGGTTTACCTTGTTTTTATATGTTGTGTGAACTGTTAGTGAGTTAGGGTCGACTCGCCATGGCTCGAAAGCCAGTCGCATGGCGACTCCCAGGGGTGCTCTTTACTTGGCCATTTTCCCGGACGCGAACGGGGTCGGGTTGCCGAGTCCCCGAGCGTGGTACTTAGCTGTTCTAGTCGCAATCCCGAGGTAGGTGAGGACTAAGCGCGTAATGTTGGGCGCGTCACTCCTGCCTGGTCTGTTAGATCAGTCGCATGGCGAGTCCTGGGCGCGCTCTCATACTTGGCGTTTTTCCCTAGCCACTCGTCTTTGGTCTGTTGTCAGTCCCCGAGCGTGGTACTTTGCTGTTCAAGTCACTGCGCCGAGGATGCGGAGGACATGGTCGCTGTTGGAAGCGAGTGCAGTCGTCTTGGCTCGGGGATCCTGTCGAGCTAGGCGACTCCAATGGGGCTCGGGGTTAGCTTTTTTCGTGGACGGTACGAGGCCTGAAATTTTCTAGTGCCCTCGTACCGCACTATTTGGCCGTGCCGGTCGCTTTACCAAAGGTTGACTTCTGCGAGTAGCGTAACGCTGTTATTACGAGTGCGAGTGGCATATGACATGGAGAGTAGACGCGATTTGCGGTAACCGATCTATTTTATTTCATAGCGGGTAAGGGGTACATGTCTGGGGTTCTAAGAGTATAACTTCCGTAGGAGGTTTACATTCCATGTCCGCTTGACGTCGAGTTTTCCGTCGCCTCGGACGTCGGTGAGGTAGTAGGCGTCGTTGCCCAGGACTCGCACGATGGCGAATGGTCCCTCCCAAGGGGGTGAGAGCTTGTGCATGCCTTTCTTGTCCTGGATTAGGCGCAGTACCAGGTCGCCTTCCTGGAAAGTGCGAGTCCGTACTCGCTAGCTGTGGTAGCGGCGGAGCCCTTGCTGGTAGATGGCGGTGCGGGAGCGAGCTAGGTCGCGTGCTTCGTCGAGGCGGTCGACTCCGTCTTGGCATGCGAGCTCGTTACTGGCCTCCGTGTAGTTGACCACCCTTGGTGAGTCGTGCTCGAGGTCGGTTGGCATGACTGCCTCGGCACCGTAAACCATGAAGAAGGGGGTGAATCCTGTTGACCTGTTGACGGAGGTGCGGATGCCCCAGATGACAGAGGGGAGTTCCTCGACCCAGCACCCGGCGGTGCGCTCGAGTGGGACTTGTAGCCGTGGCTTCAGGCCATCGAGGATGCTCTGATTGGCGCGTTCCACCTGGCCATTGGACTCTGGGTGAGCGACTGAGGTGAGGTCGAATCGGATGTTGTGCTCCTCGCAGAACTCGGCCATGGCTCCCTCGGCGAAGTTGGTACCGTTGTCCGTGATGATGCTGTTTGGTTGGGAACCCGTACCGATAGATGAGCTCGCGTAGGAACTTGGTAGCGGTCTTCCCGTCGCACTTGCGGACTGGCTTGGCCTCCACCCATTTTGTGAATTTGTCGACTATGACTAGGAGGTGGGTGAAGCCAGAGGGGGCCTTCTTGAAGGGGCCTACCATGTCCATGCCCCACACGGCGAACAACCAGGTGATGGGGATTGTCTTGAGCGCCGAGCTCGGCACGTGAGTCTGGTTGGCGTATTTCTGGCATCTGACACACCGCTGGACAATGTCGACAGCGTCTGTGTGTGCGGTAAGCCAGTAGAAGCCGTGTCGCATGGCCTTTGCGACCAGAGAGCGGGCGCCGGCGTGGTGGCCGCAGTCGCCGGAGTGGATGTCTTGGAGGATTTTGCGTCCTTCAGCGGGTTGGACGCAGCGTTGGAACACGCCGGTCACGCTGCGCTTGTGGAGCTCACCGTTGATGATGACGAAGGATTTGCAGCGGCGTGCTATCATCCGGGCCTCCGTTTCGTCTGCGGGTAGGGTGCCTCCCTCAAGGTAAGCGACGTATGGCGCGGTCCAGTCGCTTGGCTCGGCGATTAGTGCGACCAGGGCTGCTTCTGGTTGCAGCGGGATTTCGATGTCGATCTCCCTTGGGGGAGAGACGGAGGGCTTGGTGATGGTGTCGAGGAAGACACCAGCGGGTGGTGTGAGTCGAGCCGAACCGATGCGAGAGAGTGTGTCGGCCTCCTCATTCTTCCGCCTGTCGATCCACTCGACGGAGTAGCCTGCGAAGTGTCCTCCCAGCTGGTCCACTGCTTGGCGGTATGCCGCCACGGTGGGGGAGACGGCATCGCAGGTGCCGCCGACTTTCCCAGTGACGAGGTCGGAGTCTCCGTAGCAGCGCATGCGATTGATGTTCATCTCCTTGGCTGCTCGCATGCCGTGGAGTAGCGCCTCGTACTCGGCCATGTTGTTGGTACAGGGGGTGAAGTCGAGGTAGAGGACATAGCAGAGCTTGTCGCCCTTCGGGAATGTCAGCATGATCCCCGCTCCTGCACCGTCTGCACTCTTGGAGCCTTCGAAGTGTAGGCTCCAGTAATGGAGGTATGGAAGCTTCTCTGGCTGTTGGGCCGCCTCCCAGTCGGCGAGGAAGTCTGCGAGAGCCTGCGACTTGATCGCCTTGTGCGGCTCGTACTTGATGTTGTGGACGCCGATCTCGACGGCCCACTTGGCGACTCGCCCGATCGCCTCGCGGTTATGGATGATGTCCTGCAATGGTGCTAAGGAGACAACCGTTATTGGGTGCTCCTAGAAGTAGTGCAGCAGTCGCCGCTGTGCTCTGAAGACCGCGTATACCAATTTCTAGTACTGCAGGTAGCGCTAGCGCGACTCGTTAAGGACTTCGCTGATGTAGTATACGGGTCGCTGCACCGGGCGTTCCTTCCCTTCCTATGGCCGTTCGACGACCATAACGGCGCTGACGACGTGCTCGGAAGCCGCGACGTAGACCAGCATGGGCTCCTTGTCGATGGGGGCGGCGAGTAGCGGTGCTGCGAGTAGCACCTCCTTGAGAGCGTGGAGCGCGTCGTCTGCCTCCTTGTCCCACTGGAAGGTGGGGTTCTTGCACATTAGGAGATAAAGGGGCATCTTCTTCTCGCCTAACCGGGGGATGAAGCGACTGAGAGCCGCGACTCGCCCGACGTCGCGCAGGCACTTGGGTCTGCCGAGTCGGGCGATCGTGTTGATCTTGGCGGGGTTCACCTCGATCCCGTGCTTGGAGACGAGTATCCCAGTAGCTGTTCAGTAGGTACACAGAAGGTGCACATTCCTGGGTTTAGCTTTATCTTGTACCTTCGCAGGTTGGCAAAGGTTTCCGCTAGGTCGGCGAGTAGATCGCCCTGGCGAGTGGATTTCACCACCACGTCGTCGATGTAGACGTGGATATTGCGGGCAATTTGGCTCGCAAGGCACTCCTGCATGCACCTCTGGTAGGTCGCCCCGGCGTTTTTGAGGCCGAAGGTCATGGCAGTGTAGCAGAAGGCTCCGAATGGCGTGATGAACGCCGTCTTTTCTTCTTCCTCGACGACCATTTTGATCTGGTTGTACCCATAGTAGGCGTCGAGGAAGCATAGCGCCTCCGATCCCGCAGTGGAATCGATGATTTGGTCGATCCGCGGGAGAACGAATTGCTCCTTCGGGCAGGCGCTGTTTAAATTTGTGTAATCGATACACATTCTCCAGGTCCCGTTTTTCTTCTCGACCAGGACTGGGTTTTCCAGCCACTTGGAGTATTTGATTGGCTTAAGCCTACAGCGAGTAGACGCTGCACCTCCTCGGTGATGGATCATCGGCGCTCTTCATTGAAGGGCCGCATCGACTGCTTGACAGGTCGCACTTTGGGGTCGGCGTTGAGTTTGTGCTCAGCGAGTTCCCTCGGGACACCAGGCATGTCAGATGGCTTCCATGCGAAGATGTCCCTATTCTCACGGAGGAACTCGATGAGCGCGCCTTCCTATGCTGGGATCATGCCCGTCCCGATCGTCACCGTCTGGCTGGAGTCGCCTGGGACCAACTCGACGGTGCGGGTGTGTGTCGTTGGCTCGAAGGCGGTGGAGTTGCCACCCTCCGAATTGGGCTTCTTGAGTATGGTGGGGTCGTCGTTGTTGACCCCGCTCGCGTACTTGGCGAGCTCCTCGGTGTGGTTGGCCTCCGCCGCGATGTCGGCGTCAGTGAGTTCGGCGCCTTTGGCCTCGCATTCTGCGGCCATGTCAGGGTCGCCATGGACAGTGATGATGCCGCATGGCCCAGGTAGCTTCATTGCGTTGTACGCGTAGTGGGGTGCTACCATGAATTTGGCGAACGCCTGGCGCCCCAGGACGTAGTGGTAGGGGCTGTTGAGCGGCACCAGCTCGAAGACGATCCGCTCGGTGCGGAAGTTTGCTGGTGTGCCAAAGGTGACTGGCAGCGTGACCTTGCCGATCGGGTACGCCTTTCGACTGGGGACGATGCCATGGAAGGTGGTGTAGGTCGTCTCGATCATCGACTACGGGAGTCGCAGTCGCCTGAACATGTCCAGGTACAGGATGTTGATGGAGCTGCCGCCGTCCATCAGCGTTTTGGGGAGCCAGTAGTCTCCTACCTTGGGCTTGACCACTAGGGCGACTCGGCCCGGATATTCGATCTGTGGCGAGTGGTCCTCGCGGCTCCAGGTGATTGGTTGCTCGGACCAGTTGAGGAACTGGGGGATATCTATCTGGGACACCGCGTTGACGGTGACGACGCGGGCGATGACCTTCTTCTCGCACTTCGTGTTGAAGCCTGTCAAGGTGTGGAGCGAGCCAGCGATGCTGACGAACTTTCCGCCGTTTGGCGGGTTATTGTCGTGGTCTTCCCGCGCGCGCCGTGCCTTCTCGATCTCCTTGAGAGAGTGGCAGTCGGCGGTCGTGTGCGTGGCGGGCTTTCCTTCCCTGCTATGAAACACATAGGGTTGGTTGAGGAGAGCCGTGTGATTGAACCTCGGCTTTGCCTTGTAGTTGCCACCGTCACGGCGCTGGCCTCCGTCGCGGCGGAAGCTATTGGGTCCGCGCGGCGCGTATCCGGCGTTGGCAACGAAGTCGACTCACCCGTCACCGCGGCGTTTTCCGGTGAGGCGAGTGTTGCTGTAGCGTAGCTCGGGTCGCCTCCCGTTGTCGTGGCCGCTCGTGTGGCGATTTCCTCCCGACTCGTCATCAGTTTCTTGGTTTGGGTCCTCCTCCACGTACCTCTTTGCGATCTCCAGGAGGTCCGATATGTTGTCGAGTGTTCTGTACACTTGCTTGAGCTTGGCGACCAGGGGCTCGTAGCGGCATGAGGTCTTGAAGCAGTGGATCGCGGTGTCCGAATGGATTCTGACCGTGTTGTACCATAGGTCCTGCCACCGTTGGACCCAACTGCGGGTCGACTTGCGGGGTCCCTGGACGCATCACTCCAGGTCCTCGACGGTGGTGGCGCGGGTGTATGAACCCTCGAAGTGCCTAACGAAGGCGTCGCACATTTCCTCCCAGGAGTCGATGCTATCCGCAGGGAGGGTGTTAATCCACTGTCTGCACGCTCCCTCCATCATTAGGGGAAGGTAGCGGGCGACGAGTAGGTCAATGTGGCCGGCGATCCCCATCGCCATGAGGTAAGTGTCCAGCCACATGGACGGATCGTACGAGGGGTCATACTTCTCGATCTCCTAAGGTGCTTTGAAGTTCGTCGGGTATCTTTCCCCTCGGATCATCGGTCCGAAGCACTGGGGTCCGACTCGGCTCAGCGATCCCCTTGGTTCGCTGTCGCGGCGGTTGGTGAGGGTATGCCTCAGGTCTTCAGGCTGGCGTGCGCGCCAGCTCTGGTTGTTGATGATGTGGGTGCGTGCGTCGACGGGCTGCCCGTTGGCGGTGATGAAGTTGTTCGCTGGTCGTGGGTCATTGGTGGAGAGTGCCGTGTTCGCGGGTCGGTGTTGGAGCTGCAGGGGCTCGGGTGGTGGGCAGTTGAGGGTATTCGCCGCCATTGGGTGGCCGTTCGAGGCCGCCCTGCTGCCTGATGAACGTGAGTACATCCGACCCTGTGAGTCGGCGCCCGCGTTTTGTTGCTCAACTGCTTTGGCGAGCAGAGCCTTGGCGTACTGGATCTGCAGGGCGCCTTCCCCGGTGACTTGGATGTTGTCGACTGCTGCTCGGCTCGCGACAACGTTGTCCAGTAGGGTGGAGAACAGCAGGAGGCCGTTCGCATCTCGCTCTCTTGAGGAGACCATGATCCTTGGTTGGTCCTTGGGGGGCGCGCGGTTGGGTGGTGGTGGGGCACCGTTAGCCATCGCCCCTGGTAGGGTCGAGCGCTTCCTCCTGGCAGCGCGTTCTCGCAGATCGCGCGCTCGGCCACGCGAGCCGGGTCGTTTTCATCGTCGAAGTTCAGGGTGCGCCCCTGAACGGTACGGTTCAAGCGTGACCTGATTTGGAGTTGGTGATAGCGCGACAGCTCCTGCGCTGTCACATGCTCGAGGCGAAATTTTTCGCGCACGGCTTGTTCCTTGCGGACTGCCTCCGCCAGCCGCAGGCGGAGTTCCTCGACCTCCATTGCCGTCGTGTTTGGTGGGATCGGCGTGGAGAAGGGGTCTTTCGGGGGGTCGGCGCTAGTCGCCATGTAGGTCGCGGCGTGGCGACCGGTTCTGTCGTGGAGGTCGGCGGAGTTCTCCGACTCGGAGTCGAAGTCGAAGATCCCAAGGATGGAGGGGTCCTCGAAGTATCCGACGTTGGAGACCTGGGTGATGGAGCCCGCGGGCGATGCGGCGATGATGGATCCGGTGGCCGACGCCGGGGTCGCCGAATCGGCGTCATCGTTGAGGGCCGCATCGTCCGGGACCGCGGTGGTTTCAGCCACGTTGCTGTGGGACGAGTCATACTCAGAGGCGAGGCGGTGAATCGTGCGGACTTGGCTCTCAGAGAGCCGGTCGCATGGCGGTGACTCGCGGATGCGAGCCGAGTCCTCCGAGACGGTGACGTCGGTGAGACCAACGAAGAGGCTGATCGTGACGACCGGCAGAATCACGCTATGTGTGACAGGTCGTGCCGCCGGGACGTAGCTGCTCGACAAGATCTGGAGCATCTCGCCGATCGCGATCATGCGTCCGGTGGCGATCGACTCGTTGATGGGCAGATTGGATCTCGCCGCAGAACACCGGCCAGGCCCCACGGTGGGCGCCACTGTCGTGGGAATGACCACGGAAGATGCTGCAATCGGCAGCGAGTAGTAGAACATAGGGCAAGGGCGGCCAGCCATCTGCGGTGCGAGATGAGGGCGGAGACACAAGGTTTTACCCAGGTTCAGCCCCCCGGAGGGTAAAGACCTACTCCTGCTAGATTGTATTATGGTGAGAGTACAAGGGGCGAGCTCGACGACTAGGCGGCGAGTCGCTTGGGTGTATAATGGAACGTGCCCTCTATGTGTACCCTAGGGAGGTTTATATAGGCTCACCTCGCTAGGGTTTACATATTACAACCGAATTAGTTAAGGATTCAGAGGTTCTTTGACCTAGTCCGACTGGGCCTAGCTACGCTTCTGGGCCTCCAGCTTCCAGTCGCCTGAATACTCGCCAAGTCTCGATCCATTCGCCGTCCTGCAGGCCCACTCGCTGGCGGCTTGGGCCAATAGGAAACGTCCTGCTGGGCATACCCCGGTAGGCATATCCCCATCAATGTGTGGGATCCCTCAACGTCCCACGGCTTCTGGTATCTATGAGGGTTGTACACCTTAGGCTGATAATGGAAACAAGTTTTATCCTAGGCCTGATGTGCAATCCGTCGGGTATGCAGGATTGCGAAGAGGGACAGTGATTGGCTTGGATCTTAGTCTGGGCCTCACACCAAGGAAGTGTGAACGAGCCTATAACTCGGATGTGCAACAAAGCTAAGATCTCTCATGGGTAAAGAAACACACCTCTACAGAGTGTAAGAACTGTAACTTGTTACTCCCTGTTCCAGGAAGGAGCTACGAACGCGATAGGAAAGGAACTCCATGAAAGTTCTGGTAAACCTGTGAAGGCTGACGGACATAGCTTTTCAGGATAAAATCAACCTTTGAAGAAATGTTTCGAAAACTTGCATTGCCTACGACCTATGGTCTGTGGCTGTAGATAGTGCATCAAACACTTCTCTTTAGTGAACTTGCTGAGTACGCTCGTACTCAACGTATCTTCTTGACCCTTGCTAGATCTCGGAGAAACCAATGGTGTTCCCAGGAAATAAGTTACTTGAAGAGTTGAAGATATCTGATGGAGATCAACGGAGTCGAAGACCTTACCGGAAGCTATCGAAGACAAGCTGAAGCGTAGAATATAAATAAAACTCCTAGAATCTAAAACCTACTTCTGTAGAACAGTACTATAGTAGCACTTTCAAACCTTATATATATACTTATAAGTGGTACTCTTAAGGTAAACTCCGAATGGATCTTTCTGGTTCTTTCTATATAATATTCCTCGCTGTTCGAGGAAGTTCTCTGGATCTTTTGTAATGTGTTATATGTAATTTAAAGTAATATCATGGACCCGCTGTGTTTCTGTTGTACCACTCTGAAGGATATAATACTAGTGAACGGTGTTTCATTGGTGTTATGTCAACGACTATAGTGTACTACATCATGCAGTGGTATGCTGGGTCACCGCAGGCGTTGCGCCTCATGGAGGACGAGTGGGACACTACCGTGCCTGGGGACCTCGTTCCGGTGCTCGTCAACGCGGCCCGCCGCAGATACGGATTCACCTTCAGCTTCATGATGGAGGTGCAACTCCGGGTGATACACGACGAGCAGGCTCTCGTGATGGCGTGCAAGGAGTGGCTGGTGCCGGGGGAGAGACTGCCCCATCTGGAGCAAGAGAGCACCGCCGTGCTTCCAGGTTGCTCGCACACGTTCCACCGCCGGTGCGTTTCCGACTGGTTCCCCACGGCGGCGACGTGCCCCAAGTGCCGGGACAATGTCTCGCTCTCTGCTTTGTCAGTGTTCATTGAACGGACTGATCTTGGGTAGTTCAGTTCCTCTCTCGTTTTTTTCTAAAAATATTGCAAGGTTGTTGTTGGTCGTCATTCGTTGTTCTTGAGCTTGTGAGGAAACATCGAGATACTACTTCATTCAGATGATGTAACTTGATATTGATACTGCATACCATGAATGTACCTTGCCGTTCGGACGAAAATATATATCATGTGGTTGGCTACATGCCTCAGGGTTTTTTCTTCTTGTTTAGCGTCTCAGACGTTTTGCATCTAGTTGAATGTTTTGATCCCAGTAATTTTGTGATAGACTACCATGCGACAGGTTCCTTGAGTTTCGATATGATTTTGGCGTATCATTCTGACCATGCAACGCCGAATTTTGAATAGAAGGCGGCCACACTCTGATCTGATGGTGACCGAGGAGAAGAGCATGTACTGTCAGGATGCAATGGATGGATGGTGGGGGAAGCGTCTTGCGTTCCACCTCGGCGCTTGCGTTCCACCTCGGCTGCATGGCTAAATGATTTCTCAACGCATGGTGATGTTAGAGACAGTATCAACAATTGGACGTGAGGCTAAGGTAGCCTCACGGGAATAATTTATGGATTCAAGGATGGTTGTAGGATTTCGAACAAAGATCGATGAGGCTCTGTACCCAGAAACCCGGTGTTAATTCACTAGTGAAGTTTTCTTATACAAAATCCAATCAATCGTGTTTTTCCCCACCATTCCTGTTTCTCTAGATCTCCAACGTTTTTTTTTATGTTTTTATCTACTTTCTCCGATCCAAATTAATGGACTTAGATCTGTATAGATTAGGATGTATCTAGTCATGTTTTATTGCTAGATACATCCAAATCTTGACAGATTTGAGTCCATTAATTTCGACCAGAGGGAGTACATATTATTTTTAGATAGTTAAGAAATTCTATTGATCCTGACCTCGGCAACGACGATCGATCTGGACAATTTAGAATTGGTAAAGTGTGTGGTACATATCATGTTGAAGAAAAACATACCCTAGCACATAGGGAGAGCCGCAAAGGCTACTTTTGGATGATCCACAGAATATAAACTATATAAAATAATTTCACCATAATGAGTAGAATGTTTTAGCAATCTTTTATGTATATAAACCGATGCACACATCCTTATTTAGGAAACCAACACAAAGTGTCAAGATTAATGGAAGTAATATAGGCATGCTCTTGTATGGAAGCTAACATCTCGAGATATATGTATTCCCACAAATAAGATAGAACTAGAATATAGAAAACAAAGAATCAAATGGAAGAAGATATTTTATTTTTATGATTTTTTTTTATAAAATCTTATAGGCGGAAAGATAGACTTTAGTGTACAATCGATAAGTGGAAAGATAGACTTTAGTGTACAATCGAGAAGTGGAATAAAAAATCTTAGTTTGATGAGTGTGATGGGCAAGAATGTTTAGGGAATTTTGAACGGATATTAATTTTCTTTAGATAACCCATCCACCCAGATGATTAAAGTAAGATAGGCATATGGGTGGAACCTAGCACCCCTAAGCATGTCTTTCCACAAATCAGAAAAATGCGAGAAGAATAACACATGATTTAGATATAAATTAATTTTCTAATTTTCTTGATTATTTATTTTTAAACTCTTAAGGCTCTTGTGCAGAGTATGGTGTTGATATTGCATCCGAGTTCTAAACTAGTTTAGCGTCGCATCAGTCGACATGACAAAGAAATAAGCAGGTTTCTTTACATTGAAACTAATATTTTAAGAACCATCCTTTAAAAAATGGTAAATTTAGAGTCTTGTATGTTGGTGAAGATATGAACTTTGTTTTCTACATGATGTAAATGTGATAAATTAGATGTGTGTACCTTTTAAATATTGTTCTGAATATATTTAGTGTGAAAGTTCCTTTGTAATAATGTATGTCGTACATGGCATGAAGAAAATTGTGTGCTACATGACCTATAAAACCATTAGATAAAAGTATTTTTGTCCATTGTTACCTCACGGGATGCAGTAGAAATGTTTCTTTGCTTCCAAGGATGGGCTTTGGCAAAACCCGTGATGAAGTCGTTCTTGTTCGGAGATTTTACATGTAAATTTTTTTGGGTGGAAAACATGTGTAGACCTTTTATCGCATCTTGAGTTAATTTTGATTTTGGAGAAGTTTATTCCTTAGATTAATGGAAATGCTTAGGAAGATCATGATTCTTTTTTTCCTAGTATAATTGTGATTTGGATTTATTAGCACACTAGATATAGGGATGTTTGTAGAGTAGGTCCATGTGCGGTTGCAATTGGTACATTCGACTTACGAGTTCTACATTATGCTATGTTTCTAATGCTAATGATATCTCAGTCGGTATCTAGCGTACGGTTCTAGAGCATGATCTTAGCCAGTCAGTTAAATATCTGTTTACCGGTTATGTCTAAGGATGAAAATGGTCATCTCAGTCGGTATCTACCTAGGGCATCAACTTATATATACCGGTTATGTCAGTGAAGTGGATTATTGATGCACTAGGTAGAGGTGTTACCTTTGCTAGATGTGTTACCTTTGTCCTTTATGTTGCTAATGGAATATTGGAATCTAGACTAGGTTCCTCAAAACTTTACGTCAGCTCTATTACGAGCTGGACCATATCTTGATATCTATCCAGGGAAATAGAAAATTTACTACTTTTAGGCTTTGAGCTCACCCTCTTTGCATGTTCATGGTGTTGTCTCCTTTCTACTTTAATTTAGGTTCACGTAGCTTCTGTTTTTCTATCAAGCATTTTCCCTTTCCCCATGTGAGACTTTTGCCATCTCCAACATGGACTTAAGATATGAAATCTAGCCCGGCTAATCACGTTCTTAACCCTGATAAGAATTCATTTTGTCAACAATAAAACAAGAGCAAGGAGATGATACTTGACAAGGTCATGGACCAACGTGATGACACTAACCTAAAAAATGGCATCATGTCAAATTGTTACTTATGTGAATGGCCATGGAGGAAACATGTTACTTGTTTCATCTAAAAGAATAAAAAACTCTATGTACATATGCTGGACAATGTGGTAAGTGCCGAAAATGGAGGTTTGTTGCTACCACAACAGAATATGAAGAAATCCGAGAGAAGTAGACAAGTTCCTTTTTATTTCGAACATGTCCATGGGTGGAAGCCTTGAGTTTCAAGCCATAATCCAGCGGATATATCTCAAGATGTTGGGTTCTAGAGTTCTGGCCTTCTGGGTGATTGATAAAACTATGCCTCTCTCAGGCCCCTCTTGGGTGCAGCAAATTTGCTGATGTGTGAGTAATACTTTTTTTTTGCCTAGTATCGTAGTAAATTTGTTCCCCAACATTACGTAGTTCATGTTGCAGTTGTTTTCTCACGCCTCTAGGTCCTAACTCTTGAGATCTTAGATGCATATTTGCTCTCTGTTTTCTAGTATAAATGCTACGCTGAATACCACGAATTTAAGTTCCTCTTATAAAAGTGGACATAATTTATAATTTCATATACACCATTTCTACTTCATCATATATTGTTGACATACTCATTTACTGCTTCCGTTACAAAATGTAAGCCTTTTTAGCAGTTGTATTATGTATTAGCGGTCTTATGCTGTACCTATTTGGTCGATAGTTAATTAGTCATTCATGTGGTCTGCTACGCACCTGTATAGAATGTACCTGCCATTCCATGTACATTTTGTATGATTCCTTGGTAACATTCTATATACATGCTTTCAGATACTATATCCCTCCTAGAGGCAAACAACTAAGATCAAAGGACGTCGACAAAAAGTATGCCAACATATTTTTGATCAACTTTCCTTCAAGATCTTCGCTATCTTAAGCGTATTAATGCCCATACACAGTTTTACATTCATCTAGCATGTCAATAGCTGCATCTGAATGGTTTCCTCTGAGTAACAATTATTCTAAAAATTATTACAAAGTGTTATCATTGTACTTTCACTATCTCAAAGGATAAATGCAACCAAGCACACACGCAACATTAGGACCTGTTTGGAATGGAAGTATTTTTGTGTGTAGTCCGGTATTTAATTCAACTTTGAGCTATGTACTAGAGCTCACACAAAAATAATACCTCTAATTCAAACAACCCTGAACTTTTTAGGTGCCTAGTTTCATTAATCTGGTCCGTTCTTACAGCCGAGGCGTAACCATGTGAACTTTCCCATGTGGTTCACTTCAATCTTTCTAGATGTTAATTTATCTAATTATTCAAATGTTATACTTTGATAGGTATCTTCAAGCCAACCCAGACTATGTTGCCAGTATACAACCATCTAAAGATTTGTTTGGGATGTCTACACGTCTCCAGGACCACGTAAAAAAGCGCCCTTAAACCAAATGAAGTATTTTATGCACAACTTTAACACACTTACTTTATTGGCATGATAAATGGCATCTCATTTCTGATTGAAAACAGGCCACTATTCTTGAAATTTGAACTTGTATCAATGAACAATTGTTTCTAGATTACCTTGTTGACTGAGAATGCATTACTAGTTAATGTACTTGTAATATTGTCTACTGAATGGAGCTATCGAAGTAGTAGAACATGGGAGTTACCCACTAAAGGTAGTTACCCTGTGGCCATGACCACTAAAGGTAGTTACCCTGTGGCCATGACCACTAAAGGTAGTTACCCACAATTACAATTAAAGGAAGTGTTCTAATGATGAGATTAGGGTCCTATTTAGGTTAATCCTAAAGCATTAAGTCTTGCAGTGGATTACGATGGAAAGGTCACACCTTTTTATGGCTCAACGAATGCAAGGCGAGCATGAAAAGGAATGAAACAAAGGAAAATGGCAATGTCAAGCTCGCGTTATAAGGACGTAGTGGTGATGGCCTTGGGGGGGTACAATCTGGGACAAAGCCGAGCCGGGTGGTGGGGAGGATGATGCAGAGGCAGCAGGTGTGGCAGGATCGGTCGTAGAGGAGCAGCTTGTTTTCGTGCTCCTCAAAGAGTGGCCTCGTGGCACCCACCACAGGAGGCGGCATGCCGACAGGCTGCGACCCGCACATCACATCAGATATCAAGTAGAAGCGCCATCTTCTACCGGGCTATCGCTAAGGCGTTGGTAATTTTTTTCTCTAGTCTCATCCCTTCTACCTTTGATATTCTTTCTTCTTTATGAAATCTTTTCACATATGGTGTCATTTATAGTACTTGTTGTTTTCAAAATCTTTTACATTGTTGTCTTGATTCTTTTTTATCCTTTTGGATTGGTCTTGAGAGGGTGGGACAATAATGCAAGATATCATGCTATGTGCGAGAAAGGTATATGATACACAAGTTTAATGGAGCTATATTATTCTAATTTAAAGAAGTTGTGTCCTAGACATTTCAAGTTATCATGTACAATAACCAATCCACTGTGACTTAAATAGCAAGGAATGTCATCTTTTTGTAAATAGTTTTACAATGTTATGACATACAAGTCATATATAACATAGCAGCTAAAAAGCAAACTTACTACCAAAAGTTTGTCAAGTTTTTATTACTTTAAGCTACTAAGTCCTTAAAGTGGGGACTGAGAATTCATTTTTGGATCATCCTATATTAAATTTCTTTTTAATAAGTGAACATAAGTTTAGCATATGGATCTTGGAATTGATCTCTAGTTGTAACAAACCAAGGGAGAAAGGGGGAGTGGATTTTCCCCAGGTCCATGCCATGATCGGGCAGACTTGAACCCAACTCTAGTTTCAATCCCTGTTGCCAAGTGCCACCAATTTAAGGTGCAACCTAAGCACTATGTGTACTACTTAATCCTAACTTCCACGCCATGGGCTACTTAATCCTAAAGCATTAAGTCTTCTCATGGAAACATGGCAGCTATTTTAGGCTTAATAAATGCAATGCAGATCACCAAGAGGATATACATGTGGCGTACCACAAGAATCAATGGAAGTCAGTCAATCGTTACATGCTTGACTGATATATTTCAATGACACATTCTTATTACTATCATCAAGAGTGCCATTAACATATAAAGTTTCCTAAATAACACTTTTCCATGTATCTTCATCAATGATAGATTTCCTGTGTAATTGTAGTGGCAATAATTTTCCCACAAATATTTAACGGTGAAGCTCGCAACATTGTTCATTGCCTATGAATTCCAATTCCCTGGAGATACTATTGTATCAGCCAGTCAACATACAACCAAAACAAATCCAGAATGAACATGAACCCTGAACAAAATACAAGTTTTGCCCCTATCAGTTAGATGCATTCTACTCTACCCATAATCACTCATATTTTAGAAAAAAGTGTTTGCACCACGTAATGATCGGCATGTGCTGAGAGTGGCTACTCGGCATCACTCATTAAAAAACCAATTCAATAATCTATCGTCTATTCATCAACCAGCAATCAAAATTCTAGAATTAACATCCCCCTCTCTATCTGCAACATAGAGGATCAGAAGGTGGCAATGCAACATACTTAACATATGAGTGGCGAATCCTCATCATCTCAAGGTGAGCTACTGAAATCCTTTAAGCGGGAAATGAGAATTAACTTTAGTTCATCCATGTCAAATTGTTTTCTAACAAGTGGACATAAGTTCAGTATATTGATTCTTATGGAAAGATGACATCTTTTTTTATGGTCCAATGAATGCAAGGCATATCACCAAGAGGTTAAACATTTAATGCATCCCACAAATCAATCGACATTGGTCAATCCTTACAAGCTTGACCAATCTATTTAAATAAAAAATTCCTATTACTACAACGAAAGTGTGTGTTATTCAAACGAAATTAATAGTAGTTCGATAATGCTTTCCCGCGTAATTCTGGGTGCGACTGGTTTCCCACTCATTTTCAGCAGGCGATAGCTCACTGCACTGTTCGTTACCTAGAAACTCCAGTTCACTAATACGTGCAAGATACTATGTACTGTATTGGTAAGTCGGCCATGCTACCAAAACAATTCTAGAATCAACATACAACACCCCCAAAAAGTATTAACAATTTCCCCTATTAGATGTGCATCCTACTAGTTAAGTCATACTTTAGATAAAAATTCTAAACCGTAAGATAGGACGATAAGCAGGTGACGATGTAATATGCTACACATTCGAGTGACCGATTCCTGATCACCGATTAACAGCCTTAAGCTACACAATAAAACCAAAATCCACTGGTTCATCAATCAACCAGCACATGCAATTATAATTTCACAGACAATCAATTAGCGCACCCTTTCGATGATCTCCCCGGGTTGCGAAATTACCTTGAGAAAGCCGGCATTTCACCGGCTCCAGTCGTGCATGCCCTTCTGGATCCAGAGGAAACCGAATGATTCCTCAGCTTCATCAGGAAACCTAACAACAACTCATCCACCAAGAAAAGAGTGAGATGAAAATCACGGGAGACGAGCACTAAAATGGATTAAAACATAAAGGGAAATGGTGAGATCGAGCTCACGAAATAAGGACGCACTGATGATGGGCGAGGTGCAGTCAGGGCAGAGCCAGTGGCCGAGCGATACGGAGGCAGAAAGTGTGACCCCGGTCGTAGAGGAGCAGCTCGTCCTCCCACTCCCCCGCACCGCACGCCTAGCACAGGGAGGCAGAAGGTGTGGCGTCCACGGTCGCAGAGGGAGGTCCCCTTCGCCGCTAGTGGAACCACCAGCACCGACTCCAAGCCCTCCTTCAGTGCCTCCAATGTCGCCTATGAAAGGTCCAACAGGGGAAGGCAGTCCAAGCCATGCCCTAGGCCGTGGTTTCGGTCGCCATCACCTCCCTCACCACGTCTGCTGTCTTCCCGCCGCCGGCGACGACACAACATCCTCCATCGCCTAGCCCAGGAACGAGACGAACGGGAGGGGGTGTCGAGCTCCGGCAGCCCAACTTCGGAGCCTCTAACACCGGACGTACCAAATCTCGCGAGTGCCCTCACCTTGTATGGGCCACATGGGCCAACTTGATAAGTCACGCATGCCCATCAATTATTCAACAATTTAAAAATTGTTTAACAAAAAATTAAAACTAAACAGCAAGCAACATGCATGAAAAGAGAACGTCTCCTTAGCATCGTCACATCTGCCTCCGATCCAAATTAATGGACTTAGATTTGCTGGGTAACTTTTTCTCAAACATTTGTAGAGTTTGGAAAATATGGGCATTGGAAATATTGATGTTTTGGGCAATCAATGGCAAACAGGAATATTGGAAGTAACGATGTTTCGACCACGATCATCAAATACATTTGGGCCTATATTCAAAAGACATGCATTGATGCATATTTGAGAAGTGTAATTGGGACTCATATTAATACATTGGTATGCTCATGTAATTTGGTGTATCATATGTAACTTTACTTCACTATGTTCTGTCTATAGAATTGTCTAATAGAAACTGGCTAGAGATTGAAAAAACTGTAACTTTAGATGCTATATAAGAAGCAATAAAAACACTTCCAGATTTAACCCGGTTAATATTTGTGTTCAGAAGGCTCACTTTTTGACTAAAACTGAAGGAGGTTCAACAGAAGTGTGTGCTCAAGATCATCACATGCGAACAAAAGAAATAATTCCATAAGTGAATAGTTCGATACAATTCTAATAAAAATAAGTTGTGTTCTCAACACTTCTAGTTATCATGTACAATGATTAGTCATCTAGTATATCATCTAGTATAACTCAGACCACAGGACATGCCATATTTTGTACATAGTTTTACTATATTATGAGATACACGTCACATAAAACAAGGCAGCTGAAAGGCAAACTAATGACTAACAGTTGGTTGACTTTTTATTGCTATGAGCTACTAGAGTCTTTAAGTGAGAATGGGAGCACCCAAGCAAACTAGCGCTTGCGATGGCGGCGAGATGGCATCGGGCAAGGGCAATTGCGCCTCGTCCGTTCGAGGACGGTGAGATCCACCCTTCCTCTAGAGTCAATGGCTGTGGTGCAAGTTGCAGTAACATATTCAACTTCTCTTCCATGAAAAAGGTGTGTGTTCGTTCGTAGAGCCCGTAGCATAGCCTTGGGGAGTTTCTCTTTTCCGGTGCCCATGAGGATAGCATATGGTGTGGTATGCAGGAGATCAAAGAGATGCATAAAAGGCTCCAGTAGATGGAGGAGCTCGAGTAGCACGGCCACCGCGTCACACGGTAATCTATCTACTGGCTAACACAGTTTCCATTTCCTTGTGTATTGGATCTTTGTTTTTTCTTGGAGAGTTTATCAGAATGATTTTTCTACAAATTTTCTTACTTTTGTTAGTTCAGTGTGATTGTTTTTTTGACTGCTACCTATTTGGCTTGTTGAATCGTTGATGCTAGGTGACCGGATTAGTTTTCACTCTACAGGTCAGTTTCCTCATTTCTAACGAGTTATACAAGGTTGGTATCCAAAATAATTGGGTTTAATCTAGGACTTGATGATGCAATAGAGTATTTGTAGGTGTTTCGTGTGTGTGGATCTCTGGAACTTGTTGTTCTTTTATTTGCTCTGTTGGTCTACACCAGTAATATGGATTTGAACATCTTTTCTAAGGATTGTTATAGTGTTCTAAAAGACGGTATCCATATGTCATGTGATTGTATTTGTGTGTCAGCTCGTGGAATCTTTGATCCCTAATGCCAAGTGACTGGATCCATTTAGTTTCTTAGTTTGTGAGAAATTCTGTGAGGTTGGTAGCCAGAATAGTTGACACATTTGAGTATTTGTAGGTGAGGTGTTGAAAGGGGACAAGGAGGGTGGGTGACATGGCAAGGGGTGTGGGTTCCTCACTCTCTTATCGTCTCAGGAGATACGCAATAAAACACTTCCAGATTCAACCCGATTAATATTTGTGTTAAGAAGGCTCACTTCTTGACTGAAACTGAAGGTTCAACCGAAGTGTGCGCTCAAGATCATCACTTGTGGACAAAATAAATAATTTCATAAGTGAATAGTTTGATACAAGTCTAATAAAAATAAGTTGTGTTCTCGACACAGCTAGTTATCATGTAAACTGATTAGTCATCTAGCATAACTCAGACCGCATGGCATGTCATATTTTGTACGTAGTTTTACAATATTATGATATACATGTCACGTAAAACAAGACAGCTCAAAGGCAAACTAATGACGAACAGTTGGTTATTTTTTATTGCTGTGAGCTACTTAAGTCCTTTAAGTGAGCATGGGAGCACCCAATCAAACTAGCGCTTGCAACAACGGCGAGATGGCATCGGGCAAGGGCAATCGCGCCTCGTCCATTCAAGGACGGAGAGATCCACCCTTCCTCCAGAGTCAACAATTTTGGTGCAAGTGGAGTAACAGATTCAACCTCTCTTTTGTGGAAAAGGTGTGTGTTCGTTCGTAGAGTCGTAGTGTTGCCTTGGGGAGTTTATCTTGGTCTGTGCTCACGAAGATAGCATACTGTGTTGTATGCAGGAGATCAAAGAGATGCAGAGAAGGCAGCAGTAAGATTTCAAGTGGGATGGGTATGGGAAGCCCGCGTCCCACCTATTCTTTTCCACCGAACCACGTGGGTGATATGGGTGATTTTGAGACAGGATAGGTGGGATCTGCGGGACCTGATTATTTTTCTCTATGTCCGATGCTGCCGACCGATGTAGGTGGTGGAGCACTGGAGCTGGACCGATCAAGACGTACGGTACATGCCAACGCTATAGACGGCACATGCATGCGCCAATTATCCATGGCTGAAGCTGCATACTCCGCGGCTGTTCGTTGCCGGCGAAGGCGTCTCCTGACAGTCCGGTGAATAGCGGCGGCTGAATCTACACGTATTCATGGCGATGGCGAATGCAATTTTTTGGGCAGAGAAGCTGTCATTTTTGGACATTGGGTATGATATTGCCCCTTTTGTATATTTTAGATCCACTGGTCACTTGTTGGCGATGCCCAAAGGACGACGACACATGTCTGCCATGTTATTTGATAGTTAATTTGTGTATTCTTTCAATTTGATAGTCTCAAATGATTGACAATGTCTTGTCCAATGATAATACCAACGAACACCAGGGTGAACAGATAGATCACACCTTGGATGCGGTTGGCCGAACAGGCTGAACGGCCCGATCCATATGAACAGAAACAAACAGTTTGGGTCGCGAGGTGGAAATGGCCTTATGCTCCACCTCACTCGATGATGCTTTGAGGGCGTCTAAGCCCAGCATGGCGCGATGGGCCAGAAAGGGACCCAAAACTGCGTCGAATTGTGGTTGGCTTAGGGGTCGTAGCGCTGCGTGCGAAGTGCGATTCATCCCCTCTCTCTCAGCTAGAAGAGGGGAGTGAGCACTCGTTGCTTGCAGACCGCTGTGGCAGCAATGCTTCCTGCACTGCTGGGGGGCAGGGACGGATCCCTATAGAGCCAAGGGGATGCACAGGACCCAGATAAAAATTTATTTTCTTTGCTAAATAACGGACTTTGACCATGTGTGCACCCGGAAACAAACGCTTTTACATGTTGTGGAACCAAGTGTGCACCATGATCCACTCTGCTCTAGCTCCGTCACTACTAAGGGGTTCAGGCCGACATAACTTCGATCTCTATTTCTGTGTGGACGCAGAGCCCACCCGAGGAAGCACGCAGGTGGCGCGACCACTATCTAACCAGCAGCCGAAAATTACGGTGATTGCAGCACCTCGACATCTAGAACTTTCTTACTGTGCTCTAGAATTATTGTAAAAAGCAGAATACCGGGAAATCTTTTGGTTGACACCGGCAGAAAGAAAAGCTACCCGTCGGCTGGTTGTGCGAGGCTCGTCGCCATCTCCTCTATGCCGATAGTCTTTTTCACCACGCCGACAATGGCCATCAGTAACGCCCTCCCCAACATGTCCTCAGCTTCTTCAACCCCTAGTGTGCGGGGGACTCCAACTGCCACCGGCCTGTACTATGACCGGAGTGTTATTGGCACCACCTGCGTGTCGGCTCCGCAGCGAAAATGCCCCCTCTCCGCTTTGTCGAACATCTAGGAGAGCTGGTGCTACCTGACGTTTGCCGCCCGCAAACTAGACGGGAGTCACCCCGCGCACTAGGACCACAGGTTGTGTCCCGATGAACTATAGCGGCAAGCACGCCACGCGCGTTGTGCTTGGCGTCACGGCACGGCTCCACCACAATCACACGACATGTTATTGCCGCCACGCCGCCCTTGGCCCACTTGTGTAGAGTGTGATTGGGTTCCTCCCAAGTTGCGCCGCCTAGATCCTACAAGGGGTTGGTAAACATTGCCGATCTCGTTGAAGGCCGGCGGTGCTTGTTCATGCAGATCACGGACCGCAGCTCCAGGTTTGCGCAGTAGGTTTCCAGCTCATTGGAGCGTGCCGCCATCCTCGACCCAGTGACCACATCGTGGTAGGAATGGGGGCATCTCCTCCGAATCTGAACCCCATGTTGCCATGCCAACGATCCTCACGGACACGAGGGACCGAGCGCTTGCTCTCTTCCGGGAAGGGGGAGGAAGGGGAAGCCATAGATGCCGTTGCCGGAGTGGTGAACAACAAGGATGGTGGTCACCAAGACCAAGGGGAGAAGCGCTCTTGGCTCGCACTCCGCTCATGCTCGCTCGCTGAATGAAGGCTTTCACTACATACTAACAACACCAAACACCTATTATTTTCTGCCTTTCAGGGATCTCCTATGAAAATCGGATTATATATCAATTATTGGTTTCAACACGGCAATGCTGAAAATGCCACTGTTAAACCCTATGCCTATCCTCACCCAGATTACTTAATGTTGGGCATGTCAAAACTTTTGGGAATAGATCAGATGAAATGATGCATTGGGTATGCATACTCATGTCCATTGTAGACATAAGATAACTTCTCACCATGAGCGATATCACGAAAGGCGGCCAACAGGACATGTCTCTCGCCGTCAATGTTACACCTCACACATTTGATATTCTACTTCTGGCCATCCCTGACTTGAGTTTAACAGTATTAAACTGATATAAGTAAACATCCACTCTTTCAGAACATATCAAAATATTTCAAACGAAATCCACAAGAATTGCATAAAGAAAATTGATCGCCAGCAAATATGACGCCCAAATGTGCAAATGCTGATCCTAGTGCACAAATGCATCTAATAGATTTTAATTTCATAAGGAGTGTACAAATGTATCTGACTCATTTTACGTTCAGTGTACAAATGTATGACACATTATACGTTCATAAGGATAGAGAGCGACTACTTACGAAGTGTCGTGGAACAATGTTTCCATGTTTGTCAGGGAATGATAAGTTTTCTGTAAGCATCGTTATTTGCCCTGTTTTGTATATAATCAACATCACCAGTATAGACTGATATGAAGACAAATGGCATACCACAAGCCTACATTTCTTCTAGCCTTGTAGGTCCCTTGACCCTCCACCCAGGAGTTTACTCGGGCATTATATACAGAAAGTCATGAACATGTATGTAATATTCTTGAAGATAAAACTGGCCTCTTGTAGTAGTTTGAATTCATCACCAACCGATTTCCGCTCCTCACAAGAACTACAAGTACTAGTTCCATTGCCCGATTTATCATAAGGGAGACCAAAAAGGCACCTTTCTCAGGACAGTATAAGCTTTTGCAAATATACTCCAATGGCAAACCTCCCTTTCCTATCCTCCGCATCCTAATGGCCTCTAAATGGTCTTTTGTGCACTTGTGGCCCAAGTAATCATTAGTAAAGAAAACCTCCCTTTCATCTGTAGCATTGCTAAGGACAGCCTGTGAACCATTTTGCAGAATTCTACCATGAATCACATTAGTGAAGAAAACTTCCCTTCCATTTGCAACATTGCCAAGGACAATATGTGAACCATTTTGCAGAATTCTTCCATGAATCATCTGTGTACCGTCATGTTTCTCATACATATACTCAACAAAACAGATGGTGGCTTCTCCTGTGACTTCCACCAACAACAATATTGAGATCTTGAACATTTTTGTATAGAACTTCTCCAGACAGTGTTTTCCCAACTGTTTGACCTTCCCATTCGATTTCTTTACAAGTAATTGATGAGGGCTTTTTAGACCGCTTTGATGGTGAGGTCCTCAAAACATTCCTCTTCAGCTTTATCCTCCCCCTCAGCTCCATCATCTTCATTTTCTTCTTGTTCCTCAATTTCCTTTGGTTCATCATTGTCATCTCCCTCCTTTGAGTCCTCTGTGAAATGGGTGGCATAGTAATCACCCCATAGCTTGCTGGTCAACCTTGTATTCTCTCCATTTCAAAATATAAGATGTTTTAGCTTTGTGAAGGGAGTGTATCTAGACCCCTTTTGGTGTGTAGGTTCACTCCAAATCTACACGAACCTACACACTAAAAGGAGTCTAGATACACTACTTTTACAAATCTAAAACATCTTATATTTTGAAACGGAGGGAGTAGTTGCCGCACACATAAGTTCCTTTTTTCTAGTACTAGGACAATTTTCGCAGTTGGGTTCTGATTCTCTCCACTCATTGCTTCAGATTTTTTCTTCATTGCTAACTTTGTATGGCTTCTTGCTTCTATCTTCGCCACAATGTCTGTAACAAAGGCACTCAGTCGAATAGACTCATCTGGGTATACTGTGAACTGCCGAAGATATCCTCAATATTTGCATCTGCCTGAACAGTGAAGATGAAAATAAATGTGCATTAGTTTAATTTCTCTATACTGAAAATCATAAAAATGTTGGAAGCATAATGGGTACAGGAAAGTTCTATGGATTGTTTATCTTCTTTTGAAAAAACCTTAAAAGTTGGAGGTCAGAACACGCCGTTTCTGTCTGTGTTTGTATTCCCCCAAACCCCGATTTCCTCCGTGATCTCCCCTGCTGCAGACTCCCATAGGGCCCAAAACCCTAGGATACTCGTAGAGCCCAAAACCCAAGATGGTTCACCCGATTTCCTCCGTGATCTTCCCTGCTATAAATATTCTCAGGAGTGCTTCACCTTTTCTCCTCAGTGTGGTGGCCGCAAGTGTTCTTCCGAACCAAGTAGGATTCACAAAATTTGTTCCTAGGATCTAAAAGATATAATATACTATTTGCAAGTGTTCTTCTTCCGAACCGAGTGCGGTGGCTGCATTGTTCATTACCCTGAAATTCCAATTTACTGATATTTCTATCGATCGGTCAGGCATGAACCAAAACAATTCCAGAATCAACACAAAACACCCCCCCTAGAAAACATAACTTTCACTCTTGTCAGATGTGCATCCTACTCGTAATCAGGCATATTTTAGATAGGCAATTTTCACTGCATCATAAGATGGTCATCAGATAGTAATGCAGTATGCTAAACATGCTAGTGGCGATTCCTCATCACTGATTCGCAATAAATAAGAAATAAAATAGGCTATCGATCAGCCAACACATGCAATCAGAGTTTAACAGATATGTAATGGTGCACCCTTTCCATGATCTTCCCCGAGTTGCAATTACCTTGAGAAAGCCCACATTTCCCCTGCTCGTCGATCGCACCCATCAGAATTTGATAGAAATCAACGAACTTCCTCTGCTTCATCGGAAAACCGACCACCCACCATACACCAAAAGAAGAATGAGACGAAGAATCACGACATTTGAGCATGAAAAAGAAGGAAAACTGAAAAAGGAAATTGGAAATGGCAAGATCAACCTTGGGCAGAGAAGGACACACTTATAATGGGCTTGGGGGTCAGGGCACAGTCAAGGCAGAGTCAGGGCCCAAGCCCTGATCGCAGAAGTTACATCAGAGCAGCTTCTAATCGTGGTCCCAGTGCCATAGCCCTCGCATGAGCAGCAGCACATCCACGAGCCACAACCGGTGCATCACTCAGTGCCACTTCAACAAGGCCTCGCTAGCTCGTCTCTCATCCTGCGAATCACCGGTTGCTCCTCCAGGTACGCCTGCGGTACCACCAGCGCTACCTCCAAGCTCACCTTTGCTGCCTCCAACACCAGCTGTCACAATTATCATGGCATGCAACCAACAAGACATGACTCTTGCTGTTGATGTTGTACCTCACACGTTTGATATTCTGCTTCTTGCCATCCCTGCAGAGTTTACAGTGTTAGACTGATATAAGTGGACACCTCTTCTAGAACATAATACAAAATTATTCCATGTGAATTCTGCAAGAATGCACAGAAAATAGATTGACAGGAAACAATGGCACCTACCATTCAAATGCTGATCATAGTGTACAAATGTATCTAACACATCTTAGGTTCATAAGAATGGACAGTAAGTACTTACTGAGTCAGGTTGTTAAAACGGGAAAAATGAGAAGCTTCTTGGAAGGATCAGCTGGTGATAGAAGGGTCATTATACTTCTACAATCATCATTTGCCCTGTTCTCTAAATAATCAACAACCCCAGTGTATTCATTCAGCTATAAAGGTCACATCCTTAATAGCTGCATCCACCTGCACAGTGAAGCATAAAATAAATGGGTATTAGTTTAATTCTTCTGCACTGAAAAACATAAAAATGTTAGAAGCATAATGGATCCACGAAAGTACCCCTAGCGAGAATAAGAAACAAAATGTGGAGGGCATTATCCTCTTTTCTCCATCGTTCTACAAATCTCTATGGTTTCTTTATCTGTTTTTGAAAAAACCTTGAAATCGAGGAGTGTATTCTTAGGCACCAAGAGAACCAAAAATATAATATATTGTTTTCAGTACAAATTTGTTAACCTGCATACCAAGTCCTCCAAGTTTGCTTGATTGGAAGGTTTATGGGCCATATTAGGCACTTAAGTCAACTCATTACTGAACTCCACTTTTTGAAGATGTCTAGGCAGTGTCTGCAGAAGCCATTGTTTGAACCACTGAACTACATATTCAGTGAGGACAAATGCAGCATATTGCCCCTCTTCTTGTGCATAACAAGAGAACGCCTCTTTTGCCTATTAGCATCCATACAGGTATGGATTAAAATTATTATGTTAAAACCAACTGTCAAGAGCTTAATTGGGTAGACAACAGATGATCATTGCAAGCTAATATTTGTAACTTTTGTTCAAAGTTTTTTTTTAGTATGGAAAATAGGAACATCGGAAATATTGGTGTTTTTGGCTAAGATCAGTGTAAAATAGGAATATTCAATTTTCGCCAAGATCATCAGAGTGAAGGGAGAGTCATGTTGCTTATGTGGAAGATATTTATGATGATGGTAGCACAAATACCATGGTGGTTGGACAAAGCCGATAATGACCATGGTGTTACAATGCCCCCCAGATGTTTAGAAGAGAGAGGTATTCTTTTCCTATGGGCTACAAGATACCAGTCAAAATGGGTAGAAGGAACAGCTACAATGCTGAATTATCAGCAGTTTGAGAAGTTCCACAGAAGTGAAGAGCACAGCAACTGGCATCCCTACTTAGTCCATCAGCAGATCGAGGGTAACACTCTCAAGCATTTTGATAGTGAAGCCAGCAGATAGTTAGGCTAACTGTTTTAACTCACCCTCTTCCATGTAATCCAAGCAATAATCAGACCAAACACCGTGCAAAAGCTCCCTCCATGAATACAAGCAATGATCAGACTGTAGCAAACCATGCTTTCACAAAATGTCATCAATGATCAGACCGTGCAGAAGCTCCCTCCATGTAATCCAAGCCATGAACGGGCTGTCGCAAACCATTCTCCACCAAATGTTATCAATGATCAGACGGGCAAAAACAATGCGCCTGTTAATGCACCGAACACTGAGACTGGACAACAAGCCTCCACATATTGTAGCTGATGCTCAGGCCATGGTGAAGCTCCATCTATCAGGAGGTTCTGGTTCTGGTTTACTTGCGAGTGTTATGTAGCGCAAATGTGGAGGAGCTGTTCACAGTCAGCTATGGTGTCGAACCCCTGTCCCAAGACAGCAATAACAAGGGTTGTTGGTTCAGATGTGTGACAGTGAAGAAGCGGAGTGACAATTTCATCAAGGTGAAGTACCAAGATATTTGTAACACCAAAGGGACAGGACATCTGAAGGTTAGTTTAATGTATATGTCCAATATTGCAGTCCTTTCTTTAGTAATTAAACAAATGTGTTATGATGTTGTATGAGTTAGAAATTACTAACCTGTCCTGATTTTCTTTTGCGGGAATGGCTTAGACTGAAAAGAACTGCTGAACCTGACCTTCTGGGCATACGCCTTGCTGGAAGACTGATGATTCGCCTATGGCCTTCAAATTTGGCCAAGATCCCATCTGCGATGACCGTCAGGACAATTTTTGATGTACAGTTGCATGACGGATGGTCGGTGGGGATCATGGTGGAGCCGAGAACTGTCGGTCATGTGAGAGTATATTTCCCAGGTGACTACTACCTTTTGTCCTGTGACTGACTGCCTCTGTGCTTCTCTTGTATTTAGTTTGTTAGCACAATGGAATGGTATTCTTTCTCATGCGTTTTTTTAATTCAGCAGAGGAAAATGGTGAAGTTTGGCGAGGGAGACTTGAGATGGCCATTCAAGTGGGCTGGTGATAGATGGATGCCTATGATGGCAAGAAAAGATATTGTGAGTCGATTGTCACCTGCTAATGTACTAGCAAACCAAATCAGGCCAAAACCAGAGATGCAGAAGGCTATCTGCTATCCAACATGAGTGGTGCAGAAGATAATCCTTCCACTAAACAAGGTAGAGCAATCTGCAAAGCCGGCGCTGCCAATAGTAATCATGGAGTCGATGCAGATTGATAAGTTCTCTTCAAATCAAGTAATACAGAACACCGGCCAGCAATCGAGCCAGAAGAGTGAATTCGTATCCTAGAACTGGTGGCACCTAGGCCAAGGCAGCGATCTAGGGAGAAAGGTCAGGATGAACCTGAAAAACTAGCTCCGCAGAAGACAATCCGTTATTGCTCCTTTGAGGAAATAAGAATGCAGTCTAGCAAAAAGGGTCCTGCTGATGAACCTGCAAAACCAGCTGTAGAGAAGGCAAGCCTGCAACAATGTGAGGAGTGAGATGGCATGTCTTTTGCTGACCGTGTGCCACATGATGGCAAGCGTCCCATAAAAGGGATATAAATCGCTCAAAAAGACTCTAGTCAAGCAGGAACTGCGCAGTGAAAATGAATATGAATGAGAAGACGACATCTTGGGAGGTAGAGGGAAAACTAAGTGAAGATCCCACTGTCAAGCTTCATGCACTAGCCAACGCAACCAAAACTCCGTACTGATGGAAAGAGCTAGTGCAATCCACTTACACTTCAACGTGTAAACTCAAAGGTATGGCTCAAGAGGCCACTACGTGGACGGAGGGGGCACGGGCAATTTTGTAGGAAAAAATGCGCCACACAGGACTCGAGACCTTGGCTTTGATACCATGTTAAGCTTCATGCACTAGCCAACGCAACCAAAAGTCCGAACTGATGAAAAGAGCTAGTGCAATCCACTTATACACTTCAACACCCACTTGTCTCTTTCCAAAGTTTAACATAGTTATATGACTAATGAAAAGTTGTGTCCCTGATATAATCAACATGAAAAGTTGTGTGCCTGACACAATCAACTGTTTTTTTCCGGGAAAACGCAACTAACATTGCGTTTCTTTTCATTGCAAAGAAGAGTTTAGGTTACAGATCCACCAAGTAGGTGGTGGCAGGTTACAAGCACAATCTAGAAAGGCAGGTCATCTTTTGTGCATAGTTTTACAATGTAACAAGGCAGCTAAAAGGCAAACTAATTACCAAGAGTTTTTTACGTTCTTATTGTTGCGACCTACTAAAATCCTTCAAGCGGGAACTGAAAATTCATTGTGCATCATCCTATATCAAATTGTTTCTACTAAGTGGACATAACTTTAGCATATGCATCCTGTTGGCTTAATGAATGCAAGGCAAATCATCAACAGGATATACATGAGGCTTATCGCATAAATCAATGGAAATCGGTCAATCCATACAGACTTGAGAGATCTATTCTAAAATCACATTCATGTCGCTGTAATAATAGAGTGCTATTAACGTTTAACATTTTGTAAAAGTCTTCGGCTGTAAATTTAATAACTTATTTATTTTCTCTCAAGTTAGCCTAATACACAAGTATCTATTTGTCTCTCCTTGCACTCACATTAGCCAAGAGTCACTCCACTTAGCGACGTGTGTCCTTTTTTTTTTGAGAATAGCGACGGGTGTCCTGCCTTGCACCCCTGACACGTCACCCCATCTTGGGAGCCAAAGCCTTACCAGTAGCACCCCTGCGCACCTCTCCACCGCATCACTCCTTTCCAGAACTAATCACTCACATTCACACGTGCCACTCCTTCCTCTCCTTCCTTCACACCTATAGCCCTGTCTTCACCGCCACACCAAAACCCTAGCTCGCTCACCCGGAATCAGACATAAGCTTAGCGTATGGGATTCTTATGGAAAGGCGGCGGCTTTTCTATGGCTCGATGAATTTGAGGCAACATATCCCACAAATCAGTGAGGTGAATCCGTCCAAGCTTGACTGATCTATTTCAACACAAGATCCAAATACTACATTGAAAGAGTGTGCTATTAACATGGAGTTAATTTATCCTCAATAATGCGTTCTCACGCATTTCAGGTGGCGATAGCTTTCCGGGCAATTTTGGAGGTGATAGCTTTCGCGCGCATATCCGGTGGTCATAGCTCACTGCATTGTTCATTACCTAGAAATTCCAGTTATATTTGTATCGACCAGCCCTGACCTAAAACAATTCCATAATCAACGCACAACCACACTAAAATATATAACTTTCACTCCTAGCATGTGCATCCTACATGTATCCGTCCTATTTTAGATAAACAATTTGAACTTCATCATAAGATGATCATCTGATAGTAATGTAGTATGCTAAACATGCAAGTGGCGATTCCTCATCAGCGATTCGAATAAAAACCAATCCAATAACCTATCGACCAACCAAGACAAGCAATCAAATTTCACAGATATGCAATGGTGCACCTTTTCTACGATCTGATCTCCCCCGAGTTGCAAAATTACCTTGAGAAAGCCCACCCTTTGCTGGCTTTTCATCATTGGCACCCTACGAAATCCCGAAGAAATCGACAATCTTCCTCTGCTTCATCTGGAAACCCACTTGCATGTTTATCAATGATGCACCGGGACGTCGCTAGCTCGTTTCGTCCTGCAACAAAAAGAAATACTTCTAAGTGGGGGTGGGCAAATAAATCGAGAACCGGAAACTAAACCCAAAATAACAAGAACCGTGACCGAATGACCGAAACCAATCAATTCGGTCGTTTCCTTAGTTCCTAGATTTGGAAAACCGAATTTACTTCTGCTATTTTGGTAACGGGCAAGGGTAAACCAAAGTGACCGAGGAACCGAGTAGATTCCTGGAGTAGCCAAAGTAATAGCTTAGGCCCATTACGTGAAGTCATGAGCTATCTCCCGGTTGCTCTCCGAATGTCAAACGAGCAGCCCAAGTCCTGACTCGATTTCTAATTCTCTAATCCCTATCGCATTTCTAATCCTAGGTACCGGCCACCTTCTTGTGCCCTAGCCTCTGCCTCCTGCTCTCCACCATGACGGCTAAACCGCTAAAGGCGGCAGCTTTCCAGCAACCAACGCCGCATTTCATCCCTCTTTGATGCTCTCCCTCGTCCTTCCTGCTCTATCTTCCTCTACACTCTATTCTAGTTACGATCTTGACAAGGATGTGGCTCCATGGGGTGTCGTACCTGCACAGCAAGCTGACGGGCTGCAAAGGATCCTATAGCGATGCCTGCACTACCCAATAATCGGTGATGTTCGGTCGTAACTGAGGACCGAACCGACGTTTCAGTGGACCGAAGTATCGGTTACCTCTTCTCCAGCTAATCGATCGGTCAACAATACTTAGCAACCAAAATTTTGTGAAACCCGAGAAACTGCACCGATCGGTTTGGGGGAACCTAATGCCCAGGCCTTTTCTAAGTGAATAAACCCGTGCAAGCCTAATGAGAAGTTGTGTGCTTCACACTTCTAGTTATCATGAACAATAGGAAGGGTCCTACCCAAAAGACGGCCCTTGGTTCAAACCCACCCCGTAACCCGTGAGCCCTGCCCCAACACACTGAGATAATAAAAGGAGGGACACCACCTCCACCGCTCGGCTGACCCCTCCTATTTCACCCATCCTCCTTCGCTTACTACCATCCCAACTACAGACACAAGCCTCGAGGCGAGACGGGAGGACAAGGCGGAGTGGGAGGAGAAAACCACTGACAGAGTTCACACATCACAAAATCTTGCGTGTCTCTTGTTCTCTGAGTTTAGCCTAGATCGTCTCAATCCGTGAGCGTATTTTGAGAGATCCTAGGTCACAACGGATTCACCTTCAGCTTCACGATGGAGGTGCAACTCCAGGTGATACACGACGAGCGGGCTCTCCTAATGGCGTGCAACGAGTGCATGGCGTTAATGGCGTCGGGGAGAGAGACTACCCCATCTATCTCGATGGACTGGAGCAAGAGAGCGCCAACGGGTGGCCGGGGTGCTCGCACGCGTTTCACCGCCGGTGTGTTTTAGACTGGTTCCCCATGGCGGCGGCGTGCCCCAAGTGTCGGGACAATGTCTAGCTGTCTGCTCTGCCAATGTTCATTGAACAGACCAATCTTGGTAGTTCAGTTCCTCTCTCGTTTTTTCAGAAATATTGCAAGGTTGTCATCGGTCGTCATTCGTTGCCCTTGAGCTCGTGAGGAGACATCGAGATACTACTTCATTTGGAAGTTGTAACTTGATATTGATACTACATACCATGAATGTACCTTCCCGATCGAAGAAAACATGATCAAATAAAAAAAATCATGTCGTTGGCTACATACCTCCGGGTTTTTTCTGTAGCGTCTCATACGATTTGCATCTAGTTGAATGTTTCGATCCCAGAAATTTTGTGGTAGACTACCGTGCGATAAGTTCCTTGAGTTTCGATATGATTTTGGGGAATCATTCTGACCGTGCAACGCCGAATTCTAAACAGCAGGCGGCCATACTCTGATCTGATGGCATGCAGGACGAATAGGTAGACCGAGGAGAAGAGCGTGTACTATGAGGACGCAATGGCTGAACGTATGGGGAGGTGGTGGTGCATCGCCACAATGGATGGATGGTGGGGGCACCGTCTTGCGTTCCACCTTGGCTGCATCACTAAATGATTTCTCAACGCATGGTGATGTTAGAGATAGTATCGGCAATTGGATGTGACGCCAAGATCACGAGAAAATTTTATGGATTCAAGGATGGTTAAAGGATTTCGAACAAAGATCGATGAGGTTCTATACCCAAAAACCCGGTGCTAATTGCTAGTGAAGTTTTCTTCTACAAAAGTCAAATCAATCGTGTTTTGCCCCACTATTCCCGCTTCTCTGGATCTCCAACGTTTTTTTGTTTTCATCTACTCTCTCCGATCCAATATAATGGACTCAGATCTCTTTAGATTCGAATGTATGTAGTCAGGTTTTACTACTAGATACATCCAAATCTTGACAGATTTGGGTCCATCAATTTCGACCCGAGGAGTACATATTCTTTTTAGATAGTTAAGAAATTCTATTGATCCTGACCTCGGCAACGACGATCGATCTAGACAGTTTAGAATTGGTGAAGTGTGTGGTACATATCATGTTGAAGAAAAACATACCCTAGCACATAGGGAGAGCCGCAAAGGCTACTTTTGGGTGATCCACAGAATATAAACCACATAAAATAATTTCACCATAATGAGTAGAATGTTTTAGCAATTGTTTATGTATATAAACCGATGCACACATCCTTATTTTGGAAACCAACACAAAGTGTCAAGATTAATGGAAGTAATATAGGCATGCTCTTGTACGGAAGCTAACATCTCGAGATATATGTCTTCCCACAAATAAGATAGAACTAGAATATAGCAAACAAAGAATCAGATGGAAGAAGAGATTTTATTTTGATGATTTGTTTTTCTCTACAATCTTATAGGTGGAAAGATAGACTTTAGTCTTGCGTTCCACCTCGGCTGCATCGCTAAATGATTTCTCAACGCACGGTGATGTTAGAGATAGTATCGGCAATTGGATGTGACGCCAAGATCACGAGAAAATTTTATGGATTCAAGGATGGTTGAAGGATTTCGAACAAAGATCGATGAGGTTCTATACCCAAAAACCCGGTGCTAATTGCTAGTGAAGTTTTCTTCTACAAAAGTCAAATCAATCGTGTTTTGCCCCACTATTCCCGCTTCTCTCGATCTCCAATGTTTTTTTGTTTTCATCTACTCTCTCCGATCCAATATAATGGACTCAGATCACTTTAGATTTGAATGTATCTAGTCATGTTTTACTACTAGATACATCCAAATCTTGACAGATTTGGGTCCATCAATTTCGACCCGAGGAGTACATATTCTTTTTAGATAGTTAAGAAATTCTATTGATCCTGACCTCAGCAACGACGATCGATCTTGACAGTTTAGAATTGGTGAAGTGTGTGGTACATATCATGTTGAAGAAAAACATACCCTAGCACATAGGGAGAGCCGCAAAGGCTACTTTTGGGTGATCCACAGAATATAAACCACAAAAAATAATTTCACCATAATGAGTAGAATGTTTTAGCAATTGTTTATGTATATAAACCGATGCACACATCCTTATTTTGGAAACCAACACAAAGTGTCAAGATTAATGGAAGTAATATAGGCATGCTCTTGTACGGAAGCTAAAATCTCGAGATATATGTCTTCCCACAAATAAGATAGAACTAGAATATAGCAAACAAAGAATCAGATGGAAGAAGAGATTTTATTTTGATGATTTGTTTTTCTCTACAATCTTATAGGTGGAAAGATAGACTTTAGTCTTGCGTTCCACCTCGGCTGCATCGCTAAATGATTTCTCAACGCATGGTGATGTTAGAGATAGTATAGGCAACTGGATGTGACGCCAAGATCACGAGAAAATTTTATGGATTCAAGGATGGTTGAAGGATTTCGAACAAAGATCGATGAGGTTCTATACCCAAAAACCCGGTGCTAATTGCTAGTGAAGTTTTCTTCTACAAAAGTCAAATCAATCATGTTTTGCCCCACTATTCCCGCTTCTCTAGATCTCCAACGTTTTTTTGTTTTCATCTACTCTCTCCGATCCAATATAATGGACTCCGATCTCTGTAGATTCGGATGTATCTAGTCATGTTTTACTACTAGATACATCCAAATCTTGACAGATTTGGGTCCATCAATTTCGACCCGAGGAGTACATATTCTTTTTAGATAGTTAAGAAATTCTATTGATCCTGACCTCGACAACGACGATCGATCTAGACAGTTTAGAATTGGTGAAGTGTGTGGTACATATCATGTTGAAGAAAAACATACCCTAGCACATAGGGAGAGCCGCAAAGGCTACTTTTGGGTGATCCACAGGATATAAACCACATAAAATAATTTCACCATAATGAGTAGAATGTTTTAGCAATTGTTTATGTATATAAACCGATGCACACATCCTTATTTAGGAAACCAACACAAAGTGTCAAGATTAATGGAAGTAATATAGGCATGCTCTTGTACGGAAGCTAACATCTCGAGATATATGTCTTCCCACAAATACGATAGAACTAGAATATAGCAAACAAAGAAACAGATGGAAGAAGAGATTTTATTTTGATGATTTGTTTTTCTCTACAATCTTATAGGTGGAAAGATAGACTTTAGTCTTGCGTTCCACCTCGGCTGCATCGCTAAATGATTTCTCAACGCATGGTGATGTTAGAGATAGTATCGGCAATTGGATGTGACGCCAAGATCACGAGAAAATTTTATGGATTCAAGGATGGTTGAAGGATTTCGAACAAAGATCGATGAGGTTCTATACCCAAAAACCCGGTGCTAATTGCTAGTGAAGTTTTCTTCTACAAAAGTCAAATCAATCGTGTTTTGCCGCACTATTCCCGCTTCTCTCGATCTCCAACGTTTTTTTGTTTTCATCTACTCTCTCCGATCCAATATAATGGACTCAGATCACTTTAGATTCGGATGTATCTAGTCATGTTTTACTACTAGATACATCCAAATCTTGACAGATTTGGGTCCATCAATTTTGAACCGAGGAGTACATATTCTTTTTAGATAGTTAAGAAATTCTATTGATCCTAACCTCGGCAACGACGATCGATCTTGACAGTTTAGAATTGGTGAAGTGTGTGGTACATATCATGTTGAAGAAAAACATACCCTAGCACATAGGGAGAGCTGCAAAGGCTACTTTTGGGTGATCCACAGAATATAAACCACATAAAATAATTTCACCATAATGAGTAGAATGTTTTAGCAATTGTTTATGTATATAAACCAATGCACACATCCTTATTTAGGAAACCAACACAAAGTGTCAAGATTAATGGAAGTAATATAGGCATGCTCTTGTACGGAAGCTAAAATCTCGAGATATATGTCTTCCCACAAATAAGATAGAACTAGAATATAGCAAACAAAGAATCAGATGGAAGAAGAGATTTTATTTTGATGATTTGTTTTTCTCTACAATCTTATAGGTGGAAAGATAGACTTTAGTCTTGCGTTCCACCACGGCTGCATCGCTAAATGATTTCTCAACGCATGGTGATGTTAGCGATAGTATCGGCAATTGGATGTGACGCCAAGATCACGAGAAAATTTTATGGATTCAAGGATGGTTGAAGGATTTCGAACAAAGATCGATGAGGTTCTATACCCAAAAACCCGGTGCTAATTGCTAGTGAAGTTTTCTTCTACAAACGTCAAATCAATCGTGTTTTGCCCCACTATTCCCGCTTCTCTGGATCTCCAACGTTTTTTTGTTTTCATCTACTCTCTCCGATCCAATATAATGGACTCAGATCTCTTTAGATTCGGATGTATCTAGTCATGTTTTACTACTAGATACATCCAAATCTTGACAGATTTGGGTCCATCAATTTCGACCCGAGGAGTACATATTCTTTTTAGATAGTTAAGAAATTCTATTGATCCAGACCTCGGCAACGCGATCGATCTAGACAGTTTAGAATTGGTGAAGTGTGTGGTACATATCATGTTGAAGAAAAACATACCCTAGCACATAGGGAGAGCCGCAAAGGCTACTTTTGGGTGATCCACAGAATATAAACCACATAAAATAATTTCACCATAATGAGTAGAATGTTTTAGCAATTGTTTATGTATATAAACCGATGCACACATCCTTATTTTGGAAACCAACACAAAGTGTCAAGATTAATGGAAGTAACAAAGGCATGCTCTTGTACGGAAGCTAACATCTCGAGATATATGTCTTCCCACAAATAAGATAGAACTAGAATATAGCAAACAAAGAATCAGATGGAAGAAGAGATTTTATTTTGATGATCTGTTTTCCTCTAAAATCTTATAGGTGGAAAGATAGACTTTAGTGTACAATCGAGGAGTGGAATAAGAAATCTAGAACCAATATAAAAATCTTAGTTTGATGAGTGTGATGGGCGAGAATGTTTTGGGAATTTTGAACGGATATTAATTTGCTTTAGATAACCCACCCACCTAGATGATTCAAGTAAGATAGGCATATGGGTGGAACCTAGCACCCCTAAGCATGTATTTCCACAAATCGGAAAAATGCAAGAAGAATAATACATGATTTAGATATAACATATTTTTCTGATTTTCTTGATTATTTATTTTTAAACTCTTAAGGCTCTTGTAGTGACATTGACGAATTTTTGTGCAGAGTGTGGTGATGATATCGCATCCAAGTTCTAAACTAGTTTAGCATCGCATCGGTCAACATGACAAAGAAATAAGCGGGTTTCTTTACATTGAAACTTATATTTTAAGAACCATCCTTTAAAAAATGGGAAATTAGAGTCTTGTATGTTGTTGTGAAGATATGAACTTTGTTTTCTACATGTTGTGAATGTGATAAATTAGATGTGTGTACCTTTTAAATATTGTTTTGAATATATTTAGTGTGAAAGTTCCTTTGTAATAATGTATGCCGTACATGGCATGAAAAAAATTGTGTGCTACATGACCTTAGTGCGCACGGTTAGATAAGTCTTTTTGTGCATTGTTACCTCATGGGACGTAGTAGAAACATTTCTTTGCTTCCAAGGATGGGCTTTGGCGAAACCCGTGATGAAGCCGTTCTTGTTCGCAGATTTTACATGTAAATTTTTTTTGGGTGGAAAACATGTGTAGATCTTTTATCGCATCTTGAGTTAATTTTGATTTTGGAGAACTTTGTTCTTTAGATTAATGGAAATGCTTAGGAGTATCATGATTCTTTTTTCCTAGTATAATTGTGATTTGGATTTATTAGCATACTAGAATTAGGGTTGTTTGTAGAGTAGGGCCATGTGCGGTTGCAATTGGTATATCCGATTTACGAGTTCTACATTATGCTATGTTTCTAATGCTAATGACATCTCGGTCGGTATCTACCGATATACGAGTTCTACATTATGCTATGTTTCTAATGCTAATGACATCGGTCGGTATCTAGCGTATGGTTCTAGAGCATGATCTTAGCCAGTCTGTTAAATATATGTTTACTGGTTATGTCGGTTAAGTGGATTGTTGATTCCCTAGGTAGAGGTGTTACCTTTGTCCTTTCTGTTGCTAATGGAATATTGGAATCTAGCCTACGTTTCTCAAAACTACTTTACGTCAGCTCTATTATGAGCTGGTACACCTCTAGTGCCAACCATATCTTGATTTCTATCCCGGGAAATAGAAGATTTACTACTTTTAGGGTTTGAGCTCACCCTCAATGCATGTTCATGGTGTTGTCTCCCTTCTACTTTAATTTAGGTTCATGTAGCTTCTATTTTTCTATCAAGCATTTTCCATTTCCCCATGTGAGACTTTTGCCATCTCCAACAGGGCCTTAAGATATGAAATCTAGCCCGGCTAATCACGTGCTTAACCCTGATAAGCATTCATTTCGTCAACCATAAAGCAAGAGTAAGGAGATGATATCTGACAAGGTCATGGACCAACGTGATGACACTAACCAATCCTAAAAATGGCATCATGTCAAATTGTTACTTATGTGAATGGCCATGGAGGAAACAAGTTTCTTGTTTCGTCTAAAAGAATAAAATACTCTATCGATACATATGTTGTACAATGTGGTAAGTGCCGAAAATGGAGGTTTGTTGCTACCACAACAAAATATGAAGAAATTCGAGAGAAAAGTAGACGAGTTCCTTTTTATTTCGAACATGTCCATGGGTGGAAGCCTTGAGTTCAAGCCATAATCCTGCGGATATATCTCAAGATGATGGGTTCTGGACTTCTGGCCTTCTGGGTGATTGTTAAAACTATGCCTCTCTCAGGTCCCTCTTGGGTGCAGCAAATTCGCTGACGTGTGAGTAATACTTTTTTTTGCCTAGTATCGTAGTAAATTTGTTCCCCAGCATTACGTAGTTCATGTTGCAGTTGTTTTCTCACGCCTCTGGATTCTAATTCTTGAGATCATAGATGCATACTTGCTCTCTGTTTTCTAGTATAACTGTTACGCTGAATACCACCAATTTAAGTTCCTACTCCAAATAGGAGTGGACATAATTTATAATTTCGTATACACCATTTATAGTTCATCATATATTGTTGACATACTTGTTTATGTATTAACGGTCTTACGCACCTGTATAGAATGTACCTTCCATTCCGTGCACATTTTGTATGATTCCTTGGTAACATTCTATATACATGCTTTCAGATACTATATCCCTCCTAGAGGCAAACAACTAAGATCAAAGGACGTCAAAAAGTATGCCAACATATTTTTGGTCAACTTTCCTTCAATATCTTCACTATCTTAAGCGTATTAATGTCCATACACAGTTTTACATTCATCTAGCTGCATCTCTATGGTTTCCAACGAGTAACAATTATTCTAAAAATTATTACAAAGCGTTATCATTGTACTTTCACTACCTCAAAGGATAAATGCAACCAAGCACACAACCAACATTAGGACCTGTTTGGAATGGAAGTAGAGATGCTAGAGCTCACACAAAAATAAAACCTCTAATTCAAACAACTCTTAAGGCTTAACTTTTTGGGTGCCTAGTTTTATTAATCTGGTCTATTCTTAAAGCCGAGGCGTAATCATGTGAACTTCCCCATGTGGTTCACTTCAATCTTTCTAAATGTTAATTTATCTAATTCTTTGAATGTTATACTTTGATAGGTATCTTCAAGCCAACCCGGACTATGCTGCCAGTATACAACCATCTAAAAATTTGTTTGGGATGTCTACACGTCTCCAGGACCACGTAAAAAAGCGCCCTCGACAGTCAAAGCCTCTTAAACCAAATGAAGGTATTTTATGCACAACTTTAACACACTTACTTTATTGGCATGATAAATGAATTACTAGTTGGAGGAGCATCTCTTTTCTAATTGAAAATAGGCCACTATTCTTGAAATTTAAACTTGTATCAATGAACAATTGTTTCAAATTACCTTGTCGACTGAGAATGCATTACTAGTTAATGTACTTGTAATATTGTCTACTGAATGAGATTACTATCGAAGTAGTAGAACATGGGCTACAATATGCCTTCGTCAAGCATGAATGAGATCACGCCACCAACCCCTACGGCCATGACCACTAAAGGTAGTTACCCACAATTACAATTAAAGGAAGTGTTCTAATGCTGAGATAAGGGTCATGTTTAGGTTAATCGTAAAGCATTAAGTCTAACAGTGGATTACGATGGAAAGGTCGCACCTTTTTATGGCTCAATGAATGCAAGGCGAGCATGAAAAGGGAGGAAACAAGAAGGCAAATGGCGATGTCAAGCTCAAGTTATAAGGACGCAGTGGTGATGGGCTTTGTGGGGCGGCGCACAATCTGGGACAGAGCCGAGCGTGGTGGTAGGGAGGATGAGGCAGAGGCAGAAGGTGTGGCAGGATCGGTCGTAGAGGAGCAGTGCTGCTCTGTGTCGCATGCCTCTCAAAGGGTGGCCTCGTGGTGCCCAGCATAGGAGGTGGCATGTCGATGGGCCGCGACCCGCACATCACATTAGATATCAAGCAGAAGCGCCAGCTTCTACAGGGCCATCGCTAGGGCGTTGGAAAGTTTTTTCGCTGGTCTCATCCCTTCTACCTTTGATATTCTTTCTTCTTTACGAAATCTTTTCACATATGGTGTCATTTATAGTACTTGTTTTCAACATATTTTACATTTGTGTCTTGATTCTTTTTTTATCCTTTTGGATTGGTCTTGGGAGGGTGGGACAATAATGCAAGATATCATGCTACGTGCGAGAAAGGTATATGATACACAAGTTTAATGGAGCTATATGAATCTAATTTAAAGTTGTGTGCTAGACATTTCAAGTTATCATGTACAATAACCAATCTACTGTGACTTAAATAGCAAGGGAGGTCATCTTTTATACATATTTTACAATGTTATGACATACAAGTCATATATAACACAACAGCTAAAAAGCAAACTTACTACCGAAAGTTTGTCAAGTTTTTATTGCTTTAAGCTACTAAGTCCTTAAAGTGGGAACTGAGAATTCATTTTTGGATCATCCTATACCAAATTGCTTTTTAATAAGCGGACGTAAGTTAGCATATGGATCTTGGAATTGATCTCCAGCCGTAACAAACCAAGGGAGAAATGGGGAGCAATCCAACGACTATGTGTCCTACACTCCTACTTAATCCTAACTTCCATGCCATTGGGACGCTTAATCCTAGAGCATTAAGTCTAAAAACGGATTCTTATGGAAACATGGGAGCTATTTTAGGCTCAGTAAATGCAAGAGGATATACATGTGGCATATCACAAGAATCAATAGAAGTCAGTCAATCGTTAAATGCTTGACTGGTCTATTTCAATGACACATTCTTATTACTATCATCAAGAGTGCTATTAACATATAAAGTTTTCTAAATAACACTTTTTCATGTACCTTCATCAATGATAGATTTCCTGTGTAATTGTAGTGGCAATAATTTTCCCACAGATTTTAGCGGTGACAGCTCGCAACACTATTCATTGCCTATGAATTCCAATTCACTTGAGATACTATTATATCGACTATTCAACATACAACCAAAAAATCCAGAATGAACACAAACCCCGAACAAAATACAAGTTTTGCCCCTATCAGTTAGGTGCATTCTACTCTACCCGTAATCACTCATATTTTAGAAAAAAGTGTTTGCACCATGCAGTGATCACCAGGTGCTGCGAGTGGCTATTCATCATCGACTCATTACAAAACCAATTCAATAATCTATCGACTGTTCATCAATCAACAATCAAAATTCTAAAATTAACATAACCCCCCCCTCCCTCCCTATCTGCAACATAGAAGATCAGAAGGTGGCAATGCAGCATACATAACATATGAGCGACGAATCCTCATCATCTCAAGGTGAGCTACTAAAATCCTTTAAGCGAGCACAAAGAATTAACTTTAGTTCATCCATATCAAATTGTTTTCTAACAAGTGGACATAAGTTCAGTATATCGATTGTTATGGAAAAATGGCAGCTTTTTTATGGCCCAATGAATGCAAGGCATATCACCAAGAGGATAAACATTTAATGCATCCCACAAATCAATCAACATTGGTTAATCCTTACAAGCTTGACCAATCTATTTAAATAACATTCCAATTACTACAACGAAAGAGTGTGTTATTCAAATGAAATTAATAGTAGTTCAATAATGCTTTCCCGCATAATTCTGGATGCGATTAGTTTCCCGCTCATTTCCAGCAGGAAGGTGATAGCTCACTGCACTGTTCGCTACCTAGAAACTCCAGTTCACTAATACATGCAGGATACTACATACTGTATTGGTAAGTCAGCCATGCTACCAAAACAATTCCAGAATCAACATACGACACCCCCATAAAGTATTAACAATTTCCCCTATCAGATGTGCATCCTACTAGTTAAGTCATAATTTAGATAAAAATTCTAAACCGTAAGGTAGGACGATCGGCAGGTGACAATGTAATATGCTACACATTCAACTGATCACCGGTTAAAAGCCTTAAGCCACATACAATAAAACCAATATCCACTGGTTCTTCAATCAGCCAGCACATGCAATCAGAATTTCAGAATATCAATTAGCGCACCCTTTCCATGATCTCCCCCGGGTTGCAAAATTACCTTGAGAAAGCCGGCATTTCACCGGCTCCGGTCGTGCACGCCCTTCTGGATCCGGGGGAAATCGAATGATTCCTCTGCTTCATCAACAAACCTAACAACTCATCAACCAAGAAAAGAGTGAGATGAAAATCACGGCAGGCGAGCACTAAAATGGATGAAAACATAAAGGGAAATGGCTAGATCGAGCTCACGAAATAAGGACGCATGGGCAGAGCCAGTGGCTGAGCGGTACGGAGGCAGAAGGTGTGGCCCCGGTCGCAGAGGAGCAGCTCATCCTCACCTTCCCCTACGCCGCACGCCTTGCACGGGGAGGCAGAAGGTGTGGCGGCCCCGGTCGCAGAGGTCGCAGAGGGAGGTCTCCTTCGCTGCCAGCGGCACCTCCTGCGCCGACTCCAAGCCCGCCTTCGGTGACTCCAACACAGCCTATGAAAGGTCCAACAGGGGAAGGCAGTCCAAGCCATATGGCTTCGGTCACCATCACCTCCCTCACCACGTCTGCCGTCTTCCCGCCGCCGGCGACGGCACATCGTCCTCTGTCGCCCCGCCCAAGAACGAGACGAACGAGAGGGGGTGTCGAGCTGTGGCAGCCCAACTTCACACCCTACGAAATCCCGAAGAAATCGACAATCTTCCTCTGCTTCATCTGGAAACCCACTTGCATGTTTATCAATGATGCACCTGGACGTCGTTAGCTCGTTTCCACCTGCAACAAAAAGAAATACTTCTAAGTGGGGGTGGGAAAGTAAACCGAGAACCGGAAACTAAACCCAAAATAACAAGAACCGTGACCGGAATGACCGAAACCAATCAATTCGGTCGTTTCCTCAGTTCTTAGATTTGGAAAACCGAATTTACTTCTGCTATTTTGGTAACGGGCAAAGGGTAAACCAAAGTAACCGAGGAACCGAGTAGATTCCTGGAGTAGCCAAAGTAATAGCTTAGGCCCATTACGTGAAGTCATGAGCTATCTCCGGTTGCTCTCCGAATGTCAAACGAGTAGCCCAAGTCCTGACTCGGTTTCTAATTCTCTAATCCCTATCGCATTTCTAATCCTAGGTACCGGCCACCTTCTTGTGCCCTAGCCGCTGCCTCCTGCTCTCCACCATGACGGCTAAACCGCTAAAGGCGGCAGCTTTCCAGCGACCAACGACGCATTTCGTCCCTCCTTGATGCTCTCCCTCGTCCTTCCTGCTCTATCTTCCTCTACACTCTATTCTAGATACAATCTTGACAAGGATGTGGCTCCATGGGGTGTCGTGACTGCACAGCAAGCTGGCGGGCTGCAAAGGATCCTATAGCGATGCCTGCACTACCCAATAATCGGTGATGTTCGGTCGGAACTAAGGACCGAACCGACGTTTCAATGGACCGAAGTATCGGTAACCTCTTCTCCAGCTAATCGATCGGTCAACAATACTTAGCAACCAAAATTTTGTGAAACCCGAGAAACTGCACCGATCGGTCTGGGGGAACCTAATGCCCATCCTTTTCTAAGTGAATAAACCGGTGCAAGCCTAATGAGAAGTTGTGTGCTTCACACTTCTAGTTATCATGAACAATAGGGAGGGTCCTACCCAAAAGACGGCCCTTGGTTCAGACCCACCTCGTAACTCGTGAGCCCCGCCCCAACACACTGAGATAATAAAAAGAGGGACACCACTTCCACCGCTCGGCTGACCCCTCCTATTTCACCCATCCTCCTTCGCTTACTACCATCCCAACTACAGACACAAGCCTCGAGGCGAGACGGGAGGACGAGGCGGAGTGGGAGGATAAAACCACTGACAGAGTTCACACATCACAAAATCTTGTGTGTCTCTTGTTCTCTGAGTTTAGCCTAGATCGTCTCAATCCGTGAGCGTATTTTGAGAGATCCTAGGTCACAACGGATTCACCTTCAGCTTCACGATGGAGGTGCAACTCCAGGTGATACACGACGAGCGGGCTCTCCTAATGGCGTGCAAGGAGTGCCTGGTGTCAATGGCGTCGGGGAGAGTGACTAACCCATCTATCTCGATGGACTGGAGCAAGAGAGTGCCAACGGGTGGCCGGGGTGCTCGCACGCGTTTCACCGCCAGTGTGTTTTAGACTGGTTCCCCATGGCGGCGGCGTGCCCCAAGTGTCGGGACAACGTCTGGCTGTCTGCTCTGCCAATGTTCATTGAACAGACCAATCTTGGGTAGTTCAGTTCCTCTCTCGTTTTTTTCAGAAATATTGCAAGGTTGTGGTCGGTCGTCATTCGCTGCCCTTGAGCTCGTGAGGAGACATCGAGATACTACTTCATTCGGAAGTTGTAACTTGATATTGATACTACATACCATGAATGTACCTTCCCGATCAAAGAAAACATGATCAAATAAAAAAAATCATGTGGTTGGCTACATACCTCCGGGTTTTTTCTTTAGCGCCTCATACGATTTGCATCTAGTTGAATGTTTCGATCCCAGTAATTTTGAGGTAGACTACCGTGCGATAGGTTCCTTGAGTTTTGATATGATTTTGGGGAATCATTCTGACCGTGCAACGCCGAATTCTAAACAGCAAGCGGCCATACTCTGATCTGATGGCATGCAGGACGAATAGGTAGACAGAGGAGAAGAGCGTGTACTGTGAGGACGCAATGGCTGAACATATGGGGAGGTGGTGGTGCATCGCCACAATGGATGGATGGTGGGGGCACCATCTTGCGTTCCACCTCGGCTGCATCACTAAATGATTTCTCAACGCATGGTGATGTTAGAGATAGTATCAACAATTGGATGTGACGCCAAGATCACGAGAATTTATTTTGGATTCATGGATGGTTGAAGGATTTCGAACAAAGATCGATGAGGTTCTATACCCAAAAACCCGGTGCTAATTGCTAGTGAAGTTTTCTTCTACAAAAGTCAAATCAATCGTGTTTTGCCCCACTATTCCTGCTTCTCTGGATCTCCAACTTTTGTTGTTTTCATCTTCTCTCTCCGATCCAATATAATGGACTCGGATCTCTGTAGATTCGGATGTATCTAGTCATGTTTTACTACTAGATACATCCAAATCTTGACAGATTTGGGTCCATCAATTTCGACCCGAGGAGTACATATTCTTTTTAGATAGTTAAGAAATTCTATTGATCCTGACCTCGGCAACGACGATGGATCTAGACAGTCTAGAATTGGTGAAATATGTGGTACATATCATGTTGAAGAAAAACATACCCTAGCACATAGGGAGATCCGCAAAGGCTACTTTTGGGTGATCCACAAAATATAAACCATATAAAATAATTTCACCATAATGAGTAGATTGTTTTAGCAATTGTTTATGTATATAAACCGATGCACACATCCTTATTTTGGAAACCAACACAAAGTGTCAAGATTAATGGAAGTAATATAGGCATGCTCTTGTACGGAAGCTAACATCTCGAGATATGTCTTCCCACAAATAAGATAGAACTAGAATATAGCAAACAAAGAATCAGATGGAAGAAGAGATTTTATTTTGATGATTTGTTTTTCTCTAAAATCTTATAGGTGGAAAGATAGACTTTAGTCTTGCGTTCCACCTCGGCTGCATCGCTAAATGATTTCTCCACGCATGGTGATGTTAGAGATAGTATCGGCAATTGCATGTGACGCCAAGATCACGAGAAAATTTTATGGATTCAAGGATAGTTGAAGGATTTCGAACAAAGATCGATGAGGTTCTACACCCAAAAACCCAGTGTTAATTGCTACTGAAGTTTTCTTCTACAAAAGTCAAATCAATCGTGTTTTGCCCCACTATTCCCGCTTCTCTAGATCTCCAACGTTTTTTTTTCATCTACTCTCTCCGATCCAATTTAATGGACTCAGATCTCTGTAGATTCAGATGTATCTAGTCATGTTTTACAACTAGATACATCCAAATCTTGACAGATTTGGGTCCATTAATTTCAACCCGAGGGAGTACATATTCTTTTTAGATAGTTAAGAAATTCTATTGATCCTAACCTCGGCAACGACGATCGATCTAGACAGTTTAGAATTGGTGAAGTGTGTGGTACATATCATGTTGAAAAAAAACATACCCTAGCACATAGGGAGAGCCGCAAAGGCTACTTTTGGGTGATCCACAGAATATAAACCATATAAAATAATTTCACCATAATGAGTAGAATGTTTTAGCAATTGTTTATGTATATAAACCGATGCACACATCCTTATTTTGGAAACCAACACAAAGTGTCAAGATTAATGGAAGTAATATAGGCATGCTCTTGTACGGAAGCTAACATCTCGAGATATATGTCTTCCCACAAATAAAATAGAACTAGAATATAGCAAACAAAGAATCAGATGGAAGAAGAGATTTTATTTTGATGATTTGTTTTCCTCTAAAATCTTATAGGTGGAAAGATAGACTTTAGTGTACAATCGAGGAGTGGAATAAGAAATCTAGAACCAATATAAAAATCTTAGTTTGATGAGTGAGATGGGCGAGAATGTTTTGGGAATTTTGAACGGATATTAATTTGCTTTAGATAACCCACTCACCTAGATGATTAAAGTAAGATAGGCATATGGGTGGAACCTAGCACCCCTAAGCATGTATTTCCACAAATCGGAAAAATGCAAGAAGAATAATACATGATTTAGATATAACATTTTTTCTGATTTTCTTGATTATTTATTTTTAAACTCTTAAGGCTCTTGTAGCGATATTGACGAATTTTTGTGCAGACTGTGGTAATGATATTGCATCCAAGTTCTAAACTAGTTTAGCATCGCATCGGTCAACATGACAAAGAAATAAGCGGGTTTCTTTACATTGAAACTTATATTTTAAGAACCATCCTTTAAAAAATGGTAAATTAGAGTCTTGTATGTTGGTGTGAAGATATGAACTTTGTTTTCTACATGTTGTGAATGTGATAAATTAGATGTGTGTACCTTTTAAATATTGTTTTGAATATATTTAGTGTGGAAGTTCCTTTGTAATAATGTATGCCGTACATGGCATGAAAAAAATTGTGTGCTACATGACCTTAGTGCGCACGGTTAGATAAGTCTTTTTGTGCATTGTTACCTCATGGGACGTAGTAGAAACATTTCTTTGCTTCCAAGGATGGGCTTTGGCGAAACCCGTGACGAAGCCGTTCTTGTTCGGAGATTTTACATGTAAAATTTTTTTGGGTGGAAAACATGTGTAGATCTTTTATCGCATCTTGAGTTAATTTTGATTTTGGAGAACTTTGTTCTTTAGATTAATGGAAATGCTTAGGAGTATCATGATTCTTTTTTCCTAGTATAATTGTGATTTGGATTTATTAGCACACTAGAATTAGGATTGTTTGTAGACTAGGGCCATGTGCGGTTGCTATTGGTATATTCGATTTACGAGTTCTACATTATGCTATGTTTCTAATGCTAATGACATCTCGGTCGGTATCTAGCGATTTACGAGTTCTACATTATGCTATGTTTCTAATGCTAATGACATCTCGGTCGGTATCTAGCGTACGGTTCTGGAGCATGATCTTAGCCAGTCTGTTAAATATCTGTTTATTGGTTATGCCAGTTAAATGGATTGTTGATGCCCTAGGTAGAGGTGTTACCTTTGTCCTTTCTGTTGCTAATGGAATATTGGAATCTAGCCTACGTTTCTCAAAACTACTTTACGTCAGCTCTATTATGAGCTGGTACACCTCTAGTGCCAACCATATCTTGATTTCTATCCCGGGAAATAGAAGATTTACTACTTTTAGGGTTTGAGCTCACCCTCAATGCATGTTCATGGTGTTGTCTCCCTTCTACTTTAATTTAGGTTCATGTAGCTTCTATTTTTCTATCAAGCATTTTCCATTTCCCCATGTGAGACTTTTGCCATCTCCAACAGGGCCTTAAGATATGAAATCTAGCCCGGCTAATCACGTGCTTAACCCTGATAAGCATTCATTTCGTCAACCATAAAGCAAGAGTAAGGAGATGATATCTGACGAGGTCATGGACCAACGTGATGACACTAACCAATCCTAAAAATGGCATCATGTCAAATTGTTACTTATGTGAATGGCCATGGAGGAAACAAGTTTCTTGTTTCGTCTAAAAGAATAAAATACTCTATCGATACATATGTTGTACAATGTGGTAAGTGCCGAAAATGGAGGTTTGTTGCTACCACAACAGAATATGAAGAAATCCGAGAGAAAAGTAGACAAGTTCCTTCTTATTTCGAACATGTCCATGGGTGGAAGCCTTGAGTTTCAAGCCATAATCCAGCGGATATATCTCAAGATGATGGGTTCTGGACTTCTGGCCTTCTGGGTGATTGTTAAAACTATGCCTCTCTCAGGCCCCTCTTGGGTGCAGCAAATTCGCTGACGTGTGAGTAATACTTTTTTTTGCCTAGTATCGTAGTAAATTTGTTCCCCAGCATTACGTAGTTCATGTTGCAGTTGTTTTCTCACGCCTCTGGAACCTAATTCTTGAGATCATAGATGCATACTTGCTCTCTGTTTTCTAGTATAACTGTTACGCTGAATACCACCAATTTAAGTTCCTACTCCAAATAGGAGTGGACATAATTTATAATTTCGTATACACCATTTATAGTTCATCATATATTGTTGACATACTTGTTTATGTATTAGCGATCTTACGCACCTGTATAGAATGTACCTGCCATTCCGTGCACATTTTGTATGATTCCTTGGTATCATTCTATATACATGCTTTCAGATACTATATCCCTCCTAGAGGCAAACAACTAAGATCAAAGAACATCAAAAAGTATGCCAACATATTTTTGGTCAACTTTCCTTCAATGTCTTCACTATCTTAAGTCGTATTAATGTCCATACACAGTTTTACATTCATCTAGCTGCATCTCTATGGTTTCCAATGAGTAACAATTATTCTAAAAATTATTACAAAGCGTTATCATTGTACTTTCACTACCTCAAAGGATAAATGCAACCAAGCACACAACCAACATTAGGACCTGTTTGGAATGGAAGTAGAGATGCTAGAGCTCACACAAAAATAAAACCTCTAATTCAAACAACTCTTAAGGTTTAACTTTTTGGGTGCCTAGTTTTATTAATCTGGTCTATTCTTAAAGCCGAGGCGTAGCCATGTGAACTTCCCCATGTGGTTCACTTCAATCTTTCTAGATGTTAATTTATCTAATTCTTCAAATGTTATACTTTGATAGGTATCTTCAAGCCAACCCGGACTATGCTGCCAGTATACAGCCATCTAAAGATTTGTTTGGGATGTCTACACGTCTCCAGGACCACGTAAAAAAGCGCCCTCGTCAGTCAAAGCCTCTTAAACCAAATGAAGGTATTTTATGCACAACTTTAACACACTTACTTTATTGGCATGATAAATGAATTACTAGTTGGAGGAGCATCTCTTTTCTAATTGAAAATAGGCCACTATTCTTGAAATTTAAACTTGTATCAATGAACAATTGTTTCAAATTACCTTGTCGACTGAGAATGCATTACTAGTTAATGTACTTGTAATATTGTCTACTGAATGAGATTACTATCGAAGTAGTAGAACATGGGCTACAATATGCCTTCGTCAAGCATGAATGAGATCACGCCACCAACCCCTACGGCCATGACCACTAAAGGTAGTTACCCACAATTACAATTAAAGGAAGTGTTCTAATGCTGAGATAAGGGTCATATTTAGGTTAATCGTAAAGCATTAAGTCTAACAGTGGATTACGATGGAAAGGTCGCACCTTTTTATGGCTCAATGAATGCAAGGCGAGCATGAAAAGGGAGGAAACAAGAAGGCAAATGGCGATGTCAAGCTCAAGTTATAAGGACGCAGTGGTGATGGGCTTTGTAGGGCGGCGCACAATCTGGGACAGAGCCGAGCGTGGTGGTAGGGAGGATGAGGCAGAGGCAGAAGGTGTGGCAGGATCGGTCGTAGAGGAGCAGTGCTGCTCTGTGTCGCATGCCTCTCAAAGGGTGGCCTCGTGGCGCCCACCATAGGAGGTGGCATGTTGATGGGCCGCGACCCGCACATCACATCAGATATCAAGCAGAAGCGCCAGCTTCTACAGGGCCATCGCTAGGGCATTGGAAAGTTTTTTCTCTGGTCTCTTCCCTTCTACCTTTGATATTCTTTCTTCTTTACGAAATCTTTTCACATATGGTGTCATTTATAGTACTTGTTTTCAAAATCTTTTACATCTGTGTCTTGATTCTTTTTTTATCCTTTTGGATTGGTCTTGGGAGGGTGGGACAATAATGCAAGATATCATGCTACGTGCGAATATGGAGCTATATGAATCTAATTTAAAGTTGTGTGCTAGACATTTCAAGTTATCATGTACAACAACCAATCTACTGTGACTTAAATAGCAAGTGTTGGAGTCTAGGTTAGCATAGTAGTATTGTCCTAGGAGAGTCTAGAGTATTCCAGTGAGTGTTGGAGTCTGAGTTTGTGTAGTAGTACTACTCTTGTAGAGTCTAGAGTATTCTAGGAAGTGTTAGTATAGTAGTAATGTCCTACTAGAGTCTAGATCATTCCAGTGTACGAGTGAAGATGTAAGGCTAGATTGTGCTATATATAAGAGGGTGTGGAGGTCCAAGGGACTAAGCCCATCCCAGAATTTCCCCCCTAAAGACTACATGGTATCAGAGCTAGGCTCCTCCTCCCTGGTATCAGAGCTAGGTTCCTCCTAACCCTAGCCACCATTGTTTCCCCACTGCAGCACCTACTCCGGCTCTTGTCGTCAACAACACTGTGCACATTGTAGTCACCTAGGCGGCGGGAGGCCGCACCTCGTTGCTCTGTGCGGACGGTAGCCACCTCATGTTTGCAAGGTGCATCATGCGATACTTGGTTGCTGCTCTGCACTGGGTGTTGCTCAGGAAGCTAGTTACATTGGTGTCCCGTGGTGGTGTCCTGGTGTATAAATGGAGTAGAGAGAAGAGGGCTGGTGCTAGCCTGAACCAGAGATGAAGTGGGTGCTTCTGCAGGGAAGAAGAGATTGATGATTTGCAGTCTGCTTTGCTGCTGGTAGGTTGGAGCTGATACAAGGGAGCGAAGCAGCTGCATCCTGGAGTGGAGAGAAGTGCAGATGGCCTGCTGAGTGAAGAAAAGGAGAGTGATGCATGCGCATCTGCTCGAGGCTTGTGGAATGATCCAGAGGAAGTGAGAGAGAGAAACTGCTCCCTGCTGGTATTGTTGTTTATGACTATCATGGAGATTATGGTCACACAGACTGCTGGTGTTTGAGGACAAGGTGAGCCCTCAGACAGGGGGAGAATGATGGGAGTTGTATGTTGTGATGGTGAAGCCATGGTGCTGAGAAGGCGAGTGACGCTGAGTTTGAAGAGTTGTCGGGAGGTGTGAAAATTGAGATGGTAAGCGAGGAGTTTGATGATGACATAGGAGAGGTGGTGTTTCTGAGGTTGAGGAAAAAAATGGTAGAGGTTATGGTGGCCGAGGTGAAGATGGCCAAGGGTTTGCTGGAGAGAAGGTAGAGGTAATGGTTGAGACCGTGTTGGAGAGGTGGACAGTATATGAAGAAAGGAGTAGATGTGGCTAGCTTCATGCAAAGTTTGTGCATGGTGATGTTGATGGTGAGGCGGTTGTAGCTCTCTAGGAGCTGTTGTTGAGGTGAGGCAACCGTCTGCGAGAACCAGAGTTGATGAAGAGGCAATGACAATGCTCAAGCTGATGATGGAAGGCGTGTGGTGCCGCCGGTGTAGGCGCCGGTGTGAGAAGGCGCTTGGTTGGAGAGGCAACGGTGGACCAATGCGAGAAGGATTGGAGGTGGCCAGCTTGATGCAAAGTTTGTGCATGGTGATGTTGATGGTGAGGCGGCTGTGGTTCTGTAGGAGCTGTTGTTGAGGTGAGGCAGCCGTGGTTCTGTGGGAACCGGAGTTGATGAAGAGATAATGGCGATGCTCAAGCTGATGAGAGAAGGTGTGTGGTGGCGCCGTTGTAGGTGCCGGTGTGAGTAGGCGCATGGTGATGGTGATGGCTCTCATGAGCGGAGCTGGATGGTCGGAGTTAATTGGTTGCTTGATGACCACTAGAGCAAGAGCTAGAGTAAATCACTCTCATGTATCTTTGTATGCTTGCAAGCTAGAAGTGTAGTGGTCCTAGTAAGTGTCATGGAGTTGTAGCAAGATGGTCATTGTGACTGACCCATGCCCATCTTGAGGGGGAGTGTTGGAGTCTAGGTTAGCATAGTAGTATTGTCCTAGGAGAGTCTAGAGTATTCCAGTGAGTGTTGGAGTCTGAGTTTGTGTAGTAGTACTACTCTTGTAGAGTCTAGAGTATTCTAGGGAGTGTTAGTATAGTAGTAATGTCCTACTAGAGTCTAGATCATTCCAGTGTACGAGTGAAGATGTAAGGCTAGATTGTGCTATATATAAGAGGGTGTGGAGGTCCAAGGGACTAAGCCCATCCCAGAATTTCCCCCCTAAAGACTACAGCAAGGGAGGTCATCTTTTATACATATTTTACAATGTTATGACATACAAGTCATATATAACACAGCAGCTAAAAAGCAAACTTAGTACCGAAAGTACTAAGTCCTTAAAGTGGGGACTGAGAATTCGTTTTTGGATCATCCTATATCAAATTGCTTTTTAATAAGTGGACGTAAGTTAGCATATGGATCTTGGAATTGATCTCCAGTTGTAACAAACCAAGGGAGAAAGGGGGAGCAATCCAACGACTATGTGTCCTACTTAATCCTAACTTCCACGCCATGGGCCACTTAATCCTAGAGCATTAAGTCTAAAAATAGATTCTTATGGAAACATGGGAGCTATTTTAGGCTCAATAAATTCAAGAGGATATACATGTGGCATATCACAAGAATCAATGGAAGTCAGTCAATCGTTAAATGCTTGACTGATCTATTTCAATGACACATTCTTATTACTATCATCAAGAGTGCTATTAACATATAAAGTTTTCTAAATAACACTTTTTCATGTACCTTCATCAATGATAGATTTCCTGCGTAATTGTAGTGGCAATAATTTTCCCACAGATTTTAGCGGTGACAGCTCGCAGCACTATTCATTGCCTATGAATTCCAATTCACTTGAGATACTATTATATCGACTATTTAACATACAACCAAAAAATCCAGAATGAACATAAACCCCGAACAAAATACAAGTTTTGCCCCTATCAGTTAGGTGCATTCTACTCTACCCGTAATCACTAATATTTTAGAAAAAAGTGTTTGCACCACGCAATGATCACGAGGTGCTGCGAGTGGCTATTCATCATCGACTCATTACAAAACCAATTCAATAATCTATCGATTGTTCATCAATCAGCAATCAAAATTCTAGAATTAACATACCCCCCCCCCCCCCCCCCCGCAGCCTCCCTATCTGCAACATAGTAGATCAGAAGGTGGCAATGCAACATACATAACATATGAGCGACGAATCCTCATCATCTCAAGGTGATCTACTAAAATCCTTTAAGCGAGCACAAAGAATTAACTTTAGTTCATCCATATCAAATTGTTTTCTAACAAGTGGACATAAGTTCAGTATATCGATTGTTATGGAAAAATGGCAGCTTTTTTATGGCCCAATGAATGCAAGGCATATCACCAAGAGGATAAACATTTAATGCATCCCACAAATCAATCAACATTGGTTAATCCTTACAAGCTTGACCAATCTATTTAAATAACATTCCAATTACTACAACGAAAGAGTGTGTTATTCAAATGAAATTAATAGTAGTTCAATAATGCTTTCCCGTGTAATTCTGGATGCGATTAGTTTCCCGCTCAGTTCCACCAGGAAGGTGATAGCTCACTTCATTGTTCGTTACCTAGAAACTCCAGTTCACTAATACATGCAGGATACTACATACTGTATTCGTAAGTCAGCCATGCTACTAAAACAATTCCAAAATCAACATACAACACCCCCAAAAAGTATTGACAATTTCCCCTATCAGATGTGCATCCTACTAGTTAAGTCATACTTTAGATAAAAATTCTAAACCGTAAGGTAGGACGATCGGCAGGTGACAATGTAATATGCTACACATTCGACTGATCACCGATTAAAAGCCTTAAGCTACACACAATAAAACCAATATCCACTGGTTCTTCAATCAGCCAGCACATGCAATCAGAATTTCAGACAATCAATTAGCGCACCCTTTCCATGATCTCCCCTGGGTTGCAAAATTACCTTGAGAAAACCGGCATTTCACCGGCTCCGGTCGTGCATGCCCTTCTGGATCCGGGGAAAATCGAACGATTCCTCTGCTTCATCAAGAAACCTAACAACAACTCATCCACCAAGAAAAGAGTGAGATGAAAATCACGGCAGGCGAGCACTAAAATGGATGAAAACATAAAGGGAAATGGCTAGATCGAGCTCACGAAATAAGGACGCACTGATGATGGGCGGGGCGCAGTCAGGGCAGAGCCAGTGGCCGAGCGGTACGAAGGCAGAAGGTGTGGCCCCGGTCGCAGAGGAGCAGCTCGTCCTCACCCTCCCCTACGCCGCACGGCTCGCACGGGGAGGCACAAGGTGTGGCGGCCCCGGTCGCAGAGGGAGGTCTCCTTCGCTGCCAGCGGCACCACCTGCACCGGCTCCAAGCCCGCCTTCGGTGACTCCAACACAGCCTATGAAAGGTCCAGCAGGGGAAGGCAGTCCAAGCCATGCCCTAGGTCATGGCTTCGGTCACCATCACCTCCCTCACCACGTCTGTCGTCTTCCCGCCGCCGGCGACGGCACAGCGTCCTCTGTCGCCCCGCCCAAGAACGAGACGAACGAGAGGGGGTGTCAAGCTGTGGCAGCCCAACTTTGGAGCCTCCAACAGCGGACCCAGATCTCGCGAGTGCCCTCAGCTTGTATGGGCCACATGGACTAAATTGATAGGAAACGCGAGCCCATCAATTATTCAACAATTTAAAAATTGTTTTAACAAAAATTTAAAACTAAACACTAAGCAGCATGCATGAAAAGAGAACGCCTCCTTAGCATCGTCGCATCTGCCTCTGATCCAAATTAATGGGCTCGGATTTGTTGGGTAACTTTTTCTCAAACATTTGTAGAGTTTGGAAAAGATGAGCATTGGAAATATTGATGTTTTGGGCAAATCAATGGTAGAAAGGAATATTGGAAGTATTGATGTTTCGAGCACGATCATCAAATACATTTGGGCCTATATTCAAATGACATGCATATTTGAGAAGTACATCGTAATTGGGACTCTTATTAATACACTGGTATGCTCATGTAATTTGGTGTATCATATGTAAGTTTACTTCACTATATTCTGTCTATAGAATTGCCTAATAGAAACTGGCTACAGATTGAAAAAACTGTAACTTTAGATGCTATATAAGAAGCAATAAAAACACTTCCAGATTCAACCCAGTTAATATTTGTGTTCAGAAGGCTCACTTCTTGATTGAAACTGAAGGTTCAACAGAAGTGTGCGCTCAATGTCATCACATGCGAACAAAAGAAATAATTCCCTAAGTGAATAGTTCGATACAAGTCCAATAAAAATAAGTTGTGTTATCAAAACTTCTAGTTATCATGTACAATGATTAGTCATCTAGTATAACTCAGACCTCAGACCGCAGGGCATGTCATATTTTGTACATAGTTTTACAATGTTACGAGATACACATCACATAAAACAAGGCAGTTGGTTGAATTTTTGCTGTGAGCTACTTAAGTCCTTTAAGTGAGCATGGGAGCACCCAAACAAACTAGCGCTTGCGACAGCAGCACGATGGCATCAGGCAAGGGCAATCGCGCCTCGTCCATTCAAGGACGGTGAGATCCATCCTTCCTCCAGAGTCAACGGTTCTGGTGCAAGCGGCATTAACAGACTCAACCTCTCTTCCGTGGAAAAGGTGTGTGTTCGTTCGTAGAGTCATAGCGTTGCCTTGGGGAGTTTCTCTTGTTCGGTGCTCACGAGGATAGCATACTATGTTGTATGTCGAAGATCAAAGAGATGCAGCGGAGAGGGCAGCAGATGGAGGAGCTCGAGCAGCACGTCCGCCCGCGCCGCATGGTAATCTATCTACTCGCTGACACAATTTTCATTTCCTTGTGTATTAAATCTTTGTTTTGTCTTGGAAAGTTTACCGGAATGAATTTACTACAAATTTCCTTTATTTTGTTAGTTGGGTGTGATTTTTATGCATGTCTCCAGGACCACACAAAAAAGCGCCCTCGTCAGTCAAAACCTCTTAAACCAAATGAAGGTATTTTATGCACGACATAACACACTTACTTTCTTGGCATGATAATGAATTACTAGTTGGAAGAGGGTCTCTTTTCTGATTGAAAAATGGCCACTATTCTTGAAATTTGAACTTGTATCAATGAACAATTGTTTCCACATTACCTTGTTGACTGAGAATGCATTACTAGTTATTGTACTTGTAATATTGTCTATTGAATGGAGCTATTAAAGTAGTTGAACATGGGCTACAGTATGCCGACGTCAAGCATGAATGAGATCACCCCACCGACTCCTACGGCCATGACCACTAAAGGTAGTTACCCACAATTACAATTAACATAAGTGTTTCTAATGATGAGATTAGGGTCCTGCTTAGGTGAATCCTAAAGCATTAAGTCTAACAATGGATTAGGATGGAAAGGCCGCACCTTTTTATGGCTCAGCGAATGCAAGGCAAGCATGAAAAGGGAGGAAACAAGAAGTCAGATGGCGATGTCGCGCTCGCGTTATCAGGATGCAGTGATGATGGGCTTTGGGGGGCAGGGCATAATTTGGGGTAGAGCCGAGCGGGGTGGTAAGGAGGATGAGGCAGAGGCAGAAGGTCTGGCAGGATCGGTCGTAGAGGAGCAGCTCGTTGTCGTGCTCGCCCGCGCTACATGCCTCTTAAAGGGTGGCCACGTGGCGCTAGCCACGAGGGCGGCACGCCGATGCTAGCTGCTACAAGGCCATCGCTAGGGCGTTGGTAATTTTTTTCTCTCGTCTCATCCCTTCTACCTTTGATTTTCTTACTTCTTTACAAAATATTTTCACATATGGTGTCATTTATAGTACTATAGAATATTGGATTGTTGTTGTTTTCAAAATATTTTACATTGGTGTCTATTTCTTTTTTATCCTTTTGGATTGATCTTGGGAGGGTGGGACAATAATGCAAGATATCATGCTACATGCAAGAAAGGTATATGATTCTAATTTAAAGTTGTGTGCTAGACATTTCAAGTTATCGTGTACAATAAACAATCAACTACAACTTAAATAGCAAGGCAGGTCATCTTTTGTACATAGTTTTACAATGTTACGACATACAAGTCATATATAACACACCAGCTAACAAGCAAACTTATTACCAGAAGTTTGTTAAGTGTTTATTGATTTTAGCTAAGTCCTTAAAGTGGGTAATGAGAATTCATTTTGGATCATCCTATATCAAATTTCTTTTTAATAAGTTGGTGTAAGTTTAGCATATAGATGTTGGAATTGATCTCCGATTGTAACAAACCAAGGGAGAGGGGGGAATTTTCCCACATCCATGCCATGATCGGGCGCACTTGAACCCAACTCTGGTTTCAATCCCTATTGCCAAGCGCCACCTATTTAAGATGTGATCTAACCACTATGTGTCCTACTTAATCCTAACTTCCACGCCTTGGGCTACTTAATCCTAAAGCATTAAGTATAAAAATGGATTCTTATGGAAAGGTGGCAGCTATTTTAGGCTCAATAAATGCAATGCAGATCGCCAACATGATATACGTGTAGCGTATCACAAGAATCAATAGAAGTCAGTCAATTATTACAAGCTTGACTTATCTATTTCGATGTCACATTCTTTATTACTATCATAAAAGAGTGTCATTAACATATAAAGTTTCTTGAATGCCACTCTTCCATGTATCTTTGTCAATGAAAGATTTCCTGTGTAATTGTCGTCGCAATAATTTCCCCACAAATTTTTGGCAGTGACAGCTCGCAGCACTCTTCATTTCCTAGAAATTCCAATTCACTGGAGATACTACTATATCAACCAGTCAGCATACAACCAAAACAAATCCAGAATTAACATACGCACAAACAAAATACAAGTTTTGCCCCTAGCAGTTGGGTGCATTCTACTCTACCCGTAATCACTCATATTTTAGAAAAAAGTGGTTGCACCATGCAATGATCAGCAGGTGCTACGAGTGGCTATTCGTTATCACTCATTACAAAACCAATTCAATAACCTATCGACTGTTCATCAATCAGACAAGAGTATGCAATCAAAATTCTAGAATTAATATCCCTCCCCACACACACACACAAGAAAAACACAGAAAATATAACTTTTGGTCTTGTTGGTTGTATTCATCATACTTGTACTAAGCCATATTTTAGATAAACTATCTCCAACATAGATGATAGGCAAGTGGCAATGCAGTGTAATCAACATATGAGTGAGAAATTTGCATCATCTCAAGATGAGCCACTGAAATCCATTAAGCGGCAACTGACAATTAATTTTAGTTCATACATATCAAATTATTTTCTAACAAGTGGACATAAGTTCAGTATATGGATTATTATGGAAAGGTCGAAGCTTTTATTTTGGCTCAATGAATGCAAGGCATATCACCAAGAGGATAAACATGTAACGTGTCCCACAAATTAATCGACACTGGTCAAATGTAAAACATTCCTATTACTACAATCTATCCAAATAAAACATTCCTATTACTACAATGTAAGAGTGTGTTATTCAAATGAAATTAATAGTCATACAATAATGCTTTCCCGTGTAGTTCTGGATGTGATTGGTTTCCCGCTCATTTCCACGGGGGAGCTCACAACATTGTTAGTTACCTAGAAACTCTGGTTCACTAATACATGCAGGATGCTACTGTTGTAATAAAGCTAGCTGTTAGTATTCAGTTTAGTTGTCAGGTGTTTCGGGCTAGTTTGTTAGCTGATTCTATTTCAGTTTTGGTCAAGACGCGATCTGTGCGCTTGCCACTTTTGTAGGATCGCCAGCTCGCACGATCCGGTCGTGGGATGGCGGGACCAAGTCGGGAACGTGGCGTTAGCCACAGCAATGTTTTGTTTTCCTTCCAAATAAAGAAAAGAAGACCGAAAAGCAACAGTTAGTACGCTGCGCCAAAATCTCTCTCTCGCCATTGTTTTTCTGCATCCTTCGGAGAGATCGTGAGATCGAGAGAAAACACGCGTAGGTGCTAACAAGTGGCATCAGATCCTAACCCCATGGTTGGGACTCCACCATCGGGCGGGCCGGCGGCAACAGCCAAGCCCCTGACACCCACCACAGGCGCGGGTTCCTCACGTCGCGTGCGCTCATTGCAGGAGTAGGGATGGCGGCGGCAGCCAGGTCGTGGTGAGGGAGCGGTCGTACGAGAGGCGGGTGGCGACGGAGGATCCATGACCTGGCCCACTCACATGCACTAACTACACTGAGTGAGCGATCCTGATGCGTGTCCGACGCTGTCGACACGGACGATGCTCCGGAGCGGCAGGAGCGACAGGCGCTCGGCGCCATTCTGCGCTCTGTACCACCGGAGATGGTGCAGATCTTGGCGGCTTAGGACAATGCGGAGGTGGCCTAGGACACCATCAAAACAATGCGTGTGGGGGTGGATCGTGTCTAGGAGGCGCGCCGCCAGAAGCTCCGGAAGGACTTTGACGCGCTGGCATTTTGGAGTGGGGAGAACGCCGAGGACTTCTCACTTCGTGTGTCTAGCCTGGTCACCGAGCTACAGTCCCTGGGCGACTCCACAACGGAACTCGATGGCGTGCAGAAGATTCTGCGCGTCATGCCACCTAGGTATGCATAGATGGCATGTTCTATTGAGACATTGCTTGACTTAAAGGACATGTCGATCGACGAATTGAGCGGGCGACTCGCGGCGTTCGAGGGGCGCTCTGAACCGAAGCACGACGCGAGCGACCGGTTCCTCCTCACGGAGGAGTGGCACGCCCACAGCTCAAACCGCCAGCCAGGATCCGGCTCCAGCGGGAAGCAGCACAAGGATCGCCCCGGCGGGAGCAGAGATGGCGCCCATGACGGCGGCGGACCGTCCAAGGACGACAAGTGTAGGTATTGTGGCAAAAAGGGGCATTGGGCCCGTGAGTGCCGCAAGAAGAAGAGGGACGAGGAGGCTCAAGCCCATCTCATGCGGGAGAAGGACGCCGTCGACCCTTCCCTGCTCATGGTTGTGACCGTTCCAGAGGACGCCATGGCCGTGCCGAGCACGGTGCAGGCACATGGACTCAAGGTCTTCCTCAATGAGGAGCGGGCCCACGTGGAATTCCATCGCCAGGCGGATGACACTGACGTCATGTGGTTCCCGGACATGGGTGCATCCACCCATACTTGATCCTCTTCCCCAGGATCCCAGATGAGGGAAGCCTAGGTGAGCCGCCGACTCCAACTATCGTCCATGTACGATCCATACTAAATTTGACCAAGTTCCCATCCTACCTCCTCTACCTTTTTGACAGACCATCTTTTTGTCTCATGGGTGACCCGGCGGCGTTCGCAGAGATGGACACCCACATATTGGGCTTTGTCAAGTTTGGAGATGGGTCTCTGGTCGACATCCAGCGGCGCGGTACTGTGCTCTTCGCATCAGCAGGTGGGAAGCATCGCGCACTCACGAACGTCTATTGGATCCCTCTCCTGCGCAGCAATGTCTTGAGTATTGGGCAACTCGATGAGATCGGGTGCCCAACACACGTCGAGGACAGATTCATGACGGTGCACGATCGATTGAGGAAGATCATCGTCAAGGTGCCACGTGCACGGAATCATCTCTACCCTGCGTCCCTCCGCATTGCCAAGCCAGTCTGCCTCCTTGCACACGCCGGAGACACGACATGGGTGTGGCACGCGAGATTTGGGCACCAGCACTTCTAGGGGTTGGAACGCCTTGTAAGCCAAAGCATGGTTTGTGGCCTCCCTCGGATCGTGCACCCGAAGCAGCTGTGCGATGCCTGTCTGCCCGGGAAACAGAGGAGAGCGTCGTTACCCCTGACAGCAAAGTTCAGAGCATCCGAGCCCCTCGAGCTGGTGCATGGGGACATCTGCGGCCCAATCACGCCACCCACACCTGCAGGAAAACGCTATTTCCTTCTACTCGTGGATGATCTCAGCAGATTTATGTGGGTGGTGCTCCTAACAAGCAAGGACGAAGCCGCTGAACCCCTCCGCCGGTTCACAGCAGCAGCAAGGATGGAGTCAGGCCACAAGCTGTGCACCCTCCGCACTGATTGTGGAGGGGAATTCATATCGAAGGAGTTTGCTGCATTCTGTGTTGATCGTGGGACGGTGCAGCATCTTACTTCTCCATATTCGCCACATCAAAACGGAGTGGTGGAACGCCGCAATCAGACCCTGGTTGGGATGGTGAGAAGCATGCTCAAGGGCATGAACATGCCGGCAAGATTCTGGGGCAAAGCTGTGACGACCGCAGTCTTCGTCCTGAATAGATCATACACTCGCAGTGCGGAAGGGCGAACCCCGTTCGAGGCATGGTACGGTCGCAAGCCAGATGTTCACTTCCTGCGTGTGTTTGGGTGCAGGGCTCATGCCAAGGTGACTCATCCAAACCTCAAAAAGCTAGATGCCCGCAGTACTCCTGTTGTGTTCCTTGGTTATGAACCCGAAGGCAAAGCATACCGGTGCTACGATCCCAACACCAAGCGTGTGATCGTGTCACGGGATGTTGTCTTCGATGAGGGATAGGCATGTCTATGGTTGACAGGAGGAGAGGAAGATTCCTGCAGTGAGTTCACCGTGGACTATACGATGTACGAGGGAGCTGTGGAGGATGCTGTCACTAAGGAGGATAACACCTCTGCAAAGTGCGGCACACCACTTGGAGGAGATGCAGCAACCCCTGTCGTGGCAGAAGAAACACCACAAAAGTCTGCCACGGCAGACCCCACCGTGGAAGCTCCTGACAGTCCGAAGCAGTTCGTCTCGCCACCCGCGGCATTCGACGAGATGCTCGACGCAGATGATGATCCTGATGAACCCCACAGGTTCCGCCTCGTCTCTGATGTGCTTGGAAAGGGAGCCAAGCACCCTGGTCATGCCTACTGATGGCAGAGGAACCAATCACGTTTGCTGAAGGTGAGCCTCATGAGTTCTGGCGCCGTGCGATGCTTGATGAGATGGCCTCGATCGAGGAGAATCAAACCTGGACACTTACTGAGCTACCTGCAGGGCATCGACCGATAGGACTCAAGTGGGTTTTTAAGGTGAAAAAGGATGTTGCTGGCTCTGTCATCAAGCACAAAGCACGTCTCGTGGCTAAGGGCTACGTGCAGCGTGAGGGAGTGGATTTTGACGAGGTGTCTGCTGGTCGCAACCGCTGCAAAGCTCGGTTGGAAAATGCATCATCTCGATGTGAAGTCTGCCTTTCTGAATGGAGAACTCGCCAAGGAAGTTTATGTGGCTCAACCTACTGGCTTTGCTCGAGCTGGGTAAGAACACAAGGTGTTGCGTCTGCATAAATCTTTGTATGGTCTTTGTCAGGCACCTCAGGCGTGGAACCAAAAGCTGGATGCAACCCTACGTTCGCTCGATTTTGTCAGCAGTGTTTCAGAACACTCTATGTACATGGGAGGAACAGGGGACAAGAGGCTGTTGCTGGGCGTCTATGTTGATGATCTGATCGTGATAGGAGCTAGCAGCAGTGAGGTGGAACGATTCAAAGTAGAGATGACGAAGCGTTTCAAAATGAGAGATCACGGGCATCTGAGCTTCTATCTTGGCATTGAGGTGAAGCAAACTGACAGAGGCATCACTCTATCACAGTATGCGTACGCAGAGCTGTTGATCAAGGCAGGGATGGGGGATTGCAACGTTGTAGCAGTACCCATGGAGCCTAGATTGAGGCTGAGTAAGCTGAGCACTCAAGAGCCGACAGATGCAACAATCCACCGAAGTGTTGTGGGAGGTCTGCGCTACATCGTTCACAAGGCCAGATATTGCCTTCGCTGTCGGATATGTCAGCAGATATATGGAGGCGCCGACCATGGAGTATCTAGTTGCTGTCAAACACTTGCTGCGATACATTGCAGGCACTCGCAGCTATGGGCGTCAGTACCTGCAGACTGGGGACATGGAGCTGAAGGGCTTCAGTGATTCATATCTCGCCGGTGACGTCGACGATCGCAAGAGTACCACGAGTGTTCTGTTCACACTCGGTGGATGTCCAATCACCTGGCAGTCGCAGAAACAGAAGGTCGTGGCACTCTCCTCGTGCGAAGCTGAGTATATTGCAGCAACCACTGTAGCATGCCAAGGTGTATGGCTTGACAGACTTCTGTTAGAACTGCTGGAGAAAGAAGACGCCAAGCCAGCTACAATTTCCGTGGACAACAGGTCTGCAATCCAATTGAGCAAGAACCCGGTCTTTCATGATCATGATTAGAGTAAACACATTGAGGTGCGTTTCCATTTCATTCGCGAGAGCACCGAGAAGGGAAAGATTGCACTGGAGCACATCTACACCGACGATTAACTTGCGGATGTGCTTACAAAACCGCTTGGGCGCGTCAAGTTCCAGGACATGCGCGCTCGGATTGGCGTCGTTGACGTCAAGTAGTTCAACCCAGCTAGCATTAGGGGGAGTATGTTGTAATAAAGCTAGCTGTTAGTCGTCAGGTGTTTCAGGCTAGTTTGTTAGCTGATTCTATTTTAGTTTTGGTCAAGACGCAATCTGTGCGCTTGCCACTTTTGTAGGATCGCCAGCTCAGCATGTTCCGGTCGTGGGATGGCGCGACCAAGTCGAGAACGTGGCTAGCCACCGCAATGTTTTGTTTTCCTTCCAAATAAAGAGAAGAAGAAGGCCAAAATCTCTCTCGCACGTTTTAGTTTTGGTCAAGACGCGATCTGTGCGCTTGCCACTTTTGTAGGATCGCCAGCTCAGCATGTTCCGGTCGTGGGATGGCGCGACCAAGTCGGGAACGTGGCGTTAGCCACGGCAATGTTTTGTTTTCCTTCCAAATAAAGAGAAGAAGAAGGCCAAAATCTCTCTCTCGCCATTGTTTTTTTGCATCCTTTAGAGATCGTGAGATCGAGAGAAAACACACGTAGGTGCTAACAGCTACATACTGGATTGGCAGGTCAGCCATGCTACCAAAACAATTCCAGAATCAACATACAACACCCCAAAAAAGTATTAACAATTTCCTCTATCAGATGTGCATCGTACTAGCAGTAAGTCATACTTTAGATAAACAATCTGAACCATAAGATAGGACGATCAGCAGGTGACAATGTAATATGCTACACATGCGACTGACTGATTCCTGATCACCGATTCCCAACCTTAAGCTACACAACAAAACCAATCGACTGGTTCATAAATCAGCTAGCACATGCAATCAGAATTTCACAGGCAACCAATAGCGCACCGAGTAGCGAAATTACCTTGAGAAAGCTGGCATTTCACCGGCGTGCACACCCTTCTGAATCCAGAGGAAATGAACGATTCCTCTGCTTTCATCAAGAAACCTAACAACACCTCATCCACCAAGAAAAGAGTGAGATGAAAATCACGGCAGCCGAGCACTAAAATGGAGGAAAACAAAAGGGGGAAAAGGGAAATGACGAGATCGAGCTCGTGTAATAAGGACGCACTGATGATGGGCGGGGCGCAGTCGAGGCAGAGCTAGTAACGGAGGCGAGGATGGGACGGAGGCAGAAGGTGTGTCCGGGTCGCAGAGGAGCAGCTCGTCCTCGCCCTCCCTCGCACCGCACAGGTAGGCGGAAGGTGCGGCGGCCCCGGTCGCAGAGGAGCGGTTCGTCCTCGCCCTCTCCCGCACCGCACGCCTCACACGGGGAGGCAGAAGGTGTGGCTGCCCCGGTCGCACAGGACGCATACCTCGCATGGGGAGGTCTCCTGCGCCGCCTCCAAGCCCGCCTTCGGTGCCTCCAACACCGCCTGTGACAGGTCCAGCAGGGAAAGGCAGTCCAAGCCATGCCCAAGGCTGTGGCTTCTGTCGCCATCACCTCCCTCGCAACGACGCAACGTCTGCCGTCTTCCCGCCGCCGGCGCCGCCGCAGCGTCCTCCGTCGCCCCGCCCAAGAAGGAGACGAACGAGAGGGGTGTCGAGCTGCGGCGGCCCAACTTCGGAGCCTCCAACAATCCAACACCCGACGTCGCAGATCTCGCGAGTGCCTTCACCTTGTATGGGCCACATGGGCCAGCAGGAATGTTTAACAAAATAATTGTTGAATAAATGACAGTCTTAAAAGGTCATAGAGGCCCATCAATTATTCAACAATTTAAATATTGTTTGACAAAAAATTAAAACTAAACACTAAACGACATGTATAAAAAGAGAACGCCTTATTTGTAAGGAATATTGATAGGCCTTCCAAAATGGTAGTCTCTTAGGATGTATTTGGTTAGGTGGCTATCCATCGGGTGACTGTGGGTAGCCACTTTTTAGGTAGTTATCTGTGTTTGGTTTTGTGGTCTCGGCTAGTTGTAGGTAGTCATATTTCAAGTATATTTCCTCAAAACCTGGTTTAGCTTAACCATAGAAAAAGTGGCGATTGAGCCCAACCACCCTAGGACGAGTTGCTGTCGTCACTCGCGAATCATTTTCCCTCGCTAACCTTGTTATTCCACCTCTTGTTTCTATCTGCCGCACCATGGAAGTCATAGGCGGCGGCACCTGGGGCTAGCAGTTAAGCGTGGGGCGGCGAGTTACATGGCCTAGCGACGAGTAGCCTGAGGGCGCTTGGGGCAGCGTTATCCTCTACCTCCTCTTCATCTCTCTGGTTGTTCTTGCGGCGGTGGCGGGCTTCAGGGGCGCGCGATGGGCTCCAAGACTGCTTGCTCGTCCATGGTTGTAGAGAATTCACGGCAGGACGCAGCGTGTGGAGATGCTTTTCTATGGTTGCAATCTTATTCCTAGAGATGTTAGCCGGTAGATTAGAAGAACCTAGCTAATTTCACACTACATAATCACAGAATGTACCAGATAAGTTTGAAGGTTATTTTCTACATCCAGATATTGTGGTGGTATTCTTACCATCATAACAAAAAGAGATGATCATATCATCCCATCCATCTTTCATACCTCAAACCAAACACAAATATGGCTATCATTAACCACTTTCTAACCCACTCAACCAAACAAAAAATGTGGTTACCCACAAACACGTGGTTAGGGGTTCCCATAACCACCTTTGCATACCCATAAACCAAACACCCTTAGCATGGTATTATAGGCCGGTGTAATGACAATGAGGCACTATAATTAATGATGAGAGAGAAAGATGTTGTATGTTAGCTAAGATACAACCATTATATAGGAAAAAAGGAATACCTAGCTCAATCACATGCCTACACATCACCAAAATCATTAAATATAGAGTCAACATATAAGAGCAAGTTCAATAATAAATCCCGTTGCAGTTATATATTGTTGCCACATCACTTAGAGTTAACCTAATAGTCAACACGCGTACCATAGTTAGATATAAGAAAGTACTACTTTATTAATATATAGATCACCTCACATACTCACAAGACTCTTAGTTTAGAGCCCTCTTCTTTTTTTCTCATATTCTCACTCATCCAACTAAGCAAAAGCACAATATTTTAATCCTTACAGCCTGCTAACTAGGCCTTACTATATACTTACTCTAAGAGATAAGAGCATCTCCACTCGCCTACCTAGGAGGCCGATCCGGACGCAGAATTTTGGTCCGGACGCCGAAAATTAGCCCAGCCGCATACCCAAGGACCTGTTTTCGGCCGGATTTGGGCCAATTTTGGTCCGGACTACCCAGGCCAAACCCAGATTTCCGGGAACGCCGGACTCAGCGAGTTCGGCGAAAAAACGAAACGGCGCGTGGACCCGCCGAGTCAGCGACAGAATCTGAGTCGTCGTCATTCTCGAAACCACGCGGTGACCGCCGGACATTAACTGCCCGTCGCGTCGGCCACGCGTCGCCGATTTACGGCGCCACCGTCGCCGCATCGGCTCCCGCGACGGACCGGCGGGCACTAACTTCCCGCCGTTCCCCTTTTCCCGCCCTCGCCGCCTACCTCGGCCTTTATAAGCCGTACCCCTCGCCGGAGATCTCCACGCTCTCTCATAGCTCCCCCACCCACAAACTCCGACGAACCCTCTCTCACCGCTTTCCCGCTTCCCAGCCATGGCCTCACGGTACCCCGGTGATGGAGCGGCGGCGAACGGCTTCGGCCGGCGCACCCTGCAGCCCTGGGAGGCGCGCCTTCTGCATGACGCCGGCTATATGGCGCCGCCGGACATGCGGATGCCTCCCGACTGGAAGCTGAGTGTCGGAGGCATCCCTGTCCCGCCGGTGCCGACGCCGGACGAGTTGTCGTACGATGTGCAGGAGTACATCAATGGAATGGACGACCCCGCTGAAGCCGAGAGCGCTGACAACCTCCTCCACTGGGAGCAATTCTTCGCCGAACACCGCGAGAAGGAGCTCGCCCGCCACAAGGGTCCGCCGAACGAGTCACCGCTGAAGCGCAACAACTCGGCTGGCCGCCGGCGTTGGTGGAGCGCGCCAGACCGGACTCTCGAGGCGGTGATGGAGCACATCAACCGCGGGAACACGCCACGGCTCGGCTTTCAGCGCACACCGACGCCGGCGACCAGGTCAGGCCGGCGTCCTCTGCCGAACTGGATGCCGCGGAGGATGGCGAGCATGAGTTCGTCCTCCTCCGCATCGGCGTCCCACTCCTCCGGCTCGGCGCCGCTGCACGCGCTGACGGCAGTCAAGCGCGAGGCGGAGTCGCCTATGCGCTCACCGTCGCGGACGCGCTCGCGCGACATCGTCATCGGCGGGCCGCGGATGACGGCGTCGCCAACCGGCCACCTACGCTTCCGTCGCCCCAAGATATAAGGTTCGGCGCCGGCCGAAGACGCCACCTTGAAGATGCTGTTGGAGCAGTCGCTTCGCGAAACCGCGCCGCAGACGCCGCAGCCGCCGCCGGTGGAGCCCTCCTCGCCGGACATCCTGGAGTGGTCCAGGAAGGACTGGGAGCAGGCGGAACAGCAGCGCATCCTCAGCCTGCAGCAACAGGCCGAGGAGCAGGCCGCCCGTTATCGGGCGTTGTCTGGGCGTGAGCTCGCCTACCAGGTCGCCCCACTCTACGTTCTCGACGACGACGAGGACGAGGACGTAGGCCCGTCCTTCCAGCCCTGGAGGTACGGCGACCCAGGCCAGGGGATCTCCCGCCAGAACCAGCCGCCAAGCGACGACGATGACGACGGCGATGAGGATGACGGCCGGGCCGACCCCGACTACACGGCGTTCTACGACAACTTTGGCATGTAGAACGGCGAGGGTAATCCGCCTATATTCGCCCAACTTAATGAAATTCGACCATCTTTGATGAATTTTAGCCAAACTTGGGAACTCGGCCTGGGTACGCGAGTGGGAGGGCGTACCCAGGCCGAAAACTAGTTTCGTCCAGACAAAAAACGGACCAATTTTCGGTCTGGATTCGGCCAATGAGCGGAGATGCTCTAATACATTGGAGAGGTAGTCTCCTAAGCAATTATTTTTCCTACGGTAACGTCCTAACTTCTAAGAGACTCCATTGTGAAAGGCCTATGTTTAAGACCAACCTTCAAGAGCTTTATTGGGTAACTTTTCCTGAAACATTTGTAAAGTATGGAAAAAATGATCATTGGACATATTGATGTTTTGGGCAAATCAATGGTAAATAGGAGTACTGGAAGTAATGATGTTTCGACCATGATCATCAAATACATTTTGGGCTTATATTCAAATGTCGTGCATACTTGAGAAGTACATCGTAATTGAGACTCTTAATGACATTAGTATGCTCATGTAATTTGTTGTATCATATGTAAGTTTACTTTAGTATTTTGTCTACAAAATTTTCTAATAGAAATTGGCTACATATTGAAAAGTAATTTTAGATCCTAAGAAGCAATAAAAACACTTCTATATATAACCTAATTAATATTTGTGTTTAGAAGGCTCACATCAGGCGCTATGTCTATAGCTTGACTGAAACTGAAGGTTCAAGAAAAGTGTGCACTCAAGATCATCATATGCAAACAAAAAAAAATAACTCACAAAGTGAATAATTCGATACAAGTCTAATGAAAAGAAGTTGTGTTCTTGACACTTCTAATTATCATGCATGTGGCATCCCGCAAAACGACTACTAGAAAATCGCGCGTTATTTTTGTGTGCATTGCATCATCATGACCGCATGCTCATGTCATCATGCCACATTGCATTTGATCATCGTCATCATCTTGCATCTGTTCGCATAAAACTATTTTTGAAAAGCCTGATTTTGTTTTCTAAACGCCCTGTCTTTAATTCAAAACCCAAAACCCGGTCTCCGGATTATTTTGTTTTGTCTGCCAATGGTTTGCAAAAGCCCGGTTTAACAAATAAAATATTTAATTATTTTAGTGGGGGCAGCCAAAACCGGGCCGACCCGACCCAGTCGGCCACCCCCAGTGCAAAAACGGTCCACCCAAAATCTATTCCTACCTAGTCCTAATCTACCCACCCCTCCAGCCACCTCACCCCACCCAATCCTCTCTCGCCACCTCACCTCTCTCCCTCCCTCCACCACTCCCTAGCTGCCACGTCACCTCCTCCCTCCCTCTCTCACCCCAGTCCCACCTACCCCCTCTCTCTCCCCCTCACCGCCAGCCTGGTCCCACCCCTCTCTCTCACCCCTGGAACCAACCCCACGCCACACCGCCGCCGGCGACCCTCCCCGACGCGCCCGTGCCTCCGCGCCTCCCACCTCCTCCCTCGCGTTCCCTCTCCCTCACCGCGTCTCCCCCAGGCGCCGAGGCCGCCTCGCTCGCCTCCATCCCCTCGCCCGCCTCCTCGGGCCCCCGCGTCCCCAGGGCCTTCGCTCCCCGTCGGCTCGCCCGCGACCGCCCTCCTTCCCCGGCCGACCTCGCCTCCGGCCGCGAGCCTCACCGCTCCTCCGCCGCCCTCTGCTTCTCCGCCATCGTCCGCCTCCCTTCAAGCTCCCCGCCGGCACGCCCCCACCCGCCTCCGGCCGCGTTGCCCTTACCTCCTCCCGGCTCCGGCTCGCGTTCGCCGTCTTCCCCGAGCTCTGCCTCCGTCCGGCCGCGTGACCCCGCCGCCGCAGACGCCTCTCCGCCCGGCCTCCTCCCGCTCCGGTCGCCGTCGCCGTGACCCCTTCCTCCCGCTCGGGTCGTCGCCCTGCAGGCCCTGCCGCAGCGCGCCACCCCTGCTCTGCCTCTCTGCTTCACCAGCGGCAGTCGCGGTCGCCCTGTCCTCGGTCGCCATCCACCGCCGCCTGGCCACGGCCTCGTCTGCAGCCGTTGTACTTCGCCCAGGGCCCTCTCCTGTTGGTTTCCTCAACGAACGCAAGCAGGGCACAACGAGAACGGTGCAAACAACAAGAGGCTCTAGGTAAGATCGCCCCGAAGCCGCCCTGTCGACAAGATCTTCCCCTTCGAGAGCCTGCGGTACCCGAAGATCGGCACCGGACCCCGAAGACTGATCCCGACGACGAACCAAGTTCGTCAACGACGAACAAGTTAGAACCCCAAGATCTTCCCCGACACCGAGGACGCCTACACGGAACGACAAGATCGCCACACGGACGCGAACCCCAAGACCCTGAGGCCCCGAACCGAAGACCGATCCGAAGCGCCAAGGCCTTCGACAGGGAATCGACAAGATCATCGCGGAACTCCAAGGTCTACTTTGAAGTTTGCCGAACGCCGAGATCTTCAATCGGATCCGAGGACACCGAGACCCCGATGCGACAAGTACTTCATCCCGAACGCCATGACCGTCGACATGACCCGAAGACCACGAATGCGACAAGATCTACCTCAGTTATCCGAGACCGAGCCCGTCGAACCCTAAACCCCGAGACCGGACCCCGAACCCCCGGAACCAAGACCTTCGCAACCCTAATGTGTGACCCCTTTTCCGAGCCCCTATTTTATAAATTGCCAACTATATAACTTGTTGCATATTAAATGAGCATGCTCGCATACATCTCATGTGGTTTGGGGGCACTATGCCGATTCACCTTATAATTAAATATGGGGCCCATATGCGGGCAAATCTAGTCTAATATTGGTCCCATTTAAATTTGTGTAGCGAACCGGTGATATAATTTGCCTTGTTAAGACAACATTTAAAATGCGGGGTATCTAAACAACCAGAACCATATATTAATTGTCGGAACCCCGGTTCCACTTAATATGACCTAATCGCATCGCACCTTTGCCATGTCATACATCATACATGCATCATGCCCGATCTTCTGCTGTTGTGTTAAATAGTACATCCGGTGTTTATTCTAGTGTTTTGCTTCTTCGCGGATAAGGCCGTTGAGTTGATGCGAGTGTCGACCCGATCTTCGGTTGAACCTTCGACAATGTTTTTCAGGCGAGCATCTCCCCCCTTTCTACCTATCTTACTTTTATAGTATTTATTTCCCTCTTGTTGATCTATTGCTATCTGTGTTGTGATGCTCTAGTTTTCGTACCCGTGATATCCCTTGCAGCCTTATATTGCCTTGGACACACCCTAATACCGGTTGTTTGGTAGATAGTTGGACTTGCGCGTCGTAGTCGCTTGCTCAAGTGCTGTTGCGTGTCGTCAAGTGCCACAGTTGTTGGTGTTTTGCCGCATGTTTATTGTTGGAGATGATCAAGACTTTAATTACTGTTTAACAACTAAAATTGAAGTAAGTAAGCAGAGGCACAGGTGGGCAATAGATGTTATTTGGTTGTTAACCGTCCACTTGTGTCCCGTAGGACCCCGAGTACTTGATACCTGTTCCTTGAATATTCGCGCTATCCACATCCGGGAGGATTATGGGACCCCCCCTGAGCCAGAGCTTGATTCATTCTTATTTCTTGGGGCCACAAACTAGTTTGAGGTTTTATTTACTATCCTGTACTTATGCCATGCTTTACTGTATTATTTACGATTGTGCGAGGAGCACACTGTACTGTTTAGGTAAGCGGAATGTTTTCGCGGTATCGACAATCCCAGTTTTGGGTTCCCAGTCGTTTACAGCCATTGTCGCAAACCTTGAGTCCGTCTCGGAGTCAGCTAGCTTCGTTGCGGGTCTACTCAATGGGGTGGCCCCCTGAAATATTTCTGAATCCTGTGATTGCTTTGTCGTGAAGGCCTCGTTGGGTTTTGATTTGGTTTTTCCGAGGTTGATCGAGTGTGTGTTGCTATTTGTGCACCTCGGCCGGGTAAAACTTTCTGAAAGCCGTGTCCGCGGTTATGGACGACTTGGAGCACAGTATCTCGATCATAGACAACTATAACTAAAGTAGTGCTATAAATTTGACTAAGTAACTGACTAGTAATCAGCTTCACTATACTGGAATGGCTAAATAAAACTGCCAACAATTGCTTGTTTGGGTTGTCGCCTGCGACCATTGTATCTGACTAGTAAGTATTGCAACTATAACGGAGTGGCTAAATAAAAGTACCAACAACTGCTGGTGTTGGAGATATGCCCTAGAGGCAATAATAAATGTAATTATTATTATATCTTTGTGTTTATGATAAATGATTACATTCATGCTATAATAGTATTAACAAGGAAACATTGATACTTGTGTGATTTGTAAACTTAAATTGAAGTCCCTAGTATAGCCTCTATACTTCACTAGCTTGTTGGTTGATAGATGATTGTGGTTTCCCTATCATGAACATTGAGATGTTATCAACAACAAGATCATATCGTTAGGAGAATGATATGGTGGACATACTCCTATAGATAAGCGTAGCATAAAGATCAAGTCGTTTCAATAGTTCAATTGCTATATGCTTTTTGATACATAGTAACCTAATTCCTTCGACCATGAGATCATGCATATCACCTTTACCGGATGGATGCTTTGATGACATCAAACACCACACCGTAACTGGGTGGCTATAAAGGTGGCATTGAGTGTTCGGAAAGTATTGGTTGAGACACATGGATCAAGAGTGGGATTTGTCCATCCATATGACGGATAGATATACTCTGGGCCCTCTCGGTGGAATGTCATCCAATTAGCTTGCAAGCATGTGACTGGCTCACAAGGGATCACATATCACGGGAACGAGAAAAGAGTACTTATCGGTAACGAGGTTGAACTAGGTATGCAGAGATACCGACGATCATAACCTCGGATAAGTAAACTATCGTGAGACAAAGGGAAATTGGTATCGTATGTAAGTGGTTCATTCGATCGCAAAGTAATCGTAGAAATATGTGGGAGCCATATGAATTTCCAGATTCCTCTATTGGTTATTGTTCGGAGAAGTGTCTCGATCATGTCCGCATAATTCACGAACCGTAGGGAGACACACTTAAGGATTCGACGTTGTTTGAGTAGTTATGGTATTATGAGAAAGAGACCGAATGTTGTTCGGAGTCTCGGATGGGATCCGGAATATCACGAGGTGATCCGGAATGTTCCGAAGAATAAGATTCATATAAGTAAAGTCCTGTTTTGGAGTTGCGGAATGATTCCGGTGTTTTCATCGGGAATGTTCTAGAAGGTTCCGGAATGTCCGGCACTCCGGGGGGGAGGATACATGAATGTGTTATATCAAAGTTGGTATGATTTCATCATGTACTAAGTGTCATCTCTGTCCGAAATAAAGGGTTAATTCAAATCCTAGTTTGAAAAGTCAAACGGCTAGTTTGAAAAGTCAAACTGCCAGTTTTCGGAAAGAGGAGAAGGAGGATTGGTGGAGGCCGACTTGGGGGAGGAGTCCCCTTGGCCGGCGTGCCACCCAAGGCCGACTTGGGGAGGGACTCCTCCCCTTGGCCGCCGGCCCCTCCCATCTATATAAGGAGGGGCAGGGCTCCCCTCCTAGAACACACAAGTTCCTATCTTCTACCTCCGGTTTAGAGCCGTTTCGGTTTAGAGCTTCTAATTGCTTTAGCCTTCGGTTTAGAGCCTTCTAATTGGTTTAGAGCCTTCTAATTGGTGTGTCTAATTACTAGATCACTAATAGCCCCTCTCATACTCCACCATACTCGCTCCGGCTTAAGGCGAAGCCCTGCGGGATCTCCCCTCTACTTCCGGTACCACGCCGTTGTGCTGCCGGAATCGCGAGGAGAGTGCTACAACCTCCGCTGCCTGCTGGAACAAGGGAGAGGAAGGTCTTCGTCAAGTACCGAACGTGTGACCGACTGCGGGAGCGCTGCCGGAACATGGCGCCGGAAGGACCGTCTACACGATCTTGAGATCGGAAAGAGTACGACTACATCACCCACGAGAATCCGCTCTCGTTAAACACTTTGGAATCTTCGAGGGTAAGTTATTCCATCGACTCGTTGCTACAATCTAGTAGATAGATCTTGGCTTGTTGGTTTGTATGCGATAGAAAATTTTTGTTTTCCATGCTACGAAACCCTATAGTGGTATCAGAGCCGTGTCTATATGTAGATCTGTTGCACGAGTAGAACACAATGGTCATTGTGGGCGTTGATGCTTTTATTGTCGATTGCTTCTTGTGTACTTTGCATCTTGCGGTATGTTGGGATGAAGCGACCCGGGCTAACCTTACATGACCTCGTTCATGAGACTTGCTCCACGCTTGACATGCAACTTGTATTGCATAAGTGGCTTTGCGGGTGCCTGTTTCTCCTAGCATAGTTAAGATCCAATTTACAACGGGTGATTAACAATACTAGTATCAATGTTGTGGTTCATGTTCGTAAGTTAGAGCGACACTTATAGAAAGCCCCAAACCACGTAAAATATGCAAAGAAAGTAGAGGCGTCTAACTTTGTTTTGCAGGGGTGTGCAGTGATGTGATATGGCCATGATTGTGATTATATTTGATGTATGCAATGTTCCTTATTGTAAGTTGGCAACCGGCAGGAGCCATATGGTTGTCTTTATTTTATGTTAAGACCCGCGTGTCTATTCAAAGTAGTTGTAATAGTTGAAGCTGGTGGACGACAACCATGGAGAGGCGTCATTGACCTTGATGCAATGCCGGTGATGATGGAGATCATGTTCGTGGTTGAAGATAGAGATCGGAAGCACGAAGAAGAAAGGCCATATCATATCACATATATATATTGAATTGCATGTGATGTTAATCCTTTATGCATCTTGTATTGCTTAGTAGACGACGGTAGCATTATAAGATGATCCCTCATGCACATGAATTTCAAGTCATAAAGTGTTCACCCTTAGCTAAAGCTTGTTGTTTCGAAGCACCACGTGATGATCGGGTGTGTTAGATTCCGCAAGTGTATACAACATGGGCAAGCCAGATTTGCTCATGCGGAAACTAAGGTTTGATCTTGACGAGCCTAGCATGTACAGACATGGTCTCGGAACACGGATCACTGAAAGGTAAAGCATGAATCATATAGTAGATATGATGAACATGACGATTGTTCGCCATTGAAACTATATCAACTCTCGTGATGATCGGTGTTGATGTGGTGGATTTGGTTCGTGTGATCACTAAAACAATGTGAGGGATATTGTTTTGAGTGGGAGTTCACCTAGATTAACTTTATTAATTAATTTGAACTCAATTTGTCATAAACTTAGTCTAAACTATTGCAAATATGTTGTAGATCAATGGCAGCCCCTACCATCAATTTTAATGCGTTCCTAGAGAAAGAAAAGTTGAAAAACAATGGAAGCAACTTCGCGGATTGGTTCCGCAATTTGAGGATTGTCCTCACAGCTGGTAATTTGACCTATGTGCTGGATGCACCGCTGGGTGACCCACCTGCAGATGATGCTCCCGATGAAGTAAAGAATGTTTACCTCGCTCGGAAGAATCAGTACTCCATAGTTCAGTGTGCTATCTTGTATGGTTTGGAATCGGAGCTTCAGAAAAGGTTTGAGGATTCAGACCCATATGATATTGTCGAGGATCTCAAATTGATTTTTGAGACTCATGCGGCAATTGAAAGCTATGAGGCTTCTGAAAAGTTCTTTAACTGCAAGATGGAAGAAGGCAGCTCCGTCAGTGAGCATGTGCTTAAGATGTCTGGGCACGCAAACAAACTTCAAAGCTTGGGTATAGTGATTCCTAATGCTTTGGGGGTTTACCGTGTCCTCCAATCACTACCACCAAGTTACAAGAACTTTGTGATGAACTACAACATGCAGAACATGAATAAGACGTTGCCAGAACTCTTTGCCATGTTGAAATCTGCAGAAGTGGAGATCAAGAAAGAGCACCAAGTGTTGTTGGTCAATAAGACCACCAAATTCAAGAAAGGCAAGTCTAAGCAAAAGGGACACTTCAAGAAGGGTGGTAAGAAAGTTACCACGCCGGCGAAGAAGACCAAGGCTGGACCTAAGCCTGATACTGAGTGCTTTTACTGCAAGGGAGAAGGTCACTAGAAGTGGAATTGCCCAAAGTACTTGGCGGATTTGAAGAACGGCAACATCAAGAAGAAAGGTATATCTGATATACATGTTATTGATGTGTATCTCACTAGTACTCGTAGTAGTGCCTGGGTATTTGATACTGGTTCGGTTGCTCATATTTGTAACTCGAAACAGGTGCTGCAGAATAAACGGAAGCTAGCGAAGAACGAGGTGACGATGCGCGTGGGAAATGGATCAAAGGTTGATGTGATCGCGGTCGGCACGCTACCCCTTCATCTACCATCGGGATTAGTTTTATACTTAAATAATTGTTATTTGGTGCCTGCGTTGAGCATGAACATTATATCGGGATCTTGTTTATTGGGAGACGGTTACTTGTTTAAATCCGAGAATAATGGTTGTTCGATTTATATGAGTAATATGTTTTATGCACATGCACCTTTGATAGATGGTCTATTCTTATTGAATCTCGATAGTGGAAATACACATATCAACAACATTGAGGCTAAACGTTTGAAATCAAGCGATAATTCGACCTATATGTGGCACTGTCGTCTTGGTCACATTGGAGTGAAACGTATGAAGAAACTCCATTCCGATGGACTTCTTGAATCACTTGATTTTGAATCACTTGAAAGATGCGAAGCATGTCTGATGGGAAAAATGACTAAGACTCCATTTTCTGGTATGATGGAGCGAGCTACGGACTTATTGGAAATCATACATACCGATGTGTGTGGTCCAATGAGTGTAGCATCGTGCGGTGGTTATCGTTATGTTCTTACCTTCACGGATGACTTGAGTAGATATGGGTATATCTATTTCATGAAACATAAGTCCGAAACTTTCGAGAAGTTTAAGGAATTTCAAAGTGAGGTAGAGAATCAACGTAACAAGAAGATTAAATTTCTACGTTCTGATCGTGGAGGTGAATATCTAAGTTACGAGTTTGGCGAGCATTTGAAGAAATGCGGAATACTTTCACAATTGACACCGCCGGGAACACCACAGCGTAATGGTGTGTCCGAACGTCGTAATCGAACTCTCTTAGATATGGTTCGTTCTATGATGTCACTTACAGATTTACCGCTATCATTTTGGGGTTATGCATTAGAAACAGCCGCATTCACTTTAAATAGGGCACCGTCTAAATCCGTTGAAACGACACCGTATGAATTATGGTTTAGGAAGAAACCTAAATTGTCGTTCCTTAAAGTTTGGGGATGCGAAGCCTATGTAAAGAAGTTACAGCCGGACAAGCTTGAACCCAAAGCGGAAAAATGCGTCTTCATAGGATACCCGAAGGAAACTATTGGGTATACCTTCTATCATAGATCCGAAGGCAAGATCTTCGTTGCCAAGAATGGATCCTTTCTAGAGAAGGAATTTCTCTCGAAAGAAGTGACTGGAAGGAAAGTAAAACTCGACGAGGTTGTCGAACCTTCTCTCGAAATTGCGAGTAGCGCAGCACCAGAAGAAGTTCCTATGGTGCATGCACCAATAATAGAGGAAGCTAATGATGGTGATCATGAAACTTCGGTTGAAGTTGCTACAGAGCCTCGGAGGTCAACAAGAACTCGTACCACTCCAGATTGGTATGATTTCGTTATGAATGTCATGTTGGTGGACAACACCGATGACCCTGAGACATATGAGGAAGCGATGATGAGCCCAGATTCCAATAAATGGCAAGAAGCCATGAAATCCGAGATTGGATCCATGTACGAAAACCAAGTATGGACTTTGGTGGACTTACCGGATGGCCGGAAGGCTGTCGAGAACAAGTGGATTTTCAAGAAGAAAACAGATGCTGATGGTAATGTTACTGTCTATAAAGCTCGACTTGTCGCAAAAGGGTTTCGACAAATTCAAGGAGTTGACTACGATGAGACTTTCTCACCAGTAGCGAAGCTAAAGTCTGTGAGGATTATGTTAGCAATCGCTGCATATTATGATTATGAGATATGGCAGATGGATGTCAAAACAGCATTCCTCAATGGAGACATTGATGAAGAGTTGTATATGATGCAACCCAAAGGTTTTGTCGATCCTAAAGATGCTAACAAGGTATGCAAACTTCAACGGTCCATCTATGGATTGAAGCAAGCATCCCGAAGTTGGAATCAACGTTTTGATAAGGTAATCAAAAGTTTTGGTTTTATACAAACTTATGGAGAAGCTTGTATTTACAAGAAAGTGAGTGAGAGCTCTGTAGCATTCTTAATACTATATGTGGATGACATATTGTTGATTGGGAATGATGTAGACCTTCTTAATAGTGTCAAGGAATATTTGAATAATAGTTTTTCAATGAAGGATCTTGGCGAAGCAGCTTACATATTAGGCATAAAGATTTACAGAGATAGATCGAAACGCCAAATATCATTGTCACAGAGTACATATTTGGACAAAGTTCTAAAGAGGTTTGGAATGGAAGAAAGCAAGAAAGGGTTCTTGCCCATGTTGCCCAATACGACCTTGAGTAAAACTCAAAGTCCGACATCGGCAGAAGATAGAGAAAGGATGAGCAAGACTCCCTATGCCTCAGCCATAGGATCTCTAATGTATGCCATGCTATGTACTAGACCCGACATTGCATATGCTGTTAGTTTAACTAGCAGATATCAAAGTGATCCAGGAGTGGATCATTGGACAGCGGTCAAAAACATCCTTAAGTACTTGAGAAGAACTAAGGATATGGTTCTTTCTTATGGAGGTGATGAACAACTCGTTGTTAATGGTTACACCGATGCTAGTTGGAACACCGATCCGGATGATTCTAAATCACAATCCGGATACGTGTTTATTTTGAATGGTGCAGCAGTTAGCTGGAGGAGTGCAAAGCAAAGCGTTGTGGCGAGATCTTCAACTGAATCGGAATACATGGCTGCTTCGGAGGCTTCACAAGAAGCGATATGGATGAAAGAGTTCATTACAGAGCTGGGTGTGGTTCCTAGTGCGCTGGACCCAATGTCTATCTACTGTGATAACATGGGTGCCATAGCCAATGCGCAAGAACCAAGGTCACACAAGAAGCTGAAGCATATCAAGCTGCGTTTTCACGCTATTCGAGAACATATCCAGGATGGGGATATAAAGATTTGCAAAGTACACACAGATCTGAATGTGGCGGATCCGTTGACTAAACCTCTCCCGAGGGCAAAACATGACCAACACCAAACTGCCATGGGTGTTCGGTATATTACCATGTAATCTAGATTAGATGACTCTAGTGCAAGTGGGAGACTGTTGGAGATATGCCCTAGAGGCAATAATAAATGTAGTTATTATTATATCTTTGTGTTTATGATAAATGTTTACATTCATGCTATAATAGTATTAACAAGGAAACATTGATACTTGTGTGATTTGTAAACTTAAATTGAAGTCCCTAGTATAGCCTCTATACTTCACTAGCTTGTTGGTTGATAGATGATTGTGGTTTCCCTATCATGAACATTGAGATGTTATCAACAACAAGATCATATCGTTAGGAGAATGATATGGTGGACATACTCCTATAGATAAGCGTAGCATAAAGATCAAGTCATTTCAATAGTTCAATTGCTATATGCTTTCTGATACATAGTAACCTAATTCCTTCGACCATGAGATCATGCATATCACCTTTACCGGATGGATGCTTTGATGACATCAAACACCACACCGTAACTGGGTGGCTATAAAGGTGGCATTGAGTGTTCGGAAAGTATTGGTTGAGACACATGGATCAAGAGTGGGATTTGTCCATCCATATGACGGATAGATATACTCTGGGCCCTCTCGGTGGAATGTCATCCAATTAGCTTGCAAGCATGTGACTGGCTCACAAGGGATCACATATCACGGGAACGAGAAAAGAGTACTTATCGGTAACGAGGTTGAACTAGGTATGCAGAGATACCGACGATCATAACCTCGGATAAGTAAACTATCGTGAGACAAAGGGAAATTGGTATCGTATGTAAGTGATTCATTCGATCGCAAAGTAATCGTAGAAATATGTGGGAGCCATATGAATTTCCAGATTCCTCTATTGGTTATTGTTCGGAGAAGTGTCTCGATCATGTCCGCATAATTCACGAACCGTAGGGAGACACACTTAAGGATTCGACGTTGTTTGAGTAGTTATGGTATTATGAGAAAGAGACCGAATGTTGTTCGGAGTCTCGGATGGGATCCGGAATATCACGAGGTGATCCGGAATGGTCCGGAGAATAAGATTCATATAAGGAAAGTCCCGTTTCGGAGTTGCGGAATGATTCCGGTGTTTTCATCGGGAATGTTCTAGAAGGTTCCGGAATGTCCGGCACTCCGGGGGGAGGGTACATGAATGTGTTATATCAAAGTTGGTATGATTGCATCATGTACTAAGTGTCATCGCTGTCCGAAATAAAGGGTTAATTCAAATCCTAGTTTGAAAAGTCAAACGGCTAGTTTGAAAAGTCAAACTGCCAGTTTTCGGAAAGAGGAGAAGGAGGATTGGTGGAGGCCGACTTGGGGGAGGAGTCCCCTTGGCCGGCGCGCCACCCAAGGCCGACTTGGGGAGGGACTCCTCCCCTTGGCCGCCGGCCCCTCCCATCTATATAAGGAGGGGCAGGGCTCCCCTCCTAGAACACACAAGTTCCTATCTTCTACCTCCGGTTTAGAGCCGTTTCGGTTTAGAGCTTCTAATTGCTTTAGCCTTCGGTTTAGAGCCTTCTAATTGGTTTAGAGCCTTCTAATTGGTGTGTCTAATTACTAGACCACTAATAGACCCTCTCATACTCCACCATACTCGCTCCGGCTTAAGGCAAAGCCCTGCGGGATCTCCCCTCTACTTCCGGTACCACGCCGTTGTGCTGCCGGAATCGCGAGGAGAGTGCTACAACCTCCGCTGCCTGCTGGAACAAGGGAGAGGAAGGTCTTCGTCGAGTACCGAACGTGTGACCGACTGCGGGAGCGCTGCCGGAACGTGGCGCCGGAAGGATCGTCTACACGATCTTGAGATCGAAAAGAGTACGACTACATCACCCACGAGAATCCGCTCTCGTTAAACACTTTGGAATCTTCGAGGGTAAGTTATTCCATCGACTCGTTGCTACAATCTAGTAGATAGATCTTGGCTTGTTGGTTTGTATGCGATAGAAAATTTTTGTTTTCCATGCTACGAAACCCTACAGCTGGGTTTTTGGGATATCTCATGCTAATTGTATTTGACTAGTAAGTGTCACAACTACAACGGAATGGTTAAATAAAAGTGCCCACTGCTTATTTTATCAGGATGACTATCTATACTTGACTAGTAATTGCTGCAACGATAACCGAACAAATAAAACTGCCAACTGCGTGAGTTCCTCGGTTGACTTCCTCGTTTGGTCTCGAGGGGGAAATACCAGGATGGGTATGCTTGGTAGAATCAGGTTGGTTCCGAATAGGTCATTCTTATCCCTCTCTGATAGCCGCCAGTTGTATCGAGTCTCTATAGGTTGTTTAGTGCATACTGCCGCTGCCGCTTCAGTCCACCATACCTATGTAGGCGAGGACCGCCGAATTCTAGCCTCGCCGTGTACTGGCCTCAGTACTGACGCTCCTCTTTTATCCTTTGCCCTTTGTCGGCACCCCTTTTGTTTAAGCAGGTTTTGAGGTCGACGTCGTTAGCAGGGTTACCCTTCTGGCTTGGCCTGGGCAGGGTTATGGACGCCATTGGTTATTCTTCAGGGCTCTTAGCCCCATTTGCATCTTGTCCGTAGTCGGACGCTGTATCATTTTCCAGGTGATTTGGATCTTCGTATTGTATATCTGTATTCTTGACTCTTTGAGTCGCTGTTGTATATATATCTATTCTGTGGGTCCCATCGAGGATTGTTGTGTAATGTTATTACTTCGTTTTCCACCCGCACGAAAGTGCCTGGTGGGCACCTTTGAATCGTTTCTATGCGGGTTTGGCGAGAAGCGCTGAAACTTGCATAGGGTCGATTCTGAGGGTGTTACAGAGTGGTATTAGAGCTCAGCAGTTGCGATACCCCACAAGTCCAGCCTGTAGGATAACCTAGCTAACGGCCGAAGTAGAGTGTCAAAACTATTTTTGCAAAATCGGTTGGATAGTTCTGATTAGGTCTGATTTTACTCCTTACCCCTCTGCTATTCTCCTCTTACCTCTGCGTGTTTTGAATCCGCTCTCGTCTCTCTCTTCGAGTCCAGGATTTCTCGTGGTTGGGTTTTTGTCGTACCTTCAGGGTTTCGCTTCCTCCTTCGGTAACGGTGTTGCTACATCTGGTCTTCATGCTATCCGAGGAATCCTTCGTCTGTTGGACTCCTCTTTGTTCCTTCTCATGCCTTTCGGTGTTTTCCGACACGACGACATCATCTACGCCAGATCCGATGCAGACTCTGCATCACTCCTTTGTTCCGACCCTCGTTTGTCAAGATCTTCAGTCTAATTCCGAGAGTTGGTTGCATAATCCGCCTAATCGTGTGCAGAGTAATGGTTTGGGTGCGCGATGGACTGATCACCATCCGACTACTCTTATCATTCACTCTTGTGCATCGAATCAGTGGATCCAGCAATTTTGCTCCGTCCACAGAAGCTAGAGGTGGCTTTATTTGTTGAAACCTCTACCTTCGACCTTTTGTTCCCGGAGTGTCCTCTCGACGATCACGGATAACGACCTCTTGTTAGTGGTGTCGCGAGGATCTACACGAAGCGAGAAGACGCAGATCGCCGACCTCCCTTCCGGTACCATGAGGCGGATCTCGAGGGCGAGATGCATTGTTAGTGGTGTCGAATTGTGGCATCCCGCAAAACCACTACTAGAAAATCGCGTTATTTTTGTGTGCATTGCATCATCATGACCGCATGCTCATGTCATCATGCCACATTGCATTTGAGCATCGTCATCATCTTGCATCTGTTCGCATAAAACTATTTTTGAAAAGCCTGGTTTTGTTTTCTAAACGCCCTGTCTTTAATTCAAAACCCAAAACCCGGTCTCCGGATTATTTTGTTTTGTCTGCCAATGGTTTGCAAAAGCCCGGTTTAACAAATAAAATATTTAATTATTTTAGTGGGGGCAGCCAAAACCGGGCCGACCCGACCCAGTCGGCCACCCCCAGTGCAAAAACGGTCCACCCAAAATCTATTCCTACCTAGTCCTAATCTACCCACCCCTCCAGCCACCTCACCCCACCCAATCCTCTCTCGCCACCTCACCTCTCTCCCTCCCTCCACCACTCCCTAGCTGCCACATCACCTCCTCCCTCCCTCTCTCACCCCAGTCCCACCTACCCCCTCTCTCTCCCCCTCACCGCCAGCCTGGTCCCACCCCTCTCTCTCACCCCTGGAACCAACCCCACGCCACACCGCCGCCGGCGACCCTCCCCGACGCGCCCGTGCCTCCGCGCCTCCCACCTCCTCCCTCGCGTTCCCTCTCCCTCACCGCGTCTCCCCCAGGCGCCGAGGCCGCCTCGCTCGCCTCCATCCCCTCGCCCGCCTCCTCGGGCCCCCGCGTCCCCAGGGCCTCCGCTCCCCGTCGGCTCGCCCGCGACCGCCCTCCTTCCCCGGCCGACCTCGCCTCCGGCCGCGAGCCTCACCGCTCCTCCGCCGCCCTCTGCTTCTCCTCCATCGTCCGCCTCCCTTCAAGCTCCCCGCCGGCGCGCCCCCACCCGCCTCCGGCCGCGTTGCCCTTACCTCCTCCCGGCTCCGGCTCGCGTCCGCCGTCTTCCCCGAGCTCTGCCTCCGTCCGGCCGCGTGACCCCGCCGCCGCAGACGCCTCTCCGCCCGGCCTCCTCCCGCTCCGGTCGCCGTCGCCGTGACCCCTTCCTCCCGCTCCGGTCGTCGCCCTGCAGGCCCTGCCGTAGTGCGCCACCCCTGCTCCGCCTCTCTGCTTCACCAGCGGCAGTCGTGGTCGCCCTGTCCTCGGTCGCCATCCACCGCCGCCTGGCCACGGCCTCGTCTGCAGCCGTTGTACGTCGCCCAGGGCCTTCTCCTGTTGGTTTCCTCAACGAACGCAAGCAGGGCACAACGAGAACGGTGCAAACAACAAGAGGCTCTAGGTAAGATCGCCCCGAAGCCGCCCTGTCGACAAGATCTTCCCCTTCGAGAGCCTGCGGTACCCGAAGATCGGCACCGAACCCCGAAGACTGATCCCGACGAGACCCGACGACGAACCAAGTCCGTCAACGACGAACAAGTTAGAACCCCAAGATCTTCCCCGACACCGAGGACGCCTACACGGAACGACAAGATCGCCACACGGACGCGAACCCCAAGACCCTGAGGCCCTGAACAGAAGACCGATCCGAAGCGCCAAGGCCTTCGACAGGGAATCGACAAGATCATCGCGGAACTCCAAGGTCTACTTCGAAGTTTGCCGAACGCCGAGATCTTCAATCGGATCCGAGGACACCGAGACCCCGATGCGACAAGTACTTCATCCCGAACGCCATGACCGTCGACATGACCCGAAGACCACGAATGCGACAAGATCTACCTCAGTTATCCGAGACCGAGCCCGTCGAACCCTGAACCCCGAGACCGGACCCCGAACCCCCGGAACCAAGACCTTCGCAACCCTAATGTGTGACCCCTTTTCCGAGCCCCTATTTTATAAATTGCCAACTATATAACTTGTTGCATATTAAATGAGCATGCTCGCATACATCTCATGTGGTTTGGGGGCACTATGCCGATTCACCTTATAATTAAATATGGGGCCCATATGCGGGCAAATCTAGTCTAATATTGGTCCCATTTAAATTTGTGTAGCGAACCGGTGATATAATTTGCCTTGTTAAGACAACATTTAAAATGCGGGGTATCTAAACAACCAGAACCATATATTAATTGTCGGAACCCCGGTTCCACTTAATATGACCTAATCGCATCGCACCTTTGCCATGTCATACATCATACATGCATCATGCCCGATCTTCTGCTGTTGTGTTAAATAGTACATCCGGTGTTTATTCTAGTGTTTTGCTTCTTCGCGGATAAGGCCGTTGAGTTGATGCGAGTGTCGACCCGATCTTCGGTTGAACCTTCGACAATGTTTTTCAGGCGAGCATCTCCCCCCTTTCTACCTATCTTACTTTTATAGTATTTATTTCCCTCCTGTTGATCTATTGCTATCTGTGTTGTGATGCTCTAGTTTTCGTACCCGTGATATCCCTTGCAGCCTTATATTGCCTTGGACACACCCTAATACCGGTTGTTTGGTAGATAGTTGGACTTGCGCGTCGTAGTCGCTTGCTCAAGTGCTGTTGCGTGTCGTCAAGTGCCACAGTTGTTGGTGTTTTGCCGCATGTTTATTGTTGGAGATGATCAAGACTTTAATTACTGTTTAACAACTAAAATTGAAGTAAGTAAGCAGAGGCACAGGTGGGCAATAGATGTTATTTGGTTGTTAACCGTCCACTTGTGTCCCGTAGGACCCCGAGTACTTGATACCTGTTCCTTGAATATTCGCGCTATCCACATCCGGGAGGATTATGGGACCCCCCTGAGCCAGAGCTTGATTCATTCTTATTTCTTAGGGCCACAAACTAGTTTGAGGTTTTATTTACTATCATGTACTAATGCCATGCTTTACTGTATTATTTACGATTGTGCGAGGAGCACACTGTACTGTTTAGGTAAGCGGAATGTTTTCGCGGTATCGACAATCCCAGTTTTGGGTTCCCAGTCGTTTACAGCCATTGTCGCAAACCTTGAGTCCGTCTCGGAGTCAGCTAGCTTCGTTGCGGGTCTACTCAATGGGGTGGCCCCCTGAAATATTTCTGAATCCTGTGATTGCTTTGTCGTGAAGGCCTCGTTGGGTTTTGATTTGGTTTTTCCGAGGTTGATTGAGTGTGTGTTGCTATTTGTGCACCCCGGCCGGGTAAAACTTTCTGAAAGCCGTGTCCGCGGTTATGGACGACTTGGAGCACAGTATCTCGATCATAGACAACTATAACTAAAGTAGTGCTATAAATTTGACTAAGTAACTGACTAGTAATCAGCTTCACTATAATGGAATGGCTAAATAAAACTGCCAACAATTGCTTGTTTGGGTTGTCGCCTGCGACCATTGTATCTGACTAGTAAGTATTGCAACTATAACGGAGTGGCTAAATAAAAGTACCAACAACTGCTGGGTTTTTGGGATATCTCATGCTAATTGTATTTGACTAGTAAGTGTCACAACTACAACGGAATGGTTAAATAAAAGTGCCCACTGCTTATTTTATCAGGATGACTATCTATACTTGACTAGTAATTGCTGCAACGATAACCGAACAAATAAAACTGCCAACTGCGTGAGTTCCTCGGTTGACTTCCTCGTTTGGTCTCGAGGGGGAAATACCAGGATGGGTATGCTTGGTAGAATCAGGTTGGTTCCGAATAGGTCATTCTTATCCCTCTCTGATAGCCGCCAGTTGTATCGAGTCTCTATAGGTTGTTTAGTGCATGCTGCCGCTGCCGCTTTAGTCCACCATACCTATGTAGGCGAGGACCGCCGAATTCTAGCCTCGCCGTGTACTGGCCTCAGTACTGACGCTCCTCTTTTTTCCTTTGCCCTTTTTCGGCACCCCTTTTGTTTAAGCAGGTTTTGAGGTCGACGTCGTTAGCAGGGTTACCCTTCCGGCTTGGCCTGGGCAGGGTTATGGACGCCATTAGTTATTCTTCAGGGCTCTTAGCCCCATTTGCATCTTGTCCGTAGTCGGACACTGTATCATTTTCCAGGTGATTTGGATCTTTGTATTGTATATCTGTATTCTTGACTCTTTGAGTCGCTGTTGTATATATATCTGTTCTGTGGGTCCCATCGAGGACTGTTGTGTAATGTTATTACTTCGTTTTCCACCCGCACGAAAGTGCCTGGTGGGCACCTTTGAATCGTTTCTATGCGGGTTTGGCGAGAAGCGCTGAAACTTGCATAGGGTCGATTCTGAGGGTGTTACAATGCACAATCATTAGTCATCTAGTATAACACAAATCGCAGGGCATGCCATATTTTATACATAGTTTTACAATATTACGATATACAAGTCACATCAAACAAGGCAACTGAAAAGCAAACTAATGAGAATAGTTGGTTGAGCTTTTATTGTTGTGAGCCACTCATGTCCTTTAAGTGGGCATGGGAGCACCCCGCAAACTAGCGCTTTCGGCAGTGGCGAGATGGCATCAGGCAAGGGAGATCGTGCCTCGTCCATTCGAGGATGGTGAGATCTACCCTTCCTCTAGAGACAATGGAGGTGGTGCGAGTGGCATCTCCAGATTCAACCTCTCCTCCACGGAAAAGGTGTGTGTTCGTGCGTAGAGCTCGCATGGGAGTTTCTCTTGTCCGGTGCTCACGAGGATAGCATCTGGTGGTGTATGTAGGAATCAAAGAGATGCAAAGCAGGCTACATCAAATGGAGGAGCTCAAGCAGAATGGCAGCCCGCGTTACATGGTAATCTATCTACTCGCTGACACAGTCTCCATTTCCTTGTTTTGTCTTGAAGAGTTTTCCAGAATGAATTTCCTACAAATTGTCTTTCTTTTTTTAGTTGGGTGTGATTGGTTTTTTGCTACTACTTATTCAGCTCGTTGAATCTTTGATTCTAGGTAACCGTATTAGTTTTCACTCCACATGCTAGTTTTCTCATTTCTGATGAGTTTTACGAGGTTGGTACCCAAAATAATTAGAAGTTTGAGCTAGGACAAGGTGATGCAATAGAGTATTTGTAGGAGTTTTGTGTGTGTGGATCTTTGAAGCTTGATGTTCCTTTCATTTGCTCTATTGGTTTGTACCAATAATAGGCTTTGAACAACTTTGTTAAGGATTGTTATAGTGTTCTAAAAGGCGGTATCCATATGTCATGTGATTGGATTTGTGCGATTCAACTCGTGGAATCATTGATCCCTGATGCCAAGTGACTGGGTCCATTTTAGTCAATAGGCTAGTAGTTTCTTAGTTTATGACAAATTCTATGGGGTTGGTAGCCAGAATAGTTGACACATTTGAGTATTTGTAGGTGAGGTGGTGGAAGGGGACAAGGAGGGTGGGTGACATGCAAAGGGAGGTGGGATCCTCACTTTCTTCTCACCTCGGGATCTGTGGAATGTTGTGGGAAACGTGATGGGACATGCCATCAGGAGAAGAAGGTAAATAAGCATAACCTCGAGGTGACCATTGGTAAATTTTATCTATAGCCTTATCCCTTCTACCTTTCGTTTTCGTTTGTTCCTTTAGGAACTCTCTTTCGAATTCCCTTTACATGTGTTGTCATTTAGTAGTACTTTAGATATTGGATTGTTGTTGTCAAAATCTTTTGCATAAGTGTCAGTTAGTTAGATGATTCTGTTTTGCTCTTTGAAAGGTTGGATAATACTGCAGGATAACATGTTATGTGCAACAAAAGTTATATGGGACACAAGTTTCTCGAAGGTATACGACTATAATGAACATAAGTTGTGTGCTTGACACAATCAACTGTAACTTTGATAGCAAGGCAGGTCATCCTTTGTGCATAGTTTTACAATGTTACGACATACAAGTCACATATAACAAGGCATTTAAAATGCAAACTAATTAACAAAAAATTGTTAAATTTGTATTGTTCTAAGCTACTGATGTCCTTAAAGCCGGCACTAAGAATTCATTTTGGATTATTTAATATCAAATTCTTTGTACCAAAAGGAATAATTCCCTAAGTGTATAATTCGATAGCATGTTGCGTAAAGAAGTCATGCTCTTTAGACTTCTAGTTATCATGTGAAATGATTAGTCAGCTATAGCTCAGATCGTAGGACAGGCCATGTTTTGTGCATAGTTTTACCGAGATACAAGTCACACAAAACAAGGCAGCTAAAGGCAAACTAATTAGCAAAAGTAGGTTGAGTTTTCATTATTGTGAGCTATTGAAGTCCTTTAAGTGGGCATACTGCCCCAAGCCCTCCCCCACCCCACACACAAACACACACCCACACCTTCTTTTTTAATGTTTCCTCCTACCATTGTGTGTATCCTGATAAACTATTTACACCATGAAGTACGTTGATCAGCAGGTGGCAATGCAGAATGCTTAACGGTTCCTCATTATTACCAATTCCCAAGATTAAGCCATACACTAAAAGAAGAACCAAACCAATTGCCTATCGACATATTCATCGATCAACCAACCAAAATCAAAATTTTCACACATAAGAAACATTGCACCCTTTCTAATGACCTCACTGCCTCAGCGGCGGCGTGCTTACAAGCCATTATGGACACATCACGTCAGAGATAGAGAGGAAGCGCCACTACCATGGTTCGCTTCCGTCGGACGCTGCGGCCCATGGGAGCAGGCCTAGCCCTGAGGGGTGCTAGCAAGGCGGCTGTGTGGGACCTTAATCCAAGGGGGCCTCAGTGGTGGTAGCTTTTTTAGGTTGTCCCTCTGTTTCAAATTAATTGACACAATTTTTTCTAGATTTATATGTATCTACACACTGAAACATGGTGCATCTAGACAAATTTGTGACATAATTTGAAATGGAGGGAGTATATCGCATTGCAGATTTGCAGGTATGCGGAAGTCCGCAGTCAGCCCATGCCGGCAAGCAGAAAAAAAAAGAAGAATAGATGATATCGTGGCATCCGCTTAAATAAAAATACTTGGGACCGTGGCACGTTCGCTTCTTCCTCTCACGTGACAACCAAAAATCCAAATCGTCCATGAATTAGATCACTGACCATACCCAAATAGCCATGAAAGCCTAGGTCTTCGCTGCATTGTACAACTGCTACTTGAAGTGCAAGCTCAAATCTCCTCTCTTGCCGCCGCTGCCCTCAGTCAAATTATGTGTTTCTTAGCGCTTGGCGGCCCTGCATGCATCTTCTGAGGCGGCGTTAAGGGAGCACTACTAGGGCATTTCCATCGGGTATGTGACCACCGCTGGCCGGCGCCAATTGATATTGTGGGACAACCAGTTTTCCCATGTTATTGACATTTAGATTCGTTCAACTGTCAACTTGTATTACTCTGACACTTGTATTACTCTGACCTGGAAAAGAAACTTGTATTACTCTGGCTAGTGCTATAAATTGCACTAGCTGTGATAGTATATAGAATATTCGGTGATTAAGATTAATAAATATGTTTTACATTTAAGCTAGGGCATGTCATATTTTGTACATAGTTTTACAATATTAGGAGATACAAGTCACATAAAACAAGTAGCTGGAAAGAAAACTAATGAAGAATAATTGGTTGACTTTTTACTGTGGTGAGCTATGAAGTCCTTTAGGTGGGCATGGGAGAACCCAAGCAAACTAGCGCTTGTGGTGGCAGCGAGATGGCATCGATCAAGGGCAATCGCGCCTCCTCTATTCGAGGACGGCGAGATCCACCCTTCCTCTAGAGTCAACGGTGGTAGTGTGTGTGAAAACGACAGATTCAACTTCTCTTACGTGGAAAAGGTGTGTGTTCATTCATAGAGTCGTAGTGTAGCCTTTTGGAGTTTCTCTTGTCAGGTGCTCACGAGGATAGCATACTGTGTTGTGTGCAAGAGATCAAAGAGATGTAGAATATGCTACAGCAGATGGAGGAGCTCGAGCCGCACGGTCACCCGCGTCGCATGGTAATCTATCTTTGATGACATAGTTTCCATTTCCTTGTGGTGTATTAGATCTTTGTTTTGTATTGGAGAGTTTACCAGAATGAATTTGTTGCAAACTGTCTTTCTTTTGTTAGTTGGGTGCGATTGGTTTTTTTGCTACTATCTATTCGGCTTGCGGCAGCACAAGATGGCATCGGCCAAGGGCAATCACGCCTTGTCCATTCGAGGATGGCGAGATCCACCCTTCGTCTAGAGTCAACGGCGGTGGTGCATGTGGCAGCGACAGATTCAACCTCTCCTCCGTGGAAAAGGTGTGTGTTTGTTCATAGAGTCGTAGCGTAGCCTTGTGGAGTTTCTCTTGTCCGGTGCTCACGAGGACAACATACTGTATTGTGTGCAAGAGATCAAAGAGATGTAGAGGAGGCTACATCAGATGGAGGAGCTCAAGCAGGAAGGTCGCCCGCGTCGCATGGTAATCCATCTACTTGCTAACATAGTTTCCATTTCCTTGTGTATTAGATCTTTGTCTTGTCTTGGAGAGTTTACGAGAATGAATTTTCTGCAAATCATCTTTGCTTTGTTAGTTGGGTGTGATTGATTTTTTTGCTACTACCTATTCGGCTTGTTAAAATCTCTGATGCTAGGTGAACGGATTAGTTTTCACTCTACGGGCCAGTTTCCTCATTTCTAACAAGTTCTACAAGGTTGGTAGCCAAAATAATTGGAGGTTTGATATAGGACTTGGTGATTCAATAGTGTATTTGTAGGTGTTTCGTGTATGTGGATCTCTAGAACTTGTTGTTCCTTTCATTTGCTCTGTTGGTCTGTACCGGTAATATGCATTTGAACAGCTTTGTTAAGAAGTTAAGGATTGTTACAGTGTTCTAAAAGGCAGTATCTATAAGTCACGTGGTTGGATTTGTGCGATTCAGCTCGTGGATTCGTTGATCCCTAATGCCAAGTGACTGGGTCCATTTAGTTTCTTAGTTTGTGAAATTTCGTGAGGTTGGTAGCCAGAATAGTTGACACATTTGAGTATTTTTGTAGGTGAGGTGGTCGAAGGGGATAAGGAGGGTGGGTGATATGGCGAGGGCGGTGGGCTCCTCACTCTCTTATCGTCTCGTGAGCTGTGTAATGTTGTGGGTGATGTGACACGGCATATCATCACGAGAAGAAGGTAAATAAGCACAACCTCAAGGTGACCGTTGGTAATTTTTCTCTATGACCTTATACCTTAGGTTTTCTTTTTTTCCTTTAGGATCTCTCTTTGGAATTAGTTTTACCTATGGTGTCATTTAGTACTACTTTAGATGATTGAATTGTTGTTTCCAAAAAATAAAACACATAGGTGTTACTTAGTAGGTGATTATATTTTAGTGTGCGACAAAAGCTATATTGTACACAAGTTTAATATAGCTATACGACTAATGAACATAAGTTGTGTGTTCGACTCAATCAACTATAACTTAGATAGCAAGTTAGGTCATCATTCGTGCATAGTTTTATAATGTTACAACATACAAGTCACATATAACAAGGTAGTTGAAATGCACACTCCTTAACAAAAGTTTGTTGAATTTTTATTATTGTGAGCTACTGATGTCCTTAAAGCGGGCACTGAGAATTCATTTTGGATTATCGAATATCAAATTCTTTTTACCAGAAGAAATAATTCCCTAAGTGAATAAATCAATGGCATGTTGTGTGAAGAAGTCGTGCTCTTGAGACTTCTAGTTACCATGTGCAAGGATTAGTCAATTATAACTTAGATCACAGGACAAATCATGTTCTGTGCATAGTTTTACCAAGATACAAGTCACATAACACAAGGCAGCTAAAAGGTAAACTAGTAATTAGCAAAAGTAGGTTGAGTTTTCATTATTGTAAGCTATTAAAGTCCTTTAAGTGGGCGTGCCGCCCCAACCTCCCCACCTTCTTTTTTAATGTTTACTCCTGCGAGGTGTGCATAGTGGCAATGCAGAATGCTTAATGGTTCCTCATTACCGGATCCACATGTTCATTGATCATCCAAGCATATAATCAAAATTTCACACATAAGCAACATTGCACCATTTCTAACGACCTCACCGCCTCGGAGGCGTGCTTACAAGCCATTATGGGCACATCACGTCAGAGATGGAGAGGAAGCGCCACTACCATGGTTCGCTTCCATTGCGCAACTGCTACCTGAAGTCGCCAGCTCAAATTGCCTCTTGTTGCTGTTGCCCTCAGTCAAATTCTGTGTTTTGGCGCTTGGCGACCCTGCATCTTGTGAGGCATCATTGAGGGACTACTACTGGGGCATTTCCATCATGTACATGTTCACCGTTGGCGCCAATTGATATTGCTGGACAACCGGTTTTCCCATGTTACTGACATTCATATTCGTTCAACTGCCAACTTGTCTTACCCTGGCTAGTGCTAGAAATTGCGCTAGCTATGATAGTATATAAAATATTTGGCTAGATGAATAGCTATAGCTGGTAATTAAGATTAAGAAAATATGTTTTAAATTGAAGCTACTGTGCCCATGATTTGTAATGGAGTTGTCAAATATCTTAGCCTTACCTGTAGTTATGTACTTTTCCCTGGTTGTTGCTACAATCAAATTGAGGTGAATTACTCTTTTGACAATCAAATCATTTACAAGTAGATTGCAAAAAACTCCACCCATTCAAAAGTATATTTTGTTTCCTAACAATATTTTTAAATTATTTGGCATGATCATTGCTTTTGGATAGTGTTTATTGAAAACATTTGATGTGTATATGTATTACTATTTGATGTTTATATTATGGCCCCCTAGTTCTACTTTCATCATGTGCCCTACAATCTCAGGACCGACCGTACATTGACCTTCTAAAGGGTGCACTCAAAGATCATCACATGCAATCACAAAAGGAATAATTCCCTAAGTGAATAATTTGATACAACTGTAATGAAAAGAACAAATTGTGTTATTGGCATTTCTAATTATTATGTACAATGACTAGTCAACTATAACTTAGATTGCGGGCAGGTCATGTTTTATACATAATTTCAGAATATTACGAGATAGAAGTCCCATACAACAAGGCAGATGGAAGGAAAAATAATTACCAAAAGTTGGTCGCAAATTCGCTTATACAATTTCATCTACATCAAATTTATAGGCAGCATTCAAAGAGTCGGATCTACTTACTTTATGGCTGTTTCCAATTTTTTCTTGGGTTTGACAAGATTCTTTTTGCTTTCTTGATAAATAATTGACAAAAAGGCACTTCTTTATATAACCTGCTTGTTTTATTATAACAAGTCCTATAGGAAATGCCTGCTAAAGAGAAAATCTATCTGATTCTCTCATGGACAATATCAATTTTTAGAAGGAAAAACAACAATTTTCTTTGTTGTGAGGTACTAAGTAGCAACCACACCCCCACACACAATTTCTTTTTAAAAATTTCCTCCTAGGTGTGCATCCTACCGTAATCAGTCACACTTTAGATAAACTACTTGCTCTGTAAAGTAGGATGATCAGCAAGTGGCAACACAGTATGCTTAACGATTCCGCATCACGAATTCCTAAGATTAAGCTATATAATACAAGAACCAATCTAGTGACCTATCGACATGTTCATCGATCAGCCAAAAATACAATAAAAATCACAAGCAACGGTGGACCCTTCCAAAATGACCTCCCTAACTTGGGCGGTGGCACTCCAACGAGCTGTGACTGGCGCATCATGTGAGAGATCGAGCGTGACATGTTTGAGGACGGAGCATTGCAACCCATGGGAGCACCACACGAACTAGCGCCTTGCGACAGTGACAAGATGGTCTCAGGCAAGGGAAATCACGCCTCGTCCATTGTGGACGGCGAGATCCACCCTTCCTCCAGAAACAACAATGGAGACACGAGTGGTAGTGACGGGCCCAACCTCTCCTCTGTGGAAAAGGTGGGCGCTCGTGCCTACCTCACGTTTTAAGGGTTTGAGCGCCTAGGGTGTTTGTCTTGTCTATTGCTTGCGAGGATTGGGTATGAGAGTGTATGTAGGAGATCGAGGATATGCAAAGGAGAATACGGTAGATGGAAGAGCTCGAGCAACACGAGATACTACCTACCGCCACCGCCCGTCGCATGGTAATCTATCTACTCCCTAACAACGTATCCATTTCCTTGCATACTTGACCTTTGTTTTCTCGGGGAGTAGTTCCCCGGAATGAATTTTCTATGTACTGTCTTTTCTTTTGTTAGTTGGGTGTGATTGGTTTTTTACTACTAACGATTCGACTTGTTGAATCTCTTAAGATAGGTGATCAGATTAGTTTTTATGTTACTAATTTCCTCATTTCTGACGAGTTCTATGAGATTCATAGCCAAAATAATTGGAAGTTTGAGCTTTAAAAGGATTTGGTAACACATTTGAGTATTTGTAGGTGTGGTGTGTGGGTGTGGATCTTTGTTCCTTTCATTTTCTCTGTTGGTCTGTAGCAGTAATATAATTTGAACAACGTTGTTGAGGATTGCACAATGTTCTAAAAGGAGGTAGCCAGTGTCATGTGTTCCGATTTGTGCGATTTAGCTCGTGGAATCGCTGTTCCCTGACGCCAGGTGATTGGGTTCATTTCAATCAATATGATAATAGTTTCTTAGTTTATGACAAGTTCTTATGCCTTCAATAAAGTCCATGGAGCTCCAAGCCTTTTTTAGGAACACTTATTGGGAAGCTGAAGGTGCCTTTCTAGAAAGGGCACTTGTCACCCTATTTTCATATACTTTCTTGTACATTATTCTATAATTCAAACCCAACAACTTGATTACTGCTCTATGCTGCCTTTTGATCAATTTTTATGATAAACTCCCCTCGCTGCAGGTAAGGCCTCCATTTTTCCACCGCGAATAGACATGCATTCATTTTCATAAATAGATAGCCATCTATTCTTTGGCCCAAGCAACTTGCTCAAATATGCAACTGGATGTCCTTTCTGCATTAACACTGCCCTATCCCATAATCACAAGCATCAGCTTCAATCTCAAAGACTTTATTGAAATTAGGAAAATCCAGAACTGGTGCTGATATGAGCGTCTGCTTTAAAGCTTGAAAATCTTATTCATTCTGTGAATTCCATTGGAACACTAATTTCTTGAGAATATCGAATAAATATCGACTTATTATTCCAAAAAATTTCACAAATCTCCTAAAATACCACACCATTCTAAGGAAACTTCTTACTTCTTTGACATTCATTAGTATGCCAAGTTCTTGATATCCTGAATCTTGTTGTTGTTAGTTGAAACTCCTTCAACACTAATTTCATGACCAAGAAAACCAGATTTCTTTGAGCAAATATGCATTTGGAAAACTTCACCTTAAGCTCATGGTGTCACAATGCTTCAAGTACTTGTTTCAATAGGGTCAAATGATCCTCCCACTGAGCAGAGTAGATAAGAATATCATCAATAAAAACCAATACACCTTTCCTTAAACAAGGTGCCAGGATTTTTTTTAATGTTTCCTAAAAATTAGCTGGCACGCCTATCAGCCTATGCGGCATAACCTTGTACTCACAATGGCCTTGATGTGTTTGAAGGTAGTTTAAGCTTCATCCTCCTCTCTCATTTGAATCTGATGATACCTAGATTGCAAGTCAAGACTGGTGAAATAGGCAGCCCCTTGCAACTCATCCAGTAGTTCTTCCACTATAGCTATAAGTACCCTTTTTCACTGTGATAGCATTTAAATGAAGGAAATCAGTACACAGATGCCAGCTCAGATCCTTCTTTTCTACCAGTAATAAAGGAGATGAAAAGGGACTTGAACTTGGCTGGATAATTCCATTTTCTAACATTTCAGCAATTTTTCTCTCTATTTCATCCTTTTGCGCATGATTATATCAATACTGCCAGACATTTACAAGTTGTGCTCTAGGCAATAAAGGTATAACATGGTCAAATTCCTTCTTGGCTCTTCAAACAGTGTAGCAAATTGATCAATTAGCCGTGGCATTTACTCAAGACATTCTTCTAGACTTGCCCATTGACATGGGTTCAGCAAGAAATAGTACCAGATGTCTTGTAACTCATCTAGGCTAGCCAACTTGTTACTGGTTATGTCTATACATTCAGTAATGTTGGGCATCTACCTTATAGGGTTGTGAGACTCTAGCCAGTCCATCACTATGAAAACATCATAACATTCCAGCGCTAGGACCTTGAAATCTGTCTGGTGCAGCCCCCTAACACTTCCAGTACTCACACCCAGGAACAACACCAGCACGTTCAATGATTTCCCCATTTGCTACCTTCACTTTCATCTGCTCCTGCCAAGGTTGTACTCCTTTCATCTTGCTGGCCAACACAACACTTATGAAACTGGTAGAGATACCAGAATCAATCAATATACTGATAGCAAATTCCTGAATCTTTCCTTTCAATCTCATTGTGGATTTTCCTTCATTCTCTTTTTGAGCTTGTTCTGACAGAGCATCCAAGATTTCTGTATCATATTCACTATCTTGTGAACTGGCCTCCTCCACTTGTTCAGGTTCCTTAGACTGCAACAGTTGCAGCAATTCTCCCACCACATGTAGTTGCACAGTTTGCCCACGTTTGTGTTGCGGAACCCATTTTTGTCCACTAGTGAAGCATAATCTTCTTTCCCTTCTATATGACCTGAGAGCATTCACCTCGTCTCCTGTGGATTTAGATCGAGAAGCTTCCATGCCTCTTCTATCTTCTGCTACAAGGGTGTTAGGGGCAACGCTAGTCCTGTAACCTATTCCAGGGGTAAAATTTCCCTGAGCTGGACCTTGAGAGAACTTAGTCCAATTTGAGGGAGCCTTTCTTCGAGTATCTTTTCTCTTCAAGCTCTCCAGTACCTCTTCCTGCAACATAGCCAAAGAACTAGCAGCATCAAGTCGTCTGGCTGTTGAATCATAACAACTTGACGGATTTCATCTTTTAAACCATCAGTGAAAGTAGTAGTTAAGATCTGTGGATCTTAATTGGGATTGTGAGCTAGCATTTGCTGCAAAAGACTACTAAAACTCTCTATATACTCATGCATCGTTCTAGTCTGAGTAACATTTCTTAGCTGCCTAATTAGTGCCTTATACTGATTTTTCCTAGACTTGGAGCACAAATACTCGTAGAAACTCTCCCAACTCATGTTCTCCCCATGAGTTCTCGCAATTTCTTTTCCACCATTTAGGGTTATCCCCATCAAAACTAGGGATGTCAGCACTAGAACCAAATCTCACAACAGGTCCATGGCTACACTCAGTAGAATCAAAATACAACACCCTAGCAGTTTCATGTGATCAGGAAAGGGTGTGATTCATACCATTGTCTGGAGGTCATCGAGAGACCCCTAGTGTGCTTGATGAAGACGGTGCCCTTCTGGACCTGCAGCTCCCACCCCTTCACCGACAACAGCTGTCGATAGCCCTGGAAGTAAGGGCGGTCTGAGCTGTGTCATGGTGACCACCCCAAGGCTAGCCCGCGCAACTGCAACAGGGATGCGTGTGTCCCTGCCCCATGGCCAGACCTGGTGACCGCGGTGGTCAACTGCTGGTCCATCTGATCGACATGTTTTCGTAAGGAATCGACCGCGTAGGAGAGACCCCCGGCCCCAGCGCCTGGTCCACGTTGGGTTCCCACTTGTCTCTCTCCACAGCTGAATGAAGGCTTTCACCACTAAGAACTCCAGCACCTATCATTTTCCGCCATTTGGGCACCTCCTCTGAAAATCAAACTGTATACTCCCTCAGTCTAAAAATAAGTTACTTGGATTTATCTAGATTCGTATATATCTATTTACTAAAATTCGTCCACATACATGTGAATCTAGATAAAGGCAAGTCACTTATTTTTGGATGGAGGGGGTATAAATTATTGGATTTCACCGACAATGCTAAAAAAGCCGCCATTAATCCCCCTTCTCACACATACTCCTTGATGCTGCGCAGGTCAAAACTTTTCGGAAAAGGTTCGATCAAGTGATGTGTTGGGTATGCATACTCATGTCCATGTAGTCATATTACAGCTTTTCGCCATGAGCCATATCACTGCGGGTGACCAACAAGACTATTGCCATCGATGTTGTACCTCACACATTTGATATTCTGCTGCATCTTGCCATCCTTTCAGGAGCTTAACAGCATTAGACTGATATGAGGACATGCTATCTTTCAGGACATAATAAAAAATATTTTAAACAAATTTTGCTATAACTGCAGAAAGAAAATTTATTGCCAGGAAAAAAATGACGCCTAAATATGGAAATGTTGACCATAGTGTACAAATGTATCTAACACATTCTACGTTAATAAGGATAGTGTACATATGTATCTGGCACATTTAAGTTCATAAAGATGATGACTACTTACTGAGTGTGGTTGTTACTGTCATTGATAAACTGAGCAAGGTTTCCACTTTCCACGGTTGTACTATATTAATATTCTCGAAGACAAAGCTGGTCTCTAATAGTATTTTGAATTCATTACCAACTGATTCTGGCTCCTCACAATACCTACAAGTACCAGTTCCAGTGCCCAGTTTATCTCATTAGGGAGGGGAAAAAGGCACCTTTCTTAGGACAGTAAGCTTATGCAAATATACTCCACTGGCAAACATTTGTTTTTCATATCCTCTATCTTGGTCCTCTCCATCCTAATAGCTTCTAAATGCTCCATTCTGCACTTGTGGCCCCACGGAATCATTAGTAAAGAAAACTTCCCATTCAGTTGCAGCATTGCAAGGACAGTGTGTGAACCTTTTTGCAAAATTCTTCCATGAATCATTTGTGTACCATCATGTTTCTCATACATATACTCAATATAACAGACGATGGCTTCTCCTAAATCATCTTCTACTATGACTGCCTCACCAACAACAATATTGAGATCTCGAACTCTTAGCACATTCGTATAGAACTTCTCCATACAGTGTTTTTCCAACTGTTTGACCTTCACATTCAATTTCTTCACAGGTATTTGATGAGGTCTTTTTAGACTATTTTGATGGTGATGTCTTCAAAACATGTTCCTCTTTAGCTTTATCCTCCCCCTCAGCTTCATCCTCTTCATTTTATTATTGTTCCTCCTCAATTTCCTTTGGTTCGTCAATCTCATCTCCCTCCCTTGAGTCCTCTGGAAATGGTGACATAGTAATCACCCCATAGCTTGTTGATCAACCTTGTAGTTGTCTCATGCATAAGTTTTCTTTTTTCTACTGGGCCCATTTCCGCACAAGGTTCAGATTATCTCCTCATTTCTAATCTGGAAATGGGTGGCATAGTAATCACCAATAGCTTGCTGATCAACCTTATATTTGTGTCACGCATAAGTTTTCTTTTTTCTACTGGGCCCATTTCTGCACCTGGATTCAGATTATCTCCTCTCATTTCTCAAGATTTTTTCTTCGTTGCTAACTTTGTGTGGCTTCTTGCTTCCATCTCCGCGAGAAGGCCCATGACAAAGGCACTTTGTCGAATACACTCATCTGGGTATACCAGGAACTGCTGATGATATCATTAATATATGCATTAGCATGCACAGTGAAGCTGAAAATAAATGTGTGTTAGTTTAATTCCTATATACCGAAAAACATAAAAATGTAAGAAGCATAATGGGTAGACGAAAAATCACGAAAGTAGCCTGCATTCTTCTTTTTCCACATGATTCTGCAAAGCTCTATGGTTTGTTTATCCTCTTTTGAAAGAACCATTATACTTTATGCACCAAATAATGCACGTGTAAAACAGATAGACCGTAAAAAACAGAACAAAAAATCACCATCCTATCTGAGGCGTGGGAAGTCAGAACACCCTGTTTTTGTCCGCTTTTGATACGGCAATCAAATCATCTACAAGTAGGTTGCTAAAGCTCCACCCATTCAAAAGTATATTTGGTTTCTAAATGACATTTATAAATTATTTGGTATGGACATTGCTTTTGGATAGTGTTTATTGGAAACATTTGATGTTTATACTATTGGGCCTTGAGTTCTACTTTCACCCCTGGACCCTGAATTCTCGGGAGCGGCTTTGCATGAGAGGGGGTCGTGGAAGGGGACGAGGAGAAGGATGGGTGACGTAGCAAGGGCGATGATAGCTCCTCACTCTCTTATCGCCTCGGGCTGTGTAATGTGGGTGAAGCGACTGGACAAGCCATCAGGAGAAGGTAAACAAGCACAAGCTTGAGGTGTCCATTAGTAGAAAAATACTCTAGCCTCATCCCATGCAGTATAGGGACGCCAAACCTAGGTATGAGACTTTGATTTGCTGGCGTAGCTGGTTCTCATGCGCCGTTAATGGCCTGGCCTCTTGTGCCTTGTCGAGGAGCGAGATGAGCTCGCGGGATATGGCCATCCTGTCTCTGATGGTCCCCACGGAACGCGAGCTCCAGCTTGTGAGCTCTCACGCCCGTTGCCTATAATCTAAGCATGAGGCGCCGGAACAGATTGTCATCATGTACTGAATTCCATGACGTGGCCACCGTGTCATGGAAACCATCGAGGCACGAACAAAAATCTTCAAAGTGGAATCGTCGATGCGCTGCCAGCATCAGCGAGAAATCTAGGAGTAATGGACTATGGTCTGAGATGACTGAGGCTAGGCATCGTAAGTGACATTCTCGTTGGGCTTCTTCCCAATCCATGGTGCACAACACACATCAAGATGAACGAGTGTGGGTGGCGTTTGTTCATTGGACCAAGTGTAATGTTGAGGCAGACTTCTTTGTCGTCAAAACTTCCTCGTCATACGCATATTAAGATTTCCACTCTTCTTGTCCTCCTTGTACATGAGGCTGAAATCCCTACAGATCGTCCATGGCCCTTGGCAATCTGATCGCACGTCACGAAGTTCCTGCAGGAATGCGATTTTGGCGTCGTCCTCTTGTGGTCCGTAGACGACCTAGATCCACCACGGCGTCGTGGCGCCTATCGAGACTTTCAGGGTGATTGCATTTGTGATGAACAATGGGTTCGTGATGGACACGTCCTGCTCGTCCACGCTAGCAGGAGGTAAGTGCACTCGTCGAATTCAGAGCCCATAGTTTCTAGGAAAACAAATGAGTAGATCGATACCATTTTAGTTTTCTGGATGCAAACGATAGATACATGCACGGCATCGATCGGCTGATGGTATGGCTAGACGTCTCGCACAAGGGTTCAGACCTCGCATGTTCTAGATCACGAACTTCAGACCATGGTCCACAAGAACGGGATCGACAGTGAAACTGTCGACGTGCGCATTTATTCTTTGCAAGCTTCGTTGACCGTCACGTCCTACGCGAGGCCATGGGCATCTCACGATCCACCAGCTTGGCAATGGCTGCAAGGACGACAAGTGTGATTGGCGTAGTGAAGATGCCAGTCCATGCCGATGATGCCAAGGGTTCGTAGGACTTGTATCTAAGCCCTTCGTTTTGTCATCGAAGGAGCTCCCACTCTGCAAGGGGAGACTGAACGGCCACATCATGGCGCAAAGTTCAGGGTTGCGCATTGCGTCTTCCTACCTGGAGTTGACAACGTTGAGTTGGGGTTCTTGGTTGCTTCTTTGAGGTGTGTCCAAGATTGGGGCGTTATGTCACGTGCTCTTGATCGGCTACAGATTCAACTGCCTGCTCTACAGATTTGACGGGAGAGGGAGGCTTATCCTCGACATGTGTGGCTTCACTCGCTGCAGCTTTAGCGCAGGGACCATCTTGACAGACAGCGAGAGGCTCAAAACTGCAGCAAATGCGGGCCTAGTCGTATCATAGATTTATCTGGACAACTGATCGCCGTTGGGATATGTCTTCTGGCTGTGAGTCTGGCACCTCGCTGCTAAGGGAGAACATGTCCCGATATCGACACGGGCTAAGGTTGGTCGCGTCAGAGCTTGGTCCAGCGGCACGGTCATGGAGAACACTAGAGGATGTGAGATTCAAATCAGCCGAGGACCCGGTCGTGCTCTCCTCCATGTCCCACCATCTCTTGCACAAGGCGACAGATGGCTAGCCAATGAGCACTCGCCAACTGGCTCACAAGAGTTTTCCTCCAGCCTCACAATTTCACAAATATACAATGGCGCATTTTTTCTATGAACTCCCCTAAAGTTGCAAAATTACCTTGAGAAAGCCCACATTTTGCTGGCTTGGCATACCTACTAAATCCTGAAGAAATCGACAATCTTGCTCTTCTTTATCCGAAAACCTAACAACAACCCTGTCAAAGTAGAAGAATGATATGAAAAATTACGGCAAGGAAAAGGAGTCCAAACAGAAATGGCGAGCTCAGGCACGGAAGAGACGCACACATGATGGGCTTGGGAGCAAGACATCAACGAGGATTGGGTGGAGACAGAAAGTGTGGCGACCACGATCGCACAAGAGAATCTCCTCGTTCTGGTGCCCCACGTCACAGCCCGCCTCATGCCAGATACATGGCATGGGCGGCAGCGCCACGGCAATGTGCATTCACATCGGACATCAAGCAGAAGCACCACTGCACCAGCTTCTAGAGGGCCGTCATTAGCTCATCTCCCATCCTACAACCAAAATAAATACTTCTACGTGAATAAACCGATGCAAGCCTAATGAAAAGAACTTGTGTGTTTGACACTTTTGTTATCATGTACAATAGGCATCGACCCACCAACAAGATGACCCTTAGTTCAGACCCTAACCCCACCCTCGAGCACGTGAACCCTCACCCCAACACGTGGATAGAAGAAAAGGAGTGCCACCACCACCTAGCTGACCCCTCCTTCACTTACTGCCTTTAGACACAAGCACCGAGGCTGGGTGGGAGGGCCACGTCTCAGCTGCTAAATGAAAGACAAGGCAGAGTGGTGATCAAGCAACTCGGCGCACCACAACCCTTGCAAAGCCAAGTTCTTCCGGAGGCTTGATGTCGTCTGTGAAATCCATCACCTCCAAGGGCTCGCCTCCTTAAGCGTCAAGATGAACGAGTGTGGGTGGCGTCTGTTCATTGGACCAAGTGTAATGTTGAGGCAGACTTCTTTGTCGTCAAAACTTCCTCGTCATACGCATATTAAGATCTCCACTCTTCTTGTCCTCCTTGTACATGAGGCTGAAATCCCCACAGATCGTCCATGGCCCTTGGCAATCTGATCGCACGTCACGAAGTTCCTGCAGGTATGCGATTTTGGCGTCGTCCTCTTGTGGTCCGTAGACGACAGAGATCCACCATGGCGTCGTGGCGCCTATCGAGACTTTCACGGTGATCGCATTTGTGGTGAACAATGGGTTCGTGATGGACACGTCCCTGCTCTTCCACGCTAGCAGGAGGTAAGTGTACTCGTCGAATTCAGAGCCCATAGTTTCTAGGAAAACAAATGAGTAGATCAATACCATTTTAGCTTTCTGGATGCAAACGATATATACATGCACGGCATCGATCGGCTGATCGTATGGCTAGACGTCTCGCACAGGGGTTCAGAGCTCAAATGTTCTAGATCACGAACTTCAGACCATGGTCCACAAGAACGGGATCGACAGTGAAACTATCGAGGTGCGCATTTATTCTTTGCGAGCTTCGTTGACAGTCACGTCCTACGCGAGGCCATGGGCATCTCATGATCCACCATCTTGGCAATGGCTGCAAGGACGGCAAGTGTGATTGGCGTAGTGAAGATGCCAGTCCATGCCGATGGTGCCAAGGGTTCGTAGGACTTGTATCTAAGCCCTTCATTTTGTCATCGAAGGAGCTCCCACTCTGCCAGGGGAGACTGAACGGCCACATCATGGCGCAAAGTTCAGGGTTGCGCATTGCGTCTTCCTACCTGGAGTTGACAACGTTGAGTTGGGGTTCTTGGTTGCTTCTTTGAGGTGTGTCCAAGATTGGGGCGTTATGTCACGTGCTCTTGATCGGCTACAGATTCAACTGCCTGCTCTACAGATTTGACGGGAGAGGGAGGCTTATCCTCGACATGTGTGGCTTCACTCGTTCAGCTTTAGCGTAGGGACCATCTTGACAGACAGCGAGAGGCTCAAAACTGCAGCAAATGCGGGCCTAGTCGTATCATAGATTTATCCGGACAACTGATCGCCGTTGGGATATGTCTTCTGGCTGTGAGTCTAGCACCTCGCTGCTAAGGCAGAACATGTCCTGATCTCGACACGGGCTAAGGTTGGTCGCGTCAGAGCTTGGTCCAGCGGCACGGTCGTGGAGCACACTAGAGGATGTGAGATTCAAATCAGCCGAGGACCCGGTCGTGCTCTCCTCCATGTCCCACCATCTCTTGCACAAGGCGACAGATGGCTAGCCAATGAGCACTCGCCAACTGGCTCTCTAGAGTTTTCCTCCGGCCTCACAATTTCACAAATATACAATGGCGCATTTTTTCTATGAACTCTCCTAAGTTGCAAAACTACCTTGAGAAAGCCCACATTTTGCTGGCTTGGGATACCTACTAAATCCTGAAGAAATCGACAATCTTCCTCTTCTTTATCCGAAAACCTAACAACGACCCTGTCAAAGTAGAAGAATGATATGAAAAATTACGGCAAGGAAAAGGAGTCCAAACAGAAATGGCGAGCTCAGGCACGGAAGAGACGCACACATGATGGGCTTGGGAGCAAGACATCAACGAGGATTGGGTGGAGACAGAAAGTGTGGCGACCACGATCGCACAAGAGAATCTCCTCGTTCTGCTGCCCCACGTCACAGCCCGCCTCGTGCCAGATACATGGCATGGGCGGCAGCGCCACGGCAATGTGCATTCACATCGGACATCAAGCAGAAGCACCACTGCACCAGCTTCTAGAGGGCCGTCATTAGCTCATCTCCCATCCTACAACCAAAATAAATACTTCTAAGTGAATAAACCGATGCAAGCCTAATGAAAAGAACTTGTGTGTTTGACACTTTTGTTATCATGTCATTAGCTCATCTGCCATCCTACAACCAAAATAAATACTTCTAAGTGAATAAACCGATGCAAGCCTAATGAAAAGAACTTGTGTGTTTGACACTTTTGTTATCATGTACAATAGGCATCGACCCACCAACAAGATGACCCTTAGTTCAGACCCTAACCCCACCCTCGAGCACGTGAACCCTCACCCCAACACGTGGATAGAAGAAAAGGAGTGCCACCACCGCCTAGCTGACCCCTCCTTCACTTACTGCCTTTAGACACAAGCACCGAGGCAGGGTGGGAGGGCCACGTCTCAGCTGCTAAGTGAAAGACAAGGCAGAGTGGTGATCAAGCAACTCGGCGCACCACAACCCTTGCAAAGCCAAGTTCTTCCGGGGGCTTGATGTCGTCTGTGAAGTCCATCACCTCCAAGGGCTCGCCTCCTTAAGCGTCCATCGCCACAAGTGGAGGCTAGGGCCTGACGAGCCTATTTGGCCATCAAAAATCCCCCATTGGAGGTGCTTCAGGTAGGGTCATCTTCTGTTGCAATTGGTACATTTGATTTACTATTGCTACATATTGAACCTGGTATGTGGGAGATTGTACAACTCTAATGCCAACGATATCTTGATGTCTATCCAAGGAAATGGATGATTTACTATTTTTAGGCATTAAGCTCACCTTATTTGCATGTTTATGGCGTTTTCTCCCTTCTACTTTAATGTAGGTTTGTGTATCTTTTGCTTTTTTATCAAGCATTTTCCCTTTACTAGTGTGAAACTTTAGCCATCACCTCTAACAGGAAACTAAGAGCTATGAAATCCAGCCCAGCTATGTGTTCAACCCTAATGGGAATTCATTATCTCACCACAATCAAACAAGAGCAAGATGATATCTAACATGGTCGTGACCCAACAGGGTGACAACACTCCTCGAAAAGTGCACCACGTCAAATTGTTACTTATGAGAAAGGCCATGGAGAAAACCCGTTACCTGTTCCGTCTAAAAGAATAAGATACTCCATCGATACATATGTTGTACAATGTCATAAGTGCAGCAAATGGGGAACGAGATCCTCTGACTTTGAGCAAACTACTGCAGAGGGACGTTGTCAATTTTGGATCGTTAGATACCCATCCGATGGCAGTAGCTGGAATGCGCTAGGAACGTACCGTGGCGTCGGCCCAAAGCCTAGCCCAAACGATCAAGAGACGGTCAACGGAGACGTTGACGGAAAACAGTGCTATGTCGTTCCCTCGCCGTTGGGAAAGCAACCATGGAGTCGCTGACGCTCCGCGCATCGTCGTCAAACAGCCTCGCCGCAGCTCCACCTAACCAGCCGGAGATCAATCTCTCTTGCTGTTTCAAATTAAGTATTGTAGGAGTATGATTTTGCCTCGGGTGACCTCAATCTCTCTTGCCGTTTCAAATTTAGTTAACAACAGTGATTAGGTTGGGTAGTTCCTGCACTTTTGCAAGCTGTTTATGCACAACGATTCCGTTCCAAATTCAGTTAAAGATGGCGTGGCCGGACTCGCCATCTTCCTCTTGGGCAACAACGCCAGCATGGGCAACGACGACAGCGGCCGCATGGACAACGGCGGCGGCAGTACAGGTCCGGCTCGCCGGCACCGGAAGGTTGGAGGAAGGGAAGGCGGAGGTGCGAACGCATGCAACCTGCCAGCTGCGGCCGGGTAGGCGGAGCTGCGGCGGCCGACGGCGATGCACGGAGCGTCAGCGACGGCGAAGGAAGGAGGAAGGAAGGAGGAAGGAAGGAGATGGGTTGTTTTCCGTCTCCCGTTAGTTGGACTGGGCTTTGGGCTGACAACGCGTTGTGTTTACTGGAGTTTGAGCTGCTACCATCGGATTGATATCGAGCGATCCAAAATAAACAACTTCCCTCTGCAGTAGTTTGCTCTAAGTCAGAGGATCTCGTTCCGCAAATGGAGACTTGTTCCTACCAAAATGAATTACGAGGAAATTCGGTAAAAGCCTGGAGTTTCATGCGATGAGCCTGTGGATATCTCTAGATGATGGCTTCTGGGTGATTGATAAACCATGCCTCTCTTAGGTCCCTCTTGGGTGGGACAGGACGATATCTATAAGGAGAGAAGGATGAAGAAAATTGGTTGACATGTGAGCAATACTTCTTTTTGCCTAGTATCGTAGTTAATTTGTTCCCAGCTTTACGTAGTTATTTCTGTGCAGAGATGCTGCAACTGTTTTCTCACGCCTCTAGGAGTTAGCTCTTGAGATCTCAGATGCATCTCTGCTTTCTAGTACAACCGCTATGCTGAAGTAGTGTTCTTGACACTTCCAGTTATCATGTGCAATGACTAGTCAACTATAACGGTATAGCCTAGATAGTAGGGCTGGATCATGTTTTCTACATAGTTTTACAATGCTACGAGGTATAAGTCACATAAAACAAGGGAGCTAAAAGGCAAATTAAATACCAAAAGTTTGTCGAGCTTTTATTGTTGTGAGCTACTGAAGTCTTTTAAGTGGCCATACCCCCCCCCCCCCCCCCCCCCACACACACACACACAACACACACACAGACTTCTTTTTTAATGTTTCCTCCTACCCGGTAATTAGTAATGTTTTATATAAACTATTTTGAACTATAAAGTAGGATGATCAGTAGATGGCGTTGCAGTTAACGATTCCTCATACCGATTCGCAAGACTAAGCCATACAGTAAAAGAACCAACCCAATGACCTATCGACATGTTCATCCATTGGCCAAAACATGCAATCAAAATTCCACACATCAGCAACAGTGCACTCTGTCTAATGACCTCCCCAACTCGGGCGGTGGCACGCCGACGGGCCATGATAGCCGTCCGCTTACGCAATAGCTCCGGCAACGTTGCAGATGATGGAGTCCTGTGGCCCATGGGAGCAGGCCTGACCTAGAGTGGGTGCTTGTGGGGTAGCCGCCCTAGCCTTGTAATCCAAGGGGACCTCAACGGCACTAGCTTCTTTCCGTAAATCGCATCGCAGGTGTGTGGTAGTCCGCAGTCAGCTAGTGCGGTTGAGCAAAAAAAAAGTTGATGCCTTGACGAGATGAGGTGAGATCTTGTCATCTGCTAAAAAACATGAGATCGTGGCGCATGATCGATTCTTCCTCTCACGTGACAGCCCAAACCCAAATTGGCCATGAACTAGATAACTGACCAAACCCAAATAGCCATCCTAGCCTAGGGCTTTGCTGAGCTGCTATTTGAAGTCGCCAACTCAAACAACCTCTGGAGCATTGCCATCAGGTACGTGTTCACCGCCGGTGCCAATTGATATTGGATCAACCGGATTTTCCCTGTTACAGATGTTCAGACTCGTGCAATTTCTAACTTGTCTTACCCTGGCTAGTGCTAGAAATTACGCTAGCCATGATGGTATAGAGTTTTTGGCTGGAATCATGGATACAGCTAGTGACTAAGATTAAGAGGATATGTTTCAAACCTGAAGCTACTACGCCCATGATTAGTAATGGACTAGTCAAATAGCTTAGCCACCCTGGTTAGTGCTAGCAATTACGCTAACCATGATAGTATACAGTTTTTCGCTGGATGCATAGCTACAGCTAGTGATTAAGATTAAGAGGATATGTTTCAAACCTGAAGCTACTATGCCCATGATTAGTAATTAAGTAGTCAAATAGCTTAGGCTCACCTGTAGATATGTAGTTTGCCCTGGTTGTGCCACAATAAGTTGAGGTGAATTACTCTCTCATTATGATTGATACGGCAATCAAATCATCTACAAGCAGGTTGCTAAAGCTCCACCCATTCAAAAGTATATTTGGTTTCTAAATGACATTTATAAATTATTTGGTATGGACATTGCTTTTGGATAGTGTTTATTGGAAAATTTTGATGTTTATACTATGGGGCCTTGAGTTCTACTTTCACCCCTGGACCCTGAATTCTCGGGAGCGGCTTTGCATGAGAGGGGTCGTGGAAGGGGACGAGGAGAAGGATGGGTGACGTAGCAAGGGCGATGATAGCTCCTTACTCTCTTATCGCCCTGGGAGCTGTGTAATGTGGGTGAAGCGACTGGACAAGCCATCAGGAGAAGGTAAACAAGCACAAGCTTGAGGTGTCCATTAGTAGAAAAATACTCTAGCCTCATCCCGTGCAGTATAGGGACGCCAAACCTAGGTATGAGACTTTGATTTGCTGGCGTAGCTGGTTCTCATGCGCCGTTAATGGCCTGGCCTCTTGTGCCTTGTCGAGGAGCGAGATGAGCTCGCGGGATATGGCCATCCTGTCTCTGATGGTCCCCACGGAACGCGAGCTCCAGCATGTGAGCTCTCACGCCGTTGCCTATAATCTAAGCATGAGGCGCCGGAACAGATTGTCATCATGTACTGAATTCCATGACGTGGCCACCGTGTTTTGGAAACCATCGAGGCACGAACAAAAATCTTCAAAGTGGAATCGTCGATGCGCTGCCAGCATCAGCGAGAAATCTAGGAGTAATGGACTATGGTCTGAGATGACTAAGGCTAGGCATCGTAAGTGACATTCTCGTTGGGCTTCTTCCCAATCCACGGTGCACAACACACATCAAGATGAACGAGTGTGGGTGGCGTCTGTTCATTGGACCAAGTGTAATGTTGAGGCAGACTTCTTTGTCGTCAAAACTTCCTCGTCATACGCATATTAAGATCTCCACTCTTCTTGTCCTCCTTGTACATGAGGCTGAAATCCCCACAGATCGTCCATGGCCCTTGGCAATCTGATCGCACGTCACGAAGTTCCTGCAGGTATGCGATTTTGGCGTCGTCCTCTTGTGGTCCGTAGACGACAGAGATCCACCATGGCGTCGTGGCGCCTATCGAGACTTTCACGGTGATCGCATTTGTGGTGAACAATGGGTTCGTGATGGACACGTCCCTGCTCTTCCACGCTAGCAGGAGGTAAGTGTACTCGTCGAATTCAGAGCCCATAGTTTCTAGGAAAACAAATGAGTAGATCAATACCATTTTAGCTTTCTGGATGCAAACGATATATACATGCACGGCATCGATCGGCTGATCGTATGGCTAGACGTCTCGCACAGGGGTTCAGAGCTCAAATGTTCTAGATCACGAACTTCAGACCATGGTCCACAAGAACGGGATCGACAGTGAAACTGTCGAGGTGCGCATTTATTCTTTGCGAGCTTCGTTGACTGTCACGGCCTACGCGAGGCCATGGGCATCTCACGATCCACCAGCTTGGCAATGGCTGCAAGGACGGCAAATGTGATCGGCTGAGTGAAGATGCCAGTCCATGCCGATGATGCCAAGGGTTCGTAGGACTTGTATCTAAGCCCTTCGTTTTGTCATCGAAGGAGCTCCCACTCTGCAAGGGGAGACTGAATGGCCACATCGTGGCGCAAAGTTCAGGGTTGCGCATTGCGTCTTCCTACCTGGAGTTGACAACGTTGAGTTGGGGTTCTTGGTTGCTTCTTTGAGGTGTGTCCAAGATTGGGGCGTTATGTCACGCGCTCTTGATCGGCTACAGATTCAACTGCCTGCTCTACAGATTGACGGGAGAGTGAGGCTTATCCTCGACATGTGTGGCTTCACTCGCTACAGCTTTAGCGCAGGGACCATCTTGACAGACAGCGAGAGGCTCAAAACTGCAGCAAATGCGAGCCTAGTCGTATCGTAGATTTATCCGGACAACTGATCGCCGTTGGGATATGTCTTCTGGCTGTGAGTCTGGCACCTCGCTGCTAATGGAGAACATGTCCTGATCTCGACACGGGCTAAGGTTGGTCACGTCAGAGCTTGGTCCAGCGGCACGGTCGTGGAGCACACTAGAGGATGTGAGATTCAAATCAGCCGAGGACCCGGTCGTGCTCTCCTCCATGTCCCACCATCTCTTGCACAAGGCGACAGATGGCTAGCCAATGAGCACTCGCCAACTGGCTCTCTAGAGTTTTCCTCCGGCCTCACAATTTCACAAATATACAATGGCGCATTTTTTCTATGAACTCTCCTAAGTTGCAAAACTACCTTGAGAAAGCCCACATTTTGCTGGCTTGGGATACCTACTAAATCCTGAAGAAATCGACAATCTTCCTCTTCTTTATCCGAAAACCTAACAACGACCCTGTCAAAGTAGAAGAATGATATGAAAAATTACGGCAAGGAAAAGGAGTCCAAACAGAAATGGCGAGCTCAGGCACGGAAGAGACGCACACATGATGGGCTTGGGAGCAAGACATCAACGAGGATTGGGTGGAGACAAAAAGTGTGGCGACCACGATCGCACAAGAGAATCTCCTCGTTCTGGTGCCCCACGTCACAGCCCGCCTCGTGCCAGATACATGGCATGGGCGGCAGCGCCACGGCAATGTGCATTCACATCGGACATCAAGCAGAAGCACCACTGCACCAGCTTCTAGAGGGCCGTCATTAGCTCATCTCCCATCCTACAACCAAAATAAATACTTCTAAGTGAATAAACCGATGCAAGCCTAATGAAAAGAACTTGTGTGTTTGACACTTTTGTTATCATGTCATTAGCTCATCTCCCATCCCACAACGAAAATAAATACTTCTAAGTGAATAAACCGATGCAAGCCTAATGAAAAGAACTTGTGTGTTTGACACTTTTGTTATCATGTACAATAGGCATCGACCCACCAACAAGATGACCCTTAGTTCAGACCCTAACCCCACCCTCGAGCACGTGAACCCTCACCCCAACACGTGGATAGAAGAAAAGGAGTGCCACCACCACCTAGCTGACCCCTCCTTCACTTACTGCCTTTAGACACAAGCACCGAGGCTGGGTGGGAGGGCCACGTCTCAGCTGCTAAATGAAAGACAAGGCAGAGTGGTGATCAAGCAACTCGGCGCACCACAACCCTTGCAAAGCCAAGTTCTTCCGGAGGCTTGATGTCGTCTGTGAAATCCATCACCTCCAAGGGCTCGCCTCCTTAAGCGTCCATCGCCACAAGTGGAGGCTAGGGCCTGACGAGCCTATTTGGCCATCAAAAATCCCCCATTGGAGGTGCTTCAGGTGGGTCATCTTCTGTTGCAATTGGTACATTTGATTTACTATTGCTACATAGTGAACCTGGTATGTGGGAGATTGTACAACTCTAATGCCAACGATATCTTGATGTCTATCCAAGGAAATGGATGATTTACTATTTTTAGGCATTAAGCTCACCTTATTTGCATGTTTATGGCGTTTTCTCCCTTCTACTTTAATGTAGGTTTGTGTATCTTTTGCTTTTTTATCAAGCATTTTCCCTTTACTAGTGTGAAACTTTAGCCATCACCTCTAACAGGAAACTAAGAGCTATGAAATCCAGCCCAGCTATGTGTTCAACCCTAATGGGAATTCATTATCTCACCACAATCAAACAAGAGCAAGATGATATCTAACATGGTCGTGACCCAACAGGGTGACAACACTCCTCGAAAAGTGCACCACGTCAAATTGTTACTTATGAGAAAGGCCATGGAGAAAACCCGTTACCTGTTCCGTCTAAAAGAATAAGATACTCCATCGATACATATGTTGTACAATGGCATAAGTGCAGCAAATGGAGACTTGTTCCTACCAAAATGAGTTACGAGGAAATTCGGTAAAAGCCTGGAGTTTCATGCGATGAGCCTGTGGATATCTCTAGATGATGGCTTCTGGGTGATTGATAAACCATGCCTCTCTCAGGTCCCTCTTGGGTGGGACAGGACGATATCTATAAGGAGAGAAGGATGAAGAAAATTGGTTGACATGTGAGCAATACTTCTTTTTGCCTAGTATCGTAGTTAATTTGTTCCCAGCTTTACGTAGTTATTTCTGTGCAGAGATGCTGCAACTGTTTTTTCACGCCTCTAGGAGTTAGCTCTTGAGATCTCAGATGCATCTCTGCTTTCTAGTACAACCGCTGTGCTGAAGTAGTGTTCTTGACACTTCCAGTTATCATGTGCAATGACATACAACTATACAGTTATCATGTACACGAGGCTGAAATCCCCACAGATCGTCCATGGCCCTTGGCAATCTGATCGCACGTCACGAAGTTCCTGCAGGAATGCGATTTTGGCGTCGTCCTCTTGCGGTCCGTAGACGACAGAGATCCAGCACGGCGTCGTGGCGCCTATCGAGACTTTCACGGTGATCGCATTTGTGGTGAACAATGGGTTCGTGATGGACACGTCCCTGCTCTTCCACGCTAGCAGGAGGTAAGTGTACTCGTCGAATTCAGAGCCCATAGTTTCTAGGAAAACAAATGAGTAGATCAATACCATTTTAGCTTTCTGGATGCAAACGATATATACATGCACGGCATCGATCGGCTGATCGTATGGCTAGACGTCTCGCACAGGGGTTCAGAGCTCAAATGTTCTAGATCACGAACTTCAGACCATGGTCCACAAGAACGGGATCGACAGTGAAAACTGTCGACGTGCGCATTTATTCTTTGCGAGCTTCGTTGACTGTCACGGCCTACGCGAGGCCATGGGCATCTCACGATCCACCAGCTTGGCAATGGCTGCAAGGACGGCAAATGTGATCGGCTGAGTGAAGATGCCAGTCCATGCCGATGATGCCAAGGGTTCGTAGGACTTGTATCTAAGCCCTTCGTTTTGTCATCGAAGGAACTCCCACTCTGCAAGGGGAGACTGAATGGCCACATCGTGGCGCAAAGTTCAGGGTTGCGCATTGCGTCTTCCTACCTGGAGTTGACAACGTTGAGTTGGGGTTCTTGGTTGCTTCTTTGAGGTGTGTCCAAGATTGGGGCGTTATGTCACGCGCTCTTGATCGGCTACAGATTCAACTGCCTGCTCTACAGATTGACGGGAGAGTGAGGCTTATCCTCGACATGTGTGGCTTCACTCGCTACAGCTTTAGCGCAGGGACCATCTTGACAGACAGCGAGAGGCTCAAAACTGCAGCAAATGCGAGCCTAGTCGTATCGTAGATTTATCCGGACAACTGATCGCCGTTGGGATATGTCTTCTGGCTGTGAGTCTGGCACCTCGCTGCTAATGGAGAACATGTCCTGATCTCGACACGGGCTAAGGTTGGTCACGTCAGAGCTTGGTCCAGCGGCACGGTCATGGATCACACTAGAGGATGTGAGATTCAAATCAGCCGAGGACCCGGTCGTGCTCTCCTCCATGTCCCACCATCTCTTGCACAAGGCGACAGATGGCTAGCCAATGAGCACTCGCCAACTGGCTCTCTAGAGTTTTCCTCCGGCCTCACAATTTCACAAATATACAATGGCGCATTTTTTCTATGAACTCTCCTAAGTTGCAAAACTACCTTGAGAAAGCCCACATTTTGCTGGCTTGGGATACCTACTAAATCCTGAAGAAATCGACAATCTTCCTCTTCTTTATCCGAAAACCTAACAACGACCCTGTCAAAGTAGAAGAATGATATGAAAAATTACGGCAAGGAAAAGGAGTCCAAACAGAAATGGCGAGCTCAGGCACGGAAGAGAAGCACACATGATGGGCTTGGGAGCAAGACATCAACGAGGATTGGGTGGAGACAAAAAGTGTGGCGACCACGATCGCACAAGAGAATCTCCTCGTTCTGGTGCCCCACGTCACAGCCCGCCTCGTGCCAGATACATGGCATGGGCGGCAGCGCCACGGCAATGTGCATTCACATCGGACATCAAGCAGAAGCACCACTGCACCAGCTTCTAGAGGGCCGTCATTAGCTCATCTCCCATCCTACAACCAAAATAAATACTTCTAAGTGAATAAACCGATGCAAGCCTAATGAAAAGAACTTGTGTGTTTGACACTTTTGTTATCATGTCATTAGCTCATCTCCCATCCCACAACGAAAATAAATACTTCTAAGTGAATAAACCGATGCAAGCCTAATGAAAAGAACTTGTGTGTTTGACACTTTTGTTATCATGTACAATAGGCATCGACCCACCAACAAGATGACCCTTAGTTCAGACCCTAACCCCACCCTCGAGCACGTGAACCCTCACCCCAACACGTGGATAGAAGAAAAGGAGTGCCACCACCACCTAGCTGACCCCTCCTTCACTTACTGCCTTTAGACACAAGCACCGAGGCTGGGTGGGAGGGCCACGTCTCAGCTGCTAAATGAAAGACAAGGCAGAGTGGTGATCAAGCAACTCGGCGCACCACAACCCTTGCAAAGCCAAGTTCTTCCGGAGGCTTGATGTCGTCTGTGAAATCCATCACCTCCAAGGGCTCGCCTCCTTAAGCGTCCATCGCCACAAGTGGAGGCTAGGGCCTGACGAGCCTATTTGGCCATCAAAAATCCCCCATTGGAGGTGCTTCAGGTGGGTCATCTTCTGTTGCAATTGGTACATTTGATTTACTATTGCTACATAGTGAACCTGGTATGTGGGAGATTGTACAACTCTAATGCCAACGATATCTTGATGTCTATCCAAGGAAATGGATGATTTACTATTTTTAGGCATTAAGCTCACCTTATTTGCATGTTTATGGCGTTTTCTCCCTTCTACTTTAATGTAGGTTTGTGTATCTTTTGCTTTTTTATCAAGCATTTTCCCTTTACTAGTGTGAAACTTTAGCCATCACCTCTAACAGGAAACTAAGAGCTATGAAATCCAGCCCAGCTATGTGTTCAACCCTAATGGGAATTCATTATCTCACCACAATCAAACAAGAGCAAGATGATATCTAACATGGTCGTGACCCAACAGGGTGACAACACTCCTCGAAAAGTGCACCACGTCAAATTGTTACTTATGAGAAAGGCCATGGAGAAAACCCGTTACCTGTTCCGTCTAAAAGAATAAGATACTCCATCGATACATATGTTGTACAATGGCATAAGTGCAGCAAATGGAGACTTGTTCCTACCAAAATGAGTTACGAGGAAATTCGGTAAAAGCCTGGAGTTTCATGCGATGAGCCTGTGGATATCTCTAGATGATGGCTTCTGGGTGATTGATAAACCATGCCTCTCTCAGGTCCCTCTTGGGTGGGACAGGACGATATCTATAAGGAGAGAAGGATGAAGAAAATTGGTTGACATGTGAGCAATACTTCTTTTTGCCTAGTATCGTAGTTAATTTGTTCCCAGCTTTACGTAGTTATTTCTGTGCAGAGATGCTGCAACTGTTTTCTCACGCCTCTAGGAGTTAGCTCTTGAGATCTCAGATGCATCTCTGCTTTCTAGTACAACCGCTGTGCTGAAGTAGTGTTCTTGACACTTCCAGTTATCATGTGCAATGACATACAACTATACAGTTATCATGTACACGAGGCTGAAATCCCCACAGATCGTCCATGGCCCTTGGCAATCTGATCGCACGTCACGAAGTTCCTGCAGGAATGCGATTTTGGCGTCGTCCTCTTGCGGTCCGTAGACGACAGAGATCCAGCACGGCGTCGTGGCGCCTATCGAGACTTTCACGGTGATCGCATTTGTGGTGAACAATGGGTTCGTGATGGACACGTCCCTGCTCGTCCACGCTAGCAGGAGGTAAGTGCACTCGTCGAATTCAGAGCCCATAGTTTCTAGGAAAACAAATGAGTAGATCGATACCATTTTAGTTTTCTGGATGCAAACAATAGATACATGCACGGCATCGATTGGCTGATGGTATGGCTAGACGTCTCGCACAGGGGTTCAGACCTCGCATGTTCTAGATCACGAACTTCAGACCATGGTCCACAAGAACGGGATCGACAGTGAAAACTGTCGACGTGCGCATTTATTCTTTGCGAGCTTCGTTGACTGTCACGGCCTACGCGAGGCCATGGGCATCTCACGATCCACCAGCTTGGCAATGGCTGCAAGGACGGCAAATGTGATCGGCTGAGTGAAGATGCCAGTTCATGCCGATGATGCCAAGGGTTCGTAGGACTTGTATCTAAGCCCTTCGTTTTGTCATCGAAGGAACTCCCACTCTGCAAGGGGAGACTGAACGGCCACATCGTGGCGCAAAGTTCAGGGTTGCGCATTGCGTCTTCCTACCTGGAGTTGACAACGTTGAGTTGGGGTTCTTGGTTGCTTCTTTGAGGTGTGTCCAAGATTGGGGCGTTATGTCACGCGCTCTTGATCGGCTACAGATTCAACTGGCTGCTCTACAGATTGACGGGAGAGTGAGGCTTATCCTCGACATGTGTGGCTTCACTCGCTACAGCTTTAGCGCAGGGACCATCTTGACAGACAGCGAGAGGCTCAAAACTGCAGCAAATGCGGGCCTAGTCGTATCATAGATTTATCCGGACAACTGATCGCCGTTGGGATATGTCTTCTGGCTGTGAGTCTAGCACCTCGCTGCTAAGGCAGAACATGTCCTGATCTCGACACGGGCTAAGGTTGGTCGCGTCAGAGCTTGGTCCAGCGGCACGGTCGTGGAGCACACTAGAGGATGTGAGATTCAAATCAGCCGAGGACCCGGTCGTGCTCTCCTCCATGTCCCACCATCTCTTGCACAAGGCGACAGATGGCTAGCCAATGAGCACTCGCCAACTGGCTCTCTAGAGTTTTCCTCCGGCCTCACAATTTCACAAATATACAATGGCGCATTTTTTCTATGAACTCTCCTAAGTTGCAAAACTACCTTGAGAAAGCCCACATTTTGCTGGCTTGGGATACCTACTAAATCCTGAAGAAATCGACAATCTTCCTCTTCTTTATCCGAAAACCTAACAACGACCCTGTCAAAGTAGAAGAATGATATGAAAAATTACGGCAAGGAAAAGGAGTCCAAACAGAAATGGCGAGCTCAGGCACGGAAGAGACGCACACATGATGGGCTTGGGAGCAAGACATCAACGAGGATTGGGTGGAGACAAAAAGTGTGGCGACCACGATCGCACAAGAGAATCTCCTTGTTCTGGTGCCCCACGTCACAGCCCGCCTCGTGCCAGATACATGGCATGGGCGGCAGCGCCACGGCAATGTGCATTCACATCGGACATCAAGCAGAAGCACCACTGCACCAGCTTCTAGAGGGCCGTCATTAGCTCATCTCCCATCCTACAACCAAAATAAATACTTCTAAGTGAATAAACCGATGCAAGCCTAATGAAAAGAACTTGTGTGTTTGACACTTTTGTTATCATGTCATTAGCTCATCTCCCATCCCACAACGAAAATAAATACTTCTAAGTGAATAAACCGATGCAAGCCTAATGAAAAGAACTTGTGTGTTTGACACTTTTGTTATCATGTACAATAGGCATCGACCCACCAACAAGATGACCCTTAGTTCAGACCCTAACCCCACCCTCGAGCACGTGAACCCTCACCCCAACACGTGGATAGAAGAAAAGGAGTGCCACCACCGCCTAGCTGACCCCTCCTTCACTTACTGCCTTTAGACACAAGCACCGAGGCAGGGTGGGAGGGCCACGTCTCAGCTGCTAAGTGAAAGACAAGGCAGAGTGGTGATCAAGCAACTCGGCGCACCACAACCCTTGCAAAGCCAAGTTCTTCCGGGGGCTTGATGTCGTCTGTGAAGTCCATCACCTCCAAGGGCTCGCCTCCTTAAGCGTCCATCGCCACAAGTGGAGGCTAGGGCCTGACGAGCCTATTTGGCCATCAAAAATCCCCCATTGGAGGTGCTTCAGGTAGGGTCATCTTCTGTTGCAATTGGTACATTTGATTTACTATTGCTACATATTGAACCTGGTATGTGGGAGATTGTACAACTCTAATGCCAACGATATCTTGATGTCTATCCAAGGAAATGGATGATTTACTATTTTTAGGCATTAAGCTCACCTTATTTGCATGTTTATGGCGTTTTCTCCCTTCTACTTTAATGTAGGTTTGTGTATCTTTTGCTTTTTTATCAAGCATTTTCCCTTTACTAGTGTGAAACTTTAGCCATCACCTCTAACAGGAAACTAAGAGCTATGAAATCCAGCCCAGCTATGTGTTCAACCCTAATGGGAATTCATTATCTCACCACAATCAAACAAGAGCAAGATGATATCTAACATGGTCGTGACCCAAAAGGGTGAAAACCACGTCAAATTGTTCCTTATGAGAAAGGCCATGGAGAAAACCCGCTACCTGTTCCGTCTAAAAGAATAAGATACTCCATCGATACATATGTTCTACAATGTCATAAGGAGAGAAGGATGAAGAAAATTGGTTGACATGTGAGCAATACTTCTTTTTGCCTAGTATCGTAGTTAATTTGTTCCCAGCTTTACGTAGTTATTTCTGTGCAGAGATGCTGCAACTGTTTTCTCATGCCTCTAGGAGTTAGCGCTTGAGATCTCAGATGCATCTCTGCTTTCTAGTACAACCGCTATGCTGAATACCACCAATTAAGTTCCTACTAATTGGACATAATTTATAGTTTAGTTAGTATTCACCATTTCTCATTCCTCATAGCACTAGAAGAGGTTCAATGTAGTTAAATCCTCACTCGGTTCAATGTTAACATGGTCGTTTATGTTTTAGCGGTGTTATGTTGTACGTATTTGATCAACGGTTAATCAGTCATTCATGTGGTCTGCTACGCATCGATATTGAATGTTCATGACATTCCATGTATGTTTTGTATGATTCATTGGTAGGATTCTAAATACATGCTTTCAGGTACTATATCCCCCCTAAAGGCAAAAAATTAAGATCACAAGAGGTTCAAAGGTATGACAGAGTTAGTTTGGACAACTTCTTTCAAGATCTTCACTTTGTTAAGCATATTAATGTCCATCCAAAATTTTACATTTATCTAGCATGTCTATAGCTGTATTTCAATGGTATCCACTAAGCAACAATTATTCTAATAATTATTACAAACGTTATCATTGTACTTTCACTACATTAATGGATAAATGCTACAAGGCACAGAAGCAACATTAGGCCCTGTTTGGAATGGAGTATTTTTTGTGTGTGTGTGTGCTCTGGTGTTTAATTCAAATTTGAACTAAATAGTAGAGCTCACATAGAAAAATAACTCTAATCCAAATAGGCCCTTAAGGTTTAACTTTCTAGGTGCCTAGTTCCATGATCTGGTATGGTCTTGCAGCTTGACATTTGAAACAATACATTATGCAGGCGTAACCATGTGATTCACTTCAATTTGTCTAGATGTTTATCTAATTCTTCAAATGTTATACTTCGATAGGTGTCTTCAAGCCGACCTAGACTATTATGTTGTCGGTATACAGTCATCTAAGGACTGGTTTGCGATGCCTGTGCATCTCCAGGACCACGTAAAAAAGCGCCCTCGTTGGTCAAAGCCTCTTAAACAGAATGAAAGTATTTTATAAACAACTTTAACACACTTAATTTACTGGCATGATAAATGAATTACTAGTTGGCGGATCATCTCTCTTCTGATTGAACAATGGCCACTATTGCTTGAAATTTGAACTTTTATCAATGAACAATTGTATTACTACTTAATAAGCTTGTAATATTGTCTACTTAATGGAGCTATTGAAGTGGTATGACATGGGCTACGGTATGCCTTCATCAAGCAGGAATGGGACCTGGCCACCATCCCCAATGGCCATGACCACTAAAGGTAGTTACCCACAATTATACTTAAAGGAGGTGTTCTAATGACAGAGATTAAGGTCCTGGTTTAGGTTAATACTAAAGCATTAAGTCTAACAATGGATTCCTATGGAAATCTGGTAGCTTTTCTATGGCTGAATAATGCAAGACAAGCAATGAAAAAGGAGGAAGCGAAAAGGGAAATGGCGAGATCGAGCTCCTGTGATAAGGATGCAATGGTGATGTGTTTGGGAGTCAGAGTGCAGTCTTGGCAGAGCCAGTGGCCGAGCGGTGGATGGCAGCGAGGATGGAGCAGAGACAGAAGGTGTGGCCGCCTCAGTCGTAGAGGAAAAGCTCGTCGTCGTGCTCCCCTGCGCCGCACGCCTTGCAAAGGGCAGCCTTGTGGCGGGGGTGCGTCACGGGCGGTAGTACGTAGACGGGCCAAGACCGACACATCAAGTTGGTTATCGAGCAGAAGCGCCAGCTTCTACAGGGTCATCGCTAGGGCGTCAGTAAATTTTTCTCTCTGGTCTCATCCCATCCTTCGGTTTTCTTTCTTCTTTACAAGATCTTTTCACATATGTTGTCATTTAGCTATAATGTGGATTATTGGATTGTTGTTGGTTTCAAAATCTTTTACATTGGTGCCACTTACTTAGATGATTCTTTTTATTCTTTCGGATTGGTCTTTGGAGGGTGGGATAATCATGCAAGATATCATGATGTGTGTGAGCAACGGATATGATACACAAGTTTAACAGGATTATATGAATGAAAAGAGGGAAAAAATGTGCTTGACACTTCTAGTTATCATGTACAATAATCAATCAACTGCAACTTAGATATCAAGGAAGGTCATCTTTTGTACATAGTTTTGCAATGTTATTGTATACAGGTCATATATAACAAGGCAGCTAAAACGCAAACTAATTCCCAAAATTTTGTTAAGTTTTTATTGTTGTATAAGCTATTGAAGTCCTTAAAAAGGGCATAGAGAATTCATTTTGGATCATCCTATATCAAATTGCTTTTTAATAGGTGGAAGTAAGTTTAACATATGGATGTCGGAATTGATATCCAGTTGTAATAAACCGAGAGGGAAAAGGGGAGGATTTTCCCCACATCCATGCTATGATCGGTTGAACCAGAACCCAACTCTAGTTTCAGGCCCTGCTACTAAGCGCCACTTATTTAAGGTGTGGTGCAACCCATTATGTTGTCACCGTCAAGGCGTCAACACTTCTGGAATAACCACCTCAATGGTAACAACTAGTCCTAAAGAGGTGTGAAGGCAGTTGAAGGCCGTCGCCCCGGCCATCTCTTGCACCCCATCTTCTAGGGGCGGAGCCGGAAATGAAGCTAGTGTGGTGCTAATTTAAAGCATGTGAATTTTTTTATGAGATTAGGATCAAAGTACACTACATTTTCACAAGATTATGCTTGTTTTAGTGGTGCTATGCTCGTAGGAATCACCTAGGTGGGTAACGTTTTCTTCTTTGTTAATTTTCTAGGCTGGTACTATAGCACAGGCAGCACCGGGCCTAAATCCGCCCCTGCCATCTTCCACGCCCATCACCAGGACTACAGGATGCCTTTGTCAAGCAAGAACAAAACCTCGCCATCGTCCCCTACGGCCACAACCACTAAAGGTACTTACAGACAATTACACTTAAAGGTGTTCAAGTGACAAGATTAACGTCATGTTTTAGGTTAATCCTAGAGCATTAAGTCTAAAATAACAATGGAATCTTATGGGAAGGTGGCAGCTTTTTTAGGCTCAACGGATGCAACCCAAGGATATACAGGTGGTGAATTCCACGAATTAATGAAAGTTGGTCAATCCATAAAAGCTTGACTGGTCTATTTCAGCGACACATTCTTATTACTATCATAAAAAGAGAGCTATCAACATTTAAAGCTTGTTGATTGACACTTTTCTACGTACAACAATGACTCTGGTGGCAATAGTTTTCCCACGGATTTTCGGCGGTGACGGCTCACACGCTGTTCATTGCCTAGAAATTTCAATTCACTGGAGTCAAACAGTTCATTGCCAGTCAGCATACAACCAAAACATATTTTAGATAACCTATTTGCAACATAGATGGTCAGCAGGTGGCAATGCAGTATGCTTAGCATGTGAGCGACGAATCCTCATCATCTCAAGATGACCTATTGAAATCCTTTAAGCAGGCACTTAGAATTAATTCTAGTTCATCCATACCAAGCGGACATAAGTTCAGTATATGGATTGTTATAGAAAGGTGGCAACTTTTCTACAGATCAATGAATGCAAGGCATATATCACCAAGAAGAGATATCGACATTGGTCAATTCTAACAAGCTTGACCAATCTATTTCATTAAAACATTCCTACTATTACAATGAAAGAGTGTGTTATTAAAACAAAATTAATATTTCTTCAATAAAGCTTTCCCGCGTAACTCTGGCTGCGATTGCTTTCCCGCGCATTTCCACCCGTGATTGCTAACTGCATTGTCCATAACCTAGAAATTCCAGTTCATCACTAATATATGCAGGACACTACATATTGTATTGGCAAGTCAGCCATGGAACCAAAACAATTGCAGACTCAACATACAGCGCCGCCACAAAATCTAACTTTTTCCCCTATCAGATGTGCATCCTACTCGTAATAAGTCATATTTTAGATAAACAATTTGCACCGTAAGGTAAGGTAGGATGATGAGCATGTGGCAATGTATATAGTATGCTAAACATGTGATGTGATGGTTCCTCATCGCCGATTCCCTACCTTAAGCCATATACAATAAAATCAATCCAATGGACCGACACATGCCAAATCAGAATTTCATCCATAAGCAATAATGCACACATTACATGATCTCTCCGAGTTGCAAAATTACCTGGTCCCCCGGTCGCACAGGAGAGCAGCTCCGCGTCGGCGTCCCCTGCCACGCACGCCTCGCCTAGCGCGCGTCCGTCGGCGTCCCCTACCGCGTCGGCGTCCGTCGGCGTCCCCTACCGCGCGTGCGCCACGTCGAGCAGACGCGTCGCGGCGCCAGCTTGTACAGGTCCATCTCCCATCCTGCGAATCACCGGCCTGCGCCGCATTCGTTGCCTCCCTCCAACGCCCGCCGTCGCGAATCCACCAACGCCTGTGGGCTGTGGCAGCGGGGTAATTAAGGCAGTCCACTCCAGGACATTCCCTAGGCCGTGGCTTCGGTCGCCACGTCCACCGCCGGCGCCGGCGGAGCGACCTCCGTCGGCCCGGCCTGGAACCAGAGGGGTGGCTAACCTGCTGTGGAGCTGCTGCGGCGGCTAATTCTTCTTGCGAGTGCTTTCACAATGCCCTTGAATGGGCAACATGGGCCAGTAAGATACGGCACACAGGCAGGCCCATTAAATATTCAACAGCATAAGAGTCTACAGATTATTACTTTTAACAAAGGATGGGTGATTGCTGAGAAAGTATCCAGTGCCCCCGTGCCTATATACCGACTCATCATCTATAGTTTGGCAACTAAAACATGGTAAAATTCAGACTTTTTTGTTTTGAAGGAAAGAGAGTTTCATTAATCATTTTCCATAGCGATTAGAGTAAACTGGATGGGCGGTCCTCATTCTTTCGCCTCACCTTCACTTTGGTCCTAATTCTTTAAAATTGCACATCTAAGTCATAAATCTTTGATAAATGTCCTAAATTGGTTTGACCCGTGTTGACCATTGCCATGTCAGCACTGAGGGCCAGAAAACATACCGGTCAGCTTACATATTTACGGATAGACTTCGATGGTTGTATTTCTTCTATAGTATAGCCCTTGTTTCTAGAGCGAGAGTCTAGCGCAGTCCATAGATGTACTGCGCACTAGCATGAGCTCTGGTGCCGGCTCTCCTGCCCGCCAGCACCGTATCCGTAACACTACTGCTGCCCCTCCTGGCGCTGCTGGGGCTGCCGGAACCGTCCGCTTGGTTGCCATGTCGTCGCATACGGATCGCTGCATATGGTCGTACGAGGCGACCCCTACCGGCCGGCGTGGCGCGAGCGGCCGTACTCTAGCTGCATGCGTCAATGAGCGAGGGATCTAGCTAGTTGGTAGGTATGTTCAGTCATCGATGGAAGGAGTAATTGTCTATAACTGCATGTGTCAATGAGCGAGTGAGCTAGCTAGTACCCATGTTCATTCATCGATAGATTGAATACTTGTCTCTGGCTGCATGCGGCAATGAGCGAGCGAGCTAGTATGTATGTTCCGCTCGTGGAGATACCTTGAGAGATCAATCGGACAACTGCCTCAAACAGCACCAGTTTATCACCACGACTTTCTCTTCGCTGGTGAGCATCGCCTCCTACCACCCTTTGGTATAGCTGTTCAATTGGCCGAAGAGCAGCCCGGCGGCGTCCCTACTATGGAGTACTTCTTGTAGATGGATCTCAGGATTTCTGGAGAGCGCAGCCGCGATGTGACCCGCTTGGCCTCGCCGTCGCCTCCATCGGTGCTAGGGAGCGGGTGATGAGGAGGCGGTTACTGGTCGAGGGCGGCCCACACGAAGGCACTCAGCAGCGTTGCAGTAGCTACAGCACCGTAAATCATCGGCGGCTCCAGCAGTTCTGGTTGGGTGCGTCCATAGCCTCGAGTTGATTTGAGACGAAATGGATTAGGCGGGTCTATTTATAAAATTTTAGCTCTAGCAGTTATCCCCCGGAACTGAAAGGTTTCGCAGCATAGTAAATCAAAAAAATTCCTACGGATGCGAACAAGAAAGCCAAGATCTAATCTAGGAGATGTAATCAACGAGAGAGATTGATGAGATCTTCATACTCTTGAAGAAATCGCACAGCGGAAACGTTCAACAGAACGTGGTTGACGTAGTCGTACTCGCCGTCTCCTCCTCGCGATCCGATCCGATCCGATCCTACGCCGCAAGTGGCGGTGCCTCCGAGAGATGCACACGTACGGTGCAGCGACGTCTCCTCCTTTCCTTGGTCCAGCAAGTATGGTGGAGAGATAGATTGGATCTGCAGCACGACGGGGTGGTGCTTATGGTGGAGAGTTTCTGCGGCAGGGATTCGCCTACGCGCAGTCGGGAGAGAGAGAGAGAGAGAGAGAGAGAGAGAGAGAGAGAGAGAGAGAGAGAGAGAGAGAGAGAGAGAGAGAGAGAGAGAGAGGTGGAGAGAGAGAGAGGGGTGGAGGGGCAGCAGTTGGACGGCGGCTAGGGTTGGAGTGGGGGGAGGCTGCGTCCCTGCCCTCCATATATAGGGGGCTGGCCGGCCCCTTGACCCCTCCTCCAAGCCCTAGGGCGGCGGCCCAAGGGGTGGAGTGGGGGGCAAGTCATCCCCCCCCCCTCTTCTGGAAGGTTCCCTTAGGGTTTCCCCTAAGGGCTGGCCGGCTGGGCCTTAGGGGCCTTGTGCCCCTGGCCCAAAGTGGCCAGGGCACTTCCCCTTAGGCCCACGCAGGCCACCGACAAGTGGACCCACGTTGGTCCCACTCCGGAACCTTCTGGAACCTTCCGGTAAAATACCGATAAACTCCGAAATGATTCCAAAATCCAAAAACTGCTTTCCTTTATATGAATCTTATTCTCCGGACCATTCCTGAACCTCTCGTGATGTCCTGGGTCTCATCCGAGACTCTGAACACAAAACTCATAAACCAATTATCCATTCTATCCTAGCGTCGATGCACGTTAAATGTGTGACCCTACGGGTTCGAGAATATGCAGACATGATCTTCTATCAATAATCAACAGCGGGATCTAGAAACCCATATTGACTCCCACATATTCATCGATGATCATATCGGATGAAACATGATGCCAGGATTCAATTAATCCCATATATGTATTCCCTTCGTCACACGATATTTTACTTGCCCGAGATTCGATTGTTGGTATCGGCATACCTAGTTCAATCTCGTTCACAGCAAGTACTTTACTCGTTCTGTAATCCGATATCACTTTGTGATTAACTCCTTAACCACGTGCTTGCAAGCGGTGTTGATATCGATTACCGAGTGGGCCTGAAGTATATCTCTCCAACCGGGGAGGGACAAATTCCATCTCGATACATACAACCCAACAAGTACTTTCCGATCACCTGAGAGACACCTTTATGATCACCCTCACATAGGATGACGTTTGATGACCTCAAAGCTTTCTTACGATACCAGGGAGTTGTATTATCTCATGGTCTAAGGAATACAATACTTGACATAGGAAAAAGCTTCGCAAAGATGAACACGATGACACGATCTAATTGCTCTGCTTAATTTGGGTCTGTCCATCATATCATTCTCCTAATGACATGATCTCATTATTAATCGACAACTCATGTCTATGGTTAGGAAACCTTAACCATCATTAATCAATGAGCTAGTACATAGAGGCGTACTAGGGACACGGTGTTGTTCATAAACCACACAAGTATCAAAGTTTCCGCTTAATAAAATTCTAGCATGGAATATAAACTTTATCATGAACAAGAATTATAATAATAACATCTTTATTATTGCCTCTAGGGCATAATTCCAACAGTCTCCCACTTGCACTAGAGTCAATAATCTTGTTTACATCTGGCAACAATCTAACACCCATGGCATTAAGGTGCTGATCATGTTTTGCTCCTGGAAGAGGTTTAGTCAACGGATCTGTGACATTCAAATCCGTATGTACTTTGCTAATCTTCAGATCTCCATCTGCTATATAATCTCGAATTATATGAAAACGGCAGTTGATGTGCTTGGTCTTTGGATGATATCTTGGTTCCTTAGCCAGTGATATGGCGCCAGTGTTGTCGCACAATATCTCTAGTGGGTCCAAGGCACTTGGAACCACACCAAGCTCAGTGATGAAGTTCCTGATCCAAACTCCTTCACTTGACGCTTCTGAAGCAGCCATGTATTCCGCTTCTGTTGTAGATCCCGTGATCACGCTTTGCTTGCAGCTTCTCCAGCTCACAGCTCCACCATTCAAAATATAAACGTATCCTGTCTGATATTTAGAATCATCCGGGTCGGTGTCGAAACTAGCGTCGACGTAACCTTTTACGACGAGATGCTCATCACCTCCATAGACCAAGAACATTTCTTTAGTCCTATTTAAATACTTTAGGATGTTCTTTACGGCTGTCCAGTGTTCCACTCCTAGATTACTTTGGTATCTACTCGTCAAACTAAGAGCATTGGACACATCCGGTATAGTGCATAGCATGGCATACATGATAGAACCTATGGCCGAGGCATATGGCACTTTGCTCATAGCATCTCTATCTTTTACCGTAGCCGGACACTGAGCCTTGCTCAATATCTTACCTCACAACATGGGCAATGAACCTTTCTTTGCTTTATCCATTCTGAACCTTTTCAGAACTTTGTCTAGATATGTACTTTGGCTTAAAGCTATTAGGCGTCTTTGTTTATCTCTATAGATTTTGATGCCTAATATATAAGCAACTTCTCCTAGGTCTTTCATTGAAAAACATTTATTCAAATAACTCTTCACATCGTTAAGCATACCAATGTCATTTCCAATAATCAATATGTCATCCACATATAGTACTAAAAATGTTACCGAGCTCCCACTCACTTTCTTATAGATACAAGCTTCGTAGCAATTTAGAACAAATCCAAAACTCTTGATCACTTGATCAAAACGAAGGTTCCAACTCCGAGATGCTTGCTTCAGTCCATAAATGGAACGCTGAAGTTTGCACACCTTATTAGCATCCTTAGGATCGACAAAACCTTCGGGCTGCATCATATACAACTCTTCATCAATGTTGCCATTGAGGAACGCAGTCTTGACATCCATCTGCCATATTTCATAATCATGAAATGCAGCAATTGCTAATAAAATCTGAATGGACTTAAACATCGCTACGGGAGAGAAAGTCTCATCGTAGTCAACACCTTGAACTTGCCGAAACCTTTTTGCGACAAGCCGACCTTTATAGACAGTAACATTACCATCCGCGTCTGTTTTCTTCTTGAAAATCCATTTGCACTCAACGGCCTTACGGTCGCTAGGAGGGTCCACCAAATTCCATACTTGGTTTTCGCTCATGGATCCCAATTCGGATTTCATGGCCTCTAGCCATTTCTCAGAGTCTGGGCTCATCATTGCTTCCTCATAGTTCGCAGGTTCACTGTTGTGTAACAACAAGACGGTTAAGACAGGGTTGCCGTACCATTCAGGAGTGGCACGTGACCTTGTCAACCTACGAAGTTTAGTAGTAGCATCATTCGAAGTTTCATAATCCTCGTCATTAGCTTCCTCTCTTGTTGGTGCAGAAGGCACTGGAACAATTTCAGGTGTTGCGCTACTCTCCAACTCGAGAGAAGGTTCAATAACCTCGTCTAGCTCTACCTTCCTCCCACTCACTTCTTTCGAGAGAAACTCCTTCTCAAGAAAGGATCTGTTCTTTGCAACAAACACTTTGCCTTCGGATGTGTGGTAGAAGGTATACCCAATCGTTTCCTTAGGGTATACTATGAAGATGCATTTCTCCGCTTTGGGTTCGAGCTTGTCCGGCATCAACTTCTTGACGTAAGCTTTGCATCCCCAAACTTTAAGAAATGACAACTTAGGTTTAGCACCAAACCATAGTTCATACGGTGTCGTCTCAACGGATTTAGATGGTGCCCTATTTAAAGTGAATGCAGCGGTTTCTAATGCATAACCCCAAAATGATAACGGCAAATCTGTAAGAGACATCATTGATCACATCATATCTAATAGAGTTTAATTCCGGCGTTTAGACACACCATTGCGATGTGGTGTTCCGGGTGGCGTGAGTTGCAAAACGATTCCGCTTGCTTTAAGATGCGTGTGAAAATCATAACTCAAATATTCACCTCCATGATCGGATCGTAGAAATTTAATTTTCCTGCTACGATGGTTTTCCACTTCGTTCTGAAATTTTTTGAACTTTTCAAATGTTTCAGATTTATGTTTCATTAAATAGATATACCCATATCTACTTAAGTCATCAGTAAAAGTGAGAAAATAGCGATATCCACCGCGCGTCGAAACACTCATTGGTCCGCATACATCGGTATGTATGATTTCCAATAAGTTCGTTGCTCGCTCCATTATTCCGGAGAACGGGATTTTGATCATCTTGCCCATGAGGCATGGCTTGCACGTGTCAAATGATTCAAAATCAAGAGACTCCAAAAGTCCATCAGAATGGAGTTTCTTCATGCGTTTTACACCAATATGACCTAGACGGCAGTGCCACAAATAAGTTGGATCATCACTCTCTACTTTGCATCTCTTAGCCTCAATGTTATGGATGTGCGTTTCATTGCTCTCGAGATTCAGAAGAAATAAACCATTCACAACAGGTGCATGACCATAAAATATGTTATTCATATAAATAGAACAACCATTATTCTCTGATTTAAATGAATAACCGTCTTGCAATAAACACGATCCAGATATAATGTTCATGCTCAACGCAGGCACATAATAACACTTATTAAGGTTTAAAACTAATCCCGAAGGTAAAACTAAGGAGAGAGTGCCGACGGCCATCACATCAACTTTTGATCCATTGCCAACGCGCATCGTCACCTCATCCCTTGCTAGCCGCTGTCTATTCCGTACCTCCTGTTTCGAGTTACAAATATTAGCAACTGAACCAGTATCATATACCCACGCACTACCACGAGCGCTAGTAAGGTAAACATCAATAACATGTATATCAAATATACTTTTAATGGTGCCAGCCTTCTTGTTCGCTAAGTACTTCGGACAGTTGCGCTTCCAGTGACCCTTGTCCTTGCAATAGAAGCACTCAGTGTCCGACTTAGGTCCAGACTTGAGCTTCTTCTCAGCAGGGGCAACGCGCTTGCCGCTGCCTTTCTTGAAGGATTTCTTTGCACCCTTAGCTTTCTTAAAGCTAGTGGTCTTGTTGACCATCAACACATGATTATCTTTCTTGATATCCACCTCCGCAGCTTCCAGCTTAGCGAAGAGCTCAGTGATCGTATCAGTGGAACCAATTTGATTGCGAGTAACTACAAAACCTTTGTAGCTAGGAGGGAGTGATTGCAGAACTCTGTCAATCTTGAGCTCTTCTGGAATCTTGCAGTCTAGTTGCTCAAGACGTTGAGTGTAGCCCGACATCTTAATGGCGTGCTCACTAACAAAACTCCATTCCTCCATCTTGCAGTTAAAGAACTTTTCAGAGATCTCATATCTCTCTCAGAACGGGCCTGAGTCTGAAACATGGTTTTCAGTTCCTCAAGTATCTCAAAGGGCCCGTCGAACTCCTCAAAACGATTTTGAAGTTCCGGTTCCATAAAAAACAACATGATACTCTTAATCACTCCATAATCATCTTTGCGTGACTGATAAACAGCTTTTTCATCAGCCGGCGCATCAGTAGCAGGGGCGTCACCTAGCGCTTTCTCAAGTACATAGGCTTTTTGTCCGCCAACGAGAATGATTCTCAGATTGCGGAACCAGTTGGTGAAGTTAGACCCATTGTTCTTAAGCTTTTCTTTCTCAGCAAAAACCTTAAAGTTGAAGTTGGACTTAACCATTTGATCTACAAAATTTGCAAATACAATTTAGACTATATTCATGATAACTAGTTCAACTTAATCAAATTACTAGATGAACTCCCACTAAATTCAACATCCCTCAAGTTGTTTAGTGAACACGATCCAAATTCACCACACCTAATCCGATCTTCACGAGAAGAGATGTGGTTTCAATGGTGGACAACAACGTGTCGATCATATCATTCATATGACTCATGTTTAACCTTTCGGCTCGTGTGTTCCGAGGCCATGTATGTATATGCTAGGCTCGTCAAGTCAATCCCAAGTATTTCCGCGTGTGCAAAACTGGCTTGCACCCGTTGTATGTGAACGTAGAGTTTATAGCACCCGATCATCACGAGGTGCTTGAACACGACGAACTTTCGCAACGGTGCATACATGGGGAGAACACAATTTTATCTTGATCTTTAAGTGAGGAATCATCTTATAATGCTACCGTCGCGATCTAAGCATAATAAGATACATAAAAGGATAAACATCACATGCATATAATTTTATGTGACATGGTATAGCCAATCTCCGCGCAATGATCTCCATCTTGTGCGCGCCAGCATGATCTCCATCACTCCACCATGATTGCCTCCACCACGAATAGCAACTACAACTATTGCTAACTACTTAGCGATAAAGTAAAGCTATTATATGGCGTATAAGAAGTTGACACGCAGGTCATATACAATTATAAAGACAACCATACGGCTCCTGCCGGTTGTGAACTCATCGACATGCAAGTCGTGAAATATTACAAAACATGATCATTGCATACATCTCAATTCATACACATCATGTCTTGGGCCATACCATATCACAAAACACTCCCTGCAAAAACAAGTTAGACGCCTCTACTTTTTTGTTGCATGTTTTACGTGGCTTATGGGAGTAACAAGCTAAGAACGATTCTTACCTACGGAAATCCACACCGGTGATATTATGGTTGCTAACATCCGTTGTAAATCCCATGACTACTATAGTGAGAGAAACTGGCATCCACCAGCCGCATGTGTGGAACAAGCCACACGTCAAGTGCGGAGCCGGTCTCGCGAATGAGGTCGCGTAAAGTTAGCCTGGACCGCTTCGATCTCACTATGCCGCGCCATAAGAAATACACAACAAGAGGTTTGCAACAGAAAACATCAACGCCCGCAACAATCATGTTGTGTTCTACTCGTGAAACACATCTACGCATAGATCTAGCTCTGATACCACTAAAGGGTTTCGTAGCATAGTAAATCAAAAAAAATTCTACGGATACGAACAAGAAAGCCAAGATCTAATCTAGGAGATGTAATCAACGAGAGAGATTGATGAGATCTTCATACCCTTGAAGAAATCGCACAGCGGAAACGTTCAACAGAACGTGGTTGACGTAGTCGTACTTGCCGTCTCCTCCTCGCGATCTGATCCTACGTCGCAAGTGGCGGCGCCTTCAAGAGATGCACACATACGGTGCAGCGACGTCTCCTCCTTTCCTTGGTCCAGCAAGTATGGTGAAGAGATATATTGGATCTGCAGCACAACGGCGTGGTGCTTATGGTGGAGAGTTTCTGCGGCAGGGCTTCGCCTACGCGCAGTCGGGAGAGAGAGAGAGAGGTGGAGGGGCAGCAGTTGGACGGCGGCTAGGGTTGGAGCGGGGGGAGGTTGCGCCCCTGCCCTCCTTATATAGGGGGCTGGCCGGCCCCTTGACCCCTCTTCCAAGCCCTAGGGCGGCGGCCCAAGGGGTGGAGTGGGGGGCAAGTCACCCCCCCCCTCTTTTGGAAGGTTCCCTTAGGGATTCCCCTAAGGGCTGGACGGCTGGGCCTTAGGGGCCTTATGCCCCTGGCCCAAAGTGGCCAGGGCACTTCTCCTTAGGCCCACGCAGGCCTCCGACAAGTGGGCCCATGTTGGTCCTGAAGGGTTTCGCGGCATAGTAAATCAAAATTTTCTACGGATGCGAACAGAGGGAAGCCAAGATCTAATCTAGGAGATGCAAACAACGAGAGAGATTGGATTAGATCTTCATACCCTTGAAGATTCGCACAGCGGAACGTTCGTCGGAACGTGGGTGATGTAGTCGTACTCGCTTCTCCTCCTCGCGATCCGATCCGATCCGATCTAGCACCACAAGTGGCGGTGCCTCCGTGAGATGCACACGTGCAGCACCTCGACGTCTCCTCCTTCCTTGGTCCAGCAAGTATGGTGGAGAGATGGGTTGGATCTACAACGCAACGGCGCGGTGCAATTGGTGGAGAGTTTCTGCAGCAGGGCTTCGCCTACACGCAGTCGGGAGGGAGAGAGAGAGAGGAGGGCAGCAGGGCGGCTAGGGTTGAGGAGAAGGTGTGTGTGTGGGGGGGGGTGCGCCCCAAGCCCTCTTTATATAGAGGGGTGGGGCGGCAACCCTAGCCCCTCCCCCAAGCCAAAACCGGCGGCCAAGGAGGAAGAGTGGGGGGCAAGGAAACCCCCCCTCTTCTAGAAGGTCCAATTAGGGTTTTACCCTTGCTGGCCGGTTGGGCCCTATGGGGCCTTGTGCCCTGGCCCAATGCGGCCAGGGAACTCCCTCATAGTCCCATGCCCCCTCCCGGAAGGTGGGGCTGTAGGGGTTCGTAGCATGGAAAACAAAAATTTTCTATCGCATACAAACAAACAAGCCAAGATCTATCTACTAGATTGTAGCAACGAGTCGATGGAATAACTTACCCTCGAAGATTCCAAAGTGTTTAACGAGAGCGGATTCTCGTGGGTGATGTAGTCGTACTCTCTCCGATCTCAAGATCGTGTAGACGATCCTTCCGGCGCTGCGTTCCGGCAGCGCTCCCGCAGTCGGTCACACGTTCGGTACTCGACGAAGACCTTCCTCTCCCTTGTTCCAGCAGGCAGCGGAGGTTGTAGCACTCTCCTTGCGATTCCGGCAGCACAACGGCGTGGTACCGGAAGTAGAGGGGAGATCCCGCAGGGCTTCGCCTTAAGCCTGAGCGAGTATGGTGGAGTATGAGAGGGCTATTAGTGGCCTAGGGATTAGACACACCAATTAGAAGGCTCTAAACCGAAGGCTAGGGCAATTAGAAGCTCTAAACCAAAACGGCTCTAAACCGGAGATTAGAGGATAGGAACTTCTGTGTCTAGAGGAGGGGGCCCTGCCCCTCCTTATATAGGTGGAGGGGCCGGCGGCCAAGGGGAGGGGAGTCCCTCCCCAAGTCGGCTTGGTGGTGCGCCGGCCAAGGGAGGAACCCTCCCCCAATTCGGCCTCCACCAAAACTTCCTTCTCCTCTTTCCGAAAACTGCCGTTTGACTTTTCAAACTTGGATTTAAATAAACCCTTTATTTCGGACAGCGAAGACACCTAGTACATGATGCAATCATACCAACTTGATATGACACACTCATGTACCCCTTCCCCCCCGGAGTGCCGGACATTCCGGAACCTTCTAGAACATTCCCGATGAAAACACCGGAATCATTTCCGAACTCCGAAACGGGACTTTCCTTATATGAATCTTATTCTCCGGACCATTCCGGATCACCTCGTGATATCCCGGATCCCATCTGAGACTCCGAACAACATTCGGTCTCTTTCTCATAATACCATAACTACTCAAAACAACGTCGAATCCTTAAGTGTGTCTCCCTACGGTTCGTGAATTATGCGGACATGATCGAGACACTTCTCCGAACAATAACCAATAGAGGAATCTGGAAATTCATATGGCTCCCACATATTTCTACGATTACTTTGCGATCGAATGAACCACTTACATACGATACCAATTTCCCTTTGTCTCACGATAGTTTACTTATCCGAGGTTATGATCGTCGGTATCTCTGCATACCTAGTTCAACCTCGTTACCGATAAGTACTCTTTTCTCGTTCCCGTGATATGTGATCCCTTGTGAGCCAGTCACATGCTTGCAAGCTAATTGGATGACATTCCACCGAGAGGGCCCAGAGTATATCTATCCGTCATATGGATGGACAAATCCCACTCTTGATCCATGTGTCTCAACCAATACTTTCCGAACACTCAATGCCACCTTTATAGCCACCCAGTTACGGTGTGGTGTTTGATGTCATCAAAGCATCCATCCGGTAAAGGTGATATGCATGATCTCATGGTCGAAGGAATTAGGTTACTATGTATCAGAAAGCATATAGCAATTGAACTATTGAAATGACTTGATCTTTATGCTACGCGTATCTATAGGAGTATGTCCACCATATCATTCTCCTAACGATATGATCTTGTTGTTGATAACATCTCAATGTTCATGATAGGGAAACCACAATCATTAATCAACCAACAAGCTAGTGAAGTATAGAGGCTATACTAGGGACTTCAAATTAAGTTTACAAATCACACAAGTATCAATGTTTCCTTGTTAATACTATTATAGCATGAATGTAAACATTTATCATAAACACAAAGATATAATAATAACTACATTTATTATTGCCTCTAGGGCATATCTCCAACAGGGGCCACGTTGGTACCCTTCCGGAAGGTTCTAGAAGTTTCTGGTACAATAACGATTAACCCGGAACAATTCCGAACTCCAAAAACTGCACTGCCTTATATGAATCTTATTCTCCGGACCACTCCGGAACCTCTCGTGATGTCCCGGATCCCATCCGAGACTCCGAACAAAAACTCATAAACCAATAATCCAATCTATCCTAGAGTCGAGACACGTTAAGTGTGTGACCCTGCGGGTTCGAGAATATGCAGACATGATCTTCTATCAATAATCAACAGCGGGGTCTGGAAACCCATATTGACTCCCACACATTCATCGATGATCATATCGGATGAACCACGATGCCAGGATTCAATCAATCCCATATATATATTCCCTTCGTCTCGTGATATTTTACTTGCCCGAGATTTGATCGTCGGTACCGTCATACCTAGTTCAATCTCGTTCACAGCAAGTACTTAACTCGTTCCGTAATCCGATATCACTTTGTGATTAACTCCTTAACCACATGCTTGCAAGCGGTGTTGATATCGATTACCGAGTGGGCCCGAAGTATATCTCTCCGACTTGGGAGGGACAAATCCCATCTCGATACATACAACCCAACAGATACTTTCCGATCACCTGAGAGACACCTTTATGATCACCCTCTCATAGGATGACGTTTGATGACCTCAAAGCTTTCTTCCGATACCAGGGAGTTGTATTATCTCATGGTCTAAGTAATACAATATTTGACATAAGAAAAGCTTTGCAAAGATGAACACGATGACACGATCTAATTGCTTCGCTTAGTTTGGGTCTGTCCATCATATCATTCTCCCAATGATGTGATCTTATTATTAATCGACAACTCATGTCCATGGTTAGGAAACCTTAACCATCATTAATCAATGAGCTAGTCCATAGAAGCGTACTAGGGACACGGTGTTGTTCACAAACCACACAAGTATTAAAGTTTCCGCTTAATACAATTCTAGCATGGAATATAAAGATTATCATGAACAAGAATTATAATAATAACATCTTTATTATTGCCTCTAGGGCATAATTCCAACAGGTCCCACTCCAGAACCATCTAGAACCTTCTGGTACAATACCGATAAACTCCGAAACGATTCTGAAATCCAAAAACTGCTTTCCTTTATATGAATCTTATTCTCTGGACTATTCCGGAACCTCTCGTGATGTCCCGGGTCTCATCCGAGACTCCGAACAAAAAACTCATAAACCAATTATCCATTCTATCCTAGCGTCGATGCACGTTAAGTGTGTGACCCTACGGGTTCGAGAATATGCAGACATGATCTTCTATCAATAATCAACAGTAGGATCTGGAAACCCATATTGACTCCCACATATTCATCGATGATCATATAGGATGAACCACGATGCCAGGATTCAATTAGTCCCATATATGTATTCCCTTCGTCACACGATATTTCACTTGCCCGAGATTCGATTGTTGATATCGGCATACCTAGTTCAATCTCTTTCACAACAAGTGTAGGGTTTCGTAGCATGGAAAACAAAAAATTTCTATCGCATACAAACCAACAAGCCAAGATCTATCTACTAGATTGTAGCAACGAGTCGATGGAATAACTTACCCTCAAAGATTCCAAAGTGTTTAACGAGAGCGGATTCTCGTGGGTGATGTAGTCGTACTCTCTCCGATCTCAAGATCGTGTAGACGATCCTTCCGGCGCTGCGTTCCGGCAGCGCTCCCGCAGTCGGTCACACGTTCGGTACTCGACGAAGACCTTCCTCTCCCTTGTTCCAGCAGGCAGCGGAGGTTGTAGCAATCTCCTCGCGATTCCGGCAGCACAACGGCGTGGTACCGGAAGTAGAGGGGAGATCCCGCAGGGCTTCGCCTTAAGCCGGAGCGAGTATGGTGGAGTATGAGAGGGCTATTAGTGGTATAGGGATTAGACACACCAATTAGAAGGCTCTAAACCGAAGGCTAGGGCAATTAGAAGCTCTAAACCAAAACGGCTCTAAACCGGAGGTAGAAGATAGGAACTTGTGTGTACTAGGAGGGGAGCCCTGCCCCTCCTTATATAGATGGGAGGGGCCGGCGGCCAAGGGGAGGGGAGTCCCTCCCCAAGTCGGCTTGGTGGTGCGCCGGCCAAGGGAGGAACCCTCCCCCAATTCGGCCTCCACCAAAACTTCCTTCTCCTCTTTCCGAAAACTGCCGTTTGACTTTTCAAACTAGCCGTTTGACTTTTCAAACTAGGATTTAAATAAACCCTTTATTTCGGACAGAGAAGACACCTAGTACATGATGCAATCATACCAACTTTGATATGACACACTCATGTACCCCTTCCCCCCCGGAGTGCCGGACATTCCGGAACCTTCTAGAACATTCCCGATGAAAACACCGGAATCATTTCCGAACTCCGAAACGGGACTTTCCTTATATGAATCTTATTCTCCGGACCATTCCGGATCACCTCGTGATATCCCGGATCCCATCCGAGACTCCGAACAACATTCGGTCTCTTTCTCATAATACCATAACTACTCAAAACAACGTCGAATCCTTAAGTGTGTCTCCCTACGGTTCGTGAATTATGCGGACATGATCGAGACACTTCTCCGAACAATAACCAATAGAGGAATCTGGAAATTCATATGGCTCCCACATATTTCTACGATTACTTTGTGATCGAATGAACCACTTACATACGATACCAATTTCCCTTTGTCTCACGATAGTTTACTTATCCGAGGTTATGATCGTCGGTATCTCTGCATACCTAGTTCAACCTCGTTACCGATAAGTACTCTTTTCTTGTTCCCGTGATATGTGATCCCTTGTGAGCCAGTAACATGCTTGCAAGCTAATTGGATGACATTCCACCAAGAGGGCCCAGAGTATATCTATCCGTCATATGGATGGACAAATCCCACTCTTGATCCATGTGTCTCAACCAATACTTTCCGAACACTCAATGCCACCTTTATAGCCACCCAGTTACGGTGTGGTGTTTGATGTCATCAAAGCATCCATCCGGTAAAGGTGATATGCATGATCTCATGGTCGAAGGAATTAGGTTACTATGTATCAGAAAGCATATAGCAATTGAACTATTGAAATGACTTGATCTTTATGCTACGCTTATCTATAGGAGTATGTCCACCATATCATTCTCCTAACGATATGATCTTGTTGTTGATAACATCTCAATGTTCATGATAGGGAAACCACAATCATCTATCAACCAACAAGCTAGTGAAGTATAGAGGCTATACTAGGGACTTCAATTTAAGTTTACAAATCACACAAGTATCAATGTTTCCTTGTTAATACTATTATAGCATGAATGTAAACATTTATCATAAACACAAAGATATAATAATAACTACATTTATTATTGCCTCTAGGGCATATCTCCAACAGTCTCCCACTTGCACTAGAGTCATCTAATCTAGATTACATGGTAATATACCGAACACCCATGGCAGTTTGGTGTTGGTCATGTTTTGCCCTCGGGAGAGGTTTAGTCAACGGATCCGCCACATTCAGATCTGTGTGTACTTTGCAAATCTTTATATCCCCATCTTGGATATGTTCTCGAATAGCGTGAAAACGTAGCTTGATGTGCTTCAGCTTCTTGTGTGACCTTGGTTCTTGCGCATTGGCTATGGCACCCATGTTATCACAGTAGATAGACATTGGGTCCAGCGCACTAGGAACCACACTTAGCTCTGTAATGAACTCTTTCATCCATATCGCTTCTTGTGAAGCCTCCGAAGCAGCCATGTATTCCGATTCAGTTGAAGATCTCGCCACAACGCTTTGCTTTGCACTCCTCCAGCTAACTGCTGCACCATTCAAAATAAATACGTATCCGGATTGTGATTTAGAATCATCCGGATCGGTGTTCCAACTAGCATCGGTGTAACCATTAACAACGAGTTGTTCATCACCTCCATAAGAAAGAACCATATCCTTAGTTCTTCTCAAGTACTTAAGGATGTTTTTGACCGCTGTCCAATGATCCACTCCTGGATCACTTTGATATCTGCTAGTTAAACTAACAGCATATGCAATGTCGGGTCTAGTACATAGCATGGTACATTAGAGATCCTATGGCTGAGGCATAGGGAGTCTTACTCATCCTTTCTCTATCTTCTGCCGATGTCGGACTTTGAGTTTTACTCAAGGTCGTATTGGGCAACATGGGCAAGAACCCTTTCTTGCTTTCTTCCATTCCAAACCTCTTTAGAACTTTGTCCAAATATGTACTCTGTGACAATGATATTTGGCGTTTCGATCTATCTCTGTAAATCTTTATGCCTAATATGTAAGCTGCTTCGCCAAGATCCTTCATTGAAAAACTATTATTCAAATATTCCTTGACACTATTAAGAAGGTCTACATCATTCCCAATCAATAATATGTCATCCACATATAGTATTAAGAATGCTACAGAGCTCCCACTCACTTTCTTGTAAATACAAGCTTCTCCATAAGTTTGTATAAAACCAAAACTTTTGATTACCTTATCAAAACGTTGATTCCAACTTCGGGATGCTTGCTTCAATCCATAGATGGACCGTTGAAGTTTGCATACCTTGTTAGCATATTTAGGATCGACAAAACCTTTGGGTTGCATCATATACAACTCTTCATCAATGTCTCCATTGAGGAATGCTGTTTTGACATCCATCTGCCATATCTCATAATCATAATATGCAGCGATTGCTAACATAATCCTCACAGACTTTAGCTTCGCTACTGGTGAGAAAGTCTCATCGTAGTCAACTCCTTGAATTTGTCGAAACCCTTTTGCGACAAGTCGAGCTTTATAGACAGTAACATTACCATCAGCATCTGTTTTCTTCTTGAAAATCCATTTGTTCTCGACGGCCTTTCGGCCATCCGGTAAGTCCACCAAAGTCCATACTTGGTTTTCGTACATGGATCCAATCTCGGATTTCATGGCTTCTTGCCATTTATTGGAATCTGGGCTCATCATCGCTTCCTCATATGTCTCGGGGTCATCGGTGTTGTCCACCAACATGACATTCATAACGGAATCATACCAATCTGGAGTGGTACGAGTTCTCGTTGACCTCCGAAGCTCTGTAGCAACTTCAAACGAAGTTTCATGATCACCATCATTAGATTCCTCTCTTATTGGTGCAGGCACCATAGGAACTTCTTCCGGTGCTGCGCTACTCGCAATCTCGAGAGAAGGTTCGACAACCTCGTCGAGTTCTACTTTCCTTCCAGTCACTTCTTTCGAGAGAAATTCCTTCTCTAGAAAGGATCCATTCTTGGCAACGAAGATCTTGCCTTCGGATCTATGATAGAAGGTATACCCAATAGTTTCCTTCGGGTATCCTATGAAGACGCATTTTTCCGCTTTGGGTTCAAGCTTGTCCGGCTGTAACTTCTTTACATAGGCTTTGCATCCCCAAACTTTAAGGAATGACAATTTAGGTTTCTTCCCAAACCATAATTCATACGGTGTCGTTTCAACGGATTTAGACGGTGCCCTATTTAAAGTGAATGCGGCTGTTTCTAATGCATAACCCCAAAATGATAGCGGTAAATCTGTAAGTGACATCATAGAACGAACCATATCTAAGAGAGTTCGATTACGACGTTCGGACACACCATTACGCTGTGGTGTTCCCGGCGGTGTCAATTGTGAAAGTATTCCGCATTTCTTCAAATGCTCGCCAAACTCGTAACTTAGATATTCACCTCCACGATCAGAACGTAGAAATTTAATCTTCTTGTTACGTTGATTCTCTACCTCACTTTGAAATTCCTTAAACTTCTCGAAAGTTTCGGACTTATGTTTCATGAAATAGATATACCCATATCTACTCAAGTCATCCGTGAAGGTAAGAACATAACGATAACCACCGCACGATGCTACACTCATTGGACCACACACATCGGTATGTATGATTTCCAATAAGTCCGTAGCTCGCTCCATCATACCAGAAAATGGAGTCTTAGTCATTTTTCCCATCAGACATGCTTCGCATCTTTCAAGTGATTCAAAATCAAGTGATTCAAGAAGTCCATCGGAATGGAGTTTCTTCATACGTTTCACTCCAATGTGACCAAGACGACAGTGCCACATATAGGTCGAATTATCGCTTGATTTCAAACGTTTAGCCTCAATGTTGTTGATATGTGTATTTCCACTATCGAGATTCAATAAGAATAGACCATCTATCAAAGGTGCATGTGCATAAAACATATTACTCATATAAATCGAACAACCATTATTCTCGGATTTAAACAAGTAACCGTCTCGCAATAAACAAGATCCCGATATAATGTTCATGCTCAACGCAGGCACCAAATAACAATTATTTAAGTATAAAACTAATCCCGATGGTAGATGAAGGGGTAGCGTGCCGACCGCGATCACATCAACCTTTGATCCATTTCCCACGCGCATCGTCACCTCGTTCTTCGCTAGCTTCCGTTTATTCTGCAGCACCTGTTTCGAGTTACAAATATGAGCAACCGAACCAGTATCAAATACCCAGGCACTACTACGAGTACTAGTGAGATACACATCAATAACATGTATATCAGATATACCTTTCTTCTTGATGTTGCCGTTCTTCAAATCCGCCAAGTACTTTGGGCAATTCCGCTTCCAGTGACCTTCTCCCTTGCAGTAAAAGCACTCAGTATCAGGCTTAGGTCCAGCCTTGGTCTTCTTCGTCGGCGTGGTAACTTTCTTACCACCCTTCTTGAAGTGTCCCTTTTGCTTAGACTTGCCTTTCTTGAATTTGGTGGTCTTATTGACCAACAACACTTGGTGCTCTTTCTTGATCTCCACTTCTGCAGATTTCAACATGGCAAAGAGTTCTGGCAACGTCTTATTCATGTTCTGCATGTTGTAGTTCATCACAAAGTTCTTGTAACTTGGTGGTAGTGATTGGAGTACACGGTAAATCCCCAAAGCATTAGGAATCACTATACCCAAGCTTTGAAGTTTGTTTGCGTGCCCAGACATCTTAAGCACATGCTCACTGACGGAGCTGCCCTCTTCCATCTTGCAGTTAAAGAACTTTTCAGAAGCCTCATAGCTTTTAATTGCCGCATGAGTCTCAAAAATCAATTTGAGATCCTCGACAATATCATATGGGTCTGAATCCTCAAACCTTTTCCGAAGCTCCGATTCCAAACCATACAAGATAGCACACTGAACTATGGAGTACTGATTCTTCCGAGCAAGGTAAACATTCTTTACTTCATCGGGAGCATCATCTGCAGGTGGGTCACCCAGCGGTGCATCCAGCACATAGGTCAAATTACCAGCTGTGAGGACAATCCTCAAATTGCGGAACCAATCCGCGAAGTTGCTTCTATTGTTTTTCAACTTTTCTTTCTCTAGGAACGCATTAAAATTGATGGTAGGGGCTGCCATTGATCTACAACATATTTGCAATAGTTTAGACTAAGTTTATGATAAATTGAGTTCAAATTAATTAATAAAGTTAATCTAGGTGAACTCCCACTCAAAACAATATCCCTCACATTGTTTTAGTGATCACACGAACCAAATCCACCACATCAACACCGATCATCACGAGAGTTGATATAGTTTCAATGGCGAACAATCGTCATGTTCATCATATCTACTATATGATTCATGCTTGTAACACCCTCAGAATCGGACCTATGCAAGTTTTAGCGAAATCCGCCAAACCCGCATAGAAACGATTCAAAGGTGCCCACCAGGCACTTTCGTGCGGGTGGAAAACGAAGTAATAACATTACACAACAGTCCTCGATGGGACCCAATGAACAGGTATATATACAGCGGCGACTCAATGAGTCAAGATTACAGATATAATATACAAAGATCCAAATCACCTGGTAAACGATAGAGCGCCCAGCTACGGACAAGATGCAAATGGGGCTAAGAGCCCTGAAGAATAACCAATGGCGTCCATAACCCTGCCCAGGCCAAGCCGGAAGGGTAACCCTGCTAACGACGTCGATCTCAAAACCTGCTTAAACAAAAGGGGTGCCGACAAAGGGCAAAGGAAAAAGAGGAGCGTCAGTACTGAGGCCAGTACACGGCGAGACTAGAATTCGGCGGTCCTCGCCTATATAGGTATGGTGGACTGAGCGGCAGCGGCAGCATGCACTAAACAACCTATAGAGACTCGATACAACTGGCGGCAATCAGAGAGGGGTAAGAAAGATCTATTCGGAACCAACCTGATACTACCATCAAACAAACCCATCCTGGCGTTTCCCCCTCGAGACCAAACGAGGAAGTCAACCGAGGAACTCACACAGTTGGCAGTTTTATTTATTCAGTTATCGTTGCAGCAATTACTAGTCAGGTTTAGATAATCATCCTGATAAAAATAAGAAGTGGGCACTTTTAGTTAACCATTCCGTTATAGTTACAACACTTACTAATCAGATACAGATAGCATGAGATAACCCAAAAACCCAGCAGTTGTGGGTACTTTTATTTAGCCATTCCGTTGTAGTTGCAATACTTACTAGTCAGGTACAATGGTCGCAAGCGACGCTCCAAACAAGCAATTGTGGGCAGTATTATTTAGCCATTCCATTATGGTGAAGCTGATTACTAGTCATTATAAAGTCAAATTTATAGCAATAAAATTTAGTTATGCTTGTCTATGATCGAGATACTGTGCTCCAAGTCGTCCATAACCGCGGACACGGCTTTCAGAAAGTTTTAACCCGGCCGGGGTGCACAAATAGCAACACACACACGATCAACCTCGGAAAAACCAAATCAAAACCCAACGAGGTCTTCACGACAGAGCAATCACAAGATTCAGAAATATTTCAGGGGGCCACCCCATTGAGTAGATCCGCAACGAAGTAAGCTAGCTCCGAGACGGACTCAAGGTTTGCGTCAATGGCTGTAAACGACTGGGAACCCGAAAGTGTGACTGGGCTTGTCGATACCGCGAAAACATTCCGCTTACCTAAACAGTACAGTGTGCTCCTCGCACAATTTAAATAAAGCAGTAAAGCATGGCATAAGTACAGGATCGTAAATAAAACCTCAAACTAGTTTGTGGCCCCAAGAAATAAGACGGAATCAAGCTCTGGCTAAGGGGGGCCATAATTCCCCGTATGTGGATAGTGCGATAAATCAAGGAACAGGTATCAAGTACTCGGGGTCCTACGGGACACAAGTGGGCATTCGAAAACCAAATATTTTCTATCACCCACCGATGCCTCTGCTTACTTCAATTTTAGTTGTTAAACAGGAATTAAAGTGAACGATAAGTAAAACTATGATCATCTCCAACAACAACATGCGGCAATACATCATCACGGTGGCACTTGACGACACGCAACAGCAATTGAGCAAGCGAGTACGACGCGCAAGTCCAGCTATCTACCAAACAACAGGTCCTAGGATGTGTCCAAGGCAATATAGGGCTGCACGGTATAACACAGGTACGGAAACTAAAGCATCGCAACACAGATAGCAATAGGTCAACAGGAGGGAATAAATACTATAAAAGTAAGATAGGTAGAAAGGGGGAGATGCTCGCCTGAAAACATTGTCGAAGGTTCAACCGAAGATCGGGTCGACACTCGCATCAACTCAACGGCCTTATCCACGAAGAAGCAAAACACTAGAATAAACACCGGGTGCAATATTTAATACAACGGCAGAAGATCGGCATGATGCATGTATGATGCATGGCATGGCAAGGTGCGATGCAATTAGGTCATATTAAACGGAACCGGGGTCCCGACAATTAATTAGGGGGTTCATGTTATTTAGATACCCCGCAATTTAAAAGTTGTTTTAACAAGGCAAGATTATATCACCGGTTCGCTACACAAGTTTAAATGAGGCCAATATGAGACTAGATTTGCCCGCATATGGGCCCCATATTTAATTATAAGATGAATCGGCATAAGGCCCCCAAACCACATGACAAGGATGCATGCATGAACAGTTTAATATGCAACCATTTGTATTATATTATAAAATAGGGTTTCGGGAAGGGGTTCACACGTTTAGGGTTCGGCAGATCTTGGGGTGCCGGGGGTTCGGGGTTCGACAGGGTCCAGGGTTCGACGGGTTCGGACTCGGCGGGATCGTTCTCGGATAACTGGGGTAGGTCTTGGCGTTCCGCGAGGAAGGGCTTGGTGGTTCTGACTTCACTTGTCGGTGCCGGACTCGGTTGCGGTAGATCTTGGCCATGTCGAAGTTCTTGCCGAAGGTTCGTCGAGGGTCACCGGTTCGGTACGGTCTTCATGCGGTAGATCTTGTCGAGTTCACTGCAACGGCCTTGTGGTTCCGATGACGAACTTGGCGGTTATCTAGTGGCACCATGTACACCCCTCGAGCCCATCGGCATTGAGCCGGTCTTGTCGGCACGATCTGGGTGGTGGTGGGCTTTCGACGACACCAGATACTCGTGGCCATCTCGCTGATTTTAACTGAAGGTCACCTGAAACATAACTGCAGCTCACTTAGCCCAGCCATCTGACGAGACAACACCTAGAACAAGACAAAGCTCGGTGAAGGACATGGTCGAGGTGGACACCGGGATCGCCCTCAGTCTCGCTGCTGTCCGCGGCAGAAGGAGGTGGCGAGGTCAGCAAGGAAGATGGCTCGGGATGGACGGGCCCCTGGCGGCAGGAATCGGTGACGCCGGCCACTGTTTGAGGACAGGGCCGATGGTGGGCTCCTGGACGGCGGGAGGCTCGCAGAGGATGGCGGAGCAGGCCGCCGGCGGGTCCGTGGGGACGAAGGCGAGGCTGAGCGGTTGCCGCGGGGCATCGAGGGAGGCGGGGCCGACGAAGGCGCGGGGGAGGGCGGCGCTCGCAGGCGGGGCGGCTCGCGAGCGGTGGCGGCGCCAGAGAAGGTGAGCGGCGGCGGGGTCATGGAGAGCGGGGGTGCGCGGAGGCGGTGGTTGGCGGCGCAAGCCGGCGGCTAGCGGCGGCAGATGATGGAGCAGGGCGGCGCGGCAGGCGAGGGGCGGAAGGAGGCTCGGCGGCGGAGAACCTTGGTGGCGAGCGGGGGAGGGCGAGCCGGGGCGGGGCGGATGGAGAAGCGGCGAGGAGCAGAGTAGAAGGCGGAGGCGCGGCTCGCCGGCGGGAGGAAGCCGGTGAGGGAGAGGAAGAAGGGAAGCAGAGAGGCAGGGGCGTGTGCGGGACGGAGGAGAGGAGAGCGGCGGGTGCGGGATGGGAAAGAGAGGGAGGAGGGAGGACGCGTCGGTGGGGGACAGGGGCCAGCGGGTGGGACCGAGCATGGGCCAGGGTGCTGGGACTGGGGCAGGGGGAGAGGAGGGGCTGCGCGCGTGGGGCCCAGCTGCAGCGGCGTGCGTGCGGTGTGTGTTGTGTGGGTGTGGTGAGAGAGGGTTGAGAGGAGAGAGAGGAGGTTGAGTGACGTGGCGGCATCTGGTAGGCTAGGGGGAGGGGAGAGGGGGAGGTGGCAGGTTGCTATTGGGTGGGGTGATGTGGAGAGGAGGGCTGGGTAGGTAGGTTGGTAGGTTTAGGAATTAGGTGGACCGTTTTGAACATGGGGGTGGTCGTTCGGGTCGGGTCGGCCCGTTCGACTGCCCCCACTAAAAATAATGTAATATTTTATTTACTTCCAAATGCACCGTTGCAAAACATAGTTGGTCAAAACAAAATATTCCGGAGAACCGGGCCTTGCGTTTGAATTAAGATGGGGCGTTTGGAAAACAAATCGGCTTTGCGAAAATAGTTTTTGACAAACAACATATGATGATGACGATGCAATGCACAAATTCAACGCGATTTTCTAGTAGTGGTTTTGCGGGATGCCACAATGCTTTACCTTTCGGTGATCCGTGTTCCGAGACCATGTATGTACATGCTAGGCTCGTCAAGATCAAACCTTAGTTTCCGCATGAGCAAATCTGGCTTGCTCACGTTGTATACACTTGCGGAATCTAACACACCCGATCATCACGTGGTGCTTCGAAACAACAAGCTTTAGCAACGGTGCTAACTAAGGGTGAACACTTTATGACTTGAAATTCATGTCCATGAGGGATCATCTTATAATGCTACCGTCGTCTACCAAGCAATACAAGATTCATAAAGGATTAACATCACATGCAATTCAATATATATGTGATATGATATGGCCTTTCTTCTTCGTGCTTCCGATCTCTATCTTCAACCACGAACATGATCTCCATCATCACCGGCATTGCATCAAGGTCAATGACGCCTCTCCATGGTTGTCGTCCACCGGCTTCAACTATTACAACTACTTTGAATAGACACGCGGGTCTTAACATAAATTAAAGACAACCATATGGCTCCTGCCGGTTGCCAACTTACAATAAGGAACATTGCATACAAAATCACAATCATGGCCATATCACATCACTGCACACCCCTGCAAAACAAAGTTAGACGCCTCTACTTTCTTTGCATATTTTACGTGGTTTGGGGCTTTCAATAAGTGTCGTTCTAACTTACGAACAAGAACCACAACATTGATACTAGTATTGTTAATCGCCCGTTGTAAATTGGATCTTAACTATGCTAGGAGAAACAGGCACCCGCAAAGCCACTTATGCAATACAAGTTGCATGTCAAGCGTGGAGCAAGTCTCATGAACGAGGTCATGTAAGGTTAGCCCGGGCCGCTTCATCCCAACATACCGCAAGATGCAAAGTACACAAGAAGCAATCGACAATAAAAGCATCAACGCCCACAATGACCATTGTGTTCTACTCGTGCAACAGATCTACATATAGACACGGCTCTGATACCACTGTAGGGTTTCGTAGCATGGAAAACAAAAAATTTCTATCGCATACAAACCAACAAGCCAAGATCTATCTACTAGATTGTAGCAACGAGTCGATGGAATAACTTACCCTCGAAGATTCCAAAGTGTTTAACGAGAGCGGATTCTCGTGGGTGATGTAGTCGTACTCTCTCCGATCTCAAGATCGTGTAGACGATCCTTCCGGCGCTGCGTTCCGGCAGCGCTCCCGCAGTCGGTCACACGTTCGGTACTCGACGAAGACCTTCCTCTCCCTTGTTCCAGCAGGCAGCGGAGGTTGTAGCAATCTCCTCGCGATTCCGGCAGCACAACGGCGTGGTACCGGAAGTAGAGGGGAGATCCCGCAGGGCTTCGCCTTAAGCCGGAGCGAGTATGGTGGAGTATGAGAGGGCTATTAGTGGTCTAGGGATTAGACACACCAATTAGAAGGCTCTAAACCGAAGGCTAGGGCAATTAGAAGCTCTAAACCAAAACGGCTCTAAACCGGAGGTAGAAGATAGGAACTTGTGTGTACTAGGAGGGGAGCCCTGCCCCTCCTTATATAGATGGGAGGGGCCGGCGGCCAAGGGGAGGGGAGTCCCTCCCCAAGTCGGCTTGGTGGTGCGCCGGCCAAGGGAGGAACCCTCCCCCAATTCGGCCTCACCAAAACTTCCTTCTCCTCTTTCCAAAAACTGCCGTTTGACTTTTCAAACTAGCCGTTTGACTTTTCAAACTAGGATTTAAATAAACCCTTTATTTCGGACAGCGAAGACACCTAGTACATGATGCAATCATACCAACTTTGATATGACACACTCATGTACCCCTTCCCCCCGGAGTGCCGGACATTCCGGAACCTTCTAGAACATTCCCGATGAAAACACCGGAATCATTTCCGAACTCCGAAACGGGACTTTCCTTATATGAATCTTATTCTCCGGACCATTCCGGATCACCTCGTGATATCCCGGATCCCATCCGAGACTCCGAACAACATTCGGTCTCTTTCTCATAATACCATAACTACTCAAAACAACGTCGAATCCTTAAGTGTGTCTCCCTACGGTTCGTGAATTATGCGGACATGATCAAGACACTTCTCCGAACAGTAACCAATAGAGGAATCTGGAAATTCATATGGCTCCCACATATTTCTATGATTACTTTGCGATCGAATGAAACACTTACATACGATACCAATTTCCCTTTGTCTCACGATAGTTTACTTATCCGAGGTTATGATCGTCGGTATCTCTGCATACCTAGTTCAACCTCGTTACCGATAAGTACTCTTTTCTCGTTCCCGTGATATGTGATCCCTTGTGAGCCAGTCACATGCTTGCAAGCTAATTGGATGACATTCCACCGAGAGGGCCCAGAGTATATCTATCCGTCATATGGATGGACAAATCCCACTCTTGATCCATGTGTCTCAACCAATACTTTCCGAACACTCAATGCCACCTTTATAGCCACCCAGTTACGGTGTGGTGTTTGATGTCATCAAAGCATCCATCCGGTAAAGGTGATATGCATGATCTCATGGTCGAAGGAATTAGGTTACTATGTATCAGAAAGCATATAGCAATTGAACTATTGAAATGACTTGATCTTTATGCTACGCTTATCTATAGGAGTATGTCCACCATATCATTCTCCTAACGATATGATCTTTTTGTTGATAACATCTCAATGTTCATGATAGGGAAACCACAATCATCTATCAACCAACAAGCTAGTGAAGTATAGAGGCTATACTAGGGACTTCAATTTAAGTTTACAAATCACACAAGTATCAATGTTTCCTTGTTAATACTATTATAGCATGAATGTAAACATTTATCATAAACACAAAGATATAATAATAACTACATTTATTATTGCCTCTAGGGCATATCTCCAACAACAAGTACTTTACTCGTTTCGTAATCCGATATCACTTTGTGATTAACTCTTTAACCACGTGCTTACAAGCGGTGTTGATATCGATTACCGAGTGGGCCCGAAGTATATCTCTCTGACTCGGGAGGGACAAATTCCATCTCGATACATACAACCCAACAAGTACTTTCCGATCACCTAAGAGACACCTTTATGATCACCCTCACATAGGATGACGTTTGATGACCTTAAAGCTTTCTTCCGATACCAGGGAGTTGTATTATCTCATGGTCTAAGGAATACAATGCTTGACATAGGAAAAAAGCTTCGCAAAGATGAACACGATGACACGATCTAATTGCTCTGCTTAATTTGGGTCTGTCCATCATATCATTCTCCTAATGACATGATCTCATTATTAATCGACATCTCATGTCTATGGTTAGAAATCTTAACCATCATTAATCAATGAGCTAGTCCATAGAGGCGTACTAGGGACACGGTGTTGTTCATAAACCACACAAGTATCAAAGTTTCCGCTTAATACAATTCTAGCATGGAATATAAACTTTATCATGGACAAGAATTATAATAATAACATCTTTATTATTGCCTCTAGGGCATAATTCCAACACCGACGTGGCACCGGTCAACGAGGGTCAGACTAGTTTAGGACCTCCCGTGACACACTTATGAAACAATTGGGACCTAGACGTGCAATTTTAAAGAATAGGGACTAATGTGAAGGCACCTGAAAAAAATTAGGACCGCTCGTGCGGTTATCTCTAGCGATTACACTCTCGGTAGGATCGTAAATGATACGATCACTCGGGGATCGCGCGACTCGCGTCCCCCGGCTCCTCGCTGCGACGTGTGTCTCTGCCGGACACAACGATACATGTGGGGTCCATCACAACCTTCTTATCTCTTTAGGACTCTCCTCCTCCACTCATTTATTTGGTTAATCTCTTTCTTATCCAACCCTTCGCATGCCCAGCTTCTAGACTTCTATCCCCAACTTCTTCAATCGTGCCTGCCACCATATATCCTAAAAAGGACCTCGATCTGCTACAGATGCTCGCGCCATCTCCCTATCTCCTGCAGTCGTTGCCTCTCTTGCCAGCCGCCGTGCGTCCAGGTGCCGTTCTGCTCCCATTCGAGCGACACCGGCCCACCGCTGTAGATCCTGAATGGGCCCTGCTACAGATGCTCATCGGTGCTACTACACGTGACGGCCGGTGTTGCTACAGACACGGCTGCCGAGGCTGCTACACGCGGCCATGGACCCTGCGACACGTAGTCGCCGGGGTTGCTACACGCGGCCACCGCTCCTGCTACACGCAACCATTATCGTTGCTATAGACGGCGGGCGGCGCTTCTACAAGTGGTCGACGGGGGGTGATGCACGCTGATGTCGCCCTTGCTACACGCGGCCACCGGGGTTGTTACACGCGGTCGTCGCCCTTGCTACACGCGGCCGCTAGGGATGCTATAGACGGTCGCCACCCTTGCTATAGACGGCCGCCGAGGTTTCTACACGGGCGGCGGTGATTTTCTGCTGTGGGCGATGCGCGCTCTGCTACTAGCTGCAGGAGGCGCTGATACAAGGGTTTGGCAGTGCTGCTACCGTTGTGGCGACGTCTTCCCCGACAACTTTGCCCTTCTCCAGCGACGCGACTTCTCCGGCACCTTCTCCGGCAAAGTTGATTGGGAGAGCGGGATGGGATAGGAGAAGGGCCTGGTTTTTGTTAATAGGGAGAGAGAAGGTTTGAGAAGAGGAGAACGCACGCGAAAGTCTTTTGTTAACCAGGCAAAAGGACATGTGTCGGGCTGTCGACCCGGGGGATCGGGGGCAATTATCCGCCGGGGGACGCCTAACACTATCCATAATCTATATACTCCGGTTCAAATGACCCGATGATGACAAATGCCTTCCCCTCCCTCCTCCACTCCCCGGTCGATGAGTAAGGCCACCATGACAGCTTACTCCCGTCCCTCTTCCACGGTCCAGCTCCCTCGCTTCACCATGTTGGTTAGAGCATCTCCAGCAGAGGCGTCAAAATAGCGTTGCATTAAAATAACTGCTTTTTTACCGCGCGCGCTGCAAACCTCCTCCAGCAGATGCGCTAAAATACCATGCGCTGCAAATTTTTAGCGCGGCGCTGCATTTTGCGCTATTCGGAGCGCAATATATCCGGCTCCGGCTACAACGCGCACTATCGCTCGCGACGCGCGGGAAGAACCAACCGCTCGGAAAATCCCCCGCGCGCGACCTCTCCCCTCTTCCTTCTCCTCCGCGCGGCCGCCGGCGCAACTCCGACGATGGACGGCTCCTCCGGCACCCCTCCCTACTCTGTCCCGCCCGTAGCCGGCGCCGATGCAATCCCGCCAACGACCGCGCCAAATCCCTAGTGGTGGCGCCGCCGCGGGGTCGGCCGCCACTCGCGCCCTCTTCGTGCCGCCGCGAACAAGCAACGGTGCAGCACTGCTGCCCATCGCGCCTCCACCGAGGGGAAAGAGCACCACAAAGCGCAGCGCGACGGCGGTGGGGACGGGTCCGGCTACCAAACTGAAGGCACCGTGGAACGGCGCCGCGGCTCACCGCGCGCAGGCTGCAGCGGTCCCGCAAGCGCCTCCCACCTCCACTCCGCCTCCACCGACTCCTCGACGGGCGCCAACCGCAGCCGCCGTTGCCGCATGCAACGTGCTCGATGAAATGGCAACTAGGTACAAATTCTCTTTTTTCTTGTTCTTTACATACATGCGAGTGTCATAGTAGGATTGTGAAATTTGTGTTAATTGTAGTGTCGATGACGATAGTTTCTTGGAGACTATGGAGGTTGCCGGTTCATCTTTTGCTCAAACGCAAAATGAAGATGAAAATGCGATGGATGAAGAGGTGGTGGAGGAGTATGAGGAGGTGGATGAGGAAGGGGAGGGCATGGTGGAAGCGCCGGTGGGTAGGAAGGCAAAAATAGGCGGGGCACGACGCTGGAGGCACATATGATATGCGCCTAGCATAACGTTTTAGGTGTGCCTCGCATAACCTTTTCTCTAGTAGTGACGGGTGGCATGGGTCTGGTCTTGGAAGCATGGGTGGGATGAGTGGGCAAGGCGCCATGGGTGGCATGGGAGCACCACCGGGAGGATTCATGGCCTCCTTGGTTGATCCATCTCCGTGTACCAATGAAGCATATGGAGATTCAACCGGCAACACCATCGTCTAAGACTCCGATGAAGATGCCCAACATGGAGGTGACAAGTGATGAAGATGATGTGTGTATGTTGAGTCTAAAATTTGTGTTTGAACTATGTCATTTGTGTTTGAACCATGTCATTTGTGGATGAACTATGTCATTTGTGCTTGAACTATATCATTTAGGTGGTTGGAGGATTTTTAGAGCCATTTATGCATGAATTTTTTGGTCCATTTTAATCTTCTTTATGATGGTTGCAATTGTGTTTTTGGTTTGCGCCTGTAGCGCGCGCTGTATTTTGCAGCATCTGGTGAAGGCACAAAATTCGCTAAAACAGCACGCGCTGCATTTTAGCGCCTCCGACGGAGGTAGCGTGATTTTACAGCGCTCAAAACACGATAGCGCGCTCGATACGAGATTTTCAGCGCTCCAATTTTAAGGACATGCGGTGGCGAGGCTGAGTCCCCCATGTCTGAAGCAGGGTGCGTGCAGAGAGCCTGAAGCAGCAGCATATGAGGTGTTCTGCAAATTTAATTTGAGAAAAAAATGATACTATTTGAATTGAAGAATTGAAAAGAAAAGCTGAGTTCAGAGTCCAAGAGGACCTGCGTTTTCATTGTATCCAAAAACTACTAATACATCACGTTATTATTAACTCTACCAGCCATGCACAGACTCATTCTTAAACAAGCACAAAATATGCTACTGCTGCCAGGAATCAATCAACTCTTGACACATGCTAACAGCAAGACACGCTGCACCACAGACCCTTAAATGAGGAGTAATCATAAACAGCGACTCTGAGCACACACAGACAAGGAATACTGCAAGAACGGAGATATCAATTAGCTCAACAGATAACCACAACCTGGACATCGTAATTCCAAGGAACTACTACTTGACACTATTAGAGGTCATTTAGATATCCATCATTTGGCCTGAAATCTTAGAATTTATTTTGCAATTCCATCCCTACGTTGTTTGGTTGGCACGAAATTGAACCGTCATTTCATTTGACAAATCCATTGAAATATCCCCATGTGTAAACCTGATTCCTATCTCAGACCTGTCATTTTCAAATTCCGGTGACGGCCAAACATGCACTTTGTTTTTGAAATCATAATATAAATGAAATGAATCCATGTACTGGATGCCAAAGACCTCTTACAGATATTCTTCTTATAAAAAAAAGCACAAAAGATTAAAACAATCTACCAGCTCCCGCCGTGTCCCGCCACCAAAACCACAGCACGTTCAGCGTCTGCGATCCTAGTTTCTTCCTTCATATCCCCAGGAGACCAAAACCTCTTCCTGTTTGGTAGCTTCTGCCACGTCTCTAAACAACCCCTCACCAGCAGACGCCTGGTCGTCTTTGCTTCTCTTCCCTTCTGCTGCTGCTGGGGTTGGCTTCTCCTTTCTTGGCCTCCCACGCCCTCTCTTGACCACCGTTGCAGCAGGCATAGCTGCTCCTGGATTCTTTCTTGGCCTGCCACGAGATCTCTTGATGATACCCATTGACACGGCATCTCTGTCTGCTGCTGTTGATGTTGCTGGATTCTTTCTTGGCCTGCCACGAGATCTCTTGATTCCCGTTGACATGGCATCTCCGGTTTCAGCAGACATCATAGCTGGTGCCGGATTCTTTCTTGGCCTGCCACGCCCTCTCTTGACCCCCGTTGACATGGCATCTCCGGATCTTGCTGCTGCTGACGAGTCCTCCATTCTTGGAGTCCCACCGTTTCCCACGGATGCAGCATCTCCACCTTCAGCAGACATAGCTGCAGCCCTGGTTTCGTTCCTACCGCCCGGAGCTACACCTCCTTCAGTCTGCATTTTATCCTCCTCCTCTCGTCCAGTGTTAGCAACTTCTGTCATCATGTCTCTGAACAACTCCTCAGCAGCAGCTTCCACAAGCGCGGTTATGCACCGGTCTTTCCTTGGCCTCCCACGGCTTCTCTTGACTCCTGCCTGGGCTGCTGGCTTCTCCTTTTTTGGCCTCCCACGCTTCTTGATTCCCTCAGCAGACATTGCTGCTACTGCTGCTGCTGCTAGTTCCTTGATTCCTGGTTGCCCACGTCCTGCCTGGATTCCCGCTGATGCCATGGCATCTCCTCCGGTTTCAGCATACATGGCCGCTGCTACGGCGGCTAATTCCTCCATGCTAGTTTCAGCAGAGATTGCTGCTGCTGGCTTCTCCATTCTCGTAGTCCCACCCCCTGTCATGAAAACAGAAACTCCATTTTCATGAGGCGCTGCTGATGGTTTCTGCATGCTTGGCCTCCCACACCCTCTCTTAAACCCCCTAGACACCATGGCAACTGATCCAGCGGTAGGAGAAATTGCTGCTGCTGCTTCTGATGGCTTCTCCTTTCTTGGCCTCCCACGCCCTCTCTTAAACCCCCTAGACACCATGGCAACTGATCCAGCGGTAGGAGAAATTGCTGCTGCTGCTTCTGATGGCTTCTCCTTTCTTGGCCTCCCACGCCCTCTCTTAAACCCCCTAGACACCATGGCAACTGATCCAGCGGTAGGAGAAATTGCTGCTGCTGCTTCTGATGGCTTCTCCTTTCTTGGCCTCCCACGCCCTCTCTTGACACCCATCATCGTCAGTGCGGCAACTGATCCAGCTGTAGGAGGCTGTGCTTCTTCTGATGGTTTCTCTTTTCTCAGGCTCTCGATACCCGCCGACGACGCAGCATTGCCTAATTGAGGAGACATTGCTGCTGCTGCTGCTGCTTCTGGTGGCTTCTCTTTCCTCGGCCTCCCACGCCCTCTCTTGATACCCGTACCTCCGAACTGCACTCCATTCTGGAAAACCATTGCTACTTCGCCTCCTACAGCATCTCGTATGGGCTGAGCCTTAGTTGTGGCTTGGATGGGTGCAGCTTCCTGTGTTGCTGGCCCTCTCTTGGTCACTGATGGATCATCCACCCCAGGCGGCGGCTTTCTCTTGGCAGGAAGCACTGAGGGGGTGTGAGTGGACGGCGCAGCCTTATCTTGTGGGTTCTTCCGCGGGCGCCCACGGCCCCGCTTCCCCCCTCCCACCACAGGCACAGACACATGAAGACGAAGAGTGGAGGCATCGCTGTCCTTGCGCGGCCGTCCAGGTCCAGGTCGGCGCTTCTCTTCCGAGGGCGGCAGCGGGTCGAAGATATAGGAGAAGGGTGAGTCTGCTCCGTTGGTCCGGAGGACGCCCTCGGCAACGAGGCGGCGGAGGTGAGCGGAGAGGAGGTCGTCGTGCCTGGCGGGGAGGCCGGAGTAGCGGCCGAGGATGTATTCCGCGATGGCGGGGCGGGCCGAGGAGCCGCCCAGCTCCGTTAGCGCGTGCGTTACCATCTGCGAGATTCAATCCAATACATCCCATGTTAGCTTAGATTCAGGAATCAAGGCGTAAAGATTGGCAAGAGCTTGCCTTGGTGTACGTGGGGTGGGGGCGGCCGGCGGCGGCGCGCGGCGCAGGAGCCGGCGACGGCGACGGAGATGCGGCGGCCACCATGGATGAGATGATCCCCTTTGCGCCTCCGCTGCTTCTGCTATTGGGTCTCTGGACCTCGAAGGAGTGGGTTATAGACCTACCCTTGGAGCCCAGATAGGGATCTCTGGGCCCATCCGGCCTTGTTTCAGCTTTTTTTTTCCTCAGTGAGACGTTTGGGTCTCAGCATTCAGAAGCAGGAATGTGAGTTAGGCTGCAAAAGAACAACACAGTCAGTAATCATATATGTTCCTAGTCCTCAATCCGTCTTGTCAGAATAGCTGAACCAAAATTCTGTAACTATGAAGCCTGGGTGTGAGTAGGGAGTAGTGTCTGATGATATTGTCCTTTTTTCGGGTTTGGTATCGGCCACATTCAAGCCTCTCTTTTTTTTTCAAAGAATCACAAGCTTGTTCATTGTCAAAGCAGACCCCTGACCGATGCGGTGATCGGCAGTTTCATGGATTTTTTTTATAAATATGACCCTTTGTAATTTGCCATCGTTAAAAATACCCCTCGTGACGCAAAAACCAAAAGTGCCACCAAAAGGTGCCCTGCCTTTTGCATCGCGGGGGGGGGGGGGGGGGGGGTAATTTTGGTGATGGCAAATTGCAGAGGATCATATTTGTAAAAAAAATCCAGTTTCGTGTAACAGCAGAAGCTACACATTCAATTGAATACAGACCTGATAATGTTTTATCTTGAGGTTTTACTGTTTGCCAAACTGATTTGACTTTGGTCAACCTTTTCTTCAAGATGTGAATACTGTTTCTTTAACATGTGACTATGTGAATATTTCGCAAAAAAAAACATGTGACAATGTGAATATTTCCTTGTGAGAATATTTTTTCTATAATATGATGGTTTTGGTAGGCTTCATAAAAATGATACGGAGTACTAGAATAAACACCAGAGGACAAGATTCAGGCCATGTCATCCTGTACTAACACATGTCTCCTCCTCATGTGTCTGACACCTGTAGTTACATGTTGTGCACAAGTAACATAGTAATGATTTAGACATATCAAAGTTGATCATCGACTGGGCAGAATTTCGCTGGATTTTCACTGAAATTCAGTACTGAACACATGCAGACCAGACCTGAAAACAGAGCAAACAGAGGCAGAACAATGGGCAAAACAGGGCAAACAGGGGCAAAAGAATAGCAGATCGCAAGCATCAAACGGAAGATGCATTCTACAATCTAGATCGTCATTCGACAGCAGACAATACTTTATAGCACGAGAAGCACTAAAACTAGGAATTTGACAGTCCAGAATAACATCGGTCCAGCACTCATTAACACTTCACACAAAAATCACAAAATCTTTGGCGGTCATCCATGATCAACCTAGCAAAAAGAAATGCAGAACTTGGAATTCAAATTGAATTTTGTTTAGTTGAAAAAAGGCGGTTTTAAGAGAAACATCTAGTTATATAATAGCTAATGTTACTAATACATTCTATACAACCTAACCTCACAGGCACAATTATAACTCTTGCTAATGTCCACATACTCTATACTGTTAGTATGCTTTGTGAACCGCGTACGCGAGAAAAAAACCGCTCCCGTGCGGCTGCGCCACCCGCCACCGCGCACAGGCCCTCCCCGCCCCCTCCTCACCTCGCCGCCGCCGGAGACGTCGTCGGGCAAAGCCCACTCGGCGCGCCGACGGCGGGGCTCCAAGCTCGCGTCTCGCTGGGAGGCTTCGGCGGTGGCGCCCGATCCGTGGTCTCCGGCAGCGCAGGACCAGGAGGTGATGGTGGGCGGCGACGACGGCCGGTGCTCGCCTCAGCTAGGCCGGGGCTGCTGCTGGCGCGACGGGGGTGTCGTTGCACTGCGCGACACCCTGTGGGCTCGATCTGGGCTCGCGATGGGCTGGGCGGGCCGCGGCCGTTTGGTGCGGCGGCTGCGTGCGCGTCGCGCAGTCCTGGCGGCAGCGCGCGGTGGGGCGCCATCGGGGACGGCTGGCGGGGATCGGTGCATCTGGTCCTGCTCGTGGCGGTGCTGCGTCGCGGAGGAGGCTGCTGCCTCTCAACGGCGGCGGCGGGGAGGGGGGGGGGGGCGGCTTGAGGGCTGGCTTGGTGCCCTGATGCGTGGTGGCGGCGCGGCGATGCCGGCAGCGGCCGGCGGGGAGGCGATTGGCAAGCTTGCATCCTCGTGTTCCGGAGGGCCCGGATCTAGGCCCACTTGGGCTCAATCTGGGTTGGGGCGGGCTTCGCGTGATTCGATCTCTCTCTGGAGGTAGGGAGGTGGGGTGGGGCATGTAGGAGGGCGGCAGCGGCTATGGTGGCTCTGCAGCAGCGTGGCGGCGAGGGCTTTACGGGCCCTTTTTGGGCCCTGCCGGGCCAGAGGGCCTGGTGTGCCCCTGCTGCCGCGTCCGGACGGCAACCGCCACTAGCGGGGGAGGTCGGTCCCTCCGAGCGGCCATGCTGTTACCGCCATCCTATGCCAACCAGTCCTTCCCCTCCGCCTCTCAGGTCACGCAATGCACCTGGGTCAGTGGGTACGAGTCTGTGGATGCCGGGGCGGCAGCCTCGGGAGGTGGTCTGCAAGGGCGTTCCTTCGGCGGAGACGGCTTCGGGAGGCATCTTGCGTTGGTTCCATGCTCTTCTAGTGGCGGTGTTCTTCGGCAGGCGGTGTTCCGGCGATGTCCTGGATGGCGGCGAGGCGAGGGCGCTGTTGTTTGGCGGCGGTGGTGGCAGAGACGAGCTTGGCCAGGCTCCAAACCCCAGGGGTTTGGGCGGGTTAGCTCGCTCTCAGGTCGCTACCATGGTTGATGTGGGGAACGCTTCGGGACTAGGGAGCGACGATGCCAATGCGTCTGCTGCAGCGCGGCGGGGGCTTAACGGGCCCGATCTGGGCTCGGCCGGGCTTGGTTGGCCTGATATGCTCCTGCTGCTGCGTCCGGCCTGCTACCGCTCTGGCGGTGGAGGTCGATCCCTCCCACGCGGCAGCGGCGCCGTTGTCCCTTTTCTTCGATGGGTACCTCGCGTCGGCCAACCTCGTCGTGTTTGCCATGGCGAGACGCTGATGGAGACGGCGGGATCATTTTGGCGCATGTTGGTGGACGGCAAGTGGGTGGAGTGCCAGGATTGGCTGGGGTTTGGGTCTTTGGGGGGTCAGGAGAAATCCTTGCTGGCTAGGCTGGCGCCGGCGCGGCGACATCTGCGGGTGCCGCCTTCCTTCCTGAAGGGCGTCGTACCCTCCTCTCACTCCCCTGCGTGTACCGGGAGAAATCCTAGGAGCTGTCCGGGCAACAACGTCGTCATCGTCGCTCCCTTGTTGAAGGTGTTGCTTGGTACACAACAATTCAGAGGCATAGGATCGTGGTGGGACCTTTTCGGTGGGCGAAGTGGTCGCGAGTCTTTGTCGGTGGTCGACCTGGTGTCCTCGTGCATTTCTTTCTTTTGTATTTTTTGGGCTTTTGCTTGTGTTGTTTGGCCCCGGCAATGTTTGGATCTTTTTTTGGGCGATGTGCTGTCTGGCCCAGCAGCGGTCTTACTTGTGTGCTTTATTTATAAAGCGGGGCGAAAGCCTATTTCGAGAGAGTATACTGTTAGTACAAAACGGAAATTGGTAATGTAAGCATATTGACGAATAAGTCGCGTGCTACCTTGCCCCTTAGAGCATCCCCACTCGTTGGGCGTTCCCATGCCGAAATTCAGACCTAACTATGGCCGGACGGAACAAGTTTTCGGCCTGAGAACGCCGAGTTTCCTACTCGCGTTCCTAGGCCGTGTTCCCAGGCGAGGCAAAAAAGGGCGAAATATTCGAATTTTATCGTTCCCGTCGGCGGAAACTCGGCCAAACGTGTTCGGCAGAAGTATGCCCAACAAGTTCGGCGACAAATTATTACAGAACTAGAAAAAACGCTCGGCGATCAGTCGTCGACGGGGATGGGCTCCTCCGGCGTGGACGATGCGGCGGGGTTGGGCGTCTCGCCGGCGACGCCGACTGGTTGGAGGAGGTGGAAGCAGAGCTCGGTGTAGTAGTGGCGTTCGGTGCAGGAGCTGATGTGATCTTGGTGTTGTCCTCCTGGAGGATGGCATTGCGGCACGCCATGTACCAGGCCTTGACCGGCGAACTCATCGCCAACGTGTCCTCGCCGCCCATGAGGAACTGGAGATCCGTGTTCCTCTTCTTGGCGGTGTAGTTGTCCTTGAGGAGGTCGATCTTTCGGCCTTGGTTCTAGAGCAGCTGCGCCCACCTCTCGTCGGTCTTCTCCGCCCTCTTCTCGGCATGTGCCTTCGTGTCGGCGATGCACTTCTTGATGGAAGCCTAGAGGCGCTCGGTGGGAGGTCCTGCGCCTTTGAGCATCTTCGCCTTCTTCTGGCACATCTCCGGCCTTCCTTCACCGACAACAGGGGAGGATCCTACGGGTTGTACATGTCGTCCTTGGTCTTAGCGAGGGTCTTGCGTGTGTCTGCCCATTTCTCGCAGTGCTCGATCTCGGTGAACACATAGTAAAACTTAAACTCCGACTTCATGTCGCCCCGGTACAAACCGAGTGCGTGCAGGAGCTGCAAATGCAAGACAAAGTGTGTCAGGATATGCTTGAGCTTGTCATACCTTCGCCTAGTGTTCGGCAAAGTACCTTGTTGTCCATGTTTTCACCGCTGACATGTGTGCATTCGACCTCCTCCATACAGCTGTGCCACTTGCTACACGCCTGCTGGATGAACCCCAATGGTTGGTCATGGCCTTCTCCCCTCGCTCCATATGAATTTTGCTATACTTCGGGTCGCAAAGGCTACGCTCGTCGAACGCTTGCTTCAAGCGCTTCTAGTAGTTGTCGGAGTTCTGGTTGGCACCGGTGATAGGATCCATGCTCAGCGATTTCCAGGCGTCGGCGAGGCAAAGGTCCTCAGGCACCGTCCACTTGATCCGTGCCTCCGGCGCTGACGTGGCCTTGCCCGGCTTCTTCTTGCCCTTGCCTTTCGCCGGAACCAAGGCATCCCCCTCGGCGTCCTCGGCCTGCGTCGGTTCGGCCTGCGCCTGCTCGTCCTGGCCCTCGGCGAAATCCTGAGACTCGATGCCGTGTTCGGCATCGGCCCGGGACTGTTCTTGAGTGAAGAAGGAGGGGTTGACGGTGGGCGCCGAACCTTGGGCGATCATTCCTGCATGTATGTATCGGCTGACATTCCGCCGAACAGGTTGTGCGCATCGGATTTGCTGAAGGTTGCGTGCGACGAGTTGCTACCGAATGGGAGGGGGCTGTAGCGAATCGCCGGCAAAGGACCTGCGTACGCTGGAGAGGTGGAGTAGGGGATGTTGATGTCGACGTTGAAGGCCGAAGGAGGGCGAGGCGCGGGGCAGGGGAAGACCATGTTCGGGTTGAACCCGCCGTCGAACTCGGGGGACGAGGATTCGCCTGGCTCTCCTGGAAGCCGGCTGGCGAGATCGGCGAGAATCCTGCCGGCGAGCCGACGCTTGGCTGGCTCCCCCAGTGGACGGCGTATGGCGACGGAACGACCGGCCTCGAGCACGCCATCAACACGCAGGACGCCGCCGCCTACTTCGCCCTCATCTCTTGCTCTTCGTGAGCCCCTGTGTCGCGGCGAGCTCCTGCCTGAGCTTCGCCCTGTCCTTCCTCTCCTTGCGGCCATCCGACTTGACCCTCCTCTTCTGCACAGTGGCCAGCCACTCGGCGTTGGACACGCCGTCCGGCCTTGCCGTAGGCGCTCTCGGTTTCCTCGCCTTATTTTCCCCTGTTCGCCGAGGTTGGATCTAGGTTTGACGAAACCCTTAGACGGCATGGCGGATAGGCGGAAGCTCGGCGAACTGGCGGGAGTCAGGGGGAATGGGGAAGAAAGGCGGGAGGGGAAGAAGAAAAGGGCGGGAGTTCGGCCTCTAGTCGCCGACAGAGCTGGCCCACGCCCGTTTTCGCTTCGTCCGGGGTTCCTAGGGCGTTTCCGGGATGCTGGGAATGGTCTGGAAAGTCTGGACCAAAGTTGGCCCGAATCCGGACGAAACCGAAGTCCTGGGAACGCGACTGGACCAATTTTCGGCATCCGGACCTAAAATTCGCCCTGGGATCGGCGTCCTAGAAAGCCGAGTGGAGATGCTCTTATAATCAACCCCTGAGTTCCATTCACTTCTTTCTCAATTTACTTCTGGTGAAAACATGATGTCTGTCAACAAAATGAAACAACACAAATGCCAACTGAAAACATAGGCTTAACAGAATAATTAGCTTAGAGTAGATGACTGACATAGGTTGAGTGCACTAACTTAAGTAATTGAATGGCTGAAAAACCATTCAAGATCTAACTAAGCGCGTCCTATATATAGCTACAGTACACTAGTCAAGCAACACGCCAGATGATGAGTTAAAGCAACCAAGCAAAGTCCAGATAACAGGTAATGGAGTTGGTCAGCATGTGAAAAGGATGGTCTTGTTGATACCCACCATGACTCCGAATAAGCAAGGATGAGAATCATGTTGATGGACAATCTTGGTTGCCATGCATTAACCCTGCAGTGGAGAAAAAATTGAAACCAGCTCCGGTCAGTATCTCAACGTGCAACTGTGGAGTAGTTATACATGTAGAAATTGTTGTGACTGGTAAATAAAATGCAATATATGCTGACAGCAGAGAAAAAAAGGACGGTACTTGCTGAACAGAATCTAACTAGAACTAAATAACTCTTGCCAAATATATTCGGATGAGACAACTACCTTCAACTAATCTAGAAATTCTCCCTTCGTTACTAAATGCAGATGCACAACAGAAGGGCATAATCAACAGAGAAATTGAATAAAACGAAAGGGAACCTACGGTAACAAAGTTTGCATACAAAGTTTCAAAAAAAAACTCTACAATTCAGCTTCTTTTCTGAAAAAATGAGGGTTTGAGCACACAAATTCAGCAGCAAGCATAATTATGTAATTAACAGTTATGTCCATGCTGCAAACAGAACACACACTTACCAGAGCTAAGATAAAGATGGCATTCCACAGAAGAATATGCATTGAAGATGTTGTATATTTGTGTGCATCCATCATTATGTGATGGGACCTAATGTGATAGTCCCACAATCATTCTTTTCAGCATAGATGCACATTGGAATATCAGGTTCAAGAAATCAATCTCATGTTCGTCTCCTCCAAAGCCACTGATCTCCACTTCTTGAAGAGCGGTCAAGGAGATAATTTGGGATCTCCAGTTCGGGTGGTCACAAGCACAATCTAGTGGGCATTCTTGCTTCAACTAAAACCAAAAAATATATGTTAATTACTAGACAACGGACTGTTGTTAACATATCTAACTAATCAGCTCAAAGAATTACGGCTGATCTCTGTAGGATGACCTTAGGCCTTTGCGTCACCCTAAAAAATCGATTCATCCCAAGGAGATGGAACACCAACGCTCCAAACACATGCCCTTTTGGTATGAGATGTAGCTCCAAACAAGTGAAGTTGGCGATCAGGTGCTTCTCTATCTCCTTCATAGAGTTCTCCACTTCACTATGAACAACGGACGAGGTCTGAAAGAAGTAATTTGGCGGGATATGTATTTTCGCCGGAAATTGAGAGGGAAATGATACATACAATGCGGGCATGAATGTGCAGGGAAGGGAGCTCCCCTTGTCTCTCCGCCGTGTGCAGCCTCAACTTGGAAATTCACCAAAGGCCGAATTTGACAATACTGAAGGGATATGACCATTGGCACGAGAGCTTCTCCAGCATCGGTGCCAAGATAGAGATGCTGACCTCCCTGGAAGCGACCAGGGACACGGTCAGTTGCTTGAGCTGGGGCGCAACAAGGTCGACGACATCTATCCGTACTTCCTCGACATCCACAGAGAGCTCCTGTGGCGATGCAGAGTGGAGTGACATGAAGGTGTTGATGTCCTGGTGGAACCAAAGGCCGTTAAAGTTCAGGATGAGCACGTGCAGGCGCAGGCAGCAGGGGGGTATTACTTGTAATCTGTATATTTGAATATAAATCAGGCCATTATGGTTAGGATTGTATTTGATTGTTTCTGTGTATACTTGTAATCAGTCTATTAATACAAGATACCAGGAGGCCCACGATTATGTGGTCAATCAATCTCATTCTCTCATTGTACCAGTGAGGCATAGAAGCAGTACTAGCTTCCTTATAATCTGTACATGCTCTCGCTGTAAATCTGAAATTTGTCTACAAGAAATCAAGGCATGCTTTCCACTGCTGATCATTTTTTCCGAGTGATAAGAGAACTATTTAAATGTCTGACAAGATTTGAATAATGGTGTCCATATTTAGGCGAGATATTATTGCCGAGAATTCTTGTATGCATTTACAGATACATCACAAGCGGTAGTCAGTAAGATCTGACAAATGACAACCTCGACCACAATAGAGATGAACGATTAAGCTGAATGCCGTCACGTTGATTCTACCATCTGGTAAAGAAATAGACCAAACCAATTTTTTAGTTGATATGTGCCCTTTTAAACAGCATAACCAGGCACAACAATGCAGATTGGTAAAAAAATTAGAAAATAAAAAAAACCTTGGCTTGGTAAAAGTGTAAACAATGAGCACTTTGCAAACTAACTTCCCTTCTGTCAGAGTCGAGTCAAGGATAGTATAGCAATTTTATACTTAATCACATGCACAAATCTACCATTGGCACGGCCATGAAACATTATTATCTAAAATAGTGAGCAACTTTTAACCAAGGAACAACACCAGGTCAAAGAAGTGCTGATAAATACCGACCTGCGCCACCTTGGTTCAGTTACTGCGGTCAAAATTAGTTAGTATGGGTGATGGCTCTCCCAATCCTGGGTACTTCCCCTTTTCTGCAAAATAATAATCAGGTTCTTGTTCTCGTGCAAAAGAAGAGTGGAAATGCCCCTAAAAAGACCACTCTTGTTAACCTGCCTGGTCTGCCTTTTTACGGGCATTTGTAGATCTTCCAAGATATATAGTGTACAAATGTATGTTACACATTTTACGATCATAAGAATAGTGTAGAAATGTATCCGGCACATTTCATGTTCATAAGGATAGACATTGACTACTTGTATATGGAGTGTGGTTGTTAAAGAGATTATAAACCAAGCAAGGTTTCCTCCTTTGTCATGAAAACAACAGGCTTTCTGTGCACCATCACGTTTCTCATACATATACTCAATAAAACAGATGATGGCTTCTCCTGATATATCTTCTACTGTGACTGCCACACCAACAGCAATATTGAGATCTCAAACTGTCTGTATAGAATTTCTCCATACAATGTTTTTCCAACTGTTTGACCTTCAAATTCGATTTCTTTATAGGTATCTGATGAGGCCTCCTTAGACTGCTTTGATGGCGAGGTTCTCAAAACATTTTCCTCTTCAGCTTTATCCTTACCCTCAGCTTCATCTTCTTCATTTTATTCTTGTTCCTCCTGAATTTCCTTTGGTTCATCATTCTCATCTCCCTCCCTTGAGTCCTCTGGGAAATGGGTAGCATAGTATCACCTTTAGCTTGCTGATCAACCTTGTAGTTGTCGCACACATAAGTTTTTTCTACTGGGCCAATTTTCACACTTGGGTTCAGATTATCTCCTCTCATTGGTTGAAATATTTTCTTCATTGCTAACTTTGTGTGGCTTCTTGCTTCCATCTTCGCGACAAGGCGTGTGACAAAGCCACTTTGTCAAATAGGTCAGATGAAATGATGTGTTGGGTACACATATTCATGTCCATTGTAGTCATAGTATAGCTTTTCTCCACAAGCGATATCACGGCAGGCAACCAACAAGACAAAACTCTCACCGTCGATGTTGTACCTAACACACTTGACATTCTGCTTCTTCTTGCCATCCCTGCAGGAGTTTAACAGTATTAGACCGATATAAGTAGACTTCTATCTTTCAGAACATAATACAATATTATTTCAGACAAATTAAGCCAGAATGCATAAACGAAGCACACACCATTTTGTATATGCTGCACACACTCTAACTGATCAACTTGCTGGCCTCTCAGGTTGTACCCTCATAAACGAAGCAGCATATGGATAATGCCAGCGCTACTACTTGATTGATTGCCAGCACGTAGCTGTGCTTTCAGCAAGAATTTCACGGAGCCGGGCTCACTGAATGCAACACAGATCACCATGAATCCCACAAATCAATCGACATTGGTCAATCCCTACAAATCAATCTACTTGAATAAAACATTCCAATTACTACAACGAGAGACATGAACATAATGTTTCTACAGTAATGCTTCTCCGCGCATTTCGGTCAGACATAGCTTTCCCTCGTAATTTTGGTCGCGATAGCTTTCCAGCGCATTTCAGGCGCTGATAGCTCTACAAATTCCAATTCACTGATATACACAGGACACTGTGTAATGTATCTACCGGAGAGCCATGCAACTACAATAGGATCAACACACAACAGCTCCACACAAAAAAATAACTTTTCTCCTATCAGATGTGCATCCTATGTGTATTCGGTCATATCGTAGATAAACTATTTGCACTGCATCATATGCTGATCAGTAGATAGCAATGTAGTATTGCTAAACAAATAGTCATGATTCCTCATCACCGAATCCCAACCTTAAGCTATACAATAGAACTAATCCAGTGAGCAATCGACCAATTCATCGACCAGGAGACACATACATGTAATCAGAATTTCAGACAGACAAGCAAAAAATAGTGCACCCTTTCTATGACCTCCCAAGAACTGCAAAATTATACCTTGAGAAAGCCCGCATTTTGCCGGCTGGGGTTCGTCGGCGCCCTTTTGAATCCTGAAGAAATCTACGATCTTCTTCTGCTTCAACAGGAAACCTAAGTACGAAATCCACCAAGAAAAAGAATTAGTAGATGAAAATCACGGGCAGGCGAGCATGAACAGGGAGGAATTAGAAAGGGAAAACAGTAATGCGGAGACCAAGCTCGCGTAAAGACTCACTGATGATGGGTTTGGGGTTCAGGGCGCAGTCGGGGCAGAGCCAGGACCCGTTCAGGACGACAGCGAGGATGGGGCGGAGGCAGATGGTATGGTGGCCCCGGTCGCAGAAGTCGCAAAGGAGGAGCTCCTCGTCGCGGTCCCCGGCGCCACAGACCTCGCACATGACGACCTCGTACCGCCGCGACCGGAGCCTCACGTCGGAGATCGAGCAGAAGCGGCTCGGCTACGGCAGCAAGCCGAGCGGCACAGCGGCCGTCCGCTTCCTCCGCAGCTCCAGCAATTACGTCGCGGCTGACGGCGGTGCGTGGCGGGCCATTGGAGGCGAGAGAGGTGGTGGAAGGAAGGGCGAGGGGAGGGGTGACGTGGAGAGTTCGGTGGGCTCCTCAGTCTCACTTCAAGAGTTGTGGGCGACGCAGAGGCAGACGGACAGGCCATGGGGAGGAGAGCAAGGTAAATAGCCACAAGGTGGAGGTGACCGTTGGTAAGAATTTTCTATCTGGCCTCATCACCCCTTCTCCGTCTAGGTTTCTTTCTTCTTCTTTTTTCCAAACTCACTCCTTTTTTCCAAAAATCACTCCTTTTTTTCTTAGTACTCTAGATGATTATCTTGATAATTATGGATTGATGTTGTTATATTGAGATCTTTTATGTAGGTGCTTTAGATGATGTCGTTCTACCTTTGAGGTGACCAACGGGATAAGAAGGTACATAAGCACAAACTTGAGGTGACCAACGTTCTCTCCTGCCTCATCATTTCTACCTTTGATTTTCTCTCTTCTTTAGGAACTCTTTTCAGAAATCTGTTCACCGATGGGATCATTTAGTAGTACTTTGATAATTGGATTGTTGTTTTCAGAATCTTTTACATGGGTGTCACTTAGTTAGATGATTCTATTTTGGTCTTTGGAAGGTGGGACAATACTGCAGGATGGCATGCTGCATGCGACAAAAGGTATATGGTACATATGTGACTAAGGAAAAGAAGTTGTGTGCTTGACACAATCAATTGTAACTCAGATAGCAAGGCATGCCATCTTTTGTGTATAGTTTTACAATGTTACAACATACAAGTCACATATAACAAGGCAGCTAAAAGGCAAACTACTTAACAAGAGTTTTTAAAATTATTGTTATGAGCTACTGAAGTCCTTGAAGTCCATAAAACGGGCATTGAGAATTCATTTTGGATCATCGTATATCAAATTGTTTTTACTAAGTGGACATAAGTTTATCATATTGATCCTTATAGAAAGGTAGGCAGCTTTTTATGGCTCAATGAGTGCAAGGCAGATCACCAAGAGGATATAAATGTAGCTTATCCCACAAATCAAAGGAAGTCGGTCAATACATACAAGCTTGACTGATCTATTTCAACACCACATTCCTATTATTATAGTAAAAGTGTTATTAACATTAAATTAAAGTTTCTAGAGCAGAGTTCTCCCGCTATTTTCAGCAGCAATAGATTTCCACTATAAATCCCATAGCAAATGTTTTCTATGCAGTTCCAGCTGTGATAGCTTGGAGCACGTTCATGTCCTAGTAATTCCAACTCACTTGAGATATATGTAGGATACTATGTATTGACCAGTCAGCATAAAACCAAAACAATTCTAGAATGAACATATAAAACAACTGAAAAAATATAACTTTTGCCCCCAGCAGTTGGGTGCATCCAATTATACTCGTAATCAGTCATATTTTAGAAAAACTAATTGCACCATGAGATGATCAGAATGAGGCAATGCAGTATGCTTAACATATGAGTGATTATCTCCCTCATCACCTACTCTAAGCTTAAGCCATACAATGCAGTATTTCTTAGAGGGTGATTTTCTTTCGATTCATCTGGATTGTTGTTGGAGGGTAGGATAATAATGCAGATGTCATGTTCTGAACATGGAAATATCATATCTAAGTTTTCTTCGGTATTACGTCTACCAATTTGACTAAAACCTGGCTAACATCGAAAAACTGTGACTCCAATATTTTAGATGCTATGAAGCAATAAAAGCGCCTTTCAGATTCAACCCCATTCATATTGTATTCAGAAGCCTACTTGAGGTGCTATATGGAAGGTCGAAGAAAAGTGTGTGCTCAAGATCATCACGTGCAACCAAAAGGAATACTTCTAGTGAACAAACCTGTGCAAGTCTAACGAAAAGAAGTTGTGTGCTTAACACTTTGAGTTATCGTTTACAATAACCAATTGCAGGGCAGGTCACCTTTTGCAAACAGGTTTACAATGTTACGACATACAAATCACATATAGCAAGGTAGTCAAAAGGCAGACTAATTACCAAATGTCAAGTTTGTGTTGTTGTGAGCTAATTTTAATGTCAGTCCTTTTAATACCACATCACAACCTGAATTCCCTGATGTGTATCGTTTTATGCATCTTGTTTAGTTACTTTTTGTCAGAGCCTGCCAGACCTCTTCAGTAATAAATTTAATGTCTTGTCTATTTTTCTCTAAGTCAGCCTAGCACACAAGTATCTACGTGTCAATCCTTCCACCCACATTAGTCAAGTGTCACCGGAAGCTGGCGACGCCTGTCCCAACTCTCGCCTCCTCACGTGTCACCCCATCCTGGAAGCCAAAGCTATACTAGTACCCCCCCCCCCCCCACCCCGCTGCATCACTCCTTTCCAAAACCCATCACTCACATCACACCACCACTCCTCTCTCCCCTTCCTTTCCACCTCCAGCCTCGTCTTCATGGACGCACCATAGCTCTAGATCGCTTGCTCGAAAACAGAAATAAGTTAAGCTATGGGTTCTTATGGAAAGATGGCAGCTTTTTATGGTTCAATGAATGCAAAACAGATCACCAAGATTATTTAATAATTGGTGTATTGCATGAATCAATGGAAGTCGGCCACTCATACAGGCTTGACCGGTCTATTTCAATAACGTTCTTATTACTATAACAAAAGTGCTATTAACATTTATTTAAATTTTCTTGAATGACACTTTTCTACATTATTCCAGCAGCTATAGGTTTCCCACATAATTCTGGTGGCAATAGATTTCCTACACATTTTTAGCGGTGACAGCTCACAACACTGATCATTGCATAGAAATTCCAATTCCCTGGAGATATATGCAGGATACTATTGTACCGACCGATAAGCAATGCAGCCAAAACAATTCTAGAATGGACATATGTTGGACACCGTGTTAGTATAAAAGTGGTGTCCTAGGAGAGCCTAGAATATTTCAGTGAGTGTTAGTATAGTAGTGCTGTCCTAGGAGAGCCTGGAATGTTCCAGCAAATGTTGGAGTTTAAGTTAGTGTCCTGGTAGAGTCTAGAGTATTCCAGTGTACTAGATAAGATGTAGCCTAAGTTTAGCTATATATAAAAGGGTGTGGTGGTCCAAAGGACTAGCCCATCCCAGAATTTTCCCCTAAAGACTACATGGTATCAGAGCCTTGGTGCTCCTGAGAAGTGGCAATGGTGATGAAGCAGGGCTGCTCTGCTGTGGCATAAGCTGAGGAAGGGGGCGCTTGGTCCTGGTGGTGGCCGGTGGTGAAACAGCGGCTTGTGGAGGAGCTCCAGGCGTTCAGGTGTGAGTGCATGCAGGAGTAGCTAGCTCAGGTGGAGAAGTGCTGGTCAGGTTGACTTGCAAGGACAAGGAAGAAGTAAGGAAAAGCAAGGGAGCTGCGGGTGCTCAAAGCAGAGGTAATTGTTGTTTGCGGTGTGTGCTAGCAGAGGACAGAAGAGAGAGCTTCATGAGCTCGTGTCTCTCAGCAAAAGCAGCAAGGACTGGACGTTGTGCTGCTCTACTTTGAGGGTTGTGGCCGTCGGCGGTGTGTGTGCAGTGCAGCCAGGAGAAGTGGTCAGATAGTGCAGCTGGGAGTGGGCTGTACTGCAGCGGAGGAGCGGTTTGGGTTGTGGTATAGCTGCGGAGAAGAGCGTGTGCAGGCTGGACTTGTAGAACAACTGAACAGCGTTGTGGATTCAGACTCAACAACACCGATCAATGGGGGAAAATCAAAGAATTGAGAAGCTACTTGAGAAAATGACTCAATTGATGAAGGAGATAGAAGAATTGAGAGAGTCAAAGAAGATTGCGGAAGTTCCAAAGCAAGGTGGAAAAACAACAGCCCTACAAAATTATGTAAATCTCGCACAAGTGGTAGAAGGTATGTCAAATCGAGCTCCTACGTTAAACGGAACTTGTTCAAACTAGATACTAGATTCGGGAGCATCTACACATGTCACAGGAAGGTGGAGTGAGTTCGCATCATATGCTCCAAATCCACCCATGCATAAAGAGACCGTCCAAACAGCTGATGGAACTTATCATCCTGTCAAAGGAGTCGGCACGGTGAAATGCACTCCGTCAATTACATTGTCTTCGGTCTTGTATGCTCCATCATTTCTAGTGAGTTTGGTGTCTATGAGTGCCTTGGTTGATGACATTGATTGTCGAATTATTGCTGACTGTGTATAATTGAGGAGAGGACAACTGGAAGGAGACTTGGGGTCGATGTCAGGCATAAGGGACTATGGTACTTGGATAGACATGAAATAGATGATGCATTATGCACCGCTTTGACAGTTGTTGCTGGTGACGATGAAGCAAAGGTGATACTCTTACATTGTCCGATGGGTCATATGTCCTTTGATACTATGAGTAAGATATTTCCTGAAGAAATGAAGAAGGTGGATAAAGAAAAACTTGTGTGTGATGCTTGTGAATATGGAAAACACACAAGGACATCATATGTGAGCCGTGGACTCCGAAGCACATCGCCTTTCGTGTTGATTCACTCTGATGTCTGGACTTCTCCCGTGGTCTCTATTAGTGGAATGAAGTACTTTGTCACCTTCATTGACTGTTACTCGCAGATGACTTGGATATATCTCATGAAAAAAAAAGTGAGGTGCTTAGTTGTTTTAGGGACTTCTATGCATATATCCAAAATCGTTTCAACATTGGTATTCAAATTATCAGGACTGATAATGGGACAGAGTATGTGAAACCATGAATTTGGCAACTTTCTTTCAGAAAAGGGAATACTTCATCAAACTTCATACCATAATACTTCTCCACGGAATGGAGTAGCTGAGGAAGAATCGACATTTGCTGGAGGTAGCCCGATCGCTTATGTTTACTATGAATGTGACAAATTCTTATGGAGTGAAGCAGTTATGACTGTTACTTATCTCATCAACCGAATGCCATCAAGAATTCTTGGGATTAAGACCCCATATGAAATGATCTTTGGTAAAAGTGAGTTCATTGTTCCACCAAAGGTGTTTGGGTGTACATGCTTTGTTAGAGACCATAGACCTTCAGTAGGAAAATTGGACCCACGTGTTGTGAAGTGCATCTTCATTGGATACCCTTCTGGACAAAAGGGCTACAAGTGTTGGATCCCTAGTAAGAGGAGAACATTTGTTAGCATGGATATGACATTTAGAGAGTCCGAGCCGTTCTACGGAGAGAAGACAGACCTCAACCCGTTGTTTGACTTTGACTCTCCTAGCACAATTGATGCTAGTCGAGAGGGGGAGACTAAACTGGTGAGGACAAAGGAAGATGAACAATCGAGAGTTGTTGTTGGTTCAATTCCATCTCCTGCGAGTGAAGAGAGATGGACAAAGCCAAATGAGGAAGAAAATTTAAGGATGCATACAAAGATACAAGCTACAAGTGAAGAGAGATGGAGAAAACCGAACGAGGAAGAAAACTTAAAAGTGTATACACGGAGAAAACCGCAACATGAGCAGCAGCAACAGGCTCCTACGGCAGGTGACACACAAGTGCAGGGGGAGCAACATGCTCCAACAAGTGTTGAAATTGTTGAATTGACTGAGGGCGCGGGTCCATCTAATACGAGAGATTCAATGAACTTGCCCATTGCCTTAAGAAAAGGGATCCGAGTTGGAGCTAGAAAACCTCCAAATTGGTACCGAGATGAGCATGACATAACTAATTATGTATCGTATACATCTCTATCAACAAACTACATGGCCTTCATTGCATCATTGCAATCCGTGGTGATCCCAAGAGACTCGAAAGTAGCAAAGCAAGACCCGAAGTGGCGAGAGGCCATGATAGAGGAGTTAAATGCTCTCGAAAGGAATAAAACTTGGGAACTTGTACATCTTCTAGTGGGAAAGAGAGTTGTTGGGTGTCAATGGATTTACACTGTGAAACAAAATCCAGAAGGGAAAATTGAAAAGTACAAGGAAAGACTAGTTGCCAGAGGATATAGTCAAGCATATGGGATTGACTATGATGACACATTTGCACCGGTGGCAAAGATGAACACAGTGAGAATCCTTATCTCTTGTGCAACTAATTTCGGGTGGCCTTTGCATTAGTTGGATGTCAAGAATGCATTCTTGCATGAAGATTTACAGGAGGAGGTATACATGGAGACCCCACCTGGTTTCTCCACTCCGAGAACATCAGGAAAGGTATGCAGGTTGAGAAAATCTCTATACGGCCTCAAGCAATCTCCACGGGCATGGTTTGATAGATTTAGACAAGCTGTATGCGGTATGGGATATAAGCAGTGTAATGGGGATCATACGGTGTTCTATCGGCACTCAAATAGCCAGATTACAGTCCTTGCTGTATATGTTGATGATATCATAATCATAGGAGATGATGCGGTGGAGATATCATGACTAAAAGACAACCTACGCAAGGAATTTGAGGTGAAGGATCTTGGTCAACTCAAGTACTTTCTTGGCATAGAAATTGCTAGATCCCCCAAAGGGATTGTGCTCTCCCAGCGAAAGTATGTATTAGACTTGCTTAGTGACATGGGCATGCTTGGGTGTCGGGTTGCATCAACACCTATCGACCAAAACCACAAACTGAATCTGGTGACCCAGTGGATAAGGAGAAGTACCAGAAGCTTGTTGGAAGGCTCATCTATCTATGTCACACAAGACCTGATATTTCATATGAAGTGAGTGTAGTGAGCAGATACATGCATGATCCTAAGACCGGACACTTGGATGCGGTCAATCAAATCCTTCGGTACTTGAAGGGTAGTCCAGGAAAGAGACTATGGTTCAAAAGGAATGGTCATCTAAATGTGAATGGGTATTGTGATGCTGACTGGGCAAGTTGCTTGGATGATAGGAGATCAACTCCCGGTTATTGCGTGTTTGTTGGGGGAAATTTGGTGTCACGGCAAAGTAAGAAGCAGGCGGTGGTTTCAACAGCTGAAGCTGAATATAGAGCTATGTCGCAAGGTTTGAGTGAGATGTTATGTGTGAGGAATCTTCTTTCGAAGCTGAAAGTATCGAGGAAAGGCCCTTTAAATTTGTAGTGTGACAATCAATCGGCGATCAATATCGCAAACAAACCTGTTCAACATGATAGAACCAAGCATGTAGAGATTGATCGCTTCTTCATAAAGGAGAAGTTGGATGACGGTATAATTAAGAGAAGTCATGTAACGTCTAGCGAGCAAATCGCTGACTGCTTAACTAAAGGATTAGGAATTAAAGAGTGTAGTTTAGCCTGTAACAAGATGGGAATGATAGATATCTATCACCCATCTTGAGGGGGAATGTTGGACACCGTGTTAGTATAAAAGTGGTGTCCTAGGAGAGCCTAGAATATTCCAGTGAGTGTTAGTATAGTAGTGTTGTCCTAGGAGAGCCTGAAATGTTCCAGCAAATGTTGGAATCTAAGTTAGTGTCCTGGTAGAGTCTAGAGTATTCCAGTGTACTAGATAAGATGTAGCCTCAGTTTAGCTATATATAAAAGGGTGTGGTGGTCCAAAGGACTAGCCCATCCCAGAATTTTTCACCTAAAGACTACAACATACATACAACTAACGAAACATAATTTTGGCCCTATCGGTTGGGTTAATCCTATTCTACTTCTAATCAGACATATTTTTTTAAAAAAAAATTGCACCATGAAATGATTAGCCGGTGGCAATGCGGTATGCTTAACATGTGAGTGACTATTCCTTATCACTGATTCCAAGATTAAGCCATAGAACAAAAATAATCCAATAACCTATCAATCATCGATCACGTGCAATCAAAATTTCAGAATTAACATACAACACCCTACCTTTTGCTCTAATTGGTTGGATTTATCCAACTCATACACAAGAATATTTTATCGATAAACTATTTGCAAAATATGCTAAACATGTGAGTGATGATTCCTCCTCATCTCACGATGAGATACTGGATTCCTTTAAGCGGATATTGAGAATTCATCTTAGATTATCCCATATCAAATTGTTTTCAATAGAAATAAGTGGACATAAGTTTAGTATGTGGATTTTTATGGAAAGGTGGCAGCTTATTTATGGTTCAAATGAAAGGTAGATCACCAAGATGACATGCATGTAACATATCCCACGAATCAATCTGCATTGGTCAATCCGTACAAGCTTGACCAATCCATTTCAATAAAACATTCCTATTACTACAAAGAAGGAGTGTGCTATTAGCATTAAAAATATTGATTATCAGTAATGCTTTCCATGTGTGCTATTAACATTAAAAATATTGATTATCAGTAATGCTTTCCCGCGCATTTCCGGCGCATTTCCGACAGAGATAGCTTTCCCGCGTAATCCCTATGGCAATAGCTTTCCCGCGCATATTAGGTAGTGATAGTTCTATAAATCCCGACTCACTAATATATGCAGGATACTATATACTGTATCGAAGGGTCAGCCATGTAGCTAAAACAATTCTAGAATCACAACACCCATCAGAAAAATATAACTTTTCCTCCTATAAGAAGTGCATCCTGCTTGTAGTCAGCCATATTTCAGATAAACAATTTGCACTGTAAAGTAGATGAACGAATATAATAAAGCTCGAGAAAATCAAAATTGTCAGTGCGCATTGGAGTCAAAGCAGCCTCACTGGTGTCACCAATGCTTCTACATCCTGAGTTCAAGTGCCTATCGAAGAGAAGAGGGCCGACACACAATCAAATGAACTGGATTATGACAAGCAGAATCGGCGCTTTCTAGAAGGAGCAGCCCTGGTTACTCAGCAGGTGACAATGCAGTATGTTAAACAAATGAGTGATCATTCCTCATTACGACTCCCAAGCACCGCCACCCAAAAGGATTGCACAAACGGTATTCCTTTGAGCCTTCATATCCTGTCATGATCATTGGAGTACTCTGCTGTCCGGTCTTGTCATGCGCCACGCACCCAAAAGTGCGAAGATGATCAACCGAGGGCTCACATCCGTACCATCCTTCATACAGAGTCATACCAACTCCACTCTCAGTTGCCATGTTCAGCAAATACACAGCCGTATTGACTGCCTCACCCCAGAAGTTTCCTAGCAAACCTTTACTCTTCATCATCCTTCGTGCCCTGGTCAACGCGTTTTGATGCAGCTCGCCTTCCTGATCAATGCGTAGAGCTCTTATCTTCGCCTCCACCTTAAACTCTTCGGCTTCCTTGATCTTCTCGAATGCTTGTTGAGCTTGATTCTTACTTTTAAGCAACACAATCCACATGTATTTACTATAATCATCCTGGTGGAGGTATACATGGAGATCTCACCTGGTTTCTCTACTCCAAGAACATCAAGGAAAGGTATGCAGAGAAAATCTCTATACGGCCTCAAGCAATCTCCACGGGCATGGTTTGATAGATTTAGACAAGCTGTATGCGGTATGGGATATAAGCAGTGTAATGGGGATCATAGGGTGTTCTATCGGCACTCAAATAGCCATATTACAGTCCTTGCTGTATATGTTGATGATATCATAATCACAAGAGATGATGCGGTGGAGATATCACGACTGAAAGACAACCTACGCAAGGAATTTGAGGTGAATGATATAGGTCAACTCAAGTACTTTCTTGGCATAGAAATTGCTAGATCCCCCAAAGGTATTGTGCTCTCCCAACGGAAGTATGTATTGGACTTGCTTAGCGACATGGACATGCTTGGGTGTCGGGTTGCATCAACACCTATTGACCAAAACCACAAATTATGTGCCGAATCTGGTGACCCGGTGGATAACGAGAAGTACCAGAAGCTTGTTGGAAGGCTCATCTATCTATGTCACACAAGACCTAATATTTCATATGCAGTGAGTGTAGTGAGCAGATACATGCATGATCCTAGTAGCGGACACTTAGATGTGGTCAATCAAATCCTCCGGTATTTGAAGGGTAGTCCAGGAAAGGAACTATGGTTTAAAAGGAATGGTCATCTAAATATGGATGGGTATTGTGACGTTGACTGGGCAAGTTGCTTGGATGATAGAAGATCAACTTCTGGTTATTGCGTGTTTGTTGGGGGAAATTTGTTGTCATGGCGAAGTAAGAAGCAGGCGGTGGTTTCAAAGTCAACAGCTGAAGCTGAATATAGAGCTATGTCGCAAGGTTTGAGTGAGATGTTATGGGTGAGGAATCTTCTTTTGAAGCTGAAAGTGTTGAGGAAAGGCCCTTTAAATTTGTGGTGTAACAACCAGTCGGCGATCAATATCGCAAACAACCCTGTTCAACATGATAGAACCAAGCATGTGAATATTGATCGCTTCTTCATAAAGGAGAAGTTGGATGACAGTATAATTAAGATAAGTCATGTAACCTCTAGCGAGCAAATCGCTGACGTTTAACTAAAGGATTAGAAATTAAAGAGTGTAGTTCAGCCTGTAACAAGATGGTAATGATAGATATCTATCACTCATCTTGAGGGGCAGTGTTGGACACTGTGTTAGTATAAAAATGGTGTCCTAGGAGAGCCTAGAATAATCCAGTGGGTGTTAGTATAGTAGTGTTGTCCTAGGAGAGCCTAGAATGTTTCAGCAAATGTTGGAGTCTAAGTTAGTGTCCTGGTAGAGTCTAGAGCATTCCAATGTACTGATGTAGCCTAAGTTTAGCTATATATAAAAGGGTGTGGTGGTCCAAAGGACTAGCCCATCCCAGAAATTTTCCCCTAAAGACTACAACATACAACACAACTAACAAAACATAATTTTTGGCCCTATCGGTTGGGTTAATCCTATTCTACTTCTAATCAGACATATTTTAAAAAAAAAATTTGCACCATGAAATGATCAGCAGGTGGCAATGCAGTATGCTTAACATGTGAGTGACTATTCCTTATCACTGATTCCAAGATTAAGCCATAGAACAAAAACAATCCAATAACCTATCAATCATCGATCAGCCAACACATGCAATCAAAATTTCAGAATTAACATACAACACCCTACCTTTTGCTCTTATTGGTTGGATTTATCCAACTCATACACAAGAATATTTTATCGATAAACTATTTGCAAAGTATGCTTAAACATGTGAGTGATGATTGCTCCTCATCTCACGGTGAGATACTGGATTCCTTTAAGCGGATATTGAGAATTCATCTTAGATGATCCCATATCAAATTGTTTTCAATAAGACAATAAGTGGACATAAGATTAGTATGTGGATTTTTATGGAAAGGTGGCAGCTTATTTATGGTTCAATGAATGAAAGGCAGATCACCAAGATGACATGCATGTAACATATCCCACAAATCAATCTGCATTGGTCAATGCGTACAAGCTTGTCCAATCCATTTCAATAAAACATTCCTATTACTACAAAGGAGTGTCCTATTAACATTAAAAAATATTGATTATCAGTAATGCTTTCCCGCGTGTGCTATTAACATTAAATATATTGATTATCAGTAATGCTTTCCCGCGCATTTCCGGCAGAGATAGCTTTCCCGCGTAATCCCTGTGGCGATAGCTTTCCCACGCATCTCAGGTAGTGATAGTTCTATAAATCCCAACTCACTAATATATGCAGGATACTATATACTGTATCGAAGGGTCAGCCATGCAGCTAAAACAATTCTAGAATCACAACACCCATCAGAAAAAATATAACTTTTCCTCCTATAAGAAGTGCATCCTACTCATAGTCAGTCATATTTCAGATAAACAATTTACACTGTAAACTAGATGAAAGAATATAATAAAGCTTATATAAAGCTCGAGAAAATCAAAACTATCAGTGCGCATTGGAGTCAAAGCAGCCTCACTGGTGTCACCAATGCTTCTACATCCTGAGTTCAAGTGCCTATCGAAGAGAAGAGGGCCGACACACAATCAAATGAACTGGATTATGACAAGCAGAATCGGCGCTTTCTAGAAGGAGCAGCCCTGGTTACTCAGCAGGTGACAATGCAGTAGGTTAAACAAATGAGTGATCATTCCTCATTACGACTCCCAAGCACCGCCACCCAATCCAACGAACAATCGACCGGTCCATCGATCAGCCAAAACGTGGAACCAGAATTTCACATACAAGCAAAAATAGTGCACAAATTCCACGATCTCCCCCAAGTTGCGAAATTACCTTCAGAAAGCCCATATTTTGCCAGCTCGGTGTCATCAACACCCTTCTGAATCCTGAAGAAATCGACGATCTTCTCGGCTACATAGGGATACCTAACACCCCACCCACCGCCACAGAGGACGGAATCCACAAAGAAAAACGAATTAGACGAAAAATTACGTCGGGCGCGCAACGAAAAAAAGGCGAGATGGAGCTTGTAAAGAACGCACTGATGATGGGCTTGACCGCTTGAGGGGCGGGGCGCAGTCGATGCAGAGCGAGGGACCGAGAGTGACGGCGGCGAGGATCGGAGGCGGCGCGTCCACGGGACGCGACCGGCGCATCAGGTCGGAGATCTAGCAGAAGCGCCGCGGCGCCAGCTTGTACAGGGGCCGTCGCTAGCTCGTCTTCCATCCCGCTAATCCCAGTCGCTCCTCCAGATACGCTTCCTCTCCTGCTCCAACACCCGCCGTCGCGAATACACCAGCGCCTGCGGCAGGTCCAACGGGGTAATCCAGTCCAGGCCATGCCCTAGGCTGTGGCTTCGGTCGCCATCACCTCCGTCGCCACGTCCGGCGTGTCGAGCTCCGGCGGCTAAATCTCGTGAGTTTTTTTTTTTTGAGAATTGGCTAAAATCTCGTGAGTGCCTATGCCTTCACCCTGTATGGGTCACATGGGCCGGGAGGATAAGACACACAGGCCCATCAACGATTCAACAATTAAACTGTCGACAGATTTGTCTCAAAAATAACTGTCGACAGATTTCCCCTTTTTCCCCTAAAAAAACACATTGATGACGTGTTCAACAAAGAACGAACGCATGGGCGATTTGCTGGAGAAAGTATCCAATGCCACCATATGGGATGGGTGCTATTAACTCACATATAGTTATGGAGTAAAAAGTTGTGAAATTTAGATTTTTGTTTTAAAGTTAAAGAGTGTTTCATTAATAATTTTGCATAGGGATTGAAGGTCAAAGACGAAGGGCATCTTAGGAAGTTTTCCGTAACGTCTTCCGTGTTTTGCGCTCTGGCGATATGGGCGATCGCGCCCCGCCGCCACCGTCGTTGTATGTGATTTCGTCGAGCGCCGACGGGAAGCAAAGTCCAAGGCTAGAATGATGTCCAGGTTGGGTACGCCACCGTGTACAGGTAACCGCCCAAGGGAAGATCGATCGGAAGGAGTCCGATCTGCCTACGCCAGGGAAGGGACGGGAGATGTGATAAAACCCCTGAAAAACCTAGGCCAAGAGTATCACAACCATACGGATCTCGATCTGGTTAAAACCCTCAACCGGAGCAATCGATCGGATCTACAATCACCACCAGCAATGACACCGACGGGAAAGGAGATTGTGCCGGCGGACGGAAGGACACGGAACTGCTTTGCCGCCGGTGGACCACGTCATGCGCTCACGCGGGATCAGTGGATCCAGGCAGCCCAGAGGGCAGGGCTAGCCACTGGCATGAATCCATCTGAACTGTTTGGGGATTCTCTGACCGGCTGGGGCGATCAAGGGGGTCTCGGTGAGAGACCTTCTCGCCCGACCCCTGTCGGAGTTAACCTGACGGTGCCGATGCTTCAGGGGAGAGCTGTTCAGGAGGAGGCTGAATCAGAGATGGGGGATGGCTTTTGGGATGATGAGGATATGGAACGAGAGCCTGGACTGAGTCAAGGTGTGGAAGGGCGAGTTGGCAGAACCTTCAACATGGAGGATGAGGTGGTGGTGGAATTTGATGAGGATGAGGAAGGTGCAACAGAGGAGACGACGGTGAGACCAAACACATGGCGGCTCATGGCAAGGTACATGGCAAACTTTAAACCTAGCACAAAGGACATGTTTGATAAGCTGGCGGAAGAGGCTTGGCATCTCCGGACGGGTATTGAGTACTCGGAAAAGGGAAAGAACTACTACATGATTACTCTATTCTCGCAAGGGGGTTTTGATTTTGTCAAGAGAGGAGGGTCATGGATCTTCAATAAGAACGCACTTGTGGTTAAACCCCTTGTTGCATCTGCCCGACCGTCGGAAACAATACTAAACTCGGTGCCAATATGGGTACGGGTGTATGATGTTCCGTGGGATAAACAGAATAAGGTGACTGGTATGAAGCTAGGGGACGGTTTTGGGGAAGCTCTGGAGGTGGATGTGCCCAAAACTGAACAGGACAAAAAGGAATTCCTCCGTGCCCGAGTTGAGCTACCTTATAATCGTAGGCTCCAAACCCAGATTACTGTTGCAGTGAAAGGCATGCCTGGAGCTACAAAGGTGTATAAGCTAAAGTATGAGCGAGTTCCGCACTACTGTTCGCATTGCGGTTTCATGGGGCATCGCATGAATGAGTGTGAGAAGAAAAGGCAAGGTGCACCATCACTAGACTATAGGGCACATGTACTGCGTTGCAGCCCATATAAAAAATATGAATACAGGACGCACTTCATTCCGCCGCCAGGTGAAACAACTAGGAGAGGGCTCAACTTCTCTAGTTTCGCATCAGCAGAATCACATGAGTCTGGCTATGGCAGAAGATCAACACCGGTGCAAACAGCACAGCCGCAAGCGATGATGGCGGAACAGATGGGCTCGCGGGGGGAGTCTGATGATGGCGCCATGCCACCGCTTGAGGAGGTGGTTGAACAGGAGCTCTCTAAACAAGTAAATGCCATGCAGGTTGGCGATGTGCAAGTGGATGGGGAGACACGGGAGTATGATGGTACCTAGAATCCAGGGCTGGATGAAATGGCCTTGTCCATACACCAAAAGGACGTCGCCTGTCAGGATCTAATGGCAAAGTTGGAAGAAGGAGAACAGGTTCGTCCCATAGAGAAGGAGAGCATGAAGGCTGGTACAATTGGACGAGTGAAGGAATATAAGCGCCTTGGGCTTACTTTTGACCTAAACTCAACTAGCAACTACTCTGGCCAGAATCTGAACATTCAACCACATCTATTGGAGAGCATGAGGCAGGCGGTTAGCACTGGTAATAGTGGACAAGTCCGCGAAGCGCGGAGTAGTGATATGCTTCCTGTCTTACGCAACCTATCAACCTGGTCCCTGTCGCTCAACAGGGTGGAGGATACACCGATGGTCCATGCAGACTCAGTCCTTGGCAAAAGGGGTGTTGAGGAGAGCGAGATGCAGGGGGAAAGCAATGCTTTAATGCCACACAATCAAGAGCACTCGGGAGGTGGAGTACAGAAAAGAGGAAAGGCTAATGGAACACCGCAAGCACAAGGTGTCGGCTATGGTAGCGGCAGAGGGAACAGCAGAGGTGGGAGGAGATATGGGGCTACCGGACCTGGCTATTCCGGTCGAGGGGCGAAACCACACACGTGGTTACGCCAGACACAATGAATTGCATATCCCTGAACTGTCGCGGAGCCGGGAATGCCGTGACAGTTCGAGAACTCGCCAATATTTCCCAAGTTTGGAGTCCTCGTTTTTTGTTTTTGTGTGAGACTAGACAAGAGAAAAATAAGATGCGTCGTTTGCGTCATAGGTTAGGGCTAAAGGGTTTTGAGGGTGTTAGTAGTGAGGGTAATAGTGGTGGCCTCGCTTTATTTTGGCATGAAAGTCTTTATGTATAAATTCAGTCTTCGAATAAAAGATATATTGATGCGTACGTCGGTTCCTCCCCCACAGCAACACAGTGGCGTATTACATGTGTGTATGGCGAACCCCGTGTCGAAGATCGCCCAAGTATGTGGGATAAATTGAGGCATTTAAGTTCTATTTCTAACCTTCCATGGCTTGTTGTAGGGGACTTCAATGAGGCTTTATGGCAGGAGGAGCATTTCTCGAATTCACCGAGACCTGTGGGACAGATGGAGGCGTTCAGGGAAGTTTTGCTTGATTGCAATCTATCTGATCGTGCAGTCGCCTGTCCTGTCTAGCGCGACCTCTTTGCAGATACACAGGTTCAGCACTTGGTTACACCGGTCTCTGACCATTGCCCGGTTTTAGTGCAGATTGAACAAGAGATATGCTGACAACCAAGACGACAATATAAAATTTTGTGGTAAAGAGAATCTGAGTTAACTGAACGGGTAGCTAATGCATGGAATGATGTTGGTTTAAAACATAATCTTGGAGACATTATGGAGGGCCTAAAGCAAGTGATGGACACGCTGCAAGTATGGAGCAAAAAGAAGTTTGGGAATATCCTAAGAGAATTAGACAAAGCAAGGAAAAGGTTGGAGCTGCTGATGATTAATAATGCAAGCCAAAGAGAAGTCCGTCAGGCCAGCGACCACATGCAGGAATTATTGTACAAAGAGGAGCTACTTTGGCTGCAGCGATCAAGAGTAAGCTGGCTGTGCGAAACACAAGATGTTTTCATCATACGGCCAAGTGGTGAGCTCGTAGGAACAAAATCAAAAATCTCAAGAATGAGGAAGGCAACTGGGTTAAAGCACCAACAGAGATGGAAAGGATGGCGTCCTCATACTTTCAAGAAATCTTTACACGGGACCCTAATATTAACCTAGATCGTTTAGTTGGTTTAACACAAGAAAAAGTAACAGGGGCAATGAACGATCTGCTATGCAAAGATTTTTCAGAGGAGGAGATTAGTGATGCACTATTCCAAATAGGACCCCTGAAGGCCCCTGGTGTAGATGGCTTCTCGGCGCGCTTTTACCCGCGAAATTGGAGTATTATGAAGACGGAGGTAATCAATGCCGTGAAACTTTTCTTTGCCACTGGTCGGATGCCTCCAGAAGTGAATGAAACAGCCATCGTTATGATCCCAAAAATCGACCAACCAGAAACACTAAAAGATTTTAGACCTAGGAGTATTATGAAGACGGAGGTAATCAATGTCGTGAAACTTTTCTTTGCCACTGGTTGGATGCCTCCAGAAGTGAATGAAACAGCCATCGTTATGATCCCAAAAATCGACCAACCAGAAACACTAAAAGATTTTAGACCTATTAGTTTATGTACTGTCATTTATAAAATTATCTCAAAATGTTTGGTTAATATACTGAGACCGATTTTAGGGGAATTAATCTCTATCAACCAAAGCGCCTTCATTCCAGGGCGTCTTTCATTCCAGGGTGTCTTATAACGGACAATGCCTTAGTTGCCTTTGAGTGTCTACACTTCATTGAACATAACACAAATGTTTCAAAGGATTTCTATGCTTACAAACTTGATCTATCAAAAGCCTATGATAGAGTGGATTGTGATTTTCTCAAGAAAGTGATGCAAAGCATGGGATTCTCGCACCGATGGGTTGATTGGACAATGGCATGTGTCACATCGGTGAGTTACAAGGTAAAATTTAATGGGACCCTCCTGGATTCATTTTCTCCTTCTCGGGGCCTCCGACAAGGTGATCCTCACTACTAGAAAAACGCCTATTCGTGGCTCACCTGAAAAGGCCTTCCGTGGCGCACTAGCAGTGCACCACGGGCCTCGCGCTACGGCTATCTCGTAGCCGTGGCGCACTGCATGGTGCGCCACGGTTATATCGAGATAGGCGTGGCGCACTATCATGTGCGCCACGGGTAGGGGTACAGGTGCGCCATGGATGTTTTTTTCAAAAATCAAAAAAAATGCAAAAAAACACCCTTGTTTTGAATTGCAAAAGCAATCGGGTTCGCATCGCCGCCGTCGTGTCGCCTCGCTGGAGCATGGTGGCCGTGGCCACGACCTACCACCGCAGGGAGGTGCGGGAGGCCGTGGCCGTGCTACTCCTCGCCGGCATCGAGGAAGAGAGGGAGAAGGAGGTGTGGCTAGAGAAGGGAGGAGGTCGCCGCAAGGAGAAGGAGGTCGTCGGCGGTCGTCGAAGCTCGTCGTCGCTCTTCATGACTGCAAGAAGGAGGAGGCCGCAAGGAAGGAGGTCGTCGCCGTCGTGACTGTAAGGAGGAGGAGAAGGTCGCCGCCGCCATCGCCATCGTCACTGCAAGGAGAGGAGGATGCCTGAGCAAGGAGGAGGAGAAGGCCACCGTCGCCATCGTCAGTGCAAGGGAAGGAGGAGAAGGAAAGGAGGAGGAGGAGAAGAGAGAAGGAAAAGGAGGAGGAGAAGAGAGAAGGAAAAGGAGGAGGAAGGAGAATGAAAAGGAGAAGAGGGAGAGAATAGGGGTAGGTGGGCGGGGTGGTGATTCAAATTTGAATCCCGCCCAAGCTTATCCGTGGCGCACTAGGTGGTGGTGCGCTACGGGTAAGTTGCCCTCTATTTTTTTTCTGCAGGAAAAAACGGTCTTTTGACCATAACTTTTTACTCTTTTCAAATTTTGAAAATCTAAAAAATCACTAAACGACTAGAGGTGGTTGCGAGCAGATGCGAAATCTCGTTCTCGTCATTTTAGTATATTATACGATTTTTTTCGATATCGTATGCAAAAGTTACGGCCTTTTTACCGTGGCATGACTTTTTTTGCAAATAAAGTCGAAACTCATGTTTGTTAATTTTACTAGAAGCTATACCACATTACTGAAGGGTTTCGCGGCATAGTACATCAAAATTTTCTACGGATGCGAACAGAGGGAAAGCCAAGATCTAATCTAGGAGATGCAATCAACGAGAGAGATTGGATTAGATCTTCATACCCTTGAATATTCACACAGCGGAACGTTCGTCGGAACATGGGTGATGTAGTCGTACTCGCTTCTCCTCGCGATCCGATCCGATCTAGCACCACAAGTGGCGGTGCCTCCGTGAGATGCACACGTGCAGTACCTCGACGTCTCCTCCTTCCTCGGACTAGCAAGTATGGTGGAGAGATGGATTGGATCTACAATACGACGGCGTGGTGTATATGGTGGAGAATTTCTGCAGCAGGGCTTCACCCACAAACAGTCAGGAGGGAGAGAGGAGGGGCAGCAGGGCGGCTAGGGTTGGAGGGGAAGGTGTGTGTGTGGGGGGGGGGTGCGCCCCCAGCCCTCTTTATATAGAGGGGTGGGCGGCAGCAACCCTAGCCCCCTCCCCCAAGCCAAACCGGCGGCCCCAAGGAGGAGTGGGGGGCAAGGAAACCCCCCTTCTAGAAGGTCTATCTCGAGTTTAAAACCCCCTTGGCCGGCTGGGCCCTATGGGGCCTTGTGCCCCTGGCCCAATGCGGTCAGGGCACTCCCTCATAGGCCCATGCCCCCTCCCGGAAGGTGGGGCCACGTTGGTCCCCTTCCGGAAGGTTCTAGAAGCTTCCGGTACAATACCGATTAACCCGAAACAATTCCGAACTCCAAAAACCGCACTGCCTTATATGAATCTTATTCTCCGGACCAATCCGGAACCTCTCGTGATATTCTGGATCCCATCCGAGACTCCGAACAAAAACTCATAAACCAATTATCCAATCTATCCTAGCGTCGAGACACGTTAAGTGTGTGACCCCGTGGGTTCGAGAATATGCAGACATGATCTTCTATCAATAATCAACAACGGGGTCTGGAAACCCATATTGACTCCCACACATTCATCGATGATCATAACGGATGAACCACGATGCCAGGATTCAATCAATCCCATATATATATTCCCTTCGTCTTGCGATATTTTACTTGCCCGAGATTTGATCGTCGGTACCGTCATACCTAGTTCAATCTCGTTCACAACAAGTACGTTACTCGTTCCGTAATCCGATATCACTTTGTGATTAACTCCTTAACCACATGCTTGCAAGCGGTGTTGATATCGATTACCGAGTGGGCCCGAAGTATATCTCTCCGACTTGGGAGGGACAAATCCCATCTCGATACATATAACCCAACAGATACTTTTCGATCACCTGAGAGACACCTTTATGATCACCCTCTCATAGGATGACGTTTGATGACCTCAAAGCTTTCTTCCGATACCAGGGAGTTGTATTATCTCATGGTCTAAGGAATACAATATTTGACATAAGAAAAGCTTCACAAAGACGAACACGATGACACGATCTAATTGCTTCGCTTAGTTTGGGTATGTCCACCATATCATTCTCCCAATGATATGATCTCATTATTAATCGACAACTCATGTCCATGGTTAGGAAACCTTAACCATCATTAATCAATGAGCTAGTCCATACAGGCGTACTAGGGACACGGTGTTGTTCACAAACCACACAAGTATTAAAGTTTCCGCTTAATACAATTCTAGCATGGAATATAAACATTATCATGAACAAGAATTATAATAATAAAAACTTTATTATTGCCTCTAGGGCATAATTCCAACAGTCTCCCACTTGCACTAGAGTCAATAATCTAGTTTACATCTGGCAACAATCTCACACCCATGGCACTGAGGTGCTGATCATGTTTTACACGTGGAAGAGGTTTAGTCAATGGATCTGCGACATTCAGATCTGTATGTACTTTGCTAATCTTCAGATCTCCATTTGATATATAATCTCAGATTATATGAAACTTGCGGTTGATATGCTTGGTCTTTGGATGATATCTTGGTTCCTTAGCGAGTGCTATGGCACCAGTGTTGTCACACAATATCTCCAGTGGGTCCAATGCACTTGGAACCACGCCAAGCTCAGTGATGAAGTTTCTGATCCAAACTCCTTCACTTGACGCTTCTGCAGCAGCCATGTATTCCGCTTCTACTGTAGATCCCGCGATCACGCTTTGCTTGCAGCTTCTCCAGCTCACAGCTCCTCCATTCAAAATATACACGTATCCTGTCTGAGATTTAGAATCATCCTTGTCAGTGTCGAAACTAGCGTCGACGTAACCTTTTACGACGAGCTGTTCATCACCCCCATAGACTAAGAACATTTCTTTAGTCCTATTTAGGTACTTTAGGATGTTCTTCACGGCTGTCCAGTGTTCCACTCCTGGATCACTTTGATACCTGCTCGTCAAACTAAGAGCATTGGACACATCCGGTCTAGTACACAGCATGGCATACATGATAGAACCTATGGCCGAGGCATAAGGCACTTTGCTCATAGCTTCCCTATCATTTACCATAGCTGGACACTGAGCCTTGCTCAATATCTTACCTGACAACATAGGCACCGAACCTTTCTTTGCTTTATCCATTCTGAACCTTTTCAGAACATTGTCTAGGTATGTACTCTGGCTTAAAGCTATCAGACGTCTTTGTCTATCTCTATAGATTTTGATGCCCAATATATAAGCAGCTTCACCTAGGTCTTTCATTGAAAAACACTTGTTCAAATAACTCTTCACATCGTTAAGCATGTTGATGTCATTTCCAATAATCAATATGCCATCCACATATGGTACCAGAAACGTCACCGAGCTCCCACTCACTTTCTTTTAGATGCAAGCTTCGTAGCAATCTGGAACAAATCCAAAGCTCTTGATCACTTGATCAAAACGAAGGTTCCAACTCCGAGATGCTTGCTTCAGTCCATAAATGGAACGCTGAAGTTTGCATACTTTATCAGCATCCTTAGGATCGACAAAACCTTCGGGTTGCATCATATACAACTCTTCATCAATGTTGCCATTGAGGAAAGCAGTCTTGACATCCATCTGCCATATTTCATAATCATGAAACGCAGCAATTGCTAACAAAATCCGAATGGACTTAAACATCGCTACGGGAGAGAAAGTTGTTGGAATTATGCCCTAGAGGCAATAATAAAGATGTTATTATTATAATTCTTGTTCATGATAAAGTTTATATTCCATGCTAGAATTGTATTAAGCGGAAACATTAATACTTGTGTGGTTTGTGAACAACACCGTGTCCCTGGTACGCCTCTAAGGACTAGCTCATTGATCAATGATGGTTAAGGTTTCCTAACCATAGACATGAGTTGTCAATTGATAATGAGATCATATCATTGGGAGAATGATATGATGGACAAACCCAAACTAAGCGAAGCAATTAGATCGTTTCATCGTGTTCATCTTTGCGAAGCTTTTCCTATGTCAAATATTGTATTCCTTAGACCATGAGATAATGCAACTCCCTGGTACCGGAAGAAAGCTTTGAGGTCATCAAACGTCATCCTATGAGAGGGTGATCATAAAGGTGTCTCTCAGGTGATCGAAAAGTATCTGTTGGGTTGTATGTATCGAGATGGAATTTGTCCCTCCCAAGTCGGAGAGATATACTTCGGGCCCACTCGGTAATCGATATCAACACCGCTTGCAAGCATGTGGTTAAGGAGTTAATCACAAAGTGATATCGGATTACGGAACGAGTAAAGTACTTGCTGTGAACGAGATTGAACTAGGTATGACGGTACCGACGATCGAATCTCGGGCAAGTAAAATATCGCGAGACGAAGGGAATATATATATGGGATTGTTTGAATCCTGACATCGTGGTTCATCCGATATGATCATCGATGAATGTGTGGGAGTCAATATGGGTGCCCAGACCCCGCTGTTGATTATTGATAGAAGATCATGTCTGCATATTCTCGAACCCGCAGGGTCACACACTTAACGTGTCTTGACGCTAGGATAGATTGGATAATTGGTTTATGAATTTTTGTTCGGAGTCTCGGATGGGATTTGGGACATCACGAGAGGTTCCGAAATGGTCCGGAGAATAAGATTCATATAAGGCAGTGCAGTTTTTGGAGTTCGGAATTGTTCCGGGTTAATCGGTATTGTACCGGAAGCTTCTAGAACCTTCCGGAAGGGGACCAACGTGGCCCCACCTTCCGGGAGGGGGCATGGGCCTATGAGGGAGTGTCCTGTCCGCATTGGGCCAGGGGCACAAGGCCCCATAGGGCCCAGCCAATCCTAGAGAGTTTAAACCGTTTAAACTAGAGATAGGGTTTCTAGAAGAGGGGAGAGTCCATGCCCCCCACTCCTTATCCTTTGGGCTTGGGGGAGGGGCTAGGGCTGCGCCCCCCCTCTATATAAAGAGGGGTGGGGGCACACCAACCACACACACCTCTCCTCCAAACCCTAGCCGCCTTGCTAGCTTTCCTCTCTCCCTCCCGACTGTTTGTAGGCGAAGCCCTGCTGCAGAAATTCTCCACCATATACACCACGCCGTCGTGTTGTAGATCCAATCTATCTCTCCACCATACTTGCTGGTCCGAGGAAGGAGGAGACGTCGAGGTGCTGCACGTGTGCATCTCACGGAGGCACCGCCACTTGTGGTGCTAGATCGGATCGGATCGCGAGGAGGAGAAGCGAGTACGACTACATCACCCACGTTCCGACGAACGTTCCGCTGTGCGAATCTTCAAGGGTATGAAGATCTAATCCAATCTCTCTCATTGATTGCATCTCATAGATTAGATCTTGGCTTTCCCTCTGTTCGCATCCGTAGAAAATTTTGATTTACTATGCCGCGAAACCCTTCAGTGGTATCAGAGCTAGATCTATGCGTAGATGTGTTTCACGAGTAGAACGCAACATGGTTGTTGCGGGCGTTGATGTTTTCTGTTGCAAGCCTCTTGTTTGTGTTCTTCTTATGACGCGGGATAGTGAGATTGAAGCGGTCCAGGCCAACCTTACGCGACGTCGTTCGCGAGACCGGCTCTGCACTTGACGTGTGGCTTGTTCCACACATGCGGCTGGTGGATGTCAGTTTCTCTCACTATAGTTGTCATGGGATTAACACCGGAGTTTGGCAACCATAATATCACCGTTGTGGCTTTCCGTAGGTAAGAATCATTCTTAGCATCTACTCCCATAAGCCACGTAAAACATGCAACAACAAAGTAGAGGCGTCTAACTTGTTTTTGCATGGAGTGTTTTCTGTGATATGGTATGGCCCAAGATGTGATGTGTATATTGTATGCGATGATCATGTTTTGTAATGTTTCACGACTTGCATGTCGATGAGTACACAACCGGCAGGAGCCATATGGTTGTCTTTATAATTGTGTATGACCTGCGAGTCAACTTCTTATACGCCATGTAATAGCTTTACTTTATCGCTAAGTAGTTAGCAATAGTTGTAGTTGCTATTCGTGGTGGAGGCAATCATGGTGGAGTGATGGAGATCATGCCGGAACGCACAAGATGGAGATCATTGCGCGAGGATTGGCTATACCATGTCACATAAAGTTATATGCATCTGATGTTTATCCCTTTATGTATCTTATTATGCTTAGATCGCGACGGTAGCATTATAAGATGATTCTTCACTTAAATATCAAGATAAAAACTGTGTTCTCCCCAAGTATGCACCGTTGCGAAAGTTCGTCGTGTCCAAGCATCACGTGATGATCGGGTGCTATAGACTCTACGCTCACATACAACGGGTGCAAGCCAGTTTTGCACACGCAGAAATACTTGGGTCTAGCTTGACGAGCCTAGCATGTACAGACATGGCCTCGGAACACAAGAACCGAAAGGTTAAGCATGAGTCATATGAATGATATGATCGACACTTTGTTGTCCACCATTGAAACCACATCTCTTCTCATGATGATCGGATTAGGTGTGGTGAATTTGGATCGTGTTCACTAAACAACTTGAGGGATGTTGAATTTAGTGGGAGTTCATCTGGTAATTTGATTAAGTTGAACTATTTATCATGAACATAGTCTAAATTGTACTTGCAAACACTGTAGATCACATGGCCAAGTCCAACTTCAACTTCAACGTTTTTGCTGAGAAGGAAAAGCTTAGAAACAATGGGTCTAACTTCACCAATTGGTTCCGCAATCTAAGAATCATTCTGTCTGGCGGACAAAAGGACTATGTCCTTGGGAAAGCGTTAGGTGACCCCCCTGCTGCAACTGCGCCGGCTGATGAGAAAGCTGTCTATCAGTCGCGCAAAGATGATTATGGTGTGATTAAGAGCACCATGTTGTTTGCTATGGAACCGGAACTTCAAAATCGTTTTGAAACCTATCCCGGGCCCTTTGAGATTCTCGAGGAGCTGAAAACCATGTTTCAGACTCAAGCCCGTTTTGAGAGATATGAGATCTCTGAGAAGTTCTTTAACTGCAAGATGGAGGAAGGGAGTTCCGTTAGTGAGCACGCCATAAAGATGTCGGGCTACACTCAACGCCTTGAGAAACTGGAATGCACGATTCCAGAGGAGCTCAAGATTGACAGGGTTCTGCAATCACTCCCTCCCAGCTACAAAAGTTTTGTAGTGACTCACAATCAGATTGGTTCCACTGATACGATCACCGAGCTCTTCGCAATGCTGAAGGCTGCGGAGGTGGACATCAAGAAGGATAATCATGTGTTGATGGTCAACAAGCCCTCCTTTAAGAAAGGAAAGGGAGCAAAGAAGCCCTTTAAGAAGGGCGGCGGCAAGCGCAATGCCCCTGCTGAGAAGAAGCTCAGGTCTGGTCCCAAGCCGGACACTGAGTGCTTCTACTGCAAGGACAAGGGTCACTGGAAGCGCAACTGTCCGAAGTACTTAGCAGACAAGAAGGCTGGCACCATCAAAGGTATATTTGATATACATGTTATTGATGTTTTCCTTACTAGCCCTCGTTGTAGTGCCTGGGTATTTGATACCGGTTCAGTTGCTAATATTTGTAACTCGAAACAGGAGCTACGGAATAGGCGGCGGCTTGCGAGGGATGAGGTGACGATGCGCGTTGGCAACGGATCAAGAGTTGATGTGATGGCCGTCGGCACGCTCTCCTTAGTTTTACCTTCGGGATTAGTTTTAAACCTTAATAAATGTTATTATGTGCCTGCGTTGAGCATGAACATCATTTCCGGATCGTGTTTATTGCAAGACGGTTATTCATTTAAATCGGAGAATAATGGTTGTTCTATTTATATGAGTAACATCTTTTATGGTCATGCACCTCTTGTGAATGGTTTATTTCTTCTAAATCTCGAAAGGGATGAAACACACATCCATAACATTGAGGCTAAGAGATGCAAAGTAGATAGTGATAATACTACTTATTTGTGGCACTGTCGTCTAGGTCATATTGGTGTAAAGCGCATGAAGAAACTCCATTCTGATGGACTTTTGGAGTCTCCTGATTTTGAATCATTTGACACATGCGAACCATGCCTCATGGGCAAGATGATCAAAACCCCGTTCTCCGGTATGATGGAGCGAGCAACGGACTTGTTGGAAATCATACATACCGATGTATGCGGACCGATGAGTGTTTCGACGCGCAGTGGATATCGCTATTTCCTCACTTTTACCGATGACTTAAGTAGATATGGGTATATCTATTTAATGAAACATAAATCTGAAACATTTGAAAAGTTCAAGGAATTTTAGAATGAAGTGGAGAACCATCGTAACAGAAAGATTAAGTTTCTACGTTCCGATCGTGGAGGTGAATATTTGAGTTATGATTTTCTCACGCATCTTAAAGCAAGTGGAATCGTTTCACAACTCACGCCACCCGGAACACCACAGCGCAATGGTGTGTCTGAACGCCGGAATCGAACCCTATTAGATATGGTCCGATCAATGATGTCTCTTACTGATTTGCCGTTATGGGGTTATGCATTAGAAACCGCTGCATTCACTTTAAATAGGGCTCCATCTAAATCCGTTGAGACGACACCGTATGAACTGTGGTTTGGTGCTAAACCTAAGTTGTCGTTTCTTAAAGTTTGGGGATGCGAAGCTTACGTCAAGAAGTTGATGCCGGACAAGCTCGAACCCAAAGCGGAGAAATGCGTCTTCATAGGATACCCTAAGGAAACTATTGGGTATACCTTCTATCACAGAACCGAAGGCAAAGTGTTTGTCGCAAAGAACGGTTCCTTTCTTGAGAAGGAGTTTCTCTCGAAAGAAGTGAGTGGGAGGAAAGTAGAGCTAGACGAGGTTATTGAACCTTCTCTTGAATTGGAGAGTAGCGCAGCACCTGAAATTGTTCCAGTGCCACCTGCACCAACAATAGAGGAAGCTAATGATAAGGATCATGAAGCTTCGGACGATGCTGCTACTGAACGTCGCAGGTCGACAAGGTCGCGTGCCCCTCCTGAGTGGTACGGCAACCCTGTCTTGACTGTCTTGTTGGTAGAAGACAGTGAACCTACGAACTATGAGGAAGCGATGATGAGCCCAGACTCTGAGAAATGGCTGGAAGCCATGAAATCCGAATTGGGATCCATGAGAGAAAACCAAGTATGGACTTTGGTGGATCCTCCTAGCGACCGAAAGGCCGTTGAGTGCAAATGGATATTCAAGAAGAAAACGGACGCGGATGGCAATGTTACCGTCTATAAAGCACGGCTTGTCGCAAAAGGTTTTCGACAAGTTCAAGGTGTTGACTACGATGAGACTTTCTCTCCCGTAGCGATGTTTAAGTCCATTCGGATTTTATTAGCAATTGCTGCGTTTCATGACTATGAAATATGGCAGATGGATGTCAAGACTGCTTTCCTCAATGGGAACATTGATGAAGAGTTGTATATGATGCAACCCGAAGGTTTTGTCGATCCTAAGGATGCTGATAAAGTATGCAAACTTCAGCGTTCCATTTATGGACTGAAGCAAGCATCTCGGAGTTGGAACCTTCGTTTTGATCAAGTGATCAAGACCTTTGGATTTGTTCCAAATTGCTACGAAGCTTATATCTACAAGAAAGTGAGTGGGAGCTCGGTGACGTTTCTGGTACTGTATGTGGATGACATATTGATTATCGGAAATGACATCAACATGCTTAACGATGTGAAGAGTTATTTGAACAAGTGTTTTTCAATGAAAGACCTAGGTGAAGCTGCTTATATATTGGGCATCAAAATCTATAGAGATAGACAAAGACACCTGATAGCTTTAAGCCAGAGTACATACCTAGACAAAGTTCTGAAAAGGTTCAGAATGGATCAGGCAAAGAAAGGTTCAGTGCCTATGTTGTCAGGTAAGACATTGAGCAAGGCTCAGTGTCCAGCTACGGTAAATGATAGGGAAGCTATGAGCAAAGTGCCTTATGCCTCGGCCATAGGTTCCATCATGTATGCCATGCTGTGTACTAGACCGGATGTGTCCAATGCTCTTAGTTTGACGAGCAGATATCAAAGTGATCCAGGAGTGGAACACTGGACAGCCGTGAAGAACATCCTAAAGTACCTAAATAGGACTAAACAAATGTTCTTAGTCTATGGGGGTGATGAACAACTTGTCGTAAAAGGTTACGTCGACGCTAGTTTTGACACCGACAAGGATGATTCCAAATCTCAGACAGGATACGTTTATATTTTGAATGGAGGAGCTGTGAGATGGAGAAGCTGCAAGCAAAGCGTGATCGCGGGATCTACAGTGGAAGTGGAATACATGGCTGCTGTAGAAGCGTCAAGTGAAGGAGTTTGGATCAGAAACTTCATCACTGAGCTTGGCGTGGTTCCAAGTGCATTGGACCCACTGGAGATATTGTGTGACAACACTGGCGCCATAGCACTCGTTAAGGAGCCAAGATATCATCCAAAGACCAAGCATATCAACCGCAAGTTTCATATAATCCGAGATTATATAGCAGATGGAGATCTTAAGATTAGCAAAGTACATACGGATCTGAATGTCGCAGATCCATTGACTAAACCTCTTCCACGTGTAAAACATGATCAACACCTCAGTGCCATGGGTGTGAGATTGTTGCCAGATGTAAACTAGATTATTGACTCTAGTGCAAGTGGGAGACTGTTGGAATTATGCCCTAGAGGCAATAATAAAGATGTTATTATTATAATTCTTGTTCATGATAAAGTTTATATTCCATGCTAGAATTGTATTAAGCGGAAACATTAATACTTGTGTGGTTTGTGAACAACACCGTGTCCCTGGTACGCCTCTAAGGACTAGCTCATTGATCAATGATGGTTAAGGTTTCCTAACCATAGACATGAGTTGTCAATTGATAATGAGATCATATCATTGGGAGAATGATATGATGGACAGACCCAAACTAAGCAAAGCAATTAGATCGTTTCATCGTGTTCATCTTTGCGAAGCTTTTCCTATGTCAAATATTGTATTCCTTAGACCATGAGATAATGCAACTCCCTGGTACCGGAAGAAAGCTTTGAGGTCATCAAACGTCATCCTATGAGAGGGTGATCATAAAGGTGTCTCTCAGGTGATCGGAAAGTATCTGTTGGGTTGTATGTATCGAGATGGAATTTGTCCCTCCCAAGTCAGAGAGATATACTTCGGGCCCACTCGGTAATCGATATCAACACCGCTTGCAAGCATGTGGTTAAGGAGTTAATCACAAAGTGATATCGGATTACGGAACGAGTAAAGTACTTGCTGTGAACGAGATTGAACTAGGTATGACGGTACCGACGATCGAATCTCGGGCAAGTAAAATATCGTGAGACGAAGGGAATATATATATGGGATTGTTTGAATCCTGACATCGTGGTTCATCCGATATGATCATCGATGAATGTGTGGGAGTCCATATGGGTGCCCAGACCCCGCTGTTGATTATTGATAGAAGATCATGTCTGCATATTCTCGAACCCGCAGGGTCACACACTTAACGTGTCTTGACGCTAGGATAGATTGGATAATTGGTTTATGAATTTTTGTTCGGAGTCTCGGATGGGATCCGGGACATCACGAGAGGTTCCGGAATGGTCCGGAGAATAAGATTCATATAAGCAGTGCAGTTTTTGGAGTTCGGAATTGTTCCGGGTTAATCGGTATTGTACCAGAAGCTTCTAGAACCTTCCGGAAGGGGACCAACGTGGCCCCACCTTCCGGGAGGGGGCATGGGCCTATGAGGGAGGGGGCATGGGCCTTTCGGTCGCTAGGAGGATCCACCAAAGTCCATACTTGGTTTTCTCTCATGGATCCCAATTCGGATTTCATGGCTTCCAGCCATTTCTCAGAGTCTGGGCTCATCATCGCTTCCTCATAGTTCGTAGGTTCACTGTCTTCTACCAACAAGACAGTCAAGACAGGGTTGCCGTACCACTCAGGAGGGGCACGCGACCTTGTCGACCTGCGACGTTCAGTAGCAGCATCGTCCGAAGCTTCATGATCCTTGTCATTAGCTTCCTCTATTGTTGGTGCAGGTGGCACTGGAACAATTTCAGGTGCTGCGCTACTCTCCAATTCAAGAGAAGGTTCAATAACCTCGTCTAGCTCTACTTTCCTCCCACTCACTTCTTTCGAGAGAAACTCCTTCTCAAGAAAGGAACCGTTCTTTGCGACAAACACTTTGCCTTCGGTTCTGTGATAGAAGGTATACCCAATAGTTTCCTTAGGGTATCCTATGAAGACGCATTTCTCCGCTTTGGGTTCGAGCTTGTCCGGCATCAACTTCTTGACGTAAGCTTCGCATCCCCAAACTTTAAGAAACGACAACTTAGGTTTAGCACCAAACCACAGTTCATACGGTGTCGTCTCAACGGATTTAGATGGAGCCCTATTTAAAGTGAATGCAGCGGTTTCTAATGCATAACCCCAAAATGATAACGGCAAATCAGTAAGAGACATCATCGATTGGACCATATATAATATAGTTCGATTCCGGCGTTCAGACACACCATTGCGCTGCGGTGTTCCAGGTGGCGTGAGTTGCGAAACGATTCCGCTTGTTTTAAGATGCGTGAGAAAATCGTAACTCAAATATTCACCTCCACGATCGGATCGTAGAACCTTAATCTTTCTGTTACGATGGTTCTCCACTTCATTCTGAAATTCCTTGAACTTTTCAAATGTTTCAGATTTATGTTTCATTAAATGGATATACCCATACCTACTTAAGTCATCGGTAAAAGTGAGAAAATAGCGATATCCACCGCGCGTCGAAACACTCATCGGTCCGCATACATCGGTATGTATGATTTCCAACAAGTCCGTTGCTCGCTCCATCATACCGGAGAACGGTGTTTTGATCATCTTGCCCATGAGGCATGGTTCGCATGTGTAAAATGATTCAAAATCAAGAGACTCCAAAAGTCCATCAGAATGGAGTTTCTTCATGCGCTTTACACCAATATGACCTAGACGACAGTGCCACAAATAAGTAGTATTATCACTATCTACTTTGCATCTCTTAGCCTCAATGTTATGGATGTGTGTTTCATCCCTTTCGAGATTTAGAAGAAATAAACCATTCACTAAAGGTGCATGACCATAAAAGATATTACTCATATAAATAGAACAACCATTATTCTCCGATTTAAATGAATAACCGTCTTGCAATAAACACGATCCAGAAATAATGTTCATGCTCAACGCATGCAGATAATAACACTTATTAAGGTTTAAAACTAATCCCGAAGGTAAAACTAAGGAGAGCGTGCCGACGGACATCACATCAACTCTTGATCCGTTGCCAACGCGCATCGTCACCTCATCCCTCGCAAGCCGCCGTCTATTCCGTAGCTCCTGTTTCAAGTTACAAATATTAGCAACTGAACCGGTATCAAATACCCAGGCACTACAACAAGGGCTAGTAAGGAAAACATCAATAACATGTATATCAAATATACCTTTGATGGTGCCAGCCTTCTTGTCCGCTAAGTACTTCGGACAGTTGCGCTTCCAGTGACCCTTGTCCTTGCAATAGAAGCACTCAGTGTCCGGCTTAGGACCAGACTTGAGCTTCTTCTCAGCAGGGGAAATGCTCTTGCCGCCGCCTTTCTTGAAGGGCTTCTTTGTACCCTTACCTTTCTTAAAGGAGGGCTTGTTGACCATCAACACATGATTATCCTTTTTGATGTCCACCTCCGCGGCCTTCAGCTTTGCGAAGAGCTCGGTGATCGTATCAGTGGAACCAATCTGATTATGATTCACTACAAAACTTTTGTAGCTGGGAGGGAGTGATTGCAGAACCCTGTCAATCTTGAGCTCCTCTGGAATCGTGCATTCCAGTTGCTCAAGGCGTTGAGTGTAGCCCGTCATCTTAATGGCGTGCTCACTAATGGAACTCCCTTCCTCCATCTTGTAGTTAAAGAACTTCTCAGAGATCTCATATCTCTCAGAACGGACCTGAGTCTGAAACATGGTTTTCAGCTCTTCGAGAATCTCAAGGGCCCGGGATAGTCTTCAAAACGATTTTGAAGTTCCGGTTCCATAGCAAACAACATGGTGCTCTTAATCACACCATAATCATCTTTGCGCGACTGATAGACAGTTTTCTCATCAGCCGGCGCAGTTGCAGCAGGGGGGTCACCTAACGCTTTCCCAAGGACATAGTCCTTTTGACCGCCAGAGAGAATGATTCTTAGATTGCGGAACCAATTGGTGAAGTTAGACCCATTGTTTCTAAGCTTTTCCTTCTCATCAAAAACATTGAAGTTGAAGTTGGACTTGGCCATGTGATCTACAGTATTTGCAAGTACAATTTAGACTATGTTCATGATAACTAGTTCAACTTTTAATCAAATTACTAGATGAACTCCCACTAATTTCAACATCCCTCAAGTTGTTTAGTGAACACGATCCAAATTCACCACACCTAATCCGATCATCACGAGAAGAGATGTGGTTTCAATGGTGGACAACGAAGTGTCGATCATATCATTCATATGACTCATGCTTAACCTTTCGGTTCTTGTGTTCTGAGGCCATGTCTGTACATGCTAGGCTCGTCAAGTTAGACCCAAGTATTTCCGCGTGTGCAAAACTGGCTTGCACCCGTTGTATGTGAGCGTAGAGTCTATAGCACCCGATCATCACGTGATGCTTGGACATGACGAACTTTCGCAACGGTGCATACTTGGGGAGAACACAGTTTTTATCTTGATCTTTAAGTGAGGAATCATCTTATAATGCTACCGTTGCGATCTAAGCATAATAAGATACATAAAAGGATAAACATCACCTGCATATAACTTTATGTGACATGGTATAGCCAATCTTTGCGCAATGATCTCCATCTTATGCGTGCCGGCATGATCTCCATCACTCCACCATGATTGCCTCCACCACGAATAGCAACTACAACTATTGCTAACTACTTAGCGATAAAGTGAAACTATTACATGGCGCATAAGAAGTTGACACACAGGTCATACACAATTATAAAGACAACCATATGGCTCCTGCCGGTTGTGTACTCATCGACATACAAGTCGTGAAACATTACAAAACATGATCATCGCATACATTATACACATCACATCTTGGGCCATACCATATCACAGAAAACACTCCCTGCAAAAACAAGTTAGACGCCTCTACTTTGTTGTTGCATGTTTTACGTGGCTTATGGGAGTAGCATGCTAAGAACGATTCTTACCTACGGAAAGCCACAAACAGTCGAGAGGAAGAGAGGAGGGGCAGCAGGGCGGCTAGGGTTGGAGGGGAAGGTGTGTGTGTGGGGGGGGGGTGGTGCGCCCCCAGCCCTCTTTATATAGAGGGGTGGGCGGCAGCAACCCTAGCCCCCTCCCCCAAGCCAAACCGGCGGCCTCAAGGAGAAGGAGTGGGGGGCAAGGAAACCCCCCTTCTAGAAGGTCTATCTCGAGTTTAAAACCCCCTTGGCCGGCTGGGCCCTATGGGGCCTTGTGCCCCTGGCCCAATGCGGCCAGGGCACTCCCTCATAGGCCCATGCCCCCTCCCGGAAGGTGGGGCCACGTTGGTCCCCTTCCGGAAGGTTCTAGAAGCTTCCGGTACAATACCGATTAACCCGAAACAATTCCGAACTCCAAAAACTGCACTGCCTTATATGAATCTTATTCTCCAGACCAATCCGGAAACTCTTTTGATATCCCGGATCCCATCCGAGACTCTGAACAAAAACTCATAAACCAATTATCCAATCTATCCTAGCGTCGAGACACGTTAAGTGTGTGACCCTGCGGGTTCGAGAATATGCAGACATGATCTTCTATCAATAATCAACAGCGGGGTCTGGAAACCCATATTAACTCTCACACATTCATCGATGATCATATCGGATGAACCACGATGCCAGTATTCAATCAATCCCATATATATATTCCCTTCGTCTCGCGATATTTTACTTGCCCGAGATTTGATCGTCGGTACCGTCATACCTAGTTCAATCTCGTTCACAGCAAGTACTTTACTCGTTCTGTAATCCGATATCACTTTGTGATTAACTCCTTAACCACATGCTTGCAAGCGGTGTTGATATCGATTACCGAGTGGGCCCGAAGTATATCTCTCCAACTTGGGAGGGACAAATCCCATCTCGATACATACAACCCAACAGATACTTTCCGATCACCTGAGAGACACCTTTATGATCACCCTCTCATAGGATGACGTTTGATGACCTCAAAGCTTTCTTCCGATACCAGGGAGTTGTATTATCTCATGGTCTAAGGAATACAATATTTGACATAAGAAAAGCTTCACAAAGACGAACACGATGACACGATCTAATTGCTTCGCTTAGTTTGGGTCTGTCCACCATATCATTCTCCCAATGATATGATCTCATTATTAATCGACAACTCATGTCCATGGTTAGGAAACCTTAACCATCATTAATCAATGAGCTAGTCCATAGAGGCGTACTAGGGACACGGTGTTGTTCACAAACCACACAAGTATTAAAGTTTCCGCTTAATACAATTCTAGCATGGAATATAAACATTATCATGAACAAGAATTATAATAATAACAGCTTTATTATTGCCTCTAGGGCATAATTCCAACAATTACCTACCTAAATATGAAAGGATTTAATTTTTTGGGAATTATGCCTTTCATATTTAGGTAGGTAACACTTGCCTCTAGGTACCTAACAATTGCCTCTAGGTACCTAACAAAATTAAATCCTTTCATATTTAGGTAGGTAATTGTTGGAATTATGCCCTAGAGGCAATAATAAAGATGTTATTATTATAATTCTTGTTCATGATAATGTTTATATTCCATGCTAGAATTGTATTAAGCGGAAACTTTAATACTTGTGTGGTTTGTGAACAACACCGTGTCCCTAGTACGCCTCTATGGACTAGCTCATTGATTAATGATGGTTAAGGTTTCCTAACCATGGACATGAGTTGTCGATTAATAATGAGACCATATCATTGGGAGAATGATATGATGGACAGACCCAAACTAAGCGAAGCAATTAGATCGTGTCATCGTGTTCATCTTTGCGAAGCTTTTCTTATGTCAAATATTGTATTCCTTAGACCATGAGATAATACAACTCCCTGGTATCGGAAGAAAGCTTTGAGGTCATCAAACGTCATCCTATGAGAGGGTGATCATAAAGGTGTCTCTCAGGTGATCGGAAAGTATCTGTTGGGTTGTATGTATCGAGATGGGATTTGTCCCTCCCAAGTTGGAGAGATATACTTCGGGCCCACTCGGTAATCGATATCAACACCGCTTGCAAGCATGTGGTTAAGGAGTTAATCACAAGGTGATATCGGATTACGGAACGAGTAAAGTACTTGCTGTGAACGAGATTGAAATAGGTATGACGGTACCGACGATCAAATCTCGGGCAAGTAAAATATCGCGAGACGAAGGGAATATATATATGGGATTGATTGAATACTGGCATCGTGGTTCATCCGATATGATAATCGATGAATGTGTGGGAGTCAATATGGGTTTCCAGACCCCGCTGTTGATTATTGATAGAAGATCATGTCTGCATATTCTCGAACCCGAAGGGTCACACACTTAACGTATCTCGACGCTAGGATAGATTGGATAATTGGTTTATGAGTTTTTGTTCGGAGTCTCGGATGGGATCCGGGACATCATGAGAGGTTCCGGAATGGTTCGGAGAATAAGATTCATATAAGGCAGTGCAGTTTTTGGAGTTCGGAATTGTTCCGGGTTAATCGGTATTGTACCAGAAGCTTCTAGAACCTTCCGGAAGGGGACCAACGTGGCCCCACCTTCCGGGAGGGGGAATGGGCCTATGAGGGAGTGCCCTGGCTGCATTGGGCCAGGGGCACAAGGCCCCATAGGGCCCAGCCGGCCAACCAAGGGATAAACCCTAATTGGACCTTCTAGAAGGGGCGGGGTTCCTTGCCCCCCACTCCTCCCTCCTTTGGCCGCCGGCCTAGGGCTTGGGGGAGGGGTTAGGGCTGGCGCCCACCCCTCTATATATAGAGGGCTGGGGCGCACCACCCTCCTACACCTTCCCCTCAAGCCTAGTCGCCCTGCTGCCCTCCTCTCTCTCTCCCTCCCGACTGCGTGTAGGCGAAGCCCTGCTGCAGAAATTCTCCACCAAATTGCACCGCGCCGTCGTGTTGTAGATCCAATCCATCTCTCCACCATACTTGCTGGACCAAGGAAGGAGGAGACGTCGAGGTGCTGCACGTGTGCATCTCACGGAGGCATCGCCACTTGCGGTGCTAGATCGGATCGGATCGCGAGGAGGAGAAGCGAGTACGACTACATCACCCACGTTCCGACGAACGTTCCGCTGTGCGAATCTTCAAGGGTATGAAGATCTAATCCAATCTCTCTTGTTGTTTGCATTTCCTAGATTAGATCTTGGCTTCCCTCTGTTCGCATCCGTAGAAAATTTTGATTTACTATGCCGCGAAACCCTTCAAGCCGAGCTCAGGGCGATTGAGGAAGGGATTCAGCTGGGACTGAATTGGACACACAAGAAATTCACCGTTGAAACTGATTATGTAGAAGCAATCAATCTAATTAGAGACAAGTCCAACTTTTCAATGCATGCCTTTCGCATTAATGTAATTCGTGAGTGTCTTAGGGAGAGAGATCTCAGGATGGTCAAGGTTAGTAGAACAATAAACACGGCAAGCCATGAGCTGGCCAAGATAGGTAAAGTACAAGGTCGGACTGCTGTATGGCTGGGGCATGTACCATCTGAGGCTGCCCAGGCTGTTGTAGACGACTGCTCTTCTTTGATTGATTAATAGATTTTTCTTACCCGCAAAAAAAATTGCATAGGGATTACACTCCTGGCCTAGAAGTTCAGAGATCGACGACTATGAAAAATATACTCTGCTCCAGATGATCTGATGACAAATGTCTTCCCACTTCCTCCTCCTTTTCCCGCCAAACCAGTGGCGGAGCTAGCCAAGAATAGGTGTGTGTGGTTGGGTTGGGGGGGACAAGAGCCGTTCATGGCATGCCGACCGTTGTCCGCGTCAGGCTCGCTGATGAGCGAGGTTGCCTCAGTGCTCTCTACCCTCTTCCGGGGCACATCTCCCTCACAAAGCTTGCCTTCCCATGGGTAAAGCATCGACCATCATGCACATGTTATCTGCGCTGATGAGGAGTGGCATGACGCATATCGTCTCTGGCGCATTAGAAGGTTGCATAGGCCCGGCCAGACGAGGCAGAGGCTCAGCTCGGCGCGCAGGTGCTGACCTCAACAGTGCCTACCAACATCGCGAATTCCTCAATGCCACAGGGACCATTATCGGCACGCTAGACTTGGGCCGGAGCCACCGAAGTCTTGTATACTGCCCTATATAATAAGTGGGGAGCCGCCAGAGAGACCATATGTATCCACCACCGACGATGAAGCTATGGCGGAGCTTGCCAGTTCTAGTTGGGGGGGGGGGGGCAAAATACAATATATGAGTTGTTGGGGGCAGATTACACAAGAATTTCCAATATAAGCCCTCCAAAAAAAAATCTTCATGCATGTAGCCAATCGGGGGGGGGGGGGGGGGGGGAGGGGCATGGCCCCTGCTGGACACAACATAGCTCCACCGTTGATGAAGCACATCCGCCGTCTCCACAACTACCCGTAGTCATCTCCACATCCACACTCCCTTATACTCCTGACTAATTTTCTACCGACGACATTGTAAGAATACCAATCATTCATTTTAAAATAATTTCTTCTATAATTTATATTATTGTCAAATAAAGAATTTTCTCTTCGCTTTGATTTGTGAATACCAAATACCTCGTTTGGTTCGAAGAGGAGAGTAGAGCCTAGAGCCCAACTTAAGCGAGAGGTAAAAGAAACATATTTATGAGATGTGATATCAACTATACTATTTTTTCTGAAATCAGATAAGAGTAATAACCACACTACAATATGGGAAATGATCTGGATCCCCCGGACGATGGGGGGTTCCCATCGTCCTCCTCCCCCCTGCCTGACACATGTCCCCAAAATCGCCCCAAATTTCGTTTTTGCTGCAAAATGGCCCGCTTTTGCTACATATGTCCCCTTTTTGCTTCCGAAGTAAAAAAAACGGTTCGTTTCAGAAATAGAACGTCTCGTCGGAGACCATGTAGCAAAAAAATGTGCTAATGCAGCAAAAGCGACTTCGCCAGAAACTTTTTTTGCTTCATGGTCTCCGGCGAGGGTCATCAACGAGTTGTTTCCGACGATGTCTCTGGCAAAGTTTGTTTTGCTGCATTAGTATATTTTTTTTGCTGCATGGTCTTCGGCGAGGTCTCCGGCGAGACGTTCTATTTTTAAAACGAACCGTTTTTTTTGCTTCGGAAGCAAAAGCGGGGACATATACAACAAACACGGGATGTTTTGTAGCAAATATACACGTGTCAACACGGGAAGCAGGACGATGGGAGCTCCCCATCGTCCGAGGGACGCCTAGAACTGTCCATTTAATATTCATCACGTCTTTGAATGCGCTCCTCCCACATCCTTTTTTTTTGTAAAAGAGTATATATTATATCACAGGGATACCAATTACACCCAGCCTCTGCAACAACGCATGCTCTAGCGGCCCTACGGATACACACAACCCAGAAAAAAGAAAAAATAATTACAAAAAAGAAAAGTCCTGCTATAGAGAACCAATCCTCAAAGCAACGACAGTGACATCATCAGAACAACAGCAGTAGTCCTCCACTCCAATAACAACGCCTTCAAGAAGGAAACAGTGTCCAAGCGCCGTCGTTGCCCGATCAAAGATCATAGGTTTTCATCCTGGAGAACGTCTTCGCTCACAAAACAATGCCTTCAACAAGGTTATTGACAGGCACAACCAGTTAAGGTCAGACCTTGGATTTTCACACTGTAAGGTAAGACTGGAAACTCCTCTTGTGTTGTCTTCCCGCACCAACAGTCGCTGCAACGTGTCCTAGATCACGCAGCCAGTTCTCCATCGCCACAAGAACAAAAATCACCATCGCTACCCTCATATTTCCCTTTCCTGACATTCTCCGCATCTGACTTCACCATGGCTCTAAGAATGACACTTGGTGGGAACAAATATCAGAGCTTCGCAACACTCCCACTGGAACCAAATGGCCAGAAAAACAAGGTGCGCACAACCGAATATCTTCTGATCCAGCAATCTCCAGGCATGATACGCCCATGGAAGTTCGCCGACGAAGCCTTCCGGAACCCGCCTCTCCAGACCAGAGAAACGAGGGCAGGCATCAAGCATATCTTCGTCTTCGTGCGAAAGAAACCAAAGGATCACCTCCTTTATTGGATCCAACACAGCGAGCCCCACACCGCTGGCCGATTTCCGGAGAACGGATCGAGCAGGCCGACCATCGGTGCCGATGAGCACGTAGGCTTAGCACCGCCACTAAGGACACGCCATCGCCTCCATCCTGCAGCACCATGTCCGCTGCTTCCTCCAGATCTCGGCCAACGCCGCCCACGGCCCTCGCCGCCCCGGTCCAGCAGCCGCCGGCTCCGAGCACGAAACCTCCGCTCCACGCAGCCCTCCTCCCACATCCTAGGCTACTACTTCCTCCGGTGCCTTATTGTGGTCCGTGCACTTCGTCCTGGCTATTCTCGTGCCTTGAGTCCTGCTCTTTAAAGTTGTCTTGTGAATAAGATCGGATGGAGGATGCATGGAGTCCCTAACGATAAACATAACAACACAATCAACACCTAGAGAGAAGTTATACAACACAACGTTGTCATATCACAATAGAAGATCGAATAGCATAACCAACACTTAATCAACATAGCGAGCTAGCACGGATCATCAATCTTCGAATAAAGACATGTTACATGCTTTGCAACCGAATCGTCCAAAAGAGGGCGACATTTATTCAGATTGGTTAGCTATACCCTGATACCAAGCCTGCGGCTGAAGAACGCCGGCCAATCCAGCTCCAAGGGCATGGAGTCCCAGGGGATGATGCCGCAGCCACGAGCAGGCCCCTCTGCCACCTCCTCCATCGTCCCAGTTCTGAGCTCAACAGTGTACACGTGATCGCGGCTGTCCTTGACAAGTGCCGTGCCACACTTCTCTCCCAAGACATACAATTCTTCGGTCTCATCCTCTCGTGGTTGTTGCTTTAGCTGGATCGTATCAGTGTATAACAAGTCTGAATTGCTGCCCACACAATAGAGCACCGGTTTCTGCACCAAGATGTCTAGTTGTTGGCGACCTGGAATCTGCGTCCAGAGTAATGATAAGTTCTGGTCGTCGTCCAAAGCCAGAGTAGTAAAGCACGGAAAACCCAGACTGTGGTAATTCACTGGCAAATGGAGCCTCGTATAGGAGATGTGGCCCGTCTGGATGCTGAAGGTAACAAGGTAAAACCACCATCCGTGAAAAAGCCAGTGCGCAACGCCGCCACGCACCATGGCATCGCTGAATGACCCATCGCCGTTGGTGTGCGCGCCGCCAATCCTCAGGCAGCTGACGTAGGTGCGCCAGGTAGCTTTGCGGGGCGAGAGCTTGTGAAGGCTGTAGTCGTTGTACCCCGTCTGCTTGTTCTCGTGGGAGGAGCCGATGACCAACACTTGGTAGAAGGATGAGTTGCTCATCAGCGGTTGCCCGTGGCGGCGGTGACAGTCTACATCGGTTAGGATCGTGTAACCGCACCACTCGTGATCATAATCAATGTTGTAGGCCGCCGAGCCTACCTTGAGAGGGGGAAGCACGGCGCAAGTGTTGGCGAGCAGGTTGCACACCGCCATGCGGAGAACTGTCCGGTCTGATGATGGGTCCGCAAGACGCAGGAGAAGGAGGCCGTGGCGCGAAGCGAGCGGCGCCGCGCCGTCTAAGAGGACGGCGTGGCGGCCAGACATGAAAGATCGGAGGGCGCGGCAACCGGAGCCTATGGGTGACCGCGGCGGAGGGATTACGAGCCCGTTGACACCTTCCCGTCGTCCATCGCGCCTGTCCTTGACGATGAAGCCGATGAAAGAGTGGCAAGCATCCTGACCCTGACCCTGCCAGCGCCGCCTGAGGAAGGATTGATCGGCGAGGAGACCGCGCCACCGCTTGCACACCATGCCACACCGGAAGAGGACGGCCACGTCCTCCACACGGTCGAGGATCTCCTGAAGGACATCGTCCGGGAGGGAGACTGTAGCCATGGTCATCGCCGGCCGCCTCCTCCGTGGATCTCTTGTCTATCCGCTTGATGGGTTGGGCTATCTTTGCACGGGATAATAAATTATTAGGTTTTGAGACCCTATATATATGTATGTATCTTAAAGTTCGTTGCTGACTCGATCTCTGATGCCCAATTAGTCTCTGACTCGGTTACAGGTCTGCAAGTCTGTATGTATCTTAAAGTTCGTTTCTGACTCGGTTACAGATCTTAAAGTTCGTTGCTGCGTAAAAGTAATTCCTGGTTGCAGGTCTGCAAAACATCTTAACCTGATCAAACAACAGTGCGTTGTTTTGTTCTTGCAAAATTCAGAAGTATGTGGCTAACCCTAGAATGCATATAGGATCTAGCTACTTTTACATAAAGGACACGAATCTCACATCTACAGCTAAAGGTTTTATTTCATTAACTAAATGGGCTAGCTGTGATCGGCCGGTCTCAACCTTGGATGACAGAAGAGTAAGGATCGTGGCACAATCAATCAGTCTCAACCTGAACTGGCAGCAGCTGACTATATTCCATGGCTAGAAGTAGACAGAGCCCTTGTTTGCATGCTTCCAACTTTGCCTCCAACGGTTCTGAACAATAGCGGACATCTGGAAAAAATGATCTCTCCTTTACTGTCTCTCACGACCATGCCTGCACCTGCAGAACCGTCATCAGCCTTGTATGGACCATCGAAGCTCATCTTAGCCGAGTCTGGAGCTTGAGCCTTCCATGTCTTGTCTAGTGATGCCGCAAATGGTCTTGGACGCACTATAGGACCTGCAAACATCAGCTTAGGTCGTTTCCCTTTGATGATCTCCTCCACCGATCGACGCCAATTTCAGTTCACACAAAGTTTTAGCATAGCTGCAAAGGAATCGTTTGGACTCCTCAATAGAAGGCAAAGGTTTCTCATACATGACTTCATTCCGCGCATACCAGACACGCCATCAATAAACATGAGAGCTTCAGTCATCGAGGCTGGGGTGGAGACTAGCACGGGTTTGAACCAGGAAAACGAATGGACCTGCAAATCAGTATCTTCTGGCAATTGTCATACCTGCAACTCAGCTAGATGCAAATCTTGAAGGTGTTAGCACAGCCCCTGCCGCCGACTATTTTTCGACGACACCGACGAGTAAATTTCGACGAGACGACACGTACGTATCCGATAACTTCCGTCGAGATGCACGTGTTGCTAGCCGATCGATTCTTTTGATCCAACTAGTACACTCACGCACGCACACGCAAAACAACTTTGATCGCTAAAGGCTCTTGTCGAGCCTTGTTTTTTCTCTATTGCTTCTCAACTCACACGGTCTCGGTCTGGTACTCTTACAAGGGTCTAATCACATGTATATATATGCTAGCTACTAGGACACCACGTTGCCGACTTCACGGCCAAAACAACTCGGTGACTAATTCTAGTCCTACTCCGTTACATGCATGTGTATCCTATACGTAAACGACTTGTATACGGTGGAGCGCGCGGTGTCGTGCCGGCAATGTCGGAATTAATTCCAACAATCACCCCCTAAGAATGACATGCACTTCGTTTCGACCTGGATCCCAAATGCGCCAGCTGCTCCTCGCGGGCGTCATCCTCGGTATTGCTTTCGCCCATGTCACCGACTTTGCTTTTGTCGGCTTCTCCATGTATTCACGTCGACCCACCTCGTCCGCGTCCTTCTTTTCCGCGTCCTCCTTGCCTTCGATCTTCACCGGTTCCTTGATGAACAAACATTGATTTTCGTAGTTCCTTGATAAAAATATGTAATGGTTGTGTATTGATCAATTCAACATGATCTTCGGGCATAGCACCATGTGTGCCTTCAGGTAGAGCTTCTGGAGTCAACGGCTCTACATGCAGCGTATCCTGCATGCCTATTTCTAAGCCAATTTCTTGACTCACCACAACATCACATGGCCCTTGCACTTCTGGACACTCCTTTGCCCCAAGCTCTTCACGTGGATAATCACCTCCTGTACTAGCACATGATGAGCTAAACACAACACCTTCTAGATCCGTTTTTTCTGACCACGGACTAGCCTTTTCTCCGAACACTTTTTCTTCTGGGAGTATCCCTAGTGCTTCTGGCCTGGTGTCCACGCCTAAAGCACCCCCTAGGTCTTCAATCTCTTCTGGGTCTCAATTTGCTGACAAAGATAAGCTTGGTTGATCCATATTTTCTTCATACTCAAGATCCCACGTGATGTGAAAAGATGAATATTCCGGTTCCTTGGAGCCCCAATTTCATGATTTTTCTTCCTCAAAGACTACATCGTTCGTGAAAACCACCTTATTGGTATAAGGATTGCACAAACGGTATTCCTTTGAGCCTTCATATCCTGTCATGATCATTGGAGTACTCTGTTGGCCGGTCTTGTCATGCGCCACACACCCAAAAGTGCGAAGATGATCAACCGAGGGCTTACATCCGTACCATCCTTCATACAGAGTCATACCAACTCCACTCTCAGTTGGCTCCATGTTCAGCAAATACACAGCCGTATTGACTGCCTCACCCCAGAAGTTTCCTAGCAAACCTTTACTATTCATCATCCTTCGTGCCCTGGTCAACGCGTTTTGATGCAGCTCGCCTTCCTGATCAATGCGTAGAGCTCTTATCTTCGCCTCCACCTTAAACTCTTCGGCTTCCTTGATCTTCTCGAATGCTTGTTGAGCTTGATTCTTACTTTTAAGCAACACAATCCACATGTATTTACTATGATCATCCACCACAAGCATGAAGAACTTATTGCCGGACGGAGTTGCAGGTGAAATTCCAACGCATAGATCACCATGATCAGATTCTGAAGCTTCACTTGCCTCAAACGTGGCTTCACGCAAAAACAGGGCACTCTGTTGCTCGTGATCCACACACGGTAGATCGTGATCCACTTGCGCCACAATCTCCGTACCCGGTGATGGAGGATCCTCCTCATCCTTCAGCTCAGTTACTTCGAGCATCAGCATCATCGGTCCATCATCTCCTTCCTGGGCGATGAGAACCCTCTCCTTCGACGATTTCTTGCAATCCTTCTTGAAGTGACCGAGCTCGCCGCACTTATGACATCTTACTTTCTTTATGTCAAACTTCCTTCGCGGCGGAGCCTCGTCCTCGTCCTCCCCTGCGATATACCTTTTTGCTAGGCGAGAATCTTCTCTATCACTCCTGCTGCCGGATGCTTTATCGCCCTTCTTCTCCTTGGCGAACAACGCTTGAGCCATAAGCATGAGATGCTCATCCATTTTCGCGTCGCCATAGGTGATCTTCATCCGCTCGTCGTGCGCCTTGAACCGTCCAACTAGATCATCCATTGTGAGAATCTTGAGATCAACGCATTGCTCGATCGCCGAGACAACAGGTGAGTAACGCGGCGGCGTCACGCGAAGGAAACGCCTCACGATAGAGATCTCATACAGCTTCTCGCCGAGTCCGCGAATCTCATTGACCAGTGTAGCGACCCTTGAAGCAAAGGCGTCTAGCGTCTCATCTTCTCCCATCTCCAGATTCTCATACTTCTTCTGCAAGGTTTGCAGGGTTGCCTCGCGGACGCGCTCGTGCCCGAGATTTAGCGTCTTGAGCGTATCCCACACCTCCTTTGCAGATTTCTTTGAGATCAGGTGTTGCATTAGATCTGTCGGCACCACTGAGCAGATGGCCGTGAGTGCTAGTCAGTCTAGGTGGTACTTTGACGCGCCCTTCTTGAACTCGTCGCCGCCTGGATCGACAGCCTCCCAGAGGCTGGCGCCTTCTAACGCCCACTCCATCTGGACCGCCCAGACCGTGCAGTTGTCGCGGCTGTACCGCGGATACTGCATCGACACCGGTGCACCCGCAGCCGCACCAGAATACTCGCCCACCTCCTTCATCATGACCTCCCGTTACTAGGAGATCCTCCGCGAGACTCTGATACCAATTGTTGGCCCAACCCCAAACGCCGAGTGCAGTCCGGCGTAACGACGATAATGATTCGGCGAGTTCGCGCACGTACGGTACGATCAGCCTAGCACTTCACTTTGAGCTAGCTAGCTGATCAAACTCTCAACTCACACGGTCTCGGTCTGGTACTCTTACAAGGGTCTGATCACATGTATATATATGCTAGCTACTAGAACACCACGTTGCCGACTTCACAGCCAAAACAACTCGGTGACTAATTCTAGTCCTACTCCGTTACATGCATGTGTATCCTATACATAAACGACTTGTATACGGCGGAGCGCGCGGTGTCGTGCCGGCAATGTCGGAATTAATGCTAACAGAAGGTATATTTTTCATATGTAAACGGGACGATCGACTAAACATGACGGTGAGCATTAGATTACCTCTTATTTGTCATGTATTCAGCCACCTCCAACACATATTCTGAAAACAAAATAAATTACTTCCTCCAACTCATATTAATTGACTCAAATTTGTCTAAAGTTGAATGAATCTAGACACTATTTAGTATATAGGTTCAACCAAATTTTGACAAATCCAAGTCAATTAATATGGATCGAAGGGAATACCAGCAACTGAAGCAGTTGTCTGCCTAATTCTCAATAACTTGATACGAGAGGTTCAACTCACCACACTTTCATTTTTGGAGGTAAGTGTAAATATATCGGCTTCGATCCTAATGAAAATAACTAGATCTAATTTTAAACACTCTACGCGAGACATTATTTGTCTCTTAATTGTGAAAACGGTCATCTTCATTTAAAGTTGTTTTAACGGTGAATATGACTTCACACACATGCTAAACTATTCAACAAAAATTCTAAGAACAAAATCAGAAAAGGAGTGGGGAAAATGGAGGTAGCCCCTGATAATTTCATAGATGAGTTCAGGTACATCTTGGATGTCAATAAATTCTAGAAAAGAAAGCATACACATGTGCATGTCCATGTTGTATATGCACATCAAAATTTAAATAACATTATCAATGGCTTGTAAAAAATATTATAACATAGTTATATTTTTTTGTAGATCACAAATATCTTTTCTTCGTTAAAACTTTGCAGAGATGTCAAGCACACTAGACCATTCTTTGTAAAAAATAAGACTTTTCTTGAAAATTTATAGAACATTTCCCATTTTAGTGTTAACTCCGGAAGCAGATCCACCGCGGTGCTGAAACACCATATGTGGCTAAAGCTAATAATTTTGGAAAATTTGTTGGAAAACCCATGATGGAGAAACGAGGAAGCAAATGTAAGAACTTTGAGAAATTCTTGAAAATTTGGGAAGCTTTTCCCAATATTTTTAAATTTGGGAGATTTTTTATAAAAACCTTATCATAAAACAGTAAGGTTAAATGTAAATTTGCAACTAAAACCGATTTTTTGAGGATGGCAAGAATTTTGAATTTGGTTGGTATCCATGGTGGCCCCACTTTGCATGTTTTTGCGAGAGAGATGTCCACCAATCTTGTTCGATACATGTAAATTTGTGCAAGTGATTCTTGTGGTGTGGTAAATGATAGGTTGAAATATGGTTTGGAATGTGGTAGTCGATCATTGAGATTGAGGAGACGATGCCACAATGGAAAGTATGCACATATGTGTCTTAGTCAACCCTTATCCAAATACATTTCTACGTAAACATACTATAATTTTTTGCATTAACGACATGCGTTTACTTAGATCACTATACTTTAAGAAAAGGTGGCAACGATAAATAGTAAAATTGTAAAAAATGATCATACATTCTATCATGTAAGTTTAATAATTCTTTCACAAGTTTTGGGGTTAAAAAAAGTCACAGCATGCTAAATCCCAAATGTAGCCAACTTATAACTGGTCGGGACATACATGGTCGACTTGCCTTGTTCAACTCGCAATTCACCTCTTCAAATTTCCCATCTTCAAATAATCTTCACGTGAGCAACGAGAACATGACCATTGACCAAACAATACAAATTAGTAAAAAACATGCCTTCGAATAGTTTTTACCAGATTTAGTAGCATTTCTTCTAACCTTGTTTTCAGTTCACCGGAGTAAGTACCATCAAACACTAGTATGATCAGTCAAAAAGCAACAGTATATTTTAGTTGATTCTTTGTGTTCACTACTAGTGGTAACTTATGAGTCTACATACGAAACAAAATTGGCATAATGATCACTGAGATATTTGGTGGCAGCAAACATAAAAAATCACAGACGAATATTCAGGTCTGCTACCTAAAGAATATGAAACAAAATGATCGAGTGTGCATCAGAATTTGAATTAAGCATATTCAAAATGCAAATAAGTTGTTTGTTGCTCGTATATGTTTTACTAGGAATTAAAGACAAAGACAAAAGGGAATGAACTCACCTTAAAAAAATCATTTCCTCAAATATTCTTTAATTCCCACCCAGGTGGATATGTCATTTGGTTTTCCATCTTTCGCTTCCTCGAATATATACACTAGGTCCATTTTAGGTGGATACATCACACTGTTTTCCATCTTTTGTTTCCTTCTGAGTTGGTAAGACAGAAAAATTATAAGTATGTATACTAAAGGTGCATTACATAAAATGCAAGAAAGGGACGCAAACATGGTTCTGCAAAGTTCTATGGTTTCTTTATCCTCTTTGGTTAGAACCTTGAATGTCGAGATCCAAAAATATATTATGGTTGTAACTAGAAATTTTCTAACCTGCATACCACCTTCCTCCATTTTTTCTTGATTGGAAGATATAGGCGCCATACTAGGCATGTAACTCGTCACTGGATTCCATTTTCGAAGATGTCAAAGTAGTGGATGCATAAGCCATTTGCTTGAGTCTTTGAACTCTATCTTCAGTTGGAACAAATGGAAGCATCTTCCTCTTCTTCTCGTGCATAACAAGAGAACGCCTCCTTCGCCTCTTAGCATCTATACAAGTATGAAGTAAAATTGTCGTGTTAAGACCACACTTCAAGAGCTTAATTTGATAGACAAGCTAATATTTGTAACATTTGTTCAATTAATTTTTCAGTATGGAATATGGGAACATTAAAAAATAATGATACTTTTGTCCAAGATTAGTGGAACATGAATATTGGAAGAATTGATGTTTTGGCCAAGATTATCAAGTACATGTGGGCTTATAAAATTACGAGCATATTTTAGAAGTACATCATACATGAGACACATATGATCTGTTGTATCATATGTAAGTTTACTTCAGTACTATGTGTACCAAACTGACAAATAAAAACTGGCTGCACATTGGAAAAACTGTGACTACAATATCTAAGAAGCTATGAAGCAGTAGAAAAAAACCTTTAAGATTTACAATGTTATGAAGTGAATGAATATGTGCAAGTATAATGAAAAGAGGTTGACTAGTTGACACTTCTAGTTATCATGTACAATAACCAATAGTAGGGTAGTCATCTTTTGTACATAGTTTTACAATGTTATAACATACACGTTATATACCAAGATAGCTAAAAGGCAAACTAATTAGGATTGGTTTGTTAAGTTTTGCTATTGTGAGCTACTGAAGTCCTATATGTAGGCATTGATAATTCATTTTGGATCATCCTATATAAAATTGTTCACTAATAAGTGGGCAAAAATTTAGCATATGGATTTATGAAGAGCTGGCAGCTTTTTAATGGCTCAATGAAGCAAGGCAGAACATCAAGATGATATACATGTAAACAATCTCCCGAATTAATGAAGTCAGCCAATTCATATAATCTTGACTTATCTATTTCAATAATACATGCCTATTACTAAAATAAAACATGTGCTATTAAGATGCAAAATTAATGTTTCTTCAATAATACTTTCCCATGTATTTTCAATAGTGATAGCTTTCTCGCATAATTTCTAGCGGCAATGGCTTTCATTTCCAGTGGTAATAGCTCACCGCACCAGTCATATGGGATTATCTAAAATATCATATGGGATGATATAAAATGGTCATTTTAGATAGCCCATTGTGTTGTTCATTAACTAGAAAGGTGGCATCTTTTTAAGGCTTAGTGAATGCAAGAAAGATCACAATGAATCCCACGAATCAATTGATATTGGTCGAATCAATACAAGCCTGAGCATTCTTCTTCAATAAAACATTCCTATTACTACAATGAAAGGGTGTGCTATTAAGTTCCTCAAAAAAGAGGTGTGTTATTAACATGAAAATAATTTTCTTCAATAATGCTTTCCCGCGCATTGCCGATAGAGATAAGCTTTCCACGTAATCTTGGTGGAGATAGCTTTACCACACATTTCAGGCGGTGATAGCTCTACAAACTCTGATCCACTAATATATGCAGGACACTATATATTGTATCGACCAGTGGGTCATTCAATCAAAACAATTCCCAAATCAGCCAACATCGACCCTAAAAATATAACTTTTCCTCCTACCAGATGTGCATCCTACTCATAAGCTGTCATATTTTAGATAAAATATTTTCTCTACATCATAATAAGATCAACAGATAGCAATGTATCATGCTAAACAAGTGGTCATGATTCGTCATCACCAATTCCCAACCTTAATCCATACAATAGATGTGCATCGGCTACACATGCGATCAAAATTTCACATATAACGTATCCTCCTACCATATATGCATCCTACTCATAACCAAATGTGCATCCTACTCATAACCAGTCATATTTTAGTTAAACTATTTGCACTGCATCACAAGATGATCAGCAGGTGGCAATGTAGTATGCTAAACACAATGAAACCAATCCAATGACCAATCGACAGGTTTATCGACCAGGCAACACATGTAATTAGAATCTCAAAAACAAGCAAAAAATAGTGTAGTCTTTCTATGAACTCCCAAGAATTGCAAAATTACCTTGAGAAAGCCCACATTTAGCCAGCTGGGGTTTGTCCGCGCCCTTCTGACCCTGAAGAAATCGAAGATCTTCCTCTGCTTCAACGGGAAACCTAGCACCCCCGTCCACCAAGAGAAATAATGAGATGAAAATTCATGGCAAGCGAGCAAGAAGGAGGAGACAAAACATAAATGGCGATATCGAGTTCATAAAGGATGCACTGATGATAGGCTTGGGGTTCGGGGCAGAGCCAGGACCCGAGCAGGACGTGGTCGATGATGGGACGGAGGCAGAAGGGTGGCGGCCCCGGTCGCAGAAGCCGCAGAGGATTATGTACAACAAACGTCAAATATGAGGATCTAATGAGAACCACGCATCATATACAGCAAACGTCAAATCCAAAAACCTGGCGGCTATAATGTGGGCAGTGAGGCAACTGGTGAGCTCTTATTGGATGGCGATGGTAGATCATCCACATGGGCCTTGTCAAAGCCTTCTAGGAAAGGATAGATACACTACCCATTGTTCTAAAAAAAGATACACTACCCTAAAAAAACAACTTATTGTTATCTTGAGAAGTAAAAGATCAGGTTCAAAACACAATCCGGGCAGCTTGTTTAGCAAATAAATTACTAGTTCTTGCAAAAGCATGAAGCATACTTGCCTGAAACATTATCAAACAACGGTAGAAACCCAAGTGCAGTCTAAACACCATAACCAGGCACACTGATGCAGATGAACCAGATTTATTTTTAGAAAAGAAACAAACCTTGACTTGGTAAAAGTGCAAACAATGAGCACACTACAAACTAACTTTCAACCTATCAGAGTGAGTCAAGGATAATATAAAAATTTATACTTCATCACATGCACAAATCTACCATTGGCACGGCCATGAAACATTATTATCCCAAATAGTTAGCAGCTTTCTTATTTCTTTTAAACAATTAGCAGCTTTATTATTTCTTTTAAATAATTAGCAGCTTTTGACCAGGGAACAACACCTGGTCAAATAATTAGCATCTCATGTTAGATTCCTCATGGCCTTCTCACTGTAAATGTCACCCTCAGTATCACCCAACTTTCATTGCCCTGATTTGATCTTGACAACAACAATGGGATAAGAAACATTAGTCAGGAACTAGTCTTGCTTTGGAAGAAATTTATTTACTTGCTTTGGCAGAAATTTATTTACATCTTGGCAACCACATTTGCTTTGGCAGAAATTTATTTACTTGCTACATTATGGGTGCCCTTGGGAAGTGACAAAATAACAAGTAATAACTGCAACAATCATAGGGAAACCACATTTGCTCAAGCAGAAATATTTGAATAAGAACTCGAGCCAATTACATAAATTTAACAGAACAGCAGCACCCAATAAACGGGGCAAAATATGTTTCCTTCAGTTCCAAATGTGCCTTTAATTGGAAACAACTACTTATAGATAGAGAGACATGGGAGGATATATACTCCTATAAAGGGATAAGTATCCCTGAAAGTCTCGAGTTGAGCTGTAACTCGGCAATAAAAAAGAAAATGAATGACAAGATGGCATCTTGGGAGGTCAGGAGAAAAAAAATGAAGATCCCATTCTGTCTCTCTTCACAGCTGAATGAAGGCTTCCACTACTAACAGCACCAGTTACTATCATTTTCCGCCATTCCGGGACCTCTTCTAAAAACTGTATAAATTATTTGATTTCTGCGACAATGCTGAAAATGCCGACATTAATCCCTATTCTCGCCCAGACTCCTTGATGTTGGGCATGTCAAAAATATTGGAAATAGGTCAGATGAAATGATGCGTTGGATACGCATACTCATGTCCATTGTAGTCATAGTATAGCTTTTCTCCACAAGCGATATCACGGCAGGCAACCAACAAGACATGACTCTCACCGTCAATGTTGTACCTAACACACTTGACATTCTGCTTCTTCTTGCCATCCCTGCAGGAGTTTAACAGTATAAGTAGAGTTCCTCTCTTTCAGAACATAATACAATATTATTTCAGATGAGTTAAGCCAGAATGCATAGAGGAAATAGATTGCCATGAAAAAAATGGACGCCTAACGATGCAAATGCTGATCATAGTGTACAATTCATAGGAGCAGACAGTCAGTACTTACGGAGTGTGGTTGTTGATGCCATTAATAAAACGGGCAATGTTTCCACGTTTGTCAGGGCAGATAACGAGCTTCTTGGACGGATCAGCTGTCGAAAGAAGGGTCATTATGCTATCACAATCATCATCTGCCCTGTTCTCAAGAAAATCAACATCGCCAGTGTATTCAGCTATGAAGGTCATATCCTTAATATTTGCATCAGCCTGCACAGTGAAGCTGAAAAAAAATGTATTAGTTTAATTCCTCTGTACTGAAAAATGTAAAAATGCTAGAAGTATAATGAATCCAAGAAAGTACCCCTCGTGCAAATCAAAAACCACAAGAAGTGGAGGGCATTCTCCTCTTTTCAGCATGGTTCTGCAAAGTTCTATGGTTTCTTTATCCTCTTTCGTCAGAACCTTGAAAGTCGAGGAGTATATCGTTAGGCACCAAGAGATCCAAAAATATAATACTATTGTAAGTAGAAATCTAACCTGCATACCACCTTCCTCCAATTTTGCTTGATTGGAAGATTTAGGGGCCATACTAGGCACATAAGTCAACTCATTACTGAACTCCATCTTAGAAGCTGTCAAAGCAGTGGCTGCAGAAGCCATTTGTTTGAGCCTTTGAACACTGTCATCAGTTGGGACAAAAGGCAGCATCTTCCTCTTCTTCTTGTGCATAACAAGAGAACGCCTCCTTCGCCTCTTAGCATCTGTACAAGTATGAAGTAAAATTGTTTTGTTAAGACGACACTTAAAGAGCTTAATTGGATAGACAGGCTAATATACATAACTTCTGTTCAATTATTTATTCAGTATGGCACGTGGGAACATTAAAAATATTGATGTTTTTGGCCAAGATCAACAGAAATAGAAATATTGGAAGTATTGATGTTTGGCCAAGACCATCGAATAAGTATAAGTCTAATGAGAAGATGATGTTGTGTGCTATTTGTTATCATGTAGAATAACCAATACCTGCACAGGTAATCTTTTGTACATAGTTTACAGTGTTACGACACACAGGTCACATATAACAAGGTAGCTAAGAGGCTAACTAATTACGAAAGGTTTGTTAAATTTAGTTGATGAGCTACTGAAGTCCTTTAAGCGGGCACTGTGAATTCATTTTAGATTATCATGTACCAAACTGTTCACTAATAAGTGGACATAAGTGTAGCATATGGATTTATAGAAAGGTGGGCGGCTTTTGTATGGCTCAATGAAGCAAGGCAGATCATCAAGATGACATACATGTAATGAATCAAACAAATTAACGAACTCGGTCGATTCATACAAGCTTGACCGATCTATTTCAATAAAACATTCCTACTACAATGAAAGAATGTCCATGCGACAATAACAATTCCAGAAAACACCCCCGACAAGATATAACTTTTGCCCCTATCGGTTGGTTGCAACCTACTCTACTCCTAATTAGCCATATTTCAGAAAAAAACTATTTGTACCATGAGATGATCATCTCACGGTGAGCTACTGACATTATTTAAGCAGACACTGAAAATTCATTTTAGATGATCCCATATCCAATTGTTTTCTAGTCGTATTAAGTGGATATAAGTATGTATTTATAAATAAATGTGACTGATCAGTGGCAGTTTTGTATCCTGTCCCTACCGATAGTAACTGATCAACCTACTGGCCTCTCAGGGTGTACCGTCATAAACGAAGCAGCATATGGATAATGCCAGCACCACTACTTGATTGAGTGCCAGCACATAGCTGTGCTTTCAGCAAGAATTCCACGGAGCCGGGCTCACTGAATGCAACACAGATCACCATGAATCCCAAAAACCAATCGACATTGGTCAATCCCTACAAACCAATCTACTTGAATAAAACATTCCTATTACTACAATGAGAGAGACATGAAAATAATGTTTCTACAGTAATGCTTTCCCGCGCATTTCCGTCAGAGATCACTTTCCCGCGTAATTTTGGTCACGACAGCTTTCCCGCGCATTTCAGGCGCTGATAGCTCTACAAATTCCAATTCACTGATATATGCAGGACACTGTGTAATGTATCTACCGGACAGCCATGCAACTACAACAGGATCAACACACAACAGCTCACCAAAAAAAAAACATTTCTCCTATCAGATGTGCATCCTACGTGTATTCGGTCATATCATAGGTAAACTATCTGCACTGCATCATATGCTGATCAGCAGATAGCAATGCAGCATTGCTAAACAAGTAGTCATGATTCCTCATCACCAAATCCCAACCTTAAGCTATACAATAGAACTAATCCAATGAGCAATAGAGCAGTTCATCGACCAGGAGACACATACATGTAATCAGAATTTGCAGACAGACAAGCAAAAAAACAGTGCACCCTTTCCATGACCTCCCAAGAATTGCAAAATTATACCTTGAGAAAGGCCGCATTTTGCCGGCTGGGGTTCGTCCGCGCCCTTCTGAATCCTGAAGAAATCCACGATCTTCTTCTGCTTCAACGGGAAACCTAGGTACGAAATCCACCGAGAAAAAAAATTAGTAGATGAAAATCACGGGCAGGATAGCACGAACAGGGAGGAATTAGAAAGGGAAAACGGTAATGCTGAGATCAAGCTCGCGTGAAGACTCACTGATGATTGGTTTGGGGTTCGGGGCGCAGTCGGGGCAGAGCCAGGAGTTTTTCGGGACGGCGGCGAGGATGGGGCGGAGGCAGAAGGTGTGGCGGCCCCGGTCGCAGAAGTCGCAGAGGAGGAGCTCCTCCTCGCGGTCCCCGGCGCCGCAGACCTCGCAGAGGACGACCTCGTACCGCGCCCGCGCCACGCGCGGCGGCGCGCCGACGGGCCGCGACCGGCGCATCACGTCGGAGATCGAACAGAACCGGCGCGGCTCCGGCGGCGAGCCGGGCGGCGCGGCGGCCGTCCGCTTCCTCCGCAGCTCCGGCGAGGACGTCGCGGCTGACGACGGCGGCGCGCGGCGGGCCATGGGAGGCGAGAGAGGTGGTGGAAGGAAGGGAGGAGGGGAGGGGTGACGTGGAGAGCTCGGTGGGCTCCTCAGTCTCGCTTCGAGAGCTGTGGGCGACGCGGAGGCGGACGGACGGACGGACGGACAGGCCAGGGGGGAGGAGAGCAAGGTAAATAGCCTGAAGGTGGAGGTGACCGTTGGTAAGATTTTCCTATCTGGCCTCGTCACCCTTTCTCCGTCTAGGTTTCTCACTCCTTTTTTCCAAAATCACTCTTTTTTTCTTATTAGTATTCTAGATGTTTATCTTGATAATTATGGATTGATGTTGTTATATTGAGATATTTTATGTAGGTGCTTTAGATGATGTTGTTATTACGATAGTAGTGTAAGCCTCGGGTTCATGTCGTGTGCGAGGACGGATGCATGATGCATGAGGTTACAAAGTTCATTTAGGTCTTCATATCGCCCGCCTCCTCACGGGAACACGTGGGAAGCAGATTCCTTTAGGTCTTCATATCGCCCGCCTCCTAACAGGGACGCGCGGGAAGCATATACAAGCGTTGTGTGTGGTGGCGTGGCGCGAAGAGTTTTATTTTTTAAAAAATTTACACGAAACTAGCGCGGCACGGTAATTAATTTCTTTAGACCTGTTATGACCACCAGCCTGGAGACATACCGGCGGTATTGTTGTGACATGTGTTTTTTAAAAATGGAGGTAATTAACAAACGCCAAAAAGTAGAAATAATTTGCTGGAAAAAGATAGATGTTATTAATTGCGCTCATTTACTTTTCAATATCTATAAAAATCAAGCATTTAGTTGTATTTTCTTAGGCTCTTTATTTCATATTTTGGAAGATATCCAATAAATGCCTAAATATTTCGCTAGTACTAAAAGATAAAGGCTATTAATTTCAAGCATTATTTTGGATGATGATTGTATCTTGATGGTCATGGTTGTCATCTTGAGATCTTTTACACCGTAGGTGTCATTTAGTGCCTTAGATGATGACATTATTTTGATCCACTTTGGTTGTTGTTGGAGGGTGGGACACTAATATAAGTCTTTGGTCATGTCGTGTCGGACGATAGATGTATGATGCACAAGGTTAATGAGTTCATTTAGGTCTTGATATTGCCCCAATCCTCACCGGAACATGCGGCAAGCAGATATAGGCGTTGTGACGGCGTCATTGCACGAAGAGTCTGTATATTTTTTAAATTATATGAAATTGCGGGGGTGATATTGTTTTTTTTTAGAGCTGGTATTCATTGTGTGACATGGCATTATGAATAGACCACCCGTGTGGAGAGATACCAACGTTTTTATTGTGACAAACATGATTTTTTTCTTCACATTTTGGAAGTAATTAACAAACGCCCAAAGTAGAAATATTTAGCTGGAAAAAGATAGACATTATTAATTGTGCTCATTTATTGTTTTCAATATCTAAAAAAATAAAAATCAACATTTAGTATTTTTCTTAGGCTCTTCATTACATATTTTGGAAGTTATCAATAAATGCCTAAATATTTCGCTACTACCAAAAGATATAGGCTATTAATTTAAAGCATTATAGTATTTTCTTTCAAATTTTGAAAGAAGAAAATCCGTCCATATTACCACATGGCTTTTGCCCACAGTTTTGGAATCGGATCGACTCCTTTACCAATTTTGTCAGTGCTTAGAGTATCTCCACTCGTTTGGCGAACCTAGGCCGAAATTCGGATTAAATTTTGGCCAGACAAAACTCGTTTTCGGACTGAGAATCTCAGGCGAGTTCCCGCGTTTGGCTAAAATTTAACAAATTTCGGCAAACTTTGGACGAATATAAGCAGTTTTGGGCGAATATGAGCGAACTTTGAGCGAATATGATTGATATGGACGAACTTTGGGCGAATATGAGCGAATTTTCGACGAATATGGTCGATATGGACGAACTTTAGGCAAATTTGAGCGAATATGATCGATATGGATGAATTTTGGAAGTAATTAACAAACGCACAAAGTAGAAATATTTAGCTGGAAAAAAGATAGACATTATTAATTGTGCTCATTTATTGATTTCAATATCTAAAAAATAAAAATCAAACATTTAGTATTTTTCTTAGGCTCTTCATTACATATTTTGGAAGTTACAAATAAATGCCTAAATATTTCGCTACTACTAAAAGATAGAGGCTATTAATTTAAGGCATTATATTTTCTTTCAAATTTTGAAAGAAGAAAAACCGTCCATATTACCACATGGCTTTTGCCCACAGTTTTGGAACTGGGTCAACTCCTTTACCAATTTTTGTCAGTGCTTACAAATTAGTGTTTGGAATTGATTCGTGATGACGATTTCCTTCTATGTATGATACGTGTCATCAGCGGTGGGGACTATGAGCTGGGCATTGGGCTGAGTTTTAGTAGACAACGGGTCCAATTACTTGAAAGGATTAGGCCGCACTTTCCTATTGGGTTGGGGACGATGGCCCTAGCTATGCGTGAATAGTCGTCACGCTAGGATTTTTATTTCATATTTTGGAAGAGAAATTAATAAACGCCAAAAGTAAAAGGTATTTTACAAGAATGTACATGATCCTCTGAACAAACATACTCCCTCTATTACGATTTATAGATTCGATGCCAAAATATTCAATGGATATAGATCTAGAGGTGAGATTTTCCTTGTCGCACCCTCTCTCATGGTCAGCATTTACCTCTCTCCCTCACTAAACCCGACTCCTCGCCTATGGCATGTATTAAAACGGTTTTAATGCTAGCCCTTGCAGGTTGGCATGTGTTTGACCATCGGAGCAAGAGATAAAACCGAAAATAAACCCAACTATTCATTGTCACAAAGAAATTGCAAGGGGGCGTTGCTACCATGGAGGGAGAGGGAGCATGTCGACTAGGGTTTTGGCACTGTCGCGGTGCGTGGGATTGGGTTGAGGAGATCGATCCAGACATACAGTCATGGATCTTGAGCTTAGACGGGCAGGTTGAGGTAGCCATGGATGTTGTCCAGGAGGAGGTAGCCGTGTTGGTGGACGAAGCCATGGTCGTGGATGAGGTAGATATGGCGACTGTCCGGGAGGAGGTAGCCATGGTGGAGCCAGAGGTACACGAGGGCAAGAAAGATGATGAGGCCTTTCTATTCCGCATGGAGGCCGCCATCATCAACCAGGAGGAATTCAGGGTTATCCTCCATAATGACGTGCTTGCTAACTCTGACATGGAGACAGAACACCCTAATTTTGGTATTGCTGACACCGAGGGATCAAATTTAGTCATCATTAGATGTTCCCATGATGGATTTGTCAAGTCAGAGAGAACGATGAAGTTACGGGAAGATTCCAAGGCCGATCTTGTGTCTGCTTTGTCCCTGAGAAAAATGGATCTCCACGGAGAAGGTCTGTGTGGAGGCCATAGTTAGAGATCAGGTGCGCACTAGATAAGATGAAGATGATGTCAACATCGACAACGAGGAAGTGGGCATCTATAGCGACAAGGTGAGGTTTGCACCGGACTTGGTATGTATTTTTGATTCTAAGGACTAGTATGCAAATGTTCATTATGTCCTCAATTCACTTGAATGTGACATTGTAGTGTCGGATTATTATGTTATGTCGTCGAGGAGAAGTAGACATGTTGTTAAAAAAATTGTAGACCAGGTTTTATGAACTATGTTTGTTGAAGTCATGTTTTCTCATGTGTTGTCATATTATAAAACATTACAAGTCAAGTTTTATAATGCAGAGAAAACACTATCATGGAAGCAAGAAAATGCTGACATGGTACTGAACATGTCTTGGATTGTGAACAGTGCAATTCATGTTTTTCCATGTACCAGTAAAAAAATCATTCTTTTGATCATGGATGATACCCAGGTTGTAGGGAGAAATAACATTCATAAATTAACTCCATCATATGATTCTATTACAATCAAAGATTATAGTCCCATTACAATTGACCACACATGCTTGATGAACTCCAAAGTGGAGTACAAACTCAGAATCACATGTCAATCGTAATTCTAGGATACCCATCCTCTCAAAAACCCAGACTCACATGGAGTACAAACTATGTCATTTAGCTTAAAATGCTAGTGTCAGGAGAATTAGGTGGTTGAGTCATTTGGCTCCATATTTTTCTTCGCATTATCTTGTTGTATGTAGATAGTTCCCCTCACGGTCTTTTGCGGCTACTTCCCTTGTCGGTAATCCTTAGTGATAAGGTACTCTTTGCTCTTCTTCATGCAAACCTTGGTGCATGGCTTTAGGTCCAAAAGTTCCCCTCAACTAGACTTAATGGCAACATTATATTCAACCTGTGGAAAAATATAAATCTTACCCCCGAACGTGGAAATGGCATCGCTATCAAGTTTCCGCCTTGCCACAACAACCAAAAACAAGATCTTGCCTATGTGGGCCTTGTTTCTGATAATCTTTGAGTCTACGGTTCACTATTGCCCAAATAAAAACTTTGTTTTGTCTTAGTGTGGTAGAACTACTTCCGTCAATATAGACCATACTGAATGCAGACATAAAATGGGTTCCCTGCACGCTATAAGGCTCAAGATGTGAGGCAATATCAAACATGGGCTTTAATATCCATAAGATCAGGTTTGACATTGTATGTGTGCCTACGAACTTTGTGCTCCTTAAAACCCTCATGTAAAGTGGACAAATTCATGTTCCCATAAGGTTGAATGGTCGTTCAATGGGACATTGACCAAATTACTCGTGTCCAACTCAACGTGTTCCCGACCATATCTAACCGCCCTCTTGATAATCACATCATTAACACCCCTTTCCATTCCTAACATTCAGCCAAAGGGCCATAAAAAGCATCTCCTGCCGGTCAACTTCCAAGGCAAATCTTTCATTACACCAATCTTAAGGGGACTAGGTGCATTCCTTGCTAAAAAAATTTAAATAATACATTTTTTATTCAATTTCACAAATAATACACGAAATTCAAAAATTACAAATCTAACGGACCTTCGTCCGTTGAAAAGACGAAGGGGTGGTCCGTCCGTTCAAAAGACGACGGGCCACGCCTAGCCAACGTGTGAATGAACCTGTCCATCGTCTTTTCAAAAGACGAACCACCCCCTTCATCTTTTCAAAAAACGAACCACCACCTTCGTCTTTTCAACAGACGACGGTCCGTTAGATTTCAATTTTTGGATTTCGTGTATTATTTGTAAAATTGAATAAAAATGTATTATTTAAAAAAAATTAGCGCATTCCTTGCTAATAAATCAAAGTGGGTAAGTTGCCTATCATTGCTGGTATAATATTTTTGTTTCTTGTTGTTGAACGACACATCTACACACGAACATGTTACACTAATTTAATTTAATGAAATAATACCGCTGTGAAAATGCTTCTATGACGAATAAAACGTTGCCATGGCAGCGAGAAAGTGATGCCACATGTTGGCAAGTCATATCTATGTTCAACAATTCTACCAACTAAATTTTCAATAATTATATAAACACATACTTTAAACAATAATATGAACACATATACTTCAAACAATAATATGAACACAAATGCTTTCAACAATTCTACCAGATAAATTTTCAACAATTCTAACAACTAAATTTTCAACAATTCAATCAACACATACTTTCAACAATTCTACATTTCAAAAAATTCTATCAACATGGATTTTTTTTAAATATGACATGAAACATGTATTAAAGGGGCTTTCAAGCATTTATATTTTTTAAATTTTGGAAAAGAGAAGTCTGTCCACATTAGCATGTGGCGATTTTCTAAAGTTTTGACACATCATCTCCCTACGCAATTTTGTCCCTAGTTATAGAGTACTACATGGTGGCACGAAACCACATAGTATTTTTTTCATTAAGTCTAACTTATGTTACACATTCGTCATTCTCTTTTCTTAGGCCCACATGTCAGTTAGACATTTACAGTCCATTTGGGTGGTAAATCTGACATTTACAGTCCATTTGGGTGGTAAATCTGTAATATCAAATGACACTGCTCTCGGTCTTGTAAAATACAGTATATCCCTACAGAGCTTCTGTTGCTTACCAATACCATCAGGAGCTATAGAAATTCTTCTTTAGGTACTGTATACTGCCACGGGACACCTTTATATAACTTAATTTTATTTGATATCCTAAAATTCTATCATACACAGAATAGGAGTAGCAATTTTTTCGATCCAAAGTCCTTCCCTCCTTCGAATATTACAATTAAACTGGCACCTGGATAGCTAATCTATTCTAAATCCAACTAGAGAGACAGAGAGCTCTCGGATTCATTCATTCACCACTACTTAACAAGGCTCCTCTCTTGATCCAGTGCACTCTCCGCGCTTTGGTCCTGATTCCTTGTGCAGCCTATGTAGGTTCCGACTTTCTCGCCCACGATGGCTTTCGCGATATTTCCAGTGTTTTGCAGGTTAAACACAACAACTGCAATATCACACACCAGATCAAAATTGAACAATCAAATACAGTAAGGAAGGAGTATCAGAAACCGAGAGCACGCGTACCAGGAATATTGTTCTCTTGGCATAGTGTAACTGCAGTCATGTCCATTACTGAGAGGTCCCTTGATATCACCTCGTTATAGCTCACTGTCTCCAGAATGCGGGCATTCGGCTCACGCTTGGGGTCCGCATCATACACGCCATCAACATTTGTTGCCTTCAACACTACCTCTGCATTAACTGTGCATAATACAAGAAAAACTGATCAAGGCAAAAAAAAAATGTCGGAACAGTGTTGTTCATCTCAAAAGCAGTATAGGAAAGCTAGGTTTAAGGATACATCATTGTAATATGTTTCTATAGGCACAACACAGATTGTAATTCATGATTGCCAATGCAAAGAAATTTGTAAATAAGCTATAACTGTCCCAGCACAATTAAGATAGACAAATAGAAACCAGCTTAAAAAGATGCATGATTGTTTCTTCAACTTAAAATGCTGAACCAACATTTTTCATTTTTAACTAGATATACAGAGAAATCTTGATGAATACATCACCAAATAAACTCATGTGGGAAGTCAAGTAGTCCCCATCACCCCACAACTTTGAGGAGCATGCAATTAAATGATGAAAATACCTTCAATATTTACATATGTAGCTAAACATATGGCATGGCAAGGACACTGCATTAGCATTTGTAACCATACTGTTTTTGGAAAGTGAAACAAATACTCATCAATGCAAGCATATTTCTATGGCTTTCTTATGCTAATGAAATTGATACATCTAAGATTAACATTAAAGACAAACTCACTTTCTGCACAACGGAGAGCAGCAGCTGTATCAGTTGTAAAGAATGGGTTCCCTGTCCCAGCAGCAAAAATAACAACTCTTCCTTTCTCTAAATGCCTGATTGCTCTTCGGCGTATGTATGGTTCTGCAACTTCTGAAATACGGAATGCAGTCTGAACACGGGTGGGTATCCCAATGCTCTCCATTGTTGCTTGAAGAAATATTGCATTCATCACAGTGGCCATCATACTGAATTGGGGGAATAAATAAGGTAACGCGATCAGTCGCAGTTGCAAACTATTTTTTATAGCGACGCATCATGTGATCACTTATAACCAGAAATGTCCCCGTAATTAAACAGATGCAAAAAATAACATGGACAGAGGCCAGGTCATAAATGGTCTGTAAGACACAATTATAGTTTCATACTGAGTTAATTATTCGAACGAAGTTCTCATTCTAGCAGATGAAAATGTTGTCTTGTGATGGGCACGATGAGGCATGACACAAAACTATATAGATGGAATGATTTATATAACAAGCATGGTCCTGCTTCAATCAAGATGTGTTGATATTGGGTTGCTCAATTATTGTTTTACTGTCTGGTTTATTACACATCTCATGCAATTTGAACTTCTAGGCTACTTGACTGTTGACCACATCATGTTAAGATTAATTTGCTCAATTAGTGTTTTACTGTCTGGTTTATTGCACATCTAATGGAATTTGAACTTCTGTTCTAGGCTACTTGACGGCTGACCACATCATGTTAAGATTAATTTAATTCTGAAAAGATATCAGGCATGGAATATCATTCATACCCAATGTAATCCGCAGAGGAGCGGTCAAGCCCACTACATCCAGCCCAAGAGGCCCCACGGAAAATATTACCACCGCCAACAACAATAGCAACCTGCAAGAACTTTCATGTTTAAAACAACAGTACATGATACTGGATAAGACAAGAGAAACATATATACACATAACATGAGAATGCTGGGTTGGAATGCATTACAACTTAATCATCGAATTACTACCACTAAACATAAGTATCCTCACTGAATTCATCCATCTTTTCACTCTTTTTTGGGGTGAATTTGTTTCAGTGCTCATAAAGGTTAATAAATAACCAATAAAAAATGAGAGAAAAAACGAATGACACACCTCTACACCTAGTTTGGTGACTGAAGCAACCTCTCTTGCAATTGCCATTGTAACCTGCAACATGCCACATAATTACATTAATTACACGATGTACATACATACAACAGTTGCTTAAATTCAACGATATACAACCAAAGGCAGCCTCACCTTTGGGTCAATGTTTTCTGTGTGATCCCCTGCAAGCGCTTCCCCGCTTACTTTTAGCAAAACCCTTTGCCATTTATACGGCTTTTTAGACCTAGAACTTTCGTCAAACATAAGACTGCTGAACGGTGGCATCAGGGATGTTTGATTGCTGCCAAATGGAACATGCATGATGGATTACAAAAAATAGTTTAAACGATTACTTCAAGTGTGCAACATCAAAGGATTTCAACAGCCGCTACGTTGAAATTGACAGACAGCTGATTCTAGCAGAATCTGAACAGAAGTCGCTTTTGACAACATTTAGGTGTGCCTCAAATCAATAAACATATACCTTTAATAATGATGACATTACAAAAATGTTAACTGGTGCTAATTGTGTAAAACACCACTATGGACAGAGATAATCTGCCCCTATTAGGGGTGACCGGGGTGTCATACAGATAGCAGCCTCATGATAGCCGCAACCCGCAAGCATGCTTCCACGTCAACCATTACTGCAATCTCTATCCCTCTTCATGCTGACATGGCACTACCGCTAAACTATCGGTGATGCTTGACTTCTGACACTTAAAAGAGGCAGGATGCATTATGAAAAATAATTCAAACAATTACTACAAGTGTTAAGCATCAAAGGGCTTCAGCTGCCGATACGACTAAATCGACAGGCAAGCAGCTAACTCCTACAGAATTCGCACCTGTTGACCTTTGCTGTGCAGACGTGTATCTCAAATTTTACCTTTGACACTGACAGCGTTACAAAAATATAAAAAATAGCTCACGGTCTAAAACATGACTATCGACACAGATAACCTTCCCTTGATAGTCCTGCCACACACCCACCTGTCCCATGATGGCAAGCAAGTAAGCATGCTTCCACTGTTCCAAATCATCGGCTCCGTGGCAAGACCATTGCCATCTACCGCGACATCTAGCCCTATCCGTGCTTCCGTTCTCTAACAGCTAAAATATCTGATCTTGACTCTCGACCGGAACAAACCCGGCGCAGAAGCATTCCGTCGAACACCTTGTCGGCCCAGCGCCATCAGCGGACACTGACGCACGAGCTCTGCCGCGCAAAACAAACAATACACCACTGCGGGGCCGACCCGAGTCTGTACAGAGACGCGTACCCGTAACTGGAGGCGGAGCCGTTGTCGGGCGCGGCGGCGGCGGCGACGAAGCGGGCGCGCGAGGGCGTGGCGGTGAGGGAGAGGAGAGGGGGAGGAGCGCGGCGGTGGGGCATCGCCGACGATGAGGGCGGGTTGGAGGGAGCCGGGCACGAGGGGAGGCTGCGGCGGAGGAGGGAGGAGGGAGCCACGCCGGCGCCGGCGGCTGCCATGGTGACCGGGACGGGGAGGTGGATGGGAATGGGAATTCCTCTACGAAATCCACGCGAGCGAGAGATATTTTTTGAACCGGATTCGGATAGTGCTCTGGTACCTGTCTTTCGCTTTCGGCGCTTGAGTTGGGCCTACATTATACATGGGCCAAATACGGCCAGTTGACATGCTTCTACAAGGGATTCCAAGAGTGAATTTAAAGTGGCGCCAAGCAAGAAGCAAGAAGGATGCACCAACGCGAGAGGCTGATTATATCGACGACACATCAGCATCATGGAATCACGTAAAGATTGATGAGTTCTTTTTTCTATGGACGCAGAAATCATCAAGAACATCCCGCTATGTACAAGGGACCAGCAAGATTTTTGGACATGGCACTTTGAAAGAACAGGTGTGTTCTCGGTCCGATCGGCCTATAGATCTCTGGTAATGACGAAGAAGACTAGGAAGGACCGGCTAGATGGCCGATCAGCCTCGTCTACCTCGGCGAATGAGGGAAAGCTTTGGATGAAGATGTGGAAGATATCTGTCCCAGCTAAAATCAGGATATTTCTATGGAGGCTCGCGAAGCAATCCTTGCCCACGAGCGATGTGAGACACTATAGAAATATGGCAACGACGAGTACGTGCTTGTCAAGGGGGCAGTCGGAGTGGTCTGTCACACCGAGCTGGGAGAGTTTATAGGGGCCTCGGCGTTGGTGATTGAAGGTGCGGTGACCCAGCATACCACTGCATGATGTAGTATACTATAGTCGTTGACATAACACCAATGAAACACCGTTCACTAGTATTACATCCCTCAGAACGGCACAACAGAAACATAGCGGGTCCAGTATATGGCTAAAGGTTACAACTCACTCTTTCACACAAGATCCAGAGAACACTCTAGGTTAAAGAGAGAGAAAGAACTTCTTACGAAGAAGAATCAAAGATAAATAACGCAAAACTATTATACTATTAAAACTAGTATTTAACTAAGAAATTGGCATTGCTGTTATTGCAATACACTACAGAATTAGGTTCTTTGGCTAAAAATTATATTCCTATCTAATCAGTAACTTTGTCTCTACTTGAGTGATGTATATTTTGACTTCTTTGACTTCATTAAAGAGCTTTAGCTGTTGATGATTCCTGGAGCATAACTTGGTGAAGACATCGTCTTAATGGCTTTAGAATCTAGCAAGGGTTAAGAAGATACTTTGAGTACGAGCGTACTCAGCAAATTCAATAGAAAAGGAGTGTTTGATGCACTATAACTACAGCCACAGACCGTAGGTCGTAGACAATGCAAGTTTTCATAAACATTTCTTCAAAGGTTGCTTTTGTTCTGAAAAGATATGTCCGTCAGCCTTTACGGGTTTACCAGAACTTTCATGGAGTTCCTTTCCTGCCGCGTTCGCAGCTCCTTCTCGAAACAGGGAGTAACAAGTTATAGTTCTTACACTCTACAGAGGTGGGTCACTTTACCCATGAGAGATCAACTCTTTGTTGCACGACCGGGTAGCTTATTCTCGTCCACAATTCCATGATATGGGGCCCAGAAGATGATCCAAGCCATTCACTGCCCCCTTCGCGACCTCGCATGCCTCCCTTGTGTACACCATGCCCACATAAATAATTACGGCAATGGTTTGTACAAACCGTTAGATGTCAGAACTATCGTGGGACGTTGAGGGTTCCCACCCATATGCTGCATATACTCTATGAATTACCAATTAATATGCACGCTACGAGGATAACAGCCACGACCTGCACATCCGGCTTCATGCGAGAGGAAGAAGATACAGTTGACTTCTCCGTCCCATTCCAAATCTCATGGTCAACGCGTAATATACGGTGCAAGAATCACCGACGACATTGGTTGTTAAGTCCTACGTGATATAGTTCTGAACAGTGGTATTCCAACTATCAGATTTAATAGATTAGTTGATCACCCTAGATCAGTAACCAATAGTTCACATTATTATCAAAAATAGTGTTTTAAGACCTTTTTCAAATGCAGGTGATAACAACACTGGATTTGTAAAATACTTTATAGAAAATAAACAAAGGACATGAGCAAGTGTGAACTTGCCTTTTGTGATTGCAAGATTATGCACTCACGGTCTTCGAGTCAGTATAAGATCCAAAATCTGAAATCAGCATCATTGGTCCGGTAAGGACTAATGTTTAAAGAAGGAATATGCTTTTATGCATAAGTAATGTGATGCACGTTCTAAACGCAAATCCCGGGGATAACGTTGTCCTAGGGTTTGGATTCCGAAAATGGTTACTTTGGAATGTGTGGTCCTTTTAGATAAGTTTCACATTTGTGCTTCTATTAGAGCTTATAAGTGGTTGTGAGCAACACATATGTAGCAATAAAATATATACTTATGAAATACTAGTCAAAATTGCTTATATAAGAGTTCTTGTTTGAAGTGGCAAAAAGAATAATCTTTGAAGAAAAGGTTTCTCTTCTAGGGTTTAAACAAGCTTTGGGGTTAGTTGAGTTGGGTAGATGTTATTTATGTTTGCTCAAATGGTTTGGTTTTGAGATGTTTTTATAACTTAACTACTTCAGACCAAAGTTAACTATAAAACATATCGTAATGTTTATTGTGTTATATTTAGATTTTTGGAGACTAAAGTTAACTTTAAAATATAGATAATTTTGAAAGTATAATACTTATAACATTTGTATCTTGTGTATTTGGAATGTTTCCTTTAGGTTACTTAAAATTGGTTATCCTTTTACTTAGTGTAGTGGTTTCTTGATTTTTATAATGGAGTAGTATCATTTATCTTTTATCAATGAGTGGTTAAAGTAGATAGGAATGATCTGACTTATTTACAAGTTATTATTTAAGGTTTTTATCATGAATTGGAATCCTTTGAGAATATAATCTTCCCTCAAGGTTGAGGATAATTTAAATAAAAGGGTATTTATAATGTTTTAAACCATTATGGCCTTATATTATTAATATTTAAGACTAATAGTATTTATTAGACTTATTTGACTTATTTTAGAAATATTAATAAATTTTATTTATCCTTATATGAATTATTAATGAAGTAAATAAGTTTAAATTTGAGTTATTAAAATATTTAAGTTTTTATTTAACTCAAAAGGAGATTATTAGATTTTTAACATGTAGATATTATTTTTGTGATAATTTTGGTATATTATATTTATTTTTGTGATTTATAAATAATAAGATATGATTTTTTTACAATTCTTATTACTTTATAATTACTTAATAAATAATAAATATTTACTTAAGTGTAATAATAATACATGATTATAGTTTTAAATTATAATTCTTATTTTTCTAAGATTTTTGGTATTCTATTTATATTTTTAACATTTACTATTATTAAAATATGAATTATCAAAGTTTTATTACTTATAAAACCTTTATTAAATAATATTTATTTAAATAATCATCATAATAATATTTGATAATAGATTTAAGTTGTAGATTTTATTTTTCTACAATTTTTCATATATTATACATGTTTTTATGAATTGTAAATCAAATGTTATTAATTAAGCAAGGTTTAATCATTTATTTGTTTTCTAGAATATCAATAATTGAGTTTATAACATTTTATTATTTCTTAAACAGGAAATACTTTTTACACCGCACTCAAAGCTAGCCTCAGTCACTGACCCGTGGGCCATTGTCCATCTCAGCTCTCAGGTTTAGAAAATGTACTTGTTACTGGCCCTCTCTCTACTCTCAGTCGATGACACATGGGCCCAAGGCCATGTCATCAGCCACCCGAGACAAAGACCAGTCAAACTAGCTGACATGGTTCGATCCTGGTTGAGGATCAATCGATCGATCTGGTGCAAGCGCGGGGCTGTGGCTAGGTTCGTTAGACAGAGGAGATCGAGGCGATCCTATTGATGGTGGTGCCGCTATCTATTGGTCATCGGAGGGTTATCGGCGACGAGCTTCTACGGCGACCAGCGGTGGTGCTCAACGAAACTAGACCTACGGTGAGATTTAGCAAGTGAAATTAGGGTCCAGAGATGCATAATCTTACCCTGATGACGATAGAGCGGTCGAGGAGGCTTGGGGAGGTGTGACGACGGCGAATCGACGGTAATGGCCACGATGGCCGAGGAAAAGGAATGCTAGATTTCACATGATTCCCAGCGAGCGGCCTTCGTGCTTGGTCCTAGATGCTTTAGTCCATGATGGCGCGTCCAACGGTGGCTATCACAAGGCGAGGGGTGGTCGGAGTTGACTGGAATGATGAACTCTGACGAGCTAGGTTTTTGGGTGAGGAAAGGAAGTGAGTCTGGAGAGCGAGATTGAGGATGAGAACGAGCAGGGTTGTCGCGGTGGCCTCCTTATCCTCTCCTGGCGACGGCGGCATTGATTTTGGCGCAAAGAGGACGATGACGGCATCGGGCGGCATCGAGCTCCTCCAGCGAGCTGTCTGTGTGCGTGAGGATGACGATGACTGGCTGTTTTATGGATAACCCCTGGCGATTCTTTCAGCTTAACCCGTGGTCCTTTCCTGACCCCACTCGTTAGTCACAGATGGAATCGAGCTGGGCTCGGTGCTGGGCTTTTGTGGGTTGCATATGGCGTCAGATAAGTATAGGGGTGTTGGGCCCCGGCCAGGTAATGTTTTTATTTGTTTTACTTTTTTTTCTATTTTCTGTTTTTCTATTCAGATTTGAATTTGATTTATATTTTGAACCTTTCTTTGTAGGATTTATTTGTTGAATATTTGCAATAATACTAAAGTATATTTGGTATCATTTGTGAACTTTTATTACATAATATTTTTATATTTCTTTTATTTGCTCTATATGAACCCCTTTTAATAATTTGTAGAAACTTTTATTATTATTTCACTCTCCTCCTTTATTTATGGATTTCTAAATGATATATTGTTATTTGTTTATAAACTTAACTCTAGTTAGCTCATAGTTTGAATAGAAAATTTTATATGTATAATGATCCTATACCATTATTTGATGCATGAAATATAAAAGACATTGATATGGTTATTACTACTCCCATTAATTTGAAAAATGGCAATATATATTCTATTGTGATAAACAAAGAAATTTAAGGTTTTGAATTATGAATATTTACCCTAGGGTTTAGGGTTTTTAATATACTTAGATTCCTTGATGGATATGAGTAAAGAATTAATAACTAAGCATATTGTCTTCTATTTGTGATATTTGATGACATCACCTTTTATAATAGAAAGTTATAATTAGAATGTTTTATAAAAAGGAATTGGTAAAGATATGCTTATAGGATTTGCTATAGGAAAATATTTCTATGGAGTGATATGGACATAAGATGATAGATCAATAACATGAAATGGATATTCTACTTAGTTTGGGATTTAGAATTGATTGTTTACCAATAATAAATAGAAGAGTAATTTATAACATATAATTATATTTCACAATCCTGGATTTCTAATTAAGGAATTCCTTTCCTAGATATAATACTTCTTCATATCCATCATCTTGGTTAGTATGATGAGCTTACTCATTAAAATCTTCTTATTCATATATCATTCTTCTAAACTCATGGATGAATCCAAGGAGTTTGATACTAAAGCATTTCATAGTTTTCTTATATCCTTGCTTGATTATACCCACTATACTACTATTGAAAATCTTCAATCCAACAAGTAGTTCTTTCAAACTCCACTCATAACCTTTCTTAATCCTCCATCACTAATATTTCTCTAATAGTTGTATGCATCCAACTACCTTTCTCTAAAGTTTACTATCCTTTAAGATGAATAACACTACTTCTATAACTCTATGCTATACTAGTTTTAATTGAATAATATCATCTTAGATTCACTTTACTCCAATAACTCACACTCCAACCCTAAATCATATTTATGTGGTTTGTAATGACTACTCTAGGATAAATTATCTCTACTAGGGTTTCAATCATGTTTTATCCACCAATACCACTTATACATGACATAAGTACTCAATCTTGGTGAATAAGGCTTGATCATTATAATCTTGTGATCCTTTATGGATTAGGTTTCCAGTTGGCTAATCAAGGCTTCCATCCATACAACATTGCAGTTGTATGATAATTATCTTCTGTTTAGTTCTATTGGATTAAGAGATATAATTCATTGACTATACCTACTTGATCCAATAGGACTACTCCTGGTAACTATCTTTAGTATTCATCTTTGTAATCTTCTTTACTACCATAGGATTAGATAATATAAATAGTTCTTATATTTATCTAGGAGGAATTTAACTTTATCAATTATCCTGTTGATTGGATTCTTTTCAATCTTTCCCATCCTATAGATGATTTCTAAAGCTAACATCACTATTTGCCTCTTCTTAATTGTTTCTATATAGGAACTTTAAGTGTAAACTATGATATGGTCAAGAGTTGATAGATTGAGATCTGGTGAATCAATAGTTGATTCCTCAACATTAATGAACAACAGATATTGAAATATAACTCAATAGGGATGATAAGGATTGATATGGAAAGAAAGGTATAGGTGCATGATCTAAACTTAGTTTCTTTCCTACTCAATCTTACTTAAGAAGTAGGGTTAGATATTACCATGATACTCAGGGTATATGCAGATGAGATTAAGATATAGTTGTTAAATTCATATTTGGTGTTATATCCTCTAACTTGGTACTCATGAGTGATTATAATGAATACTATAATATGATCACCTAATGATCAAGTATAATTCACATTGTATTAAGGTTTAACTTATAGTACATTTGATCTACCCTTAGATCAAATCTCCCTTACCCAAAATAAGGTTTTAACAAAGGTCTTATTGAATCTTATCGCAGTCAACTTGATGATCTAATTCAATTCCATCAAGCTAAGAGAAGCTTCATTCAATTTGACAAGTTCTGTTTTAAAAGCGCGAAAATTATTCGGATTTTCTATACATAAATGCAATACACACTGACATGGTTATACCCCACGGGTACATGATCTCAGCATACCTGGTCCAGCCCAAGGAAGGCCCACGGCAAATATACGCCGGCCCATTAAGACTTTCGGGTGGCCAAGGCCCATGATGCCTTCGGATCCTTGGAGAGCAAGACTAGAGTAGATAGGAAATTTAAAGGGGTAAAACCCTAGAACTTATAACCGACGAGGTCTATGCCCGGGACCTGCCTAAGCCTATATAAAGGCCAGGAGGGCACGACCTAGATCCTCTCCTCATACTTTCGCATACACACCTCCACGCCAGATTGCATCTGCGCACCCCTGTAAACCTTTGGTTCCGCCATAATCAAGAGCAGACAAGCAGGAGTAAGGTTTTCCCTCCAGGGCCCTGAACCTGGGTAATCCTTGTGTCCCCGTGTTGCTTGTTTGCTAACCGTTCCACGATCTCCAGCATCCCCATATTCTCCAAAACCCAAGTCCATAACAATGGGCATTGATGAGATCAAACCTCGTCAATTGGCGCCGTCTGTGGGAACTGGGGGCGCTGATTGTGCGATCGTGACGGTCCCAACCCGATCGATCTACAACTCTGCGGCGACGGAGAGTCACCTCCTCTTCGGCGCTTTCGACTTCACCGCCCACTCACCGGCCACCATGAAGGACTTCGAGCCCGTAGGCGATGGACTCGAGATCCTGTTCGGGAGCTTCTGCTTCTAGGTGGGGCAAACTGGCACCCTCCGCCTCCCTGAGCGGGTGCCCCTACCATCAATCAGGCCCGCTTCATGGACCCCACACCCTGTGCTACGCACAACATCATCAACAGATGATTCCTACGACAGCAGAAGCTGCAACTCCGATCTGTGCGATCCGCCATCGGATGAAGGGACCTACGGTTCCGGATCCGAAAGCTGCAGCAGCAGCAGACCAATCTACGAACGCTACCAATGCGACGTAGTCATCCAGAGCGACGTGCCAGCAGGCGCCCAACCCGCCGCCCAACCCGACACCTAACCCGCCAGATCGAAGCGGCGGGAACAGAAGAAGCCAGTCCCCCCACCCGAAGGGGACAACAACGGCCATGTCATCCGCCTTAGCAAAGAAGGATGGGCCCATGCCCGCAACGCCGTGGCGGGCAACATAGTCCTGCCTGCAGACTCCTCCCGGGATCTGCTGATGGCCTACCATCTGCTCCTGATCGAGGAGCACAAGAAGCAGGTCAAGATGCAGGAGGTGCTTGACAAACGCAAGCAAGCAGCCTCAGATTCTAGCGCGAGACGAGCCGCGCTCTCCGCCATGGGCATCGGCTCCAGCTCGAACGGCAACCAAGGCAACAAGCACCGCTCTCGGATGGAGAACATGGATCCCAAGGAGCGCCGTGAGGTGACCCGAACCCTCCACACATCCTTCATGGAGATGGACGCCGACGACAACGTCATCCCAAAAACGCTGCAGGCTGCAATCATGGCAGCCACTACGTACCCTCGCGGCCCACCCACCACCAGAGGGGGACCCGAAAAGAGCCATGCACAAGTCCGCACTTACCGGACTCGGACTCGTCGGAGCCGCACTCCACCAGGAAGCTCCTACGGAGCCGAAGAAGAAAGCTCCGGTCAGGTTCGACCGCAGCCCCATCCCTTCATCCAAAGAAGAGGACCACGACCTTCCTCGAAGGAACAAGAGTTCGCGTCACCGCAACCGCGATTACGACGCCAGGGACGCGCTCACACAGCGCAAAATCGACAAAGCGCGAGCCAAGCGCGCATGCTCGTCTGAATCCGAGATGGACGAAAACGAAGGAGAACTCTGCGGAGCCTGATGCTTCAGCAGATCTGTTCGACGAACAAAGATGCCGCACAATTTCAAGCTTCCTTCGGATACTCCGAAGTTCGACGGCACATAGGACCCAAAGGCATGGCTAAGCGACCACCTGTCATCCGTCAAATTGCACGGCGGAAACAAGGAAACCGCCATGCAATGCCTTCAGCTGCAGCTGACAGGAGCAACCCGGATCTGGCTCAGCAGCCTATCTTCAGGGTCCATCCAAAGTTGGGATGAGCTAGCTTACATCTTCATCTGAAACTTCAAAGGAACCAGCAAGAGGCCCGCCTCAATCGAAGAGTTGCGGGCCTGCACTCAACGAACGGGCGAATCCATTCGCTCGTACATACTACGCTGGTCCAACACCAAGAACTCCACAGCGCACATCTCCGAAGAGAGGGCCATCGACGCCTTTAGGGACGGCGTCAAGCGCCAAGACTTCAAGGAGGAACTCGGGCGCGTCAAGCCCAAAACACTCGACCACCTCATGGACATCGCCAACAGGTGGGCTGACGGCGAAGATTCCATCCACCGAGCACAATCGGAAGAAGAGGAGGACTACGGCCGACGATGAGAGCGCCGTAGCAAGAGAAGGTCACGCGTCTATGATGATCGCGATGGACCCGACATGGTCGCGACCAGCTACGCCGATCGCCGCAACGATGCCAACCGCAATAGCGGATGATACCGCGGAGGAAACTTCCGCGATGGAGGGCGCCCAACACAGTCGTGGCAGCGCCTCGACCGCGACAATGGACACTCAGCATACGAAAAACTTTCAGATCCATGTACCATCCACTTCTACATCGACAAGCAGTATGGCAAGAAGAAGGCAAGCCACATGCTCAAGGACTTCCACGAGTTCCAGAAACTCAGCGAAAGCATGGTCCAGATGAGGCAGCAAGCTCCACCTCCTGGATTCAGGAACGCACCCGCACCAGGTGAGATAGCGCATGGAGCTCCTCCACCGCCACATGTAGGAGGCCCGAACCAACCAGTCGCACCAGCACAAAACAACATTGGGAACGGGTATCCCCCGCCGAAAGGAGTACTGATGATCCGGAAGGGACGCCCCACGAATAGGGTGCAAAAGAAAATCACCCGATAGATCAACCTGGCCGTGGCAACTCCACCCGCCATCCCTGAGAACCTCAACGGATCGGAGTCCTGCATCACGTTCAGTCGTTCGGATCACCCTTTCCAGATCCCTCGCCTAGGTCATGCTGCCCTGGTGCTGGAGGCGCAGATCGGAGGTTTCGAGATGTGCCGCGTCTTCATGGACGGCGGCAGCGGCATCAACCTGATGTTCGCAAGTACTCTAGCAGCAATGCGGATCCCGCAGTGCAGCCTGGAACAGTCACACACAACGTTCCACGGCATTGTCCCAGGAAAGGGCATATTCCCCCTGGGCAAAATATGGCTCGACGTCATCTTCGGCAAACCGGACAACTTCCGACTCGAGCGACTCGAGTTCGAAGTGGTGGACTGGCCATCACAATACCACGCCATCCTCGGGCGTGTAGCATTCGCAAGGTTCCTGGCTGTCCCACATTACGCGTACCTGCTACTCAAGATACCAGGACCAAAGGGCATCATCACAATCCTCGGGAGCTTCACCCGATCGGACCAATGCGACAGGGATTTCAACAGAATCTCCCAATCATTCGGCATGCAGGAGGAGCTCGTAAGACTCCGCGAGGTGACGGACAATGGGGCACCCCCAATCGCACGACAAAACGCACCTGACATGTCCTTCGACTCCACCGTCAACACAAAGAAGGTGCAGGTCCATCCGACGGATGCCTCCAAGACGGAGCTGATCACCAACGACCTCAGCCCCGCATAGGAAAGCGCGCTCGTCGAATTCCTCCGTGAGCGCTGGGAAATCTTCGCCTGGTGTCCTGCGGACATGCCAGGGGTTCCCAGGGAATTCGCCGAGCACGCACTCAACGTCTTTCTAGACACCAAGCCCGTCAAACAGTCCATCCGGAGATTGTCCGAGCCACGGGCCGAAGCCATCGGGAAGGAAATAAACAGGCTACTCGCCGCAGACTTCATCAGGGAGATCAAAGAAAGCGAGTTGCTCGCAAATACAGTGATGGTTCCCAAGAAAGACACGGATATCCTGCGGATGTGCGTGGACTTCACGTCGCTGAACAAGCACTGCCCAAAGGACCACTTCCCTCTTCCTCGGATTGACCAGATCATCGATTCGACCGCAGGATGTGAGAAACTCTCCTTCCTCGACGCCTACTCAGGCTACAACCAGATTCGACTCAAGGTTGAAGATCAAGAGAAAACGGCGTTTATTACACCGTTCGGAGTGTTCTGCTACAACACAATGCCCTTCGGGCTAAAGAACGCAGGTGCCACGTACCAGCGATGCATGCAGGCATGCCTCAAGGACCAGATCGGTCGCAACGTCCAAGTCTATGTCGACGACATAGTCATCAAAACCAGGGAGGCAAGAACGCTCATCGACGATCTCCGCGAGACGTTCGATAACCTTGATCGCTACAGGATCAGGCTCAACCCAGAAAAGTGCGCCTTCGGCATCCCATCGGGCCAGCTACTTGGGTACTTCATCTCTCAGCGAGGGATCGAGGCGAACCCGAAGAAAATCAGGGCCATCATGGCAATGGCGAAGCCGAAAAACCTCAAGGGTGTCCAGCAGCTCGTAGGACGAATAGCGGCGTTGAGCAGATTCATCAGCCGCATGGGAGAGAAGGCCCTGACATTCTACCAGCTGCTACGCAAGGCAAATAAATTCGAGTGGACGCCCGAAGCCGACGATGCGTTCGAAAGCCTCAAACGGCTACTCTCCACCTCGCCCGTTTTGGTCACGCCAAAGGAGCACGAGCCTCTGCTGCTGTACATAGCAGCCACACACTAGGTGGTTAGCACCGTGCTAGTGGTCGAACGACCCGAAGAAGGCAATACCCATGGGGTCCAACGCCCAATCTACTACCTCAGCGAGGTACTGACGCTAACAAAGCAGAGGTACCCTCACTACCAGAAACTCGCCTACGGCGTGTTCATGATGGCTCGACGGCTGAGCCATTACTTCCAGGAGCACCAGGTGATGGTCGTCAATGAGGCACCCCTGAACAGCATCCTCAATAACCCAGAGGCCACAGGACGCGTGGCCCTATGGGGCATCGAGCTGTCACCCCTAGACATCGTCTACGAGAAGCGACTCACAATAAAATCTCAAGTCCTCCCGGACTTCCTTGTACATTGGATGGAGCTGCAGCTGCCAGACACCCCAGACATGTCGCAGTCATGGACGATGCACTTCGACGGCTCCAAGCGTGAAGCTGGAGCAGGAGCCGGGGTCATACTAACCTCCCCACAGGGCGACCAGATGAAGTACGTCCTCCGGATGAAATTCCGAGCTTCCAACAACGAGGCCGAATACGAAGCCCTCATCCACAACATGAGGATGGCAAAGATCTGTGGCGCAACGCACCTGGTCATCTACGGTGACTCCAACCTCGTCGTCCAGCAGACGATGAATGAGTGCGACGCACACGCTGAAAACATGATCGCGTACCGCGCACTCTACAACGCACTCAAAGGAGATTTCGACGGCTGCGAGCTTCGACACGTTGGAAGAGAAAGCAACGAGGAAGCCGACAAACTCGCCAACATCGGCTCCACCTGCGCGAAGGTGCCACCGGGTGTGTTCCTCGAACAGATCTACGTGCCATCCATCAAGCGGAAATTCCCCAAGGGATCACCCGAAGAAGCAGAACACTCGGGGGCTACGCTGCCCGAAGGACACGAAGGACCCGAGAAACTGGACACAGAGGTCGCAATGGTCAACCTGATGCAGGTCATGGCAGTCGAAGAAACTTGGACGCGACCGTACCTCCAGTTCTTGATAAACGGAGAACTGCCTGACAGCCCGACAGATGCCCGGCGCATATCTCGTCGGTCAAAAGCTTTCACCATCATCAATGGCGAGCTGTACAAGCGCAGTATTACGGGTGTACTACAAAGGTGCGTCACCATCGGTGACGGGAAAACCATCCTCCAAGACATCCACGAGGGCATCTGCGGCCATCACGCAGGCAGCCGCTCCCTTGTCGCCAAAGCTCTACGAGCTGGATTCTACTGGCCGACGGCCATGAGCGATGCAAAGGGCATCGTCCGAAGATGCAACGGGTGCCAAAGGTTCGCCGACAAACCACACGCACCCGGGTCAGAGCTCAGACCCATACCTATAGCCTGGCCCTTTGATCAATGGGGCCTCGACATGATCGGCAACTGCCAAAGTCCTCGATAGGGGGGCACATCTACCTCCTAGTCGCAGTCGACAAATTCACCAAATGGGCCGAAGCCATGCCGGTCACCAACCAAAAGGGCAAGACCGCCGTCAAGTTCTTTGAATCCATTGTCTACAGGTTCGGCGTACCGCACAGCATCATCACCGACAATGGATCGAACTTCATCTCCAAAGAATTCCAAGACTTCTGCGAAGGCCTCGGGATCAACATCACATACGCCTCAGTGGCTCACCCGCAAACAAATAGGCAGGTCGAAAAGGACAACGGCCTAATCGGCGCTGGCATCAAGAAACGCCTCATGAGCCCACTCGAACGAAAGGCCGGAGCCTGGACGGAAGGGCTACCATCCGTCCTATGGAGTTTGCGCACCACGCCAAACAGCTCCACCGGCTACACGCCGTTCTTCATGGTGCATGGAGCCAAAGCCGTGCTACCAGCCGAAGTACGCCACCAGGCCCCCCGGGTCGTCGCTTACATCGAAGCCGAATCCACGGCTGCACTCGAAGACGCCTCGACACACTCGACGAGGCAAGAGACGTAGCAGCAGCTCGATCAGCGGTGTACCAGTAGAGTCTCCGCAACTACCACAGCCGCCGGCTGTGCCCAAGGTCCTTCATCGAAGGAGACCTCGTCTTGCGACTCAAGCAAGAGCGACCGAAGAAATTCGAGTCACCATGGGAAGGACCCTACATCATCACCGAAGTCATCCCAGGTGGCGCCTATCGCCTCAAGCACGTGGAGTCTGGAGTCGCATACTCCAACCCATGGAACATCGCACACTTGCGACGATTCTACCCCTAGCTACCTACCTCTTTACTTTCAATAAGGCTTTTCAGCCAAGGCTATTCAGCCGAACAATGTACTTCCTCCATTACGATATAAATAAAGCTAAGTGTCTCGCCCCAAAATTTCGTTCGCTATTTGCAACTTTACTTCATGCTACAAACGCACTCGGGGGCTCCCCCCACCTCACGATTTCATCGACTGAGGATAACAACGTGTACACCTGAGTAGCTGACAATGTCAGGCTAACGAAAAGGACACGTACTCAAATAAAAGCACTGCATGCTCAAACAACAACAAAACCTTTATAACAAAGGGCACAACATGCCCAGTCGAAATATACAAATTTTACATCTATCTCTTTTACAGGTACTACCTATTCTGAAGAATAACTTGAGCACGCTGCTCAAACAAATCTACGACCTGCTCGGCATACTGCCTTACAGCCGCATAACGCGGACGCATATCCCACTCGCCACCATCCGGCCGAAGAGGTGGCCCAGCCGCTACAACAGACAGATCTACATCAGGACGATGCAGCCTAACAAGGGACAACGCAGCCTTCACCCCTATGACGAGCTGCTGCCTCACCAATTCCTAGACACGAGTCACGCTCCGAAATCTAGACAGAAGACCAGATAGGGTTGTTGGCACAGCATCCAGGGGAAACATCACATGCAGAACTGACGAGAGTGAAGTCTGCACTTGACGAAGCACCCGCGATACTTGGTGAACACGATCCTCCATCCAGAAGAACCCGCTAGCTTCCATGTCCTGTTGAGTCAAACAATTAACCTGAACAGCAATACGCTCTTTATCCTCCCTTGGAGCAAGGTTAGCACCTGCGATACTCGCACAAAAGTAAGATGCAAGCCAAGCATACGCATCCGAAGAAATGAGCAGCAGCTCGAAAAAACTTACACTGAAGCTGCTCAGACAGTCGAAGCAATTCCGCCATCAAGTACTCCTCTCTGGCCGAACCGCGATCCGCCTTGGACTTCCAAACGTCGGCATGGCCACGCACCCCAAGCAACTCCTTCTCGAGACTACGAACACGGTCTGGAAGGAAAGCAAGCTGCGACGAATCATCCAAGGATGGCCGCAATCGCGCGGCAGGCGAGGCGTCAACAAGATCAGCACCCGAAGGACCCTAGAGCAGCAGAAAGGCAAAAGACATGAACATTCAGACAGAGGAGAACACATCTCAACAGAATTCATTAAGTGCATAAAAGGCCACTACGTGGCACAAGGATTTGATCATCAGCATAATTACAACAAAAGAAAACTAAAGCTATCCTATAGCTACAACACCTAAGATGCGACACCCTGAGTAGCCTCGGAGCCGGACTGCCTCGCCTTGGCTTCCCCCTGCTGCCGTAGTGCATACTCGGCCAGCAGCTCAATCAGCTTTGGCCCATATCGCTTACAGCGAGCAGAATAGGTAGCGAAGGCTACCTCGGATCCATCCGCAGTCGTCGGCATCCGGGAGGTGATCTGGGGAAGGTCCAGTTCCGCTCCAGCCGCCAAAGCCATCGCCAGCCCGACAGATGCGCCGATGCCCTTCTGCTTGCACTTGTACACCGCAGGCGCTTCGGCTGACAGTGCCTCCGCCAGGGCGTCAACATCATCAAGGGCCGCGCCCTTGGGGACAAGCTCCCTGTAGAAGCGGCCAAGGACCTCCTTGGCCTTGGCAAGTGAGCTGATGACGGTGCTGCAGCGATCTTCGACCGCTACAGTAGCATCATCTAGGGCACTCCCATGCTCTAGAGCACCGCGATCAAACTCTATGCCCGCGGCATCTGAGACAAAAAAAGAGAGAAAAGGAATGAACAAAGCATCAAAGAAGAAAGAAAATACATCCAAAAAAGAGGGAAGTGAAGATACTTACCCGAAACAGCCTTGGCAGCCGCCATGAGCTTGCTAGCCACCTCTCTTTCACGCGCAGTCGCAGCAGTGGCAAGCTGCTCCTCGCGGTCCGTGGCCTCCCGCTGCAGGCGCTCCTTAGCCTCGGCCGCAGTATCCAGCTCCAGCTCGAGGCGCTCCTTCGCACCAAGGGCGACCTCGACCTTCTTCTCCGCTTGACCAAGGCTCTTTTTGAGAGCATCGACCTCACGAAGGGAGGTGTTATGCTCCTCTGCATCCAAAAAATACAGGTGTCAGATAACAGGACAAGAATACACGAAGAAGCAAACATCAAAGGCATAACAGTACCTTGAAGCTGTTTGAGGCTGGCCTCCAGCACCAGGTGCTCCTGCACCAGTCACAAAAGGCTGCAGGAAGAAGACCTACCAGTCAGAAAAAGGACTCGGGGGCTACGCTCAACAGAAAAGAACAGAAGCAAAATACACACACAAAAACGCTCGGGGGCTCCCCCCGAGACTCGAAGAACAAAACAAGAAAACTCTTTTACATATGCTCGGGGGCTCCCCCCGTGGCAGGAGACAGAAATACTTACATGATCCGATGGCAACGTCGAAGGTCCGCTAGCAAAATTCTGAGGCGCAACCACCTGAACCTCCTGCGGAGGAGGGTTCGGAGCAGCGCCCTCATAAGTTGCCATCGTCTGAGGAGGAGGAGGAGACACAACTTTCGACTCCCCCATCATCTCTCGAGCACCATCACTGGAGGAATCATTGGAAGAGTGCCTGCACAAGGACAAATTAGCACAAGCACAAAGTCAACAGCACAAAAAAAGCAGTACAGAGGAAACTTACGAGTCCAGCGAGCTCAGGTTGAAGATAGGAGGGGTCCTTCGGACTCTCTTCTCCTCTTTCTTCTCTTCCTTCTTTTCTTCCTTCTTCCGCTTCGCTGGCGGGTGCGGCGCTACAGCCCGCACGGGAAGAGCAGGAATAGGAGAGGAAGATCCTCCATGCTCGTCACTATGACGCTCAAGACATGAAGGGTTCCTAGGAGTCGGAGGAGTCGAAGCAGCCGAAGACTCGCTGGAGCTCCGCGATCGTTTGCGCGTGTGGTCCTCGTTCGAATCGTTGGCATCTTCAGCCGGAGATTGCGCCGATGGTAGCTCGGACATGGAATCCACCACATCATTATCTGGAGCATCCGGATATACTTCGGGTAATGGAGGCGAAATACCCAGCACTTTGAAGCTCTGCACAGGAGAAGAACAATTTGTTAGCAAACAAACACAAAACAATGCAGTCGAAAAATAGCGCTATGCGCACAGATCTACACCTGTGGAACAGGAAGCGAAGAAGAAAACGGAGTCAGCGACTTCCCCGGGATATCCTCTCCAGCCTTGAACTTCAGCAGCAAGCGAAGGGCCCTGTCGAGATCTCCCTGGGAGAATTTCTCAGCCGAAACCCTCGTTGGATCACGTCGGCCAGCATAAAGGAACATCGGGTGCGCCCTAGCCTGGAGTGGCTGCACCCGACGCTCGAGAAATGTACGGATGATATCCACACCGTTCACTTCCTTCTCCGGAATCAACTGGAGATCCTCCACCCGACGATAGAGAGCCTCTATCTCCGCCACCTCGCCATCCAAGATCTTGTTTTTCCAAGACCTTTTCGGCTCAATATTTTGGGAGGGGTCGAAAGGAACAAGACCAAAATCTTGCCCAGGTACTACGGAGTCGCGGATATAAAACCATCGCCTCCGCCAGTACTGGACAGATTCAGACATGGAAAAAGAAAAGAAAAGCAGATTGGGCTTGAGGGAGATGATGCAACCCCCCAATGGGATAAACACCATCCGAACCAGATTGCCTCTTCACGGAATAAAGTTTCCGGAAGAGGCCAAAGTGCGGCTCAATACCGAGCCAGCACTCGCAGAAAGTGATAAAACATGCAATGTGAAGAAGAGAATTGCGGGAAAGATGGTGCAATTGGACACCGTATAGAAAAAGCAGTCCACGAAGGAAGTCGTGGACTGGGAAGGAAAAACCACGAATGACAAAGGCAAGGAACATAACCCGATATCCAACGGGGGGACGGGGGATTACCTCATTGCCTGGGAGTTTAGCGGCCTCCCTATCCTGCGGGATCAGGCCCCGCTCGCGAAGCTTGTGGAGATCACTCTCCCGCGTCTCCGATCGCCGCCAGCCACCGTCGGTGACACGGGTAGCGGCGACACTTTTCTTCCCTCCAGCAGCGCTGGTACCAACCGCAGACGACGACTTCTTCGGCTTTCCCATCGCGGTATGGCGGCGCCGGCGGCGAGAGCGCAGGATGGAAGACGGAAATGTGAAGGAATATTCTGTTGGAGATATGCCCTAGAGGCAATAATAAATGTAGTTATTAGTATATCTTTGTGTTTATGATAAATGTTTACATTCATGCTATAATAGTATTAACAAGGAAACATTGATACTTGTGTGATTTGTAAACTTAATTTGAAGTCCCTAGTATAGCCTCTATACTTCACTAGCTTGTTGGTTGATAGATGATTGTGGTTTCCCTATCATGAACATAGAGATGTTATCAACAACAAGATCATATCGTTAGGAGAATGATATGGTGGACATACTCCTATAGATAAGCGTAGCATAAAGATCAAGTCATTTCAATAGTTCAATTGCTATATGCTTTCTGATACATAGTAACCTAATTCCTTCGACCATGAGATCATGCATATCACCTTTACCGGATGGATGCTTTGATGACATCAAACACCACACCGTAACTGGGTGGCTATAAAGGTGGCATTGAGTGTTCGGAAAGTATTGGTTGAGACACATGGATCAAGAGTGGGATTTGTCCATCCATATGACGGATAGATATACTCTGGGCCCTCTCGGTGGAATGTCATCCAATTAGCTTGCAAGCATGTGACTGGCTCACAAGGGATCACATATCACGGGAACGAGAAAAGAGTACTTATCGGTAACGAGGTTGAACTAGGTATCCAGAGATACCGACGATCATAACCTCGGATAAGTAAACTATCGTGAGACAAAGGGAAATTGGTATCGTATGTAAGTGGTTCATTCGATCGCAAAGTAATCGTAGAAATATGTGGGAGCCATATGAATTTCCAGATTCCTCTATTGGTTATTGTTCGGAGAAGTGTCTCGATCATGTCCGCATAATTCACGAACCGTAGGGAGACACACTTAAGGATTCGACGTTGTTTTGAGTAGTTATGGTATTATGAGAAAGAGACCGAATGTTGTTCGGAGTCTCGGATGGGATCCGGGATATCACGAGGTGATCTGGAATGGTCCGGAGAATAAGATTCATATAAGGAAAGTCCCGTTTCGGAGTTCGGAAATGATTCCGGTGTTTTCATCGGGAATGTTCTAGAAGGTTCCGGAATGTCCGGCACTCCGGGGGGGGGGGAAGGGGTACATGAGTGTGTCATATCAAGTTGGTATGATTGCATCATGTACTAGGTGTCTTCGCTGTCCGAAATAAAGGGTTTATTCAAATCCTAGTTTGAAAAGTCAAACGACTAGTTTTCGGAAAGAGGAGAAGGAGGTTTGGTTGAGGCCGACTTGGGGGAGGAGTCCCTCCAAGCCGGCGCGCCAACCAAGGGCCTCTTGGGGAGGGACTCCCCTCCCCTTGGCCGGCCCTCCCACCTATAAAAGGAGGGGCAGGGCCCCCTCCTCTAGACACACAAGTTCCTATCCTCTAATCTCCGGTTTAGAGCCGTTTTGGTTTAGAGCTTCTAATTGCCCTAGCCTTCGGTTTAGAGCCTTCTAATTGGTGTGTCTAATCCCTAGACCACTAATAGCCCTCTCATACTCCACCATACTCGCTCTGGCTTAAGGCGAAGCCCTGCGGGATCTCCCCTCTACTTCCGGTACCACGCCGTTGTGCTGCCGGAATCGCGAGGAGAGTGCTACAACCTCCGCTGCCTGCTGGAACAAGGGAGAGGAAGGTCTTCGTCGAGTACCGAACGTGTGACCGACTGCGGGAGCGCTGCCGGAACGCAGCGCCGGAAGGATCGTCTACGCGATCTTGAGATCGGAGAGAGTACGACTACATCACCCACGAGAATCCGCTCTCGTTAAACACTTTGGAATCTTCGAGGGTAAGTTATTCCATCGACTCGTTGCTACAATCTAGTAGATAGATCTTGGCTTGTTTGTTTGTATGCGATAGAAAATTTTTGTTTTCCATGCTACGAATCCCTACAGTGGTATCAGAGCCGTGTCTATATGTAGATCTGTTGCACGAGTAGAACACAATGGTCATTGTGGGCGTTGATGCTTTTATTGTCGATTGCTTCTTATGTACTTTGCATCTTGCGGTATGTTGGGATGAAGCGGCCCGGGCTAACCTTACATGACATCGTTCATGAGACTTGCTCCACGCTTGACATGCAACTTGTATTGCATAAGTGGCTTTGCGGGTGCCTGTTTCTCCTAGCATAGTTAAGATCCAATTTACAACGGGTGATTAACAATACTAGTATCAATGTTGTGGTTCTTGTTCGTAAGTTAGAACGACACTTATTGAAAGCCCCAAACCACGTAAAATATGCAAAGAAAGTAGAGGCGTCTAACTTTGTTTTGCAGGGGTGTGCAGTGATGTGATATGGCCATAATTGTGATTATGTATGCAATGTTCCTTATTGTAAGTTGGCAACCGGCAGGAGCCATATGGTTGTCTTTAATTTATGTTAAGACCCGCGTGTCTATTCAAAGTAGTTGTAATAGTTGAAGCCGGTGGACGACAACCATGGAGAGGCGTCATTGACCTTGATGCAATGCCGGTGATGATGGAGATCATGTTCGTGCTTGAAGATGGAGATCGGAAGCACAAAGAAGAAAGGCCATATCATATCACATATATACTGAAGTGCATGTGATGTTAATCCTTTATGCATCTTGTATTGCTTGGTAGACGACGGTAGCATTATAAGATGATCCCTCATGCACATGAATTTCAAGTCATAAAGTGTTCACCCTTAGTTAGCACCGTTGCTAAAGCTTGTTGTTTCGAAGCACCACGTGATGATCGGGTGTGTTAGATTCCGCAAGTGTATACAACGTGAGCAAGCCAGATTTTCTCATGCGGAAACTAAGGTTTGATCTTGACGAGCCTAGCATGTACAGACATGGTCTCGGAACACGGATCACCGAAAGGTAAAGCATGAATCATATAGTAGATATGATGAACATGACGATTGTTCGCCATTGAAACTATATCAACTCTCGTGATGATCGGTGTTGATGTGGTGGATTTGGTTCGTGTGATCACTAAAACAATGTGAGGGATATTGTTTTGAGTGGAAGTTCACCTAGATTAACTTTATTAATTAATTTGAACTCAATTTGTCATAAACTTAGTCTAAACTATTGCAAATATGTTGTAGATCAATGGCAGCCCCTACCATCAATTTTAATGCGTTCCTAGAGAAAGAAAAGTTGAAAAACAATGGAAGCAACTTCGCGGATTGGTTCCGCAATTCGAGGATTGTCCTCACAGCTGGTAATTTGACCTATGTGCTGGATGCACCGCTGGGTGACCCACCTGCAGATGATGCTCCCGATGAAGTAAAGAATGTTTACCTCGCTCGGAAGAATCAGTACTCCATAGTTCAGTGTGCTATCTTGTATGGTTTGGAATTGGAGCTTCAGAAAAGGTTTGAGGATTCAGACCCATATGATATTGTCGAGGATCTCAAATTGATTTTTGAGACTCATGCGGCAATTGAAAGCTATGAGGCTTCTGAAAAGTTCTTTAACTGCAGGATGGAAGAGGGCAGCTTCGTCAGTGAGCATGTGCTTAAGATGTCTGGGCACGCAAACAAACTTCAAAGCTTGGGTATAGTGATCCCTAATGCTTTAGGGATTTACCGTGTCCTCCAATCACTACCACCAAGTTACAAGAACTTTGTGATGAACTACAACATGCAGAACATGAACAAGACGTTGCCAGAACTCTTTGCCATGTTGAAATCTGCAGAAGTGGAGATCAAGAAAGAGCACCAAGTGTTGTTGGTCAATAAGACCACCAAATTCAAGAAGGGCAAGTCTAAGCAAAAGGGACACTTCAAGAAGGGTGGTAAGAAAGTTACCACGCCAGCGAAGAAGACCAAGGCTGGACCTAAGCCTGATACTGAGTGCTTTTACTGCAAGGGAGAAGGTCACTGGAAGCGGAATTGCCCAAAGTACTTGGCGGATTTGAAGAACGGCAACATCAAGAAGAAAGATATATCTGATATACATGTTATTGATGTGTATCTCACTAGTACTCGTAGTAGTGCCTGGGTATTTGATACTGGTTCGGTTGCTCATATTTGTAACTCGAAACAGGTGCTGCAGAATAAACGGAAGCTAGCGAAGAACGAGGTGACGATGCGCGTGGGAAATGGATCAAAGGTTGATGTGATCGCGGTCGGCACGCTACCCCTTCATCTACCATCGGGATTAGTTTTATACTTAAATAATTGTTATTTGGTGCCTGCGTTGAGCATGAACATTATATCGGGATCTTGTTTATTGCGAGACGGTTACTTGTTTAAGTCCGAGAATAATGGTTGTTCGATTTATATGAGTAATATGTTTTATGCACATGCACCTTTGATAGATGGTCTATTCTTATTGAATCTCGATAGTGGAAATACACATATCAACAACATTGAGGCTAAATGTTTGAAATCAAGCGATAATTCGACCTATATGTGGCACTATCGTCTTGGTCACATTGGAGTGAAACGTATGAAGAAACTCCATTCCGATGGACTTCTTGAATCACTTGATTTTGAATCACTTGAAAGATGCGAAGCATGTCTGATGGGTAAAATGACTAAGACTCCATTTTCTGGTATGATGGAGCGAGCTACGGACTTATTGGAAATCATACATACCGATGTGTGTGGTCCAATGAGTGTAGCATCGCGCGGTGGTTATCGTTATGTTCTTACCTTCACGGATGACTTGAGTAGATATGGGTATATCTATTTCATGAAACATAAGTCCGAAACTTTCGAGAAGTTTAAGGAATTTCAAAGTGAGGTAGAGAATCAACGTAACAAGAAGATTAAATTTCTACGTTCTGATCGTGGAGGTGAATATCTAAGTTACGAGTTTGGCGAGCATTTGAAGAAATGCGGAATACTTTCACAATTGACACCGCTGGGAACACCACAGCGTAATGGTGTGTCCGAACGTCGTAATCGAACTCTCTTAGATATGGTTCGTTCTATGATGTCACTTACAGATTTAGCTCTATCATTTTGGGGTTATGCATTAGAAACAGCTGCATTCACTTTAAATAGGGCACCATCTAAATCCGTTGAAACGACACCATATGAATTATGGTTTGGGAAGAAACCTAAATTGTCGTTCCTTAAAGTTTGGGGATGCGAAGCCTATGTAAAGAAGTTACAGCCGGACAAGCTTGAACCCAAAGCGGAAAAATGCGTCTTCATAGGATACCCGAAGGAAACTATTGGGTATACCTTCTATCATAGATCCGAAGGCAAAATCTTTGTTGCCAAGAATGGATCCTTTCTAGAGAAGGAATTTCTCTCAAAAGAAGTGACTGGAAGGAAAGTAGAACTCGACAAGGTTGTCGAACCTTCTCTTGAAATTGCGAGTAGCGCAGCACCGGAAGAAGTTCCTGTGGTGCCTGCACCAATAAGAGAGGAAGCTAATGATGGTGATCATGAAACTTCGGTTGAAGTTACTACAGAGCCTCGGAGGTCAACGAGAACTCGTACCACTCCAGATTGGTATGATTCCGTTATGAATGTCATGTTGGTGGACAACACCGATGACCCCGAGACATATGACGAAGCGATGATGAGCCCAGATTCCAATAAATGGCAAGAAGCCATGAAATCCGAGATTGGATCCATGTACGAAAACCAAGTATGGACTTTGGTGGACTTACCGGATGGCCGAAAGGCTGTCGAGAACAAATGGATTTTCAAGAAGAAAACAGATGCTGATGGTAATGTTACTGTCTATAAAGCTCGACTTGTCGCAAAAGGGTTTCGACAAATTCAAGGAGTTGACTACGATGAGACTTTCTCACCAGTAGCGAAGCTAAAATCTGTGAGGATTATGTTAGCAATCGCTGCATATTATGATTATGAGATATGGCAGATGGATGTCAAAACAACATTCCTCAATGGAGACATTGATGAAGAGTTGTATATGATGCAACCCAAAGGTTTTGTCGATCCTAAAGATGCTAACAAGGTATGCAAACTTCAACGATCCATCTATGGATTGAAGCAAGCATCCCGAAGTTGGAATCAACGTTTTGATAAGGTAATCAAAAGTTTTGGTTTTATACAAACTTATGGAGAAGCTTGTATTTACAAGAAAGTGAGTGGGAGCTCTGTAGCATTCTTAATACTATATGTGGATGACATATTATTGATTGGGAATGATGTAGACCTTCTTAATAGTGTCAAGGAATATTTGAATAATAGTTTTTCAATGAAGGATCTTGGCGAAGCAGCTTACATATTAGGCATAAAGATTTACATAGATAGATCGAAACGCCAAATATCATTGTCACAGAGTACATATTTGGACAAAGTTCTAAAGAGGTTTGGAATGGAAGAAAGCAAGAAAGGGTTCTTGCCCATGTTTCCCAATACGACCTTGAGTAAAACTCAAAGTCCGACATCGGCAGAAGATAGAGAAAGGATGAGTAAGACTCTCTATGCCTCAGCCATAGGATCTCTAATGTATGCCATGCTATGTACTAGACTCGACATTGCATATGCTGTTAGTTTAACTAGCAGATATCAAAGTGATCCAGGAGTGGATCATTGGACAGCGGTCAAAAACATCCTTAAGTACTTGAGAAGAACTAAGGATATGGTTCTTTCTTATGGAGGTGATGAACAGCTCGTTGTTAATGGTTACACCGATGCTAGTTGGAACACCGATCCGGATGATTCTAAATCACAATCCGGATACGTTTTTATTTTGAATGGTGCAGCAATTAGCTGGAGGAGTGCAAAGCAAAGCGTTGTGGCGAGATCTTCAACTGAATTGGAATACATGGATGCTTCGGAGGCTTCACAAGAAGCGATATGGATGAAAGAGTTCATTACAGAGCTGGGTGTGGTTCCTAGTGCGCTGGACCCAATGTCTATCTACTGTGATAACATGGGTGCCATAGCCAATGCGCAAGAACCAAGGTCACACAAGAAGCTGAAGCACATCAAGCTACGTTTTCACGTTATTCGAGAACATATCCAAGATGGGGATATAAAGATTTGCAAAGTACACACAGATCTGAATGTGGCGGATCCGTTGACTAAACCTCTCCCGAGGGCAAAACATGACCAACACCAAACTGCCATGGGTGTACGGTATATTACCATGTAATCTAGATTAGATGACTCTAGTGCAAGTGGGAGACTGTTGGAGATATGCCCTAGAGGCAATAATAAATGTAGTTATTATTATATCTTTGTGTTTATGATAAATGTTTACATTCATGCTATAATAGTATTAACAAGGAAACATTGATACTTGTGTGATTTGTAAACTTAATTTGAAGTCCCTAGTATAGCCTCTATACTTCACTAGCTTGTTGGTTGATAGATGATTGTGGTTTCCCTATCATGAACATAGAGATGTTATCAACAACAAGATCATATCGTTAGGAGAATGATATGGTGGACATACTCCTATAGATAAGCGTAGCATAAAGATAAAGTCATTTCAATAGTTCAATTGCTATATGCTTTCTGATACATAGTAACCTAATTCCTTCGACCATAAGATCATGCATATCACCTTTACCGGATGGATGCTTTGATGACATCAAACACCACACCGTAACTGGGTGGCTATAAAGGTGGCATTGAGTGTTCGGAAAGTATTGGTTGAGACACATGGATCAAGAGTGGGATTTGTCCATCCATATGACGGATAGATATACTCTGGGCCCTCTCGGTGGAATGTCATCCAATTAGCTTGCAAGCATGTGACTGGCTCACAAGGGATCACATATCACGGGAACGAGAAAAGAGTACTTATCGGTAACGAGGTTGAACTAGGTATCCAGAGATACCGACGATCATAACCTCGGATAAGTAAACTATCGTGAGACAAAGGGAAATTGGTATCGTATGTAAGTGGTTCATTCGATCGCAAAGTAATCGTAGAAATATGTGGGAGCCATATGAATTTCCAGATTCCTCTATTGGTTATTGTTCGGAGAAGTGTCTCGATCATGTTCGCATAATTCACGAACCGTAGGGAGACACACTTAAGGATTCGACGTTGTTTTGAGTAGTTATGGTATTATGAGAAAGAGACCGAATGTTGTTCGGAGTCTCGGATGGGATCCGGGATATCACGAGGTGATCCGGAATGGTCCGGAGAATAAGATTCATATAAGGAAAGTCCCGTTTCGGAGTTCGGAAATGATTCCGGTGTTTTCATCGGGAATGTTCTAGAAGGTTCCGGAATGTCCGGCACTCCGGGGGAGGAAGGGGTACATGAGTGTGTCATATCAAGTTGGTATGATTGCATCATGTACTAGGTGTCTTCGCTGTCCGAAATAAAGGGTTTATTCAAATCCTAGTTTGAAAAGTCAAACGGCTAGTTTTCGGAAAGAGGAGAAGGAGGTTTGGTTGAGGCCGACTTGGGGGAGGAGTCCCTCCAAGCCGGCGCGCCAACCAAGGCCGACTTGGGGAGGGACTCCCCTCCCCTTGGCCGGCCCTCCCACCTATAAAAGGAGGGGCAGGGCCCCCTCCTCTAGACACACAAGTTCCTATCCTCTAATCTCCGGTTTAGAGCCGTTTTGGTTTAGAGCTTCTAATTGCCCTAGCCTTCGGTTTAGAGCCTTCTAATTGGTGTGTCTAATCCCTAGACCACTAATAGCCCTCTCATACTCCACCATACTCGCTCCGGCTTAAGGCGAAGCCCTGCGGGATCACCCCTCTACTTCCGGTACCACGCCGTTGTGCCGCCGGAATCGCGAGGAGAGTGCTACAACCTCCGCTGCCTGCTGGAACAAGGGAGAGGAAGGTCTTCGTCGAGTACCGAACGTGTGACCGACTGTGGGAGCGCTGCCGAAACGCAGCGCCGGAAGGATCGTCTACGCGATCTTGAGATCGGAGAGAGTACGTCTACATCACCCACGAGAATCCGCTCTCGTTAAACACTTTGGAATCTTCGAGGGTAAGTTATTCCATCGACTCGTTGCTACAATCTAGTAGATAGATCTTGGCTTGTTTGTTTGTATGCGATAGAAATTTTTTGTTTTCCATGCTACGAATCCCTACATATTCCAGCGCACAGCAAGAGCTCTCAGAACACAAGGAAGCAGTGAAAGCAAGAATAGACGCGGTGAAAACAAACTGAAGTTTTCCCCAATGATTATAAAGACGAAGACGATGCACGACAACCGTCCATCGAGAAGACCAAACGCCAACGGCAGGATCTGGCCATACACGTGTCAGCATCACAACGAACCGTCGCTAACACGTCGTCCACTATGCGCGGAAATCGAGGCGACGCCGTATTTATCTCCACGCCGCGCATGACCGGTCAATTCAAGGTCAGAAAGTGGGACCCGTGTTCGTCCAGTCGAGTCATCTCTGGCGCAGTAGACGCTTGAGGTCATCGATCGTCAGCACTGACGTCATCAAAAGCTACACTAGCAACAGCTACAATTTCTTTGGCTTCAAAGCTAAGAGTACTCACTCGAATCTACGATTTGACCAATTACTCGGGGGCTACTTCTATCAGGAGCGCTGGCCGCGCACCCGAAAGATGAATAGAAGCGAACTATTACTTCGAGTCCTCTGTCGAGTCTACGACTCCACTACGGACTCGGGGGCTACTCCCATAGGGAGGACGGATCTAATCATCCGAGAAATTTTGTGTCCTACGGACTTACAACTGAACAACGTCCGAATTAAAGTCTCCGCTCGAGTCTACGACTCGAACAGACACTCGGGGGCTACTCCCATAGGGAGCGCTGGTCGCGCATCCTATGAATTCTTCGATCACGATCCTTCGGATCAGCATGCAAAAACTTTTCGGCAACTCTGCCCCAATCAAACGATAAGTGAGCAACGTTCTCCTTGACCACCCGAAACACCTCCGCGGTGATAAACATTCGGATACTGTGTCTGCGACACAAAGATAAGACCTACAGATATCATCTGATGGCTTGGTAACGCACACGACTGCGCTCTGCTAGTAAAAACCCGTGCTAACAAGTGCGATGAAAATCCCGACGGACGCGTTGGGTACATCAGTTACATTCACTGGAATTCCACTCCTGTAAGTCCTCCGCGGCCTGAGTCGAATTACGCCAGCATATGTTCCGGGTTCAAGTTGAGGGACTCCAACTTGAAGAAGATCGTGTTATTTCGTCCTAAGACAATTAACTGAACCTGATCCGTCGGGTGAGTCAGGCACACGCATCAAAAATCCCTGCACAGGAACTATTGAAATACATAGTTGCACCCGAAAGATTGCAGAGTCCTCAGCTGAATCTACGATTCGACTGAACACTCGGGGGCTACTGACATGGTTATACCCCACAGGTACATGATCTCAGCATACCTGGTCCAGCCCAAGGAAGGCCCACGGCAAATATACGCCGGCCCATGAAGACTTTCGGGTGGCCAAGGCCCATGACGCCTTCGGATCCTTGGAGAGCAAGACTAGAGTAGATAGGAAATTCAAAGGGGTAAAACCCTAGAACTTGTAACCGACTAGGTCTATGCCCGGGACCTGCCTAAGCCTATATAAAGGCCAGGAGGGCACGGCCTAGATCCTCTCCTCATACTTTCGCATACACACCTCCACGCCAGATTGCATCTACGCACCCCTATAAACCTTCGGTTCCGCCATAATCAAGAGCAGACAAGCAGGAGTAGGGTTTTCCCTCCGGGGGCCTGAACCTGGGTAATCCTTGTGTCCCCGTGTTGCTTGTTTGCTAACCGTTCCACGATCTCCAGCATCCCCATCTTCTCCAAAACCCAAGTCCATAACAATGGGCATTGATGAGATCAAACCTCGTCACACACATCTGGGTTCAGGTTATTTTTAAGCTCTAATGCTGGGATGTTACAGAAGGCCTCACACACCCTGTGTGTCTAGAGGCAATTGCATGTAGGGAGACACTTGACCTGGCTGATGACCTCAACTTGGGGTCGATCCAGGTCGCCTTTGACTGGATGGAAGTTATAAAGGGCCTACAGAACAAGAACCATGGGTTTTTTTGGAAGCATACTGAAAGAGATCGTTGTTAGATCAGAACTCCGAGGAGGAGTTTACTTCTGCCATGAAGGTCGAGAGATGATTGTGAAAGCTCATACGGTAGCCCGTTTTGCTTCCTCCCTCCCAGCAGGTCGGCATATTTTTAGTTGAGCCACCTGCTGGCTTACAGGTCTTTGTATACATTGTTTCAGCTTGAATAAAAAGGCCAGAACTTTCTAAAAAAAGAGTGAATTTAAAGTTATCTCAATAAAAGAAGAAGAGTGAATTTTTTTGAGTGGCCAAAGTCTAAAGGTTCCATCGACGCCCTTTCCTCCCATGTCCCGCTCAATGGAGGAGATAATGCACTCCGCCACACTCTACGGGGTTTTGCAGTGGCCAATTAAAGATTTTTATAGTTTTGTAGACCATATGTACAACTGTTTTTGTCCGTTTGTTTGCAGTTTTTTTTGGTTTAGCTACTTTTTACTGGTTTCTGCAGTTTTGTGGGTTTTCAAAATTTATTTTTTAGTGTTATTTTCCTTTGTTTCTTTTTTCTTACATAGGTTTTGAAGAATGTTCAGAGTTTGCACAAAATTTTAAATATAAACATTTTTAAATACTATTTTAAAAATCAGTTTATAAAATTGAGCATATTTAAATATGAATATTTTTAAATTTTGGACGTTTTATTTTTTAAAAAAGTTAACCTTTTTTTCAAAAAATGTTTTTTAATAAAATAGAAAAATAAAAATTAAAAGAACAACGTAAATTAAAAGAATAAGAGAAAAAAGCACCTTCGATGATGTCTCGCTTCTTTTTTTAGGAACTCACTCTCTCTTTTTTTTAAATATTTTACTCTTACTCGAATTTGCACTTTATCTTTTTTTTCGACTCCCCTTAGCCAACTTGCAAACATATTTGATATGTTTGTTGGGATATTATATTGAAGACCATATAAAAAATTCTCCACACAAGTTTGGCAAGGTGGCAGTCAAAAAATTGTGCTGAATGGTTTCCTCTTTATCACAAAAGCAACACTTCTTGCTACCCCGTCAATTTCTTTTCATAAAATTATCTTTAGTAAGAAGGACTCGGCGATGTAAGAACCACATAACGATCTTAATTTTAAGTGGTACTTTCATCCACCAGATGTATTTTTGAAGGAACCTTGTGTGATTGTTTAGAATTTGAAATAGTAAGATTTAACCGTGAATACACATGAGGTCTCCAAATAAACTTATCGTTTATGTTTCTATTTATACTTGAGTACTAATCTGGTACTTATGCAATTTATCCTGAACATCAATCTTGGTGTTTAACCAAGTTTAAAAATCTAGATATACTCATGATTAATGTATATGTGTATCCCTAGTTGGTGCGGAGGCTGGGAAGTCAAATTCTCTTCCAGTTTTAAGGAAAGTGAGCCTAGCTCAACTTGTTTCAGGAGTGGATATACAAACCCAACATCTAGGTTCAAATCCTAAGTTCCTAACGAATGCGAATTTAGGTTTCTATTTATACTTGAGGAGCCTGGTACTCATGCAATTTATCCTAAGGATTAGTCTTGGTTTTTAACAAAGTTTAAAAATCTAGATACTCATGTTTAATGACTATGTGAATCCCTAGTTGTTGCAGAGGCTGGAAAGTGAAAATTTCACCCAATTTAGAGGGAAGTGAGCCTAGATCAACTAGTTGGGGAGTGGATATACAAACCTAGCACCTGGGTTCAAATTCTCACGGATGCGAATTTTTAGGTTTCCTATTTATACTTGAGGACTAGGCTATTTTAGTATCATGCAATTTATCCCGAGGATCAGTCTTGATGTTTAACTAAGTTTAAAAATCCTGATACTCATGCTTAATGGTTGTGTGCATCCCTAGTTGGTACAAATACCAGAAAGTGAAATTCTCCCCCATTTTTTTAATATAAAACCACGGAACCTCCCGGGTCGTCCACGCGAGGGCGACTCCGGAGGCGTCACAACCTAACACTAAAAATCCTCTCCGATGGACCCCTTCGGCCGCTGCCTCCATGGTGACGGCAGTGGCGTCCACGCTGCCTCCGAAGGTGGCGAGCGAGCTCCCTTTGTGTGCCTCGTTGGGCTTCCTTCGCGCGAGGATGGGTGGTTGACCGGTGGCGCTCTTGATGCAGGGCGCTTGCAGTCAATCGGCTAGGAGGCGCGGAGGTGATGATTCGGGCGTGACTGTAGGATGGAGGCGGCGGCAGGCATGCCCTAGATGGTGGCGCTGCTCCTCAGGGATGCGGACTTAGGACTGGTTTGGCCGTTCCAATTGTGGGAGCCAGCTGGCGGTGTGGGGACTGTTGGTTTGGACAGAATAAAGGAGATGGTCTTAGGGCTCCTCCCGCGCCAAGATGAAGATCTGATGGCTGCATGTCCTCATTGATCTGGCATGGAATAGTGTGCTCTGGAAGGCTCCGACGGTGAACTCTCATAGGCGCATTATGACTGAAGATTGTTGGATCGGAAGGAATTCGGTTGTGCACACCTGTGTTTTTTTATTTGGTTTCAGAGGAAGCATTACGAATCTCTACTATTTGTTACTATCATGTGGCTTTTCTTTGACGATCCATGGTGAAGTCAGATGCGGAGAATGTCATGAAAACAGAAACATGAGGGCTAGCGATGGTGATTTAAGATTTTGTGGTGATAAGGGACTTGCTTGGTGATATGTGACTCGCAACAGCGACTGTTAGTGGGGGCGACATCACAAGAGAAGTTCATAGTCTTATCTTGTAGGGTGAAAATCCAAGGTCTAACCTTAATTGGTTGTGTCTGGCAATGGTCTTGTTGAAGGCATTATTTTGTGAGCGAGAAGTTTCTTCCGTGTGAAAACCTATGATCTTTGATCGGACGACGACAGCGCTTGTGCACTGTTTCCTTTTTAAAGACGTTGGTATTGGAGAGGTTGGATTTCTAATATTATTTTAGTAAGTTGTCTGCATTCAAAAAGCCGCTAGAGTAATGTATGTTTTATAGAAACCGTGTGTAATTGATATCTTCACGATATTATTATATATTTTTTATAAGAAACGGAGCAATTGGATCGATCAATTGGGTGTACTTAGAGCTCAAAAAAGAGCAGAATACGTCCTCTTTCAATAAACTTGGGATGTAAAGTCGCCTTGACGACTATTTTGTAGAGAGCTCTATTAAGTACAGCCAATCGATCGATCCAATTGCTTTCGTGTTGTTTCCACTTGGAGTAGATTATTGGAATTGAATTAGCGGAAGAGTAGAACAGCTCTAAATTGAGTAGATAATCCAGCTGGATTTATTTGTCTTTCTTTCACTCGATCGGTGGGTCGTGACGGCACGCTGAACGCGTTCCTCCAACTGGATAATATATATGCACACTTGCTTCACGTCACATGCTTGTCAATTCGGGTTAGCATCAGCTTGCTGGCTCTTTTCTTCTCTCTGTGCACAAAGTACATTTTTACTATCTCTGTTTCAAATCTATCCATTTCTAGAGCATAAAATGAGCTAAAACAAACAATGAAAGATGTAATAATGAAGTTGCTAACATCTTAGGACCCTTAGATAGATGTGGAGCCAAAAAATCTTCACAAATCTTGAGAAAAATTGGCAAAAACTCAAGCTTGAGGGGAGAAATTTGAGGAAGATGCTTGTGTGAGCTTGAAATGACGCGGGCTGAGAGGTGAAGAAGATATAGTCGGGCCCTTTAGTCCCGGTTTGTTAAATGAACCGGGACTAAAGGTCCACGTATCCGCTCCTTTCCGGGCCAGACCCTTTAGCTCCGGTTTGTGAAACGAACCGAGACTAAAGGTCCCTTACGAAACAGGACTAATGTCTTCTGGACCTTTCTAGCCGTTGGGACTAGAACATTAGTTCCGGTTTGTACCAGAACCGGGACTAATGATCTGAACCAAAGGTCTGTTTTTTACTAGTGGTTTCAAAATATAAGATATTTTGAACTTTTCTGGAACACATGTAGAGGGGTCCGGTTGTGTTGTGGGCATTTGCCATATCGGTGAATTGCATTGTTTTTCTGTTTGTCCAGCACCAACACCTGAATACCCGCTGATGACAGTATTCGATTCTCTACAATAAGTGAAGGTAAACACAACAACCAGGACTACATAAAAGAGAGGGAGTCCCTTTTTTCGAAAAGTGGGGGAGAGGGAGTCCATATAATATGGCTTTCATAATGAGAGAGGATTTGTGTGCCTCGTTCCCAAGCGCGCCAGTGAGCTCGGTATTTCGAAATTCGTATTCTTTTGTTTTAAAAAAATCTAAAATTTATTTTAGGAATACATATTTGCGGGGAGAATGACCGTTTAAAGTTCCATAAAAAACTCATTTTGTTTTGGGCTATATAAATAAATTCTCAGCTGGATATAGATAAAAAAAGCATATTTTTTTCTGAAAATTCTTGCGTACCTTGGGAATGTACAAATGTTTGTGCGTGATTTTTTTCATATTTTTTGGAGTCTTAGAAATACCCTTTTTAAAAATAAAGAAGAGCTCCGGTGAGCTCGGGACCCGCTGCCAGTTTTTGTTTCATAATATATAAATTATCCCACTTCTTGTCATCTACTACCATCGAAATAAGATATAAGCTCAACTTGCGATGATTGCTGTTAAGGACAAAAGTGACCCATGCTATCTAATTTTCTTTTTGGTAATTAAACTTATTTTATAAAGAAAAAGAACAACTTCCTTGTATTTTTCTGTATCCAAGGATGCACACAATATCATTATTACAAAGTATCATACACTCAAAAGAAAGAAAAACAACTGACAACACTCTCAAAACCATATGTAATAAACAAAACTTACTAGTAAACCAACAACCATGATGGGACATAAACTCTCGGGTATCTTGCTCCATGTTGTTGCTCCCTATGTCGAAACACTGTCCGGTTGCACCCACTTTTGCTAAACAATGACATGTTAAAGCTCGTGGAGACCCCTTCAAGGAAGATATTGGAAATATGGTTGCTTTTAGACATAAGAAATTTTCAACGTGCAATAGGACCGTCGGTCACTGCTGGCATCCTTTTAGGATCATGCTCCATCTCAAATGAGGAACTTCCTTGGCTCACATTAGTGGACTGGTAAGCAACATAAGCATCATAACTCAAATTCGGGTTGTTTGCACCACTGCCCGTGTAGAATCCGCCACCATTCACATTACCGCCTGAGCGGCTATCCTCAAGCTGGATGGACTCTTGCAGCTGCACCACCACATCGGTGATGGTGGGTCGCTGTGTTGATACATGTTCTGTGCACTTGAGCGCAATGTTCGCGACTTTCCACACGCCGTTGACCTCATGATCGCCATGCATGCGTGCATCCACCACACTTTCTATGTTGCCCCTTGCTAGCCGTAGCCTAACCCAATGGATAATGCTGATGGGCGTCGACTCCTGCAGTATGGCCGGTTTCCCAGTTACCAGCTCCAGTAGCACGACCCCGAAACTGTACACGTCACGCTTAGTCGTCGGCTGCATTGTCGACATATCCTGGTGTGCCAACAAGCGTGTTTGTCGATACGTGGGTGTCGTCCTCGTGGTTTAAGGCTTTGGACAAGCCAAAGTCAGCGATCTTAGCCACCAGCCTTGTATCCAAGAGGATGTTGGTGGCCTTTACATCTCTGTGGATAAGGGGCGGGTTGCACCCCTTATGTAGGTACTCCAATCCTGTACATCATCGCAAAATCAGCAAACCATCCGTCGCTCAAATCTGTGACATGTTTTTCAGGACGGAGAGAGTATAAAACATTAAGAAGTAGCAGATGATGCTCCATTCAAGGTAGTACCTTGGGCAGATTCAAGTGCTATTTGAAGCCTCTGTCTCCAGCCTAAGCATATTCCGTTCTCACCTATTCCTACAAATATGTAGACATTGTGAATTTGGACCATCATGCAGTTGCGATGATTCTAAGCATGAATTGAGGCTACATTTTGTTAATCAGTCTTGTTTTAGTAAATTACACAAAACCACACCACTTTTGAGGCTATGGAGATGTTGTAGTTATCATGTCAGAAGAAGTCCAGAAGGAATTGAACCACTTAGCAGATTGCCTGAAAAATCTCTAGAGAAACAAAATACGATCTATATGAGTCAATTAAATTAAGTAACACTACCTTGGTAATGTGAAAATTTTGGCAGAATTTGCTGGACCTACATAATTGTCAATGAAGGTAACTGTGATAGGTCTTCTGGAATTGAGCCTGTCAAGTTGTTGTTTGACAGATTCCTGAGTGGTGGACAAAGATTGCATTTCAATTTAACCATTTGAGTGATGCACAAGTAATCACAGACGAAACTAGAAAAAGAATTGCACAAGAACATGCTTACAAGTACTGGACAGCCTTAGACCTGCAAAAGAAGACGATATATCACCACCAAGACCGCTGAAGGACAGATCGCTGCAAGGCGTGAATATATATATATGCAATGGGTTAGTTTTTTTTTTTGTAGTTATTGTAGGGCTGTCCAGTTGATATTCACATCTTGAAATGATGTTGCACATATGAATTTGAACTACTTACACACGTGTGATCCTGCGGGGGCTTGCGACATTATAACTGCAGGCCAATCTATCCCACGACATATTCTTGGGCACACATGGGTCACCCATCCAATTATTCTGCACCTGATACTTCACCTTGATCGCCGTAATTGCGGATACTGTTATTGCCAGCAAGTGTTCAGTAGGACAAATGATGCGCTTAAGCATCAACCAGGTTATTAAATGACATGCTATATACGGGGTATACTGTGCGGAAACCCCAAATGGAGTTGAGGAAGCCCTTTATCTTTTTAAGTCAAAAATCATATTTTAAAGTTTCAAATAACTATGAAAAAATCATGGATGTATTCCATGATCTATATTATATGTGTGCAAAACCTCGATGCGGGATACTTTGTTTTTTAGGCTACACAAGCATGAAAAAGTGTGGATGGGTATAGTGAATAGTTCACATTTCAGAATATAAATTTATGAGGTTTTGTCACATTCGTGTAACCCGGTATACAAAGAACTTCATATTGAGATTTTACATGTTTGTGAGATACCTTATTGACTACTTTAACAAATTAAGAATTAAAATTTGTAAATATGATTTTTAAATTAAAAAAAAGAAAGGGATCTCTGTTGCAAGGATCCATTTGTGTCCACTCGTATATTGATGTGGTATATAACAATAAATACATGATTGGCATCCCTAGTGGGCGTAAAATTTCTTAGAAAAGTTTAGACAACATTGACATACCATGTAGTGCATCCAATTATTCAGAGGCCAGTTATAATGCTTAAAACTTTTGAGTAATAAAGCACCCATTATAAAAAATATCTACCAAGAATCCATGTTCAAAGTTTTGGAATGCAAATTCAATGCACACTCACTGCGACTAATGTGATAATTCTATTGTGAATGAGCCAACAATGTTTAAAATTTCAAAAAAGTACAAGTCTACTGTCCGCTATGGATTCACCTTTTTTTAGTTGATAGTACAAGTAATTTTATGGCATGCTATATGATACAAACCTAGTGAACTTTGTAAGAATAATCATTTTCTTGTAACTATAGATTTAAACCAGTCCGACCCCCGAAATAGTGCCGTATCGAATGTGCAAGCCGGCATACCGTCCTGGAAGTCTGTGGTTAGGTTGGTGGTGGAGATGACAGAGAAGATCTCAATAGCGTTGATGACGGGCGGAAGCGTCGAATTGGTTGTGGCACTGATGGATATGTTGTAGTTATCATGTCGCATGGGGTCATTGATGTAGGCGGCACCGCTGATGAGGTAAAGTGGTGTGAATCCGGTTGTATACCATGGTTTTCCATTGGTGGCAACATTCATCTGGCGTATGGTGTTGTTAGGGAGGATCTGGAGCTCGGAGAAGTGCAGGATGACGATGTACCCTGGCGACGGGTCGTGGTCGTTAGGCTTGGGCTCAGGGTCCCATGTCAGCTCTATGTCCTCGGTGGCGTCCCGTGGCCTAATAGCCGTTTGCATCACTGCCGTCGGCGCCTCAAACCCGGAATCATCTTTGTTATCCACCCTATTCGTTGTTGATATGTTCGTCCAGTCGCTTGTGTTCACCCTTGGGCTCCATATTCTGTCATAGGGATCCTTAGGATATCTGCGAAATTGCAAGTACAGAAGCACCTAAGGTTAAATACAACAACTTTTATAGCTCATTTTTTAGATGAGGTAAAGATTACCGTAAGATCATAACTTGACTAAGAATTGCACTACCTCTCTCTGCAATTACATATGACACTTTCGTTTCGCGTTACCAAAATTTGACAATTGATTTTACCAATATTATATGCATGAAATAAATATAAAAATGATATGATTGAAAATTGTACTCAAATTAATATTCAACTTTATAGAGTTTTAGCGAAAGTAAAAACTTTATAAAGTTTGACCAACTATATAGTAAAAAATCATCAGTATCTATAATATTCAATACATACAATATGACAATATACTATTCTAATGATGTCCATTTGGTGTTTCAGATGTCGATATTTTATGATATATCCGGTCAAAATTTACAAGTTTCACTTTCACTAAAACTAAGCTGGACTGCAATTCGGTAAGAAATGAGTAGCACATAACCCATATTTTGTTGGTCTAATTGCAGTCAAAGTTAAACCTTTAAATAAATGTAAGTAAGAATCGAGTGGATTAATATGATCTCTTCTAATTCCGGCGCATCCATGTTAATCGTTTTTTGGAAAGAATTCCTCAAGCTAAAATGAGGCACAAACTCGAGGCTGACCACTCACCTAACACTTGTGTATTCGTCGGCTGTGCCGAAGTTAATCCTAGCCGCGAGCACGAGGCCCGCCGTCCCGCTCACCTGCGGGTACATGGACCTTTTGAGCGGTCTCAGGTCCAGCCCGGAGATGAAGGGCGTCCCGGCGCCGGTGTTCACCAGGCAAACCTGGACGAAGTCATCCGACACCAAAACGATGGTCTCAGCCTGCACCACGTACCCTGGGCTTGAGACGTTCACCAATTTCCAGAAATTGACGCCGATGTGGAGGTCAAACTGGGGCGTCCTGTCAAGGCCGTCGTAGTTGCCGTAGAAAAACGTGGTGCGGATGAGGTACTTGAGCCCGGGCACGAGCGACCGGAGTGTGTAGCAGTTGCGCATGCCGTCGGGGAAGCTGCGCATGCACGTTGAGGTAGCGCTTTGAGAGCGATGACTCGGGCTTCACGTACTCGATGGAGATGTTGTGGTTGGTGCCGGTGTCGATGAAACCGGCATCCGGAGCGTAAGACAGCCCATTCGCGTCGTCCATGTAGCTTGTCTTCCTTGGGAGGCCGCAGTATATGCTTATGAAACCTGCAATACGGCACGTGTACATCACGCTTGGGTAGATTTTCTTGAGAAGGAAGGCAGATATGGTGCATCCTTGCAAGGCTAACTCAACTGGTTGGGAGGAGGAGGATGTGTGGATGTACAAACCCGACACCTAAGTTCAAATCCTTACGAACACGAATTTAGGTTTTCTCTTTATACTTGAGCACCAGTCTCGCCTGGTACTCATGCAATTTATCTTGAGAAACATGCTTGGTGCTTTACCAAGATTTAAAATTATGTTACTCATGTTTAATGGTTGTGTGCATCTTTAGTTGGTGCAGAGACATGGAAAGTGAAATTGGCCCGCAGAGGCTGGTGTAATTGGTATCTCCACGATATTAATATATGCTCTTTGTCAAAAGTAAAAATTAAAAAATGCAGAAAAGGCGAACAAAGGTCAACATGGCCAAAGCACCGCGAATGATTATTTATAGATGCCGCTAATTACCCGTGCTGATTCATAAGAGATCTATAGAGTTTCGTGTAGTTTCATAGAGCAAGTAGTAAGAGCTTCATAGAAGATGGATGCAAAGGTCGATGGTCTCAACCTGCTTTTCGAAAAAAAGCCTTCCTTAGAAATTTTCATGATCTGAATCCCAAAACAATAATGTTTCATGAAAGTATTATACCCACCACGAAACTAAAGTTGGATCAATGGTGAAACAACACTACAAAAACAGTGCTTGATACTTTGCCAGAGATACTGAGCATTCATACCTTTACTGTCAGGTTGAGCGCGAGCTTGAAGTACACCGCTGCCGGCGGAGGCAGCGGCAAGGCAGAGAAGCAGCAGCCACGGCGTGGCGGCCGCCATTGTTCGACTCTCGGCGTAGAGAAGAGTGCTCCAATACTGCATATGCAAGAAGTTAATGGAACATCACGGTAATATATAGGAAGGAAGAACTACCCGTGTCTTCCTTGTACATGCGCAGCCTCAACTACGAACAAGTACAACCTTAATCTTGATTTTTTTTCGATCTAATCTTGATATTGTTGTATACTAGTAGTACAGTAGTACTTCAAATAAGTAAAGCCAAGTCCGTTAGATGCCATAGCTAGTTAGCCTAAATAATGTTGGTGCGACCTACATTAAGACTTCCACAAGTGACGTGTGCCCAAGTGTGTAAGGGCATCTTTACTGGACCGACCAAAATGGTCATCCTAAATGGTCCGTTTCTGTTCGTTTGAGTCGGGCCACAGTCAGTATGGGTAGAGGGCCTGGCCTGTCTGGCCAGGCGTCTACAGCGACCCGACCCATTTGTCCGTCTCTCTCCCGCTGTTATCGGTTGACGCCCCCCGATGGGACGTTAATGGCGACGTGACGTTGGTTGTCAACGCCGGTGGCTTCCCGCGTGGCCGGCGTTTCCCACCATCATTTCCCGTGCGGGCCTCGCTTCCCGCGGCGAGAAAACTTCCCGCGCATTCCAGTCTGTTTCCCACCTCCGCCGCGGTCTATAAAAGAAGTCGTCGGCGCGGGGGATACAACAAGCCCCAAACCAAGAGAAAACCACCGCCGAAAAAGCTCCAGCAGCAATGTGTCGCCGCAAGATCGCCACATGGTCCAAAATCCGGGAGATGTGCCACACCCGCTACCCGAACATGGAGGTCGACAAGGTGCACCTCGAGGCCACAGTGCTGGCTCGGCGCATGGGCGATGCGCAGGTACTGGCCTTCGAGAAGGAAGGCGAGGTCACCTCGGGTGCGCTGCAGCAGGTGGTGGAGGCGGCGGCAACGGTGGCTGCCCAATGGGCGGTGACCGACGTGCACCACGTCGCCGCCAAGGAGGCGGTGAAGGCGATAGCCATGGAGTCCGCAACAGCGGCTCTTCGCGAGATCCGCGGCCATGACCACGATGGAGGAGGTGGCCAAGGAGGCCACCAAGTCCGCCATCCGCGAGCTCTACCAGGCCGTCAAAGCGCGCAGCGACGCAAAAGAGGCGCGGCGTGAGCACGTCGCTGACTCGGCATCGGCGGAGTGTGTGGCTCTGGCCGCTGAGGCGGCGTCCGCGTGGGGTATCATCAACGCCGACGACACGGAGGAGGCGGTGGACGACGACGAGAAGGGGGAGGAGGTGGACGACGACGAGGAGGGGGAGGAGGTGGACGACGACGAGGAGGGGGAGGAGGTGGACCGGCTGGAGGCGCCGCTCGCCGTTTCCGTGCAGATAGCATGGGAGCTGGGCTTCAGCCCCAAGGGTGCTCCGGCTCCGGCTTCGTCTCCGGCTCTGGCGGGGGTGCTCCGGCTCCGGCTTGGTCTCCGGCTCCGGCGGAGGTGCTCGCCCAACAGGAGGCGAGGGACCACTGGGCCGCCGAGATGAACAAGGCCCTGGCGAACCGGGCGGCGGAGGACCGGCAGAAGGTGGAGGGCAAGGCGGTGGCTCGCGACTGTATCCGTGAACGCATCCAGCAACGGACCATCTGGAAAGCTAGGACGGCGGTCGACGGGGCCGGCGGTTGTGTTGCCGGCCGTGGCAACGACGGCGAGTAGCTGCCACGCCGTCCTCCTCCAGCAGTAGCCGTAGCCGCAGCAGCAGTAGCAACCCCTCCTAATTAATTTGAATGGCTTTTTATAACTGGCAGGCTTAATCTAATAAAAAACTATTGTTAAGTACTAATATCTCTCTTATATATGGGTCTGCGTCGCCATCTGGCACGATGTTCGTGCTGTCCGCGCGCGTCCGGGCCGACGAAACCGAGTTCCAGATTAGATGCATGGATGGGTTAAGCCGGACACATTTCGCCGAATAGATCGTCATATTGGGATGACGTGCACGGCGCGCGCGTCCGCCTGGATAGTTTCAAATGTAGACCGTTTGGCTCGCCCCGGCCTAACTGGCTGGATGGCTCTGCAGCGGGCACTATCCTTACCTCAATTTGCGCGTAAACTCTTTGCCGTACCCACGACTCGATTATTGTCGTTAGCAACAAATCGTCCATGAGGAAGAACAGAGAACCTAGGCGTACAGTTGACTTTTCTTGGATTTAACTGGCCAACGTCCATGCTGGGGGCACATATTATTATTATTATTATTTGGGAATATTATTCCTCGGATGTACTTCGCTATGGCCTATGGGGGTTGTGTGAGGCACCAGTTTGGCCAAGGGACAAGATTCCTCTAATACTACCTAATAAACAGAAAAAAGCACATCCGAGGAATACATATATACCTCTTCAAATTTGGAGAAGTTCAGAAACTTTTAGATTTGGATTGGTCACTGTGAAATCCTGCAAACATAAATGAAAATCAAGCGGCCCGCCGCAGCTTCTGTTTCCTCCATTTCAAAATACTTACCCTTTTTTAATGTGTTGGTCATTTTTTTAACGTTTCACTGTGAGTTTTGAAGAAATTATCAAACATTGGCACCATCAAATAATACTCATCAATGAATCATAAAAGATACGTTAGTACTTGTATAAGGGCCTCTTTGATTCAAAGGATTTTTACACGGACTTTAGAAACATAGAATCTCTGGAATTATTCCCTAACTCGGTCGTTTGATTCATATGATCGGATGAGTTTTTAGTACTATTCCTTTGCACTTATGCAATAGGAAACTGTGTACCCGCTCAAACATCTTGGAAAGAACTCCTTGTGTTTCTCTACGATGCAAATCAAACAAGTCAAAATCTAGTAGGACTCGAATGAGCATGGCCTTGCGGTTCTGCCTTATCCCTATTTCTACACCTTCAGAATCCAAAAGGCATGTTCTTAAGGAAAATTGGTGGTCAAAGTAGCATGTACACTGGACATCCAAGCTAGTAGCACACATTATCCCGCTACAAAATAACAATGGTGAAAAATACCCTATTCTTACCACTTTCCGACGGATATTTTCCAGACCTCACCTCAGTGTTATGGATATATTTCCTGACGGATGCACGACACATACCACACCGGACAGGACAAAAGTGACTTTCGTTGGGTGAGACGGACAAAAAAAAATATCTGGCAACCTCCGCCCTGCTCACGCTCGAGGCCTGAAGCTGAACACAGCAGCGAGAGCCCAGTCGGTCGTTCACACAGTAGTGCGTCTTGCTTGCTAGCTTAGCTTCCCTCTCCCACTCAACTTCCTTCCTCGACCAGTGTAACTCAACCACTGACTGCTGTCCTCGAGCATTGCGGCTGCATCTGCATCGACGGCTATGGAGGCAGACGGCGATGATCCGACCTTCATCGCGGAGGGCTCCATCACCGGCATCAGGCTCACTGTCGCCTCCAACAACGAGATTGTAATTTACTGAGCTTTCTTGGCCCATGATCCACCATGGCCGGCGTCTTCTTCCTCCTCCTCCTATTGTCCTGCACGCAAGGGAAAATCAAGTGATTAATGTCATTGATGATGGCGCACATGCAGGTGAAGGCACAGCCGATGAACCAAGAGTTCCCGCTGAAGCACCCGAGCCAGCTCCCGGGGAACCCGGCACTGGGGCTCCCGCTGCAGCTCGGCCGCTGTGACTCCTGCGGCGCCAGCGACCTCACCAAATGTGAAGGTAAGTCATCATCGTTGTCTGCTACTATTGACTACCAAACAAATCTGGCTATTTTGCTTGGAGAAACAAGTCTGATATAATTAGCTGCTTGATGATGAATCGTGCTACTTAACATGTGCTAGTTAAATCATCTCGGTCAGCTAGCCTAGTTCAGTGTGTCTGCATAGGTCCTAAACAAAATTAACTAACATTTTGAATTCATTCTCTGGTTCAATTTTAATTAGATAAACCAAACTCTGCAAAAAACATTAAATACATTGTCAGATACATTCTTGGTAAAACCTATTATGCAGCATTTCTCTTAATTTATTTTTTTGAAAAAAAGGTGTTTCTTTAATTACCTTGAAATGCATATGCGGTCACAGCTCACAGCTGAATATGCTCATTACAGCTAACCCAATCTGGTAATTTTTCGCGAAAAAATGTGTCTGTGTAGTTAGCCTAATGATGAATAGTGCTACCTAACATCCGCTATCTAATTATTCTCAGTCAGCTAGTTCAGTTGAGTGTTTCCTGACAAGTTTGTAACCATATTAATAAAAACTGAGGTTCCTGGAACTAGATAAATCAAACTGAAATATAGTCAACCAAGTTCAGTTTATTGGAACATGATAACTAGTTAACTAGGCAAGATCATATGTTGGAACATAATAAGTAATTAACTAGGCAAGATCATATGTTGGAACATAAGTAGTTGGTAAAATCAATTTTGCAGCATCTGCCCCAATTGTGTTACTGACCTATCAAAGATACTGAGAAGAGTTTGCAGTAATGACAACTACTCTGACCCCATGGAAAATTTGCATGCATATACGTGCATGTAGGCTTCTGCAATATTTCATCTAAGATTCTGATCCAGAGACAGTGTCCATATGTATGCATACTGTGTCTTGTCCATTTTTTCTGACAAATCCGTCTTGTCATGGCTGCCTCAAGGTCATTTCGGGTTCATCAAGCTGCCGGTGTCCATCTACCACCCGAGTCACGTCGACGAGCTGACCAAGATACTCAACATGATATGCTTCAGCTGCCTCCAGTTCAAGAAATGCAAGGTATAAACAGAACTCTGAACAAGTTATTTTCATCGAGGACATACTGCAAGCATTAATACAGGAATTTTGTACCTTGCAACAGAAGCAAAAGAGCATGGGAAAGGAGAGCAGCTTCAGCGCGTGTCCACACTGTCAGGTAATTAAATGATCACCGGTCAAAACGCTGAATTCTCCCTTAAGATTGCATTAGTGAGGTCGAATTGGTCAGTACCTGCACAATATATGCACTTCCACATGTAGCTTGCTCCAATTGGACACCGAATCGATTGATAGATGCATCGATAAATGAAAAGGTAATGATAAGAAACACATTTAAAAAAGAATTTGTTTCAGCAGAGATAGCATTTAGCAGTTCAATAGAAAGCAGGTGCAGTTATTTCAGCTTAAACACCTAAGCAGTCATAGAAGATGATGAGCTAAATTTGCAAGCGACACTAGCATAACTTGGATCTTGCCAGAAATATGCATGATCCAGTTTGGGAACAACACAGGTGTATCGGTTAAATGCATGCAACAACTACAAGATTGTTTATCTGAAAAGAATATATATGTTGCCATTCTTTGTTTGACACACAGTTCAGTAGCCTTGACATTTGCTAGACACACAGAGTTCAGTAGCCTAGTCAAAATGTTAAATTAATACTCCCTCCGATCCATATTAGTTGACTTGCATTTGTCAAAATTTGGATGAACCTATATACTAAATAGTGTCTAGATTCATTCAAATCTAGACAAATTTGAGTCAACTAATATGGGTCGGAGGGAGTAGGAGAATTTAAGCTTATTAGTGGTTGGTGTTGTATTTTCAGTAGTAGGCTTGTGAAGGAGCATGACATGTGTATTGTTTCCTTTAAAGTTTTTCAAACACGCAGCCACTATTACTTACTTGGTTAAATTATGCATTCCTCCTCCTCCAGGATGTCCTGCCACTACATGTTGCAAAAGTCAAGAAAACCAATGGAGCCATAAGCTTGGAACTGAGAGTGCCAGCCAAGGAAGAAGTGGAAGACGGATTTTGGAGCTTCCTCGATGAATTTGGCTTTCAAACCAAGGGCATCTCTCACTGCCGCCGTGTATTCCCAGAAGAGGTGCTAGTACTAGACAGAGACATGTTCCTTCTGTAGCCTGCAAGAGAAGAGGAGTATATAGAACAAAAGTTTCAGAATTTTGTTGCTGTAGTTTGCATTAGAAATGGGTGACAGGTACTACTACAGATGCTCACATTTTGTTCTTCTGTTTCTTAGGTTCAGAAAATAATGGCAAAGATCCCTCGAGAAACAAGAAGGCAGCTTGCTGTTAGGGGATATTATCCTCAGGATGGATTTGTGATGAGCAACCTCTCTGTTCCACCAAACTGCCTTCGCGCATCCAATGTTCTAGATGAAACACTGATGTGCTCTCCCGTAAGTACCTCGTGAGAAAATACTTTCTTTGCATCAGTCAGAAGTTCCTCTAGCGAGGGTTGCACCCTCACTCCTTACTCTGTCTTCATTCTTTTAAGGATGCCTCCACAAACTTGTTAAGGAAAGTCCTACACAAGGTACATGAAATAAACAGCTCACGGGTTGGCCCTCCGACGTTTCAAGAACACGAGGAGGAAGCGGACAATCTTCAGGCAGCTATTGCCGATTACATCAAACTTACAGGAACAGCAAAGGTATCTCCTAGTTAATATGTCGATGAAGTACATACCATCTAACTGATCACCAACTGTATGTTGATCATCGCCATGTCTCTTATGAAGGGTCCTCATGATGCCACCTTTGCAAGTCAGCCTGCAGCAAAACAATGGCAGCAGAAGATGAAGTCGCTCTTCATCAGTAAGAGCTCAAGCTTTTCCTTCCGTTCTGTGATCACTGGGGACCCGTACATTCCAGTCAATGTAGTAGGACTGCCTGATGAAGTAGCAAGAAGAATGTCAGTAAACGAGCGTGTGACAGACCATAACATTGCTCCGCTGCAAGGCATGATGGATAAAGGTCTTTGCCTGACATATGAAGATTCTAATTCCATCAAATACTCCTTGGATGTGGGCCAAGGGAATAATAAGAAACGCATCACCTTGAAGGTTGGCGAAACTGTGGACCGAAGAATTCTAGATGGAGATATAGTGTTTCTCAACAGGCCACCAAGCACCGACAAGCACGCCATCCAAGCTTTGTATGTACGTGTACACACTGATCACACCATCAAGATCAACCCGCTGATCTGTGGGCCACTTGGAGCTGATTTTGACGGTGACTGTGTCCACATCTTCTTCCCAAGGTCAGTGTCAGCGAGCGCTGAAGCTACAGAGCTCTTTACTGTAGAGAAGCAGCTGGTGAGCTCACACAATGGAAAGCTGAATTTTCAGCTCAAGAATGATTGCTCATTAGCGATAAAGAAGATGTCTAGTAGAAACTATTCTAGAAGGGCGGCCAACAACCTTATGAATGCAATGTTCGCGGGAGGGATGATTCCCACGAAGCGACTATCAGGTGGACCAAACTGGAGTTTCAGCGAGGTTCTAGGGACTTTACTAGAAGAGGAAGACAAGGTACTGGTGAGAGACTTGGTTGCTGGCACTGTAACCCTACCGTCAGTTCTGTCTATGAAGAATCCAGAGGAGGCAGTCGAATTTCTGAATCTTCTGCAGCCCCTACTAATGGAATCAATATTCATTGATGGTTTCAGCATAAGCCTGAGAGATTTCCATGTCCAAAATCCAATACCAAAGACAGTTCAGAGCAGCTCATTTGATCTTGATGAGTTCCGAAAACCAATTGTGGACTTCATCACTTGTTCTTCTGACCTTTCTTTGTTGGTTGATCCAAAGAGTGATTCTGCTATGAATAAAGTAGTGGAGCAGATTGGTTTTCTGGGCCACCAGCTGCAGTGTGATGGAAGACTATACTCTAGCAGCTTAGTGGAGGATTGCTTATCCAAGTCTCTGACCAAGTGTGGCAGCAGCACCAATGGTTGCCATCCTTTGGAGACACATGGTTTTATCAGGAGCTCCTTTTACCACGGATTGAACCCATATGAGAATCTACTCCATTCGATATCTGCAAGGGAGAAAACAATACGAGCATCCAACGGACTAGTGGAGCCAGGCGGTCTTTTTAAGAATATGATGGCAATGCTCCGAGATATTGTAGCATGCTATGATGGAACCATACGAAATTTGTGTGGAAACTTGGTTGTTATGTTTGACACCGCAAATTCATTAGGTTCTGTAACACCAGGAGATCCTGTTGGCATTTTGGCAGCCACTGCAGTTGCAAATGCTGCATACAAAGCAGTGCTAGATCCAAATCAGAATAACATGACTTCATGGGACTCAATGAAGGTGAGAGGGCCATTTGATTAGTTCCCATCTAAGGCTTCAGTTCACATGTTTTGACTTCAGTTTGCTGCATTTACAGGAAGTACTACTTACCAAGGCTAGCTCTAGAGCTCACGACAATGACCGAAAGATGATTTTGTATCTGAGCAAGTGCTCTTGTGGGAATAATTTTTGCATGGAAAGAGCATCACTTGCAGTTCAAGACTGCTTAAAGAGGATCAAATTAGAAGATTATGCCACTGAGTTCTCAATCCAGTATGTATCGTGTATTAGCCTAAAATATGCATTCTAGTATTTATTCCAAGAGATTGAAACCAGGACAAGCGTAGCAAACTATAGGTTTCACGAATACTTTCAAGTAGCTACTTCTTAAGACACTTTGATGTATATTGTGCTAAGCTCAGAATCATTTTATTGTTTCAGGTATCAACCACAAATAATGCAAGCAACACATTGTCTTGTTGGTCATATTCACCTTGATAAGGTACTTCCTTCTACTTCTGAAACAGAATCATGTTTCAGCATCATGATCAAGATTGTATGATGAAGAGATCATATCTTGCTTTACAGAAGCAACTGGAAAAGATGAACATTACTATGAAAGGTATTCTTCAGAAATGCCAAGAAGCTATTTATAAAGAAGCAAAGAAAAAGGGGCAGGTGAATCAAGTTTTCAAGAGAATTGCACTGATTTCAAGGTAATTCAATCTTTCTGCTTTTAACCTTGAAATAGAATGCGAGACTATTTTCCAATTCTTCTGAAAAAATATTCCAATATTTGGATTTACTGTTCAGATCTGCTAAGATTTGAGTCCTTTGTTTAGTAACTTAAGTTGAATAATGTATTTAATTGGGAATTTGTACATCGGGAGTTTCAACCATGCTCTATTGAGAAAACCAAGCATGAATTTAAATGGTTTATGCTATTAACTTCTAAACATAATATGAAATTTCTTCTTTGCAGAGAATGTCTATGCTACAAGGATGCAGATGTTGAGAAACCCTTTTGCTTGCAGTTTTTCGTAACTGAAAGTGTCACCACAAAAACATCTGAATCTTCTGAGAGAATTGTCCATTTGATGGTTAATACCATATCTCCTATACTCCTAGAGACAATTATAAAAGGTAAAACAAGAATACATATTCATACCTGGGTATCATGCATACAGAACAATCCAGATGATTTTGCTGCTAGTTATGGCTTATACAGCTCTCCTTACTAAAGAGACATTCTTGCATCTTTTCCCAGGTGATTCTCGAATCCAGGAGACCAACATAATATGGGTTGAACCACAAGCTACATGTTGGATCCAGAACTCTGATGCAGAACAGAAGGGTGAATTGGCACTTGAAATCACAATGGATATAACCTCAACTATAGAGAGTGGTGATACCTGGGGAACAGCAATGGATGCATGCATCCCTGCGATGGATCTGATCGACACTACCAGGTCTGTGCCTTACAGCATCCAACAAGTTCAGCAAGTGTGTGGAGTTTCCTACGCCTTCGGTCGAGTCACACAGGTCCATCAAATTCTTGCCTTTTTACCTTTGTGAGGAATTCAGATCAACTATAGCTTCTATTGAAGCATTACTCATGCTTTGCTCTTCTTTTCATCTTTACTGTCATCCTTCCAGCACCTTTCCAAGGCAGTTGGAATGGTTACAAAATCAGTTCTCAAAGAGCACCTGACAACCGTGGCAAGCAGCATGACCTGCACAGGTAACTTGCACGGCTTCAACAGCTACGGTTACAAGGCCACATTCCAGTCCCTGAAGATTCAGGCGCCCTTCATGAAGGCTACACTCTCTGTAAGTCCTTGGTTCCATTTTACTTTGAATTCCCACTTTGATGTCCCAAGGTTAGTCATGATTAATAAATGAGCAAAAACATGTCGCAGAGACCAACGCAATGCTTTGAGGAGAGTGCAGAGAAGGTCCACTCCGATCACTTGGATAATGTTGTGTCCACCTGCTCCTGGGGCAACCGTGCAGCAATAGGGACTGGTTCAGCCTTTGAAATCCACTGGAATGATCAGAACAAGGTAAAACGACCATTTTACTTGCCTATGTCACTCAATCATCTGTGCAGCAAGCAATTATATTCTCATCTCTGCTCTGAATCTTTTACAGTGGGAGGGTAATGGAAATCTTGGAGGGTATGGCTTGTATGACTTCCTCGCAACTGTAGAATCAACAGGAGCCACTGAAGATAACAGACTTGTTCCCCTCGGTTCCTGCCTGTATGATGTTGATAATCTCCAAGAGGATGAAACTGAAGAGGATGAAGTATTATTGCTGGGAGGAAACAGTACGATCTCTTGGACAGACAAGCCAAAAGTGGACCTCCTGTTGCATGATCATCAGGGTAGGAGGACTGAACGACAGCACGAAACAAGGCAAATTAACAGTAACTGGAGCCCATCTGCAAACTGGCAACACAATAAACATACCGCCACAGGACTTTATGGGAAAGTGTACCGGAGAAGGCAGCCTAATAGTAACTGGAGCTCGGATGCAACACAGCAAGATGGTAATTTGAGTTGGAACCAAGCAAATGCCACAGGCCCACAGAACTTGGCTATTACAGGGCCATCTAGCTCTGGTGGATGGAAAGGGAAGCCCGGTAATCTTGGTCAAGGTGGTGGTAGAGGTGAAGTGTGGAAATCAGAGGGATCACATCTTGGAGGTAGTAACAGTAGGTGGAAAGCCCAGAGAGCACATACCACAGGCCCACAGAACTTCCCCAGTTCAGGACCATCTAACTCTGGGGGTTGGAACATGAGGCCTAGTAATCTTGGTCCAGGTGGTGGCAGAGCGGCAGCATGGAAATCAAGTGGACCAAACCGTGGAGGTAGGAATAGTAGGAACCAGAAAGCCCAGAGGTACAACAATATTGGACAAAGAGGGAGTTCGAATTTTACACCAGAGGAACAGCAAATACATGCACAAGTTGATCCGATCCAGAAAGAAGTAAAGAGGATAATGCGCGATTCAAGGTATACTTTCTAGCCCACTGCAACTTGAATTTCATTTATTCAGAAGTACGAAAAAACTAGCTACAATTCTTCAGGTACCAAGCTGGCATATAGATGATAAGATGAGTGTTGTGTTTAAGTTTGAATGTCACAAAGTCTAACTGCAATGGTTCAAAGATGCACCTGCTCTTCTCTTGTAGACACCAAGTGGTTCCTTCTGTATTTGTATCCCTTACTCAAAGTCCATCTTTTTCAATACTCTGCAGGAATCGCACTAAGCTTTCTGGAAATGATGAGAAGTTCATCGTTGAAAATATTCTCATGTACCACCCAGAGAAGGAAAAGAAGATGGCCGGACATGACAATTACATAATGGTAAGCAGCTTGTCTTTCTGTTTTCCCATGAATCAGAAGAACCAAAATGGAAATGTCATGAAAAAAATTCCCTGTTTGTAGGTTGATGAGAATAAAAAATACCGTGGCAGCAGGTGCTTGTACGTCGTGTCCTCAGACGGCTCCTTCCAAGATTTCTCCTACAAGAAGTGCCTAAAGAACATGATCGAGATTCACTACCCACATTCTAATGCTGCAAAATCGTTCTGCAAAAAGTACTTCCCAGAATGAACCATAGCATGTTCATTTGCCTCGAAATGTATTTGCTTGTAGTAGCAGAACCTCTAAACCCCTAAACTTACCGCATACACGATTCTTGTGGTCTCAGATGTCCACAACTTCTATAATTCGGTATGCTTGATAACATTCTGTAACTGTGATGCTATTTCTGAACATTAGGAACCAAATTTCTGGCAGCAAACTTATATAATATGCCATGTTCGAAAAACATTATAAAACTGTGATGTTTCTTCTGAGCAGAGCAATCAAAAGCACCGTAAATGCTTGAAAATTTGCATGTTTGTTTTCATATGGGTGGTACTGTAGTGGAGAGTTTTATTCCAACAAACAATATGCCTTGAGTTAATGGCAAACACTAAAATTCAGGTTTGTGAGCTTTCATTATAACCGCACAAACACACGCAACACATAAAAAAGAGTAATGTACTTAAAAGCACAAGTTTAGAGATGTATGCCACAACATAACCAACTACTGTAAAACCAATGTAACATTCACAACTGGTCCATATTATCACTGGCTGTATCCTTAAAACAACTCTATAACTGAAATTTAAATGATATACTAGAGTCGATACATTTAGCAGGTACATAATCCGCATCATACCCATGGCTACAAGAAAACTCCACGCTCCCAAAAGAAGCATACCTTCCTGGAGGAAGGAAAGGAGGCTTAGACACTCAAGCAGCAGCAACTCCGGACTTCATCTCCTCTGCTGCTTTCCTTTCGCACCCTTCCAGGTACGACTTGAGGATGGCGAGCCTGGCCGTCTCGAAGGCGCAGTAGCCTATTGCGGCAAAGCACGCACTGTGCAGGACCCTTGGTCCTATCCCCCGGGACAGTCCCATCAGGCCTTCCTCCGCAATGACCTCCTGCATCGTTCCCACCACGGTGCGGCTCCCCTCGGTGCCCACCCTGGTCATCAGCCGCGTCTTGACGACGTCGAGCGGGGTGGTGAGCCCAGCCGATATCGCACCGGCGAGGGCGCCGCACAGCACGCTCTCCCCCGGCGTCAGATTTGCACCGTTGCTCTTGCTCAGAGCAAACGCCTTGAGGTACTCGAAGGAGGAGTAGCTGAGCACGCCGGCGGGGAGGTTGCGGAGGAGGGTTGCCGCGTAACCCGCATAGAGCCCAAAGAAGCCGTCGGTCTGGAGGATCTGGAGGAGCACCTGCCAGGAGCGGCCCGTGGCGGCGCCCGACTGGAGGCGCTGCGTGATGAGCTCCTTGGGGACCATGATGGCGGAGGAGGAGATGTTGCCGCTGGCCCCCGCGAGCGGGGGCACGAGGAAGGGCGGGAGGTGCGGGCGGAGCAGCGACTTGGCGAGCTCGCAGGTGCCGAAGTAGATGGCGGAGGAGGTGGCCGAGCCGAGGATGACGGCGGAGAGGCCACGGTAGAGGCCGAGCGGACCGTCGGTCCGGAGGATGTCGGAGAGGACCTGCCAGGAGCCGCGGGAGGCGGCGCCGGCCTGGAGGCGCGTCTTGACGGCGTCGAGGGGCAGCAGCGCCGCGTAGGTGAAGGCCCCCGCCGCGGCGCCCGCGCACGCCCCGATGGCCGCCCGCGCGAGCGGGGTGGGCTGCGCCTGCGCGCTCGCCTGCGCCGGGGTCGGGGCGGTGGGGACCGGGATGGAGAGCGTGGAGGAGGAGAAGACGGGGGCGTGGCCGTGGGCGGAGGAGGGCGCGTGATGGAGGAGGAGCGAGGTGAGGTCGGAGAAGAGGGAGGGAAAGTCTTGGGACTGGCCGGAGGCCGGGAGCGCGAGGGAGAGCGGCGGCATCTCCGGTCAACGCGCCGGCGCCGCCGCGAGGGGAGGTGACGTGGAGCGGCGGAGGGGATCTGGTATGGAGGATAGAGGTTTGTTGGGAGGATAACGCGCTGCGCCTGCGCGGGGTGGAGTCTAACCGGATATTCTATTGCAAAATATCGCACTTCTAATTTAAATCAGTCGTTCAAACTTTCATACAGTACTTCCATCTCATTTCGACAAATCTCCGACATCTAATTCGAGACATAAAGAGTACGACAGTACTTACGTTCAAAATTACATTTTATTTTGGAGTATCATTCACATTTTATTTATGAACATATCAGACTGCATATGAAATGGAGTTCGAAAATATCACAAATTGCATAGATAACCGTGATACATGGTTTTTGTTACTACTTACTTGCCATCTTTTTATTTGTCGATTTTCAATTTTCCTATCGGAACCATTTTACCAAGAATTAGCTTAGAGCTCAGTCAAATCTTTTGTTAGATGGATCCATGTTGTGATTCACGAGGCCGATCTCAAGAACATTCCAGCTGCACCAAGGATTAAATGGTGGTAGCAGAACTATACCACAACATGCATCAGCATGGTAAGACAAAATTGTACCACAACATCATGTAAATTAGCTCTGCTCAAGGCCACATCAACCTGCAATGGAGAAATTTCTCCACCTGACTGAACTGTGAGTTTCACACCTGAATTTGCTACAGAATTCGGGGGGAAGAGGAGTTCAGGCTCTGAACCCACGAACAACCCCATCTCTCCCAGACTAGGTCTCACAGTTCCTATATTTACATTACATCAGGACAGGGCTACAGATCTCATGTATTCCCGCCCGAATGGATGAATCCGATTATCGACATTACAGGAGCAAAACTGGATCTCCTGACCTCTCGTGCTATGGCTCCTTCTGGGGCCTCGTTTCGCAGTCCCGGATGAACGCCGAGGCGGCAGCAGCAGGTCGGTCCTCGGGTCATCGGGCTGACCGGGTCAACGCGGCCGACGACACTCGCTCGGAGCTCCTCACGTCGTACCGCTCGTAGACCTTGTCGTGATTCTCGTTCCACCATTTCTCCGCCTGATGCTCGCCGAACCGTCGGCGGCTGGATTCAGAAAGGGAGGCGGTACAGGCAGGTTAGATGCTGATTCAGAAATGTAGGACATAAAAACAAAGCAACATCTCACAGTTTGCAATAACATCCCAGCACAAGCTTTGCGCAATTAATGGAGTAGGTTGGCAGCAACTGTGGTGTGCTGCTTAATAGTAAATGCTAATAGAGTGTTTTTTAAGAAACAAATTGTTTAGCTTTGTAACACAAGACAATCAACACATGTGGTGGTTAGACAACTGAACCAGGGAATAAAACAGCCTTATGTTTTACTGTGTGTTCTGGAGCATCCTGCTATTAGCCAGCTATTCTGGGATGAAAGAAGACCATGCCAGTATTTAAGAGAGAAGGCAGAATAGAATATCAGATTACCTGAAGCGTACCCTCTTAAGATCCCGGGTCCCATCACCAAGTGTTGTCAGTGTTATGTATACACCTGGTTCATACTGTTCGATCCATTCGGCCTGAACTTGGTCACTGGAGAGTGATATCGTTCCTCGAGATCTGTAGCCTTCCTCGCCACTTTGGAGGGACATGGTCTCCAAGCTGCCACTATCACCTGTTCTACGGCTTGAAGTGAACAATTCATCACTGCTGCTATGTGCTCTTCGGTTTGAATGTTCAGAGCCATGAGGACTTGAAACCCTATGTCTGTGAGCACTCACTTCGCTATTTTCACGAGTACTGGCTGGTGATCTCTGTTGACTGGAGACTCCGTTTGGGTGCAAGGATCGTCCATTGTTCAGGCTAGGGATGTTTAAAGCGTTGATAGGCTCATTGCGTGGCTGGTGACTCCCGTTCATGCTAGAGTAGATAGAAGCATGAGACTCAATTCCGTTCGGAAGCTGTGAGTGATTTGCACCGTTGCCATCATAGCCCCCCAGATCAGGAGGCAGTCTTTCTGCCATATCCTTAAGCTACATAAGCAACAGAAAAAGGCATACACAATAATCAGCAGGGAGAATAATTTCAGATATAGAACAAGAAAGTAGCACTAAACAGAAATGAAGAAAGCTCAATTGCATATTTTGACAGCTACCAAATAAAAAAAGTTACTTTTTGATTACATGAGTAATTTGGGCACTGGATATTTTGGTTCATTGCCATACAATAACACAAAGCAATTGCTGCTCTCAATGTAAAACATATGCCTCGTGTTTCTTGTGAAACAGTCAAAACCTCCACCACAAGACGCTAGCATGTATATTTTAGTAATATTTCTTGGTACCCTAAACAGCAAAGGATTTTATGTGCATGGAATATTGCTGGTACTGAACAGCTAATTGTTAGGTTTCTAAGGAGACGAGCAACTGAGCACCAAGCTAATTAACATTACCTGTGCCGTTAGGGATTTTATGACTTCCTTTGCAGCCTTGGACTTTGCAGATTCCTCTGCAACAAGCGCCATTGCCTCTTGTGCTTTCTTAGCAGACTTCTGTAACTCAAGTTCTTGACTCTCACAACGGTGCCTCAGATTATCGACCTAACCAGGTGCATAAATTAAAATTTTGCTAACACGATAAGAAAAGCACCTGCATGGAGATAAATAAAATGAGATACCTGTGCGCGGAGTCTTTCGACTTCCTGATTTAACAACTCATTTTTCTTCGTAAGATTATCAGCAGCACCTTTCGCGATAGAAAGGCCATGAGTTGTTGGAACTGGTGTGGTTGAACGTGGAGGACTTGGCTTACGAGAGAAAGGGGAAACCGCCCTGGAAGTGTTTACCGATCGAACTGCTGGTGTGCGAACTGCTGTTGGAACTGGCCTGTTCAGATCAAACCCACCATATAAAGCAATATCTCTCAACTGAAGAAGTGAATTCGTTTGAGGAGATCGAAGAAACGACAGTGCATCTGTTTTCTTCCCTTGTTTTGCGGCCTTGCTATCCAAACTTCTAATCATATCCAAATTACTAGGGATAATTGCTTTAGCTAATTTAGCATCAGAATTGCTTTCACCTGAGTAGCGAGGCACAGAGTCTTTCCTCTTATTGGTTACAAAGTCTGTAGCATTGTTCAGTTTTAAAAAACAGGAATCACAAACACGATAAGGTTTTGCAGGATTAGGAGCCAACGCCGCCCTCAATGTCTTCCGCGAGGTGCACGCACTGCAATGGACATGTCCACAATTATGGCAATTATGCCTCTTCCGGGTGAACCCAAATGGCTGCCGACATGATGCGCATTGCGATTGCTCCGCTCCTGACATCAACCTATGTTGGCATATAGCACCAGTGAAGTTGGCACCACACGATATTTGCCTAACAGCTCTGTCTCTCAAGGCTTCAACCAGTGTAGGTATTTTCCTGTCCTCTATATCTCCATGGCCCAATCTTCCATTGGCTCCTTTTCCCCATGTAAAAACCTCACTCTTAACGGTTAAAACTGCAACATGGTAGGAACCGCAAGCAACTTGAACAACATGTTCACCCATAATCTCCTCAACTAAACATGGGAGCTTACCATCTGAGCGAGGATTTCCAAGCTGGCCATAAACAGTATTACCCATGCTCCAAACTTGTCCAGATGTTGTCAGACCCACAGTAAGACTATGACCACATGCTATCCTGTGAAAATCATAGTCAATAAGTGAAGCCACACACGTCGGCTTAACTCGTGGTTCCTTATCACCATGACCAAGTCGATGTTTGTCGCCATCTCCCCACGTGAAGAGTTTTCCAGAAGATAAACTTGAACTCGACTGAGTCACTATAACTTCTACAACAGCTGCAGTGTGCCATACACCACATGCAACAGAAACTGTTTTCAACCCAGATAGAGACTCAACCTCCCTTGGACATGTAATACTTTCTCGGTCCCCATGCCCTAAAACTCCAAAAGTACCATCACCAAAGGTAAATAACTGGCCAACTGTTGTTATCAAGGCTGTATGCCAGGTTCCACAAGAAACATAAGCAACTTGGAGACCATCCAGTGCTCCTGAAATCCTTTTAGGAATCCAGTGGCTTATGTCGGTACCATGGCCTAGAAGTCCAATATTATGTGTTCCATCTCCCCAAGTATACAGTTCCCCAGCTGTTGTCACGGCACAAGTATGAAACTCTCCACAAGCAACGAAATCCACATTGCAAACTGCTAATGAACTGACTAGACTGGGATGAATATGATCCTCTCGTGATCCATGACCAAGGCGTCCTCCAGATTCTTCACCCCATGTGAAGACCTCCCCGTTTTTTGTGACCAAAGCAGCATGCTTGACCCCACAATCCACATGATACACATCAAGCACTAAATTGGACTCCAAGGGCTTCGGCAGTAGGACATCCTGCCTCACAGTTGACCTGACTACTGCATCAGAACCAGCTCTCACAGAGTTTTCACAAATAACTTCACCCCACACATACACATCGCCCGAAGAATCACAGTCATCCTGTGCAGAACCGTGGCTCGATGTACTTGGGGCACTTGAAGTGCTTACTCTAATGACATCTGAAGAGACCCCTTTAGTGGGCATTTGTCACATCTGATCCCTAAGAGACTATGGTTCTAAGAACAGTACTGACACATATGAATTGCTATCACACAGGACTAATAAGACTGGTCAAATTTTGAACGACCTGTGACAAAAATTCATTCGATAAGCACAAACTGATACGATAAAGTACAAATAAAATTATGGTGAGAAAGAGAAATTGGAAATTTCGGATGCTAAGGTCACAATGGGCAGGTTATTGGGAACAGGCAACAGCACCAAACGAGGCTCAATGGCACCAATAAAATGAGGTCTATTGTGTAGGAAAATGCAAGCTACATTAAATACTACCAAGAAACTAATGATTGAAGCTCAATGTACAGTAATGTTCCATGGCCATGAGAGCAGGACTTCCGTAAAAAGGGGTTTCCAATGCCAGGTGTAGCAAACAACCTAAAATCATAATTCCGTGCATCGCATCATAGCCTGTTCTGTGCAGCCATATGGTTATGAAGCAATGGAATTGACAGACTAGCTTTGGATTTGTGTTCCCTAAGTGCACTCATATAGCAATCTAATGCACAAATCAAAAGCTCTACAGGAGCCCCACCGGTCTCTAAGCAGTAAATCAGTATAGCAACACAAATCAAGCTGCCCTAGCCCGGTGCAGAGAGCTCGCATCTGCAGGGTTCCCAGTGAGGAGCGCGCTGCATTCTCATACGGCAGTAGCAGAAGTTAGGTGAGCAAGGGATATGGACGTGAGCCCATCTCCTCCCATCCTAACCAAGGAACAATTTCTTCAGCAGCAGAATCGGTTCGTTCCCCACCAACCCAACCAGCGCCGCCGCCACGAGCTAGGGCCCCCTCAAGCTCTCCCCTCGCATCCCCAAAATTAAACCTATAGTTTCCAACTCTCCATCCACTCCGCGGCGCAAGCAAGCAACGGCGGCGAGAGGAGGGAGGCACCTGCTCTAGCCATTTCGGCACCAAACACAGGCCCCCGGGATGAACACAGCAAAAAAGATCAGATTTTCGCGGTACCTGAGGCGGGGGCAGGAACCGCGGGGCGGTCGGGGTCGCTCGCCGGAACCCTAGAGGCTTCGCTCCTCCAAGATCCGGCCGAACTATCAGGGAAGAGGGAGCGAGGACGGCGCGGCCTGGTCGCGGCCGCCTGCGGTGGCGGGGGGGTACTCGCCGGGAGCCTCGGCCTCGGTTATCGGGGAGGAGGTGGGTGGTGATGCTCGGCGGGGCGGGCGGAGAGCGGAGGGGGAGGCCGCGGCTGCGCAGCTGCGGTTTCTCTTCTCTCGCTCTGGTCAGCTTCTTTGCTTCCTGCCTTGCCCTTGCTCTGTCTGCTCTGCTGCCTCCCTCTGTCCTTTTCTTTTCCCTTTTTTTTCTCCGTTTTGTGCCGGTCATAATTAAGAACAAATGAACCATTAATTACAGTGCTACTGATTTTTCACGATATGACATCGACTATTCACTGGCTTCTTGGAATAATCTTGGTCGTTAGTCTAAGCCTTTTAGGTCAAGGGTCAACCATACACTTCTCAAGCCACTCATGCCTAGTACCCCAACCATGAAACTCTAAAATTCATTAATTTTTATTCAACTCGAACCCCTTTGAATAGTGTGGTGTTTAGTACTTAGGTAGCCAGCAATAATCAGGGTGAACAAAGCTTCAAGAGATTATTATGTGACTAAAACCTAGCGAGGTTGACATTCTAAGTCTTCAATACAAACAGTATCGACAATGGGCGCTCATGTTCGACGCTCTCCCGTATCGAAGAACCGATGTGGCCTACTTGTGCCGCCGAGGGCCTTTTTCTTCTTTTGCATGCTTGGTTGGTCCTTAATGAGAATATTTCTACTGTAAGTACTTTCTCATCCATTATCCCAAGATTGTGTGAAGAATTTACTTAGGTCACATATAATGTTATAAACAACTTATGTTACAATAGGAGTAATTAGTACTTCCTCCATTTCCATTTATAAGACGTCTTAGCAAGCTTAATTAGCTTGCCAAAACATCTTATAAATAAAAAGAAGGTGCATGGCAATGTGTTACGGATAGTACTATCTCTGTTTTAAAATATAAGATGTTTTAGGTTTATAAAAAAAGGGGTGTATCTATATACTTTTTTAGTGTATAGATTTACTCTAAACATGAATGAACCTACATGTTAAATGGTCTAGATACATTTGTTTCATAAAGCTAAAACATCTTATATTTTAAAACGGAGTAAGTATGATTTAGAGGATTAACTATGAATGAACACGCTAGGGGCTTGAGGTGGGTAGGACGTCACGTGACTTGTTCTCTAGCTAATCTGTCGCCTTTGACCGCTCCAAACTTCCAACCAAGAAAATGTTCTGACGTACTAATACGTGTTGGGTCATGGGTGGTGGTCCTGTGTGAGCCGGGGCCAAGAGTTATGCATGGGTCGATATATGACCAATAGTGTTCGGGCTAAAGTCAGCTAGATTTGCTTATGATTCAAATAATTATTTTTTTCGGATGGTGATTTCCTAGTTTTATTAATTACCATGTACGTACTTGAAAAGAAGATCCATAGTTTGTTTTAGTCAAACAATGTAATGATTGTCTAAGTTTATAAACTAAACGATCTACAATTATAACGTCACCGTCACAGCATGTCTCATGATGTATCTAATGATGTCTTTTTTCAATAAATTTAGTCAGACTCTACATCGTTTGGTTTTTCGAAAAATTATACGTCTTTCTTAGGAATAAAGATAGTAACACGTATTTTAATATGCTAAAAGATTATGTATAATAATTCACTGTGTTAATATATGCGTATGTGGCATGAGAAGTGATATTGCTATATATGTATTACAAAATACGTAATTATAGTTATTGTAGGATACCAAACCAGTACAAATCAATAATTATTGATCAAAGTCATGTAGTCAAACCAATACCGCAAGAAGAGTTCAGTTTCAAAGAAATAGTACTGCAAGAAGAGTATCAGTTTCTAGATAAATTATGACTTCGTCACAAGACGATAAACAGTCACAGATCATAGTTCGCCTATATTTATTTTCCTCCCTTTCTCGAAGCAAGTAATCAAATGCATCCTCTACTCCCATTTACAAGCAATGGACCCCTTTGGACTGTACAAATCCGATATTCAGTCCACTCTTTTTTTTTTCAAGCTTATTAGTTAGGTTGTATCCTCTGAATCATGAACAATCTCTTGCTGGCTTTCTTTTACATTGTATAAACAATAGGGTAGTATGTTTTTCTCATTAGAAAATAAAATAAGAATGCAAGCTGGGTCCACAACCAGTGTCAGGCACGGGTCTATCGGCCACCATTCCAATACTAATGCTTCCGTTGTCGACTTTAAAGTTACACTCATGGTAGACACATGAGGCGTGACAGTGACGAGGCCTCCCTTCCCCTCCCCTCTCCCTTCGCACTTCTCCCGTTGAGAGTCGGCCGTGTATTCCCGGGCCTCCCCGACCCAAATCCGGCGGCGATGCTGGCTGGAGGCGGCGACGGGGCGGTCCCGGAGTAGGTAGATTTAGGTTAGGGTTTGGTTTGGCCAAGATGGCCGTGTTTGGGAGTAGGACGCCGGTGGATTTCAGCTGCCACCAGCGCGTCCTGGTGCTCTCCTTCCTCGTGGCGACGCTCTGGTGGCAGGGGCGTTTGTCGCTGGAAGGTCGGAGGCCAGGCATCTCCGCCAATAAAGCTGAAGCCTGGAGCTCTTCTTCGCTGCTGATGGCGCGCACGGCGGCGGAGGCGTCTGCAGGGATGCTCTTCCTTCCATGGTGGAAGGTAACTGTGTCCCTGGCTGCAAGCTCCTCCAATAAGCGCGTTGGTCGGCGGATTCGGGATGCCGATGACAAGTTCCTGCCCCTGGCCGGCCGTGGAGGCGAGGGGGTGTGGGTTCTTGAAGTCTTTCGTCTCGATCTTGGCCGGCTGAGGGAGACCACTGTTGCTGTTGCGAGTTCTTCCACAGAGGCGGCGGCGTGCCAGCCTCTGATCCACGCCGACAACCGGTGGCTCGCGGCGCCTGCAAGGCGCATCTTCAACCTCTATCGGAGGCCAAGTGTTGGTGGCTCGACGGCGGCGTCCCACGCCGCCCCCTTCCCAAGTGGCTTGTTCCCCGGTGAAGAGGGTGGTGGCCGGAGCTCGAGCGCACCCATCGGAAGCGAAGGAGGCGGAGGACTGGATCTCGTTTGTGGAATTAGATCTAGGGTCCTCTATGCAAAATCCAGGGGCTTGTGTGTTATTTCTGTTTTTTAAGGGCTCCTTTGTAATTGTACCTCCACCGCTTTGACTTAATGGCAGCATTCTAGGTCCTTCGGGACCGCCCTCGGTTCAAAAAAAAAAGGTAGACACATGGCTGAATCTGCATTATTTGTTTGTTTTTATCTTGCTGGCATTTACTCAGAGTAATCTACACGAGTAAATCAACACGTGGAATTTCCGTCCTAACTTACTGCATACTGCTACAGTGCCAGAAGAGTTTATTGGCCCTTATCTGTCATGGGACAAGAACAGTGAGCGACCAGACACCAGAGATGGGAGTTCTCTCTAACTCGAGGCAAGTAATCAACTGAACCATGTTCCCCTATGCAGGAGCAGCAGAGGCCCCACGACCATTCAAATTCAATACTATTTCATTCCACTCAACTCACCTTTTCAGTAATAATCGGCTGGGCCTACTCTAATTTCCTACTAAAAACAATAAAAAAGTGTCAAACTGCTCGTGCATGCAATGATCATGCTACAACTTTTTCTGATGCATGGTTGGTACTAGTAGATGCTAATGGTACGGTACCTAACCATTCAGTTGCATATTGAGCAAAACCGTCCAAGAGAAATAAAGGAATAAGTTATGTGTATTGTTTCTTGCAGACAACAGAACGGAACAAGATTTTGCACCGTACACATCAGCCATCTCCATCATATCATAATCATAAAGATAGCTTTCGGCGAAAAATAATCAAGCGCAGACTGATAGCAGTATTATTTTATTTTATTTGGATAGATTTTCTTTTGGCAAAAAGAATTAGTCAATACTACTAGTATTTCGTAGCATCGATATGTGGACCAAGACAGCATAGTGCGCATGACAGGGGACACTGGACACAGCACGGCAGACCAGGTAGGTTGGGTAGTTGACCAGTGTCTACATAGGTGAGCACCGGCAAGATTTGCGAGGCATATCCTAGCTACTTTAACAAAAAATTGAATATCCAAATGAAAAAATATACTATATCTAACGAGCTGATGATATATATAGCCATGATACTGCATATAACGGTATTAATTCAGAACTACTCCAGCTAAATGCTTGGTCATGTCTATCCGGGACATTTAGCAGCGGTCTTGGAGTAGAATGTTCACTAAAATGATTTATCATTTCCATCGTGGCCCTTCAATAATACCCCATTCTTTCAAAATTTGCATGAGTATATGTTCATCATTAAAGGATGATAATGTGCTTGGAATCTATCTGATGGCCGTTTAGTGTCGTGGCCCTCTAATATTGTATTAGCTGATTAAGGGCACAGGTTGATCATGTGAGCTGGAAAGCTAAGCTAAACCAAACTCCTTAATGCCGTTTTGCCATGTAGCAAGTGGTCCTGAAAAGCTTTCCAGATTGGATCTTCGTCTTTTGTCATGGAGTCATCAGCTCCAAGTTAGCAAAGCCTCCAAGCAAGACAGATAGACTGCATTATATTTAAGCTTGACCATATATAGGAGCAGACAACAAAATTCAACTTTCAAGAGGTTATTACATGGTCGAAATCTAGCGGGATTGAAATTCTTGCATTTTCGATATCAACTAGAGAAATTGATGGACACTCGGGTTCGAAGTGAAACAAAACATGATAGATGCCAACCTAAAAGAAAAAGTGTATGCGGGCTACGGGGCAATTTTTCGGATCCGCTCTCTCGAGTATCCAACGAGCTGATGTAGCTTCCGCCACGGGGCTCGACGTCTGTTACTCTTTTGTGGTTGATCCTCCATGACAATATTTCTACGTATTATCCATGAAATTCGGAACATCGTGTGGAGAATTTGAGTTCATCCGATATGGAGATATGAACGACTTATGTTAGAATTAGAATAATTACATGGCAATAATGTGGTGCAAATTCGTAGGACTCGAGGAATAGTTCTACTTGAGAATTAGTTGAGGTGGGTTGGATGTCAATCACGTGACTTTTTCTTTAGCTAATCTGTCGCTTTTGACCGCTCCAAACTCCCAACCAAGAAAACGTCTCGACGTACTATGTGTATAGCAATGGACACATATAGACAGGGTAGAACAATACCATACTCATACCCGTGTAGTCAATGAGTACAAAAGTTTTGCTCATACCCGTATCCGCGGGTATAAAACTTTACCCATACGCATACCCGCCGGGTACTCATACCCATTGGGTATCCGATGGGTAGATCCAATAGTACACAAGTTATTTACAATTTTACGTTCATCGATAACATATTTGAAAAAAAGACAATTATCTCTCTACTTAATAATAGGTAGACGAGTACGTAAAAATATCAAAGTTTAGAACTCGCAATCGCATACTTGTCCCTAGGCTTCTCGGCCACATAGGTTGACACTCTACAAGTAAGTTTGACATGTTAGTTTAAACGGGCAGGTTATGAATATACCCATGGATACAAGTCTATATCCATCCCCATACCCGTAACTCGGGTAGGGTATGGGTATTACCCGTGGGCATAAAGTGTGCCCATACCCTCTCAATGTGGATACGGTACCCGCGGGTAAAATTGCCATCCTTATGTGTCTTCTGGGTGAGTGGTTATCCGATGTAGAGTCCCGACCGCTCCAAACTCCCAACCGAGAAGAATATTAGAGACAAGACAAACAAGTGGTACATAGATAATGTTTTCTCACAATAGGTGCATTTGCACTTGCGAGCCGAAGTGAATATCCGGTAGAGTCTCCCTTATTCTCTCACTGTTTCAATGAAGGGTCCTTGTTTTTCGTGTTTTCTTTGATCAAGAATTACTCCTAATATATTACAATTTTTTATATAGAATTAGCATTATTAGAAAGTGTTTTTTTAATACAAATCAACTATAGTAATTATGTATAATATAACAAAGATATTGTTGCTTAATTGTTTGGTCAAAGTTCATCTTAAAATGTGTGTGCGCCTTATTCTTAGAAACGGAGGTAGTACATTTTTTACCCTTTCTCGAATAAACCTAAATGTAGGGAGTATTTAATTTTGACCAACATTTTAGGAAAAGAAAGCAACATTTGTGACACTCAATTAATATCACTACATTGTTCTTAAAATACAGTTTCATAATCTATCGATTTGATATCATATTATCGGTACTTATTTGTATAAAGTTAGTCAAATTCAAATAAGGATAAAACTAGAAGTACGCTTATTCGCGGACGGAGGAGTATGCAAAACAATTCGTATGAATTGAAAATCGTTGACCAAAGTCTTATCCTAACAGAGCAAAATATGCTTAAACAAGACACATAGACCAGTTGTGTTGCTACCGTAAAATCAGCTATAAAGTTTCATGTGGAATGATTGTCAAACTAATGCCACGAGAAGAGTAATATAGCTTCTAGAACTCTATCACAAGACAAACAAGTGACACATAGTTACATAGATGCAGAGTCTCCCTTATTTCTTTTTCACTCTTTGTCGAAGCAAGTAATCAAATCCACCATGTTCGTGCTTAATTAACGGAACCCTTAGGACAGTACAAAATCGATGTCCATTACATTTAGCTTTCTTTTTGGTTTGCAAGCTTGCTACTTGGTGTTTTTGTCCTCTAAATCCAGAACAATCTCTTGCAGGCCTCTTTTACGTGGAATTTTCTTTGACGTGTATGCTCTCCCACTGAAAAATAAAACAGATTTGCTTATATTTAAGGTTACTAAGAATCAGCGGGATGTATAAGTTTTCAGTATAAACAGATATATTTAAGGTTACTAAGAAAACAACGGACATGAACAATCATCTTGCATGTTTTTCTTTTCTACATTGAAAATAGTCGAGTACTGGTACGCTCTTCTATTGAGAAAATAATAAATATTCACGTAACGAGATGTAAAACTTAAGAGAAGTCTTAGGCCTAGTTTGGCAATGAAGTTTCTAAAACTGAAGTATTGTAATGTGTAGGTAACAAATACTTCAGTTTCACCATACTATAGTTTTTCTCTGCTTTGGCAAAAACTCAAAAGCGTTTGGGAAGTGAAATATTATTGTTTGTTTGACTGATCATTATGGCTGCATGCATGATCCGGTTTGACCCCATAGATGCGTGCATGGCTAGGCATGCATGGCTGTGTGTGAGTTGTTCATGTTGAATGCTTCAGCTTCAACTAATTACTATACCTATAAATGGCACGTATAAATTATACTTTAAGTCAAATCCTCTTTACACATTACTACGCCGTGTTGTAACATCGTTCGTCGTAGCATCTTGCCCTTACTCTGGTCTGGCGCGCTGCCGTCGGCGGGAGCAGGTACATGCCTTGCCGGGCTTCTTGTGCTTTCTTATTCAATTGTAACAAAGCTATGCGCGTATTTATATACCTTTGTTAAATTTTGTTCATTTTATTTGAATCGGACATGTTAGTGCCTATAGCATGATACTGCCTTTTTCATTTTAAATTGTAAATGAAATACTTACAAATGTTGAGAAATTTGTACACCATATATGTGATATGCCACAGGTTAGAAGGTTCGTTCTATTATCAAGCAATTATTTTTAGTTATGTGGGGAAACTTTCGAATGCGCAAACGAAGACAAGATAATGAATTGGCCATTATCAAAGCTTTATATGCTACTGAAAAAAGCTCATCCAACCGCACACGGATTCATACTTCCATTCTTACGGGTGATATGTATGTGAAAGAAGTTCTCGAGGGTCATGAATTGAGATGTAGGCGGGATTTTCGGATGGAAAAGCATATCTTTCATAACTTGGTGGAGTGTCTTCGAGAGAGATGTGGTCTAAGAGATACAGATTTTGTCTCCATAGAAGAACAGGTTGCCATATTTCTTTACGCTGTTTCTAAGAATGCAAGTAATCGTACACTTCAAGGGCAATTTCAGCATAGCGGTGAGACCATAAACGACTATTTTCATATTGTGTTGAATGCACTCATGATATTGTCATCAAGTCTAATAGCTTATGAGTTCATATACGCTTGAACATCAGGTGCCGGAGCGTCGGCGTCCGGGTCGCCGGCGGCCGGATGGCCGGCGGAGAGCTCGGCAAGGCGAACAAGCCAGCCCACGAAAACACATCTACGAATATATACTAGATTGCGAAAACACATCTACAATATCAGTCCCGTGAAAACACATCTATAAATAGGAAGAGACATCTATGTATATATACTAGATTACCCTGCTCTTTCCGCATGAATCTAGATGCATGAAACAAATACATAGAGACATCGGACTGTGCGATCGGTAAAACTAGTAGATGGCACGCAGCCTGAATCGGAGATCTCAGATTACGATTAGAATCAGACTGCTGGAGCAAGACCACTAGAATTAAATCATACGAGCCTTCTTTTTCAGATGGTGAGGTTGGTCTCTTCTTGCCTGATGAAGAGGACATGGCTCCGACGGCGCCTTAGGTAAAGAAGAACATGCAGGAAGAGCAGATGCGTTTTTGGTGGAGCGAAGCTGGCGTTTCTTCGTTTTAGATAAAAAAAGAGGTCCCGGCTGAAGTTTTTAATACGATGAAAAAACTGTAGTTTTGTTGATACTTCGGTTTGCAAAACTAGATTTTTCCTCGGACCAAACGCTTTAAAGTATTTAGTACTTTAGTATTTTTAGAAACCGAAGTATCCTCAGAATACTTCAGAAAAACCGAGCTCCCAAACAGGACCTTATCTTTTCTAAGTGGCGTTTTTTCTAAGAGAAGTCACAAGCTTGCTTAGGCCTAGTTTGGCAATGACGTTTTCTTGAAACTGAAGTATTCCAAAACTACAGTATTTAAGTGCCTGGGCTAGTAATACTTCAGTTTCGAAAAAAAGAGGTATTGCAGTATTACTACTATAGTTTTTAGTTATAGCCAAACACGTTAAAGTATTTAAAACTATGGTATTTTGAGAAACTATAGTATTGTTGAAATACTTCAAAAAAATACTTTTCTACCAAACACAGCCTTACTGTTTACATGAATGTCAGAAGACAAGAACAGTGAGTGAGCATAGAGAAGAGTTCTCTTTTATTTTATCTCGAAGCAAGTAATCAAATGCACCGTGTTCCCCAATTCACAAGCAGCGGATCCTTAAGGAAGGATCATACCTACTCGATTTCATGCTAGTCACCTTTTTGTGGTGTGCACGCTTGTAACTAAGTTTCTTGTCCTCTCAACCCTCAACCCTTAAACAATCTCTCGCACGTAGTGTTTATTTTTTTACTTTTGCACATCAAAAAATAATTCGAGTAATATAATCTCACAAGTGGAGAAAATAACGGAAATTGTCTTTCTTTTTTTTTTCGGGTAAAAGAAGAATGACAGCTGTGGGATTTGAACCCACGCCCTTTCGGACCAGAGCCTAAATCTGGCGCCTTAGACCACTCGGCCAAACTGTCTTTGTTCAATATTTTCGGTAAAATAATAGAAATTGTCGCATTGATCATGCTACACTTTTTGTTGTCTGATGTACCATGGCTATTGCATGGTTACATGGTGCTGATTAACCGTCCAAAGGAAACAAGAAAAGGAAATGAATAAGTTATCTTGCTTTGCTTGGTGGATTAAGCTGCGCGTTAGCTACCCTTTTTTTTGTTTTGCGTGAGCTACTTATTAGCTTCACTGTTTCGTGATGGAGGTGATGCAGACAACAGGATCGAAACAAGAGTGCAACACTACACATGCACATGAGACCATCATTGCAAATCTTTCGGCAAAAATAATTAAGCTCGAGCTGCAATTAGGTAGAAATATGCTAGTAGTATATATCTTGCTCCCTCCGTTTCACAACAAGTGTCACCAATTTAGTGCAACTTTGTATTAAATCAACGAAAACTTATTGTGGATCGAAGTAAGTACAGAGTAGGGCTCTACTTTTAGTGCTTTCGGCAAAAAGAACTTTTAGTTAGTTCAAATATCTGGTATCAATTTGTTTTATTATGTTCGGATGGAAGCTTTTGACAAAAGGAATTAAGCCTAACTTGAACATAATCAACAAAATAGTATCTAATAGTAGTATTTTATTTTATTTTATTTTATTGCATTTGGATTGTTATCACAGCATGGCAGACCAAGTAGTTCTGGTAGTTGACCTATGTCTGGATGTATAGGTGATGACCGGCAAGATTTGCAAGACAACCTGTTCTTTTTGGCTTATATATCCAGCTAAAACTATTTCCTAGCTACTTTTGCACGAAGCATAAATAAGTACCAAATGAAAAAGACATGTCTTACTGTACTTTTTTTCTTTGAGGAAATGGATATGTATCATTAATTTGCATCTGCTCCGGCTAAACATTTCGCTCATCGAATTTCAGACAAGCAGTAGCTAGGCACACTAAAAATCTGGGCCTTCTGCAAGTAGTAACATCACTTCGTTCAAAATTTGCATATATTTTTATATGTATCATCGAAGAATGGCAATGTATGGTCACATGTGCCTGGAATCTATCTGATGGCCATTTAGTGCCATGGCCCTCTAACCTTGTACTCCCTATGTTCCACATTAAGTGACTCTGATAGTCTGCTTGTACTAAATCAGCGACAGTTAATATGGAGCGGGGGGGGGGGGGGGGGGGGGGGGGTAGCTTATTATGGCACAGGTTGATGAACCCCATGTGAACTGGAAAGCTACGCACCCCCCTTCATGCCGTTTTGCCTGGTACATAGCAGTGGCCCGAAAATGCTTTTGCTGATTGTACCTTATTTTTATTGAAGTTGAAAAGGACAGCAGTTTGAAGAGAAGAGAAGTGGAAACCATAACACACATTCAATAGACTAAAAATGGAAAACAAACCAAGTCGCTAGCCGTAAGGTCTTGCAAATTTGCATTCGATTTAGTCAAACGACTACAAGCCAAACAAGATCACGCAAGACCAGCATGACCTACAGAGAAGACTACAAGCAGAGCAGGTTGATGACATATGAAACTTGCATGACTGAGCCAGCTAGATCAGTCTAGGCCAGGCCGAGTAAAGTTTCTAACTCTACTCTGCTACCAAGAGAACATTTCACCGCGTCGTCCACATACAGCCAAAGGGTTCTTCTAACCAGGAAACCAACCTGGACATTTATAACTGCCAACCATTCTACCACACAATTCCTAGACTCCTGCACAAGTGATGACATCCAGCAGACAAATTCGAAGCAAATCAAAGCAAAGCCGGAAAACAGATGAAAGGAACCAGCAAATCAGATGGTCATGGTCTGAAAGTAGTGGTTGTTCCACATCAGCATCCAGGCATAATTCAAAGGCACGACAACAGGATTCAGAGGTACCAAGGCACCAAGCGCACAAGTGTCCAACATGCCAACTTAGAAACCAACATCCTAGGTAGTCTATAGGCCATCACTACCACATATTATAAGCATCACCAAAAATTGAAGCGCCCACAACCTAGCCCTCACAAGCTCAGCAGAAGAACATAGAGCTCTTGACCTTCTCGTGCAGGCGACGCAGCTCCTGCACCGGGACGCTGCCAGCAGAGGTGTGGGTACCGCCGCCACCGCCCTGGCTCGACGACGTCTTAGACATCTCGTTGAACTTGATGAACTGCGCCACCTGAGCAGCGGCCAGGTGCGCATAGCAGATCAGAGAGACTGCAAGAAACCACCCAAAGGTTAATTATATCAGAATTTGCTTGCAAGAGATGGGAGCAACAAAGCTAGGTCTTGACACATGCAGAACGACAGACAGGCAACTTACCAACTGATATGGTTGTGGTGCTCCTCTGGTAGACATAAGAGAGCGAGTGCACAAGATCCCGAAGGTCGTCTGGGGTGAAGTGTATCTCATCATGCAGGATGTGGTAATGGGTTGGTCTTGTAGTCCCCTGGGGTGTGCAGACAAATAGGGTCAGGTACAAAATAAATGGGCAGTCAGACAGGTTCACCGTCAAAATTCATAAGCAGACTACAACTATAAGTGACCTAGACACAACAATAGGCAACAAGAATCAACAAACATGCCAGCCACACACATATACTTAGAAGATCTAACAGTCCAGAAACTTATTCAATCTCCTACAAGTATAATTTGACATACTCAGAGTAATGGGTGCAACAGGTCAGAATAAGTCATATTACTGCCATACAGCTTCAACTTCTACAAATATGGTATTACAATATTAATAATGTTCTGCTAATAAGATGAGAGATGGCCAAGGGATTTTCATACATTATTGGGACCCGTTTGTTGTCACACTGCACTAACTAGATGCCAGTGCATCCCACGAAAGATGATAAATTTCTTACAAAAATGGTGACACTTTCTTCTGCTGAAATGGAAGCAAGTAAACTATTGATCAACCTAAATCAGTGAATATAGTCCCCTGGGGTGTGCAGAAAAACGGGTTCAGGTGTAAAATAAATGGACAGTCAGACAGGTTCACTGTCAAAACTGATAAGCAGACTACGACTCAAAGTGACATAGACAAAACAACAGGCACCAAAAATCAACAAACATGCCTACAAATACTTAGAAGAACTAACAGTCTAGAAAATTATTCAATCTCCTACAAGTATAATATGACATACTCAGAGTAATGGGCTCAACAGGTCAGAATAAGTCATATAGTGCCATACATCTTCAATTTCTACAAATAAGATATTACGATATTAAGAATGTTCTGCTAATAAGATGAAAGATGGCCATGGGATTTTAGGACATTTTTGGGACCCGTTTGTTGTCACCACTGCACTAACTTGATTCTAATGTATCTGAAGGAAGATGATAATTTTTTTTGTTGAATTGAAAGTAAGGAGACTAATCAGCAACCTAAATCAGTGAATATGCTACATTTTAAAAAAAGAGTTATAAGTTCAAAAAGGTATCTGGTATCATTAAATACGTGGTTGTAGACAGACTGCACTTACTACTAGATGTCAATGGATCTTCTGTTGAATTGAAAGTAAGTAGACTATTGATCAACCTAAATTAGTGAATTTACAATATTTTTATAAAAAAGAACTATAAGTTCAAAAAGGTGTCCGGTATCATTAAATACATGGTTGTAGACATTCTGCACTTATTACTAGATGCCAATGGATCTAGCAGAGGACAACATTTTCTTACAGACTGAAATGGATCTAGTGGCAAAAACAAAAATTTCACTTAGTTGAGACTAGACTACTGATCAAAGCTAAAGCAATGACGCCACTACATTTTAAAGTTACCGAGCTATAAGTTCGAACAAGGTATCAAGTATCATTAGACAGATAGGTGCTTAGCAAATATTTAGCTTAGTTATAGGGAGCTAACTAAGCTAAATCTTCGTTTGTACTTGGTACAATACGATACAGATCACAAACAAAATAGCACCGAAGCAAAAATTGAACAAGCAAGCATGATGGACCGGAGGGAGAGAATACTTACTATCATTCTAGCATGTGCGCACATGTAGAAGTCATAATTCCTTGGATGGCACATTGCGTTATCAACAACGGTGCCTGAAGAATTGCAACATTCATATTATTCGGAAAAAATCGATGCCCAAAACAAAGTATGGAATTGAATACCATTGATGAACGGTTACCAGGAGGGATGTTGTCAGGAGATCCAGGGATGAAAAACTTTGTGTGATGGTTATTCTGAGCAACAATCAGTGTGTACTTGGGCGACCAAGTTTCATCCAAGAACTTGCATGCTTGTGTGAATTAGAATAACATTAAGACAGTTGTGGAAGGGGACCGATTTTTACCCAAGAACCACATGAAGGCAAAAGTATTGATGAATGGAACCTCGATTATTTGATCCAACTCAATATTTATCACCTGATTGAACTGGCTCTCGCTAACTCCATCCCTATATTAAAGATAGAGAGATCAACATCGTACTAAATAAACAGTTGCTCAAGAGTGTACTGAAGAATGACTAACCTGAAAATAATAATCTGATCCGGCTTTCTTTTTCCAGAACTGATGTAGAAGTCAACCAGGCACTCCCTGAAGCAAATTAGATTTCATACAAGATATAGGAATTAAATAAATTTGAGTTTAGACAAGCAGTAGAAACAATTACCTGATAAGTCTATCATCCTCTATACCATGTGGCTTCAACAATGAGTATCATTTCTACCTTAGGTGATTGAGAACGGATTGATGCCCTGTATTTGGAGACCATAGGCCATTCACGGGAAATAACAACCTATACAGTAAAAAATGGAAATATATGTCAAACTATAACAGTTAATGCTATTCCAACAAGCTTGTTTCATGAGTGGAAGTTTTTTTTCAGTGTTCATCAAATGGATTGGATCAAACTGGAACAGGAAGCTAACATTTTGACCACATCATTCGACTTCTGTTGTACTACCTAATGCTGCTAAACTTTTGACATCTAAAATCAAGCCTTGTCCGGAACACACGACCAAATTCTTGTGTTCCAGGCCTAATGGCATTCTTATGGAAGAAGTCGATAGTATTACTAGTCTACGTATATCACTTTGTGATATTTGTTCATAAAGTGCTCAACTATATCTATGCAGTTCTCTCAGCTGTAAGTTGCAAATCAACATTCATAACCGTAACGAAGGTAGCGGAGGGGCCTTGCAAGTAGCATATGATCCATCTCTTCAAGGTTTTCCTAAGGCACTTAAATCATATGTTAATGTACTGGTTTTATCTCTACAGATTGTATATTATCCATGTTCTGTTAAACATAGGCTACTTTAGTGTGGGCTCATATGTTTATCAAAATTGTGTACATCCTTAATTTTGGTTTCTTCGATATGAAAGTGTACTGTTGTTCACATAGTGAGGAAATTTAGTAACTTACAACTGCAATTGATGGTATATTAGACTACCTAGGGGATCCGTGGGACACATCCATTCCTAGAATAATAGTTGGCACCTTTGATACAAGAGGGATAGCAGGGTTTGTTTCAATTTGCAATGAATTCATCCCACCAATATGATTAGAAACAGTCAGTACAAGAACTCAAATGTAACTGTAAGTAATGCTTCTAATAAGATAAGATGTGGGGGATTGAACAAACCTTTGCCTTAATCTTCAGCAGAACATTTGTGAGATATTGATCGTTGACCCTCATTGGGGCCACACACTGAGTGACAATGCCAAACTCAGCAAGGCATTTTCTATTACAAGGACCTATTAAAGAAAATAACAGGATGATACAAATGCTTTATAGAAAGCTAATTTCAGTAGAGACACGGCAAGAACTTCTAAAACCTACCATAGACATCATAATTCTTCCTCTCAGAAAAAACACACAACAGAAACCTAGGTGCTCCTAGGTTTCCTTCGGCTCTGACTTCCTCTCCGGGGACGTGGACCAGGCTCTTCGTAGCACCTGTTGTTGCCGTTGTGCTGGTGTCGTTCGGCAGTGCTCCAGACCTAGTCGTCCTAGGTAGTGCAACCTCGTGTGGTTTCTGCCAGTTTTCCTTAAACCATGACGTTTTTTTTGTTTCATCGGGTTACCCTTTTAACCGGAACCGTGTGTATACACGTCTATTTGGGTTTTGGCCGGTTTCCCTTCCAAACCGGCCAATTCTCATCTTCTAATAAAAAAGGCAGATCTCCTGCTGGTTGCTAAAAAAAACCTAGGTGCTCCTAGAAGCTTTGTCTTCACTTGTTCAAACATATCATTAACCCTTCTTGGAATAGGGGAACGTCTCACATGACCATTCTATTCAAACACATCAAAAGGTTTCTCCACTTTCTGCAAAATCAAATACAGTGAGTGCAAGTGCATTTGGAGGATTGAGTAATTCAGTGAAATGAAAACCTACAATGCCCTTCGTCGCCCCACACTTGATGAGGTCACGAACGAGATCATTGCAGTTGCAACGAGCTGAGAAGTTAACCACTGCCCATCTATCCATGGTGCAAGCTTTAATAAGCCTCTGGAAAAGCAGAACTAGCAAAGTTATGGATGGTAACATGTAGAAGTAAAGAGAAATACAGATTGTAGACAAAGCAGGATGACCTTGTTATTGAAATTCCAACTCCCATTTCTCGTGAAAATATCTTCACGGTTTCCAACTTTGAGCTACATTATAGGATTCAATCAGATGCTTAAGAGTTACATAAGAAGAAATGTGACTAAATAAATGCAGAGAAGTCAGTTATGACTGACCTTGGGGGGCTAGAGAACCCTTCCAGCCACTTGTGTAAAACCTTGAGCTATTGAAATTCCACATTCCTTCAGCATGGGTTCTGTGTCATAGCTGTTGCGTTTCAGTACCTACAAAATTTGACATTGATGATGGTATAGTTAAGAAAACATCCTACAACTATTGACCTACAATACAAAGGCACTCACATAAGTGTTGGTAATATACCCTAGAGGCAATCATGTTTGATGATATTCGCTAATGTATTCGTAAAGTTATTGAGTTGACTCTTGTGTGAACATATATCATCGAATACGTGATTAGGTTGTGGAACTATGTATTCATGTTGTTCTTACAGGTTGTCCTTAATCGTTGAGGTTGTGCTGGACACACAACTTAGACTAATGTGAAGTTGGCTTGATGACTCGGTTCCACTAGTCATGGGCATGGTGATGCTATTACAACTTGCACGGATTTGGCTAAAGAGTTTAGCGAGTCGGACTGACCCACAGTTGATATGCAACGAGCATGTTGTCATTAGCAGTCTCATACAATGGAATCCTTTGACCTGAGGTGATCGCATGATCCGAGTTGTGGATCGCCAACTTAGGTTCTATCAAACGATGTTCCGTAAATGGGCACTTATAAAGGTAGAGTTCGGGTTGGTTGTGAATCAAGCTGCGTGACATGGATTACCAAGATGGGATTTGCCCCTCCGCAAGGGAGAGATATTCTCTGGGCCCTCTCGTGTGATATGATTCAGAAGTATGGCCATGCGCGACTCGGTTAAGAGCGACTCGGTTAAGTGTTAACTGAGGAGTCAGACTAAGGGTTAGTCCAGTGAATCGTATATTATGGTACGAGAAGAGAAGTTGAGCTATTAAAGGGATGACAACTACTCGCCTATAGCTTGACAAGGTATATCGTGTGGCAAAGGAACTTAGACGAAAGTCACATTGAAGGTTTGTCCTCTGAACTTTATGACACTTGGGAGATGGCACGTCTTGCTAGAGGCCGCTACCATCTATCGACTTGAGACCAAGTGTTCATGGGAGTGGGTGAGACTCAAAGCCATGAAGGGATACTTGGAGGTGTAGCTCGTGTCGTGTCCATGTGTACGTGAACCTGCAGGGTCACACACTTAAGGGTAAAGAGCCCATGTGGATGAGATCCATGTGGTCGTTGGGGTACAACTTAGATGGGCCTCAAGAGTTGAGCCCAACAAGGTATGTATATAAGTGGAGCGACAAGGTATAGTCCCTGACCTAGCCGTCACTTTCTCCACTCCCAAATCGGGTTAGACAGGATCTAGCAGTCCCCTGCTCATTCTCCTTCATGTACGTGTGGATACCGGTAGAGGCGTTACACGTGCGACACTGGAGACAAGGTGTTTGTGGGGATCTGGCGAAGGAGTTCGCGGGGATCCGAAGGAGCTATTCGTGAGATTGATCGACACTGCATCAACTGGCGCACTACATTAATAATCCGCACCTGCGCGTCTAGTGGTAAATCTCGTGGCCTATTACCTGAGATGGATCTTGGGAGCACCGCGTTAGATAAAATTTTTGTTTCTGGGCACATGGCCCAACAATAAGATAATACTGGCATACTTTCTTGAGGCTTCTGCCTGGATTTCTCAACAAGAGAAGACCTTTGAAGTGTACTCAAAGATTGGTATATCTTTGCAGAGGCACAAGGGAACAAAGATGATAAACATGAAACATTCATCAGAGGTAGCACAAATAGGGCACAAACAAAAAGCTACATCTAAATTATAAGAAATAGCCAGACCTCAACAGGAAAATATGTTAGCCTCTTTGGTTTCCCCACATTAATACATGGGAAATCACCAGAGTACCTAAATTGAATGCCATGTTTCTTCACGAAGTAATCATAAACAGATGTTTCAATTTCTTCAGGATCACCAATCCCACCATTCCTTTGCTTTAGAGAAAACCTAGATAAGCATAAGAATGACCTAGTTAACAACTATTTATTTATTGGAGGATTCCAAATGACAGTGAAAGGCACACAGAAGGCTATAAAAGTCTAAATAGCTCTGAAAGGGCATGTATGCCCTCATGTGTGATTTTGGTAAATAATGAAAATCTCTATGGACTAATGTGTAAATTGAGTTTCACTTGTATTTTTGTCCATTGGCATTACTTGAGCCATGTGTTGGTCTCAGGGTTGAATTATGAAGAAGGAGAAGAAGAAATGTCCAAGGGCTTTATGCTCCTTGGAATCCTGAAGAAAGAAGGAGCTTGAAGGTTGATCAAGATAAGTGCAAAAAGTCGAGCCAAGTTGGATCAACCTCAAGAAGGAATGAAGAAGCGCAAGCTCAATATGCGCCAAGCCATCTCTAGAAGATCTCATGCTTGAAGCTTGCCATCCTCATGATCATGGAGTGATGAAGACAAGCTCTAATAAGAGGTTTCCCCATGGATTATGGGGGAGCAATTTGCAAGTATTCATCAAGAAAGGGCGAGCAAGAGTAATCAATAAAGGTGTTCCATCTTAAGAATGTCAAGTCGGTCTACATCAAGATCAAGTGGATTTCACAAGGCAAAGGTATATTGATAGGGCTTCTCTTTTGTCGGTCTCGTGTTGTTAGTTGGGAGACCAGGTTTAGGATATATAGCCATTCTATCAAGAGGGCTTGTCAAGCGGGTGTCTCGATCGCATCTTTCGGAGAGAGCTCAAACCTTTGCATACATAGCATCATTTTCCTTGGTTGTTGTTTGGTTCTTCTCCATGAGAGTATCTAGATCTTGTGGTAATCATCATAACAAGCTCTAGTTCATCTTATAAGGATTTCACTTGCACATCTTATTGCGGTTTTTGATCTTGTGAGTTTTCCGGCTCTACACCTTGGGAGATATCTCACATATATATTAATTATATTTTATCCCTAGGTGATACCCAATATTTCAAACGGAGTTGGATTCTACTCGTCGTTATATTTCCAACAAAATTGGTTTCATCTCGTTTGGAGTTCGGACGCAAAAGTTATTGCAGTTTTGGTTTCTGGAATTTCCCTGACCAGAAGTTCCGACTGGCCACCGGTAGTACCGCTAGGGCATTTTGCTGCCGGTAGTTCCGATGGAAGTTCTGGCCAATGTTCCGATGCCCCCGGAATGCGTTCAGTAAACCCTCTATTTGGGGTGTGTTTCTTTTGGCGGAACTTGGATCGGAAGTTTTAGCGGTAATACCACACCCGCCGGAAGTTCCGGCCAGGGACCGGAAGTACCGCTCGGGCATAAATGCCGTCGTTAGTTCCGGGTGAAAATCCGGATCTCGTTCCGCTCATGTTCAGTAACCTCTCTCTTTTTGAGTGCTCTATTTGGCGGAACTTTGGTCGGAATCTACCAGTAGTATCGGCCTCATCGGAAGTTCCGGTGGACCGGCGGAAGTTCCTGCCAGGGTCATTTTTCTGTATCTCGCATCACAGTTTTCTAACCGTTGGCTAGGTGCCACCGGAAGTTCCGGCCTCCCACCAGAAATTCCGGCCAGGGTTGTAACTGCCCAAACGGTCAGATCCGGGAGCCCTTTAAAAGGAGCTCCTCTTACCCTTCGTGGGCACTAGTTCTTTGGTTCGTTTTTTCTTCTCTCTCTCTCCATTGTTGACCTTGAAGAGCTTTTCCTCTCTCCTTCCCCCTTCCATGTTTCTTGCATCTTTTTGAGGGATTTGAGAGAGGAGATCTAGATCTACAATCCCCCAAGGCAAATCCCTTCTTTGTGAAGGAACCATTGAGATTTAGATCTTGGAGAGTTTTTGTGTTCTCATCTTATGTTCTTCCTCCCTTATTCCCCCAATAGCTTTTGTAACTTTGTTGGAATTTGGGAGTGAAGGACTTGCCCTTGCATTTGTTGCATAGGTTTGAGTTCTCCATGGAGATTCGGCGAGTGCAAGCTTGAGGGCTTGTTTCTCTTGGGTTCTTGGAACCCTATATGGTTGGTGTGTTGATTTCTTGTGGCCTTGTGACCTTTTGTGGTCTTGTAGCCTGTTGTGGCTTTGTAGCCTTTGTGGCCTTGTTGTTGGGAGCGTCCAATTGAGTTGTGGAGATTGCCCCAATCTTGTACGGGTTCGGTGACCGCCCACTCAAGTATCCCATAGTGGAGCGAGTGCCCGCCTTTTGTGGTGCGCATTTGGGAGAATAGGGTGAGCCTTTGTGGCGCCTGTGAGTTGCGTGCTTCCACATCCGGGGTGAGGCCTTGTGTGGCGTTGGGTGAGAATCGAGCCACCACACCCCGAGGTGAGCCATTTATGGCGTTCGGAGAGCATTGCGCCATCGCACCTATCCAACAGAGACGTAGCTTCTTTGGAAGTGAACTTTGGGATAAAAATCTTCGTCTCCACGTCTATAGATTATCTCTCAACCGAGCCCTTTACTTATGCATTTTACATTGTGATAGCCTTCATTCTTGAATTTTTTTACCGTGCTATCACCTTATTGCTTGTATTGCTTACCATAGGTTGTTGGTGCACTTAGGTGAACCTAGTGGTTAAGTTTTGTGCTCTATAAATTAAACTTTATTCTGCCTTTAATAGAGCCTAAACTGTAATATTTTTAAAAGGCCTATTCACCCCTCTAGGCGACGTCCATTGCACTTTCAAGCTATCACAAAAAGTAAGTATGAACCACAAATATGATAACAATCTGAACATAAACAATAATTCAATGGTTCCACCCACAAGCATCAACTACAATAGTAATTAACACCAGGAAAGTTTCCCCTAAGAACTAAAGCAATATCCAACACAATTGTTATAGCGAGACGGAGTGGTGATGATGGTGCTGGTGGAGATGATGGTGTGGATGATGATGATGATCCCGATGAAGCCTAGCTTGATGATGGTGTTGATGGCGACGGTCTCCCCTCTTCGGGAAGGAATTCCCCTAGCAGAAATATGTCTGTCGGAGAGATCTTTCTCTCTCTCGATGTTTTCCACCCCCCAGAGGCGGTGGAAATCTATCTATGGTTGCTCCCTGAGGCTTAGGGTTCCGAAGGGAAGATATAGGAGAAGGGGGAGAGTCGGAGGCCGGGCAGGTGGGACACACCTTCCCTAGGCGTGGCCTCAGGTGGGCCTGCACCTAGGGGGCGTGGGCCCCCCTGCGGCCCCCCTTTGCTCCTCCTTCTAGCTTCCTTCATCCTCTGGTAAAATAATATGTTTCCATTTTTTTCTGGTATTTTTCTGATCTTTGCGAAATTGCACCGAAACGCCTTCTTTTCCATCAGAATCCAGACTCCGGCAGTCCATCCTCCAAGAATCATCCAACATGCATAAACAGATAAAAAGCCATGAGTAATACCTCATAATAAGACAAATATCAATGAATAGAGGTAAATTATGATATAGAATGGTGATGCAAATTGGGTGTATCACTGTTTTAAGCAATGTGTGTAAAGTAAACAATACAATTGTTGCATGAACAAGAGATTGTTGTTTTCTCCCTAGTAGGAACAACACATCTACAACCTTAGAGATTTCTGTCTCCCCAGATTCAATAGAGGCATGAACCCACTATCGAGCATAAATACTCCCTCTTGGAGTCACTAGCATCTACTTGGCCAAGATAGCTACTAGAAATGGAGAGCATGCAAGATCTCAAACAACACAGACATGATAGAATCAACAATATAGAATCATTAATCAATCTGACATAGTAATCTCAATATCCATCGGATCCCCGCAAACACAACATACATGATTACAAATAGATGATCTTGATCATGAACGAAGCTCACAAGATCTAAACATGGTAACACAAAGGAGGATAAACAACCATCTAGCTACTCTATGGACCCATAGTCCAAGGTGAAACTAATCACGCATCATACCGGAGGCTGGCATGGTGATGAAGAATGCCTATAGGATATATCTCCCCTCCGGCAGGGTGCCAGGAAGAGCTTCAGATCCCCTCGATCTAGGGACGATGGTGGCGGCGGCTACAGACTGTTTCGTGGAGATCTGATCAGGTACTTAGGGTTTTGGCATCGGGGGTTCTTATAGACGAAGTGGGAGACCAAGGGGGTGCCCGAGGTGGCCACACCCCTCCAAGCGTAGCCTGGCCTGGCCCGCGCGGCCAGGGGGTGTGAGACCCTCGTGGCCCTCCTTCGTCTCGTCTTCTGGCTCCATGTTCTCGGTGAAATATTGACTTTGGCTTTTGTTCCGTCCAATTCCGTAAATATTTATTTTCTGGCTTTTCTGGAACCAAAAATAGCAGAAAACAGACAACGTGCACTGTGGGATCTTATTAATAGGTTAGTTCCAGAAAACGTATAAAAATAGCTCAAAGTGTAGACAAAGCAAAACAAAGTGGATACTAAACAAGCATGAAACATCAAAAATTATAGATACGTTTACGACGTATTAGTCTTCAAGGAAACATTGAAATGGTTTGTAACAAGCTGTATCGGTCTCGCATTCCTCACAAACCCGGGACGAGAGACCAGTGCTCTCTTAGGCTTCAACAATTTCTTTGATTCCTCAGCTTTAAGAGCCTCTAACCTTGGCCGCAGATGTGGTGGTGCAGGCAAGTCTTCAGTGTCCTCATCTTTAATAGGCTCTATGCTTGGCACTAGAGGTGGTGGTGGAGGCAAGTCTTCGGTGTCCTCAACTATAATAGGCTCTACGCTTGGCGCTAGAGGTAGTGGTGGAGGCAAGTCTTCAGTGTCATCAGCAATTTTCTAAAATAGGGGGGCCATTGCCCCCCTCCTGACGTAGTGAAACTTTTCCACTTTAAACGAGATGTCTTTGGTGCCGTGTTGCCCTAGGGCCCCCAAAATCTATGGATCGGCCCTGCATGGACCCGGTGAGTTCAACTGGCATATGGACTGACGTCGTCCTAGCTAGGTTGTACTTCCAGTACGGTTGCTGCTAGAGTGCTTGTCATGGTGGTGGCACGGCAGATGCCATGGGTAGGCTTAAGTTGGGGGCCGAATGGGTGCTTGTGGTCACTGGGGAGGGTGTGCACGGTCGAGCCATGCACGAAGAACAAGAAGAACTCTCCAGACTTAGCAATTCGATTGATACCCCAAAGATTACAAGTGCTCCTTGAGCTGTATAAGCTAGAGTTCTCTGCCCTAGTTCACTAGTTGGTCCAACCTCCTTCGACTTCTGCTATGCCCTCCCTTATATAGGCAGTGCTAGCTAGCTAATACCCATTTGGGTTCTAGGGTTTACTGTTTGGATCTTGGTCCCTATGACGTGGGCCGGGTCATGGGCTTACCCTAAGCCCAATGGCCCAGTCCATAAAGCTTGACAACTAACGGTCTTCTGGTACCCTACTTCCTGTTCCTTTTGGTGTCATGCTGTTACTTTGTACGTCAGCGTATGCTTTGGGCGTCACCCGGCTCCTTTTGTGTCACCCGGCGTCGCCCTTCTCTTTTGACCATGCTTTACCATGGTCCCTCCTGAACCTTACTCGGAAAGGTGCCACGCGTCCTTCTTGACTCGGCCCTTCCTCGGTCGACTCGGCTCGTCGGTTCCTGCAAGGGTTACAACTTTGTCCTATGCGGGCCGACATAGTTTATATGTCGGCTGCTCATGCTTATCTTACCCGGCCGTTCTTACCCGGCCTGGTTCTTTCTTTACTCGGATCCAACCCAGCTGCGCTATGTTTCCCCTCTCGTGACCCTACCGGGGGTTATCCCCCCGACATTAGTCCCCGAAGCTGGTGAGGTCTAGCAGTTCAAGCTGTTAGGCGTCTCCAGGTTCCTTTTGTGTGAGTGGAACTTAGTTTTTGTCTTTATCTATCGCAATTTCGCACCTTGCCGGGTCTGTCTGACAGTTTCCAGGTCGACTCTTTGACTTCTTGGCTCATTCTTGCCTCAAGCCGAGTCATTTTGGCCAATTCCAAGTCATTTTCGGTGCGCTTCAGTCACTGACAGCTGGTAATCATGATTACTTGCCTCAATTTTTGTTCCAAGCTCTGGCGACACAGTGATGGATGTGCAGTTATTCCCCGTCACTGTGGCAGTCCCATCGGCCTGCGCCTCTTTTCCTTCCAATCATTACGTGGCACGGGATTTTTCGTGTATCTTTGGCTATGTGGCGCTTGCTGATTGGCTTTCCCGGCCTGGTACACGGCCACACGCTGGCCGCACGACACAGATAGATCCCACGACCGGGTTTTTTACTGTCCTTAAGTAGGTGTTGGGGGTTTCCACTTCCCCCACGCCCGTTCAGTTTTCCCTTGCCCTTTCTTCTTCCTTGCAACCGCAAAATTGAACTACCCCCTTTGCGGTTTCCTCTTCCTCCTGTCCTTGTGTTGCAATCGCCCCTTTCTTATTTGCATTCCACTACGGGCCCATGCTGTTCCAAGCCTCTTCCAACCGCGGAGGAGACTGAATCTGCTGATCTCATGGATGCTCGCGACGGCGCTGAGGAGCAGGAGATTCCTGCCGGCGAGCGCGGCGGCTGGGAAGGCTCAGAGGTCTCCACCGAAGAAGTGGAGTGGCTCCTCTCCACCAGACGCATTCCACTGCAAGTGGATTGCCGTCTCCCCACCGGTGAGATTTCTCCCAAACCCCAAGCTAACGAACGGGTGGTTTTCCTTTCTCACTTTGAGCGCGGTTTCGCTCTTCCAGTGAGCACCTTCTTCTCCTCGTTTCTTTCCACCTTCCATCTGCAGACCCACCATCTTCGTGCCAATGCGATTGGCTCTCTTTCTTGCTTCATATTTGCTTGTGAGGCCTACCTCGAAATTTGGCCTACAGTTCCTTTGTGGGCCAAATATTTTGGCTTTAATTTTCAGGTTCTTCCCTAGCCTGGTGCTCCTCGATCCGAGAAGAGGCCGACCCGGTGTGGTGCTGCTAGCATCACGCCCAGGAGAGATTCCATCTTTCCTCGGGTTACTAGTATTGATTCCTGCAAGAAATGGCATAGGACTTTCTTCTATGTCAAAAACAGCGGGTCTACCGATAACATCCAGCTCCCCCTTTCTCGGATGAGGTCCCCAACAAGAAGCACTGGCAGCTTGACCCGCGTGACCAAGACGCTGCGGTAAACGAGGCTAACGCGATCTTGGAAAGGTTGCTGTCGCCGGATGAAAACTTTCATCTCGCCGACTCTGACCTCATGTGCACCTTCGTCTCACGCCGGGTAAGCCCCATCCAAGCGAGGAGCCACAAGATGTGCTTCATGAGTGTCTCCCATGATCCCACTCGGCACTCCACTAAGGAGCTCACCCATGACTCCATTGCCCGCCGAGTAAGCTCAATCTTTAAACTGAACTTGGCAGATGATTGGGCTTGGAGTTGCCCTCCGTTTCGCCGGGTCAGGCCCGTCCCCTGGGTAAGTTTTCCGAGTCGCTTTCTTGCCGATTAGGATTTAGCTCTTTTGCCACTCATAGTTTAGTTTTTTAGTTACTCATTCTGTTTGTCTTCCGCAGAATCTCCTTCACTAGGTTGATGACAGTACTATCCCTCCTGCTGGTTATAACGGGGATCGCTCCGACTCGGATGAGGTCGAGTATGACCTGGAGTGCTTCATGCCTATCCTGCACGCTGCGGCTGCTTCAGCTTCGGGTAAGAGTCAATCTCGCAATCCCTTACAAGATTGGTCTGACGATGATGAGGATGATGATTGTACGCTTTTGATGGTATATGCCTTGTGACCTTAGTCTCCCAGCTTATCTGAGTAAGCCCGTTATTTACTTATGCAGCTGACCAGGTACATGACACTCCTCCTCTCGCCGTGGATGGAGTCGGCAAGGTCCCCGTCGCCAAGACGAAGCGACGCGGAGCCTCCTCCAGCACCCAGCCAGCCAAGAAGAGCAAGCCCACTCCAGCAGCTTCTGCTGCCTCTGCTGCTGCCAGCCTGGCTGAGACTCGCCAAGTTGCTGGGCGCCGAGTCACACGCCGAGTCGTCCGTGACCCGGTTGTCACCGGGTAAGTTTTTGTACTCTGCCTTCTCTGTTCTTTTCTTTTTCGTCACTGACGTTTTCTTATATATGTCTCGTTGTTTTCAGTGCCGCACCTTTGTCGGCAAACCAGGCTGCTTCTAGCATTGCCTCGCCGCTAAGGCCCGCGCCTCCTCCAGCTGACTCGGCGGTGCCGAGTCCCGTTCGGGTCGAGGCTCCCACTGTTGAGGCTCACGCCTCTCAGTGTCAGTCAGACCCGGTGGGTCATTCGGCTGACGCCCCTGGCGCTGGCCAGGAGAAACTTCCTGATCTTGGTACCAGTGATTCTGGCGCCGAGAAACCTTCCGCCACCAGTTCCTCTGGCATCGGCCCTTAGGCTGGTGTGAATGAACAACTTCCTGATCTTGGAGCCAGCAAAACTGCTGAGCCCAGTCAACTGGCTCCACGATCTTCTCCAAATCCTCCTGCTCACTCTCCAGTTCTGTCAAAGGGCCATACCCAGCCCAAGGCTTCTGGCTCTGCTCACCCTACATCCGGAAAATCCACCTCCTCTAAGCAGACAACACTGGTCTGCGCTCCGGGTTCTGCTCCCCAGATCCGGCCTCCGACGTTGGCGACCATGGTCGCTTCATCGGGTAAGGGGGGTGAATCCGCAGCTGTCGGGTCAGGTGATGGCTCTAAGGCTGTTACCGTCCATGCTAGTGCCGCAGTGACTCGTGCCAATGTGGGAACCACCCTGAAAACGGGTCAAGTTCTCACTCGGACGCTCAGTGGCAAGAGCCTTGGTTCGGCTGAGCCTTACACTGTGGCATGGAATGCAGCTAGCGAGCAGGAGGTCAGCACCCGTGCCGGCAAGAAACTGAAGCTGGGCCCTAAGGCCGTCTCCGACATGGCCCAACAGGCCATTTCTTTGATGGCCCGTGCCGACGAATTGAACGAGGTAAAGTAACTTCTTACTCTTTTGTACTATTGAGTATTTCCTTTATGCATATCACCTAGTCCCCGAGGTTACGATTGAGTAAGGCACTTACTCAGCCGTAAGCTCTCACTAATCACTTTAATCTTCGAATCCCAAGCTTGCATGTTAGAGCTTTGATCCCTAGCCCTCGAGGTTACTGTCGAGTAAGGAACTTACTCGGTTGTAAGCTCTTAAGCTCTTTGATTTCCTTATGCCAAACTCATGTTAGAGCTTCAATCCCTAGCCCTCGAGGTTACTGTCGAGTAAGGAACTTACTCGGCTGTAAGCTCTTAAGCTCTTTATTCAGCCGGCTGCTTGACTTGACCTTTTCTTATTGTATATCTTCTTTGTTCAGCTCACGCATAACGAGCGCACCAAGGTGCACCAAGCTCTCGTCCTGGCGCATCGCAAGCTCGAACTTGCGTATGAGAAGCTGCAGACTGACACCCAAGGCCAAGGTAATATCCTTACCCGACCTTTCTCTTTTTGGTGTAATTTTCTTTGGTTCATTATCTCAATCCTTTCTCGCTCTTTTTTTGCAGCCTCTGCTCAGTCCACAATAAATGCTCTCCACTCGCAGATCAGCGAGGCCGAGAGTAAGTTTCTTGCCTCATTGATGTGATAGCTGAAAGTTTCTGTTGGTGCTGGCAAGTGATCTTTTCGAATAAGCAGAGAAGCACCAAGCCGAGCTCCAGAAGGAGCGAGATGAGGTGACTCGGCTGAAGAAGCTGATAGCCGAGTCGAAGCAGAAGCACTCGGCCGAGGTGAAAGGTTTGAAGGAGGAACTTGCTGAGAAGAATGACCAGCAAGCCGCCAGCGCCGAGAAGACCAAGAGGCTGCTCGACGAGGCCGAATCACCGGTCGAGTCGGCAAATCTGAACTTTGACGCCCCAAGCCAAGGCCAAGACTTGGCATAGCAAACTCGCCGCCATCAACTTCTTTCTCGGTAGTGATTTCTTACTCTTTGCGCACTGTATGAGTCCTTCTGGACTTCTTCCATCTGCCATTGTTATTTGCTAACTTTCTCTTTTTGCTTGCAGAGAATTTTCCTGAGGCCGATATGTTTGCCATCCGAGCCATGAAGAAAGTGAGAGCCGAAGCTGGTGCTCCTGCTGACGGCGAGGTGTCCATGGAGGAGCTTCTTGAAGCGGTGTCAGAACGGGTCAAGACCCTCAGGTCTTGTAGTGTGGATCTGCTCAAGTCGGCTATTCATGCCTTTCGCATGCTCTAGCCGGATGAAGACGCACCCAATCTCATTGAGCCCCTTGCTGAGAGATTGCTCCTTACTGAAGACCGGCTGGATCAATGGCGTGAGTCGGCCGGCCGATCTGCAGCGGACAAGGCTCTATCCTTCGTGCTTTCATTGTACGAGGAAATCAACCTTGATATTCTCGCTCGCATAAGGGGGGATGGCAAATGGCTGAACGATCCGGAGCTGATCAATAAGCGCCAGGAGCAAGCTTATGCCATGATCGAGTACACCATGGTGCACGCTTGGTGCGACGGGCCCAGCTTCCTTGATCTTGGCGACCCGCTTGTCGAAGTTGCTGATGAAGAGGGTGGCGACAGCGAGGCAACCGAGTCAGATGATCCGGATGACCCAGCCACAGATGCCCCTCACCCGGCCGATGCTCCAAGCAATGCTCCTGGCTCTGAGAGTGCTCCTCCGAGTTCTTCTGCTTCTTAGGCTAACAAACACTCGAACTTTGATCAGATCCCCGGTATGCCGGGTACATATGTAACATACATTGCACTTTTAAGTTTGATTTTGCGCCTATTAATGGGCTTTATATATTTGCGTTATGTTCTAAGTGTGAACCATTCAAGGGCAAGTCCCCGAGTTTCATTTTGTCGTGTCACCTTTCCTTGACTTTGGCCCCTGTCTACCTTTTTCGGTGTTCGACATTAGAGTCTCAAAGTACTAAGGATATAGTTAGCGAGTATGAAACTTGGATCACTTGGCCGAGATTACTCGACACGTAGTATAACACGACCTGCAGAGAGTTAGGAAAAAAAACTAAAGCCGACTCGCATTTCTTCTTTGTACTTATCCGGCGTTCGTGTTTACCCGTCATACATCCTTTTCCCTTGCTTGCCATGAAGCCGTGTTTTTGACAACAGCATAGTCGAAGAGTTGATTTCTTTCGAGTAAACACTACTTGTTCCGAGATAAATTTCGGGTATCACGCCAGCCGACATAAAATAATTGAGATGGAAAATTCAAGGGATAGTCCCCGAGTCAGTTTTTTGAATCATACCATTTTATTATCAGCACATAGCCGGCACACACGTCTGACATATGAGAGTTCGAGCGATACATGCATTTCTTCTCCTAAGTATAGAAGGGACGAAGTAGTGCCACATTCCATGGCCTTTTGGTCTCATCTCCTAACCTGTCCGCCTTGTTTTTTGCGCTTCACGAGCGTCTATGAGATAATAGGAATCATTGTTTTGGAAAAAGTTAGAGAATATTTAGAAAATCTGGTAATTTCTTTATTGTTGATTAGCTATTAGTTTTCATCTAAAAATTCTTGTTTAACAAAACTCTGATATCACGACGGCAAAAACGTTGTACCGGCCACAGTATAGGAATGGGACTATCTGAGTTCTCCGCTAGGGACGGCCTTTGTCTGGAACATGTCGGCGATGGATCCGTAGGAGCGGCCGATACTAGTATGTCAAAGTGTCCGGGTTTTAGCGGGCAAAAGAACACTGCTCGACTAGCGCCTGTGTGGTTCTGGTCGGGACTGTTGGCGTCAGAGTACCCCTCTGCAGAGTATAAAAGCGTGGATATTCACCCTTGTGACTCCTGGGTCGGGAAAGCTTGCTGTCATGTGTGATACCAGTTATTTAGTTTTCTTTTCTTTCATTTAAAAATCTTTTTAATCTATAGTTATCTCCGTCTTTATAGAATCTTCAATACTCCTGTTTACTGAACCGGTGCCATCTCACAATTTTGTGCATGTGTGCTTGCTGAGTATGATTACATACTCACTCTTATTTCTTTCTTTTCTTGTGAAGACGTAGGTACTCTTGGACATGATGGCATGAAGTAGGGTAGTAGTACGGGAAGGGGCATGAATAAAAGAACTTTGCATGTAACCGAATCTTTTGTACTCGCCAAATGATGAATAAAATGTCCCCTTGTGTTAGTTTTGTAGTAATGATTTTTCTTTAGTCTAACATATTTATAGTTGAAAAATTATAAATATGTGGCAGTTGTCAACCAGGCCTACCATTGGGGTGTGACAACTTTAGTGGTATCAGAGCCCAGGTTAAAATCTTAATCAAAAGCTAAATTAGATAAATAATATGGGGTCAAATTAACAGGGTAGTGTAGGAGGGTAGGTTAGGAACGGATGTTTTATTGTTATGTTATTTCTTGTAATGATGGTTCTTTTGCTTAATTGATTGTTTTAGTTATACTAACCCTTGTGAATAACAGGGATGGATGAGCCTGCTATCTTCCATCTCAACTTTGTCAAGATCCTTGAGGAGGTGACCGAACAATTTCACTTAAAACAACTAAGGGGAAGGAGGGTTCTGATGGAGAACAACATGGCGGCATTCGTAAATTCCTACGACTGAATCCTCCTGCATTTCATGGTAGTGCGAAACCACTCGAGGCAGAAGAATGGCTGGCAGAAATAGAGAAGATATTTGATGCCATGCATTGTCCGGATGAAGAAAAAGTGACGCTGGCTACATTCATGCTCCAAGGTGGGGCTTTCGACTGGTGGGAAGTACAAATCTACCTCCGCAAGGTGCCGGTCCTATCCTTTCTCCTCTTCCCCTGCTACAGTACTCAAGAGGAATCCAGAGCTCGCTGGGCCAACCCGACGCCGCCTTCGCCGGCGTTGCCGGTGGAGGTGGGCTGAGGGAAGGCACCGGTGGCTGTAGTGTATATATTAGCTGTAGGGTTGGGCTCTGTCCCAGTAGTTGGCGTTATGCCGTTTGGAGTTCGCCGGGATTCTCTGGCCAGATCCGGCGGTTGCTGCAGCCATTCCTCACCACCGCCCTCCATGGGATGGAGGGGATGGTGGCCTTCAGCTACTCCTTTAATAAGGCCGGTGGTGGTCTAGAGCTTGAGCGGCGGCATGGCCTCGTTTCTTTGGCCGGCCGTGGCGGCGAGGGAAGAACAAGGCCCGACTTGCTGCTACTTCAATCTCTAGTCCCTATGGGCTCTTCTCTGTCGGTGCTTGCGGGCAGTGCCGATGGATGGTCCAAGCAGTGCCCCGACGAGCTCCTCTGGTGGGAGATTGGAGTTGGTGCTGTCCTGGATGGGAGTCCTCTTAATAAGCTCGCCCCCCCTCCTTTCGATGTTCATCTCATGCTTTGGCTGCTCAAGGATTCTACGGCAGCTTGCGGTCGCCGTGGTGGCTGTATAGCTCGATTTGGTGGTGAGCTGCCCTCGATCCAGTTCGGTAAAGGGGTGATTTGGCTCCATCTTTGGAGGAGGAGATCCTCTCTGTCTCAATCTCGCTTGGCTGGCCGTGGTGGCAGGGGGGTGAGTTGCAGTGCAGTAGAGAAGCGGCATGTTCTTCTTCCTCTGGCCGGCCGTGGTGGCGGGGAGACGGAAGAGAAGGCTGCTTTTCTTGCATCTCCTTCATCAAGATGGTGTTGTTTGGGGCAAAATATTACTCTGATGCTTATTTGCTTGCGCGGTCGTGGTGATGGCGAAGGCATTGATGCACAGTTCATAAATGGCCCATACTGGAGATCGGAGAAGACGGTGGTTCCATCTTTTGCTGCTCCAAAAGGTTTTCATTTGCCAATTATTATATATTTTTTGGAGATGGCTCTTTGGTCTAGCTGTTGCACAAAGGATCAACTGCGAATTGCTGTCAAGGCTATCTGTGCCTTCTTCATTTCGCTCGGGTGTGTGTGCCGGAGGCAGGTGAGATCGTCTCTGCTGTCGCTCCCTAGATTTGACGATGAAGACTCTGTGTTGAGCTCGGTGAAGCATCCCCAACATCTACAGCTCAACTTTCAACCTCGCGTCCCTGTGCCTTCTCAATTGCCGGTTGAGCCGCTGGCTTTCTGGATGGACAGGCTTTATGAGGCCCTTGAAGAACTCATTTGCAGGTTTGGCACGTCCATGTTCTCGATGGACACCCTGGCAGGCTCCATTTGTGTTCTTCGGCTCGGACAGCTTTCAGTAATATTTTTCTCTTGTGTGCTTCTAGGCTATAGGTTCGACTTTGATCTTCAGAGCATAAGTTGTATGAGCTATTTTGTACTTTGGTTTTGTTTTTAATATAATAGCTATTCCGTTCAAAAAAAAAAGACTGGTGGGAAGTGCACAAGAGTAAATACACTGAGGGATTTGTGGTTACATGGAAGTTATTTAAAGAAGAGTTCTACAAAAAGTACTTTCCTGAAAGTGTTCAGAGGAAAATGGAGTTAGCATTTTTACAACTTAAACAGGAAAGGAAGTCCGTCGCAGAATATGAAATTGAATTTTCTAGACTTGCTCGTTATGCTCCAATTTATGCCCAGGATGATGAAGCAAAAGCTCGACGGTTTGCGCAAGGACTTAGGCAACCAATTAAGGGACGCGTAGAGGTGTTTGAGCTCAAATCTTTTCGAGATGTCGCCAACAAAGCATTGACCGTGGAGCAAGCATATGTAGAAGAACAAGAGGAACTAGAACAACAACGTAAGAAGATCAAAGTGGATCATCGAGGCCAAGGTAATGTGCAGAGGAAGATACATCAGAATTGGCGCCCAAATGTCCGTCCAATACCCCAGTCAAGAGGTAATAGTTGTGTCATTTGTCATGGAAATCATACGGCAATTTCAGTGCGAGCAACGACGTGGAAAATGTTTTGGATGCGGTCAGGAGGGACACATGATCAGTGAGTGTCGCAGCTTTCAGAAGCAAAATGTAACCGGACCAGTAGCACCTAAGACACTGCCTGCACCACCAGCTCAACTATATTTACCAGCTCCCCCTCCTAAATCCAGTGGATTTGCTCAGCGTACAAACCATGGTTCTGGAAGGAAGCCAGCAACCGCACATGCCAAGGTGAACAACTTAACTCAGCATGAAGCAGATGCAGACAACAATGTGGTGACAGGTATACTCCAAGTCTGCTACCAAAATGCATTTACTTTATTTGATATGGGTGCTACCCATTCGTTCGTGTCGTCAAAGTTTGTCTATACCCATGCTCTAAAAAGTACTCCTTTAAAAAGAAGGCTATGTGTAGAATCTCCTATGGCAGAGGTAACAGATAGGAGTGTATGCATTGCTTGTCCTGTAGTAATAAAAGGGCACACCTTTTTGGCTGACCTCATAGTGCTAGACATGCATGACTTTGATATTATACTAGGCATGAACTGGTTAGCAAAAAATCAAGCGTTTATTGATTGTCAAAAGAGACGAGTGATACTCCAGATATCAGGTCAGCGTAAAATAGTCTATCAATCAAAGCAGAAAAATTCAGAGCACTCTTTCATTATCAGTTTAGAGATAAAAGGAAGAGATATTGAGGAAATCCCGATAGTTAGAAATTTTTCTGATGTTTTTCCCGATGAACTACCTGGACCTCCGCCAGATCGTGAGATTGAATTCAGTATAGATATAATCCCTGGTACTAGCCCTATCTCCAAAACTCCATATAGAATGGCACCTACAGAATTGAAAGAACTGAAAAGGCAGCTTAAGGTGCTAGAAGAAAAACACCTTATCCAACCTAGCATGTCGCCATGGGGTGCACCGGTGCTATTTGTTGAAAAGAGCGATCATACTTTGCGGTTATGCACCGACTACAGGGAGCTGAATAAGGTAACTATCAAAAATAAATACCCTTTACCTAGAATTGATGATTTATTTGATCAACTACAAGGTGCCCATGTATTCTCAAAGATAGATTTACAGTCAGGATATCATCAGTTAAAAATTAAAAAGGGAGACATTCCCAAGACAGATTTTCGTACGAGGTATGGACACTATGAATATATTGTTATGCCATTTGGACTAACAAATGCTCCCGTAGCCTTTATGGATTTAATGAACCGCATATTCAAACCATTTTTGGATCATTTTGTGGTTGTTTTTATCGACGACATTTTGATTTATTCAAAGACAGAAGAAGAGCATGCAGAGCACCTTGAATTAGTTCTTCAAACACTAAGGAGTCATAAATTATATGCGAAGCTAAAGAAATGTGATTTCTGGTTGAAAGAGGTAGCATTTTTAGGCCATGTGATCTCAGGAGAAGGTATATCAGCTGATCCAGCCAAGACCAAGGCGGTGGTCGACTGGAAGAGACCAACTACTATCACGGAGATAAGAAGTTTTCTTGGTCTAGCCGGATATTATCGGAGATTTATTGAAGGTTTTGCACAGCTAGCGGCGCCTTTGACACAACTCACACGTAAAGGGGTTAAATTTGTTTGGAGTGAGAAGTGCGAAGATAATTTCCAAGAATTAAAGCATCGGTTAGTAACTGCTCCTGTGTTAGCTGTACCGATTTCTGGAATTGGATTCACCATCTTTTGTGATGCTTCAAGTATTGGTTTAGGCTGTGTACTCATGCAGAACAATAAGGTGATTGCTTATGCTTCTCGACAATTGAAGCCGCATGAGAAAAATTACCCGACACATGATTTAGAATTAGGTGTCGTGGTGTTTGCTTTAAAAATATGGAGGCATTATTTGTATGGAGAACATTGTGAGATTTTTACAGATCATAAAAGCCTAAAATATATATTTACGCAGAAGGAATTAAATATGCGTCAGCGAAGGTGGCTTGAGTTGCTCAAAGATTATGACATCAACATAAATTACCATCCAGGTAAGGCCAACTCTGTTGCTGATGCACTAAGTAGAAAGAGTGATTGCAGCTTAGCATTTCTTGTAACTACTCAAAAGGACATCTTGAGAGACCTTGAAAAGTTGGGTATAGAAATAAAGGTACGTGGTTCCTCAAACCCCATCATGGCACTACAAGTTAAACCTGATTTGCAAGATAGGATACGGGTAAAACAAATGGATGATCCTTTTCTGCTGAAACTCCGAAGTGGAATAGAACAATGCAATCCATCAGAATTCCAAATACGATTTGATGGGTCTTTATGGTTGGGGGACCGCATATGTGTACCTGACAATTCAGACTTAAAGATGGAAATCATGAGAGAAGCTCACTCCACACCATATACAGTGCATCCGGGTAGTACAAAAATGTACCGTGACATTAAAGGAAATTTTTGGTGGCCCAATATGAAACGGGAGATAGCGAAGTTTGTTCTTGAATGCCCAGTATGTCAACAGGTGAAAGTAGATCATCAGAAGCCAGCAGGTCTTTTACAACCTTTAGAAATTCCAACCTGGAAATGGGAAGGAGTTAGTATGGATTTCGTTACCGGGTTGCCTCGCACTTCTGCAGGTTATGATGCTATTTGGGTTATAGTAGACAGACTTACCAAAGTAGCGCAGTTTATACCAATAAAGAAAACGTTCTCGCTGGAAAGGTTAGCCAAGTTATATATCAAGGAGATAGTAGCCAACTATGGCATTCCAACCTTTATTGTATCCGATCGTGATCCGAGGTTTGTTTCTAGATTCTGGAAGAGTTTATATACCGCACTAGGAACAAAATTAAATTTTAGTACAACATACCATCCTCAGTCCGACGGTCAGACAGAATGAGTTATACAAATATTAGAAGATATGTTGCGAGCAAGCGTGCTAGACTTCAGCGAAAAATGGGATGATGCGCTTCCTTTGGTTAAATTTGCCTACAATAATAGTTATCAATCAAGCATTGAGATGACTCCTTATGAGGCTCTATATGGTAGAAGATGTCGATCTCCAATCTGTTGGGAAGAAATTGGTGAAAGGAAATATCTTGGACCAGAATTGGTTCAGCAAGTAGAGGAAAAACTACGCATTATTCATCAGCATCTCAAGGCAGCACAAAATCGACATAAGAAACAAGCAGACCTCAAACGTAGGGAAGTAGAACTGAAGCCAAGTGACTTTGTTTATTTAAAAGTCTCTCCTAAGAAAGGAACAAGGCGCTTTGGTCTGCGTGGCAAATTAAGTCCAAGGTACGTCGGACCATTTCAAATTATAAACAAGGTCGGAGCAGTAGCCTACCGTCTAGATTTACATGCAAGTTTATCGGGAGTACACAATGTCTTTCACGTATCAACGTTAAAAAAATGTGAACGGCCACTGGAGACAGTGAAATTACCTCTTGTCGAGCTCCGCCCTGATTTATCTTATGAAGAGTATCCCATAAAAATATTGGATTATAAAGATAGGGTCATGAGAAAAAGAACCATCCGATTTTTGAAAATCCAGTGGAGCAACCACACGGAAGAAGAAGCAACATGGGAAAAGGAGGATGATATCCGCGCAAATTTTCCACATCTTCTGAATACGGGTAACTAAATTTCGACGACGAAATTTTTATAAGTAGGGGAGGATGTAACACCCATGTTAATTTGACTGTTTTAATGAAAGAATCAAAATAATTATTTGGTTTGAATTTTTTTTTAAATAATGTGTAAAGTTATTAGGCATGTTTTGGATCAAATAAGTCAACGACTAGTAGCTTTTCTCGTGGATACTCTTGCATGCATGAAAGATTGAAACGAGTGTATTGTACATTCAGATATTTAGCAAGCTAGTTGTACCTTTGATCGGTGAGATATTTTACCTGGACATGCACGTAGTAAAACAGATGGCATTGGTTCTAGAAATGATGAGCTGAGTCATATGCATGTAGAATGTACGTGGAAACTTTCTAGCACAGGAAGGCTACGCGTCTCACTAAGAAAATATGCTTCTAATTAGCAGTATAGAAAAAAAATAAAGCAGTCGGCAAAGCGGTAGATATTCTAGAGTATGCTTAAGCGGTGACCGAGATCTTTTCTCTCCGTGGCCTATAAAAAGGATTGGAAGTCACACATCACGTTAGAGTACCACAGCTATCACTAGTCACATTCCTACGCGTGCGAAGAGAAGATAGTAACCAGTGTAGAGGGTAGTAGGAGAAGGCAAGCACATGTCCCATCTCTCTCTACAAAAGCCTACCTAGTTCATTTCCCTATGTTTACTCTGTACTTGACTTGATATACATGTACTAGGCTTCTATGATTCATGCATGTCGATGGTAGCACATGCATGGATATGTCAGGAAGCTTGCTCTACTCTATTCAACTCACTTATAAATTCTTGTCAGTTCTACCTTTTTGACTTCTTAGCTCAAGCGTGCACTGGTGCTACTTGGTTTAGTACTATTTTCATTGCTAGTCTATGATCGGTGATAGTACATGCATGCATACGGCTAGGAGGATTTGTACTATTCATTTACATATATCCAAGGGCTTGCTAATTCTTGTTTGGAAATTTCTTTCCTTTGATCCTATACTCCATTCGATAAGGAAATATTTTGTGCTACTCTTAGCAGTGGCAAGTTAGGCTTAAGTCTAGCTTAACCCCATGAATGGCTAGAGGCCATGTTTTGGAAAAAGTTAGAGAATTTTAGAAAATCGGGTAATTTCTTTATTGTTGATTAGCTATTAGTTTTCATCTAAAAATTCTTGTTTAACAAAACTCTGATATCACGACGGCAAAAACATTGTACCGGCCACAGTATAGGAATGGGACTATCTGAGTTCTCCGCTAGGGACGGCCTTTGTCTGGAACGTGTCGGCGATGGATCCGTAGGAGCGGCCGATACTAGTATGTCAAAGTGTCCGGGTTTTAGCGGGCAAAAGAACACTGCTCGACTAGCGCCTGTGTGGTTCTGGTCGGGACTGTTGGCGTGAGAGTACCCCTCTGCAGAGTATAAAAGCGTGGATATTCACCCCTGTGACTCCTGGGTCGGGAAAGCTTGTTGTCATGTGTGATACCAGTTATTTAGTTTTCTTTTCTTTCATTTAAAAATCTTTTTAATCTATAGTTATCTCCGTCTTTATAGAATCTTCAATACTCCTAACCGATGCCATCTCACAATTTTGTGCATGTGTGCTTGCTGAGTATGATTACATACTCACTCTTATTTCTTTCTTTTCTTGTGCAGACATAGGTACTCTTGGAAATGATGGCATGAAGTAGGGTAGTAGTACGGGAAGGGGCATGAATAAAAGAACTTTGCATGTAACCGAATCTTTTGTACTGGCCAAATGATGAATAAAATGTCCCCTTGTGTTAGTTTTGTAGTAATGATTTTTCTTTAGCCTAACATATTTATAGTTGAAAAATTATAAATATGTGGCAGTTGTCAACCAGGCCTACCATTGGGGCGTGACATGCAATATCTGATGAACCTAAAAACTTGCAAGATGCATTAGCTAGCAAAAATTGGAAACATGCTATGAATGATGAGTACAATGCTTTAGTGTCAAATCAAACTTGGCATCTAGTCCCACATAGAAGAGGTATAAACCTTATAGACTGTAAATGGGTTTATAAGATTAAAAGAAATGCTGATGGAACCATTGATATGTATAAGGCTAGACTAGTAGCAAAAGGATTTAAGCAACGCTATGGCATAGACTATGAGGACACTTTTAGCCCTGTTGTTAAAGCTGCTACTACCAGACTTGTTTTAGCTGTTTCTGTGTCCAGAGGATGGAGTCTAAGGCAGCTAGATGTGAAGAACGCGTTTCTCCATGGTGTTCTGGAAGAGGAAGTATATATGAAGCAGCCACCTGGTTATGAGGATCCAAAGGCGCCATATCATGTGTGCAAATTGGATAAGTCACTTTATGGGCTCAAGCAAGCACCAAGAGCATGGTTTGACAAGTTGAGGTCAAAACTTCAAGAGTTTGGTTTCCTTCCCTCAAAAGCTGACACATCACTGTTTATCTATGAGAAATCAGATGTCACTATTTTTGTACTAGTCTATGTAGATGATATCATAGTTACTAGCTCATCAAACAAAGCCATTACTACACTCCTTAAGGATTTGAGCGCATCCTTTGCACTAAAGGATCTAGGAGATTTGCATTATTTCTTGGGTATTGAAGTTAAAAGAAAAAATGGTGATATTGTACTAACTCAAGAGAAGTATGCTTTGGACTTGTTAACCAGAGTTGGAATGAAGCAATCAAAGGTGGCACCAACACCACTTTCAGCTTCAGAAAAATTGTCATCCATGGAGGGAGAAGCTCTTGGACGTGATGATAGCACCAACTACAGAAGTATTATGGGTGCACTTCAGTACGTGACACTTACACGACCAGACATTGCATTCTCTGTAAATAAGGTATGCTAGTTTCTACATGCACCAACTACTGTTCATTGGACTGCAGTAAAAAGGATACTTAGGTACATCAAGGGAACCACAAGCCTTGGATTGACCTTTAAAAGATCTCCTTCCACTTTGGTCAGTGCCTTCTCAGATGCTGATTGGGCAGGTTGTGTAGATGACAGAAGATCAACAGGTGGTTTTGCAGTTTATTTTGGTCCTAATCTTATTTCCCGGAGTGCTAGAAAACAGACTACTGTGTCAAGGTCAAGTACAGAAGTAGAATAAAATCACTGGCAAATGCAACTGCAGAAGTGATATGGTTGGAATCTTTGCTTGGAGAACTTGGAGTAAAAAGAAGTCAAGTATCCTGTCTTTGGTGTGATAATATGGGGACAACCTATCTCTCTGCAAATCCTATTTTTCATGCTAGAACAAAGCACATAGAAATAGACTTCCACTTTGTACGAGAAAGAGTTGCAAATAAGCAACTTGACGTTCGTTTTATTTCATCTCAAGATCAGGTGGCAGATGGGTTTACTAAGGCCTTGCCTATACGGAAACTTGAAGAGTTCAAGCGCAATCTCAATCTTCAAGAAGGTTGAGATTGAGGAGGGGTGTTACACTACAGCACGCGACGGCTACGCCGACGGCTAAAAGCCCTCGGCGTAGCCAGCTTTGCCGTCAGCATATGCTACGCCGAGGGCTGCCGTCAGCGTAGTCCCCTCGACGAAGGTCTCCCTCAGCGGAGCAAAAACGGTCGTCGGCGTAGAAGAAAACCGTCGGCGTAGATCTACGCCGACGGCCGAGGCGGGCCCGTCGGCGTAACGGCCGTCGGCGAACGGCGACGCTGCCCTTAGACGGCCGCTAACGGCGCACCGTATACGCCGACGGTCGTACCCTCGGCGTATGGTGGCCACGTGGCACGCGCTGGGCCTCCCCAGGAGGGGGCTACGCCGACGGCCTCGCCCTCGGCGTATGTGGACGCGTGTCCACTGCCTGAGCCTCCCAGGCTGGCGCTAGGCCGACGGCCTGCCCTCGGCATAGGCGCAGGTGCTACGCCGACGGCATTGCTGACGGCGTAGCCCTGACCATATGGCACATGGCAGAGGTCTACGCCGAGGGCATTGCCGTCGGCGTATCACATACACAGTTTTTTTTGAATTTTTCTCAGCAGCACTCACAGCAGCCATACATCATCCATGCATACATCCATACATCATCATCCATACATCCATACATCCATACATCATCCATGCATACATCCATACATCATCATCCATACATCCATGCAATATATATTCCACACATTAGTCATACATCATCCATACAGCCACACATGTATCAACATCAGTCATACAAGATCATCCATACATTAGTCATACAAGATCATCGACATCATCACACATCCCTACAACTCTGGAGGAGACGGGGTGTACCCGAGATCTCCCCTGGTGAAAAGTGGCGACCTCTGCCGAGGGTTGCATCCAGTAGAAGCAGCAGAAGAGCCACCTGGCGAGGGAGTAGGAGAAGTGTGAAGCTCGGGAGAACCACCTGCAGAATGGCCAGGAGATGGACCATGGTCATGAAGCGGTGTGATCTGACGCCCATCCGGCGAGGCGTGGCCAAAGTGCTGGTTCCCAGAAGCTCCCGTTCCCTACATGTTTCCTACATGTTAGCAACTTGCGAGGCAAAGTAAAGCGATAACCAGTGGGTTAGCAAAGAACTTACCGGTGTCGATGCGTAGTAGGTCCTAGCGAAGCTTTCCTTAGATTGCAAAAATGGCGCCGGACCTGGCATGGGAGGCACGGGCCCCAAATCTCTATTCTGTCCAGTTTGAATATTCACCATCATGTCCTGCAAGATAGTTTAGAAGTCAGGCCGTAGTACAACAAACGGGAGGAAGTGGGACTTGTATCTTTTGCAAAAATAAAGGTTCGGACTTACATTTACGTATTGCATGTAGATCGCAAGCGCCTCTTGATGCTGCTGAAAGGCCACCTGATATTCCTCATAAACGGTATCGTAGGCCGCGTCTAACTCAGGCTACAATTTCAAATACAAGGAATCTCGTCAGTGGTTAGCCATGCAGGAACAAAAGTCATAAAGATGATGAGAACGAGAAAAACTTACATCCTCGGCGGAGCGACGAGGCTGGCCACGAGGCGGGATAGGGGGCCGTCGGCGGGGTAGGTAGCCTTGAGACGGCTGGAGCTCGTGCTGAGGGTAGGCTTGACCTTCTTATTCAGAATCTTGAGGCGTCCATGCTGCAATCCATGCCCCGACAGGACCAACGACTCCTCGTCGATCTCCGCGTGAATGGGGTCATCCACATGGGGGTGACGAGCCTTCACCATCGTGCTGTAGTTCCCCAAGTCGTTCTGGGCAGTGCCGAAGTACACGGGCAACGAGGGTTGAGGCTCCGAGTAATTGGGCTTCTTTCGCCGCATCATCTCATAGACGACGACGTCATGAATCACCTCCCCGGGTTGTGCCTCGGCCACCTGTATCGCGAAAAGAAAATATTATGCATATGAAGTACAAACATAAGCAGAAATGCACGCAGGTCGTTCCATGTATATACGTACCACCTTCCCCTTGAAGCGGTCAAAGTTGCGGTTTCCCGCGCAGTGCGTTCCACCATCTCCTCGGTTATCCGCGTTCCGCCTCGACAAGGCTGCAAACTCCTTGTCTTCTCTGAGCCACCTCGTCCTAACAAGCTCCTCCCATGCGAGTCGATGCGGCTCGGCCCAATCGGGGATAACCTGAAAATGCAATACTCAACTCCAGACAATGCAATGGCAACTTAGAAGCAATGTAGAATCTCATTGACATTTTACTCACCGACATGTACTCTTCTGGCATCATCGAGTACTCAGGATTAGGGTTCCTACCGACAATGTCTTCCTTCCTGACCCTCACGCCCCTGTCAGCCCAGAAGTGGCTAGCGGTCGTGACCTTCTGGTTGTACCACACCTGGGGGGTCAACTTCACACAAGCTCCAAGCAAAGTCCTCTGCGCCTTCTCCTGGTCCTCCTTTGCCACACGGTAAAAGCACTTCAATCATGCATAAGAGTCATGAGTTAGCACGGTGGGGTCATCAAGTATGAACATAACTCGAGAAATATGCCTTACCCAAAACTTGGTGATGACAGCATCAGCAGCTGTCGGAAAGCCCGGGACACGGGTAGTCTGGTAGTCCGCCCAAGTAGTAGCTAGCTTCCTATCACCCTCGGGGGTAATGTGATAGCCCGGCCAGAACTTCCTAATCAGAGCTCCAACGAGGCTGTTAGGAAGGCGAGCCTTGGTCCCCGGAGGAAATGTCCAATTGCTGCACAAAAGTAAACATTAGTACACAATAATTATTTATGACCAACATGAAATAAAATGTTTTAAATTGCCAAATTAGTACACTTACTCAAGACCATCTGGAATAATAAGGGCTTTCGCCTCCTGAGTCCTAGGCTCAAACTTCTCGTCAGGGACTCCCGATTCCCCACGATTCTGCAATTTCTTCGGCCCCACCAACTCGCGGCTAGTGTCCGCCTCCGTATCGGTCCCCGCCTCCCTCTCGGTCCTCGCCTCCCTTTCAGACTCTGCCTCCCTCTCGGACTCTGCCTCCCTCTCGGCCATGAAAGGCTGCTCTGTCAGGAACAACTCAGGAGCCACGTCGCCAGAAGCAGAGGGTGGTGGGTCAAAGTCCACGCCTCCTCCCGTGACACCTCGTCCTCGTCCTCCTCGACCTCGGCCTCGACCCCGTCCTCCGCCAGCAGGAGCAAGATCAGGGTAACGCGGATTGGGATTTGGCTGTCTCCCACTCCGTGTAGCTCTTTTCTTGCGCTGCTTCAGCGCATTAAGCAAGGACGAACTGGTTGCCTTGCCGCTGCTCATATTGTTTAATCACCTGCATTAAGTAAGAGAAAACAGTTAAGTACAAAGACATAATAAAATGTATACACAAAGAATAAAGGCATAATGCAATTAAGAAAACAGTTAAGCACAAAGACAAAATAAAATGCATTAAAAAATAAATACTCACTATCATTCTCATTCTCATTCTCATTCTCACTATCACTATCTTTTGAGTAGAAATCTGGATTCTCATCGAAGGGTGTAGGCTCATCATCGTTGTCATTCTCGGTATGGAGCTTCTCGAGCATACTTATGTCATGTAGATTCACCACTGACTCACCCCGAGTTTCTACATCATTCCCAAGGTCCTCAAGATCAACCGGTTCTAAATCAAAGTGTCCGAAGTCCTCTTGCTCTTGATAGAAAATTCCCTCGTACGTTACAGGGTTAATGTTGTTGTAATCGTCCTCGGAGGGAATCGGTAGGTTACCATGTGGCGATACCTGGAACATGACTTCCCAGCCCTGGAGTTCCGCTTTCTGGCATGGGTAGGGCAAATAATAAACTTCGTTGGCTTGGTGAGCAACAACAAAGACGTCGGCTCCGCTATAGGTGGTTGAAGGCCTAACTTCAACTAACCCAATGGAAGGGGTACTTCTCAGTCCACCCCTTGGGTCAAACCAGTGGCACTTGAACACAACAAGATTGAGTTCGACATTCGTACGATTGAAGGTCAGCTCGTATACATTCTCTAACCTTCCGTAGTAATCAAGGGAATCGGCTCCTTTGGTGAACACCCCAGTATTTACCGTTTTTGCATTCGGTCGCCCTTTCTGGTGCGTCTCTGTATGGAAGCGAAACCCATTCACATCATACTTCTCATACTTCATGACGACACTGTTACAACCTTGGGAAACACATTTCAGCTCATCTGACATCTCAACGTTGGGATCAGCTCCCTACAGGTACAAGAGGAATTTGTTGCGTTCAGTAGTTACGTGGAATAAGAGCGACAAGTCACATATTGCAAGGTAAGAGGGACAGGTTAGAAATTACTTTTTCCATAAACCAGGACACAAAGTTTTTTTTATTTCCGGGAGCACCCTCTTTCAGTAGAGTGTCCAACTCCATGGGAGAGGGATCAGTCGGTCTCGGCCACTGTTCATCCGTGAAATCGCTAAGAAGGAGAAAATAAGCATTAGACGGAGACCGAGTTACTAGCTGCATAGAGAAATAGGGTGTTCACCATTTTACCTAATGAAATCGACCACTTCCTTCATGTTCATAAGCACATAGAGCATTATGCAATCCTTCTCTTCCTTCGGCAACCTATATTTTAGTCCTTTACCGGCCTTGCCACTGGGAAATTGGAATAGTTCGAGATTGGGGTCATTCTTGGGCAGGTCGACATTGTAACGAGAGACCGGGTTATGCATAGTGGGAACATCATCGGGCCAGTAGGTTGTCGCGGCGTCTGCCATCTCCCGAAGGCATGTTGCTTCAGCTATGCATGCTTCAATCTTGGCTTTGTTTCCAGTTATCTTTTGAATATACTTAAACTCTCTCTCAATACAAAATTGCCAACGAAATTGCACCGCCCCCCCCAATAGTGCCTCGTTCGCGAGGTGCACAATGAGATGTGCCATCGGAGTAAAGAAGCCTGGCGGAAAGATCATCTCCAAATTGCATAGCAACTCCGGCACCTGAACTTGCAGCTTCTCAATCACCAGAGGACATATCTGCTTAGCACAGAGGGTGCGGAAGAAATGGCTCAACTCCGCAAGCACTCGCCATACTTTTTCGGGGAGATACCCTCGAACCATCACCGGCATCAGCCGCTCAATCAATATATGATAGTCGTGACTCTTGAGCCCGTTGACTTGTCCCGTCAAAAGATTGACTCCCTTACTTATATTCGAACAATAACCGTCAGGGAACATCACGACGTATTTGAGCCACCTAAATGACTCCTTCTTTTGGACATTATCAAGGCAGTAGTAGGCATGTGGCTTGAACCAATTCTTTCGATGGACAGTAGGAGGCTGCATGTGTAATCTCTTCCTATCACAAAGCTTCTCAACATCGACTCTAGCCTTGACATTATCCTTTGACTTCCCAGGAATGTTCAGGACTGTGTGAAAAAGGGACTCCCCGACATTCTTTTCGGTGTGCATCACATCGATGTTATGGGGAAGTTCGAGGTCCTTGTAATACACGAGATTCGTTAAGGCTGCCACGTGAGTCCAATTATGCGTTACACCATATCCCGCAAATTGATGGCCAATTCCCGGCGCCGTGGGCACGAGAGCACGTATCTCGGCATCAACAACTGCACCCTCGAACTTTGGTACCTCTTTTACTTCATGCACAACTTTGCCCTTCTTGAAGTTCTTTCTATCTTCTCTGAACGAATGATTTCTTTTGAGGTACTGTCGATTCGTGTCAAACGCAACATATTTGCGACCCGACTTTAGCCAAAGGAACTCAAGTCGGTGCTTGCACACTGGGCATGGCCACTTACCAGCTGTACACCATCCGCACGTTAGGGCGTACCCGGGCATGTCATGCATAGTATATTGTAACCAAACTTACATCAAAAAGTTTCTCTTTGATGCTCGGTCGTACGTCAACGTCCCGTGTATCCAAGAGTGGTTCAAATCATCCACAATCGGCTGCATGTAGACACTCAAGTTCTTCCCCGGATACTCAGGTCCTGGAATTATCAGCGACAAAAACATGGTCTTCCGTTGCATTAATACTCCGGGAGGGAGATTGAGCGGAATAACATACACTGGCCAGCAGCTGTACGAGGCCGTCGACATACCATATGGGTTGAAGCCATCTGTTGCTATCGCAATTCTAACATTCCGAGCCTCTTCTGCCCACCGGGGGTATTTGTCATCGAAGTTCTTCCATGCCTTACCATCAGATGGATGTCCCACCTTCTTCTGTCCGTGCCCGTCCTCGTATCTTTTCCCCTTCTTGTGCCACGTCATCTGTTTGGCAGTCTCCTCGCTCAAGTAAAGCCGCTGGATTCTTTTTATGAATGGGAGATACCGAAGTATCTTCTTAGCGACCTTCGACTGCCTCACCTGACCATCCTTCCCCTTTATCTCTTCATATCTAGAGGCCTTACAAATGGAGCAGTACTTGTCACCCTCAAACTGTTTCCAAAACAAAAGGCAGCCTTTTGGACAACAATCTATCTTTTCATAATCCATGTTGAGCTCCTTCATGAGTTTCTTCGTTTCGTGAAAGGTTTTAGGCAGACAATGCCCTTCGGGCAACATGTTACCACATGTTCTCAGATTAGCTTCAAAGTGAGAACGGGTGGCGGAGTACTGGCACTTGTCGTCTAGACACTGAGAGATGGCATCGAGGTGAGAAATCTTTGCACCCTCGTACAGAGGCCTCTTAGCCGCGGCCATCATATCAAGGAAGGCCTTCGCGGTTGGCTCCGGTTCCTCCGGTTCTAGCGGTTCCTCTGGTTCTGGTGATTCCTCCCGTGGAGGTGGCGAATTCGGCTGGTCGGCATCGATAAGATCATCTAGCATGTTTCTAATCCCATCGTGCTCATTGCCATTGAGCCGCTGACGCATCACCTCACCTCTGTCACGTTCGTACCGAGCAAAGTCGACTTGCGTGACATAGTTAGACATGTACCCATATTGCAGAAGGTGTTTGTACATGTCATCCTTTCCCCGACGATGACGCTTAGTGCAATGAGCGCAGGGACAAAGTGCCCGAACCATTGCCTTCGAACCACGCGCTAACTCTTTCACTAACAAATGAGTGTTCCGTACCCAATCGTCTGTTTTATTAGTCGCACTAATACGACCACTGTACATCCACCCATTATCAGCCATCCTCTTCTACTTTGTTAGGAGACAAACAACGAATATAACATTTTATATCAAACAGGAGATTAAATGCTTCATATTTTTACGCATTCATCAACCTACATGTCCAATAGGAAAAGAGGGTCCTAACCAGCCGCCAGATCCATAGATTGGGTAAGTTCTCCCTGGTTCTACCCCGATCCAAGCAGAATTTCGGCAGCACCTCCCCGCTGCTCTCCCGATACACGTCTCGACAAAAAGCCAAGAGGATGTGCATCCGGAGAACAACGAGGAGGCGCCATCGAAATCCTGTCTCGAATCGAGGTAGAGCCAGGGAGAACCAAACCCAACTACGAATCCGCCAACTGCCCGATAAAAGCCATAAGCGTTACGGTCCAAAATATGCGAGACCACTAATGCATATTAAGTCGCGTAATGCTTACGGTCGGGATGACGCCTAGGTGACGCGACAGACTTGGTGATCTAGACACAAAAATAAAACCTAGGTACAAGAGAGGCGAACAGATTCTCACCCTCGACGGTAGAGGAAGTAGTCGATCAACCGAGTGTCGAGGTCGGCGACGGAACTCGGAGACGGGATCGAGGTGTCACCTACACCATCTCCCGCAACGACAGTCAGTCCGCCAAGGATGGTCACTCCCGAAACACTACAAAGTCTGTACATTGACATAAAGAGAACACCTTAGTAAACATGCAACACACTCACGGCCCTAGTGTGGCTTCTCTCTTCAACGGCCATATGACCAAGCTAGCTTGCCACTAACCAACAGCCTAATCCTAGCAACTCGTGCATGCATATCACTTAACAAATGATATAAACTACTAATAGATGCAACTAATAAATTCTAACAAGATTAACAACAAGATTTAATCTAACAAAATTAAATATTTGCTTCTAGAGGGGAGTGGAGGAGGTACCTGCAGAGGGGGCCGAGCTCGAGGAGGAGGTGGAGAGCTTGGGAGGAGGGGGCCGAGCTCGGGGAGGAGGGGGCGAGGTCGGGGAGGAGGGAGCCGAGCTCGGGGAGGAGGAAGGAAGGAGGGAGGAAGGCCAGGGAGGAGGGGGAGAGCTTGGGGAGGAGGGGGCAAGGTCAGGGAGGAGGGAGAGAGCTCGGGGAGGAGGGGGCCGAGCTCGGGGAGGAGGAAGGGAGGAGGGAGGAAGGTCAGGGAGGAGGGGGCCGAGCTCGGGGAGGAGGAAGGGAGGAGGGAGGAAGGCGGCTGGCGGCGGGGAGGAGGGAGGGAGGCGGCGGTGGGAGAGGGCCGGGGTCGGGGGAGGGAGGAGGTGGTGGAGCTCGGGGACCGGCTCGGGGAGGAGGAAGGGAGGAGGGAGGAAGGCGACAGGCGGCGGGGAGGAGGGAGGGAGGCGGCGGTGGGGGAGGGCCGGGGTCGGGAAGGGAGGAGGCGGTGGAGCTCGGGGGAGGGAGGAGGCGCGGCTGCTGGCGGCGGGGTCGGGGTCGGGAGCGGGCGCGGGCAGAGCGAGAGCGGTTGGTGAGAGGAGGAGGGGTCGGGAGCGGGCGCGTGGGAGCCAACGTAGGATAGGGCTACGCCGACGGCCAAGCATACGCCGAGGGCAGCCGTCGGCGTAGCTAGGGTTTTTTTTTTTAGGTTAGAACTTTTTTTTTGAAAGAAGGGTCTTTTGTTTAATATCAAATTTGACAACATACTTTATTTAGTGTCTACTATTATAGAAGAAACTATATATTATTAATATATAATTTTTTATTTCGTCTTGTGCTCGTTTTCCAAGCAAACCCTAGATGTGGGCTAAACGGGGAGATTCCACCCTCATACGGGTCCGGAACCTTCGCCTCTAGGTTAGAGCGCATGCATGCGAGGGGGGACACATGCAAGCAACTATACCAACCTCTCACCACACTCACACACATATGCTAGGGGCACATGCAAGTTTTCATCTCATTCCAATGTTCTCGTGGTCTTTCTCCGGCGAAACCCTGATCTCTGTGCACACTCGGATCGTCTACCCCCCTAGACGTTCCTCTGACAGGGGTAGCCCGGCGTATCTCTCTCTTGTTTTGTGTTTGTTTAGGTCATAGGGTGATGTAAAACCATGTTGGCTCACAAGTTGGGGCACTATCCTACCCGGTTTCACCTCGACGGGGAGATTCCACCCTCATACGGGTCCGGAACCTTCGCCTCTAGGTTAGAGCGCATGCATGCGAGGGGGGACACATGCAAGCACCTATACCAACCTCTCACCACACCCACACACATATGCTAGGGGCACATGCAAGTTTTCATCTCATTCCAATGTTCTCGTGGTCTTCCTCCGGCGAAACCCTGATCTCTGTGCACACTCGGATCGTCTACCCCCCTAGACGTTCCTCTGACAGGGGTAGCCTGGCGTAGCTCTCTCTTATTTTGTGTTTGTTTAGATCATAGGGTGATGTGAAACCATGTTGGCTTCGCCTCAACGGGGAGATTCCCCCTTATACGGGTCCGGAACCTACGCTTCCGCATGCATGCGAGGGGGGACACGCACATGTGATTGAATCTTTGAACAACTTCACAAAAATTTGTGAAATATAAATTTCATGCACATGTGATAATAACACACAAACATGCAAATTTCTCAACTTGTGAGAAGATTCGACATTTTATGTGGGCGTGAAGACTATTATTCGGAGGCTACGAATCCATCCAATTGATAAAATAGAACCTAAATAATTGATACTAATAATAAATACAAATAATTTGGTAAGGAAAAAAAAGTGCATAGGTACGCCGAGGGTCACCGTCGGCGTAGGCAGGACGTACGCCGAGGGTGACCGTCGGCGTAGCCTATACCGACAGCGGCTCTCGGCGTAATGCTGACGCCGTTAGGGCCTGTCCCGGCCTGGCCAGACTGGTGCCACGTGGCCACCTCGTACGCCGAGGGCTACGATTACGCCGACGGTCACCCTCGGCGTACGCGCCGCTACGCCGAGGGCTCGGAAGCTGGGCTGGCCTGGCCCGGTGCTACGCCGACGGCCCCGACCTTTGGTCGTCGGCGTAGCTGCCGGCCGTCGGCACACAACACCATTCCTGTAGTGTTAGAGTCCTAGGAGTTTATGTTACACATATTGTACATGTGATTGACGTGGTCTGTCACGACAATACACATGAAGATCCTCGGTTGTTATTCTGTTGTAGCGATCTCTATCCTGATAGATAGATGAGATCGATCCCCTTGTAAGTTGTAACAAACTCTGTACTTATCGTCGAGCTGTTGTTGCCGACTATTTAACATGTAACCGAGCCTGAGAACAAAGGCATCGTTTTACCCAAAACATCACATGCATGAGAAGTTGTCATCCGTGAGGTAGGCGCAGTTTGGTTCGAATGCCGGAAAGCTCTTAGTAGGGAGGCACACGGCGGAGTTGAGCTAGCCCGATCGAGGAAGAGCGCATCGTCTCCAATGTCTCTTAGCTCCACCAACTTGTGGCTTTCGATGTCAACCTTGAAGACGAGGAGTCTGGTCGTAGTGGCCTCGTTGAGACGGTGATGCGGCAAGTCAATGCCTAGGTTAAGCCGTTGCGCCGCATCAATCTCCTGGTCGTTCACGACGTCTTCATCACCTTCTTGCTGGTTTGTCTCGACCTCCATTAGCATTCCATCTTTGTAATAAGCGAATAAATCAACTCTCCCTTGGCATGCCCCATTCACAACGTATTGGTAAGTGGCATAATATTTTTTACGTGGAGTATCCGTGGCTTCCCAGCTCCTCCAGACCTGCAGGAGTGTGCCAGATGATCCATAGGCGAGGTACATGTCACGAATTAATCACACGGGGCATGATCGTGGTCATCAACGGCTCACGCCCGCGCAGGTCTAAAGTAGAGATATAGAACCCCGCTCAAAAAGAATGTAGAACAAATCATCATCGTCATTGTAAAGGATGTCCCGGCCGGACGGACCAGGTACGCTCGGAGAGTAACATCCACCGTTTGCATTGTCTCCCGGCCTAGCTAGCAAAAGAGAGTCCTCCATGATCCTCCATGATCACAATCAAGACGGTTCGCCTCGGCGGCGGAGGAGATGGCGACCCGAAGATATATATACCCCATGCCGAGTCCACCTCACGTCGTGTACGAGACCGTACAAGTCCAGGGACATCAAACGACGTATGATTCGGACTTGCCATCGTCGTCGTACAAGTCTTCGTCATTGTTGTGGCCCTGGTTGATCGATCGTCTTGAGCAGAGGGAGCGCGGCCGATCTAGACGCCGGTTAGGGGGTTGATGAGGTACGGGTTGCCGGCCTCGTCCATGGTGAAGATCCAGCCGCCGGGACAAGAGAAGGTGAACCCCGCTTGTGGTGGGGCTGCCCGGGGTAGGGGACGCGGAAGGTTGCGCCGGTGGTGGGGCAGTAGATGACGAGGTCGTTGGGCCCATACTCCTGGCAGGCGTATAGCAAGCACGGCGCACACTCGAGGGCGGGAAGGTGGAAGGCGTGATGGTCGGCGTGGCGCCAGGACTTGTTGTTAAACAGTGGTTTGGTGGAAACTGGCTCAACGCATCTGGTGCATGGCCTATCATATATATATGGGTACCAAAAGGTACAATACAGATACAGTTACAATTTGTGTTACAAATATACAGTCTAACACCCTCCCTCAATCTTAATTGTGGCCTGAAGTAGTCAGTAAGTTAAGATTGCGTCTACAACCTATGAACAACGGGAGGGCCAACGGTTTGGTGAAGATATCAGCAAGTTGATCTTTGGAGGAGATGAACTTGATCTGCAGGAACTTTTTTGCAACACGTTCTCTCACGAAATGATAGTCAACTTCGATGTGTTTCGTTCGGGCATGAAATACCGAATTCGACGCGAGGTATGTAGCACCGATGTTATCACACCAAAGGACAGGAGGCTGACTGTAAGAAATCTTCAACTCTCGAAGAAGGGACTGGACCCAAATAAGCTCAGCAGTAGCATCAGCAACTGCCTTGTACTCAGCTTCAGTGCTACTACGAGAAACCGTAGCCTGTTTCCGAGCACTCCAGATGATCAAATTAGGACCAAAGAATACTGCATATCCCCCCGTGGAGCGCCTGTCGTCTGGATTACCAGCCCAGTCCGCATCACTGAAAGCCGGGAGCACACCAGAGGGTGCCAGCCGAAGATGCAGTCCATATGAAATAGTGGACCGAACATAGCGGAGAATACGCTTGACAGCAGTCAAGTGAGGCTCTCGAGGGGCATGAAGATACTGACAGACACGGTTAACTGCATATGAAATATCAGGTCGTGTGATGGTAAGATACTGAAGAGCCCCAACAAGACTTCTGTACTCAGTAGCACCATCAGCAGAGAGCAGAGTACCATCATCAGCAGAGAGAGACACAGTGGAAGACATGGGAGTAGTAGCAGCCTTACAATCCAGCATGCCAGCACGGTGCAACAGATCCTGAGAATACTTCTGCTGAGAAAGGGCAAGACCATCATGTGGATAAGTGACCTCCAAGCCAAGAAAATAATGAAGTTTGCCCAGATCCTTGACAGCAAAATCAGAACTAAGAGCCAGAACCAAACGATCAGTTGCCGCAACAGAGGAGCTGACAAGGATGATATCATCAACATAGACCAGAATGTACATGGTGACTTCTGGCCGCTGAAGGATGAACAATGAAGTATCAGCAGTGGAGGGAACAAACCCATGAGCACGAAGCGCAGAACCCAGGCGAGCATGCCAAGCTCGAGGAGCCTGTTTGAGACCATACAACGCTTTCACCAAGCGACAGATGTGTTGAGGGCGATCGGGATCAACAAATCCAGGAGGCTGACGCATGTAGACCTCCTCCTCAAGAACACCATGCAGAAACGCATTCTGAACATCCAACTGACGAAGGGACCAACCTCGAGTGACAGCAAGTGAAAGGAGCAGCTGAATCGTGGTTGGCTTGACAACAGGACTGGAAGTATTCTCATAGTCAAGACCGTACCATTACTTGAAGCCTTTAGCAACCAGCCGAGCCTTGTACCGCTCGATAGAGCCATCTGCATGTCGTTTGACCTCGAAGACCCATTTGGAATAAATGACATTAATACCTGGGCGAGGAGAGACCAACTGCCAGGTGCCATTCTAACGAAGAGCCTGAATCTCGAGGTCCATAGTAGCACGCCAGTGAGGAATACTCATCGCTGCTTGATAGTGTCGGGGTTCAGCAGTAGGATCGGGCTGCGCTTGAGCTAAGCAGGCAACGATCCATGCAACAGTGTCGTCGGTGCGTTCCTTGGGCCGATGAATACCACTTCGACTGCGTGTATGCGGACGAGGCGCAACAGGGGCGGGGGGCGGCTCATCGACGACCTCATCGGTAGAGGGGGGCGATGCTGCAGGAGACGAGCTCCCAGGCGGAGGCACAGACGGTGGCGAGGCCGGCCCAGGAGGCGTTGGCGGCGCGGTCGGGGAAGAGGCCGGCCCAGGTAAGGCAGGCGGGGGCGACCCAGGCGGTGGTGACGCCGGCCCAGTAGAGGCGGGCGATGGCGACGCACGCGGTGAAGACCGTGCGGGCGGCAGAGGAGGCGAAGGCGGCCCACGGCCAGCCGTCCGCGCAGGCGGCAGAGCAGCTGGGCCAGACAGAGCCGGAGAGGCGGCCTCGGGGCGTGTGTCCACTGCATGATCCATGCAGCGATCGACGTCGCAGCCAGCAGGAGCAGGTCCTGGCGACTCAGGTTCATGAAGGAGCTCGAGGCGAGCGCCACGTCCGGTACCTGCATCGTGGTTAGGCAATAACACAGGCGAATATGCAACATCCTCAAGTTGGTCAGGCGAGACAATGGAGTTATGAGTGGAGGTATACAACGACGGAGAGGATGGCATATTCGAAAAAGGAAACAAAGTTTCGTCAAACACGACATCACGAGAAATATATACTCTATTTGTTGGAACATGGAGACACCTGTACCCTTTGTGAAGAGCGCTATACCCAAGGAAGACACACTTTTTGGAGCGAAACTCAAGCTTACGACTGTTGTAGGGGCGAAGATGGGGCCAACAAACACAACCAAAAACTTTAAAGAAAGTGTAGTCAGGGAGTTCATTAAACAACAGTTCAAGCGGTGTCTTCATTTTTAACACTCGAGTGGGAGTACGATTAATCAAGAAACAAGCAGTGGTAAAAGCATCACTCCAAAACCGAAAAGGCACGGAGGCATGAGCAAGAAGTGTAAGGCCAGTTTCAACTATGTGTCGGTGCTTGCGTTCGACAGCACCGTTTTGCTGATGTGTGTGTGGGCATGATACACGATGAGATATCCCAAGCTTATTAAAGAAAGAATTAAGGTTGTCGTATTCACCCCCCAATTTGACTGAACATGAATGATTTTATGCTTTAGGAGTCTCTCAACATGCAATTGAAATTGTAAGAACACATTAAACACATCAGCTTTGCTTTTGAGGAGATAAAGCCACGTAAAGCGACCGTAGGCATCAATGAAACTGACATAAAATTTATGACCACTGATAGAGGTTTGGGCAGGGCCCCATACATCTGAAAACACAAGCTCTAAAGGTGTAGTAACAACTCGAGAGGAAGACACAAACGCTAACTGATGACTCTTTCCTTGTTGACATGCATCACAAACGGCTAAACTTTTATTACTAGACGAAGTAGGGAGCTCATGTCGATGCAAAACATGGCTGACTATGGGAGACACAGGATGACCAAGCCGAGCACGCCAATGGGACACCGACGTGCGGACAGCGTTGAAGACCTCCGGCGTAGACGGCGCCTCCAACGCATACAGGCCTTGATGTATGCGACCGCTAAGCAGAACCTCCCGTGTGACCCAATCCTTAACAAGGAGATAAGACGGGTGAAATTCACAAAACACGTCATTATCACGAGTAAACTTCCGAACAAATAGTAAAGGACGAGTGACAAGTGGGACACGAAGAACATTACGAAGGCGAAGCCGATGAGATGAACTAGACAGAAGGGAGGCCTGACCAACATGAGTGATGGGCATACCTGAGCCGTCAGCGGTGCAGACGTGGTCGTGGCCGCGGTAGGGCTCCTGCGCCTGAAGATGACCAGCCGCGTTGGTCATGTGCTCCGTGGCACCGGTGTCGAAGTACCAGGCGGGGTCGATCGGGTACGATGGGGTGTACCCTCCTCCGCCGGAGTAGCCACCGCCGGAGTAGCCACTCTGCTCGGCGATGGCGGCCTGTTTCTCGTTGTCGCGCCTGTCGTTGCCGATGCCGAGGAAGTCCTTCTTGAAGCGACGGTGACAACGAGAGGCGTAGTGCCCGTGGATGCCACAGAGCTGGCAGTCGACATTGGGGCGGCCGCGACGATTGGTGGACACAGGAGGACCACGGGGCTGCGGCGGCGGAGGAGGCGGGCGACCACCACCTCCCGTGGGCGGGCCAGCAGGGGGGCGCGGCTGTTTGTAGCCACCAGGAGCGGCCCCACGGTAGACCGCGTTGGCGTGGGGGTCGCCTTGCAGCTCAGCGTGATGGGCGGCGACGCGCTGCTCGGTGAAGAGGAGTCGCGAGTACAGGTCCCGAGGGGACATGGGCGTGTCACGGCCCCGGACCGCCTCAACCAGGTTGTCGTAGTCGTGGTCGAGGCCGCGGAGAACAAAGTCCGTGAACTCCTCATTGCGAAGCGGCTGCCCGATGGCGGACAGAGTGTCGGCAATTATCTTGATCTTGTTGAAGTAGACGTGTGCCGAGGAGTCGAGCTTTTTGCACTCGAGGAGTTGTTGGCGAAGGGCTGACGCACGAGCCGAGGAGTTGGCGGAGAAGTTGTCCGCCATCGTCGCCCAGACGTCGTGAGACGTGGCAGCAAAGACGACTAAGCCAGCAACACCTTCGGTCAGCGACGATTGGAGCGCAGAAAGGATGGCCTGATCCTGCGCAACCCAGGTGCGGTACGCCGGGTTCTCAGCCGAGACCCGGGCACCTGTGGTCGTGACGGCGGAGACGTAGCGGGGCGGGCACGGGTGACTCCCATCGACGAAGCCCTTAAGGTGACGACTGCGGAGGAGGGGGGATCTGCGCCCGCCAATACAGGAAGTTATCCTGCGAGAGGCGCACCGTGATGAGGTGCGTGAGTTGGTAGGGACCAGTGCTCGGACCGTCGGTGACCGGGGATCCAGCGGGGGCGGCGACATCGGCCCCGGTGGAGACGAGGGGCGGCGCTGCAACCTCGACCGCAGCCGAGGAGAGGCCGATCGACGGCGAGGCCGAGGGCACCGATGGGGACAGGGGCGGTACCGCACTAAACGGCACCAGCGGCGCCGACACATAGGACGGCGGCGGCGGGAGGAACCCGGGGGCGAACTGCGAGGCGCCGAGGTACAGGGGGCGCGAGGTTGAGGACGAAGCCATCTGGCTTGTGGTGCTGGCAGCGAGGATCGCCGCGAGCTGCGGGGGAATCATGGCAGGGGACGGGGAGGAGCCGGGCAGGGCAGCGGAAGAGGCCAAGGAAGAGCCGGAGGAGCTCATGATGGCGATCTTGGCGGCGGCGGCGCGACCGAGAGAGGCGGCGGCTGCCAAGGGCAGGGGGCGGCGGCTAGGGTTTCGAAACCTAGTCTGATACCATGTTAAACAGTGGTTTGGTGGAAACTGGTTGAACGCATCTGGTGCGTGGCCTATCATATATATATATATATATATATATATATATATATATATATATATATAGGACATATTCATACTACACCCGGGTGTAGTTACACCCACGTGTGTTTCACATTATTTAGGCAGTATCTATCATACTGAAGATATATATGGGTAGTATAAAGTATATACGAATATTTGGGCAGTATATATACTACTTTTTTGGTAGTATGTAATTTTTATTCACATACTCCTTTTGTACGTACAAATATGACGGTATTTTACATATATAGTGTAAACTATGGGTGTATTTGCAATTTTTTCACCTAACTTGTTTGAAAGTATCTTAGATATAGTATATGAACATACTCAAACAGATAAAGTATTATAAATACTTCCGTAAGGTAGTATATAAGACGTGGGCGTAGTTACACCCGGGAGTAAGAAGTATTATATATATATATATATATATATATATATATATATATATATATATATATATATATATATATATGGGTTCAAATGGTATAATACAAATACAGTTACAATTGTGTTACAAATATATAGTGTAACACGTGCAGACGGGGCGCCGGCACGCCGGAGGCTTGGGAGGTCTAGGGCCGCCATGATGGTGAGCAGGAGGTCGTCTTGCAGGGCGGACCAGTAGCCACACTCCTCGTTGTCGTGGATGTCGGCTGCTGCTGGTGGTGCAGTTAACGTGCGTTGCGTGTAGCTGTTGCCCGCGGTGGCTGCGTCTTGGACAGCGGCGTCTTGGCTCCCATTGGTGTATCCTTCCTTGGCTGGACGATTATGTATGGTAGTCACGGTAGGCTCCATGACGCCTCGCATCCATAAATACACGCCATCCACCGGTCCAAGTCGGACGGACGGAGCTCCATACCTAGTCGGACACAAAAAATTCTCGTACTTGCAAGTTCGAGCTGCAGGCTGCTCGTTCAATCTAGAAGCCGCCGTAAGTCGTGCCTGCCTCGGAGCGAATCAAATTACGCGCCCGCGGTCTTGCTTTGGTTTCTCTCTCGGCACGCCGCACAGGGCTCCCCTGTTGGTCCGGCCCATTACGAACCGCTTCTTTTTTTTTTACTTTTTTTTCTCCTTTCATTTTCTGTTTTTTTGTTGTCATTTTTTCTTACTTTTTCAGTTTGAAAAATTCAAGTTTTCAAATAATGGTTTATGTTTTCGAAATTGGTTCATGGTTAAATTGGTTCATGATTTATCCTTTTTCATTTTAAATATTTTTATTACTAAAACAACTTTTTAGATTTTAAAATCATTCATATTAAAAATGTTTGGATTTTAAAAAGCTAAAAAAAAAGCCATGTACATGGAATATCCTCGCGGCACCAGGATAATGGGTCGGCCCATCATCAGCTCGCTTCAGACGACACTTTGGCCGTGCCGCTTGAAGCGGCATTTAGCAGCTCCCTTGCCAGGCTAAGGGCGTGTTTGATTGCTTGGGCCGAATTTCCTTTTTTTGCTAGTTGGCCCGACGAATGCTGGATGAGGGGAGATTGGCCTCGGATCTAGATGAGCGTGTTATTTGGTAGCCCGTATTTTCGTCTAGGGGTGCCATATGGCCACTTTGTTTGGTTTTCCAAAATGGTTTTGGTTGATGCAAAGGTGCATGTTTGGGAACCCGCGTCTGGCCCGATATGGTTACCTCGCACGGGTAAATGGTGAACTTACCAAGTACTCACATGATGAGAGTACTCATCAGGATTTAAGGTCTTATATGATCGATCACATGAATCAGAACAACTGGTAGTACATAATCCACATGATTAGATCAACGATGACGATGTCTTTCATCATACTTTTAGCCTGTATAGGTGGAACCTATTGTTGTGGATGAACTGGATGAGTTGTAGACCGTGGAGCGAAATTGATGTTCATAACTTGTGGTGGCTTGCCCTATTGTAGAAGCTCTGCTAAGAACTTAGAGTAGGCTAATTGTGCCTACTCTAGAATCTTAAACCCCTTATGAATGTTGTGCTGATAACCCGGCATTTGTTGGCTGCACTCTTTCCATGTATTGTAGATTTTCGGTTTCTTATCGTAGTACACCACATACCAGTTGTATTTCTATGAGACATATCATATGCAAAATAAGGATCAAAACTAAAGCACTCAAATCAAATTCACAAACACAAAAGGTAAGCAAGATAAGCAAGTTAAGCACCCATGATCAGAACTAAGGTATTTTAAGTTGAGAGTTTGCAAGTTGGTAAATCACAACATTATCTACATCTAGGTATTTGTTTCATATTTTTTTTGAAATCTTCAAAATATTGTTCATGAATATTTCAAAAATCAGGTTACATGGAGCCCGAGCTCCATTTTGATTTTCCAGTGATCTTGCTCTAAACTTGGTTCAAACTAGACACCAAGTGCTATGAGTCCAAGTTTGTAGTTTTCGAGTCATTTTTTATGTTTTTCATGTTTTTGGTAGTTGTACTTCACGAATTCTGAAAATTGGATAGATGTGGGCCATTTTTCTGCATATATTTTCTTTCGTGCTATAATTTTTTTAGACCATATACGGTTTCATCCCCCGGTCTTAATTCCTGGCTCCACCACAAGCTATATTGGCCATGTAAAGTGATAGTTTTAGAACGTCTTTGGCCGTGTTTCCCAAACTGCCCCTAAATAGTGTTGTCTATCTCTACACCCTTTGTGGCGGTGTTAATGCGAGCCAACGGTCTCCGGTGTATAAATACTCCCCCCCTTGGCCTATCATGAATCCATAGCTAAAATCCTAGCGCCACCTAGCTTGCATCCTCCATCGTTCTCGCCCCGAGCTCTCATGCTGGCTAAGCGACATGCCTCGTCGTCTGCCTACCTGTTAGGAAAGGCTACCCATGCCCGAGGCGTCGTCGCGCTCCCCGCTGCCAGACCAAACCCCGCCAGACTCCTTGGACGACGACTCCGAGAACTTCGACTTCACCTCCTCGTTGGACTCAGACCACTTCGACGGGCCAGCGTGATCTACTGTGCAGCGCGTCATCTTCAACTCTTTCAAGACCGAACGAAAGAGGGCCAAGAGGGCCAATAACGCCTATCTCCACCAGGTGGTCAACCGGCACTTGGAAGAATGCGGCGCAGACATCTCCCTACAGAAGCTGTCGGTAGAGGAGAATGCCTGCCTCGTCATGTAGAGGGAGTGGCATGCCATCTTCGCATCAACACGGAGAATGAGGCCGCTGCCGCCGCTCGTGAGCAAGCCCAGATTGCTTAGAACGAGTTCTACTGGAAGTTGCAGGAGTGCACGGAGGCAGAGTAGGAACGACCAATCGGTGCACTGCCGGCCGCCGTCTAGAGGGGACGGTGTGCCACATGATGGTGAAAGCACGGCAGGCGAGGCGCGCTTTGAAGCAGATCAATCCATTTTGTAAAATTTCATCATATATTTCATCATTTTGCGGTTCGCCGGACGTCCTTTGGGGACGCTAGAGCACATTTTCGCAAACGCGCTTAGGTGTAAAAAATAATACTCTTGGGAAAAAACAGACAAGCGCCCTACACTTCAATGCAGGCCGCTATTGGTTGGCCTTTGCTCAACAACGCGTTTGGCTCGTCAACGGCTCAGCAGCAGCGCACACCCCACTCTCCCCTTTCTAGCGCCGCTGCGGAAGATCTCCACCATCGATCTCCTCGCCGCGCCGGTTGTCCTGCTAGCGGCGTGGCCAGCTCGTGGCCTTCTCTCCGGTGCAGGATCCAGGTACGACCTTCTCCGCGGCAGGATTCAGGATCCAGGACGAGTTGCCGGTTCGGCCAATTCGGAGACCTTCTCTCCGCGGCAGGATCCAGGTACGACCTTCTCTTAGTTAGTAATTTGTTCGATGGCCGTTCTTCAATTCAACTGGAGTATGAACTATGACCACGCTTTACTTAGATTCATCACTCTCTCTTTTTCCCTTTACTTCAAATTGTACTACTACCTTGATTAAGAACCTGGTCATTAAGCCCATCACTCTTTTATCATCACATTTCTGTCTATACTAGCGAATCTAACTTTTGTATTATGTAAATCAAGATGACTCTAGGTGGCACCACAATAACTTGAATGATTCACCGCATCATTTTTCCTCTATGATCTGGATCATTCTTGTCAAAAGGAGAAAAAAATAAGGAATCTGGATTTGATTTGGGGAAACATGATTGCTCTATCGCGTGATGTGAAGAAGCCAAAGAGCAGTTAAATTGGTTATACATTCGCAAAGAAAGTTCATACAATTATAAGAAAAACTTATTCTGCCCATATAAAATACTATAAACATATAATTCTCTCATGCCACAATTTCTTTCTAACAGGGGAAGACATAACATGGACTGCGCGGTGCAAATTAATATCCCACTCCAATTATTAGAGGAAATTACAGATGGTTTCTCCGAGCGCCGTATTATTGGTTTCGGTTCATCCGGAAAAGTGTACAAGGTACGTAAAGGCATATGGTTTCCTTTCATTTTTCGTGCAATCATGACTAAACAACGCCATTGGTCTTGCACTGTCTTTCCACTGAATAGGAAATATTGTCTGCCACATTGGAAAATAACATTTTCTGCTTAAGGTACGATTTATATTGCTAATTTGACAATGTAAGGTGTTGAATAGGGAGTGCATAAAGATGGGAAAAAAGTTGCTGTGAAGCTTCTTTATGGCATGCCAGGACTGAACGACGATCAATTCCAAAATGAGTTTAACTACCTTAAACGGCTTGATCATCAAAATATTGTGCGATTGGTTGGTTGCTGCAACGAAACTAAGGAAAAACTAGTCAATCACATGGGGAAACTAATTCTTGCCGAGAAGATATATACGGCCCTATGCTTAGAGTATATGCACAACGGAAGCCTTGACAACTATATTTCAGGTACAATGGTGATCTGCACTTGTAATAGTTTGCATTTTCATAAATCAATCTTATTATTTATATTTAGGAATCTTTCTTTGTTGCCACAGATGAACATAGTGGCCATAGCTGGTCCACACGCTACAAAATAATTAAGGGGATATGTGAGGGTCTAAAATACCTTCACGAGGAATTGAAACCTCCTATTTATCATTTGGATTTGAAGCCCGCCAATGTATTACTGGATGAGAATATGTTACCGAAAATCGCAGACTTCGGCTTGTCAAGGCTCTTCGGAGAAAAACAAACGCAGATCATAAGCAATGATAGAGGAACAGAGTAAGCTTAATTCTTTGCGCAAACTAAACTTTTCTGTAAACATGGAAATATTTTTGCATTAGATACATGTTAAGAGTAACACATGATGTGACATGCAGTGCGTACTCACCGCCAGAATACAAAAAAGGAGGTATAGTCTCAATAAAGTTTGACATATTCAGCTTGGGTGTTGTCATCATGAAGATAATGGCAGGACGTACGGGCTACTGCAGAAGTCATGACATATCTTCTGAGCAATTCATTGAGCTTGTGAGGATTTTTTTTGTATTTATTGAGATATGGTGTACATGCTTCATAAATAATACTTAGGTTTTTCTAAGATGCTACTATTCTTTATGTCTACACTGGTAGGTACATGGAAATTGGAGGAATAGGCTACAAGAAAGCAGGGACATGGAAATATATTCAGCACAGATAAAGGCATGCATCGAAATAGCTGTCAGTTGTGTAGAGTATGATCGAAATAAAAGGCCAAAAATAGGAGATATCATCAATAAGCTGAATGAGACGGAGAAAAATGTGTTGCTGAAAATCACCAAAGTGTCAAGTCTGTTCAGCAGAGCTACAAAGTAAGCTTAGTTCTTGATATGAACTCAATTTTTCTGCAAACAGGGAATATTAATTAGAGGAAGGTTATTAATAACATATGTGTTATGCTATACAGTGTGCCGAGGACTTTAGCCTCAGAGAGTGCAATGGAGCTTGTGTCAAAACGGATTTTAGTCCCGGAGAGTTCAAAGAACCTTGTGTTCAAACAGACTTTAAAACAGAATTTTGGCTTGGAGAGTACAGAGAAGATTGTCTCAGAGCGTACTATTTACATTCAGGAATCTTTCTCTGTTGCCACAGATGAATATAGTGGCCATAGCTGGTCCACACGCTACAAAATAATTAAAGGGATCTGCGAGGGTTTAAAATACCTTCACGAGGAATTGAAACCTCCTATTTATCATTTGGATTTGAAGCCCGCCAATGTATTACTGGATGAGAATATGTTACCCAAAATCTCAGACATCAATTTGTCAAAGTTCTTCGGAGAAGAACAAACGCAGATCATAAGCAATGATAGAGAAACAGAGTAAGCTTAGTTCTTTGTGCGAACTAAAATTTTCTGTAAACATGGAAATATGTTTTCATTACATACATATTAAGAGTAACACATATGATGTGACATGCAGCGCGTATTCACCGCCAGAATACAAAAAAGGAGACATAGTCTCAATGAAGTTTGACACATTCAGCTTGGGTGTTGTCATCATAAAGATAATGGCAGGACGTACGGGCTACTGCAGAAGTCATGACATATCTTCCGAGCAATTCATTGAGCATGTGAGGATTTTTTTGTATTTATTGAGATATGGTGTACATGCTTCATAAAGAATACTTAGGTTTTTTTAAGATGCTACTATTCTTTATGTTCTATAAATTCGTAGGTACATCGAAATGGAAGGAATAGGCCAACGCCAGCACAAGATAGAAGATGGAGTGGCAAAACGCGACATATGAATAGTTCTTCCGCAAGCAGCTACACTTTGATGAGAAACTGGAAGTACTAAGAAGGTGGCAGAAACTACGCGATGGGCCAAAAATGGACAAAAGTCGACCAAAGGCTCGTGCGTTTGTGCCTGTTAGCTGCCTCCTGCCTGCAATTGGGTAAAACTATTGAGGCAACAAGACTGCCGGCATAAGTGGGCCATGGCGGGTCGGCTGCAAGGGGGAGCGGGCTGTCTGTGGCGCCACGACATCGACCCCACATGATCACGTAAGCGGACGCCCACGGTACAGCCACGAAATTAAGTGGAATTTGCAGGCCGGCCAGCATTTAGCCCTCATCCGCTCTCTCCTCGATCAGGCGCCGGCAAGACGGACTTGTTTACAGTGAGGCGCCGCTTCTACGCTAGCACGTCTCCAGTTGTTCATCCCCATCTCTCCTCCATTCCTGCCGCTTCTCCTTCGATTCCGGTGGCCGGCGAGGTTTACAACTTGGCGGCAAACTTCACGGAAGTCCAAGAAAAGGAAGCAGTTGGATTCATGCATTATAGAGCATCTGGGCTCCAAAATTGTGCACCAGGATGGTGGGTAGGACGGTGCGTGTGTTGAATTTGTGTAAGCTTATAGGGATCGGCAACGTTGTATAGCAGTGAGGTCTTTTAGGGTGCTAATTTCTGCACATGGCAAGCTGGTTGTCTCTGAATGTGAATTCAATCAGTTGTACGTACTATTAGTCTCAGAGTACTGAATTATGTGATCAACCAGCGGTACTAGTTTCAGAGAACTGAATCACGTGATCTACCAGCCGTTAGCAGTTTGTGAGCTAATGATTGAGGTAAAAAGAGGAGGCTATTTTTGTAGTCTGCTACTTGGAGACTAGCAGTGTAGCTCGAGGTAGCAAAGCATGCAGCAGCAAGATCGCTTAGGCTGCCTTTTATTCGTCGATCCTATGTACAGATCTATCTAAAACACAACAATGCTAGCAATGCGATGATTGAAGCTGTCAGTTCAGAAAAGTTCAGTCTTTACACTATATACATTTGTGGAACAGAATATGATGCATATGATAAACTGAATTTAACCATGGTAGATGAGAGCATGTTTGATCCGTGATCTTTTGAGATAGCTAAGCATGTATGTATTGGTGATTTCTTTCATCTAAGCATATACGATTCCCGTAGCAGAGCATATCTTTTTCATCTGATGTATTGGGGATTTTTTTATCCCGCATGCTGTCCCACTTGCAGCCTTTGTTAGGAATAGACAAGTTATATTCCTCTGGGGCCAAAAGCCACAATATATAGTACAGATACATGGCAAATATGCAGGAAGCCCCCTAACATATGGGGAAAATACAATATACAGATATATACATCTAACACCCTCCCTCAAACTCATGGTGGATCCACAACACTGAGTTTGGAGAGGAAGAAATCATGCTGCGCTCTGGTCTGTGCCTTCGTGAAGAAATCCGCCAACTGTAAATCTGAAGGCACATACTGAAGCGCAACAACCTGAGCCTGCACCTGAGCACGTGTATAGAAAGCATCAACACCAATATGCTTGGTAAGCTCATGCTTGACCGGATCACGTGCAACACTAATAGCTCCTGTACTGTCAGACAAAACCAGACTGGGTGTGGTAATAGAGACCTCAAAATCCGCAAGTAACCACCGTAACCAGGTCACCTCAGCAGTCAACAAGGTCATAGCACGCAACTCAGCCTCAACACTCGAACGGGAAACCGCTGTCTGTTTCTTCGTCTTCCAAGCAATGAGCGAACCACCAAGAAACACACAGTAAGCAGAAAGTGAACGGCGATCCGAAGAATCACTCGCCCACGTAGCGTCCGAATAGCACTGAAGCTGGAGGGAGCTGGAACGAGGAAAGAAAAGGCGACGAGTGATCGTACCACGAAGATAACGGAGAACACGGAGAAGATGACTATAGTGAACAGTGGTACGAGCAGAAACAAACTGACTCAGAATATGAACAGGATAAGAGATGTCAGGACGAGTGACAACAAGATAAACAAGACTCCCAAGAAGATGACGATAACGCGTCAGATCAGAAAGAGGATCACCATCAGTAAGTTGAAGCTTAACATTAAGCTCCATAGGGGTCGCAATAGTGCGCTCATCCCCAAGAGCAGCACGAGCAAGAAGATCCTGAATATACTTTTCCTGAGAGATGTAAAAGCCATCAGAAGTGGAGGAAACCTCAATCCCAAGAAAGTATCGAAGAGGACCAAGATCAGTCATAAGAAACTGATCACGAAGACGAGCCTTAACAAAGGCGATATACTCAGGATCATCACCGGTAATGATCATATCGTCAACATAGAGAAGAAGAAGAGTGCGTCCACGAGGAGAAGTCTGAACAAACAACGCTAGGTCATGAGCACTAGGGGAGAAACCAGCAGCAGTCACTACAGAAGCAAAGCGCTCAAACCAGGCACGAGGGGCCTGTTTGAGGCCATAAAGAGAATGCCGAAGACGACAAACCATCCCCTCGGGAACAGAATACCCAGGAGGAGGCTGCATATAAACCTCCTCACTTAACTCACCATTGAGAAAGGCGTTCTGAACATCAAGCTGGGACACAGACCAGTGACAAACAGACGCAACAACAAGAAGAGTACGCACAGTGGCCATATGATCCACATGAGCAAATGTCTCATCATAGTCACGACCATGCTCCTGCTGAAAACCACCAGCCACAAGACGCGCTTTATAGCGCTCAAGAGATCCATCAGAGCGAGTCTTAATCTTATAGACCCACTTACACGTGATAGGACGAACACCGGGAGGGGGAGAAACAAGATCTCAGGTGCCAGTGCGCTCAAGCGCAGCAATCTCCTCAGCCATGGCCAGCTGCCATTCAGGATGATGCTCAGCATCCCCATAAGAAGTCGGCTCGGAGGCAACAGAAAGACCATACTGACTAGGATAGTAACGGTTGGGGTCACGACGCTGACGAACATGACGAGGAGAGGGAAGATCATCAGAGGAAGACGATGCAGGGGACGACGTGTTGGAATTATGCCCTAGAGGCAATAATAAAGATGTTATTATTATAATTCTTGTTCATGATAAAGTTTATATTCCATGTAGAATTGTATTAAGCGGAAACTTTAATACCTGTGTGGTTTGTGAACAACACCGTGTCCCTAGTACGCCTCTATGGACTAGCTCATTGATCAATGATGGTTAAGGTTTCCTAACCATAGACATGAGTTGTCAATTGATAATGAGATCATATTATTGGAGAATGATATGGTGGATAGACCCAAACTAAGCGAAGCAATTAGATCGTGTCATTGTGTTCATCTTTGCGAAGCTTTTCCTATGTCAAATATTGTATTCCTTAGACCATGAGATAATGCAACTCCCTGGTATCGGAAGAAAGCTTTGAGGTCATCAAACGTCATCCTATGAGAGGGTGATCATAAAGGTGTCTCTCAGGTGATCGGAAAGTATCTGTTGGGTTGTATGTATCGAGATGGGATTTGTCCCTCCCAAGTCCGAGAGATATACTTCGGGCCCACTTGGTAATCGATATCAACACCGCTTGCAAGCATGTGGTTAAGGAGTTAATCACAAAGTGATATCGGATTACGGAACGAGTAAAGTACTTGCTGTGAACGAGATTGAACTAGGTATGACGATACCGACGATCGAATCTCGGGCAGGTAAAATATCGCGAGACGAAGGGAATATATATATGGGATTGATTGAATCCTGGCATCGTGGTTCATCCGATATGATCATCGATGAATGTGTGGGAGTCAATATGGGTGCCCAGACCCCGCTGTTGATTATTGATAAAAGATCATGTCTGCATATTCTCGAACCCGCAGGGTCACACACTTAACGTGTCTCGACGCTAGGATAGATTGGATACTTGGTTTATGAATTTTTGTTCGGAGTCTCGGATGGGATCCGGGATATCACGAGAGGTTCCGGAATGGTCTAGAGAATAAGATTCATATAAGGCAGTGCAGTTTTTGGAGTTCGGAATTGTTCCGGATTAATCGGTATTGTACCGGAAGCTTCTAGAACCTTCTGGAAGGGGGCCAACGTGGTCCCACCTTCCGGGAGGGGGAATGGGCCTATGAGGGAGTGTCCTGGCCGCATTGGGCCAGGGGCACAAGGCCCCATAGGGCCCAGCCGATCCTAGATAAGTTTAAACTCGTTTAAACTAGAGATAGGGTTTCTAGATAAGGGATAAGTTTAAATCGTTTAAACTAGAGATAGGCTTGGAGGATGGGCAAGGGCTGGCCGCACCCCCCCTCTATATATAGAGGGCTGGTGCGCCCCCTCCCCCCCAACCTACACCTTCCTCCAAACCCTAGTTGCCCTACTGCCCTCCTCTCTCCCTCCCGACTGTTTGCAGGCGAAGCCTTGCTGCAGAAATTCTCCACCAAATACACCACGCCGTCGTGTTGTAGATCCAATCCATCTCTCCACCATACTTGCTGGTCCGAGGAAGGAGGAGACGTCGAGGTGCTGCACGTGTGCATCTCACGGAGGCACCGCCACTTGTGGTGCTAGATCGGATCGGATCGCGAGGAGGAGAAGCGAGTACGACTACATCACCCACGTTCCGACGAACGTTCCGCTGTGCGAATCTTCAAGGGTACGAAGATCTAATCCAATCTCTCTCGTTGTTTGCATCTCCTAGATTAGATCTTGGCTTTCCCTCTGTTCTCTTCCGTAGAAAATTTTGATTTACTATGCTGCGAAACCCTTCAGTGGTATCAGAGCTAGATCTATGCGTAGATGTGTTTCACGAGTAGAACGCAACATGGTTGTTGCGGGCGTTGATGTTTTCTGTTGCAAGCCTCTTGTTTGTGTTCTTCTTATGGCGCGGGATAGTGAGATTGAAGCGGTCCAGGCCAACCTTACGCGACGTCGTTCGCGAGACCGGCTCCGCACTTGACGTGTGGCTTGTACCATACATGCGGCTGGTGGATGTCAGTTTCTCTCACTATAGTTGTCATGGGATTAACACCGGAGTTTGGCAACCATAATATCACCGTTGTGGCTTTCCGTAGGTAAGAATCGTTCTTAGCATTTACTCCCATAAGCCACGTAAAACATGCAACAACAAAGTAGAGGCGTCTAACTTGTTTTTTCAGGGAGTGTTTTCTGTGATATGGTATGGCCCAAGATGTGATGTGTATATTGTATGCGATGATCATGTTTTGTAATGTTTCACGACTTGCATGTCGATGAGTACACAACCGGCAGGAGCCATATGGTTGTCTTTATAATTGTGTATGACCTGCGAGTCAACTTCTTATACGCCATGTAATAGCTTTACTTTATCGCTAAGTAGTTAGCAATAGTTGTAGTTGCTATTCGTGGTGGAGGCAATCATGGTGGAGTGATGGAGATCATGCCGGAACGCACAAGATGGAGATCTTTGCGCGAAGATTGGCTATACCATGTCACATAAAGTTATATGCATGTGATGTTTATCCTTTTATGTATCTTATTATGCTTAGATCGCGACGGTAGCATTATAAGATGATTCCTCACTTAAAGATCAAGATAAAACTGTGTTCTCCCCATGTATGCACCGTTGCGAAAGTTCGTCGTGTCCAAGCATCACATGATGATCGGGTGCTATAGACTCTACGCTCACATACAACGGGTGCAAGCCAGTTTTGCACACGCGGAAATACTTGGGTTTGACTTGACGAGCCTAGCATGTATAGACATGGCCTCGGAACACATGAACCAAAAGGTTAAGCATGAGTCATATGAATGATATGATCGACACTTCGTTGTCCACCATTGAAGCCACATCTCTTCTCGTGAAGATCGGATTAGGTGTGATGAATTTGGATCGTGTTAGTGGGAGTTCATCTAGTAATTCGATTAAGTTGAACTATTTATCATGAACATAGTCTAAATTGTACTTGCAAATACTGTATATCCAATGGCCAAGTCCAACTTCAACTTCAACGTTTTTGCTGAGAAAGAAAAGCTTAAGAACAATGGGTCTAACTTCACCAACTGGTTCCGCAATCTGAGAATCATTCTCTCTGGCGGTCAAAAGGACTATGTCCTTGAGAAAGCGTTAGGTAACCCCCCCGCTGTAACTGCGCCGGCTGATGAGAAAGCTGTCTATCAGTCGCGCAAAGATGATTATGGTGTGATTGAGAGCACCATGTTGTTTGCTATGGAACCGGAACTTCAAAATCGTTTTGAAAACTATCCCGGGCCCTTTGAGATTCTCGAGGAGCTGAAAACCATGTTTCAGACTCAGGCCCGTTCTGAGAGATATGAGATCTCTGAGAAGTTCTTTAACTGCAAGATGGAGGAAGGGAGTTCCGTTAGTGAGCACGCCATTAAGATGTCGGGCTACACTCAACGCCTTGAGCAACTGGACTGCAAGATTCCAGAGGAGCTCAAGATTGACAGGGTTCTGCAATCACTCCCTCCCAGCTACAAAAGTTTTGTAGTGACTCATAATCAGATTGGTTCCACTGATACGATCACCGAGCTCTTCGCAAAGCTGAAGGCTGCGGAGGTGGACATCAAGAAGGATAATCATGTGTTGATGGTCAACAAGCCCTCCTTCAAGAAAGGTAAAGGTGCAAAGAAGCCCTTCAAGAAAGGCGGCGGCAAGCGCGTTGCCCCTGCTGAGAAGAAGCTCAAGTCTGGTCCCAAGCCGGACACTGAGTGCTTCTATTGCAAGGACAAGGGTCACTGGAAGCGCAACTGTCCGAAGTACTTAGCGGACAAGAAGGCTGGCACCATCAAAGGTATATTTGATATACATGTTATTGATGTTTTCCTTACTAGCCCTCGTTGTAGTGCCTGGGTATTTGATACCAGTTCAGTTGCTAATATTTGTAACTCGAAACAGGAGCTGCGGAATAGACGGCGGCTTACGAGGGATGAGGTGACGATGCGCGTTGGCAACGGATCAAGAGTTGATGTGATGGCCGTCGGCACACTCTCCTTAGTTTTACCTTCGGGATTAGTTTTAAACCTTAATAAATGTTATTATGTGCCTGCGTTGAGCATGAACATTATTTCTGGATCGTGTTTATTGCAAGACGGTTATTCATTTAAATCGGAGAATAATGGTTGTTCTATTTATATGAGTAACATCTTTTATGGTCATGCACCTCTTGTGAGTGGTTTATTTCTTCTAAATCTCGAAAGGGATGAAACACACATCCATAACATTGAGGCTAAGAGATGCAAAGTAGATAGTGATAATACTACTTATTTGTGGCACTGTCGTCTAGGTCATATTGGTGTAAAGCGTATGAAGAAACTCCATTCTGATGGACTTTTGGAGTCTCTTGATTTTGAATCATTTGACACATGCGAACCATGCCTCATGGGCAAGATGATCAAAACCCCGTTCTCCGGTATGATGGAGCGAGCAACGGACTTGTTGGAAATCATACATACCGATGTATGCGGACCGATGAGTGTTTCGATGCGTGGTGGATATCGCTATTTTCTCACTTTTACCGATGACTTAAGTAGATATGGGTATATCTATTTAATGAAACATAAATCTGAAACGTTTGAAAAGTTCAAAGAATTTCAGAATGAAGTGGAGAACCATCGTAACAGAAAGATTAAGTTTCTACGATCCGATCGTGGGGGCGAATATTTGAGTTATGATTTTCTCACGCATCTCAAAGCAAGTGGAATCGTTTCACAACTCACGCCACCCGGAACACCACAGCGCAATGGTGTGTCTGAACGCCGGAATCGAACCCTATTAGATATGGTCCGATCGATGATGTCTCTTACTGATTTGCCGTTATCATTTTGGGGTTATGCATTAGAAACCGCTGCATTCACTTTAAATAGGGCTCCATCTAAATCCGTTGAGACGACACTGTATGAACTATGGTTTGGTGCTAAACCTAAGTTGTCGTTTCTTAAAGTTTGGGGATGCGAAGCTTACGTCAAGAAGTTGATGCCGGACAAGCTCGAACCCAAAGCGGAGAAATGCGTCTTCATAGGATACCCTAAGGAAACTATTGGGTATACCTTCTATCACAGAACCGAAGGCAAAGTGTTTGTCGCAAAGAACGGTTCCTTTCTTGAGAAGGAGTTTCTCTCGAAAGAAGTGAGTGGGAGGAAAGTAGAGCTAGGCGAGGTTATTGAACCTTCTCTTGAATTGGAGAGTAGCGCAGCACCTGAAATTGTTCCAGTGCCGCCTGCACCAACAATAGAGGAAGCTAATGACAAGGATCATGAAGCTTCGGACGATGCTGCTACTGAACGTCGCAGGTCGACAAGGTCGCGTGCCCCTCCTGAGTGGTACGGCAACCCTGTCTTGACTGTCTTGTTAGTAGAAGATAGCGAACCTACGAACTATGAGGAAGCGACGATGAGCCCAGACTCTGAGAAATGGCTAGAAGCCATGAAATCCGAATTGGGATCCATGAGCGAAAACCAAGTATGGACTTTGGTGGACCCTCCTAGCGACCGAAAGGCCGTTGAGTGCAAATGGATCTTCAAGAAGAAAACGGACGCGGATGGTAATGTTACCGTCTATAAAGCACGGCTTGTTGCGAAAGGTTTTCGACAAGTTCAAGGTGTTGACTACGATGAGACTTTCTCTCCCGTAGCGATGTTTAAGTCCATTCGGATTTTATTAGCAATTGCTGCGTTTCATGATTATGAAATATGGCAAATGGATGTCAAGACTGCTTTCCTCAATGGCAACATTGATGAAGAGTTGTATATGATGCAACCCGAAGGTTTTATCGATCCTAAGGATGCTGATAAAGTATGCAAACTTCAGCGTTCCATTTATGGACTGAAGCAAGCGTCTCGGAGTTGGAACCTTCGTTTTGATCAAGTGATCAAGAGCTTTGGATTTGTTCCAAATTGCTACGAAGCTTGCATCTACAAGAAAGTGAGTGGGAGCTCGTTGACGTTTCTGGTACTATATGTGGATGACATATTGATTATTGGAAATGACATCGACATGCTTAACGATGTGAAGAGTTATTTGAACAAGTGTTTTTCAATGAAAGACCTAGGTGAAGCTGCTTATATATTGGGCATCAAAATCTATAGAGATAGACAAAGACGCCTGATACCTTTAAGCCAGAGTACATACCTAGACAAAGTTCTGAAAAGGTTCAGAATGGATAAGGCATTGAAAGGTTCAGTGCCTATGTTGTCAGGTAAGATATTGAGCAAGGCTTAGTGTCCAGCTACGGTAAATGATAGGGAAGCTATGAGCAAAGTGCCTTATGCCTCGGCCATAGGTTCCATCATGTATGCCATGCTGTGTACTAGACCGGATGTGTCCAATGCTCTTAGTTTGACGAGCAGATATCAAAGTGATCCAGGAGTGGAACACTGGACAGCCGTGAAGAACATCCTAAGGTACCTAAATAGGACTAAAGAAATGTTCTTAGTCTATGGGGGTGATGAACAGCTCGTCGTAAAAGGTTACGTCGATGCTAGTTTCGACACCGACAAGGATGATGCTAAATCTCAGACAGGATACGTGTATATTTTGAATGGAGGAGCTGTGAGCTGGAGAAGCTGCAAGCAAAGCGTGGTCGCGAGATCTACAGTAGAAGCGGAATACATGGCTGCTGCAGAAGCGTCAAGTGAAGGAGTTTGGATCAGAAACTTCATCACTGAGCTTGGCGTGGTTCCAAGTGCATTGGACCCACTGGAGATATTGTGTGACAACACTGGCGCCATAGCACTCGCTAAGGAACCAAGATATCATCCAAAGACCAAGCATATCAACCGCAAGTTTCATATAATCCGAGATTATATAGCAGATGGAGATCTGAAGATTAGCAAAGTACATACAGATCTAAATGTCGCAGATCCATTGACTAAACCTCTTCCACGTGTAAAACATGATCAGCACCTCAGTGCCATGGGTGTGAGATTGTTGCCAGATGTAAACTAGATTATTGACTCTAGTGCAAGTGGGAGACTGTTGGAATTATGCCCTAGAGGCAATAATAAAGATGTTATTATTATAATTCTTGTTCATGATAAAGTTTATATTCCATGCTAGAATTGTATTAAGCGGAAACTTTAATACTTGTGTGGTTTGTGAACAACACCGTGTCCCTAGTACGCCTCTATGGACTAGCTCGTTGATCAATGATGGTTAAGGTTTCCTAACCATAGACATGAGTTGTCAATTGATAATGAGATCATATCATTGGAGAATGATATGGTGGATAGACCCAAACTAAGCGAAGCAATTAGATCGTGTCATTGTGTTCATCTTTGCGAAGCTTTTCCTATGTCAAATATTGTATTCCTTAGACCATGAGATAATGCAACTCCCTGGTATCGGAAGAAAGCTTTGAGGTCATCAAACGTCATCCTATGAGAGGGTGATCATAAAGGTGTCTCTCAGGTGATCGGAAAGTATCTGTTGGGTTGTATGTATCGAGATGGGATTTGTCCCTCCCAAGTCGGAGAGATATACTTCGGGCCCACTCGGTAATCGATATCAACACCGCTTGCAAGCATGTGGTTAAGGAGTTAATCACAAAGTGATATCGGATTACGGAACGAGTAAAGTACTTGTTGTGAACGAGATTGAACTAGGTATGACGATACCGACGATCGAATCTCGGGCAGGTAAAATATCGCGAGACGAAGGGAATATATATATTGGATTGATTGAATCCTGGCATCGTGGTTCATCCGATATGATCATCGATGAATGTGTGGGAGTCAATATGGGTGCCCAGACCCCGCTGTTGATTATTGATAAAAGATCATGTCTGCATATTCTCGAACCCGCAGGGTCACACACTTAACGTGTCTCGACGCTAGGATAGATTGGATACTTGGTTTATGAATTTTTGTTCGGATTCTCGGATGGGATCCGGGATATCACGAGAGGTTCCGGAATGGTCCGGAGAATAAGATTCATATAAGGCAGTGCAGTTTTTGGAGTTCGGAATTGTTCCGGATTAATCGGTATTGTACCGGAAGCTTCTAGAACCTTCCAGAAGGGGGCCAACGTGGTCCCACCTTCCGGGAGGGGGCATGGGCCTATGAGGGAGTGTCCTGGCCGCATTGGGCCAGGGGCACAAGGCCCCATAGGGCCCAGCCGATCCTAGATAAGTTTAAACTCGTTTAAACTAGAGATAGGGTTTCTAGATAAGGGATAAGTTTAAATCGTTTAAACTAGAGATAGGCTTGGAGGATGGGCAAGGGCTGGCCGCACCCCCCCTCTATATATAGAGGGCTGGTGCGCCCCCTCCCCCCCAACCTACACCTTCCTCCAAACCCTAGTTGCCCTGCTGCCCTCCTCTCTCCCTCCCGACTATTTGCAGGCGAAGCCCTGCTGCAGAAATTCTCCACCAAATACACCACGCCGTCGTGTTGTAGATCCAATCCATATCTCCACCATACTTGCTGGTCCGAGGAAGGAGGAGACGTCGAGGTGCTGCACGTGTGCATCTCATGGAGGCACCGCCACTTGTGGTGCTAGATCGGATCGGATCGCGAGGAGGAGAAGCGAGTACGACTACATCACCCACGTTCCGACGAACGTTCCGCTGTGCGAATCTTCAAGGGTATGAAGATCTAATCCAATCTCTCTCTCGTTGTTTGCATCTCCTAGATTAGATCTTGGCTTTCCCTCTGTTCGCTTCCGTAGAAAATTTTGATTTACTATGCTGCGAAACCCTTCACGACGATGAAGAGGGAATAGGATAGGAGGACTCCGGAGAACGAGGAGAACTAGGAGAACTAGACGGAGCAGAGGAGGATGGTGTCGAAGAAGAGACATTAGGGGGAGAAGATCCTGAAGAAGACACAATAGGGGTAGAAGGAGATGTATCGGGAAAGAGAAGAAAAGAGATATCTTCCACCGGGTAAGTACCAGCGGTGGGACGAGGATAGAAAGGACGCATCTCATCAAAAGTAACATCACGAGAGATACGCATCCTACGACCAACATGGTCCCAACAACGATAGCCCTTATGCTCATCACTGTATCCGAGGAAGACACACTCAACAGACTGAGCGGTCAGTTTGGTGCGTTCGCGAGGAGCAAGGAGAACATAGCAAACACAACCAAACAAGCGAATCATGGAGTAGTCTGGAGACTGTCCAGATAGGAGCTCAAGAGGGATACCACCCTGCAAGGCGGCAGAAGGCTGAATATTGATGAGGTAAGCCGACGTAGCGATAGCCTCAGCCCAGAAATGCGGCGGGAGAGAAGAAGCAATCATCATAGCACGAGTGGTCTTAAGAAGATGGCGATGCTTACGCTCAGCAACGCCATTCTGGGCATGTGCGTCAGGACAAGAGAACTGAGCAAGGGTGCCCTGCTCAGCAAGAACACCTCGCAACATCTGGGAGATATACTCACCAGCAGAATCAACACGAAAAACACGGATGGGGGTAGAATACTGAGTATGGACCATGGCCGCAAAACGCTGATATATGGAAAGCACTTCACTACGAGAGTGCATAAAATACAACCAAGTGTACCGAGAAAAATCATCGATGAATAAAATATAGTAGCGATGACCCCCTTTCGAAGCGAAAGGAGCCGGACCCCAAACATCGGAATGAACTAAATCAAAAGGTCGCTGAGATACAGACGCGCTAGTAGGATAGGGAAGTTGAATCTGTTTACCCAACCTACAGCCCTGAAAATGCAAAGACCCATCTCCTGAGACAGACCCCAGAAGACCACGATGAACTAATGATGACAGGCGAGAGTCACAGAGGTGACCAAGACGATGATGCCACTGCTGAAAGGAGCTGGTAGTAGAGGCGACAACCGGAGAAGAACTGGCAGATGAGGTGGCAGCGGAAGGAACACGAAGCCAGTCTAACTCCCCAAGTCCTGAAGAGTCACGACTGCGAGGGCTAGCTCCAACCAGGGCCTGTGTGCGACGGTCCTGGACAATACAAGAATCAGCATCAAGAATGACGCGACAACCAGAGTCAGTAAGCTGGCTAGCAGAGAACAGATTTATCTTAAGAAGAGGGACATGAGAAATATCAGGAACAAAAAAAGAAGAAGTAGAAAGGGTGCCCCGACTAGAAACAGGAAGAGAGGTACCATCAGTCGTAAAAACACGGACAGGAGAAGGGAGAGAACGAAGAGCTGACAGAAAAGAAGACTCAGATGTCATATGAAAAGAAGCTCTAGAATCCAGATACCACGAAGACGTACCTGACTGTGTAGAAGGTGGTGGTCGCACAGTGCCTGAAGAGTCAGTCACAGAACCAGTAGTGCCCATCGAAGAAGAGAGCCTGTACCAGCAATGTCCTGATCAGAGAGAGCAGCTGCTGAAGACCCGGAAGGAGCTGACTGTCCACGAGCCTGGTGCTGCTGACGTAAACTGGGGTCCCGTGTATAACAGGTGGCCCAAGTGTGGCCATCCCTGTTGCAGTAAGAGCAGTGACGAAGAGAACCATGACGACCCTGACCACGAGCCTGCTGGTGCTGACTCTGACCCTGAGGCTGCTGGTGCTGAAGCTGACCCTGACGCTGACCTGGAGGAGTGGGTAGAATCGGCGGCGGCGGCACAGGGGACCGCGACTGAGTCGAGGGAGCAGACGGCAAAGAAGCACCACGAGTAGCAAGCACAAACGGAACTGCAAGAAGACCAGCACTACGGAGACGGGTCTCCTCAGCCCGAAGCTCAGACAACACCTCAGAGAGCGGAACACGACCACGAGCATTCAGCTGAGCACGCCGGGGCTCAAACTCCTGGCGAAGCCGAGACAGAAACTCATAGATGCGGTGAAACTCCAAATCCGAGCGCACAATCTGGCAGCACGAGCATGTGCCACAAACAGCAGTACGGAGAGAATCAAGCTGACGCTAGATAGCAGCACTCTGAGTATATAACTCATCAATAGTGGAATCACCCTGCTGAAGAGCATGCTCCTGGCAAACCACAGACAGGTAAAGAGCATCCCCAGATGGATGATATCGCTGATGAAGATGTGCCCACTGAGCAGCAACAGTAGGGAGACTCATGAACTCGGCAGCATATTGGGGCAGAACACTGGAGGTGAGAACAGCAGCAGCACGAGCATCCTCATCGACCCACTGAGTGTAGGCAGTCAGAGCGTGGCGATAGGTCTCGAGATCAACGGAGTACTATTTGAGCTTCAGGTCATAAGCAGCAACAGCACTATCATCGGCACTCTGAGCAGCATCCTTGGCCTCCTGAGAAGCATCAGCACCGAGAACAATCGGCGTCGGCGGAAGAGGAGCCACAGGAGCAGGGGACACGACGGACATGAGACCTCGCCGGAGAGCACACCCCAAAGACGGAGACCGCGCATGTGAACGCGCATGAAGGCAGCGAAATCAGGATAATTCGCGCCATCGAAGATCACCGGGCAGCGAGGAATCGCAACATAGCCCGATGCAGAAGACATCTCTCTCTCTCTCTCTCTCTCTCTCTCTCTCTCTCTCTCTCTCTCTCTCTCTCTCTCTCTCTCTCTTTTAACTCGGATCGGCGGGTGCACGCAAGAAGTGGAGAGGCCAAGCGAAGCTGGTGGGGGCCAATAGGCAGTGGGAGGGCGGGTGGATCGGTTGGTGTAAAACAGCAGAAGGCAACAGATCGGGCCCACGCACGCAGGTGGTGGCGGCAGAGCAGGGCAGCGGAGCGGCGGGTGCGTGCAGGAGGTGGCGGTGCGGTGCCCAATCGGTGCTGGTGGGGGCCGGCGCCAGTGGGAGGGTAGGGCGGATTGAGGTGTAGATCCGATCTGACGAAAGGACAAGAACAAATCGGAAACAGAGGACAAGAACGAAAGACCTCACGTAGGCGGTCAGAACGGGAACCGGCGGGTGGCCGGGGCGAGCTGACGGCAGCGATCACAAGCAGAGGATCGGTGGGCACGGGAACCCTAAAACCGGCTCTGATACCATGTTAGGAATAGACAAGTTATATTCCTCTAGGGGCCAAAGGCCACAATATATAGTACACGTACAGGGCAAATATGCAGGAAGCCCCCTAACATATGGGGGAAATACAATATACAGATATATACATCTAACAGCCTTCATGACGGGTACCCTCTCTGGTTCCTCTCTTCCCCTCATCCGGAGGCTGCACTGCACCTCCTAGAGTGTGTGTGTGTGTGAGAGAGAGAGGGGAAGGTAGTCTAGGTGTAAAGGGAGTTCCCCTAGTGGAATCTTGCTATATGCCGCAAGGAGTTAATGCGGTACAACCAAGCTACGCCTGGTGTCCAACGGTGGTGCCGCTTCTTACCATGGAGCTTTGGAGGTCAGAGTCGGAGATGGGAAGATGTAGGTATGCAACGCTCCTTTTCAATAAGCTCGAAATGTAGCCTCCAGATCTGGAGATGAAGGCCATGCATGGTGAAGGCAGTGGATTTTCTACCCTTTCTTTTCTTTAGCCATTGGGTAGATGGAGGTGTCGTGATATTGCCGACGTACGCCATGGAAGGATCCTCATAGAGCGTGTTTAGAGAGGTGGGAAAGACGGCAAGTTGGCGGGTACGAGGTAACATAGCTTACCCAGCTTCAGATCCTACAACGGTGGCGGAATCCTACTCTTACTATAAATCACTATAAATGGCAATAAGCCGAGTTACAGAGATAGGTTCGTTGTGCGAGGTGTGAAAATCGATGTGCCCTAAAGGCTCCTAGAGGTGGGCGCCAGAACTTAGGGTTATAAGAAAAAGTCCTAACCGGACAGGTTACAGAATTCTATACTAACACGAACTAGTCTTTGTGTCTTGCACTCTAAGACTCCGGGCCGGGTTGGTCAATGACTATATCATAGCCTTTCTTTATCCGGCATGGTCCTTCCTCTATGTAGATGGAGGGCCATCTTTGCATCAACACGAAGAATGAGCCTGCTGCCACTGCTCGCGAGAAAGCCCGGATTGCTCAGAACAATTTTTACTAAAAGTTGCGCGAGTGCACAGAGGCAGAGCGAAATGACCAACGGTGCACTACCGGCCACCATCCATATGCGGTCGCCTAATGGTGAAAGCACGGGAGGCGAGGCACGCTTAGAAGCAGATCGATCCATTTTCTAAAATTTCATCATACATTTTAATGAATTTCATTTGGCACGCTTAACGGTTCACCGACATTTTTGGGGAGGCTATTGTAGATGCTTATAGCAACTCTAGCAGACCCCTTAAAAGTGCGGAATCAGACCAAAAAACCATATAACCCTCGGATTAGATTTTTTTAGGGGGGCCAAGAAAAATGCCCCTCGAAACCACATATTCTCAGGTTTCGACCACGACCTGGAGGCGACCCGTATCGCTGCGAATCGTTGGCGGGAAGGACATTTTAGCTTGTTCTCCTTCCTTCCACGTCCACCCGTCACCGCCGCCGAGCGCCTCCGTCGACTCAGACCCGGCAGATGAATTCTGCCCGCCGAGACGGCCTTCGCTACTCGACTATGACGTTCCCAACCTAAGCTATGACAGAAATTGATCCGGGACGGAGATCTACCTCGAGGCGGAAATAGACTAATTCATTGAATGAGTTCATCCTACAACAAGCTACGATACATAAATCTAGTTAACTATTTCACTTCCACTTTTGCTGCCCTCACCGTCCTCCTCCCCCATGCCGTCGGCATTGTCCTCCTCGTCAGACGGAACCTCCACGATTTCAGCATTGTTTGCCACACGGAGGACCTCTTCACGGCGAGCAACAGCGATGAGGTGTACTTGGTGCGGCCAAAGACGGACCAGAACCGCTCCCTTCCTTCCCGATTGTAGAGATACGGGTGCACCAGCCACCCTTAAACGACGAGCAACCCTAGCTTCGCCTTCCGCTCCATCTTGAACTTCGCCGCCCAATAGGGGCTCGTATCCGCGTACCGAGGCATCGCCCTCTTCCACGCGTCATCTGGCGGCGATGCGCCTCGATGTTCCTCCCCATCTCGAATCGGCCCGGGAGTGGCGCCACCGGCACACCCGCGTAGCTCATTCGCCAACCATAGAGCACCGTCGCACTCGGTGGCGTGACGATGTCATAGTGCGCGAACATCACCGCCTCGTAGAAGTTGAGTGTCGGCGCCTCTATGGCAGCGCAGTGGGGAGTGGAGAGGGATGGGATGGATCGCATCGGCGCCTCCTATTTGTACACGAAGATGGACAGAATCAAAATGGAATATTCATTTTTCTTATTCGGGTATATGGGTTATGTTCCACCCGTCACGCGCAACCCGAAAAAATGGAAAAACTCGACCTAAAAACATGATTTCTGGTTCGGGATTTTAAGGGGTCTGCAAAAGTTGCTCTTAGAACACCAAACACGTTTAAATGTAAAAAAAATACTCTTGGAAAAAATTAGACAAGCCGCTATTGGCTGGACTTTGCTCAACAAAGAACCAGTACTCTACTTCCAAGTAAATTGCAGTAAGTTACCACAATTCAGGCTGTTAGAACGAGTCAGTACCAACATTCCTAATTTTTGCGAGTCAGTACCAAGTTTTGGACACAATGTTGCAAATCACACTAATTTTTAGCTAATAGCATTTTAACGTGTTTTCTGACAAATGGGACCCTCGAATAGAGCCCCTCTATCTCCTCCACCTCGCCGTCCAAGATGTGGTTCTTCCAGGACCTCTTTGGCTCGATTTTACTATGCGGGGCTGAGGTCATTGGTGATCAGCGCCGTCTTGGAGGCATCCGTCGGGTGGACTTGCACCTTCTTTGTGTTGATGGTGGAGTCGAAGGACATGTCTGGTGCGTTCTGTCTTGCGACTGGGGGTGCCCCGTTGTCCGTCACCTCGTGGAGCCTTACGAGCTCTTCCTGCATGCCGAATGACTGGGAAATTCTATTGAAGTCCATGTCATAGCGGTCCGATCGGGTAAAGCTCCCGTGGGCCGTGATGACCCCCTGGGTCCTTGCATCTTGAGTAGCAGGTACGCGTAGTACGGTACTGCCAGGAATCGTGTGAATGCCACGCGCCCGAGGATGGCATGGTATTGTGATGGCCAGTCCACCACTTTGAACTCGAGTCGCTTGCATCAGAAGTTATCCGGCTTGCCGAAGATGACGTCGAGCCATATCTTTCCCAGGGAGAATATGCCCTTCCCTGGGACGATGTCGTGGAATGTTGTGTCGGACTGTTCCAGGCTGCACAGCGGGATCCGCATTGCTGCTAGGGTGCTAGCGAACATCAGGTTGATGCTGCTGCCGCCGTCCATGAAGACGCGGCTCATGTCGAACCCTCCGATCTGCGCCTCAAGCACCAGGGCAGCATGGCCTAGCGAGGGACCTGGCAAGGGTGATCCGAACGGCTGAATGTGATGCAGGATTCCGATCCGCTGAGGTACTCAGGGATGGCGGGTGGGGCGGTCACAGCCAGATTGATCTGACGGGTGATTTTCTTCTGCACCCTGTTTGTTGGGCGCCCTTTTTGGACCATCAGTGATCCTTTCGGCGTGGGGTACCCGTGCCCACCGTTATTCTGCGCGGGTGCGTTTGGGTGGTTCGAAGGTCCCGCAGGTGGTGGTGGAGGAGCTCCATGTGCGATCTCACCTGGTGCGGGTGCGTTCCTGTATCCAGGGTTCGGGGCTTGCTGCCGTATCTGGGCCATGCTCTCGCTGAGTTTCTAGAATTCGCGGCAGTCCTTGAGCATGTGACTTGCTTCCTTCTTACCATCCTGCTTGTCGATGTAGAAGTGGATGGTGCATGGACCCGACAGTTTGTCGTATGCTAAGGGTTCGTCGTCACGGCCGCGACGCTGCCATGACTGTGTTGGGCGCCCTCCGTCGCGTAAGTTGCTTCCGCGGTATCCGCCGCTGATGCGGTTGCCATCGCTGCGGCGGTCGGCGTAGCCAGCCGCGATCATGTCAGGTCCATTGCGATTGTCGTAGACGCGCGATCTTCTCTTGCTACGGCGTTCACGTCGCCTGCCGTAGTCATATTCCTCCTCTGAGTGCGCTCGGTGGACGGAGTCCTCTCCATCTGCCCACCTATTGGCGATGTCCATGAGGTGGTCAAGTGTCTTGGGCTTGATGCGCCCAAGTTCTTCCTTGAAGTCCTGGCGTTTGACGCCGTCCTTGAAGGCGTCGATAGCTCTCTACTCAGAGTTGTGCGCCACGGAATTCTTGGTGTTGGACCAGCGCAGTATGTACAAGCGAATGGATTCGCCCGTTCGTTGGGTGCAGGACCGCAGCTCCTTGATCGAGGCTGGCCTCTTGCTGGTGCCCTTGAAGTTTCGGATGAAACTATACGCCAGTTCCTCCCAGCTTCGGATGGATCCCGATGATAGGCTGCTTAGCCAGATTCGGGTTGCGCCTGTCAGCTACAGCTGGAGGCATTGCAGGGCGGTGTCCTTGTTCCTGCCATGTAGCTTGACGGACGATAGGTGGTCGCTGAGCCACGCCTTGGGGTCCTATGTGTCGTCGAACGTCGGAGTGTCCGAAGGAAGCTTGAAATTCCGTGGCAACCGTGTCCGCCGAACAGATCTGCTGAAGCATCAGGCTCCGTAGAGTTCTCCTTCATCTTCGTCCATCTCAGATTCAGACGAGCATGCGCGCTTGACGCACGCTTTGTCGATTTTGCGCTGGGTGAGCTCGCTTCGAGCGTCGTAATCACGGCTGCGATGGTGCGAGCTCTTGCGCCTTCGAGGAAGGTCATGCTCTTCATCTTCGGATGAAGGTGTTGGGCTACGGTTGAAATTGACCATAGCCTTCTTCTTTGGCTCCGCAGGAGCTTCTCCGTGGAGCGCAGCTCAAACAAGTCCGAGTCCGGTAAGCGCAGACTTGTGCATTGCCCTTTTCGGTTCCCCCTCCGGAGGTGGATGGGATGCGAGGTACGTGGTGGCTGCCATGATCACAGCTTGCGGCGTCTTCGGGATGACGTTGCCGTTGGCATCCATCTCCATGAAGGACGCGTTGAGGGCCCGGGTCACCTCGCGACGCTCCTTGGGGTCCATGTTCTCCGTCCGAGAACGGTGCTTGTTGCCATGGTTGTCGTGCGAGCTGGAGCCAATGCCCATGGTGGAGAGTGCGGTTCGCCACGCACTAGACTCCGAGGCTGCTTGCTTGCGTTTGTCAATCACCTCTTGCATCTTCACCTCCTTCTTGTGCTCCTCGACTAGGAGCATGTGGTATGCCATCAGCAGGTCCCGTGAGGCACCCACAGGCAAGATCTTGTTGCCTTCTACGGCTTCACGTGCTTGATCCCATCCTTCCTCGCTGAGGCGGATGACCCGATCGGTGTCGTACCCATTGGACAGTGGGGACTGGCTTCTTCTTCTCTCGCCGTTTCTACCCTGTGGGTTGGGTGGCGGGTTAGGTGCGTGCTGCTCCGCATCACTCTGGATGACTACGGCGCATTGGTAGCGTTCGTAGATTGGATTGCTGCTGCCGCAGCTTTCGAATCCGGAACCGTAGGTCCCTTCCTCCGATGGTGGCTCGCACAGATCTGAGTTGCAGCTCTTGCTGTCATAGGACTCATCTGTTGATGGCGATGTGCGTAGCACGGGGTGTGGGGCCCATGAAGCGGGCCTGGTCGACGGCAGGGGCACTCGCTCTGGGAGGCGGAGAGTGCCAGTCTGTCCCACCTGGAAGCAGAAGCTCCCGAACAGGATCTCGAGTCCGTCGCCAATGGGCTCGAAGTCATTCATGGTGGCTGGCGAGTGGGCGGTGAAGTTGAAGGCACCGAAGAGGAGATGACTCTCCGTCGCCGTGGAGTTGTAGATCGTTTTGGTTGGGACCGTCACGATTGCACAATCAGTGCCCCCAGTTCCCACAGACGGCGCCAATTGACGAGGATTAATCTCGTCAATGCCCATTGTTATGAGCTTGGGTTTTGGAGAAGATGGGGATGCTGGAGATCGCGGAACGGTTAGCAAACAAGCAACATAAGGACACGGGTTTACCCAGGTTCAGGCCCCCGGAGGGAAAACCCTACTCCTGCTTGGCTGCTCTTGATTACGGCGGAACCGAAAAGTATAAGAGCAATCTGGCGTGGAGGTGTGTATGCGGTGGTATGCGAGAGAGCCTCCTCGTTATACCCTCCTAGCCTTTATATACAGATAGGCAGGTCCCGGGCACAGATCAAGTCAGTTACAAGTTTTAGGGTTACCCCTTTGAATATTCTATCTACTCTAGTCTTGCTCTCCAAGGATCCGAAGGCGTCATGGACCCTGGCCACCCGAAAATCTTCATGGGCTGACGCATATTTGTCGTGTGCCTTCCTTGGGCTGGACCAGGTATGCTAAGATCGTGTACCCGCAGAGTATAACCATGTCAGATTAGTCAATAAAAATTGCCACGGTGAAAGATGAGCTGAGCTGGACGTGAGGCGCACATGTTAGTCCTCTTCCTCTTTATATCACCCCCGACACCAATGACAGGGGCGTAGAAGCCGGCTCGCCCTACCCTGCCGTCGCCCCACTACTGCGTGCCCGCCAGCCACTGGCCTCCCCCTGCTGCACCGTTGTCGTCCTTGTGAAGGAGGAGGTGCCAGTCGAGGTCCTCGACGAGGATGAGCGAGCGCGGGTGGTTCGCATGAGCAGCGCGCGGAGGTCGCCCGCTCGTGACAGGTCGACGTCATACACGTCGTAGCCGAGGAACTGCGCCATGGCCGCCACGAAGGTGGACTTGCCGATGCCGGGCGGGTCGTGGAGGAGGTAGCTCCGGCGCCAGACGCGGCCGAGCCGGTGGTAGTAGGCGCGGCCCTTGGCGAAGGCCTCGAGGTTGGCGCGCACGCGGGCCTTCAGGTCTGGGTCCATGGCCACCGTGTTGAGCGTGGCCGGGTGCGTGAATGGTGCCGACGCCCACTGCGGCTCGCCCGTGCGCGCGTCGAAGCTCCCGACGTTCGCGTACAGCTGAAGCTCGCGCCGCCGCTGCTCCATCTCGTCGGCCACAGACTCCACGTGTTGCAGGTAGGGCCGCAGCACGCGCGTCCGGTCGTGCCGCCGCACGCGCAGTACCAGCGCCTCATTGTCGCGGCGGTAGGTCTAGGCGAGGCGCGCGCCTTGGAATGCGTTTCGCGCGGTGTGGCCTGGGCCGACGTGGAGCGAGAAGCCGTCGTTGGTCTTCTTCCTCGGCGACGCGGATGAGGAGAGAACGGAGGCGACGTCGGCGCCTCGAGCGACTGCAGCGAGGACACGTACGCCTGCGGCCTTGGCGAACAGAGGGTTCTCCTCCCTCTCAGCGCCCCCGTCAACGCAGAGTTTGCTCTCAGCGCCCCCATTCTCCTCTCAGGTCAGCTCATCCTCCACCGTGACAATTTTTAGTGACTAGTCCGCTCTGTTCAATGAATTCCATTTGTCAGAAAACACGTCAAAATGCTATCAGCTAAAAATTAGTATGATTTGAAGCGTTGTATTCAAAAGTCGGTACCGGCTCGCAAAAATTAGGAATATTGGTACCGACTCATTTTGACAGCTGTTGTGGTAGCTTTTTACAGTTTACTCTCTACTTCCAGCAGCATTCCGCGTTTGGCTCGTCAACGGCTCAGCAGCAGCGCACACCCCACTCTCCCCTTTCTAGCGCCGCTGCGGAAGATCTCCACCATCGACCGATCACCGCAGGAACTCCTGGTACGTGTACTCTTCCTCGCGGCGCCGGACGTGCTGCCAGCGGCGTGGCCAGCTCGTGACCTTCTCTCCGGTGCAGGATCCAGGACGAGTTGCCGGTCCGCGCACCTCCTCCTTGCCACGCCGGACCTGCTGCTAGCGGTGCGGCCAGTTCAGAGGCCTTCTCTCCACGGAAGGATCCAGGTACCACCTTCTCTTAGTTAGTAATTTGTTCGATGGCCGTTCTTCAAGTCAACTGTAGTATGAACTATGAACTACGGCCAGTTCAGAGACCTTCTCTCTTTTTCCCTTTACTTCAAATTGTACTACTACCTTGATTAAGAACCTGGTCATTAAGCCCATCACTATTTTAATTATCATCACATTTCTGTCTGTACTAGCGAATCTAACTTTTGTATATGTAAATCAAGATGACTCTAGGTGGCACCACAATAACTTGGATGATTCACCGCATCATTTTCTCTCTGTGTTCTGGATTTTTCTTGTCAGAAGAAGAAAAAATAAGGAATCTGGATTTGATTTGGGCAAGCATGATTGCTCTATCGCGTGATGTGAAGAAGCCAAAGAGTAGTTAAATTGGTTATACATTTGCAAAGAAAGTTCATACAATTATAAAGAAAGCTTATTCTGCCCATATAAAATATAAACATACAAGTCTCTCATGCCACAGTTTATTTCTAACAGGGGAAGCCATAACATGGACTGCGCGGTGCAAAATAATATCCCACTCCAATTATTAGAGGAAATTACAGATGGTTTCTCCGAGCGCCGTATGATTGGTTTCGGTTCATCCGGAAAAGTGTACAAGGTACGTAAAGGCATATGGTTTCCTGTCATTTTTCTTGCAATCATAAAAGTTGGTGTCTGCTATCTCCCACATTACCATCCAGTTCTTCTGATCTTGTTAAAGACTAAACAACGCCATTGGTCTTGCACTGTCTTTCCACTGAATAGGAAATATTGTCTGCCATATTGGAAAATAACATTTTCTGCTTAAGATATGATTTATATTGCTAATTTGACAACGTAAGGTGCTGAATAGGGAGTGCATAAAGATGGGAAAAAGGTTGCTGTGAAGCTGCTTTATGGAATGCCAGGACTGAACGACGATCAATTCCAAAATGAGTTTAACTACCTTAAACGGCTTGATCATCAGAATATTGTGCGATTGGTTGGTTGCTGCAACGAAACTAAGGAAAAACTAGTCAATCACATGGGGAAACTAGTTCTTGCTGAGAAGAGATATACGACCCTATGCTTAGAGTATATGCACAACGGAAGCCTTGACAACTATATTTCAGGTACAATGGTGATCTGCACTTGTAATAGTTTGCATTTTCATAAATCAATCTTATTATTTATATTCAGGAATCTTTCTCTGTTGCCACAGATGAATATAGTGGCCATAGCTGGTCCACGCGCTACAAAATAATTAAGGGGATCTGTGAGGGTCTAAAATACCTTCACGAGGAATTGAAACCTCCTATTTATCATTTAGATTTAAAGCCCGCCAATGTATTACTAGATGAGAATATGTTACCAAAAATCTCAGACTTCGGCTTGTCAAAACTCTTCGGAGAAGAACGAACGCAGATCATAAACAATGATAGAGGAACAGAGTAAGCTTATTAGTTCTTTGCACGAACTAAAAATTCTGTAAACATGGAAATATTTTTTCATTAGGTACATATTAAGAGTAACACATATGATGTGACATGCAGTGCGTATTTACCACCAGAATACAAAAAAAGAGGCATAGTCTCAATGATGTTTGACATATTCAGCCTGGGCGTTGTCATCATGAAGATAATGGCAGGACGTACGGGCTACTGCAGAAGTCGCGACATGTCTTCCAAGGAATTCATTGAGCTTGTGAGGATTGTTTTTGTATTTACTGAGATCTGGTGTACATGCTTCATAAATAATACTTATGTTTCTCTAAGATGCTACTATTCTATATGTCTACACTGGTAGGTACATGGAAACTGGAGGAATAGGCTACAAGAAAGATCAAACTGTGGCAGGGACATGGAAATATATTCAGCGCAGGTAAAGACATGCATCGAAATAGCTGTCAGTTATGTAGAGTATGATCGAAATAAAAGGCCAAAAATAGGAGATATCGTCAATAAGCTGAATGAGACGGAGAAAAATGTGTTGCTGAAAATCATCGAAGTGTTAAGTCGGTTCAGCAGAGCTACAAAGTAAGCTCAATTGTTGATGTAAACTCAAATTTTCTGCAAACAGAGAATATTAATTAGAGGAAGGTTACTAATAACATGCGTGCTGTGCCATACAGAGTGCCGAGGATTTTAGCCGAGGAGAGTGCAGCGGAACTTGTGTCAGAACATATTCTAGTCCTGGAGAATGTGAAGGTTCAGTTAAGAAAGATTTTAACCAGGATTAGTGCAATAGTTCTTATGTCAAAACATAAGTATCCTTTCGATAATAATATAAAGAAGCTTCTGTTAGAGATGATGTTAGCCTTGGGGCGTATTGTGGGCCAAACAGACTACTCCGCCAGTGCCCTTTTTGAGCTGAACTCCGCTAGTGCTGACAAGTTTTCCCAGCATGTAAGAATTTTTTTTGTCTTTATCTAGACGAACTATATAAATAGAGATCTCATATAAATATCACGAATAGTAGCCTTCGTATTCCTAACCATACTACCATTCTTTATGTTCTAAATTGGTAGGTACATCAAAATGGGAGGAATAGGCCAACGCCAGCACAAGGTAGAAGATGGAGTGGCAAAACGCGACATATGAATAGTTCTTCAGCAAGCAGCTACACTTTGATGAGAAACTGGAAGTACTAAGTGTTATAGTTAATCTACTTGGTCATTCGATCTTCGTTTCTTGTCACACTCAGTTTTTCAGTTCAGCTTTGAGTCATAGACAATAAGGAGTTGTATGGTTTGAGACGTGCAGAGTTCATGTCGAGATAAAGTTGTAGGTTTATGTTGTGAGCGTTTAGATTAGCCTGCCACGATCCTAGTTTGTGGTATGACATGGGCGAGATGGATCATGGTGGTATTGTCGGCCAGTTCGTTGAGCCGAGCCAACCTCTTAATAAAAGGAAGAAACAGAAAAGACACAGTTATAGCCCGTCACAAAAACCACCGTGTTCTTCGGTTCGTTTTTTTTGCACTTTGCGTACCAGAGCCGCAGGGTTCGTGATCTTGGATGGTGACCAAACCCCATTGAAGGATGGTAGCAGCAGAGACGGAAAGTACACGCCGCTCGGCAGGAAGGATGGTAGCAGCAGCGGCGGAAAGTACACGCCGCTCGGCAGGAGGCCGGGTGCTGAAGCCGGCATCAGTGACAGGGCCATCGCAGTCCACGTGCTGCCAAGAACGATGGATGTTCCTGCCCGATACTGGATGCTCACAAAGACGAATTACAGTAGTCTGAGCCATGAAGATAAAGATCACCATGCCGCCGCTCAGGGTGTGGTCGGTTGTCTAGAGCGACAACGACTACGATGAAGTCAAGGACGAGAGGGCGTTCGCCGTGCTCTCATAGTCGTTGTCAGGCACGGTGATGATGGCAATCACTGAGTACAAGACCGCCTCGGAGGCGAACCGACGTATGCGTGTTGGTGATGATGGCAATCACTGAAGATGTCAGAGAAGATCGTGTCAAGAAGGCGCGCCTGAAGTAGCTCAATAGGATGGAGATGAGTGACGGTGAGACCGTCACAGAGTTCGCGCCGAGGCTCACCACGTTGGTGGACGAAATACGGTCGCTTGGACAAGACCGTGATCAAGCACATGTTCAGCACCGTCCTAGATCAGTTCGCCGAGATCATCAACACGATAGAATAGTGGGCTAACCTCTCGATCATGCCTGTCTCTGAGGCTGTCCAGTGGCTGGCCTCGTTTGAGGAGAGCCAGCGATGGAGGCGCCACAACGGCGACCACAAGGACGAGCAGCTGGAGTCGCTGATGAAGGGAAAGAAAGTTGGTGAAGGATTGAGCGGATCGCCCGGAACCAAAGAGGGAAAATGCAACTTTGTCCAGGGAAATGCTGATGATGACCTTGAATTGCTCCTGGCTGAAAGCTGCGAGAGCTGATTCAGATAACTGAAGAAACCGGTGAGCCCGAGTCATGCTGAACGAAGAGAAGGTGCAGCCCAAGCTGTCAGGTGACAGGGAGCTAGAAGTCATGGTATCTTGATACAGGTGGTAGCAACGACATGACTGGCGGTGCCGAGAAGTTCTCAGAGCTGAATCGCTTGGTGCATGGGACTGTGAAGTTCGGTGATGCATCTACTGTTGAGATATAGGGCCGAAGTTCAGTTATTTTCGAAGTGTACTTTATACCGAAGCTGATAAGTAACATTATAAACTTCAGGCAGCTAGATGAAACCGGCTAAATAATGGGTTGTTCTCTGATCCACCTACAGGCCTTTGTATCCCCAGAAACATTGTTACCTGATTAATAAGGAGGGCGGTCCAATCTAAAAAAAACATTATTTTGACTGTTGGCAATGAGTATGGGCTGTCAGACAGCCTAGTACGGCGTCAAGCGGGGCGGGTTGCGGCACAACTTTTTCATTAATCCTTCTCTAATTTTACTAACTTTTGGGATCTTTTTTGTCTAAATTTTGTTTTGCGGGTCGTTATGTGGGTGCCGCTTGCCACCCTACTGTTACCCTCCTATGACCACAAGTCAATTTATCTAACTGTTGGTTGTATTGCTTCTGTTGTTGTCGCGGGATGTGTCCTTAGCATCATTCTGTATCAGTGTGTATTTTGGGCCGTATTTTGGGCCGGGTCCAAAAATATAACTCCGGAGTTGGGCAGGCTCCTAGGCAACCGGAGGCGGCCTCTTATCTCATCTATCTCTGATATTTTTTAGGGGGTTTGTTTTTTAAACCGACGCTTACTTTATCAATCGCGAGGCACTTCTCTATTTCGACCGACTTCACAAGCTATTTTTTCTTAGGAGGTGGCTTTTCTAGAAATCCAAATGCAGAAATGGCAATAGGAGGCGGTTTATTTAATTTTTTGCCAAAACCCATTCCAGGTACATTCTCGAAAGACCAGTTTTCTACTACTGTGATACCCTATATTTGTGTACTCTGCATTGAAAACCAAATTCAACCAAGTAGATATAAGTACATATATTATGGGGGATCCCTTATCTTATTTGGAAACCCGTTTTGTTCTTATTATAATATCTCTTGTGAACTCTAGCTCTTTTTTATCATTAACCAAAAATGGGGAGATTGTAAGGGTATTTTACCCTTAACCTTTATTTTGGTCAATAATGACACATAATAGCTAGAGACTGGACTAATATTTCCTACAAGTTGTTTACACATGTTTTAGCCCATGGTTATTGATGAAAGACGGTTGGAGACTACCCCCATTTCTTAAAGAAGAAAAAGTGCTAGAGTTTCTTTTTGTTTCGCTTAATGATCTTTTGAGTCAATAGAAAACTCCACGCTATTAAGAGGGTGACCTCAATGAGCATGCTGGGAATGTTGCCAATATCCATATACACATTCTTCCACCTAATCCTTCCACCACATCTTTGAGAGGTTTGAGCTAGATCAAAGGAGAAAATGCTTTTGGAGCTTTTCCTACAGTCCTAGACCCTGATTCGGTCTTACCGGTTCCCTCACCAGCTTGGTATGTTGCACCTAGGTGTAGCGCCAGTTTACACCGGACCGGCCGGTCGTGAACCAGCATATCGGTTCCTAGACCGGAGCTCTGAGTGTGAGAGTCGGTTCTATCGACTTATTATAACCGAATGACTAGCGGGACTTGCTTCAAATAGATATTTTCTCCCTTGCCCCATAAGAGGACTTTCTTCCTCCTCTTGAGTGTTAGGTAAACCATCCACATTGCATCTCTCTCTCTCACCATTGTTGATACACCAAATTAAATCTTGAGGATCTCCCATTCTACCCAACCAAACACAAACCCCTTTTGCATTAAAAAGGAGGAGTCACCGATCTACAATATCACTAAGCAATATTACATTCCCTCTTGAGTTCATCGAGTTAGATTGTTACTCTTGGAATAGTGAAAAACCCTGGACGACTAGGGTCGCCTGGAGGTATTCGGCTTGTGATTTGCCTCGTGGAAAAAATTTTAGCGTTTGGAGGTCACCTCAAGGTCTACAACTAGTGATTGAGCTCTTTCTTTGCGGAAGATGTTCAGGAGAAGAAGGTGAACCTTCATGGCACTTGTGTGTTCAGGAGCTCTTTCTTTGGAGAAGGAGCTCGCTCGCCACGAGGATCCGCCGAACGAGTCACCGCCGAAGCACAACAACTCGGCTGGCCGCCGGCGTTGGTGGAGCGCGCCAGGCCGGACGCTCACGACGGTGATGGAGCACATCAACCGCGGGAACACGCCGCGACTCGGCTTTCCGCTCACACCGACGCCGGCGGCCAGGTCGGGTCGGCGTCCTCCGCCGAACTGGATGCCGAGGAGGATGGCCAACATGAGCTCGTCCTCCTCCGCCTCGGCATCCCACTCCTCTGGCTCGGCGCCGCTGCGCACGCCGCCAGTCAAGCGCGAGGCAGACTCGCCTGTGCGCTCGCCGCCGCGGACGTGCTCGCGCGGCATCGTCATCGGCGAGCCGCGGACGACAGCGTCACCAACCGGCCGCCTGCGTCTCCGCCGCCCCAAGACTGAAGACTCGGCGCCGCCGGAAGACGGTGCCTTGAGGATGGCGTTGGATCAGTCGCTCCACGACACGGCGCCGCAGCCGCTGCCGCTAGAGCCCTCTTCGCCGAACATCCTGAAATGGTCCAAGAAGGACTGGGAGCAGACAGAGTGGCAGCGCATCCTCGGCCTGCAGACGACGAGGACGAATGCCCGTCCTACCAGCCGTGGAGGTTCGGCGACCCAGGCCAGGGGAGCTCCCGCCAGAACCAGTCGCCGAGTGACGACGACGACGGCGGCGAGGATGACGGCCGCGCCGATCCCGGCCACACGGCGTTCTACAGCAACTTCGGCATGTAGAACGGCGAAGGCACCGGCGAAGGCCATGGCGGCGGCCTCTTTTAAGTTTATTATGTAGTAGTTTAGTTTAAATTTGATGTAATCCACCTATATTCGCCAACTTAATAAAATTCGCCCATCTTTAATAAATTTTAGCCGAACTTGAGAACTCGGCCTGGATACGCGAGTGGGAAACTGAACGTACCCAGGCCGAAAACTAGTTCTGTCCGGCCTGGATTCGTCCAAGGAGTGGAGATGCTCTTAGCATCTCTAGCCCGTATAGTAGGAGAAAATCTATGCCGAGTGCACTCCTCCGAAGATTGGTAGTGGGCTAGTGGTATTATCTCCCAGCAGGGCAAGGGATGGCTTCCAATGCGAGTTTGATACTCTAATGGATAGACATAATGTACAAGTGCTCCGTGATTATATTTGCAGCTTGACCATGCATCTATCAGGAGTTAACTGAAACAACATGAATAACTAAAATCGATTCATGTAGTCACCCAGCCTAATTTCTCTCAATCACATCTAATAGCATAACTCTCAGATAAAAAGCAAAATATCGCCAGTGAGTTTGTTGCCACTGAAGAGGCAGAAACAAGACCAGGAAATGTCGTGTACCCCTGATAATGTATTCGCCCACGTATGGATTAGGTGCACCAACACCACACTGGGAATTTTTTCACTCAAGAGAATTCACAAGGACGGCAAGAAAAATATTTGATTTAACTTTAAAGTTCTGCTACAGTGTCAGAGGCCACGAGTCTTGTATAACTTCTAAAAGGAAGGTGACCTCACAAGAGGATGCCACAAGGTGAGCAACATAATATGGACCGAACAAGTATTAGAATGCCAAAAATTCTGGCCAAGAAATTTTTCTTCCAGGGTTGGTTTGATGTCCATGTAGTGATCGAGAAGGTCTTGCTCCTCAACTGCTTACTCTGTACGCCTGCAAAAGAGTAAATGTCTGGATTAAATTCCTCGCAGCCAGCGATAATTTTATCTAGAACACTGAAAGATTGAACTCAAAATTATCATGAGAGCAATGGAAACAAAACTACAATTTGAGTAAAATTGAACAAATATATTTAGTTCTCACAGCTATGCGTACTAAACTGATATACGTCACTATATGCAAAGTTTCACTTCAAATTGTTCGCTGCCGAGAAGGAGAATGGGGCGTCAAGAAGAAATTAGTTGCTCAGTTTTAGTGTATCTGGAGTAAGTATGAAGGCAGATAATAGCCAGAGTCCTTATTTTACATTTATTTATAAAAGTGGGCACAGATATTGTACCTTAACAGTCTTGAGGAGAACTTTGGCTTCATGGCTAGTGTTGAAGTGATCACGAACAGGCTGGAAATGCAAAATGATATTAGGGCCAAGAAAATGTATATATGAATAAATATGAGACATTTCCGAGTGTCCAAATAACAAATGGGTTAATTCAAAACTGCATTAATATGACAGAAGCTTGACAACTCAACTGTAAAATGGCATATCAATACTGTTTGCTAGGAGTGACCAACATCATGAGAAATGCAGTGATGGAATGGTTAAAAAAAGTAACAGACATAAACTTCCTTAAGCATCACAAAATCACAACATGGTGGACTAAAAAGTGAATTATGAGGAACACAGTGGTGGAATAAAAACAATAAACAAAAGTTATGACTCCTCACGGACAACACCGCATTATTAAAAAGTATGAGAAAAACAATACCTTCAATATTACGTTAATCGCTTTGGCCAAAGCAGGTTTAACATCGGCAGGATGCAAAGCACCACTCACATAATCAGCAGTGAGCTCATCCATGCTTAAAAATGTCCTGTTTAAGAGCAATCATTGTTAGACTCCACAAGCAAAGTCTTCCATATTGGAGACTCTAATCTCAATAGTAAACAATTTTCAACAGAAATAAATAAATATTTGACACTAAAATGGAGCATTTTGAACATTTGGTAGTCAAAAGAGTATTACTTGTTACCGCCATTTTTTTCCTTCCGAACCACCTCAAACCTTTCAAACCAAGGGAAAACGATGTACTTGATGTACTCAAGGCATGGATTACCCTCGACAATGTTAGGTGGGCAAAAAGCTTGCTTTATCTTTAAATTCACCTGAGCCTGCAATAATGTTGATTGTGTTACAATATCAACTTAGAAAAAGTGCCAAGCTAGACAAATAGATGTTCCTCATAAATTCTAAAGTTACTTGATACAATGATGATAAACAAAATTTTTTTGCATGCTATCTAAATGATCTACTGAACAATAAAGGCAAATTATAAGCAAATAATAAATACAATACAGTAGAAACTGAACTTTTAAATACTAGAAAGTGCATTTCAACCCATATCAAGAGCGTGAGTAAACTGAAATAGCCAAACCTAACATGTAAGTGTAGTGGTTAGGGCTTCATTTTCTTACATGGCATACAAGGACCACATATTCTAAAATATCCTAGCCGAATAATATCTTTCAACATTTGAAAGTCGTGGACTACTGGTTAGGTGTCACAAGCTTTGGAGAAAAATAATGATTCTTAAAGAAGAGAAATATTATGAGAACCTCGTCATCTTCCATAAAGATAGCTGATGATGGATCGCTCTTTGACATCTTCTCCTGACCTTCTTTGAACCCAGGGAGCATACCTATCATTCACGTTAAGGAACAACTGTTTTTGTGCAACCTAGCAATGATTCACTATTCGGCAATTCTAACACCATAACAATTGAGACATATATCAACGATAATAAGAAAAAAAATAAACAGCACAACATTGGAAAATCAGGATACGATGTGACAAAATAATTGGTTTGCGCTCCCTTTTTGTGTCATCGGAATATTCCCTTGCTAACATGTTAACCTTCCGTTGGTCCATGCCCAATTGGCATATGTCGGCCTACACAAGGAAACAGTTTAGTGACAATCTAGAATAAAAAGTATACCACCCTACAATATCAAGTGAAATAAAAAAATATCAATAACCTTATCTACATTATATATTATGGAGATAATAATTTAACAACTACAATTGAAGAGAGAGTTGTCTGCAATATAAAGATACTAACCTCCAGGAAGAATATATCAGCACATTGCATGCAAGGATAGAAGATCTGTGCAGCCGTCAATTCCTCATTGTCAGCACGGCCCATGATCGTACAACATCTGTGCAGTAAGGGAAATAAGATAACTATAAACTACTCGTTCGAGTTTGAGCTTTGGAAGTGAAGAATCATTTGAATACATGCATGTGCAAAATCCAAATGGACGTACCTCGTTATTCTCTTGACATTATTTTTCCTGGCAATGTCCATTACAAGTGGCCAGTATTCATCCGCACGCCTGTTGATTTCTTCTGAAGACCACAAGAATTCAACACCATCGAGATTCATCCCAGCCGCTTTCCATATTTCAATCATGTAGCGCCCGACAGTCTGGATTTTGTCTAGGTCGCCGCCCATCTTGTTGTTTAGCTGAGCAAACCAGTCTGCTATCCAGATTTTCACCTTGCATCCCGCTTTGATCATCTTGTTCACGTTAATTGTCTTCATGATACCCTGTGAATACAAGACATGAGAGTGTCTATCATCATCAAGTCTTGCTACATATACAATAGTTAGCACACACGACACATGAGTGGGAGAAAAAAATTCAAATCGACTTTTATAGGTAGCATAAAAAACAAACCTAAGCATATATCTAGTCAAATGCCCAACTAGTGGTATCATGCTAAGTGCTAATGTTTAATTTGGGTATTAAATTAGCTGGTTACTGACTTCCTAGAGTACTACCGTACGTAGGCCTGACACGTAAGACTGCATTCAGAAAATCTCGTGACCAAGTAAGTTAGTTCAGATCCGAAATTCTTGTTTTTCTAGAACATATTTTTTCCTCCTATAAATGCTGCTAGCCGATTCCAAGTTAGTAGTACTAGCTAGAGGGGGAAATAAAGATGTCCGTTTGGTCGAACCTGGGCGATGTGCATGCGGCCGGAGGGCTCGAATCCGTCGTAGCAGATGGGGACGGGCTTCTTCTTGTCCTGCAGCAGTTGCCTGAGCTCGTTGGGCTGAATGCACTCCTCGCCGATGCTCCTCAGCAGGTGGAACCGCTCGTCGAGGGTCAGGGTCATCCTCGCCACGCCTCCCGCGAGGTCCTCACGATCGGCGGCGGGATCCGTTGAGGGTTCCACTGATGCGGCGGCGGTGGAGGCGCCGGGAGCCGGGGAGGGGTCCATGGAAGCGGCGGCGAAGGAGGCTAGGGTTTTACTTTGGCTCAGAACGACTACTGTACAAACTCGTGTTTTTTTTTTCGATCTAGTACAAACTCATGTTTTGATGTGCGTGCAAATACACGTACGGACGATCTTTGAGCATGGAGCAACCGACTCAAAACACACCTAAACCTAGACGGACAGGTGCTCCGGATAGTAGCTAGTAGGTATTGGGCTCGTTCTGACTAAGCTCTGGAGGGCCGCCTGTCCAACCGAAAACGGCCTTTGAGCCACATTATTCACTTTGTTTGGTTGCCTATACGGCCTTCTTTTGGTCCTATGCAGATAGAAGTGGCGGCTGTTTGGTTGGCAGCACTCGATTTGGTTGTCTTGTGATTAACAATCACATGTAAAAAACCTTTGTTTCCTTGAATAGAGATTGATATGGCGATAGCGTCGCTAGCGACGAAGGTGAAGGAGATAGCGAGCCGAGCCAAGATATATACGGAGTTGACATGACTATCCAGCATGGCATCATTGACATGGTGGCGTCCTCTAGGTTCCTCATCAACTCATCCAGGATGCAGTCCAACGATCTTGGTATGGACGTGCTCGCGCTCCCTCCGCCGTTATCGCTGGCCTTCATCGATGTGTTCCCCGGTAAGGACACACCCATGTCGATCTGGTATGTGCACTTCCTGGAGGAGAAACAGTCTAGGGTGCAGTTGACATTGTCATCGTCTTTACGTGCGTCCTCTACTTCTTCGTCGTCACATATTACACCAGCAAGAAGGTCACGGTGGTCGACGACGTGACACCGCTTGGCTTCCTCTAACTATTGATCAAGGCTCGGTTGCTAACCCATGGAAGGAACGATAAGGAGTCGGAGTCGTGGCCATCGTGTCACCTGTCTTCGCGGCCACACGGGCTGCTTCCTCTGTCATGGGTGCAGGGGTGGAGGCAGGGGGCGAGTGGGGGAGCTTAGCCACCCCCATGGTTGAAATTTTGTGAAGAACTGTAGTCACTAGAATTGCAATTTCCTATTGATTTAGTCAAGTTTGCCTCCCTCATGTCTATCTTTTCCCCCTCAAGGTGAGGAGCTGGCTTTGTGCCTGCGTGGGTGGGGAGGCCATGGGGGAGTTGGGCACTGTCACCAGGGTGGGGGCGGCGGGGAGGGGTGGGCGCGGGAGCCGGAGTGGATGCTGATGGGAGATTAGGGGTAGCGAGCCTTACACACCTCTTGATTCGTGCGGGTTTCGTCCTGCTGTATCAACTCCCCCAGCCTAGAAGCTTCCTATGATTCTTTGTGGATACTGGTTTCGTGAACTACTTCACCCTTGAGGGCGGTGGTGTATTATCACACGAGTGAGGGAGCCCGGGGATGGAGATGGGTGGTGGCGGATTTTTGGGGTGGTCTCCAAACATCAAACGTTGAGTTGTTACTTTTTTACCCTTTGGAATGGAAAAAGGAGAAACTGGCATGCGGTAGAGCTTGCTCGAGACGAGGGGAAGGACACTGTGATATATGCTTTAGATTGTCTCTCTTTGGTGCATGCAGCGGCTAAACTCGCCGAGCATCGACAAATCATTTATTAGTTTGGTATAGTGTCTAACATGAAACATTTCGTGAAAGGCTTCACAGCGGTTTCTTTTAGCCATGTGAAGCGTGTTCTTAATGAAGCTGTACATATCTAAAACTCAATCTTTGCAAAGGAAAAAAAGCCCTTGAATCTTAAACTCATCCTGACAATACGTGCTTGGAAATCTCAATGGTGCTCATCATCCTTTGGAAAATATGGGACTCTAGGAATGCTGCTGTTTTCAGAAATAAGAATCACACATGTAATGTAACGATCTGAAACATTCTATCAGACTTCACCATTTGGTTCTATCGTTTCAAAAGAAACGAGCACAAAGTGGCGGCCGATCGGCGCGACCACTTATCCCTCTGTATCCTGTAACACCTCTGTTTTGAGTAAAATTTAGGTGGAAATTCTCTCCTCCCCTTGAAAGCCTCAAAACAAAATACTGGAAATCAAAATATTTTGCCATCTTAACGGTGTATATACCAACCCTTGTTTAGATTGGTATAAAAACAACACACATAGTAGTATATGGATTGAACAAAACCTGAAATGCATTAAGCAATCGCACCATGCATATATAATAATCCCTTGTTTTAATTGGTAAGTGAAAACCCCCTCATCACTTGGACTTGCACCAGCTGCTGATCATCGGTGTCGAGGAGCGGCGTGAAGACGCAGGCGTCCGAGACTGTTAGGCTGTTGTCCTGGGTGAACTGCGGCCACCCTGACATGATCATGCCGCCCTTGTTCGCTACTCTGACGCTCACCTTCCACAGCCGCTCGCCGCCGCCGACCACGCGCAGTTTGACGCTGCGCGCTGCCGTCCATCCGAGGCGGTCGCACAAGGCCTTTGTCAGCTCCAGGTACTGCAGGTGGAACGGCCTCTCGATGATGCACGTCGACTCGTCGCCCTTCCTCCTCTTGGTCGCGGGCGTGTACGGCGCCGCCGCCGGGGACCAGTTGTGTTTGCTGCCGGACTCCGTGCCGGCGTCGGCGTCACGGACGCTCCACGAAGCGGTGCTTTCCACAGGGCGGACGTCGAGGCTGCACCCGGAGGCGTCGAAGTGCTCGACGCTGAAGCCGAGGCCGCCGAGGTGCTCGAAGACGAGGAGGTGGCCGCCGGAGGCGCCGGTGCCGGCGAGGAAGCTGCGCCACCCCATGCCCGCGAAGCTGCGCCTCTGCGGGTCGAGTCCCACCTGCCACGACCGGCCCGCGGGGTCCCGCAGCGTCGCGACGGCGAAGCCCGGCGGGATGTCCAGGCGCGCCGCAAACTTGGGCGGCAGGCTCTGCAGTCCAATCCAGAGGATCGATCATGGAGAATAGTACTAGTAATCGGTTTGTAGATCGGAATTGTCGCAGTGACATTATTGCAGGGGATGCTGCTGGAGGATTTTGTAGATGATGAGCATGCATCGTGGTACGTACCAAGGTGGACGCGAAGGAGCTGCCGGGGAGGAGGACCTTGAAGAACTTTTGCCGGCGTGGGGTCACGGCGCCGGCGCCGGCGCCGCCGCCGTCATGCCCTGCCATGGCAGCTCCTCCTTGCGACATGCGCCGTCAGATCGATCGAGGCTATACTGCCTACTAGGGTTGGTGCGGTATCCCCTTGATTGATGTCGCCTTGTTTTCTATTGCGTGACTTCCGGCCGGCGTGCCTCCAATGGTCATATCAAGTACGTTAGGGTTTACTACTTATTTATTTCCTTCTTTCTTGCCATTCCCAGTTGACTCGTTTTTCATTTAATAACTTTCCTTCCACTAAAAACTTGATTGACTCGGTTTCTTGGAACATATTTTCTAAATTGGTAAACATATTGGAATCGTAAAACTTTTTGGAACCAACATGAACATTTTTTTTACAAACACAAGCGATTTTATTTTTTTTGAACTCATGAGGTTTCTTGAGTCCCATCCAAGTACTTTTTGAGTCTGGGACAATCTCTAACTAGCAAGGTGCAAGCACGCTAGGGAGGTTTGCAGGTCAGTTCGTTCCAAAATGGGGTCACTAATACTAGTACCAATACAATACCCCCTACTGCTATACCAGTTGTTGTACATAAATAAACGGCAAGGTGTATGGTTAGATCAGTAGGCTTAACTTAGAGATGTCGCAGTAATCACTGTGCATGACATGGCAGAGGAAAAAAGACGTGTACATTAGTAATGTAATATCCTGTTGTAGTAATGTGAATTTTGAGAAATGAAGATGCACCATTTTTTTTGCGTTGCTCTGCATGTTAAACATACTCTTCTAACTCTATGCCAAACTGCAATTGAAAGGAGAGGGGAATCTTGCTTAATATAAGTACAAACTTCACATTTTACTAAGAGTTCAGCTCATAATTTGCAGCTGAAGAATGCAAAAAAAAGGAAAAAAAACAAGTTCGCCCACCGTGGGGCTCGAACCCACGACCACAAGGTTAAGAGCCTTGCGCTCTACCAACTGAGCTAGACGGGTTTGTGCAACATTTGCTCGAAAGAGAGTAGAAGACAGTAGCGAGTTCTTATCAAAAACGAAAGACACCTGCAGTATACGGGTGAGTATAGACATGAGTCCGCACAATGCTTTAAAAATATTTCAAGAGATAAAACTGGTGATGCCACTCCATCACCAAAGACCACATCTGGGACCACGAAATCAATTCTGAGAGCACCTCCAACGTGTAAAAGCTCAAGCCCTTTCTCTTTACAAATGGCCAGAAATTCTAGGATCTTGCTCTCCAGCTTATTCCTATTGCACCTCGACTGCATGTTTTCTCCTCATATTTAGGAGTCAAGGATCCCTGAAGATTGTTGTTCATCAATTTCAATAAAACAATATTCTGATCTCCTGTAATAAGAAGGTAGCATTAAGTTAAAAAAAAAGAAGGTAGCATTAAGCCACTTAAGCAATTCAGAGAAAGGACAAGAAAATGGACATTGCTTGTGTGATTGTGCTACAGAGCAGAGATGAGACTTCTCCTATGAGCTAACGCTTCGACCATGATAGGCAGTGCGCCGAGCTAAGGTGTGAAATAAAGTGAGTTGGAATGGGATGATGAGTGAAGTGATTAGTAAGCTCTCAAACTTTCCCTGCATGAAGTGTACAGTGGGGAAAGACAGAAACTCAGACCCACTCTCGACCCCCCGACGCTCCCCGCGAGCGCCACGGGGGAAACCCTAGATCCGCCACTCCAGCTCTCCTCCTACCCTTCCCTTCCCTCCCTCGACGCCGCCGGAGGGCGCAACCGGGTGAAGCCCACACAGCGTCGGCGGCGGCGAGGTTTCTCCTCCTTCCCGCATGGACTAGGTGCGGCGCGGGGCGGTCCTCCATGGCTGGGTCACGAGCTTCACGATGGTCGCCGGCAGCGGGGACAAGCGGGGATGGCGACGATGATGTCGCATGGAGGTGGTGGTGCGGCGCTGCAACAGCGGCGTCTGGACGGCGGTGGCAGATGGCGTGTGGTTGCGGATCGGTACTACGTCCTCCTCCTCTTGCAGCGCGTCGATCTGAAGGTACGCTCGGCGCGGGGTGGCCCGGTGGCGTCGTGACGGCGCCAGAGCGGCAGGGAGGCGCGGTGATGGCTGCCAGGCCCGTTGGCCTAGATTTGGGCCGCCGGTGTTCTAGCGTGGGTCAGGGGGCGTCACGGCGGCGGGTGCCGCCCTTGGCAGTGTAGGCGGCGGGGTTGGATCTGCCGGGGTTGCTCACCCAGATCTGGGCCTGGGCGGGCTGGATCTGCAGCTCGTCGCTTCGTCGCTGGTTGGACCTAGGTAGGACTTGTGGTTTTGGTGGTTGCGCTTGCGCCGCGTCTGCTGCAGCAAGGAGGCGAGAGCTTCACGGGCCCGCTCGGCCCGGCCTAGGACGCTGAACCTGGGTGGAGACTGGCGACGGCTATCCTACATGTTGCAGTGTGGTGGCGAGGGCTTTACAGACCCTCTTTGGGTCCGGTTGGGCCTCTGGCCTGGTGTGCCCTTGCTGCCGCATCCGGTCGGCAACCGTTCTTCGGCGGTGGAGGATGCCCTCCAGGTGGCTGTGCGGTTGCCGCCCTTCGGCTCCCAATGGCCAGGTCTGCTCTTGCCGCTGGCCTGCTATCGTCTATGGCGGTGGAGGCTGTTCCCTCCCATGGGGATGCAGTACGGTCACTTCTTGCCTATAGTTCCTTGCTTTTGGTCCAGCCAGCCTCGCAATATTTGCCTCGGGAAGACGACAATAGTGTCCTCAAGACCTTGGTGGACCTCTTCGGTATCGTGGGTTCAGGGGGTCGGGAGAAATCCTTGTCGGTGTGGCCGGCGTTGTCGCGGTGACGCCTACGGGCGCCACCTTCCTCGTGCAGGGCGTCGGGTGTACCATCCTCCTCTCCTCCCGTGTACCGAGAGAAATCCTAGGACCTGTCCGGGCAGCAACGTCGTCGTCATGGCCCCCCTTCTTGAAGGTTCTGCTTGGTACACGGTGACTCGAAGGCATAAGAGTGTAGTGGAACTCTCCGGTGGGCACAACGGTCACTAGACACTTGCGCTTCTGTCGATCTGACGCTTTCGGCATTTCTTTCTTTTTTATTTCTCCTATTTTTCCTTTTGGGCTTTTGTTGTGTTGTCTGCCCTAGCGGTGGTCTCTTGGGCGTTCTGCTGTCTGGCCCAGTAGCGGTCTCACCTGCGTGCTTTATTCACAAAGCTGGGCGAAAGTATGTTTCGAGAAAGACAGAAACTCGCTGTGTTAAGGCAACTCCAGTGCTGCCATAATTTTGACGTTTCAACACCTTTGACATGCTGAGTATCTTATGATTTTTGAATTAGCCCAAGTTTTTGGGAAACTTGCTCTAACTCTTTAGTTCAACATTTTCACTGCTATATTTTGCCTAGCTACCGCTCAGATTGAAATATTCACATGGCAAAAGAAAATCTCAAACTATAAAGGTTGTTATTAGTAAAAACTAGCAAATGGCCATATGGGTTATCATGAAAAATTGAGAATTGAAGATAAGGTTTGTCATATTTGTCATGTAAGTTTTCAAGATGGTGCTTTAAACAGTGGCACATACCGTACGCATTTTGGACAGAAATAGGACCTCAAAGTTTTACAATAAACGTTCTATATTATTTGAGAAAGAGCCAAACTGAAGAGAATTGTATATGCTCCGAATCATGATGCTAAAGAGTCTACCTTCATGTGCTAATTGCATATCCTAGCCTTCCGTTATATGAAGGTGTCACGAGGCTTTGTGAGTCATTGAACAAGCCGGCTATAAGAAGCAAGGCACATGTCGTTGTGGCACATCGACCGGAGACGTCTCTGTGCTACCTTGAACCAAGATTTGCCGCATACCATCGACGAAGTCGAGAAATAACAGCAAATCCACCACCTTTGGACCAACATCCTTACTCCAGAGCATCCAACTCACCCGAGCCCCCAGCCCCCAGCGCCGCCGTGGATAACGACAAATGCCAGCGGCACATCGAGATACAAATCTCGCTAGATCTGAAGATCCGTGAGAAGGCCAAGCCGCCGATCTAAAGAATCGACAAGCACACGTTGTCATCAACTCAGAGACGCCCCCGTGAAGGTCGCCGCCGGTAATGGGGGAAGAGTTGAGGCAGATTTATTCGTCCGTGTGTCGCTCCCACCACCCCAACGACACACCATAGCAAAAGGACCCTAACCCTAACTATAGAACGAAGGAACAAGGTCCCCCTCCCTCCTGTCGCTGGAGCGGCATGGAGGGAGAGGGGACTCACGCTATGGCCAGTGGAGATTGGGGGGATTTTTGTCACTGCCGCCTGTCGTACGGGAGGAGGAGGACGAACCGGTGTCCGGTTTGGACTTGAGGTGATGTACAAGGAGTTAAGTTATGACTTAACCTTTTTCTCGAGGGAGCAGCGGTTTTGTTACTCCTTCTGTTAAAAAATAACTGACTTGCGTTTATCTACATTCGAATGTATCTAAGCATATTTTAGTATATAAATATATTTGAATTTAGATAGATAAACCCAAGTCAGTTATTCCTAAACGGAAAGGGAGTATTTTTTGTATTTTTAGGAAACTGTTTTTTAGCAGGGACGGTTTTGTTACTCAAGCCCAAACGCATTGCGGAAGGGAGATGGGCCTGCTAGGCCCGGTTTTCCAAAGGATAGGTGTTCGGAACCTCTCTCCTACATTGCGATCCCCCCCCCCCCCGTCCTAGGGAATCCACCCCTTTGATCGCCGGTCAGATAGTCATGCCGCGGAAGAGGCGCCGCCGCCACAGGGGTCCTCTTCAAGAAGGACCCTCCCGCCGGCGCCTTGATGAAGATCGCAAAACGTTCACTGGATCCCTTTTCGATTCTGATAGCAGCAGCGATGTGGATGGAGGCTCTCCGGCGCCCGGACTCCCCGACGAGCCTGTTATGTCCTTATCAACAGAGCCAAGGTACCATCAAATCATCACCTCGCGCCTCGCCGAATTGCAGTTACCAGTCACCGACGACGGCTCGGACTTGGCCGCCGGTCGTTCAAGCCTCCCTTCCCATGAAACCCTCGAAGCCCTTACTCGTAAATGTTTCCACGATGAAGATTTGCGAGCTGCTCTAGTGCAATATCAAATCCAGAATTTCTTGAACGAGACCGAGCAGGAAAGAGATACAGATTATGGAGAATCTGATTCGGGTGTCGTTGCTATGGATTGCGCTTATACCCACTAAGTGTAGGCCGTCAGATCGAGGCGATAGGTCTCGAGATCAGCAGAGTACTGTTTGAGCAGCGACGAGATGGGGCGGGGCAACAACGAGGTGGCCCAGCGCCCGAGGGGATCTGGGGATCGACGGGTGCCTGAGGATGTCGATCTGGAGAACAGAACGGGCGGCGACGGGCAGTGTCGATCTGGAGAGCAGAACGGGCGGCGACGGGCAGAAGGTGTCGATCTGAAGACCGATCTGGATCAGGATCGGGTCAGACGGAACGGGCGGCGACCGGCGGCGGCGACGACGGCAAGGCCGTCGGCGACAGGGACGGTGGCGGCTGCAGCAACGAAGTTGCGAGTAGGAGGAGGCTAACCTAGCTCTGATACCATGTCAGGAATATGCAACTTGTATTCCTTTAGGGCCAAAGGCCACAATATATAGTACATGTACATGTGAAAATATGCAGAAAAACCCCCTAACAAGTGGGGACATATAATATACAAATATACATCTAACAGTTATCAGTTATCACGAAGGAGGAACACATGGAACACTGCGAAGACTGTGATTGACACTTACACCAAACTGGACCAAGAGCAGGCCAACCAGCTCTATCTCAAGCACGCACTCTATCGCATCAAAGCTGCCCTGGTTAGTTATATTACTCCCATGTCATCAATGCTCCTATATGTGTATTTACTATAATCTATATCATATATACATGAAAGAATTATGCCCTCTCATATGCACCGACGACTCCATCTGTGTGTGTAGTTGTTGAAAGGAAAGCCCGTCGAGGAGCTGGGTGCTGCTGCATTGGAACGCAAGTACCCTCCAGACCTTATCGTCAATAACGATTACTTTTTCCACTACGAGGAAGACAGCTTCTTCGGTTGGTATTTTGATCCCGAACTCTGTTACAAAGAGTGCTTGACCGACTACCAGCGGCTAGTCCTTTTTAATGGCGATGTAAGTAATATGTGCGTTCACTACTTTAGTTTCAGTATGTGTTATTTGAGTCTTCTTGAACTGAATAAGTACTCTAATCAATACTCTTAAGATTATCGCTGTTCTCTTATGCCCGGTGCTTGTCATTGTCAGGACAGCTATACTATGTCGTTTTCCTGTTCATTTATTTGGGTGCAGGGTGGCGTTGAGTATCCAAGTTGTAGTAAATACCGAGCATATTATAGCACCCCTGAAGCTGATAAAGATTATCTCCGCTACTGGGAAACTATTGTGAAGGAAATTAAAGTATGCCTTGAGCAATGATCATCAGCTACTTGATCAAGTTTAGAACTTTGTTCAATATTCTTAGTTTTCTTGGACTAACAACGTTTTTGTTCTCGACACAGTGGCTTGAACAGTATGTGCTGACAAAAGAGTCTTCTATTGAGGTAAGCACATTTGACCTCTCAAAAGTCAAAACCATGAAATCGCAAAGAATCTCTATATAAACGTTGCAGCGCCACAATAACTTTTCTCTTCTGTTATTTAGTGGGCGCATACATGTTCAAAGGCTATGTTACAAGCAACTAGGATCGCTGCTGGGTTTCCCAATATGAACCTGGGACTAGCAGCTCTTGGTTTCCATGTATGATTCGTCTGTTCATTGCTCAGTCAGATGTTCGGCCCTATAGTTATGGTTGTATATAACAATTGCATTCTTTTGATTCAATTCAGGAGTATTTATGGAGTACGCGCACATATGTCATGTTTGTGAAAGATCTTGATGGTGTCTTTTATGAGATTTGGAGGCGAGTCAATAAGGATCATGAGGCCAGCTCTGTACAATAGCCTTTTTCGAAACTCGAAACGTTGTGATTTCTTGATTGTGATTTTGAATGCTTTCCCTCTACTTATGCTTGGTGTTGTCGTTTTATTATTCCTTGGAGAATGTTCAGCTGCGTTTCAGAGATGCTCTTAAGCAAGTTTATGATGAGAAATTGTTTCCAGCACAAGATCCAAGTATGAAGTATGGGGTGAAGTACGGAGTGAGGATTTACCCCTCCTAGTTTGGGCCCCCGGCACCATCGCAGCCGAAGATTTTTTGGAGATTCGTGTAAAGTCTATGCGGTCAAAGCCTCGTGTACTTTTGCATTTTAACCCTCAAAAAATCTTGGATTTAAAACATAATCCACGCGGAGAGGATAAACTCCCATGCTCCCAGCCGTATGTAGACCACCCGTTGCTCTTATCCTCTACCTACCCCCGAAGATGCTCCCCTCCATCGCGTCGCCATGCCTCCTCCTCCTTCCCGATAGCCACCCACCGCCCACCACCTCCTCCTTCTACATGTCCCAGATGGGGGAGGCGCCATGGAGCAACAACACTGCCTACAAGCGTGAAGGATTGGAGGATTGCCGGCTCCAGCCAGATCTGGAGGATTGGAGGCTTCTCCTTTTCCTTTATTTGTTCTTTTATTTTTGCTCCTTTTTCTTTCTTTTTTCTTCATACTTTTGTATTTTTATTTGGATCCAGTTCTAGTTTATGCGATTTTGTATGAATCTTTGATGGATCTGTGATGGATCTTTCTTTTTTTCTTCATGCTTTTGGACACGATCTGAGTTCCTCTATTATTTTTTACCACTGTGAATCTTGTATGACACCACTGTGAATCTTGTATGTATTATTAAGTTTTTGTGTGGCACGAATCTGGGTGATGGGAGTACGACTTTTTATATGTATGATTCTTGTGTGAATCTTGATTCACTTGAAAAAATGCTAAGAATCTATAATGAAACATTGTTGGATCTAATACGGATCTTGGACACGGATCTGAGTTCCTCTATTATTTTGCTAGATCTTTCATGTTTAGGGCAAACAAGATTAGTTGTATTTTTTTGGAAGATTCATTACAGTACATTTGTTACTATTTTGAAATAAATTCGAGATTTATGAGAGAAATCTACTGTGAGAAGTTGATAAATATATTTGGTGAATGTTACCTATGAGATCTACTGTTGTAAAGAACATGTTCTGAATCAGCAGTGAATCCTTTATAAATATTTATTATTCTAGTATAAATTTATATCAAGATCTGAGCTAAATGCACTTTTGTGTGAAGCATATATGCGATTTGTTGGATTTGTTGTCATTTTGTATGAATCCTTGCAAATAAAAAAATCCTGTGAAGAAAATTATATGAAACCACTCTGAATCTTGTATGGATCGTTGAAGTTTTATGGATTTGTTATCAAACTTGAGAGAAACATATGTAGATTGGATCTGATGTATTAGCTTGAATTTTTTTATGGATTTGCTATCAAAAATATATGAATCATGTATGATTCTATGCAGAAATATTCGTGCAAAAATTATGTAAATTGGATCTAATGTATTAGCTTGATTCAAACAGAAACATATGCAGATTGGAATTTATTACAAAAAATAATAATCAAGTTCAATTGTTGATAGTAGTTTCAAAAAAGATCTATTGAAGATTCATTTGAGTTTCGGTGTTGCCCGTATCTTAAAAAATTATCTTGGAAGAATTTGTATTGATATTTCTAGAAAAAATCTTAAAAAAAATATTCTATGAAATATTGTTGAATATTATTGAAAAAATAATTATGTAAGAAATTGTTGATTAAATTATATGAATATCTCTTGGCAGAAACAAGTTTGTAAAACGTGTGAATCTTGTATGAAACTTCTGAATCTAGGATAAAACAAAGTAAAAGTGTCTAAATGTTGTTAAATAAAAAGTACAAAATTTAATATTATCAAACGAGATTGTTGAAAAAACAAATTATGGATATTTCATTTTTAGAATTAAAAATGTACATAAAAAGTGTTGAATATTCCTGAAAATTTACAAGAAAAAATGAAGTGAAAAAGAAACATACATTATGCAGATTGTTGAAAAAAAATTATGGATATTTCATTTTTAGAATAAAAAATATACATAAAAAGTGTTGAATATTTCTGAAATTTTACAAGAAAAAATGAGGTGAAAAAGAAACAGACATTATGCAGATTGTTTGAAGAAACATGTTCTCAGTGTAACATGTTTATGGTTTCATATAGCGACAAAATATGTATAAAACATGAAAACTGTAGGGACCAAGAAGCAAAACTGTGATGGACTCAGAAAATAAGGTGGAAGGGGTGTTCTGTAAAAATGTTAGCACGAATCTCCAATTTATGGAGGATACAGATGGTGCCGGGGGCCCCTCTTACGGGGGGAATTGCATTGTCCGTGAAGTACGGCGATTCCAAAAATGGAGCGAGTAGTAGGTTTTTTGTTCCACAAACGTTCTATGTCCTTTTTTTTGTTGTTGTAATCAGTATATCTTTTACAATGCAAACTGATTTGGTCTTCTTTGTAGTTTGATCGGTGCACGAAAGGCATTAGTGACTGTGTAAGTATAGTAGTATGGTGTTGTCCAGCATCCATTTGTTCCTGGTATATTCATGTGTGTGATTTATTTCTTTTGTGTCTCTAGGTTCCAGAATATAAATCCCGCGAGCTAATTGCACAGGAAATTCGTTGCACGGTAGATATATTGTCCAACAACATTGTATCCACTTGCAGTTTTGTATGTAGTAGCTTACTCTTTCCATTTTCAGCGTGGGTCATCAGGAACGTATGAGCGGTATGCCAGGAAGAAGCTGAAGATTGCAGAACTGATAGGATTGATTCGGAAGGACAAGATAGCAGCTTCGTAGATTTGGTTGTTAAGATAGCAGCTGTGTAGTTGTGTTTCTTGACGCTGGTTCCATACAGATTCCAGGAATCATTATTCCTAGTGACACCTGTTATGTATTCCCCGAGACATGCTGCTTAATAGACGACCTCACACGTAGGTTGAGATCTGTTAATAACATGTACCTTACTGGATTGTTTTTCTTTTGACCAAAAACTTGTTCGATTGTTCTAGGGAAACAATAGTAGTGTTCTTGAGCTGGTTGGTGATATGACGTAGTTCCAAATGTTCTCATCAATTTTCGTAACTTAGAACTCCAGGTGGGTGAAGGTGAATCATCTGAGTATATGTATAAATATGTGTATTTATATTTGTAACTTAGAACTTCTCTTTGTTGTAGGTTTCACACCTTAATATTGTTGTTGTTGTTGTTGTTGTTGTTGTTCATCTGATGCATCCTCGTTTGCTTTTGGATTTAAAAAGGACTGTTCACAACCATGTCATTGCAGGCTCGCCATCGCGCCCGCGGCCACCGACCACTCTCGCGCCTGGAGCCCCGGGTTTCTCCATCACGCGCTGCAGCACCAGGCTCAAAGCCAACAACAGGCCCACTCCAATTGCAACCATGGCAGAGAAGACCCCATGTAGGAGAAGGCATCACCGGCCAAGTTCACAGAGCTGTTCCGCGGTGAGCTGCTGCAGATTGCGATTGAGGTGCTGCCTGCCCTCTTTTGTCCGGACAGCGACTTGGCACGGAGAGCTGGAGGCGCGTCGACATGGAGCAGCTGGCACCTACGACGGTGATCTACTGCCCGCATGCATCCGCCTAGAGTTTTTGTAGCTTCCAATTTTAGCACAATCTACTATAGTTGAACCCTGCAGTCGTTCTGCTTCGGCGATGTTTGTTACAGATTCAGTCGTGCCCAGAACTGCGTTTCTGGCTACCATCTACCCAGGTGTTCTGGCTGTGAGAGCTGCACCTGCTGGACCCCTATGTGTATTCAATTTCAGAAATTTGTTTCAGCTTATTTCTAAAAGAAGTCGTTGGAAGGAGCCATATATAGCTCCCATTTTTCATTTCACAGCGAAAAAGGATAGACAACGCCCACCGGCCTCATCAAAAAACAAAGCTCAGGGTAATGCACGTACGCCAGCACAAAAGAAAAACCAGCAGTTAAACATCTAGCAGACCGACAAGTAACCATCCTCGTTAGTTTCAGTACAGAATGCAGCATATACATCAAATTTAACAACTTAATTCTGGACATCAACACGCACCACATACAAAGATTTAACCTGTCAGTTTTACACTGCCCTCACGAGGAATAACAGCATTTCCACCTTAGTCCAGATGTAAGACTGTACCAAGGTTTCAGTAGTTATTGCCTACTCCATATCGACAGACAATACCTAGATAATACAGTCGTACATAGGTTTCAAAATCACAAACTGAATCACAGAACCACCGCTTCCACCGTTTTCGTGCATGTGTTACTCCCTTGACAAACCACACCACACTTTATACATTTGCCGACCTTCCTAGGCTGCGCCGGTGCAGCACCACGACGCCATGCTGAGGACAAGTAGTCCTTTTGAGACCGCTGCATCAGCAAATTGTGCAGAATCGTGTGCTCTGGCTCAGCTTCTCATATGCCTCAGCGCTGGCATGTCCCAACCGAACCAGCTACATGGCTTTCTTAAAAATAGCGGAATGTTGATATGTGAACGATCTTGATGAGGCATGGTTGTTCATGTTTTACCGAAAAGCATCATCACTAGGAACCCTTCCGATGCCTAGGATAGATTGGAGTTACTGAATTGGGCCATAGGTGTAGTACAAGGAGTGGGCCGCTTGGCTAAACAATGGAGGTTGACTTAATCATATATATTAGGCCTCATCTAGGGCCCCCGGAAAATGGGGGCCCTAAGCAGTCGTGCACCTCAGCCCTGCCAATCAGTCCAATGTACTCTGCAACTTTTAGCTTCTTCCTGGCGTAATGCTCATATCCCCGCGTTATCACCAACTGAAAATAGATTATAGTAAGTACAAGCAAAACCTAACAACCTGTGCCAAATAAACATCATTGTCGGGCATCTATACATTACCTTGCGTCTAACTTGCTGTGCAATCAGCCCACGGGCTATAGATTCTGGAACCTAAAGACAGAAATTAGAGTGATATAAGATGCGAGAATTTATTACAACATTGCACCACTAGATGCAAGACCACCACCATACTATATAGTACTTACTTTCTTGGTAATGCCAGCTGTGCACAGGTGAAACTACAAAAGAAGATCACAATATTAACACTGTAACAGATACACAAATTAACAATGAACATCTGGGAATAGAAGTAACCTACTTGTTCCTCCATTGTCTGCTCACGCTTCATAGATCGTTCGCGTGAAGGGAACATCTTCAGGTCAGAAACTTCCTTCAGAGCTTTTGCAAAACAATCCTTCTGCAAGGAAGATGGAAACGTCAACTAAGCATAGATATATAGAGAGAGCATTCACAGCATAATAATAATAATAATAATAATAATAAATATGTTCTAAAGTCAGAATAAGACTGATGTACAGAGCTAACCTCTTGCTTAATGACCCGCCTCCAAATCTCATAAAAGACACCATCAAGATCCTTCAGAATATTGACATAAAGGCGTGTGCTCCATAGAAACTCCTGGACAGAATCAAAATAATAAAATTGTGAAATACAACAATAACCAAAGCTGACCATCTAAAGGAGCACGTGACAACAGAATCATACATCGATACCAAGAAGAGCCAGATCCTTATGAATATATTTAAAGCCAGTTGCGATTTTTATTGCCTGGTAGATAGCTTTCCTGCTGATGTCCGACCACTGAAAAGTAAAACATAAAAGTTATCTTGGTGCCACCAATGTGTTTATACAGATTAATTTGTTCCCATTCCATGGTCTTGTTGCTGGCTCCATTTTTTTCCGATACAAAGCCGATGCTCAAGGCTCCTTACCGAAATAAAAGAAGGAAGTTCATTTTTTTGGACCAAATATGCTTACCTCACGAGTAGACCTTGCAACATACATGTAATCTTCAATCCACTGTCAAGAACGAAAGGTCAGTTAAAAAAACAATAATAAGTAAACAACTTTTTAAAATTGAATTAGCTGATAGTGGCAACATGCATACTTTAATTTTCTCTGTAATTGCTTTCCAGTACAGTAGATAATCTCTATCAGCTTCCGCTGTGTTATACAGCGATGGGTAACGGCTCCAATCTTGATACTTGTCGTCCCACTGCACCAAAGAGATGGAAAGCAATATATCATATATCTCTTGAGAAAAACAAATCCTGAACATAATAAGATGGATTTTTTAGCTATTATATTAGGATTATACGCGGGCACACTTCAAGAAATTCCAAAAATCATTTAGTACCAGCACATGTCAAATATATGGGAACTCGGAAAGACTGGGAAAATCTATTAGTATGTCCAATCAACAAAAAAGAATAAGTGCAGTGTTCCTTTTTATGGGAGAAATCTGCACGTGTACCCATTAAGCTTTTTCGGGTCCTCTCCTTTCTGAAAAATGAATCTGTAAATTAAATTATTTTTTTTGAAGGCCTTATTACTCCCAGCAGTCTAGGAAAATGTATCATATTTTTGTCCCTTTTATAAAAAAAATTGCAAGCACGCATTCTACACTGTGCCTAATCACCACAAGCTGTAATGTTCGTAAGTTTATTACAGCTGCCTTTCCCAGTTTAAGTTTAAGGGAGTTTAACCAAATATTTGCCATCACCAATTCAAAGGGGACAGCAAAAGAAACTGGCTACGGGATGCTTGACTACAGATTAAGTAAGTACTTACACAATTAAAAAGGACTAGCCGCTGGTAGTCGGTCAAGGCAGCAAGTGTACAGAGCTTGGAGTCGAAATACCAACCAAAGGCTTCGTGGTTATTGTAGTTGAGAAAGTAGGAGTTCTCCACGATAACGTTTCGAGGATACTTGCGCTCCAAAGCAGCATTATCCAGCTTGTCAATGGCCTTGCCTTTTAACAACTATACAAATAAGTGCATATATAAGAGGGGAAATTATGTATAATGATGGGTGGATGGATAGACGACGGATCTGGTAGGAGCAACCAGGAGAGCTTTGATGCGGTACAATGCATGCTTCAGTTCGACCTCCTTGATCTCCTTTGGGTCAAGTTCATCGTATTCATCAACCGGAGTTCTACGAGAATTGAGCTCCTTCGAGTCTTCGATGACCTCTTCTTGGGAGATATCATCATCCACCGAGTACGTAGCAGCAGCATTATGCCCAGGATCACAGTCACAGTAGTCCATGGCAGTTTCTTCTTCGCACAAGTACTTGTGGAGTTGATATTCTGCCACAGCATCTCGCAGCATTTTGTCGTCGTCCAGGAAGGAAGAACAGGTAAGGGCTTGGAGGATTTCACCGTATGGGATGAGATCTGGGCGGTCGGCGGCCGTGTCCGGTTCGACGCCGTCGGCGCTGGGTGGTAGGTTCAGCTGGTCCAGGCGCTCGTCGAGGAGTGAGGGTTGGTACCTCCGCAACGATGGGCCTCCGTCGTCGTCTTCATCCCCGGAATTCGAGCTGCCGCTGCTATCTTCATCAACGCTCATGGAGGAGGAGGAGGATCCCGGCGATTCGTAGCACAACGATGAGCCTCCACCATCATAAGCAGCACGGCGCCGGAAGACGCGCTTGGTGCGTCTGCGGCGGCGTTGCCTCTTCTGCGGCAACGGCATCTGATCGACGACGACCACAGGGGTGGATTCGCGACGATGGTCGATGGGGTGGGGATCTTGTTTCGACGGCTAAGATAGGGTTTCTATTCCAAGAGCATGATTTCACAACAATACAAACTCGAACAGAAAAGTGTACCCATTTATTACAAAATCAAACAAAATATGAGTCCTAATCGTATAGGTACTACTTATCCGACTTCAGCTTGAAACAGTTCCTGTTACAAAACCGACTGGATTATATGAGTTCTAATCCTACTAAAAATCGCTATCCCGTAGCAACGCGTGCGTGTTTAGCTAGTAAGACATAAAAACATCTAAATAGCCATTTTTGGCTTTGGATTTTGTTTTTAGCTTTTGAATGGATATTTACTGTTATACAATCAATTTCAAAGCGCTTCTGAAGCACATCGAAATCTTCTCTACATATTTTCTTGCCGACTCTTACACATTGCAAAGTGAGATTTCCAAATCATTATCTTCTTCCTCCTCCTCCGATGAAGAGTCATCGAAAATCATATCCTCGATGGTGGATCTACAACGCCTCCATCCTCTGACGCCTCCGTTTCTAGAGAAACTAAGCTCGCTACATCTAGAAATGACCTCGAATCGGTTGCCGGTCGAAAAGACTGCGGCGATTTTGCGGCCCGATTTCGTCTAAGGTAGCCGCCGGCGAGAGAAACGAAGTAGGGGAGGAGGGTCCGAGCTTTTTTTTGGGAGGGGGGCAACAGGTGGCACACGAGTGAATGCCGATAGGGATGGTTCGCGCAGCAGGGAAGGTCTACGCGCGGGTGAATGCGTGAAATTTTTGCTGCACGGTGTCGCGGTCAGCCGACTCCTAAAATTTTTGCTCCTCTAGAGCCGATACAAATTTGGCTAGGTGCAGTTTAGAGAAACCAAACAAAATTCTTCGCTGGCCTTTTTAGGGGTTTGGCTAGATTCTCTTAGGAATAAAAAATTGTTACTTTATTCGACCGATATTAGTTGACTTAAATTTGTCTAGATTCGGATGTATCTAGCACTAAAACATGTCTAGATACATCTGAATCTAGATTCAACTAATATGAGTCAGAGGGAGTATATGAGCTTTATTGAGATCGAAAAAATTGGGTTCGGCGGGTTTTCTATTTCTTAATTATGTTTTTCCTTGTGTACATTAACTTTTTGAAATGAGATATTATGAAGCCTAGATATTGCCAATTTCCTATCCGTGGGCCGATACAAACGGCACGCTAGAGATGGCCTAACTAGGCAGAGTTCAAGAAGTAGACGATCGCACATGCAAGATAGAGGGTTTGCACCCTGCACAAATTTTTTTATTTCTCTTTTAATTTATTTATTCGAGCTACAAAAACTACACGAGGCCATGATTCATAACGTCGTTCCATCCCACAAACGGATCATGCACGCTTCAAGTTTGTTAGAAACTTGAGCCTACAAACTTGCATTCTAAACCCTTACGATAAACAACTACTCCTTTCGTTTTAAAATATAAGACAAGATGTTTTAGGTTTGTAAAATATATATATTTAGACTTGTTTTAAAGTGTAGGTTTACTTCAAACTTGAGTGAACCTACATATTAAAAAAATCTAGATATATTTAATTTAAAAAGCTAAAACATCTTATATTTTAAAACGGAGGAGGACATCTAACTGAATAAAAGCTCAGGAAACAGCAACCTGAAACTACAGAACCTAACTGCACTGGTTTATTTCAACATTGCCCCTCTCCTTTGTTGCAGGAATTCCACAAGCACCTTGAGCGCGACATCGGCGTCCTCGCTCCTGAGCAGCATCTCGGACACCTCGGCCGGTGTGACCTCCACTGCGGCAAGCAGTTGCTGTATCTGTGGGAAGAGAGGGTGATCATGGAGGAGGTGGTAGTTCCGGGCGAGCGTCTTGAATGCCTCCCAGCAGCAGTAGCCCATGTAGACGTGCATATCCATGCGTCCCGGCCGCAGCAGCGCCGGGTCCAGCCGGTCCTTGTAGTTGGTAGTGAAGACTATGATGCGCTCCTCGCCGCTCGTCGACCACAGCCCGTCGATGAAGTTCAGCAGCCCCGAGAGTGTTATTCTGGGCTCCTCCCGTGCGGCCGTCGTCTCCGTCTCCCGCTCGTCGCCCTTGCTACCTTCTTCCCTGGACATGGTGTGGAAGCTGCAGTCGATATCCTCGATGACGAGGATGGACTTGTTGGGCATATCCATGAGAAGGCTCCTGAGGCACGAGTTGTCGTACACCGCAGAGAGATCGAGGTCGTAGAGGTTGAAGCGGAGATGGTTGGCCATGGCGGCCACCAGGCTGGACTTGCCCGTGCCTGGAGGCCCGTACAGCAGGTAGCCGCGCTTCCACGCCTTGCCGAGCCGCCGGTAGTACTCTTTCCTCTTCAGGAACCTGTCCAGGTCCTCCAGGATGGCCCGCTTGAGTGCCGGGTCCATGGCGAGCGTGTCGAACGACGCCGGATGGTGGTGGTTGATGCCCTCCCACGACCGCCCATCGTTCAGCAAAATCTTGAGCGCACGGTCCTGGCGCCGCAGCTCCTCCGCCGCGGACATGATGAAGGGCACGTACTTCTCCAGCGCCGTGTCCGCGTGCTCCGCGTCGAAGCTCAGCTCCAACGACTCACCGCCGCCGCCCTGGCCCGTGTTGCCGTTGTCGCCGCCACAGGCGCCGTCCGTGTACGTCCACCGGAACTCGACGCCGTCGAAGGAGTCTGTGGTTGAGCCCCCGTCCTCCATACTCAGGAGCGAGCGCCAGTCGTCGGTGCTCCCGTCGGCCTCGCTGACGCGGGAGCACGAAAGGCGCAGCCGGGGCATGGTACGCGGGTTGATCTTGGTGGCCAGGTACGTGCGTGCCGCGTCGAAGAGCTCGTTCTCGTTCCCGCTGTACCAGGACCCGTTGCCGAAGCCGAAGCGGCGGATGATGATGGTGTGCCGCTCCTTCTCGCCGGATCCGAGGCGGGAGCGCACCAGGGACGACACCCAGCGCACCGCCGAGCGCACCTCGTCGGGGAGGAACTCCTTCGCCATGCCGCGTGCAAGCATGGCGTACGCGCTCACCGACGCTGCGGTGGCCACCGCCTAGGGCTGGAATTATAACTCGAAACTCGCGAGCTAAATGAGTAACTCGTGACTCGGCTCGACTCGGCTCGAACTCGGTGTCTAACGAGTCGAGCCAAGTATTCGATTTGAGCTCGTTTGTTCACCCCAAGCTAAATGAGCTACTCGCGAGCTACTCATTTAGCTCGTTAAACTCGTTCAAATACAAAGTTTGAAAATTTTCATAGATGAGTGCCATACTATGAATGTTTCTTGAACCTATAATGGTGTAGAGCTACTATATTTTTCATTGATCTTCTTTCATGTTATTATGGAAGTACTATCGGTGTTTTAATTCCAAATTAGTATGATGATTACTATTTTTCTTATATGTGCTCCTAATCGTAACTTATAACATGCTAAACGAGCTACTCGCGAGCTACTCGTGAGTTTACCGAGTCGAGCTGAGTTTCAAATATGAGCTCGTTCTATAAACGAGCCGAGTCGAGCTAACTCGTTAGTTGAACGAGCTTTAGCGAGTCGAGCCGAGTTGGCTCGGCTCGGCTCGAATTCCAGCCCTACCACCGCCTCCTTGTACGCGTGAAGCACCTTATTTGGCCCCTCCGACGACGACGCCATACTGCTTGACATTGGCAATGGCGACTGATCCACGCAGGCCGGATTCATTTAAAGACTAGGGATCGAGCGTATCTTTTTAATCAAGGCAATTATTGATCATTTCCAGCATACCTTTGCAGATCGAAAATAATTAATCTCCTTTGATTTGAGATCTTCCATAGTATCTCATGAAAATTAATTACTGCAGTATATTTTTTAGCTATGAAGATCTGGAATTAATTATTTTTAGCAGTGAAGATCTACTACTACCATACTAGATCATATCAAGAATATTACTAGTAGGAGTAGTAAAGAATTTTCCATATATCTACCCTTGACTTGATCAAAAGATATGCCCCTGCAGGTACCAGCAAGTTGGACGCCCCGGTGTAACGAGGGCTGCGAGCCTTGTGACTCTTTTTTTTTTAGCTCGGATCGAAATTGACTAAAAAAATGAGCCGAGTATGAGTGTCTAATATATAGCTCGATTGGAAGACGAGCTGATCTGGAGCGACACTAACTCACTCAATTTAGCAACACTAACTCAATCAATCCATGCAAACCAGACAACGGCCGGCCGGACTCATTCAAAGCTAGGGAGCATATATTTTCATTCAAGGAAGTAAATGATCATTTCCAGCATATAATTACTGTATTTTTTCACGAAATAATTACGGTAGTATTTTTTAGTTGTGAAGATCTAGAATTAATTATTTTTAGCAGCAAAAATCTTTCATATATCATATCAAGAATATTACTCCTAGTAAAGAATTTTCCATATCTCCGCCACTACGGGGAAAATGGTCGCTTCCGTCGCCCCCGTCCTTTGCTGTGTGCCAATAGGCCCGGATTACGGCAAAGATGATCGTTGTCGTGTAGGCATTCAGAAGCACACGGCAAAAGAAAAATACACGATTCCTGTAAAAACACACAACAAAGATTTGAACACGGCAATGGATAAACCGGGACACACGACAAAAAAAATTACACGGCAAAAGCCCTAAGGACACGTCAAAGATCAGTTCACGGTAATGTGATACGTCGGAAACATATCTATAATTTTTGATGCTCTATGCTTGTTTAGTATCTACTTTGCTTCGCTTTGTCTACACTTTGAGGTGCTTTTTACATGTTTTCTAGTAATAACCTATTAACAAATTGTCACAGTGTCAGTTGCCTGTTTTCTGTTGTTTTTTGTTCCAGAAAAGCTAATAAGCAAATATTCTCGGAATTGGACGAGACAAACGTCAAAGCCAATAACTTTTCGTGGGGAACAAGAAGTCCAGAGGGGAGACGGAGAGGCGTGCCAGGGCAGCCAGACCCCCCTAGGCGCGGGTGGGCCCTGCCCTGCGCGTAGGCAGGGTGTGGGGCCCCTGGCCACCGCCTCGGCCTCCCCCTTTGCTTATAAGAAGGCCCCGATGCAGAAACCCTAAGTACCCGATCAATATTCCATGAAAACCTTCTGTAGCCGCCTCCATCGTCGTCCCTAGATCAGGGGGATCTGAAGTTCTTCTCGGCATCCTGCCGGAGGGGAGATCATCCCGGAGGCCTTCTCTCTGGTAGATGCGTGAGTAGTTCCACCTTGGACTATGGGTCCATGTAGTAGCTAGATGGTTGTATCTCCTCCTTGTGCTTTCATGTATAGATCTTGTGAGCTCCGTTCATGATCAAGATCTAATCTATTTATAATCATGCATGTTGTGTTTGCGGGGATCCGATGGATATTGAGATTATTATGTTGGTTTGATTAATGGTTTTGTCTTTATGATTCTATCATGTCTGTGTTGTTTGTGATCTTGCATGCTCTCCGTTGTTAGTAGCAATCTTGGTCAAGTAGTTGCTAGTGACTCCAAGAGGGGGTATTTATGCTCGATAGTGGGTTCATGCCTCTAGTTTCCAAGGGAAGTGACAGAAATCTCTTTGGTTGTAGATGTGCTGTTGCTACTAGAGAGAAAACAACGATCTCTTGTTCATGGAACATGTGGACTGTTTACCTTACACACTTTGCTTAAAGAAGTTGTATGTTGCTTGCAAATTAATACTGGAGGGGGTTCGGATGATAACCTGAAGGTGGACTTCTAGTCATAGATGCAGTTGGATGGCGGTCTATATATCTTATTGTATTGCCCAATCGAATCTCATAGGATCTTTCTGACTAGTAATTGCATTGTTATGCCTTGCTCAGTTACTGTCAATTGCCCTGCTGTAATTTGTTAAACCTTCATGCCATATTGTTTATCTAAGGAGAGCACCTCTAGTGAACTATGGACCCCGGTCCAATCTTTACCATTGATACATCTTCCATTGTTACTTGTTTACTTGTTGCAAACCACCAATATCTTCCACACCATACGTTTAATCCTTTGTTACAGCAAACCGGTGAGCTTGACAACCTTACTGATTCGTTGGGGCAAAGTCTTGAGTTTGTGTTGTGCAGGTCTCCGCGTCGCTTCAACACTTGTGTGACGTTTCCTTCCTCCTACTGGTTCGATAACCTAGGTTTCTTACTAAGGTAAAACTTGTTGATGTGCTGCTTCACACCATGCTCTTGGGGTTCCCAACGAAGCACTCCTACATCAACTTAGTGTTGCATCAAGCTTTTCTGGCGCCATTGCCGGGGAGGCTAAGGACGTTTTCACTAGGGGAGTCCTCCACTTCATTTCTCTTTACTTGTTTTTAGTTTGCTTTGTTTCTTTTGCTTGGTTTTGTTTGCCTCTTTTCAAAACCCCCCAAAAAAATAGTTTTAGTTTGGTTTGCTTTTTATTCAAAAACACACAAAAAAAATAGTCCCTGCTCTAGTTGCTGGTCTGTTATTGCCTTGCTTTGCCATGCTTCCTATCAATGGATGGTTTCTTTGAAACTAGTTCTTATTGGCAAGGTGGATTCACGGAAGAAGAAAAGTATTATTATAATTAACACCGTTTGTCACAAAAAGGGAAACACTTATGGGAACAAATTGATAAGTTGAATACTATTGCTAGAGAGGTGTGCTCTACTTATAATGTCACTTATTGCTTTGATAAAGCTTGTTGTTGCAGGAGTTATAAACACCTACCTTTTCAATGTGAGTATAATGATAATGTTACCATATCCTCTTATGTTAAAGGAATTTATGACTTTTATGTTGTGGAACAAATTGAAGAATTTATTGCCTTCAAGGGTGCATTTGAACTTGCCAGTTTCCTTGAAAATACTGATGATGCACCTTATGAACATGAGGTTTATGAGATACTTAAATTTTCCTTTGATAATTACAAGGAAGAAAATGGCTATATTCTTGAGTATTTTAATAGGTGCTTTCCATAAACGGAAGAGACTAATGCCTTGCAGAAGCCTATGGAAGAAGAAATTGCTGAAATAGGAAGCTCATTAGATGAAAAAGAGGAGGATGAATGTTATGCTCCTGTGGATTCTTTTGAAATATCTATTATAGGTAAAACTTGTGATGATGTTCCTATGCCTGATACCTATAGTAGTGATCATGATTGGGAAAAGTACAATATTTTTTATATTGAAAACCTCTTTGGTACCAATTCTGAACATTCTATTGCCTATGATGATACTTTACCTCCAATTTATGATGATTACAATGATGATATTGATATTTTCAGTCCACCTACTATTGAGGAGAAAATTGATTGTTATTACAATATACCTCCTATATTTGATGATTATGGTGATGAGAATAATAATGATAGCTATTTTGTTGAATTTGCTCCCACTACTTATGTGGAGAGTGACATGGTTATATCCTATGGGTACATGACTTCAGCATACCTGGTCCAGCCCAAGGAAGGCCCACAGCAGATATACACTGGCCCATGAAGATTTTCGGGTGGCCAAGGCCCATGACGCCTTCGGATCCTTGGAGAGCAAGACTAGCGGAGATAGGAAATTCAAAGGGGTAAAACCCTAGAACTTGTAACCGACTAGGACTATGCCCGGGACCTGCCTAAGTCTATATAAAGGCCAGGAGGGCACGTCCTAGAGGAATCGACTCATACCCTCGCACACGCATCCACGCCAGATCGAATCTGCGCACCCTGTAACCCTCGGTTCCGTCGTAATCAAGAGCAGACAAGCAGGAGTAGGGTTTTCCCTCCGGGGGCCTGAACCTGGGTAAATCTCGTGTCCCCTGGTTGCTTGTCTGTTAACCGTGCCACGATCTCCAGCATCCCCATCTTCTCCAAAACCCAAGTCCATAACAATGGGCATTGACGAGATTAAACCTCGTCAATTGGCGCCGTCTGTGGGAATCGGGGCTGCTGATTGTGCGATCGTGATGGTTCCGACCCGATCGATCTACAACTCTGCGGCGACGGAGAATCACCTCCTCTTCGGCGCTTTCGACTTCACCGCCCACTCGCCGGCCACTATGAAAGATTTCGAGCCCGTAGGCGACGGACTCGAGATCCTATTCGGGAGTTTCTGCTTCCAGGTGGGTCAAACTGGCAACCTCCGCCTCCCTGAGCGGGTGCCCGTGCCATCAATCACGCCCGCCTCGTGGGCTCCACACCCTGTGCTACGCACGTCACCATCAACAGATGAGTTTTACGACAGCAGCAGTTGTAACTCTGATCTATGTGATCCACCTTCGGATGAAGGGACCTACGGTTCCGGATCCGAAAGCTGCGGCAGCAGCCGACCAATCTGCGAGCGCTACCTATGTGCCGCAGTCATCCAAGGCGACGAGGAAACACCTAACCCGCCGCCCAACCAAAATGGCGGAAACGGCGAAAACAGAAGAAGCCAGTCCCCCCACCCAACAGGGAAAACAACGGCCACGTCATCCAACTTAGCAAAGAAGGATGGGTCCAAGCGCGTCGTGCCGTCGCAGGCGACATCGTCCTACCTGCAGACGCCTCACGTGAACTACTAATAGCATACCACTACCTCCTCATCGAGGAGCACAAGAAACAAGTCAAGATGCAGGAGACGCTCGACAAACGCAAGCAAGCAGCCTCCGAGTCCAGCGCGCGACGAGCTGCGATCTCCGCCATGGCACCCGGCTCTAGCACAAACGGAAACCAGGGAAACAAGCACTGCTCTCGGGTGGAAAACATGGATCCCAAGGAGCGGCGTGACGTGACCCGAACTCTCCACACATCGTTCATGGATATGGATGCCGACGGCAACATCATCCCGAAGACGCCACAAGCTGCTATCATGGCAGCCACTACGTACCTCGCAGCCCACCCACCTCCGGAGGGGGACCCGAAAAGGGCCATGCATAGGTCCGCACTCACCGTACTAGGACTAATCGGAGCTGCGCTCCACGAAGACGCTCCTGCGGAGCCGAAGAAGAAAGCTCCGGCCAGGCGCGACCGGAGTCCCACCCCCTCATCCGAAGAAGAGGAGGAACATGACCTTCCTAGAAGGAAGAAGAGCTCACGTCACCATAAACGCGACTACGACGCCAGAGACAAGCTTACACAGCGCAAGATCGACAAAGCACCCGCCAAACGCGCATGCTCGTCTGAATCTGAGATGGATGAAGACGAAGGAGAACTCTGCGGGGCTCGATGCTTCAGCAGATCTGTTCGGCGAACATAGATGCCACGCAACTTCAAGCTTCCTTCAGATACTCCGAAGTTCAACGGCACGCAAGATCCAAAATCCTGGCTCAGTGACCATCTGTCATCCGTCAAGCTTCATGGAGGCAATAAAGAAACCGCCATGCAATGCCTTCAGCTGCAGCTGACAGGCGCGGCGCGAGTCTGGCTCAGCAGCCTATCATCAGGATCCATCCGAAGCTGGGAGGAGCTCTCTTACAGCTTCATCCGAAATTTCAAAGACACTAGCAAGAGGCCAGCCTCAATCGAAGAGTTGTGAGCCTGCACTCAGAGAACGGGTGAATCTATTCGCTCGTACATACTGCGCCGGTCTACAACCAAGAACTCCGCAGCACACATCTCCGAAGAGAGGGCCATCGACGCCTTCAGGGACGGCGTCAAACGCCAAGACTTCAAGGAGGAACTTGGGCGTGTAAAGCCCAAGACACTCGACCACCTCATGGAAATCGCCAACAGTTGGGCAGACGGCGAAGATTGCATCCAGCGAGCGCAATCAGACGAAGAGGACGATTACGGCCGACGACATGAACGCCACAGCAAGAGGAGATCGCGCGTCTACGAGGACCATGAAGGACCCGACATGGTCGCGGCCGGCTACGCCGACCGCCGTAACGACAACAGCCGCAACAGCGGAGGATACCGCGGCGGAAACTTCCGCGATAACGGACGACCAACACAGTCGTGGCAACGCCGCGACCGCGACAACGGACCCTCAGCATTCGACAAACTTTCGGGTCCATGCACCATCCACTTCTACATCGACAAACAGGACGGCAAAAAGAAAGCCAGCCACATGCTCAAGGACTACCGCGAGTTCCAGAAACTCAGCGAAAGCATGGTGCAGATGAGGCAACAAACCCCAATCCCTACGTTCGGAAACGCACCCGCACCAGGTGAAGTAGCACACGGAGCTCCTCCACCGCTGCCTATCGGAGGGCCAAACCAACCAGTCGCACCAGCACAAAACACTACCGGGGTCGGGTATCCCCCACCAAAAGGAGCACTAAATATGATCCAGAAGGGACGCCCCACAAATAGGGTGCAGAAGAAAATCACCCGACAAATCAACTTGGCCGTGGCAACTCCACCTGCAATCCCTGAGTTCCTCAGCGGATCGGAGTCCTGCATCACATTCACTTGCGCGGATCACCCTTGCCAGATCCCTCGCCCAGGTCATGCCGCCCTGGTGTTGGAGGCGCAGATCGGAGGCTTTGAGATGAGTCGTGTCTTCATGGACGGCGGCAGCGGCATCAATCTAATGTTTGCAAGCACTCTAGCAGCCATGCGGATCCCGCAATGCAGCCTGGAACAATCAGACACAACGTTCCACGGTATTGTTCCAGGAAAGGGCATATCCCCCTGGGCAAAATAGGGCTCGACGTCATCTTCGGGAAGCCGGACAACTTTCGGCAGGAGCGCCTAGAATTCGAAGTGGTGGACTGGCCGTCGCAATACCACGCCATCCTAGGGCGTGTAGCATTCGCAAGGTTTCTGGCCGTCCCACACTACGCATACCTACTATTCAAGATGCCAGGACCAAGGGGCGTCATCACGGTCCACGGGAGCTTCACCCGATCGGACCAATGCGACAGGGATTTCAACAAAATCTCCCAGTCTTTCGGCATGCAAGACGAGCTTGTAAGGCTCCGCGAGGTGACGGACAACGGGGCACCCCCAGTCACAAGACAAAACGCGCCCGACATGTCCTTCGACTCCACCGTCAACACCAAGAAAGTGCAGGTCCATCCGACTGATGCCTCCAAGACGGCGCTGATCGCCAACGACCTCAGCGCCGCATAGGAAGGCGCGCTCGTCGAATTCCTCCGTGAGCGCTGGGAAATCTTCGCCTGGTGTCCTGCGGACATGCCAGGAGTTCCCAGGGAATTCACCGAGCACGCACTCAACGTCTTTCCAGACACCAAGCCAGTAAAGCAGTCCATCCGAAGACTGTTGGAGCCACGAGCCGAAGCTATCGGCAAGGAAATCAACAGATTACTCGCAGCAGACTTCATTCGGAAATCAAGGAAAGCGAGTGGCTGGCAAACACAGTCATGGTCCCAAAGAAGGACACGGACATCCTGCGGATGTGCGTGGATTTCACGTCACTAAACAAACATTGCCCAAAGGACCACTTCCCTCTTCCTCGGATCGATCAGATCATCGATTCGACTGTAGGTTGTGAGAAACTCTCCTTCCTCGACGCCTACTCAGGCTATAACCAGATTCGACTCAAGGTCGAAGATCAAGAGAAAACGGCGTTTATCACACCGTTCGGAGTATTCTGCTACAATACAATGCCCTTCGGGCTAAAGAACGCAGGTGCCACGTACCAGCGATGCATGCAAGCTTGCCTCAAGGACCAGATCGGTCGCAACGTACAAGTCTATGTCAACGACATAGTAATAAAAACCAAGGAGGCAAGAACACTTATCGACGATCTCCGCGAGACGTTCGACAATCTTGATCGCTACAGGATCAAGCTCAACCCCGAAAAATGCGCCTTCGGCGTCCCATCGGGTCAGCTGCTCGGGTACTTCATCTCTCAGCGAGGGATCGAGGCAAACCCGAAGAAAATCAGAGCCATCATGACAATAGAGAAGCCGAAAAACCTCAAAGGAGTCCAGCAGCTCGCAGGACGAGTAGCAGCGCTTAGCAGGTTTATCAGCCGCATGGGCGAGAAGGCCCTACCGTTCTACCAACTGCTGCGCAAAACAGATAAGTTCGAGTGGACACCAGAAGCCAACGACGCATTCGAAAGCCTCAAGCGGCTGCTCTCTACCTCGCCCGTTTTGGTCACGCCAAAGGAGCGCGAGCCTCTGCTGCTGTACATAGCAGCCACACATCAGGTGGTCAGCACCATACTCGTGGTCGAACGACCCGAAGAAGGCAAGACCCACGGGGTCCAGCGCCCAATTTACTACCTCAGCGAGGTTCTCACTCCAACAAAACAGCGGTACCCACACTACCAGAAGCTAGCTTACGGCGTGTTCATGACGGCTCGACGGCTGAGCCACTACTTCCAGGAGCATCAGGTGATGGTCGTCAACGAGGCACCCCTGAATAGCATCCTGAATAACCCGGAGGCCACAGGACGCGTGGCCCTGTGGGGCATCGAACTGTCACCCTTGGACATCGTCTACGAGAAGCGACACGCAATTAAATCTCAAGTCCTTCCGGACTTCCTGGTACATTGGATGGAGCTGCAGCTGCCAGATACCCCGGACATGTCGCAATCATGGACGATGCACTTCGACGGCTCCAAGAGAGAAGCTGGGGCAGGAGCAGGGGTCATACTGACCTCCCCGCAAGGAGACAAGATGAAGTACGTTCTTCAGATGAAATTCAGAGCCTCCAATAACAAGGCCGAATACGAGGCCCTCATCCACGGCATGAGGATGGCAAAGATATGCGGCGCAACGCGCCTGGTCATCTATGGTGACTCCAACCTCGTCGTCCAGCAGACGATGAATGAGTGCGACGCACACGCCGAAAACATGATAGCGTACCGCGCGCTCTACAACGCACTCGAAGGAGAATTCGACGGCTGCGAGCTTCGACACGTCGGCAGAGAAAGCAACGAGGAAGCCGACAGACTCGCCAACATCGGCTCCACTTGCGCAAAGGTGCCACCAGGTGTGTTCCTCGAACAGATCTGCGTGCCATCCATCAAGCGGAAATTCCCCAAGGGATCATCCGAAGAAGCAGAACACTCGGGGGCTACGCTACCTGAAGGTCATGAAGGACCCGAAAAGTTGGATACCGAAGTTGCCATGGTCAACATAATGCAGGTGATGGCAGTCGAAGAAACCTGGACACGCCCATACCTCCAGTTCCTGATAAACGGAGAACTACCTGACAGCCCGACAGATGCCCGGCGCATATCTCGTCGGTCAAAAGCCTTCAGCATCATCAACGGCGAACTGTACAAACGCAGCATCACGGGTGTTCTACAACGGTGCGTCACCATCGACGATGGAAAGCCATACTCCAAGACATCCATGAGGGCATCTACGGCCACCATGCAGGCAGCCGCTCCCTTGTCGCCAAAGCTCTACGAGCAGGATTCTACTGGCCAACGGCCATGAGCGACGCAAAGGACATCGTCCGAAGATGCAACGGGTGCCAACGGTTCGCCGACAAACCACACGCACCTGGGTCCGAACATAGACCCATACCCATAGCTTGGCCTTTTGCTCAATGGGGCCTCGACATGATCGGCAAACTGCCAAAGTCCTCGAAAGGGGGACACGTCTTCCTCCTGGTAGCAGTCGACAAATTCACTAAGTGGATCGAAGCCATGCCAGTCACCAACCAGAAAGGCAAAACCGCCGTCAAATTCTTCGAGTCCATTGTCTACAGGTTCGGTGTACCGCACAGCATCATCACCGACAATGGATCGAACTTCATCTCCGAAGAATTCCAGGACTTCTGCGAAGGCCTTGGGATCAACATCACGTATGCCTCAGTGGCACACCCGCAAACGAACGGGCAAGTAGAAAAGGCCAACGGCCTAATCGGCGCCGGCATCAAGAAGCGCCTCATGAGCTCACTCGAACAAAAAGCTGGAAACTGGACGAAAGAGCTACCATCTGTCCTGTGGAGCTTACGGACTACACCAAACAGCTCCACCGGTTACACACCGTTCTTCATGGTGCACGGAGCTGAGGCCGTGCTACCCGCCAAAGTGCGCCACCAGGCTCCACGAGTCGTCGCTTACAGCGAAGCCGAATCCACGGCTGCACTCGAAGATGCCGTCGACACACTCGACGAAGCACGGGATATAGCAGCAGCTCGATTAGCGGTGTACCAGCAGAGTCTCCGCAACTACCACAGCCGCCGGCTGCGCCCAAGGTCCTTCGTCGAAGGAGACCTCGTCTTGCGACTCAAGCAAAAGCGACCGAATAAATTCGAGTCACCATGGGAAGGACCCTACGTCATCACCGAAGTCATCCCAGGTGGCGCCTATCGCCTCAAGCACGTGGAGTCTGGAGTCGCATACTCTAACCCATGGAATATCTCGCACCTGCGACGATTCTACCCGTAGCAACCTACCCCCTTTTACTTTCAATAAGGCTTTCAGCCAAGGCTACTCAGCCGAACAATGTACGTCCTCCATTACGATATAAATAAAGCTAAGTGTCTCGCCCCCAAACTTCGCTTGACTATTTTTCTGCAACTTTATTACATGCTACAAACGCAATCGGGGGCTCCCCCCACCTCACGATTTCATCGATTGAGGACCAGACGTGTACACCTGAGTAGCTGACAACGTCAGGCAAACGAAAAGGACACGTACTCAATCAAAGCACTGCGTGCTCACAAACAAGCAAACCTTTACAAACAAAGGGCACAAAAAACGCCCAGCCGAAATATACAAATTTTACATCTATCTGTTTATTTCCAGGTCCTATCTATTCTGAAGAATAACCTGAGCACGCTGGTCAAACAAATCTACAATCTGTTCGGCATACTGCCTTACAGCCGCGTAATGCGGATGCATGTCCCACTCGCCACCATCCGGTCGAAGAGGTGGCCCAGCTGCCACAGCAGCCAAATCTACGTCAGGGCGGTGCACCCTCACAAGAGACAAAGCAGCTTTCACTCCTGCGACGAGCTGCTGCCGCACCAGCTCCTTGACATTGCTGGCACTCCGAAACTTCGACAGAAGACCTGCAAGGGTCGTCGGCACGGCATCCAAAGGAAACATGACGTGCAGCACCGAGGAAAGTGATGTCTGCACCTAGCGGAGCACCCGCGAAACTTGATAAACACGATCCTGCACCGTCGCCAGAACCATGGCGCGATCGCGATCCATCCAGAAGAAGCCGCCGGCCTCCATGTCTTGTTGAGTCAAGCAATTGACCCGAACAGCGACACGCTCTTTTTCTTCCCTCGGAGCAAGGTTCGCACCTGCAACAATCGCACAAAACAAGAATAAGGCCAGCAGGCTCATCCGAAGAACTGAGCTACAGCCCGAAACAAGGATCAACTTACATTGCAGCTGCTCGGACAGCCAAACCAGCTCCGTCATCAAGTACTCCTCCCTGGCTGCACCACGATCCGCCTTGGACTTCCAAACATCGGCGCGACCGCGTAACCCGAGCAATTCCCTCTCCAAACTACGCACGCGATCTCGAAGGAAAGCGAGCTGCGAGGAATCATCCAACGATGGTCGCAATGGCTTTGCGGATGAAGTGTTAACTGGGTCAGCACCCGAAGGAACCTATAGCAGCAGAAAAAAGAAGGCACACAGACATTCAGCCAAGGATAGAGCACAACTCAAAGGAATTCATTAAATATATAAGGCCACTACGTGGCACAAGGACGGTATTCCTCAAGATATTTACAACAAAAGTAGACTACAAACTACCCTACGTCTACTATGCCTAAGATGCAGGACACTGAGTCGCCTCGGAGCCAGACTGCCTAGCTTTGGCCCCGCCCTGCTGCCGCAGTGCGTACTCAGACAGCAAGTCAATGAGCTTGGGCCCATATCGTTTGCAACGAGCGGAGTAGGCAGCGAAGGCTACCTCGGATCCATCCGCAGTCGTCGGCATCCGAGAGGTGATCTGGGGCAAGTCTAGCTCCGCTCCAGCCGCCAAGGCCATCGCCAGCCCGACGGACGTGCTGATGCCCTTCTGCTTGCGCTTGTACGCCGCAGGCACTTCGGCTGACAGAGCCTCTGCCAGAGCATCCACATCATCAAGGGCTGCGCCCTTCAGGAAAAGCTCCTGGTAGAAGCGACAAAGGACCTCTTTCGCCTTGGCAAGGGAGTTGACGACGGTGCCGCAACGGTCTTCGACCGCCACAGTGGCATCATCTAGAGCACTCCCGTGCTCCAGAGCACTGCGGTCGAACTCGATGCCTGTGTTATCTGAGACAAAAACGAAGAAAAGCATGAAGAAAGGCAGCATAGAAGAAAACCCGTAGAAAAAGAAACAAGTACAAAAACTCGCACTCACCCGAAATAGCCTTGGCAGCAGCCATGAGCTTCGCCGCCACCCCTCTTTCACGAGCAGACGCAACGGTGGCCAGCTGCTCCTCACGATCTGCGGCCTCCTACTACAGACGCTCCTTCGCTTCGGCTGCCTTCGTCAGCTCTAGCTCGAGGCGCTCTTTCGCACCAACGGCGGCTTCGGCCTTCTGCTCCGATTGACCAAGGCTCTTTTTAAGAGCGTCGACCTCACAGAGGGAGTCGTTATGCTCCTCTGCATTTAAGACAAGCAAGTGTCAAAGAACAGGACCAGGATAAATAAGAGAGGCAGACGGATACCTTGAAGCTGCCGAAGTTTCGCCTCCAGCGCCAGGCGCTCCCCCACCAGCCGCTTGGCCTCCTGTACAAAAGGCTGCAGAAAAAGGAAATAGCAGTAAGAAAAGGACTTCGGGGCTACGCCCAACACAAAGGAGTAAAAACAATATCAGCACACGAAGACACTCGGGGGCTTCCCCCGTGACATGAAGCAGAAAACTTACATGCTCCGATGGCGACTCCGAAGCCCCGCCTGCGAAATTCTGAGGCGCAACCACCAACACCTCCCGCACAGGAGGATCTGGAGCGGCGCCACCCGAAGTCGCCACCATCTGAGGAGGAGGCGACGCAATGTTCGACTCCCCCATCATCTCCCGCGCACCATCACTAGAGTCGTGGGAGGAATGCCTGCATATGAACCAATTAGCACAGGTGCAAAAATCATGAAGGAGAAAGGATAATAGTACAACAAGAAACTTACGAGCCGAGCGAGCTCAGGTCGAAGACAGGAGGAGCTTTTCGGGCTCTCTTCTCCTCCTTTTTCTCTTCCTTCTTCTCCTCTTTCTTCTCTTCCTTCTTCCGCTTCGCTGGCGGGTGCGGGGCTACAGCCCGCACAGGAATGGCAGGAAGGGGAGAGGAAGAACCTCCATGACCATCACTATGGCGTTCAAGGCCCAAAGGGTTTCTGGGAGTCAGAGGAGTCGAGGCTTCCGAAGACTCGCTAGAGCTCCGTGATCGCTTGCGCGTATGGTCCTCACTCGACTCGTCGGCATCCTCTACCAGAGATCGCGCCAACGGCAGCTCAGACACGGACTCAACCACTTCATTATCCGGGGCATTCGGATACCTTTCGGGCAATGGTGGCACCATGCCCGGTACTTTGAAGCTCTGTAAAAACATAATGAACTTTGTTAGCAAACAAAGGAACTAAAAACACAGCCGACAAAAAGCACTACGTGCACAAATCTACACCTGCGGTACGGCCAATGCCGAACAAAATGGAGGAGTTAGTGACTTCCCCGGGATTTCTTCTCCGGCCTTGAACTTCAGCAGCGCGCGAAGAGCCCTGTCAAGATCCCCCTCGGACATTTTCTCAGCCGAAACCCTCGTCGGATCACGGCGCCCAGAATAAAGAAACATCGGATGCGCCCTCGCTTGGAGAGGCTGCACCCGATGCTCAAGAAAAGTTCGGACGATGTCCACGCCGTTCACCTCTTTCTCCGGAATCAGCTGGAGATCCTCCACCCGACGGTAAAGGGCCTCTATCTCCTCCGCCTCACCGTCCAAGATTTGGTTTTTCCAAGACCTCTTTCGCTCAATCATCTAGGAGGGGTCAAAAGGAACAAGACCAAAATCCTGCCCGGGCACTACGGAGTCGCGGATATAAAACCATCGCCTCCGCCAGTACTGGACAGATTCGGACATAGAAAAGGAAAAGAATTGCAGATTGGGACTAAGGGAGATGATGAAACCTCCAATGGGATACACACCATCCGAACCAGATTGCCTCTTCACGGAATAGAGCTTCCGGAAGAGGCCAAAGTGCGGATCAATGCCAAGCCAACACTCGCAAAATGTGATAAAGCACGCAACATGGAGAAGAGAATTGGGAGACAAATGATGAAGCTGAATCCCGTAGAAGAAGAGCAGTCCACAGAGGAAGTCGTGGACCGGAAAAGAAAACCCGTGCACAACGAAGGCAAGAAACATAACCCGGTACCCAGATGGGGGACGGGAGATTACCTCATTGCCGGGGAGTTTGATGGCCTCCCTATCCTGCGGGATGAGGCCCCGCTCGCGTAGCTTGCGGAGATCACTCTCCTGCGTCTCTGATCACCGCCAGCCACCATCGGTGACGCGAGCAGCGGCGGTGCCCTTCTTGCCTCCGGCGGCGCTGGTCCCAACCACAGATGAAGACTTCTTTGTTTTCCCCATTGCGCTACGGCGGTGGTGGCGATGACAACGCAGAAAGAACAAAGGAAATGTGGAAGGAAATCTCAGCGCACAGCAAGAATCGCTCAAGAACAAGGAGGCAGTGAACACAAGAACTGGTGCGGTGAAAACAAACCACGATTTCACCCAAGGATTATAACAGCAAAGACGACGCACGATAGCCGTCCATCGAGAAGACCTAACGCTAACGGTAGATCTGGCCGTACACGTGTCAGCATCACAACGAACCGTCGTTACCACGCCGTCCACTATGCGTGGAAATCGAGGAGACGCCATAATTATCTCCACGCCGCGCGTGACCGGTCAATTCAAAGTCAGCAAGTGGGACCCACGCTTCGTCCAGTCAAGTCATCTCTGGCGTAGCAGACGCTTGAGGTCATCAATCGTCAGCACTGACGTCATAAAAAGCTATACTAGCACCAACTTCGGCTCCACAGCTAAGAGTACTCACTCGAATCTTCGATTCGACTAAATACTCGGGGGCTACTCCTATCAGGAGCGCTGGCCGCGCACCCGACAGACAAATGAGGACAAATTACTTCTCTGAGTCCTACGTCGAGTCTACGACTCCACTACGGACTCGGGGGCTACTCCCATAGGGAGGATGGATTTAAGCATCCGAAAATTTTCGAGTCCTGCGGACTTAACAACTGAAACAAGGCTTGAACTAAAGTCTCCATTCGAGTCTACGACTCGAACAGACACTTGGGGGCTACGCCCATAGGGAGCGCTGGTCGCACACCCTATGAAATCTTTGACTGCGATCTTTCGGATCAGCCCGCAAAAACTCTTTGGCAACTTTGCCCCAACAAAACGGCCGAGCAAGCGACAATCTCCTAGGCCACCCGAAGCACCTCTGTGGTGATAAATGTTCGGATGATGTGTCTGCGACGCAAAGATAAGACCTACAGATATCATCTGGTGGCCTGGCAACGCACCTGATTGCGCTCTGCTAGTATGAACCCGTACCAGCAGGTACGATGAAAAATCCCGACGGACGCGTTGGTTACACCAATTAAAATCACTGGAATTCCACTCCTGTAAGTCCTCCGCGGCCTGAGTCGAATTACGCCAGCATATGTTCCAGGTCCGGGTTGAGGGACTCGAACCTGAAGAAGATCGTGTCGTTTCATCCTAAGACAGTTAACTGACCCTGATCCGTCAGGTGAGTCAGGCACACGCATCAACAATCCCTACACACACACATATACTATTAATATATAGTTGCACCTGAAGGATGGAAGAGTCCTCAGCCGAATCTACGATTCGACTGATCACTCGGGGGCTACTGACATGGTTATATCCTACGGGTACATGAATTCAGCATACCTGGTCCAGCCCAAGGAAGGCCCACAGCAGATATACACTAGCCCATGAAGATTTTCGGGTGGCCAAGGCCCATGACACCTTCGGATCCTTGGAGAGCAAGACTAGCGGAGATAGGAAATTCAAAGGGGTAAAACCCTAGAACTTGTAACCGACTAGGACTATGCCCGGGACCTGCCTAAGTCTATATAAAGGCCAGGAGGGCACGTCCTAGAGGAATCAACTCATACCCTCGCACACGCATCCACGCCAGATCGAATCTGCGCACCCTGTAACCCTCGGTTCCGCCGTAATCAAGAGCAGACAAGCAGGAGTAGGGTTTTCCCTCTGGGGGCCTGAACCTGGGTAAATCTCGTGTCCCCTGGTTGCTTGTCTGTTAACCGTGCCACGATCTCCAGCATCCCCATCTTCTCCAAAACCCAAGTCCATAACAATGGGCATTGACGAGATTAAACCTCGTCAATTGGCGCCGTCTGTGGGAATCGGGGCTGCTGATTGTGCGATCGTGATGGTTCCGACCCAATCGATCTACAACTCTGCAGCGACGGAGAATCACCTCCTCTTCGGCGCTTTCGACTTCACCGCCCACTCGCCGGCCACTATGAAAGATTTCGAGCCCGTAGGCGACGGACTCGAGATCCTATTCGGGAGTTTCTGCTTCCAGGTGGGTCAAACTGGCACCCTCCGCCTCCCTGAGCGGGTGCCCGTGCCATCAATCAGGCCCGCCTCGTGGGCTCCACACCCTGTGCTACGCACGTCACCATCAACAGATGAGTTTTACGACAGCAGCAGCTGTAACTCTGATCTATGTGATCCACCTTCGGATGAAGGGACCTACGGTTCCGGATCCGAAAGCTGCGGCAGCAGCCGACCAATCTGCGAGCGCTACCTATGTGCCGCAGTCATCCAAGGCGACGAGGAAACACCTAACCCGCCGCCCAACCAAAACGGCGGAAACGGCGAAAACAGAAGAAGCCAGTCCCCCCACCCAACGGGGAAAACAACGGCCACGTCATCCAACTTAGCAAAGAAGGATGGGTCCAAGAACGCCGTGCCGTCGCAGGCGACATCGTCCTACCTGCAGACGCCTCACGTGAACTACTAATAGCATACCACTACCTCCTCATCGAGGAGCACAAGAAACAAGTCAAGATGCAGGAGACGCTCGACAAACGCAAGCAAGCAGCCTCCAAGTCCAGCGCGCGACGAGCTGCGATCTCCGCCATGGCACCCGGCTCTAGCACACACCTCCACGCCAGATTGCATCTGCGCACCCCTGTAAGCAGGAGTAGGGTTTTCCCTCCGGGGACATGAACCTGGGTAAACCTCGTGTCTCGTGTTGCTTGTTTGCTAACCGTTCCGCGATCTCCAACATCCCCATCTTCTCCAAAACCCAAGTCCATAACAATGGGCATTGACGAGATTAAACCTCGTCAGAGAGTAATAATCATTTTATGCATGTGGCTCATGATAAGAATGTTTTATGTGATAGTTATATTGTTAATTTTATTCATGATGCTACTGAAAGTTATTATGAGAGAGGGAAACATGGTTTTATGCATCTCAATAATATTAAGTTTCCTCCCTTTATGTTGAAAGTTTTGAAGTTGCACTTGTTTTGCTTTCCTATGCTTATTGCTTTGTGCTTTCATGACTTGTTTCTTTACAAGATTCATATGAATAGGAAGTGGGTTAGACTTAAACGTGTTTTGAATTTGCTTCTTGATGCTCTCTTTGACTTCAATGCATAATTCTTATGTGAGCATCTTCTCAAGCTATCATGCCTAACTTAAAGACGTTAAAGAAAAGTACTTGTTGGGAGATAATCCAAGAGTTTACTTGAGTCTTGGAAGTTATTACTTCAGTAATGACCTCTCCTTATCCTTTTTGTTTTTCTTTTTGTGCCAAGAATGACCTCTAATGAGAGGGAAGTAAGATTTGAGGAGTTGCTGTCCCGAAACAGATTTATATCCTCCACCAAAACAAATTTCATGAGGAGTCTTTGTAACTCGGATTGAGCTCAAAATTTACGAATAAATCCCCCAGTATGTTAGATAACTTTCTTTAGTTCGACACTTTTTTGATTTAAGCAACAGAAAATGTTCAAAAAAATCGGTTTCTACCTGCTGGTCTATTTTGACAGATTTCTGCCATTATTTGCATTTGCTTCTTATTGATTCCTTTTTGAGTTCTCTTTAGGTGAATTGAGATTTTTCAAGGAGTTGCTACAGTAGCTTGTGTTTTTAGTGAAAATCCTTGTTGTTTCAAAGCTTTGCCAGAGGTCTAATATCTTTTGAATAAACTAATGTTGCTAATGAAGATTGTGTGAAGTTTTGTATGAAGGAAAAAAATTCAGGTGTAGAGAGAGAATGATGCAATGAGATGAAGAATAGACAAAAGCTCAAGCTTGGGGATGCCACCATGGTGTCACCCCAAGAAATATCCAAGAGGTACAAGCGTCAAAGCTTGGGGATGCCCAAGGTATCCCCTTCTTCATCAATAAAAAGCTCAGGTCTGTCTAGACACTTCATTTTTATTCTTTCATGCACAGTTGTGTTGTTCTTGGAGCATCTTAGTTTTTGTTTGCTTTGCATAGGTTGTTTAGTTTGCTTGAATAAAGTAGTTTGGACCCCCGTTCTCACTGTGTTGTTTTGCAAATAAGTTGCTTGGCGTTGGAAAGGAGTAGTAAGTTCTTGCTTGAAAGTGCAAGAGGAGCTTGCATTGACTATGACTTAGACTTTAGCATGACATGTTAGGTGTTGTTTTGACCTTATGCTTAGTGATTATTATTGTAGCATGTCTTGTTCCAAACAATTGGGATTGCTTAGTGTGCCTTGAAGAAATTATGCGTTGTTTTAGCATGCAAAAGCGTAGTATTGTGGTATTCTCCTTTGATGCTTTGCTTGGGTTGACTTGGCACATGCTCACACCATGTTATGACTATGACAAGTCACCATTATCCTCTATGATCATTTTAGTCCTTGACTTATAGTACCACTCTATGCTTTGATTAGTAATGCTTTGTTGCACTGCATCATTATGGCCATTATTGCTCTCTTAGTTCGTTGCTCCCAGTATTTTGCTAGCCTCCACTTGTATAAGTAAGTTCTACTCATGCTTCCAACTCCCAAGAAACCAAGTTATTTCAAAGTGTCCACTATAAACTCCTATGCATGGTGTGTTACACCATTCCAAGTATATTCTTGTTTTCAGCTATATTCCAATTAAGAACTATTTTGTTATGTGAAAACTTAGTGATTAAAGCCCTCACGAACTTGATGGCACACTTTATATTCTTTGCCCCTAATAAACTTGAACCATTGTGTCATCTATGTTGTATATGCTTGCACTTATACATTGGAATTAGCAGAACCGTGCTGCCATGGGGAACGTTTTCAACATTGCACTTGTACTTTGTACTCAGTTGATATCATGCTCTTTTGTCTATGGATGTCACCGGTGTGAAATAAAGAGGGAACTTATAAGTCCATGGAGTTTGTATTCTATGTTAGAGAAACGCCTGGTCTGCTACCTAAGCCATGCCTAATCATGGTGGAAACTTGCAGCATCACCATAGTGAGCTATCTATGAAGCATCCTCAATAAAAAGCTATGCATATGGTAAATAAAAAGATTGCTGAGATGCTCATTGTCTTCTTGCCTTGTCATTTTGGTTATGGGAAAGCTCTTGTACCATGTGCAAGGGGTACCCCGTTGGCGGTTCTCTATGATATGCAAATACTTACAATGACAAGAACTTACAGGTGACTAAAGTTGAGTAGCATGAGGTGTGGCCCTCGTATTCAAGGGACTTGAGATTGCCAACTTATACTTCGTCAAGCATATACTCCATCTTTGTTCACTTTAACCTTAATCACTTCAAGATGCTTATGATAGGGGCAATGAGGGCTGAAAGCTAACAAGTACCATAATTTTTGGAAGCACTTTTTAAAACTTGAAATCCCTGCTTCCTTTATAAAAGGCCTTTCTTCCACCACTATTGAGTCTCCAGCTTCTACCTTTACGCACCATTAAGAGAGCATAGTTGTGATTCTGTGTGCAGTGTTCCAAAGCTTATTGATTGATGCATATTGTGATATTACTTGTTCTTGTGCTATTTGTTTCTAGTCACCCTTGTGAACTTTGAAGGTGTCCTATGCATCTATTTGCTACTCTATGAGGGAAAAGCTGAATGCCACTATGCTATGTTTTCTGTATGTGAAAAAAACAAACGTTTGCCAATGCATATTATTCATGATCTTTGTTTGTAGCCTTTCATGTTGCATGCATAGTTACTATGTCTTATTGTTAAAATTCCATCTTTCATGCACATGTTTAGAGTTCTTTGATCCCAGCTTTCAATGCTTGAAAATGGTTAGATCTTTATTGTGAGGGTGCATGTCACCTCAAAAATTATTCTTTTTTATCACTTACCTACTCGAGGACGAGCAGGAGTTAAGCTTGGGGATGCTTGATACGTTGGAAACATATCTATAATTTTTGATGCTCCATGCTTGTTTAGTATCTACTTTGCTTTGCTTTGTCTACATTTTGAGGTGCTTTTTACATGTTTTCTGGTACTAACCTATTAACAGGTTGCCATAGTGTCAGTTGCCTATTTTCTATTGTTTTTGATTCTAGAAAAGCTAGTAAGGAAATATTCTCGGAACTAGACGGGACAAACGTCAAATTCAATAACTTTTTGTGGGAAACAAGAAGTCTAGAGGGGAGACGGATAGGCATGCTAGGGCAGCCAGACCCCCCTAGGCGTGGGTGGGCCCTTCCCCGTGCCTAGGCAGGGTGTGGGGCCCCTGGCCACCGCCTCGGCCTCCCCCTTCGTTTATAATAAGCCCCCGATGCAGAAACCCTAAGTACCCGATCAATATTCCATGAAACCTTTTGTAGCCGATGCCACCGTCGTCCCTAGATCGGGGGGATCTGAAGTTCTTTCCGGCCACCCTACCGGAGGGGAGATCATCCCGGAGGGCTTCTCTCCGGTATGATGCGTGAGTAGTTCCACCTTGGACTATGGGTCCATGTAGTAGCTAGATGGTTGTATCTCCTCCTTGTGCTTTTATGTATAGATCTTGTGAGCTCCGTTCATGATCAAGATCTAATCTATTTGTAATCATGCATGTTGTGTTTGCAGGGATCCGATGGATATTGAGATTATTATGTTGGTTTGATTAATGGTTTTGTCTTTATGATTCTATCATGTCTGTGTTGTTTGTGATCTTGCATGCTCTCTGTTGTTAGTAGCTATCTTGGCCAAGTAGTTGCTAGTGACTCCAAGAGGGGGTATTTATGCTCGATAGTGGGTTCATGCCTCTAGTTTCCAAGGGAAGTGACAGAAATCTTTTTGGTTGTAGATGTGTTGTTGCTACTAGGGAGAAAACAACGGTCTCTTATTCATGGAACATGTGGACTGTTTACCTTACACACTTTGCTTAAAGCAGTTGTCTGTTGCTTGCAACTTAATACTAGAGGGGGTTCAGATGATAACCTGAAGGTGGACTTCTAGTCATAGATGCAGTTGGATGGCGGTCTATGTATCTTGTTGTATTGCCCAATCGAATCTCATAGGATCTTTCTGACTAGTAATTGCATTTTTATGCCTTGCGCAGTTCCTGTCAATTGCCCTGCTATAATTTGTTTAACCTTCATGCCATGTTGTTTATGTAAGGAGAGCACCTCTAGTGAACTATGGACCCCGGTCCAATCTTTACCATTGATACATCTTTCGCTGTTACTTGTTTACTTGCTACAAACCACCATTACCTTCCCCACCATACGTTTAATTCTTTGTTACAGTAAACCGGTGAGCTTGACAACCTCACTGATTCGTTGGGGCAAAGTCTTGAGTTTGTGTTGTGCATGTCTCCGCGTTGCTTGCAACACTTGTGTGACGTTTCCTTCCTCCTACTAGTTCGATAACCTCGGTTTCTTACTGAGGAAAAACTTGCTGATGTGATGCTTCACACCTTGCTTTTGGGGTTCCCAACGAAGCGCTCCTACATCAACTTAGCGCTACATCAAAATGACATGGGACCCACGGCCCCATAGGTGCACCCGCCGGGAGGAGAAGACGGCGGAATCTTTGCCGTGTGCCCTCGCTGTTAGGTACACGACAAAGATCGGCCTTTGTCGCGTATATTATCATGTATACACGACAAAGGACTATTTTTTCTTTTCCTTTCATTTAGTTAGCAAGGCTTTTATTACATATATGTTAGGTGATCTTATTTCATAGGATCATGAGCACACACATATAAATAGGTTGTTGTGGTCTCACTATCCTACCTGTTTTCACTGGAACGGGGAGCTTTCCTCCTTATACAACTTCAGAACCTTCACTTTTAGGTTACAACGCATGCATGCGAGGGGGACGCATGCACCCGGGTACTAGGTTTTGTATGTTTCAATATAACACCACATCTTCATGCATGTGTTAGGGTCACATGCAAGTCCTTCATGACCTAGGATAGTGCCCAACAGATACAGTGGGCAGTAGAAGGGAATAGATACCTCGAGAAGATGATACATTCGTCGGATGGTAGTGCATGGAAGAACTTTGTCAAGAAATATCTTGAGAAAGGCAGTGACAAGAGGAGCGTAGCAGTTGCCATATCAACTGATGGGTTCAATCCATATGGTATTTCAACTATAGTATATAGTTGTTGACAAGTGTTTGTTATTCCCCTGAACCTCCCCCGGGTGTCTGCACGAGATCAGAGAACATGTTTGTCTCGATGATAATCCCATGGCCGAAATACCCGGATAAGGACATGAATGCGTATCTAGAACCGCTAGTGGATGATTTGCTTCGTGCCTAGGAAGGTCGCAGGATCCGAACATTTGACGCTACAAACAACGAGCACTTCGATATGTATGTCTGGTACCACACCTCTCTGCATGACCTACCAGCATGTGCGTTGTTCTGCGACTGGTGTACATATGGGAAGTGGCCTTGTTCAGTGTGCATGTAGGCTCTGACTTTCTTCTGGCTATCGAAGGGAGGCAAGTGTTCATGCTTTGATGAACATCGACAGTCCCTTGAGCCAAATCATCCATACAGGAGTGACAAAAAGATATGCCCTAGGTACTAGCAAGTTGGACGCCCAGGTGTAACGAGGGTTGCGAGCCCTGTGACTCTTTATCTTTTTTGTTTAGCTTAGATCAAAATTGACTAAAAAATGAGCCGAGGGAGCATATATTCAAGGAAGTTATTGACCATTTCCGGCATATAATTACTGTATTCTTTTACGAAATAATTACTGTAGTATTTTTTAGCCGTGAAGATCTGGAATTAATTATTTTTAGCAGCGAAGATCTTCCATATATGATATCAAGAATATTACTCCTAGTAAAGAATTTTCCATATCTCCGGATTAGTTTCATTGATCAAATGATATACCCTACCAGGTTGGACGCGATGGCCTGTGACTCATTTCTTTTACCCAAATTCTAACTATATGTCGACCTAGCTATAAGTTACAGCGAGGTCGCGCGTCAGAACCGTACGATCGTGGATGGACGGCGCGTGATGAGCGGTGCGTTGTCAAAACCCAAAGAGACATTGTGCGCATAGCGTAGCCCCGTCCCGTCGTTTCAAACAAAGGCGTTCCCTATTTTCCCCTTCGTCGTTTCCTCCGCCTAATTCGTCTCCACCGATTTCCCCTCCCCCGATTCCTCCGCCTACTTCATCGATTCGAGCGGCAGGGAAGTGATTTCGGACGGCGCCTCTCGTCGTCGTCCTCTGTATCCTTTCCGTCAGAGCTGGCTTGGTTCTCGCTTCCTCCGTCGATTTGATTCGAGCAGGGCGGAGGTGATTTCGGACGGCACCGCTCCTCGTCGTCGTATGCATCCTTTTTTCGTCGGAGCCGGCTACATCCTAGTGAAGTGCGTACTCCTTTCCGCTGGAGACTGTACATCCTATGGTAAAGGGCGGGAGTTGTACTGCTGCTTCTTCATCCCGTCGGCGGTTGGATCGAGGAGCGGAGGGTCTACTACTCCTGCTACTCCACCGCGTTTGACCGGCTGCTTCCTGACGTCAAAGGGTACATCTACGAGCCGTTTGCACTTTCTGTCGTCACAGGCCATACTGGGCTCTATTTGGCTACATCGTCGTGGTCAGGTAATTTCGACAGATCCCCAGATTTTGCAGTAGATGTACCTTGCATGATCTAGTAGATGGAACCCCCATGATGTAGTGATTTAGGGGCACCACCTATTCCAGTTGATGTACCTCAGCAAGATACATTTAGATGGATCTCACCACCAATCTAGTAGATGTATCCCCTTGAATGCAGCAGATGTACCTATTTAGATGGACCTCTCCTTTTATTGATCCAGTAGATGTAGCTTTGTCCTTATTTTTAATACTAGATGTGCCTGAGTTGTTAAGTATATGTACCTCTATTATTAGTAGATGCACCTAGTTTTTTTACTAGACGTACCTGGGTTCTTAGTAGATGTACCTCATCACTCTTTGTTAGTATATTTACCTGGTTTTAATACTAGATGTGCCTGATAGATGTACCTGATCACTTTTTGTCCTATAGATGTGTCTTTTTTCTTAGTAGATGTACCTAGATGTGCCTAAGCAAGTTTCAAGTGTATGTATCTGAGTAGATGTATATGTAGCTTTTGTTCTTATTTTTAATACTAGATGTGTCTCATCACTTTTTGTTACTAGATGTACCTGGTTTTTTATTTTTGATGTACCTGGGTTTAGATGTACCTTGTCACTTTTTGCCTAATAGATGTGTCTGTTTTCTTAGTAGATGTAGCTTTTGTCCTTATTTTTAATACTAGATGTGCCTATGTTCTTTAATATGTATCTGTTTTCTTAGTAGATTTTCCCTAGTTTTTTTACTAGATGTACCTGGGTTTTTAGGTGTACATGTGTTTGTTAGTAGATGTAGCTTGGTTTAATTAGTAGATGTGCCAGTTTTAGCTTGGTTTACATACTAGATGTACCTAGGGTTTTTAGGTGTACATGTGTTTCTTAGTAGATGTAGATTGGTTTAATTACTAGGTGTGTCAGTTTTAGCTTGGTTTACATACTGGATGTACCTGGGATTTTTAGGTGTACATGTGTTCCTTAGTAGATGTAGCTTGGTTTAATTACTAGATGTGCCAGGGATTTACAGATGATACACCCTAGGTATCCTCTGTAGATGTATCTGAAGAGGGATGAAGCCTAGGTATCTAGAGGAGGATGTATCGAGATCTAGAGGAGGATGTATCTTGCACACCTAGAGGAGGATGTACCGAGATCTAGAGGGAATACGAAGCCCAGGTACCATCTCGATCTAGGATATTCTTGAGGAGGAAGAAAGGAAGAAAGGGATGGAACCGGAGACAAGAGAATAAGATGTCGTGGAGGCCGTAGTTCCCGCGTGGGACCGTAGTTCCCGCGTTCCCGTGGAGGCGCGCGATGGTTCGGGAAAGATCCCGGGGGACCAGAAACGGAAAGTTCCGACCGACCTCGGGTTAGCTTAAATCAAAGTCGACCTAGGTGTAGTCGCGTCCAAGCTCGGATCGAAATTGACTCAAAAAGAAATGAGCCGAGTATGAGAGTCTAATATAGCTCGACTAAAAGGCGAGCTGTTCTTGAGCCAACACTAGCTCGCTCAATTTAGCTAGAGAGCTCGAGAAATTATAATTATACTTAATTATTATGTTATATATTCAAATAAAATATGATAATTTATTATCTTATATATTGTAGATGATATTTATTCCTTCTAAGATGGATGCGATTTCATTAATCAAATATGTAAACATAAAATTTATCCATCTATATGTTGTGGATTAGATTTTTCCTCTTCTATATGCAAGGAATATTGAAAATTTTATTGTCTTTCTTAGATCGAGATCGGCTCGAGATTGTTACAAGTTGAGTATAGACCAACTTTTATAGCTCGACCTTTAACACAACTTAGTCTAAACTCAGCTTGAATTTTAGTATGGGCTGAGCTGAGCCAAACCTAACTCGCTCGAACTCGACTCACAACCCAAGTGAGTGGGTAAATTTGTTCATTCATTTTGGCAGGTTAATTAACCGGATCCAATAGCACGTGTTCACCAATGTTCTGGTATTTAGACTGGCAGGTGTCTCTGAAATTAACCGGATCCTCTTCTGTGGTGGTGTCTCTGAAATTTTTCTCAAGCTGGCGATTACGGGAAGCCATGAGTCTTCCCAGCTCAAAAATAATTAATTTCCTTTATTTTTCCATATCTCATAGCAGTGAACATCTGGAATTAATTCTTTGTAGCAGTGAAGATATCCCATATATCATATCAAGAATATTAGTACTCACTCCTATCCATATTAGTTGCTTAGATTCATCTAGATATAAATATATCTAATCATGTTTTAGTGTAAACACACCCGTATCTAGAGAAATTAGAATCACCTAATATGGGTCGAAGGGAGTCCTAAAGAATTTTTCATATCCCCGGAATTGTTAGTTTCCTTGATCACATCATGTGCCCCACGTACCCAGCAGGTTGGAAGCCCCGGTGCATGTAACCCAATTGAGTCGGTAAATTCGTTCACTTTGGCAGGTTAATTAACTGGATCCAATAGCATGTGTTCGTTGATGTCTGGCATTCAGGCATGCCGGGAACTCTTCAGCGGTGTTGTCTGTGTAATCTTTCTTCCTCGAAACAGCTTTCTCCCTATTTTTATAAATAAACAACCATTCAAATCTGATACAAGTGACAAAGCAAAGAAAAACACAAAATTCCGCTGGAACAGCGGTGCAACAATCCCGAAAAAGGTGAAAGCGAGAAAAACAACGACTTCAGTGGAATACCGTCCAAATGTTGTCCGTCCCGCTGCTTAGAGAACGGGTGTCATTACTGTAGAAATGCAAAAAAAAAGATAGAGCCAGAAGAATGTCTTGAAAACACTCTCTCGATAAATATTATATTACGACTATTCCATAAGATCCAAGTCATTGAAACAAACACCAATCAAAAGAGATAGAGCCTCCAACCAGTACGGTTTGTCTCAATCTCTAGATCCTAGGCCTGCCAGGCATGCCCAAGAGCCTCTTGGACAAAGGTCCAAAAAAAACTGAAAGCAAAACAAGTGAGCATTATGCGGTCCCTGTTTCCAGGGTCCCAAGTAGCGGACATAGGTCATTGTCAGGCCTGTGTCGCTTGGCCACCTCCACGCCAGAGGGAAGACGGTCCTGTAGAAATTGCCACACAAATATCTTGCGATTTAGCAATAGTGGCGATTTACAGAGGGGAGTCGAAAGAAGGCCCTGTATGACGAGCGAACAAAGAAAGTCCTTGAAGGGTACAAACGCCAGGATACACAATCAGGTGCAAGAGAGACTGAGGGAGACCCTCGGAAGGACGCGAAGGTCGTGGCCTCGTCCACACCAAAGGTTCTTCAGAATGGGATATTCCAGGTCCCCTCATCATGGCATGCCTCGGCCACCAGTAACATTGGCTCCGCACAGATAGCGAAGAGGGAAGGAAACTCAGCTCTAAGCGGGGACTCCAAGAGCCAGGGGTCAAGCCAAAACATGGTTCCTTCTCCATTGCAGGTAGAGAAGGATACTTCTTAGCGGATCTACTGCTTGATATTCTGGATCTTTAGAACTGGAAACCCTTCCAACACTCACACGCTATGAGCAGTCATCCTCGGAGGTATTTGACTTTAATGAGTTGTAGCTATAGATCACTATCCTAAAATACGCCACACCCATTCTAGCATAAGTGTCACATTAATTTGGCGCGAGTCTAAAATGCCTATGTCCCCAAGCTCCTCGGGGGCGCATATGTCAATCCACTTCATCATGTGATACTTTTGGTGTCGGTCTCTTGTTATCCGAAAGAATCGCGGACATATTTTTTAGCATTTATTTTAATTAAAATGTACAACTTTTATGTTTTTCATAATGACTTTATCTCGAGCTCACGGAAAGGGTGACAGGGACACTGAAATCGAGGTCTCACGGCTAACTTCGTTTTCCCATTGTATACTCCCTCTGTTAGGGATTATAAGGCCTATGAACCACTTTGATAGGATTAAAAAAATCAATAATTCATCCTCTTGATTACTACATGCACCAATAGTTATACATGCATGAGAGAAGATAGAGAAAAAGAAAAACAACATTAAAAAAGAGAGACTAATAAATAAAAACGAACTTATACTTTCTAACATTTTTAAAAAGCTCTTAGTCGTTATAATCGGTAAGGGAGGAGTACCAAAGAAAAGAACTCTGTATCCCCCAGTCCCCACCCTTCCGATCTCACACCATGGCCACCGGCTCCGGCGTCCCGGCCGCCGCCGGCGAACCCACAGCGTCCTCATCAGCGCCGAGCCAACCACACCAGCCAACACTCCGCACCTCCCACATCCTGCGCACCTACCTCGACCTCTCCTCCACTTCCAAGAAGCGCCGCGCCGGCGCCGCCCCTAAGAGCCAGCCCAAACCCGCCGCCGGAGAAAACAACGGGTGCGGCCCCTCTGGGGTCTCCTCGCTCCAGCCTTCGCGGCTGCTCCGGGAGCTGGGAATCCGGGTCTCCCGCTACACGCACGAGGAGCGCCGCGACGTCATCACCCGCTACATGCAGAAGCGGGGCGGCCGCCAGGGCGTCAACCGCGCCGCCGCTAAGGTCCCTTCGAGGCAGGCCCTGGCGGAGCGGCGCCGGCGAGGAGCCGGAGGGAAGTTCCTCAGCAAGGAGGCGGAAGCGCAGGTACAGCCTGTAATTCCGTGTCCACATTTCTGGGATTGCACATTTCAGGCAGGGTAATGCAGCGATGCGCTCTGCTTTGCCATCATGTGTTAATTGATAGTTGATACGAGTAGGTAGCACCGATAAACTACAGGCTATATATAGCTTTGTTATGTGAAATCTGGGTGTCTGCGTTCGAGTTTCTAGAGTAATGACTAATGAGCACGTGAGTTGCATGACTGTGGTAGTACTGGATGAGATTACAAAGTACGCTAAGTGAAGAATGTTCTCTTGTGTTGATGTCCAAATGATGGCAGCACAGACAGAATGATACTATGTATTATTAAATTAAATTGTACAAACACTTCAGTCATTTTTTTAACTGAACTACCGTATGGGAAACCCCTACGGCTGGAGACTTCAATGATTATGCAAAGATGAGATTATATAAGTGTGCCTGTTTCTCCCAGACTGCAGATAAACCTGAAGAGAAGGCAGAAGAAGAGCCAGAATTGCCACCAGAAGTTGTTGCGAACGCGGGAGGAGTACCGATAGTTGGAATGGTTTTCGAGAATGAAGAGAAAGCATATAAGTATTATGTTAGCTATGCAGGAGATGTGGGATTTAGTGTCCGAAAGGGACTGTGGGATAAAACAGCAAAAAGTGGCAGCAGATCAAGGTTTTATGTCTGTTCCAGAGAGGGTTTCCGCTCAAAGAATGAGGCCAAGAGACCTTGCCCAGAGACGAGGACAGGTTGCCCTGCACGGTTATCTGTCAAATTAACATCCAGTGGAAAATACCGAGTGACTGAGTTCGTTCAGGATCACAATCACCAGCTTGCTGGTCCATTTGATATTGGGATGCTCAAGTCGCAAAGAGTGTTATCCAAGGTTCAATCCAGAAATGGAAATGCCAGCAACATTCCTGCAGGGTACAAGAATTATCTTCGGACCAAGTCTACTAAAGATATGAACTCAGGGGATTTCAGAGCTCTTACAGATTATTTTCGAAGTATGAAGAGTGATAATCCGTCTTTTTACTATGCCATCCAAGTAGATGAAAATGACAAAGCTGCTAATGTCTTCTGGGCTGACGCAAGATCAATCTTGGACTATCATTATTTCAGCGATGTGATCTGCTTTGACATGACCTACAAAGTGAATGACTACAGCCGGCCACTAGCTTTGTTTTTAGGTATGAACCATCATAGGCAAATGGTCATATTTGGTGCTGCTTTCATGTATGATGAAACTGTTGAATCCTTCAAGTGGCTTCTTGAGACCTTTAAGAGTGCCATGTGTGGGAAACAGCCAAAGACAATTTTGACAGATCGGTCTGCTGATTTGAAGGAAGCACTAGGTCTCACTTGGCCTGGTACAGTTCACCTTTCTTGTGTGTGGCAAATATACCAGAATGCAGTTAAGTCCTTACCACATGCTCTCAGTATTTCAGAAGAATTCACATATGATTTTAGCCGCTGTGTATTTGATGTCGACGATGCCCAAGAGTTCGTTGACACATGGAATGTGATAATAGAGAAATACAACCTTAAGGATAACAAATTGTTAAATGAGCTTTATGCAGATCGAGAAAATTGGGCCTTGCCATACAGCCGACAAACATTCTCAGGGGACATTGAAAGCATGCTACGAGCAGAGAACTTTGGCATTAGGATCAGAGAATACTTGGGTTGCGAGAAAGAGCTATCTTCTTTTTTGAAGTTTTATGAAAGTTCAGTTGAGAAGAGGAGGCAAGAAGAGATACAAGCTGATTACCAAGCCAGTCAAGGGGCACCAAGAACACCTCTGCAACTGCTCTGGCAGGCTGCAAATTTGTATACACCAATAACTTACGAGTTATTTAGGAAAGAATATGAACAATGCATGGACTGTATGGTTTATGGTTGTGCCGAGTTTGACTCATATATGATTACAGTTAAAAGCAAAACTAAAGAACAACTTGTGCGGTTCGACTCATCAGATGGCACAGCTGCATGTACTTGTAAAAAAATTGAAACTGCTGGAATATTATGCTGCCATATATTAAAGGTATATGAACTGAGGAATGTTAAAGAGATCCCCCCACAGTATTTTCTTAAGAGATGGAGTAAAGATGCAAAGTTGGGGACTGTTGATGAAATCGATGGATTTAATTTTGAAAGTGATAGAGGATCTTCTGTTCCAGAGCGTTATGCAGCTCTTTGTCGTTTGTTCTCTAAGATTGCTGCTAAGGCTGCAGCAAACGTAGACACATTTGCACTGGTGGCAAGCCAGTCGGATCAACTTATTGAAGGAGTTGAACGTGCTTTGCAATCTAGACTGGCTGATAAGTCATCTGTTGTCCATTCCATTAGGGATCAATTAACTTGTATGGTTCAGAATGATTATCCTCTTGGTAATAGCAGTGAAGCTCAGAAATCTACCAGAAAGAAGAAGAATGAAGTTGCTCGTCGTGGAAATCAGCTGGAGACCAATAAAAGGCAGAAACGAAAAAAAGGTGTCTTTACAGTTTCTTTGTAGATGTGAGCTCTTTTTATATACTTGTAAGAGTAAATTTAAACATTTTCTTTTACATGCTATGAACATAGGCCATTGTACTGAAGCAGCGGCTGGACCAAGGGATGGAGTACTGACCATTACACCTGACAGTATGCAAACAGAGCCAAGGACTGCTACGGATCAGTTCCTCCCAGATCAAATAATGCCGGTGAGTTCTTCCACATGATAGCTAGTATATTCCTTGGTCCTTGCGAATGTGGAGTTACTATTTATCTTTGCTTCTCCCTTCTTTGTGCAGGGACATTGTGTACTTGGCCACAACTTTGGTCTTAGTACCTCACACAACCTTCATGACGATTTCAACCAGTTTGGTCAGGTCTGTGTTCATCTCTTGATAATAATTCATGGTCATGTTGATTAGTTATCAGTTTTCTCAGGTTCTTGTGTCATGCAGTCTTCCACAGTTCCTACCCTACAACAGCAGCCGTTCCCCGGGAATGGTCAACTAACTCAAGTAAGTTATTTGTAACCACTCCTTGTATACAAAAGCTTATGCTTGATGCCCTTTTGAGGCACTTGACCTTTCTTTCTTGTCCACTTAATAAAGTAATAGCTTAAGTCCTGGAGTCTTGATGCTATAGTTACTGAAGTGATTGTACACTCTTGCAGGCCTATCCTGGTGACATGCATGTGTTGCAATTTATGGGGACGAATCCCCAAAACGACAATGAGAATGGTGATCAGGGTGAATCGTCAATACCCGTGTGGGATTTTCTCTGATGTATGCCTTCGCATCACTTACACACATCACTAAAGCCATTACCGTATCTATATTTCCGTAAAGCAAATATACTGACTGTAAGAGAGGGGCTACAGAAGGAATTAGTTTGGTACCTGGTAGGCTGGTACATATCTTTTTTTGTGTAACAATCTTACCCTGCAATACAGTTAAGAAATTTGCTGGCAATATAGTGTTGCTTGTTTAGTGCTAACTTTGTTGCCCAGTTATGTTTCCTTTTCGTGAAATATGCGAAGTCCGTTTTTGAGGTGACTATTGTTGTGCATGATGTTTAACAAGGGCTATTGATTGTCTCAGCTTACCTACCATTTTATAATCTGCTCAGCTCGTCAAATTATTCAGGTGTTGAATGGACGTTGGGTAGATTCTTTGTGTGCATCAACATTCTGAGTGTTTATATCTTTGTTTGCCAGCAGATTGGTTAGGTAAATATCAATCTAGATTTTGCATTCCTACATTTTACTTTACGTACTGAAAAGGAATCACAGGCATACTGTCAGATAAGGTGTTAATGCTTGCTTGCCTCAATTTCGTCTCAGGAATTCTTCTGTTTCATCGTGCCTTCAGAAATTTTCTGTGTTCATAACATTGTGTGGTTTATAATTACTGTATAGCGAAATTCATCTGAACTTCAGTTTTCTGTTAAACAAAGTTACAGAGTGAAGGATGGAGCCCATCGTACATCATCATCATGGCATCGTTATGCCAGGTTTGGAGTGCTTCTGAATTTTCTCAGGTCCAGGTCTGAATTTTCCACGCCGTCGCCTATCGGCTGTCGCTCATACTACATAGCTTGATCTGCTAAGACCACACTGCTGTTTTGTCGGATGTCGCTCTTTAAACAGATATCACCATCTTTGCTCAGCTGGTTTATTTTAAGAACTCTAATTACTGTGCTGATAGGATCTCCATGGAACAGGTTTCGTAGCAGGGAGCCTGCCACTTTTTCCCCATGATGTCGACGCTGAATGGCTGAAGAGGCAGAGCTGCTAGCATGTCAACGTGATGTGACTCTTGGCACCGGAGATGCAGGATCAGAAGCTTCTTCTGGAGACGGGGTAGATCCATCAACTTGTGGAAGAAATCAAAGCCATTCTTAGGAGCTCCAAGGATTATTATGTCCGTGTGGCACGGGGTTCAGCGAATGAGGTTGCACATATTTTAGCAACAGAGGGCTGCAAAAACAAAAGATGTGTAACTTGGCTTATGATGCAATTGCATCCGTAGGATAGCAAGCATGATGATAACATTACTCGTGGTTGGTATATACTAGTAGTAATTTCTTTTCCGTAAGTACTAGTACCTCTGTTACAAGATATAAGATGTTTTGGTAGCCTACTAGTAATATTTTGGAACAGAGGTAGTATATGCCAAAGAGTGAAAAGTAACTCCTTTTCCAAATGGAAAAGGCAAGCAATTCTTGCCTGGGCCAAGTCTTTCACACAAAAAATAGCGCTGTGTGACTAGGCCAGATAAAAGAACTGCACGGTACATTAGATGTGCTTACTGCAAGCAATGATAAAATGACTAGCAGTTAAGAAGTGAAAAACTACACCTACAAAGAACACAAAAATGAGTCGCTTCTATATCCCGAGATTTCGACTTAGCGTTCCAGAAATCACACTAAGAGCTTAACTACAGGAAGGTTATGTACGCATTTCCTTTCTACAGGAAGAAGGACATCTCTGGCGGTTGGATAAACGAGAAGATGGCTTCACCAAACACCTCGTGCAGCGACTCCAGGAGATGCCCGGCGTCTTGGTCCTCCTTCCAGGCCTGCCTCAGCACCGTGGACACTCTTCGCGCGTGGTGGTTGCCTCCCTGGTCTCTCCGGATAATGCCTGGTGCTGCTATGTCACCAGCCATTTGTCCAGAGGATGATGCTTGCATCGTGCTGGGGTTGGGTAGCTGCGCAGAGAATCCATCCATGCTTCCTGGCATGTTTCCTGCCGCTGAACCCATGGAATTCATCGACGCATCTGATGCCATCTTCTTCAGAGGTGGCTGGGATGCGGAGACATCTGTACTAGACTTCCGTTTATCTGAAATTTGCACAGGAACATGCCATTATTTTAAATTTCCGTATTATGCATCCAAGGGAAAAAGGTGTCGCAGGAACTGAAGACTACATCGCATGAGGACGACTTTTGTTGGATTTATTACCGAGTTATTCATCTATGGTAAATACAATGAGCACTTACTCGGGTTGCTAGTTGCAACTCTTTTATTGCTCCTCAAAGGTGCCTGAGTTGACGCAGAGAGCAAACCAGGAGATAACTTTAGCCGCTCATACAAGCATTTGCCTGCAGCACACTGAAAGAATGGATCTAGCAGTGAGCAACAAAATGGCAGGTGCACCATAAGAGGCAGTATATACAGTCATAAGCAATTCAAAAACCCGGGGTTGGGGCACAGGCAGCAAAAAGGAAAGTTGGTTTTCTTTACTAGCCCACATGTACTGATGCTAAATATACCCACATGTACTACTCTTAATGTGATCTGTCTAGCACCCACCACATTCAGTAATCTTTACCATATGGCAGCACGTCCATATGTGCAGGAGAGGATGACCATAGCATAAGAGAGATAACTGTGGCGAGGATTTGGACGTCAGCGACACCGATTTACATTTGTGTTAACGCTTCTGTCTTAGTAAATGTTGATCGGTGCAGAAAATGAAATCAAAGTGTGTTACTGAAATGTATACAGAACTATGAAACTAACCAGCAGGGCACCGTAAACACGCCATGCTTCCTTTCTTTTAATTTCATTTGTCTGTTTCTCAAGTTGCAATTCAGGATCCAAAAGTTGCATGTACGTCTCCAGGTTGGGCAAAAGCAGAAGCCTAATCTGGTAATCAACAAAAAATTGTCAGCGAATGTTTCAGTATTCCTCTAAAGTTTAACCTAACTGAAGATTGAACAGGACCTACCGCACTGGCCCCCAATGCAGATATCCCTTGAATAGCACCATAATGTTGTGTCAAAGCTTTACGAGGATCACGAAATGCATTGACGAATATATTTCCTAACTGCATTTGGAGATCGTGATACACATGGCCATATCTGCACTAAATCGTTCTGAGTTAATTAAGAGGAACAGAAAATGCACCAACGATAAAGCGAGTAGAACCTTTGCCTACACAGAGCCTACAGAAATATATGAACAATATAACAGTTGATTTAGTAAATGGTCATGATGACTACAACCGTAGTCCTCTGTGGCAGAATAATTAGCAAACAGCAACTGGTCATGTCTTGTTGAAGATAGCACAAACCTAAGATGGCCCCACAAACAAGAAATAGAAGATCTCATGGAAGAATAGTAGGGAATGAAGGGTCAAACTTCTACTGACTTACCACCAAGTAGGCGCTCCTCCTTACTTGGTACAAAAAATTACTAAAGCATACTTTATAAAATGTACACAATTTCATAGAAGGAACTATATATAATTTGTATGAGTGATCCTATAGATCATAGTCTAGGTGTGACTACAGAGCTTACAAAAGTTGCATACACTCTAAAATTATCACATTTGAATCTGGTATATAAGTTGAATATTGCTATACTTAAATCTTGAAAATCTCAACATACACTCACCTCCGACATACTGAAGCAACCAAATTAGCAGAGAAGTCCCTAAGCTCCCAATGGTTGTCAGAAAGCCTACGCCCTAGCCTTTTCGCAATGATGCAAGTGGTCATTGATGGCATCAACTGATGCAACTGTCAGTGAAAACAAGGATTTCTTTAGAAGTAATATGCTGAAAAAAAGAATTATGCAATGCTTTAGCAAAACAAATGGCAGGGAAAAGTAATATCAAAACTTGACGGACAACCACTTACATATGGTTCAACATGAACGTGTGGATTGTGGAGAAGGCTTTGGACAACACGCATGAGAGCAAATAGAACAGGAAGGTCCGCCAAACTCCTGGTAACCTGAAATTTACGTAGATTGCAGTTTAAGGTAATGCCAGTTTAGCCAACACTGCTATGAAAGTAAGATCACAACCTCATCTGCAATGAAGTATGAAAAGTAAGGAACCAGCGGATGAAGGCCTGAGTCTTTTGACAAGCTCACTAATGCTTCTCTAAAAAATGGGGTGTTTGATCTACTCATAATAAGCTCCGCTATTTTATCAAAGTACATCTGCAAAATCAAAAGGGAAAGAGGAATGTAAATTTCTCGTAAATATCTAAATCAATAGATAGGTATATACATATCATAATCACAATACCTGGAGTTCTCTAGATAATATATGCTTAACAGGAAGCTTGATGTCAACTGGTAGTCCATCATACTTCACATGCTCAGTACTTTTATTTTCCGTTGGTGCTGAAATTGCTGAGGCCAAATACTAGTTGTCAAAGAAAAAGAAAATCTAGAACAAATACAAGTCAAAATAGTAAAGAATAGCTGAATAAGACATATCTATAAACAAATAATGGACCTCTAAGGACTGTTCATGCATGCCATAGGGAACCCCTAACCACCCCAACTAGTGCCGATATGTAACTCAGCCCCTGAACTCTAAAATCGAGCCACAACACAACCTCAACTGCCAAAAAGAACAAATTACCCCGTAGACATTACATTCAGGTTTTGTGCCGGCATGGTGCCTACAGAAACCTTGAGCTCCTCCACACCCAATGCCAGAAGCAACAAACTATTCTTGCTCTGCGGGAATCTTGATACCGTACCACCAGCCACTCACAATCCTCCCTGGTGCTGCTTCCATGCGCCGAGCTCTGGTGCCACTTCCGGAAGCCAAGCTCTGGTAGCGTTACGGTACTGCTCCAACTCCAAAACGATGCTTGCCCTAGACTCAATCCGCATGAGAGGAGGGATGGAAAAGGAGAGAAGTGGAGTGGAAAGAAGATAGATACATGCTGGCATGCATGCCCTTGTGTTTTTTATGATTCTGGGTAGATTATATTGATTTGATGATTTCGACTGTGGCTAGGATGGCACGTCATGTCCAAAAAGGCTGGCTTGCCTTGGGAACAGAGTTGGCAATAGTTAAGAGGTGTGTAAAATGGACTTTTCCGCTTTATAGCTGATACGTCACTCATCCTCTCCCCAAAAATTTGAAAAGAACAGATATATTCCCTAGCATACAAACAAAACTTGTGGAGATGTTAAGAAGTGAGAACCAGACATTACGAATAATATAGGAGCTAACCATCGATAGGGGGATTCTCTGGAATTGCAGGCTGAACACCCTCAATAGCTAGCCAGTGAGCTACAACTCCTGTGTCAAGAGGAGCTTCTGGTAGAGGAGCTTCAATAATCTGCATGACAGCAGTACAACACCAATTGATTATCAAAAAAAAGTAAGTCTAAATTTCATTTGATTCGTTCATCAATAATGTCCTTACCTCTTTGAAGTCTACCTCCCTGTCATCAATATAAAAGAGATCCTTATGGCCCACAGCTCTCTTAAACCGCAAGGGGTCACCAGAAGCAAATCCATATACAGACTGAGTGTAAATCCAAAGCATAAAGCACATGGCATCAGTTAGACTGTTTGAGAACTTCTATACTTAATACTCATGCTCGCGTCAGCTAGACTGTTAGAAAAGTATTGAACAAAATTACAGAAAGGACTCAAGGGAAAATGTACCAAGATAATTTAACAACCCAAGTCACATGTTCAAGTGATACTATATCTTGCTAATACAAAACTCTGCATTTTGCTCCATCCTAAGTTTTTTTTTTGTCTGAATGGAAAGCACCTCAACATTCCTGAGGCTGAGAGCACTGTCAACATCGTCGGCAGTCAAAACTGTCCTCTTTGCATGCCGCATACACTTGATGGCCTCCTGGTACAATGCGCAGTGGAATTAACATAATATAATACCAAGGAGCAATGGATATGTCTTTTGAACATGTGAGCTACGATTATAGATAGAACAGGGATATCATTTTTCAGGATTCCGTAAAAAAATCTCAAGTGGAAAAATTAGCTGTTGTAACTCCGCCTATGCCTTTTAGGAATAGCCAGTCCCAAGCTGGGGTAAAGGAGGGCTGTGTTAGGTGTGGTGAGCCAACGCAAAAACCACTTTAGTATGGACATGAAACCCAATATAAAGGATTTGATGTTGTTGTTGTTGTGGGGAAATTAGCTGTTGTGGACAGGAGACGAACTATATAATCCAATATAACTAAACAGCTAGTTCCCTGCTACTTCAATTTTCACCAGCATCCTCACTCAGCCACACCATCAAATATATCCTCACAGTTCATCTTCTATCGGCTCTGACTAAAGACCATTGGATTTGGTGGCACAGTGCGGCTAGCTTACCTAAAACCGTTCTATCCTGCACTTACCCAATCTCGACTTGTCCTCCTGCCTAAACTGCTCTTCCAAACCTCCTCTTTCCTATTTTCACTCGTGCCAAACTTTATGCACTTCTTCTTTAGGTTGGCCCATTTTGCTGTCTTTCAACTACTTTTTCCTTTGGTAGCGAATTTAGTGCAAAGATGATTTAATCTGTTGATTGTTTTACCATGATGCAATTCAAAGTATCTCACATGGGTACCATGAAGCTAACCATGTACAGCTGTGGGTAAATTAAGGTTCACATAATTAGTATGATACATACCCCTGTTTCTTTTGAGTGTGTTTCATGCTGTGGATAAAGACGCCATTTCAGCTCTGGATTGAGATGGAATATTCAGATTGTGGTGAATTTTCGAAGCCTCGGCACTTTTCATGGTAGCTGCTTATTACGACCATGGTCATGTTGACCATTCTAGAGAGAGCTAGTTATCCAATCTGAATCTTAGTTTGCTGTCATTATTGTTTCTCATAGCACAGCAACCTTCCGTTCTATCGAAAGAAGTGCCCGATGTTTAATAGACGGTCGATATGTGAAAAATGTCACATTGAAATAAAAATATGCATAGGAGCTAATTATATAGTATCAGAGGTTGCCTTCAGATATCATTGATTGACTACCAGTTTTAATATATTCTTTTATCTCGAGATTCTGGCTCCTAAGACGCTTTAAGCTGATCTCGTCATCACATTCAAATCAAAAATTCCGTAAAACCGTGGGCAGTAATAGGTGAAATAAGGTATGGAGCGTAGAGGTGATTCGGTTCGGAATAATCACAGGGGCAAGGGCAGGGCGGCGGACCTGCATGATCTCCCGGAGGCGGTACTGGGCGTCGGGGGCGAGGGCGTCGGAAACATCGGCGGAGAGGGTGGCGATGCCGACGCTCTGCGCAATCACCTCGATCGTCTCCTTGGAAACGATGCTCATCCCTGCTCCTCGCTGCCCCGGTTTCCGTAAACCCTACCCTCGGATCCCGCGGGAGAAAGCCCCACGCGTAGAAGGAGGCCACCAGAGGGAGGAAGAGGTGGGAGCCGGCGGACGGAAGCAGGGGCGCTGGTTCGCGGGGTTTGGCGGCAGCGCTCGGCGGCGGGATCGTCGGCGACGGCGACTGGCTTTGGCTAGTTCACGAGGCCGAGGGGGTCGGGGAAGAGCGGGTCCGGTCGGGGGAGCGGAGAGGAGAGAGTGCTGACTGGGCATGGTGATGACATGGATCTGCTGAGTTGGAGTCCGAACTTGGGTCAGGTACTGCTATGCATGGGTACTCCTGGAGTCCTGGCATGCTCGAATCCAACATCATCACAAAATTTCACAACAAAATATTACTCTCTCAAACTTGGAAAGGACGTCATGGATTTGTCAAGATATCTATGTATCTAGAATTCTAAACGCGTTTTTCTTATCATAACAGAGGGAGTACATAAAAAAAGGCGAGGATAAAAATCCAAATACAAAACTCAATTATAGATATTAAACCCACAAAATCTAGGCCTGAATGAGCCTCTAAAGTTTAATTTCATTGAGGCCATAAGATAGGCCCCATCACAAGTGGTATGTGAAGTAGGACGGCCTAAGCTAAGACCACTTGTCAATTATCTTTCCTTTTACTTCAGCTGATATCTATATGTGAATTTAAATTCTAGTCATTCATTCTATCTAAACAAAACATATATCTTGTCATGACCGAAATCCCTAGATAGTGTTGACTGTCGTCTCAGTCTTCTATTGAGTCCTCGGCGACTGCTTGCTATTTTTCCTCATTGTTGCACGCCTCGTCTCAACTCTCTCGACTTGTCGCTAGTTCAAACCGGATGATAATTGTAATTTGATACTATGCCAAAAAATTATGTGCAAATTTTGTATGTGTTGTTAACTTTACTGGTTGGTTTTGCACTTTCGCTTACCAGTTTTAATGATGACGGAGGTGCCTCTTAGCGACACAAAGTCCACACGGAGAAAAAAATGGATTTTCCATTATTGAGTCTGCTCTAGAATCATGTAACATTGGAAAGCCTTGTGATTGGTATCTTTCGGTAGTCAAGGGATCCTCATAGTTATGGCGTCCACCAACAATCCCTTTCTATAGCCAACTCGTGGAGGTTTGCTATATACAAGAGAACTAGAGAAGTACCATATCATAAACAAATCATTTATATTTATTTATTTAATACTTACCTAGTCATGGGTTGTTCATTCTTATGCATCAGTGTTAACATTTGTTTTTAAAACAACCACAAGGTTTCGATTGAACATTTTAAAACATACTTGACTTGTTTTTCCATTTACTTGATGTATTTTTGCATGTCCAGACATGGTTTGAAAGTGCAATGGCAATGGAGAGGTTGTTTGGCAGGGTAATAGAAAAGCATGAAATCAATAATGCACTTGCCTGCAACATAAATATAGAAAGCCGAGGATCACGAAGAGAAGATGTCATATGCACGGAAAAAGTGATAAATTGAAACTCAATTATATACATTTGTCCTAGAGTGTATGATTAATTGTCCATATTTATATCCATTCTTGACACAATTTATATTTATTATGGAAGTTAGAGAAACAAAGAAAATATGGGCGATGACCAGACTAGGTAGGCTAGTATTATGTTTTCTTTCCGTGCAATCCTTCTTAGCAACACTCATTCACACATCATGAAGAGTGTAGTTTATTACTTGCTTTGTTTCCACTATATTTCTCATATTATGACATGTCATGTTGTTGCAATAACATCACATGTCATTCTGTACAATCATTTTGAGAAGTACTCTGTTCATAGGCACGATAACACACGCGTTGGGTTACAAAAAGCCAAGAGCAAAGGTAGTACCTCCTTCTTTTGCAAGTTTGGAAGTTGGCAAGATGCACATGAGAATTATGATTTTACTAGTATCAGACCTATGCGAATTTATTAGTGTTTTATTTGTCTCATCATAGCTTTCAAATAAAATACGAAACATGCTCATTAGGATTATATTCAGCGGTTGTCTAGTACAGTAATAACCAAACTAAGGAATGGTATTGTGAACCTTCCTACTGAAGGTGGAAGGCTAGAATGGAAGAACATCTACTCGTTTTTAGTAGGGAAGTTATTACTCGATTTACTCCATATGAGAAAACAATCGTCCTATTTTTCTAATCATCACATGTCACAAGGTGATAGTTTACTACTCATTTTTAGGGAGATGTTATTACTTGGTTTGTTCCAACCCTAATTTTATTATCACCACACATCATGTGTAGGTTAATATTCCCTCTAAAAGAGCATGTGGTCATCCATGTGTGGTTTTGATAATTAATGACAATCTTTATAGACTAATGTGTGTATTAAGTTGCACTTGTAGGAATTATCCATTGGCACGCTTGAAGCATGTGTTTGCTTCAAGGTAGATGAAATGAAGAAGAAGATGTGTTATGCAATCTCAAAATGTGCCATCTCTACAAGATCTCATGTTTAACGCTTTCCATCCTCGGTGGTTTTAGATCGATGAAGAATAATCAAGAAAGGCGTTCCATCTTGAGAAGGTTAAGATCGTCTACATCGCACTCAAGTGGATTGATAAAGGCAAAGGGTATAATCTTGATAGATTTTCCCTTTTGCTGGTCTCATGTTGGTAGTTGGGAGACCGGGTTTAGGGTAGATAGCTATACTATCAAGAGAGGATCTCAAGTGAGTATCTCGATCATATCGTTTGGAGAGAGCTCAAACATTTGCATACTTGCATCATCGTATTTGGTTATTATTCGTATCTTATCCATGTGAGGTTATAGAGCTTGTGGTAATATTAATGCCAAGCTCTAGTTTATTAAAAACGGATTTTCCTTTTATATCTTTTTGCTTTTTTTATCTCGGAGGTTTTTCAGATTCTCACCAAGTGAGTTATCTCACATTATAATACTTGATACATTCTCACTTGGTGATATCCAATATTTTCAACAAAATTAGTTTCGGGTCAATCGGAGTTACCAAACTCAAGTTATGCCTATTTGATTATTTTCCCTTTGTTTGATTTAAAATGAAAAAATAAAAAAGAGGTTTTTATGGGCCAACCGGTACTACCGGGGTCAGTACCATGCGGTACTGAACCATTCCCGCCGGCCTCTGCCTGGCCTGGCTACGTAGGCCGGTAGTACCGGCCCAAGCGGTACTACCGCCTAGCCCGACTGGCTCTAACGGGTCGCCTCCCAGCCCAGTTGCCGCCGCCGCTTCCTATTCACCTCCTCGCATGCTCACCCTGACTCCCCCGATCCCCTTCTCTCACTCGCTGCTCTCCCGCGCTAGCGCTTTGGCCGCACTGCTCATTGTTCATTCGCTGCCGCCTTGTGTTGACCTGCTCCTGGTGCTCTGGTGGGTTGGGTCCAGTAGTACCGGCCCAATCCGGTACTACCGACCGGCCCAGGTCGTTTTGGCCCCAACGGGCAGAATCTGGCCCTCCCTTTAAATAGCCTTCTCTCTATTGTTTTTGAGTTGCTTCTTCTCCCTCTTTCTTCGAGCTTTTGCCCCATTGCTTTGACTCATGTCTAGCTTGATTGAATACTTCCCCTCCAATGATTCTTGCCCATATTTGAGAGGAAGTTTGAGGAGATCTAGATCTACAATTTGACCTAAACAATATCATATATTTGTGAGTGACTCTTTGGGATCTAGATCTTGGGGGATTTTGTGTTCCCCTTTGATTCTTTCTCTCTTGTTTCCCCGATAGATTTAGTAGCTTTGTTGAAACTTGAGAGTGAAGTATTGGAGTATCTTTGTGGTGTTCTTGCCATTTGCATTTGGTGCATCGGTTTGAGTTCTCCTCGGAGGATTTGGTTCGTGATATTCAAGAGACTTGTCCCTCTTAGGTTCTTGGAACCCTAGACGGTTGTGTGGCCTTGGTGGTATGTTTTTGGGGCCTCCAATTAAGTTGTGGAGCTTTCCTCAAGTTTGTGGCCTTGGTGGCTGATACGTCCAATTTGTATCACCATTCTATATCATAATTTACCTCTATTCATTGATATATTTCATATTAAGAGGTGTTACTTATGTCTTTTCATCTGTTTTTGCATGTTGGATGATTCTTGGAGTATGAACTGCCGGAGTTAGGATTATAATGGAAAAAGAGGTGTTTTGATGCAATTTCGTGAAGATCAAAAAAATACCAGAAAAACTACGGAAAATCCTATTTTCCCAGAAGACGGAGAATGCGAGAAGGGGAGCAGAGATGGGCCACATGGGGCCCACACCCCCAAGCACGGGCCACCCCTAGGCCACGCCTACAGGGGTGTGGCCCACCTGGCCCACATCTGGATCCGCCCTCTCGCCTATATCTTCTCCTCGAAACCCTAAAACAAGGGGAGCGACGATAGAAAGATTTCGCCGCCTCTACGGGGCGGAAAACACCGAGAGATAAAGAGCTCTCCGACAGACAGATTTCTGCCGGGGAAATTCCCGGAGAGGGGAGATCGTCGCCATCAACACCATCATCAAGCCAGACTTCATCGGGATCATCATCATCATCCACACCATCATCTCCACCAGCACCATCATCATCACTCCATCCCACTGTTCAAATTTTGTTGAATCTTGCATAGTTCTTAGGGGAAACTTTCCGGTATTGATTACTATTGTAGTTGATGCTTGTGAGTAGAACTATTGGATTATTGTTTATGTTCAGATTGTTATTCATCACCATATCATCTTTGATCTTGATCCATATGATGTCTCGTGAGTAGTTCGTTTAGTTCTTGAGGACATGGGAGAAGTCATGTAGTTAGTAGTGGATTTGTGTTGAGATATTATTCAATTGTTTAGTATTTAAGTTGTGATGCTATTCTTCTAGTGGTGTCATTTGAACATCGACTACATGATACTTCACCATTTATGGGCATAGGGGAATGCATTATGTATTTGGCTACTAATTGTGGGGTTGTCGCAGTGACAGAAACCTGAACCCCCGTTAAGAAACCATTGCATAAGGGATCGTAGGATCTCAGAGTTTAAGGCTGTGGTTAGGTTTTTACCTCAATTGCTTTCTTGTAGTTGTGGATGCTTGCAAGGGGTTTAATCACAAGTATGTATTAGTCCAAGTAAGGTCGGTACATTAGCACAGGTTCACCCACACAACACTTACAAAACCGAAGAAGACTACTCAGCTATTTGAAGCGAAAGCACTTGACAGAATTCCCATGTGTCCTCAAGAACGTTTGATCCTTATAAGTATTTCCACCGGCTTGTCCTTTGCTAAGGATTGGGCCACTTTCTGGAATGGTTTGTTGTCTTTATTACTCGCACTTTATTTCTTTGCTTTATCAAAAAAAACCTAAAAATCCGTTTGCTAAGTATTTACAGAGATTTTCTGCTTCATACCACTAGTCAACACATTCTGCTCCTCGTTGGGATCGACACTCCTATTTATCAAAAGTACTATGATACACCCCCTATACTTGTGGGTCATCATGACTATTTTCTGGCGCCCTTGCCGGGGAGTGAAGCGGTATTGAAGAGTGGAACTGGTAAAGGAAACTTCTACTATGTGTATTGCTTTTTTATTTATGTTTATTACTTTGTTTCCAATATGGATAACCCACTTGGTTTTGTGTTTGGGAAAACTACTACCACTGTTAGGGTAGTAGATGAACCACCACCTGTTGAGATAGATCCTTTTAAGATACCTACAAGTATTGTTGATCGTGTTATGGATAATTATTATTTTGGGGATGGAACTGTCCATCCTGGTGATCATTTGCTTTTTATCCATGAATTATGTGGGTTGTTTAAGTGTGCATGTATCACAACTGAACAGGTGAAGAAGAAGTTACTCTCTATATCCTTGAAAGGAAGAGCTGAAGAATGGTATAAGCTGCTGAAGAATGGACAATCCATGGAATGGGAGGAAATAGTACCTATCTTTTATTCTAAATTCTATCCTCCCAGTGAGATTCATAAGGATAGGAATCTGATATATAACTTTTAGCCTCGTGATGGAGAGAGTACAACTCAAGCTTGGGGGAGATTGAAGTTACTAATGCTTAAATGTCCTATTCATGAACTCCCTAACAATATTATTATCAATAACTTTTATGCTATGCTTTCTCTTCATGATAAAGATTTACTAGATGCTTCTTGTGCTAGATCATTCACACGTATGAAGGAAGAAGCTAAATGGGGTCTCCTAGACCGTATTCAAGAGAACACTGAAGCATGGGAGAATGATAAAGGAAGAAAGTCAGGTATAAATTATGATTATGAATGCATTAAATCCTTTATGGGAACTGATGACTTCAGTGATATTAGTACTAAGTATGGTCTTGATTCTCAAAGTATTGCCAATTGTTTTAAGGCCTTTGCCTCTTACATAGAAATTCCCAAAAAGAAGTGGAATAAGTACCATGCACCTTATAAAGATGTTGTTAATCATGCTCCTGTTAGAAGTACTCGAGTTTGTACTACTAATCATATTGTGCCTGAACCTCATGTTGAGAAAATGCCTTTCCCAGCTAAGGTAAAGGAGTATTATATTATTATTAGTGCAAATGACAAAGGTATAGTGAAAATTGTGGAGCCTGGTAAGCATTTGAGTAATGAACCTATGGTAGCTATTGTGAAAGACACTTTCACTAGAAATATAGAGGATGAGCACATTGTCTTCTGTGAAGACGCTTCTAATATTATCTCTCATCCTGGTAAGGCTAGAAAAGCTAGTGTTCCTATGATTTCTGTTAAAATTGGTGATCATTGCTACTATGGTTTATGTGATATTGGTGCTAGTTCTAGTGTTATTCCTTATGAGCTTTACAGGGAAATTATGCATGAGATTGGTCCTTGTGAGCTTGAGGACATTGATGTGGTTATTCACCTTTATAACAAGGATACCATTTGCCCCATTGGCATTGTAAGAGATGTGGAGGTTCTTTGTGGTAAGATTAAATACCCTGCTGATTTTCTAGTGCTTAATTCAGCAGCTAGCAAAACTTGTCCTATCATTTTTGGTAGACCTTTCTTGAACACTTGTGGAGCTATTATTGATTGTAAGAAGGAAAAGGTTTTAACTAAGTTTGATGAAGATTCCTATGAGTTTAATTTTTCCAAATTTGCTAAAGCTCCTTGTGAAAATAGCTTGCCTAATAAAGATTTCAGGATGGAACAACTTGCTTCTATTGATCCAGTCTATGACCTTGGACCTCTTTTTGGTGACTGTAAGTATGCTTATTCTAATGATAAAGTTGTTTCCAGTGACAGTTATATTTTCAACTTTATTCAGAGTGCTACTGAAAGTTATTATGAGAGAGGGAAACATGGTTTTATGCATCTCAATGATGTTAAGTTTCCCCGTTTTATGTTGAAAGCTTTAAAGCTGCGTCTGTTTTGTCTTCCTATGCTTGTGGCTTTTTGTTTCAACAATTCGTTTTCTCATGATACCCCCATTCATAGGAAGTGGGTTAGACTCAAGTGTTTTGGTTATTTGCTTCTTGATGCTCTCTTTCATTACATATATATATGTCCTTTGTGAGCATCTTTGGAAGTTTCAAGCCTAACTTAAAGGCATTAAAGAGAAATACTCGTTGGGAGATAACCCAAGAGTTTTTTTGAGTCTTGGAAGTTATTACCTCATAAATAACCTCTCCTTATCCTTTTTGTTTTGGTTTTTGTGTCAAGTTCAACTACTTTTGTGAAGTAGAGGAGTTGTGAAAAGTGGCAGTCCTGGGAGAGATTTTTGTGATGTATTGTAAAAATTCGTGAGGAAGCTCAGTACATCGGATGGAGCTGCATTTTTCTGAGCTTGGTCTCCAAGCTGTTACCCAACTTTCATCAGTTCTGCACTTTTTTATTTGAGCAACAGAAGGTCTTCGAAAAAATCAATCTTTACCTGCTGGTCTGTTTTGACAGATTTCTGCCATCATTTGCATTTGCCTCTTACATAAGCTTTTGTTTTGATGGGTTTTCAGTTGAATTGTGTACCTAAAGGTTTAGTGTTTTTGCTTACTCTAATGTTGTCATTAAGTTTGTGCAAAAGTTTTGTATGAAGGAAATTCTCAGGAGAAAGAGAGAAGAAATCTACAGAGTTCGTTTTTGAATAGGTAAAAGTGGTGAAAAAGAAGTTTCGTGAAACCCCAATATTTTTATATTTTTGATGTTTTTAATACATAAGGAAAGTTACGAGACGAAACTGAAGAGGAAACGGAGCCCGGGGTGGACAAACCCACCCTAGGCACGGGCCCAGCCTGGACGCGCCTGAGGGGGGGTGTTCCACCCTCGAACTCCGTCTCCGCCTCGTTTCCGTGTCAAAACCTTACTTATGCATTGAAACTTCGTAATATATAACCCCCCGGATCCCCCGAGGTTCGTGCATCATGTTCTCGTCGTGTTTTTATTTCGATCTGTTTCTGTCAGGAAATCTTCTCAAGTTTAGAGCACCATGGCCTCCGCCAACGACAAAGGCAAGAAGCCCGAGGAAGAAGAACCTCAAGTCCCCAAGGAAGAGGAGATTCCGGTAGGTTATGAAGGAGACATGGAGGAGGACAAGCAACAGGACACTCACGCTACCGTCGCAAGCATTGGTTTGGTGGCACGACCTACCAAGCTTAAGAGGACATCACGGATGTCTACAGGAGGGAAATCTCGATGTCATATTGTCTCTCCGCGATCATCTCCTCCATGTAACAAGAGACCCTTTCATACACTTATACATGAATATCAAGATACCGGGTGCCCAAAGGGAATTTTCCCTCGGTTTGGGATATGCCTCGTTCTAATAATGTAGAGAAAGATCATGCTAAGGATGAAGAGTGTGGAAAGAATAACAAGAACTGGGATTCTCGGACTGCCATGATCATGAACCGTATAGAGAAAAACTTGGAGCTAATCCATACTCTTACTTTTTAGTTCGAGGAGTTGAGGAAACTTATTGAAGAACTTATCAAGAGAACACCACCACCACCAAAGGAGTAATTCGTCATTAGGTTTGGCATCCCCTTGGCTTGTTCCAAGCTTGGGGGAGTGCCGCGGTATCACCACCATTATCTTTTATCTTTTACCTTTTTAGTGGATTCATATTTGTGGTAGAGAGGTTATCTTATAGTTTGGTTTGCATGTGGAAGTATCTGTCCTTTAGTTGATTATCTATGTATCCCTTTGTGTGAGTGCCTTTATTGAATATTAATGAGAAGTCTCATCTTTTAATTTTTGCACTTCTTATTTTTAGTTTGCAATCTCTATTATATGATGGATATTGTTGATCAGTATTGGCACCACTTTGGGATCATCAAGTGGATCTAAATTGGTTTTGGCAAACCAAGTTCTGGCCAGTGGCTTTAGTTTGAAAGAAAAAGAAAGAAAAATCTTACATGTATTTGGTATCATTTGTTTTCTTTCTTGTTGGCTCATAAGCTTAATATTCTCTATTTAAGATTATTTTGTGTCTTCAAGGAAGATTGTTTGGCTTTATTACTTGTATGTTTGCTTGTTTCTTTCAACTCTCTTGCTTGCTAGCCAGCCTTGCTAGCCAAAAACCTGTTTTGAGAAGGAATACTTCTCATGTTTCCAAAATCCTTTGAACCCAAAACTTTTGCCACTTGTGTCCACCATATCTACCTAGTAGCTTTTGCTATTCCTAGCAAATTCTCAAGCTTCATCTACCTTTCGCATTAAAAAGTATTTTGTTATGTGAAAACTAGTTAGTAAAGCCCCCGCGAACTTGGTGGCACACCTTATTTACTTGCCCCTAATAGACTTGAACCATTGTGAACATCGAAGTTGTATATGCTTGCATCTATATGTTGGAATTAGCAGAACCGTGATGTCACGGGGAATGTTTTCAACATTGCACTTGTACTCTGTACACAGTTGATATTGTGCTACCTTGTGTATGGATGTCAACGGTGTGAAATAAAGAGGGAACTTGTAAGTCCATGGAATTTGTATTCTGTGTTAGAGAAACGCCTGGGCCGCTAGCCTAAGCCATGCTTAATTATGGTGGAAACTTGCAGCATCACCATAGTGAGTCATCTATGAAGCATCCTTAATAAAAAGCTATACATATGGTAAATAAAAAGATTGCTGAGATGCTCATTGTCTACTTGCCTTGTCATTTTGGTTATGGGAAAGCTCATGTACCATGTGCAAGGGGTACCCCGTTGGCGGTTCTCAATGATATGCAAATACTTACAATGACAAGAACTTACCTGGACCCAAAGTTGAGTATGCATGAGGAGTGGCCCTCATATTCAAGGGACATGAGATTGCCAACTTATATTTCATCAAGCATATACTCCATCTTTGTTCACTTTAACCTTAATCATCTCAAGATGCTTATGATAGGGGCAATGAGGGCTCAAAGCTAGTAAGTACCATAATCTTTTGGAAGCTCTTTATGACTTGTAATCCCTGTCACCCTCTAAGAAGGGACCTTTTTCCCACTTCCAAGTTGAGTCAGTAAACCTACTTCCTCTCTATCTCCGGCAAGCTTTTGAGTTGTTGTGTTTTAAGCATTCATATGGTGATTTATTCAATCATGTCCTTCATCTTCCTTGTTTGCAAAAAACTCTTATCTATTGAGTATTACTTTGAAAGCCTTCACTTGTGAAAAACCTTTTTGAGCAAAGAGTGTTCATGTTTTGAAACTTCTATAGAAAGCTTTTGTGAAACTGTTTGCCAGGTGTTCTCTGACCAAGAACAAGTTTGCAAATTCCAATTATGATTTATCTTTATGCATCTCTCTTGTGACTGATGTACTTGGTTGCAAGCTAAGTTATATAATGGTGAGTTGCTTTCTTCTATGAGTTGTGCAATGGTAAGTGTGATGCTTCTTGTTCGTATTATTTTATCGACACTTCACTCCATAAACCTGTGGACATGTTTACTGAGCTCAGTATTCCCTTGGGGACAAGCGGAGTCTAAGCTTGGGGGAGTTGATATGCCCAATTTGCATCACCATTCTATATCATATTTTACATCTATTCATTGATATTTGTCTTATTATGAGGTATTACTTATGGCTTTTCATTTGTTTATGCATGTTGGATGATTCCTGGAGGATGGACTGCCGGAGTCTGGATTCTGATGGAAAAGAAGGCGTTTCGGTGCAATTTCGCGAAGATCAGAAAAATACCAGAAAAATATGGAAACATATTATTTTACCAGAAGACGAAGGAAGACAGAAGGAGGGACGGAGATGGGCCTCAGGGGGCCCACACACCCCTAGGCGCGGGCCCACCTAACCCCACGCCTAGGCAGGTGTGGCCCACCTGCCCAGCCTCCGACTCCGCTCCTTCGAATTCGCCTATATCTTCCCTATGGAACCCTAACACCAGGGGAGCGACCACAAATAGATTTCCGCCACCTATGGGGGGCGGAAAACACCGAGAGAGAAAGATCTCTCCGAAAGATAGATTTCTGCCGGGGAATTCCTTCCCGGAGAGGGGAGACCATCGCCATCAACACCATCATCAAGTTAGGCTTCATCGGGATCATCATCATCATCCACACCATCATCTCCACCAGCACCAGCACCACCACTCTGTCCCGTTGTAACAATTGTGTTGGATATTGCTTTAGTTCTTAGGGAAAACTTTCTCGGTGTTGATTACTATTGTAGTTGATGCTTGTGAGTGGAACCATTGGATTATTGTTTATGTTCAAATTGTTATCCATTACCATACCATCTTTGATCTTGATCCATATGATGTCTTGTGAGTAGTTCGTTTAGTTCTTGAGGACATGGGATAAGTCATGTTGTTAGTAGTGAATCTGTGATGAGTTATTATTCAATGGTTTAGTATTTAAGTTGTGGTGATATTCTTCTAGTGGTGTCATGTGAACGTCGACTACATGATACTTCACCATTTATGGGCCTAGGGGAATGCATTGTGTATTTGGCTACTAATTGTGGGGTTGTCGGAGTGACAGAAACCTGAACCCCCGTTAGGACACCTTTGCACAAGGGAGCGTATGATCTCAGAGTTTAAGGCTGTGGATAGATTTATATCTTAATTACTTTCCTGTAGTTATGGATGTTTGAAGGGGGTTTAATCACAAGTATGTATTAGTCCTAGGAAGGGCGGTATGTTAGCACAGGTTCACCCACACAACACTTACAAACACCAGAGAAGAGTACTCAGCTATTTGAAGCGAAAGCACTTGACAGAATTCCCATGTGTCCTCGGGAACATTTGGTCCTTATAAGTATTTCCACCGGTTTGTCCTTTGCTAAGAAAGGATTGGGCCACTTGCTCCGTTTGTTCGTTACTTCTGTTACTTGCTCTTTGTTTTGTTGCCTTGTCAGAAAACCACTAAAAATCCGTTTGCTAAGTATTCATAGGGATTTCCTGCTCCATACCACTGTTCAGCACCTTCTGCTCCTCGTTGGGATCGACACTCCTATTTATCAAAAGTACTATGATACACCCCCTATACTTGTGGCTCATCAGCGTTCCCCGTGACAACACGGTTCTGCTAACTCCCAGCCTATAATTTGCAAGCATATAACTTTCATGGACAGTCAGAATGGTTCAGGTTTATTAAGTGCAAGGAATAAAGCGTGCTATCAAGTTCGTGAGAGCTTTACTAACTAACTTTCTCAAAACAAGAAAACATTTTATTTGGAAGAAAACGAGGCACAATGAATATGCACAAAATAACAAATGATGCTAGTAGGTAGGTATGGTGGACACTGTTGGCAATAATGGTTTTGGGGAGTTGGATGCACAAGTAGAGCTCATACTCAGTGCAAGTGAAGGCTAGCAATAGAGAGGGAGCGACAAATGAGAGAGAGCAATAACTGCCATAATCATGTTTGCAACAAAACAGGACTAATTACGGCATAAAAGTGATACAAGAACTCTAAGGCAAAATAAATCATCGAGGCTTACTGACTATTGTTTAGTCATATGCATGCATGAGCATGTGACAAGTCGATTCACATGAAATATTCAAAGGAGGATACCATAATATCGTACCAATTTATGAATAGAACAATGCAAGCAAACACTCATATGACATGCTACAAACTATTAGCAAGCTGGAGGTAATCACAATAAAGCAAGAACTACTAAGCATCCATAAACAACATACACCTTACATGAACAGACTAAGCATGCTCACAATGATGAGTATATGTACAAAAATGAAAACAAATAGAGTTCGTTACCAGCCTCTTACCACACCCCAAGTTGTCTTAATATTCATTATTGCCCTTCACTTGTGTGGCTTGAATAATAAAATGAAACCAAACTCTACTGAGGATGGCTGAACCCTGCAAAGAACTCACAAAACCAAAGAAGAAGAAGAACAAATATTTGGTGTTTTAGATTTTTAAAAACAGGCAAACAAAGCAAAAACAAACAAAGCAAAAATCTTTTTGGATTTTTCTTTAAGTCAAACCAAAGCTAGAAAACAAAGAAACAAAACAAGAGAAACAACAAAAATATTTTTGGTATTTTTGTGTTTTGAGAAAGCAGAAACAAAAACCAAAAAGAAAGTGAAACAATGGATATACAAAGAACCAACAAAACATGATATATAGATGAGTGTGATGTCGTATACCTCCCCCTCAAGCTTAGGCTTTTGGCCTAAGTGGGGCTCAACTCCATGGTGACCAAGAAGGTGCACCTCCGTAATATGATGAGGAGGCCCCTTTGTCTTGGTACGAGCTCGAGGACTCCCCTGTGTACTGCATAGAGGGGCCATATGAGGGCGCGTCCCCCTGGTAGTGTCCATGGAAGCCAAGAATGCGCAGCTTCTCGTCCATCTCCTCCTTGGAGCGTGACAAAGGACCATGGGAAATACTGAACAAAGTGGTTTGGGGCAGAGGAATCTCTCTCTCTTCCCCGTCAATAAACAACATTCTATCAACCAAATTATCAAGGGTAGAGCTAGCAGTGACAAAGTGATGCGCTTTCATGGCAGCTAAGTCAAGCCTTTGAGGAGCCAAAACTGTATCGTTTGGATCAACAGAAAGGTCTAAGGCAGCAACAACACGTGCAACAATAATACCCCCATAAATGGGTCCCTTAGCAGCTAAGCGACGAGCAATGAGAGAACCAAGATTTTACCTGGTTTCATTATTGAGCGCAGCAGCTAGGAAGGCCAAATGATAGTTGGAAATATTTCTAGTGTTCTCGTGATGACCCATAAGTATAGGGGATCGCAACAGTCTTCGCGGGAAGTATTACCCAATTTATTGATTCGACACAAGGGGAGCTAAAGAATACTTGCAAGCCTTAACAACTGAGTTTTCAATTCAGCTGCACCTAGAAATAGTTCTTGCTCACAGAAGTTTATCAATAGCAACAGTTTGTAGTAGCAACAGCAAAACAAGAACAATAGTAAACAAGAGCAATAGTAACAGTAGTAGCAAACAGTGGGATATGAGTGCAGTAGGCATAGGGATGGATGGATGGGCGTTGCATGGACGAGTATAAACATGTAACTTCAAGATCTAGGGCATTGCAGATAAATAAGAATAAGTATCCAAGTACTAAACAATCATAGGCATGTGCTCCATATATAGTCATGCGTGCTCGCAATGAGAACTTGCACAACATCTTTTGTCCTGCCAGCCCGTGGCAGCGGGGCCTCTAGGGAACTACTGGCAATTAAGGTGCTCCTTTTAATAGAGCACCAGCGCAAAGCATTAACACTCCGCAAACACATGTGATCCTCACATCACAACCATCCCCTCCGGTTGTCCCAATTTCTATCACTTCGGGCCTTTGGATCTGGACAATGATATGTGTACACAACTTGCAGATAAGATCACAAACAATACTGTCATAATGATTCAATAATAAGTTCAGATCTGAGATCATGGCACTCGGGCCCTAGTGACAAGCATTAAGCACAACAAGTTGCAACAAAGTCAAATAGCACTAATAGAGACACTAGGCACTATGCCCTAACAATCTTATTCGATTATAGAACTCATCCAATCCCTACCATCCCCATAGCCTATAGCGAGGGATTACTTACTCATGGATGAGGGAAACATGGATGGTTGATGGAGAGGCATTGGTGATGACGATGGCGATGATCCTCTCCAAATTCCCCGTCCCGGCAGGGTGCCAGAAAGGAGTTTCTGGATCCGAATCTTGGTTTCTGGTGGTGGCGGTGCAGCGGAACTCTTTATGGAAAAACGACCCCCCCCCCCCCCCCCCGCGGTTTTAGGCCAGGAGGCTTCTTATAGGCGAAGAGGGAGGCCGAGGGGTGCCTGGGTGGCCACACCCCCTAGGCGCGGCCAGGCCTGGCCTGCGCCTGGCAGGGGTGTGGCCCCTAGGCCTCCACTCTGTCTCATACTCTGGCTTCATGGATCTTCTGGTGAAATAGGATTTTTGGCATATTTTCCAGGATTTTTCCTGATAGTTGATTTTCTGCACAAAAACTAGACACCAAGGTAATTCTGCTGAAAACAGCATCAGTCCGTGTTAGTTGTATCCAAATCACACAAGTTTAGAGGAGAAACAATAGCAAAAGTGTTCGGGAAAGTAGATACATTTTGGACGTATCAACTCTCCCCAAGCTTAGCTTATTGCTTGTCCTCAAGCAATTCAGTTGAAAACTGAGTGCGATAAAAGAACTTTCACGAACATATTTGCTTCATATGATGTATATATTCTCAGCACAGGAGTAGATATTTAAACCATTCATAATAAGAAGTATGCAACTAAGTCTACTCAATAGTCATTGCAAGCTATGAAGAGAAACCAACTCAATAATAATAAGTAGCATGGAACATAAACATAAGCAACATTGCAATGCTCATAAAAGGGTATGATAGAGTGGTATCTCGCTTGCCTTTGTTTGTAGAGCACAATATAAATTCCAAGGCACCTATGAAGTTCAAGTGAAGACTAGAAGTAAAAATATCAGAGATACAAGCATCAAAGTCATGACATAATTAACCAAGTTTCGAGACAAACACAAGAATGACAACTATGCTCTCAAGAAGGTGCTCATAGAATAAGTGGTGACTCAACAAGGAAGTGTAAAGGTTTTGCAAAATTTGAAAGGCTTCCAAATGCTGAAAGTAAGGTACTTGTTAGCTTTGAGCTCTCATTGACCCTATCATAGGCATCTTAATATGGTTAAGGTGAAAGTGAGGTCTAATATGAGTTATATGCTTGACAACCATAAACTGGGAATCCCATGTCCCTTGAGTACGAGGTCCGCTCTGCATGCTACTCAACTTTGGTTACCTGTAAGTTCTTGTCATTGTAAATACATGCATATCATAGAGAACCGCCAACGGGGTACCCCTTGCACATGATACAGGAGCTATCCCGTGATCAAAATGACAAGGCAAGCAGACAATGAGCATCTCAGCGATCCTTTTATTTGCTATTTGCATAGGTTTTTATTGAAGATGCTTCATAGATGCTCATTATGGTGATGTTGCAAGTTTCACCATGATTAGGCATGGCTTAGGCTAGTGGGCCAGGAGTTTCTCTAACATATATATATACTCCATGAACTCACCAGCTCCCCTTTTATTTCACACCGACAACATCCGCACACAAAAGATCAAGGTATCAACTGGATATGTATCCATAAGTGTTGAAAGCGTTCCTCGTGACAGAACTGTTCTGCTAACTCCCAGCCTATAATTTGCAAGCATATAACTTTCATGGACAGGTCACAATGGTTCAGGATTATTAAGTGCAAGAAATAAAGTGTGCCATCAAGTTCGTGAGAGCTTTACTAACTAACTTTCTCAAAGCAGTCAAACATTTTATTTGGAAGAAAACAAGGCATATATAATATGCACTAAAATAGCAAATGATGCTAATAGGTAGGTATGGTGGACACAGTTGGCAATATTGGTTTTGGGGAGTTGGAAACACAAGTAGAGCTCATACTCAGTGCAAGTGAAGGCTAGTAATAGAGAGGGAGCGACAAACGAGAGAGAAATAATTGTCATAGTCATGCTTGCAACAAAACATGACTAAATATGGCATGAAAGTGATACAAGAAGTCTGAGGCAAAATAAATCATCGAGGCTTACTGACTATTGTTTAGTCATATGCATGCGTGAGCATGTGCCAAGTCGATTCACATGAAACATTCAGAGGAGGATACCACAATATCATACCAAAATATGAATAAAACAATGCAAGCAAACATTCATATGACATGCTACCAACTATTAGCAAGCTGGAGCTAATCACAAACAAGCAAGAACTATTAAGCATCTATCAATAACATACACCTTACATGAACAGACTAAGCATGCTCACAATGATGAGTATATGTACAAAAATGAAAACAAATAGAGTTCATTACCAGCCTATTACCACACCTCAAGTTGTCTTAATCTTCATTATTGCCCTTCACTTGTGTGACTTGAATAATAACATGAAACCAAAGTCCACTGAGGACGGCTGAATCCTGCAAAGAACTCACAAAAGCAAAGAAGAACAACAAATATTTTTGGTGTTTTCGATTTTTTAAAGCAAGCCAAACAAAGCAAAACAAACCAAGAGAAACAACGAAAATATTTTTGGTATTTTTGTGTTTTGAGAAAGCAGGAACAAAAACCAAAAAGAAAGCAAAACAATGGATATACAAAGAACCGACCGAACATGATATATAGATGAGTGTGATGTTGGTATACTTCCCCCCAAGCTTAGGCTTTTGGCCTAAGTGAGGCTCAACTCCATGGTGACCAAGAAGGTGCACCTCCGTAGTACGACGAGGAGGCCCCTTCGTCCTGATACAAGCTCGAGGACTCGCCTGTGTAGTGCACAGAGGGGTCGTATGAGGTCGCGTCCCCCTGATAGTGTCCATGGAATCCAAGGATACCCAGCTTGTCATCCATCTCCTCCTTGGAGCGTGACAAAGGTGTTGAAGATATGCCCTAGAGGCAATAATAAATGTAGTTATTATTATATCTTTGTGTTTATGATAAATGTTTATATTCATGCTATAATAGTATTAACAAGGAAACATTAATACTTGTGTGATTTGTAAACTAAAATAGAGTCCCTAGTAAAGCCTCTTTATAATACTAGCTTGTTGGTTAATAAATGATTGTGGTTTCCCTATCATGAACATTGAGATGTTATTAACAACAAGATCATATCATTAGGAGAATGATATGGTGGACATACTCCTATAGATAAGCGTAGCATAAAGATCAAGTCATTTTAATAGTTCAATTGCTATATGCTTTCTGATACATAGTAACCTAATTCCTTCGACCATGAGATCATGCATATCACCTTCACCGGAAGTATGCTTTGATGACATCAAACACCACACCGTAACTAGGTGGCTATAAAGGTGGCATTGAGTGTTCGGAAAGTATTGGTTGAGACACATGGATCAAGAGTGGGATTTGTCCATCCATATGACGGATATATATACTCTGGGCCCTCTCGATGAAATGTCATCCAATTAGCTTGCAAGCATGTGACTGGCTCATAAGGGATCACATATCACGGGAACGAGAAAAGAGTACTTATCAGTAACGAGGTTGAACTAGGTATGCAGAGATACCGACGATCATAACCTCGGATAAGTAAACTATCGTGAGACAAAGGGAAATTGGTATCGTATGTAAGTGGTTCATTCGATCACAAAGTAATCGTAGAAATATGTGGGAGCCATATGAATTTCCAGATTCCTCTATTGGTTATTGTTCGGAGAAGTGTCTCGATCATGTCCGCATAATTCACGAACCGTAGGGAGACACACTTAAGGATTCAACGTTGTTTGAGTAGTTATGGAATGATGAGTAAGAGACTAAATGTTGTTCAGAGTCTCGGATGGGATCCGAGATATCACGAGGAGATCCGGAATGGTCCGGAGAATAAGATTCATATAAGGAAAGTCCTGTTTCGGGGTTGGAGAATGGTTCCGGTGTTTTCATCGGGAATGTTCTAGAAGGTTCCGGAATGTCCGGCACTCCGGAGGGGAAGGGTACATGAATGTGTTATATCAAGTTGGTATGATTGCATCATGTACTAGGTGTCATCGCTGAACAAAATAAAGGGTTTAATCAAAACCTAGTTTGAAAAAGTCAAACGCCAATTTGAAAAGTCAAACGGCTATTTTGGGAAGTGGAGAGGGAGGTGGAAACCGAGTTGGGGAGGAGTTCCTCCCCTCCACCGCTGGCCCACCTTGAAGCCGAGTTGGGGAGGGACTCCCCTCCCCTGGCGTGCCCCCTCCACCTATATAAGGAGGGGCAGGGCTCCCCTCCTAGAGACACAAGTTGCCCCCCTCTAAACCCAAACCCTAGCCGCCGCCGCCCTCCATAGCCGCCGCCTAGGGCACTCGCTGCCGCCGCCTAGGCAAACCCTAGCCGCCGAACCTTCCTCCTCCTTGGCGTGTCTAAACCCTAGATCGTCGAGGGTCTCTCTCATACTCCACCATACTCGCTCCGGCTTAAGGCGAAGCCCTGCGAGATCTCCCCTCTACTTCCGGTACCACATCGTTGTGCTGCCGTAATCAAGAGGAGAGTGCTACAACCTCCGCTGCCTGCTGGAACTAGGGAGAGGAAGGTCTTCGTCGAGTACCTAACGTGTGACCGACTGCGGGAGCGCTGCCGGAACGCAGCGCCGGAAGGATCGTCTATGCGATCTTGAGATCGGGAAGAGTACGACTACATCACCCACGAGAATCCGCTCTCGTTAAACACTTTGGAATCTTCGAGGGTGAGTTATTCCATCGACTCGTTGCTACAATCTAGTAGATAGATCTTGGCTTGTTTGTTTGTATGCGGTAGAAAATTTTTGTTTTCCATGCTACGAAACCCTACAGTGGTATCAGAGCCGTGTCTATATGTAGATCTGTTGCACGAGTAGAACACAATGGTCATTGTGGGAGTTGATGCTTTTATTGTCGATTGCTTCTTGTGTACTTTGCATCTTGCGGGATGTTGGGATGAAGCGGCCCGGGCTAACCTTACATGACATCGTTCATGAGACTTGCTCCACGCTTGACATGCAACTTGTATTGCATAAGTGGCTTTGCGGGTGCCTGCTTCTCCCAGCATAGTTAAGATTCAATTTACAACGGGTGATTGTCAATACTAGTATCAATGTTGTGGTTCTTGTTCGTAAGTTAGAACGACACTTATTGAAAGCCCCAAACCACGTAAAACATGCAAAGAAAGTAGAGGCGTCTAACTTTGTTTTGCAGGGGTATGCTGTGATGTGATATGGCCATGATTGTGATTATATTTGATGTATGCAATGTCCTTATTGTAAGTTGGCAACCGGCAGGAGCCATATGGATGTATTTAAATTCTGTTAAGACCCGCGTGTCTATTCAAAGTAGTTGTAATAGTTGAAACCGGTGGACGACAACCATGGAGCAGCGTCATGGACCTTGATGCAATGTCGGTGATGATGGAGATCATGTTCGTGCTTGAAGATGGAGATCAGAAGCACAAAGAAGAAAGGCCATATCATATCACATATTATGAATTGCATGTGATGTTAATGCTTTATGCATCTTGTATTGCTTAGTTAACAACGGTAGCATTATAAGATGATCCCTCATGCACATAAATTTCAAGTCATAAAGTGTTCGCCCTTAGTTAGAACCGTTGCTAAAGCTTGTTGTTTCGAAGCACCACGTGATGATCGGGTGTGTTAGATTCCGCAAGTGTATACAACGTGAGCAAGCCAGATTTGCTCATGCGGAAGCTAAGGTTTGATCTTGACGAGCCTAGCATGTACAGACATGGTCTCGGAACACGGATCACCGAAAGGTAAAGCATGAGTCATATAGTAGATATGATGAACATGACGATTGTTCGCCATTGAAGCTACATCAACTCTCGTGATGATCGGTTTTGATGTGGTGGATTTGGTTCGTGTGATCACTAAAACAATGTGAGGGGTATTGTTTTGAGTGGGAGTTCACCTAGATTAATTTTACTATTAATTAGAACTCAATTTGTCATTAACTTAGTCTAAACTATTGCAAATATGTTGTAGATCAATGGCAGCCCCTACCATCAATTTTAATGCGTTCCTAGAGAAAGAAAAGTTGAAAAACAATGGAAGCAACTTCGCGGATTGGTTCCGCAATTTGAGGATTGTCCTCACAGCTGGTAATTTGACCTATGTGCTGGATGCACCGCTGGGTGACCCACCTGCAGCTACTGCTACCAATGAAGTAAAGAATGTTTACCTCACTCGGAAGACTCAGTACTCCACAGTTCAGTGTGCTATCTTGTATGGTTTAGAATCGGAGCTTCAGAAAAGGTTTGAGAATTCAGACCCACATGATATTGTCCGTGATCTCAAATTGATCTTTGAGACTCACGCGGCAATTGAGAGCTATGAGGCTTCTGAAAAGTTCTTTAACTGCAAGATGGAAGAAGGCAGCTCCGTCAGTGAGCATGTGCTTAAGATGTCAGGGCACGCAAACAAACTTCAAAGCTTGGGTATAGTGATTCCTAATGCTTTGGGGATTTACCGTGTCCTCCAATCACTACCACCAAGTTACAAGAACTTTGTGATGAACTACAACATGCAGAACATGAACAAGACGTTGCCAGAACTCTTCGCCATGTTAAAATCTGCAGAAGTGGAGATCAAGAAAGAGCACCAAGTGTTGTTGGTCAATAAGACCACCAAATTCAAGAAAGGCAAGTCTAAGCAAAAGGGACACTTCAAGAAGGGTGGTAAGAAAGTTACCGCGCCGACGAAGAAGACCAAGGCTGGACCTAAGCCTGATACTGAGTGCTTTTACTGCAAGGGAGAAGGTCACTGGAAGCGGAATTGCCCAAAGTACTTGGCGGATTTGAAGAACGGCAACATCAATAAGAAAGGTATATCCAATATACATGTTATTGATGTGTATCTCACTATTACTCGTAGTAGTGCCTGGGTATTTGATACTGGTTCGGTTGCTCATATTTGTAACTCGAAACAGGTGCTGCAGAATAAACGGATGCTAGCGAAGAACGAGGTGACGATGCGCGTGGGAAACTGTCACATCCCAAGATTTTCCAAATCTTGTAATGTGAAAAATAATTGAATAAAATAAAACTTTGTTGATTTTCAGGGTGAGAAGAAACTTTTTGAATTCCAGTAGGAATCTTCAAACCTATTTGGATCAAATAAAGTCCTAAAGGGATAAATAAACAATAAACTTCAAAATATTTAAAATAATTATTTTGGATCTTTCAATAAAAAGATTTGGTTTTTAAAAAGAAAAGGTAGGTTTATAAACAAAGATTATCTTATAAAGCCAAATTAAACCTTGGCCAAGATTTTGAAACAAAAGGTTTTGTTTTGATTAAAAGAGTAAAGGTTTATTTAAACAAAATAATGAGGATTTATTAATATCCAGTTCTATTAAAAATAAAGGCTTTTCTCATTTTAAATAAACACTAAAACTTATTTAAATAAGTTTTCCAAGTATTTTATATTCTCAATTAAAACCTACTGAAGTGTTTTTGGTTTTATTTTAGATTTCAAATTAAGATATTAATAGAACAAATCCTATTTGATTTGATAACTAAGGTTCATTTTATTTAATTATTAGTGGACCCTAAAATAAAGTGTTATTTTATTTAAAACAAGTTTTCCAAGTATCTTTTATTTTCAAATAAATCCTACTAATTGGTTTTGAAAATATTTAGATTTCAAATGGAGTTTTTAAATAAATTAAAACCCTTTTAATCTATTAACTAGTGTCCATTTTATTTAATTATAAATGGACTCTAAAATAAAAATATTATTTTATTTTGGGAATTGGTTTATGTTGTTAAACAGAACCAAAACTCAATACAAGTTTGGAAGTGTTTGAATTGTTTGAATGTTTGATTGTTTGTTTGAATTTCAAAACAGAAAAAGAAATGGAAAAAGAAAAAGGTTTCATAATAGGTAAAAAATAGAATCTGGTCGACCCAACCCAGCAGCCCAACTAGGCCCAGCAGCCCATTTCCCTCTCCCCCTCCCCGAAACGTTTTTCTCACTCAGACCCGCACCTGTGCAATCGCTGACTAGTGGAACCAACTCCCCTCTCCTCTCTCTCACTGACCAGCCGACCCCACCCTCTCCTGTTCATCTTCTACACCCGCGACCAATTCTTCCCCGCTCCTGCCGTTGATTCCTCCGAGTAAATTCGTCGTAACGCTGCGTTTATTCCTCGCTGTGATAAGAGTTGTATTTGTTCCAAAAATTTATTTACAAACAATCTTGTAAACTCTTTCCTCAACCATTTTTGTTTTTGATACTACACCTCATCTATTTCAACTTGATGGAAAAACCTACCCCATGACCAAAGACTTCACCATGTGCAAAGGACTTCTTCAACTCTAATGACTTCAACATCTTCAACTCTAATGACTCCAACTACTTCAGCTCTAAAGACTTCAACATCTTCAGCATAATCACCAAGGACTTCAACCTTGTATACCACTAAGGACTACAAGTGAGACAAGGAAATCTTACTCAAGATATGGAGACTGAGGAAATGCAGAATTAGAAGGAATTCACTTCATTTGAAGTTTTGTGACCAAAAGTTTTCCCAAGGAAACCATGATCTCATACAAAAATAATCAACCAAGAAGGATGGAAAGATCACAAGTGAACCATATAGATGGACTACCATATTTTAGTTAAGTCAAACCCACCAACCTATGTGGTGTAACAAAAATATTTTGTTGACAAAGTATGTGCTTGAACTTGTTGTATGAGTGAAAAGTTGATTGTGAATGCTTGCACATTGCTTGTGTGAATTGTGATGTGTGTGATTAGAATCTTTACTTAGAAAATCTTTTGCCTATTCTAATCTCCCTCCAACCCAAAACAGATGACTACTCCAAGAGACTCCAACATCAAAGTTGATGACACCAACCAAGAGGACAGCATGAAAGAGCTCATAGCAACCCAACACCAGTTGAATCAAATGATAGCTCAGTTCATAGCCAACACTAGTGATAAAGATCCAGCCCTGCAAAAGTTTTTGGAAGACCAATCCCAACTGATGCTTAAGGTGACTGATCAAATGATCAACATGGAGGAAAACTATTCCAAAAGGGTTTGTGACAACAAGGATGACAGAAATGTTATTCTAGATGGAGCCTCAGCTTGCATTATTTGTGGAGACAAGGATCATACTTCCAAGGAGCATGGAGACCAATGCCCCAACTGTGAAGAGAATCATCCTGTTGGACAATGTCCTACCTCTCAAGCTACTGCTACCTATGTGAAGGAAACAATCATGTTCCTATCCAATGCCCCATCTATTCCATTGTTGAACAAAGGAAACAAGGTGGAGTGCAACAAATGATTGCAAACCATTCAGAAGGATCCAAGTCTACCAAGAAGGTTGATGACAAAGGAAAAGGTCCACTTATACCTCCAAACAAAACAACCCAATTCAAAGGATCAAGTAAGAGGAATGTGAATTTTCTGAAGAGCAATAAAAGGTCCAAGAAGCATGTAGACATTCCTACCTACCAGATAACATATGAGCAACATGAACTAGATGCACTCCTAGCTTTGGAGAAACCCAAAAGGCAAAAGAAGGACAAAAGCCATGTGCAATGTCATAAATGTAAAGAAATGGGACACTATTCCAGTGAATGCCCAGAGAATCAGAAGAATAAAGAGATTGGCCAAGTATGGTGCAACAACTGCAAAGAACTAGGCCATTATGTAGCAACTTGTCCACAAGAGCCACGTAAAGAACTCAAAGATATCCACTGCTTCAATTACAAGAACTCAGGACATTATGCAAGCAACTGTCCAGAAAAGATGAAGAACAAGTTGAACAAGCCTATGGAGAATCTCAACCTTGGCCCATGAGCTAAGTGTGGAAACAAAGGACACAATGCAAATGTTTACCCAAGAGAAGTTTCCCAAGATTCCAAGCAAGCCAACATGTAGTTTAGATAGAAAAAATTTAAGGGTGATAGTACCCAAGATGTTTGAGCCTACTTGTAACCCTAGCCTTCCCAAATCTCGGGACGAGATTTATTTTAAGGGTGATAGCCTGTCACATCCCAAGATTTTCCAAATCTTGTAATGTGAAAAATAATTGAATAAAATAAAACTTTGTTGATTTTCAGGGTGAGAAGAAACTTTTTGAATTCCAATAGGAATCTTCAAACCTATTTGGATCAAATAAAGTCCTAAAGGGATAAATAAACAATAAACTTCAAAATATTTAAAATAATTATTTTGGATCTTTCAATAAAAAGATTTGGTTTTCAAAAAGAAAAGGTAGGTTTATAAACAAAGATTATCTTATAAAGCCAAATTAAACCTTGGCCAAGATTTTGAAACAAAAGGTTTTGTTTTGATTAAAAGAGTAAAGGTTTATTTAAACAAAATAATGAGGATTTATTAATATCCAGTTCTATTAAAAATAAAGGCTTTTCTCATTTTAAATAAACACTAAAACTTATTTAAATAAGTTTTCCAAGTATTTTATATTCTCAATTAAAACCTACTAAAGTGTTTTTGGTTTTATTTTAGATTTCAAATAAAGATATTAATAAAACAAATCCTATTTGATTTGATGACTAAGGTTCATTTTATTTAATTATTAGTGGACCCTAAAATAAAGTGTTATTTTATTTAAAACAAGTTTTCCAAGTATCTTTTATTTTCAAATAAAACCTACTGATTGGTTTTGAAAATATTTAGATTTCAAATGGAGTTTTTAAATAAATTAAAACCCTTTTAATCTATTAACTAGTGTCCATTTTATTTAATTATAAATGGACTCTAAAATAAAAATATTATTTTATTTTGGGAATTGGTTTATGTTGTTAAACAGAACCAAAACTCAATACAAGTTTGGAAGTGTTTGAATTGTTTGAATGTTTGATTGTTTGTTTGAATTTCAAAACAGAAAAAAGAAATGGAAAAATAAAAAGGTTTCAGAATAGGAAAAAAATAGAATCTGGTCGACCCAACCCAGCAGCCCAACTAGGCCCAGCAGCCCATTTCCCTCTCTCCCCCCCCCCCCCGAAACGTTTTTCTCACTCAGACCCGCACCTGCGCAATCGCTGACTAGTGGACCCAACTCCCCTCTCCTCTCTCTCACTGACCAGCCGACCCCACCCTCTCCTGTTCATCGTCTACACCCGCGACCAGTTCTTCCCCGCTCCTGCCGTTGATTCCTCTGAGTAAATTCGTCGTAACGCTGCGTTTATTCCTTGCTGTGATCAAGCCCATTTAATCGCCCTGGCATCCTCTCCATTTCCCCTCTGTCTCCTTCCCCAAGTGCGCCCCCAGGCTGCCGAATTTCGCCAAACCTCACCCACTGTCCGACGACGCTCCGACGACGATTTCGGCAGCACTGCATTGCCCCTTGACTCCCCGAGCACGCAGGCAAGTTCGCCAGACTCTGGCGCACCGCTCTATGGCCTCAGCTCGCCCGCAAGTGACCTGCAGCCTCGACTCTGATCATGTCTGAGCGCCACCGACGATAAGCCCAACTCCGGTGAGCCATAGCCGACGACCTCGTGCGCCCCTTTCTCACTGGTGAGTGTTTTTGTGAACCTTGAGCTCGTGTGCATCCTCCTGATGCGTTGTTTCTCTCGCTTGCGCCCTAGACGCTCACCTTCGACAACATCTGACCGCACCCGAGGAGAAGTACAACTCCGGCGAGAGATTGCCGACCCGTCTGTACGCCCTCTGCCCTGCGACCACCACGTTGAGCATCAGCAGGCTTCGGCGATTCTGGTAAGCCACCCCTCTGTTCCTCTAGCTTCCCATATCGCCGGCACCGTCATCATCTGAGCGCACGCCGCCACTTGCCGCCGCCAGCGCCGCCCCTCCCTGGTCGCACACGTTACAACCGTTAGATCTTGATCAGACGCGTGAGAATAGATTTAACCCAAAGGGGTATGTATCCACCTGAGCCACACGATCGCACTTTGATCCAACGCGCTAGAGCAGTCGATCCAACCGAAACGGTATGGACGAATCAGAACGCGCCGCGTGTCACTGGATGATTTAAAATAGAATTTGAAATCAGATTTAGATGCCATTTTGAAACCCTTGTAACTTTTGATCCACACGTCCAAAATTTGCAAACTTTATATCATTGGAATCAGTGGAACAAGCCCTAGCCAACCATGCCATTTGTTTAGTCAAAAGCTTCTGGAAAAAGGTTTGTTTTTGCAGAAACATTTGTATGCTTGTTAAGGATGTAAAAATTGATCAAAAATGATTTTGGGGATAAAATCTTTGGCAAATGGTGTGATTTGAACCTACTGACCTTAGGAAACACCTTGTGGATTCAAAAATGTATTTGGTGAAGGAAAAGAATGACTCTTTGATTTAAAACCCTTTCTAGTCAAATAAAAATATAGTTTATTTACTGAAAATGGTTTTGGAAGAAAACTTTTGGGAAATGTTTTGTTTTAAACTCTCTGACCCCAAACACCAAGTTTTATGGTTTGAAAACATATTTGGTAAATCCTATAGATTAATGCCTTAGTGAAAAATATTTCTACACCACATAAAATGATACTTTGTTTTGAAAATGGTTTATGAAGTGAAATCTTTTGCAAATGACTTTGCCACTTTATAAAATGACCATTAGGTGTTTTCAAATGTTTATGACCCATTAGAAACCACTTTTACAAATAAAACAACCCTTTTTGCATGCTTGCATGTGTTGTTTTGTTTTATCATTTTATGTGATGTTTTGCTTGATTGGTAGATTAAGTTTGTGCCTTGCTTGATTGAATTGTAGTGACTTGAAGATTGTGATTGTTGCAAGGACAAGGAGTGAACTTATACCCTCTACCAAAAAGGCAAGTGATGCTTCATACTTTTTGTCCCATTACTTTCACTATGCATTAGTGATTTTTTAAGTAAAACTTGCATGGAATTTTTGCTAAGTGTAAGTCTTGCTATAGGAAAACCTAGTAGTTGAAACCTTAGTAGAAATTCTCCTAAGTTAAGAATCCTACTACTATCAAGCTTAGCTTAGCTAATAGAAAACAAGGGTGGAATATACATTCGTACTATGGAAAAATTTCTAAGTCTGAGGACTTGTGTTTTTGTTTAATAAAACAACTAAGTTAATGAATCACCTGGGTGGAATGGTAATTGCTTGGTGGTTTTCGGTTGAGTGGTTCACAAGGCCCATGTCTATGGTTGACCTTGTGTATCTCACTTGTGGATTGCCACCCAGAAACAAAGAGATTTGAGATGTCAAATGTTGAGAAGCTTCAAGTGCAGCCACTTGGCATTATGGGATCTGCCTGGATCATATAGGTTGCAAGAACTTAGCCATATGGACAGTTGGTGGTAGAGTTTGATAGGTTGGAACGCGTCCATTTTGGTCTAAGGGAAGGCTTCTGAAAGATCTTGTCTTGGGAAACCAAGTCTTGTGGGGAAAGTGCACCACCTCTGCAGAGTGTAAAATCTAAGTACTTAGCCATGTCCCTAGTAAAGGACAATTTGAGCATCAAGACATGGAAGCAATCAAGAATCTCATCATTCAAATTTCTAAGTTAAAAACTTGTGGTTGAACAAGGGTTAAAGGATCTTCATTCTTTGATTGAGAAAAATGTTTTTGTCAAGCAAAACTTAGTATTTTCAAATGATAAGGAAAAATCTATTTTGAGCAATGCAAGCCTCAACTCCACTTAGCCAAATGCATATAGATGATAGACACCACCATACTACCATAGTATCACTTGCCAATACAATTCAAATGTATTGACCCTTGTGGCTGTAACTTGTTATGTTGCAGGTTTGATTGATTTAGTGAAGTGTGTTGATTAGGATTACAAAGTCTACAACCAGCATGTCTGCCTGTGGCACTTTGAAGACGAAGGAAACTATTGGGTATACCTTCTATCATAGATTCGAAGGCAAAATCTTCGTTGCTAAGAATGGATCCTTTCTAGAGAAGGAATTTCTCTCGAAAGAAGTGACTGGAAGGAAAGTAGAACTCGACGAGGTTGTCGAACCTTCTCTCGAACTTACGAGTAGCACAGCACCGGAAGTAGTTCCTATGATGCCTGCACCAATAAGAGAGGAAGCTAATGATGATGATCAAGAAACTTCGGTTGTAGTTGCTACAGAGCCTCGCAGTTCAACAAGAACTCGTACCACTCCAGATTGGTATGATCCCGTTATGAGTATCATGTTGGTGGATAACACCGATGACCCTGAGACATATGAGGAAGCGATGATGAGCCCAGATTCCAATAAATGGCAAGAAGCCATGAAATCCGAGATTGGATCCATGTACGAAAACCAAGTATGGACTTTGGTGGACTTACCGGATGGCCGGAAGGCTGTCGAGAACAAATGGATTTTCAAGAAGAAAACAGATGCTGATGGAAATGTTACTGTCTATAAAGCTCGACTTGTCGCAAAAGGGTTTCGACAAATTCAAGGAGTTGACTACGATGAGACTTTCTCACCGGTAGCGAAGCTAAAGTCTGTGAGGATTATGTTAGCAATCGCTGCATATTATGATTATGAGATATGGCAGATGGATGTCAAAACAGCATTCCTCAATGGAGACACTGATGAAGAGTTGTATATGATGCAACCCAAAGGTTTTGTCGATCCTAAAGATGCTAACAAGGTATGCAAACTTCAACGGTCCATATATGGATTGAAGCAAGCATCCCGAAGTTGGAATCAACGTTTTGATAAGGTAATCAAAAGTTTTGGTTTTATACAAACTTATGGAGAAGCTTGTATTTACAAGAAAGTGAGTGGGAGCTCTGTAGCATTCTTAATACTATATGTAGATGACATATTGTTGATTGGGAATGATGTAGACCTTCTTAATAGTGTCAAGGAATATTTGAACAATAGTTTTTCAATGAAAGATCTTGGCGAAGCAGCTTACATATTAGGCATAAAGATTTATAGAGATAGATCGAGACGCCTAATATCATTGCCACAAAGTACATATTTGGACAAAGTTCTAAAGAGGTTTGGAATGGGAGATAGCAAGAAAGGGTTCTTGCCCATGTTGCCCAATACGAGGTTGAGTAAAACTCAAAGTCCGATAACGGCAGAAGATAGAGAAAGGATGAGTAAGACTCCCTATGCCTCAGCCATAGGATCTCTAATGTATGCCATGCTATGTACTAGACCCGACATTGCATATGCTGTTAGTTTAACTAGCAGATATCAAAGTGATCCAGGAGTGGATCATTGGACAGCGGTCAAAAACATCCTTAAGTCCTTGAGAAGAACTAAGGATATGGTTCTTTCTTATGGAGGTGATGAACAACTCGTTGTTAATGGTTACACCGATGCTAGTTGGAACACCGATCCGGATGATTCTAAATCACAATCTGGATACGTATTTATTTTGAATGGTGCAGCAGTTAGCTGGAGGAGTGCAAAGCAAAGCGTTGTGGCGAGATCTTCAACTGAATCGGAATACATGGCTGCTTCGGAGGCTTCACAAGAAGCGATATGGATGAAAGAGTTCATTACAGAGCTGGGTGTGGTTCCTAGTGCGTTGGACCCAATGTCTATCTACTGTGATAACATGGGCGCCATAGCCATGCGCAAGAACCAAGGTCACACAAGAAGCTGAAGCACATCAAGCTACGTTTTCACGCTATTCGAGAACATGTCCAAGATGGGGACATAAAGATTTGCAAAGTACACACAGATCTGAATGTGGCGGATCCGTTGACTAAACCTCTCCCGAGGGCAAAACATGACCAACACCAAACTGCCATGGGTGTTCGGTATATTACCATGTAATCTAGATTAGATGACTCTAGTGCAAGTGGGAGACTGTTGGAGATATGCCCTAGAGGCAATAATAAATGTAGTTATTATTATATCTTTGTGTTTATGATAAATGTTTATATTCATGCTATAATAGTATTAACAAGGAAACATTAATACTTGTGTGATTTGTAAACTAAAATAGAGTCCCTAGTAAAGCCTCTTTATAATACTAGCTTGTTGGTTAATAAATGATTGTGGTTTCCCTATCATGAACATTGAGATGTTATTAACAACAAGATCAAATCATTAGGAGAATGATATGGTGGACATACTCCTACAGATAAGCGTAGCATAAAGATCAAGTCATTTTAATAGTTCAATTGCTATATGCTTTCTGATACATAGTAACCTAATTCCTTCGACCATGAGATCATGCATATCACCTTCACCGGAAGGATGCTTTGATGACACCAAACACCACACCGTAACTGGGTGGCTATAAAGGTGGCATTGAGTGTTCGGAAAGTATTGGTTGAGACACATGGATCAAGAGTGGGATTTGTCCATCCATATGACGAATAGATATACTCTGGGCCCTCTCGGTGAAATGTCATCCAATTAGCTTGCAAGCATGTGACTGGCTCACAAGGGATCACATATCACGGGAACGAGAAAAGAGTACTTATCAGTAACGAGGTTGAACTAGGTATGCAGAGATACCGACGATCATAACCTCGGATAAGTAAACTATCGTGAGACAAAGGGAAATTGGTATCGTATGTAAGTGGTTCATTCGATCACAAAGTAATCGTAGAAATATGTGGGAGCCATATGAATTTCCAGATTCCTCTATTGGTTATTGTTCGGAGAAGTGTCTCGATCATGTCCGCATAATTCACGAACCGTAGGGAGACACACTTAAGGATTCGACGTTGTTTGAGTAGTTATGGAATGATGATTAAGAGACCAAATGTTGTTCGGAGTCTCGGATGGGATCCGGGATATCACGAGGAGATCCGGAATGGTCCGGAGAATAAGATTCATATAAGTAAAGTTCTATTTCGGGGTTGGAGAATGGTTCCGGTGTTTTCATCGGGAATGTTCTAGAAGGTTCCGGAATGTCCAGCACTCCGGAGGGGAAGGGTACATGAATGTGTTATATCAAGTTGGTATGATTTCATCATGTACTAGGTGTCATTTCTGAACAATATAAAGGGTTTAATCAAATCCTAGTTTGAAAAAGTCAAACGCCAATTTGAAAAGTCAAACGGCTATTTTGGGAAGTGGAGAGGGAGGTGGAAACCGAGTTGGGGAGGAGTTCCTCCCCTCCACCGCCGGCCCACCTTGAAGCCGAGTTGGGGAGGGACTCCCCTCCCCTGGCGCGCCCCCTCCACCTATATAAGGAGGGGCAGGGCTCCCCTCCTAGACACACAAGTTGCCCCCCTCTAAACCCAAACCCTAGCCGCCGCCCTCCATAGCCGCCGCCTAGGGCACTCGCCGCCGCCACCTAGGCAAACCCTAGCCGCCGGCCCTTGCTCCTCCTCGGCGTGTCTAAACCCTAGATCGTCAAGGGTCTCTCTCATACTCCACCATACTCGCTCCGGCTTAAGGCGAAGCCCTGCGAGATCTCCCCTCTACTTCCGGTACCACGCCGTTGTGCTGCCGGAATCACGAGGAGAGTGCTACAACCTCCGCTGCCTGCTGGAACAAGGGAGAGGAAGGTCTTCGTCGAGTACCGAACGTGTGACCGACTGCGGGAGCGCTGCCGGAACGCAGCGCCGGAAGGATCGTCTACGCGATCTTGAGATCGGGAAGAGTACGACTACATCACCCACGAGAATCCGCTCTCGTTAAACACTTTGGAATCTTCGAGGGTGAGTTATTCCATCGACTCGTTGCTACAATCTAGTAGATAGATCTTGGCTTGTTTGTTTGTATGCGGTAGAAATTTTTTGTTTTCCATGCTACGAAACCCTACAAAAGGTTCATGGGAAATACTGAACAAAGTGGTTTGGGGGAGAGGGATCTCTCTCTCTCTCTTCCCCGTCAGTAAACAACATTCTATAAACCATGCTCTCAAGGGTAGAACCAGCAATAACAAAGTGATGTGCTTTCATAGCAGCAAGATCAAGCCTCTGTGGAGCCAAAACTGTATCATTTGGATCAATAGCAAGGTCCAAGGCAGCAACAACACGTGCAACAATAATTCCCCCATAAATGGGTCCCTTAGCAGCTAAGCGACGAGCAATGACAGAACCAAGATTGTACTTAGTTTCATTGTTGAGCGCAGCAGCTATGAAGGCCAAATGATAGTTGGAAATATTACTAGTGTTCTCCCTACCAAGAACACTAGTGGTAAGATAATAGGCAAAGTACCTGATAGCTAGGAGTTGAATATTTCTTATCTTTCCTCTTTGGGCTCTACGGTCATCATCATTGGTTATCCCGCGATAGAGCTCCAACAAATCAACGGGTTGAGCTGGAATCTTCTTTGCCGACCCAGCTGTACTAAGTCCCAGGGCCTCATAAAATTTCTTCAATGTCATGGTGTAAGGCCTGCCATAAATTTTGAAAGACACATATGGCTTGAACAAGCTGTTAGTAAAAGAAAATCTCCCCACAGATGTTTTAGTGAGCGTTGCATATTGCACGCTCTCATCCTACATATAGCTTGTTAGTCCAACCCTCTGAACCAAGGTTAGAAAATCATCAAGAATCCCAGCAGCCTGCAAAAAGGTTGGGCAAGGAAAGGTGGAAGGGTGAGCATCCCCCTCATCTCCCTCGTCGCCAAATCGCGGTGTAATGAGATCCTCATTGTATGAGGGCCTAGCTCGGGAGGATGATCTTGAAGGCCTTTCCCTTCTAGGTGCATCACTCTCAAATATTTCACCAAATGTGTGGTTGTCCATGACCTCTTTTTTTCTGAAATTTTTAGACAAACATGAAACCAAGTGATTTCCAAGTTGATAAATGATGAGAAACTACTATAGGAACTTGCTAGAGGGCTACACATGGATCAAAATGAAATCTCTAAGCATAGAACAAGCATGCAAGCTCACACAACCTGTCATCTATAGCAACAAAATACTCAAGATATAATCTACCAATCACAAATCTAATTGGACAAGCGGAGGAGGCACAGACGAAGGAGCAATCCCTCCAAAAATCAGCAACAAATATGGGTTGAGCAAGGAGATCGAAAATCGGGAGCAAGAACAGCAAGAACTCGAGCTTGAGAAAGTTTTCTGGTGTTTTTCGGGAGAGAGAAAGAAGATGGATGGGAGGAGGCACCTTGGAGGGGGCCAGGTGGGCCACCCCAGCCAGGCGCCACTTGGGGGCTGGCCGCACCCACCAGGGGTGTGCTGGCCTAGGGTGGCTCCCTAGGTCACTCCAGGTGTCCCTCTTCCCCTTTTTTCGAGGAAAATTTTATTTTGAATTTTCTGGAATTTTTCGGAAAACTTTATTTTTGGCCAATTTTCAGGGTATAAAAATTGATTTTATCGCAGAAACAGATTTTTTAGAAGAAGCAAAAGCAAACCAAAAACCAAACTATAGAAGTTCTAAGACACTCTAACAAGCAAACAACTAACAAAACCAAAGCTAACAAAAGAAATGGGCAAAGACTAGGAAGGAGAAAAGTAAAAGAAAGCAAGTAAACCACCGTGGAAACATTATTTTGTTCATTAAAATCCTTTTGCTAACAAGGTTGATCAAGTCTTGTTACCAAAAAAATCTTATATGAAACAAAACTTTGCATTCCACAAGGTGATTATGTTACCTCAAACTTGATAGCAATGGTCCCAATCATAATAATTTCAAAATTTTCTTATGGAATGGGACAATATATTTCTCCAACCTTGATGCTCTCAATATTTTCAATGGAATTCAGGCAATAGTTCTTAGCAACCTTCTTGGGGAAATAGACAGTATGCTCTTTGTCATTAATATTGAACGTTACTTTTCCTTGATTACAATTGATGACAGCACCTGCAGTATTAAGAAAAGGTCTCCCAAGAATAATAGACATATTGTCATCTTCAGGCATCTCAGGCACAACAAAATCAGTTAAAACCAGGCAATTATGAGCCACTTGAACAGGAACATCCTCACATATACCAACATGAATAGTAGTTGACTTATCAGCCATTTGTAAAGATATATCAGTTGGTATCAAATTTTCTATCTAGAGTCTCTTGTAGATAGAAAAAAGGCATAACACTAACTCCAGCTCCCAAATCACATAAAGAAGTTCTAACACAATTGTTCTTAATAGAGCAAGGAATAGTTGGTATACCTAGATCACCAAGTTTCTTTGGAACCTTACCATTGAAGGAATAATTAGCAAGCAAAGTAGAAATTTCCTCATTTTGAATCTTCCTTTTATTAGAGACAATATCCTTCATATACTTTGAATAAGGAGGCAACTTAATAGCATCAGTTAAAGGAATTTGCAAAAATAAAGGCTTCATCCACTCACAAAACTTGTTGTAGTGTTCTTCCTCCTTTGACTTGTGTTTCTTACCTGGAAAAGGCATAGGTTTCTGCACCCAAGGTTCTCTCTCTTTACCATGTTTATTAGCAACAAAATCTTCCTTAGTGTACCTAGTATTCTTACTGTTCTTCTCAGGTTCTTCCTCAACTTCCTCCTTATCAGAAGCATCATTTTTATCACCACTTTTAGTTTCAGCATCAGAGACAGATATACTATTAGGATCTACAGCAGGTTCAAGGGGTTCCTCAACTATTTTGTGTTTCTTTTTATTTCTCTTACGAGGACTACCACTACTTTCACCTTGTTGAGAATCCTGCTCAATTCGTTTAGGGTGTCTTTCAGAATATAAAGGATCTTGAGTAGCTATACCACTCCTAGTTCTAATTCCATAAGCATGTTTATCTCCTGAGGCATTAACTAGCATATCCTTTTATACCTTAGCAAGTTGATCAAGTTGGGTTTGAACCATTTGAAAGTGTTTACAAAGAATTTTAATATCATTAGAAGTTCTTTCCACAATATCTTTCAACTCTTTGATAGCTCTAGAGTTTTCTAATAAATGATTCTGAACTTGTTTATTAAAATTACCTTGTTTAACAATAAAAATGTCAAGTTCCTCTAAACATTGATCAGGAGGCTTACCATAAGGAATATCACGTTCATCAAAGTGTTGGAGAGAGTGTACCTCAATAGTAGATGAGTGGGGAATTGGCTTACATAATTCTTCTATAGGAGGTAGATTCTTCACATCTTCAGCTCTAATACTTTTCTCCTTTAGACATTTCTTAGCTTCTTTCATCACTTCATCATTTAATGCAATAACTCCTCTCTTCTTTGGTGTTGGTATTGGATCTGGTTCAGGCACAATTGGTTCAGGAGTAATAGGCTCAGGTGTATTTAGCTCAGTTGAAGTCCAATAATCATAATTCTTGCTTATGTTAGCCATTAATTCTTCAGCATCTGTAGGAGTTCTTTTCCTGAAAACACAATCAGCAAAGCTATCTAGGTATGTCCTAGAATCATCAGTTAGTCCATTATAATAAATATCAAGAAGCTCATTTTTAGGTAATGGACATCCAAGATGTGCATGAATCAAGGCACGGAACTTTGTCCATGACTCAGGCAATTTCTCTTCTTCTCCCTGTTTAAAATCAAAAAGTCTCTGCAAAGCAGCATGTCTAGCACTAGGAGGAAAATATTTTTGGAAGAAAGAAGCAATCAAACAATCAGGGCTGTCAATGTAACCAGGAGGTAATCTATTAAACAAAGCCCTAGCTTCTCTTTTTTAGTGAAAAAGGGAAGATCTTTATAGTAAAGTACTTGCGCATCTTAAAATCATCAGAGAATAAAGCACTCATAGTGGAAGGCTCATTCATATGAGCCACATCACTCTCATTTTCAGTCCCACAAAAAGGTTCTTTCTCAACAATGTCTAAATAGGATAAATCAAGAGAGAAATCATAATCTTTATCTTTGATATCTATGGGAGAGGTGGCAAACTTAGGATCAGACGACATCTTAGGTATAATGGTACGTCTTTCAAGGATACTCTTAATAGCACTAGCACCATGTGTGTTTCGGCACTCTTCAACAAAATCATCATTAAACTCAATGTAACCATCATTAATATCATAACTCTCTCTAGACTCAGGTGAGCTAACAGGTGTAACGGTGTCTTCACTAGGAGTTTCAGTATTTCCTAGACTAGCCATAGTAGCATATAGGAAAGGACCTAATGAACCACTCGCATCAAGCATAGTAGAAGTAACATCATGAGTATCAAAAGCAGCTTCAGACTCAGCAATAGTAGCAGTGTGTGTAGCATGTGTATGTGGTGGTGGTGTAACAAGCTTACTTATAACAGACGGTGAATCAAGAGCAGCAGAGGTGCTTAGGACTGTACCTCTTCTTATAGTGGATGGTAAAATAGGAAACTTTCCATCACGACTTTCCAATGATGAAAGGAGTAGCAATGAACAATAGTAGTTCCAAGTGAACTTACAAATAAAGCTATGCTCCCCGGCAACGGCGCCAGAAAATAGTCTTGATGAACCACAAGTATAGTGGATCGCGATAGTCTTAGAGGGTAGTATTACCCAATTTATTGATTTGACACAAGCGAAGCCAAAGAATACTTGCAAGCCTTAACAACTAAGTTGTCAATTCAGCTGCACCTAGAAATAGTTCTTGCTCACAGAAGTTTATCAGTAGCAACAGTTTGGTAGTAGCAACAGCAGCAGCAAAACAAGAGCAATAGTGACAGTAGTAGCAAACAGTAGGATAAGAGCGTGATAGGCATAGGGATGGATTGATGGGCGTTGCATGGACGAGCCTAAACATGTAACTTCAAGATCTAATGCAATTGCAGATAAATAAGAATAAGCATCCAAGTACTAAACAATAATAGGCATGTGCTCAATATATAGTCATGCATGCTCGTAATGAGAACTTGCACAACATCTTTTGTCCTGCCAGCCCATTGCAGCGGGGCCTCAAGGGAACTACTGTCAATTAAGGTGCTCCTTTTAGTAGAGCACCAGAGCAAAGCATTAACACTCCATGAACACATGTGATCCTCACATCACAGCCATCCCCTCAGGTTGTCCCAATTTCTGTCACTTCGGGGCCTTTGGATCCGGACAATGACATGTGTACACAACTTGCAGATAAGATCACAAACAATACTATCATAATGATTTAATAATAAGTTCAGATCTGAGGTCATGGCACTGGAGCCCTAGTGACAAGCATTAAGCACAACAAGTTGCAACAAAGTCAAATAGCACTAATAGAAATACTAGGCACCATGCCCTAACAATCTTATTCGATTACATGATAGAACTCATCCAATCCCTGTAGAGTTCTTAGCATAGAAAACAAAAAATTTCCTACGATGGGAACTATGTACCAAGATCTATCTACTAGATACAAACAACAGGCAGATGTATATCCGTAGAGAACATACCCTTGAAGACCGACAAAGATTAACGAGTTAAACTCGTGGTTGATGTATATGATCTCTTGCCGATATCAAGATCGAGAGGAAGTCCTAGCGCCGCAAAACAGCAGCGCATCCGTGCTCGCACACACGTACAAGACACCGAGCAACCTCCATCTCCTCGCTCCAGCGATGCAGCTGAAGCACAACCCTTTCTTGCTGAATAGCCACCGGGAACATGTATCTCGCTAGTCCAAGACCATGGGGGATAAATTCTAGAGGGGAGAGAGATCCTTCACGAGGAGGTGTGAGTGAGAGAGAGAGAGGAGAGGGGGTGCCTTTTATAGGAGGAGGGGGCACCCAAGGGGGTGGCCGCCGGCCATAGGGGATGCCCCCTCCCCTCCTTCATTCATGTGGGTGGACACTCCACTCACAAAAATCTCTTCAATTCCCTCCACTCAAAATCCCACTCAAAATTGCTATTAAATTTCCACCAAATTTAATGCAAACTCTCATTAAATAAAACTCCTTTTATTTATTCAGAATTTTGTCAATTACTTTAATGACTAACATTCACATATAACCCCTTGCTAGTATTTCATTTCACATGCAAAAACACTTTCTGCAATTTCACCCGAAAACCTGTTTCGGTATCTAGTGAAATAAATTCATGCGCTTGTTATTCTTTCCGGCATGAAACTTTTGCTCCAATTGGATGTCAGTGTCCCTTAAGTGTGCCACCCTACGGTTCGCGAATAATGCGGACATGATCGAGACCCTTCTCCGATCAATAATCAGAAGTGGGACCTAGAGATCCATACTGACTCCCACACATTCAACGATGACTTTCATGTGATCGTCGGAACCTTTTATGCTAGTTCTTAATCCCTTTGTTTCACTATTTATTACATGTCCGAGATTCGATCATCGGTATCTCCATACCTAGTTTGATCTCGTTACCAACATGCACTCTTTTCTTGTTCCCGTGATATAACATTATAGTGATCAAATCACTTGCTTGCAAGCTAACCAATGTGATATCACCGGGAGGGACCAGAGTATATCTATCCATCATCGGGATGAACAAATTCCACTCTTGATCAATGAGCCTCAACATAACACTTTAGTAGTTCTGAAGCCATCTTTATAATCACCCAGTTATGGTGTGACGTTTGATGTCATCAAGAAACTCTTCCGGTGTTAGTGATTGGCATGATCTCATGGTATAAGGATTAGGATCACTTCATAAGTTGTTATAGCAATATAAACTCAATGACTTTGATCGTAATGCTATACTTCGGATGAATGTTCATCACATCATTACACTAATGTTGTGACCTTGTTATTAATAACATCCAATGTCTATGATCAGGAAACTTTGATCATCTTGTTAATCAACGAGCTAGTTTACGAGAGAGGCATAACTAGGAACTTTTTGTTTGTTTATTAAACATACATGTATTAAAGTTTTCGTATTAATACAATTATAGCATGCAAAATAAACATCTATCATATACTTGGAATACACATAATAAACACTTTATTATTGCCTCTCAGGGCATATTCCCTTCAATCCCTACCATCCCCATAGCCTACAACGGGGTATTACTCACTCATGGATGGGGGAAACATGGATGGTTGATGGAGAGGCGTCGGTGATGATGGTGGCGATGATCCTCTCCAAATTCCTCGTCCCGACACGGTGCCAGAACAGAGTTTTTGGTTCCGAATCGCAGTTTCTGGTGGTGGCGGTGCAACGGAACTCTTTCTAGAAAAACGTCGAACCCCCCTTAGTTTTTAGGTCAAGAGGCATCTTATAGGAGAAGATAGAGGCCGAGGGGGTGCCTGGGGTAGCCACACCCCCTCCAGGTGCGTCCTGTGCCCACCCGGGCGGCTGGGTGTGTGGCCCCCTCAGGCCTCCCCTCCGTATCGTACTCTGGCTCCGTGAGTCTTCTGGTGAAATAGGATTTTTGGCATATTTTCTGGGATTTTTCGATTTTGTGCACAAAAACTAGACACCAAGGTAATTCTGCTGAAAACAACGCCAGTCCGTGTTAGTTGTATCCAAATCACACAAGTTTAGAGGAGAAACAATAGCAAAAGTGTTCGGGCAAGTAGATAGTTTTTGGATGTATCAGCTGCAGAACCTTATGAGCAAATAAACAATGAACCTGTGGTAGCTATTGTGAAAGATCTTGTCACTATAAATATAGAGGATGAGCACATTGTCTTCTGTGAAGACGCTTCTAATATTATCTCTCATCCTAGTAAAGCTATAAAAGCTAGTGTCCCTGTGCTTTCTATGAATACTAGTGATCATTGTTATTATGATTTATGTGATATTGGTGCTAGTTCTAGTGTTATTCCTTATGAGCTCTACAGGGAAATTATGCATGAAATTGGTCCTTGTGAGCTTGAGGACATTGATGTGGTTATTCACCTTGCTAATAAGGAAACCATTTGCCCTATTGGTATTGTAAGAGATGTGGAGGTTCTCTGCAGTAAGATTAAGTATCCTGCTGATTTTCTAGTGCTTAATTCAACAACTAGTAAAACTTGTCCTATCATCTTTGGTAGACCTTTCTTGAACACTTGTGGAGCTATTATAGATTGTAAAAAGGAGAAAGTTTTAACTAAGTTTGATGGAGATTTTTATGAGTTTAACTTTTCCAAATTTTCTAAAGCTCCTTGTGGAAGTAGCTTGCCTAATGAAGATTTCAGGATGGGACAACTTGCTTCTATTGATCTAGTTTATGACCTTGGACCTCTTTTTGATGATTGTAAGTATGCTCATCCTGATGATAGAGTTGTTTCCCATGACAGTTATATTGTCAACTTTATTCAAAGTGCTAATGAAAGTTATTATGAGAGAGGGAAACATGGTTTTATGCATCTCAATAATATTAAGTTTCCCCGATTTATGTTGAAAGCTTTGAAGTTGCACTTGTTTTGTCTTCCTATGCTAGTGGCTTTTTGTTTCAATAATTTGTCTTCTCATGATACCCCCTTGCATAGGAATTGGGTTAGACTCAACTGTGTTGGATATTTGCTTCTTGATGCTCTCTTTCACTTCAAATATATATCTCCTGTGTGAGCATCTTTGAAATTATCAAGCCTAACTTAAAGGCACTAAAGAAAAGTACTTCTTGGGAGATAACCCAATATTTTTGTTGACTCTTGGAAGTTATTACCTCAGTAATAACTGATCCTTATCCTTTTTGTTTTGGTTTTTGTGTCAAGATCAACTACTTTTGAGAAGTAGAGGAGTTGTGTAAAGTGGCTGTCCTGGGACAGATTTTTTGGGCCACATTGTAAAAATTCGTGAAGGAGCTCAGTACTTTGGATGGAGCTGTAATTTTCTGTGCTTATTCTCAAAGTTGTTAGCCAACTTTCATTAGTTTTGAACTTTTTTATTTGAGCAATAGAAGGTTTTCGAAAAAATCAACCTTTACCTGCTGGTCTGTTTTGACAGATTTGTATCGTCATTTGCATTTGCCTCTTATATTGATTCCCTTTCAGATTCTTTTTGGGTTTTTGGAAAGGAGTTGCTACAGTATCTTTTTTTTTTGATGGATTTCATTTGAAGTTTGAACCCAAAGGTTTATTGTTTTTGCATACACTAATGTTTCCATTGATATTTGTGTAAGGCCTTGTATGAAGGGAATTTCTAGGAGAAGGAGAAAAGGAATCAGTAGAGTTCTTCTTCAAAAAGGTAAAAGTGGTGAAAACAGAAGGTTCGTGTAAACCTTATCTTTTTATATTTTTGATGTTTTTATTACATACGAAAGGTTATGAGAATAAACAGAGAAGGAAACGGAGGCTAGGGTGGCCACACCCTCCCTAGGCGTGGGCCCCCAACTGGTCGCGCCTAGAGGGGTGTGAGCCCCCTGAACTTCGTCTCCGCCTCATTTTCGCATAGTACTTTCCGTGTATGCATTGAAACTTTGTAATATATAACCCCCCAGATCCCTCGAGATTCATATATTGTGTTCTCGTCGTGTTTTCATTTCGATCTGTTTCTGTCAGGAAATCTTCTCAAGTTTAGAGCACCATGGTCTCCGTCGATGACAAAGGCAAGAAACCCGAAGAAGATGATCCTCAAAACCCCAAGGAGGAGGAGATCTTGGTTGGGGATGAAGAAGACATGCAAGAGGAAGAGCATCCGGACACCCGCGCTATCGTCGCAAGCATTGGAGTGGTGGAAAACCCTACCAAGCTTAGGAGGACAACACAGATGTCTATAGGAGGGAAAACCCTGCGGCATATCCTTGATCCACGGTCACCTCCTTCACGCACCAAGAACCCTTTCCATACTCTCTTAATTGAGCGACATTACCAAAAGGTGCCCAAAGGGAACTTGCCCTCTGTTTGAGATCTGCCTTGTTCTAACAATGCATGGAAGGAACACACTAAGAAGGAAGAGTGGGGAAAGAATAACAAGGACTAGGATTCTCGGTCCGATATGATCATGAACCGCATTGAGCAAAATTCAGAGTTGATTCGTACTCTGACCTTCGAGATTGAGGATATGAGGAAACTGATTGAAGAGCTTATCAAGAGAACACCACCACCACAGAAGGAGTAATTCGTCATCAGGTTTGACACCCCCATGGCTTGTTCCAAGCTTGGGGGAGTGCCACGGTATCACATCATTATCTTTTATCTTTTACCTTTTTAGTAGAGCTATATCTTTGGTAGAGAAGTTATCTTATAGGTTGGTTTGTGATGACTCCTTGATGGCGCAGAGAACTTGGTGCTTGATGTGGAGTCTTGTTGGGAACCCCAAGAGCAAGGTGTGAAGAGCACAGCAGCAAGTCTTCCCTCAGTTGAGACCGAGGTTATCGAAACAGAAGGAGGAAGGAAACGTCACACAGGTGTTGCAAGCAATGCGGAGACCTGCACAACACAAACTCAAGACTTTGCCCCAATGAATCAGTGAGGTTATCAAGCTCACCGTTTTGCTGTAACAAAGGATTAAACATATGGTGTGGAAGGTAATGGTTTGCAGCAAGTAAACAAGTAACCGTGGAAGATGTATCAATGGTAAAGATTGGACCGGTGTACATAATTCACTAGAGGTGCTCTCCTTAGATAAACAACATGGCATGAAGGGTAAACAAATTATAGTGGGGCAATTGACATGAATTGAGCAAGGCATAACAATGCAATTACTAGCCAGAAAGATCCTATGAGGTTGATTGGGCAATACAACAATATACATAGACCGCCATCCAGCTGCATCTATGACTAGAAGTCCACCTTCAGGTTATCATCCAAACCCCCTCCAGTATCAAGTTGCAAGCAATAAACAACTGCTTTAAGCAAAGTGTGTAAGGTAAATAGTCCACATGTTCCATGAACAAGAGACCGTTATTTTCTTCCTAGTAGCAACAACACATCTACAACCGAAGAGATTTCTTTCACTTCCCTTGGAAACTAGAGGCATGAAACCACTATCAAGCATAAATACCCCCTCTTGGAGTCACTAGCAACTACTTGGCCAAGATAACCACTAGCAATGGAGAGCATGCAAGATCACAAACAACATAGACATGATAGAATAATAAAGACAAAACCATTAATCAAACCAACATAATAATCTCAATATCCATCGGATTCCCGCAAACACAACATGCATGATTACAAATAGATTAGATCTTGATCATGAACGAAGCGCACACGATCTATACATGAAAGCACAAAGGAGGAGATAAAACCATCTAGCTACTACATGGACCCATAGTCCAAGGTGGAACTACTCATGCATCATACCATAGAGAAGGCCTCAGGGATGATCTCCCCTCCGGCGGGGTGCTAGAAGAACTTTAGACCCCCCCCGATCTAGGGACGATGGTGACGGCGGCTATAGACGGTTTCGTGGATTTTTCATCGGGTGCTTAGGGTTTCTGCATCGAGGGCTTCTTATATGCGAAGGGGCGAGACCGGGAGGCGGCTAGGGCCGCCATACCCTAGCCAGGCGCGGGCTAGCCCCTCTGGCTCTCCTCTGGACTTCTTGTTCCCCACGGAAAGTAATTGACTTTGACGTTTGTCCCGTCCAATTCCGAGAATATTTCTTTACTAACTTTTCTGAAACCAAAAACAGTAGAAAACAGGCATCTGGCATTGTTGCAACTTGTTAATAGGTTAGTACCAGAAAACATGTAAAAAGCACCTCAAAGTGTAGACAAGCAAAGCAAAGTAGATAAAAACAAGCATGGAGCATCAAAAATTATAGATACGTTTCCAATGTATCAGTTTGCATTGTGGAAGTATCTCTCCTATAGTTGATTATCTATATATCCCTTGGTGTGAGTGCCTTTATGGAATATTAATGAGAAGTTTCATCTTTTACTTTTTGCACTTCTTATTTTAGTTTGCAATCTCTATTATATGATTGATCTTGTTAATCAGTATTGGTATCACTTTGGGAGCATCAAGTAGATCTAAATTTGTTTTGGCAAACTGAGCTCTGGTCAGTAGCAACGCTTTTTGAGGTTTGAAAGGAAAAGAGAAAATGCTTACAGGTATTTTGTATCATTTGTTTTCTTTCTTGATTGGCTCATAAGCTTAGTATTCTTTATTTAAGATCTTTTGTGTCTTCAAGGAAGATTGCATGTTTGGCTTTATTACTTGTATGTTTGCTTGTTTCTTTCAACTCTTTTGCTTGCTACCCAGCATTGCAGCCAAAAACCTATTTTGAGAAGGCATACTTCTCATGCATCCAACCCCTTTGAACCAAACATTTGCCATTTTTGTCCACCATATACACCTAGTAGCTTTTTCTATTCCAAGCAAATTCTCAAGCTTCATCTATCTTTCGAATTAAAAATTATTTTGTTATGTGAAAACTAGTTAGTAAATCTCTCATGAATTTGATGGCACACCTTATTTTCTTGCCCCTAAAAAACTTGAACCATTGTGTCATCAAAGTTGTATATGCTTGCATCTATACGTTGGAATTAGCATAACCGTGATGTCACGGGGAACGCTTTCAACACTTATGGATACATATCCAGTTGATATCATGCTCTTTTGTTTGTGGATGTCGTCGGTGTGAAATAAAAGGGGAGCTTGTAAGTCCATGAAGTTATGTATGTGTGTTAGAGAAACGCCTAGGCCGCTAGCCTAAGCCATGCCTAATCATGGTGGAAACTTGCAGCATCACCATAATGAGCAATCTGTGAAGCATCCTCAATAAAAACCTATGGAAATAGCAAATAAAAAGATCACTATGATGCTCATTGTTTGCTTGCCTTGTCATTTTGGTTATGGGATAGCTCCTGTACCATGTGCAAGGGGTACCTCGTTGTCGGTTTTTTATGATACACATGTACTTACAATGACAAGAACTTACCGGTAACTAAAGTTGAGTAGCATGAGGAGCGGCCCTCGTACTCAAGGGACATGAGATTGCCAACTTATATTTCGTCAAGCATATACTCCATCTTTGTTCACTTTATCCTTAATCACCTCAAGATGCTTATGATAGGGGCAATGAGAGCTCAAAGCTAGTAAGTACCATAATCTTTTGGAAGCTCTTTATGAACTTGAAATCCCTGCTTCCCTCTATGAAGGGCCTTTCTTCTACTTCTAAGTTGAGTCAGAAAACCTACTTCCTCTCCATCTCCAACAAGCATTTGAGTTGTTGTGTTTCAAGCATTTATATGATGATTTATTCAATCATGTTCTTTATCTTCCTTGTTTGCACAAGACTCTTATCTATTGAGTATTACTTTGAAAGCCATCATTGTGAAAACCTTTTATGTTTGAGCAAAGAGTACTCTTGTTGTGAAAATTCTACAAAAGCTTTATTTGTGAAACTGTTTGCCAGTTGTTCTCTAACCAAGAACAAAGTTTGCCAATCCCAATTATGATTTATCTTTATGCATTTCTATTGTGACTCCTATACTTGATGCATGCTAAGTTGTATAATGGTGAGTTGCTTTCTTCTATGAGCTGTGTAATGGTAAGTGTGATGCTTATTGTCCGTATTCTTTTATCGACACTTCACTCCATAAACGTGTGGACATGTTTACTAAGCTCAGTTTTTTCTTGGGGACAAGCGAAGGTCTAAGCTTGGGGGGAGTTGATACGTCCAATTTGCATCACCATTCTATATCATAATTTGCCTCCATTCATTGATATATTTAATATTAAGAGGTGTTACTTATGTCTTTTCACTGTTTTTGCATGCTGGATGATTCTTGGAGGATGAACTACTAGAGTCAGGATTCTGATGGAAAAAGAGGTGATTTTATGCAATTTTGCGAAGATCAGAAAAATACCAGAAAAACTACGAAAAATCCTATTTTCCCAGAAGACGAAGAACGCCAGAAAGGGAGGCGGAGATGGGCCACAGGGGGCCCACCCCCCAGGCGCGGGCCACCCCTAGGTCGCGCCTACAGGGGGTGTGGCCCACCTGGCCCACCTCTGGCTCCGCCCTCTTGCCTATATCTTCTCCTCGAAACCCTAATACATGGGGAGCAAAGACAAAGATTCCGTCGCCTCTACGGGGCGGAAAGCACCGATAGAGAAAGAGCTCTCCGGCAGACGGATTTCTGCTGGGGAAATTCCTTCTCGGAGAGGGTAGATCGTCGCCATCAACACCATCATCAAGCCAGACTTCCTCGGGATCATCATCATCATCCACACCATCATCTCCACCAGCACCATCATCATCACTCCGTCCCGCTGTAACAATTGTGTTGAATCTTGCATAGTTCTTAGGGGAAACTTTCCCAGTGTTGATTACTATTGTAGTTGATGCTTGTGAGTGGAATCATTGGATTATTGTTTATGTTCAAATTGTTATTCATCACCACATAATCTTTGATCTTGATCCATATGTTGTCTCGTGAGTAGTTCGTTTAGTTCTTGAGGACATGGGAGAAGTCATGTTGTTAGTAGTATATTTATGTTGAGATATTATTCAATGGTTTAGTATTTAAGTTGTGGTGCTATTCTTCTAGTGGTGTCATGTGAACATCGACTACATGATACTTCACCATTTATGGGCCTAGGGGAATGCATTGTGTATTTGGCTACTAATTGTGGGGTTGCCGGAGTGACAGAAACCTGAACCCCAGTTAGGAAACCATTGCACAAGGGAGTGTAGGATCTCAGAGTTTAAGGTTGTGGTTAGTTTTTTACCTTAATTGCTTTCTTGTAGTTGCGGATGCTTGCAAGGGGTTTAATCACAAGTATGTATTAGTCCAAGTAAGGTCGGTACATTAGCACAGGTTCACCCACACAACACTTATAAAACCAAAGAAGACTACTCAGCTATTTGAAGCGAAAGCACTTGACAGAATTCCCATGTGTCCTCGAGAACATTTGGTCCTCATAAGTATTTCCACCGGCTTATACTTTGCTAAGAAAGGATTGGTCCACTTGCTGCAATTGTTTGCTGTCTTTATTACTCGCACTTTATTTCTTTGATTTATCAGAAAACCTCTAAAAATCCGTTTGCTAAGTATTTACAGAGATTTCCTGCTCCATACCACTAGTCAACACCTTCTGCTCCTCGTTGGGATCGACACTCCTATTTATCGAAAGTACTATGATACACCCCCTATACTTGTGGGTCATCAGTGGCGTTTGTTGGGAGCATCCAATTAAGTTGTGGAGATTGCCACAATCTTGTACGGGTTTGGTGACCGCCCTCAAGTGTCCCATAGTGGAACGGGTGCTTGTCGTGCGACGGGTGCTCGGGAGAATAGGGTGAGGCCTCTTGTGGCGTTGGTGGTCTTAGTACCGCCCACCCCTCCAACGAGACAAACTTCCATGTTGGAAGGAACTCGGTAAAATATCGCCATCCCCGCGTGCCTCGGTTATCTCTATACCCGAGCTCTTTACTTATGCTCTTTATGACGAGGTTTAATCTCATCAATGCCCATTGTTATGGACTTGGGTTTTGGAGAAGATGGGGATGCTGGAGATCGTGGAACGGTTAGCAAACAAGCAACACGGGGACACGAGGTTTACCCAGGTTCAGGCCCCCGGAGGGAAAACCCTACTCCTGCTTGTCTGCTCTTGATTACGGCGGAACCGGAAGTTACAGGGTGCGCAGATTCGATCTGGCATGGAGGTGTGTAGGCGAAAGTACCAGAGAGACCGTCTAGGTCGTGCCCTCCTGGCATTTATATAGACTTAGGCAGGTCCCGGGCATAGACCTAGTCGGTTACAAGTTCTAGGGTTTTACCCCTTTGAATTTCCTATCTACGCTAGTCTTGCTCTCCAAGGATCCGAAGGCGTCATGGGCCTTGGTCACCCGAAAATCTTCATGGGCCAGCGTACGTCTGACGTGGGCTTTCCTTGGGATGGACCAGGTATGCTGATGTCACGCACCCGTAGGGTACAACCATGTCAGTAGCCCCCGAGTGATCAGTCGAATCGTAGATTCGTCTGAGGACTCTTCAATCCTTCGGGTGCAACTATGTATTAAAAGTATATGTATGTAGGGATTGTTGATGCGTGTGCCTGACTCACCTGACGGATCAGGGTCAGTTAACTGTCTTAGGACGAAACAACACGATCTTCCTCAGGTTCGAGTCCCTCAACTCAAACCCGGAACATATGCTGGCGTAATTCGACTCAGGCCGCGGAGGACTTACAGGAGTAGAATTCCAGTGGTTTTAATTGATATACCCAACGCGTCCGTCGGGATTTTTCATCGCGCCTGCTGGCACGGATCTATACTAGCAGAGCGCAGTCGTGTGCGTTGCGAGGCCATCAGATGATATCTGCGGGTCTTATCTTTGCATCGTAGACGCAGCATCCGAACATTTGTCACCGCGGAGGTGTTTCGGGTGGCCAAGGAGAAACATTGCTCACTTAGCAATTTATTGGGGCAAAGTTGCCGAAAAAAGTTTTGCGTGTCTGATCCGAAAGATCACAGTCGAAGAATTCATAGGGTGCGCGACCAGCTCTCCCTATGGGAGTAGCCCCCGAGTGTCTGTTCGAGTCGTAGACTCGAGCGGAGACTTTATTCAGGCATTTGTTCAGTGTTAAGTCCGTAGGACACAAAAAATTTCGGATGCTTAAATCCATCCTCCCTATGGGAGTAGCCCCCGAGTCCGTAGTGGAGTCGTAGACTCGACGTAGGACTCGAAGAATTTTTTTATCTTTATTCATCTTTCGGGTGCGCGGCCAGCGCTCCTGATAGGAGTAGCCCCCGAGTATTTAGTCGAATCAAAGATTCGAGTGAGTACTCTTAGCTGTGAAGCCGAAGAATTGTAGTTCGTGCTAGTATAGCTTTTGATGACATCAGTGCTGACGATCAATGACCTCAAGCGTCTGCTACGCCAGAGATGACTTGACTGGACGAACGTGTGTCCCACTTGTTGATCTTGAATTGACCGGTCACGCGTGGCGTGGAGATAATTACGACGTCGCCTTGATTTCCGCGCGTAGTGGACGGCGTGGTAACGACGGTTCATTGTGATGCTGACACGTGTATGGCCAGATCTGCCGTTGGCGTTAGGTCTTCTGGATGGACGGCTGTCGTGCATCGTCTTCGCCGTTATAATCATTGGGGAAAGCTGCAGTTTGTTTTCACCGCATCTACTCTTGTTTTCACTGCCTCCTTGTGCTCTAGAGATTCTTGCTGCGTGCTGCGATATTCTTCCACATTTCCTTCTTCCGTCCGCACTCTCGTCGCCGATGCCGCCGGAGCGCGATGGGGAAGACGAAGAAATCATCATCTGCGGTTGGTACCAGCGCCACCGAAGGGAAGAAAAGCGTCACCGCTACCCGTGCCACCGATGGTGGCTGGCGGCGATCAGAGACGCGGGAGAGTGATCTCCGCAAACTTCGTGAGCGGGGCTTGATCCCACAGGATAGGGAGGCCGTCAGACTCCCCGGCAATGAGGTAATCCCCCGTCCCCCAGCTGGGTATCGGGTTATGTTTCTCGCCTTCGTTATGCGTGGGTTTTCTTTTCCAGTCCACAACTTCCTCCGTGGACTGCTCTTTTTCTATGGCATCCAGCTTCATCATCTGTCGTCCAATTCTCTTCTTCACATTGCTTGTTTCATTACTTTCTGCGAGTGCTGGCTCGGCATCGAGCCGCATTTTGGCCTCTTCCGGAAGCTCTATTCTGTGAAGAGGCAATCCGACTCGGATGGTGTGTATCCCATTGGGGGTTGCATCATCTCCCTTAGAGCCAATATTCTTTCCTTTTCCTTCTCTATGTCTGAATCTGTTCAGTACTGGCGGAGGCGATGGTTTTACATTCGCGACTCCACAGTGGCTGGGCAAGATTTTGGCCTTGTTCCTTTTGACCCCTCCCAAAAGATTGAGCCAAAAAGGTCTTGGAAAAACAACATCTTGGATGGCGAGGTGGCGGAGATAGAGGCCCTTTACGGTCGTGTGGAGGATATCTAGCTGATTCCGGAGAAGGAAGTGAACGGCGTGGACATCATCCAGACGTTTCTCGAGCGTCGGGTGCAGCCTCTCCAAGCGAGGGTGCACCCGATGTTTCTTTATTCTGGGCGGCGTGATCCGACGAGGGTTTCGGCTGAGAAAATCTCCGAGGGGGATCTTGACAGGACCCTTCGCGCGCTGCTGAAGTTCAAGGCCGGAGAGCGCTGACTTCGCCGTTTTCTTCGACGCTGGCTGTTCCACAGGTGTAGATTCGTGCGCATAGCGCTTTTTGTCGATTGCGTATTTATTTTCCTTTGTTTGCTAACAAAGTCCCTTCTGGTTTTGCAGAGCTTCAAGGTGCCGGGAATGGTATCGCCATTGCCTAAAAAATATCCGAATGCCCCGGATAATGACGTGGTGGATTCCGTGTCCGAGCTGCCGTCGGCGCGATCTCCGGCGGAAGATGCTGACGAGTCGAGTGAGGACCATACGCGAAAACGATCACGGAGCTCCAGCGAGTCTTCGGATGCCTCGACTCCTCCGACTCCTAGAAACCCTCTATGCCTTGAGCGTCATAGTGACGGGCATGGAGGTTCTTCCTCTCCCATTCCTGCCATTCCTGTGCGGGCTGTAGCGCCACACCCGCCAGCGAAGCGGAAGACGGAAGAAAAGAAGGAAGAGAAGAAGGAAGAGAAGAAGGTGGAGAAGAGAGCCCGAAGAACTCCTCCTGTCTTTGACCTGAGCTCGCTGGACTCGTAAGTTTCTTGTCTTACTGCTGTCCTTTTTCCTTCTTGATTTTGCACTTGTGCTGATTGCTTCGTATGCAGGCATTCCTCCCACGACTCCTCCAGCGATGGTGCTCGGGAGATGATGGGGGAATCGAAAATTGCGTCTCCTCCTCCTCAAATGGTGGCAACGTCAGGGGGCGCCGCTCCGAATCCTCCTCTGCAGGAGGTGCAGGTGGTTTTGCCTCAGAATTTCGCCAGCGGGCCTTCGGAGTCGCCGTCGGAGCATGTAAGTGTCGCTGCTTCGTGCCACGGGGGGAGCCCCCGGGTGTCTGAAAAATTTCTTCTCTTGTTCTTTTTTCGAATCTTCGGGGGGGAAGCCCCCGAATGTCTTTGTGTGCGAATTTCGCTTTTACTCCGTTGTATTGGGCACAGCCCCCGAGTCTTTTGGCTTACTGGTGTTTCTTTTCCTGCAGCCTTTTGTGCAGGAGGCAAAGCGGCTGGTGCAGGAGCGCCTGGTGCTGGAGGCTAACCTCCGACAGCTTCAAGGTACCTGTTTGTTTTTGGTGCTTCTTTCATTTATTCCGGTCCTGCTCTCTGACGTTTGCTTGTTTTGAATGCAGAGGAGCATAATACTTGTCTCCGTGAGGTCGACGCTCTCAAGAAGAGCCTTGGCCAATCGGAGAAGAAGACTGAGGCCGTCGTTGGTGCGAAGGAACGCCTCGAGCTGGAGCTGACCAAGGCAGCCGAAGCTAAGGAGCGTCTGCAGCAGGAGGTCGCGGACCGTGAGGAGCAGCTGGCCACTGTTGCGGCTGCGCGTGAGAGAGAGGTGGCAGGCAAGCTCATGGCTGCTGCCAAGGCTGTTTCGGGTGAGTTTTGTTTTTGTGCTTGTTTCTGCGTGTTTCTTGTCTTCTTCTGTGCTGCTTTTCTTCATGTCTTCTCTTTTTTTGTCTCAGATGCCGCAGGCATCGAGTTTGACCGCAGCGCTCTAGATGATGCTACTGCAGCGGTCGAAGATCACTGCAGCACCGTCATCAGCTCCCTTGCCAAGGCGAAGGAGGGCCTTGGCCACTTCTACAAGGAGCTTGTCCCTAAGGGCGTGGCCCTTGATGATGTGGATGCCCTGGAGGAGGCTTTGTCAGCCGAAGCGCCTGCGGCGTACAAGCGCAAGCAGAAGGGCATCAGCGTGTCCGTCAGGCTGGTGATGGCCTTGGCGGCTGGAGCGGAGCTGGACCTGCCCCAGATCACCTCCCGGATGCCGACGACCGCAGATGGATCCGAGGTAGCCTTTGCTGCCTACTCTGCTCGCTGCAAGCGATATGGGCCAAAGCTCATTGATTTGCTGTCTGAGTATGCGCTGCGGCAGCAGGGGAGGCCAAGGCTAGGTAGTCCGGCTCCGAGGCAACTCAGGGTGCCGCATCTTAGGCGTTGTAGATGTAGGATAGTTTGTAGTCTGCTTTGCTGTAAATATTTTGAGGAACACAATCCTTGTGCCATGTAGTGGCCTTTATATGCTTAATGAATTCTTCTGAGTTGTTCTCTACCACTGTCTGAATGCTTGTGTCCTTTCCTTTTCTGCTGTTCTAGGTTCCTTCGGGTGCTGACCCTGTTGACACCTCGCCTGCAGCGCAGCTGCGGCCATCTTTGGATGACCCTTCTCAACTCGCTTTTCTTCGGGACCGTGTTCGTAGTCTTGAGAGGGAGTTGCTTGTTTTGCGTGGTCACGCCGATGTTTGGAAGTCCAAGGCCGATCGCGGTGCAGCCAGAGAGGAGTACTTGATGGCGGAACTACTTCAGATATCTGAGCAGCTTCAATGTAAGTTATTCTTTATTTCGAGTTGTAGCTCAGTTCTTCGGATGAGCCTGCTGGCCTTGCCTTTTAATTTGTGCCATTGTCGCAGGTGCTAACCTTGCTCCGAAGGAAGAGATAGAGCGTGTCGCTGTTCGGGTCAATTGCTTGACTCAATAGGACATGGAGGCCGGTGGCTTCTTCTGGATGGATCGTGACCGTGCCATGGCTCTAGCGACGGTGCAGGATCGTGTGCACCAGGTGTCGCGGGTGCTTCGCCAGGTGCAGACGTCGCTTGCCTCGGTGTTGCATGTCATGTTTCCTTTGGATGCTGTGCCGACGAGCCTTGCGGGTCTTCTGTCGAAGTTTCGGAGCGTGAGCAATGTCAAGGAGTTGGTGTGGCAACAACTCATCGCCGGAGTCAAGGCTGTTTTGTCTCTTGTGAGGCTGCACCGGCCTGATGTAGATTTGTCTGTTGTGGCAGCTGGGCCACCTCCTCGCCCGGATGGTGATGAGTGGGACATGCGTCCACATTATGCAGCTGTAAGGCAGTATGCCGAACAAGTTGTGGATTTGTTTGAGCAGCGTGCTCAGGTTATTCTTCAGAATAGGTAGTACCTGTAAAATAGATAGATGTAAAATTTGTATATTTCGATTGGGCGTGTTGTGCCCTTTGTTGTAAAGGTTTGTTTGTTGTAAGCACGCAGTGCTTTGTCTGAGTACGTGTCCTTTTCGTTTGCCTGACGTTGTCATCTACTCAGGTGTACACACGTGATCCTCAGTCGATGAAATCGTGAGGTGGGGGGAGCCCCCGAGTGCGTTTTTGGCATAAAGTAAAGTTGAAAAATAGCGAACGAAGATTTGGGGCGAGACACTTAGCTTTATTTATATCGTAATGGAGGAAGTACATTGTTCGGCTGAGTAGCCTTGGCTGAAAGCCTTATTGAAAGTAAAGGGGTAGGTAGCTAGGGGTAGAATCGTCGCAAGTGCGTGATGTTCCATGGATTGGAGTATGCGACTCCAGACTCCACGTGCTTGAGGCTATAGGCGCCACCTGGGATGACTTCGGTGATGACGTAGGGTCCTTCCCATGGTGACTCGAATTTCTTCGGTCGCGTTTGCTTGAGTCGCAAGACGAGGTCTCCTTTGACGAAGGACCTTAGGCGCAGCCGGCGGCTGTCGTAGTTGCGGAGACTCTGCTGGTATACCGCTGATCGAGCTGCTGCTATGTCTCTTGCTTCGTCGAGGGTGTCGACGGCGTCTTCGAGTGCAGCCGTGGATTCGGCTTCGTCGTACGCGACGACCCGGGGGGCCTCGTGGCATACTTCGGCTGGTAGCACGGCCTCAGCTCCGTGCACCATGAAGAACGGCGTGTAGCCGGTGGAGCTGTTTGGCGTAGTCCGTAAGCTCCACATGACGGATGGTAGCTCTTTCGTCCAGGCTCCAGCTTTCCGTTCGAGTGGACTCATGAGGCGCTTCTTGATACCAGTGCCGATTAGGCCGTTGGCCTTTTCCACTTGCTCGTTCTTTTGCGGGTGTGCCACTGAGGCATACGTGATGTTGATCCCAAGGTTTTCGCAGAAGTCCTGGAACTCCTCGGAGATGAAGTTCGATCCATTGTCGGTGATGATGCTATGTGGTACGCCGAACCTGTAGACGATGGACTCGAAGAACTTGACGGCAGTTTTGCCTTTCTGGTTGGTGACCGGCATGGCCTCGACCCACTTGGTGAACTTGTCTACTGCGACCAGGAGGTAAATGTGTCCCCCTTTCGAGGACTTTGGCAGTTTGCCGATCATGTCGAGGCCCCATTGAGCGAAAGGCCAGGCTATAGGTATGGGTCTAAGCTCGGACCCGGGTGCGTGCGGTTTGTCGGCGAACCGTTGGCACCCGTTACATCTTCGGACTATGTCCTTTGCGTCGCTCATGGCCGTTGGCCAGTAGAATCCGGCTCGTAGAGCTTTGGCGACAAGGGAGCGGCTGCCTGCGTGATGGCCGCAGATGCCCTCGTGGATGTCTTGGAGGATGGCTTTTCCGTCGTCGATGGTGACGCACCGTTGTAGTACACCCGTAATACTGCGCTTGTACAACTCGCCATTGATGATGGTAAAGGCTTTTGACCGACGAGATATGCGCCGGGCATCTGTTGGGCTGTGAGGCAGTTCTCCGTTTATCAAGAACTGGAGGTATGGTCGCGTCCAAGTTTCTTCGACTGCCATGACCTGCATCAGGTTGACCATGGCGACCTCGGTGTCCAGTTTCTCGGGTCCTTCATGACCTTCAAGCAGTGCAGCCCCCAAGTGTTCTGCTTCTTCGGGTGATCCTTTGGGGAATTTCCGCTTGATTGATGGCACGCAGATCTGTTCGAGGAACACACCTGGTGGCACCTTTGCGCAGGTGGAGCCGATGTTAGCCAGTCTGTCGGCTTCTTCGTTGCTTTCTCTTCCGACGTGCCGAAGTTCGCAACCGTCGAATTCTCCTTCGAGTGCGTTGTAGAGCGCGCGGTACGCGATCATGTTTTCAGCGTGTGTGTTGCACTCGTCCATCGTCTGCTGGACGACGAGGTTGGATTCACCGTAGATGACCAGGCACGTTGCGCGGTAGATCTTTGCCATCCTCATACCGTGGATGAGGGCTTCCGAAGGACGTACTTCATCTTGTCGCCTTGCGGGGAGGTCAGTATGACCCCTGCTCCTGCCCCAGCTTCACGCTTGGAGCCGTCGAAGTGCATCGTCCATGACTGCGACATGTCTGGGGTGTCTGGCAGCTGCAGCTCCATCCAATGTACCAGGAAGTCCGGAAGGACTTGAGATTTGATTGCGAGTCGCTTCTCGTAGACGATGTCCAAGGGTGACAGTTCGATGCCCCACAGGGCCACACGTCCTGTGGCCTCTGGATTATTCAGGATGCTGTTCAGGGGTGCCTCATTGATGACCATCACCTGGTGCTCTTGGAAGTAATGGCTCAGCCGCCGAGCTGTCATGAACACGCCGTAGGCGAGTTTCTGGTAGTGAGGGTACCTCTGTTTTGTTGGCGTGAGTACCTCGCTGAGGTAGTAGATTGGGCGTTGGACCCCGTGGGTCTTGCCCTCTTCGGGTCGTTCAACTACTAGCACGGTGTTGACCACCTGGTGTATGGCTGATATGTACAGCAGCAGAGGCTCGCGCTCCTTTGGCGTGACCAAGACGGGCGAGGTGGAGAGAAGCCGCTTGAGGCTTTCGAATGCGTCGTTGGCTTCCGGCGTCCACTCGAATTTATCTGCTTTGCGTAGCAGCTGGTAGAATGGTAGGGCCTTCTCGCCCATGCGGCTGATGAATCTGCTTAGCGCCGCTATTCGTCCTGCGAGCTGCTGGACGCCTTTGAGGTTTTTCGGCTTCTCCATCGTCATGATGGCTCTGATTTTCTTCGGGTTCGCCTCGATCCCTCGTTGAGAGATGAAGTACCCAAGCAGCTGACCCGATGGGACGCCGAAGGCGCACTTTTCAGGGTTGAGCTTGATCCTGTAGCGATCGAGGTTGTCGAACGTCTCGCGAAGATCATCGATAAGTGTCCTTGCCTCCTTGGTTTTTATTACTATATCGTCAACATAGACTTGGACGTTGTGACCGATCTGGTCCTTGAGGCAGGCCTGCATGCATCGCTGGTACGTGGCACCTGCGTTCTTTAGCCCGAAGGGCATTGTGTTGTAGCAGAATACTCCGAACGGTGTGATGAACGCCGTTTTCTCCTGATCTTCGACCTTGAGTGGAATATGGTTATAGCCTGAGTAGGCGTCGAGGAAGGAGAGTTTCTCACACCCTGCAGTCGAATCGATGATCTGATCGATCCGAGGAAGAGGGAAGTGGTCCTTTGGGCAATGCTTGTTTAGCGACGTGAAATCCACGCACATCCGCCGGATGTCCGTGTCCTTCTTTGGGACCATCACTGTATTTGCAAGCCACTCGCTTTCCTTGATTTCCCTGATGAAGTCTACAGCGAGTAGTCTATTGATTTCCTTGCCGATAGCTTCGGCTCGTGGCTCGGACAGTCTCCGGATGGACTGCTTGACTGGCTTGGTGTCTGGAAAGACGTTGAGTGCGTGCTCGGCGAATTCCCTGGGAACTCCTGGCATGTCCGCAGGACACCAGGCGAAGATTTCCCAGCGCTCACGGAGGAATTCGACGAGTGCGCCTTCCTATGCGGGGCTGAGGTCGTTGGCGATCAAGGCCATCTTGGAGGCATCCGTCGGATGGACCTGTACCTTCTTTGTGTTGACGGTGGAGTCGAAGGACATGTCAGGTGCGTTTTGCCTTGTGACTGGGGGTGCCCCATTGTCCGTCACCTCACGGAGCCTTACGAGCTCGTCTTGCATGCCGAAAGACTAGGAGATTTTGTTGAAATCCCTGTCGCATTGGTCCGATCGGGTGAAGCTCCCGTGGACTGTGATGACGCCCTTTGGTCCTGGCATCTTCAGTAGTAAGTATGCGTAATGTGGGACTGTCAGGAACCTTGCGAATGCTACACGCCTAAGGATGGCGTGGTATTGTGATGGCCAGTCCACCACTTCAAATTCGAGTCGCTCCTGCCGGAAGTTGTCCGGTTTGCCGAAGATGACGTAGAGCCCTATTTTGCCCAGGGGGAATATGCCCTTCCCTGGAACGATGCCGTGGAACGTTGTGTCTGACTGTTCCAGGCTGCATTGCGGGATTCGCATTGCTGCTAGAGTGCTTGCGAACATTAGGTTGATGTCGCTGTCGCTGTCCATGAAGACGCGACTCATCTCGAAACCTCCGATCTGTGCCTCCAGCACCAGGGCAGCATGACCTGGGCGGGGGATCTGGCAAGGGTGATCCACACGAGTGAATGTGATGCAGGACTCTGATCCGCTGAGGTACTCAGGGATGGCAGGTGGAGTTGCCACGGCCAGGTTGATTTGTCGGGTGATTTTCTTCTGCACCCTATTCGTGGGGCATCCCTTCTGGATCATATTTAGTGCTCCTTTCGGTGGGGGTACCCGTTCCCAGCGTTGTTCTATGCTGGTGCGACTGGTTGGTTTGGGCCTCCGATAGGCGGCGGTGGAGGAGCTCCATGCACTATTTCACCTGGCGCAGGTGCATTTCCGAACGCAGGGATTGGGGCTTGTTGCCTCATCTGCACCATGCTTTCGCTGAGTTTCTGGAACTCGCGGTAGTCCTTGAGCATGTGGCTAGCTTTCTTTTTGCCATCCTGCTTGTCGATGTAGAAGTGGATGGTGCATGGACCGAAAGTTTGTCGTATGCTGAGGGTCCGTTGTCGCGGTCGCGGCGTTGCCACAACTGTGCTGGGCGTCCGCCGTCGCGGAAGTTTCCTCCGCGGTATCCTCCGCTGTTGCGGTTGTTGTCGTTGCGACGGTCGGCGTAGCCGGCCGCGACCATGTCGGGTCCGTCGCGATCCTCGTAGACGCGCGATCTCCTCTTGCTATGACGTTCCCGTCTTCGGCTGTAGTCATCCTCTTCATCCAATTGTTCTTGGTGAATGCAATCTTCGCCGTCGGCCCACCTGTTGGCGATGTCCATGAGGTGGTCGAGTGTTTTGGGCTTGACGCGCCCAAGTTCCTCCTTGAAGTCTTGACGCTTGACGCCGTCCCTGAAGGCGTCGATGGCCCTCTCTTCGGAGATGTGTGCTGCGGAGTTCTTGGTGTTGGACCAGCGTAGTATGTACGAGCGAATAGATTCGCCCGTTCTCTGAGTGCAGGCCCACAACTCTTCGATTGAGGCGGGCCTCTTGCTGGTGCCCTTGAAATTTCGGATGAAGCTGTAAGCTAGCTCCTCCCAACTTCGGATGTATCCTGGTGATATGCTACTGAGCCAGATCCGTGTCGCGCCTGTCAGCTGCAGCTGAAGGCATTGCATGGCGGTTTCTTTGTTACCGCCGTGCAGCTTGACGGATGACAGATGGTCGCTGAGCCAGGCTTTTGGATCTTGCGTGCCGTCGAACTTCGGAGTATCCGAAGGAAGCTTGAAATTGCGTGGCATCCGTGTTCGCCGAACAGATCTACTGAAGCATCGGGCTCCACAGAGTTCTCCTTCGTCTTCGTCCATCTCGGATTCAGACGAGCATGCACGTTTGGCTCGCGCTTTGTCGATTTTGTGCTGTGTAAGCGCGTCTCTGGCGTCGTAGTCGCGTTTGTGGTGACACGAGCTCTTCTTCCTTCGAGGAAGGTCGTGTTCCTCTTCCTCTTCGGATGAAGGGGTGGGACTCCGGTCGTGCCTGGCCGGAGCTTTCTTCTTCGGCTCCGCAGGAGCGTCTTGTGGAGCGCGGCTCTGACAAGTCCGAGTCCGGTGAGTGCAGACTTATGCATGGCTCTTTTCGGGTCCCCCTCCGGAGGTGGGTGGGCCGTGAGATACGCAGTGGCTGCCATGATCGCAGCTTGCGGCGTCTTCGGGATGACGTTGCCGTCGGCGTCCATCTCCATGAACGATGTGTGGAGAGTTCGGGTCACATCACGGCGCTCCTTGGGATCCATGTTCTCCACCCGAGAGCGGTGCTTGTTTCCTTGGTTTCTGTTCGTGCTAGAGTCGGAGGCCATGGTGGAGAGCGCAGCTCGTCGCGCACTGGACTCAGAGGCTGCTTGCTTGCGTTTGTCAAGTGTTTCCTGCATCTTGACTTGCTTCTTGTGCTCCTCGATGAGGAGGAAGTGGTACGCCATCAGTAGTTCACGCGAGGCGTCTGCAGGTAGGACTATGTCGCCTGCTACGGTGCGGCGTGCCTGGACCCATCCTTCTTTGCTAAGTTGGATGACGTGGCCGTTGTTTTCCTCGTCGGGTGGGGGGGACTGGCTTCTTCTGTTACCCCCGTTTCCGCCGTTTCTGTCCTGCGGGTTGAGGTTCGGGTTGGGCGGCGGGTTAGGCGTTTGCTGTTCCATGTCGCTCTGGATGACTACGGCGCATTGGTAGCGCTCGTAGATTAGTCCGCTGCTGCCGCAGCTTTCGGATCCGGAACCGTAGGTCCCCTCATCCGAAGGTGGATCGCACAGATCGGAGTTGCAGCTGCTGCTGTCGTAGAACTCGTCTATTGATGATGATGTGCGTAGCACAGGGTGTGGAGCCCACGAGACGGGCCTGATCGATGGTAGGGGCACCCGCTCAGGAAGGCGGAGGGTGCCAGTCTGACCCACCTGGAAGCAGAAGCTCCCGAATAGGATCTCGAGTCCGTCGCCTACGGGCTCGAAATCTTTCATGGTGGCTGGCGAGTGGGCGGTGAAGTCGAAAGCGCCGAAGAGGAGGTGACTCTCCGTCGCTGCAGAGTTGTAGATCGATCGGGTCGGGACCGTCACGACCGCACAATCAGTAGCCCCAGTTCCCACAGACGGCGCCAATTGACGAGGTTTAATCTCATCAATGCCCATTGTTATGGACTTGGGTTTTGGAGAAGATGGGGATGCTGGAGATCGTGGAACGGTTAGCAAACAAGCAACACGGGGACACGAGGTTTACCCAGGTTCAGGCCCCCGGAGGGAAAACCCTACTCCTGCTTGTCTACTCTTGATTACGGCGGAACCGGAAGTTACAGGGTGCGCAGATTCGATCTGGCGTGGAGGTGTGTATGCGAAAGTACCAGAGAGACCGTCTAGGTCGTGCCCTCCTGGCCTTTATATAGACTTAGGCAGGTCCCGGGCATAGACCTAGTCGGTTACAAGTTCTAGGGTTTTACCCCTTTGAATTTCCTATCTACGCTAGTCTTGCTCTCCAAGGATCCGAAGGCGTCTTGGGCCTTGGCCACCCGAAAATCTTCATGGGCCGGCGTACGTCTGCCGTGGGCTTTCCTTGGGCTGGACCAGGTATGCTGATGTCACGCACCCGTAGGGTATAACCATGTCACTTTACATCGTGATAGCCTTAGAGCTTGAAGTATTCTATCTTGCTGTCACATTGTTGCTTGTCTTGCTTAGCTTAAGTTGTTGGTTCTCATAGGTGAACCTTAATATATATAGGCTTTGTGCTTAACAAAAGAAAACGATAGTTTTATTCCGCCTTTATTAAGCCCGTCTCATAGAAGTTTTAAACCGCCTATTCAACCCCCCCCCCTCCTGGAGGCATCCTTGATCTTTCACCCCCTGTTCAGGGAAATACCACTTCTTGTTTTTTTACTCTTATTTTTCTTATCATCACACATGTTACATATATTATTATTTTTTGTATGTTTCCGTTGCAATTTCCCTTATCACAACACGTCATGTCAATGTACTTGGTTCCAAAATATAGCAAAGAATGAAAATTGTGATAGTTGGTACACAATATCTAGAAATGTAATATATTGAAGATTAATGAATTTTTTATTTCTTAGTTTAGGAGTTAGTGAGTAAATATTGGTTTGTACTACACTGTGAGAGGCACATGTAAATCGTGGGTTAGATTACTACTCATATTAGGTGAATATCATTATTTGGTCTGGTCTCAGTCATTGCTCGATTGTTCTCATTCTTATTTTACCATCACACATCATGTAAGTTACTACTCGTTCTATCAGGGGAATTATACTATCGACTTGTTTGCACCTTATTTTCTTATCGTTATATGCCAGGTTTATTATTTGGTTTGTTTCCCTCTTATAATGACATGTCACATTGATGGAAATTGTGTCCATAGGATAGCAAAGCATGATAACATACTTAGCAGTAGGTACATAAAAGTCACAAGCAAGTTAAGCTTGAGTACCGAAGGAAACTCTTCTAGTCGATTCATATCACGAAATTACTATCATGTTTTTTCTAGAATACACCACAAAGAGGTGTATGGTTTTCATAGAAGAATGAGGGTCAAGCAGTCGATACAACGTTAATCCGTGATATTAGCAACCACTCCCATTACATGAAGATAGCAGCGGTAGACTCGACTTGTCCGACCTCTAGCCAACGATGATGAAGAATCACGACACAAAGCACTAATGTCGTGTCATGACCAAATCTAGCGACCATGACTCAAGGTAGACCGGAACAATATACCGTCCAACCCTAGGACTAGAGGAGTATGCAATTGGATGATAGGTCCCGAGCAAACTTGAAGAAGTCATCATTGAGGAGTCATCGACATCGACTTACATAGTGCCCCATAGGCCAATGCCTTGGGCAAAGGCCACATCCAAATCTGCTTGCCGCCTAGGAGACTCCATGTGCAACTTAGGTGGCCCTTACAATGTCATGGCTCCGTTACTCGTGGCAAGACAGACCTAGTGTTTCCCAGTTGTGCAAGATAGGAAGAGCTTGTAGGTTGCTACTCAAGTATTTCAGGAGGGATATTTGCTTCTTTCGTAAGTTTAGAAGGTCATAATGAACAACTAATTGTTGGCTAGTAGTACTACCATCTTATCAGTGCACGTCACGTATGTTACTACTCGTGTTTTGTGTGTGGATATTATAGACCTTTCTTTTAAAATAATAGAAAGTAGTGAGTAGTTGTTAGCTTGTATTTCTATCTTCTTATCAGTACACGTCACATGGGTTACTATTTACTTTTTAGAATGGATACCAAACATATCTTTTAAAAGTTAATATTGGATAATTGTTAGCTTATAATACTACTTTTTATTAGTACACGTCACATGGGTTAATACTCATGTTTCCAGTAATGATAATACTCATTGCTTTTAGAAATTTAGAAGGTAGTGAATAATTATTGGCTCGTAGTATGTAACATCCCAGCATTTAGGAACTAACAAAAAATAGATTTAGGAATATGTGCAATTGCATTCATTCATCTGTAAAAATTATGGGTAAAATTTTCGCTAAATAAAAACTTAAGGTGATCAAAGTTTCTTTCACTCTTTAAGTTTAGGAATAGCCTTGAAGGATGATTGTTATAAACTTTGACATGATCTTTATGGATTAATGTGTTTTGGGGAAAGGAATTTGAATCAATTTTGAAAATGACAGCAACATAGGAACTTAGTTCCTAGAGCCTCAGACCAACATCATTGGCTTGATCAAATAATAAGCTTCCCAACTTCTCTATCAACATCCATCAAATCCCAGAAATGACCATAAGTATAGTCAGCGACAAGAGCTACTTATGTACCATTCTAAGAAGGTTTCATAAGCACTGATCTTATCACAAAGACACTCAAATAGTCCAACCTACACAAATCATCTATCAAATCATTTCCCTGAGACCAGATACAGGGATCATATCCTATTTATTTATTCACGTTCAAAGAATCATTTGATTCTATTGAATAAAATTTAGACCAAGCATAATCTGGCAAGCCAACAATAACTAGGGCAGTGAATCATCACTGACTGGATCACTGTCAGTATCAAGATATTGACAACAGATTAACACATCAAGTCACCAGAGTATCAAACAGAGGCAATACTATGCAACCCTAGCATTTAACCCAGCATTAGCCTCAAACCAACAACAACACCACACAATCAAAGGGGTGACCACAAGCACTGAGGTGCAGAGCACCCAAATCCCCACTAAACATCATAACCAGACCATAGGAGCATCTTACAAGCACCAGAGATGAACCCTAGTAGCAATACAAGCACAAACTAAGACTGGCCACTAGATACACACAGAGGGATTCAAGGTGATAAGATGAACTAGGATCCACAGAGGCACAACTCACCCAGGGTCCTCGCTGACGAATTGAAGAGGAAGCAGAATGGTCGACGTGCTCGCGACAGAACAGGGAGCACCCAGAGGGCGCTGCAACCCGCACCAGCCACGGCGGCAGCCACAACAACACACGAACACCGCACACCACCACAGGAGGGTCCGTAGCGGCGGTGGCAGCACCCAACCCAAACCCTAGGGTTCGGGAACGGGGCAAGCCTGGCCATAGGAGGGCTCCGAAATCAAATCAAAGTGGAGGAGATGAATCAGCATAGTCACCAACCTCGCCCTGCACCACGACAGCGGCCAGGGAGGGCCACGGCGACGGGCATCGCCAGCAACGGCGCCAGCACCCCACGGGGTCGAGGGAGAGGAGAGATGAGAACGAGAGAGAGATAGAGGAAGTGGGATGAGAGGGCCAGGACCCCTCCAGGGAGCCCTTTTGGTCATAACCACTTGCGCCAAAACAACCCAATAAGCTCAACAAGGCGAGCCCGATCACCCAAGGAAAATTTTAATAATTAAGAAAAGAGCAAAATGCCCCTGAATTTCAATAAATTCTAGAAAATAAAAAAATCCAAAAATTATAAATAAAATATTTTTGGATTCACAATAATTCAATCTATCTAAATAAATTAAGAAATAAAATTTTAGGCCTAATTTTTATCAAGAATTTTATAATATATATATTCCTTATGGAATTTTATAAAATTAATGAAAGCTGATTAAAATAAATAAAAATCACTTTCATTATATATTAATATTGTAACATTTTAGAAAAATACTAAATAAATATTTAATATCAATTTTTGTATTTAAATGATAATTCTTAAAGGAATTATTAAATAAATAAAATAAAATAAAATAAAAGAATACAATATTCAATAAATATTAAAAATTAATATTTATAAATTCTTTATTGCTAAAAAGAATTTTTGTAATTTAAATAATGAGGGTGAACATACAAAAATCAATAATGCATTACATTACTTTGCATAATCATTTTGCTTCTTTAAATATTGTCCTTACCGGACAATAATAATGTTTTGTAGACATAGAAGCTCAAGGTCCATTGCAAGCATCCGAATTCACTACCTTGCAATCACAAGGCAAGTTCATCACTTGCTCATGAACTTTGAAGAGTCTTTATCAAAGTATTTGCAAATTGTGTGTTATCATCTATATTTCAGAGAAAGAAAATATTATTTTCTCAAAATAAATAAAACTTAGGTATCATCCTAAGTGATGATATAATGGAGCAATAGAACTTAGGTTTCTACTTGCACTAATGATGATCAGTTAGGGATTAATAACCCATCACATAAGTGATTCTAGCGTCGTATATCACGCATTAACGCGTCGTATATCACGCATTAACAGAGGTGATACGGCCCTGAAGGATCGTGCAGACATATGAGGTCGCGGAGATGGAAGTGATTGGCTTGGACCAACTACTGGGCCCCACATCATGGAATTGTGGACGGGAAAGTACGCCCGGTTGTGCAACAAGGAAGTTGATCTCTCATAGGTAAAGTAACACACCTTTGCAGAGTGTAAGAACCAACGTTCAAAAAAGCGTACGCTTCGGTGCGCTTAAGCACTGCTTAGAGCGAAGCGGGGGCATACCGCTTCGTTTCAGGCTTGAGCGAGTCATTAAGCGCTGAGCGCGATTAAGCGTCGCGATTAGGCATTGAGCGTTGACTAAGCGCGCGGAAGCGGGCAGAAGCGAAGAAAAGCGTCATGCTGAGCGTCCATGGTCGCCGGCGGCAGAACGAAAAATTGAGGGTAGGTGGGAGGGAAAAGTGGGGGGAAAGTAGAATATAGGGTTCCTAGGCACCCCAATCGTCGATTCCCCTACGCGCTAGACACAGAGAGAGACAGGGTAGAGAGGTGGCGGCGGCTCGATTCGGCCTTTCTGCTCCGTCGGCGACGCTACTCCTCCACCGCCCTCGACCTCCTCCTCCAGCCAGGCAGGACGTCTTCTCCCCTCCTCCGAGCAGGCTTCCTGTCCCGCTCATCTCCTCCTCGCCGAGGCGCCCGAGCCCTAGATTGAGCTGGACCTCGTCGCCGCTCATCTCCACGCCTCAGCCTCAGGTATTCCTTTTCCCTAACCCTTTTATTCTCTTATCAATCGATGGTGCATGTATGTGCTACTAGCGGGTGCTGCTGTGTGTATGTGAGTTCGTGTGATGCTGATCTGCAGACTGCAGTAGATGAATCGAATCAATCAATCGATGTATAGTGATACTATGTATACGTGTTATGCTACCGCCTAGATGATACTGATAGTGATACTCGTGTATGTGCTATTGCTGCTATGCCTATGATTTGCTTGCAAATTGCAATATGTAGGTACCATCAAGAAATGGACATTTATCCGGGTGCTGGTGGTGATGGGTCGGTGCAGCCGGCACCGCCGGCACTGATCGGCAACTCAAACGATGTTGGTTGGAAGTATGGAAAATATTGCGATCCAACCAACATATTGTATGCCTAGATTTCCTTTCCTACTCTTGTCCGCACGCTTTTACCCTAAACGCTTAAGCGGCGCTTAAGCTCGCCTAAGCAGTAGTTCCTCTAGGCTAAGCCTCACCGCTCGCTTAGCGCTCAGCGCTTTTTTGAACGTTGGTAAGAACTATAACTTGTTACTCCCTGTTCCGGGAAAGAGCTACGAACGCGACAGGAAAGGAACTCCATGAAAGTTCTGGTCAACCTGTGAAGGCTGATGGTCATAGATTTTCATAATAAAATCAATTTTTGAAGAAAGATTTACAAAAAATTGCATAGTGCCAAGGACTTATAGTACAAGGTGGTAGATAGAGCATCAAACTTCTCACCTTGCATATAATGAACTTGCTAGGTAACGCTGTTACTCACCCTTTCCTTTGAATCCTTGCTTAGACTCCGAGGATCCCGAAGAGACTCCAATGTATGCAACGGAGAGCCAAGAGGAGGTCTTCTATGAAGAGCCCAATTTGTATGGAGCCGTAGAAGGGGAGGACTACGATATCGTCTACGAAGGAGAGTATCAAGAGTTAGAATAATTACTATAGTTCTAGGAGCCACTTGAGCCGAGCAACATGAACAATATATAGTAATAAGTTGTTGAGCTCAATTTGGAGTTTACGTTATCACTTTGAAACTTCCGCTGAAACCCTTATATTTTGGTTTGTAAGTTGAATCTTTTGGAAGTCTTGAACTTCTGGTATTGTAATAATAATAATGTGTGTATGTTTGTAATATGGACCCACAATGTTTCTGTTGTACCACTCTAAGGGATGTGATATTTACGGAACAGTGTTCTATGGATGTCATATCAACAACTATAGTGTACTACACATGCAGTGGTATGCTGGGTCACCGCATAGTACTACTTTTCTTACCAGTACACGTAACATGTGGTTACTACTCAAGTTTTAGAAATGAGATTACTCCTATATTTTAAAAGTTTAAAAGGTGGTAAATCATTGTTTTCTTGTAGTACTTACCTTCTAATCATTACAAGTCACTTAGGGTACTACTTGTGTGTTTGGGAAGGACATGAGAGTGTGTAAACCGTTGCCAAAGAAGTGGTAACTACCAAGGGCGGAGCCGGAAGGCGCCCAAGTCTGGTGTAACACTGCCTTAGTTATGCTAATTACCTAGTTTTTTTCATAATTTTAGCATTGAAATTTAGCACATGCTCGTTGTTGTGCAGCTGCCCGGCCGGTGCTACAACACATGTAGCACCAGGCGTGGATTTGCCCCTGATAACTACGAGCATCTTTTTTATGCTTGCTCGAGTCTAAAACACTGCAAAAGGTGAGCCTAGCTAAGGTTTTACTAGACTTAAGTCTAGTACTATATATACATAAGTCTAAGGGGATCAAATTGCAAATGGATCCACTCATCAATCTAAGACATCATTCTTTTATTCTTTATTTCTACTCTGGTTGGTGGACCCTCATTTATGCTAAACGGTGGAGCAAACCTGAATTCCTTATACTCATGTCTACATTGTTCTTAGCTATATCTAAACGATGTACACACCCTTACTCCTCTCTTTTATTAGTTGAGAAGATAGTGCATAGTTGCGGGGCTTGATACCTACTCATCACTTAAATGGTGTGATAACTCATCTCTATTTGGGTTTGGCCTAAAAAAATCAATTGCCACTGGTCTAGCCCATCAGCGCGTAAAAATATAACGGTAGTCGGCATGATTCAAACATTCGCTGGTCCCTATAAATTACTATATTAGGCATTCTAAGTGTAAGCTTACCAACTTCCAACTCAACATACTAAACTAGAGCATCTACCCATAAATAACAACCTTCCATTAAATAATGTATAGGTTCTAACTGCAAAAACTAAACTAAACTCAACTCAAGCACATTCAATATTTTATTTCATTATTTACATCCTTCAAATCAAGGACCACAACTTCCATCTCACCCATTGGTTTTGTTTGGGTAAGTCAAATCTTTGAACTCAATACACAAATTTTGACTTGTACCACATTTTTTATATGGGCCACTTGATAATAACTAATCGAAGAAGACATGGAAAAAATTTGGAAGACTTGAACCAATGCTCATGCACACACCTATATGGATGATGGTGTGACACACCTCAAAGACAGTGGTGCGCATGGATGACATGATCATCTAGGATGTTGGCTACAACATAACACCGACAAATGGAAATGTTGACTTCTTCATTGCACAAAATATACAGAACATGAGTGTGTGTGGAGGATCTTGACATCTACATGTGCTTGAGAAGCAAAGGAAAATAAAGATATAGCGGCGACCGATGAAGGTGGATATAAAAGGGAAGAAGAGAGGTCCGTGAGGAGCATGTCGTGCGACACCCTTGGTGCGTTGGTGATAGAAAGCATAACGGGAATGAAGGAAAGGAAAGTGTCTAAGCATGACTACTCGAAGAAATCATGTGACAATGGATGTAGTAACGAAAATCAAAACCATCTTTAGCATTTACAATATATTGGTGCCACGAGATGAATATGGATAGAATCTGTCTTTGGTAGGATGCAATAAGATTTTGACACAATGACACACTTTTACGCCCTACACAACTGTTGTACGCGTCATCCATATGCAAGTCCCCACTTTCACATCCAGTGACATGTGGGCTCCATGTCGTTTAGTCCTTCTCCATGATGGGTGAAAACCCTTCACATAACATGTATATAAACAAAGCTTTGAAAGCGCATATATACAGTGGCATAAGCGCGTTCCTACCTGCGTTGCCACTGTCTTGTGGGCCCCTACCTGCCCTACATGTCACACGGACCACGAGAATGCTATAAATAGGAGGAAGGGGGAAAGAAATGGAGACCATCTAAATTCTGAATTCGACACCCCTCCTACCCGACCCAAATCCTAGACTAGATCCCTCCTTTTGCCAGCGCCGACGCCCGGATGGCAAATAGCCCCTTTGACGACGATGGTAGCTGTGTGTTCTCTCGCGTTACCGGTGATCAACACCCTGTGTCGACGAGCCAGATCTCAGATCAAGGAAGTCCAAGTAGATACATACAGATCTCGTGGTCAGGTTCGATGGTAACACTATAGAGTCCCTGCTAGCAGCTATGGGGATTTTCTTCTTTCAAATTGATGTAAGCATATTGTACAATTCCCCTCTTGATTAAACTCCACCTTTCATTTTTTGTTTGGATCATTTTCTATTTTAAGCATATCAATTTTTCGTGTCTTTTTTCATCATGATTAGCTTCACCCCTTTTCTATCGTCCGTCGTCCGAGATGCCAACTCAACCTTATGACATCGACGACGATGGCGTGTTTATTTTGCACAACCATAGGTCCAACCCCCCACCGTTGAGCTGGATCCATTCGAGGATTGGTGAACAACCCCATAGAAGTGGAACCAGATCTGACCGTGGATTGATGAACAACCCCATATGGGTGGATCTAGATCTGGTCGAGGTAGGGTGAAGAATTCCGTGGAAGACGAGCCAGATCTGGCCATAGAATGATGAACAATCCCCTTAGAAGCCGATCTAGATCTGACCGCAGAGTGACGAACCCCGTAGAAGGCGAGCCAGATCCGTCCGAGGAAGGGGTGAATACATCGACGAAAATATGATGGTCACTTTGCAATGCACTACTACAATCATACGCACAACCACCGAAAACTTCGTTCTCGAAGGTAATGATTCGGATCTTATACTCGGCCAAAAACTTACCGATCATCTATGCAATCATTTTTTTTTGCGATCTATTTTGCCCGCACAATATTTTTCTGACCAAACAGTGTTAAAATCTACGGCCCCAGATAGTCACCGAGATTTTTTTTTACCACAGGTAACTTGTGTCGTGTCGAGTCAGGTCAGATATCCAATCGGCTAGTCAAGCAGAGCAGAAAAATGACCACAGCAGCGAGCGAGACCTGGACAACCACCCATCGTGGACAGGGGCAGGACGGCCATTTCGCACCGCCGCGTTTCAGTTTCGCGTTGGCGCGCTCCTTCCCCGCCCTGCCCCCCAAAAAACCACGAATTCCCCCCGCCCACCGTTCCCTTCCCACCGCCTTCTGGGCCCCACAACGTCCAAATCCAACGGGTTCCTCGTGGCGATGGGCTCCACCACTGCCAAGCGGCCCCACCACTCTCCTCCCCCTCCCCCCCCCCCCCTCCACCGTCTCGCTAGAAATAGGAAGGAGGAGACCACCCTCCGTCCATCCGTCCTCCAAACTCAAAATTTCGAACCTCCCTCCACCCATTCCACCTCCATCCATTCCCCCAAAACCCTAGCCCCCAGTCCCCCCCCCCCCCCGCCGCCGCCGATATGCCGGACCTTCCCTGCGACGGCGATGGTGTGTGCATGGTGTGCCGGGCGGCGGCGCCGGCGGAGGTGGAGCTGCTGCGCTGCACCACCTGCGCCACGCCATGGCACTCCCCGTGTCTCTCCAAGCCCCCCGCCCTCGCCGACGCCGCCACGTGGTCCTGCCCCGACTGCTCCGGCGACGACTCCTCCGCCGCGCCCGCTCCCACCGCCACCGCCGCCGGCGCCGGAGGCGGCGTCGACCTGCTCGCCGCCATCCGGAAGATCGAGGCCGACGCCACGCTCTCCGACCAGGACAAGGCGCGCCTCCGCCAGGAGCTCCTCGGAGGCGCCGCGCAGAAGGCCGTCGCCGCCGCCGGCGACGACGACGATGAAGGGAGGGAGAAGAACGCCCTCGAGATGGTCGGCAGCAACTTCACCTGCGCCTTCTGCATGAAGCTCCCCGACCGCCCCGTCACCGTAAGATATCTCTCCCCTGCGCACCTCCCCGTCATTCAGTCGTATTACTATATCATCGCCATGCTATTTTGCAATTAGATAAGTAGTAAGTATATCTGGGGCGACGGATCTTGTCTTTACGGTTTCATCATCACGATCTGTTTCTGTATGCCTGTCATAATGGTTGCTTAAATCTGATCACTAGATCGTGCAGTAATGGTCTTTGTCTGCGCCACTGCTTTTCCTTTGGCGCAATCAATCGATCCCCATTCATGTGGTCGCTTCAGTTCTGCGCTAAGATTTATTTATTTATTTATTCCAACTTATTGTAATTGCTGAGATTTATTTATTTTCAATTGCGTGCCCCTCCTGTCTGGCAGTTTCTAAGTTTTGTCTGTAATCACCACATCATTTATCTTGGCGTGCTTGTCTGTAGCAAGATAGGAGTAAAGGATCACAGCCTGTCTGTCCTAGGCTATTAATCACCTGCAAACTTTAATAGGATGCCTAAAAATGTCAACCTGTATGACCAATTGATCATCCTCTTTTTTGCAACTTGGTCTAGCCTCGTTCTTCTATTCCAGCACCTTATGAGTGGTGTGTGCCTTTGTTATTTCAGTGTATTCTCTCTGATTCCATTTTTGTTTAGGCAGTGTTATATCTTGTCCTATTGTAGCCTAAAGACATGTATTCTGTATGCTCATCTTTTTTTCCCTCACAAGCCTGGAATGATTTCATGAAGCAGGAACATGTTTTTTCTTGAGATCAAACTCATGCTTCCTTTTCCTGTCTATGGAATGGTTTCATCAAGCTGGGGCTGTTTCTCAGAAAATCTTGATAGGGGATGGGTTTCCTTTTTGCAAGAGAAGTGGATGACTCAAGTCAATGCATCCGTTTCTCCAGATACATCATTGCAGATTGTAATGTGAAGAATCGATAACCCTTAAATGTTCAACAACACAAAAACAAACTTTCTATTTGGGTAGTGTTTGCTACCACTTGTTTTCTTTCCAGACACAGTTTATGATAATATTTTATTTGATGCCTCTTGTTCCGCCTTGCAAGCAATGATACATGAGCTCTAGATGTTATATATTCAGATTCTGGTGCAAACTGTAATCTTTCTACTTTTGAACTCAAGTTGAGTTTTATATTGTGCTTTGAGGTGCTTGACTCCTTTTATGTATAATCTATCAATCCCATTTGCTATTTCTGCTTGTTTGATGATATGTTATGTTTGTGCATCTTCCAGAATTCCTCATAGATCATTATGTTACCTAAATACTCTACTCAGGATAACATACCCTTGCTACTATTCTGTGACTCATTCCTTTAACATCTTTTTGGTACTGTTTCTAATCAGGACATTCTACATTTTTCTTGTGCAGACACCATGTGGCCACAACTTCTGCTTGAAATGCTTTGAAAAGTGGGTCCATAGTGGGAAAAGGACATGTGGAAAATGTCGGGGACCGATTCCATCCAAGATGGTAGAACAGCCGAGGATTAACGCAGCATTAGTTGCAGCTATCCGTACGGCTAGGACTGCAAAGAATGCTAACTCAGCTGGCTCGGCAAATGCATATCATTACATACGGAATGATGCTAGACCTGAAAAGGCTTTCACAACTGATAGGGCAAAGAAGGCTGGGAAAGCGAATGCTTCAAGTGGTCAAATTTTTGTGACTATCCCGCCTGATCATTTTGGCCCCATTCCTGCAAAATATGACCCCAAACATAATATTGGTGTTTTAGTTGGGACTACCTGGGAAGACCGCCTTGAATGCAGGCAATGGGGTGCTCATTTTCCTCATGTAGCTGGTATTGCTGGCCAGTCCACACACGGTGCTCAGTCAGTAGCGCTCTCAGGAGGTTACATTGATGACGAGGACCATGGGGAGTGGTTTCTGTATACTGGAAGGTTTGCTTGTCTAATCACTTACTATCATTGTACTTGTCTAATCCTAGATATGAGCACTTATTATTTCTGTAAAATAATTTGTACTGACAGTGGTGGAAGGGATCTAAGTGGGAACAAGCGAACAAATAAGGACCAATCTTCAGATCAGAAATTTGAAAAGATGAATGCTGCTTTGCGTCTTAGTTGCTTGAAGGGTTACCCTGTCAGGGTTGTACGGTATGTTTTTTTTCTGCCATCCTTATTCCCTGAAATACCAGCTTTTGATCAGTACATTATATTGTGCTATAATGCTTTTGAAACTACAGTATAAATAATGTTCCTTCTAAATCATTGTACCTTGATTTAGTTTTCATTGTTTGTTACGCACTTTTGCAAGTGTAGAGCTCATCCACTATTTTGCTGGTAATTTTTATCTTTTGTATCCTCTTGTTTGTCAACTTATGCTGGACTACATTATTATCTTGAAAAGGTCCCACAAAGAGAAGCGGTCTTCGTATCCTCCTGAACGTGGAGTGCGGTATGATGGCGTATACAGAATTGAGAAATGTTGGAGGAAGATCGGTGTTCAGGTATTTTTATATCTTGTACACAGGCTGCACATGTTGCTCCTCTACTCCGTGGCACATTTTTTATGGAAGACTAATGATACTATTCTGGTTTCTGCTTTAGGGTACATACAAGGTCTGCAGATACCTCTTTGTGCGCTGTGACAATGAACCAGCTCCGTGGACTAGGTTTGACAAGTTGCTTATCTATTTGTATTGGTGATATGCTTATGTTAAAAAAGAACATGCGTTGCTTACTCTGATGTTATGCTATTAAGTGATCTTCATGGTGACCGTCCAAGACCACTGCCCAAGATTAAGGAGCTGCAAGGTGCTACTGACATAACTGTTAGGAAAGGATCTCCTTCATGGGACTATGATGTATGTACATACACATATTTTTCGTCTGTTCTTATCGCCATACTATGTCATGACGATCTATGTTTGATTGTAACAGGAGAAAGAAGGCTGGAAGTGGGTGAAGCCTGCACCAATCAGCAAGAAGCCTGTCCAAACAGGGGATGCTGAAACTGACAAGGAAATCAGGCAAATCCAAAGGCGTGCTCATCTGACTCTGGCTGAAAGGCTGTTGAAAGGTAGTTTTTATGCCTGTGTTTTCTTGTTGCAACATAATGCTCAAGAGGACTCAAATGTATCCCAAGCCATTCTGTTAACACTTGCTTCTGTTTATGCAGAGTTTGGTTGTTCCATTTGCCGGAGTGTGATAAAAGAGCCACTTACCACTCCCTGTGCTCACAACTTCTGCAAAAACTGTCTGCTTGGGGCATTTGCTGACCAGTCTACAATTAGGGAAAGAAGCAGGGGTGGCCGCACTCTACGGGCACAGAAGATTGTGAAGAAGTGCCCTTCCTGCACAACTGACATCTGTGACTTCCTGGAGAACCCACAGGTACAAATGACCACAAGTTTGCTGACTCATCATGTGGCACCTAAGCACGTATTTGCTGATGCCTTATTGATATTTTTCTTACAGATCAACCGAGAGATGATGGGTCTGATCGAGTCTCTGCAAAGCAAGGCTGATGAGGAGAAGAAAGAAATGGAGGGATCTGTTGAGGAAGACGAGGGTGCTCTGGAGAAGGAAGATGATGACAGCAGCCTGAACGAGGAAGAGAGTGATGGTGCTGAGAACAAGGATGAAGAACAGGCTGCTGATGCCCCCGTCCTAAAGATTGTGGTTGAAAAAAACAAGGAAGAAGCTAAGAAGGCTCAGAAGCGCAAAGGAGATGACGGCAAGGAAGGCAAGGCTGAGAAGAAGACCAAGACTGCTGCTGGCAAAGATGAGAAGAAGACCAAAGTTGCTGCCGGCAAAGACGAGATGAAGACCAAGACTGCTGCTGCTGTTGACAATGCAGCTGAAGAAGATGCTGAGATGGAGAAGGGTACCACTGCGACTGCTGAAACCAAGGAGGATGGTGCCCAGCAGGTTCAGAAGAAGCGCAAGGGGCGTGGTGCTGCTGCCGCAGCTGGCGGTGGTAAAAGGAAGAAGACTGTCTCTGCTGCTGCAGCTGAAGAGAAGAGCACTGGAGGTGGCAGTCCTGCTGCTGGTACCCCTCGTAGGATGGCGGCGAGGGGCGGCCTGAAGGCCACTGGTGAGGCTGATGGTAGCCCTGCTGCTGCTGTCAGCAGCCCTCGCCGGGCAACAAGGAGCAATGGGCTGGTGGATGGTGGTGGGAGCCCTGCTAGCAGGACCAGGAGCAGCACCAAGGCGGGTGGGTGCAACTGAGGTCTGCTGAAAGGCATGGAGAGGGAGGAGCGCTGAGGCTAAAGCTACCATTGAAGTTGAAGAAGTGGCAGAAGCCGCACACCTCAGTGTATGGCTCCGTTTTTTGGCTGGTCGCGTATGTGTAATATATATATATAATATTTAGACTGCTTGCTCTGTCCCTTGTTGGGAGTAGTTTGGAATCACAGGCAGACTATCAGACAAAAGTGTTAATGCTTTGCTTGCCTCTATTTCGTTCCAGGAATGTTGGATGCCTGTCTATTTTGTAACTAATGCGTGTCTGTCTGAGCAAAGTTGATGTTTCTTTCATGGCTTAACATCTGGATGATTGGTTCTGTAGCTTGCACTCTGATTCTGAATGGGGAAAGGACATGATGTTGATGATCCATCTCTAAAACCACAACATGATTTTAAAATCCCTGGTAGATTCTACAGATGCTTGTCTGAATGCCTTTCTTCAATGCCTTTGAAGAAGAGGGCATACTTCTCTCGATGCTTCTTCAGTTGACCCATCACCTGTGTATGCCTCAAACTACCAAATCATCCCTCAGGCGCCAACTCTGCACGATCATCACTGAAAAATTCCAAGGACTACAGATACCATCTGTGCAGTACGATTGTTGATGTGAAACAAAGTCCAGCTAAAAATTGCACGCGGAATTGCGAGTTGACTCAACAGCACTGCCAATTAGAGCAAAATCTTGGGATTAGTTCTAAAGTGATAATCTTCTCCTGTTGCTAAAACTGAAACTTACATGGGAAGTGTACGTTACAGGGTGCGTATTGGTTTCTACTTATAATAACTTGCTCGTAAAATTTAGTGGTGCTTACAATCAACTTTCTTGTAGAGTACATACATATGATTGTGCTTTAAAAAGCACCTCCTCCGTTTCAAAATATAAGATGTTTTAGTTTTATGAAAAAAATGTATTTAAACTTATTTTATTGTGTAGATTTACTCTAAATCTGAATGGACCTACATACTAAAAATAGTATAGATACATTTGCTTTACAAAACTAAAATATCTTATATTTTAAAACAGAGAAAGTATTGTACAAGGTGTATTTACTGTGATATATGTCTACAAGTAGTGTTGTATTTTACAAGCTGACACCGTATTGAAGATGGATTTACTCGGCAAAGAATCACATGCATGGTAAGTGTGCGCATCAGTATATCGCATGATATTCTCGCTTCACGAGTGAACAAATGCGGCTCAGACAAAATGATTATTTGGCTTTATGGAGTAGTATTATTTCTCATATGTATATTTGCGAAAGTAGATTAATTTTTGTGCATAAGTCGTATACTTGCGTTTGCGTTGCATGTGCAGTATTACTAGTGAAGGAAAAAAAAAGATGCTGAATTACTTGATGGCAAAGGTAAAGGGCCTTACTACGTCGTTCCCCCGAGGATATTTTCTTCAAATCCCCCGGGTCCACCTGCTGACACGTGTCCATTCAAATCCCGTTTTTGCTACACTTAGACCCGCTTTTGCTACATAATGTCCCGCTTTTACTATACTGCAGCAAAAAATGGCTGGTCTAGAAATAGAAAAACAAATTGGACCTCGTCGAAGATTTCGTCGAAAACCTCGCCGGAGACCGTGTAGCAAGAAAATTGGGCTAACGTAGCATATTCGACTTCGCCGGAGACTCGCCGGAGGCTTTCTCCGGTAGACCTCATCGGAGACCGTGTAGCAAAAACTTTATACTATTGTAGCAAAATCACAAAACGTATGTAGCAAATAAAATTTTCTATTGTAGCAAATTCAACCTCGTCGGAGATCTCGCCGGAGATTTTGTAGCAAACCATACATACTATTGTAGCAAAATTTTCTTAGAAAAAATCGACGCTGCGCATAACACCGCCGGAGGTCTCGTAGCTCCACCGTCGGCCGCATGTAGGTGGGTGACGCGAGGGCGGCGACATCGTGAGCTATATGACAGCAGCGGCACGAGCAGCAGAGCCCGACGGCGCGAGGGGCGCTCGCTGCAGTCCCGGGCGGAGGGAGATGGCGCCGGCGCGCAGAAGGAAAGGGGCGACACGCAGCAGGGAGGCAACGTCGGCGCGCAGTAGGGCGCAACGACAGGAGGAGCAGAGCGCAACGGCGGGAGGTGCGCTCGCTGCAGTCCTGGCGGAGGGAGACGGCGGCGGCGCACAGGGAGGCAGCGACGGCGCACATCAGGGGAGGGACGGCGCGCATCAGGGAGGCAGCGCCGGCGCGCAGCAGGAAGGCAGGAGGACATGCGACGGAGAAGACAGATATGATCCATCCGTAAAAGATAAGGAAAGAGAAGAAAGTGGATGGACCCACCCACGTTCGGTCAGCGAGGGAAGGAACGACCCGGGGAATAGTATCGTTTTCCAAAGGTAAAAGGGGGGTTTTACATGATGCTTCATGGCAAAGGTTACGGATCATGCATATATATACTAACTGAAAAAAAAACACGGAGAATCCGGAGAGGGGAAGAAGAGAGCCGTAGACCCCGGTACACGTCGACTCCTCCTCCTTCCCTCCCAAATCGCACCGGCACCGCATCGTATTCGCCGACGCGGCGCGCACCGCCCCTGGTTTGTTCCTTCCTTCCTTCCTTCCTCTCGCCAAGTTCCCCCCGCACCCACGCCTCTGCGCGCCATCGCATCCGATCCCGCCTCGCCCCCCAGCGCCGCCTCCGCCGTCCCCGATGAAGATCACGGCGATACTGGTGCTCAGGACCCCCGGGGACGCCTCCGCCTCCTCGTCTGGAGGAGGAGGCGGGGAGCAGCAGGCGGCGGTGCTGGCGAACGCGTCGGACGTGACCCGCTTCGGATTCTTCCAGAGGTCCGCCGCGCGCGAGTTCATCGTCTTCGTCGCACGCACCGTCGCGCTCCGCACCGCCGTCGGCAGACGCCAGACCGTCCAGCACGAAGGTCCACATACTCTGCTCCCCGCTCCACCCTCCTCCTCCTCTGTGCCCCCAGGCTTCTTGATCGATTTGGTCTGACGCCCCTTGCTGCCCTGCAGAGTACAAGGTGCATTGCTACAACCCCAACGGCCTCTGCGCTGTCGTCTTCACCGACGACCACTACCCCGACAGGAGCGCCCACTCCATCCTAATCAAGGTACACCACCAGCCTCTCGCGCGCTGATCTTCACCCGCTCTGCTTATTGTTATCCGAATATCTGATTCAGAATGAGCCTGCGATAATACTCCGGAATTGTCCAGTTCCTCTGATTGCTCTGTTCTCACATAGGCTGTTCCATTCCTTTCGAGTCTCGCAGGTTCTTGAGGAGTACCAGAAGAATTTTGGGGAGTCATGGAGGACAGCTGAAGACAAAGCCACGCAGACTTGGGAATACCTGGATGACGCCTTGACGAAATACCAGGTTTGTTTATCTGACCATCTCAAGTGTTCTCAAGGAATCGTCAGGTTTATTTGGTTGGAACTGTTGTCCCAAAAAACATAAGGTCAACTATTTTATTTTGAGAACAAGCTCATGGCCCTGCTTTATATTCAAAGACAAGGTCAACTATCTGAGACCAAAACTAGCTTGCTAGCCTAACACATCAGCTATTCTAAACTAGCAGTATTGGAGAGGATTCAAACGAGCATGTGTTGTATGGAATTGCCATTGTTCCTCCTGGTCTATTACCGCGAATTCGAAATATCCTCAAGCATGTGATGTACTATCTGTTCTGTCAATGATTTAGTAATGTTTGCTTTTGAATTATCTTCTGTTACAGGATCCTGCAGAGGCTGACAAGTTAACTAAAATTCAGAGGGACTTGGATGAAACCAAGATTATTCTTGTGAGTAATGCCATCACCTACTATGAACTAATAATGATATGACCCATCTTATTTTGGGTGGATTAGATGATGTGTGTTTTCAACTTGTATTCACAATAAATCGCATTATTTATATCTGCTTCCTTTAAATTATTCAGTCTTGTGCCCTAAATGTGCTATGCAAATCCAATGGACTTAATTACTGTACTCCGATTTGATTAAACAGATATAGTGTATAGTGTATGCATATTCATGTGTTGAATATAGGTTGGTACATAACTGAGCTGGAGCAGGGCTCCTTCTGGCTGTTCGATTAACATTGCCATGTCAAATTTGTTACATGTATATCTACTAGCTTCTCAACAGCACTCACTAGAACAAATGATACAACACGTAGGAGTTCAGTTTTATTGCATGGATGAATAAATGATCTGTGACAAGTCTTTGTTGATTTTAATTTATTTTTTGTAAAATGTCCTGCTATTCAGATATCCTCTTTTCTGTATAGTTTAGTTGATTATGCTCAGCAATGGCTCTTGTCTCTGAAACTAGTTATGGCTCTCTGCTTCAATTCAGTCTGCAAAACAATTCACCTGTTTATCCATAATTTGAATCATTGCAGCACAAGACCATTGAAAGCGTGCTGCAAAGAGGCGAACGGTTAGATAGCCTAGTAGCGAAGAGTTCAGATCTAAGTGCTGCTTCACAGGTAGGGAAGTTCTCCTTGGGTTATTGCAGCATGCTAATTCACAGATTCATATTGCATGCAGCGATCCTAGTTCAAATGGACCATATGCCCTACTTCAATTAGCACCGCAAGCAAGGAATTTGCTCCCTGTAGTTTCTTAGTTAGATTGAATGTACGGCTTCCACAAACTATCTAACTTGGCCATTCTAACTTCAACCAGTGCACGGGGAATTGTTTTTGCCTTTCATATGTTTACACAGAGAATAAATCCTCGTAGGTCGATCCATCAGCTCGTTCATGCTATCGTACTAATTGTTTCCCGTTGTTCCTCTGCAGGTGTTCTACAAGCAGGCTAAGAAAACCAACTCTTGCTGTACAATCCTGTAGTAAAGCTCAGCTTCCTAGGGCAGTGGTGTCGAGCTCAGCAGTGCCAAAAGCGTGTCTCCCTTATCTCTTCTTAATCCTTGGAAGAATTTTCATAAACATTATGTGTGCCAAACAAGATTAATTCGCGCCACAGGTTCTCTTGTATGATTCTCTGTAAGTAATGCACAAGTGTGGTCAGGGTTTCTTTGTGAGTTGCTACTGGTTGAATCTACTAGGTGCTGATGAACCTGTTCTTCCGACAGATGTTTACTAAGAGCAAATACAATAAGCTTAGTCAGCAGGCTATAAGAGATGCCATGTCATTTAAAAGATTAGGTGGAAGAAAGAGAAAAGAGGAGAAAGAGGGAAGCGAGTGTTTCAGGAACTGCCGGCTGTAGCACAGCTACCAAGAGAAAAGAAGCTTGCATGCAGCCTAGGTCCAATAGCATGTGTGCTTTAAATAAATAAATCTTAATTAAAATTCATCTAGTAGCCAACCTAATAGCTAGTCTATTGTATAGATGGGCTTTTGTGTTAGCTATAGATGACGTGGCATGGGTATAGAGCCGGCAACGGCGGGCTGTATTATTAACCTTGCTCTAATTGGCTATTACTCGTATCACATCAGAAATTGTTTTCGTCGATCTTTTTTGATCTAGTGAAATCCATTGTTAATATATTGGCATGCAAACAATTTAGTACATCAACAGGCAAAGCAAATCACCCAATGTTCTATCACTTGTCCAAAACGGTTCAAACCATGAAACTGGGTGAATGATTGCATTAGATCATTTGATTTCTTTCCATATTCAACAGATAAACATGTTGGATCATTACCTCACAATTATGTTAAAGTTCACTTGTAAAAAACTGCATCAAATTTCAGTCCAGAATGACATAAAAGTTGATAGACAATTTCAGTACCATTACATTGTGTTCCAAAACTGCACTTAATCCTGACATTGTGTTCCAATTTAAAGAATGCAAATGAAAATGTTTCCAAGCCACTCAATAGCAACTCCATCTCTGCTATCTGCGCATTGCGCTTGACAACATATGCATTGCTGACCATCATCTGAGCATTGATTTTGACCGTCTCTTGCTTCATCTTCACACAAGTACTATGCTCCTAACAAGCTCTTCATGGATTTTCACAAGCTCGCCCTTGCTTCTTCAGTGGTATGAATCGTATGTTTATCGCGTTCAACCTAATTGGACCATGACCGATAATTGTCTGCAAGCTGATGTTTTAACAGTGTATTTCACTATCTTCCATTTCTTGATAGATATAGGACTGAGAAGTTTGCATATGCGGCATTAGGTTGCAGAGCGGCGCTTATGCGAGCTGATTTCAAACTAGCGTATGCGATGTCGGGAAGGAGTTCCTTTCAAAAAGTTTGAACTAGGGTATGAGTTTGCTGGCTTATGCGGCCTGCTTCCTGCAACCCTATGTGGCATGGACCTCTCTCATTTTTCTGTGATGTTAAGAGAATAAAAATTGGTACAAAAATAGCACTTGAGGCCATACAACTCATGTCACACATCTGCAAATGACTATAGTAGCACATAATTCATCCTGCCAACCATGACTCCTTGGGAATTAAAAGGACCATTTTTTTTTTGGCTTATGATTCAAAATCTGTTGCGGACAGCAGACATGCTTGCAAATTAATCAAACTTACCAAGATAAATGTTCCATTTGTGACCAAGTGTTGGAATCTACAAATCATTTGATCATCCGATGTCCCTTTGCTAAGCAAATTTGACATGTAATTGCATCTGTTGTAGCCACCAAATCTCATGATTCAGAAAGAGCAAGATCAAACGTGAAGGAGATACTTTGGCGGTTTACGTGACGTGGCATATCTGAAAAGAAAGAAATCGACGGAATTTTGAAAAATGCAGCTGTTCCTCTAAAGGGGTTTTGATTCAGATCAGAGAGAGTTTGGCCAAATGTGGTTGTAGCCTTTGGCGAGTACTCCCTCCGTTTAGAAATATAAGATGTTTTAGGTTTGTGAAGGAGATGTATATAGACATCTTTAGTGTATAGGTTCAAATGTGTCTATATACATCTCCTTCACAAACCTAAAACATCTTATACTCCCTTCGTCCTAAAATAGATGTCTCAAATTTATCAAATTTGGATGAATCTAGACACTATTTAGTATATAGATTCATCCAAAATTTGAAAAAGACAAGACATCTATTCTTGGACGGAGGGAGTATTTACAAACGGAGGGAGTAGATCTTAGTCTTTTTTCCTTCTTTTTTTGCTCCGTTTCTTTCCTGGTTATTGCCATTGTACAGTTTTTCCCCTCCATTAATGCAAAAGGAGATCTCCTCCTCATTCACGTCAATAAAACTAACTAAAATTTACCGCATAATATTTGGCAAGTTTGATTAATTTGCACCAGGTGAACTGGTGGTTTTGTTCCTTCCTTATACCCTCGTCGACTCCCGGCCTCCCCCCACACCCCGCAGACACCTCGTCCCCGATGAAGATCACGGCGATACTGGTGCTCAGGACCCCCGAAGCCGCCTCCGCCGCCTCCTCCTCGTCGGCGGGCGAGGATCAGCAGCAGGCGGTGGTGCTGGCGAACGCGTCGGACATCAGCCGCTTCCGCTTCTTCCAGCGGCCCGCGGCGCGCGATACCATCGTCTTGGTCGCCCGCACCATCGCGCTCCGCACCGCCGCCTCCAGACGACACCTGACCGTCCAGCAGGGGCACGAAGGTATACCTACTCTGACCACCCTGTCGCGATTTGGCCTGACGCCTCTCCGGCCGACTCATCCCCCCCTGCTGCAGGGTACAAGGTGCATTGCTACAACCAGAACGGCCTCTGCGCCGTCGTCTTCACCGACGAGCACTACCCCGACAGGAGCGCCCACTCCATCCTCATCGAGGTACATCCGCACAAGATATCTTTCAGCCCTCTTGCTGTAGATTTTGGTGGCGATGTCAGACTAGAATTTCGTAATATAGGTAATTTATCTTGACAGGTTCTCGAGGAGTACCAGAAGAATTTTGGCGGATCATGGAGGACAGTGAAAGAGGATGCCACCCAGACTTGGGAATACCTGGATCACGCCTTGACAAAATACCAGGTTGGCTTATTTGATCATCCCTAGTGTTTTTCTATTACTACTACTTGACTTGAGCAAGAGCATCTCTAGCAGTGCCCATAAATAGCCTAAAACCGTAAAATAACCGTCGTTTATCAGTGTCCCGAAAAAATCGCGCCGATTAGTGCCCGTAAACACCCCCGATCCGAAAAAAGTTTTACGGGGCGCGCCAAATATCACTCGCGGAACCGAGCATATCTGGTTTTCGCGGTCGAACCGAGCACCAACCCTCACTTGTCTTCTTTCTTGGCGGGACGGAAGTTTCCTCCATCTTTCTTCCTGCTTCCGCTTCGCCGGCACCATCGATCTACCTCCCCCGGCGCTCCCCTCCCTCGCCGCCACGCGGAATCGATGCCATGGAGCCCGCACAGCTCCCACCGGTAGCTGTTGAGGTCCCCCACCCGCAGCAGCCGTCCTCCGTTGCTCCGGCAGTCCACGCGGGCTCGCCGGATGCCGCCGCGTCGGCCATCAAGAAGAGGAAGCACGTTGCCGGGCAGGGCGTCCCGCCGGCCACCGCCCCTTTGATCGGCGGTGCTAACGCCACGCCTTTCTCCGCCCCAGCACCTAAGCCCAAGAAGGTGCCTGCCACGCAGAAGAAGCCCACGTGGAAGACGGTGGCGGCTGGAGGCGCCAAGAACCAGTCCCGCCCCGTTCCTCCGCAGCATGCCCCGCCGTTGGCCGGGGTTGCCTCACGGGAAGCCCCCGTGATTGGCGCCCACAACTCGTTTGGCCAATTGCCACCAAGGTACGAAGAGGGATCTTCCCCGTTCTCATCATTCGAGCAATTACTCAAGGATAGCGAGGTGTGTATCACCGAGCCACCACTCGCTGCATATGATTTGGGTGGATATGATGATGAGGTAGAGGACGACGAAGAGGATGCATTGGAAGAGGACGGTGAAGATGATGCATTGGAAGAGGTTGATCAAGCCGCCTATGATGAGGCGAAGGAAAAGAAGAGGAGGACAGTGAACTACACCGAGACCGAGGACACTTGCTTGTGACGGGCATGGTCGGATGTGTCACTTGATGCTTTCGATGGCAATGACCAAACCGGGAAGCGTTATTGGATTAGAATTGAAGATATATTTTTGAGACTCATGCCTCGTGTAGCAAACCCGGTGACCCGCACCTATCGTTCACTATAAGGCCTGTGGGATGTGATCAAAGCTACTTGTAGCCGATGGAGTGGAGCGCTCGAGCAAATCCGTGCAAATCCTCCAAGTCGTGTGAGTATTGACCAATATGTGAGAATTCATCTTGCATTTCTACTAAGTTGTGATCAAGGCTATATAGACATGATGTAACATACATTCTACTAACTTGTAGGAAAGCCTAGCAATGAAAAAGTACAAGATGATGGCGGCTTCCAAAGGAAAGCCACTTGTGCTCCAACATTGTTGGAAGTTGCTTGAACATATGGAGAAGTGGAAGTTGAGGGATCAAGAAACAAAACCAAAAAAGGAGATTTGCTTCAGTTGGATGATAGTGATGATGAGGGAGGAAGAAATGGAGGGTGGCCGGGAGGAGCCAAGAAGGCAAAAGAGTGGATCAAGATTGAGAGAGAAGCTATGGACATGGCATCGAAGATTGATGAAATGGTGAAGTCCAAGGAAACAATGACGATGAAGACATTAGAAGCAAAGATGATCATGAAGGAGAAGAAGAATGAGATGAAGCAAGCAAGGTGGCAATTGGTTCGTGACTTAGAGGAGAGAAAGATAGCACTTGAGGAGAAAAAAGCCAATGCCGACATCCTAGCCGAGGAGAATAGGATCATGATGATGGATCCGAGCTTGATGGATGCTATCACAAAAGAGTGGTGGGACATTCGAAGGGGCGAGATCCTAGCAAGGATAAGCAAGTCATGGAAGATGTTGCCACTTCGATGCATGGTTCTTCTTCGGCTACGGCAAGGGCTACTGCTACCGGAGAGCCCATCGACGACGAGGCTAGGGCATGAGATCGACCTGCGTATGTAGTTTGCCGTCTTTTTAGTTTTAGATTTATGCAATCATCGCCCTACAAACTGTTGGCTTTGCTATCTTTTGCTGTCGAAATTGTCGAATGAATGTTCACGGTTTTGTTTGCAGTTCACCCCGCTAAGGTTACGGTTTACGTGGACTGTTCGGCGCCGCCTCCCGCGAAGCGGGGAATCGCGGATTCAACGCTCCAAACTCGGATGTTTACGATTTGCTATTTACGGGCACTGCTAGAGATGCTCTAAGTAGCTCTTTCGGGTGGTAGCATCGGAAGGTGTATATGCATCTTCTGCCGTCATTTGGTGGGATATAAGGTCAACCTTTTTTTGTTAGAGAATGACCTCATGGCTCTGCTTTATATTGAAATATAAGGTCAACTATTTCAGACTAAAACTAGCTTGCAACTGAGCTAATCTAAATAGCGGTAGTTACTGTGCCTCTTGTTATCTGGTGTATTCCTGCAAATTTTAAAATATCTTAAAGCATGGGTTGTATCCTTTATGTATGCTTTTTTTTTCAATAATTTAATATGTTTGCTTTCGAATTATTTTCTGTTCCAGGATCCAGCAGAGGTTGACAAGCTTATTCTAGTAAGTGATTTTTTAGGAAATTATTATTTTTGACTGTGTTTAGGAAATTATTCTAGTAAGTGATGTTATTACCTATGAACTAGTAAATAATTAATGTTGTCACACATCTTATTTTTACAGAGGATTTGCAAGAAAGATAATGTGTATTTTCAGTTTGTATTCATAATACAGTACATTTTTATATCTGTTATCAGGAAAATGTAACCACCTTTGCCCTTAGCCCATGTTTTTCATTTGTTTGCTGAACTTGTTGAGTTTAAATTATTCAATCTTGGCCCAAGAGTAAGCTAACCCGATCCAATGAACGTAATTCAACGCGCATGTGTTGTGTTAAATGAATAATCTGGGCAAATGCTAACTGGACTTCTATTTACATGAACAAATATAGCATTCCTTGCCGGAAAATTGGTTGATTTGCTAGGTATTTATATAATGTTCACGGCAAGTTGGCAGATTTTCTGTAGGTATTTATAATACTCATGCTAAATAGGCTACACCGTTTTCCTCGCCGCCAGTGGCAGACCGGGACACATGTCCACCAATTTGCCGTGTGTTTTATATTTGCCGTGAGGTTTCGTATGCCTTCGGTAAATTGTTGCTTTGCCGTGTGCCCCGATGATCAGTTCATGGCAAATCATATTGCATACGGCAAATTATTTGTTTCCTGTAGTGATAGTGTGTACTCATGTTCATGTGTTGAATATAGGTCAGAAAAATCTGGAGATAGTTGATACGGAACTGAGGTGCAGCAGGGCTCCTGGCTGTTTGATAACATTGCCACGTAAAATTTTGTTCGTGTATACCCACTAGCTTCTCAATGGCACACACTTAAAAGAAATAATACAAAGTCAAACGCATAGGAGTTCAGTTTTATTGCGTAGGATGAATGAATGACCTGTGGCAAGTGTTTGCTGTTTTTTTACTTTTGTAAAATGTCCACTGTTTAGATGTCCTCTTTTTTTGTTCAGCTTAGATGAGTACTCCCAGAAATGACTCTTGTCTCTTGAAGCTAGTGTTATGGTTCTCCTTCTTTAATCCAGTCTTCAAAATCATCCACCTGTTTATTTATCCATAATTTGAATCATTGCAGCACAAGGCCATTGACAGCGCACTGCAAAGAGGCGAAAGGTTAGATAATCTACTAGCGAAGGGTTTAGAGCTAAGTGCCGCTGCACAGGTAAGGAAGTTCTTCTTGGATTATAGCAATATGCCAGTTTACTGATTCATGTTGCCTGCAGCGACTCTAGTTCAAATGGTCCTTAGGCCCCCTTTAATAATTAGGACTGCAAAGAAGGAATTTGTGCCCTGTAGTCTCTTAGATTGCATGCATAGCTTCCAAAAACAATGTAACTTCGCTATTCTAACTTCAACCCATGCATGGATAAATAATATGTGCCTTTCATCTGTTTTGATATAGAAGCACATCCTTATAATAGGTCGATCAATGAGCTTGTTCATGCTATCGTACTGATTGTTCCTGTTGTTTCTTGGCAGATGTTCTACAAGCCGGCTAAGAAAACCAACTCCTACTGTACAATCAGTCGCGGAGGCACACTCATGGCAACAGGGGGCATGGCCTTGGCTGCAGGCCTTCTTCTTACCTATATATTAGGGAAAAATATTGATTTAGCCTAGCAATTAGCCTAAATTTAAATTTGGCCCGTGTTTTATGGATCCTGGCTCCACCCCTGTCTCAGCAGCTGCAAGAGCCATGTCTCCATTTTATCTTCCTAATCCCGAGACGAAATGTCATAAATGTTACGTTGGTCTTCAAAGTGTGTGTCAAACTGCCAAAGGTTCTCGTTTGTTCCTCTGTATACGTGTGGTCAGGATGTCGTTGTGAGTGTGAGCTATGTTTGCTACTGTGTTGAATCTACTTGGTGCTGATGAAAGTGTCCCACTTCCATATGATGTTTTTTTGTTTGCATCGGTTATTTGATCGGTTTTTGTTGCATATATTCTTTGGTCGTTTTTTTTGCATAGAGTGAAATGCATTATTAGTACTCAAGGTTCAATTGCTCGTCAAGAATAGTTCAAACAATGAAATTGAATGAATGACTGCATTGGAGCATTAGATTTATGGCTATTTTTTTAAAGTCAACATCTGAAATAGTAATAAATAAAATGTGAAGATATATTAGTTGATGGATATAATGATGGAGTAGTATTATACCTGGGCATGTTCCGGGCCGGGCCTGACAAAGCCCGCCCGTGCAAACCCTAGGCCCGAGCCCGGTCCGGTTGTCGGGCCTGAAAACTGAGCCCGAGCCCGGCCCGTGGTGCACATAATTCTTCGGGCCGTCGGGCCGCGGGCCGCGGGCCGGGCTTCTCCCTAATTTTCAATTTCCTCTGGCCCGAGCCCGGCCCGTGCATCCTCCGGTCCGCAATTGTGAAGCCCAGGCCCGACACACGGGCCTGGAAAGCCCGCCCCGTCGGGCTTTTTTCGGGCCGGGCCGGGTCGGGCCGGCTGGGCCGGGCTGCCCATGCCCAGGTATAGTAGTAATATTCTTTAAACACTTGGTTAAATATTGCCAGTTTGACTTTTTTAAAACCTTATGACAAGGAATAGAGGGAATATAATATAATTTTCTATGGAACACTGGCAAGAAATGATGTAGATTCTGAATATTCCACTAGCCCTTGGAATGGTGTAGGATTTACCCTCTTGGCACGGTCTGTGTACCTCGTGGAATGGGAGCATCAACATGGAGAAAAACTTAGGCATACTAGCAGGACGGTACTTTTTGAAAGGAAAACAGTGAGGGAAATCCTCAAGGCGAGTTTGACCTTTTTTTTTGAAACGATAAGAACCTAATTTTCCATCCGTGAGAATTTAAACCTGGACGGCTGTGTCATACATTCAATCTCCTAACCAAATGAACTAGACTCACTTCTTAGCAGGACGGTACTTCCTCGTCATTGCCGGTATGGAAGACCCTTTGGTCTCTCCATGTCCCTGCCAAGGTTAAAATCCACTTTTGGAGATCCTTGTTGGGTGTGATACCATGCAATGGAGTACTAGCTAATCGTCATATGCAACATAGCTCACAATGTGATCTCCGCAAGCTGGAATTGTTTTTTTGACCCTAGACTGTGAGGTAAAAATCCCCACTAACAAAATTATTCCAAACAAAAAAATCATATGTACAAAAGAGAAAAGGAGACACTACCTATTTGTAGTAAACAATAAATCTAATTTAAGGAAGATCCTTTATCCAGTCCAACAAACTTTTTCGGGTGCTTTTTCTTGATCCTGTGCCGAAGTAGAGAGATGTCATGAATGAATTTGCCTTTCCACTTCACAAAAGTGAGCCTTTCTTGCTGAGAAATCTTTCCATTTCGAAGTTCCAGCATGTTGTAATTAACACTTCCATGAAAAGGGGGGGGGGGGGGGGGGGGGTGTGTGTGTGCCAAAAACTCCTTTTAGCTGCAGCTACCACTGTCTAAAAGTCTAAAAGTCTGTATGCCGAATCCAATCCACTTGAAGATAGTTCCAAACACGCTGACTAAAATTACAGACAAAGGAAATGTGAAGCCTGTCCGCATAAAAATGTAGAGGACAAAGCACACAATGTGTATTATCAGTCACTTTCCACTGCTGGTATTGCAAAATACTCGCAACCAAGTTTGACCCTGATAGTAGTTTTTTAAGAAAAGCTATAGGGGAGGCCCCTACATCGATTTTTTAAATAATAGGAACTAAAATCTGCATCAATGAGGACTTGAACTTGAGCGGCTAAACTATACATCCACTTCCCTAACTAAGTGATCTAAGATTGTGATAGCATTCGACATCCTTTATTTGTTTTTCCAAGGGTATGAAAAATATGAAGCTATCTCCCATGTATCATTGAAGTAGACAAAAATGATTTGCTAATCACGATCTGATAGGAACTTCAGAAAGCGGTTCTTGGCCAGATAGGAGGAAAATCTATTTGTCTAGTGGCTGCAATATAGGAGTGCAGTTTCTTATGTTGTTCGCTGAGAATCCTAGGAAAGCAAATGTAGCTGTAGATAGTTTAACTGGACATGCTAAAAGGAAGATCGCTAGAAAGTGGTCCACACTAGGCTTCTCTCTCTCTCTCTCAACCACCGTGTTTGGTCGTCTTCTCAAGCCCGCCAGGACAGACTGGAGCCGCTCTTGCCGGTGATGCTAGCTGGAGTAGGCAAAGGGAGGGCGCCCGTAGTAGCTATAGGGTTTGTTTTTCTGTAGGTTTTCCCTTCATGGCGTTTGAGGGTAGGTTGGTGGTCCAGCGACTAGATCCACCATGCCATGGATCCTCTAGGCTTCGCTGTGTCCAGCCAGTGGTAGGTGGCGGCACAGGCAGAGCTGGAAGATCCCTGCATCCCTTCTAAGAGCAATTCCAATAGTACAGCCGGCAAGCCGGCTATAAGGTCATCTGTAGCCAGCTTATAGTCAAGTAGTACAATAGTTATCTTTAAAGATTTAATACTTTATATGTCAATGGCCCACTTACATACTCACATAGTGACTAGGAGCACGCGCAAGAGCTGGCTATTGCATGAGAGTCCACCTCTTTTCTCTCACCTCTTCTCTATCATCCAACTAAGCAAAACAATACTAGTTTAAGCCTTATAGCCAGCTGACTAGGACTTATTGTACTTGCTCTAATAAGGTCTGCCACTAGAGCTTTGATTTGTGGGCGGAGGACCCCGCCTGGCTTGGTTCATATGTGATTCGAGTTGTGGTGGTGCTCTCGTGGAGAGAGCCGAAGGCGACAACATCGAGGAACGCCGTTGGCTCCCTCAATAAGGTCTGTTTCTTTGGGGCTGGAGGTCGGTGGCGCTGCTCTCCCTTTTTGATGGCCGTGGTGGCGAGGAGAAGGGTTGATGTGGTGTCGTGGTCTGCAGTTACGCAGGAGATCGTGGAGTTCGTCCTACTGCGCAAGTTTAAAGTTTATCCTCGATGCCCCAAGATTGGCTGCCGACCCAAGGTGCTGGTGGACAATAGCTTCAGGACTTGACGTCGCATCGCGCCAGGTGTTATTCAACCTCCATCGGAGGCCCTTTGAAGGTCTCGCAACGGCGCCCATCTTGCTCCCTGCACCAAGTGACCTGATCCCTAGTGCCAGTGGTAGCCAAGGCCGCTGCTTGAGGCCTATGCTTGTTGCCAGTGTCAGAGGATCGCTTTTTTTCTTTTTCAGTTTAAGGTCTATTCAATAAATGACAAGGACCTTCTTCGGCTTGTTTTATTTTCTAAAGGTCTTTATATAATTTGTACCGTACTGCTACAGTATCCAGGCCCTTTGGGGCCTATCCCTCAAAACAAAAAGACAAGCTAAAGGGCCCTTGTCAATTATGTCGCATAAGAAAACCCTAGATTATTTACTTCCTTTGTTCTAAAATATAATATATTTAGTCTTTTTTTTAAATTATGTATACGTATGTTTTAAAAACATCTTATAATTATAAATGGAAGGAGCATATGTTCTAGCTAATGATGCATACTACCCTCTCATATCCATATTACTTGTCGCTGAATTGGATGTATCTAGCACTAAAACATGCTTAAATATATCTATTTTCACGATATGAATCGAAGAAAGTAGTACCAAATAAAAAATCAGTCCGGGATGGCTTTTCATAAAAAATACTCTACATAAAAAACGCTAGTCTTGCTGCAAATGAAAACTAGCTACTCCTTCCGATCCATATTAGTTTGACTTAGATTTATCTAAATTCAAATATATAGCGTTAGATACAAATCAACAAATATGAATGGAAGGAACCATGCAAAAAAAAAAGTACTTTCTCGTCGGTCGGCACGGCCGTTTGTGTCAGAGAGTTGCGGTCCTGTGACGCCGGTGGGCAGCAGCGCCTCCAGGCTGCCGCCGACGAACGGGCACCCCGGCAACACCTCAAGGCAAGCCGTCTCCTCATCGAAACGAAACCCTAGCCGCCGAACCGCGATCCCCACCCCCTCCATCAGTCCCCACGAACCCACCCCAGAGATCGTCGATCCAATGCTGACGCCACAGAAGAGGCGCCGCCGCACGAACTCCGGCGCTGACGGAGGCGCGTTGTTAGCGAGGTACCAGTCACTCGTCGCCTCGCGCCTCGCGCCTCGCCGGGCTGCAGTTACCACTCAGCGCCGACGGCGGCGACGAGCCGTGCTCGGTCGACCGCCCAGATCTCCCTTCCGCTGAAACCCTCGAAGCCCTTACCAGTCGTGACTTCCTAGACGACGAAATGCGAGATGCCCTGGTGGAATTCAAGGTCCACAAGTGCTTGAGCGACCAAACCCACGGACGACGAGATTCCAGAGAATTTCGTCCGGCCGATGTTGCCATGGATTCAGCGGACTCGGGTGATGATATTCCCGACGAGCAGTTTGTCAAAGACTGTGAAAAGCTGCTCTCTCGTAGAACTCCAGTTGATGATTATGCTAAACTGGATGGACAGCAGCTCAAGGAGCTCGATCTGAGTCATGCCCGTTTTCGCATCAAAGCTCTCCTGGTCAGTCCGGTACCATTGCTCATATCTCTCTATCCATCAATCACATGCATATTATGCACCTATAGTTGTTAACATGAAAGTCCATCATACACATATTGTTTACCCTCTTATGCACCTTTGTATATGCATAGTTGTTGAAAGGCAAGGCAATTGACAAGCTGGACGCTGCTGCTTTGGAACACAAGTACCCTCCTGAGCTTATTGTGGAGAACTCTTACTTTCTGGGCTACTGTAATCATAACGCCTTTGGTTGGTTTTTCGATTGGGACCTCTGTCAACTTGCTTCCTTGACCGACTACCAGCGGCTAGTCCTTACTAATTATGTAAGTACTCACACCTTTCAGTTAAGTTTATGCATCTAGGTTTGATCTGTGCTAACTTATCCCGTAACAAGTTTCTTCCTCTTTTTTTCCCTCTGAATGGGTTATGCCAAATCTTTTCTTTATCTGTTGTTCAAAACCTGGAATTCTTTTAGCATGGCCTTGTGTGAGTAACCTCTGAATTATACAGGGTAAGGAAAATATAATGAACCTATCAACATAACAACTTCTTGAGATTAATCACATTTAGAATGTGTGCTTGCAAAAAATTGTTATAATTTGTGCGCTGTATAAGAAAAAGATACATTTTTTTCTTTATCTGTTGTTCAAAACCTGGACTTATTTTAGCATGGCCTTGTGTGAGTAACCTCTGAATTTTACGGGATAAGGAAGATATAATGAATTTATCAACATAACAACTTCTGAAGAATGTGTGCTTGCACCTTTTTTTTTCCCATACTTCTGGGAGCACAACATTTCAACTAAAAGAAGATTTAACACACAGAGGCAGTTATTGAAACAACAAGGCCTACAAACCCCAAGAGGTGCACCAGCAGATAGCTCCGAAAAAATAGTACTTCCTTTTTCTGTAGATTGCAAGTACAGACATGTTTGCCTAATTTTTTGAGATTACAACTATTTTGGCATGCTCTAGTACTATATTTTCTTTTTTGGAATGTCTTGAAGTGCAGAAGTTCCCAAATCAATATTATGTGCCCGCATATAATTTTAAGAGATAACAAAAATCCATGTTTTATGCACAGGAATTGTTATTTACAAGAGAGATATAATATATTGATTTCCTTCCTTGTGCAGGGTGGCGATGCGTATCAAGATCGGAACCTTTACCGGTCATATTATAACAACCCTGAAACCGATAGAGATTATCTACTTTACTGGAAAACAATTACGGAGAAACTTAAAGTATGCATGTTACTAGAATCAGCTAATCCAATTTTAAAACTTTGTTTAATATTTGTTTTATTGTTGGACTGGCGGCATTTTTCTTTTGACAGTGGATTGAAGGTTACATTCATAGAGGAAGGACTTCTGATGAGGTAAGCATATATTGTCCCCACAAGTGTACTCTTGTTTTGTTATTTTGGTTCAGGAACCTGAACCCTGAGGCTTCATATGAAAAAAACATGACTCCACAAAACCATAGGATGACAATAAATCTGCATGCGAAAAACGACAAAAAAGCTGTAGCATCACACTAACTTTTCTGTTTTACTATTTAGTGGGAGAAAATGAAGATGAAAGCTAGGCACCAAGCAATTAGGGTCGCGACTGACTTTGACCATATTCATCGGGACCTAGCTGGTAATGGTTTCGAGGTATGGTTCCTCTGTTCCTTGCTTATTTAGATGGGTGGCATCGCGTATAGTTGTATTTAACAAGTTAATTCTTTTGATTCAATTCAGGAGTTTATATGGAACACATTTTATAATGTCCTGGAGCTGAAGGATCTTGATGGTGTCTTTCTTGAGATTTGGAAGCTGGTCATCAGGAATCAGGTTAGCATCAGTCTTTATTCGTACTTGAGAACATTACATATACTTAGCGAATGTTGTTATCGTGCGGAAAGTTCAGGTTTGTTTCAGAGAGGCTGTGAAGAAAGTTTATGGCATGAAGAAGTTTCCATCACGGGAACAATGTATGAAGGACGCACTGGACAACAAGTACAGAATGGAGAAGGTAGCTTACCGTTGTGCACAGACGATCACTAATTGTTAGTTGATATATCTGTTATAGTGTTAATATTCTGATCTTCTGTAGTTCCGCCTGTGCACGGTTGGCATTACTGAACAAGTAAGTGCAGTATGGTGTGGTCTTGATTCCAGTGGTGTAATGTTACAAATATTTTTGTATCTGATGGCACAATAACTTTTGTTTCTAGATTCCAGATTATAGAGCTCGTGAGTTGATTGCGCAGCAAATTAAGAACAAGGTATGTATGCCTAATGATGTAGATGGATCAGCACAGGTGGTTGTGAGGTTTTGCATGTACTTATTAAATTTTATTTTCAGTATTCGAGGCTGCGGACCTATGAGCAGTACGCAGAGAAGAAGCTAAAAAATGCAGAGTACCTTGGACTGATTGGCAAGACATCCACATAGTTTCATTTGTTGCTGCATGCCATTTGTGCCAGGTGGCTCTAGTCATCTTTGCATTAGGATTCTACTAGGGAAACAGAACTTCAATATCCCAAGCAAACCATGGTTCGTACTGCCACTGGATGTATTGTATGGAAAAATGCCACTCCCTCCGATCCATATTACTTGTCACTAAAATGGATGTATCTAGACATGTTTTAGTGCTAGATATATCTATTTCAATGACAAGTAATATGGATCGGAGGGAGTAGTATGTATTTTGGTATCACCCGCCACACAGACTCCTGAAATGTCAGGCAACTGCTAGTTTAATTGAGCATGCACTTCTGTAGCTCTGAAATAATACTAGTAGGAAAGCTCGCCAAGCGGCACGCCACGCGTCTGAGGAAAATTTGGTTCCTATATATTCTTGAGGATTTCCGGAAGAACTTTGGAGAGTCAGAGGACAGCAAACGATGATGCCAGGTTTGTTTATCCAGTGATGCGTTAACAAAGTACCAGGTTTGTTTATTCAACCAGCTTGAATGTTTCTTGTTGAGTATAAGAAGCTCTGGGCTCTTGCGGGGTAGCTTTGGAAGATGTAAATGCACATCTGCCAGTTGAGCGAGTGCCTTGGAATTCTTTTTTCATAATCTTTTTCTCTTTGGCCATGAATACTTATGATTGTAGGCTCTGCATGTAGGCGTATGTGACAGATATTGCTTTGGACACCCATTCTTATCAAATAAACTCTTTGCTTGACATTAACATGATCTTGCTTTCTTCAATCCGAAATTGTTTCTAACTCAAGTTCTCGGCAAATGCCGCCGTGAGGCACAGTTTCAGATGGTAATGACGTAATAGTGCCCCATTCACTGATCATATGTCTCCTGTCACCGGTGCAACCTTAGTTGCAAATTAGGGACAAGAAACATATTTTCCTTACTAGGTATAATTCCTTTCGGGTACTCCAGGTACTAACATGGTTTGCGCTGCTCACCGCAAAAGAAGTAGCATGGTCAATGAAGAATTAATTCTCCCTTATAATATGATATCTGCCCCCAATCAATTAAATTCCTTATGCTGGGGTCTTTTCTGTTGTGCAGTTCACATGCAAAATTATTCTCAGCAAAGTTACTTTTAATTTTGGCTCCCCGCATATAGAATAAAGAGTTAATGGTTAGATTCTTTACATGGTTTACGCCTAATAATTTGACAATCATAGATGAGGCGTGGGTATGGACTTGTTGTCTTCTAGTCAGTCCTTATGGGCTAACTTTGTTCTCTATCTTTCGAGACAGAAATCTTTTTCATTCTCAAACAAAATCATTTTTCGAAGACCATTACCTAGAAGCACTCTTCAGGCTCATTTGGTGGGAATTACTGCCTCCAAAAAAAACATCAGGTCAATTGTTTGAAACAAAAGCTGGCTTTTGCTAAAATCCTAACACATCATCTATTGTGAAGTTTAAACTATACGTAGTGGAGATCCTTGTATGCAACCAAATGGTTGGTGTGCCCCTAGTTATCAGGGGTATTTCTGCAAATTCTGAGCATGGTTTCACCTGTGAAACAATTCTTGCTTTGTCAATAATTTATATGTTTGCTTTCCAGTTGCTTTCTTTTGCAGGATACTGCGGAGGCCGACAGTTGGTGAAAATGCAGAGGGACTTGGATGAAACCAGGATTATTTTCGTAAGTGATGCTATTACCTATGAGCTAATATAATTTGTTCCTCCTGCAGCCTAAGATGTGCACGAAACGGTATGTGTATTTGCATTTGGTATTTAGTAAGGAGGATTGTGCTATCTTTTATATGCTTTCTATTTAATTAAATCACGAGGAAAATTAAACATTTGGCAGAAAATGGGATCCCCGTAGTGTTGGAAACACCTCTGGTATCTTGTATGGCCAGTCCACCACTAGTAAATTCTCTCGTGCTATATGTGGTGTGATCGGTTCTAATGCTTGGCAGCCTTTCACAAAAGAATATCTTGCTAGCTTCCAAACATTTCTGGCAGTAGCGGTAGTCCCTGCTTCTGAGCACCACAACATCTCACCTCAATCAACAGCTAAGACCAGGACAAGCTGATGAGCATACAAGAGCCCCTGCTCGCCGTGGGGCACGGCAAGGACGACCGAGAGAATGCCGCGGAGGCGAAGCGGCTGCTGTGGCTGGCAGGGCCGCTGGTGGCAAGCGGCCTCCTTCGGAGCGCGCTCCAGATGGTGTCCGTCATGTTCGTTGGCCACCTCGGCGAGCTTCCCCTCGCCGGCGCCTCCCTCGCCACTTCCCTCGCCAGCGCCACCGGTTTCTGCTTGTTTGTAAGCACGCACCCTCACTCACTGCCATGAATGCAAAATTCTGTACAAAATGAATTTATTACGCTTTATGACCAATCGATCAGATTGGAATGTCGAGCGCACTGGACACGCTGTGTGGGCAAGCGTTTGGGGCGCGGCAGTACCACCTCCTGGGCATCTACATGCAGAGCGCGATGGTGGTGCTCGCGCTCACCTGTGTCCCAGTCGCCCTCGTCTGGGCCAACACCACCCAGATCCTCCTGTTCCTCGGCCAGGACCAGGCCATCGCCGCGGAGGCCGGCGCCTACGCGCGGTGGCTCATCCCGTCCCTCGTCCCGTACGTGCCCCTCGCCTGCCACATCAGGTTCCTGCAGGCACAGAGCATTGTCCTGCCCGTGATGGCCAGTTCTGCCGTCACGGCGCTGGCCCACATCCTCGTGTGCTGGACGCTCGTGCACAGGGCCGGCATGGGGAGCAGAGGCGCTGCACTGAGCAACACTGTCTCCAGCTGCGTCAACCTGGCCATACTGGTCCTGTATGTCAGGGTGTCGAGCGCCTGCAAGCGGACTTGGACTGGGTTCTCCATGGAGGCGTTCAAGGAGCTGCGGCGGTTCGCCGAGCTCGCCGTCCCCTCGGCCATGATGTTTTGCTTGGAGCAGTGGTCGTTTGAGCTGCTCGTGCTGCTCTCGGGTCTTCTGCCCAATCCAGCACTTGAAACCTCCGTATTGTCGATATGGTACTCCTCATTAGTTAGTTCTTGCATATTTACTTCAGCAATTCGTCACCGCAATGATCTCCCTCCCTCTCTCTAAATTCTGCAGCCTTAATACTGGCGATCTCATCTTCATGGTGGCATCTGGTCTCTGCACATCCATAAGGTGTGGTGTCTCGTATTCAGCAGCATCCACTATATGTATATATATATATATATATATATATATAATGTTCCTTTTATGGACTGACCTGATCTCTGTTTTTCCTCTGATCTGAAGCACACGTGTTTCGAACGAACTTGGCGCCAGGCATCCACAAGCAGCTAAGCGGGCAACCAAAGTAGTCATATGCATAGCCTTGTCCGAAGGACTGGTGATTGCGATAGCAATGATTTTGCTACGCAATTCCTGGGGCTATGTGTACAGCAATGAGCTGGACGTTGTAAGCTACATTGCGCGAATGATACCCATTCTCGCTATATCATACTTCATAGATGGCCTCCACAGTTCTCTGTCAGGTAAATAAATTTCTCCTTCCTTTTTTTCTGTCAAAAAAAAAAAGCACACAAGTTCTCCTTGCAGGCTGCCACCTTATAAAGATCATAATTGAGGCCCCATCTCAGTCCTGATATGAACCGAATCCTGTGATATTACAAATACTCTAATTAACCATCAAGTGTTGGACTGAACAATCAGGAACATGTGCTCATTGTCTGAACGTACTTTTCAGGTGTGCTAACAGGATGTGGCAAGCAGAAGATCGGCGCACGTGTCAACCTCGGAGCATTCTACTTGGCCGGCATTCCCATGGCGGTGTTTCTTGCATTTGTCCTCCATCTGAACGGAATGGTACTTGAGTAAAATCTTTCAGCATCCATCTATTTTAGCACATTCACAACCTGGATATCTCTGCAAGACCGAAAACATCTTGTGCTTTTCGCAGGGTCTTTGGCTAGGTATCGTCTGCGGAAGCATGACCAAGCTTTTGTTCCTCCTGTGGATCACAATGTGTATAAACTGGGAGAAAGAGGTATGTTTATTAGTGTTTCACCAAACATGTTTACTAGTATGGTCTTGGTACTTGTTTTGGACAGCCAGTTGTGATGCATCTTCTTGTTCAGGCAATTAAGGCAAAAGAAATGGCGATACGGTCATCTCTTCCGGTAGCATGAGGAGATAGTATGATGCTGCCATGTCACTCCTTGGCTCGCTATTCAGACATCCACTACGGCTGCTTGCCTTATGCATTAAGGAAGGAGAACTCCACTAGGGTGGCTTGATTTAAGCATTAAGGTTCCTTCCACTATGAATAAGACCATAGTTTTCGGATTTTCTTTTCTTTTGGCTTGAGGGTTTGTGCGCATCTAGTCATGCAGAGGCCGGGTGTAAGCTCTCTTGTTTGTATTGTCTTTATATGACTTTTGAGTTAATAAAACCACTTTATCGGAAAAATTAGCTCCAACAGCATGGCATTAAGGTGGCTTCCATTAGGCCTTGATTGGAATTGATACGGCGTATCATCCTTGTTCTGTATAAAAGATGGAAGAGTGATCTTCTATTTGCCTTTACCATAACAATCTTCCGTTGATATATAGCCAGACCCTTTTGCTTTGAGCTGTGAGTTCATGCTCCAGAGACATAAATCTTGTGCCTATACCTCTTATTTTGACATATGATTGTAATTTCCGTCAAAACAAAATCGCTCCATTTTATTCTTGCATTTTGACAAGCATACTATTGTTTAATTGAACTAGCTTGGTGATCCGTGCAATGCTGCGACAAATATTTTAAAAGTTGTGTAAGATCACTCTTCCTACTTTTAACTTCACCTAGACCTTGTTATCATTCTTCTAAATCTGTGTATTGTAGTGTTATTGGTATTGCACTTTTCTTTTTATAAGTCACGGTGGTGGTACACCTGATCTATATTTATGTTGTGTAAATCAACCTCTTTCATTCGAAAAGGAGAGAAATCCCCGGTCTCTACACAAATGATTCATCTAACTGAATTCTATTATAATTGCAATCGATCTTTCTAATTGCGTGACTATATATAATTTCTGTTATGTTTGTAAAGAGCTGCACCGAGTCAGACAAAGCCACCCACCCAGCCTTTCACAATTTGTAATCGTAATAAAAACTATAACCGCAAAAAACTGCTTATGAATTTAGTGGAAACATATACTTTCTTTTGAACAAAGAAAGGGCTACCAAGGACCCATAAACTGCACAAACTTGAGAGATGGGGTCCCAAATTATAGGGAGTACCACGAATAAGTAAGAACATACAACACAATCCCCATGTATTGCAAAAGGGACCCTAATTTCAAGATGTAGATCACAACTCGGCACTTCTTATCAACTAATATTGCACATGATCTTCAGATCATGGCCACCCGCTGCATCACCGGGGACATCACCACTTGGGATGAATTGGCGCTAAGAGAGAAGAAACCGCGGAAAATCAGAAAATGCCTTTGTGCAGAGTGAGCCACCCTTTTGGCTAAAAAACACAACAAAAATGAAACCGATGGAAGTGTCATCGCCATTTGGATTGTGCTCTGGTTTGCAGATTTGGAGTACAAAACTTTTTTGAGCTCACAAATTTACTTTGTAGACATATACATGTCAGTGTCTTTTGGTTTTGTGCAAATTTTGATTAAGGAAACACAAATAAATCGTGCCCTGTGTTAGAAAGGCAAATTGAGTGTCAAATATATTGCTTATTTACATCACTGAAGTTTGTTTTTAATTGGAGATACATACGTGTTGATATTTTGCATATAAATTTGCATGATCATGTATTTGTAAAAAAACCAAATACACAATAATTTAGAATTATTATTTTGAAATTACTCCCCCCGTCTCAAAATTAATGTCTTTGGTTTTTCAAAATTTGAGTGAATCTATATACTAAATAGTGTCTAGATTCAGCTAATTTTTAACAAATTTGACACATCTATTTTGAGACGGAGAAAGTACTACTCATACTGTATTCAAGAGTTAAAACTTCATGTTTTTTTTACCAAATCCTCGTAACGATATTAGGAAAACTAGCGTTTGAAACCGATCGACGGTACCTTGCCGTCGATCGGCGCGGCTGACTGTGTTGCGGTGTCTGTAACGCCGGTGGACAGCGGCGCCATCGGTTTGCCTCCGACGAACGGGCATCCCTCGCCTCCGGTAACGCCTCAAGAGTCAAGCCAAGCAGTCCCCTCTTCCACAAGAAACCCTAGCCGCCGAACCACGATCTCCTCCCCCTCCGTCCTCACGAATCCACCCAACCTGACATCGTCGATCCGATGCCTCCTCGCCGCGAAGGATCCTCCCGCCGGCGCCGTGGTAAAGAGGGCGAACCATTCTCTCGATCCCTTGTCGAATCGGATAGCAGCAGCAGCAGCACGAATTCTGGTGATGATTGTGGCGCATCGTTGCCGAGGTACCAGTCACTCCTCGCCTCACGGCTCGCCTATCTGCAGCTACCGCCCAGCGCCGACGGCGACGACCCGGGTTCAGTCGACCCCCGGGATCTTACTCCCCGTGAAATCGTCCTAGCCCTTACCCGTCGTCCCTTCCTAGACGACGAGATGCTGGATGCTCTGGTGGAATATCAAGTCCACACGTGCTTGAGCGGCGAAACCCAGGGACAAGATTCTGGAGAATTTCATTCGGCCGATGTTGCCATGGCCTCGGCAGACTCGGGTGATGATATCCGCGACGAGGACTTCCACAAAGATTGTGAGAAGCTGTGGCCTCGCAAAACTGCAGTTGATGAACATACTAAACTTGACGGACAGCAGCACGACGAGCTCTATCTGAGGCATGCCTATTTTCGCATCAAAGCATTCCTGGTACCCAATGCTCCTCCTACCTGTCTATCCATGTCCATCAATCACCTACATAATTTCACCCTCTTATGCACTTACCTTACCTGCCTATGTATCTCTGCAGTTATTGAAAGGAAAGGCAATTGACAAGCTGGACGATGCTGCTTTGGAACGCAAGTACCCTCCAAATCTTGTCGCGGAGCACTCTTACTTTCTGGACTACGAGCGTGACGATGCGTTTGGTTGGTATTTCGACTCCGACCTCTGTAAACTTGCTTCCTTGACCGACTACCAGCGGCTAGTCCTTTTTAATGGTGTAAGTACTCACCACTTTCAGTTAAGTTATGCATCTACATTTAACATGTCTGCTTCAGTTCCCGTCCCCTGCGGTTGTCTTTCCAGTCTCGAGCAGTTTAGCTGTTTAGTTTGTCTGAGCCCTCTTCGAGTGGCTGTTCGTCTCTCGTTCCTGTGGTTTGTGTTTCCGGTTTGTTCCGGCATACTCTGTACCAGCTGTTGCTGGTGATCCCTGTTTGTTGTACTCGTTTCGGTCCTTTGGGACTTTATTTATAAAGCCGGGCTATATGCCTTTTATTAAAAAAAATATGTACTCACTCATCTCGTAACCTGTTTCCTCTTCTTTTTCCCCTTTGAGTGGATGATGGGCAAATATTTTCTTAATCTGTCTTTGAAAACCTTGACTTCTTTTAGCATGTCCTTATGTGAGTAACTTTGAGTTCTACGTGGAACTTATGAACATTACAGCTTGTGGAGATTAAGCACATTTAGAATGTGTGTTTTCAAAGAATTTGTTATAATTTGTGTGATGTACAAGAGAACAAAAAATAATGATATACCTTTTTAACCATACTTCTGGGTGTACAACCTTTCAATGAGAAAACAATTTACTATACAGAGGCAGTTTTTGAAAGAGCAACACCTATAAACCCCAAGAGGTCCACAAGCAGACTGCTCCAGAAATAGAGTACTATCCATTTTTTTGTAGATTGCGTGTGCAAACTGTTTGGCCGGATTTTTTGAGATCACCTATATTCTGACATGCTCTAATACTATGTGTTTTTTTTTTTTGGAATGTCTTGAAGTGCAGAAGTACTCAAATCAATAAATTGCATCTTGCATATAATCCTAAGAGATAAAAAAAATCCACGTACATGACTTGTTATTTGCAGGAGAGGTATAATATGGTGTTTCCTTTCTTTTTCGTGCAGTGTGGCGATGAGTACGACAATTGGAGCCGTTACCGGTTGTTTTATAATACCCCTGAAACTGATAGGGATTATCTACTGTACTGGAAAGCACTTACAGAGCAAATTAAAGTATGCATGTTACCGCAACAGCTAATCCAATTTTAAAACTTTGTTTAATATTTCTCTTAGTTTTGGACTGACAGCCTTTTGTTCTTCACAGTGGATTGAAGCTTACATTCATAGAGGAAAGATTTCTGATGAGGTAAGTATATATTGACCCCACGAATGAATTCTTGCTCTGTTATTTCGGTTGACTCCACAAAACGAGGGAATGGCAACAAATCTGTACAAACACGGTAGCCTCACAGTAACTTTTCTGTTTTACCATTTAGTGGGAGAACATGTGGATGAAAGCCAAGTACCAAGCAATTAGGATCGCAACTGACTTTGACAATATTCATCTAGATCTAGCTTCTCTTGGTTTCCTGGTATGATTCCTCTGTCCCTTGCTAATTTAGATGGTCAGCTTTGGTTATGGCTGTATTTAACAAGTGTATTCATTTGATTTAATTTAGGAGTTTATATGGAGCACACGTATTAATGTCTTGTTGCAGAAGGATCTTGATGGTGTCTTTTTTGAGATTTGGAAGCTGGTCATCAGGGATCAGGTTAGCATTATTGTACATCCGTCTTTATTCAGACCTGAGAACAAATGGTTCCATACACTCCTGAGAGTCATACTCCTACTCGTCAAATACCACATAGATGAATCAATCATACCTCTTTATAATTTTCAGTATATATGTATGTATATATAGGCTTAGCGAATGTTGTTATCTCCCTTGTGGAATGTGCAGGTCTGTTTCAAAGAGGCTCTGAAACAAGTTTATGACCTGAGGAAGTTTCCTTCACAAGAACTATTTATGAAGGTCGAGCTGGATGGCAAGTTCAGTATGGAGAAGCAAGTGGGTTACTGTTGTGCACATGCGATCATTATTAATTGATATATATCTCTGTTATAGTTTTGATCTTTCCATCTTTTGTAGTTTCGCCGGTGCACAGTTGGCATTACTGAGGAAGTAAGTACAGTACGGTGTTGTCTTCATTAATTCCAGTGGTGGAATCCTATACATACTTTTGTATCTGATGGCACAATCATTTCTATTCTAGGTTCCAGAATATAGAGCTCGTGAGTTGATTGCACAGCAGGTTAAAAACAAGGTACGTATGTATGCCTGACGATGTAGATGGATCAGCACAGTTTGATTGTTAGTTTTTTAATGTACTTATACTATGTTTTATATATTTTTAGTTGGTGTTGAGGCACGGTTATGAGCAGTACGCAGAGAAGAAGCTAAAGGTTGCGGAGTACATTGGACTGATTCGCAAGACATCAACATAGTTTCTTTTGTCGCTGCATGCCTTCCATAGTGTGTGGTTCTTGTTCTAATTTTATTAAGAGGAGTTTGGACGATGTGACTCTGATTATCTTTGCATTAGGATTCTACTGAAACAAAACTGCAATATATCCAAAGCAAAACTAGGGTTCATACTGCCAGTGGATGTATGGGAAAATGCTGTGCATTTACCCGACAAGCAGACTCCTGAAATGTTAGGCAACTGCTAGTTGGATTGACCACAAACTTCTATATCAGTGAGTTTGGAGAGTTAGGGAGGACAGAAGAGATGATGCCACCCAGCCTTACCGCAGGTTTGTTTGTTTAACCAGCTCTAATATTTTCTATCACTGCATGAGTTGGTATTTGTTGTGGGGTAGCTTAAGAAGATGTAGATACATATATCTGCCAGCTGAGTGAGTGCCTTGGATTTTTAGTTCATATTCATTTTTCTTCGACAGTGAATAGTGACGATAGTTGGCTCTGTATCAAGGGGAATGTGGCGCTTAAAGATACTGCAACTTATAGAGCAAGCAAGCCATAGACAGCGTTTACAGAGCCATTCTTATGAAATGAATACTTTGCTTGACATTCACAATCTTTACGCTTTCTTCAAGTCCAAATTTGTTCTATCGCAATTTCTCAATGATATATAGCCACGAGGCACAGGTCGTATTGTAATGACAGAATAGTGCCCCACTTATTGTTCATATGGGCTCTGCCGCTGGTGCATCATTTTATTAGAAATTGGAGACAAGAAAACACATTTCTGATACTAGGTTTAATTCCTTCTGCTGGTTCTGTAGTGTGATTGTACATTCTGAGCTATTTTTCTCGGCAAAGCTACTTCTAATTTTGGCTACCTACGTATATAATTTTTTTGCTTCGATGATGTGTAGAATACTTTCTGTTGCAGGATACGAGAGAGGAAGACAAGTTGCTGAAAAATCAAAGGGACTTACATGAAACCAAGACTATTCTTGTAAGAAATGGTAGCACCTATGAACTACCATGTTCCTTAGCCTAGCCGATGCTTGCATGTCCTTTTGGGTGGATGTGCGCGAAGGATGACGTGTATTTTCAGTTATGGTTCAGTAAAGATTATATTTAGTTTATCTATTTATTTCTAACATGAAAAATTAACCATGTTGCTACTTAGCCCATGTATTTTCTTTTCCATTATTTGGTAATTTGCCGAGTTCAGATATTTCAGTATTGTTGCGCCATGAGTGAGCTGCGCAAATCTTAGTGGATTTACAAGCCAACGTGCACATGTTGTGTGTTGTGCAAATCTTTGATTTAGATGAACAAATATGGTGTGCAGCTTATGGAAGTCCGAATTTGAGCCGGAGCAGGGCTACTACATGCTGTTTGGTTTGTCATGTCAAATTTCATACCCATTTGTTTACTAGCTTCTCATAGCACACTGTGTACGAAGTCAAACATACAGGAGTTGAGTTCTATTGTGGGGAATGAATCAATTATCTCTGCCATTTTTTGCTGATTTTTTTTTGTATAATTTTCACCTTTCCGATATTTGCGTCGTCAATATTCATACCATAAATAACTATATTATTACTACGTTTTAAGCTATTTTATATATCATCTGACCCTATTTGTTCCGAATTTGTTTCGACTAGAGCTTCAGTTGCAAATATTTATGCGGATGTTGTCAAAGTATTTTATTTCGGTGGAGAGTCACGCTCTGTTTCGAGTCAAACAACACACGACGGTTGACGTCAACTCGTCACGACACGGAAAATTACAAAGGTACCTTGCCGTCGTCGGCGTGGCCGCCTGCGTCTGTGACGGCGGTGGGCAGCGGCGCCGCCGACGAACCGTGTACCCCTCCCCTCCGGCGACACTCCAAGCCAAGACAAGCTGTGTCCTAATCCGCACGAAATCCTAGCCGCCGAATCGCGATCCCCATCACGAATCCCCTATTGTGGTCCTCGATCAGATGCCGGCCCAGCAGAAGAGATCCCCCGGCGAAGGATCCGCCCGCCGATGCCGCGGTGAAGATGACGCGTCGCCGGCCGGCTCCCTTGCCGAATCGGACACCACGCCCAGCAGCAGCAGCAGCTGTACCACCAATTCCGGTGTCGGCGCCGGCGCACCGTTGCCGAGGTACCAATCGCTTCTCGCCGACCGTCTCTCCGGGCTGGACCTACCGCCCACCGCCGACGGCGTCGACCCGGACCCCGCCGACCGCCCAGACCTCCCTTCCTGTGAACTCATCGAAGCCCTTACCCGTTCTTCCTTCCCAGACAACGAATTGCGAGATGCTCTGGCAGAACATCAGGTCCAAAACCACTTGAGAGACGAAACTCTGACGACTACCACTGATCACACGCAAGAAACCAGCGCCGTGTATTCGGTGGAGGATGATATCCCCTACGAGGAGATCGTCAAAGATTCAAGGCAGCTCAAGCCTCGTTGAACAACTCTGGTCGACGAATACGATAAACTGGATGATCCAGAGGAGATCGATGAGCCCGAGCTGAAGCGTGCCTTGTACCGCATCAAGGCTCTCCTGGTTAGTCCCTGACCCCAAATGCATGCTCCTATCATATCCATCTATCGATCAATCATGTACTAGTACACAACTTACCCTCTCTTATGCACATATATATAGTTGTTAAAAGGAAAGGGAATTGACAAGCTGGACGACGCCGCTCTCGAGAGCAAGTACCCTCGGGAGCTTATCGTGGAGAACTCCTACTTTCTCGGCTACGAGAACCACGAAGCCTTTGGTTGGTATTTCGATTCCAAGCTCTGTGAGCTTGCTGCCTTGACCGACTACCAGCGGTTAGTCATTTTTAATCATGTAAGTACTCTTGGCTGGCTACTTTCAGTTCAGTAACGCGTCCTTATTTGATCTGTACTATGTTTCTTCTGTTTTCCCCTTTAAATGAAAAATTCAGGAAGTATGAATTACCATCCCTCTTTTTTAGCATGTCTTTATATGATTAACCTCTAGGTTCTACTGGGAAAGGAAAAGATTAAACTTACAGCTTGTTGTGATTAAGCACATTTTAGAATGCCTGCTTGCTGCATGTACAAGAAAACGAGAAAAAAATGATGCCCTATTTCCTAGACTGCTGGGGAAACAGCCTTTGAACAGAAAAAAATGTCCTCAGTTCCTCAATATAAAAGCAGAGTACTATCTTTTTATTTGTAGATTGTACATAGAAATTGATTTGCCTGATTTCCGAGTTCCTATAGGTTTTGACATGTTATAGTACCATGCGTTTTTTTGGAATTTCTTGAAGTGCAGGAGTACTCAAATCATGTAATGTGCCCGCATATAATCCTAATAGCTAAAATCCATGTTATTTTTTTTTTTGACATGAACTAGCAGGTGCTCTGCTTTTGCATTATAGAGGAGAAATAAAACGTCTGTTGCACATCCGAATGGAGTGAAAAAGCAAACTCATAAGAGAAAGAAACAAACAACACAGCCGCTCTGTAACAACCGACAACCCCGGCGTCTAAGGTTTCAGTCTAGCAAGCCTAATCAACTCGAGGTCGGCCTTAATGAGGCCCGCTACCGTCGCAGCAGAGGTGATCTCATTCTGAAAAATTCTGCGACACCGTTCCTTCCAGACGTGCCAGATGATATAAACCGAGCAGGAAATACCACGCTGCTGCTGATCCGTCTTTCTCCCGCTTCTAGCCTTTTCCCACCAGCTGTTGATCGTCCTAGAGGCCGCGAAGATCTGGATAGCAAGTGGGTGCGAAACCTGAAAGTGTGTCCAAACCTCCTTGGCGAAGGGGCAATGCAGCGCAAGATGTGCCGCAGTCTCGATTTGCTGATCGCAGAAGCAGCATCTGTCGTCATGAGGCCATCCCCTTTTGGCCAGCCTGTCCGCAGTCCAGTTTCTGTTCTGCAGGAATAGCCAGAAGAAAAAATTCACTTTGCCTTCAGCAATAATTGTCCAAGCACGCGACAAGCTCGGCTGCTTGGTCCTGGTGCAGAACTGCGCAGCGTACGCGGACGCGGCAGAGTAGCTCCCATCGGTCGTAAGGTTCCAACGAATGGCGTCACGTCGATCAGCAAGCTGGACAGTTTGGATAGCGGTCCATAACTGCACAAACTCGTCAATCTGCTCCTCCGTGCTGATCCGCTGTAACTCATTCATCCAATGCTTATTGGTCAACGCCTCCCGCACCGTCAGAGATTTTCTATGTGCCAGCTTGAAGAGGGAAGGTGCCATGTCCGCCGGTGCCTCTCCATTCAGCCAGCGGTCGTTCCAGAACCCGGTCAATCCTCCATTTCCAATTAAGATGGTCGTGCAAGCCGAGAACAAACTTTTATCCGTGCGGTCACAGGGCGTTGCCGTACCTTTCCAAGGCCTAATGCTCTCATCCCATCTGAACCATTCCCATCTTAGCCGGAGTGCCCTACTGTGTGCCTGCAGATCCTTAATACCCAGTCCACCATACTCCTCAGGGGCACATACTTTGCTCCAACTCACCAAACATTTGCTACCAGCGATTTGCTCCTCGGGTGCCCAAAGAAAATTGCGCTGCAACTTGTTAAATTGCTTGATAAGCCATGCTTCAGCAGGGAAAACCGTGAGGAAATACGTGGTTGTGGCAGTGATGGCGCTTTTGATCAGCGCCAATCTTCCTTTTTTGCTCAAAAGCTTTCCTTTCCATCCTTTTAGCCTGTTTGCAGCCCTGTCGATCATAGGCTGAACATCGATGCGTCGCGGCTTCCGAAAACCAAGAGGGAGGCCGAGATAGTTGCAGGGTAGACTGCCTCTCTGCCCACCGAAACTTTGCAGTACCTCGTCCATGTCCAAGTGGGCGCAAGCAATAGGGAAGGCCAAGCATTTGTCAATGTTTGTCTTCAGCCCTGACGCCTCACCAAACAGCTTCAGAATCTGCTGAGTAGCCGCAATATCAGACCGCAGTGGATTGACGAAAAGGGCAACATCATCAGCATATACGCTGACCCGCAACCGCGCTGCCTGCAGCAGAAGAGGCGACAGCACCAACTGATCGGTGGCTTTGACAAACAGACGCTGCAGAGGTTCCATGGCCAAGATGAACAACATAGGGGAGAGAGGATCGCCTTGTCGCAGCCCACGCTTGTGTCTGAAAGGCCTTCCCAGACAGCCATTCAGCATAACTCTCGATGAAGAGGAGGCCAGGATGAGGGAAATGAGATCACGCCAGCGCTGACCGAAGCCCATGCGAGACAGCACCTGAAGAAGGAAACCCCAGTCTAAAGAATCAAAAGCCTTTGCAATGTCAAGCTTGAGAAAGATGAGAGGCTCCTTCTTAACATGCGCCAGATGGATAACATTTTTCACATAGAGGAAGTTGTCCTGGATAGAACGGCGCTTGATGAAAGCGCTCTGAGCCGATGAGACCAGATGATTAAGTTCCGGTGCCAGCCTGTTTGCCAACATCTTACAAAGAATCTTAGTAGCACTGTGTATCAAACTCACTGGTCTATAATCTTTGGCATCCGCAGGGTCACTCTTTTTTGGGAGCAGCACAATGTTAGCAGAATTAAGAAGCTGCCATTGATCACCTCTGAGGGAGTGCAGCTGGTTCAGCGCGGCAAGCATGTCCTGACTGATGAAGCTGTAGCAATTTTTGTAAAAGTTACCAATAAAGCCATCTGGACCAGGGGCCTTCTCCCCATGCATCCCGTCAATAGCACCTTTGAGCTCAAGTGCATCAAACGGTCTATCCAGGTGGGAAAGGTTGATATCAGGCAAACCAATCTCATCCCAATTAAGCTCGACAGCCCTGGGTGCTGCTGTTCCCAACAGATTATTGTAATGCTCAAGAAGAACCTCGGCTTTTCTCTCATGCTCCGTGACCAAACCTGTAGGCCCCTGAAGAGAGGAGATGTGGTTTTTTCTCCTCCGGCCATTAGCCCGAATATGAAACAGTCGTGTATTCGCGAAAATCCATGTTATTATGTATGGGATTTTCTGTTCTCAAGCGAAAGCAAGATATGATATGCTGTTTTCCTTCTATTTGGTGCAGTGCGAGGACCAGTATCAAGATTGGAGCCGTTACCGCTCGTATTATAACACCCCTGAAACTGATAGAGATTATCTACTGTACTGGAAAGCAATTACGGAGAAAATTAAAGTATGCATGTTGCCACAATCAGCAAATCCCATTTTTAATTATTCTTATTTTTTTAACTAACAGCTTTTTGTTCTTGAATCTTGACAGTGGATTGAAGATTACATGTATGTTGAAACGTCTTCTCGTGAGGTAAGCATATATGATCCAAAAAATGAACTTCCTTCTGTTATTTTGTAAGGAACCCGGAGCATGGGCTTCGATCCTATGGGAAAAAATGGAGCCAGCAAAGCCATGGAATGGCAACAAATTAATCTTTATAAACACGTGGTGGCACCAAGATAACTTTTCTGTTTTGCTATTTAGTGGTCGAACATCCGGAGGAAAGCTAGCTACCAAGCAATTAGGATTGCAACGGGCTTTGAAAATATTCATCAGGATCTGGCTCTTGTTGGTATCGACGTATGATTCCTTTGTCACGTGCTCAATTAGATGTTCAGCTTTGGTTAGTGTTGTACTTAACAATTGTATTTTTCTGATTCTGTTCAGGAGTTTCTATGGAGCACACGACTTTATGTCTATTACCTGAAGGATCTTGACGGTGTCTTTTTTGAGATATGGAAGCGAGTCATTAAGGAAGAGGTTAGCTTCGTGCACAGGTCTAACTCTGACTTGAGAACATATTTTATTATTATTATGGTCTGAATACTATATCTATTTACTTATGCTTAGTGATGTTTTTATCTTCCTTGCAGAATGTTAAGGATTGTTTTAAAAAATCTCTGAAGGAAGTTTATGACCTGAAGATGTTTCCTTCACGCGAACGGGCTATGAAGTGTGAGCAGACAATTGCGGAACAGGTATGTTACTTCTGTCGACAGACGTTTATTGTTAACTTATATGTCTGTTGCAGTGTTAACATTTTGGTCTTGTTTTGTAGTTTCACATGTGCACGGTTGGCATTACTAAGGAAGTAAGTGTAGAATGGTGTGGTCTTGCATCTAGTTGTGGAATGTTTTAAATATATTCTCGTATCTTATGTCACATTAATTTCTGTCCCTAGGTTCCAGAAACTAAAGCCCGTGACCTGATTGCACATCAAGTTAGACACAAGGTATGTATGAATGCCTGATGATGATATATATTCGACATAGGTGCTCGTCAGGTCTTTCTTCTATTTATGGTAATCTATTTTCAGTTGGCGATGACGCGAGGATATGACCATTACGCCAGGAAGAAGCTTAAAGTTGCAGAGTACATTGGACTAATTGGCAGGACATCCCCGTAATTTTATTGGTTGCCTTCCCTCTGACCTCTATTATGTGTAGCTTTTTTGTTATAATAATCTTACTGTAAGAGGATTTTGGATGATGTGACTCTTGTAATCTTGCATTAGGATTTTAGGGAAACAAAGCGGCAATACCCAAACAAAGCATGGTTCATACCACCACTCAGATGTATGGAAAAATTGCTGTGTGTTTTAGTATTACCCATCTCGCAGACTCCTGAAATGTCACCAACTGCTAGTTGGATAGAGCACACACTTCTTTTTGACGAGACAGAGCACAAACTTCTATAGCAGTGAAATACTACTCCCTCCGTTCCAAAATATAAGACGTTTTAGGTTTGTGAAGAAAATGAATCTAGACAAACGTCTTATATTTTGGAACAGAGGGAGTACTAGCTAACAAAGCTTGCCAAGTGGCACGTCTGGGTAAAATTTGATGCCTATATTCTTGAGGACAGCAGAAGGTGGTGCTGCCACTTTGGCGATTTTTGAGTGACGCGTCGACAAAGTCAGGTTTGTTTGTATGACTAATTGCACATCTCTGCCTACTGAACAAGTGCCTTTGAATTCTTTGTTCATAATCATTTTTTGTTCGGCCATGACACTAGACTCTGCATTTAGGTGAATGTGATTTAGATGTATTGTAAGTTATAGAGCAAGACAGTTATAGACATTGTTTGCACACCTGTTCTTATGAAATAAAAACTTCGATTGATACTCATGATCGTTATACTTTGTTCAGTCCAAATTTGTTCTAATACAATTCCTGGGACACAGTTCATGTGGTAATGACGTGATAGTGCCCCACTTTCTGTCTTGTGCCATGAGTTTGATGTGTACGCCCAGCAATGAATCTTGAAACTAGTTATGACTCTGTTCTTTAGTTCGATCTGCAAGATAATTCAACTGTTTTTTTTTTCCGAGAATGTGTCCTCTGTAATTTGGATCTGTCAATTGTCATACTCCCTCCGTCTAAGAATAGATGTCTTAGGTTTTTCAACTTTTGAATAAATCTATATACTAAATAGTGCCTAGATTCATTTAAATTTTGACAAATTTGAGACACCTATTTTAGGACTGAGGGAGTACTATTTATTTATCTGGAATAATTTGGATCATTGCAGCACAAGACCATTGATAGCATTCTGCAAAGAGGTGAACTGTTGGATGGCTTAGTATCGAAGGAAGGTTCTTAATGGGTTATTGTAGTATGCAAGTGACAGAGTGTGCTGTGTGTACCGACTCTGGTTCAAATGAACCTAACACTGCAAGTCGGCACTTGTCTTCGAAGTTCTGCAGTTTCTTGGATGTATGGCACCATAGATCTCTATGGCCCGCCATCGTAACTTTAACCATTGCACTGAAGGTTATGGCCTACTTGTTGCGTAGTACTATAAATATATCTGAATTGTGTAGAGAATGTCAAGAAGGGCCATTGCAATCAGTAACATCTGCTGGTTCCTCATTTGGTTAACATAGAGCAGCTGATGCTCTATGTTCCTCTGCAGATGTTCTACAAGCAGGACCAACTACTCTAACACAACATTTGAGAAATATACAGAAAAAGAGAGTGATAAACTGATAATGATCCGTACGAATAGCAGTTTTTTCCTAGTAGGCAGGCAGATGAAATGCTAAGACGAACAAGAAATGGTCCATACTCATATTTATACAGTCAATAAAGTGGCAGGTAAAAAATAAAACATTTGTAACAGAAAACCAAAGGACAATCAGCTCCTCCCGGAGGACAGCAGAACGGTGGAGAAGAGGAGCAGGAGACTAATCATGGCGGCCCGGGCTCGCACGGGCGCGGCAGCACGGCCTACCACCTGCAGGAAAAGGGAACATGAGCACTGATTGAACATCGCACGGCGACTAATGTCACGTCACATCACGAACAGCGTAAGAGACTGCCGGTGCAGTGCGGATGCATGGACCGAGGCCGGCCGGCCGGCAGGTTGGCACTGGTTAGTATTTGTGTTACCTTGCCGTCGGCGTCTGCGTGGGAGCCGCCGGCGGTGTCGGGGAGCGGGCGCACGGTGGCGGTGTCGGTGACGCCCGTGGGCAGCGGCACGGTGGGGTTGCTGCCGATGAAGGGGTACCCCTCGCCTCCGCTGGCGGGTGCTCCGGCGGGGCGCGCCGCCGCGACGCCCACCGTGGGCTCCAGCGGGAACCCGAAGTGCGGCGTGGTGGTTGTCGCCTGCTGCGGCGGCTCCGGAGCGCCGGAGTAGACCGGCGGCGGGAGGTCGTCGGACCCGGCGCTCGGGGGCGGAGCAGAGTAGCGCGGCGACGCCGGCGCAGGAGCGGAGAGGTGCGGCGGGGATGGCGCCGGCGAGACGATGTGGTGGTGGTGTTGGCGTGGCGACGGTGCGGGGCCGTGGTGGTAGTATCCTCGCCGTGCAGCGGCTGGACCAGGGGTGGGCTGCCACGAAGTTTCGGGAGCAAGAACTCTCAAACATTGTTTGCTGCTTCTGAGCCGGACAGCACAGGCCATACCGAGCTGTAGGAGAACAGAGACGTAGCAAAGCTTACCGTGGGCTGCCTGGGATCGGCCGGAACCGAGTAGAATGCCGACGCGCCCGTGCCGACGAAGACGCAGCAGAGCAGCCAGACGGCGGCAGCGCCATTGCTACTAGCCATCTTCAGACGGCCTCGCTCCTCCCTTTCGCCGGAGCTTGCACTAATAACTGAACACCAGCGCTAGATGGTCAGTCGTCAAGTGGCTGTACTTGCAAGCCCCAGGTGCGCAGCGAGCAATACAATGAAAAGGAGAGCTCTGTGGGTCTGTGAGAGCTACAGTACAGGCTGAGACGAGAGCTGTGACTGTGAGCAGCAATGGCAGCAGCAGCAGGGCCGCGGCGCAGAGGTTGGTGCGGGCTTTAAATGCGAGGCGCGGCCGGCGCAGCAGCACAGCAGGAAGAGAGTGGTGGTGATGATGAGTGATGAAGACCAGCGCTGCCAAAGCTACCGGGGCGTGCAGAGAAAAGGACGCGGTAGAGAGCGAGCGAGCGAGCGAGCGACAGTAGTGAAACCACCAAAAGCTCTTTTTCTCCCGCGGCGTGAGAGTGAGCGATAGTGTCTCTTTCGAGGTCGAGGCGGCGTCCGTCTTCCGAATCTTTGGGCGTCGCGCGGCGTGTCCCCGAGCTCTCTTTTGCTTTGCTTTGCGTTGCTTTGGGACGGCGAGTGTGAGTGAGTTTACAAAACCTTTTTCGCACACGCACCGGGGTGAGAATGTTTTTGAACTTTGAACCGGCATACTACGACTAGCACTGTAGCCGAACGATGCAAGACAGACCACCATGTCTCGTCCATCACGACACGAGGCAGGATTTCAGGATGGCCATCGAACTATGTACTTTTACCTTCTCAAAATCAGTCTTTCATCCCGCAATATTAACATAGCAGCCAACCACCATACAACCAAGACAGTTTTAAAACAAAAGAAAATATTGAGACAGCAGCAAACACACGACCAAATGAACAAAGAAGAAACAAAATGGAGACATATGCGGATCAACTAAATGAAGGAGACCCGCTACCGATACGCTATCCGAAGGAGTACCACCACGCTCCTAGAACCGAACCATCAAGTACCAAGCAACACCTTCAAGAAGAGAGGCGCGACACCGCTGCCCGGACCAGAGACTGGTCCTAGGGTTTCCCCCGGCGCACAGGGGGGTAGTGGATGACAGGTAGCCATGACGCCCTCCACCTCTAGGAAGGAATGGTGCCGCTCTCGGACGACACCACGTCGGTGTCGGTCGAGCTGACAAGGATTTCTCCCGAAAAACCAATCCACAACCCCCGGGCGATCCGATGCAAAGGATCACCATGAGGTCGAGGCCTCGACACCACCAAACTTGCCACCCACGAGCATGCGCCACTACGGTCATAAAGCCTCCATCATGGTTTCACCGAGGTTACCATCACAAGGCTTACAAGGCGGAGTCAAGAAGTAGCTTGAATCAGGGCTAGTAGGACTGCGGCCTATCAGGAGTGAATAACCTCCACTGCTAGAGATGGTAGTCGATCGGACGCATCGGCAGACACACTAGTCCTCGTTGGGTCCGGCCAGGCCCAGCAGACCCGTAAAACCACCGTAAGGGGCACACCAGTCCCAAATAGGGTCTAGCCAGAACTGAATCAGGCCCGTAAAGCCCGCCACTACATTGCAACATGCTGGTCCCCATCACCACTAGCACTCGACTGAGCTACCTTGCCGCCGCCTGCATGATGAGCAATGCACAGGGCAGGCCCGCCTGCTCTACAACCAGATGGTGCCCTACGGGCCAAGATCTGGGTCGCAGGGGGGCTGGCCGGCGCTGCCCTGTAGGAAGCCTACCGCGTCGCCGTGTCATCGCCTCCCAACAGGAGTTGGACTGCCGCCGCCCAAGGGAGCATCTCAGATAGTTTCTTAGAGCATCCCCACTCACTACTCAGCCACCCCATATTGTGTTAGGATTTACCGATTTTTTGGTCCGTCTGGTGGAGCCGACAGTGATATAATTATGGGGAGGCGCCCCTATACACTATTTTGGAAATAATAAATTTCAAACAAAAATAAATCACTTTAACATAATAATTTAACAAGTTCAACAAAACAAACAAAGAATTTAACAAGTTTTGAATCACAATTTTAAACAAAAAATAAATTAAGTGTGACGAGGGTTAGACTTATTAATGTCTATTGTTATGGACTTGGGTTTTGGAGAAGGAGGGGACGCTAGAGATCGCGAAACGGCTAGCGGATTCACAATGCGGGGACAAGAAGTTTATCCAGGTTCAGACCCCCGGAGGGAAACCCCTACTCCTGCTTGTCTGCTCTCGATTGATGGAGAAGCCGAAAGCTACAAGGGTGCGCAGATGAGATCTGGCGTGAGGTGTATGCTAGGGTTGCGTATTGCCCTCCTCGCCATGCCCTTCTGACCTTTATATAGATAGGCTAAGTCCCGAAGGTAGGTCGAGTCGGTTACAGATTAGGGTTTACCACTTTAAACTTCTATCTAAGTTAACAGTGTCCTCCAAGAAGTCGAGTCCTCTCCGGGATTGGGCCACCCTAAATCTCTTTGGACTTCACGGATTGTAGTGTGCCTTTATCGTGGGATTCTTCTGGTCTGGACCAGGTAGGAGAACATCAGGTACCCATAGGGCATATCCATGTTAGTAGCCCCCGAGTGTTCAGTCGAATCGTAGATTCAACTAGAGACTCTTTAGTCTTTCGAGTGCTTCTCATCCAAACATGTTTCAGGTTAACACGCTGATTCATAGGGATAATTGATACACGTGCTTGACTCTTCCGACGGATCGGGGCTAGTTAATTGTCTTTGGACAAAACAAAGCGATCTACTCAGACTCGAGTCCAGAAAATTGCTGGCGTAGCTCGACTCAAGCCGCAGAGGTCTTACAGGAGTCGAATTCTAGTGTTTTAAGTTAGGTACCCAACGCGTTTGTCGGGATTTTCCGTCATGCCTGCTAACACGGTATATTACTGGCAGAGCGTAGTCGTGTGCGTTACCAGACCATCAGATGTTATCTGTAGATCTTATCTTTGCGTCTTAGACACAACATCCGAAAGTTTATCGCCGCGGAGGCATTTTGGGTGAACTAAGGACACGTTATCTCTCTTAGCATTAATTTGGTCAAAGCTGCCGATTATTCTGTGAATCAGGTTTTTATTATTGGTCATGAAGGATTCGAAGGATCTCAGTCGAATTGTTCATAGGGTGCACGACCAGCGCTCCCTATGAAAGTAGCCCTCGAGTGTCTATTTGAGTCACGGATTCGAGCAAAAACTTTTAAAACTGTCAGTCGCGTGATACAACGATCCTAAAATCCTTCGAGTGACCAACCTCCCTATGGGAGTAGCCCCTGAGTCCGTAAGGATTCATAGACTCGAATGAGGACTTGAAGTTTTAGTGGTCTTTGTCGATTCACCACAGGACTATGCCAAGATTTCAGGTGCGCAACCAGCGCTCCTGATAGGAGTAGCCCCCGAATATTCGGTTGAGTCGCAGACTCGAGTGAGTACTCTTGCCATCAGTCGAAAGAATGTGACCGTTGCTTGCTTTTTCCTTTGCGAGATGTTGACGTCATTGTTGATGTCTGGTGAGCTCAATGATTGTAGCGTGCCTTTCTCGGGGCTTCCGCTAGGCTGGACTAGGTAGGCTAACATCAAATATCCGTAGGGCATATCCATGTCAAAGCGGCTCCTTTGAGCATCCACAAATGCTCCACCAGATCATTTTTTTAGTTGGTGATGAGTATTTGTGTCTCGAACTAGTACGGTTCAGTGTCAAACACCGGAGTATCCCGCTCGCTCTCAATGATCTTGTTCTGGAAGATCATACAGACATCCATGACCTTCCATCTTTGAGTTTTTCGATCAGGTAAGAGCAGGAACTAGACAATGACAAATTGAGCTTGCAGCACATCAAATGCCCGATCCACATCCTTCCGGCAATCCTCCTACTACGTCGCAAACCAAGCTTTTTCCCCTTCCAGCCACATAGTTTGAGATCGTCTTCATAGATGTTGAGCATCTTGAATAGATGCACATCCGCCAGATAGTATCCATTGTCACAATGGTGCCCAATATCGAACTTCACCGGAAAAGCAGTACCTTCAACAAGCTTGTCAAACACATTTGAGCAATGGAACACATTGATCTCATTGTGTGATCCTGCCATACCAAAAAAAGCATGCCAAATCCAAAGATCCTTATCTGCTACTTCCTTAAGTACCATACTGCATGATCCTTTGTGACCTTTGTATATGTCTTGGTGTGCAAGTGGGCAGTTCCTCCATGACCATTGCACACAATGGTAGAGACGAAATGTACTCATATGTGAGAGCCGTTTCTCGGGTGAAGGGGATCTACCGCAGCTCTTCACTGCGAGGATCCACAGACAGCGAGGACTTCGCGCTACCACCTCAGGCTAGTGCGGGATTCACCGGATAATAACTCGTGAGAACCTGTGGCCGACGAGGGTTTCCGCTGCTAGCTTGGACCACGACGGGACCCAGCACTCGACAGGTGTGGATCCCTGTCTCCCTCCATACGCCTCTCACGGAGCGTGTTCATGCCCATGACCGCTGACGGCAGGGCCCATGACACGCGGGCGGGGCACCGTCCGGCGACGTAGGGCAGGAAAGAGGAAGCGAGCTCCTCGCGCAAGGGAACGCAGGGTGGCGGGCCGCCTCCCCGCGAGAGCCAGGATCCGCCGCAATGGTGCCGCGCGCCCTCCTCGGCGTCCGTCCCACAACTAGAAAGAATCGGGATGGTATGGACAGCAGAATCGGCCAAAAAAATTATGCACTATTATTTACTCTGATATTCCCTTTATCAACAAAAATATAGTTGTGCAATCAACGGAATCTGCTTATGAGGAGGATTCTTTGCAAACCAGCGTGCCCTACTTGTCTTTGCTCTTGACTGCAGCTTCCACGTGTTCATCTTCATCCAAGCTTAACATCACGCTAGGCTGTTATAAAATTTAAAGGCATATGCAACTTGTGGATAATGTATATAAAAAGCATAGCACAATCCCAAGCATCAACCCAACTAAATCAATAACTACATGACTTAACCATGTCGTAATCTTAGGTAGTAATGCAACTGAAGTGATGGAGGGCGACATGCAGGGTCCAAATTATTTAAGCCAACATCAACCATTTGTGATATTACACATCAAAGTTTAAGCTATCATTGTCCAATCCTTAAATAGTCTTATGCAATTCTTGACTTCTTGTTATGCTGACCGCAGAGGCAATTTTTTGGGCCTATGTCCTTTTCAACACATGGTACACTAAGCCCTTTGCCTTCATGCAAGGAGCTTCCCTTGGCGGCGAGCTCTTCGACGAAGTCGTCGAGCTTCTCTACATTTACGTTGGGCATTACCACCACATGAGCGATGCTCCCCTCGCAGGCGAGCTGCCATTTGTGCACGAATGCCTCGTCATGTGGCCTCTCAAACACTACAGTGTTGCTGAGTGCATTCAAATATGCGCTTATTCCCATATCCTTGAGACGATCTGTGAGGTAGTGAGCGTTTCTCAAGCACTTCTGAACTTCTTTGCGGATGCCTTTATAACCCTTCTTGTTTAGTGTGTACCATAGAAACATAGGTGCGTGCCCGTTGCGGCTTCCCATGATTGTCGCGTCTCTAGATGATAGGTACTCGATGTCGGTCGAGAGAACTTTTACATGCTCTAGTCTTGTTATTACGATGCCGCATGGCATGGGGCATCCCATGAACTTGTGACCGGACACGCTCACACTCCCAATAGGCTTATCGAATGTTACCTTTAGTGCCTACAAAGAATACATAGTAAAAATCAAGTTAGTTAGACGTCAATGTTGTTATATCTTAAGTCTCAAAATCGACGTTTCCTCGTAGAACAAATTGTCCTAACATGTGAGAAGTATATTCACGCCTTAAAAGTCCATAAAATGCCAAGTATGTGTGTGATTACATGATTATATGCTGGTGGAACATCTTTAAGTGACAAAAATGTTCTTTGTTACATGGAGAAAAAGGTTAATATAACTCACTTGTTTGATAAATGGCATCATAAGGCCAGCGAGAGCACCGTCACAATGGATGTAGAACCGATCTCGGAATCCACATTCCTCAAGTGTTCTTATGATCCTGTCAAGGTCGTCGATCGCCCCCTTAACTGTAGTCCCTGCAAGAAACCATCAAAGATAATTTAAGCAAAGAAACTCAAGATTCCATTCAATTGTTTTGTATTTGGTGGGTCGAGGTAATTAAGATGGTAACCTATATTCACATTGACAATCGCAGGCTTTCCCAGATTTTGTAGTATCTTGGACTTAAAATCTGCATAGTTCATCTCTCCGGAAACCAAAGTATCGATCTTGACACATTCGACTCTGTACATCCTAGCCGCCTTGAAGACAGAGTAGTGCGACTCGCAGAGACGCATATATAATGCCATCAGGAAAAACCTCTCTCCTGTTCGAAAAAGTGTGCTAAACTGTCAATTTGCAAGACTTTTCCGACAATGTATGAGACAAATATGCTAGACTGTCAATTTGCAAGATCATTTTTGGTAAAGCGTGTAGCCAAAAACTAAATGTAGAACTAACGCAAGATTCTTGTATGGGATGAAACCACGTGAATTTAATGCATTCCAAATGAGGCTTGTTGTCACAAAGAGATACTTAGGGATGCACTCCGTCGGTCGTGTAATTAGCCCATGTACTTAGTGCATGAACAAGCTGATGAGTGTACCTGCCATAAAAACGCAATTGACGGACAAAGCTTGATGTATACATGGACGTCTGTCTACATCCTTAGAGATACGTACTTACCCGACTAGTAGGCCGTGGAGGTTTCCTTCCGTGCCACAGTTGGTGATGTAGCCCCAATACTCGTTTTGCTGCAGGTCCCAAAGGCGAGCGAACCAGTCGAGCACGGCCACCTCGAACTGCCTGGAATGAACACCATAGTTGCTCTCGATGAAAGGGTCGCCGAGGTTGTTGATGGGGAAGTTTTGGAACTGCGCTAGCACGCTGAAGTCGAAGTCTAGGTTATACGGATACCCTGCAAATAGGAAAGTACGAATAAATAATCCATGTGACATATATATATAAGTTGGAATCTCATGGGACATGAAAAAAAAAAAGAGTGCGCCGTAGTTGACGAAACAGGATATTTCCTAATTTATACGAAGATATATCTATATATGGCCATGTGTGTTTGTTAGGAGTCAACCGCTCAAACATGCGCGGAATGCGTGTACCTGTCGATCGGTGCACTTGTTTTCTAGTGAAAATAACACGGTTTGAGATTGAGTACGTTTTTTTGGATTGTATTTTAAAATGTAAGACTTTGTTGGTAGCTGGTGCTTGTTTAGTAGGCGCGGTTCCCTCCAAAGTTATTGTTAGTTAACTCCAAGTAGCCAACAAATAAATCAGGAAAATTAATAAAGCAAAAGAGGCCGGGACCAACTTGTGTGGAGGAGGAATGAATTAAGATAATGTTGGGCAAGATCATATTTTGGGTGGATATTTGTAGGCCAAGATCGGTCGTGTTAGTCCTCTTTTGGGTGGATATTTGTGGGTTCAAGGTTGACAGTGGATCCGCGCTGATGCACAAGAACACGGCCGCTCTCTCGCGCGCGTACCCAGATGGTGCGCGGTTCTCTCGTGGAGGTGGTTGCCGAAGTCGGCGAGGAGGGCCACGACGTCGTCTGCCCTCTCCGCCGCCGCCTCCGCGTCCACCGGCGCGCGGGCTGTGGCCACCTGCTTGCCCGCCGTGGACTGTAACTGTACCACCACCATCTCTCCTCCCACGTCGGCGTCGCTACACTTCTCAACCATCTTGAATGGAACGAGAACACAGAAGAATTAGTATATATAGTTGAAGCAGATTGAAGTTGCTCAATTATCTGGACTCTGGAGGGAGCGTAAGTAATAGTATAGAGAGGAGAATGTGGGAGAAGGCGGAGCTGAGTGGCGTGGGATTTTATAGATAGCGATGGAGCTAGCTGGAGGGGGCCGGGAGAGACGCCGTGTTTGCGTACGTTATAGAGGGTAGAGGTGCAGGGGCGCCCCCTCGCTCGGGGCCGGCCGGATTGAGCCGCGCGCCGCGTCGATCGTAAGTGTGGCCGGCCGGTGACATCCTCCGATGACGTACGACGTGCACATGCACATGCGCGCTTGCGAGCTTATTGCGTCCCTGTCCGTTCCACCTGTCTCACACGTACACAACTCTCGTCGATCTCGACGGGGACGTACGGGAGTCTAGCAGTGAACTCGATCGCGACGCTATCACAGCCTGCTGCACGTTAACACGTACGTAATAAATTAGTTTGCCAAACAGAACAGATGATGGATAAAGTTAACACGTAATGCATGCTACAATAGACAGTAGACAATGTTAACACGTACCGCTGTACGAACTCGGGCTTTGCATCTAGCCTTAGATCCTGGTATAACATCTATGATCCGCCGTGACTCCTCTTGTCTGCTTTGCCTGTCTGTCCTCTAAAACTCTGCTGAGAGCCCTGTGACTGTGATCCTTTGGTTGAATGAAATTGTTCAGGCTGGCGTAAACTCGCTGTAGTTTCGGTTAAAAAAAATGTAGCGATCGTTGAATCTTCCTTGGTGGCTCGCTCTCTCACTCGTTTTTCCATTCTAATTTTATTTAGTAGTAGAATCTTTCTGTAAAACTCTACTTACGTGCGCTGAGAAGATACCGGAATACACATGTTGAGCTGAATCGACTAAACAGCCTGGTTGGGACCACGTACATAAGCAACCTTTTTTTTTTTGAATAATACATAAGCAACCCGACGTGTGCGATGACCTTGCTATTATTTTTTTTGTCGGAAGACCTTGCTTAATATATCTACCTACTAATCCATTTCAAAAAAAAACTACATACTAATAACATGTATAGTAGTATAAAGTAATATCCACAAAGAGCTCCACTCAGTGATTTCCATGCACTCAAATTCCCGCGGGTCAAAAACAAATTGTGCATGGATGTCCTGCGCCAAATACCCTAACCACGATTCCTAAAAAAAAACCTAACAACCACAATTAAGTACTCTTTAAAATGGAATCTTCAACAATTACTACTCGCTAGATGATCAATGATTGTGAAGGCACATCTTAGGCTGATCATAGTGGGGAACTAACTAAGAGTCCAACTCAGCATTTTTGCTTATGTGGCAAAGTTTCTAAATTCATGCCTAAGTACTCATTACTTTTTGGGTCGTAATTACTATCTTGTTAGGTTCAGTTGTCATAGTTGTTCGGAATCCACAAACAATTCCTATAACATCAGACATATCAAGGCAAAGTGAGTCTACAACCTAATTAATATGGTATTGTATGTTACAACACTTAAGTTATTTTGCATTATAGAGATAGTAACTTGGACTAGTAACATGTCTAAGTTGCTATGCACTACGAGCAGCATTAATATGGCTAGATGATCGATGATTGAAAGATCCGTTCTGACCCGACTTTGGAACTTCAGTTAGTTATTCTGGAGATCTATTGCCAGGACGGGGAGTCGGGGACGGGCGTGCGCGCAGACGCGCCAACGCGACTGGCGACGCTATCACTAGCTGCACGTTACAGCGACGCATGCACGCGCGCGCAGCCGACGTGGATCACAGTCACACGCGCGTGCACACACAGTCTGACAGTCGGCCGGTGATAGCGCCATGTACGTACATAAACCTGCCCTAAATTAGTTTGCCAAAACAGAACAGGAGGATGTAGTAGCTAACACGTAATGCATGCTAGAATAAATAGTAGTAAACAATGCTATATATGTAGCGATAACGATCGAATCTTTCTCTCTCACTCGGTTTCCCATTCTAACAGGTAAACAGAGGATGTAATTAACAGGAGTAATGCGTGCTACAGTAGAAAGTAGACAATGCTATATGTTGCGATCGCGAATCTTTCTCTCTCACTCTTTTTCCCATTCTAAACTTCTTAGTACTCCCTCCGACTCATATTAGTTAAGTCAAATTTGTCTAGATTTAGATGAATCTAGACACTATTTACTATATAGGTTTATCAAAATTTTGACAAATCCAAGTCAAGTAATATGGATCGGAGGGAGTAATAGAATCTTTTTATAAAACTCTACTATACTTACTTGCGCTGACAAGACATGGGAATACATATCTTGAGCTGAATAGACCGGGCATCTCCAACCCGTTCGAACGCGTTCGGACGTGCGGGATGTGCACGGTCACTCCAGCGACGCGACCCATCCAGATCGGCGCGGCCGACTCGAGCCAACCATACATCAAATTTTGACAACGGTTGCATCGGTCCGGACGCGGGTGGACCAAGGGTGTGTCCTCCCGCGCATGCCACTGGCCCATCCGTCAGCGACCACTTAGCATGGCACCAATTCAGAGGTGCGGGCGGCAGCCTACGCCATTAATACAAACAGGACGACACCCTGATTGACAGGCCGCCGCCTAAGTTCCCGCGTCGGCATTGATGGTGAAGGAGCGGAAACCTGCACGCGTTCGCATGCGCAGGGGCTACTTAACCATGTTCCCATCGGTGCCGCACTCCCAACCTCTCGCCGTCGCCAGGTACAACCCTAGCAACGCCACCACCGTCACAACCGCCAGCGATGAAGACGTCGGATTGGTTCAAGAAGGCCAATAATGACCACGAGGCGACCGGATCCGGCTCAAGCCGCTGGCGCAGTGGCCTGCCGTCCTTCCTTCGAGGCGCCATGCCGCTTCTGCCACGGCCCTAGGACTTCACCCACCACCCCGTCGTGCACGGGTGGAGGAGACCCGCTGCGACCGCCGCTACTAACGCGTAGCGGAGTGCGAGCGGCAAAGGAGGGAGGGAGCAGGCATCGACCACCATGATGGCTCCCTCTCTAAGGGCTGACAACTCCACCGGGAGCGGGTCCCGGTGCCACCCGTGCCCAAGGAGGGCAAAGGGCTGGAGGAATAGATCCGCCGCCACATCCGCAACCTCCCGCCAGCCCTCCAGTAGAAGCGCGGCTATGGGAGCTAGGACTTCTGGAAATAATTCCTGGCCTAGGAGCACATGGCGTGGCGCGCGAACAACTTTCGCGGCAATTTACAGCCGTGGGAGGTCTACGATGTTCGTGCCGTCAACCACTCTGACGATGAGCTTGGCATCGACGACGACAACATCATCGTCAAGGAGGACGAGGTGGACGCAGTCGCAGCCGCCGCCGTGCACCTACCCCCAAAGTACCAGGAGGTCCTGGCGCGGTCTACGATGAGGACACCTTCGCTAAGCAGGCCATTGCGGCCAGCGCACAGGACGAGGACGCCTTGTGGGGCGGCTACCAAGAGGAGGGTCCAGCTCACCGGCCTGGTGGCATAGGAAAACACGTAGCTGCCTCCAGCGCCGCCGCTGCCGGGTGGGCGCCACCGATCGCGCCGGAGAAGGGGACAGAACTGGCGCACCTCCAGCTCCACATGGCGCCGCCGGCAGCTTGGCCTGGGCAGGTGATCGACCCGCCCTGGCACTCCGGCCGAGACACTGGCCAACCTCTGGACGCCGCCGGAGTAGATCGATCTCGACCTCTAGATGGACGCGACGGCGGCGGAGCCCGATGATCGGTAGCTAGGGTTAGTTTAAACTTTGTCTTTTATATTTTGAAATGTATATTACGTAAGAAAATGTACGAACTTTGCTAGTTTTAACTCGTATTGTTTCTTTTAAATTTCAAGAAAAAACGGCGTTACCCTATTGGCCAGACGCGGACATATGGATCGCACCGCTGGACGTGATTAGCCAAACAGATCGGACCACGACCTAAATCTCCCCGTGGCCGACACAAACAGATAGAAACAGACCGTTTAGGTCATCCATTTGAGCAGTGCGGTGAAGATGACCTAAACAACCGTGCTGGTTGGGACCACGCACGTAAGTAACCCGACGTGTGCGATGACCTTGCTTAATCTACCTACTAATAACATAAGGTAACGTACACAAGGAGCCCCACTCGTGATTTCCATGCACTCAAACTGGCGCGAGTAAAAAGCAATGGTGCATAGATGGCCCCAACCAATTGCCCTAACCACCACAATTAAGTGCTCTCTAAAATGGAATCTGAAACAAGTACTACTCACTAGATGATCAATGATCGTGAAGGCTCATCTTAATATGGCTAGATGATCAATGATTGAAAGATTCGTTTTGACCCGACTTTGGAAATTCAATTAGTTATTCGCAGGAGGGGCGGAGCTAGAAACAGCTAAGTCCGGTGCTAATACTAGTATAGTGCTGCTAATTATCTAGGATCTTCATGTTTATAGCCTTGAATCCAATACATGCTCATTACACTGTAGATGCTAGGCAGGTGCTGCAACACCGGTAGCACGACCCCTAGCCCCGCCCCTATGGTGCAGGTCGGAAGGGTTTAGAGGGATGTTCGGCCGGCCGGGGCCTAGCTGATGACAAGGACGATGCTGCTGGCCTCAGCAGCGCCGGAGGAGGGGAAGTCGAGGAAGAAAACTTAGGGTTAGGCTACATGTCTTAGGGTTCCAGCGGTGCAAATGGGGCTTAGAGGGAAGCTGATGCGGCGCCTTAGGATTATTGCGGTAGGGGCTGGCAATGGCTGGTGGTGACTCGTTGGTTGACAGGAAGAAGATAGAAGCGGGGAAGAAGAAGGCGAAGGCGAGAGAAGGAGACAGGGTAGTGGACCGGCCCGTATGGTAGTGGACCGGCCCATACGAGACTCGCTTCAGGTGGCGCGAGCAACAAGAGTCGTGTCGAGCGGTCAATAACACCTCCCTTTTTTTCCGGATCGCGCACCATGTATTGAACCGTACTTACTAGAGATGCATATCCCTGTCGTTCCCTGCTTTTTGGCGGCCACATTTCCCGACTCCCGTTCTTGTTCCGGCCGACCCCAAAATGGCAACTATGGCTGATAATGTTAAACTTCACACGCTTCAAATTTGCGTCTGGGCTTTTGGTGGCTTTTGAGTAGAAAAAGCCAAAAAAAGGGGTCAAACAGTGCGGTAGGCTTCAGCCTAAGTGGCTGCAAAACAGACGATCCCGGGAAGCACGTCCCGGGGTGCTTTCCGTGGCTTCCGGCAAAGCAGTGTCACGTTTATTTATTTTTGGACATATGCTTCGTTGAAATTACAAGCCGAATGCCACTCTGCGCGTGCGACGAATCCCAGCAAAACATCGGCCGGCCCGTCCGTCCTTACCACCAGACCCCGACTCCTCCCCGCCGCTAGTGCTTCCGCCGCCTCCTCCCCGCCGCCGCCTCCGCTTCCTCCCAGCCACAGCTGCTCCCCGCCATTCCAGATCGACCTCCTCCCCGGCCACAGCTGCTCCCGCCGTCGCCTCCCCGCCGCTTCCTCCCTGCCGCAGCTGCTCCCGCCGCCTCCTCCGCTTCCTCCCGGCCGCAGTTGCTCCCCGCCGTTCCAGATTGAGCTCCTTCCCGACCTCAGGCAGGGGTGAGGCCACCCTACTGCTGTTACTTTTGCTTGGTGGAAAATTTGCTTGATGTGGTACTGCTAGAATGTTTGGTTGATATATGCTAGAGATTTTGCTTGATGGAAATTTTGCTTGTCTTGCTGTAGAATGAACGTTTGGTTGACATATGCTACTGCTAGAAATTGTGCTTGTCTTGCTGAAATTATGTGGTCTTGCTATGTTGCTACTCCTCGAAATTTTGGATATTATTCGATTCATGTACCACTATGGATATTACTTGGTGATAACATTTGTTGATTGATGCGTGTCTAGTAAATTATCGTGTGAACCATTTGTTGATTGATGTATGTCTAGTAAATTGTTGTGTGAAGCATTTGTTGATTGATGCATGTCTAGAAAATTTTATCTTTGCAGATGGATGATGGTGACGATGATCGTGAGTACGAACTAGAAAAGACACAGCAGATGAGAACTACCTTCCTAAGATCCAAAGGCAACCAGTAACATCATCCGGTGATACAACTCCGATATCTTATTTTGTGTAATGGTACAATGCTAGAAGAAGATGATCGGTTTGATGCTATCTTATTTTGTGTAATGGTCGGATATGTATTTTGGACTACACACGGTAGACATGATGCTACCTTATTTTGTGTAATGGTCGGATATGTATTTTGGACAAACTACTATGTGGCATATATATATGTTTATACACTTCAGTAGTCAGATATACATGTTATATGAATTATAGGGACATTACAGACAATTCCGTAGCATACAGCTAGACAGCTAGCCAAATTGTCAAACAGTCAAACTCAGAGAAGTAGCTTTCGCTGCACAGCCAGCCACAGCCCAAACAAACAGCCCTGCAAAACAGCTTTCCCTGCACAGCAGCACAGCCAGCCAGCCAGAGTCTAATTATTGTCTTGCAATGATTTTGAGAGTTTAAGAATCGAATTAGACAATTCTGGAAAATGGAAAGGGGTTTTCGTAATTTAGCGTTAAATGTGGACTTCATAAAATTTTCACTATATTCATATGTATTGGAGTAAACAAATATATAATTGCCTATCAAACATTTGACGGTTAATAAACTTTATCAACTCTATCGCATAAATTAAAGGTGAACAATGTTTTGCTGATAAAAAATAGAATAGATGTAATATTGTAGCTGAATCGGATTCTTTGGAGGTAATTCAGGCATGCACGGAAGACCAATCTTGGTGGAGTGAAGAGGGTGCGGTCTATGCAGACTGCATTGATATGTCGACTAATATTGGCAATGTGGTCTTTGTTTACTGTACAAGGAAGGATAACAAAGCATCTCATGAGTTGGCTAAGGATAACTTTATTAATAAAAGTTCTTGTAATTGTATGGTCACAAGTTCGAAAGAAAATTTTATAGGGGCCGTTTTTGCAAAATTCACAATGCCACATGTCATCTTCTGGTTGCTTTTGTACCTTTGATCCTTTAGTGCAAGTTTATGTATCGCGGTGTTCACTTTTAGAAGTTGTTAGCACCCTAGGTACAATAACTTGTCACGCAAGAGCAAATTCATACAACAACTTTCAAAGGTGAACACCGTGGTACATAAACTTGCACCAAAGGAGCAAATAGGTACAAAGGCAATGGCGTTGTGAATTTTGCAAAAATGACCCCTATAAAATTTTCTTTCGAACTTGTGACCATGGCACTGCATTACACGTGGGTCCCACCTATCAGTTGCTAGACGAAAAAATAAAATTTGGGGCAAAGAGTGGGATTCAAACTCACGATCTCGCACTACCCTTTACCCTTTCTTGCCACTACAACACGAAAACTTTTGTTAATTTAAACAAGGACGTGGTATTTTTATATTATGACCTATAAGTTTCTTCTTGTTACTATTTTAGTCCAAGAACTTCAGTTTTGAACTGATGTGCAATACTTCTTTCATCATTATAATGTATAAGACTGTACGGATGTGGCAACTGTCAAGCACTTATCTGAAAGCCTTCTCACACTGTGACTATGGTAAGAACTATGCTTTCAGACGATTTCTCTTCGTGTGCATATAAATGCACCGATAGCAATGCCCTGAAATTTCTCATACCAATTTATTGATTCACTGACTTGCATCCAGTTCAACCGTGTTGATGATTGATACTACTTCATTAGTGGTTCCCTTGATACCATATTTAACAAAAATAAAATACAAACTATATTTAACAAAAATTATACCATTAGATTTATATTTAAAATACGCCTCCAATGGTATAATTTTTGTGACATATAATTCATATATTGTTGACTAAATTTATGGTTAAATTAATTTTTCGAAGTACGCATTTGCCTTATAAACCGGAATGGAGGTAGTATACCAAAAGGTGCAATTGTTGATTGGTTGATCTACATGACATGATTATGCCTGCTATACTCCCGATGGACTAGTTCTATAACTGGTCAACAAGAGTTATTGGCTTATTTCTCTTCCTCCTTTATTTAGTTGCACCGTTCTAATATTGTAATCTTTTTATTTTCAGAGGACTCATGCTAGTTTTATCTGAACATTACATTGTACGAGTGGTTATCCTGTTCTACAAACTGACTTTATATGTTTTCCGTGTCTTGCTGGCTTTTTTCTATTTTTTATTAGATATAATATACTTTGCTTCAAGAAAAAATTGACCTGCAACTGAAGAAAAAATCCAGCCAAAAGATAATCACACGAGAGTCCAAGTGTTTACTCTCAAGAATCATTTTAAGTTTAATATGAGTCAACTGGACATGACATACTTGAGAAAAAACACATTCTTAACCGGTACGATAGAAGGCTCTCGGCTAAAAAAACTATAGATGACATACTTGTCCTCTACCCTGATGTTAAAAGGTGGCGTCCTACATTAAGTACACATCGTGCTTCGTGGTACAGTGGCAAGCTTCGGTGGTTGGTCACACCAGATATTGGGTTCGAATCCTTACTTCTAGTTAAAGTTAAAGCGCATAAACTTTTCATTAATTGTCTAACAACTAATAGGTGGGACCCGCATGTAAGGCAATGCCATGGTCGCAAGTTCGAAAGAAAATTTTATAGGGGCCGTTTTTGCAAAATTCAGAATGCCATATGTCATCTTCTGGTTGCTTTTGTACCTGTTTGATTCTTTAGTGCAAGTTTATGTATCGCGGTGTTCACTTTTAGAAGTTGTTGTATGAATTTGCTCTTGCGTGATAAGTTGTTGTACCTGGGATGCTAATACCTCTTTCTTATTCCTAAACTGATAAACTGTGTAACTTGTGTTGATAATTAATAAAGCCTCACATTAGGACGGACTCTAACCGCTTCCCTCGGAAGAAAACAAGATTTGTGGGGCTACAAGGTGAGTTTAAAATGCACTCATCTATTTATATTGAACTTTTCTACTTCATCGTAAGTCATATTGCAGACATATTATTGCAACAACTGAGGCCATATTTTATGTGAATAATCATTTCCATTATTTAAATTGGTGAATCGCATCGTAAATGTGAGCAAAATAAAAAAATTAACATTATTTAACCAATTAATTTATGCCGCTTGATATATTATAATGCGGATGTATGTATCTTTTTTTTTCATATTATCCTTCAGTATCAATAGAAATTTGCAGTACTTTTGTAGTGTATGAGTCTATTATACATCTGAAGTACTTTTTTTGAACGGGACATCTGAAGTACATGACTATGAAGTTTAGGTCTAACTAAACAGATAATTCTAGAGCATATGAAATTGGATGTATCTAGATGCGGATCCTAGACAAAGCTGAGATTTAGATCCGTATCTAAATACATTTGTATCTAGACAAAGATGAGTCAGCTAATTTTGGACGGAGCGAGTAGAAGTTTGTTATGACATGGCAACATGTGAAGTGTTTAGTAGTACTTTGTCCTCGAATCCGGTCTTTCTCTTTCTTGCTGGTCCTCATTTCTTCAAAACCGCATTTCTTATTCTTTTGTGGAGAATTAATTAGCATGAGTATTATGTACTACACTATATCAAAATTATACAATTCATAACATGCACTCATATATATAATTCAAAGTTTCATAAACACAGCGCGGTGGAACCAGCGCCCTACCTACGTGTCTTTGTTCTCGCCAGCTGCTTCTCAGGACGCACTCAGCAGCCGTGGCAGACGAAGGAGACGGCACTCAAGGCGAAGTGCCTCTCCTCGCCCTCGGTGAAGGCGGCCGTGTCGTGGACGAACTCGACGTCACCGGCGTTTTGGAAGAGGCCGCATAATTTGCAGTAGAGCAAGCTTGAGCCGGGGTCCGGAACCAGCGGGCCACAGCGACAGTACCGGCACGTCGTACCGGCGACTTGCTGCACGTACCGGCCGTGGTGGACCAAGGAGCCGGCGCTGCTCGGGTCCAGGCCCCCATTGTAGGGGGAGGCGGCGGAACCATGGACGAACTCGGCGTCGCCGGCGTTGTGGACGAGGCCGCACGAGGCGCAGACGAGCACGCCCGAGTCCGGGTCCGTGACCATTGGTCCACCGAGGCAGTTCCAGCATGTCATCGACTCGACCGACCACGCGGCCGCTGGACGGTGAGGGCTACGAGTCGATAGGGAGGGACGGTGCAGGGACCCGGGTCGACGGCCAGTCCGAGGCCGTGCTCCGTCGTCGTTAAGAACAACCGACGGCGAGTCTATACGCTGACCGCAATTTTTGCTCCGCCGAGGAGAGGCCTAGACTAGTCTCGGTAGAACCTATATGGGATGGATCTAGTAGATCAGAGGGAGAGAGAGAGAGGGAACCACCTGCACCTTGGGTCGACGAGCATGAGCCAGAGGGGATACCGGTGCTAGTGCCGGTTTCAGTAGCCATGTAAAAAGGAAGCTTGCCGTCGGCGTAGCGCTTAGCCTAGATCGGAAGGGCTTGTAGGTGGGGCGGCTAGGGCACGGCTAACCTCGTAAGGCCCCACCTCCTTTATATAGCACTGGCGACAGGGGCCCACCAATCAGATGAGGTTGGGCGCCCCCGATCAGGGCGCGGATAAGGGACTCTGTTCGGGCCGTTGGGCTCGAACGGGGAGAGATCAATCTAACATTCTCCCCCTTGATCTCGACTTTACTTTTAACTTTATACTTTATACTTTACTCGTTTTATCACGGATCGGTACATAGAGCATGTTTCATTGTCTCGGATCAATTGCCGATAGAATCAGATAGCCACTACATATTCTTCTATTTTGAAACAAATCCTGTTACTTTTGGGCTTCTGTAGTCTAGAAATCATAGGCTTTCCATTAATCCCATGCCAACTATGTGTTCCTTGAACACATTGGGTGGTAAGCCTTTCGTTAGCGGATCCGCAAGCATATCCTTTTTCCTTATATGCTCGAGACTTGTAGGTTGATCCTAGACTTTGAAATTCACATAATACTTTATATCTATTGAGTTTGTAGCATTACTCGACTTGTTGTTGTGAGCATAGAAAACTGTGGGCTCGTTGTCAAAGTACATCTTTAGTGGCCTACTGATGCAGTCTACCACTCTCAAGTCGGGTAGAATTTTTCTTAACCATAACGCCTGTCTCATGGCCTCTAAACATGCTATAAATTATGCATACATCGTATATGATGCAACTATTGACTGTTTGGCGCTTATCCACGAAATAACACCTCCTGCGAGAGTAAAGACATATCATGTCGTGGACTTTCTGTCATCTTTATCTCCCGTAAAATCTGCATCTGAATACCCTCTTATCTTTAGGGAATCAGATCTTTTATATGTTAGCATGAGGCCTCTTGTGCCTTGCACATAACGCAAGGCTTTTTTTACCATCTTCCAGTGTTCTATGCCTGGATTCTCTTGATATCTACCGAGTACCCCGGTGATAAAAGCTAAGTCAGGGCGAGTGCACACTTGTGCATACTGTAAGCTTCCAACGGCCGAAGCATATGGTACTGACTTCATTTGATCGATCTCATATTGGTTCTTTGGACATTGGAATTTTCCAAAACTATCGCCCTTGACTATGGGAGCAAGTGTAGCATTACTCGCATGCATATTTTATTTCTTTAGAATCTTTTCACAATATGCCTTCTGCGACAGTCCTAACACTCCATTCTTTCTATCTCGGTGAATTTCTATGCCAAAACATAAGAAACCTCACCAAGATCTTTCATATCAAAATTTGAGGACAGGAACTTCTTTGTTTCTAGTAGTAGACTGACATCACTGCTAGCAAAGCAAGATATCATCCACATACAGAATTAGTAAAATATATTTCCCACTTTTAAACTTTTTATAAATACAGTTGTCCCCAACATTCTCTTTGAATCCAAATCTTTTTATTGTATCATTGAACTGTCTAGAGGCTTGCTTTAACCCATAAATGAATTTCTTTAGGCGGCATCCCAGATGTTCCTTACCCTCCATGAAAAAACCCTTGGGTTGTTTCATGTAAACATTTTCTTCTAAATCTCCATTTATAAATGCTGTCTTTACATCCATTTGATGCAACTCTAAATCAAAATGTGCAACTAGTGCCATTATGACTCTAAAGGAATCTTTACATGAGACCGGAGAAAAAGTCTCATTGTAATCTACCCCTTGTCTTTGCGTAAAGCCTTTTGCCACAAGTCTAGCTTTGTATTTTTCTACATTCCCATTGGAGGCATACTTTGTTTTGTAGATCCATTTGCATCCTACTGTTTTGGCTCCTTTAGGAATTTCCTCTAAGTCTCAAACATTGTTGGAACTCATCGATTTAATTTCATCTTCCATTGCCTCCACCCACTTGGCTGAGTGAGGGCTTCTCATAGCTTCTTCATATGAGGTGGGATCACCCTCCATATGAACTATTTCTGTGTTATAAACTTTGTAAATTTCTTTAGAAATGGCTGGTCTTCTTTCTCTTTTAGACCTTGTGAGTTCGTCAGACTCTTGCTCATTTCGTGCCTCAGGTTCTGGCACATTTGATGAGTGTGACTGTTCCGGCTCCCTTTCGTGCTCAAAAATGGGTCCAGGCGGCTCCTGACGGACAGGTTCCAAACCCTCTCCAATTGTTGTCAAATGTGGAGTCACAACAGGTGCCCACACCACAACCTCAGGGGTTATCGATGGTGGCACAACAGGTAGCCAGAAAAATGGCTCCTGAGTCATCGGATTAGGTGCATGCACCCTCTTCTCCTCAAGATCGATTTTCTGACCTACCGTGCTCCCCCTCATCAATTCGTCCTTCAAGAAGACTGCATGTCTCATTTCTACAAACTTTGTGTATTTGTCAGGACAGTAGAAACGATAACCTTTTGATCTATCGGGATAGCCAATGAAGTGGCAAGACACTATTTTGGGGTCTAACTTTGCAATGTTTGGATTAAAAACTTTTGTCTCAGCTGGGCTCCCCCAGACCCTCAAGTGGCGTAGAGAGGGGACTCTGCCTGTCCACAACTCATACGGTGTTTTGGGCACCGACTTGCTTGGTACTCTGTTGAGAATGTGAATGGCGGTTTTAAGCTCCTCCATCCATAATCCCAATGGGAGGGTGAAATATCTCATCATGCTGCGCACCATATCCATAAGGGTACGGTTACGCCTTTTAGCTACTCCATTTTTCTGAGGTTTGCCCGACATAGAATACTGGGCGACTATTCCATTTTCCTGTAGGAACCTTGCAAAAGGTCCAGGTACTTGACCATATGAAGTGTGCCGACCGTAGTACTCCCCCCACGGTCAGACCGGACTATTTTAATTCTTTTATCATGCTGATTTTCAACTTCAGCTTTGAAAATCTTAAATTTATCCAATGCCTTAGATATTTCTTTAATTCGATAAATATAACCATATCGGGAGTGATCATCTGTGAATGTTATGAACGAATCATAACCATCCACACTTTTTACAAGAAACGGTCCACAAATATCAGTGTGAATGATTTCTAGTGTTGCTATACTTCGGTTTGCGCCCTTTTTGATTTGCTTTACATATTTTCCTTTTATACAATCTATGCATTGTTCGATATCTGAGAACTCTGACGGAGGAAGAATGTCATTTTTAACGAGGCTTCCTATTCTTCCTCTCGAAATATGGCCTAATCTACAGTGCCATAACTTCGATGAGTCATGAGTTCGCTTTCTTTTCTTTTGTTCTTTATTCGACAAGGAAACTTGCTCACTCACATTACACATAGAAAGCACTTTTGTAGGGGTTCGCAGCATGGAAAACAAAAATTTTCTATCGCATACAAACAAACAAGCCAAGATCTATCTACTAGATTGTAGCAACGAGTCGATGGAATAACTCACCCTCGAAGATTCCAAAGTGTTTAACGAGAGCAGATTCTCGTGGGTGATGTAGTCGTACTCTTTCCGATCTCAAGATCGCGTAGACGACCCTTCCAGCGCCACGTTCCAGCAGCGCTCCCGCAGTCGGTCACACGTTCGGTACTCGATGAAGACCTTCCTCTCCCTTGTTCCAGCAGGCAGCGGAGGTTGTAGCACTCTCCTCGCGATTCCGGCAGCACAACGGCGTGGTACCGGAGGTAGAGGGGAGATCCCGCAGGGCTTCGCCTTAAGCCGGTGCGAGTATGGTGGAGCTTATGAGAGAGGCTATTAGTGGTCTAGTAATTAGACACACCAATTAGAGGGCTCTAAACCAATTAGAAGGCTCTAAACCGAATAGCTCTAAACCGGGGTCTAGATCTAGGGTTTAGTTTAGAGGATAGGAAACTTGTGTTGTGTCTAGAGGAGGAGGCCCTGCCCCTCCTTTTATAGGTGGGAGGGCCGGCGCCATGGGGAGGAGTTCCTCCCCAACTCGGCCTAGGGAGGTGCGCCGGCCTAGGGGAGGAACCCTCCTCCAACTCGGCCTCCACCTCTCCTCCTCTTTCTCCACTTTCCGAAACTGGCAGTTTGACCGAAAACTGGCAGTTTGACTTTTCCAATTAGGATTTGAATTAACCCTTTATTTCGGACAACGAGAACACTTAGTACATGATGCAATCATTCCAACATGCAATGACACATTCATGTACCCCTTCCCCCCCGGAGTGCCGGACATTCCGGGACCTTCTAGAATGTTCCCGATGAAAACACCGGAACCATTCCCCAACTCCGAAACGGGACTTTCCTTATATGAATCTTATTCTCCGGACCATTCCGGATCACCTCGTGATATCCCGGATCCCATCCGAGACTCCGAACAACATTCGGTCTCTTTCTCATAATACCATAACTACTCAAACAACGTCGAATCCTTAAGTGTGTCTCCCTACGGTTCGTGAATTATGCGGACATGATCGAGACACTTCTCCGAACAATAACCAATAGAGGAATCTGGAAATTCATATGGCTCCCACATATTTCTACGATTACTTTGCGATCGAATGAACCACTTACATACGATACCAATTTCCCTTTGTCTCACGATATGTTACTTATCCGAGGTTATGATCGTCAGTATCTCTGCATACCTAGTTCATCCTCGTTACTGATAAGTACTCTTTTCTCGTTCCCGTGATATGTGATCCGTTGTGACCAAGTCACATGCTTGCAAGCTAATTGGATGACATTTCACCGAGAGGGCCCAGAGAATATCTATCCGTCATGTGGATGGACAAATCCCACTCTTGATCCATGTGTTTCAACCAATACTTTCCGAACACTCAATGCCACCTTTATAGCCACCCTGTTACGGTGTGGTGTTTGAAGACATCAAAGCATCCATCCAGTAAAGGTGATATGCATGATCTCATGGTCGAAGGAATTAGGTTACTATGTATCAGAAAGCATATAGCAATTGAACTATTGAAATGACTTGATCTTTATGCTACGCTTGTCTATAGGAGTATGTCCACCATATCATTCTCCTAACGATATGATCTTGTTGTTGATAACATCTCAATGTTCATGACAAAGAAACCACATCATCAATCAACCAACAAGCTAGCGAAGTATAGAGGCTATACTAGGGACTTCAAATTAAGTTTACAAATCACACAAGTATTAATGGTTTCCTTGTTAATACTATTATAGCATGAATGCAAACATTTATCATAAACACAAAGATATATAATAATAACTATATTTATTATTGCCTCTAGGGCATATCTCCAACAGTCTCCCACTTGCACTAGAGTCATCTAATCTAGATTACATGGTAATATACCGAACACCCATGGCAGTTTGGTGTTGGTCATGTTTTGCCCTCGGGAGAGGTTTAGTCAACGGATCCGCCACATTCAGATCTGTGTGTACTTTGCAAATCTTTATATCCCCATCCTGGATATGTTCTCGAATAGCGTGAAAACGTAGCTTGATATGCTTCAGCTTCTTGTGTGACCTTGGTTCTTGCGCATTGGCTATGGCGCCCATGTTATCACAGTAGATAGACATTGGGTCCAGCGCACTAGGAACCACACCCAGCTCTGTAATGAACTCTTTCATCCATATCGCTTCTTGTGAAGCCTCCGAAGCAGCCATGTATTCCGATTCAGTTGAAGATCTCGCCACAACGCTTTGCTTTGCACTCCTCCAGCTAACTGCTGCACCATTCAAAATAAATACGTATCCAGATTGTGATTTAGAATCATCCGGATCAGTGTTCCAACTAGCATCGGTGTAACCATTAACAACGAGCTGTTCATCACCTCCATAAGAAAGAACCATATCCTTAGTTCTTCTCAAGTACTTAAGGATGTTTTTGACCGTTGTCCAATGATCCACTCCTGGATCACTTTGATATCTGCTAGTTAAACTAACAGCATATGCAATGTCAGGTCTAGTACATAGCATGGCATACATTAGAGATCCTATGGCTGAGGCATAGGGAGTCTTACTCATCCTTTCTCTATCTTCTGCCGATGTCGGACTTTGAGTTTTACTCAAGGTCGTATTGGGCAACATGGGCAAGAACCCTTTCTTGCTATCTTCCATTCCAAACCTCTTTAGAACTTTGTCCAAATATGTACTTTGTGACAATGATATTTGGCGTTTCGATCTATCTCTATAAATCTTTATGCCTAATATGTAAGCTGCTTCGCCAAGATCCTTCATTGAAAAACTATTGTTCAAATACTCTTTGACACTATTAAGAAGGTCTACATCATTCCCAATCAACAATATGTCATCCACATACAGTATTAAGAATGCTACAGAGCTCCCACTCACTTTCTTGTAAATACAAGCTTCTCCATAAGTTTGTATAAAACCAAAACTTTTGATTACCTTATCAAAACGTTGATTCCAACTTCGGGATGCCTGCTTCAATCCATAGATGGACCGTTGAAGCTTGCATACCTTGTTAGCGTCTTTAGGATCGACAAAACCTTTGGGTTGTATCATATACAACTCTTCATCAATGTCTCCATTGAGGAATGCTGTTTTGACATCCATCTGCCATATCTCATAATCATAATATGCAGCGATTGCTAACATAATCCTCACAGACTTTAGCTTCGCTACCGGTGAGAAAGTCTCATCGTAGTCAACTCCTTGAATTTGTCGAAACCCTTTTGCGACAAGTCGAGCTTTATAGACAGTAACATTACCATCAGCATCTGTTTTCTTCTTGAAAATCCATTTGTTCCCGACAGCCTTCCGGCCATCCGGTAAGTCCACCAAAGTCCATACTTGGTTTTCGTACATGGATCCAATCTCGGATTTCATGGCTTCTTGCCATTTATTGGAATCTGGGCTCATCATCGCTTCCTCATATGTCTCGGGGTCATCGGTGTTGTCCACCAACATGACATTCATAACGGAATCATACCAATCTGGAGTGGTACGAGTTCTCGTTGACCTCCGAGGCTCTGTAGCAACTTCAACCGAAGTTTCATGATCACCATCATTAGCTTCCTCTCTTATTGGTGCAGGCACCACAGGAACTTCTTCCGGTGCTGCGCTACTCGCAATTTCGAGAGAAGGTTCGACAACCTCGTCGAGTTCTACTTTCCTTCCAGTCACTTCTTTCGAGAGAAATTCCTTCTCTAGAAAGGATCCATTCTTGGCAACGAAGATTTTGCCTTCGGATCTATGATAGAAGGTATACCCAATAGTTTCCTTCGGGTATCCTATGAAGACGCATTTTTCCGCTTTGGGTTCAAGCTTGTCCGGCTGTAACTTCTTTACATAGGCTTCTCATCCCCAAACTTTAAGGAACGACAATTTAGGTTTCTTCCCAAACCATAATTCATACGGTGTCGTTTCAACGGATTTAGATGGTGCCCTATTTAAAGTGAATGCGGCTGTTTCTAATGCATAACCCCAAAATGTTAGCGGTAAATCTGTAAGTGACATCATAGAACGAACCATATCTAAGAGAGTTCGATTACGACGTTCAGACACACCATTACGCTGTGGTGTTCCCGGCGGTGTCAATTGTGAAAGTATTCCGCACTTCTTTAAATGCTCGCCAAACTCGTAACTTAGATATTCACCTCCACGATCAGAACGTAGAAATTTAATCTTCTTGTTACGTTGATTCTCTACCTCACTTTGAAACTCCTTAAACTTCTCGAAAGTTTCGGACTTATGTTTCATGAAATAGATATACCCATATCTACTCAAGTCATCCGTGAAGGTAAGAACATAACGATAACCACTGCGCGATGCTACACTCATTGGACCACACACATCGGTATGTATGATTTCCAATAAGTCTGTAGCTCGCTCCATTATACCAGAAAATGGAGTCTTAGTCATTTTACCCATCAGACATGCCTCGCATCTTTCAAGTGATTCAAAATCAAGTGATTCAAGAAGTCCATCGGAATGGAGTTTCTTCATACGCTTCACTCCAATGTGACCAAGACGACAGTGCCACATATAGGTCGAATTATCGCTTGATTTCAAACGTTTAGCTTCAATGTTATTAAGATGTGTATTTCTACTATCGAGATTCAATAAGAATAGACCATCTATCAAAGGTGCATGTGCGTAAAACATATTACTCATATAAATCGAACAACCATTATTCTCTGATTTAAACAAGTAACCGTCTCGCAATAAACAAGATCCTGATATAATGTTCATGCTCAACGCAGGCACCAAATAACAATTATTTAAGTATAAAACTAATCCCGATGGTAGATGAAGAGGTAGCGTGCCGACCGCGATCACATCAACCTTTGATCCGTTTCCCACACGCATCGACACCTCGTTCTTCGCTAGCTTCCGTTTATTCTGCAGCTCCTGTTTCGAGTTACAAATATGAGCAACCGAACCAGTATCAAATACCCAGGCACTACTACGAATACTAGTGAGATACACATCAATAACATGTATATCAAATATACCTTTCTTCTTGATGTTGCCGTTCTTCAAATCCGCCAAGTACTTTGGGCAATTCCGCTTCCAGTGACCTTCTCCCTTGCAGTAAAAGCACTCAGTTTCAGGCTTAGGTCCAGCCTTGGTCTTCTTCGTTGGCATGGTAACTTTCTTACCACCCTTCTTGAAGTGTCCCTTTTGCTTAGACTTGCCTTTCTTGAATTTGGTGGTCTTATTGACCATCAACACTTGGTGCTCTTTCTTGATCTCCACTTCTGCAGATTTTAACATAGCAAATAGTTCTGGCAACTCTTTGTTCATGTTCTGCATGTTGTAGTTCATCACAAAGTTCTTGTAACTTGGTGGTAGTGATTGGAGGATGCGGTAAACTCCCAAAGTATTAGGAATCACTATACCCAAGCTTTGAAGTTTATTCGCGTGCCCAGACATTTTAAGCACATGCTCACTGACGGAGCTACCCTCTTCCATCTTGCAGTTAAAGAACTTTTCAGAAGCTTCATAACTTTCAATTGCCGCATGAGTCTCAAAAATTAATTTGAGATCCTCGACAATATCATATGGATCTGACTCTTCAAACCTTTTCTGAAGCTCCGATTCTAAACCATACAAGATAGCACACTGAACTATGGAGTACTGATTCTTCCGAGCGAGGTAAACATTCTTTACTTCATCGGTAGCATCAGCTGCAGGTGGGTCACCTAGCGGTGCATCCAGCACATAGGTCAAATTACCAGCTGTGAGGACAATCCTCAAATTGCGGAACCAATCCGCGAAGTTGCTTCCATTGTTTTTCAACTTTTCTTTCTCTAGGAACGCATTAAAATTGATGGTAGGGGCTGCCATTGATCTACAACACATTTGCAATAGTTTAGACTAAGTTTATGACAAATTGAGTTCAAATTAATTAATGAAATTAAACTAGGTGAACTCCCACTCAAAACAACATCCCTCACATTGTTTTAGTGATCACACGAACCAAATCTACTATATCAACACCGATCATCACGAGAGCCGATATAGTTTTAATGGCGAACAATCATCATGTTCATCATATCTACTATATGATTCATGCTTTGCCTTTCGGCGATCCGTGTTCCTGAGGCCATGTCTGTACATGCTAGGCTCGTCAAGATCAAACCTTAGCTACCGCATAAGCAAATCTGGCTTGCTTACGTTGTATTCACCCGCGGAATCAAAGACACCCGATCATCACGTGGTGCTTCGAAGCAACAAGCTTTGGCAACGGTGCATACTAAGGGTGAACACTTTAGAACTTGAAATTTATGTGCATGAGGGATCATCTTATAATGCTACCGTCGTCTACTAAGCAATACAAGATGCATAAAGGATTAACATCACATGCAATTCATAATATGTGATATGATATGGCCTTTCTTCTTTGTGCTTCCGATCTCCATCTTCAAGCACGAATATGATCTCCATCATCACCGGCATAGCATCAAGGTCAATGACGCTTCTTCATGGTTGTCGTCCACCAGCTTCAACTATTACAACTATTTTGAATAGACACGCAGGTCTCAACAGAAATTAAAGACAACCATATGGCTCCTGCCGGTTGCCAACTTACAATAAGGAACATTGCATACATCAAATATAATCACAATCATGGCCATATCACATCACTGCACACCCCTGCAAAACAAAGTTAGACGCTTCTACTTTCTTTGCATATTTTACGTGGTTTGGGGCTTTCCATAAGTGTCGTTCTAACCTACGAACAAGAACCACAACATTGATACTAGCATTGTTGATTACCCGTTGTAAATTGGATCTTTACTATGCTAGGAGAAACAGGCACCCGCAAAGCCACTTATGCAATACAAGTTGCATGTTAAGCGTGGAGCAAGTCTCATGAACGATGTCATGTAAGGTTAGCCCGGGCCGCTTCATCCCAACATACCGCAAGATGCAAAGTACACAAAAAGCAATCTACAATAAAAGCATCAACGCCCACAATGACCATTGTGTTCTACTCGTGCAACAGATCTACATATAGACACGGCTCTGATACCACTGTAGGGGTTCGCAGCATGGAAAACAAAAATTTTCTATCGCATACAAACAAACAAGCCAAGATCTATCTACTAGATTGTAGCAACGAGTCGATGGAATAACTCACCCTCGAAGATTCCAAAGTGTTTAACGAGAGCAGATTCTCGTGGGTGATGTAGTCGTACTCTTTCCGATCTCAAGATCGCGTAGACGACCCTTCCAGCGCCACGTTCCAGCAGCGCTCCCGCAGTCGGTCACACGTTCGGTACTCGACGAAGACCTTCCTCTCCCTTGTTCCAGCAGGCAGCGGAGGTTGTAGCACTCTCCTCGCGATTCCGGCAGCACAACGGCGTGGTACCGGAGGTAGAGGGGAGATCCCGCAGGGCTTCGCCTTAAGCCGGTGCGAGTATGGTGGAGCTTATGAGAGAGGCTATTAGTGGTCTAGTAATTAGACACACCAATTAGAGGGCTCTAAACCAATTAGAAGGCTCTAAACCGAATAGCTCTAAACCGGGGTCTAGATCTAGGGTTTAGTTTAGAGGATAGGAAACTTGTGTTGTGTCTAGAGGAGGAGGCCCTGCCCCTCCTTTTATAGGTGGGAGGGCCGGCGCCATGGGGAGGAGTTCCTCCCCAACTCGGCCTAGGGAGGTGCGCCGGCCTAGGGGAGGAACCCTCCTCCAACTCGGCCTCCACCTCTCCTCCTCTTTCTCCACTTTCCGAAACTGGCAGTTTGACCGAAAACTGGCAGTTTGACTTTTCCAATTAGGATTTGAATTAACCCTTTATTTCGGACAGCGAGAACACTTAGTACATGATGCAATCATTCCAACATGCAATGACACATTCATGTACCCCTTCCCCCCCGGAGTGCCGGACATTCCGGGACCTTCTAGAATGTTCCCGATGAAAACACCGGAACCATTCCCCAACTCCGAAACGGGACTTTCCTTATATGAATCTTATTCTCCGGACCATTCCGGATCACCTCGTGATATCCCGGATCCCATCCGAGACTCCGAACAACATTCGGTCTCTTTCTCATAATACCATAACTACTCAAACAACGTCGAATCCTTAAGTGTGTCTCCCTACGGTTCGTGAATTATGCGGACATGATCGAGACACTTCTCCGAACAATAACCAATAGAGGAATCTGGAAATTCATATGGCTCCCACATATTTCTACGATTACTTTGCGATCGAATGAACCACTTACATACGATACCAATTTCCCTTTGTCTCACGATATGTTACTTATCCGAGGTTATGATCGTCAGTATCTCTGCATACCTAGTTCATCCTCGTTACTGATAAGTACTCTTTTCTCGTTCCCGTGATATGTGATCCCTTGTGACCAAGTCACATGCTTGCAAGCTAATTGGATGACATTTCACCGAGAGGGCCCAGAGAATATCTATCCGTCATGTGGATGGACAAATCCCACTCTTGATCCATGTGTTTCAACCAATACTTTCCGAACACTCAATGCCACCTTTATAGCCACCCTGTTACGGTGTGGTGTTTGAAGACATCAAAGCATCCATCCAGTAAAGGTGATATGCATGATCTCATGGTCGAAGGAATTAGGTTACTATGTATCAGAAAGCATATAGCAATTGAACTATTGAAATGACTTGATCTTTATGCTACGCTTGTCTATAGGAGTATGTCCACCATATCATTCTCCTAACGATATGATCTTGTTGTTGATAACATCTCAATGTTCATGACAAAGAAACCACATCATCAATCAACCAACAAGCTAGCGAAGTATAGAGGCTATACTAGGGACTTCAAATTAAGTTTACAAATCACACAAGTATTAATGGTTTCCTTGTTAATACTATTATAGCATGAATGCAAACATTTATCATAAACACAAAGATATATAATAATAACTATATTTATTATTGCCTCTAGGGCATATCTCCAACAACTTTATCATGCAAGGATAACAAATAAAGCTTATCGTGAAGTAAAGCAATACCCACACAAGCATCTTTAAACCAAATGGCACACTTGCCATGTCCAAAATAACATTCATACATGTCTTTATCCAAACATGACACACTTATTAAGTTTCTGTGGACGGAGGGAACAAATAAAACATCTTTTAGCAGAATAGTAAAACCATCAGCTAGCTCCAAAGGAATGTCGCCAACAGCTTCAACTTCTTCTCGAACTCCATTTGCGACCTCAATGCATCTTTCGCTTCTTTGCAAAGTCCTTGTCGAATGGAATCCCTGTAAAGAGTTGGCAACATGAACAGTTGCACCAGAGTCAATCCACCAAGTAGATTTAGAAAACTATTCATACAAGGATTCATTTACAAAAGAAACTATGTCTTACCATTCTTTGCCATTATGGACTTGAGCCATATTGCGCATTCTTTCTTGAAGTGACCAGGCTTCTTGCAATGGTGACACTATTCCTTGTCCCCAGGGAGACTCTGCTGATGCTGATACTGTTGGGGGCCTTTGCCATGTGGCTTGGAAGGGGAACCACCATGGTTGCTGTTGTTGAAGGTTCTCTTCCTGTTGTCCTTCACGTAGTTCAGAGAACCACCGTGAATGGACTTGAGCCTTTCTTCCTCTTGAGAACACATCCCAATGGTCTTTTCAATGTCCCATTTTCAAGGGACATGTTGTAGTTGATCACGAAGTTCTCGAACTATTGGGGAAGGGAAGCCATGACAAGATGCACCAGTAGAGGAGGCTTGAACTCAAGGTCACCATCCATGGGCTTTAACTTAGCGGCCATGTTGCTCATCCTCAAGATGTGCTCCCTGATGCCATGTGACCCTTCAGTATACTTTTTTGTGACCAGTTGTTTGAGCAGCTGGGTGGCATACATCTTTGAAGAGCCAGTAAACTGACTCTTTATCTTTGCTAGATACTCCCCAACAGAGGCACACTCTTCGATTGAGCTCACAATTGTGTTCTCAATCGTATTTTTACAAAGGCCAAGCACTTTTTGTTAGCATTGACCCACTTTTGGTTATCTATAGAGTATGCCAGCTCCACTAAAGTATGGTCCCTCTTCCTCTTTTCCCAAGCAGCATTATCCTCAGCATCATCTCTTACTGGGTCTTTTGGCTTGACTGGCTGTTTGGTTTCCACAACCCAGTCAACCTTGGCATAGACAAAGGCCAGGTCTACATTCTTCCTCCACTCAGTGTAGTTATTCCCCCTGAGCATTGGAATGTCCTTGAGACAACTCATGAGGTTGAGACCTCCTGAAAACCATAAAAGATGTGAGATAACAAAAAACAAATGTATACATTAATCCAACGTTGGTATAAATTAAGCATGCAACTGTTTGTGCCATTAAAATTATATCACCGTTGGGCAAAAATAAAATAAATGCACCTTTGACACATAATAAACGGATCATGATCATGCTATTAATAACGTTGGTCATTTAATAACATGAGCATAATCAACTTTAAATCACTTTATCACATCTTTAAAACAATTTAATAAGCACTTTATTTCATTCAAGCAATTTATATCAACTATTTGCAGCGGAAATAATATTACAATATTCATAAACTTTAAAACTTTACAGAAAAAATCTGTCACTTTTGTATTCTCTAAAAAAAATTTCATGGAATATTTGAATAGATAAAACTGTATAAAAAATGCTCAAAACTGAGCATAAAAACAGCTAAAAAACTGTTTCTGTAAAACATTAAACAGACTCAAAACTGGGTTGTATTCGCCCTACTAGGCCTTTACGGCGTGCGCGGCCCAGCGCTCCCGCGCTGAGGAAAAAGCCTAGCTGCCGCCCTCGCTCTCGCTCGCTTGCCTAGCACCCCGCAGGCCATAGCGGCCCATGGCCCATCCACGCGTTGTCGTTACTTGTCGCCCACGCGCCCGCGTACTGTAGGGGTTCGTAGCATGGAAAACAAAAATTTTCTATCGCATACAAACAAACAAGCCAAGATCTATCTACTAGATTGCAGCAACGAGTCGATGGAATAACTCACCCTCGAAGATTCCAAAGTGTTTAACGAGAGCAGATTCTCGTGGGTGATGTAGTCGTACTCTTTCCGATCTCAAGATCGCGCAGACGATCCTTCCGGCACCACGTTCCAGCAGCGCCCCCGCAGTCGGTCACACGTTCGGTACTCGACGAAGACCTTCCTCTCCCTTGTTCCAGCAGGCAGCGGAGGTTGTAGCACTCTCCTCGCGATTCCGGCAGCACGACGGCGTGGTACCGGAAGTAGAGGGGAGATCCCGCAGGGCTTCGCCTTAAGCCGGTGCGAGTATGGTGGAGCTTATGAGAGAGGCTATTAGTGGTCTAGTAATTAGACACACCAATTAGAGGGCTCTAAACCAATTAGAAGGCTCTAAACCAAAATAGCTCTAAACCGGGGTTTAGATCTAGGGTTTAGTTTAGAGGGTAGGAACTAGTGTGTCTAGAGGAGGGAGCCCTGCCCCTCCTTATATAGGTGGGAGGGGCTGGCCGGCCAAGGGGAGGGAGTGGAGTCCCTCCCCAACTCGGCCTAGGTGGGGCGCCGGCTTGGGGAGGAGGACTCCCTCCCCAACTCGGTTTCCTTCTCTCCTCCCACTTCCCAAAACTTGCCGTTTGACTTTCAAACTGGCCGTTTGACTTTTCAATTTAGGATTTAAATAAATCCTTTATTTTGGGCAGCGAGAACACTTAGTACATGATGCAATCATTCCAACATGCAATGACACATTCATGTACCCCTTCCCCCTCCGGAGTGCCGGACATTCCGGGACCTTCTAGAATGTTCCCGATGAAAACACCGGAACCATTCCCCAACTCCGAAACGGGACTTTCCTTATATGAATCTTATTCTCCGGACCATTCCGGATCACCTCGTGATATCCTGGATCCCATCCGAGACTCCGAACAACATTCGGTCTCTTTCTCATAATACCATAACTACTCAAACAACGTCGAATCCTTAAGTGTGTCTCCCTACGGTTCGTGAATTATGCGGACATGGTCGAGACACTTCTTCGAACAATAACCAATAGAGGAATCTGGAAATTCATATGGCTCCCACATATTTCTACGATTACTTTGCGATCGAATGAACCACTTACATACGATACCAATTTCCCTTTGTCACACGATATGTTACTTATCCGAGGTTATGATCGTCGGCATCTCTGCATACCTAGTTCAACCTCGTTACTGATAAGTACTCTTTTCTCGTTCCCGTGATATGTGATCCCTTGTGACCCAGTCACATGCTTGCAAGCTAATTGGATGACATTTCACCGAGAGGGCCCAGAGAATATCTATCCGTCATATGGATGGACAAATCCCACTCTTGATCCATGTGTTTCAACCAATACTTTCCGAACACTCAATACCACCTTTATAGCCACCCTGTTACGGTGTGGTGTTTGATGACATCAAAGCATCCATCCGGTAAAGGTGATATGCATGATCTCATGGTCGAAGGAATTAGATAACTATGTATCAGAAAGCATATAGCAATTGAACTATAAAAATGACTTGATCTTTATGCTACGCTTAACTATAGGAGTATGTCCACCATATCATTCTCCTAACGATATGATCTTGTTGTTAATAACATCTCAATGTTCATGATAGGAAAACCACAATCATCTATTAACCAACAAGCTAGTTTAACAAGAGGCTTTACTAGGGACTCTTATTTTAGTTTACAAATCACACAAGTATTAATGTTTCCGGTTAATACAATTATAGCATGGTATGTAAACATTTATCATAAGTGTGAAGATATGATAATAACCACTTTATTATTGCCTCTTGGGCATATCTCCAACAGTCTCCCACTTGCACTAGAGTCAATAATCTAGTTTCAAACTTTTGTGTATTCAACACCTATGGCTTTCCGGTGTTGTATGTACACGATTGCTAGTGGTCAACTGATCTCCGGATCTGACACTTCCAGGTCCGTGTGTAATTGCATGTCTTTGCGTCTCTACGCATCACTCATTCTCTAATGAGATGGCTTTGTATAATTTGGTCTTTCGGTGTGACCTTTAGTTCTTTGGGGTTAAAACATGTTGATAATATTGTCGCACAATATATCTTCATAGTATTATCCCTCTGTGAACTACACCTAGTTTGATAACAAACTACTTGACACAAATGCCCTCTTTTGCTGCTATAATAGCAGTCATATACTTAGCCTTTTGTTGAAGTATCTGTCACAATGTCTTAACTTTGGAACTCATCCAAATCCATTATGGAACTTACTTTCCATTATATTGTGCCACCCTCAGTTTAGATTGAGATAAACTTAATTTGTACTCTGTGACAAAATTAGTATCAATGTAGTACTTTTACAATGAACTAACCATCTATTTGTCACTTCTACAAATAATATACTCTTAGTTCTTCCAAAAGATCATAAGAATATCCTTACTATCGTCCAATGATCATCTTATGAATCATTCTGGTATATGCTCATAACTTTTAGAGCATAGGACATATCTGGATTTGTACATACCACAGTATGATTGATATAAACACTCTTTGTGATTTCATACATCAAGTATCAATCTATACTTGAATCTTTGTTTCACTTACCAAATGTCAATACACTTGAATATATCATCAATATTGAACTTATTCAATCCTTTCTGTGCGACAAGAACCTTTCTTGTAGTTTCTATATTGAACTCATTCAATATCTTGTCTATGTACTTCTGGCACAACCATATTAGCATCTATTGATGCCAAATATTTGGGTTTTGCCTAAGTCTTTCATCAGGATGAAATTCTTAATATGTGTTAATAAAAGATACATCATTTCTAATCAACAATATGTCCCCCACATAATGTATTAGAAATATGTCTTTAGCGCTCCCACTTAATTTCTTGCAAATGCAAGCATCTTCATTGTCTCCGATGAAATTAAACTCTTTTAACAGTTTCATCATAGTGAAGATTCCAACTCCGCTATGCTTACTTCATCCATTGAAGTTTGCATATGCTTTTAGCATCCCTTGAAAAACCCTTTGGACCATGTCATGCACACGTCCTAGGTAACAATTCTATTAGAAGAACTTGTTTTGTTTATTCAACTACCACATAACAAAATTATATGTAGTGGTTGCTACATTAATCCGTCTAGACTAAATATCGCTATGAAAGATCAAATCTTGTCATAGTCAATCCTTGAACATTGTTGTGACCTCTTTCCCAACATGTCGACTATTTCATAGATGTGAAACATCCATGTCTACTTCTTTATAGATCCAAACACAACTGTAAGGTCTTACACCTTTCTCGAGGGTCCTTCAAGTTCAAAACTTGATTTCTCGTGTATGGAACTATCACGGATTTTATGGCTTCAAGCCATTTGACGGAGTCAGGGCCCATCATCGCTTCTTTGCATGTAGTCCGTTCATTATTCTCAAATAATGATTCAACCCTCAAATCTTAGTATTTGATTGTTTACTCGACCTACTTGTTTCAATAGAAACTTAGACCTCCGTGACCACAACCTTTGAGGCACGTGAGCCATGAGCATTATTGCTGCTTCCGGAACACTTTTCGGTGCTGCGCAACTCTGCACATATAGCTAAGGTTCTTTTAACCTTATCAAAGTTCTATTGTCCTCCCACTTTAACTTTTCACGAAAAATTCCTTCTCAAAGAAACTTGACGTTCTAAGCGACAAACACTTTTGTCTCCGGTGTTTGTGGAGGAATACTTAATATTTATACAAAGACAGGTTTATCCGACTTTGGTTGCACACATCTTTCTTATGCATAGCATACCAATGTTTTAAGAAAGGACTACTTGGGTTTTATCCCAAACCATAACTTTATATGGTGTCATTTCAGCGGATTATGATGGAGCTCTTTTTAGTGGAAAAGCGGTAGTCTCTAAAGCTTTTAATCTTTAAAATATAATGGCAGTTCTATATTTTACACCTTTGATCTTACCATGTCAAACAAGGTTTTAATTACATATCTTGAACGCTCCATACTCTTATGGTGTTTCGGGAAATGCAAATCCACGGAACGATTCCTTAAATCTTAGGTATTATGCTAAACTTGTAACTCAAACATCTTCCTTTATGATCTTATCATAAACTATTTATATTCTTGTTACAATGATTTTGCACTTCATCTTAAAATTCTTTGAACTTTTCAAATATTTCACACTTCATCCTTATTAAGTAAATATTCATATATTCACTCAAATTTTCGGAGAAAGCATATGAAGTTGAAATCCATCGCTCTTGACTACACATAATGGAGTTCGTACAACAATATGCACAAGTTCCAATAAGCTAGTCTTTCGTTCCCTTTTGGCCTATGAACGAAGTTTTAATTATTCTCTAGGAAAGTTTCACAAACGTCATTTGATCAAAATCAAAAGACTCCAAAATTCCATCCATATGGATTTTCTTCATGTTTTCTTTCCAATATAATTTAAACGGCGATGTCACTTCCTAAGTGATCTTTCAATCAATTTGTCTTTCGACATTTTTAGCACTAGTTTTATGGATGTGATGTCTCCAACGAGATTTGCGGATCATCCATCTTTTATGGATTACGGCAATTATTTGAACAACCCTTTTGTTCTCATAATACCTGATAAAACAAATCTTGAAGGCAAGCTTTGATGTTTAACGAGCAACACAATAACCCTTTATTTTGTTCTCGATGAACATCATCACATATTCTTTTGCTAGTTATTTAGGCCATTGTAGTTCATGAATTGTGTTGTTTCGTATGACGATTCACACCAACAAATTCAGTATCAAAATACTTAAGAACCACATCGTTTAACAAGCAAAGAATATAGCCATAACATGTATATTATCTATATACTTAAACTGAACAATTCCAGTCTTTTCTTTTCTGCCATATATTTATGAGATTCTCTTTCAGTATTTCCTTTTCTGTTTGAAAGAATCTATCAACATCAATAGTGGAGTCATACATATGACACATAGTCCAAAGCGTGTATAATTAAATACCAATGTCTTTGGATTTGCACTTTGAAGTAGATCACCATCATCAAATGTTTGGTGTTCTTTCAAATTCCTTTCTTTAGTAATCTATTGGTGTAGTAAACATTTTACCTACATCAAATATTCACCTTCATCATGGAATCGTCCATGACCAAGCTACTTTTAGCTTATAACGGTGAATCGCGAGTATAATGTTGCTCTCCAAAACCTTTTGGAAGATTAGGACAACTAGTGTCTCCAACCTTTTGCAAATTTTCATCAAATATGAGAACATGACTTTTGCCATATTATACTCTATCATGTTGTAACCAAAACTTTGTTTCAGATATCACAATATCTTCCACATATCATGGTTTCTGAAACAACTCTTTCAGATCCTAGATAACCTTGATATTAAGACAATCCTTTGAATATCAAGAATCATGGAGACAAACATGATACTTTATATACTAACACTTGGAATTGTTACTCTTGATTTAATACCAATTATTAAACTTCATGGAGTAACCGGAACTTACTGAAAGTTTGCAATAGGACTTTTAAACTTTAGATTAACACTTCAAAACAATACGATACCAGTTCGTAAAGTAACTAACCAGAATTCTATAGTTCTTTCATCTCAATTATAACTAAGCGCAAGGTGGTAAACGGATGCCAATGACTACAACAACTATGCAAATTCACTTTGATTTAGTTTATGATAAATTGAGTTCTAATTAATAATTAAATTAATCTAGGTGAACTCCCACTCAAAACAACATCCCTCACATTGTTTTAGTGATCACACGAACCAAATCCACCACATCAAAACCGATCATCACGAGAGTTGATATGGCTTCAATGGCGAACAATCAACATGTTCATCATATCTACTATATGACTCATGCTCTACCTTTCGGTAATCCGTGTTCCTGAGGCCATGTCTGTACATGCTAGGCTCGTCAAGATCAAACCTTAGCTACCGCATAAGCAAATCTGGCTTGCTTACGTTGTATTCACCCACGGAATCAAAGACACCCGATCATCACGTGGTGCTTCGAAGCAGCAAGCTTTGGCAACGGTGCATACTAAGGGTGAACACTTTAGAACTTGAAATTTTGTGCTTGAGGGATCATCTTATAATGCTACCGTCGTCTACTAAGCAATACAAGATGCATAAAGGATTAACATCACATGCAATTCATAATATGTGATATGATATGGCCTTTCTTCTTTGTGCTTCCGATCTCCATCTTCAAGCACGAACATGATCTCCATCATCACCAGCATTGCATCAAGGTCAATGACGCTTCACCATGGTTGTCAACTTACAATAAGGAACATCAAATATAATCACAATCATGGCCATATCACATCACTGCACACCCCTGCAAAACAAAGTTAGACGCTTCTACTTTCTTTGCATATTTTACGTGGTTTGGGGCTTTCCATAAGTGTCGTTCTAACCTACGAACAAGAACCACAACATTGATACTAGCATTGTTGATTACCCGTTGTAAATTGGATCTTTACTATGCTAGGAGAAACAGGCACCCGCAAAGCCACTTATGCAATACAAGTTGCATGTCAAGCGTGGAGCAAGTCTCATGAACGATGTCATGTAAGGTTAGCCCGGGCCGCTTCATCCCAACATACCGCAAGATGCAAAGTACACGCAAAGCAATCTACAATAAAAGCATCAACGCCCACAATGACCATTGTGTTCTACTCGTGCAACAGATCTACATATAGACACGGCTCTGATACCACTGTAGGGGTTCGTAGCATGGAAAACAAAAATTTTCTATCGCATACAAACAAACAAGCCAAGATCTATCTACTAGATTGCAGCAACGAGTCGATGGAATAACTCACCCTCGAAGATTCCAAAGTGTTTAACGAGAGCAGATTCTCGTGGGTGATGTAGTCGTACTCTTTCCGATCTCAAGATCGCGCAGACGATCCTTCCGGCACCACGTTCCAGCAGCGCCCCCGCAGTCGGTCACACGTTCGGTACTCGACGAAGACCTTCCTCTCCCTTGTTCCAGCAGGCAGCGGAGGTTGTAGCACTCTCCTCGCGATTCCGGCAGCACGACGGCGTGGTACCGGAAGTAGAGGGGAGATCCCGCAGGGCTTCGCCTTAAGCCGGTGCGAGTATGGTGGAGCTTATGAGAGAGGCTATTAGTGGTCTAGTAATTAGACACACCAATTAGAGGGCTCTAAACCAATTAGAAGGCTCTAAACCAAAATAGCTCTAAACCGGGGTTTAGATCTAGGGTTTAGTTTAGAGGGTAGGAACTAGTGTGTCTAGAGGAGGGAGCCCTGCCCCTCCTTATATAGGTGGGAGGGGCTGGCCGGCCAAGGGGAGGGAGTGGAGTCCCTCCCCAACTCGGCCTAGGTGGGGCGCCGGCTTGGGGAGGAGGACTCCCTCCCCAACTCGGTTTCCTTCTCTCCTCCCACTTCCCAAAACTTGCCGTTTGACTTTCAAACTGGCCGTTTGACTTTTCAATTTAGGATTTAAATAAATCCTTTATTTTGGGCAGCGAGAACACTTAGTACATGATGCAATCATTCCAACATGCAATGACACATTCATGTACCCCTTCCCCCTCCGGAGTGCCGGACATTCCGGGACCTTCTAGAATGTTCCCGATGAAAACACCGGAACCATTCCCCAACTCCGAAACGGGACTTTCCTTATATGAATCTTATTCTCCGGACCATTCCGGATCACCTCGTGATATCCTGGATCCCATCCGAGACTCCGAACAACATTCGGTCTCTTTCTCATAATACCATAACTACTCAAACAACGTCGAATCCTTAAGTGTGTCTCCCTACGGTTCGTGAATTATGCGGACATGGTCGAGACACTTCTTCGAACAATAACCAATAGAGGAATCTGGAAATTCATATGGCTCCCACATATTTCTACGATTACTTTGCGATCGAATGAACCACTTACATACGATACCAATTTCCCTTTGTCACACGATATGTTACTTATCCGAGGTTATGATCGTCGGCATCTCTGCATACCTAGTTCAACCTCGTTACTGATAAGTACTCTTTTCTCGTTCCCGTGATATGTGATCCCTTGTGACCCAGTCACATGCTTGCAAGCTAATTGGATGACATTTCACCGAGAGGGCCCAGAGAATATCTATCCGTCATATGGATGGACAAATCCCACTCTTGATCCATGTGTTTCAACCAATACTTTCCGAACACTCAATACCACCTTTATAGCCACCCTGTTACGGTGTGGTGTTTGATGACATCAAAGCATCCATCCGGTAAAGGTGATATGCATGATCTCATGGTCGAAGGAATTAGATAACTATGTATCAGAAAGCATATAGCAATTGAACTATAAAAATGACTTGATCTTTATGCTACGCTTAACTATAGGAGTATGTCCACCATATCATTCTCCTAACGATATGATCTTGTTGTTAATAACATCTCAATGTTCATGATAGGAAAACCACAATCATCTATTAACCAACAAGCTAGTTTAACAAGAGGCTTTACTAGGGACTCTTATTTTAGTTTACAAATCACACAAGTATTAATGTTTCCGGTTAATACAATTATAGCATGGTATGTAAACATTTATCATAAGTGTGAAGATATGATAATAACCACTTTATTATTGCCTCTTGGGCATATCTCCAACACGTACTGCCTGCGCTGCCGCGGCCCGCCCACCTAGCCTGATAGCCACGCGGCCTGGCCACTTGGCCTGCTTGGCCCAGCTGCGCGCCCGCACCGCCCGCGCCGCGCAATCCAGGCAGTCCATCCGCGCCGCCCTAGATCGTGCGGCCACACGCTCCTTTCGCTGGGACACAACCCCCCGCGCGCAGCCCCTAGCTGACCCTAGCCCCATTTGCCCCTCCTCTCCCGCGAGCTCTCCCCACTCCACTCTCTCTGGCGGCGCTGTGGGGATTTGGCGAGGCGGCTGTGTCGCCCGGCAGCGTCGCCGGCGGCGAGCCCCTCCCTCCCATGCGAGCCACTTCTCCCCCCTTTTCTCTGTCCCATCCACCTCCCTACCTCACAAAGCAACAGTGCAGAGAGGAAAAACAGCGACAAGCGGCAGAGCCGCCCCCCCACCCCCCTGGCGGCGGTGCGTCCACCCGAGGGTGGGCGCACGGCCGTCAAGCGGCGCAGTGGTGGTGCCCCCTTGTCGACGCACATCCGGCTTTTCCCTTTTGGGGGGGGGGGGTTTCCTTTCGCGATTTGCTTGCGGGGTTTGGGGATCTTTTCTCTTGCGGGATCTTTGGGGATTTGCTCGAGGAGGATCTAGGGTTAGGGTTTCGATCTACTTTTCTTGGGGATTTTGAGATCTGTTTCTTTGCCCCGAGGGGTTGTTCTTCTTCTAGGTGTCTCCTCAAGTGATGCCCATCTAGATCGAGGGGAACGGCGCGGCCGTAGGGCAGGCGCACTGTAGGATCTAGGATTCTTTCTACTTTTCTTTTATTTCTGTTTCTACCGAAAAGATCTAGGACTAGTGCTCTGATACCATTGTTAGGCGTAGACTAGTCTCGGTAGAACCTATATGGGATGGATCTAGTAGATCAGAAAGAGAGAGAGAGAGAGAGAGAGAGAGAGAGAGAGAGAGAGGGAACCACCTGCACCTTGGGTCGACGAGCATGAGCCGGAGGGGATACCGGTGCTAGTGCCGGTTTCAGTAGCCATGGGAAAAGGGAGCAGCGCGAGCATGTGGTGAGGGTGGCGGCGGTGGTGCTTCCCGTCGGCGCAGCGCTTAGCCTAGATCGGAAGGGCTTGTAGGTGGGGCGGCTAGGGCACGGCTAACCTCGTAAGGCATGCTGCCGGCCCCCACCTCCTTTATATTGCGCTGGCGACAAGGGCCCACCAACCAGATGAGGTTGGGCGCCCCCGATCAGGGCGCGGATAAGGGACTCCGTTCGGGCCGTTGGGCTCGAACGGGGAGAGATCAATCTAACAACGTCGACATCAGCCCTTGGCGTAGTATAGGCCGACGGTTTTATTCCCTATGCCGATGGCTTTTAGCCGTCGGCCTAGCCGGCGCATCCTATAGTGGGGGGCGACGAGTCGCCGACGACTTTGGTTAGGTGTCACCTTTTGAGTGCTAGGTCTCCGGTGAAAACTCTAGATTCTACCTTGACTAGTTCTCCTGATATTAATATACTTATTTTTTAGCAATATATATATGGGACTAAACTTTATGTACACTAGCTTTGAAATTTCAGAAATTTTGTACGAGGCCCATGTGTACTACATGCGCCTGCAGCTGGAGATAAGCTAAAATTTCCACACAAAAAATATTGTGGAGAGTGATGTGGCCATTGTGAATCTTTCTCATCCATGGTTCTAACTACTCCCTCCGTTGAGAAATATAAGGCGTTTTAGTTTTATGAAGTATCGAGACGTCTTATCGTGTATAGGTTCATAGAGGTTTAAAGTGAATCGATACACTAAAAGACGTATACACGTTTATTTCAGAAAGCTAAAATCTTTACTATTGAAAGCAAAGCGATGGTGTCACCCGGTGTCTTTAATATAATTACTAGAAAAATGCTATAGTAACAATAAACTAGAGGCGCCCCCTATTTTTAGCACATATCTATTCAACAGTATAACTAATTGACTAACAAACTTATCTTACTGCAACAAACGATTCAAACCGCTAGGAATATGCACCAGTGACACGGACATGATTATCACCTCCTAAAAGAATTTGTTATTCCATTTCTCTAGGAATATGTGCCCATGGATGGACCTGATCATCACTTCCTAAAAAGAATTTACGTTTACAAGCACATAAGCATTTAGCTGGTCCTTCCTGCAATCTCTCCCCGCTTCCCACCATCGCGTACTAAAAAAAGGCAAAGCGAAAAAGTGACGCCAATAAAGATGCAGAGACTCCCTTTACCTAACAGTGGCTTCATCGCGGGCAAGCAGGGGAACTCGAGGCGGCGAGCGAGTCCTCTCGCCGGCGGCCGTCAGCAGTGCTTTCACGGAGTTCCGTGACTCGGCGCTGTATCCGTGGACACCCGGTGGCACCGCTGAGGGCAGGCCCAAGGAGCTCGAGTTCGATGATGGTGACGGCCGCGACGACGTGTAGTTGTGCGCCAGCGGGGAGGGCCCGCAGAGCGGTTTGCCTTGCGCATGGACCTTCTCGGCGCGACGCAGGAGTACGAGTATGGCCACCCTCGCGTGCTCCGTATCCCATGCCCCGTTCCCGACTTTTGCCGCCTCCTCGTTCGCCTGGGATGACCGTGGTGCTCCATCAGCAAAGCAACACCGCCTCTTTCTAACTCCCAGATTTTGGTATCCGTCTACTTTAATTCCTGGTTATCCGTCTACTTTAATTCCTGGTTTGAATTTCGACGATGCTTAGATGCATGAATTCAACATGGTTGTTTTGAGTCTTTGATATGATTAGGTGGTTCACTAACACAGAGCTAGAGTGCAACACTTTCAGATGTTATGTCCAAACTGCACAAAATATTCTTCAAGCTTCAGTCGTTGTTACCCTCATAGGTAGAAGATTATTGAAGTTGAGTACTTACTATGAGCTTACTTGCATCTAGGAAGATATTTATCCTATGATTTGATTATTGAAGTGGTTATGTGCAAAGAAGCATAAATAACTACATGAGCGCTAGAAAATGAAGGTAATTCTAGAATTTCACATGTTTTACATGCTATAATATCAGGTCCTTTAGTTCCCTTACAATAACACAATAAAGTGTATATCTTCCATCCATGTGATTCTGATGTTTGCTTTCTTTCAATGTATTCAAGTATACAAAGTGCAAAAAGATGAGTAATCACCGATGAAATACTATGTGTTATAAATCGGATGGAGCGAGGTATATAACTGCAATGAGTTATATTGACTATATATATTTTCTAACCGTAATCATAAATTACTACCAGCATTTGACCTGAACAATGCATATATCTGCTATGAAAAATCCATGTTTTAACTTCTAGCTACATTTGGTTGATCAAGCTATCACTCAACTTTTGATCTCCCATGCCTTTAGGTTTCACGAACTTGTTGCGCCAGGATTCAAGTGACCAATGAAATACTATGTGTTATAATGGTGATGGAGGTATATGATGGTGGTGAGTTATGTTGACCATAAATATTTTCTAATAGTAACCGTAAATTACTAGCAATAGTTGACCTGAAAAATGCTTGTGTTGAGTGTCCTTGAGTATTTAGAGTTCAAGGAGCAGTTACTAAAAGTAGTTGTATTTATCAAGTGGATTAAAAGAAGTTTAATATGGCTGAACTTTGGAAGTAGTTGTGTTTGTCGGGTGCATTCAGTTCCCTAGATACAGTGTTTGAACTTTGACATACGAGCAAAAAAGTTCTTTTGCAAAAGTTGTACCAAGATTCAGTGATTGGGCTTTGGCCATACAACTTGTACGAGATAAACTGAGATCCTTTGAATTACCGATTCCTGCTATCTACACTGACAATTTAGTTATGGCTTTACCATGCAGTTAACTAGCAATTATTCCCATAACATTTAGCCCACCTTGAAAACTACACTGGTCTACTTTGTTCAAGTAATAATTAAATACTAAATGGAGAAGTACTCCCTCTGTCCTAAAATACCCTGCATTCTGGGTTTAGTCAGAATCAAACTTTATAAAGTTTGGTAGAATATATAGAAAAAACTATAAACATCTATAAACTCAAATGTATATATTATGAAAATATATTTTATGAAGATTCTAATGGTACTTATGTTGTATTATACGTGTACATAAATTTTTCAATATGTTTGGTCAAACTTTACAAAGTTTGACATTGACTAAACCCAGAATGCAGGGTATTTCAGGACAGAGGGAGTAGTGGACTGACCTTGAGTCATTGGTGTATGCCGGGGATTGAGTGGTTGAGGTCGTCGGCGGCGGCGCTGCTTCTTTCTCTTGTTCGGGTATGGTTGTTGTTGTGAGACTCTAGGACTCAAGGGAACTGAGGAAGGAGACATATATCCCCTTGTCATTCCACTTGAGCTGACGATGCCGAAAAGAGGGGAGGAGAGGACGCCATGAAGAAGAGAGGAGAGGGTAGTTGAGCGGCGGTGGGCTGACGACATATTTGGGGAGGGGAGATGGAGTGAGGAGGCATGGGCAAAGGGGGAAGGGATGCCGGGCTTTGCGGCGAGCGACCAAGATGAATGAGACGGTGACGCGAGCTAGGCGGCGACCAGCGGCGAGCCCGGAGTTGGGTAGCGATGTTGCAGCATGATAGCAGCAGGGTGTGGATTCATCGCCTGGCCAGGCATTAGCAGTGGTGGATTTAGGGGAGGCATGACCGTGTGCATGTGAGAAAGAGAGGGACAGTGAAGCTCTGCAGAGAGAACACAGAACAACTTTCTATGGACTGTGGACCGACCAAGACCAGCTCTGTATGAACCGAATGGATCTTTTAATTCGTGTTGAATTTATAACCACGATTTGCCCTTTTATGGTAACCCTAATTCTTATACATGTTTACGTTCTTTTTTTCAAACATGTAAAAGGAGCAGGGCCTAATTGTTATTATATTTTGAAAGAAATAAGAAGTGTTTGCAGTCTTAGTACTTTTGCATTAACTTTTTTTATCATCGATTTTTCAATTTAACTAATTAATGTCCTTTTTTCAACATATAATATTAAAATGGAACCAAAGTTATGGATAACGCTACTTCAACGTATCGATTGTACGCAACCAATTGAGGTACATATAGAGAAATGATTTTGTATGCTTGCAACATATTGGTCACATACGGGATATAAATAGATTCTATGGACCTTAGCGAAATAATCCACCTACATAGGGGCGATGCTTTCATAAGAGACTGAATATTTGGGTTGTACACCACCAAAAGATGTTTACTGGCTATAAATTCAGTGTGTGGATATTTACGTGTAATTTATGTTTTACATGTAGCACATGTGCGGCGATTGAGAAATATATGACAACATAAAAACCTTATGTACCATGGCAACGCACATTCAACTAGTGTTTTATATTTCTAAATGGAGGGAGTATTTAAGAATCTTTCTGTAAAATCTCTACTTATCCACACTGACAAACAGGGGTCGGGCCGGCAAAATCAGGGACCATGTGCGATATTATGAAATGGGGCCCTATCTCACTATAAAAGTGAGACTAATGAACAATTATAGTGTCTCTCTTAGATGGACTTTTAATCTGAAGAACTACTCTCAGCGCCATGGAAATATATAGTTTTAAAAATCGTCTTAGAGTGTAAGTAGATGCTAAACCTGTGGTAAAATCGTCTTAAAACCCGTTTTAAAAGGAAACGTACAGTTTAAAAAACTAGTTGCAAATTTACCTCAACCTTGGGTTAAAGCATTTACTAATTGATTATATAATTTGAGTTTGACAAGTCAAAGCATTTCACACTGGTATTGCTATGAGGTATATGCACTTTTGGTCCCACAATTTGCACTATAGGAGCAAATTAGTCTCACATTTTGCAAACAGTGTAAAACTAGTCCCACAATTTGCATAGCTAGGACAAATTAGTCCAGTTTCACTGAATTTCACCTTTTTAACCAAATTTGGACTTGACGGACGCTTTTGCAGAAACCCCTCAGACTATGGCTAACCGCACTAAAACAAAAACCTAACACGTAGCGTTTTAACTTTTATAAAAAGATTCCTATACCTGCTAAGTGCGTGTAATAACCTAACGTGCTTGATCATAAGAAGAATTCTTCTGTGGCGTATTGGTATGCACGAGTTTTCCTAGAAGACGTAGTTTGCACGTGAGTTTGAATCATGTCTGCACCTCTTTTATAATTCGTATTTCTTCACCTACAGACAAGTGGGAACCGTATGTAAGACAGCACACATGTCGAATATGTCCGTGAAAAATATATAGGGATCTTTTCATAAAATTAAAATGCCATGTGTCAAGTTTGGTTTTAGTGCGATTAGCCATAGTCTAAGGGGTTTTCTGCAAAAGTGTCCGCCCAGTCAAATTTGGTCCAAAAACGTGAAATTCGGTGAAATTGAACTAATTAGTCCCAGCTATGCAAGTTATGGGACCAAAAGTGTACATACCTCTATTGCTATAGTACAGCGTCTGCAAAGATCCAACATAACATACTAACTCGACTAGAGCCACTTAAAGAATCTCTCACAACTAACATGCATGATCTATAAAATATCTTTAACTTGTAATTAAGTATTTCAGAAATATTATACTCCATATGTATACTGAACCACATGTATCTAATGAGGAAATTAAGCTAAATAGTTATCAGAGCGTGACAGCGCATCTTGATATATAGACAAAATGTCCCAGTCGATGATATACAACTGATTCGTTCTCGATCGATCTAATTTTAGAATCACGATTATTACACAGCTAAATAAATACATCTACTTGCTAGGTCCATGTGGATGGTGACGAGATAATGTAACTAAAGGTATGGTTCATGTTCGTTGGAGGCGCACTTAGGTCTGGAAATAACTTACTACTTTTGTTTTTGACGAACATTATAATTAACTTGGCACCTAAAATTATGTGATATTGTATGATAGTTACTTGCAATCCACACTATAAGAATATACCAATTAACCCCGACCTCCGAAATAACATAACATCAAGAGAGAGTTGAGATATCAAGAATACATACAACCAATTCAGTAAAAACAAGAAAAAGAAAAGACGGCTGCGATGCACGCTTCCAGCGAACGCAATGCCAGCCAGTGTCGCACATATCTACCGCCAGGGAGTGTTTTACCCTTCTGCTTTTCCTCCCTCCCCTCGTTGCAACAAAGAGGGGGCCGGTCGAGTCGAGCGAGCAGGGGGAAGGCGAGCAGGAGAAAGGGGAATAAAAGGAAGCCAACCAATGACAAACTCTCTCCTCACCGACCAACTGAGCTCGCATCGCCTCCCTTCTTCTTCCGCTCTCTCTCGGGTAATGGTGGAGAAGATAGCTAGGGTTCCGTAGATTTAGATCTTTATCCCTGTTTAAATCTTTACTTGTGGAGCTACAAGGTGAGTTCAAAATGCAGTCACCTATTTATATTGAACTTTTCTACTTCATCATAAGTCATGTTGTAGACATATTATTGTAAGAACCGAGGCCATATTCTATATGAATAATCATTTGCATTATTTAAATTGGGAAATCAAGGCATTATTTAAATTGGGGAATCGCATCATAAATGTGAGCAAAATACAAAATTTAACATTATTTAACCAATTAATTTATGTTGCTTGATATATTATAACGCAGACTCGTATGTATCATTTTTTCATATATTATCCTTAAGTATCAATAGAACTTTGTAGTACTGTTGTAGTGTATGAGTCTATTATACATTCGTAGTACATGACTATGAAGTTTAGGTCTAACTAAACAGATAACTCTAGAGCATATGAAATTGGATGTATCTAGATGCAGATTCTAGACAAAAAAGCTGAGATTTAGATCCGCATCTAAATACATTCGTATCTAGACAAAGCTGACTCAGCTAATTTTGGACGGAGCCCGAGTAGATATTTGTTCTGACATAGCAACATGTGAAGTGTTTAGTACTAGTAGTTAGTCCTCGAATCCCCTCTTTCGCTTTCATTTGTTGCTGGTCCTCATTTTCTTCAAAACCGCATTTCTTATTCATTTGGGGAGAATTAATTAGCATGAGTATTACTCTATGTTAAAATTATACAATTCATAACATGCACTCATATATATATAATTCAAAGTTTCATATATGACCACTTAAAACGAATAGGAAGAAAATATTGAATGCTCCCGAGACGAACACAAAGCATCCAGTATTAAAACCAGCGCCCTACCTACGTGCTGCTCCTCAGTACTCAGCAGCCGTGGTAGAGGAAGGAGACGGCACTCAAGGCGAAGTGCCTCTCGTCGCCCTCGGTGAAGGCGGCGGTGTCATGGACGAACTCGGCGTCACCGGCGTCTTGGGAGATTCCGCAGAATTTGCAGTAGAGCCTGCTCGAGCCGGGGTCTGGAACGAGCGGGCCACAGTGGCCGTGCCGGCACGTCGTACGGGCGACCTGCTGCACGTACCGGCCGTGGTGGACCAAGGAGCCGGCGCTCTGGTCCAGGCCCCCATCGTCGGGGGAGGCGGGGACGAACTCGGCGTCGCCGGCGTCGTGGACGAGGCCGCAGGAGGCGCAGACGAGCACGCCTGAGTCCGGGTCTGTAACCACCAGGCCAACGAGGCAGTTCCAGCACGTGGTCGACCGCGCGACCGCCGGACGGTGAGGGCTAGGAGTCGATGGGGAGGAACGGTGTGGGGATCCGGGTCGACGGCCAGTCTGGGGCCGTGCTCCGTCGTTGTCACGAACAGCAGGCCGTCCTCCTCGGTGAAGGCGGTCTCGTGTAGGAACTCGGTGTTGTCGTCGGCGTGGTGGACGAGGCCGCACACGGTGCAGATGAGCACGCACGAGTCCGGCGACCGGCGGCGGGTGCGATTGGCGAGGAGCGGTGTGTGGATTGAGTTCGTCGGCCGGCCCGGATCCGTGATCCGTCGCCGTCACAAATAACAACCCCATCGCTCGATCTGCAAATTGGATCCGTGCTCCGGCCCGTTTAATTAGCTCTGAACGAAAATTGTGGCCGCTCAGATGGCTCGCCTCGAGATGCCGATTTACGTGGCACGGCAAGATGCGGGAGACCTCCGTGAAATCATAACCGAATCGGCCTACGTATTAGTAGTTAGTTTCCTAATCTCACTTGATCGGCTAGGTCGGCATAGTAAAACCATGCTGTTTGAAATTTGCAGCGTGTGGACCTACATACACCCTCCGTCCGCAAATAAATATACTTTTAGGTTTATTTGAAGTCAAATATTTATAGTTTGACCAAATTTATGAAAAATATAATGATATTTGTGACATACAATTACTATTTGGAAACTACATTTCAAATATAACCTAGTTCCATGAATTTGGTGTCATAAATGTTGGCACAATTTCCTACCAAAGAGGTCAAACTTAAGAGATTTTGACTTTGGACAACCCTAGAAGTCCATTATTTGTGAACAGAGGGAGTATGCGCATTGACGAGGAACAGAACACAGGAAGAGAAAAATTACCGTGATGTACAGAAGTTTAAGCCAACAGGTGCTCAATTAAGGGGAATATTACAGATTCTAGTGGGTAAAAGAAAGTTATTACTAGTATGCAGATGCCGACGCAATAAGATGTTCCAGCTTCAACAAAAGCACTCAATCCTACATATACTTCATAACCCGAAGGACACACATCCAAACAAAACAGAGCTAACAACGAAGAGAGAAACCGAATCCGTTGCATTTCTGGTCTCAGCAATTCAAGCATAACAGAGCAAAACAAAGGAAGCTTGAACCGACATGTAAATGACAGGTCAAAACAAACACGCCGAGCTCAGCCAGCCAGAACAAAACTGCACCGACAAAGCTGATGCAGTTAAAATCATCTCGTGCAGTCAACCAATCTTGCTTATGCCTAACAAGGAGAATCTAAAGCTCCCTTGCGAACCAGCGAGCACTACTTGTTACTTGTCTTTGTTCTCCTCCGCCGCTTCCTGCTCGTACCGGCGCTTGAACTTTGCAATCTGCCCCAGGCTCTGGGCCATCTGCCGCTTTGCCCTCATGTGGTACACTTTACCGGTGTGGTTCACCTTGGTCATCATTACGTTGATCAGCCTGCCGCTCTGCGTCACGTACGAGATCCACTGCAGCTGAGGGTGTAGTCCCTTCCTCATCCTTCCTGACCTGGAACCAGGGTGCAAAGGTCATCACACGGAAGAGATGCGGTACATATATATTATCAGGTTATTTCTAGATGTTAAGCCCGAAAGAAACATCCATTTTCCTCGACAGAAACATGTAAGGGGCAGAATAATGATAAAATTCGCCATGATTAATGTAGGACCTTGCTATTGTCAATCCACCGTAACAATTATTATTCCAAGGTTGGTGTATAATAGGAGTAACACATCCCCACAAAAGGTATATATGGTTATATGATTGCTATAAGGTTGTAAACAGTGGAACTCTAAATACTCGACCCTTCATGTTCTACTTTGGCCACTAGAACATTTGGTTCACACAAAAGAAGTTAGCAAACGGACAAACAGACATGACTTCAGCAGCTACATGCTCACTCTAGTTGAATCAAATGAAGCTAAGCATCAAATCCATCATTACTAATCAGTCACTCTGGACTCAAGAAGATAAAATTCACTGCAAAGATCACATTCACATGTGCTCGAAGAGAGATCTCCATTAGTATATTTAAACTGTCAAACTCACAGATTGACATTACTGAATAATGTAAATAAATTAAACTTAAATACAAATCAAGTATCATTAATTTGATAGCCCGATAGGTAAGCTGAAGTGAAATTTTATATGAACTGCACAAAAGATACAACACTATAGCATAATGGTAAGGGTGGAGATACCTCAGATAGTGCACTCCCTACTTTCTTTCCTACACCTACGAATTGGGAACAGATTAAATAAGGATCTTGTCAAACAATGAATTGGATCTTACTCGAATGCGAGTACAGAAGATTGGATCGATGTTCACTCAATTAGGCACAAATATAAATATCTCACAAATTTAAAGACAGATAAGGAACCAAATATAACTAGATAACTGTTGTGTCGATGAAAGGTTGTATTGTGTGATAGGAAGCAAAATATTGTGGGATAGATTTCAATGGTTATTCAGTCATGTAACTAAAGAACTCTGGGAGTTTCGATAAATAAAGCCTTAACATTTTCCAGTCTAAAATCAGAAATACTTTTCCATATCGTAATACTGTGCTACTCAGATTCAGGTTTTCAGAAACAAAAAAAAGCACAGCAGCACGCATGCACAGCACATGATAAATATATTCCTTTCTTGGTCTCATCCCTCTAGAACGATACTAAGAAAACAATTAGAGGATATTTCCATCCTGGCTCCAAAGCGATCGATTGTTAGACTTGCTTTCACAGTTTCCCTTGTCTCCACAGAGAAAGAAAATACTAGAAATTCTCGGGAGGCTGTGTAGTACCACTGATGGTGAACAAAGATTGCTTGGTGACCTCCACCAACTCCCTGATCACCATCTGCACAAGCCAGCTTGGAAGGGCAAAGACATGCAGAGCACGAGCGTGGAGGGTGCTAGTGTGAATTGGGCAAGTTGCATAGAGGGGGTGCCATGCTCTACATTTTTGTCTCTGGGAGGAGGTAGCATGTGCATGGGGGACAAGGAGATAGGGTTTTGTTTTGCTTACTGGACTGGATGATTAGGCAGAGGGGTCAAAATGGCTAAACCAGGCTACATCACTTTTAAAAATAATAGGATTAGTAATGCATAACCTAGGCCGAAATATTCTCCACTTCACCAATTTGAAACATAACTAAGAGGCTTAACCAAAGGTGGAATCTGCTCTATTAGATTGGGTAGAGAAGGAATAGTAGCAATAGTAGATGACAAGCAAACTAAGAAGAATATGACAACATCTACCGCTACAAATCCTCTACACAAAAGCACAGCATATACACATGGATAAAACCACTTCACATTTATACCTATCAGCTTAATACTATGTAGCCCACATAAGCACAAAACATACACTTGGAAGAATGGATCAAATATAGCATCTGTCCTACACAGCAGCACGGCAACATGTATCACCAACACAGCATTTTTCATAATCAACATCCTGAGCATCTTTGAATTCATGGTTTAAAAAATTCCACATTGCATCAATGAAGTGAGCATTTAGTGAAATAAAAAATCTGACTGCATAGACCTCTATACTGAATAACTGTATGATGACAACAAAAAATGTGCGCTAACACACAAGACATTGGTCAAAGCGAGAAAATGACGTCTAAGCGAGTTGGTAGTCAATTTCTACCGGCAGGCACAACCATTGCTGATAATAGAAATATATTGATAAATACAGAGGCCATATGACCATGCTATAGTACGGGATCACTACCACACTCATGAACCGGAAACATCCCAAACTATATGGTACGGGTGTAAATAGAACTAGCAGATCCTAGAACAATCAATAAAAGTTTTTCTAGGGGAAAAGTTGGTAACCAGCTAGCCCCGACCAGGTCGCACGCCAAACCCTAAAATCGCACGGCTCGAGAGAATTACCAGATCCGGAACTCAACGCGTGCGTGGAAGAAATTGTTGAAGCCCACGCGTAGTAAAAGCCGGACGCGGGGAAGGAAGAAAGCGAGAAACCGGGCTAGTTCAATTTTAAAAGAAGACGAGTAATGCCCAACTTAGGCAGAAATATTCTGCGTTTCAACTAAATGGCTTAGCCAAAAGTAGAATCTGATCCTATCAGATTGTATAGGTAAGCAAGGCTAGAGAGACTTGATGACAAGCAAGCTAAGAGAAATAAGAAAAACATCTATCTATGCTCTACACAGAAGCACATCACATACACATGGATTTAAACCAATTCCCATTTGCACCTATCAGCTTAATACTATATAGCCCACAGAAGCATATCACATACACTTGGGAGAACAGATCAATTATAGCATCTGTCCTACACAGCGGCATGGCAATATGTGTCCCCTAGTCTGCATTTTTCATAATCAACACACTCAGCATCTTCGAATTCATCGGTTCAAAACATTCAAAATGCATTAACAAAGTGAGCATGTAGGTCAAATAGAAATCTCACTGCATACATCTCCATACTGAATAACTCTATGAGGACAAAAAAAGACGTATAAGCGAGTTAGTAGCCAATGATTTCTACGAGCAGGCACAACCATTGTTGACACTAGGAATACATTAATATATACAGAGGTCAGATGATCATGCCATAGTACGGGATCACTAGCACACACATGAACCGGAAACATTCCAAACCACATGGGGCGCCAAACCACATGGTACGGGTCTAAACAGAACTAGCAGATTCTCAGAACTGAAATCCTAGAACAATCAGTAGCAGTTTTTCTAGGGGAAATTTGGTAGCAAGCTGGCCACCACGAGGTCGCATGCCAAACCCTAAAATAGCACGGCTCGAGAGAATTACCAGATCCGGAACTCGACGCTTTGCGTAGTAGCAGCCGGACGCGAGGGAGGCTGCCGCGCCGACGTCCTGAGCGCGGGAGGCGTCTCGGGGACCGGAATGGCGATGAGATGGCGGGGTATTGAGAAGAGGACACGGGGGCGGAGTCTCGGCGCGGGTAGGAGGCGCGGGAGACGGCCGGAATCGGAGGCGGCGGCGCTTTGGCTGGGGAGTGAGAACGAAGAGAAATGGGATCAGAATCTGGGCACGGCAAGACGGCCCGCCACGAAGCCTAGCCCGACATGGCTAAATCGGACAGGGCCAGGCCCGAGGCCCGCGGTGGCTGGGCTTTTTTTTGTTTCCCGGCACGTGAGCCGGCCCGAGCCCGGCACAGAAAATCTGTAATAAACCAAAGCACACAAAAACAGGCTAAAATAGCGGAAAATATTTATAGAGGACTCCATGTAGCCCATTTTTGAATTCCTAAAAAGATCAAATATTTTCAAAACAGAGACCTACGTATAGCCAATAATATTAAATACATGTCTGCAGAATTTTAATAAAAAATAAGTATTTCAGGCGCATCAAAAAAGAAAAATACCATTTTTTTTAAGAAAACGGAGGGCCATTCAAAATTGCATTGTGCATGCCTTGATCTAAAATTTTCATTTCTTTCCAAGGCCAAAATACAAAGGTTTTTCACATTAATGTTTTCCATGCGCGTATTATAAATCATTATCTACATTCCTTTATTTTAGATTTTCTTGAATCTTTAAATTTGAATTTTTTTATAAAATAAAGTCCTCAACATAGAACAGGCTCCAAATCGGCAATCTCGCTAAAATAGGCCAAACCAGACAGAAAATAGGCCGTGCTTTTTAGGCCTGTGTCGGACTGGGGCAAGCATGAAATAAGCCGCTTCGGCTTTTCCTGAAAAAGTTGGCAAGGGGGCTATGGCGGCATGGCACTCGGATACTCTCGGGCCTATTTGGCCACGTCTTGTCGGGCCTTGCTATTCGTGCCCGTGTCAGGCTGGGCCGACCCGATGTTCCAAAGGAGCCTGAACTTTTCTTGTAGAGGCAACTTGGGCTTTGCTCATCACTACGGGAATGGCAGACCTTGCCGATGGCCAAAGGTCGGGGCCATCGGCGTAGCCGAGATATGCCCACAAAAAAAAACCGTCGGCGTAGCTATACCGTCAACGTAGCAAGCGGGATGCCTACGACCACCGTCAACCCAATATCACCATCGGCGTAGTGCAGCCTGACCGAATGGCCACCCTCGGCGTAACACGGCCATCGACACAGGTAGCGGCCACGTGGCCGCCCGTTCCCTTTTGGAAACGGAGGGTGGAAGGTGTCGCTGCGGAGGCTATGCCGACAGCCTTACCACCGGCACAACGCTTGGAAACATTGATGCCTACGGTATAGCCGTCGGCGTTACAACTGCGCCACCTTTTTGAAATCAACTTACGCCTACTGTCTAACTGTCGTCGTTACAACTGCACCACCTTCTTTTTAGGGTAATAGAGAGTGCGATTTCGCTAAAGTAGACCATAGTTAAGTGAGAATTAGCCATTGTCTCGCCAATTGGGCAAGAGCAGAAAACAAAACGATCTTCTGGTTTGGGTCTGGCATTGAAGTTTTGCTTGAGGCTCTGGACGGTGAACTTTCTGTAATTCCAACTGATTAATAAAGGTCTGTTTTACCTAGAAAAAAACATGATCTATTCCTCCTTTTTAGTTTTATTTTGAAATAGCAAAGAACGACCATCTGGGAACTTAGCCCTAATTATTTTTATTTATTTGGCGAAGTTAGATACTGTCATAGATAAGGTTGCCATTCTGGATTGTTAATGCTACTGTCTGAAGCTGCTTGGTACTGATGAGCTTGTACTGCTGCCACCTGTTACTAACTGCGTCTGTCAACTTCTTGCTTGCCATTTTTTCTTAGAAAGAAGAGTGTAATTGAGATTGTAGTTGTAAACTAGAGGGAATCAAGTGACAAGTTACAAGTTGATGTCCCGAAGATCTCAACAAACGATGCAACTTAAAGATCAAGAGTATCTCTTTGACGTTATTAATTTTCGTCCTTCTATCTAAAAAAGACCAAGAAAAAAATTTACAATGCAATTAACGATTTTTTCTGTAGATTAGTAACATATTAATTACAAATATTCTCGCACAGAAAAACATATTAATTACAAAAAAGTTATATCAACAGATAGATCAGCAGCTTGGATGCATGTTTACAAGCACAATCGAATACCGAGCAATATAATCAATCAATCTACGGCTGCGTGTGCATGAGGCAGGTCCTCCTGCTGTATCCCCCAAATGTTGCCGCGAAGGCACATGTTGGCGGCGACGGTGCAACAGATGCAGCCGTAGACGAGGCCGACGAGCCCGGCGCCGAGCCCGACGCCTTGCAGGAGCTGCGCGGGCAGCGACGTCTCCGGCGCGAGGATGGAGAGCGTCGCCAGCGCCCAGGAAGCGGCCAAGGTCGTGCATGCCAGGCAAGCTATGCAGCCCATGACGAAGCAACTGCTCCGCCTATCCTGATCCGCCGCCACCACTTCGCCGTCGTCGTCGCCGCCCCAGGGGTTCTCGATGTCGGCCATACCGTTGGATCGTAGTTGTGCGTGTCCTGGGCTTACAAGTTACACGAACCAATTAAGGAGTAGCTGGTTGTGAGTATGTATCGTGATATGATACGGTGATGCATACAAAAGTATAAAACGTTCCTATACAAACACGAAAACGAATATATAGAAACAATAAAGATTTTGGGCACTGCCAGTTCTATACAAATTACAAATTAACACGATAAAGAATTTGCATGGGCGACGCGACACGTCGAACTGAACATCAATCCATGGCTTCATGCACGGGCGGCGGCGCGGTCTTCTGCCGTTCCCCCGTCCTGTCCCCGTGGAGGCACAGATCGCCGGCGTCGTAACAGCACAAGGCGCCGACGGCGACGCCCAGGGTCGCCGCGAGGAGCCCGGCCCAGGCGAGGCCTCGCAGGAGCAGGACCACGGGCGTCGTCCTTGTAGTCGTCGTGAGGTAGAGGATGAGGGGCAGCGCCACCGACAGGGACACCGCGAGGATCCCGGCGGCAATGCAAGCCACGCCGCACACGAACCCTAGCTCGCTCGTCTCGTGCGGCTCCGCCGTGGCGAGGACGTCGCTGCCACCGGCGTTCTCGAGGTCGGCCATGTAGCACGCGTGTACGGCCGGTCTGTACGTACGTCTTGTGGGTTAATTAAGCGAATTAAACAACCAGTTATGCATGATGTTTAAAGTTTATAAACTGTTATCTTTTGAGCTTATAGAAATCGTGTCCGTGTCCGGACATGCGGATACGGACTTACATATGTGTTGGATTTGAACACGGTAGATGGATAGCACGAGCTTGTAGACATACCCTTTTGTTAGTTATCGGTCAACCAAGAATTGACTTAAAATAAAACTTCGTAGACATTGGGACTGTCAGATTTGCATTGTGATTAGAACACTTATGAGTTGAAATGATAAGCACTATACATTCTCAACAACAAGGAAATTCTAAGCCATTGGTAAAAAAGAGTAAGTATCTAGTCATCAATATTGGGCATAACAAAGGAGCTTGGGTTCAATCCAGCAGCGAAGCTTAGAGCAAAAAATGATCACGCGAGTGTGGGCTATCGAACATTCCAGCAACTAACACCGGTGGAAAACAGCCTTTAGTCCTGTAACTGGATTTAGTACCGGTTTTGGATCCTGGATTGTCAAATCGGAACTTGAGGCGCTCCCTCTCTAGTCCCGGCCTGCTACGGCCTGGGACAAGAGGCGACCACGTGGCAGTTTCTGCGAGGTGGGAGCGGACATCATCTAGTCCCGGGTCGTAACATCATCTGAGACTTTAAGGCTTTCTGTCGTGACAGAGAATTCATGTGTTTCTCCGCCGCGACAGAGATTGTGTTTTTTTTTTGCCATTTCGCTCCTTTTTTGTTTTGTGTTTCACTATAGTTTTAAACATATATTTCAGTACACTTTTTCTACGCTACTACATAGACAGTACACATTGATGCATATATATAATTAATATTCGATCCCTTGCAAGCATACATATATTCAATCATATCAAAAAATGAAGAAATGTTTTGAAATTACATGATCATTGATGATATATCATATCAATTACATGGAGATCACTAAGGCATATAGAGTTTCGCGTCATCCACATAATGTTCCCCATGTACATCAAGTACCTCCTTCATCAGAAATCCCGCTAGCTCCTCTTGAATTGCTCGTACGCACTGTTCTGGCTCTAGATTCTCCCGCAAACCGTAAATATAATGTGAATCAAATTTTCACTCACTGGTCAACTCGCGAATGTACTCGCAAACGAAGTATCCACATAAATGAGTTCCCGGTGGCTGCTGTAAACTCTTCACCGTTTTATAAGTTAGCTCCTATTTGAATGGACCTGGTATTTTCTGTCTGAACCGTGTCCAACACCTGTTCGGAAAATAAAATAAACAAAGGAGTTATTAGTTACTTGATATCAGGAAATGAATGAAAGAGGCCGATATAATGCGATAATGATTGAAATTACTTATGGAGCATTGCTTTCATGTCGCTCCACTTCTCTTGGTCCCAACTTAATGAGTCGTGGACTTCAACTAGGGACTTGTCAACTTGAATGTTTAGCAAGATCCATTGGAATCTGCGAACGTTTACATAAGCATACATGCATAGCTCATCAATTACACTTAACATCGAGTAAGCAAAAAAAATATGTACAAGATAGAAACACTCACTTGAAGTTGTAAGGAAATAGTATTTTCTTAATAAAATTATTCTCGGTTAAGAACATGCACAGGTCTTCCTCCACGTCCTTGGGGTGATACTTTAATGTATATTCATTAACGATGTATGAGTCAATAAACCCAACACCATATCTTCTAGCTCTTTTGCATTCAAGCATTTTCATTCTGCAGAATATAATATCGTACAAAAGGATATATAGTCAGAATTATATGTTAAATGCAATGAACGAGCTGAGCTACAGACTTAATTACAGAAATAAATCACTTACAGATAGTAGCAACCAATGATAGATTTGTCAAGGGCGCGCTGATTGTATAACTGAAACAGTTCAGTCATTTAAACCTGTATCGAGTATGGTTTGAAGTGATGCTCCTTTCTAACGTCCACCGCAAATCAATCTTTGTGGTGCTTTTTTTTCCGTTTGCAACAGGTACCATGTGTGCAGATTTCACATATGTGTGTATAGACGTGTGAGCTTCTCATGACTGACTAGAGGCTCTCCTTGAGCATACTTACATACTATCTGAACCACTGTCGTATCTTCATAGCCTAAATATTAACCAAGAGACATATTTTTTGGTAGCAAGTGATTTGGCCTCCGATACAGTGATGCCCATTAGTGCAGCATTAGTACTAGCTCTGGGGTCCATTATTTGCACGTCCTTATCCATTTCGGCTCCGAAGGCCTTGTCGATATCTGAAATCACTTTGAGCGGGGGCATTGATTGAATCTTCTATTGTCCGAGCTGGGCAACTTGTTTCCCGCATTTTGCACTTGTTATTTTTTCTGCTTTGCTTGCTTACTAATTTCCCGATCATAGTCTGATTCCAGATTCATTGATAAGATGGTTGCTCAAGAAAGGACCTAGCCCACTTTTTGTTTTTTCATCAAATACCAGCTTTGGCTCGGGCTTTTTGGGTGCAAAATGCGCCTTAACTTGGGCATCCACATCCGCGGCATTTTCCTTATCGATCTTGTCATTAGGTCTCTTTGGAAGAGCCGGCGGGATATCAACTATCTTCGTCATTTTACCTTTCTTTGATGTGGGGCGCAGGGGAGCGGCGACCTTCCGTTTTTTCGACGAGGTAGTATTGCACGGAGGCAGAGGCGGAGATCGATTATTGCGCGGAGGCGGAGATCGATTATTGCGCGGAGGCGGAGATTGAGTTGATGTACTCCTACCGCGGCGATCGACATCGGGGTGGGGTGGACTTGGAGGTTGACGATAATCATGGTGAGGTGGACTTGCGGGTTGACGATAATCATGGCGGGGTGGACTTGGAGGTTGATGATAATCCTGGCGAGGTGGACTTGGATTCCTCGGAGTCGGTGGCCTTGGCGCTGAGCCTAGAAACTTGATGTACTTCTTCTTCCATAGAATGATGTTGCGCTTGACATCTCCTAGTTTCGTAAGGCCTTCAGGCGTAGCGATGTCCATCTCTAGGTCCGCAAAATCCTCCACTATGTCATCCACCATGACACGAGCATAGCCAGGTGGGATCGGAAGTGAATGGTGGAGTGCTCCAGGTAGACAAGGTAAAGCAGTGTCGATCGCCACCTTGAAGGACATGTTGTTCATTGGCAGATATAGCTCACATTGTGCCATCTCTCTAACATCATACACAGGGTGGCGAGGAGCCTATGCATCATCCATGAGTGCTTGATCATCAGCTCGGACCTCCGTGGAAGCCACGCTGCTTCCCCGCTGGCTAATATCCAATGCAGGATCATCAGCCTGCGGGTGAGTTTACGTTCTTTGGCTAATTTCTTACATGAGCTTCTTCATCTCAGCTAGGTTATGCTCTACCTTCAAGATCCAGTCTGCCTCCCAGTCCTTCTTTCTCTGACGGCTTCTGTAACTATCATCGTACTGGGAAACCCTTTCTTCCACGTAACACTGACGCCTTTGCCTAGTGTTCGTCCACCCTTTTCAGGATTCCCGAGGGCGCGTGTCAGCTCGTCGTTCTCTCTCTTGGGCCGGAACAATCCCAATTGAGCTTTGTTCATTGCTTTAACAACTTCTTTGGAGGGTTCTAGAATTTTTTTATGAAATAATGTCTTCCCTGTTTCTGAGTCCAACGATCCCCCGTGCCCGTACAATTAGTTCTTTGACCTCTCAGGCCATCCATCTGTACCAGGAGTGGTGCGTCTAGCCCTCATGTCCCGCTCCATAGTTTCCTACTTAGGGACGACACTCTTGTAGCCACCTGTCCCCATTTTATGATTGTATTTCTTTTTGGCAACATTTAACGTATTCTTTGTCGACTTTGCCTTTGCTATAGCAGATTGCTTGTACGTTACAAAATCAGGCCACTGTTCTCTCAACTTATCATTTGCTCCTAAGAAGGTTGGAGTTTTCTTTTTTGCGACATACTTCGCGTATAAACTTTTCTTGTGGTTCTGGTACAGTTCAGCCATCTTCATTAGAGGCCACTCCTTGACTTTCGCTCTTTTTTCAAGCCCACCCGGCCTTAGGGTGATACCATCTGCCTCAAATTCTTCATAATCTGGAGGTAGTATGAAATGCGCTATGAGCTTCTGCCAAAGGTCATCTTTGGCATCATCGGTGACATAACAGTTGTATTCTTCACCTGGTTTCTTTGACTTATTCCATTCTTAAATGGTGATTGGCAGGTTGTCCCTAAAAATCACTCCGTATTGATTTGTAAACATCCTCCGGTGATTATGTGGAGCAATCGGTTGTCCATTATCATATATTTCTTCGATGGTGAACCTCTGATTACCATCCAACTTTCTGTTTGGCCCTCGTTCTGTTAGAGCTATCGATTGCTTTGATCCAGTGGGATAAAAGAGGAAGAGAGAGTGATATATATATATATCCAGATCAAATGCATAGAGGTAACACGAGGCTTAATATATATACCTCGCCGGACCTGTCGAGGGGCCATCATTGTTGTTATTTGTTTGCCCTTCCTCCGTCCGGTCTTGCCCTTCGTACATCAGATCTTCCTCTAGTCCATCACCGGATGGATTCAGATATGAGGAAATCTCTTCCTCGATCTTGATATCTTCACCGGTAGTAATAAGAGGAGTTTCACATCTTATCATGCCCTGGAGAAGATCTTCACCATTGCGATCATGATCCATGACTTAAATATAACAGAAAAAGAGTTAAAAAGGTTATAAAAATAGATTATATAATAATTTCCTAATAATATAATAATTATAATAATATATACTAATAACATTTCCTAATAATATACTAAGAATGTACTAAATAATAATAGCATTTATACAAAACCCTAATAATATAATATTACCACAAAATAATATTTCCTAATAATTATAATAATATGTACTAACAATATTAATAATATACTACTAACATTTCCTAATAATATACTAAAAAATAATAGCATTTATACAAACCCTAATAGTATAATAATTATAATAATACATATACTAATAATATACTACTAACATTTCCTAATAATATAATAGTAATATAAATACTAATAATAGCATTTATATAAACCCTAAATATTACTAATAATAATAATAAATATTACTACAAAAACCTAAATATACTACTAATTACGAAAAATATATAATTAATACTACACTAACTACACTAACTACTAACTAATTAAGCACCTTAAACAAAAAAATAACTAAATTACTAACAAACCCTAAGCAAATAACAAATATAAACAATTAATAAATATATAAAAATAATTACTAACAAACTAAATTACTACTAATAGTAATAACTGCATGCACCTCCGGCAAGGTGGACGGCCGGAGGAGTCGAGCGGCACGGCGGGGCGGGGCGGCTCGGCGAGGCGGCGCTGCGGAACGGCGACGCAACCGTAGACGAGGGCGGGAGCGTGGGAATCGGCCGACAGGCAACACCTCCCCTGCGTCGTCGTTTGTTCGTCTTTGCGCGTCGTCTGTTCATCGTCGTCAAATCTTGCTAAGTGCTGGGTGGGCGCGCCAGGTGCGGGCGCGCGATATATATAGTGACGCCCTTTAGTCCTGGGTTAAGCCACTGCCCGGGACTAGAGGGTCTCTAGTCCTGGGCTGTGGCTTAACCCCTGACTAAAGACCCACCCTCTAGTCGCGGTTTAAGCCACGACCCGGGACTAGAGGGTTTTTTCGGCCGCTTAGTTTTTGCGCGCGCAGGCACCCTCTAGTCCCGGGTCCATCCACCACCCGGGACTTGTGTCTTTTTTTGTAAATTTTCATTTTTTAATTCAAATCAAATATAAAGGAAAATGATATCTCCTATTGTAAAAATCCAAATAAAACAAATAATATGTCTATTATTATTAGAAAAATACAAAGAATCTTAATATAATATCCATACATCTGTTTTCATTATTTGTAAATTTTCATTTTTTAATTCAAATCAAATATAAAACTTTGGAAAATCATATCTCCTATTGTAAAAATCCAAATAAAACTAATAATATGTCTATTATTATCAAAAAATATAATGAATCTTAATATAATATTCATACATCTGTTTGCATCATGTATAAATTGTGTCATTTGTTCAATTTTTTTAATTTAAATCAAATATAAAACTTTGGCAAATGATAGCTCCTATTATAAAAATCCAAATAAAACAAATAATATGTCTATTATTATCATAAAAATATAAAGAATCTTAATCTAATATCCATACATCTGTTTGCATCATTTATAAATTGTGTCATTCGTAAACTTTAATTTTTTAATTCAAATCAAATATAAAACTTTGGAAAATCATATCTCCTATTGTAAAAATCCAAATAATACAAATAATATGTCTATTAGTACAAGACAAATATAAAGAATCTTAATATAATATGTAGTCACTAACCGGGATATTTCCCGCCGCTTCCTGCCAAGTTTTCCCGCTCTTTCCCCTCTGACCAGAGCTTTTAGTCCTGGTTGTAGTCACTAACCGGGACTAAAGATATTTCCCGCTATTTCCCATCGCTTCCCGCCAAGATTTCCCACCTTTTCCCTCTGACCAGAGCTTTTAGTCCCGCTTGTAGTCACTTACCGGGACTAAAGATATTTCCCGCCATTTCCCACCGCTTCCCGCCAAGTTTTCCCGCCCTTTCCCTCTATATCTAGGCCGAACGCGCCATGGCTATCCACACATCCACACCTTCCTCTCTCACAACAATGGACATCACCTACTAGGTCATTCTGACCCTCGAGGAGACTGAGGCGCTGTGCGGCTCCAGCTACCCTTGCCCGCCAGGCTACCGGCCGCCCGCGGGCTGGATGCTGAGCGCTGGAGGGGTTCCTGTCCCTCCTGTCCCTCAAGGTTCCGCACGCCAGGCGGACATCATGAACCACTTCTACCATGAGCTCACGCCGAAGCAGCGGATGGATCCCCAGTGGGATCCCGACAACTATGACACCTGGAATGCCTTCTTTGCTATCCACAGGAAAGGGAGCTCGCTAGGTACAAGGGTGACGTCCCTCCCCCGGTGAACCACACCGAAGCCAGCCGCCGCGTATGGTGGGTGAACCGGACTATCATCAGTGTGATGCGCTACATCGCCGGGGGAGACCATCCTCGTCTGCGGTACCCGCAACCGCCATAGAGCCATAAGAAGGGTGGCGGTGGTGAAGGTCGCGGGTGTAGTGGTTTTGTCATCCGGGAGCCCCCTCCCCCACGCGTCGTGCATCCGAGGCCGGAGTGGCAGGTGCCCCCATAATATGCCATGGCTGGGCTGAGGATCCAGCCGCGTGCGCCTAGCAACGACGAGGATGACAAAGACGAAGACGACCTTGAAGCTGTGTACTATAGGGCTAGATATGAGCATGACTAAAGAGGGCCTTTAGTCCCGATTCGGTAGTCTCGGTTTTTTAATATTAATAAATGTCTTGAGTGTTAGTCCTGGTTTGTGGCTGGACCGGGACTAAAGGGGGATTTTAGTCCCGATTTCATAGTTTCGGTTTTTTAATATTAATAAATGTCTTGAGTGTTAGTCCCGGTTTGTGCCTGGACCGGGATTCGTACTACGACTTTCCCGAACTATGAAGATGTTGTCCATAATCATACTTACCATTAAGATCTGATCTCCAAACGCGCGTGGTCATATATTAGGGAGTGCCTGTATGACCAGTTTCTTGGAGATGCCGGAGGACTGGGATTCAGCGGCATCTCCTTGAAACTGGCCATAGTGGTGTCCCTACTATCGCACACCATCTTGCATCTTGTAACTTCTCTAACTAGATCAATACGCCTGGGAGCTAACTAATTTTACATATTAGGGAGTGCCTCTATGGCTAGCTTGTTGGAGATGCCGGAGGACTGGGCTCCGGCGGCATCTCCCTCAAGCTGGCCGTAGTGGTGTCTCTGATCTCGCAAACCATCTTGGATATGCCTGAGGACTCACAATGTTGCATATTTATAGTACAAGCAATACAACATAGTGTTGACACTCACGACATAATATCGACACTCACCCCTATCATTAGTGCTAACCCATGTTTTGTCTCGGTTGGTGTCTCCAACCGAGACTAAAGGTTCATCTTTAGTCCAGGTTGGCGACACCATCCGGGACAAGCTATAAGACGTACGATATAATGTCAACACTCACCCTATCATTAGTGATGCCTGGCCCAGCCTGCCGCAATCCCTTCAGTCGCGGTTGGTTTCTCCAATCGGGACTAAATATGAACCCTTTCCCTCTATTTATAGGCATTTCCCTCTATTTATAGGCCTTTCCCTCTATTAGAAAAAATCATTTTTAGACTCGCAATATGTTGTTTCTTCAGATATCCAATGCAATTTCTAACGAGGCTCATCCCCTATCTGATTTCATAAAATGTTTAATACATAAAATGGGCACATGGAGCATCTTCATTCATAAAATGTTACATTATTACACATAATTTCTTCGCGTGTGTCCCTTTTTGATTGCGTCGTAACCATGGAGCATCTTCATTCATTAACATAATTCTTGGGTCATCCTTCACTACGAAGGGCGGAATTTCATGAAACTTATCACAATCTTCTAACATGTCTGTCTTGTCCTCCACTCCCACGATGTTTCTTTTCCCTGAAAGAACTATGTGGCGCTTTGTCTCATCATCTGATGTATTCTTTTGCTTATTTTTTATTTTTCTAGGTTTTATAGACAAGTCCTTCACATAGAAAACCTGGGCCACATCATTGGCTAGGACGAATGGTTCTTCTAAGTATCCAAGATTGTTGAGATCCACTGATGCCATTCCATACTTCTTGTCTACCTCAACCCCTCCTCCTGTCAGCTTGACTCATCTGCACCGAAACAATGGGACCTTAAAAGTAGGTCCATAGTCAAGTTCCCATATCTCCTCTATGTAACCACAATATGTGTTATTTGACCCATTGTTGTTTGTTGCATCAAAGCGGACACCACTGTTTTGATTGATGCTCTTTTTATCTTGGGCGATCATGTAAAATGTATACCCGTTTATTTCGTACCCTTGGAAAGTCGATATAGTCGAAGATGGTGACCTGGACAACAAGTATAGATGATCTCCAAGAGTGTTGTTTTTTATGAGATGTTGCAACCAACTGCCAAAAGTCTTCATGTGTTCATCTCTAATCCAAGAGTCATGCTTTCCAGGGTTGTTGTAGCGTAAAATTTTCTTGTGTTCCTCGATATACGGGGCTGCCAAGATGGAATTCTGTAGAACTGTGTAATGTGCTTCAGTGTAAGAATGTCCGTCCCTACATATTATTGATTTCCTTCCTAGAGTACCCTTTCCACTCAGTCTCCCCTCATGCCGCGATTGAGGAAGACCAATTGGCCTAAGGTCAGGAACAAAGTCAACACAAAACTAAAGGACCTCCTCTGTTCCATAGCCCTTGGAGATGCTTCCTTCTGGCCTAGCACGGTTACAGACATATTTCTTTAAGATTACCATGAACCTCTCAAAGGGAAACATATTGTGTAGAAATATAGGACCAAGAATGGAAATCTCTTCGACTAGGTGAACCAGTAGGTGCGTCATAATATTGAAGAAGGATGGTGGGAACACCAACTCGAAACTAACAAGACATTGGACCACATCATTCTGTAACTGTAGTAGATCTTCAAGATTGATTATCTTCTAAGATATTGCATTAAGGAATGCACATAGCTTCACAATGGGTACTTGAACATTATCCGGTAGAAACCCCCTCAATGCAATCAGAAGCATTTGTGTCATAATCACTTGGCAGTCATGAGACTTTAGGTTTTGAAACTCTTTTCTGCCATATTTATTATTCCCTTTATATTCGACGAGAAGCCAGACGGGACCTTAATACTGCTCAGGCATTCAAAAAAGATTTCTTTCTCTTTTTTGGTAAGAGCGTAGATGGCATGACCTTGAAACCATTCTGGATGCAGGCCATCTAGGTATTTCATACATTGATGGTCCTTTCGTACTTCTGGTGTATCTTTTGTCTTCCCATACACGCCCAAGAAACCTAGCAGGTTCACGCAAAGATTCTTTGTCACATGCATCACATCGATTGCAGAGCTCCCAAAATATAGATTTCTTTTTCCACATGGGTGCGTGTCCGTCAGCGCCCTTCAGAACAGATTTTCCGCCAGGACCCTTTCCAAAGGTTACTATTTGATCCAGATCTTTGACCATATCAAATATATCAGCACCAATACGTTCCTTAGGCTTCGTCTGGTGACATGCCTGACCGTTGAAATGCTTGCCTTTCTTTCTTAAGGGATGATTGGCCAAAAGAAATCGACGATGCCCATTGTACACATTCTTCTTACAATGTTACAAATATATACTTCCAGTTTCATCTAACCAGTGCGTGCATGTATTGTATCCCTTGTTTGACTGTCCTGAAAGGTTACTAAGAGCAGACCAATCATTGATTGTTACAAAAAGCAATGCTCGAAGGTCAAATTCTTCCTGCTTGTGCTCATCCCACACGCCTATGTCGGGTTCGTGCCACAACTGTAAAAGTTCTTCAACTAATGGACTTAGGTACACATCAATGTCATTGCCGGGTTGCCTCGGACCTTGGATCGACACTAGCATCATAATGAACTTCCGCTTCATGCACAACCAAGGAGGAAGGTTACATCTGCATAGAGTCATGGGCCAGGTGCTATGACTGGAGCTCTGCTCCCCAAAAGGATTCATGACATCTGTACTTGGACCAAACTTTAAACTCCTTGCGTTATCTGCAAAGTCCGGGTACTTTCTATCAATTTTTCTCCATTGCGACCCATCAGCAGGGTGTCTCAACATCCCGTCTGACTTATGTTCCTATTTATGCCATCACAACAACTTCGCATGCTCTTTGTTTCTGAATAAACGTTTCAACTGTGGTATTATAGGAGCATACCACATCACCTTGGCAGGAACCCTCTTCCGGGGAGCTCGCCCTCAACGTCACCAGGGTCATCTCGTATGATCTTATATCGAAGTGCAGTGCATATCGGGAATGCATCTAAATTCTCGTACTCCTCACCGCGGTAGAGGATACAGTTATTAGGGCATGCATGTATCTTATGAACCTCTAAACCTAGAGGGCAGACAACCTTCTTTGCTTCGTACGTACTGGCGGGTAATACGTTATCTTTTGGAAGCATATTCTTCATCATTTTCAACAACTTTTCAAATAAGGAGTCGGGTATAATACACTCTGCCTTCCATCGCAACAATTCCAGTGTGTTGCCCAGCTTTTTCAGACCATTTTCGTAATTTGGGTATAAAACCCCTCTCTGTTTGTTATCCTCCTGTTCTTTATTGTCTTCTATTATAACCCCTCTCTCTCCGTCCTTGGTCCAACAATTATAACTAGGCATGAAGCCGGACTTCAACATTTGGCTGTGAAGAGTTTTTGAGATAGAGTAATCCTTCTGATTCCTACATCCACTACATGGACATAATACAAAACCATTCCGCTTGTTTTCATCAGCAACACGGATGAATTCATGCATGCCATTAATGAACTCGCCAGAGCGTCGATCAGTACCGTACATCCATTCCCGGACCATCTGCATTATAGTAAAAGTATATCAAAAACCATTGCACAGCATCAGAAATAGAGACCAGTGACCAATTTAATACAAGTTATAATGAGAGCTTCTAGAGCATTAATTTTTAATTTTGAAAATTTATATGCACCAATTTGTGAATTGGAGAAAACAATTAACATGATAAATGTGGAGTTTTTGATTATTGTTTTATCAGTGAAAACCTCATTCCATTCTAAGCTCTGAAACTCTAAAATTACACATTTCAATTTTTAGTAACTATGTGCCTAATCAAAATTTGTTACACATTTCAAAATCCTCTACTTCTAGAGCATGCATGCAAATCCATTTCTCTACTTCTAGAGAATTGAGCTAAAGTAGCAATAAGAGATGAAAGGATGAAGTTCTAACCTTTTAAAATTTTGGATTTAGGGGTTGCAAACTAAATCTTGACAAATCTTGAGAAAAAATGACATGAACTCGGCTTGCTTCTTTGAGTAAAATGGCCACCATGGCTCGAGCTGTGTGGACACGAAGCTGCATATATATGGAGGAACAACTAGTTCCGGGCCGTGTTATGGGTCGGGACTAGAGGTCCCCGAAAAGATCTGTTGGACCGCTATAGGTTTCTAGTCTCGGGCCATATTATGAGCCGTTGGAGGCGTTATGGCCCGAGACTAGTGCTAGCCGTTTCTAGTCCGGGTTTCTAGTCTATCTCGGTTTCTAGTCTATCTCGATTACTAGCCATTGAAAGCCTTACGCCCGGGACTAGTGACAGGAGTGACTTCGAACGGAAGGGGTGTTTTCCAGTAGTGTAACCACACCATCCAGACTAAGAAAAATAAAAATGGCTGCAATTGTCTTTTTTGGGCGATCAATAGTAGCATCACCCAAGCTCAACATAGATCATTACAATTCTCAAAAAGATAACATATGTCATCACCATCAGAACGGATTTTTTTACAAATAAAATATATTAATATCAAGAAAATACATATTACATCTAATCTCTGTACCAACATAACATCAAGTATGCACACACCTAAAAAGGAAAAAAATACCCCGCCGGCATGATCAATCACTCGCAACAGTTAGACCCAAACCACCACCAAATACAACACTCGTACTATAGAAGAAGTTCTCCAAAAATGACGTCTCTAAGAAGGAAATAGTGTTTCAGCGCTGACATCGCCCAATCAAATATTGAGAAGAAAATCAGAACAACCTAGACAATGCTTTCAAGAAGAAAGCTTTCGCCATTCCCAGATACAACTAATGAAGGCTAGACCTAGGGTTTGCACCCTGGATATCGAGACTCGGTATTCAAAGAGCAACACAAAAAATGAAGTCTACAATGTTGTCGCCCCACTTTAGAAGCCGTTGCTGCAAAGCACCAATCACTAGGCTCACATGCATCATGTGTATGGTCCTGACAGAAACAATGGCCCACATCCATGCCCAAACAACAGCTTGTGAAGTAATGTCTTCATTGCATCCATGATCATGTCTTCGCCTTTACTTTGTGGTCGCTATCTGAATATGAGCCATCGAAACCTCCTAATCCTCCAATCACAGCCTTCTTGACATTCCTCACTCTTGCCAACACAATAGAAATCGCATATGGACATGTCTGATGGTGTCAATAGAAACGGAGCTTCACGACACGCCCGCTTGAAGCCACATGAGGTGATAGTTGTAGGGAGCGCATGACCGGATCTCATCCAATCTAGATGTCCAAGAGCACTAAGTTCCAATCTGTGAAAACCGTCGGCGTAGAAATATAAAACTCGTTGGGGATTGGATCAAGGATGACCGGCAACCGCAAAGTAGCTCACATGCATCATACTATTGTGTTACCCCTCACTTCCGAGGCCGTTGCTGTAAATCACCAATCACTAGGCTCACGTGCATCGTGTGTATGGTTTTGACAGGAACAACGACCCGCGTCCATACCCATACAACAACCTGTAAATCAATGTCCTCATTGCACCCAAGAGCTCGTCTTCGCCATTACTTTGCAGTCTCAAGGTCAATATGAGCCATCAAAGCCTCCTGGTCTTCCAATCATAGCCGTCTTGACATTCCTTACTCCTTTCAACATCATGTAAATCGTAGATGGATTTGGTGTCAATAGATACGAAGCTTCACAACCGGATCTCATCCAATCCGGACTTAGTGTCGTGAAGCCACGTGGGGTGATAGTTGCGGACACACACGACCGGATCTCATCCAATCCAGATGTCTAGTAGCGCTAATAAGCGCCAATCTGTGAAGAACACGGTGTAGAAATATGGAACTCGTTGGGGCTTGGATCGAGGATTACCCGCAACCGCAGAGTGGCAAATCGGACAAACACACCACGAAGATAATTGCGGGGGAACAATGTCGGGTTGATCCAACTAGAGACCGTAATATATATTAACTTAGATTTCTGGCGCTTAGAGCATCTTCACCCGCGTTCCCAGGACGACATTCCCAGGATGTGTTTTTTCGTCCGGACGGCGATTTTTCGCCCAGTCGTGTTCCCAGGACGCCGATTTCGTTTGGATTTGTCCCAACTTTCGTCCGGAGTTCCCAGGCCGATCCCGGGGCGCTGCGAACACCCTGAGAACACCGGACGAAGCAAAAACGTGGGTTGGATAACCCTATCGGCGACTGGAGGCCAACCTCCCGCCCTTCTATTCTTCCCCTCCCGCCTTTCCTCTCCATTCCCCCACAACTCCCATCAGTTCACCGAGCTCCCGCCCTCCATGCCGCCCAAGGGTTTCATCAAACCCCAATCCACCGTCGGCAAACCAAAGGAGAAAAAGGCGAGGAAACCGAGAGCGTTGACGAAGAGGCCAAACGGCTTGATCAACGCCGAGTGGCTCACCCTAGTCCGCAAGAGGAAAGTCGAGTTGGATAGCTGCAGGGAGAGGACGGCGAGGTCCAACGCGGCGAAGGCGGTCGACGAGGCCTAGGCGCTCGTCGAGGAACAAGCGATGAGGGCAACGCAGGCGGTGGCAGTGGCGTGTGTGGCGATGTCGCGCCCGAGGCAGATCGTCCCCCGCAGTAGGACGCTCACTGGGGAAGCCAGCCAAGCGTTGGATCGCCGGCCGGATTCTCGCCGATCTAGCCGTCCATGTTATAGGAGAGCCAGGCGAACCCGTGGCAGAGGTACTCCTCCTCCCTCGAGTTCGACGACGGGTTAAACTCGAACATGCTCTTCCCCTTCCCTGCACCTCACCCTCCTTCGGCCTTCAACGTCGACATCAATGTCCCCTACTCTAGCTCTCTGGCGTATGTCGTCCTTCATCGTCCATGCTCCGCGGCCCTCTTCCGTTTGGCGGCAGCTCCTCGCCTGCAACCTTCGGCGATGCCGACGCCGACAACATGTTCGGCAGAATGTTGGCCGAAGCTTACATGCATGACATGATCTCCTCAGGGTCGCCGGCGACCGACAACGCCTCCTTCTTCACTCAAGAACAGTCCCGGGCCAACGCCGAACACGACATCGAGTCTCAGGATTTCTCCGAAGGCAAGAGGAAGGCTGGCACGTCGGCGCTGGAGCCGTAGATCAAGTGGACGACGCTTGAGGACCTTTTCCTCGCCGACACCTGGAAGGCGGTGAGCATGGATCCCATCCCTAGCGCAGACCAAAACTCGGACAATTACTGGAAGCGCGTGAAGCTAGCAGCACAACCTCTATGACCCGAAGTATAGCAAGGTTCACATGGAGCGAGGCGAGAAAGCCATGACATACTTTGCCTTGGCTTTGCAGCTCCTCCATGCACTCGGCATGTACCTGGACGACACGAAGACGAAGTTCAAATTCCACCATGTGTTTTCCGCGATAGAGAATGGGAGAAATGGGTGGACACTCGCGTGAGTCTCGCCAAGACCAATGGCAATGTGTACAACCCGGAGGCTCCTCCCCTGCTGTCGGCGAAGGAAGGCCGAAGGTCGTCCAGAAAAAGGCGAAGATGCTCAAAGCCATAGGACCTCCCGCTGAGCGTCTTCACGCTTCCATCGAGAAGTGCATCGCCGACACCAAGGCCCACGCCGAGAAGACAGAGGAGAAGGCCGATGAGAGGTGGGCGCAACTGCTCCAGAACCAAGACCGCAAGCTCGACCTCCTCAAAGCCAACTACGCCGTCAAGAAGAGGAACACATATCTCTAGTTTCTCATGGGCGGCGAAGACACTTTGGCGATGAGCATGCCGGTCAAGGTCTGGTACATGGAGCACCGCAACGCCATCCTCTAGGAGGACATCGCCGCCAACACGCCAAGAACTATGCCGACCGCCTCCGCCGCCACGGCTTCGCCGAGCTCTTCTTCCACCTCCTCCAACCATTCGGCCGGCCACGCCGCCGATGCACCCATCCCCGTCGGGCCGGACACGCCGGAGGAGGCTATCCCCATCGACGATTGACCGCTGAACTTTTTGGGCGTACTTCTGTCGAACACATTTGTCCGAATTTCACTGGTGGGAATGAGAAAAATTCGAATAAGTCGCCGTTTTGCTTCTCCGAAAAGCTCGTTCTGGGAACACGAGTGGGAAATTAAGTGTTCTTAGGCCAAAAGTTACATCCTTCCGGCGCTATTAAGCTCCGGAATTCGGCATGAAAACGCCCAACGAGTGGAGGTGCTCTTAAATAATTAGTTGCAACCCATTTGCTAACAAACAAAAAACAAACAATCATGTCTTCTTGAGAACCAGAAGCGCTTACAAGTTGCAACTGACGCAGCCGTCATGCCAATATATATAGTACTGCATAAAATCGGCACATATTGTTTCTTCTGGAGAATACAACATGTTTGGATTTGCTGACGGCTGCGTTCCGATCAGTCGGATCCAAATCTGACATCCATGTCGTCCTACGCGTTAGCAAAATCAGTACATCAGCAGCACGCGACGCGCGGAGCCGGAGCCTCGTGTTGCCGTGTCCCCTCGCAGTTCCCGCGGATGCACGCGCGGGCGACGGCGGCGCAGAAGCAGGTTCCGAAGAGGAGGCCGACGATCCCGACTACGAGCCCGAAGCCGGCCAGTACTCGGAGTGCCATGGACGCGTGGGCTGAGCGGCAGAAGAGCACCACCAGGCCGGCGGAGGCGGCGAGGACCGTGCACCCCATGCAGGACAGGCAGCATGCCAGCTCCAACTGGCTCTGCACGTCCGGCTCCGCCCGCGTCGCTGCGGCGGCGGCCTCCAGGTCGATGGCGCCATCGTCGGCGGGATTATTAGGGTTCTCGACGTACATCTCGAATTCTCGGTCGATCTGGCCGAGGGTGTCGTGTTTTGTTCACGTCTCCCTGTCGGCGGTTATATGAATTGGTTATTTCCTATTCTGTGGCGGGGTTCCAATGTTCATGTATCAAACGGATCAACGTCGACTTGGTTATGACTTGGTCATTCCTTTTTTTTTTATATATAATTTCTCGAAACAGGCATTACGCCCAGCTTTATAAATAAAGCAACCACCAACCAGAGTACAATGCAGTCACCGACGCCTAGGCGTCATAAGAAAAGAAAAAAGGTCCGCTGGGTCCACAGCACAAACTGCCCAAAAAAGGAAGAAAAAAACAGGGGGGGGGGGGGCGACGAAGAGACTACGAAGCCCCGGACGAACTAGCAGGAGCTGCAAAGCGTTGCGCCGACGCCCGAAGAGCCTGCAAGATGTCGTCCACCCGTTCCCGGTCACGCTGTCTGGAGAGAGGGTACCACTGCTGGAGGTGGGCAAGCAAAGAAAAAACAGAGTCAGAAGCCCGGCGGGGAAAGATCCGCTCAATCACCATCTTATTTCTAATCTTCCAAAGGGTCCAGGTTAACGCCGCAAACACCAGCCAGAAGAGGTGGCGCCTTCCTCCGGTGCGGTTAGCCTCCGTTTCTAGGAATTCGCCGAGGTCCTAGGCCTGCCAGGCAGGCCCGAGAGCTTCCCGGATGAAGTTCCACAGAAACCGAGCGGCAGGGCACGTGAACATTATGTGGGTGCACGATTCAGGGACCCCACATAACGGACACAACCCATTGCCTGGACCGCAACGCTTGGAGACCTCCGTCCCCGAGGGAATACGGTCCCGGAGCAATTGCCAAAGGAAGATACAGATACTCAGAGGGAGAGGGGACTTCCACAAGTGGGATGTCCAAGGGAGCTCCGGGCCCTGGAAGAGGGACCGGTATGCCAAACCAACCGCAAACGCCCCCGAGGGAGACTGGACCCAAGCCACCATATCCCTCTCAGCAGAGAGGGATAGGGGCAGGGATCCCCGCATCCTCACAAAGTCAGCCGCCTCGGCGTCGTTAAAGGTCCTCCGGAACGGGATGTTCCATTGGTCCTCTCGGAACGCGTCGGCGACTAATATCGTGGGGACGGCACAGATAGCAAATAACGCCGGGAACTCCTGGGACAGGGGCCCCCTAGAATCCAGGGGTCCAGCCAGAACAGGACTCCCTGCCCATCGCCTACCTCAAAACGAGAACCACGACGAATAAGGTGCTTGATGTCTTGAATGGCCCGCCAAAACTAGGAACCCTCCCGACGGTCACACGCCAGCAGGGGGCGACCCCGGAGGTAGTTGGCCTTGATTAACTGGAGCCAAAGGCCCCCCTCGTCGCGAAGCACCCGCCAAACCCACTTAAGGAGCAGGGCGATATTGAAGCGGCGCGAGTCAAGAATCCCTAGGCCCCCAAAAATTTTGGGGGCGCAAATATCTGCCCATTTCACCATATGGTATTTCTGGTGCCCATCTCCAGCGACCCAAAAGAATCTAGACAGCTCTTTATCCAAGTCTGTATGGATTCCTTCAGGAAGCAGATATAGGCCCATCTGGTAAGTGGTGAGGCTGGACAGGCAGGAGTTAATCAAAACTGTCTTGGAACCCTTGGTCGTGAGACGGGCACGCCATGGCTCGGCTTTCGACCGAACCTTCGAGACCATGGGGGCGAGGTCCCTGATCAACACCCGAGAGTCCCTCATGGGAAAGCCCAGGTAGGTGATGGGGAAGTCCGCCAACCGGCAATTAAGGCGGTCCGCGATCAGCTGCTTCTCCTCCTCAGGGAAGCCGAGGATCATGACTTCGCTCTTGTCAAAGTTGATCTTGAGTCCAGACATGGACTCAAAGCACAGGAGCAGGAACTTGAGGTTAATAATGTCAAGTTCTGACCCCTGGACCATGATCATAGTATCATCCGCATACTGGAGGTGGGTGACACCACCTCCAGGGATTAGATGCCCCACCACCCCAGAAAGGTGGCCAGCGACCTTGGCCTTGTCCAAGATCTCTGCAAGGGCATCCACCGCGGAGTTGAAGAGAAGGGGCGACAACGGGTCCCCTTGCCTCACTCCACAGGAGGGTCTGAAATAGGGACCCACCTCCCCATTGATATTGATAGCCGTGCTACCGCTCATCACGAACTGCATGATCCACGAGACCACCCTCTCCTCAAAACCCCTGCGCTCTAGGACTTGACTCAGGAATGACCAATCCACCTTATCATAAGCCTTCTGGAAGTCAAGCTTGAGGAACACCCCTTTCTGATGGCGTACCTTAACCTCATGAATAATCTCATGGAGGGCAAGTACACCATCATGAATCAGGCGACCCTTGAGGAAGGCAAACTGAAGTGGGTGAGTCAAGCGTTCCATGACCGGAGCGAGGCGGATAGCGCAGACCTTGGCAAAAATCCTCTGGATGACATTGATCACCGTGATGGGGCGAAATTGGCGAATATCCGTGGCCCCCACTAGCTTGGGGATCAGGGTAATCACACCGAAATTCAGCCGAGACATGACAAGAGTCCTCGTGTAGAACTCCTGAAACATGCGCATAATCACGGGGCACATCTGGTCCCAAAAGGCCTGGAAGAACACCACCAGGAGCCCATCTGGCCCTGGCGCCGAGTTGGACTTCATAGCTTTGATAGCCGCGGTGACCTCAGACTGGAGAAAAGGGAGGTTCAGCTCCAGATTCTCCTCCACGGTCACCCTGGCATCCTCAGACTAGAAGTCCGCCTCCAGCGCCAGACCCGAGGAGGGGGAAGCCAAGAAAAGTTCCCGGTAGAACGTATAAATATGGGCCGCGATATCTCTCTGGTCCTCTAGAAGAGCATCTGCGGCCCAGAGGCAGGGGATAGAACACTTCCGACGCCTCCCATTCGCGATGGCATGGAAATAGGCCGTGTTGGATTCCCCCTGGATAGTCCAGTTCTGGCGGCTCCGCTGTCGCCAGAACGCCTCTTCCCCCTTATAGATCTCCATAATGGAGGTCTCAAGAGAGTACCTACGGGACCAGTCGTCCGCCGAAAGCCCCACCCGGTCAGCCTCCCGGTCGAGCGCCTGAATCTCCCGAAGAATGGCATCCTTCTGGCCCCGGATGGCCGCACCTAGGTTTGCCCCCTAGCCTCGCATCAATTGACGTGACATCAAGGCACAATGATGCCAGACATCAACCGCACAGAAAACACGGGGCGGAGAGGACGCAGCCTCCACCCACCTCGACCGAACCGCCTCCACAAAACCCCGCTGCTGAAGCCATAGGTTTTCAAAGTGGAAGCGGTTAGATCTTGGCGGGGGCCCTCCTCCTGAGGAAAGGAGGAGGGGGGTATGGTCCGAGCCCACCCTGGTGACCGCCCGGAGCGAACACAGGGGAAAGGCCAGCTCCCAGTCCACGGAGACAAAGACCCTATCAAGAACGCACCGCACCGGATCAAGGCGATTATTGGTCCAGGTGAATCTCGCACCGACCCGAGAGATCTCCCTAAGCGCCAAGTCCGCGATGCAATCATTGAACATACGAATCCTATGGAGATCCACGTTCGCCGAGCTCTTGTCCACGGCAGAGCGAATCAAGTTGAAGTCCCCTGCCACAATGACGGGGGTCTCCGTACGCTCCACCTTGGCCTTGAGCTCGAGCAGAAACTCCAGGGATCTCCTATGGTCCGCGGGGCCATAAACAATGATGACCTCCCATTTGAGGCGTGACTGTTTATGGGTGAGTGCCATGCTCACAAAGAAATCCCCGCGGTCCATATCCTCAACCTCGAAGGTTTCCTCCTTAACCCCAAGGAGGATACCGCCCGAGTGGCCAGAGGCCGGGAGCCAAGTCTAGGAAAACTTATGCCTAGACAAAGCCTCCAGCTTCAGCGGAGAGAAATCCTGGCGAATGGTCTCCTGAAGGCCCACAATATCCACATCTTCTTGGCGTAGGTATTCCTTGATTTGGCGGCGGCGGCCGTCCTGACCAAATCCCCGGATGTTCCAAATGAACACCCGGAACGCCCGGAGAAGGCCCATATGGACGATCACTCGGGGGCGGCCCCCTTACTGGGGCGGAGAGGGAGCGGGTGGAGGAACCGGATTGAGACGGGATCTTAGTAGGCCGCCCCCGAGGTCTCCCAGGAGCGGGGGTTCTCAGGGGTGGCTGGCTGTCATCAGGGCCAAGAGGTGGCACCGAGCTGGACCCGGGCTCCGAGGAACCAGGTCCTGCCAGTATGAGAGCCTGTTCCCGCTCCTGTTCGTCGCGCGCCCGGGCAGCGGCAATCTGGCCCTCATACACCTCTCGAGCCTTGATGGCCGCGACCTGCTCCATCCGAGTCCCCTTCTCGCCTCGGAACACTATGCCACAGTCAACGGCCACAGTCGCCAGGTGATCCAAAGCAACCTCCTCCAGAGCCGAAAACCTAGAACCCGAAGGCAAACCAGAGCAGGGAGGGGGAGGGGGAGGGGAAGGGGGAGGGCGGACCATACCAAGAAACTCGTCGCGCGCAGTCACCCTCAGGGTCGCCCGCTCCGCGATCGTCGGCTCAGGGCCCACGCCCCCACCACGAGCCCCGGCCAGGCGCACACTGTGGCGAGACGGGGGAGGAGGGGGTGACGGGGGCCTCTGGCCCGGCGCGCCCTAGCACCCAGACCGGGAGTGGCGAGATCGCTCGCGTTCGGGTCACCAGCGGCCAGGTCCGGCGTGTCCGGCGCGAGGGAGTAGCACACCAACCCCGGGGAGCGGGGGGACGACTGAGGGCAGACGACCATCCACACACTACCCGAGGTGACCTCCGGCGACGAGGCGAGGGTGGTGGGCGGCGGGGAACCCTCTTTGCTCCCCCCGGGACCCTCTCTAGAGAACAACTGGGCCTGGCCAATGTTGGAGCCGTACTGAGCGATGTCAAAGGCGAGAGGCTCCAGCAGGGGTGGGCGGGAGCAGCGCGGGAGGTCATCTCCCAAGAACTTTGCCGGGGTACTCCGGGAAAGCGGCTGGCGATCCGGGAAGAAGGGCGCCATCCCGCCAGCCGCGCGGCCCGGCACCTCCCCACCCACCTGAGGACGCGAGGGAGGGGGAGCTGGGACCACCGAGGCCGGCGACCTGGGACCACCCGGAGAGGCCTCCCCAAGCGAGTCCTCGTCAGACCCCCCATCCCCCCGGCCCGCCCCCTGGTCATCATCCTGAGGTGGGGACGGAGAAGGGGAGCCCGGGCTAGCCGGCGCGGGGGGAAGGGGGGGGGGGGCGTCGAGCTCCATCAGCAGGTCCCGTCCCGCCCTGTCGAAGAAGACGCGCTCGATGGTCACCGGGAACACCGCGGGGTCAGGGCACAGGATGCGGATGCGGATCGCCCCGTGACCGGTGAGGGAGCGCGGGTCCACCTCCAGGCATTTGCCCACGGTCTGCGCCACGAGGGAGACCACGTCAGCCCGACGAGCCTCCGGGGGGACTCCGGACAGTCGGATCCACACCTCTGACAGCGTGGCGGACACTCCCTGGTCCGCGGACGAAGGCCTGATCAGCACCTGCAGCTGGTGGATCGGAAGGGTGAAGGAGGCGCCGATGGCACACATCCGCAGGGTCGCCACGGAGGGGAAAGACACGGCAAACTCAGTAGGAGAAATCCTCCGTACCGGCCACCCGTGTCCCGGGAGGACCTCACAGAACTCCTGGTGGATCAGCTCCTCCGTCACCTCGATCTGAACTGGGGGATCCTGCTCGAGAAGCGTCACCGTCGCCAGGGTCTCGGGAACGGCCATCTGTACCCCACCCAGATCGATGTAGTAGAAGCCGCCGTTGACCCCGTGACCGTAGTATTCGAGACATTCCCGAGCCAGGCGGGGAGGAAGGGAGGAGGCCCCCCCACCGGAGCAGCGGACATCGGCAGAGCAGAGGAGGGATTCTTCTTCTTCTTGGGCTTCTTCTTCTTCTTCATAGCAACCACGGGGGGAGTGCCCGCCCCGGGGCGCGAAGGGGATAGCTGACCACCGCGGGGCACAAGGGCCTCGCGCCAGTTTGCCACGTCAGCGCGGCCAAGGGCCCCACGGGGGCCCAGCGCCTCCCCCCTCTCGGCACGGGCCTGCTGCCGCAGGTGCCCCTCGCGTCGAACCGCCTCCGGCGAGGGGCCCCGGTCAGGGCGAGGCAGGAGCAGCCCCTAGGCACGACGCTGCTACCTGGGGGGCGAGCGCGAAGGTCTGCGAGCTCCCTGGCCCCGCGCCCGAGGAGGGGACCTCGGCAGATGGTGGTCTGCAGGGTCCCTGTGCCCCCTGGCCGGAGCCTGGCGAGGCGGGGAGGGGAGACGGGGGCCACTCCGGCCGCGGGCCAGGGAGGACCGACGAGGGGAAGGCGAGGGGCGGCGACGAGGGGAGGATTCGTGGCGGGGTGACGCGCCGCCGCGACGGGGGGAAGGACTGGCGGCCGCTTCGAGGCCATGAGAGCCTCCTTGAAGGAGCGGCCGAGCACAGGGGGGGCGCAGCCGATGGGGGCGGCGGAGGGGGCGGTGGCGCGGAGGGGGGGAGACGGGAGCGAACCCTGGGGGTGGGGCTGGGAGGAAACGAGGGTCGGCCAAGCCGTGGGCCGTAGGGCAGGCCTAGGCCCAGCCCGAGCCCGGGGACCGCAGGCAGGCCGAGGCCCACCCGAGGCCCGCCAGCCTCTAGCCGGGAGGCCCACCCGCAGGCTCCCCCTCGTCCCATGCTCCCGCACGGGGAGGCTAGAGCCATCGCGCAGCCTCGGGGCACCGCCGCCGCCGGCGTCGGCGCCGCCCCAGCCCGGACGCTTCCCGTCCCCCACGTGGCGGGCCTGGGAGAGGAATTCCCCCAGCACCGGCCGGCGCAGGACATAGATGCACCAGGGGGTGGGCACCCCCCTTGCCGGCGTGACGGCGTCCCACTCCGCAGGGACCGGCGATGATGGCGGCTCCCGCGACGGGGGGGGGTCCTCGCACGCCACCTCCACGACCTCCTCGACGTGCCCCCAGCTCGCGCCGTGGAGTTCGCCAAGCGCCGCTATCTCCTCCTCCGAGAGCGGGGGAAGCTCCGGCGATGGCTCCTCCGCAAAAGGCCGGGGCTTGGCAGGCCTGCGACCATAAACATGGAGGTTAGGCCAGACCTGGGCAACGACGCGGACACGGTGGGCCGGGAAGAGGACGACGCTGCCAGGGCGGACGAACTCGCCCCGCGAGAGGGGGCACGCGTCGATCACCGCATCGCCGGCGTTGAGGAGGACGAGTCTCCTATCCGCCCGGCGGAGGAGGACGACAGCGGGCTCCGGCGATTGGCGGCAGCCGAGGAAGAGGGACCTGGCCGTCGCACGCCACCGGAGAGGGACGGGCGATCCCCGCACAGACGGAGCCGCCATCCGACTTGCACGCCGCCGGAAGTCAGGTCGCCTTTTTGAGATAATGGGCAGCTTCATTCATTCATACGAGATTGTTCAGTACATACAATGGCCCTGATTACATTAGGTGTTTCATTAAGCCAACAGGACCCTGCATCATGTTCTGCAGACCTTGCTAGGACATGAGCTGCCACATTACAAGAACGATTAACATGAGTAAAACAGCAAGATACAAACTTTGGAGCCTCTTAATATCAGAGACTATGGCACCTATGTAAGATCTGTCTCTCTCCTTGTTTTTGACTTCGCTTATGAGGCTAGAACAATCAGATGCCACGGTAATCTTTTGAAAACCAGTTTCTTCAGCAAAAGTTAAAGCATGGCGCATTGCAATAGTTTCAGCTAGCTCTGGATTATCGACATGGTCCACAGAGCACCTACTTGCAGCTAGCACCATACCCAACTGGTTGCGGATGACGACACCAATACCCATACAGTTACTCTTTGAGAAGATGGCGGCATCAACATTGATCATGACCGACTCAGCCGGCGGCGGGGACCACTTGGGCATTGACGTCTGGTTCTCACGCCTAATAGCAGTAGTCGACCTGAAGTTGTACAATAAGATGAAATCAATATAAGCTTTGATCTTACCCACCACACGTGAAGGATGAGGCATTTTTTCACCATTTCTTACATTGTTTCTATTCTCCCAGATGTGCCAAATTGCAACAGCGAGGATCATTGAGTGGAGATCAGAGGCATTAGAGATCCAGTTCAAAAGCCATTGTTGCATGCGGACAAAGCTTTTCAGATTTAAAGAAACATCAAAGGATTTTTTAGCTCTGTCCAAATTTCTTTAACATAATGGCAACGGAGAAAACAGTGTTCCGCCGTCTCATCCTTGTTGCAAAAAATGCATTCGTACCTTGTTGGAACTGAACGTTTGTGGAGCTGATCTCCGGTAGGAAGGCAGTTTTGTGCAATTCTCCATTAGTACTATTTTCATTTTATGTGGACACTGGATTCTCCAAAGATTCTTCCATAATTTCTCCATGACACCCTGTTCCGAAGATGATCCTTCACCATCCGAGCTTCGATTTATCCAGAATAGAAGTGTCCTTGCAAGGTTGTATCCTGACATCACCGTATAGACTCCATTCTTGGTATATGTCCAGGAGGCAAAATCACCACACCCTTCAAAGCTTAGAGGGATTTTAAGAATTTTTTCCACAATGTCTTCAGCAAACAATTCTCTAACAGATTCTTCTAGGACCATCTGCCCACTTAGATCCATGTCTTTCTACCGTTCTCTAACAGATTCTTCAGCAAACAATTCTCCAACAGATTCTTCAGCAAACAATTCTCTAACAGAATAGAAGTGTCACACCCACTAACAATTCTTAAACAATTCAGCAAACAATGTCTTCACACTTAGATCCATCTGTCCTCCTTAAAAATTTAATTTTGTTTGTTCTCCTTCTTGCTGACGCCCTAGCATGGAAAAAGGACTGTGTTACGGTCCCCCGCATTGAGCCACTCCACTCTAGCACGTTGGCGGGCCATTATCTCTTCCGTTGACTTGGTCATTCCTGTACGTACGTGAAGGCTACCTCAAAGATTTTCTTTGACTCACCAATCAAACAATCCTCATGTACTTACTAAAAAAACAATCCTCGTGTACAGTAGCTTTCTAGAAACAAAATTACTTTCAAAATTATTTTTTGAGTGAACTCCATTACCTTCCAGATTCAGGAGACTTTAAATACGGTCATACACTAGTTTAGCATTTTGTTTGATTTTGTTAGATAGGGCAGCGTGCTACTTTCGATGTGGCCCAATTCTTTTTTGTAAAGACCGAGGACGTCATCAGCAGCCTTTCTTCTAGGACCGTGCTACCCGGCAGGCGGTCTAGCGATTCGCAACCCTGGCGGACGTCGTACAGCGCAGCTAGCACCAGCCCCGCGTATACGCGCCTGTCTAATCGCTAAAGGACAAAAGTTGATGATACATTTCTTTCATGCGCGAGCAACCCACAATGATTCGGTAGTGAACTTGTGATGATACAGCTCAAAAACTAATTGGTAAAGGACAAACTGAGTGGATCGAATATGAAAATTTAAAAATTCAAAATGTTTTATAGGATAAACCGTTCATCTGATTTAGGATCCGTTTTTTCAGTTAGAAAAGTCGTGACAAGATTTTTAAAACTAGATCCTCTGTTGATATATTTTGACAACTTTTTTTACTCAAAAGTTAGTCACATGTAAGAAATGAGTTATCTAGGGTGTAACATGTAATATACTCATGCTATAACATGTAAGTTACCCACATATATAGAATGGTCTATACAGCCTTGCCTATATGCATGCAGAAAAAAGACAAAATGATAACATTCTTGCCTGTGCTTGGGATCAATGTTTTGTATAAATGTTTCGTCGTATCATTAAGTATCCTTCTTTCGTTTTTTTCTATCTAGAAGTGGAATGGAATAACCCGGTTAAAAATAGTACCGTGCTACCCGGCAGGTTGTCTACCGATTCATAATCCTGACGGACGTGGACAGTAAGGACAAACGCCGGTTTGTCTAACTGCTAAAGACAAAAAGTTGATGATACATCTTTTTCGTGCGCCACGATTGAGTCGTGATGATTCAGCTCAAAGACTAATCGGTAAACGACAAATTGAGTGGATTGAAAACAAAAATTCAAAATATTTTATAGGATAAACCGTTTATTTTATTTGTGATCTGTTTTAACCGTTGAACAAGTCGTCGCTAGATCTTTGAAATTACTTTGCTAACTGGCAGACATTCAATGGATTATAAACTCTGGCGAATCGGACAACGATTGATACGACATATGCGCGTGAGGTTCCGATAACAAATAGACCGCATGGATGAGCCATGAATACCGAGGATGCCAACAAATAACGCGAGTTGAGAACTCGCGCGAGAGTATATCTGCTAGCAAGGAAGTTATCCACCTATAATACATGAGTTATTCAGACTATACACAGCTATCGTTCTATAGATAAGAAAAATTGGCGGGCGTCCAACCAAAAGCACGGCAAACAGGTCCCCATGTCGCGACAATGAACACCCCACACTGCCGCCGTCTGTCGTCCTATCACCGAGTTAGCAAGTTTAATTCTCACATGGAGCCACACAGGCATATGAGTATAAGTTATCCACCCAGCTAACTCTATAGTTATCCAGGAATATGAGTACAAGTTATCCACGAGCTAACGCTATAGTTATCCATACTCATCTGTATAAGTTATCCCACAAATCATCAATAGACATATATCCAGGTGTGTTGTGTGTGACTAGCCAACTGCATTAAATACTTGACGGTAGGAAGAAAGTGGAAAATCATAAACATAGCTAGGAAATCACACATGGGGATATAAAAATCAAGTTATTCATCAGTTTATATAGCAGTTATCCAGCCATATGAATACAAGTTATCCATTAGCTAACACTGCAGTTATCCAGGCATATGAGTATAAGTTATCCACTCAGCTAACACTATAGTTATCCAGGAATATGAGTACAAGTTGTCCACCAGCTACCGCTATAGTTATCCATGCTTATATTAAAAGTTATTCCATAAATCATCAATAGACATATATTCAGGAGTGTTGTGTGTGACTACCCAACTACATTAAAAACTTGACAGTAGGAAGAAAGTGGAAAAACACAAACATAGATAGGAAATCACACATGGGGGTATAAAAATCAATTTATCCATCAGTTTATATACCATTTATCTAGCCATATAAGTACAAGTTATCCAGCAGCTACCACTGCAGTTATCTAGGCATATGAGTATAAGTTATCTACCTAGCTAACACTATAGTTATCCAGAAATATAAGTACAAGTTATCCACCAGCTACCGCTATAGTTATCCATGCTTATATGTAAAAGTTATCCCATAAATCATCAATAGACATATATCCAGGAGTGTTGTGTGTGACTAGCCAACTACGTTAAAAACTTAACGGTAGAAAGGAAGTAGAAAAGCACAAACATAGATAGGAAATCACACATGGGGGTATAAAAATCAATTTATCCATCAGTTTATATACCAGTTATCTAGTCATATGAGTACAAGTTATCTAACAGCTAACACTGCAGTTATCTAGGCATATGAGTATAAATTATCTACCCAGCTAACATTATAGTTATCCAGAAATATGAGTATAGGTTATCCACCAGCTACCGCTATAGTTATCCATGCTTATATATAAAAGTTATCTCATAAATCATCAATAAACATATATCCATGAGTGTTGTGTGTGATTAGCCAACTATATTAAAAATTTAACGGTAGGAAGAAAGTGGAAAAGCACAAACATAGGTAGAAAATCAAACATGGGGTATAAAAATCAAGTTATCCATCAGTTTATATAGCGGTTATCCAGCCATATGAGTACAAGTTATCCAACAGCTAACACTGCAGTTATCCAGGCATATGAGTATAAGTTATCCACCCAGCTAACACTATACGCTTTCTTTGCCTCATTTCCATATGCACGGCTTTTTGATTCAAAAAGTACGGTAGCTAGTACTGTAAATCACAAAAAATTAATCACTCAACATTACTAATATTTGATTTAACTAGAAATAGACAAGTACGGTCACTACGGAGTAATAAGTGGTTAACACTATCACACTTGCTTTAAGAAACACACTAACATCATTCCTGTTAAAAATAGAAGTGCGGATGAAAGACAATCTTTCAGGGAGAAAACTCTGATTTGCTTGCAGTGGTTGAACCCCTGAATTCTCATATTAGCACACAAAACCATAGTTTTGAGATTGAATTTTAGGTTAGATACAGAAACTTAGATCCACTCGTCAGTGATGTACACATATACAAGGCAATTCCCGATACACATACACAACGCAATTCCTGATAGAAAGCTGCGTTGAAGGCAGTGACTCGGTGAGCATCCTAGATCTGTGTATTCCTTTCTACTACATGCTAACGAACATCTTCCCAGAAAGCAGCGTAAGACGTTGCTGAGCAGACAAAGCACGACAAGAGTGAGAGGAAGGGGACGCACCATTGCTAAGTTGGGCCTACTTCTCGAGCGCCTATCGACCTCCGGAATACGGGTACAGCCGCCCACCCCGCCTGGACGAAGCGCAGCGTAGAGGACGAGTACCGTAGATTCCTCTCCGTCCGCCGCTCGTGCTGCGCCATTGGAGGTCAGGGAGGTTGTCTCGTAGAGCCTGTGCCAGTGGAGGCCAGCTGAGGACACAACATCCCCCCGTTGGTATCTTGAAGACACCAGCCAGACCACCACTGCGCAGGCACCGCAGATACGGCCTGGCACTGGTGGGGCGACGCAGTGGAGGTGGGATGCCCGGGGCAGCGCTATCGAGGCCAGGTCGCGGCATGCTAGGATATCTCCTGGGCAGCGTGCGGTGACCCGCGAGACAGCCTAACACCGGTGGGGTGGCGCGGTGGAGGAGGGACGCCGGGGACGGCGCCGTCAAGGCCAGGTCGCCGCGCTCGAGTAAGGAGAGAGGTCGGGGGCGGTGCGCCAGCCGCCAGAAGATCTCCTGGACGGCGCGCGGAGGGAGGAAGGAGGGGAGGTTGGGATCGAATGAGATGGGGACCTGCCAACGCGTACTGTGGTGGATGGGATCCCGATCGCACAACTCTAATCGTACGATTCACATGAGTCTGCCGGGATTGACCAATTTTAGACCGCCCTGAACATAGAATTCCCGTTCTTCTACTACTCGTCGTACTAATATTTTTGGACTTCGTTTATCACCTAACACCTTGCCCAATGGATAGACATTACAAAATGAGGTTCTAAAAGTTTTTAAAGCGTGATCTATGCGATTATTCACTCAACAGGATAACTAGTGTTACAAATGCAAAAACTAGAGGGTAAAAGGTGTAATTCACTCTAATTTTTTGTAGAACTTATCTAAAACATAGCTTGAGCAACATTTGCACAACTGGTTCGTCTATGTTTCACACAGCATGCGATTTTTTTAAGTTCTCGTTGATTTTGGATAAGTACTTTCCCCGTTTAGAAATAACTGACACAAATTTGCCAAATACGTATGTGTCTAGGCATGTTTTAGTGTAAATTGCATGCTTTGTGGAACATGCCTAGATAAATCTACGACACTTATTTTGAAAAGGAGGAAGTGTAACATAAGTTAAGTGGTCAAATTCAATATATGTTTTTGATCTTAGGTCAATTTTGAAAACCATCACACCATTATCTAGTCTCGTTGTGATTTGGGCTTATAGCTCCTATGCGACGTCTTTACTTGGAATTGGAAGGAAAGCGACATCGTTGAAAAGAATAGCTCGCATGCGATGGTTGTGAGGCGACAAATAGCTCCCGTGCGACACTTCTACTTAACCCCACGAGACCGTCAACGAATTCGAATCAGCTGAGCACAGTAGGACCCACAGCCTCTCCAGTCATGGCGGAACTCACCTGATGTCCACCTCATATCGTGGGACCCACCCTGTGGTTGAAGAGAGCCGTTGGCCCCAATCCGTCCCCGCACCCGAGCACTCCCGCCACCGTTCCAGCATCTCATCCCCTTCCGTTTTCTTCTCCGGCGAGCAATTGCGGCAACGCCGGCGAGGGATGTCGAGCTCTGCTTCCTCCCACCGCTCATGGCATCGGTATGGTGCGGTGCCGATGAGGAGGTGCCCCGATTGCCCCCGTACCGCGCCCCTGAAGCGGCTTGTCACATCCACCGACAAGAACGACAACATTGGCCGGGAATTTATGAAGTGTGAGAACAAGCCCGAGCCGGGAAAGGTGAGATCTGAGTGTTCTGAGCGCCAATTTCTCGCTTTTCTTTCGAAATTTCATGCATTTCATCGAATTTGGGATTTAGGGTTCATCTCTGCGATTTCAGGAACTGCCAAAATGTGGGCATTTTGAGTGGCTTGATGAGTACATCGAGCGAATTGGGGTGGAGGTAGCATCCCGGGAGCTCGAAAACCCGTCCGTGGTGGAGCAATTGGGATGTGGCAACCCCATTTCCGCTGGTAGTACGGTGGATGCGGAAGTGAAGGCCAAGCTGAAGAAGATGAACAAGCAGCTAAGGCAAATCATCGAATTGAAGAAGCAGGACAATCTGATGGCCGTTTTTTTTATTTTTGTGTAATTTTTCTCGGATTAGTTTATCTCCTGATCGTTAGTCATTAGACAGCGCAGTCAGTGTTTGAGTGATGCTTTGTAATGGATGTAATGGTCTATGTCTTTGGCTTGAATAAAATGCAACACAAATTCGGGCTAATTTTGAGCTGCTCTGTTTTCGAAATCAGTGTTCCTTCAGTTTTGTCAGTTTCGTCAGTGTTCCTTTTATCAGTGTGCAGGGGGCGCCCGTGTGCAGGGGAGGGGGAGGGGTTGAAAAGTAAAAACAAACAATTGACGAGGATTGAAAAGGTCAGGCCCAAATAGAACTTAGCTAGGCCAAAATGGACGTATCCAGGCCCAATAGTAACTATATGTTGATTGGGCAAAAAAAAAATGATACTCACGTTACAATCTAAATAGGGACGTGTAGATCTGCAGATACTCGTGCTCAGGTCGCAATCTTTTTTTTTTGCGAAAGTAAATATATAAATGAAGTCCAAGGGCATCCATTTAACTAACATAACTTGGACGCTCCTTTAACTTATGTAAATATGTAAATGTCTTGTTTGAAAATGAACCATGTGTTGTTTGAAAATAATCAACCATCATTATGTTAACTTATTCTTCCTTTTGAGCTTTTCTAATTTCACTCATTTTATAAATATTGTACGAGTATTATATGAGAACTTGTTTTTGTGTCTTTTGTTTTATACACTTGTTGTTTTGGGTGTTTTGACAAATGACAATACAATAAAACACAGATTACAATGAAACAAGGGGATAGATAATATTGGGATAACATTACTTATATTAGATAGCCGGATCGATAACATTGAGATAACATTACAATAAAAAGAAAAAAGTACAATAATATAGAAGGGAATAGGCGCCCCGCCTAAACCCTGGGCTAGCCCCTAAACCCTAACCCTAGCTACCCTACTCCATTGGCGGTGGAGGCGGTGCCAGTGCAGCCGCCTTCGCGGCATTCCACGCCGCCCGCCTCTCCCGGTGCTCCCGCTTCCGCTGCTCCTCCTGGAAGGCCCAGCGATTGGCCTCCCGTCGCTCCTCGTCCTCCCGTCTGCGCCTTTTCTTCAAGGCGCGCTGGGCCTGCTTCTCCTCCCACCTGGCGATAGCAGCCTCCTGCTTTGCCTCGTCCTTCTCCGCCTTTGCCCAGCACGCTTCGGAGGGGAGGTCGCCGCCGCCGGGGAGGTTGGGGACTGGTTTGGTGACGATGGGGCCCTGCTCCCCCAGGGGCAGGGCGGGGACTTCTTCTTGCCACGCTTGGGGCGCGTGGGCGCCTCCTGCTCTCACCACTGCTTGTGGTCCGGGTGGTTGTCCTCGTCTCTTACTTCGGTGTCGGAAGGGAAGCGGAGGGGGGAGGTCGCCATGGTCGCCGGAGTGTTTGGGGGCTGGGAGGAGGCAAAGGGACGAGCTCGAGGTTGAAGATGAGGGGCAAGATGAGATGAGGAGGCAAAGACGTTTTGCCTATTTATTGAGGGCGGGGCGTGAAGGGCGACGTGGGAATCCAGCGTCGCGTTGGCGCAGACGCGTGCGCTGCGTTACGTGTGGGCAGCGGGCATGATCAATGCGAAAGAGAGAAACAAATAGCTAAGATGTGACGTGACCCCTGCACCGCCGCCCCCGCCCCTGCATGCATGCATGCATTAATGCGAAAGAGAGAAAAAACGTTCAAGGTAGTTGTTCATTGGCAGTAAAAAATAAAAGGGAAAATATAATTTGGCCTTGATTTACTTCGGTAATAAATGCAGGAATCTAGTACCAAGGTACTCGTTCGTTTTTACACACCGCATGCAACAAACTCGTTCGTTTTTACACTTATTTAATGAGGCATGAACCAAGGAATCTAGTACCAAGGTAGTCAAAGTTGATATTTTAGATTTATAAATATTGACTTTTCAACTGCCAATGGAGAGACTGGCCCTATGCATCTTTTCAACTGCATCATGAACCATGTCCATGATGCCCCTGTCTCAGAATGAAACATGCCAATAGCTACAGGGAACATCCAATTGTGTCCATCTAAAGCATTGCATGCTGCTAGTTGACCATTCCACTTTCCAGTCAAGAAAGATGAATCTATACTCAAATATGGACGGCACCCTGCTTTGAAGCCATCGATGCAAGGCTTTAAAGCCATGAAGAATTTAGAGAAGAAGACTTTCCCATCAGCTGTTACCTCAGTATCTATCTCCACAACACTGCCAGGTGACCTCTTCTCTACTTCTGCTTTGAAGTTATAAAGCATTCGAAAGGTATTTGTCCAATCACCATATAGCTCTTTCATTGCCCTTTGCTTTGCCTTCCACACTGTAGTATAATTCAGCTTAATGGGGTACTGCTTTTCCAAGTCTATTTTCAGTCTCTTTGCAGTGCTGTTTGGTGTTGTGGCTAAAATGGGCTTGATCTTTTCTGCAACCCATAATTGTGATATCATCTTTGTAACTGTTTGAGAACTTGTAATGCAAGTATGGGGTTTTGGAATTTGATTCACTCTTATTGTCCTTCCACCAGGTTGGCGTCTAGCAGATATATACCACTTGCAAGGCTTGGCACCACCATCATAACCTATGCATTTTGCATAGAACTTCTTTTTATCAGTCCACATAGTCTTGGTAGGAAACTCACGTTTGACTGCATATGTCCTGAAATACATCCTGAATTCATCCATGCTTGGAAACAATCTCCCAACTTCAATAACTGGGTCCTCTTTGTCATAAACTGTTACTAGCTCATCATCATGTGCATCATCTACATGAACTGCAGTATTTTCCAACAACTCTATATCTATATCTGCCTCTTCATCTCTTAAATGGTTGTCACCATCATCTGCAGCTTCATCCCTCTTCTTCTCCTTGTCTCTGTCATCTATAGGAATGCCAAAAAGTTTTGCCATTTCAATGTCATCTATTGGTGCAATGACCAAATCAGTCCGGTCATGTATCTTAACTGAATTCCAATCAACAGTTACAATCCTTTGTGCATTACCATCTGCAGCCTCCCCTTGTGCATTAGCATCATCCTCCACTGTTAACACTTCCAACTAAGTAAGTATAGGCATTACTTGCCTTTGTGCAGCCCAATCATCCTCGACCATCTGAGCAGCCAGCTTCGAGGCCACATATCCAACCCTTGAATCAGGTTCCAGATCAATGAGCTGTGCTAAAAACAGAACAGTTTTGCTTGTCCAACCGTTTCGCTCATCGATTTCATCAACTATATGTTCACCTGTCTCAACCCTAACATAGTCACATTTGCAATCATCAAATCGTAACAAAGAAACTTCTTGCTCTAGCCCCCAAACCACACTATCCCCAAATTTTTTCCACCATTTTCCTCACCGCCTCCTCTCCCATGTTTATTAGCTCTTGGGGATCAACATGTTCTAATTCCACCTCCCATTTAACAACGGTGTCTCTCTCAATGAGCTGCGTGCTGCCATCAACTAAAACAGCCCTAGAGGGAAAGAAATTGATGCGAAATTCGAAGATTTGGCGCGCAACATCGTCTCCCCTGTTTTTGGCGGGTACTGTGAGCTAGCGGAAGCGAACAAAGAGCTCAACCTTAGAGAAATTAAGTGCAGAGATACGGGATATACCGATTAGAAGTCCCCTCTCCATGCTCCATATCGTTCCCCCTCGCCCCATTCAGCACACCCTCGCCTCCACAATCTAGCATCAATGGGCACGCTCAGATCTCGAATTGAGAAGAATGGGAGAGGAATTAGCTTTCAAATGGCACTCACCACCTTCGCCGTCGAACGAAAGCGCCGCCGCCTAAATTAATTGCCGTGCCGCCGCCGCTGGCGCCGAGAATGATGGGTGAGGTCCGTCGCCGCCGTCGGGGAAGCTACAGTCAGTGTGACGCGTGCTCTCGGTCGGAAGCGGTTGGTTTGACTGGCTTGACTGGTTGTCCCAACCGACTGGTTTGGCTTAACCCTAATCTTGGAACAAAGTTAAATGTGTCCTTACGACCGTTTTAAGGCCCGTGTGGCCCTGAGCTATTTGTCGCCTCACAACTGTCGCATGCGAGCTATTCTTTTCAACGATGTCGTGTTCCTTCTAATTCCGTGTAAAGACGTCGCATAGGAGCTATAAGCCTTTGTGATTTATAGTGTAATCGATGGTTAGTATTTGGTCTTGCGGTAAATTACGTTAATCATGTTATGGTTTAAAGAGCAAAGTGTTGTCCAATAGTCCTTACGGAGACATGGAGACATGGCTAAGAACGACATGACACTATTGAGGCGCATGTAATTAAAATAGTGCTAAGGGCAACTACAACCGGCTAAGAACAACATGACACGACTTGAGGCGCATGTAACTAAAACAATGCTAAGGGTAAATCCAATGGTCCCTCGCATTTCACACCAAAATGTCCAAACCGGCCCGTTTGCGGGTTAGAAGGACAGGTTCGAGGCGCCAAGTGTGCCAATGTACCCAAAGGTCAGATCCATTTGCAGGGCCCGCAATCCGCCATGCCGCCCTTCCAAACTCTAACTACCCATTAATGGCAGTAGACATGCTAGTCCAACATATGTCACTCTGAGCATTATAGTTGTGCCACGCTTGACAGGAGGGACCCATTGGTCATTTTTGTTGTTTGCCCAATGTCAAGATTGTATCGGTGCATTTTGTTACATGTTAGTGTTGAACTGGTGGTTTTTTGAAACCCTAGCGAATAGTGGTAATATTTTGTTACCCTAGCCACAAATGTGGAGGTTTTCTATAATTTTCTACTTTCTGCAGGAAATAAAGCGAAATTAGGCTTTACTCTATCGGAACGAACGCTCAGCATGTAATGAGCCGATGAATATCCGAACTACAACGGTTAAACATGTGACCACTATATATACTAACTACTAGGAAGAGCTATCACACTCACAACCAAGTCAGGCATGTTTGTGAAAATCATTACTTGACATGTAGGGTTCCCATTAAGCACGATGTTAAATTTCTACGCAACTATTTACATCTTGGCTGGCATATAAACAGCTAAATCTTTTACTTTTGGAATTATTGTTGTTTTATCAATTTCATGGTAACGAAAGTACAGGATCTTCGATCCGTCGGAAGAAAAAACTTCAAATACAAGACACAAAAGAACAGCTTCAAGTTACTAGATCTGCACACAAAAAGTTTGGGATCATAAACCTTGTATGAGGCCACGACTCCGCCACTGAGGAGTACGTTCTGCAGCGGCTAACTGTATCTGGAAAGCCTGGGCGTTACAGTGGTTGGCAATTCAGTACTACATAATTTGGACGTTGGATAGGAGACCAAGACGTGGACACTGTTTTACTTTTAGCTGTCTTCATGAGATGGACACGGTTGATCGCATCATGCTACAATAGAGATTGGTTTTAGGGGTGTCGCACAGCTCAACAGGCCGGCGTTCTCTCCATATATAGTCACGGTCGGGTCACAGATAAGTACAGGTTTAAACAGCTAATACCTAGCTAATCACGGTAAGAGACTACTGTTACGATTCTAGTCTATCTAGAACTGTTACAACAATATACGTGACATATCTACACCTTTGATACCCTCCCGCAATCTCAGCCTACTGAAAACAGGTTGAGATTGTGCCGACATGAATGAAACGCTGGCAAAGGAGGCGTTTTAGTGAAGATATCTGCAACATGATCTTTTGAAGAGATAAACTGTATCTGAAGCTGTTTCTGAGCAACTCTTTTTCTGACGAACTGAAAATCTACTTCTATGTGTTTAATCCGAGCATGAAACACTGAATTAGATGACATATATGTTGCTCCAAGATTATCACACCATAAAACAGGAGAGCGCTCCTGCTTAACTCCCAGCTCCTGAAGAACTGGACCCAAATCAGCTCCGCCGTAGCATTGGCAAGAGCTTTATACTCAGACTCAGTACTGGAATGAGATACTATAGCCTGTTTCCGTGCACTCCAGGTGATCAAATTTCCACCGAAGGAAATAGCATATCCCCCGATTGATCGCCGATCATCAGAGTCCCCCGCCCAATCAGCATCAGAAAAGGCAGACAGTAACATGGCAGAAGAAGGACGAACACTAAGTCCATGATTACCAGTCAGCTTAACATAGCGGAGAATCCATTTTACTACAGCCCAATGAATATCTTTAGGCTTATGAAGAAACTGACAGACCCTATTAACAACATAGGACAAATCTGGACGAGTGACTGTAAGATACTGCAAACCTCCAACCACACTACGATACTGAGTAGCATCATCAGGAAGAAGAGGCACACTAGTAGAGTTACTCAACGGATCACTTACAGTCATAGGAGTTGCACCTGGCTGACACTTAAGCATCTCTGCATGCTGAAGAAGCTCGAGTGCATATTTCCTCTAAGTGAGCACAAGACCACCAGAGGACTGCGTCAGTACCTCAATACCAAGGAAAAAATGGAGGGGACCAAGATCCTTGACTGCGAAATCTGAACAAAGTGTTGTAACAAGTACTCATTGACTGCGAAATCTGAACAAAGTGTTGTAACAAGTTGAGTACTGGCAGTAGAGGATGAACTAACCAAAATTATATCATCCACATATACAAGCAGATAAATGGTGACATCTGACTGTTGAAGTATGAATAATGATGTGTCAGCAACAGATGCCTTAAAACCAAGTTTACCAAGAACTGAACTCAACCTGGCATGCCATGCTCTCGGTGCTTGTTTTGAGACCATAGATAGCCTTCACAAGTCGACATAGATGATGGGGATGATCTGAATCCTCAAATCCAGGCGGATGACGCATGTATACCTCCTCATCCAGAATACCGTGAAGAAATGCATTCTAAATATCCAGCTGACGGAGATGCCACTTTCTAGAAATTGCAAGAGACAACAATAAACGGATAGTTGTGGGTTTAACCACTAGGCTGAAAGTACATGCATAGTCCAATCTATATCTCTGCTTGAAGCCCTTTGCCACTAGGCTTGCCTTATACCGTTCAATAGAACCATCTGCACACTTGATACGTCGAAAACGCATCTATAATTTTTGATGTTCCATGCTTGTTTAGTATCTACTTTGCTTTGCTTTGTCTACACTTTGAGGTGTTTTTATATATTTTCTGAAACTAACCTATTAACAAGTTGCCATAGTGCTAGTTGCCTATTTTCTTCTGTTTTTGGTTCAAGAAAGGAAGAAAATCAATATTCTCGGAATTGGACGGGACAAAAGCAACACGAAGCCAGAATACGAGACGGAAGAGGCTCACCCACGCCCCCTGGCAGTGCGGGCTAGCCCTAGCCGCGCCTGGGGGGTGCAGCCGCCCTGGTGGCCCCCCTGCCTCACCTCTTCGCCTATAAAGTCCCCCCGATGCCAAAACCCTAAACACCCGATCAATATTCCACGAAACCGTCTGTAGCCTCCACCATCGTCCCTAGATCGGGGGGATCTGAAGTTCTTCCCGGCACCCTACCGGAGGGTAGATCATCCTGAAGGCCTTCTTCTTCATCATGCCAGCCTTCAGTATGAAGCGTGAGTAGTTTCACCTTGGACTACGGGTCCATATAGTAGCTAGATGGTTGTATCTCCTCCTTGTGCTTTCATGTATAGATCTTGTGAGCTCCGTTCATGATCAAGCTAATCTATTTGTAATCATGCATGTTGTGTTTGCGGGAATCCGATGGATATTGAGATTACTATGTCAGATTGATTAATGGTTTTGTCTTATTGATTCTATCATGTCTGTGTTGTTTATGATCTTGCATGCTCTCTGCTGTTAGTAGCTATCTTGGCCAAGTAGTTTCTAGTGAATCCAAGAGGGGCTATTTATGCTCGATAGTGGGTAGATGCCTCTACTTATCAAGGAAAGTGAATCTCTACGGTAGTAGATGTGCTGTTGCCACTAGGGAGAAAACAACTGTCTCTTGTTCATGGAACAAGTGGATTGTTTACCTTACACACTTTGCTTAAAGCAGTTGTCTGTTGCTTGCAACTTAATACTGGAGGGGGTTCGGATAATAACCTGAAGGTGTACTTCTAGTCATATATGCAGTTGGATGGCGGTCTATGTATATTGTTGTATTTCCCAATCGAATCTCATAGGATCTTTTTGTCTAGTATTGCATTGTTATGCCTTGCTCAGTCCTGTCAATTGCCCTGCTGTAATTTGTTTACCCTGCATGCCATGTTTGTTTATCTAAGTAGAGCACCTCTAGTGAACTATGGACCCCGGTCCAATCTTTACCATTGCTACATCTTCCACTATTACTTGTTTACTTGTTGCAAACCATCATCACCTTCCACACCATACAGTTAATCCTTTGTTATAGCAACTGGTGAGATTGACAACCTCACTGTTCGTTGGGGCAAAGTCTTGAGTTTGTGTTGTGAAGGTTTCCATGTTGCTTGCAACACCTTTGAGACGTTTTCTTCCTCCTACTGGTTCGATAACCTTGGTTTCTTACTGAGGGAAGACTTGCTGCTGTGTTGCTTCACATCTTGCTCTCAGGGTTTCTCGACGAAGCGCTTCAAGGCGCCATCAACACTGCTTTACTTTGAAGACCCATTTCGAATCGATCACATTAATACCAGGCTGTCGAGGAACTAGACGCCACGTACCATTTTTCTGCAGTGCATCAAACTCTTGGTTCATAGCTTCTCGCCATTGAGGACTGGCCATGGCTTGACAAAAATCTGGAGTCTCGATAGCGGATAAATCAGCTGCATGTGCCATGCACATCGCCGTCTAGGCAACCGTGCCATCCGTTCGCTTCCGCGGCTTCCCAATGCCTTACCGGAGTCGCGTTGTGATTCCGTGTTGAGGAGTGGACGCTGCAGGATGAGACGAGGCGGTTGGCGACACGTTTGCTGGCAAAGGAGAGCCCGTGCTCTCATGGGCTGAAGACGGCCTAGTGGCCGAGTCCACTGCGTCGTGGGTTGGGATGGATCGAACGGGGCTGTTCCCAAGCCGGCTCGTCTCTGATGCGGGACTGGACCGCACATGAGTCGATGGGAGATCATCATGTTCTGCTCCCGAGGCTGCATGTCCTGTCCAATCGATGTTGCCAGTTTGATCACTGGAATTGGCAGGAATTTCCTCAACACGAGCGCTACGTCCATAACCTGCACCATGGTCAGAAAACAAAACAGGGCTATCTAGTTGGTCACGTGTTGGTGTGGAACGGTGCAAGGATAAATCAGGGGATGACACGGCAAGATTAGAGAATGGAAAAGCACTCTCATCAAAGATGACATCTCGAGAAATATACATTCGATTTGTTGAAACATGCAAACACTTATATCCCTTATGAAGTGGGCTATATCCAAGAAATACACATTTCTTAGAGAAAAATTCGAGTTTCCTATTATTATAGGGTCGAAGATGGGGCCAACAAGCACACCCAAAGATTTTTAGAAACATGTAATCAGGTTTATCACCTAGGAGACGCTCATGAGGTGTTTGCATTTTAATGACACGGCTAGGAACGCGATTAATAAAAAAACATGCTGTTGTGAATGCATCACTCCAGAACCTAAAGGGAACAGAGTAATGATCAAGCAAAGTAATACCGGTCTCTACAAGATGACGGTGTTTGCGTTCTGCCAAGCCATTTTGTTGATGTGTGTGGGGGCACTGATACGTCCAATCGGCATCACCATTCTATATCATAATTTGCCTCTATTCATTGATATGTGTCTTATTATGAGGTGTTACTTATGTCTTTTCATTCGTTTTTGCATGTTGGATGATTCTTTGAGGATGAACTGCTAGAGTCAGGATTCTGATGGAAAAAGAGGTGTTTTGATGCAATTTCGCGAAGATCAGAAAAATATCAAAAAAATATTGGAAAATTATACTTTCCCAGAATACGAAGGAAGCCAGAAGGGGAGGCGTAGCTGGGCCACAGGGGGCCGACACCACCCAAGGCACGGGTCCCCCCTGGGCGGCTCCTATGGTGGATGTGGCCCACCTGGCCGGCCTCCGACTCCGCCCTCTCGCCTATATCTTCCTCTCGGAACCCTAATACCAGGAGAGCGACCACAGAAAGATTTTTGCCGCCTCTGCGGGCGGAACACACCGAGAGAGAAAGAGCTCTCCGGCAGACAGAATTTTGCCGGGGAAATTCCTTCCCGAAGAGGGGAGATCGTCGCCATCAACACCATCATCAAGGTAGACTTCATCGGGATCATCATCATCATCATCATCCACACCATCATCTCCACCAGCACCATCATCACCACTCCATCCTGCTGTAACAATTGTATTGGATCTTGCATTAGTTCTTAGCGAAAACTTTCCCAGCGTTGATTACTATTGTAGTTGATGCTTGTGAGTGGAACCATTGGATTATTGTTTATGTTCAGATTGTTATCCATCACCATATCATCTTTGATCTTGATACACATGATGTCTTGTGAGTAGTTCGTCTAGTTCTTGAGGACATGAGAGAAGTCATGTTGTTAGTAGTGGATTCGTGTTAAGATATTATTCAATGGTTTAGTATTTAAGTTGTGGTGCTATTCTTCTAGTGGTGTCATGTGAACGTCGACTACATGATACTTCACCATTTATGGGCCTAGGGGAATGCATTGTGTATTTGGCTACTAATCGTGGGGTTGTCGAAGTGATAGAAACCTGAACCCCCGTTAGGACACCTTTGCACAAGGGAGTGTAGGATCTCAGAGTTTAAGGCTATGGTTAGGTTTATATCTTAATTGCTTTCCTGTAGTTGCAAATGCTTGTAGGGGGTTTAATCACACATATGTATTAGTCCAAGTAAGGTCGGTACATTAGCACAGGTTCACCCACACAACACTTACAACACCAAAGAAGACTACTCAGCTATTTGAAGTGAAAGCACTTGACAGTATTCCCATGTGTCCTCGAGAATGTTTGATCCTCATAAGTATTTCCACCGGCTTGTCCTTTGCTAAGAAAGGATTGGGCCATTTGCTGCAGTTGTTCGTTGTCTTTATTACTTGCACTTTGTTTTGTTGCTTTATCAAAAAACCCCTAAAAATCCGTTTGCTAAGTATTTATAGAGATTTCCTTCTCCATACCACTAGTCAACACCTTCTGCTCCTCGTTGGGATCGACACTCCTATTTATCGAAAGTATTGGGATACACCCCCTATACTTGTGGATCATCAAGACTATTTTCTGGCACCTTTGCCGGGGAGTGAAGCGCTATTGAAGAGTGGAACTGGTAAAGGAAACTTTTATTGTGAGTATTTCTTTTTATTTCTATTTGTTACTTTGTTTCCAATATGGATGACCCACTTGGTTTTCTGCTTGGGAAAACTACTACCAGTTAAGCCACCTTTTTTTAAGAAGGATTTTAGTAATTCTGGATTAATAGTACTTAGAATGGCTTTTTCATATTGAGAAATTCTGTCTCTGTTAGGGTAGTAGATGAACCACCACTTGTTGAGATAGATCCTTTCAAGATACCTACAAGTATTGTTGATCGTGTTATGGATAATTATTATTTAGGGGATGGAACTGTCCACCCCGGTGATCATTTTCTTTTTATCCATAAATTATGTGGGTTGTTTAAGTGTGCAGGTATCACAACTGAACAGGTGAAGAAGAAGTTACTCTCTGTATCCTTGAAAGGGAGAGCTGAAGAATGGGCAATCCATGGAATGGGAGGAAATAACGTCTCTCTTTTATTCTAAATTCTATCCTCCCACTGAGATTCATAAGGATAGAAATCTGATATATAACTTTTGGCCTCGTGACGGAGAGAGTACAACTCAAGCTTGGGGGAGACTGAAGTTAGTAATGCTTAAATGTCCTATTCATGAACTCCCAAACAATGTTATTATCAATAAATTTTATGCTAGGCTTTCTCTTCATGATAAAGATTTACTAGATGCTTCTTGTGCTGGATCATTCACACGTATGAAGGAAGAAGCTAAATGGGATCTCCTAGACCGTATTCAAGAGAACACTGAAGCTTGGGAGAATGACAAAGGAAGAAAGTCAGGTATAAACTATGATTATGAATGCATAAAATCTTTTATGGGAACTGCTGACTTCCGTGATATTAGCAATGAGTGTGGTCTTGATTCTCAAGTTATTGCAAAATGCTTTAAGGCCTTTGCCTCTTATATTGAAATTCTAAAAAAGGAGTGGGACAAGTACCATGCTCCTTATAAAGACATTGTTACACATGTTCCTGCTAGCATAGAAGTTTGTACTGTTGATCCTGAACCTTATGTTAAGAAAATCCCTTTTCCTGCTAAGGTAAAGGAACATTCTATCATAACTAATGTGGTTAGCAAAAGTACGAAGAAAATTGTGGAACCCGATGAGAAAATAAATATTGAACCTGTGGTAGCTATTGTGAAAGACATTTTTACTAGAAATATAGAGGATGAGCACATTGTCTTCTGTGAAGACGCTTCTAATATTTTATCCCATCCTAGAAAAGCTAGTATCCATGTGCTTTCTATTAGAATTGGTGATCATTGCTATTATGGTTTATGTGTTATTGGTGCTAGTTCTAGTGTTATTCCTTATGAGCTTTACAGGGAAATTATGCATGAGATTGGTCCTTGTGAGCTTGAGGACATTGATGTGGTTATTCACGTTGCTAATAGAGAGACAGTCTGTTCCATTGGCATTGTAAGAGAGGTGGAGGTTCTTTGTGGTAATATTAAATATCCTGCTGATTTTCTAGTACTTGGTAAAGAAGCTATTAAAACCTATCCTATTATCTTTGGTAGACCCTTCTTGAATACTTGTGGGGATATCATAGACTGTAGGAAGGAAAAAGTTTTGACTAAGTTTGATGGAGAGTCTTATGAGTTTAATTTTTCCAAATTTGCTAAAACACCTTATGAAAATGAGCTGCCTAATGAGGATTTCAGGGTTGAAGAACTTTCTGCTATTTCTCTTGCTCCTAACAATGCCTTGCAGCAGTTTATGGAAGATCATGAAAGCGATGTCTTCATGAAGTAAAGAAATGAGAATGATGAGGTTTTCCTTCGTCGGCATGAGTTACTTAAGCATAATCTACCCGTGGAAGATTTGGGTACCACACTGCCACCTAAAGGGGACCCTGTTTTCGAATTAAAACCTTTACCTGATGATCTTAAATATGCTTATCTTGATGATAAGAAAGTTTATTCTATTATTATTAGTTCTAAACTTTTAGGAAAGGAAGAAGAAAGGTTATTGGAAATACTAAAGAAACACTGAGGAGCTATGGGCTATACTCTTGATGATTTAAAAGGAATTTCTCCCACTATATGTCAGCATGCTATTAATATAGATCATGAGGCAAAACCAGTTATTGAGCACCAACACCGTCTAAATCCTAAGATGAAGGATGTGGTAAGAAATGAGGTATTAAAACTCCTTAATGCTGGTATTATTTACCCTATTGCTGATAGCCAATGGGTTAGCCATGTTCTCCTAAGAAAGGGGGAATAACTGTTGTTCCTAATGAAAATAATGATCTTATACCCCAAAGAGTAGTGGTAGGTGTTGGAATTATGCCCTAGAGGCAATAATAAAGATGTTATTATTATAATTCTTGTTCATGATAAAGTTTATATTCCATGCTAGAATTGTATTAAGCGGAAACATTAATACTTGTGTGGTTTGTGAACAACACCGTGTCCCTAGTACGCCTCTATGGACTAGCTCATTGATCAATGATGGTTAAGGTTTCCTGACCATAGACATGAGTTGTCAATTGATAATGAGATCATATCATTGGGAGAATGATATGGTGGACAGACCCAAACTAAGCGAAGCAATTAGATCGTGTCATTGTGTTCATCTTTGCGAAGCTTTTCCTATGTCAAATATTGTATTCCTTAGACCATGAGATAATACAACTCCCTGGTATCGGAAGAAAGCTTTGAGGTCATCAAACGTCATCCTATGAGAGGGTGATCATAAAGGTGTCTCTCAGGTGATCGGAAAGTATCTGTTGGGTTGTATGTATCGAGATGGGATTTGTCCCTCCCAAGTCGGAGAGATATACTTCGGGCCCACTCGGTAACCGATATCAACACCGCTTGCAAGCATGTGGTTAAGGAGTTAATCACAAAGTGATATCGGATTATGGAACGAGTAAAGTACTTGCTGTGAACGAGATTGAGCTAGGTATGACGATACCGACGATCGAATCTCGGGCAAGTAAAATATCGCGAGACGAAGGGAATATGTATATGGGATTGATTGAATCCTGGCATCGTGGTTCATCCGATATGATCATCGATGAATGTGTGGGAGTCAATATGGGTGCCCAGACCCCGCTGTTGATTATTGATAGAAGATCATGTCTGCATATTCTCGAACCCGCAGGGTCACACACTTAACGTGTCTCGACGCTAGGATAGATTGGATACTTGGTTTATGAATTTTTGTTCGGAGTCTCGGATGGGATCCGGGACATCACGAGAGGTTCCGGAGTGGTCCGGAGAATAAGATTCATATAAGGCAGTGCAGTTTTTGGAGTTCGGAATTGTTCCGGATTAATCGGTATTGTACCGGAAGCTTCTAGAACCTTCCGGAAGGGGGCCAACGTGGTCCCACCTTCCGGGAGGGGGCATGGGCCTATGAGGGAGTGTCCTGGCCGCATTGGGCCAGGGGCACAAGGCCCCATAGGGCCCAGCCGATTCTAGAGAGATTTAACTCGTTTAAATCTCCGGATAGAATTTCTAGAAGAGGGAGAGTTTAAATTGTTTAAACTAGAGATAGAACCCTATCCCCCCATTCCTCCCTCCCTTGGCCGCCGGCCCAAGGCTTGGAGGAGGGGCTAGGGTTTGCCGCCCCCTCCCCCTCTATATATAGAGGGCTAGGGCGCCCCCTCCCACACACCTTCCTCCAAGCCCTAGCTGCCTTGCTACCTTCCTCTCTCCCTCCCGACTGTTTGTAGGCGAAGCCCTGCTGCAGAAATTCTCCACCATATACACCACGCCGTCGTGTTGTAGATCCAATCCATCTCTCCACCATACTTGCTGGTCCGAGGAAGGAGGAGACGTCGAGGTGCTGCACGTGTGCATCTCACGGAGGCACCGCCACTTGTGGTGCTAGATCGGATCGGATCGCGAGGAGGAGAAGCGAGTACGACTACATCACCCACGTTCCGACGAACGTTCCGCTGTGCGAATCTTCAAGGGTATGAAGATCTAATCCAATCTCTCTCGTTGTTTGCATCTCCTAGATTAGATCTTGGCTTTCCTTCTGTTCGCTTCCGTAGAAAATTTTGATTTACTATGCTGCGAAACCCTTCAGTGGTATCAGAGCTAGATCTATGCGTAGATGTGATTCACGAGTAGAACGCAACATGGTTGTTGCGGGCGTTGATGTTTTCTGTTGCAAGCCTCTTGTTTGTGTTCTTCTTATGACGCGGCATAGTGAGATTGAAGCGGTCCAGGCCAACCTTACGCGACGTCGTTCGCGAGACCGGCTCCGCACTTGACGTGTGGCTTGTTCCACACATGCGGCTGGTGGATGTCAGTTTCTCTCACTATAGTGATCATGGGATTAACACCGGAGTTTGGCAACCATAATATCACCGTTGTGGCTTTCCGTAGGTAAGAATCGTTCTTAGCATCTACTCCCATAAGCCACGTAAAACATGCAACAACAAAGTAGAGGCGTCTAACTTGTTTTTGCAGGGAGTGTTTTCTGTGATATGGTATGGCCCAAGATGTGATGTGTATAATGTATGCGATGATCATGTTTTGTAATGTTTCACGACTTGCATGTCGATGAGTACATAACCGGCAGGAGCCATATGGTTGTCTTTATAATTGTGTATGACCTGCGAGTCAACTTCTTATACGCCATGTAATAGCTTTACTTTATCGCTAAGTAGTTAGCAAGAGTTGTAGTTGCTATTCGTGGTGGAGGCAATCATGGTGAAGTGATGGAGATCATGCCAGAACGCACAATATGGAGATCATTGCGCGAAGATTGGCTATACCATGTCACATAAAGTTATATGCATGTGATGTTTATCCTTTTATGTATCTTATTATGCTTAGATCGCGACGGTAGCATTATAAGATGATTCCTCACTTAAAGATCAAGATAAAAACTGTGTTCTCCCCAAGTATGCACTGTTGCGAAAGTTCGTCGTGTCCAAGCATCACGTGATGATCGGGTGCTATAGACTCTACGCTCACATACAACGGGTGCAAGCCAGTTTTGCACACGCGGAAATACTTGGGTCTAGCTTGACGAGCCTAGCATGTACAGACATGGCCTCAGAACACAAGAACCGAAAGGTTAAGCATGAGTCATATGAATGATATGATCGACAATTCGTTGTCCACCATTGAAACCACATCTCTTCTCGTGATGATCGGATTAGGTGTGGTGAATTTGGATCGTGTTCACTAAACAACTTGAGGGATGTTGAATTTAGTGGGAGTTCATCTAGTAATTTGATTAAGTTGAACTATTTATCATGAACATAGTCTAAATTGTACTTGCAAATACTGTAGATCACATGGCCAAGTCCAACTTCAACTTCAACTTTTTTGCTGAGATAGAAAAGCTTAGAAACAATGGGTCTAACTTCACCAAATGGCTCCGCATTCTGAGAATCATTCTCGCTGGTGGACAAAAGGACTATGTCCTTGAGAAAGCACTAGGTGACGCCCCTACTATAGATGCGCCGGCTGATGAAAAAGCTGTTTATCCGTCGCGCAAGGATGATTATGATTTGATTAAGATCGCCATGTTGTATGCTATGGAATCGGATCTTCAAAATCGTTTTGAGGAGTTCGCCGGGCCCTTTGAGATTCTCGAGGAGCTGAAAAACATGTTTCAGACTCAAGCCCGTTCTGAGAGATATGAGATCTCTAAGAAATTCTTTAACTACAAGATGGAGGAAGGGAGTTCCGTTAGTGAGCACGCCATTGAGATGACGGGCTACACTCAACGCCTTGAGCAACTAGACTGCAAGATTCCAGAGGAGCTCAAGATTGACACTCCTAGCTACAAAAGTTTTGTAGTTGATCACAATCAGATTGGTTCCACTGATATGATCACTGAGCTCTTTGCTAAGATGAAAGTAGCGGAGGTGAACATCAAAAAGAATAATCATGTGTTGATGGTCAACAAGCCCCCCACCTTCAAGAAAGGTAAGGGTGCAAGGAAGCCCTTCAAGAAAGGCGGCGGCAAGCGCGTTGCCCCTGCTGAGAAGAAGCTCAAGTCTGGTCCTAAACCAGACACTGAGTGCTTCTATTGCAAGGACAAGGGTCACTGGAAGCGCAACTGTCCGAAGTACTTAGCGGACAAGAAGGCTGGCACCATCAAAGGTATATTTGATATACATGTTATTGATGTTTTCCTTACTAGCCCTCGTTGTAGTGCCTGGGTATTTGATACTAGTTCAGTTGCTAATATTTGTAACTCGAAACAGGAGCTACGGAATAGACGGCGGCTTGCGAGGGATGAGGTGACGATGCGCGTTGGCAACGGATCAAGAGTTGATGTGATGGCCGTCGGCACGCTCTCCTTAGTTTTACCTTCGGGATTAGTTTTAAACCTTAATAAATGTTATTATGTGCCTGCGTTGAGCATGAACATTATTTCTGGATCGTGTTTATTGCAAGACGGTTATTCATTTAAATCGGAGAATAATGGTTGTTCTATTTATATGAGTAACATCTTTTATGGTCATGCACCTCTTGTGAATGGTTTATTTCTTCTAAATCTCGAAAGGGATGAAACACACATCCATAACATTGAGGCTAAGAGATGCAAAGTAGATAGTGATAATACTACTTATTTGTGGCACTATCGTCTAGGTCATATTGGTGTAAAGCGCATGAAGAAACTCCATTCTGATGGACTTTTGGAGTCTCTTGATTTTGAATCATTTGACACATGCGAACCATGCCTCATGGGCAAGATGATCAAAACCCCGTTCTCCGGTATGATGGAGCGAGCAACGGACTTGTTGGAAATCATACATACCGATGCATGCGGACCGATGAGTGTTTCGACGCGCGGTGGATATCGCTATTTTCTCACTTTTACCGATGACTTAAGTAGATATGGGTATATCTATTTAATAAAACATAAATCTGAAACGTTTGAAAAGTTCAAAGAATTTCAGAATGAAGTGGAGAACCATCGTAACAGAAAGATTAAGTTTCTACGATCCGATCGTGGGGGCGAATATTTGAGTTATGATTTTCTCACGCATCTCAAAGCAAGTGGAATCGTTTCACAACTCACGCCACCCGGAACACCACAGCGCAATGGTGTGTCTGAACGCCGGAATCGAACCCTATTAGATATGGTCCGATCAATGATGTCTCTTACTGATTTGCCGTTATCATTTTGGGGTTATGAATTAGAAACCGCTGCATTCACTTTAAATAGGGCTCCATCTAAATCCGTTGAGACGACACCGTATGAACTGTGGTTTGGTGCTAAACCTAAGTTGTCATTTCTTAAAGTTTGGGGATGCGAAGCTTACGTCAAGAAGTTGATGCCGGACAAGCTCGAACCCAAAGCGGAGAAATGCGTCTTCATAGGATACCCTAAGGAAACTATTGGGTATACCTTCTATCACAGAACCGAAGGCAAAGTGTTTGTCGCAAAGAACGGTTCCTTTCTTGAGAAGGAGTTTCTATCGAAAGAAGTGAGTGGGAGGAAAGTAGAGCTAGACGAGGTTATTGAACCTTCTCTTGAATTGGAGAGTAGCGCAGCACCTGAAATTGTTCCAGTGCCGCCTACACCAACAATAGAGGAAGCTAATGACAAGGATCATGAAGCTTCGGACGATGCTGCTACTGAACGTCGCAGGTCGACAAGGTCGCGTGCTCCTCCTGAGTGGTACGGCAACCCTGTCTTGACTGTCTTGTTAGTAGAAGACAGTGAACCTACGAACTATGAGGAAGCGATGATGAGCCCAGACTCTGAGAAATGGCTAGAAGCCATGAAATCCGAATTGGGATCCATGAGCGAAAACCAAGTATGGACTTTGGTGGACCCTCCTAGCGACCGAAAGGCCATTGAGTGCAAATGGATCTTCAAGAAGAAAACGGACGCGGATGGTAATGTTACCGTCTATAAAGCACGGCTTGTTGCGAAAGGGTTTCGACAAGTTCAAGGTGTTGACTACGATGAGACTTTCTCTCCCGTAGCGATGTTTAAGTCCATTTGGATTTTATTAGCAATTGCTGCGTTTCATGATTATGAAATATGGCAGATGGATGTCAAGACTGCGTTCCTCAATGGCAACATTGATGAAGAGTTGTATATGATGCAACCCGAAGGTTTTGTCGATCCTAAGGATGCTGATAAAGTATGCAAACTTCAGCGTTCCATTTATGGACTGAAGCAAGCATCTCGGAGTTGGAACCTTCGTTTTGATCAAGTGATCAAGAGCTTTGGATTTGTTCCAAATTGCTACGAAGCTTGCATCTACAAGAAAGTGAGTGGGAGCTCGGTGACGTTTCTGGTACTATATGTGGATGACATATTGATTATTGGAAATGACATCAACATGCTTAACGATGTGAAGAGTTATTTGAACAAGTGTTTTTCAATGAAAGACCTAGGTGAAGCTGCTTATATATTGGGCATCAAAATCTATAGAGATAGACAAAGACGCCTGATAGCTTTAAGCCAGAGTACATACCTAGACAAAGTTCTGAAAAGGTTCAGAATGGATAAGGCATTGAAAGGTTCAGTGCCTATGTCGTCAGGTAAGATATTGAGCAAGGCTCAGTGTCCAGCTACGGTAAATGATAGGGAAGCTATGAGCAAAGTGACTTATGCCTCGGCCATAGGTTCCATCATGTATGCCATGCTGTGTACTAGACCGGATGTGTCCAATGCTCTTAGTTTGACGAGCAGATATCAAAGTGATCCAGGAGTGGAACACTGGACAGCCGTGAAGAACATCCTAAGGTACCTAAATAGGACTAAAGAAATGTTCTTAGTCTATGGGGGTGATGAACAGCTCGTCGTAAAAGGTTACGTCGATGCTAGTTTCGACACCGACAAGGATGATTCTAAATCTCAGACAGGATACGTGTATATTTTGAATGGAGGAGCTGTGAGCTGGAGAAGCTGCAAGCAAAGCGTGATCGCGGGATCTACAGTAGAAGCGGAATACATGGCTGTTGCAGAAGCATCAAGTGAAGGAGTTTGGATCAGAAACTTCATCACTGAGCTTGGCGTGGTTCCAAGTGCATTGGACCCACTGGAGATATTGTGTGACAACACTGGCGCCATAGCACTCGCTAAGGAACCAAGATATCATCCAAAGACCAAGCATATCAACCGCAAGTTTCATATAATCCGAGATTATATAGCATATGGAGATCTGAAGATCAGCAAAGTACATACAGATCTGAATGTCGCAGATCCATTGACTAAACCTCTTCCACGTGTAAAACATGATCAGCACCTCAGTGCCATGGGTGTGAGATTGTTGCCAAATGTAAACTAGATTATTGACTCTAGTGCAAGTGGGAGATTGTTGGAATTATGCCCTAGAGGCAATAATAAAGATGTTATTATTATAATTCTTGTTCATGATAAAGTTTATATTCCATGCTAGAATTGTATTAAGCGGAAACATTAATACTTGTGTGGTTTGTGAACAACACCGTGTCCCTAGTACGCCTCTATGGACTAGCTCATTGATCAATGATGGTTAAGGTTTCCTGACCATAGACATGAGCTGTCAATTGATAATGAGATCATATCATTGGGAGAATGATATGGTGGACAGACCCAAACTAAGCGAAGCAATTAGATCGTGTCATTGTGTTCATCTTTGCGAAGCTTTTCCTATGTCAAATATTGTATTCCTTAGACCATGAGATAATACAACTCCCTGGTATCGGAAGAAAGCTTTGAGGTCATCAAACGTCATCCTATGAGAGGGTGATCATAAAGGTGTCTCTTAGGTGATCGGAAAGTATCTGTTGGGTTGTATGTACCGAGATGGGATTTGTCCCTCCCAAGTCGGAGAGATATACTTTGGGCCCACTCGGTAATCGATATCAACACCGCTTGCAAGCATGTGGTTAAGGAGTTAATCACAAAGTGATATCGGATTACGGAACGAGTAAAGTACTTGCTGTGAACGAGATTGAGCTAGGTATGACGATACCGACGATCGAATCTCGGGCAAGTAAAATATCGCGAGACGAAGGGAATATGTATATGGGATTGATTGAATCCTGGCATCGTGGTTCATCCGATATGATCATCGATGAATGTGTGGGAGTCAATATGGGTGCCCAGACCCCGCTGTTGATTATTGATAGAAGATCATGTCTGCATATTCTCGAACCCGCAGGGTCACACACTTAACGTGTCTCGACGCTAGGATAGATTGGATACTTGGTTTATGAATTTTTGTTCGGAGTCTCAGATGGGATCCGGGACATCACGAGAGGTTCTGGAGTGGTCCGGAGAATAAGATTCATATAAGGCAGTGCAGTTTTTGGAGTTCAGAATTGTTCCGGATTAATCGGTATTGTACCGGAAGCTTCTAGAACCTTCCGGAAGGGGGCCAACGTGGTCCCACCTTCCGGGAGGGGGCATGGGCCTATGAGGGAGTGTCCTGGCCGCATTGGGCCAGGGGAACAAGGCCCCATAGGGCCCAGCCGATTCTAGAGAGATTTAACTCGTTTAAATCTCCGGATAGAATTTCTAGAAGAGGGAGAGTTCAAATTGTTTAAACTAGAGATAGAACCCTATCCCCCCACTCCTCCCTCCCTTGGCCGCCGGCCCAAGGCTTGGAGGAGGGGCTAGGGTTTGCCGCCCCCTCCCCCTCTATATATAGAGGGCTAGGGCGCCCCCTCCCACACACCTTCCTCCAAGCCCTAGCTGCCTTGCTACCTTCCTCTCTCCCTCCCGACTGTTTGTAGGCGAAGCCCTGCTGCAGAAATTCTCCACCATATACACCACGCCGTCGTGTTGTAGATCCAATCCATCTCTCCACCATACTTGCTGGTCCGAGGAAGGAGGAGACGTCGAGGTGCTGCACGTGTGCATCTCACGGAGGCACCGCCACTTGTGGTGCTAGATCGGATCGGATCGCGAGGAGGAGAAGCGAGTACGACTACATCACCCACGTTCCGACGAACGTTCCGCTGTGCGAATCTTCAAGGGTATGAAGATCTAATCCAATCTCTCTTGTTGTTTGCATCTCCTAGATTAGATCTTGGCTTTCCTTCTGTTCGCTTCCGTAGAAAATTTTGATTTACTATGCTGCGAAACCCTTCAGTAGGGTATAGGATGTGCATTGATTTTAGAAAGATTAATAATGTTACTAAGAAAGATCATTATCCTCTGCCTTTTATTAATCAAATGCTTGAGAGGTTGTCTAAAAAGACCCACTTTTGTTTTCTTGATGGTTATTCTGGGTTCTCTCAAATTGCTGTGAAAGCACAAGACCAAGAGAAAACCACTTTCACTTGTCCTTATGGCACTTATGCTTACAGACGTATGCCTTTTGGTTTATGTAATGCTCCTGCTACCTTTCAGAGATGTATGTATGCTATCTTTCATGGTTTTTGTGAATAAATTGTGGAGGTTTTCATGGACGATTTCGCAGTCTATGGAACTTCTTTTGATAACTGTTTGCACAACCTTGATAAAGTTTTGCAGAGATGTGAAGAAACCAACCTTGTTCTTAATTGGGAGAAATGCCATTTCATGGTTAATGAAGGGATTGTTCTTGGACACAAATTTTTTGAAAGAGTCATTGAAGTTGACAGAGCCAAAATTGAAGCAATTGAGAAGATGCCTTGTCCTAGAGATATAAAAGGTATTCGTAGTATCCTTGGTCATGCTGGTTTCTATAGGAGGTTTATTAAATATTTCTCCAAATTTTCAAAGCCCCTTACTAATATTCTTCAAAAAGATGTACCTTTTGTTTTTGATGATGATTGTAAGGAAGCTTTTGAAACTTTGAAGAAAGCTTTGACTACTGCCCCTATTGTTCAACCACCTGATTGGAGTTTATGTTTTGAAATTATGTGTGATGCTAGTGATTTTGCTGTGGGTGATGTCCTTGGGCAACGTGTTGATAAGAAGTTGAATGTTATTCATTATGCTAGCAAGACTCTAGATGCTACTCAAAAGAATTATGCTACTACTGAAAAAGAGTTCTTAGATGTAATATTTGCCTATGATAAGTTTAGACCCTATATTGTTGATTCAAAGGTTACTATTCATACTAATCATGCTGCTATCAAGTACCTTATGACAAAGAAGGACGCTAAGCCTAGGCTTATTAGATGGGTGTTGCTTTTACAAGAGTTTGATCTGCATATTGTAGATAGGAAAGGTGCTGAAAATCCTATTGCTGACAATTTATCTCGTTTGGAAAACATTTCTTTTGATCCTTTGCCTGTTAATGATAGTTTTCCAAATGAGCAGTTGGCTGCAATAAGGGTAAGTCCGCATGAGAGTCCTTGGTATGCTGATTATGCTAACTTTATTTTTTCCGAGTATTTGTCTCCAACCTTTACAGCCAAGCAAAGAAGAAAATTCTTTTATGATCTAAGGCATTACTTTTGGGATTACCCACACTTATATAAAGAAGGAGTACATGGAATTATGCGAAGATGTGTTCCAGAATTTGAACAATAAGAAATATTGAGAAAATTTCATGGCAGTGCTTATGGAGGACATCATGCTGGGGACAGGACTGCACAAAAGGTTTTACAATCTGGATTTTATTGGCCTACCCTTGTCAAGGATGCAAGGAAGTTTGTCTTATCATGTGATGAATGTAAAAGAGTTGGTAACATTTCTCGATGCAATGAAATTCCTATGAATTATTCTCCTGTTATTGAACCTTTTGATTGTTGGGGCTTTGACTTTATGGGTCCTTTTCCTCCTCAAAAGGGTACACTCATATTCTTGTTGCTGTTGAATATGTTACAAAGTGGGCAGAAGCCATACCTACAAACAACGCTGATGGTAAGACCTCTTTAAAAATGCTTAAGGATGTTATTTTTCCTAGGTTTGGTGTGCCTAGATATCTCATGACTGATGGAGGCTCTCATTTTATTCATGGTGGTTTTAGAAAAACTCTCGCTTAAGTTGAATGACACTTTATGGGCTTATAGAACTGCTTATAAAAATCCTATGGGGATGTCTCCTTACAAAATGGTCTATGGGAAAGCCTGTCACTTGCCTTTAGATTTAGAACACAAAGCTTATTGGGTAGTGAAAGAATTGAATAGAGATTTTAAACTTGCTGGTGAGAAGAGATTGCTTGATTTGATTTATTTAGATGAGTGGAGGAGTGAAGCGTATGAAAATGCTAGACTCTTTAAGGAGAAAGTGAAAATATGGCATGATAGGAGAATTCTCAAAAGGGAGTTCTATGTTGGTGAGAAAGTTCTTTTATATAGGTCTTGTCTCAGATTTTTTGCAGGGAAACTACTCTCAAAATGGGAAGCACCTTTTGTTATTAACGAAGTATATCGTTCAGGTGCTATCAACATATCTTCTTTGACAACACAGGTGGTGAATGGTCAAAGACTAAAAAATTATATATCTGGAGATTCTTATAATGAAGATGTGCTTATTTTTCAAATGGTGACTCCGGAAGAATTCATCAAAAACCAAACACCAGAATTTGCAGAGTTCGTCTTTGAATAGGTAAAAATGGTGAAAACAGAAGGTTCGTGAAAGCCTAATATTTTTATATTTTTGATGTTTTTATTACATATGGAAGGTTATGAAACAAAACAAAGGAGGAAACAGAGGCCGGGGTGGCCACACCCACCCCAGGAGCGGGCCCCAGCTGGTCGCGCCTGGAGGGGGTGTGAGCCCCCTGAGCTCCGTCTCCGCCTTGTTTTTGCACCAGTACCTTCCTTATGTTTTGAAACTTCATAATATATAACCCCCCGGATCCCCCGAGGTTCGTGTATCGTGTTCTCGTCGTGTTTCTTTTTCGATTTGTTTCTGTCAGGCATATTCTTAGTTTTGGAGTCATAATGTCTTCCTCTGGATCACCCATGGAGGATTCCTCTGCGAATGTCATCAACCCGTACATGTATGAGTTTATTCATCCCAAGGAGTTGATTCTCAAGGATGGGAAGGTGCAGATGAAAGAAGTTAAAGGCCCTAAAGGAGAAGGCAATCTGGAGGACAGGATGGAAGCATTGGAGTAGGAAGTTTTCAGGTACAAGAAGATGGCCGAAGGCGAAGTGGATGTCATCCATAAGATAAGTTCAGAACTCATCGCCAAGCACGCGGAGGAGATTGCTGAGCTCCGAGACGAAATCTTCTTGCTACGTCAGACCACCAACCAATTACAAGTACAACTCTACGACATACAAAATCAAAACTATGAGTACGAGGCTAGATTTAATCGCATAAGCTCTCCTGCGAGTTTTAGGATTGTGGAAACCAGGACATCCTTTTTGGATGGGGAACCCTTGCCTTGGAAGTTTGATGATGACAAGAGAACACCACCACCACCGAAGGAGTAATTTGTCATCAGGTGACATGGTTATACCCCACGGGTACACGATCTCAGCATACCTGGTCCAGCCCAAGGAAGGCCCACGGCAAATATACGCCGACCCATGAAGACTTTCGGGTGGCCAAGGCCCATGACGCTTTCGGATCCTTGGAGAGCAAGACTAGAGTAGATAGAAAATTCAAAGGGGGTAAAACCCTAGAACCTGTAACCAACTAGGTCTATGCCCGGGACCTGCCTGAGTCTATATAAAGGCTAGGAGGGCACGACCTAGATCTCTCGACTCGTACTTTTCGCATACACACCTCCACGCCAGATTGCATCTGCGCACCCTTGTAATCATCGGTTCCGCCGTAATCAAGAGCAGACAAGAAGCAGTAGGGTTTTCCCTCCGGGGGCCTGAACCTGGGTAAACCTCATGTCCCCGTGTTGCTTGTTTGCTAACCGTTCCGCGATCTCCAGCATCCCCATCTTCTCCAAACCCAAGTCCATAACAATGGGCATTGACGAGATTAAACCTCGTCAATTGGCGCCGTCTGTGGGAACTGGGGACGCTGATTGTCCGATCGTGACGGTCCCAACCTGACAGATCTACAACTCTGCGGCGACGGAGAGTCACCTCCTCTTTGGCGCTTTCGACTTCACCGCCCACTGACCGGCCACCATGAAGGACTTCGAGCCCGTAGGCGACGGACTCGAGATCCTGTTCGGGAGCTTCTGCTTCTAGGTGGGGCAAACCGGCACCCTCCGCCTCCCAGAGCAGGTGCCCTTACCCTCGATCAGGCCCACTTCGTGGGCCCCACACCCTGTGCTACGCACATCATCATCAACAGATGAGTTCTACGACAGCAGCAGTTGCAACTCCGATCTGTGCGATCCGCCATCGGATGAAGGGACCTACGGTTTCGGATCCAAAAACTGCGGCAACAGCGGACCAATCTACGAGCGCTACCAATGCGCCGTAGTCATCCAGGGCGACGTGGAGCAGCAAACACCCAATCCTCCGCCCAACCCGACACCTAACCCGCAAGATCGAAACGGCAGGAACAGAAGAAGCCAGTCCCCCCCACCCGAAGGGGACAACAACGGCCATGTCATCCACCTTAGCAAAGAAGGATGGGCCCAGGCACGCGCCGTCGTGGCGGGCAGCATAGTCCTGCCTGCAGATTCCTCACGGGACCTGCTGATGGCCTACCATCTGCTCCTGATCGAGGAGCAGAAGAAGCAGGTCAAGATGCAAGAGGTTCTCAACAAACGCAAGCAAGTAGCCTCGGAGTCCAGCGCGTGACGAGCTGCGCTCTCTGCCATGGGCATCGGCTCCAGCTCGAACGGCAACCACGGCAACAAGCACCGCTCCCGAACGGAGCACATGGACCCCAAGGAGCGCCGTGAGGTGACCCGAACCCTCAACGCATCCTTCATGGAGATGGATGCCGACGGCAACATCATCCCGAAGACACCGCAAGCTGCGATCATAGCAGCCACTGCATACCTCGCGGCCCACCCACCTCTGGAGGGGGACCCAAAGAGAGCCATGCACAAGTCCGCACTCACCGGACTCGGACTCGTCGGAGCTGCGCTCCATCAAGAAGCTCCTACGGAGCCGAAAAAGAAAGCTACGGCCAGGTTCAACCGCAACCCCACTCCTTCATCCGAAGAAGAAGACCATGACCTTCCTCGAAGGCACAAGAGCTCGCGTCATCGCAGCCGCGACTACGACGCCAGAGACGCGCTAGCACAGCGCAAAATCGACAAAGCGCGGGCCAAGCGCGCATGCTCGTCTGAATCCGAGATGGACGAAGACGAAGGAGAACTCTGCGGAGCCCGATGCTTCAGCCGATCTGTTCGACTGACACGGATGCCGAGAAATTTCAAGCTTCCTTCGGATACTCCAAAGTTCGATGGCACACAAGACCCCAAGGCATGGCTCAGCGACCACCTGTCATCCGTCAAGCTGCATGGTGGAAACAAGGAAACCGCCATGCAATGCCTTCAGCTGCAGCTGACAGGCGCAACTCGGATCTGGCTTAGTAGCCTATCCTCAGGATCCATCCGAAGCTGGGAGGAGCTGGCTTACAGTTTCATCCAAAACTTCAAAGGCACCAGTAAGAGGCCCGCCTCGATCGAGGAGTTGCGAGCCTGCACTCAACGAATGGGCAAATCTATTCGATCGTACATACTACGCTGGTCCAACACCAAGAACTCCTCAGCGCACATCTCCAAAGAGAGGGCCATCGACGCCTTCAAGGACGGCGTTAAGTGCTAGGACTTCAAGGAGGAGCTCGGGAGCGTCAAGCCCAAGACACTTGACCACCTCATGGACATCGCCAACGGGTGGGCTGACATCGAAGATTCCGTCCACCGGGCGCACTCGGAGGAAGAGGACGACTACAGCCGACGACGAGAACGCCGTAACAAGAGGAGACCGCACGTCTACGACGATCGCGATGGACCCGACATGGTCGCGGCCGGCTACGCCGATCGCCGCAACGACGCCAACCGCAACAGTGGCGGATACCGCGGAGGCAACTTCCGCGACGGAGGACGCCCAGCACAGTCGTGGAAACGCCGCGATCGCGACAATGAACCCTCAGCATACGAAAAACTTTCGGGTCCATGCACCATCCACTTCTACATCGACAAACATGATGGTAAGAAGAAGGCAAGACACATGCTCAAGGACTGTCGCGAGTTCCAGAAGCTCAGTGAAAGCATGGCTCAGATGAGGCAGCAAGCTCCACCCCCTGGGTTCGGAAACGCACCCGCACCAGGTGAAATAGCGCACGGAGCTCCTCCACCGCCACCTGCAGGAGGCCCGAACCAACCAGTCGCACCAGCACAGAACAACGCTGGGCACGGGTATCCCCCGCCGAAAGGAGCACTGATGATCCAGAAGGGACGCCCCACGAATAGGGTGCAGAAGAAAATCACCCATCAGATCAACCTGGCTGTGACAACTCCACCCGCCATCCCTGAGTACCTCAGTGGATCGGAGTCCTGCATCACGTTCAGTCGTTCGGATCACCCTTGCCAGATCCCTCGCCCAGGTCATGCTGCCCTGGTGCTGGAGGCGCAGATCGGAGGTTTCGAGATGAGCCGCGTCTTCATGGACGGCGGCAACAGCATCAACCTGATGTTCGCAAGCACTCTAGCAGCAATGCGGATCCCGCTGTGCAGCCTGGAACAGTCAGACACAACGTTCCACGGCATCGTCCCAGGAAAGGGCATATTCCCCCTGGGCAAAATATGGCTCGACATCATCTTCGGCAAGCCGGACAACTTCCGATGCGAGCGGCTCGAATTCGAAGTGGTGGACTGGCCATCACAATACCATGCCATCCTCGGGCGTGTAGCATTCGCAAGGTTCTTGGCTGTCCCACATTACGCATACCTGCTACTCAAGATGCCAGGACCTAGGGGCGTCATCACGGTCCACGGGAGCTTCACCCGATCGGACCACTGCGACAGGGACTTCAACAGAATCTCCCAGTCATTCGGCATGCAGGATGAGCTCGTAAGGCTCCGCGAGGTGACGGACAATGGGGCACCCCCAGTCGCACGACAAAACGCACCTGACATGTCCTTCGACTCCACCGTCAACACAAAGAAGGTGCAGGTCCACCCGACGGATGCCTCTAAGACGGCGCTGATTGCCAACGACCTCAGCCCCGCATAGGAAAGCGCGCTCGTCGAATTCCTCCGTGAGCGCCGGGAAATCTTCGCCTGGTGTCCTGCGGACATGCCAGGAGTTCCTAGGGAATTCGCCGAGCACGCACTCAACGTCTTTCCAGACACCAAGCCCGTCAAGCAGTCCATCCAGAGACTGTCCGAGCCACGGGCCGAAGCCATCGGGATGGAAATCAACAGGCTACTCGCTGCAGACTTCATTAGGGAGATCAAAAAAAGCGAGTGGCTCGCAAATACAGTGATGGTCCCCAAGAAGGACACGGACATCCTGCGAATGTGCGTAGACTTCACGTCGCTAAACAAGCACTGCCCAAAGGACCACTTCCCTCTTCCTCGGATCGATCAGATCATTGATTCGACTGCAGGATGCGAGAAACTCTCCTTCCTCGACGCCTAGTCAGGCTACAACCAGATTCGACTCAAGGTCGAAGATCAAGAGAAAACAATGTTTATCACACCATTCGGAGTGTTCTGCTACAACACAATGCCCTTCGGGCTAAAGAACACAGGTGCCACGTACCAGCGATGCATGCAGGCATGCCTGAAGGACCAGACCGGTCGCAACGTCCAAGTCTATGTCGACGACATAGTCATCAAAACTAGGGAGGCAAGAACGCTCATCGAAGATCTCCGCGAGACATTCGATAATCTCGACCGCTACAGGATCAAGCTCAATCTCGAAAAGTGCGCCTTCGGCGTCCCATCGGGTCAGCTGCTTGGGTACTTCATCTCCCAGCGAGGGATCGAGGCGAACCCGAAGAAAATCCGGGCCATCATATCCATGGAGAAGCCGAAGAACCTCAAGGGTGTCCAGCAGCTCGCAGTACGAATAGCGGCATTAAGCAGATTCATCAGCCGCATGGGCGAGAAAGCCCTGCCATTCTACCAACTGCTACGCAAGGCAGACAAATTCGAGTGGACACCTGAAGTGAACGACGCATTCGAAGATCTGAAGCGGCTGCTCTCCACCTCGCCTGTCTTGGTTACGACAAAGGAGCGCGAACCCCTACTACTGTACAAGGTGGTTGAGCGAGGTGGTAAGCACCGTACTAGTGGTTGAGCGACCCGAAGAAGGCAAGACCCATGGGGTCCAACGCCCAATCTACTACCTCAGCGAGGTATTCACGCCAACAAAACAGAGGTACCCTCACTACCAAAAACTCGCCTACGGCGTGTTCATGACGGCTCGTCAGTTGAGCCATTACTTCCAGGAGCACCAGGTGATGGTCGTCAATGAGGCACCCCTGAACAACATCCTGAATAACCCAGAGGCCACAGGACGCGTGGCCCTGTGGGGCATCGAGTTGTCACCCCTAGACATCGTCTACGAGAAGCGACTCGCAATCAAATCTCAGGTCTGAAGGGTTTCGCAACATAGTAAATCAAAATTTTCTACGGAAGCGAACAGAAGGAAAGCCAAGATCTAATCTAGGAGATGCAAACAACGAGAGAGATTGGATTAGATCTTCATACCCTTGAAGATTCGCACAGCGGAACGTTCGTCGGAACATGGGTGATGTAGTCGTACTCGCTTCTCCTTCTCGCGATCCGATCCGATCTAGCACCACAAGTGGCGGTGCCTCCGTGAGATGCACACGTGCAGCACCTCGACGTCTCCTCCTTCCTCGGACCAGCAAGTATGGTGGAGAGATGGATTGGATCTACAACACGACGGCGTGGTGTATATGGTGGAGAATTTCTGCAGCAGGGCTTCGCCTACAAACAGTCGGGAGGGAGAGAGGAAGGTAGCAAGGCAGCTAGGGCTTGGAGGAAGGTGTGTATGGGAGGGGGCGCCCTAGCCCTCTATATATAGAGGGGGAGGGGGCGGCCAACCCTATCCCCTCCTCCAAGCCTTGGGCCGGCGGCCAAGGGAGGGAGGAGTGGGGGGATAGGGTTCTATCTCTAGTTTAAACAATTTAAACTCTCCCTCTTCTAGAAATTCTATCCGGAGATTTAAACGAGTTAAATCTCTCTAGAATCGGCTGGGCCCTATGGGGCCTTGTTCCCCTGGCCCAATGCGGCCAGGACACTCCCTCATAGGCCCATGCCCCCTCCCGGAAGGTGGGACCACGTTGGCCCCCTTCCGGAAGGTTCTAGAAGCTTCCGGTACAATACCGATTAATCCGGAACAATTCCGAACTCCAAAAACTGCACTGCCTTATATGAATCTTATTCTCCGGACCATTCCGGAACCTCTCGTGATGTCCCGGATCCCATCCGAGACTCCGAACAAAAATTCATAAAACAATTATCCAATCTATCCTAGCGTCAAGACACGTTAAGTGTGTGACCCTGCGGGTTCGAGAATATGCAGACATGATCTTCTATCAATAATCAACAGCGGGGTCTGGGCACCCATATTGACTCCCACACATTCATCGATGATCATATCGGATGAACCACGATGCCAGGATTCAATCAATCCCATATACATATTCCCTTCGTCTCGCGATATTTTACTTGCCCGAGATTTGATCGTCGGTACCGTCATACCTAGTGCAATCTCGTTCATAGCAAGTACTTTACTCGTTCCGTAATCCGATATCACTTTGTGATTAACTCCTTAACCACATTCTTGCAAGCAGTGTTGATATCGATTATCGAGTGGGCCCGAAGTATATCTCTCCGACTTGGGAGGGACAAATTCCATCTCGATACATACAACCCAACAGATACTTTCCGATCACCTGAGAGACACCTTTATGATCACCCTCTCATAGGATGACGTTTGATGACCTCAAAGCTTTCTTCCGATACCAGGGAGTTGTATTATCTCATGGTCTAAGGAATACAATATTTGACATAGGAAAAGCTTCGCAAAGATGAACACAAGGACACGATCTAATTGCTTCGCTTAGTTTGGGTCTGTCCACCATATCATTCTCCCAATGATATGATCTCATTATCAATTGACAACTCATGTCTATGGTTAGGAAACCTTAACCATCATTGATCAATGAGCTAGTCCATAGAGGCGTACTAGGGACACGGTGTTGTTCACAAACCACACAAGTATTAATGTTTCCGCTTAATACAATTCTAGCATGGAATATAAACTTTATCATGAACAAGAATTATAATAATAACATCTTTATTATTGCCTCTAGGGCATAATTCCAACAGTCTCCCACTTGCACTAGAGTCAATAATCTAGTTTACATTTGGCAACAATCTCACACCCATGGCACTAAGGTGTCGATCATGTTTTACACGTGGAAGAGGTTTAGTCAATGGATCTGCGACATTCAGATCTGTATGTACTTTGCTGATCTTCAGATCTCCATCTGCTATATAATCTCGGATTATATGAAACTTGCGGTTGATATGCTTGGTCTTTGGATGATATCTTGGTTCCTTAGCGAGTGCTATGGCGCCAGTGTTGTCAAACAATATCTCCAGTGGGTCCAATGCACTTGGAACCACGCCAAGCTCAGTGATGAAGTTTCTGATCCAAACTCCTTCACTTGACGCTTCTGCAGCAGCCATGTATTCCGCTTCTACTGTAGATCCCGCGATCACGCTTTGCTTGCAGCTTCTCCAGCTCACAGCTCCTCCATTCAAAATATACACGTATCCTGTCTGAGATTTAGAATCATCCTTGTCGGTGTCGAAACTAGCATCGACGTAACCTTTTACGACGAGCTGTTCATCACCCCCATAGACTAAGAACATTTCTTTAGTCCTATTTAGGTACCTTAGGATGTTCTTCACGGCTGTCCAGTGTTCCACTCCTGGATCACTTTGATATCTGCTCGTCAAACTAAGAGCATTGGACACATCCGGTCTAGTACACAGCATGGCATACATGATGGAACCTATGGCCGAGGCATAAGTCACTTTGCTCATAGCTTCCCTATCATTTACCGTAGCTGGACACTGAGCCTTGCTCAATATCTTACCTGACGACATAGGCACTGAACCTTTCAATGCCTTATCCATTCTGAACCTTTTCAGAACTTTGTCTAGGTATGTACTCTGGCTTAAAGCTATCAGGCGTCTTTGTCTATCTCTATAGATTTTGATGCCCAATATATAAGCAGCTTCACCTAGGTCTTTCATTGAAAAACACTTGTTCAAATAACTCTTCACATCGGTAGGCATGTTGATGTCATTTCCAATAATCAATATGTCATCCACATATAGTACCAGAAACGTCACCGAGCTCCCACTCACTTTCTTGTAGATGCAAGCTTCGTAGCAATTTGGAACAAATCCAAAGCTCTTGATCACTTGATCAAAACGAAGGTTCCAACTCCGAGATGCTTGCTTCAGTCCATAAATGGAACGCTGAAGTTTGCATACTTTATCAGCATCCTTAGGATCGACAAAACCTTCGGGTTGCATCATATACAACTCTTCATCAATGTTGCCATTGAGGAACACAGTCTTGACATCCATCTGCCATATTTCATAATCATGAAACACAGCAATTGCTAATAAAATCCGAATGGACTTAAACATCGCTACGGGAGAGAAAGTCTCATCGTAGTCAACACCTTGAACTTGTCGAAAACCTTTCGCAACAAGCCGTGCTTTATAGACGGTAACATTACCATCCGCGTCCGTTTTCTTCTTGAAGATCCATTTGCACTCAACGACCTTTCGGTCGCTAGGAGGGTCCACCAAAGTCCATACTTGGTTTTCGCTCATGGATCCCAATTCGGATTTCATGGCTTCTAGCCATTTCTCAGAGTCTGGGCTCATCATCGCGTCCTCATAGTTCGTAGGTTCACTGTCTTCTACTAACGAGACAGTCAAGACAGGGTTGCCGTAGCACTCAGGAGGGGCACGCGACCTTGTCGACCTGCGACGTTCAGTAGCAGCATCGTCCGAAGCTTCATGATCCTTGTCATTAGCTTCCTCTATTGTTGGTGTAGGCGGCACTGGAACAATTTCAGGTGCTGCGCTACTCTCCAATTCAAGAGAAGGTTCAATAACCTCGTCTAGCTCTACTTTCCTCCCACTCACTTCTTTCGAGAGAAACTCCTTCTCAAGAAAGGAACCGTTCTTTGCGACAAACACTTTGCCTTCGGTTCTGTGATAGAAGGTATACCCAATAGTTTCCTTAGGGTATCCTATGAAGACGCATTTCTCCGCTTTGGGTTCGAGCTTGTCCGGCATCAACTTCTTGACGTAAGCTTCGCATCCCCAAACTTTAAGAAACGACAACTTATGTTTAGCACCAAACCACAGTTCATACGGTGTCGTCTCAACGGATTTAGATGGAGCCCTATTTAAAGTGAATGCAGCGGTTTCTAATGCATAACCGCAAAATGATAACGGCAAATCAGTAAGAGACATCATTGATCGGACCATATCTAATAGGGTTCGATTCCGGCGTTCAGACACACCATTGCGCTGTGGTGTTCCGGGTGGCGTGAGTTGTGAAACGATTCCACTTGCTTTGAGATGCGTGAGAAAATCATAACTCAAATATTCGCCCCCACGATCGGATCGTAGAAACTTAATCTTTCTGTTACGATGGTTCTCCACTTCATTCTGAAATTCTTTGAACTTTTCAAACGTTTTAGATTTATGTTTCATTAAATAGATATGCCCATATCTACTTAAGTCATCGATAAAAGTGAGAAAATAGCGATATCCACCGCGCGTCGAAACACTCATCGGTCCGCATACATCGGTATGTATGATTTCCAACAAGTCCGTTGCTCGCTCCATCATACCGGAGAACGGGGTTTTGATCATCTTGCCCATGAGGCATGGTTCGCATGTGTCAAATGATTCAAAATCAAGAGACTCCAAAAGTCCATCAGAATGGAGTTTCTTCATGCGCTTTACACCAATATGACCTAGACGACAGTGCCACAAATAAGTAGTATTATCACTATCTACTTTGCATCTCTTAGCCTCAATGTTATGGATGTGTGTTTCATCCCTTTCGAGATTTAGAAGAAATAAACCATTCACAAGAGGAGCATGACCATAAAAGATGTTACTCATATAAATAGAACAACCATTATTCTCCGATTTAAATGAATAACCGTCTTGCAATAAACACGATCCAGAAATAATGTTCATGCTCAACGCAGGCACATAATAACATTTATTAAGGTTTAAAACTAATCCCGAAGGTAAAACTAAGGAGAGCGTGCCGACGGCCATCACATCAACTCTTGATCCGTTGCCAACGCGCATCGTCACCTCATCCCTCGCAAGCCGCCTTCTATTCCGTAGCTCCTGTTTCGAGTTACAAATATTAGCAACTGAACCAGTATCAAATACCCAGGCACTACAACGAGGGCTAGTAAGGAAAACATCAATAACATGTATATCAAATATACCTTTGATGGTGCCAGCCTTCTTGTCCGCTAAGTACTTCGGACAGTTGCGCTTCCAGTGACCCTTGTCCTTGCAATAGAAGCACTCAGTGTCCGGCTTGGGACCAGACTTGAGCTTCTTCTCAGCAGGGGCAACACGCTTGCCGCCGCCTTTCTTGAAGGGCTTCTTTGCACCTTTACCTTTCTTAAAGGAGGGCTTGTTGACCATCAACACATGATTATCCTTCTTGATGTCCACCTCCGCAGCCTTCAGCTTTGCGAAGAGCTCGGTGATCGTATCAGTGGAACCAATCTGATTATGAGTCACTACAAAACTTTGGTAGCTGGGAGGGAGTGATTGCAGAACCCTGTCAATCTTGAGATCCTCTAGAATCTTGTAGTCCAGTTGCTCAAGGCGTTGAGTGTAGCCCGACATCTTAATGGCGTGCTCACTAACGGAACTCCCTTCCTCCATCTTGCAGTTAAAGAACTTCTCAGAGATCTCATATCTCTCAGAACGGGCCTGAGTCTGAAACATGGTTTTCAACTCTTCGAGAATCTCAAAGGGCCCGGGATAGTTTTCAAAACGATTTTGAAGTTCCGGTTCCATAGCAAACAACATGGTGCTCTTAATCACACCATAATCATCTTTGCGCGACTGATAGACAGCTTTCTCATCAGCCGGCGCAGTTGCAGCAGGGGGGTTACCTAACGCTTTCTCAAGGACATAGTCCTTTTGTGCTCCAGACAGAATGATTCTTAGATTGCGGAACCAGTTGGTGAAGTTAGACCCATTGTTTCTAAGCTTTTCTTTCTCAGCAAAAACGTTGAAGTTGAAGTTGGACTTGGCCATTGGATCTACAGTATTTGCAAGTACAATTTAGACTATGTTCATGATAAATAGTTCAACTTAATCAAATTACTAGATGAACTCCCACTAAATTCAACATCCCTCAAGTTGTTTAGTGAACACGATCCAAATTCACCACACCTAATCCGATCATCACGAGAAGAGATGTGGTTTCAATGGTGGACAACGAATTGTCGATCATATCATTCATATGACTCATGCTTAACCTTTCGGTTCTTGTGTTCCGAGGCCATGTCTGTACATGCTAGGCTCGTCAAGCTAGACCCAAGTATTTCCGCGTGTGCAAAACTGGCTTGCACCCGTTGTATGTGAGCGTAGAGTCTATAGCACCCGATCATCACGTGATGCTTGGACACGACGAACTTTCGCAACGGTGCATGCTTGGGGAGAACACAGTTTTTATCTTGATCTTTAAGTGAGGAATCATCTTATAATTCTACCGTCGCGATCTAAGCATAATAAGATACATAAAAGGATAAACATCACATGCATATAACTTTATGTGACATGGTATAGCCAATATTCGCGCAATGATCTCCATCTTGTGCATTCCGGCATGATCTCCATCACTCCACCATGATTGCCTCCACCACGAATAGCAACTACAACTGTTGCTAACTACTTAGTGATAAAGTAAAGCTATTACATGGCGTATAAGAAGTTGACTCGCAGGTCATACACAATTATAAAGACAACCATATGGCTCCTGTCGGTTGTGTACTCATCGACATGCAAGTCGTGAAACATTACAAAACATGATCATCGCATACATTATACACATCACATCTTGGGCCATACCATATCACAGAAAACACTCCCTGCAAAAACAAGTTAGACGCCTCTACTTTGTTGTTGCATGTTTTACGTGGCTTATGGGAGTAGATGCTAAGAACGATTCTTACCTACGGAAAGCCACAACGGTGATATTATGGTTGCCAAACTCCGGTGTTAATCCCATGATCACTATAGTGAGAGAAACTGACATCCACCAGCCGCATGTGTGGAACAAGCCACACGTCAAGTGCGGAGCCGGTCTCGCGAACGACGTCGCGTAAGGTTGGCCTGGACCGCTTCAATCTCACTATGCCGCGTCATAAGAAGAACACAAACAAGAGGCTTGCAACAGAAAACATCAACGCCCGCAACAACCATGTTGCGTTCTACTCGTGAATCACATCTACGCATAGATCTAGCTCTGATACCACTGAAGGGTTTCGTAGCATAGTAAATCAAAATTTTCTACGGAAGCGAACAGAAGGAAAGCCAAGATCTAATCTAGGAGATGCAAACAACGAGAGAGATTGGATTAGATCTTCATACCCTTGAAGATTCGCACAGCGGAACGTTCGTCGGAATGTGGGTGATGTAGTCGTACTCGCTTCTCCTCCTCGCGATCCGATCTGATCTAGCACCACAAGTGGCGGTGCCTCCGTGAGATGCACACGTGCAGTACCTCGACGTCTCCTCCTTCCTCGGACCAGCAAGTATGGTGGAGAGATGGATTGGATCTACAACACGACGGCGTGGTGTATATGGTGGAGAATTTCTGCAGCAGGGCTTCGCCTACAAACAGTCGGGAGGGAGAGAGGAAGGTAGCAAGGCAGCTAGGGCTTGGAGGAAGGTGTGTATGGGAGGGGGCGCCCTAGCACTCTATATATAGAGGGGGAGGGGGCGGCAAACCCTAGCCCCTCCTCCAAGCCTTGGGCCGGCGGCCAAGGGAGGGAGGAGTGGGGGGATAGGGTTCTATCTCTAGTTTAAACAATTTAAACTCTCCCTCTTCTAGAAATTCTATCCGGAGATTTAAACGAGTTAAATCTCTCTAGAATCGGCTGGGCCCTATGGGGCCTTGTGCCCCTGACCCAATGCGGCCAGGACACTCCCTCATAGGCCCATGCCCCCTCCCGGAAGGTGGGACCACGTTGGCCCCCTTCCGGAAGGTTCTAGAAGCTTCCGGTACAATACCGATTAATCCGGAACAATTCCGAACTCCAAAAACTGCACTGCCTTATATGAATCTTATTCTCTGGACCATTCCGGAACCTCTCGTGATGTCCCGGATCCCATCCGAGACTCCGAACAAAAATTCATAAACCAATTATCCAATCTATCCTAGCGTCGAGACACGTTAAGTGTGTGACCCTGCGGGTTCGAGAATATGCAGACATGATCTTCTATCAATAATCAACAGCGGGGTCTGGGCACCCATATTGACTCCCACACATTCATCGATGATCATATCGGATGAACCACGATGCCAGGATTCAATCAATCCCATATACATATTCCCTTCGTCTCGCGATATTTTACTTGCCCGAGATTCGATCGTCGGTACCGTCATACCTAGTTCAATCTCGTTCACAGCAAGTACTTTACTCGTTCCGTAATCCGATATCACTTTGTGATTAACTCCTTAACCACATGCTTGCAAGCGGTGTTGATATCGATTACCAAGTGGGCCCGAAGTATATCTCTCCGACTTGGGAGGGACAAATTCCATCTCGATACATACAACCCAACAGATACTTTCCGATCACCTGAGAGACACCTTTATGATCACCCTCTCATAGGATGACGTTTGATGACCTCAAAGCTTTCTTCCGATACCAGGGAGTTGTATTATCTCATGGTCTAAGGAATACAATATTTGACATAGGAAAAGCTTCGCAAAGATGAACACAAGGACACGATCTAATTACTTCGCTTAGTTTGGGTCTGTCCACCATATCATTCTCCCAATGATATGATCTCATTATCAATTGACAACTCATGTCTATGGTTAGGAAACCTTAACCATCATTGATCAATGAGCTAGTCCATAGAGGCGTACTAGGGACACGGTGTTGTTCACAAACCACACAAGTATTAATGTTTCCGCTTAATACAATTCTAGCATGGAATATAAACTTTATCATGAACAAGAATTATAATAATAACATCTTTATTATTGCCTCTAGGGCATAATTCCAACAAGGTCCTCCCGGACTTCCTTGTACACTGGATGGAGCTGCAGCTGCCAGACACCCCAGACATGTCGCAGTCATGGACGATGCACTTCGACGGCTCCAAGCGTGAAGCTGGAGCAGGAGCCGGGGTCATACTGACCTCCCCGCAGGGCGACAAGATGAAGTACGTCCTTCGGATGAAATTCCGAGCTTCCAACAACGAGGCCGAATACGAAGCCCTCATCCACGTCATGAGGATGGCAAAGATCTGCGACGCAACGCGCCTGGTCATCTACGGTGACTCCAACCTCGTCGTCCAGCAGACGACGAACGAGTGCAACGCACACGCCGAAAACATGATTGCGTACCGTGCACTTTACAACGCACTCGTAGGAAGCTTCGACGGCTGCGAGCTTCGGCACGTTGGAAGAGAAAGCAACGAGGAAGCCGACAGACTCGCCAACATCGGTTCCACCTGCGCAAAGGTACCACCAGGTGTGTTCCTCGAACAGATCTGCGTGCCTTCCATAAAGCGGAAATTCCCCAAGGGATCACCTGAAGAAGCAGAACACTCGGGGGCTACGCTACCCGAAGGTCATGAAGGACCCGAGAAACTGGACACAGAGGTCGCCATGGTCAACCTGATGCAGGTCATGGTAGTCGAAGAAACCTGGAAGCAACCGTACCTCCAGTTCTTGATAGACGGAGAACTGCCTGACAGCTCGGCGGATGCCCGGCGCATATCTCGCCGATCAAAAGCTTTCACCATCATCAATGGCGAGCTGTACAAGCGCAGCATTACGGGTGTACTACAAAGGTGCGTCACCATCAGTGACGGGAAAACCATCCTCCAAGACATCCACGAGGGCATCTGCGGCCATCATGCAGGCAGCCGCTCCCTTGTCGCTAAAGCTCTACGAGCTGGATTCTACTGGCCAACGGCCATGAGCGAAGCAAAGGACATCGTCCGAAGATGCAAGGGGTGCCAAAGGTTTGCCGACAAACCACATGCACCCGGGTCAGAGCTCAGGCCCATACCTCTAGCCTGGCCCCTTGCCTAATGGGGCCTCGACATGATCGGCAAACTGCCAAGGTCCTCAAAAGGGGGGCACGTCTACCTCCTGGTCGCAGTCGACAAATTCACCAAGTGGATCGAAGCAATGCCGGTCACTAACCAAAAGGGCAAGACCTCCGTCAAGTTCTTTGAATCCATTGTCTATAGGTTCGGCGTACCGCATAGCATCATCACCGATAATGGATCGAACTTCATCTCCAAAGAATTCCAAGACTTCTGCGAAGGCCTCGGAATCAACATCACATACGCCTCTGTGGCGCACCCACAAACGAACGGGCAGGTGGAAAAGGTCAATGGCCTAATCGGCGTTGGCATCAAGAAGCGCCTCATGAGCCCACTCGAGCGACTCACCGGAGCCTGGACGAAAGAGCTACCATCCATCCTATGGAGCTTGCGCACCACGCCAAACAGCTCCACCGGCTAAACGCCGTTCTTCATGGTGCACGGAGCCGAAGCCGTGCTACCAGCCGAAGTACGCCACCAGGACCCCCGGGTCGTCGCCTACAGCGAAGCCGAATCTATGGCTGCACTCGAAGATGCCGTCGGCACACTCGACGAGGCACGATACATAGTAGCAGCTCGATCAGCGGTGTACCAGCAGAGTCTCCGCAACTACCACAGCCGACGACTGCGCCCAAGGTCCTTCATCGAAGGAGACCTCGTCTTGCGACTCAAGCAAGAGCGACCGAAGAAATTTGAGTCACCATGGGAAGGACCCTACATCGTCACCGAAGTCATCCCAGGTGGCGCCTATCGCCTCAAGCACGTGGAATCTGGAGTCACATACTCCAACCCATGGAACGTTGCACAGCTGCGACGATTCTACCCCTAGATACCTACCCCTTTACTTTCAATAAGGCTTTTCAGCCAAGGCTACTCAGCCGAACAATGTACTTCCTCCATTACGATATAAATAAAGCTAAGTGTCTCACCCCAAAATTTCGTTTCATTATTCGCACCTTTACTTCATGCTACAAACGCACTCGGGGGCTCTCCCCACCTCACGATTTCATGCTAACGAAAAGGACACGTATGCAAACAAAGCACTGCATGTTCAAACAACAAACAAATCTTTATAACAAAGGGCACAACATGCCTAGTCAAAAATATACAAATTTTACATCTATCTCTTTTACAGGTACTACCTATTCTGAAGAAAAATCTGAGCGCGCTGCTCAAATAGATCTACGATCTCTTCGGCATACTGCCTTACAGCCGCATAATGCGGACGCATATCCCACACACCACCATCTGGTCGAGAGGGTGGCCCAGCTGCTACAACAGACAGATCTACGTCAAGACGGTGTAGCCTAACAAGGGACAGCGCAGCCTTCACCCCTGCGATGAGCTGTTGTCTCACCAATTCCTGGACACGATTCACGTTCCGAAACTTCTACAGAAGACCAGACAGGGTTGTTGGTGCAGCATGCAGTGGAAACATCACATGCAGAACCGACGAGAGTGAAGTCTGCACTTGACGAAGCACCCGCGATACTTGGTGAACGCGATCCTGCACCGTTGCCAGAGCCATGGCACGGTCACGATCCATCCAGAAGAACCCGCCAGCTTCCATGTCCTGTTGAGTCAAGCAATTGACCCGAACAGCAACACGCTCCTTCTCCTCCCTTGGAGCAAGGTTAGCACCTGCGATACTCGCACAAAAGTAAGATGCAAGGCCAGCAGGCGCATCCGAAGAAATGAGCAGCAGCTCGAAAAAACTTACATTGAAGCTGCTCAGATAGTCGAAGCAATTCTGCCATCAAGTACTCCTCTCTGGCCGCACCGCGATCCGCCTTGGACTTCCAAACATCGACATGGCCATGCACCCCAAGCAACTCCTTCTCGATACTATGAACACGGTCTCGAAGAAAAGCAAGATGTGATGAATCATCCAAGGAGGGCCACAGCCGCGCGGCAGGCGAGGTGTCAACGCATCAGCACCCGAAGGACCCTAGATCAGCAGAAAGGCAAAGACATGAACACTAAGACGAAGAAGCACACAACTCAACAAATTCATTAAGTGCATCAAAAAGCCACTACGTGGCACAAGGATTTGTTCATCAACATAATTACAACAAAAGAGACTACAACTATCCTACAGCTACAGCGCCTAAAGTACGGCACCCTGAGTAGCCTCGGAGCCAGATTGCATCGCCTTGGCTTCCCCCTGCTGCCGCAGCGCGTACTCGGCCAACAGATCAATCAGCTTTGGCCCATATCGCTTACAGCGAGCAGAATAGGTAGCGAAGGCTACCTCGGATCCATCCGCAGTCGTCGGCATCCGGGAGGTGATCTGGGGAAGGTCCAGCTCCGCTCCAGCCGCCATAGCCATTGCCAGCCCGACGGATGCGCCGATGCCATTCTACTTGCCTCCGCCAGAGCATCAACATCATCCAGGTCCGAGCCCTTGGGGACAAGCTCCTTGTAGAAGCGTCCAAGGACCTCCTTGGCCTTCGCGAGCGAGTTGACGATGGTGTTGCAGCGATCTTTGACCGCTGCAGTAGCATCATCCAGAGCACTCCCGTGCTCCAGAGCACCGCGATCAAACTCGATGCCTGCGGCATCTGAGACAATAAAGAGAAGGAATGAGCGAAAACACCATAGAACAAAGACAAGAAAACCAAAAAAGACGAAGGTGAAGATACTCACCCGAAACAGCCTTGGCAACCGCCATAAGCTTGCCAGCCACCTCTCTTTCACGCGCAGTCGCAGCAGTGGCAAGCTGCTCCTCGCGGTCTATGGCCTTCCGCTGCAGGCGCTCCTTAGCTTCGGCCGTAGTAGCCAGCTCCAGCTCGAGGCGCTCCTTCGCACCAACGGCGGCCTCGGCTTTCTTCTCCGCTTGACCAAGGCTCTTTTTGAGAGCATCAATCTTACGAAGGGAGGTGTTGTGCTCCTCTGCAGTCAAAAAATACAAGGGTTAGATAACAGGACAAGAATAGAAGAAAAAGCAAACATCAAGGCATAAAAGTACCTCGAAGCTGTTTGAGGCTGGCCTCCAGCACCAGGTCCTCCTGCACCAGACGTTTGGCATCCTGCACAAAAGGCTGCAGGACGAAGACCTACTAGTCAGGGAAAGAACTCGGGGGCTACGCCCAACAGAAAAAACAGAAGCAAAATACACACACGAAAACGCTCGGGGGCTCCCCCCGAGACTCGAAGGAAGAACACGCAACAAAAACTCCTTTTCAGACGCTCAGGGGCTTCCCCCGTGGCAGGAGGCAGAGCTACTCACATGATCTGATGGCGACTCCGAAGGCCCGCTGGCAAAATTCTGAGGCGCAACCACCTGAACCTCCTACGGAGAAGGGTTCGGCGCAGCGCCCTCAGAGGTAGCCACCGTCTGAGGAGGAGGAGACGCGACTTTCGACTCCCCCATCATCTCCCAAGCACCATCGCTGGAGGTGTCGTTGGAAGAGTGCCTGCACAAGGACAAATTAGCACAAGTACAAAGTAAACAGGCAAGAAAAAGCGCTGCCGGACAAAGGAAACTTACGAGTCAAGCTCGCTCAGGTTGAAGACAGGAGGGGTCCGCCGGACTTTCTTCTCCTCTTTCTTCTCTTCCTTCTTTTCTTCCTTCTTCCGCTTCGCCGGCGGGTGCGGCGCTATAGCCCGCACGAGAAGGGAAGGAATCGGAGAGGAAGAGCCTCCATGCCCACCACTGTGACGTTCAAGACACAGCGGGTTCCTATGAGTCGGAGGAGTCGAGGCATCCGAAGACTCGCTGGAGCTCCGTGATCGTTTGCGAGTATGGTCCTCGCTCGACTCGTTGGCCTCTTCAGCCGGAGACCGCGCCAACGGCCGCTCGGACATGGAATCCACCACATCATTATATGGAGCATCCGGAAATACTTCAGGTAATGGAGGCGACATCCCCGGTACTTTGAAGCTCTGCACAAGAGAAGAACAATTTGTTAGCAAACAAACGCAAAAACAATGCAGTCGAAAATAGCGCTACGCGCACGGATCTACACCTGTGGAACAGGAAGCGAAGAAGAAAACGGAGGAGTCAGCGACTTCCCCGGGATATCCTCTCCAGCCTTGAACTTCAGCAGCGAACGAAGGGCCCTGTCGAGATCTCCCTGGGAGAATTTCTCAGCCGAAACCCTCGTCGGATCACGGCGGCCAGCAGAAAGGAACATCGGGTGCGCCCTAGCCTGGAGTGGTTGCACCCGACGCTCAAGAAAAGTGCGGATGATATCCACACCGTTCACTTCCTTCTCCGGAATCAACTGGAGATCCTCCACTCGATGATAGAGAGCCTCTATCTCCGCCACCTCGCCATCCAAGATCCGGTTTTTCCAGGACCTTTTCGGCTCGATCTTTTGGGAGGGGTCGAAAGGAACAGGACCAAAATCCTGCCCAGGCACTACGGAGTCGCGAATATAAAACCATCGCCTCCGCCAGTACTAGACAGATTCGGACATGGAAAAAGAAAAGAAAAGCAGATTGGGTTTGAGGGAGATGATGCAACCCCCAATGGGATAAACACCATTCGAACCAGATTGCCTCTTCACGGAATATAGTTTCCGGAAGAGGCCAAAGTGCGGCTCAATACCAAGCCAGCACTCGCAGAAAGTGATAAAACATGCAATGTGAAGAAGAGAATTGGGGGAAGATGGTGCAATTGGACACCGTACAGAAAAAGCAGTCCACGAAGGAAGTCGTGGACTGGGAAGGAAAATCTGCGAATGACAAAGGCAAGGAACATAACCCGAAACCCAGCGGGGGGACGGGGGATTACCTCATTGCCTGGGAGTCTGACGTTCTCCCTATCCCGCGGGATCAGGCCCTGCTCGCGAAGCTTGCGGAGATCACTCTCCCGTGTCTCCGATCGCCGCCAGCCACTGTCGGTGACATGGGTAGCGGCGGCACCCTTCTTCCCTCCAGCAGCGCTGGTACCAACCGCAGAAGAAGACTTCTTCGACTTCCCCATCGCGACACGGAGGCGCCGGCGGCAAGAGCGCGAGATGGAAGAAGGAAATGTGGAAGGATATTCCAGCGCGCAGCAAGAACTCTCAGAGAACAAGGAAGCAGTGAAACGAGAATAGCTGCGGTGAAAACAAACTAAAGTTTTCCCCAATGGTTATAAAGACGAAGACGATGCACGACAACCGTCCTTCAAGAAGACCTAATGCCAACGGCAGGATCTGGCCATACACGTGTCAGCATCGCAACGAACCGTCGCTAACACGCCGTCCACTACGCGCGGAAATCGAGGCGACGCCGTTGACATGGTTATACCCTACGTGTACCCGATGTTAGCCTGCCTGGTCTAGCCCGACGGAAGGCCCACTCGACGACCTGCCAGGGTCCATGACGCCTATGACGGTTCGGCTGATATGAAGCTCATGTGGACACGGACTCCCAAGCGCACAAGATAAGGAAATCTCAAGACTAGAGTTTGAATACAACTTGTAACCTACTCGTATTGGCACCCGAGACATAGCCTCCCCATATATAAAGGCTAGGAGGGTCCAACGAGGAGGGCACCCCCCGATAGACTAGACCACAATAGATCTCTCGACTCGTACTTTCGCATACACACCTCCACGCCAGATCGCATATGCGCACCCTTGTAATCACCGGTTCCGCTGTAATCAAGAGCAGACAAGCAGGAGTAGGGTTTTCCCTCCGGGGGCCTGAACCTGGGTAAACCTCGTGTCCCCGTGTTGCTTGTTTGCTAACCGTTCTGCGATCTCCAGCATCCCCATCTTCTCCAAAACCCAAGTCCATAACAATGGGCATTGACGAGATCAAACCTCGTCAATTGGCGCCGTCTGTGGGAATCGGGGACGCTGATCGTGCGGTCACGACGGTTCCATCCACCGCGATCTATGATTCGTCGACATCGGAGAGATAGATCTACTTCGGCTCCCACAAGTCATCATCCAACGGGATCCATCAACATCTTCAGCCGCGGCCGTCATCACCGGCAGCGCCGTGATCCACTCCGTCCTCACCAGGGATGCGCGAACTCAAAAATATTTTACAACGCCAGATGAGATCAGCCGCATGAAGTTACGTGGCTCTCTTGTACGAGCGCACAGTACCAGATATCAAGGGGATTGACCGATTCCAACACAACCAGCCAGCACGAGCGCGCCCTTGCAGCAGATCAAAGTCCAGGCAGTGCGAGCGCGCGCGTGGCGTGTCTGAACCTATTTTTCTATTTGGTGGTGATCAATCCGATCGTGACTAGTGATCCAACCTAGCAGCAGATCAAGTCCCAAGGTACAGATAAAGAAAAAGAGTATACGTGTCCATGACGATCTAGCAGCAGATCAGGTCCCAGGGCACAAATAAATCTAGATTAGGGAAAAATAAGGAAGCAGTCAATTAAGTTGACGGGACAAGCATACGAAAGGTCAACCTGATTTTCCAAGCAGTCAGCTAGCAACGTGGAAAATTAATCTTTCAAGAAATTGCAAGAAATTAGTACAAAATAGATACAAGCGCAATAGAGAAGACGTGGAGACGAGCCCACCCTAAAAAAGTCAGGCAGATTCAGCCGCACATACGGCCATGTCCGCTACATCAACGTCGTCCAACAAATATTTGATGGCTTCGTCGTGCGACCCGCTGAGTCTTAGACTCTAGCGATCCGCTACGATTTTCGGCTCCAACGACTCGGGGGCTCCCTCCACTTCGACGATCCGCCACGGTCTTCAACATTGGCGACCCGCTGCGGCCTTCGGCTGTGGTGACCTGCTGCATCTTTCGGATGGGGCGACCGGACGCGATCTTCGATAGCCACAGCTGGCCGCATCGGCTTCAGTGACCACGACTCGGGGGCTCCCTCAACATCGGCGACCCAATGCGGCTTTCGGCTGCGGTGACCGGATATATCCTTCGGATGCGGCGACCTGGTGCGGTCTTCGACTGTGGCAATCTTCTGATGCAAAACTCACTGCCGCCATTGACCCCAGGAACCCGCCGTGTCGACTACGTCCGCCGCGTGACCCGCTACCGCATGAACTTTGTCCACGACAACTACCAATAAAGCTAAGGTTCCCTCTACTTAGAGCTGATTTCTTTTATCTTTAACTCGCACTCGAAATACTTGGGGGCTGCGCCCTCTTCGAGTAACCTAATGTGCCATCGGCTCCACGCACTCGAGCACCTCGGACGCGATAGCCCGAGTAGCTGATTCTGCCTGACCGTCGAATCCTTGAACTCCGAGTGCCTCGGCAAGGTACTGAGACTAAGGGTAATCAGGCTAACGAAAAGGCCTAGCATACAGTGGAAAAGTGTCGACTCAATCGGCATCAGAATCTTACTATACAAGCCGAAAGGCAAATATTCTTTACAAGATACAAGTACTTCACAATTCGTCATGTTTTTCTACAGCTTACAAGGATGTCAAATGCGCCGAGCTATTCTATCGGGTCCTCCAACGGAGTCGACCAGCGCCAGTCACGTCAACAGACGCCAAGACCCGAGTCGAAGCATTCCTCGAATGACCACATCAATCATCAAGAAAGCAGCGCTGGTCGCGCACCCGACAGAAGAAAACGGTGTCGACTTCACCCGCAACGTCGAGTCCTTCCGGCTAAAATGCCGCATCACTCCGCTACGTCGACTCCTGGCTCCTTATGCGTGAGACGCTGACTCGATGCACTTCCGGGACAATGGTTTCTCCTCGCATGAGTCTCCACTCGAGTCTGCGACTCGACTAGACACTCGGGGGCTACTCCTATCAGGAGCGCTGGTCGCGCACCCGATGTACTTCCGGGTCAGCGGTATGCCCGCGAGATTGTCGACTGCGTCTACAAGATACAAGACTCGAGTCTCTGCCCGAGTCTACGACTCCGCCAGACACTCGGGGGCTACTCCAAACTAGAGCGCTGGTCACGCACACACAAGATCTTCGAGTCCTACGTCGAGTCTGCGACTCCACTACGGACTCGGGGGATACTCCCATAGGGAGGATGGATTCAAGCATCCGAAAAATTTGTGTCCTACGAACCTAAAAGTCAACAAAGACTGAATTAAAGTCTCTGCTCGAATCTACGACTCGAACAGACACTCGGGGGCTACTCCCATAGGGAGCGCTGGTCGCGCACCCTATGAATCTTCGACTGTGATCCTTCGGATCAGCATGCAAAACTTTTCGGCAACTCTGCCCTAATTAACGCTAAGTGAGCAACGTCCTCCTTGGCCACCCGAAACACCTCCGCGGTGATAAACATTCGGATGCTGTGTCTGCGACACAAAGATAAGACCTACAGATATCATCTGATGGCCTGGTAACGCACACGACTGTGCTCTGCTAGTAAAAATCCATGCCAACAGGTGCAATGAAAATCCCGACGGACGCGTTGGGTGCATCATTTAAATTCACTGGAATTCCACTCCTGTAAGTCCTCCACGGCCTGAGTCGAATTACGCCACCATATGTTCCGGGTTCGAGTCGAGGGACTCAAATCTGAAGAAGATCGTGTTGTTTTGTCCAAAGACAGTTAACTGACCCTGATCCGTCAGGAGAGCCAGGCACACGCATCAACAATCCCTACACATTCTCTTGAAAGACAGAGCTGCACCCGAAGGATTGAAGATTCCTCAGCCGAATCTACGATTCGACTGAACACTCGGGGGCTACTGACATGGTTATACCCCGCGGGTACACGATCTCAGCATACCTGGTCCAGCCCAAGGAAGGCCCACAGCAAATATACGCCGGCCCATGAAGACTTTCGGGTGGCCAAGGCCCATGACGCTTTCGGATCCTTGGAGAGCAAGACTAGAGTAGATAGGAAATTCAAAGGGGTAAAACCCTAGAACCTGTAACCGACTAGGTCTATGCCCGGGACCTGCCTGAGTCTATATAAAGGCTAGGAGGGCACGACCTAGATCTCTCGACTCGTACTTTTCGCATACACACCTCCACGCCAGATTGCATCTGCGCACCCTTGTATTCATCGGTTCCGCCGTAATCAAGAGCAGACAAGAAGGAGTAGGGTTTTCCCTCCGGGGGCCTGAACCTGGGTAAACCTTGTGTCCCCGTGTTGCCTGTTTGCTAACCGTTCCGCAATCTCCAACATCCCATCTTCTCCAAAACCCAATTCCATAACAATGGGCATTGACGAGATTAAACCTCGTCATCAGGTTTGGCATCCCCTAGGATTGTTCCAAGCTTGGGGGAGTGTCGCAGTATCACATTATTATCTTTTATCTTTTACCTTTTTAGTGGATTCATATCTTTGGTAGAGAGGTTATCTTATAGGTTGGTTTGCATTGTGGAAGTATCTCTCCTTTAGTTGATTATCTATGTATCCCTTGGTGTGAGTGCCTTTATGGAATATTAATGAGAAGTTTCATCTTTTACTTTTTCCACTTCTTATTTTAGTTTGCAATCTCTATTATATGAACAATCTTGTTGATTAGTATTGGTATCACTTTGGGAGCATCAAACAGATCTAAATTGGTTTTGGCAAACCGAGGTCTGGTCAGTAGCAACACTTTTTGTTGTTTAAAAGGAAAAGAGAAAAATCTTACAAGTATTTTGTATTATTTATTTTCTCTCTTGATTGACTCATAATCTTAGTATATTCTTTATTTAAGATCTTTTGTGTCTTCAAGGAAGATTGCATGTTTGGATTTATCACTTTTAAGTTTGCTTGTTTCCTTCAACTCTTTTGCTTGCTACCCAGCCTTGCTAGCCAAAAACCTGTTTTGAGATGGCATACTTCTCATGCATCCAACTCCTTTGAACCAAACATGTGCCATTTGTGTCCACCATATCTACCTATTAGCATTATTGCTATTCCAAGCAAATTCTCAAGCTTCATCTATCTTTCGAATTAAAAAATATTTTGTTATGTGAAAACTAGTTAGTAAAGCTCTCACAAACTTGATGTCACACCTTATTTTCTTGCCCCTAATAATCTTGAACCATTGTGTCATCGAAGTTGTATATGCTTGCATATATACGTTGGGATTAGCAGAACCTTACTGTCATGGGGAACGCTTTCAACACTTATGGATACATATCCAGTTGATATCATGCTCTTTTGATTGCGGATGTCGTCGGTGTGAAATAAAAGGGGAGATTGTAAGTCCATGGAGTTATGTATGTGTGTTAGAGAAACACCTGGGCCGCTAGCCTAAGCCATGCCTAATCATGGTGGAAACTTGCAGCATAACCATAGTGAGCAATTTGTGAAGCATCGTCAATAAAAACCTATGTAAATAGCAAATAAAAAGATCGCTGAGATGCTCACTGTCTCCTTGCCTTGTCATTTTGATTATGGGATAGCTCCTGTATCATGTGCAAGGGGTACCCCGTTGGCGGTTCTTTATGATACACATATACTTACAATGACAAGAACTTACCGGTAAGTAAAGTTGAGTAGTATGAGGAGCGGCCCTCGTACTCAAGGGACATGAGATTGCCAACTTATATTTCATCAAGCATATACTCCATCCTTGTTCACTTTAACCTTAATTACCTCAAGATGCTTATGATAGGGGCAATGAGGGCTCAAAGCTAGTAAGTACCATAATCTTTTGGAAGCTCTTTATGAACTTGAAATCCCTGTTTCCCTCTATGAAGGGACTTTCTCCTATTTCTAAGTTGAGTCAGTAAACCTTTTTCCTCTCTATATCCAGCAAGCATTTGAGTTGTTGTGTTTCAAGCATTCATATGATGATTTATTCAATCATATTCTCTATCTTCCTTGTTTGCACAAGACTCTTATCTTTTGAGTATTACTTTGAAAGCCATCATTGTGAAAAACCTTTTATGTTTGAGCAAAGAGTGCTCTTGTTGTGAAACTTCTACAAAAGTTTTTTTTGTGAAACTGTTTGCCAGCTGTTCTCTGACCAAGAACAAAGTTTGCCAATTCTAATTATGATTTATCTTTATGCATCTCTATTGTGACTCCTCTACTTGTTGCAAGCTAAGTTATATAATGGCGAGTTGCTTTCTTCTATGAGTTGTGTAATGGTAAGTATGATGCTTCTTGTCCGTATTATTTTATCGACACTTTACTCCATAAACCAGTGGACATGTTTACCGAGCTCAGTTTTCGCTTGGGGACAAGCGAAGGTCTAAGATTGGGGGGAGTTGATACGTCCAATTTGCATCACCATTCTATATCATAATTTGCCTCTATTCATTGATATATTTCTTATTAAGAGGTGTTACTTATGTCTTTTCATCTGTTTTTGCATGTTGGATGATTCTTGGAGGATAAACTGCCGGAGTCAGGATTCTGATGGAAAAAGAGGTGTTTTCATGCAATTTCGCGAAGATCGGAAAAATACCAGAAAAATTATGGAAAATGATATTTTCCCAGAAGACGAAGGAAGCCAGAAGGGGAGGCGGAGATGGTCCACAGGGGGCCAACACCCCCCAGGCGCGGGCCACCCCTAGTCCACGCCTACAGGGTATGTGGCCCACCTGGCCGGCCTCCGACTCCGCCCTCTCGTCTATATCTTCTCCTCGAAACCCTAAAACACGGGGAGCAACCACAGAAAGATTCCGCCGCCTCTGCAGGGCGGAAAACACCGAGAGAAAAAGATCTCTCCGGCAGGCAGATTTCTTTCAGGGAAATTCCTTCCTAGAGATGGGAGATCGTCGCCATCAATACCATCGTTAAGCTAGACTTCATCGGGATCATCATCATCATCATCCACACCATCATCTCCACCAGCACCATCGTCACCACTCCATCCCGCTGTAACAATTGTGTTGAATCTTGCATAGTTCTTAGGGGAAACTTTCCCGGTATTGATCACTATTGTAGTTGATGCTTGTGAGTGGAACCATTGGATTATTGTTTATGTTTATATTGTTATCCATTACCATATCATCATTGATCTTAATCCATATGATGTCATGTGAGTAGTTCGTCTAGTTCTTGAGGACATGGGAGAAGTCATGTTGTTAGTAGTGGATTTGTGTTGAGATATTATTCAATGGTTTAGTTTTTAAGTCGTGGTGCTATTCTTCTAGTGGTGTCATGTGAACATCGACTACATGATTCTTCACCATTTATGGGCGTAGGGGAATGCATTGTGTATTTGGATACTAATTGTGGGGTTGCCGGAGTGTCAGAAACCTGAACCCCCATTAGGACACCATTGCACAAGGGAGCGTAGGATCTGAGAGTTTAAGGCTGTGGTTAGGTTTATATCTTAATTGCTTTCCTGTAGTTGCGGATGCTTGCAGGGGGTTTAATCACACATATGTATTAGTCCAAGTAAGGTCGGTACATTAGCACAGGTTCACCCACACAACACTTACAACACCAAAGAAGACTACTCAGCTATTTGAAGCGAAAGCACTTGACAGTATTCCCATGTGTCCTCGAGAACGTTTGGTCATTATAAGTACTTCCACCGGCTTGTCCTTTGCTAATAAAGGATTGGGACACTTGTTGTAGTTGTTCGTTGTCTTTATTACTTGCACTTTCTTTTGTTGCTTTATCAGAAAACCCCTAAAAATCCTTTTGCTAAGTATTTACAGAGATTTCTTGCTCCTTACCGCTAGTCAACACCTTCTGCTCCTCGTTGGGATCGACACTCCTATTTATCGAAAGTACTACGATACACCCCCTATACTTGTGTGTCATCAATCCCCTTGGCGGAGACCCCTGTGGCATTGAATCCAGCGGCCAGGGACGCTATTGAGGAGGACAACCGTTTGACTAGTGGTGTTCATCATTTTTATCCAGGAGCGCCAAAGACCTGGGAAACCTTTGGCCTCGAGGATGCGGTCGAGTGCCTCCCAACTGATGGAATTGAAGGCTTTGCGGAAGTCAAGCTTGAAAACTGCAGAAGCAGCCGAGCGTATATGATAGGCTTGGACAAGGTCGGCCGCGTAGACAAAGTTTTCAGCAATAGAATGCCCCGAGATAAACCCAGTTTGATCCAGGTGAACCATGTGGGGGATAAGGTCGTGAAGGCGAAAGGTTAGGCATTTTGAGTGAAACTTAAGACATGCATTTTGAAGGGAGATAGGGCGGAAATTTTTGGGCCGATTGGCGCCAACCTTTTTTGGGAGGACAATGTGGGATTTGTTGATCGAGCGAAGGTCCGTGGAGATGTTAGGGAAGTCATGGAGAGATTCCATCAGGTTGTCCTTGACGATCTCCTAATTCTTTTTGTAGAAAGCTGGCCCGAAGCCGTCAGGCCCAGGGCTAGACTTTTCATTCATAGTGAAGACAGCTACTTTGAGCTCATCCATTGTAAAAGGACGCACAAGGGAGGTAGCCTGAGAGGTGGTGAGAGAAGTGGAGTGGACCAGCGAAGGCAGGTTCAATGAAGGAGTCGCGGGGAGCGGGGTGCCTAAGATATTTTTAAAGAATTCATGGAGAATAGTGGCTTTGGCGGAGTGGGAGAAGATGGGGTTCGCGTCATCGTCATCCAAAACCTTGATTTGGTTTTTCTGAAGACAACCAGAGGCACAGAGATGAAAGTAGCGAGAGTTGTCGTCTCCTAGAACAGAGTGCTTGATTTTTGCCTGTTGCCGCCAATAGGTGGCGCAAAGGCCATTTTGCTGACTGAGGTGTTGTTTGGTAAGAAGGCAGAGGCGCCGCTCGAGGGGATAAATAGGATGGTTTTCTTCGAGCCGATCAAACATCTCAATGATCGTTCTGCAGTTTGTGAGGTAGACATAGGGCAAGCGTCTACCTTTGGCCCAAGAGCGGGCAACAGCTCTGGTCCGCTTTAGGCGAAGGCAAATCCGGCTAACACTCGAAAGGTGGCTATGAGCCTGGCCAACACTCAGCCAGTTAGTTGCAACGAGAGAAAGGAATGAGTGGTGGGATAGCAAAGTGTTTTCCAGGCGGAAGATGGTGCTCCTAGGTGCTTTGGAAGCGGCCTCCAGGTGGAGCGGAATGTGTTCAGACATAGGACGAGCAGAGGAGGTGAGGGTAGAATTAGGAAGGGCTAGGCTCCAGGCCAAATTAACCAGGACCCGGTCAAGACGAGCGAGGATGTGGGGTGGGGGTTGTTGGTTAGACCAAGTAAATTGGCGATCCAAAAGTGGGATCTCAAGAAGGCCAAGATTGTTAACAAAGTCGTTAAAAAGACCGGCCTCAGAGTCGTTGAAATTATTATTTGAATGTTCTCTAGGGTTCCTGATTAGGTTAAAAATCGGCCAAGATGGCAGTACGGGTGTTGAGAGTGGCAACGATACTCTCAAGGGACGAAAGGAATACATGCTTGAGAGGGTGAGTGCAAGGGCCATAGACATTAACCACCAAGAAATTGAGGTTATCGGCCCGGAAGGACAAGATTGTCGTAATGGAGAAGTCATCGATGGAGTGGTGTATGAGCTCAAGAACGTTGTCATTCCAGGCCGTGATTAAGCCTCCCGAAGCACCCACGGACGGTTTAAAGACAAAGGTGCGAAGAGAGGGAGGGAGGAAGGAGGAGGCGAGGAAGGAGGGAATGCTCGTCAACTTTGTTTCCCGGAGACAAAGAATTCTAGGGAGGAAGGACTCAATAGCATCCCTAACATCATCGTGTTTCGTTAGTTGGATCATGTCCGGCACATTCCAGCAAGCAAAGAGAAGTTTAATAAACATAGGCAAGGCAAAGCAACAAAGAGAAAGAAGGGGCCACGACGGGCATAAGGGCACATGGGATAATGGCTGTCTCAAGTTACAATTAAAGGGCGGAACATAATCAGTTCGGTTACAAGGACAAACAACTAAGCCCAACAAGAAGATAACATAGACAGAACGAAAAGAAAAAACTCCCAAAGCTAGCAGGCCAATCAAGAGAAGCCATAAGTAAATAGCAGAGTCATTGAAAGGGCCAGAGTGGGCCGGGAAACTGGATAAGGGGGTGGAGCGACTAGCCCAAAGGGCCCAGGAAACGGGAGGCAGCCCAATCATGGAGACCCGCTAGTCACTAAGGATGCAGGGGGATTGGCCAGCAGCTCGGCGCCAGCAATGTCGCAAGCCGCCGCGAGAATAATCACATCTCTGGCAGGCAGGGGTAGCTTGTCATCCTGCGTGACAGCTACACATGCCCATTTTCTGGTGCATCTCATCATACACATGCCACAAATAAACAAAATACAGATGGCGTTCTACCCACACACCTCCAGTGTACAAGTTACTTGTGGCGTTCCACTTGAACGCCAACAGTAATCTGGACTAGTGGCGCGACATTGATGGTGTGAAGATTAAACGTCACTAACCCTTTTTTCTCGAATGTCATCAATAAACTTTTTTCTACTAGTGACATTTATAATGATCATCCGACAGAATTTTCGTTCTCAATGTGGCCCTGACGACAGCAGCAACGGTCGTCTATCTCTGGTGTATCTCATCATACACAGGCCCGTTTTCTTTGTCAGGTCTATTAATGCACTAACAGTGTATGATAGGGGTTTTGTTCAGGACCTCCCTGTATGAGTGATAACCTCTGAGTTGATGCCAGATGCTGCATGCGCCCACAGACCCGTCGCGTGTTCATCCGCCTACTGTGCTCGATCTTTAATTCTGCACCTACTAACTGTTGCACTTCTTCCCCCGCGAGTGCTCATGGTTGAATTGGCAGAAAAGTCCCCATGATCTTGGTATATAAACAGCCGTTTGTGCTGCTGTAAACTTGGTGTCTCATACATATTGCCGAATATTTCAAATTACATGAGTAGTCCTTGGATGAATTTACAAATAAAGGTTTAAATCCTGCAAAATTCAGGTCAATACCAGCGTCGTTTATCCGTGGACGATGGCGCAAGTCATCTTAGTTTTTGTTTGCTTGTGAACCTCGTGAGCACCGACACTATCTTGTATGGTCTTTTTCCGATGTCTGAGTTGCAGACACGGCGAACATATTAGCTCCCCTTGCCATCACATGTATAGAACATAAAATTGTTGTCTCCTACTCCCTCTGTTTCAAATTACTCCGCCGGCGCGCTTATGTAGGTGAACTAGTACTCCCTCATTTTTCATTCAAAAAAATCCTCGAATTTTTGAAATAGATAGTATGAAATATGTACTACGTATACCAAAAAATTCTAAGAATTTTTTGATGAAAAATGAGAGAATACTAGGCCACCTAGGTAAGCGTGCGCGCGGAGTAATTTGAAACAGAGGGAGTATGTTCTTGCCATCGTCACATGTAGAGCATAATAGATCCCCTTGCCATCACATGCAGAACACCAGCATAGCCAGGTAGCCGCGCAGGTTTGTACTGAAAGTGGAATCTCGGATGACCAAAAGCATGTCAAGCCAAGCCTAAAAGTCTCCAACCCAGCAGAGTACCTTGTTCCGTCTTCTCCTACCATTCATTTCCTTTCTTCTGCCATAGGGTCCGACTTACATCTGTGTCGTGCATATTGGCACCAGCAAATATTCTCCTCACCAAGGCAATCGATTACCCTGAACGCCCCACATCGGCGATCATTTCTGGTGAGGGCCGGCGTTCCCTCTTTTCTGCATCGGCACGTTCAAACAAGATCCATGCATGCTAAAAACCTATAATTTCCTGCAGATTCTCCAACTGACCAATGAACAATTTCACCCCAGCGAGGAATGGTAGTCGGTGGTTTTCGATTGATGCAAGCAAAAAGCGGTGATGCAGAAACAAACTCAAGGATAAGATAGCTCTTTTCTTATTCACAAAGGAAAACCCAAATCCTATTTTCTTATTACCAATTGGGTAAACAGCTTTGTATGGATGTAGTTCTAGCTGTAGGTTTTAGAGCCTTATAGCCTTTCTTTATTTTAGATAACCTCTAGCATTTTGCATGTACGTATAACTCGTTCATAAAATTTATAAAAATATGCTGTTGGAAACCGATTGTTCAGTCTCAAAAAAAAAAAAACAGAAAATAGCTTCTAGAAAAAACATAACATTAACACGAGGAAGTCTACTATATATTCTCCGACATCTACAGAAGAGAGATATAACCGACAAAAACAACAAGGGGCCAACGGAAAATACACTATTCAAGAAGTGAGCACCGCAGGCTTCACACAGAATATTTCACTCGGAAGAAACTTGCCATTATATATCTTGCTAGTGCTTCCGTTTGCTGAAGTTTAAGACTCGGTCTAGTGGCAAATGGCCATCCACACGGACATGGTGCTTCAGCTGATCCTGCTGCTTGCTTGCTGCAGCAGCAGCACTGCCACCACGACTCCATTACCAGAGCGAGCATCAAGCTCAGGCATCAAGCTCAGTCAATCGCCATCTGCAAATTGTCCGAACAAATGCGGCAATCAGCCAATCGAGTTTCCCTTCGGCATCGGCCGCCACTGCTTCCGGCACCCAAACTTCGCCGTCATCTGCAACAAAACCACGAGCCCACCAAGGTTGTTTCTGAGGGACGGCCTCACGGAGGTTGTTTATGGCGGCATCCAAGCTTCAGATACAAGTAAGAGCTACTTCTACTTGTACTTGCATATCTAGCTGCTATATTCCCTTAATAGTTCGCAAGTTAGCACACTTATGCCTTTTTAATCTGTTTCTTTCTTGTCTCTCATGGACTTCTAGGTTTTCTTATGACTGCTCTTTGCGCTTTTGAATGTAATGAAACATTATTCTCCCTCACTTGTGGTATAAGAAGAGTCCTCATAAAATGGTCCAACTAAGGATGGAGGAGGACGCATCCCATCTCGCCTCTCCTCCCGTGGACGACCGAGACGGCCTTACCTAGTGCCGGCCACCGTCCCCCTTCTCCTCCCCTCCCCCACCGCTGCCGGCAAGCACCGCCGGATAGAGCCCATACGGTTGCGGCGGCGGCGGGTCTTCTTCATCCCGCTCATAGGAAGGGCTGCGCAGGGTGGCTCAGCCAGCGGCGGTGCAGGATGGCGGCATGATGCTCTCGGCTCGGCGACGGCTTGCAGCGATGGTTGGTGGCGGCGGGAGGCAGGGAGCTCCATGGCGGCCGGGCGCACAGACCAAGATATGGGCCCTCTAGGGCTTGATCTGGGTTGGGCGGACCAGACCGACGCGCTCGTTTGCCGGTATCCTCGACGCGGCGTGCGAACAGGAGCCTCTTCTTAGGCCTCGGCATGGGCAACACAGTGACCCTACTATGGCATCGTGGCGGCGGGATCTTTACGGGCCCGATCTAGGCCTAGCCGGGCCTGACCATGGCCTGGTGTGCTCCTGCTACTGTGTCCGGTCAGCAGCTGCCTATGGCGGTGGTGGGCGGTCCCCTCCAATGGGCTGCTGCTTGGCCCTGTTCGATGGCAGCCGTCATCGACCTACTTCACCCGAGTCGGTCTCCGTAGTGTATCGCTTGTCCCCTCTTGGCCTTGAGACTGACACCGAGGTGGCTGCCCCGGAAGGTGGATCGCGCGGGCGTATTCGGTGGGCGATGGTGATGGTCCTGCCCCTTGGTCACTTGGGTGGAAAGGAGCAGACAAAGGGGGTCCCTGGCGGTGGCGGCGCTTCGGCAATGGCATCTCCTAGATCGTGTTGTGAAGGAAGGGCTTGGGGAGAGAGAAGAAGGTCCGATGGCGGGCGTGGCCGAAGGTTTTTCCGGGCGAAAGCTCCACGTCTTGACGCCAACGGCGGCGATACCTGCGGGTGCCATTACTTTCTTGGGGCGCCGTTGTGGGTACCTTCTTTGCGTTAGGGCTCCGGGTGAAAACCCTTGACCGTCGGGTCTCAGCGTCGGCGGCTTGACCCTCTTGGGGCGTCGTCGTAGAGCCCTTTTCCCTAGTCTCGGTCTTGTGTCGCCGGTGGCAACTCCTAGTTCTTTTTGTTCTCTTTTGTTTATCTTTGATATGCTGTGTAAGAGGCTCTCCTCATCTCCTTGTATTGGTTTGGCCAGAAAATGGTCCAACTCTCTCCCCATTGCAATGTTGACTAAACTTAGTTTCACTCCCTGTACATGCCAAATAGCCAAGTTGAATGGCTCCTTCAAATTTTCAGGTTTTTAAGGGGCCAAGACCCATAAAATCCAACAGAACATGCTTCGCTTTTTAAGGGGCCAGATCGAATTGCTATTCAGCTGGGCTGTGGGGTGCCTCACACCTCGCTTAATTCGCCACTGCTAATTAGCCGTACAGGTCGCGCCGCCGGCCTCTGCTGGCTGGCATCCTTTCCTGTGTCCATCAATTTTTTGTTGGGGTGCCACAACCCGTGTATGGGCTATATATGCGAGGTAAGACTGCAATCGACCGGTTGTCTTGTGACCCTGGCTGGGCCAACGCGGCTCTGCCGCTAAAGACAGGGTTGTTGTCTGGCGTCGTCACTACAGGAAATAATTGCTACGCCGACGGCCGGCTGTCGTCGGTACAAGCTGTGCCGACGGTGACCGTCGGCGTAGCCTCCTCGGCATACGTCCTCGTCGGCACAGCTTCGTGGTCGTCGGCACAGCCCCTCTCCCTCGGCACAACGTCTTCCAGCGGACCCCGCGTGTCAGTCAACGGCCGTCTTGGCTAACGGTTCAGCCTGGAGCTACGCCGACGGCCAGGCCGTCGGCATAGCCTAATTTTTTTTTTTTTCATTTTTTTAAAAATCTTTGAATTATTTGACTCCTTAATCTCCCGCTTTAATCATTTTAACACTATTTATAGTTAATAATTGATTAAATGTAGTCTTAGTCAAAGTTCCCGTTCGGTCACCCATCCTAGCACTACTCCAGCTCTAGCATGCTTAACTTCTTTGTTCCTTGAGAATCTCTTCCCGCAAAGCAATTTACTCATTGTTGTCAATACTATGATATCATTCCTATTAACTCTTACATCATCATGTCATATGGTTGTATTTTTTGAAATTACAAGCAATTATTTAAGTAAACAACAATGAATAAGTAAAAATATTATTGAATTCAAATAAAAATTAATGATTTTATTTTTTTGTATTTTTTATTTAATATGGAATAATTAATATCTTTAAATCTGTAAATCGGAATTCGGCGAATAATATGTCTAAATTGATTAGAAAAATGAGAGCAATCCAAATATGATATTAATATCAACTTATCACAAACTATGCCGTGATTCTTATCATAATTTTATTTGCCCGTTTAAAACGGCACGCATAAAGATTCTTAGCTCGGGACTGAGACTCACTAAACTTGAAGTGGATCTATGATTAAACAACATATTTTGAACCTAAAAACTATTTTTGTAAAAAATCATGAGCATCCGATCATGTACATGTAGTTCATATCTGACCCACTTCCTATCGATTCAGCAGGAATTTGTCTTTTTCACCATGGATAGACGAAAATGTTTAAGATCCCCGTGTTATGAAATTATCCATGTAAGGTGGTCTAGTATTTTTGAAAAATGTGACGGTAGTATTTTGAATTAGCCATTTGGTAGTTGCTTCACAAAACCGTCCGTTTTTTGCACTCGGTAAATGGAAAAAGGTTTTTTGGTGCGACGAAAAGGAAAACTTCCTCCTGAAACATTGTTCGCCATCCCATGAGACATACTTATGCATAATATGGACACATTATCACAAACTATGCCTTCATTCTAGACATAACATTGGTCATTTGACCCGAAAGTCAAGAAACCTCGAACGAGATAGGTCATTTTGTGAAGGTTTTTTGAGACATAATCAATATACCAAGTTTTATATTTTTCCTTCTAACTATGTCACATAATATGACACCACGCGAAGGTTTCACGTTGTTTGGATCGTTTTTGAATTTATGATGCCCGTTTTAAACTATCGTTAAACTTTGTCGAAGGGCAGACATGAAGATTCTTAGCTCGGGGCTGATACTCGCTAAACTTGAAGTGGATCTATGATGAAACAACATATTTTGAACCTAAAAATGATTTTTATAAAAAATCATGAGTATCCGATCATGTACCAGTAGTTCATATCTGACCCGCTTCCTACCGATTCGGCAGGAATTTGTCTTTTTACCAGGGATAGACGGAAATGTTTGAGATTCCCCTGTTATGAAATTATCCATTCAAGGTGGTCTAGTATTTTTTAAAAATGTGACGGTAGCATTTTGAATTAGCCATTTGGTGGTTGCTTCACAAAACCGTCCGTTTTTTGCACTCGGAAAATGGAAAACGGCTTTTTAGCGCGGCGAAAAGGAAAACTTCCTCCTAAAACATTGTTCGCCATCCCATGATGCATACTTATGCATAATATGGACACATTATCACAAACTATGCCTTCATTCTAGCCATAACATTGGTCATTTGACCCAAAAGTCAAGAAACCTCGAACGAGATAGGTCATTTGTGAAGGTTTTTTGAGACATAATCAATATACCAAGTTTGATATTTTTCCTTCTAACTATGTCACATAATATGACACCACGCGAAGGTTTCATGTTGTTTGGATCGTTTTTGAATTTATAATGCCCGTTTTAAACCATCGTTAGACTTTGTCGAAGGGTGGGCATGAAGATTCTTAGCTCGGGGCTGAGACTCGCTAAAATTGAAGTGGATCTATGATGAAACAACATATTTTGAACCTAAAAATTATTTTTTTTTAAAATCATGAGCATCCGATCATGTACCTGTAGTTCATATCTGATCCACTTCCTGCCGATTCAGCAGGAATTTGTCTTTTTCACCAGGGATAGGCGGAAATGTTTGAGATCCCCCTGTTATAAAATTATCCATGTAAGGTGGTCTAGTACTTTTGAAAAATATGACCGTAGCATTTTGAATTAGCCATTTGGTGGTTGCTTTACAAAACCGTCCGTTTTTTACACTCGGAATATGGAAAACGGAAAATGGAAAACGGCTTTTTGGTGCGACGAAAAGGAAAACTTCCTCCTGAGACATTGTTCGCCATCCCATGATGCATACTTATGCATAATATGGACACATTATCACAAACTATGCCTTCATTCTAGCCATAACATTGGTCATTTGACCCAAAAGTCAAGAAACCTCGAACGAGATAGATCATTTTGTGAAGGTTTTTTTGAGACATAATCAATATACCAAGTTTGATATTTTACCTTCTAACTATGTCACATAATATGACACCCCGCGAAGGTTTCGCATTGTTTGAATCGTTTTTGAATTTATAATGCCTGTTTTAAACTATATATAATGTTTTATATTTTACTTAATTTTTGTTTATAAATGTGTAATATTTGAGTGTAGATAGATATATTTTTTTTCTGCAAATTTTGGTATATTATTTGTATTTTTATGAATTAGAATGATTTAGTTATGATTTTTCAAAAAATAATGAAAAAGGAAAAAAATCTGGAGGCCTATGCCGACGGCCTGGCCGTCGGCACAGACCAAACAAAATTTTTCAAAGACGGCACAGCTTGGCTGCCTAACGCCGTTTCCGTCATCGTGTCTGAACTGGGGCTACGCCGAGGGCTATATCTACGCCGAGTGCCACCATCGGCATAGACCTCGCTACTACGCCGACGGCCACACTACGCCGAGGGCTACCCTCGGCACCGTCATCTACGCCGACGGCCGTATCTACGCCGACGGCCGGGCTGGTCGGCTGGCCAGGAAAGGCAGCTACGCCGACGGCCCCGAGCCGGCCGGCCGTCGGCGCCTTAGTTCTTTCCTGTAGTGCGTGATAGCGTCAACGCCAGGTTCAATTCTTCGCCTTGATGAGGGCTCGGTAGTTCGACGGTGGTGACCACTTTTAGGAGTGTGTGTGTGTGCGCATGAGGTGCTCCAGGCTCGCCATAGGGTGTCTCGGTGATGCCCCATAAGAAATACATTGTATACAGAATTACAGATGCAAAATAAAAATATTTTGTTACAGTGCGCTCTAGCAAACAACAAAGAGTTTGTATAGGTCATTTCATTTGTTCCATACTTCCATCTTATACAAAAGTCACAAGAATAGTTCCAGTAGTACGTAATATTTGTCGTGTATTCATAAATACCGTTTTGTATAACATGTTCGCTTTTACTTGATGCTTTGTTCATACATCTCAATGTTTTGAACTTGTAGTTTTGTTTGTTAAATTAAAAACCAGTGTTGAAGCATACATCAGCTAGCAATAATTAACTAGCGGTTCTAGAAGAATTAATATACGTGGCAGGTACAACTGCATGCAATGATCATATTTTTTTTTTGAAAGGCAATGATCATATTTTGAACAACTGTCACTCTGAAACATGTTTTTTTCTTTCTTTCTTTCATTACAGCGCTAAGTGTCAGAATCTCATATACCATCTCAACAAGTCCGGGTGTTGATGTGTATAATGCAACGTGGAGGGCCCCTGCCAGGAATTTCTTGCTCGGAGATTCAGCCAGCGTGAGCTTCACATCGTGTGACGTCTACACCTACTTGATCGGAAATCCTAACATAAATCCAGAAGTTCCTTTGTGCATTGGTTGCGAGGGACCAGGCTGGGACAAGCAGGGATGCAACGAGCTGTATACAAGTATTTTGAGTAGTACACTTCGGTTCAAGTTTGTACGCCACAAGGAGGCACAGCCGGCGCAGCAGCGCCAGAATGTGGAGGTCTTCACTTTGACGGGTTGGGTGGGTTGGAGTATAGATGACAAACCATCATGCGCCGCTGCTTCTGTAGATAAGCCCACCTTTGCCTGTGCCAGCAACCACAGCTTGTGCCGCGACGCCAGTTTGGGTTATTTATGCCGTTGCGATTATGGGTACATGGGTAATCCTTATGTTCTCAATGGCTGTTCGCGTGATTACGGTAATAATCTTCCCTCGGTTTTCTCTCTCGAAATAGGCTTTCGCCCCGCTTTATAAATATAAAACAACCGTTCACACCAAGTACCAAGGTTCAAAACCATCCACACAACACATGCTGGGGCCACAACACAAGACGGCCCAACAAGAAAGAATAATGACCACCTCGCCAGGCGAGGACACACCGAATGAAGAAGAACTACGCCGGACTAGAGGAGAGCCACCGAGCCGCCTCCAAGAGCCATCAAAGAGTCGCGTCCAGCCTCGCCTTGTCCCGCTGCCTACACAACGGGTACCATAGCTGCAGAGAGGCCAGAAAGTGGAAAACCGAGTCAGAGGCATGCCTAGGAAGAATCTTCTCAATAACCATATTATTTCGGATGTTCCAGAGCGACCAAGACATCGCCGCAAACACTAGCCAGAAAAGACGGCGACCCTTTCCTGCCCGGTTTGCTTAGGTTTCACCGAGATCATGGGCCAGTCAGTCTGGGCCCAACGCATCTCTGGTGAAATTCCAAAGAAACCGAGCAGGGGGACACGCGAACATTATGTGGGTGCCCGTTCCGGGGATCCCACACAATGGACATAACCAGTCCCTCGGCCCATGTCTCTTGGACACATCCACCCCCGAAGGGAGCCAATCGCGCAGCAGCTGCCAAACAAAAAAAATTGTCTTCAGCGGGAGAGGAGCCTTCCAGAGGGGCTTGGTCCACGGGAGGGCCGTGCGGCCAAAAAGGGCCTGATTGGCCGAGCTAACCGAGAAAGACCCGGACGGAGTAAGGCTCAAAGACACCCTATCGGGTTCGTCAGCCAAGGAGTCCGGGAGCTCCGCCCTAAGTTCTCTCCAAGCTTCAGTTTCCTCCGGGCCGAAGGTACGACGGAATGATATGTTCCATGTACCTTCTCGAGCCGCAGCGGATACCCGAAGCGCTGGATCAGAACAAATGGAGAAGAAGCTCGGGTATACCTCCTGTAAGAGACGCTCCCTGAGCCAGGAGTCTAGCCAGAACATGGTACCCTTCCCATTCCCAATAGAGACCACGACCCCAAGCCAGATCTCGTTCTTGATCTCCTGGACGGAGTGCCAGAACTGGGAGCCATCCCGCCGGTCGTAGTCCAGAAGGGTCCGACCTCTCAGGTACTTGGCCTTAATGAGTTTGAGCCAGAGGCCCCCATCATCACGTAGAATTCGCTACTCATCTAAGCATCAGGGCCGTATTGAACTGGCGGGATGCAAGGATACCTATGCCCCCAAATTTCTTGGGGGCGCAAATATCTGCCCACTTGACCATGTTGTACTTCTGGCGTCCCAAGGGGTCTTGCCAGAAGAACCTAGATAGCTCCTTGTCAAATGCCCCATGCACCCCCTCTGGGAGGAGATACATGCCCATCATATACATGGGTAAGATGGACATGCAGGAGTCAATCAAGACAGTCTTGCTACCTTTAGACGTGAATCTCCCACACCAAGGTTCAGACCTTGAGCGCACCCAGTCCACAAGCGAGTCCAGGTCCCTGATAAGGATCCTGGTGTCACGGACCGGTATCCCTAGATACGTGATGGGGAAGGAGGAAAGCCGACAATTGAAGTTGTCAGCTATCCTCTGCTGCTCGTCCTGAGAGAACCCTAGTGCGATAATCTCGCATTTGTAGAAGTTGATCAGAAGCCCCAATATTTCCTGAAAGCATAGGAGGAGGAACTTGAGGTTCGCAATATCTAGAGTCGAGCCTTCAATCATGATCATTGTGTCGTCTGCGTATTGGAGCTGGGTGATGCCACCCTAGAATGAGGTGTCCGACCACTACGGAGATGTGGCCAGCTTCCTTGGCTTTTTCAAGCATTCTGCGAGGGAGTCCACCACCGCGTTGAAGAGGAGGAGGACAAGGGATCTCCCTGTCTAACACCACAAGATGGGTGAAAGTAGGCCCAATCAGGCCGTTGATGTTAATCGCGTTGCTCCCGGTCATGATGAATTGCATTACCCGGGTGATCAGGCGATTGCCAAATCCCCGTTTTATGAGGACCTGCCGAAGAAACCGCCAGTCCAGACGGTCATAGGCCTTCTGGAAGTCTAGCTTCAATAAGATGCCCTTCAACCTTCTGGACTTGATCTCGTGGATAATCTCATGGAGGGCCAAGATCCCATCATGTATGAATCTGCCCTTGAGGAAGGCAAATTGATACTGGTGGGTGAGGCGCTACATGACCGGGGCAAGGCGAGAGGCGCAGACTTTCACGAAGATCCGTTGAATGACATTTAGGACCGTAATGGGCCTAAATTGGTGAATGTCTGAGGCCCATATCACTTTAGGGATCAGGGTGATAACACCAAGATTCAGCCGTCCCATCACGAGAGTCCCCGTGTAGAATTCCTAGAACATTAGCATGATGACAGGTTGTAGTTCCCTCCAGAACAGCTGTGTTCGCATCTCCCTAGAGGAGCCAGTTCTGGCGGCTGCGTTGCCGCCAGAACAGCTCCTCCCCTTGTATATCTCAACTAGAGAAGTCTCTAAGGCTTAATGGTGGGACCACTCGTCTGCTGAGAGGCCCACCGAGTCTTCCGCCAGGTCAAGGGCGCGGATCTCCTCCATCAAAGCACCCTTCTGGAGTATCGTCGCTGTGCCCAAATTTCCCCCCAACCCCTCATGAATTGGCGGGAAATTTTAGTGCAATGGTGCCAAACGTCCACCACATTGAATCGTCTAGGGGGAGTCGCCGCAGCTGCCAGCCATTTGGCCTGTACCACTTCCACAAAACCTGGCTGGTGAAGCCAGAAGTTTTCAAAGTGGAAACAGTTCAGCCATGGTAGGGATCTCCCCCTATCTATAGAAACAGTGGGACGTGGTCCGAGCCTACCCTGGTAATGGCGCGGATGGAGCAGAGAGGGAAAGCAACCTCCCAATCCACTGAGACCAACACGTGGTTGAGGACACTCCTGACAGGCTCGGCTCTATTGTTCGTCCACGTGAAACAGGCTCCCACTCGCATGATATCTCTAAGAGCAAGGTCAGCGATGCAATCGTTGAACATCCTCATGCGCGGGACATCCATGTTGCGGGAGCTCTTGTCTTCAGGGGAGCGAATCAGGTTGAAGTCGCCTGCCACAACAACCGGGATGGTGCAGCGCTCAACCTTGTCCTTTAGTTCCTCTAGGAGAGCTGGGGACCGACTATGGTCCGCGGGGCCATATACGATGATGACCTCCCATCGGAGGTTGGATCGTCTATGGGTGAGGGACATGCTCACAAAAAATTCCCCGCGGTCCATACCCTCCACCTTGAAGGTATCCTCCTTGGTGCAAAGGAGGATACCCTCAGAGTGTTCCGATGCCGGGAGCCAGTTCCAAGCAAACTTTTGACACGACAAACCCTAGAGTTCCGAGATCTGGAAGTATTGTTTGATTGTCTCTTGGAAGCCCACGATGTCAACATTCTCCTGTCACATGTAATCCTTTATTTGGCGTTTACGACCATCATTACCAAACCCCCTAATGTTCCAAATGAGCGCTATGATTGCTGGCCAATTCATTGGATAACATTCTTGGGTTTGGTCCCCTTATGGGGGAAGGATCGTGTCTTATCGGCTGGCGGAGGCCTGGAGCTCGGTCTCGGCGGCCTCCCTAGAGACCCCCCAACTAGGGGGGTCTCCTGGGAGGCGGTCGGGTGGCGCTGATGAGGAGAACCCACCATCCTGGATCCGGGATCAGATGTCCTAGTTCCTGGCGGTGTCGAGGTTTCCCCCTGCCGTCGTGCAGCACGTGCACGAGCAGCAGCGAGGGACCCCTTGTAAATCTCCCTAGCTCTAATCGCCTCGATATTTTCGAGCCTCGGGCCTCGCTTCCCACGAAATACCAAGCCGCTGTCCGCTGCCACTTGCGCGAGGTGATTAATTGGGGAATCATCTAGGACCGAGAACCCGGAGCCCGAGGGAGGGGGGTGGGAGGGAGGGGGCAAGGAAACGGGGTTTTCTAGGGTGTACCCGAGTCAAGGTTGTGGGATGCAGTCCTCTGGGAAGCCAGCTGGGACACCGTGGGCACCACCCCCGGGCTCTCCGCCCTGACACGTGCCAGACACACACTGTGGCGCGAGGGTGGAGGCACGGGGTGGGGGGGGTCGGGGCTGACATGCCTTGTGGCCAGCAGCAGGAGTGATGGGAAAGACCGCCACTGGCTCGTTAGTGTGGAGAGCCAGGGTCACTAGGACCGACTCTGGAGACCCCCTAGGCGAGGCTGGAGTGGAGCCCGGGGACAGAGCATAGCAGAGGACTCCTGGAGAGCGAGGTAATGAGGGTGCGGTGACCACCATCCCCACACTCTCGGAGTCTCTGTCTGTCTCCTCCTGCGCCTCCTCTAGGGCCTCGTCGAGGACCTCCACGGTGGGAGGGTCCATGTCCATGTGACCGGTGAACCTCTCGGACTGCCTAAAGTTGGAGTCGTACTGCGTGATCTAGATGTTGGGAGAGCCCTGCGAGGGAGGCACCAAGGGCAGCTGGTGGGACACAGACAGTGCAGCTGAGGTCGTGGCCGCGGGCGATGGCGCCGAGAGGGAAGGCACCGGGGTCTGAGACTCCCTTCCAAGCTCGTCGTCGCCGGAGTCCTCGCCCGATGAGGTCCCCCCACCTATGGAGTGACCGTCGGAAAGGGGGGTCCAAGGAAGGGCGAGGGGGTCCGCCAGCGGCCTGGTCCTCATCCAGCTTAACTGTAAGGATCCTCCCCTCCGTACCGAAGTATAAGGGAGGGAGGGGCCCTAGTAGTAGAGGCGGGTCTGGGCAGAGCACCTGCATGCGGCTCAAGCAAGACCCCGCGCGAGAAGCCTCGTCCACCGTCACCAACTTTCCCAACGCCTGGGAAACAAGCTCAAGGATGGGCAAAGTCCGCACCCTCTCCTCCTCAGGGAAGCCGAGGATCTGAACCCACACTGTAGTGAGAGTCGAGGTCGTCGCAGGTGGGCAGTCGAGGGCTCAATGGAAATCTGCACCTTGTTGATCGGGAGGGTGAGTGCGGTACTGCACGCACTGATGGAGAGAATCTCGGCCGACGGGAAGGTCACTGCGAACTGGGACGGAGAGATCTCCCGGGCGCTCCAGGTATGGCCCGGCATCATCTGCCGCAGCTCCTCCTGGATGAGCTCCGCAGAGATCACCACCGAGTCTAGGATCTCCTGTCCCGCAACAACGGTGACCACCGCCAGGTTCTTGGGCACCATCATCGCCACCCCTCCGATATCGATGTAGTAGAATCCCCCACAATGGAGTGCGCGAGGTACTCCAGCTGCTGGGAGGCCCAGCGCGGGAGGGGGGCTTCGAGGTGCGAGGCGCTGGTCCCAGGGGCCGAGGCGGCCTTCTTCTTCTTCTTCTTCTTATTTTTCTTCTTCGCCGTGCTCAGTCGGCACCGGAGACTTGTCGCAGCGAGGGGAGAACGGACGTGGAGCCTCCCTATCCCGACGCCAGTCCGACGCAGCCCTCCCCGCATCGTCACGAGGGCCAGCACCCTGCAGCAGCTCGTCCCTGAGTCGCTGCTCCATGCGGCGACCCTCCGGTGATGGTTTCATGCGGGCGTCGTCGTGACTCGAGCGGCCGCGGCCCTCCTGCGTATGCTGGTCCCCATAGGGAAGCGACCTGCCATGCCCCTGGAGCTGGTGGGGAGAGGGTGCACGCCTCGGTGACCGAGGTTGGGACGGGGAGCGGCGACCCGGCGGCCAGTAGGGCGGCGCCCGGGCCTGGCGCGCCGGCGAGGCCCGGCGGAGGGGGGATCTGCGGTGAGCGGGTGGCGGGAGGGGGCTGCGCGGCCGCTTGCGAGACACCACCTCATCGTAGGTCATCGCGCCTGCATTTCCCAGTGCGGGGGGAGAGGCGGCACACGTCGGGGAGGTCAGGGTCGAGGGATTGCGGCGGGACGGCGTTGGGGTGGAGGAGGAACTGTTGGGGATCGGGACCACCCTGTGGGACCAAGAACAAACCCTAATGGGCTGGGGCCTAGCCGACGCGCGCGCGGACGCGAGGGGGGCCGCTTTGCATGGGCCTAGGCTGGCCCAAGTATTCCTAGCCCGTTGGACAATCCTCCCAGAGACGCGCGTCCGGGACCGGGAATGGGCCGACAACAGGCCCAATTCCCACCAGCGGCCCACCCAGGGAGGAGGAGCCCTGCACCTGCCGCGCATGAGGCAGAGGCGCCGCCGGGAGAGCAGGGTCCGACGCCGGCGCCGGCGAGGGTGGGATCTCCAGGGGGATCCCCTGTGATGCCTCCCTCAACGCGCTAGTACCAGTCCCCTCCCTCCACGGTAGCGGCCCACGCGCCGGTTGCGAGCGCCTCTTCCGCGGCGGAGCCGACCCACCCGCCGGCGGAGGGGGAGGAGGACGGCGAGCCTTCGAGGCCGATTTGGAGGGCCGGGCGGGGCGGGCCATCAACATGAACTCCGCCAGCGTGGGAGAGGCCGGGGGAGAGCATCGACGGGCAGCCTCCACCGCCGCCTGCTCCTCCTCCGCTTCCTCGTTGGCGATATCCGCCCAGCAACAACCGCGCAGGTACCCAGGGTCGCGTTCCGCGCCTCGCGATGGCGACGTCGAGGGCCTCCCCGTCATTTGGTGCGCGACGCCACTGTCCCGGGGCTTCCGCGCTGATTCCTGCAGAGGAAAGGGAGTGGCTTTCGCCGAGGAGGGGGAGCATACCTGCCCGTGAGCACCGGCGACGCCGGCGGCGTCTGCGGGGACGACATCAGCTGCAATTCCCAACGCCCAGGTTGAGCGCGCGCAGAGGAGAAGGCCCGGCCGTGGCGGCACAGCTCGGACGGTGACGCGCCTGCGGAGCCACGCGGATGAGAAGAAGGAGAACGCGATACCAGGGGGACGGAGGAGGGCGGCGTCCAGGTCTCCGATCACGGCCGGGAGAGGAGGGCGCCGGCGAGCTAGGGGCAGGCGCGCGAGGCTGGTTCAAACTCCCCATCTTGCTTATCTTTTCGCTCACCCCTCGGTTTTCTTAGGGTATCTTATTATATAGTCTATCTACAAATAATGTTGGCTTCTTGATCATTTAAAATTACACTCTTTTGTGAAAAAAAAGGATACAATTCGTCTGCCGGAGGAAATTTGACATGCTCTCGGTCTTGTGGTAAAATCAAAGTTTTGTTCCCATTTGGCCTAGAAGATGGTTGTTCCGCAAGGAAGGAATTTACATTAAACTGCTCAGACTCGTCAGCATCCAAGCTAGTAACAACAGTGCAACAACATATGCATATCACCAACATTGATACAAATGAGGGGTACTTCGATACGGCACACAGCTATTATGACAAACTCCACATTGATCCACTGTACATTTATTATCAGTACTCAAATAGAGTGCAATGGGTCGTCGCGAATCTAACCTGCCAAGAGACTCATCGCAATTCCTCCACATATGCATGTGTTAGCCAACAACAGCAAATGCTTGGCCTTCAACACGACAGAAGGTGACAGCGCGGGTTATCGTTGTAAATGCAAGGATGAATATAATGGAAACCCATACATTACCGGCCCTGATGGCTGTCATGGTATGTCGACCCTTTCTTGTTGTCGTCGTAGTAGATAGGGTTAATTGTAAGCTCGTATGCATTGTCCATCACATCATATATCTTTGTTGTTATATGTCGTATATCTGCACAGAAAGGGAAATTTAATTGTTTCTTATGATTTAATACATCTGTTTCTGTGTTTCCAAAGAAAGTATCATTTTTTTAATTCTTGACTAGCTGTAGTATCCATGTAAACAATGGTGCCGGTGTTTCAGAAAACAAAAACACAATGATGCCAATAAATTCTTCCAGTTTTAATATTATGTAGTACTCACTAACATATGTTACATATTGATCAGTAGAATTTATTTTCTTAGGTTTTCATAAAAATCTCATGTTCTATCTTTTCTACTATGCAGATATTAATGAGTGCAAGAAACCAGGCAAGTGTCCAGAAATATGCCAGAACACTAATGGAAGTTACTACTGTAAAAACTGCACTGCTGGAACTGAATACAACACTGAAGAAATGAAATGCATTCGGTCGAGAAGGCAACCTACGCTCTTGGGTGACTTTTGTACTCCCTTAAGTTTCTCTATGAACACAACCACACAATATGAAACCGTTATTAAGGCGTATCACCATTCATTTCAGGTGTTGCTATTGGACTTAGTGTCGGATTCGGAATTTTACTTCTTGGCATAGGTGCAATGCTTCTCATCCGGAGATGGAGAAGAAACATCCAGAAGCAACTGAGAAGGAAGTACTTTACAAAGAATCGTGGCCTTCTTCTAGAACGATTATTATCATCAAATGAAGATGCAAGTGAAAGGACAAAGATTTTCTCTTTGGAAGAGCTAGAGCAAGCGACAAATCACTTTGATCATACGCGAATTCTTGGCCGTGGAGGGCATGGCATGGTATACAAAGGCATCTTATCTGATCAGCGTGTGGTGGCTATAAAGAAAGCTAAGTCCATTAAGCAATGCGAGATTGATCAATTCATCAATGAGGTTGCCATCCTTTCACAGATTAACCACCGAAACATCGTAAAGCTTTACGGATGCTGCCTTGAAACTGAGGTCCCACTCCTAGTGTATGATTTTGTTCCTAATGGTTCATTGTTTGACATTCTTCATTCTGGTTCAAGCAACAACTTTTTTTTGTGCTGGGATGACTGCTTAAGAATTGCTGCAGAAGCTGCGGGAGCGCTCTACTATCTCCACTCCGCGGCTTCCATATCAGTTTTCCATCGTGATGTCAAGTCATCTAACATACTCCTAGATGCAAACTACAACGCAAAAGTTGCTGACTTTGGTGCCTCAAGATTGGTGCATATAGACGAAACTCATGTTTCCACAAACGTACAAGGCACGTTTGGGTACCTAGATCCAGAATATTGCCAAACTCGGCAGCTAAACGAGAAAAGTGACGTTTACAGTTTTGGTGTTGTGCTCTTAGAGCTGCTTCTCAGAAGGAAGCCTATTTTCACTGGTGAGACAGGATCACCTCAGAATTTATCTAGTTTCTTTCTTGAGGAGATGATGAATAGGCCATTAAAAGAGATAGTGGCAGCTAAAGTTCAGGAAGAAGCAACTGAGGAAGAAATTACCAGTGTTGCCTCTCTGGCAGAGATGTGCTTACAGCTCCATGGTGAAGGAAGACCAACCATGAAGACAGTGGAGATGTGGTTGCAGCATCTGCATGCGAATAGGTTGAAGACAATCTGTGGCACTCCAGAAAATCATGGAGGTATGCAGTCAGGTAACACAACTGATCCAATATATGCAGACAGCCAGCGTTGTTACAGCTTGGAGCAAGAGTTCATTTCATCTGCTAGCATACCACGTTAAATGTGTTCATCCATTTTTGGGTGCTCATCCTGCTACGTATTTATAAGTGATTCCATATCCCTGTGTCATATCAGATAGTCATGTTGTGTAGTATAAACTCTCTTTTTTTCTTAGTTGAATAAGCGGTCATGCAGTGTGCGTATGTTCACGCCTTGGCCCGTAGTGTTTGTAATTTCAGTTATCTAGATAGGATCATGGCTGAATTGTTATTGCGCTCATTGGAGGATGGCATGCCTAGCAAGACCAATTATGTCCAGTAGTAGACTGTAATCTTGGGGCTCCACTGAAGCCGTATTAATAATATAATTAGTAATTTTGGAAGACTTGTACTCATAAATTCAGTACTTACCAATATGATACTATATATGATCTCGTTTTTCCAGCTACCGAAAGGTGTTTTAAAGAAAGTGGATTATTTTCATTCAAGATTCTTTTAGCTAGAGGATAGCGAGAAAAAGAAATATCGACTGGCCAGATGAAATATGGTTTGCTGACCGAAAGAATATGGTGGACTAGGCATATATGATTTGCAAGTAAAACCACCACACTTCTAGGTAAATGCCTTTTCAAACTTCTTACAGAAGATGATGTTTGGCAAACCATTCTATGAAGAAAGTATGTTGGCTTCAAATCTGTGTATCAAGTGATATGGAAACCCTGTGATTCACACTTTTAGGCTGGACTAGTGGCATCCAAAAAATATTTCTTCTGTTTTGGTGCTTTTAATATTAAGGATTGATTACTGATTAGGTTCTGAAAAGATAAATGGCTTGGCCAAATTTTCCATCGTGAATAATATCTAACTCTATACTCGATTGTTAGACACAAAGAGGATACATTATCCACAAAAATGGAATCCAATCCTCCTAATGTGTCTTTTAGAAGAAGTCTCATAGGTCCTAGACTGGTATCTTGGAACAATCTTTTATCGAGATTATCCATGATACAACTGTATGAGGGTATGGATGAATTCAAAAATAAATTACTATATACTGGTAAATTTTCTATTGATTCAATGTATAAAGCTTTGATCCAACCTGATATTTCAGTTGATGATAATAGTAGACGCCCAGGCCCAAGGAAGGAGCCCAGTTCCGGCGAGGACTCGCGGGGCCACTGGAAATGGTGTCATCATGGCCGTGGCGGCGAGGTAGTGGAGCACGAGGAGCGCCTCCGACAGAGACACGACGAGGACCACGGTGCCCATGCAGGCGACACCGCACGTGAACCCGAGCTCGCTCCTATCGTGCGGCCGGCTCCGCCGTCGTGAATACGTCGCTGCCACCGGCGTTCTTGATGTCCGCCATGTAGCACGACAATGCAATCCCGCCCTTAGGAGGGGGCCCTGGCACCATCTCGGGCATCCATATATTGGAGATTCGTGCTAACATATTTATGGAACACCCCTCCTATCTTACTTTTTTGAGTCCATCAAAGTTTTGCTTCTTGGTCCCTACTGTTTTCATGTTTTATACATATTTCGTCGTTATATGAAACCCTACATATGTTACACTGAGAACATGTTTCTTCAAACAATCTGCTGTACTTTTTTCTTTTTCACCTCATTTTTTTCAACTCATTTTTTCTCGTAAAATTTCATAAATATTGAAAAATAATTGATGTACTTTTTTTTTCAAGAATATGTTTCTTCAAACAATCCACACTATTTTCTTTCAAGAATATGTTTCTCCAAAGAATCTGTTGTACTATTTTCTTTCAAGAATATGTTTCAACAATAATTTCCATACACGATGTTTCATAGAATATTAAAAAATTCACACAAGTTCTGCACATGTTTCTTCAAAGAGTCCAAGAAACATACATAATTCGTATAAACAAGATTCATTACAGATTCTTGACACATACAAGATTCATTATAGATTCTTAGCATTTTTATACAAGATTGATGACACATACAAGATTCTGCACATGGTTCCTGGAAGAGGTATCTAGTTTACTCCCTGTGTATTCTATGAGCAATCAAGGTTTACATCAAATCATACATGTTTCATTCAAGGTTGACATCAAATCCATAGAACAAATAAATCTTGACACATGCAAGATTCATTACAGACTATTAGCATTTTTTGAGTGAATCAAGATTCACACAAGAACCATTTCATGAACAAACAAAATGAACAAGATCTACAAAATACGCTAGTGTATTTCCAAAATTCATACAAAATGAGCCAAGAATGAACAAGATCCATCAAAGATTCATACAAAATCGCATGAACTAGAACCGGATCCAAACAAAAAATACAAAAGCATGAAGAAAAAAAGAAAGGAAAAGGAGCAAAAATAAAAGAACAAATAAAGGAATAGGAGAGGCCTCCAATCCTCCAGATCTGGTCGGAGCCGGAAAGCCGCATAGCCAGGGAAGGAGGTCGGGATGGGGGAGACGGAGGCGCGCTAGGACCTCCTCCACCAGGCTAGTCGCGGTTTCCGCGCGTGGAGGGGCGGCCGCTGCGCGTGGTAGTCGATGGGCGTGCCGGAGCTAGGGAGGGGGCCAGCGGTCGCACGTTGTTGTCATCAGCCAATGAGGTGGAGGAGTGGTCGGGGCTACGGCACGGCCGCTCTTCGTCGTCGACTCCGGCGCGTCCCCCGCGTTCCTGGGCTAGGGAGGGGGCCGCACGCGGTGGGAGGGGAGAGCGTGTGGCGGCGCTGGGAGGGGAGAGTGTAGGGGTTCGTAGCATGGAAAACAAAAAATTTCTACCACATGCAAACAAACAAGCCAAGATCTATCTACTAGATTGTAGCAACGAGTCAATATAATAACTCACCCTCGAAGATTTCAAAGTGGTTAACGAGAGCGGATTCTCGTGGGTGATGTAGTCGTACTCTTGCCGATCTCAAGATCGTGTAGACGATCCTTCCGGCGCTGCGTTCCGGCAGCGCTCCCGCAGCCGGTCACACGTTCGGTACTCGATGAAGACCTTCCTCTCCCTTGTTCCAGCAGGCAGCGGAGGTTGTAGCACTCTCCTCGCGATTCCGGCAGCACGACGACATGATACCGGAAGTAGAGGGGAGATCTTACAGGGCTTCGCCTTAAGCCGAAGCGAGTATGGTGGACTATGAGAGAGGCCTTTGCTATCTAGGGTTTAGATGCACCAAGGAGAGAGGGATAGGCCGGCGACTAGGGCAAGGGGAGGCCCCAACTCGGCGGCTTGGGAGAAAACCCTAGGGCGGCGGCGGCTGCAGGAGGGCCGGCGGCTAGGGTTAGGGTTTTGGTGGGGCAAGGTGTAGGTCTAGAGGGGCAGACCTGCCCCTCCTTTTATAGGTGGGAGGGCGCGGCCAAGGGGAAGGGAGTCCTCCCCCAAGTCGGCCTCCTTGGCCGGCGGTGTAGGGAGGAGGACTTCCTCCCCAAGTAGGTTTCCTACTCTCCCTCCACCAAGCAAACTTGCCGTTTGACTTTTCAAATTGGCGTTTGACTTTTCAAACTAGGATTTGATTTATCCCTTTATTTTGCTCAGCGATGACACCTAGTACATGATGCAATCATTCCAACTTGTTATGACACATTCATGTACCCTTCCCCTCCGGAGTGCCGGACCTTCCGGACCCTTCTAGAACATTCCCGATGAAAACACCGGAATCATTCTCCAACTCCGAAACAGGACTTTCCTTATATGAATCTTATTCTCCGGACCATTCCGGATCTCCTCGTGATATCCCGGATCCCATCCGAGACTCTGAACAACATTCGGTCTCTTATTCATCATTCCATAACTACTCAACAACATCGAATCCTTAAGTGTGTCTCCCTACGGTTCGTGAATTATGCGGACATGATCGAGACACTTCTCCGAACAATAACCAATAGAGGAATTTGGAAATTCATATGGCTCCCACATATTTCTACGATTACTTTGCGATCGAATGAACCACTTACATACGATACCAATTTCCCTTTGTCTCACGATAGTTTACTTATCCGAGGTTTTGATCGTCGGTATCTCTGCATACCTAGTTCAACCTCGTTACTGACAAGTACTCTTTTCTTGTTCTCGTGATATGTGATCCCTTGTGAGCCAGTCACATGCTTGCAAGCCAATTAGATGACATTCCACCGAGAGGGCCTAGAGTATATCTATCCGTCATATGGATGGACAAATCCCACTCTTGATCCATGTGTCTCAACTCATACTTTCCGAACACTCAATGCCACCTTTATAACCACCCAGTTACGATGTGGTGTTTGATGTCATCAAAGCATCCTTCCGGTGATGGTGATAAGCATGATCTCATGGTCGAAGGAATTATGTTACTATGTATCAGAAAGCATATAGCAATTGAACTATTAAAATGACTTGATCTTTATGCTACGCTTATCTATAGGAGTATGTCCATCATACCATTCTCCTAACGATATGATCTTGTTGTTAATAACATCTCAATGTTCATGATAGGGAAACCACAATCATTTATTAACCAACAAGCTAGTATTATGAAGATGCTTTACCAGGGACTCTAATTTAGTTTACAAATCACACAAGTATTAATGTTTCCTTGTTAATATTGTTATAGCATGAATGTAAACATTTTTCATAAACACAAAGATATAATAATAACTACATTTATTATTGCCTCTAGGGCATATCTCCAACAGTCTCCCACTTGCACTAGAGTCAACTAATCTAGATTACATGGTAATATACCGAACACCCATGGCAGTTTGGTGTTGGTCATGTTTTTCCCTCGGGAGAGGTTTAGTCAACGGATCCGCCACATTCAGATCTGTGTATACTTTGCAAATCTTTATGTCACCATCTTGGACATGTCCTTGAATAGCGTGAAAACGTAGCTTGATGTGCTTCAGCTTCTTGTGTGACCTTGGTTCTTGCGCATTGGCTATGGCGCCCATGTTATCACAATAGATAGACATTGGGTCCAGCGCACTTGGAACCACACCGAGCTCTGTAATGAACTCCTTCATCCATATCGCGTCTTGTGAAGCCTCCGAAGCAGCTATGAATTCCGATTCAGTTGAAGATCTCGCCACAACGCTTTGCTTTGCACTCCTCCAGCTAACTGCTGCACCATTCAAAGTAAATACGTATCCAGATTGTGATTTAGAATCATCCGGATCGGTGTTCCAGCTAGCATCGGTGTAACCATTAACAACGAGTTGTTCATCACCTCCATAAGAAAGAACCATATCCTTAGTTCTTCTCAAGTACTTAAGGATGTTTTTGACCGCTGTCCAATGATCCACTCCTGGATCACTTTGATATCTGCTAGTTAAACTAACATCATATGCAATGTCGGGTCTAGTACATAGCATGGCATACATTAGAGATCCTATGGCTGAGGCATAGGGAGTCTTACTCATCCTTTCTCTATCTTCTGCCGTTGCTGGACTTTGAGTTTTACTCAAGGTCGTATTGAGAAACATGGGCAAGAACCCTTTCTTGCTATCTTCCATTCCAAACCTCTTGAGAACTTTGTCCAAATATGTACTTTGTGACAATGATATTAGGCGTCTCGATCTATCTCTATAAATCTTTATGCCTCATATATAAGCTGCTTCGCCAAGATCTTTCATTGAAAAACTATTATTCAAATATTCCTTGACACTATTAAGAAGGTCTACATCATTCCCAATCAACAATATGTCATCTACATATAGTATTAAGAATGCTACAGAGCTCCTACTCACTTTCTTGTAAATACAAGCTTCTCCATAAGTTTGCATAAAACCAAAACTTTTGATTACCTTATCAAAACGTTGATTCCAACTTCGGGATGCTTGCTTCAATCCATATATGGACCGTTGAAGTTTGCATACCTTGTTAGCATCTTTAGGATCGACAAAACCTTTGGGTTGCATCATATACAACTCTTCATCAATGTATCCATTGAGGAACGCTGTTTTGACATCCATCTGCCATATCTCATAATCATAGTATGCAGCGATTGCTAACAAAATCCTCACACTTTAGCTTCGCTACTGGTGAGAAAGTCTCATCGTAGTCAACTCCTTGAATTTGTCGAAACCCTTTTGCGACAAGTCGAGCTTTATAGATAGTAACATTACCATCAGCATCTGTTTTCTTCTTGAAAATCCATTTTTCTCGACAGCCTTCCGGCCATCCGGTAAGTCCACCAAAGTCCATACTTGGTTTTCATACATGGATCCAATTTTGGATTTCATGGCTTCTTGCCATTTATTGGAATCTGGGCTCATCATCGCTTCCTCATATGTCGCAGGGTCATCGGTGTTGTCCACCAACATGACACTCATAACGGGATCATACCAATCAGGAGTGCTACGAGTTCTCGTTGACCTGCGAGGCTCTGTAGCAACTTCAACCGAAGTTTCATGATCATCATCATTAGCTTCCTCTCTTATTGGTGCAGGCACCACAGGAACTTCTTCCGGTGCTGTGCTACTCACAAGTTCGAGAGAAGGTTCGACAACCTCATCGAGGTCTACTTTCCTTCCAGTCACTTCTTTCGAGAGAAATTCCTTCTCTAGAAAGGATCCATTCTTGGCAACGAAGATTTTGCCTTCGGATCTATGATAGAAGGTATACCCAATAGTTTCCTTTGGGTATCCTATGAAGACGCCTTTTTCCGCTTTGGGTTCAAGCTTGTCCGGCTGTAACTTCTTTACATAGGCTTCACAACCCCAAACTTTAAGGAACGACAATTTAGGTTTCTTCCCAAACCATAATTCATATGGTGTCGTTTCAACGGATTTAGATGGTGCCCTATTTAAAGTGAATGCGGCTGTTTCTTATGCATAACCCCAAAATGATAGCGGTAAATCTGTAAGTGACATCATAGAACGAACCATATCTAAGAGAGTTCGATTACGACGTTCGGACACACCATTACGCTGTGGTGCTCCCGGCGGTGTCAATTGTGAAAGTATTCTGCATTTCTTCAAATGCTCGCCAAACTCGTAACTTAGATATTCACCTCCACGATCAGAACGTAGAAATTTAATCTTCGTGTTACGTTAATTCTCTACCTCACTTTGAAATTCCTTAAACTTCTCGAAAGTTTCGGACTTATGTTTCATGAAATAGATATACCCATATCTACTCAAGTCATCCGTGAAGGTAAGAACATAACGATAACCACCGCGCGATGCTACACTCATCGGACCACACACATCGGTATGTATAATTTCCAATAAGTCCGTAGCTCGCTCCATCATACCAGAAAATGGAGTCTTAGTCATTTTACCCATCAGACATGCTTCGCATCTTTCAAGTGATTCAAGAAGTCCATCGGAATGGAGGTTCTTCATACGCTTCACTCCAATGTGACCAAGACGACAATGCCACATATAGGTCGAGTTATCGCTCAATTTCAAACGTTTAGCTTCAATGTTATTAATATGTGTATTTCCACTATCGAGATTCAATAAGAATAGACCATCTATCAAAGGTGCATGTGCATAAAACATATTACTCATATAAATCGAACAACCATTATTCTCGGACTTACAAGTAACCGTCTCGCAATAAACAAGATCCCGATATAATGTTCATGCTTAACATAGGCACCAAATAACAATTATTTAAGTATAAAACTAATCCCGATGGTAGATGAAGAGGTAGCGTGCCGACCGCGATCACATCAACCTTTGATCCATTTCCAACGCACATCGTCACCTCGTTCTTCGCTAGCTTCTATTTATTCTGCAGCACCTGTTTCGAGTTACAAATATGAGCAACCGAACCAGTATCAAATACCCAGGCACTACTATGAGTACTAGTGAGATACACATCAATAACATGTATATCGTATATACCTTTCTTCTTGATGTTGCCGTTCTTCAAATCCGCCAAGTACTTTGGGCAATTCTGCTTCTAGTGACCCTGTCCCTTGCAGTAAAAGCACTCAGTATCAGGCTTAGGTCCAGCCTTGGTCTTCTTCGTCGGTGCGGCAACTTTCTTACCACCCTTCTTGAAGTGTCCCTTTTGCTTAGACTTGCCTTTCTTGAATTTGGTGGTCTTATTGACCATCAACACTTGGTGCTCTTTCTTGATCTCCACTTCTGCAGATTTTAACATGGAGAAGAGTTTTGGCAACTGCTTGTTCATGCTTTGCATATTGTAGTTCATCACAAAGTTCTTGTAACTTGGTGGTAGTGATTGGAGGACACGGTAAATTCCCAAAGCATTAGGAATCACTATACCCAAGCTTTGGAGTTTGTTTGCGTGCCCAGACATCTTAAGCACATACTCACTGACGGAGCTTCCCTCTTGCATCTTGCAGTTAAAGAACTTTTCAGAAGCCTCATAGCTCTCAACTGCCGCGTGAGGCTCAAATATCAATTTGAGTTCACGGACAATATCATGTGGGTCTGAATTCTCAAACCTTTTCTGAAGCTCCGATTCCAAACCATACAAGATAGCACATTGAACTGTGGAGTACTGATTCTTCCGAGCGAGGTAAACATTCTTTACTTCATCGGTAGCATCAGCTGCAGGCGGGTCACCCAGCGGTGCATCCAGCACATAGGTCAAATTACCAGCATTGAGGACAATCCTCAAATTGCGGAACCAATCCGCGAAGTTGCTTCCATTGTTTTTCAACTTTTCTTTCTCTAGGAACGCATTAAAATTGATGGTAGGGGCCGCCATTGATCTACAACATATTTGCAATAACTTAGACTAAGTTTATGACAAATTGAGTTCTAATTAATAGTTAAATTAATCTAGGTGAACTCCCACTCAAAAAAATATCCCTCACATCGTTTTAGTGATCACACGAACCAGATCCACCACATCAAAACCGATCATCACGAGAGTTGATGTAGCTTAAATGGCGAACAATCGACATGTTCATCATATCTACTATATGATTCATGCTTTACCTTTCGGTGATCCGTGTTCCGAGACCATGTCTGTACATGCTAGGCTCGTCAAGATCAAACCTTAGCTTCCGCATGAGCAAATATGGCTTGCTCACGTTGTATACACTTGCAGAATCTAACACACCCGATCATCATGTGGTGCTTCGAAACAACAAGCTTTAGAAATGGTGCTTACTAAGGATGAACACTTTAGAACTTGAAATTTATGTGCATGAGGGATCATCTTATAATGCTACCGTCGTTAACTAAGCAATACAAGATTCATAAGGATTAACATCACATGAAATTCATGATATGTGATATGATATGGCCTTTCTTCTTTGTGCTTCTGATCTCTATCTTCAAGCACGAACATGATCTCCATCATCACCGGCATTGCATCAAGGTCAATGACGCTGCTCCATGATTGTCGTCCACCAGCTTCAACTATTACAACTACTTTGAATAGACACGCGGGTCTTAACAGAAATTAAAGACAACGATATGGCTCCTACCGGTTGCCAACTTACAATAAGGACCATTGCATACATCAAATATAATCACAATCATGGCCATATCACATCATAGCACACCCCTGCAAAACAAAGTTAGACGCCTCTAATTTCTTTGCATATTTTACGTGGTTTGGGGCTTTCAATAAGTGTCGATCTAACTTACGAACAAGAACCACAAGTTGATGTTTAAACTATCAAGTGCCCGTTGTAAATTGGATCTATACTATAATGGGAGAGACAGACACCCGCAAAGCCACTTATGCAATACAAGTTGCATGTTGAGCGTGGAGCAAGTCTCATGAACGATGTCATGTAAGGTTAGCCCGGGCCGCTTCATCCCATCATACCACAAGATGCAAAGTACACAAGAAGCAATTGATAACAAAAGCACCACCGCCCACAATGACCATTGTGTTCTACTCGTGCAACAGATCTACATATAGACATGGCTCTTATACCACTGTAGGGGTTCGTAACATGGAAAACAAAAAAATTCTACCGCATGCAAACAAACAAGCCAAGATCTATCTACTAGATTGTAGCAACGAGTCGATAGAATAACTCACCCTCGAAGATTCCAAAGTGTTTAACGAGAGCGGATTCTCGTGGGTGATGTAGTCGTACTCTTGCCGATCTCAAGATCGTGTAGACGATCCTTCCGGCGCTGCGTTCCGGCAGCGCTCCCGCAGTTGGTCACACGTTCGGTACTCGATGAAGACCTTCCTCTCCCTTGTTCCAGCAGGCAGCGGAGGTTGTAGCACTCTCCTCGCGATTCCGGCAGCACGACGGCGTGGTACCGGAAGTAGAGGGGAGATCTTGCAGGGCTTCGCCTTGGCTATCTAGGGTTTAGATGCACCAAGCAGAGAGGGCTAGGCCGGCAGCTAGGGCAAGGGGAGGACCCCACTCGGCGGCTTGGGAGAAAACCCTAGGGCGGCGGCGGCTGCAGGAGGGCCGATAGCTAGGGTTAGGGTTTTGGTGGGGCAAGGTGTAGGTCTAGAGGGGCAGACCTGCCCCTCCTTTTATAGGTGGGAGGGCGCGGCCAAGGGGAAGGGAGTCCTCCCCCAAGTCGGCCTCCTTGGCCGGCGGTGGAGGGAGGAGGACTTCCTCCCCAAGTAGGTTTCCTACTCTCCCTCCACCAAGCAAACTTGTCGTTTGACTTTTCAAAATGGCGTTTGACTTTTCAAACTAGGATTTGATTTATCCCTTTATTTTGCTCAGCTATGACACCTAGTACATGATGCAACCATTCTATCTTGTTATGACACATTCATGTACCCTTCCCCTCCGGAGTGCCGGACCTTCCGGACCCTTCTAGAACATTCCCGATGAAAACACCGGAATCATTCTCCAACTCCGAAACAGGACTTTCCTTATATGAATCCTATTCTCCGGACCATTCCGGATCTCCTCGTGATATCCCGGATCCCATCCGAGACTCCGAACAACATTCGGTATCTTACTCATCATTCCATAACTACTCAACAACATCGAATCCTTAAGTGTGTCTCCCTACGGTTCGTGAATTATGCGGACATGATCGAGACACTTCTCCGAACAATAACCAATAGAGGAATCTGGAAATTCATATGGCTCCCACATATTTCTACGATTACTTTGGGATCGAATGAACCACTTACATACGATACCAATTTCCCTTTGTCTCACGATAGTTTACTTATCCGAGGTTTTGATCGTCGGTATCTCTGCATACCTAATTCAACCTCGTTACTGACAAGTACTCTTTTCTTGTTCCCGTGATATGTGATCCCTTGTGAGCCAGTCACATGCTTGCAAGCCAATTGGATGACATTCCACCGAGAGGGCCCAGAGTATATCTATCCGTCATATGGATGGACAAATCCCACTCTTGATCCATGTGTTTCAACCCATACTTTCCGAACACTCAATGCCACCTTTATAACCACCCAGTTACGGTGTGGTGTTTGATGTCATCAAAGCATCCTTCCGGTGATGGTGATAAGCATGATCTCATGGTCGAAGGAATTAGGTTACTATGTATCAGAAAGCATATAGCAATTGAACTATTAAAATGACTTGATCTTTATGCTACGCTTATCTATAGGAGTATGTCCATCATACCATTCTCCTAACGATATGATCTTGTTTTTAATAACATCTCAATGTTCATGATAGGGAAACCACAATCATTTATTAACCAACAAGCTAGTATTATGAAGAGGCTTTACCAGGGACTCTAATTTAGTTTACAAATCACACAAGTATTAATATTTCCTTGTTAATACTGTTATAGCATGAATGTAAACATTTATCATAAACACAAAGATATAATAATAACTACATTTATTATTGCCTCTAGGGCATATCTCCAACAGAGAGGGCATGGCGGTGCTGGGATAGGAGGCGGCGCTGGGGAGGCACTAGGAGGGGGCAGGGGCGGGTTAGGGTTGTGGGGGCCTTTTTTGAGTGTTATCTGAGTAGGGATGGATTGATTTTCCTATATATGGAAGGGTTAAAATGCAAAAAGTTTAGACCCTTTGACTAGTGGACTTTTACACGAATGTTGAATTAATCGACGGCTACCATGGTGCCAGGGGCCCCACCTAGGATTGGTAAATCTGCTCTCCGTCTTGTGGGTTTAAGCGAATTATAAGCAACAACGAGTTATCAGTTATGGCATCGTGATGGCTACGTATTCTCTGATGGTAATCGTATCTGGATAGGAACTTGAATTATGTTGGGCTTGAATATGGTGGGACAATAGCACGATCGAGCCCGCATCCGGGGGGGTGTGGCGCCAGTCGTCTCAGCTTTTGGTTTCTTCTGAACCTCCCGATTGAGCACCGACACTGCCATCTTGGTCACGGACACGGCTGAGTGTTTTGTCGACGAATCTTACTTTACGTCATATATGGTGCATAGCGATTGAACTACACTTCTTAGGCGGCATACATCTATGTTTATTGAAGTTTCTTCATTGATAATCCCTTATTATTTCTCAAAAGTAAGTACTGCAGTTGCAGCACCACTGCCCACCTTCTTCAGTCAACGAGAGAAGCCATGTTGGTTTGTAGTGGTCATTGTGCTAAACAAACAGATCTAGGAGACACAAAAACCTAATCCCGGAATGGCAAACACGAATAAAGAACTAACTGAGCATTTCTTTGGTCGAATATAGTTTTTGTGAGATTATTTGGCTGGGTCACGATGAAAAAAAACTGATACGGAAAACCTACGTACGCATGCGCACGCCTCTCGGGGGAGGCGGCACGGGCGGAGCCCTCAGCCGCCGCCGCCCCCGACTCCTCCTCCCACCTTTCCCCCGCTGCCACCGGATGACGCCGGCGGACAAAGTCCGGCCGGCCGACGGTGGCAACGGGTCTGCTTTCTCTCGTGGTGGCCTCTCCCCCGTAGGGAGCCCCTTGGACGTTCGAAGGTTGTCGCCCCGACGGCGATATGATGGCAGCGGGGTCTGGAAGCCGGGGCGGTGGCCTCGGGCTTTGATGGAGGCTCTCCCTTGGCGGATGGCGGTGCGGGTCGCATTTGCTGCCAGGGGCACAGTCCTAGGGTTTCTCTCACGCCAAGACGAAGATCTACCTTCGCCTGTTTTTATTGATCCGGTGGCAGTGTCGTGTTCCGGAAGGCTCCGCCGGCGAACTCCTATGGGCAATTCATGCCTGGAGATTGCTGGAACGGATGGGATTCGGTCGCGCGCAACCGGTTTTTTTGACCGTTTAGTTTTAGAGGGAGCGAGGCGAAGCTCTGCAGTCTGTTGCCATCGTGGGTTGTCATCGTGGAACATGTATTTAGTTCCATGGTGAAGTTAGTGTGCGGAGAATGTCATGGAAGCCAAGATTGGTGGACTAGCTTTGATGGGTTGAGTCCTGGTGGCGATGAGGAATTGGCTTAGTGATTCATGCATTGTAGCAGCGGCATCGGAAGGTGGGGGGCAGCACAGGAGGAGTTCACAGTCTTATCTTGTAGGGTGAAAATCCAAGGTCTAGCCTTAATTGGTTGTATCTGGCAATGACCTTGTTGACGGTATTTTTTTTGTGAGCGGGGACTTCCTCTAGGGTGAATACTATGATCTGATACGTTGAAACGTATCTATAATTTTTGATGTTCCATGTTTGTTAGTATCTACTTTGTTTTGATTTGTCTACACTTTGAGGTGCTTTTTATATGTTTCTGGTACTAACCTATTAACAAGTTGCCACACTGCCAGATGCCTGTTTTCTGCTGTTTTTAGTTTCAGAAAAGCTAGTAAAAAAATATTTTCGGAATTGGATGGGACAAAAGCCAAAGACAATTACTTTCCGTGGGGAACAAGAAGTAGAGAGGGTAGACGGGGAAGCGTGCCAGGGCGGCCAACCCCCCCTAGGCGCGGCCAGGGGTGGGCTCTCGCCTGGGTAGGTTTTGACCCCCCCGGTCGCCTCCTCGGCCTCCCCCTTCGCCTATAAGAAGCCCCCGATGCAGAAACCCTAAGCACCCGATCAAATCTCCCCGAAACCGTCTGTAGCCGCCGCCACCATAGTCCCTAGATCCTGGGGATCTAAAGTTCTTCCCAGCACCCTGCCGGAGGGGACATCATCCCGGAGGCCTTCTCTCTGGTATGATACATGAGTAGTTCCACCTTGGACTATGGGTCCATGTAGTAACTAGATGATTGTATTGTTGGAATTATGCCCTAGAGGCAATAATAAAGATGTTATTATTATAATTCTTGTTCATGATAAAGTTTATATTCCATGCTAGAATTGTATTAAGCGGAAACTTTAATACTTGTGTGGTTTGTGAACAACACCGTGTCCCTAGTATGCCTCTATGGACTAGCTCATTGATTAATGATGGTTAAGGTTTCCTAACCATAGACATGAGTTGTCGATTGATAATGAGATCATATCATTGGGAGAATGATATAATGGACAGACCCAAACTAAGCGGAGAAATTAGATCGTGTCATCGTGTTCATCTTTGCGAAGCTTTTCTTATGTCAAATATTGTATTCCTTAGACCATGAGATAATACAACTCCCTGGTATCGGAAGAAAGCTTTGAGGTCATCAAACGTCATCCTATGAGAGGGTGATCATAAAGGTGTCTCTCAGGTGATCAGAAAGTACCTGTTGGGTTGTATGTATCGAGATGGGATTTGTCCCTCCCAAGTCGGAGAGATATACTTTGGGCCCACTCGGTAATCGATATCAACACCGCTTGCAAGCATGTGGTTAAGGAGTTAATCACAAAGTGATCGGATTACGGAACGAGTAAAGTACTTGCTGTGAATGAGATTGAACTAGGTATGTCGGTACCGATGATCAAATCTCGGGCAAGTAAAATATCGCGAGACAAAGGGAATATATATATGGGATTGATTGAATCCTGGCATCGTGGTTCATCCGATATGATCATCGATGAATGTGTGGGAGTCAATATGGGTTTCCAGACCCCGCTGTTGATTATTGATATAAGATCATGTCTACATGTTCTTGAACCCAAAGGGTCACACACTTAACGTGTCTCGACGCTAGGATAGATTGGATAATTGGTTTATGAGTTTTTGTTAGGAGTCCCGGATGGGATCTGGGACATCACGAGAGGTTCCGGAATGGTCCGGAGAATAAGATTCATACAAGGCAATGCAGTTTTGGGAGTTCGGAATTGTTCCGGGTTAATCGGTATTGTACCGGAAGCTTCTAGAACCTTCCGGGGGGGGACCAACGTGGCCCCACCTACCGGGAGGGGGCATGGGACTATGAGGGAGTGCCCTGGACGCTTTGGGCCAGGGGCACAAGGCCCCATAGGGCCCAGCTAGCCAAACCTAGGGCAAACCCTAGGGGAGCTTCTAGAAGGGGGGAAACTTGCCCCCCACTCCTTCCCCCTTGGCCGCCGGCCCTAGGGCTTGGAGGAGGGGAAAGGGCTGGCCGCCCACCCCTCTATATAAAGAGGGCTGGGGGCGCACCCTCCCCACACACCTCCTCCTCAAGCCCTAGCCGCCCTGCTGCCCTCCTCTCTCTCTCCCTCCAAACTACGCGTAGGCGAAGCCCTGCTGCAGAAACTCTCCACCACTTGCACCGTGCCGTCGCGTTGTAGATCCAATCCATCTCTCCACCATACTTGCTGGACCAAGGAAGGAGGAGACGTCGAGGTGCCGCACGTGTGCATTTCTCTGAGGCACCGCCACTTGCGGTGTTAGATCGGATCGGATCACGAGGAGGAGAAGCGAGTACGACTACATCACCCACGTTCCGAGGAACGTTCCGCTGTGCGAATCTTCAAGGGTATGAAGATCTCATCTAATCCCTCTCGTTGATTGCATCTCCTAGATTAGATCTTGGCTTTCCCGTTCGCATCCGTAGAATTTTTTTGATTTACTATGCTGCGAAACCCTTCAGTGGTATCAGAGCTAGATCTATGCGTAGATGTGTTTCACGAGTAGAACGCAACATGGTTGTTGCGGGCGTTGATGTTTTCTGTTGCAAGTCTTGTTTGTGTTCTTCTTATGACGCAGTATAGTGAGATCGAAGCGGTCCAGGCCAACCTTACGCGATGTCGTTCGCGAGACCGGCTCCGCACTTGACGTGTGGCTTGTTCCACACATGCGGCTGGTGGATGCCAGTTTCTCTCACTATAGTTGTCATGGGATTTACACCGGAGTTTGGAAACCATAATATCACCGTTGTGGCTTTCCGTAGGTAAGAATCGTTCTTAGCTTGCTACTCCCATAAGCCACGTAAAAACATGCAACAACAAAGTAGAGGCGTCTAACTTGTTTTTGCAGGGAGTGTTTTCTGTGATATGGTATGGCCCAAGATGTGATGTGTATGTTGTATGCAATGATCATGTTTTGTAATGTTTCACGACTTGCATGTCGATGAGTACACAACCGGCAGGAGCCATATGGTTGTCTTTATAATTGTGTATGACCTGTGTGTCAACTTCTTATACACCATGTAATAGTTTCACTTTATCGCTAAGTAGTTAGCAATAGTTGTAGTTGCTATTCGTGGTGGAGGCAATCATGGTGGAGTGATGGAGATCATGCCGGCACACACAAGATGGAGATCATTGCGTGAAGATTGGCTATACCATGTCACACAAAGTTATATGCATGTGATGTTTATCCTTTTATGTATCTTATTATGCTTGGATCGCGACGGTAGCATTATAAGATGATTCCTCGGTTAAAGATCAAGATAAAACTGTGTTCTCCCCATGTATGCACCACTGCGAAAGTTTGCCGTGTCCAAGCATTACGTGATGATCGGGTGCTATAGATTCTACGTTCACATACAACGGGTGCAAACCAGTTTTGCACACGCGGAAATACTTGGGTTTGACTTGACGAGCCTAGCATGTACAGACATGGCCTCGGAACACAAGAACCGAAAGGTTAAACATGAGTCATATGAATGATATGATCGACACTTCGTTGTCCACCATTGAAACCACATCTCTTCTCGTGAAGATCGGATTAGGTGTGGTGAATTTGGATCGTGTTCACTAAACAACTTGAGGGATGTTGAATTTAGTGGGAGTTCATCTAGTAATTTGATTAAGTTGAACTAGTTATCATGAACATAGTCTAATTTGTACTTGCAAATATTGTAGATCAAATGGCTAAGTCCAACTTCAACTTCAACGTTTTTGCTGAGAAATAAAAGCTTAGAAACAATGGGTCTAACTTCACCAACTGGTTCCGCAATCTAAGAATCATTCTCTCTGGCGGTCAAAAGGACTATGTCCTTGAAAATGCGCTAGGTGATGCCCCTGCTGTAAATGCGCCGGTTGATGAGAAAGCTGTTTATCAGTCGCGCAAAGATGATTATGGTGTGATTAAGAGCACCATGTTGTTTGCTATGGAATTGGACCTTCAAAATTGTTTTGAAGATTATCCCGGGCCCTTTGAAATTCTTGAGCTGAAAACTATGTTTCAGAATCAGGCCCGTTCTGAGAGATATGAAATCTCTGAGAAGTTCTTTAACTGCAAGATGGAGGAAGGGAGTTCTGTTAGTGAGCACGCCATAAAGATGTCGGGCTACACTCAACGTCTTGAGCAACTGGACTGCAAGATTCCAGAGGAGCTCAAGATTGACAGGGTTCTGCAATCACTCCCTCCCAGCTACAAAAGTTTTGTAGTGACTCATAATCAGATTGGTTCCACTGATACGATCACCGAGCTCTTCGCAAAGCCGAAGGCTGCGGAGGTGGACATCAAAAAGGATAATCATGTGTTGATGGTCAACAAGCCCCCCACCTTTAAGAAAGGTAACGGTGCAAAGAAGCCCTTCAAGAAAGGCGGCGGCAAGCGCGTTGCCCCTGCTGAGAAGAACCTCAAGTCTGGACCTAAGCCGGACACTCAGTGCTTCTATTGCAAGGACAAGGGTCACTGGAAGCGCAACTGTCCGAAGTACTTAGCGGACAAGAAGGCTGGCACCATAAAAGGTATATTTGATATACATGTTATTGATGTTTTCCTTACTAGCCCTCGTTGTAGTGCCTGGGTATTTGATACTGGTTCAGTTGCTAATATTTGTAACTCGAAACAGGAGCTACGGAATAGACCGCGGCTTGCGAGGGATGAGGTGACGATGCGCGTTGGCAACGGATCAAGAGTTGATGTGATGGCCGTCGGCACGCTCTCCTTAGTTTTACCTTCGGGATTAGTTTTAAACCTTAATAAATGTTATTATGTGCCTGCGTTGAACATGAACATTATTTCTAGATCGTGTTTATTGCAAGACGGTTATTCATTTAAATCGGAGAATAATGGTTGTTCTATTTATATGAGTAACATCTTTTATGGTCATGCACCTGCTGTGAATGGTTTATTTCTTCTGAATCTCGAAAGGGATGAAACACACATCCATAACATTGAGGCTAAGAGATGCAAAGTAGATAGTGATAATACTACTTATTTGTGGCAGTGTCGTCTAGGTCATATTGGTGTAAAGCGCATGAAGAAACTCCATTCTGATGGACTTTTGGAGTCTCTTGATTTTGAATCATTTGACACATGCGAACCATGCCTCATGGGCAAGATGATCAAAACCCTGCTCTCCGGAATGATGGAGCGAGCAACGGACTTGTTGGAAATCATACATACCGATGTATGCGGACCGATGAGTGTTTCGACGCGCGGTGGATATCGCTATTTTTTAACTTTTACCGATGACTTAAGTAGATATGGGTATATCTATTTAATGAAACATAAATCTGAAACATTTGAAAAGTTCAAGGAATTTCAGAATGAAGTGGAGAACCATCATAACAGAAAGATTAAGTTTCTACGATCCGATCGTGGAGGTGAATATTTGAGTTATGATTTTCTCACGCATCTTAAAGCAAGCAGAATCGTTTCGCAACTCACGCCACCCGGAACACCACAGCGCAATGGTGTGTCTGAACGCCGGAATCAAACCCTATTAGATATGGTCCGATCAATGATGTCTCTTACTGATTTGCCGTTATCATTTTGGGGTTATGCATTAGAAACCGCTGCATTCACTTTAAATAGGGCACCATCTAAATCCGTTGAGACGACACCGTATGAACTGTGGTTTGGCGCTAAACCTAAGTTGTCGTTTCTTAAAGTTTGGGGATGCGAAGCTTACGTCAAGAAGTTGATGCCGGACAAGCTCGAACCCAAAGCGGAGAAATGCGTCTTCATAGGATACCCTAAGGAAACTATTGGGTATACCTTCTATCACAGAACCGAAGGCAAAGTCTTTGTCGCAAAGAACGGTTCCTTTCTTGAGAAGGAGTTTCTATCGAAAGAAGTGAGTGGGAGGAAAGTAGAGCTAGACGAGGTTGTTGAACCTTCTCTTGAGTTAGAGAGTAGCACAACACCTGAAATTGTTCTAGTTCCGCCTGCACCAACAATAGAGGAAGCTAATGATAAGGATCATGAAGCTTCGGACGATGCTACTACTGAACGTCGCAGGTCGACAAGGTCGCATGCCCCTCCTGAGTGGTACGGCAACCCTGTCTTAACTGTCTTGTTAATAGATGATAGTGAACCTGCGAACTATGAGGAAGTGATGATGAGCCCAGACTCTGAGAAATGGCTGGAGGCCATGAAATCCGAATTGGGATCCATGAGCGAAAACCAAGTATGGACTTTGGTGGACCCTCCTAGCGACCGAAAGGCCGTTGAGTGCAAATGGATTTTCAAGAAGAAAACGGACGCGGATGGTAATGTTACCGTCTATAAAGCACGAGTTGTCGCGAAAGGTTTTCGACAAGTTCAAGGTGTTGACTACGATGATACTTTCTCTCCCGTAGCGATGTTTAAGTCCATTCGGATTTTATTAGCAATTGCTGTGTTTCATGATTATGAAATATGGCAGATGGATGTCAAGACTGCGTTCCTCAATGGCAACGTTGATGAAGAGTTGTATATGATGCAACCCGAAGGTTTTGTCGATCCTAAGTATGCAAGCTTGAGCGTTCCATTTATGGACTGAAGCAGGCATCTCGGAGTTGGAACCTTCGTTTTGATCAAGTGATCAAGAGCTTTGGATTTGTTCCAAATTGCTACGAAGCTTGTATCTACAAGAAAGTGAGTGGGAGCTCGGTGACATTTCTGGTACTATATGTGGATGACATATTGATTATTGGAAATGACATTAACATGCTTAACGATGTGAAGAGTTATTTGAACAAGTGTTTTTCAATGAAAGACCTAGGTGAAGCTGCTTATATATTGGGCATCAAAACCTATAGAGATAGACAAAGACGCCTGATAGCTTTAAGCCAGAGTACATACCTAGACAAAGTTCTGAAGAGGTTCAGACTGGATAAGGCAAAGAAGGGTTCAGTGCCTATGTTGTCAGGTAAGATATTGAGCAAGGCTCAGTGTCCAGCTACGGTAAATGATAGAGAAGCTATGAGCAAAGTGCCTTATGCCTCGGCCATAGGTTCTATCATGTATGCCATGCTGTGTACTAGACCGGATGTGTCCAATGCTCTTAGTTTGACAAGCAGATACCAAAGTGATCCAGGAGTGGAACACTGGACAGCCGTGAAGAACATCCTAAAGTACCTAAATAGGACTAAAGAAATGTTCTTAGTCTATGGAGATGATGAACATATCGTCATAAAGGGTTACGTCGACGCTAGTTTCGACACCGATAAGGACGATTCTAAATCTCGGACAGGATACATTTATATTTTGAATGGAGGAGCTGTGAGCTGGAGAAGCTGCAAGCAAAGCGTGATCGCGGGATCTACAGTAGAAGCGGAATACATGGCTGCTTCAGAAGCGTCAAGTGAAGGAGTTTGGATCAGGAACTTCATCACTGAGCTTGGCGTGGTTCCAAGTGCATTCGACGCACTGGAGATATTGTGTGACAACACTGGCGCCATAGCACTCGCTAAGAAGCCAAGATATCATCCAAAGACCAAGCATATCAACCGCAAGTTTCATATAATCCGAGATTGTATAGCAGATGGAGATCTGAAGATTAGCAAAGTACATACACATCTGAATGTCGCAGATCCATTGACTAAACCTCTTCCACGTGCAAAACATGATCAGCACCTTAGTGCCATGGGTGTGAGATTGTTGCCAAATGTAAACTAGATTACTGACTCTAGTGCAAGTGGGAGACTGTTGGAATTATGCCCTAGAGGCAATAATAAAGATGTTATTATTATAATTCTTGTTCATGATAAAGTTTATATTCCATGCTAGAATTGTATTAAGCGTATACTTTAATACTTGTGTGGTTTGTGAACAACACCGTGTCCCTAGTATGCCTCTATGGACTAGCTCATTGATTAATGATGGTTAAGGTTTCCTAACCATAGACATGAGTTGTCGATTGATAATGAGATCATATCATTGGGATAATGATATGATGGACAGACCCAAACTAAGCGGAGAAATTAGATCGTGTCATCGTGTTCATCTTTGCGAAGCTTTTCTTATGTCAAATATTGTATTCCTTAGACCATGAGATAATACAACTCCCTGGTATCGGAAGAAAGCTTTGAGGTCATCAAACGTCATCCTATGAGAGGGTGATCATAAAGGTGTCTCTCAGGTGATCGGAAAGTACCTGTTGGGTTGTATGTATCGAGATGGGATTTGTCCCTCCCAAGTCGGAGAGATATACTTTGGGCCCACTCGGTAATCGATATCAACACCGCTTGCAAGCATGTGGTTAAGGAGTTAATCACAAAGTGATATCGGATTACGGAATGAGTAAAGTACTTACTGTGAACGAGATTGAACTAGGTATGTCGGTACCGACGATCAAATCTCGGGCAAGTAAAATATCGCGAGACGAAGGGAATATATATATATATATATATATGGGATTGATTGAATCCTGGCATCGTGGTTCATCCGATATGATCATCGATGAATGTGTGGGAGTCAATATGGGTTTCCAGACCCCGCTGTTGATTATTGATATAAGATCATGTCTGCATGTTCTCGAACCCGAAGGGTCACACACTTAACGTGTCTCGACGCTAGGATAGATTGGATAATTGGTTTATGAGTTTTTGTTCAGAGTCTCGGATGGGATCCGGGACATCACTAGAGGTTCCGGAATGGTCTGAAGAATAAGATTCATATAAGGCAATGCAGTTTTTGGAGTTCGGAATTGTTCCGGGTTAATCGGTATTATACCGGAAGCTTCTAGAACCTTTCGTAGGGAGACCAACGTGGCCCCACCTGCTGGGAGGGGGCATGGGCCCATGAGGGAGTGCTCTGGCCGCTTTGGTCCAGGGGCACAAGGCCCCATAGGGCCCAGCCGGCCAAATCTAGGGCAAACCCTAGGGGAGCTTCTAGAAGGGGGGAAACTTGCCCCCCACTCCTTCCCCCTTGGCCGCCGGCCCTAGGGCTTGGAGGAGGGGCAAGGGCTGGCCGCCCACCCCTCTATATAAAGAGGGCTAGGGCGCACCCTCCCCACACACCTCCTCCTCAATCCCTAGCCGCCCTGTTGCCCTCCTCTCTCTCTCCCTCCAAACTGCGCGTAGGCGAAGCCCTGCTGCAGAAACTCGCCACCACTTGCACCGCGCCGTCGCGTTGTAGATCCAATCCGTCTCTCCACCATACTTGCTGGACCGAGGATGGAGGAGACGTCGAAAGGTGCCGCACGTGTGCATCTCTCGGAGGCATCGCCACTTGCGGTGTTAGATCGGATCGGATCGCGAGGAGGAGAAGCGAGTACGACTACATCACCCACGTTCCGACGAACGTTCCGCTGTGCGAATCTTCAAGGGTATGAAGATCTCATCTAATCCCTCTCGTTGATTGCATCTCCTAGATTAGATCTTGGCTTTCCCGTTCGCATCCGTAGAAATTTTTTGATTTACTATGCTGCGAAACCCTTCATGTATCTCCTCCTTTGTGCTTTCATGTATAGATCTTGTGAGCTCCGTTCATGATCAAGATCTAATCTATTTGTAATCATGCATGTTGTGTTTGCAGGGATCGGATTGCGGTGACCCAGCATACCACTGCATGATGTAGTACACTATAGTCGTTGACATAACATCAATGGAACACCGTTCACTAGTATTACATCCCTTAGAGTGGTACAATAGAAACACAGCAGGTCCAAGACATGACTATAGGTTACAACTCAACGCTTTACACAAGATCCAGAGAACACTCTAGGTTAAAGAGAGAGAAAGAAACTTCTTACAAAGAAGAATCAGAAATAAATAACTCCAAAACTATCATACTATTAAGACTAGAATCTTAATTAATGGTCTGGCATTGTTTCTATCGCAATACACTATAGAAATAGGTTCTATGGCTAGAGATTATATTCCTATCTATTCAGTAACTTTGTCTTCACTTGGGTTGGTGTTTATGTTGACCTTCTCAACTTCATTGAAGAGCTCTAGCTTTTGATGATGATTTCTGAAGCATAACTTGATTTAGACGTCGTCTTAATGGCTTTAGAATCTAGCAAGGGTTAAGAAGATACGTTGAGTACGAGCGTACTCAGCAAGTTCACTAGAAAATGAGTGTTTGATGTACTATATCTACAGCCACAGACCGTAGGTCATAGGCAATGCAAGTTTTCATAAACATTTTTCAAAGGTTGCTTTTATTCTGAAAAGCTATGTCCGTCAGCCTTCACGGGTTTACCAGAACTTTCGTGGAGTTTCTTTCCCGCCGCGTTCGCAGCTCCTTCCCGGAATAGGGAGTAACAAGTTACAGTTCTTACACTCTGCAGAGGTGCGTCACTTTACCCATGAGAGATCTTAAGCTTTTTTGCATGGCCGGGAGTATGTTCCCGTTCAAACTTCCATGGTTTGAGGCCCAACCTAAGATCCAAGCCAATCACTACCCTCTCCACGACCTTATATGTCTGCACGATCCTTCAGGGATGGCTCACCTTCGTTAAGCCCCCTTTCGGGCAGGCTAAAACCCTGATGAGTTCCCGAAGACTCTATGACCTGGTGTTGCCTTGGCAAGTGCCATATTAAATGGTCCATCCACTAAACACCATCCATAGATAATCTAGACACCAAAAGTGTGGGGCGTAAGGGTGCCCACCCATATGTTGGATCCGCACAAGGAATCACAATGTCACATTAAGGTCGTCTTGCCTCCATACGAGAGGAAAAGGATACAACTAACTTCTTCGTCCCATTCCAAATCTCATGGTTAACGCGTAATATATGGTGGAAGAATCATTGGCGACATTGGTTGTTAAGTCCTAGATAATATGTTCCTTTACCACCGGAACTTTCATAGTAGGTTATTACCTCATGGTAAATAACCTATAATCATATTATTATGAAAATAGTGTTTTCTGACCTTTTTCAAATGCAGGTGATGACAGCACTGGATTTGTAAAATACTTTACAAAAAATAATCGAAGGACATGAGCAAGTGTGAACTTGCCTTTTGTGATTGCAAGATTATGCACTCACGGTCTTCGAGACAATATAAGATCCAATATCTGAAATCAGCATCATTGGTCTGGTAAGGACTAATGTTTAAAGAAGCAAGATGTTGTTATGCATAAGTAATGATGCATTTTATAAAACTCCCAAAGTGAATCCCCAATGCTTTGAGTGAAGTGAATTTAGATGATTCTTTTAAGAGTTAGTTTATCTTCAAATTTTTACTTTATAAGTAATGACATTTATAAGGAACTTAGGTGATAATAATTCTAAATATACAGGTAAAGTATAAAGTAATGTGATTATGTTTAATTGTCATTTGGTGACTAAGATAAGAGTCCTTGGTTTTAGTTGTTAAGAGTTGAAGAATTTATTATGAGATTATGCTTTGAAGTGGCAACAAGAATAACATTTGAAGAAAAGATTTCCTTTCTAAGGTTTAAACAACCCTGATAGCTTTTAGGATATGATTGATAGGATGTGATTGATGTTGTTTATGCTTGCTTGAATAGTCTGAACTTGAGATGCTTTATGTTTTAATTGGAATAGACTAAAGTTAACTATAAAAATATAAGTGGTGTATTAGAGCTGTTGTTTATAAGCTTTGAGACTAAAGTTAACTTTAAAAGGGTAAGTAAACTTAAGATGTAATATGTTTTAATCATTCCCATGTTTTAGATTTATGATAGGTATAACTAAGGTGTGGAATTATTCACTTTATATTTTAGTGAATGCTTATAAAGTTATTTTGAAGGTTGTGGTTTTAAATCTTTATTTAAGGTTTCAAAATATATTATAAATTTAATAATTTACACTTACGTTTTATTATAAACCTTAGTTCTAGTTTAGAACTTTAGTAATTTGATTTTTAGGGTATTAATATTTCTGAAGAAATATAATTATTTCTTTCTTAAGAAATGTACTTAAAGAATTTTCAACAATATATAATGGATAAGGATTTATTATTTTAAAATATTAAAAACTTTTCTACTAATATATTTAGTATTTTTCTAGTGTAATATATTTATTCAAGACTTTAAAAATGATTTTTATTTTATTTTTAAGTATTATTTTTATATTTATAAAATTCCATAAAGGATCAATTGTCTTTGAATATTACATTAAAATTTATTTATAGAAAAAAATAAGTTATTATTTTTATAAAATAGTAGATTTATTTTTATAATAAAAATGATTTTTATTCATTTTTAGGATTTTTTTTCTTATTTTATGAATTTTTTCTTAGGATGTAATGGTGTTAATTTATCTACATTTTATTTATATTAACAAATAAGATTATAATTTTTCTATGTATATATTATTCTTGTGGTCATTTTGACATATCATATGTATTTTTGAGATTTTTCTATATTTTTCTAAGGTATAAATTATGTTCAGGGGTAGTTTGGTCATTTAGTGATTTGATAAATATCTTATTTTTTATTTTTCCTTTGGAATTGGGCCGGGCTCACTAACGGGCCCATCTGGACCCAACTTGGCCTAACTGGTCTTGGGGTCAAACCCTATCCAGTTGCCACTGGATCGACCCATCGGCCGAGTACCCCCTTCTCTCCCTCGAGCTTGTTCATCCTCACCCACTCATTCCCCTCTCTGGCGACTGGAAGTTCCTCGCCATCGCCGCTTGATTCCGACCATCTCTAGACCCTCAGGCCTCCGCCGTGTTGCATGTTGAGGTAGTCGACGATGCTGCATCGAATAGCCCAGCTCGATTCGATCCTCGGGCCCTCTTCTAGCCACGCCGTATCCTCTTTGGTGCCTAGGGTTTCGGACGCCGCGTCTTTGCCATGCTCTAGTGACCTTACGGGTTGCTTGTTGGATTGGTGGTGTGGGGCTGATGTTCGTTGATTGTTGTCGGTTTCCCTTGGGTGCTGATGGTAAGGCTGGGCGCGGGTTGAGCGCCACTGGTGCTCCTCGTGCCGCCATGCCAATCTTCACCACCGGTCTGCTTCCTCTCCAATCTCTAAGCGAGGACCCTTGGGTAAGTCTGATTTTTCCTTCCCCTGGTTCTCTGTCTCCCCTTCGATTCCTTACCTCTACTCTGACAAACTCTAATTGGGTTTCTATCCTTTGTTGTTCTATCAAAGCTTGCTAAGATTGGTCCAATAATAATTGGTTATATTAAAAATGTTTGGTTTCAAACATATGTTTGAATGCAACTTAATGGGCTCCTTGTGTGATTTGGTATATACCAATCATGATTTGGTGCTGACAGTGATGTGTAATACTAGATTGTTCATGTGCTATTGTGGTTCATCTGTTAGCATGGGGATATATATATCATGAATTTCTTGTCCTATCTACTGATGTTATGACAACTGAATTATAAAGAACTCCTAGAGGGTTGGCTAAGAGATGTTCACAAATACTGTTATATGGCAATTCTAGAATCTTTGGACTAGCTGAATTGGTATTGTACCCCAGCCAAACTTTGCTCTTATGTGAACATGGAAATTATACTAGAATGATTCCTAGAAATTTTTCCTAGGAAAATGACTTGTTCTATGTCAAATCTGACAGTGTAAAAATGTACAACTTTGATTCCTAGAGATCCTGCTAGGAAAATGATAGATCTACTCTAGCTAAACAACTAGATGGTTAGTTGATGTGACAACTTCCCTTAGTAGTTTTTGTGACTGGGACTGCCACTGTGGTGCCTCCATGTTGGAGTGTGCATAAGGTAGATCTTGCTTGCATGATCTGCTACTATGGGTGTTACTAATGTCTAGATCTGTCCCTGGCCAGTGATGTAAAGATTGAGGCTATGAGCTTATGTATGTGCTTACTGTATTGCAGGACAATAACAGTAATGATCTTGTGGTAGACCTTTACATGATTTCTAAGGATGAAATAATTTCCTAGATTGTTGACTAGGAAGATGATTTGAAGAAAATTTATAATTCTGATGATTCTGCTAATCAAATGATGTTATTTACCTATGCAAGCTTTTGTTGATGCTTGGATGAATTGTTTAGCATGAGGGATTGTTTTATGATGAACTTAGCTAGGGGTGCTTTGATTTCTTGTGGCAAATGATTTGGACAACTTGATTAGCTATATAGCCTCTAATGGGTAATTTGTTGCTGTGGTGCCTCACAAGAGTGTGCACAGCAGGAATTATCACTTTATGTCTGGCTGTGTAGTTCTCTCATTTTGTTCTAGTGATATTCCTCTATCTGGATTATTTGCAATATAAAAAAATATATGATGCCAAGACCCCTCTTGCCAATGATGCAAAGGCTGAGGCCAATTTCTAGAATAAGAATGGATATTATGCTGACATGTGCATAACCCTAGGATGTAACTTGTATACCATTTGTATACATTTCTGAGGGTTTTCCCTTCCACCAAACTATTGTGCAAGCCCATCTACTACCTAGAACAGGTATGATGCGGATCTGATGTCTACCTATTTGCAGAATGCCTGTGTGGTGATGTAGATTTGTGGTTGATCTTGTGGATGAACTTGCTTGCTCCTCTAATTCTAGTTGCTCTTGTAAGCACCTGGCCTGCTCCTCCTATTTGTGGTGTTGTCCTATTCCTCCTAGCTGTTGGCTTGGTTTTGATCTGCTCCTGGACTCCTTCAAGTCACCATGGCTTGTGTGTGTGTGGTGAACTTGTGATGAACTGATAAGGGAATGGTTGTGGTCGTGTGGGTGTAGCTTTACTTGTGGGTGGTTGTCACTAGCAGCTGGGCTGGTTCCCACTTTAACTTCCCTAGGTGATGATCCGGTGTTGACAACAGTCTTGGACATGCAGTGACTAAGCTGCTTGTAAGCTACTTCCTAGCTCGAGTCATGACTATGGATGAGATCAAGTAAATTTCTGGGTTTTCACTCTTTCACTCTACGCAGCTTGGTGAAACTTTCCCCTATAAGGCCTATGATGGTGCACTGAGGCCCATTCTTATTTTTATGATAAGAACAGATTCTACACTTGTTCATTTCGAAACACTCGATGATGAGCTTAAGCATATCATTAGTATGCTAAGTCTGAGAGTAAAAATCATATACTAACCCTTCTTTTATTCTTTTTTGTTTTCTTTGTTATCTTTTGTGTTGTTTTGCAGGGATCAAGAATCAGGAATATAAAAAGTGGATTTAGAAGATGAAGAAAATGAAGATGACTTTAGTTATAAATTTTTCTTTATTCTTTTGATATCAACTTTTTCTTTTGTGAAATGTAAAGCATTGTAATAAAGGAGTTATTTTTATTTATTCATTCTTCTTTTATAAAGAATATTGTATTGTTTATTTTATTCAATAAAGTATACTAGTTTTCTTTTTCTTTTATAATACATTTGCAAAGACAATGTAATATTTATATCTGCTTGTAATAAGAATCTTTTTAGTTCTTTATTTATGTATTTCTTTTTTATATTTATTTGTTTTATAATAGTGCACTTTTATTCTTTTTATTCATTATTGTAATTCTTCATTTGTTTGGAACTTAATAAAAATAGTGAAATGTTTGTATTATGGTAATAAAATGATTCCTCTCTATTTCATTATCTTACTATCCCTTTGGTTCATAATTGTAAAGATAATATAATAATGTGTATTGTAAATAAGATTATTCTTTATCAATTCTTATTAATTATGTCATTATTGTAATATCATATTACATTACTCATTTACCCATTTCATTTTATTTAAATTTCCACTATCTTTTTATTTGAATAAAATATTATACCTTGTTTATAAAAAAGAGTTCACCTCTTATTTTCTATTACAATTTAGTTTCCAATTATTATTCCATTTCAAGTTCTTTTTGAATTCAAATTCACCAATTGAATATTCAAATTTGAATTTCCTTCCCCTTAAACACAAAAGTACAATAGAGGTCATGTCGAAATCCATCGCACCTATCCTGGTGTTTCCATCAAGACAAGAGATATCTCGATCCCTCTACAGCTTCTTTAGTTCTGCGCGAAAATGCCCCGGATTTTCTTATGCATGAATGCAATGCACAAACATGTGTCCTGTCTATTTCGAGGTGCTAATCCTAGAATGTTACATAGATGGATATTGAGATTATTATTTTGGTTTGATTAATGGTTTTGTCTTTATGATTCTATCATGTCTGTGTTGTTTATGATCTTGCATGCTCTCTGTTGTTAGTAGCTATCTTGGCCAAGTAGTTGCTAGTGACTCCAAGAGGAAGTATTTATGCTTGATACTAGGTTCATGCCTCTAGTTTCCAAGGGAAGTGACAATAATCTCTTCAATGGTAGATGTGCAGTTGCTACTAGGGAGAAAACAACGGTCTCTTGTTCATAGAACATGTGGACTATTTACCATACACACTTTGCTTAAAGCAGTTGTCTGTTGCTTGCAACTTAATAATGGAGGGGGTTCGGATGATAACCTGAAGGTGGACTTCTAGTCATAGATGCAGTTGGATGGCGGTCTATGTATCTTGTTATATTGCCCAATTGAATCTCATAGGATCTTTCTGACTAGTAATTGCATTGTTATGCCTTGCTCAGTTTCTGTCAATTGCCCTGCTATAATTTGTTTACCCTTCATGCCATGTTGTTTATCTAAGGAGAGCACCTCTAGTGAACTATGGACCTCGGTCCAATCTTTACCATTGATAAATTTTCCACTGTTACTTGTTTACTTGTTGCAAACCATTACCTTTCACACGGTACGTTTAATCCTTTGTTATAGCAAACCGGTGAGCTTGATAACCTCATTGATTCGTTGGGGCAAAGTCTTGAGTTTGTGTTGTGCAGGTCTCCGCGTTGCCTGCAACACCTGTGCGATGTTTCCTTCCTCCTTTTGGTTCTATAACCTCGGTCTCTACTGAGGGAAGACTTGCTGATGTGCTCATCACACCTTGCTCTTGGGGTTTCCAACGAAGTGCTCCATGTCAGCACCATCAACAAGTTTTCTGGCGCCATTGCCGGGGAGGCTAAGGACGTCTTCACAAGGGGAGTCCTCCACTTCCTTTCTCTTTACTTTGTTTTTAGTTTGCTTAGTTTCTTGTGCTTGGTTTTGTTTGCCTCTTTTCAAAAAACCAAAAAAATTTAGTCTAGTTTTATTTGCTTGCTTTATTCAAAAACATAAAAACAATAGTTCCTGCTCTAGCTGCTGCTGCTGTTTTTGGCTTGCCCACCTTTGCCAAAATGAACTCTGCTGAGAATACCAAGTTGTGTGACTTCACTAGGACCAACAACAATGATTTCCTTAGCACACCTATTGCTCCACCTGCTCCTGATGCTACCGTTTATGAAATTAAGCCTGCTTTGTTGAATCTTGTGATGAGAGAGCAATTTTCTGGTGCTGGTTCTGATGATCCTCCTGACCATCTCAATAGCTTTGTTAAACTTTGTGAAATGCAAAAATATAAGGATGTAGATGGAGACATTATTAAGCTCGAGCTTTTTTCCTTTCTCCTTGAGAGGAAAAGTTAAAGAATGGTTGCTTTCCTTGCCTAAAAATAGTATTGATTCTTGGACTAAGTGCAAAGATGCTTTTATTGGAAAGTATTATCCTCCTGCTAAGATTATATATATGAGAAGTAACATTATGAAATTTAAACAACTTGATAGTGAACATGTTGCTCCAGCTTGGGAACGAATGCAATCTTTGGTTAAGAATTGCCCCATTCATGAACTCACTCCTTGGATGATTATCCAGACTTTTTATGCAAGTTTAAACTTCTCCTCAAGAAATGTGTTGGATTCAGCTGATGGAGGTACCTTCATGGGTCTCACTTTGGGTGCTGCAACAAGGCTCCTTGATAATATGATGGTTAACTACTCTGAATGGCATGTTGAGAGATCTCCACATGGTAAGAAGGTAAATTCTATTGAGGAAACTTCCTCTTTGAGTGAAAAGATTGATGTTATTATGGTTATGCTTGTTAATGGGAAAGCTCCTCTAGATCCTAATAGTGTTCCCTTAGCCTCTTTGGTTTCTCAAGAAGAGCAAGTTGTTGTGAACTTCATTAGAAACAACAACTTCAACAACAATACTTATGGTAATTATAGGCCTTATCCTCCTAGTGGAAATGTTTATCATGGTAGATCTGGAATGCCCAGTGAAGAAAGGATTCTAGAAATAGAGATACACTCAAAATTTTATGCAGATACAATATGAGCAAAATAAGATTTTCACTAAAACTATGGAGGAACAATCTATTATCTTGAAAAACATTAGTCATCAGCTTGAGATTCTGAATAGAGAAATTCCTAGTTTACAGTCAAAAATTTTGAGTGCTGAAAAAATATATCCTCTTTGTCTGAAGCTCAGTCCTCCTTGATTAATAAAATGGCTGCTAAACCTGAAACCATGGAAAACACCTTTGCTACTTCTCATGCCATACAAGTTACTATTGATGAAAATGTTAGGTTGTTAGCTCAACTTCATGCTAAGTGGGAAAGGGAAGCTGAAATTGATAGAAACAATAGTGTGTACACCATCACCACTAAACCACAAGTAGTCCCTATTCCTCCTACTATGCCTAAGCCTATTGAGCCTACTACTAGTGATGATAAGTTTGACTTTGATATTGATGGTTGCAATATTTCTGAAGTGATTATGCTCCTACAAAAGCTTGCTAGAAGTCCTGATGCTAGTGATATGCATGTTGCTTTCACTAAACACATTACAGATGCTCTTGTTAAGATTAAGGAAGAGAAGCTAAAACACAAAGCTTCTATTCCTAGGAAAGTAGAAGATAGTTGGGAACCCATTATTAATATGCAAGTGAATGACTTTGATCTCAAAGCTTCATGTAATCTTGGTTCTAGTGTCTCTATTATGCCTAGAAAGATTTATGAAATGCTTGATTTGCCACCATTGGAAGATTGTTATTTGGATGACCCACTCCATGATAATGCTAAGAAGAAACTCATGGGGAGTATTAATGATGTTCTCATTATGGTTAACAATGCTTATGTCCCTGTGGATTTCTATGCTTTGGATGTTGAATACAATGCTTCTTGTCCTATTACTTTGGGAAGATCTTTTCTTAGAACAGTTGGTGCCATCATTGATATGAAAGAAGGCACCATTAAATATCATTTTCCATTCAAGAAAGGTATTGAACACTTCCCTATGAGGAGAGAGAAGTTGCTTTTTGCTCCTCCTTTGAAAGCAAGGTTTGATGTTAATGCTTCTTCATTTAAAAATACTTGATTCTTCTTGCTTCTTGTGCCTAATCTATTTATAATAATGCATGCTGTGTTTGCGGGGATCCGATGGATATTGAGATTATTATATTGGTTTGATTAATGGTTTTGTCTTTATGATTCTACCATGTCTGTGTTGTTTATGATCTTGCATGCTCTCCGTTGTTAGTAGCTATCTTGGCCAAGTAGTTGCTAGTGACTCCAAGAGGGAGTATTTATGCTCGATAGTGGGTTCATGCCTCTAGTTTCCAAGGGAAGTGATAATAATCTCTTCGGTTGTAGATGTGTTGTTTCTACTAGAGAGAAAACAACGGTCTCTTGTTAATGGAACATGTGTATTGTTTACCTTACACACTTTGCTTAAAACAGTTGTCTGTTTCTTGCAACTTAATACTGGAGGGTGTTTGGATGATAACCTGAAGGTGGACTTATAGTCATAGATGCAGTTGGATGGCGGTCTATGTATCTTGTTGTATTGCCCAATCGAATCTCATAGGATCTTTCTGACTAGTAATTGCATTGTTATGCCTTGCTCAGTTCCTGTGAATTGCCCTGCTGTAATTTGTTTACCCTTCATGCCATGTTGTTTATCTAAGGAGAGCACCTCTAGTGAACTATGGACCCCGGTCCAATCTTTACCATTGATACATCTTTCACTGTTACTTGTTTACTTGCTGTAAACTATTACCTTCCACACGGTACGTTTAATCCTTTGTTATAGCAAACCGGTGAGCTTGACAACCTCATTGATTCGCTGGGGCAAAGTCTTGAGTTTGTGTTGTGCAGGTCTTTGCGTTGCTTGCAACACCTGTGTGACGTTTCCTTCCTCCTTCTAGTTCGATAACCTCGGTCTCTACTGAGGGAAGACTTGCTGATGTGCTCATCACACCTTGCTCTTGGGGTTTCCAACAAAGTGCTCCACGTCAGCACCATCATGATCTTTGATCGGGCGACGACGATGCTTGTGCTATATTTCCTTCTTGAAGGCGTCGCTATTGGAGGTCTTGGACTTCTTGTGTTGTTCAGCTGGGTTAGTGTCGCTGCTACTAAGGATCTTATTGCTGTGTGCATCCGTAATGCCAATAGGGTAATACGTTGTTGCAGAGGCTGAGTGTAATTGGTATCATCGCGATATTAATATATGCTCCTTTCTAAAAAAAATAATGGCCGGATCACAATGGCAAAACTGATAAAAAAAAGCCTTTAGTTTGTTGGTTGTTAGTTCTTGAAATTATTGTCTCCATTGATCTTGCCATCACATACAGATCCACTTAGCTCCCCTTGCCATCACACGCACAACACCAACCATAGCCAGCCAGGCCCGCTCAGGTTTATACTGAAGCGGAGTTTCGTACCTTGTTCCATGTTCTCCTTTCTTCCGCCATGCATGGGGTCCGACGTACGTCCGTGTGTGTCGGGCCGGGCATATTTGCACCCAGCAGCCAATATATTCTCCTCACCAAGACCGACCAGGGTCAGTCAAGCTTTGTCGGCCATCGTTTCCGGCCAGAGCTTTCCCTCTTTTCTATATCGGCGTTGAAACCAAGATCCATGCTAGAAACCTAGAACTTCCTACAGATTCAACAACTGACCTATGAATAATGTCATCGAAAATATTTCACGCGAGCAAGTCTCTGCATCCATTATTGATGCTAGCCAAAAGCAGAAAAACATTCAAGAATAAGATGGCTCTCCTTCTTCACAAAGCTAAATGCAAATCCTTTTCTGCAATTACCAATTGGGGAGTTAAACAAATTTGTATAGTTGTAGTCTACCTTTAGTTTTTAGAGGCTCCAATAGTCTTTTCTTTATTTTCGCTAACCTCTAGCATTTAGCATGTACATATAACTCATTTATAAAAATTATAAAAATATGCAATGTGGATTGTGGAAACCCTTTGTTCAAGTTCAAAAAGAAATATGCCCGAAAAAATGGCTTCTTGTGCATGGTGCTAGTGGCATAAGATTGCCTAAAACCATCTTAAAAGAATTTATTGACTTTTTTTAGATACATAGTATATTAAAGACGCTTACAAACAAGCAAGTACACACACCCCTAAAAACACACGCACGTAAACCCTATCCCTATAAGCACCTCTGAAAGACCGAGTCTACCATGATAACCCGCATCATATGTTCATTGGATGGAATTTCAATATATTTCCAGCCGTTCGCGCGATTGTAGTCTTGGCATCTCTCACGTCAATGCCGTCCTTGACTGAGTTTATAAGCAAAGATTTATAAATCCATTAAAGTTCACGTCAATGCCAGCGTGCTGTATCGGGGGACGTTGACGCCAGTCCTCTAGACGGGTCCATCCAGCTGCCCAAGTTGTAGTGAAGTGGAATCTCGGATGACCAAAAGCATATGAAGCCAAGCCTAAAAAGACTCCACGGAGAGTACCTTGTGCCGTCTTCTCCTACCACTTATTTCCTTTTTTTCACCTATATATGGGGGTCCGATCGACTACGCGTCCGTGTCAGCATAATTGTAACCAGCCAATATTCTCCTCCCCAAGACGACTGACCTATGGTCAGTCAAGCTGTGTCTGCAAAGGCAATCGATTACCGTGAATGTGCACCGTCCGTGATGGCTTCCGGCGAGGGCTTTTCCTCTTTTCTACATCGGCGTTCAAACCAGATCCATGCTAAAATCCTAGTTAGGACTTCCCGCGTGCAGATTCTCCAACTATCTGATGAACACTTCCACCGACAATATTTCATACCGATGTCTTGAAATGGAAGTCCGAGATTTCAAAACAAAGAGAAAAACTCCGGTCTCAATGACATAAGAAAACATTGTCTTCCAAAAAAAACATAACCAGAGACAGTCTTCTCCGACATCTACCACGATCTATCACCGACAAAAACAACAAAGGCCCAAGGATAGATACCGTCCCAAAGGAGGTGGCGTATATACTCAACATTCTTAAAGTTTGAAAAAAAATATTAACAAAATTTAGAGATCTGTAACACCAAATTAATATCAGTACACTAAGCATAAGATATAGTTTTATAATATACTTATTTAATATTGTAGTTGTTTATATTTTTCTAATATATTCGGTCAAATTTAGAAAGAATTTACTTTTCGAATAGAGGGAGTACCAAGACAAACCCTTCAAAAATGCCGATGTTGGTGGGTGCAACAATGTTGCAAATACGGGTCCGCTAAGGCCCACAAAACATGATGGAGTAGGACTAAATGTACTAGAAGTAACCATATCTGCTAATGAATAATCGAATTGCTTGGAAGGTAGAAACATCTTTTGCGGGTTGTCGCCCTACAACCCTAAGTGCAACCATCGACAATGCCTGATCTAACCAAAGGAGAGATTATATGTGTTTTCATCTAGAGAATCTATAATTATTGTCGAAACAGTTACTACCGGCAACCTCTGTAATACGGGCACTCTTGCACTAACTGAATCACAGCATAGAGAGGACCCAAGGCGCGCCTATGCCGTCGGAAAAAACTCGAGGTCGCCACCTAGCATCTGACCACTCTCATGACATCCATTCTCCATTGCAAGGAGGGGTCTTTTGGGAACTAGGTCGTCTATGTGCAACAAAGATTTTATCCGGTCCAGCCTTTTAAGACTATGCTTAGATCAGAAAAACCTAGAATGGCGCCTCTCATCAATGATGGTTCAACAACATCGTCTTCAGCATTTGCACTCTCTTTAATGAGTGCCTCGATTGAGTCCATGTATGTGTATCTTGCACACCCTTGCGTCCAATTTCTAGGCGCTTTTATTCGCATATGAGATCATGCGCGGCTACTTGGATACTGACATCCCTCACCATGACACGCACCACGACGTTCCCTCAGATAGCTGTCAAACAAACAAGAATGTTGTACCCAGATTATCACACCATAAGCAAGGCTTCTCTTGAAGCTGCACACCTAGTTCTCGAAGAACAATTTCAACCCATATCAATTCTGTAGTAGCATTGGATAGTGCTTTATATTCAGCCGTTGTACTGGATCTAGACACAGTGGCTTGCTTCCTGGCACTCCAAGACACCAGATTTGGACCTAGAAAAATAGCAAAACCTCTGGTAAAGCGGCGGCAACCTGCCCAATCAGCATCTGAGAAGACACTGAGAAGTGTAGAGGAAGACTTCCTGAATGTAATACCAATTTGAGATGTATCCTTAACATAACGAAGTATGCATTTAATAGATGTCCAATGAGCAATAGTGGGAGCATGAAGATATTGGCAGACTTTATTCACAGAAAACAACAAGTCTGGCCATGTGAGAGTGAGGTACTATAGAGCACCAACAATACTGCGATACTGAGAACTATATTCAAGACCTAGAGGAGTACCTTCATGCAGAGAAATAGGATCAGAAGGCGACAGCGGAGTAGGGGCAGATTTGCAGTCCAACATACCAACTCGAGTAAGGATATCATGAGCATAATTTTCTTGAGTAAGGAGCAGACCATCATGTGTGTGCTTAACTTCAAGACCAAGAAAATAATGAAGAGCTCCCAAATCTTTGATAGCAAAATGAACATTGAGGTCCTTGAGCAAGACTGAGATAGCATCATCAGAGGAGCTGATCACAATAATATCATCAACATAAATAAGAACAAAGATGGTAACACCATTTTTTTCATAGAGAAACAACGATGTATCAGCCTTTGAAGGAAAAAAACCAAACTCTTGTAACTGGGAACTCAACTGGGAATACCATGCACGAGAAGCCTGTTTTAATCCATAAAGAGCCTTATCAAGCCTGCAAATATGACAAGGAGCATCGGGATGTTCTAAACCAGGTGGTTGTTTTATGTAGAACTCCTCTTCCAGAACACCATGAAGAAATGCGTTCTTGACATCTAGTTGCCGAAGACTCCAAACACGGGAGACAGAAATAGAAAGAACAATTCTGACAGTGGATATCTTGACAATAGGACTAAAGGTGTCTTCATAATCATGACATACCTTTGCTTGAAACCTTTTGCAACTAAGTGTGCGTTGTAACGATCAATAGTACCACCAACACGTCTTTTAATACAATAAACCCACTTGCAGTCAATTATATTTTTGTTGGAGCTAGGAGGAACAAGGGTTCAGGTCTTATTCATCATAAGAGCATCATACTCATCTTGAATGGACGCACGCCAATGCTTGTCATTTAGAGCATCAAGTAAATTTTTAGGTTCACCTATAGAAGAGAGCATCCCATATCATATAGTACTGTCAGTATATTCCTTCAGATGACTAATACCTTTTTGCAACCGAGTGCGAGGTCCTGGTGGTGACATTGCTGGTGTAGCAGCAGAAACATCTGAATTATTCATAGAGGAACCAGCCGAGCCAGTAGACAAAGACACACCAGGAGACTCAGCAGTCAAAGCCATAGATGATCCAGAGTCATTAGGACTTCCCGGCGAGAAGGCGTTGTCGGAGGGAGCAGCCGAAGCCTGCACGCCACGCGGCAGGCGCGGAGAGGGCGGTCGGTCGCTGTCGGCGGGAGACGGCTCCCACGCGCCACGCGGAGGACGCAGAGTGGAGGCGGACGGGGTCGGAGCCGGCGTGCGTGCGAGGCCGCTCGGGACCAACGCAGAGGCCGAGGGTGTCGGGCTGCACGGCGACCCAGGAGAACATTCTCCTGAATCTTCATCGGTTTCATCACTTGTTTTGTCGTTTTGTGAAATTTCTTCAACATAAGATTCTGCACGTTGGGGAGCTTCATTTTGAGTGCGATTTTCACCGTCTGCTGCATTAACCTGTGGAGCATAAACAGGAGGAACAAAAATAGACACAATAATTGACGTATGATCATCAGTAATTTGAGTAACCTCATTACAAGTGGATGATGGAAGGAGCATAATTTCTTTCTTAAGAAGAGCATCGGCAATAGGATGAAGTTCTTGGAAAGTAAACACGTTCTCATAAAAAACTACACCACGAGATATGTAGACACGGCCTGTGGAGACATATAGACATTTTACACCTTTATGGAGGGGACAATATCCAAGAAAACACAGCGTTTGGAGCGAAAAGCAAGCTTCCTAGTGTTATAGGGACGAAGATTAGGCCAGCAAGCATAGCCAAAAGTTCTAAGAGCATCATAATTTGGTGTGATGTGGAGAAGACGTTCAGTGGGAGACTCAAGATCAATGACTTTGCAAGGAAGTAAGTTTATGAGAAAGGTGGCTGTGAGAAAAGCTTCATCCCAATATTTAAGAGGCATGGAGGCATTGGCAAGTAATGCAAGACCAACTTCAACAATATGATGGTGTTTTCTTTCAGCAGAACCATTTTGTTGATCGGGATGTGGACATGAAACATGATACGTAATACCATATTTTTGAAAGAAAGCATTAAATTTCTCATACTCACCCCCCGATCAGTTTGCATAGTAATAATTTTTCTATCAAACTCGCGATCAACATAATTTTGCCAATTCAGAAAAGCTTGATACACATCACAATGATTTTTAAGTAAATAGATCCAAACAAACTTGGTATAGTCATCATTGAAGCTTACATAATAGGCGTGTTTCCCAACAGAAATAGGTGAAGGACCCCATACATCAGAAAAAACTTGTTCAAAAGGAACAGTGGATCTACTGGTGGACATGGGATATGGCAACTGGTGACTCTTAGCTAACTGACAAGAATCACATATATATGGAGTAATTTCTGGAGTGTAAGCTATCTTATTTCTCCTAAGAACTTGTTGAACAATAAACGAAGATGGATGTCCTAAACAACGATGCCATATAGATGATGACGAATTTATTATGATGAAAGCATGCTTGGAGGACTCGGCGGATATGGGCTTCAAGGGATATAGTCCTCCATAGCAGGGGCCTCTAAACAGAATGCGTCATATTGCTTGGTCCTTAATCAAAAAGAAGAAAGGATGGAACTCAATAAAGACATGATTATCAAAAGTAAAACGATGAACATATAGTAGATTTTTTAAAGCACTTGGAACATGTAGAATATCATGGAGATGACAAGAATCATGAGAAGTGCGCAAAACTGAATGACCAATATTACTAATATGCATACATGAGCCTTCAGCAGTGCGCACACGATCCTGGCCTTCATACTTATCATGAGTACGGAGCTTAATCAGCTCACTAGTGATGTGGTCGGTGGCGCCAATGTCATAGTATCAATTGGTGTCAACTCCAGTGAAGTTTGCACCTTTGTTCCCACGGTCACCATTACCGCGGGGGTCATCGCCGTAGCGCCACCAACAGTCACGAGTAAGATGCCCGTGGATGTTGCATATCTGACATGTAGTGTTGACGTAGGGAGTGGGCTGGCGGTCGCGTCCACGGACGCGCCCACCTCCATCACGCCGGTCGTTGTCGTCACAACGTCGAGGGCGCTCGTCCCCGTAGCGGCGTCCCTGGTCATTGCGATGATCGCCATAGTCGCGACAGTCACGATAGTAGTCCTAGCGGCTGCGGTCATCGCCACGGCCTCGGTCATCATAGCGTGGCCGCTCGTCGTAGCGCGGGCACTCGTCATACTGCTGCTGGCGGGGGACGATCTTCATGACGTGGCCGATCATCCTGACATGGACGGTCAGACCCACGCGGGGGCGGACCACCACGACGCGCGACATTGACGCGGCGGCAGGGGATCAGAGAGACCCGAGCGGCGGCGGCGATCTTGATCGTGACGTAGGCTTGATGCAGTGGCACAAATTTGTACGGCGGTAGAGATCGTGGTCGTGGGTTTGGATCTTGGTCGTAGGTTTTGGTTTGGGGTCGTGGTCTTTGTCTTGTCGTGGCGGCAGCAGCAATGCACTGGTGCCGCGGCGAGCTTAGGGTTTTAGGTCGTGGTCTTGTGTCTTGGGCTTGAGGCGGCGGCGGCGGTTTTAGGGTTTTTTCGTGGGCAGCTAGAGCACGGAAGAGGACCGCTCTGATACCATGTCAAACGTGGTGGAACGATGCGTACCCCTCCGAAGCATCGGTTGCATGTTTATATATGCGTAGAAAATAGCCTCCATACGTGGCGTACATGGTTTAAACGTGTACGTGTCGGAGTACCACTCCGTACCCATACATATATGGTTACATACTCTAACAACAGCTACGTCGACCGGTTGCACACCTCTGTCACATGCTGCCTCTACTCGCGTGAGCACCTCATCGCCCTCCCCCATAGTCAAGGGTAGTCCACGACGTAACACCGGCTACAACGCCATTTCTTATGGGTTTGTTAGTCTGTGGGTTTCCACCTAGGGTGTCCGTCGAATCTAACGCTGCTACTTCTACAAATACGGGCGGTGATAAGAGTGTATGTTATATTCAGTTAAAGAATCCCGGCCCGAGTGCCACAGCTAGCATATAAATAAGGCAAACCCAGCTGCGCTCCTTTCCACGCCTGCACGCCATTCTCTTCCTCTTGCTTCTGCTTGCTGAAGGTTCAGACTCGGTTTAGTGACGGATGGCTGTCCGCATGGTGCTCCAGCTGCTCCTGCTGCTTGCTTGCTGCTGCTGCTGCAGCAGCAGCAGCAGCAGCAGCACGGCTACGACTCCATTATCACGGAGAGGGAGAGCATCCGGTTTAGGAGCTCCAAGAAGCAAACAGCAGGGCATCAGGATCAGGCAATCCCAATCTGCCAATTGTCCAAACAAATGTGGCGATCGGTTATTCGAGTTTCCCTTCGGCATCGGGCCGGACTGCTTCCGGCACCCGGACTTTGCCCTCATCTGCAACAAAACCACGACCCCTCCGAGGCTGTTTCTTATGGACGGCCTCACGGAGGTTGTTGGTAGCGGCATCCAAGCTTCAAGTAGAAGTAAGAACTACTTCTCTACTTGTACGTAGTACATATCTAGCGGCTTAATCCACTAAACTCCATTAATAGTTCGTAAATAAGTACATTCATGCCCTTTTAATCTTTTTATTTTTTTATTTTTCATGGACTTTTATATGTTTTCTTATGACCGCTGTATGCGCTTTTGAGCAAAACTCCAAGTGAGCAAAACTAATCTCACAACTTGCATCCTTAAAATATTTTAGTCCAATTTGATTAAATTTCAGCAAGTTTGACTAAATTCGTCCATATTTTTTTAAAATGATCCCTATATATTTTTCTCTGACATTTATGTCCTTGACACGGAGAGATAGAACCCACCTGTCAGTACAAATACAAATAAAATAGTTAAAACTCCAAGCGTCAGAGGAACTTGAACTCAAAAACCTTTGTACCTTTGTGTAGATAGACACCAACACAATCCACTGCAGCAACAGATGGTATTGGTCATATAGGATGACATAATTTTTTATAAAACATGAAAGCATGCACGGATAGTAATTTTTTATAAAACATGAAAGCACACACGGATAGTAAAAAATGCAACTGAAAGTATCGAAAAAACTTTTAAAAAATATATATACATGTAGGCAAAGATGTACGGATTTTCATTATGCAAAATTTCAACCCAACTGATTTGTATTGGACTACACACAAAAAAAGACAATTCTAATATGATTTGAAGGTGCACATTTTGCAAACCTAGCTCTAATTTTTTATTTTTTATGTAACCAAGAATACAAATCATTTTGGATTGAAAATTTGTTTTTTTTTTAGATTTTTTCACAACTTTAGAACAATACTTTTGAGAATTTTCATTTTGCCACGGCGCCGGAGGACCTCGGTCGCGCCGCCGCAACCGCACTCTCCTAAGCGTCCCCGCCAGAAGCAGCTGCACCGCACTAGGAGCACGTGCTTGTCGCGCCGCAGCAGCACTCTCCCTAGCAGGTCGCTGGCCAAGGCCCGAGCGTCCCCACCAAAAGTAGCCCCTCCGTCGCACCGCCCTGGGACCACGTGACTGTCGCGACGCCGCCACACGAGTCCATCGTCAATTCCATGACGCACCGCCGCCAGCAGCGCCACCCACGATGGCTCTCCATCATCGGGTAGAGGAAGTTCCGCCGCCTCCGGACCGCTCGGACTTTGCCGGGTGGCGACAGGGGAGGAGTGGAGGAGGAGGAGGGATGGGGCGGTGGGATCTAGTGTTAGCGTCTCCGCCGCCCTTGCGGGGGTGACACGAGACGCGACGGGGAATCCCTCCATCGTCAGGCAACATGCTAGCTAGCTCACGAAACAAGAAAGTTATGTATACTAAGCACGATGCGCACAGACGAGTGAAATGAATCTTGATTGAGTGAGTATATACGCCCGGGCTACATGTAATTTTTTATTTTAGATATTCAAAAATATTGTTCTAAAGTTGTGAAAATTTCTAAAAAAGATGCAAATTTTCAATCCGAAATAATTTGTATTCTAGGCTAGATAAAAAAAACAAAACTAGAGATCTAAGTTTGCAAACTCTGCGTCTTCAGATCATGTTAGAATTATCTTTTATGTGTGTAGTCCAATAAAAATCAGTTGGGTTGAAATTTTGCACAATAAAAATTATTACATCATTATCCACATGTATATATATTTTTTATGCGCTTCTCGATACTTTCAATTGCATTTTTTACCGTATATGTGTTCTTTCATGTTATATAAAAGAATTATGTCCTCCTATTTAAGCAATAGCATCTCTCGCCGCAGTGGCTTGTGTTGTTGTCTAGCTATACACTATAATGACAGGTGGACCTGTCTGTCTGTCTGCACAAAGACACAAATGTCAGAGAAAAATATATAGGGATCATTTTGAAAAAATTATAGACGAATTTAATTAAACTTGTTGAAATTTAATCAAATTGGACTAAAATGTTCTAAGGATACAAGTTATGGGACTAGTTTTGCTCACTTTGCAAGATGTGGGACTAAAACGCTCGTACGATACAAGATGTGGGACTAAAAGTGTATATACCTCTTTAGGAAACTAATAACGGATTCGAGGAAGCCATTTATTCAAGCAAATCTGAATTTTCAGCTTTTATATTATTCATCTTGCTTCCTTAGGAAACACATATTGTTTCCAATGTTATGCGAATCTGCTTCGAGTGGAATTGGAACATATCACACCTCTAATGTTTGGAAAATCTGCTTCCTCTAAAACGGATTTTGCTTCAGATACACCAAAATTTGTGCTTCCTTACAGTGATATTATTTGCTTCAATATAACAAAAATATCCATATAGTTTTGCTTCCATATGAACAACATTTTATTTCCAATGTCATCTTAATTTTCTTCTTACGAAACTAAACATTGCTTCTATGAACAAATACACGCGTTTACATTATTCTGGCTAGTACTTGCTTCCTAATAGGCGGATAGAGTTTCCTATTCCTATTTACGTGAAACTAAGTTGACGGAAAATCCGGTCAACACCATCCTCGTTGTTTGATTTGTTGTAACCCTTGACCTACAAGGCTGCACCATACTAGTTTCTTGATGGCCACCGGTCGAAGAATGCACCACATGTCGATGTCCCGGACCACGAAAATATGGCTGACATGGTCCATGGTGCCCCAACCTTTGGAGTGCATGGAATAGATGCCGATAAACACCCGACATCCATGACGAATATTATATGTTATATAATAAGAACACATGCGAAATACATAGGAGCATGTTAGGCATTGTGTGAAGCAGAACGTATGCACAATAGAAGCATAGGAGAAGGAAACAATCTATGTGTAGAAAAAATATGCTACTATGAAGCACTCTAATCCTAGCATGTGGGAAGAAAATATGTACTGTATGATGTAGGGAACATGTAATTTGGAACGAGGAATCATGTTTCACACCGTGCTGCCATAAAACAAAATTCTATTTGAATATGTATTGATGTTTGCTTCCACTGCAACTGGTTTTATTCAGTGCAACCATGAGATCACCATGACAAGCAGAGGGAGGCGAGCAGTTACAAGGAGCTAGCATGTGTATTCTCAAAAAAAGAAAAAAGATCTAGCATGTGGAGTGGGGCAAGAGGCACTGGCAAGGAGAAGACTAAGTCGCAATTAGAAAGCTGGGTTTGGTCGCAAGCTCACGGCCACGTCGACGTGGTGGCCCTGGTCGGCGAAGCTGCATGTGCGTGGTGCATTTACCGGAAGGAGCCTCCACATGCCGATGCTACACTATCTTGGAATCGCCACCATGTGATAGAGCTCCAAAGGTACCTGCCTAGCCTCCATCCTCGACGTGGTCATATTCAGGGCAACGCTCGACTTGAGCGAGCAAGCGAGTGTCGACGGTGATTCCGTACGGCACGGTGCACCAGCCGTGGGGGAGCAGCGACGGAGGAAGCGGAGAGATACGGGGGAGGGGAGATCTGAGTCGTGCTACGTTCGCTAAATTAATGGAGGCATTTTTTGACTTAATTGAGGCGTTTGGAAATAAGAGGAGAGGAATCAATATATGTAATTAGGGGACGGGGCGGATGCAAAACTAATCGTCCGATTCTAGACAAGATCAACGATATCGGAAAGGTCTGGTGATTTGTCTCTGATCGTATCCCGATAGTTAGTATTTAACTAAACTTAGTCTCACTCCCTCTACATGTCAAATAGCCAAGTTGAATGGGTCTTTAAAATTTTCTGGATTTGATAGAGTTAAGGGGCCAAGGCCCATAAATTCCAACAGAATATGTTGCGCTTAAAATATATATATATATATATATATATATATATATATATATATATATATATATAGAGAGAGAGAGAGAGAGAGAGAGAGAGAGAGAGAGATGAGCCTACTATGGACCACTTTCTACCAATCTTCCTTTTAGCATGTCCAGTTAAACTATCTACAACTACATTTGCTTTCCTAGGATTCTTAGCGAACAACATAAGAAACTGCACTCCTTCTATATTGCAGCCACTAGACAAATAGATTTTCCTCCTATCTAGCCATGAACCGCTTTCCGACGTTCCCACCAGATATACCAGATTGGCGTGATTAGCAAATCATTTTTGTCTACTTCAATGATACATGGGAGATAGCTTCATATTTTTCTTACCCTTGGAAAAATAAAGAAAGCATGTCGAATGCTATCACAATCCTAGATCACTTAGTTACGGAAGTGGATGTATAGCCTAGCCTCTCAAGTTCAAGTCCTCATAGATGAAGATTTTAGTTCTTATTATTTAAAAAATCGATGTAGGGGCTTCCCCTACAGCTTTTCTTAAAAAAATAGTATCAGAGTCAAACTTGGTTGCGAGTATTTTGCAACACCAGCAGTGGAAAGTGACCGATAAAAATAGCAATAAATGATGTGATCTGATAGTGCATGTGGGTACTAAGGAGGGAGGGAGAGAGAGAGAGAGAGAGAGAGAGAGAGGGAGAGAGAGAGAGAGAGAGAGAGATTTTGTCTTCATGAGCCAGAAGGAGAGGGAAATCTGAAAGTTTGGTTAGTGCAAAACTACCTTATACCATTATCGTAAGTTTGTAACACTAGGGGCTATAGGGTTGAGCACAGAGGATATAGCCTTACGTTTTGGGCTATATGGGCATCAACGAAGATATAAATAAGTCTTAATTCATAATATATGTGGCAAGATGTGGAGCGGTGTTGCTACCGCGTCGACGACATCCAGCGTGGAGTACCGGTAGGCTTGGCAAGGACTATGCAGATTTTTACTCTGGCGAGGGTTTGGGGTTTGACGGTGGTAACGGATTTCAGGAGTGTGTGCATGAGGTACACGCTCGTCTGCCTGAATGTATGAGTGATCCAAGTTTGCCATAGTTTGTCTCATCGATGCCCTCAGTACCTTGCTGGTGGGGTGTTTTTTTCTGTTCGTAGGGCATAAGGCCCTATGACATGATCTTCCCCATCTGTTGGCTTTGTAGGTGTTGCAAAAAATTTAAAAAATGTGGTATGCATCTTTTCGATGCAGAGAGAGCGGGGATCTAAACAAGGAAAAAACACGGAATTTCACAAGATTTGGTATATTTCGGTGGTCAACGATATATTTGGGTTTATTTAATAATATTTGGGTTTATTCGCTTTTACTTGATGCTTTATTCATACATCTCAATGTTCAGAACTTCTAGTTTTTTTTTGTAAAATTATAAACCAGTATTGAAACATCATGTAGTAAAATCTAGGATCTGGAAGAGAATTAAATTGCGGCAGGTACAAGTGCAAGCTTGTTCGCAGGTTCATATTTTGAACAACTGTTGCTCAAAAACAAGTTTGTTTCTTCTTCGTTGCAGTGATAAGTGTCAGAATCTCATATACCATCTCAACAAGTCCGAGTGTTGATGTGTACAATGCAACGTGGAAGGCCCCCGCCAGGAATTTCTTGCTTGATTTTCTAACCGACGTGAGCTTTACGTCGTGTGACTTCTACACCTACTTGATCGGAAATCCGAACATAAATCAAGAAGTTCCTTTTTGCACTGGTTGCAACGGACCTTCAGGCTGGGACAAGCAGGGATGCGACGAGATGTATACAGGTATTTCGAGTAGTACGCTTCGGTTCAAGTTTGTACGCAACAAGGAGGCACAGCCGGCGCAGCAGCGCCAGAATGTGGAGGTCTTCACTTTGAGAGGTATCTTGGTTTGGAGTATAGATGACCAACCATCATGCCCTGCTGCTTCCTTAGATAAGCCCACGTTTGCTTGCGCCAGCAACCACAGCTTGTGTGACCATAGCCGCATGAGTTTTGGTTATTTGTGCGGTTGCGAATCTGGGTACATGGGTAACCCTTATGTACCCAATGGCTGCTCGCGTGATTACGGTAATAATCTTTCCTCGGTTTTTTCGTTACTATCTACTACAAATAATGATGCATTCTTGATCATTTTTTAAATACACTCTTCTGTGAAAAAATAGGATACAATCCGTCCGCCCGAGGAAATGTGAAATGCTCGCGGTCTTGTGGTACAATCAAAGTTTTGTTCCCATTTGGCCTTGAAGATGGCTGTTCGGCAAGGAAGGAATTTACATTAGGCTGCTCAGACCCGTCAGCCTCCAAGCTAGTAACAACAGGGCAGATACGCTTGCATATTATACACATAAATACTAATGAGGGGTACTTTGACACGGGAGAAAGCTATGATGATGGCACAGTCGTCTTTGATCCACTATACATTTATCATCAAGACTCTGAAAGAGTGCAATGGGTCGTCGCGAATCTAACTTGCCAAGAGGCCCATTAAAATACCTCCACATATGCATGTGTTAACCCCAACAGCAAATGCTTGGCCTTCAAATCATCAGACGGTGACAGCGCGGGCTATCGCTGTAAATGCAACGATGGATATGATGGAAACCCATACATTACCGGCCCCGATGGATGTCATGGTATACCTAGCCCCCCTCTCTCTCTCCTTTTCTCTCTTGTCTTAGTACTCGTATGCACTATCGGATCACATCATCAAAAAGGAAAATTTAATATTTTCTTTTAACAAATCAGTTTATGTGTTTCCCAAGCTAAGTATCTAGTTGTCTACTACGTATGCATGAAAAAAATGATATCAGTGAATTCTAGTCCTTCTAATATCATAGTACTCACTAAAATATGTTACATAATGAAGAGTGGCATTGTTCTCCTTAGATTTTTCATAAAAATCTCATGTTTTTAACTTATTTGTTTCCTGATCTGCAGATATTAACGAGTGCGAGAAACCAGGTAAATGTCAAGGAATATGCCAGAACACTAATGGAAGTTACTATTGCACCAACTGCACTGCTGGAACTGAATACGACACTGTAAGAATGAAGTGCATTCCATCGAGAAGGCAAACTATTTTTATAGGTGACTTTTTTACTTTCTTATGTTTCACTATGAACTCCACAAAACATGAAACTAAGATTAACGTGCATTGCCATTCATTGCAGGTGTTTCTATTGGGCTTAGTGTTGGATTTGGACTTCTACTTCTTGGCTTAGGTGCAATGCTTCTCATCCGTAGATGGAGAAGAGACATCCAAAGGCAACTAAGAAGGAAGTACTTTACAAAGAATCATGGTCTTCTTCTAGAACAATTAATATCATCGAATGAAGATGCAAGTGAAAGGACAAAGATTTTCTCTTTGGAAGAGCTAGAGCTGGCGACAAACAACTTCGATCATACAAGAATTCTTGGCCATGGAGGGCATGGCATGGTATACAAAGGCATCTTATCTGATCAGCGTGTGGTGGCTATAAAGAAAGCTAAGTCCATTAAGCAATGCGAGATTGATCAATTCATCAATGAGGTTGCCATCCTTTCACAGATTAACCACCGAAACATCGTAAAGCTTTACGGATGCTGCCTTGAAACTGAGGTCCCACTCCTAGTGTATGATTTTGTTCCTAATGGTTCATTGTTTGACATTCTTCATTCTGGTTCAAGCAACAACTTTTTTTTGTCATGGGATGACTGCTTAAGAATTGCTGCAGAAGCTGCGGGGGCGCTCTACTATCTCCACTCCGCGGCTTCCATATCAGTTTTCCATCGTGATGTCAAGTCAGCTAACATACTCCTAGATGCAAACTACAACGCAAAAGTTGCTGACTTTGGTGCCTCAAGATTGGTGCATATAGACGAAACTCATGTTTCCACAAACTTACAAGGCACGTTTGGGTACCTAGATCCAGAATATTGCCAAACTCGGCAGCTAAACGAGAAAAGTGACGTGTACAGTTTTGGTGTTGTGCTCTTAGAGCTACTTCTCAGAAGGAAGCATATTTTCACCGGTGAGACAGGATCACCTCAGAATTTATCTAGTTTCTTTCTTGAGGAGATGATGAATAGGCCATTAAAAGAGATAGTGGCAGCTAAAGTTCAGGAAGAGGCAACTGAGGAAGAAATTACCAGTATTGCCTCTCTGGCAGAGATGTGCTTACAGCTCCATGGTGAAGGAAGACCTACCATGAAGACAGTGGAGATGTCCTTGCAGCATCTGCATGTGAATAGGTTGAAGACAATCCGTGGCACTCCAGAAAATCATGGAGGTATGCAGCCAGGTAACACAACTAATCCAATATATGCAGACAGCCAGCGTTGCTACAGCTTGGAGCAAGAGTTCATTTCATCTGCTAGCATACCACGTTAAGTGTGTTCGTCCATGTTTGGGTGCTGATCCTTCTACGTATTTATAAGTGATAGTCGGTATAAACTCTTTTTTTTTGCTTAGTTGAATAAGCGGCCATGCAGCAATGTTCACGCCTTGGCCGGTACTGTTTGTAATTTCAGTTATCTAGATAGGCTCATCCGCGATGACAACATCGTGGGATGGCACGAGGTTATGTTGTCATGGCTGAATTGTTATTGCGCGCGTGGAGCATACGTGGGATGGCACGCCTAGCAAAACCAGATCTGTCCAATTTCTAGATTGTAATCCTAGAAAAGCCGGTCTAAAAAAATTGCGAGGCTTCCAAAATAGTTAAGTCTAAACAAATTTGAAAGCCTCGCAAAAAATTTGAACCGGCTTCCCCAGGAAGCTGGGGGTAGGGTAGCTTCTGGGAGAAGCCGCCAAAAGAACTGGGCCTAGGTTTCATGCATCAACACTGGGTTGTTCCGGTACTTATAGTACTCACTCTGTCATAAAATAAGTGAGTCACCTTTTTTCTAGATACACAGGTATGTAAGTCTTGGCGAGACGTCGTGACTTCCCTTTCTCCTGAGCAATTGGTAGGGCTGGCTCTATGTTTTGCAGGGCCCTAGGCGAAGTCGAGGATATGGGCCTAAGGCTGATGTATACGTAGCCATATCTAGATATAGATATATATGTATCCATTTTTATTTGTAAAATATTAAGAGTTGACATTCATCCGCACATTTTAAGTCTTAAAATATAAAAAGTAGTATTTCCTGCTAGTTTGATTGCCTCAAATAAGAAATAATTCCAATTAGTCCATGGATAATAATGTTTCAATTTTTTTAAGCAAAGCTTCTTCCGACATTTGTATGCAAAATCATTGAGTACAATCTAAGGTTAATAGAACCCTAATACTCTCTACAATTATCTCATCGTTTACAACATATGAAATTAGTGAAATGGATGCAATATGAGATCCATGAACACAAACGTATGAAACAACCATTGATTGCCATCAAATCAGGGAGAATGAATATACCAGGGCAGCGGTGGGCACAAGAGAATAAGGCCAAACTCAGTTCGTCACTTGATTCAATTTCCAAGCAACACTCGAGTCAGTGACTCGGGGATCGGGCCGATCTGCCTTATAGGTGATCGATCGGGAAGATCCATCGGGATCACCAAGAGCTTAGAGCAGCGGCTGCTGGCTGTCAAAGACGAAGAGGTACACGAAGATCAGGAGATCGATCGCTGCTGCCTGTCGATCGCATGGGTGTCGTGTCATGCGGTTTTTCTCCCAGTGGGCTTCCTGGGACGGCTATGCTGGGCCTTTCATTGCAATTTTTCTCAAGACAGATATACAGAATATAGAGTAGTATGTGCTTTTGGCCCCCCCGCTGGCATGGGCCCTTGGCCGTCGCCAAGGTCGCGATGGGCCAGAGCCGGGCCTGGTAACCGGTATACCAGGAACTCATCATTGACAATAGTCAATAATACATGGAAACAGATTACAAAACCTTTTGTAAGATCTCACTATCACTATTCACCATAAGTTCTATGGCTTTCCGGAGTTTCTCATGGGCATCTTCATAAACCACATACTCTTAAGACTTACTATGATGAGGTATGTGCGACATGAAAACGACCCGCGTCTCGCGTCGCTCTCGAGCGGGCGACGGAGACGCACACCCCTAGCACTTCCCTAGCCTCTCCCTCCTCCCCTCCTCCACCGCCGCTGGAGAGTGCCACCGGGCTAATCCCGCGCGGTGCTAGTGGCGGCGGGACCTCTTCTACCTGCGTGCAGGGGCGACTTCATCGGGCAGCAGCAGCCTGTAGCGGTGCGACATAGGTGGCGGTGGGGCATAGGCGGCGGCGACCTTGACCGACGAATCTGTGGCAGTTCCAGGAGGGCACTAAGGTTCTTCGGGCGATGCCACAATAGACCTTGGCAGCAGGGTGCTCCAGCGACGCAACTCTCTCTCGCAAGCGGCACACCATGATGGGCTCGATCTGGGCCAGCCGTAGGCCAGACGGGCATGTGGTGTTGGGAATATGCCCTAGAGGCAATCATGTATGATGATATTTCCCATTGTATTCATAAAGATATTAAGTTGTCCTTGTATGAGCATGTGATGTATATCATTGAATATGTGATTCAGTTGTGGAACTATACATTCATGTTGTTTGTACTAAATGTCTTTGGTCATTGAGGTTGTGCTAGACACACAACTTAGACCAATGTGAAAGTTGGCTTGATGACTCGGTTCCACTTGTCATGGGCATGGAGATGCTATTCTGACATATACAGATTCGGCTAAAGAGTTTAGCGAGTCGGATTGACCCATATTGAGGTATAACAAACAAGTTGTCATTTGTATATCTCAATCAATGTAATCCTTAGACCTGAGGTTATTGCATAGTCCGGTTGAGGATCACCGACTTAGTTCTGTCAAACGCTGATCCGTAACTGGGCAGTTATAAAGGCCGAGTTCGGGTCGACTGAGAATCAAGCTGCGTGATGTGAATAATCAAGATGGGATTTTGCCCCTCCACTTGGAGAGATATTCTCTGGGCCCACTTGGATGATATTATTCGGAAAGCATGGCCATGCACGACTTGGTTAATTGTTAACCGAGGCGATCAACTAAGAGTTAGTCAGATGAATCACTTATCTCGGATCGAGAAGAGAGTCGGACTATTTAAGGGATGAAAAATATTCGGCTATAGTCTGACAAGGTATATCGTGAGACAAAAGGGAATCAGACGCAAGTCACATTGGAAAGCAAGTCGTCATGACTCTTTGGTACTTGGGAGTCGGCATGTTCTGCTAGGAGTCGCTATCGACTGATCGATTGAGAGTTGGACTCCAATCGTGTCCAAGTAGCCATGAGCCTGCGAGGTCACACACACACTTAAGAGCGGGAGCAAGTTCAGATTGGATCTGAACCGGATATCTGGTTGGGTTGGATCCAAGCCGGATTTGGACTGAGTCGGTCAGTTGGACTCACAGGAACTAATATTATATAGGTTTTAGTGAATGGGCCATGAGAGTGGAGCCCATGTTCACTCCCTATATATAATGGAGCACAGTAATCTAGAAAGGTTACTTGTTGATCGGTTAGGTCATTCCATGTGTTGGAAACCATAGCTTCACAGCAGTCCTGTCGTCGCAACGAATCTAGCAGTTCGCCGCCGGTGCTCCTTCTTGTACGTGTGGATAGCAGCAGAGGTGCTATACTATCAGCACCAGGATGATCGGATCGTAAGGACTGCACTGCATCAACTGACGTGCTTCATCAGTAATCCGCAACTGCACGTCTCGTGATTAACCTCGTGGCCTTCTACCTCAGCTAGATCTTGGGATCACCACGTTAGAGGGAAAAAGTTTTTGCTTCATCTCTGTGTGGCCTAACATGTGGTGGCCCAGAACGGATCATCTGGCGGCTGCAACCGCTAGAGGTGTAGGCGTCGGTGTGCTAGCCGTCGCGGTGCTCCGGGCATTTGCCCGGCACAGTGTTCCGTACATCTGTCTGACGTTGGATCAGATCTGGGCCTGGATAGGGCAGTACCCTCACGTCTTGGGAGGGTTGGGTTATTGATTTGGAGACTACCGTTGCTTCACAGGGGCGAGGATGCCCGAATGGTGAGGTTGCGTGACGTGGCAGACTTGACCGGTGGCGGCATGGCAGCGGCAGTGGTGTGGTGTCGGCAATGGGAAAACCATGAGGCCCTGACTTGGTGGGATACGTCTCAAACAATGCCTTCTTCACCTAGGGAGCATCCAACTTTTGATTCATTACTAAATCCACCTGTGTGGGTACACTGCCAAGCACTTCCCCAATACCAGACACAGCTTTAGACGTGTAAAGCTGTTGGTAAAAGGAATTAACTAAATCGCTAATCTCGTGCTCATACATATTTTTTGGAAATGAGTGTTTTTACTACTTTATGTAATGTTTATACCCGGTCTTTGTATAACTAAGATGCACACCGAACAATCCACATGACTAGCAGGAGAATCGTTCTCACCAGCTCGAAGTGCGAATTCTGTCGACTGCAAAGTGCAGTAAGCTACCGAACGTATCTTTCCCCCAGCTCGACAACTCACCAGCAACAGACTCCAACTTGAGCTTTAATTCGGTCATATTTTGCGCTGCACTAGCTGAGCTCCAGCAGTCCTTCAACTTATCCGAGAATTCACCATGTGTTTTCCACATGACCGCTCGTAGCGGAATGGCCGATCAGCACTGTGAGATTGTTGCGGACTAGGAGAAATCCCGGCAAATGATCTGATGTCGCGTACCTTGACAAGTGTTGCACCTCGGCCTCTAGGAAGCACGCACACCACGAAGGCAAAGCGAGCGCTCTATCCAGGCTCACCCGACAATAGGGGCCGCACGTGACTTTCTTCTCATATGTCCAAGGGACACCCCTATATCCTAGGTCACACACATCACGCACATCCACAGCATATCTGAATTCTGCTATCTGACTCCAACTTCGTTCGTTAACACCCTCATCTTGCTCCCCATACACAACAGTAAGGTGCCATGGATCCTTCTCTTCCCTAACAGTCGAATCGATGTGGTACTGGAAGTAGGGTAAAATCTCAATCTCATTCCAAAAAATACCGAGGCCACTACTACGGCCTGAAATGCTAACAGCAAAACTTTTATTAAAACCTAAAGTGTGAGATAAACTTTCCACCCGTTGCTTGTGTAGCTGTGTCTCCACCACACACACAACACTGATGGGGCATGCTTCTCCGCCAAGATACGGAGATCATGAACTGCCGCAATGCTCCCAAGTCCGCGACAGTTCAAGCCTAACACACTCATTGTTACTGGCTGCCCTCCAAAGCGGAGGCTGCCGATCCTATCACGAACTTGATCCTCTTTGGACTTTGGTGTCATCTGTTTTTTGGGTCGCTTCCGCTTCCTTGCTTCTTTGGTCTTCGCCATGCCCGATCCAATCTCAAACCTACCAGAAACGCATCCACCAAAGGCCGGGCAACCGCACAAGGTAACCCCTTAGTCAGCCTGAGCGGCGCACTCGTGGGAGAGAGGTGAGAAGGATTCAGGCGTGGAGAATTGATAGCCCTACTGCCGGAGATCGGTGCCCGCCGGAGAGGTAGAGGAAAACCCGTCACGGCGAACTAGGCCTGGACTTCTACATCGGAGTGCAAAAAAATCTCCAAAAACGAGGCTTCTAGAAAGAAAATAATAAGGTGCAACACCGTGGTGTTGATCTAACCACCGACCCTAATAATACTAGTGGCTCCTTTTAAAAATAGATATCGGAGGTTTGTCAAAATTTAGATGCAATATATATACTAAATAGTGTCTAGATTCTCAAAATTTTGACAAATTTAGGACATCTATAAGGGAGTAGTAAAGATTGCCGCCCCTTTCACTACACGAGAAGCTGAATACGCTGACGACCGGGTCCCGTCGGCGTAGGACCTAAATGCCGCCGGCGTAGGCTGGCCCGACGGCTGCCGTCAGCGTACAGCCCCGTAGGCGTAGCCTCTCCTCCCCTCGGCGTAGAAAAGCCGTCGGCGTATATAGTTAAAGCCGTCGGTATAGACCACATGGGGTCCACCTAGATGACTAACGGCCGTTTGGCTATGCTGACGGCTTAACCGTCGGCCTAGATATTTTCAAAAAAAAAATTGAATTTTTTTTTTCAATTTTTTTTTAACATTTTTGTACAGCCCCGTAGGCGTAGCCTCTCCTCCCCTCGGCGTAGAAAAGTCGTCGGCGTATATAGCTAAAGCCGTCGGTGTAGACCACATGGTGTCCACCTAGATGACTAACGGTCGTTTGGCTATGCTGACGGCTTTACCGTCGGCCCAGATTTTTTCAAAAAAAATTTGAATTTTTTTTTTCAATTTTTTCAAAAAAATTCAATTTTTTTTTAACATTTTTGTATTGTTTAACTTGTTAATCTCACAATATTTTAAATTCTAAGTATACTTAGTCTCAAGTTAAATTGCACAATTAGTCAAACTTTCCAACCGGTCACCCATCCTAATACTACTCCAGCCTCAGCACGCTTAGCTTCTTCGTTCCTTCCACATGAGTTTCCGACAAAGAAACTAGAACTTGTTGTAAATATTATCATATCAAACCTATTAACCATTACACTATAATGTTAGACATATTTATTTTTTTACATTCCATACAATTTTTTGAGTAAACAACAATAAATAAGTAATAATAATTTTGAATTCAAATAAAAATAAAATAAATTTTATTTATTTTGCTTTTTTAATTTAAATTTGAATAATTCATATCTACAAATCCGTAAATCACAATTCGACAAATAATATATCCAAATCGATCAGAAAAATGAGAGGAATCCAAATATGACATCCCTATCATCTATTTAATTATATATCATAACTTTTAAATATTAGACCAACTGAAACTATGTCAAGAATCATGAAACACCTCGTTTTAGGCACTCGAAAAAATAAAAAATGGCTTTTTGGTGCGACGAAAAGGAAAACTTCCTCCTGCAACATTGTTCTCCATCCCATGATATACATGAGTGAATAATATGGGCACATTAGCGCAAACTATATCACGATTCTAGCAATAACATTGGTCATTTGACCTGAAATCCAGAAAACCTCAATTGAGATAGGTCATTTTGTGAAGTTTTTTTTGACACACGATCAATATATCAAGTTTTATATTTTTCCATGCAACTATGTCACATAATATGACACCACGCGAAGGTTTTGCATTGTTTCGATCGTTTTTGAATTTTTTATGCCCGTTTCAAACTATCGTCAAACTTTCTAAATCGAGGGGCATGAAAATTCTTAGCTCGGGGCTGAGCCTCACTAAACTTGCATTAGATATCTGATGAAATAGCATATTGTGAACCTAAAAATTATTTTTGCAAAAAATCATGAGCATCATATCATGTACATGTAGTTCAAATATAACTCATTTCCTATTGATTCGGCAGGAATTTGTCTTTTTTACGAGGGGTGGACGAAAAGATTTGAGATACCCCGGTTGGGAAATTATCCATTCAATATGGTCTAGTATTTTTTAAAAATGTGGTATTATCATTTTGAAACTTTCATTTGGTGGTTGCTTCACAATAACACCCCGTTTTTTGCACTCGGAAAATGAAAAATGGCTTTTCGGTGCGACGAAAAAGAAAACTTCCTCCTGTAACATTGTTCGCCATCCCATGATACACATGCGTGCATAATATGGGAACATTATCACAAACTATACTGTGGTTCTAGCAATAACAATGGTCATTTGACCTGTAATCCAGAAAACCTCGATTGAGATAGGTCATTTTGTGAATGTTTTTTTGAGACACAATCAATATACCAAGTTTGGTATTTTTCCATACAACTATGTCAGATAATTGGACACCAAGCAAAGGTTTTGTATTGTTTCGATCGTTTTTTATTTTTTTTATGCACATTTCAAACTATCCTCAAACTTTCTAAATCGAGGGGCATGATGATTCTTAGCTCGGGGCGGACCCTCACTAAAATTTCATTAGATCTCTGATGAAATAGCATATTGTTAACCTAAAAATGATTTTTGCAAAAAATCATGAGCAATATATCATGTGCCTGTAGTTCAAATCTAACTCATTTTCTACCGATTCAGCAGGAATTTGTCTTTTTCACGAGAGGTGAACAGAAAGGTTTGAGATATCCCGGTTGGGAAATTGTCCATTCAATATGGTCTAGTATTTTTAAAAAATGTGGTATTATCATTTTGAAACTTTCATTTGGTGGTTGCTTCACAAAAACACCCCGTTTTTTGCACTCGGAAAATGAAAAATGGCTTTTCGGTGCGACGAAAAGAAAAACTTTCTCCTGCAACATTGTTCACCATCCCATGATACACATGTGTGCACAATATGGACACATTATCGCGAACTATACCGCGATTATAGCAATAACATTGGTCATTTGACCAGAAATCCAGAAAACCTCGATTGAGAAAGGCCATTTTATGAAGGTTTTTTTAAGACTCAATGAATATACCAAGTCTGGTATTTTTACATGGAACTATGTCATATAATATGACACCACGCAAAGGTTTTGCATTGTTTCGATCGTTTTTTAATTTTTTATGCCCATTTCAAACTATCATCAAACTTCCTAAATCAAGGGGCATGATGATTCTTAGCTCGGGGACGAGTCTCACTAAACTTGCATTAGATCTCTGATAAAATAGCATATTGTGAACCTAAAAATGATTTTTACAAAAAATCATGAGCAATATATCATGTATCTGTAGTTCAAATCTAACTCATTTCCTACCTATTCAGCAGAAATTTGTCTTTTTCACGAGAGGTGAACGGAAAGGTTTGAGATTCCTAGGTTGGGAAATTGTCCATTCAATATGGTCTAGTATTTTTGAAAAATGTGGTATTATCATTTTGAAACTTTCTTTTGGTGGTTGCTTCACAAAACACCCCGTTTTTTGCACTTGGAAAATGAAAAATATATTATACGAAAGTATTTGTATATTTTATGTATTTTTTGAATAAAAATATATAATATTTGAGTTTATATAGATATATCTTATTTTTCTGCAAATTTTGATATATTATATGTATTTTTCTGAATTTAAATGATTTAGTTATGATTTTTCTAAGATTAATGTGGCAAAAAAAAATAGCTGCCGTCGGCGTAGACTTGACGCCGTTGCTCTGCCGTTAGCCCAATGGGCTACGCCGACAGTCATGTTTACGCCGACGGCGGCCGTCGGCCTATTTATTCTACGCTGACGGTAAAATTGGGCCGACGGCCCGTCAAGCTACGCCGACGGCCCTGACATTTTGCCGTCGACGTATAAAAAGGCCGTCGGCCTATTTAGTTATTCCCGTAGTGTTTGCAACCTATGATCTCACGAACAAACAATCAGTCTGTATTTCAAAATCGGCATGCATGCTTCTTTATCATCTTCTTTGAAAACTAGTAAGCGTGCACGTGCAACGCACGTCTTATAATTCATTTCTGGATTAAGAAAACTTATATTCCTCCGTGCTGAAAAGGGTGTCGCAGATTTCTAAATTTAAATGCATCTAAACATATTTGAATTTAGAAAAAAATGCGAGATCCTTTTTAAAACGGAAGGAGTACATAATATACATGTTCAGAAATGTCAGACAAAACATTCCATATTTAGTACTTCATAAAGTTTAACATCCACAAACCACACGATGACACGCATGACTGCTGAATTTTAATGATATAGTTTTTAATATACTCAGTAGAAAAAAATTCTCGATTTTTTATTAATTCAATCATTCTTCGCAAAAGAAAGGAGCTTCAAAATCATCATATGGTTTTAACCTAATATTTTTTTGAAACCCATGTCAAGGGGAAGAAAAAGCCCACGCACACCCCAAGTGGACATGCCACACGCCGCCCCTCGTCACCTCTGTCTCTCACGTAACCTTAAAAAAACTCTCATAGTAAAAAAAAGAAAAAACGCTGCCTCTCACTCTCGTCCCCAATCCCCACTCTCTTCCTCTCTGCTCTCTCGTTAAGCCCGCTTCCACAGTTCCACTGTCTCCCTGGCTTGGCTCCCCACCGCCGGCGGCCGAACCGGCGCGCTCCCCTGCCTCCTGCCGCCGGCCTGGACGCCCGCCTTCTTCTTAGGATCTGTTCGTGCCAGCGGGACGCCCCTGTGCCTCCTCCCTTGCTCGTCGCGCTGAAAATCCCAAGGAGGCACCGGATACCAGGCGCCCCCTCTCATGTGTCCCTGCCGCTCCTAGTTCGCATGGTCCCCAGTTCCCGGTCTAGATCTTTCCGCTCCTCTGCCTCCCCACCTCCGGGGCGACGGCTCGCACGCCCTTGCTCATCTCTGCCCATCCTTGTCGAATCTGGTCGCCGAATAGGCCTAATGGGGCATTCGAGCTGGGAAGGCTCGCGGGGGACAGAGAGCTAGGCGCCGACAGAGGCGAACGTGGAGGTGCGGGCCTCGTCTCCACCAGATTGAAGGCCTCAGAGCGCCGGTCCCCTCGTCATGCAATAGAAGTCGATGAATCAGAGCAATCGCCGAAGGACGCCGGCGAGGACGCCTTACTCTGGGTTGCTGGCTGTGTCACGAGCATTCTAGGCATCTGAATCCTGTGCAGGTAAGGAGTTCCCCTATTCAGGAAAACTCAATCCTACCATTATATGAAAGAAAGGATGTGGAGAAGCATCGCTGAGTATGGGTGTGGCGTGCTTGTTAACTTTTAACACTCTCTACTGTATGTATGCATGATTTTAATACGGAATACTTTGGTGTCAGCAATATTTCTTTGGCACTGACATGGTGTTCCTGTGTTTTCGTATGTGTTCAAATCTTGTAGTTGGTGTTCTCATCATCAGCTGTAGTTTATGGATCACCCAAGGACTCACCCTGCAGAGAAGAGTTTCCTCTGACTCCAAACAGTCTATATGAAAAAACCAAGGTCTTGGCGCATTCATTTTTATTTCTATGTCTAAGTTTTGTAGGCTCACAAGATCTTTAAACTGACTGAAATTTTAAAAAACTATTGTAGCTTGTTGTTGAAAATATTTGCGGTGATATCTACAGTACAGGTCCTAAATGGAAGATCGTTCTATTTAGGATCTTCAATCCTGTTGGGGCTCATCTGAGTGGATACCTTGGTGAAGACCCAGGGAGAATGCCCAATTATTTTATGTCATATGCTCAGCAAGTTGCTATTGGCAGGAGACCATCTCTGATAGTATTGGAGAATGGTTATGCAACAATAGATGGAGCTGGGTAATTATTCTTATCATGCTATGTATAATTACTTGTCATTTAAACCTGCTGTAATTTTATCTATCCATTGTTGTGCTTTGTCAAGATCTTTTAGCATCCGCAATCTATTTTATTGTACACAAGTGTGCATGCCATAAAATATATTTATCTATGCCATGCCCTAAATTACCGAGTTCCGTAAAACAACTTCAATTTTGCTAAATCCTAAAACAACATTCTGTATTGATTTTGTTAAATCCAAAAATGAATTTCTTTAAAAGGATTTTTTTGTTTTATTTTCTGAACTGAAATGAAAGAATGTATGTCTCTGTAGGAGAAGCCTGTCCGACAAATGATTTTTTTATTGCACAACGAAGGATAGGAAAAATAAACTTAGTCCGTTTCTAACATTTGGTGATGAACTCGATCTGCAGATGTTGGAAGCACTGTAAAGTTCAGGCGAAGCCAATGACCCAAGAAATTTCTTGGATATCTTGAAAGGAGCCTTGAAAAATTCAGTTATACTGGATGGTGGTTCCTTCACCATTTACTGAAGCAGGATGTGTTGGCAATGAAGTTGTGCGGGATGTACGTTCCTTCACCATTTACTGAACTATCAAAGTATGAAAATAGTTTGCAAGGCTGAATTTGTTTCATGCATTTTAATTTTAACTATTTAAATAGGTGTGTGATATCTCTGAATTCATGAAATCTAGTGGAATTGAAAGTTCCAAGGTCAACACGTTTCTAAATGCTTATCAGTAGTTGTCAATTCTGCAGATACAATAATTACATTTAAGTGTTTGGAAAAAATCATAGAGTTATACGGAAAGCACTACACTGAACGAGTACACATAACTCTTGGCTACAACAGCAAAACTACAAGGTAAGCTTGTTTCATCCATTTTATTTCTCACTCATGTTGTGGATGTTTTGCAAGCTGCTAACATAGCATCTGGGGTCTTGGGCATCATTGAATATAATAATATGTTTTGTTTCTACAACAAAGGAAGCCGTTGGGTGATGGTATCTACCAGCTGGTTGTTCACTATCCTATGAATATGCATATCATGAAATTCAAAAGAACCATATATTGTGACATATATAAAGATGAACACCGCGTAGTGAAACGGCAGATTAGTTGCCAAGCAATAATAAATATACTCCGAGGTTCTCGACTACACATTACTTTTTTCAGTTCACTTGGTACACTGAAAAATATAATTAACCATGCTATGGTTGCTCTCAATACATAGAAATGGGATATTCTTGCCACATAGAAAAACACTGTCTACTATTTATTCTTTGATAATAATGATATCTATTTCTTGAAGGTCCGTCTACTTATGCGCTCTATAATGTTGCGCTCCATCTCTGGGATATTCTTTAGATCCTCATTCCCTTCATACTTTAAAATATGAACCATAAAACGCCTCCTCAGTTCAATATCATCCTACATATCCATTATACAAACATTATTATAAAAAACCATGTGCATTGTATATGCAAATGAGCAGGTGTAAATACTCACCATGGGTATCGGAAAATGTAGCGCTCCATCGTTCCATGAGTGCATGAGATTAAAAACTAAATAACCCGATAAAGGACTGCATGTATGAAATGTTATATTATGCGTTGAATGGCTCATTCAAGATTGTAATGCATTAACAAGATTCATACCCCTATGAGTTTGTCGGAACAATAGGAGTTCTGCATCCCCATTTAAAAATATGGTGCTTGAATGCAGGGTTGGCATCTTGGAGCGCTAGGTTTAGATTGTTGGCCATAGGTTTAAGGATATTTTTTCCTAAAGTAGGTATTGGAAGTGGTTCCAAAATAGAGACAACCTTTTTTTTGATCCAAGACAAACAATAGAAATATCCCATGGCAATAAAATCTGTAATAATGCAGTCATTTACAAATCATCAATCATTAAGACCATATATAACACTCTTGTGGCCTTTATCGGAAAAACATATAACACTCTTATGGAGAAGAAAAATATTACCTCATTGCATTCTGAGATATGATACTCATTGCTATCAGGCCAGCTATCAAACAACTGTACCAACCTAGTAGCATCCAAATTTTCACGACGGCTTGGGTCTCGTGCACATTGGGATAACGACTAAAATAATAATAAGAAAACATTAGTACTATGATTATTATAAAGTAAATTGTAATATGTGAGTATAGTAACTTACACAGAAGTTCAGATCCATGTAGTGAACTGGAGTATCTCTGACAAGCTGGATGTCATGGCACGCTACTATCCGTACAGCCATGTTAAAGCAATCAACATCCATGTATTCATCATTCTTTAATATTTTCTTTATTTGTCTCAAATTTATACTAATAGGATAAGGGTTGGTACTTTTCACCCATTCCCTCGTGTGAAAATCAGAATCCCATCACCTGTGAAGGTATATCATTAGCCAAGAGAATGCACAAGCAAAGTTCATCTATTAATTCATCGTCAGTTGGATTGGAAGATGGTGAAAGGATCCATGGTTGCGAGATGAAGTCAACTTCCAATGATTTGTCGTTCAATGGTTTGAGTTTTTTAGCGGGTCTATCCACAATGTAACAATCTGTGCAATTTTCTGAGTTTTCCTTGCTTTTATCATCTTCCAATCCTCGATTTCTTACATTATCGTCATTCAACCCCGAATCCACCAAAATGACAGCAAGTTTTCTTCTAAAATGTGTCATATGAAGCTATCAAGTAGTAGTAATTCGAGTTAGTTTTTAAATAGTGAAACACCACGAAATAAGTATCATGATACATAGTGAAATATACCTATTCAGGAATGTCGGATAAAACATCTCCCGTAAAATACTCCATGAAATTTAACATCCAGAGACCACAAGATGACCTACATGATTATGAATTTTCATGATACAAAATTGAGAACAATTATAGAAATACGTTACGCTACCTACTGAAAACTAAAGCAAATAGGATCATCCTCCTCACATTCTTGTTCTGGAAAGGACAAAAAAAGGAAATGTTCTGAAGTCGATGGCCTCCTAATGTAAAGCAAATAGGATCATCCTCCTTATATTCTATCTAGGCATAATATACTATACCAAAAATCTTCATATCCTTAGAAATATATATATATACCATATACTACTACATGCATGCATGAATATATACTTATAAATTAGCGTACAAGAATGTATATTTTTTAAATCAGTGTCGCCACGTACTCTAATTATAGCTGTATATTAAGCTTATATTAATCAAATGTTACAATCAAATGTACATAAATTTTCTTGAGAAGCAAATGTTTGAAGGAGAAGTATAATTGAACACATCATGTAACGATTGGAAACATCATATAATTCGTCATTGTGTATTTTTCGTTGTCATTAAATCTGCTCGCAAGGCTCTTGATGATCTATCATATTTTTGTTATAGGTATATACTTTCTTTGAGACTGTGTTGGATCTATCAGTACTATTTCTAAGCTTTATTACATTATTTCATTCAGGATGAAAGTAGGCGCTCCAACTCAGCCAATGTTATTTACATTCTATTTGTGGCTTTCGGTAAGCCTCATCCATGGAAGAATCAAGCATATAGTATTAAACTTGTCTGCTTGTACTTACCTTACTCATATGTTTTTATTGCAGTTCTAAATCATTCTCATGAAAGTATGAGCAGATTTTTTCTCTGGTAATTTCCATTGATCAGATATCAGATATCTCTGGCAATGTATTGCCATCAAGCATAGGCTGTGTATCACTTTGGCTGAGCATCATCAGGTGCGTAGACATGCTCTCTCTCTCTCCCACATACTATTATCAAAAAACTTCTTGTGACTAATGTGGTATACAAAAGATCTATTACTTTGAGTTCGAAGCGTACCCATCTGTCTGTAGGCTGCTATTAATACACTCTTCCCTTGGCCATGTTGTGATGTTTAGGTCCTTCCACTTATCAGACTTCAGTTCCGTGTGAAGCGATACATATTTCAATACATTTTCGTTGCATGAATAATAAGGGATAAAGTATTAGCATCACAAGCGAAAAAATAGGAGAAATCATCATATGAAAATTTGGGGGAGTGGGTCTAATTACTAACCATTGCAGCGAGATCATTACGGTTCATTCCTCTGCCTAGCGAGTCGAGCACTTGGATACATCATTTTCTGGCATTTATAACTGCTACGTACCAATGAAAGTCTACAATATTTATTGGCATGAATATCTGAAAAAAGGGATTTTTTTAGTTTATTTAGGTCCCATCTATAGAAACATTAGTCCTTAATTGAATTGATAGTAATATGTACAAAAATGAGACTAACCATATCATGTTCCAAGTAAATTTTGGCTCTCCTTAATACCCATGCTGGTACTTCATCTTTCAGACAGCTACCATTTTTTATCGTTTTAGAGATACATGCATTCTCTAAGAACACACTTCCACCCGCCCTCACTTGTAGATGGTTTGTACCACTTATGCAATTTATGTATGCATTTATGATCTACAATTTTGAGTGCATACATTGGTTATAGGAGATAACAGATACTCATACTAAATAGCATCTTCCTCTCACAAAGCTATATGTACTTACTTCATCGCCAAGGAATTCTTCGGGAGTTAAGAGATTTAGTAACTCACGCTTCTTTAGATATGCGTCGTCGATGCTCACCAAATATCTTTCTTCGTTTGGTTCATTTATGATATTTTCAATCACGGACCAATCATCGCCGGTGCACGTGTAATCTGTCATGAATGGAAGTAATAAAATTTACTAATTGTGGAAAAAGCAGGTCATAGAATGTTAAGTCTTGTGCCTTCTGGAGAAACCACATAGTCTTGTGCCTTCTTAGGCTTGTTATGCCGTCGCATATGTTTCTTTATCTCCACGGGCAATGCCAGCTCCTCCTCTATAGTTCCCGGTACTTCTATATCAGGCGTTTGTGCTAATTTATCTTCCCGAGCTGCCAGCATTTGTTGACCTGTTTCTTTGTAGGATAATTCCTGAGAACACAAATAAAACCGAGTTATCGCTATGGAGACTTAGAATTATTCGGGAGATTTATAATAGGAAAAGAAAACTCACATTTGCCAATTTGGAGTATGTTTCCTCTTTGCCGGTTATATTTTCTAGTTCACTGTTCTCAGCTATTTCACTTGATTCTTGTTCACTGCATAACTGAAACCCACAATATAATATTTTAAAAGATAGTGAAAATCTTGAAGATATGATATGTGATATACCGTCAGAATTAGAATATAAGGACATTGGAAAACGAAAACTCACCTTCGTCAACTCTGCGTTTGGATCCTTGTTAATCGTCAGTGCCTCTTCAATTTGCACATTTGTTTGACCCTCTATTATGATTTCATGTTGTAGCACTTGATTCTCAGGTTTCGTAGTTGGTAATGCTTGTTCCTTTTGTCCCTCATTGATGCTTTCCTGTAAACAAGCCATAGAAAACTATTCTTTTATTATCATAGTTGTTTTATATTAAAAAAACTGAAGAGTGAAAATCTTCAGAATATATAATGCTTGTTCTTATTTTGCCTTTGTCGACTCAGGGTATGTGTCCTTGAGTTTGGTTATCACATCATCAATCTGCGTAGTCTCCGTGTCCTCGTCCTTTGACCCTGTGTCGATGTTTTCCTGAAAACACAAACACATATCACTTTTAGATACAAAACTTTGCATAGGATGAAGTTACAGAGATATATCATTACCGTTTTGATAGCATCGACAGTTGCACCAAATATGGTTGGAGATTGATTGGGAGAGGACATTGGGGATGGTGGCGCCGACATTGAGAACGATGCACAATATGCAGATTCGTGTGGTGAGTGGAGAGATCTGTTTTGGAGGAGGCCGGCAAGGTGGAGGAGGGTAGGGAATGCGGCAGCGAGATCGCTGGGGAGGAGAGATGGGAGGGATTTTATCAGGGCACAAAAACCCTAGGGCTAGATCACAGTCGTAGGGATGTACGTCCGTGATTCTTATAGTAATTCCAAAATGAGAGGATGGAAAATAAAAATCCCTACAATCGTGCGTCCATCATATTTTTATTGACCTAATAAATATCCCGCTGATTTATAGCAGGCCCCAAAGCATAGGAAGGAAACAATCATATTTTTATTGACATAATAAATATCCCGCTGATTTATAGCAGGCCCCAAAGCATCAGGAAGGAAACAATCATATTTTTATTGACCTAATAAATATCTCGCTGATTTATAGCAGACCCCAAAGCATCAGGAAGGAAACAACTATCGCTAGGATCACGCCTCCATCATCCTTTATTGAGCTACTATATAATCCCATTGATGAAACTAAAAAAAAACCAATCCCGTTGATTTATCTCTGGCCCACACATTATTTTTATTTTGGTTATATAGCCCATGTGCATGATTTATCTCTAGCCCCACACTTTATTTTTATTTTGGTTATATAGCCCACGTACACAAATGTTAAAGCTAATCCTGTTGTTTTATCTCTGGTCTCACACTTTATTTTTATTTTGGTTATATAGCCCACGTATACAGAAGTTGATCTACCATTTTCCTAGCGGTAGCTTTTTTCTTTAAAATATACTGTTGAGTTGGTTTGGCTTGGCTGTATAGTTGGGCTTAACTATTTAAGTGTATCAATCTTCTCTGTTTAATTCTCACATGAATTAATACATTAGGCAATATAATTAGGTGACAATTATGTTGTAGAGTGGTGAAAGCTTGGCTAGTTGTTGACCAGTCTTTAGCCAATCCACAGTGTATGCTACCTGGTAATTTATGGTATCACGCAAGTAAGAGACTACTCTTGTAAGTGCTATGTATTGTTGATACATATGAAATATAGTCAAAAGAAGAGACGACTTGTTGACTAACAGTCTCACACTCTAACTAACTTAACATTAGGAAAAAAAGTTTTAATAAACTAAAGTAATCTTCGTATTGAAACTGAAACACGTCTGAACAAAATAAGATACATGAGCACATGGACAGGTAATATCTGCAATGGACAATGACATTGACCTGAAACTGTAACAGATAGGATGAGAGTAACAAAAAGTAGAAGTAAACCCAGAGACAGAGAACTTTTAACATCTTATCTTACAGACGCATACACCAGAGATCTGTCTTACAAATTTACATATATAATGTTGATCATCCAGAAAGCATCTCCTCCAAATATGAGTTCCAGTGCTACAGTCATAGAGCCTTTGGTATAGACCTATTGCCATCATACAGACCTATTGCCATCGCATCGACATCTTTCTTCTTTCATGCTTATTATATATCATGATCTTGAGCAAATCCTGCAAATAAAAAACAATTATGTTAGGTCTAAAAGTATAGTTATATAGATACAGAAACAAAGATGCCAAGAAAACACCAAAGCACGCACCTGCCTCATCCCTCTAAAACATCTCTATAAACAATGTTTTTGGTGCTTTTACCGGATTTATCTACCTCCTTGTTAGGCTTGGCCAAAATCCGTGTCGTCTTTCTTGACACACCCCTTGACAGTGCAACATATAGCTGTCCATGTGAAAATACAGGCTCGGGAAGGTAAATACCGACGTTTGGTATGGTCTGACCCTGTGCCTTGTTAATGGTCATCGCAAAACTCAGACGGATGGGGAACTGTTTTCTCTTGAGTTTGAAGGGAAGTGAGATGTCATCCGAGGGAGACATGGGGATCCTAGGTATGAACACTCTCTTTCTAGCATGCTGACCACCAACTATCTCCGTGTCGATTGCATTATCCTGGAAGGCTCTGATCATAAGCCGTGTTCCATTGCATAGGCCATTATGAGGGTCGAGGTTCCAGAGAGAATAACTGGGCAATTCACCTTCAATCTCAAGACATGCGGGGCAAGCCATTTGGTGTGATCGAGTTCAGAAAGTCAATAGTGTAATTATTCTGCAAGTCATCCTCGATTGAGTCGAAACTATGGTATAATCTTTCTTGGCCTGGAAACCTGGCGATCATTTTGTCATTCAGGTTATCGACATGATCATTCTTGGTTGAAAGAATTGCCCGTGTGCTCATGTATTCTCTTGACCTAGCATTGGCATGCAGCAATGGGAAGACATTATTGATGAGCATGTTAATAGCATTTTCATCCTCGGTGTAGCCGATCACAATGTCGTTAGGGAGACGCACATAGTCATCGCCAATTGTCTCTTCTGTTCCATTGCCTATCCTTAGGAGGTATTCGGAGAACCAAGGATCAGCTTGTGCCCGCATATTGCGTTTGAGGCGTATCTTGTGTGTCTTATCCCACAAATAGGATTTTAAAAGTGTAGCATCTATGATTTGTGCTCTTGTCCCTCGTGTCACAACGGGAAGGACCTGCCTAAAATCCCCACTAAAGACGACAACCTTTCCCCCAAATGGCAAAGGACATTCCATTATATCCTGGAGTGATCTATCAAGCGTCTCAACTGCCTGCCTTTTTGTCATGGCTACTTCGTCCCAAATTATCAACGATGCATGTTTAAGCAACTCCGTAGTACCACTTTGCTTTGTGAAACTACACATGCTGTTGTCGGTGAGCTTGATTGGAATTTTGAACCTGGAGTGCGCAGTCCAGCCTCCAGGCATTATCGACGCTGCTATACCTGATGTAGCAGTTGCTATCGCTATTAGGCCCATGTCCTGCACCTTTGCAAGCAATGCCTTGTACAAGTACGTCTTCCCAGTGCCTCCTGGACCATCAACAAAGAATATCTTGCTTTTTTGGTTCGTCACATGATCCATTATATCATTGAAACCATCCAGCTGCTCATTGTTCAAAGTGCTGATTAAATCTAGATGTTCTTTGTCTATGGTGACTTGCCTTTCCTCCACTACTTCTCTATACTCAGCATCATAAGATCCATCGGTCTCAACCAGATCCGGAAGTCCATAGCTTGTAATATCCTTTCCCATGGATTGCAACATATCCCTGATATCTCTAAGGACCATCTGCTCAAGTGTTGCCTCATTTGGTTGATTAAGACGGTAATCCTCACACATTGATGCTAGATGTTTGTCCCACATTTGTCTGATTTCTGTTACCTCGCAGAATACCAGTATCGTGGCAAACAGCCGTCTTAGGGCACAAGGCATCTGAAATGTGGCCGCCTCCATCATGCAATCATCAAGGCTCCTGTCGTGCTCAATGAGTCCTAAATGCTCACATGCCTCTCTGAAGGAACTGCATGGCATGCCATTTACCATTTTCAAACCATCAAACGAAGTGGCACCTCGGACATGATTTAGGAGCACTCGCAAATAGTACCTTTCTCCTTCAGCAGGGTGTGTATACACAAGTCTTCCAATTTGTGATCTCTTACTTCTTCTATTCTGCCACTTTTTTTTCCAGCAATCCATCTATAATGTTCAGGAAACTCTCTGTACAACCATTTTCGTGCCTCCGGAAACTTCCGGTTCATATCAAAGTACTCGGTAAGCATGGACTTGGAAGAAGATGGCCGAGCGACAACATCTTCTAGATTTTCATTGGCTTTAAACGCGACTGTATGCATGTTAGGCAAATGAAGCTGGAGTTGCAGCACAGATGGGCCGACACCAAACATTTTAAAACCGTAAAGCCTGTACATAGCACCCGGAGGAGTTACATAGCGTGCATCCCTATATTGTCGTATTTCATTGATGATCCCACCATCATTGATAATATCCTGCTCGAATGCAAAGGATGTCCGATCATGGCCCTTGTAGATGTACTTGAACAAGTACTTGACGGCCTTGATGCTTGAGCATGCTTCGACATTAATATGGCAGTTGTATCTCATAAGCAAAAAGGGGTTGTAAGGGACGACCCATCTATTGTCCAAATCTGCTCCTCTGATCTTTACTGCACGTCCATCATCCCTCCTCCTATAGATGGGATATGAGTCTTTCCCTTGCTGTGTGGCATTGCAAAATTCTCGTGGGTAACGAAATCGGCATTGTCCATCAATCATGCATGGGCAACTTCTCCTCAGCTCACCACATGGTCCGTGCAGCATGTGTTTGACGACCAGTTCATGCAGGATAGGGTATTTATCTTTGTCAGGTACCTCTGCAGATATCACCTGATCATAGTCATCTGGGGTCGCTAACTTGCTTTTTGCTTTCATGATTAGAAGTATATGTTCATGCGGGAGACCTCGTTTTTGGAACTCTGTGACATGTACATAAGCTGCCACTTCTCCAAAATGCTTACCCTTAGTGAGTAACTCCATCATATCTCGCTGTTTTGCTTTGAATACTCTTGCCACCAGGTCAGGACGGTCTTGTGGCAGTTGTCCAGGCAACAATTTCTCAGTTATCTCTTCCCAATATGGATTGCAAGTCATCATGATGAAATAGTCGGGTTTTCCCCAACGTTGAACTATTGCCATCGCATCCAAGAACCTCCGTTGCATGTCACGGTCACCACCAGGGAATGTACGTGGAAGCACAATTCTTTTGCCAATCCGATCACCACGTGACTCGCCAGCAATGACAGTGTCAACAAGACCCTATTAATAAATAAAAGTACACAAGATTATAGAAAAGCATGCAACACACATCTATAATAATGTATTACAGAATAGAAGCAAGCATGTTACCTGGTAGAGGTCAGCGCGTATAACCTTCTGATTTTCCGGCTTTGAGTACCAGTCAAGCCTCATAGTCTCAATCTTGATGTACATGTCAACAGCCCACTGTTAGAAAAGGCGCCCTCTGAACAAGATGATGTTAAAAAGCTTCTTCCTCACCTGCATCTTGAAACAGTAGTACTCTCTCGCGCTAACAAATTTTCTGGATTGTGTTGCATTCACCTCATCATCACCAAAATCGTCATCTGGGTTATCCTCGTTGTCACCTATAAATAATTTGACAGCATAAATAGTTGTAGAATGGCTTCATTTACAACAAATATAAAATAGCAATGATGAGCAGTACCTTCGGGTAAATCAGTGGCTTGGTCTTCATGTACTGCATAATTACTGTCTGGTTCTTGCATTATGTTATTATCTGAAAGGTTGTTAGAAAACATTAATATAAGGATGATATATCGCAAAACATTAAAATAACCAACGGTTGATCAATACCTGCTGGAAATTCGGTGGCATGGTCGCCACGTGGCAAAAATTCAGCAACTTGGTCTATGATGGAGATTTCATCTGAAAGATAGGTGAAAACATAAGATTTCATTCATAAATAGTAAAAGATAAAACTAATAGTAAACATTATATTATACCAGTAAGTAAATCGGAGAACTGGGTCTGTTGTCGTGCGAATTTATCCGCTGAGCCTTGGGTCGTGTCGGTAGGGGGGTCGGCATATGGCATCCAACGGTTCCAACCAGTTTCCCCACGAGGAAAGAATAGTGGATATGATAATGGGTCATAGCATCCGTAGTATGCTCTAATATACAAGGGCCGGTCTCCTTTTGCATGTACGACAACACTCCTATCAAAGCAATTTTGTGGGTCGCTCCCTTCAACCCATATTGCTGCCACTTGAGAAGTCGTTGGGACATTGTACCTTCGTTGATCTAGGTTGATATCAGTGTTCAGTGAGATCCTATATTCATCTAGATTTGGAACAAACCCAAGGATCTTGAAAACTTGCGCATAAGGGTTAGGTTGTAGTATGCCCAGGATCTTCCGTATGACATCTATATTAAGATCCGGAGACCTCTGCGCCCTATGAATCAAGTTTTCATCTGTATCATAAATATAAAGTTGTAGATGCCGAGGGCCATTACCAACTGACACCAGATTGTCAAGAGAATGGTACAAACCACCACAAGCCCGAAATGTATATACGCCAGTTCTTGCAGCTGTGCTTACTCGACGATCAAGGGTGACTCCTAGACTTGTGAATGAGAAATGGGAGTTAAAATATCGTATACTATCTCTGAAGTATTTAGCATCATCATCCTCTTGACTTATAAACAACCGTTTCAGCTCTTCTGGAACAACAGGAGTAACTAAACTGACTTTTCCTTTCCTACAACAAAATGCAGGTCCCTCGAATGGAAAACGCAATGCCCCACAGTGTCGGCAGTCCGGAACTTTTCTTAGGACATGATGCCTATTAGGTATGTTTTTGTAAACATTATCATAGGTATCATCATTGGGAACTGTATTAGCTTGTTGTCGCTGAACTCGGTAGGATTGAAAATCAACATCTGGAACATAATCAACATTTTTTGCATAAGTGATAGTATTATATCATATCTTATTTATATTATCGATATAATATTCTTACCCTGTTCGGCAAAAAGCCTAGCTTCCTCATCAGGCTCAACATATGCAGCCTCTCGAAGGTTCTCGTCTCCCAAGCAATCTATTTATGTATAAATAATAAATAAGATAGTAGCACAAATTCATGCACTTGAAAATTATGGTTAGGAATCAAATGACATGATGCATACCATCAATGTTTGATGTGTTCCCATGAGGCTCAAGTATTCCGTAAGCATCTTCATCTTCGCCATGGTCGTTTTCTGATATTTTTAATCCCGCGATATGATGAGTAAGTACTTGCGATTGAATGGAAGCTAACCTAGTGGTAGTCAATAAATATACCATTATATGAATCCATGGGTGCGTCTCCATGTGACGTAGGTATGGGTAAGTTTACCGGTCTCATCCGCCCTCCTATATACTGCATCTGGAACCTATCATTTCTATGTAGCCAATCAGATTCTTCATCGGCACATGTAGTTTCATTTGGTTGATTACTTCCACAACCATGACCCACATCTGAATGGATGAATAAGAATTACAGTCAAGCATAAACTTGGCTAATACCCAGTTAGTAATAAATAATCAGAATATACTAACCATCCTTTTCAAGTATGCAACTTTGTGTAGGTAGGTTGAGGATATTACTGAGTTGGGATTCCATAACCCTTGACAGATGTGGGTTGGGCTCTGCAATATGGTTTCATTCACAGTAATCACAGTAAGATCCAAACTTCACCTCCTTATAGATTTGTTAATGTTTGGAATTTCATAGACATTACCTAGACATGTTATAGTCGGTAGTTGGGTGACAATGGATATTCCTGTAGCTGGTGTGGGAGTCGCAGAGTCATCGTTGCCGATGAGGGCATTAGAAGCTTTTTTGAGTTCACGATATTGGCGTTGTCGTTTTAATATTTCATCCCTATTTTGTGCATATCGTTCCCTATCTCTTTGTCTCCTTATTTCTTTAGGGTTAGGGTCTGCGCAGATGAACACGATATTATTAGATAAAAATAAGTAGGGGCATATATGCATTAGTTGGACATCATTACCAATGGTTATGGACACCGGTGTTTGTGTTTCATTTCCCTGTCTGTTAATTTCAGTGGAAGCAGCTGTCATTTTTTTCTGACTGTAAGCTTGACGTTGTTTCTTTAATATTTCGTCCCTATTTTGTGAATATCGTTCCCTCTCTGATTGCCTCTTCGGTTCCTTAGGACCTGCATACATAATACAATTCACTTAGAATATATCCACATCAATCATGTGAGATCATATATTCATCCCATATTACCTGAGTTGTGGGTGTTAGTGATGTCTCGAATTATGGTATGCTTCCCATTGGAAGCGGCAGCCGGGGTAGCATCATGAGCTTGAAGCATGTAAATCACGGAGTAGATCATTAAATTAAGCCATTAGCGCCCAGACAATCTTAATCTTAAAAGCACGAAGGTGAAGTTCATTCTTACATATAGGTGTGATCAGGGGTGTATGTGGTACATCTTGTGCATCATTGAGCAGTGTAGCGGAAGCCTGTTTATTTTCACGGGCTTGGCGACGTCTTTTCAGAATATCATCTTTATTTCGGGCATAATATTCTCTGTTCCTTTGCCTCTTAAACTCTTTAGGGTCTATTACATACCGCAAGTTAGCACGTCATCAAAATAGTACCATGTTTTTAAAAAGTCAGATAGCTCATGCTTACCCAAAGAGTGGGTGTTGCTTATATCCTGAAACGGGGTGCGGGAATCATCGGGATTAGGAGATGACATACCGTCGCCGTCGTATGGCCTCCTGTGAATCTCCATATCATTATTAGTAGTACAAAAATCAATTGAGTTGTGGAATATAATATGCACACCATATTAGACTTATTATCATTGATAGTATTATGGTGCAGGGCTGAGGCAGAGCTATATTTTTATACTCCACAATATTGGTTTATCTATTTTGCTCAAATATTAGCCAAGGTCTATGTGAACATGCTGCTAATAGAGAAAGAGGTAATGAAACAAGTGAAAGAGTAAAATCAATTTACCGAGATATTGTTTGCTGCTGTGCCCACACCTAATATTCTCAATTCATTCTCATATACAGGTATTTTTGATGTATCATGGGAGCAGTATAGTAAACTGATTAAAACTGTGTCTTGAATCGATGCCCTGCAGGGAGGTGACAGGATTCCACTTGTATGGGTCAAAGCATGTGAAGGAGAAACGGCCACCCAGTGAACGGTGAAGCGCAGAATATCGAATTTCCCGTGCAGGGAGGCGATGGCGTGGTGCAGGGAGGCAATAGCGTGGTGCAGGGAGGCGATGGCGTGGTGGTGCAGGGAGGCGATGGTGTCAGGCAGGCGATGGCGTGGTGGTGCAGGGAGGCGAACGCGTCAGGGAGGCGATGGCGTGGTGGTGCAGGGAGGCGATGGCGTGGTGGTGCAGGGAGGCAATGGCGTCTGGGAGGCGATGGCGTGGTGGTGCAGGGAGGCGATGGCGTCTGGAAATGTGTGGTGTATTGTCTCAGGCGTTGGTGAATTAAGACGATTTGGTGTAATTGGATTTGGCGTGATTATAGGGTGTATTTACTTTTAGTTTCCTCTTTTAGATAGCCCACTTGGTCATACATGCGTGAATTAAAGGACACGGTCATGGCGTGGTCGGTCTTGTGTGATGTACGTGTATTTATTGTTTCCTCTGCGGTGGAGTTTGGTCAGGCATAGAAAATTGCTACGTGCACACCAGCCCTGTGTAAAGCAATTGTGGCTGTTAGATTTAGATTGATTGGACGTATTGTGCGGTTCTGATTGTAAGTAGTATGTAAGTGGGGGTATGTAGGAAAGATATTGTTTAGTTGTTTAATAGTAGTGGTGATACATAGTCGAGAGAAAGCATTGCTGGACCTGCTCATCTCTCATTCTCCTTAATTAGCAGCTAGCTAGTTGCTGATTAGTCAGACCCAAATAAGCTTATGTGCATGCATGGCATCTAGCTACGGCGCCGCGACGCGCGCAGGCTCGTCTTGCCGTGTCCCCTCACCGTTCCCGTGGATGCACATGTCGGCGACGAGGGCGCAGAAGCAGGATCCAAGGACGAGGCCGACAATCCCGGCGACGAGGCCGAAGCCGGCAAGGACCCGGACAACCGTGGACTCGTGAGCAGAGCGGCAGAAGAGCACCACCAGGCCGGCGGAGGCGGCGAGGACCGTGCACGCTATGAAGAATATACAGCATACAAAGGCTAACTGGCTCTGCTCGTCCGGCTCCGGCGCCGCCTCGGCGGGCGCGGCGGCCTGCAGGTCAAAGCCGCCGCCTCCGGGATTATTAGGGTTCTCGACGTCCGCCACATGCATGTCGATCGATCTGTGTGTTTATCTCTGAAATCAATAATCCATCTAAGAGGCCAATTAATTAGGGCGGCCCGTTTTGCTCGCTGTAGGTCTTGACCATGGTCATGACTTTTTTTCTGGAGGGGTTTCAGGGTTTATTTAGGTATATACGTCACCGCGTACGTAGGTACGTCTGTATGTACACGTGAAAGATTTCATTTGCACGGTATACTTTCACGAGTGTCTCCGTGTTCTGGTTTTCTTTAGGAAGATCCAATGGTGAGATCAATGCAAAATGTAAAGATTTTATTTTGGTAAAATCTAAGGATCGCGCTAAGCATTCCCGGAAGATGAAGTGCTCCCATCGTCCTAGTCCAGAAGGAGGTTAGTTACTCGTTTATATATGAAAAATCGAGATCTAGTGACATAACACAAGGTCTTCCAAAAGTGGAACAAATCTTTGAAGCGCGTTCAATTGATTCATTATCCCCGAACCTCGAAAGGAGAATTGAGGATTGAAATGAGCGTATACCAAGAATTCTTGGGGTCCCACCACCGATAGAAAGGTTGGGCGCCGCTTGTTGTAGCAAAGCCCGACCTCCCTTGTAGCAAGCCCGGCTGACCCATGTAGCAAGCCTGACTGTCCCTTGTAGTCCCTTGTAGCAGTATCCATGGCCGCACTAGCACCACCACTGGGCGCCACAACACGTGCTCGTGGAAGCACCACCACATGCGCGGGCAGCGCTGCCACCGGCGTAGGAAGCACTTGCTCACGGCTGCAGCACCATCAACGCGGGCAACGCCGCCATCGAGCACCGACGGGACCTTAGGCGGCGACGAACTAGGAGAAGCAGCGGAGTCGACCTCTAAGGGCTGAACGAGGGAGACAGGGTGGTCGGCGCCGGGAGCCAAGCCAACTGGGGTATCGGCCGGAGATTGGGAAGGGCAATGTGGTGGTCGGGGTTATGCGGGGTAGGTGGAAGAGAAGGAGATAAGGGAGAAAGGGTGTCGTAAGGACGCGTGGCAGCTGGAGCGCCCAGGACAATTGGCTCCGGGGGACAAGTATCATTTTCCAAAATCTGAAGGGTTTTTGAGTGTCACAAGTTCTCGCATAAAACCCTAATACTAGCTAGATTGGAACTCTGTATCTCACACGAACAAAAACAAACAATAATCAGTGTTGTATTTCAATATCGTCATGCTTCTCTTCTTGTTTGAGAATACCTAGGCGAGAGGAGTCGATGTTGGACCTGCTCATTCTCTTTAATTAGCATGCAGCTAGCTAGATGCTGATTACTCAGAACCAAAGCTTGTGCGCCCGCATGGCACCTACCTAGCTACGCCGCGACGCGCGGAGCCTCGTCTTGCCGTCTCCCCTCGCAGTTCCCGACGATGCGCGTGTGGACGACGGCCGCGCAGAAGCAGGTTCCGAAGAGGAGGCCCGCGATCCCGACGACGAGTCCGAAGCCGGCCAGGACTCGGACGGCCGTGGACGAGTCGGCGGAGATGCAGAAGAGCACCACCAGGCCGGCGGAGGCGGCGAGGACCGTGCACGCCATGCAGGACAGGTAGCATACCAGCTCCAACTGGCTCTGCACGTCCGGCTCCGGCGCCGCCAGCAGGTCGCCCCCGCCGCCGCCGGGATTATTAGGGTTCTCGACGTCCGCCGCATGCATCGCGATATCGATCTGTCTATCTGCGAATCAATCGATGTATGTAAGAGGCCAATTGGGCCGGCCCGTTTTGTTCACTGTACGTCTCGACGTTACTGATTTGTTCTTTTTTGCTGCACCTCCTCCTTCTCTGCCGAGCACTTCCCTCGAGTGAATCAAGCGACTACAATCAAAACAAAAATGAGGGACTTTCTCATATTTCAGATCAGACCACGTGCCTTCTTTCTTCGTCCTCGGAACTTTTCAGACTAACTCCGCGAAGCAAACGTTGCTCAACACGGATTGCAATTCTGATTCGCAAATCCTTGCCCCAGGCCAAGCCATCTTCATATACTTCCACAGATATAAAGCTCCCCATCCCCCCCCCCCCCCCCCCCCCCAATAAGTTTTCCATATGCTATGTTCATCATATCCAAAGGGAGATCCATGACCCTCACCCAAATATCCATCTCATCAAATACCATGTCAGAGGGCGAGGGCTGAACAGCAGCTGGACACTAAAGTCGAACTTCCAAGGACAACTTTTCAACACATGATTCCAATCACCCTCTGAGGAGACCCTTACCATGAATTTATTATCTCGGATTCTTTAAACGTAGTGGTATGATGGAGGCCCCATGCTATCTGCATTGCTCTCTCCAAAGCACCAAGAATCAGCTTTCGAGGAGAACACACTTTGCCTACCACAGCCCACCACGACCTGTGGACATGCGCCACCTCAACGCCCCTGATCATCATCCCAGTGACTTCTTTGTCTATCATAAGAAGCTCTCCCATCCTCGTCGCTAGACCAGCCACCAGATCGTCTGTTCTCGACTTTACCGGGGATCACAACGATGCCACAGGCGCACCAAAAGCTTTCAATGGCGGACGAGATGATGATGCCATGGATGAGTCATGATCGTAGGCTCCACGAGCACCGAGATCAGAGACACCCCAAAACCCCGCCACACGGATCAGATCACACCGCCGAGATTCCAACCTGCAGTCGAAACCACCCACGTGAGAGAGGAAAACCCTAGCAAAGCGCCACAACCATAGTAAGGTCGTAGGTAGACTAAATCCGTCTAGACCTAGGTCTCCATCAGTGCGTCCTTTCTTCTCCGACCTGGACTAAGGAACTCTGTCGTCCGTGCTGCGGGCGCTCCAGCCTAGGGGAAGGGGCTCCGTTTGATCTAAGAGTTGGTGATCAACCTCGCCAATGGTTTTGGGGTGTTGCTGCTACGACGGGCCGAGGACGACGCGGTGGCGACGGTTCCTTCAATCCACTGAATAACCAGCGAGGAAGACCGCTGGTGATCAACCTCGGCTCGTGCGGCGAAAGGGTTGTGGTGACGGGCGGTGGCAAGAGCGACAGAGGGCAGCAGGGGCAATGTCGAAGGTGTTGCTTCAGTCATTGAGCGGTTTAGCCGATTTATTAGCAAGGAACAAAATAATGCATGAGTGTTGTCAGTTCGGGGTGATGAGCCATGAAACATGGGTGGCTGCGAGGCATTGTATATTTTGAGTGTACGGTCACGATCCGTTGGATCCAATCCTCTGGCTCTTTTTTTTTGGAACAAATCCTCTCGGTCTTTTTAATGTACTCCCTCCGTTAGGGATTATAAGGTCCAAGAGCTTTTTAAAAATGTTAGGAATTATAAGTCCTCTCCTATTTATTTCTCTCCTCCAATGCATGTTCTTCTTTTTCTCTATCTTCTCTCATGCATGTATAACTATTGGTGCATGTAGTAATCAAGAGGGTGAGTTATTGATTTTCTTAATCCTATCAAAATGGTCCATAGGCCTTATAATCCCTAACAGAGGGAGTAGGTGTAGATGATAGAAAAGCCGGAATGGTCTCAACCGCTAATTTTTAATGTACTCGGCAATGGTGGGCCACCACTTTATCTTCATATACAATTTAGTGTTGCGGGGATTTATGTTAATCCATGTTAACTCTACCGGGTTTTGCATATTTCAGTCTTTACTTGACAAATTCAGCTACTTTTGTAGCGAACCTTTTACACTTCATATTTTTGTAATTTAGAAAAAAAAATTGACAATAGGATGACTATCTATCCACATTATATAAGTACGATCCCGGAGTTAACTCGCCACGGGGGTGTCTTCCAAAAAGCAACCGGTGGTCCAGCAGGGCCGGCCTACCTACCGTCCTTCGTTCTTGTGTGTCCGCCACCAACTAGCGGCCCATTTTTCCTTTTATAGAAAAGAAGATGGTGTCCTACTATTTTTCTCGATGTCTTTTAATACTCTCTTCGTTTAGAAATAATTGACTTCGTTTTATCTAGATTCGAATGTATCTATACATTAAAATACGTTTAGATACATTCGAATTTAGACAAATCTAAATCAGTTATTTCTGGACGAAGAGAGTACTACTCTTGATGCACACCGGCCGGCCGCCTGCCGCCCTTTAACTGCAAAGAAAGTTGGACCGTGCATCTCTTCAACCGGACAGCTGTGGAAAGAAGGCTTTTACTTTTATTAGGCTGCCCTGCATGAGTTTGTCGTGCTGACCGCTGTCAGTAATGTTGTTCACGTCTGGACAAATTCTTTCCTCCTATTCGGCTCTTTCGTGTGATTCGTGCTCAAAGTCCCCATGGCTAGCAGTTGGGTCCACTTACGGCAGAGAATCACCATCCTCCTCCATCCAGTATGTAATTTTTAACCCCCGAAAGGACAAACATGTGAGAAATAATACTACGTAATAAGATTACCTTTGGCTTCTTATGGACATAAATTATTTGTCCTTTTTGCGCTCTATCTTCAAACCCGCCACTGCGACCCAACAGCTTCGGCCAACTTCATCTTCATGGATGAGCACCGCATCCTCTCTGGTGTGTTACGGACAATTTGGATCAGATGGTCTTGGACGCTATCCACCTCCACTTACCTGCCATATCTTCAGGCAGGTTGTGGAGCACCTACAATGGTGGTTGTGCCGTGCGTGTTCCTTAGAAGGGTGTGGATCAGTGATGTGCTCCACTCTGCGAGAATGTTGGCCTCGTCCTAGTGTATCTCTCCATTCCCTTGCCAAAACGCCCGGCCCCCTTCTGCTGCAGCTAAGCTCTGAGAAGCGGCATATGAGCAAACCTCTCACCGAGATTTATTCACCGGGTTGTTGTCAAGTAAGAACAAAAACATGAATTTTTCAGTCCATGCGGTGAAACCGAGAGTAAAAATGTGATTGTCTCTTATTACCCGTTCTTAGGATAGAGCATTTTTTTACATCCGTTTGGTACTTTGGTGGTTTCTATCCTCGACCTTTTTGCGGCTGGCGACTGTTTAATGAATCAATTTGTTTGGTATATTCTTAGTACTGATTTTTGGATCGTGTCTATATTGTTAAAGAATTGGACACCTGCATGAACGTTGTGGAGATCAAATTGCTTGTTTGATAAAAAACAAAACAACAGTCTACTCTGGATAGATTTTTTGTGTCCCACTCCCAGATCGAGAATATATTCTTGCTAAAGTTAAATTTAGTTATAACTAGCACAAAGCTCGTGTGTTGCCACGGGCAACACTAAATCAAATGAACAACGAAACATTTCATATGTTTAAATTCATATCTCAATGAATCAAAATGACATTCAGTTCTTGATCGACCATGTCGTTTGTACCGTGCAATAGTGAAAATCATATAACACAAACTTTAAACGTGTAATAGTGAAAATCATATCTCGCTTGGGACTCTAATACCAAGTGGATGAACTCCTCGATCCCGTCCGAATCCGAATCAAAATCACAAATGTGGAGGAAAAAACTGAAATAATCATTTTACTCTTATGCACCAAATCAGTGTGACCATCTATAAAAAGCTCACATGCATCACATAACTCTAAAACTACTCATACAAAATATTTCTTTAGAAAAATCGATGCTAATAATCAAAAATTAAATGTCATATGAATTGGCATCGACTTATACCACAATATAGATGATTTATATTGAGTTTACCTTCAGTAAATCAGGTGTACTTCTCACTATACCTGAATCAGTAACAAATCGGTGTATTGACTTGGAATCCGGAAACCAAAATGATTCCAGAACACAAATAGTGAATGCAATCATCTCTTCCACAGCCAGTAGGCCGATCACCGCCATCACCACGCGAAAAGGCTGCCCTGCCATCCCGAGCTCGTCCGTGGCGCGGCCCTGGCAGCCCAGCATAGGCCCAGATCGGACCCGCAGAGCAGTCGCGCCTCACGTGCCTTGCGCCTTCGCACCTCGCCCAGGCAGCGTCGCCCAGGGCTTCTTCCCCGTCCTCCTCCATGCATGCTCCCCCGCTGGCCAGTGTCACCGCCACACCGGCCCAAAACGGGCCCAGATCGGGCCCGCATAGCCGCCGGCAGCACATCCCGGATGCCGCGCTCGCACCGCCATCTCCCTGCCCTCCTACCCACCTTCCACCGCGTCGAACATCACCACCCAAGCCGATGGGAAGCTTCGCCATGCCGCGCCGCGCCAACCACCGTTATGCTGCCTCTCCGCGTGAAGAGGGGCAGTGGGGTCGCGCTCTCCACGCCCTCCGCCTTCGGTGACCGGGCGCCGCCACCACTACCGTAGGACTGTTTTTTAGGTGTGTTAACGGTACAAGCAGATACAGTGCAGTTCAGTGTTGTCATTGCTATGGATCCAGTACGTTATGAGACCAAGTAGGATGTTCAAAATGACAGCTAAATAAACTGGCATCTGCTTAAAACTTCAATTTCGTCGTACCTTCAAAAAACAAAATATTAATACTACGCCAAGGAAAGAAAAAAAGGACACGATTATTTTAACAGCGAACAAAATGACAGGCCAAATCTGGAGATGGAGAGGATCACGACCGCCTAGGGACGTTGCAAACGGGCAAATCACATCAGAAAAAAATCCGATGAAAAATCCATGGAAGCAATTCACATCGGGAGAAACTGGGAGGAGCCACGGAGCTTTGGAAAAATCGAATCTCAACAAAAACCGATCTAGAAAAGGCAAGGACTTTTTTTATCTTCACTGGATCCTCGGAAGAAGTCGGAAGTGGACGACGAGCACTGGTTGGGTCACCCGCCCGTCGCCTCGATTCGCTCCGTGCTCGCCTGAGTCGCGACGGCCGCGGCCTAGGCCGGCACCGCCCATGAGCTGCCTTGCCCGGCCCCTGCCCCGAAGCTCACTGCCCCTGTACGTCCTGCCCGAGGAGAAACTGGCCGCGCTCCTCTCTCCTTTCCTTCGTGCCTCCCGGGCCGCGGCCTCCAACATCAAGCGGTACCCACACGAGGAGTGAGGCAGGCCACGACGACGCTTGGAGCTTCGAGTGGTGGGGCAGAAAGGGGAGTGTCCCCGCTAACGGAGGCGTCCAGCGGCGAAGAACTCCAAGCTTTAGGTCTACCGACGTTGGCGGCGCTCTGTAGGGCGAGAGAATAGGGGAATCGTGAGCGGCGATGGGAGATGCCCATACGGCTCGCGCCTCGCGCGGGGATTCGTTCGGGACAGGAAAAAATCAAGCGGACGGTTCAACTTGGCGGTGGCGTAAAATCCTCAAACAGCCAGGGGTAAAGACGTCCAACCAAAAGTCGGACGGAAATCTAGGAGGACGTACCTACCTGTATGTAAATTGGTAGATAGATTCTTTTGTACACCTTGGGACTGGCTGGGCCAGCTGCCTAGCTGGTTTTGTAACATTTTTCTTTTTTAATATTTTGCCTGTTTTTTACTTCCCCAAAAAATAAGAGAAGAACTTTGGAACTATTATATGAATTATATAATTATTATTATATGCATCTGGAAAGTTGTGCTGAATCATTTTGGTAAGATTCTGCTTACACGGGTCAATCAAAATTTCGTAGATTTTGCTAACAATTTATATCCGAAAGTTTTGGCGCTAAAAGGAGGAGTGCCGTGGAGCTTCCTGGGACCTTACCCGCAATCGCCCATCACGGGAGATCCCACGACCCCATGGATGACTTTGCCGGTCCGCGAGATCTGACTAAGAGCAACAGAGACATGCAGCTACCCGGTGGACGTCTTGTTAGTCTGCTACCATGATGATGACATGAACAAAAGGCAATGAGATGATCGACCTCACGCCGCACACCATGCATGCCCACGATCAACCAACGCATTCGTGCTCAATATCGAGAGGCTGGCTCTCCGGTGCGGAGGAACAGAGGAAGCACTCGGTTGGGGCGGTAGAGAAAAGGGGTCTGTCAAGGGGAGGTGACCAAACATGAAAGAAAGAACAAGAGAAACGCATTTTAAAGGAATATTAGCTTAGTATTTATGTGCATTTTATGTTTATGCGTGGCATCACGATGATTTTTTAATAGCCATGACAACGTATAGGTATTCAGCTAGTATCCACTAATTTTTGATTCAGACTGGCCGCCTCGCTTCTTAATTGCAGAGACAACTCTAACGTGCGCCCCTCGTTTCTGTTCAACGGAAAGAGTTGGATAAAGAAGGTTACGTAATTGCAGAGACCATTTTGTCTTCTATGACGTCTCAACTGAATAATCTTTCGTCTATATAAGAGCATGGCCAACTGTATGTCTCAAACATACGACTTTAGCGTCACGTAGTCGTAGACTCGGATGCCACGTGGAAGAGAGACTGGTTTGCAGAGGAGACTGTCCTCGTGTAAAGAAAGGAGAAAAAATGAGAGGAAATGAGAAAAGTAGGAGTGTGAAGGGAAAAGCAAAAAATCTATACTAAAAGGGCAGCCCTACGAGCGTTCCGCCGGGGGATTTGTTTTTTTTATCCTCCGGTTCCCCGACCAACCACGTGTTTTTTTTTTAATCAAAATCCCGCTTTTGTTACAGAAAGTCCCGTTTTGCTACAACTAGTCTCGCTTTTGCTACATGTAGCAGAAAACGGTTTGGCCTAAAAAATAGAAAATTAGACTCGACCTCGCCGGAGATTTTGCCGGAGATCTCGCCGGCAACCGTGTAGCAAAAAAGTTGTGTTAATGTAGCAAACCCGACCTCATCGGAGACTCGCTGGTAGACCTCTCCGGAGTCTTTCGCCGGAGTTTCGCCGGAAACTATGTAGCAAAAGAATTGTGCTAATGTAGCAAAACCGGAGAACAAGTGTAGCAAAACCTTTACGCTATTGTAGCAAAACCGCTAAAAGTTTATAGAAAAAAATGTCTAGCAAATCCAACTTCGTTGAAGACCTCGCCGAAAATCTCATAGCAAAACATTGATAATATTGTAGCACCACTGTCGGACACATGCAGCAAAACATGACGCCACGTGTAGCACCACCGCTGGCCGCACGTAGCACCGTCGCCGACCCCATGTAGCAAACCTCGACGACGTACGTAACAACGCTGGTGACGTACGTAGCAACGCTGGCCGACTGCGTGGAAGGACCAGAGGAGGAAGCGGTGGAGCTGGCCGAGGAGGAGGAGCACCTGGAGGAGCAGCTGAGAGTAGCCCACGGGGAATCCCATGGCGTCGATCTTGCCTTGCCTTGGAGATGGCCCGTCCGTCGAGGCGTGTGTCGCTGAGCCTGAGCAGACAGGAGCACGGGGAGAGGCGGGGTGACAGTGAAAGTGGTGGGGCACGTGCACTACAAACAAGCAACGAGCGACCCAGGGGATATAATCCCCCGGAGGAGTCCTATCATTTCCCATACTAAAAGTCCCCTCGGCTATTGGGTCCACGGCAAAGAACATTCTCCTCCCCCGTAATGCATTTTTTTGTACCTATAAAAGCTCACTACTGCCCTTTTATATAAAAACGAAGATGTAAAAAAAACTTCTGAATTCCAAAATAATTGAAATAAGTTCTAGGAAATATGACGCAAACCTTCTCCCTCATAGAAAAAGGGAAAATTGATTATAACCCCCTTGTTGGTGTAACACGGCAACATAAGCCCCTTTTTTTTGCTGGCCTCTCTTCTACACCCCTGCTTAGCGTTGATGTATCTAGTACCCCTCTTTAGCATGATTAATCCATCTGTCAGCATATAACTAATAACAAACAGGCAAGTAAATAGACAGAAATACCCTCCAGCCCGCTGTCCAAATTTATACTGTCAATATCTGTTAAGTTTCAAACAGAAAAACCGCTATAGTTTCCCCGCATTTTGAAACATTCGCAGAGTCACAAAATCACAGCAATAATAAATATACTGTCACAACAATATAATCATAAAAATTGATAGCAATGACAACTTAAAACAATTAAGTTCCACAATCTCACATACGGATAGCATGGAGAATAAGGACAACATGGTTCTAGAGTAGTTCATGTAGTAAAATAACAAATAAAGGAGTCTCACATACGGATAACATAATAGTCTAGGACAGCCACAAACTGACATGGTTATACCCCACGGGTACACGATCTCAGCATACTTGGTCCAGCCCAAGGAAGGTCCACGACAAATATACGCCGGCCCATGAAGATTTTCGGGTGGCCAAGGCCCATGACGCCTTCGGATCCTTGGAGAGCAAGACTAGAGTAGATAGGAAATTCAAAGGGGTAAACCCTAGAACCTGTAACCGACTAGATCTGTGCCCGGGACCTGCCTAAGTCTATATAAAGGCCAGGAGGGTACGACCTAGATCTCTCTCTCTCTCTCTCTCTCTCTCTCTCTCTCTCTCTCTCTCTCTCTCTCTCTCTCTCTCTCTCTCTCTCTCTCTCTCTCTCATACTTCCGCATACACACCTCCACGCCAGATTGCATCTGCGCACCCCTGTAATCACCGGTTCCGCCGTAATCAAGAGCAGACAAGCATGAGTAGGGTTTTCCCTCCGGGGGCCTGAACCTGGGTAAACCTCGTGTCCCCATGTTGCTTGTTTGCTAACCGTTCCGCGATCTCCAGCATCCCCATCTTCTCCAAAATCCAAGTCCATAACAATGGACATTGACGAGTCGAAACCTCGTCAATTGGCGCCATCTGTGGGAACTGGGGACGCTGATTGTGCGATCGTGACGGTCCCAACCCGATCGATCTACAACTCTGCGGCGACGGAGAGTCACCTCCTCTTCGGCGCTTTCGACTTTACCGCCCACTCACCGGCCACCATGAAGGACTTCGAGCCCGTAGGCGACAGACTCGAGATCCTGTTCGGGAGTTTCTGCTTCTAGGTGGGGCAAACTGGCACCCTCCACCTCCTTGATCGGGTGCCCCTACCATCAATCAGGCCCGCTTCATGGGCCCCGCACCCTGTGCTACGCACAACATCATCAACAGATGAGTCCTACGACAACAGCTGCTGCAACTCCGATCTGTGCGATCCGCCATCGGATGAAGGGACCTACGGTTCCGGATCCGAAAGCTGCGGCAGCAGTGGAGCAACCTACGAGCGCTACCAATGCGCCGTAGTCATCCAGGGCGACGTGGATCAGCAAACACCCAACCCGCCGCCCAACCCGACAACTAACCCGCCAGATCAAAACGGCAGGAACAGAAGAAGCCAGTCCCCCCACCCGAAGCCTGCAGACTCCTCACGGGATCTGCTGATGGCCTACCATCTGCTCCTGATCGAGGAGCACAAGAAGCAGGTCAAGATGCAAGAGGTTCTCGACAAACGCAAGCAAGCAGCCTCGGAGTCCAGCGCGCGACGAGCTGTGCTCTCCGCCATGGGCATCGTCTCTGTTGGGGTTCGTAGCATGGAAAACAAAAAATTTCTACCGCATACAAACAAACAAGCCAAGATCTATCTACTAGATTGTAGCAACGAGTCGATAGAATAACTCACCCTCGAAGATTCCAAAGTGTTTAACAAGAGCGGATTCTCGTGGGTGATGTAGTCGTACTCTTCCCGATCTCAAGATCGTGTAGACGATCCTTCCGGCGCTGCGTTCCGGCAGCGCTTCCGCAGTTGGTCACACGTTCGGTACTCGACGAAGACCTTCCTCTCCCTTGTTCCAGCAGGCAGCGGAGGTTGTAGCACTCTCCTCGCGATTCCGGCAGCACGACGGCGTGGTACCGGAAGTAGAGGGGAGATCTCGCAGGGCTTCGCTTTAAGCCGGAGCGAGTATGGTGGACTATGAGAGAGCCTCGGTGATCTAGGGTTTAGACACACCAAGTAGAGGGAGCTAGGTCGGCGGCTAGGGCAAGTAGAAGCCCCAAATCGGCGACTTGGGAGAAACCCTAGGGCGGCGGCGGCGGTTTGGTGGCCGGCGGCTAGGGTTAGGGTTTAGAGGGGCAAGGTGTGTCTTGGAGGGGCAGCCATGCCCCTCCTTATATAGGTAGGAGGGTGCGGCCAAGGGAAGGGGAGTCCCTCCCCAACTCGGCCTCCTTGGTCGGCGGTGGAGGGAGAGGGACTTCCTCCCCAAGTAGGTTTCCTACTCCCCCTCCACCAAGCAAAATAGTCGTTTGACTTTTCAAATTGGCGTTTGACTTTTCAAACTAGGATTTGATTTATCCCTTTATTTCACTCAGCGATGATACCTAGTACATGATGCAACCATTCCAACTTGTTATGACACATTCATGTACCCTTCCCCTCCGGAGTGCCGGACATTCCGGAACCTTCTAGAACATTCCCGATGAAAACACCGGAACCATTCTCCAACCCCGAAACAGGACTTTCCTTATATGAATCTTATTCTCCGGATCTCCTCGTGATATCCCGGATCCCATCCGAGATTCCGAACAACATTCGGTCTCTTACTCATCATTCCATAACTACTCAAACAATGTCGAATCCTTAAGTGTGTCTCCCTACGGTTCGTGAATTATGCGGACATGATCGAGACACTTCTCCGAACAATAACCAATAGAGGAATCTGGAAATTCATATGGCTCCCACATATTTCTACGGTTACTTTGCGATCGAATGAACCACTTACATACGATACCAATTCCCCTTTGTCTCACGATAGTTTACTCATCTGAGGTTTTGATCGTCGGTATCTCTGCATACCTAGTTCAACCTCGTTACTGATAAGTACTCTTTTCTCGTTCCCGTGATATGTGATCCCTTGTGAGCCAGTCACATGCTTGCAAGCCAATTGGATGACATTCCACCGAGAGGGCCCAGAGTATATCTATCCGTCATATGGATGGACAAATCCCACTCTTGATCCATGTGTCTCAACCTATACTTTTCGAACACTCAATGCCACCTTTAGAGCCACCCAGTTACGGTGTGGTGTTTGATGTCATCAAAGCATCCTTCCGGTGATGGTGATATGCATGATCTCATGGTCGAAGGAATTAGGTTACTATGTATCAGAAGCATATAGCAATTGAACTATTAAAATGACTTGATCTTTATGCTACGCTTATCTATAGGAGTATGTCCATCATATCATTCTCCTAACGATATGATCTTGTTGTTAATAACATCTCAATGTTCATGATAGGGAAACCACAATCATTTATTAACCAACAAGCTAGTGTTATAAAGAGGCTTTACTAGGGACTCTATTTTAGTTTACAAATCACACAAGTATTAATGTTTCCTTGTTAATACTATTATAGCATGAATGTAAACATTTATCATAAACACAAAGATATAATAATAACTACATTTATTATTGCCTCTAGGGCATATCTCCAACAGTCTCCCACTTGCACTAGAGTCAACTAATCTAGATTACATGGTAATATACCGAACACCCATGGCAGTTTGGTGTTGGTCATGTTTTGCCCTCGGGAGAGGTTTAGTCAACGGATCCGCCACATTTAGATATGTGTGTACTTTGCAAATCTTTATGTCACCATTTGGACATGTTCTCGAATAGCGTGAAAACGTAGCTTGATGTGCTTCAGCTTCTTGTGTGACCTTGGTTCTTGCGCATTGGCTATGGCGCCCATGTTATCACAGTAGATAGACATTGGGTCCAGCGCACTTGGAACCACACCGAGCTCTGTAATGAACTCTTTCATCCATATCGCTTCTTGTGAAGCCTCCGAAGCAGCCATGTATTCCGATTCAGTCAAAGATCTTGCCACAACGCTTTGCTTTGCACTCCTCTAGCTAACTGCTGCACCATTCAAAGTAAATACGTATCCAGATTGTGATTTAGAATCATCTGGATTGGTGTTCCAACTAGCATCGGTGTAACCATTAACAACTAGTTGTTCATCACCTCCATAAGAAAGAACCATATCCTTAGTTCTTCTCAAGTACTTAAGGATGTTTTTGACCGTTGTTCAATGATCCACTCCTGGATCACTTTGATATCTGCTAGTCAAACTAACAGCATATGCAATGTCGGGTCTAGTACATAGCATGGCATACATTAGAGATCCTATGGCTGAGGCATAGGGAGTTTTACTCATCCTTTCTCTATCTTCTGCCGTCGTTGGACTTTGAGTTTTACTCAAGGTCGTATTGGGCAACATGGGCAAGAACCCTTTCTTGCTATCTTCCATTCCAAACCTCTTTAGAACTTTGTCCAAATATGTACTTTGTGACAATGATATTAGGCGTCTCGATCTATCTCTATAAATCTTTATGCCTAATATGTAAGCTGCTTCGCCAAGATCTTTCATTGAAAAACTATTATTCAAATATTCCTTGACACTATTAAGAAGGTCTACATCATTCCCAATCAACAATATGTCATCTACATATAGTATTAAGAATGCTACAGAGCTCCCACTCACTTTCTTGTAAATACAAGCTTCTCCATAATTTTGTATAAAACCAAAACTTTTGATTACTTTATCAAAACGTTTATTCCAACTTTGGGATGCTTGCTTTAATCCATATATGGACCGTTGAAGTTTGCATACCTTGTTAGCATCTCTAGGATCGACAAAACCTTTGGGCTGCATCATATACAACTCTTCATCAATGTCTCCATTGAGGAACGCCGTTTTGACATCCATCTGCCATATCTCATAATCATAATATGCAGCGATTGCTAACATAATCCTTACAGACTTTAGCTTCGCTACTAGTAAGAAAGTCTCATCGTAGTCAACTCCTTGAATTTGTCGAAACCCTTTTGCGACAAGTCGAGCTTTATAGACAGTAACATTACCATCAGCATATGTTTTCTTCTTGAAAATCCATTTGTTCTCGACAGCCTTCCGGTCATCCGGTAAGTCCACCAAAGTCCATACTTGGTTTTCGTACATGGATCCAATCTCGGATTTCATGGCTTCTTGCCATTTATTGGAATCTGGGATCATCATCGCTTCCTCATATGTCGCAGGGTCATCGGTGTTGTCCACCAACATGACACTCATAACGGGATCATACCAATCAGGAGTGGTACGAGTTCTCGTTGACCTGCAAGGCTCTGTAGCAACTACAGCCGAAGTTTCATGATCATCATCATTAGCTTCCTCTCTTATTGGTGCAGGCACCACAGGAACTTCTTCCGGTGCTGCGCTACTAGCAAGTTCGAGAGAAGGTTCGACAACCTCGTCGAGTTCTACCTTCCTTCCAGTCACTTCTTTCGAGAGAAATTCTTTCTCTAGAAAGGATCCATTCTTGGCAACGAAGATTTTGCCTTCGGATCTATGATAGAAGGTATACCCAATAGTTTCCTTTGGGTATCCTATGAAGACGCATTTTTCCGCTTTGGGTTCAAGCTTGTCCGGCTGTAACTTCTTTACATAGGCTTCGCAACCCCAAACTTTAAGGAACGACAATTTAGGTTTCTTCCCAAACCATAATTCATACGGTGTCGTTTCAACGGATTTAGATGGTGCCCTATTTAAAGTGAATGCGGCTGTTTCTAATGCATAACCCCAAAATGATAGCGGTAAATCTGTAAGTGACATCATAGAACGAACCATATCTAAGAGAGTTCGATTACGACGTTCGGACACACCATTACGCTGTGGTGTTCCCGACGGTGTCAATTGTGAAAGTATTCCGCATTTCTTCAAATGCTCGTCAAACTCGTAACTTAGATATTCACCTCCATGATCAGAACATAGAAATTTAATCTTCTTGTTACGTTGATTCTCTACCTCACTTTGAAATTCCTTAAACTTCTCGAAAGTTTCGGACTTATGTTTCATGAAATAGATATACCCATATCTACTCAAGTCATCCGTGAAGGTAAGAACATAACGATAACCACCGCGTGATGCTACACCCATTGGACCACACACATCGGTATGTATGATTTCCAATAAGTCCGTAGCTCGCTCCATCATACCAGAACATGGAGTCTTAGTCATTTTACCCATTAGACATGCTTCGCATCTTTCAAGTGATTCGAAATCAAGTGATTCAAGAAGTCCATCGGTATGGAGTTTCTTCATACGCTTCACTCCAATGTGACCAAGACGACAGTGCCACATATAGGTCGAGTTATCGCTCGATTTCAAACGTTTAGCTTCAATGTTATTAATATGTGTATTTCCACTATCGAGATTCAATAAGAATAGACCATCTATCAAAGGTGCATGTGCATAAAATATATTACTCATATAAATCGAACAACCATTATTCTCGGACTTAAACAAGTAACCGTCTCGCAATAAACAAGATCCCGATTTAATATTCATGCTTAACGCAGGCACCAAATAACAATTATTTAAGTATAAAACTAATCCCGATGGTAGATGAAGATGTAGCGTGCCGACCGCGATCACATCAACCTTTGATCCGTTTCCAACGCGCATCGTCACCTCGTTCTTCGCTAGCTTCCGTTTATTCTGCAACACCTATTTCGAGTTACAAATATGAGCAACCGAACCAGTATCAAATACCCAGACACTACTACGAGTACTAGTGAGATACATATGTATATCGGATATACCTTTCTTCTTGATGTTGCCGTTCTTCAAATCCGCCAAGTACTTTGGGCAATTCCACTTCCAGTGACCTTCTCCCTTGCAGAAAAAGCACTCTGTATCAGGCTTGGGTCCAGCCTTGGTCTTCTTTGTCGGTGCGGTAACTTTCTTACCACCCTTCTTGAAGTGTCCCTTTTGCTTAGACTTGCCTTTCTTAAATTTGGTGGTCTTATTGACCATCAACACTTGATCTCCACTTCTGTAGTTTTTAACATGGAGAAGAGTTCTGGCAACTACTTGTTCATGCTTTGCATATTGTAGTTCATCACAAAGTTCTTGTAACTTGGTGGTAGTGATTGGAGGACACGGTAAATCCCCAAAGCATTAGGAATCACTATACCCAAGCTTTGAAGTTTGTTTGCGTGCCCAGACATCTTAAGCACATGCTCACTGACGGAGCTGCCCTCTTCCATCTTGTAGTTATAGAACTTTTCAGAAGCCTCATAGCTCTCAACTGTCGCATGAGTCTCAAAAATCAATTTGAGTTCACGGACAATATCATGTGGGTCTGAATTCTCAAACCTTTTCTGAAGCTCCGATTCCAAACCATACAAGATAGCACACTGAACTGTGGAGTACTGATTCTTCTGAGCGAGGTAAACGTTCTTTAGTTCATCGGTAGCATCAGCTGCAGGCGGGTCACCCAGCGGTGCATCCAGCACATAGGTCAAATTACCAGCATTGAGGACAATCCTCAAATTGCGGAACCAATCCGCGAAGTTGCTTCCATTGTTTTTCAACTTTTATTTCTCTAGGAACGCATTAAAATTGATGGTAGGGGCCACCATAGATCTACAACATATTTGCAATAGTTTAGACTAAGTATATGACAAATTGAGTTCTAATTAATAGTTAAATTAATATAGGTGAACTACCACTCAAAACAATATCCCTCACATTGTTTTAGTGATCACATGAACCAAATCCACCACATCAAAATCGATCATCACGAGAGTTGATGTTGCTTCAATGGCGAACAATCGACATGTTCATCATATCTACTATATGATTCATGCTTTAACTTTCGGTGATCCGTGTTCCGAGACCATGTCTGTACATGCTAGGCTCGTCAAGATCAAACCTTAGCTTCCGTATGAGCAAATCTGGCTTAACCATGTTGTATACACTTGCGGAATCTAACACACCCGATCATCACGTGGTGCTTCGAAACAACAAGCTTTAGCAACGGTGCTTACTAAGGATGAACACTTTAGAACTTGAAATTCATGTGCATGAGGGATCATCTTATAATTCTACCGTCGTTAACTAAGCAATACAAGATGCATAAAGGATTAACATCACATGCAATTCATAATATGTGATATGATATGGCCTTTCTTCTTTGTGCTTCCGATCTCCCTCTTCAAGCGCGAACATGATCTCCATTATCACCGGCATTGCATCAAGGTCAATGACGCTGCTCCATGGTTGTCGTCCACCGGCTTCAACTATTACAACTACTTTGAATAGACACGCGGGTCTTAACATAAATTAAAGACAACCATATGGCTCCTGCCGGTTGCCAACTTACAATAAGGAACATTGCATACATCACATATAATCACAATCATGGCCATATCACATCACAGCACACCCCTGCAAAACAAAGTTAGATGCCTCTAATTTCTTTGCATATTTTACGTGGTTTGGGGCTTTCAATAAGTGTCGATCTAACTTACGAACAAGAACCACAACGTTGATGTTTGAACTATCAAGTGCCCGTTGTAAATTGGATCTATACTATAATGGGAGAGACAGACACCCGCAAAGCCACTTATGCAATACAAGTTGCATGTTGAGCGTGCAGCAAGTCTCATGAACGATGTCATGTAAGGTTAGCCCGGGCCGCTTCATCCCATCATACGGCAAGATGCAAAGTACACAAGAAGCAATTGATAATAAAAGCACCACCGCCCACAATGACCATTGTGTTCTACTCGTGCAACAGATCTACATATAGACACGGCTCTGATACCACTGTTGGGGTTCGTATCATGGAAAACAAAAAATTTCTACCGCATACAAACAAACAAGACAAGATATATCTACTAGATTGTAGCAACGAGTCGATAGAATAACTCACCCTCGAAGATTCCAAAGTGTTTAACGAGAGCGGATTCTCGTGGGTGATGTAGTCGTACTCTTCCCGATCTCAAGATCGTGTAGACGATCCTTCCGGCGCTGCATTCCGGCAGCGCTTCTGCAGTCGGTCACACGTTCGGTACTCGATGAAGACCTTCCTCTCCCTTGTTCCAGCAGGCAGTGGAGGTTGTAGCACTCTCCTCGCGATTCCGGCAGCACGACGGCGTGGTACCGGAAGTACAGGGGAGATCTCGCAAGGCTTCGCCTTAAGCCGGAGCGAGTATGGTGGACTATGAGAGAGCCTCGGTGATCTAGGGTTTAGACACACCAAGTAGAGGGAGCTAGGCCGGCGGCTAGGGCAAGTAGAAGCCCCAACTCGGCGACTTGGGAGAAACCCTAGGGCGGCGGTGGCAGTTTGGTGGCCGGCGGCTAGGGTTAGGGTTTAGAGGGGCAAGGTGTGTCTTGGAGGGGCAGCCCTGCCCCTCCTTATATAGGTGGGAGGGTGCGGCCAAGGGGAGGGGAGTCCCTCCCCAACTCGGCCTCCTTGGCCGGCGGTGGAGGGAGAGGGACTTCCTCCCCAAGTAGGTTTCCTACTCTCCGTCCACCAAGCAAAATAGTCGTTTGACTTTTCAAATTGGCATTTGACTTTTCAAACTAGGATTTGATTTATCCCTTTATTTCGCTCAGCGATGACACCTAGTACATGATGCAACCATTCCAACTTGTTATGACACATTCATGTACCCTTCCCCTCCGGAGTGCCGGACATTCCGGAACCTTCTAGAACATTCCCGATGAAAACATCGGAACCATTCTCCAACCCCGAAACAGGACTTTCCTTATATGAATCTTATTCTCCGGACCATTCCGGATCTCCTCGTGATATCCTGGATCCCATCCGAGACTCCGAACAACATTCGGTCTCTTACTCATCATTCCATAACTACTCAAACAACGTCGAATCCTTAAGTGTGTCTCCCTACGGTTCGTGAATTATGCGGACATGATCAAGACACTTCTCCGAACAATAACCAATAGTGGAATCTGGAAATTCATATGGCTCCCACATATTTCTACGCTTACTTTGCGATCGAATGAACCACTTACATACGATATCAATTTCCCTTTTTCTCACGATAGTTTACTCATCTGAGGTTTTGATCGTCGGTATCTCTGCATACCTAGTTCAACCTCGTTACTGATAAGTACTCTTTTCTCGTTCCCGTGATATGTGATCCCTTGTGAGCCAGTCACATGCTTGCAAGCCAATTGGATGACATTCCACCGAGAGGGCCCAGAGTATATCTATCCGTCATATGGATGGACAAATCCCACTCTTGATCCATGTGTCTCAACCTATACTTTCCGAACACTCAATGCCACCTTTATGGCCACCCAGTTACGGTGTGGTGTTTGATGTCATCAAAGCATCCTTCCGGTGATGGTGATATGCATGATCTCATGGTCGAAGGAATTAGGTTACTATGTATCAGAAAGCATATAGCAATTGAACTATTAAAATGACTTGATCTTTATGCTACGCTTATCTATAGGAGTATGTCCATCATATCATTCTCCTAACGATATGATCTTGTTGTTAATAACATCTCAATGTTCATGATAGGGAAACCACAATCATTTATTAACCAACAAGCTAGTGTTATAAAGAGGCTTTACTAGGGACTCTATTTTAGTTTACAAATCACACAAGTATTAATGTTTCCTTGTTAATACTATTATATCATGAATGTAAACATTTATCATAAACACAAAGATATAATAATAACTACATTTATTATTGCCTCTAGGGCATATCTCCAACAGGCTCCAGCTCGAACGGCAACCACGGCAACAAGCATCGCTCCCGAACGGAAAACATGGACCCCAAGGAGCGCCGTGAGGTGACCCAAACCCTCAACGCATCCTTCATGGAGATGGATGCCGACGGCAACATCATCCCGAAGACACCACAAGATGCGATCATAGCAGCCACTCCGTACCTCGTGGCCCACCCACCTCCGAAGGGGGACCCGAAGAGAGCCATGCACAAGTCCGCACTCACCGGACTCGGACTCGTCGGAGCTGCGCTCCATCAAGAACCTCCTATGGAGCCGAAAAAGAAAGCTACGGTCAGGTTCAACCGCAACCCCATTCCTTCATCCGAAGAAGAGGACCATGACCTTCCTCGAAGGCACAAGAGCTCGCGTCATCGCATCCGCGATTACGACGCCAGAGACGCGCTAACACAGCGCAAAATCGACAAAGCGCGAGCCAAGCGCGCATGCTCGTCTGAATCCGAGATGGACGAAGACGAAGGAGAACTCTACGGAGCCCGGTGCTTCAGCAGATCTGTCCGACGGACACGGATGCCGCGAAATTTCAAGCTTCCTTCGGATACTCCGAAGTTTGACGGCACACAAGACCCCAAGGCATGGCTCAGCGACCACCTGTCATCCGTCAAGCTGCACGGTGGAAACAAGGAAACCGCCATGCAATGCCTTCAGCTGCAGCTGACAGGCGCAGCTCGGATCTGGCTTAGCAGCCTATCCTCAGGATCCATCCGAAGCTGGGAGGAGCTGGCTTACAGTTTCATCTGAAACTTCAAAGGTACCAGTAAGAGGCCCGCCTCGATCGAGGAGTTGCGAGCCTGCATTCAACGAACGGGCGAATCCATTCGCTCGTACATCCTGCGCTGGTCCAACACCAAAAACTCCGCGGTGCACATCTCCGAAGAAAGGTCCATCGACACCTTCAAGGACAGCGTCAAGCGCCAGGACTTCAAGGAGGAACTCGGGCGCGTCAAGCCCAAGACACTAGACCACCTCATGGACATCGCCAACAGGTGGGCCGATAGCGAAGATTCCGTCCATCGGGCGCACTCGGAGGAAGAGGACGATTACGGCCGATGACGGGAACGCCGTAAGAGGAGACCGTGCGTCTACGACGATCGCGATGGACCCGACATGGTCATGGCCGGCTATGCCGATCACCGCAACGACGCCAACCGCAATAGTGGCGGATACCGCGGAGGCAACTTCCGCGATGGAGGACGCCCAGCACAGTCGTGGCAACGCCGCGATCGCGATAACGAGCCCTCAGCATACGAAAAACTTTCGGGTCCATGCACCATCCACTTCTACATCGACAAGCAGGATGGTAAGAAGAAGGCAAGCCACATTCTCAAGGACTGCCGCGAGTTCCAGAAGCTCAGCGAAAGCATGGCTCAGATGAGGCAGCAGGCTCCACCCCTGGGTTCGGAAACGCACCCGTACCAGGTGAAATAGTGCATGGAGCTCCTCCACCGCCACCTGCAGGAGGCCCGAACCAACCAGTCGCACCAGCACAGAACAACACTGGGCACAGGTATCCCCCGCCGAAAGGAGCACTGATGATCCAGAAGGGGCGCCCGACGAATAGGGTGTAGAAGAAAATCACCCATCAGATCAACCTGGCCATGATAACTCCACCCGCCATCCCTGAGTACCTCAGCGGATCGGAGTCCTGCATCACGTTCAGCCGTTCGGATCACCCTTGCCAGATCCCTCACCCAGGTCATGCTGCCCTGGTGCTGGAGGCACAGATTGGAGGTTTCGAGATGAGCCGCGTCTTCATGGACGGCGGCAGCGGCATCAACCTGATGTTCGCAAGTACTCTAGCAGCAATGTGGATCCCGCTGTGCAGCCTGGAACAGTCAGATACAACGTTCCACGGCATCGTCCCAGGAAAGGGCATATTCCCCTTGGGCAAAATATGGCTCGACGTCATCTTCGGCAAGACGGATAACTTCCGATGCGAGCGGCTCGAATTCGAAGTGGTGGACTGGCCATCACAATACCACGCCATCCTCAGGCGTGTAGCATTCGCAAGGTTCTTGGCTGTCCCACATTACGCATACCTGCTACTCAAGATGCTAGGACCAGGGGCGTCATCACGGTCCACGGGAGCTTCACCCGATCGGACCACTGCGACAGGGACTTCAACAGAATCTCCCAGTCATTCGGCATGTAGGATGAGCTCGTAAGGCTCCGCGAGGTGACAGACAATGGGGCACCCCCAGTCGCACGACAAAACGCACCTGACATGTCCTTCGAATCCACCGTCAACACAAAAAAGGTGCAGGTCCACCCGACGGATGCCTCCAAGACGGCGCTGATCGCCAACGACCTCAGCCCCGCATAGGAAAGCGCGCTCGTCGAATTCCTCCGTGAGCGCTGGGAAATCTTCGCCTGGTGTCCCGCGGACATGCCAGGAGTTCCCAGGGAATTCGCCGAGCACGCACTCAACGTCTTTCCAGACACCAAGCCCATCAAGCAGTCCATCCGGAGACTGTCCGAGCCACAGGCCAAAGCCATCGTGATGGAAATTAACAGACTACTCGCTGCAGACTTCATCAGGGAGATCAAAGAAAGCGAGTGGCTTGCAAACACAGTGATGGTCCCCAAGAAGGACACGGACATCCTGCGGATGTGCGTGGACTTCACGTCGCTAAACAAGCACTGCCCAAAGGACCACTTCCCCTTCCTCGGATCGATCAGATCATCGATTCGACTGCAGGATGTGAAAAACTCTCCTTCCTCGACGCCTACTCCAGCTACAACCAGATTCGACTCAAGGTCGAAGATCAAGAGAAAACGGTGTTTATTACACCGTTCGGAGTGTTCTTCTACAACACAATGCCCTTCGGTCTAAAGAACGCAGGTGCCATGTACCAGCGATGCATGCAGGCATGCCTCAAGGACCAGATCGGTCGCAACGCCCAAGTCTATGTCGATGACATAGTCATCAAAACCAGGGAGGCAAGAACGCTCCTCGACGATCTCCGCGAGACGTTCGATAACCTCGACCGCTACAGGATCAAGCTCAACCCCGAAAAGTGCGCCTTCGGCGTCCCATCGGGTCAGCTGCTTGGGTACTTCATCTCCCAGCGAGGGATCGAGGCGAACCCAAAGAAAATCCGGGCCATCATTGCCATGGAGAAGCCGAAAAACCTCAAGGGTGTCCAGCAGCTTGCAGGACGAATAGCGGCATTGAGCAGGTTCATCAGCCGCATGGGCGAGAAGGCCTTGCCATTCTACCAACTGCTACGCAAGGCAGATAAATTCGAGTGGACGCCCGAAGCGGACGACGCATTCGAAGATCTGAAGCGACTGCTCTCCACCTCGCCCGTCTTGGTTACGCCAAAGGAGCGCGAGCCCCTACTGCTGTACATAGCAGCCACACACCAGGTGGTAAGCACCATGCTGGTGGTCGAACGACCTGAAGAAGGCAACAACCATGGGGTCAAACGCCAAATCTACTACCTCAGCGAGGTATTGACGCCAACAAAGCAGAGGTACCCTCACTACCAGAAACTCGCCTACGGCGTGTTCATGACGGCTCGACGGTTGAGCCATTACTTCCAGGAGCACCAGGTGATGGTCGTCAACGAAGCACCCCTGAACAGCATCTTGAACAATCCGGAGGCCACAGGACGCATGGCCCTGTGGGGCATCGAGCTATCACCCCTAGACATCATCTACGAGAAACGACTCGCAATCAAGTCTCAGGTCCTCCCGGACTTCCTCGTACACTGGATGGAGCTGCAGCTGCCAGACACCCCAGACATGTCGCAGTCATGGACGATGCACTTCGATGGCTCCAAGCGTGAACCTGGAGCAGGAGCCAGGGTCATACTGACCTCCCCGCAGGGCGACAAGATGAAGTACGTCCTTCGGATGAAATTCCGAGCTTCCAACAATGAGGCCGAATACGAAGCCCTCATCCACGACATGAGGATGGCAAAGATCTGCGGTGCAATGCGCCTAGTCATCTACGGTGACTCCAATCTCGTCGTCCAACAGACGATGAATGAGTGCGACGCACACACCGAAAATATGATCGCGTACCGCACACTCTACAACGCACTTGAAGGAGAATTCGACGGCTGCGAGCTTCGGCACATTAGAAGAGAAAGCAACGAGGAAGCCGACAGACTCGCCAACATCGGCTCCAGGTGCGCAAGGGTGCCACCAGGTGTGTTCCTCGAACAGATCTATGTGTCATCCATCAAGCGGAAAATCCCCAAGGGATCACCCGAAGAAGCAGAACACTCGGGGGATACGCTACCCGAAGGTCATGAAGGACCCGAAAAACTGGACACAGAGGTCGCCACGGTCAACCTTATGCAGGTCATGGAAGTCGAAGAAATCTGGACACGACCGTCCATCCGGTACTTGATAGACGGGGAACTACCAGATAGCCCGACAGATGCCCGGCGCATATCTCGCCGGTCAAAAGCCTTCACCATCATCAATGGCAAGCTGTACAAGCGCATCATTTCAGGTGTACTACAAAGGTGCGTCACCATCGGCGACGGGAAAACCATACTTCAAGACATCCATGAGGGCATCTGTGGCCATCACGCAGGCAGTCGCTCCCTTGTTGCCAAAGCTCTACGAGCTGGATTCTACTGGCCAACGGCCATGAGTGACGCAAAGGACATCGTCCGAAGATGCAAAGGGTGCCAAAGGTTCGCTGACAAACCACACGCACCCGGATCAGAGCTCAGGCCCATAACACTGGCCTGGCCCTTCGCCCAATGGGGCCTTGACATGATCGGCAAACTGCCAAGGTCCTCGAAAGGAGGGCACGTCTACCTCCTGGTCGCAGTCAACAAATTCACCAAGTGGATCGAAGCCATGCCGGTAACTAACCAAAAGGGCAAGACTGCCGTCAAGTTCTTTGAATCCATTGTCTACAGGTTCGACGTACCGCATAGCATCATCACCGACAATGGATCGAACTTCATCTCCAAAGAATTCCAAGACTTCTGCGAAGGCCTCGAAATCAACATCACATACGCCTCCGTGGCGCACCCGCAAACGAACGTGTAGGTGGAAAAGGCCAACGGCCTAATCGGTGCTGGCATCAAGAAGCGCCTCATGAGCCCACTCGAGCGACTCGCCGGAGCCTGGACGAAAGAGCTACCCTCCGTCCTATGGAGCTTGCGTACCACGCCAAACAGCTCCACCGGCCACACGCCGTTCTTCCTGGTGCACGGAGCCGAAGCCGTGCTACCAGCCGAAGTACGCCACCAGGCCCCCCGGGTCGTCGCTTATAGCGATGCCGAATCCACGGCTGCACTCGAAGATGCCGTCGACACACTCGACGAGGCACGAGACATAGTAGCAGCTCGATCAGCGGTGTACCAGCAGAGTCTCCGCAACTACCACAGCCGACGGCTGCGCCCAAGGTCCTTCGTCGAAGGAGACCTCGTCTTGCGACTCAAGCAAGAGCGACCGAAGAAATTCGAGTCACCATGGGAAGGACCCTACATCATCACCAAAGTCATCCCAGGTGGCGCCTATCGCCTCAAGCACGTGGAGTCTGGAGTCGCATACTCCAACCCATGGAACATCGCACACTTGCGACGATTCTATCCCTAGCTACCTACCCCTTTACTTTTAATAAGGCTATTCATCCAAGGCTACTCAGCCGAACAATGTACCTCCTCCATTACGATATAAATAAAGCTAAGTGTCTCGCCCCAAAAAAATTTGTTTTCCTATTCGCACTTTTACTTCATGCTACAAACGCACTCGGGGGCTCCCCCCACCTCACGATTTCGTCGACTGAGGATAACACGTGTACGCCTGAGTAGCTGACAACGCCAGGCTAACGAAAAGGACACGTATGCGAACAAAGCACTACGTGCTCAAACAACAACCAAACCTTTATAACAAAGGGCAAAACACGCCCAGTCAAATATATACAAATTTTACATTTATCTCTTTTTACAGGCACTACCTATTCTGAAGAATAACCTGAGCACGCTGCTCAAATAGATCTACGATCTGGTCGAGGGGGTGGTCCAGCCGCTACAACGGACAGATCTACATCAGGGCGATGCAGCCTCACAAGACACAATGCAAGCTTCACTCCCGTGACGAGCCGATGCCGCACCAACTCCTTGACATGATTCATGTTCCGAAACTTCGACAGAAGACCAGAAAAGTTTGTCGGTGCAGCATCCAATGGAAACATCACATGCAGAACCGACGCGAGCGAAGTCTGCACCTGACGAAGCACGCGCGACACTTGGTGAACGTGATCTTGCACCGTCGCAAGGACCATTGCACGGTCACGATCCATCCAGAAGAACCCGCTGGCTTCCATGTCCTGTTGGGTCAAACAATTGACCCGAACAGCAACACGCTCTTTCTCCTCCCTTGGATCAAGGTTAGCACCTGCAATACTTGCACAAAAGTAAGATGCAATGCCAGCAGGCGCATCCGAAGAAAAGGGCAACAGCTCGAAAAACCTACACTGAAGCTGCTCGGATAATCGAAGCAATTCCGCCATCAAGTACTCCTCTTTGGCAGCACCGCGATCCGCCTTGGACTTCCAAACGTCGGCATGGCCACGCACCCCAAGCAACTCCTTCTCAAGACTACGAACGCGGTCTCGAAGAAAAGCAAGCTATGATGAATCATCCAGGGAGGGCCGCAGCCGCGCGGCAGGCGAGGTGTCAACGGGATCAGCACCCGAAGGACCCTAGAACAACAGAAAGGCAAAGACATGAACACTTAGACGAAGAAGCACACAACTCAACAAATTCATTAAGTGCATCAAAAGCCACTACGTGGCACAAGGATTTGTTCATCAACATAATTACAACAAAAGAGACTACAACTATCCTACAGCTACAGCGCCTAAGATACGGTACCCTGAGTAGCCTCGGAACCGGATTGCCTCGCCTTGGCTTCCTCCTGCTGCCGTAGCGCGTACTCGGCCAGCAGATCAATCAGCTTTGGCCCATCTCGCTTACAGCGAGCAGAATAGGTAGCGAAGGCTACCTCGGATCCATCCGCAGTCGTCGGCATCCGGGAGGTGATCTGGGGAAGATCCAGGTTCGCTCCAGCCTCCAAAGCCATTGCCAGCCGGACGGATGCGCCGATGCCCTTCTGCTTGCGCTTGTACGCCGCAGGTGCTTCGGCTGACAATGCCTCCGCCAGAGCGTCAACATCATCAAGGGTCGCGCCCATGGGGACAAGCTCCTTGTAGAAGCGTCCAAGGACCTCCTTGGCCTTGGCGAGCGAGTTGACGACGGTGCTGCAGCGATCTTCGACCGCTGCAGTAGCATCATCCAGAGCACTCCCGTGCTCCAGAGCACCACGGTTAAACTCGATGCCCGCGGCATCTGAGACAATAAAGAGAAGAAATAAGCAAAACCACCGCAGAAGAAAGACAAGAAAACCAAAAAAGACGCAAGTGAAGATACTCACCCGAAACAGCTTTGGCAGCCGCCATGAGCTTGCCAGCCACCTCCCTTTCACGCGCAGTCGCAGCAGTGGCAAGCTGCTCCTCGCGATCCGTGGCCTCCTGCTGCAGGCGCTCCTTAGCCTCCGCCGCAGTGGCCAGCTCCAGCTCGAGGCGCTCCTTCGCACCAACGGCGGCCTTGGCCTTCTTCTCCCCTTGACCGAGCTCTTTTTGAGAGCATAAATCTCATGAAGGGAGGTGTTGTGCTCCTCTGCATTCAAAAAATACAAGCGTCAGATAACAGGACACAAGTACACGAAGAAGCAAACATCAAGACATAACAGTACCTTGAAGTTGTTTGAGGCTGGCCTCCAGCACCAGGTGCTCCTGCACCAGTCGCTTGGCATCCTGCACAAAAGGCTGCAGGAAGACGACCTACTAGTCAGGAAAAGGACTCGGGGGCTACGCCCAACAGAAAAGAACAGAAGCAAAATACACACACGAAAGCGCTCGGGGGCTCCCCCGAGACTCGAAGGAAGAACAAAACAAGAAAACTCTTTTACAGATGCTCGGGGGATCCCCCCGTGGCAGGAGACAGAAGTACTTACATGATCTGATGGCGACGTCGAAGGTCCGCTAGCAAAATTCTGAGGCGCAACCACCTGAACCTCTTGCGGAGGAGGGTTCGGAGCAGCGCCCTCAGAGGTAGCCACCGTCTGAGGAGGAGGAGACGCGACTTTCGACTCCCCCATCATCTCCCGAGGACCATCGCTAGAGGACTCGTTGGAAGAGTGCCTGCACACGGACAAATTAGTACAAGTACAAAGTATATAGGCAATAAAAAGCAATGCAGAACAAAGGAAACTTACGAGTCAAGCTCGCTCAGGTTGAAGATAGGAGGGGTCCTCCGGACCTTCTTCTCCTCTTTCTTCTCTTCCTTCTTTTCTTCCTTCTTCCGCTTCGCCGACGGGTGCGGCGCTACAGCCCGCACGGGAAGGGCAGGAATCGGAGAGGAAGAGCCTCCATGCCCACTACTGTGACGTTCAAGACACAGCGGGTTCCTAGGAGTCAGAGGAGTCGAGGCATCCGAAGACTCGCTGGAGCTCCGCGATTGTTTGCAAGTGTGGTCCTCGCTCGACTCGTTGGCATTTTCAGCCGGAGACCGTGCCGACGGCAGCTCAGACATGGAATCCACCACATCATTATCTGGAGCATCCGGAAATACTTCGTGTAATGGAGGCGACATGCCCGGCACTTTGAAGCTCTGCACAAAGAACAGAAAATTTGTTAGCAAACAAAGGCAAATACAATGCAGTCGAAAATAGAGCTACGCGCACGGATCTACACGTGTGGAACAGGAAGCGAAGAAGAAAACGGAGGAGTCAGTGACTTCCCCGGGATATCCTCTCTAGCCTTGAACTTCAGCAGCGAACGAAGGGCCCTGTCGAGATCTCCCTGGGAGAATTTCTCAGTCGAAACCCTCGTCGGATCACGCCGGCTAGCATAAAGGAACATCGGGTGCGCCCTAGCCTGGAGTGGCTGCACCCGACGCTCAAGGAAAGTGCGGATGATATCCACATCATTCACTTCCTTCTCCGGAATCAAGTGGAGATCCTCCACTCGACGATAGAGAGCCTCTATCTCCGCCACCTCGCCATCCAAGATCTTGTTTTTCCAGGACCTTTTCGGCTTGATCTTTTGGGAGGGGTCGAAAGGAACAAGACCAAAATCCTGCCCAGGCACTACGGAGTCGCGGATATAAAACCATCGCCTCCGCCAGTATTGGATAGATTCGGACATGGAAAAAGAAAAGAAAAGCAGATTGGGCTTCAGGGAGATGATGCAACCCCTAATGGGATAAACACCATCCGAACCGGATTGCCTCTTCACGAAATAGAGTTTCCGGAAGAGGCCAAAGTGCGGCTCAGTACCGAGCCAGCACTCGTAGAAAGTGATAAAACAAGCAACGTGAAGAAGAGAATTGGGGGAAAGATGGTGCAATTGGACACCGTACAGAAAAAGCAGTCCACGAAGGAAGTCGTGGACTGGGAAGGAAAATCCGCGCATGACAAAGGCGAGGAACATAACCCGAAACCCAGCGGGAGGACGGGGGATTACCTTGTTGCCTGGGAGTTTGACGGCCTCCCTATCCTGCGGGATAAGGCCCCGCTCATGAAGATTGCGGAGATCACTCTCCCGCGTCTCCGATCGCCGCCAGCCACCGTCGGTGACACGGGTAGTGGTGGCGCTCTTCTTCCCTCCAGCAGCGCTGGTACCAACCACAGAAGAAGACTTCTTTGGCTTTCCCATTGCGGTACGGCGACGCCGGCAGCGAGAGCGCAAGATGGAAGAAGGAAATGTGGAAGGATATTCCAGCGTGCAGCAAGAACTCTCAGAGAACAAGGAAGCAGTGAAACGAGAATAGCTGCGGTGAAAACAAACTAAAGTTTTCCCCAATGATTATAAAGACGAAGACGATGCACGACAGCCGTCCATCGAGAAGACCTAACGCCAACGGCAGGATCGGGCCATACACGTGTCAGCATCGCAACGAACCGTCGCTAACACGCTGTCCACTACGCACGGAAATCGAGGCGACGCCATAATTATCTCCACGCCGCGCGTGACCGGTCAATTCAAGGTCAGACAGTGGGACCCATGTTCGTCCAGTCAAGTCATCTCTGGCGCAGCAGACGCTTGAGGTCATCGATCGTCAGCACTGACGTCATCAAAAGCTACACTAGCAACAGCTACAATTTCTTCGGCTTCAAAGCTAAGAGTACTCACTCGAATCTACGATTCGACCAATTACTCGGGGCTACTCCTATTAGGAGCGCTGGCCGCGCACCCCAAGAATGAACAACACGTTACAAAACCGAATTGTTTCTTCGAGTCCTACGTCGAGTTTACGACTCCACTACGGACTCGGGGGCTACTCCCATAGGGAGGATGGATTTAAGCATCCGAAAAAATTTGTGTCCTACGGACCTGACACTGAACAACGGCTGAATTAAAGTCTCCGCTCGAGTCTACGACTCGAACAGATACTCGGGGGCTACTCCCATAGGGAGCGCTGGTCGCGCACCCTATAAATCTTCGACTGCGATCTTTCGGATCAGTACACAAAAAACTTTTTCGGCAACTCTGCCCCAATTAACGCTAAGTGAGTAACATTCTCCTTGGCCACCCGAAACACATCCGCGGTGACAAAATTCGGATGTTGTGTCTGCGATGCAAAGGTAAGACCTACAGATATCATCTGATGGCCTGGTAACGCACATGACTGCGCTCTGCTAGTATAAACCCGTGCCAACAGGCGCGATGAAAAATCCCGACAGACGCATTGGGTACACCAATTAAATTCATTGGAATTCCACTCCTGTAAGTCCTCCACGGCCTGAGTCGAATTACGCCAGCATATGTTCCGGGTTCGAGTCGAGGGACTCGAACCTGAAGAAGATCATGTTGTTTTGTCCTAAGACAGTTAACTGGCCCTGATCCGTCGGAGGAGTCAGGCACATGCATCAACAATCCCTACACATTCTCTTGAAAGACAGAGTTGCACCCGAAGGATTGAAGAGTCCTCAACCGAATCTACGATTCGACTGAACACTCGGGGGCTACTGACATGGTTATACCCCGCGGGTACACGATCTCAGCATACCTGGTCCATCCCAAGGAAGGCCCACGGAAAATATACGCCGGCCCATGAAGATTTTCGGGTGGCCAAGGCCCATGACGCCTTCGGATCCTTGGAGAGCAAGACTAGAGTAGATAGGAAATTCAAAGGGGTAAACCCTAGAACCTGTAACCGACTAGATCTATACCTGGGACCTGCCTAAGTCTATATAAAGGCCAGGAGGGTACGACCTAGATCTCTCTCTCTCATACTTCCGCATACACACCTCCATGCCAGATTGCATCTGCGCACCCCTGTAATCACCGGTTCCGCCGTAATCAAGAGCAGACAAGCAGGAGTAGGGTTTTCCCTCCGGGGGCCTGAACCTGGGTAAACCTCGTGTCCCCGTGTTGCTTGTTTGCTAACCGTTCCGCGATCTCCAGCATCCCCATCTTCTCTAAAACCCAAGTCCATAACAATGGGCATTGACGAGTCGAAACCTCATCACAAACAAGTTCACAGTTCACTTAGTTTCTTCTTTTTTGGAGTCATTTTCTTCTTCTTTCCTTTTGCTGGACACTTTGGTGGTGGTGTAGCAGCCTGTGAAGGAACTTGGCTCCTTGTGACCGGCCCAGGACTAGCACTTGCGGAAGCATTCATGCACTTGGTTGGTGTAGCTTGGGAAGCAACTAGGCTCCTTGTGATCGGTCCAGGACTAGCACTTCTAGAAGCATTCATGCACTTAGTTGGTGTAGATGGGAGTATGTTGCTAATTGAAACATTGAACCATGGCGATGTATTCTTTTTACTAGTACTTTTCCTACAAGAAAAACAATTAGAACCATGTCATGTAAAAGCAACATGGTGTAAGAACTAGAAAACAACAACTATGATTTTGTACCTTTTCTTTGTTCCATTTGTAGGATAGCTAGCTTCTCTATGTCCTAGCTCACCACATTTCTTGCATTTGTTCAAGGACCCCTTCCTTGTTCCACCTTCCCAGCAACTCTTCATCCTTAGTTTCCTTGTTCTTCCAGCATCCTTTTTCTTGCCGATTGGAAGTGGTGGACGCAACACAAAGCCCGTATCCACATGTGGCCACTAAGTCTTGTCCGTGAGGGGCTAAATTACACCTTCATATGCTGCTCTGAATTTGCTAACTGAGTAGTACTCATGTACATAATCCTCCATGTTCACAAAGTTGCGAGCTTGCAGAACATTTATGAAGGCTAGCGCATGGTCGCAAGGCTTGCCCGTGTGCTGCCATTGTAAACATGTACACTCACGTGTGAGTGTTTTGACCACATGCCTTTCCTCATTTTTGTGAATGTTCACAACTTCCCCACTCCAATTAGCAGATGCTTTGTCCTTGAGGTGTCCTAGTCCTCTAGTCTTTGCATTTAGTTGGTGTATGACAAATGGAAGTATTATACCTATAAATTTTCTCCAAGGATTCTCCTCTTTCTAAATAGCTCCATAATCATCTCTCTAATCTTGTCAGCTAGCTGAGTAATAGGCAAGTCTTTGATGTCTCGCACCCAACTATTAAAGCACTCAGCGAGATTGTTATTGGTGTAGTCACACTTGATTTCAGGGTTGAATAAGCACCTCATCCATAGCAGATTATGGTAGTCCTTAAGGCAAGGATATACTTTCTCGGATGCATCAAACATTTTCGCCATGTGATGTTGATATTCTTCTGTCCTATATGCTCTTGCAGCAGGCCATAGTCGTCCAAACACATCACCATGAAAATATTTCTTGAAATTGTTCCACATATGCCTAAATCACTCACGTTGTTCAGCTTGAGGGACAACAATTTTAACAGTATTTTCAAGACCCTTGCAAGCATCAGTACAAACAGGCAATACAGGGGGTCTCCTAAGGCCTTCTTAACTTGATTCATGAACCAAGTCCAGTTATCACCATTTTCAGATTCAATAAAGCAATACGCCACCGGGAACATCCAATTGTGGCCATCTAAACCAGTGACTACAACTAGCTGACCATTCCACTTGCCATTTAAATGAGTTGAATCTATGCTAATATATGGCCTACATCCATTGAGAAACCCATCTATGCAAGGCTTGAGAGCAATACATAACTTGCTGAAATGTACTTCACCTTCAGTTGTTGTATCAATCTCTACAATACTCCCCGTAGACCTCAATTCTATCTCAGCCTTGTAATTGTACAGTATCCGAAAACTTTCTTCCCAACTCCCATATAATCTGGTTGGTTCCTTTTGTTTGCCTTTCCACACAGTGTGATAGTCAAGTGTGACATGATGCTCATCTTGCAATTCTTTGAGTATCTTCACAGCACCAATTGTTGGATCTTTCTTCAACATAGCTACTGCCTTATCAGCCACCCAAGATTGACATGTCATACTGGTCACTTTTCCACTTGTTGAGCTGCAAATATGTTCCGTTTGATGCTTCACAGCCTACAACAAAAAATATACAGATTGAAATGTTATTACCATGACCAACAAATGAAGCAAAGAAATATATACAATGCACGAAAAAGGTTATTACCATGATACACTTTGCGTCTCTCTACCAACTAGCGGTTAGTGACCATTTGCAAGGTTCACCTACTTTGGATTCACCTTTGCAAAAAGCATGAAACCTCTCTGGCTCATTTTTTAGTACCATATTCAAACTCTCCATTGATGGCAAACTGTTTTAGAGCCTTTCTAAACGCAACCATATCAGGATAAGGGGTCCCAATATCCATGTTTGGCTTCCGTTCATCCCAGAGAATAAGTGGCTCCTCCGGAGCCTTATCATCAATAGCAATAGCTACCTCTTTGACATCTAGTATGTCATAATCAGGAATAGGAGCGACAATCGGACTAGGCTTCATTTCCCTCTCGTCCATCTCTGTTTTCAAACCCAACATAGCGAACATTGCATTTTTCACCCATCGGCTTTTCATCCGGGATCCCATTTTCATACCTATCATTTTCAGGTTCAATCACAAGACTTGACAAATCAACAATGGTACTACCATTTTCTAGTTCTGTGCTTGAGATCACCCCAGCGTTAGGTTTGTCACACCGGATCCATTCGAACCATGGACAGACATTGAATCAGTCCTATTGAATGTAGACAGAAAATCAGAAATTTCACACACAAAACTATTCATACATCAATCAGAACAAGGGAATATGATGTTACCTTTTCAGATCCATCACACCCCTTCAGCGATCCAAACCCTCCCAGTCAAATCCCCATGCAAATCTATCTCAACACCAAGGGTTTGCACGATTCAGGACAAAACAGAGGAGCACAAGAAAAATCCAGTGAAAAGGAAAGGGGAGAAGCTTGCCTAACCTTGGGGAAGCAGCTGAGGGCGGCGGACAGGGGAGCTGCGGCGAGACGGCCCGTTCTGGCGGAGGAAAGGAGGGAGTCGTGCCCGTGACGCTCCGGCGGCTGGGCCTCACGCAGTACGAGCGAGCCAGGAGCGAATCGGTTCTGTTCTTTGCTCAGGCTCATATGTGTTAAAAGTAATAGAAGAGCATTCTTGGCATTTTGGAATATCATTAGACTAATCAACTGAATCAATTGGTAAATAAGAACGTAACAGAGCCAAAGGGGGTGTTTACTGATAATTAATCACAGAAGGGGGTTTGAAAGAGAGGCCAGCAAAAAAGGGGCTTATGTTGCCGTTTTGCACCAACAGGAGGGTTATAATCAATTTTCCCATAGAAAAACGATTCTAAGCTCCGCAGTCTTGAAGTCGACATATTCATTTAAAGTTATTTGCTAGATTCGTAGAATCCAATCTAGAACCGCACTACAAAAACTTCCGTAGATACCTTTTTTTGGGGTGGGGGAGTTCTATACATACTTAACAACACCATGAAGGAGATACATATATATGCAAACATATTATAATATATCAAGGGCGTAAGTAAATTAGTGAATAATGCGAAAATATCCGTTGTCTTAGATCTATGGTGAACGCGAGACAATAAAGTTTTTCATTAAACATTTTGTACTAAATCATGCAAATAACTTTTGGAACAAAATTATGTTTCAGTATCACCAAAGATTTATTTGCTATGATAATATGCTATCAATATGAGAAAGTTGTAACATATAAATGAGGTTTTGGAGTTACTGAATCATGCTAGTTATCCGAAAAGATAGTTGTCTATATAATAGATTGAATACGTAAGTAAATAGGTAAAAATGTTGTAGTATAAACTGATAATCAACTTGCCTGTTAAGAATTAGTTGCCTAAAGTTGCCATTCGTCATTGATTAGGTCGTCACCACCCCATGTCACGAAGAACCTGCCTCAATCACCTTACCCCATGGAGTTGTCTCTTTCTCCTTCCCAAGAAGTAGCCTCCGTAGACTAACCCAAAGAGCAGTAGCAGGCACGATGCATCCAAGGGAGGTAGCATGTCAAGTCATGCAAGTGAGCGCGCGATGCACCGTCTTGTAACATTTTGGTCAATCTAGAAATTTTCTTTCTTATTTTTTAATAATGACGGCTGATTTCAACAAGTTATGTTTAGTAATAGTCAGACCATTATGGAAGAGTCGTTTGGAAACTACATCGCACATTGTTATTCTGTTTATTCTTTTAAATCTGATCTTCTAAATTAACCCGTGATGTGTTATTTGATATTCATTAGCTGAGGCATTCTAGTATGATTTACACCATAGCAGTTTGAGCAAGGTAACTCCTAGTCACAAACATTTGTCTTGTAAAGTTTACTAACTGCCATGGTATAAATCATTAAGAATTTCAAAAGTCCCAAGATACTTGGATGATTCGAATCCAAATTTTCAAAGAGAAGAAAAACGAAGACGAATTCTGCTTCAAAAGTAATAAGATGAAGACATTTCCCCCCTTTGCACACATACATCATCTTGCTTATTCACAATTTAGGCACTTACATTTTCTCCCTTTGTCCATTTTGGTATTAAGGGAATCTCTATATATCTGATACATTGCAAAAATTCTGGCGAATGCTCTTAAAGTTATACGAGTTTCATGCACGAACAAACAACCAAATGCTATTATGGTTGAGAAAACAGGGATCAACGTGTGAAACTAAAGCGCTTCGCCAGGCTGCTACTTGTTTCTCCTCACTTAGCTAAAGGTTCTTCTTATTATTTTCTTGAATGTTGGCAAAAAAACTTTGGAAATCCCTTAGGTACACTGGTGAAAAACAGGGCTGTAGTCCCGGGCCGCAACGGGCTCTAGTCCCGGTTTTGGGCCCGGGACTGCGAAAACGGGACTAGAGCCCCCCCCTCTAGTCCCGGCTCGCAACGGCCCGCGACTGATAACAGTCACGTGGTTATTTCAGCACCGCGGGGGGCGGAAACCGTCTAGTCCCGGGCTGTAACACCACCCGGGACTAAAAGGTTTCCTGCCGCGGCAGAGAAACACACATTTCTCTGCTGCGGCAGAGATTGTGTATTTCCTTTTTTTGCCATTTCGTTCCTTTTTCGTTTTGTGTTTCACTATAATTGAAACATATATTTCAGTATACATATTATACACTACTACATACACACTACACGTCGATGTATTTATATAATTAATTGATCCCTTGCAAGCATACATATAATCAATCATATCAAAAGGAAGAAATGTTTTGAAATTACATGGTCATTGATGAATATATATATCATATCAACTACATGAAGATGACTAAGGCAAATCGAGTTCCACATCATCCGCATAATGCTCTCCATGTACATCAAGGACTTCCTTCATCATAAATCCCGCCAACTCCTCTAGAATTGCTCTTATGCGCTGGTCTGGCTCTAGTTTCTCCCGCAAATCATAAATATAATGTGAGTCAACTTTTCGCTCACTGGTCAACTCGCGGATATACTCGTAGACGTAGTATCCACATAAATGAGTTACCGGTGGCTGCTGTAAACTCTTCACCATTTTATAAGTTAACTCCTCTTTGAATGGACCTGGTATTTTCTGTCTGAACCGTGTCCAACACCTGCTCGGCAAAGAAAATGAACAAAGGAGTTATTAGTTACTTGATATCAGGAAATGAATAAAAGAGTACGATATAATGCGATAATGATTGAAATTACTTATGGAGCACTGCTTTCATGTCGCTCCACTGCTCTTGGTCCCAACTTAGTGAGTCGTGGACTTCAACTAGGGAGTTATCAACTTGAATGTTTAGCAAGATCCAGTGGAATCTGCGGACATTTACATAAGCATACATGTATAGCTCATCCAGTAAGCAAAAATAAAATGTGTACAAGATATAAACACTCACTTGAAGTTGTAAGGAAATAGTATTTCCTTAACAAAATTATGCTCGGTTAAGAACCTGCACAGGTCTTCCTCCACGTCTTTGGGGTGATTCTTTAACGTATATTCATTAATGATATATGGGTCAATAAACCCAACGTCGTATCTTCTAGCTCTTTTGCATTCAAACATTTTCATTCTGCGGAATATAATATCATCATACAAAAGGATATATAGTTAGGATAATATATTAAATGCAATGAACGAGCTGAGCTACAAACTTAATTATAGAAATAAATAACTTACAGACAGTAGCAACCAATGATAGATTTGTCGAGGGCGCGCTGGTTGTATAACTGAAACAGTTCGGTCATTTGAAGCTGTATAGAGTATGGTTTGAAATGATGCTCCTTTCTAACGTCCACCGGAAACCAATCTTTCTGATGCTTTTTTTCTGCTTGCGACATGTACCATTCGTGCAGATTTCGCATATATGTGGATAGACGCGCGAGCTCCTCATTACTGACTAGAGGCTCCCCTTGGACATACTGTCGTACTATCTGACCCACTGGTGTATCTTCATAGCCTAAATATTGACCAAGAGACATATTTGCTTCGTTAGCAAGTGCTTTGGCCTGTGATACAGTGATTCCCATAAGTGCAGCATTATTACGGGCTCTAGGGTCCATTATTTGCATGTCCATATCCATTTCAGCTCTGAAGTCCTTGTCGAGGTCTGAAATGACTTTGAGCGGGGCGACCGATTGATTCTTCTGTGCTCTGAGCTGGGCAACTTGCTTCCCGCTTTTTGCACTTGTGATTTTTTCTTCTGTGCTTGCTTAATAATCTCCCGGTCATAGTCTGATTCTAGATTCATCGATATTTGGGATGGTTGCTCAAGAAAGGACTTAGCCCACTTTTTGTTTTTTCATTATATACCGGCTTTGGCTTAGGCTTTTTGGGTGCAAAATGCGCCTTAACTTGGGCAGCCACATCCGCGTTAGTTTCCTCGTCGGTCTTGTCATAAGGTCTCTTTGGAAGAGCCGGCGGGATATCGACTATCTTCGGCGTTTTACCTTTCTTCGATGTGGGCGCGGGGGACCATCAAACTTCCGTTTCTTCGACGAGGTAGTAGTATTGCACGGAGGCGGAGGCGGAGATCGAGTTGATGTACTCCTGCTGCGGCGATCGTCAGCGGGGCGGGATGGACTTGGAGGTTGGCCATAATCGGATTGGGGTGGACTTGGAGGTTGGCGATAATCGGGTTGGGGTGGACTTGGAGGTTGACGATATTCGATGCGGGGTGGACTTGGATTCCTTGGAGTCGGTGGCCTTGGCGCCGAGCCTGGAAACTTGATGTACTTCTTATTCCATAGAATGATGTTGCGCTTGGCATCTTCTAGTTTCGTAAGGCCTTCAGGCGTAGCGATTTCAATCTCTAGGTCCGCAAAATCCTCCACTATGTCATCCATCGTGACACGAGCATAGCCTGGTGGAATCGGAAGTGAATGGTGGAGTGCTCCAGGTAGACAAGGTAAAGCAGTGTCGATCGCCACCTTGAAGGACAGGTTGTTCATTGGCTGATGTAGCTCACATTATGCCATCTCTCTGACATCATCCACGGGGTAGTGAGGAGCCGGTGCATCATCTAGCAGTGGTTGATCATCAGCACGGACCTCTGTGGAAGCCACGCTGCTTCTCTGTTGGCTAAGATCCAATGCAGGATCATCAGACCATGGGTGAGTTGACGACGGCGGCCTTTGGCTAATTTCATGCATGAGGTTCTTCAGATCAGCTAGGTCCTGCTCTACCCTGGAGATCCGGTCTGCCTCCCGGTCCTTCTTTCTCTGACGGCTTCTGTAACTGGCATCATACTGAGGAAACCCTTTCTTCCACGAGACACCGGCGCCTTTCCCTCGTGTTCGTCCTCCCTTTTCAGGATTCCCTAGGGCGCGTGTCAGCTTGTCGTTCTCTCTCTCGGGACGGAACAATCCCAATTGAGCATCGTTCATTGCTTTAATAAGGTCTTGGGAGGGTTTTAGAATTTTCTCATGAAATAATGTCTTCCCTGTTTCTGGGTCCAATGATCCCCCATGCCCGTACCACCGGTGCTTTGACCTCTCGGGCCATCCATCTGTACCAGGAGTGACGCCTCTAGCCCTCATTTCCTTCTCCATAGTTTCCCACTTAGGGACTGCACTCTTGTAGCCACCTATCCCCATTTTATGATGGTATTTCTTGTTGGCAGCATTTAACGCGTTCTTTGCCGACTTTGCCTTTGCTTTATCAGATTGATTGTACTGTACAAAGTCGGGCCACTGTTCTCTCAACTTCTCGTTTACTCCTTTGAAGTCTGGAGTTTTCTTTTTCGCGACATATTTCGCGTATAAACTTTTCTTGTGGTTCCGGTACAGTTCAGCCATCTTGCTCAGTGCCCACTCCTTGACTTTCGCTCGCCCACCCGGCCTTGGGGTAATACCATCTACCTCAAATTCCGCATACTCTGGAGGTAGTATGAAATGCGCTATGAGCTTCTGCCAAAGGTCATCTTTGGCATCATCGGTGACATAGCTGTTGGATTCTTCACCGGGTTTCTTTGACTTATTCCATTCTTGGATGGTGATCGGCAGGTTGTCCCTAACAAGCACCCCACATTGATTTATAAACATCCTCCGGTGCTTCTCTAGAGCAATCGGTTCACCATCATCATCTATTTCTTCGATGGTGAACCTCTGGTTACCATCCAACTTTTTGTTCGGCCCTCATTTTGTTCGAGCTCTCGATTGCTTTGATCCGGTGGGCTAAAAGAAGAAGAGAGAGTGATTAATATATATCTAGATCAGTTAATGAATAGAGGTAACACGAGACTTTATATATATATGTACCTCGCCGGATTCTGTCGAGGGGCCATCATTATTGTTATTATTTGTTTGCCCTTCGTCCATCTGGTCTTCCCCTTGGTGCATTAGGTTTTCCTCTAGTCCATCACCGGATGGATTCAGATATGAGGATATCTCTTCCTCGAGCAAAATATCTTCGGCGCCGGTAGTAATATTAAGAGGAATTTCACCTCTTATCATGCCCTGAAGAAAACCTTCACCGATGCGACTAGGATCTTCGGATGGATCCATGAATTAATTATCTATAACAAAAAGAGAGTTAAACATGTTAGGAAAAAAATCCTAATAACTAAAACAATATAATCCTAATTATAATAATCATAATATTATTTGTGCTAAAACAATAATCATAATAACTAAAACAAAAAAATAACCCTAATCCTAATCCTAATTCTAATCTTAATAAATAAAACAAAAAAATCACTAAAACAATAACCCTAATCCTAATTCTAATATTTTAATTAAAACAATAATCCAAATACTAAAACAAAAAACCCTAATATAAAAAACTATAATAAAAAACCCTAATAATCCTAATACTAATCATAATAACTAAAACAATAACTAATCCTAAAAACTATAAAAAACTATAGAAAAAAATATAATAAGAAACTATAAAAAACTAACATTTCCTAATAATATAAATACTAACATTTCCTAAACATTTATACAAAACCTAAATATTACTAATAATAATAATAATAAATATTACTACAAAAACCTAACTATAACATTTCCTAGACTAATTATACTACTAATTACTACTAGACTAATTATAATCAAAACCTAAATACTAACATTTCCTAACATTTATACTACTAATCAAAACCTAAATACAAAAACCTAACTATAAAATTAAATAACCACCTCCGGCGAGGTGGTGCGGCACGGCGGCGCGGCGAGGCGGTGCGACGCGGCACGGCACGGCGGGGTGGCGCGGCACGGCGGCACGGCGCGGCGCGGCTCTACGGTACGAAAAAGAGGGCAGCGGCGGCGCGGGAATCGGCCGGCGGGCAGCACCTCCCCTTCTGTGTCGATGGCGCCTCGTCTTCGTCTTCGTCTTCGTCGCGTGCTAAGTGCTGGCTCGGTGCGCCAGGGGCAAGCGCGCGTATATAAAGGGTCAACCCTTTAGTCCTGGGCTAAGCCACGACCCGGGACTAAAGAGTCTTTAGTCCCGGGTCGTGGCTTAACCCGCGACTAGAGACCCCCCTTTAGTCGCGGGTTAAGCCACGGCCCGGGACTAAAGGGTTTTTTCGGCCGTTTCGGTTTCGCGCGCGCAGGCACCCTTTAGTCCCGGGTTCAGCCACGACTCGCGACTAATTTTTTTTTGTAAATTTTCTTTTTTTAATTCAAATCAAATATAAAAACTTTGGAAAATCATATCTTTTATTGTAATAATCCAAATAAAACGAATAATATCTCTATTATTTTCAGAAAAATATAAAGAATCCTAATATAATATCCATTTATCTGTTTGCATCATTTATAAATTATTTCATTTGTAAATTTTCTTTTTTAATTCAAATCAAATATAAAAACTTTGGAAAATCATATCTTTTATTGTAATAATCCAAATAAAACAAATAATATGTCTGTTATTATCAGAAAAATATAAAGAATCTTAATATAATATCCATTTATCTGTTTGCATCACTTATAAATTATTTCATTTGTAAATTTTCTTTTTTTAATTCAGATCAAATATAAAAACTTTGGAAAATCATATCTTTTATTGTAATAATCCAAATAAAACAAATAATATGTCTATTATTGTCAGAAAAATATAAAGAATCTTAATATAATATCCATTTATCCGTTTGCATCATTTATAAATTATTTCATTTGTAAATTTTCTTTTTTTAATTCAAATCAAATATAAAAACTTTGGAAAATCATATCTTTTATTGTAATAATCCAAATAAAACAAATAATATGTCTATTATTATCAGAAAAATATAAAGAATCTTAATATAATATCCATTTATCTGTTTGCATCATTTATAAATTATTTCATTTGTAAATTTTCTTTTTTAATTCAAATCAAATATAAAAAGTTTGGAAAATCATATCTTTTATTATAATAATCCAAATAAAACAAATAATATGTCTATTATTATCAGAAAAATATAAAAAATCTTAATATATTATACATTTAGTCCCAATTGTAGTCACAAACCGGGACTAAAGATATTTCCCGCCATTTCCACCGCTTCCCGCCAAGTTTTCCCGCCCTTTCCTTTCTACGAGAGCTTTTAGTCTCGAACATAGTCACTAACCGGGACTAAAGATATTTCCCGCCATTTCCCAAAGCTTCACGCCAAGTTTTCCCGCCCTTTCCCTCTATATTTAGGGCGATCGCGCCATGGCTATCCACACATCCACACCTTGCTCTCTTAGAACAATGGACAACGCCTAGTGGGCCATTCTGACCCTCAAGGAGACCAAGGCGCTATGCGCCTCCAACTACCCTTGTCCGCCGGGCTACCGGCCGCCCGCCGGCTGGATGTTGAGCGCTGGAGGGGTTCCTGTCCCTCAAGGTTCCGCACGCTAGGCGGCCATCACAAACCACTTCTACCAAGAGCTCACGCCGGAGCAGCGGATGGATCCCCGGTGGGATCCCGACAACTACGACACCTGGAATGCCTTCTTCGCTAATAGGCGGGAAAGGGAGCTCGCCAGGTACGAGGGTGATGGCCCGCCCCCCGGTGAACCACAACGAAGCCGGCTGTCGTCTGTGGTGGGCGAACCATACTATCATCGGAGTGATGCGCTACATCGCCGGGGGAGACCATCCTCGCCTGCTGTACCCACGAGTCCACCCGCCATAGAGCCACAAAAAGGCCCCACACCGGCCCGGCGGTAGCGGCATCGTCTTCCAGGAGACCCCTCCCCCTCCCGCCGTGAATCCGAGGCTGGAATGGCCCCTGGTATATGCCATGGATGGGCTGAGGATCCCCGGAGTGGCAGGTGACGATGACCATGATGATGACGATGACGAAGAAGACCATGAAGTTGCGTACTATAGGACTAGGCATGATTATGAATAAAGGGAGCGGCTTTAGTCCTGAGTGTTAGCTAGTCCTGGTTTGTCCCGGTTTTTAATATTAATAAATGTCTTGAGTGTTACCTAATAAATAGAGGGAAATGCCTATATAAAGAGAGGGTTCATCTTTAGTCCCGGTTGGAGAAACCAACCGCGACTGAAGGGATTGCGGCAGACTGGGCCAGGGAACACTAATAATAGGGGTGAGTGTCGACATTATGTCGTGCGGCTTGTACCTTGTCCCGGATGGTGTCACCAACCGGGACTAAAGATGAACCTTTAGTCCCGGTTGGAGACACCAACCGGGACAAAACATGAGTCAGCACTAATAATAGAGGTGAGTGTCGACATTATGTCGTGAGTGTCGACATTATGCCGAGCTGCTTGTACTATAAATAGGCATCCTTGTGAGTCCAGTCCTCCAGCCAGTTTAAGGCATCTCCAAGATGGTTTTCGAGAGGAGGGACATCACTACGGCCAGTTTCAGGGAGATGCCGCTGAAGCCCAGTCCTCCGGCATCTCCGAGAAACTGGTCATAGAGGCACTCCCTAATATGTGAAATTAGTTAGCTCCCAGGCGTATTGATCTAGTTAGAGAAGTTACAAGCTATAAGATGGTTTTCGAGAGAAGGGACACCACTACGGCCAGTTTCAGGGAGATGCCGCCGGATCCCAGTCCTCCGGCATCTCCGAGAAACTGGTCATAGAGGCACTCCCTAATATGTGACCTCACGCGTTTGGAGATCAGATCTTAATGGTAAGTATGAATCGGTACTAAAGGCCCTCCTTTAGTCCCGGTCCAGCCACAAAACGGGACTAACACACTCAAGATTGTTTGCAGACAACACTATAAAAATGGACACATGGAGCATCTTCACTCATAAAATGTTACAATTATTACATATCATTTCTTCATGTGTGTTCCTTTCTGATCCCGTCGTATCCATGGAGCATCTTCATTCATTAACATGATGCTTGGGTCATCCTTCACCGCGAAGGGCGGAATTTCATGAAACTTATCACAATCTTATGACATGTGTGTCTTGTCCTCCACTCCCACGATGTTTCTTTTTCCTGAAAGAACTATGTGGCGCTTTGGCTCATCGTCTGATGTATTCTTTTTCTTATTTTTTCTTTTTCTAGGTTTGGTAGACATGTCCTTCATATAGAAAACCTGAGCCACATCATTGGCTAGGACGAATGGTTCATCTAAGTACCCAAGATTGTTGAGATCCAACAATGTCATTCTGTATTTCTTGTCTACCTCAACCCCTCCTCCTGTCAGCTTGACCCATTTGCACCAAAACAAGGGGACCTTAAAAGTAGGTCCATAGTCAAGTTCCCATATCTCCTCTGTGTAACCATAATATGTGGTATTTGACCCATTGTTGTTTGTTGCATCAAAGAGGACACCACTGTTTTGGTTGGTGCTCTTTTTATCTTGGGCTATCGTGTAAAATGTATACCCATTTATCTCGTACCCTTGGAAAGTCGATATAGTCGAAGATGGTGACCTAGACAACAAGTATAGCTGATCTCCAAGAGTGTTGTTTTTAATGATATGTTGCAACCAACCGCCGAAACTCTTCATGTGTTCATCTCTAATCCAAGAGTCATGCTTTCCAGGGTTGTTGGAGCGTAAGATTTTCTTGTGTTCCTCGATATATGGGGCTGCCAAGATAGAATTCTGTAGAACGGTGTAATGTGCTTCGGTGTAAGAATGTCCGTCCCTACATATTATTGATTTCCTTCCTAGAGTACCCTTCCCACTCAGTCTCCCCTCATACCGCGATTGAGGAAGACCAATCGGCTTAAGGTCAGGAACGAAGTCAACACAAAATTCAATGACCTCCTCTGTTCCATAGCCCTTGGAGATGCTTCCTTCTGGCCTAGCACGGTTACGAACATATTTCTTTAAGATTCCCATGAACCTCTCAAAGGGAAACATATTGTGTAGAAATACAGGACCGAGAATGGAAATCTCTTCAACTAGGACCGAGAATAGAAACATATTGCAGAGCGGACCTCTAAGAATTTTCAATATGGTAGCTCCCAAAATATAGATTTCGTCTTCCACATGGGTGCGTGTCCTTCAGCGTCCTTCGGAACAGATTTTCCTCTAGGACCCTTTCCAAAGGTTACCAGTTAATCCAAATCTTTGACCATATCAAATATATCAGCACCAGTACACTCCTTAGGCTTCGTCTGGTGACATGCCAGACCGTTGAAATGCTTGCCTTTCTTTCTTAAGGGATGCTTGGCCAAAAGAAATCGACGATGCTCATTGTATACATTCTTCTTACAATGTTCCAAATATATACTTTCAGTCTCATCTAAACAGTGTGTGCATGCATTGTATCCCTTGTTTGACTGTCCTGAAAGGTTACTAAGAGCAGGCCAATCATTGATTGTTACGAAAAGCAATGCTCGGAGGTTAAATTCTTCCTGCTTGTGCTCATCCCACACGCGTATCCCGGGTTCGTGCCACAACTGTATAAGTTCTTCCACTAATGGCCTTAGGTACACATCAATGTCGTTGCCGGGTTGCTTCGGACCTTGGATCAAAACTGGCATCATAATGAACTTCTGCTTCATGCACAACCAAGGAGGAAGGTTATAGATGCATAGAGTCACGGGCCAGGTGCTGTGACTGGAGCTCTGCTCCCCAAAGGGTTTCATGCCATCTGTACTTAGACCAAACCTTAAACTCCTTGCGTCATCTGCAAAGTCCGGGTACTTTCTATCAATTTTTCTCCATTGCGACCCATCAGCGGGGTGTCTCAACATCCCGTCTGACTTACGTTCCTCTTTATGCCATCGCAACAACTTGGCGTGCTCTTTGTTTCTGAATAAGCGTTTCAACCGTGGTATTATAGGAGCATACCACATCACCTTCGCAGGAACCCTCTTCCGGGGGGCTCGCCCTCAACGTCACCAGGGTCATCTCGTCTAATCTTATACCGAAGTGAAGTGCATACCGGGCATGCATCTAAATTCTCATACTCCTCACCGCGGTAGAGGATGCAGTCATTAGGGCATGCATGTATCTTCTGAACCTCTAAACCTAGAGGGCAGGCAACCTTCTTTGCTTCGTACGTACTGGCGGGCAATACGTTATCTTTTGGAAGCATATTCTTCACCATTTTCAGCAACTTTTCAAATGAGGAGTCAGGTATAGCACACTCAGCCTTCCATCACAGCAATTCCAGTGTGTTGCCCAGCTTTTTCAGACCATTTTCGCAATTTGGGTACAACAAATTTTTATGATCCTCTAACATGTGATTGAACTTCTCCATATCCTTTTTAGTTTCACAATCTCTTCGTGCATCGGCAATGGTCCGACCAAGATCATCAGCGGGTTCATCATGTTCTCTCCTTCATCCTCCCCTTCAGCATCCCCCATGGAAGTATCTCCGTACTCAGGGAAACCATGATAGTTGTCATCCTCCTCCTCTTCTTTATTGTCTTCCATTATAACCCCTCTCTCTCCGTGCTTGGTCCAACAATTATAACTGGGCATGAAGCCGGACTTCAACAGGTGGCTGTGAAGGGTTTTTGAGTCAGAGTAATCCTTTTGATTCCTACATCCATTACATGGACAGAATACAAAATCATTGCGCTTGTTTGCATCAGCAACACGGATGAATTCATGCACGCCATTAATGAACTCGCCAGAGCGTCGGTCAGTACCGTACATCCATTCCCGGACCATCTGCATTATAGTAAAAGTATATCAAAAACCATTACACAACATGATAAAATTATTACAAGTTATATTGAGAGCTTCTAGAGCATTAATTTTGAATTTTGAAAAATTTACATGCACCAATTTGTGAATTGGAGAAAACAATCAACATGATAAATATGGAGTTTTTTAATTATTGTTCTATTAGTGAAAACCTCATTCCATTCTAAGCTCTGAAACTCAAAATTACACATTTCAATTTTCAGTAACTATGTGCCTAATCAAAATTTGTTACACATATATATCAAAATCCTTCTAGCTACTTCTAGAGCATGCATGCATTTGATCCATATCTCTATACTTCTAGAGCATTATAGAGATAAAGTAGCAATAAGAGATGAAAGAATGAAGTTCTAACCTTTTAAAGCTTTGGTTTTAGGTGTTGCAAACTAAAACTTGAGAAAAAAATGGCATGAACTCTCTTACTTCTTTGAGAAAAATGGCCACCATGTGCTTTAGGGCAGCAGGACAGGAGGCAGAATATATAGTCGTGGACAACTAGTCCCGGGCCATGATACGACCCGGGACTAATAGTCCACGAAAGGACTGGCTGGCATGCTCCAGGTTATTAGTCCCGGGCCGTATTACGGACCGAGACTAATGACCTGGTCCGGCCCGGGACTAGTCACTACGGCCGTTTCTAGCCGTTAGAGGCCTCACGGCCCGGGACTAGTGCTCCCACTAGTCGCGGGCTGTGCCAGGCCGGGACTGCTGGCCTTGTTCACATCGAACCGAAGATGGTTTTTCCAGTAGTGGTATAATCTACCATGCCACTAATATCATATAGTGAATTTGTCCATGACTGAATTTTGTAACCAAAATGCCACCTTAGTACAAAAGTTTTTGCCCCCAGCCTGTAGAGATTTTTGTTCACCCTGGTGCTCTATTCATGACTTATATTCCTCTTTTAGTAGAACTAAGAAGGTTGGTGTGGCGGCCAGTCGCGCCTATGGTGGCATGTTTTCTATGGTTATTTCAAAATATTAAAGATTCCTAGCTAGATCATTGTGATATAACATAGCATCACTCGAAGTTGTTATTGAAGCATGCATCAAGTTAATATGAAACTGAAAAGTGTATGCCAAAACATGTTGTCACATTTGTTGCGCATGTCAAAATAATGAAAGAAATCAACACCATATAATGCATGCCTACAATTAGCTACTTTTGGAGCCAACAATTCAAGTACAGACATTTTACAGCGATAATACACAATGTATTAAAATAATGACTTTGTGTAAGTCTCATTTCACATTGTGGGTTCTACCTTTAGATTTTTCTTAAGCAACAAACATCTTAGTCAAACACTTGACTCCTTTAGGAAAATCAGATTACTGGGGAACAACATGTGTTACCTTTTATGACTATGTCGACAAACACCGACATATGTTTCCGCTTCCCTTCTCTTCAGAGAAGATCACATACCCTTTGGTTTCCATATACTCATCGAAGATTGTCTCATCACCCCAACTCATGAGAAGATTATGCGTGTCTGATGTTCCCCATGTTTGCCTCCCCCTCAGCAGTTGCACCGCTCATTGTATCGCTACTCAATTCCATAGATTAAACAATTGTATCTCACTTCAAACCAATATATTCAAGATATGGTATATAGAACTTCCGTATGCATTCAAGGTTCAAACAGAACTTAGATACATATGAAAAGTCTGATAAATATTGCTAAAAATACACATATTTGTGCAATACGATCTTCCACTTTAAGAACACCAATAAATCTGATAGATATATTAATACAACCAAGATGGCAGTAGCAACCAATTTCACAAGTACAAAATGATTATTAGTCCAACTATATATGTAGCAGCAGACAGAAACCTTACGTAGTTGACCTGAAAGAGAAGTGAGAGTGCACACCCGCACCAATGAGCACTCCACTCGCCAATAGTTAGATGCGACCTTCCTGCCATGGCAGATCCTAAAAGACAAAAAGAAAATGAAAAAAGATGGAAGACGATGCTCATCATTGACCGACACTAGAGACCTTAGCGCTATCCAGTAACTTACTTATGGAGGGTACTATAAATTTCGGTACATGGACAATCAAAACGATTAACTTTTGAGTTTTTTACATTGCCAGAATCATATAAGATTGAAGCTTTCCTATCTGGTAGTTTGCACACCAACACAATAAGAAACAATTTGAGGGTTTGGACATAATTAATATTCGAATACTCTTTTTTAGATAAGAATAAATAGATCATGCGAAAATGGAGTATAACCTCCTAGTTGCTAGCTAGTACCTGAACAAGCATTAATAATCTTATGGCTTTTATAAATTTTCCTTGAGAACTTAAGATTAAGATTAGATTCTTGAGAACCACCTATTTTCCTCATACAACATCTGTTTGGGATACGCTCAATACCATGCTGTATATGTAAAAAGACAACAACATGACATAGTAGGATTACCACCACCATGTTGGGGATGACAACGATTGTGCAACGATGGAACTGCCTGCTAGGTGATGGAGCCTAAGTGCAAGTCTTCTCTAGCGTTTTGACATACAACCATACCCATGGGCGTATCCAGTGCCTCCTAAAAATACACTTTCTGGATCTTGTAGTAATTAGTCTAATTCTATGTGATGTTTAAGCTAAAAGTTCCGCTGACCATACCCTTACATCGAACCTTCTCGTATCTCTTGTTTGGCCTCGTGATCCTCTTTCTCTATGCTTGGGCAGCCAAGAGATAGCCATTCATTCTTCCACTAGTAGAAAACAGGACTCTAGTCACGGTTCGTAAGAGGCTTTAGTCCCGGATTTTATTGGGACTAAAGGTTTGGACTTTAGTACCGGTTGTGTTTTCATTTCGAACAATTGTGTTTTCATATACATATTATTCTATGCTACTACATGTTGTATACGTTGATGCATATATAATATAATTTTTCTCACGATTACATAAAGACATATAAATATATACACAACCGAGACTAGAGCTCGTCTATTTGATTTACATGAAGATCATTGCATTACACGGATACTGTCCTTTTGTGTCTATTCACGATTACATGAAGGTCTATCCATGTTATACTCTCTTTTTGTGTTTATGACGTCCCTGAGCAAAAATCCCGATAAGTCCTCTTGAATTGCTAGTAGGCGTTCATGTGGTAGGAGCTTATCCCGCATCGCATCCAACTATATATAAAAAGTAGATCATTATAAATGGAACTCAAAAAAATTATGGTATAAAATAAATTGTGATATATTGTTTATGTACTCGAATAAAGTTTGTGCCCTGCTGCATACACCCACGAATGAACTCGCATACGTAATATCCACATAAATTAGTCCCTTGTGGTTGCGTCGCACACTTTTTGATCGAGAATATAATTCAATCAAATAATAATCAAGCATGATAATTGCATGAAGACTAGAATTGAAGAGATGCGAGGACCTAGCTCTCGTACTATTTACCGAGACCGTACGAAAAGTCAGCTCGTTACGCCATTCAACCTGAACCTCCTTCGTGAACCTTTTCCAAAGCCTGTCCAGCAAAAAAAATGAATGAGTTATTAATTACTTTACATCTCAGAGAATGAACGAAAGAGACAGATATAGTGCGATAATGATTGAAATTACTTTTGGAGGCAATCAAGTATGTTGCGGTAGTCTTTCATCGGCTTCTTTAACGAGTCCGAAATTTCAACTTTTGCATGGTCAACGTCAATGTTTAGAAGAATCCAGTGAAAGGTGCACACGTTTATATACACTTAACATCGAGTAAACAAAAATTAAATGTGTACAAGACAGTAAAATTCTCACCCATAGTTGTAAGAAAATAGTATTTGCGTCTTGTAATGTTGCTCCATTAAAAATATTAGCAAGTTATTCTCCGTTTCTTAGAGGTTATTTATTAGCGTATGTCCATTAACTCTGTTTGGGTCAACGAACCCAATGCTATAGATTGACTTTATTCTATATTCCTGAATCTTCATTCTGTATATATAATAGCATACAAAAGGAGATATAGTGAGAATAACGACAGAAAATGAATTGCACGAGCTGAGTTAGTGACTTAATTACTTACAGATAATAGCAGCTGAGGAGGGACTTGTCGAGGGCGTCTATGTTGAATAACTGAAATAGTTCACAAAGTTCAATGGTGATCATGTCTAAACGGAAGTACTCCTCTCCAACTTTACATAGGAGAAATTTTCACCCTTCCTTTGTGACTTTCAAGTACCAGATATGCAACAGTCGCATATATGTTGGCAGATCATCGAATACCTCATCGCTGACCAGAGGCTCCCCGTAGATAAATTTCCATGCTATTGATGCCTTGGTGACATCTCCGCCGCCTAGAATTTCTTCGACGGGCACGTTACACTCCTTGGCTAATTTAATAGCAATTTCCATATCTATTGCACCTTGAGTGGGCTGGGGTAACACCTTGAGCGGGGCGATGGATTATTTTGCCTGTTTGCCGAGCTGGGCAACTTCTTTTGATTTTCTCCCGCTTGCAGTACTGCTTGATGACTTCTCTTTTAGTGTCTTCGTAAGACAACATGTATAGTCATCTTTCCTATTTAACACATGTTGAAGTGCTTCTTGACTTTTGGATCAATTTGCACCCGTGTCTCGGGTTGTTTTGGTGCAAAATGGGCCTTCACTTCGGCTTGGGAGATCACCGCGCTTTCCTTATTAGTCCGGTGATAAGCTAAGTTGGGAGGAGACGGCGGTACTCTTGGAAGGGGCTCTTGTCGTTTTCGGCGTCGGGTATCCCTTGACGTAGCGGTGTTATTCTTCCGCTTTCTTCCCTTTGATTCAGTGGGCGGAGGCGGAGGCGCCGGAGATGGAGATGCACTCGCACTGCGGTCCCTCTTAGGGAGGGGTGGACTATTGTTTCTCGGTGGAGACGATGGACTCGGAGGTGATGGTGGCCTCGGAGGTGATGGATAGCTTCTCGGAGGAGAAGATTGCCTTGGCGCCCATCTTGGAAACACGATGTGCTGATTTTTCCAAAGAATGATCCCACCCTCCGCTTCTCCCAGTGTTTTGTCCCCTTCACCTGCAGGGATGTCAAGCTCCAGTGATCAACATGTCGGTTCAACTTCAACCACACCGACACGAGCATAGCCAGCTGGAATCTGACTTCCATGGTAGGTAGCTTCCGGTGGACAAGGTAAAGCAAAGACGAGCGCCACCTTCATAGAAATGTTCTTCACTATGACATGTAGCTCACAAGCTGTCCTTGCCTCGACTTCATCCACGGGGTAGTGAACCATCGTTGCACCGGCCGTATCATCTATCACTGGTGCATTATTCTCCATCAGCAATAGATTATTAGTTTGTACCTCTATGGAAGCCACGCTGCTTCTCCGCTGAGATGGGCCCACCGGACTGTCTAATGCAGGATCTTGCTGTCGGGCCAGTACTCTAAGTTCATTAATCTTCTCATGTTGCATCTTGAACATGTCTTGAAATTCCTCGTTCCTTTTTTCAACCGCCTCCAACCGCGATGCCTCCTCCACCTTCTGTCGGTTCGTTTTTCTCGATCGGCTTCTATAAGTGTCGATGTCCTGGGGAAAACCTATCTTCCATGGAACAGATGGGCCAAAGCCTCGTGTTTGTCCGAATTTTTCAGGATTCCCGAGGGCATATGTCAGCACATCGTTCTCTCTGTCGGGAAAGAGCTTTCCATCTTTTCTCTATTGTATCACTTTAACAAGTTCATCTTTGGGTTTAGCAATGGCCTTCTTTGTAACAATAATCTCCACGGTTTCAATGTCATACGACCCTCCATGCCTAAGGAACCAATTTTTTTACCTCACGGGCCACTGATTTGTAGCTGGAATGACCCCTTTATCATGCATTTCTTTCTTGGTTTTTGCTCACTTAGGCATGACCGTCTTGTAGCCACCTGCCCCCATAGTATGGTGATATTTTTTTGGCCGCATTTAACTTATTCTTTTCTGACTTGGTCGTAGCTGCTTCTGATTCCTTGTATGTCACAAATGGGGCCCAACTATCCCGCTGCTTCTCCAGCGGGCCAGTGAATGGCGGAGTCAACCCCTTCTTGACATATTTGTTGTACAATATTTTCTTCCAGTCCTTGGACTGTTCGCCCATCTTTTTAAGGGCCCACTTTCTGACTGTCAACAGCAATGTCTCATTGAGTTCACGAGTGTCCAATTCAGGTAGAGAGAAGTGTGTCATGAGTGAATTCCAAAGACTCTCTTTGGCTCTGTCATCGACAAAAGTTTCTCCAACTTGATCGCTTTTCTTTCCTGGCTTATTCCACTTCTTAGTGGTGACCGGGATGGTGTCCCTGACTATCACTCCGCATTGATATACAAATACACTTGCAGCCTCTTTCGGCTCTAAAGGTTCGCCCATCTCAGAAACTACATCAATAGTAAAACGCGCACCATCGGCTAACTTTTTGGTCAGGACTCGTTTCCTTGCATAATATTGGCCCGATGCGGAGGTCCAAGAGAAGAAACAGTCGTTAGTATATATATATGAATCAACTAATGCATCTGCTAGATCGTGATCAGCAGAGGCTTTATATACCTCGCCGGACTTTGCTATGGTGTCTCCACCGTCGTCTCCACCGTCAGCTCTACCGTCGTCTCCACCAAAGAATTCATCATAGTTGTCACTTCCGTCGGCTTCATCCAAGTTGAGGTGTTGGGAGCCATCATCATCTCCATCGTCGTCTGCTCCATCGTAATGGTAACCTCCTGTACCCTCATCTATCATCTTGTACATGCGCCCTTCGTCCTCTCTACCGTCCATAACTTAACTAATACAAAAGAAAGATAAAACTATTTTTCTTAATGCGATAAATAAAGGAAGATAAAGTAATTCAGCTTAATATACCATATTACACATTAAAGTACCAATTAAACAATGCGATGAACAAAGATAAAGTACCAATTAAACAACAATATATCTCGAATAATCCATCTAGTACAATAATAATAAAAGATAGTACCCTATTACACATCTAGCTCAACCAAGACGTCGAGCCCCGGCTACTGAGCCACGGGAGGTGTGCGTCCAAAGAGTAGGAACCATCACCGGAGAATATCTCGGGTAAGGTGCCTGAAGAACCTGCTAGGTATTGGCGACACGGACTTCTAAAATATACATGTAACGTCACACGTGCTCGTCCTCCTCTCTGACACGACGTTGTACCACCTCGTCGGGGTCCAGCTGCCTCTGCATCACGCCTGGACCACTCGGCCGCCACCACAGAAGATCCGGGTGGACGACGACACCCGGATTCCTCACCAGACCACGTCTCCCGGCTGGTAGCACCTCCCAAGTGCCAGCCCGGCGGAGCCCAATCCCGTGGATGCGCGGCGACAGAGTCTAGTAGTGCACCGTTGTTCCCGCCGAGTGAACAAGGATGAGGACGCGGCATAAGCCTAAACACTAAATTAGACCTATACACTTTAAACATGACGACAGTAAATAGTATCAACTAAAATAAACTATATTAAACACTAACTAAATTCAACTAACTATATTAAACACTAACTAAAATCAACTAAAATCTCTAAACAAAATTACAGTAAACTTCAAACTAACTAAATTATAACTAATTAAGTAACTACATTAACCCAAAACTTCGAACTAACTACCTAATTAACCCTAAATCCTAAAATAATCCTAAAATTACTAACTAATTAACCCTAAAATACACTAACAAAATTACACTAATTAACACTAAAATTTTTTACACCAATTAACCCTAAAAATACACTAACAAAATTACTAACTAATTACAACTAATTATGGCAGCTGGAGAGCTCACCTGCGGTGGCGGTGGGGCGGGCGGCGCGGTCGGCGGGTCGCCGGGACGGCAGAGGCTCGGGCGGCGCGGGAAGGGGCGGCACGGGCGCGGGCGGCGCGGGGGAGGGGCGGCACGGGAGCGGGCTGGTGGACGGCATAGGCGCGGGGGCGCGGTGGACGGCACGGGAGCGGCGGCGCTGGGGCACTGGATCGCGAGGAAGGCGAAGGATTGGTGCTCCAGTTCGGTGCTCGAACCGGGACGCACGAGGTGGGTATAAATACCCACCCCCATTTAGCCATGGTTTGTAATACCAACCGGAACTAAAGGCCGTGTTAAGCGCATAAGGCCGCACCTCTTTAGTCCCGGTTTGTAACATAAACCGGGATTAAAGGTTTGTTTTAAGACCTTTTTAAAAAACAAATTAGCAATTAGGAAAATTAATTATTATATATCAAAATTTGCAGAAATAAAAAATCTATAGTTTAAAGCTATTACCCTACTCTGTTATATAGATGTAAATAAATAATTGTTATCGTTTTTGAATTTACATTGCTCGAACATTTTTTAAATTTTTTATGCTCGTTTCGAACTAAGGTTAAAATGGCGTGCGTGAAGATAGGGGATGAGCCTGCGTTTAGAACTTGTGTTGGATCTCTGAAAAATAACATATTGTGAGTCTAAAAATGCTTTTTTCAAAAAATCATGGGAGTTAGATCATGTACCTGTAGTTCAAACCGGACTCACTTCCTACCGATTCGACAAACATTTGTCTTTTTCACCCGGGAAGGATAGAAAGGTTTGAGATCCCCCGGTTGGGAGATAGTTCTTGTAAGGTGGTCTAGTATTTTAGAAAAATGGGATCGTAGCATCCTGTAACTGCATTTTGGTGACTGTTTCACAAAACGACCCGTCTTTTTATGCTTGAAAAAGGGAAAATGGCTTTTCCGTCCGCCGAAAAGGAAAGCTTCCTCCTGCAACATTGTCCGCCATCCCAATATCCACATGTATGCATAATATGGGTATAGTATCACAAACTATGCCGCAATTCAGTACATAACATCGGTCTCTTGGACCGAAAGCCATGAAACCGTGAACATGATAGGTCATTTTGTAAAGGTTTTTTCGAGACATAATTAATATACCAAGTTTGATATTTTTTCTTGCAACTATGTCACATAATATCACACCACGCGAAGGATTTACATTGTTCGGAACTTTTTTTGAATTTTTTATGAGCCTGTTAGAAATTGCAATGGATCTCTGAAGAAACAAAATATTGTGAGTCTAAAAATGATTTTTTCAAAAAATCACGGGCGTTAGATCATGTACCTGTAGTTCAAACCGGACCCACTTCCTACCGATTCAGCAAATATTTGTCTTTTTCACTCGGAAAGGACAGAAAGGTTTGAGATCCCCTGGTTGGGAGATAGTTCATGTAAGGTGGTCTAGTATCTTAGAAAATGGGATGGTAGCATTCTGTAACTGGATTTTCGTGGCTGCTTCATAAAATGACCCATCTTTTTACGCTCGGAAAATGGAAAATGGCTTTTCCGTGTAATGAAAAGGAAAACTTCCTCCTGCAACATTGTTTGCCATCCCAATATCCACATGCATGCACAATATGGGCACAGTATCACAAACTATACCGCGATTCAGCACATAACATCGCTCTCTTCAACCGAAAGCCATGAAACCTCGAACATCATAGGTCATTTTGTGAAGGTTTTTTAGAGACATAATCAATATACCAAGTTTTATATTTTCCCTTGCAACTATGTCATATGTTTTAACACCACGCGAAGGATTTACATTGTTCGGACCTTTTTTTGAATTTTTTATGCCCGTTTCGAACTAAGGTCAAAACGGCGTGCGTGAAGATAGGGGATGAGCCTGTTAGAAATTGCATTGGATCACTGAAGAAACAACATATTATGAGTCTAAAAATGATTTTTTCAATAAAATCACCGGGCGTTAGATCATGTACCTGTAGTTCAAACCGGACCCACTTCCTACCGATTCGGCAAACATTTGTATTTTTCACTCGGGAAGGACAGAAAGGTTTGAGATCCCCCGGTTGGGAGATAGTTCATGTAAGGTGGTCTAGTATTTTAGAAAATGGGATGGTAGCATTCTGTAACTGGATTTTCGTGGCTGCTTCACAAAATGACCCGTCTTTTTACGCTCGGAAAATGGAAAATGGATTTTCCGTGCGACAAAAAGGAAAACTTCCTCCTGCAACATTGTTCGCCATCCCAATATCCACATGGATGCACAATATGGGCACAGTATCACAAACTATACCGCGATTCAACACATAACATCGCTCTCTTGGACCAAAAGTCATGAAACCTCGAACATGATAGGTCATTTTGTGAAGGTTTTCAGAGACATAATCAATATACTAAGTTTGATATTTTTCCTTGCAACTATGTGACATAATATCACACCACGCGAAGGATTTACATTGTTCGGACCTTTTTTTGAATTTTTTATGCCCGTTTCGAACTAAGGTCAAAACGGCGTGCGTGAAGATAGGGGATGAGACTGTTAGAAATTGCATTGGATCTCTGAAGAAATAACATATCGTGAGTCTAAAAATAATTTTTTCAAAAAATCACGGGCGTTAGAGCATGTACATGTAGTTCAAACCGGACCCACTTCCTACCGATTCGGCAAACATTTGTCTTTTTCACTCGGGAAGGACAGAAAGGTTTGAGATTCCCCGGTTGGGAGATAGTTCATGTAAGGTGGTCTAGTATTTTAGAGAATGGGATGGTAGCATTCTGTAACTGGATTTTCGTGGTTGCTTCACAAAATGACCCTTTTACGCTCGGAAAATAGAAAATGGCTTTTCCGTGCGATGAAAAGAAAAACTTCCTCCTCCAATATTGTTCGCCATCCCAATATCCACATGCATGCACAATATGGGCACACTATCATAAACTATACCGCGATTCAGCACATAACATCGCTCTCTTGGACCGAAAGGCATGAAACCTCGAACATGATAGGTCATTTTGTGAAGGTTTTTTGGAGACATAATCAATATACCAAGTTTGATATTTTTACTTGCAACTATGTCACATAATATCACACCATGCGAAGGATTTACATTGTTCGGATCTTTTTTGAATTTTTTATGCCCATTTCGAATTTTTCCCGTTTCGAACTAAGGTCAAAACGGCGTGCGTGAAGATAGGGGATGAGCCTGTTAGAAATTGCATTGGATCTCTGAAGAAACAACATATTGTGAGTCTAAAAATGATTTTTTCAAAAAATCACGGACGTTAGATCATGTACCTATAGTTCAAACCGGACCCACTTCCTACCGATTCGGCAAACATTCGTCTTTTTTAACCCGGGAAGGACAGAAAGGTTTGAGATCCCCTAGTTGGGAGATAGTTCATGTAAGGTGGTCTAATATTTTAGAAAAATGGGATGGTAGCATTCTGTAACTGGATTTTCGTGGCTGCTTCACAAAACGACTCGTCTGTTTACGCTCGGAAAATGGAAAATGGCTTTTCCGTGCGACGAAAAGGAAAACTTCCTCCTGCAACATTGTTCGACATCCCAATATCGACAAGCATGCACAATATGGGCACAATATCACAAACTATACCGCGATTCAGCATATAACATCGCTCTCTTGGACCGAAAGCCATGAAACCTCGAACATGATAGGTCATTTTGTGAAGGTTTTTTGGAGACATAATCAATATACCAAGTTTGATATTTTTCCTTGCAACTATATCACATAATATCACACCACATGAAGGATTTACATTATTCGGATCTTTGTTGAATTTTTTATGCCCATTTCGAACTAAGGTCAAAACGGCATGCGTGAAGATAGGGGATGAGCCTATTAGAAATTGCATTGGATCTCTGAAGAAACAACATATTGTGAGTCTAAAAATGATTTTTTTCAAAAAATCACGAGCGTTAGATCATGTACCTGTAGTTCAAACCGGACCCACTTCCTGCTGATTCGGCAGACATTTGTCTTTTTTACCCGGAAAGGACATAAAGGTTTGAGATCCCCCGGTTGGGAGATAGTTCATGTAAGGTGGTCTAGTATTTTAGAAAATGGGATGGTACCATTCTGTAACTGCATTTTCGTGGCTGCTTCACAAAACGACCCGTTTTTTTGCGCTCGGAAAATGGAAAATGGCTTTTTCGTGCGATGAAAAGGAAAACTTCCTCCTGCAACATTGTTCGCCATCCCAATATCCACATGCATGCAACATTTCCCTATGAACAGAGATTTTAGTCCTCGGTTGTAGCCACTAACCGGAACTAAAGATATTTCCCGCCATTTCCCACCGCTTCTCGCCATGTTTTCCCGCCCTTTCCCTCTGAACGTAGCTTTTAGTCTCGTTTGTAGCCACTAACCGGGACTAAAGATATTTCCCGCCATTACCCACCACTTACCGCCATGTTTTCCCGCCCTTTCCCTCTGAACGGAACTTTTAGTCCCGGTTGTAGCCACTAACCGGGACTAAAGATATTTCCCGACATTTCCCACTGCTTCCCGCCATGTTTTCCCGCTCTTTCCATCTATATATAGGCCGACCATGCAATGGCTATCCATACATCCACACCTTCCTCTCTCACAAAAATGGACCCGCCTACTGGGCCATTCTGACCCTCGAGGAGACCGAGGCGCTGTGCGCCTCCAGCTACCCTTGACCGCCGGGCTACCGGCTGGATGCTCAGTGCTGGAGGGGTTCCTATCCCTCCTGTGCCTCAAGGCTCCGCCCGACAGGAGTCCATCACGAACCACTTCTACCACGAGCTCACGCCGGAGCAGCGGATGGATCCCTAGTGGGATCCTGACAACTACGACACCTGGAATGCCTTCTTCGCTAACTGGCGGGAAAGGGAGCTCGCCAGGTACGAGGGTGATGGCCCGCCCCCGGTGAACCACAACGAAACCGGCCGCCGTCTATGGTGGGTGAACCGTACTATCATCGGCGTGATGCGCTACATCGTCGGGGGAGACCATCCTCGCCTGCGGTGCCCACAAGTCCACCTGCCACAGAGCCACAAGAAGGCCCCTGCCCCGCCTTGGTGTTAGCGGCATCGTCTTCCAGGAGACCCCTCCCCCGCCCGCCGTGAATCCGAGGCCGGAGTGGCAGGTGCCCCCAGTATATGCCATGGCTGGGCTGAGGATCGAGCCGCGTGCGCCTAGTCATGACGACAATGACAATGGCGAAGAAGACCCTGAAGCTACGTACTATCGGACTAGGCATGATTATGACTAAAGGGGACAGCTTTAGTCCTGAGTGTTAGCTAGTCCCGGTTTGTCCCGGTTTTTAATATTAATAAATGTCTTGAGTGTTTCCTAGTCTCGGTTTGTGGCTAGACCCGGACTAAATATAAAGATGTTGTTGTATTCTTGTGAGTTCGCTCAGGTGATCAAAGTCTGTTTTTTCTACCTGCCTATAGTAATCTCAGAAATTCTAAAAGAATAGGATTAATTCACAAAAGGTTTAATACATTATTACATCACCAACATCCACATCTAGTGTTTTGGTTCTCTTCTAGTCCGTAACCATGGAGCATCTTCCTTATTTAGCGGTATGCTTGGGTTAGTTTTCACTTTGAATGGCGGAATTTCATGAAATTTGTTATAATCTTCTGACATGTCTGTCCTGTCCTCAACTCCCACGATGTTTCTTTTTCCTGAAAGAACTATGTGGCGCTTTGGATCATCGTATGATATTGTATTCTTTTGCTTATCTTTACTTTTTCTCGGTCTACTAGACATGTCCTTCACATAGAAAACTTGAGCCACATCATTGGCAAGGACGAATGGTTCGTCTCCGTATGCAAGATTATTGAGAACCCCTGTTGTCATTCCGTACTGCTGGTCTACCGTTACCCCACCTCCTGTCATCTTGACCCATTTGCATCGAAACAATGGGACCTTGAAATTAGAACCATAGCCAAGTTCCCATATGTCCTCTATGTAACCATGATATGTGTCCTTTTTCCCATTCTCGTTTGTTGCATCAAATCAGACACCACTGTTTTGGTTGGTGCTCTTTTTATCTTGGGCGTGTGTTATATTCCCATTTATCTCGTACCCTTGGAAAGTCAATATAGTTGAAGATGGAGACCTGGCCAACAAGTACAACTGATCCCCAACAGTGGTGTCATTCATGAGATGTGTCTGCAACCAACTGCCAAAAGTCTTCATGTGTTCATCTCTAATCAACATGTCAGACTTCCCCGGGTAGTTCGAGCGTACAATATTCTTGTGTACCTCGATATACGGAGCCACCAATGTGGAACTTTGCAGAATTGTATAGTGTGCTTTAGTGAAAGAATATCCGTCCATACATATCTTTGCTTTCTTTCCTAGCGTGCCTTTTCCACTAAGTCTCCCCTCATGCCGTGATTCAGGTACACCGATCTGCTTAAGGTCAGGAATAAAGTCAACACAAAACTCAATGACCTCCTCTGTTCCATAGCCCTTGGAGATGCTTCCTTCTGGCCTAGCATGGATATGTCCATATTTCTTTAAGACTCCCATGAATCTCTCAAAGGGAAACATATTATGTAGAAATACAGGACCGATAATGGTACTCGCTTCGACTAGGTGAACTAGAAGGTGTGTCATTATGTTGAAGAAGGATGGTGGGAACACCAACTCAAAGGTGACAAGACACTGGACCACATCTTTCTGTAACCCTGGTAGACTTTCTGGATCGATTACCTTCTGAGAAATTACATTGAGGAACGAACAAAGCTTCACAATGGGTACTCTAACATTTTCCGGCAGAAGCCCCCTCAAAGCAACCGGAAGCAACTGCGTCATAAGCACGTGGAAGTCATGAGACTTTAGTTTCTAAAATTTTTTCTCTGCCATATTTATTATTCCCTTTATATTGGACGAGAAGTCAAAGGGGACCTTGATGACCCAAAATTATAGGGGGTGTATCGTAGTGCTTTCGATAAATAGGAGTGTCGATCCCAACGAGGAGCACAAGGTGCTGAACAGTGGTATGGAGCAGGAAATCCCAGTGAATACTTAGCAACTGGATTTTTAGTGGTTTTCTGACAAGGCAACAAAACAAAGAGCAAGTAACAGAAGTAACGAACAAAATGGAGCAAGTGTCCCAATCCTTTCTTAGCAAACGGCAAGACGGTGGAAATACTTATAAGGACCAAACGTTCTCGAGAACACATGGGAATTCTGTCAAGTGCTTTCGCTTCAAATAGCTGAGTACTCTTTTTTTGTGTTTGTAAGTGTTGTGTGGGTGAAGCTGTGCTAACATACCGCCCTTCCTAGGACTAATACATACTTGTGATTAAACCCCCTGCAAACATCCGTAACTACAGGAAAGTAATTAAGATATAAATCTAACCACAGCCTTAAACTCTGAGATCCTACACTCCCTTGTGCAAAGGTGTCCTAACGGGGGTTCAGGTTTCTATCACTCTGGCAACCCCACGATTGGTAGCCAAATACACAATGCATTCCCCTAGGCCCATAAATTTTGAAGTGTCATGTAGTTGACGTTCACATGACACCACTATAAGAATAGCATCACAACTTAAATACTAAACCATTGAATAATAACTCAACACAGATCCACTAATAACAACATGACTTCTCCCATGTCCTCAAGAACTAAACGAACTACTCACAAGACATCATATGGATCAAGATCAAAGATGATATGATAATGGATAACAATCTGAACATAAACAATAATCCAATGGTTCCACTCACAAGCATCAACTACAATAGTAATCAACACCGGGAAGATTTCCCCTAAGAACTAAAGCAATATCCAACACAATTGTTATAGCGGGACGGAGTGGTGATGATGGTGCTGGTGGAGATGTGTTGGGGTTCGTAGCATGGAAAACAAAAAAATTCTACTGCATACAAACAAACAAGCCAAGATCTATCTACTAGATTGTAGCAACGAGTCGATAGAATAACTCACCCTCGAAGATTCCAAAGTGTTTAACAAGAGCGGATTCGCGTGGGTGATGTAGTCGTACTCTTCCCGATCTCAAGATCGTGTAGACGATCCTTCCGGCGCTGCGTTCCGGCAGCGCTTCCACAGTCGGTCACACGTTCGGTACTCGACGAAGACCTTCCTCTCCCTTGTTCCAGCAGGCAGCGGAGGTTGTAGCACTCTCCTCGTGATTCCGGCAGCACGACGGCGTGGTACCGGAAGTAGAGGGGAGATCTCGCAGGGCTTCGCCTTAAGCCAGAGCGAGTATGGTGTACTATGAGAGAGCCTCGGTGATCTAGGGTTTAGACACACCAAGTAGAAGGAGCTAGGCCGGCGGCTAGGGCAACTAGAAGCCCCAAGTCAGTGGCTTGGGAGAAACCCTAGGGCGGCGGCTATGGTGGGCGGCGGCTAGGGTTAGGGTTTAGAGGGGCAAAGTGTAGGTCTAGGAGGGGCAGCCCTGCCCCTCCTTATATAGGTGGGAGGGCGCGGCCAAGGGGAGGGGAGTCCCTCCCCAACTCGGCCTCCTTGGCCGGCGGTGGAGGGAGAGGGACTTCCTCCCCAAGTAGGTTTCCTACTCTCCCTCCACCGAACAAAATAGCCGTTTGACTTTTCAAATTGGCGTTTGACTTTTCAAACTAGGATTTGATTTATCCCTTTATTTTGTTCAGCGATGACACTTAGTACATGATGCAACCATTCCAACTTGTTATGACACATTCATGTACCCTTCCCCTCCGGAGTGCCGGACATTCCGGAACCTTCCAGAACATTCCCAATGAAAACACCGGAACCATTCTCCAACCCCGAAACAGGACTTTCCTTATATGAATCTTATTCTCCGGACCATTCCGGATCTCCTCGTGATATCCCGGATCCCATCCGAGACTCCGAACAACATTCGGTCTCTTACTCATCATTCCATAACTACTCAACAACGTCGAATCCTTAAGTGTGTCTCCCTACGGTTCGTGAATTATGCGGACATGATCGAGACACTTCTCCGAACAATAACCAATAGAGGAAGCTGGAAATTCTTATGGCTCCCACATATTTCTACGATTACTTTGCGATCGAATGAACCACTTACATACGATACCAATTTCCTTTTGTCTCACGATAGTTTACTTATCCGAGGTTTTGATCGTCGGTATCTCTGCATACCTAGTTCAACCTCGTTACTGATAAGTACACTTTTCTCATTCCCGTGATATGTGATCCCTTGTGAGCCAGTCACATGCTTGCAAGCTAATTGGATGACATTCCACCGAGAGGGCCCAGAGTATATCTATCCATCATATGGATGGACAAATCCCACTCTTGATCCATGTGTCTCAACCAATACTTTCCGAACACTCAATGCCACCTTTATAGCCACCCAGTTACGGTGTGGTGTTTGATGTCATCAAAGCATCCTTCCGGTGATGGTGATATGCATGATCTCATGGTCGAAGGAATTAGGTTACTATGTATCAGAAAGCATATAGCAATTGAACTATTAAAATTACTTGATCTTTATGCTACTCTTATCTATAGGAGTATCTCCATCATACCATTCTCCTAACGATATGATCTTGTTGTTAATAACATCTCAGTGTTCATGATAGGGAAACCACAATCATTTATTAACCAACAAGCTAGTATTATGAAGAGGCTTTACTAGGGAGTTCAATTTAAGTTTACAAATCACACAAGTATTAATGTTTCCTTGTTAATACTATTATAGCATGAATGTAAACATTTATCATAAACAAAAATATATAATAATAACTATATTTATTATTGCCTCTAGGGCATATCTCCAACAGTCTCCCACTTGCACTAGAGTCAACTAATCTAGATTACATGGTAATATACCGAACACCCATGGCAGTTTGGTGTTGGTCATGTTTTGCCCTAGGGAGAGGTTTAGTCAACGGATCCGCCACATTCAGATCTGTGTGTACTTTGCAAATCTTTATGTCACCATCTTGGACATGTTCTCGAATAGGGTGGAAACATAGCTTGATGTGCTTCAACTTCTTGTGTGACCTTGGTTCTTGCGCATTGGCTATGGAGCCCATGTTATCACAGTAGATAGACATTGGGTCCAGCGCACTTGGAACCACACCGAGCTCTATAATGAACTCTTTCATCCATATCGCTTCTTGTGAAGCCTCCCAAGCAGCCATGTATTCCGATTCAGTTGAAGATCTCGCCACAACGCTTTGCTTTGCACTCCTCCAGCTAACTGCTGCACCATTCAAAGTAAATACGTATCCAGATTGTGATTTAGAATCATCCGGATCGGTGTTCCAACTAGCATCGGTGTAACCATTAACAACGAGTTGTTCATCACCTCCATAAGAAAGAACCATATCCTTAGTTCTTCTCAAGTACTTAAGGATGTTTTTGACCGCTGTCCAGTGATCCACTCCTGGATCACTTTGATATCTGCTAGTTAAACTAACAGCATATGCAATGTCGGGTCTAGTACATAGCATGTCATACATTAGAGATCCTATGGCTGAGGCATAGGGAGTCTTACTCATCCTATCTTCTGCCGTTGTCGGACTTTGAGTTTTACTCAAGGTCGTATTGGGCAACATGGGCAAGAACCCTTTGCTTTCTTCCATTCCAAACCTCTTTAGAACTTTGTCCAAATATGTACTTTGTGACAATGATATTAGGCGTCTCGATCTATCTCTATAAATCTTTATGCCTAATATGTAAGCTGCTTCGCCAAGATCTTTCATTGAAAAACTATTATTCAAATATTCCTTGACACTATTAAGAAGGTCTACATCATTCCCAATCAACAATATGTCATCTACATATAGTATTAAGAATGCTACAGAGCTCCCACTCACTTTCTTGTAAATACAAGCTTCTCCATAAGTTTGTATAAAACCAAAACTTTTGATTACTTTATCAAAATGTTGATTCCAACTTCGGGATGCTTGCTTCAATCCATATATGGACCGTTGAAGTTTGCATACCTTGTTAGCAAATTTAGGATCGACAAAACCTTTGGGTTGCATCATATACAACTCTTCATCAATGTCTCCATTGAGGAACGCTGTTTTGACATCCATCTGCCATATCTCATAATCATAATATGCAGCGATTGCTAACATAATCCTCACAGACTTTAGCTTTGCTACTGGTGAGAAAGTCTCATCGTAGTCAACTCCTTGAATTTGTCGAAACCCTTTTGCGACAAGTCGAGCTTTATAGACAGTAACATTACCATCAACATCTGTTTTCTTCTTGAAAATCCATTTGTTCTTGACAGCCTTCCGGCCATCCGGTAAGTCCACCAAAGTCCATACTTGGTTTTCGTACATGGATCCAATCTCGGATTTCATGGCTTCTTGCCATTTATTGGAATCTGGGCTCATCATCGCTTCCTCATAATACGCAGGGTCATCGGTGTTGTCCACCAACATGACACTCATAACGGGATCATACCAATCAGGAGTGGTACGAGTTCTCGTTGACTTGCGAGGCTCTGTAGCAACTTCAACCGAAGTTTCATGTTCATCATCATTAGCTTCCTCTCTTATTGGTGCAGGCACCACAGGAACTTCTTCTGGTGTTGTGCTACTCGCAAGTTCGAGAGAAGGTTCGACAACCTCGTCGAGTTCTACTTTCCTTCCAGTCACTTCTTTCGAGAGAAATTTCTTCTCTAGAAAGGATCCATTCTTGGCAACGAAGATTTTGCCTTCGGATCTATGATAGAAGGGACCCAATAGTTTCCTTTGGGTATCCTACGAAGACGCATTTTTCCGCTTTGGGTTCAAGTTTGTCCGGCTGTAACTTCTTTACATAGGCTTCGCAACCCCAAACTTTAAGGAACGACAATTTAGGTTTCTTCCCAAACCATAATTCATACGGTGTCGTTTCAACGGATTTAGATGGTTCCCTATTTAAAGTGAATGCGGCTGTTTCTAATGCATAACCCCAAAATGATAGCGGTAAATCTGTAAGTGACATCATAGAACGAACCATATCTAAGAGAGTTTGATTACAACGTTTGGACACATCATTACGCTGTGGTGTTCCCGGCGGTGTCAATTGTGAAAGTATTCCGCATTTCTTCAAATGCTCGCCAAACTCATAACTTAGATATTCACCTCCACGATCAGAATGTAGAAATTTAATCTTCTTGTTACGTTGATTCTCCACCTCACTTTGAAACTCCTTAAACTTCTCGAAAGTTTCGGACTTATGTTTCATGAAATAGATATACCCATATCTACTCAAGTCATCCGTGAAGGTAAGAACATAACGATAACCACCGCGCGATGCTACACTCATTGGATCACACACATCGGTATGTATGATTTCCAATAAGTCCGTAGCTCGCTCCATCATACCAGAAAATGGAGTCTTAGTCATTTTACCCATTAGACATGCTTCGCATCTTTCAAGTGATTCGAAATCAAGTGATTCAAGAAGTCCATCAAAATGGAGTTTCTTCATATGCTTCACTCCAATGTGACCAAGACGACAGTGCCACATATAGGTCGAGTTATCGCTCGATTTCAAACGTTTAGCTTCAATGTTATTAATATGTGTATTTCCACTATCGAGATTCAATAAGAATAGACCATCTATCAAAGGTGCATGTGCATAAAACATATTACTCATATAAATCGAACAACCATTATTCTTGGACTTAAACAAGTAACCGTCTCGCAATAAACAAGATCCCGATATAATGTTCATGCTTAATGCAGGCACCAAATAACAATTATTTAAGTATAAAACTAATCCCGATGGTAGATGAAGAGATAGCGTGCCAACCGCGATCACATCAACCTTTGATCCGTTTCCCACGCGCATCGTCACCTCGTTCTTCGCTAGCTTCCGTTTATTCTGCAGCACTTATTTCGAGTTACAAATATAAGCAACCGAACCAGTATCAAATACCCAGGCACTACTACGAGTACTAATGAGATACACATCAATAACATGTATATCGCATATACCTTTCTTCTTGATGTTGCCGTTCTTCAAATCCGCCAAGTACTTTGGGCAATTCTGCTTCTAGTGACCTTCTCCCTTGCAGTAAAAGCACTCTATATCAGGCTTGGGTCCAGCCTTGGTCTTCTTCGTCGGTGCAGTAACTTTCTTACCACCCTTCTTGAAGTGTCCCTTTTTCTTAGACTTGCCTTTCTTGAATTTGGTGGTCTTATTGACCATCAACTCTTGGTGCTCTTTCTTGATCTCCACTTCTGTAGATTTTAACATGGAGAAGAGTTATGGCAACTGCTTGTTCATGCTTTGCATATTGTAGTTCATCACAAAGTTCTTGTAACTTGGTGGTAGTGATTGGAGGACACGGTAAATCCCCAAAGCATTAGGAATCACTATACCCAAGCTTTGAAGTTTGTTTGCGTGCCCAGACATCTTAAGCACATGCTCACTGACGAAGCTGCCCTCTTCCATCTTGCAGTTAAAGAACTTTTCAGAAGCCTCATAGCTCTCAACTGCCGCGTGAGTCTCAAAAATCAATTTGAGTTCACGGACAATATCATGTGGGTCTGAATTCTCAAACCTTTTCTGAAGCTCCGATTCCAAACCATACAAGATAGCACACTGAACTGTGGAGTACTGATTCTTCCGGGCGAGGTAAACATTCTTTACTTCATCGGTAGCATCAGTTGCAGGCGGGTCACCCAGCGGTGCATCCAGCACATAGGTCAAATTACCAGCATTGAGGACAATCCTCAAATTGCGGAACCAATCCGCGAAGTTGCTTCCATTGTTTTTCAACTTTTCTTTCTCTAGGAACGCATTAAAATTGATGGTAGGGGCCGCCATTGATCTACAACATATTTGCAATAGTTTAGACTAAGTTTATGACAAATTGAGTTCTAATTAATAGTTAAATTAATCTAGGTGAACTCCCACTCAAAACAATATCCCTTACATTGTTTTAGTGATCACACGAACCAAATCCACCACATCAAAACCGATCATCACGAGAGTTGATGTAGCTTCAATGGCGAACAATCGACATGTTCATCATATCTACTATATGATTCATGCTTTACCTTTCGGTGATCCGTGTTCCGAGACCATGTCTGTACATGCTAGGCTCGTCAAGATCAAACCTTAGCTTCCGCATGAGCAAATCTGGCTTGCCCACGTTGTATACACTTGCGGAATCTAACACACCCGATCATCACGTGGTGCTTCAAAACAACAAGCTTTAGCAACGGTGCTTACTAAGGATGAACACTTTGGAACTTGAAATTCATGTGCATGAGGGATCATCTTATAATGCTACCGTCGTTAACTAAGCAATACAAGATGCATAAAGGATTAACAACACATGCAATTCATAATATGTGATATGATATGGCCTTTCTTCTTTGTGCTTCCGATCTTCATCTTCAAGAACGAACATGATCTCCATCATCACCGGCATTGCATCAAGGTCAATGACGCTGCTTCATGGTTGTCGTCCACCGGCTTCAACTATTACAACTACTTTGAATAGACACGCGGGTCTTAACATAAATTAAAGACAACCATATGGCTCCTGCCGGTTGCCAAATTACAATAAGGAACATTGCATACATCACATATAATCACAATCATGGCCATATCACATCACAGCACACCCCTGCAAAACAAAGTTAGATGCCTCTAATTTCTTTGCATATTTTACGTGGTTTGGGGCTTTCAATAAGTGTCGCTCTAACTTACGAACAAGAACCACAACGTTGATGTTTGAACTATCAAGTGCCCGTTGTAAATTTGATCTATACTATAATGGGAGAGACAGACACCCGCAAAGCCACTTATGCAATACAAGTTGAATGTTGAGCGTGGAGCAAGTCTCATGAACGATGTCATGTAAGGTTAGCCCGGGCCGCTTCATCCCATCATACCGCAAGATGCAAAGTACACAAGAATCAATTGATAATAAAAGCACCACCGCCCACAATGACCATTGTGTTCTACTCGTGCAACAGATCTACATATAGACACGGCTCTGATACCACTGTTGGGGTTCGCAGCATGGAAAACAAAAAATTTCTACCGCATACAAACAAACAAGCCAAGATCTATCTACTAGATTGTAGCAACGAGTCGATAGAATAACTCACCCTCGAAGATTCCAAAGTGTTTAACGAGAGCGGATTCTCGTGGGTGATGTAGTCGTACTCTTCCCGATCTCAAGATCGTGTAGACGATCCTTTCGGTGCTGCGTTCCGGCAGCGCTTCCGCAGTCGGTCACACGTTCGGTACTCGACGAAGACCTTCCTCTCCCTGGTTCCAGCAGGCAGCGGAGGTTGTAGCACTCTCCTCGTGATTCCGGCAGCACGACGGCGTGGTACCGGAAGTAGAGGGGAGATCTCGCAGGGCTTCGCCTTAAGCCAGAGCGAGTATGGTGTACTATGAGAGAGCCTCGGTGATCTAGGGTTTAGACACACCAAGTAGAAGGAGCTAGGCCGGCGGCTAGGGCAACTAGAAGCCCCAAGTCAGTGGCTTGGGAGAAACCCTAGGGCGGCGGCTATGGTGGGCGGCGGCTAGGGTTAGGGTTTAGAGGGGCAAAGTGTAGGTCTAGGAGGGGCAGCCCTGCCCCTCCTTATATAGGTGGGAGGGCGCGGCCAAGGGGAGGGGAGTCCCTCCCTAACTCGGCCTCCTTGGCCGGCGGTGGAGGGAGAGGGACTTCCTCCCCAAGTAGGTTTCCTACTCTCCCTCCACCGAACAAAATAGCCGTTTGACTTTTCAAATTGGCGTTTGACTTTTCAAACTAGGATTTGATTTATCCCTTTATTTTGTTCAGCGATGACACTTAGTACATGATGCAACCATTCCAACTTGTTATGACACATTCATGTACCCTTCCCCTCCGGAGTGCCGGACATTCCGGAACCTTCCAGAACATTCCCGATGAAAACACCGGAACCATTCTCCAACCCCGAAACAGGACTTTCCTTATATGAATCTTATTCTCCGGACCATTCCGGATCTCCTCGTGATATCCTGGATCCCATCCGAGACTCCGAACAACATTCGGTCTCTTACTCATCATTCCATAACTACTCAACAACGTCGAATCCTTAAGTGTGTCTCCCTATGGTTCGTGAATTATGCGGACATGATCGAGACACTTCTCCGAACAATAACCAATAGAGGAATCTGGAAATTCATATGGCTCCCACATATTTCTATGATTACTTTGCGATCGAATGAACCACTTACATACGATACCAATTTCCTTTTGTCTCACGATAGTTTACTTATCCGAGGTTTTGATCGTCGGTATCTCTGCATACCTAGTTCAACCTCGTTACTGATAAGTACTCTTTTCTCGTTCCTGTGATATGTGATCCCTTGTGAGCCAGTCACATGCTTGCAAGCTAATTGGATGACATTCCACCGAGAGGGCCCAGAGTATATCTATCCGTCATATGGATGGACAAATCCCACTCTTGATCCATGTGTCTCAACGAATACTTTCCGAACACTCAATGCCACCTTTATAGCCACCCAGTTACGGTGTGGTGTTTGATGTCATCAAAGCATCCTTTCGGTGATGGTGATATGCATGATCTCATGGTTGAAGGAATTAGGTTACTATGTATCAGAAAGCATATAGCAATTGAACTATTAAAATGACTTGATCTTTATGCTACGCTTATCTATAGGAGTATGTCCATCATACCATTCTCCTAAGGATATGATATTGTTGTTAATAACATCTCAATGTTCATGATAGGGAAACCACAATAATTTATTAACCAACAAGCTAGTATTATGAAGAGGCTTTACTAGGGACTTCAATTTAAGTTTACAAATCACATAAGTATTAATGTTTCCTTGTTAATACTATTATAGCATGAATGTAAACATTTATCATAAACACAAAGATATAATAATAACTATATTTATTATTGCCTCTAGGGCATATCTCCAACAAGATGATGGTGTGGATGATGATGATGGTCCCGATGAAGCCTAGATTGATGACGGTGTTGATGGCAACGGTCTCCCCTATCCGGGAAGGAATTCCCCCGGCAGAAATCTAACTGCCGGAGAGATCTTTCTCTCTCAGTGTTTTCCGCTCCCTAGAGGCGGCGGAAATCTATCTGTGGTCGCTCCCCTGGTATTAGGGTTCCATAGGGAAGATATAGGCGAAGGGGCGGAGTCGGAGGCCGGGCAGGTTCTATAAGGCCATAGGATTTTTATAAGCAATTCTATAAGCCCACAAAGCGTCATTCAACTTGTTAGCCCAATTTTTCCTAGATCTATTGATAGTCTTCTGCAAGATAGATTTGATTTCCCTATTGGAAAGTTCTACTTGCCCACTAGTTTGGGGGTGATAACTTGAAGCTATTTTGTGGTTTACATCATACTTAGCGAAAGTTTTCCTAAAAACCCCATGAATAAAATGAGAGCCTCCATCAGTCATGAGATATCTAGACACACCGAACCTAGTAAAAATAACATCTTTGAGCATTTTCAAAGAGGTCTTACCATCATCACTGCTTGTAGGTATGCCTTCTACCCACTTTGTAACATAATCAACAGCAACAAGAATATGAGTATACCCTTTTGAAGGAGGAAAAGGCCCCCATAAAGTCAAATCCCTAACAATCAAAAGGTTCAATAACAAGAGAATAATTCATAGGCATTTCATTGCATCTAGAGATGTTACCTACTCGTTGGCATTCGTCACATGATAAGATAAACTTCCTTGCATCTTTAAAAGGGTAGGCCAATAAAATCCAGATTGTAACCCTTTTTGTGCGGTCCTATCCCCAGCATGATGTCCTCCATAAGCACTGCCATGACATTTTCTTAATATCTCTTGTTGTTCAAATTCTGGAATACATCTTCACATAATACCATCTACTCCTTCTTTATATAAGTGTGGGTCATCCCAAAAGTAATGCCTTAGATCATAAAAGAATTTCCTTCTTTGCTGGGCTATAAAGGTTGGAGGCGAATACTTGGAAACAATAAAGTTAGCATAATTAGCATACCAAGGATTTTTATGTGGACTTACCCTTATTGCAGCTAACTGCTCATTTGGAAAACTATCATTAACAGGCAAAGGGTCAAAAGAAATGTTTTCCAAACGAGATAAATTATCAGCAACAGGATTATCAACACCTTTCCTATCCATAATATGGAGATCAAACTCTTGTAAAAGCAACACCCACCTTATAAGCCTAGGCTTAGCGTCCTTCTTTGTCATAAGGTACTTAATAGCTGCATGATCAGTATGAATAGTAACCTTAGAATCAACAATATAAGGTCTAAACTTATCACAAGCAAAGATTACAACTAAGAACTCTTTTTCAGTAGTAACATAATTATTTTGAGCAGCATCCAGAGTCTTGCTAGCATAATGAATAACATTCAACTTCTTGTCAACACGTTGTCCAAGGATAGCACCCACAGCAAAATCACTAGCATCACACATGATTTCAAAAGGTAAACTCCAATCAGATGGTTGGACAATAGGAGCAGTTATGAAAGCTTTCTTCAAAGTTTCAAAAGCTTCCTTACAATCATCATCAAAAACAAAAGGAACATCTTTTTGAAGAAGATTAGTAAGGGGCTTTGAAATTTTGGAGAAATCTTTAATAAACCTCCTATAGAAACCAGCATGACCAAGGATACTACGAATACATTTGATATCTTTAGGGCAAGGCATCTTCTCAATTGCTTCACTTTTGTCTCTGTCAACTTCAATGCCTCTTTCAGAGATCTTGTGTCCAAGAACAATCCCTTCATTAACCATGAAATGGCATTTCTCCCAGTTAAGAACAAGGTTGGTTTCCTCACATCTCTTCAAAACTTTATCAAGATTGTGCAAACAGTTATCAAAAGAAGTTCCATAGACGAAAAAATCATCCATGAAAACCTCTACAATTTCTTCACAAAACCATGAAAGATAGCAGACATACATCTCTAAAAGGTAGAAGGAGCATTACACAAACCAAAAGGCATACGCCTATAAGCATAAGTACCGTAAGGACAAGTAAAGGTAGTTTTCTCTTGGTCCTGTGCTTTCACAGCAATTTGAGAAAACCTGGAATAACCATCAAGAAAGCAAAAGTGGGTATTTTTGTACAACCTCTCTAGCATTTGATCAATAAAGGGCAAAGGATAATGATCTTTCTTAGTAACTTTATTAATCTTTCTGAAATCAATGCACATTCTATACCCAACCACTACTCTTTGGGGTATAAGCTCATTATCCTCATTAGGCACAACAGTTATTTCTCCTTTCTTGGGAACGCAATGAACATGGCTAACCCATTGACTATCAGCAATAGGATAAATAATACCACCGTCAAGGAGTTTTAATACCTCATTTCTTACCACATCCTTCATCTTAGGATTTAGACGGCGTTGGTGCTCAACAACTGGTTTTGCATCAGGCTCAATATTAATAGCATGCTGACATATAGTGGGAGAAATTCCTTTTAAATCATCAAGAGTATAACCCATAGCTCCTCGGTGCTTCTTCAATACCTCCAATAACCTTTCTTCTTCCTTCCCTAAAAGTTTAGAACTAATAATAACAGGATATATCTTCTTATCATATTTAAGATCATCAGGTAAAGGTTTTAATTCGAAAACAGGGTCCCCTTTGGGTGGAAGTGTGGTACCCAAATCTTCCACAGGTAAATTATGCTTAAGTAACTCAGGATGACGAAGGAAAACCTCATCAATATCATTTCTTTCCTTAATAAAGGCATCACTTTCATGACCTTCCATGAACTGCTACAAAGCATTGTTAGGAGAAAGAGAAATAGCAGACAGTTGTTCAACCCTGAAAGCCTCATCAGGTAATTCATTTTCATAAGGAGTTTCTCCAGCAAACTTAGTCAAAACTTTTTCCTTCCTACAATCTATGATATCCCCACAAGTATTAAGGAAGGGTCTACCAAAGATGATAGGATAGGTTTTACTAGCTTCTTTACCAAGTACTAGAAAATCAGTAGGATATTTAATCTTACCACAAAGGACCTCCACATCTCTTACAATGACAATGGGGCAAACTTGCTCTCTATTAGCAAGGTGAATAACCACATCAATGTCCTCAAGCTCACAAGGACCAATCTCATCCATAATTTCCCTATAAAGCTCATAAGGAATAGCACTAGAACTATCACCAATATCACATAAACCATAGTAGTTATGACTACCAATTTTAACAGAAAGCATAGGAACACTAGCTTTTCTAACCTTGTTAGGATGAGAAATAACATTAGTAGCGTCTTCACAGAAGACAATATGCTCATCCTCTATGTTTCTAGTGACAAGATCCTTCACAATAGCTACCACATGCTCGATATCAATAAGCTCATCGGACCCTATAGTTTTATTTGCGCTTTTGCTAATCACATTGGCCATAATAGAGTGTTCCCTTACCTTGGAGGGAAAAGGGATCTTCTCAACATAAGATTCAGGAAAAATAGGATCAACAGTACAAACCTCTATACTGGCAGGAACGTGGGTAACAATGTCTTTATAAGGAGCATGGTACTTGTCCCACTCTTTCTTAGGAATCTCAATATAAGAGGCAAAAGCATTAAAACATTTTGCAAGGACTTGAGGATCAAGGCCAAACTTATTGCTAATATCACGGAAGTTATGAGTTCCCATAAAAGATTTAATGCATTCATAATCATAGTTTATACCTGACTTTCTTCCTTTGTCATTCTCCCAAGCCTCAGTATTATCTTGAATATGGTCTAAGAGATCCCATTTAGCTTCTTCCCTCATACTTGTGAATGATCCAGCACAAGAAGCATCTAGTAAATTTTTATCATGAAAAGAAAGCCTAGCATAAAAGTTATTGAGAATAATATTGTTAGGGAGTTCATGAATAGGACATTTAAGCATTAGTAGCTTCAATCTCCCCCAAGATTGAGATGTACTCTCTCCATCAAGAGGCCAAAAGTTATATATAAGACTTCTATCCTTATGGATTTCACTAGGAGGATAAAATTTAGAGTAAAAGAGAGAGGCCATCTCCTCCCATTCCATGGATTGTCCATTCTTTAGCAGCTTATACCATGCCTCAGCTCTCCCTTTCAAGTATATGGAGAGTAACTTCTTCTTCACCTGTTTAGTTGTGATACCTTCACACTTAAACAACACGCATATTTCATGGATAAAAAGCAAGTGATCACCGGGATAGACAGTTCCATTCCCAAAATAATAATTATCCATAACACGATTAACAATACTTGTAGGTATCTTAAAAGGATCTATCTCAACAGGTGGTGGTTCATCTACTACCCTAGCAGCGGTAGTAGTTTTCCCAAACAGAAAACCAAGTGGGTTATCCATATTGGAAACAAATTAACAAGCAGTAACAAAAGCAATACTCATAGTAAAAGTTTTCTTTACTAGTTCCACTCTTCAATAGCGCTTCACTCCCCGGCAACGGCGCCAGAAAATAGTCTTGATGACCCACAAGTATAGGGGGTGTATCGTAGTACTTTCAATAAATAGGAGTGTCGATCCCAACAAGGAGCAGAAGGTGCTGAACGGTGGTATGGAGCAGGAAATCCCTGTGAATACTTAGCAACTGGATTTTTAGTGGTTTTCTGACAAAGGCAACAAAACAAAGAGCAAGTAACAGAAGTAACAAACAAAACGGAGCAAGTGGCCCAATCCTTTCTTAGCAAAGGACAAGCCGGTGGAAATACTTATAAGGACAAAATGTTCTCGAGGACACATGGGAATTCTGTCAAGTGCTTTCGCTTCAAATAGATGAGTACTCTTCTTTGGTGTTTGTAAGTGTTGTGTGGGTGAATCTGTGCTAACATACCGCCCTTCCTAGGACTAATACATACTTGTGATTAAACCCCCTTCAAACATCCGTAACCATAGGAAAGTAATTAAGATATAAATCTAACCACAGCCTTAAACTCTGAGATCCTACACTCCCTTGTGCAAAGGTGTCCTAATGGTGGTTGAGGTTTCAGTCACTCCGGCAACCCCATGGTTAGTAGCTAAATACACAATGCATTCCCCTAGGCCCATAAATGGTGAAGTGTCATGTAGTCGACGTTCACATGACACCACTAGAAGAATAGCACCACAACTTCAATACTAAACCATTGAATAATAACTCAACACAGATCCACTAATAACAACATGACTTCACCCATGTCCTCAAGAACTAAACGAACTACTCACAAGACATCATATGGATCAAGATCAAAGATGATATGATAATGGATAACAATATGAACATAAACAATAATCCAATGGTTCCACTCACAAGCATCAACTACAATAGTAATCAACACCGGGAAGGTTTCCCCTAAGAACTAAAGCAATATCCAACACATTTGTTACAGCAGGACGGAGTGGTGATGATGGTGCTGGTGGAGATGATGGTGTGGATGATGATGATGATGATACCGATGAAGCCTAGCTTGATGACGGTGTTGATGGTGACGGTCTCCCCTCTCTGGGAAGGAATTCCCCCGGCAGAAATCTATCTGTCGGAGAGATCTTTCTCTCTCGGTGTTTTCTGCCCCTAGAGGCAGCGGAAATCTATCTATGGTCGCTCCCCTGGTATTAGGGTTTCGTAGGGAAGATATAGGCGAAGGGGCGAAGTCAGAGGCCAGGCAGGTGGGCCACACCTTCCCTAGCCGCGGGGTCAGGTGGGCCCGCGCCTAGGGGTGGGCCCCCTGAGTCCCATCTCCGTCCCTCCTTCTGGCTTCCTTCGTCTTCTGGTAAAATAATATGTTTCCATATTTTTCTGGTATTTTTCTGACCTTCGCGAAATTGCACCGAAACGCCTTATTTTCCATCAGAATCCAAACTCCGGCAGTCCATCCTCCAAGAATCATCCAACATGCATAAACAGATGAAAAGCCATAAGTAATACCTCATAATAAGACAAATATCAATGAATAAAGGTAAATTATGATATAGAAAGGTGATGCAAATTGGGCGTATCAGACCTTGGTACTACTCAGGCATTCAAAAAAGATTTCCTTCTCTTCTTTGGTAAGAGCGTAGCTAGCAGTATCTTGAAACAGCTCTAGATGCCTGCCTTCTCGGTCTTTCATACGTTGTTGGTCCTGCCGTGCTTCTGGTGTATCTTTATTCTTTCCATACACGCCCAAGAAGCCTAGCAGTATCACGCAAAGATTCTTTGTCAGGTACATCACGTCGATTGCAGAGCGGACCTCTAAGACTTTCCAATAGGGTAACTCCCAAAATATAGATTTGTTCTTCCACATGGGTGCGTGTCCGCCAACGTCCTTCGGAACGGACTGTCCGTCAGGACCCTTTCCAAAGATTACTTTTAAATCCTTCACCATATCAAATACATCATCACCAGTACGATGGATAGGCTTACTCCGGTGATCTGCTTCACCATTGAAATGCTTGCCTTTCCTTCTTAGGGAATGCGTGGGCGGAAGAAAACGACGATTCCCTAGGTACATATTGTTGGGAATATGCCCTATAGGCAATCATGTATGATGAGATTTCCCATTGTATTCATAAAGATATAAAGCTGTCCTTGTATAAACATCTAAAGTGTATCATTGAATATGTGATTCGGTTGTAGAACTATGCATTCATGTTGTTTGCACTAAATGTCCTTGGTCATTGAGGTTGTGCTGGACACACAACTTAGTCCAATGTGAAAGTCGGCTTGATGACTCGGTTCCACTTGTCATGGGCATGGTGATGCCATTCCAACTTACACAGATTTGGCTAAAGAGTTTAACGATTTGGATTGACCCATATTGAGGTACAACGAACAAGTAGTAATTTGTATATCTCAATCAATGTAATCCTTAGACCTGAGGTTGTTGCATAGTCCGAGTTGAGGATCACCGACTTAGGTTCTGTCAAACACTAATCCGTAACTAGGCAGCTATAAAGGCAGAGTTCGGGTCGACTGAGAATCAAGCTGCGTGATGTGAATAGCCAAGATGGGATTTTGCCCCTCCACTCGGAGAGATATCCTCTGGGCCCTTTTGGATGATATGATTCGGAAAGCATGGCCATGCATGACTCGGTTAAGTATCAACCGAGGCGGTCGACTAAGAGTTAGTCGGGTGAATCACTTATCTCGGATCGAGAAGAGAGTCAGACTATTTAAGGGATGACATATATTCGTCTATAGTCTGACAAGGTATATCATGAGGCAAAAGGGACTCGAACGCAAGTCACATTGGAAAGGCAAGTCGTCATGACTCTTTGGTACTTGGGAGTCGGCACGTTCTGCTAGGAGCCGCTACTGAACGATCGATTGAGAGTCAGACTCTAATCGTGTCCAAGTAGCCATGAGCCTGCGGGTTCACACAGTTAATAGAGGGAGCAAGTTCGAATTGGATCTGAACTGGAAATCTGGTTGGGTTGGACCCGAACCTGATTTGGACTGAGTCAGTGAGTCAGACTCACAGGGACTAATATTATATGGGCTTTAGTGAATGGGCCGCGCGAGCAGATCCCACGTTCACTCCCTATATATAGTGGAGCACCATAACCCAGAAAGGTTAATCTAGGTCATTCCATGTGTTGGAAACCCTAGCTCCATAGCAGTCCTGCCGTCATAACGAACCTAGCAGTTCACCGCCGGTGGTCCTCCTTGTATGTGTGGATACTAGCAGAGGTGATGTACGATCAACACCAGGACGATAGGATCACAAAGGACTGCACTGCATCAACTGACGCGCTTCATCAGTAATCCACAACTGCGCGTCTAGTGATAAACCTCGTGGCCTTCTACCTCGGCTAGATCTTGGGATCACCACGTTAGAGGAATTTTTTTGTTTTATCTCTGCGTGGCCCAACAATGGTATCAGAGCGATAGCTTCTGGTTTTAGGCTCGAGATCTCGCATATGTGATGTGCGGTTGGCTGTAGATGAGATCTATGTGCTATTTTGGTGGTCGATCTATGTGATAGATCGGTTTTGTACAAGGTTGATTTGATCAACTGTATTCGGGGAATGGTAGATCTGATTTCTGTGATCATATTGTTGAGGTCGTGGAACGACATACCCCTACCGGTCGGCTTTCGCCATCGGGGTAGACTATGACACGTAAATCCAGAGGCGGTGATCGAAGATCAAAAAGTTTGATCGAATCGGAACAATGGTCGGAATCCATGTCCGGATCGTAGATGAGATCGACGTTTTCGGAAAAATCGTCGGGCGCTGCCCCCTCGATCCCCGCCTGCTATCCGGTTAGCGGGACCGCCGGCTTCGCCCTGTCGTAGCGCCTTAGATGTCGTTGCGAGTTTCACAACGCCGGTAAATATCGTATCTATGCATAACTTGTTTTTGCAGGAAGTTGTGAATGGTATGGTTCATGTGCATGTGATGTATGTGTGTAATCCATACGTGATATGCGAATCACGGTTTTTGTCAGCCGGCTGGAGCCTAGGTGCTGTCATTTTATTGTATAACGACATGCGTGTCGGATTCTCCTTATAATTTACTTTACTAAGCTAGTGTAGCTGTTTGGAGAATCTGGATGACATGCAAGGCGATGTACATGTCGGCGACATAGAGTAAGACGGCAAGTGACAAGAGTTGGCACGAGTCAGATTACAGGCTTTGTGGAGATGGAGATCGCCATGAAGGGAGCCATACCATTTCACATTATAATTGCTTTATTTTGTGTTATTGTTATATCTCTGTTTTACTTCTATTAGATAGTCAGTAAAATTTAATCCCTCAAAGAAGGTCTAGTCGGTTTTCCCGCCAGTGTTTGCACCATCACAAGGACATTTTTGGTAGTGGGCTCATAAAATTGAGGTGCTGCCAATTCTTTCCAACTAGGTGGGTTCGAGTCGGACTCTTACTGCAGAAACACTCGGTAAGCTAGACGGGTCTATCACAACGGTTGTGGGGCTCGGGGAAAAGTCGGATGGGAGCCGGGGCATGTGATGCCACCCGTTCAACAGGAGTCGTATGAGATGCGGTTGACAAGAAGTTGTCTACCTAAATCACTTGGCGGCTAGCGGTGATGCTAAAGCTCACTAGCCGACTTGCTTATTTAGGATCCTAAATCACTAAGTAACCATCGGAGGGGTGTTGGTTCTAGTGGGAGCATAAAATATTAAAGTATTTAATATGCTTGCTCTTTTATGAATACATGTCTTAAGTATTTTGCATATTTTCTGTTGTAGTTCATGGCACCAAGTAGCAGTCACTCTCAGATATCCGGTTTTGCGTTGAGAACTATCCTTGAGAAAGATAAACTGAACGACACTAATTTTACCAACTCGTATCGAATCTGAGAATTATTCTCAAACAAGAAAAGAAGGACCATGTCCTAGATAACCCACTTCCAGATGAGCCGAATGAGAATGCGACTGTCGCTGCCACCAATGCCTACCGTCGGGCTAAGGATGAGTCCACGGATATTAGCTGTCTTATGCTTGCACCGGACTTGCAAAAGCAGTTCGAGAATGTTGAGGCCTACGAAATGATCGAAAGCCTCAAAAGTATGTTCCCGGCTCAGGCGAAGACTGAGAGGTATCAAGTCTCTCAGGCTTTGCTGAGTTGCAAGCTTAAGGATGGTGATCCACTAAGTCCGCATGTGATCAAAATGGTTGGTTACGTGCAGTCTCTGGAGAGGCTTGGCTACCCCATAAGCGAAGAGTTCGCTACGGATATAATTCTGAACTCTCTTCCTAGTGCATATGGGCAGTTCATTTCGAACTACCACATGCATGGTATGGATAAGAAGCTCACTGAATTGCATGGGATGCTCAAGTAGGCAGAGGCGGATCTCAAAAAGGGCGCCAGTCAAGTGTTGATGGTGCAGAATAAGGCTAAGTTCAAGAAGAGTTCTTGGACTAATAAGAAGGCTAAGTCAGAAGGAAAGCAGGCTCAGGACCCGGTCCCAAGCGCTTCCTCAGGAACTAAGCCATCTCCTTCAGCCGGATCCACTTGCTTCTACTGCAAGGCGGATGGCCACTGGAAGAGGAAGTGCAACAAGTAATTGGCCGACAAAGCCAAGAGTGGAGGTATGACTTTTGACTCAGGTACACTTGTTTGCAATGTTATAGACATATATCTTGCTGATGCACCTAATAGTTCATGGGTATATGATACCGGATCAGTTATTGACATCTGCAACTCGTTGCAGGGACTGGTAAGAACTAGGAGCGTAGCAAGAGGCGAGGTTGATATTCGAGTCGGCAACAAAGCAAGAGTTGTTGCGTTGGAAGTTGGCACGATGCAGCTTCATTTACCTTCCGGGTTCATTATAGAACTGAATAATTGTTATTATGTTCCAGTGCTCAGTCGAAACATTATTTCTGCTTCATGTTTGATGAGGCAAGGCTATGAGTCGAATATCAAGAATAATGGTTGTTCTTTGTATTTGAATGATATGTTTCACGACTTTGCACCCGTCGAGGACGGGTTATTTATTTTGAATCTTGATGGTGAGTCGGTTTATAACATAAATGTTAAAAGGTTGAAACCAAATGATCTGAATATGACTTACTTTTGGCACTGTCGGCTTGGTCATATAAGTTGGAAACGCATGAAGAAGCTCCATGATGATGGACTCCTAACTTCGTTCGACTTGGAGTCGTTCGAGACATGCGAATCTTGCCTACTCGGCAAAATGACCAAGACACCTTTTGCAAAGAGTTGCGAAAGGGCATCCGACTTGTTGGCACTAGTACATAGTGATGTATGTGGACCAATGAGCACGGAAGCTAGAGGTGGTTATGAGTACTTCATTACCTTCACTATTGATTTGAGTAGGTATGAATATATCTACTTGATGAAACATAAGTCGGAAGCCTTTGAAAAGTTCAAAGAATTCCAGAATGAAGCACATAATCAACTCAAAAAGAAAATAAATTTTCTTCGGTCGGACCGAGGAGGCGAGTACATGAGCCATGAGTTGATGACCATCTGAAAAGTTGTGGAATAGTTCCTCAACTTACTCCGCCAGGAACACCGCAAAGGAATGGTGTTTCAGAAAGGTGGAATCAGACCTTGTTGGACATGGTACGGTCAGTGATGAGTCGGATAGATCTGCCTTTATCATTTTGGGGTTATTGTCTAGAAACAGCGGCGTTCACACTAAACAGAGTACCATCAAAATTGGTAGAGAAGACACCGCATGAGATGTGGACAGGCAAAAAGCCGAGTTTGTCTTTTCTTAAGATTTGGGGTTGTGAAGCATTTGTCAAGCGACTTCAGTCGGACAAGCTTACAGCCAAGTCGGATAAGTGTATTTTCGTGGGGTATCCGAGGGAAACCTTGGGTTACTACTTCTACAATCGAGAAGAGGGCAAAGTGTTTATCGCTCAGAACGGTGTCTTCCTTGATAAAGAGTTTCTCAATTGGGGAGTAAGTGGGAGCACGATGTAGCTCGAAGAAATTCGAGAGGAATCGGCTAGTAGCGAGTCGGCAATAACCTTGGAGGTTGAGCCGGTCGTGGTAGCTGAGCCGGTAGAAGCACCTGTACTACGAAGATCGGCGAGATTACGAAGTGTTCGTGATGTGTTATTGTTAGACAGTGATGAGCCGGCGAATTATTTGGAAGCGATGGTGGGATCTGATTCTGAGTCATGGCTTGGAGCCATGAGATCCGAGTTAAAGTCCATGGATGAAAATCAAGTTTGGAACTTGGTTGATCTGTCAGACGGTGCAAGACCCGTCGATTGCAAGTGGGTCTTTAAGAAGAAAACTGATATGGATGGAAATGTTTCCGTCTATAAAGCACGCCTTGTCATGAAGGGGTTCCGACAAGTTCAAGGAGTTGATTACGACGAGACTTTCTCGCCCATAGAGATGCTTAAATCAGTTCGGATCATGTTTGCTATAACAGCTTATTTCGACTATGAGATATGGCAGATGGATGTCAAAACGGCTTTCCTTAACGGAAATTTAATCGAGGACGTGTATATGATACAGCCCGAGGGTTTTGTCGATCTGGCTAATGCTGACAAGGTGTGCAAACTTCAGAAATCCATTTATGGGTTGAAGCAAGCATCTCGGAGTTGGAATATTCGCTTTGATGAGGTAGTCAAATCGTTTGGCTTCATCAAGAGTGATCATTATTCTTGTTTATACAAGAAGTTTAGTGGGAGCAAAGTAAACTTTCTAATCTTATATGTGGATGACATATTACTGATTGGAAATGATGTCCAGATGTTGCAAGAAACCAAGGAATCATTGGAAAGGAGTTTCTCAATGAAAGACTTGGGTGAGGCAACATACATCCGCGGAATCCAAATCTATAGAGATAGATCAAGGAGGCTCATTGGATTGAGTCAGAGTACTTATTTGGACAAAGTGTTGAAGAAGTTCAACATGGAATCGTCTAAGAAAGGGTTCTTACCGATGTCCCATGGTGTAAAACTTAGCAAGACTCAGTGTCCTTCGACAACTGATGAGAGAAGTCGAATGAGTGCGATTCCGTATGCTTCTGCAGTCGGATCCATCATGTACGCCAAGATTTGTACTACGTCGGATGTTTCCTATGCTCTAAGTGTTGTGAGAAGATACTAGGCTGATCCTGGAGAAATCCACTGGACAGCGGCTAAAAATATCCTAAAGTACTTGAGAAGGACTAAGGATATGTTCTTGGGTTATGGTGGATAAGATGAACTCAGTGTGAAGGGTTACACAGATGCGAGTTATCTTACCGACTCTGATGATTCTCGTTCACAATCCGGATACGTGTTTATTATAAACGAAGGTGCTGTGAGCTGGAAGAGTTCCAAGCAAGAGACTGTGTCTGCATCTACAACAGAGGCTGAGTATATTGCCGCCTCGGAGGCAGCAAAGGAAGCTGTTTGGATGAGGAATTTCCTCATGGATCTTGGTGTGGTTCAGGGCTCGTCCAATCCATTAGACGTGTATTGTGACAACAATGGTGCTATTTCACAAGCCAAGGAACCTAGACAACACCAGAAGAACATGCACATACTCATGCAGTACCATATGATTTGCCAGTTCGTGGATCAGGGTGATATCAAGTTATGCAAGGTACACACGGATGCAAATATTGTGGATCCGTTGACAAAGCCGTTACCCCAGCCGAAGCATGAGGCGCACCTGAGAGCCATGGGCATTAGATGCTTAGACATGTGATGTCGGAAGATTGACTCTAGTGCAAGTGGGAGACTGTTGGGAATATGCCCTAGAGGCAATCATGTATGATGAGATTTCCCACCGTATTCATAAAGATATAAAGCTGTCCTTGTATAAACATCTGATGTGTATCATTGAATATGTGATTCGGTTGTGGAACTATGCATTCATGTTGTTTGTACTAAATGTCCTTGGTCATTGAGGTTGTGCTGGACACACAACTTAGACCAATGTGAAAGTCGGCTTGATGACTCAGTTCCACTTGTCATGGGCATGGTGATGCCATTCCGACTTACACAGATTCGGCTAAAGAGTTTAGAGATTCGGATTGACCCATATTGAGGTACAACAAACTAGTCATTTGTATATCTCAATCAATGTAATCCTTAGACCTGAGGTTGTTGCATAGTCCGAGTTGAGGATCACCGACTTAGGTTCTGTCAAACACTGATCCATAACTAGGCAGCTATAAAGGCAGAGTTCGGGTCGACTAAGAATCAAGCTACGTGATGTGAATAGCCAAGATGGGATTTTGCCCCTCCACTCGGAGAGATATTCTCTGGGCCCTCTCGGATGATATGATTCGGAAAGCATGGCCATGCACGACTCGGTTAAGTGTTAACCGAGGCGGTCGACTAAGAGTTAGTTGGGTGAATCACTTATCTCGGATTGAGAAGAGAGTCGGACTATTTAAGGGATGACATATATTCGTCTATAGTATGACAAGGTATATCGTGAGGCAAAAAGGACTCGGACGCAAGTCACATTGGAAAGGCAAATCATCATGACTCTTTGGTACTTGGGAGTCGGCACGTTCTGCTAGGAGCCGCTACCGACTGATCGATTGAGAGTTGGACTCTAATCGTGTCCAAGTAACCATGAGCCTGCGGGGTCACACACTTAAGAGCGGGAGCAAGTTCGGATTGGATCTGAACTGGAAATCTGGTTGGGTAGGACCCGAACCTGATTTGGACTGAGTAAGTGAGTCGGACTCACAGGGACTAATATTATATGGGCTTTAGTGAATGGGCCGCGCGAACAGAGCCCACGTTCACTCCCTATATATAGTGGAGCACCGTAACCCAGAAAGGTTAATCGTTGTTCGGTTAGGTCATTCCATGTGTTGGAAACCCTAGCTCCACAGCAGTCCTGCCGTCGTAACGAACCTAGCAGTTCGCCGTCGGTGCTCCTCTCTATACGTGTGGATACCAGCAGAGGTGTTGTACGATCAGCACCAGGACGATCAGATCGCAAAGGACTGCACTGCATCAACTGACACGCTTCATCAGTAATCCGCAACTGCGCGTCTAGTGGTAAACCTCGTGGCCTTCTACCTCGGCTAGATCTTGGGATCACCATGTTAGAGGAAAAAGTTTTGTTTTATCTCTGCATGGCCCAACACACATTCTTCTTACACTTATCCAAATAAATACTTTCAGTGTCATCTAAACAGTGTGTGCATGCATTGTATCCCTTGTTTGTCTGTCCTGAAATGTTACTAAGAGCAGGCCAATCATTGATGGTTACGAACAACAATGATCGTAAGTTAAATTCCTCACGTTTGTGCTCATCCCACACACGTACACCTTGTTCGTGCCCCAACTGTAAAAGTTCTTCAACTAATGGCCTTAGGTACACATCAATGTCGTTGCCGAGTTGCTTCGGGCCTTGGATGAGCACTGGCATCATAATGAACTTCCGCTTCATGCGTAACCAAGGAGGAAGGTTATAGATACACAAAGTCACATGCCATGTGCTATGACTGCAGCTCTGCTCCCCAAAACAATCCATGCCATCTGTACTTAGATCAAACCATAAGTTCCTCGCATCATCTGCAAAGTCTGGGTAGTTTCTCTCAATTTTTCTCCACTGCGACCCATCAGCAGGGTGTCTCAACATCTCGTCTTTCTTACAGTATTATTTGTGCCATCACAACAACTTGACATGCTCTTCGTTTCTGAACAAACATTTTAGCCGTGGTATTATAGGAGCATACCACATCACCTTGGCGAGAACCCTCTTCCCGGGGTGCTCCCCCTCAACATCACTAGGGTCATCTCGTCGGATCTTATACCGCAATGTAGTGCATACCGGGCATGCATCCAAATTCTCGTACTGCTCACCGCGGTAGAGGATGTAGTCATTAATGCATGCATGTATCTTCTGTACCTCTAATCCTAGAGGGCAGACAACCTTCTTTGCTTCGTAAGTACTGACGGGCAGTTTGTTATTCTTTGGAAGCAGCTTCTTCATTATCTTCAACAACTTTTCAAATCTCTTGTCAGGCACACCAGCCTCTGCCTTCCATTGCAGCAATTTTTCAGTGTGCTACCTAGCTTTTTGTCGCCATCTTCGCAATTCGGGTACAACAATTTATTGTGATCCTCTAACATCTCCTCAAATTTCAACCTCTCCCTTTCGCTATCACATTCTCCCTTTTCATCAGCAATGAACCGACCAAGATCATCATATGGCTCATATGATGCACGTTCTTCTGCTTCTTATTCACCATTGTCTTCCATTGTAGTACCATCGTATTCAGGGGAGATAGTTGTCATCATTCTCTTCATCTTCGTTGTCTTCCATCATAACCCCTCTTTCTCCATTCTTGGTCCAACAATTATAGCCTGACATGAAACCGGACCGAAATATATGGCCGTGAAGGTGTAACATCCCAAAAATACTAAACTTGGATCATCAAAGTCTAATATTCAAAATTAGGGTTAACAAAAACTTTTCTAAATAAAAATATGAAAGCATGCATGTGTGTATGCATTCCACTTTGGATTATTTTGAATTTCCTTGTTTATGTGTTTCTTTGCTTGTAAAAGGATTCTTAGGTAAATAAACATCATGTAAACAATCCCCACACTTTTCCCAAAGACAAATAAATCAAAACAAACAAAATAAAGGAATGGTCATTTTTACCAAATTAACTCCCATGCCTACTTTGGCTGTCTCTAACTTTCAAAACTTAACAGAAACTTGTTTGGATCTTTGCACCCCTTGATAGTACTCATAACAAAGTATCAAGGCCCACCTTGTGATCATCCAAAAACATTTGAATGCATAGTTTAAAGGACAATTCAAAATTGAATCTATATCATATGGGAAGATCCCACTTTTTCAAAAACCACTCAAACAAGCTCAACTTTCAAAACCCAAGCATCTACAGACTCACCAGCACCAACCTAGCACACCCACCAAAAATCTTTTCAAAATTCAAAACTTGAATTCATGCGGCCATTTCATCAAACACCTTGCAGATGCAAATCAAATAAAATCCAAACGCTATTTGGAGCAGTTGTTTGAGCCTAACTTGTTCCCTCTATGGTTGCAACTAGGCTTTATTATATCATCTAGCTCATTTGTAAACATCTAGCACCACTGTAAGCTTGGCAATGTCATCAATGGTGAACAGCCGAAGCCACCCATGCCACCCCAGTGTAGACAGCAAGCTAGGAGAGGAACTAGCCGTGCCAACCTTGTCTGGGAGATCACCCATGCCTCACCGCCCCCTCTCGACCAACCCTGCCTCGAAGACATCGACCAGAGCACCCAGGAACGCCGCGCCCGTGCCTCTGTCAACCATACCGAGCGTGCGCCAGAGCGCCACCCTCGACACACGCCCACAGACCGCGCGTCGCCCTCGCCGCGTGCATACGCAATCAAGGATTACGATCTGGACATCCACTATCACCCTGGTAAAGCCAATGTGGTAGCAGATGCCCTTAGCAGATTGCCGTGCCGCTTGAACTCCATGATTTTGAAGGAGCAACCAAGTTTGCATAAAGAGATGGAAGATTTTCTAATGGAATTAGTAAGTTAAGGATTTTTGGCTAGCATAGAACTTCAACCCACTTTGATCAGCCAGATCAAAGAGGCGCAGAAAGGAAATGCTAGTATCGACGGAATCAAGCATCATATCGGTACAGGCAAAGTATCCGGATTCACCGAAGACGAAGAAGGAGTTATGTGGTACAAAGGACGCCTTTGTGTACCAGCAGATTCTGAGTTGAAAGAAGTTATTCTCAAGGAAGCTCATGATACTCTTTATTCTATCCACCCCAGAGGAACTAAGATGTATCAAGATTCGAAAGAGCAATTTTGGTGGCATAAGATGAAGAGAGAAATCGGAAGTTATATCGCCAAGTGTGATATATGTCAGCGAGTCAAGGCCGGACATCAAAGACCCGCTGGATTGTTACAACCCTTGCAGATTCCGGAATGGAAATGGGATTCCGTTGGAATGGACTTTATCACCAGATTGCCTACTTCTAGTAGGGGAAATGACTCTATCTGGGTCATAGTGGACAGATTGTCCAAAGTCGCCCATTTCTTACCCGTCAACACCACATATCAGAGTTCGAAGCTAGCGGAGTTATACATCGCTAGAATCGTCAGTTTACATGGAGTCACCAAGAACATCGTATCTGATCGAGGAACTCAATTTACCTCGAGATTCTGGAAGAAAGTCCAAGAAGGTTTAGGAACGCGCCTAGATTTCAGCACCGCGTATCACCCTCAGACCGATGGACAAACGGAGCGAGTAAATCAAATACTCGAAGATATGCTGAGAGCATGTGTGTTAGAATATGGATCTAAGTGGGAAGACTGTCTGCCGTTCGCGGAATTTTTGTACAGCAACAGTTATCAAGATAGTTTGCAAATGGCCCCCTTTGAATTTATGTATGGAAGGAAGTGCCACACCCCTTTGAATTGGTCGGAAGTAGGAGAGATTCAGATTTTCAGACCCGATATCCTACGAGAAGCAGAAGAGAAGGTTCACAAGATTCGTGAGCACCTCAAGACATCCCAGTCCAGACAAAAGAGTTACGCCGACAAGAGACGTCGAGACCTCGCCTTCAACATAGGAGATTTTGTATATCTGAAAGTGTCGCCATTGAAGGGAATGCAGCGTTTCCAACTCAAAGGAAAGTTAGCCCCCAGATATATCGGACCCTTCAAAATTCTGAACCGTCGAGGAGAAGTGTCGTATCAATTGGAACTACCCGAAGAGATGTTAGTCGTGCAAATTGTGTTCCATATCTCATTACTTCGCAAGTGTCTCGAAGTCCTGGAGAAGACTGAAGTGTTCAAGAATATTGATCACCGAACCATAGAGATCAATGATGACCTGACCTATCCTGAAGTTCCCATCCGTATTTTGGAAGAAGCTTTTCGAACCACCAGAACCCGAACCATCAAGTTTCTCAAAATTCAGTGGAGCAACCACACAGAAGAGGAAGCTACCTGGGAGCGCGAAGATCACATCAGGACGGAGTTTCCCGATCTCTTCAAATCCTAGGTAATCTTTTCGTCCTTTTTCAAATATCGGGACGAGATTTTGTTTAAGGGGGGAAGGTTTGTAACATCCCAAAAATACTAAACTTGGATCATCAAACTCTAATCTTCAAAATTAGGGTTAACAAAAACTTTTCTAAATAAAAATATGAAAGCATGCATGTGTGTATGCATTCCACTTTGGATTATTTTGAATTTCCTTGTTTATGTGTTTCTTTGCTTGTAAAAGGATTCTTAGGTGAAATAAACATCATCTAAACAATCCCCACCTTTTCCCAAAGACAAATAAATCAAAACAAACAAAATAAAGGAATGGTCACTTTTACCAAATTAACTCCCATGCCTACTTTGGCTGTCTCTAACTTTCAAAACTTAAAAGAAACTTGTTTGGATATTTGCACCCCTTGATAGTACTCATAACAAAGTATCAAGGCCCACCTTGTGATCATCCAAAAACATTTGAATGCATAGTTTAAAGGACAGTTCAAAATTGAATCTATATCATATGGGAAGATCCCACTTTTTCAAAAACCACTCAAACAAGCTCAACTTTCAAAACCCAAGCATCTACAGACTCACCAGCACCAACCTAGAACACCCACCAAAAATCTTTTCAAAATTCAAAACTTGAATCCATGCGGCCATTTCATCAAACACCTTGCAGATGCAAATCAAATAAAATCCAAACGCTATTTGGAGCAGTTGTTTGAGCCTAACTTATTCCCTCTCTGGTTGCAACTAGGCTTTAGTAGATCATCTAGCTCATTTGTAAACATCTAACACCACTGTAAGCTTGGCAATGTCATCAATGGTGAACAGCCGAAGCCACCCATGCCACCCCAGTGTAGACAGCAAGCTAGGAGAGGAACTAGCCGTGCCAACCTTGTCTGGGAGATCACCCATGCCTCACCGCCCCCTCTCGACCAGCCCTGCCTCGAAGACATCGACCAGAGCACCCAGGAACGCCGCGCCCGTGCCTCTGTCAACCATGCCGAGCGTGCGCCAGAGCGCCACCCTCAACACACGCCCACAGACCGCGCGCCGCCCTCGCGCGTGCATACGCAATCACCACCATCCTAGGAGACCGCCAGACATCCCCGTTCGCCACCCCATGCCTCACAGCCACCGCTCGCCGTCGAAGACGCCGCCTCTGCCGCACAGAGCATCGCATGTTCCAGACCGTTTGCCACCGCCCCTACACACACATTAAAGCCATAGAGCATCGCCAGGAGACCACCGATCGATCGCCACCGCCGGCCATGCCTCTAGCAGCCTGTAGCCATGTCGCCACCGTCGCCTGCCCATCCCGTTCGGTCTCGTCGTCGAGACAATAAATAGAGGCCTCCCCCGCTCAAACTCTTCACACCATCTCACTCCCCTCTCCGCACTGATCGTTCCACCCCGTTCCCGGAGCAAGGCGAGCAGCGCATCGCCGGAATTTGGCCGGAGCAGGCCGCCTCTGGAGAAGAAGGGCGCCATCGATTTTGTCCACCACAGGAAAAGCTGCCGGTACCAGGAGGTTCGCCGTCGTCGACTTCGTCGTTCGCCCGCCTCGCCGACCCTCGCCTGAGCCCCGGTGAGCCCCCGACGACCCCCACCTGCCGCGTTAGGTTTCTGTCTCGCCGGCGCCTCCCGACGTGGACGATGAGTAGCAGCCGTTCGATTAGACTTAGATCGTGTGGCCGATATTGCCCCATACCGCTTCGTGTTTAAAGAGGCACTGACTAGTGGAACCCTCCTGTCAGCTGAGCCCCGCACCGCGGAGTGACACTGGGCCGGCCCGTTAACAGTTCCCGCGCAGCCCACTCATTTGAATTTGGATTTTACCATTTTCATTCAAACACAGTTCTGTACCTAGTTTCAAAAATCAACCCATCTCGATTCAGTGAACCAAATTGAATGAAACCAATTTTGTTAGAAAGATATTGAAATGCTTAATCCAAGCCCGTTGGATTCAAATCATTTGAATCTATAGATCAACCTTGGTAAAAATAACAAGGCAGAGCCTTTTCTGCATTCAAACATTTTTCAAATTTAAACCATAATAGCTTTTGAGTTTATTTCAACTCTCAAAAATCACATTTGATCATACCTTTCAGAATATATAAAAAAAATTGGGTTTACTTACAGAAATAATGTTCAAGTGATAAAAGAAGGCCACATAGGCATTTCTAGTCACTTATTTTATTTAAAATAAAAAGGTTAAACCTTATTAAATTGTGACACCACTTTAAATCACATTCCCATGTACTGAAATATGTGGTGATGACATGTGTCAACATGATCCCATGTTTGGTTTGGATAATATTAAATCTTAAGTAGTTTTTCAATGAGTACAAATTACTTTTATAAAAATAAAAGAAATTAAACCAAACTTTAATCTTGTAATGTAGTGATGATGCTAGATCATCTATAGGACCCTTTTGTGTGATGATTGAAAGTAGTTAAGTATTGTTTGGTGATTGTGTACCTCGTATTTATTTATAGACGCTAGTACCGACCAAGGATACGAGGAGGAAGGAGGATACTACGAAGAAGAAGCCGAGGAGAACTTCAACCAATGCTCTGCACAAGGCAAGCCAATACTTGCAAGCTAACACTTGAAATTTAGCAAGCTTATACTGATATTGATGCAAGCCTAATACTACTAGTTGAATGTGCAAACTAACACTTGCAAGATACTCTACTTTAGCAAGCCTTACTAATCAAGTTGACCTATGCAAGCAAATACTTGCTTGTTACCATGCCAACTATATGCCTTAAGCATATGTGATCATACCCACTTGATAAACCAATCCTAGTTTTACTTGCAAGCTTTATACTTTATTTCTTTATCAAAGCTATTACTTAGAGTTTACTTGAGTAAATTGTAGATACTAGAAAGATAATTGAAGGTTGCATAAAGAGCATAAAACTTGTGTCACCCCAAGGCATGAGATTGTATTTAGTTGAAATCCACTAGTTTACCACCCCTCATTAGTACTCACCCCCACTTGTAGATGCTAGTGCTAAGCATAAAACTTGATCAACATTAGATGGGAATACTTGGTGAAAATGGTTATGAAAACCTTGGAATGATGGATCATTCTATTGAGATGTTTTGACATGTGTTTCCGAACACTAGAGGATTTTGATGATGAAAATGTTGAGGCATGAGCCTTAGCCCTTTATAAAACTGATGGTTGTCTGGATGCGATACCATTCCAATTTTACCGTACAACCATAATACCCGAGAATTGGGTAGGGCTTGACTGGAAACTTATATACCTTAGTATTGGTTCCCTCACGGCCAAGGTTTGAGCTAAGGCTACCTTGTGAAGATTATCCACCTATGCAGTACCCAAGATGACAGTTGGTCATGGTTGGGAGGCCAAACTCACAGGAGAGGTGCCTATACTAGGGCGTGTAATTGAAAGGTTAGGATTGATTATCCGCATACCGAGTATGGTGAATTCAGGATTTGTTCCTGATGGATGTATCGAATATTGTGGTGAAAGTGTACAATCTCTGCAGAGTGTCAAACTATCCGAATAGCCATGTCCGCGATTATGGATAGTTGGAGTGGTCATACTGTTCCCCCGTCAGATGTTTTCAAAATGACTTTTGAAATGGATTGAGATTTGACTTGACCACAACAGAGTTGTGGCATGAGATACAAATTCCCACTTAGGTGTTATAAAACTTCAACTAGCATTCGTTGCTTCTAAACTTAGTAGATGTAAATCTGGCTTTTGCAAAACAACCCTAGAGCTTAGTGTCCTACTACCAAAAACCCCTTTAATTGTTAGTACTAGTATGTGAGTACTTAAAGAGTACTCATGGCTTTGTCCCTCGCTATTCCCATGGCCAGACTATGAAGAGGATTACCTGGAGGATGGACCCCAGGAAGGTTATGACAACTAGGATCATCTCCCATCGAAGATGGAGCTTCGCCTACGCTATCGTTATTATTACGTATTTCCGCTGCTTGAGTTGTATTAAGACCTGGATCATGAGATCCTTATTTGTGTAAGACCTTATGTATGGTTTGTAATGGATGATGTACTGTGGTATCCAAATCTGTTATGTCTCGCAAAAATGGTAATCCTGGGATTGCGATGTATGGCATAATAGGCATCTGGGATTAAAAATCTGGGTGTTGACAGAAGGACTCTTGAGGAAGAGTATTCCTTCTGATTCTGACACTCACCACATGGACAACACATAAAACCATTCCGCTTGTTTGCCTCTGTCACAACAAGAAAAGAACGCACGCCTTTAATGAACTCGTTAGAGATTCGTTCAGCATACATCCATTGCCGTCTCATCTGCATTATATAATTTCATCAAACAAAATCACGATGCTAAGAGTAGTACTAGTCTAAAAATAAAAGAACACATCGTATACATCAAATAACTATGCACTGATTTAAAGACTTTCTACTACATCTTTAGTCTCGGTTGGACACACCAACCGGGACTAAAGGGGTTGCGGCAGGCTGGGGCCGACATGAGCCTGTTTAGTCCCGGATGGTGTCTTCCACCAGGACTAAAGGACACTCCAACCGGGACTAAAAGTGGGTGACGACACTATATGTCATGAGTGGAGACACTATGTCAGTGAGTGGAAACACTATTTCAGTGGAAGGAGACACTATGACAGGGGTGAGTGTCGACATTATGTCGCGAGTGTCGACACTATGTTGTGCTGCTTAATCTATAAATAGGCTTCCTTGTGAACTATCAACTGCAAGAAAGATCGTGTGCGAGACCAGGGACACCACTACGACGGAGCTTCTCGAAGATGTCTTAGGACCTCGTCCTCAGACATCTTCGAGGAGCTCGCCGTAGAGGCACTCCCTAATATGTGAAATTAGTTAGCTCCACCAGCATACTGATTTAGCTAGAGAAGATATAAACTAAAAGATGGTGTGCGAGAGCAGGGACACCACTATGGCCGAGCTTCTCGAAGATGTCTTAGGATGCCGCGTCCTCAGACATCTTCGAGGATCTCGCCATAGAGGCACTCCCTAATTTAATTTGATAGCTCCTCGGCATGTTCATGTTTTTGTTCTTACTTGCTTAAACGGCCGATGATTAATTAAAATGCTAGGGTGCCACTATATATATGCAAGCCTTCATAGTTTTGGTTCTTATTTTTGTTGCAATGGATTTTGTGGTGGTAGGTAGAAGAAAGAAGGATATTTTGTTGCTCGGCGGTGGCATGATGCACTGTGAACCGTATGAATTTCGAGACTACATGCCAAACCAAGATATATATATATATATATATATATATATATATATATATATATATATATATATATATATATATAGGATGAACTCATGTATCTATGTGCTTCGATGAATCAAATGAATTTCGAGAACTATATGTGCCAAATTAACCAGATATATAGAGATAGAATCCACACAAATCTATCCATTTCTAGAGCATGAAATGAGCTAAAACAAGCAATGAAAGATGAAATGATGAAGTTGCTAACCTCTTAGGACCCTTAGATGGATGTGGAGGCAAAAAATCTTCACAAATCTTGAAAAATTGGCTAACTCGAGCTTGAGGGGAGAAATATGAGGGAGATGCTTGTGTGAGCTTGAAATGGCTTGGGCTGGGAGGGGAAGAAGATATAGTCGGGCCATTTAGTCCCGGTTTGTTAAACGAGCCGGGACTAAAGGTCCATGCATTCGCTTCTTTTCAACGCCAGGCCCTTTAGTTCCGATTTGTTAAACGAACCGGGACTAATGTCTTCTGGGGCCGTTTCTAGCCATTGGAACCAGAGCATTAGTCCCGATTTGTACCAGAATCGGGACTAATGCTCTGGACCAAAGGTCCGTTTTCTACTAGTGTTCTATGCAAGGAATGGCCCTTTCACTCTTGCGGTCTGGGACTTGTGCATCGCTAGGATGAAATGCCTCTCCAACCGACAAGAACTTTTCCCTAATGGCATGGCCAGTTTCTTTTCTGGCTTTCAAAGATGAGGAGGGGGACGAGTGGAAGGCTGCAATTCACGTTCTAGAATGTGTGGATAAGACTAAGAGCAAATACAATAAGGGGCTTATAGCTTGTCTACATGTCGTTATTGCCTATTTGGAGGAGAGAGACATGCAAAAATGAGAGGAGTGTGCTCTTATGCAAAAGTCCACCTTTAGGCGCGCTCCTAGGCAAATGCAATAAATCCGAAGATAGAGGTAGAGAGAAGATTGTAGAAAACAAAAATCTAATAGCCAACACTATTATATAAGTAATTGTAGATGATGTCTATAGATAGCGTGGCAGCTTCTTATAATCATATACTATTGAACATGCTCTAATGGCCGCATTTGCATTAAAAGGCCCTCCAATCCATGTGGTGACCTTCCTTACTTTCAAAGACAAAAAGTGAGTTGGTCTGTTCTGAGAGTAATTCGCTACTTTTACCGTTCTTTTCCATCTTCAATCGTTTGCCCCGCCAAACCCGGATGCACCGGTCCACCTCTAACCCCTTCATGTCATTGCAATCCTTTTGACCATTATTTTCAAATTATATCCTAGTAACAATGCTTAACAATTACTCTATCCATCCCAAAATATAAGGCGCCTAAAGATTATTTAAAAATCAAATCTTACTAAATTTGACCGAATATTTAGGACAAACATCTACATCTATAATATTGAATGGACATATTAAAAAATATACTTTATGGTAAATCTACTGATATTTATTCAGTATTGTAAATGTTTATTCAGTACTGATATAGTTTTTTTGTGTGTGCAAGGATAACGTATATTTTGCGTGGTTCGGTAAAGAATGGTACTCGATCGGTAAAAAATGTGCATATGCTTACAAGTCAAAGCTAGAAAATTATGACATACGGACTGCAAATCGCCATATTACCTGGTCTAGCGGGTGTCTAAAAAGACTAGAAAAACAACGTGCACCAACAGGATCTACCAAACCGAGACATGTATCAACGCAGAAAATCGAACCACGCACGTGCACATGGCTTCCCAACAACCCCATATTTTGACCAAAAAAGCTCAACCAGGGAGACTGAGGCCAAACTTGCCTCTTCGACCATTCACATAACCACTTTCCATCTCCCCATTTTTCTCTCGTGCTTCCCTTTTTGTACTTTCATTTTTGAGGAAATTGCACGAGCATAACTTATTACTGTCATAGTTGCATTATACACGTGGGCAGGTCAGATGTGACTTGGTAGGGCATATTGTTACAACTACAGGATTTTTTTCTAGATATTTTTGGAAAGTTTGAAAATTTCATGATATTTTGGCTGAATCTCACAAAAAGTTGACACAACTTTCAAACGACACGTACAATTCTTTTGAAACTTTCCATATTTGTTATTTCATATATTGTTTTAATTACTGATATTATTTTTCTTTAAAAAGTTTGTAAATTTCACCAAATTTTGGCCGAATCTAACAAAAATGACAAAAAATTTCAGGCGCCGATTCAAAACACACACTAGATAATGACATGTGAGAGCCCCATCATCACTGCCTTGCGAGGCTCGGTCGTCAGATTTGTAGCTAACCAGCCTAATCTGAGATTTACCTGTTTGCAAAACATTACACCATTAGTTTATGGTTTGAAAAAAATGTAAAGTGAGTGTTTTGTGCAACCATGATATCAATAAGTGGTGGGTTGTAAATTTTCCTCTTCATTTTTTTTGCAAAAGATGCTTTCCTAATTTTGGATCCAAGTAGCCATCACTAGTGGACAAAGAGATTAGTATACCATTGGAAAAAAGCAAGCAAGAAGATTGCACTAGAGTTCAACCAAACCTCTATCTATCCCCAAGTCAATGCCTCTCATCCTTCTCTCCCCTTTCCAAATTAATGCACTTCATCTACCACCAAACAATAATAATATATCTCCTCAGTTATTACAAATAAAAATCCAAAAAAATATCTTAAATTAAAGAGTTGTCACAGTCTCTTCTACAGCTCCATCCGCCCTGTGACTCTCTCTACCTTTCCTCTTCGCCCCTCTGAACCCGCCTCTCCCACGCCGCTCCCGTGGTCTTCCCCACCACCCACCCCGCCGCCGTGCCGCCACCGACACCGCCGGCGCCTCCCGCCCGCGCCCCCTCCGCCTCGTCGCGGCGCCCCTGCCCCAACGCCGTCCGCAAAATATCGGACTCCGATTCGTGAAGGTACGTGCTCCCGGTCGTCCGTCGATCGCTCAATCCCACCTACCCTCCGCGCAGTACCGGGCGCACGCCCGGAGCTCCGTCTAGATCCGCCCCTGCTAGTTCCCTGACTCCCCGTAGCTCCATCCGATTTCAGCGGAGGAAATTTCTGTCCGCCCCTGACCATTTCAGCCATACTCTTCCAGATACTGTTTCAACTCTACGATTGGAATTCCGGCGCGCCGTGGGATGAGCGAGGATGGCTGCGCGTAGGCTCGAGATGCCGCGGAACGCGGCCGAGTCCGCCGTCCGGTCCATCGGTCTCGGCTACGACGTCGCCGCCGACGTCCGGCTCAAGTACTGCAAGCAGCGCGGCGAGCCGCTCATCGAGCTCGACCGCGACGGGGTCCAGGACATCGTGCTCCCCGGCAGCCTCACCGTCGCCGGCGTGCCCAAGTCGATCAAGTGCGACAAGGGGGAGCGGATGCGGTTCCGGTCTGACGTGCTCTCGTTTCAGCAGGTATCCTTCCTTCTTTTTCGTGCTGCGGTGTGCTGATTAAAATGTATGGTTTCAGAACCTGTTTCGACGGGTATTTCTTTTCTTAATTCAATACAAGCCAGGAGCAATTTTATTGCTCATACTACTAGATTTTTTCCGAACAAGAGAAACAGGAGAAATCAGCATAAGTAAATTTAGTATTTCAGAACTACCTGCTATGGATGAGATGACTAGCAGTTTTTGGTTTCTGGATATTCAATCTAATCTGGTTAGGACTGACTTTTGCCATTTTGGAGACATATATGACTAACCAAACAGTTTGAGACCTGCAGATATGTGTAATGTATTCTGCCCGACAGAATGTTGTGCTACATGGATCGAAAATCACATTTCCAATGAAAAAACTCGACCCCCCACCTGCAAGCCAGAATTTGTTCACTTCCACCTTGGAGGGCAGGAGTTCAGTTGTGATGCTGTGATAGTATCACAAGAAATTGGGATTTATGTGCCGCAGAAGCATGTGATGTACCTTGTATCGATTGTTTTTATGCTTGTCTACATGGTTTTTAAGGCGTCCACCTTAGGACATCTTAGGTGACGCTTGGGCGATAAGGCGTCCTGGCAGCGCCTTCAAAATTTGCCTGCTTTAGGTGCTTAGGAGCCCTCCTAGCCATCAGAGTGGGGGTAGAACGCCTTAGGATGCCTTACCATCTTAAAAACGATGCTTGCCGATTGTTATAGCATCTCTCCTACTGAATATTGTGTTTCACTAGTACAACCATTTTATTCGTATCATGTTTTTCCTCCAAAGCTGTTGTGGAAGCTGCTTTAAATTGTCGAATATAATTACATCTACAAGAATTAATGTTATTGTTGTGTTTATAATGTTCAGAAAAAATAGCCTCCTTCCTCTAATCATGAGGCATTTTGCAGATGTCGGAGCAATTCAACCAGGAGTTAGCATTGTCAGGAAAAATTCCATCTGGCCTGTTCAATAATATGTTTGAGTTCACTGGCTCCTGGCAGAAAGATGCTGCTAGTACCAAGTCACTTGCATTTGACGGTTGGTGTATCACACTATACACTGTTGCACTCTCAAAGGCACAAATTGTATTGCGAGATCATGTTAAGCAGGCTGTTCCATCAACCTGGGAACCTGCTGCTTTGGCAAGGTTAGATCCGTATCTGGTTCCAGTCATACCTAAAACCATGTGCCAATTGAAAATCTAACGAACTTGATGTGCTCTCCTTTCTCAATAGTCCTAGCAGCGTCTATTTTTTACTGTCATTTTGCTGTACTGCTATGATTTTTTGTATGATACATTGCTGGTGGATAAATTAGAGAACCCATACCTTGCAAGCTGTTTCTAGTGCTATTTTCAGTCCTTACAAAGTTCATGTGAACACTTGTAAATAGTATCATTGCTAGAGTCAGCTTTCTAAGCATGCACCATTGGATCTGCACTGTTTTTGTCAATACACGTGCTGAGTCAATATTCTCGCCTAATGTTTTTTGTCATAAATCTGTACTTCAACTTAATTGCTTTACCTTGCAGGTTCATTCAAAAATTTGGGACGCATATAGTTGTTGGTGTAAAAATGGGAGGGAAGGATGTAATTTATTTGAAACAACAACATTCATCAAACTTACAAGCCATTGATGTTCAAAAACGATTGAAAGAGATGTCTGACAGTCGATTTCTTGATGCAAATGGCCAATCTGACATTAGCTTCAGGGATGCATACGGGAAGGATAAGGTGTTCCCCTAGCTTCTACATTTTCTTTGACTTTCACCTAACCTTGCATATTTCCTATGTAACATTAGCGATCACTTAACTAGTATCTAGTCTTACCGTAATCTGCTACTTCTACAATATTTTGTACAATCCATGTCTGTGGTTTGGCAGTACCAAAGGGGCTTCAGCTTTTGATCACTAAAAGTAGATCATAGACTCACTCCAAGTTCATTATTTTGAATTTTTGAAAATGACACCTGCTGTCATGTATTTGTCAATTTGTTTAGACAGTAGGCATATAAAGGGCCAAGGTATTTGCCAGTAGCCTTATTCTCAGTTTCTTTCTTCCAAGAGGCAAGAGCTATTTGTCTTTAGGTTGTCACTTGAATTTGAACATCATATCTTGATGTTTATGGCTGTCATATATGTTGGGTGCAATGGGTGCTGGTGTGTTTTATTAGCTCAGTGATTTAGTTTTTTTCATGCCATGCAGAGTGACAGAAGAGAGCAGCGACTGAGATTTGTGGATTCCAATCCACTAGATTCTTACGCTTCGAAGGAGGTATAGGTCTTTCTGTTGATACAATTTATATCGATGTTCATATGACAAGTCTTATTATATTTACTGGTTGTGATTGTTTCAGGATTTGGTAATGATGCCCAAGCGAAGAGGTGGAAGGGATAGAGATATGATTTCTCACAGCGAGTGGCTGAATAGTGTTCAAGCAGAACCTGATGTTATCTCAATGTCTTTTATACCTATTACTTCACTGCTGAATGGAGTCCCTGGAAGTGGATTTCTGAATCACGCAATCAATTTATACCTTCGTTGTAAGTACAAATTCTCACCCTTCCGAGCTGCCGAGTAATTTATCCGTCTCTCAGTTAACCTAGAATCATGAAATGTTGAAAGTTCAAATTGCATAATATTATTAATATTAAGAAAAGTCTGGATCTTCCGCACTAGCACTTTAGTTGTGTGCTAATTTTAATCATTATAGAACAAGTTCACTGTCATGTACACCATCCGGGCTTTCTCTCATGGGCTTTGGGCCGACCCTTTCTTGGGCTGCGGGACTAAAGGGTTGGAGTATATATAACAGGAGGAGCGGACACATGAAAGGCAGCGAATAGAAATGAATCAAGACAGTAGCCTTCTTCCTCCACAAGTCCATCTCGTTCCCCACCTCATGCTCTGCTGATCCCAGTCTCAAACTCTGATTTTCGACTTCCCAGTCTCCAATTGTGGCGTATCTCGTGTCAATCCTTGTATCTCAATCCATTCACAGGTTGGGATATGACAGTTTGGTATCAGAGCTTGGTTTCATTCCTCATCTTCCACTGATTTGATCGATAAACCCAATGGAAGGGTTGGTGATTTCAAGTACCGTGATTCCTGCCGGAGATTTGATCAACGGGAAGAATAAGCCAGAAGTTGTTGCCATTGCCATGGAGTTTTCGGAGTTTTGGCAAATATGGAGGAGTTGAGTTCTAAGGCTTGGACCGCATCCTCAAGTCTCCCTCGACACCATCCACACACATCAACACCGCAACCTCGTCTCCACTCGCAGCCTCAACTGAGGGCACCTGCATGGAGTCAGATGCAACACACAGGACATCTGCGTCTACTATGTATTCGACTCTGCCTCAACCAAGACACAATCGAGCCGAGTGTACCGTTCACCCTGATGGGAAGTGTGACCACAGCCGTGACGAGGCCGCTCTCTACTTGGCGACTGTCCTGCCTACTGCATCGCTGCAAGACAGGGTGGGACAACTAAGTGCACTTTGAGGTGTTCGACGGTACGCCTCAGAGGATAAGAAATCGGGCGAAGCTTCACCGTTTCGTCAAGTGGGTATCGCGAGTGTGCATCGTGCAACGCCCTGTGCGCATGGCCCTGAAGAATAAGCTTCACAACTCTTTGACCACGCCATCACCACCTCCACTGACGCCACGCCCACCAGACCATCTGGTACATCACATGTACCCGTGTTCATCCCGTCAGCCACCTGCTCCGCCTCGCCCTCTAGATCCACTCAGGCATTGAGTTAGTGACTACACGCATGACACTTGATGCCTTGATTCTCATACTGCACACGCAACACAACTCAGTTCTGAGCAGCAGAAGCATGGGGATAGTTATATTGTGGAGAATCCATTGGGTTCACTTAATTTCTATGAGATAGAGGAACCCAAGTTACTGATGGAATGTAATCAAGATATTTTGTTGGCTGCATATCATGTCTGTGACAATCTTCCATCATGAAGGAGAAGTGAGTTCAGTCCTCGATATAAAGGGCAACAACAAATAGTGTGGATGCTCAGTGATACTAGACAAAGGGGGTTGTCAGACCATATCAAACAGTGATATATGTGCTTGCCCCTTAACTTTGCAAGTGAAAATTATGAGTTGACTGCACAACCCACTCATGTCTTCAGCAATTTAATATATCTAGTGGAGAAGAGAGGTAGACTGTCAGTGCATAATGATGAAATGACAAAGGGATGGTATCTTGGAAACAAATTTCAAATACCTGAAGCCACATGTGGATTGGTATACATTGGACTGAGTGGATGCAGGGAAGAAGCTCTTCTGTCATGTTGACTTATGGTGCAGCATTGGCTATGTGCGAAACTTATCTTACCAAGCTCTTGAGTTGTGGTAAAATAATTGGGGAGCAATAAAAGCTGAGTGCTGCATATCAATCTGCAAGCACATGCATAAAATTGGATCACTGTGATGTACTTCTTTTGGTGCCATTGCTTCCTGTCTGTTGGTACTGCACAATATGAAACACAACAAGGAAGGCTATGGATATTGCAGAAAAGTGCTATTTTTCAGTGCTGTCTGACTATCTACCCCAGTATAATTGTTGCCTAGTGAAATTCTGAGATTATATTGGCAAGCAATGTTACACACACTATCTTGGCAGATGGCCAGAGCTGTATATGGTTACAAAGCATCAAGATTTCAGTTCATCTTCACATGCACTTCTCAACTGTTGACTGCTGGTTCAAATTCTCTAGTTGGCTGAAAGTATTGTACAGTTGTTGGCCATCTGTAGGATTCTTTTATTCTCTGCATCGCCTACGTGGTCACAACTTGACTTCAGAACCACAACTGCACATGGCATGTTATCATTTCTTGCTTGAAACTATATCACCATGGCAAAGAAATGCCTTCAGTCCGGGACCAAGCACTCTTGCGAAGTGTAAGGAGCAGCATTTGGCTAGGCTTCATCTGCAGGTTAAGAACCAGCTTACAGATGATACGGTGCAACACGATTCTGCAGATACCATGGGATCCCGGTATTGTGCGTTTGAAGCGGCTTGGGGGCAAGTCGGGATTTAAGGGGGGCGAGAGTGTCATGTACACCATCCATTGGACGTGGACCAGGCTTTCTCTCATGAGCTTTGGGCCAACTCTACTTGGGCTGCGTGACTAAAGGGTTGGATCATACAAAACAGGAGGAGTGGACACATGAAGGGCAGATAATAGAAATGAATCAAGGCAGCAGCCTTCTTCCTCAACTCCATCTCGTTCCCCACCTCATGCTCTGCTGATCGCAGTCTCAAATTCTGATTCTTCTACTTCCCAGTTTCCAGTTTCTGGTGTATCTCGTGTGAATCGTTGTATCTCAATCCATTCACAGGTTGGGATGTGATAGTCACTCCTTTGAGTTTCTCACTATTTTTGGTCCAATAGCATCCCTGTTGTCGGTTTATAGTTCATGGTTGTGTCTAGAGTTGCAACTTTGGAAACGAATTTCCTTTCTCTATATTATATATTGTTGGGTGTAACTTCTCTATAATCTGCTGAGGACTTAAGAACTTGCACCCTTGGCCAGCCTAACAACCAAACAGGAGAGGGAGCTGACTTTGTTTTAACGAAGTCCCTATTGTTTAGTGATTCTTAGGAAAAGGTGCTCCATGGGAATGTTTATAAGAAAAATGGTGTTCTGCTTTGTTCACCTACTTCACTCTATATATTTTTGTCTGTTCTGCTAAAATACCACTCTGTTTAGCACATGGTCACATCACCAGCCTGCCTTTGTGAGGGTCTATCTTTTTCTCCGTTTGTAGTCATATTTAATATAACTGCAAATCATTCACTGTTATGTTTCATTATGGAGTCTTAACGCCATCAAATTCCTAGCTGATAATGAGTTGCTAATGAAGTAAAAGGAATAGTGCCGCTTTCAAGGAGGCTCGAGCTAGCAAACAACATTATTTTTCAGTATTTCACTGCAATGAATAGAATGGATGATATATTCATAACTAGGTGATATATTTGAATTTCATGCAGATAAGCCACCAATTGAGGAATTGCACCAGTTTTTGGAGTTCCAGCTTCCAAGGCAATGGGCACCTGTTTATAGCGACCTCCCTCTGGGTCCTCAGAGGAAAAGGCAAAGCAGTGCATCTTTGCCAGTAAATTTTATTGGTCCAACGCTTTATGTTTGTACCAACATGGTATGCCCACTTTTCCTATTGTCATAGTTGAAACAATGTTCATCTATATATATCCTTGGTTGTATACTTTGTTACATGGTAACATGATCTCTTGAACGTGACATGGAAAGTAGCCATAGATTAGCATGTCTTGGAGATAATATGTCTCCTGTTTGTGTGTCCATTCAAATTCTTCTGTGCAAAGAATTTTTAGTAGTTATCTTTCCATAAACAACCTGATCGTTCGCATAGACAGTTGATCTATCTGATGGCTGATGCTCACAACTCACAACTGAAGTCGGATCACATGGGCAGATGATTATGAACCAATTATACACGAGAATGAGATCTAGACAGAGGGATACGATAATGCATTAAAAAAGCTAAATCAACAGTACATAGGGTATACACTGTGGTAGGTATTCATAAAGATAAATAGGTAAAAAGTTGAGTGGGAAAATTCCAGTGTACAATAGTGAACCGCAAAAACCTGAAATTGGAAAAATATTGAGCCTAGTACTCTTCTAATCCAACCATGGTGGCACTATCAAACCTAGAAGTGCTGATCTATTTATTTGGGTTTACATCAGGCCAATTTCTCATGTTGCCTATGGATGGCAGGATTTAAGTTGTACTCCCTCCATTCCTCAGCATAGGGCGTAAAAAAAAATCCTTTTCTACCCGGAAATATCCCTCCCTTTCGCTGGAATAGAGGAGATGCCGTGCATGCATGCGCATGCTTATTGGTTGTGCATGGCTGGCACCTAGAATCGAGGAGACATTGGCCAACAAAGGAGAAAGAGAAATAGTTATAGGAAGCTATTAATCAGGGGCACGAAGGGAAAATCCGTCCTCTCTTCGGCTCTCCTTAATCCATGCGCTGAAATTTTTATGCCTTGACCAAAGAAACGGAGGGAGTATTTCATAATGATGAAAATGGAGATATTGTTAGAATAGTGCATACATGAATGCTGTTAAATTGACAATTTAGAATTTTAAGATACCTGAACTATGAGTGCTACAAGTTATCGATTTCGGCAATTGCACACTATTTATGGAATATACTCTTGACGAGCTAAAAAGAAAAAAAGAAAAAAAATACTTCTTATTAATAACGCAGTCTTATCTATGTAACAGTTTCCAGTCACCTGTGTTTGAGCATCTTCTTTTGGTGCAGGTTGATGTGGGCAAAAGACCAATCACGGGACTCCGGCTGTTTCTTGAAGGAAAGAAGAGCAACAAATTAGCTATCCATCTCCAGCATCTCTGCTCTCTTCCTCAGATTATTCAGCTTGAGGATGACCCTTACAACAAGCATAGTCCAGAGGCATACGACCGCAAATACCTGGAACCAATTGGATCGTGGAAGCGCTTCTCCCACGTCTGCACAGCACCGGTGGAGTCAGAAGATTCCTCCATCGTCACTGGAGCACAGCTAGAAGTGATCAGCCAGGGATTCAAGAAAATCCTGTTCCTTCGCCTCACTTTCTCGAAAGTCCTGAATGCCGCCCCTGTCAGGCAGCCCGAGTGGGAAGGGTCTCCGAACCTGATCCAGAAATCCGGCCTCATCTCGACACTGATAAGCACACATTTCTCCATGGCAGCCCAGAAGCCGATGCCCCGCCCCGCTGATGTGAACATCAACTCGGCGGTGTACCCTGGCGGCCCTCCCGCCCCAGTGCAGGCCCCGAAGCTGCTCAAGTTTGTTGACACCACGGAGATGATGCGTGGGCCACAGGACCTGCCAGGCTACTGGGTGGTCTCAGGCGCGAAGCTGCACATGGAGAGGGGGAAGATCTCCCTCCGGGTACGATACTCGCTCTTGACAGCCATGCTGCCGGACGATGAGGACCAGCTCGATGACGAGTTTTAGAACATGGGAAAAACAATCCATTCTTTTTAACGTGCGGGTAATTGCGAAAGCGCAGACGGATGAAAGGTTTATGATTTTCATTTCGTCTGTGCTCTCCTTGTTGGGTTCTGTTCTATACAAATGCATTTTATGGTTTGGAAACATGTAGTCGTGCAGAATGGGGTTCTCTGTAGTGAATGGAGGGAGAGAAAAAAATTGCTGCTGTTGTGGCGTGGACTTGAGTTGACTAGGGTCAGATGACAGATGAAATTATTTGTATATACAAAGTGGAACATGATACTGTTTTTTTTTGGTTGTGTGGCACTGAGTGCGTCAATCTTTCCCAGTGCCGCTTTGTTTCGAGTATTATTCATCCGTCTTACCCCCCAAAAATGTAATGCTTGTTCTAAGAAAATCAATATGTTTGTGGTGCTTATGATGTTTTCTTCGTTTTTGTTTTTTCCTTCTCTTTTAAGAATGCATTTATTGTTTTGGTTGGGGAGACGGTGCGGCTTTTTTTGATACATCACTAGATTTTAACATCGTGTTACTTCCTCCGTTTCACAATATAAGTCTTTTTAGCGAACTATAAACAACTTTCTAAAAAAACTTATAGTATGAAAATTATTTTTAAAATAAAGAAGCAACATCTCGCTGCAAGACTTATCACACGTTACAAAATTAATTTTGAGTACATTAAACATGGACCAATCTACTCCTATGGCCCGATCTGTGGAAGCGGAACATCTTGCTTGTGCCTCTCAAAACATCTTGCTTGTGCCTCTCAATATGGTAAACTATTTTTTTTTGCGAAATTCCATTATTAAAAATCATCAGTAGCAAGTAGCAGTACAAAGAGGGCTAAAGTAATAAAAATTATAGATAGGTTCATGGACCACCTAACGATGACTACAGACATCAACGCGAGAAGGCGCGTTGCTGTCTTCGCCCCTCCATTGCCCGAGTCAGACAAATCTTGTCGTAGTACAGACTGTTGTAGCAGACAAACAGAAAGTCATCGTGCTAAGACCCTAATGGACCAACACACCAGAGCAACTACCATCACCATGACAATTGTAGATCGAAAAAGAATGACCTGAAAACGCACCAATAAAACAAAAACCGACCGGATCCTTAGAGATCCACAAGACAAACGACCCCACACGCCCTCCAGCGGCGCTAAACGCACCACCGGAAGAAGGATAGGGCGGATAGGACTTTATTCTGACTCCAGGATGTAGCCGTCGTCTCAATATCCCGAGAAAGACATAAATAACAGTACAAGTAGAAAAACGAAAAACCCTCCTGCTGATGAGAGGGCGTGGCCCGCCACACCTCCGAGACCCCAAGGCCACCAGAGGCGTAGCGGACCGGTGACATCACTAACAAAGAAGAACAGGGAACCTAGATGGATTTTTAGGCTGCCGCCGCCACGGCCTGATCTCCTCATGTACTTATTCGTATCCTTGACTTCTCCGTGTCTACAAATGTGAAGTCGAAGCTAGTCTCTAATATGGTAAACTATTCTAACCGTATTCCTTTTGTTGCGATCTTTTTTCTTCACTAGATCAATTTTTTTTGAACCATGCAAGAGAATTGCATATCAAATATATTATAGATTAAAAAAGACCAAAGTTCAATAGGTCCTGGCCTGACTCACAAACACTCACACTGCCGCTGAACATGACCAAAGTTTTACAAAGACAATTAGTGGATGTCTAGAATAAACGTTCATGGGTCGCTTTTGCCCACATGTTCGTTTAATCGAGTCAAGGATTTTATGAACCGGCATGGAGATCTTCTCAAGCACCATTCGGTTTCTTTCTATCCATATGGACCAAATCATTAACATGACCAGCGTGTCCAGTGTGTTCTTTTTTTTTTTGCCCTGTTGTGTATCTCTGGCATCACTCCACCAGGCATTTAACAACCCGCTACAAACTAGCCCAACTAAGAACAGAGTTCCAAATAATATGGACGACCGCACACCCTATAAACAAGTGCTTGACATGTTCGTGCTCTAGATCACAGAACACACATTTTTTGTTCTGAGGAAGATCCCTCTTGGCGACTCTGTGGGCGGTCCAAACCCTTTTTCGGACGATCAGCCACACTGCAAATTTGCATCTTAGCAGTGCCCAAGATGGCCAAATGGCCATGTCTACATCGCAATTAGTAGAGCCCCAAAAATAGGCTTTGTAAACTGATCTAGAGGAAAACTCTCCTTTTGGTTCCCAACGCCCAAACCCACTCATCTTCTCTGTTAGGATCAAGCTGAAAATCTCTCAAAGCTTCAACGGCATGTAAAACTTGTTTAAAAGTCTGAATGTTCATAGGTTTCTGAATATCAGCTAACCAAGTGCTATTAAGCAGAGCTTCAGCCAATTTGTGCGCTTGGATTTGGTGGTCGGTTGGATAAACATCATGAGCGATGTCTTGAATGGTTTGTCCCAACAGCCATTTGTCTGTCCAAAAGTAGCTTTTATTTTCATTGGCTACTGTAACTTGGGCAGCTGCGTTGAATATATGCATCTGTCAGTTTCGTTCTAAAGAGTTGCCAAGTTATTCTAGGGACAATCGTCCGAATTTCTCAGCTTCCAAGCCCAACAAAGACGTAGAGCGGTGTCCATCTATTCTAGGGTTTCAGTCCCTTTCCACAAAAAAGCCCTACGAATCTTGTCTATGGCCTTGAAAATCCATGGGGGAGGATCAATGGACATCAAATGAAAAATTGCGATGGCCGATAGCACTTACTGTACCAGAATTAAACAACCACCATGTGTTAGAAGATGAGTTCTCCAAGACGCTAATCTGTTCATGATTTTTTATTAAAATTCGAAAATATTCCTCCCGCAACAAGGTCGCCATCTGCGCCTCGTCACTACAGGAAAACGATTTTTTACTGGGTATTAAAAATACACAGCAAAGGCCAAAATACACTCGGCAAACATTTGCCGTGTATTTACACTCGGTAAAAAGTTCACAGCGTACACCCCGCCGGTAAACACGACTTTGCCGAGTGTTTAACTCCCGGATACTCGGCAAACATTTGCCGAGTGTCTATCAGCCGCACACTCGGTAAAATAATGCGTTCACGGCGCGTCTGCTGAAGACGGCGTCAAGCCTTTGCCGAGTGTTTCTGACAAACACACAACATAGTGTTTGCCGAGTGTCTCCTAAGGTAATACACGGCATAGACTTACTCTTTACCGAGTGTTTTTCCTGGGATACACGGCAAATACGTACTCTTTGCCGAGTGTCTCTTATGATAATACACGGCGTAGACTTACTCTTTGCCGAGTGTACTGCCTGACATACACGGCAAATTACGCACTTTTTGCCGAGTGTTTTTCCTGGGATACACGGCAAAGTCCACAAAAATTTGGCAGGTTTATGCTGTTTTTTATTGTACCCTGCATTTTAAAACAAATCTGGACAAACATAATTCAAATGCACTAGTAAATCAAACATATATCACAGCAGACATATATCACAACAAGAATTCACATAATAGGTTCACAAGTGCACTAGTACATCAAACATGCATACAAAGTTCACAAGTTTAACAAACACTTGAATTCAAGTTCACATATCCATCAACACAACCAAGTGGCACACAAGTCCTCTAGCATGTGGTACATATCTCCATCAACGGCGACCATGTTCCGCCACAACATAGGCTTCCTTGATGTAATCCTACAAAGTGCAAAACACACAAGCATGAGTAAAAATGATGCAATCTTATAAAGTTCAAACTAGGTATATATATAGCTATATGGTAAGATGATTCTAACAAACATATTTACATGATACTAATAAGGTAAATTTAGCACTAGCATAATTGTAATTTATTATCTATGTAGCTATATGGTAAGAATATTGACATGATTCTAACAAGGTATAGTTTTGCACAAGCAAATTCAAATTTGTTATCTATGTAGCTATATGGACTTGGTATGTATATGGTAAGATGATTCTCCGAAGAATATTAACATTTGATTCTAACAAGGGTATATTTGGAACAAGCATAAAACTTGGTATCTATGTAGCTATATGGTAATGAATTGGTATAATTTGACACAAGATGTATACAAACAAGAAATTGACGAAGAGTGTGGGAACTCACAAAGTTGCCTCCTAATGTTCGGGTTGTCCAGAGTCGGCATGGGCATGCTCGTAGTGGCAGGAGTCACAGGGCTTTCATCCTCCGGAGGGGTCGGCTTGTTGGATCCGGCCGAAGGCATTCCCTATAAAACATGGTAAACGGTTATGAGACGGTAAACATGTGATAATAAGATGGACTACTGAATAGATGCAACACGGCTTACAAATTGGAAGTTCATCGAAGGCAAAGGAGGAAGAACAGGAGGAGCTGTGCCATTCGCAGAAGCTAAGAGCTGTAAATGCAATTTCAGAAGGTAAGTTTTACAAGTTGAATGGAGTTAGCCATCCAGTCTTATGGGAAAAAACTCACATTAAATTGCGCATCATAGGCTTCGAACCTAGCATGCATTGCCCGTTGTTGCTCAACCCACATCTCCTGCATTTGGAGAACCTTTTGCTCAGCCTCCTCTCGCTTTCGGCGATCCTCCTCTAGTTGAGCCTACATAGTGTTATCACAATTTCATCATCATCGTTATAATGCAAACATATAGTCAACTATTGTATGATCAATGAAGAGGACCATACCTGCATCCTGCTATACATGACCGAGTCTCGTGCAACTTCGACCCACCCAATATCAGGTATTCGTCTCACTTTGGCAGGGTCAAACCAATGGCATTTGAATATAACTGGTTGATGCTTGTAACCAGATCCATAGTCAAGCTGGTATATTTCCTCGACCCTTCCATAGTAATGAAGTTTATCCTCCCCTTCAACCATGACTCCGCTATTTATTGTCTTCCGGTTGGCCCGATTCATGGTGTGTGAATGGGTATGGAAGCGGTACCCATTCACGTCATAAACATGTAATGTCTTGACAGAATACCTAAAACCTTTGGCGATTGGTTTCAAATCAGGCCTCATTCCAACATCTGTTCGTCCCTATATTGGAAGATTAGGAGAAGTTTGATGTATTAGTTGTAGTACAAGTTCTACTTCTTATAATGTCAGCACTAGAAGCCAGGTTAGATGCAAAAACTACCTTTTCCCCAAACCAACCAACGAATCCACCATCACATCCATTATGGAAAAGCTGTAAAGCTTCGGCATCGGTAGGCACATCTGATGTTTCTTTCAAATAATCAGTACTTAGGGTGTGTTTGGGAGAGCTCCACTCCACTTCACTCCACTTCAACTCTAAACTCCACTCCACCAAAGTGCTCTAGAGAAGCCAAAATAGTGTTTGGCTCATAAAGTAGCTTCAGATTCAGATTAGAGCGTTTGTGTGAAAATGCATGTAGTACCCACTCATTTCCTTTATTCTTTAAAATTTTCCTACTGATCGGGTACGTGATAGAAAATAAAAATATCACATGTGCACATAATATATCTGTACTGGTCTAGTAGTAGCAAAGAAACATTTCAGCTGAATATCCATTATTTTCGCAAAGAAATAATCATGTAGTATTCAGACCATCTACCCCAACTAATCTTGCTATCATTTTTGGAGGAATAGCAAGAGAACAGTAGTAGATTTGCTTCTGTACTGGTCTAGTAGTAGCAAGATAGACAAATTTTCTTCCTAATGTTAAATACACATTGTCAATAACCTGTGCCCGTCCATGTATAATCGGATGTTTCTAGTTCAAACAAATTTGCATGAATTATTCAATAGACAAAATCTGGAAACTCACCCGAGCGGTGGAGCTCCTGGTTCTCTTCCTGATGGTGGCCTTGGTGGTGTAGCTCCTGGTCCAGCGGGGAGTTGGCGGCACGGGCAGAGGAGAGGTCGAAGCCGGAGCAGGGGCCAGGGCCGGCCGGAGTAGAGGCCCGAGTGGGCGTCCCCAGCTGCGGGGCGGTGGGCCGAGCAGGGCGGCGGCGGGTGCTTACCCGGGAGCCATTGGAGGCGGCGGTCCGGAGCAGCGCGGCGGCTGCGGTCACGAGCAGCACGGCGGCCGCGGTTCCGAGCAGCGCAGCGGCGGCAGTCCGGAGTAGGGAGCGGCGGCGGCACGCAGGGGGAGAGGATGGGCGACAGGGAGAGTGCGTGTTGGATTTGGATTTTTTTACCAGCGTATGCTTGCGATTTGGACTTGACCGTGTATTATCGATCTAGGTCATTTTCTTTTCTTTGCCGTGTATTCATGTCCAAGACACACGGCAAACACATGGTCCGTACCACCAAAACAGCCCGATATAAATTCAATTTATTTACTCTCTTCCATCCATATTATTTGAATTGAATTTATCAAAATTTAGATGAACCTATATATTAAATAGTGTCTATATTCTTCCAAATCTAGACAAATTTGAGTCAACTAATATAGGTCGGAGGGAGTATCAAACTGTAAGCATTCTTGTCATCAAAGTTTATGATATTTTTCAAGGGTATATATAGTAATCAATTTTTCTATCAAGGGTACAATATCTAATACTCATGATTTTTTCATTTTTCATTTTTTATTTTTCCTGCCGAATCGGCATGACGTGGGTCCGATTTAAACTACGGGTAGAGCGCATGTATGCGAGGGAGGACACATGCAAGCACCCGGAGACTAGTAGGTTTTGTATGTTTCAACATAGCACGACACTTTCATGCATGTTCTAGGGCCACATGTAGGTCTTTGAGGTATTCCGATGCCCGGGAACACGGCTTGCTACGGAACCCTGATCTGCGGGCCTCGAATCGTCTACCCCCTAGACATTCTTCTGATGGGGTAGCCCGGCATAGCTCTCTCTTGTTTTGTGTTTGTTTAGGTCATAGGATGATGTGAAACCATGTTGGTTCACAAGGTGAGGCAGTATCCTACCCGGTTTCACCAGAACAGGGAATTTTCCCTTTTTATAAGTCCAGAACCTTCACTTCTAGGTTAGAGCGCATGCATGCGAGGGGGACACATGCAATCACCCGAAGACCAGTAGGGTTTGTATGTTTCAACATAATACCATACTTTCATGCATGTGCTAGGGCCACATGCAGGCCCTTGAGGTATTCTGATGCCCCGGAGCGCGGTTTGCTGCGGAACCCTGATGTGTGGGCCTCAGATCGTCTCCCCCTAGACATTCTTCTGATGGGTAGCCCGACATAGCTCTCTCTTGTTTTGTGTTTGTTTAGGTCATAGGATGACGTAAAACCATGTTGGTTCACAAGGTGGGCCACTATCCTACCCGGTTTCACCGGAACGGGGAGTTTCCCCTTTATACAAGTCTAAAACCTTCGCTTCTAGGTTAGAGCGCATGCATGCGAGGGGGGACACATGCAAGCACCCGGAGACTAGTAGGTTTTGTATGTTTCAACATAACACCACACTTTCATGCATGTACTAGGACCACATGTAGGTCCTTGAGGTATTCCGATGCTCTGGAGCGCGGTTTGCTATGGAACCGTGATCCGCGGGCCTCAGATCGTCTACCCCCCTAGACATTCTTCTGATGGGGTAGCCCGCCATAGCTCTCTCTTTTTGTGTGTTTGTTTAGGTCATAGTATGATGTGAAACCATGTTGGTTCACAAGGTGGGGCAGTATCCTTCCCGGCTTCACCGGAACAGGGAGTTTCCCCTTTATACAAGTCTAGAACCTTCGCTTCTAAGTTAGAGCGCATGCATGCGAGTGGGACACAAGCAAGCACCCGGAGACTAGTAGGCTTTGTATGTTTCAACATAACACCATAATTTCATGTATGTGCTAGGGCCAGATGCAGGTCCTTGAGGTATTCCGATACCCCGGAGCGCGTTTTGCTGCGGAACCCTGATGTGCGGGCCTCTGATCGTCTCCCCCCTAGACATTCTTCTGATGGGGGTAGCCCGACATAGCTCTATCTTGTTTTGTGTTTGTTTAGGTCATAGGATGACGTAAAACCATGTTGGTTCACAAGGTGGGTCACTATCCTACCCGGTTTCACCGGAACAGGGAGTTTCCCCTTTATACAAGTCTAAAACCTTCGCTTCTAGGTTAGAGCACATGCTTGCGAGGGGGACACATGCAAGCACCCGGAGACTAGTAGGTTTTGTATGTTTCAACATAGCACCACACTTTCATGCATGTTTTAGGGCCACATGTAGGTCCTTGAGGTGTTCCGATGCCTCGGAGCGCGGTTTGTTGCGGAACCCTAATCTGCGGGCCTCGGATCGTCTACCCCCCTAGACATTCTTCTGATGGGGGTAGCCCGACATAGCTCTATCTCTTGTTTTGTGTTTGTTTAGGTCATAGGATGATGTAAAACCATGTTGGTTCACAAGGTGGGGCAGTATCCTACCCGGTTTGAGTGGAACAGGGAGTTTCCCCTTTATACAAGTCTAGAACCTTCGCTTCTAGGTTAGAGCGCATGCATGCGAGGGGAGACACATGCAAGCACCCGGAGACTAGTAGGTTTTGTACGTTTCAACATAGCACCACACTTTCATGCATGTGCTAGGACCACATGTAGGTCCTTGAGGTATTCTGATGCTCTAAAGCGCGGTTTGCTACGGAACCTTGATTTGCGGGCCTTGGATCGTCTACCCCCCTAGAAATTCTTCTCATGGGGGTAGCCCGACATAGCTCTCTCTTGTTTTGTGTTTGTTTAGGTCATAGGATGATGTGAAACCATGTTGGTTCACAAGGTGGGGCAGTATCCTACTCGGTTTCACCGGAGCAGGGAGTTTCCCCTTTATACAAGTCCAGAACCTTCGCTTCTAGGTTAGAGCACATGCATGAGAGGGGGGACACATTTAAGCACCAGAAGACTAGTAGGTTTTGTATGTTTCAACATAACACCATACTTTTATGCATGTGCTAGGGCCACATGCAGGTCCTTGACGTATTTCTATGCCCCGGAGCGCGGTTTGCTGCGGAACCCTGATGTGCGGGCCTCGGATCGTCTCCCCCTAGACATTCTTCTGATGGAGGTAGCCCGGCATAGCTCTCTCTTGTTTTGTGTTTGTTTAGGTCATAGGATAACGTAAAACTATGTTGGTTCACAAGGTTGGGCACTATCCTACCCGGTTTCATCGGAACGGGGAGTTTCCCCTTTATACAAGTCTAAAACCTTTGCTTCTAGGTTAGAGTGCATGTATGCGAGGGGGACACATGCAAGCACCCGGAGACTAGTAGGTTTTGTATGTTTCAACATAGCACCACACTTTCATGCATGTTCTAGGGCCACATGTAGGTCCTTGAGGTATTCTGATGCCCTGGAGCGCGGTTTGCTATGGAACCCTGATTTGCGGGCCTCGAATCGTCTACCCCCCTAGACATTCTTCTGATGGGGGTAGCCCGACATAGCTCTCTCTTGTTTTGTGTTTGTTTAGGTCATAGGATGATATGAAACCATGTTGGTTCACAAGGTAGGGTAGTATCATACCCGGTTTCATCGGAACGGGGAGTTTCCCCTTTATACAAGTCCAGAACCTTTGCTTCTAGGTTAGAGCGCATGCATGCTTGGGGGACACATGCAAGCACCCGAAGACTAGTAGGTTTTGTATGTTTCAACATAACACCATACTTTCATGCATGTTCTAGGGCCACATGCAGGTCCTTGAGGTGTTCCGATCCCCCGGAGCGCGGTTTGCTGCGGAACCCAGATATGCTGACCTAGTTTGAAACGGGCATAAGAAATTCTAAAACGGTCCGAACAATATGAAAAGTTGTGTGGAGTCATTTTATGTGACATAGTTACAAAGGAAAAATATCAAACCATGTGAAACCTTCAAGTTTAGTGGGGCTTGAGCCTAGCTAATTTCAACATAGACCCACCTCGGCCCTAATCCTATTTTCCTACTATTTTACCGTGTATCTGATGTAAACACTCGGTAAAAACTAAGACACACATCAAATTACGTGTTTACCGAGTGTTTTAGACTAACACACAACAAAGTTTTAACATACACAGCATAGGGGCGTTTCAAACACTAAGTTTTTTGGCGCGCGCGGAAGAAGAAATTTGGCGTGAACTATTACTGTGTGTACTTTTGAGGACACTCGGTAAACCGTAACGCCGTAAGCTGTGCCGTCAACCACGGGCGGGTAGGACGCGTGGCAGGATGGTTTGCCGTGTATCCATCTTTTGCCGAGTGTTTTGAAGGTTATTACCGTGTATGTGTGTGTTTACCGAGTGTTTTCCCGGTGCATACACGGCAAAGAGGTAACTTTGCTGTGAGTTACCTGTTTGTCAGGTGTCATGCGTGCGATACACGGAAAATAGCTGTTTGCCGAGTGTCCGGGATTTAAACACTCGGCAAAGTAAAAAATACCCAACAAAATCTCGATTTCTGGTAGTGCGTCTTCGCCGTCTACGATAAGAAATCGACGAGTCCCCGCCTTCTCTGCTTGCCGCTCCGACAGCAGGAGAGGGTGGGGACCTCGGATCGGCACTCGGCGTTGTAGAAGGGTCCCTAAAGTTAAAGTTTGGTTAAAAAGCATCGACGCTATGGTGGCTATGGCGACGTTGTGCGGGATAAGAATAAGGTATACTTGCCTCCTCGTTCACCTTGTCGGCGGCGATCTCGCATGTGGCGTTGAGGAGGGCGGGGATTCGTCTGGTCGCTGCTTCAATGGAGTGGTTGATCTCGTCTAGCCTACGTGTGTTATATGTTTGGTGTTTGAAGCTTTAGATCAATTCAAGTATTCAACGACGACTTCGGCTCTGAGACACTGGTCCTTATGGGGCACGTGCACGAAGACTTCCCGACTGTCATCAACAACGTTAGGTCGATTCTGGTAAGGGAACGGTGCCATCGGGCGTGTCGGTGGCTCGCTCTGCTGACAATAGTGATCGTTATGTGGTCCAAGAATATCGATGCCATTTTTATCAAGTTTGATGTGCCTTGTACTTCTTGTGAACTCATGGAATAGATCAAAATCTTGCAATTGAGAAAAAGAAAAGAGAATATTCCTTTTTATTTTTCCGAGGCAAAGTGGAAGTCCTAAATAGGTGATCAACAAGCTACAAATCTTGCAATTGAGAAAACTTCACTATGGGCGTGTTTGGTTGTTCGGCCCAAATTTCTCGTTTTTCCTACTTGGCCTAGTGGATGCTTCATGAGGGGAGATTGGGCTTAGGCCAAGTTAGGCAGTTCATTGGTGCTCATATCTAGTTTTTCGGCAATTTTGACAAGTTTTTTGGTTGCCAAGATAACTGATTTTATTCCGTTTGAGGCAAATTTCTACATGTTTGGCTGCTCGTAACATTACATAGGCAGCAAACTGAACTAACAGTTTCAAGCAAGCGGCAAATGAAACTCGCAATACCAAATTACCATCCTAGATACTAGCAAATATGAGACGATAATGTTACCTAGCTACTAGCAAATGATAGTTCACCATAATATTACCTAGCTACTACAAATGAATGTTTTACACCCACGTCAGGGGTTATTCATGGAACACACGAGCAGCACTTCAACAAACCATCTTGTTCATCTTCTTCAAATCTTGTAGTTGCCTCTCATCGCCCACATATCGAGTGCCCACTGTTGTCTCATGCTTTTCCAAGCAGCACAATCATTATGGGAAACATCATGGCCACCGTCAGTGTCATTGTCGCCAGGAATGACATCTTCCTCCTCCAGGAAGTACTCATCGGCGCCAAATTGCAGAATTCAGTTGTGCAAAATATAATAGGCAAGAACAAGCTTAACTTGGGTGGAGAAAGAGTGCAAAGGCTTCTGATCAAGGATCTTAAACCCGTTCTTCAGAGCAGCGAAGACCCTCTCAACCATGACTCTAATGCTAGAGTGCCTAAGATTGAAAAGTTCTTCCGGAGTCCTTGGGTAGTTCCTAGAGAGAACTAGTTGAGATGGTACCTTGTTGATCTGAAGGGTGGCAGAATTCCAGGCTGGCCGGCATACCCGGCATCTGCAAGGTAGAATTTTCCGTCAGGGAGCTTCATGCCATCAGGTCTGCTAAGGCTGTCTGCCAGAATCGTCGCATCGTGGGCAGATCCTTCCCACCTGGCAAGCACATATGTAAACTTCATGTCGAAATCAACAGTGGCAAGCATATTCTGACTGGGGTAGTGCTTCCTCCCCCTATATGCAGCCTGCTCAGATTTCGGCACTCTAGCTATCACATGAGTGACATCAATTGCTCCAATACAATCCTGGCATTACAAAAATGTTAGCCGGCTGTCCAGTACAATCATACAAAGAAGAACATGCTAGATTTGCTCACCTTGAAAAAGGGGAACCATCGACCGTTGCCTTGTATCTTCGCGGGGGTTTGACCAGATGGCGGCTTGATCATCTTCTCTCTCAGTTCTCCAACAGCGTACAACACCTGATGGAAATAGCGGGAAATTGTCTCGGTTGATCTCCTCCACGTGCCGTGGATCACTCGAAATCTCTGGTTATAGCCTAGAACATGAAGAAACAGAGCAACCCGCTCTTCGATACAGCAGTTGATGCTGTCCTTGAGCAGCCCCCTAGACCTGAAAGTCAGCACAAGATGGTTAAATGGTGTTCTTCTCATCCTGAGCATGGCGATAGACTCCACATCGTTGTTGTTGTAGATGTAGTTCAGATTTTCCATCCTCTCTCTATCGCGCTGTATCAGGGGACCATACTTTATGGCCGACCTGTTATGCCTAGGAGCCGCTCTTCTGTAGATCAGGAACATTCATGCCTGAATCACAGCGACTAGAGAAGCTGCCTGGATGATAAGCTTCAGTTGATGGCCCTAAACGGAGTGGCAATGCGTAAACATGGTGTACATACTACCCTAATGTCGAGCTAACTACCTTGGTAAAAAAGATAGAGAGGATTCATGGTTGTTACGTTCATGCTGGTGGCCATCGAGGACCCGCCGCAGGCGAAGAAGAATACATGGGAGTAGTCGGCGGCACAGATCTACGAGCCAGTAGATGCCAGAGTCGGGTTGTAGACGCCAGTCGGTGCCGAAGTGTGCTTAGTAGCCGCTGACGGAGATCTAAATCGCCGCCGCTGCTGCCAAAACCGCCGCACAAGAGGAAAATGGGGAGGGATTTGTCTTCTAGTGGAAGGTGGCAGCATAAGAGGGAGGTAAGCCTACTTCGCGCCATACGGCGCTGCGATTCTTTCGGCTCCCGCCATCTGCCCGCTGCCTCCCCACGCACGCCGTTCCTCCCCTTGCGCTCGCCACCAGTGCCTGTCCCGGTGGAAACGCTCGATTTTGGCGTTCCTCCGGAGCCAGGATGAGAGGTGCTTTAAGAACCGTGCGGGCCAAATCCGCGGCACGCCGCGAGACACCAAACGGGCTTATTTCTTCCAGCCCGGTGCGAGAAACGGCAATCGAGCCAATCAAACACGCACTAGATCATTGGCACCGATGGCTACACCGCGGCATGTCGAGAACCAACGCGCATCAGCGGGATGGCTCTGCCGCCGCCAATCAGCGTCGATGGGAGCGAAAGGTGGGGGCGGTGCCTGGGCACTAGGGCCCCTCCCGTGTCGCTCAATCATACGACGCTTTTTTGAACGGGTACATATTTTATCAAACTGCACTCTTACATAATACTATTACTATTATAATCAAACAATCATTAGTCAATCGAAAGCAAACAACTGAATTAGCACGTAAACTAAGCAACACCGCACAAGAATGATGATCTAGAAAATATAACACATACTAGATTAATCACAAACAATCTCTTAGACGTGGTGGCCTTGGTGGTTCTGCTGCTTGGGACATGTCAGGATGCTAGCATGAGAGAGGAGAGCCCAGAGGTGGGTCATGAACTCCCCACCATTAGCGAGCTGCTCAATATGTCCTCTCACATTGTTAGATGGGGCGACGTAGAGGATTGTCTCTGCCCAGAATTCGGCCATCAGCTTCCAAATCGGCACTTGGCCTTGTATGCCCTCTAGCTCCATCCCAAGCGTCAACCCTTTGAAGAAGATGGTTTCATTCTCCTGGCCTTCTCTTGGACGGTCAATCACCTGCACTAGAATTCCCTGTCCTCTTGTCCTGAAGGGCCTGCAGGGTGCAGGGCCATTGTTGCTTCTTCCATCACCTTTTTAAATGTGAATTTGGTGTCAGCAGAGCTACCTGGGAGCAATTCTGGGAGAAAGGCCATTAGGTATGTAGAATATTTGGATATTTTGGTTGCAACTTGACGGTACTCTTGTTGGTCGCCCTCCACTGGATCAGGCAGGACAATTTCACAGTAGTTGGTGGCGATGTGCCAAATCAACATGCTGTCTGTCGGGTTCCAGTCCTCCCTCTTTAGTGTCCACAAGAACTGTGCATCCACCCCGTGGCGCCGCAGCGATGCTTCTCCATTGGTTAGATCACCATTACCAGTGGACTTGAGGGATGAAGCGATATCACGCTTCAAAATATCAGGCTACTTCACAAAATGCACAGTGCTACCCAAGTACTGGCATGTCCAAACCTTCCACACAACTTCATGGAAGAGCACCTGGAGTTGCCAAGTAACAAAATGGAGAAGTATATTTATGTTTCTCTGGGGCTCTTGCGGTTGCAAGGGAGACTTGTGCAAACGACAACACCCAATCACCGAGTACTGGCCTATCTCATTCTTCCAATACTTGAACAATCTTGGCTTTCTAAGCAGCCCGATAGGCTTACGAAGAAGAGAGTATAACAAGGCTTGGAATGAACCACTTCTGAGATGGTAGCATGCGAGGGATACCAAGGCCCAATCTGATGCCAAATAGAGTATGGTTTGTAGTATGTCCGCCATGATTAGTGCCCCCAGAATAACAAGGGTGATCATGGTATCTGTATTTCTGGTGCTCACTGCAACGATAGGGGTGCTTGCCCTGAGAATAGAGTAGTTTCTCCGGGAAACCAATACTCCAAGCACCGGAGTGAGTATGATCTTAGTAACGACGTTAATAAAGAAAATAATCTCATTCTCGAAGATAGATGCATATCTGGTGAAGAAGAAATCATTGAAGAAACCCAACTCGACCTCGATGACCCTGAAAGCTCTCTCATAGTTGTCATCACCATTCTCTGAGAATAGCAGCCCCTTGAGAACAAAATCACGAGTTTCTTGGCATGCAGCTTCGTAGCAATCGATCCCAAAGAATCGACGCTTGAGTAGGTGGAACAAAGAAAATGAAAGGCAAACATCTCTGAGCTGCGAGCCACCATTTGTTTCCCAGATCTTGTCGATGGTGATGATGTCCTCCCCTATCTTGTTCCTGTAATTGGCAACTTTGGCATCTTCGGTGCGGAGAGCATAGCCATTCCATCGAACGAGGTACTTGTAGCCCTTCATTCTAACCGGGTCGTAATCAGTGTGAGCACTACCTACCGGATCCCTGCTCCTCATATAGTCACCGACTGCTTTGCTGGGATCAGAGAAGTTGGCCATCCAGCAGGCAGCCACTCTGAGAAAATTAGTGTACATGATAATGCCAAATAGGATGTAGCAACACACGGAAATAGGCTGGAGCACGTACGACTCACTGTCAGGAGAGAATTGAGCAGGAGTAAGCAGAGGGAAGATGAGGCCAGCATAGAAATAAAGCTGGGGCAGCTGAAAGAAATGCTTCTTCCATTGCTTGTTCTCATCAAGATCATAGGCCGTGATGGAGTTGGTGCACCCAGCAACTAGGAACAGGGAAATAGCCCACACAGGATACATCGGGCTCTTCGCCGGAGAAGACCGCATCAGACCAAGTGTGTACGTAACGAGAGGGAAGGAAAGTGTATAAGCCACCCACACACCTCCTTGTATCACCATGTTGCTCGAGTGGCGCCTGTAGAACCCAAATATCAGCTGGAAAAACAACATGATTGTTGCTCCAACCACGAAAAGTTCAACTCGATCTACTGTTTCCCTTGGATTTGCCACCAAAGGGGGCGGTGGCGCTGCTGCTGCTTCCATTGTCTCTGCCATGCTCACTTTGCCTACTTGCGTTTTTCTACAGAGTATATATGTGCTGTTGAAAAGATGAAGGAAAAAAAAAACGGTTTGATTTCTTTCTCTAAAAAACACCTACAAGGATCAAAGTAAGGTATCCAATTCCATCCTTATTAAATATGATGAAAGCAAGCTGTCGGAACTCCCCTGCAAATAACGAATCCAACGCCGGCCACTCCTCCAAGTAAGGAATCTTTTCCTTTTTCTAGGCCTGCAATCATCTCGGTACCATTAGCTAAATGGAATTGCTCTCTTATGTTTTACTTCAGTCCTATACATGTGGTAGCGATCGATGAAAAAGGAGGTAGGCAGCATTTCAACCTGCGGAATAAAGGTTATCTCTATACATAATATTAGTACAAACTAGCAAGGTGGCCCTCGCACTTCATTTTTAATATACGAAAGTATAGGATAAATAAATTCACAGCTCATATTATGCAAATTTAAGTAATATGAATTATTAATCATCTTAAGTGATTTACTAATAAATGAAATATGTGCCTTGAGCATTTTTAATCATCTCCAGATCGTGGATGCATTCTTAATGTAATGCATTGTCGTGATATATTGAGATGCTGGTGTAATTTGTATCTTCTTGATATTAGTATACCCATCTCTCAAAAAGACGACTCCTTATGTTTTTCCTATCGAAAATAGGTTTTAACTGTAAGTTATTTAAAACTGTATGATAATAATTTATTCATGGAGACACCATAGTGTTGAGTATGTGTGTTATTTGTATACGTTATTACCTAAACATGTGGAATTAAAATTTTAATAGTGAGTTGTCTTCAGATGTAAAGCTACAAAAGTATACATGTTGTCATGTAAATATTTTTCAGGGCCACCAAATTAACCGCAAGATGATGTTTGGCTTATATATAGATAGGGTAGGAAGAAATATTCATAATGAAGTAAAACGAAAACTAATTCTTACTTGCTGACACCTATACTTAGGTTGATTAAATAAATATTTATTTTACTTGTGCAGAACTTTGCTCTTCTCAATTACTTCATCGGTCTAAAATATAAGACGATTCGAACACATTAGTCTCTAAAATGCATATTTTATTTAATATAAAAATAGACTTCGAATGTACTACTATATCTATATTTATATAAATCAAAAAATGATAAGATTTTTTACTACAAATTTCTAGAGCACCACTTATTTTGGAACAAAGGAAATATTATTATTATTACCCCTCCATCCCGAATTAATTATGACATATTTTTCTAGCCACACATGTATCTAGAGTCTAGACAGGGTTTAGTATGTAGATACATATGAATCTAGAAGACGACATCTAATTTAGGGCATAGGATGTATTTGTTTCCTTTCTCCCTGGTGTTATCCCTAACATAAAATAAACTCATTCTACTGTGTTGCTCATATTTATCTATAATTTTATGTAAATGATTACCAAGAAACTTAAGCTATCACTCAATTTACTATGCGATTGCAATGACATAACCTCTTGTTTTTTAAAAGGATTAGAAAAGATCGACCCAAATATGTCTCTATCCCTATAGCAGAAACCCTTATAAATATATATTGTTACATAGTTGTAATAAAAGATCTATTTTCAAATTGAGCGTGAACTATAAAAATTCCAAAGATATATAATCATAAAAAATAAACTATCTTTGTAGGAAACACATCTAACAATGTAACTCAACATTAATTTTAAATTTCTTGTAAATAAAAAGATAATATCTTATATGGATAAGGTGGAGGATATATAATTTATGATTCTTAGTTTTGGCAATTTTCTATTAGTTTGGATATATATTCCATCCATTACAAATACATGAAGTGGGTTTAGTCAAAATATTTCACCTTGACTATTCATATTTTTGTGCTTTTATTTGTTTTCTAGTTATCATCAAAGAACAACAATTTGGTGCCACGCCTCTTTGAGATATTTTCCCGTGGATAATGTCCGTAAAGATCTTAGGGTCCCACTTGCACGTTTTTTGTCTCTTGCTTCTTTTAAAATCTATGATGTTAGTGTAATATTTTGAACGGTTTTCTGTATATTTGTCGCCAGAGTCATTAAAGAGTCGTTGATTTTGAGAGTGTTAAAGATAAGCTCTTGCTTTTATTGGGAACCTTTTTTGGTGGCCTTCATTTTAAGGTTTTTATCTATCATATACCATTAAAATATTTAAAAAGTTGGATTATTGTTCAATAAAATAAGAGTTGCATAAATAGCTAGTTAGAAGAAAAAATCGCTTTTGAAACCCTCGATATGATTCACAATTTTTAGTCTAGAAAGTGATATAGTCGGTCCTTAGTTTTTCTATATACCTACGCATGTTTGCCAAGTTAATATAGCATGTGCTTGTCAAGACACGCCATGGGTAAAAGTGCACTGCGTATATTCTATAACAATAGTAATTCAAAGATGCTTTCCATAAATATATGATGTGTACACCCGTATGAGTTTCCTAATTTTTTTTTTGCCCTGACCGTACAGCACAAATGTTGTGAAACGTGTCCTCCAAAAATATCTTGTGAACATAACTACTGTATCTGATTTTTTTGTTTAGATCTAACACATGTTGTCTCCAAGTCTGTATTAGTACTCGTGATGTGGTGGACCAAAATGTTGCATACGAGGTGTACACCCGTATGAGTCAAAGACTCTTTTTAAACCTTTTTTTTTGCACCGACCAGATAGAATAAATATTGTGAGATGTGCTCTAAAAAATCATGTGAAGCATAACTATGTGTTTTTTGTCTGGACCAAAGAGGTACTCGATCCAAGTCCGAATTAGTCCCAACGTGTTGGACCAAAATATTTGCAGGTTACACGTGTTGCGTTGGACCCAACATCTTGTATTAATGTGAATATGTATCTCATATTTGTTACACAAATCTTAGGGTTGTGATTAAATGTCATGTTAGCAAATATTAGATCCAACTGACAATATAATTTGGATGATGTGGCTTAACGTGGTGGCTCTATTAGACATACTTATATTATTTTTAGTATATAATAGATTTCGATTTTCCGTGAGAATAAATCTGAAAAGATTTTAATTTTAATTTTGATTTTGATTTTCTTTTTTTTCTTGATTTTAGTTTTGATTTTCAATATTAGAAAAGTATGTACCCAAATATACTTTTTTCATGGACGGAAAGGAACAACCAGATCTTGGCCTACCAACGCCTGGCGCCTAACTATGTTGAAGTGGCATCCACTAGTAGAAAACTAGCCTTTGGTTCCAGGAATTAGTCTAGGTTTTGCTATGATCCAGGACTAATGTCCCGGTTTTAATGGTTATAAATAGCCGCAGGGCACGACACCCACTAGTTCTGGTTAAAATGGACCTTTAGTCCCGGTTCGTGTAACAAACCGGGATTCCGGTAGGACTATCGGAAACCATTTAGTCCCGGTTTGTTACACGAACCGTAAAAAAAGATGGACCTTTAGTCCCGGTTTGTTACACGAACCAAACCGGGATGTAACATACCGGGACTAATGTCCCTCCTATATCATCTTCCTCCCCTGTCCGAACCATACTCCATTTCAAGCTGGCTTCTCCCTCTCTTCCTTCCTTCAAGCTCGAGTTAATGCCCATTTTTTCTCAAGATTTTTTGGTGCCACATATATCCAAGGGTTCTAAAAGGTTAGCAACTTCATCCTTTCATCTTTCATTGCTAGTTTAGCTCATTTTATGCTCTAGAAATGGAGGGATTTATAGGTTTAGTTTGGAAGTAATTTTTGCAATAATAACATGAGATGTGAACTTGTTTTAATTTGGATTCTATCTATCTTCTATTAATGTAATGAAATCCAATCTAAATATCATTTTCAATATGTGGATTCTATCTATATCTTAGTTTGGCACATAGTCTCGAAATTCATTTGATTCATAGAAGCACAAAGTTACATGAGTTCATCCTATCTAGCTACTACAACTACTATAGCACAGAGAAACATTGGTTCACCCTACTACAAATACTACACAACACAAAGATACATGGATTTATCCTATACTATTACTGTTAGTGCACACACTCACATATGCATCATGCCACCATCCAGCAACAAAATGCCCTTCTTCTTCTACCCGCCTTCAGCAAACTCACAAATGTAACAAAAATAGGGTTAATTCACAAAAGCTTCATAATAAGACACAATAGCTCAGTACATATTCGAGAAGCTCCTCGAGATCAATATATGGGAGTGCCTCTATGGCGAGCTCCTCGAATATGTCTAAGGACGAGATCCTAAGACATCTTCGAGAAGCTCCGCCGTAGTGGTGTTCCTCTCGCACCATCTTGCAGTTTACAACTTCTCTAGCTCTAGATCAATACGCCGGGGAGCTAATAAATTTTACATGTTAGGGAGTGCCTCTATAGCGAGCTCCTCGAATATGTGTGAGGACGGGATCCTAAGACATCTTCGAGAATATTTTCGATAGTGGTTCCCTACTCTCGCACACCATCTTGCAGTATATAACTTCACAAGGATGCATCTTGCATATTTATAGATTAAGTGGCACAACATAGTGTCGACACTCACGACATAACCTCGACACTCACCCCTGTCATAGTGCCGCCACCTACCGAAATAGTGTCGCTGATCACTAGCATAGTGTCTCCACTCACGACATAGTGTGGACACTCCCGAATACTGTCGCCACCCATGATTAGTATTTTTCTAAACGTTTAGTCCCGGTTGGTATCTCCAACCAGGACTAAAGGTTCATCTTTAGTCCTAGCTTGTTGCAGCCCCTTTAGTACCGGTTGGTGTGTCCAGCCGGGATTAAAGATGAAGTAAAAAGTTTTTAAATCAGTGCATAGTTTCAGTACATAGTATGTCATCGCATTCGAAGCCAAAGTATCGCTGTGTGCTTTTATTTTTATACTGGTACTAATTTTAGCATCATGTTTCTGTTTGATGTACTTATATAATGCAGATGAGCCGGCCATGGATGTATATTGACAGATGCTCTGGCGAGTTCATTAAAGGTGTGTGTTCTTTTCTTGTTGTGGCCGAGGTAAATAAGCAGAATGGTTTTATGTGTTGTCCATGTGGTGACTGTCAAAATCAGAAGGAATACTCTTTCTCAAGAGTCCTTCACGGCCACCTGTTTTGGTACGGTTTCATGTCCGACTATAATTGTTGGACCAAGAACGGAGAAATAGGGGTTATGATGGAAGACAACAAAGAAGAAGAGAATGATAAAGACTATCCTATGTCCCCTGAATATGGTGGTACTACAATGGAAGACAATGATGAAGAAGAAGCTAAAGGACGGGCATCAGAAGAGCCTGATGATGATCTTGGTTGGGCCATTGCTGATGCAAAGGGAGAATGCGAAAGTGAAAGGGAGAGGTTGAAATTCGAGAATATGTTAGAGGATCACAACAAATTGTTGTACCCGAATAGCGAAGGTGGACACAAAACGCTGTGTAGCACACTGGAATTGCTGCAATGGAAGGCAAAGAACGGTGGACTGACAAGGGATTTTAAAAGTTGCTGAAAATAATGAAGAAGCCGCTTCCAAAGGATAACCAAGTACCAACCAGTATGTACGAAGCAAAGAAGGTCGTCTGCCCTCTAGGATTAGAGGTGCAGAAGATACATGCATGCACTAATGACTGCATCCTCTACTGCAGTGAGAAGTACGAGAATTTGGATACATGCCTGGTATACACTGCATTGCGGTATAAGATCAGACGAGATGACCCTAGTGAAGTTGAGGGCTAGCACCCCAGGAAGAGGGTTCCTGCCAAGGTGATATGGTATGCTCCTATAATACCACGGTTGAAACGTTTATTCCGAAACGAAGAGCATGCAAGTTGTTGCGATGGCACAAGAAGACAGTAATAAGACGAGATGTTGAGACACCCCGCTGATGGGTCGCAGTGGAGAAAAATCAAGAGAGAGTTCCCATACTTTACAGGTCACACAAGGAACTTATGGTTTGGTATAAGTATAGATGGCATGAATACTTTTGAAAAGCAGAGATGCAGTCATATCACCTGGCATGCGACTCTGTGTATCTATAACCTTCCTCCTTAGTTGTGTATGAAGCGGAAGTTTACTATAATTCCAGTACTCATCCAAGGCCCAAAGCAACGACATTGATGTGTACGTAAGGCTATTAGTTGAAGAAATTTTACAGTTGTGGCAGGGACACGGTGTACGTGTGTGGGATGAGCACAAATAGGAGGAATTTGACCTACGAGCGTTGTTGTTCGTAACCATGAATGATTCGCCTACTCTTAGTAACATTTCAGGACATATAAACAAGGGATACAATACATGCACACACTGTTTATGTGAGATTGAAAGTACTTATTTGGATAAATGTAAGAAGAATGTGTACTTGGGGAATTGTCGTTTTCTTCTTCCCATGCATTCCCTAAGAAAGAAAGGCAAGTATTTAAATGGTGAGGAAGATCACTAGAGTAAGCCTATCTGCCGTACTGATGATGATGTATTTGATATGGTGAAGGACTTAAAAGTAATTTTTGAAAAGGGTCTTGGCAGACAATCTGTTCCGAATGACGCTAGTGGACACACACCCATGTGGAGGAAGAAATCTATATTTTGGGAGCTACCCTATTGAAAAGTCCTAGAGGTCCGCTCTGCAATCGACATGATGCACCTATCGAAGAATCTTTGCGTGATACTGCTAGGCTTCTTGGACATGTATGGGAAGAATAAAGATACACTAGAAACACGGCAGGACTAGCAACGTATGAAAGACCGAGACGACATGCATACAGATCTATTTCAAGGTACTGCCAGCTACACTCTTACCAAATAAGAGAAGGAAATATTTTTTGAATGCCTGAGAAGTATCAAGGTCCCGCCTGGCTTCTCGTTAAATATAAAGGGAATAATAAATATGACAGAGAAAAAAATTCCAAAACCTAAAGTCTCATGATGGCCACTGCTTATGATGTAGTTGCTTCCAGTTGCATTGAGGGGGCTTCTACCGGAAAATGTTCGAGTACCTATTGTGAAGCTATTTGCATTCCTCAATGCAATTTCACAGAAGTTAATCAATCCAGAAAGTCTACCAAGGTTACAGAAAGATGTGGCCCAATGTCTTGTCAGCTTCGAGTTGGTGTTCCCACCATCCATTTTCAATATTATGGCACACCTCCTAGTTTACCTAGTCGAAGAGATTACCATTCCCGGTCCTGTATTTCTATACAATATGTCCCCGTTTGAGAGGTTCATGGGAGTCTTAAATAAATATATTCATAACCGTGCTAGGCTAGAAGGAAGCATCTCCAAGGGCTATGGAACAGAGGAGGTCATTGAGTTTTGTGTCGGCTTTATTCCTGATCTTAAGTTGATCGGTGTTCCTGAATCATGACATAAGGGGAGACTGAGTGGGAAAGGCATGCTAGGAAAGAAAGTAAGGATATGTATGGACGGGTATTCTTTCACTAAAGCACACTACACAGTCCTGCAAAATTCCACCTTGGTGGCTCCGTATATCGACGAACACTAGAATATTGTACGCTCCAAAAATCTGGGGCAGTCTGATTCTTGGATTAAGGTTGAACACATGGCGACTTTCGGCGGTTGGTTGCAGACACATCTCATTAATGACACCACTATTGGATATCAGCTCTACTTGTTGGCCAGGTCACCATCTTCGACTATATTGACTTTCCAAGGCTACAAGATAAATGAGAATACATTTTACGCGCACGCCCAAGATAAAAAGAGCACCAACCAAAATAGTGGTGTCCGATTTCATGCAACAGAAAACAATGGGCAAAAGGACACATATTATGGTTACATAGAGGAGATATGGGAACTTTACTATGGACTTTATTTTAAGGTCCCTTTGTTTTGGTGCAAATGGGTCAAGCTGACAGGAGGAAGGGTAAAGGTAGACCAACATTATAGAATGACAACAATGGATCTCAACAATCTTGCGTATGGAGAAAAACCATTCGTCCTAGCCAATGATGTGGCTCAGGTTTTCTATGCGAAGTACATTTCTACCAAACCGAGAAAAAGAAAAGATAAGCAAAAGAATAAAATATCATACGTGAGCCAAATTGCAACATAGTTCTTGCAAGGAAAAGAAACATGATGGGAGTTGAGGACAAGACAGACATGTTAGAACATTATAATAAGTTTCATGAAATTCTGCCTTTCACAGTGCACACTAACCCAAGCATCCCGTTAAATAAGGAAGATGCTCCATGGTTATGGACTATAAGAAAACCCCAACACTAGATGTGGATGTTGGTGATGTATAATAATGTATTAAACCTTTTATGTAATTGTGTTCTGGATATGAACCGACTCTCAATAGGCTATTGTTTGTCTTCTTATGAAGCTTTTGTGAATTAACCCTATTTTTCTTACAATTTGTGAGTTTGCTGAAGGCATGTAGAAGAATAAGTGCATTTGAGCACTTTAGCGAACTCACAAGAATACAACATCTTCATAGTTCGGGAGGGTTGTAGAGAGACCAACTCGCAAGACATTTATTAATATTAAAAAATAAAAAATTAGTCATAATCATGTCTAGCCCTATAGTACACAACTTCAGGGTCGTCTTCGTCATCGCCGTCGTTGCTAGGCGCACGCGGTTGGATCCTCAGCCCATCCATGGCATATTCTGGGGGCACATTCCACTCCAGCCTCGAATTCACGATTCGCGGGGGAGAGGGCTCCTAGATGACGATGCTGCTATGCCCGTGGCCTTCACCACCTCTACCCTTCTTGTGTCTCTACGACAGGTGAAAGTGCAGGCACCGCAGGCGAGGATGATATCTCTTGGCGATGTAGCACATCACGCCAATGATAGTCCGGTTCGCCCACCACAGGCGACGGGCGGCTTCATTTTGGTTCACCGGGGGCAGGCTATCACCCTTGTACCTAGCGAGCTCCCATTCCTACCGGTTATCAAAGAAGGCATTCCATGTGTCGTAGTTGTCGGGATCCTAATGGAGATCCATCCGCTGCTCCGGCGTGAGCTCGAGGTAGAAGTGGTTCTTGATGGCCGCCTGACGGATGGAACCTTGAGGCACAGGAGGGACACTAACCCCTCCAGCGCTTAGCATCCATTTAGCAGGCAGCCGGTAGACCGACGAGCATGGTTACCTGGAGGCGCACAGCGCGGCGGTCTCCTTGAGGGTCAGAATGGCCCAATATGCGGTGTTCATTGTTGTGAGAGATGAAGGTGTGGATGTGTGGATGGCCATGGCGGTCGACCTAGATATAGAGGGAAAGGGCAAGAAAACAAGGTGGGAAGCGGAGGGAAATGGCAGGAAAGAATGGTGTGTGGCTTGATGGCTTTGATAATGGCGATAAATATATTTAGTCCGGTTAGTGGCTCCAGCCGGGACTAAAGGCCCCTAAAATATCTTTTGGCGCAAAAAATAACCTTTAGTCCCGGATTGAGCCACAAACCGGGACCAAATGGCAAAATGGTTAATAGTTTGGATAGGTAGAATAATTATTTTAGAAAATGGTTTTAGATTAGGTATTTAAATTCAAACACTTTTTATGTAGAAAGTATTACCAGATTCGAAAATATGTAAAAGTTATTGAAATTCATATTCAAACACTTCTCAAATATCCAACAGATGGCAGATTTGGAAACAACATATGAAATATTATACTCCCTCCGACCCATATTAGTTGAGTTCAGTTTGCCTAGATTTGAATGAATCTAGACACTATTTAGTATATAGTTTCATCCAAATTTTAACAAATCCAAGTCAACTAATATGGGTTGGAGGGAGTATTTTAAATGGATAGATTATTTTGTGTGTGATTATTTTGGTATATTAGATGTATTTTTGTGATTTTTAAATAATAAAATATGTTTTTCCATGATTTATACTTAATAGAATATTTGTTAAACAATAAATTATTTTATTTAAGTTGTATAACATAGTAAGAAATAGATTTAAATTATAGATCTTTTTCTGATATTTTTGATATATAATACATATTTTTCTAATTATTAGTATTGTTTTTATTTTTGCACGAAAAATAACCTTTAGTCTTGGTTTGAGCCACAAACCGGGACTAGACTAAAGGGGTGTGACTCGCGCGCGAAACACGGTGGTCGAAAATCCCTTTAGTCCCGGTTTTAGCCATAAACCGGGACTAAAGAGTACCCTTTGCAAACCGAGACTAAAGGGCCGGTTGGTGGCTCAAACTGGGACTAAAGGAGCGCTGCCACCCCAGTTCGAGCCATGAACCAGAGCACGCCACAGTTCATCTTCCATAGCAAGCTCGTCGCTGCTGCCCGCACCCGTGGAGAGAAGCTGTTTCCACGTCGAGCTGCGCCCGTGGAGAGGAGGAGCGCTGCCACCCCCCCCTCCGCTCCGTCCCGCCGTCTTCCTGCTGGCACCGCCCCTTAAGTATCCCGGCCAAGCCGCCCCCGCCGTCCTCCACCCCCGTAGTCCTCCCGTCCGCGCTGCCCCCGTAGGTGATTGTCAACCTTATTGCCTTTATGTTTAATTTACTTTGGTGTTTAGGTTTAATTTAGTTTAGGGATTTTATTACTGTTTAGTTTAGTTGATCTAAAAATTTAGTGTTTAGGTTTAATTTAGTTTCAGGATTTTATTTAGTGTTTAGTTTAGTGTTTAGGTTATGATGGTGTTTAGGTTATGATTTAGTCATATATTACAGCTCATCTAATGGAAAACTGCCAGGGAGAAGTATGGAGGGGTCTTTTTGGTGGAAAGCTCATCTAAAATTGATTGACATCTTCAAAGGAATTGCAAAATGCTCCATGGGAACTGGTAAAACCAATTTATTCTGGACTGATATGTGGCAGGAAGAATGTCTACAACATAAATTCCCTCATTTGCTGTCCTTTACAAATAACTCAAGTTTTACTGTCCATGATTTCATCTAGACTCAACATATTCAGGACCACTTTTACCTGACCCTTTCACAGTAGGCTTTCTCTGAATTCCTAAGCCTGGAGCAGATATGTCAAAACATTACCATTTCAATGCAACATGGGCATGCAGATAAGTGGACCTATATTTGGGGAAATGATATTTTTTCTGTCAAAAGGCATATTCTGTTCTCTCTGGGCATATAACTTCTCCACCACATTTCTCATGGATCTGGGAGCCTTCCTGTCAGCAAAAGCACAATTTTTTCTTCTGGCTACTTTTATTGGACAGATTGAATACAAGTAATCTGCCGAGGAGAAAGAATTCTCCTTTACCTTCTTATAACTATGCTACTATTGGCTATTCTTCTAAGGAAATTTTGGCACATCTCTTTTGGGATTGACCTTTTGCCAAATTATGCTGGGATGAAATTTGTCCAACCAGTACCATGGCCCTCTCACTGAAAGAAGCCTTTTTAGATATAAAAGGCAAGATGAAAGTACCTTTTGCAATGGAGAATATTATCTTAGTTGCCTCGGGAATTTGGATATGCCGCAATAACAAGATTTTCAACAATCAAAGTCCTTAATTGGAGGAATGGAAGGCCATTGTGACCCAAGAACTGAGATGGGTTGTGCTTATAATTAAGAAAAAAGATAGCCAGGGTCTAAAAACCTGGATCAACTCCCATTTAGATTGGAGATAGTTACCCTATGACTATAATCCCTCATTGAGTTGGATATGTAACTCTGTAAATATGTAACTCTCTCTGGTATTTATTTATAAAAATTGCAGTGGGGGCTTTCCCTACTGTTCAACCCTCCAAAAAATGTTATGATTTAGTTTAGGGGTCTAATTTAATGTTTAGGTTGTGATTGTTTATGTTTAATTTAGTGTTTAGGTTATGCCCATCCCGCATCCTCGTCCATGACTCGGCGACAAAGACAGAGGACTGGGATCCGCTGGGCTGGCACTAGGAGGTGCTACCTGCCAGGACACGTAGCTTGGTGAGTAATCCTGGTCTCGTCATCAATCCAGCGCTTCTTTGGTGGCGGGCGAGTGATCCACTATTGGTGTAGAGGGAGCCAGCCCCCGAGGAGGTTGTACATAGTCCTGTCAGAGAGGAGGACGCGCACATCCGTTGCTATATGGTTCCCTTAGACGTTAGGTTATCCAATACCTGGCAGTTTGCTCAGGGATCTCACCTGAGCTATGCTCCTGTGATGGTTCCTTCTCTTTGAGTGTTCACCTCCCGCGACTTAGGACCCGGGAGTTGACGTCCAGTTTGATTGAGCGGGATGTATTAGTGATATTATTTTATATTATTGTTGTATTAACTAGATTATTCGAGATGTATTATTGTTTCATTAGTACTTTATCTTTCTTCTATTAAGCTAAATTATTTTATCTTCCTTCTATTGTTGCATTAATAGAAATAGAAATGTGGTTTAGGGTTTTAGGGTCATCGTTGCAATTGTAATATTCTTTCATTTTAATGCAAAATTATTTTATCTTTCTTTTGTATTAGTTAAGGTATGGACGGTAGAGATGATGAACAACACATGTATGCCTTGATAGATGAGGGTACTAGAGGTTATTATTACGATGGAGTAGCCGGTGGCAGAGATGGTGGCTCTAAATACCTTAACTTGTCTAGAGACGAGTGTGGAGATGAGTGTGTAGACAACGGTGGAGACGCCTTAACAAAGTCCGGCGAGGTATATAAAGCCTCTTCTGATCATAAGTAGATGCATTAATTGATTCGTATATATGTATATACTAACGATTATTTCATATCTTAGACCACCGCATCGGGCCAGTCTTCTGTAATGAAACGAGGCCCGACCAGAAAGTTGGCCGATGCTGCGCATTTCACAATTGACGTAGCCTTTGATCTAGGCCAACCGTTGGAGCCCATAGAGAGCGCATCTGCATTTGTACATCAATGCGGAGTGATTGTTAGAGACACCATACCGATCACCACTCGGGGTTGGAATAAGCCAGGAAAAAAGGGATCAAGTTGGAGCTAGTTTTTTCGATGACAAAGCCAAAGATTGTCTTTAGAATTCGCTCATGACATATTTTACCCTACCAGTCTTTCCGACTGATGAGATCACAAAGGCAATGAGGTTGAAAGTCAAGGAGTGGGATCTTAAAAAGATAGGCACACAACTCAAGGACTAGAAGAAAATATTATACCACAATGTCAAGGAGGAAAAAACTCCAGAATTCACTGGCGCACTAGAGAAGCAGCGAGATAATTGGGCTGCATTTGTGGATTGCAAGAAATAGGAAGAATATAAGGCAAGGTCGGCAAAGAATAAGATAAATGCTTTGAAAAATAAATATCACCATAATATGGGGACAAGTGACTACAAGAGTGTCATGCCTAAGTGGGCAGAAACTGAGGCTTCCATGCGTGCTAACGGGATCACTCCGGCTACACATGGTTGGCCCTTGAGGTCAGGAAATTGGTTACTTGGGCATGGGGGATCATATGACCTAGAAATAGGGGACATTGTTGCAAAGGAAGAAATTGCTTGACCCAAGAATGAACTTATTAAAGTGATAAAAGAGGTTCAAGAGGGAAAGTTCGTTCTCGAGAGAGAGAAAAATGAGCTAACAAAGGCCCTCGGGAATCCTGAAAATATCGTACGAACACAAGTATTTGGACCATATTTTCCATGGAAGATTGGGTTTCCCGAGGACATTGACACTTATAGAAGCCGATCGAGAAAAACGAACCGACAGGAGGCGGAGGAGGCGGTTGAAAAAAAGAACGAGGAATTTCAAGCCATGTTCAAGTTGCAGCAGGAGCAGATTAATGAACTTAGAGGACTAGCCCGACAGCAAGATCCTGCATTCGACAGTACGATCGACCCATCTCAGCGGAAAAGAAGCATGGCTTCCACGAAGGTCTAGGCTAATTATGTACTGATGATCAAGAATAATGCACCAGTGAAAGATGATACCGGTGTAACGATGGTTCGCTACCCCGTGGATGAAGTCGATGAAAGGACAAGTTGTGAGCTACATGTGACACTGAAGAACATATCCATGAAGGTGGCGCTTGGCTTTGCTTTACCTTCTCGACCGGAAGAAACCTACCATGGCCGTCAAATTCCAGCTGGCTATGCTCATGTCAGTGTGGATGAAGTTCTATCAGCATTTCGATCACTAGAACTTGACATCCCTGGAGGTGAAGGGGAGACGACACTGGGATAAGTCACGAGTGGCTTCATTCTTTAGAAAAAGGAGCACATCGTGTTTCTAGGATCGGCGCCAAGGCCATCGTCTCCTCCGAGAAGCAATCCATCACCTCCAAAGCCACAATCTCCTCCAAGAAGCAATCCATCACCTCCAAGGACACAGTATCCTCCGAGAAGCAATAGTCTACCCTGTTGGGTTCGCAACATAGAATTTTTTTTCCTACGATGTGAACAACTAAGTACCAAGATCTATATACCTAGATATAATCAATGGGTGTATATACATCCATAGAGAACTTACCCTCGAAGAGCGACAAAGCGTTACGAGATTTGATCTCGTTGGTGATGCATTCGCTCACTTGCCGATCTCAAGATCGTGATGAAGTCCTAGCACCGTAACGCAGTGGTGCATCAGTGATCGCACACACTTACGATATCCAACCACCTCCGAGTTCTCGCTCCAGCAAAGCAGCGGAAGCAGCAAATCCTTGCTCCAGAAAAAGCCACCCAGAACATGTATCTCGCTAAGCCGAGACCATGGGGGAATAATATAGAGGGGGAGAGAGATCCTTTGTGAGGAGGTGTGAGGAATGAGGAGGGGGGGGGTAGCCCCTTTCTATGGTCGGCGGCCAAGGTGGGTGCCCCCACCTCTCCCTCATTAATGTGGGTGGAGCTCACACTCACATAAAAACCCTCAACTCAAAATTCCACTCACATATGCATTAATTTTCCACCAAAATCAATGCATATCTCAATTAATAAAACCATTTTATTTATTTTATTCAGATTTTTGTTAATTATATTAATTAACAAACATTCACATAAAACCCCTTGCAACATTTCAATATCACATGAAGAACCAATTTCAGCAATTTCAGCAGAAACAATTCCCATGTCCATTGAAATAATTCCAGCGCTTTCATATTATTTCTCTGGCATCGTATTTGCTCCAAATGGTGTCGGTAAGTGTGTTACCCTACGGTTCGTGAATAATGTAGACATGATCGATACCCCTCTCTGATCAATAATCAGCAGCGGGACCTGGAGATCCGTACTGACTCCACACATTCAACGATGACTGTTGTGATCGTGTGAACCTTTAACGCTGTACCTAAATCCCTTTTTCTCGCGATATATTACATGTCCGATACTCGAGCATCGGTATCTCCATACCTAGTTTGATCTTGTTACCGACATGTACTATTTTCTCGTTCCTGTTATATAACATTCTAGTGATCTCATCACTTGCTTGTAAGCTATGTCAATGTGATATCACCGAGAGGGTCTAGAGTATATCTCTCTGTCATCGGGATGGACAAATACCACTCTTGATCCATCAGCCTCTACATAACACTATCAGAGTATCCGAACCACCTTTATAGTCACCATGTTATGTTGTGACGTTTTATGTTATCAAACTACTCTTCCGGTGTTAGTGATTGACATGATCTCATGGTCTAAGGACTAAAGTTACTTTGTATGATGTTATAGTAATTTAAACATAATGACTTTGATCGTATTACTATACTTCGGATGAATGTTCATGACATCATTCCACCAATGTTGCGACCTCATTATTAACAACATACAATGTCAATGACCAGGAATCCTTGATCATCTTGTTAATCAATGAGCTAGTTTATATGAGAGGCATAACTAGGAACTCTTTATTTGTTTATTAAATACACATGTATTAACGTTTACAATTAATATAATTATAGCATGCAAAATAAACATCTATCATATACTTGGAATACAATAATAATATTTTTATTATTTCCACTTGGACATATTCCCTTCACACCCCTCTGATGAGTGCATATTTGCATCATGTTTTATATTATTATTTTTCATTGTAGTGGTAGGATCTTGTATTTTACGGTGTTCGTGCGCACCTTTTATGTTTATTTTCACCAAGATCAGATTATATGATGCATACGATGGACACAATTCTTGGAACAGTTATATTTGAGTGAAAAGGAGACGAAAAAAACATAAATTGCTTATTTGGGATATATTAATAACACCAGAAGAAAACCCGAAGCAATTGGAGGATACCGTGTGTTTAACGACCAACTATACAGCGGGAATAAATTTTCCGGCCATATAGTTTCAGCCATATAGTTGCATATAGTTGGCGCCCACACCGCCTCCTCAAATAGTTTCACCCCGTGCATATATGGAGGGACGACATATAGAACACCCAAAAATCACCGAAACCTCACCTCCGAAAGGAATATGGAGGGGAACTCATCACCGGGGATCCATCTTCGCCCTATGCAGATCCAGGAGGCTAAGGCATCGATCTTCATCATCAACCACTGCATCACCACCATCTCCATCCATCCCATCTACATCTTGTTTAGATCTTGTTGTAATTTCCATACTCATTGTGGATTTATACAAGTACTATTCATCTAGGATAGATTCCATTACTTTTGCCATGATGTTGATTTCCTCCATGTCTGAGTATATATTAGTTCTTGGGGAGATGGAGAAACCCTAGTATGAGATTAAAATAAGATAAAGTTTATTATGATATTCATTGTTGTGAGCATGTGTTAGATTGTCTTCATCTTGATGTTGGGAGAAGTCGACCTCTCAATATGTACCCCTTATGGGGACTTGATGGAGGGAACTACTTGTTGGTAGACGGAGGTGTGTTAGCACTTATAGTGACTATAAAGTTGTAGGAACTCCTGACGTATTAACTTGGGAAGTGAGGAAACACTTTGAACACTATCCATGCCATGGGATACGTCCTACGGGATCAAGTCCCTTAATAGCGCGGTAATTCAATTGATGTTGATTGCTGTTTACTATGGTTATGAGGATGATGTGAAGTGGTTGCTGCCTATTCGTCCAAATATGGAGTTCGTCCCACACATACATAGTTGTGAATATTCATGATAATAATCTTTACCATAGCCCTTTATAATACTAGTGTTGTATCCGCTAATCCCTGAGTACGTTTTTCTCAACTGAAGTTTCAAATCTCTTTTACATACGCGATAATTATTTTCTGTATTCAGTTTTTTTACTTTACTCATTGTTCTCTTATACTAAACATCCAAAAACACCTTTTGACACAACACTAGAATTTTATCTTGTTACTTAGAACTTTATTTAGCATTTCTATTTTTAGTATTTATTTCAAGAGTTATTAGACTTCAGACTCCTCCTCCTTGTGGGGTCGATATCGTTATTTCGAAATTAGCTACAAACGATATGTGCACTTGCAGTCATCTAGCTATTTTCTGGCGCCGTTGCCAGGGAGCTAAGCACTGTAGGTATTTTAGTTTTTGCTTATTTATTTTAGTCTTGCTAAGTTTTGTTTTGAGTTACAGGTTTCCACCAACATGATGGAGTTTGATCATTTGACTAGTGCTACCCCACTCAGCCACTTTGGGAAGCCCTATGATATTTATAAAAGATACAACTCCAGTGAGAAGAGAAGGGGTTTTGAAATAAATCCTCTACTACTTGGTATCCTACACAAGAAGCAATTTACAGGAGATGAAGAAGATCCTGACCCATATGAGCATATTGCATGTTCTAAAGACATATGTGGAAATTTCCAACTATCGGGGTATACTGCTAATGAGGTAAGGCTAAAACCCTTTAGTCAAACTTTGACAAGTACATCTCTCTCATGGTATAGATCTTTACCCCAAGAAGCCACTACTACCTGGGATAATTTAGCTTGTGAATTTCTATCCAAATATTATCCATTATCAAAATCTTTTGGAATCAGGCGTCTTATAATGACTTGGAGGAACCATCCTAATGAAGGACTAGTAAGAGCTTATATAAGATTTAAAGATTTACTAAATCAATGTCCTCATCATGATTTGCCTGAATGGTATTTATTACATATATTTTATGGCGGTTTAGTTGAACCTAATAAAATTGAACTAGACTCTTACGCGAGAGGAGATTTTATGGATTTGCCCATAACTAAAGCTTGGGCTTTACTTAATAGATTTCCGATCATAGAGTTTCATGGAATCTTGGTCTAGGAAGTGAAGGAGACACGTAAATAGATTATGATTGTATTCATGACTATAATAAGAAGGGCCATGTTATCTAAAGAACTTTATTTCGATCCAGATCTTATGCTGGAAGTTGTTAAAGCTTTTATAGAACACATCAAATCTCCAAAAGATGGTTTGGACAAGTATGATCCACCACCCGAACCTGAGAAGAAAAGATAAGTTAAAGCAACATTGGCCTCTCTAGAACCAATGTATGAGATACCTTTCCCTAACACTACACAAAAGCATATTTAGGTATATGAGCAGGTTAAAGCAGTACAGGAGAAGAAAGAAGAGGAAAGTGTGCCAAAAGTTGAAGAACATCTGGATGAAACCAAAGATGAAGAGCTAACAAGGAAGCAATTATGGCTATGTATGCACATTGTAACATAGTTGAACTTGATGAAGAGACTTCCATATTAGTTGAAGGTAAAACTAAGGTAAAAGATGTGGATAAGCCTATTCTTTCCTGCATATTTAAAGAAACCTCGCATATGGTCTATGTGATCTAGGCACCGCGGTTAATGTTATATCTTATGGTTTTTATTTAGAAATAAAAGGAGAGATAGCACCGGCTACAATAGAAAATACTGATATGACAATTATGTTAGCCAATAAAAATCTTAGAATTCTATTGGGAGTAGTTGAATATGCAACTTTCACAATTGGCAATAAAAAAGTTTCTATCAATTTTGTAGTTGTTGATATGCCAGGTGACACTCTTTTCCCAATAATATTTGGAATACATTTTTTGAGTGATGTAGGTGCCACAGTTGAGTTCAAAAATGAGATTGTATCTCTTAAGCTTGGGAAAGCAGAAAAAGAATTCCACTTTTTCAAATTTAAAGACAAACCTCTACTTATACAAGAAGAAGAGAAAGAGAAAACTATTGAGGAGATGGCGGCTCTCAAGAAGAAGAAATAAATGAAGTATCAAATTGTGAAGAAATAATTATGGAGGACAGGTCTCTAGAAGAATTAGAAAGTGAATTTGATTCACTTCCCATTTTTGGACCTCCAACTTATGAGGCTTTTGAAGAGCTAGAAAAGAGAGGGGATGAAGAATTACCACCCCCAGGATTAAAAACTTTACCAGATAATCTTAAATATAGATTTTTGGACAATACTAATAAATTCGCTGTTATTATTATTGCTAAACTTTCATGGGATGAAGAAGAAGAACTCATGAAAGTACTTAAGGAGCATCACAAGGCCTTTGGGTACTCAATGGACGATTTGAAGGGCATTAGTCCCATGACAACCGTCCATCGAATATTCATGGAGAAAGGTGATAAACCAGTTGCAGAATTTAATAGAAGGTTAAATCCTGAAATGAAGGAAGTGGTAAGAAAAGAAATAGTACGCCTACTGGATGTAGGTATAATCTATCATGTAAAGGATAGCGAATGGGCAAGTTATGTTCATTGTGTTCCTAAGAAAGGCGGCTTTACTGTTATTCCTAATGAAAACAATGAATTGATACCTACTAGAACTATTGTTGGACATAGGATGTGCATAGATTTCAGGAAATTGAATAATGAAACTAGGAAATATCACTATCCTTTACCGTTCATATATCAAACTTTAGAGAGGTTAGCAAACCACACTCATTTTTTCTACTTGGAAGCGTACTTTGGTTTTTCCCAAATAGTTGTTCATCCCGATGAACAACTGAAAAAAACTTTCATTAGTGCTTACGATTTACATGCTTACCGACGCATGCCTTTCGGTTTATGTAATGCCCTGATAATGGAAGTATTTATGGATGATTTTTCTGTCTATGGAACTTCATTTCCTAGTTGCTTGGATAATCTTGAAAGAATTTTGCAGCGTTGCAAAGAAACCAATCTTGTTTTAAACTGGGAGAAGTGGCATTTCATGGTCAAAGAAGGCATAGTCCTTTGACATAATGTATCAGGTAAGGGAATTGAAGTAGATAGAGCTAAAGTTGAAGCAATAGAGAGAATGCCACAACCAAGGGCATAAAACGTATACGAAGTTTTGTTGGTCATGTGGGTTTTTATAGAATGCATTAGGAATTTGTCTGGAATTTCCAAACCTTTAACTAATTTGTTGCAAAAGGGAGTAAGATTTAATTTTGATGATAAATGTCTTATTACCTTTGATAAACTTAAATATGCTTTATCTCATGCCCTTATCATTAAACCACCTATTTGGGATATGACTTTTGATTTAATATGTGAAGCTAGTGATGATACTATAGGAGTAACTCTAGGACAACACATAGGGTCATATATTTAACATTATACATCATGCTATTAGAACTCTTAATAGTGCTCAAAAGAATTATCCTAAGGAAGAAAGATAACTCTTTGCTGTATTTTTCTCTTACGATAAATTTCGTTCTTATATAGTTGATGCAAAAGTAAGAGTTCATACGGATCATGATGGTTTTAAAATAACTCCTCGAGAGAAAGATTCATTAGCCAAGACTAATCCGTTGGATCCTTTTACTTTAAGAATTTGAGTTGCAGATTATGTAGAGACAAGAAGCAAAGGTAGTGGTTGCAGCATCTATATTTTCCCAGCAAGACACCAAGCTTATTGAGAGGAGCTTTAGTCCTGGTGATTTTCTTTTTCAAGAATTATTATATGAACTATGGTCAATTCCTCCCAAAAAGAAGAAGTCCTTGTTGTTGGAGGAGCTTGTCACTCCCGACTAAATAAACAATAAGCGAAATGTAAGTTCTCTTCCTCTAATAAGTGATTTATCTTCACAGTTTTTACTTCTAAACTTTTTTCCTTTGAATTCCTTTTGTTTTTCTGAAGATTTTGAGGGGTTTTTGTAACTATACGGACACAATGTACGGCCAAAGAAAAATCTCCCATTGTATAGTTGGTTGTTAAAGGTACTGTATCCCCCCTGCAAAATATTTTTCGATGTCCAGTATCTATACGTGCGCAACTATACGGCCGGAGAAAATCTCCTGTCGTAGAGTTGGTCGTTAAAGCTTCTGTATCATCGACCCTTTTTTGTTCTTATTTAATTCATCTAAAAAACTATTTTGTCGGTTCCTAGTCGGTAATTTAACCGACCTGGACTCGAGATATCTGTTCGGAACCAACTATACGGCCAGAACTATACGGGCGGCGACCGTATAGTTGGTCGTTACGCGGCAGGACTCCTCCGAAATCGTGTTTTCTTTTTCTAATATGTTAGGATTCTTTTCTTTGGCGTGAATTTGGTGTTTCTCGCAAGTTTTACCGACCTCTGACCCCTCTTATATACTTCCATTGTGCCTCTCTCTAATCATAATCACTAGGAACCAATCTACCTCTTGTTCTTACGTAAGGAGAGGTCCAGGAAGCCTAGGAGAGAAGTCCCCATGGAGGTTGGGAGCAATAGCAAGCAGGACAAGGAGATCAAGGGCGTCCCTATGGAACTTTTTGACGCCGACCATGAACGCCGGAAGAGGGATTTGAAAGCTCTAGATTTGAAGATCGATGTAATGGAGAAGGAGGCGCCAGAGACACCCAGGCATCTTCGGTGTCTGCGAATTTTATCTTGATAAACTCGATAAGATATCAAGCAGACCACCGAAGCAGGATTTTCTATGAGTCTTGTGCCCATAAAAACCCTCCAAAGCAAGAATGAGATCATTAAAGAACAAGTGAAAGTGCAGGAGCGGAATAATCTTTTCTACAAGCTGCGTATTAAAGAACTGGAAGCTGTCAATCAATCGCCCTGTCTCAACCTGGCCTGTGAAAACAAGATACCACGTGCCATGGCTCCACAGTGATCTACAATAAATCACGGTATCAAATAATTGCGAGGGATTATTTAATCCCGCTTGGCTTGATTCCAAGCTTGGGGAGATCTTTAAGACCTTGTAATCTATCTTATAAGTTTTTATTACTATTCTAGTTTTGCATTAGTTCAAGCTCAGAAATAAACTTTGCATCATTAGAATTCCCTTTATGAATAGTCGATCCCTTCTATGAAATTCTGAGTTTATATAATATAGAGCATTATTGAGTTTGAGTTTGTCTTATTGGATATATGAATGGCTTGAGTATAATTTTACTTGCACTTGATGATAGCAATAGGAGTCTTCCACACCATTGGTATTAACGGAACATACAAAGATAATTTGATTAATATGTTGTAGGTCAATGGTTTGATTTACAAAAAGTAGAAATTATCTAATTAGTTAAGTTGAAAAAGAAAAAACTTGAACAAAGGAGAAATTAAAAAGTGCTATCAAATAGAGCGAGAACAAGTTGAGGTAGAATTTTCAAGTTATAAAGATGCTCCATATATATTTGTAATTTCGTAATTAAGATCGTTAAACTTTGGACTCCTACATGAAGTGGAATGTATGGCTAGCTCCTTTGCACAACACTTAAACAAAAGTGTGAACACAAATATATATAATGAAAGAAGAAAAGAAAGAGAAAGAAAAAGCGCGAAATGCCACTATATTGTAGTAACACAAAGAGACGTTTGAGATTTTGAATCCCAAGTGAATATGTCAATCCTAAAACACTTGGGACTACCTCACTAACTCATTCGGCCGAACTGAATAATTTTACATCATATTGAGAGTAATCTTTTGTGAACTTTTAATTGCTAAGGTGTGGAAGCCTGCTAATATTATTCGGATGGTTCGAGTAAGTTACTATTCATGAACTTATTTCTATATATCCTAGATGATAAACACATGCTGCAACTGTCTCATTTATTTTATCGACTCGGCTTCATGAATATGAGGATCACATCCATTAAGCTAAACTTGCTCGGAACGAGCAAGAGTCTAAGCTTGAGAAAGTTGATGAGTGCATATTTGCATCATATTTTATATTATTATTTTGCATTGTAGTGGTAGGATCTTAGTATTTTATGGCGTTCGCATGTACCTTTTATGTTTATTTTCACCAGGATTAGATCAGATGATGGATACGATGGACACAATTCTTGGATCAGTTATATTGGAGTGAAAAGGAGCAAAAAACAACGTAAATTTCTTATTTGGGATATATTAATAACACAAGAATAAGACCCGAAGAAATTGTAGGATATAGTGGGTTTAACGACTAACTATACGGCGGAAATAAATATTCCGACCGTATAGTTCCCGTCGTATAGTTGGCGCCGACACCGCCTCCTCAAATAGTTTCATCCCGTGCAACTGGATCGGAGAGACGACATACGGAACACCTAGAAATAGCTGAAACATCATTTCCGGAAGGCATCTGGAGGGGGAACTCATCCATCAGGAATCCATCTTTGCCCTACGCAGATCCTGGAGGCTAAGGCATCGATATTCATCATCAACCGCTGCATCACCACCATCTCCATCCATCCCATCTACATTTTTTTAGATCTTGTTGTAATTTCCGTACTCGTTGTGGATTTATATAAGTACTATTCATCTATGATAGATTCCATTACTTTTTTCATGATATTGATTGTCTCCATGTCTGAGTAGATCATTAGTTCTTAGGGAGATGGAGAAACCCTAGCATGAGACTGAAATAAGATAAAGTTTATTATGATATTCATTGTCGTGACCATGTGTTCGATTGTCTTAAGATTGATGTTGGGAGAAGTCGACCTCTCAATATTTGCTTCTTGTGAGGACTTGATGGAGGGAACTACTTGTTGGTAGACGGAGGTGTGTTAGCACTTACAGTGACTATAAAGTTGTTGGCACTCCTTACGTATCAACTTGAGAACCGAGGAAACACATTGAACACTATCCATGCCATGGGATACGTCCTACGGGATCAAGTCCCTTAATAGTGCGGTAATTCAATTGATGTTGATTGCTGTCTGCTGTGGTTATGAGGATGATGTGAGCAGTGGTTGCTGCCTATTCGTCCAAATATGGAGTTTATCCTACACATACATAGTTGATAATATTCATGATAATAATCTTTACCTTAGACCTTTATAATGCTAGTGGTGTATCCGCTAATCCCTGAACGTTTTTCTCCAGTGAAGTTTCAAATCTCTTTTACATACGTGATACTTATTTTCTGTATTTAGTTTTATTTACTTTACTCATTGTTCTCTTATACCAAAAACCCGAAGACACCTTTTTACACAACACTCGCATTTTCTCTTGTTACCTAGAACTTTATTTAACATTTCTATTTTTAGTATTTATTTTAAGAGTTATTAGACTGAAGCCTCCTGCTCCCTATGGGATCGATATCTTTATTTTAAAACTAGATACAAACGATCTGTGCACTTGCAGTCATCACCTTCCTGAGAGGGACCACAGCATGAGTCCATCTCCATCTCCGGTGCCTCCGCAAACTAACTCAAAGGGCCAAAAGCGGAAAAATACCACCGCTTCGTCAAGGGATAACTGACGAAAAAATGACAACAACCCCTCTCAAGAGTACCGCCGTGTCTTCTCAAGTTAGCTTACTAGTGGACTGATGAGGAAAACAAGCTGATCTGCCAAGCCTAAGTGAAGGCCCATTTTGCACCAAAAACAAGCCGAGCCAACAGTGACAATACCTCTGAAAGTAAAGAAGCACTTTCATGAACTTCTTGCGCAACCATCCTAATATGACTAAAATAAGAAAGATTAATATATACGTATTCTTACAAAGAAACCAAAAGAGAAGACATCAACCAGCAGTAGTGCAAGTTGGAGAAGATTAAGAGACGTTCCCTAGCTCGGGAAACATGCAAAACAATCGATCCCCTGTCTCAAGGTGTTACTGGTGCCCGAAGAGAAAATAAATATGGAAGATGCTAAGCGATTAGCCAATGAGTGTAAAATGAGTCTTTAAGAATTTCTAGGCGGCAGAGAAATTACCAAGGCAAATGTAGCACAAAAATATGTCTATGGGGAGCCTCTGGTCAGCAATGAGACACTCCGGCATCTTCCAACACAAATGCATAATTTGCGTGAGTGGTACTTGAAAGTCACAAAGGAAGAGCTAGAATTTCTCATAGTGAAAGTTGGATAGGACTACTTCCGTAAAGACGAGATCTCTATTGAAATTTGTGAATTATGTAAGTTATTCAACCAAGAATCCCTCGACAAGTCGCTCGTTAGTTGCTATTGTTTGTAAGTGATTAATTTATTTCTATAATTAAGTCTCTATCTCAGCTCATTCAATTTGCCTGTAATTATCTGTAACATCCCAACATTAGAGCTTAGAAATAAGCTGGACACAGATGTGTGCATTGCATTCATGCATGAAAAATACGAATAATTTTCGCGCTTTTGACAAAACTTGTCAAAGTGATTGAAGCTTCTCTCAACTTGATGAAATTGAAGTAGATCATCAAGCCGACTGTGATCAATTTTAATACGATCTTTGCTTAAACCTCATTTTTGGGTTAAGATGATTTGATCTAAGGGTAGATCAAATATAATAAACTAAACCACAGCACATTGTTTAATGATTATTATCAGATCCTTAAGAGATCATATCATAGTATTCATTACAAAAAATCTTGAATCCTAAGTCAAGGATATAACTCAAGTAACAAGAATTTAATAACTAAGTCTTAACCTATCTTATTCTCATATATTTTACCATGAGTATCATGATAATACTTAACTCTTCAGTTACATGGAGTAGGAAGGAAACCAATTCAAGACCATTCACCACATATCTTTCTTTCCATATCAATCCTTATCATCTCTAACAAACCTTATCCTAACATCTGTTGATCATCAATGTTGAGTAATCAACTATTGATTCACCAATTCTTAACCTATCAATTCTTGATCTATTAACTCTTGTCCTTATCATAGCCTTCACTTAAGGCCTATAAAGATATAAGTAAGAATAAGTAGGTGGTAATGCTAGCTTTAGATATCATCTATAGATGGGAGTGTTTGAAGAGAATCAAATCAATAGGATACTCGATGGAGTTAACTCACTCATGAATGGATAGAAGAGTTATCTGTAAGAAATTATTATATGTGGTAACAAAGAGGATTATAAGGATAAATTCTAAAGATAGTTACCAAGGAGTAATCATATTGGATCAAGTAGGTATAGTCAATGAATAATATCTCTTAGTCATATAGATACACTAAGAAGATAATGATAATACAACTGTAATGTTCTATTGATGAAACCTTGATTAGCCCATTGGAAACCTAAGCCATAAATGATCAAAGGATTATAATGATCATGCTCAAGTCACTAAGAGTGAATAATTATGTAGGGGTTCGTAGCATGGAAAACAAAAAATTTCTACCGCATGCAAACAAACAAGCCAAGATCTATCTACTAGATTGTGGCAACGAGTTGATAGAGGAACTCACCCTCAAAGATTCCAAAGCGTTTAACGAGAGCATATTCTCGTGGGTGATGTAGTCGTACTCTTGCCGATCTCAAGATCGCGTAGACGATCCTTCCGGCACTGCGTTCCGGCAGCGCTTCCGCAGTCGGTCACACGTTCGATATTCTATGAAGACCTTCCTCTCCCTTGTTCCCACAGGCAGCGGAGGTTGTAGCACTCTCCTCGCGATTCCGGCAGCACTACGGCATGGTATCGGAAGTAGAGGGGAGATCTCGCAGGGCTTCGTCTTAAGCCGGAGCGAGTATGGTGGAGTATGAGAGAGGCCTTGGTGATCTAGGGTTTAGAGGCACCAAAGGGGGGAGCTTGGCCTACGGCTAGGGCTTGGGGAAGCCCCAACTCGGCGAGTTGGAGAAACCTTAGGAGGCGGCGGCGACTTGGAGGAGGCCGGCGGCTAGGGCTAGGGTTTTGGGTGTGTTGGGTGTGTGGGAGAGGGGCAGCCCTTCCCCTCCTTATATAGGTGGGAGGGTGCGGCTTGGGAGGAGGGAGTCCTCCCCCAAGTTAGCCTCCTTGGCCGGCGGGTGGAGGGAGGAGACTTCCTCCTCAAGTAGGTTTCCTACTCTCCCTCCACCAAGCAAACTTGTCGTTTGACTTTTTCAAACTGGCGTTTGACTTTCAAACTAGGATTTGATTTCTCCCTTTATTTTGCCCAGCCAAGTAACCTAGTACATGATGCAACCATTCCACATTGTCATGACACATACATGTACCCTTCCCCTCCGGAGTGCCGGGCCTTCTGGACCCTTCTAGAACATTCCTGGTGAAAACACTAGAATCATTCCCCAACTCCGAAACAAGACTTTCCTTATATGAATCTTATTCTCCGGACCATTCCGGATCTCCTCATGATATCCCGGATCCTATCCGAGGCTCCGAACAACATTTGGTGTCTTACTCATCATTCCATAACTATTCAACAACATTGAATCCTTAAGTGTGTCTCCCTACAGTTCGTGAATTATGCGGACATGATCGAGACACTTCTCCGATCAATAACCAATAGAGGAATCTAGAAATTCATATGGCTCACACATATTTCTACGATTACTTTGCGATGGAATGAACCACTTACATACGATACCAATTTCCCTTTGTCTCACGATAGTTTACTTATCCGAGGTTTTGATCGTCGGTATCTCTGCATACCTAGTTCAACCTCGTTACCGATAAGTACTCTTTTCTCGTTCCCGTGGTATGTGATCCCTTGTGATCCAGTCACATGCTTGCAAGCCAATTGGATGACATTCCACCGAGAGGGCCCAGAGTATATCTATCCGTCATATGGATGGACAAATCCCACTCTTGATCCATGTGTCTCAACCCATACTTTCTGAACACTCAATGCCACCTTTATAGCCACCCAGTTACGGTGTGGTGTTTGATGTCATCAAAACATCCTTCCGGTGATGGTGATCATCATGATCTCATGGTCGAAGGAATTAGGTTACTATGTATCAGAAAGCTTATAGCAATTGAACTATTCAAAATGACTTGATATTTATGCTACGCTTATCTATAGGAGTATGTCCATCATACCATTCTCCTCATGGTATGACCTTTTTATTAACAACATCTCAAATGTTCATGATCAAGAAACTATGATCATCTATTAATCAACAAGCTAGTATTATAAAGAGGCTTTACCAGGGACCTTAATTTAGTTTACAAATCACACAAGTATTAATGTTTCTGGTCAATACTTTTATAGCATGAATGTAAACATTTATCATAAACACAAAGATATAATAATAACTACATTTATTATTGCCTCTAGGGCATATCTCCAACAGTCTCCCACTTGCACTAGAGTCAACTAATCTAGATTACATGGTAATATACCGAATACCCATGGAAGTTTGGTGTTGGTCATGTTTTGCCCTCGGGAGAGGTTTAGTCAACAGATCCGCCACATTTAGATCTATGTGTACTTTGCAAATCTTTATGTCACCATCTTGGACATGTTCTCGAATAGCGTGAAAACATAGCTTGATGTGCTTCAGCTTCTTGTGTGACCTTGGTTCTTGCGCATTGGCTATGGTGCCCATGTTATCATAGTAGATAGACATTGGGTCCAGCGATCTTGGAACCACACCAAGCTCTGTAATGAACTCCTTCATCCATATCGCTTCTTGTGAAGCCTCCGAAGCAGCTATGTATTCCGATTCAGTTGAAGATCTCGCCACAATGCTTTGCTTTGCACTCCTCCAGCTAACTACTATACCATTCAAAGTAAATACGTATCCAGATTGAGATTTAGAATCATTCGAATCGGTGTTCCAACTAGCATCGGTGTAACCATTAACAACGAGCTATTCATCACCTCCATAAGAAAGAACCATATCCTTAGTTCTTCTCAAGTACTTAAGGATGTTTTTGACCGCTGTCCAATGATCCACTCCTGGATCACTTTGATATCTTCTAGTCAAACTAACAGCATATGCAATGTCGGGTCTTGTACATAGCATGGCATACATTAGAGATCCTATGGCTGAGGCATCGGGAGTCTTACTCATCCTTTCTCTATCTTCTGCCATTGCTGGACTTTGAGTTTTACTCAAGGTCGTATTGGGCAACATGGGCAAGAACCCTTTCTTGCTATCTTCCATTCCAAACCTCTTTAGAACTTTGTCCAAATATGTACTTTGTGACAATGATATTAGGCGTCTCGATCTATCTCTATAAATATTTATGCCTAATATGTAAGCTGCTTTGCCAAGATCTTTCATTGAAAAACTATTATTCAAATATTCTTTGACACTATTAAGAAGGTCTACATCATTCCCAATCAACAATATGTCATCTACATATAGTATTAAGAATGCTACAGAGCTCCCACTCACTTTCTTGTAAATACAAGCTTCTCCATAAGTTTGTATAAAACCAAAACTTTTGATTACCTTATCAAAACGTTGATTCCAACTTCGTGATGCTTGCTTCAATCCATATATGGACCGTTGAAGTTTGCATACCTTGTTAGAATCTTTAGGATCGACAAAACCTTTGGGTTGCATCATATACAACTCTTCATCAATGTCTCCATTGAGGAACGCCGTTTTGACATCCATCTGCCATATCTCATAATCGTAATATGCAGTGATTGCTAACATAATCCTCACAGACTTTAGCATCGCTACTGGTGAGAAAGTCTCATCGTAGTCAACTCCTTGAATTTGTCGAAACCATTTCGCGACAAGTCGAGCTTTATAGACAGTAACATTACCATCAACATCTGTTTTCTTCTTGAAAATCCAATTGTTCTCGACAGCCTTCCGGCCATCCGGTAAGGCCACCAAAGTCCATACTTGGTTTTCGTACATGGATCCAATCTCGGATTTCATGGCATCTTGCCATTTATTGGAATCTGGGCTCATCATCGCTTCCTCATATGTCGCAGGGTCATCGGTGTTGTCCACCAACATGACACTCATAACGGGATCATACCAATCAGGAGTGGTACGAGTTCTCGTTGACCTGCGAGGTTCTGTAGCAACTTCAACCGAAGTTTCATGATCATCATCATTAGCTTCCTCTCTTATTGGTGTAGGCGCCACATGAACTACTTCCGGTGTTGCGCTACTCGCAAGTTCGAGAGAAGGTTCAACAACCTCGTCGAGTTCTACTTTCCTTCCAGTCACTTCTTTTGAGAGAAATTCTTTCTCTAGAAAGGATCCATTCTTAGCAACGAAGATTTTGCCTTTGGATCTATGATAGAAGGTATACCCAATAGTTTCCTTTAGATATCCTATGAAGACGCATTTTTCTGCTTTGGGTTCAAGCTTGTCCGGCTGTAACTTCTTTACATAAGCTTCGCAACCCCAAACTTTAAGGAAGGATAATTTAGGTTTCTTCCCAAACCATAATTCATTCATACGGTGTCGTTTCAACGGATTTAGATGGTGCCCTATTTAAAGTGGATGCGGCTGTTTCTAACGCATAACCCCAAAACGATAGCGGTAAATATATAAGTGACATCATAGAACGAACCATATCTAAGAGAGTTCGATTACGACGTTCATACACACCATTACGCTGTGGTGTTCCCTACGGTATCAATTGTGAAAGTATTCCGCATTTTTTTAAATGCTCGCCAAACTCATAACTTAGATATTCACCTCCACGATCAGAACGTAGAAATTTAATCTTCTTGTTATGTTGATTCTCTACCTCACTTTAAAATTCCTTAAACTTCTCGAAAGTTTCGGACTTATGTTTCATGAAATAGATATACCCATATCTACTCAAGTCATCCGTAAAGGTAAGAACATAACGATAACCACCGCGCGATGCTACACTCATTGGGCCACACACATCGGTATGTATGATTTCCAATAAGTCCGTAGCTCGCTCCATCATCCCAGAAAATGGAGTCTTAATCATTTTACCCATCAGACATGCTTCGCATCTTTCAAGTGATTCGAAATCAAGTGATTCAAGAAGTCCATCGGAATGGAGTTTCTTCATATGCTTCACTCCAATATGACCAAGACGACAGTGCCACATACAGGTTGAGTTATCGCTCAATTTCAAACGTTTAGCTTCAATGTTATTAATATGTGTATTTCCACGATCGAGATTCAATAAGAATAGACCATCTATCAAAGGTGCATGTGCATAAAACATATTACTCATATAAATCGAACAACCATTATTCTCGGACTTAAACAAGTAACCATCTCGCAATAAACATGATCCAGATATAATGTTCATGCTTAACGCAGGCACCAAATAACAATTATTTAAGTATCAAACAAATCCCGATGGTAGATGAAGAGGTAGCGTGCCGACCGTGATCACATCAACCTTTGATCCATTTCCAACGCGCATCGTCACCTCGTTCTTCGCTAGCTTCCGTTTATTTTGTAGCACCTGTTTCGAGTTACAAATATGAGCAACCGAACCAGTATCAAATACCCAAGCACTACTACGAGCACTAGTGAGATATACATTAATAACATGTATATCGGATATACCTTTCTTCTTGATGTTGCCGTTCTTCAAATCCGCCAAGTACTTTGGGCAATTCCGCTTCCAGTGACCTTCTCCCTTGCAGTAAAGCACTCAGTATCAGGCTTAGGCCCAGCCTTGGTCTTCTTCGTCGGTGCGGCAACTTTCTTACCACCCTTCTTGAAGTTTCCCTTTTGCTTAGACTTGCCTTTCTTGAATTTGGTGGTCTTATTGACCAACAACACTTGATGCTCTTTCTTGATCTCCACTTCTGCAGATTTCAACATGGAGAAGAGTTTTGGCAACGTCTTGTTCATGTTTTGCATATTGTAGTTCATCACAAAGTTCTTGTAACTTGGTGGTAGTGATTGGAGGACGCGGTAAATCCCCAAAGCATTAGGAATCACTATACCTAGACTTTGGAGTTTGTTTGCGTGCCCAGACATCTTAAGCACATGCTCACTGATGGAGCCGCCCTCTTCCATCTTGCAGTTAAAGAACTTTTCAGAAGCCTCATAACTCTCAACTGCCGCGTGAGCCTCAAATATCATTTTAAGTTCACGGACAATAGCATGTGGGTCTTGGTTCTCAAACCTTTTCTGAAGCTCCGATTCCAAACCATACAAGATAGCACACTGAACTGTGGAGTACTGATTCTTCCGAGTGAGGTAAACATTCTTTACTTCATCGGTAGCAGTAGCTGCAGGTGTTTCACCCAGCGGTGCATCCAGCACATAGGTCAAATTACCAGCATTGAGGACAATCCTCAAATTGCGGAACCAATCCGCGAAGTTGCTTCCATTGTTTTTCAACTTTTCTTTCTCTAGGAATGCATTAAAATTGATGGTAGGGGCCGCCATTGATCTACAACATATTTGCAATAGTTTAGACTAAGTTTATGACAAATTGAGTTCTAATTAATAGTTAAATTAATTTAGGTGAACTCCCACTCAAAACAATATCCCTCACATTGTTTTAGTGATCACACGAACCAAATCCACCACATCAAAACCGATCATCACGAGAGTTGATGTAGCTTCAATGGCGAACAATCAACATGTTCATCATATCTACTATATGACTCATGCTTTACCTTTCGGTGATCCGTGTTCCGAGACCATGTCTATACATGCTAGGCTCGTCAAGATCAAACCTTAGCTTCCGCATGAGCAAATCTGGCTTGCTCACGTTGTATACACCCGCAGAATCTAACACACCCGATCATCACGTGGTGCTTCGAAACAACGAGCTTTAGCAACGGTGCTTACGAAGGATGAACACTTTAAAACTTGAAATTTGTGTGCTTGAGGGATCATCTTATAATGCTACCGTCGTTAACTAAGCAATAAAAGATGCATAAAGGATTAACATCACATGCAATTCATAATATGTGATATGATATGGCCTTTCTTCTTGTGCTTCCGATCTCCATCTTCAAGCACGATCATGATCTCCATCATCACCGGGATAGCATCAAGGTCAATGGCGCCGTTTCATGGTTGTCGTCCACCAGCTTCAACTATGACAGCTACTTTGAATAGACACGCGGGTCTTAACGGAATTAAAGACAACCATATGGCTCCTGCCGGTTGCCAACTTACAATAAGGAACATTGCATACATCAAATATAATCACAATCATGGCCATATCACATCACAGCACACTCCTGCAAAACAAAGTTAGACGCCTCTAATTTTCTTTGCATATTTTACGTGGTTTGGGGCTTTCAATAAGTGTCGCTCTAACTTACGAACAAGAACCACAACGTTGATGCTTGAACTATCAAGTGCCCGTTGTAAATTGGATCTATACTATGATGGGAGAGACAGGCACCCGCAAAGCCACTTATGCAATACAAGTTGCATGTTGAGCGTGGAGCAAGTCTCATGAACAATGTCATGTAAGGTTAGCCCGGGCCGCTTCATCCCATCATACCGCAAGATGCAAAGTACACAAAAAGCAATTGATAACAAAAGCACCACCGCCCACAATGACCATTGTGTTCTACTCGTCCAACAGATCTACTTATAGACACGGCTCTGATACCACTGTAGGGGTTCGTAGCATGGAAAACAAAAAATTTCTACCGCATGCAAACAAACAAGCCAAGATCCATCTACTAGATTGTAGCAACGAGTCGATAGAGGAACTCACCCTCGAAGATTCCAAAGCGGTTAACGAGAGCAGATTCTCGTGGGTGATGTAGTCGTACTCTTGCCGATCTCAAAATCGCGTAGACGATCCTTCCGGCGCTGCGTTCCGGCAGCGCTTCCGCAGTCGGTCACACGTTCGGTATTCGATGAAGACCTTCCTCTCCCTTGTTCCAGCAGGCAGCGGAGGTTGTAGCACTCTCCTCGCGATTCTGGCAGCATGACGGCGTGGTATCGGAAGTAGAGGGGAGATCTCGCAGGGCTTCGCCTTAAGCCGGAGCGAGTATGGTGGAGTATGAGAGAGGCCTTGGTGATCTAGGGTTTAGAGGCACCAAAGGGGGGAGCATGCCCGGCGGCTAGGGCTTGGGGAAGCCCCAACTCGGCGAGTTGGATAAACCTTAGGAGGCGGCGGCGACTTGGAGGAGGCCGACGGCTAGGGCTAGGGTTTTGGGTGTGTTGGGTGTGTGGGAGAGGGCCAGCCCTGCCCCTCCTTATATAGGCGAGAGGGTGCGGCTTGGGAGGAGGGAGTCCTCCCCCAAGTCGGCCTCCTTGGCCGGCGGGTGGAGGGAGGAGACTTCCTCCTCAAGTAGGTTTCCTACTCTCCCTCCACCAAGCAAACTTGTCGTTTGACTTTTTCAAATTGGCGTTTGACTTTCAAACTAGGATTTGATTTCTCCCTTTATTTTGCCCAGCCAAGTAACCTAGTACATGATGCAACCATTCCACATTGTCATGACACATACATGTACCCTTCCCCTCCGGAGTGCCGGGCCTTCTGGACCCTTCTAGAACATTCCTGGTGAAAACACTAGAATCATTCCCCAACTCCGAAACAAGACTTTCCTTATATGAATCTTATTCTCCGGACCATTCCGGATCTCCTCGTGATATCCCGGATCCTATCTGAGGCTCCGAACAACATTTGGTGTCTTACTCATCATTCCATAACTATTCAACAACATTGAATCCTTAAGTGTGTCTCCCTACAGTTCGTGAATTATGCGGACATGATCGAGACACTTCTCCGATCAATAACCAATAGAGGAATCTAGAAATTCATATGGCTCACACATATTTCTACGATTACTTTGCGATGGAATGAACCACTTACATACGATACCAATTTCCCTTTGTCTCACGATAGTTTACTTATCCGAGGTTTTGATCGTCGGTATCTCTGCATACCTAGTTCAACCTCGTTACCGATAAGTACTCTTTTCTCGTTCCCGTGGTATGTGATCCCTTGTGATCCAGTCACATGCTTGCAAGCCAATTGGATGACATTCCACCAAGAGGGCCCAGAGTATATCTATCCGTCATATGGATGGACAAATCCCACTCTTGATCCATGTGTCTCAACCCATACTTTCTGAGCATTCAATGCCACCTTTATAGCCACCCAGTTACGGTGTGGTGTTTGATGTCATCAAAGCATCCTTCCGGTGATGGTGATCAGCATGATCTCATGGTCGAAGGAATTAGGTTACTATGTATCAGAAAGCTTATAGCAATTGAACTATTAAAAATGATTTGATCTTTATGCTACGCTTATCTATAGGAGTATGTCCATCATACCATTCTCCTAATGATATGACCTTGTTATTAACAACATCTCAAATGTTCATGATCAAGAAACTATGATCATCTATTAATTAACAAGCTAGTATTATAAAGAGGCTTTACCAGGGACTCTAATTTAGTTTACAAATCACACAAGTATTAATGTTTCTGGTCAATACTGTTATAGCATGAATGTAAAAATTTATCATAAACACAAAGATATAATAATAACTACATTTATTATTGCCTCTAGGGCGTATCTCCAACAAATTATATCATGTACAAGTAACATTGGTGGATAGAAGATGATTAAACCCTAGTGTAGATATGTTATCCTAGGTTAGTCATGTAAAATCACAATGGCATAATGAGGAGTTGGTGTATGAGTTACTATGAAAAGTAAAAGATAAGATAGTATGATAAAGCTGATACTAGAGCAACATTGAGATGTAGAAGCAGTATTATTCCTCTTAGAGGATAGTAAGCACGTGAGGAAAGTAGAATTTGATATATAAATCTATTGGAGTAATATTAGTGATGGATGATCAAGAAAGAGTATGAATGGAGTTATAAGTAACTACTAGGTGGATTGGAGATTATTATCAGTAGAGTAGTTTGATTTAACCAAGTGTCTATAGAAGAAAGATTATGAAAAGCTTCAGCAATAAGCCTCTAAAATTTATAAGTGAGATTACAAAGTAATTTGTGAAGTATGAGAGAAATCATTCAAATGGAATTGGATTCATTAGAAGCATTCTAGAAGTGGGAGGTATTTCTATGAGGAAATCATGTAGAGCTTAAGTGTCAAGCTCATTGGATTTATAAATGGATTTAAGAGGAGAAATTATTAATAAGAATATTCTTGTAAAGTAAGGATCATCATGTTAACACATGATGATGGATATGAATAAATAGTATATCTAGGAAAGGAATTCCTTAATTAGAAGTCAAGGTTATGAAGTATGGAAGGTAGGAATTCTTGGTAAATACTAAACCTTAAATCTATAATCAAATTTAATATCTATTACATATGTTTGATCAATCATCCTATTTCCCATTGGTTTATAGGAATATTTTCCTATAGCAAATCATTTAAGCACATCTCTGTCATTTCCAATTATCATAACCACATATGCTTAGAAACTATCCTTATCAATTCTTTTCCTGAAGTCATCCTAAAGAACAACTCTATTACTTTAATTTAAATAATGGTATAATTCCTAATCACAAGCATAAAATCAATATGTCTTAAACCTTAAATGTTATTCCTATCTATAAAATAATACATATATATTAAACCTCCTAAAAATTCATAATAGACATTTATAATTTTAAACCCTAACTTATATGCAAGTTATAACAAACTATTTATCTTGGTATCATTTAAGCTCATGGGAACAATATTAACCATATTAATTATTTATAACCTTATGTGTCATATAATGATGAAGGATCACCGTATAAAAGCTCCTTTAATATTATAAGTTAATAAGAATCAAATCTCATGAATTAATAGTAATGCATCCTTTAATAAGTTATGGTGCATATAGGTAAATCAAATTCATAACAAAAGCCTCTACAAAATATTAATAGAAAAAGGACCTATAGGGTGAAAACAAAATCACTGTTTTCCTCACGGTTATAAGGAGGAGGACGATGAACAGGAACCGTCCATCCAGAAGCCCTAGCGACCAGGACAGATCCAACCATACACGTGTCAACGTAGCAGCGAACCGTCACCCGCACGCAGTCCACTACGCACGGAAATCGAGGAGACGCTATAATTCTCTCCATGTCGCGCATGACTAGTCAACTTCAAGTCAGGAAATGGGACCCACGTCCGTCCTGTTACGTCACCTCTGGCGCTGCAGACGGTTGAGTCATTGATCGTCAGCACTAACGTCATCAAGTGGTCTAGCAACGGTTGGAAATCTTTGACTGATAAAATAAGTACTTCCTCGAATTTACGATTTGAACAACTACTCGGGGGCTACTCCTATCAGGAGCGCTGGCCATGCACCTGAGAAATGATTGAATAACTGCACCTCTCAACTATCTTCAAGTCCTACGTCGAGTCTACGACTCCACTAAGGACTCGGGGGCTACTCCCATAGGGAGGCTTGATCAAGCATCCAAAAAAATTGTGTCCTTCAGACTAGAATTAAAACAATTGAACTAAAGTCTCTGCTCGAGTCTACGACTCGAACAGACACTCGGGGGATACTCCCATAGGGAGTGTTGGTCGCGCACCCTATGAATTTTTCGACTGAGATCCTTCGGATCAAAATACAAACTTTTTCTGGCAACTTTGCCCAAATAAACGCTAAAGTGAGAAACATTCTCCTTGGCCTCCCGAAACACCTCCGCGGTGTTAACATTTCGGATGCTGTGTCTATGACACAAAGATAAGACCTACAGATATCTTCTGATGGCCTGGTAACGCACCTGACTGCGCTCTGCCAGTAAAATACCGTGCCAACAGACATGATGAAAATCCTGACAGACGCGTCAGGTACATCACTCGAAAGTTACTGGGATTCGACTCCTATAAGACCTCAGCGTCCTAAGTCGAATTACACCAGCATTCGATCTAGATTTGAGTCGAGTCCGGGGACTCGAGTATGAAGAAGATCGTGGTGTTTTGTCCTATGAAAATTAACTGTCCCTGATCCGTCAGGAGAGACAGGCACACGCATCAACAATCCCTACGAACTAAAGTCATTTTCTTATGTACAGGACCAACTGCACCCGAAAGATTGAAGAGTCCTCAGCCGAATCGACACTCGGGGGATACTGAAATGGTTATACCCTACGGGTACACGACATTAGTATACCTGGTCCAGCCCAAGGAAGGCCCACGAGAACATACGCGGCCCATGGAGACTTTCGGGTGGCCCAAGCCCATGATGCCTTTGGATCCTTGGAGAGCAAGACTAGAGTAGATAGAATGTCAAAAGGGTAAACCCTAATCTGTAACTGACTTGACCCGATGCCCGAGACCTGCCTATCTATATAAAGGCTAGGAGGACACGACGGGGAGGACGAATCAACTCACCTCATACGCACCTCACGCCAGATTACATCTGCGCACCCCTGTAACTTTCAGTTCCGCCGTAATCAAGAGCAGACAAGCAGGAGTAGGGTTTTCCCTCCGGGGGCCTGAACCTGGGTAAACCTCGTGTCCTCGTGTTTCTTGTTTGCTAACCGTTCCGCGATCTCCAGCATCCCCATCTTCTCCAAAACCCAAGTCCATAACAATGGGCATTGATGAGATCAAACCTCATCAATCAAACACCATGTTTACATAGGACGGTACAGAGGTGTGTGGGACGATGAACCACTGCATACTAGGAGGATTACATGATGGAGATGATGGTGAATATGGTGAAGAGGGCGCCGACGGCGGCGGGGAAGGAGGTATCGTGGGGAAGCACCGCCCCTTAGACCCCTTCCTTCATGGCTTCTTGGGAGCCCTCCCCCATGGAGATAGGATCCATGGGGGAGGCAAAAACGTGGCTTTGGTGGCTGCAAATTCGTGGGTGGATAAGTCTTCCACGAATTAGGTTTCCTCCCTTTATATAGCTTCTTGGATTCCCATCACCCTATCTTGGACTGTAGTAAATCGGGCCTAGCGGGCCCGTCTGGACTCGGAATTAGCTAAATTTTATGTCCAGAACGTTTGTCGCGAAATTGCCTAAAACTTTATAGTTGAAGAGTTTTCCGTTTGACGCCATCTTAGACACGAAAAGTGACCATCTTCAAAAAGAGTTCTCAGACAGATTTCTGGAAAATCCCAATTTGACTCCAACAAGGGTTCCACTTATATTCTTGATAATTCCTACACATCAAAGTGTAAAACAAGAACATTGTGCACTTTTGCAACTATTAGTAGGTTAGTCCAAATAACTCATGAACTTTATATAAAAATAAGTATTAAAAGCATAATAATAGAATAAAACCATCAAAAATTATAGATACGTTACAGACGTATCATGTGTCGAGTTCTTAAGCTCAAGTATTTTATATGAAGTATGATTTGTTTTGTGCCTATTAATTTGTATACTTTTATTGTATATATTTATGTTCAAAATTAAGGATCAAGGTGAGAAAATAAATGTTGGCATTATGAACTAGATGGCACATTCTTTATATCTCTTTTTGCTAAGCCTTCTCTACACAAGCTAAGACTTGTTACAAACCCCTTAAAACTAGACCAGGCATATCTACCTATTTGTGGCAAAAGCTAATTTTAAGTATAGTATGTATGTTAATACTCCAAACATTCTTAAAAACACCTTTTCTAACTATTTTAAAGCTTATAAGAAAGTAATTTTTTGTGCTTTACATCTTATTAGTCGTTGTTGGCTAAACCATGCTGATATGGCACAAGCTTTCAATGTTGAATGTTGGTAATTAATCATATTTAAGTTCTGCCTATGGATTGCATCGATGTGAAATAAAGTGTGCACAATGGAGTAGGCATGTTAAAAGAAAACACTCCTAAACCGCTAGTCAAACCCATGCACAACTCATGGTGGAAACTTACAACATGATGATCCTTGTTTATATGATTCATATGTATGTTTTTCTTGTTCTTCTGGAGTAGAGATACTGCCCCTCCCACCTTTAACATAACCAAGGAATTATATTAACTTTTATTCTAAATGAATAAATAAATACAAAAGGGGGCATATAGCTACATAGGGAGCAAGAGGTACTTCAGTGATGCGGTTTCTAAAACCAAGATGAGCATACAATGATAGGCCTAAGTTGAGTAGCATGAGGAGTGCAAGGTCATAGGTATGGTGCATGAAACAATCAACTTGTAAGATGTTTAGCACATAAACCATATGAAGCTTTGAAATAAAAGATACTTAGAACCCCATCCTTATTAGTATTGTTGACATGAACTACATAGCTCAAAACTTATTTTACATTATTTATGGAGGATTAACATATGTATTCAATGCTTACTTTCGGTACGAGATGCAAAACACCTCAAAGTAAGACATAAAACTCTAGTCAAGGGCATTAAACAAAGAAGTAGACCAAAAGTAAAGGCATAAAACACCAATAATAATCATGGAAAGAGTATCTTATTCTATAGGTTTATCAAAGTGTGCTTGCAGGTTTTTTTGTTCATCATTTGTTTTATCACACCATTACTTATTGTTTAACATATTTATAGATGTGTAAAAGATATAACTTGATAGTACACTTGCATATTATATTTCATTAAAAGGAATTGAGCCTATGAACTTTACATGATAATGAAGGAAGCAAAGGTAACAAACTCCAATGTCCATATTAGTTTTATCACCTTTATGCTCGAGGACGAGCATAGGTTAAGCACGGGGGGATACTTGATGCATGTAAAATGCATCCATGAACTTTGTCGTTTATTGCTTCAAAATTCTTATTATTTTGCAACTTTATTATATTTATTGCGACTAACCTACTAATAGTTGCAAAAATGCACAAGTTCTTGTTTTACACTTTGTTTTGTAGGAAAGAGATGAATATGGAAGGAAATCACTCAATATGGCAATATTTGGAGTTTCCTGAAATCTGTCCTGCTGAACTTTATTCAAAGATTGACTCTGAAGATCTTGAAGATGACGTCAAATAAAAAATTCATCAACATGAACGTTGTGGGTAATTTCAAGATGTACGATTTAGAGTCAAACATCGTCCAAAGTGGAGTCCTGATGCTCCAGGAAAGCCCCGATTACGGAAGGGTAAAAAAATAGTTTCGGGATTCTGAAAGTTGGCGACATGGTTGACTCAAAATCTTGCCATATGAGATTAATTCAGCCACGAAACGAATTTGGATACTTGTGGGCCTTTCTAGGAGTCACCGTGAAGATTTTATAGGTCCCCAAGGGCCCTTGGATGCAAGGGTTTTGATATGATGGCTCCGGTTAAGCCTCCACCACTATATATTGAGGGAAAACTCTATTTTTGGAGGAATCCACCCATAGCCACGAAACTCTCCCTCCTTGGAAGCCCCAAGGAGGGATAGAAGCCCCTACATTGCTGCACCATCTCCAAGGAAGAATGGCTAAGGGGCCAAGTGCAGCCGTCGCCATAGGAGGGCGCCGGGGGCTTCCTGCCGCCGACGCTACCTCTCCCCCTTGGAGAGGCACATCTCCATCACCATCTACAGCGAGATCCCCTCCCTATACCTACTGTAATCTCTTGGCAAACATGATGTATGAGGCAATATTTTACTTTCCCATGATCTATTGTATCTCTATGTTGATGTTTGAGTAGTGATTGTCCATGGCAATTGTGATCTAGTTTGTTTTGGTTGCATACAAGTTTATGCTATCTTCTATGATGATCTTGATGTACTAGCATATGAGTGCACATATATGTTGGGGGATACACAAGGTTGTCACCATTGCATGATGATAGAAGGAGGGATAGTCGGAGTTTGACAAGAACCGGACCCCAATTCTTAGATATGCATGTTATATTAATTCATGGTTAATCAACAGTGGTATTATCACGGGGACCTTAGATCTAAATACGGTGGTTGGACTTTATGTCTTAATAATTTCCTCGTTTGTACTTAATTGGCGTTGGGATCAATCACTAATGGTGTATTTGTTCATATCTATCGCTACACCTAGTTATGGCTCCTCCTAGAAGAAATAATAAAAATACTATCTATGTGCTTCACTAATTGTGTAAACCAAATGAATGAAATAATAATTTTCCTAAACATGTAATCCCTTGAGAAAACTTGCCATCACTCTGCTTCACTAGATCTATTTTACTTGTAATAGTTTACTTATAATATTTATATCCAACAATTTACCATTTTCTAGTTAATATAAAAATAATCACACACACAGAAAATCTCTAGATCCTAGCTTTGCATGGAAAGCCATACAAGTGGGTTATAGGGCTTTAGAGAATAGATAGTTTACCTTCAGCTCCTCGTGGGTTCGACACTCAAATACTTATCGAATTGTAATACGGTGATCTCCAACACTTGGGGGTTATCAGGAGCTGACTTTTAATCCGTTCCCGGTAAGTAGTACGCAAGGTAGGTCCGAGCATATCTTTAATTCTAGTTTTAATACAATTATCATGCCTAATTATTGTTTGATTAAATTCTATTCTCAAAAATGCACAAGGCAGACACAAGGGACTAATTTATGTGGATACTACGTCTATGAGTTCATTTGTGGGTGTACTAACCAGGGCAGATACTTTATTCAAGTACATAAACAATATATTCATAATTTATTTTATATTATAATTTGTGTTTAGTTCTATTCATAATGATCTACTTCTTTATATGTACTTGGATGCGATGCTGGATAAGCTCCTACCACGGGAACGCCTACTGGCAATTTAAGAGGAATTGTCGGGATTTTTGCTTCAGGAGTTCATACACCCAAATGGACAATACAGTAGAAAATAAAGCATCCTTGTAATGTAATTATCTTCATGTAATTAAATAGACGGGCTGTAGTCCCGGTTGGAACTCGTATACCAAGTTGTATATATGTCTCTATGCTCATGAGAGAAATTATATTATATATGCATCACCATGTACACCATGTAGTAGCGTGGAATATGTATAAGAAAACTTGTTTAAAATGAGAACACAAAATGAAAAATAATTGAACACAAAGAAAATACAAAACCCTAAAACTCATCTCCTGCCGCGGCATCCAATTGCCTCAAAACGCTGCCGCGACATAAAACCTTTTGTTCCAGTTTGTGTTACGAACCGGGACTAAAGGTCCCCCAGTCCAGCGCACTACATGGGGCCACGTGGAGATTCTTTAGTCCCATTTTGTAACAGAATCGGGACTAAAGATTGGACCTTTAGTCCCAATTCGGCAGTCCCAGTTGCATATCCGGGACTAGAGGCCCTCACGAACCGGGACTAGAGGCCTATTTTCTACTAGTGATCTATCGCATGAGAGGATATTATGTAGCGCCAACATGTCTACGACATCCACATACCGACAATCCTGACAGAGCCCGACTAAGCTTTGTTTAGTTTATGTGTAGGTGATTTTTTTGGTATATTTCCGCCCTAAGTAAATCATGTCATCTCTGTGTACTGTTTGGTTTCCCCCTTTTACCTGAAAAGACGGTGTTCCTGTCAGTTGCTTCAAAAAATGTATACTTCTTCGCAATTGGTATTTTTTGAAGCAATTGGGGCAGTCGGGCCTGCCCTGTGAGCGATGCACTCTGTTGATGGTGGTGGTGTAACTCGTGCAGGGAGCAGCGGATTGCGGTAGGCCTGTTGCAGCGTGCTGACAAGATTTACGGGCCCAATATAGGCCCGAACGACTCCTCTTGGGACGGGTGTGCCTCCGTGGAGGCTTTACGAGCTCGCTAGGCCCAACCTGACCTAACTAGGATTGGTGTGCCATGTGGCCGTGTCCGGTCGATCTCCATTAATATTGTAGGCGGTGGAGGCAGTTCCCTCCCGCGCGGACATCATACGACTAACCCCGGTTCAAGCTACTCCTCGCCTTCATCTGGCAGACCTCGTGACGATAGCTTTGGTGAGAAGGCGATGGAGGCTTCGTGATCGTAGTGGAGCATGTTGGTGGGCGACGAGTCTGGTGTTGTTGAGGCCTCGTCCTCGTGGGGCTCGTATGCTTTGATTCATCCGGGGGGTTGTGGAAAGGGTTTTTTTTGGGAGTAATCCTTGTCGGTTTGCCTCACACCGACGCGGTGCCTCCCTCGGGTGGCATCTTTCCTTCTTGTAGGGCATCATGGCTACCCTCGGTCCACTTCCCTCAGGGTGCCGGGGGATACCTAGGATCAGTGCGCTGGTTCGGGCAGAAGCATTCACTTTCCTTCTCGAAGGTGATGCTTGGTACTTGAAGACTTGGTACTTCTTCGGAGGACGCAACGGTTGCGGGTAACCTTCGCTTAGTTGATCCGCTTCTGTCTTTATTTTCTTTTTTCCTTTTAGGCATGTGTTTGATGCTTCCTAGCATTTTTTCGTTTTGAGACTCTCGGTTGGTTGTATTGGATGCTTGCTATATTTAATATAGTGGGGCAAAACATGTTCCGAGGAGTAGGAATGGTATTTTCATTGGTATGTATGAAAGTATGTATATTGTCTCACCAAGAGAACCATGAAAAAAAGGACCTGGAGTAGTGGATACGGCTTCCATGACTGTGACTAAAGAACAAGGACACCACTAAAGTTAATTAAAGGAAAATTCGCAACTTGTGTCACTAACTCTTTTTTTAAACGCGGTCCTCCTCTTTATCACAAACAAATATGTATTGGGTCTATTATTCTGAAATATGGGCCCCATCACTTCATTGTTAGCTGGCACTGAAAAACCGTAGACTAAATCTATCCCCTAGCCTAAGCCATGCCGCATCGTGTGTTCTGTTCATGCCAAATGGCTAGACATGCATGCCGGTCACATTCCCGCTGCACCATCACGCTATGTATGATTGAACCCATTCGCAACCACGAGTCAATTTGTATAGCAATCTAGTCTCCATTGCTAGAGAAGGGCAAGAGTTTGGTCAATTGTATGTTGAAATAAGGCAATTGTTTGTCGAATGTAATAGATGGGAGCTTAGGACACAAACTCTAAATGTAATTAAATGATTACAAATAAAGCACAACAATTAGAACACAATCAATAGGTCTTTGATACTTATCTATTTGCTCATCTTCAGAATTTTGCTCTGCCCGCTTCCTCCGAAGGTGTTCCCGCCCGTTGTTTGCATCTTTTTGATACTTCACTGGATTTTAACATTGCGTTACTCCCTCTGTTCCACTATATAATTCTTTTTAGCAAACTATAAACAACTTTCAAAAAAAGACTTATATTATGGAAATTCTATTTTAAAAATAAAAAGCAACATCTTGCCGCAAGACTTATCACACTCTACAAAATTTGATTTTGACTACAGTAAACATGGACCAATCTACTGCTACGGCCCGATCTGTCGAAGCTGATCATCCACAGCCTCATCTTGCTTTTGCCCCTTGATATAGTAAACCATATTTTTGCAAAACTTTAGCAATCTATTAATAATCACCAGCAACAGTACAAAGAGGTCTAAAAGTAATAAAAACTATAAGTAGGTCCATGGACCACCTAGCATGACTATAGACACCAACACGAGCCAAAGACGCGCCGTCGTCTTCATCACTCCATCACCGGAGTCAAACAAAACTTGTCGTAGTAGAGCCTGCTGCAGTACAAAGACGAGAAGTCGTCGTGTTAAGACACTAAAGGACTATCGTATCAGAGCAACAACCATCGCCAATGATGAAAATTGTAGATCAAAAGAGAATGACCTGAAACCACACCAATGAAACAAAAACCGACCAGATACCTGGAGATCCGTGAAACAAACTGTTGAATAAAAGAGCAATTTACCAAGCGAATTACCCATAATAAACGCTAGATAAAACATGATTAGAATAATAGACAAAATACTAATCATGTGAAATAGCGAAAACATATTAAGACAGGTAACCAAACAGACTGCAAGACGAAGATCTTGAGATGCGACCAGAACAAGATTGAGAAAGAAAACATGCACCGCAGCAGCAGAAGAGGAACCACCGGTGTTCGCGTTGGCACCATCGTTAGCCATGTCGTCGAGGAAGAGGGTGCTGATGTCGGGGAAGAAGTCCTCATTGGGGAAGACGTCGGCGCAATCGCTATCCGAGAGGGATTCCGTGATGAGCCAGTAGTCGCACCGATAGCGCTCCCTAAAAACCTTATCGCCCTTCTCCCGTATAGGACTTGAAGCAGCGGGGTCTCGGAGGCCTACTGTCCCGGCTCGCGGTGCACGCCGCAAGACGGGATGGTGAAGATATAGGTAGCACAGTGCTCTGGAACTGGAGGCGCAAAGGATGTGTAGCTGTGTGTCTGAGAGGACGCGCGACCTCTCTCTTATACAGGCACAGAGTGAGAGGCAGACAGGCTGCACAGGAGATGAAACGAATGGACAGAAGTTGAAGCGAACAGGCGGCAGCCCACCGGACAGCCTCCACTCGAGCAAACGTTTCAACTATTCATATACCATTCATGCGTGGCAAAATAAAGCTCGTCTCGGCGAGATTCCCGCAACATGCGGCGCGCGCGTGACGAGGCGAGGCGAGGCGAGGCGAGGCGTGGTGTGGCGAGGCGAGCGAGGAGGAGGAGGAGCGTGTGTGTATATGTCTTCTCTTCTCAAGCTCGTACAAGTGGTGGAAGAGCTCACCTTATAAGCTGGTCCAACTTCCACTCAACTAGCAATGTGGGACTAAACATTTGTCCCAGCTCTTGCCTTGCATGAATGGGCCAAATGGGCCTCTAGAATTTCATGAATTTATTGGCATATAATAAATGAGCTGAGCCTATTTAGGCAAAAATTCCAACAATCCCCCACCAGATCTCAGAGGCACATGAAGTTTGCCTTTGGTTCCAAAACATTGTTTATATACCAGTACTATAGTGGAGACTGTTAAGTTAAACTTACACCTAGAGCTTTATGTTATACTAGGCTGCAACTTGTATAGTGGACTATGCCTTGAACTGCAAGTTTGCTGCGAACCTAGCTTCACAAAAAGTCTTTATCGATACTAGGCTACCGTGGGACTTCCCCGTGGGTGGAGCGTATACGTCATACTCCATGACCTTTCATAAGTTTATTAGAGAGCACCCTACTCTCATAGACTGCGACGTTTTAACAGTCAGACTCATATAAGTGTGTTCTTAAAAAGATGTCCTATAGGACAACATCTTTGCTTAGGATAAGCCACTTAGAACATATTAAGATAATAAATCAACATGCCGTGCATAATAGGAAAGTATTGCATCTTTATGGAGTGGTGTTTATTAAAGTACGGATATTTTCCTCTCAGCTAACCAATAGCTTGTCTCCCAATTCTAATTCACGGGATCTTCGATCACATATAGTGGTTTACCACTGTGGAAAGCTCAAATTGTGGGTCTCATACCCATCTCCTTCGATGCATTTTCTATCACGTTGCGTGATAGACCCTTTGTGAAGGGATCTGCCAAGTTTTTAGATGTTTGGATATAATCCAATGCAATAACTCCGGAGTTTCTCATTTTCCTGACAGATTTCAGTCTCCTCTTCACATGTCTTGATGACTTCATATTATCCTTAGAACTATTTACCTTGAAAATCACAGTTTGATTATCGCAGTTCATAAGGATTGTGGGTATTGGTTTTTCAACCACAAGCGAGTTCATCAAGAGTTCACGAAGCCAGTCTGCTTCAATAGTGGCTGTGTCTAATGCTATGAGTTCTGCTTCCATAGTTGACCTCATTAAGATGGTCTGCTTACAAGACTTCCAAGAAACAACTCCACCAGGAAGTTTGAATACATATCCACTCGTGGCCTTTATCTCGTCAGCATCAGATATCCAATTTGAATCACTATAACCCTCTAGTACCCTCGGATACCCGATATAGTGAATGCCATAGCTCGCAGTGCCTTTTAGATAGCGCATGACTCTCTCAAAAGCATGCCAGTGATCATCTCCTGTATTTGAAACAAATCGACTAACTTTGCTTACAGCAAATGCGATGTCATGCCTCGTGGCACTAGCTAAATACATAAGCGAGCCAATAATTTGAGAGTATCTCAGTTGGTCTCTAGCATTTCCTCGATTCTTTCGAAGCATCACACTAGGATCATACGGTCTAGGAGAAAACTTGACGTTGCTATACCCGAAACAACTCAAGACCTTTTCCACATAGTGGGACTGAAGCAATGTAATCCCACCGTCATCATCTCTCAATAGCTTGATGTTTAGAATAACATCAGCTACTCCCAGATCCTTCATCTCAAAGGAACGAGATAAGAAATCTTTGACCTCCTTAATTGCATTAAGGTTGGTTCCGAAAATCAGTATGTCATCCACATACAAACAAAGGATGACTCCCTCACCCCCACCATGGCGATGGTACACACATTTATCAGCTTCATTTACAACAAAGCCTGCAGCAGTTAAAGTTCTTTCGAACTTCTCATGCCATTGCTTAGGGGCTTGTTTTAGGCCATATAAAGACTTCAACAACTTGCACACCTTTCCTTCTTGACCATTTACCACAAAGCCATCTGGTTGATCCATGTAAATTTCCTCATCCAACTCTCCATTAAGGAAAGCTATCTTAACGTCCATTTGATGAACGAGAAGACCATGAGAGGCAGCCAATGAGAGTAATACTCGAATGGTGGTCAATATGGCAATAGGTGAGTAAGTGTCAAAGAAGTCTTCACCTTCTTTTTGAGTATATCCCTTGGCCACAAGCCGTGCCTTGTAATTCTCAATAGTACCATCAGGTCTAAGCTTTTTCTTAAACACCCATTTGCATCCTACAGGTTTACACCCATAAGGGCGATCAGTGATCTCCCATGTTCTATTAGCTAAGATGGAATTCATCTCACTATGGACGGCTTCCTTCCAGTAGTCAGCATCAGGAGATGCATATGCTTCTGAAATGAAAGTGGGAGTGTCATCCACAAGTTACACAATGAAATCATCACCAAAATACTTTGCAGTCCTTTGTCTCTTGCTCCTTTTAGGAATTTCATTATCATCCTCCTTAGGAATTTCAGAGTGTTAAATTGGAATGGTAGGTTCAGAGAATGTAGAAAATTCCTGATTAGATAAACTAGGTATCTCCGGATTTGATGAGTTAGGTTTATCCTTTATTGGAAATATATCCTCAAAGAAAGTCGCATCAGTTGACTCCACGATTGTACCGACATGAATGTCAGGCACTTCAGATTTTACTATCAAGAATCTATAACCAATGCTATGAAAAGCATAGCCCAGAAAAACACAATCAATGGTTTTTGGTCCAAGCTTACGCTTCTTGGGGATTGGTACATTAACCTTTGTCCAACAACCCCAAGTACGTAAGTAAGAGAGTTTTAATCTTTTCTTCTCCCATTCTTCGAATGGAGTAATTTCTTTGTTCTTTGTGGGAACTCGGTTTAGGACATGACACACGGTCAATAGTGCCTCCCCCACCATTCCTTAGAGAGACCCGATGTGTCTAACATGGCATTAACCAAATCTGTTAGAGTACGGTTCTTTCTTTCGGCTACTCCATTTGACTGGGGTGAGTAGGGAGGCGTCCTCTCATGAATTATGCCATGTTCCGCACAAAAGAAATCAAACTCGTTGGAAAAATACTCTCCACCACGATCAAACCTAAGCCTCTTAATCTTTCGATCAAGTTGATTTTCTGCCTCAGCTTTATAGATTTTGAAGAAACTCAAAGCCTCATCTTTTGATTTCAGAAGATACACATGACAATATCTCGTAGAGTCATCGGTCAAAGTCATGAAATATTTCTTTCCACCTTTTGTCAACACACCATTCATCTCACAAAGATCAGAATGTATGAGCTCTAGTGGTGTTAAATTTCTCACTTCTGCAGTCGTATGTGACTTGCGAGGTTGTTTAGCTTGCACGCAGACTTGGCACTTAGATCCCTTAACAGTTGTGAAATCAGGGATTAAATTCATTTTGGTTAGCCGCGTCATACAACCAAAATTAATATGAAAAAGACTAGAGTGTCAGATATTTGATTCAAAATTCGTGTAAATATGATTAACAACTTTATTAGAAATGTCTGACAGAGATAAGCGGAACAAGCCTCCGCATTCATAGAATTTACCAACAAAGGTTCCATACTTCGAAATTACAAATTTATTGGACTCGAATACAATCTTGTAGCCATCTCGACACAGAAGAGATCCGCTAACAAGATTTTTATTTATTGAGGGAACATGATGCACGTTCTTCAAGCACACGGTCTTTCCCGAAGTGAACTTCAGATCGACCGTACCAACACCATGAACAGAAGCATGCAAGTCGTTCCCCATCAGCACGGTTTGAGTCCATCTGATCTGATACAAAGAAAACATGGAAATATCAGAACATACATGTACAATAACGCCCGTGTAAATCCACCAATCAGGAGAATGACATAATGAAAGAACAGTAGGTAATATACCATACCTAACATCTTTCATCTCAACGTCGCCCATGACAACATTAGCAGTCTTGCAGCCCTTCCCATGCCGGCGCTTGTCAAAGCGGTTGGGACAAGCAGGAGCCCAATGATCAGGATCACCGCACACATGACAAGCACCTTCCCTCTTATTAGTCTTCTTCTTGAAGTTGGTAGACTGTGAGGCCTTGTTCTTTCCATCGAACTTTCCTTTGCCGTCAAACTTGCCTTTGTTCATGAATTTATGAGGCTGGAAGTTCCTTTTCTGTACCATATTGGCGTTAGAACCTCCCTCGGTACCTCGAGCACGTGTGTCTTTTGCTCTCGCCTTCTCTTCCATATCAAGAGTCCCAATGAGATCCGTCACGGAGAACTCTTGTCTCTTGTGCTTCAGAGAAGTAGCAAAATTCCTCCATGACTAGGAAAGTTTAGCAATAATGCCTCCGGCAACAAACTTGTCCAGTAACACACAAGTGAAGTGCTCAAGCTCCCTGGCAAGTGACTCTATCTCATGAGCCTGCTCCACAATGGGGCGGTCATCAACCATCTTATAGTCATAGAATTGTTCCATGACATACAGTTCACTGCCAGCATCGGAGACTCCAAATTTTCTCTCGAGCGCATCCCACATATCCTTGCCATTGCTAAATGACAGATATGAATCGACAATATTGTCGCCAAGAATGCTGATCAAGGCAGCCTTGAAAGTGGTATCAAGTTTTTGGAACACCTCTTCCTGAGCGGGATTAAGTTCTCCCTCAGGTGCGCCGTAGATGGCGTTATAGCAGCTCATGGTCTGAAACCAGAGCACTGCTCTCGCACGCCATCGTTTGTAATTGACATCTTCGAACACAGGTGGCTTCATAGAAGCAACAAAGCCACTTGGGGCAAATTGCCTGAAATAAGGTTTTTGGATTGTTGAATAAAAGAGCAATTTACCAAGCTAGAATTACCCATAAAGCTAGATAAAACATGATTAGAATAATAGACAAAATACTAATCATGTGAAATAGCGAAAACATATTAAGACAGGTAACCAAACAGACTGCAAGACGAAGATCTTGAGATGCGATCAGAACAAGATTGAGAAAGAAAACATACACCGCAGCAGCAGAAGAGGAACCGCCGGTGTTCGTGTTGGCACCATCATTAGCCATGTCGTCGAGAAAGAGGGTGCTGATGTCGGGGAAGAAGTCCTCGTTGGGGAAGACGTCGGCGCAATCGCTATCCGAGAGGGATTCCGTGATGAAGCCAGTAGTCGCGCCGATAGCGCTCCCCAAAAACCTTATTGTCCTTCTCCCGTACAAGACTCAAAGCAGCGGGGTCTCGGAGGCCTACTGTCCCGACTCGCAGTGCATGCCGCAAGACGGGATGGGGAAGATCTAGATAGCGCAGTGCCCTGGAACTGGAGGCGCAAAGGATGTGTAGCTGTGTGTCTGAGAGGAGGCGCGACCTCTCTCTTATATAGGCACAGAGGGGGAGGCAGACAGGCTGCGCAGGAGATGAAACAAATGGACAGAAGTTGAAGCGAACATGCGGTGGGCATTTAGCTTAAAGTCCACTCGAGCAAAACGTTTTACCTTATGTACAACTGTTCATATACCATTCATGCGTGGCAAAATAAAACTCAACTCGGCGAGATTCCCGCAACCCGCGGCAATGCGAGGCGAGGCGTGGCGAGGAGGAGCGCGCGTGTATATGTCTTCTCTTCTCAAGCTCGTATAAGTGGTGGAAGAGCTCACCTTATAAGATGGTCCAACTTCCACTCAACTAGCAATGTGGGACTAAACATTTGTCCCAGCTCTTGCCTTGCATGAATGGGCCAAATGGGCCTCTAGGATTTCAGGAATTTATTAGCATATAATAAATAGGCTGGGCCTATTTAGGCAAAAATTCCAACACAAACGACTCCACGCGCCCTCCGCTAGCGCTAGATGTACCACCAGAACGAGGATATGATGGAGATGACTTTATTCTGATTCCAGGTTGTAGCCATCACCTCAGTATGCCCCAAAAGATATAAATAACTGTTTAAGTAGAGAAACAAAAAACCCTTCCACCGATGAGAGGCCCTGGTCCGTCACACCTCCAAGGCCTCAAGACCATCAGAGACGTAGCAGACCGGCGACGTCACCGATGGGAGGAACCGGGAAACCTATATGGGCTTTTAGGTTGCCACTGCCACGATCGCCTGATCTCCTCATGTACCGATTCATACCCTTGACTTCTTGGTGTTTGCGAATGTGGAGTCGAAGCTACCTCTGATATGGAAAACTATTCTAATCGTAAAGTATTCTTTTTGTTGCACTCTTTTTTTTTCTTCACTAGATCATTTTTTTGAACCATTTAGGAGAATTGCATATCAAATATATTAGATAGAAAAAAGAAAGACCAAAGTTCAATCGGTCCTGGCCTGACTCCCGAAGACTCACACTACCCCTGAACATGACCAAAAGTTTTACAAAGATAATTAGTGGACGTCTATCAATGGGTCGCTTTTGCCCACATGTTCGCCTCCACTTTAATCGAGTCGAGGATTTTATGAACCGGCATGGAGATCTTCTCAAGCACCATTCGGTCTCTTTCTATCCATATGGACCAAGTCATTAACATGACCAGCGTGTCCAGTGTGTTCTTTCTCTTTCCCTGTTGTGTATCTCTGGCATCACTCCACCAGGCATTTAACAACCTGTTGCAAACTAGCCCAACTAAGAACAGAGTTCCAAATAAGCTTTCTTCAGTTTATGTGTAGGTGATTTTTTGGGTATGTTTCCACCCTAAGTAAAACATGTCATCTCTGTACAGTGTTTGGTTTTCCCCTTTATATGGAAAGACAACGTTCCTGCCAGTTGCTTAAAAAAATGTATATATACTTCTTCGCAAACGGTATTTTCATTGGTATGTACGGAAGTATGTATATTGTGTCACCAGGAGAACAATGAGAAAAAAAGGACCTGAAGTAGTGGATACGGCTTCCATGACTGTGACAGAACAAGGGCACCACTACAGTTAATTAAAGGAAAATATATTCCCCTTTATCACAAACAAATATATTTTGTCTGTTTTTCTAACATACGTGCCCCATCACTTTATTGTTAGTGGGCGCCGGAAAAAGTGTAGACTAAATCTATCCCCTAGCCTGACCCATGCCGCATCGCGTGTTTTGTTCATGGAGTTAAACATCCTTATACTTGTTAGGTTAGCTTGATTTAGTTCCCATACTTGGAATTTGCTGAATTTCATCTGTATACTTGTGAATTGGGTTCGATTTAGTCTAGTTCGATGTTTGTCGTTGAATTTGAGCTGACGTGGATGACACGTGGACTGAAATCTTGCAAGAACACCCTCCTGCATCTGAGAAAATTGCAAAAAACGACCACAAATGTTGAAAAATACAGGATTAGTCCCTGTATTTGTCCGGATGGCTCGATTTAGTCCTGGTATTTGTCAATTGGACTCGATTTAGCCAAAACGTATGTTTGCTGTCGAACTTGAGGTGATGCGAACGACACGTGAACGCAGGTCCCACTTATAGGAAACTAGCTGACTTAAAAATTTGCAGAGACTTCCTCACACATCTTGAACGTATATTTTCGCTCTAACATATTTGCATTTACCCACTCTCCATCTAATCAATAAGACAACACTCACTGGTATACCCCTTCAATTCAAGACTGTTCTATTTAAGAGGAAAGGAAAAAGAGGGAGTTGATGGAGAGGGAGGTGACGGTGGCGACGATCACTAGACCAGAACATGTAACGTTATTTCATAGAGGGGATATGACGTTGAAACGACACCTGCAAAGTGGAAATGTATGTTCTAGTTGTGGGATGGGGGCCCTCCAAGTTTTCACGCCAGCCACTCTCCTGCAAGTGGGATCCACGCCCACGTATGCGTCAGAATATAGCTCATATTCGACAATAATTATGCCTTTGAACTAAATCGAGTCCAATTAAAAAATACATGGATTAAATTATATAAATTACGAGTATCTGACTAAATCGAGCCAAACAAACGAGTATAGAGACTGCTATTATATCTAACCTTAATTGTGATAGTTTTTTTTATAATTGTCTCAAATGCGGGAGGGTATTTTTGCAAGATTACAGTCCACGTGTCGTCCGCGTCAGCTCAAATTCAACGGCAAACATTGAATTAAACTAAATTGAACTCAATTCACAAGTACACGGATAAAATTTAGCAAATTCTAAATACGAGGACTAAATCGAGCCAGGGCGACAACTATAAGGACTGTCAGTGTATTTAACTCTTTGTTCATGCCAAACGGCTAGACATGCATGCCCGTCACATTCCCGCTTCACCATCACGCTATGTACGATTGAACCCATTCGCAACCACGAGTCAATTTGTATAGCAATCTAGTCTCCATTGCTAGAGAAAGGCAAGTTTGATCAAATGTAAGTTGAAATAATAAGTATTAGAACTCTTGTTTGCTAGAGAAAGGCCAATCCCAATTTTAGATTTTGTGAAGAATAATAAGTATTAGAACTCTTGTTTCTTGGTGATTTAGTCATTGCCCGCTGATGAAGTTTAGTACACTAAACAGCTCAAAAAAAAAAAAGTTTAGTACACTAAAGCTCTTAGCTTAGCCTGCCTTAAAGTTTGATCCTGGTGGCTAGCTCCGTCCCTGGATAAGTTGTTAATAGACTGGTGTCGTTGACGATATTTTTTTCACAAAGGGAAACATTAATATCCTGGAGATACCAATTAAACTTGGGCTCTACACCAAATAAATGTCAAAAGACATCACAGATGCACACAGTAAAAAAAATAAGAAAAAAGAAAGGTCCCACCATAGTGAAGAATTCCATGTAGCTGCAGTGCAAACCATCGCCAAAGACAACACCCGGAGTCCAAATTCTTCAAAACTGACGCCTCCAAGAAGGAAATAGTGCACCAGCGGCTGTTATCGTCCAATAAAAAATCTTAGGTTTTCATGCTGGAAAATTTTGACACGGATGGTGATTCGATGCTTGAAGGAGCACTTCTGGTGTTGTGGGATGAGCAAGGATGGCCTCGCCTAGGCTCTAGATGACGTGGTCCATGGCGGAGTTAGTGGGAACCTGTTTATAGTGACCTCCCTATGAAGGAAAAGCAGTGCATCTTTGGTAGTAATTTTTATTTGTCCAAAGCTTTATGTATGTACCAACCTGATATGCACACCTTTTCTATTGTCATAGTTGAAACAATGTACGAAATCTTTCTAACCGTTGCACCCGAATGCTTGGTTCTGGCTATTTCAATATACCATCACACTTTTATATATAAGCTAGGGTCACGTGCAATTTTTGGAGGAATTCTTGGGTGCTCAGATCCGCCATTTCCAGCAAAATCCTATACCATGCCCCCCCCCCCACACACACACACACACACATTTACTCTAAATTTCTCTATACAACGGTTGACTAATAGTTTCTTATCTTTAGTTTTTGTTAGTTAGGTCATATAACATGAAAAACCAAGGTTGACCCCAAGATTTCAAAGACACCAACACAGGAGTTTGCCAATATATAAAATTCCTAAAAAATAGAACTCTTTTGATTGTTTTATTTTATGTTATATATTACAAGAAAGTGAAAGTAGAAAATGAAAGCACAAATGGGAAAAAAGATCTATGCGAACGATAGTCAGTGTAGCTACAATGGCGTCAGGCGGCCGCTAGGCATGAGAAAGCCAGGCTGATACCCATGCCAATGGTCGGTTTACTCCGACGGTGGCCATCGGCTTAGCTCTAGATAAGCCGACGACTAGGATACACCGATGGTGGCCGTTGATATAGCTCTAGCTAAGCCGACAGCCTTGATACACCGGCGGTTTCATACCAGCCGTAGGTATATCTTACCTGTGTCGATGGCTCCGATATATTGCCGTCGGCGTAGCGCCCGTTTTGTACAAAAATTATAAATCTATCTTTCTAAAATAATAGAAAAATATTCTAATTTGTTCCACATATTCGTTTATCAAAATTTTGTACAGACATCCAGAAAATCTATATCAGGATGTTCGGTTTCAGATTTTGTGATATTTCAACACTACAATAGCGGCCCTTATAATCCCCTAGTGCTTAACGTATGGCTGTCAGAGAAAAAGGCTTCAAAACAGTTTTTAGAGCAGCCACATATTTTATTAATAAAAAATCAAGTTACATGAATAAACAAACGTGGAAACTAATATATAGAACAAGAGAAAACAGATATCCTGAAAACTTTCCAGAAAACTATCCCTAGGATTTTCTGCATTTGCCGAAGCCAGCGGCCGTCGCCAAACACCAATGCCGCCTAGACGTGTGCTAGAATAGTCGTCGAGCCTCCACCATTACCGGATCCAAGGGAGCACCATCACCAACGAGGCTTTGTGAGTCGGTGAACATGCCCGCTGCAAGCAGCAATGCACATGTCGTTGTGGCACGTCGACCGAGGGACATCCACGTGCTACCTTGAACCAAGATCTACGGCATACCATCGACGAAGTCGAGGAATAACAGCAAATCCACCACCTCTGGACAAGCATCCTTGCTCCAGAGCATCCACCTCGCCCAGGCCCCTAGCGCCGCCGTGGATAATGACAAACGCCAGCGACACATCAAGATACAGATCTCGCTAGATCTGAAGATCCGCGAAAAGACCAAGCCGCCGATCTAAAAGATCGACAAGCACACATTGCCATCAACTCAGAGAATCCGTTGTGAAGGTCGTCGCCGGTGTGAAAGAAGAGTTGAGGCAGATTTATTCGCTCGTGCATCACTCCCACCACCCCCATGACACACCATAGAAAAAAGACCCTAACCCTAACTACATAACAGAGGAACGAGGTCCCCCTTCCTCCTGCCGCCAAAGCAGCATGGAGGGCGAGAGGACTCATGCTATGGCCGGTGGAGATTTGGGAGATTTTTTTCGCCGCCGCCTCCTCTTGTAACTGAGGAGGAGGACGAAGCCGTATGGTTGGTTTGGAGAGCGCGTCCTCATCGGCTTCACCACTATTTAGGTAGCTAAGTGAAGCGAAATAGTTTTTGCAATAATGCCGGGCTGGCTATCAATATCGGTACATTTTAGATGCTTCGGTAATTCAGATGATTTTGGACAGGAGGTACAAACGTTTCTTTTCAAGAACTGGAGTACACCAAAATTTTCACACGAAATCGTCAGATAAATATTTACTACTCTTTGCAATCCTGCGAAACAAAAGTACATGTTGGAAATAAGAGATGCAACGACACTTGCACTAGCATAAAACAGAGCACGAGATGTATGTTATACGGCATCGCCAATCGACAGTGAGCTCATCATGTGAGAAGTACAATTATACCACCACCACCGAATTGAAGCAGTCTAGTACTGCTGCTACGGTTGGACGTGCGGAAGCCCTTCGTCTTGCTGCTTCTTCCCCTCGTAATCACCAAAGATACACTCAGCGACGGCGTCGGCGCAGATACAGGTCCCGCAGAGGAGGGCCAGGAGGATCCCGACGGCGAACCCCAGGGCGCTGAGGACATGGACGGCCTTGCTTGTCCCGTGAAGAAGGGAGCTGCCCAGGAGGAGGTACGCCAGGAAGCTGGATATGCCCAACAACATCAGCGCCGCGCACAAACCCGAGACCCAGCCGGTTTCCTCGCCTTTCTCCGCTGTCGCGGCGACGCAGTCGATGGCACCAAGGTTTTCGAGGTCGTCGGCCATGTTTACCGACGATCTGTAGCGGCGCTGGGTGTATCTGTCTTGTTTCGTGGGGGATTATATATTTTTTGTACGACCTAATAAGTTTCCAGTAGAGGCGAGACCGGCCATTGAAACGGACAATTTCCTTTCCTTTCCCCTACTCTTCCTTCCTTTCCTTTTTCTTCCTTATTGCTATTTTTTCGGAATATTTTTTCTTACTAGTATTTTTTGGGAGGTAAATACATATTTAGTCTCACATCTTGTACCCAGAGTGCAAAATAGTCACACTTCTTGCAAAGTGGACAAAAGTAGTCCCACAACTTGCATCCTAGGTGTAGTTTGGTCCAATTCAAACAAATTTGACCGAATTCAACCAAATCCAAATGCAGTTTTTTTTGCTTGGAAATCCGAACGTAGTTGACTCTATTTAATCAGCCCCAATCGCACGCTTTTGCAGAAAAGTCTAGAAAATGGGCTTGATTTTGCACGCGTCTCCTCCCACACGTTTCCTAGCCGCTGGGTGTTTCTGGAGAAGTCGCCGCACACCCATTCAATGGGCTTATAGCTCCCATGCGACGTCTTTACGTGGAATTAGAAGGAACGTGACATCGTTGCAAAGAATAGCTCGCATGCGACACTTCTGAAGCGGCAAATAGCTCCCGTGCGACACTTCTACTTAACCCCACGACCGTCAACGAATTCGAATCAGCTGAGCACAGTAGGACCCAAGCCTCTCCACGTCACGGCGGAACTCACCTGATGTCCACCTCATATCGTGGGACCCACCCTGTGGTTGAAGAGAGCCGTTGGCCCCGACCCGTCCCTGCACCCGAGCACTCCCGTCACCGTTTCAGCATCTCATCCCCTTCCGTTTTCTTCTCCGGCGAGCAAGTGCGGCAACGCCGGCGAGGGATGTCGAGCTCTGCTTCCTCCCACCGCTCATGGCCTCGGTATGGTGCGGTGCCGATGAGGAGGTACCCCGATTGCCCCCGTACCGCGCCCCTGAAGCGGCTTGTCACATCCACCGACAAGAACGACAACATTGGCCGGGAATTTGTGAAGTGTGAGAGCAAGCCCGAGCCGGGAAAGGTGAGATCTGAGTGTTCCGAGCACCAATTTCTCGCTTTTCTTTCGAAATTTCATGCATTTCATCGAATTTGGGATTTAGGGTTCATCTCTGCGATTTTAGGAACTGCCAAAATGTGGGCATTTTGAGTGGCTTGATGAGAACATCGAGCGAATTGGGGTGGAGGTAGCAATTGGGATGTGGCAACCCCATTTCCGCTGGTACTACGGTGGATGCGGAAGTGAAGGCCGAGCTGAAGAAGATGAACAAGCAGCTAAGGCAAATCATCGAAATGAAGAAGCAGGACAATCTGATGGCCGGTTTTTTTTGTGTAATTTCTCTCGGATTAGTTTATCTCCTGATCGTTAGTCATTAGACAGCGCAGTCAGTGTTCGAGTGATGATTTGTAATGGATGTAATGGTCTATGTATTTGGCTTAAATAAAATGCAACACAAATTCGGGCTAATTTTGAGCTGCTCTGTTTTCGAAATCAGTGTTCCTTCAGTTTCGTTAGTTTCGTCAGTGTTCCTTTAGTTTTATCAGTGTGCAGGGGGCGCCCGTGTGCAGGGGAGGGGGAGGGGTTGAAGAGTTAAAAAAAATAATTGACGAGGATTGAAAAAGGCCAGGCCCAAATAGAACTTAGCCAGGCCAAAATGATCGTATCCATGCCCAATAGTAACTATATGTTGATTGGGAAAAAAATGGTACTCACGTTACAATCTAAATAGGGACGTGTGGATCTGCAGATACTCATGGTCAGGTCGCAATATTTTATTTTTTGCGAAAGTAAATATATAAATGAAGTCCAAGGGCATCCATTTAACTAACATAACTTGGGCGCTCCTTTAACTTATGTAAATATGTAAATGTCTTGTTTAAAAATGAACCATGTGTTGTTTGAAAATAATCAATCATCATAACATTAACTTATTCTTCCTTTTGAGCTTTTCTAATTTCACTCATTTTATAAATATTGCACGAGTATTATATGAGAACTTGTTTTTGTGTCTTTTGTTTTATGCACTTGTTGTTTTGGGTGTTTTGACAAATAAAAATACAATAAAACACAGATTACAATAAAACAAGGGGATAGATAATAATAGGATAACATTCCTTATATTAGATAGCCCGATCGATAACATTGGGATAACATTACAATAAAAAGAAAAGGGTACAATAATATAGGGGCCTAAACCCTGGGCTAGACCCTAAACCCTAACCCTAGCTACCCTACTCCATCGGCGGTGGAGGCGGTGCCGGTGCCGCCGCCCTCCGAGCCGCCGCAGCATTCCAGTCCGCCAGCCTCTCCCGCTGCTCCCGCCGCCGCTGCTCCTCCTGGAAGGCCCAGCGATTGGCCTCTCGTCGTTCCTCCTCCTCCCGTCTGCGCCTTTTCTTCAAGGCGCGCTTGGCCTGCTTCTCCTCCCACTTGGCGTAAGCAGCCTCCTCCTTTGCCTCCTGCTTCTCTGCCGCCTTCCAGTATGCTTCGGAGGGGCCGTGGTCGGGGAGGTTGCCGCCACCGGGGACGGGGTTGTGGACGAAGGGGCCCTCCGCCCAGGGGCAGGGCGGGGCTTTGCGTCGCCCCTCCTTTTTGCCACGCTTGGGGCGCGTGGGCGCCTCCTGCTCCCAGACCTGCTTGTGGTCCGGGTGGTTGTCCTCATCGCTAACTTCGCTATCGGAAGGGAAGCAGAGGGGGGAGGTCGCCATGGTCGAGTGTTTTGGGGGCTAGGAGGAGGCAAAGGGACGGGCTCGAGAGGTTGAAGATGAGGGGCAAGATGACATGAGGAGGCAAAGGCGTTTTGCCTATTTATTGAGGGCGAGGCGTGAAGGGCGGCGTGGGAATCCAGCGTTGGCGCAGCCGCGTGCGCTGCGTTGCGTGTGGGCAGCGGGTGTAGCCACGTGCGTGATCAATGCAGTCAGTGCAAAAAAAATTGCTAGGATGCGACGTGACCCCTGCACCGTCGCCCCTGCCCCTGCATGCATGCATTAATGCGAAAGAGAGAAAAATGTCCAAGATAGTTGTTCATTGGCAGTGAAAAAAGAGAAAATAGAATTTGGCCTTGATTTACTCGGTAATAAATGCAGAAATCTAGTACCAAGGTACTTGTTCGTTTTTACACACCGCATGCAACAAACTCGTTCGTTTTTACACACACAAGAAAAATCGGTGGAAGTAATCAGAGGGATGTCAATTGAAGGGAATAGAGTGAGTATGAAACTAAGTTTATAATATTTTAGATTTTGATTTTTTCTTATATACGTAGTCAAAGTTGATATTTTAGATTTATAAATATTGACTTTTTGTATGGCGCATGAACCGAATGGGAGTAAGTTTGACCGAAGAAAGTTATTCGACGTATACTTATTTAATGCGACGGAGGGAGTAAATACGATGCAGCGCTGTTGCACGCAAAATAGCTAGACTACGACGCGAGAGGCAGCTGCATAGCATGCATGCATGGTGCAGCCCGCCCCGCCCAGCGCCCTCGCATGCCATGCTCGGACCAATGGTCAATGGAGTGTGTCACGCTGTACGTTATATTTATTACAAATTTTAGATTTTGATATTTTTTCTTAAGCTGATCATAGTGACATGCATACTCCCTCTGTCCACAAATAAGTGTATGTTTAGCTTCAAAATTTGTCCACAAAAGGTGTACTTCTACCTTTCCAATGCACTTTAAAGTAGAAAAAATTGCTTCACGGAAATCAAGTCCAATAACATTTAGCAAATGATCTCTACAATTTATTTGCGGACGGAGGGAGTATGTGGGAGTAACTTAGAGTAGTAACATGCATATGTTACTATTCTAAGTTACTACTCCATAGTGCAAAATAACATAGATGTGATATCATGCAAAGTCTCATTTATTACAATGTAGACTCATTCTGTCTTGAAATTTGTGATGTTTATGGTAACATTGCTAGTTGACAATACATGTCTAGCCTTATATATATAGTCAAAGTTTATATACATAGTCCCACTATGACTAGCCTTATATATATAGTCAAAGTTTATAAATATTGACTTTTTCTACGGCGCATGAACCTGAGGGGAGTAAGTTTGACCGAAGAAAGTTGTTAGACGTACACTTATTTAATGCGACAGAGGGAGTAAATACGTTGCAGCGCTGTTGCACGCAAAATAGCTAGACTGCGACGCTAGGGGCAGCTGCATGCATGGTGCAGCCCGCCCCGCCCAGCGCCCTCGCATGCCACGCTCGGTCCAACGGTCAATGGAGTGTGCCATGCTTTACCTTTTCTGTTCATGGAAAAACGATGAAGCCAATCAGATTCCAGAATCATCCATCCCACGGATCGCCAAGAGCTAGCCGCAAAAACCTTCTAAGAGACGCCAACCAATCAGGTTGCAGAACAAGCCCTTCCATGGATCGCCCAGAGTCACCCGCGGAATCCTTCTAGAAGACGCGATCGGATGGCCACAGTGTCGCGCTAGGATTAGATCTACGTTCCTCATTCGGCCTTAGGGTTAGCTGGGTTTAGGATGCAGTCAACGGGGTTTCACAAGTTTGACCAGATATTCAAATGTGCATAAATAATTTAGAAAAAATCAAAAAAATACAAAACCTTCGCATGGTGTCATGTTACGTGACATAGTTGTGAGGAAAAATATCAAACTTTGTCTATTGATCATATTTGAAAAAACCCTTCACAAAATGACCTATCTCCTCCGAGGTTTTCTGGCTTTCGGGTCAAATGACCAATGATATGGCTAGAATCAAGGCATAGTTTGTGATAATGTGCCCATATTGGGCATGCATGTGTATAATGGGATGACTAACAATGTTGTAGCACAAAGTTTTCTTTTTCGACGCACAGAAAATTCATTTTCTATTTTCTGAGTGCCGAAAGAGGGGGGATTTGTGAAGCAACCACCAAATTGAAGTTTCAAAATGGTAACATCCTATTTTTCAAAAATACTAGAACACCTAGCATGTACAATTTCCCAATTTGAGTATCTCAAACCTTTTATTTCATCCCTGGTGAAAAAGACAAATCCTGCCGAATCGGTTGGAAGTGGGTAAGATATGAACTACAGGTACATGATTTCATGCTGATGATTTTTTGTAAAAATCATTTTTAGGTTCATAACATGCTATTTCATCAGAGATCCAATGCTAGTTTTGTGAGCCTCAGCCCCTAGCTAAGAATATTTATGAAAACCCTTCAAAAAGTTTGACTAGACATTCAAATGTGCATAACTAATTCAAAAAAAATCAAAAAATACAAAACCTTCGCATGGTGTCATGTTATGTGACATAGTTCTGAGAAAAAATATCAAACTTGGTTTTAGAAATGGTCGAAAAAAAACTTGCTTAGAAATGGGGTGGTTTACCCTAGCTTTGGAGCCCATTTCTACCACATTTTGGGTGAGGGTGAGTTGTACTTCACGAAAGGGATCAGGGTGAGGATGAGTTGTATTGTACATATAAGAAAAACGTTGGAAGCTCATACAAACATAGAAAAGTGACATAGCTACATTTGTTGAAATTCAAATTTACCATCATATTTAAATTTTGTCCAAATTATCAACAAGTGACAAATTATTATAATAACAAATGTTTACAACAACAACAAATGCCAAATTATTACAATAACAAATGTTTACAGCAACAAGTGCCAAATTCAAAGTCTATTTTTTTTGGCTCTTCTTACCCCTCGTTTTTTTCTCCTTCACAAGTTTCACACCACACAACAGGTTTATGCTCTTCTTTTTCTTACCATTACCATCTGGCCTCCCCACAGCACGTCCAAGAGTCTCCTTCACCTCCCGCACCTCCTCAACAACACAATCTGGCACCAGAGCCTCATCAACATGGTCACTTTGCACTAGAGCCTCAACAACATGGTCATTTTGCACCAGAGCCTCAACAACAGGCTCATTTTGCACCAGAGCCTCAACAACTGGCTCATTTTGCCCCTCATTTTGCACCAGAGCTTCCAAATCAGAAACGGTGTGCCCTAAAGCCTCAACAGTTTGCACATCATCCTCCAAAACAAGTTCAGATTGCATCTCAGCAGCACCAAACATGATCTGGTTAGTTCTCTTCTTTCTTTGGCCATTGATTCTTACCCTTTTCACTGGCCAGCATTCGTCAACAACAAGAGGTGGGACTTTTTCTCCACGCTTCCTCCTGAAAACAAGCAAGTTAGCTGGGGGAGAAAAATCATCAACAAGAAATGGGATAGATTTTGGATGAACATACTTTGGCTTTTCAGCAGTGTATCTGCACTTGGTAGAGCCAGCTCGGTGTCCAAGTTCTTTACAAAGATTGCATCTATTCTTGTTACCTTTTTGGGCCCTTTTTGGCTTGGCATCTTTCTTTTCATCTTTCTTTCCCTTCTTGCTGCTCCCACCTTTCTCAAACCAAGCCTTGAATCTACTCTGCTTGGGCCTGCCAGCCTTTCTTTTCATCAAAGGAGGACACAAGGAGAATTGAATGTCCACTTTAGGCCACTGAGACTGATCTGTAAGTGCTAGAATTGGTGTTCCATATGCAGCCTTAAATTTTGCTACAGAATAATACTCATGCAAATATGGGTGCATATTTAGCTTGTGTTTGGAGGCCAAGAAAAGTATGACATGCTCACAAGGCTTCCCAGTGTGTTGCCACTCAAGGCATGTGCATTCATGCAATTGAGTGTCAACAACATGCCTCCTGCCAGTCTTTGTATCTCTGACTTCAGCACCCCACAATGAGGATTTCTCAACATGCAAATGTGCAAGATTTCTGCTCCTGTTGACCACCTGCTGCACAACATCAGGAAGCTTATCTCCTTGAAGAACATCACCAAGCCTTCTTCTCAATTCCCACAACCTCATGATCATGATCATGATCCTGATCTGGTCAACCATGTCATGGACAGGCAAGTCTTTTAACTCCTTCACTTTGTTGTTGAAACTTTCTGCCAAATTATTGTTGATATGATCACATTTGATGGCAGTGTTAAAACCAGACCTGTACCATAAAAGAGAATGGTAGGTTTCCAACCATGTACAAAACTTGACCCTATCCTCCTCAGAGCATGCCGCCTTAATCTTCTAAAGGTGATATGAATGTGTCTGCCTCGTGTAAGATCTTGCTGCTGGCCACATGCGTCCAAAATCATCTCCTCTGAATTTTTTGATCAAATTCATCCACATATGGCCGAAGCACTCCCTCTGCTCAGCATGAGGGAAAACAATCTTCACTGCATTTTCTAAACCTTTACATGCATCTGTGTGCACTGCCAATGGAGAGACTGGCCCTATGCATCTTTTCAACTGCATCATGAACCATGTCCATGATGCCTCTGTCTCAGACTGAAACATGCCAATAGCTACATGGAACATCCAATTGTGTCCATCTAAAGCATTGCATGCTGCTAGTTGACCATTCCACTTTCCAGTCAAGAAAGATGAGTCTATACTCAAATATGGACGGCACCCTGCTTTGAAGCCATCGATGCAAGGCTTTAAAGCCATAAAGAATTTAGAGAAGAAGACTTTCCCATCAGCTGTTACCTTAGTATCTATCTCCACAACACTGCTAGGTGACCTCTTCTCTACTTCTGCTTTGAAGTTATAAAGCATTCGAAAGGTATTTGCCCAATCACCATATAGCTCTTTCATTGCCCTTTTCTTTGCCTTCCACACTGTAGTATAATTTAGCTTAATGGGGTACTGCTTTTCCAAGTCTATTTTCAGTCTCTTTGCAGTGCTGTTTGGTGTTGTGGCTAAAATTGGCTTGATCTTTTCTGCAACCCATAATTGTGATGTCATCTTTGTAACTGTTTGAGAACTTGTAATGCAAGTATGAGGTTTTGGAATTTAATTCACTCTTATTGTCATTCCATCAGGTTGGCGTCTAGCAGATATATACCACTTGCAAGGCTTGGCACCACCATCATAACCTACGCATTTTGCATAGAACTTCTTTTTATCAGTCCACATAGTCTTGGTAGCAAACTCACGTTTGACTGCATATGTCCTGAAACACATCCTGAATTCATCCATGCTTAGAAACAATCTCCCAACTTCAATAATTGGGTCCTCTTTGTCATAAACTGTTACTAGCTCATCATCATGTGCATCATCTACATGAACTGTAGCATTTTCCAACAACTCTAGATCTATATCTGCCTCTTCATCTCTTAAATGGTTGTCACCATCATTTGCAGCTTCATCCCTCTTCTTCTCCTTGTCTCTGTCATCTATAGGAATGCCAAAAAGCTTTGCCATTTCAATGTCATCTATTGGTGCAATGATCAAATCAGTCCGGTCATGTATCTCAACTGAATTCCAGTCAACAGTTACAATCCTTTTGTGCATTAGCATCTGCAGCATCCCCTTGTGCATTAGCATCATCCTCCACTATTAACACTTCCAACTCAGTAAGTATAGGCATTACTTGCCTTTGTGCAGCCCAATCATCCTCGACCATCTGAGCAGCCAGCTTCGAGGCCACATATCCAACCCTCGAATCAGGTTTCAGATCAATGAGCTCTGCTAAAAACAGAACAGTTTTGCTTGTCCAACCGTTTCGCTCATCGATTTCATCAATTATATGTTCCCCTGTCTCAACCCTAACATAGTCACATTTGCAATCATCAAATCGTAGCAAATAAACTTCTTGCTCTGCCCCCCAAACCACACTATCCCCAATTTTTTCCACCATTTTCCTCACCGCCTCCTCTCCCATGTTTATTAGCTCTTGGGGATCAACATGTTCTAATTCCACCTCCCATTTAACAACTGTGTCTCTCTCAATGAGCTGCGTGCTGCCATCAACTAAAACAGCCCTAGAGGGAAAGAAATTGATGCAAAATTCGAAGGTTTGGCGCGCAACATCGTCTCCCCTGTTTTTGGCGGGCACTGTGAGATAGCGGAAGCGAACAAAGAGCTCAACCTTAGAGAAATTAAGTGCAAAGATACGGGATATACCGATTAGAAGTCCCCTCTCCATGCTCCATCTCGTTCCCCCTCGCCCCGTTCAGCACACCCTCGCCTCCACAATCTAGCATCAATGGGCACGCTCAGATCTCGAATTGAGAAGAATGGGAGAGGAATTAGCTTTCAAATGACACTCACCACCTTCGTCGTCGAACGAAAGCGCCGCCGCCTAAATTAATTTCCGTGCCGTCGCCGCCGGCGCCGAGAACGATGGGTGAGGTCCGCCGCCGCCGTCGGGGAAGCTATAGTCAGTGTGACGCGCGCTCTCGGTCGGAAGCGGTTGGTTTGACTGGCTTTACTGTCTGTCCCAACCGACCGGTTTGGCTTAACCCTAATCTTGGAACAAAGTTAAATGTGTCCTTAACGACCGTTTTATGGCCCGTGTGGCCATGGGATATTAGCTGCCTCACAACCGTCGCATGCGAGATATTCTTTTCAACGATGTCGTGTTTCTTCCAATTCCGCGTAAAGACGTCGCATAGGAGCTATAAGCCCCCCATTCAATCCCCAATCCGTTTCCCACTTCGTTCCCCTGTTCCCCACATTGATCCCGGCGGCGGAGCATACTACACCCAGCGGCAGCGTAGGGCTCTAGGAGGCTGGATGCCGGACCATGGCGAGAGCTCGATGGAAAGCACCGGTCGCTCCCCAGCTCTAGCTCTCCGTGGAGCGCGGTGTAGGGAAGATAGCAGAGGGGAGGGGCAGGTAGCAGAGGAGAGGGCGGGACGGCCACGGCGCAGGAGAAGCATAGGAAATGATGTAGAGGAGAGGAACGCAGCGGCGGAGGCGGAGAACAGGAAGTTGTTCATGGCACATCACATCCTTGTTAACAAGGTACTTTGCCTCCACTGGTTGCTCGCATCGGAGGAGGATAAGAAGGATTGACAGGCGCCTACTCGCCCTACCGACATGTTCAGCATGCAGTTGCAAGCAGACATTCTCAAGGCAAGCTCGACGCGAGGAACGGACTGAAACTGCACAAGTACCAGACTGAAACTGAAAATTGTAACTGCACATCCAAAATTCAGTTAACTGTATATGAGTGCCACTTCCAGTTAACTGAAAATTCAACAAATTTAGATCCTTTACTGCCACAATAAGCAACACATCGACGTGAAAACACTTGACCAAACACCAACATAACGAAAAGTTCAAGTTTGTAAACCCCGATTCATGGAACCATGGCCATCGAGGAGCTCGTGCTCAACCACGTCTGACTCGGCATTAATCGGCCCTAAACTAGCAACATTACCCTTCTAATCTCTTTGCCACTATTACTAGTACCTTATTCCAGCAATTTTCGGAGGTAATTGGCCCTACGATCTAGTTGATCATGCTCCCAAGTCATACGAGAACGAAAGGAGCACCCGCACCATAGCTACAGGACAAGGAACGAAGAGAAGGGAGAAATTCCGGTATAGTAAGGAGGAGGGTCGTCCTCGCCATGCTCGCGGTAACGCATCACCGATGACATCGAGGCGGAACCGGCGCCACAAACGAGCTCGCCGTCGCCTCCAACAGTTCTGCTGTGAGGTATATACACTTTTAGTCCCATATCTTGCATCATGGGTGCGTTTTAGTCCCACTTCTTGCAAAGTGAGCAACACTAGTCCCACAATTTGCATCTTGGGAGTATTTTAGTCCAATTTAATCGAATTATTACAAGTTTGTCTAAATTCGTCCGTCTTTATAATTTTTTTCAAAATGACCTTATATTTTTTTCTTTGGTATTTGTTTTCCTTGTGCGGACTGATAGATGGCCCACTTGTGAGTAGACGTTCAATAAATAAAATGGTTTAAAATCTAGGAAGAAGTGAGGTTCGAACTCAGTACCTTAGTATAATTACAAAACCACGGAAACCAATACATAAACACACAATGTTGATTACTTAGGAGACGTAACTTTTTTATACAACATAAAAGCACACACGCATGCAAAAGAGAAATCCACCTGTCAGTGGTTGTAAAAGTAAGAAAACAAAATAATTTCTACTGTGATGTAGGGAAACGAATTTCAAACTCATTTTTACCGTAGATACATGTCATCAAGAACCAAAATAATTTCTACTGTGATGTAGGGAAACGAATTTCAAACTCATTTTTACCGTAGATACATATCATCAAGAACTGACTATCCTATAGAAATATCTGCTACTAACTACCGTTATAAGTCAAGTTTAGAACATCTTCACTCGAAGGGCCTAAAACCTCTCTAAAGGGCTAACGGGGATTTTGGCAGTTGAATTCATGCCCAGCCCATTGCCAAATTTTATTTGGCGCCGGTGCGACCAGTTTTGTTATCCTTCAAGACTGTGCCGCCAATGATGTACGTGTTCCCTGTTCGCAGCGGAGTGTACCAGCGTGAGCAGGCCGAGCACTCGCGCCGCCTCGGCCTATTCATCGACCTAGAGAGCGACGACGACGGGGCTGGCTACTCGGACTGGAGCGGCGGTGGCGATCTAGGCCAGGGCTGCAACACCATGCCGCCACCGAAGCAGGAGCCCAGCGACGACACCGATGACTACGCGGCGGAGATGTACCGTCACCTTGGCCTAGGTGGGCATGTCCGTGACCGCCACTAGTTTAATTTTTCTTTTAAATTTTATACAAACATGTTTGAACTGGTTCGTATTTTCCGTATTTGTATGAATATCAATTGTTTGAATTTTTTGTATGAGGGGCACGGCCTACAGCCAACTCCCCCAATTTTTTCATCTATCTGGCGCCTACAATATGGACCATAAAAAACCCACGCCGGATGCCGTATGGGGAGGGGGAGGGGCGAGTAGTTAATCTCCTTTCTTTTGAGAATAAACTCAAATTCATTGTAGACACGCTGGCTACTAGATTAAGGAACTAAGCTATATAGCAGAGATTACGGTCTCTAAATTAAAACATCACCTGTCGACGTATTGGTTTGTGCGTTTACCTTCTACTACTAAGGTACTGAGTTCGAATCTCTCTACTTTCTAGTGTTTTAATATTTTATTTCTAAGTCTACTGACAGGTGGGCCTTCTATAGTACGCACCAAGGGCATAAATTTAAAAGAAAAATATATAGAGGTCATTTTGAAAAAAATTCGACTTCAAATTGGACTAAAATGCTCTCAGGGTGCAAGTTGTGGGACTAGTGTTTCTTACTTTGCAAGAAGTGGGACTAAAACGCACGCGCGGTGCAAGATGTGGGACTAAGAGTGTATATACCTCTTTCGCTGTAACCTCCGGTGTCCTGGCCAATTTGAGAAGAGGGTCCGTCCTCTGAATCGAGCCCATTTTCTAGACATTTCTGTTAAAGCGCCGGTCAGGGCAGATCAAATAGAGTCAATTGCATTCAGATTCCATGTAAGTAAAGAAAACTGTGTTCGGATTCGGTTGAATTTGTTTGAATTGAACCAAACTGCACCCAAGGTGTAAGCTGTGGGACTACTTTTATCCACTTTGCAAGATGTGGGACTGAATTGCACACCTCAGATGCAAGATGTGGGACTAAATATATATTTACCTCTTTTTTGGGAGAATTCTTCCTTACAAAGCCAAGGATCTAGGGATTGTAGTTTTGAGTCCGGGAAGAGTTCCAACTTGTGCTGCATTAGGGAACCATCTAACTTATTTTTCCTTGTATGGTATGGTGGGTGCCGGCGACTCTCACGGTTGGCCTAACATAAAAGAAGGCACAAACACAAAAAGAAAAAAAAAGACACAAACACAATATGTGCATGGCACAAAAAGTAAAGGAAAATACAGATTGTTTCTCTAATGAACATGCTAGTTTCAGTACAGAGGCACATAGGACATAGCCTATGTATATATTGAACTTTTTTGTGATACTACCATTATGCAAGGATCTGAACTACACCATGGATGGGACGAATCGATCTACGGGGGCTACCTGATTCCCACGGAGACCTGAGTAGAGGGTGTCGGCGCAGAACATGGCTGGCACCACACAGAGCCCGAGGAAGGCCAGAAGCTGAATGGCGATGGACGCGTGGGCGGAGAGACAGTAGAGCATCACCAGGGCACCAGAGACAAGGATGATCATGCTAGTTAAGCAACCCATTATCCGTGTACCCGGTGAGTAAAACCCCATTATGAGTACTGGTACGAGACAAAAATATATCCATCGGGATCCATTGGGTAGAACTTGTGTGGTATGGAATCATATAAATCATACCCGCGCATAGGGCTGTCAACGAGCCGAACTCGAGCGAACATTGTTAGGCTCGGCTCGAGCTCGGTAGAAGCTCGAGCCGAACTCGAGCGAGCCTAGGTTGACCTTCGAGCCTACGTCTAAGCTCGAGTTCGGCTCGACCAAAGCTCGAGTAGGATTGAGCTCGGTTCGTTGAAGCTCGGTAAAAAAAATTTAGTACATTGACATGCAGCTACATAGCAAGAAAATAGTAAAGTTTGAAAACGAAATAGCAGAAATGGCTTGGAGTCTCATATAATAGTAATACAGTGCCAACATAATTATTTTAGCAGTCTTACAACAGATGAAATAATAATAACAGTCTCAATTTTGCGGCTGTACAAAAATCACGAGCTTTATCAAACTGTTTGAGTTCGGCTCGTCTAAGCTCGCGAGCTCGAAAACAGGCCCGAGCTTGGTTTGTTAGAGAGACGAATCAAGCTCGAGCCGAGCTGTTAACGCGCCGAACTCGCACAGTTTATCAAGCCCGAACTTTTTTGACAGCCCCGCGCACTCATGTACCCATCTAAAATTTGATAAATATAACCTATTATAATGTATAATACTTAAAATTTTCCTACTAATGCATTGATGGATGCTAGTTGTTAACAAGGCAATTGCCATTGTTTATGATTATGTGTTATTTATCTTTTATCTCCTGTTGTTGATTTTGAGAAAGTGCTAATGTTTATAATATGACGTTGTTTATAATTATGTGTTGTTGTTTATATTATGAATTTGTTTTATAAATTATGATTTTAGATGTTGTTTACGGCTATTTTTTGTTTAATTTGATGTGTTGTAAAAACGGATTTTTTTATCCGTGGGTACCCATTTATCCTACCGGGTGACGGGTAAGACTAGAGTGGACAGGTAGGGATATGGGTTGGCTCCATTCGTACTGTACCATGCGGGTGCCATCCCTAAGCATATTGGTGCGCACCCGCTGACGTGGTCAGACTCGGCTGGTACCATCTCGACGGCGACGATGTTAGGGTCCTGGTTTTTGTTATCGGTCTAGTTTTTAGCGCCCATGGCTTAATCTACATGTAGTTATGTACTATTACTACAACAGCTGGCCAGGTAGGATTCGAGGTTCAGCGCGCACTAGTTCGATTCAATTAGGCTAAGAATCAGGTAGCATTGTGAGTCATGGAAGTTAGACATGTAAAATCCCATAGACTATTTTTTTTTGACAAAGGGAATATATTAATATCACGAAGATATCAATTATACCTAGACTCTACACCAACAAAATATCACAAAAGACATCCATGATGCACATAACCCGAAAAAGAAATAAAAAAAGAAAGGAAAAAAACAAAGACCACGCCACATCGATCAACTCCTCTCAGCAACAACACACAAACCGCCACCAAAGACGACACCCTAAAAACAAAAAATGTCAGCAACGATGCCTCCAAAAAGGGAATAGTGCAAAAGCGCCACCGTTGCCCGATCGAAGATCTTAGTTTTTCCCTAGAGAATTCCGACCTCCTAAAACAATACCGTCAACAAGCCTATTGCCAGCACAACCAATGAAGGCCAGACTTTTGGTTTTCACCTTGAAAGTCACGAATCGCCACTCGAGAAGCACCGCCAAAAATAAACTCCTCCAGTGCTGCCACTACCACTTGTTGCTACTGCTCCTGAAAGTTATTAAAGACTAGACTCACAAGTACCGTGTCTAGAGTGGACGGGAAAATCCCACAAGCCAAATCCGAGGACCACCCTGTGAAGCAAAGCCTACATCGCCTCTAAGACCCTTCTCCACCGCTGTCTACAACAAGGATATCAAGATACGGACATGTCACTGAGGGTTAACAAACTGCTAAGCTTCGCACCGCGCACGACCGGGTTCTATCCTCTCCGGATATCTAGGGGCGCTGCACCAATCCGTGAAGACCTTTGGTACTAGTTCTGGGACACGTCATCGTCCAAATCGAGGAGGACCTATCATGCAGATTGTTGTCGTGATGCGAGAAAAGCACTAGGGCAGCCGCTTTTATTAGGCAGATCGATATGGTGTAGTACACTAATCGTGTCCATATATCAATCTCATGTACTGCCATATCTCGGACTCTCCCGATGAGTAAAATACATCGAAAGTCATAGAACATGGCCATACATCATATTCGTCCTTCTACTTAGGAAATTTAAATTTACGGTCATTGAACGAAAGTTTTCCTTTCATTTCTTCCACTCTTCCTTCCTTTTTTTTCCTTTTTACTATTCTCACAAGACGAGGGACCGTTGGATTCTAATTTTGAGGCCAGGGAGAATTGCCATATGTTGAACTTGTGCTACGTTACAATATGATGAAATATATTTTTCGTTGTATTATATGTATAATATGGTGAGTGTCGACGCCTCCCACTATTTACCTTCCGGCCGGTGAGTAACAAAGACACAACAACCATCCGAAAAAATGACAAATCGTTGCTATCTGAGTAGGATACTGGTACTCAAAAGTTATCTTATTTCGGTAGAGAACAAAGCCGCTTATGTATGTAGGTTATTTTTTTAATACCCCCTCCGTCCCAACGGAGGTGCCATATGCAATCAGATTTTTTTCTCAAAAAGGAGAAAAATCCCAAGGCTCTACATCGACTTTTTTTTTTTGGAAAAGAGTATATATTAATATCATAAGGACACCAATTACAACCAGCCTCTGCAACAACGCATGCCCTAGTGGCTCTACGGATGCACACAGCTCAAAAAAAAAGAAAGATAAATTACAAAAAAGAAAAGTCTCGCTACAGAGAACTAATCCTCAAAGAAACGATAGTGACACCATCAGAACAACACCAGTAATCCTCCACTCCAATAACAACGCCTTCAAGAAGGAAACAGTGTCCAAGCGCCGTCGTTGCCCGGCAATGGTCATAGGTTTTCACCCTGAAGAAAGTCCTTACTCACAAAATAATGCCTTCAACAAGGTCATTGCCAGACACAACCAGCTAAGGCCAGACCTTGGATTTTTATCCTATAAGATAAGACTGGGAACTCCCCTGTGTTGTCTTCCCGCATCAACAGTCGCTTCAACGAGTCCCAGATCACGCAGCCAGATCTCCTGTCGCCACAAGAACAAAAATCTCCATTGCTACCCTCAAATTTACGCTTTCCTGACCTTCTCCGCATCTGACATCACCATGGCTCTACATGGCACTAGGTGGGAACAAACAACAGAGCTTCGCAACGCTCCCGCTGAAACCAAACGGCCAGAAAAACAAGGTGCGCGTGACCGAATACCTTCCGATCCAGCAATCTCCAGGCATGATACGCCCATGGGAGTTCGCCGGCGGAGCCTTCCGGAACCCGCCTCTCCAGACCAGATCAAAGAGGGCAGACATCAAGCAGATCTTCATCTTCGTGTGAAGGAAATCAAAGGACAACCACCTTTATTAGATCCGACACAGCGATCCCCACACCGCCGATCGGTTCCCAACCGCGCCGCTACTGGCGGAGGCCAGAAGCACCGGATCTAGATGGGAATCGAGATCCACGACCAGCCTCCTCCGCCCGAGAGGACGATCCAAGGACCAGATCGCCATCCGACCACCGCGCCCGAGCACATCCGCTGGTGCCGCCCCAGCAGCCCGACGAAGTCTCCTCCCTTAGCGCCTTCGGCACCAGGGGCCGCCGCCACCGCGGCCACGCCGACGACAACGGTGGAAGGGAGACAGGAGATAGGGAGGAGAGCTTTGGCGGCGGCGAAGGGGGCCCCCTGGGGAGCGCCGTGGGAGGGAGGGGTATCGCGAGGGGAAGGGGTATCGGGCTCTACATCGATGGATGCATAATAAGATATCCAGTTTTACAGAAGATTACATCTTAGGTCACATAGAGTCGATACATGTATCAACCATTTGAAAACTAAAGAAAACATGTAATGACTCTGCATCAACATGTTATCCTATGATCAAAACACCAATTGCACTAGCTGTATAAATCCAGAGCAACATCTCCAGCTGGTTGCACCCACTAGCCAAATCCTCTTGCTGCTCCATTGGTTATAGCTAAGACAACATATGGATCAAGTTTGTAGCAGCGGAATTACCTCCATAAAAGAAGTTAATTTTGCATTATCAAAGATATAATCATTTGAACATTCCATATGACCCATAGTAAAGCGCAAGCACCAACTCTGATCTGTACTTTATGTTTTTTGCTACCCTAGCTAGCCAGTTTGCAAATAAATTCGAGATATTAGTAGGGGGGAATATTGAATGCCATATGAACAATGCGCCACACCACTTCTGCTAGAAGACAAGTTATAAAAATATGTTGCATTGACTCATCTTTATTACAAAAAAACAACATTTTTTATTACATTGTCAATTTCTTTTAGCTAGATTGTATTTAGTGAGTAACACTTTGTGAAATAAGAACCACATGAAAATTATTATTTGCAGTGAAACTTTCATTTTCCAAATATATTTATGAAGGAATCTTGTATGATCATTCATGTTGTCTAGATACAAAATGTTTGCCACAAGATCTTCCGGAAGTCTCCAGCGAAGTCTAGTTATTATAGTAGAATGTTTTTTTCTACAACTGTTTTCTGGTTTTGCTACAATAGTGCAAACTTTTTTCTACAAACTCCCCGGCGAGGTATCTGGTGAGGCAGTTTTTTCTATTTTTAGAGCCAACCATTTTTTCTACAATACACTAAATGAAGCAAAAACAGATATTTTGTAGAAAATCTAGGTATTTCATAGCAAAAACGAGATTTTAGATAAAAAAATGAGACATGTGGTTGGCTAGGGAGCCGGGATGGGACGTTCACTATAGGAATAGAAAGCTATGCCGACGGCCAAACGTCGGGGCCGTCAGCGTAGCCATCGTCCAGGCCAGCCCCGCCAAGCATTCGTCGGCGTAGAATTTCCCTCGGCATATCCTACGCTACTCCAACGGCTGCCCTCGGCGTAGCTATTTTTATTTTTATCTCATTAAATTTGAAAAATAATAACTAAATCATTCTAATTCGGAAAAATACAAATAATATATCAAAATTTGCAGAACAATAAGATCTATCTATCTACACTCAAACATCACACATTTGTAAATAAAAATTAAGTGAAACATAAAACATTATATATAGTTTAAAACGGGCATAAAAAATTCAAAACGATCGAAACAATGCGAAACCTTTGCGTGGTGTCATATTATGTGACATAGTTATAAGGAAAATATCAAACTTGGTATATTGATTATGTCTCAAAAAAACTTCACAAAATGGCCTATCTCATTCGAGGTTTCTTGGCTTTCGGGTCAAATGACCAATATTATGGCTAGAATCGAGACATAGTTTGTGATAATGTGCCTATATTGTGCATACATGTGCATCATGGGATGGCGAACAATGTTGCAGGAGGAAGTTTTCTTTTTTGTCGCACCAAAAAGCCATTTTCCATTTTTCGAGCACAAAAAACAGACGGTTTTGTGAAGCAACCACCAAATGGCTAATTCAAAATTCTACCACCATATTTTACAAAAAATACTAGACCACCTTATATGGATAATGTCCCAACAGGGGGATCTGAAACCTTTCCTTCCATCCCTGGTGAAAAAGACAAATTCCTGCCGAATCGGTAGGAAGTGGGTCAGATATGAACTATAGGTACATTATCCGATGCTCATGTTTTTTTACAAAAATAATTTTTAGGTTCACAATATGCTATTGTATCAAATATCCAATGCAAGTTTAGCGAGGCTCGGCCCCGAGCTAAGAATCTTCATGCCCGCCGTTCGACAAAGTTTGCCGATAGTTGAAAACGGGTATAAAAAATTCAAAAGTGATCAAACCAATGCGAAAACTTCGCGTGGTGTAATATTATATGACATAATTTGAAGTAAAAATATCAAACTTGGTATATTTATTATGTCTCAAAAAACCCTTCACAAAATGACCTATCTCATTCTAGGTTTCTTGGCTTTTGGGTCAAATGACCAATGTTATAGCTAGAATCAAGGCATAGTTTGTGATAATGTGCCCATATTATACATACATGTGCATCATGGGATGGTGAACAATGTTGCAGAAGAAAGTTTTCCTTTTCGTCGCACCAAAAAGCCATTTTCCATTTTCCGAGCAAAAAAATGGACGGTTTTGTGAAGCAACCACCAAATGGCTAATTAAAAATGCTACCACCATATTTTACAAAAATACTAGACCATATTATATGGACGATGTCCCAACAGGGGGATCCGAAACCTTTCCGTCCACCCCTGGTGAAAAAGACAAATTCCTGTCAAATTGGTAGGAAGTGGGTCAGATATGAACTACAAGTATATGATCCTATACTCATGTTTTTTTACAAAATCATTTTTAGGTTCACAATATGCTATTTTATCAAAGATCCAATGCTATTTTTCCATTTTGTCGCACCAAAAAAGCCATGTTTCATTTTTTGAGCGCAAAAAGGGGGATTTTCTGAGGCAACCAACAAATAGCTAACTAAAAAAGGGGGGGTTTGTGATTAGTTAATATGGATATCATATTTATATTCCTTTCATTTTTCTAATCAATTTAGACATATTATTTATCAAATTCCAATTTACGGATTTAAAGATATTAATTATTCCATATTAAATAAAAAATACAAAAAATAAAATTATTATATTTTTATTTGATTCAGTAATATTTTTACTTATTCATTGTTGTTTACTTAAATAAGTGTTTGTAGTTTCAAAAAATAAAAACATATGACATAATGATATAAGAGTTAATAGGATAGGTATAATAGTATTAACAACTAGTTACAAATTGCTTTGCGGAAACTGATTCGGAAGGAACCGAGAAGTTAAGCATGCTAGAGCTGGAGTAGTGCTGTGCTAGAATGGATGACTGAGTGGGAAGTTTGTTAAAGGCTGCAATTTGATCAAAGATTAAATATAATTAGAGTTAAAAATGTTTAAGGTGGGAGATTAATGATTCAAACAATTCAAAGATTTAAAAAAGTTGAGAAAAAATTCAAAAATAAATTATTTAAAAAAAATTAAAAAAAATCAATTTTTTGAACAATCTATCTTTATTATGCCGCCGGGGCTATGCCGAGGGCAAGGCCGTCAGCGTAGCATACACTTATGGCTAGAGCTACGCCGATGGGCAAAAATGCCACCGCCGAGGGAGAGCTTTGCCGAGGAGGCTACGCCGAGGGAAGCCGACGAATTTTTGCCCTCGGCGTAGCAAGCTGTTCCTGTAGTGGTTCCCATGGTCCGGGGGTGAAGCACAGCGCGGCCCTTCTAAAGATAGAGTGCACTTGGTGTTGATATCGAAAGAGAAAGCATCATCGTGTTGCAACGATTTTAAAATACAGCAAGATATATGTAGTAATCTACTCCAAGGGCACCTCTATGTGCTGAAGCTCAACCTCCTCCTGCTGATCCCCATCGGTATTCCCAGCGATACACCATAGTGAGCTATCTATGAAGCATCCTCAATAAAAAACTATGCATATGGTAAATAAAAAGATTGCTGAGATGCTCATTGTCTGCTTGCCTTGTCATTTTGGTTATGGGAAAGCTCCTGTATCATATGCAAGGGGTATCCCGTTGGTGGTTCTTAATGATATGCAAATACTTATAGTGACAAGAACTTGCCTGTGCCCTAAGTTGAGTATCCATGAGGTGTGGCCCTCGTATTAAAGGGATTTGAGATTGCCAACTTATACTTTGTCAAGCATATACTCCAGCTTTGTCACTTTAACCTTAATCACTTCAAGATGCTTATGATAGGGGCAATGAGGGCTGAAAGCTAACAAGTACCATAATTTTTGAAAGCTCTTTTTGAAACTTGAAATCCCTGTTTCCTTTAAAAAAGGCCTTTCTTCCATCATTATTGAGTCTCCACCTTCTACCTTTAGGCACCATTAAGAGAGCATAGTTGTCATTTTGTGTGCAGTGTTCCAAAACTTATTAATTGATGCATATTGTGATATTACTTTTCTTATACTATTTGTTTCTAGTTATCCTTGTGAACTTTGAAGGTGTCATATGCATCTATTTGCTACTCTATGAGGGACAAGCTGAATGCCACTATACCATGTTTTCTGTATGTGAAACAAACAAATATTTTTCAATGCATATTATTTATCATCTTTATTTGTAGCCTTTCATGTTGCATGCATAATTACTTTGTCTTATTGTTAGAAATCCATCTTTCATGCACATGTTTAGAGTTCTTTGATCCCATCTTTCTATGCTTGCAAATGGTTTGATCATGATTGTGATGGTGCATGTCACCTAAAAAATTATTCTTTTTACCACTTACCTACTCGAGGACGAGCAGAAGTTAATCTTGGGGATGCTTGATACGTCAAAAATGTATCTATAATTTTTTATGTTCCATGCTTGTTTAGTATCTACTTTGCTTTGTTTTGTCTTTCTTTGAGATGTTTTTATATCTTTTCTAGAACTAACCTATTAACAAGTTGCCACAGTGGCAGTTGCCTGTTTTCTTCTGTTTTTGGTTCCATAAAGACAGAAAATCAATATTTTCGGAATTGGACGGGACAAAAGCCAAAGTCAATATTTTTCCCGGAGCAACACGGAACCATGAAACAGAGCCGGAGGGGAGCCAGTGGGTGGCCATACCCCCTGGGCGCGGTCCACCCTAGGCCGCGCCTGGGGAGGGTGTGGGCCCCCTAGCCACCTCCTCGGGCTCCCCCTTCGCCTATAAGAGTCCCCGATGAGAAAACCCTAGGGCATCCCTAGAAACATCCACGAAAACCTCTGTAGCGTCGCCGCCGCCGAAGGGGAGATTCGGAGGACAGGAAGTCTCTGTTTCAGCATCCTGCCGGGACGGAGAAGTGCCCCCATCGCCATCTCCATCGATCTCCATCGCCATCTCCATCACCGTTGCTGATTCCCATGATGAGGAAGGAGTAGTTCTTCCTCGAGTCTAAGGGCTCTACCGGTAGCTATGTGTTCATCTCTCTCTCTCTCTATGCATGATCTTGTGGTCATGAGCTTTATAATCAAGTAGATCTGCCTTGCTACTCAAGTGCTTCGTTAGATCTCTGTTCTCCCCATGTGTGTGAAAGTGATAGCGTGCACGCCATGGTGTCACTTAGGCTTGAGTCTACGTAAATACTCTTTGTGCTTTAATAGATCTATGCTTTTCCCCACGTATGTGAGAGTACTTAAGAGTAGTATCATGAAGAGAGGATATTTATATGAGAGAGTGTTTACTAGTGAAAGTATGATCCCTAGTCCTTTTTTCTAAGCATTGAAACACCGTTTGCTACTAGATATGTTGCATGTTTGCTTGCTTCCTTCCTTTTGCCTTTAGTCTTTACCTCACAAGTCGGAAGCTCTTTTCTGGCACCGTTACCACTTGTATTTCACTATCTCTTCGCCGAACTAGTGCACCTATACACCTGACAAGTGTATTGGGTGTGTTGGGGACACAAGAGACTTCTTGTATCTTGATTGCAGGGTTGCTTGAGAGGGAATATCTTTGACCACTTCCTCCCTAAGTTCGATAAACCTTGGGTGATCCACTTAAGGGAAACTTGCTGCTATTCTACAAACCTCTGCACTTGGAGGCCCAACAACTGTCTACAAGAATAGAAGTGCGTAGACATCAATGTGACTGGGCTGCGCCGGAACCCCATGGCCACCTTGACTCTGCGGACCACCATGGCCGACGCGGCCTCACGTCCGGTTGGGCCAACCGTCGAATACGAAACGGGCATCTAGCATTGCCGGCGTCAAGCAAGGAAACGACGTCGGTGGAGAAAACGGCGTCGGGCGAGTGGCCGGCGTCGACGTCGTCTTGTCGTCCTCCGCCCAGTTCGCCGCTCCGGTTCGCTTGGCGCTGGAAACGCGGCTGGGAAACCGTCATTCCCACGCTATTCCTAGGCTAAAAAAGATCCATCCGGAGCTATTTCACTTTATCCAGTGATAAATTTGGTCCTAGAAACCACCAAACGAGTGGAGAGGCTTTTAGGGAGCCGGGATGGGACGTTCCCATGGTCCGGGTGAAACACAGCGCGATCCTTCTAAAGACAGAGTGTACATGCATGGTATTGTTATCTAAAGAGAAAGCATCATCGTGTTGCAACGATTGTAAAAGACAGCTACATATATGTAGTAAGGAAAAACAGACCATCGTGTTGCCTCGATCCAACATTTATTTTCTCCACACGTACGGACCAATGATCTACTCCAAGGGCGCCTCTATGTGCTGCAGCTCAACCTCCTCCTGCCGATCCCCATCGGTATTCCCAGCGATACACGTAACAACAGTGCCGGCGCAGAGACAGATCGCGAAAAAGAGGACATAGCCGGCGAGCCCGGCGATGAGGCCCTTGCTGGTCCCATGGAGAGTGGTGGTGACGTAAACCAGGTAGCCGGAAAGCGCCAGGAACGTGACCGTCGTGAATATCAGCAGGCCGCACGTGCTTTCCTCGTCGGGCTCCGCCGCCACGACGCCGTCTGGGTTGTGGTCCTCGATGCCGCCGTCGGGGTGCTGGTTCTCGACGTCGTCCATGTTCACCGTTGGTTGTGGTGGGCGTGTCCGGCTTGTTTCGTGGAAGTGTAGGCGATGCCGGCTGTTATAAGATCATTTCCTTTCCTTTTTCTTTTTTACCGCTACTATTCCTTCCTTTCTTTCTCTTCTAATATTCTGACAAACAAACGGAACCATCGTTTTGGATTGGAATTTGTGTCCAGGCAGAACTCCAACTTATGGTGCGTTAGGGAACCAGGAGACGAGGTACGGTGTCCATACTTGCCTATATGGAAATAATTCAGCATCTACCGGTACATATTTAACGATAAAATTCCACTTGCAGTATGAAGACTATCTGACCTTGAGGAAGAAGCTGAATATCATTTGTTCTAAAAAAGGATACAGATTTTAAGAGAAAGAGGAAGAGGAAGAGGAGGAGGAGGAGGAAAAGGAAGAAGAACATTATTTTTTTCCGGCCAACCGCTCACACATCATCTTTTTATCGTAGGTGGCATGCATGTTAACATCTATACATGTTGCATCCACTATTTGTAATACTAGCTTGTATTGGCGCGGCGGCAGGCCGCACCTTGTGATGTCTCTAAGATGCATTGCATAGCATGTTTCCATGTCTTGAGATAGGGACCATTTTGTTCATCTGAAGCAAATGTAACACGGACTTTGCTATCCGGTGAACCAAACAAAGCGAGTCAAGAAGGTACAGACTACGGATCACAAGGGTCATGATAAACATCTGCTAACTGTAGTTCAAAGGAAACAACATAATAGTAAGCTAAGGTGATTCACTAAGCTAGTCTGTAACCTAGGGTTTCAACGTTGGCAGTCGTTGTCATCATCAGATTAGGGGATGAAGATTCTGGTCTCCACTTGCTTCATCACCAAAGATGTTGACGTCTTTTCGGTTGAGAAGTCTGGTCTCTGATGGTACTCTGGTTGGAGATGTAGGGGGCTTGGGCACTTCCCTGGCACGAGTGGACATAAAGGATTCCTCGATAGCGCTTGATGTGCTCTGGCTCCTCTTCCTCGGTCGTTGGACAGTGCTACTCCAGTTTGTTTTTAGCTTATTCTCGTCGTCAATCTCCGAGATGTAGTCGCCAAGCACAGACAAGTTGTCATGCATGTACGTCTGCTCCCTCGAGGAAAGCAGAGGCCCTCGCGGAAATAGAAAAGAAAATGAAAAGCACGGCCGCCTCTACCTAGAGTAAATAAGCTTAGCCCGTCTTATCACCGGATTCACCATAATCAGCTTTAAGGTCTTGACTCTCAAATCAGATATTTCTTTTGTTCACAAGAATTGTATATTCTGTATGATTGGTGATTTGAAATTCTTTCTATTTACTATTTGGATGAAATTCATGAACGAGTAGATCAAAGAAAAGAAAGCAAAGAATTCACTCATAAACTAAAGAACTAATCTACTGAGCTAGCCCGACGTTATGCACTAATGCTTGAATAGGACCGTTGACCTTTATCAAGCCAGTTTCCTATAGTTGACCGATACAGTTTGACCAATTGAGATAGCATGGTAGACATGACCGATGGATTTGAAGCAATAATACTACCTTATGTAAGCCAACCAAAACATCGTACTACATATTAAAAGGCGCGTGGTATTTAAGACCTGGAAAAGCACCACCCTTAGTTACTATTCATGTGCAGTTTTTTATCAACGAAATTACTACGTATCGTAGTGGGTTGAACTAGCTATCTCTGATTTCTGAGGTACACTGCACAACCACTAAGAAACTAGAATTTTCATGTGAGCTGTCAACAGGGCGTCAAAATATAGTTATTCCATGAGTCAATTAGACGGTTTTTTTGAGAATAATGCTTCCATTTTTTTCTTTGCCTTCTTTCTTATTATTTATAGTATTTTTGTATATATTTTTATTTATTTTTCATTTTAGTGGTTACCCTAATAGAGCAAGATAAAGAGTGTAATCGAAATGAGTTGCACATTTGACAAGAAACATGCAACTCGTTCTCGATATGAGTTGTACTTTTCTTAAAATATGCAACCGCAACCGATTTTTGAAACGAGTTACACTTTTATAAAAAATGTACAACTTTCGTGATACGAGTTGCATTTTTCTCTAGAAAGGTGCAACTCCAACTGGTTTTTGAAACTGAGTTGCACCTTTCACAAGAAACGTGCAAAATTTATATAGATATGAGTTACACTTTTTGTCAAAGAATGTGCAACTCCAAACGATTTTTAAAATGAGTTGCACTTTACTCACAAATGTGCAACCCGTTCTCAATATGGTTGCATGTTTCCCAAAAAATTTGCAACTCAAACAATTTTCGAAACGAGTCGCCTTTTTTTTCAAGAAATATACGACATTCACTATCTAAACTGCTGCGTCAAACTCTCAAGTTTGCACACAGACATGGTGTGTACAGCTATTTTTTTGTATTCTTTTAACATTCACTATCTAAACTTCTAGCATAACCTTACATCTCCATACTTACATGAATGCTTGGATTTCTTTTTCTAATATAGTCTAAAACGTCATTTCTTCTTGCTATGAAATTTCTATATTTGAACTGCAAGTTCTTTCTCCCGTGCAAACTTTTCATCGGTCAACTCACCTCGAAGCACCTCTCCTAACTCACTGTTTGCAGCCTTAATTTTTCTTTGAGGCCCCCTTAGAACCGAACCATCCTAGCTGTGTAGCTGTGCACCGCCGACATTCTTCCTGCCAGACAACCCGTTTGAATTTTGTAACCAGAGGCTTCCCAAACCTGTTTCCAAAACATTTTTGAATTCGCCTCGCTCTATGAGCCATCGAGCGAAGAATGTCTGGGCCTCTTGGCTCTTGGACCGACTCATTCCCCATCGTGGCTAGATTTGGCTTGTTGTCCGATCAGCTGTTCCCAAGATGCTGAAGCACAAGACCATACAAATATATTTTTCAATCATTGTTAGCAATGCCTTAATCAAAGCGTTCTCTAATCCCCTTCTTGTGCCAAGTGAATTTGTATCCTACATTGCCCAAATCAGATACGTTACACTCAGACAACACGTCAGGAAAATCTTGCATAAACTTAAGTTTCATTGGGTTTCCTCATTCTTTCTCAAATGGGTAGGGGATCTCATTGAGATCACCCAACAGAGGCCATGGCATACTGTTAACTTCTTTCACCTCACGCATACGGTCCCAAAACAAGGGTTTATTAGCCTACCTCGGTTCCTCATAGAATCTAGTGAAATGCCAAATATTTTATTGACCATTGCCTACGAACACAACTATATAGTATCAGTCTTGTATCTTAAAGATAAAATCACCTCCTTCTTCCAACACAACAGAATACCACTCTTAGCCCATCACTTCGAGCATCCTTCTGGAGGCCATGACTATTTAGTCTGATGATTTTGATTGCATCTGACCGATATCTGAGGTAGAGACAAGCAAACTTACATGCAGATCAATCAGACCAAACTCCGCAGATAAATCAAATCTTCTGCCCAGCCAAGTGAAAACAGTTAGATCGTAACTCCATCCAATCGATCCAAAAAAAAAACTCAACCAATTTCGAAAAACCTCAGAACCTCACCTCCAGATTGACCTAGGGGACAAAAAGAAAGTCAATCTTGGAAACAGTACCATACGGAGCCTAACCATTCACTGGAGGCACAGCTATCGTTCCAGCCATGGCGAGGGACAAAAAAAAAAGGGTTCTTAACCTCTTTCCTTTCGTTCTTTGTCCTCAGTTGTGAGGATCGCCATAGCAGCACCTATGGATTTAGCTTGCGTTCCTAATTAACAATGTCTTACCGTTCTCCATTTATGGAAGATGACGCAATCCCCCTGATCAGGCCTGGATTTAATCAACGTGAGCAGCAGGATGAAGTGCTGGAGATATAATTAACCAAGATCAATTTTTTTATAAGGAAAACTGCCCGACGGCTAGATTGATTAATTCTTTTATTTATGAGCGGAAAAAACATCCACATGGGCTGATCCGTGGCCCAAATACCTGCCTAACAGTATACCCAGAAGTTTCCTACGTCGATTCGAAAAATTTAGTACCACACGGCTTAGATAAACAAGTTCACACCAGCTTATAAGTGTTTCCAATAGAGAAGGGTCACCACATGGTATATGTGGCAAGCAACCTAAACAAATCAATATCAAGATAAGGTATGATTTGAGAGTGCATGCAAGTCCCTTCTGGCCAAGCGATTGTGCTAGCTGAAACTGCTGCGTCAAACTCTCAAGTTTGCACACCGACATGGTGTGTACAGCTATTTTGTTGTATTCTTTTTTTCACATTCAATATTTTTTCTGTAAAATTCTAGAATAACCTTAGATCCTTGGATTTCTTTTCTACTATAGTCTAAAAATTCACGTCATCTACTACAGGTGCTTCACACGGTTCGACCGCAACATGTGAACATATCACAATGACATAAAGTAGGCACTAACATAAAAAAGGGTTAGAATTTTCAAAAAATTACACATAGAAAATTGATTTATTTTCCCAGATGTGTATATGGTGTTGGTTTTTTTCTCAAAAAACTAAACACGCCAGACTCTCGATTCACCGGTTCAATCATAGTTCATATGGTTTGACCACGACGGCGTCATAACATCTCTATAAACATCATCAATGGAACAAAAGGAATAAAGTTTTCTCCTAGGACGATAATAGGATTCCCCCAACACCCTTTGTTTCAACCACGTAAATTTCACTAGTTCGTAGCGAAACTGCTGGTTTAGGATGGTATTCGCAATTTTCACCGGCTTATAGCGAAACTATTCATTTGGGAGGGAAAAACAAAGACAAAACAACACCAGTGGTCCGAATTCTTTGTCGGTATCTTCAATTTGGTCCTAAATCTTTGAAATTGCACATCCAGGTTCTAAATCTTTCGTATGTGATTCACCCGTGGTCCTATTTTGTCCTGACCCATTGACATGTCTATATGGCACTTTGACCACTCCTATTTCTAAGTAGAGACTAGGAGGGATACCGGTCGAACGTGTATATTCACGAAAAGTCCCTAGGCCCTCAGGTGAATCGCATCGGAGAGATACCCGATGGCTGCTTCCTAGTCGACCGTCTCCCGGCTGCACCACGGCTACGTCATGTCCCCCACCGCCACGGTCGGTGTCCTCGCCGTCTCTGTTGAGTACCGCCTCGCGCCCGTGGACTCGGTGCCTGCCGCGTAAGATGACATCTGGGCAGCGCTACGGTGTGTCGGCGAGGCTCGGGACGAGTGCATCATGGAGCACAGCGATGATGCACACCTCTTCATCACGGGCCACAACGCCAACGACAACAACTTGCATAATGTTCTGATCAGTACGTTGTTCTAGGAAACACCGAGATCGAGGCCGTGGTGACTAGTGCGTGGCGCCGGAGCATGCACAGCGGGGGCGTGACAGAGGTTGAGTGAGAAGGGGCCGATTGTTGCGGTAGCAGGAGAGGCTGGAGCCGGTCACTGCGGCAACAGAAGAGGCCGGAAAGCTGAGATCCATGCGTCGGTAATGAGCGGCAACGCTGGATGGAGAGGAGCGCTGCACGGGACTTTATTGCATGCGGGGCAGATGGGCCAGCTTCCGGTTGTTGAGAAATAGAGAGGCGGCGACATGCGGTTTAATTTGGAGGGGCGGTGGCGGCTCACCACCCGAACACGCCGAACTGGGGCGGCTATCGAAGCCTAGAACCTTCTCCTGGTTGCCCCTTTTGGTTGCGCCGATCTGGACGTAGCTCTTGCAGTAGGGACGAGGCATCAACGATAGAGGAAGGGAAGGCGATCAAGCGGAGGGGCGCAGCAGCTGGGGCCTGGCGCGCGGCAGCGGCGGTGGTGGCGGCCAAAACCTCAGAGGACCCGCATGTAGTGGGAACCGAAGGGCCTTTTTAGAATTTTGTATGTCAAGCTAGTACCTCTCCTAGACCCTACATCCGACTTGGCAGTGGTCAAAGCACCACGTAGACAGGTCGGAGTGGTCAGAGCAAAATAGGATCTTAAGTGAATCACTTACGAAAGATTTAGTTCTCGGATGTGCAATCTCAATGATTTAGGATCAAACTAAAGATACCAACATAGAAATAGGACCTCTGGTGAGGTTTTCTCTAAAACAAACTTCAGCACAACTAGAATTTCCTGTATAATAAAAGGCAACAGGAGATGGCGTCCACCGGATCCTGGTTGGGGAAAGATCAATACTAACGGTGTTCTATCCTCTAACAAACTCAGAGGTGGAGATGGTGGTGTTGATAGATCCCACATACTTCCTCCGTCCAGAAATAACTGACTTAGGTTTGGCTAATTTTTTAGTATCTAGACACGTTTTAGTTTATAGATACATTTGTATTTAGATAAACTCAAGTCAGTTATTTCTGAATGGAGGGAACGGAGGAAGTATCTTTCTTAGGTGCTTGGAGCAAATCCTATGATGGGGTTGCCGATCCTCTCATCCTAGAAGCATTAGCTCTTCGTGACGGTGTTATCTTTTATTTCCTAATGCTGGATGCACCAAACTTTGGCTTGGGCCAATTTTGTCATTTTGATTGGATGCCCATATTCACTGTTAAAGAGGCCGGTAGAAACTGACGAGAGGCCGATTGGTGTGCTGTATTAGGCTTATGAGAAACAGAAGACTTGTTTGGTTGCATTGGTATGGATTGTTTTTCACGTCTAATCTACGTGCTAATTTAAGCTTATGTAGGGAGGAGCAATGACAAGATGAACGTGATGACACAAATGGAGCTGCCAGCGCGGACCACTAATGAGCTGCAGAACAATTACCTCACCGTCGAGCTAGCTCCAAAACAATTACTTCATCTCCTAGCATGGCAACGATACATTCACTTTGCTTCCTGAACCATGTCTTAAATTCAGTTTCTATGGACAAATAGCAGTCGCAAACCTCGTGTGATGTAGCTAGCTTTTTTATTGATCCGACGCTTTTACGAAAAAATATGCGAGAACAAAATTCGAAGTATGCTGGTATTCCACCTTCAACTCAGATGTTGACGTGAAGAAGAAAGGTTTATACACTCCCAGAGAAGAACCTTATCCGAACAAACTTGAAGTTTAATTAGCTTCAATAGAGAGCCCTTAATCTTTTAGAGCACAAAAATCAAAGCATTTGATTACTCCTTCTTTAGATGTTGAGAAGGATACTGAATCTAACTCTGATGCTGATGTTTAGGTAGAGAATTTCATAGGCTGGCTCAGAAGAATCTGAGCAAAAGAATCTTGGAGGAATCAGTTTCTTTTGCAGTTCTGTCATTAGGTAGAGACCGAAATATTCGGTACCCACAATTTTTGGTTAGAAAATGTGCTCGAGCTAAATTCGGTTCACAGATAGAAATAAAAAACCAAATTTTCGGACTAGACTGAACGCCCACCCACTAGTGCTGTGCCGTACGTCGACATATGTGTAGCGAAAGCTTGAATCCGAGACTGGCCCGTGGAAATTTTATTGCCTGCCTTTTTACATTTTATTTCTATCCCTCGCAAGTTAAAACTTAATTTTTTTGCATTTACGAAATTAAGTTTTTATAAAAATTAATTGTTGTTCCTATAATTAAGAGTGTTAATGGCGTTTATATTCAAAGTAATGGTCCTATGGAAGATGACCTACGGCGCCCGAGCTGCGTCCGAAGACCCGTGTGATGAAATACCAACGATATATAATTAACCAAAGTGGTATGTTTTTGGAAGATAATCCAAGGAATCGATCAATTTTAATTTGTGACGTAGGTATGTTTTTTTTTTTAGAAACACGTAGGTATTTCTTAATATTGTTTTCTTGTAGCTGAAAGAACATGTCCATGGGCTGATGCCGGTGGGTATCTCGGGCTATAGCCCAATACCTGAGTCACGGTGCTGGCAGCAGGTTCCAAACTGGATTCGACTATTTAGTACCACACGGATTACGTAACAAAGTTTAAACCAATTTATAAAGGGTTGTCGGCACCTAAGGTCACCACATGGAATATGTGGTGAGCAACCTAAACAAAATAATATCAGTGCAAAGATATATGATTTGAGAGTGTGTGCATGACTATTCTAGAGCCGCTGCTGTGTATCTTCTAGCCACTCTAGTTGAAAATGCTGCAATAATCTCTCAAATCCGCACATCGGACATGTGGTGTGTACGGCTATTTTTACCTAGTGGGACAAAACTAAACATTGCGACATCATTTGTTGAACAGAGAGAGTACCAAAAATAAACGCAACAAGATGTCAATTTCGCACATCGGCATGGTGTGTACAATTGGTCTATATTTATATATATCCAAAATTCTCCTTTTTTGAGAGACTGTAAAGGATACCTGCAAAATAATACTATAACCAACGTTTAGAAATGCCTTATAAAAATTCAATTTGATGAAGGCTAAAACACATGCATGGCACACCTATCAAATGAACTGATCATCAGTGCGTTGCTTAGGCTGATGAAGACTGATTTGGGCCCCATATATGTTACGAAAGCGTGGAGTGAAGCTTGGTAGAAGGTATGGTTCGTACTTGACCCCCAATTCCGACTCATTATCACTCTTCCTCTTTTTTTTAGTCTAAAACCATGTTCGACTTCTTTGATCCGAGATTAGTCTTCCCAATAGCAAACTCTCGTTTGTTTCATTCGAGTGAGAGTGAATGATGTAAATTGCCCATGAAGGCATATACTTAAGATTACTTCCCGAGCATCCCTGGTCAATACCGGTGAAATATTATCGCCCAAGAATTATGCGGCACCGGAAAATTACATGTATAGATAGAAACGAACCCTAGATAAATCTGCGACAGTTAATATGGAATGGGGTAATAATTACCTAAGCAAAAACAATCAGACAACAATATACAGATGCCAAGAACACACACACAAAAAAAGACAGATCGTTGCTATTCTGAATATTGTACTTTTTACAATATGTTTTACAATGGGGACGAATCGTTACTCAAGGACGGGTGCATAGGGTTGCTGCCCCCACTCGTGATTCCCGTGGAGACACCAGTCGATGGTAACGATGCATAACCAGGATCCGAAGAGGAAGCAAACAGCCGCCTCCGCGAGACGGAGAACGTTTAGGCCCTCAACTGCCGTGGACGCGTCGGCAGAGTCGTCGAGGTAGACGAGCAACACCAGGAAGCAGGAGACGGCGAGGATCGCGCATGTGGAACACCATAAGACGCACATTGGTAGGAACCCGCTTGCCTTGTCAGGCTCCGGCACCGCGTCGAGCTCCGGGTCGGGGTTCTCGACGTCGGCCATGTGCCTCGTGTAGTTTGGCCTGACGTCTCAACGAAGCAGTTGCTGATGTATGCCACGCGTTTGGAGATCAGATCTTAATGGTAAGTATGAATCGGGTCTAAAGGACTTCCTTTAGTCCCGGTCCAGCCACAAAATGGGACTAACACACTCAACATTTTTTGCAGACAACAATATAAAAATGGACACATGCATGGAGCATCTTCACTCATAAAATGTTACAATTATTACATATCATTTCTTCGCGTGTGTTCCTTTCTGATCCCGTCGTATCCATGGAGCATCTTCATTCATTAACATGATGCTTGGGTCATCCTTCACCGCGAAGGGCGGAATTTCATGAAACTTATCACAATCTTCTGACATGTCTGTCTTGTCCTTCACTCCCACGATGTTTCTTTTTCCTGAAAGAACTATGTGGCGCATTGGCTCATCGTCTGATGTATTCTTTTTCTTATTTTTTCTTTTTCTAGGTTTGGTAGACATGTCCTTCACATAGAAAATCTGAGCCACATCATTGGCTAGGACGAATGGTTCGTCTAAGTACCCAAGATTGTTGAGATCCAACGATGCCATTCCGTATTTCTTGTCTACCTCAACCCCTCCTCCTATCAGCTTGACCCATTTGCACCGAAACAAGGGGACTTTAAAAGTAGGTCCATAGTCAAGTTCCCATATCTCCTCTATGTAACCATAATATGTGGTCTTTGACCCATTGTTGTCTGTTGCATCAAAGCGGACACCACTGTTTTGGTTGGTGCTCTTTTTATCTTGGGCTATCGTGTAAAATGTATACCCATTTATCTCGTACCCTTGGAAAGTCGATATAGTCGAAGATGGTGACCTAGACAACAAGTATAGCTGATCTCCAAGAGTGTTGTTTTTTATGAGATGTTGCAACCAACCGGCGAAACTCTTCATGTGTTCATCTCTAATCCAAGAGTCATGCTTTCCAGGGTTGTTGGAGCGTAAGATTTTCTTGTGTTCCTCGATATATGGGGCTGCCAAGATAGAATTTTGTAGAACGGTGTAATGTTCTTCGGTGTAAGAATGTCCTTCCCTACATATTATTTGATTTCCTTCCTAGAGTACCCTTTCCACTCAGTCTCCCCTCATACCACGATTGAGGAAGACTAATCGGCTTAAGGTCAGGAACGAAGTCAACACAAAAGTCAATGACCTCCTCTGTTCCATAGCCCTTGGAGATGCTTCCTTCTGGCCTAGCACGGTTACGAACATATTTCTTTAAGATTCCCATGAACCTCTCAAAGGGAAACATATTGTGTAGAAATACAGGACCGATAATGGAAATCTCTTCGACTAGGTGAACCAGCAGGTGCGTCATAATATTGAAGAAGGATGGTGGAACACCAACTCAAGACTGACAAGACATTGGACCACATCATTCTGTAACTGTGGTAGATCTTCAGGATTGATTATCTTCTGAGAGATTGCATTGAGAAATGCACATAGCTTCACAATGGGTACTCGAACATTATCTGGTAGAAGCCCCCTCAATGCAATCGGAAGCATTTGAGTCATAATCACGTGGAAGTCATGAGACTTTAGGTTTTGGAACTTTTTTCTGCCATATTTATTATTCCCTTTATATTCGACGAGAAGCCAGACGGGACCTTAATACTGCTTAGGCATTCAAAAAATATTTCCTTCTCTTGTTTGTTAAGAGCGTAGCTGGCATGACCTTGAAACCATTCTGGATACAGGCCATCTGGGTCTTTCATACGTTGATGGTCCTTTCGTGCTTCCGGTGTATCTTTTATTTTCCCATACATGCCCAAGAAGCCTAGCAGGTTCACGCAAAGATTCTTCGTCACATGCATCACATCGATTACAGAGCGGACCTCTAAGAATTTCCAATATGGTAGATCCCAAAATATAGATTTCTTCTTCCACATGGGTGCGTGTCCTTCAGCGTCTTTCGGAACAGATTTTCCTCCAGGACCCTTTCCAAAGGTTACCAGTTGATCCAAATCTTTGACCATATCAAATATATCAGCACCAGTACGCTCCTTAGACTTCGTTTGGTGACATGCCAGACCGTTGAAATGCTTGCCTTTCTTTCTTAAGGGATGCTTGGCCAAAAGAAATCGACGATGCTCATTGTATACATTCTTCTTACAATGTTCCAAATATATACTTTCAGTCGCATCTAAACAGTGTGTGCATGCATTGTATCCCTTGTTTGACTGTCCTGAAAGGTTACTAAGAGCAGGCCAATCATTGATTGTTACGAAAAGCAATGCTCGGAGGTTAAATTCTTCCTGCTTGTGCTCATCCCACACGCGTATCCCGGGTTCGTGCCACAACTGTAAAAGTTCTTCCACTAATGGCCTTAGGTACACATCAATGTCGTTACCGGGTTGCTTCGGACCTTGGATCAACACTGGCATCATAATGAACTTCCGCTTCATGCACAACCAAGGAGGAAGGTTATAGATGCATAGAGTCACGAGCCAGGTGCTGTGACTGGAGCTCTGCTCCCCAAAGGGATTCATGCCATCTGTACTTAGACCAAACCTTAAACTCCTTGCGTCATCTGCAAAGTCTGGGTACTTTATATCGATTTTTCTCCATTGCGACCCATCAGCGGGGTGTCTCAACATCCCGTCTGACTTACGTTCCTCTTTATGCCATCGCAACAACTTGGCGTGCTCTTTGTTTCTGAATAAGCGTTTCAACCGTGGTATTATAGGAGCATACCACATCACCTTCGCAGGAACCCCTTCCGGGGGAGGCTCGCCCTCAACGTCACCAGGGTCATCTCGTTTAATCTTATACCGAAGTGAAGTGCATACCGGGCATGCATCCAAATTCTCATACTCCTCACCGCGGTAGAGGATGCAGTCATTAGGGCATGCATGTATCTTCTGAACCTCTAAACCTAGAGGGCAGACATCCTTCTTTGCTTCGTACGTACTGGCGGGCAATACGTTATCTTTTGGAAGCATATTCTTCATCATTTTCAGCAACTTTTCAAATGAGGAGTCAGGTATAGCACACTCAGCCTTCCATCGCAGCAATTTCAGTGTGCTGCCCAGCTTTTTCATATCATTTTCGCAATTTGGGTATAACAACTTTTTGTGATCCTCTAGCATGTGATTGAACTTCTCCCTATCCTTTTCAGTTTCACAATCTCTTCGTGCATCGGCAATGGTCCGACCAAGATCATCAGCGGGTTCATCATGTGTCTCTTCTTCATCCTCCCCTTCAGCATCCCCCATGGAAGTATCTCCGTACTCAGAGAAACCATGATAGTTGTCATCCTCCTCCTCTTCTTCATTGTCTTCCATTATAACCCCTCTCTCTCCGTGCTTGGTCCAACAATTATAACTGGGCATGAAGCCGGACTTCAACAGGTGGCTGTGAAGGCTTTTTGAGTCAGAGTAATCCTTCTGATTCCTACATCCATTACATGGACATAATACAAAACCATTGCGTTTGTTTGCATCAGCAACACGGATGAATTCATGCACGCCATTAATGAACTCTCCAGAGCGTCGGTCAGTACCGTACATCCATTCCCGGACCATCTGCATTATAGTAAAAGTATATCAAAAACCATTACACAACATGATAAAATTATTACAAGTTATATTGAGAGCTTCTAGAACATTAATTTTGAATTTTCAAAAATTTACATGCACCAATTTGTGAATTGGAGAAAACAATCAACATGATAAATGTGGAGTTTTTTATTATTGTTCTATCAGTGAAAACCTCATTCCATTCTAAGCTCTGAAACTCTAAAATTACACATTTCAATTTTCAGTAACTATGTGCCTAATCAAAATTTGTTACACATATATATCAAAATCCTTCTAGCTACTTCTAGAGCATGCATGCATTTGATCCATATCTCTATACTTTTAGAGCATTATATAGAGCTAAAGTAGCAATAAGAGATGAAAGAATGAAGTTCTAACCTTTTAAAGCTTTGGATTTAGGTGTTACAAACTAAATCTTGACAAAAAAATGGCATAAACTCACTTGCTTCTTTGGGAAAAATGGTCACCATATGCTTTAGGGCAGGTGGACAGGAAGCTGTATATATATACTGATGGACAACTAGTCCCGGGCCGTGATACGACCCGGGACTAATAGTCCCCGAAAAGAGCAGTTGGCCCGCTCCAGGTTATTAGTCCCAGGCCGTATTACGGACCAGGACTAATGACCTGGTCCGCCCCGGGACTAGTCACTACGGCCGTTTCTAGCCATTAGAGGCCTCACGACCCGGGACTAGTGCTCTCAATAGTCGCAGGCTGTGACAGGCCGGGATTGCTGGGCTTGTTCTGATCGAACCGAAGATGATTTTTCTAGTAGTGGGTGTTAAAGCCCATTTCCGACCTCAACCAAAGGCCTCGTTTTCACTAGTGAATTATGCGGCACCGAAAAATTACATGTATATATAGATAGAAACGAATCTAGATAAATCTGCGATAGTTAATATGGAACGGGGTAATAATTACCTAAGCAAAAACAATCAGACAACAATATACGGATGCCAAGAACAGAAAAAGAAAAAGAATAAATTGTTGCTATATGAATAACATACTTGTACTTTTTACAATGGGACGAATCACTCAAGGACGGGTACATAGGGTTGCTGCCCCCACTCGTGATTCCCGTGGAGACACCAGCCGAGGGTAACGACGCAAAACCAGGATCCGAAGAGGAAGCAAACAGCCGCCTCCGCGAGACGGAGAACGTTCAGGCCCTCAACTGCCGTGGACGCGTCGGCAGAGTCGAGGTAGACGAGCAACACCAGGAAGCAGGAGACGGCGAGGATCGCGCATGTGGAACACCATAAGACGCACATTGGTAGGAACCCGCTTGCCTTGTCAGGCTCCGGCACCGCGTCGAGCTCTGGGTCGGGGTTCTCGACGTTGGCCATGTGCGTCGTGAAGTTTGGCCTGACGTCTCAACGAAGCAGTTGCTGATGTATGCCTGCAACTACACTGCTTTTTCATCGAACATGGCTTTACGTGCTGTATGGGCATCGAGTTCAATGCGTGCTACTCGCTCCGTTTTGGAAATATAAGATGTTTTAGGTTTGTAAATGAGATGTATCTAGACACATTTTAGATAGAGAACAACGAGGTTAAAAGATAATACCGTTAGGGTTGTTTAGATTACAACCTGCATGCCAAGATAGAGATAAGGCAGCAGAAGTACGGTTCCAACAACCTGTTTACGCGATCTGTACACAAATAAACGTACGCAACAATATGCAACCATATCCATGTTTGTTAACAAATTGTTAGCTATAGCTCGAGCGTCATTGATCGGAGTGTTAGAATATGTATACGACATGAGTTAGAGATAGATTAGCATTCTAGACAACCTTGTACTCTAATTCTATACCCTCCGTGTACTTCGATATATGCACATGAAGGCTAAATCAAATATGACAAAATATTACATCTTTACAATTTCTATATGGTATCCGAACGGTTAGTCTATATAGAGCACTCTCATGCGGTTAAATAAAGAATGTGGTGCAACATTCTTCAATAAAAGCACCATATTTGTCATCCATTGCTTCTCTCATTTCTTTATTTTGTAGAGCATCTCGCAAAATTTAGATGGGGCTGAATCTGAGCAAACCTTTCTGGAAGAGACGCTACTGCCACCACCTGAGCACCGTCCCACAAAATTTGAACCCTCAAAACAAGAAAAGTGGAGGCCCCCTCCCCCTCCCCACTAATCAATCTGAATAAAATTGTCCTTCTCACGAGATATTAGAATAAATAGTAGCGCTAGAATGTTTCGGCCCAAAATTTTATTCATGCCATGTCGATTCTTTTCGGCTGTGGATGGACATCGAAAAGGATACACGACGTCCATCGCTACGGAGCCCTTCTCTTCTAGGAGGCGGGCCTTCCTACGGGCCAGGACGGCAGATTCTCAACCACGGATGGATGTCGTGCTCTCCTTCACACCCCGCGCCACCGTATAGTGGACCCCATGCGCGCCATCGGCCCGTCGTCAGCGTACGCGGGTAGGATCTCGCTCTACGACAAACCTCGTAAGGTCTTTGCATTGATTTCTTCAGAATATGGGTATTCCAAAGACGGGGGTGGCAAGGACTTATGGAGCTTGTATGCTGGTACACGTTATCGGTCTGCCGGTCTTGTGCCACTTGTGTGTCGTTGGACGACTTGTAGAAGTCTTCGGTTTTAGATGATGTGCATTAGTGTGATGTCAGAGTGTTGGCCATGTTCCTGGACACTGCATTATCAGTGTTGTAGGTTTAGCGAGCCGTCTAGTTCGATGGCTTTTTTATGATCTTTGTAATGTATTTTGTAAGGTGTTATGAATAATCTAATAAATTGGTTGTGTGCATCTATTGGATACAGAGGGGGTGATCTCCCCCCATTTCAAAAAAAACAATTGTTTGAAATATTACTTTTAGGGAGTAAAGTTTAGTGAAATTGCTAAAACCGTTTTTGTAGTGGATCAATTAAATAATAGAGAGCCATTTTCTACTCTAAAATACTATAAGGGATCATTTCGAAGAAGGGCGAATCAGAAATTCCACGGCTAGAGATGCTCTAAGTTCTAAGCTTGACTTGACGCAAGATCGAGTTGGTCGATCTGTAGATCCATCCAAGCTAAGTCTGGTCGGAATCTCGAGCGTGGGCACGGGATATTTCTTGTTGAGATACGTGTTGTATTAGTTACAGGTCCCCGTGTATTTCTAGGGTTGTACCTGTAACATTGTCAATATATATATGAGCAGCCGGCCCTATTGGTGCCGTGTGTTCTCCCATACCTTTCCACATGGTATCAGCCTAACTACTATCTCCAAACCCTAGCCGCCGCCTCCCTCTCCTCCAAGGCGTTGCCGGCCCTCCTCCCTCCAAACCCTAGCCGCAGCCTCCCTCTCCTCCAAGGCGCCGCCGGCCTCCTCCTTCCCCAACTCCACCGCTTCCGCCCTACACCTACCTCCGCCATGGCCGATTTCAACTCCCCCTCCTCTGAGAACCCCTTTAACTCCTCCGTCTCCGGGAGCAGGAACCCCTTCACCGGCCCCTCCGTTGCTGTCATCCGTGACGTCTCCATCCTCGAGCGCGAGCCGGTGAAGCTCTCTCACACCGCTACCAATTTCTTCATGTGGAAGACGTACTTCGGCCTTCTCTTCCGCGAATATGATCTCCTTGATCATGTCGACGGCACCATTGACCTCCTCGCCATGCCGCACGACCCCGATTGGTTGGCCATCGATGCAGACCATCTCCAACGAGATCTTCCGCACCGTCGTCCTTGACGGCGACTCCGCGCACACCGTCTAGACCAAGATCACCGGCCTCTTCACCGACAACAAGATCCAGCGCGTCACGTTCCTCCAACAAGAGTTCTTCGGCACCCACCAAAACGACCTCTCCCTCGACGACTACTGCCTCCGTCTCAAGAGCCTCTCCGACAAGCGTCGTGACTTGGAGTTCCCGATCGATGACAAGATCATGCTCTCCACGCTGTCGGCCGGCCTCGGCGAGGATCTTAGCAACGCCGCCGCCAACCTCACTCTCATCACCACGCCGACTTTCGAGCAGGCCGTGGCGTATCTCCGTCTCGAGGAGAGCCAGCTCAAGCACCTCCGGGCTCGGGCGGCCCACAACGCCTTCGTCGCCGGCTTCTCCCGGGGCGGCCCTGCCCCCGCACCTCGCGCCCTGGCCCCTACACCTTGCGCCCTGGGCCCGCCTTCGGGCTTCTAACTCGCCCCCGCCACTCGCGCCCCTACCTCCCGCCAACGACGACGGCAATGGTGGTGGCAACGGAGGGCGTCGTCGTCATCGCAATGGCGGTGGTAACGCCGGCGATACCGCCCATAGCCCCATCCACCGCAGCAGATCTCCCCCATGCCTCCATGGATCAACGGCCATAACCCCTGGAACGGGTCCGTCCACGCCTACACCATGTCCGTGCCACACGCCCCATACCCGGGCGCCATGGGGCCGCGTCCGGCCTTGCACCAGGCCCTCTTTGCGGTGCCCTAGCCCGCCATCGCGACCGGCTACGCTGCGCCCCCGGCTCCTCCCGCTTACTATGCCACGCCCCCGAGCATGGCCCAGTGGGACCCCGCCCTGCTGACCGTTCTACAGACCGCCCCCACGGCGGGCGCGTACGGCAGTGGCGGCAATTGGTTCATGGACACCGGCGCCTCCACGCACATGGCCGCTCACCCTAGTAATCTCTCTAATTTACTCCCGCCTCTACTTCCTCCCGCATAATCGTCGATAACGGTCATGCTCTTCCTATCACTCACACTGGCTCCGCCTCTTTCCCTGCACCTCCACCCCTCTTTCTCTCAATATTGTCATCGTTTCTCCTCATGTAATCCAAAACCTCGTTTCTGTTCGTTCTCTTGCTCATGATAACACTATGATTGTGGAATTTGACGCTTCTGGTTTTTCTGTTAAGAATGGTTATACTCGGATGCTTCTCCACCGCAGTGACAGCCCTGGCGATTTGTACCCTGTTTGGTCGTCCTCCACCACCGCTAGCAGCCCACTCGCCCTCTCCGCCGGTGTCGACCTATGGCACGCCCGCCTCGTCCATCCTAGCTCCACCGCTCTTCGTCAAATACTACAAGGATTTGATTTTACTTGTAATAAAACGGATGCTCATTCTTGTGAAGCATGTCGTCTAGGCAAACATGTTCGTCTTCCATTTAATTCTTCCTCCATAGTCGTGTCTTTTCCCTTTGAACTTATTCATAGTGATGTTTGGACCTCGCCGGTTCCGAGTAATTCTGGTTATACCTATTATCTTGTGATTTTGGACGATTACTCGCACTTTGTGTGGACTTTTCCCCTATGCCGTAAATCCGATGTCCCCGCCACTCTCACCGCCTTTTTCGCATACGTCTCCACCCAATTCGGCCGCCCCATCCACACCTTGCAAACTGATAACGGAAAAGAGTTCGACAACAGCACCATCCGCACACTTCTCGCCTCCCATGGCGCCATCTTTCGTATCATGTGTCCTTACACTTCCCAACAAAACGGTCGTGCTGAACGCATCCTTCGTACTCAAAGACTGTGTGTGCACCCTTTTGTTCCATGCTTACATGCCCCCCACGGTTTTGGTCGGATGCCCTCGCCACGGCGACCCTACTCGTCAACATCCGCCGCCGCCCCGTGAGTTGGCAATACACGCCACACCATCTTCTCTTTGGTGTGACACCCGCCTACGATGATCTTCGCATCTTCGATTGCCCTGCTATCCTAGCACCGTCGCCACCGCCGCGCATAAACTCGTGCCGCGCTCTTTCCCTTGTGTGTTTCTCGGATACCCAGCCAACACCAAGGGCTATCGCTGCTATGACCCGGTCTCGCATCGCGTCTTCACCTCCCGACACGTTTACTTTGACGAGTTGGTGTTTCCGTTTCAGCAGGAACCTTTGGCGACTCCATCGACAACGAGCCAGGCACCCGCTGGCCCTCCTGTGGCCGGCCCTCCACGCCGACGAGTGACCGCGATGGCCAATTCCATGCCCGCCCCGCCTGGCCCCTCGGCGCCCGCGTCGCCTTCTGGCTCGCCGGCCTCGCCCGAGCCCGCGACGCCGCATGCGCCCGTGACTCCGCCGATGCCCGTGATGCCACCGTCTGCGTCGCCCCCGACCAGCGCGGCTTCCTCCTCGCCGGCTCCAGCGTCGCCCGCCTCGTCGTCCGCATCGTCGTCCTCTCCCGCCGCTGCCCCAGCGGTGGACGTTGCTGCCCCTACGGGTGTGCCCAGCCGCGCGCGTGCGGGCGTGCGTCGGTCGTTCACCCGCTACCCCCGCCGATCAGTACGTTTGCGCGGCGTCTACGTCCGAGCTCTCGCCGGTTCCCACCTCTGCCAGGGCCGCCTTGCGCGACCCGCAGTGGCACGCCGCCATGCAGGAGGAGTACGACGCGCTGCAGCGCAATCGGACCCGGGAGCTGGTCCCCCGTCGTCCTCGCGCCAACGTCATCACCGACAAGTGGGTCTTCAAACACAAGCTTGGCCCGGATGGTAAGATGGAGCGATATAAAGCGCGTTGGGTAGTCCATGGATTTCGCCAACACGCCGGTGTCGACTTCACGGATACGTTTTCCCCGGTTGTCAAGCCGGGCATGATCTGCACCACTCTGCACCTCGCCGCCTCTCGCGCGTGGCCGGTGCACAAGATGGACGTCTCCAACGCTTTTCTCCACGGTCATCTCTCTGAGCAGGTGTACTGCCAGCAGCCTATCGGCTTCGTCGACGCCGACCATCCGGATCATGTGTTCTTGCTCTCTCGGTCCTTGTACGGACTGAAGCAGGCTCCCCATGCCTGGTACCAGCGCATCGCCGCGTTCCTGCATCAGCTCGGCTTCTTCTCCACGTGTTCTGATGCGTCGCTGTTTGTCTATCGACAAGGCACCGACACTGCCTACCTACTGCTATATGTCGACGACATCATCCTGATGGCATGCACTGATGGTCTCCTTCGAAAGCTCACCGACCGTGTTCGCGCTGAGTTCGCCCTGAAGGACGTCGGCCCGCTCCACTACTTCCTCAGCATCGAGGTTGTCCGGCGCACGGATGGGTTCTTTCTTCATCAGCGGAAGTACGCCCATGAGATTCTCGAGCGCGCAGGGATGCTTAACTGCCACCCCGCGCCCACACCTGTCAACACAAAGGCCAAGCTCTCGGCCAGCGATGGGTCGCTGGCCTCCACGCGCCGTTCTACCGCTCCATCATTGGTGCCCTGCAGTATTTGACGCTGACACGTCCGGAGTTGCAGTATACCGTGCAGCAGGTGTGCTTGCACATGCATGCTCCCCGGGACGCTCACCGGTCCGCGGTGAAGCGGATACTCTGTTATATCCACGGCACCATGGACTTCGGCCTCTCGCTGCACGCCTCGCCCTCGACCGACATCGTCGCCTACTCGGATGCGTACTGGGTTGGCTACCCCGACACGCGGCGCTCCACCTCGGGCTACTGTGTCTACCTCTGCTCGTCGCTCGTCTCTTGGTCCTCCAAGAGGCAGCCTACAATATCTCGCTCCAGCGCCGACGCCAAGTACCGCGTCGTGGCTAACGCCATGATTGAGTGCACGTGGCTTCGTCAGCTTCTCTCCGAGCTCTCTTGTCTTGTCGACAAGGCCACGGTGGTATTTTGTGATAACGTCTCGGCTGTCTACCTCTCCGCCAACCCCATTCATCATCGGCGCACCGAACACATTGAGTTGGATATTCATTTTGTTCGTGAGCAAGTTGCCCTCGGTCACGTTCGAGTTCTTCACGTGCCGACCTTTCAGCAATTTGCAGACATGATGACGAAGGGATTACCGTCGATGACTTTTCCAGAGTTTCGCTCCAGTCTATGTGTCAGTACCGACCCTTCGACTGCGGGGTGTTGATATATGTGTTGTATTAGTTATAGGTCCCCGTGTATTTCTAGGGTTGTACCTGTAACATTGTCAATATATATATGAGCAGTTGGCCCTATTGGTGCCGTGCGTTCTCTCGTACCTTTTCACATTTCTCGTTCTGGCTGGGGTGTTAGCGTCCACTTGGCCTGCCCAGCACTCAGCCTACGTTCTGGACGTTCATGCGCTCACAGCCCAATAATAAGAAAAGAGCCCACTCTATCCCAAAAGCCCGGACTGATGGGAGGAAAGAATCTCTCCCTTATAAGCTAGGTGTGGCCTCCTCCCGTAGGCGAGGTGGGACTAAACCAATCAGCCTTCACTAGTCAATAGAGGGGTTCTAACATCCCATCCCCCTGAGAAGCCCCTCAGGAAGGCATGGCGATGCTGGCTCTGATACCAGATGTTAGCGTCCATTTGGTCAGCCCAGCACTTAGTCTACGTTCTGGACGTTCATGCGCTCACAGCCCAACAATAAGAAAAGAGTCCACTCCATCTCAAAAGCCCGGATTGATAGGAGAAAAGAATCTCTCCCTTATAAGCTGGGTGTGACCTCCTCCCGTAGACAAGATGGGATTAAACAAAGCAGTCTCCACTAGTCGACAGAGGGGTCCTATCATGGGGTGACCATGCAGTGCGCTTGCTGTCACGCAACACGCATGCTGAACTGAAGAAAGTTGGTGACGAAACGAAACATGCATCCCCGCGCCCAAATCATGGGGTTGACAAAGTGAGGACGTCGTGCAGCCTCTTTTTTCTTGGCACAAGGACGACGCGCACTCGGTAGCTACATGTCCTTGCCGAGAACACGCAATGTATGGTGGTGGAGAAAGCTTCTCGAGCTAGATCCACCGCCGACGACGGAACCGACCGTGCGCTGATCTTTCAGCGGCGGCGGCAACAACATTATGTTGGGCGCTTTTTTTGTTTGCTTGCATGTGCGGGTGATGACAATACAGTGAAACATAGTATGAGGAAAAGAGAGGATGACTTTAGTTCAATCAGCGTTTAACTAAGTATACCACATCATATCATAATTAAGTATACGGTTTAAAGTTAGGAGAAGATCGAGCGATGAAGACAAGGCATCATGCTAGGGGGCAGGGAAAGCTTTGCATGTGCACGCACGATGAGACCAAGCGAAGGTTTAGATTCATGGTACTAGTTTCGAATGAAACCTTCCTGCCATGTGCTCGCACACAGCTAGCTAATGTCTCACAGAAACACGGGTCAGCGCGTGAGGCTACATCCGTTGCCAAAAAAGAAAGCTAGTAACTCATCTACCAACGGAAAGACAGAAGTAGCCCCCTAAAGTTTATTGATAAATCTATGGAAAGCGCTTTCACGCATGCATGTGGCTGATGCACTAGCAATACAAGAGAGGTATACGTCCTTTTTTTCACGAGACATGCATGTTCCGTTCACCTCCTCAGGCAGCTAGCCCCGGGCAGGACAAAAGGATTGGATTGCTAGATGAGGCCAAGGTGAGGTGAACCTTAGCGACCAAGGCTTCAGCTACTGCTATGTTAATTATCGATCCAGATTCCTCGGCTTTAAATCGATGAAGGACTCGTATATACATTATGTGACCATTTATAGAGAGGGTGTTTTTAGTTGATTAGCGTTATCATTAGTTTTTAGATAAAGAGAGCTTTTATTGTGATCATACCAACAAAAGTTAAATCCTTTTGCATATTGGAAAACAAAGGTCCTGGAAATCTAAACTCGTTACATGAACTGTAGATTTCTGCAATTCAAGTTACAAAAATGGTATACACTTAATAAGGGCACAGGAGTGCACAACATTGTTTATTTTCGCTACATGTCTTGCTTTATTTGGATAGACCTAGAACCACTTTCATCCCTAAAGGATTTATGCACTAGTCAATTATCCTAAAAGACCGATCTGATGGAAAGAGGCTAGGCATTATATTTATATTTAACAACCCCTTACGTCTAGGTTATTTTATCCTTGGCGTGGGATAGGAATAGACCACGTAATCTTTTTTTAATTCTGCATGAGCATGGTCTTGAGTTCAAGACCTCTTGACTCAGATACTATAAAGATTTATGCACTAATCAATTAACTCAAAAGACTGATATGATGAAAAGAGGCTATGCAATATATTTATATTATATTCAACAGTCTCAGAGACTCTGTGTATGTATATGGTGTACCATTCCTTCATAAAAAATATATATTGTAAACTAAAAATATTTGTAATGCGTCTCTCACTACAGGAATGCATCACTACGCCGACGACCGAAAGCCATCAGCATAGGCCAAATTGTCATCAGCGTAGTTCTATGCCGACGACAATGTCGGTGTAGTACAACGTCGGCCTAGACTCATTTTCTGTCGGTGTAGTTCATCGTCGGTCAAGACTCATTTGCTGTTGGCGTAGTCTAGATGGATACCACATAGACATCTAACGGCTGTTGAGCTACGCCAACGGCTTAGCCATCCGTTTTTTAAGATTTGTTTTCAAATATTTTTTTGAATTTTTTTTCAATTTTTTTGAATTGGTTGACTCGTTAATCTCACAAACGTCTTTTTAAGTCTAACTATGCTTAATTCTCACACTACTCCAGCTCTAATACGCTTAACTTCTTTATTTCTACCAGATAAGCTTCCGATAAAAAATTTAGACATTGTTGATAATACTACCATATCAATCCTATTAACCCTTGGACCATGGAGTCACACGTTTTTATTTTTTAAATTTCAAACAATTATTTAAGTAAACAAAAATGAATAAGTAATATTAATATTAAATTCAAATAACAATAAAATAAATATTTTTTGTTGCCTTTTTCTATGTAATATGGAATAATTCATATCTTTAAATTCGTATATTGGAACTCGACAAATAATATGTCTAAATCGATGAGAAAAATGAGAACAATCCAAACATGACATCCTATCATCTTTTTAATCATGTATCCTGAATAATGTAATGCAAGGTTTTCGAAATAAAATTCAATTAACGGTGTTCAAATCTTCAAAAAACCATATAAAATATCCATTTTGAATTTGAGGATTCTAAAAATTCTTTAGCTCGAGGCTGAGCCTCACTAAACTTACATTAGATCTCTGATTTTGTGAAACTAAAAATGTTTTTTCTAAAAAATCATGAGCATCAGATCATATACCTATAGTTTAAATCTGACATACTTCCTACCGATTTGGCAGAAATTTGTCCTTTTCGTGATGGGTGGATGGAAAGGTTTAAGATACCTCAATTGGGACATTTTGCATGCAAGGTGGTCTAATATTTTTGAAAAATGGGGTGATACCATTTTGAAACTTTTAGTTGGTGGTTGCTTCACAAAACACTATGTTTTTGGCACTCGGAAAATGGAGAATGGCTTTTTGGTGCGACGAAAAGTAAAAATTCCTCATGCAACATTGTTCGCCATCCCATGATGCACATGCATGCATAATTTGGGCATATTATTGCAAACTATGCCACGATTCTAGCCATAACAATGGTCGTTTGGCATGAAAACCATAAAACCTCGAACATGATAGCTTATTTCTAAGAAGGTTTATTTGAGACGCAATCAATATACCAAGTTAGATATTTTTTTTGCAACTATGTCACATAATTTGACGCAACACGAAGTTTTTATATTGTTCGGATCATTTTTGAATTTCTTATGTCCGTTTCAATCTATGGTCAAAACGACGGGCATGAAGATTCTTAGCTAATGGCTTAGCCTTGCTAAATTTGCATGGGATCTCAGATAAAATAGCATATTGTGAACCTAAAAATGATTTTTATGAAAAAATCATGAGCATCAGATCATGTACTTGTAGTTCAAATCTGACCCACTTCCTACCGATTCGGCTGGAATTTATCTTTTTCACGAGGTGTGGATGAAAAGGTTTAAGATACTTCGGTTGGGACATTTTCCATGTAAGGTGATCTAGTATTTTTGAACATGGGGTGTTACAATTTTGAAACTTTCAGTTGGTAGTTGCCTCAAAAAATATCCCATTTTTGGCACTCGAAAAATAGAAAATAGATTTTTGGTGCAACGAAAAGGAAAACTTCCTCAAGCAACATTGCGCGTTATCCCATGATTTACATGCATGCACAATATGAAAATACTATCACAAACTATGCCACTATGCTAGCCATAACATTGGTAGTTTGGTCTAAAAGTCATGAAACCTCGAACATGATTGCTCATTTCCGAGAAGATTTTTTTATATGCAATCAATATATCAAATTTGATATTTTTCCTTTCAATATGTCACATCATATGATGCAACGCGAAGGTTTTACATTGTTTGGATCATTTTTGAAAATCTTATGCCTGTTTTAAACTATGGTCAAAATGATGGGTATAAAGATTCTTAGCTAGGGGATGAGTCTCGCAGAACTTGTATTGGATCTCTGATGAAATAGCATATTTTGAACCTAAAAATGACTTTTTGTGAAAAAATATAAGCATCAGATTATGTATCCGTAGTTCAAGTCTGGCCCACTTCCTGCCGATTCATCATGAATTTGTCTTTTTTACCAGGGGTGAACGGAAAGGGTTTAAGATATCTCAGTTGGGACATTTTCCATACAAGGTGGTATAGTATTTTTTTAAATGGGGTGGTACCATTTTGAAACTTTTATTTCGTGGTTGCTTCACAAAACACCCCTTTTTGATACTCGAAAAATGAAAAAAATATGTTACACAAAAGTATATGTAATATTTTTATAATTTATTCAACAAAAATATGTAATATTTCATTTTAGATAGATATATCTTATTTTCCCACAAATTTTGATATATGTATTTTTCTAGGATTAATATGGCAAATAGGAAAAATAGCTATGCCGACGGTAAAGGTGTGAAACCTAGGCCAACGGCTAAGCTGTCAGTGTAGCCTTGACGCTGTCGCATCGCCGCCATGGCCAATCCACTATGCCGACAACCCGGTCTATGCTGATGGGTGTCGTCGGCCTATTCCATCCTACGTTGACGGCCAACCTAAGCTGACGACCGGTTTGCTCGACTGCTCGCCTCGGGGCCTACGCTGACGGCCCTGACTTATAGCCGATGGCGTCCTAATTTTTTCCCGTAGTGTCTAAAATTGCACACTCTCACGACTTTCATTTTATGTTTAGCGATGGATGAGTCATACATAACACATTTGCAAATATTATTATGCACAGAAACCATCTAATTCCTCAATCTACCATAGCTTGCAACGTTGGGGTCCAAACTGATGGAAAGGACGACACAGTATATTATATTCTCAACATTTTCTCTAATGCCTAGGTTATTTTAGTTCTTAGAATGGGTTGATGTAGGCCACACAATTATTTTCTTAATACTGCATGAGCAGGATGTTAACTTTAGACCTCTTAGCTCTGACACCAAATTGAATATGATGTATTAGTGAACTAAACCAAAAGTCCAAACTGATAAGAAGAGCTAGACAATATATTATATTCCCAACTAAAATTTCCCAAAATTACTAGCATGACTAAAATGATTTGGACGATAAAACAAGGAAAACAAACACCCGCACAAGGTTAGAAAGGTTTGAACCATATATAACACAAACACAAATTAAAGATGTTTTTTTTTTGCAAAATTAAAGATGGTTATGCATTGAAAACATCCGACGAATATGTTGATGGAAGTCATGCAGTTTCATTAGAATGCCATACGAGTTTCGGCCCAAAAAGAATGCCAAACGATAGGATTCATCACCAGTCTTCATGTATATATTAAAAAATATAATGGGTCGACAATGAAAAGCAAAGAGAAGGGGAGCAACCTCAAATGTAGCAGAGTTGGCAAGTTGCATGACCACGATCAAGATAATCATTTTAGCAAGCAAACTCGTAGTATCTCCAACACAACTGTTTGCGCATGATCGAGATATATGGTTAGGAGTCAGGCGACAGAAATTTTGGACCACGGAACAAAAGATTGTTGTTTCGGTTGCTTTTTCTTTTGTGTGTGTGTCATCTATTTTTATGCTACTTTGGCTTTAATCACCAGCTTTTGATGTTACCAGCTGTTACCTTTCCGCTACCTGCCGAGACCCACCCCACCACAGCCCCTCTGATTTCCTTCTTTCTTAGGTGCCCATCATAATTCGTATCTAAGATGTAACGTTTTCATCCATGCATGTGATGCTGAAGCTTCCTGGAAGAAGCCTTAAAGATTTCGAACCACAGTACTTATCTCACTCTCGGCTCACCACCCCTATATATACCGATATGTTGCCCTAGGAACCAGCAAACTCCACGTCAAAACCCCACATACATGTGCCCATCTAGCTAGCAATCACAGACTACAGTCCATCGACTAAGTTTAACTCGATCTCACTGCGGCATTTCAATTTCTCGCGGTGGTTTTGTGCATCGATCATCAAGATGAAGGCGTCCAAGTACTTGAAGCAGCTCTTCTCCGCCATCGTTGCGGCTGTGAAGGAGAGGTCTACAACGGTGCGCAACAAGACGAGTGCCGTGCGGACGCGCCTCATCATCTTCGGCATCCTCCGGAACAAGAAGCTTCTGATGAGCGCTATCAAGAGCAAGATTCAGGCAATCTTGGGTCGCCGAAACCAAGACGACAGCCAGATCTGCAACGGGAGTGGCGGCGACCACCTTGTTGCAGCCGCGAGCAGTGGAGGTGGCAGGAAGGTCGCCCTGCTGCAGAACCTGCCGAGCTTCATGCTGCTCAACAGGCTTCCGAGCTTCGCCACGAGGGGTGGCAGCGATTCACCGTTGGTAATGGTGACCAGCGAGGAGGAGAAAGTGGATGGCGGGAAAGGTGTGACCAACCAGCTGCAGCTGGCGAACGCACCGTCAGGGTCGGTGGTCGATCTTGCCTGCAGCGCGGCGGAGCAGGGTGGTGTGGAGTTCAAGCTGGAAGACGAGATCGACCACGTCGCCGAGTTATTCATCAGGAGGTTCCACGACCAGATGAAGCTGCAGAAGCTCGAGTCCTTCAAGAGGTTCTGCGAGATGATGGAAAGGAACTAGTTTGACCCGCAGCTGAATAATCACCATATGGATCGCTAGCTCCAATGCAGGTCGTTGACAGTCTAATCCATATATGATTAATTCACCTCCTAAGCAGCCCGTGGAAAATAATCGGTGCATACCATAATTTTTACTCCTTTTTTACAAGACTAGTGCTGGGCTCGCCGCATTTCTTCTCGAAGGTCTTGCTTTGGTACATGGCATTTCGGAGGCAGAAGATTATGGTGCAACTTCTGCGGAGGGTGCAGCGGTTGTGGATCATTATCGCTTTTGTCGATCTAGCGTTGGCGGCATTGGTTTCTTTTTTCTTTCTCTTATTTTTATCCTGAGTTTGATTGTACTATTTGCCCCAACACATATCTCGAGATAGTATATCGTGAGGTTGCTATATTAATATAGCGAGAAGAAAGCCTATTCCAAGGATAAAAAGACACAAGAGTACCTCGCAATTGAACAATTTATTTGCAATCCGATGTACCCAAGCATTGCAGTCCCTTCATCTGTAGGGATTTTCTATCTACAGGTTCATCGTTTTAAAAATCCCCTAACATTCATCAGCAACCAATTTCCCAGATTAGATCCATCATACGTAATAAGATTGACAATCCTACATTTAGGTACTGTACTAATTTCAAGTACTTTACAATATTTTACACGCTACAGATATCCAAACTCAAGACAATTCACTTTTAGAAAGTTATGTCACGGACTCAAGACAAGTCACTTTTACTAAGTTATGTGATCAGCTAGTGGGGGGCTGAGGGACGGTGGCGAGAACTCAATGGCGGTGGTGGAGCACGTGGTCGCCTACCCTATCACCCAAAATCATGTCCTTGAGTGCTCACCTCATCTTATACCGGCATCCAACAAATTTTCTAGGCAGGGACACATCTTCGTGTTGCTCCTCACCATATGTTATATCTGGATCCAATCAATTTTGTACACACGGACCAATCTACTCATACGACACCTCTATATGCTGAAGTGGAACCTCTTCCTGTTTCTCCCCGTCGATATTTCTAGCGATGCATGTAGTGGGAGAATGTGACGAGTCCTGCAATGAGGGCGGATCAAGGCGGCGAGTCTGGGGGCCTTGCTCATCCCCTGGAGGGCGGCGGTGAGGTAAACGAAGTAGCGTAGAGTGTCAGAAGCGTCACCATCCCACACATAGTAACTGTGTCCGGCTGTGGTTCTCGCCATCGACCATGATCACCGCCAGAGATGGTGGGCGTGTATAGCTTCTTTCGTGGAAGTGTATATATGTATGTAGGATCTAGAAGGCCGCACACCCAGTCTAGAAGGCTGGCATCCCATCTACCCCCACCGACCGATGTCGCCACTGCAGCCTGTGGTGTCGGTGGTAGGCACACCATGGCTGTCAAAGACGGCGGGCGGGGATGGCGTAGCCTGTCAGACTCCCTTCATGCGGGGCACTACAGGAAAGATTCGCTACGCCGACGACCGGCTGCCGTCGGCACCAAATTGCCGTCGGCACAGGCTGTGTCGACGGTGGCCGTCGGCGTAGCCCCCTCGGCGTACGTCCTCGTCGGCACAGCTTAGTGGCCGTCGGCACAGTCATCCCCCCTCGGCATAGCGTCTTTCAGCGGGCCCCGCATGTCAGTCAACGGCCATCTTCGATAACTGTCCAGCCTGGAGCTACGTCGACGGCCCGTCGGCATTGGAATGGGGCTACGCCGACGGCCCGTCGGCACATGAATGGGGCTACGCCGACGGCCAGGCCGTTGGCATAGCCTAAAATATTTTTTTAATTTGTTTTTATTTTTTTAATCTTTGAATTGTTTGACTCATTAATCTCTCGCTTTAATCATTTTAACATTATTTATAGTTAATAATTGATTAAATTGCAGTCTTAGTCAAAGTTCCCGTTCGTTCCCCCATCCTAGCACTACTCCAGCTCTTGCACGCTTAACTTCCTCGTTCCTTCAGAATCTCTTCTCGCAAAGCAATTTACATATTGTTGTCAATACTATGATATCATTCCTATTAACTCTTATATCATCCGGTCACATGGTTGTATTTTTTGAAATTATAAGCAATTATTTAAGTAAACAACAATGAATAAGTAAAAATATTATTGAATTCAAATAAAAATATAAAGATTTTATTTTTTTTGCATTTTTATTTAATATGGAATAATTAATATCTTTCAATCTGTAAGTCGGAATTCGGCAAATAATATGTCTAAATTGATTACAAAAATGAGAGGAATCCAAATAAGATATCAATATCAAATTATCACAAACTATGTTGTGATTCTTATCATAATTTCATTTGCCCGTTTAAAACGACACGCATAAAGATTCTTAGCTCGGGGCTGAGACTCGCTAAACTGGAAGTGGATCTATGATGAAACAACACATTTTGAACCTAAAAATGATTTTTGTAAAAAATCATGAGCGTCTGATCATGTACCTATACTTCATATCTGACCCACTTCCTTCCGATTCGGCAGGAATTTGTCTTTTTTATCAGGGATAGACGGAAATGTTTGAGATCCTCCTGTTATGAAATTATCCATGTAAGGTGGTCTAGTATTTTTGAAAAATGTGACGGTAGTATTTTGACTTAGCTATTTGGTGGTTGCTTCACAAAACCGTCCGTTTTTTGCACTCGGAAAATGGAAAACGGCTTTTTGGTGCGACGAAAAGGAAAACTTTCTCCTGAAACATTGTTCGTCATCCCGTGATGCAAACTTATGCATAATATGGACACATTATAACAAACTATGCCTTCATTCTCGCCGTGACATTGGTCATTTGACCCGAAAGCCAAGAAACCTCGAACGAGATAGGTCATTTTGTGAAGGTTTTTTGAGACATGATCAATATACCAAGTTTGATATTTTTTCTTCTAACTATGTCACATAATATGACACCACGCGAAGGTTTCATGTTGTTTGGATCGTTTTTGAATTTATAATGCCCATTTTAAACTATCGTTAAACTTTGTCGAAGGGCGGGCATGAAGATTCTTAGCTCGGGGCTGAGACTCGCTAAACTTGAAGTGTATCTATGATGAAACAACACATTTTGAACCTAAAAATGATTTTTGTAAAAAATCATGAGAGTCTGATCATGTACCTGTAGTTCATATCTGACCCACTTTCTACCGATTCAGTAGGAATTTGTCTTTTTCATCCGGGATAGACGGAAATGTTTGAGATCCCCCTATTATAAAATTATCCATGTAAGGCGGTCTAGTATTTTTGAAATATGTGACGGTAGTATTTTGAATTAGCCATTTGGTGGTTGCTTCACAAAACCATCCTTTTTTGCACTCGAAAATGGAAAACGGCTTTTTGGTGTGACGAAAAGGAAAACTTCCTTCTGAAACATTGTTCATCATCCCATGATGCACACTTATGCACAATATGGACACATTATCACAAACTATGCCTTCATTCTAGCCATAACATTGGTCATTTGACCCGAAAGCCAAGAAACCTCGAACGAGATAGGTCATTTTGTGAAGGTTTTTTTGAGACATAATCAATATGCCAAGTTTGATATTTTTCCTTCTAACTATGTCACATAATATGACACCGCGCGAAGGTTTCATGTTGTTTGGATCGTTTTTGAATTTATAATGCCCGTTTTAAACTATCGTTAAACTTTGTCGAAGGGCGGGCATGAAGATTCTTATCTCAGGGCTGAGACTCGCTAAACTTGAAGTGGATCTATGATGAAATAACACATTTTGAACCTAAAAATGATTTTTGTAAAAACTCATGAGCGTCCGATCATGTACCTGTAATTCATATCTGACCCACTTCCTACCGATTCAGCAGGAATTTGTCTTTTTCACGGGAATGGACGGAAATGTTTGAGATCCCCCTGTTGGGACATTGTCCATATAAGGTGGTCTAGTATTTTTGAAAAATGTGACGGTAGCATTTTGAATTAGCCATTTGGTGGTTGCTTCACAAAACCGTCCGTTTTTTGTGCTCGGAAAATAGAAAACGGCTTTTTGGTGCGACGAAAAGGAAAACTTCCTCCTGAAACATTGTTCGTCATCCCATGATGCACACTCATGCACAATATGGACACATTATCACAAACTATACCTTCATTCTAGCAATAACATTTGTCATTTGACCCGAAAGCCAAGAAACCTCGAACAAGTTAGGTCATTTTGTGAAGGTTTTTTTGAGACATTATAAATATACCAAGTTTGATATTTTTCCTTCTAACTATGTCACATAATATGACACCACGCGAAGGTTTAATGTTGATTGGATCGCTTTTGAATTTATAATGCCCGTTTTAAACTATCGTTAAACTTTGTCGCAGGGCGGGCATGAAGATTCTTAGCTCGGGGCTGAGACTCGCTAAACTTGAAGTGGATCTATGATTAAACAACACATTTTGAACATAAAAATGATTTTTGTAAAAAATCATGAGCGGCCGATCATGTACCTATAGTTCATATCTGACCCACTTCCTACCGATTCGGCAGGAATTTGTCTTTTTTCACCAGGGATAGACGGAAATGTTTGAGATCCCCCTGTTATGAAATTATCCATGTAAGGTGGTCTAGTATTTTTGAAAAATGTGACGGTAGTATTTTGAATTAGCCATTTGGTGGTTGCTTCACAAAACCGTCCGTTTTTTGCACTCGGAAAATAGAAAACGGCTTTTTGGTGCGACAAAAAGGAAAACTTCCCCCTGAAACATTGTTCGTCATCCCATGATGCACACTCATGCACAATATGGACACATTATCACAAACTATACCTTCATTCTAGCCATAACATTTGTCATTTGACCCGAAAGCCAAGAAACCTCGAACAAGTTAGGTCATTTTGTGAAGGTTTTTTTGAGACATTATAAATATACCAAGTTTGATATTTTTCCTTCTAACTATGTCACATAATATGACACCACGCGAAGGTTTCATGTTGATTGGATCGCTTTTGAATTTATAATGCCCGTTTTAAACTATCGTTAAACTTTGTCGCAGGGCGGGCATGAAGATTCTTAGCTCGGGGCTGAGACTCGCTAAACTTGAAGTGGATCTATGATTAAACAACACATTTTGAACATAAAAATGATTTTTGTAAAAAATTATGAGCGGCCGATCATGTACCTATAGTTCATATCTGACCCACTTCCTACCGATTCGGCAGAAATTTGTCTTTTTTCACCAGGGATAGACAGAAATGTTTGAGATCCCCCTGTTATGAAATTATCCATGTAAGGTGGTCTAGTATTTTTGAAAAATGTGACGGTAGTATTTTGAATTAGCCATTTGGTGGTTGCTTCACAAAACCGTCCGTTTTTTGCACTCGGAAAATGGAAAACGGTTTTTTGGTGCGATGAAAAGGAAAACTTCCTCCTGAAACATTATTCGCCATCCCATGATGCACACTTACGCACAATATGGACACATTATCATAAACTATGCCTTCATTCTAGCGATAACATTGGTCATTTGACCCGAAAGCCAAGAAACCTCGAACGAGATAGGTCATTTTGTGAAGGTTTTTTGAGACATAATCAATATACCAAGTTTGATATTTTTCTTTCTAACTATGTCACATAATATGACACCACGCGAAGGTTTCACGTTGTTTGGATCGTTTTTAAATTTATAATGCCCGTTTTAAACTATATATAATGTTTTATGTTTCACTTATTTTATTTAAATGTGTAATATTTGAGTGTAGATATATAGGTCTTATTTTTCTGCAAATTTTGATATATTATTTGTATTTTTCTGAATTAGAATGATTTAGTTATGATTTTTCAAAAAATAATGAGATAAAAGAAAAAAACCTCGAGGCCTACGCCGACGGCTAAGCCATCTGCACAGACCAAACAAAAAATTTCAAAGAGCAGGCCGTCGGCACAGCCTGTCTGCCTAACGCCGTTTCCATCGCCGTGTCTAAACCAGGGCTACGCCGAGGGCTATACCTATGCCAAGGATCACCGTCGGCACAACCCTCTGTACTACACCGACGGCCACGCTACGCCGATGGCTACCCTCGGCACCGTCACCTACGCCGTCGGCCGTCCCTACGCTGACGACCAGGCTGGTCAGCTGGCCACGGAAGGTAGCTACGCCGACGGCCCCGACATTTGGCCGTCGGCACCTTAGTTCTTTCCTGTAGTGGGGGTACGGCTCCATGGCAACTCATGTGGAGATTTGGTGGTGAGGCGGGGCTCGCCCATGCACGAGGTTTGTCGGCATGCTGCAGAGAGGTTTGGATGGGGCAGAGGAGGGTGGGCGTGCGGTGGTGATAGCCGGAGGTGGCGACGCTCATGTGCATACCTACGGTGCGCTGTAGTCGTTCCCCTGTTGTTGTCACGTGAGCCTGATCCGCTCGATCTGATCGGCGAAAGTCTGAATTTGAGCTTAATTTAGGAGAAAACTCGCCGATTTTGCGCTTAGTTGAATTTGAGAGAAAACTCGCCAATAGCTGCGTAAAGGTACGGGTCAGCAGCTTGGACTTTGATTTTATTGTTTAGTACCACACGGCTTAGATAAGAAAGTTGACACCAACTTATTAAGAGTTTTCAGCAAAATGGGGCACCACATGATATATGTTGTAAGCAACCTAAACAAAACAATATCTAGAAAAGGTTTGATCTTGAGAGTGCATGCATGTCTCTTCTAGCCGTGTAGCTAGTTGAACTGCTAGCTGCATCAAACTCTCAGATCTGCACAGCGATATGGTGTGTACAGCTATTTTGCATTTTTTAATATTGAACAAGTAAAAATATTTTTTTCTGAAAAATTATAGCATAACCTCTAATATCAACAACCGACATGGTGTGTTGTAGATTTATTTGTTAGAATGCAAATTGATGAAAATTGTTATATTATCTTTTTCCTAACTAGAATGGTGGCCCTCGCATTTGCGAGGGCACCACCTATATTTTTTTTATAGAAGAGCATCATCTTTGGTGTCTCAAAATTTAAGAGAAAATATCTTCTTAAATTGATGGACATTGATTGAAAGTAATGCATTATACAACCACCATTTGTATATATAAAAAAAATACTTATCACACGACGTAGAAAAGATCATTAATCGTATTTACCCATTTTGAAGGAACATAAAATATACTTTTTTCTACCAATATGCGATCAGATCACGTGTCATGGAGTAGTGTAGCGGAGGACGCGCTGATGACACATTGGAACGTGGTGTGAATAGAAATCTCTCACAAATATTAAGGGTTGGGTGATAGTAGTAACAGAATAAAAAAAACTTGAAAGACGTCTTAAAGTCCAAATGTACTCAGTTCTCGGGCAGGTGATTTGGCAACACTATAGCAACGATCCGCCAGGGGCAGCTAGGGTCTGGGCGTAACCCCAGACCTCTACATTCCATTGCTCCAGAGTTTCGTTGTCATGACAGGAGGCAATACCATGAACCACATGGTCAAATTCTATGCTCGGATAAGGGGTCTTACACCAGAAGAAAGCCTTTTGCACCTCGATCCTCATGCGCTCGTTCATTCGGGAGTGGAGCAGGTCAGGAAGACTTGCAAGAAGGCATAAAATTGATTCCCCTGCCAAAGGATTGGGCAACAACTCCTCCTAGACTGTTGACACCACCGTTCATAGTGATCCAAGTTCCCGCTCGGACCTTTCGAACGCGACTAACCCATTTTTCCGAATGCCACTAGTAAACTTTTGCTTACTAGTGGTCATTGCATCTAGAGCATACTATATTTATCGCATCCGTCCAAGCGACACACCTGGCATACTTGACGGCGCCACGATAAGATGGTGACTACACCACCGACACCGGCTCCTCCACCGGAAACTTCAAAATGGAGGTGTAGGAGGGGGCACGCCTTCACCATGAAGTAGGAGGACTAGGACCCCACGGGACCTACCGTGTGGTGTTAGGCGGTGTTGCGGACATTAGGGCCCTTAAATCCGCCTCCATTTACGCTCTAAGCGCGATCAATGCTTCGTGAACCACGTTTTCAGGTATGAGTTACCAACGACGCCCACTGCATTTAGAGAGAAGACGGAGAGTGGAGTGGAGTACGCTGTGAGGATTGGCAGTACGTATGGAGTTAGGTTGCTTTCCTAGTTAACAAGTGATGCAAGACGCCTTAATAAAAAATTAAAAAATTGATGCAAGACGCAGTTGGGCTGGACCAGCAGCTATCTTCAGCTGTGGCCCAATAGCTGCGTAAAGGTACTGGCCAGCAGATTGGACTTTGGTTTTATTGTTTAGTACCATACGGCTTAGATAAGAAAGTTGACACCAACTTATTAAGAGCTTTCAGAAAAAAGGGTCGCCACATGATATATGTGGTCAGCAACCTAAACAAAACAAAATCCTGAAAAGATTTGGTCTTGAGAGTGCATGCATGTCTCTTCTAGCCGTGTAGCTAGTTGAACTGCTGCGTCAAACTCTCAAATCCGCACACCGATATGGTGTGTGCAGCTATTTTGTATTTTTTTGTATTCAAAGTAAAAGTATATTTTTCTGAAAAAGTCTAGCATAACCTCTAATACCCACAAACCGACATGGTGTGATGTAGATTTATTTGTTATTATCATGCAAATTGAGGAATCTTTTTCCTATTTTCATAGTTTTATTCTCAGCGAAACAATCTTTTTCTGCCAAATTCTAGCATAACCTGAAATCTTCACAACAACATTGTGTTCTTAGTTTTTAATATATTCTTATAATGCAACAGCATGTGGTTACAGGTGTAGTGTACACTACTCAATAAGAAATGTGTGCGCCATATAGAAGGATGTACCGTATAACTATAGTGCAACACTATGGACCAGAGACGATGAAGCAAGGAAGCCGAACATACAACAAATGGGTAGCAGCTAGGGTATCTACCGGTGTCTCGTCTGCAAGCACTACTAGATATCATGGATGTTGTCCATGGCGGGCATGCTTCTTAGCATCTTTCTTCTTGTGGTGCTCGTGGATTGCGAAAGCAGAGCTAGCGCCGGCGATGGTGGCGGCGATCTCCTCCTTGATTCTATGCGATCGGGCATGTTCTGGATCCTTCTTCGCCTTGTGCTTCTCATGCTATATTTTGTCAACAATCGTTTGAAATGTTAGGTCACCAGAGTTAACTGTACTATTGCTGTAACAATTCGAGTTGTACACATACAATAACTACAAGTATGACTGAGATAGCCAGGATATAATTAATAGTTAACGACACAGATCATCAAGTAGATGATCATAGGTAGCCTGAAGTATAATGTGTACCCTTGCGTAGGCTCCAGCGGCGACAGCGCCGAGCTGGGCGAGCTGCTCCATATGCTTGTGGTGCTTCTCCCTCTTTCGATGGTCGCCTCCAACGGCTGCCTCGGCTTTGCAGGTGTTGTTGTGGCGTCCCATGACTAATCAGCTTACTGGATAGAGATTTCCGCAATAATGGAAGCAGTGTCCGGTGCGATCGCTCTGATTGATGGGTATGTAGGATTTGTGTTGTTTGTGATCGATGTGTTTAACGTTAGGGCAAGGGTTGTGTTTATATATAAGTGTGGCTTGGACGACGGATGCAACACGAACGCGTTTTCAAAGCTTTGACGTGTAACCAGTACTACTTTTATCATTTTGTCTTGCTTGCATGCAAAGTTACGCCCATGCAAAGGCAAAGTGATGAAAGTGACATCCTGCTGCCTAGGCGAGTTCTACATTCAGAAGGATTTCGCTTTCACCCATGCGTGTTGCTCCATTGCTCTGTTGTTTTCAAAGACGACCAGGCTGTTTGCTACTTAACGGCGTTCGTGGTCGTCGGCACAACACGGCTAAGGGTTGTTTTCACTTTGACAGAGCTCCATGGAATCATTACGAGAGAATTTCTTATTTGACACTAGTTCCCAATATGATTCCTTATTTGACACTAAATTTTGTTTACTTTCCTATTTGACTCCTAGTGTAAATATTTTGCCTTATATGATACTCTAGTGCATTTTTAGGCTAACAGTGTTAACGGAGAACCTATAAAGACGTTTTTGCCCTCGATGCATAATGTGACAAAAAAATCACAAAGAAATATTGTTGTACTGTGATATATCTGCTAATCATTAATTTGCCAGATGAGACCCAAAACAATTTAGTCATGGAGTTGATTTTTGCACGGTAAAAAAGTAACGTCGTGCTAAAACATATGTAACCTTAGATCAATAAAATAATTGGTCATTAGTGTTAGAGAACGAGGGCGCTGCCATCCTTGCCTTAGCTCCGGCTCCGCACGCACTACCGGCTCCGGCCGCATGCACCAAGTCCACTATGAAGGGCACGTTGAGTGTAGCTATTTCTCTTCCTAAGCTTTTAACTGTCATGGATGGAGCTCGAGTTAGCAAAAATGATGCGGACGACTTGGTTGCGTCTGGGTCAATCCGTCAATACGCGGGCGGAGGAGCACCGGCTGGATCCGTCTTGCTTAGTTTGACCCTGCTAGTAAGCAACGTCATGTGCATATCCAGCTCAATCAAATCATCACAACAACACGAAAAAAGATGACAGAACCCAGGGGTTTGGCCTTTGACTACCTCAGGGGTATTTTGGTCCAGCTAGAAAAAAGTGACAGAATGATGTAACGGAATTGACAGTAGTGTCATTTAAGGGAAAAAATTTACACTAGGTATCAAATAGGGAAGTAAAAATATTTCAGTGTCAAATAAGAAATCACATTGAGAACTAGTGTCAAATAAGGAATTCTCTCAATCATTATAGTCTAGGGATAATCAAGGAAGCATCTCTGAAATAAAAATGTTGATTCAGTTAGCCATTAATATCACGAGTGCATGATTTAACAATTATAACATTGTTGGCCATCCATAAAAGTTGGTTCAGAGCTCCATGGAATCATAACATGGCTGAGATGATCTGGTTGCTGAACCATGTAACTTTCTGCCTATTTTATATTCTCCTTGGTTGTACAGAACGTTATCGGGCCTTTTCCTTGTGACTTTCACAGATTTCCACACTCAAATAGGATTAGCTTAAAGAAAATTTCAGGACTTAGAGCGGAAAGCTCTCACTTCCAAGCAACTAATCCATGTTTGTAAGGTATTAGCCTCTTTTTGAGTTGTTCTTGATTCTAACCCCTATTCTATCATCAACAAACATAAAGTCATATAAAATCACTAATATAGATGAGAATTTAGCGTACTTTTATTCTGAGAGTTGTGGAGTACACATATTAGATCACGCGAAAAGTTGATGGAAACACTAGATAATTGGAAAGAAGTCCTAATATGGGCATATAATGGTAGCTTAACGAGGCAAAACCAATACATAACTCTAAAGTGGCACTTACTTAACATGGTTCCACCGCAGTTCATGAACTCGTAACTTTAGTAGTACTAAAAGTAATATTGTCTAGGAAAGTAAAATTTCACCAAGTTTTGGCCATAGGATATTCATCTAAAGCATTTGGTTGGTTCAACTACTCATGTTTTCAGTGGTTCCTAATAAATCCATATGTATAGACCTATATTTGTCTGCTTCACTTTATTAATTGTGTTCTTGCTAGGAAAAAGAGATGGGGACTTTATTTATGGTTTGCTCAACCTAGTTTCTGGGACAGCCAGGTGTTGAAAAGCTACATCCTGGCTGAGTCCGATTCATAAAACCATCAGCATATCATCACGTGCAGATGATCTGATCTCATCAACTTCTCATGAATTTATCCATTTGTAATAGATATATACTCGTTGGTTATAGCCTAAGTCATGTGTCGATCTGCACAAAAATTAAGGCATATGATGTGTGCTGAGCCGGATCCACTGCCAAGAATAAAATTGAAATATACATTTCAGGTTTTATCTAGACATTTTGAAGAACTAGATACTTCCTCATCAATATTAATGGTCTCAACTTTATCTAGATTCGTATGTATCTAGTTACGTATTTAGACTTGATGCATTTGTATCTCAAAAATTGAGGCCATTAATATAGACCGGAGGGAGCAGCATTGTTGTAGAAACATAAGCTAGACCATGTAGTAGTACAAGTTCATGATAATATATGTTATCCTTAGAACTTATTTAACATAAATGAAGCTCTATGTAGCAAAGAATTTATTTACATACAAAACATACACAAAGAATTTATTTACATATAAAACCGAATCGATATACAACATAAATGCCATGGCATATAATAAAAACATAATGGAATGCTATAAATAGGTAAATAACAGATAAATGTAGCCTAGCATGAATATATGAGATCAGTGGTGGTGTCCATGATGACCATGCTTCTTTGCATCTTTCTTCTTGTGGTGCTCGTGGAAGGCAAACCCGGCACTACCCACCGCGATGGCGGCGGCCACCTCCTCCTTGATCCTATGTGACTGGGCGTTCTCTAGATCCTTCTTCGCCTTATGCTTCTCGTGCTATATATATATCAATAATATCTAGTATGTTAATAGTTAATTCTATATATACTTGTTTAAAATCAAGAGTGCAATAGCGAGGAAATAGGAATAAGTGTTTGGATATCATACCATCGCATAAGCTCCCGCAGCGACGGCGCCGAGCTGGGCAAGCTGCTCCATGTGCTTGTGGTGCTTCTCCTCCTTCCGGTGGTCGCCGCCGGCTGCCTCGTCGGCTTTGCTACTGTCGTTGTGTCGGCCCATTGCCAAACTGACTGCGATTATATCTTGAAGAAATAGCTAGGGTATGAGGACTGTGAACTTGGCTATTGTGATGTGCTTGGCAGAAGGACCGGGGCATGCATGTCCTTATATAACGCTAGCAAGTTGCTTGGCAGAAGGACGTAGTTGTTTACACGTTCAAGTTTTGACAGATTTGATCTACTCGATGGATCGAGTTCCTTAACCGCGTACTTGAGTCCAGAAAATGCAACACGGCTAAGGACCCTCCGAGCCAGGTTATCTTGTGTGTGGACCGTACCGTGTCCAAGTTTGAAAAAGTGACTTGCTGTGACAGCTACACGTAGAGGACGCGGCTTCCGTTAGCATTCCCATACTCGTCTGAATTTGTATCACGATTGAATCATTGTTATTTTGGCGAAAAGGCCAAATGCAAATTAAAAAATATATGCAGATTTATTATGGTTATTGATTGATATTATTCAGCACATATGGGATTTTTTTTTAAAAGTAAGCCCCTAGAGCAGGTAATTAATAATAAGCCCCTGCGCATGGAATTCATATATTTTTTACAACGAGAACTGCATTTTTCATATACTTTTGTTATTCTTCTTATACTAGCAAGATGGCCCTCGCAATTGCGAGGGCATCATCTTTGATATTTCGAAAGTAATTGATAATTTTATACATTTATAGATATATATACATTATGTAAAAGAAAATAATATTTTTCTATAGCCATTCCACATGCTATGCTAAGTAGAACACCACATGTGTGAGAGAAATCATTAATAATCTTTAATTATACAGATTAGAAATGGAATTCATCTATATTTTTACGAATTAAAAACCCACAAACTACAATTATGATAGTGTATCTCTTTGTGCAAACAATCCACATCGTATGCTTCTTTACGGTTCTTTAGACAGTTGATTTCACTTATCTACAACTTCAACTAATCCTCACATAAAATCAATCAGGTGTACTTCTAAACATTGTGACCTTCATTTGGTAAAATACACATGACTACACATTGGTTAAATTTGGACTACTGTGACAGTTGAATCATGCTTCCTCCCTTTAATTTAAAAAACAAAATTCCTAACAAAATATACATATATAAAATTCCTAACAAAATTTTGCTGCACAGCGCGGGATATCCTTCTATTTTAATGACCATACATGTCATTCATACGAGATATATATATAAAAAAGTCTAAACATATTCTATACTTTTTATATGGTGTTAGAGCAGTATGTGAGGTTAGCATTCATGTTGTCGGTCAATTTGTAATGGATGTATGCATAGCAACAAAATCAATAACTTATGGTTAATAATTATGGCTCACCCAAGTAATGGTGAGATGACTTGAGGCAACTTTTTCATTCGGATGGAAAAACAAAAATTATGAAGTAAAAAAGAACATAATTTATCATCATTAAAAGGTTGGACAACTACAAAAATATTTCTCATTTTACTCTATACACATAGTCTTCCTTTCCTCCTTTTCTTTAATCTAAGATATACACGATTCTTTATTGGTTTTTAGACACGAACTGTTCCACGACCACAATTTCACCATAGTTTCTTACATGTATCTTTCTTAAAAAATCAAGAAAATAATTATAAAATATTGTAACCAAAATATAATTATATTCGTGTATTTTGGATTATTTGATTATATATTTTATATCGTCAATAAAGTTGGGAAAAGCTGGCTGCAAGCTTTCTAGATCGCCATTATTTTCTACTTCCTGCCAAGTTTGTTATATGCTCTCGCTCACATATTTGTTTCTGTATCATTTAGCGTATATGAAAATCTATAAGACATTAGTTTGGTATTGATATTGATATTGTTTGGTATTGATATTTCTAAGATCGATAATCGCCCTCTCTTGTGTAAGCAATACCTAGTAACAACCATTGAGCCTCCACCTCCATCAACAATATGCATTGGATCTCACTCTTTCATTTGACACTAATTGTTTAAAAAACATTATGAGTGACCACGCCACTAAGCATTCGACAAACTAAAACTCCAATCAATTTCACATGCCGACACTAACTTGTAATGTCACAATGAGTATCTTTTAGATAAAGTACCATATAAAATGTATATTTTTATTTATCAATGTTCGTAATGATTAGTTAAGGCGAGGCACCGTTCAAATAAAGACAATATAATAATGGACACCGAAGTTCACTTTATTGTATCCAACATAACAATAAAACCCTCAATTCAAATGTAAGTGAACTCAAACTGGATTTCTTAGCTCTTTGAGGTAGGGAAGCGCGAAGGCTATAATGGTAGCTTAACAAGGCAAAACCAATATACATAACTCTAAAGTGGCACTTCCTTCACATGGTTCCACCGTAGTTCATGAACTCGTAACTTTAGTAGTACTAAAGTAATGTTATCTAGGGAAGTATAATTTCACCAGGTTTTGGCCATAGGATATTCATCTAAAGAATTTGGTTGGTTCAACTGCTCATGTTTTTAGTGGTTCCTAAGAAAACCATATGCATAGACCTATATTTGTCTGCTTCGCTTTATTAATTGTATTCTCGCTAGGAAAGAGAGACGGGGACTTTATTTAAGGTTTGCTCAGCCTACTTTCTGAGACGGGCAGGTGTTGAAAAGCTACACCCTGGCTGATTCATAGAACCATCAGTGTATTTTCAATGAAATGGTCAACTTCCAATCAACAAAACCAACCCGTAGATGATCTGATCTCATCAACTTCTCATGAATTTATCCATTGTACCATATATATACTCATTGGTTATAGCCTAAGTCATGTGTCGATCTACACAAAAATTAACGGATATGACGTGTCCCGAGATGGATCCTCTGCCGAGAATAAAATTGAAATATACATTTCAGGTTTTATCTAGACATTTTGAAGACCTAGCTACTCCCTCCGGTCTATATTAATGGTCTCAACTTGCATTTGTATCTAAAAAATTGAGGCCATTAATATAGACCGGAGGGAGCAACATTGTTGTAGAAACTTAAGCTAAACCCCATAGTAGTACAAATTAATGATAATATATGTTCCTTAGAACTTATTTGACATGAATGAAGCTCTGTGTAGCAAAGAATTTATTTACATATAAAACCAGATCAATATACAACATAAATGCCATGGCATATAATAAAAACATAATGGAATGCTATAAATAGGTAAATTACATACAAATGTAGCCTAGCATGAATATATGAGATCAGTGGTGGTGTCCATGGTGGCCGTGCTTCTTTGCATCTTTCTTCTTGTGGTGCTCGTGGAAGGCAAACCCGGCACTACCCACCGCGATGGCGGCGGCCACCTCCTCCTTGATCCTATGTGACCGGGTGTGCTCTGGATCCTTCTTCGCCTTATGCTTCTTGTGCTATATATATCCACACATATCCAGGATGTTAATAGTCAATTCTATATATACTTGTTTAAAATCAAGATTACAATAGCGAGAAAATAGTAACTGTAGCACTCTAATAAGTGCTTGGATATCATACCATTGCATAAGCTCCCGCAGCGACGGCACCGAGCTGGGCAAGTTGCTCCATGTGCTTGTGGTGCTTCTCCTCCTTCCGGTGGTCGCCGCCGGCTACCTCGCCGGCTTTGCTACTGCCGCTGTGCCGCCCCATTACCAAACTGACTGCGATTATGTCTTGAAGAAAATAGCTAAGGTATGAGGACTGTGAACTTGGCTATTGTGATGTGCTTGGCAGAAGGACCGGGGATGCATGTCCTTATATAACCGCTAGCAAGTTCCTTGTCAGAAAAACGTAGTTGGTTACACACGTTCGAGTTGATCTACTCGAGTTGCTTAACCGCGTACTTGAGTTGCGTCGTGTGTGAACCGTGTTCGACCGCTGTGCTTTTACCGGTGTGCAAGTGTGCAAACGGTGACTTGCTGTGTGACCGTGTTCGACCACGTATATAACACGCGGCTTCCTCTAATATTTTACATACTCGTCCAAATTTTCTATTTAAGAAAATTCCATCGATTTGTTAATAATCATCATCAACAACAACAGTCTAAAAAACACTAAAGCGAAAAATAAAGTTTGAATAGGTCCATGAACTGCCTAGTGACGACTATAAAGACCATCATGGAAAAGACACCGAAAAACAAATTAAACAAGGAAATGAATAGGTCCGTGATGGCTGACGTCATCATCATCAACAACTGTCTAAAAAACACTAAAAGAAAAAATAAATTTTGAATGGGTCCATGAACCGCCTAGCGACGATTATAAACACCATCCCAAAAATACACCAAAAACAATTAAACAAAGAAATGAAAACCCTTCTTTAACAAAGTAATGAAAACCCTTCCTAAACAAAAAAAATTAAACAATGAAATGAAAACCCTTACTAGATCTAATCTTCTTATGCCCTCGAAGAACATGAGTGGTTAACGATCTAGAGATCATGGATGATGTAGTCGTTCACTTGCGTCGGTTTAAACCATAGTAGATTTTAACATTCAAGATCCGTGTACCGAACGGACTGCACCTCCATGGTATCCACACGTTTTCACCGAGGTGACGCCTCCTCCTTCTTGATGCTGCAAGTGAGGTAGTAGAACTCCGCGAGAATCCGACAGCACAATTGTAGGGGTTCGCAGCATGGAAAACAAAAATTTTCTATCGCATACAAACAAACAAGCCAAGATCTATCTACTAGATTGTAGCAACGAGTCGATGGAATAACTCACCCTCGAAGATTCCAAAGTGTTTAACGAGAGCAGATTCTCGTGGGTGATGTAGTCGTACTCTTTCCGATCTCAAGATCGCGTAGACGATCCTTCCAGCGCCACGTTCCAGCAGCGCTCCCGCAGTCGGTCACACGTTCGGTACTCGACGAAGACCTTCCTCTCCCTTGTTCCAGCAGGCAGCGGAGGTTGTAGCACTCTCCTCGCGATTCCGGCAGCACAACGGCGTGGTACCGGAGGTAGAGGGGAGATCCCGCAGGGCTTCGCCTTAAGCCGGTGCGAGTATGGTGGAGCTTATGAGAGAGGCTATTAGTGGTCTAGTAATTAGACACACCAATTAGAGGGCTCTAAACCAATTAGAAGGCTCTAAACCGAATAGCTCTAAACCGGGGTCTAGATCTAGGGTTTAGTTTAGAGGATAGGAAACTTGTGTTGTGTCTAGAGGAGGAGGCCCTGCCCCTCCTTTTATAGGTGGGAGGGCCGGTGCCATGGGGAGGAGTTCCTCCCCAACTCGGCCTAGGGAGGTGCGCCGGCCTAGGGGAGGAACCCTCCTCCAACTCGGCCTCCACCTCTCCTCCTCTTTCTCCACTTTCCGAAACTGGCAGTTTGACCGAAAACTGGCAGTTTGACTTTTCCAATTAGGATTTGAATTAACCCTTTATTTCGGACAGCGAGAACACTTAGTACATGATGCAATCATTCCAACATGCAATGACACATTCATGTACCCCTTCCCCCCCGGAGTGCCGGACATTCCGGGACCTTCTAGAATGTTCCCGATGAAAACACCGGAACCATTCCCCAACTCCGAAACGGGACTTTCCTTATATGAATCTTATTCTCCGGACCATTCCGGATCACCTCGTGATATCCCGGATCCCATCCGAGACTCCGAACAACATTCGGTCTCTTTCTCATAATACCATAACTACTCAAACAACGTCGAATCCTTAAGTGTGTCTCCCTACGGTTCGTGAATTATGCGGACATGATCGAGACACTTCTCCGAACAATAACCAATAGAGGAATCTGGAAATTCATATGGCTCCCACATATTTCTACGATTACTTTGCGATCGAATGAACCACTTACATACGATACCAATTTCCCTTTGTCTCACGATATGTTACTTATCCGAGGTTATGATCTTCGGTATCTCTGCATACCTAGTTCAACCTCGTTACTGATAAGTACTCTTTTCTCGTTCCCGTGATATGTGATCCCTTGTGACCCAGTCACATGCTTGCAAGCTAATTGGATGACATTTCACCGAGAGGGCCCAGAGAATATCTATCCGTCATATGGATGGACAAATCCCACTCTTGATCCATGTGTTTCAACCAATACTTTCCGAACACTCAATACCACCTTTATAGCCACCCTGTTACGGTGTGGTGTTTGATGACATCAAAGCATCCATCCAGTAAAGGTGATATGCATGATCTCATGGTCGAAGGAATTAGGTTACTATGTATCAGAAAGCATATAGCAATTGAACTATTGAAATGACTTGATCTTTATGCTACGCTTATCTATAGGAGTATGTCCACCATATCATTCTCCTAACGATATGATCTTGTTGTTAATAACATCTCAATGTTCATGATAGGGAAACCACAATCATCTATTAACCAACAAGCTAGTGAAGTATAGAGGCTATACTAGGGACTTCAATTTAAGTTTACAATTCACACAAGTATTAATGTTTCCTTGTTAATACTATTATAGCATGAATATAAACATTTATCATAAACACAAAGATATAATAATAACTATATTTATTATTGCCTCTAGGGCATATCTCCAACAGTCTCCCACTTGCACTAGAGTCATCTAATCTAGATTACATGGTAATATACCGAACACCCATGGCAGTTTGGTGTTGGTCATGTTTTGCCCTCGGGAGAGGTTTAGTCAACGGATCCGCCACATTCAGATCTGTGTGTACTTTGCAAATCTTTATATCCCCATCCTGGATATGTTCTCGAATAGCGTGAAAACGTAGCTTGATATGCTTCAGCTTCTTGTGTGACCTTGGTTCTTGCGCATTGGCTATGGCGCCCATGTTATCACAGTAGATAGACATTGGGTCCAGCGCACTAGGAACCACACCCAGCTCTGTAATGAACTCTTTCATCCATATCGCTTCTTGTGAAGCCTCCGAAGCAGCCATGTATTCCGATTCAGTTGAAGATCTCGCCACAACGCTTTGCTTTGCACTCCTCCAGCTAACTGCTGCACCATTCAAAATAAATACGTATCCAGATTGTGATTTAGAATCATCCGGATCAGTGTTCCAACTAGCATCGGTGTAACCATTAACAACGAGCTGTTCATCACCTCCATAAGAAAGAACCATATCCTTAGTTCTTCTCAAGTACTTAAGGATGTTTTTGACCGCTGTCCAATGATCCACTCCTGGATCACTTTGATATCTGCTAGTTAAACTAACAGCATATGCAATGTCAGGTCTAGTACATAGCATGGCATACATTAGAGATCCTATGGCTGAGGCATAGGGAGTCTTACTCATCCTTTCTCTATCTTCTGCCGATGTCGGACTTTGAGTTTTACTCAAGGTCGTATTGGGCAACATGGGCAAGAACCCTTTCTTGCTATCTTCCATTCCAAACCTTTTTAGAACTTTGTCCAAATATGTACTTTGTGACAATGATATTTGGCGTTTCGATCTATCTCTATAAATCTTTATGCCTAATATGTAAGCTGCTTCGCCAAGATCCTTCATTGAAAAACTATTGTTCAAATACTCTTTGACACTATTAAGAAGGTCTACATCATTCCCAATCAACAATATGTCATCCACATACAGTATTAAGAATGCTACAGAGCTCCCACTCACTTTCTTGTAAATACAAGCTTCTCCATAAGTTTGTATAAAACCAAAACTTTTGATTACCTTATCAAAACGTTGATTCCAACTTCGGGATGCCTGCTTCAATCCATAGATGGACCGTTGAAGCTTGCATACCTTGTTAGCGTCTTTAGGATCGACAAAACCTTTGGGTTGTATCATATACAACTCTTCATCAATGTCTCCATTGAGGAATGCTGTTTTGACATCCATCTGCCATATCTCATAATCATAATATGCAGCGATTGCTAACATAATCCTCACAGACTTTAGCTTCGCTACCGGTGAGAAAGTCTCATCGTAGTCAACTCCTTGAATTTGTCGAAACCCTTTTGCGACAAGTCGAGCTTTATAGACAGTAACATTACCATCAGCATCTGTTTTCTTCTTGAAAATCCATTTGTTCTCGACAGCCTTCCGGCCATCCGGTAAGTCCACCAAAGTCCATACTTGGTTTTCGTACATGGATCCAATCTCGGATTTCATGGCTTCTTGCCATTTATTGGAATCTGGGCTCATCATCGCTTCCTCATATGTCTCGGGGTCATCGGTGTTGTCCACCAACATGACATTCATAACGGAATCATACCAATCTGGAGTGGTACGAGTTCTCGTTGACCTCCGAGGCTCTGTAGCAACTTCAACCGAAGTTTCATGATCACCATCATTAGCTTCCTCTCTTATTGGTGCAGGCACCACAGGAACTTCTTCCGGTGCTGCGCTACTCGCAATTTCGAGAGAAGGTTCGACAACCTCGTCGAGTTCTACTTTCCTTCCAGTCACTTCTTTCGAGAGAAATTCCTTCTCTAGAAAGGATCCATTCTTGGCAATGAAGATTTTGCCTTCGGATCTATGATAGAAGGTATACCCAATAGTTTCCTTCGGGTATCCTATGAAGACGCATTTTTCCGCTTTGGGTTCAAGCTTGTCCGGCTGTAACTTCTTTACATAGGCTTCGCATCCCCAAACTTTAAGGAACGACAATTTAGGTTTCTTCCCAAACCATAATTCATACGGTGTCGTTTCAACGGATTTAGATGGTGCCCTATTTAAAGTGAATGCGGCTGTTTCTAATGCATAACCCCAAAATGTTAGCGGTAAATCTGTAAGTGACATCATAGAACGAACCATATCTAAGAGAGTTCGATTACGACGTTCAGACACACCATTACGCTGTGGTGTTCCCGGCGGTGTCAATTGTGAAAGTATTCCACACTTCTTTAAATGCTCGCCAAACTCGTAACTTAGATATTCACCTCCACGATCAGAACGTAGAAATTTAATCTTCTTGTTACGTTGATTCTCTACCTCACTTTGAAACTCCTTAAACTTCTCGAAAGTTTCGGACTTATGTTTCATGAAATAGATATACCCATATCTACTCAAGTCATCCGTGAAGGTAAGAACATAACGATAACCACTGCGCGATGCTACACTCATTGGACCACACACATCGGTATGTATGATTTCCAATAAGTCTGTAGCTCGCTCCATTATACCAGAAAATGGAGTCTTAGTCATTTTACCCATCAGACATGCCTCGCATCTTTCAAGTGATTCAAAATCAAGTGATTCAAGAAGTCCATCGGAATGGAGTTTCTTCATACGCTTCACTCCAATGTGACCAAGACGACAGTGCCACATATAGGTCGAATTATCGCTTGATTTCAAACGTTTAGCTTCAATGTTATTAAGATGTGTATTTCTACTATCGAGATTCAATAAGAATAGACCATCTATCAAAGGTGCATGTGCGTAAAACATATTACTCATATAAATCGAACAACCATTATTCTCTGATTTAAACAAGTAACCGTCTCGCAATAAACAAGATCCTGATATAATGTTCATGCTCAACGCAGGCACCAAATAACAATTATTTAAGTATAAAACTAATCCCGATGGTAGATGAAGAGGTAGCGTGCCGACCGCGATCACATCAACCTTTGATCCGTTTCCCACACGCATCGACACCTCGTTCTTCGCTAGCTTCCGTTTATTCTGCAGCTCCTGTTTCGAGTTACAAATATGAGCAACCGAACCAGTATCAAATACCCAGGCACTACTACGAATACTAGTGAGATACACATCAATAACATGTATATCAAATATACCTTTCTTCTTGATGTTGCCGTTCTTCAAATCCGCCAAGTACTTTGGGCAATTCCGCTTCCAGTGACCTTCTCCCTTGCAGTAAAAGCACTCAGTTTCAGGCTTAGGTCCAGCCTTGGTCTTCTTCGTTGGCATGGTAACTTTCTTACCACCCTTCTTGAAGTGTCCCTTTTGCTTAGACTTGCCTTTCTTGAATTTGGTGGTCTTATTGACCATCAACACTTGGTGCTCTTTCTTGATCTCCACTTCTGCAGATTTTAACATAGCAAATAGTTCTGGCAACTCTTTGTTCATGTTCTGCATGTTGTAGTTCATCACAAAGTTCTTGTAACTTGGTGGTAGTGATTGGAGGATGCGGTAAACTCCCAAAGTATTAGGAATCACTATACCCAAGCTTTGAAGTTTATTCGCGTGCCCAGACATTTTAAGCACATGCTCACTGACGGAGCTACCCTCTTCCATCTTGCAGTTAAAGAACTTTTCAGAAGCTTCATAACTTTCAATTGCCGCATGAGTCTCAAAAATTAATTTGAGATCCTCGACAATATCATATGGATCTGACTCTTCAAACCTTTTCTGAAGCTCCGATTCTAAACCATACAAGATAGCACACTGAACTATGGAGTACTGATTCTTCCGAGCGAGGTAAACATTCTTTACTTCATCGGTAGCATCAGCTGCAGGTGGGTCACCTAGCGGTGCATCTAGCACATAGGTCAAATTACCAGCTGTGAGGACAATCCTCAAATTGCGGAACCAATCCGCGAAGTTGCTTCCATTGTTTTTCAACTTTTCTTTCTCTAGGAACGCATTAAAATTGATGGTAGGGGCTGCCATTGATCTACAACACATTTGCAATAGTTTAGACTAAGTTTATGACAAATTGAGTTCAAATTAATTAATGAAATTTAAACTAGGTGAACTCCCACTCAAAACAACATCCCTCACATTGTTTTAGTGATCACACGAACCAAATCTACTATATCAACACCGATCATCACGAGAGCCGATATAGTTTTAATGGCGAACAATCATCATGTTCATCATATCTACTATATGATTCATGCTTTGCCTTTCGGCGATCCGTGTTCCTGAGGCCATGTCTGTACATGCTAGGCTCGTCAAGATCAAACCTTAGCTACCGCATAAGCAAATCTGGCTTGCTTACGTTGTATTCACCCGCGGAATCAAAGACACCCGATCATCACGTGGTGCTTCGAAGCAACAAGCTTTGGCAACGGTGCATACTAAGGGTGAACACTTTAGAACTTGAAATTTATGTGCATGAGGGATCATCTTATAATGCTACCGTCGTCTACTAAGCAATACAAGATGCATAAAGGATTAACATCACATGCAATTCATAATATGTGATATGATATGGCCTTTCTTCTTTGTGCTTCCGATCTCCATCTTCAAGCACGAATATGATCTCCATCATCACCGGCATAGCATCAAGGTCAATGACGCTTCTTCATGGTTGTCGTCCACCAGCTTCAACTATTACAACTATTTTGAATAGACACGCAGGTCTTAACAGAAATTAAAGACAACCATATGGCTCCTGCCGGTTGCCAACTTACAATAAGGAACATTGCATACATCAAATATAATCACAATCATGGCCATATCACATCATTGCACACCCCTGCAAAACAAAGTTAGACGCTTCTACTTTCTTTGCATATTTTACGTGGTTTGGGGCTTTCCATAAGTGTCGTTCTAACCTACGAACAAGAACCACAACATTGATACTAGCATTGTTGATTACCCGTTGTAAATTGGATCTTTACTATGCTAGGAGAAACAGGCACCCGCAAAGCCACTTATGCAATACAAGTTGCATGTTAAGCGTGGAGCAAGTCTCATGAACGATGTCATGTAAGGTTAGCCCGGGCCGCTTCATCCCAACATACCGCAAGATGCAAAGTACACAAAAAGCAATCTACAATAAAAGCATCAACGCCCACAATGACCATTGTGTTCTACTCGTGCAACAGATCTACATATAGACACGGCTCTGATACCACTGTAGGGGTTCGCAGCATGGAAAACAAAAATTTTCTATCGCATACAAACAAACAAGCCAAGATCTATCTACTAGATTGTAGCAACGAGTCGATGGAATAACTCACCCTCGAAGATTCCAAAGTGTTTAACGAGAGCAGATTCTCGTGGGTGATGTAGTCGTACTCTTTCCGATCTCAAGATCGCGTAGACGATCCTTCCAGCGCCACGTTCCAGCAGCGCTCCCGCAGTCGGTCACACGTTCGGTACTCGACGAAGACCTTCCTCTCCCTTGTTCCAGCAGGCAGCGGAGGTTGTAGCACTCTCCTCGCGATTCCGGCAGCACAACGGCGTGGTACCGGAGGTAGAGGGGAGATCCCGCAGGGCTTCGCCTTAAGCCGGTGCGAGTATGGTGGAGCTTATGAGAGAGGCTATTAGTGGTCTAGTAATTAGACACACCAATTAGAGGGCTCTAAACCAATTAGAAGGCTCTAAACCGAATAGCTCTAAACCGGGGTCTAGATCTAGGGTTTAGTTTAGAGGATAGGAAACTTGTGTTGTGTCTAGAGGAGGAGGCCCTGCCCCTCCTTTTATAGGTGGGAGGGCCGGTGCCATGGGGAGGAGTTCCTCCCCAACTCGGCCTAGGGAGGTGCGCCGGCCTAGGGGAGGAACCCTCCTCCAACTCGGCCTCCACCTCTCCTCCTCTTTCTCCACTTTCCGAAACTGGCAGTTTGACCGAAAACTGGCAGTTTGACTTTTCCAATTAGGATTTGAATTAACCCTTTATTTCGGACAGCGAGAACACTTAGTACATGATGCAATCATTCCAACATGCAATGACACATTCATGTACCCCTTCCCCCCCGGAGTGCCGGACATTCCGGGACCTTCTAGAATGTTCCCGATGAAAACACCGGAACCATTCCCCAACTCCGAAACGGGACTTTCCTTATATGAATCTTATTCTCCGGACCATTCCGGATCACCTCGTGATATCCCGGATCCCATCCGAGACTCCGAACAACATTCGGTCTCTTTCTCATAATACCATAACTACTCAAACAACGTCGAATCCTTAAGTGTGTCTCCCTACGGTTCGTGAATTATGCGGACATGATCGAGACACTTCTCCGAACAATAACCAATAGAGGAATCTGGAAATTCATATGGCTCCCACATATTTCTACGATTACTTTGCGATCGAATGAACCACTTACATACGATACCAATTTCCCTTTGTCTCACGATATGTTACTTATCCGAGGTTATGATCTTCGGTATCTCTGCATACCTAGTTCAACCTCGTTACTGATAAGTACTCTTTTCTCGTTCCCGTGATATGTGATCCCTTGTGACCCAGTCACATGCTTGCAAGCTAATTGGATGACATTTCACCGAGAGGGCCCAGAGAATATCTATCCGTCATATGGATGGACAAATCCCACTCTTGATCCATGTGTTTCAACCAATACTTTCCGAACACTCAATACCACCTTTATAGCCACCCTGTTACGGTGTGGTGTTTGATGACATCAAAGCATCCATCCAGTAAAGGTGATATGCATGATCTCATGGTCGAAGGAATTAGGTTACTATGTATCAGAAAGCATATAGCAATTGAACTATTGAAATGACTTGATCTTTATGCTACGCTTATCTATAGGAGTATGTCCACCATATCATTCTCCTAACGATATGATCTTGTTGTTAATAACATCTCAATGTTCATGATAGGGAAACCACAATCATCTATTAACCAACAAGCTAGTGAAGTATAGAGGCTATACTAGGGACTTCAATTTAAGTTTACAATTCACACAAGTATTAATGTTTCCTTGTTAATACTATTATAGCATGAATATAAACATTTATCATAAACACAAAGATATAATAATAAATATATTTATTATTGCCTCTAGGGCATATCTCCAACAACAATGGTAGCGCAACTATGGTGTAGATGGATACCTGCAGGGCTTCGTCTGATCCGATCCGGGGTGGAGGAGAGTACTTCGCATGATAGAGGGAGGAGGCTGGGGCAAGGGTGCGCCCACCCCTTCCCCTGCCCCTCTCCATAGAGATGGCCTAGGGGTCTTGACTTGGGTCCTCATCCAAGCTAGGGCCGGGGTGACCAGGGAAGGAGGAATTCCTCCCAAACGTGCCACCCCCTTTCTTAATCCGGGTCGGTCTAGGGCGGGCCTACCACTTGGGCCTCTGTGGCCATGGCGCCTTGGCCCACCTTGGGTCGAGGTGCCCCCACATGGGCCCATGTGTCCCCACCTCTCTGGTAGACCCCACCATGGACCCTACAGGAACCTTCTAGAATATTCTGCCGCATAGAAACATTCCGAACTTTCCCAAAACCCTAAAACAGGAAGTGCCATATATCATTCTCTATGTTCGGACCATTTCTAAGCTCCTCGTTATATCAAGAATCTCATCTGAGACTCTGAAACAACATTTGATTTACACCATACATATTCTCAACCAAAACTAGTGACACCGTAGGTTAAGTGTGTGACCGGATGGGTTCGAGAATATATAGACATGATCGAGACAGCTCTTCGATCAATAACCATTAGAGGGACGAGATGCTCATAGTTGTTCCTACATATTTAACGAAGTTCTTTTTGATTAAACCAGAGTGATGAAGATTGAAATAATCATGTATACAATTCCTTTGATAGCGTGATATATTACTTGCCCGATATTCGAACATCGGTATCACTATACCTAGTTCAATCTTGTTACCGGCAGGCTCTCTTTACTAACACTGTGTTATAGGATCCATGTAACCAACTTATTTTATTCAGTGAGCTCATGGATGCTATACTATCGAAATGGCCGAGAGACATTCTGTAATATGAAGAAACAAATTCCAATCTTGATTAATGCAACCCAAAAGACACCATCAGAGATATCTGAAACCCACCTTTATAATCATCCACAAGGTATTCCTATGATGCCCATAGGTAACATGATCTCATGGTTTGAGAAAACAGAAAACCATACTTGACATATTGATAAAGCGATAGCAAATTAAAAAACAGTATAACACATCAAGTCAGGGCCTCTCACAGCGTTTTCACATCCTGGATCGTCGGATCTGCCCATCCATCGCTCCAGACCAACCCAGTGCTTCCGAACCGTCGGTGAACTTGTTTTTATGCTCTCCCATCGAGTTAAACGGCCCACCGTTTCGTTATCAGGCTGCTACTCCACAGAACGATTTAGGCTGATCCACATTAGTCGGGCCACGAAACACTCATATGGGCCTCAGAGTTTGGGCTTTTGGTACTCCCTCCGACCCATATTAATTGACTTCGATTTGCCAAAATTTGGATAAATCTAGACACTATTTAGTATATAGGTTCATTCAAAATTTGACAAATCAAAGTCAATTAATATGGGCCTGAGGGAGTATTTTTTTCCCAGCGCAGTTATCACACCTCCCCTCATTTCCTCGGCTGCGCTGCTGGTCCTCCTCCGTCCGCGATGATACCTGAAACTGCCGGCGGCACCGTAATGGCGGAAATGAAGCTCCACCGTATTCCTCCCATAATCATAGCTGGCAAGCGTGTATGCGTTACTTTTTCCCCTCTTCTAAATCGATTCATTATATATGTTGCCCACAATCACCTTTAATCTCGAGGCATATACATTTTTAGTCCCACATCTTGTATCACGAGCATTTTAGTCCTACGTCTTGCAAAGTGAGCAACACTAGTCCCACAACTTACATTATGTGAGCATTTTAGTTTAATTTAATTAATTTAATTAAATTTTGACGAGTTTAAACGATTTTGACTAAATTCGTCCACTTATAGCATCATAATTTTTTCAAAACGACTATATGTATTTTCCTGTGACACTTGTGTCCTTGGTGCTGACCAAGAGACGAGCCCACCTGTCAGGTACATGTACAAAAATAGTATAAAAACTATAGCAAAGGAGGGATTTGATCTTGTGACCTTTCCGTTGCTAACGACCCATACAAGCCATTGCATTGAACGACAACAATTGATAGAAAGAAGGACGTAACTGTTTTTATACAATATAAAAGCGTACATACACCTAAAAATGCTCACATTAGCTGCTAGCATAATCTTGTGCATTAGTGGAGACCTTTATTTTGAAATTCGGGCTACATGAAGGCCTTTATTTTAAACATTAAAAAAATGCAATTCAAAGTATCAGAAACACCTTCAAAAATATGTACATGTGGACAATGATATAAACTTTCAATGTGCAAAATTTTAGCCGGATTGATTTGTATTAGGACAATATAAAAAAGATAATTCTGACAGGATTTGAAGGTGCACCGTTTATAAACCCACATCTCTAATTTTGTCTTTTCTATGTAGCCAAGAACATAAATTATTTTGAATTAAAAATTTGTAATTTTTTAAAAAAATCGAATTTTACAACTTTTATTTTTGAACGTTAAAGATAAAGCCTTACACATAGCCCGGGTGTATACACGCGTGTAGTATAAATAAACAAGCACTCTTCAATTTATCAATTCTGGATATGTATTATAATGGTTAGCTTCAAAAGGTTAGTAGTGCAGGACTTGAGTTCGACTCCTGCCTATGCCTCTATATATTTTATTATTTGATTTGACTAGTGGTGTTCACATGTTAGGGTATACCGACGGAGAAAATAAACAGGGTCATTTTGTAAAAATGGGGTGCCACAAAGCGGACGAATTCAAATTCAATCAAATTGGACTAAACTGCTTTCTGGTTGCAAGTTGTGGGACTAATCTTGTTCACTTTGCAAGATGTAGGATTAAACCGCTCCTCTGGTGCAAGTTGTGGGACTAGAAATGTATATACCTCTTTAATCTCCCATTCGAACTCCCATCTTTCGACAGCCACCCTAGCTCACGGAACGACCATGAGGCGCACCGCGGGTGACCGGACACTCCTTAATCTTATTTTATCATGTGATTGATCTTATTTGTTTCCCAGTGCATGCTGTCCTCTCTAGATGCAACGACGGATCTTGTTTCTTTTGGTCTGCTGCATGGATGATGGATCGTTACCAAGGGAGGAATTTCTAGCAATTTGATTGTGCATGTGTGGTTGTGCCCATGTTTCTTGGATTCATCCAATCAGGGGAAATAACAGAAGAGAAGTAGAATTTGGTCTCCATATTTTCTTTGGGTACGTATATATTATAATGGGGATTAAAATTTGGAGGTTTCAGGAGGTAAGGGGCATACATGGAGCTGTGAGAGGAAGCACTCCGATATTGAAAGATGCAGCATGGTTGTTGCTGATATGCATGGTCTATTTTATGGCGGCAACATCTCGTTTACTCAGGTTTCGTCTATTTTATGGTCTATGTGTGGTCATGTGTCTGAACTATGTCTTAATTTGTCATGATTGGTCATAAGTGCTTGCTTCTCAAAGTTACCAAATGTGTTCGAACAACTTGAGAAAAAGGAGCGATGTCCTATATTTGTGTTAATTGTCACATATCTCTTAAACTTCCCTCAACAGTGACGGGGGCGCAGCAACGCGCGCTTTCATGGTCTAGTAAGCTAGACAATGCGATCAGAAGCTATTCTCATTAGAGCATCCTCACTCGTTGGGCGAACCCAGGCCGAAAATTCGGACTTTTTTTGGCCGTACAAAACGCGTTTTCGGCCTGGGTACGCCGAGTTTCCCACTCGCGTACCAATGCCGAGTTCCCAGGTTCGGCGAAATTCAGTTAAACTCGGCGAAATTTGGGTGAATATAGGCAGATTTCGTTAACTAGGGCAAGAACGCACATATTACGTCGAATTTATTAATAACTAGGAAAAGTCCGCCGTGGTCGATGCCGCATCTACAGGCCGAGGAGGGGATCGTTGCCGGCCTGGATGTGCTCCATGATGGCGGCGAGAGTTCTCCCTGGAACGCTCCGCCTGCGGCGGCGAAAAGCCACATTGTGACGCGGCGGCGGCGAGCCCGGCTGTCCCTCGTGTCGGGCGAGTTCCTCGAGACGCCTGTCGGCGAAGAACTGCCTCCAGAAGACCAGGTTGCCAGGATCCTCGGCGCCGTGGTCGATGCCGCATCTACAGGCCGAGGAGGGGATCGTTGCCAGCCTGGATGTGCTCCATGATGGCGGCGAGAGTTCTCCCTGGAACGCTCCGCCAGCGGCGGTGAAAAGCCACATTGTGACGCGGCGGCGGCGAGCCCGGCTGTCCCTCGTGTCGGGCGAGTTCCTCGAGATGCCTGTCGGCGAAGAACTGCCTCCAGAAGACCAGGTTGCCAGGATCCTCGGCGAGATCTGGGTCTTGCATGGCGGCGATAGCCACCTGGATCTCTCCGGCTAGGTCCTTGTTGGCCGGCACCGGCGGAATAGGGATCCCGCCGGCGCTGAGTTGCCAGGCAAAGGGGAGACGAGTGTCCGGCGGCGCCGTATAGCCCGCCTCGTGGAGCAGCCGGGCTTCTCACTACTGCATCGTGCGTCGGCCGGGAAATCCCTCGGCCATGGCTTTTCGGCGGAGTTGAGGAGAAAGAAAGGTGCGAGCGTCCAGAGTTTGCCGGAGTTGGGAGTGGTGTGAGAGACCGTGAAGGGAGACGGCGAGATGTATTCCTTTTATAGGCCGAGTTCGGCGGCGAGGGCGGGAGGGCTGTAGCGGCAAGGACGGGAAAAGAAAAACGGCGGGAAGGATGATGACGACTCGGCTTCTGTCGCTGACAGGCTGGTCCACTCGGCCAATTCAGTGCGTCCGGTGTTCCCAGGGCGTACCCGGGATCCTAGGTATGGCCTGGGGAGTCCGGACCAAAGTTGGCACAAATCCGGCCGAAAATAGGTTTCTGGGTACGCGACTGGGCCGATTTTCGGCGTCCGGACCTAAATTCGGCGTCCGGATCGGCATCCTAGGTAGCCGAGTGGAGATGCCCTTAGGGTCTTGTCCATCACAGAATTCTCTAATGGTGTGCCCCCCTTATCAAATGACATCCATGTTGTCCATCACATAATTTATTTGACATAAATGAAGTTCTGCGTATCAAAGAATTTATTTACATATAAAACATACACAAAGAATTTATTTACATATAAAACCGAATCGATATACAACATAAGTGGCATGGCATATAATAAAAACATAATGGAATGCTATAAATAGGTAAATAACAGACCAATGTAGCCTAGCATGAATATTTGAGATCAATTGTGGTGTCCATGGTGGCCGTGCTTCTTTGCATCTTTCTTCTTGTGGTGCTCGTGGAAGGCAAACCCGACACTACCCACCGCGATGGCGGCAGCCACCTCCTCCTTGATCCTATGTGACCGGGCGTGCTTTGGATCCTTCTTCGCCTTATGCTTCTCGTGCTATATATATCCACACATATCCCAGGATGTTAATAGTCAATTCTATATATACTTGTTTAAAATCAGGATTACAATAGCGAGAAAATATTAATTGTAGCACTCTAATAAGTGCTTGGATATCGTTCACAAAAAAAAGTGCTTGGATATCATACCATTGCATAAGCTCCCGCAGCGATGGCGCCGAGCTGGGCAAGTTGCTCCATGTGCCTGTGGTGCTTCTCCTCCTTCCGGTGGCCGCCGCCGGCTGCCTCGTCGGCTTTGCTACTGCCGCCGTGCCGCCCCATTACCAAAGTGACTGCGATTATATCGTGAAGAAAATAGCTAGGGTATGAGGACTGTGAGCTTGGTTATTGTGATGTGCATGGAAGAAGGACCCGGCCGGCATGCATGTCCTTATATAACGCTAGCAAATTCCTTTCAGAATAACGAAGTTGTTTACATGTTCGAGTTGAACAAACAGGGAAGACAGAGTTGATCTACTTGAGTTGCTTAACCGCGTACTTGAGTCTGGCAGGCTAAGGACCTTCGGAGCCAGGCTACGTTGTGTGTGTGGACCGTGTTCGAGCGTACGTTGTGCTTTGACCGGTGTGCACGCGTGAAAACGGTGACTTGCTGTGACCTTGTTCAATCAGGTACATAAGACGCGGCTTCTAATATTTTACATACTAGTCCAAATTTTCTTTTTACAAAAATTCCACCGTTTTGTTAATAATCATCAAAAACAACAGTCTAAAAAACACTAAAAGGAAAAAGAAATTATCAATAGGTCCATGAACCGCCTAGCGACGACTATAAACACCATCCTGTAAAAGACACCAAAAAACAAATTAAACAAAGAAATGAAAACCCTTCCACACCGATGAGGGGCCGTGGTCCGCTACACCTTCAAGGACCCAAGGACACCGGACGCAGAGCGGACCGGCGACGTCACTCGTGAGGGGGGCAGAAACTGAAATTGGTTTCTACTGCCGCCGATCTTCCGTGTCTTCTGGATATCATTTGTTAGAATTTCTATCAAGATTAAATTTTCTTTATTTCAAATTGCACGAATTTGATTAATTATTATGTTGGTGGAAATATGAAGTAAAATTAATCTATTTGCACATTTATGTTGTTACTGTAAATATTCAAAAAATGGGACTATTTTATAGAATGTCCAGGGGCAGCTGTTACATAGGGTTTTTATTTAAATAATAAGCCCCTACACATGGGTATTCAGATATTGTTCTGATGGTTCGTTGCATGGAAAATAAAAAAAATTCTACCGAATAACAAGAGAGAACCCCGCAAGATCTTATCTTCTATATGCAAGTAACAAGTAGAATAGATCTAATCTACTTACCCTCGAAGAACACGAGTGGTTAACAATCTAGAGATCATGGATGATATAGTACGTTCGCTTGCGTCGGTTTAAACCATAGTAGATCTTGACCTTCTAGATCCGTGTACCCACTAGTACAAAACAGACATGTAGTCTCGATTTGTAAGGGGTTTTAGTCCTAGATTTGAATTCGGGACTAAAGAATCGGTTCTGTTATGAACCGGGACTAAGGAATCGGTTTTGTTATGAACCGGGACTAGAGGGTTTCCACGTGGCCCCGCGGAGTGCGCTATGCTGGAGGATCTTTAGTCCCGGTACGTGACACGTACCAGGACTATAGTTATTCTGCCGCGGCAACGTTTTGGGGCAACCGGCTGCCGCGGCAGGAGATGGGGTTTTAGGATTTTAGAGTTTTCTTTTTCTTTTTTGTGTTCAACTATTCTTCATTTTGTGTTTTCATTTCAAACAAGTTTTCATATACATATTATTCTACGCTACTATATTTTGTACATGTTGATGCATATATAATATAATTTCTCTCACGATTATATACAGACATATATATACACAACTTGGTATACGAGTGTCAACCGATACTAGAGCTCGTCTATTTGATTTACACATTTGATTTACACGAAGATCATTACCGAAAGGACGAAACCTCCATGGTATCCACATGTTCCGCTGCGGTGACGTCTCCTCCTTCTTGATCCGGCAACACAATGTTAGCGCAACTATGGTGTAGATGGATTCATGCAGGACTTCGCTTGATCTGATCCGGGGTGGAGGAGAGTACTTCATGCAAGAGAAGGAGGCGTCAGGGGGCAAGGGTTCACCGAACCCTTCCCCTTCCCCTCTTTAAATAGGTGGCCTGGGGGTTTTGACTGGGCCCCTCATCCAAGGCGTCAAGGCAGGGAGGACAAGAAAAATGCTTCCCGATGGAGCAACTCGGTGAATGCGAGATGCCACCGGCAAGCCTGAAAGTAGTCCCAGCCCTAGAATGTTACGATCTCTGGCATCCGGTGGCAAGACCTTTGGATGCCAAACCTAAAACCGAGGCATACCCTTATCTTCTCAATTCACCTTGATCAAAATGAGGACCCGGGATCTAGGAGTAGCAGCGTCAAGGCATCACCAGCCGATGATAAATGAAACAATTTTTCTACCCTAGTTGGTTGAAGAAGAAATCAATAAACCAGTATGTAATAATTTGATGTCTTTATAACAATAATCCGACTGGGCTGGCAACCTCACTCCGGCTCGAGGGCTTGGAATCCTTTTTCTTCAATCAGTTTTGGCTCCCCGTCTCGAGTACTAAATCGAGAATCTTTCTGCCGCCTAAATGTCTGATTTCTTGTGTGCGATCAGATCACGTGTCATGGAGTCACCGTGTAGCGGAGGACGCTGATCACACATCGGAACATGGTGTGAATAGAAAGCTCTCACAAATATGAAAGGACGGGTGTTAGTCGTAATAGAATAAAAAAAACTTAAAAGACGTCTTAGGCTGGTCCTAGTGCTAGTATCATAAGGTGTATCATGCATGCCAACTTGGCAAAAATCTGATGTGGCGCCATAATTAATGAAGAGAGAGATGGTTAGTGTATCATAGGTAGATACCGTATCATACCACGTAAAGCTAGAAATCATAATGGCAAGTAAATCTTGTACACACATTTTACATAGAGATTCTACAAATCAATAAATATACCACTACTATGATACTACTATATGATACAATGCACTACAGACATAGTATCATGCACTAGTATTATATGCATGATACTAGTAGTATGATACTACCACCAAATATACCCATTCTCGGGCAGGGGATTTGGCAACACTACAGCAACGATTCGCCAGAGGCAGCTAGAATCTAGGCGTAATTAACCCCAGACCTCTACATTCCATTGGTCCAGAGTTTCGTTGTCATGACAGGAGGCAATACCATGAACCACACAGTCGAATTCTATGCTCGGATAAGGGGTCTTACTCCAGAAGAAAGCCTTTTGCACCTCGATCCTCATGGGCTCGTTCATTCGGGAGTGGAGCAGGTCAGGAGGACTTGCAAGAATGCATAAAATGGATTCCCCAGCCGAAGGATTGGGTAACAACTCCTCCTAGACTGTTGACACCACCGTTCGTAGTGATCTAAGTTCCGCCTCCGACCTTTCGAACGCCACTAACCCCGTTTTTCAAACGCCACTAATAAACTTTTGCTTACTAGTGGTTATTTCATCTAGGGCATACTATCTTCATCATATCCGTCCAGACGACACACCTGGCATACTTGACAGTGCCACGATAAGATGGTGACCACCACCGACACCGGCTCCTCCACCGAAAACTTCAAAGTGGAGGCACAGGAGGGGGCACGCCTACTCCATGAAGCAGGAGGACTAGGACCCCACGGGCCGTGTTGTGTCATGCGGTGTTGTGGACGTTAGAGCCCTTAGATCCGCCTCTATCTATGCTCTAATGCTTCGTGAAGCACGTTTTCAGGTATGAGTTACTAACGACGCCCAGTGCATTTAGAGAGAAGCCGGGGAGTGGAGTGGAGTACGCTGTGAGGATTGGCAATACGTATGGAGTTAGGTTGCTTTCCTAGTTAACAAGAACTCACAAGACGCCTCAAAAAAAAATAAAAAAAAAATGCAAGACGCAGCTGGGCTGTACCGGCAGCTGTGGCCCATAGCTGCGTAATAAAGGTACTGGCCAGCAGATTGGACTTTGGTTTTATTGTTTAGTACCACACGGCTTAGATAAGAAAGTTGACACCAATTTATTAAGAGTTTTCAGCAAGAAGGATCACCACATGATATATGTGGTCAGCAACCTAAACAAAACAATATCTAGAAAAGGTTTGATCTTGAGAGTGTATGCATGTCTCTTCTAGCCGTGTAGCTAGTTGAATAGCTGCGTCAAACTCTCAAATCCTCACACCGATATGGTGTGTGCAGCTATTTTGTATTTTTTTTGTATTCAGAAAGTAAAAGTATATTTTTCTGAAAAATTCTAGCATAACCTCTAATACCCACAAACCGACATGGTGTGTTGTAGATTTATTTGTTAGCATGCAAATTGAGAAATCTTTTTCCTAATTTCTTAGTTGTATTTTTGAGGAATCATGTAGCCCGATACATTATTTCGGGTAGTCCGAAAAGTCCTGTCGGCCAGGTTTTGGCACAACTTTACTACATGTTGTTCACAAGGTTTAACCACAATTTGTGAACATATCGGAAAAGGCATGCATCACGGAGGAGCTCACTGACATTGAATCCTGCAATGGAGAGCTCAAGAACCTTTGTCAGGGCAAACTCCAAAGACCATGTTTTGCCTCGAAAGAAATGACAATCCTTAAACCATTTAAGTCCGACATCGGGGTGAGAGCAAAGAGGGGGCCGTCCATCGTCACTGTCGTGCAAAAACTAGCTGGATAGTTCGACATCGACATAAGAGACAAGGTGTTTTGTATTCTTTTGTCCCATTATTTACAAGCGAAACAATCTTTTTCTGCCAAATTCTAGCATAACCTCAAATCTCCACAACAACATTGCTTTCTTAGTGTTTAATATATTTTTACAATGCAACAGCATGTGGTTACTGGTATAGTGTACACTACTCAATAAGAAATGTGTGCGACATGTAGAAGGATGTACCGTATAACTACAGTGCAACACTATGGACCAGACATAACCAAATGAATCAATGAAGCCGTACATACAACAAATGGGTAGCTAGGGTATCCAACGGTGCCGTGTGTGCAGGCACGTACTCCCTCCGTTTAGAAATATAAGATGTTTTAGGTTTGTGAAAGAGATGTATCTAGACATGTTTTAGTGTCTAGGTTCAAATGAATCTAAACACTAAAAGATGCCTAGATACATCTCATTCACAAACCTAAAACATCTTATATTTTTAAACGGAGGGAGTAGATATCAAGGGTGTTGTCCATGGCGGGCATGTTTATTAGCATCTTTCTTCTTGTGGTGCTCGTGGATTGCGAAAGCAGAGCTGGCGCCCGCGATGGTGGCAGCGATCTCCTCCTTGATTCTATGCGATCGGGCATGTTCTGGATCCTTCTTCGCCTTGTGCTTCTCATGCTATATTTATCAAACATGGGTCGGCACTATATATATTGTTGTAACAATTCGAGTTATACACATACAATAACTACAAACTATATATGACTGAGGTAGCCAGGATATAACTATAAGTAGCCCGAAGTATAGTGTGTACCCTTGCGTAGGCTCCAGCGGCCACGGCGCCAAGATGGGCGAGCTGCTCCATATGCTTGTGGTGCTTCTCCTCCTTCCGGTGGTTGCCTCCAACGACTGCCTCGACTTTGCTGGTGTTGTTGTGGCGCCCCATGACCAATCAGCTTACTAGCCAGAGATCTGCCTCGGCTTTGTGGTGCCATGTGTGGTGTGGTTGTCTGATCGATGGGTAATCTATGTTGTTTGTGATCGATGTTAGGGCCGTGTTGTCTTTATATATAGTGGGGCAAGACGAACGCGTTTCTAAAACTTCGGCGTGTAACTAGTACTACTACTTCGTTTTCCCTTTTGCTTGCTTGCAAAGTCATGACAATGCAAAGGTAAACTGATGAAAGTGACATCCTGCTGCCTAAACAAGTTATACATTCAGATGGATTTCGTTTTCATGCATACGTGTTGCTCCACTGCGCTCTTGTTTTTAAAGACGACCAAGCCGTTTTCTACTTAACCGCATTCATTAGGCGTCAGCGCAACACGGCTAAGGATTGTTTTCATTTTCATTGGGTTTTCACCACGATCCACAATACAGTCTTGGGATAATCAATGAAGCATCTCTGAAATAAAAGTTGGTTCGGTTAGCCATTCGTATCACGAGTACGTGATTTAACAATTCTAACGGTATCGGCCATCCATAGAAGTTGGTTAACTGCTCCATGGAATTAGCGTTAATTGCCAAAAACTGTGACAATTTCGCAAGAATTTCAGAAATCCACCTATTTTCAGCAGATTTTGTATAGTGCAGACTCGCGGGTTGCAATATGCACTGTTTGTAGATTTAGACTTACGAAAGAACAAAGACCGTGGAGGTATAATTGGAAAAAATAGGCGAGAGTCAAACTATCATACTTGCAAGATTTACAGGAAAATCCGAGCCAAATCTGGTTGGAGATCTCAAGATGATGAGGGTTGAAAACAAAAATAAAAAGCCAAAAGAGCTAGACTATAGCAATCCTCCATCTCCAGATTACACCGTGAAAGATCTTGTCAAGATGATCACCGTGAACAATGCTGGTATTGAAGGAGTTAATGATGCCGTGTCCCAACTGTTCATAAATGAAGTTGCATTTAAGGTATGTAAATTAGAAATGGAGTATAAGAAACTAGCTGAAAAACTTTCATCTAAGCTTGATGATATATATTATCCCAGTATTAAGATAAGCGATAGCTACACTTTGTGATCTTGGTGCAAGCGTTTTAAAATTTTCTAAAAGTTTATTTAATAATCGAAATCTTTTACCATTTGAAATTACTGAATTGAAACTCTATCTAGCTGATTCTACTTATAAACTAGTAGGAATCAACGCTGTAAAATTAAAGGATGTCTCACACTTATTGATCCTGTTATTATGGACATGCCTGAAGATCCTATCAAAGTGCGTATATTTTATTTGGTAATAGTGATCCCAAGCGGGCGCTGTCAACGTGGAAAGGGATAAACTAACCCAGTTGATGTTGTTTCCCTCTGTTTTATTTTCAATTTATCTGAGGAGTTCAGCAAAGACTCACAGTCGGCATCTCGATATTTGGCGTTAAGAGCGACTCTGCAATACCCTATGACTCAAAGTCATGAAGATATATTTCGCAACCTGATGACTCGGTGACTCGAAGTTGACGGTGAGTCCCGGACACACTCGAGGACTAATGAAGGGGGAATGCCCAACTGGGTAGGCTCATGTCGTGAAGTTACCGAGGAGAGACTACGAGGCCTAAGAAAGGCCCAAAGAAGAAAAGAGGAACCGAGAAGGCCCATACAAGTCGAGTTGAGGTCCAAGTTACGGCCCACGCGGTATACTAAGCGACTCTGGATACTTATCTCATTTGGGTTTCACCTTATAAAGCATAGCTAAGGTTTCTATATGAAGCTTCACAGGAAGAAGGACACGCTCTAACGCAATCACCACCTCTCTCCGAGTTGCCATTCCTACTCCGCCGACCTTGTAATTTCTCTATGCAATATAATCTAGTAGGAGTAGGTCTTTTCCTCCAAAACTAATGCCGATGTCTCCCAATCTATACCCGAGAATGCCGATATCTCCCTTGCCTTCCACCACTGTAGTGACAAACTAGCGACATATCAGCTCGAACACATTGGAGATCTGAACCTTGTACGTTAATAATACTTCGATCTTGTACAAGATCTGTAACTCCAGATTGTCCTAGAAGCAACACTCTTTCTCACGGGCCGAACATACGTACTCATCCTTTCGATGTATCTTCTCGAATAATTTGGAGATGCATACCTTATATGTCCGTATTCTGATGTTGTACAAGTTCTGCACCTCCAAGATGTCCTAATAGCAACACACTTTTCACGGGACCGGCTACATACTCATCCTCTTGATGTATCTTCTTGAACACCTTTTACATCAATACTCCGATCTTGTACAAGATCTGCACCTCCAAGATGTCCTAGCATCAACAACTCTTCTGTAAGAAAAGAAACAACACCGTAGAAAGAAAAATATATGGAGCTAGAGAAGAAGAGGAGAGAACACCAATCAAAGTTAGATAGCTAGTAAGTGTGTGAGTTAAGTGGTTAAATAACTCTCATTTTATAGAGGCTATGAGGTAAAAATATGGCAGGAAAAAAATAGCAGCAAAACAATTAATGACAAGAAAATCTGAGAAATGGGAAAATGGGCGGGAAGAACAGCTCTTTGCCGGGTATGATTGCACACGACAAATATATATGTGGGCCTACTCAGCCATTGTGCTGGACAGACGGGCGGGAAATCAATGCCAGCAAAGATGGAGCATCTCGTTGTCGTGTATGATTGTACACGACAAAGATGGGGCCCAGTCAGCCACCGTACGGGAAAGACATGCAGAAAGGTTGGGTTTAGGGTTTAGGGTTTAGGGACCAGTCACCCTGAACCCGAAACCCTAAAGGCCGAAATCTTTGCCGTGTATTGAACACTCTGCGAACTTTTGGCTGTATCCCCTACCCCGAGCCGGACCGTTGGAAGGAAAATCTTTGCCAGGTGTCCTTAGAGAGCACTCGGCAAAGATTCATTCCAGCATGGCCCAGCTAGATATGCAGGAGAACCGATGTGTCCTTAATTTTTTGACGAGTTTACTTTTTTTGCCGGGTGCGTTTTGAGTTCTTTGCTCTGCACATTCTTTTGTCGTAGGTATCTTCTGATCCTTGCCGTGTACTATTCTTCCCCGTGTCGTAGGTATCTTCTGATTTTGCCGTGTACATAATGTTTGTCGTGTGTCTTACCAATATATGCCATGTGATGTACTCCCTCGGTCTAGAAATAACTGATTTAGCTTTGTCTAGATTGGAATATATCTATATACTAAAATACGTATAGATACGTTTAAATCTAGACAAAACCAAATCAGTTATTTTTTGACGAAGGAAATATCTTTGTCAAGTGATATAGACGGCAAAAAGCGCTTGGCAAAGATGGAAATACTCACTAATAACTTTCTTTTTGGGTAATGGAGCTAGCAGGGAGAACAAGGGAGACCGGCGACCATCGCTGTCCAACCTGGAAATTAACCAAACCGGTGTGCAATATGGAAAATAGCACGCCGCGCCCACTCGGCCTGAATTTTCGCATGCAGAGCCGATCGATGTGTAAGCCACTTGGGTGGGTCTACACTGAAAAACACCGACGACAAGTCTCTCCGTGCGGCTTCGACGCTATAGGGATTCGACTTGGACGCTATGGGAGGTCAGTGGCCACACAAACCCCGACACGCATGATGTTCGCCCGTAACGCCGCTCTCCTGCTGCTGGCGACACTGGTGAAAAAAGGGCCTTCAGTCCCGGGCCGCAACGGGCTCTAGTCCCAGTTTTGGGTCCGGGACTGTGAAAACGGGACTAGAGGCCCCCCTTCTCTAGTCCCGGCTCGCAACGGCCCGCGACTGATAACAACCACGTGGTTGTTTCAGCGCCGCGGAGGGCGGAAACCCTCTAGTTCCGGACTGTAACACCACTCGGGACTAAAAGGTTTCCCACCACATTTCTCTGCCGCGGCAGATTGTGTATTTTCTTTTTTTTGCCATTTTGTTCCTTTTTCGTTTTGTATTTCACTATAACAAATATATATTTCAGTATCCATATTATACGCTATTACATACACACTACACGTCGATGCATTTATATAATTAATCGATCCCTTACAAGCATACATATAATCAATCATATCAAAAGGAAGAAATGTTTTGAAATTACATGGTCATTGATGAATATATATATCATATGAGCTACATGGAGATGACTAAGGCAAATTGAGTTCCACGTCATCCGCATAATGCTCTCCATGTACATCAAGGACTTCCTTCATCATAAATCCCGCCAGCTCCTCTTGAATTGCTCTTATGCGTTGGTCTGGCTCTTGTTTCTCTCGTAAATCATAAATATAATGTGAGTCAACTTTCCGCTCACTGGTCAACTCGCGGATGTACTCACATACGTAGTATCCACATAAATGAGTTCCCGGTGGCTGCTGTAAACTCTTCGCCATTTTATAAGTTAGATCCTCTTTGAATGAACCTGGTATTTTCTGTCTGAACCGTGTCCAACACCTGCTCGGCAAAGAAAATGAATAAAGGGGTTATTAGTTACTTGATATCAGAAAATGAATGAAAGAGGACGATATAATGCGATAATGATTGAAATTACTTATGGAGCATTGCTTTCATGTCGCTCCACTTCTCTTGGTCCCAACTTAATGAGTCATGGACTTCAACTAGGGAGTTGTCAACTTAAATGTTTAGCAAGATCCAGTGAAATCTGCGGACGTTTACATAAGCATACATGCATATATAGCTCATCGAGTAAGCAAAAATAAAATGTGTACAAGATATAAACACTCACTTGAAGTTGTAAGGAAGTAGTATTTCCTTAACAAAATTATTCTCGGTTAAGAACCTGGACAGGTCTTCCTCCATGTCTTTGGGGTTATTCTTTAACGTATATTCTTTAATGATATATGGGTCAATGAACCCAACGTCGTATCTTCTAGCACTTTTGCATTCAAGCATATTCATTCTGCAGAATATAATATCATCATACAAAAGGATATATATAATTAGGATAATATATTAAATGCAATAAACGAGCTAAATCTACAAACTTAATTATAGAAATAAATAACTTACAGACAGTAGCAACCAATGATAGATTTGTCGAGGGCGCGCTGGTTGTATAACTGAAATAGTTCGGTTATTTGAACCTGTATCGAGTATGGTTTGAAGTGATGCTCCATTCTAACGTCCACCGGAAACCAATCTTTCTGATGCTTTTTTTGTGCTTGCGACATGTACCATTCGTGTAGATTTCGCATGTGTGGATAGACGCGTGAGCTCCTCATTACTGACTAGAGGCGCCCCTTGGACGTACTGTCGTACTATCTGACCCACTGGCGTATCTTCATATCCTAAATATTGACCAAAAGACATATTTGCTTCGTTAGCAACTGCTTTGGCCTGCGATACAGTGATTCCCATAAGTGCAGCACTATTACGGGCTCTAGGGTCCATTATTTGCATGTCCATATCCATTTCAGCTCTGAAGGCCTTGTCGAGGTCTGAAATGACTTTGAGCGGGGCGACCGATTGATTCTTCTGTGCTCCGAGCTGGGCAACTTGCTTCCTGCTTTTTGCACTTGTGATTTTTTTCTTCTGTGCTTGCTTAATAATCTCCCGGTCATAGTCTGATTCCAGATTCATCGATATCTGGGATGGTTGCTCAAGAAAGGACTTAGCCCACTTTTTGGTTTTTTCGTTATATACCGGCTTTGGCTCAGGCTTTTTGGGTGCAAAATGCGCCTTAACTTGGGCTGACACATCCGCGTTAGTTTCCTCATCGGTCTTGTCATAAGGTCTCTTTGGAAGAGCCGGTGGGATATCGACTATCTTCGGCGTTTGACCTTTCTTCGATGTGGGGCACGGGGGACCGTCGAACTTCCGTTTCTTCGACGAGGTAGTAGTATTGCACGGAGGCGGAGGCAGAGATCGAGTTGATGTACTCCTGCTGCGGCGATCGTCAGCGGGGCGGGGTGGACTTGGAGGTTGGCGATAATCGGGTTGGGGTGGACTTGGAGGTTGGAGATAATCGGGTTGGGGTGGACTTGGAGGTTGACGATATTCGATGCGGGGTGGATTTGGATTCCTTGGAGTCGGTGGCCTTGGCGCCGAGCCTGGAAACTTGATGTACTTCTTATTCCATAGAATGATGTTGCGCTTGACATCTCCTAGTTTCGTAAGGCCTTCAGGCGTAGCGATTTCAATCTCTAGGTCCGCAAAATCCTCCACTATGTCATCCACCGTGACACGAGCATAGCCTGGTGGAATCGGAAGTGAATGGTGGAGTGCTCCAGGTAGAAAAGGTAAAGCAGTGCCGATCGTCACCTTGAAGGACAGGTTGTTCATTGGCTGATGTAGCTCACATTGTGCCATCTCTCTGACATCATCCACGGGGTAGTGAGGAGCCGGTGCATCATCCAGCAGTGCTTGATCATCAGCACGGACCTCCGTGGAAGTCACGCTGCTTCTCCGTTGGCTAAGATCCAATGCACGATCATCAGACCGCGGGTGAGTTGACGACGGCGGCCTTTGGCTAATTTCATGCATGAGGTTCTTCAGATCAGCTAGGTCCTGCTCTACCCTGGAGATCCGGTCTGCCTCCCGGTCCTTCTTTCTCTGACGGCTTCTGTAACTGGCATCGTACTGAGGAAACCCTTTCTTCCACGAGACACCGACGCCTTTGCCTCGTATTCGTCCTCCCTTTTCAGGATTCCCTAGGGCGCGTGTCATATCGTCGTTCTCTCTCTCGGGACGGAACAATCCCAATTGAGCATCGTTCATTGCTTGAATAAGGTCTTGGGAGGGTTTTAGAATTTTATCATGAAATAATGTCTTCCCTGTTTCTGGGTCCAAGGATCCCTCGTGCCCGTACCACCAGTGCTTTGACCTCTCGGGCCAACTATCTGTACCAGGAGTGATGCCTCTAGCCCTCATATCCCTCTCCATAGTTTCCCACTTAGGGACGGCACTCTTGTAGCCACTTGTCCCCATTTAATGATGGTATTTCTTGTTGGCAGCATTTAACGTGTTCTTTGCCGACTTTTCCTTTGCTTTATCAGATTTCTTGTACTGTACAAAATCGGGCCACTGTTCTCTCAACTTCTCGTTTACTTCTTTGAAGTCTGGAGTTTTCTTTTTCGCGACATATTTCGCGTATAAATTTTTCTTGTCGTTCTGGTACAGTTCAGCCATCTTGCTTAGTGCCCACTCCTTGACTTTCGCTCTATTTTCAAGCCCACACGGCCTTGGGGTAATACCATCTACCTCAAATTTCTCATACTCTGGAGGTAGTATGAAATGCACTATGAGCTTCTGCCAAAGGTCATCTATGGCATCATCAGTGACATAGCTGTTGGATTCTTCACCAGCTTTCTTTGACTTATTCCATTCTTCGATGGTGATCGGCAGGTTGTCCCTAACCAGCACCCTGCATTGATTTATAAACATCCTCCGGTGCTTCTCTAGAGCAATCAGTTCACCATCATCATTTATTTCTTCGAGGGTGAACCTCTGATTACCATCCAACTTTTTGTTTGGCCCTCGTTTCGTTCGAGCTGTCGATTGCTTCGATCCGGTGGGATAAAAGAGGAAGAGAGAGTGATTAATATATATCTAGATTAGTTAATGAATAGAGGTAACACGAGACTTTATACATATATATATATATATGTACCTCGCCGGATCCTGTCGAGGGGCCATCATTATTGTTGTTATTTGTTTGCCCTTCGTCCATCTGGTCTTCCCCTTGGTACATTAGGTTTTCCTCTAGTCCATCACCGGATGGATTCAGATACGAGGATATCTCTTCCTCGAGCAAAATATCTTCGACGCCGGTAGTATTAAGAGGAATTTCACCTCTTATCATGCCCTGAAGAAAACCTTCACCGATGCGACCAGGATCTTCGGATGGATCCATGACTTAATTATCTATAACAAAAAGAGAGTTATACAGGTTAGAAAAAACAATAATCGTAATATTATTTGTGCTAAAACAATAATCATAATAACTTAAACAAAAAAACCCTAATAAAACAATATAATCCTAATAAATAAAACAAAAAATAACTAAAACAATAATCCTAATCCTAATTCTAATATTTTAATTAAAACAATAATCCTAATACTAAAACAAAAAACCCTAATATAAAAAAACTATAGAAACAAACTATAACAAAAAACCCTAATAAACCTAATTATAATAATCCTAATTATACTAATCCTAATAACTAAATCTTAATTATAATAATCCTAATTATAATCCTAATTATAATAAACCTAATAATCCTAATTATAATAAACCTAATATTCCTAATTATAAACCTAATTATAACAATCCTAATAATTTTAATTATAATCCTAATTATAATAAACCTAACTATAAAAAAACTATAACAAAAAACTAACAAAAAAAACTATAACAAAAACCACCCTAATAATCCTAATTATAATAAACCTAATAATCCTAATTATAATAAACCTAACTATAAAAAAACTATACAAAAAACTATAACAAAAAACTAACAAAAAAACCACCCGCGCGCGGCCTCTCCATCGAGCTCACCGACGAGGGGCGGCGAGGCGGCACACACGCGGCGAGGTGGCGAGGCGGCACGCATGCGGAGAGGCGGCCGGCATCGCGCGGCGGCACGTCACGGCACGGCGCGGAGCGGCACGACAGCGGCGGAGCGGAGTGGCACGGCGGCGGCGGACAGCACCTCCCTTGCGTCGTCTTCGATGTGGGCGTGCTGCTTCGTCTTCGCTGCGTCGAGAATGCCAAGTGCTGGGCAGCACCTGCCCTGGCGCGCGAAATATATAGTGGCCACACCTTTAGTCCCGGGCTAAGCCACGGGACGGGACTAAAGGGTCTTTAGTCCTGGGTCGTGGCTTAGCCCGCGACTAAAGACCCCCCTTTAGTCGCGGGTTAGGCGACGGCCCGGGACTAAAGGGTTTTTTCGGCCGCTTCGTTTTCACGCGCGCAGGAACCCTTTAGTCCCGGGTCAAGCCACGACCCGCGACTAATTGTTTTTTTGTAAATTTTCTTTTTTTAATTCAAAAACTTTGGAAAATCATATCTTTTATTATAATAATCCAAATAACACAAATAATATGTCTATTATTATCAGAAAAATATAAAGAATCTTAATATAATATCCATTTATCTGTTTGCATCATTTATAAATTATTCCATTTGTAAATTTTTCTTTTTTTAATTCAAAACTAATATAAAAACTTTGGAAAACCATATCTTTTATTGTAATAATCCAAATAACACAAATAATATGTCTATTATTATCTGAAAAATATAAAAAATCTTAATAGAATATCCATTTATCTGTTTGCATCATTTATAAATTATTTTATTTTTAAATTTTCTTTTTTTAATTCAAATCAAATATTAAAACTTTGGAAAATCATATCTTTTATTGTAATAATCCAAATAACACAAATAATATGTCTATTATTATCAGAAAAATATAATGAATCTTAATATAATATCCATTTATCTGTTTGCATCATTTATAAATTATTTCATTTGTAAATTTTCTTTTTTTAATTCAAATCAAATATAAAAACTTTAGAAAATCATATATTTTATTGTAATAATCCAAATAACACAAATAATATGTCTATTATTATCAGAAAAATATAAAGAATATTAATATAATATCCATTTATCTGTTTGCATCATTTATAAATTATTTCATTTGTAAATTTTCTTTTTTAATTCAAAACTAATATAAAAACTTTGGAAAATCATATCTTTTATTGTAATAATCCAAATAACACAAATAATATGTCTATTATTATCAGAAAAATATAAAGAATATTAATATAATATCCATTTATCTGTTTGCATCATTTATAAATTATTTCATTTGTAAATTTTCTTTTTTTAATTCAAAACTAATATAAAAACTTTGGAAAATCATATCTTTTATTGTAATAATCCAAATAACACAAATAATATGTCTATTATTATCAGAAAAATATAAAGAATCTTAATATAATATCCATTTAGTCCTGATTGTAGTCACAAACCGGGACTAAAGATATTTTCCGCCATTTCCCACCTCTTCCCGCCAAGTTTTCCCGCCCTTTCCTTTCTACGAGAGCTTTTAGTCCCGAATGTAGTCACTAACCGGGAATAAAGATATTTCCCGCCATTTCCCAAAGCTTCACGCCAAGTTTTCCCGCCCGTTCCCTCTATATTTAGGGCGATCGCGCCATGGCTATCCACACATCCACACCTTCCTCTCTTAGAACAATGGACAATGCCTACTGGGCCATTCTGACCCTCGAGGAGACCGAGGAGCTGTGCGCCTCCAACTACCCTTGTCCGTCGGGCTACCGGCCGCCCGCCGGCTGGATGCTGAGCGCTGGAGGGGTTCCTGTCCCTCCTGTCCCTCAAGGTTCCGCACGCCAGGCGGCCATCACAAACCACTTCTACCACGAGCTCACGCCGGAGCAGCGGATGGATCCCCAGTGGGATCCCGACAACTACGATACCTGGAATGCCTTCTTCGCTAATAGGCCGGAAAGGGAGCTCGCCAGGTATGAGGGTGATGGCCCGCCACCGGTGAAGCACAACGAAGCCGGCCGTCGTCTGTGGTGGGCAAACCGTACTATCATCGGAGTGATGCGCTACATTGCCGGGGGAGACCATCCTCGCTTGCGGTGCCCACGAGTCCACCCGCCACAGGCCCCACACCGGTCCGGCGGTAGCGGCATCGTCTTCCAGGAGACCCCTCTCCCGCCCATCGTGAATCCGAGGCTAGAATGGCCCCTGGTATATGCCATGGATGGGCTGAGGATCCCCGGAGTGGCAGGTGACGATGACGATGATAATGACGATGACGATGAAGACCCTGAAGCTGCGTACTATAGGACTAGGCATGATTATGACTAAAGGGGACGGCTTTAGTCCTGAGTGTTAGCTAGTCCCGGTTTGTCCCGGTTTTTACCTAATAAATAGAGGGAAATGCCTATATAAAGAGAGGGTTCATCTTTAGTCCCGGTTGGAGAAACCAACCGCGACTGAAGGGATTGCGGCAGATTGGGCCAGGCAACACTAATAATAGGGGTGAGTGTCGACATTATGTCGTGCGGCTTGTACCTTGTCCCGGATGGTGTCACCAACCGGGACTAAAGATGAACCTGTAGTCCCGGTTGGAGACACCAACCGGGACTAAAGATGAACCTTTAGTCCCGGTTGGAGACACCAACCGGGACTAAACATGAGTCAACACTAATAATAGGGGTGAGTGTCGACATTATGCCGAGCTGCTTGTACTATAAATAGGCATCCTTGTGAGTCCAGTCCTCCAGCCAGTTTGAGGCATCTCCAAGATGGTTTTCGAGAGCAGGGACACAACTACGGCCAGTTTCAGGGAGATGCCGACGGAGCCCAGTCCTCCGGCATCTCCGAGAAACTGGTCATAGAGGCACTCCCTAATATGTGAAATTAGTTAGCTCCCAGGCGTATTGATCTAGTTAGAGAAGTTACAAGCTGCAAGATGGTTTTCGAGAGCAGGGACACCACTACGGCCAATTTCAGGGAGATGCCGACGAAGCCCAGTCCTCCGGCATCTCCGAGAAACTGGTCATAGAGGCACTCCCTAATATGTGACATCACGCGTTTGGAGATTAGATCTTAATGGTAAGTATGAATCGGTACTAAAGGCCCTCCTTTAGTCCCGGTCCAGCCACAAAACGGGACTAACACACTCAAGATTGTTTGCAGACAACACTATAAAAATGGACACATGCATGGAACATCTTCACTCATAAAATGTTACAATTATTACATATCATTTCTTCGCGTGTGTTCCTTTCTGATCCCGTCGTATCCATGGAGCATCTTCATTCATTAACATGATGCTTGGGTCATCCTTCACCGCGAAGGGCGGAATTTCATGAAACTTATCACAATCTTCTGACATGTCTGTCTTGTCCTCCACTCCCACGATGTTTCTTTTTCCTGAAAGAACTATGTGGCGCTTTGGCTCATTGTCTGATGTATTCTTTTTCTTATTTTTTCGTTTTCTAGGTTTGGTAGACATGTCCTTCACATAGAAAACCCGGGCCACATTATTGGCTAGGACGAATGGTTCGTCTAAGTACCCAAGATTGTTGAGATCCAACGATGTCATTCCGTATTTCTTGTCTACCTCAACCCCTCCTCCTGTCAGCTTGACCCATTTGCACCGAAACAAGGGGACCTTAAAAGTAGGTCCATAGTCAAGTTCCCATATCTCCTCTATGTAACCATAATATGTGGTCTTTGACCCATTGTTGTCTGTTGCATCAAAGCGGACACCACTGTTTTGGTTGGTGCTCTTTTTATCTTGGGCTATCGTGTAAAATGTATACCCATTTATCTCGTACCCTTGGAAAGTCGATATAGTCGAAGATGGTGACCTAGACAACAAGTATAGCTGATCTCCAAGAGTGTTATTTTTGATGAGATGTTGCAACCAACCGCCGAAACTCTTCATGTGTTCATCTCTAATCCAAGAGTCATGCTTTCCAGGGTTGTTAGAGCGTAAGATTTTCTTGTGTTCCTCGATATATGGGGCTGCCAAGATAGAATTCTGTAGAACGGTGTAATGTGCTTCGGTGTAAGAATGTCCGTCTCTACATATTATTGATTTCCTTTCTAGAGTATCCTTTCCACTCAGAGTCCCCTCATACCGCGATTGAGGAAGACCAATCGGCTTAAGGTCAGGAACGAAGTCAACACAAAATTCAATGACCTCCTCTGTTCCATAGCCCTTGGAGATGCTTCCTTCTGGCCTAGCACGGTTACGAACATATTTCTTTAAGATTCCCATGAACCTCTCAAAGGGAAACATATTGTGTAGAAATACAGGACGGAGAATGGAAATCTCTTCGACTAGGTGAACCAGCAGGTGCGTCATAATATTGAAGAAGGATGGTGGGAACACCAACTCAAAACTGACAAGACATTGGAGCACATCATTCTGTAACCGTGGTAGATCTTCAGGATTGATTATCTTCTGAGAGATTGCATTGAGAAATGCACATAGCTTCACAATGGGTACTCGAACATTATCTGGTAGAATCCCCCTCAATGCAATCGGAAGCATTTGTGTCATAATCACGTGGCAGTCATGAGACTTTAGGTTTTGGAACTTTTTTTCTGCCATATTTATTATCCCCTTTATATTCGACGAGAAGCCAGACGGGACCTTAATACTGCTTAGGCATTCAAAAAATATTTCCTTCTCTTGTTTGGTAAGAGCGTAGCTGGCTTGACCTTGAAACCATTCTGGATACAGGCCATCTGGGTCTTTCATACGTTGATGGTCCTTTCGTGCTTCCGGTGTATCTTTTGTCTTCCCATACACGCCCAAGGAGCCTAGCAGGTTCACGCAAAGATTCTTTGTCACATGCATCACATCGATTGCAGAGCGGACCTCTAAGAATTTCCAATATGGTAGCTCCCAAAATATAGATTTCTTCTTCCACATGGGTGTGTGTCCTTCAGCGTCTTTCAAAACAGATTTTCCTCCAGGACCCTTTCCAAAGGTTACCAGTTGATCCAAATCTTTGACCATATCAAATATATCAGCACCAGTACGCTCCTTAGACTTCGTCTGGTGATATGCCAGACCGTTGAAATGCTTGCCTTTCTTTCTTAAGGGATGCTTGGCCAAAAGAAATCGACGATGCTCATTGTATACATTCTTCTTACAATGTTCCAAATATATACTTTCAGTCTCATCTAAACACTATGTGCATTGTTTAACTGTCCTGAAAGGTTACTAAGAGCAGGCCAATCATTGATTGTTACGAAAATCAATGCTCGGAGGTTAAATTCTTCCTGCTTGTGATCATCCCACATGCGTATCCCGGGTTCGTGCCACAACTGTAAAAGTTCTTCCACTAATGGCCTTAGGTACACATCAATGTCGTTGCCGGGTTGCTTCGGACCTTGGATCAACACTGGCATCATAATGAACTTCCGCTTCATGCACAACCAAGGAGGAAGGTTATAGATGCATAGAGTCACGGGCCAGGTGCTGTGACTGGAGCTCTGCTCCCCAAAGGGATTCATGCCATCTGTACTTAGACCAAACCTTAAACTCCTTGCGTCATCTGCAAAGTCCGGGTACTTTCTATCGATTTTTCTCCATTGCGACCCATCAGCGGGGTGTCTCAACATCCCGTCTGACTTATGTTCCTCTTTATGCCATTGCAACAACTTGGCGTGCTCTTTGTTTCTGAATAAGCGTTTCAACCGTGGTATTATAGGAGCATACCACATCACCTTCGCAGGAACCCTCTTCCGGGGGGGCTCGCCCTCAACGTCACCAGGGTCATCTCATCTAATCTTATACCGAAGTGAAGTGCATACCGGGTATGCATCTAAATTCTCATACTCCTCACCGCGGTAGAGGATGCAGTAATTAGGGCATGCATGTATCTTCTGAATCTCTAAACCTAGAGGGCAGACAACCTTCTTTGCTTCGTATGTACTGGCGGGCAATACATTATCTTTTGGAAGCATATTCTTCATTATTTTCAGCAACTTTTCAAATGAGGAGTCAGGTATAGCACACTCAGCCTTCCATCGCAGCAATTCTAGTGTGCTGCCCAGCTTTTTCAGACCATTTTCGCAATTTGGGTACAACAACTTTTTGTGATCCTCTAGCATGTGATTGAACTTCTCCCTATCCTTTTAGTTTCACAATCTCTTCGTGCATCGGCAATGGTCCGACCAAGATCATCAGCGGGTTCATCATGTGTCTCTTCTTCATCCTCCCCTTCAGCATCCCCCATGGAAGTATCTCCGTACTCAGGGAAACCATGATAGTTGTCATCCTCCTCCTCTTCTTCATTGTCTTCCATTATAACCCCTCTCTCTCCGTGCTTGGTCCAACAATTATAACTAGGCATGAAGCCGGACTTCAACAGGTGGCTGTGAAGGGTTTTTGAGTCAGAGTAATCCTTCTGATTCCTACATCCATTACATGGACAGAATACAAAACCATTGTGCTTGTTTGCATCAGCAACACGGATGAATTCATGCACGCCATTAATAAACTCGCCAGAGCGTCGGTCAGTACCGTACATCCATTCCCGGACCATCTGCATTATAGTAAAAGTATATCAAAAATCATTACACAACATGATAAAACTATTACAAGTTATATTGAGAGCTTCTAGAGCATTAATTTTGAATTTTGAAAAATTTACATGCTCCAATTTGTGAATTGGAGAAAACAATCAACATGATAAATGTGGAGTTTTTTATTATTGTTCTATAAGTGAAAACCTCATTCCATTCTAAGCTCTGAAACTCTAAAATTACACATTTCAATTTTCAGTAACTATGTGCCTAATCAAAATTTGTTACACATATATATCAAAATCCTTCTAGCTACTTCTAGAGCATGCATGCATTTGATCCATATCTCTATACTTCTAGAGCATTATATAGAGCTAAAGTAGCAATAAGAGATGAAAGAATGAAGTTCTAACCTTTTAAAGCTTTGGATTTAGGTGTTGCAAACTAAATCTTGACAAATCTTGAGAAAAAAAATGGCATGAACTCTCTTGCTTCTTTGAGAAAAATGGCCACCATATGCTTTAGGGCAGCTGGCCAGGGAGCTGTATATATAGTGATGGACAATTAGTCCCGGGCCAGGAGAGAACACCAACCAAAGTTAGATAGCTAGTAAGTGTGTGAGTTAAGTGGTTAAATAACTCTCATTTTATAGAGGCTATGAGGTAAAAATATGGCAAGAAAAAATAGCAGCAAAACAATTAATGACAAGAAAATCTGAGAAATGGGAAAATGGGCGGGAAGAACAACTCTTTGCCGGGTATGATTGCACACGACAAATATATATGTGGGCCTACTCAGCCATCGTGCTGGACGGACGGGCGGGAAATCAATGCCAGCAAAGATGGAGCATCTCGTTGCCGTGTATGATTGTACACGACAAAGATGGGGCCCAGTCAGCCACCGTACGGGAAAGACATGCAGAAAGGTTGGGTTTAGGGTTTAGGGCCCAGTCACCCTAAACCTAAACCCTAAAGGCCGAAATCTTTGCCGTGTATTGCACACTCTGCGAACTTTTGGCTGTATCCCCTACCCCGAGCCTGACCGTTGGAAGGAAAATCTTTGCCAGGTGTCCTTAGAGAGCACTCGGCAAAGATTCATTCCAGCATGGCCCAGCTAGATATGCAGGAGAACCGATGTGTCCTTAATTTTTTGACGAGTTTACTTTTTTTGCCAAGTGCATTTTGAGTTCTTTGCTCTGCACATTCTTTTGTCGTAGGTATCTTCTGATCCTTGCCGTGTACTATTCTTCCCCGTGTGACTTCTTCTGATTTTGCCGTCTACATAATGCTTGGTGTGTGACTTACCAATATATGCCATGTGATGTACTCCTTTCGTCCAGAAATAACTGACTTAGCTTTGTCTATATTCGAATATATCTATGTACTAAAATGCGTCTAGATACATTTAAATTTGGACAAAACCAAATCAGTTATTTCTGGATGAAGGAAATATCTTTGTCAAGTGATATAGACGGCAAAAAGCGCTTGGCAAAGATGGAAATACTCACTAAAAACTTTCTTTTTGGGTAATGGAGAGCTGGCAGGGAGAACAAGCTAGGGAGACCGGCGACCATCGCTGTCCAACCTGAAAATTAACCAAACCGGTGCGCAATATGGCCTGAATTATCGCATGCGGAGCCGATCGATGTGTAAGCCACTTGGGTGGGTCTACACTGAAAAACACCGACGACAAGTCTCTCCCGGCGGCTTTGACACGCTATAGGGATTCGACTTGGGAAGTCAGTGGCCACACAAACCACGGCACGCGCATGATGTTCGCCCGTAACGTCGCGCTCCTGCTGCTGGCTACGACAGCGGCTGCGGCTTCTGGTCTGGAAAGCCAACCTGACCGACGCTACCGCGATGTCCAGCTGGGCCAAAGCCGGAGAGCTCTGCTCCCTGGCACCGCGTGTCCTGCGACGCCGGCGGCCGCGTCGAGTTGACACGCTCGACGCGTAGAGCCCGTGGGCCTCGGCATCGGTGGCATGCTCGACCCTCTCGACTTGACGGCGTTCCCGCGGCTCACCAAGCTCGAACTCAACACTAACAACTTCGTAGGCACCATCCCGGCGGGCCTCTCACGTCTGCCCTCCCTCGCTGTGCTTGATCTCAAAACCTAGTGACCGTTTCGTAGTTATTGATCTCTTAAGATTTTTATCCGTAAATTCAGGATAATCAATTTATCTCGGTCAGTCTTTTAGTTTCCGCGTATGTTCATTGCATCTCATGTAACTTGATTTTTTATTATTAAAATACGTGGGTTGCTCTCAAAGAATAGATTGAAAGATTTCGTTTATAAGAGTTTTCTACCGGTGCGGTGAGAAAAAACTGTCGGTGTCGATGATGGAGTAGCTAGCTAGCTTGACCGAGTAGCAGGAAAGACCGGCCATCATTGCCCTCCAAGCTAGAAAATACTACCTTGAGCCTGAACATGCATGCAGCTGGGCATAATTTTCTCCGCGCGCGAACTACAGTATCTAGGGAAGATGCCGCCGCGGAGCAGATGTGACCATACGATCCACCCTTGACCGGAGGCCAGCCAATTGCAAGGCGCCCTCTAAATAACACCCACGACAAGTCGTCTCTCCCGGCCGGCGATGTGGATGGGATTCAAAAGGACGACGAGGCTATGGTCACGGTTGGAAGTCAGTTTCCGCGCGCGGAAGGCCACCAACAGCCCACGCGCAAGCAACACCGGCGTACAACCATGCTATCCTAGCATGTGATGTCCGGTAGCTAGGCTGCAGTTTTCCACCTCAACCATCTCACCATCTGCCTGCCTCCAGGGCATCATGGCGACACCGGCGGCGTACAACCACCTCGCCCACACCCTCGCGCTCCTGCTGCTGGCGACGGCAGCAGTGGCCGCAGCTGTTCGGCCGGAGTCGCAGGCCGAGGCACTTCTGTCCTGGAAGGCAAACCTGACCGACACTACTGCCCTGTCCAGCTGGGCCAAACCCGGAGAGCTCTGCTCCTGGTACGGCGTGTCCTGCAACGCTGCCGGCCGCGTCAAGTCTATCGAGCTCGTGGGCCTCCGTATAGCTGGCACGCTCGACGCTCTCGATGTGGCGGCGTTCCCGACGCTCACCAAGCTCGACCTCAACACTAACAACTTCGTAGGGGCCATCCCGGCGAGCCTCTCGCGTCTGCGCTCCCTAGTTGTGCTTGACCTCGGAAGCAACGGGTTCGACGGCGCCATACCGCCACAGCTCGGCGACCTCTCAAGCCTCGTCCACCTGCGCCTCTACAACAACAACCTCGTCGACGCCATCCCGTACCAGCTCAGCAGGCTTCCCAGAATCGAGCACTTCGACCTGGGATCCAACTTCTTCACCAATCTGGACCGCCGGTTCTCGCCGATGCCCACCGTCACCTTCATGTCGCTCTACCTCAACTACCTCAGCGGCAGCTTCCCTGGGCTCATCCTCAACAGCCGCAACATCACCTACATTGACCTGTCGCAGAACAATTTCTCCTGGCCGATACCGGACTCTCTGCCGGTGAAGCTCCCAAACCTGAGGTACCTCAACTTGTCCATCAATGCCTTCTCCGGTCCGATACCTATGTCTCTGTCAAATTTGAGGATGCTCGAGGATCTCCGGCTTGCATCCAACTACCTGACCGGTGGCATCCCGGGTTTCCTTGGGTCGATGTCGCACCTCAGAGCGATTGAACTCAGCAACAACCAGCTCGGCGGTAGGATCCCGACGGATCTTGGCCGGCTCCAGATGCTACAACGCCTTGGTATTAGCAGCGCCGAGTTGGTTTCAACTATACCACCCGAGCTGGGCAACCTTCCCAACCTCAGTATCATGGACGTGTCGATGAACCAACTCACGGGTGCCCTGCCGCCAGCGTTGGCCGGGATGCATAAAATGCAGGAGTTCGGCATATCGTCGAATCTCCTCACTAGCGAGATCCCAGGTGTACTGTTCACAAGCTGGCCGGACCTCATATCATTCCAAGTGCAGAGTAACTCCTTTACCGGTAAGATTCCACCGGAGCTCGGCAAGGCAACCAAGCTGAAAATCTTGTATCTCTTCAGCAACAATCTCACAGGCACTATCCCACCTGAACTCGGCAAGTTAGTGAACCTGTCGGAGCTAGATTTGTCAGTGAACTGGCTCAATGGACCAATACCTAACTCGATCGGCCACCTCACGCAACTCGGGAGGCTGGCGCTCTTCTTCAATGGGCTCACCGGCGTGATGCCCCCTGAAATCGGCAACATGACGCGTTGGAAGTCTTGGACGTCAGCAGCAACCGCTTGGAAGGTGAGCTACCCCCCACCATCACATCGCTGACGAACCTCAATTACCTCGGTCTGTTGGACAATAATTTCAGCGGCACCATACCACCGGACCTCGGAAAGGATCTGAGCTTGACCGATGTGAGCTTTGGGAACAACAGCTTCTCCGGTGAACTACCACAGAGCCTCTGTGACGGCCATGCACTGCAGAACTTCAGTGCCAACCAGAACAACTTCACGGGCATGCTGCCTCCGTGCCTCAAGAAATGCAAGCAGCTCTACCGGGTGCGGCTAGAAGGAAACCACTTTACTGGAAACATCTCAGAGGCGTTCGGTATCCACCCTATATTGGACTACCTGGATGTCTCGGGGAACCAGCTGACGGGGATATTGTCATCCGATTTGTCACGGAGCATCAATCTAACAGTTCTAGACATGAACAATAATCGCATCTTTGGCAATATCCCTGTCACCTTCTGCCGGTTGTCCTCGCTCAAATTACTCGATTTATCAAACAACACTTTCACCGGGGAGCTCCCAAGTTGCTGGTGGGAATTAAAAGCTCTGGTATTTATGGACGTATCCAACAATGACTTATCGGGTGAATTTCCTGGTATGTCCACGAGTTTGGACCTTCCTCTTCAGTCACTCCATGTTGCTAACAATAACTTTTCTGGAGATTTTCCATCTGTTATCAGGACTTGCAGAATTCTCGTCACCCTAGATCTAGGAAACAACACATTCCTTGGTGACATTCCTACTTGGATTGGAACCAGTGTTCCTCTCCTTAGACTTCTGAGCCTCCCTTCCAACAACTTCACCGGTGTAATACCATCCGAGTTATCTCAACTGTCTTATCTACAATTACTTGATATGTCCAAAAACAGCCTCACCGGATTCATTCCGGACACATTTGACAACTTATCATCCATGAGACAACCAAGCCAAATTGTTTCTAAATTACAGTCTTCCAAAAACCATAACCATCTTGACATCGTTCAACTCAGCCGGATTTCCATTTCTTCACGGAGGACTACACCCAAGTCCGTTGAGCAGCCGTACCAAGAAAGAGTTGACATATTCTGGAAGGGCCGTGAACAAACTTTTCAAAAAATAATTGAGTTCATGACAGGTATGGATCTATCAAGCAATCTACTTATCGGGGACATCCCTCAGGAGCTAACATACCTTCAAGGTCTCCGATTCTTGAACTTATCCAGAAATGGTCTATCCGGTAGTATTCCAGAAAGAATTGGCAGTTTGGAGCTCTTGGAGTCCCTTGACTTCTCATGGAATGAACTTTCAGGTACAATTCCTCCAAGCATTTCAAATTTGCAATCCCTCGGCATGTTAAATCTCTCAAATAATCTACTGAGAGGCAACATACCCACTGGAAGTCAGTTACAAACACTTGTAGACCCCTCAATTTATGGCAACAATCTAGGACTCTGTGGATTCCCGTTGAGCTCTTGTCTGGACGAGGACACAGAAGACCACAAAGAAGGCGGGGATGATCTGTGGTTGTATTACTCTATAATTGTTGGCACTGTTTTTGGTTTTTGGCTTTGGTTTGGAACTCTGTTTTTCCTTGAGCCATGGAGATTTTCCTTTCTCCATTTTGTAGATGGCTTAGGCTTAAAGATTGTGCAAAAGATGTCACACGCCTAAGGATTCACAGAATAAGCATATATACAGAGGACTTGCATCTTGTCATTTATGCATGTTCCGCTTTCTTTCCCTGTATGTAACGGAAAGCACTGAAGTAGAGGAGGCTGAAGTAAAATAATTATGTTTCCCAGACACATATTTGTTATCTGGTTTCAGGCTCTCTAGTGGATGGTAACCTAGCTAAGAGCTATGCACGCAATAAACAGCCGGACTCAGTCAACTCTCCCTGGCGTCGCCTCCCTCCAGCGCGACTAGGGGAGGAACCCTAGTACCATATGCTTCAACACATGTTTATCAATGCACTAGCTAGTGACTATTGATAAAATTTAAGCTTTCTGATTCTACAAGATCAGTAATACAATAGTGAAGTGTTACCATTGGATAATCAACACAACTGTAAATTCATAACTTTATGAAATAACGACAACTTTCAAATTCAACGGCACACAACAAACAATATTGCTGGTGTGTAAGTTGATAGTGAACACTTTAAAACTATTACAGTTATTTTGGCAACCATGTGTGGAAACGATCAACCTTGGAGTGTTGAATGTAAAGATGAGAAGGGCAGTTATCTTTAGTAGTGAAATTTATGAAAGCATGAAGGGTGCACCTCTAATCGTTTTGAAAATAAATTTATGTATGTTGCATTGTCTTCATGTGAACCATATAGACCATTGAGTGCACCCAAAAAAAATTACATGACCTTCCTTAGTGTACCACACTACGGACGACACCTTTTTGCTAATATGAAATCACAATCCATAATCGTCTACCGCTCAACACTCTTCACCGGAACCCAATTGGATACACCATTATAATCATCCATATTCTCCAGACTAGGAAGCTGCAACTCTCGTCGAGGTAGGGCCTAGACATAGTGGCCAAGGCAGCAGTGCCATCCTACAAACATATGAGATCAACATTGGAAGGAACACCTTAAGGAGAGTGGAGCTACCACACGTAAGTTTTGCCCCCGGAACCATCTCTACGGCATGTTTCTTGGAGATTCGTGCGCAGTCAACTCGGTCATCGTCCGAGGCACATTTGCATTTTGGCCCTCCCACTATTTCAGAATAACCTTTTGTCCAGAGGAGAGGGATCACCACGAGCCACCAAATCTCCCCTGCTCGGCTGCCCCCTCCCTCGAGCCACCAAATCTCCCCTGCCCCTCGAGCGCCGCCACCTCCCCCGCTTGCCTCGTCGTCTCCTCCTTGTAGGGTGTCAGGTGGGATCCCGCCTAAATCCCACTTCTAGTTCATTTCTCAAAATCTAGTGTAAATTTTTGCTCAAAATCTACACTAGAATTTGGCAAATGAACTAAAGGTGGGATTTATGTGGGATCCCATTTGACTGTAGGGTTCGCAGTATAGAAAAAAAATTCCTACGATGGGCACAACTATGTATCAAGATTTATCTACTAGATACAAACAAGGGGCGGATGTATATCCGTAGAGAACATACCCTTGAAAACCGATAAAGCTTAACGAGTTAAACTCGTGGTTGATGTAGACGATCTCTTGCCGATATCAAGATCGAGAGAAAGTCCTAGCGCCACAAGTCAGCAGCGCATCCGTGCTCGCACACACGTCCGAGGCACCGAGCAACCTCCGCCTCCTCGCTCTAGCAATGCAGCGGAAGCACAACTCTTTCTTGCCGAATAGCCACCGGGAACATGTATCTCGCTAGTCCGAGACCATGGGGGATAAATTCTAGAGGGGGAGAGAGATCCTTCACGAGGAGGTGTGAGTGAGAAGTGAGGAGAGGGGTGTCTTTTATAGGAGAGGGGGACCCCAAGAGGGTGGCCGGCACATGGGGGCTGCCCCCTTGCCCTCCCCTCTTCATGTTGGTGGACACTCCACTCACAAAAACCTCTTCATTTCCCTCGACTCAAAATCCCACTCAAACTTGCAATTAAATTTCCACCAAATTTAATGCAAACTCTCATTAAATAAAACTCTTTTATTTTATTCAGAATTTTGTCAATTACTTTAATGACAAACATTTACATATAACCCCTTGCTAGAATTCTATTTCACTTGCATAACCACTTTATGCAACTTCACCCAAAAACCGGTTTCGGTATCTAGTGAAATAAATTTCTGCGCTTGTTATTCTTTCTGGCATGAAACTTTTGCTCCAATTGGATGTCGGTGTCTCTTAAGTGTGTCACCCTACGGTTCGTGAATAATGCGGACATGATCGAGACTCCTCTCGGATCAATAATCAGAAGCGGGATCTGGAGACCCATACTGACTCCCACACATTCAACAATGACTTTCTTGTGATCGTCGGAACCTTTTACGCTAGTATCTTAATCCCTTTGTTTCGCGATATATTACATGTCCGAGATTCGATCATCGGTATCTCCATACCTATTTTGATCTCGTTACGACATGCACTCTTTTATCGTTCCCGTGATATAACATTCTAGTGATCAAACCACTTGCTTGCAAGCTAACCAATGTGATATCACCGAGAGGGCCTAGAGTATATCTATCCGTCTTCGGGATGAAAAAATTCCACTCTCGATCCATGGGCCTCAACATAACACTTTATTAGTTCTGAACCCATCTTTATAATCACCCTGTTATGGTGTGATGTTTGATGTTATCAAGAAACTCTTCCGGTGTTAGTGATTGACATGATCTCATGGTCTAAGGATTAGGATCACTTCGTAAGTTGTTATAGCAATATAAACTCAATGACTTTGATCGTAATGCTATACTTCGGATGAATGTTCATCACACCATTACACTAATGTTGTGATCCCGTTATTAACAACATCCAATGTCCATGATCAGGAAACCTTGATCATCTTGTTAATCAACGAGCTAGTTTATAAGAGAGGCATAACTAGGAACTTTTTGTTTGTTTATTAAACACACATGTATTAACGTTTCCATATTAATACAGTTATAGCATGCAAAATAAATATCTATCATATACTTGGACTACACATAATAAACACTTTATTATTGCCTCTCAGGACATATTCCCTTCAGTCTCCCACTTGCACTAGAGAGAATAATCTAGTTACATAATGATGAATCTAACACCAATGGAGTTCTGGTGTTGATCATGTTTTGCTCTAGGGAGAGTTTTAGTCAACGGATCTGCTACATTGAGATCCGTGTGTACTTTACAAATCTTTATATCTCCATCCTTGACATGCTCGCGGATGGCGTGAAACCGGCGCTTAATATGCTTGGAATTCTTGTGAGACCTTGGTTCTTTGGCATTGGCAATGGCACCATTGTTGTCACAATAGATCACCATTGGGTCCAACGCGCTTGCAACCACACCTAGTTCGGATATGTACTCCTTCATCCAAACCGCTTCCTGAGCCGCTTCCAAAGCAGCAACATATTAGGCCTCCGTTGTTGATCCCGCCACCACAGGTTGTTTGGAACTCCTCCAACTAACCACTCCGCCATTCATGAGAAATACGTATCCGGATTGAGACTTAGAGTCATCCGGGTCGGTGTCAAAGCTTGCGTCGACATAACACTTAGCGACAAGCTCTTCTTCACCTCCGTATACAAGAAACATATCCTTAGTTCTTCGTAAGTACTTAAGGATATTATTGACCGCTATCCAGTGTTCCGAACCTGGATCCGATTGGTACCTACTAGTCAAACTAATAGTATGTGCAACATCCGGTCTTGTACATAGCATGGCGTACATTATAGAGCCTATGGCTGAAGCATAGGGGACTTTGTCCATTATCTCTCTTTCTTCCGCCGTAGCTGGACTTTGAGTCTTACTCAATGTCTTGCCTTGCAACATAGGTAAGAACCCCTTCTTACTCCTGTCCATTTTAAACTTTTTTAAAATATTATCAAGGTATGTACTTTGCGATAGCCCTATTAGGCGCCTAGATCTATCTCTATAGATCTTTATGCCTAATATGTATGACGCTTCACCTAGGTCCTTCATTGAAAATTTGCTGTTTAGATATATTTTAACACTGTTTAAAAGATCTATATCATTTCTGATCAATAATATGTCATCCACATATAATATCAGAAATGCCACATTGCTCCCACTCACTTTCTTGTAAATACAAACTTCTCCATAAGTTTGGACAAATCCAAACTCTTTGATCACCTCATCAAAACGGAGATTCCAACTTCGTGATGCTTGCTTCAATCCATAGATGGATCGCTGAAGCTTGCACACCTTGTTAGCATCCTTTGGATCGATAAAACCCTTTGGTTGTATCATATACAACTATTCTCCAATATTACCATTGAGAAACGCGGTTTTGACATCCATCTGCCATATCTCATAATCGAAATACGCAGCAATTACTAACATAATCCTAACTGACTTTAGCATCGCTACGGGAAAGAATGTCTCATCGTAGTCAACTCCATGAATTTCTCGAAACCCCTTTGCGACAAGTGAGCTTTATAGACGGTCACATTACCATCAGCATCACTTTTCCTTTTGAAAATCAATTTATTCTCCACGGCCTTTCGGTCGTGAGGTAATTCCACCAAGTTCTAAACTTGATTTTCATACATGGATTCCATCTCGTATTTCATGGCTTCTAACCATTTGTTGGAATCCGGACTCATCATCGCTTCTTCATACGTCGAAGGGTCATCAATTTTATCAACCATCAAATTCATAACAGGGTGTCCGTACAGCTCGGGAGCTGCACGCGCCCTACTAGACATGCGATGTTCGGTAGTACTCTCTTTCGGAGTTTCATGATCATTATCATTAGTTCCCTCTTCAACAGGTGAAGCCAACTCCGGAAAAACTTATGGCGCTGCGCTACTCGCCATACTTTGAAGAGAAGGTTAAATAACCTCTTCGATTTCTACTTTCCGACTACTCACACCTTTCGCGAGAAACTCTTTATCTAGAAAGGATCCATTCTTGGCAACAAAAACCTTGCCCTCGGATCTGTGATAGAAGGAATACCAATAGTTTCCTTAGGGTATCCTATGAAGACGCATTTTTCCGCTTTGGGTTCGAGTTTATCCGGTTGAAGTTTCTTCACATAAACATCGCATCCCCAAACTTTAAGAAATGACAGCTTACGTTTGTTTCCAAACCACAATTCATACGGTGTCTTTTCAACGGATTTATATGGTGCCCGATTTAAAGTGAATGCAGCAGTTTCTAGTGCATAACCCCAAAATGACAACGGCAAGTCCATCAGAGACATCATAGATCGAACCATATACAATAAAGTACGATTATGACGTTCTGACACACCATTTCGTTGTGGTGTTCCAGCAGGTGTGAGTTGTGAAACAATTCCACACTCTTTCATGTGAGTGCTAAACTCATAACTTAGATACTCACCTCCATGGTCGGACCGTAGAAATTTGATCTTTCTATTACGATGATTTTCCACTTCATTCTAAAATTTCTTAAACTTTTCAAAGGTTTCAGACTTGTGTTTCATCAAGTAGATATAACTGTATCTACTCAAATCATCCGTGAAAGTAACAAAATAACGACATCCACCTCGCGCCGACACACTCATTGGACCACATACATCAGAATGTATGATTTCCAATAAATTTGTTGCCTGTTCCATTGTACCGGAAAATGGCGTTCTAGTCATCTTGCCCATAAGGCATGGCTCACATGTATCAAATGATTCAAAATCAAGTGATTCCAAAAGTCCATCCGAATGGAGCTTCTTCATGCGTTTAACGCCAATATGACCTAGACGGCAGTGCCACATATATGCGGATATATCATCATTAAGTTTAATCCTTTTAGCATCAACATTATGAATATGTGTAACATTATTATCGAGATCTAAAAGAAATAAACCATTCATCATCGGTGCATGACCATAAAAGATTTCATTCATATAAATAGAACAACCATTGTTCTCAGATTTAAATGAATAACCACTTCGCATCAAACACGATCCAGATACAATATTCATGCTCAGTGCAGGCACCAGATAAAAATTATACAATTTGATAACTAATCCCGACGGCAAATGGAGAGGTAGCGTTCCGACGGCGATCACATCAACACTTGATCCATTGCCGACATGCATCTTGACCTCACCCCTTGCTAGCGGTCGCTTGTTCCGCAACCCCTGATTCGAGTTACAAATATTAGCAACTGAACCGGTATCAAATACCCAGGTGCTACTGCGAGCACTAGTCAAGTACACATCAATAACATGTATATCATATATACCTTTGTTTGCCTTTCCGGCCTTCTTGTCTGCCAAATACTTGGGGCAGTTGTGCTTCCAGTGGCCAGTCCCCTTACAATAGTAGCACTCGGTATCAGACTTATGTCCAACTCGGGGTTTATTTTTAGGCACGGCAACCGGCTTTCCACCCTTACTTCCCTTCCGTTTTCCCTTCTTGTCTTTCTTGAAACCAGTGTTCCTATTGATCATCAACACTTGATGTTCCTTTTTGATCTCCACTTCTGCAGTTTTAAGCACTGACAGAAGCTCGGGGAGAGACTTCTTCATGCCTTGCATGCTATAGTTCATCACAAAGCTCTTATAGCTAGGTGGCAGAGACTGCAGAACACAATGGATGCCTAAGTCAATGGGAATCGATATTCCCAAGGACACAAGCTTATCGGCGTAACCTGACATCTTGAGTACATGCTCACTAGCGGAGCTGTGCTCTTCCATCATGCAGCTAAAGAACTTTTCTGAAGCATTTTAGCTCTCTACAGCAGCATGTGTGTCGAAAATCATTTTCAACTCACCCATTGTATCAAATGCATTGCCATTTTCGAAATGCTTTCGAAGTTCTGGCTCTAGCCCATACAATATGCCGCAATGAACTAAGTTGTGGTCCTCCTGACGAGTCTGATAGACATTCTTCTCCTCGTCAGGGGCATCCTCAAAAGGTGGGGGCCTAGCGGTGCTTCTAGCACATATTGCTTTTGTGCAGCAGAGAGGAGAATCCTCAAATTCATGGCCCATTTGGTAAAGTTGCTACCGTTCGTTGCAAGTTTCTCTTTCTCCATGAACACATTAAAATTAAAAGCAGGTGGTGCCATCTACAACAGATTTTGTAAAGTTTAGACTAAGTTTATGATAGATTGAGTTCAACTAATCCCTATTACGAATGAACTCCCACTCAAAAATAACATCCCTCGTATCTTTTTGGTGATTACATGAACCAAATCCACTACACCAAGTCCGATCATCACGTGAGTTGGTGTAGCTTCAAAGGCGAGCATCAAATGGGCATCATATCTACTATATGACTCATGCTAAACCTTTCGGTCCGTGTTCCGAGGCCATGTTTGTACATGGTAGGCTCACCAAGTAAGAACCTTAGTATTCGCGTGTGTAACTGTCTTACACCCGAAATATGGTCGTGGATCCAAGAACATCCGATCATCACGTGATGTCTTGGAGCGACGAAAACATAATCGGTGCATACTAAAGGAAGAACACATTCTTATCTTGATATTTAAATGAGGGATCATCTTATTATGGTAATAAAACGCCAAATAAGCAATATAAGATGCTATCAAACATCACATGTTTATTAGTGAAATGATATGGTTCCCGCATATGATCTCTATCATGTGCATCGTGGTATGATCACTATCATACCTATATGTGTAAGGCCAAGGTCTATGGAACTTACACGTTATGTGTGTTGCAAGAGTATCATCTCATACTTATACTTACAACATCACCATATCATAACACTAGCCCAACAACAATCTAAACTAGACGCCTCTAATTTATCCATTGCAAATTTTACGTGGATTAGGGCTTTCAAACATAGAACCGTTCATACCTACGAACATGAACCACAACGAGGATAACCAAATTGTTGACAACTCATTGCAAAATAGATATTGACTATAGTAGGAGAGACAGACACCCGCTAGCCACTTATGCAAACTAGTTGCATGTCAAGCGTGGAACAGGTCCCATGTGCGAGGACATGTAAAGTTTGTCCGGGACGCTTCATACCACTATGCCACCAATATCCAAAATTACAACTAAGGAGCAACAACATGATCATCATCGCCCACATACTCATATGTGTACTACCCGTGTAAAGCATATACGCATAGATCCGGCTCTGATACCACTGTAGGGTTCGGAGCATAGAAAACAAAAAAATTCCTACGATGGGAACAACTATATACCAAGATTTATCTACTAGATACAAACAACGGGCAGATGTATATCCGTAGAGAACATACCCTTGAAGACCGACAAAGCTTAACGAGTTAAACTCGTGGTTGATGTAGACGATCTCTTGCCGATCTCAAGATCGAGAGGAAGTCGCCGCAAATCAGCAGCGCATCCATGCTCGCACACACGTCCGAGGTACCGATCAACCTCCGCCTCCTCGCTCCAGCGATGCAGTGGAAGCACAACTCTTTCTTGCCGAATAGCCACCAAAAACATGTATCTCGCTAGTCCGAGACCATGGGGGATAAATTCTAGAGGGGAGAGAGATCCTACACGAGGAGGTGTGAATGAGAAGTGTGGAGAGGGGTGCCTTTTATAGGAGAGGAGGGACCCCAAGGGGGTGGCCGGCGCATGGGGGCTGCCCCCTTGCCCTCCTCTCTTCATGTGGGTGGACACTCCACTCACAAAAACCTCTTCATTTCCCTCCACTCAAAATCCCACTCAAACTTCCAATTAAATTTCCACCAAATTTAATGCAAACTCTCATTAAATAAAACTCTTTTATTTATTCAGAATTTTTTTAATAACTTTAATAACAAACATTCACATATAACCCCTTGCTAGAATTCTATTTCAGATGCATAACCGCTTTATGCAACTTCACCCGAAAACCTGTTTCGGTATCTAGTAAAATAAATTCCTGCGCTTGTTATTCTTTTCGACATGAAACTTTTGCTCCAATTGGATGACGGTGTATCTTAAGTGTGTCACCCTATGGTTCGTGAATAATGCGGACATGATCGAGACCCTCTCGGATCAATAATCAGAAGCAGGATCTGGAGACCCATACTGACTCCCACACATTTAACGATGACTTTTTGTGATCGTCGGAACCTTTTACGCTAGTATCTTAATCCCTTTGTTTTGCGATATATTACATGTCCGAGATTCGATCATCGGTATCTCCATACCTAGTTTGATCTCGTTACTGACATGCACTCTTTTATCGTTCCCGTGATATAACATTCTAGTGATCAAATCACTTGCTTGCAAGCTAACCAATGTGATATCACCGAGAGGGCCTAGAGTATATCTATCCGTCATCGGGATGAACAAATTCCACTCTCGATCCATGGGCCTCAATATAACACTGTATTAGTTCTAAAACCATCTTTATAATCACCCTGTTACGGTGTGACGTTTAATGTTATCAAGAAACTCTTCCGGTGTTAGTGATTGACATGATCTCATGGTCTAAGGATTAGGATCACTTCGTAAGTTGTTATAGCAATATAAACTCAATGACTTTGATCGTAATACTATACTTAGGATGAATGTTCATCACACCATTACACTAATGTTGTGATTCCGTTATTAACAACATCCATGTCCATGATCAGGAAACCTTGATCATCTTGTTAATCAACGAGCTAGTTTATGAGAGAGGCATAACTAGGAACTTTCTGTTTGTTTATTAAACACACATGTATTAACGTTTCCGTATTAATACAATTAGAGCATGCAAAATAAACATCTATCATATACTTGGAATACACATAATAAACACTTTATTATTGCCTCTCAGGGAATATTCCCTTCATTGACAGCCTACCTCCTTGACCCATGGAAACCAGCCTTCCCCTGCCGGATACGGGAATGGAGGCTGCAGATCAGGATCCACCTTCGACAACCATGGAGGTCTCGACCATGACGCCACCATGTTCTCCTCCGCTTTGGTACAGTGACACCACCCCCTCGATACCACCGACAGGACGCGCTCAAGGCCACGACAATCTCCCCGTCCTAGCCAGTCGACTGTAGACCCGGGGGCCTTGATCCATGCTGCGCCACCGGGATCCATTCTCCACGCGACTAAACTCGTATCCAGTGAGGGCATGGATTAGGTGTTGGGTCTTGTTTTGAATATGTGTTTATACATGTCTGAATCTTGTGGATCTGTATGAAACTTGTGATTTTTGTAGTTTCTTGCTTCAGATCCGTAGGTTTCTTTGTTGTTTCTCTCGTATGAATCTTGTGGATCTTTCATGTTTAGTGTAAACTTCTTGCCTATGAAATTTGTATGGATCTTTCATGTTTATTGCAAACAATTTAAGTTGTATTTTATTTGAAGATTCATTGCAGTATATTTCTTACTACCTTGAAGAAAAAATCAAGATTTGTGAAAGAAATATAAGAAGTTGGTAAATATCTTTAGTGAATGTTACCTATGAGATCTACTGTTATTGTTTGAATCATAGACTAATCTTCTATAAAATAATTGTTCAATTTTCATTACAGTTCTATGCAATATGTAGTTTCTTATTTTTCAGATCGGATTGTGTATGAAACCTCTCTGAATCATGGACTAATCTTCTTATTTTCCAAAAAAATTGCTATTTTCTTCAAATATTCTAAGAAAAAACTTATATGAAAAAATTGATAAAACCTTGTATGGATATTTTTGAATATTCAGTGAAAAATAAATAAATATTAATATTTATAAACCTTGCATGATATTTTGGTTAATATTCTTTGAAAATATTATATGAATTTTCTACGAATCTTTTAAGAAACTACTTGTATGAATTTTATATGAAAATTTTGACTTGGATCTTAACCGTTGACACATGTATGAAACCGTTATCTTTTTGTTTCTTGGATAATATGATTTCATGATCTTCCAAAACAATGCATTATGTATATTTCCTTGTAGAAACATGGATGAAACTTGAATAAAACTTATGAATCTTGTATGAAAACTTCTGATGTGGGATGAAACATGAACGAAAAAATATGATACAATTTTTTTTATTGAAAATGTATAGTTAAAATAAATATTATGAAAATCTATATTATTAAATAAATGGTATGATAAGAAAATTTATTTTTTAAATTTGTATGAAAAATACTTCAATTCTGAATGAAACGTCCATGCATTTAACGGTTCAAAATGCTCAATGAAACTTCCCTTGACATAATGAATATATTTTTTTGAAACTATTATTTTTAGATGTATTTTTCGAAATTAGATTGTACATAAAACTGGCTAATTAAATAAAACGAATAATATTTTATCTGTGTAACAGGTGGTGAGACAAACAACGACAAAATATGTTTAAAACTTGAAAACACTAGGTGCCGAGAGGCAAAACTGTAATATACTCAAGAAGTGAGGTGGAAGAGTCTATCTATCTACTCCCTCTGTTTCAAATTACTCCGCCGGCGCGCTTATGTAGGTGGGCTAATACTTAGTTATTTTTCATTCAAAAAAATCCTAGAATTTTTGAAATAGATAGTATGAAATGTATATTACATATACCAAAAATCGTAGGAATTTTTTAATAAAAAATGAGAGAATAATAGGCCATCTAGGTAAGTGTGCGCGCGGAGTAATTTGAAACAGAGGGAGTATTATATACTAAAGCAATATAAGGTGTTTTTCGAGGCACCACGTTGATCCACATCATCAAAATTATTTAAACTGTTAGATCTATAATTAGCGGACGAGATTAAAAGACCTAAAAGTTATCGTACATACAAATATATAGTCCGGTTCATGTCATGCACCCTACAATGCACGGTAACAACGTGTTATAGCCTTTCCTGAAAGAAGACCAGGTGCAACACGAAACGGGTGGGCTTGACATGCATATGTTGACATCATCAATGACATCAGCAGATCAATGCATTGGTTTTTAGTATTTAAACTGTTAGATCTATAATTAACGGACGAGATTAAAAGACCTAAAAGTTACGTACATACAAATATATAGTCCGGTTCATGTCATGCACCCTACAATGCACGGTAACAACGTGTTATAGCCTTTCCTGAAAGAAGACCAGGTGCAACACGAAACGGGTGGGCTTGACATGCTTATGTTGACATCATCAATGACATCAGCAGATCAATGCATTGGTTTTCAGTTAAATTGTTTCCTATCGGTGACTTTTAAAATTATTCTTATATTAAAAAATTATGTGTATGGAGTATTCTACTAGGACTTCTAATCATTTTAAGAGCCTTTTGCTAACGTGTTTCTTCATAAAATTACAATCTACCGAATATAATATGTCTAACATGGGGTTTGACGTTGACAAATGATGATTTTGAGACAACCCAAAAGAAATGGTTGAGATCTAGAGATAAAAAACAATGGCTGAGATTTTAGTCATGGATGAATGAATAAAATATGGATAATGGCATAGAAATATAACTCATGATTTTTAACATCTTCACATCGTACTCTTTACTTTATAAATCTTCATGTCGTACCCGTTACTTTTTATAAGACATAACACATGGAAGCTGCAACCATGCAAATTCTTTTGAATTCCAATTAGAAGGATAGAATAGCCACGAGGATGTGAAATGAAAAGAAAATCACTTTTAAGTAGTTTATAGAGATCTAAGTTTTATATACAAATAAAATAATTTGCCATCTCGCAATTATAAAAAATCAATTGTTCAGGTTAAGTTTAAAGGTTAATTACTATCACTAGCAAAAATTTAGCCAAGTTCACTTGATTAAAAATGTTGAGGTACCAACCTGGTTTAAGTCCTCTCGGATGTGATTTGATTTCTAATAATCTCTAAAAACAAAAAATAAATAAACAGTAGGATCCTACATCACAGTGTCCCTTTAATAAGACTCTACTAGGACCTATTGCTATTAACTGCATGTTTTAATATTGTACTAGCATGTATACTTATGAGGTGGCATCACAAATTGTACAAGTCTAAGACATGATTTTAGGCTCTATAAGTGGGACACGTTCATCTTCAAATTACCATATGATTTTTTTTGTAAAACAAAAATGTAGCCAAACATGGTGGTGAGATATAAATCAAAAAATACGCAATAAAGTATTGTCTAATCATATTGAAAGCTTTTATGAAATGTGTTTTTCAAAAATATTTCACTCTATCGAATATAATATGACTAACACGTGGCTTGACATTGATAATAATGACTTTAAGAATGCACAAGAAATTGTTGAGATTCATAGGTAAAAAATAATGGTTGAGATTTCAGTAATGGATGAAGGAAAAAATGGATATTCACATGGAAATTTTCTTGAAGACTCATGCCGTGCTATAACACCTATTTTTTTTATCGAGGCATACACACTCATGAACGAGTACAACCATGCAATTTCTTTAGAATCTAATTTAAAATCCAATCAGAAGGATGGAAAGGCCACGAGGATGAGAAAAAAAACATTTTAAAGTATTTTATACAGATCTATTTTTTATGTACATATAGAGCAATTTGACACCTTGCAACTACAAAAGATCAATTGGTTGGGTTAAGTGTAAAGGTTAACTCCGGTCGTTTTGCCATTTCTATACGATTCAGGATACAGAAATAATATCTAAACTTTCGTGTGATGAATTTAACAATAGCAAAGAAGTAAGCCAAGGTCAGTCAATTAAGAGAGTGGATATACCAACCAGGTTTAAGTCCTCATATATGCTATTTGATTTCTAATTCTCTTTAATAAAGCATTGTAGGATCCTCCGTTACTGCACCCCTTTAACAAAATAACACTAGCAACTAATTGTTAATCGCCTGAGATGTTTAAAAATTCTTCGTGAATTTTGCAAGCTTATGGTACAAAAGAACTATTAAGTGGATACAATGATATTTTTTTATAATGCTTTATTTTGTTTGCGTTCCCCGGTCTGGTATATGGTTGAAGAAAGAAATACTCCCCCAGACCCATATTAATTGACTTGGATTTGTCAAAATTTGAATGAATCTAGACACTATTTAGTATATAGGTTCATTCAAAATTTGACAAATCAAAGTCAATTAATATGGGCCGGAGGGAATACAACGAAATATTAGGAAAAAGTTGTACATGCGCATGATTCTCGGTGGTATCCTCCAGTTATAACTTTTCCAATAATTTGACATGCATTTATCCGAAAACTATAAGACAAAGCTAACCTTTTTAGCCTGAGCTATCGCATACAAACCGTATGGTACTTACCAACGTGACCTGGCCGTTGTGTGTTTGTGTGATCCCTCTTAGAGTGGGTTTGTTCGTGCCCCTTAGTTGGTTTATCTTCATGGAATGAAAACGCCCTGGGTGAATCTTTTTATACTATATGGATGTAAAACATATATTTTCACGTAATACTCTGCTGAAATCGGAAGTAACTTGTGTTGGGCTATGCAAAACAGAGAGGGAGTTGCGTATTTTGTTTTGCTTGTATGTGGGCTTGCCTATGCTTGTTTACAGCAGCTATGGATCTCAAAGTTAGCCATTTGTCCATATCTCTAAATAAACAGTAACAATATCACCACACCTCGGTGCTCAGAGACACATGTAAAAGTCAGACTGCGTTGGAATCATCTAGCGCATGCACTCCCTAGAAATTGAGACAAAAAGCACGCACATAGAGGATATCATGTGTTGGCAGAGAGGTATGGTCCCATGCTACCGCCTCGAAGCTCGTTATCATCTGTTTGCTATCATGTGTCAGCTTTATTATAGATGTGTTAATCAACTATCATTCTTAAGCTGTTTTAGCACGCATATCAACGACGCATGTTAGACGACATCTGTCGGGGGGGCAGCTATCCCCCTGGGCAGCAGACTATTTTCCTTTTCCAGAAACACTTTCAACACAATACAATGATGCCCTCGCAATTCATGCTAGTTGTTCTATAAAACGAGTAGAACGAATCTTCTTTATACTACCTAAAAAGAACTTTGTGTTCCGTCTCCTCCGATACGTCGTGGCCTTTCGTCCTTCGCTTCAATGCCCCGGGTGGCCCTTCGTCGCACAAATTGCTCCTACGCGCCAGGTGGGTCAAGCCTAACTAATGCACCCTCATGGCCTCACCACTCGGCTCCCTCAAAAAACAATGCTCCCAAAACAGAAGGGAATAATCACCGCTGCCTCAATCACGCTATCCCAAGGCCTAGCGCTAATCCCCTGAAAAATCTCCGTTAATTACTCTCCTCATACATCACATAAATGTTGCCTCCACAACCGCGACTGCGTCCTCCACGCCACCTGCCTCCGTGCCCAACTGAAGACGCGCCTTGCTTCAGACATATTTTATCCGCCTTATCTTCCCGTGGTCTGGTCGTCGTCCCGTGGTCGTCGTTGACTTCGGCGCAACATTGTCGAGTCACCGCTGTCTGCGCCCCATCCTCACTATCTCCTCTGTTTCTCAGCCGTGGGCTGCACCCACCACGCCACCACTGTCGCCGATTATCCACACGGTCAGTCACCCTCCGCACCCACCATTCCATCCTCCACGGGCCCAAACCACATCATCCATTGAGAAGGAGAAGAACCGGAGGATGGAGAGGCAAGAAATCGCCTGCCACACCTCCTCGTCTCCTAAACTGTCCCCCTGCTGCTCGAGGTACCGCATGACCACAATACCCTCCCTACACATCTCTTCCCGTCCTCTCTTTCCCCTCTCTACAGCTACCACAAACCGGTTCTGACAGCTGACTGCACTTCTCTTGAATAGTAGATTGTGTATCCATGTGCAAGAGCGAAGGAGGAAACACTGCATGTAGATTTGTTTCAGCGAAGAAGGAAGCCTGCATGAAGGTAGTAGAGATTATTTCCAAGGTATGCAAATCGAGTTATGAGCTCTAATTTTTAGATTTCTGTTTCAGCTAGGGCTTATGGATCAATAACATAGCTACATGAAAAAACAATCCCAGATAACTCTATTGTAATTTCTCAGAATCTAATTCTGCCCTTCGGGCCCGTATCGCAAGAGGCATAATCATATTATTACCAAAAATTAGAAAGGTGCATTCTCTATTCTCCTCTTTTTTTTCACAACTTGATGCCTAATATTCTACAACTTTATGTTCGCTCTCTTATGAATTATTCATATATTTAATCAAGAAACACCTATCTTAAATTATTAGTTTGCTGTTCCACTACTACAGGTTGCAACAAAATAATATTAGTTAATAAACCTGTAGTTACCAACCTAACATTGGTTGATTAAACCCCAATGGTCTGGGTGCAGCAACAATGTTTAATTAAACAGAGTGAGATGCAAGATGATAATTACCGGTACAAGTACAGGACATGGCTTGTTGGCTCTGATACCTCACTAAAGACCTTCGACACTCACGGATTTTTAGTCACTAAACTGTGGACCTATGCAACCTGAAGGTTTCATGGAACTAAGTTCCGGTGTCGATAACTAAATATACACTACGGTAGTGGTGCTACAACTATGAAATATTTCGTTGTCGATAACTAAATATAGACTACGGTAGTGGTGCTACAACTATGAAATATTTCGTTGTCGATAACTGTATATACGCTACAGTAGTTGTGCTACAACTCGAAATATAGGTCAAGCCAATTACGATATTTGCTACTAGATAACAGTTCCCTTGATCTAATATTTATGGGCAAGTTTAGGATAGTTGTGGTACGGATGGACAGTTGCTTTCCAGAAAATAGCATCCACCTATATCTCAAGTTCAGATCCTAATGTGCAGCCATATGTTGGGACACAATATTCATGGACATGCCTCCTAGATTATTATTATTTTAGATGGAAATAGCTTTTCCATTAACCAAACTGCGCAGCAAGATCACTGGCAACAAGAATTTCAGAGACCAACAGATGGAAAGTAGGCACTCGACCCAGCCAAACGGCGTGGGATTCGGAGACCATCTTCATGCCAAGCACGGTAACTTGACATATATGGTTGGAGATGAAACTTGAAGAGTGGCGCAACAAATGGGAGAAGCTTACTGACCCTTGTACTTTGGTGGAAGAGATCCTACTACGGGATCAAAACACAAAGACGTTGTGCATCTTCCTCTGCTGGAACTGGTGGAATACCCGCAACAAAATGAATATAGGGAGTAAGCCCTTCACTACTGATCAAGTTATCTGCCACATCATAAGATCGGCGCTGGAATACCAGGATTTTTTCAGCAAAGAAACAATACAGGAACTAAACCTGAAACATCGTGGAAGCCTCCTGGGGATGACATAATTAAACTGAACACACATGGAATCTTCCTAGCTGGGGGTTTGTCGCCCGAGACTCTGATGGAGATGGAAGGCTGGATCATTTTTAGGATGCCCTGCATGCGGAAGCTGAAGCCTGCATTCAAGCCATACACCATGCCCAATAGTCTGGTATGCACTGGTGGAAACTGAAGCCTTGATGCTCGGCAATGCTTTCAAGTCAAATGAGTTTGATTTAGCACCGAATGGAGTGCTATTCCTGTAAATTAAGGCGCTAGCCTTTTAAAACTTTATTTTTTTTATCTCGTACTTCCCACATGCTTGTATAAATATTATGATGTTGGCATAACACCAATCTATCCTTTAATCAGACCAGTATGCAACATGACAACTATGTTCAGACTAATACCACAGAAATCCAATTTGGCAATGCATACTATAGTGTGTAATTTCAGAGATGGTTTTGCTACAGGCTGTTGCAAGAGAACATCATGAATCCGATTTTTTGCTTCATACAAATATCGGAAATTTTACATCTACGAATCTCTCCTCACCAAAATGTGATTGGAGGAAAAAAGAAGTTGCAAAACTGGTCCTATGATGGTCATCCCAAGAAAAAATGTCAAAATTTCCGTTTTGGGCTATACAGTGTGTTCTGAAAAATATGCCACGAAATTGTAATGGTACTCAGCAAAGATGAATTCCGGTAGTGCGTTTCGGAAAAGACCGGAAAATAATGGTGTCCTCTAGCAATTTTTCCCAAGATTGTACTGAGCAAATTTAATATTTTTTGCATTGTATCTTATACTTGTTCCTTGCAGATAGGGTCTTCAACATCCAGTGAACATCAAAAAATTGGAAAAGTCAATTATACCAATATTGTCTACCTACCGACTAGCTACTTAATTAGCATTATCATGTGATTCCGTCAAAAATAAATTGAAAAATTGGAATTACACATGCAAAGGATAAACGATACAATCACAACACAACAATAACTCCAGCTTAGCAAGTGATGCCGGAATGTTTGTTTTGAACTCCTCAACAAGCAGATATGCCACCAAAGTTTAATTGCAAGTTTACAACATAGTAAGTTAAAACTAAAAATGCTACTGGCAATTCAATTAACAAGTTTAATTCATCTGGGCAGTGGTGAATAATAGAGATCTATATATACAACAGAAGTGCATCATTCGGTAAAACATATAACCACTAGAACTTCAGTGGAATTAATAAACCATAGATAACCAGTTGTGACATAATACCTTGTTGCAGCAGCAGATCATCTGGTTGATGCCTAGAGTGAAAGCAAGGAGAGCATGCTCATGCTCTCGGTCTGCCCATCCTTGGAGATAAAGCCTCGAAACTCTAAACCCTTCAAGACGATCAACTTCCAGAATCTGCATATTGGAATTGTTAATCAAGTTGTAATGTACTACAATTATAAAGGAAAACTGCATACACCTTATGTATCATGCCGATTATGTGATTTGTCGTTGTGATTGTTCAGATAATAGAACCCGAGACTAAAGCAACGAAAAATAAGGTTCATAGAGATACCAATACTTATTGTTCGTGTATTTGTGGACAATGCAATCTTCAGCAGGCAAATTTACAAATATGGTTTTTCATCGGTACATGATAGCCTTAAGCAAAGAATAGGAAACTATGAGAATTGTAGATATCTGGGAAACAAAATTAGGCAAGCAGTTCAGCTTCAGGCCCTTAACTAGGTGAGGATTGGTAGCTCTACAAAATCTCAAGAAAACAATAAGCAACATTAAATGAACCATTTTCACTTTTCCAATCTTGTCTTCAGTCAATGCGTGTTTCAAATATATCCAACAAACAACAAGCAAATTCTTCCATCCAGCACACCAATACAAACCAGTACGACACACACACCTAGCAGAACAGAAATTGGATCTTATCCTAACAGAACAAATTGAATTATAATGCCTGTTTTCCACAAGAACAAACAGAAAAAATAAAGGAAAACACTACTGTAATAAGAGAGGAAGGAGAAGTAGTGGCCTGACCTCAAATCATCGGTGGATTCCGGGGATGGAGTTGGAAGAAGTAGCTGGCTGTGCCACTCCTTTGTCTCGCTCGGGTCTGGCCGCCGTTGTGAGACTCTGGGATTGACGAGAACACGTTGTGGGAGAGGCCGTTGGAGAGTACGTTGTGGGGAGAGTCCATGGGAGCAGTGGAGATCAGGCGGCAGGGCGAGGCCATGGTGGCCGGGCAGAGCAGGAGGCGGCCATGGCCGTGGGAGAAATGGGTGGGGGACGGGGCGAGGCCATGGGGGAGAAGATAGGGGAAAGTTAGTGAGAGGTTAGACGGTTTTTTTTGTTTAGGTATAAGAACATAGACAATATGTAGACTTTTTTTAGATGCATTTTAGGAGATTTAGAGCATAAGGAAAATATGTACATCTAAAGCCAATACGGCCAGGCTAACAATGCCACCTCCAACGATAATGGTAAAATTTCCAAGTTTATTCTTCGGTAGCAATACAAAGACATTTAGTATTATGTTTTCTTAATATTTTTTTTATAAACATTTGTGGAGACAATAGGTTCTGCGTGATGATGCTTGAGGGGAACAATAATTCTTGAGTATACTATAGAGAGAGAAAGGGAGAATAAATTGTGCTGTGTTATTCGTTTTTTTGGGTTGGTTTAGTAGGAGGTTTCTTATAAGTTAACTCTAGGCTCTCAAAGGAGAGTGAAATAGTGTGTCCAGTGGGGCACTTGAACCTTGTGAAATATGTGGAGGGAGATAGTCTCCTTTGGGGTTTTAACCTTGCGAAAATATGTTAGGAAATTGCTACGTATTTTATAGCACTGGAAATGGAAACCACCATGATTAATATTGTCGAAAGGTTTTGATAATTGTTGCAGTCTCTTTGAAGTCCTCGGATATGGGAAGAACTACAATGATTTGGCAGAGTTAAACACATTAGACATACATTTGGACACAAGTGACATGTAGAAGTGTAGTGACTACATAGTACAATATTCGATGTTATTGAGTAGGGGTGACAAGAAGCACAAATAGGAACATAATTAATGGTAAAAGAGGTGAAGCATGTCTAGGAAAAGAAGTAGAGAGATGAGGCCATAGAAACAATGATCAAAGCATGCTATATTGTTACAATACTCACATGCATACATAAAAGCCGTGGCAATGCACGGGCATTCAACTAGTCAACAAATAAAGGGCAGAGATGGTGCCGGGGTCCAAATTACGACGGGTATTGCATTTCCGCACCTTAAGGCATCTGAATCCCAATCACAGCTAGTCCGTGAGTATTTAGATCAAATTGTATGCAACTCCTACCCCAAATAAGCTACCAATGAACTGTATTACCAACGTGTATGGGGAAGACCATATCTAAGACAAGCCATAGATGGAGCAACTATTGATAAGAGATCACCCCCATTTGCCTATATTGTAGGAGTAACACCTGCGATGATGATAACATGATGTTGATTCTCGTTGGTGGCTATCAAGAAAACATTCAAAGGCTCAAGAGGCAGCTACCATGCACGTGAGCCATCGTTGCCGTTACACAACACATCCCATTGGCGGTAGACAACCTTCGGATTGCGGAATTCTAGAGGAAACTCCATGATGGAGAAATCTTCACTGATGTGGCCTGACATGATGGACCGTTGTTACTCACAGTGCTCAAAGAGTGCGCACCAACGGAGGCAGTTGACCAACTACTAGCCCCGCAAGAGGTGGTCGTCTCGCTGAGACGAATGAAGCGAGCACGAGACAGGGTGGCTACGGGCAGGGGGAGACAGAAGGATCTCAAGCGGCTGGTGTTCCTATTCGAGGGCATGTGCAAGAGATGGCGATAGCAAGGAGGGTTGGCTGCGGAACCTGATGGGTCAGGCGTTGATATGTTGTGTTGATTGTGCTTGTGCCTCCTGCCAATTTTATTTTCTTGTGTTTGTTGTGATTGATAATAAGTGTATAAGGAAGTGGAAATACACGTTTTGACAAACAGAGTTTGGTAATATCGCAGTTAAATGTGTGCGCTAAGGAAGGCGAGGTCGTGGGTTCGCCGTCTAATTTATTGTTCACCAAACCGATTTTTATCTCATTTAATTTCTTTATCAAACAGACCGACATGTGAGATCAGCCAAAAACAACCATAAAGTACAACCGTGCAAACCGTGCTGATAGGAGGGGTCAGTTCACGTGGATAGTGTGTTCGTTAGAAAAAAATAAGTCAATCATGCACCGTGACGAAATCCACAACAATTATACCTGAGACGAATTGGGAAACTGGGTTTCAGGGCCGGGGACAAAATCCGAACACGTCATGAATGACGGGGCCGAAGGCCCTCCGCCTCCTGGCGAAATAAACTAGAACGTCAAGGATCTACGATGGTTTTACTTCTCGTCATAAAAAAAAGTCATGAATTGTTCGGATTCTTAGTGTACAGAGGGGGTATCTTTACATCGCTGGAGGAGTAAATCCCACTCTTGAAGTATCATGTGCCTAAGCGTACAATTTTGAAGTGCCTAAATATCATCTTTGTTACCACCCTATCAAAGACGATGTTTGATGACCATCAAATTAAATCTTTTTGTTTGAAGAAATATGATATTATCATGGTCTAAGGATATAAAAATACAAACAACAGTGTTACGACAAAAACAACAACTATGTGACAATGAAATCTCGTAGTATACCATAAATAATGCGTCAGTTTAGCTTCCTTGTTCTGTCAACAACGTATAATCATTATTGTTCACATCCTTGTTACAATAAATCGGTCATGATCAGGAAAACATGATTGTCAAACAACATATGCGCATGTTCTAGAGGCGGTACTAGGAACAAATTTTGGTTCTTCTCTTTGCAATTGCATGTAAAGCCTTTCTATGAATCTCCATATTCACAAAAATTATAGCATAAAGATATAAACAATAATAATGAACAAAATAATAAATAATAACTTTTGTTATTCGTCTAGGGAATACTATCTTCACGTATCCCTCAAGGCGACGCACCTAGCGTACTTGACGTCACCACGAAATGATGGTGACCTCCACTAACACCGGCTCCTCCACCGACAACTTCACAGTGGAGGCAGAGGAGGAGACACGCCTTCACCACGAAGCAGGAGGACCAACACCCCACATGCCCGTGATATGTTACGTGGTGTTATGGACGGTACACTAGTAGAGAAAAGCCTATATAAGACATGCTTATAGGAAGCGCATCCCTCAAACACGCGCCTCCACTTAATATACGAGGCGCATGTCAAAAACGGTGCGCTTTAAATCACTAAAATGATCAGGCAGTTGATACGCTAGGGAGTGCAAATCTAGTATCTTATGGACTTCTCTATTAGACTCAACAGTGTGTGGGTCATGAGCGTGGATCCCCGTGGCTTTCCACGTGATTTCTCGAATTTTGTCATCCAGGGTTGATTACCTCCCCCGAAAGTCAAAAAAAGATTCTCGTAAAAAATACAGTCCGCAAAACGGTCCGCCTCCTGCATATTATTACTTGTGGCGCATCCTTGAGGGATGCGTCTCCTATATCGCATGTACGGACTAGATCTGGCTACCCCCACTCGAGGCGCATCGTCTCCATATGCTCCTCGTGTAGTTCAAATACTTGAGGTGCATATGGGACAGATGCGCCTCGAGTAAGTTCTATGGGCCCACTTGTGGTAGGTGCACAACAACTCCGGTTAATTTCACGCAGTTGTTTATACTATTTTTATAGTTCATATTAATTTTAGATTATTTCATAATTCATATTTGTTTTTTTAGTTCCAAAAAAGTGGTCACCAGCAGGATTCGAACCTGGGTTGCCAAGGGACTGGGTGTCTAGCCACTGAGCTACTCATATTGTGATATATAAACACTGCATGTGTAATCTATTTGACTAGGGCATGGAAAGTTATACAAGTCGCATCTTGATGAATGCGACTCGCGTAAGTTTTCCCATCGACCCAAGGTCAGCGCAGCGCGAATCGACTTCTCGTTCCCCTTTCTTTCTCTCTTCTCGCAAGCTCCTGCTCGTCGCCACTCGTCGCCGTCCGATTCACAAAGGAGGATCCAGAAGAAGGTTCGCTCGCCCGCCGCTTCTCTGTATCAAAGAAGAAGGAGTGTTCGCCTGCCCGCCGCTTCTCTGCATGGAAGAAGGAGGAGCCGTCCATCGCTGAACTGTGCACGCCGTCAAGTCCGCAGGTGAGTGTGAGACCCTGGTGCATGGCTCAATAGGATTGATAGGAAACCCATACCAACAAGTTGCAACTTCTTTTCCGGAAGCTCATTCGAAAAGAACTCTAAGGTTAAGCGTGTTTGGCCTAGAGCAATTCTAGGATGGGTGACCGACCGGAAAGTGGGTACCGGGTGCGCATGAGTGAGGACAAAATGCGCAGAAAAGACTAGTGTTGGTCTGTGGGGTTAGTCTAGAGATCCTGTTGAGCTTCCAGAAGTGACAGCCGCCGGTCCGGAGTGACCGGGGGTGTTACAAGTGGTATCAGAGCTGACCATCGCAGTTACATGGGCGTGTGCGGGTCATTGGCGGACATGTGGCGCATGGCGCGTGTGGCCCGTAGTGGACACGGCATGGCACATGTGCCGGCACTGGAAGCAGTTACATGGGCGTGTGCGGGTCAGTGGCGGACATGTCACGCATGGCGCGTGTGGCCCGGAGTGGACACGGCATGGCACATGTGTCGGCACTGGACGCACAGACATGTGCTAAGAGGGGACGTTCCTGGCTTGTGGTTGATCGATGAGGACGTCGATCTTCTAAGGGTGGGTGTATGTGAGACCCTGGTGCATGGCTCAATAGGATTGATAGGAAACCCATACCAACAAGTTGCAACTTCTTTTCTGGAAGCTCATTCGAAAAGAACTCTAAGGTTAAGCGTGCTTGGCCTAGAGCAATTCTAGGATGGGTGACCGACCGGGAAGTGGGTACCTGGTGCGCATGAGTGAGGACAAAGTGCGTAGAAAAGACTAGTGTTGGTTTGTGGGGTTAGTCTAGATATCCTATTGAGCTACCAGAAGTGACAGCCGCCAGTCCGGAGTGACCGGGGGTGTTACAGTGAGCCTCCCCACTCCCTCCCCTGCTAGTTTAGGTTTAGGATTTGGTTTAGTTTAGGTTGAATTTCTAGTGAGGAATTGCAGGGCATGTGTTTTGTGATCCTAGTGAGGAATTGCCCTGTCTAGATTGCATTTCTAGTGAGGAATTGCCCCTGTTTAGGTTGAATTGCTAGTGAGGAATTTCCCCTGTTTAGGTTGAATTTCTAGTGATGAGTCATTAAGTATGTGGTTGTGTTCATCACATATATGAACTCTGTCTAATTGCTTATGTTAGGTTTTGTAAATTCTATCTCGTTGCTGGAGATATGCCCAAGAGGCAATAATAAAGAGGTTATTATCATATCTTCATGCTTATGATAAATGTTTACATACCATGCTATAAAACATTAATACTTGTGTGATTTGTAAACATAAAAGAGTCCCTAGTAAAGCCTCTTGTTAAACTAGCTTGTTGGTTAATATATGATCATGGTTTCCTGATCATGAACATTGAGATGTTATTAACAACAAGATCATATCATTAGGAGAATGGTGTGATGGACATACTCCTATAGATAAGCGTAGCATAAAGATCAAGTCATTTTAATAGTTCAATTGCTATATGCTTTCTGATACATAGTTACCTAATTCCTTTGACCATGAGATCGTGCTAATAACCATCACCGGATGGATGCTTTGATGACATCAAACACCACATCGTAACTGGGTGGCTATAAAGGTGGCATTGATTGTTTGGAAAGTATGTGTTGAGGCACATGGATCAAGAGTGGGATTTGTCCATCCATATGACGGATAAATATACTCTAGGCCCTCACGGTGGAATGTCATCCAATTATATTGCAAGCATGTGACTGGCTCACAAGGGATCACATATCACGGGAACGAGAAAAGAGTACTTATCGGTAATGAGTTTGAACTAGGTATGCAGAGATACCGACGATCAGATCTCGGATAAGTAAACTATCGCGAGACAAAGGGAAATTGGTGTCGTATGTAAGTGGTTCATTCGATCGCAAAGTAATCGTAGAAATTTGTGGGAGCCATATGAATTTACAGATTCCTCTATTGGTTATTGATCGGAGAAGAGTCTCGGTCATGTCTGCATAATTCACGAACCGTAGGGAGACACACTTAAGGATTCAATGTTGTTTAGTAGATATGGAATGTAAGTAGGGAGACCGAATGTTGTTTGGAGTCTCGGATGGGATCTGGGATATCATGAGGAGATCCTGAATGGTTCGGAGAATAAGATTCATATAAGGAAAGTCCAATTCCGGAGTTCGGGAATGATTCCGATGTTTTCATCGGAGAGGTTCTAGAAGGGTCTAGAAGGTTCACTGGACTGGAAGGGGAAGGGAACATGAATGTGTCATGGATAACTGGAATGATTGGATTATGTCCTAGGTCACTTGGTTGGGCATTAGCAAGAAATAAATCAAGCTCCAAATTGAAAGACAAAAGGCAAATTTGAAAAGTCAAACTGGGACAATGTGTCCTCGTGGAGGAAGGAAAGAATACTTCTTTCCCTCCACCACAAGTCAACAAGGAGAGGGAATCGGGGAAGGATTAAAACTCCCCTCTCCCAAGCTGCCCTCCCTCTCATAAATTGAAAGGAGGGGTGCCCCAAGGCCACACAACACTAGCCCCTCCCCACCTAGCCATCGTGTTACCTCCGCCCCCCAGCCCCTCCACCGCCATGCCGCTGCCTAGCGCCACCGCCGACTCGCCATGCCACCCTAGCCGCCGCCGGCCATGCCTCCTCCTCTCCGGCCCTCTAAAACCTAGATCACCGAAAACCCAAGATCCACCATAACCTGCTCCGGCTTAAACCTAGATCACCACATCGTCTTGCTGCTAGAATCACGAGAGGAGAACTACAACCTCCACTGCCTGCTGGAACAAGGGAGAGGAAGGTCTTCATCGAGTACCGAACGTGTGACCGACTGCGGAAGCGCTGCCGGAACGCGGCGCCGGAAGGATCGTCTACGCGATCTTGAGATCGACAAGTGTACGACTACATCACCCACGAGAATCTGCTCTCGTTAAACGCTTTGGAATCTTCGAGGTTGAGTACTCTAATCGACTCGTTGGTACAATCTAATATATTGATCTTGGCTTGTTTGTGTGCATGCGGTAGCATTTTTTTGTTTTCCATGCTACGAACCCCTACAGTGGTATCAGAGCCGTGTCTATATGTAGATCAGTTGCACGAGTAGAACACAATGGTCATTGTGGGCGTTGATGCTTTTTTTCCGATTGATTCTTATGTACTTTGCATCTTGCGGGATAATGGGATGAAGCGGCCCGGGCTAACCTTACATGACATCGTTCATGAGACTTGCTCCATAATTGACATGCAACTTGTATTGCATAAGTGGCTTTGCGGGTGCCTATTTCTCCCACGATAGTGAAGATTCAATTTACAACGGGTAATTGATAATACTAGTATCAACGTTGTGGTTCTTGTTCATAAGTTAGAACGACACTTATTGACAACCCCAAACCACGTAAAACATGCAAAGAAAATTAGAAATGTCTAACTTTGTTTTGCAGGGGTGTGCTGTGATGTGATATGGCTGTGGTTGTGATTATATATGATGTATGCAATGTTCCTTATTGTAAGTCGGCAACCGGCAAGAGCCTTATGGTTGTATTTTAATTTCGTTGATGCTGGTGGACGACAACCATGGAGCGGTTCCATTGACCTTGACGCCACGCTGATGATGATGGAGATCATGTTCGTGCTTGAAGATGGAGATTGAAGGAACAAGAAGAAAGGCCATATCATATCACATATTTTGAATTGCATGTGATGTTAATCCTTTTTATGCATCTTGTATTGCTTATATCGCGACGGTAGCATTATAAGATGATCCCTCTCACAAAATATCAAGTAATAAGTGTTCATCCTTAGTAGACACCGTTGCCAAAGTCGTTGTTTTGAAGCACCACGTGATGATCGGGTGTGTTAGATTCTGCGAGTGTATACAACGGGAGCAAGCCATATTTGCTCATGTGGAAGCTAAGGTTTGATCTTGACGAGCCTAGCATGTACAAACATGGTCTCGGAACACGGAATATCGAAAGGTAAAGCATGAGTCATATACATGATATGATGAACATGATGATTGTTCGCCTTTGAAACTACATCATGTCACGTGATGATCGGACTTCGTATAGTGGATTTGGTTCATGTAATCACTAAAACAATGTGAGGGATATTGTTTTGAGTGGGAGTTCAACAGAAATATGATTAAAAGTTGAACGTTCCTTGGATCGAGCCCGAACTCATCTTGGAATTGGATGTCTGGCGCATTCCACTAGCTAGCGTCCGTGGGGTGTGTCAGGATCTTGCCCTTCTCCGGATCATCTTTCGGCTTCTCCCTCTTCGCGTGCCATTGCATGAGATCTGCTTCCTTAGGGTCTACGAAACACCGTTGCAGATGAGAAGTGATAGGAAAGTACCACACCACTTTTCGTGGAACTTTCTTGTTCCCTCTCTTGTACCATTCCTGGCCGCACACCGGGCATGTGGTTCCATCCTTGTACTCGTTCCGATAAAGTGCGCAGTCGTTGATGCATGCGTGGTACTTCACGTACGGCATGTCTAGTGGGCAAAATACTTTCCTCACCTCCTCGATACTTGGTGGCAGTGTGTTGTCCTTAGGAAGACGAGCGTGCTAGAATTTCATGTGAGCGTTGAAGCTAGTGTCGGTCCATTTGTGCTCCGCCTTCATCTCCAAAGCCTTCAGCATTACACTCAAGCATGTATCCTCGGGCCGGCACCCAAGATACAATGGAGTCCTCCCGTATACCTCCATCTGTGCCAGCTTGGCTTTCTCTCTGGCTGCAGCTTTCGCGTTGGTCATCTGCTTGAGGAGAATTTCTTGAAGATGAGGGTCCCGCAAGGCCGAAGTTAGCGGCGTGTCCTTCATGATGATCGTGTCCGCCGGCATCTCCTTCTTCATGATGATCATGTTCTCCTTCGTCATGATGACCATGTCCAGGAGACCCTTCGTCTTCTCCCCCTCCCCTAGCCTCTTCTTCATCATGGCCACTACCATCTGCCGGCGGCTCCTCATTCACTAAGAAGTCGGGCATGAAACCACACGTGAGAAGGTGAGACTCTAGTTGTCCGGAATCAGGGTTGATCCACTTCCGGTGTTTGCACGTTCGGCACAGACATCTTATCTTCGTCATGTTGTTCTGAACCATATCGGCCACCTCGTCAACCTTGTACCTAACCACCCGGCGTTCGGTCATATGGATGACCATAGTCGCGTACGCGTGAACATAGACCAAATTAAAGAGAGCATGTTAGAACCATGCACACACACACGACACGCACACATATATGCATGATCGCCGGAAAATTTCGGCATGACCTATCCTAAAAGTAGGACGTATGGCTAGTGTAGAAATTCGCCGAAATGGACGTGTATCAACATTGCGGCAAACCTCAATGCACCCGGCGCCAGCAACATGCATTCAAGCACAACACAAAGCTCCTCCAGAAGCAAACATGCATGCATTCAACAAACACAACACAAAGCGAAGGAACATCGTCTCGCCATCGCACACCGCCTGCGGGACCATCTTCACCTACAAAACGTCCATATATACACACCGCGCCGAGACCCGCCAGCCACACAAAACATGCATCACACACAAGTACCCATGCACACCTCACAAATCCACAACCCAAAGGCATAGTGTAGCAAGAGGGTGTGGGATGTGGTACGGTGGAGGAGGAAAGTATGGGTAGGTGCAGTACCTTTACAAAGTAGGAGTAGCTTCCCTCACAAGTATATGAACCAAAGTAGGTCTAGCTATCAACAATGGAGGTGAGTATGAGAAAAATGGAGTGGGAGGGAGTAGAGGGACGAGCTAGTTGGAGGTGGGAAGAAGGGAAAGGGTGGTGGTAGGTAGGAGGGGATGCCACCTTTTTTGATCTGTTTCGCACATTCTGTGGGGCATATGGCAAATGCCCCACAGAATGTCAAAATTCTATGGAGCATATGGCTATATGCGCCACAGAAAGTGAGAATTCTGTGGCGCATATAGTATATGCGCCACATAATTTTGACATTCTGTGGCGCATATAGCCATATGCGCCACAGAATTCTGGCATGCCCATGTGCTGGGTCGGGCCCACATGGGGCCCACAGGAATTCTGTGGCGCATATGGCTATATGCGCCACATAATTCTCACTTTTTGTGGCGCATATAGCTATATGCGCCATAGAATTGCAAGAATTTTGTGGAGCATTTGCTATATGCGCTACCAAAATAATTTTAGTGGAGAATTTTCCCTATATGCGCCACAGGATTGAAATCTACCTATAATCATTTTCCTAGTAGTGTGTTAATCAATGAGATAGTTTATAAGAGAGGCTTAACTAGGAACTTTCTGTTTGTTTATTAAACACACATGTATTAACGTTTCCGTATTAATACAATTATAGGATGCAAAATAAACATCTATCATATACTTGGAATATACATAATAACCACTTTATTATTGCCACTCAGGGCATATTGCCTTCAGTCTCCCACTTGCACTAGAGACAATAATCTAGTTAGATAGTGATAAATCTAACACCCATGGAGTTCTGGTGTTGATCATGTTTTGTTCTAGGGAGAGTTTAGTCAAAGGGTCTGCTACATTGAGATCCGTGTGTACTTTACAAATCTTTATATTTCCATCCTTGACATGCTCGCGGATGGAGTGAAACCAGCACTTAATTTGCTTGGAATTCTTGTGAGATCTTGGTTCTTTGGCATTGGCTCTGGCTCCATTGTTGTCACAATTGATCACCACTGGGTCCAACGTGCTTGCAACCACACCTAGTTCGGTTATGAATTCCTTCATCCAAACTGCTTCCTGAGCCGCTTTCGAAGCAGCAACATATTCGGCCTCCATTGTTGATCCCGCCATCACGGGTTGTTTGGAACTCCTCCAACTAACCGCTCCACCATTCATGAGAAATATGTATCCGGATAGAGACTTAGAGTCATCAGGATTGGTGTCGAAGCTAGCGTCGACATAACACTTAGCGACGAGATCTTCTTCACCTCCGTACATGAGAAACATATCCTTAGTTCTTATCAAGTACTTAAGGATATTCTTGACTTCTATCCAGTGTTCCAATCCTGGATCAGATTTGTATCTAAATAGTTAAACTAATAACATGTGCCACATCCGGTCTTGTACATAGCATGGCGTACATTATAGAGCCTATGGCTGAAGCATAGGGGACTTTGTCCATTATCTCTCTTTCTTCCGTCGTAGCTGGACTTTGAGTCTTACTCAATGTCTTGCCTTGCAACATAGGTAAGAATCCTTTCTTACTCCCGTCCATTTTAAATTTCTTTAAAATCTTATCAAGGTATGTACTTTGCGATAGCCCTATTAGGCGCCTAGATCTATCCCTATAGATCTTTATGCCTAATATGTATGACGCTTCACCTAGGTCCTTCATTGGAAATTTGTTGTTTAGATAACTTTTAGCACTGTTTAAAAGATCTATATCATTTCTGATCAATAATATGTCATCCACAAATAATATCAGAAATGCCACATTGCTCCCACTCACTTTCTTGTAAATACAAGCCTCTCCATAAGTTTGGATAAATCCAAACTCTTTGATCACCTCATCAAAGCAAAGATTCCAACTCCGGGATGCTTGCTTTAGTCCATAGATGGATCGCTGAAGCTTGCATACCTTGTTAGCATCCTTAGGATCGACAAAACCCTTTGGTTGTACCATATACAACTCTTCTTCAATGTTGGCATTGAGGAATGCAGTTTTGACATCCATCTACCATATCTCATAGTCAAAATATTCAGCAATTGCTAACATAATGCTAACTGACTTTAGCATCGCTACAGGAGAGAATGTCACATAGTCAACTCCTTGAATTTTTCGAAACCCTTTTGTGACAATTCGAGCTTTATAGACGGTTATATTACCATCAGCATCAGTTTTCCTTTTGAAAATTCATTTATTCTCCACGACCTTTTGGACGTGAGGTAAGTCCACCAAGGTGCAAACCTAGTTTTCGTACATGGATTCCATCTCGGTTTTCATGGCTTCTAACCATTTGTTGGAATCCGGGCTCATCATCGCTTCTTCATACGTCGCAGGGTCATCAATTTCATCGACCATGAAATTCATAACATGATTTCCGTACAGCTCGGGAGCTGCACGCGTCCTGCTAGACCTGCGAGGTTTGGTAGTATTCTCTTTTGGAGCTTCATGATCGTTATCTTTAGTTCCCTATTCATTTAGTGAAGTCAACTCCGGAACAGCTTCCGATGCTGCGCTACTCGCCATATTATGAAGAGAAGGTTCTACAACCTCTTCGAGTTCTACCTTTCGACTACACACACCTTTCACGAGAACCTATTTCTCTAGAAAGGATCCATTCTTGGCAACGAAGACCTTGCTGTCGGATCTGTGATAGAAGGAATATCCAATAGATACATTGGGTATCCTATGAGACGCATTTTTCCGCTTTGGGTTCGAGTTATCCGGTTGATGTTTCTTCACATAAACATCGCATCCCCAAACTTTAAGAAATGACATCTTAGGTTTGTTTCCAAACCACAATTCATACGGTGTCTTTTCAACGGATTTAGATGGCGCCCGATTTAAAGTGAATGCAACAATTTCTAGTGCATAACCCCAAAATGACAGTGGCAAGTCCGGCAGAGATATCATAGATCAAACCATATCTAGTAAAGTATGATTACGACGTTCCGACACACCATTTTGTTGTGGTGTTCCGGCATATGTGAGTTGTGAAACTATTCCACACTCTTTCATATGTGTGCTAAAGTCGTAACTTAGATGCTCACCTCCACGGTCGGACCGTAGAAATTTGATATTTCTATTACGATGATTTTCCACTTCATTCTAAAATTCCTTGAATTTCTCAAAGGTTTCAGACTTGTGTTTCATTATAACCGTATCTACTCAAATCATCCGCGAAAGTAACAAAAAATGATATCCATCTCGCACCGAAAAACTCATTGGAACACACACATCTGAGTGTATGATTTCCAATAAATCTGTCGACCGTTCCATTGAACCGGAAAACGGCGTTCTAGTCATCTTGCCCATAAGGCATGGCTGACATGTATCAAATGATTCGAAATCAAGTGATTCCAAAATTCCATCCAAATGGATCTTCTTCATGCGTTTAACACCAATATGACCTAGACGGCAGTGCCACATATATGCGGATATATCATCATTAAGTTTAATCCTTTTAGCATCAACATTATTAATATGTGTAACACTATTATCGAGATCCAACAGAAATAAATCATTCATCATCGGTGCATGACCATAAAATATATCATTCATATAAATTGAACAACCATTGTTTTCGGATTTAAATGAATTACCACTGCGCATCAAACTTGATCCGGATACAATGTTCATGCTCAGTGCTGGCACCAAATAACAATTATTCAAGTTTATAACTAATCCCGATGGTAAGTGGAGATGTAGCGTTCCGATGCCTATCACATCAACGCTTGATCCGTTGCCGACACGCATCTTGACCTCACCCCTTGCTAGCGGTCGCTTGTTCTATAGCCCCTGATTCGAGTTACAAATATTAGCAACTGATCCAGTGTCAAATACCCATATCCTACTGCGAGTACAAGTCAAGTACACATCAATAACATGTATATCATATATACCTTTATTTGCCTTGTCGGCCTTCTTATCTGCCAAATACTTGGGGCAGTTGCACTTCTAGTGGCCAGTCCCGTTGCAATAATAGAACTCGGTATTAGACTTAGGGCCAACTCGGGATTTCTTTTCAGGTACGACAACCGGTTTGCCGCCCTTCTTTCCCTTCTGTTTACCCTTCCCGTCTTTCTTGAAACCGGTGGTCTTATTGGTCATCAAAACTTGATGTTTCTTCTTGATTTCCACCTCTGCAGTCTTAAGCATTGACAGAAGCTCGGGCAGAGACTTCTTCATGCCCTGCATGTTATAGTTCATCACGAAGCTCTTGTAGCTAGGTGGCAGAGACTAGAGAACACGATGTATGCCTAAGTCAATGGGAATCGATATTCCCAGGGACACAAGCTTATAGGCGTACCCTGACATCTTGAGTACATGCTCACTAACGGATATGTTCTCTTCCATCATGCAGCTAAAGAACTTTTCTGAAGCATTATAACTCTCTTCAGCGGCATGGGTGTCAAAAATCATTTTCAACTCTCCCATTATATCAAAGGCATTGCCGTTTTCGAAACGCTTTCAAAGTTCTGACTCTAGCCCATAAAATATGCCGCAATGAACTAAGTTGTGGTCCTCCTGACAAGTCTGATAGATGTTCTTTTCTTTGTTAGGGGCATCATCAAGTGGTGGGGGGCCTAGCGGTGCTTCTAGCACATATTGCTTTTGTGCAGCAGAGAGGAGAATCCTCAAATTCATATCCCAGTCGGTAAAGTTGCTACCGTTTGTTGCAAGTTTCTCTTTCTCCATGAACATATTGAAATTAAATGCAGGTGGTGCCATCTATAACAGAATTTGTAAAGTTTAGACTAATTTTATGATAGATCGAGTTCAACTAATCGAAATTAAGAATGAACTCCCACTCAAAAACGACATCCCTCATGCCTTTTTGGTGATTACATGAACCAAATCCACTACACCAACTCCGATCATCACATGAGTCGGTGTAGCTTCAAAGGCGTATGGTCATCATATCTTTCGGTCCGTGCTTAACCTTTTGGTCCGTGTTCCGAGGCCATGTCTGGACATGCTAGGCTCGCCAAGAACCTTAGTATTCGCATGTGTAAACTGTCTTACACCCAAAATATGATCATGGATCCAAGAACACCCGATCACCACGTGATGTCTTGGAGCGGCGAAACATAATTGGTGCATACTTAAGGGAGAACACATTTTTTATCTTGATATTTAAATGAGGGATCATCTTATTATGCTAATAAAACGCCAAACAAGCAATATAAGATGCAACAAACATCACATGTGAAAAATGAAATGATATGGTTCTTGCACTTGATCTCCATCATGTGCATTGTGGTATGATCCTCATCATTCCTTTATGTGTAAGGACAAGGTCTATGAAACTTACACGTTATGTGTGTTGTAAGAGTATTGACTTATACTTTTACGTACAACATCACCATATCATGACACTAGCCTGATGCGTGCTGAACGCCCCGTTGGGAAACCCCAAGTGCAAGGTATGATGCAGCACAACAACAAGTTTTCCCTCAGTAAGAAACTGAGGTTATCGAACCAGTAGGAGGAAGGAAATGCCTCAAAGATGTTGCAAGCAACATGGAAACCTACACAACACAAACTCAAGACTTTGCCCCAACTAACAGTGAGATTGTCAATCTCACCGGTTGCTGTAACAAAGGATTAACTGTATGGTGTGGAAGGTAATGATGGTTTGCAGCAAGTAAACAGTAACAGTGGAAGATGTATCTATGGTAAAGACTGGACCAGGGTCCATAGTTCACTAGAGGTGTTCTACTTAGATAAACAAACATGGCATGCAGGGTAAACAAATTACAGTAGGGCAATTGATAGGACTGAGAAAGGCATAACAATGCAATACTAGACAAAAAGATCCTATGAGATTCAATTGGGCAATACAACAATATATATAGACCCCCATCCAACTGCATCTATGACTAGAAGTCCACCTTCAGGTTATCATCTGAACCCCCTTCATTATTAAGTTGTAAGCAACAGACAACTGCTTTAAGCAAAGTGTGCAAGGTAAATAATCCACTTGTTCCATGAACAAGAGACCGTTGTTTTCTCCCTAGTGGCAACATCACATCTACAACCGAAGAGATTTCTGTCACTTCCCTTGGAAACTAGAGGCATGAACCCACTATCAAGCATAAATACCCCCTCTTGGAGTCACTAGCAAGTACTTGGCCAAGATAGCTACTAACAACGGAGAGCATGGAAGATCACAAACAACAAAGACATACAAATCCATTAATCAATTTGACATAGTAATCTCAATATCCATCGGATCCCCGTAAACACAACATGCATGATTACAAATAGATTAGATCTTGATCATGAACAGAGCTCACAAGATCTATACATGAAAGCACAAAGGAGGAGATACAACCATCTAGCTACTACATGTACTCGTAGTCCAAGGTGGAACTACTCACGCTTCATACCGAAGGCTGGCATGATGAAGAAGAAGGCCTCCGGGATGATCTCCCCTCCGGCAGGGTGCCGGGAAGAACTTCAGATCCCCCTGATCTAGGGACGATGGTGGCGGCGGCTACAGACGGTTTCGTGGAGTTTTGATCGGGTGCCTAGGGTTTCTACATCGGGGGCTTCTTATAGTCGAAGAGGCGAGGCAGGGGGGCCACCAGGGAGGCTGCACCCCCCCAGGCGCAGGGTGGGCCCACCCACACGGCCTAGTGAGCCTCCTCCGACTCGTATTCTGGCTTCATGTTGCCCACGGTAAAATATTGACTTTGGCTTTTGTCCCGTCCAATTCGGAGAATATTGATTTTCTGCCTTTCTGGAACCAAAAACAGGATAAAACACGCAACTGGCACTATGGCAACTTGTTAATGGGTTAGTTCCAGAAAACATATAAAAATAACTCAAAGTGTAGACAAAGCAAAGCAAAGTAGATACTAAACAAGCATGGAATATCAAAAATTATAGATACGTTTCCAGTGTATCAAGCATCCCCAAGCTTAACTCCTACTCGTCCTCGAGTAGGTAAGTGATAAAAAGAATAATTTTTGAGGTGACTTGCACCAACAAAACCAAGATCAAACCATTTGCAAGCATTGAAAGCTGGGATCAAAGAACTCTAAACATGTGCATGAAAGATGGAGTTCTAACAGTAAGACAAAGTAACTGTGCATGCAACATGAAAGACTACAAAACAAAGATCATGAATAACATGCATTGAAAAACTTTTGTTTGTTTCACATACATAAAACATGGCATAGTGGCATTCAGCATGTCACTCATGGAGTAGAAAATATATGCGTAGGACACCTTCAAAGTTCATAAGGGTGACTAGATACATGTAGCATAAGAACAGGCAATATCAACAATATGCATCAATCAATAAGTTTTGGGACACTGCACATAGAACTAAGAATGGCAACTATGCTCTCTTAATGGTGCCTAAAGGTAGAAGGTGGAGACTCAATATAGTAGTGGAAGAAAGGCCCTTCATAAAGGGAAGCAGGGATTTCAAGTTTCAAAAAGAGCTTCCAAAAATTATGGTACTTGTTAGCTTTCAACCCTCATTGCCTCTATCATAAGCATCTGAAGTGATTAAGGTTAAAGTGAACAAACTATGGAGTATATGCTTGACAAATTATAAGTTGGCAATCTCATGTCCCTTGAATACGAGGGCCGCGCCGCATGCTACTCAACTTTAGTCACCTGTAAGTTCTTGTCATAGTAAGTACATGTGTATCATAGAGAACCGCCAACGGGGTACCCCTTTCACATGGTACAACAGCTATCCCATAACCAAAATGACAAGGCAAGCAGACAATGAGCATCTCAGCGATCTTTTTATTTACTATGTGCATAGCTTTTTATTGAGGATGCTTCATAGATAGCTCACTATGGTGATGCTGCAAGTTTCCACCATGATTAGGTGTGGCTTAGGCTAGCGGTCCAGACATTTCTCTAATACAAAATACAAAACTCCATGGACTTACAAGCTCCCTCTTTATTTAACACCGGTGACATCCATAGACAAAAGAGCATGATATCAACTGTGTACAAAGTACAAGTGCAATGTTGAAAACGTTGCCCATGACAGCATGGTTCTGCTAATTCCAACGTATAAGTGCAAGAATATACAACATAGATGACACAATGGTTCAATTTTATTAGTGTCAAAGAATATAAAGTGTTCCATCAAGTTCGTGAGGGCTTTAATCACTAAGTTTTCACATAACAAAATACTTTTTAATTGGAAAATAGCTGAAAACAGAATATACTTGGAATGGTGTAACACACCATGCATAGTAATTTATAGTGGACACTTTGGAATAACTTGGTTTCTTGGAAGTTGGAATCATGAGTAGAGCTTACTCATACAAGTGGAGGCTAGCAAAAGACTGGGAGCAACCAACTAAGAGAGCAATAATGGCCATAATCATGCAGAGCGATAAGACATTACTAATCAAAGCATAGACTGGTACTACAAGTCAAGTACTAAATGATCATAGAGTCTATGGTGACTTGTTCATAGTCATAACATGGTGTGAGCATGTGCCAAATCAACCCAAACAAAACATTAAAGGAGAATACCACAATACTATGCTTTTGTATGCTAAAACAACGCATGATTCTTTCAAGGCACACTAAGCAATCCCAATTGTTTGGAACAAGAAATGCTACAGAAATAATCACTAAGCATAAGGTTAAAACAATACCTAGCATGTCATGCTAAAGTCTAAGCCATAGTCAATGCAAGCTCCTCTTGCACTTTCAAGCAAGAACTTTCTACTCCTTTCCAACACCAATCGACTTATTTGAAACAACACAAAGAGAACGTGGGTCCAAACTACTTTATTCAAGGAAACTAAACAAACTAAGCAAAGCAAACGAAAACTAAGACGCTCCAAGAACAACACAATAGTGTATGAAACAATAAAAATGAATTGTCTAGAAAGACCTGAGCTTTTTATTGATGAAGAAGGGGATGCCTTGGGCATCCCCAAGCTTTGACGCTTGTACCTCTCGGATATTTCTTGGGGTGACACCGGGGTGGCATCCCCAAGCTTGAGCTTTTGTCCATTCTTCATCTCATTACATCATTCTTTCTCTACACCTGAAAATTTTCCTTCATACAAAACTTCACACAATCTTCATTAGCAACATTAGTGTATTCAAAAGATAATAGACCTTTGGGTTTAGCTTTGGAACAAAAAAACTTTTCACTAAAAACACAAGTTACTGTAGCAACTCCTTCAAAAATCTCAATTCCCTAAAAGAGATCTCAAAAAAGGAATCAATAAGAAGCAAATGCAAATAATGGCAGAAATTTGTCAAAATAGACCAGCAGGTAGAAATTGATTTTTTTTTAAAATCTTCTGTTGCTCAAATCAAAAATTGTTGAACTAAGTAATGTTAGCTAACATACTAGGGGATTTATTCGTAAATTTTCAGCTCAATACGAATTACAGAGACTCCTCACAAATTTTTATGGTGGAGGCAGAAATCTGTTTCGGGACAGCAACTCCCCAAATCTTACTTCCCTCTCATTAGAGGTCATTCTTGGCACAAAAAGCAAACAAAAAGGATAAGGAGAGGTCATTACTGAAGTAATAACTTCCAAGACTCAAGGAAACTCTTGGGTTATCTCCCAACAAGTACTTTTCTTTAACACCTTTAAGTTAGGCACCAGAAGCAAGAAATCAAGTATTTTTAAATGAGGAAGCATTAACATCAATACTTGCAAAATCTTCAACTATGAAAGGTATCTCATCCAAATGAGTTTTGGAGGATCCCTTCTCATCTTTCTTTGGTTTACTACTTTCATCAAAAGGATTTTCTGGAACAATCCAATCAAAATTCTTTTCAAAGGCCTCACTACTAGGAAAAGGGCTATATGTAATCCACACATCCGTGGCTCACATGGTTGAAGTGCCCCACGGGTAAAATAGGCGTGGCTCACCTGTGGAAAGTGCCCTACTAGTAACTAGAACAACTGTGGCGCACATGGGGTATGTGCGCCACAGATGTATAAACTTAGTAGTAGGGCACCTTGCCCTAGTGCCCTACGCCTAACTATCCTGCACCAACTCCACACCCCCCTCTGTGGATCGCCTTTTTAGGCTTTACAAAAAATAAAAGAAAATGATAAACACTTCAAAAAAAACTTTTCATATTTAGGTAGATAATGTGGTATAGTTTCTAGGAAAATTAACAAACATGAGTTTTGACTTTTTCTGCAAAAAAAGTCATGCCACGATAAAATGGCCGTAACTTTTGCATACGATGTCGAAAAAAATCGTATAATATACCAAAATGACGAGAACGAGATTTCGCATCCGCTCGCAACCACCTCCGGTCGTTTAGCGATTTTTTAGATTTTCAAAATTCGAAAAGAGTAAAAAGTTACGGTCAAAAGACCGAATTTTCCTGCAGAAAAAAATAAAGGGCAACTTACCCGTAGCGCACCACCACCTAGTGCGCTACGGGTAAGTTGGGCAGGATTCAAAATTTGAATCCCCACCCCGCCCACACCTACCTTTTCCTTTCCCCTTTTCCCTCTTCCTTTTCCTTCTCGCTTCTTCTTCTTCTTCCTTCTCCCTTCTCCTTCTTCCTTCTCCTTCTCCCTTCTTCTTCTTCCTTATCCCTTCTCCTTCTTCCTTCTCCTTCTCCTCCTTCCCCTTCTCCTCTCTTTGGCCACCTTGCTCCGGCGTCCTTTCTCCGTCCTCCTCCTCTCTTTGCATGGTCGCGTCCTTTCTACGGTGGCGCGACGGCGGCCTCCTCCTCTCCTTGCAGCGACGGCAGCACAACGACGGCCTTCTCCTCCTCCTCGCAGTGACAACGGGCGACGGTGGCATCCTTCTCCTTGTAGTGACCTTCCTTCCTACCACCCTCTCTTCCTACCTCCATTTATCCAACCACTCCCTTCCTACCACCTCGATGCCGGCGAGGACTAGAGCGGTCATGACCTCCCGCACCTCCCTGCGGTGGTAGGTCATGGCCACGACCATGCTCCGGCGAGGTGACACGACGGCGGCGATGCACGAACCCGATTGCTTTTGCAATTCAAAACGAGGTTGTTTTTTGCTTTTTTTTGTTTTTTGAAAAATACATCCGTGGCGCACCCTCTACCCCTACCCGTGGCGCACCTGTCTCGACACAACTGTGGCGCACCAGGAAGTGCGCGACGGCTAGGAGATAGCCGTAGCGCGAGGCCCGTGGCGCACTGCTAGTGCGCCAGGGAAGGCCTTTTCAGGTGCGCCACGAATAGGCGTTTTCCTAGTAGTGCCTCATGCATCCCAACAAGCTTAAAGGCTATGTGTATCTTAAATTCCTCTCTAGGCTTAGTTTTATCAGAAGTACCCACAACATATACACATGAGCCTAGAATATTGAAACGCTCAAAGACTTTTTGGCTTCCTTAGCAACATCATGGAACTCTTTGAGCAAAGTTTCAAAAATAAATTCTCTGTTTTCAGCATTCTTTTCTTATTTTAGTTTTAGGAACAAAATTTGCATCATGGGGTTAAGGCTAACAAACCTAGACTCCAACATATGAACTAAATAATCTGCAACATTTCATAATTAGGAGCAAGTTTTGCTATAGATCTATCCTCATGTTTGCTAACATGATTGAAGAATTCTTCAATATTTTCTTTCCCAATTATAGAGCCACTACCTATCGAAAGGTCCTTCAGGGCGGACTTGGGGAACAACATGGTGAGCTAGAGCAAGGTGGCAACTAGAGTAGGAACTAATTTTTTGTGTTTTTGAATAGAGAAAGCAAACCAAACTAGACTAATTTTTTTTGGAGTTTTTCATAAAAAGAGGCAAACAAAACCAATCAAAAGAAACTAAGCAAACTAAAAAAAATTAAAGAGAAAGGTTGTGGAGGACTCCCCTTGTGACGACGTCCTTATCCTTCCCGGCAACGGCGCCAGAAATGTCTTGATGCGTGTTGAACACCCCATTGGGAAACCCCAAGAGCAAGATATGATACAACACAACAGAAAGTTTTCCCTCAGTAAGAAACTGAGGTTATCGAACCAGTAGGAGGAAGGAAACGTCTCAAAGGTGTTGCAAGCAATGTGGAAACCTGCACAACACAAACTCAAGACTTTGCCTCAACTAACAATGAGGTTGTTAATATCACCGGTTGCTCTAATAAAGGATTAACTGTATGGTGTGGAAGGTGATGATGGTTTGCAGCAAATAAAGAGTAACCGTGAAAGATGTATCAATGGTAAAGATTGGACCGGCGTCCATAGTTCACTAGAGGTGTTCTCCTTAGATAAACAAACATGACATGCAGGGTAAACAAATTACAGCAGGGCAATTGACAGGACTGAGCAAGGCAAAACAATGCAATACTAGACAAAAAGATCTTATGAGATTCGATTGGGCAATACAACAATATACACAGACCACCATCCAACTACATCTATGACTAGAAGTCCACCTTTAGGTTATCATCCGAACCCCCTCCAGTATTAAGTTGCAAGCAACAAACAACTGCTTTAAGCAAAGTGTGTAAGGTAAACAATCCTTTCTTTCCATGAACAAGAGACTGTTGTTTTCTCCCTAGTGGCAACACCACATCTACAACAGAAGAGATTTCCGTCACTTCCCTTGGAAACTAGAGGCATGAACCCACTATCGAGCATAAATACCCCCTCTTGGAGTCACTAGTAACTACTTGGACAAGATAGGTACTAACAAAGAGCATGCAAGATCACAAAAAACAAAGACATGATAGAATCAATAAAACAAAACCATTAATCAATCTGACATAGTAATCTCAATATCCATCGGATCCCTGCAAACACAACATGCATGATTACAAATAGATTAGATCTTGATCATGAACGGATCTCACAAGATCTATACATGAAAGCACAAAGGAGGAGATACAACCATCTAGTTGTAGGGTTCGCAGCATAGAAAACAAAAAATTTCTTACGATGGGAACAACTATGTACCAAGATCTATCTACTAGATACAAACAACGGGAAGATGTATATCCGTAGAGAACATACCTTTGAAGACCGACAAAGCTTAATGAGTCCAAACTCGTGGTTGATGTAGACGATCTCTTGCCGATCTCAAGATCGAGAGGAAGTCCTAGCGCCGCAAAACAGCAGCGCATCCGTGCTCGCACACACGTCCGAGGCACCGAGCAACCTCCGCCTCCTCGCTCTAGCGATGCAGCGGAAGCACAACTCTTTATTGCCGAATAGCCACCGAGAACATGTATCTCGCTAGTCCAAGACCATGGGGGATAAATTCTAGAGGGGGAGAGAGATCCTTCACGAGGAGGTGTGAGAGACACGTGAGAGGAGGGGCTCCTTTTATAGGGGAGGGGGACAGCCCAAGGGGCATGTCCGCCGGCCATGGAGGGTGCCCCCACCTCTCCCTCATTCATGTGGGTGGACACTCCACTCACAAAATGGCCCTTTAATTTTCTACACTCAAAAATCCACTCAAATTCCCATTAAATTTCCACCAAATTTAACGCAAACTCTCATTAAATAAAACTCTTTTATTTTATTCAGAATTTTGTCAATTACTTTAATGACAAACATTCACAAATAACCCCTTGCTAGAATTCTATTTCACATGCATAACCACTTTATGCAATTTCACCCGAAAACCTGTTTCGGTATCTAGTGAAATAAATTCCTGCGCTTGTTCATTCTTTCGGCATGAAACTTTTGCTCCAATTGGATGTCGGTGTCTCTTAAGTGTGTCACCCTACGGTTCATGAATAATACGGACATGATCGAGACCCCTCTCATATCAATAATCAGAAGCGGGATCTGGAGACCCATACTGACTCCCACACATTCAACGATGACTTTCTTGTGATTGTCGGAACCTTTTAACGCTAGTATCTTAATCCTTTTGTTTCGCGATATATTACATGTCCGAGATTCGATCATCGGTATCTCCATACCTAGTTTGATCTCGTTACTGACATGCACTCTTTTCTCGTTCCCGTGATATAACATTCTAGTGATCAAATCACTTGCTTGCAAGCTAATCAATGTGATATCACCGAGAGGGCCCAGAGCATATCTATCCGTCATCGGGATGAACAAATTCCACTCTCGATCCATGGGCCTCAACATAACACTTTATTAGTTCTGAATCCATCTTTATAATCACCCTGTTACGGTGTGACGTTTGATGTTATCAAGAAACTATTCCGGTGTTAGTGATTGACATGATCTCATGGTCTAAGGATTAGGATCACTTCGTAAGTTTTTATAGAAATATAAACTCAATGACTTTGATCGTAATGCTATACTTCGGATGAATGTTCATCACACCATTACACTAATGTTGTGATCCCGTTATTAACAACATCCAATGTCCATGATCAGGAAACCTTGATCATCTTGTTAATCAACGAGCTAGTTTATAAGAGAGGCATAACTAGGAACTTCCTTTTTTTATTAAACACACATGTATTAACGTTTCCGTATTAATACAATTATAGCATGTAAAATAAACATTTATCATAAATAAGGAATACGATAATAACCACTTTATTATTACCTCTCGGGCATATTCCCTTCAGTCTCCCACTTGCACTAGAGACAATAATCTAGTTTGAGAACCTTGCGTATTAAACACTTATGGCTTTCCGGTGTTCCATATACACAATTGCAAGTGGTTAACATAATCTACGGATCTGACGCTTCAGGTCCGTGTGTATTTGCATGTCTTTGCGTCTTCACGCATCACTCATGCTCCAATGAGATGGCATTGTATAAATTTGGTCTTTCGATGAGACCTTTAGTTCCTTGGGGTTAAAACACGTCGATACTATTGTCATACAATATATCTTTAGTGTTAGCCCATTGCGAACCACACCTTAGTTTGATAACAAACTACTTGACACAAATTCCTTCCTTTGCTGCTACTATAGCAGTCATATACTTAGCCTTTTGTTGTAGTATCTGTCACAATGTCTTAACTTTGGAATTCATCCAAATCCATTATGGAAACTTTCTCTCCATTTCATTATGCCACCCATAGTTTAAATTGAGATAAACTTAATTTGTATATTGTGACAAAACTAGTATCAATGTAACGCTTTACAATGAACTATTTGTAATTGTTTGTCACCTCTACACAAATATATTCTTAGTTCTTTCAAAAAGATCATAAGAATATCCTCACTATCGTCCAATGATCATTTTATGATTCATTCTGGTATATGCTCATAACACTTAGAGCATAGGACATATCTGGATGTGTACATATCATGGTATGATTGATCAAAACATTCTCGTGATTTCACTCATCAAGTGTCAAATCACTTGAATCTTGTTTCACTTATCAAGTGTCGATACACTTGAATCTTGATTCAATTCCTTTCCATGCAACAAGAACTGTTTCTTGTCGTTTCTATATTGAACTCCTTCAATATCTCATATATGTACGTTTGGCACAACCATATTAGCGTCACAGTCTATCCACTATAGACATTCATGCTAAATATTCGGGTTTTGCCTAAGTATTTCATCGAAATGAAATTCTTAACCTTTGGTCAATAAAAGATACATCATTTCTAATCAACAAGATGTCTTCCACATAATGTATTAGAAATATGTCTCAGCGCTCCCACTTAATTTCTTGCAAATGCAAGCATCTTCATCGTCTCCTGATGAAAACTCCTTTTCATTAAGGTGAAGATTCCAACTCCACGATGCTTACTTCAACCATTGAATTTTGCATGCCCTTTTAGCATCCTTTGAATTTTAACAAAACCCTTTGGACCGTGTCATGTACACGTCCTAGGTAACCATTCTATTAGAAGAATTTTGTTTTGTTTATTCATCTACCATATACCAAATTATATGTAGTAGTTGCTAGTTTAATCCGTCCATACTAAATATCGCTATGAAAGATCAAATCTTGTCATAGTCAACTCCTTGAACATTGTCGTAAAATACTTTACGACATGTCGACTATTTCATAGATGTGAAACATCCATGTCTGTTTCTTTATAGATCCAAATACGACCGATATGTTTTTACACCTTTCCGGAGGGTCTTCCAAGTTCAAAACTTGATTTCTCGTGTATGGAACTATCACGGATTTTATGGCTTCAAGCCATTTGACGGAGTCAGGGCCCACCATTGCTTCTTTGCATATAGTCGGTTCATCATTGTCAAACAATAATGATTTACTCTCAAATCTTAGTATTTGATTGTTTATTTGACAGACTTGGTTCAATAAGAACTTAGATCTCCATGACCACAAACTTTGAGGCACATAAGCTATGAGCATTATGGTAGCCTCTGGAACCATTTTCGGCGCTGCGCAACTCAGCACATTTAGCTAAGGTTCGTTAACCTTATCAAAGTTCTATTGTCCTCCCACTTAACATTTATGAAAAATTCCTTCTTCAAGAAACTTCATATTTCAAGCGACAAACCCCTTTGTCCTTGGTGTTATGGAGGAATAACCAATTGTTATTCGAAATAACCTACAAAGACATGCTCATCCGACTTCGGTTGTAAACATCTTACTTATTGTTAGCATACCAAAATTTAAGAAATGACAACTTGGGTTTAACCCCAAACCATAACTTCCATGGTGTCATTTCAACGGATCAAGATGGAGCTCTTTTCAGTGTAAAAGCGGTAGTCTCTAAAGCTTTAATCTTTTAAAACATAATGGCAGTTTTATAAATAACACCTTTGATCCAACCATGTCAAACAAGGTTTCATTACAAATCTCAAACACTCCATATTTCTATGGTGTTTCGGGATATGTAAATCTAGGTGTTTTGCTACTTGCAACTCACATAAATCCCTTTATGATAAAATCATAATTCATTTATTTTCTTGTTACACTTGTAACTCAAACAAATCCCTTATGATAAAATCATAAACCATTTATTTTCTTGTTACAATGATTTTCCACTTCATCTTGAAAGTCTTTGAAAACGTTTTTCAAATATTTCATACTTCTTTCTCATTAAGTGAATATTCACTCAAATTTCCGGAGAAAGCATATGAAGTTGAAACCCATCACTTACGACTACACATAATGGAATACATACATCGATATGTATAAATTCCAATAATTTAGTCGTTCGTTCTTCTTTGGCCTTTGAACGAAGTTTTAATTATCACGTGGAAAGTCTCACAAGCGTCACTTGATCAAATCAAAGACTCCAAAAATCCATGAATATGGAGATTCTTCATGTTTTCTTTCCAATATAATTTAAACATCGATGTCACTTCGTAAGTGATCTTTCAATCATTTGTCTTGCGACATTTTAGCATTAGGTTTTATGTATGTGATTTCTCCAACTAGATTTGTAAATCATCCATCTTATATGGAATACGGTAATTATTTGAACAACCTTTGTTCTCATAATACCTGATTCAAATAACAATTATTAAAACAAATCTTGAAGTCAAGCTTTGATGTCAATAAGAAATACAAACAACGGTTTGTTTGTTTTCGATGAACATCATCACATATTCTCTTGCTAGTTACTTAGGCCATTGTGGTTCATAAATTGTGTTGTTCCGTATGAAATTTCATACCAACCAATTCGGTATCCAATACCTAAGAACCACATTGTTTAACAAGCAAAGAATACAACCATAACATGTATATCATCCATATACCTAAATTGGATATTTCCAATCATTTCTTTTCTGCCAAATATATTTTATAGATTCTCTATAGCATTTCCTCTTTCCTTTTAAAAGAATTTATCAACATCAACAGTGGCGCCATATACATGACACATAGTCCAAAGCGTGTATATTCAAATAATAATACCTTTGGATTTGCACTTTGAAGTAGATCACCATCATCAAAATGATCGGTATTCTTTCAAAATCCATTCTTTAGTAATCTTTTAGTGTAGTAAACACTTTACATACATCTTCTATTCATCCTTATCATGACGACTTTCATGATCAAGCTACTGTAGCTTATAAAGGCGAATCATGAGTATAACATTACTTTCCAAAACCCTTTTGGATGATTAGGATGTCTAGCATCTCCAACCTTCGTAAATTCTCATCCAATATGAGAACATATATTATACTCTATCATATTGCAACCAAAACATTGTTTCAGATATCGTTATATCTGCCACACATGATGGTTTCTGAAACAATTCTTTCAGCTCCTAGATAAACTTGATATTAAAACAATCAAGAATCATGGAGGCAAACATGATACTTAAGATACTAACACTGGAATTGTTACTCTCGATTTAATACCAACTATTAAATTTCACGGAGTAAATAGAGTTTGTTGAAAGTTTGCAATAGTACTTTAAACTTTAGATTGACACTCAACACAATACGATACCAGTTTGTAAAGTATATATCTAGAATTCTATAGTTCTATTATCTCAATTACAACTATGCATAAGGTGGTGAACGAATGCCAATGACTACAACAAATTATGCAAATTCACTTTGATTTAATTTATGATAAATTGAGTTCTACTAATCCAAATTAGAAATGAACTCCCACTCAAAAACGACATCCCTCGTGTCTTTTTGGTGATTACATGAACCAAATCCACTACACCAAGTCCGATCATCACGTGAGTCGGTGTAGCTTCAAAGGCGAGCATCCGTATGGTCATCATATCAAAACATATGACTCATGCTTAACCTTTCGGTCCGTGTTCCGAGGCCATGTATGTACATGCTAGGCTCGCCAAGTAAGAACCTTAGTATTCGCGTGTGTAACTGTCTTACACCCGAGATATGCTCGTGGATTCAAGTACACCCGATCATCACGTGATGTTTTGAAGCGACGAAACATTGTCGGTGCATACTTAAGGAAGAACACATTCTTATCTTGATATCTAAATGAGGGATCATCTTATTATTCTAATAAAACGCCAAACAAGCAATATAAGATGCAATCAAAACATCACATGTTTATAAGTGAAATGATACGGTTCCCGCATATGATCTCCATCATGTGCACTGTGGTATGATCTCTATCATACCTTTATGTGTAAGGCCAAGGTCTATGGAACTTACACGCTATCTGTGTTGTAAGAGTATCATCTCATACTTCTACTTACAACATCACCATATCATAACACTAGCCCAGCAACAATCTAAACTAGACGCCTTTAATTTATCCATTGCAAATTTTACGTGGCTTAGGGCTTTCGAAGATAGAACCGTTCTTACCTACGAACATGAACCACAACGAGGATAACCAAATTGGTGACAACCCGTTGCAAATTAGATATTGACTATAGTAGGAGAGACAGGCACCCGATAGCCACTTATGCAAAACTAGTTGCATGTCAAGTGTGGGACAGGTCTCATGTGCGAGGACATGTAAAGTTTGTCCGGGCCGCTTCATCCCACTATACCACCAATATCCAAATTACAACTAAGAAGCAATAAAATGATCATCATCACCCACATACTCATATGTGTACTACCCGTGCAAAGTATCTACGCATAGATCCGGCTCTGATACCACTATAGGGTTCGCAGCATAGAAAACAAAAAATTTCCTACGATGGGAACAACTATGTACCAAGATCTATCTACTAGATACAAACAACGGGCGGATGTATATCCGTAGATAACATACCCTTGAAGACCGACAAAGCTTAACGAGTCCAAACTCGTGGTTGATGTAGACGATCTCTTGCCAATATCAAGATCGAGAGGAAGTCCTAGCGCCGCAAAACAACAGCGCATCCGTGCTCGCACACACGTTCGAGGCACCGAGTAACCTCCGCCTCCTCACTCCAGCGATGCAGCGGAAGCACAAGTATTTGTTGCCGAATAGCCACCGGGAACATGTATCTCGCTAGTCCGAGACCATAGGGGATAAATTCTAGAGGGGGAGAGAGATCCTTCACGAGGAGGTGTGAGAGACAAGTGAGAGGAGGGGCTCCTTTTATAGGGGAGGGGGCAACCCAAGAGGGCATGGCCGCCGGCCATGGAGGGTGCCCCCACCTCTCCCTCATTCATGTGGGTGGACAGTCCACTCACAAAATGGCCCTTTAATTTTCTCCACTCAAAAATCCACTCAAATTCCCATTAAATTTCCACCAAATTTAATGCAAACTCTCATTAAATAAAACTCTTTTATTTTATTCAGAATTTTGTCAATTACTTTAATGACAAACATTCACAAATAACCCCTTGCTAGAATTCTATTTCACATGCATAACCACTTTATGCAATTTCACCCAAAAACCTGTTTCGGTATCTAGTGAAATAAATTCCTGCGCTTGTTCATTCTTTCGGCATGAAACTTTTGCTCCAATTGGATGTCGGTGTCTCTTAAGTGTGTCACCCTACGGTTCGTGAATAATGTGGACATGATCGAGACCCCTCTCGTATCAATAATCAGAAGCGGGATCTAGAGACCCATACTGACTTCCACACATTCAACGATGACTTTCTTGTGATCGTCGGAACCTTTTAACGCTAGTATCTTAATCCTTTTGTTTCGCAATATATTACATGTCTAAGATTCGATCATCGGTATCTCCATACCTAGTTTGAGCTCGTTACCGACATGCACTCTTTTCTTGTTCCCGTGATATAACATTCTAGTGATCAAATCACTTGCTTGCAAGCTAATCAATGTGATATCACCGAGAGGGCCCAGAGCATATCTATCCGTCATCGGGATGAACAAATTCCACTCTCGATCCATGGGCCTCAACATAACACTTTATTAGTTCTAAATCCATGTTTATAATCACCCTGTTACGGTGTGACGTTTGATGTTATCAAGAAACTCTTCCGGTGTTAGTGATTGACATGATCTCATGGTCTAAGGATTAGGATCACTTCGTAAGTTGTTATAGCAATATAAACTCAATGACTTTGATCGTAATGCTATACTTCGGATGAATGTTCATCACACCATTACACTAATGTTGTGATCCCGTTATTAACAACATCCAATGTCCATGATCAGGAAACCTTGATCATCTTGTTAATCAATGAGCTAGTTTATAAGAGAGGCATAACTAGGAACTTCCTTTTGTTTATTAAACACACATGTATTAAAGTTTCCGTATTAATACAATTATAGCATGTAAAATAAACATTTATCATAAATAAGGAATACGATAATAACCACTTTATTATTGCCTCTCGGGCATATTCCCTTTACTAGCTACTACATGTACCCGTAGTCCAAGGTGGAACTACTCACGCTTCATACCCGAGGCTAGCATGATGAAGAAGAAGGCCTCCGGGATGATATCCCCTCCGGCAGGGTGCTGGGAAGAATTTCAGATCCCCCCGATCTAGGGACGATGGTGGCGGCGCCTACAGATGGTTTTGTGGAGTTTTGATCGGGTGCCTAGGGTTTCTGCATCGGGGGCTTCTTATAGGAGAAGAGGTGAGGCAGGGGCCACCAGGGCGGCTGCACCCCCCCAGGCGTGGGGTGGGCCCACCCGCGTGGCCAGGGGTGTCTCCCCCTGGTGAGCCTCCTTAGTATCGTATTCTGGCTTTGTATTGCCCACGGTAAAATATTGACTTTGGCTTTTGTCCCATCCAATTTCGAGAATATTGATTTTCTGCCATTCTGGAACCAAAAACAGAAAAAAAGGCAACTGGAACTGTGGCAACTTGTTAATAGGTTAGTTCCAAAAAACATATAAAAACACCTCAAAGTGTAGACAAAGCAAAGCAAAGTAGATACTAAACAAGCATGGAACATCAAAAATTATAGATACGTTTTCGACGTATCATAGCCCAGCAACAATCTAAACTAGACGCTTCTAATTTATCAATTGCAAGTTTTATGTGGCTTAGGGCTTTCGAAGATATAGAACCGTTCTTACCTACGAACATGAACCACAATAAGGATAACCAAATTATTGAAAACTCGTTGCAAATTAGATATTGACTATAGTAGGAGAGACAGACACCCGCTGGCCACTTATGCAAAACTAGTTGCATGTCAAGCGTGGAACATGTCTCATATGCAAGGACATGTAAAGTTTGTCCGGGCCGCTTCATCCCACTATGCCACCAATATCCAATGTACAACTAAGAAGCAAAAAAATGATCATCATCGCCCACATATACATATGTATACTACCGGTGCAACGCATCTACGTATAGATCCGGCTCTGATACCACTGTAGGGTTCGCAGCATAGAAAACAAAAAATTTTCTATGATGGGAACAACTATGTACCAAGATCTATCTACTAGATACAAGCAATGGGCGGATATACATCCGTAGAGAACATACCCTTGAAGACCGACAAAGCATAATGAGGTTGTACTTATGGATGATGTAGACGAACGCTTGCCAATCTCATCAAGATCGAGAGGAAGTCCTAGCGCCACAAATCAGCGGCGCATCCGTGCTCGCACACATGTCCGAGCCACCGAGCAACCTCTGTCTCCTCGCTCCATCGATGCAGTGAAAGCAACAGCTCTTTCTTGCCGAAAAGCCACCGGGAACATGTATCTCGCTAGTCCGAGACCATGGGGAATAAAAACTAGAGGGGGAGAGAGATCCTTAACGAGGAGGTGTGAGTGAGAGAGAGGGAGAGGGGCTCCTTTTATAGGAGGGAGGGGGCACCCCAAGGGGTGGCCGCCGGCCATGGGGGCTTCCCCCACCCCTTCCTCCATTATGTGGTGGAACCTCCACTCACAAAAATGTCCCTTCACTTCTCCACTCAAAATCCCACTCAAAATTCCCATTAAATTTCCACCAAATTTAATAAAATTTATCTTTAAATAAAACTCCTTTTATTTATCATAATTTTGTCAATTACCATAATAGACAAACATTCACATATAACCCATTTCTAGTATTTTGTTTCACATGCAGAAACACTTTCAACAATTTCACCCGAAAACAGTTTCGCTGACTAGTGAAATAAATTTCTGCGCTTTGTTAATCTTTTCAGCATGAAACTATTTGTTCTAAATGGTGTCGGTGTCTCTTAAGTGTGTCACCCTACGGTTCACGAATAATGCAGACATGATCGAGACCCCTCTTGAATCAATAATCAGAAGCGGAACCTGGAGATCCATACTGACTCTCACACATTCAACGATGACTTTCTTGTGATTGTGAGAACCTTTTACGCTAGAATCCTAATCCCTTTGTCTCGTGATATATTACATGTCCGAGATTCGATCGTCGGTATCCTCATACCTAGTTTGATCTCGTTACTGATATGTACTCTTTTCTCGTTTCCGTGATATAACATTCTAGTGATCAAATCACTTGCTTGCAAGATAACCAATATGATATCACCGAGAGGGTCCGGAGTATATCTATCCGTCATTGGGATGAACAAATTCCACTCTTGATCCATGAGCCTCAACATAACACTTTAGTAGCACTGAACCCATCTTGATAATCACCCTGTTACGGTGTGACGTTTGATGTTATCAACAACTCTTCCAGTGTTAGTGATTGACATAATCTCATGGTCTCAGGATTAGGATTACTTCGTATGATGTTATAGCAATATAACCTCAATGATTTTGATCGTAATTCTATACTTCGGATGAATTTTCATCACACCATTCCAATAATGTTGTGACCTTGTTATTAACAACATCCAATGTCCATGATCCATGATCAGGAAACCTTGATCATCTTGTTAATCAACGAGCTAGTTTATAACAGAGGCTTAACTAGGAACTTTCTGTTTGTTTATTAAACACACATGTATTAACGTTTCCGTATTAATACAATTATAGCATGCAAAATAAACATCTATCATTTACTTGGAATATACATAATAACCACTTCATTATTGCCTCTCAGGACATATTCCCTTCACAAGGAAGTACGGTTTTTTCCTTCATCAAGAAATACCTGAACTTGCCAACAAACATCCAGGTTTTTTGGAAGGGGAGAAACATTGCTACAGTGGGAGTCATATTTGGCATAGCAAGCAATATAGGAGTCCAGGTCACCTACAACTGGAATATGGTGGTGACGAAGACCAAGATGAAAGAGGGTGAAGTCTTCATACTCTGGTTTCGTGGGTGCTCGTAGAACGGTATCAAGCTGATCCTTAAAAGGGTCGAGTAGCTATGTAGTAAACTTTCTGTAATATGTTAGTCGGACATCTAGTGAACAAAGTTGTGTCCGATTTCTTTTGATGATGTCCAGGTTCTTATGGATAGTTTGGAGAATAGGGAATTATTCTCCATATATATAAGCCTTTCTTCACTAAGCCTTTCTTATGTAATAGAGTTGGTTATACTATGTTTTGGCCAATTGCAACTTTCTGGAAATTCTGTGATGTGTATTTTGGGCTGTATAATAACTGTGTATTGTGTATTCTGGACTGTATTGTGGTTCTGTAAAATTTAAATTTCGAAATTTCTATTTGAGGCGTATCTATATACTTATGTGAGGTGCATTAGGGAGGCGCTTTGTATAAGCTACATATGTGAGTCGTATTATTGATATGCGCCTCGCATATGAATATTATACAAGGCCCATCCCTAATACGACTCGCATAATACTTGAGTCGTGACGCTCGAGGTGCATTCCTAATGCGACTCTAATTACTTTTCATATGCGTCTCGAGTAGGCTTTTCGCTAGTAGTGGTAGAGCCCTTAGATCCGCTTCGATCTGCGCTCTAAGCGTGATCAATGCTTGGTGTAGCAATTTTGAAGATATGAGTGCCTACTACATTTATAGAGAAGCCGGGGGTGGCAGGAAGGCGGATAAATGGTATGAAAGAAAAGCAGGAAAAGAAAAGAAAAGGGGAGACAAATCACACATAGTTTAGAAGAAATAAACGATCACCAAAGAGCCACGGAAAACACACGGTCATACTTGTCAAAACCATTTGCGCTTTATCGCACACAATTCCATAGTTCAAGATCGTGTGCAATATTTTCGCGGCGCGGTGGCTAGAAGACTTGCTAACGGTCGAAATTTTATGTTGTCAGCGTTTTTCCGCACCGTACATGGAGGCATTCCATGAGCGGGTGGCTAGAAGTTAATAGTTTTATATTTCGCACTTTGATACTAACAGATAATCAGATGACATCCTTGGAGTTTTCTTAGTGAGGAGTGGAGTTAGCTGACCAAAATTAGGAATGTAGTACTCCCTCCGACCCATATTAGTTGACTCCAATTTAAATGTATCTATCACAAAAATATGTCTAGATACATCCAAATTGACAGGCCCGGGCCCATAGTGGTGCCAACTGTGCCAGCAGCACAGGGCCCATTATTTTGAAGGGCCCAAAATTTTGTATATGTATACGTAGACCGCACTGCTGCTGCGCGCTAGGTTGTTTCTCACGCGGGCGCGGGCTGGCTGCATCGCTGTGCTGCTGGGCTGCATGGCTGTGCTTCTGCTGGACGAGTCCTGGTCGGCGATCGATCGCGTCAAATCCTCCACAGTTTCCAGACCTGCTGACGCATGCACAGAACGACGAGCGACGAAGAGGACAGACGCGGTGAGCCGGCTACGAGGCGACAAGGTAGCAGGTGACTCAAACTCTTCGTCTCCTTAATCATCATCGGCTGATTGTAAAAACAAATACTTCCAATTAGTTGACTGATATTTGTCTAGATTTGAATGTATTTAGTATTAAAATATATTTAGATATATCTGAATCTAGAAAAATCTAAGTCAAGTAATTTAGGTCGAGGAAGTACTTCTAATTTCGGATCATATTCATAATTTTAGTTTTTTTTCTCTTGTATCTTCTATTTCAATAATACTCACTCAACATAGGAAAACATCAGTCTGGTTCTCAGAAGCGTAAGTGAAAAGAAAAGAAACGAAATTTAATTAAATCTCATAAAGGTGCCATGGACAAGTTTATTATAAAAGAAGTATCAAAAATGTATTACAAATGAAGAAACTCGTGCTCATTATCTTGATCATAAGATCCAAAATGGATTGCTACACTTGCTTGCTTCTGCTATTAAGGCCAAAATTCTTAAGAAAATAAAGAGTTTAAAGTAATGCAAGCGAAGTGTTGGAAAAGATTGATTATCAGGATATCATTAAACATTTTATTTTGAAGAACACAAAAATAATGATGATGTTCAAATAAACATTATGCAACTTCAAGTTATATAGGTATGATTATCAATTTATGCAACTGTTACGCATAATATTATGTCATATATATTAGAAATATTTATTTGTTCAAATTTTTGTATAAGATAGGGCCCCTTTTAGATTTTCGGACAGGGCCCCGGATTTTGCCGGCCCGGTCCTGATATCATGGATGTTGTCCATGGCGGGCATGCTTCTTAGCATCTTTCTTCTTGTAGTGCTCGTGGATTGCGAAAGCAGAGCTGGCGCCGGCGATGGTGGCGGCGATCTCCTCCTTGATTCTGTGCGACCGGGCATGTTCTGGATCCTTCTTCGCCTTGTGCTTCTCATGCTATATTTATCAACAATCGTTTGAAATTTAGGTCACCAGAGTTAACTGTACTATTGCTGTAACAATTCGAGTTATACACATACAATAACTACAAGTATGACTGAGATAGCCATGATATAATTATTAGTTAATGACGGAAATCATCAAGTCGATGATTATTAAGTAGCCTGAAGTATAGTGTGTACCCTTGCGTAGGCTCCAGCGGTGACGGCGCCGAGCTGAGCGAGCTGCTCCATATGCTTGTGGTGCTTCTCCTCCTTTCGGTGGTCGCCTCCGACGGCTGCCTCGGCTTTGCTGGTGTTGCTGGTGTTGCTGTGGCGCCCCATAAGCAATCAGCTTACTGGTCGACAGATCTCTGCAATAATGGAAGCAGTGTCTGGTGCGATCGATGGGTATGTAGGATCTGTGTTGTTTGTGATCGATGTGTTTGACGTCAGGGAAAATGTTGTGTTTATATATAGTTGGCTGGGACGACGGATATAGTGTTTACTGGACGCAGTGTGTGGCTTGGACGACGGATGCAACACGAACGCGTTTTCAAAACTTTGACGTGCGTGTAACCAGTACAACTCCCTCATTTTTTCTTTGCTTGCATGCAAAGTTACGCCCATGCAAAGGCAAAGTGATGAAAGTGACATCCTGCTGCCTAGGCGAGTTCTACATTCAGATGGATTTCGCTTTCACCCATGCGTGTTGCTCCATTGCTCTCTTGTTTTCAAAGACGACCAGGCTGTTTGCTACTTTAACCGCGTTCGTGGTCGTCGGCACAACACGGCTAAGGGTTGTTTTCACCTTGACAGAGAGCTCCATGGAATCATTACAGTCTAGGGATAATCAAGGAAGCATCTCCGAAATAAAAAGTTGTTTCGGTTAGCACTTAATATCACGATTACATGATTTAACAATTATAACATTGTTGGCCATCCATGAAAGTTGGTTTAGAGCTCCATGGAATGATAACATGGCTGAGATGATCTGGTTGCTGAACCATGTAACTTTCTGCCTATTTTATATTCTCCTTGGTTGTACAGAACGTTAACGAGCCTTTTCCTTGTGACTTTCACAGATTTCCACACTCAAAAAAATAAAGGAGGAATGATACATCAAGGGTGGAGCCGTAGACTACCAAAGGAATGCTATAAATAGTTAAATAACAAAAAAATGTAGCCTAGCATGAATATATGAGATCAGTGGTGGTGTCCATGGTGGCCGTGCTTCTTTGCATCTTTCTTCTTATGGTGCTCGTGGAAGGCAAACCCGGCACTACCCACCGAGATGGCGGCGGCCACCTCCTCCTTTATCCTATGTGACTGGGCGTGCTCTGGATCCTTCTTCGCCTTATGGCGGCGGCCACCTCCTCCTTTATCCTATGTGGTGCAAGTGCATTTATACAACAATGCAGAGTTGTTGTTAAAGATCGCGTCTCGATCACCGTTCGAGAGTGGCATAATCCCAAAGAGGCGGAAGCGAGGAGTGATCTGTATATCGACGAAAGGTACAAAGAGGGTTTTTTAATGACCGCATGGCACATTTCAAGCTGCCAGAATGTGAGATTGATACCGAGACGGCTGAAATGAGGAAGAAAGTCAAGCAGTTTGCTCTTAACAAGATGGCCGAACTATTCAAGAACTAGAAGAAAGCATTATGGCTAAACTATAAGAAGGACAAGGAAACTCCAAAATTTGAAGGCTATCTAGCGAAGCAGCAGCATTACTGGGATGTATTTGTGGAGTATAGGAAGTCAGGAATTGCAAAGGAAAAGTCAGAAAAAAACAAGGTAAATGCTGTGAAAAATAAATATCACCATAACATGGGGTCAGGGGGCTAGGCTACTGCCATGCCAAAGTGGGATGCAAAAGAGAAAGAGCCGTCTGCTAAAGGTATCATTCCAGAACCAATTCACAAAGAATGGGATTTGAGGGCAAGAAATTGGTTCCTTGGGCATGGGAGTGAGTATGACGAACTTACATGGGACCTTCTTTGCAGTGACGGGATTAGGTTTCCCAGGAATACATGGCTGAAAGTGGTGAAAGATATTAAAGAGGGGATAACAAAGTTCCATCCCGATAGAGAGAAAGACTTCCTGACCTTGCTCCTCGGGAATAACAAACACGGAGGACGAGTCCGAGGCCTTGACTTTAGTTGCACGTGAGAGACTGGGTTTCCTAAGGACCAAGGTACTTATAGAAGCCAAGCAAGAGCAAAGAAGCGACGGGAGGAGGAGGGAGGGAGACAAGTTCAACCAGCTGCTAGCAAGAGTTGAGAAGCAGCAGCAGCAGATCGACGAACTTAGAGGGATAGTACGCCTGCAAGATCCTCCACTCGATATTACCACCAACCCATCTCAGCGGAGAAGCAGCGTGACTGAATTGATGGTCCCGTCTAACGATGCAAGGATGAGAGATGGCGGTCGCGGCTACCCGCGGATGGAATCAAGGAACAGATATCTTGTGAGCTCCATCACAAGTTGAAGAACATATCCATGAAGGTAGCGGTCGGATGTGCTTTACCTTGTCCACCTGACGCACGTTGGCATGGCCGTGAGATTCTACCTGGCTATGCTAAAGTCGGGGTGGATCAAATCATAACGGAGTGGGAGTCACTGAAACTTGACATCCCTGGACCTGAAGGTGAGAGGACACTCGGAGAGGTACTGAGTGGTATCATTCTATGGGACAAGAACCACATCAAGTTTCTAGGCTCGGCCCCAAGGCCAACACCGCCTCCGAGTCGTCGCAGGTCACCTTCACCTCCATCACCCCCAAGAAGCCCACCCCATGATGACTATGATCACCACATCGCGAGTCCATCTCGATCTCCGCCGCAGGTTCACCAGTCTTCGCCGCCCGCTAAGGATAATAAGCGAAAGCGTGCTCCGTCAATGAGTACTAATCGGTGCAGCAGCCCAATAAGGAAATTTTCACTCCTCCCAACAGTGCCTCATAAGAATCTTCACATCATACCTTACGATCGTACTGGCGCGGAAAATGCAGCGATCACAAAGGCCGAAGTTGCTGCGCATTTTGAAAAGAAGAAACCCGAGCCCGCTCTGGTGTATACCGAGAAGCAAAAGGCATATGCACTTGATTTTCTGAACACAAAATCGCAATATGAGTTGTACCATAAGCCAGATGACTATCTACGCATACTTCAGAAAGAAGTGACGAAGAGCAAATCACGTAAAAGTGCAAGCGAAAAAAAATTAGCAAGTGCATGTGCACGCGGGAGCAAAACAGCAAGCAATAAAAGATCAGACATTCCCCTTCTCGAACAACAAGCCAAAAGATCGATCGCACCCCTCAAGGTGTTTTCCGAAAATGTTCCCCAACCACTAGATATGGAAGCAGCTGTGGAGTTGGCGGCCAGTATGAAAGTTAGTATTGTTTAATTGTTAGGCTCCCAAGACGACCTTCTATCCAAGGCAGTTGTAGTTCGTAGATATGTCGAAGGTGAGGATTTGGTTAGCAAAGAGAGGCTGAAAGAACTGTCAACACAAATGCGGAATCTCCATCAATGGTACTCGACGATCATAAATCAGGGGAGAGTAATGTTCATAGCCAACGTGCCACGTGAGTACTACTTCAGACCCGAAGAGGTTCATATTGAGTTTCTAGAACTGTTCCAGTTATACCATCTGGACGCCCTAGACAAATCTATCCTCAGCTTCTATTGTCTGTAAGTTGTTGAATTCATTGTCTACATGTTCAGTTTTCCAGTTGTTCAGTTCATTACATGTAATTATCCTTATTATATCCTTTTGTACTCTATTATTATGCAGAATGAAGATTCAGGAATGTAAAATAAGAAGAATCTATAATATTGGGTTCATTGACCCAGAAAAAGTACATATAAACATGCTAACGTCAAACTCTGAGGAAATAGAGGAAAAAAATTTAAGGTTTCTAACGGAGCAAAATTTATGTGACCACATATTGTTTCCTTACAATTTCAAGTAAGGGTCTTACTCTGTTGTACACATTCACTCTTGATTACTTGATGCTAACTATAACTGATGAGTTACTGATGTATATATAAATATTTGCAGCTTTCACTAGATTCTACTAGACATTCAACTTGATAAGGGAAGAGTTGAAGTCATGGACCCATCAAAGAGAAACCTGGAAGATTTCCGCAGCATGCAGGACATGCTTGAGAAGTAAGTTTTGCACTATATTGGTCTTTGTTTTTTGATTTCTTGAGTTATCAGGTAATGAATAACTCATTCATTCATTTTATTTGTCGGCAGGGTTTGGATCTGGTTCAAGGGTGAGGTTACAGGTGTATTCAGTCAGAAGCTGACGTTTAAGGCGGTCTCGGTAAGTAGCACGTGATATGTCAGTGCAATTCTTTACTTCTAGTTTCAATACAATAATGATGCTAGATTATTATTTTGATTGAAATCTATTCTCGTAAATTGCATGAGGCAGCCATGGGGGTCGAATCTATGTGGATTCTATGTTTGTGAGTTTATTCGCACGTTTACAACAAGCACAATGATTATAGAGTCGACGTAAGCAATACATTCACACCATCATTTTATTACCGTCACTATCATGATTGATATTCATATTGATCTTCTTTTTCTTATATAGCTCAAGAGAATGCGAGATCAATTCCTACCAGAGAAACACGTACTAGGAATTGCGGAGGAGCCAGCGGGATTTATTTTCAAAGAGATCATAGACGATGCCGGAGAATTTAGTGTGAATTGGCGCTACTAATCTCCATGTAATCGATCAGACGGGCTCTAGTCCCGGTAATTATGATCTCCATGTAACTATCAAAATTGTATATATTTGTATGCTCGATATCGTAATACAAGTTATCTTATATATGCACGAACGTATAAGATATGTGGTGGCGTAGAAATATATAAAAACTGTGTTAAAATAAAAATAAATAAATAAAACAATACAAAATTAATGCTTTGTCGCGGCAGAGAAAGGGCACAAAATGCTACCGCGACAGAGAACCACTAGTCCTGGACCTTAACACCAACCGGGACTAGTGGGGTGCACCTGGAGCGCTCAGTGGCGGCCACGTGGACAACCATTTGTCCCGGCGGGTGACTGGGGCAGGGACTAGTGGCTGGGCTTCTAGTCCCGCTTTAAAACCGGGACTAGAGGCCCTTACGGCCTGGGACTGGAGGCCCTGTTTCCACTAGTGCTAGGTTGCCGCCTGCTTCCAAGCTGCTGACGCCCTAAATCTTAGCTCCTTTAAACCGCCGCCGCCTAAACCCTAGCCGCTGGTTGGCCTCCTCCCCTTGGCGTCTAAACCATAGCCACCGAGGGCCTCTCTAAATCCATCATACCTGCTCCGGCTTAGGCGAAGCCCTGTAGGATCTACTCCTCCACCTCCACCACCACACCGTCGTGTTGCTGGAATCGCAAGGAGATCTACAACCTCCGTTGCCTGCTGGAACAAGGGAGAGGAAGGTCTTTATCAAGTACCAAACGTGTGACCGACTGCGGAAAAGCCGCCGAAACGCGGCTCTGAAAGGATCGTCTTCGCGATCTTGAGATCGGAAAGTGAATGACTACATCAACCACGAGAATCCGATCTCGTTAAACACTTCAGATCTTCGAGGATTAGTACTCTACGGAGTTGTTGCACCTATCTCAAAGATTAGATCTTGGCTTTGTGTATTCATGCGATAGAATTTTTTTATTTTCCATGCTACAAATCCCAACACTAATCCCCTACGTGAGCTAACGTATCTCTCGAACCCTTTAGATCGATTAGCAAAACTCTCACTTTCAAGCAACTAACCCATGTTTGTAAGATATTAGCCTCTTTTTGAGTTGGTCTTGATTCTAAGCTCTATGCTATCATCAACGAAAAGTAAACTGATATAAAATCACTACTATAGATGAGAATTTAGCGTAAGAACGGATGGAAACACTAGATATTTGGAATGAAGTCTTAATATGGGCATATAATGGTGGCTTAACGAGGAAAAACCAAAACATAACTCTGAAATGGCACTTCACATGGTTCCACCAGAGTACATGAACTCATAACTTTAGTAATATTAAAAGTATTTTTTCCTAGAAAAGTAAAATTTCACCAATTTTTGGCCATAGGATATTATTCTAAAGCATTTGGTTGGTCCAATGGATGTTTTTAGTGGTTCCTAAGAAAACCATATGTATGGACCTATATTTGTCCGCTTCACTTGTTTAACCGTGTTCTCGCTAGGAAAGAGAGGTGGGGACTTTATTTATGGTTTGCTGAAACTACTTTCTGTCAAAAAGATACATCTGGCTGAGTCCGATTCATAGGACCATCAAAGTACTAATGAAATGGTCAACTTCCAGTCAACAAAACCAACCTTCAGATGATCTGGACTCATCAATCGTCTCATAAATTTATCCATTCTAATAGATATATACTCATTGGTTATATCCTCAGTCACCTGTCGATCTACCCAAAAATTAAGGGATTTGAGTGTGCCGAGCCGGATCCTCTGCCAATAATAAAATTGAAACATACATTTGAGGTTTTTTCTAGACACTTTAAATAAGTAGCTACTCCCCAATTCCATATTAATAGACTCAACTTTATATAGATTTGTATGTATCTAGTAAAGTATTTAGACTAGATGTAGTTGTATCTAGATAAAATTGAGGCTATTATTATGGACCGGAGGGAGTAGCATTGTCGTAGAAACTTAAGATAAACCCCGTAGTAGTACAAGTAAATGATAATACATGTTTTGTAGAATTTATTTGACACAAATGAAGCTCTGTGTAGTAAAGAATTTATTTACATATATAACATACACAAAGAATTTATTTACATATAAAACCGAATCTATATAAAACATAAAATGGTGGCCGTGCTTCTTTGCATCTTCCTACTTGTGGTGCTCGTGGAAGGCAAACCCGGCACTACCCACCGCGATGGCGGCGGCCACCTCCTCCTTTATCCTATGTGACCGGGCGTGCCCTGGATCCTTCTTCGCCTTATGCTTCTCGTGCTATATATGTCAATAAATATCCAGGATGTTAATAGTCAATTCTATATATACTTGTTTAAAATCAAGAGTGCAATAGCGAGGAAATAGTAATAAGTGTTTGGATATCATACCATCGCATAAGCTCCCGCAGCGACGGCGCCGAGCTGGGCAAGCTGCTCCATGTGCTTGTGGTGCTTCTCCTCCTTCCGGTGGTCACCGCCGGCTGCCTCGTCGGCTTTGCTACTGTCGTTGTGTCGGCCCATTACCAAACTGACTGCGATTATATCTTGAAGAAATAGCTAGGGTATGAGGACCTGTGAACTTGGCTATATTGTGATGTGCTTGGCAGAGAAGGACCGGGGCATGCATGTCCTTATATAACGCTAGCAAGTTGCTTGGCAGAAGGACGTAGTTGTTTACACGTTCAAGTTTTGAGATTTGATCTACTCGATGGATCGAGTTCCTTAACCGCGTACTTGAGTCCAGAAAATGCAACACGGCTAAGGACCCTCCGAGCCAGGTTATCTTGTGTGTGTGGACCGTGTCCAAGTTTGAAAAAGTGACTTGCTGTGACAGGTACACGTAGAGGACGCGGCTTCCTTCAGCATTCCCATACTCTGAATTTGAATTTGTATCACGATTGAATCATTATTATTTGGAAAATGATGTACATCCCCCGGACGATGGTCGTCCGGGTCCTTTTCCATCGCGCGCGTCGCGTAGGCCGCACAGGCCCACCACCTGCTTTTGTGCCTGGGAGAAAAAACGACCGCGTCTTCAACCTCCTGCCCAGCCATGCCTTCTCCTCCAGATTTCCTGTGCTGCCCTCCTGCTGCACCCGTGCTCCGCCCCGCCCAGCCCCCGCCTCGCGCTGCTCCTTCGTCGGCCACTCCTCCGCCGGCGGGCGCCGCCTCCGTGATGGGCCCCACGATCTCCTCCCTCCACGGTGGACGGGGGCAGCTGCGACGTACCCCAGCCCCCTTGGTTCTTCTTTTCGGCGAGTCTACTGCTCCTCCTCCGCATCTAGGCTGCCGGCGTCGAGGACGAGAGGCCCGCTCCTCTACCTCCATGGCCTAGGGTTCCTCCATACGTATCCGAGCTTGCTTCCATGGGCATCCGACCAGCTGCCACTGGCGGCCGCGGTTGCTACCAGCAGCGACCGAACTTGCTTTCCAGCGGTGTTCGAGCTTGCTTCCACGGGCGGTCGAGCTTGCTTCCAGCGGCGGCCGAGTTCGCTTCCATGGACAGGCGGCGGCCAAGTTTGCTTCCAACGGTGGCCAAGCTTGCTTCCATGGGCAGCCTTGGTCGCTGCCATGGGCGACCGTGGTTGCTTCCAGCGGCCGGCGAGTTCGCTTCCATGGCCAGCTTGGTCGCCGCCATGGCGGCCGAGTTTGCTTCCAGCGGTGGCGAATCTTGCTTCCATGGACAGCCTTGGTTGCTGCCATGGGCAACCGTGGTTGCTTCCAGCGGCGGTCGGCCTGGCTTTCTCTACAAGTTTACCGGCGAGGTCTTCCGGCTAAATTTTTCCGGCGATGTCTCTGACGAAGTAGGGTTTTTGCTACATTAGAAGAACTTTTTTGCTACAATCGTCTTGTGGTTTTGCTACAACAGTGTCAAGTATTTGCTACAAGGTCTCCGGCGAGAGTCACCAGCGAGTTTTTCCGACGATATTTCCGGCGAAGTCGGTTTTGCAACATAAGAACATTTTTTTTTTGCTGCATGGTCTCCGGCAAGGTCTCCGGCGAGGTGTTCTATTTCTAAAATGAACCGTTTTTTTTTTGCTTCGGAAGCAAAAGCGAGGACATATGCAGCAAACGCGGGATGTTTTGGAGCAAAAGGACACGTGTCGACACCGGAAGCAGGACGATGGGAGCTCCCCCATCGTCCGGGGGACGCCTAGCACCATCCTTATTATTTTGGCGAAAAGGCCAAAGGAAAATTAAAAAATATATGCACATTTATTATTGTTATTGATTGATATTATTCAGCATAGGGAATTAATATATTTTTTACAACAAGAACCGATTCTTTTTCTATATACTTCTGTTATTCTTATTAAATTAATATCCATAAGGGGGTCTAGCTAGCTCACTTGGTTAGAGGAGTGAAGGGGAGACCCATCCGCTCAGGTATTATTTCAAAAATTTGATTTCCCTGTGGGGGTTTTTTCCAACGGTTTTATCTTTTAAAAAGGTGTCCACCAAGGACCACTGTCTTTTTCTAGAAATGAAAATTCTTATATGTACTGTTAGGGGATCAATTCAGCTAGTGTGGTTGAGGTTCTTAATATATTTTTTCTCAAGAAAACTGATTTCTTTATTTTGCTTGAGAAGAATTTTCTATTTCCCATTATTATAAGTAAGAATTTATATAATTCTTCACAAGGAAAACTAATTTACAATTTCTTTACCAGACTTTTCAGATTTTACATTGATATGATTATAATTTTTCACAAGTGAAATATGTCCTTTCATATTGGGTAGAATTGAATTTTTAGGTTTGCACTCTTATTGTAAATGGATTTTTCCTCTCCATTGCCAATCGGGGCACACTTTTTAACTAATAGATAAAATAATTATAGTGTGCTAAAACAATTGAAATGTGGGGCGACATTCTTATCATACCCTTAATGCCAGGGTGGCATGGTTTCTCCTCCTCTTTTTCTGAGTTTTTAAGCAGCTGATCTTGCCACTAGGTTAGATCGAATAGAAAGTTACATAAATAGTGTGGTTTTCCTAAAAAAACGAGGTCACAAAAGACAAAAATAAGAAAAACCCTATGATATGGCCGCTACTTCTCTTCGATCTTGAGTGTGGGCACATAAGCCCGATGCACGATTTCCTCCCAGATGAGTTGGACAACCATGTTCGAATGTAGGGCAATGTTTCGAGAAAACCTTATGTTGCATTCCTTAGAAATCCTACACATGCCATAGATGATGGCGTCACTAGCCTCTCCGTTCTCACCTTTCAGAATGCCCATGATGACGCCAACCAACCAGTCACTGCTAGGAAAAGTCGACATGCTATCGGAGGCGCACCATGACATATCTGTATCGTTGGTGACGTGGCTTCGTTAATTTTTTTTTGAGGGAGGCAAGTACTAAGGACGCGTACCCAACCACTACAGGAGAAGCTGAATACGCCGACGGCCGGGTCTCGTCGGCATAGTCCCTAAATGCCGTCGGCGTAGGCTGGCCTGATGGCTGCCGTCGGCGTACAACCCGTAGGCGTAGGCCCTCTTCTCGTCGGCGTATATAGCCGTCGGCGTATATAGCTACGCCGACGGCTGCGTAGACCATATGGGACCCACCTAGATGACTAACGACCGTTTGGCTACGCCGACGGCTTTACCGTCGGCCAAGATTTTTTTTAAAAAAAAATTCAAATTTTTTTTCAATTTTTTTTAACATTTTTGAATTGTTTAACTTGTTAATTTCACATGGACATTTTTAATTCTAAGTATATTTAGTCTCAAGTCAAATTGCATAATTAGTCAAACTTTCCAACCGGTCACCCATCCTAATTCTACTACAGCCCCAGCACGAAACTAGAACTTGTTGTGAATATTATCATATCAATTCTATTAACCATTACACTATAATGTTAGACATATTTATTTTTTACATTCCATACAATTATTTGAGTAAAAAGCAATAAATAAATAATAATAATCTTGAATTCAAATAAAAATAAAATAAATTTTATTTATTTTGCTTTTTTCATTTAAATTTGAATAATTCATATCTACAAATCCGTAAATCACAATTCGACAAATAATATATCCAAATCGATCAGAAAAATGAGAGGAATCCAAATATGACATCCATATCATCTATTTAATGATATATCATAACTTTTAAATATTAGACCAACTGAAACTATGTCAAGATTCATGAAACACCCCGTTTTTGGCACTAGAAAAAAAAAAATGGCTTTTTGGTACGACAAAAAGGAAACATTGCATTAGATCTCTAATGAAATAGCATATTATGAATCTAAAAATAATTTTTAGAAAAAAACATGAGCATCATATCATGTACCTATAGTTCAAATCTAACTCACTTCCTATCGATTCGGCAGAAATTTGTCTTTTTCACGAGGGGTGGACGGAAAGGTTTGAGATACCCCGGTTGGGAAATTGTCCATTCAAAGTGGTCTAGTATTTTTGAAAAATGGGGTAGTATCATTTTGAAAGTTTTATTTGGTGGTTGCTTCACAAAATACCCAGTTTTTTCACTCGGAAAATAAAAAATGGCTTTTTGGTGCGACGAAAAGAAAAACTTCCTTCTGCAACATTGTTCGCGATCCCATGATATACATGAGTGCACAATATGGGCACATTAGCACAAACTATATCGCGATTCTAGCAATAACATTGGTCATTTGACCTGAAATCCAGAAAACCTCGATTGAGATAGGTCATTTTGTGAAGGTTTTTTTGAGACACGATCAATATACCAAGTTTTGTATTTTTCCATGCAACTATGTCACATAATATGACACCACACAAAGGTTTTGCATTGTTTCAATCATTTTTGAATTTTTTGTCTGTTTCAAACTATCGTCAAACTTTGTAAACCGAGGGGCATGAAGATTCTTAGCTCGGGGCTGAGCCTCACTAAACTTTCATTAGATCTCTGATGAAATAACATATTATGAACCTAAAAATGATTTTTGCAAAAAATCATGAGCATCATATCATGTACCTGTAGTTCAAATTTAACTCATTTCCTACCGATCCGGCAGGAATTTGTCTTTTTCACGAGGGGTGGAAGGAAAGGTTTGAGATACCCCGGTTGGGAAATTGTCCATTCAATATGGTCTAGTATTTTTGAAAAATGTGGTATTATCATTTGGAAACTTTTATTTGGTGGCTGCTTCACAAAACGCCCAATTTTTTGCACTCAGAAAATAAAAATTGGCTTTTTGGTGTGACGAAAAGGAAAACTTCCTCCTGCAACATTTTTCTCCATCCCATGATACACATGCGTGCATAATATGGACATATTATCGCAAACTATACCACGATTCTAGCAATAACATCGGTCATTTGACCTGAAATCCAGAAAACCTCGATTGAGATAGGTCATTTTGTGAAGGTTTTTTTGAGACACAATCAATATACCAAGTTTGGTATTTTTCCATGCAACTATGTCACATAATATGACACCACGCAAAAGTTTTGCATTGTTTTGATCGTTTGTGAATTTTTTATGCCCGTTTCAAACTATCGTCAAACTTTGTAAATCGAGGGGCATGAAGATTCTTAGCTCGGGGCTAAGCCTCACTAAACTTGCATTATATTTCTAATGAAATAGCATATTGTGAACCTAAAAATGATTTTTTCAAAAAATCATGAGCATCATATCATGTACCTGTAGTTCAAATCTAACTCATTTTCTATCGATTCAGCAGGATTTTGTCTTTTTACGAGGGGTGAACGAAAAGGTTTGAGATATCCAGGTTGGGAAATTGTGCATTCAATATGGTCTAATATTTTTGAAAAATGTGGTATTACTATTTTGAAACTTTCATTTGGTGGTTGCTTCACAAAACACCCCTTTTTTGCACTCGAAAAATGAAAAATATGTTATACGAAAATATTTGTATTTATATATGTAATATTTGAGTTTATATAGATAGATCTTATTTTTTTTACAAATTTTGATATATTATATGTATTTTTATGAATTTAAATGATTTAGTTATGATTTTTCTAAGATTAATGGGGCAAAAAAGAAAAATAGCTACGCCGTCGTCGGCGTAGACTTGACGTCGTCGCTCTACCGTTAGGCTAGTATGCTACGCCAACAGCTGTCGTTAGCCTATTTATCCTACGCCGACGGCCCCGACATATTGCCGTCGGCGTATAAAAGGTCCGTCGGCCTATATTGTTATTCCCGTGGTGAACGCCGCCACCATAGTTGGACCCGTGCCTTTGACTGGCGGCAGGTACTAAGGACACGTTACTTGCGAAATTGCCCGATTCGTAGTGGAAAGTACTAAGGACCTGCACCTTTGACTGGCGGCAAATGATCTCACCAATTGCCCGATTCGTAGTGGCATAGTGCTAATTTCCAGGCGAAGTAGGGTCACAATCACTGGTGGAGAACGTGCCATGCGGTTGGTAAGGGGTTTAGTCCCGGTTGCCCCACCAACCGGGACAAATGGGTGCACATGTTGCAGCGGCAGAGGGCGAGGGGGTGGAGCATTAGTCCCGGTTCGTAATACGAACCGGGACAAATAACCTTCTGCCGCGGCAGAAATTTGGCCCATTTCTCTGCCGCGGCAGAGAATTCATTTTGGCATATTTTGTTGCCACGGCAGCATTTTCGCCACTTTTTGTGTCGCGGCAGAGAATTCATTTAGGTTGTTTTATTGTTTATTTAGTGTTTTGCACTTATCAATGAAGGAACCGTTATATTACACAAGATCATCATGACAATATTACATTCAATACACGGATCGAGTTCATGCACTACATACAAAAGTTGCTATTTTTACAATCCCTATTGTCTATACACAGCCGAATAGTATTTCCCTTTTGGGTTTAGCACTTCTGCATCCAAGAATCCCGCCAATTCCTCCGAAATTGCTCGTACGCGATCCTTTGGCAAAAGACCGTCCCGTAGACGTTCGATCTAATTTAAAAAAGGAGTCAGTCTATATGAATAAAACTAAACACAATTTGATTGTAATTAAAAACTATAGAAATTGTTTACGTATGTGGAGTTGCTCTAAATTTCTGCCCTTCCCATCGCACGTCTGCCGGATGAACTCGCAAACATAGTATCCACATAGATTATTACCTGGTCCCTGCGTCAGGCACTTTACGAGAACAGAGTTCAATCAAAATAATAATCAAGCATGATAATAACTGTATCAAAATTAGAATCAAAGAGATGCGCGGATATAGCTAGTGGTGCTTACATTTAGTGGTTAAAATGTAAGCTCCTCTTTCCAAACACCCCTAGCCTTGTTGGTGAACCGTTTCCAAGCGCTGTCCGGCGAAGAAAATGAATAAAAGAAGTTATTAATTACTTGATATCATAAAATTCACGAACGTTGCCGATATAGTGTCGTAATGATTTGAATTACCGCTGGAGAAGCATCTGCATGTCCTTCCACGTCTCAAGGGGTTTATGTTTCGAGTCCATGACTAGTACACGCCCTTTGTCAAGTTGAATGATTAACAGAATATAGTGGAAGCTGCGAATGCATAACTTATCAATTATATACTTAACATCGAGTAAGCGAAATAGAAAGTGTATAGAAGACAATAACACTCACTCAAAGTTGTAAGGAAAAATTATTTCCCTTATGGTTTCTTGAAACCTTAACGCGTGTACTATATTATCCTCCGTATCCTGGGGGCTTGTTTTGAGATTAGCTTCATGAACCCAATATGGGTCAATAAAGCCAATGTCATAGATTTGTCCTCTGCTGCATTCGAGAATCTTCATTCTGCATATTATAGTATGATTATATACATGCAATAAACAAGGTGAGATAGCTGGAGACTAAATTAATTATAGAATTAGTACTTACAGACAATAGGCACTGATGATCGATTTGTCCAAGGCGTCTTGATTGAATAATTGAAATAGTTCATCAAATTCAATGGATATCATGTCATCTATATCTTTCCCATAATGCTTTTTTGTAACTTTCAGCACTATCCAGTTAGCCCCGGCCTTTGTGGCATGCATGTACCAGTTATGCAATCTTCGCATTTTTTTTGGAAGATTGTTTACCTCCTCAGGTTTGACGAGAGGTTTGCCGTACTGGTATTTGTATGCTACTTCACTCACGGGGAAGAACTCTAACTGGGATAAGTACTGGGAAATACTCATACCTTGAGCAGCGACAGCTTCTCCGTATTGTGCAACTACCTCTGGATCATACTGCTCTTTGGCCCCATATTTGCTCGACCCCACATTGGTTTGGGAAATCACCTTGAGAGGGGCGCAAGACTGTTTTGCTTGTTCTCCAAGCTGGGCAACAGATTTCTCGCTTGCATCAGTACTGCTCTTCGAGGCTTTTTGTGACGCATGGGACTTGAGAATAGAACGCTCATAGTCTGATGACAGCTTTGGATCGGGTTGATTAAGAGTCTTTAGCATTTTCAACACTTTGGCTTTTTCTTCTTTGGTACTGGGGAACTCTGGCTCTTTTGGCCGCCTCAGCTTAGCGAAAAACGTTGTCGTTTCCGCATCAACGATCGCCGCAGTCTCCTCTTCAGTACAGTCATAAGCTCTCTTGGGAGGAACCTTTGGTACTTTTGGAAGAGGCTCTTGTTTACGTTTCAGCGATCGCTTACCACGACGCACAGTAGCGGTACGCTTACGCTTTTTATCCTGAGGCGCCGGCGATGGATCCCGCGGCGATGGCTGCGCCGGAGATTGGTGAGGCGATGGAGCCGGGTGAGGCGACAAAGACGGCTGCCGCGGCGGCGATGACCTCGCTGGAGACGGGTGAGGCGGCAGGGAAGATGGCCTTGGCGTGTGATTTCGAAGCACGATACATTTCTTCGACCATAGAATGGTGACGTTTTTTGCGTCTCCCAGTACAGTCACATCCCCTTCACCTACAGGGTAGTGAAGATCCAAAACTTCAAAGGTGGGCATGATTTCATCGACCCCGACAACAGCATAGCCCTCTGGAACCGGACGATAGTGGTAAGTTGGTGTGGGTCCAATTGGTAAGGCATAGCCGACCGCTACCTTCATTGATATATTCACAACTTTGACATGTAGCTCGCAGTGTGTCATCTCTGTGATATCATCCACTGGGTAGCCAACAGGAGCCATCGTCGGTGCACCATCGTCATCGCCATTGTCATCACCCGGGATCTCGGTGGAAGCCACACTGCTTTTTCGATTATTCGATAGGCCGGTAGCATCGAATGCCGTGTGCTGCTGAGATGGGCCGGTAGTACTTTTCTCTTTAAGTGCGTTAATTTCATCATGTTGTTGCTTTAATCGTTCTTCAATTAAACGCATTCACTCTTTCTGACTATCTGCTTCAACTTCTGCCCTGTCCTTTCTCCTCTGACGGCTTCTATCAGGATATTTCTTCCTCTCTTCGGGAAACCCAGTCTTCCATGGTTGGGAGCCTCTTGTGCCTCGTGTTCGTCCATCATGTTCCTTATTTCCAAGGGCGAGTGTGAGCTCATCATTCTCTCTATCGGGAATGAAGTCCCCATCTTTAATAGCCTTTACTGCTTTTCTCATCCTCTCGATTGGCAAGGGGTCTTCTTTATGTCGTATGTTATATATACACCTCCCTTCCGAGTCCAACGTGCCCCCATGCCCGTAAAACCAATTCTCTTGTTAGCAGCATTCAGCTTATTCGTTGCAGACATTTTCTTAGCTTTTTCTGATTTCTTGTATTCCACAAACTCAGCCCAGAATGGTTTTATCTTCTCAAAGTGAATATTCTTGAAATCGGGAGTCTTCTCTTTCACGACATAGTCAAGGTGCAATCTTTTCTTCCAGTTGGTGAAACACTGGGCCATCTTCTTCAAAGCCTACTCCCTGACCTTAGCCTCCATGGCTCACCCATGTTGTAAGGCGTCCTCAATTGGATCCTCCACATTTGGATCCAGCTCTATCTTCGGTAGTTTGAAATTAACCATGAGCCTCTTCCACAGTAAATCTTTGGCGTGGTTAGGGACAAATAAACATGTTCCCTCTTCATCCGCATTAGCAGGCCTATTCCAATTTCTAATGGTGATCGGGATTAAGTCCCTAACGATTACTCCGCATTGTGCCACAAATTTGTTTGCGACAACTTCGGGAGCCGTCGGTTTGCCGTCTTCAGCAACATCTTCGATCCTGAACCTCTCATGGTCTTGCAACTTTTTGGTTGGGCCTCGTCTGCTCTTTTCAGTAGATTCCTTCGATCCGGAGGGCTAAAAGAAGAAAGATCATCGTTACTATTTCTATATAGATAGCAGATGATTAATTAATGAATTAATTATATTACATGCACCTCGCCAGAGCGGTTGTCTTCTCGATTACACAAGGCATCTCCTTCTCCCTCGCGGAAGGCAACACCTTCAACCTCAAACAAGTCGTCTATTCCGGTAAAACAGGATCACCCTCACCGGAGTTGTTCAGAAACGTTGATACGTCTAAATTTTCTTCCCCGCGGATCACACCTTGGATCAACTCTTCCTTTTCTTCGTCTCTGACGTGTGGGTCCATATTTTCTGCATAGGTGGAAAAACGAATAAGTCAAAGCGGCTAAAGGAGAAAGTTAGGTACGGTGTTGAGAGATATAAACCCTAATTCAGAGAAACCCTAATATATACATACACAATAATAAAAATGAAGAGAAACCCTAAACCCTAAACCTAGCTACAAAAAGGAAACCGTGTAGTAGATAGGTAACTCTAGCTAAAATCAACTAAAATCAATATTACGGAGTTCCGAGGGGTGTAAAACCTAGTTCAGAGAAACCTCAGATGCATATGAGAGGGGAACATGAGTATAAGGCTACAAAAGGGAAACTATCCAGCAGATAGGTAACACTAGATACTAACAAAATACCATATTGGAATCGATTTAAGAGGGTTCGGAATGCCCTGGCGAAGGCACATCGTCGAACCCACATGCACCTAAGGGGTATTACTGATTCCTTATCTAAGATATGGTTTTTAAGATAGGGCCGAAGACTAATAATACCAAACTAATTAATAAACCTAATAATACCTAACTAATAATAAACCTAATAATCCAAAAACCGAAAATAAAAGAAACCCTAAAGCATCGATGCAATGATCAAGCAAGTATGATGATATGACAAGTTAAATTGTATTGAAAAGTAACCCTAAAGCATGCTCGACAAATTAAACGGGGTTCCGAGGGGCGCAAACCCTAACTCGGGGAAACTCCGGAATCACCTGTGAGGGGTTACTATGTTCTTCTAATCAAACTTGGTATATTATTTAAGTTGCTTAACAAGTTATAAATAATAAGTTCGGGGTTCGGGGTGGCCGGAATCAGCGGTGGAGGCGGTGGCCGGAGTCGGCGAGGCTTGGAGGCCGACAGCAGGGCAGCGCGTGGAGGCCGACGGCGGGGCAGCGCGTGGAGGCCGACAGCGGGGCCAAAAAATAGTATGTACAAAATATGATAATATACATATACATATACATATACAAATACAACTAAATCATCTAACAACTAAATCATCTAACAACTAATACACCTAAAATAATCAAACCTAAATCTAACTAAAAAACTAAAGAGCTAGCCAAGTCTACCCTTTTAATTCACTGTAAGATTCCTCTTGTTCCACTGATTCCAGGGACATCTTATTTGCAATTTTTGGAGTTGTAGAACTTTTTCTATGGATTTAATACTCTAAAAAGAACATTAACTCATTTAATTAACCAAGACAAAATCTTGCTGCAAAAGCATAAAACAACTATACAGCAATATTCTATGTGAGACACTGATTCCATACATATTTTATTTGCAATTTTTGGCCTAGTAGATTATGTTCTATGAATTTTACAAGTTCCATCTAAAATCTGCCAAAAAAATCGAATTAAATTAAATAGTCAAAAGTGACCGTTTGACCACGCCGACGTGGCGCTGACGTGGCACTGACCAGTCAGCGCCCTAGGCTGACTAGTCAATGGTCCATCTGGACCATTGGATGTTGATCGGAGGGCTCACCAGAGCAGCCAACGGTGGCGGCGGCGACGGTCGGGGCGACGGTGGCGGTCCTCGGCGGCGGCGGAAGGTGAGACGGCGTTGGGGGCGAGGTGGCGGCGGTGGCGGCTCGCGGGCGGCGTCGGTGGCGACGGTGTGCGCAGGCGACGGCGGTCGGCGGCTGGAGTGGCGGGCGGCGTCGGTGGCGACGACGGCGACTCGCGGGCGTCGGGCCTGCAGGGAAAGGGAGGGAGGCGGTGAGCGGGCCGGTGGTGGCGGTGATCCCCAACGGGCGAGCGAGGCAAGGGGGAAGGCGCGACCACGTACGGTACCGGCGGCGGCGGTGGGCGCGGGCGGCGCTGGTCGACGTAGGTGGAGGCGGCGGCGGCGGCGCTCACGACGACGGCGATGGACAGCGTCTCCCCTGCGGCGCGTCGGGTGGTTGCAGAGAATGGAGAAGGGGAGAAGAAGAAGAAGAAGAGGCACGCGTATATGAAGGAAGAACCTTTAGTCCCGGTTGGTTACTCCAACTGGGACTAAAGGGTGGTCATACGTCCCGGTTGGAGCCACCAACCGGGACGTATACTCCAATTTTCAGCAGATGAAGGGGCGCGCGTGCAGGGGGTCTTTAGTTCCGGTTGGTGGCACCAACCGGGACATATTCCCCTGTTTTCAAAAAATTTCAGGTATTTTATCTCTGTTCCCGCCTTATTTTTTATTTTGGGGTTTAAAATTGTAATGTTTTTTAAATGATAATTAATTTGGAATTTAGAAAAACTTTAAACATAAAAAGTGTTTGAATTTGAATAACTAATTCGAAACTATTTTCTGTTTTTAAAAATAATTAATGTAACCATTTAAACTATGAACCATTTAAAATTAATAATGAAATAACTTATATTTTTTAAATATTAATTTGGAATTTAGAAAAACTTTAAACATAAAAAGTGTATGGATTTGAATAAATAATCCAAAACCATTTTCTATTTTAAAAAAATAATGAATGTAACCATTTAAAATTAAAAATGAATTAACTTATATTTTTTGAATATTAATTTGGAATTTAGAAAAACTTTAAACATAAAAAGTGTTTGGATTTGAATAAATAATTCAAAACCATTTTCTGTTTTAAAAAATAATTAATATAACCATTTAAAATATGAACCATTTACAATTAAAAATGAATTAAATTATATATTTTTAATATCAATTTGGAATTTAGAAAAAATTTAAACATAAAAAGTGTTTGGATTTGAATAAGTAACTCAAAACCATTTTCTGTTTTTAATGGGCGGAAAAAAGAGGACGAAAAATAACGGGCGGAAAGAAAATTTGATTAGGATAGAACTAGAATTAAAGTACATAACACAAGTAACACAAAGTTACATAGAAGAACTGAAAATTAAGATACATGGCCAGATTAAGCCACAATCGGCCGAACTTGTTTTGCAATGTTGGAATAATTCAGTCAAGCTCCTGCCTACACCTGTAATACTCGCCACTGTAGTCGTCGTACTCGCCGCGGCCGTCGTCGCTATCGTCGTCGGGGTCGCCGTAGTTGAACCTTGAAGGTTGAGTACGAGTGGGCTGGTCTTGAGGGTAGCACAGGCGGGGGCTAGAGTCGGCGGCCGTGTCGTAGGCCATGACGCTCTGGAGAGTCCGGCCATGCCACCACAGCCGACAGCCGGCCTCGTTGAAGTTCGGAGGAGGTGGGCCCTCCTCCTCATGCCTGGCGAGTGCCCTCTCACGCCGATCCACGAAGAAGGCTTCCCAAGTCGGGAAATAGTCGGGATGCAATCTGGGATTCCTCCGCTTCTCCGGCGTGAGCTCGAAGTAGTAGTGGTTCGTGATGGACATCCGACGCGCCACACCTAGAGGGACAGGAGGAACCGCCACGCCTCCGGCGCTCAGCATCCAACCGACGGGGACACAGTAGCCCGGCGGGCAGGGGTAGTTCGAGGCGTAAAGCGCCTCCGCCTCCCTGAGAGTTAGTGCTACGGTAGAAGCCATGGGAAAGAGTAATGAGGTTGCAGATATGAGTCTAGAGATGTGCAATGACAATGGAGGCCAACCCTATATATATAGTGAAGAACTGGCGGGAAGAACTGGCGGGAAGAACTGGCGGGGAAAAATGGCGGGAAGAAAAATGGCGGGAAAAATGGCGTGTCGACATTATGTTGTGCGGCGTGTACCTTGTCCCGGATGGTGTCACCAACCGGGACTAAAGATGAACATTTAGTCCCGGTTGGAGACACCAACTGGGACAAAACACGAGTCAGCACTAATAATAGGGGTCAGTGTCGACATTATTTCGTAAGTATCAACACTATGCCGACAAAATGGGACGGTAGCATTCTGAAACGGCATTTTGGTGGTTACTTCACAAAACGACCCGTTTTTTGCGCTCGGAAAATGGAAAAGGGCTTTTCCGTGCGACAAAAAGGAAAACTTCCTCCTGCAACATTGTTCTCCATATCAATGTCCACACACATGCATAATATGGGCACAACATCACATACTATGCCGCGATTCAGCACATAACATCGGTCATTTGGACCGAAAGCCATGAAACCTCGAACATGATAGGTCATTTTGTGAAGGTGTTTTCGAAACATGATCAATATACCAAGTCTGGTATTTTTCCTTTCAACTATGTAACATAATATGACCCCACGCGAAGGATTTTCATTGTTCGGATTTGTTTTGAATTTATTATGCCCGTTTTGAATTATCTGAATTTCTAACTATGGTCGAACCGGTGTGCATAAAGATAGGGTACGAGCATCGTTAGAACTTGCATTGGATCTCTGAAGAAACCACATATTGCGAGTCTAAAAATGATTTTTTCAAAAAATCACGGGCGATAGATCAAGTACCTATAGTACAAACCGGACCCACTTCCTGCCGATTCGGCAGACATTTGTCCTTTTTACCCGGGATGGACGAAAAGGTTTGAGATGTCCCGGTTGGGAGATAGTCCATGTAAGGTGGTCTAGTATTTTAGTAAAATGGGACGATAGCATTCTGAAACGGTATTTTGGTGGTTATTTCACAAAACGACCCGTTTTTTGGGCTCGGAAAATAGAAAAGGGATTTTCCGTGCGACAAAAAGGAAAACTTCCTCCTGCAACATTGTTCTCCATACCAATGTCCACACACATGCATAATATGGGCACAACATCACAAACTATGCCGTGATATAGCACATAACATCGGTCATTTGGACCGAAAGCCATGAAACCTCGAACATGATAGGTCATTTTGTGAAGGTTTTTTCGAAACATGATCAATATACCAAGTCTGGTATTTTTTCTTTCAACTATGTAACATAATATGACACCACGCGAAGGATTTTCATTGTTCGGATTTTTTTGGAATTTATTATGCCCATTTTGAATTATCTGAATTTCTAACTATGGTCGAACCGGTGTGCATGAAGATAGGGGACGAGCATCGTTAGAACTTGCATTGGATATCTGAAGAAACCACATATTGCGAGTCTAAAAATGATTTTTTCAAAAAATCACGGGCGATAGATCATGTACCTATAGTACAAACCGGACCCACTTCCTACCGATTCGGCAGACATTTGTCCTTTTTACCCGGGATGGACGAAAAGGTTTGAGATGTCCCGGTTGGGAGATAGTCCATATAAGGTGGTCTAGTATTTTAGGAAAATGGGACGGTAGCATTCTGAAACGGAATTTTGGTGGTTACTTAACAAAACGACCCGTTTTTTGCGCTCAGAAAATGGAAATGGGCTTTTCCCTGCGACAAAAAGAAAAACTTCCTCCTGCAACATTGTTCTCCATACCAATGTACACACACATGCTTAATATGGGCACAACATCACAAACTATGCTGTGATTCAGCACATAACATCGGTCATTTGGACCGAAAGCCATGAAACCTCGAACATGATAGGTCATTGTGTGAAGGTTTTTTCGAAACATGATCAATATACCAAGTCTGGTATTTTTACTTTCAACTATGTAACATAATATGACACCACGCGAAGGATTTTCATTGTTCGGATTTTATTTGAATTTATTATGCCCGTTTTGAATTATCTGAATTTCTAACTATGGTCGAACCGGTGTGCATGAAGATAGGGGACGAGCATCGTTAGAACTTGCATTGAATCTCTAAAGAAACCACATATGGCGAGTCTAAAAATGATTTTTTCAAAAAATCACGGGCGATAGATCATGTACCTGTAGTACAAACCGGACCCACTTCCTGCCGATTCGGCAGACATTTGTCCTTTTTACCCGGGATGGACGAAAAGGTTTGAGATGTCCCGGTTGGGAGATAGTCCATGTAAGGTGGTCTAGTATTTTAGGAAAATGGGACGATAGCATTCTGAAACGGCATTTTGGTGGTTACTTCACAAAACGACCCGTTTTTTGCGCTCGGAAAATGGAAAAGGGCTTTTCCGTGCGACAAAAAGGAAAACTTCCTCCTGCAACATTGTTCTCCATACCAATGTCCATACACATGCATAATATGGGCACAACATCACAAACTATGCCGTGATTCAGCACATAACATCGGTCATTTGGACCGAAAGCCATGAAACCTCGAACATGATAGGTCATTTTGTGAAGGTTTTTTCGAAACATGATCAATATACCAAGTCTGGTATTTTTCCTTTCAACTATGTAACATAATATGACACCACGCGAAGGATTTTCATTGTTCGGATTTTGTTTGAATTTATTATGCCCGTTTTGAATTATCTGAATTTCTAACTATGGTCGAACCGGTGTGCATGAAGATAGGGGACGAGCATCGTTAGAACTTGCATTAGATCTCTGAAGAAACCACATATTGAGAGTCAAAAAATGATTTTTTTCAAAAAGTCACGGGCGATAGATCATGTACCTGTAGTACAAACCAGACCCACTTTCTACCGATTCGGCAAACATTTGTCCTTTTTACCCGGGATGGACGAAAAGGTTTGAGATGTCCCGGTTGGGAGATAGTCCATGTAAGGTGGTCTAGTATTTTAGTAAAATGGGACGGCAGCATTATGAAACGGCATTTTGGTGGTTACTTCACAAAACGACCCGTTTTTTGCGCTCAGAAAATGGAAAAGGGTTTTTCCGTGCGACAAAAAGAAAAACTTCCTTCCGCAACATTGTTCTCCATACCAATGTCCACACACATGCATAATATGGGCAGAACATCACAAACTATGCCATGATTTAGCACATAACATCGGTCATTTGGACCTAAAGTCATGAAACCTCGAACATAATAGGTCATTTTGTGAAGGTTTTTTCGAAACATGATCAATATACCAAGTCTGGTATTTTTCCTTGCAACTATGTAACATAATATGACACCACGCGAAGGATTTTCATTGTTCGGATTTTTTTTGAATTTGTTATGCCCGTTTTGAATTATCTGAATTTCTAACTATGGTCGAACCGGTGTGCATGAAGATAGGGGACGAGCATCGTTAGAACTTGCATTGGATCTCTGAAGAAACCACATATTGCGAGTCTAAAAATGATTTTTTCAAAAAATCACGGGCGATAGATCATGTACCTATAGTACAAACCGGACCCACTTCCTACCGATTCGGCAGACATTTGTCCTTTTTACCCGGGATGGACGAAAAGGTTTGAGATGTCCCGGTTGGGAGATAGTCCATGTAAGGTGGTCTAGTATTTTAGGAAAATGGGACGGTAGCATTCAGAAACGGAATTTTGGTGGTTACTTCACAAAACGATCCGTTTTTTGCGCTCAGAAAATGGAAAAGGGCTTTTACGTGCGACAAAAAGAAAAACTTCCTCCTGCAACATTGTTCTCCATACCAATGTCCACACACATGCTTAGTATGGACACAACATCACAAACTATGCCGTGATTCAGCATATAACATCGGTCATTTGGACCGAAAGCCATGAAACCTCGAACATGATAGGTCATTTTGTGAAGGTTTTTTCGAAACATGATCAATATACCAAGTCTGGTATTTTTACTTTCAACTATGTAACATAATATGACACCACGCGAAGGATTTTCATTGTTCGGATTTTATTTGAATTTATTATGTCCGTTTTGAATTATCTGAATTTCTAACTATGGTCGAACCGGTGTGCATGAAGATAGGGGACGAGCATCGTTAGAACTTGCATTGGATCTCTGAAGAAACCACATATTGCGAGTCTAAAAATGATTTTTTCAAAAAATCACGGGCGATAGATCATGTACCTATAGTACAAACCGGACCCACTTCCTACCGATTCGGCAGACATTTGTCCTTTTTACCTGGGATGGAGAAAAGGTTTGAGATGTCCCGGTTGGGAGATAGTCCATGTAAGGTGGTCTAGTATTTTAGGAAAATGGGACGATAGCATTCTGAAACGGCATTTTGGTGGTTACTTCACAAAACGACCCGTTTTTTGCGCTCGGAAAATGGAAAAGGGCTTTTCCGTGCGACAAAAAGGAAAACTTCCTCCTGCAACATTGTTCTTCATACCAATATCCATACACATGCATAATATGGGCACAACATCACAAACTATGCCGTGATTCAGCACATAACATCGGTCATTTGGACCGAAAGCCATGAAACCTCGAACAAGATAGGTCATTTTGTGAAGGTTTTTTCGAAACATGATCAATATACCAAGTCTGGTATTTTTCCTTTCAACTATGTAACAAAATATGACACCACGCGAAGGATTTTTATTGTTCGGATTTTGTTTGAATTTATTATGCCCGTTTTGAATTATCTGAATTTCTAACTATGGTCGAACCGGTGTGCATGAAGATAGGGGACGAGCATCGTTAGAACTTGCATTGGATCTCGGCAGAAACCACATATTGAGAGTCTAAAAATGATTTTTTCAAAAAATCACGGGCGATAGATCATGTACCTGTAGTACAAACCGGACCCACTTCCTACCGATTCGGCAGACATTTGTCCTTTTTACCCGGGATGGACGAAAAGGTTTGAGATGTCCCGGTTGGGAGATAGTCCATGTAAGGTTGTCTAGTATTTTAGGAATATGGGACGGTAGCATTCTGAAACGGCATTTTGGTGGTTACTTCACAAAACGACCCGTTTTTTGCGCTCAGAAAATGGAAAAGGGTTTTTCCGTGCGACAAATAGGAAAACTTCCTCCTGCAACATTGTTCTCCATACCAATGTCCACACACATGCATAATATGGGCACAACATCACAAACTATGCCATGATTCAGCACATAACATCGGTCATTTGGACCGAAAGCCATGAAACCTCGAACATGATAGGTCATTTTGTGAAGGTTTTTTCGAAACATGATCAATATACCAAGTCTGGTATTTTTCCTTTCAACTATGTAACATAATATGACACCACGCGAAGGATTTTCATTGTTCGGATTTTGTTTGAATTTGTTATTCCCGTTTTGAATTATCTGAATTTCTAACTATGGTAGAACCGGTGTGCATGAAGATAGGGGACGAGCATCGTTAGAACTTGCATTGGATCTCTGAACAAACCACATATTGAGAGTCTAAAAATGATTTTTTCAAAAAATCACGGGCGATAGGTCATGTACCTATAGTACAAACCGGACCCACTTCCTACCGATTCGGCAGACATTTGTCCTTTTTACCCGGGATGGACGAAAAGGTTTGAGATGTCCCGGTTGGGAGATAGTCCATGTAAGGTGGTCTAGTATTTTAGGAAAATGGGACGGTAGTATTCTAAAACTGCATTTTGGTGGTTACTTCACAAAACGACCCGTTTTTTGCGCTCAGAAAATGGAAAAGGGTTTTTCCGTGCGACAAAAAGGAAAACTTCCTCCTGCAACATTGTTCTCCATACCAATGTCCACACACATGCATAATATGGGCACAACATCACAAACTATGCCATAATTTAGCACATAACATCGGTCATTTGGACCGAAAGCCATGAAACCTCGAACATGATAGGTCATTTTGTGAAGGTTTTTCGAAACATGATCAATATACCAAGTCTGGTATTTTTCCTTTCAACTATGTAACATAATATGACACCACGCGAAGGATTTTCATTGTTCGGATTTTTTTTGAATTTGTTATGCCCGTTTTGAATTATCTGAATTTCTAACTATGGTAGAACCAGTGTGCATGAAGATAGGGGACGAGCATCGTTAGAACTTGCATTGGATCTCTGAAGAAACCACATATTGCGAGTCTAAAAATGATTTTTTTAAAAAAATCACGGGCGATAGATCATATACCTATAGTACAAACTGGACCCACTACCTGCCGATTCGGCAGATATTTGTCCTTTTTATCCGGGATGGACGAAAAGGTTTGAGATGTCCCGGTTGGGAGATAGTCCATGTAAGGTGGTCTAGTATTTTAGTAAAATGGGACGGTAGCATTCTGAAACGGCATTTTGGTGGTTACTTCACAAAACGACCCGTTTTTTGCGCTCGGAAAATGGAAAAGGGTTTTTCCGTGCGACAAAAAGGAAAACTTCCTCCTGCAACATTGTTCTCCATACCAATGTCCACACACATGCATAATATGAGCACAACATCACAAAATATGCCGTGATTCAGCATATAACATCGGTCATTTGGACCGAAAGCCATGAAACCTCGAACATGATAGGTTATTTTGTGAAGGTTTTTTCGAAACATGATCAATATACCAAGTCTGGTATTTTTCCTTTCAACTATGTAACATAATATGACACCACGCGAAGGATTTTCATTGTTCGGAATTTGTTTGAATTTATTATGCCCGTTTTGAATTATCTGAATTTCTAACTATGGTCGAACCGGTGTGCATGAAGATAGGGGACGAGCATCGTTAGAACTTGCATTGGATCTCTAAAGAAACCACATATTGCGAGTCTAAAAATGATTTTTTCAAAAAATCACGGGCGATAGATCATGTACCTGTAGTACAAACTGGACCCACTTCCTACCTATTCGGCAGACATTTGTCCTTTTTACCCGGGATGGACGAAAAGGTTTGAGGTGTCTCGGTTGGGAGATAGTCCATGTAAGGTGGTCTAGTATTTTAGGAAAATGGGACGGTAGCATTCTGAAACGGCATTTTGGTGGTTACTTCACAAAACGACCCGTTTTTTGCGCTTGGAAAATGGAAAAGGGCTTTTCCGTGCGACAAAAAGGAAAACTTCCTCCTGCAACATTATTCTCCATACCAATGTACACACACATGCATAATATGAGCACAACATCACAAAATATGCCGTGATTCAGCATATAACATCGGTCATTTGGACCGAAAGCCATGAAACCTCGAACATGATAGGTCATTTTGTGAAGGTTTTTTCGAAACATGATCAATATACCAAGTCTGGTATTTTTCCTTTCAACTATGTAACATAATATGACACCACGCGAAGGATTTTCATTGTTCGGATTTTCTTTGACTTTATTATGCCCGTTTTGAATTATCTGAATTTCTAACTATGGTCGAACCGGTGTGCATGAAGATAGGGGACGAGCATCGTTAGAACTTGCATTGGATCTCTGAAGAAACCATATATTGCGAGTCTAAAAATGATTTTTTTCAAAAAATCACGGACGATAGATCATATACCTGTAGTACAAACCGGACCCACTTCCTACCGATTCGGCAGACATTTGTCCTTTTTACCCGGGATGGACGAAAAGGTTTGAGATGTCCCGGTTGGGAGATAGTCCATGTAAGGTGGTCTAGTATTTTAGGAAAATGGGACGGTAGCATTCTGAAACGGCATTTTGGTGGTTACTTCACAAAACGACCTGTTTTTTGCGCTCGGAAAATGGAAAAGGGTTTTTCCGTGTGACAAAAAGGAAAACTTCCTCCTGCAACATTGTTCTCTATACCAATTTCCACACACATGCATAATATGGGCACAACATCACAAACTATGCTGTGATTCAGCATATAACATCGGTCATTTGGACCGAAAGCCATGAAACCTTGAACATGATAGGTCATTTTGTGAAGGTTTTTTCGAAACATGATCAATATACCAAGTCTGGTATTTTTACTTTCAACTATGTAACATAATATGACACCACGTGAAGGATTTTCATTGTTCGGTTTTTTTTGAATTTATTATGCCCGTTTTGAATTATCTGAATTTCTAACTATGGTCGAACCGGTGTGCATGAAGATAGGGGACGAGCATCGTTAGAACTTGCATTAGATCTCTGAAGAAACCACATATTGCGAGTCTAAAAATGATTTTTTTTAAAAATCACGGGCGATAGATCATGTACCTGTAGTACAAACTGGACCCACTTCCTACCGATTCAGCAGACATTTGTCCTTTTTACCCGGGATGGACGAAAAGGTTTGAGGTGTCCCGGTTGGGAGATAGTCCATGTAAGGTGGTCTAGTATTTTAGGAAAATGGGACGGTAGCATTCTGAAACGGCATTTTGATGGTTACTTCACAAAACGACCCGTTTTTGCGCTCGAAAAATGGAAAAGGGCTTTTCCGTGCAACAAAAAGGAAAACTTCCTCCTGCAACATTGTTCTCCATACCAATGTCCACACACATGCATAATATGAGCACAACATCACAAAATATGCCGTGGTTCAGCATATAACATCGGTCATTTGGACCGAAAGCCATGAAACCTCGAACATGATAGGTTATTTTGTGAAGGTTTTTTCGAAACATGATCAATATACCAAGTCTGGTATTTTTACTTTCAACTATGTAACATAATATGACAGCACGCGAAGGATTTTTATTGTTCGGATTTTGTTTGAATTTATTATGCCCGTTTTGAATTATCTGAATTTCTAACTATGGTCGAACCGGTGTGCATGAAGATAGGGGACGAGCATCGTTAGAACTTGCATTGGATCTCTGAAGAAACCACATATTGCGAGTCTAAAAATGATTTTTTTCAAAAAATCACAGGCGATAGATCATATACCTGAAGTACGAACCGGACCCACTTCCTACCGATTCGGCAGACATTTGTCCTTTTTACCCGGGATGGACGAAAAGGTTTGAGATGTCCCGGTTGGGAGATAGTCCATGTAAGGTGGTCTAGTATTTTAGGAAAATGGGACGGTAGCATTCTGAAACGACATTTTGGTGGTTACTTCACAAAACGACCTGTTTTTTGCGCTCGGAAAATGGAAAAGGGTTTTTCTGTGCGACAAAAATGAAAACTTCCTCCTGCAACATTGTTCTCCATACCAATGTCCACACACATGCATAATATGGGCACAACATCACAAACTATGCCATAATTTAGCACATAACATCGGTCATTTGGACCGAAAGCCATGAAACCTCGAACATGATAGGTCATTTTGTGAAGGTTTTTCGAAACATGATCAATATACCAAGTCTGGTATTTTTCCTTTCAACTATGTAACATAATATGACACCACGCGAAGGATTTTCATTGTTCGGATTTTTTTTGAATTTGTTATGCCCGTTTTGAATTATCTGAATTTCTAACTATGGTAGAACCCGTGTGCATGAAGATAGGGGACGAGCATCGTTAGAACTTGAATTGGATCTCTGAAGAAACCACATATTGCGAGTCTAAAAATGATTTTTTTAAAAAAATCACGGGCGATAGATCATATACCTATAGTACAAACTGGACCCACTACCTGCCGATTCGGCAGATATTTGTCCTTTTTATCCGGGATGGACGAAAAGGTTTGAGATGTCCCGGTTGGGAGATAGTCCATGTAAGGTGGTCTAGTATTTTAGTAAAATGGGACGGTAGCATTCTGAAACGGCATTTTGGTGGTTACTTCACAAAACGACCCGTTTTTTGCGCTCGGAAAATGGAAAAGGGCTTTTCCGTGCGACAAAAAGGAAAACTTCCTCCTGCAACATTGTTCTCCATACCAATGTCCACACACATGCATAATATGAGCACAACATCACAAAATATGCCGTGATTCAGCATATAACATCGGTCATTTGGACCGAAAGCCATGAAACCTCGAACATGATAGGTTATTTTGTGAAGGTTTTTTCGAAACATGATCAATATACCAAGTCTGGTATTTTTCCTTTCAACTATGTAACATAATATGACACCACGCGAAGGATTTTCATTGTTCGGAATTTGTTTGAATTTATTATGCCCGTTTTGAATTATCTGAATTTCTAACTATGGTCGAACCGGTGTGCATGAAGATAGGGGACGAGCATCGTTAGAACTTGCATTGGATCTCTAAAGAAACCACATATTGCGAGTCTAAAAATGATTTTTTCAAAAAATCACGGGCGATAGATCATGTACCTGTAGTACAAACTGGACCCACTTCCTACCTATTCGGCAGACATTTGTCCTTTTTACCCGGGATGGACGAAAAGGTTTGAGGTGTCTCGGTTGGGAGATAGTCCATGTAAGGTGGTCTAGTATTTTAGGAAAATGGGACGGTAGCATTCTGAAACGGCATTTTGGTGGTTACTTCACAAAACGACCCGTTTTTTGCGCTTGGAAAATGGAAAAGGGCTTTTCCGTGCGACAAAAAGGAAAACTTCCTCCTGCAACATTATTCTCCATACCAATGTACACACACATGCATAATATGAGCACAACATCACAAAATATGCCGTGATTCAGCATATAACATCGGTCATTTGGACCGAAAGCCATGAAACCTCGAACATGATAGGTCATTTTGTGAAGGTTTTTTCGAAACATGATCAATATACCAAGTCTGGTATTTTTCCTTTCAACTATGTAACATAATATGACACCACGCGAAGGATTTTCATTGTTCGGATTTTCTTTGACTTTATTATGCCCGTTTTGAATTATCTGAATTTCTAACTATGGTCGAACCGGTGTGCATGAAGATAGGGGACGAGCATCGTTAGAACTTGCATTGGATCTCTGAAGAAACCATATATTGCGAGTCTAAAAATGATTTTTTTCAAAAAATCACGGACGATAGATCATATACCTGTAGTACAAACCGGACCCACTTCCTACCGATTCGGCAGACATTTGTCCTTTTTACCCGGGATGGACGAAAAGGTTTGAGATGTCCCGGTTGGGAGATAGTCCATGTAAGATGGTCTAGTATTTTAGGAAAATGGGACGGTAGCATTCTGAAACGGCATTTTGGTGGTTACTTCACAAAACGACCTGTTTTTTGCGCTCGGAAAATGGAAAAGGGTTTTTCCGTGTGACAAAAAGGAAAACTTCCTCCTGCAACATTGTTCTCTATACCAATTTCCACACACATGCATAATATGGGCACAACATCACAAACTATGCTGTGATTCAGCACATAACATCGGTCATTTGGACCGAAAGCCATGAAACCTTGAACATGATAGGTCATTTTGTGAAGGTTTTTTCGAAACATGATCAATATACCAAGTCTGGTATTTTTACTTTCAACTATGTAACATAATATGACACCACGTGAAGGATTTTCATTGTTCGGTTTTTTTTTGAATTTATTATGCCCGTTTTGAATTATCTGAATTTCTAACTATGGTCGAACCGGTGTGCATGAAGATAGGGGACGAGCATCGTTAGAACTTGCATTAGATCTCTGAAGAAACCACATATTGCGAGTCTAAAAATGATTTTTTCAAAAAATCACGGGCGATAGATCATGTACCTGTAGTACAAACTGGACCCACTTCCTACCGATTCGGCAGACATTTGTCCTTTTTACCCGGGATGGACGAAAAGGTTTGAGGTGTCCCGGTTGGGAGATAGTCCATGTAAGGTGGTCTAGTATTTTTGGAAAATGGGACGGTAGCATTCTGAAACGGCATTTTGATGGTTACTTCACAAAACGACCCGTTTTTGCGCTCGAAAAATGGAAAAGGGCTTTTCCGTGCAACAAAAAGGAAAACTTCCTCCTGCAACATTGTTCTCCATACCAATGTCCACACACATGCATAATATGAGCACAACATCACAAAATATGCCGTGGTTCAGCATATAACATCGGTCATTTGGACCGAAAGCCATGAAACCTCGAACATGATAGGTTATTTTGTGAAGGTTTTTTCGAAACATGATCAATATACCAAGTCTGGTATTTTTACTTTCAACTATGTAACATAATATGACAGCACGCGAAGGATTTTTATTGTTCGGATTTTGTTTGAATTTATTATGCCCGTTTTGAATTATCTGAATTTCTAACTATGGTCGAACCGGTGTGCATGAAGATAGGGGACGAGCATCGTTAGAACTTGCATTGGATCTCTGAAGAAACCACATATTGCGAGTCTAAAAATGATTTTTTTCAAAAAATCACAGGCGATAGATCATATACCTGTAGTACAAACCGGACCCACTTCCTACCGATTCGGCAGACATTTGTCCTTTTTATCCGGGATGGACGAAAAGGTTTGAGATGTCCCGGTTGGGAGATAGTCCATGTAAGGTGGTCTAGTATTTTAGGAAAATGGGACGGTAGCATTCTGAAACGGCATTTTGGTGGTTACTTCACAAAACGACCTGTTTTTTGCGCTCGGAAAATGGAAAAGGGTTTTTCTGTGCGACAAAAATGAAAACTTCCTCCTGCAACATTGTTCTCCATACCAATTTCCACACACATGCATAATATGGGCACAACAACACAAACTATGTCGTGATTCAGCACATAGCATCGGTCATTTGGACCGAAAGCCATGAAACCTCGAACATGATAGGTCATTTTGTGAAGGTTTTTTCGAAACATGATCAATATACCAAGTCTGGTATTTTTACTTTCAACTATGTTACATAATATGACACCACGCGAAGGATTTTCATTGTTCGGATTTTTTTGAATTTATTATGCCCGTTTTGAATTATCTGAATTTCTAACTATGGTCGAATCGGTGTGCATGAAGATAGGAGACGAGCATCGTTAGAACTTGCATTGGATCTCTGAAGAAACCACATATTGCGAGTCTAAAAATGATTTTTTCAAAAAATCACGGGCGATAGATCATGTACCTGTAGTACAAACTGGACCCACTTCCTACCGATTCGGCAGACATTTGTCTTTTTTACCCGGGATGGACGAAAAGGTTTGAGGTGTCCCGGTCGGGAGATAGTCCATGTAAGGTGGTCTAGTATTTTAGGAAAATGGGACGGTAGCATTCTGAAACGGCATTTTGGTGGTTATATCACAAAACGACCCGTTTTTTGCGCTCGGAAAATGGAAAAGGGCTTTTCCGTGCGACAAAAAGGAAAACTTCCTCCTACAACATTATTCTCCATACTAATGTCCACACACATGCATAATATGAGCACAACATCACAAAATATGCCGTGATTCAGCATATAACATCGGTCATTTGGACCGAAAGCCATGAAACCTCGAACATGATAGGTCATTTTGTGAAGGTTTTTTCGAAACATGATCAATATACCAAGTCTGGTATTTTTTCCTTTCGACTATGTAACATAATATGACACCACGCGAAGGATTTTCATTGTTCGGATTTTCTTTGAATTTATTATGCCCGTTTTGAATTATCTGAATTTCTAACTATGGTCGAACCGGTGTGCATGAAGATAGGGGACGAGCATCGTTAGAACTTGCATTGGATCTCTGAAGAAACCACATATTGCGAGTCTAAAAATGATTTTTTTCAAAAAATCACGGGCGATAGATCATATACCTGTAGTACAAATCGGACCCACTTCCTACCGATTCGGCAGACATTTGTCCTTTTTACCCGGGATGGACGAAAAGGTTTGAGATGTCCCGGTTGAGAGATAGTCCATGTAAGGTGGTCTAGTATTTTAGGAAAATGGGACGGTAGCATTCTGAAACGGCATTTTGGTGGTTACTTCACAAAACGACCTGTTTTTTGCGCTCGGAAAATGGAAAAGGGTTTTTCCGTGTGACAAAAAGGAAAACTTCCTCCTGCAACATTGTTCTCTATACCAATTTCCACACACATGCATAATATGGGCACAACATCACAAACTATGCTGTGATTCAGCACATAACATCGGTCATTTGGACCGAAAGCCATGAAACCTCGAACATGATAGGTCATTTTGTGAAGGTTTTTTCGAAACATGATCAATATACCAAGTCTGGTATTTTTACTTTCAACTATGTAACATAATATGACACCACGTGAAGGATTTTCATTGTTCGTTTTTTTTTGAATTTATTATGCCCGTTTTGAATTATCTGAATTTCTAACTATGGTCGAACCGGTGTGCATGAAGATAGGGGACGAGCATCGTTAGAACTTGCATTGGATCTCTGAAGAAACCACATATTGCGAGTCTAAAAATGATTTTTTCAAAAAATCACGGGCGATAGATCATGTACCTGTAGTACAAACTGGACCCACTTCCTACCGATTCGGCAGACATTTGTCCTTTTTACCTGGGATGGACGAAAAGGTTTGAGGTGTCCCGGTTGGGAGATAGTCCATGTAAGGTGGTCTAGTATTTTAGGAAAATAGGACGGTAGCATTCTGAAACGGCATTTTGGTGGTTACTTCACAAAACGACCCGTTTTTGCGCTCGAAAAATGGAAAAGGGCTTTTCCGTGCAACAAAAAGGAAAACTTTCTCCTGCAACATTGTTCTCCATACCAATGTCCACACACATGCATAATATGGGCACAACATCACAAACTATGTCTTGATTCAGCACATAACATCGGTCATTTGGACCGAAAGCCATGAAACCTCGAACATGATAGGTCATTTTGTGAAGGACATGTCCTTTATTTCTTTTTTCGGTCTGGAGGACATGTCCTTCACATAGAAAACCTGAGACACATCATTGGCTAGGACGACTGGTTCATCTCTATAATCAAGATTGTTGAGATCCACTGTTGTCATTCTGTACAACTGGTCTATCTTTACCCTTTCCCCATTTAGGTTGACCCATTTGCAGCGAAACAAAGGGACCTTAAAAGATACTCCATAGTCTAGTTCCCATATCTCCTCTATGTAACCATAATATGTGTCCTTTTGTCCATTCTCGTCTATTGCATCAAAGCGGACACCACTATTTTGGTTGGTGCTCTTTTTATCTTGGGCGATCGTGTAGAATGTATTCCCATTTATTTCGTACCCTTGGAAATTCAATACAGTAGAAGATGGTGACACGGCCAACAAGTATAGTTGATCTCCAATAGTGGTGTCATTCAAGAGATGTGTCCGCATCCAACCACCGAAAGACTTCATGTGTTCATCTGTAATCCATGATTCAGGCTTCCCCGGGTTTTTGGAGCGTACAATATTCTTGTGTTCCTCGATATACAGAGCTGCCAAGGTGGAATTATGTAGAACTGTGTAGTGTGCTTTAGTGAAAGAATCCCCGTCCCTACATATCATTGCTTTCTTTCCCAGCGTGCCTTTTCCACTTAGTCTTCCCTCATGCCACGAGTCAGAAACACCAATCGGCTTAAGATCAGGAATAAAGTCAACACAAAACTCAATGACCTCCTCTGTTCCATATCCCTTGGAGATGCTTCCTTTTGGTCTAGCACGGTTATGAACATATTTCTTTAAGACTCCCATGAACCTCTCAAAGGGGAACATATTGTGCAGAAATACCGAACCGAGAATGGCAATCTCTTCCACTAGGTGAACCAGGAGATGCCTCATGATATTGAAGAAGGATGGTGGGAACACCAATTCAAAACTAACAAGACATTGTACCACATCCTTCTGTAACCTTGGCAGAATATCTGGATTGATTACCTTCTGAGATATTGCATTGAGTAATGCACACAGCTTCACAATGGGTACTCGAACATTTTCCGGTAGAAGCCCCCTCAATGCAATCGGAAGCAACTGCGTCATAATCACGTGACAGTCATGAGACTTCAGGTTTTGGAACTTTTTCTCTGCCATATTTATTATCCCCTTTATATTAGATGAGAAGCCCGACGGCACCTTGATACTGTAAAGGACTTCAAAAAAGATTTCCTTCTCTGCTTTGGTAAGAGCATAGCTAGCACGACTTAAGTGACGCCCTTTATCCGTCTTGTTATGTGTATGCATGTTCTTTGGGTCTTTCATAATTTGTTGGTCCTCCCGTGCTTCTGGTGTATCTTTTGTCTTCCCATACACGCCTAGGAATCCTAGCAGGTTCACGCAAAGATTTTTCGTCACGTGCATCACGTTGATTGAAGAGCGGACATGCAGGACTTTCCAATATGGCCGCTCCCAAAATATAGATTTCTTCTTCCACATGGGTGTGTGTCCTGTAGCGACGTCGTTCGGAACTGATTGACTGTCGGGACCCTTTCTAAAGATTACTTCTATGTCCTTGACCATACCAAATACATCATCACCAGCAGAGAGTTCAGATTTCTTCCGGTGATCTGCCTCACCTTTGAAATGCTTGCCTTTCTTTCTTACGGGATGATTGGTCGGAAGAAATCGTCGATTCGCTAGGTACACAACCTTCTTGCATTTATGCAAATATGTACCTTCAGTCTTATCTAAACAGTGGGTGCATGCCTTATATCCCTTGTTTGTCTGTCCTAAAAGGTTACTAAGAGCAGACCAATCATTGATGGTTACGAATAACAACCCTCGTAGATCAAATGGCTCCTGTTTGTTCTCATCCCACGCACGTACACCTGGTTTGCCCCACAACTGTAAGAGTTCTTCAACTAATGACCTAAGGTACACATCAATGTCGTTGCCCGGTTGCTTCGGGCCTTGGATGAGCACTGGCATCATAATGAACTTACACTTCATGCACAACCAAGGAGGCAGGTTGTAGATACATAGAGTCCCGGGCCAGGTGCTGTGACTGCAGCTCTGCTCCCCAAAAGGATTCATACCATCCGTACTTAGACCAAACCATAAGTTCCTTGCGTCACCTACAAAGTCTAGAAAGTCTCTCTCGATTTTTCTCCACTGTGACCCATCAGCAGGGTGTCTCAACTTCCCGTCTTTCTTACGGTCCACTTTGTGCCATCGCAACAACCTGACATGCTCTTTGTTTCTGAACATGCGTTTCAACCTTGGTATTATGGGAGCATACCACATAACCTTAGCAGGAACCCTCTTCTGGAGAGGCTCTCCCTCAACATCACCAGGATCATCTCGTCTTATCTTATACCACAACGCATTGCATACCGGGCATTTATCTAAATTCTCATACTCCTTACCGCGGTAGAGGATGCAGTCATTAATGCATGCATGTATCTTTTGCACATCTAATCCCAGAGGACAGAGAGTCTTCTTTGCTTCGTAGGTACTCTCGGGAAGTTCGTTATGTTTTGGAAACTTCGGCTTCGTTATTTTCAGCATCTTTTCAAATGAGGAGTCAGTTAGACCACACTCTGCCTTCCATCGCAACAATTCCAGTGTGGTACCGAGCTTTGTGCTGCCATCTTCACAATTTGGGTACAACAATTTCTTGTGATCTTCTAACATGCCCTCTAACTTCAACTTCTCATTTTCTGTTTCACAGTCTCGCTTTGCATCAGAAATGACCCTACCAAGTTCATCAGCCGGCTCATCTGATGCCCGTTCTTCACCTCTTTCCTCTCCATTGTCTTTCATTGCAGTATCACTGTATTCAAAAAACATATGATGATAGTTGTTATCATCATCTTCTTCTTCACCATCTTCTATCATAACCCCTCTTTCCCTGTGCTTGGCCCAGCAATTATAGTTGGGCATGAAACCTTTTATAATCAGGTGGCCGCGAATGATTTTCGAGGAAGAGTACTCCTTATTGTTCCGACATTGAACACATGGACAACGTATAAAACCATTCTCTTTGTTTGCCGTAGCCATATCGATAAATTTATCCACGTCTTTCATATACCCGGCTACACGCCGGTCACCGTACATCCATTCCCGACCGTTCATCTGCATCATATAAGTAAGTTTATCAAAAAACAGGACATCATAAATAGTGAAATGACCAATTCACATCGACACATGCATTGTATCAATGACAGAGAAAAGATAAGATTGCTAACCTCGATCGAGGGAAATAAAGAGGAGAAAGCTCAAGTGCGTCTCGGACACCTTTTATATTTTTGTTCTATGAGAAATTGAACGGGATTATTCACTCAAACATTTCATCAGACACCTTCAATGCATGCATAGAAGAGAAAAAACTAGCACACCCCTCACACCTTCCACCAAGAGAAAAAACAGAGTGGAGGCAGAGGGGGCTGGGGCGTTGCATTTATAGAGGGCGGGAGAATACGTCCCGGTTGGAGCCAGCAACCGGGACTAAAGGTGTGTGCCACGCCACGTGGCTGTTGCCAAACCTTTGGTCCCGGTTGCTGGCTCCAACCGGGACGTATGCCCCCTTACCAACCGGGACGCATGCCTCCTGGATCCGTGCCCGCTCGAACCGGGACGCGTGCCAGCATTAGTCCCGGTTGGTGGCGCAACCGGGACTAATCCTCTGAGAGGGCGCGAACGGATGGCCCTTTTTCCACTAGTGAGTTGTAATTAATAAACCCTTTTTAATTTCACAAAACAATTTGCACATTGCTAAATTCAGTGTTGGGATTTGAACTGTGCAAAACTGGATAGTCCAATTGAAATTATAACTTTGACTATGCAAAACTGGATAGTCTAATAATATATTACAAATTATCAAGCGAACACACCGAAGTATGTGTTGCAATTTGCAAAGTACTATCGATAGAATACTACATGCATTCTACTAAACTAGAGGTCGTCCCGGGTGTTACAATTGCGACAAGAAGATAACGAAGAACGAAAACGAAAAACACAGCAAGGGGACACAGATTTAACGTGGAAAACCTCTCCAACAAAGAGAGGAAAAAACCACGGACACCAGCCAGCGAAACTTCACTATATCGAGGAGTGTTTACAAACGCCGGGGATTTCACAGATACAACTCGTCCCAACCGGTGGCTTACAAGGGGTTTATATATCGGTGGAAACCTAGGTCTTCGACGATCCGTACCGTACAAGGGGTTTACACTCGGCCCAAGCCTCCCGGCGACGGGCCTCGCTCCACTCGTCAGAAGTTGGCCTATACTTTATAGAATTTGGATCAACATATAACACCGGGGAAGAAAAAGCCAGATGCAACCATTACGGCCATCCTTGTAGTTGTAGATGCAATGGTATCCTTGTGAGGGGATCATCGTCTCCAAGCATTTCGGGTGATATCGAAGCACAGCTTGTTTTTCCGAGCTATAAATAAATTCGTCTCCCCCAAGATGCACGGCTTGTTTTTCCAAGCGACGCACTGATGATTGGCTTCCACTGCGATGCACAAAATGGTTTTCCGAGTGATACACGTAAAAAAGCGCCAAGATCTATTCTCGCTGACCACGCCACAGGGCTTACAAGCTTCTCGCTGTGTGGCGTAGTGTAGTAGATGTGGTTTCGCTCCACCCCACCACGCCGGCCTTCAGCTGGTAGACGCATTGCCTTGGAGTATGGTGGCGAGAGGAACAAGGCGTGGTCACCCAAGGTCGTCACCTCTGTCCACATGTATCCGCACGGTCTTTCGTCGAGCTCAAACACCATAAAATAGCAAGCCTCATCACACTGTTGTACCATTGTCGAATTGGCCTCCAACGCCATCGCCAGCTTCCCTCCCAACTCGAAGATGTATCTGACACGGTATGTCGCGCCAAACCTTTGCACGGAAGGGCTTCGAATGCATATTGTGGAGGCGGTGGTGACCATAGGGCCATCGTATTGGTTCACTCCGAGTTCGAACTTGTACACTTCCACGCTATGTTGCGCGAGGCCATACAACTCCCCTTTGCAGAAAGCGATGTCCATGAGCACCTTGTCGGGATCCCTCGGGCATCCTTGTTCTAACCATCATTATTGTCGGAAGAAGAGCCAATCCTGCATACCGCTAGTTTCTTCCTTCCGGTGATTGCGGCGAGGATGCAGCCGCTCGAGGCAGCAGGAGAATCGGAGAAGATGATTTTTTTCAACGCCGGTGCAGGGACGATAGGGTGTCGCCCCGTCATTGCACGTGCAGGGGACGATCCTCTGTGTTGTGGAGAGCGGAACCTGGGCGCCGGAGGACAGATTCACGATCATGATCTGGTGACGGTTGGACACGGCTGCGATCCAGCCGCCGTTGTACGAGCCGACGAAGCGTTTTCCCCTCGCGAACCACGGGACCGGGGCAGCACGCACGGCGCCGCCGCTCTCCAGGCTGTGCGCTCGTGTTCTCCGGTTGTTCTTGCGGTTGCTGTCTACGGCCCATGGAAGGAGCACCGGGACAAGGGGCGCCGGGTGCCACCACGCGACGGCGCGCCACGACTTGCACACGGAGGCGAAGCACGCCTGGTCACGCGCCGACGATAGCCTGTGGTAGACATCGGCAAGGTTGTCGTCGGGTAGATTCGACCACGTCCCATAGATTCCGCCGCCGGCGGCCATTACTTGGTTCGCGCTCCTTGTAAGATATCAATATCGTGAATCGATTGGTGTTCGACGGGGCACGCACGAAACGGCGACTCCAATTTGGTGGCTTTGCTTATTGCTCGATCGATGGGATTGAACGTATCCATGCATATATATATCTTTGGGATTCCAAAGTGGTTTTGGAAACTTTTTTTTTAGAACCATGAGAACCACTGCATGTTCGACGGGGCGAACACGAAACTACGACTTCAATTCGTTTAATTTGGAAAGTAAAGAGAAAAAGTGAATTGATTTTGGTAAACTCAATGTACCGGCTGTCCGATCGAGCTATACTCTGGCCCTGCATTGTCCACGAACGCGGATCTGAATCACCATCTAACTCTGACAGCAGAAAATGAAATTTCTATTATGTCTTCGATGTAGAAAATGAAATTTACAAGTTTTGGATACTGCATTTTTAGTAAAACGTGTTGGTCCTCATACAAGAACGGGTATCTAGACGTCTTTCATGTGTAGAGTCACTCATTTTTGCTCCAAATCTACAAACTAAAGAGCGTCTAGAAACATATGTTTTATAAAAAAGGATTAAAAAATCTTATATTTTAAAACGGAGTGGGTTACTTAATAGTTTCTCCATTGACATTTTCTCAGAGAACAATTCTCTATTAGCATATCACACTACGGAAGTGACATTTTTGCCGAGTGACAGGAATACTCAGCAAAGAGCAAAATCAGTACGACTAAGGCCTTTGTCGTCGTGTATAACACATGGCAAAAACAACTCGACAAAGCTTCTTTGTCGTGTGCATTACCTCCGAACACGGCAAAAATATTTTCCATGTGTATTTAGTTATACACGGGAAAAAAAGATGCTTAACGGCCGGTCGAGCTAACGGCGACGCCACGTGTCGCGTGCCTTTGCCATTTGCATTTCATGGTGAAAGTTTCGAATTTCAGCTGTTTCGTGATTTTTTGCCGTGTGTTTTTTTGCCTGTGAATTACAAATTTTTGCCGTGTTCAAAATTTACCTTGTGCATTTTTTTAAAATTTTCCGTGTTCATAATCTTTGACCAGGGCCAATATATTCAGAAACCTTTGCCGTCTGCACTCTCGACGGCAAAGTAGCCATATGACCATTGGGAGGTGCCAGAGTTCACAGACTTGCGACACGTTCCCTCTTTGCCATGTGCAATTCACAGTAAAGAATATTTGCCATGTAGGCAAAGAGGCCACAATATTTTTTTTAAATGTTTTTCAAAAATCCATGCAGATTCAAAACTAATAAATAAAAAAATATGAAAGTTTTTACCGCATATGCAATATATATTTGACCACGCTAAACAGCACATGCACAAATCCATCAAATTCAGCATATGCAAAAATCCATGGGAAGCAAGGATCCCTTTGAAAATCAAAGTGTGGTTGTGGTTTATATAGCACAATGCTATAGCTACAAAATATAATATGCTCAGGAGAAAATGGTGTGGTGATCACAGAGGTCAGTGTTGCAATGAAGCAGAGACGATTCACCACTTGTTTATTCTCTGTCCGATATGGCCAAGTTTGTCTGGAGTATGTTAGGCAAAACTATTGGTGCAGAGACGAGGCCTGAAAATTTTGCCCAATGTTTCTGATGGATGCCGCAATTCCTACCTGTTAGTAGGAATGTTGAAATTACTGGCTTTCAATTGTTGGGCAATTTGGAAACTTAGAAAGGCCTCTGATGCAGTACAACCCCCTCCCATCTAAACTCGTACAAACGTGAATGATGGCGAGGGTTATAGCCGCGGTCATACCGTCATAGTGCTGACAAGAACATGCTTTGCGAACGATGAAGAGGAGGCACAGGGAGAGGTCCAGGGAGAGGTCCACCCATCAGATCCAGGGGTTGCATCGTCGAAGGGGACTATCAAGAAGGCCACGCCGTTGGAGACCATCTGCACCCATTGAGCCGCCATAGGGCAATCGCCGCCGTCGCCAATAATCGAATTTTAGGTGTGAATTTGGGGGACCAGATGGAGCCTCGGGGGAGGGGAGCGGGAGGAGGGAGCGGGGGAGCTGCGCAGCGTGGGCGCGAGCGTGTGGGCGAGGGCACGGCATGGGCGAGGGAGCAGTGGAGCAGGCAGCAAGCAGCGGACTGTCGTGTCGAGTATGAGGAAGGAGATGACGACGACGGGGAGTTGAGGGTGTTTGGGAATTAGACGAGAGCTTTTTGGCATAATGACCACCGCGACAAGTATTTCGGGCCGGTGGGAGTATCAACTTAGACGGAGTGAAGTTTATAGAAACGAGAAGTTATCTGAATGGTGGCAACAGTTATAGCCGCGGTCATAGTGCTGACTAGAACATGTTTTGCGAACGATGAATGCGACGCCTTGTACTTAGCCCACACAGAGAACATGACCAGGTTGATCGCGGCATACAGTTGTAAGCAATGAACATAGTAGGACACTTAATAAATACGTTAAGTTAGATAGGGTAGGGCCGTAGGGGGGCAAGGGCCCTCCTCGATAGCTACCACTGGATATGAAAGGAGACACATTTTTGTGAAAAAAAAGGTACATGCAGCAGCAAAGACATCGGTACATAAACAGTCTGCCACAAGGAGAATGTACATGCTCACTCTTTCTACCGGTTGATGCGAATCGAACTCTAACGATTTCTCTCGCGATCGGGATGATGGAAGATCTTGTTTCCTGGAACTATACCAAGAACGGGATTTTTACTGTCCGTTCGGCCTATTATGATATGAATGGGAACATCAGCATGGGAGGAAGCTGCTTCGTACTAATGGACAGGATACAACCGAAGTTAATAAGGTTTGGTCAAAGGTGTGGGCGCTAAAGGTATCACCAAAGGTAAAAAAATTCTCTTGGCGTCTCATGCACGGCACCCTGCCATGTAATTGCATCCTGGCTAATCGACATATAAGCAACAACAGTGTGTGTCCGGTTTGCAAGATCTACTGTGAGGATACTCTCTATGCCTTTTTTCAGTGTCCTCGGGTCCAGGAAGTTTGGATCCAATTGGGCTCTGATCGAATTGAAGAGTTGATTACTTTCGATAAGTCGGGATCTGGAGTGTTTGAAGAATTGCTATGCCAGCCAGATGCAACTGCTCCTCGCTTGTATGGAGTGGGTCTCAAGGAACTTATTGCTACCACATGTTGGTATACGTGGTGGCAAAGACCTCAAGTGGCACACGATGAGTCGATCTCCTCGCCGTCGAGGACTGCTCAATCTATTTCAGCTATAACACTAAACTATTCGCACTGCGTAATGGCCTCGTTCTAGCTGGGCAGGTGGGATGCTCCAAATTGATTGTCAACGGTGATTCAATGGACGTCATCACAACCATGCAAGAAGGAGGCAATTCGTTCGGACCAGCTGCAGCTATTTACGAGGAGTGTGCCTTCTTAGCAAAATGATTCTCTCATGTCTTATTTCATTATTCTCATAGAGAAGCCAATGTTGTCGCGCATGTTCTAGCTAGTAGAGTGATGGGTTCTCTGACTAATGTTTGGCATGAGGATCCACCCGATTTTTCTATTCAGATCCTTGCAAACGATGTAAGCCTATTTAAAAATGAATAAAGTAGCCACGATGGCGTTCCCTCAAAAAAAAAGTGATAGGGTCGCCAAAGTAAAATTGCATGGAAAACATGCTGAAGGATCCGTTGAGCACAGCATGGTTATTCTATGAAGGATCCGTTGAGCACAGCATGGTTATTCTATGAAGGATCCGTTGAGCACAGCATGGTTATTCTATTTAAAGGAATGTCAGTCTATTCTTCAAGGTACTTATATCCTAGACATTCACATCATGTGGTATTGCTATGTGACATTGGTCACCTTTGCATTTTCAAATAAATAAATGCAACTAAATCAATCCATTTTGTACACATGATGTCTAATTAGTACAAGATTGTTTACACATGCTTGCAAAAGCTTTCTGTCGATGCCATATATATATTGAGCCAAATGACGAAAACAAGATTGTAACTAGCCAGTGCATGTTCTTTTTCAGAGAAGCCGTTATAGCCGTCGTGAAGGACACCATGTATGATGCTGATGATTATGGGCTAATCACAGTGCCACAAAAGATCAAGGAGAAGAACAAGTGAAGGAGTAAGACTGCCGGGCCGGGGTAGATTAGAATCACCAACCCTCTTTTGTACAACATGCCGAAGACCAGCTAGCTCTGCTCCCCAGCAGCACCACCATAGGTTAGAGTAAGCGACTCAGCTCCGATGTTTAACCGTGTGGTGTCATCAACTACAATCTCCCTGTAATTAAGAAGTAGAAGTGCAGAGATATATTAGAATCAGCAACCCCTTTCGTGTAAAATAATGCGGACTAGGCAGACCGCACCATATTGCCCTAGAAATTTTAATTCATGGTAAATAGATAGCACACAACAAGGTACTACTCAGCTTTAATTTGTGCTGAATTAAATGTTGGAGACATCTAGATATCTGACAAATAATCGACATATTTTTTAAACGGAAGAACTAGTACATATATAAGACAACCCAGGCGGCAAAAATAAAAACGGAACTTGCAAACTGTCCACTTTTTTTTTTTTGAATTATCAAACTGTCCACTTTGTTCCTCGCACATAATATAATCAGACCTAGTTAACCAAGCAAGCAAGCAAAACAATAATCTTTTGATGATCCACTTACACAACATCATCTTGGCGTTTCCCTGTCGTATCTCCGTGGATACAGAGGTCGAGGCTCACGATGATACAAATGGCGGCGATGGCGAAACCCAAAAACCCCACAAGGAGCCCGGTGTCAGCGAGGAGCTGAACGGCTGTGGGCGCGTGAGCGGAGCGGCAGAAGAGGTATACCAGGACGCCTGAAACGGCGAGGATCGTGCAAGCGCAGCATGCTCCAATGCATACTGGTCCCACCCCGCTCATGTCGTCGGGCTCCGGCGGCGTCGCGGCGTGGTGGCCAGGGTCCTCCAGGTCGGCCATCTCCATCTCCATTGCTCGATCGATCCTTTTGGCTACGCACTGTAGGAGACGTACGGCGCAAACTGTAGGAGACAAAGAATAAGGGGGGTCTGTGATTTAGCCCTAATTAACTCTCCAAGGGGTCGGGGAACAATGGATCAATTGGTGCGTCAAGCGCTTCACGTAACTCACATGGGCTAGCCTACTATCAACAGGCTGCGGCCCATGCCTACAAAGCAGTAGCAAGGTTTTGACACGTAATTTAAAAACAAATTATACCTCACGGCTTACAAAGCAGTAGCAAGGTTCTTATTTTTGTACAACACAAAAATAAGATTGAACCACCTTTATAAGCACATTCTCGTGTTTAGCTATCGCCACATGGGATTTGTGATGAGCAATCTACTATGGAACAATAATAATGAAAACTGATACTCGTATGGGAGTATATTATGTCTCTTTCTAGCCGTGATGGCACGGTGGATAGCCTCTTTCTTGGAATTTATCTGCACACATACCAATATGGTTATTCATTATATTTTTATTTGAATTCAATAATATTATTACTTATTCATTGTAGTTTACTTAAATAATTGTTTGTAATTTCAAAAAATACAACCATGTGACATGATTATATAAGAGTTAATTGGATTGATATCATAGTATTGACTACAATATGTAAATTGCTTGGCGGAAAGAGATTTTAAAGAAACGAGGAAGTTAAGCGTGCTAGAGTTGGAGTAGTGCTAGGATCGGTGACCTACCGGCAACTTTGACTACGACTGTAATTTAATCAATTATTAACTATAAATAGTGTTAAAAATGATCAAAACGAGAGACGACTAACGAGTCAAACAATTCAAATATTAAAAAAATTTAAAAAAAATTCTAGGCTGACGGTCACCGTCGGCACAGCCTATACCGACGGCAATTTGGCGCTGTGTCGACGGCAGCCGGCCGTCGGCGTATCAAATTTTTCCTGTAGTGGGAGTATATATGTATGTCTCTTTCTAGCCGTGATGGCACGGTGGATAGCCTCTTTCTTGGAATTTATCTGCACGCATACCAATATGCTTGTGTCAACTTTTTTTTGTATTCCTCATAGTCAACAAGAAAATGATATAACTTTTATATTGAAAATGATGTAACTTTTAGGAAAATCATCTCTTTATTTGTTCTGAAAGTTGCACACGAGGTGAAGATGTAAGTTTGTTGTGTTACTCTCTCAAATATTCAAACCGAGATGGTGTGTATATCCCTTTTTTGTACCTTTTTATTCAACGCAATGGACGTCTCTACCACAAGATTGCTCCTGGTTCCATTTCTCCTGCGCCGTATCGTGGCAAGCACAAGCAGTAGTACTACATAAATTTTTTTGAGGGACAGTAGTAGTACTATAATTTTATAGTGCGTCGATTTGGAGAACGGAATCTATGTAGGACTTTATTTTATTTTTAAAAAAAATCAAAATTTAAAGATTCAAAAATTCCCTAAAAGATATAGGAAGATAGATAATGATTTATAATATGCGTTTGCAAAAGATCATGTGAAAAATCTTTGTGTTCTTGCCTCGGTAAAAAAGAAAACAATTCAGATCTGAGTGTGAACAGTGCAAACTTGAACGGCCCTGTTTCCATAATTTTTTTCAAATTTGTCCGTTTTCTGCATAAAAAATACAAGATATTTTTCATTAGAAATGTACATACTTGTATTTCATATTGCTGTCTACTAGGTATTTGTTTTTAAAATATTTGATGCCTTTTAAAAAAAAAAAGTCCTCCATGGAGGACGGGACCTAAATCGATTTTCTGCGGCTAATTAGATGGTAATGTGAATGTAGGATTTCAAGGCGAGTGAAGAAGAATAAACGTCTACTCCCACTTTTTATAAATAAGTGACTTGTGTTTGTCTAGATTATGTATCTAGATGTATTTAGTGTCTAGATACATATAAATCTAGACAAATCTAAGTTAGTTATTTTGGAACCGATAGAGTATTAGCTTTTTTATGTAATGATAATGAGGGTGCATACTCGAATTTTTTTAATCATAACAGGCTCAACCTCGTTTGATGGTTGGCTGAGCATGTCGATCCTCCTCTGTCCTGCGAAAACTAATGTGTATAAGACGTGTAAAACGTATTGGTTGGGAACGGCTCGACCCTCGATGGACACGGTGCCCTTTGTGTATCGTGATGTGAGCTCAATCCTCGAAGTAGATCACCATGCGCACCAGGAACACGTTTGAGATGCCTGTGGTGTAGCCGACGGGGTCGCCATGGCGCAGCGCTCACTAGGGTTGTGGTTCACCTTTTGGGGTGGCAATGTGAGCGCGTGAGGCGGCTCTCCAAGCGTAAGCACATGTGCGAGTCATGGGTGGTGGCTCTCCGCTCTCGTCGCTAGGGCATGCATTTCATCAGGCCATGCAGAAATGATTTGAATTAGCACGCCTACTTCGATCGACTAGAATAATAATGGGGATTTTAGGTCAAATATACTACACGATTACAAAAAAAATGCAGTATATATATAGCCATTCGGTTATAAGTGAAATTCCTATTATATCCGGATTTTTTTTATAGAGATTATCGAGTTGATCTTAGGCCCCAATCAACGTAAACTGTCGGATTTGTCCCCTATACGTCACCTTAATTGTGCAATAGAATGCACCGTAGCCATAACCAGAAGGCTGGAATATCTAGCTAAGCTAGTAGTGAAGTGTAGTATAGGGTTTCACTTTTGTGAGGTGTAGAATAATTTATTTATTTTTGGAAATGGGCGTTTTATTACTCAAAGCAATGTTTACACCCGGACTCTGCATAACTAGGATGCACACAGCCGAAAATCCTCTCAAGTTACAACCAGAAGTAAACGAAAAGCAAGTACAAACGTATACATGGCACAACGGGTTGTGACTATGATATCTCTAATCGTAAGTCACGCTGCCATCCATGTCTAGAAAATATATCTCGCGCCACGGCTTCCAAACGCCTACACCCCTCCGCAAAGAAGTCTCGGAACTCCATCCGTTGAAGAATTATCCATGATCGCAGGATTGTCGTGGCCCGGAAGATAACCTGCAATGTAGAAGACATCATATTATTAAAAATCTTGTCATTCCTACATAGCCATAGCGACCAAATAATGGCAAGCGCTCCCACCCTAAAAACAGTCCCATATTTATCATCAATCTCATTCATCCAATTGCCAAAAACATTAGCAACCGATGAAGGGGGAGATAAACCAGAGGCCACTTGGGTGATTGACCATATAGTATGAGCAAATTTACACAGGAAGAATAAGTGTCTAATTGTCTCATTATGATTACAGAAGACACATTGTTTGCTTCCTTGTCAATTCCTCTTAACAAGATTATCTTTTGTAAGAATTACCCCTTTACGAAGATACCAAGCAAATACTTTCGTTTTCAGGGGTATTTCATTTTCCAAATTCTACTACTATCGTCAACTGGAATATTTGGTTGGATCAAAGCTCTATAAAACAAATCAACAGAAAATTTACCATTATATAATAGTTTCCATTTAAATTCGTCCACACCATCCGACAACTGTATCATAGACAGTCTCAATAAGAGATTGTTCCATGATAGTAATTTAGGACCAATTAGACTTCTACGGAAAGAGACATTAGGAGTATTATATTTCATTACCCTGGAAAGTGTATCCCCTTTATGTCTAACAATCGAATATAGAGCAGGATATTGTTCTCTAAGGGGAATTTGGACAAGCCATTTGTCTTTCCAGAACCTAATCTGTGATCCATCCTTAATATTAAAAGAACCAAAGCGTAGGAACTGTTTTTTGGCTGCCATCAGCCCCGCCCAAAAGTGTGAGTCTCCTGACTTCCAGACCACTTGGGACAAAGCTTTGGAGCCAATATATTTCCTCCACAACATGGTTTGCCAGACTCCTTCTGAAAGAAGTTTGAACAGCCATTTACCTAGGAGTGCAGTGTTCTCGACTTGCAAATCATGTATGCCAAGTCCACCGTATTCCTTTGGTCGGCAAACCACAGTCCATTTGGCCAGTCGATATTTCTTCTTCACCTCATCCCCTTGCCAAAAGAATCTTGAGTGGAAATAATCCACTTTCTTCAGAACCCCTTTTGGTATATGAAAGAATAAAATCATATATAGTACCATATTAGTTAGTACTAAATAAATGATTACAAGTCTTCCACCAAGGGAAAGTAGTTTTTCTTTCCAGCTATTAAGACGTTTTTGTAGTCTTTCCTCAACCCCTCTCCATTCAGCTATCGTGAGACGCCGATCATTTTTAGCTTCGCCAAATGAAGCTTACATGTACAAGAGTGTACTAATATATAGATACGAGAGTTTACAAACTTGCATGTAAAGTTTAATTAATACATGTACATGCCATTCATATATAACATGTACATGAATTATCTAATATATATTTTATTTTATTGAAAAAAACATGTACAAGCATACAAGCTTATTACTATAGGTGCCCATTGTTTATATGGCCTCCCGTGCGCCGAAAGTAATTAACAAGGAAAATAAATGTCACTAGTGTTTTGTGTTTTGACGGTATGTTGAGGTAGTATAGAAAAGCCGCCTTGGTTTGACCCTTTGTTTATAGTATGGCCTTCCTCTGAGTTCTCTTTGGAACATTCATGTATCTGCGCGGACCAAAGATCCGTTAAGCCTCATAGCTTGCATTCAGATCAGCTAAAGTTTCCTGGATCACCGCGAACAACTAGGCCATGGATAATCATAGGTAGCAACATGATCCTTTGCTTGGAAAAAACATGTGCCATAATGCAAGTGGAAATATAGTAGTTTGCGTTATTTTCCTATTATATTATCAAATAAAATTAAAGAGAAGTTTATATAAAAATGCAGTCACCTGAATGATGGTGAGCGTTATACCCACCGTCAGGGTGCTGACTTAAACAGGTTTTACGAACGTTGAATGGGACGCCTTGTACTGAGCCCAGACTGAAAATATTACCAAGGTGATGGAGGCTTTTAACTAACCCTTTGGTTGGTGTTCTGCGTTGTCAAAGTAAAAGCAGGTTTGCAACGCAGAACCAAACGGCGTAGTTAAAAGCCTCCATCAGGCTGGTAGTATTTTCAGTATGGGCTCAGTACAATGCATCCCATTCAACGTTCGTAAAACCTATTTAAGTTATATGATGGTATAAGCCAAAAGCAAAATCAAAAGCACCTTACATACATTTATGGTTTGTAAGCCAAAAGCTAAAAGGCATAAATAACCCAACCAAACATCCCCTGATTTATATATAGTTCAAGTTAGAGAGGTAGGGGGGCAAGGGCCCTCCTCGTTACCATATAACCAAATGAACCACACTTGGGTTTAAGACCCAAAATTGATCTGTCTCGAACTAAGCATGGCACCGTGGTTTACAACTTCTGATTGTTTATCATACTTTCATTCCGGAAGATACCGATATGTTCATTGGGAATTAGGATAAAAGCATTTGGCCTTTCCTTGGCTATTGATACGGTTGTCAACTAATTCATACGACGCCTTCGGCTCCTGGAATCTCCCCAGGTGACAAATTATTACCAGATACATGAGCAACATGTACAACAAGAGTGTACCAACATATATTTAAGATAATTTACAAACATGCATGTACAATTAAACGTTCATATATAACGTGTACATGCATTATCTAATATTTAATTTCTACTATTTGAAGAGAACATGCAAAAGTATACAAGCTTATTACTATAGGTAAAACTGATGCCACTAGTGTTTTGACGGTGTATATCGAGGTAGTACAGGTAAGACGCCTTGGTTTGACCCTCTGTTTATAACATGTCCTTCCTTTGAGTTCCCTACACTGGTGGAAACGGGGCTATAGGTCCCGATTGGTACGGGGTTTTAGTCCCGGTTGCCCAACCGGGACAGGGCAATCGGGACTAAAGCTCTAACCTTTAGTCCCGGTTGCCCCACCAACCGGGACTAAAGGGTGCACACGTGGCAGCGGCAGAGGGCGAGGGGGGTGGAGCATTAGTCCCGGTTCATGATAGGAACCGGGACTAATAACCTTCTGCCGCGGCAGAGATTTGGCCCATTTCTCTGCCGCGGCAGAGAATTCATTTTGGCACACTTTGTTGCCGCGGCAGCATTTTCGCCACTTTTTGTGCCGCGGCAGAGAATTCATTTAGGTTGTTTTATTGTTTATTTAATGATTTGCACTTATCAATGAAGGAACCTTATATTACATCATGAATATCATGACAATATTACATTGAAACCACGGATCGAGTTCATGCACTACATACAAAAGTTGCTATTCGATGCTACCGGCCAATTCCTTCAAAGTTGCTATTTTTACAATCCCTATTGTCTATACACAGCCGAATAGTATTCCCCTTTTGGGTCTAGGACTTCTGCATCCAAGAATCCCGCCAATTCCTCCTGAATTGCTCGTACGTGATACTTTGGCAGAAGACCGTTCCGTAGACGTTCGATCTGATTTAAAAAAGGAGTCAGCCTATATGAATGAAACTAAACATAATTTGATTGTAATTAAAAACTATAGAAATTGTTTACGTACGTGGAGTTGCTCTAAATTTCTGCCCTTCTCATCGCACGTCTGCCGGATGAAGTCGCAAACATAGTATCCACATAGATTGTTACCTGGTCCCTGCGTCAGGCACTTTATGAGAACAGAGTTCAATCAAAATAATAATTAAGAATGATAATAACTGTATCAAAACTAAAATCAAAGAGATGCGCGGATATAGCTAGTGGTGCTTACATCTAGTGGTTGAAATGTAAGCTCCTCTTTCCAAACACCCCTAGCCTTGTTGGTGAACCGTTTCCAAGCGCTGCCCGGCGTAGAAAACGAATAAAATAAGTTATTAAGTACTTGATATCATAAAATTCACGAACGTTGCCGATATAGTGTCGTAATGATTAGAATTACCGCTGAAGAAGTATCTGCATGTCCTTCCACGTCTCAAGGGGTTTATGTTTCGAGTCCATGACTAGTACACGCCCTTTGTCAAGTTGAATGATTAACAGAATATAGTGGAAGCTGCAAATGCATAACTAATCAATTATATACTTAACATCGAGTAAGCGGAATAGAAAGTGTATACAAGACAATAACACTCACTCGAAGTTGTAAGGAAATAGTATTTCCCTTTTGGTTTCTTGAAACCTTAACGCGTGTACTATATTATCCTCCGTATCCTGGGGGCTTATTTTGAGATTAGCTTCATGAACCCAATATGGGTCAATGAAGCCAATGTCATAGATTTGTCCTCTGCTGCATTCGAGAATCTTCATTCTGTATATTACAGTATGATTATATACATGCAATAAACAAAATAATATAGCTGGAGACTAAATTAATTACAGAATTAGTACTTACAGACAATAGGCACTGATGATCGATTTGTCCAAGACGTCTTGATTGAATAATTGAAATAGTTCATCAAATTCAATGGATATCATGTCATCCTTTTCTTTCCCATGATGCTTTTTTGTAACCCTCAGCACTATCCAGTTAGCCCCGGCCCTTGTGGCATGCATGTACCAGTTATGCAATCTTCGCATTTTTGTTGGAAGATTGTTTACCTCCTCAGGTTTGACGAGAGGTTTGCCGTACTGGTATCTGTATGCTACTTCACTCACGGGGAAGAACTCTAACTGGGATAAGTATTGGGCAATACTCATACCTTGAGCAGCGGCAGCTTCTCCGTATTGTGCAACTACCTCTGGATCATACTGCTCTTCGGCCCCATATTTGCTCGACCCCACATTGGTTGGAGAAATCACCTTGAGAGGGGCGCAAGTCTGTTTTGCTTGTTCTCCGAGCTGGGCAACAGATTTCTCGCTTGCATCAGTACTGCTCTTCGAGGCTTTTTGTGCCGCATGTGACTTGAGAATAGAACGCTCATAGTCTGATGACAGCTTTGGCTCGGGTTGATGAAGATTCTTTAGCATTTTCAACACTTTGGCTTTTTCTTCTTTGGTGCTGGGGAACTCTGGCTCTTTCGGCCGCCTCAGCTTAGCAAAAAACGCTGTCGTTTCCGCATCAACGATCGCCACAGTCTCCTCTTCAGTACAGTCATAAGCTCTCCTGGGAGGAACCTTTGGTACTTTTGGAAGAGGCTCTTGTTTACGTTTCGGCGATCGCTTACCACGAGGCACAATAGCGGTACGCTTACGCTTTTGACCTTTAGGCGCCGGTGATGGCTCCCGCGGCGATGGCTGCGCTGGAGATTGGTGAGGCGACGGAGCCGGGTGAGGCAACAAAGACGGCTGCCGCGGCGGCGACGACCTCGCTGGAGACGGGTGAGGCGGCGGCGAAGATGGCCTTGGCGTGTGATTTCGAAGCACGATACATTCCTTCGGCCATAGAATGGTGACGTTTTTTTGCGTCTCCTAGCACAGTCACATCCCCTTCACCTGCAGGGTAGTGAAGATCCAAAACTTCAAAGGTTGGCATGATTTCATCCACGCCGACAACAGCGTAGCCCTCTGGAACCGGACGACAATGGTAAGTTGGTGTGGGTCCAATTGGTAAGGCATAGCCGACCGCCACCTTCATTGGTATGTTCACAACTTTGACATGTAGCTCGCAGTGTGTCATCTCTGTGATATCATCCACTGGGTAGCCAATAGGAGCCATCGTCGATGCATCATCGTCATCGCCATTGTCATCACCCGGGACCTCGGTGGAAGCCACACTGCTTTTTCGATTATTCGATAGGCCGGTAGCATCGAATGCAGTGTGCTGCTGAGATGGGCCGGCAGTACTTTGCTCTTTAAGTGCGTTAATTTCATCTTGTTGTTGCTTTAATCGTTCTTCAATTAAACGCATTTGCTCTTTCTGACTATTTGCTTCAACTTCCACTCTGTCCTTTCTCCTCTGACGGCTTCTATCAGGATATTTCTTCCTCTCTTCGGGAAACCCAGTCCTCCATGGTTGGGAGCCTCTTGTGCCTCGTGTTCGTCCATCATGTTCCTTATTTCCAAGGGCGAGTGTGAGCTCATCATTCTCTCTATCGGGAATGAAGTCCCCATCTTTAACAGCCTTTACTGCTTTTCTCATCCTCTCGATTGGCAAGGGGTCTTCTTTATGTCATATGTTATATATACACCTCCCTTCTGAGTCCAATGTGCCCCCATGCCCGTAAAACCAATTCCTTGCACGTTCTACCCAATCGTTTGTCCCTGGGGTGATCTTTTTAGCACGCAGTTCATTCTCAAGTTTCTCCCAATTAGGAATGCCAGCCCTGTAGCCACCTTGCCCCATAGTATGGTGATACTTCTTGTTAGCAGCATTCAGCTTATTCGTTTCAGATATTTTCTTAGCTTTTTCTGATTTCTTGTATTCCACAAACTCAGCCCAGAATGGTTTTATCTTCTCAAACTGAATATTCTTGAAATCGGGAGTCTTCTTTTTCACGACATAGTCAAGATGCAATCTTTTCTTCCAGTTGGTGAAACACTGGGCCATCTTCTTCAAAGCCCACTCCCTGACTTTAGCCTCCATGGCTCTCCCATGTTGTAAGGCGTCCTCAACTGGATCCTCCACATTTGGATCCAGCTCTATCTTCGGTAGTTTGAAATTAACCATGAGCCTCTTCCATAGTAAAGCTTTGGCGTGGTTAGGGACAAATAAACATGTTCCCTCTTCATCCGCATTAGCAGGCCTATTCCAATTTCTAATGGTGATCGGGATTAAGTCCCTAACGATTACTCCGCATTGTGCCACAAATTTGGTTGCGACAACTTCGGGAGCTGTCGGTTTGCCATCTTCAGCGACATCTTCGATCCTGAACCTCTCATGGTCTTGCAACTTTTTGGTTGGGCCTCGTCTGCTCTTTTCAGTAGATTCCTTCGATCCGGAGGGCTAAAAGAAGAAAGATCGTCGTTACTTTTTCTATATAGATAGCAGATGATTAATTAATGAATTGATTTATATTACATGCACCTCGCCGGAGCGGTCGTCTTCTCGATTACACAAGGCATCGCCTTCTCCCTCGCGGAAGGCAACACCTTCAACCTCAAACAAGTTGTCTATTCCGGTAAAAAGAGGATCACCCTCACCGGAGTTGTTCAGAAACGTTGATACGTCTAAATTATCTTCCCCACGGATCACACCTTGGATCAACTCTTCCTTTTCTTCGTCTCTGACGTGTGGGTCCATATTTTCCGCATAGGTGGAAAAACGAATAAGTCAAAGCGGCTAAAGGAGAAAGTTAAGGAGAAACCCTAATATATACATACACAATAATAAAAATGAAGAGAAACCCTAAACCCTAAACCTAGCTACAAAAAGGAAACCATGTAGTAGATAGGTAACTCTAGCTAAAATCAACTAAAATCAATATTCCGGAGTTCCGAGGGGTGTAAAACCTAGTTCGGAGAAACCTCGGATGCATATGAGAGGGGAATATGAGTATAAGGCTACAAAAGGGAAACTATCCAGCAGATAGGTAACACTAGATACTAACAAAATACCATATTGGAATCAATTTAAGAGGGTTCGGAATGCCCTGGCGAAGGCACATCGTCGAACCCACATGCACCTAAGGGGCATGCAATTTCATGGGAACATTTACGCGCGACCGAGCCAGACCGAGCTTTCCTACGTCGAACACAATGGTTTTGACCGCGCGACCCTTCGCCCATGTCTCGCCCACGCGTGAGAGAACAGGGGAACTCCCATCGGCGCCGCCTCCTCCCTCCTCTCCTCACCTTTCCCGAGCAAACAGAGCTTCTGCATCTCTCTTCCCACAATACACCCGCCCCACGCGTTCCTGCACGCCTCCCATGTCCTACGGAACTGGCCACCGACATCCCCTTTTCTCGAGCCTTACAAACCCGACATGAGGGAGTATAAATCTATCATTGAGTAAATGTGATACTCCTATAGCAAACGAGGATAGTCCGATGATAAGGATGCGATTAGGGATGGCAATGGGGCCCCGAAACCCACAAACCCGATGGATACCCGCCTTAAATAGGGAGGGTTTGGTAAAAAGTTAGACCCTCCAAGTTTAATGGGGCGGGTATAGGGGTGGCAAACCCATACCCGCAGACCCGCTCTAAGCCTTAATCCTATCCCTAAGAGCATGTTTAACGCAGACGTTTAAATAAAGTAGACGCTAGCTAGGCTGATTTTACTTGCGGTTAGGCCTCCATCCCGTCCGATCCAGGGATTTTCTCTAGCGTCGACGTACGAGGAAGCGTCGGTCGCCAGGACTACTTTTTTTCAGCGCACAGGAGTTTGATTAGCGCTCCTAGCTGTTGCTAGCTACCCAAATTAGCGTTCTGTGCTGTGAGACGAGGCGTTTAGTCCATAATCCAATTTTCTGTCATTATTTTTTAAAACATAAGCGTCTGTACAAGAGCTTGCCGTAGTACATGCCCTAATAATCATATGACTAACCACACGTACGTCCACGCGGGCCATGCACGCAGACAACACACGTCGAGCACCCGAAGCCGCCGCCCACCACCCGATCGAAGCCCACCAGCAGCAGCCGCCGCCCACCACACCCGAAGCCCACCATGCAGCCGCCGCCGCCCACCACACCCCCGAATTCGAAGCCCACCATGCAGCCGCCGCCGCCCACCAGCAGCAGCCTCCGCCGCCCACCACCACCAGCAGCAGAGGGAGGGGGAGGACAGCAGCAGCCGCCACCGCCCACCACCAGCAGCAGCCGCGCGCCGCCCACCACACCCGAAGCCCACCATGCAGCGCCGCCGCCGCCCACCACTAGCAGCAGCAGAGGGAGGGGGAGGACAGAGAGGCAGGGAGGGGCGTGCCTGACGCGCGGCGGTGGGGGAAGGGCGCGGGTGGCACGGACGTCGTCGGCGGGAAGAGAGGGCGGTGGTCGTCGGGGCGGGAAGGAGACGTGCACGGGAGGAGGAGGAGCCGCTACGGAGTGCGCGGCGGTGGCGGCTGGAGGAGGAGCCGCTACGGGGAGCGCACGGCAGTGGCGGCCGGAGGCGGAGGCGTTGACGACGACGGAGGGCGCGGGCAGCCTGGCGGCGTCGTCGAGAAGCAGAGAAGAGAAGCAGAGAAGAAGAAGAGAAGTTATATAAAGGGGAGGGAGTATACGTCCCGGTTGGTGGCACCAACCGGGACTAAAAAGGCATACGTCCCGGTTGGAGCCAACAACCGGGACGTATACTCCAATTTTCAGCAGCCGAAGGGGCGCGCGCGCAGGGGGGTCTTTAGTCCCGGTTGGTGGCTCCAACCGGGACATATTCCCCTGTTTTCAAAGTTTTTCAGTTATTTTCTCTCTGTTCCCGCCTTATTTTTTATTTTGGGGTTTAAATTTGTAATGTTTTTTAAATGATAATTACTTTGGAATTTAGAAAAACTTTAAACATAAAAAGTGTTTTAATTTGAATAACTAATTCGAAATCATTTTCTTTTTTGAAAAATAATTAATGTAACCATTTAAACTATGAACCATTTAAAATTAATAATGAAATAACTTATATTTTTTAAATATTAATTTGGAATTTAGAAAAACTTTAAACATAAAAAGTGTATGGATTTGAATAAATAATCCAAAACCAATTTCTATTTTTAAAAAATAATTAATGTAACCATTTAAAATTAATAATGAAATAACTTATATTTTTTAAATATTTATTTGGAATTTAGAAAAACTTTAAACATAAAAAGTGTATGGATTTGAATAAATAATCCAAAACCATTTTCTATTTTTAAAAAATAATTAATGTAACCATTTAAAATTAAAAATGAATTAACTTATATTTTTTAAATATTAATTTGGAATTTAGAAAAACTTTAAACATAAAAAGTGTATGGATTTGAATAAATAATCCAAAACCATTTTCTATTTTTTAAAAAATAATTAATGTAACCATTTAAAATTAAAAATGAATTAACTTATATTTTTTAAATATTAATTTGGAATTTAGAAAAACTTTAAACATAAAAAGTGTTTGGATTTGAATAAATAATTCAAAACCATTTTCTATTTTTTAAAATTAATTAATGTAACCATTTAAAATATGAACCATTTACAATTAAAAATGAATTAACTTATAAGTAATTCAAAACCATTTTCTGTTTTTGTGAAGGATTTTCATTGTTCGGATTTTTTTTGAATTTATTATGCCCGTTTTGAATTATCTGAATTTCTAACTATGGTCGAACCGGTGTGCATGAAGATAGGGGACGAGCATCGTTAGAACTTGCATTGGATCTCTGAAGAAACCACATATTGTGAGTCTAAAAATGATTTTTTCAAAAAATCACGGGCGATAGATCATGTACCTGTAGTACAAACCGGACCCACTTCCTACCGATTCGGCAGACATTTGTCCTTTTTACCCGGGATGGACGAAAAGGTTTGAGATGTACCGGTTGGGAGATAGTCCATGTAAGGTGGTCTAGTATTTTAGGAAAATGGGACGGTAGCATTCTGAAACGGCATTTTGGTGGTTACTTCATAAAACGATCCGTTTTTTGCGCTCGGAAAATGGAAAAGGGCTTTCCGTGCGACAAAAAGGAAAACTTCCTCCTGCAACATTGTTCTCCATACCAATGTCCACACACATGCATAATATGGGCACAACATCACAAACTATGTCGTGATTCAGCACATAACATCGGTCATTTGGACCGAAAGCCATGAAACCTCGAACATGATAGGTCATTTTGTGAAGGTTTTTTTGAAACATGATCAATATACCAAGTCTGGTATTTTTCCTTTCAACTATGTAACAAAATATGACACCACGCGAAGGATTTTCATTGTTCAGATTTTTTTTTAATTTATAATGCCCGTTTTGAATTATCTGAATTTCTAACTATGGTCGAACCGATGTGCATGAAGATAGGGGGCGAGCATCGTTAGAACTTGCATTGGATCTCTGAAGAAACCACATATTGCGAGTCTAAAAATGATTTTTCAAAAAATCACGGGCGATATATCATGTACCTGTAGTACAAACCGGACCCACTTCCTACCAATTCGGCAGACATTTGTCCTTTTTACCCGAGATGGACGAAAAGGTTTGAGATGTACCGGTTGGGAGATAGTACATGTAAGGTGGTCTAGTATTTTAGGAAAAAGGGACGGTAGCATTCTGAAACGGCATTTTGGTGGTTACTTCACAAAACGACCCGTTTTTTGTGCTCGGAAAATGGAAAAGGGCTTTTCTGTGCGACAAAAAGGAAAACTTCCTCCTGCAACATTGTTTTCCATACCAATGTCCACACACATGCATAATATGGGCACAACATCACAAACTATGCCGTGATTCAGCACATAACATCGGTCATTTGGACCGAAAGCCATGAAACCTCGAACATGATAGGTCATTTTGTGAAGGTTTTTTCGAAACATGATCCATATACCAAGTCTGGTATTTTTCCTTTCAACTATGTAACAAAATATGACACCACGCGAAGAATTTTCATTGTTCGGATTTTTTTTTGAATTTATTATGCCCGTTTTGAATTATCTGAATTTCTAACTATGGACTACCACGCGAAGGATTTTCATTGTTCGGCAGACATTTAGTCCCGGATGTAGTCACAAACCGGGACGAAAAATATTTTCCGCCATTTCCCACCTCTTCCTGCCAAGTTTTCCCGCCCTTTCCTTTCTACTAGAGCTTTTAGTCCCGGATGTAGTCACTAACCGGGACTAAAGATATTTCCCGCCATTTTCCAAAGCTTCACGCCAAGTTTTCCCGCCCTTCCCATCTATATTTAGGGTGATCGTGTCATGGCTATCCACACATCCACACCTTCCTCTCTTAGAACAATGGACAACGCCTACTGGGCCATTCTGACCCTCGAGGAGACCGAGGCGCTATGCGCCTCCAACTACCCTTGTCTGCCGGGCTACCGGCCGCCCGCCGGCTGGATGCTGAGCGCTGGAGGGGTTCCTGTCCCTCCTGTCCCTCAAGGTTCCGCACGCCAGGCGGCCATCACAAACCACTTCTACCACGAGCTCACGCCGGAGCAGCAGATGGATCCCCAGTGGGATCCCGACAACTACGACACCTGGAATGCCTTCTTCACTAATAGGCGGGAAAGGGAGCTCGCCAGGTACGAGGGTGATGGCCCGCCACCGGTGAACCACAACGAAGCCGGCCGTCGTCTGTGGTCGGCGAACCGTACTATCATCGAAGTGATGCGCTACATCGCCGGGGGAGACCATCCTCGCCTACGGTGCCCACGAGTCCACCCGCCACAGGCCCCACACTGTCCCGGCGGTAGCGACATCGTCTTCTAGGAGACCCCTCTCCCGCCCGCCGTGAATCCGAGGCTGGAATGGCCCCTGGTATATGCCATGGATGGGCTGAGGATCCCCGGAGTGGCAGGTGACGATGACGATGATGATGACGACGACGATGAAGACCCTGAAGCTGCGTACTATAGGACTAGGCATGATTATGACTAATGGGGGCGGCTTTAGTCCTGAGTGTTAGCTAGTCCCGGTTTTTCCCGGTTTTTAATATTAATAAATGTCTTGAGTGTTACCTAATAAATAGAGGGAAATGCCTATATAAAGAGAGGGTTCATCTTTAGTCCCGGTTGGAGAAACCAACCGCGACTGAAGGGATTGCGGCAGAGTGGGCCAGGCAACACTAATAATAGGGGTGAGTGTCGACATTATGTCGTGCGGCTTGTACCTTGTCCCGGATGGTGTCACCAACCGGGACTAAAGATGAACCTTTAGTCCCGGTTGGAGACACCAACCGGGACTAAAGATGAGTCAGCACTAATAATAGGGGTGAGTGTCGACATTATGTCGTGAGTGTCGACATTATGTCGTGAGTGTCGACATTATGCCAAGCTGCTTGTACTATAAATAGGCATCCTTGTGAGTCCAGTCCTCCAACCAGTTTGAGGCATCTCCAAGATGGTTTTAGAGAGCAGGGACACCACTACGGCCAGTTTCAGGGAGATGCCGACGGAGCCCAGTCCTCCGGCATCTCCGAGAAACTGGTCATAGAGGCACTCCCTAATATGTGAAATTAGTTAGCTCTAAGGCGTATTGATCTAGTTAGTGAAGTTACAAGCTGCAAGATGGTTTTCGAGAGCAGGGACACCACTGCGGCCAGTTACAGGGAGATGCCGACGGAGCCCAGTCCTCCGACATCTCCGAGAAACGGGTCATAGAGGCACTCCCTAATATGTGAAATTAGTTAGCTCCTAGGCGTATTGATCTAGTTAGAGAAGTTACAAGCTGCAAGATGGTTTTCGAGAGCAGGGACACCACTACGACCAGTTTCAGGGAGATGCCGCTGGATCCCAGTCCTCCGGCATCTCCAAGAAACTGGTCATAGAGGCACTCCCGGTCCAGCCACAAAACGGGACTAACACTCAAGACATTTATTCATATTAAAAACTGAGACTACAAAATCGGGACTAAAGGCCACAAACCGCGAAAGATATTACATAATATGAGCATGAACTTCTTGGCATATGTCATTCCTTATGACCGCTTCAGACGTAACCATGGAGCATCTTCTTTACTTAACGGAATGCTTGGGTCAGTTTTCTCTGTGAAGGGTGGAATTTCATCAAACTTATTATAATCTTCTGACATGTCTGTCTTGTCCTCGATTCCCACGATGTTTCTTTTCCCTGAAAGAACTATGTGACGCTTTGGCTCATCATATGATGTATTCGTTTGCATATTTTTTCTTTTTTTCGGTCTGGAGGACATGTCCTTCACATAGAAAACCTGAGACACATCATTGGCTAGGACGAATGGTTCATCTCTATAACCAAGATTGTTGAGATCCACTGTTGTCATTCCGTACAACTGGTCTATCTTTACCCCTTCCCCATTCAGGTTGACCCATTTGCAGCGAAACAAAGGGACCTTAAAAGAGACTCCATAGTCTAGTTCCCATATCTCCTCTATGTAACCATAATATGTGTCCTTTTGTCCATTCTCGTCTATTGCATCAAAGCGGACACTACTATTTTGGTTGGTGCTCTTTTTATCTTGGGCGATCGTGTAGAATGTATTCCCATTTATTTAGTACCCTTGGAAATTCAATACAGTAGAAGATGGTGACGCGGCCAACAAGTATAGCTGATCTCCAATAGTGGTGTCATTCAAGAGATGTGTCCACATCCAACCACCGAAATACTTCATGTGTTCATCTGTAATCCATGATTCAGGCTTCCCCGGATTTTTGGAGCGTACAATATTCTTGTGTTCCTCGATATACGGAGCTGCCAAGGTGGAATTATGTAGAACTGTGTAGTGTGCTTTAGTGAAAGAATCCCCGTCCCTACATATCATTGCTTTCTTTCCCAGCGTGCCTTTTCCACTTAGTCTTCCCTCATGCCGCGAGTCAGAAACACCAATCGGCTTAAGGTCAGGAATAAAGTCAACACAAAACTCAATGACCTCCTCTGTTCCATATCCCTTGGAGATGCTTCCTTCTGGTCTAGCACGGTTATGAACATATTTCTTTAAGACTCCCATGAACCTCTCAAAGGGGAACATATTGTGCAGAAATACCGGACCGAGAATGGCAATCTCTTCCACTAGATGAACCAGGAGATGCGTCATAATATTGAAGAAGGATGGTGGGAACACCAATTCAAAACTAACAAGACATTGTACCACATCCTTCTGTAACCTTGGCAGAATATCTGGATTGATTACCTTCTGAGATATTGCATTGAGGAATGAACACAGCTTCACAATGGGTACTCGAACATTTTTAGGTAGAAGCCCCCTCAATGCAATCGGAAGCAACTGCGTCATAATCACGTGACAGTCATGAGACTTCAGGTTTTGGAACTTTTTCTCTGCCATATTTATTATCCCCTTTATATTAGATGAGAAGCCCGACGGCACCTTGATACTGTAAAGGACTTCAAAAAAGATTTCCTTCTCTGCTTTGGTAAGAGCATAGCTGGCACGACTTAAGTGACGCCCTTTATCCGTCTTGTTATGTGTATGCATGTTCTTTAGGTCTTCCATAATTTGTTGGTCCTCCCTTGCTTCAGGTGTATCTTTTGTCTTCCCATACACGCCTAGGAATCCTAGCAGGTTCACGCAGAGATTCTTCGTCACGTGCATCACGTCGATTGAAGAGCGGACACGCAGGACTTTCCAATATGGCAGCTCCCAAAATATAGATTTCTTCTTCCACATGGGTGCGTGTCCTGTAGCGACGTCGTTCGGAACTGATTGACCACCGGGACCCTTTCCAAAGATTACTTCTATGTCCTTGACCATACCAAATACATCATCACCAGCAGGGAGTTCAGGCTTCTTCCGGTGATCTGCCTCACCTTTGAAATGCTTGCCTTTCTTTCTTACGGGATGATTGGTCGGAAGAAATCGTCGATTCGCCAGGTACACAACCTTCTTGCATTTATGCAAATATGTACCTTCGGTCTTATCTAAACAGTGGGTGCATGCCTTATATCCCTTGTTTGTCTGTCCTGAAAGGTTACTAAGAGCAGGCCAATCATTGATGGTTACGAATAACAAACCTCGTATATCAAATGGCTCCTGTTTGTTCTCATCCCACGCACGTACACCTGGTTTGCCCCACAACTGTAAGAGTTCTTCAACTAATGGCCTAAGGTACACATCAATGTCGTTGCCCGGTTGCTTCGGGCCTTGGATGAGCACTGGCATCATAATGAACTTACGCTTCATGCACAACCAAGGAGGCAGGTTGTAGATACATAGAGTCACGGGCCAGGTGCTGTGACTGCAGCTCTGCTCCCCAAAAGGATTCATGCCATCCGTACTTAGACCAAACCATAAGTTCCTTGCATCACCTGCAAAGTCTGGGAAGTCTCTCTCGATTTTTCTCCACTGTGACCCATCAGTAGGGTGTCTCAACTTCCCGTCTTTCTTACGGTCTTCTTTGTGCCATCGCAACAACCTGGCATGCTCTTTGTTTCTGAACATGCGTTTCAACCTTGGTATTATAGGAGCATACCACATAACCTTAGCAGGAACCCTCTTCCGGAGGGGCTCTCCCTCAACATCACCAGGGTCATCTCGTCTGATCTTATACCGCAACGCATTGCATACCGGGCATTTATCTAAATTCTCATACTCCTTAACGCGGTAGATGATACAGTCATTAATGCATGCATGTATCTTTTGCACATCTAATCCGAGAGGACAGAGAGTCTTCTTTGCTTCGTAGGTACTCTCGGGAAGTTCATTATGTTTTGGAAACTTCGGCTTCATTATTTTCAGCATCTTTTCAAATGAGGAGTCAGTTAGACCACACTCTGCCTTCCATCGCAACAATTCCAGTGTGGTACCGAGCTTTGTGCTGCCATCTTCACAATTTGGGTACAACAATTTCTTGTGATCTTCTAACATGCCCTCTAACTTCAACTTCTCATTTTCTGTTTCACGGTCTCGCTTTGCATCAGAAATGACCCTACCAAGTTCATCAGCCGGCTCATCTGATGCCCGTTCTTCACCTCTTTCCTCTCCATTGTCTTCCATTGCAGTATCACTGTATTCAGGAAACATATGATGATAGTTGTTATCATCATCTTCTTCTTCACCATCTTCCATCATAACCCCTCTTTCCCCGTGCTTGGTCCAGCAATTATAGTTGGGCATGAAACCTTTCATAATCAGGTGGCCGCGAATGATTTTCGAGGAAGAGTACTCCTTGTTGTTCCGACATTGAACACATGGACAACATATAAATCCATTCTCTTTGTTTGCCGTAGCCACATCTATAAATTTATCCACGCCTTTGATATACCCGGCTACGCGCCGGTCACCGTACATCCATTCCCGACCGTTCATCTGCATCATATAAGTAAGTTTTTCAAAAAACAGGACATCATAAATAGTGAAATAACCAATTCACACCGACATATGAATTGTTCAATAACCTAGAAAAGATAAGATTGCTAACCTCGATCGAGGGAAATAAAGAGGAGAAAGCTCAAGTGCGTCTCGGACACCTTCTATATTTTTGTTCTATGAGAAATTCAACGGGATTATTCACTCAAACATTTCAACAAACACCTTCAATGCATGCATGAGAAAAAACTAGCACACCCCCTCACCCTTCCACCATTCGAAAAAACAGAGTGGAGACAGAGGGGCTGGGGCGTTGCATTTATAGAGGACAGGGGGTCTTTAGTCCCGGTTGGAGCCAGCAACCGGGACTAAAGGTGTGTGCCACGCCACGTGGCTGTGGCCAAACCTTTAGTCCCGGTTGGTGGCTCCAACCGGGACGTATTCCCCCTTACCAACCGGGACGCATGCCCCTGGCTCCGTGCCCGCTCCAACCGGGACGCGTGCCAGCATTAGTCCCGGTTGGTGGCGCAACCGGGACAAATGCTCTGAGGGGTCGCGAACGGATAGCTCTTTTTCCACTAGTGCTATTTCATACATTGCTGAATCTGCGCGCGCAACCCTCATAGCATTTGGACCAGCTAAAGTTCCCGGATAACTGCAAACAACTGGGCCATGGATACTCACAGCCTGCAACATGGTCCTTTTCTTGGGAAAGAAAAAGTGCCCTCATGCATGCAACGCTCATATAATAATCCGACCCTCATATAATAATTCAAACAAAATTATCCTCGACAAAATTATCCGACCCTCGTATAATAATCAAACAAGAGACACTTGGTCCTATTGATCCGTTGAGTTCATGAACCTGCACAGGATTGTGGCAAGGACACGCGGGAGTACTAAAACTAAGATCACAAAGCAGCCATGCAAGTTGCTTCTTAGCCGCCAGGCCCGCTTTTTAGCATGTGAGAATTAACTGACGCCGCTGAGCCGGCCCCATGCTGCGACGAACTATGATGATGAACTTCGAATAATCTTGTGATGAATAGGGGCTCAAGGAAGATGATCGGTGCAAGTGGAAAGCAGAATACTATCTCCTGATGACTAACATAAAGATGATCGATGCAAGTGGAAAGCAGTGTGAGTGTAGGTTTTCACTTTTGGGAGTGGAAAATAATTATTTTTGTGACAAAGCTTTCTCCTGTGTGACGATAGTATGTTTAACGGCCTTTTCCGAGCGTGTCCCTCTCTGTCGTCTCCCAAACACAAATGCATACTTGTCAAAACCAAGGTAAAGCTGCTTCCCTACTCTATACTGTAGTATTTTATGGAGTATTTAAACTAGTGAAATGATTAACAACTCCCACTAGATTGACTGCTCTGGTTTAACCGGTGGCCGCCTTGGTTGACGCCCCCAGCAAGTTGATGACCGTATGCACCTGCGCTGGTTAAGTTTCTCCGAAAATCTTGACTCGTTCGTGGAAATTTCGGGAGTATGTACGTTCATGCACAAGCTCCACGTCATATTCATGGGTTCTGCCTATATATAACCAGCTCCGTCGTCTCCAACTTTATTATGAAAAAACCACATAAAAATTATTTTAAATGAGATATTCAATTTTGGTAAGTACTTTCAGAGAAAAACCGTATGACCATTCATAATGTCCTCGTACATGAATTTCACCGAGAAAACACCGGAAGTTATTATGTTCCACACAAATTTATCTATATCCTCTGTTAAATACACCATCATGATTCTTTGGCACAAGTGTAGCTAAGCTTTCCACTTAGTACTAATTAACATCCTGAAAACAGTAGTGTTCGGTGCTACTTGAGCTAATACTACCTCTCTTTGGGATCATAAGGGCCGAGAGCTTTTTATTTTGTTGGAGATTATAAGGTCTCATCAGAATCTATTGAGGTAAATTTTAAATACTATCAATACATAGGTATAGCTCCTCTTTGCTATTCTTGCATACTCTATCTGCAACAATTTTCTTCTTGGGTACGAATTGCAGCAACATATACATCTGAGTGGGAGAAGCTGGTTTGGGTAAATTAATTTTTGTTGATTTGTGTTCTGCTATGCTAAATTTTATAGTGTAGGTATAATGTTATAGTAGAATTACCTTCCCAGTCCATGAAACATGCTAGTTTCTATGTAGCGGGACTTTTCTTTTTTTTCTGAGTTGTGTGCATCCGTAGGGCCACTAGGGCATGCGTTGTTGCAGAGGCTGGGTGTAATTAGTATCCGTGTGATATTAATATATACTCTTTTCCAAAAAAAATACATCTATACATGGGAGATCACATTCTTCTTTTGATGCAAACCAAGGTCTGCCTTGTTGCCCAAAATAGATGGATCAAACAATGTTGCCTTGTCCCTTCTGTTATATGGACCATGTGTTTCTTCTCGTGCTTTGTTGTTGAGGAGAAGCCGCAGGGCCTCGCTGTCATATGGAGGTTGTCACGGTCGAGCTATAGGGATGTGGGGATGGAGGCGCTAAAGGGCTTGGGTCGAGTGTCTCATTCGTGTGTGGGTGAGATGAGAGTGGAGAGGGTCAAGGTATTAGTAATCCGATCACAAAAGAAAACCTAACGGCAAGGGCATAGTGAAAAATAGCCAGTGAGCTTCGGTGGGGATATAGGGTTTTTTTTGAACAGTTATATATTAGGCATGCAAGCCGTCTCATTAAAACCTTCTAATCCCCTTAGGTACCCTGGTAAGAAAAAAGAGTGCGTCATAAACTTGCAGCCACTTAAACAAGAGTTACATCATTTATGATACTAGAAAGTAAAAAGCTAGGGGGCTCATCGTCCCAAAAACAATCTGAATGATTTAAAAAACTATGCCTAGCTAGCTCATGTGCAACTCCGTTCGCTTCCCTTTGGCACTTCTCAAAAATAATTTCTCTAAATCCTGAAGAAAGAAGTCTGCAGTCATCAAAAATTGCTGCTGAAGAAGTTGCCGAAAACCCTCCAGCTTCAATAGTTTCAATCACCAAAGCATTGTCGGATTGGATAATAAATTTGTTTCCACCAAGGTGTTGAGCTAGGCTCAACCCCTCCCTCAGGGCATATGATTCAGCCATCATCGCATCAGTGACAAAGTGGAGCTCCTTGCAACTCGCCGCAATAAATTTATCTGTGGAATCTCTTGCAATAACTCCCATGGTTCCCTTACCTAGATCCTCATCATATGCAGCGTCTACATTTATTTTTAGAACTCCTTCCGGTGGACACTTTCATGTCTCCGTTTTCCTTTCTTCAGGCTTCTTTTTAGCTCTCCAATAATTTGTAGCAAGCACACCAATAGACATGGCACTTCTATGTGGGCGCTGAATATCTTCACCATGTGTAAATTGTCTCCTTTCCCACCAAATATACCATGCTCCCGTTAGAATAATTTCAGAATATCCAATGTTTCCTAGCGCCAGGCACTCACCAGGATTCATGATCATGTGCTCTAAGATAACTGAACCCGACCGATCCACTTGAAAACTTTCCGAGATGATATTCCAAATACCAAGATTCGTCCAAACTTGCTTAGCTCTAGGGCAACTAAACAGCGTATGTAAGATATCTTCACACCCTACGTTGCACATAGGACATAAACTGTTATTCCTAATGTGCCGATTTGCTAGAACCCCTCGACAAGGAAGAAGGCCATGTAAAACACGCCATCCAAAGATCTTTATCTTAGCTGGAATATTCAAATGCCAAAGTTTCCTCCACACTTTGTTTCCATCTGAACCTTCCAAGCTCATCACATCAGGATGGCGGTGACCAAATTGATAATCCCACTCTAGATGATATGCGGATCGCACCAAGAAAAAACCAGATTTTGTATAATGCCAAGCCACAAAATCTTGCATACCTGTTGGGGAGATTGGAATTTCAAGGATTCTGTTCACATCAACTGGCCAAAAGTTCTCTCTAATAAGTTCCTCATCCCAAACGCCCGTGATTGGATCAATCAAGTCACTCACTCTAGTCAATATTATGTTTCCTCTCGGTGTATACATTTTCCTCGTCAGACTTGTAGGTATCCACGGTTCTTCCCATATGTTGATCTGAGTCCCATCGCCTACTCTCCATATACACCCACACTTAAAAGTTTGCATACCATTTAGAACACTCTGCCAAGTAAAGGCGCTACCACTTTTTAACTTGGCATTTAGAAGGTTTCCATCCGGATAATATCTAGCCCTTAGAACTCTTGCGCACAGGGAATCAGGTTGCTCCATCAGTCTCCAACATTGTTTAGCCAACACTGCTGAGTTAAAGGTATGAAGATCACGAAAACCCATGCCTCCTTTATCTTTCAGAACACACAGTTTCCACCATGCTAGCCAATGCATCCTTCTGTGGTCATTATCATCACCCCACCAAAGCTGCGAAATAGCATCAGTAATTACTTTACAATTTTTTTTTGGAATCTTAAATACTGTCATCGCAAACACTGGAATGGCTTGAGCAACCGCCTTAATAAGTGCTTCTTTTCCCCCATAGAGAGCATTTTCTCCTTCCATCCACTAATAAGAGCCAAAATCCTTTCAACCAGGTGTTTGAAGCAATCACTTCTTTGTGCACCTACCATTGCATGTAAACCAAGATGGGTTGGGAATATAGGGTTTTGGTAAGGTTGAATCCGGGTGTGCTCTTTGGCCTCTAAATAGGTTGTTGGGGAGTGAGGGTTCAGGGCAGGTCGGGTTCGTGTGAGCCTATGTTGGGCTGGCTCATCTGGTCATCCCGGCCTGCTGACGATGGGCTTATTTGTCTTTAACACATGAATATGAGGACATGTTTTCCTTGGTGAAATTATTTATGGCCAAAAAGTATCTTAAAAATAATATACCCGTAGTAACGACGGGCACATGTGCTAGAATATATACAAACATACATTACAATTTATATTAATATATAGGTACAGGATATTCGTATAAAAATGTACAAGAATTATTAATATATTGTCCCCAATAGAAGAAAAATGTAGAAGTATACAACAACTTATCACTAACTTACATGAAACTTTACCTAATATTTTTATTAGTTTTGACAATATTTAGTACTACACAAAATTTTGGAAATATGACGCCCTCCTTTGATCCATTTTAGGAGTGCCATTCTTTGTTAATTCTCAAAGCATTTGAGCCAGCTAAAGGTTCTAGATAACCGTGCATACCTGTGCCGTGGATACTTGAATCAGGCTTTCGCCCCCTTATATTAATATAGCAACCAACTGATACATGAGAGTTCAAGCTAGGGCAAATAGCACAACCAATCCCGAAAAAGAAAGAAAAAGAAAAACGAAAGAGAAACAAACGCCGACACTGGCATATCGATGAAAGCTAAGATGATACCCAACCAGTGCGCCTTCCGGAGAAGTTCCACCACAAACCTAGCATTCCAATGTGCCGCGTACCAAGCAACACCTTCAAGAAGGACTGCGACGATGACGACGCTGCTGCCTGGCCAAGGCCTAGGGTTTACCCCGATAAGCGGAGGGGAATGGATAGGGGATACACCTGACGCCCTCCAGGAAGGACAGCGACACTCGTAGGCATCACCGTGTCGGTGCCGAACAAGCCGACATGGATTTATCCCAACCCCCAAAACAACACACCCCTCGCCACTCTGAAGCGCTCCACTAGACTTGCCTCCCACAAGCACATGCCACCACGGTGTTGCGATCATCTTCGTCATCTCACTATAACACCAGAAACGAGATCGACCGGCTCAGAGAACACAACAGTCAAAGGGCGGTAGACCAGCATCCACCTAGGAGGCTGGAGGGATCAACCTTCACTGCCGAAGCTGGTAGCCGACCGGATGTAGCAGTCAGGGCAAACTAGGCTCAATGGGGAGCGACAGAGCATCATCACGCTGGAGGGACCAACCTCCACCACCAATGACGGTAGCCGGCCGGATGCATCAGCAGGGGCAAACCTGGCACGACCGGGTCCCATAAAGCCCCGATGTCGCACTGTAGCAGGCATGCCATTGTCCCCCCAAGACCTCAGGGCCGACCTGGCCTAGAGAGGACCCGCAAAGTCCCACCACCACACTGTAGCAGGGGGCGATGCCGGCGGAACCACCCCAAGTCAGCGTCTTCCATGGACCGCCAGAGGAGTAACCAAACCGAGCCAGCCCGCCTTAGACCCAAATCCAGCACGCAGGGTCCAGATATGGGCCTCAAGGGCACCGCAGGTCTCCATGTCTAGCACCTCGCCCCCAGGGGAGGCGCACCCGTCTCCATGCCGTCCAGCATGAGCCGGACCAGCCGTCGGCCGAGCCGCACTGCCACAGGTCGCCGCCGCCCATGCCGACACCACCTATGGACAGGGATAGCCGAGCCGCCGCAGCCGGACCTGCATGAGCACCGCCTGGGGCGGCGCCCTCCGGCAGCGGTGGGTGAGAAGGAGGAGGCGGGGGACAAGGAGAGGCGGCGATGGGGGGAGCCCCGGCGCCATGAGCGGGGCAGCGGCATGGAGGGAGAGGAGGTGGGGGTCGTGCATCGTTCCTTTCCGAGCGTCCCCGGTGAAGGTGCTATTTTCGTGCCGTGGATACTCTAGGCCTGAACTTTGCTTACCATGCCCCCTCATGATTTCCTTGGAAAAAAATGCCCCCTTGCATGGAAAGTATCAATTCAGCGTTCTAGAAAATCCCAATGGACGGGGAAAAAAATTAGACAGGAGACATTTGAACCTGAACCGGTCTGTGGAAAACACACGAGGCAGTATAAAATGAAGCAGCCATGCAGATGCTTCATTTTACACATGTGCGAATTAAGAAAAGTCGCACGGCCAGCTGCATGCTGCGTGTGAATCATGGCGACGAATGTAGAATAATCTTGTAATAATATTATTATATTAGCTGGTATATAAGAGTTTGATTTCACTTTTGTGAGGGTACGAGACTTGCTTATGCCACCGTATTTTGTACCCTCAGATAAAATAGGAGGGAGTACTACTTTCTCCTTACAATAATAAGTGTATTTTTAACATTTGTACTCGCTCCATTCTGAAAAAAAAGTCGTATATATTTGTATAGATATGCATGTGTCTAATGCGACATCCTTTTCGTGAAACGAGAGAGTATTAAATTTAAATATTAAAAAGAAAAGTAGCAACACTTAACGATTAATCAAAGGCCTTTGTTCTGATCTTTATCCTCATGGTGTTATCTGTCTTCAATATGTACATGACACCATTTTGTTTTCTGATAACAATACCCCTTATGCCACTAACCTCAAATGGGTGTTAACCTGTTTTGAGCAAGTTTCTGGGATGAAGACCAATTATTCCAAAAGTGAAGTTATTCCCATAAGGCCTTGAGGAATCTGATATTGCTCTTTACTCAAACATTTTGGGGTGTGTTGTTGGTGCTTTCCCTATTAAATACTTGGGTATCCCTTTACATTTTGAAAAGCTCAGGAGAGAGGATATCTAACCTCTAATAGATAAAATCCTCAAAAGAATTGCAGGTTGGAGGGGGAATTACTCTCTTATGCAGCTAGATTGATTCTTATTCAAACTTTTTTAGCTAGTATCCATGTTTAACTGCTCTCCTTTTTTAAGTTTCCCAAATGGGTCTTAGACTTAATTAACTCCCAGATGGCTAATTGTCTGTGGAATGATTTTGAGGGCCATAGGAAACTTTACTTAGCTAGTTGGAAACTAGTCTGTAGAAAGAAGGAGTTTGGGGGGCTGGGGATCACTGATTTAGCTAATGTTAATTTGGCCCTTCTGGGGTCTTGGATTAAGAGATATTCCAGTGATGAAGGGAAAATCTGGAGGACTATAGTTGAATCTAAATATGATACTAACAATCCTAACAACTTCTGTAGTAAACAGACAGGGGTCTCCCAGTTCTGGAAAGGGGTCCTTTTGGCTGTTAATAGTATCAAATTTGGATATAGATGGAAAATTGGGGATGGGGCTCGAGTCAGGTTTTGGGAGGACACCTGGTTTGGGACTTCTCCCTTGTCTGTCCAATTTTTTGAAATTTATGTTATCTGCAATGAGCATAATAAAACTGTCCAACAAATTTGGGATGGTTCTTCCCTTAGACTTACTTTTGGAGAAACTTTAATATTGCCCTGTTAGCTCAATGGTATGAGCTTGAAGCAATTGCTTCTGGGATCTCTTTTAACTCCAATACTGATGCTTTGATCTGGCAATATGAAAGCAAAGGGGTTTATTCCACTACTTCTCTATATGCTATCATAAATTTTGGGGGCGTCACTCCCATTTTTATCCCTGCTGTTTGGCAGTTGCATATCCCTCCTATGGTCCATATATTCCTTTGGCTCCTAGCTCATAAGAAACTAATGACTAGAGATAACCTTAAAAAAAGACACCTGAGTAAACCTGAAGACTGCATTTTTTATACTGAGGATGAGTCTACTAACCACCTCTTTTTCAGTGCCTAGTTGCCAAACAGGTTTGGAGTATCATTTCCAGTTTTTTTAATATTTCTGTTGCAAATGATTACCTGTCTGTAGCTAAAAACTAGATTGCAAAAAAGAAACATGCAGTTCTGAACTCAGTTTGTTCTGCTGTTCTTTGGTGTCTCTGGAAATTTAGAAATGATATGATCTTTAATGGTCTTCTTTGGATTAACTTGCATCAGATCCTGAGGAAGGTCTTGGCTTCAGTAAAGCACTGAAGACTGATTTTCAAGGAGAAGATGCTGGAGGGGGTAGAGAGGTTCTGCACTACCTCTCCCAGATTCTGGTTTTGCCGTTTGCACTGATGGGTGGCTGACCAGGGATACAAAAGCTGAAAGGAATGCCCCTCAAGACCTGTCGTCGCTGGCGAGCAAAAGGGTTGCGGTGCAGGGGACCTGGACAACGCCGACTTCCACTCTGGCAGCTGTTGTCTTCCCCTTCCCGCCTCTGTAGTTTTCATCTAGCCGGTGTTTTCTGCATGTATGAAAACTTTTGTTGTTCTAGTTGCTCTGTTTTGGACCTCTGTATTTTGTAGCTCGCTTTGTTGTTTTGGACCTGAGAATCTCTTCAGGTTTCGTTGATGTTATCAATGGAACCGGGATGGAAAGTCCCCGTTGACCTAAAAAACACTTAACGATTAAATTAATATCACTATGTTCGTCATAAAGTGTAGTTTTATAATTTACCAATTTGGTATCCTCTCTCGAAAAATAAATTGGTGTGATATAGTTCTACTCTTTATTTTAGGAAAAATGTTCAATTTAGAAATTTAGACAAATGTCATAAGTATACTTATACTTACGTGGACAAAGGAGTACTACAGTAATAAATTTGCAATGTGACGATCAGTATGTTCAATGGCCTTCGCCGAGCGTGTCCCTATCTGTGTCGCAAAAACAAAGCAAAAGTAAAGCTTCCCAATTTTAAAAATTAGGAGTACTAACGACTCCAATTACCCCGTACAAGTTGCAAGGTAGTGGCACCACTCTGCTCACACTGAGCTCAGTCCTTAGCCGCCTTGGTTGATCCTTCCAGCAAGTTGAGGAATCACATGGCTTTTCTCCGGATGTGTGTGTACGCATGCATCTGCTCTGGCAGCTGCAGCTTCGTACCCTCAAGAATGTAAAATGCCAAAAAATCAGATAAAATTTAGGGATTTAAAAAAACCCATGCATAGATTTACTCCTTTTCCATTTTTGTATACCTCAAATTAAAAAGTATTTAAACTTAATATTTTTCACATGGGTGGGGGGGGGGGGGGGGGGTGGGTGGGGGGACTTATTAACTACTCCCTCTGTTTCAAAATATAAGATGTTTTAGGTTTGTGAAGATGATGTATCTAGACTTCTTTTAGTGTCTAGATTCACTCTAAACCTTAGTGAATCTACATACTAAACATAGTTTAGATACATTTGCTTCACAAAGCTAAAATATCTTATATTTTAAAACCGAGGGAGTATATCCAAACATTTTTTCAACTTTTTATACTCACAAATAATATGATTTTCATTTTTTTTAATAGGACGAGCACTGGTGCTCAGGAGCCAAAAAAAAAATCTCCACTCGCTTGAACTCATGATCAAATAACTTCCGGATAACCACGGATAACTGGGCAACAGGTAACCCTCAAAAATAAAGATAAAGTCCCTCATAGGCCTCAAGATGGGCGCATAATGGATACTCACCACCGTGCAAGGGTGGACAATAGATCGTGGCAAGCACACGCGGCAGTACTAAAACTAAGAACACGAAAGTAAAGGGAAGCTGCCATGTAGTTGCTTCTTAGCGGTCATCCCGCATATGAGAATCTAAAAGAAACATACCAGCGGAAAAGGGAGGCTTCTCAGGGCCTCTGCCCGGCACAGGTGGTCCGCATGCGAGAATTTAGAAAACCCATCCATGGCGCCGTGGCGAATCATGACGACGATCATGGAATAATCTTGTAATGGAAGATGGGCTCAAGAAAGATGACCGTGCAAGTGGAAAACATAATACTTCTCCCATTCGAAAATAAGTGACTTGGATGCCCAGTGGTTGTGGTGGGCTGATGCACCCCTGCCCGCCTAGGTTCAAGTCTCCGTACTTGTATTTGTGTTGTATCGCATATTTCTACTATATCAAAAACGCTTTGGGTTTCTTTCCTTAGAATCATCCATCTTTTCTTATCTAGATTCACATGTTTCTATACACATTTTAGTGCATAAATGCAATAGAATCTATACGAATAGAGTCATTTGTTTCTGAACCGAGGGAGTTGTAGAACGCTAGTACATCTAGCCATCTAGCTAATTCGGCTTCACAAAAAAAGTATATTTCTCTTATTAGCTGGTATGAGAGTAGCATTTCACTATTATGATGTAGGAGACTTGCTTATGTCAACATGTTTTCTACTACTTTCTCCATCCAAGAATAAGTGTATTATTTCTAACTTCTGTTTTAAATCTTAGTTTTTTAAATTTTGATTTTAGAATTAAAAGCAGCTACACTTATACGCTAAATTAGTATCACTGGAGTAGTTTTATAATATACCAATTTGGTGCCTAATAATTGCTACTCTTTTCTACCACCCCCGTTCAAAAATTTGAGCTTCTAAAAAGACATTAATGGAGTTAGTATAGAATTGGTCAATTTTTTGAAAGTTTGAATTTAGACAAATGTTAGAAGCACACATACATGGACAAAGGGAGTACTGGTAGATTTGTAACATGATGATCAGAATGCTCAACGGCCTTTGCTGAGCGTGTCCCTATCTCTGTCTAGCAAAAACAAATGCTGACTGGACAAAGCAAAAGTAAATTAAGCATCCTAATTTTTATAATTAAGAGTACTAACAACTCCTTAACTACCCCGTACTAGTAGTAGGTGGGTAGGCGGTGGCACCACTCTGCTAACACTTAGCTCTAGCCGCCTTGGTCGATTCTTCATGCAAGTTGAGGAATCACATGCTTTTCTCCGGACGTGTGTGTATGCATGCCTCCTGGCCAGCTGCAGCTTCGTATAGTACCAATTAATCATCCATTTGAAATCTTGACTCGTTTGTAAAAATCACATGTCAGATTATTCATGGACACTCTGTCTATATAAACCCACGTCCATCTCCATACTTGGCACAGCCACATCATCTAGCATAGCGAGCAGTGAAGAGAGAGAACACTGCTTCACCCAGTACGGTACAATGGCTTCTTGCCGTGTCCTGCTCCTCGTCGTCGCAGCTCTGCTGATCTCCGTGTCAGCCACGGCGGCGGCTGGGACGGCCAGTGGTCCACTGCCGCCGCTGGCCAAGGGCCTGTCGTTCCAGTTCTACAAGGCCACCTGCCCGCAGGCCGAGCCCATCGTCTTCAACTTCCTCCGGGACGCCATCCGCAAGGACGTCGGCCTCGCCGCCGCGCTCCTCCGCATCCACTTCCACGACTGCTTCGTGCAGGGCTGCGACGGCTCCGTGCTCCTCGACAAGACTGGCGGCACCGACAGCGAGAAGATCGCTCCTCCCAACGTCACCCTCCGCCCCACCGCCTTCAAGGCCATCAACGACCTCCGCGCCCTCCTCGCCAAGACCTGCGGCGCCGTTGTCTCCTGCGCCGACATCGCCGCCCTCGCCGCGCGCGACTCTGTCCTCCTCGCCGGCGGGCCGCGCTACCCTGTCCCGCTCGGTCGACGCGACGGGCTCGCCCCGGCCAACCGCACGACCGTCCTCGGCGCGCTCCCGGCGCCCACCTCCAACGTCACAACCCTCCTCCGCTCCCTCGCCAAGATCAACCTCGACGCCAACGACCTCGTGGCGCTCTCCGGCGCGCACACGCTCGGCATCGCGCACTGCACCTCGTTCCAGGAGCGGCTATTCCCGCAGAACGACGTGACCATGAACAAGTTCTTCGCGGGGCAGCTCAAGCTCACCTGCCCGGCGCTCAACACGGACAACACCACCAACAACGACATCCGCACCCCAAACGTGTTCGACAACAAGTACTACGTCGACCTGCTCAACCGCCAGGGCCTCTTCACCTCCGACCAGGACCTGCACACCGACGCCAGGACCAAGCCCACCGTCACCAAGTTCGCCGTCGACCAGGCCGCATTCTTCAAGCAGTTCGTCTTCTCCATGGTGAAGATGGGGCAGATCAACGTGCTCACCGGCAAGCAGGGACAGATCCGCAACGACTGCTCCGTGCCCAACGCCGCCAGGAGCGGCACTGAGCTGCCGTGGTCCGTCGTCGAGGCCGCCGCCGAGAGCGTGGCGCTGTAGTTCATTGTTGTGGTTTGTTTACTCGATTGGTCCGTCTCTAGATTGTTTTTCTTTGCATCGTCGCACCCTATTTTAGCGAGCTGGTAGTGTGGTTTGGTCCGTCTCTAGATTGTAAATCAGAGCCGAAAGTGATCGAGAGTGGACGTGTGTTTAGTTTTGGTGAGCAACAACTCCACCAGTTGAATAATAACGAGATGGATGTGTTTATCATATGGAGCTGATGAGCTCGATGCCACCAACACTAATTTTGATCCAAGACAATATCTAAGCTAATACGCGATGGCGACACTTGACATTGCTAATCCGATTGTAGGGTATCTATTTAACGATTTTCTATGCCCTTTTCACCCAAGATGTGACCTGCTTCCCTGACAACTTTTGGGACAAAGAAATACTCCCTCCATCAGAAAACAAGTGACTTAGATTTTTCCAAATCCGTATGCATCTAGACATGTTTTAAAATATAGATTCATATGACTCTAGAAAAATTGAAGTCACTTATTTTGGAACGAAGAGAGTAGTAATGAATCGTGTTCACCTTCAACTTAGCACCATCCACACTGTGGAAGCGATCGTACAAAACTACATCTCCTTAACATTTTTGCGTTGATGATTGATGGCTAAGTTCGGAGTCGGGCCACATTGTTGTTCTGTTGAGTTCACGGTATGTTGAACCGGCGTTAATGCCCTCCGTCTCACCCTGTAAATCAAGTTTGTGTCTAAATACTACTCCCTCTGTTTTAAATATAAGATGTTTTAGGTTTGTGAAAAAAAATATGTAGACTTCTTTTAATATATAGATTCACTATAAAACTAAGGAAACCTACGTATTAGAAAAAAGTTTAATTACATTTGCTTCGCAAAGCTAAAACATCTTATATTTTGGAATAGAGGAAGTAACATTATTTTAAGCGGGTGTGTAAGTACAAACAGTGACCCATGGATAAGAGGGTGGGCCTGGTCGTACTTGGCCAATCGAGGGTGGCCTTTCTTGCAAAATCGGGAGTGAAAAGATGCGCCAAGTGCAATTGCAATGCACACCCTTATGTATAGGCGCCAGGATTTTATTTCCAGACTATCGGTAGTTATTCCATTCTATCCTGGCCGACGAACGCTTAATTCAGGGCGTCTACTCAAAAAGTTGTGTCGCCGTTTTCTTTGCCCTTTTCACCCAAGATGTGACCTGCTTCCCTGACAACTTTTGAGACAAAGAAATACTCCCTCCGTCCCAAAACAAATGACTTAGATTTGTCTAAATTCACATGCATTTAGACATGTTTTAATATGTAGATTCATATGACTCTGGACAAATTAAAGTCACTTATTTTGGGACGGATGGCGTAGTAATGAATCGTGTTCACCTTCAACTTAGCACCATACACACTGTGGAAGCGATCTTACAAAACTACATCTCCTTAACATTTTTGTGTTGATGATTGACGGCTAAGTTCGGAGTGGGGCCACATTGTTGTTCTGTTGAGTTCGCGGTATGTTGAACCGGCGTTAATGCACTCCGTCTCACCCTTTGAATCGAGTTTATGTCTAAATACTACTCCCTCTGTTTTAAAATATAAAATGTTTTAGATTTGTGAAAAAAAATATAGACTTCTTTTAGTATATAGATTCACTCTAAAACTGAGTGAACCTATTTATTAAAAAAAGTTTAGATACATTTGCTTTATAAAGCTAAAATATCTTATATTTTGAAATAGAGGGAGTAACATTTTTTAAGCGGGTGTGTAAGTACTAACAGTGACCCATGGATAAGAGGGTGGGCCTGGTGGTACTTGGCCAATCGAGGGTGGTCTCTCGTGATACATTTACTGGGCCTTGAATAATGGAACTTATGCAGACTGACCATTTTTATTGCAAAATCGGGAGTAAAAAGATGCGCTAAGGGCAATTGCAATGCAGACCCTTATGTATAGGCGCTAGGATTTTAATTCCAGACTATCGGTAGTTATTCCATTTTATCCTGGCCGACAGACGCTTAATTCAGGGCGTCTACACAAAAAGTTGTGTCGCGTTTGTCTTGCATTGGGTGAATCATTCAAAAAAAGGAAGCCCCCGAAACAAGAAGCAACAGCCTCCTCTATGGACGCTAGGATTGATTCACGTTTATTTTCTCCGGTTAAGCGCTTGGCATTGAAACTGCCCTAACTGTGACATGCCTGGAAAATTTGGATCCTTTTTCCCGAAGGAAACCGGTTAGCCATCCAGCGGTGGAGGCATCATTTGTGACATGCCTGGGAATCTTGAGACACCCGAACATCTACGGTTTCATGTCGGCGAGTTGGCGAGACCCCTGTCTCCCGCGACACACACTAACCAATAACAAAAAAATAACAAATAATCAACAACCAAACAAATAACGCTATGAACAATCTCCCTCCATCACAAATTAGCGTGTTAGCACTAGCTTGAACACCTAGGAACTCATATTCACTCCATTATGAAAATCAATGGAACCGGAAACATCCGGCTTGAGAGAACATTTACTGGAGTAGAACTAAAACTATGAGCGAGGTTGGCGCAACCCAGGCAGCTGGCCAGCCTAGAACCGCATTACACATGTGTGTCCCTGCTTCGCACAGGCTTCCGACGATTTGACAGTTCACCCATCCTTCGGGAACATGGGAATGCTCATGGTACAGTGAGAGTTTCGTGCCAAATCCCGATGGCGGTGGAAGGGGGAACTCCGCCCCGCCACGCACTATCATAGGAAGCATCCATGAACGGTAACGATGACACACACACACCCCTACTGGTTGCTAGGTACCAAGGTGCAAAAACTAAGCGATAAGGCGATGAAACACACACCCCTACTAGTTGCTAGATATCAAACTGCAGAAACTAAGTGATAACGCCTTTCTCAGGAACCAATAACCAATTAACCTCTTTAACTTTATACTAAAATGTTGAACACAATAAATCATTAAAACCACCTTAAAGAATACAAGGAATAGATTGTTCACTCATATACATCAAGTTAGAGAGAGGGGGTGGGGGAAAGGGCCCTCCTTATAACCATAAGATACGAAAATGATGCATACTTCGGTTATAGAACCAAAATGACCTGTGACAAATTATTAGAGGACATGTGCGCAACATGTACAAGAATGTACCATATATATGTACAATAATATACAAGCATAGATATACAATTATATTTTTCATACAGGTACCTGATGTTCATATAAACTAATAAACATGTACAAGAATTATTAATATCCCCTTACTGGAAGAAACATGTACAAGTATACATCAAGAAGAGAGCGCGCAACTCCTCCCACCAATGTAATTTCCCTGTTATGTGCAGTTGTTTTTCCATAAGTTTTGATGAAAACCTAGGAAGGGACCCTCCTCCTGACTAAAATCAGATTATTCACATTGTAATTCGCAAATCAATTCTGAACGTTACCTATTTAGATATAGGCATTTTAGCATTTTGTTTGTATTATGGATTAAAATTTTATTGTTAAAATTCTGAACATTTGAAGGAAACCTTGTCCTTTGTTAAAACGTCCAAGCAGCAGGATTGCAAGAGATTACAAGGAAACCTTGTCCTGTACATGAGCATCCCATAAAGAAGTGTGGAACATTACTAGAAAAGAGAAAGCAGATATATGATGAATGAAATTGTAGGAGATAGGAACGTCGGAAGAAAATGGGAGGTACTGACCTACTTGTGGGCTGCCGAGGAGGGCTACTTACAGGTACTGTGCCCACGAAGTCTTCGGGTATATGTTGAGGGGCATTTACCGGCTGTTGCTAGGAAATTTGTTGGTAAGCCTCTCTAGGCAGGTTCGGGTGGCTATTGTTCTAGAACCAAACGGGGACACTTAATATATATGTCGAGATAGAGAGGGGAGGGGGGCAAGGGCCCTCCTTGCTACCTCTCAGCATGTGCAAATGAAGCACACTTTGGTTTTATATCCAAAATGACCGGTGATAAATTATTGCCGGATATGTAAGCAACATGTACAAGAGTTTACCAATATATACATACGAGAATTTACAAACATGCATGTACAGTTATTAATACAAGTACATTGTATTCATATATAACATATACATGCATTATCTAATTTATATATAAATATTGCCTATTCTTTGAAAAAACATGTAGAGGTTTATTACAAGCTTATTACTATGGGCACATAGCGTTCGTATGGCCTCTCATGCGCCAAAAGTAAATCGCATGAAAATTGCTCTCAATAGTGTTGAGTTTTTGACGATATATTGACGTGGTACAGAAATTAGAGAAGCCCCTTTTTGTTTATATCATGCCCTTCCTTTGAGTTCCTATCAGATCGAAGTAGCTAATCTCATGATGGATTAACTTTCCTCAAGCTCTATTCGCAAAAAAAAAAAAAAAAAAAAAAAAAAAAAAAAAAAAAAACCTCAAGCTGCGCAAACAAAAGCTTTGCTAAGCTCAGACCATTTGGATAACCACGGGGGCCATGGATAACATGGGATCACACGTCGCCTCGTCCTTTGCTATAAAAAAACTTGTTCCCTCACACACAAGGGAAAATTTTAAAGTTAGTGTCGTCAACAAAAAAATCCAATAATCGTCCTGGACAACAAAAATAATACTCAAACAAGAGACACTTGATCCTGTGTTGCTCTGCTGAGTTCATGAACCTGAACCGGATTAATAGTAAAAGGAAGCAGCCATGTTGTTGTTTAGCCGCCGGGTCACTTTTTAGCATGTGAGAATTAACTAAAGCTGCCCAGCCGGCCCTAGCATCGCGTGTGAGACTTGACTAAAGCTGTCCAGCCGGTCCCATGCTGCGACGAATGATGGCGCTGAACTTGGGATAATCTTGTGATGGATTAGGGGCTCAAGAAAGATGACCAGTGCAAGTGGAAATCAGAAAATGCTCCTACCAGACCCAGACGACTAGCATATCTGGCTAATCCAGAAGTGTGAGCGTAGCTAGGTTTTCACTTTTGTTAGTGTGATGAATAATTAAGTTTGTGCCGAAGCTTTCTCATCATCAGACAGATTTTTCTGAAGAGGTATATAACCACTGGGCGGTACAAATAAGTGTCCACAACATGTTGAAATTTGGGGTCCCATCTTGTGACTTAGGTGCAAACAGGTACTCCCTCCGTTTGTTTGAAAATATAAGATGTTTTACCTTTGTGAAACAAATGTATCTAAACATTTCTTTTTGCGAAAATTTTACCGATGTATTAATAATCATCAATAGTAGTACAAACAGGCCTAAAAGTAATAAAAATTACAAATAAGTCGATGGACCACCTAGCGAAGACTACAAACAATAGCATGAGCCGAAGGCGCGCCGCTCTCCTTGCCCCTCCATCATCGGAGCCGGGCAAAGCTTGTCGTAGTAGAGCTTGTTGTAGTAGACATGCGGAAAGTCGTCGTGCTAAGATCTCAAAGAACCAGCACATTAAAACAACAACCATTGCCAATAATTACATCAGTAGATTGGAAGAGACTGGCCTGAAATTAACACGAAAAATGACAAGATCCCAGAAGGTCAGCCGGACACACGACTCCATGCGTCCTCCGTCAGTGCTAGGAGCACCACCGGAGCGAGGATAGAGTGGGGAGAACTTTATTCTGACTTCAGGATGTAGCCGTCGCCTCAACATCCAGAAAAAGAAACGAAAAAACAATCTAATCGAAGAACGAAAACCTCCCGCCGGCGAGAGACCGCGGTCCGCACACCTCTAAGGCCCTAAGGCCATCGAAGGCGTAGCAGACAGACGGCGTCACCGACGGAGGGAAGGAACCCTAGATGAGTTTTTTGAGCCGCCGCCTCGGCCTCTTGGGAGCAGCGCCGCACGTACGTACCGGTTGGTCAAGTATCTAGACTTTTTTTTAATATGTAGGTTTACTCAGGTTTAGAGTAAATCTATACACTAAAAGAACTAGATACATTTTTTTTATAAATTTAAAACATCTTATATTTTAAAACGGAGGAAGTATTGTACAAAATATTTTTCTACAGTTGGCTTTGTTCTTTTTGCATAAAAAAGAAAAAAGGTAGAGTTCAACGGAAATCTGGGCGAGTCCTTGAGAAATCTTAAATCTCCCTCTTATCTTCGTTCCATCCACGCCGCTCCATCGCCCTTGCGCCGGTCCGTGTGAGTGCACGGTGGACACGCAGACCGGGACACACGAGGCGGGCATATGCGACGACTGTGCAGGAAGGAATTAAGTTAGACGGCGGTGCCCACGGCCCACGGGCTACGCTGTGTACATGCTCCTGATACAAGTCAACCACAGCTGAAATTACGTTCATGGAGCAGGCTGCCAGCGCCTCTACATAACCCAGGCCGCCTGCCACGACAACACCGTGGGCGTGTATGGATGTAAGAGCACGATGAACACGGTGATTGGGGGCTGGCGAGTACGTTGGGTATGATTTTCAATCTTTATAGAAAAACATGAAGTGGTTGTTTGGATACGGAAGATTAGCTACTAGTTTTCGTAAAACGAGTTTTAAGCTAATTTTTAGAAAAACCAGTTTTACCAAAATTTTAGTTAAGAATAGTCACACCGAAATCCATGTTTAGGTTAGAAAATTGTAAAGCTGGTTTTTGGATGAAGGCAGAGACGCGAGACTGATATGACAATTAATGGCGACAACAATGCACATAGACATGAGAGAATTAACAGCGACAAAGCTTCGCAGAGTAGCGGAAAGACTCTCAAGGCGGCCACCGCCATGAACACCAGCGCGCCGGCATCAACGCTAATGCATATGTCGTTGACACCTACTATTGCATCCCGAGCACCGGCAAGCCTGGATGTGATGGCGACCCCGGAGAAAATCACGATGCAGCTTTCCTGGTTAGTGGCAGCGCGTCCGGGGAGACGGCGTCTCAGAACTCATCGCCCTCCTCAAGCAACGACATGTTCCCGGCGTCAGCGTGAGCTCTGCATCCAGCGGCAGCACGTTCGACGATGGTGGCGCTGGTGCATAACTCGTCTTCCTCCTTAAGGCCCCATGTTCCTCGTCAGCATGAGCTCTTCGTCCAGCGATGTCTTCGCGTCGTCCTCGCCTGGGCAGCTCGCCATGTACGTGTAGGGGTTTCGTAGCATGGAAAACAAAAAATTTCTACCGCATACAAACAAACAAGCCAAGATCTAACTACTAGATTGTAGCAACGAGTCGATAGAATAACTCACCCTCGTAGATTCCAAAGTGTTTAACGAGAGCGGATTCTCTTGGGTGATGTAGTCGTACTCTTCCCGATCTCAAGATCGCGTAGACGATCCTTCCGGCGCTGCGTTCCGGCAGCGCTCCCGCAGTCGGTCACACGTTCGGTACTCGACGAAGACCTTTCTCTCCCTTGTTCCAGCAGGAAGCGGAGGTTGTAGCACTCTCCTCGCGATTCCGGCAGCACAACGGCGTGGTACCAGAAGTAGAGGGGAGATCTCGCAGGGCTTCGCCTTAAGCCGGAGCGAGTATGGTGGAGTATGAGAGAGTCCCTCGACGATCTAGGGTTTAGACACACCGAGGAGGGGGCAAGCCGGCGGCTAGGGTTAGCTAGGCGGCGGCGGCGGTTTGCCCTAGGGCGGCGGCGGCAGTGGAGGTGGCGGCGCCGACGGCTAGGGTTTAGAGGTGGTGGAGTTCTGTGTCTAGGAGGGGAGCCCTGCCCCTCCTTTTATAGGTGGAGGGGCCGGCCAAGGGGAGGGGAGTCCCTCCCCAACTCGGCTTGGAGGTGCGCCGGCGGTGGGAGGAGGAACTCCTCCCCCAAGTCGGTTTCCACCTCCCTCTCCACTTCCCAAAAATAGTCGTTTGACTTTTCAAACTAGGATTTGAATAAACCCTCTATTTTGTTCAGCGATGACACCGAGTACATGATGCAATCATACCAACTTGATATAAAACATTCATGTACACTTCCCCTCCGGAGTGCCGGACATTCCGGAACCTTCTAGAACATTCCTGATGAAAACACCGGAACCATTCTCCAACTCCGAAACAAGACTTTCCTTATATGAATCTTATTCTCCGGACCATTCCGGATCTCCTCGTGATATCCCGAATCCCATTCGAGACTCCGAACAACATTCGGTCTCTTTCTCATCATTCCATAACTACTCAAACAACGTCGAATCCTTAAGTGTGTCTCCCTACGGTTCGTGAATTATGCGGACATGATCGAGACACTTCTCCGAACAATAACCAATAGAGGAATCTGGAAATTCATATGGCTCCCACATATTTCTACGATTACTTTGCGATCGAATGGACCACTTACATACGATACCAATTTCCCTTTGTCTCACGATAGTTTACTTATCCGAGGTTATGACCGTCGGTATCTCTGCATACCTAGTTCAACCTCGTTACTGATAAGTACTCTTTTCTCGTTCCCGTGATATGTGATCCCTTGTGAGCCAGTCACATGCTTGCAAGCTAATTAGATGACATTCCACCGAGAGGGCCCATAGTATATCCATCCGTCATATGGATGGACAAATCCCACTCTTGATCCATGTGTTTCAACCAATACTTTCTGAACACTCAATGCCACCTTTATAGCCACCCAGTTACGGTGTGGTGTTTGATGTCATCAAAGCATCCATCTGGTAAAGGTGATATGCATGATCTCATGGTCGAAGGAATTAGGTTACTATGTATCAGAAAGCATATAGCAATTGAACTATTAAAATGACTTGATCTTTATGCTACGCTTATCTATAGGAGTATGTCCATCATATCATTCTCCTAACGATATGATCTTGTTGTTAATAACATCTCAATGTTCATGATAGGGAAACCACAATCATTCATTAACCAACAAGCTAGTATTATAAAGAGGCTTTACTAGGGACTTCAAATTAAGTTTACAAATCACACAAGTATTAACGTTTCCTTGTTAATACTATTATAGCATGAATGTAAACATTTATCATAAAGACAAAGATATAATAATAACCATATTTATTATTGCCTCTAGGGCATATCTCCAACAGTCTCCCACTTGCACTAGAGTCATCTAATCTAGATTACATGGTAATATACCGAACATCCATGGCAGTTTGGTGTTGGTCATATTTTTCCCTCGGGAGAGGTTTAGTCAATGGATCCGCCACATTCAGATCTGTGTGTACTTTGCAAATCTTTATGTCCCCATCTTGGACATGTTCTCGAATAGTGTGAAAACGTAGCTTGATATGCTTCAGCTTCTTGTGTGACCTTGGTTCTTGCGCATTGGCTATGGCGCCCATGTTATCACAGTAGATAGACATTGGGTCCAGCGCACTAGGAACCACACCCATCTCTGTAATGAACTCTTTCATCCATATCGCTTCTTGTGAAGCCTCCGAAGCAGCCATGTATTCCGATTTAGTTGAAGATCTCGTCACAACGCTTTGCTTTGCACTCCTCCAGCTAACTGCTGCACCATTCAAAGTAAATACGTATCTAGATTGTGATTTAGAATCATCCGGATCGGTGTTCCAACTAGCGTCGGTGTAACCATTAACAACGAGCTGTTCATCACCTCCATACGAAAGAACCATATCCTTAGTTCTTCTCAAGTACTTAAGGATGTTTTTGACCGCTGTCCAATGATCCACTCCTGGATCACTTTGATATCTGCTAGTTAAACTAACAGCATATGCAATGTCGGGTCTAGTACATAGCATGGCATACATTAGAGATCCTATGGCTGAGGCATAGGGAGTCTTACTCATCCTTTCTCTATCTTCTGCCGATGTCGGACTTTGAGTTTTACTCAAGGTCGTATTGGGCAACATGGGCAAGAACCCTTTCTTGCTATCTTCCATTCCAAACCTCTTTAGCACTTTGTCCAAATATGTACTTTGTGACAATGATATTAGGCGTCTCGATCTATCTCTATAAATCTTTATGCCTAATATGTAAGTTGCTTCGCCAAGATCCTTCATTGAAAAACTATTATTCAAATATTCCTTGACACTATTAAGAAGGTCTACATCATTCCCAATCAACAATATGTCATCTACATATAGTATTAAGAATGCTACAGAGCTCCCACTCACTTTCTTGTAAATACAAGCTTCTCCATAAGTCTGTATAAAACCAAAACTTTTGATCACCTTATCAAAACGTTGATTCCAACTTCGGGATGCTTGCTTCAACCTATAAATGGACCTTTGAAGTTTGCATACCTTGTTAGCATCTTTAGGATCGACAAAACCTTTGGGTTGCATCATATACAACTCTTCATCAATGTCTCCATTGAGGAATGTTGTTTTGACATCCATCTGCCATATCTCATAATCATAATATGCAGCGATTGCTAACATAATCCTCACAGACTTTAGCTTCGCTACTGGTGAGAAAGTCTCATCGTAGTCAACTCCTTGAATTTGTCGAAACCCCTTTGCGACAAGTCGAGCTTTATAGACAGTAACATTACCATCAGCATCTGTTTTCTTCTTGAAAATCTATTTGTTCTCGACAGCCTTCCAGCCATCCGGTAAGTCCACCAAAGTCCATACTTGGTTTTCGTACATGGATCCAATCTCGGATTTCATGGCTTCTTGCCATTTGTTGGAATCTGGGCTCATCATCGCTTCCTCATATGTCTCAGGGTCATCGGTGTTATCCACCAACATGACACTCATAACGGGATCATACAAATCTGGAGTGGTATGAGTTCTCGTTGACCTGCGAGGCTCTGTAGCAACTTCAACCGAAGTTTCATGATCATCATCATTAGCTTCCTCTCTAATTGGTGCAGGCACCACAGGAACTTCTTCCGGTGCTGCGCTACTCGCAATTTCGAGAGAAGGTTCGACAACCTCGTCAAGTTCTACTTTCCTTCCAGTCACTTCTTTTGAGAGAAATTCCTTCTCAAGAAAGGATCCATTCTTGGCAACGAAGATTTTGCCTTCGGATCTATGATAGAAGGTATACCCAATAGTTTCCTTTGGGTATCCTATGAAGACGCATTTTTCCGCTTTGGGTTCAAGCTTGTCCGGCTGTAACTTCTTTACATAGGCTTCGCATCCCCAAACTTTAAGGAACGACAATCTAGGTTTCTTCCCAAACCATAATTCATACGGTGTCATTTCAACGGATTTAGATGGTGCCCTACTTAAAGTGAATGCGGTTGTTTCTAATGCATAACCCCAAAATGATAGCGGTAAATCTGTAAGTGACATCATAGAATGAACCATATCTAAGAGAGTTCGATTACGACGTTCGGACACACCATTACGCTGTGGTGTTCCCGGCGGTGTCAATTGTGAAAGTATTCCGCATTTCTTCAAATGCTCGCCAAACTCGTAACTTAGATATTCACCTCCACGATCAGAACGTAGAAATTTAATCTTCTTGTTACGTTGATTCTCTACCTCACTTTGAAATTCCTTAAACTTCTCGAAAGTTTCGGACTTATGTTTCATGAAATAGATATACCCATATCTACTCAAGTCATCCGTGAAGGTAAGAACATAATGATAACCACCGCACGATGCTACACTCATTGGACCACACACATCGGTATGTATGATTTCCAATAAGTCCATAGCTCGCTCCATCATACCAGAAAATGGAGTCTTAGTCATTTTACCCATCAGACATGCTTCGCATCTTTCAAGTGATTCGAAATCAAGTGATTCAAGAAGTTCATCGGAATGGAGTTTCTTCATACGCTTCACTCCAATGTGACCAAGACGACAGTGCCACATATAGGTCGAGTTATCGCTCGATTTCAAACGTTTAGCCTCAATGTCATTAATATGTGTATTTCCACTATCGAGATTCAATAATAATAGACCATCTATCAAAGGTGCATGTGCATAAAACATATTACTCATATAAATCGAACAACCATTATTCTCAGACTTAAACAAGTAACCGTCTCGCAATAAACAAGATCCCGATATAATGTTCATGCTTAACGTAGGCACCAAATAACAATTATTTAAGTATAAAACTAATCCCGATGGTAGATGAAGGGGTAGCGTGCCGACCGCGATCACATCAACCTTTGATCCGTTTCCCACGCGCATCGTCACATCGTTCTTCGCTAGCTTCCGTTTATTCTGCAGCACCTGTTTCGAGTTACAAATATGAGCAACCGAACCAGTATCAAATACCCAGGCACTACTATGAGTACTAGTGAGATACACATCAATAACATGTATATCGGATATACCTTTCGTCTTGATGTTGCCGTTCTTCAAATCCGCCAAGTACTTTGGGCAATTCCGCTTCCAGTGACCTTCTCCCTTGCAGTAAAAGCACTCAGTATCAGGCTTAGGTCCAGCCTTGGTCTTCTTCGTCGGCGTGGTAACTTTCTTACCACCCTTCTTGAAGTGTCCCTTCTGCTTAGACTTGCCTTTCTTGAATTTGGTGGTCTTATTGACCAACAACACTTGGTGCTCTTTCTTGATCTCCACTTCTGCAGATTTCAACATGGCAAAGAGTTCTGGCAACGTCTTGTTCATGTTCTGCATGTTGTAGTTCATCACAAAGTTCTTGTAACTTGGTGGTAGTGATTGGAGGACACGGTAAATCCCCAAAGCATTAGGAATCACTATACCCAAGCTTTGAAGTTTGTTTGCGTGCCCAGACATCTTAAGCACATGCTCACTGACGGAGCTGCCCTCTTCCATCTTGTAGTTAAAGAACTTTTCAGAAGCCTCATAGCTTTCAATTGCCGCATGAGTCTCAAAGATCAATTTGAGATCCTCGACAATATCATATGGGTCTGAATTCTCAAACCTTTTCTGAAGCTCCGATTCTAAACCATACAAGATAGCACACTGAACTGTGGAGTACTAAGTCTTCCGAGTGAGGTAAACATTCTTTACTTCATCGGTAGCATCAGCTGCAGGTGGGTCACCCAGCGGTGCATCCAGCACATAGGTCAAATTACCAGCTGTGAGGACAATCCTCAAATTGCGGAACCAATCCGCGAAGTTGCTTCCATTGTTTTTCAACTTTTCTTTCTCTAGGAACGCATTAAAATTGATGGTAGGGGCTGCCATTGATCTACAACATATTTGCAATAGTTTAGACTAAGTTTATGACAAATTGAGTTCAAATTACTAATGAAATTAATCTAGGTGAACTCCCACTCAAAACAATATCCCTCACATTGTTTTAGTGATCACACGAACCAAATCCACCACATCAACACCGATCATCACGAGAGTTGATATAGTTTCAATGGCGAACAATCGACATGTTCATCATATCTACTATATGATTCATGATTTACCTTTCGGTGATCCGTGTTCCGAGACCATGTCTGTACATGCTAGGCTCGTCAAGATCAAACCTTAGTTTCCACATGAGCAAATCTGGCTTGCTCACGTTGTATGCACTTGCAGAATCTAACACACCTGATCATCACTTGGTGCTTCGAAACAACAAGCTTTAGCAACGGTGCTAACTAAGGGTGAACACTTTATGACTTGAAATTCATGTGCATGAGGGATCATCTTATAATGCTACCGTTGTCTACTAAGCAATACAAGATGCATAAAGGATTAACATCACATGCAATTCATAATATGTGATATGATATGGCCTTTTCTTCTATGTGCTTCCGATCTCCATCTTCAAGCACGAACATGATCTCCATCATCACCGGCATTGCATCAAGGTCAATGACGCTTCTCCATGGTTGTCGTCCACCAGCTTCAACTATTACAACTACTTTGAATAGACACGCGGGTCTTAACATAAATTAAAGACAACCATATGGCTCCTGCCGGTTGCAAACTTACAATAAGGAACATTGCATACATCAAATATAATCACAATCATGGCCATATCACATCACTGCACACCCCTGCAAAACAAAGTTAGACGCCTCTACTTTCTTTGCATGTTTTACGTGGTTTGGGGCTTTCAATAAGTGTCGTTCTAACTTACGAACATGAACCACAACATTCATACTAGTATTGTTAATCACCCGTTGTAAATTGGATCTTAACTATGCTAGGAGAAACAGGCACCCGCAAAGCCACTTATGCAATACAAGTTGCATGTCAAGCGTGGAGCAAGTCCCATGAACGATGTCATGTAATAGCCTGGGCCGCTTCATCCCAACATCCCGCAAGATGCAAATTACACAAGAAGCAATCGACAATAAAATCATCAACGCCCATAATGACCATTGTGTTCTACTCGTGCAACAGATCTACATATAGACACGGCTCTGATACCACTGTAGGGTTTCGTAGCATGGAAAACAAAAATTTTCTACCGCATACAAACAAACAAGCCAAGATCTATCTACTAGATTGTAGCAACGAGTCGATGGAATAACTCACCCTCGTAGATTCCAAAGTGTTTAACGAGAGCGGATTCTCGTGGGTGATGTAGTCGTACTCTTCTCGATCTCAAGATCGTGTAGACGATCCTTCCGGCGCTGCGTTCCGGCAGCGCTCCCGCAGTCGGTCACACGTTCGGTACTCGACGAAGACCTTCCTCTCCCTTGTTCCAGCAGGCAGCGGAGGTTGTAGCACTCTCCTCGCGATTCCGGCAGCACAACGGCGTGGTACCGGAAGTAGAGGGGAGATCTCGCAGGGCTTCGCCTTAAGCCGGAGCGAGTATGGTGGAGTATGAGAGAGTCCCTCGACGATCTAGGGTTTAGACACGCCGAGGAGGGGGCAAGACGGTGGCTAGGGTTAGCTAGGCGGCGGTGGCGGTTTGCCCTAGGGCGGCGGCGGTAGTGGAGGTGGCGGCGCCGGCGGCTAGGGTTTAGAGGTGGTGGAGTTCTGTGTCTAGGAGGGGAGCCCTGCCCCTCCTTTTATAGGTGGAGGGGCCGGCCAAGGGGAGGAGAGTCCCTCCCCAACTCGGCTTGGAGGTGCGCCGGCGGTGGGAGGAGGAACTCCTCCCCCAAGTCGGTTTCCACCTCCCTCTCCACTTCTCAAAAATAGCCGTTTGACTTTCAAACTTGGCGTTTGACTTTTCAAACTAGGATTTGAATAAACCCTCTATTTTGTTCAGCGATGACACCGAGTACATGATGCAATCATACCAACTTGATATAACACATTCATGTACCCTTCCCCTCCGGAGTGCCGGACATTCCGGAACCTTCTAGAACATTCCCGATGAAAACACCGGAACCATTCTCCAACTCCGAAACAAGACTTTCCTTATATGAATCTTATTCTCCGGACCATTCTGGATCTCCTCGTGATATCCCGAATCCCATTCGAGACTCCGAACAACATTCGGTCTCTTTCTCATCATTCCATAACTACTCAAACAACGTCGAATCCTTAAGTGTGTCTCCCTACGGTTCGTGAATTATGCGGACATGATCGAAACACTTCTCCGAACAATAACCAATAGAGGAATCTGGAAATTCATATGGCTCCCACATATTTCTACGATTACTTTGCGATCGAATGAACCACTTACATACGATACCAATTTCCCTTTGTCTCACGATAGTTTACTTATCCGAGGTTATGATCATCATTATCTCTGCATACCTAGTTCAACCTCGTTACTAATAAGTACTCTTTTCTCGTTCCCGTGATATGTGATCCCTTGTGAGCCAGTCACATGCTTGCAAGCTAATTGGATGACATTCCACCCAGAGGGCCCAGAGTATATCTATCCGTCATATGGATGGACAAATCCCACTCTTGATCCATGTGTTTCAACCAATACTTTCCGAACACTCAATGCCACCTTTATAGCCACCTAGTTACGGTGTGGTGTTTGATGTCATCAAAGCATCCATCCGGTAAAGATGATATGCATGATCTCATGGTCGAAGGAATTAGATTACTATGTATCAGAAAGCATATAGCAATTGAACTATTAAAATGACTTGATCTTTATGCTACGCTTATCTATAGGAGTATGTCCACCATATCATTCTCCTAACGATATGATCTTGTTGTTAATAACATCTCGATGTTCATGATAGGAAAACCACAATCATTCATTAACCAACAAGCTAGTATTATAAAGAGGCTTTACTAGGGACTTCAAATTAAGTTTACAAATCACACAAATATTAATGTTTCCTTGTTAATACTATTATAGCATGAATGTAAACATTTATCATAAACACAAAGATATAATAATAACCATATTTATTATTGCCTCTAGGGCATATCTTCAACAGTACGTCTGCCTATAAAGTCTCCAGCCAAGGTCGTCCTGGTCACTCCTGTCACCGGAAGGCCATGAGTGAAACCCAGCTGGCGTGTCGACCGTAGGCACTGGGGGTCATCCGGCGACGCTGGAGATAAACTTCAGTATAGTCTCTGCTGCTTGTTCCTTCACGTAGCCACCAAAAAAATGATAAATGACAATGCGTGGCCCAGTTTTGTGTAATCACGTTTTAAGAAAAAAGGTAATAGTTGTTTTGTCAAAACGCAGTTTTCTGGCTTTGTGGAAACCGATTTTTACTTATTCCTGTTTTTAGGGCCAAAGCCAAACAGAGTTTTAGTCTATTATACATAGTTACACGAAGATAAGGGAAACGAGTTCTCTCAAAACGGCGTATCCAAACAAGGCTGAAGATTGTCTAAAACAAAGTACCGACTAGAATGTAGCAATCATATGCACAATTTTTACTTTTTGTACACGATGATGTTATGTATGTGTGTTTGTTAGATCGTGCACATGCAAGGGAAGGAAAGGTACTCCTTGGTCTTTTCGCTTTCCACAAATTTATGGATAAATACTTTATTTGACTCCTTTTTCATCCTATATGGAGAAGGGTTTTATTTTCCTCAACTATGTAGAGATTTATACAACATCATATAGATTGAGGCGTGTACGATAATCATATCGTGCATGTGTAAGCAAAGAAAAATGGATTGGCGAGAGAATCGTTTTTGTCTTCAAGGAATTTACAATTAATTAAATCTAAGTCTATAAGATGTCAAAGAAAATACAAGTCTATAATGCAAGATTATTAGTTTCAATACAACCGTTTATATACTTATTTCGGGGAATCAGAACACTATAGTACTCTTTCGAGAGAGAAAAAAAAGCATACTCTAGGACTCTGCTAGCTGCGATTGCTTCTTTAACTTCTTCACGGTAGAAGGAGAATAATGTTTCCGTCTCTATCTAGAAATTTCACCTGTCATCGTGGTATGCACGTGTATTTTTTTATACTCTCTCCGTCCTAAAATAGATGTCTTAAATTTGTCAAAATTTGAATGAATCTGGACACTATTTAGTATATAGATTCATTCAAAATTTGAAAAACTTGAGACATCTATTCTTGGACTGAGGGAGTACCACACATTTTATCTTGGTGTGGAGGAGGAAAAACCGCTTGGCTCCCTTGTCGGGTGACACCAAGAGCATCTCCGGGCGGCTCCCCTTGACGTCATTATCTTCCATATTACTCCGTTTATATGAAGAATCTGGATCGACACTATTGCCTTTTTATTTCAAAACTAGCTCAGTATATATGGAAGGAAAACGAAAGTAATTAAGGAAGGAAAATGAAGGAAAGGAAGGAAGAAATCGTCGATGCTCCACCTCCACGTACACACCAAAAAGATCTGCGGCAGCCTTTAATTTCAACAAGCCATGTAATAAGGAAGGAAAATGAAACAAAGGAAGGAAGAGATCGCCCGCCGCTCCATATATACATACATACGCACCAAAAGGATCGAGGGCAGGCGTGCCGTCACCAGCTGGGAGGGATCCAATCGATCGATCGAGAGAAAAGAATTGCAATGGACATGGCGGACGTCGAGAACCCTGCTGATCTCGCGGCTACGGCGGAGCGAGACGAAGCAAGCATGTTCTGGGTAGCCTGCATCAGGGTGTGCTACGCCTGCCTGGTCCTCGCCGGCTCTGGATGTCTCGTGCTCGTCTTCTGCCTGACCCGTCATGATCTTCGGGTCATGGCGATCGTCTGGCTCGTCGTGGGGATCGCTGGAATCGCCCTTGGCGCACTCTGTCTCGTCAGAGACCTTATCTCATGTGTTCATGGGAATACCCAGGGGGCACACCAAGTATAGCCCTAGCTAGTTTATTTGCTTGTCGGTCTGGTTTATTTAGCTACTTCGATGCCATCTGTGCTTGTATCCAATCCAAGTGGACAATATGAAAGTTATGCATGATACAATTGTCCCTAGACTTTTATCTTGGAACAATTTATTATTACGGTTATCCATGATACAATTGTCAGACGGTGTTAACGTGTTCAAATGGAAATTACTGAAAAGTGGTAAATTTTCTGTTGGCTCACTATATAAAGCTTTGGTCCAACCTGATTTTCCGGTCGATGATAATAGTAAAATTTGGAAAATGAAAATACCCCTTAAGACGAAGATATTTGTATGGTATCTACGGAAAGGGGTAATTCTAACAAAAGATAATCTTGTAAAGAGGAATTGGCATGGAAGTACACAATGTGTTTTTTATCATCAAGATGAGACAATTCGCCATTTATTCTTTCATTGCAAATTTGCTCGATCTATATGGTCATTCATCCAAATAGCTTCTGGTTTATCTCCTCCACGTTCAATAACCAATGTTTTTGGTAATTGGTTGCATGGAATTGTTGATAAGTACAGAACTTTGTTTAGGGTGGAAGTGCTTGCCATTATATGGTCGCTATGGCTTTATAGAAATGACAAGATTTTTAATAACATTGTGTCTTCTCCTCTGCAGGTTGTTTATCGAGCAACGGCTATTCTCCGATCATGGAATATCCTCCAACGCATGGAGTTTCACGATTTATTTATGGAGGGATGTACGCGCTTGGAGGACACGGCGAGGGATATTTTCTCCCGACATGGATGGCCGCGTGATCAGAGGATTGATCTATCTTAGATTCTAGAATTTTATTTTTTATTGCATTTTTGTAATGCTGGTCTGCTTTTTGACTTAGTCTGTCGTTCGTGTGGCCGTGTGCATCTTGGTTATATAGAGGCCGGGTGTAAGCATTAAACAGTTTGGTTAATAAATGCGCCCATTTCCAAAAAAAATGAAAGTTATGCTCTCTGCCAATGGTTGTGTTTATCATACTGTACCTTATGGTGATCTACGATTTGGTGAACTAGTAGTAGTATTATCTCTCTCCTTCAGCGCGGGTATAAATATAAACATCCTAACAAACGAACCCCGCGATCATCTTGCCTCCAAATCCTGGCCTGCTGATCTTCACGGGCCCCAAATTCCCAAATTTCTCCTTGCACGAGGCATTAATCACGCCAACAGAGATGATCCAACAATCGTTCATTATGCTCTCAAACTCGACGCTGTGGAGACTCGCCTTGCTAGGCCATGCCATCCTCAATCACGGGTTCACGACCTCCAGTAGCGTGATCCTCGCCCTCCTCACCTTCACGCTCTCTGGCATGGTAGAGATCAGTAGCCACATGGTGGACCAGCTTCACTTCCCACGCCATTAGGGTTGCGAGCGGGATCCCGCGTAAGTCTTGCTTCTAGTTCATTTGAGGGTTTTGTAGTTCAACTTTTTTGAACTAGAAACAGGACTTCTGCGGGATCCCTCTTGCAACCCTACACGCCACCTTTCTCCAGGCACCCCGCATGGGTAGGTCCATTGATGGCGCACATCACCTTACGAATATGATCACCTCAGCGGTGCACAACCTTGGTGCCTCTTGGTCCTTCTTATGGTTCTTATCCAAGCAATCACTCTGTCAGTTACACTCTTGTTTGTTCTGTTAATGGTGTACAAAATATTTGGTGATAGAAATTCAGTAGTAAAAAGAGTAGGTTGCATGATTAAGCATGTCTAAACCTTCAACAAGGATGAGTCGTTACTCTTAGCTGCATGACTAAGCACCAACCTAGTCACCTAGATCCTTTTCCATTCTAGTGTACACCATTGCAGCTCGGCAGAACAATGTAGCAATTAAGGGATTTGTCGGGACTCATAGCGAAGCCATATGTGTGTAGCTTCCCCCAAAATCTAATGTACTCTTAACCTTAACTTGCACATCTAACGACATCATGTTCCCTTATACATACTTTCGTTGCAGTTTTATGCAAGCATATGAAGTCAAACCTGATGAGTAATGTCGTAGTGGTGTACTATAGAATCATGGATCATGTGAGATGAGATTCTATCCTCTTTTCCCTACTTTAAAAATAAATCCACACATGGCCAAATCGATAGAAGGTGAATAGGAGAATCCCTTATAGAGTAGATCAAAGTTAAACAAAAAAGAACAAGAAGAACGAAGACTAGAGAGAGGCGACAAGAACAAGACCGTGAGGAATAGATGAGTTGTTACTTATGGTTTAGCTACACATGGCCAAACCAATACAATTAGTTTAGATTTATCCAAATTTATGGAGAGACTTGTATTTACAAGGAAGTGAGTGGGAGCGATGTGGCATTTTTTATATTATATATGGATGACATATTACTGATCATAAATGATATAGATCTTTAAACAGTGTTAAAAGTTATCTAAACAGCAAATTTTCAATAAAGAACCTAGGTGAAGCGTCATACATATTAGGCATAAAGATCTATAGAGATAGATTAAGACGTCTAATAGGGCTATCGCAAAGTACATATCTTGATAAGATTTTAAAAAAGTTTAAAATGGACGAAAATAAGAAAGGGTTCTTACCTATGTTGCAAGGCAATACATTGAGTTAGACTCAAAATCCGGCTACGGCGGAAGAAAGAGAGATAATGAACAAAGTCCCATATGCTTTAGTCATAGGCTCTATAATGTACGCCATGCTATGCATAAGACCGAATGTGGCACATGCTATTAGTTTGACTAGTAGATACCAATCTGATGCAGAATCGAAACACTGGATAGCGGTCAAGAATATCCTTAAGTACTTAAGAAGAACTAAGGAAATGTTTCTCGTGTACGCAGGAGCTCGTCGCTAAGTGTTATGTCGACACTAGCTTTGACACCGATCTGGATGACTCTAAGTCTCAATCCGGATACGTATTTCTCATGAATGGTGGAGCGGTTAGTTGGAGGAGTTCCAAACAACCTGTGGTGGCGGGATCATCAATGAAGGCTAAATATGTTGTTGCTTCGTAAGCGGCTCAGGAAGCAGTTTGGATAAAGGAATTCATAACCAAACTAGGTATGGTTGCTAGCGCGTTGAACCCAATGGTGATCTATTGTGATAATAATGGAGCCATAGCCAATGCCAAAGAACCAATATCTCACAAGAATTCCAAGCATATTAAGCACTGGTTTCACTCTACCGCGAGCATGTCAGGGATGGAGATATAAAGATTTGTAAAGTACACACGGATCTCAATATAGCAGATCCGTTGACTAAAACTCTTCCTAAAGCAAAATATAATCAACACCAGAACTCCATGGGTGTTAGATTTATCACTATGTAATTATATTATTGTCTCTAGTGCAAGTGGGAGACTCAAGGGAATATGCCCCGAGAGGCAATAATGAAGTTGTTATTATGTATATTCCAAGTATATGATAGATGTTTATTTTGCATGCTATAATTGTATTAATACGGAAACATTAATACATGTGTGTTTAATAAACAAACAAAAAGTTCCTAGTTATGCCTCTCCTATAAACTAGCTTGTTGATTAACAAGATGGTCAAGGTTTCCTGATCATGAACATTGGATGTTGTTAATAACGAGGTCACAACATTATTGGAGTGGTGTGATGAACATTCATCCGAAGTATAGCATTACGATCAAAGTCATTGAGTTTATATTGCTATTACATCATACGAAGTAATCCTAATCCTTAGACCATGAGATCATATCAATCACTAATACTATAAGAGTATCTTGATAACATCAAACGTCACACCATAACAGGATGACTATAAACATGAGTTCATTTCTACGAAGGTGTTATGTTGATTAACAAGATGATCAAGGTTTCCTGATCATGAACATTGGATGTTGTTAATAACGGGATCACAACATTAGTGTAATGATGTGATGAACATTCATATGAAGTATATCACTACGATCAAAGTCATTGAGTTTATATTGCTATAACAACTTACGAAGTGATCCTAATCCTTACACCATGAGATCATGTCAATCACTAACACCGGAAGAGTTTCTTGATAACATCAAACGTCGCACCGTAACAGGGTGATTATAAAGATGGGTTCAGGACTAATAAAATGTTATGTTGAGGCCCATGGATCGAGAGTGGAATTTGTTCATCTCGATGATGGATAGATATACTCTGGGCCCTCTCGGTGATATCACATTGGTTAGCTTGCAAGCAAGTGATTTGATCACTAGAATGTTATATTACGGGAACGAGAAAAGAGTGCATGTCAGTAACAAGATCAAACTAGGTATGGAGATACCGATGATCGAATCTCGGACATGTAATATATCACGAAACAAAGGGATTAAGATACTAGCGTAAAAGGTTCTGACGATCACAGGAAAATCATCGTTGAATGTGTGGGAGTCAGTATGGGTCTCCAGATCCCGCTTCTGATTATTGATCCGAGAGGGGTCTCGATCATATCCGCATTATTCATGAACCGTAGGGTGACACACTTAAGAGACACTGACATCCAATTGGAACAAAAGTTTCATGCCGAAAGAATAAACAAGCGCAGGAATTTATTTCACTAGATACCGAAACAGGTTTTCAGGTGAAATTGCATAAAGAGGTTATGCATGTGAAATATAATTATAGCAAGGGATTATATGTGAATGTTTGTCATTAAAGTAATTGACAAAATTCTGAATAAATAAAAGAGTTTTATTTAATGAGAGTTTGCATTAAATTTGGTGGAAATTTAATGGGAATTTGAGTGGATTTTTAGTGGAGAAAATTGAAGGGCCATTTTGTGAGTGGAGTGTCCACCCACATGAATGAGGGAGAGGTGGGGGCACCCTCCATGGCCGACGGCCATGCCTCCTTGGGCTGCCTCCCTCCCCTATATAAGGATCCCCTCCTCTCACTTCTCACTCACACCTCCTCGTGAAGGATCTCCTCCCCCTCTAGAATTTATCCCCCATGGTCTCGGACGAGCGAGATACATGTTCCCGGTGGCTATTCGGCAAGAAAGAGTTGTGCTTCCGCTGCATCGCTGGAGCGAGGAGGCGGAGGTTGCTCGGTGCCTCGGACGTGTGTGCGAGCACGGATGGGCTGCTGATTTGCTGCGCTAGGACTTCCTCTCGATCTTGAGATCGGCAAGAGATCGTCTACATCAACCACGAGTCAAACTCGTTAAGCTTTGTCGGTCTTCAAGGGTATGTTAGAGGTTGCTCGGTGCCTCGGACGTGTGTGCGAGAACGGATGCGCTGCTGATTTGCGGAGCTAGGACTTCCTCTCGATCTTGAGATCAGCAAGAGATCGTCTACATCAACCACGAGTCGAACTCGTTAAGCTTTGTCGGTCTTCAAGGGTATGTTCTCTACGGATATACATCCGCCCGTTGTTTGTATCTAGTAGATAGATCTTGGTACATAGTTCACATTGTAGGAACATTTTTGTTTTCTATGCTGCGAACCCTACAGTGGTATCAGAGCCGGATCTATGCGTAGATGCTTTACACGGGTAGTACACATATGAGTATGTGGGCGATGATAATCATGTTGTTGCTCCTTAGTTCTAATTCTGGATATTGGTGGCATAGTGGGATGAAGCGGCCCGGACAAACTTTACATGTCCTCGCACATGAGACCTGTTCCACGCTTGACATGCAACTAGTTTACATAAGTGGCTAGCGGGTGTCTGTCTCTCCTACTATAGTCAATATCTATTTTGCGACGAGTTGTCAACAATTTGGTTATCCTCGTTGTGGTTCATGTTCGTAGGTATGAACGGTTCTATCTCGAAAGCGCTAAGCCATGTAAAAACTTGCAATGGATAAATTAGAGGCATCTAGTTTAGATTGTTGCTGGGCTAGTGTTATGATATGGTGATGTTGTAAGCAGAAGTATGAGATGATACTCTTACAACACATATAACGTGTAAGTTCCATAGACATTGGCCTTACACATAAAGGTATGATAGTGATCATACCACGGTGCACATGATAGAGATCGTATGCGGAAACCATATCATTCCACTAATAAACATGTGATGTTTGATAGCATCTTATATTGCTTGTTTGGCGTTTTATTAGCATAATAAGATGATCCCTCAGTTAAATATCAAGATAAGAATGTGTTCTTCCTTTAGTATGCACCGATTATGTTTTTGTCGCTCCAAGACATCACGTGATGATCGGGTGTTCTTCGATCCACGACCATATTTCGGGTGTAAGACAGTTACACACGCGAATACTAAGGTTCTTACTTGGCGAGCCTAGCATGTACATACATGGCCTCGGAACACGGACTCAAAGGTTAAGCATGAGTCATATAGTAGATATGATGCCTATTTGATGCTCGCCTTTGAAACTACACCGACTCACGTGATGATCAGACTTGGTGTAGTGGATTTGGTTCATGTAATCACCAAAAAGACACGAGGGATGTCGTTTTTGAGTGGGAGTTCATTCGTAATATGGATTAGTTGAACTCAATCTATCATAAACTTAGTCTAAACTTTACAAATTCTGTTGTAGATGGCACCACCTGCTTTTAATTTCAATGTGTTCATGGAGAAATAGAAACTTGCAACGAACGGTAGCAACTTTACCAAATGGGCCATGAATTTGAGGATTCTCCTCTCTGCTGCACAAAAGCAATATGTGCTAGAAGCGCCGCTAGGCCCCCCCACCTTTTGAGGATTCCCCTGACGAGGATAAGAATGTCTATCAGACTCGTCAGGAGGACCACAACTTAGTTCATTGTGGTATATTGTATGGGCTAGAGCCGGAACTTCGAAAGCGTTTCGAAAACGTCAATGCATTTGATCCAATGGGTGAGTTGAAAATGATTTTCGACACACATGCTGCTGTAGAGAGCTACAATGTTTCAGAAAAGTTCTTTAGCTGTATGATGGAAGAGCACAGCTCCGTTGGTGAGCATGTACTCAAGATGTCGGGTTACACCGATAAGCTTGTGTCCTTGGGAATATCGATTCCCATTGACTTAGGCATCCATCGTGTTCTGCAGTCTCTGCCACCTAGCTATAAGAGCTTTGTGATGAACTATAATATGCAAGGCATGAAGAAGTCTCTCCCCGAGCTTGTGTCAATGCTTAAAACTGCAGAAGTGGAGATCAAAAAGGAACATCAAGTGTTGATGATCAATATGAACACTGGTTTCAAGAAAGACAAGAAGGGAAAACGGAAGGGAAGTAAGGGCCGCAAGCCAGTTGCCATGCCTGAAAAGAAACCCCGAGTTGGACCTAAGTCTGATATCAAGTGTTACTATTGTAAGGGGACTGGCCACTGGAAGCGCAACTGCTCCAAGTATTTGGCAGACAAGAAGGCCGGCAAGGCAAACAAAGGTATATATGATATACATGTTATTGATGTGTACTTGACTAGTGCTCGCAGTAGCACCTGGGTATTTGATACCGGTTCAGTTGCTAATATTTGTAACTCGAATTAGGGGCTGCGGAACAAGCGACCGCTAGCAAGGGGTGAGGTCAAGACGCGTGTCAGCAATGGATCAAGCGTTGATGTGATCGCCGTCGGAACGCTACCTCTCCACTTGCCGTCGGGATTAGTAATAAACTTGAATAATTGTCATCTGGTGCCTGCACTGAGCATGAACATTGTATCTGGATCGTGTTTGATGCAAAGTGGTTATTCATTTAAATCCGAGAACAATGGTTGTTCTATTTATATGAATGAAATCTTTTATGGTCATGCACCGATGATGAATGGTTTATTTCTATTAGATCTCGATGATAATGTTACACATATTCATAATGTTGATGCTAAAAGGATTAAACTTAATGATGATATATCCGCATATATGTGGCACTACCGTCTAGGTCATATTGACGTTAAACGCATGAAGAATCTCCATTTGGATGGACTTTTAGAATCACTTGATTTTGAATCATTTGATACAAGTGGGCCATGCCTTATGGGCAAGATGACTAGAACGTCGTTTTCTGGTTCAATGGAACGGGCGACAGATTTATTGGAAATCATACATTCTGATGTATGTGTTCCAATGAGTGTGTCGGTGCGAGGTGGATATCATTATTTTGTTACTTTCACGGATGATTTGAGTAGATACGGTTATATCTACTTGATGAAACATAAGTCTGAAACCTTTTAAAAATTCAAGAACTTTCAGAATGAAGTGGAAAATCATCATAATAGAAAGATCAAATTTCTACGATCCGACCGTGGAGGTGAGTATCTAAGTTATGAGTTTAGCACTCACATGAAAGAGTGTGGAATTGTTTCACAACTCACACCTGCCGGAACACCACAGAGAAATGGTGTGTCGAAACATCGTAATCGTACTTTATTGGATATGGTTCGATCTATGATGTCTCTGACGACTTGCCGTTGTCATTTTGGGGTTATGCACTAGAAACTGTTGCTTTCACTTTAAATCGGGCACCATCTAAATTCGTTGAAAAGACACCGTATGAATTGTGGTTTGGAAACAAACCTAAGCTGTCATTTCTTAAAGTTTGGGGATGCGATGTTTATGTGAAGAAACTTCAACCGGATAAACTCAAACCCAAAGCGGAAAAATGCGTCTTCATAGGATACCCTAAGGAAACTATTGGATATTCCTTCTATCACAGATCTGAGGGCAAAGTTTTTGTTGCCAAGAATGGATCCTTTCTAGATAAAGAGTTTCTCGCGAAAGGTGTGAGTAGTCGGAAGGTAGAGCTCGAACAGGTTATTGAACCTTCTGCCCAAAGTATGGCAAGTAGCGCAGCACCGGAAGTCGTTCCGGAGTTGGCTCCACCAGTTGAAGAGGGAACTAATTATAATGATCATGAAACTCCGAAAGAGAATACTACCAAACCTCGCAGGTCTAGCAGGACGCGTGTAGCTCCCGAGCTATACGGAAATCCTATCATGAATTTCAAGGTTGATGAAAATGATGACCCTGCGATGTATGAAGAAGCGATGATGAGCCCGGTTTCCAACAAATGGTTAGAAGCCATGAAATCCGAGATGGAATCCATGTATGAAAATCAAGTTTGGAACTTGGTAGACCTACCTCACGACCGAAAGGCCGTGGAGAACAAATGGATTTTCAAAAGGAAAACTGATGCTGATGGAAATGTGACCATCTATAAAGCTCGACTTGTCGCAAAGGGTTTTCGACAAATTCAAGGAGTTGAGTACGATGAGACATTCTCTCCCGTATCGATGCTAAAGTAAGTTAGGATTATGTTAGCAATTGCTGCATATTTCGATTATGAGATATGGCAGATGGATGTGAAAACCGTGTTTCTCAATGGTAATATTGAAGAAGAGTTGTATATGATACAACCAAAGGGTTTTGTCGATCCTAAGGATGCTAACAAGGTGTGCAAGCTTCAACGATCCATCTATGGATTGAAGCAAGCATCACGAAGTTGGAATCTCCGCTTTGATGAGGTGATCAAAGAGTTTGGATTTGTCCAAACTTATGAAGAAGCTTGTATTTACAAGAAAGTGAGTGGGAGCAATGTGGCATTTCTGATATTATATGTGGATGACATATTATTGATCAGAAATGATATAGATCTTTTAAACAGTGTTAAAAGTTATCTAAACAACAAATTTACAATGGACCTAGGTGAAGTGTCATACATATTAGGCATAAAGATCTATAGATATAGATCTAGGCGCCTAATAGGGCTATCGCAAAGTACATACCTTGATAAGATTTTAAAGAAGTTTAAAATGGACGAAAATAAGAAAGGGTTCTTACCTATGTTGCAAGGCAATACATTGAGTTAGACTCAAAATCCGGCTACGGCGGAAGAAAGAGAGATAATGAACAAAGTCCCATATGCTTTAGTCATAGGCTCTATAATGTACGCCATGCTATGTACAAGACCGGATGTGGCACATGCTATTAGTTTGACTAGTAGGTACCAATCGGATCCAGGTGCAGAACACTGGATAGCGGTCAAGAATATCCTTAAGTACTTACGAAGAACTAAGGATGTGTTTCTTGTATACGGAGGTGAAGAAGAGCTCGTCGCTAAGTGTTATGTCGACGCAAGCTTTGACACTGATCCGGATGACTCTAAGTCTCAATCCGGATACGTATTTCTCATGAATGGCGGAGCGGTTAGTTGGAGGAGCTCCAAACAACCTGTGGTGGCGGGATCAACAACGGAGGCCGAATATGTTGCTGCTTCGGAAGCAGCTCAGGAAGCGGTTTGGATGAAGGAGTTCATATCCGAACTAGGAGTGGTTGCAAACGCGTTGGACCCAATGGTGATCTATTGTGACAACAATGGTGCCATTGCCAATGCCAAAGAGCCAAGGTCTCACAAGCATTCCAAGCATATTAAGCGCCGGTTTCACTCCATCCGCGAGCATGTCAAGGATGGAGATATAAAGATTTGTAAAGTACACACGGATCTCAATGTAGCAGATCCGTTGACTAAAACTCTCCCTAGAGCAAAACATGATCAACACCAGAACTGAATGGGTGTTAGATTTATCACTATGTAGCTAGATTATTGTCTCTAGTGCAAGTGGGAGACTGAAGGGAATATGCCTTGAGAGACAATAATAAAGTGTTTATTATGTGTATTCCAAGTATATGATAGATGTTTATTTTGCATGCTATAATTGTATTAATACGGAAACGTTAATACATGTGTGTTTAATAAACAAACAGAAAGTTCCTAGTTATGCCTCTCTCATAAACTAGCTCATTGATTAAACAAGATGATCAAGGTTTCTTGATCATAGACATTGGATGTTGTTAATAACGGGATCACAACATTAGTGTAATGATGTGATGAACATTCATCCAAAGTATAGGATTACGATCAAAGTCATTGAGTTTATATTGCTATAACAACTTACGAAATGATCCTAATCCTTAGACCATGAGATCATGTCAATCACTAACACCGGAAGAGTTTCTTGATAACATCAAACGTCACACCGTAACAGGGTGATTATAAAGATGGGTTCATGACTAATAAAGTGTGTTGAGGCCCATGGATCGAGAGTGGAATTTGTTCATCCCAATGACAGATAGATATACTCTGGGCCCTCTCGGTGATATCACATTGGTTAGCTTGCAAGCAAGTGATTTGATCACTAGAATGTTATATCACGGGAACGAGAAAAGAGTGCATGTCAGTAACGAGATCAAACTAGGTATGGAGATACCGATGATCGAATCTCGAACATGTAATATATCGTGAAATAAAGGGACTAAGATACTAGCGTAAAAGGTTCTGACGATCACAGGAAAGTCATTGTTGAATGTGTGGGAGTCAGTATGGGTCTCCAGATCCCGCTTCTGATTATTGATCCGAGAGGGGTCTCGATCATGTCCGCATTATTCACGAACCGTAGGGTGACACAATTAAGAGACACCGACATCCAATTGGAACAAAAGTTTCACGCCGAAAGAATAAACAAGCGCAGGAATTTATTTCACTAGATACTGAAACAGGTTTTCGGGTGAAATTGCATAAAGAGGTTATGCATGTGAAATAGAATTATAGCAAGGGGTTATGTGTGAATGTTAGTCATTAAAGTAATTGACAAAATTCTGAATAAATAAAAGAGTTTTATTTAATGAGAGTTTGCATTAAATTTGAGGAAATTTAATGGAAATTTGAGTGGATTTTTGAGTGGAGAAAATTGAAGGGCCATTTTGTGAGTGGAGTGTCCACCCACATGAATGAGGGAGAGGTGGGAGCAACCTCCATGGCCGGCGGCCATGCCCCCTTGGGCTGCCCCCCTCCCCTATATAAGGAGCCCCTCCTCTCACTTCTCATTCACACCTCCTCGTGAAGGATCTCTCTCCACCTCTAGAATTTATCCCCCATGGTCTCGGACTAGCGAGGTACATGTTCCCGGTGGCTATTCGGCAAGAAAGAGTTGTGCTTCCGCTGCATCGCTGGAGCGAGGAGGCGGAGGTTGCTCGGTGCCTCGGACGTGTGTGCGAGCACGGATACACTGTTGATTTGAGGCGCTAGGACTTCCTCTCGATCTTGAGATCGGCAAGAGATCGTCTACATCAACCTTGAGTCGAACTCGTTAAGACTTGTCGGTCTTCAAGGGTATGTTCTCTACGGATATACATCCGCCCGTTGTTTGTATCTAGTAGATAGATCTTGGTACATAGTTCACATTGTAGGAAAATTTTTGTTTTCTATGCTGCGAACCCTACAATATTCTCTATGGATGTATATCCACCCGTTGCTTGTATCTAGTAGATTGTTCCTATCGTAGGAATTTTTTGTTTTCTATGCTGCGAACCCTACAGCAGGAGCAAACTAGACCCTCACTGGTCCGGCCTAGCCCAAGTGAGCTCGTGAAGCCCTGCCGTCACGCTACAACAAGGGTGTCACTGTCGCTGCCAACCCAAGCATTAGTTCCTACTTCTCTGTCCAACAGTGCATCCGCTGCCACCGCAGATCCCGCCACCAAGCAGCAGCATCGTTGCCACACCGTGTTCACCCGGACTCGCCGGACCGCCGCTAGTCTCAGGCACACCCCCTGGGTTGACAACGCCATACACCACCTTGACGAGTAACAACTCAGGCGAAGACGACCGATAACAGGCAACACGAAGGAGTAAAAGGCCGACGCCCATAGCAAACATGGCACCGCCATGCCGCCGACGAGTCACACCCGACAGAACCCGCCATGGTCTGCTCGACGTAGCGCTGGGCCCGCCTGGCCTAGGGTTGGTCCCTGCCCACTCCCGGCCAGGGGAGGTGCACCTAGGCAACCTCGTGGTAACCTAGGCGTGGGCTGGTCGAGGCCCATCAACCCTAGATCGGGCCCGTCCTGGCCCGAATCTGGCTGACCGAGCCCCACTGCCACCGACCACCCTACTGCCCGACACTCACTCCGGCCGCTGTGCCGGCCCTCCGGTCATCCTCGCCGTGCTCCGCCAACGTGGGAGTCCGCCACCGCCACCGGGACCAAACAACACCAGGATGCATCGCCACCGACCGCCGCTAGCACCGGGACCAAGACTTTTTATGTTTGTGTGGACGAGGAAAAACCTCTTGGCTCCCATGTTGGGTGATACCGGGACGATACCCTAGCCGGCGCCAAGAGCATCTCCGGGCGGCTCCCATTGCCGCCGCCAAGTTTCACAGGAAGGTGCTCTTTTGCCGTCATTATCTTCCATTACTCCATTTATGGGAAGAATCTGGATCGACACCACTATTGCCTTTTTATTTCAACTAGCCCAGTATGGAAGGAAAAATGAAAATAAGGAAGGAAAATGAAGGAAAGGAAGGAAGAAAACGTCGATGCTCCAGGTACACACGAAAACGATCTGCGGCAGCCTTTAATTTCAAGAAGCCATGTAAAAGGAAGGAAAAAGAAACAAAGGAAGCAAGAGATGGCCTGCCGCTCCATATATCCATCGAACGCCGCGCCGTCAACATCGATCGAGAGAAGAATAGGAGTGGACATGGCGGACGTCGAGAACCCTGCTGATCTCGCAGCTACGCCGCAGCCAGACGAAGCAAGCATGTTCAGCTGGGTCGCCTGCGTCAGGGTGTGCTACGCCTGCCTAGTCCTCGCCGGCTCTGGCTGTCTCGTGTTGGTCTTCTGCCAGACCCGTCATGATTTTCTAGTCATGGCTATCGTCTGGCTCGTCGTGGGGATCGCTGGAATCGCCCTTGGCGCACTCTGTCTCGTCAGACACCTTTTCTCATGTGTTCATGGGAATACCCAGGGGACACACCAAGTATGGCCCTAGTTTAATTATTTGCTTGTCGATCTGGTTTATTTAGATACTTCGATGCCATATGTGCTTGTATCCAATATGAAAGTTATGCTCTCTGCCATGGTTGTGTTTATCATACTGTACCTTGTGGTGATCTACGTTTGGTGAAATAGTAGTAGTATTATCTCTACTTCGTCATGCGTAAAAAACATCCTAACAAACGAACACCGCGGTCATCTTGCCTCCAAATCCTGAGAAAGGATGTTGGTCCGGAGGTGGTGGCGGATCTGTCGTTTCTCTCTGATTTCGTCGATGGGAGGCGACGGATCTTGGTCCAAGATAACACGGGGACGTCCCCCGGTCGACATGCCACAGCCACATATGTCTCGCTGAGTGCAGCAGGCCTATTCATCGACTCACAAAGCTTCACTAGCGATGGTGCTTTTTTGGATCTTGCAGTGGTGGAGAATCGACGTCTCTTCCGGCGTTCGTCTCAGCGGCGCAGGAGTTTGGTGACAGCAGCTAGATTAGGTGGTTGCATAAAAACCTAAGGGTTGTTTGGTATATCTCGATCTCTTAGTTTTTTATATGCAGTGTTTTTAGGATAATCATTTTATTCTGGTCTATCTTTTAGTGTCCACATGTGTTGCTTCATGTAATTTGATTTTCAATTAATAAAATATGTGGTTTCTCTCAAGAAAAAATCCTGGCCTGCTGATCTTCAGGGCGCCCAAATTCCCAAATCTCTCCTTGTGTGAGGCATCAATCATGCCAACACAGATGATCCAACAATCGTTCGTTGTTCTCTTAAACTGAACGTTGTGGAAACTCGCCTTGCTTGGCCATGACAGCCTCAATCATGGGCTCACGACTGCCACTAGCGTGATCCTCGCCCTCCTCACCTTCACCTCTATAGCATGGTAGAGATCAGTAGCCGCGTGGTGGACAAGGTTCACTTCCCACGCCATTAGGGTTGCAAGCAGATCCCACGGAAGTCTTGCTTTTTTGAACTACAAAACCCTCAAATGAACTAGAAATGGGCCTTCCGCGGGATCCCTCGCTCTTGCAGCCCTACGCGCCGCCTTCCTCCAGGCACCCCACATGGGTAGGTCCATAGATAGTGCACATAACCTTACGAATATGATCACCTCAGCGGTGTACATCCCTGATGCCTCTTGGTCCTTCTTATGGTTCTTATCCGAACAATCTCTCTATTAGTTGCACTCTTGTTTGTTCTGTTAATGGTGTACAAAATATTTGGTGATAGAAATTCAGTAGAAAAAAGAGTAGGTTGCATGATTAAGCATGTCTGAACCTTCAACAAGGATGAGTTGTTCCTCTCTGCTGCATGACTAAGCACAACCTAGTCACCTAGATCCTTTTCCATTCTAGTGTACACCATTGCAGCTCAGCAGAACAATGTAGGAATGAAGGCATGGATAAAAGAAAGCCCCGCACATTTGGAGAAGAGTTCGGGATTTGTAGGGACTCGTAGCGAAGCCATATGTGTGTAGCTTCTCCCAAATTCTAATGTACTTTTAATTAACCTTAACTTGGAGAACATCTAACGACATCATGTTCCCTTATGCATACTTTGGTTGCAGTTTTATGCAAGCATATGAAGTCAAACACGGGTAGTGCCGTAGTGGTGTACTATAGAATCATGGATCATGTGAGATGAGATTCTATCCGCTTTTCCCTGCTTTAAAAATAAACCCACACATGGCCGAACTAATACAAGGTGAAGAGGAGAACCTCTTACAGAGTAGAGTAGAGTAGATCAATTTAAACAAAAAAGAACAAGAAGAACGAAGACTAGTGAGAGGCGACAAGAACGAGATCATGAGGAATAGAGTCGCGATAACGCCCCCCCCCCCCCTCCCCACCACCAAGAGGGTAACGATGCAGTACACCGTCTTCGCCAGGACTGACGATCAAGATTTTTTACTCGGAGCCCTAACGCCGCTAATGTACCCAGTGGCTATCGTACTTGGAGTCAATGGTCCTATTCTGTATCTGGAGAGGAGAGAGTTCTCCAATATATAGGTACAGGCGGATACGAGATGGTTCTCCTCTTCATATCTTCCCATGCAATTTGGAGGTAGCTGACCACATGTGCCATGTGGTGATCGTTGAACACAGAGACCCTGCTATAAACCGGCCGTACAAACTTGCTTAACGGAGCCGTGTGGTACTAAAGAATTGTTTGAATCAAGATCTGTTATTCTAAAAAAAATTGTCGAACCTGACTTATGCCAGCCTTCAGCCCAAGAGCTATTACAAAGAAGAGGAGAACTCCGTTCTGGAACTCGGCCTGCAATAGATCACGCTTCTGGCCGTAGCCCATCAGGACATCAGGACTCCTCTAAAGGGAGACAAAAAAAACTAGACATCAGGACAAGATATTCGTCGTTTCATCAGCCAAAAAAAACTAGTCCAAATTTCCCAGCCCAAATGCCGGCACATGTGCCATGGCGATATTTACTCTAGGCCACATGTACCATGCTCTACTGACCCACATATGCCCTTGTACGCGTGGGAATCGGCTCTTGTACCACTTGTAACACCCGGCCTCTTTGGACCAACGGCTGTTATCCCTGACAGCTTATTAAAATCTATAGACTGGCCACACAGACCAAAACTACTCTTTTCAGCGTATTTTTATCTTACTCGTGCGCAGCCGGGTCGGTCACCCATCCTGAAATTTTTCTAGGTCAAACACACTTAACTTCATAGTTCTTTTGAGATGAACTTCTGGAAAAGAAGTTACAACTTGTTAGCATAAGTATACTATCAATCATATTAAGCCATGCGTCAGGATCTCACACATATTAATAAATACACGATGTCAACATTTTCTAGCACAACATATGTTTAATTAATTTCTTTGTACCTCACTTCTACTAATACCGACTCGTCTTATGGTGCCTTTTCAGTATGTTATGTTGTGAATGCAAGGTTTAAATACATTATATAACTTTCTCAACAACTTACTTGGGATATTGAGAATTACATTGACATTGTCTTCAACAATTTGTGGTTGCACCATGCTAAAGAAAAATAGATAATTCATCTAAATTAAAGTAATTAACCCGATATTTAGCACCAGATCTCCAAAACTTAGGTACCTGATTTGCACCCTCACAACATTCCATGAAGCACAACAGTCGGTTATATGCAAAGAGAAAGTGGTTAACCGGAGAGTGAATGAAGTCATTTTAATTCCATGGGCGTGATATGACTAGTTTCTAAATTTTAGAAGACAAGAAATAACCTTTGCAGCTAACAAGAAAATATAAGGTGATATTGGGACCCGCATGGGATCCTCTTGGTGTTGAATTTCCTAAAGCTTAATTAATACAAATTGCAAGTGCCCAAATGGAGCTGACAAATTTATCGTTACCAACTTAGTATAATCTGTAATTGGAGTTCTAATCAAAGAAAAACATGAAATTATTACTTTCTTATACCAAAACTTTTATATGTGTTCAGTGTCCCTATGGTTTTTGGTACAATTTGATCAAGTATTGCTACAAGTACCCTTGTGTGGTGCATTTTAACACTACTCTCTTGTGAAGTTCAAGTGAGTTTTCTCATGCGATTACATCGGACCATTCAAAAAGAACCATCTACTCAAGACTGCTAAATTTAAACACTACTTTGTTGCACAAGTCAAATGAATTATTTCCATACTGTATGCTTGCACACTTAATTTTGCAGCACATAGATGAATAATAATTTATATTTTTGTGTGATTATCTATTTAAAATCTTGAAAAATATTCTAAAACAAAATATATGAAAAATGTCGTCATGGCAGTTTCTAGTATATACGGTTTCCTATATTATGTGTAAGTAAATAGATAATTCTAGAGTATAAGTTCAAGAATATGACCTTTTGGCCTAAAATATTCGTCACTTTTGGAATTGATTTCTTATTCATACTTTCGTTGTCAACTATGTCACTCATGTTACTTTGGGTTGAACCATCAACAAGCAACATACGTGTCTTCATATAGTTGGCTCAAAGTTGCACTCGTCCTGACTTTGCTGAAGAACCAATAAACCTCATCAAGATTTTTCCATCTTCGGGTGATGGTCTGGCTGATAGTCGACCTAGTAGGACTTATCATACTTGGCCCTCCATGTCTGTTAGACGTGTGTTGATAGTTTCAAAATATTAATTGTTAGGTAAGGATGTCTAGTGGGCTAAAATGATGAGATGACCTTTAACTATTGGGAATAATTACAACATTTGGGCATTTTCTATATGACATGCATAGTAGCGCTTATAGGGGTGTGGTTTCCTCTGTTATTTTGTTGTTTACTTTTCTGTTATATTTTTACCTAATTTTTTGTTTCATGTTTAACTTTTGATTTTCTACAATTTTCCATATTTTATTTTTATTTTTAATTTTTTGTTTCTAATAATCATATGAACATTTTATTGTGTGATCCTTTATACATTATTTTGAATCTCTAATAATTATTTTCTATTGCATGAACAATTTCTCTCGCGTATGAAAACCTTTCAACCTCATGAACAATGTTTTTTAACTACATGAATATCTTTTCCTCTCATGAACATTCTTAAATCTCATAAACATCTCTGTACACAAAAGAAGATAGCAATCATTTTTTTTCTACATTGAAGTATAAAAATTAGCATACCTGCTATAAATGTTGGTCAAAATATTGCCGTCACAAAACTTGACGTGCAAAGTGATTTAAACGGGTACTATACATGTGAGATCCCTCACTTCCAATGGGATTTAATTAATATAATGACCCATTAATATATTAATCATAAAACTCATAAGGTGCGCGGTTTTCAGCTAAGTCCCTTGTATGGAGCTTTGGTGACGCCCTAACTGCACCTTGTAAGTCCAACGGCTTTGTGGAATATAGATCACATACATCCTTGATGGATTAGACAAAGCAAGAAAATCCTAGTATATGCTACCCCTTCATACATAGTTCGGAATGCATGCACGCACGCGCACACACTCTCACCAGCTAGTATCTTGCAACTGAAAATATACACACAATCCCGCAAGAAAAGCGAACAAACCTACATGTGAAGCTGGTGTGCATACAAACCAAGAACGTCCCACATGAATGTTGCAACATCGACCATGAATTCTTCCAACCATTATTCTAACAGTGCGACACATCAATCTAGAATCACAAACGACTCATCTGGTCAAAAAAGCATCATAACAAAGAAATCGACAAACATCGCACCTTGCATTGGAAGAACTATATGTAACGACAGCAACTTGGTTTTGGCGTGGTTGTATTAGAAAAAAATCCGAAGTGGTTACATTGACTCGAAAATTAGTTAGTTCGTTCTGTACTTAGATCCTTTTGGATTGGTCAGTTAGGTCGATAATTGATCGAACGGATCACTGGATTTGATGTTGATGTATAGTTAAGAACTCAAAGCTACGTAGTATGGGATGTTGATGCTGCCTAACTGATCAACTAAAATGTTGAGATCACGCCGAGGAGTCCCGGTACCAGATATGTGCCGGATTTTCACGTGTTGAATTCGGCTGTCTAAATACAGTCCCGAGAAACCAAACATGACAAAAAAATATGGTTCCTTTTTTTGAGGAAAAAAAAATATGGTTCCTCTCCTTCTTGTTGTTATGATCCTCTAGAGTTTTTAGAGAAAGACACTTCATTGTATCTTGTTTGCTAACCGTATAAGTTGGAATTGACCAGTTGGCCAATATAGTTTTTATTCCCCCACATCTCTGTATCCGGTGTACATGCATGCTGATCTACTATTTTGCTACTTATCTATTGGTAGAAGCAATCATGAAGTTTTGTGAGTTGTTATATGCAGGGGCGGAGCCAAGGGGGGGCTAGCAGGGGCTAGACCCCCCCTAACCATCGGCCCCCTCAATACATAGGTGCAGATTTTAGTATTAAACTAATGGTCTCATAGGCTTAATTAACACTAAGCCTAAATTTAATTGATTTGTCATGCTTCTTTATATTAAAAGCCAAATGTATCCTATAAATTCGTTTTATTAGTCAACTGTAATAACATGTCCCAACATTATTCATTTGTGTAACTAGACCTAATAGCTAGTACCATATGCAATCGTTCAGATCAACTGGCAGGATGCCTGCCACCATCGCTCTCTTCTACTCAGTAGCCAGACACCACGCGATGCCACAGCCGCGGCGCCATGCTTGCCAGCCATGTTGTCTGCCAGTTTTTACCTTTGTTAATCATGTCGCAACGCCAGCAACAAGCATGTTGTGCCATCGAATATAGGAATCAATCTTCCTCACTTTGATTGAAGGTACCAAATCATTAGTATTTTGTCGATAGATTGCATAATCTATAGTCTAATTGATTAATTTACAAAAAAATATGTGTCTTTTGTTTGATATTTGCTCGGTGATGACGACAACTTATTGCATAATGATTGGAAAATAATAATTGGAAGGTCACCTGCAATAGAATTATCAGGCTTTATACTCGTAGAGATAAAGTTAATCCAATATAAACTAATCTTTTGTTTTGTATTGTCTAAGATTTAGTGCTACATATTAATATCAATTCTATGTTGATACTTTGATATACTATTATGTTTTTTATCCAAACAGTTCTTTCAACACAAAATGATAGGTCGTTGTTGTCTTCATGAGAAAAAAATCTTATATATATGATCATCAGTATCTTCGCCCCCTTTAATGTCAAATCCTGGCTTCGCGCCCCTGGTTATATGCATAGTTATCGTATCACTGATTTGGTTCATTATACTGCTGCTGCGTCACACCAACATGCAAGAGTTTCCCTGCAAAAGAAAGAAAGAAAAAACATGCAAGTAAGAGGCATGGATAACTAGGCCGTGTCATGCGTCAATTTGAAATTACTCTACATGGAAGGACAAGCATTAAATCCAAATTTGCAATCGACAGGAAAGTAAAATAAACAGGTGCATGGACCTGAACGTGATCTCGTGGCAAGCACAAGCCCTACTTGAATTAATTAACGGATTAAGGAAGCCCCCATGCAGTTGCCTAGCTAGCTAGCCGGCCGCCTGCTTTTAGCCATGTGCGAATTATCTAATTATAAAGCCGTCCGGCCGGCCCGAATCGAGTAATCTATCCCGTTTGGTGCAGAGAAACCGTCGTAGCAGAGGAACCATCCTAGCAGGAAAGATCGTGTGCACGTCACTTCCGGCTCCAATTTTATCCAAGTGGTCTTTCTTGCTCAAGAAAGAAAGACTTGCAATAGTCGTAGAAGAAGACTAATACTACTCCCCGTTTGTAATTACTCTTCAAAGTCAACTTTATAATTTTAACTATGTATTTATATATAAGATAAATATATCAATGTCTAGAATAACACATGCATACAATAAGAATACCCTCTGTCCGAAAAAGGATGTCGTAGATTTTTCTACATTAGCATTTATGTAGACACGTTTTATTGTATAGACACATACGAATTGAGATAATCCATGACATCTTTTCTTGGATGAAAAAAGTATATTTTATGATAATTGTAATAATAATATTGAGTTTATATTGGAAATGCTAAAAAAAATCTCATCATTTTGACTTTAACTAAACCGAAAACGCGGGGATCTTGTTGATTAACTACTCTACTATAGCTCAAGAAAGACGAGTAGGAATGTGCGTGTAACATTTTTTTTTTGGTGTAGAAGACTCAACTGTATGAACAAGTTTTCAACTAATTTTCTTCTGTGATGATCACTTGATCAGTATGACGTGTCCAGGCAAAGATGAAAAGGTGTTTGGGTGTCCCCCTCTCTCCTAAACTTAGGAAAATGAAAACACGGGGATGAACAAGATTGACCCATACCCCCTTCGGGTTGGTGGGTTGAGAGAGGTACTGAGTGTCCTTGTCACCTTATGTTTTAGTTTGGCAAGAGAGACACCAAAGCAGAAGTCCCATTTTTTGTAGTACTACAACTGTCAACGACTAGTAGATCTTTAGCCGCCTTCTTTGATGCCCCCAACAAGTTGAGGAATCAGCGCATATGCTTCCCCACCTCTGCTTTTCTCCCGATGTGTGTGAAAGCATGCAGCTTTTCGTACGTAGTGTCCCAATCATCATTTCAAAATCTTGACACATAGTTTTGCAGGTAGGTGCATGCACGAGGTCCATGTCAGATTCATGGTGACTGCCCTATAAAACCCCTACTCTATCTCCACCATTTGCACACCCTCAGCTTGCCACACATCTAGCTAGCTAGCACAGCGAGCTACATCGATCAGACGATCACCATGGCTTCTTCTGCCTCAGCTCTTCGTGTCCTGCTCCTCGTCGTGTTAGCTCTGGCCAGCTGTGCGTCTGCCGCCGCGGCGGTAGCAGCCAGGACACCGCCGCTTGCGAACGGCCTTTCCTTCGAGTTCTACAAGGCCACCTGCCCGCAGGCGGAGTCCATCGTCTTCAACTTCCTCCAGGACGCCGTCCGCAACGACGTCGGCCTCGCAGCGGCCCTCGTCCGCATCCACTTCCACGACTGCTTCGTGCAGGGCTGCGACGGCTCCGTGCTCCTCGACAAGACCGGCAGCACCGACAGCGAGAAGATCGCCCCTCCCAACGTCACCCTCCGCCCCACCGCCTTCAAGGCCATCAACGACCTCCGCGCCCTCCTCGCCAAGGCATGCGGCGCCGTCGTCTCCTGCGCCGACATCGCCGCCCTCGCCGCCCGCGACTCCGTCCAACTCGCTGGCGGCCCGCACTACCCAGTGCCGCTCGGCCGCCGCGACGGGCTCACTCCCGCCAACCTGACTACCATCCTCGGCGCGCTCCCGCGGCCGACATCCAACGTGACTACCCTCCTAAGCTTCCTCGCCAAGATCAGCCTCGACGCCGACGACCTCATGGCGCTCTCCGGCGCGCACACGCTCGGCATCGCGCACTGCGTGTCCTTCGAGGAGCGGCTGTTCCCAACCCAAGACCCCACCATGGACAAGTGGTTCGCCGGCCAGCTCAAGCTCACCTGCCCCGCCCTCAACATCACCAACACCACCAACAACGACATCCGCACCCCCAATGTGTTCGACAACAAGTACTACCTCGACCTGCTCAACCGCCAGGGCCTCTTCACCTCCGACCAGGACATGCACACCGACGGCAGGACCAAGCCCACCGTCACCAAGTTCGCCGTCGACCAGGCCGCCTTCTTCGACCAGTACGTCTTCTCCGTCATCAAGATGGGGCAGATCAACGTGCTCACCGGCAACCAGGGACAAATACGCAACGACTGCTCCGCGCCCAACGCCGCCAGCAGCAGCAACGACGAGCTGCCGTGGTCCGTGCTGGAGACCGTCGCCGAGACCTTGGCGTTGTAGTTCATCCATACTAGTCGACGGATTCTATAGCTTGTTTTATTCGCAATGTTACAGCCTGATCAGCGAGCTTTGGTAATAGTGGTTTGACCTTCGTGTTTAGTTCGTTGAGCAACTCGAGCACACTTGAGTAATAATATGAAAGTATAGTTCATAACAATTCTAATACCAGCCGCCACCCTCTCCCGTGCCTCCCGTCGTCTGGAAGGCCCAGCGAGTTGCCTCCCGTCGGTCCTCCTCTTCCTGTTTCCGCCTTCTCTTTAAGGCGCGCGCGACCTTCTTCTCCTCCCATTTCCGGCAGCAGCCAGCTCCTTCGCCTCCTGCTCCTCCGCCGCCTTCCAATACTCGTCGGAGGGGCCGGAGTCAGGGAGGTTGCCGCCGTCGCTAGGGAGGAGGTTGTGGACGAAGTGGCCTTGCGTCGCCCCCCTTGTTGCCACGCCTCGGGCGCGTGGGCGCCTCCTGCTCCCAGACCTGCCTATGGTCCGGGTGGTTGTCCTCGTCGCTGACCTCGAATTCCGAAGGGAAGCGGGGGAGGTCGCCATGGTCGCCGAAGAGGTGTTTTTTAGGGCTGGGAGGAGGCGGGCAAAGGAGGCAAAGAGACTGGGGCTCGAGGTTGAAGATGAGGAGGCAAAGGCGTTCTGCCTATTTATTGAGGGCTCGACGTGAAGGGCGGCGTGGGAATCCTGCGTTGGCGCAGTCGCGTCCGCTGCGTCGCGTGTAGGCAGCGGGCGTAGCCGCGTGCATGATTAATGCGGTCAGTGCAAAAAAATTGCTAGGATGCGACGTGACCCTGTCCTGCACCGTCGCTCCCCTGCATGCATGCATGAATTAATGGGAAAGAGAGAAAAAACGTCCAAGGTAGTTTCTCATTGGCAGTAGAAAATAAAAGAGAAAATAGAATTTGGTCTTGATTTACTCGGTAATAAATACAGAAATCTAGGACCAAGGTAGTTGTCACACGACATGCAGTAAACTCGTTCATTTTTACACACCGCATGCAACAACCTCACACATGGAAACTCAATGGGTGAGAAAAAAATCGGTGGGAGTAATCAGAGGGATGTCAATTGGAGCAATCTATGCATATATAAGCCTATAATCCGGAATAGAGAGAGTATGAAACTAAGTTTAAAAACAAAATACTAGCATTTATAATATCAATTTTATATAATATAAAAATATGTGTTATGGTGAATCTAATTATATTTATTACATATTTTAGATTTTGATATTTTTCTTATATACATAGTCAAAGTTTATAAATATTGACTTTTTTATGGCGCATGAACCGGAGGGGAGTAAGTTTGACTGAAGAAAATTGTTAGATGTACACTTATTTAATGCGATGGAGGGAGTAAATACGCTGCAGCGCTGCTGCCTCGGTTGGTTGCACGCAAAATAGTTAGACTGCGATGCGAGAGACAGCTGCATGGCATGCATGTACAGCCCGCCCCGTACAGCGCCCTCGCATGCCACGCTCGGTCCAACGGTCAATGTAGTGTGCCATGTTGTACCTTATATTTATTACATATTTTAGATTTTGATATATTTTTTTTCTATACGTAGTCAAAGTTTATAAATATTGACTTTTTCTATGACGCATGAACAGGAAGGGAGTAAGTTTGACTGAAGAAAGTTGTTAGACGTACACTTATTTAATACGACGGAGGGAGTAAATACGCTGCAGCGCTGCTGCGTCGGTTGGCTGCACGCAAAATAGCTAGACTGCGACGCGAGAGGCAGCTGCATGGCATGCATGGTGCATCCCGCCCTGCCCAGCGCCCTCGCATGCCAAGCTCGGACCAACGGTCAATGGAGTGTGCCACGCTTACCTTATCTGTTCATGGAAAAACGATGCGAGCCAATCAGATTTCAGAATCATCCATCCCACGGATCGCCAAGAGCTAGCCCTGAAATCCTTCTAAGAGACGCTAACCAATCAGGTTGCAGAACAAGCCCTCCCACGGATCGCCCAGAGCCACCCACGGAATCCTTCTAGAAGATGCGATCGAACGGCCATAGTGTCGCGCTAGGGTTAGATCTACGTTCCTCATTCGGCCTTAGGGTTAGCTGGGTTTAGGATGCAGTCAACGGGGTTTTCACAAGTTTGACTAGACATTTAAATGTGCATAAATAATTAAAAGAAAATCAAAAAAATACAAAACCTTCGCATGGTGTCATGTTATGTGACATAGTTGTGAGGAAAATATCAAACTTGGTATATTGATCATATTTCAAAAAAAAACCTTCACAAAATGACCTATCTCCTCCGAGGTTTTCTGGCTTTCGGGTCAAATGACCAATGATATGGTTGGAATCAAGGCATAGTTTGTGATAATGTGCCCATATTGGGCATGCATGTGTATAATGGGATAACTAACAATGTTGTAGTACAAAGTTTTCCTTTTCGATGCAGAGAAAATCCATTTTCTATTTTCTGAGTGCCAAAAGAGGGGGGATTTGTAAAGCAACCACCAAATTTAAGTTTCAAAATGTTAACATCCTATTTTTCAAAAATACTAGACCACCTAGCATGTACAATGTCTCAACTTGAGTATCTCAAACCTTTTATTCCATCCCTAGTGAAAAAGACAAATCCTGCCGAATCGGATGGAAGTGGGTAAGATATGAACTACAGGTACATGATTTCATGCTGATGATTTTTTGTAAAAATCATTTTTAGGTTCACAATATGCTATTTCATTAGAGATCCAATGCTAGTTTTGTGATCCTCAGCCCCTAGCTAAGAATATTTATGAAAACCCTTCAAAAAGTTTGACCAGACATTCAGATGTGCATAACTAATTCAAAAAAAATCAAAACAATACAAAACCTTCGCATGGTGTCATGTTATGTGACATAGTTTTGAGGAAAAATATCAAACTTGGTATATTGATCATATTTCAAAAAACCTTCACAAAATGACCTATCTCCTCCGAGGTTTTCTGGCTTTCGGATCAAATGACCAATGATATGGCTAGAATCAAGGCATAGTTTGTGATAATGTGCCCATATTGGGCATGCATGTGTATAATGGGATTACTAACAATGTTGTAGTACAAAGTTTTCCTTTTCGACGCACAGAAAATCCTTTTTCTATTTTCTGAGTGCCGAAAGAGGGGGGATTTGTGAAGCAACCACCAAATTGAAGTTTCAAAATGGTAACATCCTATTTTTTAAAAATACTAGACCACCTATCATGTACAATGTACCAACTTGAGTATCTTAAACCTTTTATTCCATCCCTGGTGAAAAAGACAAATCATGTCGAATCGGTTGGAAGTGGGTAAGATATGAACTACAAGTACATGATTTCATGCTAATAATTTTTAGTAAAAATTATTTTTAGGTTCACAACATGTTATTTCATCAGAGATCCAATGCTAGTTTTGTGAGCCTCAGCCCCTAGCTAAGAATATTTATGAAAACCCTTCAAAAAGTTTGACCAGACATTCAAATGTGCATAACTAATTCAAAAAAAGCAAAAAATACAAAACCTTCGCATGGTGTCATGTTATGTGACATAGTTGTGAGGAAAAATATCAAACTTGGTTTTAGAAATTGTCGAAAAAAAACTTGCTTAGAAATGGGGTGGTTTACCATAGCTTTGGAGCCCATTTCTACCATATTTTGGGTGAGGGTGAGTTGTACTTCACAAAAGGGATCAGGGTGAGGATGAGTTGTACTCTACATATGAGAAAAACGTTGAAAACTCATACAAACATAGAAAAGTACACATAGCTACATTGGTTGAAATTCAAATTTACCATCATATTTGAATTTTGGCCAATTTATCAACAACAAGTGCCAAATTATTACAATAACAAATGTTTACAACAATAACAAGTAACAAATTATTACAACAACAAGTGCCAAATTATTACAATAACAAATGTTTACAACAACAAGTGCCAAATTAAAAGTCTATTTCTTTTGGCTCTTCATACCCCTCGTTTTCTTCTCCTTCAAAAGTTTCACACCACACAACAGGTTTATGCTCTTCTTTTTCTTACCATAACCATCTGGCCTCCCCACAACACGTCCAAGAGTCTCCTTCACCCCCTACACCTTCTCAACAACACAATCTGGCACCAGAGCCTCTTCAGCATGGTCACTTTGCAAATATGGGTGCATACTTAGCTTGTGTTTGGAGGCCAAGAAAAGTATGGCATGCTCACAAGGCTTCCGAGTGTGTTGTCACTCAAGGCATGTGCATTCATGCAATTGAGTGTCAACAACATGCCTCCTGCCAGTCTTTGTATCTCTGACTTCAGCACCCCACAATGAGGATTTCTCAACACGCAAATGTGCAAGATTTCTGCTCCTGTTGACCACCTGCTGCACAACATCAGGAAGCTTATCTCCTTAAAGAACATCACCAAGCCTTCTTCTTAATTCCCACAACCTCATGATCATGATCATGATCTGGTCAACCATGTCATGGACAGGCAAGTCTTTTAACTCCTTCACTTTGTTGTTGAAACTTTCTGCCAAATTATTGTTGATATAATCACATTTGATGGCAGTGTTAAAACCTGACCTGTACCATAAAAAAGAATGGTAGGTTTCCAACCATGTACAAAACTTGACCATATCCTCCTCGGAGCATGCCTCCTTAATCTTCTCAAGGTGATATGAATGCGTCTGTGTTGTGTAAGATCTTGCTGCTGGCCACATGCGTCCAAAATCATCTCCTCTGAATTTTTTGATCAAATTCATCCACATATGGCCGAAGCACTCCCTCTGCTCAAAATGAGGGAAAACAATCTTCACTGCATTTTCTAAACCTTTACATGCATCTGTGTGCACTGCCAATGGAGAGACTGGCCCTATGCATCTTTTCAACTGCATCATGAACCATGTCCATGATGCCTCTGTCTTAGACTGAAACATGCCAATAGCTACAGGGAACATCCAATTGTGTCCATCTAAAGCATTGCATGCTGCTAGTTGACCATTCCACTTTCCAGTCAAGAAAGATGAGTCTATACTCAAATATGGATGGCACCCTGCTTTGAAGCCATTGATGCAAGGCTTTAAAGCCATGAAGAATTTAGAGAAGAAGACTTTCCCATCAGCTGTTACCTCAGTATCTATCTCCACAACACTGCCAGGTGACCTCTTCTCTACTTCTGCTTTGAAGTTATAAAGCATTCGAAAGGTATTTGCCCAATCACCATATAGCTCTTTCATTTCCCTTTGCTTTGCCTTCCACACTGTAGTATAATTCAGCTTAATGGGGTACTGCTTTTCCAAGTCTATTTTCAGTCTCTTTGCAGTGTTGTTTGGTGTTGTGGCTAAAATAGGCTTGATATTTTCTGCAACCCATAGTTGTGATGTCATCTTTGTAACTGTTTGATAACTTGTAATGCAAGTATGAGGTTTTGGATTTTGATTCACTCTTATTGTCCTTCCATCAGGTTGGCGTCTAACAGATATATACCACTTGCAAGGCTTGGCACCACCATCATAACCTATGCATTTTGCATAGAGCTTCTTTTTATCAGTCCACATAGTCTTGGTAGCAAACTTACGTTTGACTGCATATGTCCTGAAACACATCCTGAATTCATCCATGCTTGGAAACAATCTCCCAACTTCGATAACTAGGTCCTCTTTGTCATAAACTGTTACTAGCTCATCATCATGTGCATCATCTACATGAACTGCAGCATTTTCCAACAATTCTAGATCTATATCTGCCTCTTCATCTCTTAAATGGTTGTCACCATCATTTGAAGCTTCATCCCTCTTCTTCTCCTTGTCTTTGTCATCTATAGGAATGCCAAAAAGCTTTGCCATTTCAATGTCATCTATTGGTGCAATGACCAAATCAGTCTGGTCATGTATCTCAACTGAATTCCAATCAACAGTTACAATCCTTTGTGCATTAGCATCTGCAGCCTCCCCTTGTGCATTAGCATCATCCTCCATTGTTAATGCGGTGACCCAGCATACCACTGTATAATGTAGTATACTATAGTCGTTGACATAACACCAATGAAACACCGTTCACTAGTATTACATCCCTCAGAATGGCACAACAGAAACACACCGGGTCCAATACATGGCTTAAAGGTTACAACTCTCTTTTTTACATAAGATCCAGAGAACACTCTAGGTTAAAGAGAGAGAAAGAACTTCTTACTGAGAAGAATCAAATATAAACAACGCAAGAATGATTATACTATTAAGTCTAATATTCAGACTAAGAGGTTGGCATTGCTGCTATTGCAACGCACTACAGAAATAGGTTCTTTGGTTAGAGATAATATTCCTATCTAATCAGTAACTTTCGTCTTCACCTGAGTTGAGGTATATGTTGACTTCTTTGTCTTCATTGAAGAGATTTAGCTGGTCTTGATAAGTCCTGGAGCATATCTTGATGTAGACATCGTTTTAAGGGCTTCAGAATCTAGCAAGGGTTAAGAAGATACTTTGAGTACGAGCGTACTCAGCAAATTCACTAGAAAAGGAGTGTTTGATGCACTATATCTCAGCAAATTCATAAACATTTCTTCAAAGGTTGGTTTTATTCTGAAAAGCTATGTCTGTCAGCCTTCACGGGTTTACCAGAACTTTCATGGGATTCCTTTCCCGCCGTGTTTGCAGCTCCTTCTCGGAACAGGGAGTAACAAGTTACAGTTCTTACACTCTACAGAGGTGTGTTACTTTACCCATGAGAGATCAACTCTTTGTTGCACAACCGGGCAGCTTATTCCAGTCCACAATTCCATGATGTGTGGCCCAGAAGATGATCCAAGCCAATCACTGCCCCCTTCGCGACCTCGCATGCCTCCTTGGTGTACACCATGCCCACATAAAGAATTACGACAATGGTTTGTACAAACCGTTAGATGCCAGAACTATCGTGGGAAGATGAGGGTTCCCACCCATATGCTGCATATTCTCTACGAATTACCAATTAATATGCACACTACGAGGATAACAACCACGACCTGCACATCCGGATTCATGCGAGAGGAAGAAGATACAACTGACTTCTCCGTCCCATTCCAAATCTCATGGTCAACGCGTAATATACGGCGCAAGAATCACTAGTGACATTGGTTGTTAAGTCCTAGGTGATATAGTTCTGAACAGTGGTATTCCAACTGTCAGACTTAATAGATTAACTGATCACCCTGGATCAGTAATCAATAGTTCTCATTATTATTGAAAATAGTGTTTTCTGACCTTTTTCCAATGCAGGTGAAGGCAACACTGGATTTGTAAAATACTTTATAGAAAATAAACAAAGGGCATGAGCAAGTGTGAACTTGCTTTTTGTGATTGCAAGATTATGCACTCACGGTCTTCGAGTCAGTATAAGATCCAAAATCTGAAATCAGCATCATTGGTCTGATAAGGACTAATGTTTAAAGAAGCAATATGCTTTTATGCATAAGTAATGTGATGCACGTTCTAAGCGCAAATCTCGGGAATAACATTGTCCTAGGGTTTGGATTCCGAAAGTGGTTACTTTGGAATGTGTGGTACTTTTAGATAAGTTTCATAGTTGTACTTTTATTAGAGTTTATGAGTGGTTGTGAACAACACATATGTAGGAGTAAAGTATACATACTTCCTCTATTCGGGATTATAGGTCCTACGCGCATACCTAGGTTGTTAATTTGATCAACAAAATATAACTTATATATCACAAAAGTTATACCATTAGAAAATATAACCTCTAAAATTTCTAATGGTATAATTTTTATGTTATACTATTTATATTTTGCTGTTAAAATATTTGAATTTTTTATTTAACTCAAAAGCAGAATATTAGATTTTTAACATGTAGATATTATTTTTGTGATCATCTTGGTATATCACACTTATTTTTGTGATTTATAAATAATAAGATATGACTTTTATAATTCTTATTACTTCATAATTACTTAATAAATGATAAATATTTAATTAAGTGAAATAACAATACAAGATTATAGTTTTAAATTAAAATTCTTATTTTCCTAAGATTTTTGGTATTTTATTTATATTATTATCATTTATCATTATAAAAATATGAATTATCAAAGTTTTATTACTTATAAAACCTTTGTTAACTATTATTTATTTAAATAATCATCATAATATTATTTGATAATAGTTTTAAGTTGTAGATTTTATTTTTCTGAAAAAATTCATATATTACACATATTTTTCTGAATTATAAATCAAAAGTTATTAATTAAACAAGATTTAACCATTTATTAGATTTCTGGAATATTATTAATTGAATTATAATATTTTATTTAACTCACAACAGAAAATACCTATTTACACCGTACCCAGAGCTAGCCCCAGTCACTGACCCGTGGGCCAGGGTCCACCTCATCTCACTGGTTAAAGAAGTACATTTGGTACTGACCCAGTCTTTATCCCTCTATCAATGACATATGGGCCCTAGGCCATGTCATCAGCCACGTGAGCAAAGACTAGTCAAACTAGCTGACGTGGTGCGATCATGACGTAATGATGGCGTCAGCATCACCACCGCCGCCAGAGCTGGTCGCCGGCGATGATCTACTGCACCCCCGCAAGCGAAATAGGGCTAGATCGAATCAGTGTAACCTACTGAACCTAATAGTGGCAGCTCCGCTCGGAAATAGTCATCGGAGATTTCGCTCCAACGAGCTCCGACGGTGGCGTGTGATGAAACGGCGATTTACGAGTGCTCGGCGAGGACAGGCGCGGTCGGAAACGAGCTCCCCGATGAGGATTCCGACGAACTGCTGTGAAGGGAAACGACCAAATTCACTCGCTCCAATGCTCCCCTTGATGCAAGCTTCTACCTAGAGGATCTACGGAGGAAGGCGCTTCTCCATGATGGCTCAGAATGGTGTGGGGAGACGTGGTTCGACAGCGAGGAGTGGCTCCGGTGAGCTAGGGTTTCAGTCTCGTTCGTATCTGAGAGGATAAGGAGGGATTGGAGATAGGGATGGAAGCAATGCGTCGCAGTGGCCTTCTTATCCCCTCCTAGTAACGACGGCGAGTATCTTGGCGCAACGACGACGATGACGGCATCGGGCGGCGGCGAGCTCCGCCAGCGATCTGCCTGTATGCGTGACGGTGACGACGATGACTGTTTTGCGGATAACCCCCTGACAATTTCTTCAGCTCAACCCGCGGTCCTCACCTGACCCCACTTGTCAGTCACATATGGAAAAGGTCCTGGGCTGGTTACTGGGCTGTTGTGGGTTGTACATATGCGTCAGATAAGTATAGGGTTGTTGGGCTATGACCAAGTTTGGTTTTTATTTGTTTTATCCTTTTTCTATTTTCTATTTTCTTATTCAGATTTGAATTTTATTTATATATTTTGAACTTTTCTTTGGAGGATTTATTTGCTGGACTATTTCAATAGCACTAAAACATAGTTAGTATTATTTTTGAATTTATTTATTATATATATCTTATTATATTCCTTTTATTTTCTTAATATATGAACCCCTTTTAATATTTTATAAAAGCTCTTCTTATTATTTTATTTTCCATCTTTAGTTCTGGATTTCTTGAATGATATATTCTTATTTGCTTATCAACTTAATTTTAGTGAGCTCATAGTTTGAATAGAAATTTTATATATATGTATAATGATTCTATACCATTATTTGATGCATGAAATATAAAGACATTGATATGGTGATTATTACTCCCATTAATTTGGAAAATGGCAATGTATGTGATGAACAAAGAAGTTTAGGGTTTTGAATTATGAGTACTACCCTTGGCTTTAGAGTTTTGTATAAGCTTAGATTCCTTTTAAGAGTTAAGATTTAATAACTAAGCATATTGCCTTATGTATATAGTATTGGATAAGATCTCCCTTTTTATTAGGAAGTTATAATTAGAATGTTTTATAAAAAAGAAATTGGTAAAAATATGCTTATAGGATTTGCTATAGGAAAATATTCCTATGAAGTGATATGGGCATTAGATGATAGATCAACAACATGAGATGGATATTATGTTGATCTGGGATTTAGAGTTGGTTGTTACCAATAATGTCTATTTTCCCTAGTTCTTAATTCTGGATTTTTAAATAAGGAATTCCTTTCCTAGATATACTACCTTATCCTATTCATCATCATGATTAACATGACGAGCTTTACTCATTTAAATCTTCTTATTCCTATCTCATTCTTCTAAACTCATGAATGAATCCAATGAGTTTGATACTAAAATAGTTCATAACTTCTTCATATCCATTCTTGATTGCCCCTACTATTCTACTGTTGATAAACTTCCATCCAACTAGTGGTTCCTTCAACTCCACTCACAATCTTCCTTGATATTCCATCACTGATCTTCCTCTAAGGTTGATTATCTTTTAAGACGAATAACACTACTTCTAAACTCTATGCTATACTCGCTTTAATTGAATAATATCAGCCTATATCTACTTAACTCTCATGACTTACACTTCAATCCCTGAATTACATTTATGTGGCTTGCAAAGACTACTCTAGTATCACTTATCTCTACTAAGGTTCCAATCATGTTCTACCCACCAGTATTACTTATACTAAATATAAGCATTCAATATTGGTGGCCAAAGCATTATCATTATAATACTCTAATCATTTATTACTGAAGTTCTTAGTTGGCTAAGCAGGGCCATTATCAATACAACCTTGTAGTTGTATTGAAATTATCTTCTGTTTAGCTCTATTTGGATTAAGATATATAATCCATTAACTATACCTACTTGATCCAATAGGACTATTCCTTATACTATCTCCAGACTTCATCATTGTAATATTCTTTTCTATCAAGGAGAAATTTAACTCCATCCACTATTCTATTGATTTGATTCTTTTCAATCATTCCCACCCTATAAATAATTTCTAAAGCTAGCATTACTATTGGTTTCTGCTTAGTTGTCTCTTTATAGACACTTAAATGTGAGCTATGTTCTGGTCCAGAGTTGGTAGATTGAGAATTGGTGAATCAATAATTGATTTCCCCTTATTGATGAACAACAGATATTGTCATATAACTCAATAGGGATGATAAGGGTTGATATGTAATTTAAGATATATGGTGAATTATCTAAGCTTAGTTCCTTTCCTACTCCATAAGAAATAGGGTTGGGTATCACCATGATACTCATGATATATACAGATGAGATTAAGATATAGTTGCTACATTCTTATTATTTGTGTTATATCCTTAACTTGGTAGTTAACAGTGATTATAATGAATACTATAATATGATCACCTAATGATCAAATATATTTCACATTGTATTAAGGTTTAACTTATAGTACATTTGATCTACCCTTAGATCAAATCTCTCTTACCCAAAATGAGATCTTAATAAAGGTCTTATTGAAACTTATCACAGTCAACTTGATGATCTACTTCAATTCCATCAAGCTAAGAGAAGCTTCAATCACTTTAACAAGTTTTGTTTAAAAGCGCGATTATTTGGATTTTCTATGCATGAATGCAATGCACACATCTGGGTTCAGCTTATTTCTAGGCTCTAATGCTGGGATGTTACAGACTCTTCCCCTTAAAATAAACTTTGTCCTTGAAGTTCGCAAACTCTCACATTTTGGAGTAAGGAATTGTTTTGTAGTGGTTGCTACATTCTCCCCTTCATGATGCTCTTAAATGGAATTAATTGGAGTATTCCATAACCTGATTAGATACTCTAATCCAATTCTTTTTATCTAAACATCAAACTTTATTACTATTTTAAGTACAGTTTAGAGGTCTCCTTAAAAATAAGTTTTAAGTTTCTAGATACTCGTGTTAGTAGTCAAAAGACTACCCTTCTATTCCTGTCATAGTATAGTTTATACTGGTATTCCTTCCCAGATTGGATTTGAACTCATTTAGTCCATACCCATTGGAAATCTTATTCTCTTCCTATGTCTAATTGGAAGTTCTTTATTATTTCTTAAGATTACTTAAGAGTTGTTTCTATTTGAATTGGTCTGTCAAATGTCTCCTTTATCACCTTCAAGTTTAGACCTTCTCACGATTTTTTTACTAATCTTCCATTATTACCTATAGTACTTTCTTCATCTTTCAATCATAACGTCTACTCTCCCCCTTAGATTTTACTAATAGTCTTTAAATTACATACGTAGAGACCATTGGTTCTTAAACTCGAATATTGATCTCGGTTCAGCTTAAATTCTACCATTTTAGGGTCTAATGAAAGATTATACGGTGTATCCACACAATTGTAGATCTCCGAGACAAATCTTTCAGCACTATATATCGTACTTACTGTTGAATATTTTCGCTGGGTAGTTCTAACTTTGCGAAGCCTCTCGAAAGACGATCGCCTTAAAATTTTGATACTTCATGAGGTTTTACTTAACTTAGGCCAAATTTAATGCTCTTTATGCAACCTTTATGATAATTTGATTAACTATGTCAACCAATACCAGCTGCGGACAGAATATCGACTACGGATTAGAATGTCGGCAAGGGATTAGGTACCCAGGACGGAACATTCTAAGTAGTAGGTATTATCTTACAGTTTCTGACCTACGAGTTACATTCTCTCGGAATTGTCAGAGCTTGAATACCCTTTTTGTTTTAAGGAATCTTCTTGGTACTATTTCATGATACTTCCATGAACTTGATACAACTCTCCATTGACTTCTTAGCATCTTACCTACTTTGAATAAACTTTCAGTTTATCCTATATTGTTACTCCTTGAATCTCCTCCACCATGCTTTCTTCCTAAACTGACCAAAAATGTGACTTATGTTCTATCTATTCTCTAAATGGTGTAAATACCCCTTCTATCATGCTACCTCATTCAAGTTAATCTTCCTTATCATCTTTGAAACTCGTCACTCCTTTACACGAATTCCCGTTTCTATCTAGTTCTATAACATCAAGTAATAATTGGGTGTTATATCATGCATTTGCACACCTAATTACACTTCATGTACAGATCTAGTCAATCAAGAAGAATCAAAAAGATCCAAAAATCAATAAACAACAAAACATATACCATGTATTACACATAGGTTTAAATAATTTACAAATATACTAGATGTTCCCATGGTTTGCTCCAAACCTATTTACACAACTATCTTACAAGAACCTCTTGCTCTTGTGGATATATCCTCACTTATTTCGACAAACTCTTCAAACTACAATACGCACTACCCTCTATATACATTATTCAAGCCCCCATCCCTTGGGATGTTGTTTTTCTCTCACTTTCATATTCCTCTAGTGCTTCCTGGAGTTCCGTCCATGATGACGTGAAGTCCTATGACTGCCTTCTGGAGCATAGGAGCATCCAGGAGGTGAGTATTCTTGATTAGAAGTACCGAGACTGATATTAGTCATTAAAAAATGACTAGAGTTGGTGTAATATTCCACTGAATAATCCGGGTTTTCTGGCAACACTTCCTCATAGTAAGTTGGTTCCTTAGCTTTTTCTTGGATCCAGTCATATATATTAGTATAGTAGCTATTGGAGTACTCTTCTAAGTTGATTGGATTCGTATTACCCCCATATGGTCCATAAGGTTCTCTATGGTTATAGTTGGTCTCTTCTTCAATACCTGTATCACAAGGTATAGGATTCCCTATGTTTTTACCTTGAGATTCTATTTCCCATCCATACTTGTTAGGCTCAGGTTTATTTGGAATAACTTTATTCCATTCCTGTTGTTCGGAATTGTACTTGGTCCATAGGTCTTCAGGTGGCTTGAAGTCATTTTGGTAATAGGCATAATTTTCCGAGTTTGGGTCATCAAACTTCGTTTCCTCAAACACTTCTCCTGAAGGTATGTATTTGAGATGCCTAGCTTCTTTATCTAGCTTCTTCCTACGAGCCATTACTTTATCAGGATCAGTAAAATCCTCAATGACCGTATGCAGCTCCTGAACTAAAACTTGGTGAGTGTTATGATAAGTGTTTAGCAAAGACCAATAACGATCCATATACTCTACAGCTAGAGTAGGTTCAGCTTGGACTAAGGTAGAGTGATCTAACACATGCTCTGAGTTTGAGGTTTCATGTGGTATAATGGTGTGAGTACTACCTTCTAGATCTTGAGATTTATGCTCTCGGATCATGGTTATGGCTGCTGCTACGGCAATCTGATATGCAGATGCCATGCACCTTGCCTCTCCTGCTGGCATTTCTCCCTTAAGTCCTAACTTCTTGGGTAACATGATCATGACACGGTATTTAGCTAATACCTGCCCATCATAATAAGTGTAAATCTTGACCAAAAGTCTTGATTCACATTCCAAACTCCATAGAAGTTGTCGGAGATTGTCAGTTCAATCCCCTCCGTAGTCATCCACGTCCTGTTCATCACTTGAACATTCCGGGGTGGATACCGAGGTGCCATGTGGAACTGTGGATAAGAAATTATCATCAGTCACATAGAGTTAAAACTCTTGGGTAATGATTGGAAATTGCAATCATATAAAAGAGTTATCGCACTAGTAACATAACAGGATTATTCTTAAGTGAATATCCCTCATATTACTAGAGAACTCTTAATTATTGTGATGTGTTCTACAGGTTCTACCCATTTACTAGGTTTCCAACCTAAGGTCAAAGCATATGCTCTGATACCAACTGCGGTGATCCAGCATACCACTGCATGATGTAGTATACTATAGTCGTTGACATAACACCAATGAAACACCGTTCACTAGTATTACATCCCTCAGAATGGCACAAAAGAAACACAGCGGGTCCAATACATGGCTTAAAGGTTACAACTCATTTTTTTACATAAGATCCAGAGAACACTCTAGGTTAAAGAGAGAGAAAGAACTTCTTACTAGGAAGAATCAAATATAAACAACGCAAGAATGATTATACTATTAAGTCTAATATTCAGACTAAGAGGTTGGCATTGCTACTATTGCAACGCACTACAGAAATAGGTTCTTTGGTTAGAGATAATATTCCTATCTAATCAAAAACTTTCGTCTTCACCTAAGTTGAGGTATACGTTGACTTCTTTGTCTTCATTGAAGAGATTTAGCTGGTCTTGATAAGTCCTGGAGCATATCTTGATGTAGACATTGTTTTAAGGGCTTCAGAATCTAGAAAGGGTTAAGAAGATACTTTGAGTACGAGCGTACTCAGCAAATTCACTAGAAAAGGAGTGTTTGATGCACTATATCTACAGCCACAAACCGTAGGTCGTAGGCAATGCAAGTTTTCGTAAACATTTCTTCAAAGGTTGGTTTTATTCTAAAAAGCTATGTCCGTCAGCCTTCACGGGTTTACCAGAACCTTCATGGGATTCCTTTCCCGCCGTGTTCGCAGCTCCTTCCCGGAACAGGGAGTAACAAGTTACAGTTATTACACTCTACAGAGGTGCGTTACTTTACCCATGAGAGATCAACTCTTTGTTGCACAACCGGGCAGCTTATTCCCGTCCACAATTCCATGATGTGGGGCCCAGAAGATGATCCAAGCCAATCACTGCCCCTTTCGCGACCTCGCATGCCTCCTTGGTGTACACCATGCTCACATAAAGAATTACGGCAATGGTTTGTACAAACCGTTAGATGCCAGAACTACCATGGGATGATGAGGGTTCCCACCCATATGCTGCATATCCTCTACGAATTACCAATTAATATGCACGCTACGAGGATAACATCCACGACCTGCACATCCAGCTTCATGCGAGAGGAAGAAGATACAGCTGACTTCTCCGTCCCATTCCAAATCTCATGGTCAATGCGTAATATACGGCGCAAGAATCACTAGCGACATTGGTTGTTAAGTCCTAGTTGATATAGTTTTGAACAGTGGTATTCCAACTGTCAGACTTAATAGATTAACTGATCACCCTGGATCAGTAATCAATGGTTCTCATTATTATTGAAAATAGTGTTTTCTGACCTTTTTCCAATGCAGGTGAAGGCAACACTGGATTTGTAAAATACTTTATAGAAAATAAACAAAGGGCATGAGCAAGTGTGAAATTTCCTTTTGTGATTGCAAGATTATGCACTCACGGTCTTCGAGTCAGTATAAGATCCAAAATCTGAAATCAGCATCATTGGTCTGATAAGGACTAATGTTTAAAGAAGCAATATGTTTTTATGCATAAGTAATGTGATGCACGTTCTAAGCGCAAATCCCGGGAATAACGTTGTCCTAGGGTTTGGATTCCGAAAGTGGTTACTTTGGAATGTGTGGTCCTTTTAGATAAGTTTCATAGTTGTAATTTTATTAGAGTTTATGAGTGGTTGTGAACAACACATATGTAGGAGTAAAGTATACATACTTCCTCTGTTCAGGATTATAGGTCCTATGCGCATACCTAGGTTGTTAATTTGATCAACAAAATATAAATTATATATCACAAAAGTTATACCATTAGAAAATATAACCTCTAAAATTTCTAATGGTATAATTTTTATGTTATACTATTTATATTTTGTTGTTCAAATTGGCAACCTAGTTATCCGCACGGGACTTATAATCCCAAACAGAGGGAGTACTAGTTAGGATTACTTATACAAGAGTTCTTATTTAAAGTGGCAAAAAGGATAACCTTCGAAGAAAAGGTTTCTCTTCTAAGGTTTAAACAAACTTTGTGGTTAGTTAGTGGTGGTTGATGTTATTAGTTTGCTCAAATGGTTTGGCTTGAGTTGCTTTATAACTTAACTACTTCAGACCAAAGTTAACTATAAAATATAAAGTAATGTTTATTGTATTATATTTAGATTCTTGGAGACTAAAGTTAACTTTAAAGAATATATTTAGTCTTGAAAGTATAATACTTATACATTTGTACTTTGTGTATCTAATTTTTTTCTTTAAGTTATTTAAGAATGGTTATTCTTTTACTTGGTGTAATGGTTTCTTGATTCTATAATAGAGAAATATCAATTATCTTTTCTATTTAAGTGAGTATAGTTTATAAACCATGGTAGATTGTTACTTAATTACTCTTCATCTTTCTAGAGTGTTGTGGTAGTTTTCTTAATTTGATGGTTAATATATATAGAAAAGGTTTGGTGTATTCATAAGTTGTTCTTGAAGGTTTTATTATAGATGGGAATCTTTTTAGAATAAAATCTTCACTTAATGATAATGATAAGTTAATAAAAAGATATTCATAATGTTTTAAATCATTTAATCTTTATTTTATTAATATTTAAGGCTAATACTATTTATTAAACTTAATTTACTCAGTTTAAGATTATTAATAAATTTTATTTATCCTTATATGAAATATTAATGAAGTAAATAAGTTTAAATTTGAGCTGTTAAAATATTTGAATTTTTTATTTAACTCATAAGTAGAATATTAGATTTTTAACATGTAGATATTATTTTTGTGATCATCTTGGTATATCACACTTATTTTTGTGATTTATAAATAATAAGATATGACTTTTATAATTCTTATTACTTCATAATTACTTAATAAATGATAAATATTTAATTAAGTGAAATAACAATACAAGATTATAGTTTTAAATTAAAATTCTTATTTTCCTAAGATTTTTGATATTTTATTTATATTATTATCATTTATCATTATAAAAATATGAATTATCAAATTTTTATTATTTATAAAACATTTATTAAATATTATTTATTTAAATAATCATCATAATATTATTTGATAATAGTTTTAAGTTGTAGATTTTATTTTTCTGAAAATTTTCATATATTACACATATTTTTTGAATTATAAATCAAAAGTTATTAATTAAACAAGATTTAACCATTTATTATATTTCTGGAATATTATTAATTGAATTATAATATTTTATTTAACTCACAACAGAAAATACCTATTTACACCGTACCCAGAGCTAGCCCCAGTCACTGACCTGTGGGCCAGGGTCCACCTCATCTCACTGGTTAGAGAAGTACATTTGTTACTAACCCAGTCTTTACCCCTCTATCAATGACATATAGGCCCTAGGCCATGTCATCAGCCACGTGAGCAAAGACTAGTCAAACTAGCTGACGTGGTGCGATCATGATGTAATGATGGCGTCAGCATCACCACCGCCGCCAGAGGTTGGTCGCCGGTGACGATCTATTGCACCCCCGCAAGTGAAATAGGGCTAGTTCGAATCAGTGTAACCTACGGAACCTAATAGTGGCAGCGCTGCTCGGAAATAGTCATCGGAGCTTCAGCTCCGATGAGCTCCGACGGTGGCCGACGGTGGTGTGTGATGAAATGGCGATTAACAACGAGATCCGGCAATTTAATGTTACTGGGAGGTTCAAGAACTCACCCTGATGATGATTGAGTGGTCGGCGAGGACAGGCGCGGTCGGAAACGAGCTTCCCGACGAGGATTCCGACGAACTGCTGTGAAGGGAAATGACCAAATTCACTCGCTCCAGTGCTCCCTTTGATGCAAGCTTCTACCCAGAGGATCGACGGAGGAAGGCGCTTCTCCATGACGGCTCAGAATGGTGTGTGGAGACGTGGTTCGACGGCGAGGAGTGGCTCCGGTGAGCTAGGGTTTCGGTCTCGTTTGTATCTGAGAGGATAAGGAGGGATTGGAGATAGGGATGGAAGCAATGCGTCGCGGTGGCCTTCTTATCCCCTCCTGGTAACGACGGCGAGTATCTTGCCGCAACGACGACGATGACGGCATCGGGTGGCGGCGAGCTCCGTCAGCGAGCTGCCTGTGTGCGTGACGGTGACGACGATGACCGTTTTGCGGATAACCCCCTGACGATTTCTTCAGCTCAACCCGCGGTCCTCACCTGACCCCACTTGTCAGTCACATATGGAAAAGGTCCTCGGCTGGGTACTGGGTTGTTGTGGGCTGTACATATGCGTCAGATAAGTATAGGGTTGTTGGGCTGCGGCCAGGTTTGGTTTTTATTTGTTTTATCCTTTTTTTCTATTTTCTGTTTTCTTATTCAGATTTGAATTTGATTTATATATTTTGAACTTTTCTTTGCAGGATTTCTTTGCTGGACTATTTCAATAACACTAACACATAGTTAGTACTAGACGAACATGCGAGCTTCGCCTCGCCGCCTTCATAACGTTGTTGCACAACATGACCGTTACGATACAATCTGATGGTGCTGGTGCTCTGATGTATCGTTACTTCTTCTAGCATACCGAAGCAAAGGTTTAATCACCCCATTTTTCAAGCCAAAACATCAAGGAATATTTTATTATCAGGGCATGAGAAATGGTGATTACTAAGTATTGATCTACTACACAGCTTGAGTAAAGGACCGGCTATTTACCTTGATGATTCTGAAACTACCATATTAGCATTTAATCAGTTATGCCAATATTGTAAGTACTGAACTACATGTAGCTCATGTTCATCTAATCTTTACGTACCACTTCTGTTTTTGTTATATTTTAGTGCTTCCGGTCGTGGAAATAAACTAATGGCAACCTTGGCATTCACTTCACAAAAAAGTCTGAGCTTCTTTAATAGTGTTGTATATTTGCTTGTCATCTTGTATAGCTAGTGCATGTTATCTTTCTAGCCTCGGTATCCATCAAGAATAATAATACAAAATATTCTTATAAAACACATTCTATAATTAAGAGTCATCTCAATGGCAGGTTTATAGGTAAACTTGTTTTAATTCAACATTTACCTACTCGCCTTGTACCAAATATGGGTAGATAGACAGAGACAGAAGTCGGCTTGGGCTGCTACAGGGGCATTTCTCTTGGAATTTGGAACATATTTTCTAATTACATCAGAATTGCCATTAACTTAATATGTGGAGAAGTTGAGAAACTACTATAGTTTTCCTTAAAGAGCCCACCCTAAAAATATTGAAAACGACAAACATCTGATTGACCAATTGAAGCATCACGTTTCCTTTACCAGGTTTGTAGCCATCATTTTTGAACTTCACAAATTGGTACTGCAATAAAGATATGAACGAAACGACCATCTTAACTTTTTATAAAGCTTTGTGATTTCTAGGGGAAAAGTCACACCCTATTTATCAAGAAAAAGGTTAAATGATATTGTGATGTATGTTCTGGGACCTTCAGTCAAATAGGTAATCAGCGATAAAAGGAGTTGTCATGCGACCACCACTGATGTATGTTTAGGGAGCCCGTAAGTGGCACACCACCGTCGAATCAGTACACAAACACCACACTCTCATTCCCGATCTGTTGGAGATATGCCCTAGAGGCAATAATAAATATAGTTATTATTATATCTTTGTGTTTATGATAAATGTTTACATTCATGCTATAACAGTATTAACTAGGAAACATTAATACTTGTGTGATTTGTAAACTAAATTAGAGTCCCTAGTAAAGCCTCTTCATAATACTATCTTGTTGGTTAATAGAAGATTGTGGTTTCCCTATCATGAACATTGAGATGTTATTAACAACAAGATCATATCATTAGGAGAATGGTATGATGGACATACTCATATAGATAAGCGTAGCATAAAGATCAAGTCATTTTAATAGTTCAATTGCTATAAGCTTTCTGATACATAGTAACCTAATTCCTTTGACCATGAGATCATTCTTATCACCATCACCGGAAGGATGCTTTGATGACATCAAACACCACACCGTAACTGGGTGGCTATAAAGGTGGCATTGAGTGTTCGGAAAGTATGGGTTGAGACACATGAATCAAGAGTGGGATTTGTCCATCCATATGACGGATAGATATACTCTGGGCCCTCTCGGTGGAATGTCATCCAATTAGCTTGCAAGCATGTGACTGTCTCACAAGGGATCACATATCACGGGAACGAGAAAAGAGTACTTATCAGTAACGAGGTTGAACTAGGTATACAGAGATACCGACGATCAAAACCTCGGATAAGTAAACTATCATGAGACAAAGGGAAATTGGTATCATATGTAAGTGGTTCATTCGATCGCAAAGTAATCGTAGAAATATGTGGGATCCATATGAATTTCCAGATTCCTCTATTGGTTATTGTTCGGAGAAGTGTCTCGATCATGTCCGCATAATTCACGAACCGTAGGGAGACACACTTAGGATTCGATGTTGCTGAGTAGTTATGGAATAATGAGTAAGAGACCGAATGTTGTTCGGAGTCTCGGATGGGATCCGGGATATCACGAGGAGATCCGGAATGGTCCGGAGAATAAGATTCATATAAGGAAAGTCCTGTTTCGGAGTTGGGGAATGATTCTGGTGTTTTCACCGGGAATGTTCTAGAAGGGTCCGGAAGGTCCGGCACTCCAGAGGGGAAGGGTACATGAATGTGTCATGACAATGTGGAATGGTTGCATCATGTACTAGGTATCATGGCTGGGCAAAATAAAGGGAGAAATCAAATCCTAGTTTGAAAAGTCAAACGATAATTTGAAAAGCCAAACGGCAGTTTTGCTTGGTAGAGGGAGAGTAGGAAACCTACTTGGGGAGGAGTTCCTCTCCCTCCACCCGCCGGCCAAGGAGGCCGACTTGGGAGAGGACTCCCTCCCCTTGGCCGTCTCCCTCCCACCTATAAAAGGAGGGACAAGGCTGCCCCTCTTCCCTACACCCAACACCACCCAAAACCCTAACCCTAGACGCCGGCCTCCTGCAAGTCGCCGCCGCCCTAGGGTTTCTCCTAGCCGCTGAGTTGGGGCTATCCCCAAGCCCTAGCCGCCGGCCAAACTTCCTCCCTTGGTGCCTCTAAACCCTAGATCGCCAAGGCCTCTCTCATAGTCCACCATACTCGCTCCGGCTTAAGGCGAAGCCCTGCGAGATCTCCCCTCTACTTTCGGTACCACGCCGTCGTGCTGCCGGAATCGCGAGGAGAGTGCTACAACCTCCGCTGCCTGCTGGAACAAGGGAGAGGAAGGTCTTCATCGAGTACCGAACGTGTGACCGACTGCGTAAGCGCTGCCGGAATGCAGCGCCGGAAGGATCGTCTACACGATCTTGAGATCGGCAAGAGTACGACTACATCACCCACGAGAATCTGCTCTCGTTAACCGCTTTAGAATCTTCGAGGGTGAGTTCCTTTTTCTACTCGTTGCTACAATCTAGTAGATAGATCTTGGCTTGTTTGTTTGCATGCGGTAGAAATTTTTTGTTTTCCATGCTACGAACCCCTACACGATCATCATAGCTCGAGGATGAGAACCTTCCCGTTGCACCCCCTTCTCTCGCCTCATCTCTTGGCTAGGGCGGCGCTCCCCAAGAGCAGTGGCCACCGACATCGTCTACCCCTCTTCTCTCTTTCCCTCTCTTCTCAATTGGATCGATGGCGAAGGGGAGTGGCATTGGCATAGGGCGTGCAAGGGCAGGGGAGAAGAAGTCCAAAAAATGAGAGAGAGGAGGAGAGCAGTTAAAGTCGAAATCCATAAAAAATTGTCCATTGAGGGCCAGCGCGCACCTCCCACCGCCTACCTACGCCACCTATAGCAGACGCGGAAAGGCTCCCCTATGGCCCACAGGAAATGGCATAGACCGACTAAGGACTAGGTCCAACGACCGCATGCCCACACATGCGCATGGCAGATGGCCTCACAAACCGGCTGAGGTCCAGGTCCAGCGACTGCATGCCTAGGCATGCATGCGGTTGTGCCAATGCAGTACAGGCTATCCAGGCACAAGACTGATTGGGCAAGTATGGACAGGTAGTCCAGGAAATAAAGGAAATAGAGAAGGCGTTTCAACCGGTCAATATTTTTTATGAGGGCATCTCTAGCGGGCCGACGCAAACCGGCATCGCATCCGGTCCGATTCTGTGCGGATGGGTCAGCCCGCGAATAGAATTTGGGTCGCAGTCCGGCCTGCCCAACCAGCTCACCCAGCAGTGTGACCTATAGTGACCTCCCCCGCCAAATGTCAAGCTCTGACGCTCTACCTCTAATGCCAATTGGATGTCGCTAATCCCCGATGCCGGATTCTCTCATGGGCTATGGGTTCTCGTCCTCACTTGCTACCCATGCGCGAAGGAAACCTCCCGCGCACGGCCATGTCTTTCCCACACTGGGCGCGAGATATAAATCACGACCACGGCAAGGGCAAACCATCGTCGAAAATAGATAGCAAGAAGCAATGGCTCGGCATAGAGGACGGATGGTCAAGGAGGTAGCGCACGCTACCACGGCTACATCAGTGCGCCGGATGCATCTGACAGCCGCGACATGGAGGAGGCTGTGAAGGTTGTGTGCGAGACCGCCGTAGTGGCAATTAGTCGCTTGCTCCCCTTGTATGATGCAGCGGAGGTTCAACATGTCGCGCTTGCTGCTGTCACGACGACGGTGGGGGCGATGGGCCTTCCAGTTGAAGGGCATGACCTCGACCGGGAGGCGAGGGCACACTAGGCAGCGGAGATGGAGGCGATGTAAGCTCGTCGTTCTAATGAAGAGCATGCGAGGATGGAGGAGGCTATGGTGGCATACCGCCTCAACGCCGCCATGAGGGGACCCCTAGGCCGGCGTCGGGGCCGCCTTTGGCACGGGCGTGCTGACGGGAGAGGTTAGATTTGTTGTAGTACTGTTGTAGGTCTTGATGTAGTAGTAATAGTAGGTTATCAATGTAATAAAAATGTCATGTGCTTTAATGTGTAACTCGACATAACAGTTTGTATCGTGCCTTTGGAGATGCCCTGAGAATCGTCGATCAAATATTGAATCACAAGTTATGTTTATTCGGTGCTGGACGCTATGTATAGCATCAAACTTACGAACGTGCGTGAACCGGTTCAGACTCGACATAACAGTTTGCATCATGCCTCTGAAGATGCTCTAAGAATCGTCGATCAAATATTGAATCCCAAGTTATGTTTACTCGGTGCTGGACGCTATATGTATATCACCAAAGTTATCGAACATTATTATGTAATTAATAAAGGGTGACAATTAAAAAAATAGGCATGCGGGCAGATAGCCTCACAGCAGCTCTAGACCACCAGGTTTAAGCCTATAGTATATTATTTGTGAATTTCTTTATTATATATATCCTATTATATTCCTTTTATTTTCTTAATATATGAACCCCTTTTAATATTTTATAAAATCTCTTCTTATTATTTTATTTTCCATCTTTAGTTCTGGATTTCTTGAATGATATATTCTTATTTGCTTATCAACTTAATTTTAGTGAGCTCATAGTTTGAATAGAAATTTTATATATATGTATAATGATTCTATACCATTATTTGATGCATGAAATATAAAGACATTGATATGGTGATTATTACTCCCATTAATTTGGAAAATGGCAATGTATGTGATGAACAAAGAAGTTTAGGGTTTTGAATTATGAGTGCTACCATTGGCTTTAGAGTTTTGTATAAGCTTAGATTCCTTTTAAGAGTTAAGATTTAATAACTAAGCATATTGCCTTATGTATATAGTATTGGATAAGAACTCCCTTTTTATTAGGAAGTTATAATTAGAATGTTTTATAAAAAAGAAATTGGTAAAAATATGCTTATAGGATTTGCTATAGGAAAATATTCCTATGAAGTGATATGGGCATTAGATGATAGATCAACAACATGAGATGGATATTATGTTGATCTGGGATTTAGAGTTGGTTGTTACCAATAATATGTATTTTCCCTACTTCATAATTTTGCATTTTTAAATAAGGAATTCCTTTCCTAGATATACTACCTCTTCCTATTCATCATCATGATTAACATGATGAGCTTTACTCATTTAAATCTTCTTATTCCTATCTCATACTTCTAAACTCATGAATGAATCCAATGAGTTTGATACTAAAATAGTTCATAACTTCTTCATATCCATTCTTGATTGCCCCTACTATTCTACTGTTGATAAACTTCCATCCAACTAGTAGTTCCTTCAACTCCACTCACAATCTTCCTTGATATTCCATCACTGATCTTCCTCTAAGGTTGATTATCTTTTAAGATGAATAACACTGCTTCTAAACTCTATTCTATACTCGCTTTAATTGAATAATATCAGCCTATATCTACTTAACTCTCATGACTTACACTTCAATCCCTGAATTACATTTATGTGGCTTGCAAAGACTACTCTAGTATCACTTATATCTACTAAGGTTCCAATCATGTTCTACCCACCAGTATTACTTATACTAAATATAAGCATTCAATATTGGTGGCCAAAGCATTATCATTATAATACTCTAATCATTTATTACTGAAGTTCTTAGTTGGCTAAGCAGGGCCATTATCAATACAACCTTGTAGTTGTATTGAAATTATCTTCTGTTTAGCTCTATTTGGATTAAGAGATATAAACCATTAACTATACATACTTGATCCAATAGGACTATTCCTGGTACTATCTCCAGACTTCATCCTTGTAATATTCTTTTCTATTAAGGAGGAATTTAACTCCATCCACTATTCTATTGATTTGATTCTTTTCAATCATTCCCACCCTATAAATAATTTCTAAAGCTAGCATTACTATTTGTTTCTGCTTAGTTGTCTCTTTATAGACACTTAAATGTGAGCTATGTTCTGGTCCAGAGTTGGTAGATTGAGAATTGGTGAATCAATAATTGATTTCCCATTATTGATGAACAACAGATATTGGCATATAACTCAATAGGGATGATAAGGGTTGATATGGAATTTAAGATATATGGTGAATTATCTAAGCTTAGTTCCTTTCCTACTCCATAAGAAGTAGGGTTGGGTATCACCATGATACTCATGATATATACAGATGAGATTAAGATATAGTTGCTACATTCTTATTATTTGTGTTATATCCTTAACTTGGTACTTAAGAGTGATTATAATGAATACTATAAAATGATCACCTAATGATCAAATATATTTCACATTGTATTAAGGTTTAACTTATAGTACATTTGATCTACCCTTAGATCAAATCTCCCTTACCCAAATTGAGATCTTAAAAAAGGTCTTATTGAAACTTATCACAGTCAACTTGATGATCTACTTCAATTCCATCAAGCTAAGAGAAGTTTCAATCACTTTAACAATTTTTGTTTAAAAGCGTGAAAATTATTCAGATTTTCTATGCATGAATGCAATGCACACATCTGGGTTCAGCTTATTTCTAGGCTCTAATGTTGGGATGTTACAGTTAACACTTCCAACTAAGTAAGTATAGGCATTACTTTCCTTTGTGCAGCCCAATCATCCTCGACCATCTGAGCAGCCAGCTTCGAGGCCACATATCCAACCCTTAAATCAGGTTCCAGATCAATGAGCTCTTCTAAAAACAGAACAGTTTTGCTTGTCCAACCGTTTCGCTCATCAATTTCATCAACTATATGTTCCCCTGTCTCAACCCTAACATAGTCACATTTGCAATCATCAAATCGTAACAAAGAAACTTCTTGCTCTGGCCCCCAAACCAAACTATCCCCAATTTTTTCCACCATTTTACTCACCGCCTCCTCTCCCATGTTTATTAGCTCTTGGGGATCAACATGTTCTAATTCCACCTCCCATTTAACAACCGTGTCTCTCTCAATGATCTGCGTGCTGCCATCAACTAAAACAGCCCTAGAGGGAAAGAAATTGATGTGAATTCGAAGGTTTGGCACGCAACATCGTCTCCCTGTTTTTGGTGGGCACTGTGAGCTAGCGGAAGCGAACAAAGAGCTCAACCTTAGAGAAATTAAGTGCAGAGATGCGGGATATACCGATTAGAAGTCCCCTCTCCATGCTCCATCTCGTTCCCCCTCGCCCCGTTCAGCATACCCCGGCCTCCACAATCTAGCATCAATGGGCACACTCAGATCTCGAATTGAGAAGAATGGGAGAGGAATTAGCTTTCAAATGGCACTCACCACCTTCGTCGTCGAACGGAAAGCGCTGCCGTCTAAAAAAATTGCCCTGCCGCCGCCGGCACCGAGAACGATGGGTGAGGTCCGCCGCCGCCGTCGGGGAAGCTACAGTCAGTGTGACGCGCGCTCTCGGTCGGAAGCGGTTGGTTTGACTGGCTTGACTGGCTATCCCAACCGACCGGTTTGGCTTAACCCTAACCTTGGAACAAAGTTAAATGTGTCCTTAACAACCGTTTTATGGCTCGTGTGGCCCTGGGCTATTAGCCGCTTCAGAAGTGTCGCATGCGAGCTATTCTTTGCAACGATGTCGTGTTCCTTCCAATTCCGAGTAAATACGTCGCATGGGAGCTATAAGCCCAGAAGGGCGGCTAGAGCTATTGCGGTGGTGGCAAGACCATTGGCATGTTCTTGGGAGCGTCTGTTGTCCGCTTCAATGGGATTCATTATCCAGAGGTCCTAGAAGCTATGGCCATTAGCGAAGGACTCCACCTAGCTCATGATCTTAGTCTCACCATGTTTAAATTTGCTATTGATTGAAGGAGCAGAACCTGGGAACCTATGCTCAGGCTGGTCATGATGGGGAGTAACTTAGAGTAGTAACATGCACATGTTACTAGTCTAAGTTACTATCTTTATAGTGAAAAATAACTTAGATGTGATAACATGCAATGCCACATTAATTAGGTTATAGACACATTTTTCCTTGGTATGTGTGATGTTACAGTAACATAGCTAGTTACTCAATCCATCTCTCTTTTCATTAAACCATTACCACATAAACAAAAATGCTAACTTGGACTTTAGTTACTCCTGAAGTTACCCCACTGTGACCGCCTCATATTCTACAAGTGATACAAGCCATGCTTGCAGGAGTCCCTGATTCTTTAATTGTGCATGAAAACCATGCCTCAAATAAGGAGCCTCGTGATATAGCTAGACTAGTTTCTTCATCGTTAGTGGGGAGGTATGCGTGGCTCATTGATCCGCCTTCCGGCATTTATATCCCTAGTGTTATGACATTTTAATAAGGAGGTCGATGATTCTAAAAAAAAGTAGCTTCAAATCTGTCCCCGACGCATAGTGTTGCTAATATTTTTAGAAATTAGCTATATGATATAGAACACATGTTCCGAATGCTCTTTAGAATGGGAGCGATCGATATTATTTGGTCGTTCTGGCTATGTAGAGTTATAACGTGTTTAACGATATAAATTATTCTCTCTTGCAGGTTATCAACAGTTGTACATGTATGTGATGTTTATGGTCATTTCTACATCATGCGAAATTTCGAGACGTATTTATAGAGGTGTGTACACGTCTAGAAGATACGGCGAGAAACTTTATTGTCCAACATGGATGCCAGAATAATCTTCGGATTTATCCTCCACCAAAGACTTATTTACAATTTCTTATTATGATATGTAATTCGATATTTTATCTTTTGGTTTGGAGAATTATAGAGTTGCGTGTCAGCTGTGGACATCCTCGTTATGCAGCGACCGGATGTACTATTTAAATTTTTAAATAATAAAACGTCTTTTATCAAAAAAAAAAAAAACTGTTTGCCTATGCTTGAGATGATCCTCGAGAGATTCTGGAGAAGAGTCCATTGTATCTTGGCGTGGATAACTAGGCCTCAACTAGTCAACTTGGCATTGCATATGTCCTCGCATGAAAGGGAAAGCATTAAATCCAATCGAGAGTAGAGGAAAACAAGTGCATGGATCTGAACCTGATCGTTCCAAGCACAGGCCGCCCGTGCAGTTGCCTAGCCGACAGCCTGCTTTTAGGCACGTGTGAATTAATTAAAGCCGTCCGGCTGCCCCATGCTAACCAGAGACGAAGAACTTAGGGTTCTGATATGCTTTATTTATAAAATCGGACGAAAGCCCAGTTTCAAAAGAACTTTCAAATTTGGATCGGTTCATACTAGAAAAGGAGTAGTATGCATCTAGCTAGTCCGCTAGGATTTCACTTGCTTGTGTTTGTGTGATTTTGATCCGTACCATTCGACGGATTTGTAGGGGATTTGCTTATGTTTGTGTGATGATCAATAGTACTACCCTCTTGGTCCTGATTTAAAGGACACATATAACAAATCCTTAGACTCTAGGCTTGTTCTGATTGGGTCTAATTTGGATTGTATTAGTCGTTTGATTGGTTTTTCCTCTGAAATTAAATGTTTATGTGCCTAGAAGGTGAGGGTGTTTTGAAATTGCATGATTTTCAATATATGTACCGAGAACCAAGAACCGAGAACAAGTGAGTGTCTCCGTTCTAAAATATACTTCCTCCATTCCAAGGCTTAAGGCTTATATTTTGTTTGAAAAGTTAAGCTACGAAAAATTTGACCAAGTTTTTAGAAAAAATATCAAGAACTATGATATTATATAAATACCATGTGAATATATGTTTAACGATGTATCAAAGAATATGTATTTCATATTATAATATTAATATATTTTTCTACAAACTTGATCAAACTTTAAATAGTTTGACTTTTTTTTTAAAAAATAAGCCTGAAGCCTTGGGATGGAGGTAACAAGTCATTTCAAAAGTTCAATTATGAAACAGGGATAGTACCATTTCAATGGATTGTCTATCTAGCAAAAAAGAAAGATGTTGACATGTCAAAGTCGGAAGCTTCTCAATTTTTTTAGTGACGAGTCCCACTAGCTAGCACTGCTCACTCACTAAGTCGATTGTTAGGCGCCTTCTTTGATGCCCAAAACAAGTTGAGGAATCGGCATCTTCTTTTCTCTCCGGATGTGTGTGTACGCGTGTGCCTCTCACAGGCAGCTTCGTACCAATCAGCCATTCAAAAATCTTGACTAGTTCTTGGAAATCAGACGCAAATGATCTGTAGGTAGGTAGGTGCATGCACGAGCACCACCATGTCTGTCAGATTCATGGCGACCGCCGCCTATAAAACCCCAACTCTATCTCCAAGCTTTCCCACACCCACATCCTGCCTAACTAAGCGAGCAGTGACAGAAAGCGATCACGATGGCTTCTTCTCCCTCAGCTCTTCGTGTCCTGCTCCTCGTCGTGGCAGTTCTGGCGACCTCTGCGTCCGCCGCGGCGGTGGCGGCGAGGACGCCGCCGCTGGCCAAAGGCCTGTCGTACGAGTTCTACAAGGCAAAGTGCCCGCAGGCCGAGTCCATCGTCTTCAACTTCCTCCGGGACGCCATCCGCAAGGACGTCGGCCTCGCCGCTGCCCTCGTCCGCATCCACTTCCACGACTGCTTCGTGCAGGGCTGCGACGGCTCCGTGCTCCTCGACAAGACCGGCGGCACCGACAGCGAGAAGATCGCTCCTCCCAACGTCACCCTCCGCCCCACCGCCTTCAAGGCCATCAACGACCTCCGCGCCCTCCTCGCCAAGGCCTGCGGCGCCGTCGTCTCCTGCGCCGACATCGCCGCCCTTGCTGCTCGCGACTCCGTCCAACTCGCTGGCGGCCCGCACTACCCAGTCCCGCTCGGCCGCCGCGACGGGCTCGTCCCGGCCAACCTCACGACCATCTTGGGCGCGCTCCCGCCGCCCACATCCAACGTGACCACCCTCCTACGCTTCCTCGCCAAGATAAGCCTCGACGCCGACGACCTCGTGGCGCTCTCCGGCGCGCACACGCTCGGCATCGCGCACTGCACCTCCTTCCAGGAGCGGCTATTCCCCAACCAAGACCCCACCATGGACAAGTGGTTCGCCGGCCAGCTAAAGCTCACATGCCCCGCCCTCAACATCACCAACACCACCAACAACGACATCCGCACCCCCAACGTGTTCGACAATAAGTACTACCTCGACCTGCTCAACCGCCAGGGCCTCTTCACCTCCGACCAGGACATGCACACCGACGCCAGGACCAAGCCCAAAGTCACCAAGTTCGCCGTCGACCAGGCCGCCTTCTTCGACCAGTACGTCTTCTCCGTCATCAAGATGGGGCAGATCAACGTGCTCACCGGCAACCAGGGACAGATACGCAACGACTGCTCCGCGCCTAACGCCGCCCGCAGCAGCAACGACGAGCTGCCGTGGTCCGTGCTGGAGACCGTCGCAGAGACTTTGGCGCTGTAGTTTACTGATACTAGTCGATCGAAAATCTCTAGCTTGTTTTATATATTGGCGATGTTGCGGTTTGATCAGCGAGGTTGGTAATAAAGGTTTGGGCTTCACAAGTGTGCAAGGGTGTTTAGTTCGTTGAGCACACTTTCTCAGTAATAATAATGAGATTGATGGATTTTGTCGAACTAGTATGGAGCTGACATGGATGCCCTGCCCACACATGTCTGGTGAATGTTTGAGATGGATGAATTTGCTATTTTTTTGTCGATGGAAAACAATCATCTGGCTAGTTTGTGTGGCTATCTAGACATGGCTAAATTGTGCAGAGAGGTTTGAGATGTATTTTTCAAACGAATTTTGAGTTTTAAACTTTTGATGTCCTTTGGCCAAATTTAGGCTATGCTCTGTTTCTCTGACACATTTGAAATCACCAAAACAAATATGCTCGCCTTCACAGTTCACACAAGAACTTAGCCTGGCCCATGGAAAAGTAACTTATCGGGCCTGATCGCACTTGGGCCTCCATGTTCGCCTGTTGTGATAAACATTTTCTGTCAAAAATCATGTCATTATGGAATAGCCATATAGCACAATATGGAAAGCCAAAAAACAAAAAAAAATGTGAGAAGGTCTACACCCAACATGTATCCTATCTCTTTCCCTAAAAAACATGTATCCTATCTCTAATGATCTAATCACCTGCATTACACTCGCTGGATATGTTAGTGTTGTGTTTAGTCACATGTGGGTCATGGACTCATGGGAGAAGATGTTAAGCAACTTGTAACACTGAAGGTGTTTCCTCCTAAGAGGCGCTTTTTTAGACGAGGGGGGAGGGGAGGGAGTGTCAATGCATAAGTTCGTGTTGGCCTCTAGTTGGACTGGGTTGGTAGGCCGAGAAGCTCGTGCCAGAGCCCCATGAGCATGTGGGTCGAAAACACCGGCTAAGTGGACCCGGGGTTGCGATATAACAACCATAACAGTTAGCAGTGTCAAACACAACATGCATGATTTGTTCAATGTCTTAGAGAGAGCAACTTGACAATAAAAAAGTATCGAATTGTTTTCTTCCACAATCTTTCATATTAAATTGTCTTTTGTGATGGGGGCATGAGCCCTCTTCCCAAGTATGGTTTTGATATGCAATTTAAGTTTCTACTAGAGGAAATTATGGCAGTATACAACATGAGAGTTCATGAGAGCATTATTTTTAACAATAGGGATCCCCATCGATTTTCATTAAAGAAACTGCCCATGTTTGAATAAAATAAGGAAAAACATTAGATGACAATTCAACTTCAATTTGGGACAACCATCTTGGGGGCAAGAAAACTTTGAATCTACTAATAATCTCCTTCCCTCTTTGCTTGACAGTTTCCTTATTTTTTGATAAAGTGAGTATAGTAATAACAAGAAGATATGAATTACAGTCGACCTCTCTGGAACAACATAATGATTAAAAAGACATAAAGGATACACATAGAATAAACAAATAAAGACAGAAACAAGAAAAAACAAAGTTAGAGATTTGCCTCTAAGGTTCTCCAAGATGACACCTCTAGGAAGCTAACAGTGCACAACACCACCACCATCTCGTCTAACCAACATGGTCAAATCATGTGTTTTCATAAGGAGAAGGTCCAATCATAGACAATGTCTTCAACAAGGGAACGACTAGGAAGTCGCCATTAGGAGACTTTTCAGCCGGGTAATTGAGACCGCCAAATGAAGTATGTCGATGTTTCCCTCCCCACCCTCCACCACTTCAAAATGTTGATTATTCGACACGCATGCTTCTCTGAATTAGCCACAAAAACACCTCAAAATCTTCAAAAAACGATCATCATGATCCCCCTAACAACACCTTGAATATCACAGCATTGAAAGTGCTGATGCAGATCGAAGATGAAAGGGAGGACATCATCGGTGGTGACTCCTTGATGGAGCCAGAGAACTTGACGGTGGTGGAGCACTTCGTTGGAAACCCAAGAGCAAGGTGTGATGAGCACAACAGCAAGTCTTCTCTCAGTAGAGACCGAGGTTATCGAACCGGAAGGAGGAAGGAAACGTCACACAGGTGTTGCAAGCAATGCGGAGATCTGCACAACACAAACTCAAGACTTTGCCCCAACGAATCAGTAAGGTTGTCAAGCTCACCGGTTTGCTGTAACGAAGGATTAAACGTATGGTGTGGAAGGTAATGGTTTGCAGCAAGTAAACAAGTAACAGTGGAGGATGTATCAATGGTAAAGATTGGACCGGGGTCCATAGTTCACTAGATTAGAAATAGATTAGATCTCCGCAAACACAACATGCATGATTACAAGTAGATTAGATCTTGATCATCAACGGAGCTCACAAGATCTATACATGAAAGCACAAAGGAGGAGATACAACCATTTAGCTACTACATGGACCCATAGTCCAAGGTGGAACTACTCACGCATCATACCGAAGAGAAAGCCTCCAAGATGATCTCTCCTCCAGCAGGGTGCCGGGAAGAACTTCAGACCCCCCCTCCCGATCTAGGGATGATGGTGGCGGCGGCTACATACGATTTCGTGGAGATTTGATCTGGTGCCTAGGGTTTCTGCATCAGGGGCTTTTTATAGGCGAAGGGGGATACCGAGGCGGCGGCCAGGGGCGCCAAACCCTAGCCAGGCACGGGGTGGGGCCCACCCGTGCCTGGGGTGGGTCTGGCCTCCCTGGCCGGACCATCCGGCTCCCCTCTGGTCTTCTTGTTCCCCACGGAAAGTAATTGACTTTGACGTTTGTCCCGTCCAATTCCGAGAATATTTCTTTACTAACTTTTCTGAAACAAAAAACAGCAGAAAACAGGCATCTGACACTGTTGCAACTTTTAGTAGGTTAGTACCAGAAAACATGTAAAAAGCACCTCAAAGTGTAGACAAGTAAAGCAAAGTAGATACTAAACAAGCATGGAGCATCAAAAATTATAGATACATTTCCGACGTATCAAGCATCCCCAAGCTTAACTCCTGCTCGTCCTCGAGTAGGTAAGTGATAAAAAGAATAATTTTTGAGGTGACATGCACCCTCACAATAAATATCCAACAATTTGCAAGCATTGAAAGTTGGGATCAATGAACTCTAAACATGTGCATGAAAGATGGAGTTCTAACAATAGGACATAAAAACTATGCATGCAACATGGCAAGTTACAAACAAAGATCATGAATAACATGCATTGAAAAATGTTTGTTTGTTTCACATAAAGAAAACATGGCATAGTGGCAATCAGCTTGTCCCTCATGGAGTAGCAATATAGTTGCATAGGACACCTTCAAAGTTCACAAAGGTGACTAGAAACAAATAGCACAAGAACAAGTAATATCACAATATGCATCAATTAATAAGCTTTGGAACACTACACACAGAATGACAACTATGCTCTCTTAATGGTGCATAAAGGTAGAAGGTAGAGACTCAATAATGGTGGAAGAAAGTCCTTTTATTTGTAAAGGAAGTAGGGATTACAAGTTTTAAAAAGAGCTTCCAAAAATTCTAGTACTTGTTAGCTTTCAGCCCTCATTGCCCCTATCATAAGCATCTTGAAGTGGTTAAGGTTAAAGTGGCAAAGATGGAGTATATGTTTGACGAAGTATAAGTTGGCAATCTTAAGTCCCTTGAATACGAGGGCCACACCTCATGCATACTCAACTTTGGGTCCAGGTAAGTTCTTGTCATTGTAAGTATTTGCATATCATTGAGAACCGCCAACGGGGTACCCCTTGCACATGGTATAGGAGCTTTCCCATAACAAAAATGACAAGGCAAGTAGACAATGTGCATCTCGGCAATCTTCTTATTTACCATGGGAATATGGTGTTTTTACTCTCATTCCTCTTTTCTCAATGCGTCTCTTTTTTTATAAGAAGAATGCTTCATAGATGTCCCTATGGTGATGCTGCAAGTTTCCACCATGATTAGGCATGGCTTAGGCTAGCGGCCCAGGCGTTTCTCTAATACAGGATACAAACTCCATGGACTTACAAGTCCCCTCTTTATTTCACATCGGTGACATCCATATACAAAAGAACATGATATCAACTGAGTACAAAGTACAAGTGCAATGTTGGAAATGTTCCCCGTGATAGCACGGTTCTGCTAATTCCAACTTATAAGTGCACACATATATAACAAAGTTGTCACAATGGTTCAAGTTTATTAGGGGCAAAGAATATAAAGTGTGCCATCAAGTTCATGAGGGCTTTAATCACTAAGTTTTCACATAAAAAATGGTTTTTAAATGGAAGATAGTTGAAAACAAGAATTTACTTGGAATGGTGTAACACACCATGCATAGGAGTTTACAGTCTACACTTTGGAAAAACTTGGTTTCTTGGGAGTTGGAAGCATGAGTAGAGCTTATTCATACAAGTGTAGGCTAGCAAAAGACTAGGAGCAACCAACTAACAGAGCATAATAGCCATAATCATGTAGTGCAACAAAGCATTCTAATCAAAGCAAAGAGTGGTACTACAAGTCAAGGACTAAATGATCATAGAGGCTAATGGTGACTTGTCATAGTCATAACATGGTGTGAGCATGTGCCAAGTCAACCCAAGCAAAGCATCAAAGGAGAATACCACAATACTATGCGTTTGCATGCTAAAACAACGCATAATTTCTTCAAGGCACACTAAGCAATCCTAATTGTTTGGAACAAGACATGCTACAACAATAATCACTAAACATAATGTTAAAACAACACCTAGCATGCCATGCTAAAGGCTAAGTCACAGTCAATGCAAGCTCCTCTTGCACTTCAAGTAAGAACTTACTACTCCTTTCTAAACATCAAGCAAACTTATTTGCAAAACAACACAGCGAGAACGTCCTTAGCCTCCCTGGCAATGGTGCCAGAAAACTTGTTGGTGACTCCTTTATGGCGCCAGAGAACTTGACGGTGGTGGAGCACTTTGTTGGAAACCCCAAGAGCAAGGTGTGATGAGCACAGCAGCAAGTCTTCCCTCGGTAGAGACCGAGGTTATCAAATCAGAAGGAGGAAGGAAATGTCACACAAGTGTTGCAAGCAACGCGAAGATCTGCACAACACAAACTCAAGACTTTGCCCCAACGAATCAGTGAGGTTGTCAAGCTCACCAGTTTGCTGTAACGAAGGATTAAACGTATGGTGTGGAAGGTAATGGTTTGCAGCAAGTAAACAAGTAACAGTGGAGGATGTATCAATGGTAAAGATTGGACCGGGGTCCATAGTTCACTAGAGGTGCTCTCCTTAGGTAAACAACATGGCATGAAGAGTAAACAAATTACAGCAGGGCAATTGACAGGAACTAAGTAAGGCATAACAATGCAATTACTAGTCAGAAAGATCCTATGAGATTTGTCTGGGCAATACAACAAGATACATAGACCGCCATCCAATTGCATCTATGACTAGAAGTCCACCTTCAGGTTATCATCCGAACCCCCTCCAGTATTACGTTGCAAGCAACAGACAACTGCTTTAAGCAAAGTGTGTAAGGTAAACGGTCCACATGTTCCATGAACAAGAGATCGTTGTTTTCTCCCTAGTAGCAACAGCACATCTACAACCGAAGAGATTATTGTCACTTCCCTTGGAAACTAGAGGCATGAACCCACTATCGAGCATAAATACCCCCTCTTGGAGTCACTAGCAACTACTTGGCCAAGATAGCTACTAACAACGGAGAGCATGCAAGATCACAAACAACACAGACATGATAGAATCATAAAGACAAAACCATTAATCAAACCAACATAATAATCTCAATATCCGTCGGATCCCTGCAAACAAAACATGCATGATTACAAATAGATTAGATCTTGATCATGAACGGAGCTCACAAGATCTATACATGAAAGCACAAAGGAGGAGATACAACCATCTAGCTACTACATGGACCCATAGTAAAAGGTGGAACTACTCACGCATCATACCGGAGAGAAGGCCTCCAGGATGATCTCCCCTCCATCAGGGTGCTGGGAAGAACCTCAGATCCCCCCGATCTAGGGACGATGGTGGCGGTGGCTACAAACGGTTTCGTGGAGATTTGATCTGGTGCCTAGGGTTTCTGAATCGAGGGCTTTTTATAGGTGACGGGGGACACTGAGGCGGCGGCCAGGGGATCCAAACCCTAGCCAGGCACGGGGTGGGGCCCACCCACGCCTGGGGTGGGTCTGTCCGCCATGGCCGTCCCTCCAGCTCCCCTCTGGTCTTCTTGTTCCCCATAGAAAGTAATTGAATTTGACGTTTGTCCGTCCAATTTCGAGAATATTTCTTTACTAACTTTTATGAAACCAAAAACAACAGAAAATAGGCATCTGGAACTGTTGCAACTTTTTAGTAGGTTAGTACCAGAAAACAAGTAAAAAGCACCTCAAAGTGTAGACAAGTAAATCAAAGTAGATACTAAACAAGCATGGAGCATCAAAAATTATAATACGTCCGACGTATCAATCGGCACAACATATTGTTGTAGGGTTCATAGCATGGAAAACAAAAAAAATCTATTGCATGAACACACAAAACCAAGATCCAATCTATGGCAAAGCCAAGATCTAATCTACGAGATCGGTGTAACAATATTGTAGAGAACTAACCCTCGTAGATCCAAAGCTTTTAATGAGATTAGATTCTCGTGGTTGATGTAGTCGATCACTTTCCGATCTCAAGATCATGTAGACGATCCTTCCGGCAGTGCTTCCACAGTCGGTCACACGTACGGTAGTCGATGCAGACCTTCCTCTCCCTTGTTCCAACAGGCAGCGGAGGTTGTAGATCCCCTCGCGATTCCAGCAGCACGACGGTGTGGTGGTGGAGGTGGAGGAGTAGATCTTGCGAGGTTTCGCCTAAGCCGGAGCAGGTATGGTGGATGAAATATGGCCTCGGCGGCTAGGATGTAGGCGCCAATGAGAGGGAGGCGCCATCGGCTCTAGGTTTTAGGGCGGCGGCTTGGAGGGGCGGCGGCCTAGGTCAAGGTGTGAGGGTAGGGGTGTGCCCTACCCCTCCGTATATAGGTGGGAGGGTGGAGGCCAGGGTTCCCTGCCCTGGCCGAGTCCACCCCAAACTCCTCTTGGTGGTCGGCGGCAAGGAGGGAGAGGGAAACCTTCTCCCTCAAGGTTTCCTTTCCTTCCTCCACTAGGACTTTGACTTTCAAACTAGGATTTGACTTTTACTAGAGTTTGATTATCTCTTCCATGTCCTTGTCCGACTTGTCCTAGTGATCTATGATCCTACCCCATTAGGGTATGGTGAATTCCATGTACCCCGTCCTGGGGTGGTGGACCTTCCAGAACATTCTAGAAGCTTCCGGTCAAAACACCGAAAACATTTCTGAACCCCAGAAATTGACTTTCCTTATATGAATCTTATTCTCCAGACCATTCCGGATCTGCTCGTGATGTCCTAGATCCAATCTGATACTCCGAACAACATTTGATCTCCAACTCATATTCCATATCTACTAAACAACATTGAATCCTTAAGTGTGTCTCCCTACAGTTCGTGAACTATGTAGACATGATCGAGACACTTCTCCGATCAATAACCAATAGAGGAATCTGGAAATTCAGATGGCTCCCACATATTTCTATGATGACTTTGTGATTGAAATGAACCATTTACATACGATACCAATTTCCCTTTGTCTCGCGATACTTTACTTATCGGAGGTTTGATCGTCGGTATCTCTATACCTAGTTTAGCCTCGTTGCCGATAAGTACTCTTTACTCGTTCCATGATATGTTATCCCTTGTGACCTAGTCACATGCTTGCAAGCCAATTGGATGACATTCCACCGAGAGGGCCCAGAGTATATCTATCCGTCATATGGATGGACAAATCTCACTCTTGATCCATGTGCCTTAACACATACTTTCAGAATACTCAATATGCCACCTTTATAACCACCCAGTTAAGAAGGGGTGTTTGATGTCATTAAAGTATCCATCCGGTGATGGTGATTAACATGATCTCATGGTCGAAGGATTTAGGTTACTATGTATTTGAAAGCTTATAGCAAACAAACTTTTAAATGACTTGATCTTATGCTACGCTTAACTATAGGAGTGTGTACATCACATCATTCTCCTAATGATATGACCTTGTTATTAATGACATCCAATATCCATGATCAGGAAACCATGATCATCTATTAATCAACAAGCTAGTTTAACAACAGGCTTTACTAGGAACTCTTTTATGTTTACAAAAAATACAAGTATTAATGTTTCCGATTAATACAATTATAGCATGAGATATAAACATTTATCATAAACATAAAGATATGGTAATAACTATTTTATTATTGCCTCTTGGGCATATCTCCAACAGTATCCCACTTGCACTAGAGTCAATAATCTAGTTTTGAAAAACTTGTGCATTCAACACCTATGGATTTCCGGTGTTGTATATACACAATTGCTAGTGGTAAACATAATCTTCGGATCCGACACTTTTAGGTCCATGTGTAATTGCATGTCTTTGCGTCTCTACGCATCACTCATTCTCCAATGAGATGGCATTGTATAAATTTGGTCCTTTGGTGAGAACTTTAGTTCCTTTGGAATTAAACCATGTCGATACAATTGTTGTACAATATATATTCATAGTACTAGCCCGATATGAACCACACCTAGTTTGATAACCAACTACTTGACATAAATGCCCTCTTTTGCAGCTACAATAGCAGTCATATACTTAGCCTTTTGTTGTAGTATCTGTCACAATGTCTTAACTTTGTAACTCATCCAAATCCATTATGGAACTTCCTTTCCATTACATTGTGCCACCCATAATTTAAATTTGAGATAAACTTAATTTGTATCATGTCACAAAACTAGTATCAATGTAACACCTTACAATGAACTATTTATCTATTTGTCACCTCTACATAAATAACATATTCTTAGTTCTTCCAAATATCATAAGAATATCCTTACTATCGTCCAATAATCATCATATAAATCATTCTGGTATATGCTCATAATATTTAGAGCATAGGAAATATCTGGATGTGCACATATCATAGTATGATTGATTAAAATTGTGATTTCAATCACCAAGTATCAAAATACTTGAATCTTTGTTTCACTTACCAAGTATCAGTACACTTGAGTCTTGATTCAATCCTTTCTGTGCGGCAAGAACCTTTCTTGTATTTTTCATAATGAACTTATTCAATATCTCATCTATGTACTTTTGGCACAACCATATTAGCGTCTCAATCTATCCATATAGATATTGATGCCAAATATTCGGGTTTTGCCTAAGTCTTTCATCGAGATGAAATTCTTAACTTGTGTCAATAAAATATACATCATTTCTAATCAACAATATGTATTTCACATAATGCATTAGAAATATGTCTTAGCGCTTCCATTTAATTTCTTGCAAACGCAAGCATCTACATCGTCTCCGATGAAATTAAACCTTTTAACAGTTTCATCATAGTGAAGATCCCAACTCCGCGATGCTTACTTCAACCATTAAAGTTTGCATGCATTTTTAGCATCCTTTGAATTAACAAAACCCTTTGGATTGTGTCATGTACATGTCCTAGGTAACCATTCTATTAGAAGAACTTGTTTTTTTCAACTACCATATAACAAAATTATATGTAGTGGTTGCTACATTAATCCATCCAGACTAAGTATCGCTATGAAAGATCAAATCTTGTCATAGTCAACTTTTGAATGTTGTCGTAAACTCTTTACTGACATGTCGACAATTTTATAGATGTGAAACATCCATGTTTATTTATAGATCTAAATACGACCGATAGGTTTTACACCTTTCAGAGGGTCTTCCAAGTTCAATAACTTGATTTTTAGTGTATGGAAATATCACGGATTTTATGGCTTCAATCCATTTGACGTAGTTAGGGCCCGTTATCGCTTCTTTTCATGTAGTCGGTTCATCATTGTCAAACAATAATAATTTGCTCTCAATTCTTGGTATTTGATTGTTTACCCAACCTACTTAGTTCAATAGGAACTTAGACCTTCGTGACCATAACCTTTGAGGCACGTGAGCCATGAGCATTGTTGTTGCCTCCGGGACACTTTCCGGCGCTGCGCAACTCAGCACATATTAGCTAAAGTTCAATAACTTTATCAAAGTTATATTGTCCTTCCACTTAACTTTTCATGAAAAATCCTTCTAAAGAAACTTGACGTTCTAAGTGACAAATACTTTCTTCTTCGGTGTTATGGAGGAATGCCCAACGATTATTCGAAACAACCTACAAACACATGCTCATCTGACTTTGGTTGTAAACATTTTACTTATGCCTAGTATGCCAATTTTTAAGAAAGGACAACTTGGATTTTATCCCAAACCATAACTTATATGGTGTCATTTCAACGGATCATGATGGAGCTCTATTTAGTGTAAAAAGCGGTAGTATCTAAAGCTTTAATCTTTAAAATATAATGGCAATTTTATAAATTACACCTTTGATCTTACCATGCCAAACAAGGTTTCATTACATATCTCGAACACTCCATACTACTATGGTGTTTTCGGGAAACATAAATCTATGGAACGATTCCACAAATCTTAGGTGTTTTGCTAAACTTGTAACTCAAATATCTTCCTTTATGATCCTATCATAAACTCTTTATTTTCTTGTTATAATGATTTTCCACTTCATCTTAAAAGTCTTTGAACATTTTTAAATGTTTCATACTTCTTCCTTATTAAGTAAACATACATATATATTCGCTCAAATTTTCGGAGAAAACATATGAAGTTGAAATCCATCGCTCATGACTTCACAAAATGGTCTACATACATCAATATGTATAAATTCCAATAAGTTAGTCGTTCGTTCTTCTACGGCCTTGAATGAAGTTTCAATTATCTCTAGGAAAGTCTCACAAGTGTTATTTGATCAAAATCAAAAGACTCCAAAATTTATCAACATGGAGTTTCTTCATGTTTTCTTTCCAATATAATTTAAACGGCGATGTCATTTCCTAAGTGATCTTTCAATCATTTTTCTTGCGACATTTTTAGCATTAGTTTTTATGGATGTGATTTCTCCAACTAGACTTGTATATCATCCATCTATTATGGAATACAGAAATTATTTGAACAACCTTTTGTTCTCATAATACCTGATTTAAATAATTCTTGAAGGCAAACATTGATGTCAACGAGAAACACAACAACACTTTATTTGTTTTCGATAAACATCATCACATATTCTCTTGCTAGTTACTTAGGCCATTGTAGTTCATGAATTATGTTGTTTCATATGAAAATTCACACCAACAAATTCGGTATCCAATACTTAAGAACCACAATGTTTAACAAGCAAAGAATACATCCATAACATGTATATCATTTATATACCTAAGTTGGAAAATTTCCAATTTCCCTTTTCTGCCAAATATTTCTGAGATTCTCTTTCAACATTTCCTTTTCTTTTAAAATAATCCATCAACATCAACAGTGGTGCCATACACATGACACATGGTCCAAAGCGTGTATAGTCAAATACTAATATATTTGGACTTGCACTTTGAAGTAGATCATCATCATCAAATGTTTGGCATTCTTTTGAATTCCATTCTTTAGTAATATTTTAGTGTAGTAAAAAATTTACATACATCTTATATTCATTCTTATCATGGCAATTTTCATGATCAAGCTAATTTAGCTTATAATGGTAAATCGCGAGTATAATGTTGCTCTCCAAAACCTTTTGGAAGATTAGGACGACTAGCATCTCCAACCTTTTACAAATTCTCATCAAATATGAGAAGATAAATTTGGCCATATTATACTCTACCATGTTGCAACCAAAACATCGTTTCAGATATCGCAATATCTTCCACACATGATGGTTTCTGAAACAATTCTTTCAACTCCTAGATAACCTTGATATTAAAACAATCTTTTGAATATCAAGAATCATGGATACAAACATGATACATATATACTAACATTGGAATTGTTACTCTTGATTTAATACCAATTATTAAACTTCACGGAGTAATATAGAGTTTACCGAAAGTTTGCAATAGGACTTTTAAACTTTAGATTAACACTCAAAACAATATGATATCAGTTCGTATAGTGACTATCCAGAATGTTATAGTTCTATTATCTCAATAATAACTAAGCGTAAGGTGGTAAACTGATGCCAATGACTATAACATTTATGCAAATTCACTTTGATTTAATTTATGATAAAATTGTGTTCAACTTTAATCATATTATTTTGAACTTCCACTCAAAACAACATCCCTTGAGTCGTTTTGGTGATTACTCGAACCAAATCCACTACACCAAGTCCGATCATCACGAGAGATGATGTAGCTTCAAAGGCGAATAATCAACATGTTCATCGTATCATCCATATGACTCGTGCTTTACCTTTCGGTATTCCGTGTTTCAAGGCCATGTTTGTATATGCTAGGCTCGTCAAGGTTAACCTAAGTATCCGCATGTGCAAATATGGCTTGCACCTGTTGTATGCACACATAGAATCTATCGCACCCAATCATCACATGATGCTTCTGAACGACGAGTCTTAGCAACGGTGCCTACTAAGGATGAACACTTTATTACTTGATATTTAGTGAGAGGGATCATCTTATAATGTTACCATCACGATCTAAGCAATACAAGATGCATAAAAAGGATTAACATCACATGAAATTCATAATATGTGATATGATATGGCCTTTCTTCTTGTGCCTTTAATCTGCATCTCCAAAGGACGAACATGATCTCCATCATCACCGGCGTGGCGTCAAGGTCAATGGCACCGCTTCATGGTTGTCCATCACCAACAACAACTATTACAACTACTTGGAATAAAGCGATTACATGATGAATAGACACGCAGGTCTTAACGAAATTAAAGACAACCATAAGGCTCTTGCTGGTTGCGAACTTACAATAAGGATCATTGCATACATCATATATAATCGCAATCATATCATGGCCATATCACATGACAACACAAGCCCTGCAAAAACAAGTTAGACGCCTCTGATTTTCTTTGCATGTTTTACATAGTCGGGGCTTTCGAATAAGAACCGTTCTAACTTACGAACATGAACCACAACGTTGATACAAGTATTGTCAAGTGACCGTTGTAAAGTGAATCTTCACTATGGCGGGAGAGACAGACACCCGCGAAGCCACGTGTGCAATGCAATTTGCACGTTGAGCATGGAGCAAGTCTCATGTACGATGACATGTAAGGTTAGACCGGTCCGCTTCGTCCCACCATCCCACAAGATGCAAAGTACACAAAAATAAAACGACAACAAGAGCATCAACGCCCATAAAACCATTGTGTTCTACTCGTGCAACAGTTCTATGCATAGATTCGACTCTGATACCATTGTAGGGTTCCTAGCATGGAAAACAAAAAATTCTATCGCATGAACACACAAAACCAAGATCCAATCTATGGCAAAGCCAAGATCTAATCTACGATATCGGTGCAACGAGATTGTAGAGAACTAACCCTCGTAGATCCAAAGCGTTTAATGAGATTAGATTCTCGTGGTTGATGTAGTCGATCACTTTCTGATCTCAAGATCGTGTAGACGATCCTTCGAGCGCCACATTCCGACAACGCTTCCACAGTCGGTCACACGTACGGTAGTTGATGAAGACCTTCCACTCCCTTGTTCCAGCAGGCAGCGAAGGTTGTAGATCCCCTCGCGATTCCAGTAGGACGACGGTGTGGTGGTGTAGGTGGAGGAGTAGATCCTATGGGGCTTCGCCTAAGCCGGAGCAGGTATGGTGGATGAGAGAGGGCCTCGGCGGCTAGGATGAAGGAGCCAACGAGAGGGAGGCGATGTTGGATCTAGGGTTTAGGGCGGCAACGGCTTGGAGTTGGAGGGGCGGTGGCCTAGGTCAAGGTGTGAGGGTAGGGGTGCGCCCTACTCCTCCTTATATAGGTAGGAGGGTGGCGTCCAGGGTTCCCTGCGCTGGCCGAGTCCACCCCCAACTCCTCTTAGTGGTCGGCAGCAAGGAGGGAGAGGGAAACCTTCTCCCTCAAGGTTTCCATTCCTTCCTCCACTAGGACTTTGACTTTCAAACTAGGATTTGACTTTTCAAACTAGAGTTTAACTATTCAAACTAGAGTTTGATTATCTCTTTCATGTACTTGGCCGACTTGACCTAGTGATCTATGCTCGTACCCCATTAGGGTATGGTGCATTCCAAGTACCCCCTCCCGGAGTGGTCGACCTTCAAGAACATTCTAGAAACTTTCGGTCAAAACACCGAAAACATTTCCGAACCCCGGAAATTGACTTTCCTTATATGAATCTTATTCTCCGGACCATTCTGGATCTCCTCATGATGTCCTGGATCCAATCCGAGACTCTGAACAACATTCGGTCTCCAACTCATATTCCATATCTACTAAACAACATCGAATCCTTAAGTGTGTCTCCCTACGGTTCGTGAACTATGCAGACATGATCGAGACACTTCTCCGATCAATAACCAATAGAGGAATCTGGAAATTCATATGGCTCCCACATATTTCTACAATGACTTCGTGATCGAAATGAACCATTTACATACGATACCAATTTCCCTTTGTCTCGTGATACTTTACTTATCGGAGGTTTGATCGTCGGTATCTCTATGCCTAGTTTAGCCTCGTTACCTATTAGTACTCTTTACTCGTTATGTGATATGTTATCCCTTGTGACCTAACCACATGCTTGCAAGCCAATTGGATGACATCCCACTGAGAGTGCCCAGAGTATATCAATCTGTCATATGGATGGAAAAAACCCACTCTTGATCTATGTGCCTCAACACATACTTTAAGAATACTCAATGCCACCTTTATAACCACTCAGTTATGAAGTGGTGTTTTATTTCATCAAAGTATCCATCCGGTGATGGTGATTAACATGATCTCATTGTTGAAGGATCTAGGATACTATGTATTTTAAAGCTTATAGCAAACAAACTTTTAAATGACTTGATCTTATGCTACGCTTAACTATAGGAGTGTGATACGTCGGAAACGTATCTATAATTTTTTATGCTCCATGCTTGTTTAGTATCTACTTTGCTTTGCTTTGTCTACACTTTGAGGTGTTTTTATATCTTTTTTGGAACTAACCTATTAACAAGTTTCCACAGTGCCAGTTGTCTGTTTTCTTCTGTTTTTGGTTCTAGAAAGGCAGAAAATCAATATTCTCGGAATTGGACGGGACAAAAGTGCGGTGACCCAGCATACCAATGCATGTGTAGTACACTATAGTCGTTGACATGACATCCACAAAACACAGTTCCTTAAATATCACGTCCCACAGAGTGGTACAACAGAAACATTGCGGGTCCATATTACAAACATACACCCATTATTATTATTACAATACCGGAAGCTCAAGACTTCCAAAAGATTCAACTTACAAACCAAAATATAAGTGTTTTAGCGGAAGTTTCAAATTTAAAACTTAAAGTCAAAATTGAGCTCAGCAACTTATTGTTATATATTTTTCATGATGCTCGGCTCAAGTGGTTACTAGAACTATATTAATTATTCGGACTCCTGGAACTCTACTCCATAGACGATGTCGTAATCCTCCCCTTCTACGGCTCCATACAAGTTGGGCTCTTCATAGAAGACCTCCTCTTGATTCTCAGATGCGTACATTGGAGTACCTTCGGGATTCTCAAAGTCTAAGCAAGGATTCAAAGGAAAGGATGAGTAACAACGTTACCCAGCAAATTCATTATATGCAAGGTAGGAATTTTGATGCACTATCTACCACCTCGGACTATTAGTCGTTGGCACTATGCAATTTTCGTAAATCTTTCTTCAAAGGTTGATTTTATTATGAAAATCTATGACCACCAGCCTTCACAGGTTGACCAGAACTTTCATGGAGTTCCTTTCCTGCCGCATCCGTAGCTCCTTCCCGGAACATGGAGTAACAAGTTACAATTCTTACACTCTGCAGAGGTGCGTTATTTTTCCCATGAGAGATCAACTCCTTGTTGCACAACCGGGCGTACTTTCCCGTCCACAATTCCATGATGTGGGGCCTAGTAGTTGGTCCAAGCCAATCACTGCCCTCTCCGCGACCTAATATGTCTGCACGATCCTTCGGGCTAGCTCACCTTCGTTAAGCCCCCTTTCGGGCAGGCTAAAACCCTTATGAGTTCCCGAAGACTCTATGACCTAGTGATGCCCGGATTAGTACCATTTACATGGACTATCTCCCTAAACACAATTCATAGATAATCTAGACACCAAAAGTGTGGGGCGTAAGGGTGCCCACCCATATGTTGGATCCACACAAGGAATCACAACGTCACGTTAATGTCATCTTGCCTCCATACAAGAGGAAAAGGATACAGCTGACTTCTTCGTCCCATTCCAAATCTCATGGTTATCGCGTAATATACGGTGCTAGAATCACTGATGTCATGGGTTATTAATTCCTAATTGTTCATCATTAGTGCAAGTAGTACTCTGAGTTCTATTGCTTCATTATATCATCACTTAGGACGATATCTTAGATTTAGTATCTTGAGAAAATAATGTTTTCTTTTTTCTAGAATATAGATGATAACACACAATTCAAAAATACTTTGATAAAGACTCTTCAAAGGACAAGAGCAAGTGATGAACTTGCCTTGTGATGGCAAGGTAGTGAAGTTTGATGCTTGCACTGGACCTTGAGCTTCTATGTCTACAAACACATCATTATTGCCCGGTAAGGACAATATTTAAAGAAGCAAAATGATTATGCAAAGTAATGTAATGCATCATTTAACTTGATATGCATTCTCCCCATTATTAATAAAATTCTTTTTAATAATAAAGGATTTATAAATATTAAGTTTTAATATTAATAATATAATATTGTATTCTTCTATTTTGTTTTCCTTTTATTTGACTTTTATTGATTTAATGATTCTTTTAAGAATTATCACTTAATTATAAAAAATTGTTATTAAATATTTGTTTAGTATTTTTCTAAAATACTAAAATATTAATATATAATGAAAGTGATTTTTATTTATTTTTATCATCTTTCAATAATTTTGTAAAATTCCATAAGGAATATATAAATTACAAAAATCTTAATAAAATTTATTTGTCTAAAATTTTATTTCTTAATTTATTTGGATAGTTTGGATTATTGTGAATCCAAAAATATTTTATTTATAATTTTTTGGACTTCTATTTTATTTTCTAGAATTTATTTAAGTTCAAGGACATTTTGGTCTTTTCCTATTTATTAAAACAGATTATAAATGAATTGGGTTGGCCTTTTGGGTTTATTGGGCCCATGTGGCCTAGTAGGGCAGGGTCAAAACAACCACCCCGAAGGGTTTTCAGCCCACTCACTCGCTGTCTCCACCTCACCCCTCTCCTGTCCTTCCCCGACCCCGTGGTCAGTGGTGTCGCCGTCGGTGATTCGCGCCGCCGTGGGCCGCCCTGGCCGCCACCGTGGTGCAGGAAGAGGTTGTCGACTCTGCTCTTCCCTCCTGTCCAACTGGATTTGGACATGGATCTCTTGAAGGGTTTCGCAGCATAGTAAATCAAAATTTTCTACGGATGCGAACGGGAAAAGCCAAGATCTAATCTAGGAGATGCAAACAACGAGGGGGAATAGATGATATCTTCATACCCTTGAAGATCCGCACAGTGGAACGTTCGACGGAACGTGGTTGATGTAGTCGTACTCGCTTCTCCTCCTCGCGATCCGATCCGATCTAACACTGCAAGTGGCGATGCCTCCGAGAGATGCACACGTGCGGCACCTCGACGTCTCCTCCTTCCTCGGTCCAGCAAGTGGGGTGGAGATATGGATTGGATCTACAACGCGACGGCACGGTGCAAGCGGTGGAGAGTTTCTGCGGCAGGGCTTCGCCTACGCGCAGTCGGGAGGGAGAGAGAGAGGAGGGGCAGCAGGGCGGCTAGGGTTGAGGAGGAGGTCTGTGGAGGGTGCGCTCCCAGCCCTCTTTATATAGAGGGGTGGGCGGCTGGCCCTTGCCCCTCCCCCAAGCCCTAGGCTGGCGGCCAAGGAGGGAGGAGTGGGGGGCAAGTTCCCCCCCCCCTTCTAGAAGCTCCCCTAGGATTTCCCTAGGGTTTGGCCGGCTGGGCCCTATGGGGCCTTGTGCCCCTAGCCCAATGCGGCCAGGGCACTCCCTCATAGGCCCATGCCCCCTCCCAACAAGTGGGGCCACGTTGGTCCCACTCCGGAAGGTTCTAGAAGCTTCCGGTACAATACCGAATAACCCGAAACAATTCCGAACTCCAAAAACTGCATTGCCTTATATGAATCTTATTCTCCGGACCATTCTGGAACCTCTTGTGATGTCCCGGATCCCATCCGAGACTCCGAACAAAAACTCATAAACCAATTATCCAATCTATCCTAGCGTCGAGACACGTTAAGTGTGTGACCCTACGGGTTCGAGAATATGCAGACATGATCTTCTATCAATAATCAACAGCGGGGTCTGGAAACCCATATTGACTCTCACACATTCATCGATGATCATATCGGATGAACCACGATGCCAGGATTCAATCAATCCCATATATATATATTCCCTTCGTCTCGCGATATTTTACTTGCCCGACATTCGATCGTCGGTACCGTCATACCTAGTTCAATCTCGTTCACAGCAAGTACTTTACTCGTTCCATAATCCGATATCTCTTTGTGATTAACTCCTTAACCACGTGCTTGCAAGTGGTGTTGATATCGATTACCGAGTGGGCCCGAAGTATATCTCTCCGACTTGGGAGGGACAAATCCCATCTCGATACATACAACCCGCCAACAGGTATTTTCCGATCACCTGAGAGACACCTTTATGATCACCCTCTCATAGGACGACGTTTGACGACCTCAAAGCTTTCTTCTGATACCAGGGAGTTGCATTATCTCATGGTCTAAGGAATACAATATTTGACATAAGAAAAGCTTTGCAAAGATGAACACGATGACACGATCTAATTGCTCCGCTTAGTTTGGGTCTGTCCATCATATCATTCTCCCAATGATATGATCTCATTACTAATCGACAACTCATGTCTATGGTTAGGAAACCTTAACCATCATTAATCAATGAGCTAGTCCATAGAGGCGTACTAGGGTCACGGTGTTGTTCACAAACCACACAAGTATTAAAGTTTCCGCTTAATACAATTCTAGCATGGAATATAAACTTTATCATGAACAAGAATTATAATAATAACATCTTTATTATTGCCTCTAAGGCATAATTCCAACAGTCTCCCACTTGCACTAGAGTCAATAATCTAGTTTACATCTGGCAACAATCTAACACCCATGGCACTAAGGTGCTGATCATGTTTTGCACGTGGAAGAGGTTTAGTCAATGGATCTGCGACATTCAGATCTGTATGTACTTTGCTAATCTTTAGATCTCCATCTTCTATATAATCTCGGATTATATGAAACTTGCGGTTGATATGCTTGGTCTTTGGATGATATCTTGGTTCCTTAGCCAGTGCTATGGCGCTAGTGTTGTCACACAATATCTCCAGTGGGTCCAAGGCACTTGGAACCACACAAAGCTCAGTAATGAAGTTCCTGATCGAAATTCCTTCACTTGACGCTTCTGCAGCAGCCATGTATTCCGCTTTTACTGTAGATCCCGTGATCACGCTTTGCTTGCAGCTTCTCTAGCTCACAGCTCCTCCATTCAAAATATAAACGTATCCTATCTAAGATTTAGAATCATCCTTGTCGGTGTCGAAACTAGCGTCGACGGAACCCTTTACGACGAGTTGTTCATCACCTCCATAGACTAAGAACATTTCTTTAGTCCTATTCAAGTACTTTAGGATGTTCTTCACGGTTGTCCAGTGTTCCACTCCTGGATCACTTTGGTACCTGCTCGTCAAACTAAGAGCATTGGACACATCCGGTCTAGTACACAGCATGGCATACATGATAGAACCTATGGCCGAGGCATAAGGCACTTTGATCATAGCTTCTCTATCATTTACCGTAGCTGGACACAATATCTTACCTGACAACATAGGCACTGAACCTTTCTTTGTCTTGTCCTTTCTGAACCTTTTCAGAACTTTGTCTAGGTATGTACTTTGGCTTAAAGCTATCAGGCGTCTTTGTCTATCTCTATAGATTTTGATGCCCAATATATAAGCAGCTTCCCCTAGGTCTTTCATTGAAAAACATTTGTTCAAATAACTCTTCACATCGTTAAGCATGTCAATGTCATTTCCAATAATCAGTATGTCATCCACATATAGTACCAGAAATGCCACTGAGCTCCCACTCACTTTCTTGTAGATACAAGCTTCATAGCAATTTGGAACAAATCCAAAGCTCTTGATCACTTGATCAAAACGAAGGTTCCAACTCCGAGATGCTTGCTTCAGTCCATAAACGGAACGCTGAAGTTTGCACACTTTATCAGCATCCTTAGGATCGACAAAACCTTCGGGTTGCATCATATACAACTCTTCATCAATGTTGCCATTGAGGAACGCAGTCTTGACATCCATCTGCCATATTTCATAATCATGAAACGCAACAATTGCTAATAAAATCCAATGGACTTAAACATCGCTACGGGAGAGAAAGTCTCATCGTAGTCAACACCTTGAACTTGTTGAAAACCTTTCGCGACAAGTCGTGCTTTATAGACAGTAACATTACCATCCGCGTCCGTTTTCTTCTTGAAAATCCGTTTGCACTCAACGGCCTTTCGGTCGCTAGGAGGGTCCACCAAAGTCCATACTTGGTTTTCGCTCATGGATCCCAATTCGGATTTCATGGCCTCTAGACATTTCTCAGAGTCTGGGCTCATCATCGCTTCCTCATAGTTCGCAGGTTCACTATCGTCTACTAACAAGACAGTTAAGACAGGGTTGCTGTACCACTCAGGAGGGGCACGCGACCTTGTCGACCTGCGACATTCAGTAGTAGCATCTTCCGAAGCTTCATGATCCTTGTCATTAGCTTCCTCTATTGTTGGTGCAGACGGCACTGGAACAATTCCAGGTGCTGCGCTACTCTCCAACTCAAGAGAAGGTTCAACAACCTCGTCTAGCTCTACTTTCCTCCCACTCACTTCTTTCGAGAGAAACTCCTTCTCAAGAAAGGATCCGTTCTTTGCGACAAACACTTTGCCTTCGGTTCTGTGATAGAAGGTATACCCAATAGTTTCCTTAGGGTATCCTATGAAGACGCACTTCTCCGCTTTGGGTTCGAGCTTGTCTGGCATCAACTTCTTGACGTAAGCTTCACATCCCCAAACTTTAAGAAACGACAACTTAGGTTTAGCACCAAACCACAGTTCATACGGTGTCGTCTCAACGGATTTAGATGGTGCCCTATTTAAAGTGAATGCAGCGGTTTCTAATGCATAACCCCAAAATGATAACGGCAAATCAGTAAGAGACATCATTGATTGGACCATATCTAATAGAGTTCGATTCCGGCGTTCAGACACACCATTGTGCTGTGGTGTTCCGGGTGGCGTGAGTTGCGAAACAATTCCGATTGCTTTAAGGTGCATGAGAAAATCATAACTCAAATATTCACCTCCACGATCGGATCGTAGAAATTTAATTTTTCTGTTACGATAATTTTCCACTTCATTCTGAAATTCCTTGAACTTTTCAAATGTTTCAGATTTATGTTTCATCAAATAGATATACCCATATCTACTTAAGTCATCGGTAAAAGTGAGAAAGTAACGATATCCACGGCGCGTCGAAACACTCATCAATCCGCATACATCGGTATGTATGATTTCCAACAAGTCCGTTGCCCGCTCCATCATTCCGGAGAACGGGGTTTTGATCATCTTGCCCATGAGGCATGGTTCGCATGTGTCAAATGATTCAAAATCAAGAGACTCCAAAAGTCCATCAGAATGGAGTTTCTTCATGCGTTTTACACCAATATTACCTAGACGACAGTGCCACAAATAAGTAGTATTATCACTATCTACCTTGCATCTCTTAGCCTCAATGTTATGGATGTGTGTTTCATCCCTTTCGAGATTCAGAAGAAATAAACCATTCACAGCAGGTGCATGACCATAAAAGATGTTACTCATATAAATAGAACAACCATTATTCTCAGATTTAAATGAATAACCGTCTTGCAATAAACACGATCCAGATATGATGTTCATGCTCAACGCAGGCACATAATAACATTTATTGAGGTTTAAAACTAATCCCGAAGGTAAAACTAAGGAGAGCGTGCCGAAGGCCATCACATCAACTCTTGATCTATTGCCAACGCGCATCGTCACCTCATCCCTCGCTAGCCGCCGTCTATTCCGTAGCTCCTGTTTCGAGTTACAAATATTAGCAACTGAACCAGTATCAAATACCCAGGCACTACAACGAGGGCTAGTAAGGAAAACATCAATAACATGTATATCAAATATACCTTTGATGGTGCCAGCCTTCTTGTCCGCTAAGTACTTCAGACAATTGCGCTTCCAGTGACCCTTGTCCTTACAATAGAAGCACTCAGTGTCCAGCTTAGGTCCAGACTTGAGCTTCTTCTCAGCAGGGGCAACGCGCTTGCCGCCGCTTTTCTTGAAGGGCTTCTTTGCACCCTTACCTTTCAGCTTAGCGAAGAGCTCGGTGATCGTATCAGTGGAACCAATCTGATTATGAGTCACTACAAAACTTTTGTAGCTGGGAGGGAGTGATTGCAAAACCCTGTCAATCTTGAGCTCCTCTGGAATCTTGCAGTCCAGTTGCTCAAGGCGTTGAGTGTAGCCCGACATCTTTATGGCGTGCTCACTAACGGAACTCCCTTCCTCCATCTTGTAGTTAAAGAATTTCTCAGAGATCTCATATCTCTCAGAACGGGCCTGAGTCTGGAACATAGTTTTCAGTTCCTCAAGAATCTCAAAGGGGCCCGGGAAATCCTCAAAACGATTTTGAAGATCCGATTCCATAGCAAACAACATGGTGCTCTTAATCACACCATAATCATCCTTGCGCGGCAGATAAACAGCTTTCTCATCAGCCGACGCATCTACAGCAGGGGCGTCACCTAGCGCTTTCTCAAGTACATAGTCCTTTTGTCCGCCAGCGAGAATGATTCTCAGATTGCGGAACCAGTTGGCGAAGTTAGACCCATTGTTCTTAAGCTTTTCTTTCTCAGCAAAAATGTTGAAGTTGAAGTTGGACTTAGCCATTTGATCTACAAAATTTGCAAGTACAATTTAGACTATGTTCATGATAACTAGTTCAACTTAATCAAATTACTAGTTGAACGCCCACTAAATTCAACATCCCTCAAGTTGTTTAGTGAACATGATCCAAATTCACCACACCTAATCCGATATTCACGAGAAGAGATGTGGTTTTAATGCTGGACAACAAAGTGTCGATCATATCATTCATATGACTCATGCTTAACCTTTTGGTTCATGTGTTCCGAGGCCATGTCTGTACATGCTAGGCTCGTCAAGTCAAACCCAAGTATTTCCGCGTGTGCAAAACTGGCTTGCACCCGTTGTATATGAACGTAGAGTTTATAGCACCCGATCATCACGTGATGCTTGAACAGGACGAACTTTCGCAATGGTGCATACATGGGGAGAACACAGTTTTATCTTGATCTTTAAGTGAGGAATCATCTTATAATGCTACCGTCGCGATCTAAGCATAATATTATACATAAAAGGATAAACATCACATGCATATAACTTTATGTGACATGGTATAGCCAATATTCGTGCAATGATATCCATCTTGTGCGTTCCGGCATGATCTCCATCACTCCACCATGATTGCCTCCACCACGAACATCAACTACAACTATTGCTAACTACTTAGCGATAAAGTAAAGCTATTACATGTCGCATAAGAAGTTGACACACAGGTCATACACAATTATAAAGACAAGCATATGGCTCCTGCCGGTTGTGTACTCATTGACATGCAAGTCGTGAAACATTACAAAACATGATCATTGCATACAACATACATATCACATCTTGGGCCATACCATATCACATAAAACAATCCCTACAAAAACAAGTTAGACGCCTCTACTTTGTTGTTGCATGTTTTACGTGGCTCATGGGAGTAGCAAGCTAAGAACGATTCTTACCTACGGAAAGCCACAACGGTGATATTATGGTTGCCAAACTCCGGTGTAAATCCCATGACAACTATAGTGAGAGAAACTGGCATCCACCAGCCGCATGTGTGGGACAAGCCACACATCAAGTGCGGAGCTGGTCTCGCGAACGAGGTCGCGTAAGGTTGGCCTGGACCGCTTCGATCTCACTATCCCGCGTCATAAGAAGTACCAAAACAAGAGGCTTGCAACATAAAACATCAACACCCGCAACAACCATGTTGCGTTCTACTCGTGAAACACATCTACGCATAGATCTAGCTCTGATACCACTGAAGGGTTTCGCAGCATAGTAAATCAAAAATTTCTACAGATGCGAACGGGAAAAGCCAAGATCTAATCTAGGAGATGCAAACAACGAGGGGGAATAGATGAGATCTTCATACCCTTGAAGATTCGCACAACGGAACGTTCGACGGAACGTGGTTGATGTAGTCGTACTCGCTTCCCCTCCTCGCGATCCGATCTGATCTAACACCGCAAGTGGCGATGCCTCCGAGAGATGCACACATGCGGCACCTCGACGTCTCCTCCTTCCTCGGTCCAGCAAGTGGGGTGGAGAGATGGATTGGATCTACAACGCGACGGCGCGGTGCAAGCGGTGGAGAGTTTCTGTGGCAGGGCTTCGCCTACGCGCAGTCGGGAGGGAGAGAGAGAGGAGGGGCAGCAGGGCGGCTAGGGTTGAGGAGGAGGTCTGTGGAGGGTGCGCCCCCAGCCCACTTTATATAGAGGGGTGGGCGGCTGTCCCTTGCACCTCCCCCAAGCCCTAGGCCGGCGGCCAAGGAGGGAGGAGTGGGGGGCAAGTCCCCCCTTTTAGAACTCCCCTAGGGTTTCCCTAGGGTTTGGCTGGCTGGGCCCTATGGGGCCTTGTGCCCCTGGCCCAATGCGGCCAGGGCACTCCCTCATAGGCCCATGCCCCCTCCCGACAAGTGGGGCCATGTTGGTCCCACTCCAGAAGGTTCTAGAAGCTTCCGGTACAATACTGAATAACCCGAAACAATTCCGAACTCCAAAAACTGCATTACCTTATATGAATCTTATTCTCCGGACCATTCCGGAACCTCTCGTGATGTCCCGGATCCCATCCGAGACTCTGAACAAAAACTCATAAACCAATTATCCAATCTATCCTAGCGTCGAGACACGTTAAGTGTGTGACCCTACGGGTTCGAGAATATGCAGACATGATCTTCTATCAATAATCAACAGCGGGGTCTGGAAACCCATATTGACTCCCACACATTCATCGATGATCATACCGGATGAACCACGATGCCAGGATTCAATCAATCCCATATATATATTCCCTTCGTCTCGTGATATTTTACTTGCCCAAGATTCGATCGTCGGTACCGTCATACCTAGTTCAATCTCGTTCACAGCAAGTACTTTACTCGTTCCGTAATCCGATATCACTTTGCGATTAACTCCTTAACCACGTGCTTGCTGTAGGGGTTCGTAGCATGGAAAACAAAATTTTCTACCGCATGCAAACAAACAAGCCAAGATCTATCTACTAGATTGTAGCAACGAGTCGATAGAAGAACTCACCCTCGAAGATTCCAAAGCGGTTAACGAGAGCAGATTCTCGTGGGTGATGTAGTCATACTCTTTCCAATCTCAAGATCGCATAGACGATCCTTCCGGCGCTGCGTTCCGGTAGCGCTTCCGCAGTCGGTCACACGTTTGGTACTCGATGAAGACCTTCCTCTCCCTTGTTCCAGCAGACAGCGGAGGTTGTAGCACTCTCCTCGCGATTCCGGCAGCATGACAGCATGGTACCGGAAGTAGAGGGGAGATCTCGCAGGGCTTCGCCTTAAGCCGGAGCGAGTATGGTGGACTATGAGAGAGGCCTTGGCGATCTAGGGTTTAGAGGCGCCAAGGGAGGAGGCTAGCCAGCAACTAGGGTTAGGGTTCACCCCAACTCGGCGAGTTGGTGGTGCCCTAGGCGGCGACAACACGGGGTGGTGGCGCCGGTGGCTTGAGGCTAGGGTTTGGGTGGTGTTGGGTGTAGGGAAGAGGGGGCACCCCTGCCCCTTCTTTTATAGGTGGGAGGGAGGCGCGGTTGGGAGGAGGGAGTCCTCCTCCAACTCCTCCTCCTTGGCTGCCGGGTGGAGGGAGTAGGAGTTCCTCCCTAAGTAGGTTTCCTACTCTCCCTTCACAAAGCAAACTTGTCGTTTGACTTTTCAAATTGGCGTTTGACTTTCAAACTAGGATTTGAATTCTTCCTTTATTTTGCCTAGCCATGATACCTAGTACATGATGCAATCATTCCATATTGTCATGACACATTCATGTACCCTTCCCCTCCGGAGTGCCGGACCTTCTGGACCCTTCTAGAACATTCCCGGTGAAAATACCGGAATCATTCCCCAACTCCGAAACAGGACTTTCCTTATATGAATCTTATTCTCCGAACCATTACGGATCTCCTCGTGATATCCCAAATCCCATCCGAGACTCCGAACAACATTCGGTCTCTTACTCATCATTCCATAACTACTCAACAACATTGAATCCTTAAGTGTGTCTCCCAACGGTTCATGAATTATGCGGACATGATCGAGACACTTCTCCGATCAATAACCAATAGAGGAATCTGGAAATTCATATGGCTCCCACATATTTCTACGATTACTTTGCGATCGAATGAACCACTTACATGCGATACCAATTTCCCTTTGTCTCACGATAGTTTACTTATCCGAGGTTTTGATCGTCGGTATCTTCGCATACCTAGTTCAACCTCGTTACCGATAAGTACTCTTTTCTCTTTCCCGTGATATGTGATCCCTTGTGAGCCAGTCACATGCTTGCAAGCTAATTGGATGACATTCCACCGAGAGGGCCCAGAGTATATCTATCCGTCATATGGATGGACAAATCCCACTCTTGATCCATGTGCCTCAACCCATACTTTTCGAATACTCAATGCCACCTTTATAGCCACCCTGTTACGGTGTGGTGTTTGATGTCATCAAAGCATCCTTCCGGTGATGGTGATTAACATGATCTCATGGTCAAAGGAATTAGGTTACTATGTATCAGAAAGCTTATAGCAAATGAACTATATTAAATGACTTGATCTTTATGCTACGCTTAACTATAGTAGTATGTCCATCACATCATTCTCCTAATGATATGACCCTTGTAAGGTTCCCAACCTTTAATAAGGTAGAGTCCCCTGTGTTTACAATGCTAGTCCCTGGATCAATAGCTAGCATCCACAGTTAAGATGTAATATCAAGAAACAAAGGTCATAATACAACTTTATAACCAGGAATAAAATAATTCATTACATCTTATATAGCTCATTTTGGCTATTACATTACATTGCAGCAGAATAACTATAAGCATGGGGTCCTTTATCTTCAAGGTGCCACATGCAAACATGTTGGTTGTAGACTTTGTAATCCTAATCAACACACTTCACTAAATCAATCAACCTGCAACATAACAAGTTACAGCCACAAGGGTCAATACATTTGAATTGTATTGGCAAGTGATACTATGGTAGTCTAGTGGAGTCTATCATCTATATGCATTTGGCTAAGTGGAGCTTAGGCTTGCTTTGCTCAAAATAGATTTTCCTTATCATTTGAAAACACTAAGTTTTTGCTTTGACAAAATCTTTTCCCAAGGAATCTCCCAATAAAAATTGGTGATCCTTTCAACCCTTGTTCACCCACAAGCTTTTAACTTAGAAATTTGGATGATGAGATTCTTGATTGCTTCCATGTCTTGATGCTCAAATTGTCCTTTACCAGGGACATGGCTAAGTACTTAGATTTTACACTCTGCAGAGGTGGTGCACTTTCCCCACAAGACTTGGTTTCACCAAGACAAGATCTTTCAGAAGCCTTTCCTTAGACCAAATGGACGCGCTCCAACCTATCATTCCCACTACCACCAACTGTCCAAATGGCTAAGTTCTAGCAACCTATATGATCCAGGCAGAGCCCATAATGCCAAGTGGTTGCACTTGAAGCTTCTCAACACTTGACATCTCAAATCTCTTTATTCCTGGGTGGCAATCCACAAGTGTGATACACAAGGTAAACCATAGCCATGGGCCTTGTGTAACCACTCAACCAAAAACCACCAAGCAATTACCATTCCACCCAGGTGATTCATTAACTTAGTTGTTTTATTAAACAAAAACTCAAGTCCTCAGACTTAGAAATTTTCCATAGTATGAATATATATTCCATCCTTGTTTTCTATTAGCTAAACTAAGCATGATAGTAGTAGGAATCTTAACTTAGGAAATTCTACTAAGGTTTCATCTACTAGGTTTTCCCATAGCATGGTTTATACTTAGCAAAATTCCATGCAAGTCCTACTTAGAAAAATCACTAATGCATAGTGAAAATAATGGGACAAAAGTATGAAGCATCACTTGCCTTTTTGGTAGAGGGTAGAAGTTCACTCCTTGATCTTTGCAATGTTCACACACTTCAAGTCACTACAATTCAATCAAGCAAGCAATATTTCAATATACCAATTCAAGCATTTCATCACATAAAATAACAAACAAAACAATACATGCAAGCATGCAAAAGGGTTGTTTTATTTGTAAAAGTGGTTTCTAATGGGTCATATACATTTGGATACACCTAATGGTCATTTTATAAAGTGGCAAAGTCATTTGCAAAAGGTTTCACTTTATAAACCATTTTCTAAACCAAGTCATTATTTTATGTGGTTTGAAAGTGTCTTTAGTAAAGTAGTAGTTCTATAGGGTTCACCAAATACATTTTCAAATCATAAAACTTGGTGTTGGGGTCAGAGAGTTTGAAACAAAACATTTCCCAAAGGTTTTCTTCCAAAACCATTTTTAATAAATAAACCATATTTTTATTTGACTAGAATTGGTTTTAAATCCAAGATTCATTCTTTTGCATCACCAAATACAATTTTGAATCCACAAGGTGTTTCCTATGGTCAGTAGGTTCAAAACACACCATTTGCAAAAGATTTTATCCTCAAAATCATTTTAGAACAATTTTTATAATCTAAATAAGCATACACAAGTTTCTGCAAAAACAAACAAATTAACAGAAACTTTTTACTAAACAAATGGCATAGTTGGCTAGGGCTTGTTCCACTGATTCCATTGATATAAAGTTTGCAAAATTTGGACGTGTGGAACAAAAGTTATAGAATTTACAAAATTGAATCTCTAATAGAACATAATTTCTGTTTTAAATCAACTCTGGCCACGTGGTGAGTTCTGATTCGTCCATACCGCTTCGCTCGGATCGGCTACGAGGTGCGTTGGATATAAGTGAGACTGAACGGTGTAGATTAGCTCGTACCCCTTCGTTAAGTGGATCTATCGTGTGCATAGGATCGTGATCTAACGGCTCACAGCGTATCAGCCAAGAACTGGCGGCGCTGCGGTGGCAACTGGCGGCGGAGCTGTCAGATAACGATGGTGGCGACGCTACAGGAGGCGAGGGGGAAAAGGGAGATGCTCACCGCGTTCGCAACGTCGTGGGGAAGCTCAAGGTGTGGTCAGTTTGTCGAGGGGCGCTCTGGTTCGATGTGGATTGCTCACCGGAGTCCACACGGCGTCAGGCGTGCTCTGGTCGACGTTGGGGGCAGGGCTACAAGGCACAGGAGAGCGAGATAAGGGGTCCGTTATACACGCGAGGGAAAGTAGAACCTGCGTGTGTCAACGAGAGGGGAAGGGGCGGACGGAAGCTACCTGGGGCACTCGCCGGAGTTGAAACAGACGGTGGCAGCGCTTGGAGTCGTTGTTGCCGAGGCTCAGGGGCACGCGCGAGCGAGCTGGCGATGCGGAAAGGTCCGCCAGGTGATGGGGATCACGGCTGGGTGCTCGAGGAGGCGAGGGGCGGCAGGGTACGGCCGGAATCGAGGGGAAATCTCGTCGGAGCAGGGCGGGGTCTAGGCGCTAATTGGAGCGGCCTGGGGGCGTGTAGGTTCTGGCGATAGAGGGGAAATGGAGAGGAGAGGGAGACGTTTAAGGGAGCGTGGTTTCTGGGAGGAATCAAAGCCTCCATCAACGTGTAATCAACGCCGGAGTAACTGGCTGCAACGGCAGGGCGACGGGGTCATGCTTGAAGACGATGAACAGGAGGGTGGGGCATGCTTGTCAGTGAGGAAGAGAGATAGGGAGAGGGGGTCCACGAGTCAGTGACTAAGTGGGTTTGCTTCTGGGTGAAAACGGTTCGCGAGTTGGGTAAGCAGATGGGCTGTGTTGTTGGGTTGTTGGGCCAGTTTAGTGGGTCGAGTCTGATTCCATTTTTTTTATTCTGTAATCTTTTTCTTTTTCTAATTGATTTTCTGTTTTGAAATTCAATCAAACAATTCAAACATCAAACAAATTCAAACTTCCACCACACTTCGCATTTGAGTTTGGTTCTGTTTAACAACACAAAACCAAAGTCCAAAATAAAATAATAATTTTATTCTTTTTAAGATCTATTTAATAATTAAATAAAATAGATCTTAATCATTAAAATTGGATTTGTTTTATTTAAAATCTCCTTTTGAAATCTAAATATTATCAAAACCAAATCAGTAGGTTTTATTTGAAAATAAAATACTTGGAAAACTTGTTTAAAATAAAATAACAAGTTTTAGGGTTTAGTTAAAATGGGAAAAGTCTTCACTTTAATAAATTTGGTTTATTAATAAACTCTCATTATTTTATTTAAATAAACCTTTACTCTTTTAATCAAAGCAAAACATTTTATTTCAAAAGCTTGGCCAAGGTTTAATTTGGCTCTATAAAATAATCCTTATTTATAAATCTACCTTTTCTTTTGAAAACCAAATCTTTTATTAAAAGATCCAAAAATAGTAATTCCAAATATTTTTAACTTTATTGTTTATTTAACTTTTTAAATCCCTTTAGGATTTTATTTGATCCAAATAGGTTTTGAACGTTTCCAATTGGATTCAAAAAGTTTCTTCTCACCCTGAAAATCAACAAGGTTTTATTTTATTCATTTATTTTTCACATAACAAGATTTGGAAAATCTTGGGATGTGACAGGCTACCACCCTTAAAATAAATCTCGTCCCGAGATTTGGGAAGGCTAGGGGTTACAAGTTGGCTCAAAACAACTAGGGTACTACCACCCTTAAAAAAAATTCAACTAATTTACATCTTGGCTTGCTTGGGATCTTGATGTAACTTTCCTGGACAGAAGTTTGCATAGTGTCCTTTGTTTTCACACTTGAAACATGTGACAAGGTTGAGGTCTTGAGGTGGCTTCTCTGGACAATATGATGCATAATGTCCTAGCTCTTTGCAGTGGTTGCACATCACTTGACTAATATCCTTCCTCATCTTGGGTTTCACTAGCTTTTGTTTGTCTTCTTGGCTCTTCTTCTTTTCTGGGCATTCACTGGCATAGTGTCCCATCTCTTTGCAATTGTAACATTGCAACTGGCTTTTGTCCTTCTTCTTCTTTTTGGGTATTTCCAAAGCTAGGAGTTCTTCTAGTTCATGCTCTTCATACCTCACCTCAAAGGTGGGAAATATTTCTCTCTTCTTGGGGCAGTTGCTAGAGATATGACTTTCTTCTTCACAATTAGGGCATTGATCTTCATGCTCCTTGGATGTATGATCCTTGTCTCCACAAATATTGCAAGCTTGGGTTCCTTCTAGAATAACACCTTTGTCATCCTTGTTGACATAAACTCCTTTGGAAGAGTTGTCTCCAATGTTGATCATTTGAGTAACCAATCCTTGCAACAATTGGGATTGAAGTTTCAAAATCCTTTGTATGGCTGGGTCTAGTCCATTGTTGTTGGCTAAAAGCTGAGTTGTCTCTTGTCTCAACTGGTTTTGGGTTTCTATAAGTTCTCTCATGTTGTCCTCTTGGTTGTTGTTGTTGTCATCAACCTTGATGTTGGAGTCTCTTGGAGTAGTCATCTGGTTGGGTTGAATTGAGATTAGAATAGGCAAAAGATTTCTAAGGAAGTAATTCTAATCACACACATCACAATTCACACAAGCAATGTGCAAGCAATCACAAACAAACATTTCACTCAAACAACAAAGTTTCAAGCATATTTTTAGGCAACCAAAAATATTTTTGTTACACCACATAAGTTGGTGGGTTTGACTTAAACATAATATGGTGGTCCATCTATATGGTTCACTTGTGATCTTTCCATTCTTCTTGGTTGATTCTTTTTGAACAAGGTCTTTGTATCCTTGGAGAAAATTCCTTGGTCACAAAACTTCAAAGGTGATGATGGCTCCTTCTAAGTTGTGTTTCCTTAGTCTTAAAGTCTTTGAGAAACATTTCTTGTCTCACTTGTCCTTAGTGATATCCAAGATTGAAGTCCTTGGTGAAAATGTTGAAGATGTTGAAGTCATTAGAGTTGAAGATGTTGAAGTCATTAGAGTTGATGAAGTCCTCTGCACATGATGGAGTCTTTGGTCATGGTTGAGGCTTTGTCCATCAAGTTTGAAATAGAAGAGATGTAGAATCAAAACCAAAATGGTTTGAGGAAAGAGTTTACAAGATTGTTTGTAAATAAGTTTTGGAACAAATACAACTCCTATTTTTTAAGGGGTTTTGTCCAATCCTAGGGTTACAAATCCTACAGGCAACACAATGCTCTGATACCATCTATAAGGTTCCCAACCTTTAATAAGGTAGAGTCCCCTGTGTTTACAATGCTAGTCCCTGGATCAATAGCTAGCATCCACAGTTAAGATGTAATATCAAGAAACAAAGGTCATAATACAACTTTATAACCAGGAATAAAATAATTCATTACATCTTATATAGCTCATTTTGGCTATTACATTACATTGCAGCAGAATAACTATAAGCATGGGGTCCTTTATCTTCAAGGTGCCACATGCAAACATGTTGGTTGTAGACTTTGTAATCCTAATCAACACACTTCACTAAATCAATCAACCTGCAACATAACAAGTTACAGCCACAAGGGTCAATACATTTGAATTGTATTGGCAAGTGATACTATGGTAGTCTAGTGGAGTCTATCATCTATATGCATTTGGCTAAGTGGAGCTTAGGCTTGCTTTGCTCAAAATAGATTTTCCTTATCATTTGAAAACACTAAGTTTTTGCTTTGACAAAATCTTTTCCCAAGGAATCTCCCAATAAAAATTGGTGATCCTTTCAACCCTTGTTCACCCACAAGCTTTTAACTTAGAAATTTGGATGATGAGATTCTTGATTGCTTCCATGTCTTGATGCTCAAATTGTCCTTTACCAGGGACATGGCTAAGTACTTAGATTTTACACTCTGCAGAGGTGGTGCACTTTCCCCACAAGACTTGGTTTCACCAAGACAAGATCTTTCAGAAGCCTTTCCTTAGACCAAATGGACGCGCTCCAACCTATCATTCCCACTACCACCAACTGTCCAAATGGCTAAGTTCTAGCAACCTATATGATCCAGGCAGAGCCCATAATGCCAAGTGGTTGCACTTGAAGCTTCTCAACACTTGACATCTCAAATCTCTTTGTTCCTGGGTGGCAATCCATAAGTGTGATACACAAGGTAAACCATAGCCATGGGCCTTGTGTAACCACTCAACCAAAAACCACCAAGCAATTACCATTCCACCCAGGTGATTCATTAACTTAGTTGTTTTATTAAACAAAAACTCAAGTCCTCAGACTTAGAAATTTTCCATAGTATGAATATATATTCCATCCTTGTTTTCTATTAGCTAAACTAAGCATGATAGTAGTAGGAATCTTAACTTAGGAAATTCTACTAAGGTTTCATCTACTAGGTTTTCCCATAGCATGGTTTATACTTAGCAAAATTCCATGCAAGTCCTACTTAAAAAAATCACTAATGCATAGTGAAAATAATGGGACAAAAGTATGAAGCATCACTTGCCTTTTTGGTAGAGGGTATAAGTTCACTCCTTGATCTTTGCAATGTTCACACACTTCAAGTCACTACAATTCAATCAAGCAAGCAATATTTCAATCTACCAATTCAAGCATTTCATCACATAAAATAACAAACAAAACAATACATGCAAGCATGCAAAAGGGTTGTTTTATTTGTAAAAGTGGTTTCTAATGGGTCATATACATTTGGATACACCTAATGGTCATTTTATAAAGTGGCAAAGTCATTTGCAAAAGGTTTCACTTTATAAACCATTTTCTAAACCAAGTCATTATTTTATGTGGTTTGAAAATGTCTTTAGTAAAGTAGTAGTTCTATAGGGTTCACCAAATACATTTTCAAATCATAAAACTTGGTGTTGGGGTCATAGAGTTTGAAACAAAACATTTCCCAAAGGTTTTCTTCCAAAACCATTTTTAATAAATAAACCATATTTTTATTTGACTAGAATTGGTTTTAAATCCAAGATTCATTCTTTTGCATCACCAAATACAATTTTGAATCCACAAGGTGTTTCCTATGGTCAGTAGGTTCAAAACACACCATTTGCAAAATATTTTATCCTCAAAATCATTTTAGAACAATTTTTATAATCTAAATAAGCATACACAAGTTTCTGCAAAAACAAACAAATTAACAGAAACTTTTTACTAAACAAATGGCATGGTTGGCTAGGGCTTGTTCCACTGATTCCGTTGATATAAAGTTTGCAAAATTTGGACGTGTGGAACAAAAGTTATAGAATTTACAAAATTGAATCTCTAATAGAACATAATTTCTGTTTTAAATCAACTCTGGCCACGTGGTGAGTTCTGATTCGTCCATACCGCTTCGCTCGGATCGGCTACGGGGTGCGTTGGATCTAAGTGAGACTGAACGGTGTAGATTAGCTCGTACCCCTTCGTTAAGTGGATCTATCGTGTGCATAGGATCGTGATCTAACGGCTCACAGCGTATCAGCCAAGAACTGGCGGCGCTGCGGTGGCTACTGGCGGCGGAGCTGTCAGACGACGACGGTGGCGATGCTACAGGAGGCGAGGGGAAAAGGGAGATGCTCACCGTGTTCGCAACGTCGTGGGGAAGCTCAAGGTGTGCTTAGTTTGTCGAGGGGCGCTCTGGTTCGATGTGGATTGCTCACCGGAGTCCACACGGCGTCGGGCGTGCTCTGGTCGACGTTGGGGGCAGGGCTACAAGGCACAGGAGAGCGAGATAAGGGGTCTGTTAGACACGCGAGGGAAAGTAGAACCTGCGTGTGTAAACGAGAGGGGAAGGGGCGGACGGAAGCTACCTGGGGCACTCGCCGGAGTTGAAACAGACGGTGGCGGTGCTTGGAGTCGTTGTTGCCGAGGCTCAGGGGCACGACGAGCGAGCTGGCGATGCGGAAAGGTCCGCCAGGTGATGGGGATCACGGCTGGGTGCTCGAGGAGGCGAGGGGCGGCAGGGTACGGCCGGAATCGAGGGGAAAGCTCATCGGAGCAGGGCGGGGTCTAGGCGCTAATTGGAGCGGCTTGGGGGCGTGTAGGTTCTGGCAACAGAGGGGAAATGGAGAGGAGAGGGAGACGTTTAAGGGAGCGTGGTTTCTGGGAGGAATCAAAGCCTCCATCAACGCGTAATCAACGCCGGAGTAACTGGCTGCAACGGCAGGGCGACGGGGTCGTGCTTGAAGACGATGAACAGGAGGGTGGGGCATGCTTGTCAGTGAGGAAGAGAGATAGGGAGAGGGGGTCCACGAGTCAGTGACTAAGTGGGTTTGCTTCTGGGTGAAAACGGTTCGCGAGTGGGGTAAGCAGATGGGCTGTGTTGTTGGGCTGTTGGGCCAGTTTAGTGGGTCGAGTCTGATTCCATTTTTTTTATTCTGTAATCTTTTTCTTTTTCTAATTGATTTTCTGTTAGGAAATTCAATCAAACAATTCAAACATCAAACAAATTCAAACTTCCACCACACTTTGCATTTGAGTTTGGTTCTGTTTAACAACACAAAACCAAAGTCCAAAATAAAATAATAATTTTATTCTTTTTAAGATCTATTTAATAATTAAATAAAATAGATCTTAATCATTAAAATTGGATTTGTTTTATTTAAAATCTCCTTTTGAAATCTAAATATTATCAAAACCAAATCAGTAGGTTTTATTTGAAAATAAAATACTTGGAAAACTTGTTTACAATAAAATAACAAGTTTTATTGTTTATTTAAAATGGGAAAAGTCTTCACTTTAATAAATTTGGTTTATTAATAAACTCTCATTATTTTATTTAAATAAACCTATACTCTTTTAATCAAAGCAAAACATTTTATTTCAAAAGCTTGGCCAAGGTTTAATTTGGCTCTATAAAATAATCCTTATTTATAAATCTACCTTTTCTTTTGAAAACCAAATATTTTATTAAAAGATCCAAAAATAGTAATTCCAAATATTTTTAACTTTATTGTTTATTTAACTTTTTAAATCCCTTTAGGATTTTAATTTGATCCAAATAGGTTTTGAAAGTTTCCAATTGGATTCAAAAAGTTTCTTCTCACCCTGAAAATCAACAAGGTTTTATTTTATTCATTTATTTTTCACATAACAAGATTTGGAAAATCTTGGGATGTGACAGGCTACCACCCTTAAAATAAATCTCGTCCCGAGATTTGGGAAGGCTAGGGGTTACAAGTTGGCTCAAAACAACTAGGGTACTACCACCCTTAAAAAAAATTCAACTAATTTACATCTTGGCTTGCTTGGGATCTTGATGTAACTTTCCTGGACAGAAGTTTGGATAGTGTCCTTTGTTTTCACACTTGAAACATGTGACAAGGTTGAGGTCTTGAGGTGGCTTCTCTGGACAATATGATGCATAATGTCCTAGCTCTTTGCAGTGGTTGCACATCACTCGGCTAATATCCTTCCTCATCTTGGGTTTCACTAGCTTTTGTTTGTCTTCTTGGCTCTTCTTCTTTTCTGGGCATTCACTGGCATAGTGTCCCATCTCTTTGCAATTGTAACATTGCAACTGGCTTTTGTCCTTCTTCTTCTTTTTGGGTCTTTCCAAAGCTAGGAGTTCTTCTAGTTCATGCTCTTCATACCTCACCTCAAAGGTGGGAAATATTTCTCTCTTCTTGGGGCAGTTGCTAGAGATATGACTTTCTTCTTCACAATTAGGGCATTGATCTTCATGCTCCTTGGATGTATGATCCTTGTCTCCACAAATATTGCAAGCTTGGGTTCCTTCGAGAATAACACCTTTGTCATCCTTGTTGTCATAAACTCCTTTGGAAGAGTTGTCTCCAATGTTGATCATTTGAGTAACCAATCCTTGCAACAATTGGGATTGAAGTTTCAAAATCCTTTGTATGGATGGGTCTAGTCCATTGTTGTTGGCTAAAAGCTGAGTTGTCTCTTGTCTCAACTGGTTTTGGGTTGCTATAAGTTCTCTCATGTTGTCCTCTTGGTTGTTGTTGTTGTCATCAACCTTGATGTTGGAGTCTCTTGGAGTAGTCATCTGGTTGGGTTGAATTGAGATTAGAATAGGCAAAAGATTTCTAAGGAAGTAATTCTAATCACACACATCACAATTCACACAAGCAATGTGCAAGCAATCACAAACAAACATTTCACTCAAACAACAAAGTTTCAAGCATATTTTTAGGCAACCAAAAATATTTTTGTTACACCACATAAGTTGGTGGGTTTAACTTAAACATAATATGGTGGTCCATCTATATGGTTCACTTGTGATCTTTCCATTCTTCTTGGTTGATTCTTTTTGAACAAGGTCTTTGTATCCTTGGAGAAAATTCCTTGGTCATAAAACTTCAAAGGTGATGATGGCTCCTTCTAAGTTGTGTTTCCTTAGTCTTAAAGTCTTTGAGAAACATTTCTTGTCTCACTTGTCCTTAGTGATATCCAAGATTGAAGTCCTTGGTGAAAATGTTGAAGTCATTAGAGTTGAAGATGTTGAAGTCATTAGAGTTGATGAAGTCCTTTGCACATGATGGAGTCTTTGGTCATGGTTGAGGCTTTGTCCATCAAGTTTGAAATAGAAGAGATGTAGAATCAAAACCAAAATGGTTTGAGGAAAGAGTTTACAAGATTGTTTGTAAATAAGTTTTGGAACAAATACAACTCCTATTTTTTAAGGGGTTTTGTCCAATCCTAGGGTTACAAATCCTACAGGCAACACAATGCTCTGATACCATCTATAAGGTTCCCAACCTTTAATAAGGTAGAGTCCCCTGTGTTTACAATGCTAGTCCCTGGATCAATAGCTAGCATCCACAGTTAAGATGTAATATCAAGAAACAAAGGTCATAATACAACTTTATAACCAGGAATAAAATAATTCATTACATCTTATATAGCTCATTTTGGCTATTACATTACATTGCAGCAGAATAACTATAAGCATGGGGTCCTTTATCTTCAAGGTGCCACATGCAAACATGTTGGTTGTAGACTTTGTAGTCCTAATCAACACACTTCACTAAATCAATCAACCTGCAACATAACAAGTTACAGCCACAAGGGTCAATACATTTGAATTGTATTGGCAAGTGATACTATGGTAGTCTAGTGGAGTCTATCATCTATATGCATTTGGCTAAGTGGAGCTTAGGCTTGCTTTGCTCAAAATAGATTTTCCTTATCATTTGAAAACACTAAGTTTTTGCTTTGACAAAATCTTTTCCCAAGGAATCTCCCAATAAAAATTGGTGATCCTTTCAACCCTTGTTCACCCACAAGCTTTTAACTTAGAAATTTGGATGATGAGATTCTTGATTGCTTCCATGTCTTGATGCTCAAATTGTCCTTTACCAGGGACATGGCTAAGTACTTAGATTTTACACTCTGCAGAGGTGGTGCACTTTCCCCACAAGACTTGGTTTCACCAAGACAAGATCTTTCAGAAGCCTTTCCTTAGACCAAATGGACGCGCTCCAACCTATCATTCCCACTACCACCAACTGTCCAAATGGCTAAGTTCTAGCAACCTATATGATCCAGGCAGAGCCCATAATGCCAAGTGGTTGCACTTGAAGCTTCTCAACACTTGACATCTCAAATCTCTTTGTTCTTGGGTGGCAATCCACAAGTGTGATACACAAGGTAAACCATAGCCATGGGCCTTGTGTAACCACTCAACCAAAAACCACCAAGCAATTACCATTCCACCCAGGTGATTCATTAACTTAGTTGTTTTATTAAACAAAAACTCAAGTCCTCAGACTTAGAAATTTTCCATAGTATGAATATATATTCCATCCTTGTTTTCTATTAGCTAAACTAAGCATGATAGTAGTAGGAATCTTAACTTAGGAAATTCTACTAAGGTTTCATCTACTAGGTTTTCCCATAGCATGGTTTATACTTAGCAAAATTCCATGCAAGTCCTACTTAGAAAAATCACTAATGCATAGTGAAAATAATGGGACAAAAGTATGAAGCATCACTTGCCTTTTTGGTAGAGGGTATAAGTTCACTCCTTGATCTTTGCAATGTTCACACACTTCAAGTCACTACAATTCAATCAAGCAAGCAATATTTCAATCTACCAATTCAAGCATTTCATCACATAAAATAACAAACAAAACAATACATGGAAGCATGCAAAAGGGTTGTTTTATTTGTAAAAGTGGTTTCTAATGGGTCATATACATTTGGATACACCTAATGGTCATTTTATAAAGTGGCAAAGTCATTTGCAAAAGGTTTCACTTTATAAACCATTTTCTAAACCAAGTCATTATTTTATGTGGTTTGAAAATGTCTTTAGTAAAGTAGTAGTTCTATAGGGTTCACCAAATACATTTTCAAATCATAAAACTTGGTGTTGGGGTCAGAGAGTTTGAAACAAAACATTTCCCAAAGGTTTTCTTCCAAAACCATTTTTAATAAATAAACCATACTTTTATTTGACTAGAATTGGTTTTAAATCCAAGATTCATTCTTTTGCATCACCAAATACAATTTTGAATCCACAAGGTGTTTCCTATGGTCAGTAGGTTCAAAACACACCATTTGCAAAAGATTTTATCCTCAAAATCATTTTAGAACAATTTTTATAATCTAAATAAGCATACACAAGTTTCTGCAAAAACAAACAAATTAACAGAAACTTTTTACTAAACAAATGGCATGGTTGGCTAGGGCTTGTTCCACTGATTCCATTGATATAAAGTTTGCAAAATTTGGACGTGTGGAAAAAAAGTTATAGAATTTACAAAATTTAATCTCTAATAGAACATAATTTCTGTTTTATATCAACTCTGGCCACGTGGTGAGTTCTGATTCGTCCATACCGCTTCGCTCGGATCGGCTACGGGGTGCGTTGGATCTAAGTGAGACTGAACGGTGTAGATTAGCTCGTACCCCTTCGTTAAGTGGATCTATCGTGTGCATAGGATCGTGATCTAACGGCTCACAGCGTATCAGCCAAGAACTGGCGGCGCTGCGGTGGCTACTGGCGGCGGAGCTGTCAGACGACGACGGTGGCGACGCTACAGGAGGCGAGGGGGAAAAGGGAGATGCTCACCGTGTTCACAACGTCGTGGGGAAGCTCAAGGTGTGGTTAGTTTGTCGAGGGGCGCTCTGGTTCGATGTGGATTGCTCACCGGAGTCCACACGGCGTCGGGCGTGCTCTGGTCGACGTTGGGGGCAGGGCTACAAGGCACAGGAGTGCGAGATAAGGGGTCCGTTAGACACGCGAGGGAAAGTAGAACCTGCGTGTGTCAACGAGAGGGGAAGGGGCGGACGGAAGCTACCTAGGGCACTCGCCGGAGTTGAAACAGACGGTGGCGGCGCTTGGAGTCGTTGTTGCCGAGGCTCAGGGGCACGCGCGAGCGAGCTGGCGATGCGGAAAGGTCCGCCAGGTGATGGGGATCACGGCTGGGTGCTCGAGGAGGCGAGTGGCGGCAGGGTACGGTCGGAATCAAGGGGAAAGCTCGTCGGAGCAGGGCGGGGTCTAGGCGCTAATTGGAGCGGCCTGGGGGCGTGTAGGTTCTGGCGACAGAGGGGAAATGGAGAGGAGAGGGAGACGTTTAAGGGAGCGTGGTTTCTGGGAGGAATCAAAGCCTCCATCAACGCGTAATCAACGCCGGAGTAACTGGCTGCAACGGCAGGGCGACGGGGTCGTGCTTGAAGACGATGAACAGGAGGGTGGGGCATGCTTGTCAGTGAGGAAGAGAGATAGGGAGAGGGGGTCCACGAGTCAGTGACTAAGTGGGTTTGCTTCTGGGTGAAAACGGTTCGCGAGTGGGGTAAGCAGATGGGCTGTGTTGTTGGGCTGTTGGGCCAGTTTAGTGGGTCGAGTCTGATTCCATTTTTTTTATTCTGTAATCTTTTTCTTTTTCTAATTGATTTTCTGTTAGGAAATTCAATCAAACAATTCAAACATCAAACAAATTCAAACTTCCACCACACTTTGCATTTGAGTTTGGTTCTGATTAACAACACAAAACCAAAGTCCAAAATAAAATAATAATTTTATTCTTTTTAAGATCTATTTAATAATTAAATAAAATAGATCTTAATCATTAAAATTGGATTTGTTTTATTTAAAATCTCCTTTTGAAATCTAAATATTATCAAAACCAAATCAGTAGGTTTTATTTGAAAATAAAATACTTGGAAAACTTGTTTACAATAAAATAACAAGTTTTAGGGTTTATTTAAAATGGGAAAAGTCTTCACTTTAATAAATTTGGTTTATTAATAAACTCTCATTATTTTATTTAAATAAACCTATACTCTTTTAATCAAAGCAAAACATTTTATTTCAAAAGCTTGGCCAAGGTTTAATTTGGCTCTATAAAATAATCCTTATTTATAAATCTACCTTTTCTTTTGAAAACCAAATCTTTTATTAAAAGATCCAAAAATAGTAATTCCAAATATTTTTAACTTTATTGTTTATTTAACTTTTTAAATCCCTTTAGGATTTTATTTGATCCAAATAGGTTTTGAAAGTTTCCAATTAGATTCAAAAAGTTTCTTCTCACCCTGAAAATCAACAAGGTTTTATTTTATTCATTTATTTTTCACATAACAAGATTTGGAAAATCTTGGGATGTGACAGGCTACCACCCTTAAAATAAATCTCGTCCCAAGATTTGGGAAGGCTAGGGGTTACAAGTTGGCTCAAAACAACTAGGGTACTACCACCCTTAAAAAAAATTCAACTAATTTACATCTTGGCTTGCTTGGGATCTTGATGTAACTTTCCTGGACAGAAGTTTGCATAGTGTCCTTTGTTTTCACACTTGAAACATGTGACAATGTTGAGGTCTTGAGGTGGCTTCTCTGGACAATATGATGCATAATGTCCTAGCTCTTTGCAGTGGTTGCACATCACTTGGCTAATATCCTTCCTCGTCTTGGGTTTCACTAGCTTTTGTTTGTCTTCTTGGCTCTTCTTCTTTTCTGGGCATTCACTGGCATAGTGTCCCATCTCTTTGCAATTGTAACATTGCAACTGGCTTTTGTCCTTCTTCTTCTTTTTGGGTCTTTCCAAAGCTAGGAGTTCTTCTAGTTCATGCTCTTCATACCTCACCTCAAAGGTGGGAAATATTTCTCTCTTCTTGGGGCAGTTGCTAGAGATATGACTTTCTTCTTCACAATTAGGGCATTGATCTTTATGCTCCTTGGATGTATGATCCTTGTCTCCACAAATATTGCAAGCTTGGGTTCCTTCTAGAATAACACCTTTGTCATCCTTGTTGTCATAAACTCCTTTGGAAGAGTTGTCTCCAATGTTGATCATTTGAGTAACCAATCCTTGCAACAATTGGGATTGAAGTTTCAAAATCCTTTGTATGGCTGGGTCTAGTCCATTGTTATTGGCTAAAAGCTGAGTTGTCTCTTGTCTCAACTGGTTTTGGGTTGCTATAAGTTCTCTCATGTTGTCCTCTTGGTTGTTGTTGTCATCAACCTTGATGTTGGAGTCTCTTGGAGTAGTCATCTGGTTGGGTTGAATTGAGATTAGAATAGGCAAAAGATTTCTAAGGAAGTAATTCTAATCACACACATCACAATTCACACAAGCAATGTGCAAGCAATCACAAACAAACATTTCACTCAAACAACAAAGTTTCAAGCATATTTTAGGCAAACAAAAATATTTTTGTTACACCACATAAGTTGGTGGGTTTGACTTAAACATAATATGGTGGTCCATCTATATGGTTCACTTGTGATCTTTCCATTCTTCTTGGTTGATTCTTTTTGAACAAGGTCTTTGTATCCTTGGAGAAAATTCCTTGGTCACAAAACTTCAAAGGTGATGATGGCTCCTTCTAAGTTGTGTTTCCTTAGTCTTAAAGTCTTTGAGAAACATTTCTTGTCTCACTTGTCCTTAGTGATATCCAAGATTGAAGTCCTTGGTGAAAATGTTGAAGATGTTGAAGTCATTAGAGTTGAAGATGTTGAAGTCATTAGAGTTGATGAAGTCCTTTGCACATGATGGAGTCTTTGGTCATGGTTGAGGCTTTGTCCATCAAGTTTGAAATAGAAGAGATGTAGAATCAAAACCAAAATGGTTTGAGGAAAGAGTTTACAAGATTGTTTGTAAATAAGTTTTGGAACAAATACAACTCCTATTTTTTAAGGGGTTTTGTCCAATCCTAGGGTTACAAATCCTACAGGCAACACAATGCTCTGATACCATCTATAAGGTTCCCAACCTTTAATAAGGTAGAGTCCCCTGTGTTTACAATGCTAGTCCCTGGATCAATAGCTAGCATCCACAGTTAAGATGTAATATCAAGAAACAAAGGTCATAATACAACTTTATAACCAGGAATAAAATAATTCATTACATCTTACATAGCTCATTTGGCTATTACATTACATTGCAGCAGGATAACTATAAGCATGGGGTCCTTTATCTTCAAGGTGCCACATGCAAACATGTTGGTTGTAGACTTTGTAATCCTAATCAACACACTTCACTAAATCAATCAACCTGCAACATAACAAGTTACAGCCATAAGGGTCAATACATTTGAATTGTATTGGCAAGTGATACTATGGTAGTCTAGTGGAGTCTATCATCTATATGCATTTGGCTAAGTGGATCTTAGGCTTGCTTTGATCAAAATAGATTTTCCTTATCATTTGAAAACACTAAGTTTTTGCTTTGACAAAATCTTTTCCCAAGGAATCTCCCAAAAAAAATTGGTGATCCTTTCAACCCTTGTTCACCCACAAGCTTTTAACTTAGAAATTTGGATGATGAGATTCTTGATTGCTTCCATGTCTTGATGCTCAAATTGTCCTTTACCAGGGACATGGCTAAGTACTTAGATTTTACACTCTGCAGAGGTGGTGCACTTTCCCCACAAGACTTGGTTTCACCAAGACAAGATCTTTCAGAAGCCTTTCCTTAGACCAAATGGACGCGCTCCAACCTATCATTCCCACTACCACCAACTGTCCAAATGGCTAAGTTCTAGCAACCTATATGATCCAGGCAGAGCCCATAATGCCAAGTGGTTGCACTTGAAGCTTCTCAACACTTGACATCTCAAATCTCTTTGTTCTTGGGTGGCAATCCACAAGTGTGATACACAAGGTAAACCATAGCCATGGGCCTTGTGTAACCACTCAACCAAAAACCACCAAGCAATTACCATTCCACCCAGGTGATTCATTAACTTAGTTGTTTTATTAAACAAAAACTCAAGTCCTCAGACTTAGAAATTTTCCATAGTATGAATATATATTCCATCCTTGTTTTCTATTAGCTAAACTAAGCATGATAGTAGTAGGAATCTTAACTTAGGAAATTCTACTAAGGTTTCATCTACTAGGTTTTCCCATAGCATGGTTTATACTTAGCAAAATTCCATGCAAGTCCTACTTAGAAAAATCACTAATGCATAGTGAAAATAATGGGACAAAAGTATGAAGCATCACTTGCCTTTTTGGTAGAGGGTATAAGTTCACTCCTTGATCTTTGCAATGTTCACACACTTCAAGTCACTACAATTCAATCAAGCAAGCAATATTTCAATCTACCAATTCAAGCATTTCATCACATAAAATAACAAACAAAACAATACATGGAAGCATGCAAAAGGGTTGTTTTATTTGTAAAAGTGGTTTCTAATGGGTCATATACATTTGGATACACCTAATGGTCATTTTATAAAGTGGCAAAGTCATTTGCAAAAGGTTTCACTTTATAAACCATTTTCTAAACCAAGTCATTATTTTATGTGGTTTGAAAATGTCTTTAGTAAAGTAGTAGTTCTATAGGGTTCACCAAATACATTTTCAAATCATAAAACTTGGTGTTGGGGTCAGAGAGTTTGAAACAAAACATTTCCCAAAGGTTTTCTTCCAAAACCATTTTTAATAAATAAACCATACTTTTATTTGACTAGAATTGGTTTTAAATCCAAGATTCATTCTTTTGCATCACCAAATACAATTTTGAATCCACAAGGTGTTTCCTATGGTCAGTAGGTTCAAAACACACCATTTGCAAAAGATTTTATCCTCAAAATCATTTTAGAACAATTTTTATAATCTAAATAAGCATACACAAGTTTCTGCAAAAACAAACAAATTAACAGAAACTTTTTACTAAACAAATGGCATGGTTGGCTAGGGCTTGTTCCACTGATTCCATTGATATAAAGTTTGCAAAATTTGGACGTGTGGAAAAAAAGTTATAGAATTTACAAAATTTAATCTCTAATAGAACATAATTTCTGTTTTATATCAACTCTGGCCACGTGGTGAGTTCTGATTCGTCCATACCGCTTCGCTCGGATCGGCTACGGGGTGCGTTGGATCTAAGTGAGACTGAACGGTGTAGATTAGCTCGTACCCCTTCGTTAAGTGGATCTATCGTGTGCATAGGATCGTGATCTAACGGCTCACAGCGTATCAGCCAAGAACTGGCGGCGCTGCGGTGGCTACTGGCGGCGGAGCTGTCAGACGACGACGGTGGCGACGCTACAGGAGGCGAGGGGGAAAAGGGAGATGCTCACCGTGTTCACAACGTCGTGGGGAAGCTCAAGGTGTGGTTAGTTTGTCGAGGGGCGCTCTGGTTCGATGTGGATTGCTCACCGGAGTCCACACGGCGTCGGGCGTGCTCTGGTCGACGTTGGGGGCAGGGCTACAAGGCACAGGAGTGCGAGATAAGGGGTCCGTTAGACACGCGAGGGAAAGTAGAACCTGCGTGTGTCAACGAGAGGGGAAGGGGCGGACGGAAGCTACCTAGGGCACTCGCCGGAGTTGAAACAGACGGTGGCGGCGCTTGGAGTCGTTGTTGCCGAGGCTCAGGGGCACGCGCGAGCGAGCTGGCGATGCGGAAAGGTCCGCCAGGTGATGGGGATCACGGCTGGGTGCTCGAGGAGGCGAGTGGCGGCAGGGTACGGTCGGAATCAAGGGGAAAGCTCGTCGGAGCAGGGCGGGGTCTAGGCGCTAATTGGAGCGGCCTGGGGGCGTGTAGGTTCTGGCGACAGAGGGGAAATGGAGAGGAGAGGGAGACGTTTAAGGGAGCGTGGTTTCTGGGAGGAATCAAAGCCTCCATCAACGCGTAATCAACGCCGGAGTAACTGGCTGCAACGGCAGGGCGACGGGGTCGTGCTTGAAGACGATGAACAGGAGGGTGGGGCATGCTTGTCAGTGAGGAAGAGAGATAGGGAGAGGGGGTCCACGAGTCAGTGACTAAGTGGGTTTGCTTCTGGGTGAAAACGGTTTGCGAGTGGGGTAAGCAGATGGGCTGTGTTGTTGGGCTGTTGGGCCAGTTTAGTGGGTCGAGTCTGATTCCATTTTTTTTATTCTGTAATCTTTTTCTTTTTCTAATTGATTTTCTGTTAGGAAATTCAATCAAACAATTCAAACATCAAACAAATTCAAACTTCCACCACACTTTGCATTTGAGTTTGGTTCTGATTAACAACACAAAACCAAAGTCCAAAATAAAATAATAATTTTATTCTTTTTAAGATCTATTTAATAATTAAATAAAATAGATCTTAATCATTAAAATTGGATTTGTTTTATTTAAAATCTCCTTTTGAAATCTAAATATTATCAAAACCAAATCAGTAGGTTTTATTTGAAAATAAAATACTTGGAAAACTTGTTTACAATAAAATAACAAGTTTTAGGGTTTATTTAAAATGGGAAAAGTCTTCACTTTAATAAATTTGGTTTATTAATAAACTCTCATTATTTTATTTAAATAAACCTATACTCTTTTAATCAAAGCAAAACATTTTATTTCAAAAGCTTGGCCAAGGTTTAATTTGGCTCTATAAAATAATCCTTATTTATAAATCTACCTTTTCTTTTGAAAACCAAATCTTTTATTAAAAGATCCAAAAATAGTAATTCCAAATATTTTTAACTTTATTGTTTATTTAACTTTTTAAATCCCTTTAGGATTTTATTTGATCCAAATAGGTTTTGAAAGTTTCCAATTAGATTCAAAAAGTTTCTTCTCACCCTGAAAATCAACAAGGTTTTATTTTATTCATTTATTTTTCACATAACAAGATTTGGAAAATCTTGGGATGTGACAGGCTACCACCCTTAAAATAAATCTCGTCCCAAGATTTGGGAAGGCTAGGGGTTACAAGTTGGCTCAAAACAACTAGGGTACTACCACCCTTAAAAAAAATTCAACTAATTTACATCTTGGCTTGCTTGGGATCTTGATGTAACTTTCCTGGACAGAAGTTTGCATAGTGTCCTTTGTTTTCACACTTGAAACATGTGACAATGTTGAGGTCTTGAGGTGGCTTCTCTGGACAATATGATGCATAATGTCCTAGCTCTTTGCAGTGGTTGCACATCACTTGGCTAATATCCTTCCTCGTCTTGGGTTTCACTAGCTTTTGTTTGTCTTCTTGGCTCTTCTTCTTTTCTGGGCATTCACTGGCATAGTGTCCCATCTCTTTGCAATTGTAACATTGCAACTGGCTTTTGTCCTTCTTCTTCTTTTTGGGTCTTTCCAAAGCTAGGAGTTCTTCTAGTTCATGCTCTTCATACCTCACCTCAAAGGTGGGAAATATTTCTCTCTTCTTGGGGCAGTTGCTAGAGATATGACTTTCTTCTTCACAATTAGGGCATTGATCTTTATGCTCCTTGGATGTATGATCCTTGTCTCCACAAATATTGCAAGCTTGGGTTCCTTCTAGAATAACACCTTTGTCATCCTTGTTGTCATAAACTCCTTTGGAAGAGTTGTCTCCAATGTTGATCATTTGAGTAACCAATCCTTGCAACAATTGGGATTGAAGTTTCAAAATCCTTTGTATGGCTGGGTCTAGTCCATTGTTATTGGCTAAAAGCTGAGTTGTCTCTTGTCTCAACTGGTTTTGGGTTGCTATAAGTTCTCTCATGTTGTCCTCTTGGTTGTTGTTGTCATCAACCTTGATGTTGGAGTCTCTTGGAGTAGTCATCTGGTTGGGTTGAATTGAGATTAGAATAGGCAAAAGATTTCTAAGGAAGTAATTCTAATCACACACATCACAATTCACACAAGCAATGTGCAAGCAATCACAAACAAACATTTCACTCAAACAACAAAGTTTCAAGCATATTTTTAGGCAAACAAAAATATTTTTGTTACACCACATAAGTTGGTGGGTTTGACTTAAACATAATATGGTGGTCCATCTATATGGTTCACTTGTGATCTTTCCATTCTTCTTGGTTGATTCTTTTTGAACAAGGTCTTTGTATCCTTGGAGAAAATTCCTTGGTCACAAAACTTCAAAGGTGATGATGGCTCCTTCTAAGTTGTGTTTCCTTAGTCTTAAAGTCTTTGAGAAACATTTCTTGTCTCACTTGTCCTTAGTGATATCCAAGATTGAAGTCCTTGGTGAAAATGTTGAAGATGTTGAAGTCATTAGAGTTGAAGATGTTGAAGTCATTAGAGTTGATGAAGTCCTTTGCACATGATGGAGTCTTTGGTCATGGTTGAGGCTTTGTCCATCAAGTTTGAAATAGAAGAGATGTAGAATCAAAACCAAAATGGTTTGAGGAAAGAGTTTACAAGATTGTTTGTAAATAAGTTTTGGAACAAATACAACTCCTATTTTTTAAGGGGTTTTGTCCAATCCTAGGGTTACAAATCCTACAGGCAACACAATGCTCTGATACCATCTATAAGGTTCCCAACCTTTAATAAGGTAGAGTCCCCTGTGTTTACAATGCTAGTCCCTGGATCAATAGCTAGCATCCACAGTTAAGATGTAATATCAAGAAACAAAGGTCATAATACAACTTTATAACCAGGAATAAAATAATTCATTACATCTTACATAGCTCATTTGGCTATTACATTACATTGCAGCAGGATAACTATAAGCATGGGGTCCTTTATCTTCAAGGTGCCACATGCAAACATGTTGGTTGTAGACTTTGTAATCCTAATCAACACACTTCACTAAATCAATCAACCTGCAACATAACAAGTTACAGCCATAAGGGTCAATACATTTGAATTGTATTGGCAAGTGATACTATGGTAGTCTAGTGGAGTCTATCATCTATATGCATTTGGCTAAGTGGAGCTTAGGCTTGCTTTGATCAAAATAGATTTTCCTTATCATTTGAAAACACTAAGTTTTTGCTTTGACAAAATCTTTTCCCAAGGAATCTCCCAAAAAAAATTGGTGATCCTTTCAACCCTTGTTCACCCACAAGCTTTTAACTTAGAAATTTGGATGATGAGATTCTTGATTGCTTCCATGTCTTGATGCTCAAATTGTCCTTTACCAGGGACATGGCTAAGTACTTAGATTTTACACTCTGCAGAGGTGGTGCACTTTCCCCACAAGACTTGGTTTCACCAAGACAAGATCTTTCAGAAGCCTTTCCTTAGACCAAATGGACGCGCTCCAACCTATCATTCCCACTACCACCAACTGTCCAAATGGCTAAGTTCTAGCAACCTATATGATCCAGGCAGAGCCCATAATGCCAAGTGGTTGCACTTGAAGCTTCTCAACACTTGACATCTCAAATCTCTTTGTTCTTGGGTGGCAATCCACAAGTGTGATACACAAGGTAAACCATAGCCATGGGCCTTGTGTAACCACTCAACCAAAAACCACCAAGCAATTACCATTCCACCCAGGTGATTCATTAACTTAGTTGTTTTATTAAACAAAAACTCAAGTCCTCAGACTTAGAAATTTTCCATAGTATGAATATATATTCCATCCTTGTTTTCTATTAGCTAAACTAAGCATGATAGTAGTAGGAATCTTAACTTAGGAAATTCTACTAAGGTTTCATCTACTAGGTTTTCCCATAGCATGGTTTATACTTAGCAAAATTCCATGCAAGTCCTACTTAGAAAAATCACTAATGCATAGTGAAAATAATGGGACAAAAGTATGAAGCATCACTTGCCTTTTTGGTAGAGGGTATAAGTTCACTCCTTGATCTTTGCAATGTTCACACACTTCAAGTCACTACAATTCAATCAAGCAAGCAATATTTCAATCTACCAATTCAAGCATTTCATCACATAAAATAACAAACAAAACAATACATGGAAGCATGCAAAAGGGTTGTTTTATTTGTAAAAGTGGTTTCTAATGGGTCATATACATTTGGATACACCTAATGGTCATTTTATAAAGTGGCAAAGTCATTTGCAAAAGGTTTCACTTTATAAACCATTTTCTAAACCAAGTCATTATTTTATGTGGTTTGAAAATGTCTTTAGTAAAGTAGTAGTTCTATAGGGTTCACCAAATACATTTTCAAATCATAAAACTTGGTGTTGGGGTCAGAGAGTTTGAAACAAAACATTTCCCAAAGGTTTTCTTCCAAAACCATTTTTAATAAATAAACCATACTTTTATTTGACTAGAATTGGTTTTAAATCCAAGATTCATTCTTTTGCATCACCAAATACAATTTTGAATCCACAAGGTGTTTCCTATGGTCAGTAGGTTCAAAACACACCATTTGCAAAAGATTTTATCCTCAAAATCATTTTAGAACAATTTTTATAATCTAAATAAGCATACACAAGTTTCTGCAAAAACAAACAAATTAACAGAAACTTTTTACTAAACAAATGGCATGGTTGGCTAGGGCTTGTTCCACTGATTCCATTGATATAAAGTTTGCAAAATTTGGACGTGTGGAAAAAAAGTTATAGAATTTACAAAATTTAATCTCTAATAGAACATAATTTCTGTTTTATATCAACTCTGGCCACGTGGTGAGTTCTGATTCGTCCATACCGCTTCGCTCGGATCGGCTACGGGGTGCGTTGGATCTAAGTGAGACTGAACGGTGTAGATTAGCTCGTACCCCTTCGTTAAGTGGATCTATCGTGTGCATAGGATCGTGATCTAACGGCTCACAGCGTATCAGCCAAGAACTGGCGGCGCTGCGGTGGCTACTGGCGGCGGAGCTGTCAGACGACGACGGTGGCGACGCTACAGGAGGCGAGGGGGAAAAGGGAGATGCTCACCGTGTTCACAACGTCGTGGGGAAGCTCAAGGTGTGGTTAGTTTGTCGAGGGGCGCTCTGGTTCGATGTGGATTGCTCACCGGAGTCCACACGGCGTCGGGCGTGCTCTGGTCGACGTTGGGGGCAGGGCTACAAGGCACAGGAGTGCGAGATAAGGGGTCCGTTAGACACGCGAGGGAAAGTAGAACCTGCGTGTGTCAACGAGAGGGGAAGGGGCGGACGGAAGCTACCTAGGGCACTCGCCGGAGTTGAAACAGACGGTGGCGGCGCTTGGAGTCGTTGTTGCCGAGGCTCAGGGGCACGCGCGAGCGAGCTGGCGATGCGGAAAGGTCCGCCAGGTGATGGGGATCACGGCTGGGTGCTCGAGGAGGCGAGTGGCGGCAGGGTACGGTCGGAATCAAGGGGAAAGCTCGTCGGAGCAGGGCGGGGTCTAGGCGCTAATTGGAGCGGCCTGGGGGCGTGTAGGTTCTGGCGACAGAGGGGAAATGGAGAGGAGAGGGAGACGTTTAAGGGAGCGTGGTTTCTGGGAGGAATCAAAGCCTCCATCAACGCGTAATCAACGCCGGAGTAACTGGCTGCAACGGCAGGGCGACGGGGTCGTGCTTGAAGACGATGAACAGGAGGGTGGGGCATGCTTGTCAGTGAGGAAGAGAGATAGGGAGAGGGGGTCCACGAGTCAGTGACTAAGTGGGTTTGCTTCTGGGTGAAAACGGTTTGCGAGTGGGGTAAGCAGATGGGCTGTGTTGTTGGGCTGTTGGGCCAGTTTAGTGGGTCGAGTCTGATTCCATTTTTTTTATTCTGTAATCTTTTTCTTTTTCTAATTGATTTTCTGTTAGGAAATTCAATCAAACAATTCAAACATCAAACAAATTCAAACTTCCACCACACTTTGCATTTGAGTTTGGTTCTGATTAACAACACAAAACCAAAGTCCAAAATAAAATAATAATTTTATTCTTTTTAAGATCTATTTAATAATTAAATAAAATAGATCTTAATCATTAAAATTGGATTTGTTTTATTTAAAATCTCCTTTTGAAATCTAAATATTATCAAAACCAAATCAGTAGGTTTTATTTGAAAATAAAATACTTGGAAAACTTGTTTACAATAAAATAACAAGTTTTAGGGTTTATTTAAAATGGGAAAAGTCTTCACTTTAATAAATTTGGTTTATTAATAAACTCTCATTATTTTATTTAAATAAACCTATACTCTTTTAATCAAAGCAAAACATTTTATTTCAAAAGCTTGGCCAAGGTTTAATTTGGCTCTATAAAATAATCCTTATTTATAAATCTACCTTTTCTTTTGAAAACCAAATCTTTTATTAAAAGATCCAAAAATAGTAATTCCAAATATTTTTAACTTTATTGTTTATTTAACTTTTTAAATCCCTTTAGGATTTTATTTGATCCAAATAGGTTTTGAAAGTTTCCAATTAGATTCAAAAAGTTTCTTCTCACCCTGAAAATCAACAAGGTTTTATTTTATTCATTTATTTTTCACATAACAAGATTTGGAAAATCTTGGGATGTGACAGGCTACCACCCTTAAAATAAATCTCGTCCCAAGATTTGGGAAGGCTAGGGGTTACAAGTTGGCTCAAAACAACTAGGGTACTACCACCCTTAAAAAAAATTCAACTAATTTACATCTTGGCTTGCTTGGGATCTTGATGTAACTTTCCTGGACAGAAGTTTGCATAGTGTCCTTTGTTTTCACACTTGAAACATGTGACAATGTTGAGGTCTTGAGGTGGCTTCTCTGGACAATATGATGCATAATGTCCTAGCTCTTTGCAGTGGTTGCACATCACTTGGCTAATATCCTTCCTCGTCTTGGGTTTCACTAGCTTTTGTTTGTCTTCTTGGCTCTTCTTCTTTTCTGGGCATTCACTGGCATAGTGTCCCATCTCTTTGCAATTGTAACATTGCAACTGGCTTTTGTCCTTCTTCTTCTTTTTGGGTCTTTCCAAAGCTAGGAGTTCTTCTAGTTCATGCTCTTCATACCTCACCTCAAAGGTGGGAAATATTTCTCTCTTCTTGGGGCAGTTGCTAGAGATATGACTTTCTTCTTCACAATTAGGGCATTGATCTTTATGCTCCTTGGATGTATGATCCTTGTCTCCACAAATATTGCAAGCTTGGGTTCCTTCTAGAATAACACCTTTGTCATCCTTGTTGTCATAAACTCCTTTGGAAGAGTTGTCTCCAATGTTGATCATTTGAGTAACCAATCCTTGCAACAATTGGGATTGAAGTTTCAAAATCCTTTGTATGGCTGGGTCTAGTCCATTGTTATTGGCTAAAAGCTGAGTTGTCTCTTGTCTCAACTGGTTTTGGGTTGCTATAAGTTCTCTCATGTTGTCCTCTTGGTTGTTGTTGTCATCAACCTTGATGTTGGAGTCTCTTGGAGTAGTCATCTGGTTGGGTTGAATTGAGATTAGAATAGGCAAAAGATTTCTAAGGAAGTAATTCTAATCACACACATCACAATTCACACAAGCAATGTGCAAGCAATCACAAACAAACATTTCACTCAAACAACAAAGTTTCAAGCATATTTTTAGGCAAACAAAAATATTTTTGTTACACCACATAAGTTGGTGGGTTTGACTTAAACATAATATGGTGGTCCATCTATATGGTTCACTTGTGATCTTTCCATTCTTCTTGGTTGATTCTTTTTGAACAAGGTCTTTGTATCCTTGGAGAAAATTCCTTGGTCACAAAACTTCAAAGGTGATGATGGCTCCTTCTAAGTTGTGTTTCCTTAGTCTTAAAGTCTTTGAGAAACATTTCTTGTCTCACTTGTCCTTAGTGATATCCAAGATTGAAGTCCTTGGTGAAAATGTTGAAGATGTTGAAGTCATTAGAGTTGAAGATGTTGAAGTCATTAGAGTTGATGAAGTCCTTTGCACATGATGGAGTCTTTGGTCATGGTTGAGGCTTTGTCCATCAAGTTTGAAATAGAAGAGATGTAGAATCAAAACCAAAATGGTTTGAGGAAAGAGTTTACAAGATTGTTTGTAAATAAGTTTTGGAACAAATACAACTCCTATTTTTTAAGGGGTTTTGTCCAATCCTAGGGTTACAAATCCTACAGGCAACACAATGCTCTGATACCATCTATAAGGTTCCCAACCTTTAATAAGGTAGAGTCCCCTGTGTTTACAATGCTAGTCCCTGGATCAATAGCTAGCATCCACAGTTAAGATGTAATATCAAGAAACAAAGGTCATAATACAACTTTATAACCAGGAATAAAATAATTCATTACATCTTACATAGCTCATTTGGCTATTACATTACATTGCAGCAGGATAACTATAAGCATGGGGTCCTTTATCTTCAAGGTGCCACATGCAAACATGTTGGTTGTAGACTTTGTAATCCTAATCAACACACTTCACTAAATCAATCAACCTGCAACATAACAAGTTACAGCCATAAGGGTCAATACATTTGAATTGTATTGGCAAGTGATACTATGGTAGTCTAGTGGAGTCTATCATCTATATGCATTTGGCTAAGTGGAGCTTAGGCTTGCTTTGATCAAAATAGATTTTCCTTATCATTTGAAAACACTAAGTTTTTGCTTTGACAAAATCTTTTCCCAAGGAATCTCCCAAAAAAAATTGGTGATCCTTTCAACCCTTGTTCACCCACAAGCTTTTAACTTAGAAATTTGGATGATGAGATTCTTGATTGCTTCCATGTCTTGATGCTCAAATTGTCCTTTACCAGGGACATGGCTAAGTACTTAGATTTTACACTCTGCAGAGGTGGTGCACTTTCCCCACAAGACTTGGTTTCACCAAGACAAGATCTTTCAGAAGCCTTTCCTTAGACCAAATGGACGCGCTCCAACCTATCATTCCCACTACCACCAACTGTCCAAATGGCTAAGTTCTAGCAACCTATATGATCCAGGCAGAGCCCATAATGCCAAGTGGTTGCACTTGAAGCTTCTCAACACTTGACATCTCAAATCTCTTTGTTCTTGGGTGGCAATCCACAAGTGTGATACACAAGGTAAACCATAGCCATGGGCCTTGTGTAACCACTCAACCAAAAACCACCAAGCAATTACCATTCCACCCAGGTGATTCATTAACTTAGTTGTTTTATTAAACAAAAACTCAAGTCCTCAGACTTAGAAATTTTCCATAGTATGAATATATATTCCATCCTTGTTTTCTATTAGCTAAACTAAGCATGATAGTAGTAGGAATCTTAACTTAGGAAATTCTACTAAGGTTTCATCTACTAGGTTTTCCCATAGCATGGTTTATACTTAGCAAAATTCCATGCAAGTCCTACTTAGAAAAATCACTAATGCATAGTGAAAATAATGGGACAAAAGTATGAAGCATCACTTGCCTTTTTGGTAGAGGGTATAAGTTCACTCCTTGATCTTTGCAATGTTCACACACTTCAAGTCACTACAATTCAATCAAGCAAGCAATATTTCAATCTACCAATTCAAGCATTTCATCACATAAAATAACAAACAAAACAATACATGGAAGCATGCAAAAGGGTTGTTTTATTTGTAAAAGTGGTTTCTAATGGGTCATATACATTTGGATACACCTAATGGTCATTTTATAAAGTGGCAAAGTCATTTGCAAAAGGTTTCACTTTATAAACCATTTTCTAAACCAAGTCATTATTTTATGTGGTTTGAAAATGTCTTTAGTAAAGTAGTAGTTCTATAGGGTTCACTAAATACATTTTCAAATCATAAAACTTGGTGTTGGGGTCAGAGAGTTTGAAACAAAACATTTCCCAAAGGTTTTCTTCCAAAACCATTTTTAATAAATAAACCATATTTTTATTTGACTAGAATTGGTTTTAAATCCAAGATTCATTCTTTTGCATCACCAAATACAATTTTGAATCCACAAGGTGTTTCCTATGGTCAGTAGGTTCAAAACACACCATTTGCAAAAGATTTTATCCTCAAAATCATTTTAGAACAATTTTTATAATCTAAATAAGCATACACAAGTTTCTGCAAAAACAAACAAATTAACAGAAACTTTTTACTAAACAAATGGCATGGTTGGCTAGGGCTTGTTCCACTGATTCCATTGATATAAAGTTTGCAAAATTTGGACGTGTGGAACAAAAGTTATAGAATTTACAAAATTGAATCTCTAATAGAACATAATTTCTGTTTTAAATCAACTCTAGCCACGTGGTGAGTTCTGATTCGTCCATACCGCTTCGCTCGGATCGGCTACGGGGTGCGTTGGATCTAAGTGAGACTGAACGGTGTAGATTAGCTCGTACCCCTTTGTTAAGTGGATCTATCGTGTGCATAGGATCGTGATCTAACGGCTCACAGCTTATCAGCCAAGAACTGGCGGCGCTGCGGTGGCTACTGGCGGCGGAGCTGTCAGACGACGATGGTGGCGACGCTACAGGAGGCGAGGGGGAAAAGGGAGATGCTCACCGTGTTCGCAACATCGTGGGGAAGCTCAAGGTGTGGTCAGTTTGTCGAGGGGCGCTCTGGTCCGATGTGGATTGCTCACCGGAGTCCACACGGCGTCGGGCGTGCTCTGGTCGATGTTGGGGGCAGGGCTACAAGGCACAGGAGAGCGAGATAAGGGGTCCGTTAGACGCGCGAGGGAAAGTAGAACCTGCGTGTGTTAACGAGAGGGTAAGGGGCGGACGGAAGCTACCTAGGGCACTCGCCGGAGTTGAAACAGACGGTGGCGGCGCTTGGAGTCGTTGTTGCCGAGGCTCAGGGGCACGCGCGAGCGAGCTGGCAATGCGGAAAGGTCCGCCAGGTGATGGGGATCATGGCTGGGTGCTCGAGGAGGCGAGGGGCGGCAGGGTACGACCGGAATCGAGGGGAAAGCTCGTCGGAGCAGGGCGGGGTCTAGGCGCTAATTGGAGCGGCCTGGGGGCGTGTAGGTCTGGCGACAGAGGGGAAATGGAGAGGAGAGGGAGACGTTTAAGGGAGCGTGGTTTCTGGGAGGAATCAAAGCCTCCATCAACGCGTAATCAACGCCGGAGTAACTGGCTGCAACGGCAGGGCGACGGGGTCGTGCTTGAAGACGATGAACATGAGGGTGGGGCATGCTTGTCAGTGAGGAAGAGAGATAGGGAGAGGGGGTCCACGAGTCAGTGACTAAGTGGGTTTGCTTCTGGGTGAAAACGGTTTGCGAGTGGGGTAAGCAGATGGGCTGTGTTATTGGGCTGTTGGGCCAGTTTAGTGGGTCGAGTCTGATTCCATTTTTTTTATTCTGTAATCTTTTTCTTTTTCTAACTGATTTTCTGTTTTGAAATTCAATCAAACAATTCAAACATCAAACAAATTCAAACTTCCACCACACTTTGCATTTGAGTTTGGTTCTGTTTAACAACACAAAACCAAAGTCCAAAATAAAATAATAATTTTATTCTTTTTAAGATCTATTTAATAATTAAATAAAATAGATCTTAATCATTAAAATTGGATTTGTTTTATTTAAAATCTCCTTTTGAAATCTAAATATTATCAAAACCAAATCAGTAGGTTTTATTTGAAAATAAAATACTTGGAAAACTTGTTTAAAATAAAATAACAAGTTTTAGGGTTTATTTAAAATGGGAAAAGTCTTCACTTTAATAAATTTGGTTTATTAATAAACTCTCATTATTTTATTTAAATAAACCTTTACTCTTTTAATCAAAGCAAAACATTTTATTTCAAAAGCTTGGCCAAGGTTTAATTTGGCTCTATAAAATAATCCTTATTTATAAATCTACCTTTTCTTTTGAAAACCAAATCTTTTATTAAAAGATCCAAAAATAGTAATTCCAAATATTTTTAACTTTATTGTTTATTTAACTTTTTAAATCCCTTTAGGATTTTATTTGATCCAAATAGGTTTTGAAAGTTTCCAATTGGATTCAAAAAGTTTCTTCTCACCCTAAAAATCAACAAGGTTTTATTTTATTCATTTATTTTTCACATAACAAGATTTGGAAAATCTTGGGATGTGACAACCCTGTTGTTAATAACATCTCTATGTTCATGATCAGGAAACCATGATCATATATTAACCAACAAGCTAGTTTAACAAGATGCTTTACTAGGGACTCTTTTATGTTTACAAATCACACAAGTATTAATGTTTCCGATTAATACAAATATAGCATGGTATGTAAACATTTATCATAAGTATGAAGATATGATAATAACCACTTTATTATTGCCTCTTGGGCATATCTCCAACAGTCTCCCACTTGCACTAGAGTCAATAATCTAGTTTCAAACCTTTGTGTATTCAACACCTATGGCTTTCTGGTGTCGTATGTACACGATTGCTAGTGGTCAACTGATCTCCGGATCTGACACTTCCAGGTCCGTGTGTAATTGCATGTCTTTGCGTCTCTACGCATCACTCATTCTCTAATGAGATGGCTTTGTACAAATTTGGTCCTTTGGTGTGACCTTTAGTTCTTTGGGGTTAAAACATGTTGATAATATTGTCGTACAATATATCTTCATAGCATTATCCCTGTTGTGAACTACACCTAGTTTGATAACAAACTACTTGACACAAATGCCCTATTTTGCTGCTATAATAGCAATTATATACTTAGCCCTTTTGTTGTAGTATCTGTCACAATATCTTAACTTTGGAACTCATAAAAATTCATTATGGAACTCTCATTCCATCATATTGTGCCACCCTTAGTTTAGATTGAGATAAAGTTAATTTGTACTTTGTGACAAAACTAGTATCAATGTAATTCATTTACAATGAACTATCCATCTATTTGTCACTTCTACAAAATGATATATTCTTAGTTCTTTTACAAGATCATAAGAATATCTTTACTATCGTCCAATAATCATCTTATGAATCATTCTGGTATATGCTCATAACATTTAGAGTATAGGACATATCTGGATTTGTACATATCACAACATGATTGATATAAATACTCTTTGTGATTTCATACATCAAGTATCAATCTATACTTGAATCTTTGTTTCACTTACCAAGTGTCAATACACTTGAATATATCATCAATATTGAACTCATTCAATCCTTTCTGTGCGACAAGAACCTTTCTTGTAGTTTCTATATTGAACTCATTCAATATATCATCTATGTACTTTTGGCACAACCATATTAGCATCTATTGATGCCAAATATTTGGGTTTTGCCTAAGTCTTTCATCGAGATGAAATTCTTATCCTGTGTTAATAAAAGATACATCATTTCCAATCAACAATATGTCTTCCAAATAATGTATTAGAAATATGTCTTAGCGCTCCCACTTAATTTCTTGCAAGTGCAAGCATCTTGATCGTCTCCGATGAAATTAAACTCTTTTAACAGTTTCATCATAGTGAAGATTCGAACTCCGCGATGCTTACTTCAACCATTCAAGTTTTCATATGCTTTTAGCATCCTTTGAATTAACAAAACCCTTTGGACCGTGTCATGCACACGTCTTAGGTAACCATTCTTATAGAAGAACTTGTTTTGTTTATTCAACTATCATATAACAAAATTATATGTAGTGGTTGCTACATTAATCTGGTTAGACTAAATATCGCTTAATGAAAGATCAGATCTTGTCATAGTCAACTCTTTGAACATTATCGTGAACTCTTTCCTGACATGTCGATAACTTCATAGATGTGAAACATCCATGTCAATTTCTTTATAGATCCAGATATGACTGTAAGGTCTTGTACCTTTCCAGAGGGTCTTTCAAGTTCAAAGCTTGATCTTTCGTATATGGAACTATCACGGATTTTATGGCTTCAAGCCATTTGACGGAGTCAGGGCCCATCATCGCTTCTTTGCATGTAGTCGGATCATTATTGTCAAATAATGATTTAACTCTCAAATCTTGGTATTTGATTGTTTACCCGACCTACTTGTTTCAATAGGAACTTAGACCTCTATGACCACAACCTTTGAGGCACGTGAGCCATGAGCATTGTTGTTGCCTCCGGAACACTTTTTGGCACTGCGCAACTTTCCACATATAGCTAAGGTTCCTTTAACCTTATCAAAGTTCTATTGTCCTCCCACTTAACTTTTCACGGAAAATTCCTTCTCAAAGAAACTTGACGTTCTAAGAGACAAACACTTTTGTCTTCGGTGTTATGGAGGAATACTCAATGATTCATACAAAGATATGTTCATCTGATTTTGGTTGCAAACATCTTTCTTATGCATAGCATACCAATTTTTAAAAAAAGACAACTTGGGTTTTATCCCAAACCATAACTTTATATGGTGTCAATTCAACGGATTATGATGGAGCTCTTTTCAGTGGAAAAATGGCAGTCTCTAAAGCTTTTAATCTTTAAAATATAATGGCATTTTTATGAATTACACATTTGATCTTATCATGTCAAACAAGGTTTAATTACATATCTCGAATGTTCCATACTCTTATGGTGTTTCAAGAAATGCAAATCCACGGAACGATTCCTTAAATCTTAGGTATTATGCTAAACTTGTAACTCAAATATCTTCCTTTATGATCTTATCATAAACTATTTATATTCTTGTTACAATGATTTTGCACTTCATCTTGAAAGTCTTTGAACTTTTCAAATGTTTCATACTTCATCCTTATTGAGTAAATATTCATATATTCACTCAAATTTTTGGAGGAAGCATATGAAGTTGAAATTCATCGCTCTTGACTACACATAATGGACTTCATACAACAATATGTACAAGTTCCAATAAGCCAGTCATTCGTTCCTTTTGGCCTATGAACGAAGTTTTAATTATCTCTAGGAATGTTTAACAAGCGTCATTTGATTAAAAATCAAAAGACTCCAAAATTCCATCCACATAGAGTTTCTTCATGTTTTCTTTCCAATATAATTTTAAACGGCGATGTCACTTCCTAAGTGATCTTTCAATCAATTTGTCTTTCGACATTTTTAGCACTAGTTTTATGGATGTGATTTCTCCAACGAGATTTGTGAATCATCCATCTTTTATGGATTACGGCAATTATTTGAACAACCCTTTTGTTCTCATAATACCTGATAAAACAAATCTTGAAGGCAAGCTTTGATGTTTAACAAGCAACACAATAACCCTTTATTTGTTCTCGATGAACATCATCACATATTCTTTTGCTAGTTACTTAGGCCATTGTGGTTAATGAATTCTGTTGTTTCGTATGACGATTCATACCAACAAATTCAGTATCCAATACTTAAGAACCACATTATTTAACAAGCAAAGAATACAGCCATAACACGTATATCCTATATATACCCAAGATGAACAATTCTAGTCTTTTATTTTCCGCCATATATTTCTGAGATTCTCTTTCAGTATTTCCTTTTCTGTTTCAAAGAATCTATCAACATCAATAGTGGAGTCATACATATGACACATAGTCCAAAGCGTGTATAATTAAATGCCAATGTCTTTGGACTTACACTTTGAAGTAGATCACCATCATCAAATGTTTGGTGTGCTTTCAAATCCATTCTTTAGTAATCTCTTGGTGTAGTAAATATTTTACCTACATCAAATATTCATCCTTATCATGGAATTATCATGATCAAGCTACTTTAGCTTATTGCGGTGAATCACGAGTATAATGTTGCTCTCCAAAACCTTTTGGAGGATTAGGACAACTAGTGTCTCCAACCTTTTGCAAATTATCATCAAATATGAGAACATGACTTTTGCCATATTATACTCTATCATGTTGCAACCAAAACTTCGTTTCAGATATCACAATATCTTCCACACATCATGGTTTATGAAACAACTCTTTCAGATCCTAGATAACCTTGATATTAAGACAATTCTTTGAATATCAAGAATCATGGAGACAAACATGATACTCATACACTAACTCTTGGAATTGTCACTCTTGATTTAATACCAATTATTAAACTTCATGGAGTAACCGGAACTTACTGAAAGTCTGCAATAGGACTTTTAAACTTTAGATTAACACTTCAAAACAATATGATGCCAGTTTGTAAAGTAACTAACTAGAATTCTATAGTTCTATCATCTCAATTATAACTAAGCGCAAGGTGGTTAACGGATGCCAATGACTACAACAACTATGCAAATTCACTTTGATTTAATTTATGATAAATAGTGTTCAACTTTTAATCATATTGTTGTTGAACTCCCACTCAAAACAATATCCCTCACATTGTTTTAGTGATCACACGAACCAAATCCACCACATCAAAACCGATCATCACGAGAGTTGATGTAGCTTCAATGGCGAACAATCAACATGTTCATCATATCTACTATATGACTCATGCTTTACCTTTCGGTGATCCGTGTTCCGAGACCATGTCTGTACATGCTAGGCTCATCAAGATCAAACCTTAGCTTCCACATGAGCAAATCTGGCTTGCTCACGTTGTATATACTCGCAGAATCTAACACACCCGATCATCACGTGATGCTTCGAAACAACGAGCTTTAGCAACGGTGCTTACTAAGGATGAACACTTTAAAACTTGAAATTGTGTGCTTGAGGGATCATCTTATAATGCTACCATCGTTAACTAAGCAATACAAGATGCATAAAAGGATTAACATCACATGCAATTCATAATATGTGATATGATATGGCCTTTCTTCTTGTGCTTCCGATCTCCATCTTTAAGCACGAACATGATCTCCATCATCACCAGCATGGCGTCAAGGTCAATGGCGCCGTTTCATGGTTGTCGTCCACCAGCTTGAACTATTACAACTACTTTGAATAGACACGCAGGTCTTAACAGAATTTAAAGACAACCATATGGCTCCTGTCGGTTGTCAACTTACAATAAGGAACATTGCATACATCAAATATAATCACAATCATGGCCATATCACATCACAACACACCCCTGCAAAACAAAGTTAGACGCCTCTAATTTTCTTTGCATGTTTTACGTGGCTTGGCGCTTTCAATAAGTGTTGTTCTAACTTATGAACAAGAACCACAACATTGATACTAGTATTGTCAATCACCCGTTGGAAATTGAATCTTAACTATATTGGGAGAAACAGGCACCCGCAAAGCCACTTATGCAATACAAGTTGCATGTCAAGCCTGGAGCAAGTCTCCTGAACGATGTCATGTAAGGTTAGCCCGGGCCGCTTCATCCCACCATCCCGCAAGATGCAAAGTACACAAGAAGCAATCGACAACAAAAGCATCAACGCCCACAATGACCATTGTGTTCTACTCGTGCAATAGATCTACATATAGACTTGGCTCTGATACCACTGTAGGGGTTCATAGCATGGAAAACAAAATTTTCTACCGCATGCAAACAAACAAGCCAAGATCTATCTACTAGATTGTAGCAACGAGTCGATAGAAGAACTCACCCTCGAAGATTCCAAAGCGGTTAACGAGAGCATATTCTCGTGGGTGATGTAGTCGTACTCTTTCCAATCTCAAGATCGCGTAGACGATCCTTCCGGCGCTGCGTTCCGGTAGCGCTTCCGCAGTCGGTCACACGTTCGGTACTCGATGAAGACCTTCCTCTCCCTTGTTCCAGCAGGCAGCGGAGGTTGTAGCACTCTCCTCGCGATTCCGGCAGCACGACGGCGTGGTACCGGAAGTAGAGGGGAGATCTTGCAGGGCTTTGCCTTAAGCCGGAGCGAGTATGGTGGACTATGAGAGAGGCCTTGGCGATCTAGGGTTTAGAGGCGCCAAGGGAGGAGGCTAGCCGGCAGCTAGGGTTAGGGTTCACCCCTACTCGGCGAGTTGGTGGTGCCCTAGGCGGCGGCAGAGGGGGTGGTGGCGCAGGCGGCTTGAGGCTAGGGTTTGGGTGGTGTTGGGTGTAGGGAAGAGGGGGCACCCCTGCCCCTTCTTTTATAGGTGGGAGGGAGGCGCGGTTGGGAGGAGGGAGTCCTCCTCCAACTCCTCCTCCTTGGCCGGCGGGTGGAGGGAGTAGGAGTTCCTCCCTAAGTAGGTTTCCTACTCTCCCTCCACCAAGCAAACTTGTCGTTTGACTTTTCAAATTGGCGTTTGACTTTCAAACTAGAATTTGAATTCTTCCTTTATTTTGCCTAGCCATGATACCTAGTACATGATGCAATCATTCCATATTGTCATGACACATTCATGTACCCTTCCCCTCCGGAGTGCCGGACCTTCCGGACCCTTCTAGAACATTCCCGGTGAAAACACCGGAATCATTCCCCAACTCCGAAACAGGACTTTCCTTATATGAATCTTATTCTCCGGACCATTACAGATCTCCTCGTGATATCCCAGATCCCATCCAAGACTCCGAACAACATTCGGTATCTTACTCATCATTCCATAACTACTCAACAACATTGAATCCTTAAGTGTGTCTCCCAACGGTTCATGAATTATGCGGACATGATCGAGACACTTCTCCGATCAATAACCAATAGAGGAATCTTGAAATTCATATGGCTCCCACATATTTCTACGATTACTTTGCGATCGAATGAACCACTTACATGCGATACCAATTTCCCTTTGTCTCACGATAGTTTACTTATCCGAGGTTTTGATCGTCGGTATCTTCGCATACCTAGTTCAACCTCGTTACCGATAAGTACTCTTTTCTCTTTCCCGTGATATGTGATCCCTTGTGAGCCAGTCACATGCTTGCAAGCTAATTGGATGACATTCCACCGAGAGGGCCCAGAGTATATCTATCCGTCATATGGATGGACAAATCCCACTCTTGATCCATGTGCCTCAACCCATAATTTCCGAATACTCAATGCCACCTTTATAGCCACCCTGTTACGGTGTGGTGTTTGATGTCATCAAAGCATCCTTCTGGTGATGGTGATTAACATGATCTCATGGTCGAAGGAATTAGGTTACTATGTATCAGAAAGCTTATAGCAAATGAACTATATTAAATGACTTGATCTTTATGCTACACTTAACTATAGGAGTATGTCCATCACATCATTCTCCTAATGATATGACCCTGTTGTTAATAACATCTCTATGTTCATGATCAGGAAACCATGATCATATATTAACCAACAAGCTAGTTTAACAAGAGGCTTTACTAGGGACTCTTTTATGTTTACAAATCACACAAGTATTAATGTTTCCGGTTAATACAATTATAGCATGGTATGTAAACATTTATCATAAGTATGAAGATATGATAATAACCACTTTATTATTGCCTCTTGGGAATATCTCCAACACTTGCAAGCGGTGTTGATATCGATTACCGAGTGGGCCCGAAGTATATCTCTCCGACTTGGGAGGGACAAATCCCATCTCGATACATACAACCCAACAGGTATTTTCCGATCACTTGAGAGACACCTTTATGATCACCCTCTCATAGGATGACGTTTGATGACCTCAAAGCTTTCTTCCGATACCAGGGAGTTGCATTATCTCATGGTCTAAGGAATACAATATTTGACATAAGAAAAGCTTCGCAAAGATGAACACGATGACACGATCTAATTGCTCCGCTTAGTTTGGGTCTGTCCATGATATCATTATCCCAATGATATGATCTCATTATTAATCGACAACTCATGTCTATGGTTAGGAAACCTTAACCATCATTAATCTATGAGCTAGTCCATAGAGGCGTACTAGGGACACGGTGTTGTTCACAAACCACACGAGTATTAAAGTTCCGCTTAATACAATTCTAGCATGGAATATAAACTTTATCATGAACAAGAATTATAATAATAACATCTTTATTATTGCCTCTACGGCATAATTCCAACAGCTCTCCTGCGACAGATCGATGTCGTCCCGAACCCTAGGGTTTGGGGTTTGGCGTGGATCCTGGGGCCGCCACTACTGTCATGCGCCGTGGTGATGCTCCTCGCCTCCAAACGTGCCTATGGTCGCCGTCATGGCGTTGTATGGGTCGCAGCGCCCCCCACCTGGGGGTGCTCCCCGTGCCGCCATGGTCGTCGGCCTGTCTGCTTCCTCCTCTATTCTTCAGCGAGGACCTTTGGTGATTGCTTCCTCTCCTCTCGTGCTTTCGGTGTGAGACCCTCCTATGCTCAACATTGGTAGTGGCCTCTCTGGTGATTGTCGGGTCCTGATTAGGGTTCTTGGTTCTGTTTCGGGTTCATACCTTGTTGTTGATTAGATACTGATGAATTGGGATCAAGTTTTGATGATCCTTTAGTATGCTAAATGATTGTTTAGCAGTGGCTTGCTGGTTAAGATGAACTGTGGTGGTGCTAGTGGCTTATCATATGATCCTATGGATTAAATTTGATATGATCAGATGGTACAGTTGCTCTTAGAAACAAAACTTGGAAATCTAGTGGTTTAACAACACACCACTATCATTTTTTGGTTAATGACAGTGAGTGTTGTGTGATGAAGTCACTGTCTTAACACTTGTTGGCTTAAGAATTTATCTGTAGTTTGAGATCAAATGGTTTCAAACGGTGAAGATGTACATAGGGATTTCTTTAATTATGATTCCTGTGATGACAGGAAAATGATTTTTAGTTGATTAGTTGAATCTATGAAGATTGAATGCTTAATATAACCTGATTAATGTAGAATTGTTCTTGTGACACCATCTTTGTATGGCACCCAAGATTAGATTCTATTCCATTTTTTGGGTTGGTTTAAGCTTAAGATGAATTTGGCTTTAAAGATAAGTAGGAATTTTCCTTTCTTAAATCCCTAAGACCAATGATGTTGGTCTGAGGTTTAGGGATTAAGTTTTATCTAGTTGATTCATATGGATGGTTCTAGTAGTGGTACCAGTTACTGTTTCTTGAATCAAAGTTTGGAAAAATGATGGTAGGCTTGATCATTTGTATAGATCCATAAGATTAAATTCTAAGGTGTTACTCTTATCCTAGAGATGTGCCTAGAAGTTAAATCTTAGCTATATTCATTCTTGAATTGAAATATAGCTTGACAGTTAGATCAATGATGTTGCCCTGAGGTCTAGTTGGGTTTTTATACTTTTTTGGTTGCTTTTAGAGTTTGAAACCTCAGTGATGGATTCACCCCACTTGGGTGTCCTTTGAGAATTTGAATAAGAATCATATCATGTATGCTTGTCTAATCTTAGACACAGATCATTTGATGGTATTTTACTCACCACTGTCACTTTATGTTGTGGTTGCTACTGGTTAATCTTGTGACAGCTTGATCTGGTCCTCCCCTGGTATTCCCAGCTCCTGGCTTGTCCTTGATCTAGTCCATCATCTCCTGATCCTGATGGCTTGACCTTGGTCTTGCTATCCACCTGATATACCCCCTCCTTATGTCACCATCTTGGTGATGTGATCCTGGGCTTTGGTTGGTTTGATCTAGCTTGGCTTTGGCTTGGTTTAGCTGCTGGCTGATGTGCTTGGTGTGTAAAAGTGATGAAATGGTGTGGGGATTGGTTTCCCCCATGGCTGTGTTGACAGTTTTGTTTGGTTGTGCTGCTGTTGTGGTGTTGACAGCACACACCATGCAGTTTGGTGTGTGTGCTCCTTGTGTGCCTGCTGCACAGATGTGGATATGTTCAGAATTTTGAAAGTTACTTTTATCTGGTTACTTTTACTTGGCTGGTGTAACTTGTCCTTCCTTGTTGTTATTTGACTTATGGCTTAAAATTATGAGAGATACATTCTTTCAGATTGGTGAAACTTGCCCCTTTTTTATAAGATTACTCAATGATGAACCTTGATCAGTGCACTTCACTGACAAGTCTGAGAGTAATATAATTTTAACCTTAACTTTCTTTATTTTTTGTTTGTTTTTGTTTTGCAGGTACCAAACTTGGGAATTCAATATTTTAGTTTAGGTTTTCTTCTTTATTTGTAGAATAGTCAGATGTAATATTCTTTATTCTTTTGTAATTTTAGTTCTACCCTTTTGTAATCTTTATTTTATCATTTTGTAATAAAGATTATACTATTATTAATAAAGAAATATTATTCTTTATTTATTTACTATTGTAAAAATTGTGGATGATTTTCATAAGTTACATTTTTGTAACTTATTTATTGAATAAAATTATGAAATGGATATTCATATTCTTAATTGCTCTTTTTATATATAGTTTGAGTTATTATTGTTAACTCTTAGTTAAATCAAAGATTCAAACATTATCCAAAATTATTTTGAATTATAATTCAAACACTCAAGTTTTAATTTCAAATTTCATCACCTAAAACACATCAGTCCACAAAGATCATATCTAAGTCTATAACAATCATCCTTCAAGACTAAACCTAATCTCAAAGTACGAAAGAAACCTTGATCACTTTAGGTTTTTATTTGGCAAAAAATTTACCCACATTTTCACAGATGAATGCATGCAACATTTCAAATTCCTAAATCTACCCTTCGTTAGTTCCTAAATGCTGGGATGTTACAGACTTCCCCCCTTAAATTAAACTTTGTCCCGAAGTTTGTTGAGATATACCTGAATAGTTCTGGATAGGCTTTTCTTAAATCTTCTTCTTTCTCCCAAGTGGCTTCCCTTTCAGGGTGATGTTCCCACTGTACCTTGCAATATTTGATTGCCCTATTCCTCAACATTTTCCAGTTTTCTTCCAAAACTTTACAGGGTTTTTCAACATAGGTCAAGTCTGCTTGTAGTTTTATCTCCTTATGTGTGATTGCATCATCCGAAACTTTCAAACATTTACGAAGTTGTGACACATGGAAAACATTGTGCACTTGAGCCAATCTTGACGGTAACTCTAAAGAATAAGCTATAGTTCTGTTCTGGCTCAATATCTTGAATGGTCTGATGTATCTTGGACTCAATTTTCCTTTAACTCCGAACCTTTTCACCCCTTTCATTGGACTTACTTTCAAGTATACCCTGTCTCCCACTTCTGGATGCCATGATCTTCGACTTTGATCAGCATAACTTTTTTGCCTACTCTAGGCTATCTTTAGTCTATCCCTGATCTTATCAATGATATCTTGTTTTTCCTTGATATAATCTGGCGCAAATTCTTTGCTGCTTCGAGGCTCATACCAACATATTGGTGATCTACACTTCCTTCCATACAGAACTTGGTATGGAGCTGCCTTCAGACTACTCTAATAGTTATTATTATAGGAAAATTTTGCCAATGGTAGATGATCTTCCCATGTACCTCTAAAATCTAATGCACAATCTCTTAACATGTCTTCTAGTATTTGATTTGTTCTTTTAGTTTGACCTCCTGTCTCAGGATGGTAGGCTATGGTGAAATCTAACTTTGAACCAAGTGCTTCATGCAATTGCTTCCAAAATGCTAAAGTAAACACTGATCCCATATCAGTTACGATCTTTTTGGGTACGCCATGCTTACTTACTATCTCTTTGATGTAAACTTCTACTAACTTCTCGGCATTATCTTTCTGATTTACCGAAATAAAATGTGCACTCTTAGTGAGTCTGTCCACAATTACCCATATCATATCCTTCCGTTTAGGTGTCATGGGCAGTCCTGTGATGAAGTCCATACCTATTTCTTCCCACTTCCATTCGGGAATTTCCAAAGGTTGTAATGGTCCTGATGGGCTTTGATGTTTAGCCTTCACCCTTTGGCAAGTATGGCATTCAGATACATATTTAGCAATATATCTTTTCATGTTATTCCACCAGAATAGTTCTTTCAAATCCATATACATCTTATTACTTCCTGGATGTATAGAATATGGTGTTTCATGTGCTTCTCTGAGTATGACATTTCTAATCTCAGTCACATCTGGAACACAAAGACGGTCTTGAAACCATAAAGACTCATAATCTCCAAGGCGAAAAGCTGATTTTTGCCCTTGAGATATCCTCCAAATTTCCTCAGCAATAAAAGGATCTTCTGCTTGATGTCTAAAAAATTCTTGCTTAAGATCACTGTCCTGCTCTGCAACTACCTGCATAGTACCTATTCCTCCAAGAACCTCTGTTCTGATGAATTGAAGCTCTAATCTTTCCAAGTCCATTTGTAACTCTTTTGGTAGCTCCCGATTACTAGGCTGAATATCTGCACTCTTTCTGCTTAAAGCATCAGCTACAACGTTTGCTTTCTCTAGAGTATACTTGATTGTTAAATCATAATCTTTGATTAGTTCCAACCAACGCTTCTGTCTCATATTCAACTCCTTTTGAGTGAAGAAATATTTGAGACTTTTAAGGTCAGTGTATAACTCACATCTGGCTCCATAAAGAAAATACCTCCATCCTTTCAGCGCAAAAACTACTGCTGCTAACTCTAAATCATGAGTTGGATAGTTGACTTCATGTGGTTTCAGTTGTCTTGAACCATAAGCAATGACTTTCCGATCTTGCATTAATACACAACCTAAACCTTCTTTAGATGTATCACAGTATACCGTGAAGTCCTTCCCTGTTTCAGGAACTGCTAAGATTGGAGTTGTGGTTAATCTTGTTTTCAACTCCTGAAAACTTGTTTCACACTTCTCATCCCAATTGAATGGTGTATTCTTTCTTAGCAATTTGGTCATTGGTCCAGCTATTTTGGAGAAACCTTCAATGAATCTCCGATAATAACCAGCCATTCCTAAGAAACCTCGAATTTGCTTCACATTGGTTGGTGCAGTCCACTCTAATAGTGACTGAACTTTAGATGGATTAACAGCAATTTCATCCTTACTGATCACATGACCGAGGAACTCTATCTCATCTAGCCAAAATTCACACTTACTGAACTTAGCATAAAGTTTATGTTCCCTTAGAGTCTACAATGCTATTCTCAAATGATCAGCATGCTCTTCCTTATCCTTGGAATATATCAGAATATCATCAATAAAAACTATGACGAACTTATCCAGATATGGCATGAAGATTTTGTTCATCAAATTCATGAATATTGCAGGTGCATTGGTCAAACCAAATGGTACTACCAGATACTCATGGTGTCCATATCTTGAGACAAATGTTGTCTTTGGAACATCTTCCGGTTTGATTTTGATTTGATGGTATCCAGATCTTAGGTCGATCTTTGAAAATACTCCCGCTCCTTTCACTTGATTAAACAAATCTTGGATCCTTGGTAAAGGATACTTATTCTTGATAGTAACGTTTTTCAGATTTCTATAATATCCACACATCCTTCTACCACCATCTTTCTTATCCACAAAGATTACTAGTGTTCCCCATGGAGATACACTTTCTTGAATAAATCCTTTTCTGGCTAACTCATCAATTTGCTCCTTGAGTTCTTTTAACTCTTTGGGTCCCATCTTATATGGTGCTTGAGCTATTGGTGTTGTACCAGGAATTAGGTCAATAGTGAACTCTATCTCCCGGCCTGGTGGCATTCCGATAGCTCTTCTGGAAAAACATCTTGAAACTCATTTACTATAGGAATATCTTCCAATTTGACCTCTTTCATTGAGTTCAACTACAGATCAACCATAATATGACTGTGCTTACCTGCTTGGTAAACTATCCTTTCTCCACTTGGAGTTTTGATTGAGACAGTTTTCTCCTCACAATTTATCTGAGATCCGTGTTCCATCATCCAGTCCATCCCCAGCACTACTGCAATTCCCTTCAAAGGAATCACATACAGGTCTGCGAAATATGTACAACCACAGATCGAGATAACCTGATCTTGTTTGATGTGGCGTACAATCACATTTCCCCCTGCCGTAACTACGGTCATAGGGTTTTCTAACGTTGCCCTTCTAATCCCGAACTTATCACAGAATTCTTCAGAAATGAATGAAGTAGTTGCACCAGTATCAAATAGAACTTTGCCAGGATTAGTAAGGATATTGAGCATACCTATCACTGCATGCTACGAATTATCCACCTCCTCGAGGGTTGCACAGTTCAGTTTCTCGGTAGGTCTGTTCCTCTTACCATTGTTCTTCTTGCCATTATTTCCTCCTTTATTGGGTTGTCCATTTCCTCCACTGGCTTGCCTTCCATCTCGAGTCAGCCAACCACCTTATGGTTTGCTTGGACAATTGGGCTTGATGTGACCTCTCTGACCACGAGTGTGGCATACAATTACTGGTTTCAGGCAATCCCTAGTAATATGCCCTGGGAGTTTGCAATTGTGGCATATAATATTCTTTGCATTTGGATTTGCACTTCGATTGGGATTGTTGTTGTTATAGGGCATATTCCTTGGTTTGAATTCCAGATTGGGCTTGGACTTGCTTGCTTGTATCCTCTTGGTTTCCTTCTTAGCTCTCTTCCTTCTATCCTCTTGGACATTCTTGTAGTCATCTTCGAAGGTAATAGCTGCATCTAGCAACTGCTGATAAGTTTGCTTATTAGCCAACCTCAATTGCATCTTCACAAATGGATTTAATCCATGCAGGAAACGCTTCTTCCTATTTTCCTCTGTGTTAACCTCTTCCTCAGCATAACGAGATAGTTGACTAAACTCCCGGATATACTTCATAACACTAGTATATCCCTGCTGCAGCTCCTCAAAGTCTCTCCGCTTCAATTCCATAACACTCTCCAGAACATGATATTCACGGAATCTCTGTTTAAACTCTTCCCAGGTATACTCCCTTCCTGGTTGTTGCATGGCCAATTGATTTTCCCACCAAGATGCTGCAGGTCCTGTCAGAAGATGAGTTGCATACCTCAATTTCTCCTCATCATTGCAACCTACAGTCTTCAGCTTTCTTTCTGTATCTGCTAGCCAATCTTCTGCATCCATTGGTTCAGGTGCTGATGCAAAAGGTAACGGCCTTGCATTCTGGAAATCAGATAAACCCACTCCTCCACCTTCAGGTGCCCTCTGATTTGCTCGTCCCAACAACTCCTCCATGAACTTGTTTTGGTTCTCTTGCATCATTTGCATATACTGCATAAAATTCTGCTCCATTAACGGCCTCATTGGTGGTAGTGGTAATGCTCCCTGATTTGCTGCATCTACATCGGCCTTATCCTTGGCCTCTCGTTCCATCCGCTGTTGCTCAGTTTCGATTTCTACACCCGTATCCATGACCCTCTAGTCCTGCAACATAAAGCGAATACTCATAATTACATCATGCACATGTGTTCTGAGCTCGACTTTATGCACAGAACCAGTCACGCAATGAAGATCCAAAGAAAATCCAAATATGCATTTCACATATTATACATAATATCATAATAATACAAGGTTCTTACAACACATACCATATAGGTATAATCACAAACTACCTTATTCATCTAACTATCTTATTTCTTGGAGTACAATACACGGTACTTGATATCACTAACTAGTTGCCTCCTTCTACTAGTAAATACGCTCATCATACATGCCTGATGTCCAACCATGATGATGTGTTGTTCGTCGCACGGTTTGCGGAACAAATAGCCTTCCAGAAGGAACATACTCTGTATCTGAAGTGTCAGGACTTGAGTCATTACTCAACCTGAGTGCATTGACTCCCTCCAGCTCAGTTGAAAAGTCTTCAAAAACATATTCAACATTATCTACCGCTTGCATCTCCTGAGCTTCATTACTTGAGTTGTCAACAGGATACGCAGATCCTGCTGCTTCCTAGGTGCTCCTTTGGGCAAGATAGTTAAACACCGTATGATGTATATTCCCTGGGTTCTGAGAAGATGTTGATGATTCAAACACTCTCTCCTCAGGATCTTCTTCTTCATCCTGATTATCTATCGACATGGCATTTCTACTACTGTTACTAGGGTTAATTCTTACACCCATCCAGCTAGATTGTCCAACATTTCTGTCAGAACCATCTGTGGACATCTGGTGTTCATGAGATCCTTCATATGATCCCCTTCTCCAACCATCAGAATTCTCGATAGGAAGTTCTGAGTCAAAACCATCCTCTGAACCCTATGGTACTGCATACCTCATATCCAAAGTAGGATCGTGTATAGGTTCAGGTCTTGGTGAATAAGGATATGGTATAAAAGATTCAGGATCTATAGGTATATCCTTAAAGATAGGTTTTGCACTACTACTTGCTTCCTTCTCCAATTGGAATGCTAACTGCTTCCTCCTTTCCGGATCAGTTAGATCCTCTAACATGTCATTTTTATCTTCGACAATCACCTAATGTGTCTTGTAAAAATACGCAACGAGTGTTCGGTACCTATCCATAAACTTGGAAGCTAACTTAGGATGCTTCTTAACCAAAGTAAGATGATCCGGTATGGGCTCCGAGTCTATAGAATCATGAGGTAGAAAATGTGCTACCTTCTAACTCCTTGGCTTTATGCTCCTGGATATTAGCTATTGCCTCCACAACAGCAACATGATATGCTGCTAAGTGACTCCTACCTCACCTATAGGTAGATCATGATATAATCCAAGATCCTCTGGAAGTTGGATACTCACACGATACTTGGATAACATCCGGCCATCAAGGTAAGTTATAGTATTCACTGGAATTCTAGTTGGACAACTAAAGGTATTTAAAAGTTGACGAAGTTGGTCTGTGAATGATCCTTGATAATCATCAAGAGTCTCCTATTTCCTTACCAAAGTCTGTTTTGGAAACTTTGGTTCCATAACTCTGTATATCAGAGAAATAGTTTTGATTAGTAACCAATAATATATTGCATCATAATAAAGAATTATCGCACTAAAACATATAACGGAATATTCTCATTTGAATACCCATTATATTACTTTTAGAGAATTCTTCATCGTTGATACACTCCTACAGGTAATACCCTTTACTAGGTTTCCAACCTAAGGTCAAAGCAATTTGCTCTGATACCAACTGCGGTGGCCCAGCATAACACTGCATGTGTAGTACACTATAGTCGTTGACATGACATTCACAGAACGCAGTTCCGTAAATATCATGTCCCTCAGAGTGGTACAATAGAAACATTGCGGGTCAATATTACAAACATACACACATTATTATTATTATTACAATACCGGAAGTTCAAGGCTTCCAAAAGATTCAACTTACAAACCAAAATATAAGTGTTTCAGCGGAAGTTTCAAATTTAAAACTTAAACTCCAAATTGAGCTCGGCAACTTATTGCTATATATTGTTCATGATGCTCGGCTCAAGTGGTTACTAGAACTATATAAATTATTCGGACTCCTAGAACTCTACTCCGTAGACGATGTCGTAATCCTCCCCTTCTATGGCTCCATACAAGTTGGGCTCTTCATAGAAGACCTCCTCTTGATTCTCAGATGCGTACATTGGAGTACCTTCGGGATTCTCAGAGTCTAAGCAAGGATTCAAAGGAAAGGATGAGTAACTGTAACATCCCTAAAATCATGATTTCAAAGTTTGCATATCACTCATGCATGCATATAGATTTGAGATCATTTTCAAACTCATTTCAGAAAAACAGAAGCACATGGTGCTATGATTTTATGTGAGCAGATTTAATTCAAATGGCCATCACCATTTGAAAGTTTGAAAGTTTAGGAACTTGGTTGCTTGCCTTCATTGCTGAAAGGTTTGTGTGTAGAATTTAGACCAAAGTTTACAACTTAGAAATAGTTTCAAAAACCCCTTTTCAAACTTTTGCAAATCAGATGCAAGTCCCTGATTATTTTGTACTCCAAGCTTGACCAAGCCTTGCAAAGCAACCACTTGCTTAAATACCTATATTGGAGACTACTGCACCCTGCAAAAACCCCAGAAAAGTTTGAATTCAAAAAGAGTTTGAATTCATATCAAAAACCCATTCAGAAATTCGTTTCAGAAAAAGAAAAGAAGCAAACAAATGGAAGAGGCCTAGCGCTGCCAATTTAGCCCAGCAATGGAGCAGGCCCAGCAAGCCCACCCGGGGCATTTCTTTTCTTCTCACACGCGCGAGCACACCCACTCAGCCGCTGACAGCCAGACCCCACGCCCCCTCTGTTTATTTCGCTGACCAGCGGGCCCCGTCCACGTCGCCCTCGTCGTCCCCAAACCGCGCCCGCGACCACGTCGCTGCTGCTGTCAAGGCCGGTAAAGGCGCGGCGTAATTAGCCATTATTCTCCAGGCGTTTCCTGTCGCGCCTAGGCTTACTTAAACCCCTCTGCCCCGCAAGCATTTCCCCCCACTCTCCTCGCTCACTCCGCCACCAGGCTGCGCGCAAGTGCTCTCGAAGCACCGCAGTACCGACAACTCCGACGACCGATTACGGTGAGCCTCGACCACCCCTCTCTCTCTGGTTCAAACTAGGATGTTCAGAATGATCTTGCGCATCCGCTGATACCTTCCTTTTGCCTGCTCGTGACCCAGGCCGTCGTCTCCGTTCGCGACCGAAACCACCTGCGCCGCCGATAGACTCCGGCGACCAATTAAGGTAAATCTCGAGCGCCCCTTGCCCCCTCCTTCACGCGAGCTTGTTCGCCTGTGTCTTGCGCAAATCCTGATGCCACTGGTTCGTGCTAGGGAGACGCCAAACCTCGGCAAGGACCACGACTGCAAGCTACTGACGCCGCCCGCAACTCCGACGAGCTCCAGAGACCGTTCCCGCGCGCCCCTTCGCAAACCAACACCACGTCGAGCTTCAGCACGCCACTGCGGTTCTGGTAAGCGCCTCCCTTCCTTCCCAGGCGACCTAGAGCGCCGGCACCACCGTGGTCAGACGCGCCTCCGCCAGTCAACGCCGCTAGCGCTGCTCGTTTCTGGTTAGGAGATTGCTAGCCGTCAGATCTGGATCCAACGCGTAGATTTAGATCACTTAGCGAATCGTTTTTGGTTGATCTGAGCCATGCAGCGATAGTTAGATCCAACGGCGCCGAAGGGTGATCCGGTGCGAACCGGTACACGCCAGTAATATCGTGACGCGTGGCTAGGGTTGGATTCAAAATAGAAATTCAAATCAGATTTAGATCAAATTTTCAAAGGGCTATAACTTTTGATTCCTACGTTAGATTTTTGCAAACTTTATACCGTTGGAATCAGTGAGTCAAGCCCTTTCTGAATCTGCAATGTGTTTAACAAAATGTTTCTGTTAAAATGACTTTTTATATAGAAACTTGTTTAAGGCTATTTTAAGTATAGATTTTGTTTAGTATTTTTGTTTAGTGCTAAATAAGTTTAGTTAGCAAGTTTTTGACTTAGTTATGTTTCTGTATCATGCACTTGCTTGGTGAAGTTTTCAAAAATCAACACTTAGCATTTTCTTGCATGCATGCATCCATATTTTTGTTTGTATATGAATTGTGTGTAATTTGGTGCTACAAATTCTTGTGTAGATTCTGCTAGTGACTGTGATTGTGAAGAGTGCTACTCTCCCCATTACCAAGGCAAGTGGTACTTCATGGTTATTTTCATCCCTATATTTTGTATAGCATTAGAAATATTTTGCTAAGTCTTGCATGCTACTTTTGCCAAGTGCTATGTTGGGAAATCCTATGTAGATGTAGAATTGATAGAATTGCTAGGAAAATTCCTAAGTTAAGTTACTATACCATGCTTAGCCTAGCTAGTAGCAAACAAGGGTTGGTAAAGTATATACATGCTATATTGAAAATGTTTCTAAGTCATGAGACTTATGTTTTCTTAATAAAACAACTAAGTCAATGAATCCCCTGGGTGGAATGGGACTTGAATTGGTGGTTTTTGGTTGAGTGGTTACACAAGGCCATGGATTTGGCTTGTGTATCTCACTTGTGGTATGCCACCCAGGCTCAAAGGGATTTTGTAGGCCAAGTGTTGAGAAGCTTATAGTGCAGCCACTAGGCAAAATGGGCTCTGCCTTGATCATATAGGTTGCTAGAACTTAGTCTTTTGGACAGTTGGTGGTAGTGGGATTGTTAGGTTGGAACGCGTCCATTTGACTAAGGGAAGGCTTCTGAAAGGTCCTCTCTTGGGAAACCAAGTCTGGTGGGGAAAGTGCACAACCTCTATAGATGGAAAATCTAAGTACTTAGCCAAGTCCATGGAAATGGACAACTTGAGCATCAAGACATGGAAGCTATCAAGAATCTCATCACTCCAACTTCTAAGTAAAAACTTGTGGGTGAACAAGGGTGAAGGACCTCAATGTCTATTGATGGTTTCTTGGGAAAAGTTTTATCAAAGAAAACTTAGTGATTTCAACTAATAGGAAAAACCTATTTTTGAAGCAAAGCAAGCCAAGCTACACTTAGCCAAATTGCATATAGTAATATAGTCCACTTAAAAATTTACTAAGGTATCACTTGCCAATACTATTCCAAAGTATTGACCCACTATGGCTGTAACTTGTGATGTTGCAGGTTATTCAGATGATGATGAGGTGTCATGAGTCTACACTCAACATGCTTGCCTGTGGCACATGAAGATGAAGACATGTGTTTATTTACTTATTCCAAAACTCATGTATTAGGCCTATGGCCCTGAGTTGTAAAAGACTATGTTTTATCTCTGGAATGGATGTAATAAATGACCTTTGTATCTGTGTACTTCATCTTAAACTATGGATGCTAGCATTGATCCAGGGACTAGCATTGCAATCACAGGGATCCTTTTCCTTTATAAAGGAGGGGTTTAACAGATGGTATCAGAGCACTGTGTTGCCTATAGGATTATGACCCTAGAATTGGAAACCACTAAGGAAAAAATTTCAACTACTTCTACACTTGTCTATTCTTCTTGTAAACTTTTCTAATCTTCTTTCTCATCTCTATTTGTAGATGAACTCCATCAACGAAGCCGTAAAGAAAGGACCACTCATGACCATGACCTTAGAGTGTGAGACGGAGTTTCCCAATATTGTCAAGGACCTCATGGTGGCAATGGAGATACATGGTGCAGCTGTGTATAAAGGCTTTCCAGTGATGGATGAAGGAGTTGAGTACTGGTGGGTACAGCTTCACTTGTACAAAAACAAGGAAGACAACCACAAGGAAAAAGGATTCTGCATGTACACCAACACTGTGGTGCACACCACATTCTTTGAGTCAGCAAGAGAAGCAGCTTGGAGGACCATCAAAGAACTAAGTGCAAGAGTCAAGTGCAGAATGCTCAATCTCCAAAAAGACTTGAAGAAAGAGAAGGAACATACTCAAGAGTTGGAAGATACCAACCAAACCTTAAGAGGAGACATAATAGACTTAGTGATGGAGTCATGTGAGCAAGATAGGCTAGTTGCTTCTAGGAACATTGTGTTAGCCAACAGATCCAGTGAGATAGGATTGTAAACGTACTTAGTTAGTTGGACCACCATCTATCACCTTATTTTCCAAAATGTTGTCTTAGAATAAGAGTGAACCTTGATTGATGTAATGATTTGATGAATGCATGACTTGTGTGTTTTGTTTTCCATGGCTATGTATGTGGTGTTTTGCCTTTTGTTTATCTTATATTGTGTTGTTCTAACTTTTCCATCTTATAAATAGATGCCTATTACCATCAGCACTGTTGAGGAGTTCCGGGCTACTCGCTTTGGTCCTCGTATTGTTGAGCTTACTACTTTGCTCAATCTCCCTCTTCCCACCATCATGGTGCACCCACTCACCAAGTTTGAGAGGAAGGACCTCTGGGGCTTCAAGGTGAACCAGCCAGGACGCCAGACAGAGCCTACTACGGAAGCCATCATCTTCAAGCTTATGCACGATGACAGGGAGAGAGGCATGGAGGTGGTTATGCAGGATCTGATAGGACGTCTGCTAGGACGACACTCCCGACAGGTTAGAGGCACTCACTTCCACGTCTTCGGAAGGCGTGATGATGACGGAGAGTCCATTGACTTCGAGGACGACTCGAGGGACACAGTAGAGCCGATACGCCTGTACCTCCAGGACTTAGAGTCTCTTATTAGGCACGTGGATACTGACAGGACCAATGTCATGCTCAGTAATGACGAGCTCCAGGTGAAGCTTCACGAGAAGGACAAGCTCTTCGCGCAGCAGGACGAGATAATCAAAGAGATGGAGGCAAAGTTCAAGACCCAGGACAGGAAGTTCAAGAGTCAGGAGAAGCGTGTCTAGGATAGGAACAAGAGGATCTGGGATATGACCGAGGAACTGTAGTCCAAGGATTTCGAGTTAGAGCAGCAGCAGATGGTGATTGAGAGGCTTCGATCCCAGAAGAGGGCTCTCAAGGCCAAGATTGAGTCCTTGACCACTACTATTGAGGAGAACAAGACCGCGATGGAGAATGCAGGTCTTACATTTGTCGAGGAGGAGATTGATGCTGATGAGTAGATTTGACTACTCGTTTATCTTTTGTTATCATACTTGTTATTTGTGAACTTGTTATTGGACCATCCGACATGTGGATGGCTTGCAACTTGTGTGTTTTACTTTGTAAACTTATTATCTTGTTATTGATCCTTTACTTTGTTACATGCTTGTGATTGCTTATGTGATGTATTGTGCATAAAACATCTATGGGTATCTCATTCTTATCTCTATTTGAACAAACCACAGATGCCTCCCCGTCGTGCAAACCCCAACCCCAACAACATCACCCCCGAAATGCAACAAATGATGACTGCCCAAACTCAGCTTATGCAAATGATGACAACTTTCATCCAGAACCAGAATAACAACAATAACAACAAGAACAACAACAACAACAACAACAACAACAACAACCCTCCGGGTTTTGATATGCTCACCCGATTTTTAAGGTTGAGGCCAGCTAAATTTTCGGGGACAACTGATCCCATGGTGGCCAACGATTGGTTACGTTCTGTAAACAAAGACTTAGTGACCGTGGGCTGCACGGATGCTAAAAAAGTCAGGTTTGCAGCACATCTGCTGGAAGGGCCAGCCGCCACATGGTGGGACAATTTTCAGATCACTACTCCTATAGATGAGGTGACTTGGGCTATTTTCGAAGATGGCTTTCGCACTGCTCATATCTCGTCAGGAATAATGAGCCTGAAAAAGAAAGAGTTCCATAATCTGAGGCAGCGCCACCGTAGCGTGGCTGAATACATTGAAGAGTTCAACAATCTGGCGCGTTATGCACCGGATGAAGTTGACACCGATGCCAAGAGGAAGGAAAAATTTCTGGAAGGGTTGAATGATGAGCTAAACTTACAGTTGTCTGTGGCATATGTTCCAACTTATCAGTCTCTGTGTGACAAGGCTGCTATTTTGGAGAACAAAATGAAGCAAGTGGAGAGTAAGAAGAGAAAGCACTCCGACAAGCACAGCTCGGGATCGTCTCACAAACGATCTCATATTGATGATAGTGGAAGCTCAGGATCCCACAAGCATGGGAAATTCAACAAGCACCACAACCACAACCGTCATGACAACAAGCATCATCCCAGTCATGACAATGATAAGTACAAGAACCACAAGAGTGGACATAAGAGCCACCACAGTGGAAGTGGAAGTGGAAGTCATCCTGCTAAAAGAGACATCAGTCTAGTTGAATGTTTCAAATGCAAGAAGCTGGGGCATTATGCTAATGAGTGCCCTGAGAAGAAAGTTGAAGGACCTAACAAGCCCAATCCTTTTCAGAAAGGACAGGTTAACCACATCAATGTGGAGGAGGTCTATGAGGAACCTGATGCTGTTGCTGGTAAGTTCAGACTCAATTCAATTCCAGCATTTGTACTCTTTGATACTGGTGCATCTCATTCATTCATATCAAGAGCATTTGTTGAAAGAAATGAACTACCGGTAGAAACTATTGGGTGTCCTATAAGAGTAAGTTCTCCTGGTGGAGAAATGATAGTGAATTCAGGATGTCATGACTTAGTCATAGAGTTTGGGAAACATAAGTTTCCAGTGAGCCTGATAATCCTAAATTCCCAAGGATTGGATGTAATTTTGAGAATGGATTGGATGGCTAAGTATGAAGGAGTACTAGATTATGCCAATCATACTGTTACACTCACAACCCGGAAGGAAAGCGGATAAAATTCAAGTCCAACTTTGAATCTAAAGGAAGTAAGCTAAATTCTCTTAAGGGGGTTAGCATGGACGGTGTGCCAATTGTAAGTGAGTATCCGGATGTGTTCCCGGAAGAGTTACCAGGAATGCCACCAGATAGAGATGTGGAGTTTATAATAGATTTGGTACCAGGATCGGGACCAAGAGCAAAGAGGCCTTACAAAATGTCAGTTGATGAACTAAAGGAACTCAAGAAACAACTTGGAGAACAATTGCAGAAAGGATTCATCCAGCCAAGTTCTTCATCTTGGGGAGCTCCAGTTTTATTTGTAGAGAAGAAAGATAGAAGTCAAATATTATGCATAGATTACCGTTCTCTCAACGAGGTAACTATCAAGAACAAATACCCTTTGCCAAGAATCAATGACTTGTTTGATCAGCTAGAAGGAGCATGTGTGTTCTCGAAGATTGATCTCAGATCAGGCTATTTTCAACTCAAGATAAGAGAGCAAGACATACCTAAAACAGCATTCACCATAGGGTATGGATTGTATGAATACACCGTGATGCATTTTGGTTTAACCAACGCTCCAGCATACTTCATGAATATGATGAACAAGGTGTTCATGGAATTTCTTGACAAGTTTGTTGTCGTTTTCATCGATGACATCTTAGTCTACTCCAAGAGCAAGGAAGAACATGAAGGACACTTATGCTTGATACTTGAGAAACTGAGGGAGCATAAACTATACGCCAAATTCAGCAAGTGTGAGTTCTGGTTAGAAGAAGTTGGTTTTCTTGGTCATGTTATGACAAAGGATGGGGTAGCAGTTGATCCTGCCAAAGTTTCAGCGGTGACAGAATGGGAATCTCCTAAGAACGTAAAAGAGGTTCGTAGTTTCCTTGGCTTAGCAGGTTACTACAGAAGATTCATTGAAAATTTCTCAAAGGTTGCCAAGCCAATGACAGAATTGTTAAAGAAAGACAAGAAGTTTGCTTGGTCTGAAGGTTGTGAACTCAGCTTTCAAGAATTAAAGAAGAGACTTGTGACAGCACCAGTCTTGTGTATGCCAGATTTGGAAAAAGATTTCCAAGTATATTGTGATGCTTCTTGTAGAAGTCTCAACCTAATAAGGTAGATTCCTCCTGTGTTTACAATGCTAGTCCCTGGATCAATAGCTAGCATCCACAGTTCAGATGTAATATCAAGAACCAAAGGTCATAATATAACTTAATAACCAGGAATAACATAAGTTTTATTACATCTTACATAGCTCTTTTGGCTATTACATTACATTGCAGCGGAATAACTATAAGTATGGGTCCTTCATCTTCAAAATGCCACAGGCAGACATGTTGGTTGTAGACTTTGTAATCCTAATCAACACACTTCACTAAATCAATCAAACCTGCAACATAACAAGTTACAGCCACAAGGGTCAATACATTTGAATTGTATTGGCAAGTGATACTATGGTAGTATAGTGGAGTCTATCATCTATATGCATTTGGCTAAGTGGAGTTGAGGCTTGGATTGCTCAAAATAGATTTTCCTTATCATTTTGAAAATACTAAGTTTTTGTTTTGACAAAATCTTTTCCAAGGCATCTCTTAATCAAAGATTGAAGATTTCAAACAACCCTTGTTCAAACCACAAGATTTTAACTTAGAAATTTGAATGATGAGATTCTTGATTGCTTCCATGTCTTGATGCTCAAATTGTCCTTTACCAGGGACATGGCTAAGTACTTAGGTTTTATACTCTGCAGAGGTTGTGCACTTTCCCCACCAGACTTGGTTTCCCAAGACAAGATCTTTCAGAAGCCTTCCTTTAGACCAAAATGGACGCGTTCCAACCTATCAAACACTACCACCCACTGTCCATATGGCTAAGTTCTTGCAACCTATATGATCCAGGCAGAGCCCATAATGCCAAGTGGCTACACTTGAAGCTTCTGAACATTTGACATCTCAAATCTCTTTGTTGGCAATCCACAAGTGAGATACACAAGGTTCACCAGTCCCCTGGCCTTGTGTAACCACTCAACCAAAAACCACCAAGCAAGTCCCATTCCACCCAGGTGATTCATTAACTTAGTTGTTTTAATAAACAAAGCACAAGTCCTCAGACTTAGAATATTTTTCCATAGTGTGATTATATATTCCACCCATGTTTTCTATTAGCTAGGCTAAGCTTGATAGTAATAGGAATCTTAATTTAGGAATTTTCTACTAAGGTTCCATCTACTAGGTTTTCCTATAGCAAGGTTTACACTTAGCAAAAGTTTCATGCAAGTTTTACTTAGAGAAAATCACTAATGCATAGAGAAGGTAATGGGACAAAAAGTATGAAGCATCACTTGCCTTTTTGGTAGAGGGTATAAGCTCACTCCTTGTACTTGCAACAATCACACTCTTCAAGTCACTACAAATCAATCAAGCAAGGCACAAACTCAATCTACCAAACAAGCAAAACAACACATAAAATGACAAAGTCAAAGTAATGCATGCAAGCATGCCAAGATTTGTTTTGTTTGAAGAAGTGGTTCCTAATGGGTCATAAACATTTGAAAACACCTATTTGGTCATTTTGTAAAGTGGCAAAGTCATTTGCAAAGAGGTTTCTCTTCAAAACCATTTTAAAAATAAAGTATCATTTTATGTGGTGTAGAAATATTTTACTAAGGCATTAATCTATAGGGTTCACCCAATATGTTTTCAAACCAGAAAACTTGGTATTTGGGGTTAGGGAGTTTAAAACAAAACATTTTCCAAAGGTTTTCTTCCAAAACCATTTTTAATAAATAAACCACATTTCTATTTGACTAGAAATGGTTTTAAATCAAGGAATCATTATTTTGTTTCACCAATTTCATTTTTGAATCCACAAAGTGTTTCCCAATGTTAGTAGGTTCAAATCACACCAATTGCCAAAGATTTTATCCCCAAATTCATTTTTAAACAATTTTCACAACCTTAACAAGCATACAAATGTTTCTGCAAAAACAATCATTTTTCCAGAAGCTTTTTGCTAAACAAAGGCCATGGTTGGCTAGGGTTTGTTCTCCTGATTTCAACGATATAAAGTTTGCAAAAATTGGACGTGTGGTTTGAAAGTTACAGCAATTACAAATTTGCATTCTAATCAGGTTCAAATTCTATTTTCCAAACTTCTGGTGACACGCGGCACTCTCCTATTCGCTGGTACCGGTTCGCACGGATCAGGCGATGGAAGCCGTTAGATTTAAGTCATATCGCACGGTTCAGAACTAGCGTACCCTTTCAGTTAAGTGAATCTATCGCACTCGTTGGATTTAAATCGAATGGTTACTGTGCGACTGACCAGAGGAGGGCGGCGCTAGCGGCGGCAGATGGCGGCGGCGTGTCTGGCTACGACGTCGCGGTGGTTGCAGGAAGCGAACGAGAGAGAGGTATGGCTCACCAGGCTTAGGAGAACACGACGAAGCTCAAGGTACTCGCGGTTGGTCGAGGGGCGCACGAGGACGGGCGGGATTCCTCACCGGAGTTGGGTCTGGCGACGGATGCACGCGGTCGAGGTCGAGGACGACGCTACGGGTCGCGCGAAGGCAAACCAGAAGCATGGTTAGACGCGTACGATCAAGGAGATGTTGTGTGCGTGAAGGAGAAGAAGAGGGGCGGTTGGGTTTACCAGAGGGAGGTCGTCGGAGAAGAAGACTGTCACGGCGGCGCTCAGAGCTTGTCGAAGATGGCGTTCTGGGGCACCCGCGGTTGAACGGAGGGCACGGACAGAAGCGCCAGGGGATGGGGAGTGTGCGTGCTTGGTCAATGAGGCAAGGGGAGGCAGGGTATGGCCGGAATTGAGATATAAGCTCGTCGGAGACGGCGGTGGTGCAGAAGAGATTGGCGACAGCCTAGGGGCAGAGAGGAGGAGTTGTCTGGGGAAAAATGACGAGGAGGGAGAGGCTTTTAAGGGAGCGTGGTCGCTGGGGGAGTATTGGCCGTTAACAGCGCGAATTGATCATCGGCGTAATGAGCAGGAAACGGCGAGGAGGAGTTAGCGCGGTTGAAGACGGTGAACAGCTGTCGGTGGGGTCCACGGGTAGTGAGAGAGAGGAAAAGGGAAAGGGGTCCACCGGTCATTGTCTGCGTGGGTTAGTAAGTTGGTGCCAAACGTTTTCTTCAGGGGAAAGAAGCTGGGCTGGTTGGTGGGCTTCCTGGGCCAGGTCTAGTTGGGTCGGCCAGATTCTATTTTTTTTCCAGTTCTGAAACTTTTTCTTTTTCCAAATCTTTTTCTGTTTTGAAATTAAAACAATTATTCAAACATTCGAACCATTCAATCAATTCACCATTACTAGTAATAAGTTTTTGGTTCTGTTTATCAACATAAACCAATCCCAAAATAAAATAATATTTTTATTCTTTTTAGGATCCATTCATTAATTAAATAAAATGGTTCATTAGTTATTTAATAAAATAGGGTTTGATTTAATTAATAGAATCTCCATTTGAAATCCAAATATTTTCAAAACCAAATCAGTAGGTTTTATTTGGAAATAAAGAGTATTTGGAAAACTTGTTTAAAATGAAATAACATCTTTATTTTTGGTCCATTAACAATTAAATAAAATGGGCCTTATTCATTTACTTCAAATAAGATTTGTTTTATTAGAATATTTATTTTGAAATCTAAAATAAAACCAAAACACTTCAGTAAGTTTTATTTGAGAATATAAAATATTTGGAAAACTTATTTCAAATAAATAAATAAGTTTTAGTGTTTTATTTAAAATGGGAAAAACCTTTACTTTAATAAAATTTGGATATTAAATCTCTATTATTTTATTTAAATAAACCTTTACTCTTTTAATCAAAGCAAACCCTTTTGTTTCAAAATCTTGGCCAAGGTTTAATTTGGCTTTTATAAAGTAATCTTTATTTAAAATATCTACCTTTTCTTTTGAAAACCAAAACTCTTTATTTAAAGATCCAAAATAGTATTTCCAAAATATTTTATTTTCCTTTGTTAATTGTTTTATGTTTTTTAAATCCCTTTAGGATTTAATTGTTCAAAATAGGTTTGAAGATTCCTATTGGAATTCAAAAAGTTTCTTCTGGCCCTGAAAATCAAACAAAGTTTTACTTTATTCATTTATTTTTCACATTACAAGATTTGGAAAATCTTGGGATGTGACAGGCTACCACCCTTAAAATAAATCTCGTCCCGAGATTTGGGGAGGCTAGGGTTACAAGTAGGCTCAAAACATCTAGGGTACTACCACCCTTAAAATTTTTCAAACTAAATTACATCTTGGCTTGCTTGGGATCCTGGGGAAACTTCTCTGGGCAACCTTTTGCATAGTGTCCTTTGTTTCCACACTTGACTCATGGGCCAAGGTTGAGATTCTTCATAGACTTGTTTAACTTGTTCTTCATCTTTTCTAGACAATTGTTTACATAGTGGCCTAGTTCCTTGCATTTGAAACACATCATTTGGCTGATATCTTTCTTTTCTTTGGGTAAAAATTCTTGGTTTCTCTTCTTTTCTGGGCATTCATTGGCATAGTGTCCCATCTCTTTGCAATTGAAACATTGCACTTGTACAATATCCCCCTTGTTAGGGTTGGGGCATTTCTTCTTCTTCTTTTTGGGTCTCTCCAAAGCTAGGAGTTCTTCTAGTTCATGTTCTCCATAGGTGGAAAATCTTTCTCTCTTCTTGGGGCATTGATCTTCATGTTCCTTGGATGCATGATCCTTGTCTTCACAAGTATTGCTAACTTGGGTTCCTTCTAGAATAACATCTTTGTCATCCTTGTTGTCATTAGCTCTCTGGGAAAAGTTTTCTCCCATGTTGATCATTTGAGTAACCAATCCTTGCATCAATTGTGATTGAAGTTTCAAAATCTTTTGTATGGCTGGGTCTAGTCCATTGTTGTTGGCTAAAAGTTGAGTTGTCTCTTGGCTCAACTTGTTTTGGGTTGCTATAAGTTCTCTCATGCTGTCCTCTTGGTTGGTGTTGGTGTCGTCAACCTTGGAGTCTTTTGGAGTAGTCATCTGTTTGGGTTGAAGGGAGATTAGAATAGGCAAGATATTTCTAAGGAGTCAATTCTAATCACACACATCACAATTCACACAAGCAATGTGCATGCAATCACAAACCAAACAATTCACTCAAACAACAAAGTTCAAGCACATACTTTGGCAACAAAATACTTTTGTTACACCACATAAGTTGGTGAGTTTGACTTAACTAAAATATGGTGGTCCATCTATATGGTTTACTTGTGATTTTTCCTTCCTTCATGATTCTTCTTGTATGAGGTCATGGTTTCCTTGAGAAAAACTCTTGGTTGCAATACTTCAAATGATGTAGGCTCCTTCTAACTTTTGCATTCCCTCAGTCTCTAAATCTTGAGCAAGTTTTCCTTGTCTCACTTGTAGTCCTTAGTGATATCCAAGTTGGAAGTCCTTGGTGAATATGCTGAAGATGTTGAAGTCATTAGAGTTGAAGGAGTTGAAGTCATTAGAGTTGAAGAAGTTGAAGTCATTAGAGTTGAAGAAGTTGAAGATGTCCTTTGCACATGGTGTAGTCTTTGGTCATGGGGTAGGTTTTTCCATCAAGTTGAAAATAGAAGAGATGTAGAGTTGAAACCAAAATGGTTGAGAAAAGAGTTTACAAGTGTTTTTGTAAATAAGTTTTGGATCAAAATACAACTCCTATTTTTCTAAGGGTTTTTGTGCAATCCTAGGTTTACAAATCCTACAGGCAACACAATGCTCTGATACCATCTGTAGAAGTCTCAACCTAATAAGGTAGATTCCTCCTGTGTTTACAATGCTAGTCCCTGGATCAATAGCTAGCATCCACAGTTCAGATGTAATATCAAGAACCAAAGGTCATAATATAACTTAATAACCAGGAATAACATAAGTTTTATTACATCTTACATAGCTCTTTTGGCTATTACATTACATTGCAGCGGAATAACTATAAGTATGGGTCCTTCATCTTCAAAATGCCACAGGCAGACATGTTGGTTGTAGACTTTGTAATCCTAATCAACACACTTCACTAAATCAATCAAACCTGCAACATAACAAGTTACAGCCACAAGGGTCAATACATTTGAATTGTATTGGCAAGTGATACTATGGTAGTATAGTGGAGTCTATCATCTATATGCATTTGGCTAAGTGGAGTTGAGGCTTGGATTGCTCAAAATAGATTTTCCTTATCATTTTGAAAATACTAAGTTTTTGTTTTGACAAAATCTTTTCCAAGGCATCTCTTAATCAAAGATTGAAGATTTCAAACAACCCTTGTTCAAACCACAAGATTTTAACTTAGAAATTTGAATGATGAGATTCTTGATTGCTTCCATGTCTTGATGCTCAAATTGTCCTTTACCAGGGACATGGCTAAGTACTTAGGTTTTATACTCTGCAGAGGTTGTGCACTTTCCCCACCAGACTTGGTTTCCCAAGACAAGATCTTTCAGAAGCCTTCCTTTAGACCAAAATGGACGCGTTCCAACCTATCAAACACTACCACCCACTGTCCATATGGCTAAGTTCTTGCAACCTATATGATCCAGGCAGAGCCCATAATGCCAAGTGGCTACACTTGAAGCTTCTGAACATTTGACATCTCAAATCTCTTTGTTGGCAATCCACAAGTGAGATACACAAGGTTCACCAGTCCCCTGGCCTTGTGTAACCACTCAACCAAAAACCACCAAGCAAGTCCCATTCCACCCAAGTGATTCATTAACTTAGTTGTTTTATTAAACAAAGCACAAGTCCTCAGACTTAGAATATTTTTCCATAGTGTGATTATATATTCCACCCATGTTTTCTATTAGCTAGGCTAAGCTTGATAGTAATAGGAATCTTAATTTAGGAATTTTCTACTAAGGTTCCATCTACTAGGTTTTCCTATAGCAAGGTTTACACTTAGCAAAAGTTCCATGCAAGTTTTACTTAGAGAAAATCACTAATGCATAGAGAAGGTAATGGGACAAAAAGTATGAAGCATCACTTGCCTTTTTGGTAGAGGGTATAAGCTCACTCCTTGTCCGTGCAGCAATCACACTCTTCAAGTCACTACAAATCAATCAAGCAAGGCACAAACTCAATCTACCAAACAAGCAAAACAACACATAAAATGACAAAGTCAAAGTAATGCATGCAAGCATGCCAAGCTTTGTTTTGTTTGAAGAAGTGGTTCCTAATGGGTCATAAACATTTGAAAACACCTATTTGGTCATTTTGTAAAGTGGCAAAGTCATTTGCAAAGAGGTTTCTCTTCAAAACCATTTTAAAAATAAAGTATCATTTTATGTGGTGTAGAAATATTTTTACTAAGGCATTAATCTATAGGGTTCACCCAATATGTTTTCAAACCATAAAACTTGGTATTTGGGGTTAGGGAGTTTAAAACAAAACATTTTCCAAAGGTTTTCTTCCAAAACCATTTTTAATAAATAAACCACATTTCTATTTGACTAGAAATGGTTTTAAATCAAGGAATCATTATTTTGTTTCACCAATTTCATTTTTGAATCCACAAAGTGTTTCCCAATGTTAGTAGGTTCAAATCACACCAATTGCCAAAGATTTTATCCCCAAATTCATTTTTAAACAATTTTCACAACCTTAACAAGCATACAAATGTTTCTGCAAAAACAATCATTTTTCCAGAAGCTTTTTGCTAAACAAAGGCCATGGTTGGCTAGGGTTTGTTCTTCTGATTTCAACGATATAAAGTTTGCAAAAATTGGACGTGTGGTTTGAAAGTTACAGCAATTACAAATTTGCATTCTAATCAGGTTCAAATTCTATTTTCCAAACTTCTGGTGACACGCGGCACTCTCCTATTCGCTGGTACCGGTTCGCATGGATCAGGCGATGGAAGCCGTTAGATTTAAGTCATATCGCACGGTTCAGAACTAGCGTACCCTTTCAGTTAAGTGAATCTATCGCACTCGTTGGATTTAAATCGAACGGTTACTGTGCGACTGACCAGAGGAGGGCGGCGCTAGCGGCGGCAGATGGCGGCGGCGTGTCTGGCTACGACGTCGCGGTGGTTGCAGGAAGCGAACGAGAGAGAGGTATGGCTCACCAGGCTCAGGAGAACACGGCGAAGCTCAAGGTACTCGCGGTTGGTCGAGGGGCGCACGAGGACGGGCGGGATTCCTCACCGGAGTTGGGTCTGGTGACGGATGCACGCGGTCGAGGTCGAGGACGACGCTACGGGTCGCGCGAAGGCAAACCAGAAGCATGGTTAGACGCGTACGATCAAGGAGATGCTGTGTGCGTGAAGGAGAAGAAGAGGGGCGGTCGGGTTTACCAGAGGGAGGTCGTCGGAGAAGAAGACTGTCGCGGCGGCGCTCAGAGCTTGTCGAAGATGGCGTTCTGGGGCACCCGCGGTTGAACGGAGGGCACGGACAGAAGCGCCAGGGGATGGGGAGTGTGCGTGCTTGGTCAATGAGGCAAGGGGAGGCAGGGTATGGCCGGAATTGAGAGATAAGCTCGTCGGAGACGGCGGCGGTGCAGAAGAGATTGGCGACAGCCTAGGGGCAGAGAGGAGGAGTTGTCTGGGGAAAAATGACGAGGAGGGAGAGCCTTTTAAGGGAGGGTGGTCGCTGGGGGAGTATTGGCCGTTAACAGCGTGAATTGATCGTCGGCGTAATGAGCAGGAAACGGCGAGGAGGAGTTAGCGCGGTTGAAGACGATGAACAGCTGTCGGTGGGGTCCACGGGCAGTGAGAGAGAGGAAAAGGGAAAGGGGTCCACCGGTCATTGTCTGCGTGGGTTAGTAAGTTGGTGCCAAACGTTTTCTTCAGGGGAAAGAAGCTGGGCTGGTTGGTGGGCTTCCTGGGCCAGGTCTAGTTGGGTCGGCCAGATTCTATTTTTTTCCAGTTCTGAAACTTTTTCTTTTTCCAAATCTTTTTCTGTTTTGAAATTCAAACAATTATTCAAACATTCAAACCATTCAATCAATTCACCATTACTAGTAATAAGTTTTTGGTTCTGTTTATCAACATAAACCAATCCCAAAATAAAATAATATTTTTATTCTTTTTAGGATCCATTCATTAATTAAATAAAATGGTTCATTAGTTATTTAATAAAATAGGGTTTGATTTAATTAATAGAATCTCCATTTCAAATCCAAATATTTTCAAAACCAAATCAGTAGGTTTTATTTGGAAATAAAGAGTATTTGGAAAACTTGTTTAAAATGAAATAACATCTTTATTTTTGGTCCATTAACAATTAAATAAAATGGGCCTTATTCATTTACTTCAAATAAGATTTGTTTTATTAGAATATTTATTTTGAAATCTAAAATAAAACCAAAACACTTCAGTAAGTTTTATTTGAGAATATAAAATATTTGGAAAACTTATTTAAAATAAATAAATAAGTTTTAGTGTTTTATTTAAAATGGGAAAAACCTTTACTTTAATAAAATTTGGATATTAAATCTCTATTATTTTATTTAAATAAACCTTTACTCTTTTAATCAAAGCAAACCCTTTTGTTTCAAAATCTTGGCCAAGGTTTAATTTGGCTTTTATAAAGTAATCTTTATTTAAAATATCTACCTTTTCTTTTGAAAACCAAAACTCTTTATTTAAAGATCCAAAATAGTATTTCCAAAATATTTTATTTTCCTTTGTTAATTGTTTTATGTTTTTTAAATCCCTTTAGGATTTAATTGTTCAAAATAGGTTTGAAGATTCCTATTGGAATTCAAAAAGTTTCTTCTGGCCCTGAAAATCAAACAAAGTTTTATTTTATTCATTTATTTTTCACATTACAAGATTTGGAAAATCTTGGGATGTGACACTTCTCATCAAGGATTAGGTGTCGTACTTATGCAAGGCAGGAAAGTTGTGGCTTATGCCTCGAGACAACTCAAAACTCATGAAGTAAACTATCCTACCCATGATTTGGAGTTAGCCTCTGTTGTCCATGCACTCAAAACATGGAGACACTACCTTTTGGGAAAGTATTGTGAAGTATTCACGGATCACAAGAGTTTGAAGTACATCTTCACTCAGAAGGAAATAAATATGATACAAAGGAGATGGCTAGAACTTATCAAGGACTACGACTTAAGTTTGCAATACCACCCCGGTAAAGCAAATGTAGTAGCAGATGCTCTAAGTCGTAAGGTGTTTGTGAATGGCCTTACCAAAGGAGAATTACCAGATGATTTGTGTGCTGAATTCAGAAAACTCAGATTGGAGATTGTGCCTGAAGGACATCTCATGTCTTTGGAAGTTCAACCCACTCTGTTGGATAAGATTAAAGAAGCCCAGAAGACTGATAAAGAAATCGAAGAGATTAAGGAAAGGATTAGCCAAGGAAAAGCCAAAAGTTTCCATGTAGACGAACAGGGTACTTTATGGCATGGGAAACGTATTTGTGTTCCACAAGATCCGGAGTTGAGGAAACTGATTCTGCAAGAAGCCCACAACTCTCCGTATTCTATTCACCCGGGAAACACCAAGATGTACATGGATATGAAAGAAAGATTTTGGTGGAACAATCTAAAAAGGGACATCGCCGAACATATTGCTTTGTGTGATGTGTGTAGTAGAGTAAAAGCAGAGCATCAGAAACCAGCAGGTTTGCTTCAACCACTGCCTATTCCTGATTGGAAGTGGGAAAATATTGGTATGGATTTCATTACCGGATTACCAAGGACCAGGTCAGGGTATGATTCCATATGGGTAGTAGTAGATCGCCTAACTAAAGTGGCTCATTTTATACCCGTGAAGACAACTTATACGAGTGCCAAGTTAGCCAAAATCTACATGAGTAGAATTGTATGCCTTCACGGTGTGCCTAAGAGTATTGTGTCTGATAGAGGAACTCAGTTCACTTCTCACTTTTGGAGACAACTTCATGAATCATTGGGAACGAGGTTGGAATTCAGCACTGCTTTTCATCCTCAAACCGATGGACAAACGGAAAGGACTAATCAAATTCTTGAAGACATGTTGAGGGCATGTGCCCTAGACTATGGAGCAAGTTGGGATGAAAGTCTGCCTTACGCGGAGTTCTCTTACAATAACAGTTATCAAACTAGTATTGGGATGGCACCGTTTGAGTTTCTCTACGGAAGGAAGTGTACCACCCCATTGCTATGGAATGGTGTGGGAGAAAGAAGCTTATTTGGACCTGATCTTATCAAAGACGCTGAAGATAAGGTCAAATTGGTTAAGGACAGGTTGAAGATAGCACAGTCCCGACAGAAAAGCTACGCAGATTCTAAGCGTAGAGAAGTCACCTACGAGGTTGGTGATAGAGCTTATCTTAGAGTATCACCACTTCGTGGAGTGAAAATATTTGGAGTCAAAGGAAAGTTGGCACCAAGATATGTTGGTCCATTCAAAATTCTAAGTCGCAAGGGAGAAGTTGCATATGAAGTCGAATTGCCAGAATCTCTGTCAGCTGTCCATAATGTGTTTCATGTGAGTCAGCTTAAGAAATGTCACCCAGAAATGGAAGAATCTTCTTTGAAGGATACCATACCTTTGGAAGAAGTTCAACTAGAAAGTGACCTCACCTATGAAGAAAAGCCTGTCAAGATTCTTGAGACCGCAGAAAGAGTCACAAGGACAAAAACTATCAAGTTTTGCAAAGTGCAATGGAATCATCATTCCGAAGAGGAAGCAACATGGGAAAGAGAAGATGATCTTCGGAAAGACCACCCTCACCTATTTGCTAGCCAAACCGAATCTCGAGGGCGAGATTCACCTTAAGGGGGTTAGAATTGTAACATCCCTAAAATCATGATTTCAAAGTTTGCATATCACTCATGCATGCATATAGATTTGAGATCATTTTCAAACTCATTTCAGAAAAACAGAAGCACATGGTGCTATGATTTTATGTGAGCAGATTTAATTCAAATGGCCATCACCATTTGAAAGTTTGAAAGTTTAGGAACTTGGTTGCTTGCCTTCATTGCTGAAAGGTTTGTGTGTAGAATTTAGACCAAAGTTTACAACTTAGAAATAGTTTCAAAAACCCCTTTTCAAACTTTTGCAAATCAGATGCAAGTCCCTGATTATTTTGTACTCCAAGCTTGACTAAGCCTTGCAAAGCAACCACTTGCTTAAATACCTATATTGGAGACTACTGCACCCTGCAAAAACCCCAGAAAAGTTTGAATTCAAAAAGAGTTTGAATTCATATCAAAAACCCATTCAGAAATTCGTTTCAGAAAAAGAAAAGAAGTAAACAAATGGAAGAGGCCTAGCGCTGCCAATTTAGCCCAGCAACGGAGCAGGCCCAGCAAGCCCACCCGGGGCATTTCTTTTCTTCTCACACGCGCGAGCACACCCACTCAGCCGCTGACAGCCAGACCCCACGCCCCCTCTGTTTATTTCGCTGACTAGCGGGCCCCGTCCACGTCGCCCTCGTCGTCCCCAAACCGCGCCCGCGACCACGTCGCTGCTGCTGTCAAGGCCGGTAATGGCGCGGCGTAATTAGCCATTATTCCGCAGGTGTTTCCTGTCACGCCTAGGCTTACTTAAACCCCTCTGCCCCGCAAGCATTTCCACTCTCCTCGCTCACTCCGCCACCAGGCTGCGCGCAATTGCTCTCGAAGCACCGCAGTACCGACAACTCCGGCGACCGATTACGGTGAGCCTCGACCATCCCTCTCTCTCTGGTTCAAACTAGGATGTTCAGAATGATCTTGCGCATCCGCTGATACCTTCCTTTTGCCTGCTCGTGACCCAGGTCGTCGTCTCCGTTCGCGACCGAAACCACCCGCGCCGCCGATAGACTCCGGCGACCAATTAAGGTAAATCCCGAGCGCCCCTTGCCCCCTCCTTCACGCGAGCTTGTTCGCCTGTGTCTTGCGCAAATCCTGATGCCACTGGTTCGTGCTAGGGCGACGCCAAACCTCGGCAAGGACCACGATTGTAAGCTACTGACGCCGCCCGCAACTCCGACGAGCTCCAGAGACCGTTCCCGCGCGCCCCTTCGCAAACCAACACCACGTCGAGCTTCAGCACGCCACTGCGGTTTTGGTAAGCGCCTCCCTTCCTTCCCAGGCGACCTAGAGCGCCGGCACCGCCGCGGTCAGACGCGCCGCCGCCAGTCAACGCTGCTAGCGCCGCTCGTTTCTGGTTAGCAGATTGCTAGCCGTCAGATCTGGATCCAACGCGTAGATTTAGATCACTTAGCGAATCGTTTTTGGTTGATCTGAGTCGTGCAGCGATAGTTAGATCCAACGGCGCGGAAGGGTGATCCGGTGCGAACTGGTACGCACCAGTAATATCGTGACGCGTGGCTAGGGTTGGATTCAAAATAGAAATTCAAATCAGATTTAGATCAAATTTTCAAAGGGCTATAACTTTTGATTCCTACGTTAGATTTTTGCAAACTTTATACCGTTGGAATCAGTGAGTCAAGCCCTTTCTGAATCTGCAATGTGTTTAACAAAATGTTTCTGTTAAAATGACTTTTTATATAGAAACTTGTTTAAGGCTATTTTAAGTATAGATTTTGTTTAGTATTTTTGTTTAGTGCTAAATAAGTTTAGTTAGCAAGTTTTTGACTTAGTTATGTTTCTGTATCATGCACTTGCTTGGTGAAGTTTTCAAAAATCAACACTTAGCATTTTCTTGCATGCATGCATCCATATTTTTGTTTGTATATGAATTGTGTGTAATTTGGTGCTACAAATTCTTGTGTAGATTCTGCTAGTGACTGTGATTGTGAAGAGTGCTACTCTCCCCATTACCAAGGCAAGTGGTACTTCATGGTTATTTTCATCCCTATACTTTGTATAGCATTAGAAATATTTTGCTAAGTCTTGCATGCTACTTTTGCCAAGTGCTATGTTGGGAAATCCTATGTAGATGTAGAATTGATAGAATTGCTAGGAAAATTCCTAAGTTAAGTTACTATACCATGCTTAGCCTAGCTAGTAGCAAACAAGGGTTGGTAAAGTATATACATGCTATATTGAAAATATTTCTAAGTCATGAGACTTATGTTTTCTTAATAAAACAACTAAGTCAATGAATCCCCTGGGTGGAATGGGACTTGAATTGGTGGTTTTTGGTTGAGTGGTTACACAAGGCCATGGATTTGGCTTGTGTATCTCACTTGTGGTATGCCACCCAGGCACAAAGGGATTTTGGAGGCCAGGTGTTGAGAAGCTTATAGTGCAGCCACTTGGCAAAATGGGCTCTGCCTTGATCATATAGGTTGCTAGAACTTAGTCTTTTGGACAGTTGGTGGTAGTGGGATTGTTAGGTTGGAACGCGTCCATTTGACTAAGGGAAGGCTTCTGAAAGGTCCTGTCTTGGGAAACCAAGTCTGGTGGGGAAAGTGCACAACCTCTACAGATGGAAAATCTAAGTACTTAGCCAAGTCCATGGAAATGGACAACTTGAGCATCAAGACATGGAAGCTATCAAGAATCTCATCACTCCAACTTCTAAGTAAAAACTTGTGGGTGAACAAGGGTGAAGGACCTCAATGTCTATTGATGGTTTCTTGGGAAAAGTTTTATCAAAGAAAACTTAGTGATTTCAACTAATAGGAAAAACCTATTTTTGAAGCAAAGCAAGCCAAGCTACACTTAGCCAAATTGCATATAGTAATATAGTCCACTTAAAAATTTACTAAGGTATCACTTGTCAATACTATTCCAAAGTATTGACCCACTGTGGCTGTAACTTGTGATGTTGCAGGTTATTCAGATGATGATTAGGTGTCATGAGTCTACACTCAACATGCTTGCCTGTGGCACATGAAGATGAAGACTTGTGTTTATTTACTTATTCCAAAACTCCTGTATTAGGCCTATGGCCCTGAGTTGTAAAAGACTATGTTTTATCTCTGGAATGGATGTAATAAATGACCTTTGTATCTATGTACTTCATCTTAAACTGTGGATGCTAGCATTGATCCAGGGACTAGCATTGCAATCACAGGGATCCTTTTCCTTTATAAAGGAGGGGTTTAACAGTAACAGCGTTACCCAGCAAATTCATTATATGCAAGGTAGGAATTTTGATGCACTATCTACCACCTCGGACTATTAGTCGTTGGCACTATGCTATTTTCGTAAATCTTTCTTCAAAGGTTGATTTTATTATGAAAATCTATGACGACCAGCCTTCACAGGTTGACCAAAACTTTCATGGAGTTCCTTTCCTGCCGCGTTCGTAGCTCCTTCCCGGAACAGGGAGTAACAAGTTACAATTCTTACACTCTATAGAGGTGCGTTACTTTTCCCATGAGAGATCAACTCCTTGTTGCACAACCGGGCGTACTTTCCCGTCCACAATTCCATGATGTGGGGCCTAGTAGTTGGTCCAAGCCAATCACTGCCCTCTCCGCGACCTCATATGTCTGCATGATCCTTCGGGCTAGCTCACCTTCGTTAAGCCCCCTTTCGGGTAGGCTAAAACCCTGATGAGTTCCCGAAGACTCTATGACCTAGTGATACCCGGATTAGTACCATTTACATGGACTATCTCCCTAAACACCATTCATAGATAATCTAGACACCAAAAGTGTGGGGCGTAAGGGTGCCCACCCATATGTTGGATCCACACAAGGAATCACAACGTCACGTTAAGGTCGTCTTGCCTCCATACAAGAGGAAAAGGATACAACTGACTTCTCCGTCCCATTCCAAATCTCATGGTTAACGCGTAATATACGGCGCTAGAATCACTGATGTCATGGGTTATTAATTCCTAATTGTTCGTTATTTGTGCAAGTATAACTCTGAGTTCTATTGCTTCATTATATCATCACTTAGGATGATATCTTAGATTTAGTATCTTGAGAAAATAATGTTTTCCTTTTTCTAGAATATAGATGATAACACGCAATTCGCAAATACTTTGATAAAGACTCTTCAAAGGACAAGAGCAAGTGATGAACTGGCCTCATGATGGCAATGTAGTGAAGTCTGATGCTTGTACTGGACCTTGAGCTTCTATGTCTACAAAAACATCATTATTGCCTGGTAAGGACAATATTTAAAGAAGCAAAATGATTATGCAAAGTAATGTAATGCATAATTTAACTTAATATGCATTCTCCCCATTATTAATAAAATTCTTTTTAATAATAAAGGATTTATAAATATATTTATAATAGAATATTGTATTCTTTTATTTTATTTTCCTTTTATTTGACTTTTATTGATTTAATGATTCTTTTAAGAATTATCACTTAAATATCAAAAATTGTTATTAAATATTTGTTTAGTATTTTTCTAAAATACTACAATATTAATATATAATGAAAGTGATTTTTATTTATTTTTATCATCTTTCAATGATTTTGTAAAATTCCATAAGGAATATATAAATTACAAAATTCTTAATAAAACTTATATGTCTAAAATTTTATTTCTTAATTTATTTGGATAGTTTGGATTATTGTGAATCCAAAAATATTTTATTTATATTTTTTTGGACTTTTATTTTATTTTCTAGAATTTATTTAAATTCATGGGCATTTTGGTCTTTTCCTATTTATTAAAACAGATTCTAAATGAATTGGGCTGGCCTTTTGGGTTTATTGGGCCCTTGTGGCCTAGTAGAGCATGGTAAAAAAACTACCCCGAAGGGTTTTCGGCCCACCCAGCCTACTCACTCGCTGTCTCCTCTCTCGAGCTCACCCCTCTCCTTCTCCTTCCCCGACCCCGTGGTCAGTGGTGTCGCCGTCGGTGATTCGCGTCGCCGTGGTGTAGGAAGAGGTTGTCGACTCTGCTCTTCCCTCCTGTCCAACTAGATTTGGACATGGATCTCTCCTGCGACAGATCGATGTCGTCCTGAACCCTAGGGTTTGGGGTTTAGCGTGGATCCTAGCGCCGCCGCTGCTATCGTGCGTCGTGGTGATGCTCCTCGCCTCCAAACGTGGCTATGGTCGCCACCGTGGCACTGTATGGGTCACAGCGCCCCCCCTGGGGGTGCTCCCTGTGCCGCCATGGTCGTCGGCCCCTCTGCTTCCTCTTCTATTCTCCAGCGAGGACCTTTGGTGAGTGCTTCCTCTCCTCTCGTGCTTTCGGTGTGAGGCCCTCCTATGCTCAATGTTGGTAGTGGCCTCTCTGGTGATTATCGGGTCCTGATTAGGGTTCTTGGTTCTGTTTAGGGTTCATACCCTGTTGTTGATTAGATACTGATGAATTGGGATCAAGTTTTCATGTTCCTTCAGTATGCTAAATGATTGTTTAGTTATGGCTTGCTGTTTAAGATGAACTGTGGTGGTGCTAGTGGCTTATCAGATGATCCTATGGATTAAACTTGATATGATTAGATGGTACAGTTGCTCTTAGAAACAAATCTTGGAAATCTAGTGGTTTAACAACACACCACTATCATTTTTTGGTTAATGACAGTGAGTGTTGTGTGATGAAGTCACTGTCTTAACACTTGTTGGCTTAAGAATTTATCTGTAGTTTGAGATCAAATGGTTTCAAACGGTGAAGATGTACATAGGGATTTCTTTAATTATGATTCCTGTGATGACAGGAAAATGATTTTCAGTTGATTAGTTGAATCTATGAAGATTGAATGCTTAATATAACCTGATTAATGTAGAATTGTTCTTATGACACCATCTTTGTATGGCACCCAAGATTAGATTCTATTCCATTGTTTGGGTTGGTTTAAGCTTAAGATGAATTTGGCTTTAAAGATAAGTAGGAATTTTCCCTTCTTAAATCCCTAAGACCAATGATGTTGGTCTGAGGTTTAGGGATTAAGTTTTATCTAGTTGATTCATATGGATGGTTCTAGTAGTGGTACCAGTTACTGTTTCTTGAATCAAAGTTTGGAAAAATGATGGTAGGCTTGATCATTTGTATAGATCCATAAGATTAAATTCTAAGGTGTTACTCTTATCCTAGAGATGTGCCTAGAAGTTAAATCTTAGCTATATTCATTCTTGAATTGAAATATAGCTTGACAGTTAGATCAATGATGTTGCCCTGAGGTCTAGTTGGATTTTTATACTTTTCTGGTTGCTTTTAGTTTGAAACCTCAGTGATGGATTCACCCCACTTGGGTGTCTTCTGAGAGTTTGAATAAGAATCATATCATGTATGGTTGTCTAATCTTAGACAAATAGATCATTTGATGGTATATTACTCACCACTGTCACTTGATGTTGTGGTTGCTAGTGGTTGATCTTGTGACAGCTTGATCTGGTGCTCCCCTGGTATTCCTAGCTCCTGGCTTGTCCTTGATCTAGTCCATCATCTCCTGATCCCGATGGCTTGACCTTGGTCTTGCTATCCACCTGATATACCCCCTCCTTATGTCACCATCTTGGTGATGTCATCCTGGGCTTTGGTTGGTTTGATCTAGCTTGGCTTTGGCTTGGTTTAGCTGCTGGCTGTTGTGCTTGGTGTGTAAAAGTGATGAAATGGTGTGGGGATTGGTTTCCCCCACGGCTATGTTGACAGTTTTGTTTGGTTGTGCTGCTGTTGTGGTGTTGACAGCACACACCATGCAGTCTGGTGTGTGTGCTGCTTGTGTGCCTGCTGCACAGATGTGGATATGTTCAAAATTTTGAAGTTTAATTTTATCTGGTTACTTTTACTTGGCTGGTGAAACTTGTCCTTCCTTGCTGTTATTTGACTTATGGCTTAAAATTATGAGAGATACATTCTTTCAGATTGGTGAAACTTGCCCCTTTTTTATAAGATTACTCAATGATGAACCTTGATCTAGTCTGAGAGTAATACAATTTTAACCTTAACTTTCTTTATTTTTTGTTTGTTTTTGTTTTGCAGGTACCAAACTTGGGAATTCAAGATTTTAGTTTAGGTTTTCTTCTTTATTTGTAGAATAGTCAGATGTAATATTCTTTATTCTTTTGTAATTTTAGTTCTACCCTTTTGTAATCTTTATTTTATTATTTTGTAATAAAGATTGTACTATTATCAATAAAGAAATATTATTCTTTATTTATTTACTATTGTAAAAATTGTGGATGATTTTCATAAGTTACATTATTGTAACTTATTTATTGAATAAAATTATGAAATGGATATTCATATTCTTAATTGCTCTTTTTATATAAAGTTTGAGTTATTATTTTTAACTCTTAATTAAATCAAAGATTCAAACATTATCCAAAATTCTTCTGAATTATAATTGAAACACTCAAGTTTTAATTTCAAATTTCATCACCCAAAACACATCAGTCCACAAAGATCATATCAAAGTCTATAACAATCATCCTTCAAGACTAAACCTAATCTCAGAGTATGAAAGAAACCTTGATCACTTTAGGTTTTTATTTGGCGAAAATTTTACCACATTTTCACAGATGAATGCATCCAACATTTCAAATTCCTAAATCTACCCTTCGTTAGTTCCTAAATGCTGGGATGTTACAAAAAGGCAAAGTCAATATTTTACCGTGGGCGTCACGAAGTCTAGAGGAGAGATGGAGAGGAGAGCCAGGCCCACCACACCCCCTAGGCGCGGGTGGGCCCACCCCGCGCCTGGGTAGGATGTGGGCCCTTCGGCCGCCTCCTAGCCTCGCCTCTTCGCCTATAAGAAGCCCTCGATGCAGAAACCCTAGAGACCGGATCAAAACTCCACGAAACCTTCTGTAGCCGCCGCCACCATCGTCCCTAGATCGGGGGATTTGTAGTTCTTCCCGGCAGCCTGCCAGAGGGGAGATCATCCCGGAGGCCTTCTTCTTCATCATGCCAGCCTCCGGTATGAAGCGTGAGTAGTTCCACCTTGGACTGCGGGTCCATGTAGTAGCTATATGGTTGTATCTCCTCCTTGTGCTTTCATGTATAGATCTTGTGAGCTCCATTCATGATCAAGATCTAATCTATTTGTAATCATGCATGTTGTGTTTGCGGGGATCCGATGGATATTGAGATTACTATGTCATATTGATTAATGGTTTTGTCTATTTGATACTATCATGTCTGCGTTGTTTGTGATCTTGCATGCTCTTCGTTGTTAGTAGCTATCTTGGCCAAGTAGTTGCTAGTGACTCCAAGAGGGGATATTTATGCTCGATAGTGGGTTCATGCCTCTAGTTTCCAAGGGAAGTGACAGAAATCTCTTCGGTTGTAGATGTGATGTTGCTACTAGGGAGAAAACAACGGTCTCTTGTTCATAGAACAAGTGGATTGTTTACCTTACACACTTTGCTTAAAGCAGTTGTCTGTTGCTTGCAACTTAATACTGGAGGGGGTTCGGATGATAACCTGAAGGTGGACTTCTAGTCATAGATGCAGTTGGATGGCGGTCTATGTATATTATTGTATTGCCCAATCGAATCTCATAGGATATTTTTGTCTATTATTGCATTGTTATGCCTTGCTCAGTTCCTGTCAATTGCCCTGCTGTAATTTGTTTACCCTTCATGCCATGTTGTTTATCTAAGGAGAGCACCTCTAGTGAACTATGGACCCCAGTCCAATCTTTACCATTGATACATCTTCCATGGTTACTTGGTTACTTGATGCAAACCATCATCACCTTCCATACCATACATTTAATCCTTTGTTACAGCAAACCGGTGAGCTTGAGAACCTCACTGATTCATTGGGGCAAAGTCTTGAGTTTGTGTTGTGCAGGTTTCCATGTTGCTTGCAACACCTGTGTGACGTTTCCTTCCTCCTACTGGTTTGATAACCTCAGTTTCTTACTGAGGCAAAACTTGCGGCTGTGCTGCATCACACCTTGCTCTTGGGGTTTCCCGACAAAGCACTGCACGTTGACGCAGTGCCATCAAGCTCTTTCTAGCGCTGTTGCCGATGAGACTAAGGATGTCTTCACAAGGGGAGTCCTCCTCAACCTTTGTCTTTTCTTTGTTTTTAGTTTTCTTAGTTTCTTTTCCTTGGTTTTGTTTGCCACTTTTTATCAAAAACTCCAAAAAAAATAGTTTAGTTTGGTTTGCTTTCTTTATTAAAAACACAAAAAAAAATTAGTTCCTACTCTAGTTGCTGGTCTTTTCTTGCCTTGCTTGGTCATGCTTTCTATCAATGGATGGTTTCTTTGAAACTAGTGCTTATTGGCAAGGTGGGTTCATGGAAGAACAAAAATATTATTATAAGGAACACCATTTGTTACAAAAAGGGAAACACTTATGGGAACAAATTGATAAGTTGAATACTATTGCTAGAGAGGTGTGCTCTACTTATAATGTTACTTATTGCTTTGATAAATCCTGTTGCTGTAGGAGGTATAAACACCTCCCTTTTCAATGTGAGTATATTGATAATGTTACCATATCCTCCTATGTTAAAGGAAATTATGACTTTTATGATGTGGAACAAATTGAAGAATTTATTGTCTTCAAGGGTGCATTTGAACTTGCTAGTTTGCTTGAAAATACTGATGATGCACCTTATGAATATGAGTTTTATGAGATACTTAAATTTTGCTTTGATAATTACAAGGAAGAAAATGGCTATATTCTTGAATATTTCAATAGTTGCTTTCCGCAAATGGAAGATACTAATGCCTTGCAGGAGGCTATGGAAGAAGAAATTGTTGAAACTGGAAGCTCATTAGATGAAAAAGAGGAGGAGAGTGATGAACAAAAGGAGGAAGAATGGATTATCTACCCATGCCTACCTTCTAATGAGAGTAACCATTTATCCCTTACATTATTTGATTGTCCCCCATGCTTACCAAAGGAGTATGAATGTTATGTTCCTGTGGATCCTTTTGAAATATCTACTTTGGGTAAAACCTCTGAAGGTTTTAATCCCACTATTTTTGAGCTTGATAGAAATTATGTGTTTGTAGATCATGAAAATCATGATTTATGTGATAGCTATATTGTTGAATTTATTCATGATGCTACTGAAGATTATTATGAGAGAGGAAAGTATGGTTGTAGAATTTTTCATGGAACTGAAACACCTCTCTATGTGCTGAAAGTTTTGAAGTTACTCTTGTTTTATCTTCCTATGCTGGTCACTTTGTTCTTTGTGAATTTATTTGTGTACAGGATTCATAAGCATAGGAAGTGGGTTAGACTTAAATGTGTTTTGAATTTGCTTCTTGATGCTCTCTTTTACTTCAATTCATATTTCTTATGTGAGCATCTTCTCAAACTATCAAGCCTAACTTAAAGGCGTTAAATAAAAGTACTTTGGGAGATAACCAAGAGTTTCCTTGAGTCTTGGAAGTTATTAATTCAGTAATGACCTCTTCTTATCCTTTTTGTTTACTTTTTGTGCCAAGGATGACCTCTAATGAGAGGGAAGTAAGATTTGAGGAGTTGTTGTCCCAAAACAGATTTCTGTTCTCCACCATAAAAATTCGTGAGGAGTCTCTGTAAGTCAGATTGGTCTGAAAATTTACGAATAAATCCCCCAGTATGTTAGATAACTTTCCTTAGTTAGAAACTTTTTGATTTGAGCAACAAAAGATTTTAGAAAAAATCGGTTTCTACCTGCTGGTCTGTTTTGACAGATTTCTGCCATTATTTGCATTTGCTTCTTATTGATTCCTTTTTGAGTTCTCTTTTGGTGAATTGAGCTTTTTGAAGGATTTTCTACAATAAATTGTGTTTTTAGTGAAAAGTTTTGCTGTTCCAAAGCTAAACCCAAAGGTCTATTATCTTTTGAATACACTAATGTTGCTAATGAAGATTGTGTGAAGTTCTGTATGAAGGAAAAATTTCAGGTGTAGAGAGAGAATGATGTAATGAGATGAAGAATGGAAAAAAGCTCAAGCTTGGGGATTCCACCCCGGTGTCACCCCAAGAAATATCCAAGAGGTACAAGCGTCAAAGCTTGGGGATGCCCAAGGCATCCCCTTCTTCATCAATAATAAGCTTAGGTCTGTCTAGACACTTCGTTTTTATTGTTTCATGCTCTGTTGTGTTGTTCTTGGAGCATCTTAGTTTTCTTTTGGTTTGCTTAGTTTGTTTAGTTTGCTTGAATAAAGTAGTTTGGGCTCCCGTTCTCGCTGTGTTGTTTTCAAATAAGTTGCTTGGTGTTGAAAAGGAGTAAAAAGTTCTTGCTTGATAAGTGCAAGAGGAGCTTGCATTGACTGTGACTTAGACTTTAGCATGACATGCTAGGTGTTGTTTTGACCTTAGTGATTATTGTTGTAGCATGTATCCTTCCAAACAATTGGGATTGCTTAGTGTGCCTTGAAAGAATTATGCGTTATTTTAGCATACAAAATCATAGCATTGTGGTATTCTCCTTTGATGCTTTGTTTGGGTTGACTTGGCACATGCTCACACCATGTTATGACTATGAACAAGTCACTATAGACTCTATGATAATTTAGTCCTTGACTTGTAGTACCACTCTATGCTTTGATTAGTAATGTTTTGTTGCTCTGCATGATTATGGCCATTATTGCTCTCTTAGTTGGTTGCTCCCAGTCTTTTGCTAGCCTCCACTTGTATGAGTAAGCTCTACTCATGCTTCCAACTCCCAAGAAACCAAGTTATTCCAAAGTGTCCACTATAAACTCCTATGCGTGGTGTGTTACACCATTCCAAGTATATTCTTGTTTTCAGCTATCTTCCAGTTAAAAAGTCTCTTTGTTATGTGAAAACTTAGTGATTAAAGCCCTCGCAAACCTGATGGCACACTTTATATTCTTTGCCCCTAATAAACTTGAACCATTGTGTCATCTATGTTGTATATGTTTGCACTTATACGTTGGAATTAGCAGAACCATGCTGTCAACGGGAACATTTTCAACATTGCACTTGTACTTTGTACACAGTTGATATCATGCTCTTTTGTCTATGTATGTCACCGGTGTGAAATAAAGAGGGAACTTGTAAGTCCATGGAGTTATGTATTTTGTGTTAGAGAAACGCCTGGGCCGCTAGCCTAAGCCATGCCTAATCATGGTGGAAACTTGCAGCATCACCATAATGAGCTATCTGTGAAGCATCCTCAATAAAAAGCTATGCACATAGTAAATAAAAAGATCGCCGAGATGCTCATTGTCTACTTGCCTTGTCATTTTGGTTATGGGATAGCTCATGTACCATGTGAAAGGGGTACCTCGTTGGCGGTTCTCTATGATACGCATGTACTTACTATGACAAGAACTTACAGGTGACTGAAGTTGAGTAGCATGAGGTGTGGCCCCCGTATTCAAGGGACTTGAGATTGCCAACTTATACTTTGTCAAGCATATACTCCATAGTTTGTTCACTTTAACCTTAATCACTTCAAGATGCTTATGATAGGGGCAATGAGGGCTAAAAGCTAACAGGTACCATAATTTTTGGAAGCTCTTTTTGAAACTTGAAATCCCTGCTTCCTTTACAAAAGGCCTTTCTTCCACCACTATTTGAGTCTCCACCTTCTACCTTTAGGCACCATTAAGAGAGCATAGTTTTCATTTTGTGTGCAGTGTCCCAAAACTTATTGATTGATGCATATTGTGATATTACTTGTTCTTGTGCTATTTGTATCTAGTAACTCTTATGAACTTTGAAGGTGTCCTATGCATCTACTTGCTACTCTATGAGGGACAAGTTGATTGCCACTATGCCATGTTTTCTGTATGTGAAACAAACAAACATTTTTCAATGCATGTTATTCATGATCTTTGTTTGTAGCCTTTCATGTTGCATGCATAGTTACTTTGTCTTATTGTTAGAACTCCATCTTTCATGCACATGTTTAGAGTTCTTTGATCCCAGCTTTCAATGCTTGCAAATGGTTTGATCTTGGTTTTGACGGTGTATGTCACCTCAAAAATTATTCTTTTTATCACTTACCTACTCGAGGACAAGCAGGAGTTAAACTTGGGAATGCTTGATACGTCGGAAACGTATCTATAATTTTTGATGCTCCATGCTTGTTTAGTATTTACTTTGCTTTGCTTTGTCTACACTTTCAGGTGTTTTTATATATTTTTTGGAACTAACCTATTAACAAGTTGCCATAGTGCCAGTTGCCTGTTTTCTTCTGTTTTTGGTTCCAAAAAGGCAGAAAATCAATATTCTCAAAATTGGACGGGACAAAAGCCAAAGTCAATATTTTACCGTGGGCGTCACGAAGTCCAGAGGAGAGACGAAGAGGCGAGCCAGGGCCACCACACCCCCCTAGGCGTGGGTAGGCTCACCCCACGACTAGGTAGGGTGTGGGCCCTCTGTCCGCCTCCCAGCCTCGCCTCTTCCCCTATAAGAAGCCCCCAATGCAGAAACCCTAGAGACTGGATCAAAACTCCACGAAACCTTCTGTAGTCGCCGCCACCATCGTCCCTAGATCGGGGAATCTGTAGTTCTTCCCGGCAGCCTGCTAGAGGGGAGATCATCCCGGAGGCCTTCTTCTTCATCATGCCAGCCTCCGGTATGAAGCGTGAGTAGTTCCACCTTGGACTACGGGTCCATGTAGTAGCTATATGGTTGTATCTCCTCCTTGTGCTTTCATGTATAGATCTTGTGAGATCCGTTCATGATCAAGATCTAATCTATTTGTAATCATGCATGTTGTGTTTGCGGGGATCCGATGGATAATGAGATTACTATGTCATATTGATTAATGGTTTTGTCTATTTGATACTATCATGTCAGTGTTGTTTGTGATCTTGCATGCTCTCCGTTGTTAGTAGCTATCTTGGTCAAGTAGTTGCTAATGACTCCAAGAGGGGGTATTTATGCTCGATAGTGGGTTCATGCCTCTAGTTTCCAAGGGAAGTGACAGAAATCTCTTCGGTTGTAGATGTGTTGTTGCTACTAGGGAGAAAACAACGGTCTCTTGTTCATAGAACAAGTGGATTGTTTACCTTACACACTTTGCTTAAAGCAGTTGTCTGTTGTTTGCAACTTAATACTGGAAGGGGTTCGGATGATAACCTGAAGGTGGACTTCTAGTCATAGATGCAGTTGGATGGCGGTCTATGTATATTGTTGTATTTCCCAATCGAATCTCATAGGATATTTTTGTCTGTTATTGCATTGTTATGCCTTGCTCAGTTCCTGTCAATTGACCTGCTATAATTTGTTTACCCTTCATGCCATGTTGTTTATTTAAGGAGAGAACCTCTAGTGAACTATGGACCCCGGTCCAATCTTTACCATTGATACATATTTCACTGTTACTTGTTTACTTGCTGCAACCCATCATCACCTTCCACATCATACGTTTAATCCTTTGTTACAGCAAACTGGTGAGCTTGACAACCTCACTGATTTGTTGGGGCAAAGTCTTGAGTGTGTGTTGTGCAAGTTTCCACGTTGCTTGCAACACCAATGCGACGTTTCCTTCCTCCTACTGGTTCGATAACCTCGGTTTTTTACTGAGGGAAAGCTTGCTGCTGTGCTGCATCACACCTTGATCTTGGGGTTTTCCGACGAAGCACTACACGTTGACGCAGTGCCATCGGAGTGTGTCCATCACATCATTCTCCTAATGATATGACCTTGTTATTAATGAGATCTAATGTCTATGATCAGGAAACCATGATCATCTATTAATCAACAAGCTAGTTTAACAAATGGCTTTACTAGAGACTCTTTTATGTTACAAAAACACACAAGTGTTAATGTTTCCGGTTAATACAATTACAGCATGAGATGTAAACATTTTTCATAAACATAAATATATGATAATAACCATTTTATTATTGCCTCTTGGGCATATCTCAAATAATTGCACGTTGTGGCGAAGTCAGATCAAGTGAATTGTCCCATGGCACTATGTAAATACAATCGTGATCGGGTGCCTGCTGATTCGGATTCACGTCCATGTGTGTGAGATGGTACCGACACTCCTTGATCTGCATGTACTTATCTGGTGGGAGGATCCCTATGATCCTTTGAGTGGCACCGATGGACACTGGTCGGGCCCGGAAAGACGACATTGCCTTCATAGGCTCAAGGGCATCGTGCATCTAGTGTATCACAGACATCATTTGACCCATTAGGTCCATGGCGAGTGGCCTTCGAATACGATTGCGCTTCCACACAAATCCATCCTTCCAATAGCTTTGATCCAAATCAAATCCTCGTAGGTCAACCACCAATCTTGCCGATCAGAGGGAGTCCCGCACGCGAGGCTCACCCAGATTCAAGCCTGGAGGCATGACGATCCCCACCATCTCACCGACGGGGGCTCTCCCAAAATTTCTACGCATTGAAATTCTAGATCTAACTCAAACGACGACTTCGGCAAAGAACGCTAGGACATGAGTCTAAAAAATGGGAGGGAAGCACCTCACCACCGCTGTCTACCGGAGTCCTCCTCCCCTTGGAGGGGTATGTTAAAGGGATGCTGCTTTCAAATAGGAGCGCAATTAATGCACTGCACCTAGCCAATAACTACATAAGTATCATTATTATAGCAAAATTAGTTCAAAGACCTATAATCAATCTAACATAAATTTATTATCATGGGGGTGCCTTTATTTGGGAAAGGTCTTTGTTTAGTGTCGGTCTAGCCTTAGGCTAGTCATAGTGGAAGTATCATAATACTAGTATCATGCATATGATATTAGTGTATGATACTATGTCTCTAGTGCATTGTATCATGTAGTAGTATCATAGTAGTGATATATTTATTGATTTGTAGAATCTCTATGTAAAATATGTGTACAAGATTTATTTGGCATTATGATTTCTAGTTTTACGTGCTATGATACGGTATCTACCTATAATACTCTAACCACCTCTCTCTTTATTAATTGTGATGCCACATCAAATTTTTGCCAAGTTAACATGCATGATAGTACATCTTATGATACGAGCACTAGGACCAGCCTTAAAGCAACTCCAACACAAATGCAATAATGCGTTCACACAGTAAAAACCACCAGTTAAGCACGTCAATTGCATTCTTCTGTGCTCCAGCAAGCGCTACGAAATAGGGCACATGGCAATATAGTGTGTCTGTGTGTGTGGAATTTTGTGCTTATATGACGCGGAAAATTTGATGGCATGCGTGGGAAGGAGCAACTCCTAGGCTGAAATATCTGCGCGATCCCTTGTTGCCTTCCCCATTTCTCCTCACCCACTCTAGCGATGCCTTCCGCTGTTTCGTCCCCACCGGCGCTCTCCCGCTATAGATCTGCCACCACCGCGCATCCACATGGCCATCCCGACGTCTAGCGCGGCCGCCGTGCCCTCTTTTTCCGGACCTCCGCCGTCACTAGATTCATTTATTCCGTGCGCGCCTTGCTTGATTTGTTGTTGCCGCGGCGCCGTGCTGAGCTCGACAGCGCGACGATGTCCTTACGCAGCCGTGAAGCAACTTGGCGCCCGCAAGTTGGTCGTCGAAAGCCCCACCCGGTATGTCTCGCCGCCGATGCACCCTTTTTCGTAGATTTTAGTTTTGTTGGCACATGAAGTAAGTTCAATTACATGTTTCTAGATGAGTTTGTCTTACAATTCATCCGATGATGAATTTGATATTGAGGAAGAAAAGAACATGTCCATGCTAAAAAGTCGAAGCGTGATGGATTCGGTTTTGATAGACATAAGTTGTGGATATAAATGATCCAAGGCCACAACAAGTTAATGCGGAGCTACTTTTAACGAAAATCGGACATATACCTCGAGAATTACTTTTATCGGCGTTTTCTGATGAGCATCAACTTGTTCAAGCACATCAGAAAGGATGTGAAGAATGATCTTTTTTGAGCAAAGAAGGAATACCGCTGGAGAACTTGAGCATATCACCTATTAGAAGATGACCGCCGCCTTACATATGTTGGAATATATTATTTCGACGGATCTAGTAGATGAAAATTTGTCTATGAGTGAGAGTCAAGATATCAAGTATGTTAAGCGCTTTGCAGTAGCAATTGTGCAAGTGTTCGACTCCACATACTTGAGAGCCCATAATTCTTAAGACACAGGTAGACTTTTGGAGGTGAACAAGGCTAGAGGGTTTTTAGATATGTTTGGTTTAATTGATTGTATGCATTAGTGTTAGAAGAATTGTCCTATAACATGGCATGATAATTTAAAGGCCATAAAAAAGATTCCACTATAATTTTTGAAGCCATTTGTGCTACAGTTGAAAGATTTAGATTTGTAATAATAACAAATAGACAATTTATTATAGATTTATGTTGATGTGTTTGATCTTTTTTATTCTATATATGTGTATGTTGTCTGTGCTGATCGCACGCGCTATAATTTGCAACTCCTGGTGAAGTCGATGCTTGTCGCGTGATGTGAAATAGCTCCTCCGATGAAGCTGCCGCCAGCTCCGCATGCTAAATCTACGAAATAAATGCTGCTAATGGATTTTAGTGCGCCAAAATTTGCAGCGTCGGTTGGAGTCGCTCTCACCTACGCGTCAAAAGATTACAATCACATAACCTCTTTTTAAGAAAAAATATGTTATTTTTAGAACAACCAGGCAAACAAAAAAGTGCCTCCCTTTCGTTTGGGCCGGCCCGTGTTGCCCATCTATACCTGGGCCTAGGTTACCCCAAGCATAAATCTGCGGAGCAGGGTCATCTCGTTCTCCCCTCCTCCTTCCGCCGCCGCCACCACCTCCTCCTACAGACAGGCGACCTCCCCCGTCGTCCACCATGGTGAGAAGAGAACCATCCTCTCCTCCCCATCACGACGATATCCCCATGCATGATTTAAGTGGTAACGAGCTAATCCGTTCTGTCTTGGTTTCGTGTGGTGCAGCCGAAGCAGATCCACGAGATCAAGGACTTCCTGCTGACGGCGCGCCGCAAGGACGCGCGGTCGGTGCGGATCAAGAGGACCAAGGACGCCGTCAAGTTCAAGGTGCGCTGCTCCCGGTACCTCTACACCCTCTGCGTCTTCGACGCCGACAAGGCCAACAAGCTCAAGCAGTCCCTCCCGCCAGGTAAATCACCATCTGGAGCTGATTCAGTCAGTAGACACTCTATCCTTCATCAGAACATGGTCTTTGTATGCTCTAGTATTGTGCGGTAATAAACTTTTGCTTGTAATAATTGTATGATGTTTGGCTGTGCATGCTTGCTTCCGCCAAATTTACTAGTATTTTGAGTGTTAACATTGCATTTCCAGTTACGCAGTGTGTATGCGGTTGATATCCCAGTGAAGATAAAATCTAGGTCCAAAGATGATTGATGACTGGTTTTTGCTTCAAGCCATCTGCCAATGCAACTCTGATGAATTGAGGATGGCTTGTGGCTAAAACCATTGTTTAGAATCATCGGTGATGGCCATATTAGCTATGAGATCCGAGGGACATCAATATGATTTTAGAATCCTTCCTTTTTCCTTGGTTTCTACTGTTCAGCTGTGTATTTTGTCCTTGGGATAAACTTTACTTGGAAATGTATGTATGTTTTGGCTGTTGAGTGCTTGTGCCTGGCTGCCAAATTTCTCTACTTTGACTTGGCAGTGCATTTCCGCCAAATTGTATGTATGCAGTCGTTGTCCCAGTGAAGATAAAATCTAGGTCCAAAGATGATTGATGACTGGTTTTAGCTCCAAGCCGTCTGTTGATTCAATTTCGATGAGTTGATGGCGGCTTGGTGCTAAAACCATTGTTTGGAATCGTCGGTGATGGCCATATTAGCTATGAGATCTGAGGGACATCAATATTGTTGCAGCAGAACTCTTCCTTGTTCTTGGTTTTCAGATGTGTGTTGTTATCCTGTTGAGTAGTTCTTTGTAATATACCAAAGATGGAATGCTTGGTTAGTTTAAGCTTGAAGCCATTCTAGTCATTATTTCTTTGACTTCATGGCTTGTGGTTAAAATTAGTTTGCAAGTTCCATCTGTGATGGACAATAGCTATGAGATCCAAGATATGTGTGAGTGACCATTCGAGATTGAGTCCTTTGTTAGTCAGCAATATCTATAAAGTTAGTTACAGTCTGAAACATTATATTATCTATTGCTTTGTATTGTATGTATGTTTGTACATGCTCGTCTGCCAATTTTTCTCTACTTATAGTTGGCACTGTGTTTCTTAGCTATACAGTGTGTATGCAGTTGTTGTCCCAGTGAAGATAAAATCCAGGTCCAAAGATGATTGACGAATGGTTTTAGCTCCAAGCCATATGTCAATGCAATTCTCATGAGTTGGTGATGGCTTGGGGCTAAAACTATTTGTTTAGGATTGTCGGTGATGGCCATATTAGCTATGAGATCTGAGGGACATCAGTTTGATTGCAGAATTCTTTTTTCTCCTTGGTTTCTACTCCACTTTCCAGCTGTGTATTGTTGTCCTATTGATTAGTTGTGTTTGTAATATGTTGCTCAAGTAGTAATATCTAGCTCAAGTTATTTCTTATGAGATAGAACATAAGCACCTTGGCAGGTTCCATATATATCAGCTTGCCAACAGCTATATGTTCCTCTTCACTGCCATTGCGCTACTAGCGTTTAACAATTTGTCTGGTCTAATGTTATCTCTGTTAGTTCTAATTTGACCTGTTATGATTTGATTACGAGTGATATTATGAGCACAATTCAATTTTGTACAGAAGTATATGTTTTCAATTTTGTACAATTTATAGTTTGGTCCTCCTTCCATTCATGCATGTTTTGCATCATATCTAGTACTCCCTCCGTCCCAAAATAGATGTCTCAGATTTGTCAAAATTTGGAAGATATCCAAATTTTGACAAATCTGAGACATCTATTTTGGGACGGAGGGAGTAGTCATTATGATGTTTTACATATTTTCTGATCTTTACTGCTCTACAAATGTTGCTGTGCATACGGTCATCTCATTTCTTTCTTACATCATGCAGCCATTAGTAAATCCTTGCTAACCGTGTGATGTTCTATTTTGCAGGTTTGAGCGTCCAGGAGATTTAAGCATCAAGCCAGACAATGCTCCTTTCCCAGTAGCAGGACATGTTGGACCTGTCCATTTATTGTATCTGTGAGGCACCTTGTTACACTCATTAACCGAGTTTTGATTTTCCAGACTGAAGTGTAATGCTGGGAGTTCTGTGGTTGGACCTATGATGATTTTGTGTTATTTGACTTATGGTAGTATATGATTTCCTTGGTTCTGGTGCTGTAACCAGTTATTTCCCCCTCGAGCTCTCTTGCTCGCGCCGCCCAGGAGCTCATTGGAGCAACTCCGGCGAGCCACTGCATGGGCCTTGGAGCGTAGTGCCACGATTCAGAGCTGCGGCAGAAAGCAGTAACAGTCGCTGCAGAGGCTGTCCACCTTGTTCAGTATCAGATGGTTCAGAATCACTCTGATCTGAAGATTGCATATACTCGATCATCTTCTGCACTAGATGGGGCTGAATCGGTGTAATGCTCACGACCCTACTTCTCACCATCCCCTTGGAACGAAGGGCGGTAAGGCTCCTCCTTGGTATCCACCATAAGGAGATTGTACAGAGCCTTTGACTCCGGCGACAAGGTTTCCATCACTTCTGAGCGACGGCGAGAAGAGAATCTGGTGGGATATGACTCTGATTACCACTTGTAAGGGATTCCTTCTCTCACGAACTCTCGAGATCTAGATCACATGAATTACATGAGATTTCTATTTCCTCGGCCAGTTCCACCCAACCACCCTTCGAGCCAATGCAGACGGCACTGCCACTCATACAGTTCAGTTCTTTTGTTGAAGGAAATTTTCATACAATTCAGTTACAAGCCAAGTTAGTAAGAAAACATGGTTCGCTCGTGTGATCCAATTATTGCTATCTAACCAGGCCGGTGGTGGACTCTTCTGTGTTATGGGCCTTCGTCGCCGTCTTCCTTGCTCTCCATCGCAAGTGGTTCATGGGCGCCTCAGCAAGAGTTTTTGCGAGCAAGATAGGTGCCGAAACGCGGGAGGTTTTAGCGTGCAGGGAGGCAGTGAACGTGCGCAGGGTGTTAGTGGCAAGCGACTGCCTCAACGCTGTCATCAGTCTAGAGCAGGGGACGATGGGAACTTACGCGCAGATCATCCAAGAGATCAATTATGCTCGGCGTAGTTTCGAAGAGATGGTTTATTGCCATCAGAGTAGAGTGTCAAATAAAGAGGCTATGGCTCATAGCCTCGCGAGAAGTGTAGTTCAAGATGATCAAATACGGCGCTTGTGGTTGGCTTTTGTATATATATCTCTATAATTGTGGAAGTTACTCTAAAAAAAAGAGAGAGTGGTTCGGGGTCGTTAGACATAAACCAACCCCACGACGTCACTCAGTACAAAAGTTCAGACCAACACTCAGACAACAGCACGGCGGACTCGTTTACTGTTCTCCATGGACACGGCTGCTTCCCCTCTCCTCCTCTTCCTGCTGCTGCTGCTCGCAGCGGCGAGCTGTCAGGCGGCGCTAGATGATCCGGCGCGCCTCCTGCGGCGGGCCAAGGAGGCGGAGTTCATGGAGTGGATGGTGGGGGTGCGGCGCGGATCCATGAGAATCCGCAGCTCGGCTACGAGGAGTTCGCCACCAGCGAGCTCGTGCGGAGGGAGCTCGACGCCATGGGGATTCCATACAGGCACCCCTTCGCTGTCACCGGCGTTGTCGCCACCGTCGGCACGGGCGGCCCGCCCTTCGTCGCGCTCCGGGCCGACATGGACGCGCTCCCCGTGCAGGTTACGTTTTATGATTGCCTTTCTCCTGTCTTTTCTTGCTGCTGCTTTGTTGTCACTGGATTTTGATGTTTCTATTGAGTCATTCATATAGATGATTATCTGCCGATCCATTCCTATAGATAATTATCTGCAAGCGCAGAATTGCAGGATTTTTAGCACCGCTTGTTAAGTTTAGAGAGGAATCGGTCCTGATGACGCAAGGCACCTACTTAAATATACAGCACTTTTTCAGAAAAAACTTTTTTGTTACGTATTAAAAAAAGAGGTACCTTTTGACTAGGATCATACAAGTGTAGGTTCATGCTTATCCTGAATGCTGAAGACTGATGAGACAATTATGCCATATTTGCTATACTATATAAGTAGATAATAATTGCTCCCGGTCCTGGTCTGGGCCCCATGATTGTACCTGAACTTAGTCGTCTGTAATTTTATTTGATCTGCATGTCATCATGTTTTTTTCTCTTTTCACAGTTGGTATGAAAACATCTAGGTATTTATTGGAAATTCAGAATTTCTGCCAACCTGCTTTTAGTTTTAACCATGTACATTATCTTGAAGGGGATAGCATAAACTATATTCCTAGTTATCAGACATTTGTAGTATTTGATTGAATAATTTGGTTGATTTCAATTTAAGTGTTGTTATCGCCCCCCTGCACAAACTAAAGTAAGGCTATACATGGCTATCACTTCATGTATTTTCAGGAAAGCGTGGAATGGGAACATAAGAGCAAAGTGCCTGGGAAGATGCATGGATGTGGCCATGATGCACATGTTGCTATGCTCTTGGGTTCTGCTAAGATTCTTCAGGAACACCGTGATGAGTTGCAGGTTGGTTAATAATTATGTTTATATTGTAAGTGGTTGCGGATTTCCCATCTTAAAAGTTGCAAGACGATTTGAATATTCTCTTTTTAACACCGAAACAGTGCATGGAGACTGACAGTTAATATAGGTTCATCATTTTTCTGTTGCTTCAGAACTCATTAGGTTGAACGGTAGTGACCCTGGAATAAATTGTAGGAAATTGTGCATGTGCATTTGGTTGTTCAATAATTGATCATGTAGCTCTAATCAAATACTCCCACTGATCCGGTTTATTAGGCACGCATGTAGTTTAAAAATAACTTTGACTAATAATTGTGGTCAACAAATTTTACATAATATGTTACAAAAATTATATCATTGGATTCATCTTTAAAAGTAGTTTTCAATGGTATACAGCTAGTCAAAGAATTGTTTGGTCCCCACTCCTTGTCTTGGTCTCAGTTCAGTGATATACAAACTTAACCATGTGGCTGCCTATTTATCAATTAGTCTGTCAAGATCTTGCAATCCTTGGCTAACAAAAGAAAATCATATATTGTAGACATGGAGATTTCGATACCTGAAACTATTCTATTAAAGGAGCTGCAAGGCCTCCAATTTCATTAAAAAATTGAAGTATGGCACTTTCCTCGGCCACAACCAAGCTCATTACTATCATTGCATCAGGATAACCTCTATTCCTTACAAGTATCCAAACAAAAGCTTTGATATTTAGGGGCATTTCCATCCTCCAAACCAGACCCGTCTCTAGGATTTAGGGGCCCCGATGCGAATTATAAAATGGGGCCTTAGTTTTTGTTCAAACTCAATAACTAGTAAAATAAAATCATATATTCACTTCATATATTATATAAATTTAGAATGTGCGATTCCTTACAGTGCTCAAAAACATAGCATTATAGCAAATATTCGTTCTAAAATAGTAAATATAGCACTAAAGTAATAAACAAACCTCATGATTTACCAAAAAGAAGCATCCGTCGGGTATTTCTTGAAATAAAATCTTCAATCATATCATTATAGTTGATCTTCTCCAAGATATCACTCTCAAGTGCTATAGTTGATCTTCTCCAAGATATCACTCCAGAGGCAGCAAGACATAAGGTTTGCAGCGATGAGCGAGCGATCTTACCGATTTTTCCAGGCAAGTTTGACGTATGAAGGCGTGAACTACTGAACCCTCCAATCCGATCAGGTTGGGCAGTACGTATTACAATGAACGTATAATGGGCAGCCGCCGGAATGATACGTATGTACAATGCAGAGGCAGAAGCTGATCTGATTCAGGAGGTGCAGAGTGTTTCGCCGGCGGATCACCAGAATTTGCTAATCAGATGGATCGCTGGAAGATCAGATTTCAGATGGATCGTTGACTGGGTAGTGGGCACTCAGGCTGGTTTGATCGTCAGGCGCCGCCGCGCCGGCCGATCGCTGGTTCGACGAACGGGTGAGGCGACGAGCGAAACTGTAGAAACACACGGCCAAGGAGTATGGGATCTAGCGATCTGGATTTCTGGACCGGGAGACGAATCGATCGGAAGGCAATCAGACGGGAACGCGTCGAGAGGAGCACGTAACTGAACATAATAGATCGATCAATACACGATGGACCAAGAGATTATGGCCTGCTGGGCCTAGCGGCATGGTACTGGGCTGTACGAATTGGAGGCCCCTGAAATTTGGGGGCCCTGTTCGATCGATCATGTCGATCCTGCCCATCGACGGGCCTGCTCCAAACCTGCATTTTTCTCCATAACAGATGTCTTGTTGTTGTTTACCGTAGGGTACTGTGGTTCTTGTTTTCCAACCAGCTGAGGAAGGTGGTGGTGGGGCAAAGAAGATGATAGAAGCTGGAGCTGTGGAGAACATAGAGGCCATGTTTGGGATTCATATACTTGACAGTGTGCCTATCGGAGTGCTGGCATCACGGCCTGGTCCTGTAATGGCAGGGAGTGGATTCTTTGAGGCAGTAGTAAGCGGAAAGGGAGGGCATGCTGCACTTCCTCATCACACTATCGATCCAATACTGGCTGCATCCAATGTGATTCTAAGCCTTCAACAACTTGTTTCCCGTGAAGCTGACCCCTTGGACTCACAGGTGATATTCAATTCTTGGTTTTGATTTACTGCATAGGCCAACTAATCACATTCTAACATGAAGTTTCCACTCCTAATATATCATGTAACTGCCATGGACTGCGAGTCTTCGTTCTTATGCTTCTGAACTCTTTCTGTAGCATTATGATTTTAGAGATGAAATGATTTTCTTCACATTTCAGTCCTGTAATATGGATTATATACATCTGATTCCCCTGCTCTTGTTGGCTGTGTTCTGCAGGTAGTAACGGTTGGAAAGTTTGAAGGTGGTGGAGCCTTCAATGTCATCCCTGATTCTGTCACAATAGGTGGTACCTTCCGAGCCTTTTCAAAGGAGAGTTTTGATCGATTGAAGCAGCGAATTGAACAGGTGACAACATTATAACTAGGGAATTTTCTGGTCATTCCGTTCATAATTATTTGCATATCAAAAGATAAACAAATTTGACTTAATTGTGTACTGTTGGAACTAGAATTCTTTGATTAAATGGTTAATATATAGTTAAGTTAACTATCAAATGGAAAGTCAGGCAGTCACACTATCTTAATTTGAAGATAATAGTTTAACCATACAATTATACACAATGGTACACGAGCTTGCCACATTTTTCTTGAAAATGGGAATAGAACCCAGCGTATGCATCTGCACCCAACCATCTTTATTATGAAGTTTATCATACTGCGTTACAATTCAAGAATATCATATTATCACAATGGGCAAATTCAGGTCAGACTAAGGATAATAATCATAAACAATTGAGCTGGTGGTTAATTTGTTCCCTGATAAAAAAAACTTAGAAAGCTGCTCCATCATTTAGGTTTTGTAGAAATGAAGTGTCTTCTAGTGTTTATCTTATTATGAATGCTCAAGCTGAGACCCTAAGGCTGCTCATAGTGGAAGTAACATAAATGGTAACATAGATGCCACCTAGACTAAAAAGATGATGCGGCAAGCAATTAATGAAGTGACAGACAAATAGAGTAACATAATATGTTACTATCACATCATATTTTCCAATACAAAAAGAGTCTACAAAATAATACTCTAAGTTACTACGGTACCACTTAAGTGTTATGAAGTAACGAAATCATGCCTTACTTCACTATTAAAAGAAGATCCCACATATGGGCTATGGCTAGCGTGTGTTTAGTTTAATATCCTCGAGGAGTTGCATCCAAAGTTCGATGATAAATAAATTAGGACTCCAATCGGGAGCGCACATTCGTGCTGCCAGCCACACGGGACAGCCCATCAAAGTTGCCAGGCTAAAAGCTGTCGTGGACCCAACAATTTTGCCTTTTGTTTTGGACTTTTAGGAAAAAAAAATCATAAGTTGCCATCCAGGCCGTTGGTCTAAAAATGGAGGGCTGGGATTGCTTCATGCGCGGGAGCCAAAAATTAAGATAAATAAATTATAATGCAAGGTGTGTTTCTTCTTTAAGGTCATCGTGGCACAGGCATCCGTGCAACGTTGCAGCGCCAACATCGTCTTCCTCGAGCCTTCCTCTCCCCCGGTAATCAACGACCCGGAGCTCCATGATTTCTTCCTGAAGGTGGCCGGCGAGATGGTCGGCCCGGGAGACGTGAGAGAGAAGCAGCCAATGATGGGCGCCGAGGACTTCTCCCTTTATGGCGAGGCCATTCCCAGGACATACTACTACTTCGTGGGAATGCTCAACGAGACCCGTGGACCACAAGCGGCACACCACAACCCCTTCTTCACCGTCAACGAGGACGCTCTGCCATACGGCGCAGCCATCCAGGCGTCGTTGGCTGCTCGCTATCTGCTTGAGCACCAGGAGCATGTTGCCACCGCCGCGAAGGTGGAACCCCGCGATGAGTTGTAGACCATGATGAAACTATGATTAAAATGTGGTTATATTATGAGACAAATCAACCTGACTTGCTTAATGACGACCTTTTTGTATCACAAGGTGCTTATGCAATAGTTTCTAATTAATAATATCCTGATTTCAATGTTTTTTAATCCCTTTTGCTAACGCTAGGTTAGCCAAGAAATATATGATGTTTTTTTATTTTGACCAGAACGCTCGATGGATAGTTCGGCATATGGTCTCCGATTTCGGCGTGTAGATTAGATGGTCCCAGGACCCGATAGTTGTTTTGGGCATTTTCAATCGTTATGTTGGTTTTTCTATTTGTATATTTTTAACAGGCTGCTAGACTGGAGAAGGACCAGAGTCAATCTTGTAATATTTTTTTTTGTTTTTTAAGACTATTTACTTGATGCTAGTTTTCTGAAGTTTATCCCAGTGCTTTGGTCAATTTTTGTTTCGTCCTATCATGTGTCAGTATTATGCTAAATGGTTTTTTTAGAGACGCTAATTGTTTTTTAAACTAGAAGAATCACACGGATTGTTGTTGTTATGTGCAACATAATGTCTCTCGGTCAGTGGCGGAGGACGAACAAAAATTTATGGTATTACAAGGTTGGTGACATGGTTATACCCGACGGGTACATAACTTCAGCATACCTGGTCCAGCCCAAGGAAGGCCCACAGCGGACATACGCTGGCCCATGAAGATTTTCGGGTGGCCAAGGCCCATGACGCCTTCGGATCCTTGGAGAGCAAGACTAGAGTTCGAATACAACTTGTAACCTACTCGTATCGGTACCTGAGACCTAGCCTCCTCATATATAAAGGCTAGGAGGGGCCAACGAGCAGGAGAGATCCATACTTTTCATACACGCCTCCACGCCAGATCGAATCTGCGCATCCTGTAACTTTCGGTTCCGCCGTAATCAAAGAGCAGACAAGCAGGAGTAGGGTTTCCCTCCGGGGGCCTGAACCTGGGTAAATCTCGTGTCCCCTGGTTGCTTGTCTGTTAACCGTGCCACGATCTCCAGCATCCCCATCTTCTCCAAAACCCAAGTCCATAACAATGGGCATTGACGAGATTAAACCTCGCCAATTGGCGCCGTCTGTGGGAATTGGGGCTGCTGATTGTGCGGTCGTGACGGTTCCAACCCGATCGATCTACAACTCCTCGGCGACGGAGAATCACCTCCTCTTCGGCGCTTTCGACTTCACCGCCCACTCGCCGGATACCATGAAGGATTTCGAGCCCGTAGGCGACGGACTCGAAATTCTGTTCGGGAGCTTCTGCTTCCAGGTGGGACAAACTGGCACCCTCCGCCTCCCTGAGCGGGTGCCCGTGCCATCAATCAGGCCCGCTTTGTGGGCTCCACACCCCGTGCTACGCACGTCACCATCAACAGATGAGTTCTACAGCAGCAGCAGCTGCAACTCCGATCTGTGCGATCCACCTTCGGATGAAGGGACCTACGGTTCCGGATCCGAAAGCTGCGGCAGCGACTTGGGGGCTCCATCCGCTCTGGTGACCCACTATGGCCTTCAGATGCGGTGACCTGCTGCATCTTTCAGATGCGTCGACCCGACGCGATCTTTGATTGCCGCAACTGGCCGCATCGGCTTCAGCGACCACGACTCGGGGGCTCCCTCGACATCAGCGACCCAATGCGGTTTTCGGCTGCGATGACCCGATACATCCTTCGGATGTGGCGACCTCGTGCGGTCTTCGACCGCGACAATCTTCGGATGCGGAATTCGCTGCCGCCATCGACCTCAGGAACCCGTCGCTGCTATGACCGTGGTCCGCCGCGTCGACTACATCCGCCGTGTGACCCGCTACCGTGTCGACTCCGTCCACGACAACTACCAATAAAGCTAAGTTTCCCTCTACTCAGAGCTGATTTCCTTTTTTAACTCGCACTCGAAACACTCGGGGGCTGCGCCCTCTTCGAGTAACCTAATGTGCCATCGGCTCCACGCACTCGAGCACCTCGAACACGACAGCCCGAGTAGCTGATTCTGCCTGATCGTCGAATCCTTAAACTCAGAGTGCCTCGGCAAGGTACTGAGATTAAGGGTAATCAGGCTAACAAAAAGTCCTAGCATACAGTGCAATAGTGTCGACTCGATCGGCACCAGAATCTTACTATACAAGCCGACATGCAAATATTCTTTCCAAGATACAAGTACTTTATAATTCTTTATGTTTTCTGCAGCTTACAATGATGTCAAATACACCGAGCTATTCTATTGGGTCATCCAACAGAGTTGACCAGCGCCAGTCATGTCAACAGACGCCAAGACCTGAGTCGAAGCATTCCTCGGATGACCACATCAATCATCGACAAAAGCGGCGCTGGCCGCGCACCCGACAGACGAAACGGCGTCGACTTCACCCACAATGTCGAGTCTTTCCGGCTAAAATGCCGCATCACTCCGCTACGTTGACTCCTGGCTCCTTATGCGTGAGACGCTGACTCGATGCACTTCCGGATTAGTGGTTTCTCCTCGCATGAGTCTCCACTCGAGTCTGCGACTCGACTAGACACTCGGGGGCTACTCCTATCAGGAGCGCTGGTCGCGCACCCGATGTACTTCCGGGTCAGCGGTACGCCCACGAGATTTTCGTCTACAACTGCATGATACAAGACTCGAGTCTCTGCCCGAGTCTATGACTCCGCCAGACACTCGGGGGCTACTCCAAACTGGAGCGATGGCCGTTCACACACAAGAGTTTCGAGTCCTACGTCGAGTCCATGACTCCACTACGGACTCGGGGGCTACTCCCATAGGGAAGAAGGATTTCAGCATCCGAAAATTTTCGAGTCCTACGGACTAAATAACTGAGCAATGCTTGCACTAAAAGTCTCCGCTCGAGTCTACGACTCGAACAGACACTCGGGGGCTACTCCCATAGGGAGCGCTTGTCGCGCACCCTATGAAATCTTCGACTGCGATCTTCCGGATCCACATGCAAAAACTTTTCGGCAACTCTGCCCCAATTAATGCTAAGTGAGTAACATCCTCCTTGGCCACCCGAAACACCTCCGCGGTGATAAACATTCGGATGCTGCGTCTGCGACGCAAAGATAAGACCTACAGATACCATCTGATGGCCTGGCAACGCACCTGACTGCGCTCTGCTAGTATAAATCCATGCCAACAGGCGTGATGAAAAATCCCGACGGACGCGTTGGGTACATCATTTAAAATCACTGGAATTCCACTCCTGTAAGTCCTCCGCGGCCTGAGTCGAATTACGCCAGCATATGTTCCGGGTTCGAGTCGAGGGACTCGCACCTGAAGAAGATCGTGTTGTTTTGTCCTAAGACGATTAACTGACCCTGATCCGTCGGGTGAGTCAGGCACATGCATCAACAATCCCTACACATTCTCTTGAAAGACAGAGTTACACCCGAAGGATTGAAGAGTCCTCAGCCGAATCCACGATTCGACTGAACACTCGGGGGCTACTGACATGGTTATACCCGACGGGTACATAACTTCAGCATACCTGGTCCAGCCCAAGGAAGGCCCACAGCGGACATACGCTGGCCCATGAAGATTTTCGGGTGGCCAAGGCCCATGACGCCTTCGGATCCTTGGAGAGCAAGACTAGAGTTCGAATACAACTTGTAACCTACTCGTATCGGTACCTGAGACCTAGTCTCCTCATATATAAAGGCTAGGAGGGCCAACGAGCAGGAGAGATCCATACTTTTCATACACGCCTCCACGCCAGATCGAATCTGCGCATCCTGTAACTTTCGGTTCCGCCGTAATCAAAGAGCAGACAAGCAGGAGTAGGGTTTTCCCTCCGGGGGCCTGAACCTGGGTAAATCTCGTGTCCCCTGGTTGCTTGTCTGTTAACCATGCCACGATCTCCAGCATCCCCATCTTCTCCAAAACCCAAGTCTATAACAATGGGCATTGACGAGATTAAACCTCGTCAGTTGGTGCACTATATACACTAAAGCATGACACTTAATTGAACCAGGTTAATTTGAAGATGGATTAAACATATGTTTTCAGTGATAGAAGTGTGATTTGTAGTGTCAAGCCTAGTTTTTTATAGACTATAGTTTGCTCCCTGCATAACTCATTACTCGCTCTACTGCACATAACCAGGACATGTTAGTCTTTGGTGTGACTCAACTAACTCTCATCAGTATTTCTCACATGTTGCAGATGCCACATGTTGCAAGCAAGAAATAGATATTTTTGTAGAGGTTAAGATATGGCAGATGCCACATCTTGCCATATTGGCTCCTCCGCCACTGCTATTGGTTTTGCATCGACGCGCGTTTTTCGAATTGGTGATAGTAGGATTTTTTATATGCAATTGCAGAAAGATATGAAATTGTGCATATGTGTGTAATTCTGCATATAAACTTTTTTCAGTAATTTTTATTAGTTTTGGGTCTTTTTGTACTGTTATTGATTATTATTAACAGATATGTGAAATTTTTGCAGAACAACACATAGATGTGCAATTGCGCATACATCTGCATTTCCACATCAATGTGTAATTGCATACATGTGTGTAACTGAAACTGTTGTGTGATTTAGTTCTTTTTACATGTGGAAGTCAAGTTAGAAGGGCTGATGTTTTCTAGATTTAGTTTGTTTTTGGTTTAAAACTTGTCTGGCCTTTTCCCATTCAAACCCATCAAGACCCCCCAAAAAAGCCCACATACAAACGGGAAAAAGGCCGCCAACGTCCTTTTTAAATTCAAACAAAAAAAGTGCATGGAAGCTAGGCACCGGTCTATTGATGAGAAATCTCATGTATACTAAACACTGGTATTTAAGCATTTTAGTAAGGCAATCATGTCTTAGTAGTTCTACTTGCATATATATTGGTACATCACTCATACCTTGACGGAATAAAAAAAAGCGACAGATCCTATTATAGCAGTCAAATGATTAGTTTCAAATTCTTTGGGAATAAAAGTAGTTGTTTATTTGTCTTGTTTGCTGTACTAACTTGTTATTTCTTTCCGGCTGCAAAAATTAATATCGTTACAGAAGTGAGGGTTGCAAGAATGTCGTTTTTCAATGTAGTTGTCACTCTCTAGCCGCAAACTTCTTCTATATGTGGGCTCAATCTCAAGACGCAACTGGAATACTGGATTTTCTTACCCATGAGTTTGTCGATAATATATAATCATTTTAAGAATTTTGTAGCTGATATAATATGTAAGTAAATTGCATAAAATATATACGCATTTAATCGTCGCTATTCCTACCCGGCGGTACCAATATTGGCCATGTTAGGTTGAAAAAGGGTACAATACTGGGTTTATTTAGGGGCACATTCCGTTTGGGCCCACATTTAACAATAAAGTGTTCTTTCCTAATGGTTAAAATGTACCTTTCGATTTGTTGCGTACATGTTGTGGACCGTAAAAAAGCCGGAACAGTAATAACGCGTGGAACATGCCAAAATGTAACGAGTCCATAGAGTAATAGACCGGTACACTATCAGGTCATACAGTGACATGCCGACACAATAACTGACCAACGCAGTAACATGCCAATAGAGTAACAAGCTGTGAACGTAATAGACTAGAACAGTACTATGCCTGAGCTGTACCATGCCTGAGCTTTAATGGGTTGTTCTTGTCCGCACATTAATGTGGTCCCGTGATATCCATGTAACAGACTTCAACAATAATGGGGCGCAATTCAAAAGGCCGTAAGGCTGGTTATAATGGGGTAACTTTACTAGTAATTAAGAGTTCAAGTCAGCATTTTTGCTTATGTGAAATTGATTTAATGAAGAGATAGATAGATTGAGTAACTAGCTATGTTACTGTAATATCATACATACCAAAGCAAAGTGTGTCTAGAATCTAATTAATATGATATTGCATGTTACCACACTTAAGTTACTTTCCATTATAAAAATAGTAACTTAGATTAGTAACATATGCATGTTACTACTCTAAATTACTTCCCACTATGACCAGCCTAAATAGGCTGCACTCTCCGCGCATTCCAAGTTTTATAGTAAAACTTGTATTCCAAGTGAAGATTGTTTTTATAGTAAATATGTATTTCAAGTTTGGTATTTTTTATCGCAACTCGTTTACACAAAAGGAGTCCATGTAGAAGGATTACTTATTTTTTTCAAAACAGAGTCAAAATGATAGACATGACTATTGATAGAAAGTGGTTGGATCTTTTAAAACCCTCAATGGTTCCTCCATGTAATGACTTGTGTATCTTAAAATAATTTTGCCAATTTTTAGGATCAAACTACAACACACTCATAGTTCAAAACTGAATTACTTTGTGAAATCGCCAAAATGTCATTTAAACATGCGAAAATTAGCAACAAAGCCTTAAAATTTAGGAAATTTGTGCATCAAATATGATCTACTTTGTGCAAAATTTGGAGTGGTTCCATTTTGCACCATATTTGTTGTACTTAAGTCACCAAAATCCCCGTTATAGGAACTTGCAATACGAAAACTGTGTTTTTTTTACAAATAGTTGGAATCTCTATTTCGCATCATTTTCTACATACAAAGATGCACATGTGTGGTCTCATCATAATTAACTATGTCATTCTTATGACCATCACCTTGGTCATTTGGCTTGAAAAGCCATGAATGTTCAAGTATGGTAGACCATCTTGTGAACACTTTTTAAAATTGTGAGGTTACATGTTTGGTATTTGCCTTGCAAGCAGTACACGTAAATGATCTTTGATACGTCGGAAATGTATCTATAATTTTTGGTGCTCTAGGCTTGTTTAGTATCTATTTTGCTTTGCTTTGTCTACACTTTGAGATGTTTTTATATCTTTTTTGGAACTAACCTATTAACAAGTTGCCACAGTGTCAGTTGCCTGTTTTCTTCTGTTTTTGGTTTCGGTAAGGCAGAAAATCAATATTCTCGGAATTGGACGGGACAAAAGCCGAAGTCAATATTCTACCATGGGGGACACGAAGCCAGAAGACGAGACAGAGAAGCGAACCAGGGCGGCCGCATCCCTCCTAGGCGCGGGTGGTCCCACCCCGCGCCTGGGTAGGGTGTGGGCCCCCTGGCCGCCTCCCAGCCTCGCCTCTTCGCCTATAAGAAGCCCCCGATGCAGAAACCCTAGGTACCCGAGCAAAACTCACACGAAACCTTCTGTAGCCGCCGCCACCGTCGTCCCTAGATCGGGAGGACATGAAGTTCTTCTCGGCACCCTGCCGGAGGGGAAATCATCCCGAAGGCCTTCTCTCCGGTATGAAGCGTGAGTAGTTCCACCTTGGACTATGGGTCCATGTAGTAGCTAGATGATTGTATCTCCTCCTTGTGCTTTCATGCATAGATCTTGTGAGCTCCGTTCATGATCAAGATCTAATCTATTTGTAACCATGCATGTTGTGTTTGCGGGGATCCGATGGATATTGAGATTACTATGTCAGATTGATTAATGGTTTTGTCTATTTGATACTATCATGTCTATGTTGTTTGTGATCTTGCATGCTCTCCGTTGTTAGTAGCTATCTTGGCCGAGTAGTTGCTAGTGACTCTAAGAAGGGGTATTTATGCTCGATAGTGGATTCATGCCTCTAGTTTTCAAGGGAAGTGACAGAAATCTCTTCGGTTGTGGATATGCTGTTGCTACTAGGGAGAAAACAACGGTCTCTTATTCATGAAACAAGTGGATTATTTACCTTACACACTTTCCTTAAAGCAGTTGTCTGTTGCTTGCAACTTAATACTGGAGGGGGTTCGGATGATAACCTGAAGGTGGACTTCTAGTCATAGATGCAGTTGGATAGAGGTCTATGTATATTGTTGTATTGCCCAATCGAATCTCATAGGATCTTTTTGTCTGGTATTGCATTGTTATGTCTTGCTCAGTTCCTGTCAATTGCCCTGCTGTAATTTGTTTACCCTTCATGCCATGTTATTTATCTAAGAAGAGCACATTTAGTGAACTATGGACCCCGGTCCAATCTTTACCATTGATACATCTTCCATTGTTACTTGTTTACTTGCTATAAACCTTTACCTTCCACACCATACGTTTAATCCTTTGTTACAGCAAATCGTGAGCTTGACAACCTCACTGATTCGTTGGGGCAAAGTCTTGAGTCTGTGTTGTGTAGGTCTCCATGTTGCTTGCAACATCTATGTGACGTTTCCTTCCTCCTACTGGTTCGATAACCTCGGTTTCTTACCGAGGGAAAACTTGTTGCTGTGCTACTTCACACCCTGCTCTTGGGGTTCCTAACAGGCTTCACGTTAGCCATCAAGCTTTTTCTGGCGCCGTTGCCGGGGAATAAAGGGCCATCAAACTTCTTCCTCCCCGTCAAGCACCAAGCTTCATGTGGAAGATCTGCTGTTTTTGCATTTTTGAATTGTTCTTTCATTTTTTTAAAGAGACCAAAGTGGCACGCATGACTATTAATAGCAAAATTTTAAAACTTTCAAATATCTCAGTGCTGCTTCTTCGATATGACTACTTTTGTACCTTAAATGTTTTTTTTGAATTTTTAGGAGCAAACTATAATACACTTGTTGTTCAAATTTGAATTACTTTAGTGAAATCGCCATAAATTCGTGAAAGTAGATAGAAAGCTTGAAAATTCATAAAAGTTGGAATTGTCTATCAAGTTTTGTCTAGCTTATGTGAAAATTAGAGTGGTGTCATTTTGCACAATTGTTTAGTTGCTTCACAAACAACCCCATTTTAAGCACTTAGAAAAAGGAAAATGTGTTCTTTCCAAAAAAAGCTAGAAACTCTAGTTGGCCAATTTTTTTTAGCATGGCACAATGCACCTCCGTGCAAAATTTTGAAATCATGAACTATGCCATAAATGTGATAAAATAAAATAAAACCATTTTTAAATAGTGAGCTTTGTGGAAAGCCAAACAAGGGTTGTGGTCAAAGCTAACACATCGATCCCTGTCCTGTCACCCCGACTGGAGGGGATATACGTCCACCTTGTTTGCCAAGAGCGGATATTTGCCATGATTTTTTCGCATTTTTACCGAATGGTTTTCTTAGCCGAGAGTTTTTTGCTCATTCTGCCATGTGTTGATTCTTTGTCAGCTATTTTTTGCTCGACACTCGTCAAAGAGTGTCTTTGTCGCGTGCCCAATATGCAATGTTCTCGGCAAAGACGTTGAAGGACTCGGCACACTGCCAATTTCATCAAGAGAAAGTTATAGATTTTTCTCATGGGCACCAAAATGAGATAATCTCAAACTACCGTACCAAGGCTTTAATTGATGCATTGGAGATCCATCCAGGACATAGAAAGTTATAATCTCAAAGTTATAGAAAGTTGTAGATTTTACCAAGTCTTTAATCTCAGTTTTGGAGATCCATTCAAGATATCAATCCGGCAATTCCAAAGGGGCTCTCCATTTTCATAGGGGATGGAAGGAATAACCTTTTCTAGCTCAACCCCTGGGTGGGAGGCCGTCCCCTGCGCCATGAGGCTCCCAAGTTGTTCGCGATCCGTGTAGACCTTATGCTTTTGGTGGCCGAGGCATGTCAAGGCGGGGTGTGGCAGGTTGCGTTTCGACGGAATCTTGGTGCTGCAGAGATGGCTATCTGGGATGGGCTGCGAGACAGTCTCCCGCTGTCACTCTCCCAATCCCCGGATAGGATATCTCGGCACCTGGTCCCATCGGGGACCTTTACGGTGGGTTCGGTCTATCTGGCTTTGTTTAGTGGACCTTCTATTTCCTGGACCTTCCCTCTATGGAAGACTCCCTTACATTTGAAGATCAAAATCTTCGTTTGGCAGCTTCTGCGCGACCGACTTCCCTTAGGTGTGGAGGTGGCCAAGCGGCACGGCGCTGGGTGCCCACTTTGTGCTATCCAGGAAACGGAGATGCACATTTTGTTTTCCTGTCCCACGGCTCGCTTCCTGTGGAGCTTCACCCCTGAGGCGCTGGGGCCTTCCTGGCAGGCCTCGGACCTAGAGAATTCCTGAAAGCCAACGCAAACCATTCCGGTAGGAGGAGGCACGTCTTCTGGTTAATGTTTGCAGCGATGACCTGGACTTTATGGAATGTCCGTAATAAGATGGTCATAGAGCATGTCTTTCTATGCCGTGTCTCTGACTCGATCTTTAATTGTTTTGGTTTTTTTTGCAGCAGTGGTACCCGCTGTGTAGGCAACGCGACTTGGAGCGGCTGGACGTAATGATGGAGCATCTAATAGTGGCAGCCCGCCAATTAGCTACATCGTCTGGCTGCCGAGCGCCTCCTGAGGGGGTTGTCTCTTGTATCCGTGTGTTTGTTTTTGTGTGTGTGTGTGTTGGACTTGGGCGTGTGTTGTCTCGGCCCGTGTTTTACTTTGAGTTGGACTCTTTTCATTGGTCTGTATTGGATGTTGTATGGACGTTGCTTATTTATAAAGTTGGAAGCGAGCCTGTTTCAAGAATAATTTAATTGATGCATTTAAACATGTTTTAGTGCATTTCACATAAAAAATGTTTTAGTGTAACAAAGTAGATGTCCACCAACCTTTACAACCAAACCACTCTCCTCCAACCAATCCAACATAGTAGAAAACAGTTCAAAGCAAATCCATGATAGAAAATGAACCAAGGCGTCTGAAAACAAAAGACTAGTACCCAAAAGGATAAAGGAATACGGGCAAATGCACCCAAACCGAGCTCAAGGGGCAGCGAGGCTTTGTTAGGCAGTCCACATCACTCATGCGCGTTTCGCCTGATTGATTCACGGCGACGGCGGGGGACGTTTATCGTTCGCCATGGCCGCGTGTGCTTCGCCTCTGCTCCTCCTGCTGCACGCCGCCCTCTTCCTGGCAGCGGGATGCCGGGCGGCGCTAGACGACCCGGCGGGGCTCCTGCGGCGGGCCAAGGAGGCGGAGTTCGTCGAGTGGATGGTCGGGGTGCGCCGGCGGATCCACGAGAACCCGGAGCTCGGCTATGAGGAGTTCGCCACCAGCGAGCTCGTGCGGCGGGAGCTCGACGCCATGGGGATCCCCTACAGGCACCCCATCGCCATCACAGGCGTCGTCGCCACCGTCGGCACGGGTGGCCCGCCCTTCGTCGCGCTCCGGGCCGACATGGACGCCCTCCCCATGCAGGTTGCTACATCATATGCTTTTCTTTCTCCTGTCCTTTCTTGCTGCTGCTGCTGCTTTATTGCTCGAATTGTGCCTGAATTTCATGTTTTTTTACATCAAAAGGGGATTCTCCCCCCCCGTTCCCTTTCATTCAGAAAAGAAACCAGAGTTTCAGGTTTACAACTACTCCCAAAAGCAAAAGCTGAATTTTCATGTTTGTATAGAGTTTGGCTGCCGGTCCATTCATGTAACTGTCTGCGAGCACAAAATTGCAGGATTTCTAGCATCTCCGCTTGCTAAGTTTGGAGAGAAATCGGTCTTGATGACGCTAGCCACTTACTTCAATTTATCAACGGTGTAGGATTGCAAACGTTTTCAGAAAAAAGCCTAAAACAAACCTGATATCTTGAATACTCCTCTCAATAGTAGTGTGTGAGATGTCAATTCAAATTGTCAAGATAGTTGTATACAAATCTTAAAGTCAGGTTGAATTTTACAGCGGGAAAAATGTAAACTAATGGCTTTCAGGTCCGGATACAAAAATGGTGTTTTATGATTTTGAGTCTCGAACTCTGGATACATTGCTCGACGCAATTTCCATTAAAAAATAGGTACATATCCTAACCTAATCCTGGCCAGTTTCCGAGCATTTTGATTAGAATCATACAAGAGTAGGTTCATGCTTATCCTGAACGCTGATGAGACAATCATGCCATATTCCTCCCAGTCCCATCATTTACTATCTGATTCTATCTGAAATTTCCTAGTATCTGATTATGAACTACGTGCCATCGCTTTTCTTTTCTTTTCACAGTCGGTATGAAAACACCAAGTTATTTATTGGAACTGCAGAATTTCTGCCAACCTGCTTTTAGTTTTTACCGTGTACAACTGTGCATTAGCTTGAAGGGGGTAGCATAAATGATATACCCAATTATTGGACATTTGTATGTAGTATATGGTTGAATTGTTTGTTGGTGTCAATTTAAGTGTTGTAAGCGTCCTCTAGCTACACCGAAGTAACACTGTCATGGCTATCACTTGTATCTTTTTCAAGGGCCATGTTACTTAAGTTGCCCTCATGTATTTTCAGGAAAGCGTGGAATGGGAACATAAGAGCAAAGTGCCTGGCAAGATGCACGGATGTGGCCATGATGCACATGTTGCTATGCAATTAGGTTCTGCTAAGATTCTTCAGGAGCACCGTGATGAGCTGCAGGTTGGTTTAGAACTATGTTTGTATTGTAAATGATTGCGGTTTTTCTCATGTGAGATGAAAGTCGAACGCGATTTGAATTTTCTCTTTTTAACGCTGAAAGAGTGCTTGGGGATCGAAAGTTAAATTTAGGTTCATCATTTTGTTGCTGCGTCTGCAATCATTAGGTTAAAAGGTAGTCACATTGCAAAAAAATTATATTAAAATGCGTATGTGTACTACCTCCATTCCGGTTTATAAGGCAAATACGTAATTAGAGAAAATAGTTTGACCGTAAATTTGGTCAACAATATATGCATTATATGTTATAAAAATTGTACTATTGGAAGCGTATTTTGAATATGAATCTAATGGTATATTTTTTGTTAAATATAGTTTGTATTTTGTTGACCAAATTTACGGTCAAACTATTTTCTCAAAGTACGTATTTGCCTTATAAACTGGAATGGAGGTAGTATTTGGTTGCTCAATAATTGATCATGTAGCTTTGGTCAAATAGCATATAGCTAGTCTAATAATTGTTTGGTCCCCACTCCCCTTAGGTCTCGGTTCAGTGACATCCAAATTGAATCATGTGACTGCCTATTTATTAATGAGCATGTCAAGATCATGCAATCCTTGGCCAGCAAAATAATAATCATGTATTGTAGACATGGAATTTGAGTTACTTGAAACTTTTCTATTAAATAAGCCGCACGGCCTCCATTTTCATAAAGAAATTGAAGTATGTCACTTTTGTCAGCCACATCCAGCTTATTACAGCATGGCATCAAACCAGGTGCCCATGATAACATTTAGTGAGCACTCTATTATTAAAAAGAAATCAAACAAAAGAGGAATTTTCATCCTCCAATCCTGCAACTTTTTCATTGCAGATGTTTTTGTTGTTGTTTACCGTAGGGTACTGTGGTTCTTATTTTCCAACCAGCCGAGGAAAATGGTGGTGGGGCAAAGAAGATGATAGAAGCTGGAGCTGTGGAAAACATAGAAGTGATGTTTGGGATTCATGTAGTTGACATTATGCCTATCGGTGTGCTGGCATCGAGGCCTGGTCCTGTAATGGCAGGGTGTGGATTCTTTGAGGCGGTAATAAGCGGAAAGGGAGGGCATGCTGCACTTCCTCATCATACTATCGATCCCATACTGGCTGCATCCAATGTTATTGTAAGCCTTCAACAACTTGTTTCCCGAGAAGCTGACCCCTTGGACTCTCAGGTGCTATATTCTCAATCCTTGAATTACTTAATTTATTTAATGATGGCTGCAATTTTGCATGTTTTCCATTTGTTGACCAATGCTTATGTGTTTTACTCCCTCCGTTTCAATGCATACGAAATCTTTTTTGTGTGTGTTTTTGATCACTAATTTGACCAATAATACATGTGTCACTTGTTATAGAAATTATACCATTGGAAATTTAATTATAATATAAATTCAATGGTATAACTTCGTGAGACAGAATCTCTATTTTAGTTAAATTGATGTTCAAACTTAGACCTCAAATAACATGCACGCACCACCTAAATGGCGATGAAGTACATAGATGTAATGATTTTGTTCACATTACAGTCATATAATATATTTTTATCTATTTTAAATGCTACCCTTGTTATGTTTCAAACTTTTGTGTGGCTTGCCTATAGTTATTTTTGTAATGGGTGATAGCCTAGTCATTCCTTTAACACTGCCATATTATTTTGGAGGTCCTAGTCTCCCGTACTCTCCATGTGTACTCCAACAACTCATCCCTGTCCTCTTGTTTGCTTTGTTTGTTCTGCAGGTAGTAACGGTTGGAAAGTTTGAAGGTGGTGGAGCCTTCAATGTCATCCCTGATTCTGTCACGATAGGTGGTACATTCCGAGCCTTTTCGAAAGAGAGTTTTGATCGATTGAAGCAGCGAATTGAAGAGGTAATAACATTATAACATCAGAATTTTCTGGTCATTCAGTTTTGTTGACAGTTGAACTCTTGGGTTAAATATTTTTTAGTTAAGCTAGTTATCAAAAAGGCAAGCCATGCAGCCTTTTTGGAGAAAATGCAAAGAGGTGTTTGCATTTCATTTCATTGGAAAGATAGAGTTTGTTACACGCCTCCTAGGAGGAAAAGGAGAAACCAAAAAAAAAGGGGGGGGGGGGAGTCACACTATATGAATTCGAAGATAATAATATCCTTATTTGATTATAAACATACACAGATGAGCTGGTCGTCAGTCTGTTCCCTGATTATTATTATTTGGAAAGCTGTCCCATTTGGTTTTTTAGAAATGAAGTGTATTTTAGTGTTTATTTTATCACGAATGTTCAAACTGGGACCACTAACAGACTGATATTCAGTAATGAATCATATCTTATCTCACTGTTTAAACAAGATTCTCATAGGTGGGACATGACTGCTGAGCGTGTTTGTTTAGATAATAGCACCAAGAATCAGAACCTTTGCATCTTGAATTCATGGATAAAGTGTGTTTCTTGTGTCAGGTCATAGTGGCACAGGCTTCCGTTCAGCGGTGCAGCGCCGTCGTGGAATTCCTTGACAGCAACCTCTCTCCCCCGTTAATCAACAACCCCGAGCTCCATGATTTCTTTGCAAAGGTGGCTGGCGAGATGGTCGGCCCTGGCAACGTTAGAGACAAGCAGCCGACGATGGGCGCCGAGGACTTCGCACTGTATGCTGAGGCCGTTCCCAGAACGTACTTCTACTTCGTGGGGATGCTCAATGAGACCCGCGGCCCGCAGGCGCCACACCACAACCCCTTCTTCACTGTCAATGAGGACGCTCTGCCATACGGGGTGGCCATGCAGACCTCATTGGCTGCTCGCTATCTGCTTGAGCGCGGGCATGGTACAGCTGCTAAGGTCGAACCCCGCGATGAGCTGTAGATGGTCTGATCCACTCTTGAACAACCTGACTTGCTCGACGACGACCTCTGTATCACCAGGCGATTATGCAACAAATTCTAGTTAATAATCCTGATTTGATTTCTGCGTGCTTCAAATTCCAAACGAGCAGATGCTATTTTTGGCTGTTCCCCGAGTATTCCAGTGGGTGCTACTAAGATGTTCGTTCTGCTTAACTGGAACATGTGATTCTGTGGTAGTTCTCGTAGGTTTTGAGCCAATTGTATGCCGTTCCTTGCAGAATAACTAGGCTAGGGGAGCGGCTTTCCCCAAGCCACATGTGATTCTGTGGTAGGTGTCGTTCGTTTTGGTATCCACGTGATGCAGCGGAAGCAGATCCAGAGGACCAATGACGCTGTCAAGATCAAGGTGCGCAGCTCCCGGTACCTCTGCATCCTCTGTGGCTTCGTCGCCAACAAGGCCAACAAGCTCAAGCAGTCCCTCCCGTCAGGTAAATCACCATCTGTAGACATTTAATTATCTATCTGATATGGTATATTTATGTTCTAGTAATGTGGGACGATTGACTTTACTTGGAATTGTACGCGGAATGAACTTCCTATGGAATTTGTGTGTGTTTGTTTAGCGTGCATGCTTGTGCTGTCCGCAAATTTTTCTCTACTTTGAGTTGACACTGCATTTCTCAGCTATACATTGTGCATGCAGCTGATTTCCCAGTGAAGATAGAATTTAGGTCCAAAGATGACTGATGACTGGTTTCGCTCCAAGCCATCTGTCATACACTTTTGATGAGTTGATGATGGCTTGGGGCTAAAACCATTGTTTAGAGTCGTCGGTGATGGCCATATTAGCTATGAGATCTGAGGGACACCATTATGATTAGAGAAAATCTTTTCTTCTCCTTGGTTTCTACAATTCAGATGTGTATTGTTATCTTGTTGAGTAGTTGTTTGTAATATCTAGCTTAAGAAGCAGTGTCACAATGAAGAGAAATTGTAGTACCAAGGATGAATGCTCGGTTAGTTTTAGCTTCAAGCCAATGTAGTCTTTATTTCCTTGACTTCGTGACTTGTGGTTAAAACTAGTTTGCAAGTTCATCAATGATGGCCAATAGCTATGTGATCGAAGAGATGGACCATTCGAGATGAGTGTTTTTATCAGAAATATCTATCAAGTTAGTTATAGTCTGAAACATTCTATTATCGATAAGCCATGGTCTGCCATGTTATAGCAAATGTGGGATGTTAAAGTTCACTTGGTATTGTATGTATGTTTTGCTGTACATGCTCGTTTGCCAAATTTTCTGTACTTATAGTTGGCACTGCATTTCTCAGCTATACAGTGTGTATGGAGTTGAATGTTCCTGTGAAGATAAAATCTAGGTCCAAAGATGATTGATGACTTGTTTTAGCTCCAAGCCATCTGTCATGCAATCTGTACGACTTGATGATGGTTTGGGGGGCTTAGAACCATTGTTTATAATCGTCGGTGATGGTCATATTTGCTATGAGATCCGAGGGACATTAATATGATTGCAGCAGAATCCTTCCATCTCCTTGGTTTCTACAGTTCATATCTCTATGTTGTCCTGTTGAGTAGTTGTTTGTAGTATCTAGCTCAAAGCAGTGCCTCTGCAGTGGCCAGCAGTTAATTTATCTTATGCGATGTCATTGTATTACTATCTTTGTTTGTTCTAGTTTCACGGCACTGAATGTTATGAAACATCTTCTGATCTACTGTTTCTTTGCTTATGGATATCTCATTTGTTTGTCAAAACTCGTAGCCATTGTCAGCTACTAACAGCGATGTTCCATTTTGCAGGTTTGAGCGTCCAGGAGGTTTAAGCATCAAGCTAGGCAACGCTGTTTGTGTTAGCATGCTCCACTATTACATCCATTAAATGAGTTTTGGTGTTTGAACCGTTGAAATGTGATGTCCCTGTTGATGGTGGCTTTGGTTCAGGGGTGTTAGTGTGAGCCCCTCATTGTTAGATGCAGGTCTTATTCTTCCTACTAATATGGATGTGTGCAAGGAACTTGCGCAAGTAGTACTAATGGGGTGGTTTATGTTGTTAATGTGCTTAACTATGTTGCTTACCAGGTTATCTGTGCTGTTAATCTACATTTGTATGCTGCTTGTTAGGCGATTTGTGTTGCTTATTTCAGTTCGGTGTTGTGTATAATTGTGGTGGTAAGATCATACCATTTGAAATAGGTAAGCAGATCACAGATTTGCACATGAAGGATTGCGGAAGTATTGATTGTATTGATATTGCAAGAGATGATTACAACGTGAGCCCTTAGACTGTTTATATAGTACTAGAATACTTGGAAGGCAAGAAGACTACTAGAGATAGAATTGGATTACAATATAAAACTACCTAATATAACGCAACCGACATATACTCTAATACCCCCGCAGTCAGATCGGTAGTGACGCGGACGGTCTGACTGGAGCATAAGCCGGAGGTGAGGTGGTAGCCCTTGTTGCCAATGCCGATGTAGCCGGGAGTGAGGCATTGTAGTCGTGGTCGATGGTGTTGTTGGTGAAATTGTTGCCCTTGATGAAGTCAATGAAGTTGATGATGATGTTGTGTTGTGGTCGATGTCGTCGTTGAGCCGGGAGAATTCGCCGTAGTGGGTGAGGTAGACGTAGTTTGAGAAGTAGCTCGACCCGCAATGCCGAGCTTGCCAGACTCGGGATCTTGTCAGGGATGAAGGCACGCGTCGGTGTTATCGATACCGGGTGTGCAAAGACAGGGACCATCATGAGCCATGTGTGCCAGAGCCGGATTGAGGAGCAAAGAAAATTTTCGTAAATGGTCGTGTAGAAGTTGTCCGCCGTGTCGGAGTAGACGAAATGGCTGCAAGAAGAAAATTGAGCACAAACTTGTGCAAATAAAAATTAGACTGCGACTCTGGCGGCAAGGTCGTGGTGGACGAAGACGATGGTGATAGTTGTCGATGGCGATTGAATTGTAGCGATAGTCGATTTCGGAGATTAGACCCATATTTCCCGCTTGTATGAGCGCGGCGTCGCTCGTGGAGAAGAACTTGTTGGCGTTGACGATGGCCATGATCGGTGGTGATGGCGACGATGTGGCGATGTTGTTGGAGTAGATGGTTGTCGGCAATGATGACCACGGGTGATGAAGGTGCAACCCTTTGTTGACGGCGAGGCGCGTACTCGGGGACTTGTGTCCCGGTCGATGTTGGCGAAGACGGGCCGACGTGATGACGACGTGAGGACAGAGAAGCCGACGCAGCGCGTGAAGGCGTCCCTTGGGACGCCGCGCGGAGCCTCCTTGGCACGATCGTTGATGATGATTTGCCGGAGATGAGTCAACGCCGAGGTTAAAGTAGAGGCGCATGATGACGACATGCGTCTTGTGGACGACGAAATCCGATCTAGATCGGCGAAAGAAGAAGAAACGCCGGTCAAACGGCCGGCGAGAAAATTTGGCGAAGATCTAATCTACTATTGCGCGGCCCCCAGCGGAGAACGATCTCCCTAGAGGCGGCGCGTCGGAAGCGGTGGCTAAACCCTAGGCGGAGCGAACCGCTCTGATACCATGAAAGATTACGGAAGTATTGATTGTATTGATATTGCAAGAGGTGGTTACAACGTGAGCCCTTAGGCTGTTTATATAGTACTAGAAGAGTTGAGAGACAAGAAGACTACTAGAGATAGAATTGAATTACAATATAAAACTATCTAATATAACGTAACCGACATATACTCTAATAGCACATAACCAAACACCTCAGTTTTGTGTTTGCACTCATAAACCAGATAAACCACATATACAGGCAAATAATCAACATACCCAAATTGCACCAAATATCAAACCAGGCAATCAAACGGTGTGCTGAACATGGCTGAAGTTCGGTTTCCACTCATTTGGCCCCTAGGGGACCAAAAACGGAAAAAAAAAATGAAAAAAAGGCGCGAGCATCCAAACATGGCCCAAGATTATGCAACACAATCCTAGTCGCACCATGTTACGCTGGAAAGGCGCAACCCATATTAACATTTGCCACATTATTATTCTTATAAGAGGTTTCCATCGTCCACTTCCCTTTTTTTGTTTGTAGGCCGGTCATTATTAGGAGAGAAAAGGCTTGCCATCCGGAGGCGTACCCTGCGTCGGCGTGGTTGATGCTCTGCCCCGGATCTGGAGGCCCTCGTGGCTTTCAAAGATGCGGCCAAATTTGGCTCCTGGTTAGGAAGCGGGAGAAGTCTCTACTTCCATACAGTAGAAGTTATCTTGATGAGGTGGTAGTTGTGGTGCTATATGCTGTTTCATAAGTGCTCTACATTCCGGAGGTGGTGGTTGTCCACTGGTCATTCTAGATTTTTTTCGCGAAAACGCAAAAGCTTTGCGTTTCGATTCATTGATAGAAAAAGAATTTTGTACAACATATACACAGGCTCACCGAGAGCCAACACCCCATACAACTCTACCCACTAGATCTACGGGGCTATGGGGATCAAGGCACGTAGGCCAATCGCACCAGCAGCAGCCCAAGCCCTAGCCTTAGACTGAATTGTATCAAGAAGACCACCCAAGTTAGGTACCGCGTTGTCGAATACCACCGTGTTCCTCTGCTTCCAAATCCACCACGCCGTTAGCATTACGAGCGAGGAAGTCCCCTTGCGAAGAGCTCGGGGGGTAGATCTCGACGCCTGCAGCCACCAGTCCACGAAGTCGTCTTCCCCATCCGGGAGGCTTGCCGTGGATCGGATCCAAGAAAGCACCTCATGCCACGTCGCTTTGGAGAAGGGGCAGCCAACCAGGAGGCGCGTCATGGTCTCAACCGATTGGTCACATAGGGGGCAGCGCGGAGGGTGGGTGAGGCCCCGCCTCGCTAGCCGCTCAGCCGTCCAACAACGATCCTGGCAGGCCAGCCAGATAAAGAACTTCACCCACGGAGGCGCCCAAGCTTGCCAGTTCAACTTCCAGGATCGCGAGGAGATGGACCCCTGGAAGAGAAACTCATAGCAAGATTTGGCGGAGTACTGGCCATCGCTGGTCCATCTCCATAGCAAGGAATCAGGTGCATCCATCAACGCGTAATCCCGCAGCCGGGTCCAGAGCTGTACATACTGCCATAGGGCGAGCGGACTAATCACGCCCTAGATGTCTGCGATCCACCGGTGCTCCTCAAGAGCCTCCCTCACCATGTGGCACTTCCTAGCGCACTTAGGGATTAGCGCAAAGAGCTCAGGCACTATCTCACCGATGTTTTTCCCCTCCAACCATCTATCCGTCCAAAATAAAGCTGTGGCTCCATCCCCCACCTGCATCCTGGTGGAGGCGTCGAACGCCTGGAGCTCGGACTTGGAGAAGTGCATGTCCAAACCGCGCCAAGGCCGTAGCGGGTCAGTGCGCATCCTCCAGATCCAACGAGTCCGCAGACTGATCGCCATGCGAGAAAGGTCAGGAACCCCTAAGCCGCCGTAGCACTTCGGTCTGCTCACTTTGTCCCAGTTCACGTGGCAGTGTCCACCATTAGCGTTTGCCCTCCCAGCCCATAGAAAGCTCCGCACTATCCGCTGGATCTGTTTGATCGTCTACTTGTTGAGCCCCAGTACGATGACCTAGTGCAGCGGGATTGCCACAAGAACCGACTTGATCAGAGCAAGGCGCCCAACCTTTGTCATCATCCCAGCCTTCCAAGTAGGTAGCTGGTTCGCGATACTGTCCACCAGAGGCTGGAGGTGCGGTGACCCAGCATACCACTGCATGATGTAGTACACTATAGTCGTTGACATAACAGTAATGAAACACCGTTCACTAGTATTACATCCCTTAGAGTGGTACAATAGAAACACAGCAGGTCCAAGACATGACTATAGGTTACAACTCAACTCTTTACACAAGATCCAGAGAACACTCTAGGTTAAAGAGAGAGAAATAAACTTCTTACAAAGAAGAATCAGAAATAAACAACTCAAAAACTATTATACTATTAAGACTAGTATTTTAACTAATGGTCTGACATTGCTGCTATTGCAATACGCTATAGAAATAGGTTCTATGGCTAGAGATTATGTTCCTATCTATTCAGTAACTTCGTCTTCACTTGAGTTGATGTATATGTTGACTTTCTTGACTTCATTGGAGAACTTTTAGATTCTGGTGATGATTCCTAGAGCATAACTTGATGTAGACGTCGTCTGTACTGGCTTTAGAACCTAGCAAAGGTTAAGAAGATACTTTGAGTACGAGCGTACTCAGCAAGTTCACTAGAAAAGGAGTGTTTGATGCACTATATCTACAGCCACAGACCATAGGTCGTAGGCAATGCAAGTTTTCGTAAACATTTCTTTAAAGGTTGCTTTTATTCTGAAAAGCTATGTCTGTCAGCCTTCACGGGTTTACCATAACTTTCATGGAGTTCCTTTCCCACCGCGTTCGCAGTTCCTTCCAGGAACAGGGAGTAACAAGTTACAGTTCTTACACTCTGCAGAGGTGCGTCACTTTACCCATGAGAGACCTTAGGTTTTGTTGCACGGCCGGGAGTATGTCCCCGTTCAAACTTCCTTGGTTTGAGGCCCAACGTAAGATCCAAGCCAATCACTGCCTTCTCCGCGACCCCGCATGTCTCCTTGGTGTACACCATGCCCACCTTTTGAATTACGACAATGGTTTGTACAGACCGTTCAGATGCCGGAACTATCGTGGGACGTTGAGGGCTCCCACCCATATGTTGCATATCCTCTACGAATTACCATATAATATGCATGCTACGAGTGATAACAGCCACGACCCGCACATCCAGCTCCATGCGAGAGGGAAAACATATAGCTGACTTCTCCGTCCCATTCCAAATCTCATGGTTAACGCGTAATATACGGCACAAGAATCACTGGCGACATTGGTTGTTAAGTCCTAGATAATATGTTCCTTTAACACCGAAACTCTTATAGTAGGTTATTACCTCATGGTAAACAACCTATAATCACATTATTATGAAAATAGTGTTTTTTGACCTTTTTCGAATGCAGGTGATGACAATACTGGATTTGCAAAATACTTTACAGAAAATAATCAAAGGGCGGAATCTCTTCCAATTTGACCTCTTTCATTGAGTTCAACTGCAGATCCACCATGATATGACTGTGCTTATCTGCTTGGTAAACTATCCTTGCTCCACTTGGAGTTTTAACTGAGACAGTTTTATCCTCACAATTTATCTGAGCTCCGTGTTCCATCATCCAATCCATCCCTAGCACTACTGCAATTCCCTTCAAAGCAATCACATAAAGGTCTATGAAATATATACAACCACAAATCGAGATGACCTGATCTTGTTTTATGTGGCGTACAATCACATTCCCTCCTGCCGTAACTACGGTCATAGGACTTTCTAACGTTGCCCTTCTAATCCCGAACTTACCACAAAATTCTTCAAAAATAAATGAAGTAATTGCACCAGTATCAAATAGAACTTTGCCGGGATTGGTAAGGATATTGAGCGTACCTATCACTGCATGCTCCGAATTATCCACCTCCTTGAGGGTTACACAGTTTAGTTTCCCAGTAGGTCGGTTCCTCTTGCCATTGTTGTTCTTGACATTATTTCCTCCTTTATTGGCCTGTCCATTTCCTCCACTAGCTTGTCCTCCTCCCTTGGTAGGCCAACCTCCCGGTGGTTTGCTCGGACAATCGGGCTTGATATGCCCCTTCTAACCACAACCGTAACAGATCACTATAGGCTTTTTGCATTCCCTCTGGAAATGCTCTAGAATTCCACAATTGTTACAAATAGCGTTCCTTCTCGGATTGGATTGATTTCCACCGCTGCCCTTGTTATTGTTATTGTTGCCATAATTCCTATTCCGAGGTTTGAACTCCAGGTTAGGTTTAGGTTTGCTTGCCTGAATCCTCTTGGTTTCCTTTTTGGCTCTCTTCCTTCTATCCTCTTGTACATTCTTATAATCATCTTCAAAAGTAATGGCTGCATCCAACAACTGCTGATAAGTTTGCTTATTGGCTAACCTTAACTGCATCTTCACAAATGGATTTAATCCACGCAGAAAACGCTTCTTCCTTTTCTCTTCAGTGTTGACATCCTCCTCAGCATAGCGAGACAGTTGACTAAACTCCCGGATGAACTTCATAACACTAGAATATCCTTGCTGAAGCTCCTCAAATTCTCTCCGCTTCAACTCCATAACACTTTCCGGAACATGATATTCATGGAATCTCTGCTTGAACTCTTCCCAGGTAAACTCCCTTCCTGGTTGTTGCATGGCCAACTGATTTTCCCACCATGATGCTACAGGTCCAGTCAGAAGATGAGTTGCATACCTCAATTTCTTTTCATCATTGCAACCTACAGTTTTCAACTTCCTTTCAGTATCTGCTAGCCAATCTTCTGCATCCATTGGTTCAGGAGCTGATGCAAAAGGTAACGATCTTGCATTCTGGAAATCAGATAGACTCACTCCTCCACCTTCAGGTGCCCTCTGATTTGCTCGCCCCAGCAACTCTTCCATGAACTTGTTCTAGGTCTCTTGCATCATTTGCATGCATTGCATAAAGTTCTGCTCCATTAACGGCCTCATTGGTGGTGGTGGTAATGCTCCTTGATTTGCTGCATCGGCATCGGCCTTCTCCTTGGCCTCTCGCTCCATCCGTTGCTGCTCAGTTTCCATTTCTACACCCGTATCCATGACCCCCTAGTCCTGCAACATAAAGCGAATACTCATAATTACATCATGCACATGTGTTCTAAGCTCGACTTTACGCATAGAACTAGTCACACAATGAAGATCCAAGGAAAATCCAAATGTGCATTTCATATGTGATACATAATATCATAATAGTACAAAGTCATTACAACATATACCATATAGGTATAATCACAAAACTACCTTATTCATCTCACTAACTTATTTCTTGGAGTACAATACACAGTACTTGATATCACTAATTAGTTGCCTCCTTCTAGTAGTAACTACGCTCATCATACATGCCCGATGTCCAACCGTGATGACGTGTTGTTCGTCGCACAGTTTGTGGAACATAGGCCTTCCAGAAGGAACATATTCTATATCTGAAGTGTCAGGACTTGAGTCATTACTCAACCTGAGCGCATTGACCCCCTCCAGATCAGCTGAAAAGTCTTTCGAAACATATTCAACATTATCTCCAACCTGCATCTCCTGATCTTCATTCCTTGAGTTGTCAACAGGATACGCAGATCCTGCTGCTTCCCAGGTGCTCCCTTGGGCAAGATAATTAAACACTGGATATTGTATATTCCCTGGGTTTTGAGAAGATGTTGATGATTCAAACACTTTCTCCTCAGGATCTTCTTCTTCATCCTGATTATCTATTGACATGGTATTTCTACTACTGTTATTAGGGTTCATCCTTGCACCCATCCAACTAGATTGTCCAACATTTCTATCAGAACCATCTGTGGACATCTGGTGTTCATGAGATCCATCATATGATCCCATTCTCCAACCATCCGAATTCTCAATAGGAAGTTCTGAGTCAGAACCATCCTCTGAGCCCTGTGGTACTGCATACCTCATATCCATACTAGGATCATGTATAGGTTCAGGTCTTGGTGAATAAGGATATGGTATACAAGATTCAGGATCTATAGGTATATCCTTAAAGATAGGTGTGGCACTACTACTTGCTTCCTTCTCTAACTGGAATGCGAACTGATTCCTACTTTCCAGATCAGTTAGATCCTCTAACATATCATTTTTGTGTTCGACAATCACTTGATGTGTCTTATAAAAAGACGCAACGAGTGTTCGATATCTATCCATAAACTTGGAAGCTAACTTAGGATGCTTCTTAACCAAAGTAAAATGATCCGGTATAGGCTCCGAGTCTATAGAATCATGGGGTATCACAGAGAATGTGCTACCTTCTAACTCCTTGGTTTTCTGATCCCGGATATTAGCTATCGCCTCCACAACAGCAACATGATATGCTGCTAAATGACTCCTACCTTCTCCTATAGGTAGATCGTGATATAATCCAAGCTTCTCTGGAAGTTGGATACTCACACGATACTTGGATAACATCCGGCTATCAAGGTAAGTGATAGTGTTCACTGGAATTCTAGTTGGACAACTAAAGAGCTTTAAAAGTTGACGAGGTTGATCTATGAATGATCCTTGATAATCATCAAGAGTCTCCTCTTTCCTTACCAAAGTCTGTTTTGGAAACTTTGGTGCCATATCTCTGTATGTCAGAAAAATAATTTTGATTAGTATCCAATAATATATTGCATCATAACAAAGAATTATCGCACTAAAATATATAACGGAATATTCTCATTTGAATACCCATTATATTACTTTTAGAGAATTCTTTATCGTTGCTAAACTTTCCTACAGGTAATACCCTTTACTAGGTTTTCAACCTAAGGTCAAAGCAATTTGCTCTGATACCAACTGCGGTGACCCAGCATACCACTACATGTGTAGTACACTATAGTCGTTGACATGACATCCACAGAACATCGTTCCGTAAATATCACATCCCTCAGAGTGGTACAACAGAAACATTGCGGGTCCATATTACAAATATACACACATTATTATTACAATACCGGAAGTTCAAGACTTCCCAAAGATTCAACTTACAAACCAAAATATAAAGTGTTTCAGCGGAATTTTAAAAGTAACAATTCCGACTAGGAGTTGAGCTCAACAGCTTATTCTATAGAGTTTATGCTGCTCGGCTCCGTTGGTTACTACTAACTAGAGATACTTAGTTGGACTCGTTATCATCGACACCGTAGCGGATTTTGTAATCCACTCCTTCAACGCCTCCGGACAGATCAGGTTCTTCGTAGAACACATCTTCTTGACATTCGGCTGCATACATTGGCATGTCTTTGGGATCCTCAGAGTCTAAGCAAGGGATCAAAGGAAAGAATGAGTAACAGCGTTACCCAACAAGTTCATTATATGCAAGGTGGGAAGTTTGATGCTCTAACTACCACCTCCGATTATAAACCCTTGGCACTATGCAATTTTTGTAAATCTTTCTTCAAAGATTGATTTTATTATGAAAATCTATGACAATCAGCCTTCACAGGTTGACCAGAACTTTCATGGAGTTCTTTTCCTGCCGCATTTGTAGCTCCTTCCCGGAATAGGGAGTAACAAGTTACAATTCTTACACTCTGCAGAGGTGCGTTACTTTACCCATGAGAGATCAACTCCTTGTTGCACAACCTGGCGTACTTTCCCATCCACAATTCCATGATGTGGGGCCCAGTAGTTGGTCCAAGCCAATCACTGCCCCCTTCACGACCTCACATGCCTCCTTGGTGTACACCATGCCCATATAATGAATTACGGCAATGGTTGGTACAAACCGTTAGATGCCAGAACTATCGTGGGACGATGAGGGTTCCCACCCATATGCTGCATATTCTCTACGAATTACCAATTAATATGCACGCTACGAGGATAAAAGCCACGATCTGCACATCCGGCTTTATGCGAGAGGAAGAAGATACAGCTGACTTCTCTGTCCCATTCCAAATCTCATGGCTAACGCGTAATTTATGGCACTAGAATCACTGATGTCAGGGGTTGTTAAGTCCCTACTTAATCATCATTGTTGCAAATAGAACCCTAAGTTCTATTGATCCATTATATCATCACTTAGGATGATATCTATGATTTCTTTATTTGTGAAAATAATATTTTCTTTCTTTTATAGTAAATATGATAACACACAATTTGCAAATACTTTGATAAAGACTCTTCAAAGGACATGAGCAAGTGATGAATTTGCCTTGTGATGGCAAGGTAGTGAAGTCTGTTGCTTGCACTGGACCTTGAGCTTCTATGTCTACAAAAACATCATTATTGCTCGGTAAGGACAATATTTAAAGAAGCAAAATGATTATGTAATAATGTAATGCATCATTTAACTTGATATGCATTTACCCCATTATTATAAACATTTCTTTTTAATAACAAAGGATTTATAAATGTTACTTTTTAATATTTATAACATATATTGAATTATTTTATTTTATTATCCTTTTATTTCACTTTTATAGATTTAATAATTCTTTTAGGAATTATCACTTAAACATCAAAAATTGTTATTAAATATTTATTTAGTATTTTTCAAAAATACTACTCCCTCCGATCCTAAATAAGTGTCACGGTTTTGAACTAACTCTAGTTCAAAATGGCGACACTTATTTAGGATCGGAGGTAGTACAATATTAATATATAATGAAAGTGATTTTTATTTATTTTTATCATCTTTCAATAATTTTGTAAAATTCCATAAGGAATATATAAATTACAAAATTCTTAATAAAATTTAAATGTCTAAAATTTTACATCTTAATTTATTTGGATAATGTGGATTATTGTGAATCCAAAAATATTTTATTTATAATTTTTTTTGGACTTTTATTTTATTTTCTATAATTTAATTAAGTTCAGGGGTATTTTGTTCTTTTCCTATTTATTAGAATAGGCCTTAAAAGATTTCTAGGCTGGCTTAATCTTATTGGGCCCTGGTGGCCCATTAGACATAGTCAAAATCGCCACCCCGGAAGGGTTTGGCCAAACTCAGCCCACTCCCCTGCCGCCTCTCTCCCTCGAGCTCATTCCTCTCCTCCTCTGACCTCGACCCCGTGGTCGGTGATGTCGCCGCTGGCGATTCCCGCCGTCGTGGGCCGTTCTGGTCGCCGCCATGGTGTAGTAGGAGGTTGTCGACTATGCCCATCCTTTCTATCCAACATGATTTGAGCATGGGGCTCTCCTGCGACGGATCGATGCCGTCCCGAACCCTAGGGTTTGGGGGTTGGCGTGGATTTTGGTGCTGCCGCCGTCGTCGTGCGGCGTGGTGATTCGCCTCACCTCTAGGTGAAGGAAATATGCCCTAGAGGCAATCATAGAGATGATTATATTTCATATGTATCCATGAGTTATTGTAATGTTCCTTGAATATCCATATCAGGCAACTTGTATTGATTGGAAATTATGTGAATTGTTTGTGAAACTCTTTACTTGTATGGTTATTTAAGAGTTGTCCCTAGTCGGAGTTCATGTGAGGACACACGTGAATATTAGACTAGCACATTGATTGGTTGATGACTATGTTTTGCAAGTCATAGACATGGGGATGTCAAACCAATGATGTGGGCACATGTTATGAACATGGGGTTGGACTGACCCAACTTGAGACTGGCAATTAGTTGCAGCTCTATCTCTACACATCGTGTACGTTTTGTCCTTAGACCTGAGATTGTTGCATGTACTTGAGATGTGGATCGACCTACTTTGGGGCTATCAGACGCTACTCCGTAATTGGGTAGTTATAAAGGTAGCTTTCGGATTTGTCCTGAAACATGCTGCAAGGCATGGTCAATCAAGATGGGATTTGCCCCTCTCTACTTGAGAGAGAAATCTCTGGGCCCCTCGAGTGATCGGATCCAGAAATGCATGGTCGTGCTACATAAGGTTAAGAGTTAACCTAGTAAAGGGATTCCGAGTTACGGTATCGAGAAAGTTAGGTCAGCTTGGAGCTAGACCAAATATCGTGAGGCAAATGGAAAGACATGTACTAAACCTTGTGATGGTTCGTCCGATATGATCTTTGTATGCATTTAGGAGTTGGCACGTCTTGCTAGAGGCCGTTACCAACTATTGACAGAATAAGTGTATTCGTGTCATGTCTACACGTATATGAACCTATAGGGTCACATACTTAAGGGGCTGGAAGACTAATGAGGATTAGATCCGAATTAAACCAGGCTTAGGCTACTAATGGACTGCTAATGTAGAAGCCCACTAGGGACGCCTATATAAGAGAGGGTGGGGCGAGATGACCAGGGTTAGACCTCATACCATTCCACCCAGCCGCCACACCTCACGCTTGTGTTCCTCGCGCGGACCTAGCAGTCCGGCGTCTGACGCTTCCACACCGCACGTGTGGATACCTTGGAGGTGTTGCATCTGTGGCACTTGGACGAGCCGCGCAAGGGGAGCTTCTCGTGGGACGAGGAAAAGGAGGAGATGTGGAACGTCTACACTGCCTCGACGCGCTTCATCAATTCCGCAACTGCACGTCTAGTGGTAATCCCGTGATCTATGACAACAGTAACCCTGGTTTACGTGGTAGAAAATTTTGATTTGCGCTAGTGTAGCCTACCTGTATCCCTTCACTAGGCGTTGTCACGATCGCCGCCATGGCGATGTATGGGTTGCAACGCCCCTCCTGGGGTGCTCCCTGTGCCGCCATGGTCGTCGGCCACCTCTGCTTCCTCTTCTAGTCTTCAGCGAGGACCTTTGGTGAGTTCTGTTCCTCCCCCCTAGTACTCTCTGCGCTCGCTGATCCTATGTTATATGTTGGCAGTGACCTCTCTGGTTACTGTCTTGTCCTGATTAAGATGATTTATTCCTTTTAGGGTTCTTATCATGTGGTTGATCATCTACTGGATGAATTAGATCATGTGTGGATGGTCTGTAAGCATGCTAAATGGTTATTAGCCCGAGGCTTGTTGCTTGAGATGAACTATAATGGTTCTGGTGGCTTATTAGATGATTTTATGGTTGGTTTGCATATGATTCAGATGGTATAGATGCTTTGGAACCAATGCTTGGTAAAGTCAGTGGCTTGATAACTTTCCACTGTCATTTCTTGGTTTATGATCATGATTATGGTGTGATGAAACCATTGTCTTAGTGTTGTTGGCTTGCGAATTAATGTGTGGTTTGAGATCACAGTGAAGATTAACATAGGAATATCCTAATTATGATTCCTATATTGACAGGAAAATGATTAGTAATTTAATTGATTGAATCTGTGATGATTGAATGTTTATCCTGATTCATGTAGAATTGTTCTTGTGACACCATCTTGGTATGGCACACAAGATTGGTTCTAATCCATTGATTGGGTTGATTTAAGCTTAAGACAAGCTTGGCTTTAAAAGATAAATAGAAATGTTCTTTTCTGAAATCCCTAAGACCAATGATGTTGGTCTGAGGCTTAGGGGTTTAGGCCTTATCTAGTTGATTCATATAGATAGACCTGGTAGTGGTACCAGCTCTTGTTTCTTGAATCAATGCTTGAAAAAACTGATAGTAGGCTTGATCATTATATGGATCCAAAAGATTAGCTTCTAAGGTGCTACCCTTATCTTAGGGATGTGCCTAGAAATTAAATCTTAGCTATATTTGTGCTTGGATTGAAATATATAGCTTGACAACCAAATCAATGATGTTGTTCTGAGTCTTGGTTGGATCCTTATACTTTGCTATTTGCTTTTAAAGCTTAAAATATCAATGATGGATTCACCCCACTTGGGTGTTTTCTGAGAGTTTGTTTCATAAAACAACACATGCTTCTGTCTAGATAATATGATTAGATCATGTGAAGGTTTTATGATACTCACCATAGAAACTGATGATTAAGAAGTTGGGTGATGATGTTGATCTTGTTTTGTTGAGTTCCCGTGCTTGACCTGGAGCTAGCCTGCTCCTCCTAGCTCCTGGACTTGATCTTGCTGTCCACCTGATCCTTTCCCCTCCTTATGTCACCATCCTGGTGATGAGATCTTGGCATGGGTTGGTTTGGTTGCTGGCTGTTGTGCTTGGTTTAGCTGCTGGCTGTTCTTGTGTGTGAGCAGTGAAGAGATGCACTAGTGCCTCTCCACGGCTGTGCTGATGGTTTTGTGTGTTGGAGCTGTGGTGTGAAGATGACAACACATCACATGCATTTAGGTGTGTGTCCTGCTTGTGTGCTTGCTGTGCACTTGTGGATATGCTTTGGACTTGAGAGTTACTTTGATCTGATTACTTTTACCTGGCTGGTGAAACTTGCCCCTCCTTGTTGTCAATTTGACTCTTTGGCTTAAAATTTATGAAAGATAGATTTTTTCATATTGGTGAAACTTGCCCCTTTTATAAATTTCTCAATAATGAAACTTGTTCAGTGCACCTCACTGACATGTCTAAGAGTAAAACAATTCTAATCCTAACCTTTATTATTGTTTTATTAGTGTTTTTCTTGCAGGTACAAATTTGAAGTTGCAGATTTTAGTTTAGGTTTTTCTTTATAGGATAGTTAATGTAATCTTCTTTATTCTTTTGTAATTTTTTATTTTATTATTTTGTAATCTTCATTTTATTCTTTTGTAATAAAGATTCTATTATTATCAATGAAGAAATATTCTTATTATTTATTTATTGGTTATTGTGAAATTTGGAGATGATTTCAATAAGTTACATTTTTGTAACTTGTTTATGAAATGACAATATGAAATAAGTTTTCATATTCTTAATTGTTTTCTTTGGATAAAGTTTGAGTTATAATAATTAACTCTTAATTAAATCAAGATTCAAACCTTATTTATAAATCATTTGAATTATAACTCAAACACTCAAGTTTAAAATTCAAATTCATATTCCAAAACACATAATTCCTCAAAGATCATATCAAAGTCTATAGCAATCATCCTTTAAGACTAAACCTAATCTCAAAGTATGAAAGAAACCTTGATCACTTTAGGTTTTTATTTGGCGAAAATTTTACCCACATTTTCACAGATGAATGCATGCAACATTCCAAATTCCTAAATCTACCCTTTGTTAGTTCCTAAATGTTGGGATGTTACAGCTAATAACAACATTAGCGGCCTTGCCGATGTTCCCATGTTGACGCTTGTCAAAGCGATTAGGTTAGCTAGGAGTCCAATGATCAGGATCACCATAGACGTGGCAAGAGCCTTTCCTCTTATCATTTTTCTTCTTGAAGTTGGTTGAGTGTGTGGCCTTGTTCTTTCCATCAAACTTCCCCTTTCCTTCAGTTTTGTTCTTATTCTTGAACTTGTGGGATTGGAAGTTTTTCCTCTGCACCAAATTGGCAGTAGAACCTCCCTCAAATCCTCGAGCATTTTTGTCCTTTTCTCTCGCCTTCTCTTCCACATGAAGAGACCCAATAAGATCTGTAACGGAAAACTCTTGTCTCTTATGTTTCAGAGAAGTAACAAAGTTCCTCCACGAGGGAGGAAGCTTGGCAATAATGCCACCGGCCACAAATTTGTTCGGTAAGGAACACTTGAACTGCTCAAGTTCTTTGGCAAGTGATTGTATCTCATGAGCTTGCTCAATGACAGAGCGCTCATCAATCATCTTGTAGTCATAGAATTGCTCCATGACATATAACTCAGTGCCAGCGTTCGAGACCCCAAACTTGGTCTCGAGGGCTTCCCACGCGTCCTTGCCATTATCAAATGACATATACGGGTCAACAATATTGTCCCTAAGAACACTGAACAAAGCCACCATAAACATGGTATCGGATTTCTTAAAGGTCGCTTCCTGCTCAGCAGAAAGATCTCCTTCAGGCTTGCCAAGAGTGGCGCTATAGCAGTTTAGGTTTTCAAACCAGAGAACTGCTCTCTTGCGCCATCTCTTATAGTGCATGCTATTAAAAGGAGGCGGCCTAGTAGCCGCGGCTACACCAGTGGAATTCAGTTGCCTATAATCAGGTTTTTGGATTGTTGAAAATATAAGCAATAATCCATATGATTTAATCCGAATAATAAACTGATAAATCATGATCATACAAACGATACTAAAACCAATTATGCAGATCAACAAAATAGATGAACAAATTACATCTATAGGAGATAAACCTATCACATCTACACCAAACGCTAGAACAAAGAACTCTAGCATAATCCTAAAAAGACAGTTGAGAATCACATACTGTGTATGCTGAATAGAAGCCGCAGCGGTCGCAGCAGTGTCGCCCACGTTGAGGTTGTCGAAGAGATTGGTGATGTCCGAGAAGAAGTCGTCGTTTGGGAACTCGTCGTCAGACAACGTCGTGGCTGCTAGTAGTCGCGCTTGAGCGCTCCCCAAAAACCTGATCGCCCCTCACCCGTACAGGTTCACGAGAGACGGGGTTCCGGAGGCCTACTGTCCCGATCTGCGGTGCACGCCGCAAGCCGGGATGGGGAAGACGAAAGCGGCGGCGCAAGGTTCTGGAGGTAGGCGCGTGTGTGGATTGATTCACCGATTAGGTTTAGCACAGACGCTTATATAGTGCAGGTCAGGGAGATCGTGGGACACAACCCACGTCCGAGTCGATAACAACCCACGTCTATAAAAACTGGAAACGGCTGTAATTAAGCGTCCGTTAATGACTCATAAATAATTTTCCCAACCAGCAAAATAAAGCTCGGCTCGGCGAGATTGCCGTAACCCGCAGCGCGCGCGTCGTGACGAGGTGATGCGTGGCGAGGCGAGGCGCGCGACATTGGAGGAGGAGTGCGTGAGGACTTCTCTCCTTGTCACACCTTAGTGAGTGGTGAAACACTCTAGAGGAGGAGTGCGCGAGGGCTTCTCTCCTTGTCACACCTTAGTGAATGGTGAAACACTCTACTATATAAGGTGGTCCAACTCTCCTTCCACTAGCAATGTGGGACTAAACTTTAGCACCACTAGCACAGCCATATGCTGTCATATATAAGTCGGCCAAAGAGAATTTCAGAATTTGTCTAATGGGTCAGCAGCCTAAAACTCACCAAATTCCAACACAGATTTGGGTATCTTAATTAGTGATGTCCGGCGGTAGCCTTAGTGGTGTCCGGCGGTAGCCTTAGAGCAGGAAAGAGAGAACCATTAGGCGAATCTCCGGTCATCTTGTATCAGTGTTGTCTTTGGATCCTGCCTTTACATGCCAGTGGCTATTGCAACTTGTAAAGCCAGTGGTTCTCTTGTTCCTAGGTCGTTAGTTTTTTGTAGAGTTGTGAATAAAGTTGCATCCTCTTGGTATATATCTATATTTGTATTCATGTTTGTACATTCACCTTATATCTTAATATATGCATATGCACTATGGTTTATTTTATTTTTATTAAGAAGCACCGTCATCAGCCCGTAATAGGAACAAGCCAAAGACTAACAAACAAAGATAACTAAAAGGTTATAAAAACAAAGAGATCAGCTCCTCTAGAAAAATAGGCGCTATCTAAGCCATGAATGCCGAAAAATATATAATAAATTTGATTTTCTCATGAGTGCCAAGTTTTTTTTTTCGAAATGGGAATATTCTCATGAGTGCCAAGTAAGCAATTGAAATCATCTCAAATTATTTCAACAAGGTTCTTGAAATGTGGGTGATGCATTTATGCACGTTTTAGTGGCTAGTGGCGACCAGGTAGAATGCTAGATGCCCACCAACCTTCACAACCAAACCACACCTCCATCAAATTCAATATAGCTGTAGAAAATTAGGTGGTACCAAAACAAAAGACTATCGTAACTCTAACCCAAAAAGAATAGAGGAAAACGGACGAATAAATGCACCCAAACCAAGCCCACGTCACTCATACACCAGACCTCGAGCCAACACTCTCATACACAGGGACCAGCACGGTGGCACACGTTTATTGTTCGCCATGGCAGCGTGTGCTTCGCCTCTCCTCCTCCTGCTGCTTATGCTGCACGCCGTTCTACTTCTCTCCTTGAGCTGCGGGGCCGCGCTTGATGACCCGGCAGGGCTCCTGCGGCGGGCCAAGGAGGCGGAGTTCATGGAGTGGATGGTAGGGGTGCGGCGACGGATCCACGAGAACCCGGAGGTCGGCTATGAGGAGTTCGCCACCAGCGAGCTCGTGAGGCGGGAGCTCGACGCCATGGGGATCCCCTATAGGCACCCTTTTGCCATCACCGGCGTCGTCGCCACCATCGGCATGGGCGACCCACCCTTCGTCGCGCTCCGGGCTGACATGGATGCGCTCCCCATGCAGGTTTCGCGCCAACTTGCTATATTACCCTTATTGCTTTTCCTGTCCTTACTGCTGCTGCTTTATTGTTCAGATTGTACCTGTATTTTCATGTTTGTTGAGCCATCGTTTTTTAGATTTTTTCTTGGGCAGGTATGTAGAGGAAAGCTTCTTAATTGGTTCGTCGGCCGATCCATTCTTATACTTCCTCACTCACGAATTAGATGTCACCGATTTTTTTAGATTAATATGTAATCTAGACAAATCTGTTAAATCCAATTCGAGACAAAGAGAGTAGATAATACGAGCACAAAATTGCAGGAATTTCAAACACGGCTTGTCAAGTGTAGATATGAAAATACCTGCAAAAAAAAAGTGTAGATATATGAATTGGTCTTGACGACGCTAGGCACCTATTTCAAACCTAAACACAGCCTGATATCTTGAATATACCTCTCAGAAGCACTAGTGCGTGAGAGGTCAATTCAGATTATCGAGTTTATTATTTACCAATCTTGAAGTCAGGAGAACGTATATCTTTGATTTGGCTGCAGGAAAAATGTAAAGCAATGGTTATCAGGTCTGGATGCAAAATTTTGAGTCAGGACAGATGCATTCCTCGAGGCAAACACTTCTTTTTGTATTAAAAAAGAGATACACACACTAACCCAATCCTTGCTAGTTTCCTAGCCTGTTGACTAGGATCAAACAAGGGTAGGTTCATGCTTAATTACCCTGAATGGTGATGAGACAATAATTATGCCACATCGTTATAAAAGTATATAATAATTGCTCCCAGACCCATCATTTACTATCTGATTGTATCTGAACTTTGCTAGTACATCTGATTATGATCTACGTGTCATCATGAATCTTTTCTTTTATGGTTGGTATGAAAACACCTAGTTAGTTATTGGAACTGCAAAATTTCTGTCAACCTGCATTTAGCCTTTACCGTGTGCAACTGCACATTAACTCGAAGGGGAAGCACAAATGCTATTCCTAGTTATCGGACATTTGCAGTATTTGTTTGAATTACTTTTTGGCGTCAATTTAAGTGTTGCAAGCGTCCTTTGCCCACACTGGAGTAACGCTGTACTTTCCTATCACTTTATCTATTTCAATAGTCATGTTACTTAAGTTGCTCTTATGTATTTTCAGGAAAGGGTGGAATGGGAACATAAGAGCAAAGTGCCTGGGAAGATGCATGGATGTGGCCATGATGCACATGTTGCAATGCTGTTGGGTTCTGCCAAGATTCTTCAGGAGCACCGTGATGAGTTGCAGGTTGGTTAAGAATTATTTTTGCGTTCTAAATGATCGCGGTTTCTCATATTACGATGAGAGGTCGCAAAACAATTTGAAAATTTCTCTTTAACACTCGTAAGTGCTTGGAGATTGACAGTTAAACATAGGCTCATGCATCATTTCGCTGTTGCTTCTGAGATCATTAGGTTAAAAGGTAGTCACCCAGAAAAAGAGAAAATTACAAAAAACCACCACATTACAGGCTATGGTTTCAAAAACCATCACTTTACGTTAGGGTTTCACAAAACCACCACTTCAGAGTGAGTTCGTGACAAATAGCACTGATACCGGTTTGACCCTGGTCTAATGACAAAACTGATTGGTGGGTCCCACATGTCAGGATGACGTGGCACGATGAAAACAGTCCAGGGTGACAAAGGTTAGACCGGTTCTACTTCTGGGCTTTTTTGTAAATTTTGGAGAAACCACTTATATAAGATTTTCTTTTTCTATTCTTTATTTATTTCATAAAAAATAAATCTTGGGGGAGCACGACCGTGCCGTTCACCGGCGGCGGCCGAGTGCAGCATCGCCCCTCCCCCATGAGCGCGAGACCACCACGGGAGGCGCGGGCGTGCTTCGGTAGGGACGATGCTGTGAGCTCCAGTGCGTAGCGGCGCAGGCGTGCTTCGGTAGGGACGGCGCGGCGAGCTCCGGCGCGTGGCGGCACGGTGAGCTCCAGCGCGTGGCGGCACAGGCGTGCTTCGGTAGGGACGACGCGTCGAGCTCTATCCCGTGGTGGCGCGGTGAGCTCTAGCACGTGGCAGCGCGGGCGAGCTTCGGTAGGGACAACGCGGCGAGCTCCGGCGCGTGGCGGCACAGGCGTGCTTCGGTAGGGACGGCGCGGCGAGCTCTGTCCCTTGGCGGCGCGGTGAGCTCCAGCACGTGGCGGCCCGAGCGAGCTTCGGTAGGGACAGCGCGGCGAGCTCTGTCCCGTGGCGGCGTGGTGAGCTCCAGCGTGTGGCGGCGCGTGCGAGCTTTGGCCACGGGAGGCGCAGGCGAGCTTCGGCCGGGGGAGGCACCGGCAAGCTCCGGTAGGGACGGCGCCCGACAAGCTCCTGGCCATGTCGCTGCGGGAGGCACCGACGAGCTACGGCATGGCCGGCGCGCGGCGAGCTCAGGGCAAGCTCCGGCAAGCGGGCGACGCGGGCGGCCAGCTTAGGGAAGGAGCAGGGCACGTCCGCCAGGGAGGAGCAGGGCGCGCCAGTCGGGAAGGAGGTAGAGGAGGATAGCCTGCATGGAAGGGGCGAGCTCGCCGGGGTCGGGAGCTGCGGTGGCGCTTACGCTCCAGTAGGTCGTCCGCGATGGGGGTCACCGGCCCACCTCTCCGTTGATACCGACCCATCCCCGCCCCCTTCCCCTCTCGACCGCCTCTGACCAGCGAAGGAAGAGAAGCAGTAGCAAGCCGGCGAGCCCCTCACCATCCTCACTGTTCCCGGTGTATGGTCATGCTCCACTGCCAGCCTTTTTTTGGAGAGAAGAGAGGATCTGATCTGATAAGTGGGTCCCTCTGAAATTGACAAAAAGACCCAAAACTGAAATCAACCTAACCTTTGTCAGCCTGGACCGTTTTCATCGTGCCACGTCATCCTGGTAGGTGGGACCCACTGAAGGGTTTTCGCATCATAGTAAATCAAAATTTTCTACGGAAGCGAACAGAGGGAAAGCCAAGATCTAATCTAGGAGATGCAAACAACGAGAGAGATTGGATTAGATCTTCATACCCTTGAAGATTCGCATAGCGGAACGTTCGTCGGAACGTGGGTGATGTAGTCGTACTCGCTTCTCCTCCTCGCGATCCGATCCGATCTAGCACCACAAGTGGCGGTGCCTCCGTGAGATGCACACGTGCAGCACCTCGACGTCTCCTCCTTCCTCGGACCAGCAAGTATGGTGGAGAGATGGATTGGATCTACAACACGACGGCGTGGTGTATATGGTGGAGAATTTCTGCCGCAGGGCTTCGCCTACAAACAGTCGGGAGGGAGAGAGGAGGGCAGCAGGGCTACTAGGGTTTGGAGGAAGGTGTGTGTTGGGAGGGGGCGCACCAGCCCTCTATATATAGAGGGGGGGTGCGGCCAGCCCTTGCCCATCCTCCAAGCCTATCTCTAGTTTAAACGATTTAAACTCTCCCTTCTAGAAACCCTATCTTATCTCTAGTTTAAACGATTTAAACTTATCTAGGATCGGCTGGGCCCTATGGGGCCTTGTGCCCCTGGCCCAATGCGGCCAGGACACTCCCTCATAGGCCCATGCCCCCTCCCGGAAGGTGGGACCACGTTGGCCCCCTTCCGGAAGGTTCTAGAAGCTTCCGGTACAATACCGATTAATCCGGAACAATTCCGAACTCCAAAAACTGCACTGCCTTATATGAATCTTATTCTCCGGACCACTCCGGAACCTCTCGTGATGTCCCGGATCCCATCCGAGACTCCGAACAAAAATTCATAAACCAAGTATCCAATCTATCCTAGCGTCGAGACACGTTAAGTGTGTGACCCTACGAGTTCGAGAATATGCAGACATGATCTTCTATCAATAATCAACAGCGGGGTCTGGGCACCCATATTGACTCCCACACATTCATCGATGATCATATCGGATGAACCACGATGCCAGGATTCAATCAATCCCATATATATATTCCCTTCGTCTCGCGATATTTTACTTACCCGAGATTCGATCGTCGGTATCGTCATAACTAGTTCAATCTCGTTCACAGCAAGCACTTTACTCGTTCCGTAATCCGATATCACTTTGTGATTAACTCCTTAACCACATGCTTGCAAGCGGTGTTGATATCGATTACCGAGTGGGCCCGAAGTATATCTCTCCGACTTGGGAGGGACAAATCCCATCTCGATACATACAACCCAACAGATACTTTCCGATCACCTGAGAGACAGGTTTATGATCACCCTCTCATAGGATGACGTTTGATGACCTCAAAGCTTTCTTCCGATACCAGGGAGTTGTATTATCTCATGGTCTAAGGAATACAATATTTGACATGAGAAAAGCTTCGCAAAGACGAACACGATGAAACGATCTAATAGCTTTGCTTAGTTTGGGTCTGTCCACCATATCATTCTCCCAATTATATGATCTCATTATCAATTGACAACTCATGCCTATGGTTAGGAAACCTTAACCATCATTGATCAATGAGCTAGTCCATAGAGGCGTACTAGGGACACGGTGTTGTTCACAAACCACACAAGTATTAATGTTTCCGCTTAATACAATTCTAGCATGGAATATAAACTTTATCATGAACAAGAATTATAATAATAACATCTTTATTATTGCCTCTAGGGCATAATTCCAACAGTCTCCCACTTGCACTAGAGTCAATAATCTAGTTTACATTTGGCAACAATCTCACACCCATGGCACTGAGGTGCTGATCATGTTTTACACGTGGAAGAGGTTTAGTCAATGGATCTGCGACATTCAGATCTGTATGTACTTTGCTGATCTTCAGATCTCCATCTGCTATATAATCTCGGATTATATGAAACTTGCGGTTGATATGCTTGGTCTTTGGATGATATCTTGGTTCCTTAGCGAGTGCTATGGCGCCAGTGTTGTCACATAATATCTCCAGTGGGTCCAATGCACTTGGAACCACGCCAAGCTCAGTGATGAAGTTTCTGATCCAAACTCCTTCACTTGACGCTTCTGCAGCAGCCATGTATTCCGCTTCTACTGTAGATCCCGCGATCACGCTTTGCTTGCAGCTTCTCCAGTTCACAGCTCCTCCATTCAAAATATACACGTATCCTGTCTGAGATTTACAATCATCCTTGTCGGTGTCGAAACTAGCATCGACGTAACCTTTTACGACGAGCTGTTCATCACCCCCATAGACTAAGAACATTTCTTTAGTCCTATTTAGGTACCTTAGGATGTTCTTCACGGCTGTCCAGTGTTCCACTCCTGGATCACTTTGATATCTGCTCGTCAAACTAAGAGCATTGGACACATCCGGTCTAGTACACAGCATGGCATACATGATGGAATCTATGGCCGAGGCATAAGGCACTTTGCTCATAGCTTCCCTATCATTTACCGTAGCTGGACACTGAGCCTTGCTCAATATCTTACCTGACAACATAGGCACTAAACCTTTCAATGCCTTATCCATCCTGAACCTTTTCAGAACTTTGTCTAGGTATGTACTCTGGCTTAAAGCTATCAGGCGTCTTTGTCTATCTCTATAGATTTTGATGCCCAATATATAAGCAGCTTCACCTAGGTCTTTCATTGAAAAACACTTGTTCAAATAACTCTTCACATCGTTAAGCATGTTGATGTCATTTCCAATAATCAATATGTCATCCACATATAGTACCAGAAACGTCACCGAGCTCCCACTCACTTTCTTGTAGATGCAAGCTTCGTAGCAATTTGGAACAAATCCAAAGCTCTTGATCACTTGATCAAAACGAAGGTTCCAACTCCGAGATGCTTGCTTCAGTCCATAAATGGAACGCTGAAGTTTGCATACTTTATCAGCATCCTTAGGATCGACAAAACCTTCGGGTTGCATCATATACAACTCTTCATCAATGTTGCCATTGAGGAACGCAGTCTTGACATCCATCTGCCATATTTCATAATCATGAAACGCAGCAATTGCTAATAAATTCCGAATGGACTTAAACATCGCTACGGGAGAGAAAGTCTCATCGTAGTCAACACCTTGAACTTGTCGAAAACCTTTCGCGACAAGCCGTGCTTTATAGACGGTAACATTACCATCCGCGTCCGTTTTCTTCTTGAAGATCCATTTGCACTCAACGGCCTTTCGGTCGCTAGGAGGGTCCACCAAAGTCCATACTTGGTTTTCGCTCATGGATCCCAATTCGGATTTCATGGCTTCTAACCATTTCTCAGAGTCTGGGCTCATCATCGCTTCCTCATAGTTCGTAGGTTCGCTGTCTTCTACTAACAAGACAGTCAAGACAGGGTTGCCGTACCACTCAGGAGGGGCACGCGACCTTGTCGACCTGCGACGTTCAGTAGCAGCATCGTCCGAAGCTTCATGATCCTTGTCATTAGCTTCCTCTATTGTTGGTGTAGGCGGTACTGGAACAATTTCAGGTGCTGCGCTACTCTCCAATTCAAGAGAAGGTTCAATAACCTCGTCTAGCTCTACTTTCCTCCCACTCACTTCCTTCGAGAGAAACTCCTTCTCAAGAAAGGAACCGTTCTTTGCGACAAACACTTTGCCTTCGGTTCTGTGATAGAAGGTATACCCAATAGTTTCCTTAGGGTATGCTATGAAGACGCATTTCTCCGCTTTGGGTTCGAGCTTGTCCGGCATCAACTTCTTGACGTAAGCTTCGCATCCCCAAACTTTAAGAAACGACAACTTAGGTTTAGCACCAAACCACAGTTCATACGGTGTCGTCTCAACGGATTTAGATGGAGCCCTATTTAAAGTGAATGCAGCGGTTTCTAATGCATAACCCCAAAATGATAACGGCAAATCAGTAAGAGACATCATCGATCGGACCATATCTAATAGGGTTCGATTCCGGCGTTCAGACACACCATTGCGCTGTGGTGTTTCGGGTGGCGTGAGTTGTGAAACGATTCCACTTGCTTTGAGATGCGTGAGAAAATCATAACTCAAATATTCGCCCCCACGATCGGATCGTAGAAACTTAATCTTTCTGTTACGATGGTTCTCCACTTCATTCTGAAATTCTTTGAACTTTTCAAACGTTTCAGATTTATGTTTCATTAAATAGATATACCCATATCTACTTAAGTCATCGGTAAAAGTGAGAAAGTAGCGATATCCACCGCGCGTCGAAACACTCATCGGTCCGCATACATCGGTATGTATGATTTCCAACAAGTCAGTTGCTCGCTCCATCATACCGGAGAACGGGGTTTTGATCATCTTGCCCATGAGGCATGGTTCGCATGTGTCAAATGATTCAAAATCAAGAGACTCCAAAAGTCCATCAGAATGGAGTTTCTTCATGCGCTTTACACCAATATGACCTAGACGACAGTGCCACAAATAAGTAGTATTATCACTATCTACTTTGCATCTCTTAGCCTCAATGTTATGGATGTGTGTTTCATCCCTTTCGAGATTTAGAAGAAATAAACCATTCACAAGAGGTGCATGACCATAAAAGATGTTACTCATATAAATAGAACAACCATTATTCTCCAATTTAAATGAATAACCGTCTTGCAATAAACACGATCCAGAAATAATGTTCATGCTCAACGCAGGCACATAATAACATTTATTAAGGTTTAAAACTAATCCCGAAGGTAAAACTAAGGAGAGCGTGCCGACGGCCATCACATCAACTCTTGATCCGTTGCCAACGCGCATCGTCACCTCATCCCTCGCAAGCCGCCGTCTATTCCGTAGCTCCTGTTTCGAGTTACAAATATTAGCAACTGAACCAGTATCAAATACCCAGGCACTACAACGAGGGCTAGTAAGGAAAACATCAATAACATGTATATCAAATATACCTTTGATGGTGCCAGCCTTCTTGTCCGCTAAGTACTTCGGACAGTTGCGCTTCCAGTGACCCTTGTCCTTGCAATAGAAGCACTATGTGTCCGGCTTAGGACCAACCTTGAGCTTCTTCTCAGCAGGGGCAACGCGCTTGCCGCCGCCTTTCTTGAAGGGCTTCTTTGCACCTTTACCTTTCTTAAAGGAGGGCTTGTTGACCATCAACACATGATTATCCTTTTTGATGTCCACCTCCGCAGCCTCCAGCTTTGCGAAGAGCTCGGTGATCGTATCAGTGGAACCAATCTGATTGTGAGTCACTACAAAACTTTTGTAGCTGGGAGGGAGTGATTGCAGAACCCTGTTAATCTTGAGCTCCTCTGGAATCTTGCAGTCCAATTGCTCAAGGCGTTGAGTGTAGCCCGACATCTTAATGGCGTGCTCACTAACGGAACTCCCTTCCTCCATCTTGCAGTTAAAGAACTTCTCAGAGATCTCATATCTCTCAGAACGGGCCTGAGTCTGAAACATGGTTTTCAACTCTTCGAGAATCTCAAAGGGCCCGGGATAGTTTTCAAAACGATTTTGAAGTTCCGGTTCCATAGCAAACAACATGGTGCTCTTAATCACACCATAATCATCTTTGCGCGACTGATAGACAGCTTTCTCATCAGCCGGCGCAGTTGCAGCAGGGAGGTCACCTAACGCTTTCCCAAGGACATAGTCCTTTTGACCGCCAGACAGAATGGTTCTTAGATTGCGGAACCAGTTGGTGAAGTTAGACCCATTGTTCTTAAGCTTTTCTTTCTCAGCAAAAACGTTGAAGTTGAAGTTGGACTTGGCCATGTGATCTACAGTATTTGCAAGTACAATTTAGACTATGTTCATGATAAATAGTTCAACTTAATCAAATTACTAGATGAACTCCCACTAAATTCAACATCCCTCAAGTTGTTTAGTGACCACGATCCAAAATCACCACACCTAATCCGATCTTCACGAGAAGAGATGTGGTTTCAATGGTAGACAACGAAGTGTCGATCATATCATTCATATGACTCATGCTTAACCTTTCGGTTCTTGTGTTCCGAGGCCATGTCTGTACATGCTAGGCTCGTCAAGTAAAACCCAAGTATTTCCGCGTGTGCAAAACTGGCTTGCACCCGTTGTATGTGAGCGTAGAGTCTATAGCACCCGATCATCACGTGATGCTTGGACACGACGAACTTTCGCAACGGTGCATACTTGGGGAGAACACAGTTTTATCTTGATCTTTAAGTGAGGAATCATCTTATAATGCTACCGTCGCGATCTAAGCATAATAAGATACATAAAAGGATAAACATCACATGCATATAACTTTATGTGACATGGTATAGCCAATCTTCGCGCAATGATCTCCATCTTGTGCGTTCCGGCATGATCTCCATCACTCCACCATGATTGCCTCCACCACGAATAGCAACTACAACTATTGCTAACTACTTAGCGATAAAGTAAAGCTATTACATGGCGTATAAGAAGTTGACTCGCAGGTCATACACAATTATAAAGACAACCATATGGCTCCTGCCGGTTGTGTACTCATCGACATGCAAGTCGTGAAACATTACAAAACATGATCATCACATACATTATACACATCACATCTTGGGCCATACCATATCACAGAAAACACTCCCTGCAAAAACAAGTTAGACGCCTCTACTTTGTTGTTGCATGTTTTACGTGGCTCATGGGAGTAGATGCTAAGAACAATTCTTACCTACGGAAAGCCACAACGGTGATATTATGGTTGCCAAACTCCGGTGTTAATCCCATGACAACTATAGTGAGAGAAACTGACATCCACCAGCCGCATGTGTGGTACAAGCCACACGTCAAGTGCGGAGCCGGTCTCGCGAACGACGTCGCGTAAGGTTGGCCTGGACCGCTTCAATCTCACTATCCCGCGTCATAAGAAGAACACAAACAAGAGGCTTGCAACATAAAACATCAACGCCCGCAACAACCATGTTGCGTTCTACTCGTGAATCACATCTACGCATAGATCTAGCTCTGATACCACTGAAGGGTTTTCGCAGCATAGTAAATCAAAATTTTCTACGGAAGCGAACAGAGGGAAAGCCAAGATCTAATCTAGGAGATGCAAACAACGAGAGAGATTGGATTAGATCTTCATACCCTTGAAGATTCGCACAGCGGAACGTTCGTCGGAACGTGGGTGATGTAGTCGTACTCGCTTCTCCTCCTCGCGATCCGATCCGATCTAGCACCACAAGTGGCGGTGCCTCCGTGAGATGCACACGTGCAGCACCTCGACGTCTCCTTCTTCCTCGGACCAGCAAGTATGGTGGAGAGATGGATTGGATCTACAACACGACGGCGTGGTGTATATGGTGGAGAATTTCTGCCGCAGGGCTTCGCCTACAAACAGTCGGGAGGGAGAGAGGAGGGCAGCAGGGCTACTAGGGTTTGGAGGAAGGTGTGTGTTGGGAGGGGGCGCACCAGCCCTCTATATATAGAGGGGGGTGCAGCCAGCCCTTGCCCATCCTCCAAGCCTATCTCTAGTTTAAACGATTTAAACTCTCCCTTCTAGAAACCCTATCTTATCTCTAGTTTAAACGATTTAAACTTATCTAGGATCGGCTGGGCCCTATGGGGCCTTGTGCCCCTGGCCCAATGCGGCCAGGACACTCCCTCATAGGCCCATGCCCCCTCCCGGAAGGTGGGATCACGTTGGCCCCCTTCCGGAAGGTTCTAGAAGCTTTCGGTACAATACCGATTAATCCGGAACAATTCCGAACTCCAAAAACTGCACTGCCTTATATGAATCTTATTCTCCGGACCACTCCGGAACCTCTCGTGATGTCCCGGATCCCATCCGAGACTCCGAACAAAAATTCATAAACCAAGTATCCAATCTATCCTAGCGTCGAGACACGTTAAGTGTGTGACCCTGCGGGTTCGAGAATATGCAGACATGATCTTCTATCAATAATCAACAGCGGGGTCTGGGCACCCATATTGACTCCCACACATTCATCGATGATCATATCGGATGAACCACGATGCCAGGATTCAATCAATCCCATATATATATTCCCTTCGTCTCGTGATATTTTACTTACCCGAGATTCGATCGTCGGTATCGTCATACCTAGTTCAATCTCGTTCACAGCAAGCACTTTACTCGTTCCGTAATCCGATATCACTTTGTGATTAACTCCTTAACCACATGCTTGCAAGCGGTGTTGATATCGATTACCGAGTGGGCCCGAAGTATATCTCTCCGACTTGGGAGGGACAAATCCCATCTCGATACATACAACCCAACAGATACTTTCCGATCACCTGAGAGACACCTTTATGATCACCCTCTCATAGGATGACGTTTGATGACCTCAAAGCTTTCTTCCGATACCAGGGAGTTGTATTATCTCATGGTCTAAGGAATACAATATTTGACATGAGAAAAGCTTCGCAAAGACGAACACGATGAAACGGTCTAATAGCTTTGCTTAGTTTGGGTCTGTCCACCATATCATTCTCCCAATGATATGATCTCATTATCAATTGACAACTCATGTCTATGGTTAGGAAACCTTAACCATCATTGATCAATGAGCTAGTCCATAGAGGCGTACTAGGGACACGGTGTTGTTCACAAACCACACAAGTATTAATGTTTCCGCTTAATACAATTCTAGCATGGAATATAAACTTTATCATGAACAAGAATTATAATAATAACATCTTTATTATTGCCTCTAGGGCATAATTCCAACACCCACCAGTCAGTTTTGTCATTAGACCAGGGTCAAACCGGTATCAGTGCTATTTGTCATGAACTCACTCTGAAGTGGTGGTTTTGTGAAACCCTAACGTAAGGTGGTGGTTTTTTAAAACCCTAGCCTGTAATGTGGTGGTTTTTTGTAATTTTCTCCCTAGCAAAAACATATATGAAAATGGCGCATGTCCATTTGGTTGTTCAATAATTGATACCGTAGCTTTGGTTAAATAGCATGCAGCTAGTCAAAGGTTTGGTACCACTCCCCTGTTGGGTCTCTATGAAGCGATATACAAATCGAACCGTGTGGCTGACTATATGTTAAGATCTTGCAATCCTTGGCTAACATAAAGTAATCTTATATTGTAGACATGGAATTTTAGTTAGCTGCAATTCTTCATGACATATATCTTGTTGTTGTTTACCGTAGGGTACTGTGGTTCTTGTTTTCCAACCAGCTGAGGAAGGTGGTGGTGGCGCAAAGAAGATGATAGAAGCTAGAGCTGTGGAAAACATAGAGGTCATGTTTGGGATTCATATACTTGACAGTCTTCCTATTGGTGTGCTGGCATCGAGGCCTGGTCCTGTAACGGCAGGTTGTGGATTCTTTGAGGCGGTAATAAGCGGAAAGGGAGGACATGCTGCACTCCCTCATCACACTATCGATCCAATACTGTCTGCATCCAGTGTTATTCTAAGCCTTCAACAACTTGTTTCCCGAGAAGCCGACCCCTTAGACTCGCAGGTGCCTTCAAATACTTAATTTATTTAATGATGGTATCAATTTTTTATGCACTTTTGCTTCGGTCCCCCCCCTCCTCCCTCCTTCTTTTCAAACTTTGACAAACAAAAACTCATACCAATTGTTTTCAGGACCGTACGAATCCACCCGAAGTCCATATGGTCCTCTTAGACGTATACTCCCCGTACACGAATACTCATGTGCCCGCAGAAGCGAAAATCGTAAGTTATATAACAGCAACAACAATAAAAATTAAATATGACATGCAAAGACGTAGATCACAATAATAAGAGGTGGGATCATCCGTCCGGGACATGGATTATACTCAGTTCGACCGAGTACACATATACGGAGATATACATGGCCTCGATATGGGTTTCGACAGGTCAAAGAAATAAAACGGCCCATAAAACTTATGTTTAGTGGGGGGGGGGGACCGAAGCACACCTTTTTATGACCAATAGTTATGTCATTTGCTTAGATGAAATCATTTTCTATATATTACATCCTGTAATATGGATTTTCTATTTAAAATGTTACCCTCGTGTTTCATAAATCCTTTGAGTGGTTGTCTATAGATATTTATTATTTTGTAATTGGTGATAGTCCTAGTCATTTCTTTAGCATTGCCATAATGTTTTGGAGGTCCAACATTATCATTCCCTTCCTCTTGTTGTCTTTGCTCGTTTTGTAGGTAGTAACGGTTGGGAAGTTTCAAGGTGGTGGAGCCTTCAATGTCATCCCTGATTCTGTCACAATAGGTGGTACCTTCCGAGCTTTCTCGAAGGATAGTTTTGATCGATTGAAGCAGCGAATCCAAGAGGTAATAGCATTATAACTTGGGAATTGGCTGGTCATTCAGTTCCGAATTATTGGTTCTTCAAAATATGAACAAACAAAATTGACTTAATTGAGTACTATTGGTGCTTGAATTTTTTGTGTTAAATGTTTCATATAGTTAAGCTAACTATCAAAATGGCAAGTCAGACAGTCTGACAGTCACACTATCTAATACATAGATAATGATATGGCAACCCAGCATCTGGCCGCCTGTGGCCAACTCATGTTACAACTTCTGATCAAGGAGAATTTAAACAAACGAGCTGGTGATCAGTCTGTTCTCTGATCATAATTTTTGTTGTTTAAAAAGCTGCACCATTTAGGGATTGAGCCATGACTCCATATTAAAGATTCGTCGATGAACTATACACTAGCTGTCATTGTAGAAATTAAAGTTTCTTTTAGTGTTCGTTTGGTCAACCTCAGACTACAAAAAGATTGATATGCAGTAATGGATCATATCTTACTTCACTATCTATAATGTGTGTTTGGTTTAGTTAGGATTTTTAATCTCTAGTGAGATTTTCAGTTACCGGTCGGTAACAGGAAATTCCACCCGCCCCCGATAAAAGTATGTAGTATTCAAGATACATTGGATTTTTTGAATCTTAAATATTTTCACTGGTCAAACAGTAAGCATAGTATTTTTGGTCCCGGTTGAATCTGTGTCATGGTGGCAAGGCCACATTCCGCTAGCAGTTGGCCGCACAAAAATGATCGATAGGTGGTGCACAAAAAGGTAAGACATGACCCTTGCGACACCTGAAACTTCACGAAGAAGTGTGGAGCAGACGTTTTTGCATTTTTTTTCCTAAAAATGTGAATTCAAATTCTGTTTAAATTTCTCTGGAGGTAAAAGTTGGAGATTTCCAGTCAATTTTTGGTAACTGGATATTTAGTTCCCCTTCGGTGTCCCTCTCCTCGCAAACTTAGGAAATTAAAAACATAAGGATGATCATGAATGATCATACCCTTTCGGTTTAGAGGGCATGACGGCTAATCCTGTCTATCTTTGTATTTTCACTTTCTTAAGTTTGAGAGGAGGGGGACACCGAAGAAAACTCATAAATCAATCGATAAAAACACCTACTTCAGTATCGCCGAGAAGTTGCATTTACAATCGTCCATTTACAATGGGAGCTGTGTTTCATGTCTCAGGTCATAGTGGCACAGGCGTCCGTGCAGCGTTGCAGCGCAGCCGTGAACTTCCATGACTGGCCTTCAACTCCCCCGGTAATCAACGACCCGGAGCTCCACGATTTCTTCGTGAAGGTGGCCGGCGAGATGGTCGGCCCCGGCAACATGAGAGACAAGCAGCAGCCGGTGATGGCGGCCGAGGACTTCTCGCGGTACGCCGAGGCCGTTCCGAGAACGTACTTCTACTTGGTCGGGATGCTGAACGAGACCCGCGGTCCGCAGGCGGCGCACCACAACCCCTTCTTCACCGTCAACGAGGACGCCCTGCCGTACGGCGCCGCCATGCAGGCGGCGCTGGCTGCTCGCTATCTGCTCGAGCACCAGCATGTTAACGCTGCTGCTATGGCGGTGGAGCCCCACGATGAGCTCTAGATCCATGACGCTCACTCTTGAATAAAGAATGAAACTCTCATTAGCCCTTTCATAACGGACTGTTTCTTAGCACGTTTTTATAAAAATAATTAAATTTAAGAAACAAAAATGACAATATATTATTTCTTAGATGATATTTCTTAAAGATGTTGTATTTAATGATTTTAGTCTCATGCATGTATGTGATTGGTCTAGCCAAGTTTTTTGCATATGGTACCGTACAAGGATATATTTTAACTACTATTCCCTCCATACTGGTTTATTGGACTAAAACGGAGACCAAAAAATATGTTTAACTACAAATTTGATCAATAAAATATTATTCATATGTCACAAAAATAATATCATTAAAACAAACCGGTATGAAAGTAGTAAGATACAACAACATTTTTTTCTTCATTAAATGACATACCACGTAGGTAAAAAACCTAGATACTACGCTAAGAAACAAGCCTTAGACGTGAAGCAATCGATAAAAAGAGGTAACTACGCCCTTTCGGCTGTGCCTCGGATATTCCAATAGGTGATTCTTTGTTCTGCTTACCTAGAAAATTTAATGTTGTGGTAGGTGGCCATTTATATGCTGTTCAACGGTCCTTTGATATATAAGAAATCTCATGTAGTGGGATAAGAACTGGTATTTTGGCATTTAAACAGAAACCACAGTACTTTGTGCTATTATGCTTATTAGAGTGCTATCTCAAATTTTGATTCACTATAACTTTTGTTCGGTCCTATGCGTAATCAAATGTAAAACCATCTTATGTTTCAAAAAAAAAATATAAAACCATCTTTGTAACAAATAGAGAGGCAAATACAAATCTTAATACAAATATCAAGAGCCAAATACAAGTGCAATAATTGAAATTATGTTCCATGTACTCCCTCAGTCCGCAAATAAGTGTATTTCTAGGTTTGTCCTAAGTCAAAGTTAGTAAAATTTGACTAACTTTATAGGAAAATGTGACAATATTTATGACTCTAAATTGATACTAATAGATATATTTTCAAATTTAGTTTCATAATATGTCAATTTAATTTAATATATCTTGTTATTTATATATATAATTGGTCAAATTTGATAAAGTTTGACTTAGGCAAAAACTAGAAGTACACTTATTTGCGGACGGAGGGAGTAGTATAGAAGGACGAACATGGTGATGAATTATGATGTCATGATGATGCAGAAAATAAAATAACGAGCAATTTTCTAGTCAGGAATTTCCCGGGATGCCACAAGATGTGAAGCGCTCCACGATCACCAGTTAGATTAGATCTAGACGGCGGTAATGATCCGACAGCGTTTCGATGTTCATGAAGTGGATCTCCTCCACATGATGATGACAAGCTTGACGACACGAGGAAGAGGAAGGCGATGACACGATGACGGCGGTGGCGACGTGGTGCACGGCAGCGAGCGGCGGCAGTGGGTAGGGTGGTGGCAACCACTCGGGGCTATGGGGCGGCTCGGGCTTGTGTGTCCTTTGTCTTCCCCTTCACCCACCTTATATTGGAGAAGGGCCAAGACCTCTCTCAATTCTAGTACGAGAGGGATGCAGAGTCTAGGACGGACTCCTCCCTCTACCACAGAACCATACAGTGGTCAAACTCCAACTCCTCCTTCCAATCCGTGTTGGGAGGGTACCTCCTCTCCCACTTCCAACCACATATAGGAGGGGATAGGGTCCAACACGGACCCCTCCCCTCCAATCCGAATTGGGGAAGGATGGAGAGAGGCTCCAACTGTTGGGATTTTTGCCTAAATAGGCCCAGCCCATTTACTATATGCCAATAAATTCCTGAAATCCTAGAGGCCCATTTGGTCCATTCATGCAAGACAAGAGCTGGGACAAATGTTTAGTCTCACATTGCTAGTTGAGTGAAAGTTGGACTAGCTTATAAGGTGAGCTCTCATATCACTTGGTAAAAGGATGAGAAGGAGAAGGAGAGAGTTCCACATGTGCGCTCCTCCTCCTCGCTCGCCTCGCCTCGCCTCGTCATGACGCGCACGCGCCGCGGGTTGCGGGAATCTCGCCGAGCCGAGCTTTATTTTGCCACGCATGAATGGTATATGAACAGATGTACAGAAGCTGAAACGTTTGCTTTGAGTGGACTGTTAATACGAGTTAAATGAATACAAATTGAATGGAGGCTCCGGTGGACTGCCGCCTGTTCGCTTCATCTACCGTCCATTCGTTTCATCTTCTGCGCAGTCTGTCTACCTTCCCCTCTGTGCCTATAAGAGAGAGAGGTCGCGCCTCCTCTCAGTGACACTCTCCGAGACCCCGCTGCTTCGAGTCCTATACGGGAGAAGGGCGATAAGGTTTTTGGGGAGCGCTATCAGCGTGACTACTGGCTTCGTCACGGACTCCCTCACAGATAGCGACGTCTTCCCCGACGAGGACTTCTTCCCCGACATCAGCACCCTCTTCCTCGACGACATGGCCAACGACGGTTCCAACGCCGGCGGTTCCACTTCTGCTACTGCCGTGTACATCTTCTGTCTCAATCTTGTTCTGATCATATCCAAAGTTTTATGCCTTGCAGTTTGTTTGGCTATATGCCTTAATATGTTTTCGCTATTTCACATGATTAGTATATTGTCTACTATTCTAATCATGTTTTATCTAGCGTTTATTATAGATAATTCGCTTGGTAAATTGCTCTATTACTCAACAATCCAAAAACCTTATTTCAGGCAATTTGCCCCAAGTGGCTTTGTTGCTTCTATGAAGCCACCTATGTTTGAAGGTGTGAATTACAAACGATGGCGTGCGAGAGCAGTGCTCTGGTTTCAGACCATGAGCTGCTATAACGCCATCTACGGCGCACCTGAGGGGGAACTGAATCCCGCTCAGGAAGAGGCGTTCCAAAAACTTGATACCACTTTCAAGGCTGCCTTGATCAGCATCCTTGGCGATAATATTGTCGATTAATATCTGTCATTTAGCAATGGCAAAGATATGTGGGATGCGCTCGAGAGAAAATTTGGAGTCTTTGATGCTGGCAGTGAACTGTATGTCATGGAACAATTCTATGACTATAAGATGATTGATGACCGCTCCATTGTGGAGCAGGCTCATGAGATACAGTCACTTGCCAGGGAGCTTGAGCACTTCACTTGTGTGTTACCGGACAAGTTTGTTGCCGGAGGCATCATTGCCAAACTTCCCCAGTCATGGAGGAATTTTGCTACTTCTCTGAAGCACAAGAGACAAGAGTTCTCCGTGATGGATCTCATTGGGACTCTTGATGTGGAAGAGAAGGCGAGAGCAAAAGACACACGTGCTCGAGGTACCGAGGGAGGTTCTAATGCCAACCTGGTACAGAAAAGGAACTTCCAGCCTCACAAGTTCAAGAACAAAGGCTAGTTTGATGACAAAGGAAAGTTCGATGGAAAGAACAAGGCCTCACAGTCCACCAGCTTCAAGAAGAAGACTGATAGGAGGAAAGGTGCTTGTCATGTGTGCGGTGATCCTAATCATTGGGTTCCTGCTTGTCCCAACCGCTTTGACAAGCGCCCAGCATGGGAAGAGCAGCAAGACTGCTAATGTTGTCATGGGCGACGTTGAGATGAAAGATGTTGGGTATGGTATATTACCTACTGTTCTTTCATTATGTCATTCTCCTGATTGGTGGATTGACACGGGCGCTAATGTACATGTCTGTTCTGATATTTCCATGTTTTCTTCATATCAGGTCAGAGGGACTCAAACCGTGCTGATGGGGAACGGCTCGCATGCTTCTGTTCATGGTGTTGGTACGGTCGATCAGAAGTTCACTTCGGGAAAGACTGTGCGCCTGAAGAACGTGCATCATGTTCCCTCAATAAATAAAAGTCTTGTTAGCGGATCTCTTCTGTGTCGAGATGGCTACAAGATTGTATTTGGAGTCCAATAAATTTGTAATTTCGAAGTATGGAACCTTTATTGGTAAAGGCTATGAATGCGGAGGCTTGTTCCGCTTATCTCTGTCAGACATTTGTAATAAAGTTGTTAATCATATTTACACAAATTTTGAATCAAATGTCTGGCACTCTCGTCTTTGTCATATTAATTTTGGTTGTATGATGCGGCTAGCTAAAATGAATTTAATCCCTGATTTCTCAACTGTTAAGGGATCTAAGTGCCAAGTCTGCGTGCAAGCTAAACAACCTCGCAAGTCACATACGACTGCAGAAGTGAGAAATTTAACACCACTAGAGCTCATACATTCTGATCTTTGTGAGATGAATGGTGTGTTGACAAAAGGTGGAAAGAAATATTTCATGACTTTGATCGATGACTCTACGAGATATTGTCATGTGTATCTTCTAAAATCAAAAGATGAGGCTTTGAGTTTCTTCAAAATCTATAAAGCTTAGGCAGAAAATCAACTTGATCGAAAGATTAAGAGGCTTAGGTCTGATCGTGGTGGAGAGTATTTTTCCAACGAGTTTGATTCCTTTTGTGCGGAACATGGCATAATTCATGAGAGGATGCCTCCCTACTCACCCCATTCAAATGGAGTAGCCGAAAGAAAGAACCGTACTCTAACAGATTTGGTTAACGCCATGTTAGACACATCGGGTCTTTCTAAGGAATGGTGGGGGGAGACACTATTGACCGCGTGTCATGTCCTAAACCGAGTTCCCACAAAGAACAAAGAAATTACTCCATTCGAAGAATGGGAGAATAAAAGATTAAAACTCTCTTACTTACATACTTGGGGTTGTTTGGCAAAGGTTAATGTACCAATCCCCAAGAAGCGCAAGCTTGGACCAAAAACCATTGATTGTGTTTTTCTGGGCTATGCTTTTCATAGCATTGGTTATAGATTCTTGATAGTAAAATCTGAAGTACCTGACATTCATGTCGGTACAATCATGGAGTCGACTGATGCGACTTTCTTTGAGGATATCTTTCCAATGAAGGATAAACCTAACTCATCAAATCCGGAGATACCTAGTTCATCTAATCAGGAATTTGCTATATTCTCTGAACCTATCATTCCGATTGAACACTCTGAAAGTCCTAAGGAGGATGATAATGAAATTCCTAAAAGGAGCAAGAGACAAAGGACTACAAAGTCTTTTGGTGATGATTTCATTGTGTACCTTGTGGATGACACTCCCACTTCCATTTCAGAAGCTTATGCATCTCCTGATGCTGACTACTGGAAGGAAGCTGTTCATAGTGAGATGAATTCCATCTTAGCTAATGAAACATGGGAGATCACTGATCGTCCTTATGGGTGCAAACCTGTAGGATGTAAATGGGTGTTCAAGAAGAAACTAAGGCCTGATGGTACTATTGAGAAGTACAAGGCAAGGCTAGTGGCCAAGGGTTATACCCAAAAGGAAGGTGAAGACTTCTTTGACACTTACTCACCTGTAGCAAGGTTGACCACCATTCAAGTACTACTTTCTCTGGCTGCCTCACACGGTCTTCTCGTTCATCAAATGGATGTTAAGACGGCTTTCCTAAATGGAGAGTTGGATGAGGAAATTTATATGGATCAACCAGATGGTTTTGTAGTAAATGGTCAAGAAAGAAAAGTGTGCAAGATACTGAAGTCTTTGTATGGTCTTAAACAAGCACCTAAGCAGTGGCACGAAAAATTTGATAGAACCTTAACCGCTGCAGGCTTTGTTGTAAACGAAGCTGACAAGTGTGTATACTATCGCCATGGTAGGGGTGAGGGAGTCATCCTTTGTTTGTATGTTGATGACATACTGATTTTCGGAACCAACCTTAATGCAATTAAGGAGGTCAAAGATTTCTTATCTCGTTCCTTTGAGATGAAGGATCTGGGAGTAGCTGATGTCATCCTGAACATCAAACTATTGAGAGATGATGATGGTGGGATTACACTGCTTCAATCCCACTATGTGGAAAAGATCTTGAGTCGTTTCGGGTATAGCGACGTCAATTTTTCTCCTACACCGTATGATCCTAGTGTGTTGCTTCGAAAGAATCGAGGAAATGCTAGAGATCAACTAAGATACTCTCAAATCATTGGCTCGCTTATGTATTTAGCTAGTGCCACGAGGCCTGACATCGCCTTTGCTGTAAGCAAACTCAGTCGATTTGTTTCAAATCCAGGAGATGATCACTGGCATGCTCTTGAGAGAGTTATGCGATATCTAAAAGGCTCTGCGAGCTATGCCATACACTATACCGGGTACCCGAGGGTACTAGAGGGTTATAGTGATTCAAATTGGATATCTGATGCTGACGAGATAAAGGCCACAAGTGGATATGTTTTCACACTTGGTGATGGCGCTGTTTCTTGGAAGTCTTGCAAGCAGACCATCTTAACGAGGTCAACTATGGAAGCAGAACTCACATCACTAGACACGGCCACTGTTGAAGCAGAGTGGCTTCGTGAACTCTTGATGGACTTACCTGTGGTTGAAAAACCTATACCCGCAATTCCAATGAACTGTGATAATCAAACTGTGATTATTAAGGTAAACAGTTCTAAGGATAATATGAAGTCCTCAAGACATGTGAAGAGGAGACTAAAATCTGTTAGGAAAATGAGAAACTCCGGAGTTATTGCATTGGATTATATCCAAACATCTAATAACCTGGCAGATCCCTTCACAAAGGGACTATCACGCAATGTGATAGAAAATGCATCGAAGGAGATGGGTATGAGACCCACACTATGAGTTTTCCACAATGGTAAACCACTCTATGTGATCGGAGATCTCGTGAATTAGAATTGGGAGACAAGCTGTTGGTTAGCTGAAGGAAAGTATCCCTACTTTAATAAACACCACTCCATAAAGATGCAATACTTTCCTATTCTGCATGGTGAAGGGTTTCGCAGCATAGTAAATCAAAATTTTCTACGGAAGCGAACAGAAGGAAAGCCAAGATCTAATCTAGGAGATGCAAACAACAAGAGAGATTGGATTAGATCTTCATACCCTTGAAGATTCGCACAGCGGAACGTTCGTCGGAACGTGGGTGATGTAGTCGTACTCGCTTCTCCTCCTCGCGATCCGATCCGATCTAGCACCACAAGTGGAGGTGCCTCCGTGAGATGCACACGTGCGGCACCTCGACGTCTCCTCCTTCCTCGGACCAGCAAGTATGGTGGAGAGATAGATTGGATCTACAGCACGACAGCGTGGTGTATATGGTGGAGAATTTCTGCCGTAGGGCTTCGCCTACAAACAGTCCGGAGGGAGAGAGGAAGGGCAGCAGGGCAACTAGGTTTGGAGGAAGGTGTAAGGGTGGTGTGAGAGGGGGAGCACCAGCCCTCTATATATAGAGGGGGGGTGCGGCCAGCCCTAGCCTCTCCTCCAAGCCTATCTCTAGTTTAAACAATTTAAACTCTCCCTTATCTAGAAATCCTATCTTATCTTATCTCTAGTTTAAACGATTTAAACTCTCTAGGATCGGCTGGGCCCTATGGGGCCTTGTGCCCCTGGCCCAATGCGGCCAGAACACTCCCTCATAGGCCCATGCCCCCTCCCGGAAGGTGGGACCACGTGGGCCCCCTTCCGGAAGGTTCTAGAAGCTTCCGGTACAATACCGATTAACCCGGAACAATTCCGAACTCCAAAAACTGCACTGCCTTATATGAATCTTATTCTCCGGACCATTCCGGAACCTCTCGTGATATCCCGGATCCCATCCAAGACTCCAAAAAAAATTCATAAACCAAGTATCCAATCTATCCTAGCGTCGAGACACGTTAAGTGTGTGACCCTGCGGGTTCGAGAATATGCAGACATGATCTTCTATCAATAATCAACAGCGGGGTCTGGGCACCCATATTGATTCCCACACATTCATCGATGATCATATCGGATGAACCACGATGCCAGGATTCAATCAATCCCATATATATTCCCTTCGTCTCGCGATATTTTACTTGCTCGAGATTCGATCGTCCGTATCGTCATACCTAGTTCAATCTCGTTCACAGCAAGTACTTTACTCGTTCCGTAATCCGATATCACTTTGTGATTAACTCCTTAACCACATGCTTGCAAGCGGTGTTGATATCGATTACCGAGTGGGCCCGAAGCATATCTCTTCGACTTGGGAGGGACAAATCCCATCTCGATACATACAACCCAACAGATACTTTCCGATCACCTGAGAGACAACTTTATGATCACCCTCTCATAGGATGACGTTTGATGACCTCAAAGCTTTCTTCCGATACCAGGGAGTTGTATTATCTCATGGTCTAAGGAATACAATATTTGACATAAGAAAAGCTTCGCAAAGACGAACACGATGAAACGATCTAATAGCTTTGCTTAGTTTGGGTCTGTCCACCATATCATTCTCCCAATGATATGATCTCATTATCAATTGACATCTCATGTCTATGGTTAGGAAACCTTAACCATCACTGATCAATGAGCTAGTCCATAGAGGCGTACTAGGGACACGGTGTTGTTCACAAACCACACAAGTATTAATGTTTCCGCTTAATACAATTCTAGCATGGAATATAAACTTTATCATGAACAAGAATTATAATAATAACATCTTTATTATTGCCTATAGGGCATAATTCCAACAGTCTCCCACTTGCACTAGAGTCAATAATCTAGTTTACATTTGGCAACAATCTCACACCCATGGCACTGAGGTGCTGATCATGTTTTACACGTGGAAGAGGTTTAGTCAATGGATCTGCGACATTCAGATCTGTATGTACTTTGCTGATCTTCAGATCTCCATCTGCTATATAATCTCGGATTATATGAAACTTGCGGTTGATATGCTTGGTCTTTGGATGATATCTTGGTTCCTTAGCGAGTGCTATGGCGCCAGTGTTGTCACACAATATCTCCAGTGGGTCCAATGCACTTGGAACCACGCCAAGCTCAGTGATGAAGTTTCTGATCCAAACTCCTTCACTTGACGCTTCTGCAGCAGCCATGTATTCCGCTTCTACTGTAGATCCCACGACCACGCTTTGCTTGCAGCTTCTCCAGCTCACAGCTCCTCCATTCAAAATATACACGTATCCTGTCTGAGATTTAGAATCATCCTTGTCGGTGTCGAAACTAGCATCGACATAACCTTTTACGACGAGCTGTTCATCACCCCCATAGACTAAGAACATTTCTTTAGTCCTATTTAGGTACCTTAGGATGTTCTTCACGGCTGTCCAGTGTTCCACTCCTGGATCACTTTGATATCTGCTCGTCAAACTAAGAGCATTGGACACATCCGGTCTAGTACACAGCATGGCATACATGATGGAACCTATGGCCGAGGCATAAGGCACTTTGCTCATAGCTTCCCTATCATTTACCGTAGCTGGACACTAAGCCTTGCTCAATATCTTACCTGACAACATAGGCACTGAACCTTTCAATGCCTTATCCATTATGAACCTTTTCAGAACTTTGTCTAGGTATGTACTCTGGCTTAAAGCTATCAGGCGTCTTTGTCTATCTCTATAGATTTTGATGCCCAATATATAGGCAGCTTCACCTAGGTCTTTCATTGAAAAACACTTGTTCAAATAACTCTTCACATCGTTAAGCATGTTGATGTCATTTCCAATAATCAATATGTCATCCACATATAGTACCAGAAACGTCACCGAGCTCCCACTCACTTTCTTGTAGATGCAAGCTTCATAGCAATTTGGAACAAATCTAAAGGTCTTGATCACTTGATCAAAACGAAGGTTCCAACTCCGAGATGCTTGCTTCAGTCCATAAATGGAACGCTGAAGTTTGCATACTTTATCAGCATCCTTAGGATCGACAAAACCTTCGGGTTGCATCATATACAACTCTTCATCAATGTTGCCATTGAGGAAAGCAGTCTTGACATCCATTTGCCATATTTCATAATCATGAAACGCAGAAATTGCTAATAAAATCCGAATGGACTTAAACATCGCTACGGGAGAGAAAGTCTCATCGTAGTCAACACCTTGAACTTGTCGAAAACCTTTCGCAACAAGCCGTGCTTTATAGACGGTAACATTACCATCCGCGTCCGTTTTCTTCTTGAAGATCCATTTGCACTCAACGGCCTTTCGGTCGCTAGGAGGGTCCACCAAAGTCCATACTTGGTTTTCGCTCATGGATCCCAATTCGGATTTCATGGCTTCTAGCCATTTCTCAGAGTCTGGGCTCATCATCGCTTCCTCATAGTTCGTAGGTTTGCTGTCTTCTACTAACAAGACAGTCAAGACAGGGTTGCCGTACCACTCAGGAGGGGCACGCGACCTTGTCGACCTGCGACGTTCAGTAGCAGCATCGTCCGAAGCTTCATGATCCTTGTCATTAGCTTCCTCTATTGTTGGCGCAGGCGGCACTGGAACAATTTCAGGTGCTGCGCTACTCTCCAATTCAAGAGAAGGTTCAACAACCTCGTCTAGCTCTACTTTCCTCCCACTCACTTCTTTCGAGAGAAACTCCTTCTCAAGAAAGGAACCGTTCTTTGCGACAAACACTTTGCCTTCGGTTCTGTGATAGAAGGTATACCCAATAGTTTCCTTAGGGTATCCTATGAAGACGCATTTCTCCGCTTTGGGTTCGAGCTTGTCCGGCATCAACTTCTTGACGTAAGCTTCGCATCCCCAAACTTTAAGAAACGACAACTTAGGTTTAGCACCAAACCACAGTTCATACGGTGTTGTCTCAACGGATTTAGATGGAGCCCTATTTAAAGTGAATGCAGCGGTTTCTAATGCATAACCCCAAAAAGATAACGGCAAATCAGTAAGAGACATCATCGATCGGACCATATCTAATAGGGTTCGATTTCGGCGTTCAGACACACCATTGCGCTGTGGTGTTCCGGGTGGCGTGAGTTGTGAAACGATTCCACTTGCTTTGAGATGCGTGAGAAAATCATAACTCAAATATTCGCCCCCACGATCGGATCGTAGAAACTTAATCTTTCTGTTACGATGGTTCTCCACTTCATTCTGAAATTCTTTGAACTTTTCAAACGTTTCAGATTTATGTTTCATTAAATAGATATACCCATATCTACTTAAGTCATCGGTAAAAGTGAGAAAATAGCGATATCCACCGCGCGTCAAAACACTCATCGGTCCGCATACATCGGTATGTATGATTTCCAACAAGTCCGTTGCTCGCTCCATCATACCGGAAAACGGGGTTTTGATCATCTTGCCCATGAGGCATGGTTCGCATGTGTCAAATGATTCAAAATCAAGAGACTCCAAAAGTCCATCAGAATGGAGTTTCTTCATGCGCTTTACACCAATATGACCTAGATGACAGTGCCACAAATAAGTAGTATTATCACTATCTACTTTGCATCTCTTAGCCTCAATGTTATGGATGTGTGTTTCATCCCTTTCGAGATTTAGAAGAAATAAACCATTCACAAGAGGTGCATGACCATAAAAGATGTTACTCATATAAATAGAACAACCATTGTTCTCCGATTTAAATGAATAACCGTCTTGCAATAAACACGATCCAGAAATAATGTTCATGCTCAACGCAGGCACATAGTAACATTTATTAAGGTTTAAAACTAATCCCGAAGGTAAAACTAAGGAGAGCGTGCCGACGTCCATCACATCAACTCTTGATCCGTTGCCAACGCGCATCGTCACCTCCTCCCTCGCAAGCCGCCGTCTATTCCGTAGCTCCTGTTTCGAGTTACAAATATTAGCAACTGAACCGGTATCAAATACCCAGGCACTACAACGAGGGCTAGTAAGGAAAACATCAATAACATGTATATCAAATATACCTTTGATGGTGCCAGCCTTCTTGTCCGCTAAGTACTTCGGACAGTTGCGCTTCCAGTGACCCTTGTCCTTGCAATAGAAGCACTCAGTGTCCGGCTTAGGACCAGACTTGAGCTTCTTCTCAGCAGGGGCAACGCGCTTGCCGCCGCCTTTCTTGAAGGGCTTCTTTGCACCTTTACCTTTCTTAAAGGAGGGATTATTGACCATCAACACATGATTATCCTTTTTGATGTCCACCTCCGCAGCCTTCAGCTTTGCGAAGAGCTCGGTGATCGTATCAGTGGAACCAATCTGATTATGAGTCACTACAAAACTTTTGTAGCTGGGAGGGAGTGATTGCAGAACCCTGTCAATCTTGAGCTCCTCTGGAATCTTGCAGTCCAGTTGCTCAAGGCGTTGAGTGTAGCCCGACATCTTAATGGCGTGCTCACTAATGGAACTCCCTTCCTCCATCTTGCAGTTAAAGAACTTCTCGGAGATCTCGTATCTCTCAGAACGGGCCTGAGTCTGAAACATGGTTTTCAGCTAAAGGGCCCGGGATAGTTTTCAAAACGATTTTGAAGTTCCGGTTCCATAGCAAACAACATGGTGCTCTTAATCACACCATAATCATCTTTGCGCGACTGATAGACAGCTTTCTCATCAGCCGGCGCAGTTGCAGCAGGGGGGTCACCTAACGCTTTCCCAAGGACATAGTCCTTTTGTCCGCCAGACAGAATGATTCTTAGATTGCGGAACCAGTTGGTGAAGTTAGACCCATTGTTTCTAAGCTTTTCTTTCTCAGCAAAAACGTTGAAGTTGAAGTTGGACTTGGCCATGTGATCTACAGTATTTGCAAGTACAATTTAGACTATGTTCATGATAAATAGTTCAACTTAATCAAATTACTAGATGAACTCCCACTAAATTCAACATCCCTCAAGTTGTTTAGTGAACACGATCCAAATTCACCACACCTAATCCGATCATCACGAGAAGAGATGTGGTTTCAATGGTGGACAACGAAGTGTCGATCATATCATTCATATGACTCATGCTTAACCTTTCGGTTCTTGTGTTCCGAGGCCATGTCTGTACATGCTAGGCTCGTCAAGTTAGACCCAAGTATTTCCGCGTGTGCAAAACTGGCTTGCACCCGTTGTATGTGAGCATAGAGTCTATAACACCCGATCATCACGTGATGCTTGGACACGACGAACTTTCGCAACGGTGCATACTTGGGGAGAACACAGTTTTTATCTTGATCTTTAAGTGAGGAATCATCTTATAATGCTACCGTCGCGATCTAAGCATAATAAGATACATAAAAGGATAAACATCACATGCATATAACTTTATGTGACATGGTATAGCCAATCTTCGCGCAATGATCTCCATCTTGTCCGTTCCGGCATGATCTCCATCACTCCACCATGATTGCCTCCACCACGAATAGCAACTACAACTATTGCTAACTACTTAGCGATAAAGTAAAGCTATTACATGTCGTATAAGAAGTTGACTCGTAGGTCATACACAATTATAAAGACAACCATATGGCTCCTGCCGGTTGTGTACTCATCGACATGCAAGTCGTGAAACATTACAAAACATGATCATCGCATACAATATACACATCACATCTTGGGCCATACCATATCACAGAAAACACTCCCTGCAAAAACAAGTTAGACGCCTCTACTTTGTTGTTGCATGTTTTACGTGGCTTATGGGAGTAGATGCTAAGAACGATTCTTACCTACGGAAAGCCACAACGGTGATATTATGGTTGCCAAACTCCGGTGTTAATCCCATGACAACTATAGTGAGAGAAACTGACATCCACCAGCCGCATGTGTGGTACAAGCCACACGTCAAGTGCGGAGCCGGTCTCGCGAACGACGTCGTGTAAGGTTGGCCTGGACCGCTTCAATCTCACTATCCCGCGTCATAAGAAGAACACAAACAAGAGGCTTGCAACAGAAAACATCAACGCCCGCAACAACTATGTTGCGTTCTACTCGTGAATCACATCTACGCATAGATCTAGCTCTGATACCACTGAAGGGTTTCGCAGCATAGTAAATCAAAATTTTCTACGGAAGCGAACAGAAGGAAAGCCAAGATCTAATCTAGGAGATGCAAACAACGAGAGAGATTGGATTAGATCTTCATACCCTTGAAGATTCGCACAGCGGAACGTTCGTCGGAACGTGGGTGATGTAGTCGTACTCGCTTCTCCTCCTCGCGATCCGATCCGATCTAGCACCACAAGTGGCGGTGCCTCCGTGAGATGCACACGTGCGGCACCTCGACGTCTCCTCCTTCCTCGGACCAGCAAGTATGGTGGAGAGATAGATTGGATCTACAGCACGACGGCATGGTGTATATGGTGGAGAATTTCTGCCGCAGGGCTTCGCCTACAAACAGTCGGGAGGGAGAGAGGAAGGGCAGCAGGGCAACTAGGTTTGGAGGAAGGTGTAAGGGTGGTGTGAGAGGGGACGCACCAGCCCTCTATATATAGAGGGGGGGTGCGGCCAGCCCTAGCCTCTCCTCCAAGCCTATCTCTAGTTTAAACAATTTAAACTCTCCCTTATCTAGAAATCCTATCTTATCTTATCTATAGTTTAAACGATTTAAACTCTCTAGGATCGGCTGGGCCCTATGGGGCCTTGTTCCCCTGGCCCAATGCGGCCAGGACACTCCCTCATAGGCCCATGCCCCCTCCCGGAAGGTGGGACCACGTGGGCCCCCTTCCGGAAGGTTCTAGAAGCTTCCGGTACAATACCGATTAACCCGGAACAATTCCGAACTCCAAAAACTGCACTGCCTTATATGAATCTTATTCTCCGGACCATTCCGGAACCTCTCGTGATATCCCGGATCCCATCCGAGACTCCGAACAAAAATTCATAAACCAAGTATCCAATCTATCCTAGCGTCGAGACACGTTAAGTGTGTGACCCATATTGATTCCCACACATTCATCGATGATCATATCAGATGAACCACGATGCCAGGATTCAATCAATCCCATATATATATTCCCTTCGTCTCGCGATATTTTACTTGCTCGAGATTCGATCGTCGGTATCGTCATACCTAGTTCAATCTCGTTCACAGCAAGTACTTTACTCGTTCCGTAATCCGATATCACTTTGTGATTAACTCCTTAACCACATGCTTGCAAGCGGTGTTGATATCGATTACCGAGTGGGCCCGAAGCATATCTCTCCGACTTGGGAGGGACAAATCCCATCTCGATACATACAACCCAACAGATACTTTCCGATCACCTGAGAGACACCTTTATGATCACCCTCTCATAGGATGACGTTTGATGACCTCAAAGCTTTCTTCCGATACCAGGGAGTTGTATTATCTCATGGTCTAAGGAATACAATATTTGACATAAGAAAAGCTTCGCAAAGACGAACACGATGAAACGATCTAATAGCTTTGCTTAGTTTGGGTCTGTCCACCATATCATTCTCCCAATGATATGATCTCATTATCAATTGACAACTCATGTCTATGGTTAGGAAACCTTAACCATCATTGATCAATGAGCTAGTCCATAGAGGCGTACTAGGGACACGGTGTTGTTCACAAACCACACAAGTATTAATGTTTCCGCTTAATACAATTCTAGCATAGAATATAAACTTTATCATGAACAAGAATTATAATAATAACACCTTTATTATTGCCTCTAGGGCATAATTCCGACACATGGCAGGTTGATTTATTATCTTAATGTGTTCTAAGTGGCTTATCCTAAACAAAGATGTTGTCCTGCAGAACATCTTTTGAAGAACACACCTATATGAGTCTGACTGTTAAAACGTCGCAGTCTATGAGAGTAGGGTGCTCTCTAATAAACTCATGAAAGGTCATGGAGTATGACGTATAAGCTCCACCCACGGGGAAGTCCCACGGTAGCCTAGTATCGGTCAAGACTTTTTGTGAAGCTAGGTTCGTAGCAAACTTGCAGTTCAAGGCATAGTCCACTGTACAAGTTGCGGCCTAGTATAACATAAAGCTCTAGGTGGAAGTTCAACTTAACAGTCTCCACTACAGTACCGGTATATAAACAATGTTTTGAAACCAAAGGCAAACTTCATGTGCCTGTGGGATCTGGTGGGGGATTGTTGGAATTTTTGCCTAAATAGGCCCAGCCCATTTATTATATGCCAATAAATTCCTGAAATCCTAGAGGCCCATTTGGCCCATTCATGCAAGGCAAGAGTTGGGACAAATGTTTAGTCCCACATTGCTAGTTGAGTGAAAGTTGGACCAGCTTATAAGGTGAGCTCTCATATCACTTGGTAAAAGGATGAGAAGGAGAAGGAGAGAGTTCCACACGCGCGCTCCTCCTCCTCGCTCGCCTCGCCTCGCCTCGCCACGTCACGACGCGCGCGCGCCACGGGTTGCGGGAATCTCGCCGAGCCGAGCTTTATTTTGCCATGCATGAATGGTATATGAACAGATGTACAGAAGCTGAAACGTTTGCTTTGAGTGGAGTGTTAATACGAATTGAGTGGAGGCTCCGGTGGACTGCCGCCTGTTCGCTTCATCTACCGTCCATTCGTTTCATCTTCTGCGCAGTCTGTCTACCTTCCCCTCTGTTCCTATAAGAGAGAGAGGTCGCGCCTCCTCTCAGTGACACTGCCACACATCCTTTGCGCCTCCAGTTCCAGAGCACTGCGCTACCTACATCTTCCCCATCCTGTCTTGCGGCGTGCACCGTGAGCCGGGACAGTAGGCCTCCGAGACCCCGCTGCTTCGAGTCCTGTACGGGAGAAGGGCGATAAGGTTTTTGGGGAGCACTATCAGCGCGACTACTGGCTTCGTCACGGACTCCCTCACAGATAGTGACGTCTTCCCCGACGAGGACTTCTTCCCCGACATCAGCACCCTCTTCCTCGACGACATGGACAACGACGGTTCCAACGCCGGCGGTTCCACTTCTGCTACTGCCGTGTACATCTTCTGTCTCAATCTTGTTCTGATCATATCCAAAGTTTTATGCCTTGCAGTTTGTTTGGCTATATGCCTTAATATGTTTTCGCTATTTCACATGATTAGTATATTGCCTACTATTCTAATCATGTTTTATCTAGCGTTTATTATAGATAATTCGCTTGCTAAATTGCTCTATTACTCAACACCAACTCGGGCCTGCCTCCTAGCTGCGCGTCGGACCTAGTAGCCCCTCCAGCCCATGGTGACCCACTAGGTATTAATTCTTTTAATTCATATTTGATTTTTCTTAAGTCCGAAAAAATCCCGAACACCCCCGCATTGTTTTGGAACCTTCCTGAATCATTCTGACACTTCCCATAAATACCCGAAACCATTTCGAACATCTCTCGTTGATATTTCGGACACCTCTGGAATATTCTAAGACTCTCTGAACAACTTCGGGATCACTTCATACATATATCATCCATTGCATACAAATTCTATATGTCTCTAAACCTTTAAGTGTGTAACCCTATGGGTTCAAATATGAGTGGACATGTCTAGAACTTGTTCAGAGACAATGATCAACATAGGTATCTTGATCTACACATATTTATACCCACCTCATAACACGAAGATCTTTATCATGTGAACCATTTCTATTACTTATCGATACACATCGTATTGCTTTTCTATACTTTACATTACCCGATGTGAAATACTAGGTTATCTTCGTTACACGGTATGTACTTTTTACTCATACTATATTGTCGATGTTCTTGTGATAAACACTTCAATTAGTTGTATGGCCAGACGATGATGAACATCACAATACATGACTTGTCCTAAGTACCTCTCCATCGTTAGGAGTAGCAGTTCCCACAACTACACCATATATAACATTGGCATACCATCTAGTAAGAACAAAGACCGACCTTATGATTACTCTGTCACGAAGTAACGTTTGAAGGCCTCATTACTTCATTATTGTATCCAAGTTAATGTGTATCTTATGGTTCAACGATCTTCAATAACAACAATACTTGTTCTTGAGAAACTACTGATAATAATATTGATAATGTGTTTCATAGTATATTAAATTGGGTCTATTCATCGTCATTGTTCTTTAAACAACTACGATCTTATATATCATCGGAAACCCTTCAACACTTTATCAATTTTCCCCAATAGCTAGGAAAACGAAATCATCAGTGATACATAGACTAGTCTTAGAGGCGAGACTAGGGATATCTTTATGTTGTTTATAATTCCACACATTATCAGAGTTTTTCTCCAAAAATTTGTTATTCAAAACCAATACAACTATAGCACAAAATAATAAATTTAATTATGAAACAGAAATATAAATAATAATCCTGTTATTATTGCCTCTAGGGCATATTCCCATCAACAATATCCTAAATGGACTCATGATCAAACCTATCCAGTTTTCCTCCCCCGCTCATCTCCATTTCCTTACAAGCATTTTTAGTAGCTACGGATAAACCGAATTTAGCCTCTTTCATACTCTTATTATCTCTTGTTCTAGAATCAGTCTCTATACCATTCTTCCCTAAGGAGATACCAATCTTACTAGCAATAAATGCAAAATTACTACTAAAGGAAGGAAGAACTATAGGTATAGCTGAATAGACTTCCAAGTTCTTCTTCTTTGCCATATTCACTACCTTGTCCACCATTTTTCCCTCTGTGTTTACTCTAACACTCTTCCTCCTCATCTTATCTACTACATCATTAGATTTAATAGTTTTCCCTCTACCTCTTCTAGTTTAAGTTCATCGCTTCAAGTTCTTTCTCTCTTTGTCATCTTTGTTTTTGTGATACTGTGAGATTTTAATCTGGCTATCATCCATTTGTCCATTTGGATTTAGCGTAGATCTTTCATAGATTGATTCCCCAAGCAAAACTGTCTAGCATAAGTTGAAACTTTAACCCTAGTGACTGGCTAAGATACCTTTAAGGATGTGGTAGCATGTTCCTTTAATTTACCAAAGCTCCTTCTATTATCGAAAATATTTGTAGTTGTGTTCTTTCTTCCGAGAAGAAGAGCTTCCATTTACTTGCATCCTCAGGGGTTGAAAGTGTTCTATGGATCTTATAGGGAAAACTAGGAATGTGATTTATTTTAATAATAAAGCAGCTATTTATCCTCTTAGTATTATTTCTAGAATTTCACATATTATGTATCTTTGGGCATTTCTAAAGAGGATAGATCATTGAGGTGAACAGCAAGGGATGGTGGAGAGGTTGCTGAAGGTGGCGAGTGAGGTATTCAATCGAAGAAAAGGCTAGTCTCTTTGGGGACGAAGCGTATTGAGGTCGGTTTGTATGAAGTGGTTTCCTCCACTCATGTAGTTTTTGGTATCTTGGTTGTTTTTAGTTCTGGAGAAGACCTAACTGAGAGATGTTTATGATTTGATGACTGAGAGATTCGATTTGGGTCTCCGTACAAACCATGCTGCTATGCGGATTTCTACAATGAAAGCGGGGCGCGATGCCTTACACTCGGAAAAAATTTCCTAATTCTTAGATGGAAGGATACCGTGCAGCCAAAGTATTACAAAATGAATTTTTTTTCAGACAGAGGCAAAAGATTTGCCTTTCATTGATATAGTAGAAAAGAGCTCGCCTGTTTATGAGAAAAACTGGTCAAAAACAATTACAACACAACACTACACGCCAGCCCCGAGGCTGCGCTCCACACGGGTCGCCGATCAACCAGGTCGAAACCACACCTCAACGCAACAGGCGGAGGCCAAAGACCGGAGCCACTGCTCCAACTACCACGCCGGCCCTAGGGCCGCGCCCCACCTAGCCGAAGACGAACCCGCCTCCGCCAAACCACCAAAACGCTCCGCATGTCCCTCTTTCCGATGGACGTCCAAAGCGAGGCCCAAGAGGCAAAGCGACACAAGAGCGCCGCCCACGCCCGATCCTGCGAGGGATCAAGGGTTTCCCCCGGAGAGCCCGGATGGAGGAGAAAGAAACACCGGCTTTGACGACGAATTCAAGAAGGATGCGGCGCCCACAGGCGTCACCGTCGTCGGTCCCGGCCAGCCGTCAGGACAAGGCTTTCGCCAGGGAAGAGTCCCAAACCTCACACCCGCCCAACAAGGACCGACACAACCACCACACCTCCTCTCCTACCTCACGCTCTCGACGATCAACAGGCAAACACTCCCGTCGTCACGCCTAGGCTCCCAGTCGCCATGACGAAAGCCGTCGTCCGTATCATCACCACTGCCTTCGAGTTAGCTGCCGAAAACAACCGGAGCGAACCCGGGCAGCCTCCATCAAGAAAAGGCAAGAAGATCACCGCCACCATAGCACCTCCTTGGCGGCCTAGATCGAGCACCGAACGAGCCCGCACCGCCATGACGAGCCCTCCGTCCACGCTTCACCCGCCAAGGGCCACCGCCCCAGCGAACCACTGCCAGATGCAGACGCGCCGACTGCCGCCCACCTCGCGGCCTTACACGCACCACCTCTACACCGACCGCGCATCCCAGACCTTCTCACGCCGACAGCACCAGCGCCATGCCCTGCATCTTCCCGCTCCGGCATTTTCTAAAAATTCTGATATTTGATTGGTCGCAGGTTGATTACACAAAAAAAGGGAAAGGCTCTTGAGGTCGGTGCAAGTAGCTAGCTCATTTATTCTTTTTATTACTACTCCCTCCGTCTTAAAATAGATGTGGTATATTTGTTAAATTTTGGATGAATCCAGAAACTATTTAGTATGTAGGTTTATTTAAAACTTAACAAATTCGCGATTTTGAAACGAAGGAAGTATTATTTCAACCTAATATCTGGCCAAATTCCGGATACCCAAAGTTACATGCCAATTAACATCGTACTGGCAGCGAAAGAGAATATACCGCTCAGATGCTAGTAATCCCGTGATAAAAAGGGAATAGTACTAAGTTAAAGGCCAAATCGCGTCTTACCATCGGCGCTACTCCGGTAGAAGGAAAAGTATATAATAGCAATATCAGTTACCATCGACATTAAGCAAACGTCTCAATAAGGCAGGACATTATTGGACAGACTCAGACATAGAAAAGGAGAAGAAAAGAAAATTGGATCGAAGGAAAATGATGCAGCCAACGATCGGATAAACTCCGTCGGAGCCGGATTGCGTCTTCACGGAATAGAGTTTCCGGAAGAGGCCAAAGTGTGACTCAATACCAAGCCAACACTCGCAGGAAGTGATGAAGCAGGCGATGTGGAGAAGAGAATTTGGCGAGAGATGGTGGAGTTGGATGCCATAGAAAAAAAGCAGTCCACGGAGAAAATCGTGGACTAGGAGCGAGAGGCCCCGAAGAACGAAGGCAACAAACATGACCCGAAACCCTGCGGGTGGACGGGGAATTACCTCGTCGTCAGGGATCTTGACAGCCTCCTTGTCCTGCAGGATTAAACCCCGCTCCCGAAGCTTGCGCAGGTCGCCCTCGCGCGTCTCCGTACGCCGCCACCCACCATCGGTGACGCGAGTGGCAGCGGTGCCCTTCTTGCCACCGGCAGCGGCACTGGTGGAGGTCTTCTTGGATTTCACCATTGCAGCACCACGACGGCGGCAGTGTGAGCGTAGGAAGGATGAGGGGAAAGACCGGAGAATTTCCAGCGCGGAGAGAGAAAAGATCAAGAAAATGAAAGCAGCAGAAATCAAGTGGCTACGGTGAAAACAAACCTCAATTTTTCCCAGTGGTAAGGAAATTGGTAATCGTTAACTGCTCGATTGTTTTGGGAGTAGCGACTAATCGGAATTCAGACGACTAACTGATTTAATCGGTCGGCTATTAATCGGTGCAACCTACATAAATTAGCACCTAAAACACATATGACTCCTCTTGCATCTCAACCACCTACCCTATTAAAGCCAGCCTCGAGCTACTGGGTGAGATCCTCAAGGCGCTCGAGCTCTTGTATCTGAGGTCTGATCGGCAACTATGAGGAACTGGTCAACAATGACAAGGAACTGGCTGGTTTTGGCAGAAATCAAGCTCCTGGAGGCAGGGATCGAGTAGGAGCTTAGAAAACCTACTTCATTGGGACATGCTAGCGGATGGATGGGCGATATGTGTTGATAATTTTGCAACTTTTTTGACCAAGTGTAATAGTTAATCCAGAACATACCTAGTAATCGGAGTGTCAGAGCTATTAATCGTGCTAAACGATTAACACAAACAATTAGTGGTAATCGACATGGTCAAGTCTCTAGTAGCGATTAATCGGCCTATTAATCGCTAATTCAGCCTATTTTTTGAACAGTGATTTTCCCCACAGTTATAAGGACGAAGACGATGAACAGGGACTGTTCATCGGGAATCCCTAGCTCCAGCATCAAATCCAACCGTCAACGTGTCAGCATCGCATCGAACCGTCGCTCGCACGCCGTCCACTACGCACGAAAATCGAGAAGACGCCGTAATTCTCGCCACGTCACGCGTGACCAGTCAACTCCAAGTCAGAAAGTGGGACCCATGTTCGTCCAGTCACGTCACCTCTGGCGCCGCAGACGATTGAGGTCACCGGTCGTTAGCAATGACGCCATCAAAGCCATACTGGCAACGGTTAAAAATCTTTGGCTAAACAGCTAAAGTACTCACTCGAATCCACGATTCGAGTAACTACTTGGGGGCTACTCCTATCAGGAGCGCTAGCCGCGCACCCGAAGCATGACTGAGGTACTACACCAATGAACTATTCTTCGAGTCCTACGTCGAGTCTACGACTCCACTATGGACTCGGGGGCTACTCTCATAGGGAGGATTGATTCAAGCATCCAAAAAATTGTGTCCTACGGACCTAAAGCCAACAACGGCTGAATTAAAAGTCTCTGCTCGAGTCTACGACTCGAACAAACACTCGGGGGCTACTCCCATAGGGAGCGCTAGTCGCGCACCCTATGAATTTTTCGACTGCGATCCTTCGGATCAGAATGCAAAAAAATTTCGGCAACTTTGCCCCAATTAATGCTAAGTGAGAAACATCCTCCTTGGCCACCCGAAACACTTCTGTGGTGATAAATTTTTGGATGCTGTGTCTGCGACGCAAAGATAAGACCTACATATTGAAGGGTTTCGTAGCATAGTAAATCAAAATTTTCTACGGATACGAATAGGAAAAGCCAAGATCTAATCTAGGAGATGCAAACAACGAGGGGTAATAGATGAGATCTTCATACCCTTGAAGATTCGCATAGCGGAACGTTCGACAGAACGTGGGTGATGTAGTCGTACTCGCTTCTCCTCCTCGCGATCCGATCTAACACCGCAAGTGGCGATGCCTCCGAGAGATGCGCACGTGCGGCACCTCGACGTCTCCTCCTTCCTTGGTCTAGCAAGTGGGGTGGAGAGATGGATTGGATCTACAACGCGACGGTGCGGTGCAAGCGGTGGAGAGTTTCTGCAGCAGGGCTTCGCCTACACGCAGTCGGGAGGGAGAGAGAGAGGAGGGCAGCAGGGCGGCTAGGGCTTGAGGAGGAGGTGTGAGAGGGGGTGCGCCCCCAGCCCTCTTTATATAGAGGGGTGGGCGGCCAGCCCTTGCCCCTCCCCCAAACCCTAGGGCCGGAGGCCAAGGAAGGAGGAGTGGGGGGCAAGTTTCCCCCCTTCTAGAAGCTCCCCTAGGGTTTTGCCCTAGGTTGGCCGGCTGGGCCCTATGGGGCCTTGTGCCCCTGGCCCAATGCATCCAGGGCACTCCCTCATAGGCCCATGCCCCCTCCCGGCAGGTGGGGCCACGTTGGTCCCCCTCCGGAAGGTTCTAGAAGCTTCCGGTACAATACCGATTAACCCGAAACAATTCCGAACTCCAAAAACTGCATTGCCTTATATGAATCTTATTCTCCGGACCATTCCGGAACCTCTCGTGATGTCCCAGATCCCATCCGAGACTCCGAACAAAAACTCATAAACCAATTATCCAATCTATCCTAGCGTCGAGACACGTTAAGTGTGTGACCCTTCGGGTTCGAGAATATGCAGACATGATCCTATATCAATAATCAACAGAGGGGTCTGGAAACCCATATTTACTCCCACACATTCATCGATGATCATATCAGATGAACCACGATGCCAGGATTCAATCAATCCCATATATATATTCCCTTCGTCTCGCGATATTTTACTTGCCCGAGATTTGATCGTCGGTACCGTCATACCTAGTTCAATCTCGTTCACAACAAGTACTTTACTCGTTTCGTAATCCGATATCACTTTGTGATCAACTCCTTAACCACATGCTTGCAAGCGGTGTTGATATCGATTACCGAGTGGGCCCGAATTATATCTCTCCAACTTGGGAGGGACAAATCCCATCTCGATACATACAACCCAACAGGTACTTTCCGATCACCTGAGAGACACCTTTATGATCACCCTCTCATAGGATGACGTTTGATGACCTCAAAGCTTTCTTCCGATACCAGGGAGTTGTATTATCTCATGGTCTAAGGAATACAATATTTGACATAAGAAAAGCTTCGCAAAGATGAACACGATGGCACGATCTAATTGCTCCGCTTAGTTTGGGTCTGTCCATCATATCATTCTCCCAATGACATGATCTCATTATTAATTGACAACTCATGTCTATGGTTAGGAAACCTTAACCATCATTAATCAATGAGCTAGTCCATAGAGGCATACTAGGGACACGGTGTTGTTCACAAACCACACAAGTATTAAAGTTTCCGTTTAATACAATTCTAGCATGGAATATAAACTTTATCATGAACAAGAATTATAATAATAACATCTTTATTATTGCCTCTAGGACATAATTCCAACAGTCTCCCACTTGCACTAGAGTCAATAATCTAGTTTACATCTGTCAACAATCTAACACCCATGGCACTAAGGTGCTGATCATGTTTTGCACGTGGAAGAGGTTTAGTCAATGGATCTGCGACATTCAGATCTGTATGTACTTTGCTAATCTTGAGATCTCCATCTGTTATATAATCTCGAATTATATGAAACTTGCGGTTGATATGCTTGGTCTTTGGATGATATCTTGGTTCCTTAGCGAGTGCTATGGCGCCAGTGTTGTCACACAATATCTCCAGTGGGTCCAATGCACTTGGAACCACGCCAAGCTCAGTGATGAAGTTCCTGATCCAAACTCCTTCACTTGACGCTTCTGCAGCAGCCATGTATTCCGCTTCTACTGTAGATCCCGCGATCACGCTTTGCTTGCAGCTTCTCCAGCTCAGAGCTCCTCCATTCAAAATATAAATGTATCCTGTCTGAGATTTAGAATCATCCTTGTCGGTGTCAAAACTAGCGTCGACGTAACCTTTTACGACGAGCTGCTCATCACCTCCATAGACTAAGAACATTTCTTTAGTCCTATTTAGGTACTTTAGGATGTTCTTCACGACTGCCCAGTGTTCCACTCCTAGATCACTTTGGTATCTGCTCGTCAAACTAAGAGCATTGGACACATCCGGTCTAGTACACAGCATGGCATACATGATAGAACCTATGGCCGAGGCATAAGGCACTTTGCTCATAGCTTCTCTATCATTTACCGTAGCTGGACACTGAGCCTTGCTCAATATCTTACCTGACAACATAGGCACTGAACCTTTCTTTGCCTTATCCATTCTGAACCTTTTCAGAACTTTGTCTAGGTATGTACTCTGGCTTAAAGCTATCAGGCGTCTTTGTCTATCTCTATAGATTTTGATGCCCAATATATAAGCAGCTTCCCCTAGGTCTTTCATTGAAAAACATTTGTTCAAATAACTCTTCACATCGTTAAGCATGTTAATGTCATTTCCAATAATCAATATGTCATCCACATATAGTACCAGAAATGTCACTGAGCTCCCACTCACTTTCTTGTAGATACAAGCTTCGTAGCAATTTGGAACAAATCCAAAGCTCTTGATCAGAACGAAGGTTCCAACTCCGAGATGCTTGCTTCAGTCCATAAATGGAACGCTGAAGTTTGCACACTTTATCAGCATCCTTAGGATCGACAAAACCTTCGGGTTGCATCATATACAACTCTTCACCAATGTTGCCATTGAGGAAAGCAGTCTTGACATCCATCTGCCATATTTCATAATCATGAAACGCAGCAATAGCTAATAAAATCCGAATGGACTTAAACATCGCTACGGGAGAGAAAGTCTCATCGTAGTCAACACCTTGAACTTGTCGAAAACCTTTCGCGACAAGTCGTGCTTTATAGACGGTAACATTACCATCCGCGTCCGTTTTCTTCTTGAAGATCCATTTGCACTCAACGGCCTTTCGGTCGCTAGGAGGGTCCACCAAAGTCCATACTTGCTTTTCGCTCATGGATCCCAATTCGGATTTCATGGCTTCTAGCCATTTTTCAGAGTCTGGGCTCATCATCGCTTCCTCATAGTTCGCAGGTTCACTGTCATCTACTAACAAGACAGTTAAGACAGGGTTGCCGTACCACTCAGGAGGGGCACTTGACCTTGTCGACCTGCGACGTTCAGTAGTAGCATCGTCCAAAGCTTCATGATCCTTGTCATTAGCTTCCTCTATTGTTGGTGCAGGCGGCATTGGAACAATTTTAGGTGTTGCGCTACTCTCCAATTCAAGAGAAGGTTCAATAACCTCGTCTAGCTCTACTTTCCTCCCACTCACTTCTTTCGAGAGAAACTCCTTCTCAAGAAAGGATCCGTTCTTTGCGACAAACACTTTGCCTTCGGTTCTGTGATAGAAGGTATACCCAATAGTTTCCTTAGGGTATCCTATGAAGAAGCATTTCTCCGCTTTGGGTTCGAGCTTGTCCGGCATCAACTTCTTGACGTAAGCTTCGCATCCCCAAACTTTAAGAAACGACAACTTAGGTTTAGCACCAAACCACAGTTCATACGGTGTCGTCTCAACGGATTTAGATGGTGCCCTATTTAAAGTGAATGCAGCGGTTTCTAATGCATAACCCCAAAATGATAACGACAAATCAGTAAGAGACATCATTGATCGGACCATATCTAATAGAGTTCGATTCCGGCGTTCAGACACGCCATTGCGCTGTGGTGTTCCGGGTGGCGTGAGTTGCGAAACTATTCCGCTTGCTTTAAGATGCGTGAGAAAATCATAACTCAAATATTCACCTCCACGATCGGTCGTAGAAACTTAATTTTTCTGTTACGATGGTTCTCCACTTCATTCTGAAATTCTTTGAACTTTTCAAACATTTCAGATTTATGTTTCATTAAATAGATATACCCATATCTACTTAAGTCATTGGTAAAAGTGAGAAAATAGCGATATCCACCGCGCGTCGAAACACTCATCGGTCCGCATACATCGGTATGTATGATTTCCAACAAGTCTGTTGCTCGCTCCATCATACCGGAGAACGGGGTTTTGATCATCTTGCCCATGAGGCATGGTTTGCATGTGTCAAATGATTCAAAATCAAGAGACTCCAAAAGTCCATCAGAATGGAGTTTCTTCATGCGCTTTACACCAATATGACCTAGACGACAGTGCCACAAATAAGTAGTATTATCACTATCTACTTTGCATCTCTTAGCCTCAATGTTATGGATGTGTGTTTCATCCCTTTCGAGATCCAGAAGAAATAAACCATTCACTACAGGTGCATGACCATAAAAGATGTTACTCATATAAATAGAACAACCATTATTCTCAGATTTAAATGAATAACCGTCTTGCAATAAACACGATCTAGATATGATGTTCATGCTCAACGCAGGCACATAATAACACTTATTGAAGTTTAAAACTAATCCCGAAGGTAAAACTAAGGAGAGCGTGCCGACGGCCATCACATCAACTCTTGATCCGTTGCCAACGTGCATCATCACCTCATCCCTCGCAAGCCGCCGTCTATTCCGTAGCTCCTATTTCGAGTTACAAATATTAGCAACTGAACCAGTATCAAATACCCAGGCACTAAACGAGGGCTAGTAAGGAAAACATCAATAACATGTATATCAAATATACCTTTGATGGTGCCAGCCTTCTTGTCCGCTAAGTACTTCGAACAGTTGCGCTTCCAGTGACCCTTGTCCTTGCAATAGAAGCACTCAGTGTCCGGCTTAGGTCCAGACTTGAGATTCTTTTCAGCAGGGGCAATGCGCTTGCCGCCACCTTTCTTGAAGGGCTTCTTTGCACCCTTAACTTTCTTAAAGCTGGGGGGCTTGTTGACCATCAACACATGATTATCCTTTTTGATGTCCACCTCCACAGCTTTCAGCTTAGAGAATAGCTCGGTGATCGTATCAGTGGAACCAATCTGATTATGAGTCACTACAAAACTTTTGTAGCTAGGAGGGAGTGATTGCAGAACCCTGTCAATCTTGAGCTCCTCTGGAATTTTGCAGTCTAGTTGCTCAAGGCGTTGAGTGTAGCCTGACATCTTTATGGCGTGCTCACTAACGGAACTCCCTTCCTCCATCTTGAAGTTAAAGAATTTCTCAGAGATCTCATATCTCTCAGAACGGGCCTGAGTCTGGAACACAGTTTTCAGTTCCTCGAGGATCTCATAGGGCCCGGGGTAATCTTCAAAACGATTTTGAAGGTCCAATTCCATAGCAAACAACATGGTGCTCTTAATCACACCATAATCATCTTTGCGCGACTGATAGACAACTTTCTCATCAGCCGGCGCATCTACAGCAGGGGCGTCACCTAGCGCATTCTCAAGGACATAGTCCTTTTGTCCGCCAGAGAGAATGATTCTCAGATTGCAGAACCAGTTGGTGAAGTTAGACCCATTGTTTCTAAGCTTTTCTTTCTCAGCAAAAACGTTGAAGTTGAAGTTGGACTTAGCCATTTGATCTACAATATTTGCAAGTACAAATTAGACTATGTTCATGATAACTAGTTCAACTTAATCAAATTACTAGATGAACTCCCACTAAATTCAACATCCCTCAAGTTGCTTAGTGAACATGATCCAAATTCACCACACCTAATCCGATCTTCACGAGAAGAGATGTGGCTTCAATGGTGGACAACGAAGTGTCGATCATATCATTCATATGACTCATGCTTAACCTTTCGGTTCATGTGTTCCGAGGCCATGTCTGTACATGCTAGGCTTGTCAAGTCAAACCCAAGTATTTCCGCGTGTGCAAAACTGGCTTGCACCCGTTGTATGTGAACGTAGAGTCTATAGCACCCGATCATCACGTGATGCTTGGACACGAAGAACTTTTGCAACGGTGCATACATGGGGAGAACACAGTTTTATCTTGATCTTTAAGTGAGGAATAATCTTATAATGCTACCGTCGCGATCTAAGCATAATAAGATACATAAAAGGATAAACATCACATGCATATAACTTTATGTGACATGGTATAGCCAATCTTCGCGCAATGATCTCTATCTTGTGCGTGCCGGCATGATCTCCATCACTCCACCATGATTGCCTCCACCACGAATAGCAACTACAACTATTGCTAACTACTTAGCGATAAAGTAAAGCTATTACATGGCGTATAAGAAGTTGACACACAGGTCATACACAATTATAAAGACAACCATATGGCTCCTGCCGATTGTGTACTCATCGACATGCAAGTCGTGAAACATTGCAAAACATGATCATTGCATACAACATACACATCACATCTTGGGCCATACCATATCATAGAAAACACTCCCTGCAAAAACAAGTTAGGCGCCTCTACTTTGTTGTTGCATGTTTTACTCGTGAAACACATCTACGCATAGATCTAGCTCTGATACCACTGAAGGGTTTCGTAGCATAGTAAATCAAAATTTTCTACGGATACGAACGGGGAAAGCCAAGATCTAATCTAGGAGATGCAAACAACGAGGGGGAATAGATGAGATCTTCATACCCTTGAAGATTCGCACAGCGGAACATTCGACGGAACGTGGGTGATGTAGTCGTACTCGCTTCTCCTCCTCGCGATCCGATCCGATCTAACACCGCAAGTGGCGATGCCTCCGAGAGATGCACACGTGCGGCACCTCGACGTCTCCTTCTTGCTTGGTCCAGCAAGTGGGGTGGGGAGATGGATTGGATCTACAACGCGACGACGCGGTGCAAGCGGTGGAGAGTTTCTACAGCAGGGCTTCGCCTACACGCAGTCGGGAGGGAGAGAGAGAGGAGGGCAGCAAGGCGGCTAGGGCTTGAGGAGGAGGTGTGAGAGGGGGTGCGCCCCCAGCCCTCTTTATATAGAGGGGTTGGCGGCCAGCCCTTGCCCCTCCCCCAAACCCTAGGGCCGGCGGCCAAGGAGGGAGGAGTGGGGGCAAGTTTCCCCCCCTTTCTAGAAGCTCCCCTAGGGTTTTGCCCTAGGTTGGCCGGCTGGGCCCTATGGGGCCTTGTGCCCCTGGCCCAATGCGGCCAGGGCACTCCCTCATAGGCCCATGCCCCCTCCCGGCAGGTGGGGCCACGTTGGTCCCCCTCCGGAAGGTTCTAGAAGCTTCCGGTACAATACCGATTAACCCGAAACAATTTCGAACTCCAAAAACTGCATTGCCTTATATGAATCTTATTCTCCAGACCATTACGGAACCTCTCGTGATGTCTCGGATCCCATCCGAGACTCCGAACAAAAACTCATAAACCAATTATCCAATCTATCCTAGCGTCGAGACACGTTAAGTGTGTGACCCTTCGGGTTCGAGAATATGCAGACATGATCTTATATCAATAATCAACAGCGGGGTCTGGAAACCCATATTGACTCCCACACATTCATCGATGATCATATCGGATGAACCACGATGCCAGGATTCAATCAATCCCATATATATATTCCCTTTGTCTCGCGATATTTTACTTGCCCGAGATTTGATCGTCGGTACCGTCATACCTAGTTCAATCTCATTCACAGCAAGTACTTTACTCGTTCCATAATCCGATATCACTTTGTGATCAACTCCTTAACCACATGCTTGCAAGCGGTGTTGATATCGATTACCGAGTGGGCCCGAAGTATATCTCTCCGACTTGGGAGGGACAAATCCCATCTCGATACATACAACCCAATAGGTACTTTCCGATCACCTGAGAGACACCTTTATGATCACCCTCTCATAGGATGACGTTTGATGACCTCAAAGCTTTCTTCCGATACCAGGGAGTTGTATTATCTCATGGTCTAAGGAATACAATATTTGACATAAGAAAAGCTTCGCAAAGATGAACACGATGACACGATCTAATTGCTCCGCTTAGTTTGGGTCTGTCCATCATATCATTCTCCCAATGACATGATCTCATTATTAATTGACAACTCATGTCTATGGTTAGGAAACCTTAACCATCATTAATCAATGAGCTAGTCCATAGAGGCATACTAGGGACACGGTGTTGTTCACAAACCACACAAGTATTAAAGTTTCCACTTAATACAATTCTAGCATGGAATATAAACTTTATCATGAAAAAGAATTATAATAATAACATCTTTATTATTGCCTCTAGGGCATAATTCCAACACATATACCATCTGATGGCCTGGTGACACACACAACTGCGCTCTGCTAGTAAAAATACGTGCCAACAGGCACGATGAAAATCCCGACGAATGCGTTGGGTACATCATTCGAAAATTACTGGGATTCTACTCCTGTAAGTCCTCAACGGCCTGAGTCAAATTACGCCAACATCTGTTCCGGGTTCGAGTCAAGGCACTCGAATCTGAAGAAGATCGTGTTGTTTTGTCCTAAGACAGTTAACTGACCCTGATCCGTCGGAAGAGTCAGGCACACGCATCAACAATTCCTACACACTACAATCATTCTCTAGTAAACAGAGACAACTGCACCCGAAAGATTGAAGAGTCCTCAGCCGAATCTATGATTCGACTGAACACTCGGGGGCTACTGACATGGTTATACCCTATGGGTACACGACTTTAGCATACCTGGTCTAGCCCAAGGAAGACCCACGAGAATATACGCGGCCCATGAAGATTTTCGGGTGGACCAAGTGTAGGGTTTCGTAGCATGGAAAACAAAAAATTTCTACCGCATACAAACAAACAAGCCAAGATCTATCTACTAGATTGTAGCAACGAGTCGATGGAATAACTCACCCTCGAATATTCCAAAGTGTTTAATGAGAGCGGATTCTCGTGGGTGATGTAGTCGTACTCTTCCTGATCTCAAGGTCGCGTAGACGATCCTTCCGGCGCTGCGTTCCGGCAGCACTTCCGCAGTCGGTCACACGTTAGGTACTCGACAAAGACCTTCCTCTCCCTTTTTCTAGCAGGCAGCGGAGGTTGTAGCACTCTCCTCGTGATTCCGGCAGCACAACGGCGTGGTACCGGAAGTAGAGGGGAGATCTCGCAGGGCTTCGCCTTAAGCCGGAGCGAGTATGGTGGACTATGAGAGAGAGCCTCGGTGATCTAGGGTTTAGACGCACCAAGGAGGAGCAAGGCCAGCGGCTAGGGTTTAGCTAGGCGGCGGCGGCTTGCCCTAGGTGGCGGCGGTAGCAGGAGGTGGCGGCGCCGGGCTAGGGTTTGCGGGTGGAGGTGTTGTGTGCTAGGAGGGGCAGCCCTGCCCCTCCTTATATAGGTGGAGGGGGCGCGCCAGGGGAGGGGAGTCCCTCCCCAACTCGGTTTCCCAAGTGGGCCGGCGGTGGAGGGGAGGAACTCCTCCCCAAGTAGGTTTCCTACTTCCCCTCCACCTTCCAAAATAGCCGTTTGACTTTTCAATTTGGCGTTTGACTTTTCAAACTAGGATTTTATTAAACCCTTTATTTTGTTCAGCGATGACACCTAGTACATGATGCAATCATTCCAACTTGATATGACACATTCATGTACCCTTCCCCTCCGGAGTGCCAGACATTCCGGAACCTTCTAGAACATTCCCGATGAAAACATCGGAACCATTCTCCAACCTCGAAACAGGACTTTCCTTATATGAATCTTATTCTCCGGACCATTCCGGATCTCCTCGTGATATCCCGGATCCCATCCAAGACTCCGAACAACATTCAGTCTCTTACTCATCATTCCATAACTACTCAAACAACGTCGAATCCTTAAGTGTGTCTCTCTACGGTTCGTGAATTATGCAGACATGATCGAGACACTTCTCCGAACAATAACCAATAGAGGAATCTGGAAATTCATATGGCTCCCACATATTTCTACGATTACTTTGCAATCGAATGAACCACTTACATACGATACCAATTTCCCTTTGTCTCACGATAGTTTACTTATCCGAGGTTATGATCGTCGGTATCTCTGCATACCTAGTTCAACCTCGTTACTGATAAGTACTCTTTTATCGTTCCCGTGATATGTGATCCCTTGTGAGCCAGTCACATGCTTGCAAGCTAATTGGATGACATTCCACCGAGAGGGCCCAGAGTATATCTATCCGTCATATGGATGGACAAATCCCACTCTTGATCCATGTGTCTCAACCAATACTTCCCGAACACTCAATGCCACCTTTATAGCCACCCAGTTACGGTGTGGTGTTTGATGTCATCAAAGCATCCTTCCGGTGAAGGTGATATGCATGATCTCATGGTCGAAGGAATTAGGTTACCATGTATCAGAAAGCATATAGCAATTGAACTATTAAAATGACTTGATCTTTATGCTACGCTTATCTATAGGAGTATGTCCACCATATCATTCTCCTAACGATATGATCTTGTTGTTAATAACATCTCAATGTTCATGATAGGGAAACCACAATCATTTATTAACCAACAAGCTAGTATTATAAAGAGGCTTTACTAGGGACTCTATTTTAGTTTACAAATCACACAAGTATTAATGTTTCCATGTTAATACTATTATAGCATGAATGTAAACATTTATCATAAACACAAAGATATAATAATAACTACATTTATTATTGCCTCTAGGGCATATCTCCAACAGTCTCCCTCTTGCACTAGAGTCATCTAATCTAGATTACATGGTAATATACCGAACACCCATGGTAGTTTGGTGCTGGTCATGTTTTGCCCTCAAAAGAGGTTTAGTCAATGGATCCACCACATTCAGATCTATGTGTACTTTGCAAATCTTTATGTCCCCATCTTGGACATGTTCTCGAATAGCGTGAAAACGTAGCTTGATATGCTTCAGCTTCTTGTGTGACCTTGGTTCTTGCGCATTGGCTATGGCGCCCATGTTATCACAGTAGATAGACATTGGTTCCAGCGCACTTGGAACCACACCCAGCTCTGTAATGAACTCTTTCATCCATATTGCTTCTTGTGAAGCCTCCGAAGCAGCCATGTATTCCGATTCAGTTGAAGATCTCGCCACAACACTTTGCTTTGCACTCCTCCAGCTAACTGCTACACCATTCAAAGTAAATACATATCCAGATTGTGATTTAGAATCATCCGGATCGGTGTTCCAACTAGCATCGGTGTAACCATTAACAACGAGCTGTTCATCACCTCCATAAGAAAGAACCATATCCTTAGTTCTTCTCAAGTACTTAAGGATGTTTTTGACCACTGTCCAATGATCCACTCCTGGATCACTTTGATATATGCTAGTTAAACTAACAGCATATGCAATGTCGGGTCTAGTACATAACATGGCATACAGCAGAGATCCTATGGCTGAGGCATAGGGAGTCTTACTCATCCTTTCTCTATCTTCTGCCGTTGTCGGACTTTGAGTTTTACTCAAGGTCGTATTGGGCAACATGGGCAAGAACTCTTTCTTGCTATCTTCCATTCCAAACCTCTTTAGAACTTTTGTCCAAATATGTACTTTGTGACAATGATATTAGGCGTGTCGATCTATCTCTATAAATCTTTATGCCTAATATGTAAGCTGCTTCGCCAAGATCTTTCATTGAAAAACTATTATTCAAATATTCCTTGACACTATTAAGAAGGTCTACATCATTCCCAATCAACAATATGTCATCTACATATAGTATTAAGAATGCTACAGAGCTCCCACTCACTTTCTTGTAAATACAAGCTTCTCCATAAGTTTGTATAAAACCAAAACTTTTGATTACCTTATCAAAACGTTGATTCCAACTTCGGGATGCTTGCTTCAATCCATAGATGGACCGTTGAAGTTTGCATACCTTGTTAGCATCTTTAGGATCGACAAAACCTTTGGGTTGCATCATATACAACTCTTCATCAATGTCTCCATTGAGGAATGCTGTTTTGACATCCATCTGCCATATCTCATAATCATAATATGCAGCGATTTCTAACATAATCCTCACAGACTTTAGCTTCGCTACAGGTGACAAAGTCTCATCGTAGTCAACTCCTTGAATTTGTCGAAACCCTTTTGCGACAAGTCGAGATTTATAGATAGTAACATTACCATCAACATCTGTTTTCTTCTTGAAAATCCATTTGTTCTCGACAGCCTTCCGGCCATCCGGTAAGTCCACCAAAGTCCATACTTGGTTTTTGCACATGGATCCAATCTCGGATTTCATGGCTTCTTGCCATTTATTGGAATCTGGGCTCATCATTGCTTCCTCATATGTCGCAGGGTCATCGGTGTTGTCCACCAACATGACACTCATAACAGGATCATACCAATCAGGAGTGGTACGAGTTCTCGTTGACCTGCCAGGCTCTGTAGCAACTACAACCGAAGTTTCATGATCATCATCATTAGCTTCCTCTCTTATTGGTGCAGGCGTCACAGGAACTACTTCCGGTGTTGCGCTACTCGCAAGTTCGAGAGAAGGTTCGACAACCTCGTCAAGTTCTACTTTCCTTCCAGTCACTTCTTTCGAGAGAAATTCCTTCTCTAGAAAGGATCCATTCTTGGCAACGAAGATTTTGCCTTCGGATCTATGATAGAAGGTATACCCAATAGTTTCCTTCGGGTATCCTATGAAGACGCATTTTTCCGCTTTGGGTTCAAGCTTGTCCGGCTGTAACTTCTTTACGTAGGCTTCGCAACCCCAAACTTTAAGGAACAACAATTTAGGTTTCTTCCCAAACCATAATTCATACGGTGTCATTTAAACGGATTTAGATGGTGCCCTATTTAAAGTGAATGCGGCTGTTTCTAATGCATAACCCCAAAATGATAGCGGTAAATCTGTAAGTGACATCATAGAATGAACCATATCTAAGAGAGTTCGATTACGACGTTCGGACACACCATTACGCTATGGTGTTCTCGGCGGTGTCAATTGTGAAAGTATTCCGCATTTCTTCAAATGCTCGCCAAACTCGTAACTTAGATATTCACCTCCACGATCAGAACGCAGAAATTTAATCTTCTTGTTACGTTGATTCTCAACCTCACTTTGAAATTCCTTAAACTTCTCGAAAGTTTTGGACTTATGTTTCATGAAATAGATATACCCATATCTACTCAAGTCATCCGTGAAGGTAAGAACATAACGATAACCACCGCGCGATGCTACACTCATTGGACCACACACATCGATATGTATGATTTCCAATAAGTCCGTAGCTCGCTCCATCATACCAGAAAATGGAGTCTTAGTCATTTTACCCATCAGACATGCTTCGCATCTATCAAGTGATTCGAAATCAAGTGATTCAAGAAGTCCATCAGAATGGAGTTTCTTCATACGCTTCACTCCAATGTGACCAAGACGACAGTGCCACATATTGGTCGAGTTATCGCTCGATTTCAAACGTTTAGCCTCAATGTTATTAATATGTGTATTTCCACTATCGAGATTCAATAAGAATAGACCATCTATCAAAGGTTCATGTGCATAAAACATATTACTCATATAAATCGAACAACCATTATTCTCGGACTTAAACAAGTAACCGTTTCGCAATAAACAAGATCCCGATATAATGTTCATGCTTAACGCAGGCACCAAATAACAATTATTTAAGTATAAAACTAATCCCGATGGTAGATGAAGAGGTAGCGTGCCGACCGCGATCACATCAACCTTTGATCCGTTTCCCACGTGCATCGTCACCTCGTTCTTCGCTAGCTTCCGTTTATTCTGCAGCACCTGTTTCGAGTTACAAATATGAGCAACCGAACCAGTATCAAATACCCAGGCACTACTACGAGTACTAGTGAGATACACATCAATAACATGTATATCGGATATACCTTTCTTCTTGATGTTGCCGTTCTTCAAATCCGCCAAGTACTTTGGGCAATTACGCTTCCAGTGACCTTCTCCCTTGCAGTAAAAGCACTCAGTATCAGGCTTAGATCCAGCCTTGGTCTTCTTCGTCGGTGCGGTAACTTTCTTACCACCCTTCTTGAAGTGTCCCTTTTGCTTAGACTTGCCTTTCTTGAATTTGGTGGTCTTATTGACCATCAACACTTGGTGCTCTTTCTTGATCTCCACTTCTGCAGATTTCAACATGGCGAAGAGTTCTGGCAACTGATTGTTCATGTTTTGCATATTGTAGTTCATCACAAAGTTCTTGTAACTTGGTGGTAGTGATTGGAGGACACGATAAATCCCCAAAGCATTAGGAATCACTATACCCAAGCTTTGAAGTTTGTTTGCATGCCCAGACATCTTAAGCACATGCTCACTGACGGAGCTACCCTCTTCCATCTTGTAGTTAAAGAACTTTTCAGAAGCCTCATAGCTCTCAATTGCCGCATGAGTCTCAAAGATCAATTTGAGATCACGGACAATATCATGTGGGTCTAAATTCTCAAACCTTTTCTGAAGCTCCGATTCTAAACCATACAAGATAGCACACTGAACTGTGGAGTTCTGAGTCTTCCGAGCGAGGTAAACATTCTTTACTTCATCGGTAGCAGTAGCTGCAGGTGGGTCACCCAGCGGCGCATCCAGCACATAGGTCAAATTACCAGCTGTGAGGACAATCCTCAAATTGCGGAACCAATCCGCGAAGTTGCTTCCATTGTTTTTCAACTTTTCTTTCTCTAGGAACGCATTAAAATTGATGGTAGGGGCCGCCATTGATCTACAACATATTTGCAATAGTTTAGACTAAGTTTATGACAAATTGAGTTCTAATTAATATTTAAATTAATCTAGGTGAACTCCCACTCAAAACAATATCCCTCACATTGTTTTAGTGACCACACGAACCAAATCCACCACATCAACACCGATCATCACGAGAGTTGATGCAGCTTCAATGGCGAACAATCGACATGTTCATCATATCTACTATATGATTCATGCTTTACCTTTCGGTGATTCGTGTTCTGAGACCATGTCTGTACATGCTAGGCTCGTCAAGATCAAACCTTAGCTTCCGCATGAGCAAATCTGGCTTGCTCACGTTGTATACACTTGCGGAATCTAACACAGCCGATCATCACGTGGTGCTTCGAAACAACAAGCTTTAGAAATAGTGCTTACTAAGGGTGAACACTTTAGAACTTGAAATTCATGTGCATGAGGGATCATCTTATAATGCTACCGTCGTTAACTAAGCAATACAAGATGCATAAAGGATTAACATCACATGCAATTCATAATATATGATATGATATGGCCTTTCTTCTTTGTGCTTCCGATCTCCATCTTCAAGCATGAACATGATCTCCATCATCACCGGCATTGCATCAAGGTCAATGACGCTGCTCCATGGTTGTCGTCCACCGGCTTCAACTATTACAACTACTTTGAATAGACACGCGGGTCTTAACAGAATTTAAAGACAACCATATGGCTCCTGCCGGTTGCCAACTTACAATATGGAACATTGCATACATCAAATATAATCACAATCATGGCCATATCACATCACAGCACACCCCTGCAAAACAAAGTTAGACGCCTCTACTTTCTTTGCATGTTTTACGTGGTTTGGGGCTTTCAATAAGTGTCGTTCTAACTTACGAACAAGAACCACAACATTGATACTAGCATTGTCAATCACCCGTTGTAAATTGAATCTTAACTATGTTGGGAGAAACAGGCACCCGCAAAGCCACTTATGCAATACAAGTTGCATGTCAAGCGTGGAGCAAGTCTCATGAACGATGTCATGTAAGGTTAGCCCGGGCCGCTTCATCCCACCATCCCGCAAGATGCAAAGTACACAAGAAGCAATCGACAACAAAAGCATCAACACCCACAATGACCATTGTGTTCTACTCGTGCAACAGATCTACATATAGACACGGCTCTGATACCACTGTAGGGTTTCGTAGCATGGAAAACAAAAATTTTCTACCGCATACAAACAAACAAGCCAAGATCTATCTACTAGATTGTAGCAACGAGTCGATGGAATAACTCACCCTCGAAGATTCCAAAGTGTTTAACGAGAGCGGATTCTCGTGGGTGATGTAGTCGTACTCTTCCCGATCTCAAGATCGCGTATACGATCCTTCCGGCGCTGCGTTCCGGTAGCACTTCCGCAGTCGGTCACACGTTCGGTACTCGACGAAGACCTTCCTCTCCTTTGTTTCAGCAAGCAGCGGATGTTGTAGCACTCTCCTCGCGATTCCGGCAGCACAACGGCGTGGTACCGGAAGTAGAGGAGAGATCTCGCAGGGCTTCGCCTTAAGCCGGAGCGAGTATGGTGGACTATGAGAGAGAGCCTCGGTGATCGAGAGTTTAGGCGCACCAAGGATGAGCAAGGCCGGCGGCTAGGGTTTAGCTAGGAGGCGGCGGCGGCAGCAGGAGGTGGCGGCGCCGGGCTAGGGTTTGCGGGTGGAGGTGTTGTGTGCTAGGAGGGGCAACCCTGCCCCTCCTTATATAGGTGGAGGGGGCGCGCCAGGGGAGGGGAGTCCCTCCTCAACTCGGTTTCCCAAGTTGGCCGGCGGTGGAGGGGAGGAACTCCTCCCCAAGTAGGTTTCCTACTTCCCCTCCACCTTCCAAAATAGCCGTTTGACTTTTCAATTTGGCGTTTGACTTTTCAAACTAGGATTTGATTAAACCCTTTATTTTGTTCAGCGATGACACCTAGTACATGATGCAATCATTCCAACTTGATATGACACATTCATGTACCCTTCCCCTCCGGAGTGCCGGACATTCCGGAACCTTCTAGAACATTCCCGATGAAAACATCGGAACCATTCTCCAACCTCGAAACAGGACTTTCCTTATATGAATCTTATTCTCCGGACCATTCCGGATCTCCTCGTGATATCCCGGATCCCATCCGAGACTCCGAACAACATTCGGTCTCTTACTCATCATTCCATAACTACTCAAACAACGTCGAATCCTTAAGTGTGTCTCCCTATGGTTCGTGAATTATGCAGACATGATCGAGACACTTCTCCGAACAATAACCAATAGAGGAATATGGAAATTCATATGGCTCCCACATATTTCTACGATTACTTTGCGATCGAATGAACCACTTACATACGATACCAATTTCCCTTTGTCTCACGATAGTTTACTTATCCGAGGTTATGATCATCGGTATCTCTGCATACCTAGTTCAACCTCGTTACTGATAAGTACTCTTTTCTCGTTCCCGTGATATGTGATCCCTTGTGAGCCAGTCACATGCTTGCAAGCTAATTGGATGACATTCCACCGAGAGGGCCCAGAGTATATCTATCCGTCATATGGATGGACAAATCCCACTCTTGATCCATGTGTCTCAACCAATACTTTCCGAATACTCAATGCCACCTTTATAGCCACCCACCCAGTTACGGTGTGGTGTTTGATGTCATCAAAGCATCTTTCCGGTGAAGGTGATATGCATGATCTCATGGTCGAAGGAATTAGGTTACCATGTATCAGAAAGCATATAGCAATTGAACTATTAAAATGACTTGATCTTTATGCTACGCTTATCTATAGGAGTATGTCCACCATATCATTCTCCTAACGATATGATCTTGTTGTTAATAACATCTCAATGTTCATGATAGGGAAACCACAATCATTTATTAACCAACAAGCTAGTATTATAAAGAGGCTTTACTAGGGACTCTATTTTAGTTTACAAATCACACAAGTATTAATGTTTCCATGTTAATACTATTATAGCATGAATGCAAACATTTATCATAAACACAAAGATATAATAATAACTATATTTATTATTGCCTCTAGGGCATATCTCCAACACCAAGCCCATGACGTCTTCGGATCCTTGGAGAGCAAGACTAGAACAGATAGAATATTCAAAGGGGCAAACCCTAAAACCCGTAACCAACTCGATCTGTGCTCAGGACCTGCCTACCTCTATATAAAGGATAGGAGGGTACTACGAGGAGGCTCTCTCTCTCATATCACCGCATACACACGTCCACGCCAGATTGCACCTGCGCACCCCTGTACTTTTCGGTTCCGCCGTAATCAAGAGCAGACAAGCAGGAGTAGGGTTTTCCCTTCGGGGACCTGAACCTGGGTAAATCTCGTGTCCCCTGGTTGCTTGTCTGTTAACCGTTTAGCGATCTCCAGCATCCTCATCTTCTCCAAAACCCAAGCTCATAACAATGGGCATTGACGAGATCAAACCTCGTCATGTAGGGCATATCCATGTCAACATTTACTTGCAGCATCAGGGGTTGCAAGTGTTCTATGGATCTTATAGGGAAAACTATGGAATGTGATTTGTTTTAATAATAAAGCATCAGGGGTTGCATTTTTTATTACGATTATCCACGATACAACTGTCGAACGATATGGAAGAGTTTCAAAAGAAATTAGTAGAAAGTGGTAAATTTTCTATTGACTCATTGTATAGAGCATTGATTCAACCTGATATTCCGGTCGATGATAATAGTAAAATTTGAAAAATAAAAATACCCCTAAAGACGAAGATATTCTCTTGGTATCTCCGTAAGGGAGTAATTCTTGCAAAAAAATAATCTTGTAAATAAGAATTGGCATGAAAGTACACAATGCATTTTTTCACCATGACAAGACAATCCGTCATTTATTCTTCCATTATAAATTTGCTCGCTCTATATATATGGTCATTCATCGAAATAGCCTCTGGTTTATCTGCCTCACGTTCGGTGGTCAATGTTTTTGATAACTGGTTGCATGAGATAGATGATAAATACATAAATTTGTTTAGGGTGTGAGCGCTTGCCATTATTTGGTCGCTATGGCTTTATAAAAATGACAAGATTTTTAATAATATTATGTGTTCTCCCTTGCAGATTATATATCGGGTCATGGCTATCCTTCCACCATGGACTATTCTCCAACGTATGGAAGTTTCATGACTTGTTTGGGGAGGGATGTACGAGATTGAAGGATATGTCGAGGGATATTTTCTTTCGATATGGATGGCTGCTGATTTACGGATTGATCAGCCATAACTCGAGGCCATTTATTTTCATAGAGTTTTTTGTAGTTGTAGTATACTTTCTTTTTTCTCCGGTTGTGTGGTAGTGTGGCTGTGTGCATCTTAGTTACTCAGCCGGGTATAAACATTACTCAAAATAATAAAAGCGCCAATTTCTAAAAAATAAAATAAAATAATAAAGCACCTATTGATCCTCTTAGTATTATTTCTAGAATTTCACATAGTATGTATCTTTGGGAATTTCTAAAGTGGATGGATCATTGAAGTGAACAGCGGGGGATGGTGGAGAGGTTGCTGAAGCAAAGGCTGGTCTTTGGGGACGAAGCATATTGAGGTCCGGTTTGGATGGAGTGGTTTCTCTTACACATGTAGTTTTTGGTATCTTGGTTGTTTTTAGTTCTAGAAAAAACCTAACTGAGAGATGTTTATGATTTGATGATGACCGGGAGATTCGGTTTTGCCTCTTGGTCATGTGAAAACCTCGTTCCATTCTAAGCTCTAAAACTCTAAAATTACACATTCAATTTTTAGTAACTTTGTGCCTAATCAAAATATGTTACACATTTTAAAATCCTCTACTTCTAGAACATGCATGCAAATCCATATCTCTACTTCTATCGCATTGAGCTAAAGTAACAATAAGAGATAAAAGGATGAAATTCTAACCTTTTAAAACCTTGGATTTAGGGGTTGCTAACTAAATCTTGACAAATCTTGAGAGAAAAAAGGACATGAACCCGGTTTGCTTCTTTGAGTAAAATGGCCACCATGGCTCGGGCAGTGCATACGAAGCTGCACTATATAGAGGACTAACTAGTCCCGAGTCGTGATACGACCCGGACTAATAGTCCCCGTAAAGTGCAGCTGGCCAGCTCGAGATAATTAGTCTCGGGCCGTATTCCGGCTCAGGGACTAGAGGTCCAGTCCGGCCCGAGACTAGTGATTATCTTCATTACTAGCCGTTGGAGACGTTATCGTCCCGGACTAGTGCTAGCACTAACCCCGATTCGTAACAAACCGGAACTTGTGAATGGATTGACTTCGAACCGAAGGGCTGTTTTCAAATAGTGCTATGTACACTCGGAAAAAATATCCTAATTCTTATTCTTAGATGGATGGATATCTTGCGGCGGAAGTAGTACAAAACAGGAGAGGGGCTTAACCATACAAAATGGATATAGAGCAAGGCATTTTCTAAAAATTGTGAAAGGGGCTCACGTGAATTGTAAAGTAGATTGGACGTCCAGAATAAGCCCGAGACATCCACATATATGTAGAGTTGGTTTTCCGTTTATCGTCCGGCCAAAAAGCTATCACATGAAAAAATTGATATTTGATTGGTCGCAGGTTTGATTACACAAAAAAGGAAAGGCTCTTGAGGTCGGTTGAGAGGCTCTCATTTATTTTATTACTATTATTATTTCAACATAGTGTCTAGCCAAATTCCGGATACTCAAAGTTACGTGCCAATTAATATCGTACTAGCAGCGAAAGAGAATATACGGCTCAGATGCTAGGAATCCTGTGATAAAAAAGGAGTAGTATACTAAAGTTTATGGCCAAATCACGTCTTACGATCGGTAGAAGGAAAAGTACAATAGCAATATCAGTTACCATCAACATTAAGCAACGTCTCAATAAGGCAGGACATGTACGAAATTCGGTCAGTAATCAAAAGAAAATCCCAGCAAATCCGGCCTATGACGAGTAAAAACGGAAGTATCTGCGTTAAAATGGAAGCCAAAACCAATGGGGTAATCAATTAAGAATTTCTTCGCAACAGCTAGGTCGGTCACGTCCGTCGCCTATATAAGGCCAAGCTTCGGCACCACGCCAATTAATCCATCAAACACACAGAACACATCGTACGTACTGGTTGCAAGAAAGAAGCAACGAAAGAGATCGATCGCTAGAGCAATAATGGCTTCGACGGTCAATGGTGTCGTGGCCAAGGAGGCGCCGGCAAAAGGGGCGTATGTGAGTTTCCTCGCCGGCTCCGGTGACTATTGGAAGGGCGTGGTCGGTCTGGCCAAGGGACTCCGTGCCGTCAAGTCGGCCTACCCGCTGGTGGTGGCCGTGCTTCCCGTCGTACCTGAGGCGCACCGTCGCACCCTGCTCGACCAGGGTTGCGTTGTCCGTGAGATCAAGCCCGTCTACCCGCCGGAGAGCCAAACCGAGTTTGCCATGGCATATTATGTCATCAACTATTCCAAGCTCCGCATCTGGGAGGTACACACTTCCTTCTCCTGGACCTCTTCTTCTTGGATCGGTAGATCTTGATCTGTTCATTAATAGTTTTTGGTAATTTCTTTATCTGGAAGGTACTTAGTGCTAGTTGGTCTGTTGTTCTATTTCTTCTTACATTGATGTTTAGTTGTTGACGATGATGATATCTTGTGTGGTGTAGTTTGTTGAGTATGAGAGGATGGTGTACCTCGACACGGATATCCAGGTGTACGACAACATCGACCACCTGTTCGACCTGGAGGCGGGTAGCTTCTACGCCGTCAAGGACTGCTTCTGCGAGAAGACGTGGAGTCACACGCCGCAGTACAAGATCGGCTACTGCCAGCAGTGTCCAGACAGGGTCGCGTGGCCTGAGCACGACCTCGGTGTGCCCCCGCCGCCGCTCTACTTCAACGCTGGCATGTTCGTGCACGAACCCAGCCTCGCCACCGCCAATGCCCTCCTCGACAAGCTAGTCAGCACCGATCCAACCCCGTTCGCCGAGCAGGACTTCCTCAACATGTTCTTCAATGATGTCTACAAGCCCATCCCGAACGTGTATAACCTCGTTCTAGCCATACTGTGGAGGCATCCCGAGAACGTCGATCTTGCAAAGGTCAAGGCTGTCCACTACTGTGCTGCGGTATGTCGTCCTTGTCATCTTCCTTGAAAACAGTTAATTTTTTACTCATTGTTTTATGTGATTATGAAATCGATGTTCCCATGTAACGACGAGCATGCAGGGTTCCAAGCCATGGAGGTTCACTGGTGAGGAGGCCAACATGGACCGTGAAGACATCAAGGTGCTTGTGAAGAAGTGGTGGGACATCTACGAGGATGAAAGCCTTGACTACAAGGGTGACATCGCCGGCGATACGACCAGCCCACCGCGTGCGGCTATGTCCGAGGTCGGCACCGAGTACTCCCTGACGCCATCTGCCGCTTAAGCCTAGTGCCCTGCATGTCGTCCTGTTGGCACTAAATCAGGCGTCAATATTAGGAATTCTACAATTAGAGATTTTCTTCCAAAGGAATTATCTATCGAGTCGATTTAGGTGTGGTCTACACGTACGGTTTGGTGTTGTAGATCGATCACTTTAATGGTGTGGTTTTTGGTTTGCTAAAAGACAAGTTTGCACAAGTTTACCACGTACTATTTTTTACCCCATACGTGCATGCATATGCACAAGGCTGAAACGTTTTGGAACTGAAAATTTTCCCCTAGTTAGATGATGTCACCTTTTTTTTTTTGCGAAAACATATGATGTCACCTTCTGAGTGTTCATTCATCTGTTGCTGAGTTGCTGTTAGTTTTCTGCTGAGTTCTTTGTGTGTGCAATCAAACGTTTTACAGTGCCAGCGAGCATTTTGTTAACTCAAAGCCCAAAACTATGATCGATTATGCTTCGAGGCTAGGATCCGGTTGGCCGGCGCGTGTCAACCCTACTCGCCTATCCCGGCTGTTTTATCGTCATCGCATTACTTGATCAACTCCTCCGCCGCTACTGGTTTTCATCACCGTCAGACTTCCTTGCCTAACCTTAAGCAATGCCGTGATTGTCATTGTTCTCACACGCTCTGGTTCTGGCAAAACTAGAGACGTGCACCGATTTCTAATCGAACTCTGCATTATCTCTACAAGAGGTATTTTTACCCTGCCAGTCATCTATCTCAATACCTATTGGAAAAGGATACTACTCCCCCGAGGGATCGATCCCTGGGTCGTTCCTCCTTGCTCCTGCACACGCGTAGGCAGGGTCCACCACGCGCTTTCATCTCCGCTCGGTATCTTTCTGCTGCACACGCGCTGACCTTTCTTCTCCAATCTCGGTAGATTCGCTGCCGTCGTGCCGCCACCCGCCACACCCACCCCCTAGCTCCGGCCGCCGCGCTGCCACCACCCGCCCTTGCAGCTCCGGCCGCCGCGCCACCACCCGTCCCTGCCTGCAACTTGTCCATTGCCGGCCTCCACACAAGCACGCCCACGCCGCGCCATGGATCAGTTAGCACCGCTGCCTCTGCCCACCGCACGTGCTCTGGCCGGAGCCGTCGACGACGACCCTCTTCCCATGAGATCCGTCTACTCCACCGCTTCTTATGGCACCGCCCATCTCTGTAGCCTTTGCTACAGTCGTTTTCCACGTATGAGTCATTGCTACATGCGGCACTAGGCACTGCTACCTGCGGTGAACGGCGCTGCTACATGCAGCTTTCTGGTGTGCTACCCGTGCTACCTGCGGCGAGCGACGTTGCTATAATGCCATATTTGTTTTTGCTACAAATGTTCCTCATTTTTGCTACAAGTGTTTGCTACGCGAGGTCTCCAACGAAGTCTCCGATAGATATTAAACTTTTTTGCTACATCTTTGTTCTAGTTTTGCTACAATAGCGTAAAGTTTTTGCTACAAGGTCGGAGAGGTCTCTCCGGCGAAAGTCTCCTGCGAAGTCGGATTTGCTACATTAGTACAAATTTTTTGCTACATAGTCTCCGGCGAGATCTGTCTTTTCTATTGTCTCCCGAACCGTTTTCTGCTACGTGTAGCAAAAGTGGTACTATTTATAGCAAAAGCGGGTATGTTTGCAGCAAAAGCGGGATTTTAGGGTTTTTCTAAAAGACATGTGTCAGCAGGGTGACCCAGGGGATTTTGGGGAATTATCCCCCGGGGGACGCGTAGTACGACCCATACCTATTTGCCCAAGAGGCTCAATGCAACATCCATCTTCTTTGGTCCGTAACTACCAAGCTCTCTCCTTGATGAGACAACGGCAAAACCAATCTAGGGTTCCTTACCTTCGCCGGCGACGCTACTGGTCCATCCCTCCTCCGGCTGTTCTAAGGCCTTGGAGGTCTCAGTGTTTTGTTTAGACTATTTTCAGCGTCTTTTTTAGGATGTTGAGGTGACAGCTATGTCCTAAAATCAGAATAAGCTCCTTCCCGCCCTATCCTCGCCCCGGTGGTGCTTCTAGCATTGACGGATGGCATGTGGAGTCGTGTTTCCGACGGATCCCTTGGGATCCATTCTTTTTCGTATTTGTTGGTGTGTTTTGAGGTTAGTCTCTTCCAATCTACGTTGGTCATTTTTGGCGAGGGTTGCTGCTCTGGTCCGCTGGTTCTTTGGGATTTAGCACGACGACTTCCCGTCCGTCTACTACAATAATCTTTGCCCGACTCCGATGATGGAGGGGTGAGGGCGGCGGCGCGCCTTTGGCTCAGGCCTGTGTTTATAGTCATCGCTAGGTGGTCCATTGACCTATTTGTAAATTTTATTACTTTTAGGCTCTTTGTACTGCAGTTGATGATTATTAATAGATCGATGAAATTTTGCAAAAAAAAATGCATCCACTCTGAGAAACCGGCTACAGAGTCCACTCTTGTGCGTCCATCCAAAAATTAACATGGCATTGGTGCCTCAAGGTTTTGAAAATACCGTTAGATGAAATTTGTGAATGAAGATCATGTCGTGTCCACATGTAAATATTAAATATTTATTGAGTAAATAGTATCACAATTCGTATCATGTAAACAAAAGGACATCCTTTGTTATAGGTCAACAAAAGGATACGTATAAGTGGGAGGCAATTCCACATGGTCGAGAAAATTGCAAAGACCCACCGCATTTGGGTCAGACGTGGCAAAAAAACAGCGGGATACAGATTTCTGAAAATCACCACAGGGTTTCTTTTCTCTTTTGTTTACCGTTAGCACAGCCGCCAATCCCTGTTTAATCCGAACTCTTGCGCCCTTGTAATTATGCAGTCCCTTCAGTTGATACTTCGGAGTTCCAAGAACTTTGAGGCCGTTTTCGTGCCCACTGTATCTTTCTGTCCGATGTTGGTTTGATCTGGTTGATGCGAGATCCTTCAGGCATAGTTTTAAAAACTGGACCGATTTATTGGTTAAACCGAAAAAACCCATAACCAGTGTCCTCAGTGGTTTGTTAAGCGCACTGAACCACCCTGAACCATAAAAACCGTTCAAACCATGGTTGAACCGATGGTTCTCTTGAAAACCGCCCTAGATCAAACCGGTGAAAAACCACTAGCTTGAGAAATTAAAGGAACAAGCTCAAGAGTCGATCCTAAGACCTCTCAACTCATCGCTAGATGACGATTGTTGGGCTAACCAACTGGGCCAAGATGTGTTTCTACCAAAGTTCTTCACATATATGGATTAAATATTTCCTTATCCTTACTAAAATCATAAATTCCCCTCATTACTTTTCCTTAATAAATCAGCAAGTGAACCGGTTTGAATGGGCGGTTTAACCAGTGAACCGAGGGTCTCGCTGGTTCGGTCACTGGTTCGGGTTTTTAAACTATGTCTCCACGTCGTCCCACTTCAGTCGCTATTTGGGAACGTGCACGTGTCCTTACACGCTGTTGACGGTGTTGAAGTGTATAAGTGAATTATACTAACCCTTTCCATCAGTTCGGACTTTTGGTTGCATTGGCTAGTGCATGAAGCTTGACATGGTATCAGAGCCTAAGGTCTCGAATTCGAGTCCTGGCTTTCGTAATTTATCCTAAAATTACTGTTGACCCCTCTGTGTCCACGTATAGGCCTCCTGAGTCATACGTGAGTTTCGCGCGCCGTCGCTCTCTTCCGGTTACACGTGCTGATTCTCCCCGTCACACGTGAGAGGGGGTGTTGAAGTGTATAAGTGGATTGCACTAGCCCTTTCCATAAGTTCGGACTTTTGGTTGCGTTGGCTAGTGCATAAAGCTTGACATGGTATCAGAGCCTAAGGTCTCGAGTTCGAGTCCTGACTTTCGCAATTTATCCTAAAATTGCTGTAGACTCCTCTGTGTTCACGTATAGACCTCTTAAGTCCTACGTGAGTTTCGCGCGCCGTCACTCTCTTCCTGTTGCACGTGCTGACTTCTCCCCGTCACACGTGAGAAGGGGTGTTGAAGTGTATAAGTGAATTGTACTAGGCCTTTCCATCAGTTCGGACTTTTGGTTGCATTGGCTAGTGCATGAAGCTTGACAGACGGATCACTGCACGGTCAATAATTTTGACTTATGGGGTTGGATACGAAATTAAGTGATGGTTTGGTTCAAAACGTGTCAAATTAGTGAGTATATATATATTTCCTTAGCAGATTAAATAGAATGCGCTGTTTGTGCGCCATTTGATGAATCATTGCATCTAAACAAATTAAATGTTCATAAAACTTCAAAGTAATCACGGTACTTGTGTCGAATTATGAAACGGCAGCAACTTAGGTTGAAACGTCCTGGCTTGGAATGGCCGGTTGTTGACATTGTCAACTTAAATGTTGATGCTTATTTTGATGATTCGGCCAAAAGTGGAGCATCTTGTCGGACCATCCAATCTCTCGGGACTCCAAAGAAATTCTAATTTCCTACACCGTCCATTTACTAATATAAGACGTTTACCAATCTTATTTGGCTTGCTAAAACATGTACTCCTTGAAAGTTGGAGTAAACCGATTGTAGGATAAGTATTGGATCGTAGCTCTCAGGCCTACGTCCGTGTCATGTATATATGTCAGGTTAGGAGACAATACAAGATAAGTTATCTATGGTCGGTTATAGAGTCCGAACCGTGTACATGTAGAGTCAGTCTAGCTATACAATATGTAGTTTATCACCCTCTCTCAATCTCAACAGGGGTACTAAGCTACAGAACTGAAATAGTGGAAACGGTAGAGCTTTAGTGAAGATATATGCTAGCTGATCCTTGGAAGATATGAACCGAATCTGCAATGGGCAACTCTTTCTCGAACGAAATGAAAATCCACCTCAATGTGTTTAGTACGAGCATGAAATACTGGATTTGAAGAAAGAAACGTTGCTCCAATGTTGCACACCATAACACTAGTGGACTTTTCTGAGAAACACCAAGTTTAGCTAAGAGAGCTTGTATCCAAATCAACTCTACGGTAGCATTAGCAAGTGCTTTATATTCAGACTCCGTACTGGAACGGGAGACGGTAGCCTATTTTCTAGCACTCCATGAAATTATGTTACCTCCATAAAATATAGCATATCCCCCGTTGATCGCCGATCATCAGAGTTGCTAGCCCAATCCGCATCAGAAAAAGCTGAGAGTAGATCAGGAGACAAGACAGGTCGCCTTAACAATAGACCATGTGACAAAGTACCATGGACATACCGAAGAATCCGTTTGACCGCAGCCCAGTGAGTAGATCGTGGAGCAGACAAATACTGACAAACCTTATTCACTGCAAACGTAAGATCAGGCCTAGTCATGGTAAGGTATTGCGAGTAGAATCCTCTGTGGAAAGAAGGGTGCCATCCATAGAGCACAACTTGTCAGTAGAAGACAAGGGCGTTGTAATCGGAGCACACTTCAATAGACCAACACGTATCAGAAGCTCAGAAGCATACTTATGCTGACTCAGATGAAGGCAACCAGGAGAGCGCTTCACCTCTATGCCAAGGAAAAAATGCAACTCTCCAAGATCTTTAAGCGGGAAGGAGAATCCAAGCTGATGAAGAAGACGATCAGTAGCTGTGGTAGAGGAGCTCACCACAATAATGTCGTCGACATAGACCAACAAGTATATAGTGATTTCAGGTCTCTGTAATATGAAGAGTGATGTATCAGCAGTAGGCGCAGCAAACCCAAGACCATGAAGAACAGAACTCAAGCGTGCATGCCAGGCACAGGGAGCCTCTTTCAATCCGTAAAGAGCCTTGTCAAGACGACAGATGTACTCAAGACAAGAGGAATCCTCAAAGCCAGGAGGCTGTCGCATGTATACCTCCTCTTCAAGAATCCCATGCAAGAATGCATTCTGAATATCCAGCTGTCTGAGATACTATCCCTGAGTAAGAGCCATGGATAGTAGAAGACGGATCGTAGTGGGCTTGGCTACAGGACTGAATATATCCTCATAGTCAAGTCTGTATCGTTTCTTAAAGCCTTTTGCAACTAAACGAGCCTTGTATCTCTCAATAGTGCCATCTGACTTCTGTTTAATTTTGAAGACCCACTTACAGTCAATGACGTTAATACCATACCGGGAAGGAACAAGCCGCCATGTCTTGTTTGCTTGTAGTGTAGAAAATTCAGTCTTCATGGCCGTACGTCAGTGTGGACTTGTCATGGCCTCTTGATGATTACGAGGCTCAGTGCGAACAAGATCAGTCACGCGAGATGTAGCCCATGCCACTGTACCATCTGTTCGTTGCTTGGGTTGTCGCACACCACGCATCAGGCGAGTGGTGACACCAGGAGACGGAGCAGGAGGTGGCATGGGAGTAGGGGACACGGTAGGTCCTGGCGACGTGGAGGACGACGCCGTCCCTAGCGACGTGGATGGGCCAGCAAGGCGTGGCCCAGCCAGAGGAGAACCATGTGGATATGGGTCGGGGCTAGGGTCGCCGAGGCCGGCCTGGGATGCATGGCCAGCGCCACCGCCATGCATGGAGGCAGCGTGATCGATGTGATCACGTTCCACACGATCCGGCTCGTCATCGTCGAGTAGTTCAAGACGAGCACCTCTTCCGATACCTGCACCATGGTTAGGCAATAGAGACGGGGTATATGCAACATCAACAAATTGTTCAAAAGATGGAGGAGTATCGGAAGTGGGCGGTATGGTGGAGTGTTGGGCTAAGTGAGAGAAGGGAAACACTGTTTCGTCAAACACGACGTCACGAGAGATGTAGACTCTATTGGTAGGAATATGTAAATATTTGTATCCTTTGTGAGCGGAGCTGTAACCAAGGAACACACACTGCTTGGAGCAAAATTCGAGTTTGCGTTTGTTGTAGGGTCGGAGGTGAGGCCAACAAGCACAACCGAACACTTGAAGGTATAATCGGGTACCTCGCCAAGGAGACGCTCAAGCGTTGTTTCCATGTTAATAACATGAATAGGAAGACGATTAATGAGAAAGCAAGCCTTGGAAAAAGCATCACTCCAAAACCTATATGGGACAGAAGCATGTGCTAAGAGAGTCAAGCCAGTTTCGACGATATGTCTATGCTTACGTTCAACAGTGCCATTTTGTTTATGTGTATGTGGGCAAGAAACTCTATGAGAGATGCCTAGGTCAGTAGAAAAATTGTTTAGCCGGTGGTACTCGCCACCCCAATCCAATTGAACATGTAGAATTTTCTTATTTAGGAGACATTCAACATGCTTTTGAAACTGAATAAAGACATGAAACACATCTGATTTTTGTTTGAGAAAATAGAACCAAGTAAAGCAAATGTAGGCATCAACAAAGCTAACATAATACTCATGTCCACTTGTAGAAATAGGAGCAGGACCCCAAACATCTGAATATATAATCTCCAGAGGAGAAGTAGTAACACGAGTGGACAAAGAAAAAGGTAATTAATGACTTTTGCCTTGCTGACACGCATCACACACTATATCTTTATTAACTGACACTGAAGGAAGCTCATGATGATGGAGCACATGCTGAACTATGGGGGTGGCTGGATGACCTAGGCGTGAGTTCCACTGCTCACGGGAAACTCTGACACCACTGGAAACTTGTTTGGCTAAAGACTCATGGACGTTGTAGAGGCCACCACGGGTACCTCCACTAAGAAGAACGTTTTTCTCCAATCCCGATCCTTAATAAGAAAATACCAAGGGTGAAATTCAAAGAAAATGTTATTATTACATGTGAATCTTTTAACTGATAGGAGGTTACCAGTAACAGATAGAACATGTAGGATGTTAGGAGGTTACGAGTAACAGATGAAACATGTAGGATGCTAGGATGTTACGAGTAACAGATGGAACATGTAGGATGTTTTTAAGATGGAGTGGATGTGATGATGACGGAATAGTAGAATGTCCAATATGTGTAATGCGCATACCTGCACCGTTTGCGGCCTGAACCTAGTCCTTACCATAGTAGGGCTCCTGAACGTTGAGCTTGGCGAGGTCGTTGGTGAAGTGGTTCGTGGCCGATGTATCCGCATACCAAGTAGGATCGATCAGGTAGGACGGTGTAGTGTCGTATTGAACGTTGTTGACGGAGCGGGAGTTGTTGGTGGTGACGTTGTTGGAGGTGCGAGTAGTGAACGCAGCTAGCTGGCGTTCCTTGTACCTGCCATCATTGCCAGCTCCGAGAAAATCAGGGGCATAACGCTTGAAGTAGCAGGAGGCCACGTGTCCGACCTTGGAGCAGATCTGGCACACGGACCGACTTCCACCGCCACCAGAAGAACCGCCACCAGAGGAGTTCCCACCGCCTCTTGAAGATCCATCGTCGCTGCGCTGGTTGGAGGGCAGGCTAAATGGTGTGTAGGGAGGCGGCAGAGGTGGCGGGAAGGCACCACCGCGTGTTCTGAAGTTGACGTTCGCCATGTGCACGTCCGCGCCGATCTCAGCACGCCGCGCGTTCATGCGCTGCTCGGCGCCAATGAGCTGTGCATAAACATCTCGAACAGGCATAGGGTCGCTGAGAGCCCGAGCCGAGACCATCTGGATGAGCGCGTCATAGTCACCATCGAGCCCTGCACACAAGTAACCGGTGAATTCATCAGGGCGCAGGGGTTGGACTATGGAGGCCAGGACGTCAGCCATCGACTTGATCTCGTTGAAGAACACCGAGGCCGACTTGTCGAGCTTCTTGGCCTTGTTGAGCTCGCCACGGATCTGCATCGCTCGTGCAGTGGACTGCGAGGCGAAGCTGCAGCCTAGGGTTTCCCACACTTCCCTGGACGTGGAGACCATCGTCATCATCCTGAGAACGCTCTCATGAAGGGAGTAGACAAAGGCAGAGAGGATCGCCTGGTCCTGCTGATGCCAAGCCGAGAACTGCGGGTTGGGGATGGTAGGAGGAGCGCCGGTCGTCGCAGCCGCAGGGTTGGGGATCGTGCTCGACGGGCATGGGAGAGATCCATCAACGAAACCAAAAAGGATATTGCTCTGGAGTATGGGGACAACCTACGTCCTCCAATAGATGTAATTGTTGGGGGTGAGCCTGACGGTAATCTGGTTCGTCAGGTTGATTGGTGAGGATGGGATCACCGAGGAGGCGGAGGCGGCGCCCGCCGTCGAGGTCGTGGCCTTGCGCAAACAGACCTGGGAAGGCGGAGCTGTAGGCGCTGGAGGAGACGCCCGAAGTAGCGCTGGTAGTCATGGCCGGCGGCGGCAAGGGAAAAGGCGGCGAGAGGAGGTAGGGTAGGCGGAAGCGGAAGCGATCTAGGTCAAGCCGTCAATGTTGGCTCTGATACCATGAAAGTTGGAGTAAACCGATTGTAGGGTAAGTATTGGATCGTAGCTCTCAGGCCCGTGTCATGTATATATATCAGGTTAGGAGACAACACAAGGTAAGCTATCTATGGTCGGTTATAAAGTCCGAACCCTGTACATGTAGAGTTAGTCTAGCTATACAATATGTAGTTTATCACTCCTTTATATTAGTAAATAAAGGAAATACTAGTTTTAGGTGTTTTTTGTTCATTTCGTGCTCACCCCATTGTAATTAGGTGGTGTACTTCTTTCCTTAGGACAACAGTTACTCTAGTGGTATAATTTTTTGTGGCAAAACTTGATGTCATTATACTTGTTATCAAAAGCACTTACCTAGGATTCTCATTTTGATCACATAAATTACATATTAGTACCTTAATAATACACCAACTAATTTGAAACGGATGGGAGTATATGTATTCACGTTGATTGTTTATAAATAAAGTCCGAGTGCTAATTTTCTTATCGTGTTTCCTTTTTCTGCTCCCCGTGCTTCTTATTATTCGTCACATCATTTTCCTTTTAGAAAAGAAAGCCCTTTTATTTTCTGGTTTTCCTAATGTTGGTCAATATTTTACTCTACTAGGCTACCACATCCGTGAAACCGCTACGTTGCCAGGACACCGTTAGAACATCCTTCGATAGTTCTTTTTCTTACGAAATTCCACCTTTCTATTAATAATCATCAATATCACTATAAATAGTTCTAAAGTAACAAAAATATAAATAAATTATTGGACCACCTAGCAACGACTACGTACACTAGCATGAGCCAAAGGCATGCTGCTGTCATCGCCCCTCCATCACCGGAGCTAGGCAAAGCTTGTCATGGAAGAGCTTGTTGTAGTAGACGGATAAGAAGTCATTATGCTAAAACCCCAAAGGACAAACTCACCAGAGCAGCAACCATTGCCGAAAATGACAAATATAGATTGGAAGAAATTGACCTTCAAACCACACCAACGAATACAAAAAAGACCATATCCCAAGAGATCTGACGGACTCCATGCGCCCTCCGATGATGTTAGACGCACTACTAGAACGAGGATATGATGGAAAGACCCTTATTCTTGCTCCAGGATATAGCCACTGCCTCCACGTCCTGAATTTTTTTTGAAAACAGTCTAAAAAAACATGAGACCTCCCGTCGGCGAGGGGTCATGGTCCGCCACGCCTCCAAGACCCTAAGTCCACCGGAAGCAAGACGGACATGCGGCATCGCTGGCCGAGGGAAGAAACCCTAGATTGGTTGTTTAGCCGCCGCCTCCGAGCGCCTCCTGGTCCTTCCATAGTTCAATGAGCGAGGTAAATGACCAAGTCTTTACGTTTTTTTTTTTTGAAGGAAGTCTTTATAGTTTTGACACTTGAAAGATAAATAATTTGATTATGATATATTCGAGTTGAGTGACGAAACTTAGACTAAGGTACGTAAAAAAGATCAATAACATAATTTCTCATTTACATGCGTTATATGGATTATGGAGTGACTTGAAACAACAATGGTTGAACCCGACATAGTATTACTAAATACCATTTTTTAATTTCAAAGATCACGAAATCCATACACACGTAGTACTATACCAGACGCACATGTACGTACGCACACAGTACACCACCGCAGTACGTACGTGATCAGTGTCACGCGCGCGTGCAGTTTTAGCTTATTTCAAAGAAGCAGAAATTAAGCAACGCATGCCTGCATGTCGCTCTAGCTTATTGGGAGTCTATATACGTACATAGTAGCTGCTCATGCCGGCATGCTCTTCGCCGATGGTTCGACGAGATGTCAGTTGCATGGTTACTTAGTTGCAGTAGTGGTTCTGGACAGGCATCCTGTACTCCTGGCGGTGCGCCCCGCCGGCGCCGTAGCTGGCCTGCTTCTGCTCGCGGTGCTCGTGGTACGCGTAGCCGCCGGCGCCGAGCGCCGCCGCGCCCGCCAGGCCGGCCTCGATCTTGTGCTTCTGCGCGTGCGCCGGGTCCTTCTTCGCCTCGTACCCCTCGTACAGGGCGAAGGCGCCCGTGGCCAGGGCGCCCACCTCGCCCATGCGCTCCCGGTTCTTGTGCGTCTTCTCCTCCTTCTTGTAGTACCCCTGCTGCATCTGCCCCTGCGCGCCGCCGTAGCACTCCTCCTCGGTGCTGGTGGAGTAGGACATGGCCCTCCCGCCGCCGTGCCCGTGGCCGTGCCTGCCTCCCTCGAAGCACTCCACGTCGGTGGTGTTGGTGTACATGTTCATCCCGCCGTGGCCGTGCTTTCCGGCGTCGTAGCACTCGTCGGTGGTGGTGTTGGAGTACATGTTGGTCATGCCGTGGCCGTGACCATGGCCGTGGTCGTGGCCGTGGCCGTGGCCGTGTTTGGGAGCGTCGTAGCACTCCTCCGTGGTGTTGGAGTACATGGTCCGGCCGCCGTCATAGCAACCGTCGTTGTTGGAGTAGGACATGGTCCTGCCGCCGTTGTAGTAGGCCGCCATTCTCGTGAGAGACTAAGAGAAGATGGTGATCTTAGCTAGATGCAGGTGTGTTGATGCTTTGCTTGGTTGTGGCAGTTGTGTTGAGCAAGGGGTTGTATTTATAGCGTAGCCAGTGGCAGTGACAGGAGACGATGGACGGTGAAGATTGGAGAACATGCAAGATTCCATGATGATCGCCTCTATTATTGGAGCATCGTTTGGTTTTGTGATTAATCAATATAAAATTTTATTGGGTGTGCCATGAAAAAAATACTTCTTCCGCCCTGTCAGGATTTCATAGTTTCATAGCAAAGATTTTCAGCAGCAGTTTTTTCACCTCTGACAGGTGTTAATTATTACAACATCGCCTGATATGCAAAATTGTCAAGATTCTTGTGTGTCGCGTTGTTTTCACTCTTTGTGGAAAGAGTATGCGATAATTCGACAACTAGGAGCATTTCTCTTTTGCAGCACTCAGAAAAGTTATTCTTTTTATTTCCACTCATTTTAACAGACCATGCATACCTCTCCGGTACCAAAAGAAAATGTTCTCATCCAGATATGTAGGTTAATACATTTCTTGTGATAACGTTGTAATTAATCATTAGGGTGAGAATTTTTTAATTAACATGTATCAATAAATAAACATGAGATCGTTTTGAAGAAATAGATGAATAAGAGTAACTCTAAACAACCTATGTTGGTGGCTTGGATAGTGGGACAAAGCATGCAGAAGCATCAAAAGAACAAATTAAACATAATAAAACATTACTCCGAAATCACAACATCAGATGGTGTCCAGCACTACCAGTTGTAACGATTTTTTTGACAGAAATATCATTTGTTTGTCGAGAAACTAATTTAAAAGACATCTAATTAGTTAGAATAGTAAACAAAAGGATTAAATTTAGGTTGCACACACATTTACTTCAGTTCTCACCAGGAAAAAAAACTGTGACCATCTCTCAAGCCGACAGGGATATTTCTAGCACATTGCTTATTTGCTACTCAATCACATCTTTTAGGATAGAAAGATGCTGGAATCCACAATACCTCACATCGAAAGGGTGACCATGATAATTATAAATTAAAGGACGTTGTATACCCGGTTTCCTCCCTCACCTCCACCGTTGAGGGTCCCCTCTTCTTCATTAGCCCCTCTCCCTTTCTCCTCCAATGGTGTCGACGGGCGGAGTAGGGATGGCAAAGGATCCGGATCCATAAGTGTTTCTACTCATCATACACGATGACCGTTTATCATATATTTATATGGAGACCACACGCAATGCAAGGAACCCAAATAATATGCAATATATGAAAACATATATCTCTACTCCTACCACTCGACCCCTTAATAGAAGTTTAGATTACGTTTGAAGTCCTCAAATTCCCTTAGAGGCAATGACTTGGTGAATCCATCAGTGGCTTTGTCTTGGGATGAGATAAACCTTATAGCAAGAATAATCTTCTGAGCAACAATTTCTCTCATAAAGTGACAATCCATTTCTGTAGGTTCAGTCCTCGAATGAAATACATGATTAGCACAAATATATTAGCACTCATATTGTTGCACCCTAAACTTGGGACCTCATCGATTTAAATCACGGATTACTTCTGCATTAGCATTTTTGAGGGAAATGTATTTTGTTTTTGTGCTTGATATACTCCAAGATATTAAATTTGATTCAAACAATATGGAAAAACAATCCAATTTTCATCATAAAAGATACGTATCCAAGTGGACATATATTGCATGAAGGTAAGACTGGTACCTAGGGTATTCTTCAAATAGAGCAATATTCTTTTGAGAGTAATCCAATGGACCATAGTGGAAGCATGTAAATAGTAACGTTCCTTATTAACCTAGAAGGAAATATGAGGGCTTGACGGTGTTAGATATTGTATCATAACTGAGCTATGAACCATCATATTTAAGTTAAGTTGGCATCTCACTTAATACTATCTGACCGGAAAGAAATACAAGACTCTCTGATGACCCACAAGTATAGGAGATCGCAACAGTCTTCGCGGGTAGTATTACCCAATTTATTGATTCGACGCAAGGGGAGCCAAAAAATACTTGCAATCCTTAACAACTGAGTTGTCAATTCAGCTGCACCTGGAAATAGTTCTTGCTCATAGAAGTTTATCAGTAGCAATAGTTTGTAGTAGCAACAGTAAAGCAACAGCAGCAGTAAAACAGGAGCAATAGTAACAGTAGTAGCAAACAGTAGGATATGAGTGCGGTAGGCATAAGGATGGATGGACGGGCGTTGCATGGACGAGTTAAACATGTAACTTCAAGATCAAGGGCAATTGCAGATAAATAAGATAAAGCATCCAAGTACTAAACAATCATAGACATGTGCTCCATATATAGTCATACGTGCTCGCAATGAGAACATGCACAACATATTTTGTCCTGTCAGCCTGTGGCAGCAGGGCCTCTAGAGAACTACTGGCAATTAAGGTGCTCCTTTTAATAAAGCACCGGAGCAAAGTATTAACACTCCATGAACACATGTGATCCTCACAGCATAGCCATCCCCTCCGGTTGTCTCAATTTCTATCACTTCGGGGCCTTTGGATCCAGACAATGATATGTGTACACAACTTGCAGATAAGATCACAAACAATACTATCATAATGATTCAATAATAAGTTCAGATCTGAGATCATGGCACTCGGGCCCTAGTGACAAGCATTAAGCACAACAAGTTGCAAAAAAGTCAAATAGCACTAAGAGATACTAGGCACCATGCCCTAACAATCTTATTCGATTACAAGATAGAAAACATCCAATCCCTACCATCCCCATAGCCTACAGCGGGGGATTACTCACTCATGGATGAGGGAAACAGTGATGGTTGATGGAGAGACGTTGGTGATGACGATGGCGATGATCCTCCCCAGATTCCCCATCCCAGTAGGGTGCCAGAACGGAGTTTCTGGTTCCGAATCGCGGCTTCTGGTGGTGGTAGTGCAGCGGAACTCTTTCTGGAAAAACGACGAACCCCCCTCGGTTTTTAGGTCAAGGGGCTTCTTATAGACGAAGAGGGAGCCCGAGGGATGGCCTGGGGTGGCCGCACCCCCCTAGGCACCGCTAGGCCTGGCCCGCGCCTGGCAGGGTTGTGGGCCCCCCAGGCCTCCACTCTGTCTCGTACTCTGGCTCCGTGGATCTTCTGGTGAAATTGGATTTTTAGCATATTTTTCGGGATTTTTCCTAATAGTTGATTTTTTCACAAAAACTAGACACCAAGGTAATTCTGCTGAAAACATCGTCAGTCCGTGTTAGTTGTATCCAAATCACACAAGTTTAGAGGAGAAACAATAGCAAAAGTGTTCGAGAAAGTAGATACGTTTTGGACGTATCAACTCCCCCCAAGCTTAGCTTATTGCTTGTCCTCAAGCAATTCAGTTAAAAATTGAGTGTGATAAAAGAACTTTCATGGACACATTTGCTTCATATGATGTATATATTCTCATCACAGGAGTAGATACTTAAACTAATCATAATAAGAAGTATGCAACTAAGTCTACTCAATAGTCATTGCAAGCTATGAAGAGAAACCAACTCAATAATAATAAGTAGCATGAAACATAAACATAAGCAACATTGCAATGCTCATAATAAGGTATGATAGAGTGGTATCTCTCTTGCCTTTGTTTCTAGAGAACAATATAAATGCCAAGGCACCTCTAAAGTTCACATGAAGACTAGAAGTAAAGATATCAGAGATATAAGCATCAAAGTCATGACATAATTAACCAAGTTTTGAGACAAACACAAGAATGACAACTATGCTCTCAAGAAGGTGCTCATAAAATAAGTGGTGACTCAACGAGGAAGTGAAAAGGTTTTGAAAAGGTTTGAAAGGCTTCCTAATGCTAAAAGGAAGGTACTCATTAGCTTTGAGCTCTCATTTCCCCTATCATAGGCATCTTCATATGGTTAAAGGTGAAAGTGAGGTCCAATATGAGTTATATGCTTGACAGACCATAAACTGGAAATCTCAAGTCCCTTCAGTACGAGGGCCGCTCCGCATGCTACTCAACTTTGGTTACCTGCAAGTTCTTGTCATTGTACATACATGCATATCATAGAGAACCGCCAACGGGGTACCCCTTGCACATGATACAGGAGCTATCCCATAATCAAAATGACAAGGCAAGCAGACAATAAGCATCTCAGCGATCTTTTTATTTACTATGTGCATAGCTTTTTATTGAGGATACTTCACAAAATGCTCACTATGGTGATGCTGCAAGTTTCCACCATGATTAGGCATGGCTTAGGCTAGTGGCCTAGGCGTTTCTCTAACACATATATATACTCCATGAACTCACAAGATCCCATTTTATTTCACACCGACAACATCCGCAAACAAAAGAGCAAGGTATCAACTGGACATGTATCCATAAGTGTTGAAAGCGTTCCCCGTGACAGCACGGTTTTGCTAACTCCTAGCCTATAATTTGCAAGCATATAACTTTCATGGACAAGTCACAATGGTTCAGGCTTATTAAGTACAAGGAATAAAGTGTGCCATCAAGTTGGTGAGAGCTTTACTAACTAACTTTCTCAAAACAGACAAACATTTTATTTGGAAAAAACAAGGCATATAGAATATGCACTGAAATAGAAAATGATGCTAATATGTAGGTATGGTGGACACTATTGGCAATATTGGTTTTCGGGAGTTGGATGCACAAGTAGAGCTCATACTTAGTGCAAGTGAAGGCTAGCAATAGAGAGGGAGCGACAAACGAGAGAGCAATAACTATCATAATCATGCTTGCAACAAAACATGACTAATTATGGCATAAAAATTATACAAGAACTCTGAGGCAAAATAAATCATCAAGGCTTACTGACTATTGTTTAGTCATATGCATGCGTGAGCATGTGCCAAGTCGATTCACATGAAACATTCAGAGGAGGATACCACAATATCATACCAAAATATGAATAAAACAATGCAAGCAAACATTCATATGACATGCTACAAACTATTAGCAAGATGGAGCTAATCACAAACAAGAAAGAACTACTAAGCTTCCATTAGTAACATACTCCTTACATGAACATACTAAGCATGCTCACCATGATGAGTATATGTAGAAAAATGAAAACAAATAGAGTTTGTTACCAGCCTCTTACCACACCTCAAGTTATCTTAATCTTCATTATTTCCCTTCACTTGTGTGACTTGAATAATAACATGAAACCAAAATCCACTGAGGACAGCTAAACCCTACAAAGAACTCATAAAACCAAAGAAGAACAACAAATATTTTCGGTGTGTTCGATTTTTCAAAGCAAGCAAACAAAGCAAAATCTTTTTAGATTTTTATTTAAGGCAAACCAAAGCTAAAAAGCAAAGAAACAAACCAAGAGAAACAACGAAAATATTTTTGGTATTTTTGTGTTTTAAGAAAGCAGAAACAAAAACCAAAAAGGGAGCGAAATAATGGATATACAAAGAACCGACGAACATGATATATAGATGAGTGTGATGTCGGTATAGCTCCCCCCAAGCTTAGGCTTTTGGCCTAAGTGGGGCTCAATAGTGCGAGTAGTAACCCCAAGATGGTGGGTCATCATAGGAATGATCATAGTCCGGCGCGTGCGATGAAGAAGAAGACGCGCCCCAATCAAAGCAGGGCTGCTGGTATGAAGACTCTCCCAAGTTGGAGGGCCGAACCAAATCATCTTCGGCATCCTCTCCAACATTCTCCTCTTGCTGGGAGAGCTCCGCCACGTATGTGTCAAACTCCTCCTCCGTGAGCGACCATCCTTGCCTGTTATCAAAATTAAACAAAGCAGGTGCAGGCAAATAAACTACTTTCTCAGTCCTACCCCCTCTCCAACCACGCTTGGCAAAAGATAGCTCATACGGTAAACTTCTCACAGTAGCCCCTAAAGAAACAAAATTATGCTGAATCATGGATTCAAGATCAAGCCTCTCTATGGGGAACCGATAATCTGAATGGTGAGGCTCTGAACCATGGAAAGCTAGCAACCTAAAAGCAATGAGACCTCCACAAATTCCACCCTTCTCGCGGTTAGTGGTGAGACGGTAAGCTATCAAAGCACCCAGGTTATAAGTTCTATCCCTATTCAAAGAATATGCGATAAAAACTTGATCAAAAGAAGATAACTTTCTAGCAATCTTTCTAACAAGAACACACTTGGTAATGAAGTAGGCAAAATATCTAATGGTTGAGAACTGAATGTTCCGAATTTTACCACTTCCCTTTGAGAAGTTGAAACATTGGCAAATCTCAGCATATAAATCCATAAGTAACTTGGGCCTCTCCTTGATCTTCTCACAAGATCCCCACTGAGGTACTCTAATTGCTGCACAGAAATCAGCAAAAGGCAGGTCGACAGCTATATTGTATATTTTATAATGGACCATGGGATTAGATGAAGACCAAGTAAACCGGAAGTCCTACACAACATCCATGGTTAGCTTAACATATTGAAGTGGTTCACCTTCAACAAAGTGTTCCACCCTACATTGGTAATCATAGTTTGGAAATCCTGAAAGATTCCCGCAGCTCTCATAAATTCTTGGCATGGATATATGGAAGGGAAGACTCCTTCCTCACGACGAACTTTCATTGGCTCAGGTACTATCAAGTCATATTGATTCTATGGGTATGCACTCATCTTCCTTTCTGAAATTTTTAGACAAACATCAAACCAAGTGATTTCCAAGTTGATAAATGATGAGAAACTACTATAGGAACTTGCTAGAGGGATACACATGCATCAAAATGAAATCTCTAAGCATAGAAGAAGCATGCAAGCTCACACAACTTATCACCTATAGAAGCAAAATACTCAAGATACAATCTACCAATCACAAATCTAATTGGACAAGCGGAGGAGGCACATACTAAGGAGCAATCCCTCCAAAAATCAGCAACAAAGATGGGCTGAGCAAGGAGATTGAAAATCGCGAGCACGAACAATAGGAACTCGAGCTTGAGAAAGTTTTCCGGTTTTTTTGGGAGAGAGAAAGAAGATGGCTAGGAGGATCCACCTTGGAGGGGCCCAGGTGGGCCACACCCCAGCCAGGCGCCACCTAGGGGCTGGCCGTGCCCACCAGGGTGTGGTGGCCTGGGGTGGCCCCCTGGGTCACTCCAGGTGTCCCTCTGTCTCTTTTTTCGAGGAAAAAATTATTTTGAATTTTCTGGAATTTTTCGAAAAACTTTATTTTTGGCCAATTTTCAGGGTATGAAAATTGATTTTCTCGTAGAAACAGTTTTTTTAGAAGAAGCAAAATAAAACCAAAAACCAAACTACATAAGTTCTAAGACACTCTAATAAGCAAACAACTAGCAAAACCAAAGCTAACAAGAGAAAAGGCAAAGACTAGGAAGGAGAAAAGTAAAAGAAAGCAAGTATAACCACAGTAAAAACATTATTTTGTTCATTAAAATCCTTTTGTTAACAATGTTGATCAAGTCTTGTTACCAAAACAATCTTATATGAAACAAACTTTGCATTCCACAAGGTGATTATGTTACCTCATACTTGATAGCAATAGTCTAAATCATAATAGTTTCAAAATTTTCTTGTGGAATGGGACAATAAATTTCTCCAACCTTGATGCCCACAATATTTTCAATGGAATTCAGGCAATATCTTCTAGCAACCTTCTTGGGGAAATAAATAGAATGCTCTTTGTCATTAATATTAAAAGTTACTTTTCCTTGATTACCATTGATGACAACACCTGCAGTATTAAGAAAAGGTCTCCCAAGAATAATAGACATATTATCATCTTCAGGCATCTCAAGCACAAAAAAATCAGTTAAAACCAAGCAATTATGAGCCACTTGAACAGGAACATCCTCACATATACCAACAGGAATAGTAGTTGACTTATCAGCCATTTGCAAAGATATATCAGTTGGTATCAACTTTTCTAGCTGGGGTCTCTTGTAGAGAGAAAAAGGCATAACACTAACTCCAGCTCCCAAATCACATAAAGCAGTTCTAACATAATTATTCTTAATAGAGTAAGGAATAGTTGGTATACTTGGATCACCAAGTTTCTTTGGAACCTTAACATTGAAGGGATAATTGGCAAGCAAAGTAGAAATTTCCTCATTAGGGATCTTCCTTTTATTAGAGATAATATCCTTCATATACTTTGAATAAGGAGGCAACTTAATAGCATCAGTCAAAGGAATTTGCAAAAATAAAGGTTTCATCCACACACAAAACTTGTTGTAGTGCTCTTCCTCCTTTGACTTGTGTTTCTTTCCTGGAAAAGGCATAGGTTTCTGCACCCAAGGTTCTCTCTCTTTATCATGTTTATTAGCAATAAAATCTTCTTTAGTGTACCTAGTATTCTTAGTGTGCTTCTCAGGTTCTTCCTCAACTTACTCCTTATCAGGAGCATCATTTTTATCATCACCACTCTTAGTTTCAGCATCAGAGACAGATATACTATTAGGATCTACAGTAGGTTCAACACTACTAGGAAAAAGGCTGTTCATGGCGCACCTGAAAAGCCCATCCGTGGCGCACTAGTGGTGCGCCACGGGCCTTGCGCTACGGCTATCTCCTAGCTGTGGCGCACTGCCTGGTGCGCCACAGTTATGTCGAGATAGGCGTAGCGCACCTGCTAGTGCGCCACGGATATGTTGGCAGGTGCGCTACGCCTTGGATCTTCTGTGGCGCATGTTGTAGTGCGCCACTAAGCTTCGCAGGTGCGCTTTAGTTGTAGTGCGCCACAGAAGTTGTGCCATGTGCGCCACGGGTGTCTTTTTTTTTAATTTCAGGGCCAGATGATATACAATACAGATTATATAGGCAGATATACACACAGATATAAGATATACAGTTATATATATAAATACACAATTCGCAAAACAAGATTAAAACAAATACATATAGATAAGTCTCATACATGAATACATAAGTTATACATTGTTTCGATCAAGTTACAAAGTAGTTGGTGACATGCGAATACATGTGTTGATCGAACAAGTTAGAGATCGGAAGCTCGCCTAGACATCTAAACTAGCTAGACACAAACACGGGATAAACAACCAAAGAAGATAAGCATGATCACCGCGATGAAGGTGTAGGTCTTCATCCGGTTCCTCGTCCTAACTCCCGCTAGATAGCGCGTGTATCTAGCTTCCACCTCCGCCATCGTGTTGTACCCTTTGTAGCTATTGCCGCTGAAACGGTGCACCTGTCTCCGGCAGTCTTCCCAATCATCGTAGACTCCGGGAACCCGTCCCTTGTACACGACGTACCACGTCATCTACAAGTTGATAATAATAATTAACCGATGATTGAAAAAAAACATATATAATTAAAGTCGCATATGAAGATACACTTATAGAAAGTACTCCTAAATTAAAAAGACCAAACTCAAAAAGCATGCCTCATATATAACTAGGTTGTTCGACACAGGAATATGCTACGATGGAATCGTCCGCCAAGTAGGATGCACAACACCTGGACCTGTGCATAGCACAAGGTGGACAATCCCATCGCAGCACATTCACATATATAGTGTGCCACGACATTTCAATCATTGGCATTATTCTCGAAAAAGACCAAAGTAACTCAAAAAGCATGCCTCATATATAACTAGCTAGGTCGTTGGACACAAGAATATGCTACGATGGAAGTGTTCGCCAAGTAGGATGCACAACACCTGGACCTGTGCATAGAACAAGGCGAACAGTCCCATCGCATCACATTCACATATATAGTGTGCCACGATATTTCAATCATCGACATTATTCTCAAAAAAGACAAAAGTAACTCGAAAAGAATGCCTCATATATAACTAGCTAGGTCGTTGGACACAGGAATATGCTACGATGGAACCGTGAGCCAAGTAGGATGCACAACACCTGGACTTGTGCATATCACAAGGCTCACAATCCTGTCATGGCACATTCACATATATATTGTGCCACGACATTTCAATCATCGGCATTATTCTCGAAAAAAGACTAATAAAGTAAGGGAAAAAAGAAGGACCAAAATGAGCAAAGGACCAAAGAGTAAGCAAAAAAACCAAGCATTGATTGATATATAATAATAATAAGCAAAAGAAGTAGGCGATGATTCATAAACCTAATAAGATAAGTATAGTAGCATGTACACTTGTCCACATACACACAAAGGTCATCTATAGTTTGTAACTACAACTAGGCCAACATCAAGCCTTCTGGCTCGGATTACGGAACGGGAGGACGCCTTGTCTCGTCATGAACTTCCTATAGTCACCTTGCATCTCTAGGCGATCTTCTATGTCACGGTTATTCGGGATATTTCCTCCGCAGAAGATCCCCCCCCCCCCCCGAAGTCATGACATCACGAAAGATGATTGCCCCAAACTGATGCTGGATGCGATACATCTCTTGTCTAATATCTGAATCAGTGATCTTGGCCTTTGCTTCGGCCCACTGTTTGAGATGATCTGGCAGCATAGAATTCTGCTGGTCAAGTAGGAACGCCCTCGTGTGATGGAGTGCGTAGTAGGCTTTCTTCTTACTATTTTCCGGCTGCTTCATGCAGGGGAACTCTGTTACGTGGTTGAGACGTGCCTGCCGAACTTGACCTTCGTACGCACGAAGGTGGTGCCTTCCGTCGAGGCATAGCCAGTGAGAGCATCATCCAGAACTTCTTTGATCTTGTCATAGTTTTTCTTATTTTCTAGTCTCCCCGAGTCGAAATACATGGCGTGGGAATGCTTCGGCGATAAGGAGATGAGCGTGCAGTGTTCATCTCTGCGCAAAAAATTCAAATGGAATGTGTTGGAAAAAGAATGATGATAATCTAATAAAGCCAATCGACGGTGGCGAGTGAATAACGACTTACTCAGGAAAGTAAGGTGCGGGAATGTATTCCTTTGTCTTGTTCACCACGAGGATTCTTTTTAGGTACGAGGCCACGATACCTCGTTCAGCGGGGGAACCCAAGCATCCGTCACGCATGTAGTAGGGGTCCACTATAGCGATGCCCGGTGTGTTCTCTCTAACGATCTACATGGCCAGGCTAAGAGAAAACAGGCGGACCATGGTATAGTGCAGCGGGTATAGGTGGAACATATTGAAGATGTCGTCGAACCGTAGGAAGAACAGATCCACAGGGGCATTGTCGACGAAGCCCAAGCCTGGTGGCACCTTAACCACGAATACCGGGTGCGAGGGATATTTCTTCGATAGAAGGCATCTCTCTATCGTCAGCACGCCATCATGCACACTCTGCAGTTCTGAACTGGTGAGCCTCCGCAAATTCTTAGGTTGCATGGGCTCACCCGCCACATGAATCCTCCACATAATACCCTCGGGTCTTGGTGGCCCGTCCCGAAACCTGATCAGATTCGTAGTTGACGCCACCGGCTAGCTCGGGCTGCTAGATTTTCTTTTCCTGCCCTTTTTTCCTTTTGGAGAGCGGGCAGGCACCGCAATCTGAGCACCGGCCGCCCTATGTAGTGTGTCAGGGCTTAGAATAAAGGGCCGGTTGGTTGTATCAGCTGGCTCTGTAAAGGCGCAAGCTGGAGACGTCTCCTGAGAACCAAACAGACGCTTGGTGATAGTGGCTTTCTCTGTGGGGCCACCAGCTAGGTCTTCGTTGCTAAACTGAGTGTTGAAGAAGTGATCATTCCAATCTTCGTCGTCCTTGGATGGATCCTGCGCCATGTGCATATCATCATCATGATCATCCGACCCACCGCGTGGAGGTGACGGCGAGGGCGGTAAGGTGGCCTTGCCACCGCTTGTCGCTGGCACGACAGGCGGTGCTGTTGTCTGTGGCGTGATGGCCCCCGCCGTCCCCAAACGGATCATGCTCTTTGGCCATTGCAAGAATAAGCCGAAGCAACTTCTAAGGACAGACGGCTCTTCTTCATCCGCTCCTGGGGGTTGAATAGGAGGTTCCAGGTCGTCGCAGCCCCTTAGCACCCGACTAATTTTAACCCTGTGCACCCTATCTGACATCGGCCTTGAGTGGAACGTATGCTGCAAGGGTTGAACGATGGTACCCTTGGCAACATCCCTCAGCTCGTTGTTCACATAGCATAAGAGAGTGCAAGGAACATCCGTCTGCGGAAAACATGTACGGCGTCATCAGAGATGCCATAAGAGTAATAGATGGCGTGAAAGGCGGTAAAGCAATTTGTTTACCGTGATGGCGTCGAGATCGGCTAATGTCGAGGCACCTCATACGGCGACGGGCGTGCAAGAGACGGAAGGGCTGCTTGATGGCGCGGTGCTGGCCGCCGGTGTATTCTCCCTACCGCCAGGTGCTTGGAGCTCCGATACCGCCGCGACGATGGTAGGGGTGCCACTAACATGTACTCTGGCGCCGCGGTGATGGCAGGGGGAGTCACCAACACTTGTGGCGCCGTGGTGCTAGCGGGCGGAGTCACGAACGCATAGTTCGCCTGATTCGTTGGCGCCGCGTTGTTCGAGTGGCTGCTGACCATGCTTGGAATCGGGCACGACCCTACTCGACCACCCGCACTCTAGTTCACTATTGACTCCACCAAGGTAGGCAGGAAGGATGTGAGGGTGATTGCCAGGTTGTCTTGGACGATCTGCGGGATCCGCGCCACCTGTTCCTTAAGTTCTTGAACCTCGTGGTTTTCCTCCTCGCTCCTTCCCGATGGCACCACATGCATCCTCGGCGGTGGACCATAATGATCCACCCAATTCTTACCCCAGAGGCCGGCCAGACGGCCAGCCGACGACGGCTTCTTCGTAACCGGCTCTATTTTCTTGGCCCGGTTCATCGCCCTGTTAAAAGGGTTATCCCACCGGGTGGCCGCCGTCGACCCCTGGGATGAGGAACCCTGGGATCCATGACTAGAAAAAATTTCCTCCTCCTGCAGAAGAAGTAATAGTGAATCGTTTAGATCATCGATTAGAATGCAATCGAGTTGATCCGCGGTAATTAGATTACTTACCACAATTTCCTCAAATTCCTTCACCGCAGGATCCGTGGTGAGTTGTTTGGTTTTTGGGTCCACATGGTAACGGGTCCTGATGAAGTTTTAAACCTGCCCGGGTTCAAATTTCGCAAAGGGGTTTTCTATCCCCTTGGATCTATACTCTTCGTCCTCCTTATTCCATTTGGCCACCGCGGTTCTGTATCCACTAGATCCGAGATGGTGATGACCTATATTCATCGCCTGCAGCACCTTTCCCCAATTACTATTGGCCAGGGCTCTTTCGGATTCACACCTCTCCTTGAACTCCCGGAACTGATCTTCGGTGATCTGCGGGTCAATCTTCTGGATCTCCTCGAGACTTTTGCCTTCTTTATAGATCTTCTTCTTTATCCAGGTTCTCCAGCTGGCCAGGGCGGTGCTCATCTTTGTGAGGGTGGATTTGTTTACTTCATTCCCATGATAATTTGTGTTCTGATACTTAGCGGGGAACTGCAGCTTCTCGAAGAGGAGTGTGCGCAAGTGGCCATTATCTTTATGTCAAAGATTCTCGGTGTTGATCGAGATGGTTGTCCAGGTGATCGCCGCCACTTTCCCACCGTACCCTTTCACGACAAGGGCGGGCTCCAAAGGAACCCCTGATGGGCTCACTTTGGTAATTTCCTCCCTGACGGTGCCGACCGTGTTCGGGCGTCGTTCCTTCGGCTTCTTCTTCTTAGAAGGATTGCTACCACTCCCTGTGCCCTCGCCGCCATCAGTGGTTTCATCACCCGCCATTCCTTCGGCTTCTTCCTCCGCGTCTTCCATCTCATCATCCTCGCTCTCTGAAGGATGGTATTCTTCATCGTCTTCTAGCCGGTGGGCCGCCTCCCAGAATGTCAATTGTTTATTCGGAGGTCTGAGTTCTCCTTTAGCGCTAATGCGCTTAGAACATCCAGCCTCGTCGTTGTCACACATCTTTGCACTAATAAAAAACAAATAATTGGTTAAATGCACGAAAAATCCGGCATGACCTTTGCTAATTTTCTTAAACTAGGAGTGCCCGATTTCTGCCGAAACAGAAGTTAATCAATATTCCGGCAAAAATCAGGACTCATTTCATACAAGAACCTGCATACACGACATAATAAAGTGCTTCGTACAAGCACAAGCACAGCCAGCACAGCCAGTACATTACCAGCACATATAGTTTTCCAAAGTACATTACCAGCACATATAGTACATTACCAGCACATCCAGTACATTACCAGCACATATAATACATTACCAGTACATTTCATAGGAAAAAATACATAGTGCCTAGATGAACAACAATGCCTACATTAACAGTTGCTTTTGGATTCTTATTTGGTGCTGAAAAGTTTCCCACAGAGGGGGAAGCAGAAAAGCCTACATCAACATTAAATTAATTAGCTGTCTATTATAGTAACTAATTGATCTCAACACCAAGCATACAGTTTATTTCTTCACTGAAAAGAAGAATACGTAGCACATGGTTAACTTTGTGGAAAATAAAATTACAAGAATATATACAACTCCATATCAAAACAGGTCTAAATACCCATCCTAGTGAATGTTGTACAACTCATTAAACATGATAAATCAATAAAACAACACTTAGGTTGGAATCAGTAAACTATTCATGCATAGGTCAACAACATTGCTCAATGGCAAGTATCAACTAATACAATATAAACATACACGTCAGGTCTCTAACTAAGGCCACTTGCTGTTATTTTGTAGCTTAGTATCCTCCAGCTAGTAGGGGAAAAATTGCTCTTAACAAGGAGAAGGTCCTGTTCCAAATAACCAGAACCTACTAAATCTATTTCTCCCCAACAATAAGCTGCGACAATTGACTCCGCTGATAAACATGCACAACCAATATTTTGGTTGTACTTGTAGCCAACAATCTCTTTTCATGGGACTGAATAATACTAGCAGCACGAAAAATTGATAAATCGAAGCATTTTAGTGCCTACGGAAGAGCAAACATCAAAACAGGTCCAAAATATTATCCATGTGGCTGCTGTAATACTATGAAAATAATATAACCGGGGATGTATTGCTAAAGAGTAGACATTTACATAGCAGATGGTACTGGTGTTTAAATCAGATCCAAAATATGAGAAACATGGTAAATTGGTGTTGCATCGGGATATGATCAACTACTCCAAATAAATCATGGCGAATCAAAGTTTATAGCTGCAACATAAGGTCTACATGTTCATCTGGATCTTGTAACTGGGAGAACTAATTAGCACATGACACAAATAAAAGCCCTAGAAACAAACCAAGAAATGAAGTAGGGATTTACTTCACTATGGCAGAACCACACTAGACAAAGACATGCATCAGCAGCATCAGGCTTAGGTCATCGGCTAGGTCTGGGCAGGTGTACCCACACGCCGCTCGGCTCTCGGTTCAGGCAGCGGGAAGGCCCGAGCAGCAGGCGCGTGGCATGGTCGCCACTACACAACCTCATTTTGGCATGATAGAAGGCTAACCTCTTAGCCAAGACAGAGAGACGAGCGAGGAGGAGCAGCCTAGAGGAGAGAGGGGAGAGGAGGGAGGTACCTTGCCAGCCGCCGCAGCCGTGTGTGGTCGATCCGCCGTCGTGTGTGGTCCAGCCGCGTCCTCCTCCTCCTGGCGTGTGTGGTCCAGCCGCGTCCTCCTCCTCGTCCTAGCGTGGTGAACTCCGACCTCCTCCTCCTGGCGTGGCGGCCTCCTCCTCCTTCTGACCTCCGGCGACGGCGGCGCGTCGATGGGGACGATGGGGATGGGGACGCGATGGGGACGATGGGGTTAGACGTGTGTCTGAGGATGGGGATCGAGGGCGACGGTTGACTAGTCCTACCCACTTAGGCATAGCGCACCCTGGCCAAGTGCTCTACGGTCGGTTATCCGTAGCGCACTTGGCCAGGGTGCGCTATGCCTAAGTGGGTAGGACTAGTCAGATAAGAGGGCTGCCACCCCCATAGTTGTCACTAGCACTACCTTATCCCACTGGTTCCACCCACTGCTCTAATCTAAACCTGTGAGCACCCAGGTTTGAATCCTGGTGCCCACCTTTTTTATTTTTATTTTAATTTTGTTTAAATGTTCCAAAAGATGCCCAAAAGTGGTGATATATTCCATAAAAATTTTGTTTTGTTTTTAAAATACTTTTAAATATTTCAAAAATGCCCAAAAGTGATAATATATGTCATAAAAGTGGTACAAATTAAATATGATTCAAATATGTCATAATAATTTGTCCATGTTACAAATATGTCATAATAATTTGTCCATGAATATTACAATCTTTTTCGACCACACGTTTTACAATATTTTTTGAGCTAGCATTTTACAATCTTTTTCCCTTCTTTGTCACGGTTGAATAATTTAGCCCCGGCACTTTAATGTTTCTTCTTTCGAATGGGCTACCTTTTTTGGGTAGGGTTGTCCTTTTTCTTCTTGTGATGTATGTTGCTTCGTAGTCGTCGTCATCTTCAATATTTGGATCGCCGTACTGGTCGAAGTCTTACTCGTTGGTGACTCCATCCATTCTGATGATGTTTCTTTTTCCTCTCCTCACGACAACACGGCTAGGCTTTGTCGGGTCAGTAATGAAAAAACATTGGTCCACTTTGGTAGCTAGTACCCACGGTTCATTTTTTACGGCCACGTTCGCACCGGCGGCCTTGGATTTGGCTGCTTCGGGTATAACCATGGTTGTGAAATACCGGTCTTCTCTTTCGACGCTCTTTGCCCATCTGACACGGAACATCGGCACCTTTTCTCCATAGTAGTCGAGCTCCCAGATCTCCTCAATTCTTCCGTAGAATCTTTCCTTCACGTTGTCATCGGTGTAGAATTCCGACGTTACACCTGAGTTCTGATAATCACACTTGTTGTCCTTTTCCTCCATGTAGAATGTGTAGCCGTTGATATCATACGCCTGATAGGTCACCAGGTTTTGCATCGGTCCCTGCGACAAGGTGAATATGATCTTTTCCGTGTCAGAAGAATGCGATCACGGGGGATTATCAAGGAGCGTCTGCCAAAACCAACGCGTGAAATCTGAGTTGTGCTCTTTGATTATTTCTCCCTGCGTCCTCTGTATGCCCCGGTCACTGTACTTCTTCTCGATTAACCTTTTGTGCTTATTTACTCAAGGATCGACCAGTTCTAAATGTTGTAGTGCGACGAGGTTTGCTCGATCAAAGTCTGCGCGTCGAAAGTCGAAGTCTGCATGCAGTATGCGACGACCCTCTCGGTGACCAGATCCATCGAGCTTGCCAAGGTGCCTGTTGACGGGAAGACCGACAGGGTTCTCGATGTCTAGATAATTCGTGCAGAAAGAGATGCACTCTTCGGCCAGAAAGCCCTTGGCTATGCTTCCATCTGGACGGGACCTGTTGCGAACGTATCCTTTGATGTGTCCATTCATCCTTTCGAACGCCATCATGCTGCGGAGGAACATCGGCCCGAGTTGGACGATGTCCTCCGCGACATGGACCATCAGATGCACCATAATGTCGAAGAATGCGGGTGGGAAGTATACCTCAAGCTCGCATAGTATCACCACGATCTCCTCCTGTAGCCTCCCGAGCTGATTCACGCCAATCGACTTCCTAGAGATGACGTCGAAAAACTTGCAGAGGCCAAATAACGTTTCACGGACGTGCTTGTCCATTATCCCTCTTAGTGCAACCGGAAGTACCTGCGTCATTAGCACGGCACAGTCGTGAGACTTCATGCCACTGAACCTCTTCTTCGCCTCGTCTAGGTATCTGCTTATCTTGCCCGCGTAGCCGTAAGGAAATTTGACTCCTAGAAGGCACTTGAAAAACTGTTTGATCTCATCCTGGCTTAGAGTGAAGCAAGAAGGAGGGCAGTAATATTCGTTCTTCTTGAACTTTTTACCCTTCCGACGACCTTGTGTCGTCTCTGACTCATGATCATCGTCATCTTCCTGATCATCAGGAGTAGTGCATCCTCCGTGAAGCTCCTTCCAGATACCCATGAATATCAAGTCGTGCCTTACTTTCGGACCATCTTTTGTCCTATCTGGCATGTTGATTATGGTGGCGATCAGACTCTCGCACACGTTTTTCATGATATGCATGATGTCGAGGCTATGAGGCGTGCGGAGAAACTTCCAGTATGGCAACTCCCAGAAAACAGACCTTGTTTTCCATACCTTCATCAGCGGCTTGTCTTGCTGCCTCTTTCGCTTCTTTCCAGGCTTATTACAATCTTTCCAGTTTTTCAGCAACTCTTCCACTTCTTCGTTGCTCCTACGCTCTGGGATTCCTCGGGTCTCGGATTAGCCATCGAACAGGTCTCCACGTTTTCTCCATGGATCATTCTTGCCGAGCCACCTCCGGTGCGCCATGAACACGGTTTTCGAAGACCCTGGATCATTCTCTAGTTGGACATAGCTTGTGTTATCCATGCACCTAACGCATGTGCAGAATCCTTGGATAACCTGCCCCGAGATATACCCGCAACCTGGATAGTCTTGCACCGTAGTGACCAACGCGGCTCTCATAGTGAAATAATCTTGTGCGAAGGCGTCGTAAGTATTGGCTCTAGATTCCCATAACGTGGCTAGCTCCTCTTTCAACAGCCCGAGATACAGATTGATGTCGGTACCAGGTTGTTTCGGCCCTTGAATTAGCATACTCATTTGTATGTACTTCTTCTTCATGCACAACCATGGAGGGAGGTTGTACATCCATACAAACACAGGCCAAGTGATGTGCGTGCTGCTCTGGCTACCAAACGGATTGAGTCCATCGGTGCTTGCACCAAGCCTGATGTTCCTCGATTCTCCACCGAATTCTGGGAATTCGAGGTCCAATGCTTTCCACTAGCTAGCATCTGAAGGGTGCATCAGCAGCTCATCCTTTTCGGGGTCATCATCGTCATCTCCTGGCTTCTTCCTTTCCGCATGCCATCGCATGAGCTTCGCTTCCTTAGGGTCCGCGAAATAGCACTGCAGACGAGGAGTGATAGGAAAGTACCATACCACTTTTCGAGGTGCTTTCTTCCCTTTCTTGTATCGACTCACGCCGCACACCGGACATGTGGTTTTCTCCGTGTCCTCGCCCCGATAAATGATGCAATCGTTGATGCATACGTGATATCTAACATGCGGTAGATCGAGAGGACAGACGATTTTCTTGGCGTCCTCGATACTAGTTGGATATGTGTTCCCCTCCGGGAGACGATCATGCCAGAATGCCATCATATCGTCGAAGCTTGCATCGCTCAATTTGTGTTTTGTCTTCATCTCCATATCCTTGAGTGTTACATTAACCGGGTATCACCGGGCCTGCATCCTTCATACAATGGAGTAACCGTGTCTTTCTCAAGTTGCGCAAGCTTGGCTTTCTCTCTAGCGGCAGCCCTGGCGTTACTCGTCTGCTTGAGAAGCAGCTCTTGCACATAAGGGTCCCGCACCCAGCCTGATGTTGTTCCATTGTCGTCTCCTCCTCCAGCATCTAGATCATCATCATCCCGGTCTTCTTCCGCACCTTCACCATCTCCAGGAGACTCTTCATCATCTCGCCCGTTCTCGCCGTGATGATGATCATCGTCATTTTTCCCACCTTCACCGTCTCCATCGTCTTCGTCATCGCTTATCCAACGAGTGTATCCATCCATGAAACCATGGCGGAGCAGGTGCGCCTGCAGATTCCCGGAATCTGGGTCGATCACCCAGTTGAGTTTGCATCTTCTGCACGGACATCTTATATTCGTCTTGTTATTTCGTATCATGTCGGCTGTCGCACATTTCAAAAATCTAGCCACAATGCCTTCGCTCATTATGCGGACCATTTTTGCCTGCACGGTGTACACGGTACAATTAGAAGTCTATTAGAACCACATAATGAATGCATGCATGCAATGGTCGATAGAAAATTTCGGCATGACCTATCCTAAAATTAGGACCTTTGCGAAATGCCAAAATCTTTCCAAAATGGAAATGAATCAACATTTTGGCAAAACAAATGACAACTTGTTCACACACAAACACAAGAGAGAGAGACCGATACATACACACATGAACATATCATTATCCTATCCATACACACATGCATGAGCATCATCGATACTCTCCATATATACACACACATGACCATCGAGATCCTCTCCATACACACATCATAAGCATCGATCATCTACATACGTATGAGCATATCATCCATATACACATGAACACATCCTTCCATGGATAACTTACCGAGATGAGAGACCGATCGCGAGAAGATGGAAAGGAGAGGTGCGCGCTCGAGACCGGAGAAGGAGAGATGAGAGACCGGAGAGCTTCCTCTATTACGTATGTAACATCCAAGGCAAGTTCTACATGCTAAAAATGGTGAATGAGTGGAGAAATTGAGGTGGGAAGGAGAAGGATCCCGACTAGATCTAAGGAGGAAGAAGAAGGGGAAAGTGAAGTGTGGGGTGGTGGATGATCACACATGTGCACAAAGTGGAGCTGCCAAAAAAAAGGGTCGCCACATCCGTGGCGCACGTGGCTCCAGTGCGCCACAGGGAATAATAACATCCGTGGCGCACATGCCATAGTGCGCCACAGATATGTCTGCCCGTTTTACAGAGCATAGGGGCATGCGCTAGGCATAGCGCACCCTCTCCATGTGCGCCATGGTTGACACTAACAACCGTAGCGCACTTACCCTATGTGCGCTACGGGTATCTGGCTTGCGGCCAGCAGGGCCCTGGCCCACACATATCTGTGGCGCACTATGACCATGTGCGCCACGGTTGTTCTAGTTACTAGTAGGGCACTGCCCATAGGTGAGCCACGCCTGTTTTAGCCGTGGGGCATTTCGACAATGTGAGCCACGGATGTGCTAATTACCTATAGCCATTTTCCTAGTAGTGCAAGTGGTTCCTCAACTATTTTATGTTTATTTTTCTTTCTCTTACGAGGACTACCACTACTTTCACCTTGTTGAGAATCCTGCTCAATTCTTTTAGGGTGTCCTTCAGGATATAAAGGATCTTGAGTAGCTATACCACTCCTAGTTCTAATTACATAAGCATGTTTATCTCCTGAGGCATTAACTAGCATATCTTTTTGTACCTTAGCAAGTTGATCAAGTAATATCATTAGAAGTTCTTTACATAATATCTTTCAACTCTTTAATAGCTCTAGAGATTTCCAATAAATGATTCTGAACTTGTTTATTAAAATTACCTTTTTTAACAATAAATGTGTCAAGTTCCTCTAAGCATTGATCAGGATGCTTATCCTAGGGAATATCACCTTCATCAAAGTGGAGAGAGTGTACCTCAATAGTAGATGAGTGGGGAATTGGCTTACATAATTCTTCTATAAGAGGTAGATTCTTCACATCTTCAGCTCTAATACCTTTCTCCTTTAGACATTTGTTAGCTTCTTTCATCACTTCATCATTTACTGCAATAACCCCCCTGTTCTTCGGTGTTATTATTGGATCTGGTTCAGGCACAACTGGTTCAGGAGTAATAGGATTAGGTGTATTTAGCTCAGTTGAAGTCCAATCATCATAATTCTTGCTTATCTTAGCCATTAATTATTTAGCATCTGTAGGAGTTCTTTACCTAAAAACACAATCAACAAAGCTATCTAGGTATCTCCTAGAATCATCAGTTAGTCCATTATAATAAATATCAAGAAGCTCATTCTTAGGCAATGGACATCTGGGATGTGCATGAATCAAGGCACATAACCTTGTCCATGACTCAGGCAATTTCTCTTCTTCTCCCTGTTTAAAATCAAAAAGTTTTTGCAAAGCAGCATGTCTAGCATTGCGAGGAAAATATTTCTGGAAGAAAGAAACAATCAAGCAATCAGGGCTATCAATGGAACTAGGAGGCAATCTATTAAACCAATCCCTAGCTTCTCCTTTTAGTGAAAACGGGAAGATCTTAGTAACAAAGTACTTGCGCATTTTAAAATCATCAGAGAATAAAGCACTCATAGTAGAAAGCTCATTAATATGAGCCACATCACTCTCATTTTCAGTCCCACAAAAAGGTTCTTTCTCAACAATGTCTAAATAGGATAAATCAAGAGAGAAATCATAATATTTATCTTTAATATCTATGGGAGAGGTGGCAAACTTAGGATCAGAGGACATTTTAGGAATAATGGTATGTCTAGCAAGGAGACTCTTAATAGCACTAGCACCATGTGTGTTTTGGCACTCTTCAACAAATTCATCAGTGAACTCAATGTAACCATCATTAATATCATAACTCTCTCTAGACTCAGGTGAGCTAACATGTGTAACCGTGTCTTCACTAGGAGTTTCAGTATTTCCTAGACTAGCCATAGTAGCATCTAGGAAAGGACCTAATGAACCACTCGCATCAAGTACAGTAGAAGTAACATCATGAGTATCAAAAGGAGTTTCAGATTCAGTAGTAGTAGCAGTGTGTGTAGAATGAGTATGTGGTGGTGGTGTAACAAGATTACTTATAAAAGACGGTGAATCAAGAGCAACATATGTGTTTAGGACTATACCTCTTCTTGTAATGGATGGTAAAATAGGAAACTTTCCATCACGAGACTTACCCATGATGAAAGGAGTAGCAGTGAACAATAGTAGATCCAAATGAACTTACAAATAAAGTTATGCTCCCAGCAACGGCACTAGAAAATAGTCTATATGACCCAAAAGTATAGGGGATTGCAACAGTTTTCGCGGGTAGTATTACCCAATTTATTGATTCGACACAAGGGGATCCAAAGAATACTTGCAAGCCTTAACAACTGAGTTGTCAATTCAGCTGCACCTGGAAATAGTTCTTACTCACAGAAGTTTATCAGTAGCAACAGTTTGTAGTAGCAATAGTAAAGCAACAACAACAGTAAAACATGAGCAATAGTAATAGTAGAAGCAAACAATAGGATATGAGTGCGGTAGGCATAAGGATGGATGGACGGGCGTTGCATGGACGAGTCTAAACATGTAACTTCAAGATCTAAGGAAATTGCAGATAAATAAGATAAAGTATCCAAGGACTAAATAATCATAGGCATGTGCTCCATATATAGTCATACGTGCTCGCAATGAGAACTTGCACAACATCTTTTGTCCTGCCAGCCCGTGGCAGTGGGACCTCTAGGGAACTATTGGCAATTAAGGTGCTCCTTTTAATAAAGCACTGGAGCAAAGCATTAACACTCCGTGAACACATGTGATCCTCACACCATAGTCATCCCCTCCGGTTGTCTCAATTTCTGTCACTTCGGGGCCTTTGGATCCGGACAATGATATATGTACACAACTCACAGATAAGATCACAAACAATACTATCATAATGATTCAATAATAAGTTCAGATCTGAGATCATGGCACTCGGGCCCTAGTGACAAGCATTAAGCACAACAAGTTGCAACAAAGTTAAATAGCACTAATAGAGATACTAGGCACCATGCCCTAACAATCTTATTCGATTACAAGATAGAAATCATCCAGTCCCTACCATCCCCATAGCCTACAGCTGGGGATTACTCACTCATGGATGAGGGAAACATTGATGGTTGATGGAGAGATGTTGGTGATGACGATGGCGATGATCCTCCCCAAATTCCCCGTCCCGGTAGGGTGCCAGAACGGAGTTTCTGGTTCCGAATCGCGGCTTCTGGTGGTGGTAGTGCAGCGGAACTCTTTCTGGAAAAACGACGAACCCCCCTCGGTTTTTAGGTCAAGGGGCTTCTTATAGACGAAGAGGGAGACCGAGGGATGGCCTGGGGCGGCCGCACCCCCCTAGGCACCGCTAGGCCTGGCCCGCGCCTGGCAGGGTTGTGGGCCCCCAGGCCTCCACTCTGTCTTGTACTCTGGCTCCGTGGATCTTCTGGTGAAATAGGATTTTTAGCATATTTTTCAGGATTTTTCCTGATAGTTGATTTTTTCACAAAAACTAGACACCAAGGTAATTTTGCTGAAAACATCGTCAGTCCGTGTTAGTTGTATCCAAATCACACAAGTTTAGAGGAGAAACAATAGCAAAAGTGTTCGAGAAAGTAGATACGTTTTGGACGTATCAACTCCCCCCAAGCTTAGCTTATTGCTTGTCCTCAAGCAATTCAGTTGAAAATTGAGTGTGATAAAAGAACTTTCATGGACACATTTGCTTCATATGATGTATATATTCGCAGCACAGGAGTAGATACTTAAACCAATCATAATAAGAAGTATGCAACTAAGTCTACTCAATAGTCATTGCAAGCTATGAAGAGAAACCAACTCAATAATAATAAGTAGCATGAAACATAAACATAAGCAACATTGCAATACTCATAATAAGGTATGATAGAGTGGTATCTCTCTTGCCTTTGTTTCTAGAGAACAATATAAATGCCAAGGCACCTCTGAAGTTCACATGAAGGCTAGAAGTAAAGATATCAAAGATATAAGCATCAAAGTCATGACATAATTAACCAAGTTTTGAGACAAACACAAGAATGACAACTATGCTCTCAAGAGGGTGCCAGAACGGAGTTTCTGGTTCCGAATCGCGGCTTCTGGTGGTGGCGGCGCAGCGGAATTCTTTCTGGAAAAATGACGACCCCCCCCTCGATTTTTAGGTCAAGAGGCTTCTTATAGGCAAAGAGGGAGCCCGAGGAAAGGCCTGGGGTGGCCGCACCCCTCCTAGGCGCTGCCAGGCCTGGCCCGCGCCTGGCAAGGTTGTGGCCCCCTAGGCCTCCACTCTGTCTCGTACTCTGGCTCCATGGGTCTTCTGGTGAAATAGGATTTTTGGCATATTTTCTGGGATTTTTCCTGATAGTTGATTTTCTGCTCAAAAACTAGACACCAAGGCAATTCTGCTGAAAACAGCGTCAGTCCATGTTAGTTGTATCCAAATCACACAAGTTTAGAGGAGAAACAATAGAAAAAGTGTTCGGAAAAGTAGATATGTTTTGGACGTATCACTCTCATGCTTGACTGCGGAATCGGCTACTCGTTCTCTAGAAGAGGTACATTATCTAAATATGGATGTGAAGGTATAGTTTAAGCTGAAGTTCTTGCTTTGTTACTATTTCAAAACTTGGCCACATATTTTGCCACTTTTTAATATAGGATTGGGTTTTGGTTAATGATCGTGTGAGGAAAACTATTACAAGTTTCCCATGGCTCTGAGAACCTCGTGGTCGCGTTGTAAGTGGCTACCAGTGGGGGCGAGGGGATATTGATGAGATTGTTGCAGTCAGAGCCCGAGTGTTGATGTAGTTGTAGGATGTGAAATGACCTCTTATGTGTCCTACTTTATTTTTTGATGAGTGAAGTGGCATGTAAGGTCGAGGCGCGCGAGGGGGGGGGGGGCAACGGCCCTACCTGCCAATAGATGATCATGTGTCACATGCTTGAGTTAATTGCTCTATAGGGTTGGTACATGTCTGTTCATACTATGCCTCTCATTCGATTCAAACAAACGAAAGTACAAAAATCTTAAGAAACAAACACTATTTAACCCACATTGATTGTCACTACTAATGAAGTTGTAAAATGTCGTATGGCATGCTAGCTGCAGTGAAAAAATTGTTCCTATGATATATAAAGAAAGAACAACACAAATTTCTCCCTCAACGATGTAAAAAAATGGTGTAGTTTTATTTGTTAATGAGTAATATTATAATCCATTCTCCCAATTGTAAATCTATGGAATTTGTAGATGTAATATGTAACAATTAGTTATTTGTGCACATTGGTATTACTTGTATTTGAAGATTATTTTTAATGATTTTTTCTATTCCTTGTTTTATTTGATAGTGGGTCTGGTATTTTCTTTTTGTTAATTTCAGGAAGTAAAATGAGCCGCTCAATCGTGCATCAGCGAGGATGTGAGAAGTGCTATGGAAGCATGGGACATTTCTCAGCCTCGGCGTCCGGCTTATACAGATTGGTTGCACAGCGATCACACTTTTAATCATGGCTAGCATAGACTTCACGACTAGTCCTTCACTTCAATTAGTGTTTTTAACTTTTTATTATTTTCTAAACATGATGCTGCAGTTAATTCTTTTCCCATATCAAACTAATGAAGTGCTACTTTTGGCCAGTTTTCTTGTTGAACTTTTCGAATTGCTGGTTTTATGTTTGCTGTCTCGCAAGCATCGTTTATGACGTTTTGATTGTTTGTTTACCATTGGAGATGGGCTAATTGCATTTCTACTCTTAACTGCAACTTTACTGACTTCATAGAAATTATATGAGTTAGTGATGTTGTTTCTATGCAAATAATGGGGCGCTTATGTTCACTGCAACCAACATGGCGGGTGTTATTTTTGACTTCATTATAAGTGTCAGGAAAGGATGCGTGGAAAATCACTGTGCTAGATATGTGATTTCAACAATGTTTGTGTTCTTAGGCATCTTCGCACTTTTGGTATCTTCTCCTACTGAATTTTAGTCCTTGTCCTTCATGAAAAAAATCCTCTGCCTACTTTAGTTTTTTGATGAGTCAAGTGGCATGTAAGGTTGATGCGCGCGAGGGGGGGGGGGGGGGCAACGGCCCTACCAGCCAATAGATGATCATGTATCACATGCTTGAGTTAATTTCTCTCTAGGGTTGGTACATGTCTGTTCATACTATGCCTCTCATTCAATTCAAACAAATGAAAGTACAAAAATATTAAGAAACAAACACTATTGAACCCATATTGATTCTCACTACTAATGAAGTTGTAAAATTTCGTATGGCATGCTAGCTGAAGTGAAAAGAATTGATGCTATGATATATAAAGAAAGAACAACACCAATTTCTCACTCAATGATGTAAAAAAGTGGTGCAGATTACCTTTTTCGTGTGTAGTTTTAGTTGGTAATGAGTACTATTGTAATCCATTCTCCCAATTGTGAATGTGTGCAATTTGTAGATGTAATATGCAAATATTAAATATTTTTGCACATTGTCATTACTTATATTTGAATTTATTTTTAACGATTTCTTCTATTCCTTGCTTCCTCCAGATCACTGACCGGCTTCTTCTTCCTCCAGATCCTCATCGGCTTACTTTTGGTCTTGGCCGAACTATTGGGAGTTCAGGCCTGGTTCCTCATTGACCCGGGCTTTCTCTTGAGTGAAGTACCCAGGGCTCGAAGCGGCAGCCAAGGAGCCAGACACGATCATGTCATGCATCACAGAGTCGTCCGACATTCAGCCGAACACACTGCCTGAGTTGGTGTTGGCCCCGTATGTCGTGTGTGAGAACACGGACACCAGGGGTACCAGATATCCCCTTCTAGAGATTCACAGAGGGGCAGCAGAAAGCCCTAGACCATCATCTCTGATTGAACTTCCTACGAAGCATGAAAAGATGTACACAGGTTCGGGCTTCCGTGAGTCTAACAACCCTACTTCCTTCTTGTTGGTGGTATTGCTATGGTAGATTAGATTACAATGGGTTCCCCTTTCTTGCGATAAGGGATGGGCTAGCCTAGAATTCTCTCCCTTCTCGGCCGGCCATGGTCCTCTTTTTATAGCTTTAAGGGTATACTACAAGGGCCAGCTCATCGTCTCTCCTTCACTTGCTAAGAGGAGTGAAAGAGGGGATAAGATAACTTTTACATGTCGAGTAGCGTACACCATGCCCAGGTCCCCATCTTGTCCTGTCCTCCACATGATGGTCAGGGCTCCGAGATGCTTTTTCCATCAGATCTTGTCTTGTTCCGAGCCGCGACACCGGCTCTGCTCAACTGGGCTACACGACAATCATGCTTTCTTCCTTACTTGGGCGAGCCACAACCACTATTAAGGAACTCTAACGTCTGTGCCCTCTGCTTCCTTTTGCTCTCCGCATCGTAGCGTTCATCGGTGGCGGTGGCGGAGCACATGTTGTTCATGCCATGGCCGTGTCCGTGCACGTAACCGTGGTTATGGCCGTGGCCATGACTGTGCTTGAGGGCGTGATAGCAGTCCTCGGTAGTGTTGGAGTACATCGTCGGGCCACCATCGTAGTTGTAGCACCCGCCGTTGTTGGAGTAGGACATGGTCCCGCTGCCGTTGTAGTTTGCCGCCATTCTCGTGTGACTAACAGCAGAGGTGATGCTAGCTATATGCAGGTGATGATGCTTGCTTTGCTTTCTTTGGTTGTGGCAAGTGTGCTGAGGAAGAAGGGGTGTTTTTGTAGCCTGGTGAGTGGCAGTGAAAGGAGGTGATGGACGGTGAGTAGTATTGCTGGACAGCAAAGATTCTATGGTGATCACCTCAATTATTGGAGCAGTCTTTAATTCTGAGAGAGAACATAGATTCCCAAGCATCTTATCACCAAAAGACTTATCATGCTTGCTCTGTCAAGATTTCTTAGTTTCGCACCCAAAGAGTTTCAATAGCATTTTTGTCAGTTCTGACAGATGTTACACATAGCCTGACGATATGCGAAATTGTCAAGATTCTTATTGCTTGGCGTTGTTTTCACTCTTTCGGGAAAGAGAATGCGGTATTTCGACAACAAGCTAGGAGCATTTCTCTTTTGCGGTACTCAGAAAAGATATTCTTCTTTCCGCCCCTTTTAACACGGCGTGTATATACATACTTCCAGAGCGAAAAGAAAATGTTCTGACGTAAGCCTCGTGTAACTAGTAGATCAATTTCTCGAGATAAAGTACTACTGTAGCTAATAATTGCGATGGAAGCACACTGAAATTTCTCAGCACGTCTCAACGATGGTTTTGAAGAAAGAGATGAATCAGATCGAGTAACTCTTAACAAATAAACTTCAAAACCGTCCAGCCTAGCGTTGGCTGTTTTGCAGAAAACGACTCGAGAACTAGATATTTAGGGTACATGATGGGTTGATATACAGGAAGGGTTTGACCACTTTTACCTGATATAGTCGGTGCGTCGGGTTTGACCACTTTTGTGGTATTTGCTAGAGACGATCTTAGCATGTTTCTGTGCATAGTATTGAGCTGATGCTCTTAGAGAGTGGGAATAATCATGCACACAATCAACAAACAAACATAACAATACATAATTAACACCAAAATCACTATATTAATGGTATCCAACACTACCAGCTGTAACGAGTTTTTTGCAGGAATATGGAATATGGAATATTTCGCATTGGTTTTTTTGCAGGAACCTAGAAATTGTCATTATCTAAATGTCAGATTTTTTTTCATAATTTTTAGAAACCATAAAATGTCAATTTTCAAAAATTTCAAGAAAGGGCTCCATGGACTTTGTCCTACCAATTGACTACCTGGCCCCATTCTTTCTATCTCCCTTTCACCCATGATTGTTACCTCTTCTTCTCTGGACACTCTTGGTTTCTCCTCCAATCACGTTGTCAGCTGGAGTACTATAGGTCTAGGTCAGGGCTTAACTCAGTGGATATCGGCTTAATATCGTTAGAGCAAATACAATAAAATGACATCAGCTGGCTATAAGACATTAAATAGTATATTTGTGCTGAGTTGGAGGAAAGAGAAGAGGAGAGAGAAGGGGAGTGGGCTCTCATGCAAGAGTCAGCTCTAGCATGTGCTCATAGGCGCTTTGTGAGAGTGAATAATGGACCAAGTATTGATAAACTAGTATATTACTACCTCCGATCCTAAATAAGTGTCGCCATTTTGAACTAGAGTTAGTTCAAAACCATAACACTTATTTAGGATCGGAGGGAGTAGTATAGTTTGTTATGTACATGTTGGCTGCTAAGTTGACTATAGATGACATGATATTACCTTATAGCCAGCAGTTGGCTATACTATTGTTCTTCCTCTTATGAAACTTCATTCTAGGACTCCCAAGGGTGAGCCAGTGCTCCGCGTGAGCCAGCCCATCCTACCATCCGTGTCCAGCTGGGACACGAGGGGCGTGTTTGGTGGGCTTGGATCTAAATTTTTCGTTTTTTCTCTTGATCCACGCCCGGTGCTGTATGGGCAGAGGATTGGTATCGCGTTCTTTTCTCGTGTGATCTTAATTTTCTCTAATCTACTTAACTACGTCTCCATTCAAGATAAATTGTAAATGAAAAAATGTCTCTCGATGTTATGAATTCATTTTCATAAACAATTTGTAATTTTTTTGAGCGTTTGAAACTCTACGTCGTGTTTCTTTTTAGAGCACATTTGAACGAATATTTCCAAATTCGTCATCGTTGATCATTTAAAATTTTCTTTGAGGGAAAGCTTCAGTATATCATATTACACGACTATTATGTTATAAGTTTTTTGTTTTGATTTTTTATACGAGTAGATCTATACCAACATATAGTAAATTAGAACAGTGTAAATCTATCTATACCAACATATAGTAAATTAGAACAGTGTAAATCTACTCGTTTATAAATGTCAAAATAAAAAACTTACAACACGAAAGTTGTATAAAATGGTGCGGCGAAGCTCGACGGTTGCCTATGTACAAAGAATTTAGCAAAGTTCGTTCACAAAACATATACATAGGAATACGAAATAGACCCCTTAAAATTCAATGAAACTAGGAACCGATTATGGGAATGGATTCGCAACGTTGATTCCCATCTTTTTTTATGTCTAACTTATTTTGAATCGATGCATGCTTATTTAGATCATAGGAAATTAAGTTAACCATGTTAAGCGACCAAGATTATATATCATGCCTGCACGCAGCTAACCAAAGTTTGCCTGCCTAGGGGATTAAGTTAATTTATTTTGAAACACTTGATTTGGGCGTTTCCAGCGGGCCAAGTTTTAGGCTATTCAAAATCTTGTATGGTGCAAGAAAATCGTGCAACCTAAAAAAAAAACAGACTTATTTCTTTCAACACGCAAGAGGTGTGGAGGGGCGCAACGGGCGGCACACACCGGGGCGACGCATGAGGGTGGCGAGATGCACACAATGACGAGATTTTGCCCAATTCTACGTTGAATGACTCACGGTGGGCCTTGGCACGCCTGCGATAGGAAGACAACGACGCACTAGCGGAGCAGAAGGTGGGCAGTGGTAACTCGTGTTGAAAATATAAGCAAATTACCATAATATTTAATCCGAAATAAGTAATAATAAATTATGACTATAAGTGCTGGAATTAATCTAATCATGTATACTAGCAGAATAGACGAACATATCATATTCAACCAGAATAAACAGATCACATCTATTCCAAGAGCTAGTACAAAAAACTGCAACAGAAACTGAACTAGATAGGAACAGATTACGTACGGTGCTGGAGGAGGAATCGGGTTCGCGTTCAGGTTGGGGTTGAGGTTCGCGTTGACACCAGTGTCGTCAGCCATGGCGTCGATGTAGAGGCTGCTGATGTCCGGGAAGAAGTCCTCGTCGGGGAAGTAGTGGTCGGTCGACGTGATGCCGTCAGTAGTCGCGCAGACGCGCTCCCCAAAAACCTGATCGCCCCTCACCTGTACAGGTTCACGAGAGGCGGTGGTTCCGGAGGCCTACTGTCCCGTCGTCCGGTGCACGCCGGAAGAGGGGATGGAGAAGGTGTAGCGGCGGCGCAAGGTTCTGGAGGCAGAGAGATGATGTGTATTTTCTCGTATTAGAGTTTTTGCCTAAGGCCGTTTATATATAGGCGCCGATCGGGTAAGACGTGGGGCGTAGCCCACGTCCGAGTAGTAACAGCCCACGTTTCCGGAAAGACCGAAAACGGCTTACAGAAAAATAACTCGCACAATAATTTTCCCGAGCAGCAAAAAGATAAGATCGGCACCGAGGCACAATTCCGCAAACCACGGCGCGTGGCGAGGCGGGCGGCGGAGGAGGAGGAGCGCACGTGTATGCCACTCCTCTTCACTCTCTTTAGGAGGTAGTGAAACACTCCACTATATATATTGGTCCAACTCCCTCTAAACTAGCAAGGTGGGACTAAACTTTGGTGCCACCCCTTGCTAGGCATGAATGGGCCAAGAGAATTTCAGAATTTGTATTAGGCTATGGGCCAAGGCCCACACCCAAATTCCAACAATCCCCCACAAATTCTCATAGGCACATATCATCACATCACATCAATCAGTTCCAGAGCATTCTTTATATACCGGTGCGAGGTGGAGACTGTTAAGTTGAACTTCCACTTAGAACTTCATGCTACACTAGATTGCAACTTGAATAGTGGACTATGCCTTGAACTACAAGTTTGGTGCGCACTAGTTTCACATAAGGTCTAGACCGATACAGGGCTGCCGCGAAGCTTCTCTGCGGTTTGGAGCTTATGCGTCATACTCCATGGCCTTTCATGAGTTTATTAGAGAGCACCCAACTCTCACGGACTGCGACGTTTGACAGTCAGACTCATATAGGTGTGTTCTTCAAAAGATGTTCTGCAGGACAACATCTTTGCTTAAACAAGCCACTCAGAACACATTAAGGTAAATACCAACCTGCCATGCAGAATAGGAGAGTATTGCATCTATACGGAGTGGGAGTATGCTATAAGGATACTCTCCTCCCAGTTGACCAACAGCTTGTCTCCCAAATCTACTTCACGGGATCTCCGATCACATAGAGCGGGTTACCACTGTGAGCAACTCAAAAAGTGGGTCTCAAACCCATCTCCCTCGATGCATTATCTATCACATTACGTGATAGACCCTTTGTGAAGGGATCTGCCAGATTTTTAGATGTTTGGATATAATCCAATGCAATAACTCCGGAGTTTCTCATTTTCCTGACAGATTTCAATCTCCTCTTCACATGTCTTGATGACTTCATATTGTCCTTAGAACTGTTTATTTTTATGATCACAGTTTGGTTATCACAGTTCATAAGGATTGCGGGTATTGGTTTTTCAACCACAGGTAAGTTCATCAAGAGTTCACGAAGCCACTCTGCTTCAACAGTGGCTGTGTCTAATGCTGTGAGTTCTGCTTCCATAGTTGACCTCGTTAAGATGGTCTGCTTGCAAGACTTCCAAGAAACAGCGCCACCACCAAGTGTAAACACATAACCACTCGTGGCCTTAGTCTCATCAGCATCAGAAATCCAGTTTGAGTCACTATACCCTTCAAGTACCCTTGGATACCCAGAGTAGTGAATCCCATAGCTCGCGGTGCCTTTCAAGTAACGCAAAACCCTTTCAAGGGCCTGCCAATGAACATCTCCAGGATTTGAGACAAATCGACTTAACTTGCTTACAGCAAAGGAGATGTCAGGCCTCGTAGCGCTGGCTAAATACATAAGCGAGCCAATAATCTGAGAATATCTCAGCTGATCTTTAGCATCCTTAGGATCTCCCTGATTCTTTCGAACCAACACGCTAGGATCATATGGTGTAGGAGAGGATCTACATTCGCTATACCCAAAACGACTCAAGATCTTTTCCACATAGTGAGACTGAAGCAGTGTTATCCCACCATCATCATCTTTCAGCAGCTTGATGTTCAATATCACATCAGCCACTCCTAGATCTTTCATCTCAAAACAACGAGATAGAAAGTCTTTGACCTCATTGATAACATTAAGATTGGTCCCGAATATCAGTATATCATCAACATACAGACATAAGATGACTCCCTCGCCCCCACCATGGCGATAGTACACACACTTGTCAGCTTCGTTTACAATAAAGCCTTCATCAGTTAAAGTCCTTTCAAACTTCTCATGCCACTGCTTAGGTGCTTGCTTAAGACCATACAGAGACTTCAGTAACTTGCACACCTTGCCTTGTTGACCATCTATCACGAATCCATCCGGCTGATCCATATAAATTTCCTCATCTAACTCTCCATTTAGAAAAGCCGTCTTAACGTCCATTTGATGAACGAGAAGATCATGCGAGGCAGCCAAGGATAGCAGTACTCGAATGGTGGTCAATCTAGCCACAGGTGAATAAGTATCAAAGAAGTCTTCGCCTTCTTTCTGGGTATAACCCTTGACAACAAGGCGTGCCTTATACTTCTCAATAGTACCATCAGGTCTAAGCTTCTTCTTAAACACCCACTTACATCCTACAGGTTTGCACCCATAAGGACGATCAGTAATTTCCCAAGTTCCGTTTGCTATGATGGAATCCATCTCACTGCGAACGGCTTCTTTCCAGTAGTCAGCATCTTGAGATGCATAAGCTTCTGAAATAGAAGTGGGAGTATCATCCACGAGGTATACAATGAAATCATCACCAAAGGACTTCGCAGTCCTTTGTCTCTTACTTCTGGTAGGAGCTTCACTGTTATCCTCCACAGGATTATCAGGGTGTTCTATCGAAATGGTGGGTTCAGGAATTGTGATTAATTCTTGACTAGATAAACTAGGCATCTCCTGATTTGATGAACTAGACGAATCTTTCATGGGAAAGATGTCTTCAAAGAAAGTCGCATCATTCGACTCCATGATTGTACCAACATGCATGTCAGATACCTGAGATTTCACTATCAAAAATCTATAGCCAATGCTATGAAATGCATATCCCAGAAAGACACAATCCACGGTTTTTGGTCCAAGCTTGCGCTTCTTGGGTATCGGCACATTCACTTTCGCCAAACAACCCCAAGTTCGTAAGTAGGAGAGTTTCAGCCTTTTCCTTTCCCATTCCTCAAATGGAGTAATGGTTTTGTTCTTTTTGGGAACACGGTTTAGGACATGACACGCAGTCTTTATCGCCTCCCCCCACCATTCCTTGGATAGACCCGATGTATCTAACATGGCGTTAACCAAATCAGTTAGAGTACAGTTCTTTCTTTAGGCCACCCCATTTGACTGAGGTGAGTAGGGAGGCGTCCTCTCATGGATAATACCATGCTCCGCACAAAAAGAATCAAATTCGTTGGAAAAATACTCTCCACCACGATCAGACCGAAGTCGCTTAATCTTTCGATCAAGTTGGTTTTCTGATTCAGCTTTATAGATTTTGAAGTGATTAAAAGCTTCATCTTTAGATTTCAGAAGATACACATAACAGTATCGAGTGGAATCATCAATTAAAGTCATGAAATATCGCTTTCCACCTTTTGTCAACTCACCATTCATCTCACAAAGATCTGAATGTATTAGTTCCAGTGGTGCCAAATCTCGTACCTCGGCAGTCTTGTGAGACTTGTGAGGTTGCTTAGCTTGCACACATACTTGACACTTGGAACTTTTGACAGTAGTAAATTTCGGAATTAACTTCATATCGGCAAGCCGCGTCATGCACCCAAAATTAATATGACAAAGTCGTGAATGCCAAATATGGGATTCACTATCATTGCAAACATGATTAATAACTTGAGTACATAAGTCTGACAAAGATAAGCGGAACAAGCCTCCGCACACATAACCCTTTCCAACAAATTGTCCACACTTAGAAATTACAACTTTATTGGACTCAAAGACTAACTTAAAACCATCTCGACACAGAAGAGATCCGCTGACGAGATTCTTATTGATTGAGGGAACGTGCTGCACATTCTTCAGCTGTACGATCTTCCCCGAAGTAAACTTCAGATCCACCGTACCAACACCTTGAACAGAAGCACGTGAGCCGTTTCCCATCAGCACGGAGCCAGCCCGTTCGACCTGATAAGAAGAGAACATGGAAATATCAGCACATACATGTATATTTGCACCAGTATCTATCCACCAATCAGGTGAATTACAAACTGAAAGAACAGTGGGAAATATACCGTACCCAACATCCTTCATCTCAATATCACCAAGAACAACATTAGCGGACTTGCCACTATTTCCATGTGGACGCTTGTCAAAGCGATTGGGGCAGCTAGGAGCCCAATGATTAGGATCACCACAGACATGGCAGGATCCTTTCTTCTTATACTCAGTCTTCTTCTTGAAGTTGGTAGTCTGTGCGGCCTTGTTTTTGCCATCAAACTTTCCTTTGCCATCAGACCTGTTCTTATTCTTGAACTTGTGGGACTGGAAGTTGTTTTTCTGCACTACATGTGCGCTAGAACTTCCATCAAAGCCTCGAGGACGTGTATCTTTTGCTCTCGCCTTTTCTTCAACATGAAGAGATCCGATGAGATCCGAAACAGAAAACTCCTGTCTCTTATGTTTCAGAGAGGTAGCAAAGTTCCTCCAAGAAGGAGGAAGCTTAGCAATAATGCCTCCAGCCACAAACTTGTCCGGTAAGTTACACTTGAATTGCTCGAGTTCTTTGGCAAGGGATTGTATCTCATGAGCCTGATCCACGATGGGACGGTCATCAGTCATCTTGTAGTCATAGAATTGCTCCATGATATACAGTTCAGTGCCAGCATCCGAAACACCAAACTTGGCGTCCAGTGCATCCCACGCATCCTTGCCATTATCAAATGACATATAGGTGTCAACAATGTTGTCACCAAGAATATTGAACAAAGCCCCCATAAACATGGTGTCGACTTTCTGAAACGCTTCCTCCTGAACAAGAGAAAGGTCTCCCTCAGGTTTGCCAAGAGTGGCGCTATAGCAGCCTAGGTTTTTCAACCATAGAACTGCTCTCGTGCGCCATCTCTTATAGTTGACACCGTCAAAAGGAGGCGGCCTTGTAGCCGCGGCTAAACCAGTTGAATTCAGTTGCCTATAATCAGGTTTTTGGATTGTTGAAAATATAAGCAAATTACCATAATATTTAATCCGAAATAAGTAATAATAGATCATGACTATAAGTGCTGGAATTAATCTAATCATGTATACTAGCAGAATAGACGAACAAATCATATTCAACCAGAATAAACAGATCACATCTATTCCAAGAGCTAGTACAAGAAACTTCAACAGAAACTGAACTAGATAGGAACAGATTACGTACGGTATTGGAGGAGGAATCGGGTTCGCGTTCAGGTTGGGGTTGAGGTTCGCATTGACACCAGTGTCGTCAGCCATGGCGTCGATGTAGAGGCTGCTGATGTCCGGGAAGAAGTCCTCGTCGGGGAAGTAGTGGTCGGTCGACGTGATGCCGTCAGTAGTCGCGCAGACGCGCTCCCCAAAAACCTGATCGCCCCTCACCTGTACAGGTTCACGAGAGGCGGTGGTTCCGGAGGCCTACTGTCCCGTCGTCCGGTGCACGCCGGAAGAGGGGATGGAGAAGGTGTAGCGGCAGCGCAAGGTTCTGGAGGCAGAGAGATGATGTGTATTTTCTCGTATTAGGGTTTTTGCCTAAGGCCGTTTATATATAGGCGCCGGTCGGGTAAGACGTGGGACGTAGCCCACGTCCGAGTAGTAACAGCCCACGTTTCCGGAAAGACCGGAAACGGCTGACATAAAAATAACTCGCACAATAATTTTCCCGAGCAGCAAAAAGATAAGATCGGCACCGCGACGAGGCGAGGCGAGGCGAGGCGAGGCGAGGCGTGGCGAGGCGGGCGGCGGAGGAGGAGGAGCGCGCGTGTATGCCACTCCTCTTCACTCTCTTTAGGAGGTAGTGAAACACTCCACTATATATATTGGTCCAACTCCATCTAAACTAGCAAGGTGGGACTAAACTTTGGTGCCACCCCTTGCTAGGCATGAATGGGCCAAGAGAATTTCAGAATTTGTATTAGGCTATGGGCCAAGGCCCACACCCAAATTCCAACAACTCGCTCCTTCAGGAATCATGTCTACGTCCGTCCTCGTCCTCCTATGCGGCAAGCTATGTTGGCACTCCGCGCTAGTGCAGAACGGTTCATGTGTCTCGGTTTCTTAATCGGGACAGGGTAATCGGGACTAAAGCCTCAACCTTTAGTCCCGGTTGTCCCACCAACTAGGACAAAACAGCGTACACGTGGCCGTTGCTCCGCGCGAGGGGAAGCAACAACCGTCCCGGTTCGTAACACGAACCGGGACAAATAACCCTCTGACGCGGTAGAGATTTGGCACATTTCTCTGCCGCAGCAGAGAATTTATTTTGACAACCTTTTTTTGCCGCCGCAGCATTTTTGTCACTTTTTATGCTGCGGCAGAGAATTCATTTATGTTGTTTTTTTATTTTGTGTTTTGCACTTATCAATAAAGGAACCATTATATTACACAAGATCATCATGACAATATAGATCCAAGTGTTGAACATATTATATTCGATACACGGATTTCATGCACTACATACAAAATAATCTCTTTATACAATCTCTATTGATGATACACACCCGCATAGTATTCTTCTTTTGGGTCTAGGACTTTTGAATCCAAGAATCCCGCCAATTCCTCCTGAATTATTCGTACGCGATCCTTTGGCAGAAGACCGTCCCGTAGACGTTTGATCTGATTTAAGAAAGGAGTCAACATATATGAATAAAACTAAACACAATTTGATGGTAATTAAAAACTATAGAAATTGTTTACGTACGTTAAATTGCTCTAAATTTTTGTCCTTCTCACAACACGTCTGACGGATGAACTCGCAAACATAGTATCCACATAAATTGTTCCCTGGTCCCTGCGTCAGGCACTTTACGAGAACAGAGTTCAATCAAAATAATAATCAAGCATGATAATAACGATATCAAAACTAGAATTAAAGAGATGCACGGATATAGCTAGTGGTGCTTACAAGTGGTTTAAATGTAAGATCCTCTTTCTAAACGCCCCTAGCCTTGTTGGTGAACCGTTTTCAAGCGTTGTCCGGCGAAGAAAACGAATAAAAGAAGTTATTAATTATTTGATATCATAAAATTCACGAATATTGCCGATATAGTGTCGTAATAATTAGAATTACTGCTGGAGAATCATCTGCATGTCCTTCCACGTCTTAAGGGGTTTATGTTTCGAGTTCATGACTAGTACCCGCTTTTTGTCAGGTTGAATGATTAATAGTGCATGCATATCTCATCAATTATATACTTAACATCGAGTAAGCGAAATAGAAAGTGTATACAAGACAATAACACTCACTCGAAGTTGTAAGGAAATAGTATTTCCCTTCTGGTTTCTTGAAACCTTAACGCGTGTACGATATTATCCTCTGTATCCTTGGGTTTTATTTTGAGATTAGCTTGATGAACCCAATATGGGTCAACGAACCCAATGTCATAGATTTGTCCTCTGCTGCATTCGAAAATCTTCATTCTGCATATTATAGTATGATTATATACATGCAATAAACAATGTGAGATAGCTAGAGACTAAATTAGACTTACAGACAATAGGCACTGATGATCGATTTGTCCAAGGCGTCTTGATTGAATAATTGAAATAGTTTAACAAATTCAATGGCTATCATGTCATCTACTTCTTTCCCATAAAGCTTTTTCTGTAACCCTCAGCATTATTCAGTTAGCCCGGGCCTTTATGGCATGCATGTACCAGTTATGTAATATTCGCATTTTTGTTGGAAGATTATTTACCTCCTCAGGTTTGACGAGAGGTTTGCCGTACTGGTATTTATATGCTACTTCACCCACGGGGAATTACTGTAACTGGGATAAGTAGTGGGAAATACTCATACTTTGAGCAGCGAAATCTTCTCCGTATAGTGCAACTACATCTGGATCATACTGCTATTCGGCCGCATATTTGCTCAACTCCATATTGGTATGGGAAATCACCTTGAGAGGGGCGCAAGATTGTTTTGTTTGTTCTTCGAGCTGGGCAACAGATTTCTCGCTTGCATCAGTACTGCTCTTCGACAGTTGTTGTGCCGCATGTGACTTGAGAATAGAGCGCTCATAGTCTGATGACAGCTTTAGCTCGGGTTGGTGAAGGGCCTTTAGCATTTTGAACTCTCGGGCTTTTTCTTCTTTGGTGTTGGGGAACTCTGGCTCTTTCGGCCGCCTTAGCTTTGCGAAAAACACTGTCGTTTCCGCCTCAACGATCGCCGTAGTCTCCTCTTCAGTACAGTCATAAGCTCTCTTGGGAGGAACCTTTGGTACTTTTGGAAGAGGCTCCTGTTTACGTGTCGACGATCGCTTACCACTCCATAGAGTAGCGGTGGTACGCTTAAGCTTTTTTCCTGAGGCGCCGGCGATGGCTGCCGCGGCGATGGCTGCGCCGGAGCTGGGTGAGGCGATGGAGACGGCTGCCGCGACGACGACGACCGCACTAGAGACGGGTGAGGTGGCGGCGAAGATGGCCTTGGCGTGTGATTTGGAAGCACGATAAATTCCTTTGGCCATAGAATGGTGACGTTTGTTGCTTCTCCCAGTTCAGTCACATCCCCTTCACCTGCAGGGTAGTCAAGCTTCAAACCTTGAAAGGTGGGCATGATTTCATCCACCCCGACAACAGCGTAGCCCTGTGGAACCGGACAACAATGGTAAGTTTGTGTGTGTCCAATTGGTAAGGCATAGCCGACCGCCACCTTCAGTGATATGTTCACAACTTTGACATGTAGCTCGCAGTGTGTCATCTGTGTGATATCATCCACTGGGTAGCCAACACGAGCCATCGTCGATGCACCATCGTCATCGTCATTGTCATCACCCGGGACCTCGGTGGAAGCTACACTGCTTTTTCGATTATTCGATAGGCCGGTAGCATCGAATGCAGGTTCTACCACCATGTGCTGCTGAGATGGGCCGGTAGTACCTTGCTGGCTAAGTGCGTTAATTTAATCTTGTTGTTGCTTTATTCATTCTTCAATTATACGCATTCGCTCTTTCTGAATATCTGCTTCAACTTCCGCCTTGTCCTTTCTCCTCTTACGGCTTCTATCAGGATATTTCTTCCTCTATTCGGAAACCCAGTGCTCCATGGTTGGGAGCCTATTGTGCCTCGTGTTCGTCCATCATGTTCCTTATTCCCAAGGGCGAGTGTGAGCTCATCATTCTCTCTATCGGGAATGAAGTCCCCATCTTTAACAGCCTTTACTGCTTTGCTAATCTTATCGATTGGCAAGGGGTCTTCTTTATGTCGTACGTTATATATACACTTCCCTTCCGAGTCCAACATGTCCCCATGCCCGTAAAACTAATTCTTTGCACGTTCGATCCAATCGTCTGTCTCTGGGATGATCTTTTTAGCACGCAGTTCATCCTCAAGTTTCTTCCACTTAGGAATGTCAGCCCTGTAGCCACCTTGTCCCATAGTATGGTGATACTTCTTGTTAGCAGCATTCAGCTTACTCGTTGCAAACATTTTCTTAGCTTTTTCTGATGTCTTGTAATTCACAAACTCAGTCTAGAATGGTTTTAACTTCTGATACTGAATCTTCTCGAAATCCGGAGTCTTCTCTTTCACGACATAGTCAAGGTGCAATATTTTCTTCTAGTTGGTGAAACACTGGGCCATCTTATTCATATCTCACTCCCTGACCTTCATCTGCATGGTTTTCGCATGTTCTAAGGCGTCCTCTGCATTGGATCCAGCTCTACCTTTGGTAGTTTGAAATCAAGCATGAGCCTCTTCCATAGTAAATCTTTGGCCATGTTAGGGACATATAAACATGTTCCCTCTTCTTCCGCATCACCAGGCCTATTCCAATTTCTAATGGTGATCGGGAGGAAGTCCCAAACGATTACTCTACATTGTGCCACAAATTTGTTTGCGACAACAACGGGAGCCGTCGGTTTGCCGTCTTCACCGATTTCTTCGATCCTGAACCTCTCATGGTGTTCCAACTTTTTGGTTGGGCCTCGTCCGCTCTTTTCAGTAGATTTGTTTGATCCGGAGGGCTAAAAGAAGAAAGATTGTCGTTACTATTTCTATATAGACAGCAAATGATTAATTAATGAATTAATTATATTACATGCACCTCACCGGAGCGGTCGTCTTCTCGATCACACAAGGCATCGCCTTCTCCCTCGCGGAAGGCATCACCTTCAACCTCAAACAAGTCGTCTCTTCCGGCAAAAAGAGGATCACCCTCACCGGAGTTGTTCAGAAACATTGATACATCTAAATTTTCATCCCCGCGGATCACACCTTGGATTAACTCTTCCTTTTCTTCGTCTCTGCCGTTTGGTTCCATATTTTCTGCATAGGTGGAAAAACAGATAAGTCAAAGCGGCTAAGGGCGAATGTTAGGTAGGGTGTTGAGAGATATAAACCCTAATTTGGAGAAACCCTAATATATACATACAAAATAATAAAAATGAAGAGAAACCCTAAACCCTAAACCATAAACCTAGCTACAAAAAGGAAACTATGTAGTAGATAGGCAACTCTGGCTAAAATCAACTAAAATCAATATTCCAAAGTTCCGAGGGGTGTAAAACCTAGTTTAGAGAAACCTCAGATGCATATGAGAGGGGAACATGAGGATAAGGCTACAAAAGGGAAACTATGCAGCAGATAGGTAACACTAGATACTGACAAAATACCATATTGGAATCGATTTAAGAGGGTTCGGAATGCCCTGGCGAAGGCACATCGTCGAACCCACATGCACCTAAGGGGTATTGATGCTTCCTTATCTAAGCTAGGGTTTTTAAGTTGCTTGACAATGTATGATGATAGCTTAGATAGGTAGGTCTCAATTTTCTAAACATTTTGATATATTATTCATATTTTTCTGACTTCTAATTAATAAGTTATTGATTTTATAAGATTTATTTCATTTTCTAAAAATATTAACCAAATGGGAATTACTTTTTATACACAGGCATCACCTAGCCGCAGTGGCTGACAGAGTGGCCCTAGAGCCACCACAGCGTCCACGCGGGCAGGTGGGACCCGGGCTAGGTTTGACCAGGTCAGACTGTGCACGGCTGACGTCAACATGACGTCAGCGCGACATCACGCCGACGGTGACCATAGATCGGCGGTGGGGACAGCGATATGGGGTTCGTGGGACTGCGCAGCTAGGTGGGTTCGATGCAGGGGAGGATGACGAGCCTAAGGGTGGCGGCGCTGCTACCTGTAGGTCACCGGAGCATGGCCGACGACGAGCTTCTGCGGCAGAGGGACCGGTCTCACGCGGCTAGGACGATACATGGCGAGAGGGACGAAGAGGAAGGGTCCACGGGGACCAGCAGCTCACCGCGGATCAGACGGAGGGCTCGGGGAGGCCGCGCGAGTTTTGGAGCGACGGCGATGTCGACGCAGGGCCAGGCGCACATGTGGGCGGCAACGGCGGCGCGCCGATGCTGATGGTGGAGGACGGGAAGACAACAACGTGATGGTGGCCGCGGCCGGGCGACGCTCCTCTGCTTGCTGCGAACGACACGGCGGCGGGGGCGGCGTCTCCTGTGTGTGCGCGTCGATGAGAAATGAGATGGGGAAGAAGAACATGCGCGCTAGTTATAAACAAAGGACCTTTTGTCCGGGTTGATGGCTCCAACCGGGACTAAAGGGTCATACATCCCAGTTGGTAGCACCAACCGGGACGTATTCGCCACTTTTTTTCATATTTTGGGCTAAGCCTAATCCGCGCGCGAAGGGGTCCTTTAGTCCCGGTTGGATCCAAAAACCGGGACTAAAGGTCCTCTTTTCAAAAAAAAATCACAAATTATCTCTCTGTTCCCGCCTTATTTATTATTTTGGGGTTTTAATTTGTAATGTTTTTTAAATGATAATTAATTTGGAATTTAGAAAAACTTTAAACATAAAAAGTGTTTGAATTTGAATAAGTAATTCAAAACCATTTTCTGTTTTTAAAAATAATTAACGTAACCATATAAACTATGAACCATTTAAAACTAAAAAATGAATTAACTTATATTTTTGCATATTAATTTGAATTTAGAAAAACTTTAAACATAAAAAGTGTTTGAATTTGAATAACTAATTCAAAACCATTTTCTATTTTTAAAAATAATTAATTTAACCATATAAACTATGAACCATTTAAAATTAAAAATGAATTAACTTATATTTTTTATATATTAATTTGGAATTTAGAAAAAACTTTAAACATAAAAAGTGTATAAATATGAATAACTAATTCAAAACCATTTTATGTTTTTAAAAATAATTAATGTAACCATTTAAACTATGAACCATTTAAAATTAAAAATGAATTAACTTATATTTTTTATATATTAATTTGGAATTTAGAAAAACTTTAAACATAAAAAGTGTATGAATTTGAATAACTAATTCAAAACCATTATCTGTTTTTAAAAATAATTAATGTAACCATTCAAACTATGAACCATTTAACTTTTGGAACTATGTCACATATTATGAAACCATATGGTCACATAATATTTTTCCTTGCAACTATGTCACATAATATGACACCACGCGAAGGATTTACCTTGTTCGGACTTTTTTTGAATTTCTTATCCACTTTTTGAATTTTTCCCTTTTCAAACTAAGGTCGAACCGGCGTGCATGAAGATAGGGGACGAGCATCGTTAGAACTTGCATTGGATCTCTAAAGAAACCACATATTGCGAGTCTAAAAATGAATTTTTCAAAAAATCACGGGCGTTAGATCATGTACCTGTAGTACAAACCAGACCCACTTCCTACCGATTGGGCAGACATTTGTCCTTTTTACCCGGGATGGAAGGAAATGTTTGAGATATCCCGGTTGGGAGATAGTCCATTTAAGGTGGTATGGTATTTTAGAAAAATGGGACGGTAGCATTCCGAAACAGCATTTTGGTGGTTGCTTCACAAAACGACTCGTTTTTATGCTCGAAAAATGGAAAATGGCTTTTCCGTGCGACGAAAAGGAAAACTTCCTCCTGCAACATTGTTCTCCATGCCAATGTCCACATGCATGCATAATATGAGCACGGCATCACAAACTATGCCGCGATTCAGCACATAACATCGGTCATTCGGACCGAAAGCTATGAAACATCAAACATGATAGGTCATTTTGTGAATGTTTTTTCGAGACATGATCAATATACCAAGTTTGGTATTTTTCCTTGCAAATTTGTCACATAATATGACACCATGCGAAGGTTTTACATTGTTTGGACTTTTTTTGAATTTCTTATGCCCGTTTTGAATTTTTCCCTTTTCGAACTAAGGTCGAACCGGCGTGCATGAAGATAGGGAACGAGCATCCTTAGAACTTGCATTGGATCTCTGAAGAAACTACATATTGCGAGTCTAAAAATGATTTTTTCAAAAAATCACGGGTGTTAGATCATGTACCTGTAGTACAAACCGGACCCACTTCCTACCGATTGGGCAGACATTTGTCGTTTTTACCCGAGATGGAAGGAAATGTTTGAGATATCTCGGTTGGGAGATAGTCCATTTAAGGTGGTCTAGTATTTTAGAAAAATGGGACGGTAGCATTCCGAAACAGCATTTTGGTGGTTGCTTCACAAAACGACCTGTTTTTTACGCTCAGAAAATGGAAAATGGTTTTTCCGTATGACGAAAAGGAAAACTTCCTCCTGTAACATTGTTCTCCATCCCAATATACACATGCATGCATAATATGGGCACAACATCACAAACTATGCCGCGATTCAGCATATAACATTGGTCATTTGGACCGAAAGCCATGAAACCTCGAACATGATAGGTCATTTTGTGAAGGTTTTTTCGAGACATGATCAATATACCAAGTCTGGTATTTTTCCTTGCAACTATGTCACATAATATGACACCACGCGAAGGATTTACATTGTTTGGACTTTTTTTGAATTTCTTATGCCCGTTTTTAATTTTTCCCTTTACGAACTAAGGTCGAATCGGCGTGCATGAAGATAGGAGACAAGCATCATTAAAATTTGCATTGGATCTCTAAAGAAACCACATATTGCGAGTCTAAAAATGATTTTTTCAAAAAATCACGGGCCTTAGATCATGTACCTGTAGTACAAACCGGACCCACTTCCTACCGATTCGGCAGACATTTGTCCTTTTTACCCGGGATGGAAGGAAATGTTTGAGATATCCCGGTTGGGAGATAGTCCATTTAAGGTGGTCTAGTATTTTAGAAAAATGGGATGGTAGCATTCTGAAACAGCATTTTGGTGGTTGCTTCACAAAATGACCCGTTTTTTACGCTCGGAAAATGGAAAATGGCTTTTCCGTGCGAAGAAAACGATAACTTGCTCCTGCAACATTATTCTCCATCCCAATGTCCACATGCATGCATAATATGGGCACAGAATGACAAACTATGCCGCGATTCAGCACATAACATTGGTCATTTTGACCGAAAGCCATGAAACCTCGAACATGATAGGTCATTTTGTGAAGGTTTTTTCGAGACATGATCAATATACCAAGTCTGGTATTTTTCCTTGCAACTATGTCACATAATATGACACCAAGTGAAGGATTTACATTGTTTGGACTTTTTTGAATTTCTTATGCCCGTTTTGAATTTTTCCCTTTTCGAATTAAGGTCGAACTGGCGTGCATGAAGATAGGGGACGAGCATCCTTAAAATTTTCATTGGATCTCTGAAGAAACCACATATTGCGAGTCTGAAAATGATTTTTTCAAAAAATCACGGGCCTTAGATCATGTACCTGTAGTACAAACCGGACCCACTTCCTACCGATTCGGCAGACATTTGTCCTTTTTATTCGGGATGGAAGAAAATGTTTGAGATATCCCAGTTGGGAGATAGTCCATTTAAGGTGGTCTAGTATTTTAGAAAAATGGGACGGTAGCAATCCGAAACAACATTTTGGTGGTTGCTTCACAAAATGACCCATTTTTTATGCTAGGAAAATAGAAAATGGCTTTTTCGTGCGACGAAAAGGATAACTTCCTCCTGCAACATTGTTCTCCATCCCAATGTCCACATGCATGCATAATATGGGCACATCATGACAAACTATGTCGCGATTCAGCACATAACATCGGTCATTTGGACCGAAAGCCATGAAACCTCGAACATGATAGGTCAGGCTGAGGTGGACAACCTATAAATAGAGGGAAAGACCTATAAATAGATGAAAAGGGTTCTTCTTTAGTCCCGGTTGGAGGGATTTCGGCAGGCTGGGCTAGGAAGCACTAATGATAGGGGTCAGTGTCGACATTATGTTGTGCGGCTTGTACCTTGTCTCGGATGGTGTCACCAACCGGGACTAAAGATGAACCTTTAGTCCCAGTTGGAGACACCAACTGAGGTGACCCATCATACCACTGCATGTGTAGTACACTATAGTCGTTGACATGACATCCACAGAACACCGTTCCATAAATATCACACCCCTCAAAGTGGTACAACAGAAACATTGCGGTTCCATATTACAAACATACACACGTTATTATTATTACAATACCGGAAGTTCAAGACTTCCAAAAGATTCAACTTACAAACCAAAATATAAGTGTTTCAGCGGAAGTTTCAAATTTAAAACTTAAACTCCAAATTGAGCTCAATAACTTATTGTTATATAAGGTTCATGTTTCTCGGCTCAAGTGGCTACTAAAACTATAGTAATTAGTCTGACTCCTGGAACTCTCCTCTGTAGTTGATGTCGTAATCCTCCCCTTCTATGGCTCCATACAAGTTGGGCTCTTCATAGAAGACCTCCTCTTGATTCTCAGATGCGTACATTGGAGTGCCTTTGGGATTCTCAGAGTCTAAGCAAGGATTCAAAGGAAAGGATGAGTAACTGATGGGGATATGCCTACCGGGGTATATACCCAGCAGGACATTTCCGACTGGCCCAGGTACCAGCGAGTGGGCCTGCAGGACGGCGACTGGATCAAGATCTGGCGTGGACTCAAGCGACTGGAAGCTGAAGGCCCAGGAGTGTAGGCAGGACCAGTCGGATTAGGTCATAGGATTGCCGAGTTGGTAACTGATTCTGTTGAGATCTGTAAACCCTAGGGAGGTGAGTCTATATAAACCTCCCTAGAGGACGCATAGAGGAGACGTTCCATCATACACCCAAGCGACTCGCTGCCTAGTCACCGAGCTCGCCCATTGTACTCTCTCCATAATACAATCTAGCAGGAGTAGGTCTTTACCCTCCAGGGGGACGAACCTGGGTAATTCCCTATGTCTCCGCCCTCATCTCGCACCGCAGATGGCTGGCTGCCCTTGCCCCATGTTCTACTACTCGCTGCCGATTGCAGCATCTGCCGTGGTCATTCCCACGACAGTGGCGCCCACCATGGGGCCTGGCCGGTCAGGCCGGTGTTCTGCGGCGAGATCCAATCTACCCATCAACGAGTCGATCGCCACCGGCCGCACGATAGCGATCGGCGAGATGCTCCAGATTTTGCCGAGCAGCTACGTCCCGGCGGCGCAACCCGTCACGCGTAGCATGATCTTGCCGGTCGGCACGATCAGCCTCTTCAGCAGCCTCACCGACGTCATCGTCTCAGAGGACTCGGCTCGCATCCGCGAGTCGCCGCCCCGCGATCGGCTCTCTGAGAGTCAGGTCCGCACGATCCACCGCCTCGCCTCCGAGTATGACTCGGCCCACAGCGACGTGGCCGAAACCACCGCAACCGCAGAAGACGCGGCCCTCAACGACGACGCCGACTCGGTGACCCCGGCGTCACTCGCCGGATCCATTGTCGCAGCGTCGCCCGCGGGCTCCATCACCCAGGTCTCCATCATCGGAGACTTCGAGGATCCCTCCATCCTTGGGATCTTCGACTTCGACTCCGGGTCGGAGAACTCCGCCGACCTCCGCGACGGAACCGGCCACCACGCCGCGACCTACATGGCGACTGGCGCCGACCCACCGGAGGATCCATTCTCCACTCCGATCCCTCCCAACGCGATGGCAACGGAGGTCGAGGAAGTCCGCATGAAGCTGGCGGAAGCAGTCCGCAAGGAACAAGCCGAGCGCAAAAAATTTCGCCTCGAGCAGGTGACGGCGCAGGAGCTGTCGCGCTACCACCAGCTCCGAATCAGGTCGCGCCTGAACCCTACCGTTCAAGGGCGCACCCTGAATTTCAACGACGAGAGCGACCTGACCCGCGCGGACGAGGGCGTGATCTACGAGAACGCGCCACCAGGAGGAAGCGCTCGGCCTCCACCAGGGTCAACGGCCAATGGCGCCCCGCCACCACCCAACCGCGCACCCCCCAGGGACCAGCCGCGGATCGTGGTCTCCTCATGGGAGCGAGACGCGAACGGCCTACCGCTGTTCTCCACCCCAATGGAAAACCTCGTCGTGGGCCGCGCGGCAGTCGACAACATCGCAACCACTAGTGAAGGCGCCTTGCAGATCCAGTACGCCAAGGCCCTACTCGCAAAAGCGGTCGAGCAACAAAACGCAGGCGTCGACTCACAGGGTCGGATGTACTCGCGTTCATCGGGAAGCAGAGCGGCCTCGAGCGGCCGCCCCATGGCGGCAAACACCCTCAACTGCCTGCCACCCGAACCACTGCAGCTCCAAACACCGACCCGCGAACGTGGCACTCTCCACCAACGACCCCCGGCCCTAGGGAGGTGAGTCTATATAAACCTCCCTAGAGGACGCATAGAGGAGACGTTCCATCATACACCCAAGCGACTCGCTGCCTAGTCATCGAGCTCGCCCATTGTACTCTCTCCATAATACAATCTAGCTGGAGTAGGTCTTTACCCTCTGGGGGGCCGAACCTGGGTAATTCCCTGTGTCTCCGCCCTCATCTCGCACCGCAGATGGCTAGCCGCCCTTGCCCCATGTTCTACTACTCGCTGCCGATTGCAGCATCTGCCGTGGTCATTCCCACGACAGTAACAGTATTACCCAACAAGTTCATTATATGCAAGGTAGGAAGTTTGATGCTCTAACTACCACCTTGGACTATAAGTCCTAGGTATAATGCAATTTTCGTAAATATTTCTTTAAAGATTGTTTTTATTATGAAAAATCTATGACCATCAGCCTTCACAGGTTGACCAGAACTTTCATGGAGTTCCTTTCCTACCGCGTTCTTAGCTCCTTCCCAGAACAGGGAGTAACAAGTTACAGTTCTTACACTCTGCAGAGGTGCGTTACTTTTCCCATGAGAGATCAACTCCTTGTTGCACAACCGGGCGTACTTTCCCGTCCACAATTCCATGATGTGGGGCCCAGTAGTTGGTCCAAGCCAATCACTGCCCTCTCCGTGACCTCATATGTCTGCACGATCCTTCGGCTAGCTCACCTTTGTTAAGACCCCTTTCGGGCTGGCTAAAACCCTGATGAGTTTCCGAAGACTCTATGACCTAGTGATGCCTGGATTAGTACCATTTATATGGACTATCTCCCGAAACACCATTCATAGATAATCTAGACACCAAAAGTGTGGGGCGTAAGGGTGCCCACCAATATGTTGGATCCACACAATGAATCACAACGTCGCGTTAAGGTCGTCTTGCCTCCATACAAGAGGAAAAGGATACAACTGACTTCTCCGTCCCATTCCAAATCTCATGGTTAACGCGTAATATACGGTGCTAGAATCATTGATGTCATGGGTTATTAATCCCTAATTGTTCATCATTATTGCAATTAGAACCCTAAGTTCTATTGCTTCATCATATTATCACTTAGGATGATATCTAAGATTTAGTATCTTGAGAAAATAGTGTTTTTCTTTTACTATAATATAAATGATAACACACAATTTGCAAATACTTTGATAAAGAATCTTCAAAGGACATGAGCAAGAGATGAACTTGCCTTGTGATGGCAAGGTAGTGAAGTCCGATGCTTGCACTGGACCTTGAGCTTCTATGTCTACAAAAACATCATTATTGCCCAGTAAGGACAATATTTAAAGAAGCAAAATGATTATGCAAAGTAATGTAATGCATCATTTAATTTGATAGGCATTCTCCCCATTATTAATAAAATTCATTTAAATAATAAAGGATTTGTAAATATTATTTTTTAATATTTATAATAGAATATTGTATTCTTTTATTTCCCTTTTATTTGACTTTTATTGATTTAATAATTCTTCTAAGAATTATCACTTAAATATTAAAAATTGTTATTAAATATTTATTTAGTATTTTTCTAAAATACTACAATTTTAATCTATAATGAAAGTGATTTTTATTTATTTTTATCATCCTTCAATAATTTTGTAAAATTCCATAAGTAATATATAATTTACAAAATTCTTAATAAAATCTATATGTCTAAAATTATATATTTCAATTTATTTGGATAGCTTGGATTTTTTGTGAATCCAAAAATATTTTATTTATAATTTTTGGATTTTTATTTTATTTTCTAGAATTTTATTGATTTCAGGGGCATTTTGGTCTTTTCCTATTTATTAAAACAGATTTCAATTGACTTGGGCTGGCCATTTGGGCTTATTAGGCTCCTGTGGCCCAATAGGGCAGGGTCAAAACTATTACCCCGAGGTTTTTTTGGCCCACCCAGCCCACTCAATCACTCTGTCTCTCCTTCTTCTCATCTCCCCTCTCTCCCTCGACCCCGTGGGGTTCTGGCGTCGTCGCCGGCGATGGCCATCGCTGTGGCCCTCCTTGGCCGCTGCCGTGGTGCAGGGAGAGGTTGGCGACTACGCTCGTTCATCTGGTCCAATTCGATTTGACTCTAGAGCTCCCCTGTGGCCAGGTTCACCCCGTTTCCGAACCCTAGGGTTTGGGGAAAATGTTGCCACCGCCGCGGTCCCTCCTGTGGTGGTGTGTTGTGTTCGTGTGCTGCTGTGGCCATCGCCGTGGCTGGTGCAGGTTGCAGTGCCCTCTGGGGTGCTCCCTGTGCCTCCGCGAGCTCGTCGGCCAATCTGCTTCCTCTTCAATTCGTCAGCGAGGACCCCGGGTAAGTTGCCTCTGTGGATATTGGTTCATCCTATCACCATGAATCTCTCTCTGTGTATCTAGTGGCTACTTTTGCCTAGTGACTATGTTCTGATTAGGGTTCATCTCCTAATTAGGGTTCTTGTGCTGATTAGGGTTCATAACCCTCTGTTGATCATTTCCATGATGCTTTAGATCTAGTGGTGATCTTCCTTGAGCATGATGAATGATTGTTTGCTATGGATCATTATTTGTAGTTGGCCTTGGTGATGCTAGTGGCTTGTCAGACTTCTTCCAGTGGTAATTTACTATGATCCAATGTTAGTGTTTCTATGGAATCCCTAATTGGAAATGTTGTTGATCTGAGAACTTTCCATTGTCAATATGTTTATACTGACAGTGATTCTATCAGTAAGTGCTTACTACATTTATAATGGTTGGCTTGTATGAGACTATACATACTGAATATAATCATTACATGTTAATGATTTTCTGTGGGTGTATAGATGAGTTTGATGTTGATTCCTGGCATTTGGCTTCAGGAAGATAATATTTAGTGGCTTGTCCCTTTTTATTTGTGAAATATTAGTAAAGATTGGGATTAGCTCATTAGAACTTGTCCTTGTGATACCATTATAAACTGGCACACAAATGATTGGGTCCTATTCCTGAGCCTAGCTCTGACAATGCTTGTGATTAATACTGGCAAGATAAAATGAAAGCTTCTTTTAACTCTCCTGCCTATGATGTTGGTCTGAGGCTCTAGGATTTTAAGTCCTAGTTAATTGAGCAAATAGTTTGTTTGTAACTTGCAAGATTAGAGGTGATACTCCCTCTAGAAGATGTTCCCTGGTCTGATAAGAACAAATGAAGAATTATTAAAGTTGTATATGCTAACACCAAACTCTGTGAGGCTGGTCTAAGAGATTGGTGCTTTTGGCTTAGTTTGATTTCTGATCTTTATACTTGAAATCTCTAGGATAGATTCACCTCACTTGGGTGATTATTGAGAGATTGTTTCATAAAACAACACATGCTTCTGTCTAAATAATATGATTAGATCATTGATGGTTTTATGGTACTCACCACAAAAACTGATGATTATGGAATTGGGTGGTGATGTTAATCTTGATGATTAGATCTTGTCCATCACCTATGAGGTTGTTCTTGTTTTGCTGAGCTCCTGTGCTTGACCTTGAGCTAGCCTGCTCCTCCTAGCTCCTGGACTTGGCCTTGCTGTCCACCTGATCCTTCCCCCTCCTTATGTCACCATCTGGTGATGTTTGTTTGATATTTGGTGGTTTGGTTTGGCTACTGAGCTTGATGTGTATGAACAAGAAATGGTGTTGGGGTGCTTCCCACGGCTGTACTGAGCAGTTTTGTTTATATGGCCTGTTGTTGCTGTGCTGACAGCACACACCATGCATTTAGGTGTGTGTGATGCCTGTGTGCTTGCTGCACCTTGTGGATATGCTCAGGGAATGGAAGTTACTTTTTATCTGATTACACTTACTTGTCTGGTGAAACTTGCCCCTCTTTGCTGACATTTGACTTCTGGCTTAAAAGTATGAAACATACATTCTTTCATATTGGTGAAACTTGCCCCTTTTAATAGAATTACTCAATGATGAATCTTGATCAGTGCACCTCACTGACAAGTCTGAGAGTAAAACATTACTAACTCTAACCTTCTTTATTTTTTATTTATGTTTGTTTTGCAGGTACCAGACTTGGGAATTCAAGATTTTAGCTTAGGTTTATTTATGGAATAGTCATTTGTAATCTTATTATTCTTTTGTAATTTTAGTTTTATTCTTTTGTAATCTTCATTTTATTATTTTGTAATCAAGATTATATTATTATCAATAAAAAATATTCTTATTATTTATTTAATTGCTATGGTGAAGATTGTGGATAATTTCAAAAAGTTACATTGTTGTGACTTATTTATTGAAGGAAAATATGAAATAAATATTCATATTCTTAATTTTTTTCTTTAAATAAAGTTTGATTTAAATTGGTCAACTCTTAATTTAATCAAGATTCAAATGTTATTCAAAAATCATTTAACTTATAATTCAAACACTCAAGTTTTAAATTCAAATTTCATTTTCCCAAACACATAATTCTCAAAGATCATATCAAAGTCTATAACAATCATTTTTTAAGACTAAAACTAATCTCAAAGTATGAAAGATACCTTGATCACTTTAGGTTTTTATTTGGCGAAAAATTTACCCACATTTTCACAGATGAATGCATGCAACATTCCAAATTCCTAACTCTACCCTTCGTTAGTTCCTAAATGCTGGGATGTTACACCAACCGGGACAAAACACGAGTCAGCACTAATAATAGGGGTGAGTATCGACATTATGTCGTGAGTGTCGACACTATGCCGACCTGCTTGTACTATAAATAGGCATCCTTGTTAGTCCAGTCCTCTAGCCAAATTGAGGCATCTCCAAGGTTGTTTTCGAGAGCAGGGACACCACTACGACCAGTTTTAGGGAGATGCCGCCGAAGCCCAGTCCTCCGGCATCTCCAAGAAACTGGTCATAGAGGCACTCCCTAATATGTGAAATTAGTTAGCTCCCAAGCGTATTGATCTAGTTAGAGAAGTTACAAGCTGCAAGATGGTGTGCGAGAGCAGGGACACCACTACGGCCAGTTTTAGGGAGATGCCGCCGGAGCCCAGTCCTCCGACATCTCCAAGAAAATGGCCATAGAGGCACTCCCTAATATGTGACCACGCGCGTTTGGAGATCAGATCTTAATGGTAAGTACGAATCGGGACAACTTCTTCATAGTTCGGGTAAGTCGTTCTACCAATCAGGACTAAAGTCCCCCTATATATAGTCCCGGTCAAGCCACAAACCGGGACTAACACTCAATACATTTATGAAACTTGGAAAATTGCAAACATCATAAAATATCCTTCACAAAATGAGCTATCATGTCTCATGGCATTTAGGTTCACAATATGCAGCCGACCGGCCAGACATGAACTAGAGGTACACAATATGAGCATGAACTTCTTGGCGTATGTCCTTCCTTATGATTGCTTCAGACGTAACCATGGAGCATCTTCTTTACCTTAACGGAATGCTTGGGTCAGTTTTTGTAGGGTTTCGTAGCATGGAAAACAAAAAAATTCTACCGCATACAAACAAACAAGCCAAGATCTATCTACTAGATTGTAGCAACGAGTCGATGGAATAACTCACCCTCGAAGATTCCAAAGTGTTTAACGAGAGCGGATTCTCGTGGGTGATGTAGTCGTACTCTTCCCGATCTCAAGATCGCGTAGATGATCCTTCCGGTGCTGTGTTCCGGCAACGCTTCCGCAGTCGGTTACACGTTCGGTACTCGATGAAGACCTTCCTCTCCCTTGTTCCAGCAGGCAGCGGAGGTTGTAGTTTTCCCTCGCGATTCCGGCAGCACGACGGCGTGGTGTCGGAAGTAGAGGGAAGATCCCGCAGGGCTTCGCCTAAGCCGGAGCGAGTTATGGTGGATCTAGGGTTTCCCGGTGGTCTAGGGTTTAGAAGACCGGGAGGAGAAGGAGGTGTCGGCGGCGGCGACGGTCCGGCGGCAGCGCAAGGCGGCGGCGCGGCGGCGCAAGGCGGCGACTGGCGGCGAGCGGCGGCGGATCGGGTGGAGAGGGGCTGGGCTTGGTGCTTTGGGGCAGCCCTCCCCTCTATTTATGAGAGGGGGGCAGCCTTGGGAGGGGTGAGTTTGAATCGACTTCCAAACCCAAGTTGGAAGGACTCTCTCCTACTTCCACTAGGAAACTATTGTTCCAGTTTGACTTTTCAAACCTCCCGTTTGACTTTCAATTTAGAGCTTTAATTCTCTCACAAATGACCACACCAAGTGACCTAGGATATGATCTAATCATTCCACTTACCCATGACACATTCATGGGCTATTCTCCTTCCGGACCGGTGAACCTTCTAGAACCTCTCTGATGAAAACATCGGAATGTTTCCCGAACTCTGGAATTGGACTTTCCTTATATGAATCTTATTCTCCGTACCATTCCGGATCTCCTCGTGATATCCCGGATCCCATCCGAGACTCCGAACAACATTCGGTATCCCTTATTAACATTCCATATCTACTAAACAACATCGAATCCTTAAGTGTGTCTCCCTACGGTTCGTGAATTATGCGTACATGATCGAGACACTTCTCTGATCAATAACCAATAGAGGAATCTGGAAATTCATATGGCTCCCACATATTTCAACGATTACTTTTCGATCGAATGAACCACTTACATACGATACCAATTTCCCTTTGTCTCACGATAGTTTACTTATCCAAGGTTTTGATCGTCGGTATCTCTGCATACCTAGTTCAACGTCGTTACCTATAAGTACTCTTTTCTCGTTCCCATGATATGTGATCCCTTGTGAGCCAGTCACATGCTTGCAAGCTAATTGGACGACATTCCACCGAGAGGGCCCAAAGTATATCTATCCGTCATATGGATGGACAAATCCCACTCTTGATCCATTTGCCTCAACCCATACTTTTCGAACACTCAATGCCACCTTTATAGTCACCCTGTTACGGTGTGGTGTTTGATGTCATCAAAGCATCCTTCCGGTGATGGTGATCAGCATGATCTCATGGTCGAAGGAATTAGGTTACTATGTATGAGAAAGCTTATAGCAAATGAACTATTGAAATGACTTGATCTTTATGCTACGCTTATCTATATGAGTATGTCCATCATACCATTCTCCTAATGATATGATCTCGTTGTTAACAACATCTCAGTGTTCATGATCAAGAAACCACGATCATCTATTAACCAACAAGCTAGTATTATTAAAGAGGCGTGTACTTTGCAAATCTTTATGTCACCATCTTGGACATGCTCTCGAATAGCGTGAAAACGTAGCTTGATATGCTTCAGCTTCTTGTGTGACCTTGGTTCTTGCGCATTGGCTATGGCGCCCATGTTATCACAATAGATAGATATTGGGTCCAGCGCACTTGGAACCACACCGAGATCTGTAAAGAACTCCTTCTTCCATATCGCCTCTTGTGAAGCCCCCAAAGCAGCTATGTATTCCGATTCAGTTGAAGATCTCGCCACGACACTTTGCTTTGCACTCCTCTAGCTAACTGCTACACCATTCAAAGGAAATACATATCCATATTATGATTTAGAATCATCCGGATCGGTGTTCCAACTAGCATCGGTGTAACCATTAACAACGAGCTGTTCATCACCTCCATAAGAAAGAACCATATCCTTAGTTCTTCTCAAGTACTTAAGGATGTTTTTGATCGTTGTCCAATGATCCACTCCTGAATCACTTTGATATCTGCTAGTCAAACTAACATCATATGCAATGTCGGGTCTAGTACATAGCATGGCATACATAAGAGATCCTATGGCCGAGGCATAGGGAGTCTTACTCATTCTTTCTCTATCTTCTGCGGTTGCAGTACTTTGAGTTTTACTCAAGGTCGTATTGGGCAACATGGGAAAGAACCCTTTCTTTCTATCTTTTATTCCAAACCTCTTTAGAACTTTGTCCAAATATGTACTCTGTGATAATGATATTAGGCGTCTCGATCTATCTCTATAAATCTTTATGCCTAATATGTAAGCTGCTTCGCCAAATAATCCTTGACACTATTAAGAAGGTCTACATTATTCCCAATCAACAATATGTCATCTACATATAGTATTAAGAATGCTACAAAGCTCCCACACACTTTCTTGTAAATACAAGCTTCTCCATAAGTTTGTATAAAACCAAAACTTTTGATCACCTTATCAAAAGGTTGATTCCAACTCCGGGATGCTTGCTTCAATCCATAAATGGACCGTTGAAGTTTGCATACCTTGTTAGCATCTTTAGGATCGACAAAACCTTTGGGTTGTACCATATACAACTCTTCATAAATGTCTCCATTGAGGAACGCCATTTTGACATCCATCTGCCATATCTCATACTCATAATGTGCAGCGATTGCTAACATAATCCTACCAGACTTTAGCTTCGCTACCAATGAGAATGTCTCATCGTAGTCAACTCCTTGAATTTGTCAAATCCCTTTTGCGACAAGTCGAGATTTATAGACAGTAACATTACCATCAACATCTGTTTTCTTCTTGAAAATCCATTTGTTCTCGACAGCCTTCCGGCCGTCCAGTAAGTCCACCAAAGTCCATACTTGGTTTTCGTACATGGATCCAACTCAGATTTCATGGCTTCATGCCGTTTATTGGAATCTGGTCTCATCATTGCTTCCTCATATGTCGCAGGGTCATCGGTGTTGTCCACCAACATGACATTCATAACGGGATCATACCAATCAGGAGTGGTACGAGTTCTCGTTGACCTGCAAGGCTCTGTAGTAACTTCAACCGAAGTTTCATGATCGACATCATTAGATTCCTCTCTTATTGGTGTAGTCGCCACAGGAACTACTTCAGGTGTTGTGCTACTCGCAAGTTCGAGAGAAGGTTCAACAACCTCGTTGAGTTCTACTTTCCTTCCAGTCACTTCTTTCGAGAGAAACTCCTTCTCTAGAAAGGATCCATTCTTGGCAACGAAGATTTTTCCTTCGGATCTATGATAGAAGGTATACCCAATAGTTTCCTTCGGGTATCCTATGAAGACGCATTTTTCCGCTTTGGGTTCAAGCTTGTCGGCCTGTAACTTCTTTACATACGGTGTCGTTTCAACGGATTTAGATGGTGCCCTATTTAAAGTGAATGCGGTTGTTTCTAATGCATAACCCCAAAAATGATAGCGGTAAATCTGTAAGTGACATCATAGAACAAACCATATCTAAGAGAGTTCGATTACGACGTTCGGACACACCATTACGTTGTGGTGTTCCCGGCGGTGTCAATCGTGAAAGTATTCCGCATTTCTTCAAATGCTCGCCAAACTCATAACTTAGATATTCACCTCCACGATCAGATCGCAAAAATTTAATCTTCTTGTTACGTTGATTCTCTACCTCACTTTGAAATTCTTAAACTTCTCGAAAGTTTCGGACTTATGTTTCATGAAATAGATATACCCATATCTACTCAAGTCATCCGTGAAGGTAAGAACATAGCGATAACCACCGCGCGATGCTACACTCATTGGACCACACACATCGGTATGTATGATTTCCAACAAGTCCGTAGCTCGCTCCATCATACCAGAAAATGGAGTCTTAGTCATTTTACCCATCAGACATGCTTCGCATCTTTCAAGTGATTCAAAATCAAGTGATTCGAAATCAAGTGATTCAAGAATTCCATCAGAATGGAGTTTCTTCATACGCTTCACTCCAATATGACCAAGACGATAGTGCCACATATAGGTCGAGTTATCACTCAATTTCAAACATTTAGCTTCAATGTTATTAATGTGTGTATTACTATAATCGAGATTCAATAAGAATAGACCATCTATCAAAGGTGCATGTGCATAAAACATATTACTCATATAAATCGAACAACCATTATTCTCGGACTTAAACAAGTAATCGTCTCGCAATAAACATGATGCAGATATAATGATCATGCTCAACGTAGGCACCAAATAATAATTATTTAAGTATAAAACTAATCCCGATGGTAGATGAAGAGGTAGCGTGCCGACCGCGGTCATATCAACCTTTGATCCATTTCCAACGCGCATCGTCACCTCGTTCTTCGCTAGCTTCCGTTTATTCTGCAGCACCTGTTTCGAGTTACAAATATGAGCAACCGAACCAGTATCAAATACCCAGGCACTACTACGAATACTAGTGAGATACACATCAATAACATGTATATCGGATATACCTTTCTTCTTGATGTTGCCGTTCTTCAAATCCGCCAAGTACTTAGGGCAATTCCGCTTCCAGTGACCCTCTCCCTTGTAGTAAAAGCACTCATTATCAGCCTTAGGCCCAGCCTTGGTCTTCTTCGCCGGCGCAGTAACTTTCTTACCGCCCTTCTTGAAGTTTCCCTTTTTCTTAGACTTGCCTTGCTTCTTGAATTTGGTGGTCTTATTGACCAACAACACTTGGTGCTCTTTCTTGATCTCCACTTCCGCAGACTTCAACATGGAGAAGAGTTCGGGCAACGACTTGTCCATGTTTTGCATATTGTAGTTCATCACAAATTCCTTGTAACTTGGTGGTAGTGATTGGAGGACATGGTGAATCCCCAAAGCATTAGGAATCACTATACCTAAGCTTTGAAGCTTGCTTGCGTGCCCAGACATCTTAAGCACGTGATCACTCACGGAGCTGCCCTCTTCCATCTTGCAGTTAAAGAACTTTTCACAAGCCTCATAACTCTCAACTGCCGCGTGAGCCTCAAATATCATTTTGAGTTCACGGACAATATCATGTGGGTCATGGTTCTCAAACCTTTTCTGAAGCTCCGATTCCAAACCATACAAGATAGCACACTTAACTGTGGAGTACTGATTCTTCCGAGCGAGGAAAACATTCTTTACCTCATCGGTAGCATCAGCTGCAGGCGGGTCACCCAGCGGTGCATCCAGTAAATAGGTCAAATTACCAGCATTGAGGACAATCCTCAAATTGCGGAACCAATCCGTGAAGTTGCTTCCATTGTTTTTCAACTTTTCTTTCTCTAGGAACGCATTAAAATTAATGGTAGGGGCCGCCATCGATCTACAACATATTTGCAATAGTTTAGACTAAGTTTATGACAAATTGAGTTCTAATTAATAGTTAAATTAATCTAGGTGAACTCCCACTCAAAACTATATCCCTCACATTGTTTTAGGGATCACACGCACCAAATCCACCACATCAAAACCGATCATCACGAGAGTTGATGTAGCTTCAATGGCGAACAATGAACATGTTCATCATATCTACTATATGACTCATGCTTTACCTTTCGGTGATCTGTGTTCCGAGACCATGTCTGTACATGCTAGGCTCGTCAAGATCAAACCTTAGCTTCCGCATGAGAAAATCTAGCTTGCTCACGTTTTATACACTCGCAGAATCTAACACACCCGATCATCACGTGGTGCTTCGAAACAACGAGCTTTAGAAACGGTGCTTACTAAGTATGAACACTTTAAAACTTGAAATTGTGTGCTTGAGGGATCATCTTATAATGCTACCGTCGTGAACTAACCAATACAAGATGCATAAAAGGATTAACATCACATGCAATTCACAATATGTGATATGATATGGCCTTTCTTCTTGTGCTTCCGATCTCCATCTTCAAGCACGAACATGATCTCCATCATCACCGGTGTGGCGTCAAGGTCAATGGCGCCGCTTCATGGTTGTCGTCCACCAGCATCAACTATTACAACTACTTTGAATAGACATGCAGGTCTTAATGGAATTTAAAAGACAACCATATGGCTCCTACCGGTTGCCAACTTACAATAAGGAACATTGCATACATCATATATAATCACAATCATGGCCATATCACATCACATCACACCCCTGCAAAATAAAGTTAGACGCCTCTAATTTTCTTTGCATATTTTACGTGGTTTGGGGCTTTCAATAAGTGTTGCTCTAACTTTTGAACAAGAACCACAACGTTGATGTTTGAACTATCAAGTGCCCATTGTAAACTGAATCTATACTATGATGGGAGAGACAGACACCCGCAAAAGCACTTATGCAATACAAGTTGCATGTTAAGTGTGGAGCAAGTCTCATGAACGATTTCATGTAAGGTTAGCCCGGGCCGCTTCATCCCATCATACCGCAAAATGCAAAGTACACAAAAAGAAATTGATAATAAAAGCACCACCGCCCACAATGACCATTCTGTTCTACTCGTGCAACAGATCTACATATAGACACGACTCTGATACCACTGTAGGGGTTCGTAGCATGGAAAACAAAAATTTCTACCGCATGCACACAAACAAGCCAAGATCTATCTACTAGATTGTAGCAATGAGTCGATAGAAGAACTCACCTTCGAAGATTCCAAAGCGTTTAATGAGAGCAGATTCTCGTGGGTGATGCAGTCGTACACTTGCCGATCTCAAGATCGCGTAGACGATCCTTTCGGCGCTGCGTTCCGGCAGCGCTTCCGCAGTCGGTCACACGTTAGGTACTCGATGAAGACCTTCATCTCCCTTGTTCCAGCAGGCAGCGGAGGTTGTAGTTCTCCCCTCGCGATTCCGGCAGCACGACGGCGTGGTGTCGGAAGTAGAGGGAAGATCCCGCAGGGCTTCGCCTAAGCCGGTGCGAGTTATGGTGGATCTAGGGTTTAGAAGACCGGGAGGAGGAGGAGGTGTCGACGGCGGTTAGGGCGACGGTGACGGGCCGGCGGCGGCGGGGCTGCGGCGGTGGCGGATCGGGTGGAGAGGGGCTGGGCTTGGTGCTTTGGGGCAGCCCTCCCCCTCTATTTATGAGAGGGGGGCAGCCTTGGGAGGGGTGAGTTTGAATCCACTTCCAAAACCAAGTTGGAAGGACTCTCTCCTACTTCCATTAGGAAACTATTGTTCCAGTTTGACTTTCCAAACCTCCCATTTGACTTTCAATTTAGAGCTTTAATTCTCTCTCACAAACGACCACACCAAATGACCTAGGATATGATCTAATCATTCCACTTACCCATGACACATTCATGGGCTATTCTCCTTCCGGACCGGTGAACCTTCTAGAACCTTCTAGAACCTCTCCGCTGAAAACATCGGAATGTTTCCCGAACTCCTGAATTGGACTTTCCTTATATGAATATATTCTCCGGACCATTCCGTATCTCCTCGTGATATCCCGGATCCCATCCGAGACTCCGAACAACATTCGGTATCCCTTATTAACATTCCATATCTACTAAACAACATCGAATCCTTAAGTGTGTCTCCCTTCGGTTCGTGAATTATGCGGACATGACCGAGACACTTCTCCGATCAATAACCAATAGAGGAATCTGGAAATTCATATGGCTCCCACATATTTCAACGATTACTTTGCGATCGAATGAACCACTTACATACGATACCAATTTCCCTTTGTCTCACAATAGTTTACTTATCCGAGGTTTTGATCGTCGGTATCTCTGCATACCTAGTTCAATCTCGTTACCGATAAGTACTCTTTTCTCGTTCCCATGATATGTGATCCCTTGTGATCCAGTCACATGCTTGCAAGCTAATTGGATGACATTCCACCGAGAGGGCCCAAAGTATATCTATCCGTTATATGGATAGACAAATCTCACTCTTGATCCATGTGCCTCAACCCATACTTTCCAAACACTCAATGCCACCTTTATAGCCACCCAGTTACAGTGTGGTGTTTGATGTCATCAAAGCATCCTTCCGGTCATGGTGATCAGCATGATCTCATGGTCGAAGGAATTAGGTTACTATGTATCAGAAAGCTTATAGCAAACGAACTATTGAAATGACTTGATCTTTATGCTATGCTTATCTATATGAGTTTGTCCATCATACCATTCTCCTAATGATATGATCTCGTTGTTAACAACATCTCAATGTTCATGATCGAGAAACCACGATCATCTATTAACCAACAAGCTAGTATTATTAAAGAGGCTTTACTAGGGACTCTAATTTAGTTTACAAATCACACAAGTATTAATGTTTCCGGTTAATACTGTTATAGCATGAATGTAAACATTTATCATAAACACAAATATATAATAATAACCACTTTTATTATTGCCTGGGCATATCTCCAGCATGAATATCAAATGGGTGTGATGTACTAATAAACAAAAATAGGATTCGCTACTTTGATTATCAGATGTTTTGCTTTTCTGATAACTTCTGGTATGTCTCTGTTCCCCTCCATATTTTGGTTCTAAAGTTGACTCAGTTTTATATATGATAAGTTGAAATTATCATGATGGATTAAGGATGTTCTTTTTCTCTGCACTTATCAATATCTGTTGGTCATGGTCCATTAATAAAAAAAGTCATCTGGATTGATGGTCCTATAATTTTCCATTTTATGATATTGCTCCTTATATTTGCTATGGTATTATTTTTGATTGCATGCTTTAAAAGTGTGAGAATTTCTAGAACGTGATAGATTGACATTATGATTTTTAGCCTTTTTTATAGGAATAATCGGTGTTTTGAGTATGTGACTGTATCGAACAACTGCTATAGAAGCAATATATTGTTTCATTTGTTTGTATTCTCATTGGAGTTTGTAAGGATGTCAAATTTGTTATGTTACTATGTAATTTTTTGCTTTTCTCTCTTAAAAATAAGATATATGGCCAGATAAATATTCCATGAAGCAGCCTAGGTGCCTAGCCGCCTCTTTGACCATGAATTCCCGTCAACTCGAACCTCTTCTGTCTTTTTCCTTCCCACTAAAAATAACCTATTTCAATTTATTCAATAGTGTCCTTTACCTCAACGATTAATCTTTGTAGTTTAGTTCGAGTACAATATATTAGTGTGTTCTTTACAAAATGTCCTATTGGTTGAGAAGGCGTTGAACAAAATAAAGGCTCAATAGCTTCATCTTGGTGTTAGCCTTCCACCATTTGTGGAACAACTCATTCGAATGGTTTTTCCTTTCGGATTTTTCTTTTTCTTGACGGTTCAGCGATATAGTGGACGCTGGACAGTTTGTTATGCGAGGAGCCACAATATTTGTATGGCATCTTTGAAACTCATTATCTCATACGATTTTTCAAACTCTTAGGGTTAATTTAACATTCATAAAAAATGTATCGTGATTACTTACGTACAAATCATTACTTTAGAGGATGCAATTTATTTCATGTCAACTGCCACCACCTCCTATGCAGTGTACTCCTAATTCACACACACGTGCTAACTAAACTAATTAACATCAGAACATATTACCCTAAACAAATCAGATCATATTGATCAGCTATTTTGTAAACACATATTGAGCAGCATTGGAGGTTTTTTTAGACAATCGATGTGTCCTAGACGTCTGGAACTAACTTCCCCTATATGGGCATTGGTACATACGATCAGCTTTATATATTTTAATAGGAAATCTACGTTTAGACCGGTCTGAAATCGATAATTCTTGACGAACATGCACACGCCGGTTCGATCGACATCCGTTCGTGCATGTACTTTGTATGTAGCCTAATCAAAAAAGCTAAAAATGTGCGTGAAGTGTGTTGTTGTCTGACCTGTACGTGTGCCACTAAACGACAACCAGCTATTAAAATCCGTTCATCGTTAGGCTAGTCGCGACGAGATCTTAAAACTAGATCTCATGTTGATATGTTTTAACGAAAAAATCGGATCACACGTGAGTTATCCATGCCATTATATGTAAGTTATCCGCCCTGTAACACATAAGTTATCCACCATATAAAAGTTTTTGGTAGAGGCGTTCTCGCATATATGTTGAGCAGGTTTAATTGGAACATGGTAGCCTAAGTGTTAGGGTACCAAGACTTCATTAACGTTGATGTGTTAGTATCGACGAGCGATGAAGACTCGGTACCCTAAAACACGAGGCTTCATCGCATGTACACCGCGGTAGTGATCACATGCAATAAAGCCGAGCCGCTAGACTACTAGTTGTGCATTACGTTTGTTCACTACGACTTATTATATCGTAACAAAAAAAAGGTTAGATTTTATTTCTTAAAAAGTTATTTTCATATTTGACGCGGTAGCCTTTTGAGGTTGAGTCACGCGTACGCCGTGAGAACGACGACGGACGACGAAGCCGAGCCGCTAGAATAACTTTTATATCCTATTCATGGGTACAATTTTATAATGGTGATAACTTACATGTTATTTGGTGGTTAACTTACATGCTGAAGGCTGGATAACTCTCGTGTCACTGATGGGTAACTGTTTTAGCAAACAAAGTCGTGTTCACGTGACTTATCCATGTCATATTAGTTAAGTTATTCATCCTGAAACATATAAGTTACCTATTATATAAACGGGTTGGGTGGAGACGTTCATGCATTTCTCATTTGTGTAACTTTTACATTTTTGTGTCTTATAAAATCCCGGTTGCCCCATATATTTTAGTTTAGTTAAATAAATATGAGATATATAAGCTAGTTTAATTAAGATGATGTAACGCATCGATGAGCGATGAAAGCTTGGTACCCTAATATTCTTCGAGGCTGCATCATCCGTACATCACGATCCATTGGGTAGTTAAATAGTTCTTTTTTTTTAGTTTTGGTCTACGGTAGGTACAGTATTTCATGGGCATGCTCACTGTTTTGGTCGTGCTCATGGGCAAACAGGATCGATCGGGACAAGGACAAGAATGCACATGGGCGTTGAGAACCCTGACCTCGCCGCTATGCCACAGGATGACGAAGCAAGAAAGCTCTAGCTAACATCTGTCCGAGCATGCAACCCTTGCAGGATCCTATCTCTGGCTATGTGGGCTGTGTTTGATAGGTTGGATTCTTGTTTCTCGCATGGGGCGGACATGTTTTCTCTTCTGGATTGCATCGAATTTCTAAATAGCATGGATTTTAAAAGTTGGCCCGCAGGAAACGCTAATTTTGGGCGTTTTTGTGGGGAGAGGCTCGCACGAACTTTAAAGCCGATCGAGTTTTCTCCGTGGGCACCGGCAATCGGCTCTGGGCGTGCACGCCCTTTGATTGATTACCATTGCTAATTTCGTCCTTATCCCATCCTCTACGAACTCGTGAGGTATCCATGGTCGCTGTCGTCATTGCAACAAGAGGAGGCCATGGCGGCGCCTGAGCAGAAGCAGGAGGCATCCTGGCCGCGCCAATGACCAACGAGGTGTCGCCCGAGATGGGGATGACCCCGCCGCACACGAGGGCCGACCAATACATCTTGACGAGCACCTTCTCGTCGTACTCCTTGGGTGTGCATGGGCGCGCAAAGGGCTCGTTGCCGGTGCAGTGGGGGAGGGGCAGGCGGCACTGTGCGGCAGTCGTGTCGAGGCAGTTGTACCAGTGGAGCTCGGTCGTGGCAAGGGGCGGGCGGCGCTGCACGGCAGTCGCGTCGAGGCGGTCGTACCCGCGAAGATCAGCTAATTCCAGACCACCGGAGGAGACATCGGCGAGGTCCGCCGCAACAGCTGCATCACGACCAACATACAAAGTGACGAGAAGGGGTTTGCGGCCTCTTCTTGAGCTCCCCAGTGCCCCGACAACAGATTTTATTTAGCGTTCCATCCATTAGCTAATACGGTACCTAATGCGCCAGTGATGAAGGACAATCAATCTGAAGCTAGCTCTACTACACGTGAGATTGATCTGAAATTTGATCAATCTGAAGCAGCTCAGACGACGAAGAGTGTGGGGCGACCGCGCGTGAAGATCAAGGTGAGCAGTTGCTCCTCCCTGCCGTGCATCTCACGGTCTCACCACCGTCTCACCTTGGTCGTGCTGATCTTCTTGTTGGGCATCATCGGCTCCGACGGCAATGAGCAGCTTCTATGCAGAACATCGAGTCAGATCAGTATTGAGGTTAGGGGTGATTAGAGCTAAGAAATCACCCAGGCATAGGGAAAACAAACACGGGAATTTTGCATCTGAAGCCTAAAAGCAGACTACCAAACATTGAGTCTCTTTTCTGTCGATAGTATCAATGCGGACTACCAAATAAGAGGAAGAATTTGACCCAGAGCCTAATTTGCACGTGCAGTTCCATGCGTGCAAGTTGCACATACCCATGGTGTTCATCTGCTTCCACTTCCTTCACGAGTCCAAGACCATTTAACTCTTTGTTGCTTTAACTTATGTGTTCATGGGAATATTCAGGGGAAACAAAGCCAAGGTTATGCGAGTTGTGCCAAAAAAAAACCAGCACACGAGAGCAACAACCTTTGCTAAAGATGAAAAACATAGATTAAAAGAGACTGACCTCAAACAACATGAATGAATACGAGAAACAAACGGATACCAAGTGATCCGCTAGATACAACACTCCACACGCCATCCGCTATATGTACTATCGGAGTAAGGATATGGTCAGAGAGTATTTTATTATGACTTTAAGATGTAGTCGTGAGTTTGTGTGAGTTTGTGTGAGTTTGTGACTTTAAGAGTATTTTACGCTATATGTACACGCCATCCGCTATATGTACTATCGGAGCAAGGATATGGTCGGAACTAGAATCCACCTTATTATGATCTATGTTTGGTGAGTTTGTGTAGGGAAGCTAATTTTTTTCCTATAGTCTGTGGTGTAGATGAAAGGAAGATATTGTTGTGTACATTATATTAGAAAAAAAAAGAGAACATTTGCCCTATGTGATAGAAAAAGAAAGACCAAAATACAAAATGAACATTTTCCCTATGTGATAAAAAAAGACCAAAATGCAAAATAGCTGTACACACCATGTGGGTGTGCGGATTTGGAAGATTAGCACAACAGCCCTTATACACCAATCACGGTGAGAAAGAGACATGTATGCTCTCCCAGATCATATCATTGTTCAAGATATTTGGTTTCGATAAATTGCTCCCCACATATACCACGTGGTGATAGTTGAACACGGAAAACTCATTATAAAGTGGGGTAATTCCACTTATCAAAGCCGTGTGGTACTAATAATGATTTGAACTTTCACTAGTGGAAAAAGGGCCATCCGTTCGCGCCCCCTCAGAGCATTAGTCCCGGTTGCGCCACCAACCGGGACTAATGCTGGCACGCGTCCCGGTTCGAGTAGGCACGGGACCAGGAGGCATGCGTCCCGGTTGGTAACCGGGAATACGTCCCGGTTGGAGCCACGCCACATGGCTGTGGCACACACCTTTAGTCTCGGTTGCTGGCTCCAACCGGGACGTATTCTCCCGCCCTCTATAAATGCAACGCCCCAGCCCCCTCTGCCTCCACTCTGTTTGTTCTCTTGGTGGAAGGTGTGAGGGGTGTGCTAGTTTTTTCTCTTCTATGCATGCATTGAAGGTGTTTGATGAAATGTTTGAGTGAATAATCCCGTTCAATTTCTCATAGAACAAAAATATAGAAGGTGTCCGAGACGCACTTGAGCTTTCTCCTTTTTATTTCCCTCGATCGAGGTTAGCAATCTTATCTTTTCTCTGTCATTGATACAATGCATGTGTTGATGTGAATTGGTCATTTCACTATTTATGATGTCCTGTTTTTTGATAAACTTACTTATATGATGCAGATGAACGGTCGGGAATGGATGTACGGTGACCGACGCGTATCCGGGTATATGAAAGGCGTGGATAAATTTATCGATGTGGCTACGACAAACAAAGAGAATGGTTTATACGTTGTCCATGTGTTCAATATCGGAACAACAAGGAGTACTCTTCCTCGAAAATCATTCGCGGCCACCTGATTATGAAAGGTTTCATGCCCAACTATAATTGCTGGACCAAGCACAGGGAAAGAGGAGTTATGATAGAAGATGGTGAAGAAGAAGATGATGATAACAACTATCATCATATGTTTCCTGAATACAGTGATACTGCAATGGAAGACAATGGAGAGGAAAGAGGTGAAGAACGGGCATCAGATGAGCCGGCTGATGAACTTGGTAGGGTCATTTCTGATGCAAAGCGAGACTGTGAAACAGAAAATGAGAAGTTGAAGTTAGAGGGCATGTTAGAAGATCACAAGAAATTGTTGTACCCAAATTGTGAAGATGGCAGCACAAACCTCGGTACCACACTGGAATTGTTGCGATGGAAGGCAGAGTGTGGTCTAACTGACTCCTCATTTGAAAAGATGTTGAAAATAATGAAGCCGAAGTTTCCAAAACATAACGAACTTCCCGAGAGTACCTACGAAGCAAAAAAGACTCTCTGTCCTCTGGGATTAGATGTGCAAAAGATACATGCATGCATTAATGACTGCATCCTCTACCGCGGTAAGGAGTATGAGAATTTAGATAAATGCCCGGTATGCAATGCGTTGCGGTATAAGATCAGACGAGATGACCCTGGTAATGTTGAGGGAGAGCCCCTCCGGAAGAGGGTTCCTGCTAAGGTTATGTGGTATGCTCCTATAATACCAAGGTTGAAACGCATGTTCAGAAACAAAGAGCATGCCAGGTTGTTGCGATGGCACAAAGAATACCGTAAGAAAGACGGGAAGTTGAGACACCCTGCTGATGGGTCACAGTGGAGAAAAATCGAGAGAGACTTCCCAGACTTTGCAGGTGACGCAAGGAACTTATGGTTTGGTCTAAGTACGGATGACATGGATCCTTTTAGGGAGCAAAGCTGCAGTCACAGCACCTGGCCCGTGACTCTATGTATCTACAACCTGCCTCCTTGGTTGTGCATGAAGCGTAAGTTCATTATGATGCCAGTGGTCATCCAAGGCCCGAAGCAACCGGGCAACGACATTGATGTGTACCTTAGGCCATTAGTTGAAGAACTCTTACAGTTGTGGGGCAAACCAGGTGTACGTGCGTGGGATGAGAACAAACAGGAGCCATTTGATCTACGAGGGTTTTTATTCGTAACCATCAATGATTGGCCTGCTCTTAGTAACCTTTCAGGACAGACAAACAAGGGATATAAGGCATGCACCCACTGTTTAGATAAGACTGAAGGTACATATTTGCATAAATGCAAGAAGGTTGTGTACCTGGCGAATCGACGATTTCTTCCGACCAATCATCCTGTAAGAAAAAAAGGCAAGCACTTCAAAGGTGAGGCGGATCACCGGAAGAAGCCTGAACTCCCTGCTGGTGATGATGTATTTGGTATGGTCAAGGACATAGAAGTAATCTTTGGAAAGGGTCCTGGTGGTCAATCAGTTCCGAACGACGTCGCTACAGGACACACACCCATGTGGAAGAAGAAATCTATATTTTGGGAGCTGTCATATTGGAAAGTCCTGCGTGTCCGCTCTTCAATCGACGTGATGCACGTGACGAAGAATCTTTGCGTGAACCTGCTAGGATTCCTAGGCGTGTATGGGAAGACAAAAGATACACCTGAACCACGGGAGGTCCAACAAATTATGAAAGACCCAAAGAACATGCATACACATAACAAGACGGATAAAGGGCGTCACTTAAGTCGTGCCAGCTATGCTCTTACCAAAGCAGAGAAGGAAATCTTTTTTAAAGTCCTTTACAGTTTCAAGGTGCCGTCGGGCTTCTCATCTAATATAAAGGGGATAATAAATATGACAGATAAAAAGTTCCAAAACCTGAAGTCTCATGACTGTCACGTGATTATGACGCAGTTGCTTCCGATTGCATTGAGGGGGCTTCTACCGGAAAATGTTCGAGTACCCATTGTGAAGTTGTGTGCATTCCTCAATGCAATATCTCAGAAGGTAATCAATCCAGATATTCTGCCAAGGTTACAGAAGGATGTGGTACAATGTCTTGTTAGTTTTGAATTGGTGTTCCCACCATCCTTCTTCAATATTATGACGCATCTCCTGGTTCATCTAGTGGAAGAGATTGCCATTCTCGGCCTGGTATTTCTGCACAATATGTTCCCCTTTGAGAGGTTCATGGGAGTCTTAAAGAAATATGTTCATAACCGTGCTAGACCAGAAGGAAGCATCTCCAAGGGATATGGAACGGAGGAGGTCATTGAGTTTTGTGTTGACTTTATTCCTGACCTTAAGCCGATTGGTATTTCTGACTCGCGGCATGAGGGAAGACTAAGTGGAAAAGGCAGGCTGGGAAAGAAAGCAATGATATGTTGGGACGGGGCTTCTTTCACTAAAGCACACTACACAGTTCTACATAATTCCACCTTGGCAGCTCCGTATATCGAGGAACACAAGAATATTGTACGCTCCAAAAACCCGGGGAAGCCTGAATCATGGATTACAGATGAACACATGAAGTCTTTTGTGGTTGGATGCGGACACATCTCTTGAATGACACCACTGTTGGAGATTAGCTATACTTGTTGGCCACGTCACCATCTTCTACTGTATTGAATTTCCAAGGGTACGAAATAAATGGGAATACATTCTACACGATCGCCCAAGATAAAAAGAGCACCAACCAAAATAGTGGTGTCCGCTTTGATGCAATAGACGAGAATGGACAAAAGGACACATATTATGGTTACGTAGAGGAGATATGGGAACTAGACTATGGAGTCTCTTTTAAGGTCCCTTTGTTTCGCTGCAAATGGGTCAACCTGAATGGAGAAGGGGTAAAGATAGACCAGTTGTACGGAATGACAACAGTGGATCTCAACAATCTTGGTTATAGAGATGAACCATTCGTCCTAGCCAATGATGTGTCTCAGGTTTTCTATGTGAAGGACATGTCCTCCAGACCGAAAAAAGAAAAAATATGCAAACGAATACATCATATGATGAGCCAAAGCGTCACATAGTTCTTTCAGGGAAAAGAAACATCGTGGGAATCGAGGACAAGACAGACATGTCAGAAGATTATAATAAGTTTGATGAAATTCCACCCTTCACAGTGAAAACTGACCCATGCATTCCGTTAAGTAAAGAAGATGCTCCATGGTTACGTCTGAAGCGATCATAAGGAAGGACATATGCCAAGAAGTTCATGCTCATATTATGTAACTCTAGTTCATGTCTTTCGCGGTTTGTAGCTTGACCGAAGGATATCTTTCGCGGTTTGTGGCCTTTAGTCCCGGTTTTTGTAGTCTCAGTTTTTAATATTAATAAATGTCTTGAGTGTTAGTCCCGTTTTGTGGCTGGACCGGGACTATGAAGAAGTTGTCCCGATTCGTACTTACCATTAAGATCTGATCTCCAAACGCGCGCAGTCACATATTAGGGAGTGCCTCTATGACCAGTTTCTTGGAGATGCCGGAGGACTGGGCTCCGTCGGCATCTCCCTGAAACTAGCCGCAGTGGTGTCCCTGCTCTCGAAACCCATCTTGCAGCTTGTAACTTCTCTAACTAGATCAATACGCCTCGGAGCTAACTAATTTCACATATTAGGGAGTGCCTCTATGACCAGTTTCTCGGAGATGCCGGAGGACTGGGCTCTGTCGGCATCTCCCTGAAACTGGCCGCAGTGGTGTCCCTGCTCTCGAAAACCATCTTGCAGCTTGTAACTTCTCTAACTACATCAATACGCCTCGGAGCTAACTAATTTCACATATTAGGGAGTGCCTCTATGACCAGTTTCTCGGAGATGCCGGAGGACTGGGCTCCGTCGGCATCTCCCTAAAACTGGCCGCAGTGGTGTCCCTGCTCTCGAAAACCATCTTGGAGATGCCTCAAACTGGCTGGACGACTGGACTCACAAGGATGCCTATTTATAGTACAAGCAGCTCGGCATAGTGTCGACACTTACGAAATAATGTCGACACTCACCCCTATCATTAGTGTTGACTCGTGTTTTGTCCCGGTTGGTGTCTCCAACCGGGACTACAGGTTGATCTTTAGTCCCGGTTGGTGACACCATCCGGGACAAGGTACACGCCGCACGACATAATATCGACATAATGTTGTGCCCATGGACATGGACTATCTCCCAACCAGGACATCTCAAACCTTTTCCGGGCGCAAAAAACGGGTCGTTTTGTGAAGTAACCACCAAAATGCCGTTTTAGAATGCTACCGTCCCATTTTCCTAAAATACTAGACCACCTTACATGGACTATCTCCCAGCCGGGACATCTCAAACCTTTTCGTCCATCCCGGGTAAAAAGGACAAATGTCTGCCGAATCGGCAGAAAGTGGGGCCGGTTTGTACTGCAGGTACATGATCTATCGCCTGTGATTTTTTGAAAAAATCATTTTTAGACTCGCAATATGTGGTTTCTTCAGAGATCCAATGCAAGTTCTAACGATGCTCGTCCCCTATCTTCATGCACACCGGTTCGACCATAGTTAGAAATTCAGATAATTCAAAACGGGCATAATAAATTCAAAAAAATCCGAACAATGAAAATCCTTCGCGTGGTGTCATATTATGTTACATAGTTGAAAGGAAAAAATACCAGACTTGGTATATTGATCATGTTTCGAAAAACCCTTCACAAAATGACCTATCATGTTCGAGGTTTCATGGCTTTCGGTCCAAACGACCGATGTTATGTGCTGAATCACAGCATAGTTTGTGATGTTGCGCCCATATTATGCATGTGTGTGGACATTGGTATGGAGAACAATGTTGCAGGAGGAAGTTTTCATTTTTTCGCACGGAAAAGCCCCTTTCCATTTTCCGAGCACAAAAAATGGGTCGTTTTGTGAAGTAACCACCAAAATGCCGTTTCCGAATGCTACCGTCCCATTTTTCTAAAATACTAGACCACCTTACATGGACTATCTCCCAGCCGGGACATATCAAACCTTTTCGTCTATCCCGGGTAAAAAGGACAAATGTCTGCCGAATCGGTAGGAAGTGGGTCCGGTTTGTACTACAGGTACATGATCTATCGCCCGTGATTTTTTGAAAAAATCATTTTTAGACTCGCAATATGTGGTTTCTTCAGAGATCCAATGCTAGTTCTAACGATGCTCGTCCCCTATCTTCATGCACACCGGTTCGACCATAGTTAGAAATTCAGATAATTCAAAACGGGGATAATAAATTCAAAAAAATCCGAACAATGAAAATCCTTCGCGTGGTGTCATATTATGTTACATAGTTGAAAGGAAAAATACCAGACTTGCTATATTGATCATGTTTCGAAAAAACCTTCACAAAATGACCTATCATGTTCGAGGTTTCACGACTTTCGGTCCAAATGACCGATGTTATGTGCTGAATCACGGCATAGTTTGTGATGTTGTGCCCATATTATGCATGTGTGTGGACATTGGTATGGAGAACAATGGTGCAGGAGGAAGTTTTCCTTTTTGTCGCACGGAAATGCCCTTTTCCATTTTCCGAATGCAAAAACGGGTCGTTTTGTGAAGTAACCACCAAAATGCCGTTTCAGAATGCTACCGTCCCATTTTCCTAAAATACTAGACCACCTTACATGGACTATCTCCCAGCCGGGACATCTCAAACCTTTTCGTCCATCCCGGGTAAAAAGGACAAATGTCTGCCGAATCGGTAGGAAGTGGGTCCGGTTTGTACTACAGGTACATGATCTATCGCCCGTGATTTTTTGAAAAAATCATTTTTAGACTCGCAATATGTGGTTTCTTCAGAGATCCAATGCAAGTTCTAACGATGCTCGTCCCCTATCTTTATGCACACCGGTTCGACTATAGTTAGAAATTCAGATAATTCAAAACGGGCATAATAAATTCAAAAAAAATCCGAACAATGAAAATCCTTCGCGTGGTGTCATATTATGTTACATAGTTGAATGGAAAAATACCAGACTTGGTATATTGATCATGTTTCGAAAAAACCTTCACAAAATGACCTATCATGTTCGAGGTTTCACGACTTTCGGTCCAAATGACCGATGTTATGTGCTGAATCACGGCATAGTTTGTGATGTTGTGCCCATATTATGCATGTGTGTGGACATTGGTATGGAGAACAATGTTGCAGGAGGAAGTTTTCTTTTTTGTCGCACGGAAAAGCCCTTTTCCATTTTCTGACACTCACCGCTATTATTAGTGCTGACTCGTGTTTTGTCCCGGTTGGTGTCTCCAACCGGGACTAAAGGTTCATCTTTAGTCCCGGTTGGTGACACCATCCGGGACAAGGTACACGCCGCACGACATAATATCGACACGCCATTTTTCCCGTCATTTTTCTTCCCGCCATTTTTTCCCGCCAGTTCTTCCCTCCAGTTCTTCCCGCCAGTTCTTCACTATATATATGTAGGGTTGGCCTCCATTGTCATTGCACATCTCTAGACTCATATCTGTAACCTCATCACTCTTTCCCATGGCTTCCACCGTAGCACTAACTCCCAGGGAGGCGGAGGCGCTTTGCGCCTCGAACTACCCCTGCCCGCCGGGCTACTGTGTCCCCGTCGGCTGGATGCTGAGCGCCGGAGGCATGCTGGTTCCTCCTGTTCCTCTAGGTGTGGCGCGTCGGATGGCCATCACGAACCACTACTACTTCGAGCTCGCGCCGAAGCAGCGGAGGAATCCTAGATGGCATCCCAACTATTTCCCGACTTGGGAAGCCTTCTTCATGGATCGGCGTGAGAGGGCACTCGCCAGGCACGAGGAGGAGGGCCCACCTCCTCCGAACTTCAACGAGGACGGCCGTCGGCTGTGGTGGCGTGGCCGGGCTCTCCAGAGCGTCACGGCCTACGACACGGCCGCCGACTCTAGCACCCGCCTGCGCTACCCTCAAGTCCAGCCCACTCGTACTCAACCTTCAAGGTTCAACTACGGCGCCCCCGACGATGATAGCGACGACGGCCGCGGCGAGTACGACGACTACAGTTGCGTGTATTACAGGTGTAGGCAGGAGCATGACTAAATTATTCCAACATTGCAAAACAAGCTCGGCCGATTGTGGCTTAATCTGGCCATGTATCTTAATTTTCAGTTCTTCTATGTAACTTCGTGTTAGTTGCGTTATGTATTTTAATTCCAGTTCTATCCTAATCAAATTTTCTTTCCGCCCATTATTTTCCGTCCTTTTTTTTCTGCCCATTAAAAACAGAAAATGGTTTTGAATTACTTATTCAAATCCAAACACTTTTTATGTTTAAAGTTTTTCTAAATTCCAAATTGATATTAAAAAAATATAAGTTAATTCATTTTTAATTGTAAATGGTTCATAATTTAAATGGTTACATTAATTATTTTTTAAAATAGAAAATGGTTTTGAATTATTTATTCAAATCCAAACACTTTTTTATGTTTAAACTTTTTCTAAATTCCAAATTGATATTAAAAAAATATAAGTTAATTCATTTTTAATTTTAAATGGTTACATTAATTATTTTTTAAAAATAGAAAATGGTTTTGGATTATTTATTCAAATCCATACACTTTTTACGTTTAAAGTTTTTCTAAATTCCAAATTGATATTAAAAAAATATAAGTTAATTCATTTTTAATTGTAAATGGTTCATATCTTAAATGGTTACATTAATTATTTTTTAAAACAGAAAATGGTTTTAATTATCTATTCAAATCCAAACATTTTTTATGTTTAAATTTTTTCTAAATTCCAAATTAATTATCATTTAAAAATAAATACAAATTTAAACCCCAAAATAAAAAATAAGGCGGGAACAGAGAGAAAATACCTGAAAAAATTTGAAAATAGGGGAATACGTCCCGGTTGGAGCCACCAACCGGGACGTATACTCCAATTTTTTCAGCAGACCAAGGGTTGGTGCGCAGGGGTCTTTAGTCCCGGTTGGTGGGTCCAACCGGGACGTATGACCCTTTAGTCCCGGTTGGAGCCACCAACCGGGACAAAAGGCCCTTCGCTTATAACTGACGCGCCTCCTCTTCTTCTTCCCCATCTCACTTCTCTGCTTCTACAGACGCGCCCACAGGAACTGCATGGAGACGTCGCCGCCTAGATCCCCCGAACGCCGGCAAGCTGCCCGCCGTCGTCGTCAGCGCCGCCGCCTGCGCCCGTGGAGCCGCGCGTCACGAACCGCCGCCGCCCGTCCCTGCGCCACGCTGGACAGGAGCTCCGCGCACGCCGCCTATCCCCGGCCATCCCTGCGCCGTGTCGTCCCCGCGCCGCGCCGCCCACACCGTCCCCGCGCAGCGGCGCCGCCCACGCCGGCCCGTCCCTGCCACCTCCACGCCTCCCCCATCGTCGTCGGGAAGCTCACTGTTTGTGAGCTCTCCACTTTAATTTCTCTGTTTTTCTTTTTTGTATTTAGTTTTGTATTGGAAAATAATTGTGATCTCCACTTTTAATTTCTCTGTTTTAATTTTTTGTATTTAGTTTTGTATTGAAAAGTAATTCTTCGGTGTGTAATTCTTTTTTGATAGTTAATTTATTCAAACCATTATCATTACAAAATGATTTAATATTGTAAAATCAACTATTTTCCTTTTTGTTTTTAATTCCAGAAAATGTTTTAATATTGTAAAATCAATAACTTATTGTTTATAAGTCAGAAAAATACAAATAATATATCAAATTGTTCAGAAAAATGAAACCTATCTATTTAACCTATAATAATGCATTGTTCAACAACTTAAATGACAAGTATAATTAGAAGAACAAATGCACCCCTCTCATATGTTCCGGAGTTTCCCCGAGTTAGGGTTTTCACCCCTCGGAACCCCGATTAAATCGTCGAGCATGTCTTAGGGTTACATTCCAATGCAAATTAACTTGTCATATCATCATACTTGCTTGAGCATTGCATCGATGCCATGTGTTGATTGTTTCCCTTTCTTTTTGGTGTTTGGATTATTAGGTTTATTATTAGTTAGGTATTATTAGGTTTATTAATTAGTTTGGTATTATTGGTCTTCGGCCCCACTGGTCAGTCATTGTGGGTAGCCCCAGACCTGATTCACATTGTCAAGCAACTTAAAAGCCCTATCTTAGATAAGGAATCATTAATACCCCTTAGGTGCATGTGGGTTCGACGATGTGCCTTCGTCAGGGCATTCCGAACCCTCTTAAATCGATTCCAATATGGTATTTTGTTAGTATCTAGTGTTACCTATCTGCTGGATAGTTTCCCTTTTGTAGCCTTATACTCATGTTCCCCTCTCATATGCATCCGAGGTTTCTCCGAACTAGGTTTTACACCCCTCGGAACTCCGAAATATTGATTTTAGTTGATTTTACCTAGAGTTACCTATCTACTACACGGTTTCCTTTTTGTAGCTAGGTTTAGGGTTTAGGGTTTCTCCTCATTTTTATTATTGTGTATTTATATATTATGGTTTCTCTGAATTAGGGTTTATATCTCTCAACACCGTACCTAACTTTCTCCTTTAGCCCCTTTGACTTATTCGTTTTTCCACCTATGCAGAAAATATGGACCCACACGTCAGAGACGAAGAAAAGGAAGAGTTGATCCAAGGTGTGATCCGTGGGGAAGAAAATTTAGACGTATCAACGTTTCTGAACAACTCCGGTGAGGGTGATCCTCTTTTTACCGGAATAGACGACTTGTTTGAGGCTGAAGGTGTTGCCTTCCGCGAGGGAGAAGGCGATGCCTTGTGTAATCGAGAAGACGACCGCTCCGGCTAGGTGCATGTAATATAATCAATTCATTAATTAATCATCTGCTATCTATATAGAAATAGTAACGACGATCTTTCTTCTTTTAGCCCTCCGGATCGAAGGAATCTACTGAAAAGAGCAGACGGGGCCCAACCAAAAAGTTGCAAGACCATGAGAGGTTCAGGATCGAAGATGTCGCTGAAGACGGCAAACCGACGGCTCCCGAAGTTGTCGCAACCAAATTTGTGGCACAATGCGGAGTAATCGTTAGGGACTTAATCCCGATCACCATTAGAAATTGGAATAGGCCTGCTAATGCGGATGAAGAGGGATCATGTTTATTTGTCCCTAACCATGCCAAAGATTTACTATGGAAGAGGCTCATAGTTAATTTCAAACTATCGAAGATAGAGCTGGATCCAAATGCGGAGGATCCAGTTGAGGACGCCTTACAACATGGGAGAGCCATGGATGCCAAGGTCAGGGAGTGGGCTTTGAAGAAGATGGCCCAGTGTTTCACCAACTGGAAGAAAAGATTGCACCTTGACTATGTCGTGAAAAAGAAGACTCCCGATTTCAAGAATATTCAGTTTGAGAAGATAAAACCATTCTGGGATGAGTTTGTGGAATACAAGAAATCAGAAAAAGCTAAGAAAATGTCTGCAACGAATAAGCTGAATGCTGCTAACAAGAAGTATCACCATACTATGGGGCAAGGTGGCTACAGGGCTGGCATTCCTAAGTGGGAGAAACTTGAGAATGAACTACGTGCTAAAAAATCACCCTAGAGACAGACGATTGGGTAGAACGTGCAAGGAATTGGTTTTACGGGCATGGGGGCACGTTGGACTCGGAAGGGAGGTGTATATATAACATACGACATAAAGAAGACCCCTTGCCAATCGAGAGGATGAGAAAAGCAGTAAAGGCTGTTAAAGATGGGGACTTCATTCCCGATAGAGAGAATGATGAGCTCACACTCGCCCTTGGAAATAAGGAACATGATGGACGAACACGAGGCACAAGAGGCTCCCAACCATGGAGGACTGGGTTTCCCGAAGAGAGGAAGAAATATCCTGATAGAAGCCGTCAGAGGAGAAAGGACAGGGCGGAAGTTGAAGCAAATAGTCAGAAAGAGCGAATGCGTTTAATTGAAGAACGATTAAAGCAACAATAAGATGAAATTAACGCACTTAAAGAGCAAAGTACTACCGGCCCATCTCAGCAGCACACTGCATTCGATGCTACCGGCCTATCGAATAATCGAAAAAGCAGTGTGGCTTCCACCGAGGTCCCGGGTGATGACAATGGCGATGACGATGGTGCACCGATGATGGCTCCTATTGGCTACCCAGTGGATGATATCACAGAGATGACACACTGCGAGCTACATGTCAAAGTTGTGAACATAATAATGAAGGTGGCGGTCGGCTATGCCTTACCAATTGGACCCACACCAACTTACCACTGTCGTCCGGTTCCAGAGGGCTACGCTGTTGTCGGGGTGGATGAAATCATTCCCACCTTTGAAGTTTTGGATCTTCACTACCCTGCAGGTGAAGGGGATGTGACTATACTGGGAGACGCAAAAAACGTCACCATTCTATGGCCGAAGGAATGTATCGTGCTTCGAAATCACACGCCAAGGCCATCTTCACCGCCGCCTCACCCGTCTCCAGCGAGGTCGTCGCCGCCGCGGCAGCCGTCTTCGTCACCTCACCTGGCTCCGTCGCCTCACCAATCTCTGAAGGGAATATGCCCTGAGAGGCAATAATAAAATGTTTATTATGTGTATTCCAAGTATATGATAGATGTTTATTTTGCATGCTATAATTGTATTAATACGGAAACATTAATACATGTGTGTTTAATAAACAAACAGAAAGTTCCTAGTTATGCCTCTCTCATAAACTAGTTCGTTGATTAACAAGATGATCATAGTTTCCTAATCATAGACATTGGATGTTGTTAATAACGAGATCACAACATTAGTGTAATGGTGTGATGAACATTCATCCGAAGTATAGCATTACGATCAAAGTCACTGAGTTTATATTGGTATAAACAAACTACGAAGTAATCCTAATCCTTAGACCATGAGATCATGCCAATCACTAATACCGGAAGAGTTTCTTGTTGACATCAAACGTCACTCCGTAACTGGGTGATTATAAAGATGGCTCCAAAGCTACTAAAGTGTTATGTTGAGAATCATGGATCAAGAGTGGAATTTGTTCATCCCGATGATGGATAGATATGCTCTGGGCCCTCTCGGTGATATCACATTGATTAGCTTGCAAGCAAGTGATTTGATCACTAGAATGTTATATCACGAGAACTAGGTATGGAGATACCGATGATCAAATCTCGGACATGTAATATATCGTGAAACAAAGGGATTAAGATACAAGCGTAAAAGGTTCCGACGATCACAGGAAAAGTCATCGTTGAATGTGTGGGAGTCAGTATGGATCTCCAGGTCCCGCTACTGATTATTGATCGGAGAAGGGTCTCGATCATGTCCGCATTATTCGCGAACCGTAGGGTGACACACTTAAGGGACACTGGCATCCAGTTGGAGCAAATGTTTCATGCCGAAAGAATAAACAAGCGCAGGAATTTATTTCACTAGATACCGAAACAGGTTTTTGGGTGAAATTGCATAAAGTGGTTATGCATGTGAAATGGAATTCTAGCAAGGGGTTATTTGTGAATGTTTTTCATTAAAGTAATTGACAAAATTCTGAATAAAATAAAAGAGTTTTATTTAATGAGAGTTTGCATTAAATTTGGTGGAAATTTAATGGGAATTTGAGTGGACTTTTGAGTGGAGAAAATTGAAGGGCCATTTTGCGAGTGGAGTGTCCACCCACATGAATGAAGGAGGGGAGGGGGAAAACCCCATGCGCCGGCCAACCCCTTGGGGTTCCCCCCTCCTCCTATAAAAGGATCCCCCCTCCTCACTTGTCTCTCACACCTCCTCGTGAAGGATCTCTCTCCCCTCTAGAATTTATCCCCCATGGTCTCGGACTAGCGAGATACATGTTCCCGGTGGCTATTCGGCAAGAAAGGGTTGTGCTTCCGTTGCATCGCTGGAGCGAGGAGGTGGAGGTTGCCCGGTGTCTTGTACGTGTGTGCGAGCACGGATGTGCTGCTGCTTTGCAGCGCTAGGACTTCCTGTCGATCTTGAGATCGGCAAGAGATCGTCTACATCAACCACGAGTTGAACTCGTTAAGCTTTGTCGGTCTTCAAGGGTATGTTCTCTACGGATATACATCCGCCCGTTGTTTGTATGTAGTAGAGAGATCTTGGTACATAGTTCCCATCGTAGGAAATTTTTTGTTTTCTATGTTGCGAACCCTACAGTGGTATCAGAGCCGGATCTATGCATAGATACTTTACACGGGTAGTACACATATTAGTATGTGGGCGATGATGATCATGTTGTTGCTCCTTTGTTGTAATTTTGGATATTGGTGGCATAGTGGGATGAAGCGGCCCGGACAAACTTTACATGTCCTCGCACATGAGACCTGTTCCACGCTTGACATGCAACTAGTTTGCATAAGTGGCTAGCGGGTGTCTGTCTCTCCTACTATAGTCAATATCTATTTTGCAAGCGAGTTGTCAACAATTTGGTTATCCTCGTTGTGGTTCATGTTCGTAGGTAAGAACGGTTCTATCTCGAAAGCCCTAAGCCACGTAAAACTTGCAATGGATAAATTAGAGGCGTCTAGTTTAGATTGTTGATGGGCTAGTGTTATGATATGGTGATGTTGTAAGTAGAAGTATAAGATGATACTTTTACAACATACATAACGTGTAATCTCCATAGACCTTGGACTTACACATATAGGTATGATATTGATCATACCACGGTGCACATGATAGAGATCATATGCGGGAACCATATTATTTCACTAATAAACATGTGATGTTTGATAGCATCTTATATTGCTTGTTTAGCGCTTTGTTAGCATAATAAGATGATCCCTCTTTTAAATATCAAGATAAGAATGTGTTCTTCCTTTAGTATGCACCGATTATGTTTTCGTCGCTCCAAGACATCACGTGATGATCGGGTGTTCTTGGATCCACGACCATATTTCGGGTGTAAAACAGTTACACACGCGAATACTAAGGTTCTAACTTGGAGAGCCTAGCATGTACAGACATGGCCTCGGAACACGGACCGAAAGGTTAAGCATGAGTCATATAGTTGATATGATGCCCATTTGATGCTCGCCTTTGAAGCTACACCGACTCACGTGATGATCGGACTTGGTGTAGTGGATTTGGTTCATGTAATCACTAAAAAGTCACGAGGGATGTCGTTTTTGAGTGGGAGTTCATTCGTAATATGGATTAGTTGAACTCAATCTATCATACACTTAGTCTAAACTTTACAAATTCTGTTGTAGATGGCACCACCTGCTTTTAATTTCAATGTGTTCATGGAGAAAGAGAAACTAGCAACGAATGGTAGCAACTTTACCGAATGGGCCATGAATTTGAGGATTCTCCTCTCTGCTGCACAAAAGCAATATATGCTAGAAGCGCCGTTAGGCCCCCCACCTCTTGATGATGCCCCTGACGAGGAGAAGAATGTCTATCAGACTCGTCAGGAGGACCACAACTTAGTTCATTGCGGCATATTGTATGGGCTAGAGCCGGAACTTCGAAAGCGTTTCGAAAATGGCAATGCATTTGATACAATGGGTGAGTTGAAAATGATTTTTGACACACATGCTGCTGTAGAAAACTACAATGCTTCAGAAAAGTTCTTTAGCTGCATGATGGAAGAGCACAACTCCGTTAGTGAGCATGTACTCAAGATGTCGGGTTACACTGATAAGCTTGTGTCCTTGGGAATATCGATTCCCATTGACTTAGGCATCCATCGTGTTCTGCAGTCTCTGCCACCTAGCTATAAGAGCTTCGTGATGAACTATAATATGCAAGGCATGAAGAAGTCTCTCCCCGAGCTTCTGTCAATGCTTAAAACTGCAGAAGTGGAGATCAAAAAGGAACATCAAGTGTTGATGATCAGTAGGAACATGTTTTCAAGAAAGACAAGAAGGGAAAACGAAAGGGAAGTAAGGGCGGCAAGCTGGTTGCCGCACCTGAAAAGAAACCCCGAGTTGGACCTAAGTCTGATACCGAGTGCTACTATTGTAAGGGGACTGGCCACTGGAAGCGCAACTGCCCCAAGTATTTGGCAGACAAGAAAGCCGGCAAGGCAAACAAAGGTATATATGATATACATGTTATTGATGTGTACTTGACTAGTGCTCGCAGTAGCACCTGGGTATTTGATACCGGTTCAGTTGCTAATATTTGTAACTCGAATCAGGGGCTGCGGAACAAGCGACCGCTAGCAAGGGGTGAGGTCAAGATGCGTGTCGGCAATGGATCAAGTGTTGATGTGATCGTCGTCGGAACGCTGCCTCTCCACTTGCCGTCGGGATTAGTAATAAACTTGAATAATTGTTATCTAGTGCCTTCACTGAGCATGAACATTGTATCTGGATCGTGTTTGATGCGAAGTGGTTATTCATTTAAATCCGAGAACAATGGTTGTTCCATTTATATGAATGAAATCTTTTATGGTCATGCATCGATGATGAATGGTTTATTTCTTTTAGATCTCGATAATAATTTTACACATATTCATAATGTTGATGCTAAAAGGATTAAACTAAATGATGATATATCCGCATATATGTGGCACTGCCATCTAGATCATATTGGCATTAAACGCATGAAGAAGCTCCATTCGGATGGACTTTTGGAATCACTTGATTATGAATCATTTGATACATGTGAGCCATTCCTTATGGGCAAGATGACTAGAACGTCGTTTTCCGGTTAAATGGAACGGGCGACAGATTTATTGGAAATCATACATTCTGATGTATGTGGTCCAATGAGTGTGTTGGCGCGAGGTGGATATCGTTATTTTGTTACTTTCACGGATGATTTGAGTAGATACGGTTATATCTACTTGATGAAACACAAGTCTGAAACCTTTGAAAAGTTCAAGGAATTTCAGAATGAAGTGGAAAATCATCGTAATAGAAAGATCAAATTTCTACGGTCCGACCGTGGAGGTGAGTATCTAAGTTATGAGTTTAGCACTCACATGAAAGACTGTGGAATTGTTTCACAACTCACAACTGCCGGAACACCACAGAGAAATGGTGTGTCGGAACGTCGTAATTGTACTTTATTAGATATGGTTCGATCTATGATGTCTCTGACGGACTTGCCGTTGTCATTTTGGGGTTAATGCACTAGAAACTGCTGCATTCACTTTAAATCGGGCACCATCTAAATCCGTTGAAAAGACACCGTATGAATTGTGGTTTGGAAACAAACCTAAGCTGTCATTTCTTAAAGTTTGGGGATGCGATGTTTATGTGAAGAAACTTCAACCGGATAAACTCGAACCCAAAGCGGAAAAATGCGTCTTCATAGGATACCCTAAGGAAACTATTGGGTATTCCTTCTATCACAGATCCGAGGGCAAGGTTTTTGTTGCCAAGAATGGATCCTTTCTAGAGAAAGAATTTCTCGCGAAAGGTGTGAGTAGTCGGAAGGTAGAACTCGAAGAGGTTATTGAACCTTCTCTTCAAAGTATGGCGAGTAGCGTAGCGCCGGAAGTTGTTCTGGAGTTGGCTCCACCTGTTGAAGAGGGAACTAATGATAATGATCATGAAACTCCGAAAGAGAGTACTACCAAACCTCGCAGGTCTTGCAGGACGCGTGCAGCTCCCAAGCTATACGGAAATCCTGTCATGAATTTTATGGTTGATGAAAATGATGACCCTGCGACATATGAAGAAGCGATGATGAGCCCGGATTCCAACAAATGGTTAGAAGCCATGAAATCCGAGATGGAATCCATGTATGAAAATCAAGTTTGGAACTTGGTGGACTTACCTCACGACCGAAAGGCCGTGGAGAACAAATGGATTTTCAAAAGGAAAACTGATGCTGATGGTAATATAACCGTCTATAAAGCTCGACTTGTCGCAAAGGGGTTTCGACAAATTCAAGGAGTTGACTATGATGAGACATTCTCTCCCGTAGCGATGCTAAAGTCAGTTAGGATTATGTTAGCAATTGCTGCATATTTCGATTATGAGATATGGTAGATGGATGTTAAAACCGCGTTTCTCAATGGTAATATTGAGGAAGAGTTGTATATGATACAACCAAAGGGTTTTGTCGATGCTAAGGATGCTAACAAGGTGTGCAAGCTTCAGCGATCCATCTATGGATTGAAGCAAGCATCACGAAGTTGGAATCTCCGCTTTGATGAGGTGATCAAAGAGTTTGGATTTGTCCAAACTTATGGAGAAGCTTGTATTTACAAGAAAGTGAGTGGGAGCAATGTGGCATTTCTAATATTATATGTGGATGACATATTATTGATCGGAATGATATAGAACTTTTAAACAGTGTTAAAAGTTATCTAAATAGCAAATTTTCAATGAAGGACCTAGGTGAAGCGTCATACATGTTAGGCATAAAGATCTATAGAGATAAATCTAGGCGCCTAATAGGGCTATCGCAAAGTACATACCTTGATAAGATTTTAAAGAAGTTTAAAATGGAGGATAGTAAGAAGGGGTTCTTACCTATGACACAAGGCACGACATTGAGTAAGACTCAAAGTCCGGCTTCGGCGGAAGAAAGAGAGATAATGGACAAGGTCCCCTATGCTTCAGCCATAGGCTCTATAATGTACGCCATGCTATGTACAAGACCGGATGTGGAACATGCTATTAGTTTGACTAGTAGGTACCAATCGGATCCAGGTTCAGAACACTAGAAAGCGGTCAAGAATATTCTTAAGTACTTGCGAAGAACTAAGGATATGTTTCTTGTATACGAAGGTGAAGAAGAGCTCGTCGCTAAGTGTTATGTCGATGCTAGCTTTGACACCGATCCGGATGACTCTAAGTCTCAATCCGGATACGTATTTCTCATGAATGGCGGAGCGGTTAGTTGGAGGAGCTCCAAACAACCTGTGGTGGCGGGATCAAGAACGGAGGCCGAATATGTTGCTGCTTCAGAAGCGGCTCAGGAAGCAGTTTGGATGAAGGAGTTCATATCCGAACTAGGTGTGGTTGCAAACGCGTTGGACCCAATGGTGATCTACTGTGACAACAATGGTGCCATTGCCAATGCCAAAGAGCCAAGATCTCACAAGCATTCCAAGCATATTAAGCGCCGGTTTCACTCCATCCGCGATCATGTCAAGGATGGAGATATAAAGATTTGTAAAGTACATACGGATCTCAATGTAGCAGATCCGTTGAATAAAACTCTCCCTAGAGCAAAACATGATCTACACAAGAACTCCATGGGTGTTAGATACATCACAATGTAACTAGATTATTGTCTCTAGTGCAAGTGGGAGACTGAAGGGAATATGCCCTGAGAGGCAATAATAAAATGTTTATTATGTGTATTCCAAGTATATCATAGATGTTTGTTTTGCATGCTATAATTGTATTAATACGGAAACGTTAATACATGTGTGTTTAATAAACAAACAGAAAGTTCCTAGTTATGCCTCTCTCATAAACTAGTTCGTTGATTAACAAGATGATCACGGTTTCCTGATCATAGACATTGGATGTTGTTAATAACGAGATCACAATATTAGTGTAATGGTGTGATGAACATTCATCCTAAGTATAGCATTACGATCAAAGTCATTGAGTTTATATTGCTATAAACAAACTACGAAGTAATCCTAATCCTTAGACCATGAGATCATGCCAATCACTAACACCGGAAGAGTTTCTTGTTGACATCAAACGTCACTCCGTAACTGGGTGATTATAAATATGGCTCCAAAGCTACTAAAGTGTTATGTTGAGAATCATGGATCAAGAGTGGAATTTGTTCATCCCGATGACAGATAGATATGCTCTGGGCCCTCTCGGTGATATCACATTGATTAGCTTGCAAGCAAGTGATTTGATCACTAGAATGTTATATCACGGGAACGAGAAAAGAGTGCATGTCAGTAACGAGATCAAACTAGGTATGGAGATACCGATGATCAAATCTCGGACATGTAATATATCATGAAACAAAGGGATTAAGATACAAGCGTAAAAGGTTCCGACGATCACAGGAAAAGTCATCGTTGAATGTGTGGGAGTCAGTATGGATCTCCAGGTCCCGCTACTGATTATTGATCGGAGAAGGGTCTCGATCGTGTCCGCAATATTCGTGAACCGTAGGGTGACACACTTAAGGGACACTGGCATCCAGTTGGAGCAAATGTTTCATGCCGAAAGAATAAACAAGCGCAGGAATTTATTTCACTAGATACCGAAACAGGTTTTCGGGTGAAATTGCATAAAGTGGTTATGCATGTGAAATGGAATTCTAGCAAGGGGTTATTTGTGAATGTTTTTCATTAAATTAATTGACAAAATTCTGAATAAAATAAAAGAGTTTTATTTAATGAGAGTTTGCATTAAATTTGGTGGAAATTTAATGGGAATTTGAGTGGACTTTTGAGTGGAGAAAATTGAAGGGCCATTTTGTGAGTGGAGTGTCCACCCACATGAATGAAGGAGGGGAGGGGGCAAACCCCATGCGCCGGCCACCCCCTTGGGGTTCCCTCCTCCTCCTATAAAAGGATCCCCCCTCCTCACTTGTCTCTCACACCTCCTCGTGAAGGATCTCTCTCCCCTCTAGAATTTATCCCCCATGGTCTCGGACTAGCGAGATACATGTTCCCGTGGCTATTCGGCAAGAAAGGGTTGTGCTTCCGCTGCATCGCTGGAGCGAGGAGGCGGAGGTTGCCCGGTGTCTTGTACGTGTGTGCGAGCACGGATGCGCTGCTGCTTTGCGGCGCTAGGACTTCCTGTCGATCTTGAGATCGGCAAGAGATCGTCTACATCAACCATGAGTTGAACTCGTTAAGCTTTGTCAGTCTTGAAGGGTATGTTCTCTACGGATATACATCCGCCCGTTGTTTGTATCTAGTAGATAGATCTTGGTACATAGTTCCCATCGTAGGAAAATTTTTGTTTTCTATGCTGCGAACCCTACAATCTCAGGCGAAGCCATCACCGCGGGAGCCATCGCCGGCGCCTCAGGATAAAAAGCGTAAGCGTACCGCTACTGTGCGTCGTGGTAAGCGATCGCCAAAACGTAAACAAGAGCCTCTTCCAAAAGTACCAAAGGTTCCTCCCAAGAGAGCTTATGACTGTACTAAAGAGGAGACTGTGGCAATCGTTGATGCGGAAACGACAACGTTTTTCGCTAAGCTGAGGCAGCCGAAAGAGTCAGAGTTCCCCAGCACCATAGAAGAAAAAGCCAAAGTGTTGAAAATGCTAAAGACTCTTCATCAAACGAGCCAAAGCTGTCATCAGACTATGAGCGGTCTATTCTCAAGTCACATGCGGCACAAAAAGCCTCGAAGAGCAGTACTGATGCAAGCGAGAAATCTGTTGCCCAGCTCGGAGAACAAGCAAAACAGACTTGCGCCCCTCTCAAGGTGATTTCCCAAACCAATGTGGGGTCGAGCAAATATGGGGCCGAAGAGCAGTATGATCCAGAGGTAGTTGCACAATACGGAGAAGCTGCCGCTGCTCAAGGTATGAGTATTGCCCAGTACTTATCCCAGTTAGAGTTCTTCCCCGTGAGTGAAGTAGCATACAAATACCAGTACGGCAAACCTCTCGTCAAACCTGAGGAGGTAAACAATCTTCCAACAAAAATGCGAAGATTGCATAACTGGTACATGCATGCCACAAAGGTCGGGGCTAACTGGATAGTGCTGAAGGTTACAAAAAAGCATTATGGGAAAGATATGGATGACATGATATCCATTGAATTTGATGAACTATTTCAATTATTCAATCAAGACACCTTGGACAAATCGATCATCAGTGCCTATTGTCTGTAAGTACTAATTCTGTAATTAATTTAGTCTCCAGCTATCTCACATTGTTTATTGCATGTATATAATCATACTGTAATATGCAGAATGAAGATTCTCGAATGCAGCAGAGGACAAATCTATGACATTGGCTTCATTGACCCATATTGGGTTCATCAAGCTAATCTCAAAACAAACCCCCAGGATACGGAGGATAATATAGTACACGCGTTAAGGTTTCAAGAAACCAAAAGGGAAATACTATTTCCTTACAACTTCGAGTGAGTGTTATTGTCTTGTATACACTTTCTATTTCGCTTACTCGATGTTAAGTATATAATTGATTAGTTATGCATTCGCAGCTACCACTATATTCTGTTAATCATTCAACTTGACAAAGGGCGTGTACTAGTCATGGACTCGAAACATAAACCCCTTGAGATGTGGAAGGACATGCAGATACTTCTCCAGCGGTAATTCTAATCATTACGACACTATATCGGCAACGTTCGTGAATTTTATGATATCAAGTACTTAATAACTTATTTTATTCTTTTTCTACTCCGGGTAGCGCTTGGAAACGGTTCACCAACAAGGCTAGGGGTGTTTGGAAAGAGGAGCTTACATTTCAACCACTAAATGTAAGCACCACTAGCTATATCCGCGCATCTCTTTGATTCTAGTTTTGATACAGTTATTATCATGCTTGATTATTATTTTGATTGAACTCTGTTCTCGTAAAGTGCCTGACGCAGGGACCAGGTAACAATCTATGTGGATACTATGTTTGCGAGTTCATCCGGCAGACGTGCGATGAGAAGGGCAGAAATTTAGAGCAACTCCACGTACGTAAACAATTTCTATGGTTTTTAATTACAATCAAATTGTGTTTAGTTTCATTCATATAGGCTGACTCCTTTTTTAAATCAGATCGAACGTCTACGGGACGGTCTTCTGCCAAAGGATCGCGTACGAGCAATTCAGGAGAAATTGGCGGGATTCTTGGATGCAGAAGTCCTAGACCTAAAAGGGGAATACTATTCGGCTGTGTATAGACAATAGGGATTGTAAAAATAGCAACTTTGAAGGAAGTGGCCGGTAGCATCGAATAACAACTTTTGTATGTAGTGCATGAACTCGATCCGTGTATTGAATGTAATATTGTCATGATGATCTTGTGTAATATAAAGTTCCTTCATTGATAAGTGCAAATCACTAAATAAACAATAAAACAACCTAAATGAATTCTCTGCCGCGGCACAAAAAGTGGCGAAAATGCTGCCGCGGCAACAAAATGTGCCAAAATGAATTCTCTGCCGTGGCAGAGAAATGGGCCAAATCTCTGCCGCGGCAGAAGGTTATTAGTCCCGGTTCGTCTTATGAACTGGGACTAATGCTCCACCCACCTCGTCCCTCTGCCGCTGCCACGTGTGCACCCATTTGTCCCGGTTGGTGGGGCAACCGGGACTAAAGGTTAGGGCTTTAGTCCCGATTCCCCGTCCCGGTTAGGCAACCGGGACTAAAGCCCCTTACCAACCAGGACCAATAGGGCTATTTCCACCAGTGTTTCATCAAAGGTTACCAGCTATTTCGTCTACCCGTTACATATCTACTATTGGGCTGCAGCCCGAGATACTTGCAGGCCATATAATCCTTGTGAACTAATCGATCCATTGGGTTTTTAAATCGTTCTTTTGTTTTAGTTTTGGTCAACAGTAGGTACAGTATTTCATAAAAAAAAATATGTCATCCTGATCTTCACGGGAATGCTCACTGTTTTGGTCGTGCTCATGGGCAAACAAGGACAAGAATGAAGATGGGCGTTGAGAACCCTGACCTCGGCGCTATGCCACAGGCTGACGAAGCAAGAAAGCTCTGGCTAACATCTGTCCGAGCATGCAACCCTTGCAGGATCCTCCCCATATCTGGCTATGTCACTAGTAGAAAAGAGGGCAATGACCCAGCCCCCATATTCCCATTTGCTCCGGTTTCATAAAAAACCGAGACCAATGCCTCGTAATGGCCTCGTTTTGGTTTGCGCCGCCGTCCAGGAGCAATAGCCCCGGTTCGGGCAAAAACCGGGGCTAATGCTCGCGCGCGCGACACGTGTCGTTCCATGGAGCATTAGCACGGTTTTTGCCCCGAACCGGGGCTATTGCCCCTCCCTGCCTATATATACACCCCCCATAGCCCAGTTTTTTTTTCTGGCTGGATTTGTGAGAGGGGTGGGTGCTAGGAATTTTTGCCTATGCACACAAGGTGTTCGGTGAAATGCCCGAGCCACAATTAAGTTGAAAAAAAATGGTATCCTTGTCCGAGGTTAGCAACCTTGTCCTTTTCATCTGTAATTGATTCAAAAATAGTGCATCTGTGCATGTAAGATAGTCATTTGACTATATATTTATGATGCAGATCAATGCACAGAAGGGATGGATGTACGGTGACCGACACGATTCCGACTTCATTGCAGGCCTGCATAAATTTATCGATGTGGCTGAGGATAACAAGGTGGATAATTTTATGCCTTGTCCATGTGTTGACTGTCGGAACGTCAAGGAGTACACCAACGTCAAGGAGTACACCAACGTCAAGGTTTCATGCCCGGATATTATTGTTGGTCCTTGCACGGGGAAAGAGGGGTTACGATAGAAGACAATGAAGAAGAGGAGGATGATGACAACTATCGTATGTTCCATGAAGAAAACAAGGATACTGCAATGGAAGACAATGAAGAAGGAGGTAACAATGAAGAAGAAGGAGGCAGCAATGAAGAAGAACACCGGACATCAGATGAGCCCGTTGATGGTCTTGGTCGGGTCATTTCTGATGCAAAACAACAATGCGATACAGAAAGGGAGGAGCTGAAGTTGGACGCCATGTTAAAGGATCACAAAACGTTGTTGTACCCAAATTGCGAAGATGGCAGCACAAAGCTCTGTACAACACTCGAACTGCTGCAATGGAAGGCTGAGGCTGGTTTGTCTGACAAGAGATTTGAGCAGTTACTGAAAATAATGAAGCAAAAGCTTCCAAAGGATAACGAGCTGCCCGAGACAACATATAAAGCAAAGAAGACTATCTGCCCTCTAGGATTAGATGTGCAGAAGATACATGCATGCATTAATGACTGCATCCTGTACCGCGGTAAGGAGTACGAGAATATGGATAAATGCCCGGTATGCACTGCATCTCGGTACAAGATCGGACAAGATGACCCTGGTGATGTTGAGGGCGATGACGATCCCCCCAGGAAGAGGGTTCCTGCTAAGGTTATGTGGTATGCTCCTATAATACCACGGCTAAAACGTATGTTCAGAAACAAAGAGCATGCCAGATTGTTGCGATGGCACAAAGAAGAGCGTAAGAAAGACGGGTCGAAGTTGAGACACCCCGCCCCTGGGTCGCAGTGGAGAAAAATCGAGAGAGAGTACCCGGACTTTGCAGGTGACGCGAGAAACTTATGGTTTGGTCTAAGTACAGACAACATGAATCCTTTTGGGGAGCAGAGCTGCAGTCACAGCACCTGGCCCGTGACTCTATGTATCTACAACCTTCCACCTTGGTTGTGCATGAAGCGGAAGTTCATTATGATGCCAGTGCTCATCCAAGGACCTAAGCAACCCGGCAACGACATTGATGTGTACCTAAGGCCATCAGTCGATGAACTTTTGCAGTTGTGGGCCGAACCAGGTGTACGTGTGTGGGATGAGCATAAACAGCGGGAATTTGACCTACGAGCGTTGTTGTTCGTAACCATCAATAATTGGCCAGCTCTTAGTAACATTTCAGGACAATCAAACAAGGGATACAATGCATGCACACACTGTTTAGATAATACTAAAGGTATATATTTGGAGAAATGTAAGAAGGTTGTGTACCTGTGGTGTCGTCAGTTTCTTCCGACCAATCGTTAAGTGAGGAAGAAAGGCCAGCATTTCAACGGTGAGGCAGATCACCGGAAGAAGCCTAAGCTCCCTAAAGGTGCTGATGTATTTGGTATGGTGAGGGACCTGGAAGTAATCTTTGGAAAGGGTCCTGGCGGTCAATCTGTTCCGAAAGACAACGTTACCGGACACGCGGCCATGTGGAAGAAGAAATCAATATTTTGGGAGCTACCCTATTGGGAATGCCTAGAGGTCCGGTCTTCAATCGACGTGATGCACGTGACGAAGAATCTTTGCATGAACCTATAGGCTTCCTGGGCGTGTATGGGAAGTCAAAAGACACACCAGAAGCACAGGAGGACCAGCAACGTATGAAATACCCATACAACAAGCATAGTGATAAAGGGCGTCAATACTTAAGCAGCTATGCTCTTACGAAAGCAGAGAAGGAAATCTTTTTTGAATGTCTGAGCAGTATCAAGGTCCCGGCTGGCTTCTCGTCAAATATAAAAGGAATAATAAATATGGCAGAGAAAAATTTCAGAACCTAAAGTCTCATGACTGCCACGTGATTATGACGCAGTTGCTTCCGGTTGCATTGAGGGGGCTTCTACCGGAAAATATTCGAGTACCCATTGTGAAGCTATGTGCATTCCTCAATGCAATATCTCAGAAGGTAATCGACCGAGAAAGTCTGGAAAGGCTACAGAGGGATGTGGTCCAGTGTCTTGACAGTTTTGAGTTGGTGTTCCCCCCGTCCTTCTTCAATATTATGACGCATCTCCTGGTTCACCTAGTCGACGAGATTTCCGTTCTCGGTCCTGTATTTCTACATAATATGTTCCCCTTCGAGAGGTTCATGGGAGTCCTAAATAAATATGTTCGTAACCGTGCTAGACCAGAAGGAAGCATCTCCAAGGGCTATGGAACAGAGGAGGCCATTGGGTTCTGCGTTGACTTTGTTCCTGGCCTTAAGCCGCTTGGTGTTCCTGAATCGCGGCATGAGGGGAGGCTAAGTGGAAAAGGCACGCTAGGAAAGAAAGCAGTGATATGTAGGGACGGGCGTTCTTTCACTCAAGCACACTACACAGTTCTACAAAATTCCACCTTCGTGGCTCCGTATATCGAGGAACACAGGAATGTTGTACGCTCCAAGTTCTGAGGGAATGTTGACTCCTAGATTGAATAAAAACACATGGAGACTTTCGGAAGTTGGTTGCGAGCACGTCTCCTGAATGACAACACGGTTGGAGATCAGCTCTACTTGTTGGCTGCTTCACCATCTTCGACTGTATTGACTTTGCAAGGGTACGAGTTAAATGGGAATACATTTTACACGATCGGCCAAGATAAAAAGAGCACCAACCAAAACAGTGGTGTCCGCTTTGATGTAATAGGCGAGAATGGGAAAAAGGACACATACTATGGTTACATAGAGGAGATATGGGAACTTGACTATGGACCTACTTTTAAGGTCCCTCTGTTTCGGTGCAGTTGGGTCAACATGAATGGGGTAAAGGTAGACCAACTGTACGGAATGAAAACAGTGGATCTCAAGAATCTTGGTTACAGAGACGAGCCATTCGTCCTAGCCAACGATATGGCTCAGGTTTTCTATATGAAAGACATGTCCTCCAGACCGAAAAAAGAAAAAATAAGCAAACGAATACATCAGACGATGAGCCCAGGCGTCACATAGTTCTTTCAGGGAAAAGAAATATCGTGGGAATCAAGGACAAGACAGACATGTCAGCAGATTATGATAAGTTTGATGAAATTCCGCCCTTCACCGTGAAAACTGACCCAAGCATCCCGTTAAATAATGAAGATGCTCTATGGTTACGGCCTAATAAGCGATCATAGGCAAGGGTTCGACATACGCGAAGAAGGATTCATGACTTTCATGTAAAACTTATGTGTGCCCTCATGTATTAAAACTTATGTGTGCCCTCATGTATTAAAACTTGTGTGATGTTTTCAATCTTCCAAGTTTAATATTTTTCCTTCTAACTTTGACACATAATATGACACCACGCGAAGGTTTCACATTGTTTCGATCATTTTTGAATTATTTATGCCCGTTCCAGATACACCGGTTGGGAAATTGTCCAAGTAATTAAGGTTTCACATTTAATTTGATGGTTGCTTCACAGAACAGTGGGTCATTTTTAAATTTTTAATGCCCATACAGAAACTTCTTCCTGCAAAAATTGTTAGTAAGAATAGTTATTTTAGAAAATAGAAAATGGCTTTGGATTATTTATTCAAATTTGAAGACTTTTCATGTTGAAAGTGTTTTCAAATTCAAAAATATGGAATACATATTTGTTAATGCATTTTTAATTGAAAAATACATATGAAAAAATGGAATACAAATTTTTGAAATTCAAAATAAATTTGCATTGAAAAATACATATGTAATAATGCTCCTAAATCTAGAAAAAAAGGCGGGAACCTCCAGAAAACTCAATCTTTTTTCGAAAAAGGCTTATTAGCCCCGGTTCGGCCCAAGAACCGGGGCTAATAGCCCACGATGCGCGCCAGCCGGAATTTTCTGGGCCAATATCCACGGGCCGGGCGCTGACCCGGGGCTAATAGGCCAATAGCCCCGGTTCTTGGTAGGAACCGGGGCCGATGCTCCTCTACTTTAGATCGATGCCGCCCTCCTTCCTCCCCATTCACGCACGCGAGGAGCATAGACGCCGTCAGGCTGCGCAACTCCGCCGCCGGCCCGCACCTCCGCGTGCGTCCCCGAGCACCGCCGCCGCCGGCCCGCGCCTCCGTGTGCGTCCCCGAGCACGCTCGTTCCGCCGCTGGCCCGCGCCTCCCGAGCACCGCCGCCAGTCTCCACTCCACGAGCGCAAGGTGAGCCGCCGCCGCCCCTCTCCTTTTTCTTCTCTTGCCCGAGCCGCCACCGCCGTGCGCGCGCACCGCCGCCGCCGCCGTCCACGAGCCGCCGCCGCCGCCGTGCGCGTGTGCACGAGCCTGTGCCGCCGTGCGCGCGTGCACGCGCCTGTGCCGCCACCGCCGCCGCGCCGCCGTGCGCGCGCGAGCCTGAGCCGCCGCCGACGTGCGCGCGTGAGCCTGTGCCGCCATGCGCCGCTCGTCGATGTGTGCACGCTCGCCACTCGCCGCCGTGCGCACGCATCGCCCGCCGCCGTGCGCACGCATCGCCCGCCGCCGTGCCGATTTGCTATGTGGGAGGCGGAGGGGCCGGGGTGCTGTCGGAGATGCATGTCCGCGGCAGAGGTAGCGTCGGGGGCGTGCTTGGTGTGGCGGAGCACAGGGGCCCCGGAGGTGGCGTCAGGCCGTGTTTCGCGGTGGAGTAGGAAGGCCGTCCGCCGCTTCTGTTAACTATTTCTGTGTATTCTTTTGTTTGCAGATACTATGGATCCGGGACTCGGCAGAGACGATTATCAGGAGAACATCATGGAGGGTTTCATCCGCGGGGATGAAGTTATTGTTGGCGATGTCACCAAGCATTTTCTGAACGACTCCGGAGAGGGAGCTGAGTCTCTCAGCCGAGGAGGTAGATGCTCCGGTGAGGTAGACGCTGACGCCTCGGGTGAGGGAGGACTCAACGGCTCTGATGAGGGAGAAGACGACGAGCAAGAAGTCGAAGAGAGAGAAGTCGACGGCTCCGACGAGGTGTATATCTATATGTGATGTGCACTAATGTATTTAACAAGTGACCATATGAAATACATATATTAACGCGCTAGCTCTTTCTTCTTTTAGCCCTCCGGATCGAGGAAATCGTCAGTACGGACTAAACGTGGCCCAAACAAGAAGATGGATGATGGTGTCCGGTATAGCATCGAAAAGGTTGATAAAGTCGGGAAACCGATTGAACCTGATAATGTTGCAAAGAAATTTGTGAAGGCATGCGGAGTTGTCGTTAGGGACCACATCCCTATCACCACTCGAGAGTGGAGGCAGACAAAGACAAAAACCGTGTCATATGTCGGCCAAGCAGCCAAGGAAAACCTTTGGACAAAGCTCATGCTTAATTTCACCCAGCCGGCGCTAGAGGTGGATCCAGACGAAGAGGTGCCAAATGAGCCGGAAATGAGGAGTCGAAAAGAGGCCCTAGAGAAAAAAGTCAAGGCGTGGGCTCTTTCAAAGATGAGCAGACTATTCAGGGACTGGAAGAAAAAATTATGCCAGAACTATATCAAGCTCGATAAGACTCTAGATTTCGATAAGGGCTATGAGAAGATAAGAGACTACTGGGCCGAATTTGTGGAGTACAAGACGAAGAATCCGGACGCACTGCAAAAGTCTGCAGTAAATAAGGCGAATGTTGCTAAGAAGAAGTACCACCATACTATGGGGTCTGCTGGCTACGCCGGTAGCAAGCATAAGTGGGAGGAACTTGAGGCACCATTTCTGGCCAAGGGGGTCATGCCAGAGCCCTTAACATGGATCGAACATGCAAGAAATTGGTCTTATGGTCATGGGGGCACGTTGAACGAAGAAGGGAAGGCAGTGTATAACCAAAGACACAAAGATAATCCCCTGCTACCCATCGACGACATTAGAAGTGCGGTACAAGATGTTGAAGAGGGACGGTTCGTTCCTGATAGAGAGAAGGACGAGCTGGCACGCGCCCTTAAAAATAAAGAACACAAAGGACAATCACGGGGCACCGAATGATCCAAGCCGTGGACAGTTGTGTTTCCCGAGGAAAGGAAGAGATTTCCTGATAGAAGCCATCAGAGGAGGAAGGAAAGGGAGGCAGCTGAGAAAGCTGTTGCTAAGGCTGAGAAAGCTGCTGCTGCAGACCGGCTACGTAATGTAGAAGAGGTATTAAAGCGACATCAGGATCAAATCGAAATACTTAGCCAGCAAGGTAGAGGCCAATCTCAGCGGTACCTGATAGAACCTGCATTCGATGCTATCGGCGCCCCATCGAATAAGAAAAGCAGCGTCGCTTCCACGCAGCTCCAGGATGATGGTGATGATGATGCACTGACGGCTCCGGAACATCGTTACCCAGTGGATGATATCACACAGAGCACACATTGTGAGTTAAAGGTGAGAGTTGCTAACTTAAGGTTGACGGCGACGCTCGGCATGGCCCTACCAATTGGACCTAAACCAACTTGGCATTGCAAACCGGTTCCAAAATGGTACGCTATCGTCACGGTGGATCAAGTCATGCCAGATTATGAGGAGCTGAAGCTGGACTACCCCGCAGGTGAAGATGGGGAGCTGACTGAACTAGGAGAAGTAAAAAGGGGGACTGCTGCTTGGCCAAAGGAGCACATCCATCTTCCAAATTATGTGCCGCCAAGGCCACCCACTCCTCAGATCAGCAACAATCCACCTTCGCCGCCACATGACCATTCTCCAGTGCAACCTTCACCTTCGCCGCCACATTACCATTCTCCGCACAACCGTCTCCATCGCCGTCGCAACCGTCTCCACCGCCGCCATCCCCCAAGCGGAAAAGGGGCCGTACGACTACGAGGGGCAGCAGCAAGAGGTTCATATCACCGAAACGTAAGATATCACCCCTCCCAAAAGTACCCCATGCAAATATAGATTTCAGTATCCCCCGACCTGGGAAGATGACAAACGAGCAACTTGATGCGGCCTCAGAAGCCAGTTATCAAAAGTGGAAGATTGACATAGCTAACAAGAAGAAGCCGATAGAGCCAATCTTTCCGTGCACCGAAGAAGATGTAGTAAAGGCAATAGCCCAGGTGAAGCTCATGGCCGTGTACCCGCCGCCACTACCAGAAGACTATGACAGCTCTATTTGCAAGTCGGCTGAGGCAAAAGAACAACGGTTGCAGAGTATCAGCTCCAGTGGAAAATCAAGTGAGAAATTAGTTGCCCAGCTCGGAGAACAGAAAAATCAATCGTGCCTCCCGCTAAAAGTGTATTCCGATGCCGAGGTGCGGTCAAGGAGAGCTGCGGCCGAGCAGAGGTATGATCCGGAAACTGATCCGGAGTTAGTAGAGTTGTACGGAGAAGCGGCAGCGGCTCAAGGCATGTCTATTCGTAGGTACTTAAACCATATAAATGAATTCGCTGACATAGCATACAAGTATCGGAACGGGCACCCTCTCGTCAAACCTGAGTTAGTCAAGGAGCTACCAACAAAAATGCGAAGATTGCATATCTGGTACATGCGACAATCTGTTGCTAACGAAAACTGGATCAACATTGCACATAGAAACGAGCATTATGGGCATGGAGATGGCGTGGTAATGATTGAATTTGATGAGTTATTTCAGTTATACCAACAAGACGCCCTCAACAAATCTATCATGAGTGCCTATTGTTTGTAAGTATTATTAATTTATGTAATTAAGTCTTTCTAGCTCAACTATCGTTCATTGCATGTATAAGCTTACTCATCACTATATTTATTTTGCAGAATGAAGATTCTCCAATGCAAAAGAGGACAACTCTATGACATTGGGTTCATTGACCCAAATATCATTTATCAAAATGTTCTCCACCTGAGACCCGAGGTGACAGAGAACAACTTGGTACAAGCGTTAAGGTTTCACGAGACCAAAAGGGAAATACTATTTCCTTACAACTACGAGTAAATGTTACTGTCTTGTACACATTATATTTTGCTTACTCGATGTTAAGTGTATAATTGACTCGTTATGCGTGCACAGCTTCCACTATATCCTACTAATCATTAAGCCTGACGATGGAATAGTAAAAGTCATGGACTCGAAACGCAAAGACCTCAATGAGTGGGCAGACATGCAAGCATGCCTCTAGAGATAATTTCAATCATTATCTCACTATATCGGCACTATTTCCTCGCTAATAGCAAGTGATCAATATAGAACTCCGTTATTCATCTTCTTTGCCGGGCAGGGCTTGGAAACAGTTCACTGCCAAGGCTGTTGGCGTTTGGAAGCCAGAGCTTACATTTCAACAACTTAATGTAAGTAGTACTAGCTAGATCCGCGCATCTCTTTGATTCTAGTTTTAATATCATGCTTGAATATTATTTTGATTGAACTATATATGTTCTCGTAAAGTGCTTGAGGCAGGAACCCGGAAATAACTTATGTGGCTATTATGTATGCGAGTTCATTCGCCAGACGACCAAATATACTGCCGCAAAGAGGGACTTAAAAAAATTGAAGTACGATAAACAATATTCATAACTTTAGTTTATTACCATCAATTGTGTTCATTTTCATTAATTCATATATATTGACCCCTTCTTTAAATTATATTAGGTCGAACAGTTTCGGGCGGTCTTCTACTACAAGAACGCATACGAGCAATTTAAGAGGAAATTGCCGGATTCATAGATGCCGAGGTACTAGATCCGAATGGAGAATACTATTCTCCGCCGATGGATATGCGAGTGTGATATGTTTTGTAATGTGCATGTAATAACTCGTGGTGCGTACATTTTGTAATATGTTCGACAACGCACATTGGATGAGATGGTGTAATATATTCGCGACGATGATGTGCACTCTATAGTTGTTCCTTCATTGTTGTATGTAGTATTAATTATGCCATCCAATTAAGAGCAAAACACAAATTAAAAAATACTCAAAAAAATAAATGAAAAATAGCAGGAAACGGATCCTGCCACGGCACAAAAACGAGCCGTTTTCCTGCCGCGGCAGGAGAGCAATAGCCCCGGTTCCTATTAAAAACCGGGACCTTTGCCTGCTAGGCCCCTCGCTCGCCAGCCGCCCACGTGGAGCACCATTAGCCGCGGTTCGAGGCAGAACCGGGGCTAGCAATAGCCCCGCCTGGCTAGCCCTGGATCCAGAACCGGGGCTAATGGCCCATACGAACTGGGGCTATAGGCCTCTTTTCCACCAGTGTGTGGGGCGTGTTTCGTAGGTCGGAGTCTCGTTTCTCGTTTCCTAGGTCGGATCCTCCCCATCTCTGACAGAATTTTCCTAGGTCGGATTCTCGTTTTATATTGTACATATTAATATATTTTTCTACAAACTCGATCAAACTTTGCATTTCTAAAAGTCAAACTACGTAAAATTTAACTGAGTTTTTAGAAAAATATATTAATATGTACAATACGAAAAATATGCTTGATGCTTGATACAATAGACTTTCGACGTTGAGCAGCTCGTACATCGTGAGAGTGGCGATGGACGACAAAGCTAAGCCGATAGAATAACTTTTATATTTTATCTATGGATAAATTTTTATAGTGATGGATAACTTACATGTTACTCGGTAGATAACTTAAATGCTGAAGTCTAGATAACTCTCATGTTACTGGATAACTTTTTCAGGCAAAAAAGTTATCGAAATATATTAACATGGGATCTATCTTCAAAGATCTTGTCACGATTAGCCCGACGATGAAAACAAATCCAAAATCGGATAAATGGTTTAATCTATAAAATATTTTAAATTTTAGATTTTTAAATTTAGTACCGAGGACATCAGCAGTTTTGTCTTTATAGACTAAACCAATTATAAGTAAAAAAAATTCAGCCCACTGAACACATCACGCACGGTCGTGGGCAACGCTGGCTTAGGACGCCCACCTGCTGTTGTTTGAACAGGCGGTGTCAGAATGCCCGCTGAAATTTGATATTTATAAAACGGTCATTGCGTAGCAATTAGCAAAATCCTTTAACGATCGGCATTGGAGCCGTAACTTTGTAGGACTCTAATTGCATATTATCATTCAGAATTCGAGATAGAAAGAAAAAAAACTGTACATAGTGCATACCGATCAGCTTTGGATTTTTATTGTCATCGATTTGCATTGGAGCCCGTAATCCCGTAGGACTCAGCTGTGGACCTAGAAAAACATGCTATATGGATGATATGGATCGACGTGTTGCCTCAAAAAACACCCTTATATTGTTTTTTAGTATATAATAAATATTTTTTAAAAAAACTTGGTCATACTTTACGTAGTTTGACTTTTGAAAAAATATAAGCCTTAAGCTTTGGTATGGAGTTGCAACTTTCTGTTCTCTGCTATGGTTTGTCTTTGTTGTATTTTTTTCCAAATTCCACGAACCTATTAATAATCATCAAAAGCGGTAGAAAGAGTCTCATTATAAATAGGTTATTGGATGACGACTACTGACACTAACAAGAGCCGACGACGCACCGCAGTCCTCGCCCTCTATTACCAGAACAGCAACTTTCATCGAAGATGAGAAACATAAATCAAAAGAGACTGGCATTAAACAACACGAACGAATACAAAAACATGATCCCTCCATTGACTCTAGACGCACCGCTAGCTGTACACACCATGTCGGTGTGCGGATTTGAGAGATTAACGCAACAGCCCTTACACCAATCAAGGTGAGAAAGAGACATGTATGCTCTCCCAGATCATATCATTGTCAAGATATTTGGTTTTGGTAGATTGCTCCCCACATATACCATGTGGTGATAGCTGAACACAGAAAACTCATTATAAAGTGGTGTAATTCCACTTGTCAAAGCCGTGTGGTACTAATAGTGTTTTGAACTTTCGTCAAACGTTACCAGCTATTTCCGTCTGCCCATTACATAGCTACTATTGGGCTGCAGCCCAAGATACTTGCAGGCCATATAAGCCTTGTGAACTAATCGATCCATTGGGTAGTTAAATCGTTCTTTTTTTATATATATAGTTTTGGTCAACGGTAGGTATAGTATTTCATCGCGGTTACCTTAAAAAAAGGGAGTGACTAATTAGCAGATAGCTGTTTTAGATTTGGGAAACAGTCACATTTTCGTCCAGTTAGAGTGAGACACGTGTTTTGTCCAGTTTTCCCAAAACCGTCCACGACAGAGTGTTAACGGGTCATTTCTCGAAATAGGCTTTCGTCCCGCTTTATAAATAAAGCAACGTCCACAAACAAAGTTCAGACAACATCCAAGAGGGCCGAAGCCAAACCGAATAAGAAAGGGTATGACAGACAGCTAGGGCCACAGCACAAGCACACCCAAAAGAAAACTAAAAACCACAACATAACGACAAAGCGGACACTCAGGCCACCGCCGGGGAGGGAGTAGCAGAAGCCGAGAGGGGGAGCGCCGCCGTCCTCAAGGCCCGCAGAGTGTCGTCAAACATCGTCCGGTCACGCTGCCGCACCAGGGGAGACCACTGCTGAAGGGAGGCAAGAAAGGAAAAAACAGGGTCAGATACGCAGGAAGGGAAGATCTTCTCAATCACCATCTTATTACGCACGTTCCAAAGGGTCCACGAGATGGCCGCAAACACTAGCCAGAAGAGGCGGCGCCCCCCTCCGGCCCTGTTTGACTGGGTCTGCAGGAACTCCCTGAGCTCCTGCGCCTGCCAGGAAGGCCCCAGCGCCTCTCAGACAAAGCTCCAAAGGGCGCGAGCAGCCGAGCAAGAAAACATAATGTGGGCACACGACTCCGGAGTCCCACATAGGGGACACAGGCCGTCACCCAGGCCGTTACGCTTGGCCACCTCTATCCCCGAAGGGAGACGATCACGCAGGAGTTGCCACACGAAGATGCTAATACTAAGCGGCAGGGGGGCCTTCCACAGAGGCGACGTCCAGCTCAGCTTCGGGCCTTGGAATAAGGCGCGATAGGCCGAGCTCACCGAGAACTCCCCCGATGGGAGGAGCTACCACGTGACCAAATCCAGGGTCCCAGACAAGGACACCGGAAGAGAGCCAAGTAGCTGCTGGAAGTCCCCAGCCTCCGCCTCGCTCAGGTAGCGTTGGAACAAGATGTTCCAGCGGCCCTCGCGAAACGCCTCAGCAACAAGGGCAGACGTCACAGAGGATATGGCAAAGAGACCGGATAAGTGTACCCCCAACGGGACTGGGAGCAACCACGGATCCAGCCAAAACTGCACCCCTCGCCCATCGCCCGCCACGAAGGAAACGCCCAAGCCAATGAAGTGCTTAATCTCCTGGATGCCTCTCCAGAATTGAGAGCCCTCCCGTCTCTCGCAAGCCAAAAGGGGGCGGCCCCGGAGATATTTGGCCTTGATCAGCTGAAGCCAGAGACCACCGTCATCCCTGAGAATGCGCCAAACCCACTTGAGCATCAGGGCCACATTAAAGCGGCGAGAGTCGAGGATCCCTATGCCCCCAAGACTCTTGGGGGTGCAAACGTCCGCCCATTTGACCATATGATATTTCTGATGGCCGTCCCGAGCCGCCCAAAAGAACCTAGACAACTCCTTCGTGAAGTCGGCATGGGTCCCTTCCGGCAGAAGGTACAGGCCCATCTGGTACATGGGCAGACTCAAAAGACAAGAGCTAATCAGAACCGACTTGCTCCCCTTTGAGGTGAGGCGCGCTCTCCAAGGCTCCGCACTCGAGCGAACCCTCGAGACCAGGGGAGCCAAGTCTCTGATCAAAACCCTAGTCTCCCGGATGGGCATCCCCAGGTAGGTAATGGGGAATTCAGCCAGCTTATAGTTCAGGTTGTTCGCTATCCACTGACGATCCTCCTCGGGGAACCCAAGGATCATAACCTTGCTCTTGTCGAAGTTGATCATCAGACTAGGCAAGGATTTGAAGCAGAGGAGCAGGAACTTCAAGTTAATAATGTCGAGGTCCGAGCCCTGCACCATGATCAAGGTGTCGTCCGCATATTGGAGGTGGGAGATTCCAACCCTGGGGATCAAGTGGCCCACCACCCCCGAGATGTGACCAGCAGCCTTGGCTCTGTCCAAAATCTCCGCCAGGGCGTCCACCGCGGCGTTAAACAGGAGGGGCGAAATCAGGTCCCCTTGCCTAACCCCACAGGACGGACTAAAGTATGGGCCAATCTCCCCATTGATGTTGATCGCCGTCTGTCCACTCATCACAAACTGCATGATCCAGCAGATCATGCGGTCATCGACCCCCCTCCTCTCCAGCACTAGTCTCAAAAAGGCCCAGTCCAAGCGATCATAGGCCTTCTAGAAATCTAGTTTGAGGAACACCCCTTTCTGACGTTGCGCCTTGACTTCATGAACAATCTCATGAAAGGCCAGGACATCGTTGTGAATGAGGCGTCCCTTCAGGAAGGAGAACTGGAGGGGGTGGGTAAGCCGCTCCATGACTGGCACGAGTCGCATAGCACAGACCTTGGCGAACAACCGTTGGACAACGTTAATCACAGTGATAGGGCGGAATTGGTGGATGTCCGTGGCCCCCACTACTTTGGGGATCAGGGTAATAACGCCAAGATTCAGGCGAGAAATCACCAGAGTCCATGTATAGAACTCCTGGAACATCCTGAGGATCACCGGCTGAAGCTGGGCCCAGAAAGTCTGGAAGAAGCTCACGGGCAAGCCGTCGGGGCCTGGAGCCGAACCAGACTTCATGGCCTTCAGGGCAGCCAAAACCTCCTCCGGGAGAAAAGGGCGGGTGAGATCCGCATTCTCCACTTGGGACACAAGCGCCTCACCAGCCCAGAAGTCCGGAGCAAGCGAGATGCCCGAAGAGGGTGACGCCGACAAGAGGTCCCGATAGAAGGAATAAATATGGGCGGAGAGGGCCTGTGGGGATTCCAACAGTTCCTCACCCGCCTAGAGTCAGGGGATCGAGCACTTCCTCCTCCTGCCATTGGCAATGGAGTGGAAGTAGGCCGTGTTCGACTCCCCCTGGACAGTCCAGTTCTGACGACTCCGCTGATGCCAGTACGCCTCCTCTCCCCTATAGATTTCCATAATGGAGGTCTCAAGGGAGTACCTATGAGACCACGCCTCGGCCGAGAGGCAGTGTTGGTCGGCCTCAACGTCCAAGGACTGAATTTCCCCCAGAATAGCCGCCTTCTGGATCCGGAGGTCCGCCCCCAAGTTTGCCCCCCAACCCCTCATGAACTGTCGAGATAATTTGGCACAGTGATGCCAAATATCCACTGCACAGTACACCCGAGGGGGTGAAGCGGCCGCTGAAAGTCACCTCTCCCGAACAGCCTCCACAAATCCTCGTTTCTGTAGCCAGAAGGATTCAAAGTGGAATCTGTTCAGGCGAGGTGGGAGACCCCCACTTGAAGAGAGGAGGAGAGGGGTGTGGTCAGAGCCAATCCTAGTGACCGCCTTTAGCGAGCATAGGGGGAAGGCGACCTCCCACTCCACGGAGACAAAGACATGGTCGAGGACACTGCAGATAGGATGGAGCTGCTTATTGGTCCACGTATACCTAGAGCCCACTCGCACAATCTCGCGGAGGGACAGATCAGCAATGTAGTCGTTAAACATACGCATCCTAGGGAGGTCCACATTTGCCGAGCTCTTGTCTTCCGCAAACCGGATTAGGTTGAAATCGCCGGCGACAACCACCGGGATCTCAGTCCGATCCACTTTCGACTTGAGCTCCAGCAAGAAATCAGCAGACCTCCTATGGTCCGCGGGGCCATAGACAATAATCACCTCCCATCGAAAGCGAGACTGTCTATGGGTGAGGGCCATGCTCACAAAGAACTCCCCGCGGTCCATATCATCTATCTCAAAGGTATCCACCTTCACCCCCAGGAGGACCCCCCCCCCCCCCCCCCCGAGTGGCCAGATGCAGGGAGCCAGGACCAAGAGAACTTGACGCGACTAAGGGCCTCCAATTCGACGATGGTGAAGTCCAGGTGAATCGTCTCCTGAAGGCCGACAATATCCGGCGCTTCTAGGCGGATGTAGTCTTTGATCTGGCGGCGACGACCCTCTTGCCTGAACCCCCGGATGTTCCAAATGAACATCCGGATGGCCCGGAGGATGTCCATCAGGATTCCTCAGGCCAGGGTGGTCCCCTTAATGGGGACCGAGCGAGCATGAGGAGGAGGGGGGCGCGACACAGCTACCTTGGGAGGTCTCCCACGTGGCCTACCCGAGGGGGTCAGCTCATGGGTGATCTCCCGCTCATCAGGTGCAGGTGGGGGGTCCCTGCTAGGGTCAAGCACCGCGTGCCTATCCTCGGCAAGGACCCGAGAGCGCTCCCGCTTCCGAGCATCACGCCCTCGGGCAACAGCGATCGCTCCGGCATACCCCTCCCGCGCCTTAATGGCGGCCAGCTGCTCGAGTCACGGCCCTTTCTCGCCATGGAACACAATTCCACAATCATCAGCCACCGCGCCCAGGTGAGCCAACGAAACCTCTGAAAGAACACAGAACGGGGAACCAGGCAAACCTGACGAGCCGGGGTCAGGAGCAGTAACTAAAGGGGAAGAGGTGGTACATGAAAACTCGTCGCGAGCCTCCACCCTGCAGGAGGCCCGCTCCACCACCGTCGGCTCGGGCCCGGACAGGCCTGTCCGGGAGTTAGCGAGATGGACACTGTGGCGGGAGGGCGGCGGCGGGGGGGGGGGGGGGGGGCCTGGGAGCCCTGGCCCGGCGTAGCTTGGAAGCTGCAGCAGGGGAGGAGGGGACACCGGCGGTGGGCGCCAGTCCCAGCGGGTCCGGAGTGTCCGACGCGAGGGAGTAGCACACCACACCGGGGGACCACGGGGACTGGTTGTCACACACCACCAACCCAACGCTCCCCGAGGTCACAGGCTTCGGGGACAGGGCGACGGCCGGGGGGTCAGGCTGAAGAGACGGAGCCAGGAGCAGGTTGGAGCCGTACTGCGCGATGTCGAGGCTGAGGAAGACGGGAGGGTCTAGGCGGTAGCAGCGAGGAAGGTCCACATGAGCTAGCTTGGCCGGAGCGCTCAAAGAGAGTGGGCGCCTCCCCGGGAAGAAGGGCCCCCTCCGGAGAGCCCCGCTGCCGTGGGGGGGGGCGAGGTGCCCACAGTGGTCCCCTGCGGGGGCAGCGGCAGCGGTGGCGACGCGTCGGTGGTGAGGGGCGACCCTGGGTCTGAACCCGAGTCACTGCCGTCTGAGTACTCCTCCCCCGAGCCCCCTCCGCCCGCCCCCGTGTCGTCACCGGTAGGGGGAGGGGGAGGGTGGGGAGCTGGCCCCAGGGGCCACCACGTCCTCGTCGATCTCCACAAGGAGGTCCCGGCCCACCCGATCGAAGAAGAAACGTGGTAGGGAGACCGGGAACACCGAGGGATCCGGGCAGAGGAGACGTAGCCGGATCGCACCGAGGCCGGCAAGAGATCCCACGTCCACCTCGGTCAGCTTCCCTACTGCTTGGGAGATAAGTGCCACAACCTCAGGACGTCTGGCCTCTGCCGGGACGCCGAGCAAACGCACCCACACCTCCGAAAGGGTCGCCACCGAGTCTTGGGACGACAACCTTCAACGGTGGATCGGCAGGGTGAACGAGGAACCGCAGGCGCACATGCGAAGAACCGCCACGGATGGGAAGGAGACCGCAAACTCAGTCGCCGAGATGCGGCGCACTGGCCACTCATGGCCCGGGAGCACTGCCCCGAGCTCGTCCCGCAGCAGCGACTCGGTCACCTCCACCGCGATGGGAGGCTGCTCTGGGAGGACAATCACCATTGCGAGAGTCTCAGGAACGGTCATCTGGACCCCTCCAAGGTCAAGGTAGTAGAAACCCCCGTCGACGCCGTGGCCGAAGTAACACAGGCTCTCCCGACGAAGGGGATGGACGAGGCCGTCAAAGTCCAGCCATCCGTCGATGAGCGCACCGAAGCCTGTGCGCCCAAGGTAGCAGGGGCCATGCCAGAGGCAACCGGGGCATCAACCGGAGGAGCCTGCGCCTTCTTCTTCTTCTTGCCCTTCTTTTTCTTCTTGGGGACCTTTGCCGGGGCCTCCGCACTCGCTGGACGCGGGTCAGCTACTGCGGGCGGGCGAGGCAGCCCCTGCCCCTCGCGCCAAGAGTCAGCGTTAGCCCGACAACTGTCCTGGCGAGGCACCGCCAGCCCCTAGCGCGACTGCAGAGCCGTAGAACGGAGGCGCGCCTCCTGGTCCCGGTCAACAGGCGCAGGGGAGCCCCGCTAGCGCAGTTCCTCGTATCTGCGGCGGACGCGCGGGGGCGACCTTGAGGGCCGGCGGGCGGCCGGGTGCCGGGGCTGAGGAGGGAACCTCCGGCCAGGGTGCCGATAGGCCGAGGCCTGACCCCGAGGCGCAGCCTGGTGGCGCAAAGCAGGATCGGGGGCCCGGAGGGGCGAGCGACGCTGGCGAGGAGAGGAGGGGCGGGCAACTGGTGGCGGGCTCCGGGAGTGGGGCGCCATCAGTGCGTCCCGGTACGAGCGTAGGGGCGGCGGCGCGATGAGCGTGGAGGAGCTGGCGGCGGCGGTGGAGGGACGAGACAGAGGGGAAGATGGGGGTACCCGACCGCGTCAGCAGTTAGGGTAAGAAATGAGGGGCCCGACTCCTGGGCCGGGGCCTTACGGGTGGGCCACGCAGGCGCAGCAGTGGCCAAGCCATCGCCCGAGGGCAGCGTGGGTAAGACGGGCCCCTGCTGGGCAGACCGAGCCAGGCTACCAGCAGGCCGAAGCCCGCAAGCGGCCCAGTCAGCCTGCCCGGCAATGTCCCCTCCTTCCCCGCCCGCCCCGTTGGCAGCCCACACCCCACCCCAACCCTGCTGGGGCACCGCCGAGGCAGCGCGCACCACCGCACCACCCCGCCGGCGAGGACGTCGCACGGTCGCCCCAGCCAGAGGGAGGTACTCGCCCAGCGAGTGGAGGCTGAGGGCGGACGGGCACCGGGGCGTGGCCACCCCCTTTTCCCCTAGCCCGCTAGGCCAGGGCATGCCGTCCACCGTCAGATCTCCACGCGCCGCCGGCGAGCAGCGGGCTTCCTCCTCCTCCTCGATGTCTCCCCATGCCATGCCATGGAGGTCCGCCAGCTCCTCCACCCTCTCCGGCGACAGCGACCGAGGTGGGGGTGGGGCCGGCTCCCGACCAAGCACCGGCGAGGGGCGAACCGACGGCGGCGGAAGGATGCGACCGCCTAAGTGGACCCTGTGCGCCGGGAAAAGAAGCGCCGCCCCCTGTCGCAAAAACTCCCCTCGTCGGCGGTCCCATGCGTCAACCACGATGCCCTGGGTGTTGAGGATGACAAGCCTCCCCTCCGCTGGCCGGAGCACCACGGAGGCGCGATACCAGCCCGGGCGGCATCCCGCGAAGCAGGAGGCCGAGGAGGCCAACCAGCGGAGAGGGACGGGCTCGGGGGCAGGCGGCCGAAGGATCATGGTCGCCGGCGGCGGGAGGCCCGGGGCGGATGCCGGCGAGATTCAAAATTCAAACCTCCATGGCGCGGCTGCTCTCACCACCATATTTGTTTTACAGGTTTTTCCCTTATTTCCTATCAGCTCTAACGGGTCATTTCTAGTGTTACATGGTTTCTCAGTTTGGGTCTTTCTCTCCTTTGTCAACCTCTTTCTTCTTTTTATGCTCGACGGGCGCCACAGTACTATTCTCCTAAGCACATCGTTTTTTGATAAAATGAGATCATGCTTCTAGAAAATATTATGTGCAGTACATCAAATCATTCTTTAGACCGAGAAAGAGAAAAAGGCTCGCCTAGGAGACCTATGAAAGTTCTCCATTTTTTATCTGAATATGAAGAGAGGCAGAACGCTACAATCAGGCACGTTATTACTTGTTGGTGTTGTCAGGCTCATAATTATTTACACCTCAGTGCCCAAACTTTGGTCGGAGCATACTGACTAAGAATGATCAGGATCATCAATACAACCTTGTCTCCAGTGTAGCAAAAATAAATTTATTGAATCGTCTTAGCAAAACTAGCATTGATAATGTCTTGAGCTAGACAAAGTAAGGAGACAACTACAGACTGTCGAAGTGGACTGTGATGTGATTCGAAAGGAAATGTGAGGAGACCAACCATATCTATGTCGAGTTCATTTCTTAGCACAAAATTTCTTCCATCCAGACTTAAGGGTCCATCCGCGGGAAAATGGTATCATGTGTGTACTGAAGGTTATGCTGCACCTGACCTGGATGCGGAAAAGATAGGATACAAGCACCAGTAGAAAAAGTGGCTTCGGTTCGATCTAGAGTCTGACACTAGTCCTGATTTATTACGGGCCGGGACTAGTATGAGCACTAGTCCTTATTCGTATCGTTTTTAGCGGCTAGAAGTCCGAGAAAACTCTAGTTCCGGGTTATTGCGGATCTTTAGTCCCGGGTCGTGATACGGCCCGGGACTAAAGGTGTGCAGGCACGGACAACACCCTTTAGTCTCGGGTCGTGATACGGTCCGGGATTAAATGGGTGCGAACGCGGGCAACTTAAAATTGCTATAATTTTTGCGTACGATGTTGAAAAAAATATACAACCTATCAAAATGTGTGGAAAAAAAATTTGAGTTTGATTTCAACAGCCTTATTTGGATTTCTAACATTTTTAGATTTTTAAAATTATAAATAATGGATTCCTCACATTTTTCTGATTCTTTTACATTTTAAATTTTTGAAAAGGGAATTTTTTTTTAATTATTTAGCAATTTCTTATTCTATATTTTGATTCCTCACATTTTTCTGATAATAATGAATATATTATTTGTCGAATTTCGATTTATAGATTTAAAGATATTATTTATGCCATATTAAATGAATAAATGGCAAAAAATGAATAAAATATCATTTTATTTAGTTTTTTACTTCATTATATTAAAATATTATTATTACTTATTTATTGTTGTTTACTAAAATAGTTGTTTGTATTTCAATAAATAAAGATGTATGGCATATTGATATGGGCTAATAGGATTGATATCATAATGTTGACAACAAGGTATAAATGGCTTCGCGCAAGGATATTCAGATGAAACAGAGAAGTTAAGCGTGATGAGGGTGGAGTAGTGCTAGGATGGGTGACCGAATGAGAAGTTTAACCACAAGTGTAATTTGACCTAAGATTAAACATACTTAGTGCTAAAAATGTTCCAAGTGAGAGGATTACGAGTCAAACAATTCAAATGTTCAAGAAAAAATTCGAAAACAAAATTCAAAAAATAAATTAAATTTTTTTGAAAAAAAATCTTTAGTCTAGGGCCGTATTACGACCCGGGACTAAAGATCCTTTGTCCCCCCGCTGCAAAAAACGGCCATGCGTTGGGCCTCTAGTCCCGTGTTATAACAAACTGGGACTAGAGATAGGAGCCTTTAGTCCCAATTTCGCAGTCCTGGATGCAAAATCGGGACTAAAGGCCCTTACAAACCGGGACTATATGCCTTTTTCCACTAGTGAAGTATATAGTAGAAAGATGGTGCATGAAAATATAAGAAAATGCATAAAACATCTCAGCACCAACAATTGTAAACATTACATTGTGTTCAATGTGCTCACGAGGAGGTTTTAAAATAAAAATAAAAATAAAAATATGGCGTCCTGCTACAAGAAAATGGAATTTTCTCATCAAATGCATGAAACATGATCCATCTTTAGCTCAATCTCCCATGGCTGGTATTTGGGGGAAGTGCAAAAATAATGAAACAGCACAATTGACTGATATATATACAATGAAAAAGATCATGTCATAATGATAGATCCTTGGTGTTCCATTGTGTGGATCTATGGTCAGTATTGCTGCAAAGGGTGTTAAGTGCAAGGGTAGCGGGATTTATAAGATGCCCCCTCTCTGATCCTAATACCTATCCCTAAACGAAATCCTTGCTTACAAAGTGATAGGAAATCCTCACTTACAAAGTGAGAGGACATGAATATTGTGAAAAAATTGCGAAACACAAAAGCGCGTGCGTACCTTGTTCTTACTTGAAGAAATGACACAAAGCTACATCTGATTGTCTAATAAAACTTGCCGATAGATAATAAAACAAGAAGTTATGTATATATCTTAAAAATAGATTTAAAGTTAGTGATGAGTCGCCAAAAGACTGAGATTGAAGAGAGTGAGGCCTGTAACAGAAGCACCGAAGATAGAAAAATGAGTTAGTGGAGAGTTGTTGGAGACCGAGAGACTAAAGGGTGAGCGAAAACTGAAGAGTGAGAAACAAAAGACTGAAATAAAAATCAGCAAAGAAAGGGAATAAATACAAAGAGATGGCTAGATTATATCAGGAAATTCTAGTAGAAATAACGAAAACCAAAAAGCAGCAAAGCAGCATCTACAACAAACTTTATGGACTGAAGACAAAAGTTGAAATTGAATTTAGTATTATACACTATTCATTATTGTAATATTGAACAAGGACCATGTAATGATGTGCTATAATGGATACAAAATAAATACTTACTATTGCAATCATACAAATTCATGTCTATCTTATTTACATGGACCTATACCTGCTCAAGTCAAGGAAAATAATGAAAAGAATAAAAACTCGAGGAAAGGCAACACTAAAGAGCCGAGATACTTAACACTGATTCGAAATAAATGCAAAACTATGAAGTGTAAAATGCAAGTCCAAACTGAAAACGTAGATTGAAATAACAAAGAAGAACAGGAGTGATAGGATTGAGAAAAAATGATAAATGGACGCTCAACACTAAGGACAAACAAATAGACGAGAAACAATAAGCTCAATGGTAAACTAAAGAACATGAATGAGTTGCTCAAGATACTGAGGCTGAATAATGAAGAAAAAGAATGCGATTTTTTCTAAAAGCTGCTCAAGATTTAACAATAAGATTTAACAATAAGACACAGAGACTTCATTTCTAAACCAAATAGGGGTGAATGATGAACTGATCAACCCAAAATATTCAAAGTCGAGAATGAGCGGCTGCATTTTGATATGCTGAGACATAATTAAGACTGAACTCGAGAAATTCAAAGCCGAGAAATGAGTGACCAAGAACTGGGAGACTTGAGAAACAAAAAACAAGGCACAAAGATCAACAAAAATCCTGAATAACGAAAATATTAAGATAAATGCTGAAAAACAAGGGACTGGACGAATGAGAGACTGGATAATTATACTAAACAAAGAGGGACAAGAAACTAGAAAGCAGAGGCTTATATGAACAAATGAAATAACCAGGAAACTCATGAGTAACAAATAACAAAACAATGACTAGAAAAAATAATAAATAGATCCGATGAAAGAATGAAATCCGATGAATGGGTGAATGAATAACTAAGAAGCATGATACTAAAGGACTAAATAACTGAGAAACAGAGAAAAATAAACAAATATGGCTGAAAAATAATGATGAACTAAACAACAAAGAATTAAAACACAAGGAATGAAAAATCGAGAAACTTAAGAACGGTTGAACACCAAAAAGTAAAAAAGCTGAAGAAATACACACATATCTGACAGACCAAAGAGAAACAATAACTAAAGAAAGAGAGAAAATGAGAACTCGAGAAAATAAAAGACAGATGAAAAGAATGAAGAAATTCAATGAAGAACAGAAGACTGAATCAATGAATAACCGTGAAATAAAAATGGTTCCAAAATAGAAGATTTGATAACTGAAGGAAATAAAAATATTCAGTGAAAACTATAATAACTAAACAAATGATGAAAAGTAGAGGACTCAGATGCCATAGCTCAAGATATTGACCAAAGATGACCGGTGTTTGACATGGTAGTATTACTAACCATTATTAAGAGATAATAATAATTTTATAAAAGAATTATTATTCATAAGCATATTTCTATATGGAAAAGGTTCAGGCATTCTACGGTGTAATTTGAAACCCTTTCCCCCAAAAGAAGTGATTATAGAAACAAAAAAAGGTCATTCAATTTGAAACAGTTACTGATACAAACCAATAGCTTTCAGTTATGTGAATACCACATAGACAAAACTGAAAGATTTTTGGGGCAATGATATCTTTCTCTGGTCATTTGTAAACTGAAAAAGTTAAAACAGTGTACTGTAGAACCCTAACATAAATAAGAATCAAAGTAAGGAAAACTACTTTACCTAGGCAGATAACAGCAGCATGGTACAATGAGATCAAATGGCTACAGATCCAAACACAAATTCGCCACCCCACACACCCTATTTAGGAATCCTGAAAAGTACTCAAATCTCTAAAATTGCTACACACTGATGAGCAATACATACAACGCTAACAACAAAACAGAAGCCCCGCACTACAGTCTACGCCCTACATGCTAACAATTTAAGAGTGAAGATTTAAACTCTAATCCTCGAAATCTGACTGTTGTGTAGAAATACTGTTGTCTAGAAAAACAACAGGAGAGCATAAGCTCTAAGATACCTGAACGGGATTGAAGAAGAGGACATTACTTTTGAGCATGAGAATCTCAGTCTCGCCTTTCTCCAAACACAACCTACACTCTCATCCCTCTCCCAATAAACACGGACGGACTGAGAAAACACGAAATCAACAAAGATCCAAATACCCCCAACCATGGAGCTAATGAGCACGAAATCAATGAAAATAGGTGCCCTTGCTGAAGAAAGAGGAAATCAAGCTTAGAAAGACCTCCCCGGTGCCGGCCGCTCTCGTCCATGGGAATGAGATCCTCCCGTCCGGCTCGCCTGGCTCCCTCTCTCCACCTCGCTCGTCTCTCTCCACCGTAGTTTTAGTCTCACTCTCATCGAGCCAGATGCATATGAAAGGGGAATGAAAAGATAGAACGAAAAAAAAACACGCCCGGAAATACGAACAGTTCACGAACAAACTGGCAAAAGACAGCGGCCCCGAAATCTTACATCAAGATTCACACGGACTAAGAAATATGTCATCCTGATCTTTACAAGAATGCTCACTGTTTTGGACGTGCTTATGGGCTATCCAATAAGGGGAAGAATTTGGCCAAGAACCCGATCTACGTGTGCAGTCTCGTGCGTGCAAGTTGCACACACCCACCGTGTTCATCTACTTCCACTCCCTTCACGAGTCCAAGACCGTTCAACTCTTTGTTGCTTTAACTTATGTGTTTATGGGAATATGGAGGGGAAAAACAAAGACAAGGTTATGCGAGTTGTGCCCAAAAAAAACCAGCGTACCAGAGAACCAACCTTTGCTGAAGTTGAGAATCATAGATCGAAAGAGACTGACCTCAAACAACATGAATGAGTACGAAAAACGACCGGATTCCAAGTGATCCGCTAGACACAACACTCAACACGCCCTCCGTCGATTCTATACGTACCATCGGAGCAAGGATATGGCGGAGAGTATTTTATTAGAACTTCAAGATCACTAGTGGAAACGAGGTCTTTTGTTGATCCCGAAAAGGGGCTTTAACACCGGTTCTTCTACGAACCGGTGTTAAAGGGGGGGCTGTATCAGCGTGGCCCCTGCGGCAAAAAAGGAGCCCTCCCCCTTTAACACCGGTTCGTGCCACGAACCGGTGTTAAAGGTCCCTGCAGCAGTGGCCCGCGCACCCCCCCCCTTTAACACCGGTTCGTGGCATGAACCGGTGTTAAAGGGGGGGGGGGGCTATATAAGACACCACCCCAGCCCACACACACCCCACTCTTCCATTCTTTCACATTTTGGAGCCTAGCAAGAGGGTGTGAAGAGTGCTAGTTTGTGTTTTTTTCATATGCACTAGAGGTGTTCGGTGAAATGCCCGAGAGCTCAAAATAAGCTTTCTTGTTGCTCTTTCCGTCTCGGTCGAGGTCGGCAACTATAGTTTCATGTGTCATTGATGTACTATATATAAATGGTCATCTCCCTATTATTTTTTGATATATACTACATATTAATGCAGATGAATCGGCAATGGATGTACGGTGACCGCCGCACTTCCGAGTACATTACGGGCCTCCAAAATTTCATCGTTGTGGCTAATGCAAACCGTGGTCACAATGGTTTTATGTGCTGTCCGTGTGTTCACTGTCAGAACAAGAAAGACTACTAAAATACCAGAACCATTCACGCCCACCTGCTTCGATCCGGTTTCATGCCCAGCTATAATTGTTGGACCAAGCACGGAGAAAAAGGGGTTGTGATGGAAGACAACGAAGAAGAAGAGGATGATGAAAACTATCATAATATGTATCCTGAATATGATGATAATGCAACGGAGGTAGATAATGAAGATCAAGAGGGAGCAGATGGGCCCGCTGATGACGATCTTGGTCGGGCCATTACTGATGCAAAGGAAGAATGTGAAACTGAAAAGGAGAAGGAGAAGCTAGAGCAGATGTTAAAGGATCACAAAACATTGTTGTATCCAACTTGCGAAGATGGCCACAAAAAGCTAGGTGCCACACTGGATTTGCTGCAATGGAAGGCAGAGAATGGTGTGACTGACAGCGCATTTTCAAAGTTGTTGGTAAAAATGAAGAATCTTCTTCCAAGAAATAATGAGTTGCCCGACAGTACATACCAAGCAAAGAAGGTTGTCTGCCCTCTAGGATTAGACGTGCAGAAGATACATGCCTGCATTAATGACTGCATCCTCTACCGCGGTGAGAAGTACGAGAATTTGGATGCATGCCCGGTATGCACTGCACTGCGGTATAAGATCAGACGAGACGATCCTGGCGATGTTGAGGGCGAGGCCCCTAGGAAGAAGGTTCCCGCCAAGGTTATGTGGTATGCTCCTATAATACCACGGTTAAAACGTCTCTTCAGAAATAAAGAGCATGCCAAGTTGTTGCGATGGCACATGGAAGACCGTAAGAAAGACGCGATGTTGAGACACCCCGCTGATGGGTCACAGTGGAGAAAAGTCGAGCGAGAGTACCCGGACTTCGCACGTGACGCAAGGAACTTAAGGTTTGGTCTAAGTACAGACGGCATGAATCCTTTTGATGAGCAGAGCTGCAGTCACAGCACCTGGCCTGTGACCCTATGTATCTATAACCTTCCTCCTTGGTTGTGTATGAAGAGGAAGTTCATTATGATGCCAGTGCTCATCCAAGGCCCGAGGCAACCCAGCAACGACATTGATGTGTACCTAAGGCCATTAGTTGAAGAACTTTTACAGCTGTGGGCCAAACCAGGTGTACGTATGTGGGATGAGCACAAAGGGGAGCCATTTGACCTACGAGCATTGTTTTTCGTAACCATCAATGATTGGCCTGCTCTTAGTAACATTTCAGGGCAGACAAACAAGGGATACAATGCATGCACACACTGTTTAGATGATACTGAAAGTGTATATTTGGATAAATGTAAGAAGGTTGTGTACCTAGGGTATCGCTGATTTCTTCCGAACCTGCATCCAGTAAGAAAGAAAGGCAAGCATTTCAAACGTCTGGCAGAACCCCGGAGGAAGCCTGTCCTCCGTACCGGTGAGGAGGTATTTGGTATGGTCAAGGACCTAGAAGTAATCTTTGGAAAAGGTCCTGGCAGTCTATCTGTTCCGAATGACGATGCCGGACACGCGCCCATGTGGAAGAAGCAATCTATATTTTGGGACCTACCCTATTGGAAAGTCTTAGAGGTCCGCTCTTCAATCGACGTGATGCACGTGACGAAGAATGTTTGCGTGTACCTGCTAGGCTTTCTAGGAGTGTATGAGAAGACAAAAGATACACCGGAAGCACGACAGGACCAGCAACGTCTGAAGGAACCTGAAGAGCCTATGCATCCTGAGAACGAGAAGGGTAAACGATGCCACTTAACTCCTGCCAGCTACGCTCTTACCAAAGCATAGAAGGAAATCTTTTTTGAATGTCTGAGCAGTATCAAGGTCCCGTCTGGCTTCTCGTCGAATATAAAGGGAATAATAAATATGGCAGAGAAAAAATTCCAAAACCTGAAGTCTCATGACTGCCACGTGATTATGACACAATTGCTTCCGATTGCATTGAGGGGGCTTCTACCTGAAAATGTTCGAGTACCCATTGTGAAGCTATGTGCATTCCTCAATGCAATATCTCAGAAGGTAATCGATCCAGAAAGCCTACCAGGGTTACAAACAGATGTGGCCCAATGTCTTGTCAGCTTTGAGTTGGTGTTCCCACCATCCTTCTTCAATATTATGACGCATCTCCTGGTTCACCTAGTAGAAGAGATTGCCATTCTCGGTCCTGTATTTTACACAATATGTTCCCCTTTGAGAGGTACATGGGAGTCTTAAAGAAATATGTTCATAACCGTGCTAGGCCAGAAGGAAGCATCTCCAAGGGCTATGTAACAGAGGAGGTCATTGAGTTCTGTGTTGATTTTATTCCTGACCTTAAGGCGATTGGTGTTCCAGAATCACGACATGAGGGGAGACTGCGTGGAAAAGGCACCCTAGGATGTAAAGCAATGATATGTAGGGACGGACATTCTCTCAATCAAGCACACTACACGGTTTTACAAAGATCTATCTTGGTTGCCCCGTATATCAATGAACACAAGAATTTAATACGCCTCAAACACCCGGGGCAGTCTGATGAATGGATTATAAGTGAACACATGGCGAGTTTTGGCGGCTGGCTGCAAAGACTTCTCACGAATAACACCACTGTTGGGGATCAGCTGTACTTGTTGGCCAGGACACCATCTTCGACTGTATGTACTTTCCAAGGGTACGAGATAAATGGGAATACATTTTACACGATAGGCCAAGATAAAAAGAGCACCAACCAAAACAGTGGTGTCCGCTTCGATGCAGCAGAAGACAATGGGCAAAAGACCACGTATTATGGGTTCATAGAGGAGATATGGGAACTTGACTATGGACCTAATTTTAAGGTCCCCTTGTTTCGATGCAAATGGGTCAAGCTAACAGGAGGAGGGGTTGAGGTAGACAAGAAGTACGGAATGACAACGGTGGATCTCAACAATCTTATGAAGAACTTAGACGAACCATTCGTCCTAGCCAATGATGTGGCTCAGGTTTTCTATGTGAAGGACATGTCCTCCAGAACAAAAAAAGAAAAAATATGCAAACGAATACATCATATGATGAGCCAAAGCGTCACATAGTTCTTTCAGGGAAAAGAAACATCGTGGGAATCGAGGACAAGACAGACATGTCAGAAGATTATAATAAGTTTGATGAAATTCCGCCCTTCACAGTGAAAACTGACCCAAGCATTCCGTTAATTAAAGAAGATGCTCCATGGTTACGTCTGAAGCGATCCTAGGGAAGGACATATGCCAAGAAGTTCATGCTCATATTATGTAACTCTAGTTCATGTTTTTAATATTAATACATGTCTTGAGTGTTAGTCATGTTTTGTGGATGGACCGGGACTATGAGAAGAAGTTGTCCCGATTCGTACTTACCATTAAGATCTGATCTCCAAACGCGCGCGGTCACATATTAGGGAGTGCCTCTATGACCAGTTTCTTGGAGATGCCGGAGGACTAGGCTCCGTCGGCATCTCCCTGAAACTGGCCGTAGTGGTGTCCCTGCTCTCAAACTGGCTGGAGGACTGGACTCACAAGGATGCCTATTTATAGTACAAGCAGCTCGACATAGTGTTGACACTTACGAAATAATGTCGACACTCACCCCTATTATTAGTGCTGACTCGTGTTTTGTCCCGGATGGTGTCTCCAACCGGGACTAAAGGTTCATCTTTAGTCCCGGTTGGTGACACCATCCGGGACAAGGTACACGCCGCACGACATAATGTCGACACTCACCCCTATTATTAGTGTCTCCAACCGGGACTAAAGGTTCATCCCGCCATTTTTTCCCGCCATTTTTCTTCCCGCCAGTTCTTCTTCCCGCCATTTTTCTTCCCGCCAGTTCTTCCCTCTAGTTCCTCCCGCTAGTTCACTATATATATATGTAGGGGGTTGGCCTCCATTGTCATTGCACATCTCTAGACTCATATCTGCAACCTCATCACTCTTTCCCATGGCTTCCACCGTAGCACTAACCCCCAGGGAGGCGGAGGCGCTTTGCGCCTCGAACTACCCCTGCCCGTCGGGCTACTGTGTCCCCGTCGGCTGGATGTTGAGCGTCGGAGGCGTGCCGGTTCCTCCTGTCCCTCTAGGTGTGGCGCGCCGGATGGCCATCACGAACCACTACTACTTCGAGCTCACGCCGGAGCAGCGGAGGAATCCTAGATGGCATCCCGACTATTTTCCTACTTGGGAAGCCTTCTTCGTGGATCGGCATGAGAGGGCGCTCGCCAGGCACGAGGAGGACGGCCCACCTCCTCCTAACTTCAACGAGGCCGGCCGTCGGCTATGGTGGCGCGGTCGGACTCTCCAGAGCGTCATGGCCTATGACACTGCCGCCGACTCTAACCCCCGTCTGCGCTACCCTCAAGTCCAGCCCACGCGTACTCTCCAGAGGTTCAATTACGGCGACCCCGACGACGACAGCGATGACGGCAGCGGCGAGTACGACGACTACAGTGGTGAGTATTACAGGTGTAGGCAAGAGCATGACTGAATCACTCCAACATTCCGAAACAAGTTCGGCCGATTGTTACTTAATCTGGCCATGTATCTTAATTTTCAGTTCTTTTATGTATCTTAATTTTCAGTTCCAGTTCGGCTTTATGTAACTGTCTCAAAATGACCTATCTCATTCGAGGTTTCTTGGCTTTCGGGTCAAATGACCAATGTTATGGCTAGAATCAAGGCATAGTTTGTGATAATATGGCCATATTGTGCATACATGTGCATCATGGCATGGCAAACAATGTTGCAAGAGGAAGTTTTCCTTTTTATCGCACCAAAAAGGCATTTTCCATTTTCCGAGCACAAAAAACGGACGGTTTTGTGAAGCAACCACCAAATGGCTAATTCAAAAAACCACCAACACATTTTACAAAAATACTAGACCACCTTATATGCACAATGTACCAACAGGGGGATCTGAAACCTTTTCGTCCACCTCTGGTGAAAAAGACAAATTCCTACCGAATCGGCAGGAAGTGGGTCAGATATGAACTACAAGTACATGATACGATGCTCATGATTTTTTACAAAAATCATTTTTAGGTTCACAATATGCTATTTTATCAAAAAACAATGCAAGTTGAGCGAGGCTTGGTGAGATTCAAGTGTATACAAAAGATGCAACATTTAAATATCCAATCAATTCAAAAATGTTAATACAAAAGATGCGGCATTAAAATATGATTTGATCTAATAAAAATCATTTTTTAGATGCTTAATATTTCTTATGTTCAAAGTTTTAGGATTTAACAATTTATTTTTGTTTGAATTGAATAATGATAAATTTATATGTAAGTGTTTTAATAATTTTGAAAATTTTCATGTAAAGTAAATATAAAATGATTTACATGAATGGATAGATATTATTTTTCTGAAAATTATGATATATTATTCATATTTTTCTGAGTTGAAATGAAAAAGATATGATTTTTCTAAATTCATATCATATTTTTTGAATTAAAAATGCCCCTTTAATGCATGAAATAAATGCCCCCCCTTTAACACCGGTTCCAGACAGGAACCGGTGTTAAAGGGGGGACATTTATTTCGTTTCCCGCGCGCACCACCACCCCCCCTTTAACACAGGTTCGGGGCTGGAACCGGTGTTAAAGGGGGGAGGGTAATTAATGCGCGCGCGAAACGAATTCCCCCCCTCCTTTAACACCGGTTCCAGCCCCGAACCGGTGTTAAAGGGGGGGTATTAAATGCGCCATCCCCTTCCTTTCTTCCCCGCAGAGCCAGATCGATCGAACCACCCCTCGTCGTCGCCACCGCGCGCCCTCGCCACCGAAGCCCTCCAGCCCTCGCCGTCGCCGCCCTCGCCACCGCGTGCGCGCCACCGCCACCGCACGTGCGCCACCGAAGCCGACGACGACGCCAGCGCCTACAAGAACCCCGACGCCGTGGTGAGCTAGCGGACCGCGCCTGGTCGTCCCCTCTGTTTCCTCCCCTTCTCTGTTTCCTCCTGGCGCGCGGCGGTGTGGAGCTCGCGCGGTGGTGCCACCGGACGGCAGAGTGGAGCTCGCGCGGTGGCGCCACTCCGTCCTCTACGGCGGTCGCCGCGGCCTTATCGCAGTCGTCGCCGGCGCCCCCCTCTGCAGGCTGCGCTGTGCCACGTCGCCGGCCGCCTCTACCCGGTCCTCTGTCCGCCGTTGCAGAGCCCGTCGTCGCGCATCTGCAGGCCGTCACCGAGCCCTGCAGATGCTGTTGCCTCCCCGTGCTCGCCCCCGAGCAGTTCCTCGCTGGAGCCGGCCTCCCCACGCGAGCTCTCTCGCGAGCGCGTGTTCGTTCAATCAGTTGCTGATGCTAACTTCTGTGCATGTTGTGTTTTTGGTGTGGTGATTTCTGAGCCCACATCGAACCCCTTCGAATAGATGTACCAAGATGAAATCGAACAAGCTTTGTAGAAAGTATGATTTCAAACCATTGTACTTATTAGTAGTAGCTAGGATCAAATCGGACACGAAGACAACTTTGACGTGGTAGCTCGCGTCATCGGGTGTGGCGGGCAGGAGCGGCTACGCGAGCGCGTCCACGGATTGGGGCCAATGACAGGGAAGTGGAGGGGATGGGTCAGGGAGGCGGATTCGTTGGGGAGGCCCAGGGCCCAGGCGCGGTACGGGGACGGCCTCCCCTCTCGGCTGCGGGGGCGGCCTAGGTGGGGTGCAAGCTCCGGTGGTGGCCATGGGGTGCGAGCTCGCGATGCGGCCTAGGTGGGGTGCGAGCTCCGATGTGGCCTAGGTGGGGTGCGTTATGCCAGCGATGTCAGGGTGTATGCATGGTCCTTCTGGGTTGCGTCGTGGCTTCTCCCCTCGGCCTGGGGCCTATCTTGGGGACATCCCCTCCACATTGTATCTGTTCTGCCAACGAACCGGTGTTAAAGGGGGGGGTGTATTTATTTCACCTTCCCCTTCCTTTCTTCCCCCCACTGAGCCAGATCGATCGAACACACCGCCGCAGAGAGATCGAAGCGCCGCCACCGCCGCTCGAGGTCCTCCGTCTCGCCGCCCCCGACCCGCCGTCTCGCCGCCGCCGCTTCGGAGCTCGAGGTCCGCCGCCCCCGACCCTCTCTTCCCCGCATCCTTCCCCTCCCTCTAACACGGTGGGGCTCCACCGCTCCTTCGACGCCTAGACGCCCGTGCCTAGCCCTCCAACGCCTGCTCCGGCCGCGCCCGGCCCTCCCCCGCTCCTCCCAGACAAGGCCACCCGTGCCTGGCCCTCCTCCTCCTGCTGCTCCCGGTCACCAGTCTTGCTTGTCTTTTTTAATATAGTGTATCATTGCACATCTCACTAACATCGGGAAACTCGAAACTAAGATGGCATGTAATTATGGAGGGAGTAGTAGTATAGATAGGGTGTCAAGCGGGGCGGGTTCACGGGCAACATAGTTTCATCCTGATTAGGGTTTCGACCCCTCGGAACTCGTTTAAAATGATCAAGCATCCTTAGGGTTTTAATTTCATTTGTGTATTTTTGTATGAATAATATGTATATTTGTGTATGAATCCAAGTCCACTTGAATGTTTACACTCTTACTCTAGATAATATTATTGTTTTAGAAACTATGGATCCACTTAGTAGAAACCTTGAAGAAGAAGAAATAATGGAGAACATTATTGATGAGGACACCTCACAATATCTGAACTTGGAGGGACATGATGACGACAGCTCAAGTACTAGTCATGGAGAAGATGAAGACTCCGATGAAGACTCCGGTGAACGCAATTTAATAGTTACAAAGTTCGGCGAGGTATATGCATTGATTAAGCCTCTGCTGACTTCCACCAACAATCTTGTTCTACATGTATTAATTAATTAACGCTTCTTTCTTCTTTTAGCCCTCTGGATCGACCAGCCAGCAACCATCTTCTTCTACGAAAAAGAGCAAGCGAGGCGCGAGCCAGCGGTTGAAAGATCGTGCAAAGTTCACGATCGAAGCAGTCCGTGTTGATGGCAGGCCGATGGAGCCCAAGAAGGCCGCAGGCAAATTTGTACGTCAGGCTGGATTTCTTGTTAGGGACCAAATCCCAATCATAATTGAAAATTGGAATAAGCCAAAGAAGGGCGACGGTACCTTTGTCGATGACAGATCCAAAGAAACGCTTTGGAATTCGTTGTTGGTAAATTTCACCCTTCCGCCAGAGGAGGATGAAAACAACCCGGTTATAAAGGAAAAGGTCAAAGAGTGGACTCTAAAGAAGATGGCTGACGCTTTCCGCAACTGGAAGACAAAATTGAACAAATTTGTCAAAGCTGGCGAGACTCCAAATTTCAAACACACATATTATGCGAAGATAAGACCTCACTGGCCCGAATTTGAGACATATAAAAAAAGTGCTATAGCTAAAAAGAGGTCAGAAACCAATACGCTTAATGCCCTGAAGAAGGAATATCACCAGAGGACGGGGCCAGGTGGCTACATATCTCAGAGGCCTAAGTGGGAGGAAGCTGAGAAGGCCCTGCGCGAGAGAGGGATCACACCCCAGACAGATGGGTGGGACCTACGTGCAAAGACTTGGTTCTACGGAATCGGGGCAAGGTTGGACCCAGAAACAGGATTGTGTATCTTCCCAACCCTCCTTGCCAAACCCGTCACTGAACTCATCACGGCATACGAGGAAACATCCGCCAGGACCTTCCATCCCGACAGAGAGAATGACCAGCTCACACGCGCCATCGGTAAAAAAGAACACCCTGGACATGCACGAGGCACAGGGGGTATGACGTGGAAGGATGGGTTTGCCGACTGGAGCGACTCTTACAGATGGCGCGGCAGAAAAGAAAAAGAGCGTACAGAGTGGATGACACAGATAGAACATGCACTTGCGGCGCTGCAGGCGCAAGTGAATGCACAACAGAGCCATCAAGCTACCGGCCCATCTCAGCGGCACGAAGAGCCTGCATTGGAAGCTGCCCGCAGCCCAGACTCTGCGCGGAAAAGCAGTGTGGCTTCCACGGAGAACGTGCAGCCCACGCTTGAAATGATGGGTCCTCGATACCCCGTGGATGAGATCACGGAGAGCGAACACGCTGAGCTGCATGTGAGATTAATGGGCTTATCCATTAAGGTGGCTGTCGGCTATGCCTTACCTCCTGTAGCTGGTGGAACTTACCACTGCCGACCGATTCCAGATGGCTATGCTATTATCGGGGTGGATGAGGTTGTGAAGGAATATGAGGAAGCACAGCTTGACCATGCTACAGGTGAAGGGGAAACTCAACTCAAATTTGCAGTGAAAACAACCATTCTTTGGAAGAAGAAACACATTGTGCTTCCAAATTGGAGGTCACTGGCGCCCCCGCCGTCTCCGCAGCGTCAGCAGTCTGAGCCGCTTCAGCTATCTCCTGCGCGGCAGCCATCTCCGGCGCGGCAGCCATCTCCTGCGCGGCAGCCATCTCCGGCCCGTCAACCATCTCCTGCGCGGCAGCCATCTCCGGCCCGTCAGCCATCTCCGGTGCTTCAGCCATCTCCTCAGCGTAAGCGGAAGAGCACTGCCACGGGGAGCATCAGTAGCACTGCCACAAAGAAATCCGCAGGAAATCGTACGCCAAAGAGTTCAAAAAACTACGTCCCGCAGCCTTCCGCCAAGCCATTGCCGGTTTTACCGTGGAATCGCAGTGACGAGGAGACCAATAGGATCTCGGAAGAACAGGTCAAGAAATTCTTTACACCTAGACGAGCCGAGCCAAAGGAGAAAATAGATCCGGCGGTGGTGGAGAAGTTTTACAAAAATCTTTTGAAACCTGAAACCCCACTTGTGCCGGACTACGAGCGGCAGATTTTGAAGGCGGATGCAAGGCGCCGTAGGGAGACTGAAAGTAGCAGTCGTGAGGCACCCCAGAAAACAGTTCCCATGCTCGGAGAGCAGGAAAACCAATCATGTGCCCCGCTCCAAATGTTCGACACACGGGACGCTCCTCCCGTAAATGATTACGAGGCAGAGCTACAAAGAAAGGCCAATGAGATGGGGATGACTTACATTGCATACTTGAACGTCATGGGAGACAACTTGCCCAAATGCGATGCCAACCCCATACAGCCATGGAAGTATGGGAAGAATCTCGTCAAGAAAGAGGAGCTCAAGACTCTACCAACAAAGATGCGAAAATTGCACAAGTGGTACCTTCATTTCTGCAAGACGAGAAAGTTAGAATGGATCACGGCGCATATAAGAGATGATATTTTCTTCTGCGGAGATGACGCGATCGACTTCAACATTCAAGACTTGCATTTTCTATTCAATCAGAAGGAACTCGATAAAGCTGCCATCAGCCTTTATTGTGTGTAAGTACTATTTCTATAATTTATATCTCATCTCATTCACTTTATTAATTGCATGTATATATATATGCTCACCATATATGTATATACTATTATGCAGGAAAAAGGTTATGGAATGCAGGAAAGGAGGCCCTTTTGACATTGGGTTCGTTGACCCAAATAGAGTTCATGAAGAAGTGGTAGAAACCAAACCCAGGCAAACAGAAGATTACTTGCTAACGTCTTTACTGAGACAACAAACCAAAAGGGAAATACTATTGCCTTACAACTTCTCGTGAGTACTGTTACCCTCTCTCTTGTACACATTCTATTTCAGCTTACTCGATGTTAAGTATAACTGATGATGAGTTATGCGTGCGTAGGTTCCACTTTATTCTGCTAGTCATTCAACCCGACTCAGGAAAAGTCCTTGTCATGGACTCGTTACGAAAAGAAAAAGAGATATGGGCAAACTTTAGAGAGATGCTCCAGAGGTAATTTCAATCATATTATCGCACTAGATCGGCAACTTTCGAGACAATAAGTAATTAATTACTCCTTTATCCATTTTCTTTGTCGGACTGGGTTTGGAAAAGGTTCACGGGCAGGGCCGTGGGTGAATGGTCAGAAGAACTAAAATTTATAGACCAAAATGTAAGTAATACTAGCTAGCTTCCAATTCCATTATATCATGCTTTATTGATTATTATTTTGATTGAACTCTCTATTCTCGTAAAGTGCGCGCATCAGGGACACGGCAATAACTTATGTGGGTACTATGTTTACGAATTCATTCGCAACACGATATGTGCGACGGGCCAAGCCGCACTAGAACAACTTAGAGTAAGTAAACAAAGTCCACAACATTATTTTATTACCATCAATTGTGTTGAGTTTTATTCTTATATATATATTGACGGCCCATTCTTCATATATATTCAGATCGAACGGATGCGGGACCAACTCCTACCATTTGAACGCATACGAGCCATTCAAGAGGAATTGGCGGGGTTCATACTTGATGAGGTCGTCACGCCTGGCGGAGAACTCTTTAGATATCCACCAAAATGAACGATGACGATGTATGTGCCGATGACGATGTATGTGCCGATGACGATGTTTGTGTATAATAATAGTTGCTTAATTATTCATGTACTCGTATGTACCGATGACGATTTATGTGTATACCGCTCCCGATCGATTCCCCCTCGCTCCCCCCCTCCCGCAGAAATACGCCCAGAACGGGGCAGAGGCAGAAGTCTGCCGCGGCAGAGATTTAGGCCGTTTTCCTGCCGCGGCAGACCCTCTAACACCGAACCCTCAACAGCGGTTGGGGAACCGCTGTTAGAGGGCCCTCCCAACCGGAGTTAAAGGGGGGGCTGCACTAGTGGATCTAGCCGTCTCCTCAACGTCTGAAGCAAATATAGGCTAAAAGAAGAACTAGAATCCACCTTGTTATGATCTATGTTTGATGAGTATGTGAGCAAGGATATGGCGGAGAGTATTTTATTAGAACTTCAAGATCTAGCCGTCTCAACGTCTGAAGCAAATATAGGCTAAAAGAAGAACTAGAATCCACCTTGTTATGATCTATGTTTGATGAGTATCCTATAGTCTGTGGTGAAATATGTGATAAAAAAATAACAAAATAGTTGTACACACCATGTCAGTGTGCGGATTTGAGAGATTAGCGCAACATCCCTTACACCAATCACGGTGACAAAGAGACATGTATGCTCTTCCAGATCATATCATTGTTCAAGATATTTGGTTTTGTAGATTGCTCATTATAAAGTGGTGTAATTCTACTTATCAAAGCCGTGTGGTACTAATGATTTGAACTTTCCTCAAAACGTTGCCAGCTACGTACTTCCGTCAGCCGTTACATAGCTATTGGGCTGCAGCCCGAGATACTTGCAGGCCATATAAGTTGTGTGAATTAATCGATCAATTGGGTAGTTAAATAAATAGTTTTGTTTTTTAGTTTTGGTCAACGGTAGGTACAGTATTTTATCCTGAATATCCTAAAACAAAAAAAAGTATTTCATCCTGATCCTCACGGGGATTCTCGCTGTTTCAGTCGTGCTCAGAGGAAGGAAGCCGGCAAGAGGATCGACCAGGACAAGGACAAGAATGCATATCGGCATCGAGAACCCTGACCTCACCGCTACCCGGAGCGCTCTCATTTCTCCACCACACCTCTTTGTCTCTTGGCTACAGTACTTGAGGGTTCTCTTCTGTGTCCCATGCCGCGCCGAAGCCCTCCTCGGGGTTGTGGATGTTGTTTACATTGACGCCGGCATTGGAGTTGGTGGGATATGGGATGTCGTTGGTATTGACGCCGGTGTTGGCATTTGTGTTAGTGTTGGCGGGGTTGGGGATGGCGTTGGTGTTCCCGCTAGTCGCCATGTACACGCTGGCAGGAGTGACCATCGCCATAAACGCGACTTCCGTGAAGTCACCGTCTGACCCATAGTCGAGGACGGGAAACAGGGTGTCGTGCTCCTAATCAAAGTCGTTCACGTTGGAGACTAACATGATCGACCCGGCGTCGGAGTCTAGGGTGATTGAGTTTGTGTCCTCATCGGGTTGGCCGCCGTCTGCAAGTTTGGGATCCGCGATGATAATAGGAGGATCATTGGTGGGATTGCCCTTGAAGGATGTGAGGTTGACGGAGTTGGGGCTTCGGACGCTTTCCCTTGCCTCCATGGGTTCAGCGGCCGTGGTGTAGCCGACGAAGGCATTGATGCGCCCGAACGGCACCATGTAGGAGCTCGTTACTAGTGCGGGAGCCGGATGGTATCCGTCGTTGACGACGTGCATCATGGGGACGATTGTGATGAGTCGGCTAGTTGCGATCTGGATGGAGAGTGATAAAGTCGGTCTCTCCGGTAATATCACTCTCGAAGTCCCACGCCCCATGGTGGGCGCCGTGCATAGATCCAGCAGATGCTACCAGGGGTAGCTTTCATAGGGGCGAATTAGAAACCTTAGGCATTCGCGGAATGAGATGAACACGTGTGGTTTTACCCAGGTTCAGCTCCTTTCTCGATCGGGAGGTAAATACCTACTCCTGTTGTGATTATATTCATCTATATGATTATAGGGAGTCGCTGGAGGCGGCGAGTAGATGGAAGTAGAGAAAGAGAGACTTGGGTAGGGTTTATAAGATAATATTAGGGGCAGTTTTGGATCCAGGTCACATAAAGTGCCAAGTCGGGCCACTGTTTGATGTCCAAGTCTCCACTTCCTGGGCCTTCCGGATAGAATCCCCTTGTCTATAGGCTTCTTGGTCATAGTAGTCTCCTACATGACTCCCAGTCTGGGCCTACCCTACTGGGTATTCCCTCATTGATACGTCCAAAATATATCTACTTTCTCAAACACTTTCCTATTGTTTCTTCTCTATACTTGTGTGATTTGGATACAACTAACACGGACTGACGCTGTTTTCAGCAGAATTACCTTGGTGTCTTGTTTTTGTGCAGAAAATAAACTATCGGGAAAAATTCCGGAAAATATGCCAAAAATTATATTTCACCAGAAGATCCACGAAGCCAGAAGAAGAGACAGAGGGGAGGCCTGGGGGCCCAGACCCACCCCAGGCGCGGGCCCACCACTGGCCACGCCTGGAGGGGGTGCAGCCTCCCCACGCACCTCGTCGGCCTCCCTATGCGCCTATAAGTTGCCTTTCGATCTAAAAACCGAGGGGGGTTCGATAGTTTTCCAGAAAGAGTTCCGCTCCTCCGCCGCCACCAGAAACCAAGATTCGGATCCAGAAACTCCGTTCTGACACCCTGCCGGGACGGGAAATTTGGAGAGGATCATCGTCATCACCAATGCCTCTCCATCAACCATTGATGTTTCCCTCATCCATGAGTGAGTAATCCCCCGCTGTAGGCTTGGGGATGGGGATTGGATGAGTTCTATCGTGTAATCGAATAAGATCTGTTAGGGCATAGTGCCTAGTATCTCTATTAGTGCTATTTGACTTTGTTGCAACTTGTTGTGCTTAATGCTTGTCACTAGGGCCCGAGTGCCATGATCTTAGATCTGAACTTATTATTGAATCATTATGATAGTATTGTTTGTGATCTTATCTGCAAGTTGTGTACACATATCATTGTCCGGATCCAAATGCCCCAAAGTGATAATAATTGGGACAACCGGAGGCGATGGCTGTGGTGTGAGGATTACATGTATTCATAGAGTGTTAATTCAAAATAGCTGTATATAAAATGAACATTTGTCCTATGTGATAAAAAAAGGCCAAAATACAAAATAGCTGTACACACCATGTCGGTGTGCGGATTTGAGAGATTAACGCAACAACACTTATTACACCAATCACGGTGAGAAAGAGACATGTATGCTCTCCCAGATCATATCATTGTTCAAGATTTTGGTTTTGGTAGATTGCTCCCCACATATACCATGTGGTAATAGCTGAACACGGAAAACTCATTATAAAGTGGTGTAATTCCACTTATCAAAGCCGTGTGGTACTAATAATGATTTGAACTTTCATCAAAATTACTTAGGCATAGGGGAAACAAACACAAGAATTTTTCCTCTAAAGACTAAAAGTAGACTACCAAACACTGAGTTACTTCTCTACCGATTTTTTAATAGTATCAATGTGGGCTACCAAATAAGAGGAATAATTTGATCCAGAGCCTAATCTGCGCGTGTCCCCACGCGTGCAAGTTGCACACACCCATGGTGTCATCTACTTCCACTCCCTTCACGAGTCCAAGACCTTTTAACTCTTTGTTGCTTTAACTTATGTGTTCATGAGAATCTTATGTGTTCGTCGGAATATCCAGGGTAAAAACAAAGCCAAGGTTCTGCGATTTGTGCCCTAGATGCATCTGGTTATACCTATATACTACTACCCCCATTCCACAAAATTAGGCGTATAAATGTTTTTAAAGTCAAACACTGTCATGTATGAGCAATGTTATTACCAAAAGTATTAACATTTATAATATCAAATCTATATCATTAGATGATTATAAAATATATTTTCATAATGTGTCCATATAGTACTGTAATAATCGATAGCTTCTTTATAAACTTGGTCAAGCTTGAAACGGTTTGATCAAGTAGTACTAAAGTGGGAATATGCAAGTTCTTTTTATGCCATGGTTTGTCTTTGTTGTACTTTTTTTTTGCCAAATTTCACCAATCTATTAATAATTATCAAAAGCAGTAGAAAGAGTCCTAAAAATATTAAAAACTAGAAATAGGTTATTGGACCACCTATTGACAACTATAGACACTAGCACGAGCCGAAGATGTCCCGCCGTCCTCGCCCCTATAATACAAGATCCGGACACAGCTTGTCATAGTAGAGCTTGTCGAAGTAGACAGACAATAAGTTGTCGTGCTAAGCTCCTAAAAAACCAGTGCACCAGAGCAGCTACCTTTCCCGAAGATGAGAACCATAGATCAAAAGAGAATGACCTCAAACAACAAGAACAAATACGAAAAACAACCGGATCCCAAGTGATCCGCTAGACACAACTCTGACACACGCCCTCCATTGACGCTATACACACCGCCCAGGCGAGGATATGGCGGAAAGTATTTTATTATGATTTGTAGATGTAGCCGTCGCCTCAACGTCCAAAACAAAAATAGGCTAAAACAAAAACTAGAACTCAGCTTGTTATGAAATATGTTTAGTGAGTTTGGCCGTGGATGCAATTTTTCCTATAGTCGTGGTGTAGATAAAAGAAAGCGATCGTTGTGGGAGAAAGAGAACATTTTCCCTATGTGATACAAAAAGAAAGACCAAAATACAAAACAAACATTTGCCCTATGTGATTAAAAAAGACCAAAATACAACGTCGCCTCAACGTCCAAAACAAAAATAGGCTAAAACAAAAACTAGAACTCAGCTTGTTATGAAATATGTTTAGTGAGTTTGTCCGTGGATGCTATTTTTTTCCTATAGTCGTGGTGTAGATAAAAGAAAGCGATCGTTGTGGGAGAAAGAGAACATTTTCCCTATGTGATACAAAAAGAAAGACCAAAATACAAAACGAACATTTGCCCTATGTGATTAAAAAAGACCAAAATACAAAATAGCTGTACACACCATATCGGTGTGCAGATTTGAGAGATTAGCGCAACAGTTCTTAACACCATCACGGTGAGAAAGAGACATGTATGCTCTCCCAGATCATATCACTGTTCAAGATATTTGGTTTTGTAGATTACTCACCACATATATCATGTGGTTATAGCTGAACACGAAAAGCTCGTTATAAAGTGGTGTAATTCTACTTATCAAAGCCGTGTGGTACTAATGATTTGAACTTTTGGGATGGAGGCGCTCGTCCCGCGCTCGCTGACGCGTCGCGCCGCCGGCTGGTAGGGGGGCTCTGCTCGCGGTCCTAGTCGCAGCCGCGGCTTCCCTGGCGGGTGCTGCTGCTCGCCGTCGTCGTCCCGCAGGTTGTCCCCTTCCCCTCCCAGCGAAAGCCGCTGTTTTTGCAGGTGGCCTGACAGTGCGCGATGGCCCCGTCCCCGTCGCCGTCGCGCGCCCCGGTGAAGGGCGCGGAGCACCTCCGCGGACGCTGCTGGGCCGATGTCGCCGACGAGGAAGAGGAGGCAGAGGCGGTGGCGGCGGAGGTTGCCCGGAGATGCTCCCCCTCCCTCTCCCACGTTGGCGGAATTCCTGTCAGCGGCGCGCCGCGTCCGGTCCCCCAGGACGAAGTCGCAGGCTCGCCGGCCCCCTCCCCACCCTCCAGCGCCCCGCTCGCCCCCCCCCCCCCCCCCCCCCCCCCCGCGGCTGCTCCTCCGGCCGCCGCTCATTGCCTTCCCGTGGGTCACCCCTGAGGCAGGGGGACGCGGCTGCTAGCGCGGCGACGGAGGGTTCATCGCCCCCCCGGAGATCCCACCATCGTCGGCGCCGGCGACCTCCTCCCCGGCGGCGCCCTGTCCCCTGGAGGCGGTGACCCTAGTCGGGTGTGCCGTGGCTGGGCCGTGGGTGGGAGTTGGGCCTGTTGCCGGCCCAATCCCGGTCCAGGCCTGGCGCGGACAGGACGCGCGGCTGGGCCGTGGTGGGGCCGGGGTGGGCCGGAGTGGAGGCCGGTTGGGTCGTGGCGGGGCCGACACGGGGAGCCGACCCATTAGGGTTCTCTCCTGGCTCCACCGCGCCGTCCCAGCCCCCGTCCTCGCGCCTCTCCCCCCGACGCCGCCTTGCTACAACCTCCCCCACCCTCTGCCCCGCCGCCGGCCGACTCTCCCTCCCCCCTCGCCACCGGAGCCATGACCTACGCGGATGCGACCCGCAAGAGGCCGCGCAGCCCGCCGCCCCCGCGCCGGAGCCCGCCGCCTCCTCGCCACAGATCCCCTCCCCGTCGCTCGCCACCGCCTCACCGCGCCTCGCCGCCGCGTTCGCCCCGGGCGCAGCCCTACAGGGCGTCGGGACGCCGCTCCCCGCCCCTGCAGAGGTCCCCGAGGCGTTCCTCCTCCCCCTTCCGCTCCCAGGGACGGGGCAGGTCGCCTCACCGCGAGGGTCAGCGGGGGCAGGGACCCCAGGGGCGCGCTGGCTGGGCCAGGCCGCCCCGTGACCCATCTCCGGAGGGTCACCGCGCGGAGCAGAGGCTCCGGCAGGACCTGCTCCAAAGGGAGAGGTCGTCTGCGGAGGCGGGCAGGAATGTTCCGGAATGGCGCCGGGATAGGGAGGCTCACCGGCCTCGCTCCCCCCATCGCGCCTCACCCCCGGGCCCCCCTGAACCGGCGAAGAAGAAAAAGAAGAAGAAGAAGAAGAAGAAGAAGAAGAAGAAGAAGAAGAAGAAGAAGAAGAAGAAGAAGAAGAAGTGGGCGCCGGCCCCTGGTCCCAGCATCTCGCTCCTCGGTGTCGCCCCCCCGCGCCGGGCCTCCCAGCAGTTGGAGTACCTCGCACACTCCATTGCCGGGGGGTTCTACTACATCGACATCGGGGGGTGGCGATGTCGGTACCGAAGAACTTGGCTGTGGTCACCGTGGTGGAGGGACAGGAGATCTCGGCCTCGGTGGTGATCTCCGCGGAGTTCATCCAGGAGGAGCTCCGACAGATGATGTCGGGACACACCTGGAGTGCCCGGGAGATCTCCCCGACCCAGTTCGCGGTGTCCTTCCCGTCTGCCGTGATCCTCTCCATCAGTGCCTGCAGCACCGCCCTCACCCTCCCGACCAGCAAGGTGCAGATCTCCATCACGCCATCGACCGCCCACCCTGCGACGACCTCGACTCTCTCGGCGGTGTGGGTGCGGATCCTTGGCTTCCCGGAGGAGGCACGGGTTCGGACGTTGCCCATCCTGGAGCTAGTATCTCAGGCAGTGGGTAAGCTTGTCGTGGTGGACGAGACCTCTCGCATGGGGGCGGGACCGATCCGCATGCAGGTGCTTTGCCCGAACCCAGCTCTGCTCCCAGGGCCCCTCCCTCCCTTCTACTTCGGTACGGAGGGGAGGATCCTGACAGTGGAGCTGGACGAGGACCAGGCGGATGAAGGACTCCCTCCCCCCCCTCTCGGTCCCCCCTATGGTGAACACTCTACAGGAGGGGGAGCTCATCTGGAGAGGACTCTGACGACGACGACTTGGGAGGGGAGTCTCAGACTCCGGTCCCCTCTCCCCCGGCCCCTCCAGCTGCGGGCTCGTCCGCTGCTGCTACGTCGGCGTCCCACCAGCTACCCCTGATGCCCCCCTCGTAGGGTCCTCCCGACCTCCAGATCGCTCAGTACGGCTCCAACTTCAGGCAGTCTGAGGGGTTCACTGGCCACATGGCTCTAGACCCGCTCTCCGCGGAGATCCCCGACGAGGCACCAGAGGAGCCACAGGTGGAGTCCGACAGGGATTCCGGGAGTGTGGGGATGGTGGTAACCGCCCCCTCGTCACCTCGCTCTCCAGGAGTCCTCTGCTACTCGCTGTCCCCGGGCTCTACTCCAGCTTCACCCCGGGGATCTCCGTCGCTGGTCCCAGCGACCCCGGCGCCGCACCCGGACGAGCCTGCGACGGTCTTCCCCACCACTCCCGCGGCTGGCCCCAAGACTCGTCTGCCTCGCCCTCCCCGCCCGGTGCCCCCCCCCTTCGCGCCAGAGTGCTCGTCTGGCATGGGTCAGGGCGGAGAGCCCCGGGGTGGTGCCCACGGTGTCCCAGCTGGCGTCCCAGAGGACTGCAGCTCGCAACCTTGACTCAGGTACCCCCAAGAAAGGCCCTCCCCCTGCCCCTCTGCCTCCCTCTCCTCCCCATCAGGTTCCAGGTTCTCGGTCTTGGATGACTTCCCTCTCGAGCATCTTGCACATGTGGCGGCTGACTGTGGCGTGGTCTTGCGCGGGGAACGAGGCCCGAGGCTCGAGCAGATTAAGGCGATGAGAGCTAGGGAGATTTACGAGGGGTCCCTCGCCGCTGTGCGTGCACGTGCTGCACGCCAGCAGGGGAAACCTTGACACCGTCACGAACTGGGACATCTGATCCCGGATCCGGGATGGTGGGTTCTCCTCAGCAGCGCCCTTCGTCCGCCACCCAGGAGATCCCCCTAGAGGGGGGATCTCTAGGGAGGCCGCCTAGACCGAGTTCTACGCCTTCGTCGTCCCGGAAGACAAGATATGTCCCCCATAAGGGGACCAAATCCTAGAAGTTTGTCCAATGAGTTGGCCTGCTATCATATCGCTCATCTAGAACATCCGGGGGTTTGGAAATGACGGTCGAAGACGCCAGATTAGAGACTACATGCGCCAGGAGAACGTTGACATCGTTGGATTCCAGGAGACAATCAGGCAAGACTTCCAGATTTTAGAGCTCCAGGGCTTGTCGCGACACAGGTTCGCTTGGAGCTGGCTTCCGGCCGTGGGACACTCTGGAGGCATCCTCCTTGGTGCCAAGGAGGATACCTTCGAGGTGGACAATATGGATCGCGGGGAATTCTTTGTGAGCATGTTACTCACCCACAGACGCTCCCATCTCCGGTGGGAGGTCATCATCGTCTATGGCCCCGCGGACCATAGCCGCTCCCCAGCCTTCCTCGAGGAACTGAAGGCGAAGGTCGACCGCTGCTCCACGCCGGTGGTGGTGGCGGGAGACTTCAACCTAATTCGGTCCCATGAGGATAAGAGCTCCCACAACATAGACGTCCCGCGCATGCGGATGTTCAACGATTGTATCGCTGATCTCGCTCTTAGAGAGATCACGAGAGTGGGTGCCCGCTTCACGTGGACGAACAACAGGGTGGACCCGGTCAGGAGTGTCTTGGACCGTGTTCTGGTTTCTGTGGACTGGGAGGTCGCCTTCCCTCTCTGCTACCTCCGCGCCATTACCAGGGTAGGTTCGGACCATGTCCCACTGCTGCTTTCGACTGGGGGGAGTTCACCACCACGGCTGAATCGCTTCCACTTCGAAAACTTCTGGCTCCAACAGCCAGGTTTCATGGAAGCGGTGAAAGCCAAGTGGGTGGCGGTGGCGGCTGCCCCTCCCAGACGCTTTAACGCGGTGGACGTCTGGCATAACTGTGCCAAGCTGGCCCGCCAATTCATGAAGGGCTGGGGGCCAACTTGGGTGCAGCAACGCGACTCCAGAAGGCTTCGTTGCTAGAGGAGATCCGTACTCTGGACCTGGCGGCATACTCGGTGGGCCTCTCCGCTGATGAGTGGTCCCACCGTTATGCCTTAGAGACTTCGCTCGTCGAGATCTACAAGGGGGAGGAGTTGTTCTGGCGACAACGCAGCCGCCAGAACTGGCTTCTCCAAGGGGATGCGAACACGGCATACTTCCATGCGGTGGCCAATGGCCGCCGTAGGAAATGTTCTATTCCCTGCCTCTGGGACGGTGCGCTCCTCCTTGAGGAGCCGGGGGCGATCTCCGCCAATATTTACTCCTTTTATAAGGAGCTCTTCTTGGCAGGACCCCTTACGGGGGTCGCGTTGGCCGACGACTTTTGTCCTAGTGGGGCCAGAGTCACAGCTAAGGAGAATGCGGAGCTCACCCTCCCATTCCTGCCAGAGGAAGTTGCGCGGGCGGTGAAGGCCATGAAGGCCAACTCCGCCCTAGGCCCTGATGGCCTCCCGGTATCTTTCTTCCAGACGTTCTGGAGGGAACTCCAACCGGTCGTCATGCCCATGTTCCAGGAGTTCTACACAGGAACCCTCGTGATGGGGCGACTGAATCTGGGAGTTATCACTCTGATCCCTAAAGTTTTGGGGGCCTCGGATATTCGCCAATTCAGGCCCATCACGGTCCTCAATGTCATACAATGGATCTTCGCGAAAGTTTGCGCCTCTCGCCTCGCCCCGGTCATGGAGCGCCTCACCCACCAGTATCAATTTGCCTTTCTCAAGGGCAGATTTATACATGATGGGATCCTGGCCCTCCATGAGATTATCCACGAGATCAAGTCCAAACGAATGAAGGGCATCTTCTTGAAGCTGGACTTCTAGAAGGCCTACGATCGTCTGGACTGGCGGTTCCTACGTCAGGTCCTCATTAGGCGAGGATTTGACGACCGTCTGATCACCTGGATAATGCAGTTCGTCATGACCGGCAGCAACGCAATTACTGTAAATGGCGAGATAGGGCCATACTTCCGGCCCTCCTGTGGTGTTCGCCAGGGGGACCCCATGTCCCCCCTCCTCTTCAACGCTGCTGTTGATGCCCGTGCGGAAATGCTTGAGAAAGCGAAGGCGGCCGGCCACATCTTCGGCGTGGTAGGTCACCTTATCCCAGGGGGCGGCATCACCCAGCTTCAGTACGCAGACGACACGATGATCATGATTGAAGGCTCGACGCTAGACATTGCAAACCTCAAATTCCTCCTCCTCTGCTTCCAGGAGATGTCTGGCCTCTGTATCAATTTTGATAAGAGCGAGATCATCGCACTAGGGTTCTCCCAGGACGAGCAGCAGAGGATAGCTGACAATTTCAACTGTCGGCTCGCCTCCTTCCCCATTACCTACCTGGGGATGCCGATCCGCGACACCAGGATCCTTATCAGGGACCTGGACCCGCTCGCGGATAGGGTGCGCTCGAGGTCCGAACCTTGGTGTGGTAGATTTACCTCTAAAGGTAGCAAGACTGTCTTGATCGACTCCTGTCTGTCTAGCCTGCCTATGTATATGATGGGCATGTACCTCCTCCCCGAGGGAGTGCATGGAACATTTGACAAGGAGCTGTCGAGGTTCTTTTGGCAAGACTCCTTGGGCCGCCAAAAATACCACATGGTCAAGTGGGCGGACATCTGCGCCCCCAAGGAGGTTGGGGGCATAGGAATCCTTGCATCCCGCCAGTTCAACAAGGCCCTTATGCTTAGATGGGTTTGGCGTATCTTGCATGATGATGGTGGCCTGTGGCTCAAACTCATCAAGGCCAAGTACCTGCGCGGTCGGCCCCTTCTGGACTGTGATCGTAGCGAGGGGTCCCAATTCTGGCACTCCATTCAGGAGATCAAGCGTGAGATCAGGCATGGTATCGCCTTCTCCATTGGGAATGGAGAGGGGACCATGTTCTGGCTGGACCTGGCTCCGTGAGCGCCCGCTGTAGGAGGCCTTCCCGAGTCTATTCGCCATCTGTTCCGACCCAGCGCTACGTGTATCCACCGCGGTACTGGGAGGTACATGGAACATATCGTTCCGTCGTACCTTCGGCCCGGAGGAAACGGTAGCATTGAGGGAACTCAGGGCAGGGCTCCCGGCCTCCTTGGCCAATGAACCCGATAGCGTCTCTTGGACTCTCTCCCCGTCCGGATCTTTCTCGGTTGGCTCAGCATATAGGGCCCTCTTTGGCCAGGCCACTCTCCCCTGGACCAAGCACCTCTGGAAAGCTCCGCTCCCGCTGAAGACAAAAAATTTTGTATGGCAACTTTTACGCGATAGGCTCCCCTCGGGAGTGGAGGTGGCCAAGAGACATGGGCCGGGGGACGGATTATGTCCATTATGTGGGGTCCCTGAAACGGGCACCCACATATTGTTCACCTGTCCCGCGGCCCGGTTTCTATGGAGTTTCACCAGAGAGGCGTTGGGCCCGGATTGGCTGGCCCAAGATCTCGGTGAATTCCTAGAAACCCAAGCAAACCGAGCTGGGAAGGGTCATCGTCTCTTCTGGCTTGTGTTCGCGGCCATGTCGTGGTCCCTCTGGAACATCCGGAATAAGATGGTTATTGAGAAGATTTTCCCTAGGCATGCGTCTGACTCGGTGTTTCACTTTCTGGCTTCTCTGCAGCTTTGGTACCCGTTGTGTAGACAGCGGGACAAGGCGAGGTTGGACGCGACCCTTCACCGACTCCTGGAGGCGGCTCAGCGGCTCCCTCGTAGTCCGTCCTAGTGTTTTCGGCGTTCTCTTCCATGGCGAGGCGTTTTTCCTTCGTTGGGTGGTGTCCGAGTTGGGCCGTCTTGTGCTGTAGCCCCAGCATGTGGTGTGTGTCTTTGTACTGTGATATTTGTGGTGGACGGTTGCTTTATTATTTATAAAGCGAGACGAAAGCCTATTTCGAGGATGATTTGAACTTTTGTCAAAACGTTACCAGCTACGTACTTCCGTCAGCCGTTACATAGCTATTGGGCTGCAGCCCGAGATACTTGCAGGCCGTATAAGTTGTGTGAATTAATCGGATCCATTGGGTATAGTTAAATAGATAGTTTTGATTTTTAGTTTGGTCAACGGCAGGTACAGTATTTTATCCTGATTATCCTAAAACAAAAAAATTATTTCATCCTGATCCTCACGGGGATGCTCGCTGTTTCGGTCGTGCTCAGAGGAAGGAAGCCGGCAAGAGGATCGATCAGTACAAGGACAAGAGTGCATATGGGCATCGAGAACCTTGACCTCGCCACTACCCGGAGGGCTCTCATTTCTCTCCTCTCACTAGGGATGTAAACGGATCCGATGATCGGATATTGCTATTATCATATCCTTTATTATATTTTTTTAGCGGATTCGGATAGGAGCAGATAATAACCAGATACGGATTCGAATGCGGATTATATCGGATTGCAGATACGGAGTGGACTCGGATCGGAAGAGGATAATCGAACAAATACACATAGAAAAATAAAAATTTATTTAGTTTATGCAAAAGAAATAAAAAGAAAGCGTGCAACACTAAATAACAGTAATATAAAATTGCAAGATTGATAATAACATAGTATAACATGCATAGCTATTCGATACACTTACTGCATTGTCTAGAAATTAGGGCTGTGCGCTAAATTTATCAGATTATCCTATTTGAGTACCTCGGATAATCCGCATAAAATGTCGGATTATCCTTATCCGTTGGATATCATCAATACCATATCCGCTACCATATTCGTCGCATACCTGCTCGATAAATATCCGCATCCGCATCCATATCCGCCGGATATCTAAAAATGCATACCATATCCTTAAAAACGGACGTGGATGCGAATTCGGAGCGGGAATTATCCGTACCATTTACATCCTTACCTCTCACCCTCTCTCTTGGCTACAATCCTTGGGGGCTCTCTTCTTTGCCCCACGCCACGCTGAAGCCCTCCTCAGGGTTGGGGATGTTGTTTACGTTGACGCCGGCATTGGCGTTGCTGGGGTAGGGGATGGCATTGGTATTGACGCCGGTGTTGGCATTTGCATTGGCAGAGAATTTATTTATTTGTCCAAGTGAGATTTTTTTTGGAAAAGAGTATATATTAGTATCACAGGGATATCAATTACACCCATCCTCTGCAACAACGCATGCCCTAGCGGTCCTACATATGCACACAACTCAGAAAAAAGAAAAAAGAATTATAAAAAAAGTTCCGCTATAGAGAACTAATTCTTAAAGTAACGACACTGACATCATCAGAACAACACCAGCAGTCCTCCACTCCAATAACAACGCCTTCAAGAAGGAAACAGTGCCCAAGCGCCGTCGTTGCCACCCTGGAGAAAGTCCTTGCTCACAAAACAATGCCTTCAATAAGGTCATTGCCAGGCACAACCAGTTAAGGCCAGACCTTGGATTTTCACCCTGCAAGATAAGACTGGGAACTCCCCCTGTGTTGTCTTTCCGCACCAACAGTCACTACAACGAGTCCCAGGTCACGCAGCCAGTTCTCCGTCGCCATAAGAACAAAAATCACCATCGCTACCCTCATATTTCCACTTTCCTGACATTCTTCGCATCTAAGAATGGCACTTGGTGGGAACAAACAACAGAGCTTCGCAATGCTCTCACTGAAACCAAACGGCCAGAAAAACAAGATGTGCACGACCGAACACCTTCCGATCCAGCAATCTCCAAGCATGATACACCCATGGGAGTTTGCCGGCGGAGCCTTCCGGAATCCGCCTCTCCAGACCAGATCAACAAGGGCAGACATCAAGCAGATCTTCGTCTTCGTGCGAAAGAAACCAAAGGACCACCTCCTATATTAGATCCGACACAGCGATCCCCACACCGCCTGCCGGTTTCCAGAGAATGGATCAAGTAGGAAATTACGGATAGAGAGCCGATCTAGGTCTTCCAACGGAATCCCATCGCTGGCACCTCCTTCAACAGATCGCCACCCGCCCCACTCCGGTAGAGGCTGCCGCCTCCAGATCTGAGCTCCCACGAAGCCACCGCCGACCAGAGCCGCATAGACGTCGATGGCGAGGAGGGCCCGTCTAGCGCCGGTGTTCTCCCCCTACCACCGTGCTGGGGCCGGGAGGCTAGATCCCCGCCCCCCCATCACCGGCGCCGTGCACTTAGGCCGGCAGCCCTCTGGGGGCGAAGAGGAGGGAGAAGGATGGAGGGGGAGGAGGTGGCAGCGGGGTTAGGGTATGGCCCCCTTGGTCACTAGGAGGGGCAACGCGAGAGCGAGCGTGGTTGTTTACCTGAAAGAAGCTTCTTATGTGTCCAAGTGAGATATATCGCATAATATTCTTCAATTTTCATTTGAAAGGTCTTTTTTAATTCTATTTCACTTAGAGGGGTTAGGGATGGCATTGGTTTTCCCGCCAGTAGCCATGTACATGCCGGCGGGATTGACCGTCCCCATAAACGCGACTTCCGCGAAGTCGTCGTCTGACCCGTAGTCGAGGATGGGAAACATCGTGTTGTGTTCCTAATCGAAGTCGTTCATGTTGGAGACTAACATGATCGACCCGGCATCGGAGGCTAGGGTGATTGATTATGTATCCTCGTGGGTTGGCCGTTGTCCAAGATTGGGATCCATGATGATGACATCTGGATCATTGGTGGAGTTGCCCTTGAAGGATGCGAGGTTGACGGAGCTAGGGCTTCGGACGCTTTCCCCTGCCTCCAAGGGTTCAGCGGCCACAGTGTAGCCGACAGATCCATTGATGCGCCCGAACGACACCATGTAGGAGATCGTGACTGGTGCGGGAGCCGGGTGGTAGCCTTCGTTGACGACGTGCATCATGGGGACGATTGCGATGAGCCGGATAGTCGCGATCTGGCTAGAGAGTGACGAAGTCGATCACGCAGGTAATTGAAGGAAATATGCCCTAGAGGCAATCATAGAGATGATTATATTTCATATGTATCCATGAGTTATTGTAATGTTCCTTGAATATCCATATCAGGCAACTTGTATTGATTGGAAATTATGTGAATTGTTTGTGAAACTCTTTACTTGTATGGTTATTTAATAGTTGTCCCTAGTCGGAGTTCATGTGAGGACACACGTGAATATTAGACTAGCACATCGATTGGTTGATGACTATGTTTCGCAAGTCATAAACATGGAGATGTCAAACCAATGATGTGGACACATGTTATGAACATGGGGTTGGACTGACCCAACCTGCGACTGGCAATTAGTTGTAGCTCTCTCTCTACACATCGTGTACGTTTTGTCCTAAGACCTGAGATTGTCGCATGTACTTGAGATGTGGATCGACCTACTTTGGGGCTATCAAACGCTGAATCGTAACAAGGTAGTTATAAAGGTAGCTTTCGGGTTTATCCTGAAGCATGTTGCAAGGCATGGTCAATCAAGATGGGATTTGCCCCTCTCTACTTGAGAGAGATATCTCTGGGCCCCTCGAGTGATCGGATCCATAAATGCATGGCCGTGCTACATATGGTTAAGAGTTAACCTAGTAAAGGGATTCCGAATCACAGTATCGAGAAAGAGAGGTCATCTTGGAGCTAGACCAGATATCGTGAGGCAAAGGGAAAGACATGTACTAAACCTTGTGATGGTTTGTCCGATATGATCTTTGTATGCACTTAGGAGTTGGCACGTCTTGTTAGAGGCCGCTACCAACTATTGGAAGAATAAGTGTATTCGTGTCATGTCTATACATATATGAACCTATAGGGTCACACACTTAAGGGGCCGGAAGCCTAATGAGGATTAGATCTGAATTAAACCAGGCTTAGGCTACTAATGGGCTGCTAATGTAGAAACCCACTAGGGACGCATATATAAGAGAGGGTGGGGAGAGCTGACCAGGGTTAGACCTCAGACCATTCCACCCAGCCGCCACATCTCTCGCCTGTGTTGCACACGCGGACCTAGCAGTCCGGCGTCTGACGCTTCCACCCCGCACGTTTGGATACCTCGAAGGTGCTGCATCTGTGGCACTTGGACGAGCTGCACAAGGGGAGCTTCTCGTGGGACGAGGACAAGGAGGAGACGTGGAACGTCTGCAATGCCTCGACGCGCTTCATCGATTCCGCAACTCCGCGTCTAGTGGTAATCCCGTGATCTATGACAACAGTAATCCTGGTATACGCGGTAGAATTTTTTTGGTTTGTGCTAGTGTAGCCTACCCGTATCCCTTCAGTGGTATCAGAGCCTATGCTGTTCAGTTATAGGTTCGGGATGTTTGCATATGGTGATATGCAGATTGATATGAATGATGTGATCATTTATATTGCGGTGGTTCAGGATTAATCTATGATCCTGCTTTCCATGATCGTGATTCTGAGGTTGTCGAATGACTTACCCCTACCGGTCGGCTTCCGCCATCGGGGTAGACAGTGACACATAAATCCTGTTGAATCACGCGAAGATCAATATGATTGGTCGAATCGGAACCTAGATCTAAAATCGATGTACCGTGATCAAAGGAGTTTGATCGGATTGGAACAATAGTCGGCTTATGGTAAATTTGATTTGCCGATCAAAATCCTTAAAGAAAATTGTGTAGATTCGATCTCTCATTTTGATCACGGTAGGGGGAGACCCCTAGACCCCCCTTAATCGTAGCCCCTCAAGTATCTCGTTAAGGTAACTAGGTGCTGCGATGTCACATGATCCGGTAGAATGCGATTCTATGCATAACTTGTTTTTGCAGGATGTAGGTGATCAGTATGGCCCATATATGTATGTGATGCATGTATGAAATTTTGCATGACCTGCTTGTCGTGAGTAGGGCAACACGGCTGGAGCCATATGTGTTGTCATTTATTGTAATGGCCTGCGTGCCAACTTGTGATGATCCCAATACTATGTAATTTTGATTACTAGCTGTTAGGATTAATAGCTTGTATTAGTTCTTGGAGGACTCATCACTTGGAAGATGGCTCACATGGAACATGAAGATGGAGATCATCATGGTGGACAGGTTCTATGGTGATGGAGATCACCATGAGAAAATGGGCCATACTATGTCACATCTATGTGAATGCTATTCTTATGTGTTTTACTACTATGCATGCTTAGATGATAGAAGTAGAACGATCCCTCACAAAGTTTTAGTTAAACCATGCCCTCCCAACCAAACCTTGCACCATCCTATGCACTGTACAATCGTTGGTGGGCCTATAAAATTAGGGTGCCGCGGTTTTCCTTGGCTGGATGGGTTTGTATCGGATACCTACACGCATAAGGGTTGGTGAACTTGACAAGGTCATCGCAATAGTTAAGGACCTTGGGGCATAAAGGTTGGGCGCCTAATTTTGACATAGAGATGTCACACAACAACAAGAGTCATATGTGATATAATTAGCAAGTGTTGCTTACCGATTTACCTTGTCTTCTAGAAGTGATGCTAAAGCTTACTAGTCGACTTGTTAATTGTGGATCTTGAATCACTTAGTATCAATAGAGGGATATTGATTTAAGTGGGAGTATATGCTATTAAATTGTTTAATATGTTTACTCTTTCATGGTTACATGGATTAGCATTTTGCATGTTTTCTGTTGTAGATCAATGGCACCGAACACTGCATCACATTTCTCTTTGTGTTAGATTCTTGACAAAGATAAACTAAATGGAACAAACTATTCAGACTGGGTCCATAACCTGAGAATCGTTCTCAGGTCTGATAAAAAGGAAACGGTTCTGGATACCCTAATCCCCGATGAACCTGTTGATAATGCATCTGCTGCCCTAAAGAATGCCTACAAGAGAGCATGTGATGATTCTCTTGAGGTTAGCTGTCTTATGATTGCATGCATGGAACCTAAACTCCAAAAGAAGTTTGAGGATCAGGAAGCGTACGATATGATCGTCGCGCTTAAGGACATGTTCCAAGATCAGGCATGGACTGAGAGGTACAATGTTGCCAAGTCCTTTTTCGAATGCAAGCTAGCAGAGGGAGCAGCTGTAGGCCCCCATGTGATCAAAATGGTTGGTTACAATCAGACTTTGGAAAAGCTTGGTTTTCCACTAGGCCAAGAGTTGGCCACTAACTTCATTTTGGCGTCTCTTCCATCCAGCTATGGGCAGTTCATTTCGAACTACCATATGCATGGGGTGGAGAAGGGCCTTAATGAGTTATGCGGGATGCTAAAACAGCAGAAAGTGACATGAAGAAGTGTGTAGGGCATAGCCATGTGATGGCTATGCAGAACAAGCCTATCTTCAAGGAAAAGGGTACTTCTTGGAAGAAGAAGGGCAAGGCTAAGGATACGATCCCTAAGTCTGCACCCAAGCAAAAGGCTGGACCTGCAGATGACACTGAGTGCTTATTTTGTCATGAACATGGCCACTGGAAAAGAAACTGCAGCAAGTACCAGGCTTCTCTGAAGAAGAGTGGAAGTAAGAGTACTTCCCACTCAGGTACGCTTGTTGTAAATGTTGTGGACATTATTCTTGCTGATTCCTATGTTAACTCTTGGGTATTTGATACCAGATCGGTTGCTCATATTTGTAATTTGATGTAGGGGCTAATAAGGACTAGAGAAGTGCAGAAAGGCGAAGTGGATTTTCACGTCGGAAATAAAGCAAGGGTTGCTGCATTGTTCGTCGGCGTCATGCAACTTCACCTTCCGTCAGGATTTATTATGGAGTTGAATAATTGTTATTACATTCCTAGTATGGGTCGAAACATTTTATCACCTTCATGTTTGATGAGGGATGGTTATTCATTCGCGAGTGCAAACAATGGTTGTGTAATCTCTAAGAATGATATGTTTATGGCTAATGCTCCCATTGTGAATGGGTTATTTATTTTAAATCTTGACGATGAATATGTTTACAATGTTAGTGCTAAAAGGCTTCGTCCTAATGATTTGAGTCTTACCTATTTATGGCATTGTCGTTTGGGGCATATAAGTGAAAAGCGCATGAAGAAGCTCCATGGTGATGGTCTTCTAACTTCGTTTGGTTTTGAATCATACGAGACATGTCAGGCTTGTTTACTTGGAAAGATGAGCAAGTCGTCTTTTTCGTGTTTACCCGAGAGAGCGACAAACTTGTTGGAACTCATACATACTGATGTATGTGGACCAATGAGCACGACAACCAGAGGAGGATATCACTACTTCATTACTTTCACTAATGATTTCAGTAGATATGGTTATGTCTACTTGATGAGGCATAAGTCTGAAACTTTTGAGAAGTTCAAGGAGTTTCAGAGTGAAGTAGAGAATCAACGTGGCAAAAAAATAAAGGCCTTGCGATCTGATCGTGGAGGTGAATATTTGAGTCACGAATTTAGCGATCATCTTAAGAGTTGCGGAATTGTTCCACAACTTACGCCGCCTGGAACGCCTCAAAGAAACGGGGTCTTCGAACGGCGTAATCGAACTTTGTTGGACATGGTTCGATCGATGATGAAGCAGTCGGATTTTCCATTGTCATTTTTGGGTTACGCTCTAGAAACGGCATCTTTCACACTTAATAGGGTACCATCTAAATCCGTAGTTAAGACACCATATGAGATGTGGACTGGAAAGAATCCCAGTTTGTTTTCTAAAGATTTGGGGTTGTGATGCATTTGTCAGGCGACTTCAGTCGGACAAGCTAACACCTAAGTCGGATAAGTGCATTTTCGTGGGATATCCGAGGGAAACCTTAGGGTATTACTTCTACAACCGAGAGGAGGGCAAAGTGTTTATCGCTCATAGCGGTGTTTTCCTAGAGAAAGAGTTTCTCACAAAGGGAACAAGTGGAAGGTCGGTGCGACTTGAAGAAGTTCAAGATGAGCCAGTTGGAGATGCTTCTACGAGTGATGCTATTTTAGCAGAACAAGTTGAGGAACCCGTGGAAACAGAAGCACCACAACCACGAAGGTCGGCGAGGCTCCGTGAAGCGCGAGAATTATTATTGTTAGACAATGATGAGCCTGCGACCTATGCAGAAGCGATGGTGGACCCAAACTCTGAGAAATGGCTGATCGCCATGAGATCCGAGATAGAGTCCATGGGAGACACTCAAGTTTGGAACTTGGTTGACCTGCCTGATGGTTTTAAAGCCATCGAGTGCAAATGGATCTATAAGAAGAAGATTGATATGGATGGAAATGTTCACATCCATAAAGCTCGACTTGTTGCAAAAGGTTTTCGATAAGTTCAAGGAGTTGACTACGATGAGACTTTCTCGCCCGTAGCGATGCTTAAATCTATACGGATCATTCTAGCCATTGCTGCACATTTCGACTATGAAATATGGCAGATGGATGTCAAGACGGCTTTCCTAAATGGAATCCTAACTGAGGACGTGTATATGATGTAGCCCGAAGGTTTTGTCGATCCAAACAATGCTGGAAAGGTATGCAAACTTCTGAAGTCCATTTATGGGCTGAAGCAAGCATCTCGGAGTTGGAACATTCGATTTGATGAAGTTGTAATGGAGTTTGGCTTCATCAAAAACGAACAAGAACCTTGTGTTTACAAGAAGGAAATTGGGAGAGCGCTGGTATTTCTAATCTTATATGTAGCTGACATATTGTTGATTGGAAATGACATTCCTATGCTCGATTCTGTTAAGACCTCATTGAAAAATAGTTTTTCGATGAAGGACTTGGGATAAGCAGCATATATTCTGGGTATCAAGATCTATAGAGATAGATCAAGGAGGCTAATTGGATTAAGCTAGAGTACATACATTGACAAAGTGTTGAAACGGTTCAGCATGGAAGAGGCTAAGAAGGGGTTCTTGCCCATGTCTCACGGCATAAAACTCAGCAAGACTCAGTGTCCTTCGACTACTGATGAGCGTCAGTGCATGAGTAGAGTTCCATATGCTTCGGCTATTGGATCCATCATGTATGTAATGATATGTACTCGCCTAGATGTTTCCTATGCTCTAAGTGTTACGAGCAGATACCATGCTGATCCAGGTGAAGGTCACTAGACAGCGGTAAAGAACATCCTTAAGTACTTGAAAAGGACTAAGGATATGTTCTTAGGTTATGGAGGTGAGGATGAACTCAGTGTAAAGGGTTACACAGATGCGAGTTACCTTAACGACTCAGATGATTCGAAATCGCAATCAGGTTATGTGTTTGTCATGAAAGGTGGTGCTGTGAGCTGGAAAAGTTCCAAGCAAGATACGGTGACCTCCTCTTCAACAGAAGCTGAATATATTGTTGTCTTGGAGGATGTAAAGGAAGCTGTTTGGATTAGAAATTTCCTGATCGCTCTCGGTGTGGTTCAGGGCGTGTCCAATCCTTTGGACATTTATTGTGACAACAATGGTGCTATTGCACAAGCCAAGGAAATTAGACAACATCAGAAGAACAAACATATTTGCATGTGTTACCATCAGATTCGAGAGTTCGTTGAGGATGGTAGTATCATGATATGCAAAATACATACAGACTCAAATGTTGCTGATCCCTTGACTAAGCCTCTCCTGCAGCCCGCGCATGAAGCGGACACAAGAGAAATTGGTATTAGATACATTTTAGATTAACTCTAGTGCAAGTGGGAGACTGAAGGAAATATGCCCTAGAGGCAATCATAGAGATGATTATATTTCATATGTATCCATGAGTTATTGTAATGTTCCTTGAATATCCATATCAGGCAACTTGTATTGATTGGCAATTATGTGAATTGTTTGTGAAACTCTTTACTTGTATGGTTATTTAATAGTTGTCCCTAGTCGGAGTTCATGTGAGGACACACGTGAATATTAGACTAGCACATCGATTGGTTGATGACTATGTTTCGCAAGTCATAGACATGGAGATGTCAAACCAATGATGTGGACACATGTTATGAACATGGGGTTGGACTGACCCAACCTGAGACTGGCAATTAGTTGCAGCTCTCTCTCTACACATCGTGTACGTTTTGTCCTTACACCTGAGATTGTCGCATGTACTTGAGATGTGGATCGACCTACTTTGGGGCTATCAAACGCTGCACCGTAACAGGGTAGTTATAAAGGTAGCTTTCGGGTTTATCCTGAAGCATGTTGCAAGGCATGGTCAATCAAGATGGGATTTGCCCCTCTCTACTTGAGAGATATATCTCTGGGCCCCTCGAGTGATCGGATCCAGAAATGCATGGCCGTGCTACATATGGTTAAGAGTTAACCTAGTAAAGGGATTCCGAATCACAGTATCGAGAAAGAGAGGTCAGCTTGGAGCTAGACCAAATATCGTGAGGCAAAGGGAAAGACATGTACTAAACCTTGTGATGGTTCGTCCGATATGATCTTTGTATGTGTTTAGGAGTTGGCACGTCTTGCTAGAGGCCGCTACCAAGTATTGACAGAATAAGTATATTCGTGTCATGTCTATACGTATATGAACCTATAGGGTCACACACTTAAGGGGATGGAAGCCTAATGAGGATTAGATCCGAATTAAACCAGGCTTAGGCTACTAATGGGCTGCTAATGTAGAATCCCACTATGGACGCATATATAAGAGAGGGTGGGGCGAGCTGACCAGGGTTAGACCTCAGACCATTCCACCCAGCCGCCACACCTCTCGCATGTGTTGCACGCGCGGACCTAGCAGTCCGGCGTCTGACGCTTCCACCCCGCACGTGTGGATACCACTACTAGGAAAACGGCCGTCTATGGCGCACCTGTAATCATCATCTGTGGCGCACTAGGGGTGCGCCACGGGCCTTGCGCTACGGCTATCTCCTAGCCATGGCACACTGCCTAGTGCACCACGGTTGTGTCGAGATAGGCGTAGCGCACCTGCTAGTGCGCCACAGCTATGTGGGCAGGTGCGCTACGCGTTTGATCTTCTGTGGCGCACGTCCCAGTGCGCCACTAAGCTGCTGAGGTGCGCTTTAGACGTAGTGCGCCACAAAACCTAGGTCATGTGCGCCACAGGTGTTTTTTTGTTTTTTTTTTAATTTCAGATCCAGATTATATACAATATTACAGGCAGATATACACACACAGATACAAGATATACAATTATATATATAAATACACAATTTGAAAAACAAGATTGAAACAAATACATGTAGATAAGTCTCATACATGAATACATAGTATAAGTTACATTGTTTCGATCAAGTTACAAAGTAGTTGGTGACATGCGAATACATGTGTCGATCGAACAAGTTAGAGCTCGGAAGCTCACCTAGACATCTAAACTAGCTAGACACAAACGCGGGATAAACAACCAAAGAAGATAAGCATGATCACCGCCGCGACGAAGGTGTAGGTCTTTATCCGGTTCCTTGTCCTAACTCCCGCTAGATAGCGTGTATCTAGCTTCCGCCTCCGCCATAGTGTTGTACCCTTTGTAGCTATTGCCGCTGAAACGGTGCACCTGTCTCCGGCAGTCTTCCCAATCATCGTAGACTCCGGGAACCCGTCCCTTGTATACGACGTACCACGACATCTATAAGTTGACAATAATAATTAACCGATGATTGAAAACAAAATATATAATTAAAGTCGCATATGAAGATACACTTATAGAAAGTACTCCTAAATCAAAAAGACCAAACTCAAAAAGCATGCCTCATATATAACTAGGTTGTTCGACACAGGAATATGCTACGATGGAACTGTTCGCCAAATAGGATGCACAACACCTGGACCTGTGCATAGCACAAGGCGAACAATCCCATCGCAGCACATTCACATATAGTGTGCCACGACATTTCAATCATCGGCATTATTCTCGAAAAAGACCAAAGTAACTCGAAAAGAATGACTCATATATATACATAGGTCGTTGGACACAGGAATATGCTACGATGATACTGTGAGCCAAGTAGCTATGCACAAGACCTGGACTTGTGCATATCACAAGGCTCACAATCCCGTCGTAGAACATTCACATATATATATTGCCAAGACATTTCAATCATCGGCATTACTCTTGAAAAAGACCAAAGTAAATCAAAAAGAATGCCTCATATATATATACATAGGTCGTTGGACACATGAATATGCTACGATGGAACCGTAAGCCAAGTAGGATGCACAACATCTAGACTTGTGCATAACACAAGTCTTACAGTCCCGTCGTAGCACATTCACATATATATTGTGCCACGACATTTCAATCATCGGCATTATTCTCGAAAAAGACCAAAGTAACTCGAAAAGAATGCCTCATATATAACTAGCTAGGTCGTTGGACACAGGAATATGCTACGACGGAACAGTCAGCCAAGTAGGATGCACAATTCCTGGACTTGTGCATATCACAAGTCTAACTATCCCATCGTAGCACATTCACATATATATTGTGCCACGACATTTCAATCATCGGCATTATTCTCGAAAAAGACAAAAATAACTCGAAAAGAATGCCTCATATATATACATAGGTCGTTGGACACAGGAATATGCTACGATGGAACCGTGAGCCAAATAGGATGCACAAGACCTGGACTTGTGCATATCACAAGGCTCACAATCCCATCGTAGCACATTCACATATATAGTGTGCCACGACATTTCAATCATCGGCATTATTCTCGAAAAAAGAGTAAGGAAAAAAAGGACCAAAGTGAGCAAAGGACCAAAGAGTAAGCAAAAAAACCAAGCATTGATTTATATATAATAATAATAAGCAAAAGAAGTAAGCAATGATTCATAAACCTAATAAGATAAGTATAGTAGCATGTACACTTGTCCACACACACACAAAGGTCATCTATAGTTTGTAACTACAACTAGGCCAACATCAATCCTTCTGGATCGGCTTAGGGAACGGGAGGACGCCTTGTCTCGTCATGAACTTCCTATAGTCACCTTGCATCTCTAGGCGATCTTCTATGTCACGGTTATTCGGGATATTTCCTCCGTAGAAGATCCCCCCCGAAGTCATGACATCACGAAAGATGATTGCCCCAAACTGCTGCTGGATGCGATACATCTCTTGTCTAATATCTGAATCAGTGATCTTGGCCTTTGCTTCGGTCCACTGTTTGAGATGATCTGGCAGCGTAGAATTCTGCTGGTCAAGTAGGAACGCCCTCATGTGATGGAGTGTGTAGTAGGCTTCCTTCTTACTGTTTTCCGGCTGCTTCACGCAGGGGAACTCCGTTACGTGGTTGAAGACGTGCCTGCCGAACTTGACCTTCGTACGCACGAAGGTGGTGCCTTCCGTCGAGGCAAAGCCAGTGAGAGCATCATCCAGAACTTCCTTGATCTTGTCGTAGTTTTTCTTGTTTTCTAGACTCCCCGAGTCGAAATACGTGGCGTGGGAATGCTTTGGCGATAAGGAGATGAGCATGCAGTGTTCATTTCTGCGCAAAAAATTCAAATGGAATGTGTTGGAAAAATAATGATGATAATCTAATAAAGCCAATCGACGGTGGCGAGTGAATAACGACTTACTCGGGAAAGTAAGGCACGAGAATGTATTCCTTTGTCTTGTTCGCCACGAGGATTCTTTTTAGGTACGAGGCCACGATACGTCGTTCGGTGGGGTAACCCAAGCAGCCGTCACGCATGTAGTAGGGGTCCACTATAGCGATGCTCGGTGTGTTCTCTCTAATGATCTGCATGGCCAGGCTGAGAGAAAACAGACGGACCATGGTATAGTGCAGCGGGTATAGGTGGAACATATTGAAGATGTCGTCGAACCGCAGGAAGAACAGATCCGCAGGGGCATTATCGACGAAGCCCAAGCCTGGTGGCACCTTAACCACGAATACCGGGTGCGAGGTATCTTTCTCCGATAGAAGGTGTCTCTCTATTGTCAGCACGCCGTCATGCACACTCTGCAGTTCCGAACTGGCGAGCTTCCGCAAATTCTTAGGTAGCATGGGCTCACCTGCCACATGAATCCTCCACATAATACCCTCGGGTCTTGGTGGCCCGTCCCGAAACCTGATCGGATTCGCAGCTGTTGACGCCACCGGCTGGCTCGAGCTGCTAGATTTTCTTTTCCTGCCTTTTTTTCCTTTTGGAGAGCGGGCAGGCACCGCAATCTGAGCATCGGCCGCCCTATGTAGTGTGTCAGGGCTTAGAATAAAGGGCCGGTTGGTTGTATCAGCTGGCACTGTAAAGGCGCAAGCTGGGGGCGTCTCCTGAGAACCAAACAGACGCTTGGTGATAGTGGCTTTCTCTGTGGGGCCACCAGCTAGGTCTTCGTTGATAAACTGAGTGTTGAAGAAGTGATCATTCCAGTATTCGTCGTCCTCGGCCGGATCCTGCGCCATGTGCATATCATCAACTACATGATCATCCGACCCACCGCGTGGAGGTGACGGCGAGGGCGGTAAGGGGGCCTTTCCACCACTTGTCGCTGGAACGATAGGCGGTGTTATTGTCTGTGGCGTGATGGCCCCCACCGTACCCAAACGGATCATGCTCTTTGGCCATAGCAAGAATAAGCCGAAGCAAGTTCTGAGGACAGCCGACTCTTCTTCATCCGCTCCTGGGGGTTGAATGGGAGGTTCCAGGTCGTCGCAGCCCCTTAGCACCCGACTAATTTTAACCCTGTGCAAGCTATATGGCATCGGCCTTGAGTGGAACGTGCACTGCAATGGTTGAACGATGGTACCCTTGGCAACATCCCTCAGCTTGTTGTTCACGTCGCATAAGAGAGTGCAAGGAACATCCGTCTGCGGAAAACATGTATGACGTCGTCAGAGATGCCATAAGAGTAATAGATGGCGTGAAAGGAGGTAAAGCAATTTGTTTACCGTGATGGCGTCGAGATCGGCTAATGTCAGCGCACCGCATACGGCGACGGGCGTGCAAGAGACGAAAGGGCTGCTTGATGGGCGGTGCTGGCCGCCGGTGTATTCTCCCTACCGACGGGTGCTTGGAGCTCCGGTGCCACCGCGATGATGGCAGGGGGGCACCAACATGTACTCTGGCGCCGCGGTGATGGCAGGGGGAGTCACCAACACTTGCAGCTCCGCGGTGCTAGCGGGCGGAGTCACGAACATGTAGTTCGCCTGATTCGTCGGCGCCGCATTGTTCGAGTGGCTGCTGACCATGCTTGGAATCAGGCACGGCCCTACTCGACCACCCGCACTCCAGTTCGCTATTGACTCCACCAAGGTAGGCAGGAAGGACGTGAGGGTGATTACCAGGTTGTCTTGGACGATCTGTGGGATCCGCGCCACTTGTTCCTTAAGTTCTTGAACCTCGCGGTTTTCCTCCTCGCTCCTTCCCGACGGCACCACATGCGTCCTCGGCGGTGGACCAAAATGATCCACCCAATTCTTACCCCCGAGGCCGGCCAGACGGCCAGCCGACGACGGCTTCTTCGTAACCGGCTCTATTTTCTTGGCCCGGTTCATCGCCCTGTTAAAAGGGTTATCCCACCGGGTGGCCGCCGTCGACCCCTGGGATGAGGAACCCTGGGATCCATGACTAGCAATAATTTCCTCCTCCTGCAGAAGAAGTAACAGTGAATCGTTTAGATCATCGATTAGATTGCAATCCAGTTGATCCGCGGTAATTAGATTATACTTACCACAATTTCCTCGAATTCCTTCACCGCAGGATCTGCGGTGAGTTGTTTGGTTTTTGGGTCCACATGGTAACGGGCCCTGATGAAGTTTCGAACCTGCCCGGGTTCCAATTTCGCAAAGGGGTTTTCTATCCCCTTGGATCTATACTCTTCGTCCTCCTTATTCCATTTTGCCTCCGCGGTTCTGTATCCACCAGATCCGAGATGGTGATGACCTATATTCATCGCCTGCAACACCTTTCCCGGATTACTATTGGCTAGGGCTCTTTCGGATTCACACCTCTCCTTGAACTCCCGGAACTGATCTTCGGTGATCTGCGGGTCAATCTTCTAGATCTCCTCGAGACTTTTGCCTTCTTTATAGATCTTCTTCTTTATCCGGGTTCTCCAGCTAGCCAGGGCGGTGCTCATCTTTGTGAGGGCAGATTTGTTTACTTCGTTTCCATGATAATTTGTGTTCTGATACTTAGCGGGGAACTTGTATCTTGCGTGCAGCTTCTCGAAGAGGAGTGTGCGCAAGTGGCCATTATCTTTATGCCGGAGATTCTCGGTGTTGATCGATATGGTTGTCCGGGTGATCGCCGCCACTTTCCCACCGTACCCTTTGACAACAAGGGCAGGCTCCAAAGGAACCCCTGATGGGCTCACTTCGGTAATTTCCTCCCTGACGGTGCCGACCGTGTTTGGGCGCCGGTCCTTCGGCTTCTTCTTCTTCTTAGGAGGATTGCTACCACTCCCTGTGCCCTCGCCGCCATCAGTTGTTTCATCACCCGCCGTTCCTTCGGCTTCTTCCTCCGCGTCTTCCAACTCATCATCCTCGCTCTCCGAAGGATGGTATTCTTCATCGTCTTCTAGCCGCTGGGCCGCCTCCTAGAATGTCAATTGTTTATTCGGAGGTCTGAGTTCTCCTTCAGCGCTGATGCGCTTAGAACATCCAGCCTCATCATTCTCACACATCTTTGCACTAATAAAAAACAAATAATTGGTTAAATGCAAAGAAAAATCCGGCATGACCTTTGCTAATTTTCTTAAACTAGGAGTGCCCGATTTCTGCCGAAATGGAAGTTAATCAACATTCCGGCAAAAATCGGGACTCATTTCATACAAGAACCTGCATACACGACATAATAAAATGCTTCATACAAGCACAAGCACAATTTCAAGTGCTACATGCAAATACAAGCACAAGAACCTATCATTATAGCAAGCACAAGCACCTGTCATTATAGCAAGCACAAGCACGTGTCATTATAGAAAATACAATTTTAAGCACAAGCACCTGTCATTGAGCTAAAGAACTTGGCTTCCAGCCAGTCAGAACCTAATGCATAATTAACAGTACATTAGACTTCCTAGAGGCATGTTGCGTAGCTGAATGGAACCAAACAAATACCATGTCCATTGTTATGAAATTATATAGTTTGACCAAACTTAATTTCACAACCAGGAAAACCAAATTATCATGGATGCCACCTTTCCAATGTAAAATGAGTATATCATGCAATCCTAAAACACAATCAGACCAGCAGTTAGTATTTTGCTTAATGGCCAGCAATATCTCAGCTTAGCCGTGATTGATCAATGGTAGCAGCCAAACTACATGTTTCAGGGGATATATGCCATATACCAAAAATGAGCTACTAGACAGAAGGCATCAAATTCAAATAGCTTGACTACATGATTCTAGAGACCATTGTGGTTTGTGACACTAGTCATTGTGGTTTGTGACTACATGATTCTAGAGAACATTGTGGTTTGTGAAACTACAACAAAAAGAGAACCTAGAAAATAAGCAACAGGTTAGCAATCTTTTGGCATGCAAATAGATGAACTGAAGTAGCATCTGAACTACCTACAAAGGTTAGCAATATTTTGGCTTTATAGTTACACTCAGGTACTTTCTGGGTAGTAACAAAAAGTAAGCTACTGAGGTTTCTTTGCACTAAAAATGAGCTATTATTTTTGACATGCCGATCTAGGAAGATATGAAAGATTTCTTTGCATGGAAAATTGATGCAATAAATAGTATAAATGCATGGAATAAACAGAGGAAGTCTGAAGCTGTATGTTTACTGGTCAGGAAATGGGTTGCTGATTCAGTAGAATTTTATCTAAAAGGGGTGTCCACAAGTTCAAAATAAGAGACTAAATGGTGTCGTCCAATTGGAGGTACTTTGAAAATCAACATGGATGGGGCCTTCTTTCCTGGGACTAACCAATAGAGGTTGGGGCTTTATCATCCAAGATGCTGACGTGATGTGCGAGGATCATGGTATGGGCATCTACATCACATTAGAGACCCCCCTTTGTGTGAAAATCAACAAAATTGACAGACTAGGAAAGCCAAAGACAGTACAAAGGTACAACAGGGAAAGGAAAGAAGAAGCTGAACTCGTTTGCAGCCTCAAATGATAAGTATCAGATGTCAACACACTCTGATAGAGAAAGACGGTACTAATAAGCAATATGTATCCTGCAAACCCAAAGAGTATCTAAAGACACTACTGAACCCTAACCATGGCCTGCAGAGAGAGGGGAGAGAGGGAGAGAGAGGGAGAGAGGGAGAGAGAGGGAGAGAGGGGAGGGGCTACGCTCACCTCTGAGACAAGGACGACGATGGCTGGCGGACGACGACGGGCGGACGACGATGGGCAGACGACGGGCGGACGACGGCGGCCTCCACCACCTGAGACGCGCGCGGGCCTCCTCCTCCTCGGACACGGGCGGACCTCCTCCTCCTCGGACGCGGGCAGGCCTCCTCCTCCTCAGACGCGGCGGCTGCTGGTGGAGCTGGCGAGGCGGCGGATCGTGCTCGGGCTAAAATGGAGAGATGGGGATGAGAGAGGGGGGTCGAGCGCACGTGTGGATAAAGCCACTTAGGCGTAGCGCACTTGGGCATAGTGCGCTACGGATATTTGTAGCGCACTCTGGGCTAGTGCGCTACGCCTATCGGCTTCTAACGACTGTATAAGAAAACTACAGCCCCACTCTCTAACAACTACACTAGCCTATCCCACTGGTTCTGCCCTTAGCTCTATTCTAAACTTGTGAGCACCCAGGTTCGAATCCTGGTGCCCACCTTTTTTGTTTTATTTCGAAAATACTTTTAAATGTTCCAAAAAATGTCCAAAAGTGGTGATATATGCCATACAAGTTTTGTTTTGATTTTAAAATACTTTTAAATATTCCAAAAATGCCCAAAAGTGATAATATATGTCATAAAAGTGGTACAAATATGATTCAAAGTATAACTAAATTTCATAATAATTTGTCCATGAATATTACAATCTTTTTCGACCACGCGTTTTACAATATTTTTTGAGCTAGCGTTTTACAATCTTTTTTCCCTTCTTTGTCGCGGTTGAATAATTTAGCCCTGGCACTTTAATGTTTCTTCTTTCGAACGGGCTACCTTTTTTGGGTAGGGTTGTCCTTTTTCTTCTTGTGATGTATGTTGCTGCATCGTAGTCGTCGTCATCTTCAATCTTTGGATCGTCGTACTGGTCAAAGTCTTGCTCGTTGGCGACTCCATCCATTCCGATGATGTTTCTTTTTCCTCTCCTCACGACAACATGGCTAGGCTTTGTCGGGTCAGTAATGAAAAAACATTGGTCCGCTTTGGTAGCCAGTACCCACGGTTCATTTTTCGCGGCCACGTTCGCACCGAGGGCCTTGGATTTGGCTGCTTCGGGTATAACCATGGATGTGAAATACCGGCCTTCTCTTTCGATGCTCTTTGCCCATCTGACACGGAACATTGGCACCTTTTCTCCATAGTAGTCGAGCTCCCAGATCTCCTCGATTCTTCCGTAGAATCTTTCCTTCATGTTGTCATCGGTGTAGAATTCCGACGTTACGCCTGAGTTCTGATAATCACACTTGTTGTCCTTTTCCTCCGTGTAGAATGTGTAGCCGTTGATATCATACGCCTGATAGGTCACCAGGTTTTGCATCGGTCCCTGCGACAAGGTGAATATGATCTTTTCCGTGTCAGAAGAATGCGATCGCGGGGGATTATCAAGGAGCGTCTGCCTAAACCAACGCGTGAAATCTGAGTTGTGCTCTTTGATTATTTCTCCATGCGTCCTCTGTATGCCCCGGTCACTGTACTTCTTCTCGAATAACCTTTTGTGCTTCTGTACCCAAGGATCGACCAGTTCTAAATGCTGTAGCGCGACGAGGTTTGCTCGATCAAAGTCTGCGCATAGAAAATCAAAGTCTACATGCAGTATGCGACGACCCTCTCGGTGACCAGATCCGTCGAGCTTGCCAAGGTGCCTGTTGACGGGAAGACCGACAGGGTTCTTGATGTCTAGATAATTCATGCAGAAAGAGATGCACTCTTCGGCCAGAAAGCCCTTGGCTATGCTTCCATCTGGACGGGACCTGTTGCGAACATATCCTTTGATGTGTCCGTTCATCCTTTCGAATGCCATCATGCTGCGGAGGAACATCGGCCCGAGTTGTACGATGTCCTCCAAGACATGGACCAGCAGATGCACCATAATGTGAAAGAATGCGGGTGGGAAGTAGACCTCAAGCTCACATAGTATCACCATGATCTCCTCCTGTAGCCTCCCGAGCTGATTCACGCCAATCGACTTCCTAGAGATGACGTCAAAAAACTTGCAGAGGCCAAATAATGTTTCACGGACGTGCTCGTCTGTTATCCCTCTTAGTGCAACCGGAAGTACCTGCATCATTAGCACGACACAGTCGTGAGACTTCATGCCACTGAACCTCTGCTTCGCCTCGTCTAGGTATCTGCTTATCTTGCCCGCGTAGCCGTAAGGAAATTTGACTCCTAGAAGGCACTTGAAAAACTGTTTGATCTCATCCTGTCTTAGAGTGAAGCAAGAAGGAGGGCAGTAATATTCGTTCTTCTTGAACTTTTTACCCTTCCGACGACCTTGTGTCGTCTCCGACTCATGATCATCATCATCTTCCTGATCATCAGGAGTAGTGCGTCCTCCATGAAGCTCCTTCCGGATACCCAAGCATATCAGGTTGTGCCTTGATTTCGGACCATCTTTCGTCCTATCTGGCATGTTGATTATGGTGGCGACCAGACTCTCGCACACGTTTTTCGTGATATGCATGATGTCGAGGCTATGAAGCGTGCGGAGAAACTTCCAGTATGCCAACTCCCAGAAAACAGACCTTGTTTTCCATACCTTCATCAGTGTCTTGTCTTGTTGCTGCCTCTTTCGCTTCTTTCCAGGCTTAGGACAATCTTTCCAGTTTTTCAGCAACTCTTCCACTTCTTCGCTGCTCCTACGCTCTAGGATTCCTCGGGTCTCGGATTTGCCATCGAACAGGTCTCCACGTTTTCTCCATGGATCATTCTTGCCGAGCCACCTCCGGTGCGCCATGAACACGGTTTTCGATGACCTTGGATCTTTCTCTAGTTGGAGATAGCTTGTGTTATCCATGCACCTAACGCATGCGCAGAATCCTTGGATAACCTGCCCCTAGATATACCCGCAACCTGGATAGTCTTGCACCGTAGTGACGAACGCGGCTCTCATAGTGAAATAATCTTGTGCGATAGCGTCGTAAGTATTGGCTCCAGATTCCCATAACGTGGCTAGCTCCTCTTTCAACAGCCCGAGATACAGATTGATGTCGGTACCAGGTTGTTTTGGCCCCTGAATTAGCATACTCATTTGTATGTACTTCTTCTTCATGCTCAACCATGGAGGGAGGTTGTACATCCATACAAACATAGGACAAGTGTTGTGCGTGCTGCTCTGGCTACCGAACGGATTGAGTCCATCGGTGCTCGCACCAAGCCTGATGTTCCTCGAATCTCCACCGAATTCTTGGAATTCGAGGTCCAATGCTTTCCACTGGCTAGCATATGAAGGGTGCGTCAGCAGCTCATCCTTTTCGGGGTCATCGTCATCATCTCCTGGCTTCTTCCTTTCCGCATGCCATCGCATGATCTTCGCTTCCTTAGGGTCCATGAAATAGCGCTGCAGAAGAGGAGTGATAGGAAAGTACCATACCACTTTTCGAGGTGCTTTCTTCCCTTTCTTGTATCGACTCACTCCGCACACCGGACATGTGGTTTTCTCCGCGTCCTTGCCCCGATAAATGATGCAATCGTTGATGCATACGTGATATCTAACGTGTGGTAGATCGAGAGGACAGATGATTTTCTTGGCGTCCTCGATACTAGTTGGCCATGTGTTCCCCTCCGGGAGACGATCGTGCCAGAATGCCATCATATCGTCGAAGCTTGCGTCGCTCAATTTGTGTTTTGCCTTCATCTCCATAGCCTTGAGCATTACATTCAACCGGGTATCATCGGGCCTGCATCCTTCATACAATGGAGTAACCGCGTATTTCTCAAGTTGCGCAAGCTTGGCTTTCTCTCTAGCGGCATCCCTGGCGTTACTCGTCTGCTTGAGAAGCAGCTCTTGCACATAAGGGTCCCGCACCCAGCCTGGCGTTGTTCCATCGTTGTCTGCTCCACCGGCATCTAGATCATCATCATCCCGGTCTGCTTCCGCACCTTCACCATCTATAGGAGACTCTTCATCATCTCGCCCGTTCTCGTCGTGATGATGATCATCGTCATGTTGGCCACCTTCACCGTCTCCATCGTCTTCGTCATCGCTTATCCAATGAGTGTATCCATCCATGAAACCATGGCGTAGCAGGTGCGCCTACAGATTCCCGGAATCTGGGTGGATCACCTAGTTGAGTTTGCATCTTCTGCACGGACATCTTATATCCGTCTTGTTATTTCGTATCATGTCGGCCGTCGCACATTTCAAAAATCTAGCCACAATGCCTTCGCTCATTATGCGGACCATTTTTGCCTGCACGGTGTACACGGTACAATTAGAAGTCTATTAGAACCACATAATGAATGCATGCATGCAATGGTCGATAGAAAATTTCGGCATGACCTATCCTAAAATTAGGACCTTTGCGAAATGCCAAAGTCTTGCCAAAATGGAAATGAATCAACATTTTGGCAAAACAAATGGCAACTTGTTCACATACAAACACAAGAGAGAGAGACCGAGATCCATACACACATGAACATATCATTATCCTCTCCATACAGACATGCATGAGCATCATCGATACTCTCCACATACACACACATATGACCATCGATCCTCTCATACACACATCATGAGCATCGATCATCTACATACATATGAGCATATCATCCATATACACATGAACACATCCTTACATGGACAACTTACCGAGATGAGAGACCAATCGCGAGAAAGATGGAAAGGAGAGGTGCGCGCGAGACCGGAGAAGGAGATGAGAGACCGGAGACCTTCCTCTATTACTTATGTAACATCCAAGGCAAGTTCTACATGCTAAAAATGGTGAATGGGTGGAGAAATTGAGGTGGGAAGGAGAAGATCCCAACTAGATCTAAGGAGGAAGAAGAAGGGGAAAGTGAAGTGTGGGGTGGTGGATGATCACACATGTGCACATAAAGTGGAGCTGCCAAAAAAATCGCCACATCCATGGCGCACTCGGCCCTAGTGCGCCATAGGGATTAGTAACATCTGTGGCGCACATGCCATAGTGCGCCACGGATGTGTCTGGCCATTTCATAGCAGAGAGGGGCATGCGCTTAGGCATAGCGCACCCCCTCCATGTGCGCCACGGTTGACACTAACAACCGTAGCGCACCTACCCTATGTGCGCTACGGATGTCTGGCGTGCGGCCAACAGGGCCCTGGCCCACACATATCTGTGGCGCACTATGGTCATGTGCGCCACGGTTGTTCTAGTTACTAGTAGGGCACTGCCCATAGGTGAGCCACGCCTGTTTTAGTTGTGGGGCACTTCAACCATGTGAGCCACGGATGTGCTGATTACCTATAGCCATTTTCCTAGTAGTGTACCTCGGAGCTGCTGCATCTGTGGCACTTGGACGAGCCGCGCAAGGGGAGCTTCTCGTGGGACGAGGACAAGGAGGAGACGTGGAACGTTTGCACTGCCTCGACGCGCTTCATCGATTCCGCAACTGCGCGTCTAGTGGTAATCCCGTGATCTATGACAACAGTAATCCTGGTATACGCGGTAGAAATTTTTTGATTTGCGCTAATGTAGCCTACCCGTATCCCTACAGTAATATCACTCTCGAAGTCCCATGCTCCATGGTGTGCGCCGCCAACTATCGGTGCATAGATCTAGCAGATTAAAGGGAATATGCCCTAGAGGAAAATAATAAAAGGTTTATTATTGTCATATCCCAATAAGTTTGTAATAGTTCTATATTGTGCTATAACTGTATCAAGTGGAAACACTAATACAGGTGTGATATGAAACATATGTCCCTAATAGCCTCTATTCATACTAGTTCGTTGGTCAATTGATGATCAAAGGTTTCCTGATCATGTTGGTTCTTCGGCACCAAGTTGACAACGAGGTCATATCATTGGTGAATGATGTGATGGACATATTCCTCAAAGATTGTGACACGATCAAGTCACAAAGTTCATTGTTGCAATAGTCCAAAACAAAGTTTCCTTCTCCTTAGATCGTGAGACCATATCACAATCACTGTCTCTCGAGGCTGCTTCAACTGCATCAAACGTCACTCAGTAAATGGTAATTATAAAGGTGTAGGTTGGGTATATGGAGGAACAGGCAGAGGAGACTGCGTCAAGAGCAGGATTTGTTCACCCAATGACGGGTAAGATACAATTAGGCCGACTTGGTAATATTACATCTATAAATGTTGCAACATGTGATTATTGTCATGGGGATGTAATGTCGCGGTAACAAGTAAACAATACTTGTCAGTAACGAGATTGAACAAGGTATGGAGATACCTGATCGGATCTCAGACAAGTAGTATCGAAGAAACAGAGGTAAATGGACTCGATGTTTATGGTTCAAACGACATCGTCAATCTGGAATGCACAGGGGTCATTATTGACAGCACGGTCCCGATGTTGATCATTGATGCAAGAGGAGTCTTGGTCATGTATGTGTTGTTCCCGAGCCGTGAGGGGGTCCACTTAAGGGTGTGATGAGCTTGAGATTATACGTAAGTTGGAATCATAGATGAGAAAGAGAAAGACGGGATTTTTTCGTGGAGAGAGATCCAAAGTTGTTCGGAGAAAGAAAGGAAACCGGAAAATTTCTGGTGAGAGAATTGGAATTGTTCTAGAAGTTCCGAAGTTGTTCGGAGGATATAGAAGGGGAACCGAAAGGTGTTTTGGGTCGAATCGGATTTGGTAATATGTATTTACATATTAATTAATGTAATTAATATTAAAATCTAATTTGAAAGGGTATTCCACTAATGCGCATACTTTCCTAGGTAAAAAGGGCCCACGAGGGAAACCAGAAGGGAGAAGGGCCTTGGCGCCTAGGGTTTGGCGCCTAGGGTTGCCCCCTCCCAAGCCGGCGGCTAGGGTAAGGGTTTGGGTTACCCTAGGACTTCCCCCCTTAGCCGCCACCTCTCTCCCCATTGGAGGACACACCAATACACATATCCCATGAGTTGGGAACTCCTCCTCCTCTCCAATCTCTCTCTAGTTGTCTCCACGCGTTGGCACGGCCCAGGGTTGTTTGCACAAGAGACGACACATCTGCAGCACATTGTTGCACTGTAAGGATTCCATAGCCAGAGATCTACTTCGGCAACATACTCCTGGCGTGATCGGGGAGACGGAGGTGCTCGTCGTACATCGTATGTGTAAGAAGCCACGAGGTGCAACACTTGAGGCACTTTGGATGTCGTGAGCCGGACTGCTGCATGGTGATGGAGCAAGGGGTGACCTGCGAGAGGCTTCGCGACCTTGAGGTCGGCTACGAGCACAAATACATCAACCATGTTCCCCTCATAACGTTAACCTCTTTCGGACTATAAGGGTATGTATCTGAAATCTCTCGGCCGTTATTGCATTACTCATAGATAGATCTTGGGCAATCGGGGTTTCTACATAGTAATTTTTTTATTTTCTGCACCTAACCCCTACACAGATGCTACCATGGGTTAGCTTTCGTAGGGGGCGATTTAGGAAGCTTAGGCATTCCCGGAATGAGATGAACATGTGTGGTTTTACCCAGATTTAGCCCCTTACTCGGGAGGTAAAGACCTACTCATGTTGTGATTATATTCATGTATATGAGTATAGGGAGTCGCCGGAGGCGGCGAGTGGATGGGATAAGAGAAAGAGAGAGCTCGCGTTATAACGTGAGATGTGATGTATCCTACTAGGGTTCCATGCGGAGGTTTATGAAGGTCTTTGGCCAGGGTTTATAAGATAAGGTCATGGGCAGTTTCGGATACAGGTCGCCTAAAGTGCCGAGTTGGGCCACTGTTTGATCTCCAAGTCTCCACTTCTTGGGCCTTCCGGATAGAATCCTCTTGTCTGCGGTCTTCTTGGTCCTACCAGTCTCCTACATGACCCAGTATGGGCCTACCCTGTTCGGTATTCCCTCATCAACAAGCAAGCTAAACATGAGAAGGTAAAGTACCCAAGATTACTCCAGCCACTCTCTACACCTCATAGTGCTTCGAAAACTATGACACTCTATTTCATTGAAGGGTTGCCTAGGTCAAAGAATGTCAATTGCATTATGGTAGTTATCGAGGGGAAAACAAAGCCAAGGTTATGCGAGTTGTGCCAAAAAAAAAACTAGCAGACCAGAGCAACAATCTTTGCTGAAGATGAGAACCATAGATCGAAAGAGACTGGCCACAAACAACATGAACGAATACGAAAAACAACCGGATCCCAAGTGATCCGCTAGACACAACACTCCACACCACCTCCGTCGATGCTATAGGTACCGTCGGAGCAAGGATATGGCGAAGAGTATTTTATTATGACTTTAAGATGTAGCTTTCCCCTCAACCTCCGAAGCCAAAATAACTAAAAGAAGAACTAGAATCCACCTTGTTATGATCTATGTTTGGTGAGTTTGTGCAGGGATGCTAAATTTTTTTCCTATAGTATGTGGTGTAGATGAAAGAAAGAGATAGTTGTGTATATTATATTAGAAAAAAAAAGAACATTTGCCCTATGTGATACAAAAAGAAAGACCAAAATACAAAATGAACATTTTCCCTATGTGATAAAAAAGGCCAAAATACAAAATAGCTGTACACACCATGTGGGTGTGCAGATTTGAGAGATTAATGCAATAGCCCTTAACACCAATCACGGTGAGAAAGAGACATGTATGCTCTCTCAAATGATATCATTGTTCAAGATATTTGGTTTTGGTAGATTGCTCCCCAATGTGGTGATAGCTGAACACGGAAAACTCATTATAAAGTGGTGTAATTCCACTTATCAAAGCCTCGTGTGGTACTAATAGTGATTTGAACTTTCGTCAAACGGTACCAGCTATTTCCGCCTGCCCGTTACATAGCTACTATTGGGCTGCAGCCCAAGATACTTGCAGGCCATATAAGCCTTGTGAACTAATCGATCCATTGGGTAGTTAAATCGTTCTTTTTTTGAATTTGGTAAACGGTAGGTACAGTATTTCATCCCGATTACCTTAAAAAAAAGAAATATGTCATCCTGATCTTCACGGGAATGCTCACTGTTTTGGATGTGTTTATAGGCTACCAAATAAGGGTAAGAATTTGGCCCAAAGCCTAATCTACGTGTGCAATCCCGTGCGTGCAAGTTGCACAAACCCACCATGTTCATCTACTTCCACTCCCTTCACGAGTCCAAGACCGTTTAACTTTTTGTTGCTTTATCTTATGTATTCATGGGAATATCGAGAGAAAAAAACCAATGTTATGCGAGTTGTGCCCAAAAAAACCATCGTACCAGAGAAGCAACCTTTGCTGAAGATGAGAACCCACTAGTGCAGACCCCCCCTCCCCCTCTAACACCAGTTTGGAGGGCCCTCTAACAGCGGTTGTAGAACCGCTGTTGAGGGTTCGGTGTTAGAGGGGGCCCTCCTTTAACACCGGTTCGTATAAGAACCGGTGTTAAAGGGTGGCGCACGTGGGGCTGCCGCAGGGCTCAGCCCTCCCCCCCTTTAACACCGGTTCGTAACACGCCACGGTAGGAAAAAGAGATAAATCTCTGCCGCCGCAGGAAAACGGCCTAAATCTCTGCCGTGGCAGAGTTTTGCCCCTGCCCCGTTCTGGGCGTATTTCTGCGACGCGGCGGGGACAGGGAGGGGGGAGGGGGAATCGATCGGGAGCGGTATACACATACATCGTCATCGATACATACGAGTACATGAATAATTAAACAACTATTATTATACACAACATCGTCATTGTGTGGTATTGTTCGTAAACGTTGAAGCATCAAGTACAAGACAAACACGTTCAAGCATATATACAACGTTCATTTTGGTGGATATCTAAAGAGTTCTCCGCCAGGCGTGACGACCTCATCAAGTATGAACCCCGCCAATTCCTCTTGAATAGCTCGTATGCGGTCAAATGGTAGGAGTTGGTCCCGCATCCGTTCGATCTAAATATATATGAAGAATAGGTCAATATATATATAAGAATAAAACTCAACACAACTGATGGTAATAAAATAATGTTGTGTGTACTTTGTTTACTTACTCTAAGTTGTTCTAGTGCGGCTTGGCTCGTCGCACATATCGTGTTGCGAATGAACTCGCAAACATAGTATCCACATAAGTTATTGCCGGGTCCGTGATGTGCGCACTTTACGAGAATAGAGAGTTCAATCAAAATAATAATCAATAAAGCATGATATAATGGAATTGGAAGCAAAATAAAAGAGATACGCAGACCTAGCTGGCTAGTATTACTTACATTTTGGTCTACAAATTTTAGTTCTTCTGACCATTCATCCACGGCCCTGCCCGTGAACCTTTTTCAAACCCTATCCGGCAAAGAAAATGGATAAAGGAGTAATTAATTACTTGTTGTCACGAAAGTTGCCGATCTAGTGCGATAATATGATTAAAATTACCTCTGGAGCATCTCTCTAAAGTCTGCCCATAGCTCCTTTTCTTTTCGTAACGAGTCCATGACAAGGACTTTTCCTGAGTCAGGTTGAACGACTAGCAGAATAAAGTGAAACCTACGCATGCATAACTCATCATCAGTTAAACTTAACATCAAGTAAGCCGAAACAGAATGTGTACAAGAGAGGGTAACAGTACTCACGAGAAGTTGTAAGGCAATAGTATTTCCCTTTTGGTTTGTTGTCTCAGTAAAGACCTTAGCAAGAAATCTTCTGTTTGCCCGGGTTTGTCTCTTACCACTTGTTCATGAACTCTATTTGGGACAACGAACCCAATGTCAAAAGAGCCTCCTTTCATGCATTCCATAACCTTTTTACTGCATAATAGTATATATATAAATATATGGTGAGCATATATATACATGCAATTAATGAATTGAATGAGATGAGATAGAAATTAAAGAAATAGTACTTACACACAATAAAGGATGGCAGCTTTGTCGAGTTCCTTCTGATTGAATAGAAAATGCAAGTCTTGAATGTTGAAGGTGATCGCGTCGTCTCCGCACAAGAAAATCTGATCTCTTATATGCGCCGTGATCCATTCTTCCTTTCTCGTCTTGCAGAAATCAAGGTACCACTTGTGCAATTTTCGCATCTTTGTTGGTAGATTCTTGAGCTCCTCTTTCTTGACGAGATTCTTTCCATACTTCCATGGTTGTATGGGGTTGGCATCGCCTTTGGGCAAGTTGTCTCCCATGATGTTCAAGTATGCAATATAAGTCATCCCCATCTCATTGGCCTTTCTTTGTAGCTCTGCCTCGTAATCATTTACGGGAGGAGCGTCTCGTGTGTCGAACACTTGGAGTGGGGCGCATGATTGGTTTTCCTGCTCTCCGAGCATGGGAACTGTTTTCCGGGGTGCCGCACGACTTCTACTTTCAGTCTCCCTACGACGCCTTGCATCGGCCTTCAAAATCTGGCGCTCGTAGTCCGGCACAAGTGGGGTTTCAGATTTCAAAAGATTTTTGTAAAACTTCTCCACCACCACCGGATCTATTTTCTCCTTTGGCTCGGCCCGTCTAGGTGCAAAGAATTTCTTGACCTCTTCTTCCGAGATCCTATTGGTCTCCACGTCGCTGCGATTCCACGGTAAAACCGGCAATGGCTTGGCGGAAGGCTGCGGGACGTAGTTTTTTGAACTCTTTGGCGTATGGTTTCCTGCAGATTTCTTTGTGGCAGTGCTAGTGATGCTCTTCGTGGCAGTGCTCTTCCGCTTACGCTGAGGAGATGGCTGAAGCACCGGAGATGGCTGACGGGCAGGAGATGGCTGGCGCGCCGGAGATGGTGCCGCACAGGAGATGGCTGAAGCGTCGGAGATGGCTGCCGCGCAGGAGATGGCTGAAGCGGCTCAGACTGCTGATACTGCGGAGACGGCGGGGGTGCCAGTGGCCTCCAATTTGGAAGCACGATGTGTTCCTTCTTCCAAAGAATGGTTGTTTTCACTGCAAATTTGAGTTGAGTTTCCCCTTCACCTGTAGCATGGTCAAGTTGTGCTTCCTCATATTCCTTCAAACCTCATCCACCCCGACAATAACATAGCCATCTGGAATCGGTCGGCAGTGGTAAGTTCCACCAGCTACAGGAGGTAAGGCATAGCCGACAGCCACCTTAATGGATAAGCCCATTAATCTCACATGCAGCTCAGCGTGTTCGCTCTCCGTGATCTCATCCACGGTGTATCGAGGACCCGCCATTTCAAGCATGGGCTGCACGTTCTCCGTGGAAGCCACGCTGCTTTTCCGCGCAGAGTCTAGGCCGTCGGCAGCTTCCAATGCAGGATCTTCGTGCCGTTGAGATGGGCCGGTAGCTTGATGGCTCTGTTGTGCATTCACTTGCGCCTGCAGCGTCACAAGTGTATGTTCTATCTGTGTCATCCGCTCTGTACGCTCTTTTTCTTTTCTGCTGCGCCATCTGTAAGAGTCGCTCCACTCGGCAAACCCATCCTTCCACGTCATACCCCCTGTGCCTCGTGCATGTCCAGGGTGTTCTTTTTTACCGATGGCGCGTGTGAGCTGGTCATTCTCTCTGTCGGGATGGAAGGTCCTGGCGGCTGTTTCCTCGTATGTCGTGATGAGTTCAGTGACGGGTTTGGCAAGGAGGGTTGGGAAGATCCACAATCCTGTTTCTGGGTCCAACCTTGCCCGATTCCGTAGAACCAAGTCTTTGCACGTAGGTCCCACCCATCTGTCTCGGGTGTGATCCCTCTAGCGTGCAGGGACTTCTCAGCTTCCTCCCACTTAGGCCTCTGAGATATGTAGCCAGCTGACCCCGTCCTCTGGTGATATTCCTTCTTCTGGGCATTTAGCGTATTGGTTTCTGACCTCTTTTTAGCTATAGCACCTTTTTTATATGTCACAAATTCGGGCCAGTGAGGTCTTATCTTCGCATAATATGCGTCTTCGAAATTTGGAGTCTCGCGAGCTTTGACAAATTTGTTCAATTTTGTCTTTCAGTTGCAGAAAGCGTCAGCCATCTTCTTTAGAGTCCACTCTTTGACCTTTTCCTTTATAACCGGGTTGTTTTCATCCTTCTCTGGCGGAAGGGTGAAATTTACCAACATCGAATTCCAAAGCGTTTCTTTGGAACTTTCATCGACAAAGGTACCGTCGCCCTTCTTTGGCTTATTCCAATATTCAATTATGATTGGGATTTGGTCCCTAACAAGAACTCCAGCCTGACGTACAAATTTATCTGCGGCCTTCTTAGGCTCCATCGGCCTGCCATCAACATAGACTGCTTCGATCGTGAACTTTGCACGATCTTTCAACCGATGGCTCGCGCCTCGCTTGCTCTTTTTCGTAGAAGAAGATGGTTGCTGGCTGGTCGATCCAGAGGGCTAAAAGAAGAAAGAAGCGTTAATTAATACATGTAGAAGAAGATTGTTGGTGTAAGTCAGCAGAGGCTTAATCAATGCATATACCTCGCCGGACTTTGTAATCAATAAATTGCGTTCACCGGAGTCTTCATCTTCTCCATGACTACTTGATCTGTCATCATGTCCCTCCAAGTTCAGATATTGTGAGGTGTCCTCATCGATAATGTTCTCCATTATTTCTTCTTCTTCAAGGTTTCTACTAAGTGGACCCATAGTTTCTAAAACAATAATATTATCTAGAGTAAGAGAGTAAACATTCAAGTGGACTTGGATTCATACACAAATATACATATTATTCATACAAAAATACACAAATAAATACACAAATGAAATTAAAACCCTAAGGATGCTTCATCATTTTAAACGAGTTCCGAGGGGTCCAAACCCAAATTCAGAGAAATCCCGGATGCATATGAGAGGGGCTAGCTACAGTGGCTGACCGGAGGATGCTCCAGAAAGTGGCGGCTGGGGGCGCTGGAGAGCGACCTAGGGCGCGCGAGGTAGCGGGTTCGCCTCAGCGTGATGCGGCCTACCTAAAACGGGCGGCGCCACTACCTAGGGGTCACCGGAGCGACGTTAACGACGACGGCCAGCGGCGGCGCTTGCAGAGCAGCGAGGTGACGACCCTAAACTAAATAAACCCTAATTAAACTAATAACCCTAAACTAAATAAACCCTAAACTAATACATGCAACATTATATACAACATATATGCAACAATATATACAACATATATGCAACAATATATATGCAATTACACACAAATAAAATTATTTATACACAACAATATATATACATATATGCAACATTTATCCAATATACACACAAATAACATCAATATCCAACATACACACAATATACACTAATTTATCCAATATCCACCAATATACACACAAATAAGCTCTCACCGCCGGTGGCGGCAACTCACGAATGGGGTCGGCGGTAGCGGTCGTGGACGCGGGGTTGGCGGCGGCGGCTCCGAGTTGGCGCGCGCGGTGGCGGTGGCGGTGGGTGTTGGCGCGCGCGGTGGCGGTGGCGGTGGCGGTGGTGGTGTTGGCGCGCGCGGTGGCGGTGGCGGCTCCGAGTTGGCGGTGGCGGCCGACGAGGGCGCGCGCGGCGACGGCGCTCACCTTTATATACATTTATATATACAATATATACATATATGTACCATTTATATATATACAAACATACAATATAAAACAAAATACATATAATACATCCAATATATACATATATGCACCATTTATATACATATAATACATATAAAACATACAAATAATTAAAACAAATAAAACATATATATACAAACATATATACCGATCGAGGTGCTGGTCGGGGCAGTGAGGTGGCGAAGGCGGACGCGGCGGCGGACGGCAGGGCGGCGACGGCGAGTGGACAGGCGCCGTGGACGTATGCGGCGGCAGACGGCAGGGCGGACGCGGCGGCGTGGACGCGCGGACGCGGATGCGGACAACGAGGGCGGACGCGGCGGCGTGGACGGACGCGGCGGCGGACGGCAGGCGTGGACGACGACGGCGACGGCGCGAGCTCTGCTTCTTCCCTCTGTTTCGATCGATCTCGCTGCCCCCCCCCCTTTAACACCGGTTCCAGCCACGAACCGGTGTTAAAGGGGGGGGTGTGCGCGCGCAATACGAAATAAATGCACCCCCCCTTTAACACCGGTTCGTGGCTGGAACCGGTGTTTAAGGGGGGGCATTTATTTCATGCATTAAAGGGGTGGAGGCATTTTTAATTCATAAAATAGGATATGAATTTAGAAAATTCATATCTTATTCATTTCAACTCAGAAAAATATGAATAATATATCATAATTTTCAGAAAAATAATATCTATCCATTCATGTAAAAACATTTTATATTTACTTTAGATGAAATTTTTCAAAATGATTAAAACACTTACATATAAATTTTGATTATTCAATTCAAACAAAAATAAATTGTCAAATCCTAAAACTTTGAACATAAGAAATATTAAGCATCTAAAAAGGAATCTAACCCTATTTTATTAGAGAAAATCATATTTTAATGCCGCATCTTTTGTATTAACATTTTTGAATTGATTGGATATTTAAATGCCGCATCTTTTGTATACACTTGAATCTGACCAAGCCTCGCTCAACTTGCATTGGATTTTTGATAAAATAGCACATTGTAAACCTAAAAATGATTTTTGTAAACAATCATGAGCATCGTATCATGTACCTGTAGTTCATATCTGACCCACTTCCTACCGATTCGGCAGGAATTTGTCTTTTTCACCAGAGGTGGACAGAAAGGTTTCAGATCCCCTGTTGGTAAATTGTCCATATAAGGTGGTCTAGTATTTTTGTAAAATGTGTTGGTGGTTTTTTGAATTAGCCATTTGGTGGTTGCTTCACAAAACCGTTCGTTTTTTATGCTCGGAAAATAGAAAATGCCTTTTTGGTGCGATAAAAAGGATAACTTCCTCTTGAAACATTGTTTTCCATGCCATGATGCACATGTATGCACAATATGGATATATTATCACAAACTATGCCTTGATTCTAGCCATAACATTGGTCATTTGACCCGAAAGCCAAGAAACCTCGAATGAGATAGGTCATTTTGTGAAGGTTTTTTGAGACATAATCAATATACCAAGTTTGATATTTTTCCTTCTAACTATGTCACATAATATAACACCACACGAAGGTTTTGCACTGTTTCGCTCTTTTTTTATTTTTTTATCTCCGTTTTAAACTATCGTCAAACTTTGTCGAACAACAGGCATGAAGATTCTTAGCTTGGGGCCAAGCCTTGCTCAACTTGCATTGGATTTTTGATAAAATAGCATATTGTGAACCTAAAAATGATTTTTGTAAAAAATCATGGGCATCGTATCATGTACCTGTAGTTCATATCTGACCCACTTCCTACCGATTCGGCGGGAATTTGTCTTTTTCACCAGAGGTGGACGAAAAGGTTTCAGATCCCCTGTTGGTACATTGTCCATATAAGGTGGTCTAGTATTTTTGTAAAATGTGTTGGTGGTTTTTTGAATTAGCCATTTGGTGGTTGCTTCACAAAACCGTCCGTTTTTATTCTCGGAAAATGGAAAATGCCTTTTTGGTGTGATAAAAAGGAAAACTTCCTCTTGCAACATTGTTTGCCATGCCATGATGCACATGTATGCACAATATGGCCATATTATCACAAACTATGCCTTGATTCTAGCCATAACATTGGTCATTTGACCCGAAAGCCAAGAAACCTCGAATGAGATAGGTCATTTTGTGAAGGTTTTTTTGAGACATAATCAATATACCAAGTTTGAGATTTTTCCTTCTAACTATGTCACATAATATAACACCACGCGAAGGTTTCGCACTGTTTCGATCTTTTTTTATTTTTTATCCCCGTTTTAAACTATCGTCAAACTTTGTCGAACAACGGGCATGAAGATTCTTAGCTCGGGGCCAAGCCTCTCTCAACTTGCATTGGATTTTTGATAAAATAGAATATTGTGAACCTAAAAATGATTTTTGTAAAAAATCATGAGCATCGTATCATGTACCTGTAGTTCATATCTGACCCACTTCCTACCGATTCGGCAGGAATTTGTCTTTTTCATCAGAGGTGGACGAAAAGGTTTCAGATCCCCCTGTTGGTACATTGTCCATATAAGGTGGTCTAGTATTTTTGTAAAATGTGTTGGTGGTTTTTTGAATTAGCCATTTGGTGGTTGCTTCACAAAACCGTCCGTTTTTTATGCTCGCAAAATGGAAAATGCCTTTTTGGTGCGATAAAAAGGAAAACTTCCTCTTGCAATATTGTTTGCGATGCCATGATGCACATGTATGCACAATATGGCCATATTATCACAAACTATGCCTTGATTCTAGCCATAACATTGGTCATTTGACCCGAAAGCCAAGGAACCTCGAATGAGATAGGTCATTTTGTGAAGGTTTTTTTGAGACATAATCAATATACCAAGTTTGAGATTTTTTCTTCTAACTATGTCACATAATATAACACCACGCGAAGGTTTCGCACTGTTTCGATCTTTTTTTATTTTTTTATCCCTGTTTTAAACTATCGTCAAACTTTGTCGAACAACGGGCATGAAGATTCTTAGCTCGGGGCCAAGCCTCGCTCAACTTGCATTGGATTTTTGATAAAATAGCATATTGTGAACCTAAAAATGATTTTTGTAAAAAATCATGAGCATCGTATCATGTACCTGTAGTTCATATCTGACCCACTTCCTACCGATTCGGCAGGAATTTGTCTTTTTCACCAGAGGTGGACGGAAAGGTTTCAGATCCCCCTGTTGGTACATTGTCCATATAAGGTGGTCTAGTATTTTTGTAAAATGTGTTGGTGGTTTTTTGAATTAGCCATTTGGTGGTTGCTTCACAAAACCGTCCGTTTTTTATGCTCGCAAAATAGAAAATGCCTTTTTGGTGCGATAAAAAGGAAAACTTCCTCTTGCAACATTGTTTGCGATGCCATGATGCACATGTATGCACAATATGGCCATATTATCACAAACTATGCCTTGATTCTAGCCATAACATTGGTCATTTGACCCGAAAGCCAAGGAACCTCGAATGAGATAGGTCATTTTGTGAAGGTTTTTTTGAGACATAATCAATATACCAAGTTTGAGATTTTTCCTTCTAACTATGTCACATAATATAACACCACGCAAAGGTTTCGCACTGTTTCGATCTTTTTTTATTTTTTTATCCCTGTTTTAAACTATCGTCAAACTTTGTCGAACAACGGGCATGAAGATTCTTAGCTCGGGGCCAAGCCTCGCTCAACTTGCATTGGATTTTTGATAAAATAGCATATTGTGAACCTAAAAATGATTTTTGTAAAAAATCATGAGCATCGTATCATGTACCTGTAGTTCATATCTGACCCACTTCCTACAGATTCGGCAGGAATTTGTCTTTTTCACCAGAGGTGGACGGAAAGGTTTCAGATCCCCCTGTTGGTACATTGTCCATATAAGGTGGTCTAGTATTTTTGTAAAATGTGTTGGTGGTTTTTTGAATTATCCATTTGGTGGTTGCTTCACAAAACCGTCCGTTTTTTATGCTCGCAAAATGGAAAATGCCTTTTTGGTGCGATAAAAAGGAAAACTTCCTCTTGCAACATTGTTTGCCATGCCATGATGCACATGTATGCACAATATGGCCATATTATCACAAACTATGCCTTGATTCTAGCCATAACATTGGTCATTTGACCCGAAAGCCAAGAAACCTCGAATGAGATAGGTCATTTTGTGAAGGAAATAGAACTGGAATTAAAATACAGAATGCAACTAATAGTAAGTTACATAAAGCACGACTGAATATTAAGATACATGGCCAGATTAAGTAACAATCGGCCAAACTTGTTTCGGAATGTTGGAGTGATTCAGTCATGCTCCTGCCTACACCTGTAATACTCGCCACTGTAGTCGTCGTACTCGCCGCCGCCGTCATCGTTGTCGTCGTCCGGGTCGTTGTAATTGAACCTTGAAGGCTAAGTACACGTGGGCTGGACTTGAGGGTAGTGCAGACAGGGGTTAGAGTCGGCGGCAGTGTCATAGGCCATGATGCTCTGGAGAGTCCGACCGCTCCACCATAGCGGACGACCGGCCTCGTTGAAGTTCGGAGGAGGTGGTATGTCCTCCTCGTGCCTGGCAAGCGCCCTCTCACGCCGATCCACGAAGAAGGCTTCCCAAGTAGGGAAATAGTCGGGATGCCATCTGGGATTCCTCCGCTGCTCCGGCGTGAGCTCGAAGTAGTAGTGGTTCGTGATGGCCATCCGGCGCGCCACACCTAGAGGGACAGGAGGAACCGGCACGCCTCTGGCGCTCAGCATCCAGCCGACGGGGACACAGTAGCCCCCTATATATAGTCCCGGTCAATCCACAAACCGCGAAAGACATGAACTAGAGTTATATAATATGAGCATGAACTTCTTGGCATATGTCCTTCCTTATGATCGCTTCAGACATAACCATGGAGCATCTTCTTTACTTTACGGAATGCTTGGGTCAGTTTTCACTGTGAAGGGCGGAATTTCATCAAACTTATTATAATCTTCTGACATGCCTGTCTTGTCCTCGATTCCCACGATGTTTCTTTTCCCTGAAAGAACTATGTGACGTTTTGGCTCATCATATGATGTATTCGTTTGCATATTTTTTTCTTTTTTTGGTCTGGAGGACATGTCCTTCACATAGAAAACCTGAGCCACATCATTGGCTAGGACGAATGGTTCGTCTAAGTTCTTGTCTACCTTCATAAGATTATTGAGATCCACCGTTGTCATTCCGTACTTCTTGTCTACCTCAACCCCTCCTCCTGTTAGCTTGACCCATTTGCATCGAAACAAGGGGACCTTAAAATTAGGTCCATAGTCAAGTTCCCATATCTCCTCTATGAACCCATAATACGTGGTCTTTTGCCCATTGTCTTCTGCTGCATCGAAGCGGACACCACTATTTTGGTTGGTGCTCTTTTTATCTTGGCCTATCGTGTAAAATGTATTCCCATTTATCTCGTACCCTTAGAAAGTACATACAGTCGAAGATGGTGTCCTGGCCAACAAGTACAGCTGATCCCCAACAGTGGTGTTATTCGTGAGAAGTCTTTGCAGCCAGCCGCCAAAACTCGCCATGTGTTCACTTATAATCCATTCATTAGACTGCCCCGGGTGTTTGAGGCGTATTAAATTCTTGAGTTCATTGATATACGAGGCAACCAAGATAGATCTTTGTAAAACCGTGTAGTGTGCTTGATTGAGAGAATGCCCGTCCCTACATATCATTGCTTTACATCCTAGGGTGCCTTTTCCACGCAGTCTCCCCTCATGTCGTGATTCTGGAACACCAATCGCCTTAAGGTCAGGAATAAAATCAACACAGAACTCAATGACCTCCTCTGTTACATAGCCCTTGGAGATGCTTCCTTCTGGCCTAGCCCGGTTATGAACATATTTCTTTAAGACTCCCATGTACCTCTCAAAGGGGAACATATTGTGTAGAAATACAGGACCGAGAATAGCAATCTCTTCTACTAGGTGAACCAGGAGATGCGTCATAATATTGCAGAAGGATGGTGGGAACACCAACTCAAAGCTGACAAGACATTGGGTCACATCTGTCTATAACCCTGGTAGGCTTTCTGGATCGATTACCTTCTGAGATATTGCATTGAGAAATGCACATAGCTTCACAATGGATACTCAAACATTTTCAGGTAGAAGCCCCCTCAATGCAATCAGAAGCAATTGTGTCATAATCACGTGACAGTCATGAGACTTCAGGTTTTGGAATTTTTTCTCTGCCATATTTATTATTCCCTTTATATTCAACGAGAAGCCAGACGGGACCTTCATACTGCTCAAACATTCAAAAAGATTTCCTTCTCTGCTTTGGTAAGAGCGTAGCTGGCAGGAGTTAAGTGGCATCGTTTACCCTTCTTGATCTCAGGATGCATAGGCTCTTCAGGGTCTTTCAGACGTTGCTGGTCCTGCCGTGCTTCCGGTGTATCTTTTGTCTTCCATGCAAACATTCTTCGTCACGTGCATCACGTCGATTGAAGAGCGGACCTCTAAGACTTTCCAATAGGATAGGTCCCAAAATATAGATTGCTTCTTCCACATGGGCGCGTGTCCGGCATCGTCATTCGGAACAGATAGACTGCCAGGACCTTTCCCAAAGATTACTTCTAGGTCCTTGACCATATCAAATACCTCATCACCGGTACGGAGGACCGGCTTCCTCCGGGGTTCTGCCAGACGTTTGAAATGCTTGCCTTTCTTTCTTACTGGATGCAGGTTCGGAAGAAATCGGCGATACCCTAGGTACACAACCTTCTTACATTTGTCCAAATATACACTTTCAGTCTCATCTAAGCAGTGTGTGCATGCATTGTATTCCTTGTTTGTCTGCCCTAAAATATTACTAAGAGAAGGACAATCATTGATGGTTACGAAAAGCAATGCTCGTAGGTCAAATGGCTCCCCTTTGTGCTCATCCCACATACGTACACCTGGTTTGGCCCACAACTGTAAAAGTTCTTCAACTAATGGCCTTAGGTACACATCAATGTTGTTGCCAGGTTGCCTCGGGCCTTGGATGAGCACTGGCATCATAATGAACTTCCTCTTCATACACAACCAAGGAGGAAGGTTATAGATACATAGAGTCACAGGCCAGGTGCTGTGACTGCAGCTCTGCTCACCAAAAGGATTCATGCCATCTGTACTTAGACCAAACCTTAAATTCCTTGTGTCACGTGCGAAGTCTGGGTACTCTCGCTCGACTTTTCTCCACTGTGACCCATCAGCGGGGTGTCTCAACATCGCGTCTTTCTTACGGTCTTCCATGTGCCATCGCAACAACTTGGCATGCTCTTTATTTCTGAAGAGACGTTTTAACCGTGGTATTATAGGAGCATACCACATAACCTTGGCAGGAACCTTCTTCCTAGGGGCCTCGCCCTCAAAATCGCCAGGATCGTCTCGTCTGATCTTATACCGCAGTGCAGTGTATACCGGGCATGCATCCAAATTCTCGTACTTCTCACCACGGTAGAGGATGCATGCATGTATCTTCTGCACGTCTAATCCTAGAGGGCAGACAACCTTCTTTGCTTGGTATATACTGTTGGGCAACTCATTATTTCTTGGAAGAAGATTCTTCATTTTTACCAACAACTTTGAAAATGCGCTGTCAGTCACACCGTTCTCTGTCTTCCATTGCAGCAAATCCAGTGTGGTACCTAGCTTTTTGTGGCCATCTTCGCAAGTTGGATACAACAATGTTTTGTGATCCTTTAACATCTTCTCCAGCTTCTCCTTCTCCTTTTCAGTTTCACATTCTTCCTTTGCATCAGTAATGGCCCGACCAAGATCGTCATCAGCGGGCCCATCTTCTGTCTCTTGATCTTCATTATATACCCCCGTTGCAGTATCATCATATTCAGGATACATATTATGATAGTTGTCATCATCCTCTTCTTCTTCGTTGTCATCCATCACAACCCCTTTTTCTCCGTGCTTGGTCCAACAAGTATAGCTGGGCATGAAATCGGATCGAAGCAGGTGGGCGTGAATGGTTCTGGTATGTGAGTAGTCTTTCTTGTTCTGACAGTGAACACACGGACAACACATAAAACCATTGTGACCATGGTTTGCATTAGCCACAACGATGAAATTTTGGAGGCCCGTAATGTACTCGGAAGTGCGGCGGTCACCGTACATCCATTGCCGGTTCATCTGCATTAATATATAGTATATATCAAAAATTAATAGGGAGATGACCATTTATATATATAGTACATCAATGACACATGAAAGGATAGTTGCCGACCTCGACCGAGAAGGAAAGAGCAACGAGAAAACTTATTTTGAGCTCTCGGGCATTTCACCGAACACCTCTTGTGCATATGAAAAAAACACAAACTAGCACTCTTCACACCCTCTTGCTAGGCTCCAAAATGAGATAGTGAAAAAAATGGAAGAGTGGGGTGTGGGCTGCGGTGTCTTATATAGCCCCCCTTTAACACCGGTTCAAGCCACGAACCGGTGTTAAGGGGGGGAGGGCTGCGCGGGCCACTGGTGCAGGGTCCTTTAACACCGGTTCGTGGCAAAAGGAGCCCCCTCTTTAACACCGGTTCGTAGAAGAACCGGTGTTAAAGCCCTTTTACAGGATCAACAAAAGGCCTCGTTTCCACTAGTGACCATAGATCGAAAGAAAATGACCTCAAATAATATGAATGGATACAAAAACGACCAGATCCCAAGTGATCCGCTAGACATAACACTTCACACGCCTTCCGTCGATGCTATACGTATCGTCGGAGCAAGGATATGGCCGAGAATATTTTATTATGACTTCAAGATGTAGCCCTCTTCTCAACGTTCGAAGGAAAAATAGGCTAAAAGAAGAACTTGAATCCACCTTGTTATGATCTATGTTTGGTGAGTTTCTACAGGGACGCTAATTTTTTTCTATAGTCTGTGGTGTAGATGAAAGAAAGAGATCGTTGTGCACATTATATTAGAAAAAAAAGAGAACATTTGCCCTATGTGATACAAAAAAGAAAGACCAAAATACAAAATGAACATTTACCCTATGTGATAAAAAACAACCAAAATACAAAATAGCTGCACACACCATGTCGATGTGCGGATTTGAGAGATTAGCGCAACAGCTCTTAACACCAATCAAGGTGAGAAAGAGACATGTATGCTCTCCCAGATCGTATCATTGTTCAAGATATTTGGTTTTGTAGATTGCTCACCACATATACCATGTGGTGATAGCTAAACACGAAAAGCTCATTATAAAGTGGTGTAATTCTACCTATCAAAGCCGTGTGGTATTAATGATTTGATCTTTGGTCAAAACGTTACCAGCAACTTCCGACTGCCGTTGGGCTGCAGCCCAACATACTTGCAGGCCATAGAAGTTGTGCGAACTAATATCCATTGGGTTGTTATAAATAGTCTTGTTTTTTTAGTTTTGCTCAACGCCAACGGTAGGTACAGTATTTCATCCTGATTGCGCTAAAAAAGGTATGTCATCCTGATTTTCACGGGGATCCTCACTGTTTCGGTCGTGCTCACAGGAAGGCTCGGTACATCTCGACGAGCACCTTCTTGTCGTACTGCTTGGGCGAGCATGGCCGCGCCAAGGGTGCAGTGGCGGAGGGGCTGGCGGCACTGCACGGAGGTCACGTCGAGGCGATCGTGCCCACGAAGCTCAGCTAATTCCAGCCCACCGGAGGAGACGTCCGTGAGATCCGCGACCAACATACAGTCATACAGAGTGACGAGGAGGGGTTCGTGGCCTATGCTTGAGCTCACTACTGCCCCGGCCACGGATTTTATTTAGCGTTCCATCCATTAGCTACTACGGCACCTACTGCGCAGAATTTTTTGGCCCTTAGGCCATATTGTACTTAGTATATCGAATTTTTCTTCATCTTACTATTTACTAACGTATAATAAGATCCTGTTAAGAAATATTTGTTCCTTGCCAATTTGAAACAAACCTTCCATGTACTTCAAGGACTTAAACTCTATCTATTCTGGTGTGGATGGCAAGCAGGCCTATATCGTTTAGCTTTTGACTTTTTGGGATCAAGTTACTATTTACTAACATATAATAAGATCCTAGTAAAAAATATTTGTTCCTTGCCAATTTGAAACAAACCTTTCAAGTACTTCAATGACTTAAATACTCTTTAATAGATAAAAATCAAAGGATTTCAAATTTCGATAGTAATATAATGTTGGATCCATACGGAGGGCAATCAATCTGAAGCTAGCTCTACTACACGTGAGATCGATCTGAAATTTGATCAATCTGAAGCAGCGCAGACGATGAAGAGTGCGGGGTGACCGCGTGTGAAGTTCCAGGCAAGCAGTTGCTCCTCCCCGTCGTACAACTCACCGCCGTCGTGCTCACCTTGGTGGTATTGATCTTCGGGCATCATCGGCTCCGACGGCAATGGGCAGCTTCTCCGCAGAACATCGAGTCAGATCAATACTAAGGTTAGGGATGATTAGAGCTGACAAATCACTCAGGCATAGGGGAAACAAACATCGAGAATTTTGCCTTTGAAGACTAAAATCAGACCGCCAAACGCTGAGTATCAAAGCGGGCTACCAAATAAGGGAAAGAATTTAATCCAGAGCCTGATCTACACGTACAGTCCTCGCGTGTAAAAGTTACACATACCCATGGTGTATCTACTGCCACTCCCTTCACGAGTCCAAGACCGTTTAACTCTTTATTGCTTTAACTTATGTGTTCATGGGAATCTTATGTGTTCGTGGGAATATCCACGGTTAAAAAAAAAGCCAAGGTTCTGCGAGTTGTACCCTAGATGCATCTGGTTATACTTACATGCTACTACCTCCATTCCACAAAAATTAGGCGTATAAATGTTTTTAAAGTCAAACACTGTCATGTATGAGCAATGTTATTGAGAAAAGTATTATCATTTATAATATCAAATCTGTATCATTAGATACATTATAAAATTTATTTTCATAATGTGTCCATATAGTACTATAATAATGGATAGCTTTTTTTATAAACTTGGTCAAACTTGAAACGGTTTGATCAAGTAGTACTAAAGTGGGAATATGCAAGTTCTGTTCTATGCCATGGTTTGTCTTTGTTCTACTTTTTTTTTGCCAAATTCCACCAATCTATTAGTAATCATCAAAAGCAGTAGAAAGAGTCCTAAAAATATTAAAAATTATAAATAGGTCACTAGACCACCTAACGACGACTACAAACACTAGCACGAGCCGAAGACGCACCACCGTCCTCGCCCCTCTAATACGAGAGCCGGACACAGCTTGTCATACTAGAGCTTGTCGAAGTAGACAGACAAGAAGTCGTCATGCTAAGCCCCTAAAAAAACCAGCGCACCAGAGCAGCAACCTTTGCCGAAGATGAGAATCATAGATCAAAAGAGACTGGCCACGAACCAATACGAAAAACGACCGGATCCCAAATGATCTACTAGACACAACACTCCACACGCCCTCCGTCGATGCTATACGTACCATCAGAGCAAGGATATGGGAGAGTGTATTTTATTATAACTTTAAGATGTAGCCATCTTCTCAAGGTCCGAAGCAAAAATAGTCTAAAAGAAGAACGAGAATCCACCTTGTTATGATCTATGTTTGGTGAGTTTGTGCAGTGACGCTAATTTTTTTTCCTATAGTCTGTGGTGTAGATGAAAGAAAGAGATCGTTGTGTACATTATATTAGAAAAACAAAAGAGAACATTTGCCCTATGTGATACAAAAAGAAAGACCAAAATAGAAAATGAACATTTGCCCTATGTGATAAAAAAAATACCAAAATACAAAATAGCTGTACACACCATGTCGGTGTGCGGATTTGAGAGATTAATGCAACAGCCCTTACACCAATCAAGGTGAGAAAGAGACGTGTATGCTCTCCCAGATCATATCATTGTCAAGATATTTGGTTTTGGTAGATTGCTCCCCACATATACCATGTGGTGATAGCAGAACACGGAAAATCATTATAAAGTGGTGTAATTCCACTTATCAAAGCTGTGTGGTACTAATAGTGTTTTGAACTTTCGTCAAACGTTACCAGCTATTTCCGTCTGCCCGTTACATAGCTACTAATCGTCTGCAGCCCGAGATATACTTGCAGGCCATATAAGCCTTGTGAACTAATCGATTCATTCGGTAGTTAAATCGTTCTTATTTTTTTGGTTTTGGTACAGGATCATTCGGTAGGTACAGTATTTCATCCCGATTATATACCTAAAGAAAAAATATGTCATCCTGATCTTCACGGGAATGCTCACTGTTTTGGTCGTGCTCTTGGGCAAACAGGATCGATCGGGACAAGGACAAAAATGCAGATGGGCGTTGAGAACCCTGACCTCGCCGCTCTGCCACAGGCTGACGAAGCAAGAAAGCTCTGGATAACATCTGTCCGAGCATGCAATCCTTGCTGGATCCTCCCCATCTATAGCTACGTGGAGCATGTTTGGTAGGTCGGATTCTTGTTTCTCATATAGAGCAGACAGAATTTGGTGTTTGCTCTACTGGATTCGCTGGATTAGCATGGGTTTTAAAGCAGTACCCGCTGGGAACGTTGATTTTGAGCTTTTTTTTGGCGGAGACAGGCTACCACGAACTTTAAAGCGAGCAAAATGCGATCAATTTTTCTCTGTGGGTACCGGCAATTGGCTCTGGGCGTGTACGCCCCTTTATTGATTAACATTGCTAATTTTGTCCATATCCCCTCCTCTACTAGCTCGTGAGGTATCCATGGTCATTGTCCTCGTTGCAACAAGAGGAGGCCATGGCAGCGCCCGAGCGGAAGCAGGAGGCATCCGGGCGGTGCCAATGACCAGCGAGGTTTCGCCCGAGATGGGGATGACACCGCCGCACACGAGGATGGACCAGTACATCTCGACGAGCACCTTCTCGTTGTACTCCTTGGGTGCGCGTGGGCGCGCGAAGGGCTCGGTGTCAGTGGTGGCGGAGGGGCGGGCGGCACTGCGCGGCGGTCACGTTGAGGCAGTCATACCCACGGAGCTTGGCTGTGCGAGGGGCGGGCGGCGGTCGTGTCGAGACAGTCGTACCTACGAAGCTCAGCTAATTCTAGCCCACCGAAGGAGACGTCGGTGAGATCTGCCACAACAGCTGCATCGCGACCAATATACAGAGTGACGAGGAGGGGTTCGTGGCCTATGCTTGAGCTCGCTACTGCCCCGGCCACGGATTTTATTTAGCGTTCCATCCATTAGCTACTACGGCACCTACTGCGCAGAATTTTTTGTGCCCATAGGCGTTACTATACCTAGTATATTGAATTTTTCTTCATCTTACTATTTACTAACATATAATAAGATTCTGTTAAAAAATATTTGTTCCTTGCAAATTTGAAACACACCTTTCAAATACTTCAAGGACTTAAACTCTATCTATTCTTGTGTGTGTCATAAATATACACGGTTAGATCATTGCAGAAAGTAGACGGAGAAGACGACGTTTGGTAACGCAGTTCGGCAAAGCCTACATCTGCGGGCATGCTTTACGGACGCTTCTCCTCTGGTACTATAATCAGAGTATTGTCGACGACAAGCCCGTCACGGTGTACAGACACATCAAATCTACAAAACACCACGCCGGTCCGGCGCGCCTGCCACTGGCACCGGACCGTCCCGAAACTCGATCTTGTGTCTAACCTGTCTTGCGTCTAGTCTATTTTAGCTACTCCCGGTGCCTTTATATAATAGGCCAGGTTACAAGTGTCCGACTCAAACACCTAATCCTACCACACAGTCCAAATCCAACTGTAGCCTATACACATATTCGACACTATTACAACAATCTCCACCTTGACGAATATGTCGCCAATGGAACGGCCGTCTTCGCGCGAACACCTCAGTGTATGTTGAACTTGGTTTTCTTTTTGCTCACTTGCATGATCCGTCCTCCGAGCCCTCATCGAACCCGGTCACCCCAGCTGTTCCTACCGCCTCATCATGCTTCTCTTCAGCTCCACCTGGAACGATGCTCACACGTACCTTGTATAGGTTATTCCTAGTCCTTGTGCCCTTCAGCACCAGCTTCTTGTTCTTCTTGACCCGCATAGACAACTTGTCCCTGTCAACACGATAGGTATAACCGTTGTCATGGAGTTCTCCCAGTGAGATTAGATTCTTGCAAGCCCTCGGCACATATCTAACATCCTGGAGCACCATTTCAGCACCATCTTTAGACTTGATCTTGATATCTCCCATGCCCATGATGCGCTGACGCGCACCATTGACTTGATAGACAGCTCCAAAATCACCAGGCTTGTAGGTAGAGAACCACTCCTTGTTAGACGTCACATGATAAGAGCTCCCTCATCCAACATCCACACCTCATCGAACAATTCGCTTACCAAAGCCAGAACTTCACTATCAGAATCAGCTGCAGATTTAGCAGCAATATTTGCAACTCCATTAGCCTTATACGTTGGACAAAACCTCCTGATATGACACCACTCCTTACAATGATGACACTGTGGCTTTCCCTTCTTTTGCTTGCCCTTCCCACCATGATTGTCCTTGACCACCAGCCCTTGTCCATCACTAGCACCAGCGGAAGTACTTTCTTCGAAAGTCTTTTTTTCATGTTGATCATATGATAACAACGTAGTTTGTACCTCGCTTGAAGTGATGCTTGACTTGTCGTATGTCAGGGTAACCATCAAACTCTTGTAGGATTTTGGCAATAAAACAAGCATGAGCAAAGCCTTGTCCTCGTCTTCCACCTTGGACCCAATCCTCTCCAGAGCCGAGACCACACGGTTGAAGGTATTGATGTGTTCAGTAAGGTTCGCCCCTTCTTGCATCCTCATCCCGTATAGTTCCTGCTTTAGATACAACTTATTGGGCACAGTCTTGTCCAGGAACTGATCCTCCAACGTCTTCCAGATTGCACTCGGCGACTCCTCGTTCATCACATGGTACAGGACCTGATCAGCTAGGCTCAGCCGTATAGTACTGGCCGCCCTGATTTGCATCTCAGCCTAGTCATCAGTGTCCAACTTTGCAGGCTACACCGCATCAGTCTTGATTGTCCTCAGGAGTCCCTGCTGCCTCAGCAAATCCTTGACCCTCGACTGCCAAAGCGGGAAGTTGCCCGTACCATCGAACTTCGTCAACTCGAAACTGGTGGAAGACATCGCGTCCTCCCGCTGCTCTCCCACGAACAGCCACTGATCAGATCGTTTAGGTTAGGACGATCCAACCGACCAGAGCCTCTCTTTTGGTTTAGCAAAGCCTTCTCGCGTGCACCGCCTCGCCTCCGAAATTCCGTGCTCGAACTTAGGGCAAAGAAACTTGTGAGCTATCTGTTGCCTCCTTAGCCCTCCTTTTATTGACCTCGAGATAGTTCGGATCTATCTCCACCTTCAAACCGAACTGTACGTGACTCTCTTTCCTAAGCTCCAAGCCACGCCTTGCGTCATCCAACTCGGCCTTCCTTGTTCCGTGTGTACACCATAATAGAGTTGGTCCATGCCGTGTCGAATTGAAACCGTGTTGGACTCCACCAGATATTACGAATCTTAGAGTCCACACCTGCACGTCTGTTTACATGCCTTAGAGACCATAACCGTCACGACATCAGAACATGTCGGGTCCTTGCCGTATTGCACCTGGTCTCCTTTCGTTGAGTCGGCCTCTCCGGTTGAACCAGCCAGTCTGACCGCTCGACCCATGTTGCGCCGCCTCAGTAGGTACGTTCCCCCCAACTTGCGTGCCAAGCTATCCAACTGACGGTGCCTGCCAATCGGATCTGCTTCGACGACATAGCCGCCTCGCATCGTCACGCCCGTGATCCATGTCATCCTTTGTTGATGATGTTCCACCGTCATCAACAACGCGTACTGTCCGTCCGCGTAAGGAACCTCGCTTCGCTCCGTCCTCCGCTCGACAAAAGCCCACCACCCACCAGAACCTCCATCGACTCGCCTTCCTCTACGATCATCCGCACCATGAATCCGATCTTGTAACATCTGATGGCTCTGATACCACTTGTCAGCAATATACGCGATTAGATCATTGCAGAAAGTAGACGGAGAAGATGATGTTTGGTAACGCAGTTCGGCAAAGACTACATCTACGGGGCATGCTTTACGGGCGCTCCTCCCCTGGTACTATAATCAGAGTACCGTCGACGACAAGCCCGTCACGGTGTACAGATCTACAAAACGCCACGTCGGTCCGGCGCGTCTGCCACGGGCACCGGACCGTCCCGAAACTCGATCTTGTGTCTAACCTATCTTGCGTCTAGTCTATTTTGGCTACTCCAGGTTCATTTATATAATAGGCCAGGTTACAAGTGTCCGACTCAAACACCTAACCCTACCGCACAGTCCAAGTCCAACTGTAGCCTATACACATATTCGACACTATTACAATAGTGTGGATGGCAAGCATGCCTATATCGCTTAGCTTTCGACTTTTTAGGATCATCTTACTATTTACTAACGTATAATAAGATGCTATTAAAAAATATTTGTTCCTTGCCAATTTGAATCAAACCTTCCAAGTACTTCAAGAACTTAAATACTCTTTAATAGATGAAAATCAAAGGATTTTGAATTTCGATAGTAACATAATGTTGGATCCATACGGAGGGCAATCACTCTGAAGCTAGCTCTACTACACGTGAGATCGATCTGAAATTTGCTCAATCTGAAGTAGCGCAGACGACAAAGAGTGCGGGGTGACCGCGTGTGAAGTTCCAGGCAAGCAGTTTGTAACATCCCAGCATTTAGGAACTAACAAAGGGGTAGATTTAGGAATTTGGAATGTTGCATGCATTCATCTATGAAAATGTGGGTAAATTTTCGCCAAATAAAAAACTAAAGTGATCAAGGTTTCTTTCATACTTTGTGATTAGGTTTAGTCTTAAAAGGATGTTTGTTATAGACTTTGATATGATCTTTGAGGAATTATGTGTTTTGGAAAATGAATTTGAATTTTTAACTTGAGTGTTTGAATTATAATTCAAATGAATAAGGAATAAGGTTTGAATCTTGATTTAATTAAGAGTTAATTATTATAACCCAAACTTTATCTAAAGAAAACAATTAAGAATATGACAACTTATTTCATATTTTCATTCAATAAATAAGTTACAAACATGTAACTTATTGAAATTATTCAAAAACTTCACAATAGCAAATAAATAAAGAATAAGAATATTTCTTTATTGATAATAATATAATCTTTATTACAAAAGAATAAAGAAGATTACATTAACTATCCTATAAGAAAATCTAAACTAAAATCTTCATCTTCAAATCTGTACCTGCAAGACAAACACTAATAACAAAATAATAAAGTTTAGGGTTAGAATTGTTTTACTCTCAGACATGTCAGTGAGATGCACTGAACAAGTTTCATCATTGAGAAATTTATAAAAGGGGCAAGTTTCACCAATATGAAAGAATCTATCTTTCATAAATTTTAAGGCAAAGTGTCAAATTGACAGCAAGGAGGGGCAAGTTTCACCAGCCAGGTAAAATTAATCAGATAAAAGTAACTTTTAAGTCCAAAGCATATCCACAAGTGCACAGCAAGCACATAGGCAGGACACACACCTAAATGCATGTGGTGTGCTGTCAGCTTCACAGCATAGCTCAAACACACAAAACCATCAGCACAGTCGTGAAGAGGCACTAGTGCATCTCTTCACTGCACACACACATACACAAGAACAGCCAGCTTAGACAGCAGCTAAACCAAGCACAACAGCTAGCAACCAAACAAACCAAAGCCCAAGATCTCATCACCATGATGGTGACATAAGGAGGGGGAAGGATCAGGTGGACATCAAGACCAAGTCCAGGAGCTAGGAGGAGCAGGCTAGCTCAAGGTCAAGCTCAGGAGCTCAGCAAAACAAGATCAACATCACCACCCTATTCCATAATCATCAGTTTTTGTGGTGAGTATCATAAAACCCTCACATGATCAAATCATATTATCTAGACAGAAGCATGTGTTGTTTTATGAAACAAACTCTTAGAAAGCACCCAAGTGGGGTGAATCCATCATTGAGATTTTAAACTCTAAAAGCAAATAGGAAAGTACAAGGATCCAACCAAAACTCAGAACAATATCATTGAGTTGGTTGTCAAGCTATATATTTCAATTCAAGCACAAATATAGCTAAGAATTAATTTCTAGGCACATCCCTAAGATAAGGGTAGCACCTTAGAAACTAATCTTTTGGATCCATATAATGATCAAGCCTACTATCATTTTTTCCAAGCTTTGATTCAAGAAACAATAGCTGGTACCACTACCAGGACTATCTATATGAAGCAACTAGATAGGGCCTAAACCCCAAAGCCTCAGACCGACATCATTGGTCTTAGGGATTTCAGAAAAGAACATTTCTATTTATCTTTTAAAGCCAAGCTTGTTTTAAGCTTAAACCAACCCAAGCAATGGATTATAATCAACCCTGTGTGCCAAACCAAGATGGTGTCACAAGAACAATTCTACATGAATCAGGATAAACATTCCATCATCACAGATTCAAACAATCAATCTACTAATCATTTTCCTGTCAATCCAGGAATCATAATTAGGACATTCCTATGTTAAACTTCACTGTTTGAGATCATTGTGATCTCAAACACACATTAATTCTCAAGCCAACAGCACTAAGACAGTGATTTCATCACACCATAACCATGATCCTAAACCAAGAAATGACAGTGGAAAGTTATCAAGTCACTGACTTTACCAAGCATTGGTTCCAAAGCAACTATACCATCTGAATCATATGCAATCCAAGCATAAAATCATCTAATAAGCCACCAGAACCATTATAGTTCATCTCAAGCAACACGCCTTAGGCTAATAACCAATTAGCAAGCTTACATACCATCCACACATGATCTAATTCATCCAGTATATAATCAACCGCAGGATAAGAACCCTAAATGAAATAAATCATCTTAATTAGGACAAGACAGTAACCAGAGAGGTCACTGCTAACATTTAGAATAGGATCAGCGAGCACAGAGCATACTAGGAAGAGGAACAGAACTCACCAAAGGTCCTCGCTGAAGACTAGAAGAGGAAGCAGAGGTGGCCGACGACCATGGCGGCACGAGGAGCACCCCAGAGGGGGCGCTGCAACCCATATGGCTCCACGACAGCGACCATGACCACACCTAGAGGTGAGTCGAAGCACCACGATGCCGACGGCAGCGGTAGCACCAAGATCCACGCCAAATCCCAAACCCTAGGGTTCAGAATGGCATCGGTCCGTCGCAGGAGAGCCCCATGCTCAAATCCAGTTGGATAGAAAGGATGGGTGTAGTCGACAACCTCCTACTACACCACGGCGGTGTAGGGGTACGTAGCATGGAAAACAAAAAAATTCTACCGCATGAACACACAATCAAGATCTAATCTATGATCAAGCCAAGATCTATCTACTAGATTGTAGCAACGAGTCGATGGAATACTAACCCTCGAAGATCCAAAGCGGTTAACGAGAGTAGATTCTCGTGGGTGATGTAGTCGTACACTTGCCGATCTCAAGATCGCGTAGACAATCCTTCCGGCGCTGCGTTCCGGCAGCGCTCCCGCAGTCGGTCACACGTTCGGTACTCGATGAAGACCTTCCTCTCCCTTGTTCCAGCAGGCAGCGGAGGTTGTAGCACTCTCCTCGGGATTCCGGCAGCACGACGGCGTGGTACCGGAAGTAGAGGGGAGATCTCGCAAGGCTTCGCCTTAAGCCGGAGCGAGTATGGTGGACTATGAGAGAGCCCTTGGTGATCTAGGGTTTAGAGGAGAGAGGTGTAGGCTAGAGGGGGCACCCTTGCCCCTTCTTTTATAGGTGGGAGGGCGCCGGCCAGGTGAGGAGAGTCCTCCCCCAAGTCGGCCTCCTTGGCCGGCGGGTGGAGGGAGAGGAACTCCACCCCAAGTAGGTTTCCTACTCTCCCTCCACCAAGCAAAACTTTCGTTTGACTTTTCAAATTGGCGTTTGACTTTTCAAACTAGGATTTGATTTATCCCTTTATTTTGCTCAGCGATGCCACCTAGTACATGATGCAATCATTCCAACTTGTTATGACACATTCATGTACCCTTCCCCTCCAGTGTGCTGGACCTTCCGGAACCTTCTAGAACATTCCTGATGAAAACACAGGAACCATTCTCCAACCCTGAAACAGGACTTTCCTTATATGAATCTTATTCTCCGGACCATTCCGGATCTCCTCGTGATATCCGGATCCCATCCGAGACTCCGAACAACATTCGGTCTCTTACTCATCATTCCATAACTACTCAACAACATCGAATCCTTAAGTGTGTCTCCCTACGGTTCGTGAATTATGCGGACATGATCGAGACACTTCTCCGAACAATAACCAATAGAGGAATCTGGAAATTCATATGGATCCCACATATTTCTACGATTACTTTGCAATCGAATGAACCACTTACATACGATACTAATTTCCCTTTGTCTCATGATAGTTTACTTGTCCGAGGTTTTGATCGTCGGTATCTCTGCATACCTAGTTCAACCTCGTTACCGATCAGTACTCTTTTCTCGTTCCCGTGGTATGTGATACCTTGTGAGCCAGTCACATGCTTGCAAGCTAATTGGATGACATTCCACCGAGAGGGCCCAGAGTATATCTATCCATCATATGGATGGACAAATCCCACTCTTGATCCATGTGTCTCAACCCATACTTTCCGAACACTCAATGCCATCTTTATAGCCACCCAGTTACGGTGTGGTGTTTGATGTCATCAAAGCATCCTTCCGGTGATGGTGATAAGCATGATCTCATGGTCGAAGGAATTAGGTTACTATGTATCAGAAAGCTTATAGCAATTGAACTATTAAAATGACTTGATCTTTATGCTACGCTTATCTATAGGAGTATGTCCATCATACCATTCTCCTAATGATATGACCCTGTTGTTAATAACATCTCTATGTTCATAATCAGGAAACCATGATCATATATTAACCAACAAGCTAGTTTAACAAGAGGCTTTACTAGGGACTCTTTTATGTTTACAAATCACACAAGTATTAATGTTTCCGGTTAATACAATTATAGCATGGTATGTAAACATTTATCATAATTATGAAGATATGATAATAACCACTTTATTATTGCCTCTTGGGCATATCTCCAACAGTCTCCCACTTGCACTAGAGTCAATAATCTAGTTTCAAACCTTTGTGTATTCAACACCTATGGCTTTCTGGTGTTGTATGTACACGATTGCTAGTGGTCAACTGATCTCCGGATCTGACACTTCCAGGTTCGTGTGTAATTGCATGTCTTTGCGTCTCTACGCATCACTCATTCTCTAATGAGATGGCTTTGTACAAATTTGGTCCTTTGGTGTGACCTTTAGTTCTTTGGGGTTAAAACATGTTGATAATATTGTCGTACAATATATCTTCATAGTATTATCCCTGCTGTGAACTACACCTAGTTTGATAACAAACTACTTGACACAAATGCCCTCTTTTGCTGCTATAATAGCAGTTATATACTTAGCCTTTTGTTGTAGTATCTGTCACAATGTCTTAACTTTGGAACTCATCCAAATCCATTATGGAACTTACTTTCCATCACATTGTGCCACCCTTAGTTTAGATTGAGATAAACTTAATTTATACTTCGTGACAAAACTAGTATCATGTAATACTTTTACAATGAACTAACCATCTATTTGTCACTTCTACAAAATAATATATTCTTAGTTCTTTTAAAAGATCATAAGAATATCTTTACTATCGTCCAATAATCATCTTATGAATTATTCTGGTATATACTCATAACATTTTGAGCATAGGACATTTCTGGATTTGTACACATCACAGCATGATTGATAAAATACTTTTTATTCAATCCTTCTTGTGCAACAAGAACCTTTCTTGTAGTTTCTATATTGAACTCATTCAATATCTCGTCTATGTACTTCTGGCACAACCTTATTGGCGTCACAATTTATCCATATAGACATTGATGCCAAATATTCGGGTTTTGCCTAAGTCTTTCATCGATATGAAATCTTATCCTATGTAAATAAAAGATACATTATTTCCAATCAACAATATGTATTCCACATAATGTATTAGAAACATGTCTTAGCGCTCCCACTTAATTTCTTGCAAATGCAAGCATCTTCATCGTCTCTGATGAAATTAAACTCTTTTAACAGTTTCATCATAGTGAAGATTCCAACTCCGCAATGCTTACTTCAACCATTGAAGTTTGCATATGCTTTTAGCATCCTTTGAATTAACAAAACCCTTTGGATCGTGTCATGCACACGTCCTTGGTAACCATTCTATTAGAAGAACTTGTTTTGTTTATTCAACACATAACAAAATTATATGTCGTGGTTGCTACATTAATCCGTCTAGACTAAATATCGCTATGAAAGATCAGAACTTGTCATAGTCAACCTTTGGACATTGTTGTGAACTCTTTCCCAACATGTCGAATATTTCATAGATGTGAAACATGTTGGAGATATGCCCTAGAGGCAATAATAAATATAGTTATTATTATATCTTCGTGTTTATGATAAATTTTTACATTCATGCTATAATAGTATTAACAAGGAAACATTAATACTTGTGTGATTTGTAAACTAAAATAGAGTCCCTAGTAAAGCCTCTTTATAATACTAGCTTGTTGGTTAATAAATGATTGTGGTTTCCCTATCATGAACATTGATATGTTATTAACAACAAGATCATATCGTTAGTGTATACAACGTGAGCAAGCCAGATTTGCTCATGCAGAAGTTAAGGTTTGATCTTGACGAGCCTAGCATGTACAGACATGGTCTCGGAACACGGATCACCGAAAGGTAAAGCATGAATCATATAGTAGATATGATGAACATGTTGATTGTTCGCCATTGAAGCTACATCAACTCTCGTGATGATCGATGTTGATGTGGTGGATTTGGTTCGTGTGATCACTAAAACAATGTGAGGGATATTGTTTTGAGTGGGAGTTCACCTAGATTAATTTAACTATTAATTAGAACTCAATTTGTCATAAACTTAGTCTAAACTATTGCAAATATGTTGTAGATCAATGGCGGCCCCTACCATCAATTTTAATGCGTTCCTAGAGAAAGAAAAGTTGAAAAACAATGGAAGCAACTTCGCGGATTGGTTCCGCAATTTGAGGATTGTCCTCACAGCTGGTAATTTGACCTATGTGCTGGATGCACTGCTGGGTGACCCACCTACAGCTACTACTACCGATGAAGTAAAGAATGTTTACCTCACTCGGAAGACTCAGTACTCCACAGTTCAGTGTGCTATCTTGTATGGTTTAGAATCGGAGATTCAGAAAAGGTTTGAGAATTCAGACCCACATGATATTGTCCGTGATCTCAAATTGATCTTTGAGACTCACGCAGCAATTGAGAGCTATGAGGCTTCTGAAAAGTTCTTTAACTGCAAGATGGAAGAGGGCAGCTCCGTCAGTGAGCATGTGCTTAAGATGTCTGGGCACGCAAACAAACTCCAAAGCTTGGATATAGTGATTCCTAATTCTTTGGGGATTTACCGTGTCACTACCACCAAGTTACAAGAACTTTGTGATGAACTACAACATGCAAAACATGAACAAGACGTTGCCAGAACTCTTCGCCATGTTGAAATCTGCAGAAGTGGAGATCAAGAAAGAGCACCAAGTGTTGTTGGTCAATAAGACCACCAAATTCAAGAAAGGCAAGTCTAAGCAAAAGGGACACTTCAAGAAGGGTGGTAAGAAAGTTACCGCGCCGACGAAGAAGACCAAGGCTGGACCTAAACCTGATACTGAGTGCTTTTACTGCAAGGGAGAAGGTCACTTGAAGCGGAATTGCCCAAAGTACTTGGCGGATTTGTAGAACGGCAACATCAAGAAGAAAGGTATATCCGATATACATGTTATTGATGTGTATCTCACTAGTACTCGTAGTAGTGCCTGGATATTTGATACTGGTTCGGTTGCTCATATTTGTAACTCGAAACAGGTGCTGCAGAATAAACGGAAGCTAGCGAAGAACGAGGTGACGATGCGCGTGGGAAATGGATCAAAGGTTGATGTGATCGCGGTCGGCACGCTACCTCTTCATCTACCATCGGGATTAGTTTTATACTTAAATAATTGTTATTTGGTGCCTCTGTTAAGCATGAACATTATATCGGGATCTTGTTTATTGCGAGACGGTTACTTGTTTAAGTCCGAGAATAACGGTTGTTCGATTTATATGAGTAATATGTTTTATGCACATGCACCTTTGATAGATGGTCTATTCTTATTGAATCTCGATAGTGGAAATACACATATTAATTACATTGAAGCTAAACGTTTGAAATCGAGCGATAACTCGACCTATATGTGGCACTGTCGTCTTGGTCACATTGGAGTGAAGCGTATGAAGAAACTCCATTCCGATGGACTTCTTGAATCACTTGATTTCGAATCACTTGAAAGATGCGAAGCTTGTCTGATGGGTAAAATGACTAAGACTCCATTTTCTGGTATGATGGAGCGAGCTACAGACTTATTGGAAATCATACATACCGATGTGTGTGGTCCAATGAGTGTAGCATCGCGCGGTGGTTATCGTTATGTTCTTACCTTCACGGATGACTTGAGTAGATATGGGTATATCTATTTTATGAAACATAAGTCCGAAACTTTCGAGAAGTTTAAGAAATTTCAATGTGAGGTTGAGAATCAACGTAACAAGAAGATTAAATTTCTATGTTCTGATCGTGGAGGTGAATATCTAAGTTACGAGTTTGGCGAGCATTTGAAGAAATGCGGAATACTTTCATAATTGACACCGCCGGGAACACCACAGCGTAATGGTGTGTCCGAACGTCATAATCGAACTCTCTTAGATATGGTTCGTTCTATGAGTTTTAGAGCAGTACCCGCTGGGAACGCTGATTTTGAGCTTTTTTTGGCGGGGACAGGCTACCACGAACTTTAAAGCGAGCAAAATGTCATCAATTTTTCTCTGTGGGTACCGGCAATTGGCTCTGGGTGTGTACGCCCCTTTATTGATTAACATTGCTAATTTTGTCCATATCCCCTCCTCTACGAGTTCGTGAGGTATCCATGGTCATTGTCCTCGTTGCAACAGGAGGAGGCCATGGCAGCGCCCGAGCGGAAGCAGGAGGCATCCGGGCAGTGCCAATGACCAGCGAGGTTTCGCCCGAGATGGGGATGACACCGCCGCACACGAGGATGTACCAGTACATCTCGACGAGCACCTTCTCGTTGTACTCCTTGGGTGCGCGTGGGCGCGCGAAGGGCTCGGTGTCAGTGGTGGCGGAGGGGCGGGCATTTGAAGAAATTTCTACGTTCTGATCGTGGAGGTGAATATCTAAGTTACGAGTTTGGCGAGCATTTGAAGAAATGCGGAATACTTTCACAATTGACACCGCCGGGAACACCGCAGCGTAATGGTGTGTCCGAACGTCATAATCGAACTCTCTTAGATATGGTTCATTCTATGATGTCACTTACAGATTTACCGCTATCATTTTGGGGTTATGCATTAGAAACAGCCGCATTCACTTTAAATAGGGCACCATGTAAATCCGCTGAAACGACACCGTATGAATTATGGTTTGGGAAGAAACCTAAATTGTCGTTCCTTAAAGTTTGGGGTTGCGAAGCCTATGTAAAGAAGTTACAGCCGGACAAGCTTGAACCCAAAGCGGAAAAATGCGTCTTCATAGGATACCCGAAGGAAACTATTGGGTATACCTTTTATCATAGATCCGAAGGCAAAATCTTCGTTTCCAAGAATGGATCCTTTCTAGAGAAGGAATTTCTCTCGAAACAAGTGACTGGAAGGAAAGTAGAACTCGACGAGGTTGTCGAACCTTCTCTCGAACTTGCGAGTGCACCGGAAGAAGTTCCTGTGGTGCCTGCACCAATAAGAGAGGAAGCTAATGATGATGATCATGAAACTTCGGTTGTAGTTGCTACAGAGCCTCGCAGGTCAACGAGAACTCGTACCACTCCTGATTGGTATGATCCCGTTATGAGTGTCATGTTGGTGGACAACACCGATGACCCTGCGACATATGAGGAAGCGATGATGAGCCCAGATTCCAATAAATGGCAAGAAGCCATGAAATCCGAGATTGGATCCATGTACGAAAACCAAGTATGGACCTTGGTGGACTTACCGGATGGCCGGAAGGCTGTCGAGAACAAATGGATTTTCAAGAAGAAAACAGATGCTGATGGTAATGTTACTATCTATAAAGCTCGACTTGTCGCAAAAGGGTTTCGACAAATTCAAGGAGTTTACTACGATGAGACTTTCTCACCTGTAGCGAAGCTAAAGTCTGTGAGGATTATGTTAGCAATCGCTGCATGTTACGATTATGAAATATGGCAGATGGATGTCAAAGCAGCGTTCCTCAATGGAGACATTGATGAAGAGTTGTATATGATGCAACCCAAAGGTTTTGTCGATCCTAAAGATGCTAACAAGGTATGCAAACTTCAACGGTCCATCTATGGATTGAAGCAAGCATCCCGAAGTTGGAATCAACGTTTTGATAAGGTAATCAAAAGTTTTGGTTTTATACAAACTTATGGAGAAGCTTGTATTTACAAGAAAGTGAGTGGGAGCTCTGTAGCATTCTTAATACTATATGTAGATGACATATTGTTGATTGGGAATGATGTAGACCTTCTTAATAGTGTCAAGGAATATTTGAATAATGTTTTTTCAATGAAGGATCTTGGTGAAGCAGCTTACATATTAGGCATAAAGATTTATAGAGATAGATCGAGACGCCTAATATCATTGTCACAAAGTACATATTTGGACAAAGTTCTAAAGAGGTTTGGAATGGAAGATAGCAAGAAAGGGTTCTTGCCTATGTTGCCCAATACGACCTTGAGTAAAACTCAAAGTCCGACAACAGCAGAAGATAGAGAAAGAATGAGTAAAACTCCCTATGCCTCAGCCATAGGATCTCTAATGTATGCCATGCTATGTACTAGACCCGACATTGCATATGTTGTTAGTTTAACTAGCAGATATCAAAGTGATCCAGGAGTGGATCATTGGACAGCAGTCAAAAACATCCTTAAGTACTTGAGAAGAACTAAGGATATGGTTCTTTCTTATGGAGGTGATGAACAACTCGTTGTTACTGGTTACATCGATGCTAGTTGGAACACCGATCCGGATGATTCTAAATCACAATCTGGATACTTATTTACTTTGAATGGTGTAGCAGTTAGCTGGAGGAGTGCAAAGCAAAGCGTTGTGGCGAGATCTTCAACTGAATCGGAATACATGGCTGCTTCGGAGGCTTCACAAGAAGCGATATGGATGAAAGAGTTCATTACAGAGCTCGGTGTGGTTCCTAGTGCGCTGGACCCAATGTCAATCTACTGTGATAACATGGGCGCCATAGCCAATGCGCAAGAACCAAGGTCACACAAGAAGCTGGGGCACATCGAGCTACGTTTTCACGCTATTCGAGAACATGTCCAAGATGGGGACATAAAGATTTGCAAAGTACACACAGATCTGAATGTGACGGATCCGTTGACTAAACCTCTCCCGAGGGCAAAACATGACCAGCACCAAACTGCCATGGGTGTTCGGTATATTACCATGTAATCTAGATTAGATGACTCTAGTGCAAGTGGGAGACTGTTGGAGATATGCCCTAGAGGCAATAATAAATATAGTTATTATTATATCTTCGTGTTTATGATAAATGTTTACATTCATGCTATAACAGTATTAACAAGGAAACATTAATACTTGTGTGATTTGTAAACTAAAATAGAGTCCCTAGTAAAGCCTCTTTATAATACTAGCTTGTTGGTTAATAAATGATTGTGGTTTCCCTATCATGAACATTGAGATGTTATTAACAACAAGAGCATATCGTTAGGAGAATGATATGATGGACATACTCTTATAGATAAGCGTAGCATAAAGATCAAGTCATTTTAATAGTTCAATTGCTATATGCTTTCTGATACATAGTAACCTAGTTCCTTCGACCATGAGATCATGTTTATCACCATCACCGGAAGGATGCTTTGATGACATCAAACACCACACCGTAACTGGGTTGCTATAAAGGTGGCATTGGGTGTTCGGAAAGTATTGGTTGAGACACGTGGATCAAGAGTGGGATTTGTCCATCCATATGACGGATAGATATACTCTGGGCCCTCTCGGTGGAATGTCATCCAATTAGCTTGCAAGCATGTGACTGGCTCACAAGGGATCACATATCACGGGAATGAGAAAAGAGTACTTATCAGTAACGAGGTTGATCTAGGTATGCAGAGATACCGACGATCATAACCTCGGATAAGTAAACTATCGTGAGACAAAAGGAAATTGGTATCGTATGTAAGTGGTTCATTTGATCGCAAAGTAATCGTAGAAATATGTGGGAGCCATATGAATTTCCAGATTCCTCTATTGGTTATTGATCGGAGAAGTGTCTCGATCATGTCCGCATAATTCACGAACCGTAGGGAGACACACTTAAGGATTCGACGTTGTTTAAGTAGTTATGGAATGATGAGTAAGAGACCGAACGTTGTTCGGAGTCTCGGATGGGATCCGGGATATCACGAGGAGATCCGAAATGGTTCGTAGAATAAGATTCATATAAGGAAAGTCCTGTTTCGGGGTTGGAGAATGGTTCCGGTGTTTTCATCGGGAATGTTCTAGAAGGTTCCGGAATGTCCGGCACTCCGAAGAGGAAGGGTACATGAATGTGTCATAACAAGTTGGAATGATTGCAGCATGTACTAGGTGTCATCGCTGAGCAAAATAAAGGGATAAATCAAATCCTACTTTGAAAAAGTCAAACGCCAATTTGAAAAGTCAAACGGCTATTTTGTGAGGTGGAGGGAGAGTAGGAAACCTACTTGGGGAGGAGTTCCCTCCACCGCCGGCCCACTTGGAGACCGAGTTGGGGAGGGACTCCCCTCCCCTTGGCGCTCCCCTCCACCTATATAAGGAGGGGCAGGGCTGCCCCTCCAAGACACAACACCACGCCCCTCTAAACCCTAACCCTAACCCTAGCCGCCGCCCACCATAGCCGCCGCCGCCTAGGGCAAGCCGCCACCGCCTAGGAAAACCCTAGCCGCCGGCCTTGCTCCTCCTTGGTGCGTCTAAACCCTAGATCGCCGAGGCTCACTCTCATAATCCACCATACTCGCTCCGGCTTAAGGCGAAGCCCTGCGAGATCTCCCCTCTACTTCCGGTACCACGCCGTTGTGCTGCAGGAATCGCGAGGAGAGTGCTACAACCTCCGCTGCCTGCTGGAACAAGGGAGAGGAAGGTCTTCGTCGAGTACCGAACATGTGACCGACTGCGTAAGCGCTGCCGGAACGCAGCGCCGGAAGGATCGTCTACGCGATCTTGAGATCGGCAAGAGTACGACTACATCACCCACGAGAATCCGCTCTCGTTAAACACTTTGGAATCTTCGAGGGTGAGTTATTCCATCGACTCGTTGCTACAATCTAGTAGATAGATCTTGGCTTGTTTGTTTGTATGCGGTAGAAATTTTTTGTTTTACATGCTACGAAACCCAACAAAACATCCATGTCTATTTATTTATAGACCCAAATACGACTGTAAGGTCTTGTACCTTTCTAGAGGGTCTTTCAAGTTCAAAGCTTGATCTCTCGTATATGGAACTATCACGGATTTTATTGCTTCAAGCCATTTGACGGAGTCAGGGCCCATCATCGCTTCTTTGCATGTAGTCGGATCATTATTGTTAAATAATGATTTAACTCTCAAATCTTGGTATTTGATTGTTTACCCGACCTACTTGTTTCAATAGGAACTTAGATCTCCGTGACCACAACCTTTGAGGCACATGAGCCATGAGCATTGTTGTTGCCTCCGGAACACTTTTCGGCGCTGCGCAACTTTGCACATATAGCTAAGGTTCTTTTAACCTTATCAAAGTTCTATTGTCCTCCCACTTAACTTTTCACGAAAAATTCCTTCTCTAAGAAACTTGATGATTTAAGCGACAAACATTTTTTTTCTCCGATGGTATGGAGGAACAGTTATTCGAAATAACATACAAAGACAGTTCATCCGACTTTGGTTGCAAACATCTTTCTTATGCATAGCATACCAATGTTTAAGAAAGGACAACTTGGGTTTTATCCCAAACCATAACTTTATATGGTGTCAATTCAACGGATTATGATGGAGCTCTTTTCAGTGGAAAAACGGTAGTCTCTAGAGCTTTTAATCTTTCAAATATAATGACAGTTTTATAAATTACACCTTTCATCTTACCATGTCAAACAAGGTTTAATTACATATCCCGAACGCTCCATACTCTTATGGTGTTTCAGAAAATGCAAATCCATGGAGTGATTCCTTAAATCTTAGGTATTATGCTAAACTTGTAACTCAAATATCTTCCTTTATGATCTTATCATAAACTATTTATATTCTTGTTACAATGATTTTGCACTTCATCTTGAAAATCTTTGAACTTTTCAAATGTTTCATACTTCATCCTTATTAAGTAAATATTCATATATTCACTCAAATTCAGAGAAAACATATGAAGTTGAAATCCATCGCTCTTGACTACACATAATGGACTTCATACAACAATATGTACAAGTTCCAATAAGCTAGTCATTCGTTCCCTTTTGGCCTATGAACGAAGTTTTAATTATCTCTAGGAAAGTTTAACAAGCGTCATTTGATCAAAAATCAAAAGACTCCAAAATTCCATCCATATGGAGTTTTTTCATGTTTTCTTTCCAATATAATTTAAACGGCGACGTCACTTCCTAAGTGATCTTTCAATCAATTGTCTTTAGACATTTTTAGCACTTATTTTATGGATGTGATTTATCCAACTAGATTTGTAAATCATCCATCTTTTATGGATTATGGAAATTATTTGAACAACCCTTTTGTTCTCATAATACCTGATAAAACAAATCTTGAAGGCAAGCTTTGATGTTTAACGAGCAACACAATAACCCTTTATTTGTTCTCAATGAACATTATCACATATTCTTTTGTTAGTTACTTAGGACATTGTAGTTCATGAATTGTGTTGTTTTGTATGACGATTCACACCAACAAATTCAGTATCCAATACTTAAGAACCACATTATTTAACAAGCAAAGAATACAGCCATAACACGTATATCCTCTTTATACCCAAACTGAACAATTCTAGTCTTTTCTTTTCTGCCATATATTTATGAGATTCTCTTTCAGTATTTCTTTTCTGTTTGAAAGAATCTATCAACATCAATAGTGGAGCCATATACATGACACATAGTCCAAAGCATGTATATTAAAATACCAATGTCTTTGGACTTGCACTTTGAAGTAGATCACCATCATCAAATGTTTGGTGTTCTTTCAAATTCCTTTCTTTAGTAATCTCTTGGTGTAGTAAAAAATTTACCTACATCAAATATTCATCCTTCTCATGGAATTATTCATGATCAAGCTACTTTAGCTTATAACGGTGAATCGCGAGTATAATGTTGCTCTCCAAAACCTTTTGGAGGTTTAGGACAACTAGTGTCTCCAACCTTTTGCAAATTCTCATCAAATATGAGAACATGACTTTTGCCATATTATACTCTATCACGTTGCAACCAAAACTTTGTTTCAAATATCACAATATCTTCCACACATCATGGTTTCTGAAACAACTCTTTTAGATCCTAGATAACCTTGATATTAAGACAATCCTTTGAATATCAAGAATCATGGAGACAAACATGATACTCATATACTAACACTTGGAATTGTCACTCTTGATTTAATACCAATTATTAAACTTCATGGAGTAACCGGAACTTACTGAAAGTTTGTAATAGGACTTTTAAACTTTAGATTAACACTTCAAAACAATACGATACCAGTTCGTAAAGTAACTAACCAGAATTCTATAGTTCTATCATCTCAATTAAAACTAAGGTGGTAAATGGATGCCAATGACTACAACAACTATGCAAATTCACTTTGATTTAATTTATGATAAATAGTGTTCAACTTTTAATCATATTGCCGTTGAACTCCCACTCAAAACAATATCCCTCACATTGTTTTAGTGATCACACGAACCAAATCCACCACATCAAAACCGATCATCACGAGAGTTGATGTAGCTTCAATGGAGAACAATCAACATGTTCATCATATCTACTATATGACTCATGCTTTACCTTTCGGTGATCCGTGTTCCGAGACCATGTCTGTACATGCTAGGCTCGTCATGATCAAACCTTAGCTTCCGCATGAGCAAATCTGGCTTGCTCACGTTGTATACACTCGCAGAATCTAACACACCCGATCATCACGTGGTTCTTCGAAACAACGAGCTTTAGCAACGGTGCTTACTAAGGATGAACACTTTAAAACTTGAAATTGTGTGCTTGAGGGATCATCCTATAATGCTATCGTCGTGAACTAAGCAATACAAGATGCATAAAAGGATTAACATCACATGCAATTCATAATATGTGATATAGGCCTTTCTTCTTCGTGCTTCCGATCTCCATCTTCAAGCATGAACATAATCTCCATCATCACCGGCATTGCATCAAGGTCAATGACGCCGCTCCATGGTTGTCGTCCACCATCTTCAACTATTACAACTACTTTGAATAGACACGCGGGTCTTAACAGAATTTAAAGACAACCATATGGCTCCTGCCGGTTGCCAACTTACAACAAGGAACATTGCATACATCAAATATAATCACAATCATGGCCATATCACATCACAGCACACCCCTGCAAAACAAAGTTAGACGCCTCTAATTTTCTTTGCATATTTTACGTGGTTTGGGGCTTTCAATAAGTGTCGCTCTAACTTACGAACAGGAACCACAACGTTGATGCTTGAACTATCAAGTGCCCGTTGTAAATTGGATCTATACTATGATGGGAGAGACAGACGCCCGCAAAGCCACTTATGCAATACAAGTTGCATGTTGAGCGTGGAGCAAGTCTCATGAAAACGATGTCATGTAAGGTTAGCCCGGACCGCTTCATCCCATCATACCGCAAGATGCAAAGTACACAAGAAGCAATTGATAATAAAAGCACCACCGCCCACAATGACCATTGTGTTCTACTCGTGCAACAGAGCTACATATAGACACGGCTCTGATACCACTGTAGGGGTTCGTAGCATGGAAAACAAAAAATTTCTACCGCATGAACACACAATCAAGATCTAATCTATGATCAAGCCAAGATCTATCTACTAGATTGTAGCAACGAGTCGATGGAATACTAACCCTCGAAGATCCAAAGCGGTTAACGAGAGCAGATTCTCGTGGGTGATGTAGTCGTACACTTGCCGATCTCAAGATTGCATAGACGATCCTTCCGGCGCTGCGTTCCGGAAGCGCTCCCGCAGTCGGTCACACGTTTGGTACTTGATGAAGACCTTCATCTCCCTTGTTCCAGCAGGCAACGGAGGTTGTAGCACTCTCCTCGTGATTCCGGCAGCACGACGGCGTGGTACTGGAAGTAGAGGGGAGATCGCTGTCATCGTCGGGGTCGCCGTAATTGAACCTTGAAGGCTGAGTACGCGTGGGCTGGACTTGAGGGTAGCGCAGACGGGGGTTAGAGTCGGCGGCAGTGTCATGGGCCATGACGCTCTGGAGAGTCCGACCGCGCCACCATAGCCGACGGCCGGCCTCGTTGAAGTTAGGAGGAGGTGGGCCGTCCTCCTCGTGCCTGGCGAGCGCCCTCTCACGCTGATCCACGAAGAAGGCTTCCCAAGTAGGGAAATAGTCGGGATGCCATCTGGGATTCCTCCGCTGCTCCGGCATGAGCTCGAAGTAGTAGTGGTTCGTGATGGCCATCCGGCGCGCCACACCTAGAGGGACAGGAGGAACCGGCACGCCTCCGGCGCTCAGCATCCATCCGACGGGAACACAGTAGCCCGGCGGGCAGGGGTAGTTCGAGGCGCAAAGCGCCTCCGCCTCCCTGGGGGTTAGTGCTATGGTGGAAGCCATGGGAAAGAGTGATGAGGCTGCAGATATGAGTCTAGAGATGTGCAATGACAATGGAGGCCAACCCTACATATATATATAGTGAACTGGCGGGAAGAACTGGAGGGAAGAACTGGCGGGAAAAAATGGCGGGAAGAAAAATGGCGGGAGAAAATGGCGGGAAGAAAAATAGCAGGAAAAAATGGCGGGAAAAAATATGGAGGGAAGAAATAGAAGGAAGAAAATGGATCATTTAATACATATACTGTTAACAGAAGAAATATGACATTGTTCTAAAAATGGGACGGTTGGAGGGATTTCAGGCTGGGCCAGGCAGCACTAATGATAGGGGTGAGTGTCGACATTATGTCGTGCGGCATGTACCTTGTCCCGGATGGTGTCACCAACCGGGACTAAAGATGAACCTTTAGTCCCGGTTGGAGACACCAACCGGGACAAAACACGAGTCAGCACTAATAATAGTGGTGAGTGTCGACATTATTTCGTAAGTGTCGACACTATGTCGAGCTGCTTGTACTATAAATAGGCATCCTTGTGAGTCCAGTCCTCCAGCCAATTTGAGGCATCTCCGAGATGGTTTTCGAGAGCAGGGACACCACTACGGCCAGTTTCAGGGAGATGCCGACGGAGCCCGGTCCTCCGGCATCTCCGAGAAACTGGTCATAGAGGCACTCCCTATTATGTGAAATTAGTTAGCTCCCAGGTGTATTGATCTAGTTAGAGAAGTTACAAGCTGCAAGATGGTTTTCGAGAGCAGGGACACCACTACGGCCAGTTTTAGGGAGATGCCGACGGAGCCCAGTCCTCCGGCATCTCCAAGAAACTGGTCATAGAGGCACTCCCTAATATGTGATCGCGCGCGTTTGGAGATCAGATCTTAATGGTAAGTACGAATCGGGACAACTTCTTCTCATAGTCCTAGTCCATCCACAAAACAAGACTAACACTCAAGACATTTATTAATATTAAAAACATGAACTAGAGTTACATAATATGAGCATGAACTTCTTGGCATATGTCCTTCCTTATGATCGCTTCAGACGTAACCATGGAGCATCTTCTTTACTTAACGGAATGTTTGGGTCAGTTTTCACTGTGAAGGGCGGAATTTCATCAAACTTATTATAATCTTCTGACATGTCTGTCTTGTCCTCGATTTCCACGATGTTTCTTTTCCCTGAAAGAACTATGTGACGCTTTGGCTCATCATATGATGTATTCGTTTGCATATTTTTTCTTTTTTTTGGTCTGGAGGACATGTCCTTCACATAGAAAACCTGAGCCACATCATTGGCTAGGATGAATGGTTCGTCTAAGTTCTTGTCTACCTTCATAAGATTGTTGAGATCCACCGTTATCATTCCGTACTTCTTGTCTACCTCAACCCCTCCTCCTGTTAGCTTGACCCATTTGCATCGAAACAAGGGGACCTTAAAATTAGGTCCATAGTCAAGTTCCCATATCTCCTCTATGAACCCATAATACGTGGTCTTCTGCCCATTGTCTTCTGCTGCATCGAAGCGGACACCACTATTTTGGTTGGTGCTCTTTTTATCTTGGCCTATCGTGTAAAATGTATTCCCATTTATCTCGTACCCTTGGAAAGTACATACAGTCGAAGATGGTGTCCTGGCCAACAAGTACAGCTGATCCCCAACAGTGGTGTTATTCGTGAGAAGTCTTTACAGCCAGCCGCCAAAACTCGCCATGTGTTCACTTATAATCCATTCATCAGACTGCCCCGGGTGTTTGAGGCGTATTAAATTCTTGTGTTCATTGATATACGGGGAAACCAAGATAGATCTTTGTAAAACCGTGTAGTGTGCTTGATTGGGAGAATGCCCGTCCCTACATATCATTGCTTTACATCCTAGGGTGCCTTTTCACGCAGTCTCCCCTCATGTCGTGATTCTGGAACACCAATCGCCTTAAGGTCAGGAATAAAATCAACACAGAACTCAATGACCTCCTCTGTTACATAGCCCTTGGAGATGCTTCCTTCTGGCCTAGCACGATTATGAACATATTTCTTTAAGACTCCCATGTACCTCTCAAAGGGGAACATATTGTGTAGAAATACAGGACCGAAAATGGCAATCTCTTCTACTAGGTGAACCAGGAGATGCGTCATAATATTGAAGAAGGATGGTGGGAACACCAACTCAAAGCTGACAAGACATTGGGCCACATCTGTTTGTAACCCTGGTAGGCTTTCTGGATCGATTACCTGCTGAGATATTGCATTGAGGAATGCACATAGCTTCACAATGGGTACTCGAACATTTTCAGGTAGAAGCCCCCTCAATGCAATCGGAAGCAATTGTGTCATAATCACGTGGCAGTCATGAGACTTCAGGTTTTGGAATTTTTTCTCTGCCATATTTATTATTCCCTTTATATTCGACGAGAAGCCAGACGGGACCTTGATACTGCTCAGACATTCCAAAAAGATTTCCTTCTCTACTTTGGTAAGAGCGTAGCTGGCAGGAGTTAAGTGGCATCGTTTACCCTTCTCGTTCTCAGGATGCATAGGCTCTTCAGGGGCTTTCAGACGTTGCTGGTCCTGTCGTGCTTCCGGTGTATCTTTTGTCTTCCCATACACTCCTAGAAAGCCTAGCAGGTTCACGCAAACATTCTTCGTCACGTGCATCACGTCGATTGAAGAGCGCTCTAAGACTTTCCAATAGGGTAGGTCCCAAAATATAGATTGCTTCTTCCACATGGGCGCGTGTCCGGCATCGTCATTCGGAACAGATAGACTGCCAGGATCTTTTCCAAAGATTACTTCTAGGTCCTTGACCATACCAAATACCTCACCGGTACGGAGGACAGGCTTCCTCCGGGGTTCTGCCAGACGTTTGAAATGCTTGCCTTTCTTTCTTACTGGATGCAGGTTCGGAAGAAATCGGCGATACCCTAGGTACACAACCTTCTTACATTTATCCAAATATACACTTTCAGTCTCATCTAAACAGTGTGTGCATGCATTGTATCCCTTGTTTATCTGCCCTGAAATGTTACTAAGAGCGAGCCAATCATTGATGGTTACGAAAAGCAATGCTCATAGGTCAAATGGCTCCCCTTTGTGCTCATCCCACATACGTACACCTGGTTTGGCCCACAACTGTAAAAGTTCTTCAACTAATGGCCTTAGGTACACATCAATGTCGTTGCCGGGTTGCCTCGGGCCTTGGATGAGCACTGGCATCATAATGAACTTCCTCTTCATAAACAACCAAGGAGGAAGGTTATAGATACATAGAGTCACAGGCCAGGTGCTGTGACTGCAGCTCTTCTCACCAAAAGGATTCATGCCGTCTGTACTTAGAGCAAACCTTAAGTTCCTTGCGTCATGTGCGAAGTCCAGGTACTCCCGCTCGACTTTTCTCCACTGTGACCCATCAGCGGGGTGTCTCAACATCGCGTCTTTCTTACGGTCTTCCATGTGCCATCGCAACAACTTGGCATGCTCTTTATTTCTGAAGAGACGTTTTAACCGTGGTATTATAGGAGCATACCACATAACCTTGGCGGGAACCTTCTTCCTAGGGGCCTCGCCCTCAACATCGCCAGGATCGTCTCGTCTGATCTTATACCGCAGTGCAGTGCATACCGGGCATGCATCCAAATTCTCGTACTTCTCACCGCGGTAGAGGATGCAGTCATTAATGCAGGCATGTATCTTCTGCACATCTAATCCTAGAGGGCAGACAACCTTATTTGCTTGGTATGTACTGTCGGGCAACTCATTATTTCTTGGAAGAAGATTCTTCATTTTTACCAACAACTTTGAAAATGCGCTGTCAGTCACACCGTTCTCTGCCTTCCATTGCAGCAAATCCAGTGTGGTACCTAGCTTTTTGTGGCCATCTTCGCAAGTTGGATACAACAATGTTTTGTGATCCTTTAACATCTGCTCCAGCTTCTCCTTCTCCTTTTCAGTTTCACATTCTTCCTTTGCATCAGTAATGGCCTGACCAAGATCGTCATCAGCGGGCCCATCTGCTCCCTCTTGATCTTCATTATCTACCCCCGTTGCAGTATCATCATATTCAGGATACATATTATGATAGTTGTCATCATCCTCTTCTTCTTCATTGTCTTCCATCACAACCCCTTTTTCTCCGTGCTTGGTCCAACAATTATAGCTGGGCATGAAACCGGATCGAAGCAGGTGGGCGTGAATGGTTCTGGTATTTGAGTAGTATTTCTTGTTCTGACAGTGAACACACGGACAACACATAAAACCATTGTGACCACGGTTTGCATTAGCCACAACGATGAAATTTTGGAGGCCCGTAATGTACTCGGAAGTGCGGCGGTCACCGTACATCCACTGTCAGTTCATCTGCATTAATATGTAGTATATATCAAAAATTAATAGGAAGATGACCATTTATATATATAGTACATCAATGACACATGAAAGGATAGTTGCCGACCTCGACCGAGAAGGAAAGAGCAACGAGAAAACTTATTTTGAGCTCTCGGGCATTTCACCGAACACCTCTTGTGCATATGAAAAAAACACAAACTAGCACTCTTCACACCCTCTTGCTAGGCTCCAAAATGAGATAGTGAAAAAATGGAAGAGTGGGGTGTGGGCTGCGGTGTCTTATATAGCCCCCCCCCCCCCCCCTTTAACACCGGTTCAAGCCACGAACCGGTGTTAAAGGAGGGCTGCGCGGGCCACTGTTGCAGGGTCCTTTAACACCGATTCGTGGCACGAACCGGTGTTAAAGGGGGGCTCCTTTTTGCCGCAAGGGCCACGCTGGTACGGCCCCCCCTTTAACACCGGTTCGTAGAAGAACCGGTGTTAAAGCCCTTTTTCTGGATCAACAAAAGGCCTCGTTTCCACTAGTGGGTGTAGATGAAAGAAAGGGATCGTTGTGTACATTATATTAGAAAAAAAAGAGAACATTTGCCCTTTGTGATTACAAAAATAAAGACCAAAATACAAAATGAACATTTGCCTATGTGATAAAAAAAATACCAAAATGCAAAATAGTTGTACACACCATGTCGGTGTGCGGATTTGGGAGATTAGCGAAACAGTCCTTATACACCAATCACAGTGAGAAAGAGACATGTATGCTCTCCCAGATCATATCATTGTTCAAGATATTTGATTTTGGTAGATTGCTCCCCACATATACCATGTGGTGATAGTTGAACACGGAAAACGCATCATAAAGAGGTGTAATTCCAAAGCCGTGTGGTACTAATAATGATTTGAACTTTCGTCATACGTTACCAGCTATTTCCGTCTGCTGTTACATAGCTACTATTGGGCTGCAGCCCGAGATATACTTGCAGGCCATATAAGCCTTGTGAACTAATCGATCCATTGGTAGTTAAATCGTTCTTCCCTTTTTAGTTTTATATAGTCAACGGTAGGTACAGTATTTCATCCCGATTATATACCCTAAAAAAAGAAATATGTACACAACGGGAATGCTCACTGTTTTGGTCGTTCTCATAGGCAAACAAGGACAAGAATGCACATATGGACGTTGAGAACCCTGACCTTGCCGCTATACCACAGGCTGACGAAGCAAGAAAGCTTTGGCTAACATCTGTCAGAGCATGCAACCCTTGCAGGATCCTCCCCATCTCGGGCTATGTGGGCCGTGTTCTGTAGGTCGGATTCTCGTTTCTCGTATAGGAAAACATAATTTGGTGTTTGTTATGCTGCATCGCACCGGATTTCTCAATAGCATGAGCTTTAAAACGGTACAAAAGTTGGTTCGCTGGAACACCGATTTTGGGTGTTTTTGCGGGGACCGGATCGCATGAACTTTAAAACGGGCAAAATGTGATCGATTTTTCTCCGTGGGTACCGGCAATTGGCTCTTGGTGTGCACGCCCCTTTATTGATTACCATTGCTAATTTCGTCCTTATCCCCTCCTCTACGAGCTCGTGAGGTATCCATGGTCGCTGTCATCGTTGCAACAAGAGGAGGCCATGGCGGCGCCCGAGCGGAAGCAGGAGGCATCCCGGCGGCGCCAATGACGAGTGACGTGTCGCCCGAGATGGGATGACCCTGCCGCGCGCGAGGATGGACCGATACATCTCGACGAGCACCTTCTCGTCGTACTCCTTGGGCGAGCGTGGGCGCACGAAGGGCTCGGTGCCGGTGCAGTGCCGGAGGGGCGGGCGGCACTGCGCGGCGATCGCGTCGAGGCGGTCATACCTGCGGAGCTCGACCGTGGCAAGAGGTGGACGGTGCTGCACAGCGGTCGCGTCGAGGCGGTCGTACCCGCGGAGCTCAGCCAATTCCAGCCCACCGGAGGAGACGTCGGCGATATCCGCCGCAACAGCTAAATCGTGACCAACAGACAGAGTGACGAGGAGGGGTTCATGGCCTCTGCTTGTGCTCACTACTACCCCGGCGACGGCCTTTATTTAGCATTCCATCCATTAGCTACTACGATACCTACTACGCCGGTGATGAAGGACAGTCAGTCCGAAGCTAGATCTGAGATCGATACTCCTTCTATCCCAGTTTATAAGGCTGGTCCTAGTGGTAGTATCATACTACTAGTATCATGCATATGATACTAGTGCATGATATTATGTCTCTAGTGCATTGTATCATATAGTAGTATCATAGTAGTGGTATATTTATTGATTTGTAGAATCTCTATGTAAAATGTGTGTACAAGATTTACTTGTCATTATGATTTCTAATTTTACGTGCTATGATACGGTATCTACTTATGATACACTAATCACCTCTCTCTTCATTAATTATGGAGCCACATCAGATTTTTGCCAAGTTGGCATGCATGATACACCTTATGATACTAGCACTAGGACCAGCCTAAGACTTACGCGTATACCTAGGTTGTCCGCATGAGCTATATACTATGAATTATATAATAAAAAAGTTATACCATTAGAAAATATAACATTTGAAGTTTCTAATAATATAGTTTTTATCATATGTATCTCATGCTAAATTGGTTAATTTGTCAATCTAGAAATACGGGTAAGTCTTATAAACCGAGACGGAGAAAGTATGAAATTTGAATAATCTAAAGTAGCATAGACAACGAAGAGTGCGGGGCGACCGCACGTCAAGCTCCAGGCAAGCAATTGCTCCTCCCTGCCATGCAGCTCACCGCCGTCGTGCTCACCTTGGTCGTGCTGATATTCTTGTTGGGCACCATTAGCTCTGGCGGCAATAGGCAGCGGATACACAGAACATCGAGTCAGATCAATACTAAGGTTAGGGGTGATTAGAGCTAAGAAAACACTCAGACATAGGGGAAACAAACACGGGAATTTTGCCTCTAAAGACTAAAAGCAGACTACCAAACGCTGAGTCGCTTTTCTGCCGATTGTTTTAATAGTATCAATGTGGGCTACCAAATAAGAGGAAGAATTTGATCCAGAGCCTGATTTGCGCGTGCAGTCCCCACGCGTACAAGTTGCACACACCCATGGTGTTCATCTACTTCCACTCCCTTAATGAGTCCAAGACCTTTTAACTCTTTGTTGCTTTAACTTATGTGTTCATGGGAATATCCAGGGTAAATAAAAGCCAAGGTTCTGCGAGTTGTGCCCTAGATGCATCTGGTTATACCTATATGCTACTACCTCCATTCCACAAAATTAGGCGTATAAATGTTTTTAAAGTCAAACACTATCATGTATGAGCAATGTTATTGAGAAAAGTATTAACAATTATAATATCAAATCTATATCATTAGATACATTATAAAATATATTTTCATAATGTGTCCATATAGTACTATAATAATGGATGGCTTTTTTATAAACTTGGTCAAACTTGAAACGGTTTGATCAAGTAGTACTAAAGTGGGAATATGCAAGTTCTGTTTTATGCCATGGTTTGTCTTTGTTGTACTTTTTTTTTTTGCCAAATTTCACCAATCTATTAATAATCATCAAAAACAATAGAAAGAGTACCAAAAATATTAAAAACTACAAATAGATCAATGGACCACCTAGCGACAACTACAGATACTAGCACGATCGAAGATGCACCGCCGTCCTCGCCCCTCTAATATCAAATCTGAACACGGCTTGTCATAGTAGAGCTTGTCGAAGTAGACAGACAAGAAGTTGTCATGCTAAGCTCCTAAAAAACCAGTGCACCAGAGTAGCTACCTTTGCCGAAGATGAGAACCATAGATAGAAAGAGAATGACCTCAAACAACATGAATAAATATGAAAAACGATCGGATCCCAAGTCATCCGCTATACAGAACTCTCCACACGCCCTCCATCGATGCTATACGCACCGCCCAAGCAAGGATACGGCGTAAAGTATTTTATTATGATTTCGAGATGTAGCCGTCGTCTCAACGTCCAAAACAAAAATAGGCTAAAACAAGAACTAGAACCCAGCTTGTTATGATCTATGTTTGGTGAGTTTGTCGAGGGATGCTATTTTTTTCCTATAGTCGTGGAGTAGATAAAAGAAAGCGATCGTCGTGGGAAAAAGAGGATATTTTCCCTATATGATACAAAATGAAAGACCAAAATACAAAATAGCTGTACACACCATGTCGGTGTGCAGATTTGAGAGATTACCGCAACAGTTCTTAACACCATCACAGTGAGAAAGAGACATGTATGCTCTCCCAGATCATATCACTGTTCAAGATATTTGGTTTTGTAGATTTGCTCACCACATATACCATGCGGTGATAGCTGAACACGAAAGCTCATTATAAAGTGGTCTAATTCTACTTATCAAAGCCGTGTGGTACTAATGATTTGAACTTTCGTCTAAAACGTTACCAGCTACGTACGTACTTTCGTCAGCCGTTACATAGCTATTGGGCTGCAGCCCGATATACTTGCAGGCCAAATAAGTTGTGTGAATTAATCGATCCATTGGGTAGTTAAATAAATAGTTTTGTTTTTTTTAGTTTTGGTCAAAGGTAGGTACAGTATTTCATCCTGATTATCCTAAAACAAAAAAAAATTATTTCATCCTGATCCTCACGGGGATCCTCGCTGTTTCGGTCGTGCTCACACGAAGGAAGCCGGCAAGAGGATCGATCGAGACAAGGACAAGAATGCATATCGGCATCGAGAACCCTGACCTCGCCGCTACCTGGAGCGCTCTCATTTCTCCCCCCTCAACTCTCTGTCTCTTGGCTACAGTACTTGAGGGCTCTCTTCTGTGTCCCAGGCCGCGCCGAAGCCCTCCTCGGGGTTGTGGATGTTGTTTACGTTGACGCCGGCATTGGAGTTGGTTGGATAGAGGATGTCGTTGGTATTGACGCCGGTGTTGGCATTTGCGTTAGCGTTGGCGGGGTTGGGGATGGCGTTGGTGTTCCCGCTAGTCGCCATGTACACGCTGGCAGGAGTGACCATCGCCATAAATGCGACTTCCGCGAAGTCACCGTCTGACCCGTAGTCGAGGACATGAAACAGTGTGTCGTGCTCCTGATCGAAGTCGTTCACGTTGGAGACTAACATGATCGACCCGGCGTCGGAGTCTAGGGTGATTGAGTTTGTGTCCTCGTCGGGTTGGCCGCCGTCTGCAAGTTTGGGATCCGCGATGATGATAGGAGGATCATTGGTGGGGTTGCCCTTGAAGGATGCGAGGTTGACGGAGTTGGGGCTTCGGACGCTTTCCCTTGCCTCCATGGGTTCAGCGGCCGTGGTGTAGCCGACGAAGGCATTCACTACTAGAGAAAAGGCTATAGGAGACATGCTTATACGAGGCACATTTAGACCATATGCGCCTCCTATAAAATAGGCGAGGCACACTCCTTCTCCATGCGCCTCTAGTATAAAATTAGGCGAGGCGCATATGATAAGAATGCGCCTCCTATAATCCCTATACGGACGAAATCTAGCAGCCACATATTATGCGAGGCGCATTCTAGTCATATGCGCCTCCTATATATCAGATAGGCGAGGCGCATATAGACAGAATGCGCCTCGCATAATCTGTGTGGGTCCGCGTGTTGGTAGGTGCACGAATATGCGAGGCGCATATTGTTATATGCGCCTCCTATATTTGATAATATGTGAGGCGCATATTAACTCCTGCGGGCCCGGACGGTGGTAGGTGGCCGCATATGCAAGACGCATATTGCTATATGCGCCTCCTATAGTTTGAATTATAGGAGGCGCATATTGTGCAATATGCGTCTCGCATAACCTGGCACCACTTTTTTTCAGCTTTTTGCACGTGGAGGCAACTACCACCCCACTCACTTGTCTCACTTCTTTCTCCTTCATCAAGAACTGTCGTGTGTGTGACCTACTATTATGCATCGAAACATTTTAAATATTTGAATATTTTAAATATTGTGTGACCTACTTTCAATATTTTAAATATTGTCGTGTGTGTGACCTACTTTCAATATTTGAATATTTTAAATATTTCTAGTATATTTTATAGTTTATATTGTGTTTGAAAAATATTTTATATGAAAAATAGCCCTTAAAAAAGTTTCCAAAAAAAATTGCCACAAAGATTTGAACTTGAGTGGCGGGACTCAGAATAGGACAAGGCATATAACCAGTGGGCCACTGTGTGTTTCTTAACAAAACCAGCGCACTGCGTATTTAATTAGGTCCATAGATTATATAAGGCGCATTACGGACATACACGTCTCGCGTAATATGTTAGTACATCATTAATCGTAATCGTGGTGCACGCGGCTCCATCCCGTCCTTGGATCCAGCTGTGCTGTTGGTGTTATCCTCCTTCCTCCCCGCACCTGTACGCTCCTCCCCACCTCCGTCCACCACACCGTCGATGCATCGCTCCTCCATGTCGCCGCCAGGCTATCCCTCTCGGGCGGACGCCGCAGCCCCTACCCCCACTGCGGCGGCCGGTTCCTCATCCAGTACGACGACGGCCGGTCGTTCAGGCCCCGCAACCCGCGCTTCGTCGGCCACCGCGGCTCCCTCAACTTCGACCTCGACGGCTACTAATCCCTTGCAACGGGCGACCTCTGCATGGTCGGCACGGGCGCCGGCCGCTCCGCCGAAGGCGCATCCGTCGCGCTCCTCCCCGCCGTGCTCCATCTAACAGCGCCCGCTCCATCTACCCGCAGGTGATCGAGATCCCCAAGGGCAGCAAGGTCAAGTACGAGCTGGACAAGAAGACGGGGCTCATCAAGGTGGACCGCGTGCTCTACTCCTCGGTCGTCTACCCGCACAACTACGGATTCATCCCGCGCACGCTCTGCGACGACAGCGACCCCATCGACGTCCTCGTCATCATGCAGGAGCCTGTCGTCCCAGGATGCTTCCTCAGGGCCAAGGCCATCGGACTCATGCTCATGATCGACCAGGTATGTTACTGTATGATTGTCCCCCCCCCCCCCCCCAACTTTCCTCTGTTTTCTTGCCGGTTTGTGAACGACCAGGGCGAGGCCGACGACAAGATCATCGCCGTCTGCGCCGACGACCCCGAGTACAGGCACTTCAACGACATCAAGGAGCTGCCCCCTCACCGCCTCGCCGAGATCAGACGATTCTTCGAGGACTGTATCCTTGTTACTCTTCTTATTGCTGAATTTCTCTTCTGTTCGCTAGCATTATGATTCGCCTCCCTGACTGAAACCTCTGACAGAGGGGAGTTTCATCTATTTGAGCATTATTATTCTACTTGCCGGTTGCGAGTTTCCTCCTACTAAATGTAGATCTTGTAGTAGCAAAAGGAAAGTTCTGACAGAGTATATTAACAAAAACTAGCAGTTCTGAGTCCCTGACTAGAAATTCTGACAGAGTGGTAACTGTACATCTTGCAGCAAGTAGGGAATTAGTACTACTATAATCTTCACTTCTTTGGTCGGATGTGTTTCCTTAATTAGATTCTTCAGACAAGAAGAACGAGAACAAGGAGGTTGCCGTGAACGACTTCCTGCCTTCAGAAGACGCCTACGAGGCCATCCAGCACTCCATGTCAGTATATGATCTTTTGGTTCATTTCAAAGATCGATCTATTCGAGTTGATACCGCAATGATCCGTCCGCTTCCCCAACCCCAACGCCAACCTCACCAGCCCCTTCGTCACCGGCCACCTCGAAACCACCGCCCCATCCCCCCGCGGGCGCCATCTTCGAGCCCGTCGCCCTCCTCGCCTACCCTGAGCAGCGCTACGCCTACGACAAGAGAGCATCCTACACCCAGCCGCCGGCCGACGGGCGTGGCGCGCTCCAGCTGTTCGATGTCAAGAAGGTACCTGAAGCTCTTCTTGTCGAGCACTATGATTGTCGTTCTCGCATTGCATGACCCCTCTGGTGCTGAACTTTGAGGCTCTTTTCAAGAACAGCAACAAACAGACTGTTCATTTCTCAGGTGGTGGCTGGCTTGAGGTGAATGAAGTTATGGTCGGCATCATCACTATGATAACATTTCTTAGTATATTGAATAAAGATGGGTTCCTTGGCGTGATTGGCAGCTGGTGGTCCGGGCGGTGATCCAGGCGCGGGGTGTGGCGGCGCTGCTAAACCCTGCCTACACGTAGGGGGAATTCGAGTTCTACCTCTGTGACTCGGAGGCTCGGCTCCTGGTCACCAACGCGGAGGGGAACGCGGCCGCGCAGGCCGCCACGTCCAAGCTGGGACTCGTCCACGCCGCGTCTAAGATGCCCAAGAAGGTGTACATTGTCGACAACCTGCCTAAGACAGCCACGGGCAAGATCCAGCGCCGCATCGTCTAACGAGCTGCTGCTGAGATCACTTCGCACTTTTTTTGCCTACATGGTCTGACCATACTCAAGTAATATATGATCTAACAATACAATGTGAACTGGGTTCCGATTTGCTAGAATATTGTGAACTACAACTCTCAGTAGTCAAAGCTATGATGTGTAGACTGACTGCATAGCTAGAGTTTCTCATGAAGATGGCCTGGTGGTGATTTGGATCTTTCTTCATGAGCTGAGGTATGTCCCAAGTGACTTGCATATTCCGTACCACTGAGTTTCTTCATAAATTGCTCTGTTTTAATGTTTGTTAAGATAATCGTTCTGTTCCCCTATAGTGCAAGTATTTGAGATAATAATTAGTGCTCGGGTCCTTGAAATTTTGCAGGCAGCACTTGTTGGATGCTGACTATAGGGTGAGTGGTCTATGGTTCATTGCCTAATTGTATGATTACACACATAAAATGTAATCCAAATTAGTATCAAAAGTGACACGACTTTAAATCTGTTTCCTTTTCCAGGCTATTGATGTTCTAAATGGTATAGCTTGGGATAAAGAAAACCAGAGATTGTTTGGTCAGTTGTTTTACAAATGAAGAAAACCAGGATGCATCGGGGAAACGAGTTGGAAGCCCAAGACCACCAACAAAGAGCCAACGACAAGATCCACCTCATCGAATGCAAGATCGCCGTTAGGGAGCCCCAACTTTTTCTGGGAACCCGAAGATTGTTAAAACCAAAGAAGATTGTTAAAACCAAAGACGACGATGCCCAATCCCAATGTCTCCTTAATGGAATGCCAAGACCCCGTTTGTGGCACAAACACTTCGTGTTGTGTGAGAACTTGACACTTGTTGATTCAACTTGATGTATGAACTCGTATGTCGTGATTGATGTGTAATGTATTGTATTCATGTTGGTTCTATTATGCTTTGGCCAATTGCAAGTTTCTGAAAAATTCTGTGTTGCTTATACTGTATTATATACTGAATATCTGTATACTGTTATTTATAGTGATCTGTAAAACTTGAATTTCGAAACTATTATAGGAGGCGCATATAGGACACTATAGGAGGCGCATATACTATAAATATACGAGGCGCATTGTAAAACATATGCGAGGCGCATATGATATGCGCCTCCTATACTTCACATATGCGAGACGCATATCGATATGCGCCTCGCATATGTGAAGTATAGGAGGCGCATATCATAAAAAATACCCGAGGCTTGAAGCTAGAGGCGCATATGATATGCGCCTCGCATAGGCTTTTAGGTGCGCCTCGCATAGGCTTTTCTCTAGTAGTGATTGATGCGCCCGAGCGGCACCATGTAGGAGCTCTTGACCGGTGCGGGAGCCGGATGGTATCCGTCGTTGATGACGTGCATCATGGGGACGATTGTGATGAGTCGGCTAGTCGTGATCTGGATGGAGAGTGATGAAGTCGGTCTCGCTGGTAATATCACTCTCGAAGTCCCAAGCCCCATGGTGGGTGCCAACTGTCGGTGCATAGATCCAGCAGATGCTACCAGGGGTAGCTTTCATAGGGGCGAATTAGAAAGCTTAGGCATTCCCGGAATGAGATAAACACGTGTGGTTTTACCCAGGTTTGGCTCCTTACTCGATCGGGAGGTAAATATCTACTCCTGTTGTGATTATATTCATCTATATGATTATAGGGAGTCGCTGGAGGCGGCGAGTAGATGGAAGTAGAGAAAGAGAGAGCTCGCGTTATAGCGTGAGATGTGATGTATCCTACTAGGGTTCCATATAGAGGTTTATAAAGGTCCTTGGGTAGGATTTATAAGATAATATTAGGGGCAGTTTTGAATCCAGGTCACCTAAAGTGCCAAGTCGGGCCACTGTTTGATGTCCAAGTCTCCACTTCCTAGGCCTTTCGGGTAGAATCCCCTTGTCTGCGGGATTTCTTGGTCATAGTAGTCTCCTACATGCCTCCCAGTCTAGGCCTACCCTACTGAGTATTCCCTCATCAACAAGCAATCTAAACATGAGAAGGTAAAGTACCCAATATTACTACAGCCACTCTCTACACCTCACAACGCTTGGAAAACGGTGACACTCTATTTCATTGAAGGGTTGTCTAGGTCAAAGAATGTCAATTGCATTATGGTAGTTATCGATAAGCTCACCAGGTATGCTCATTTAGTGGCCATGGCTCACCATTTCTGAGCTGAGTAGGTGGCAATGGCGTCTATGGACAATGTGTTCAAGCTTCATAGTTTGCCGAAGGTTATGGTGTCAGATCGAGATCCAATATTCACCAGTCGCTTGTGGCAGGAGCCATTCAAGTTGGCAGGGTCGGAGCTAACCATGAGTTCGTCTTGACACTCGTAGACCGATGGACAAACAGAGCAGGTAAATCAGTGTCTCGATACTTATCTTCGTTGCTTCGTGCATTCTTGCCCTAATCAAGGACATCATCACTGGTGACCTCTCTAGCCGAGTATTGGTATAACACCTCGTACCATACCACTATTAAGCATTCACCTTTTGAGGCCATGTATGGGCATCAACCACGGTATTTTGGCATCATTGATACTATAGTCTCGGGATGTAGCTTCATGGCTCGATGCGAGCGTTGATGCAAGATCTACTGAAACAACACCTGAGTTATGTCAGATAGATTATGAAGTATCAGCGGCCGTGCTGTAGCCGACGAAGGCATTCATGCGCCCGAACGGCACCATGTAGGAGCTCGTGGCCGGTGCGATAGCCGGATGGTATCTGTTGTTGATGACGTGCATCATGGGGACGATTGTGACGAGTCGTCTAGTCGCGATCTGGATGGAGAGTGATGAAGTAAGTCTCGTCGGTAATATCACTCTCGAAGTCCCACGCCCCATGGTGGGCGCCAACTGTCGGTGCATAGATCCAGCAGATGCTACCAGGGGTAGCTTTCATATGGGCGAATTAGAAAGCTTTTTTCGGAATGAGATGAACTCGTTGGTTTTACCCAGGTTTGGCTCCTTACTCGATCGGGAGATAAATACCTACTCCTCTTGTGATTATATTCATCTATATGATTATAGGGAGTCGCTAGAGGCGGCGAGTAGATGGAAGTAGAGAAAGAGAGAGCTCGCGTTATAGCGTGAGATGTGATGTATCCTACTAGGGTTCCATATAGAGGTTTATAAAGGTCCTTGGGTAGGGTTTATAAGATAATATTAGGGGAAGTTTTGGATCCAGGTCACCTAAAGTTCCATGTCCGGCCACTATTTGATGTCCAAGTCTCCACTTCCTGGGCCTTCCGGATAGAATCCCCTTGTCTGTAGGCTTCTTGGTCATAGTAGTCTCCTACATGACTCCTAGTCTGGGCCTACCCTACTGGGTATTCCCCCATCAACAAGCAAGCTAAACATGAGAAGGTAAAGTGCCCAAGATTACTCCAGCCACTCTCTACCCATGACAGCGCTTGGAAAACTGTCAAACTCAATTTCACTGGAGGATTGCCTAGGTCAAAGAATATCAATTACATTATGGTGGTTGTCGATAAGCTCACTAGGTATGCTCATTTAGTGGCCATGGCTCACCCTTTCTGAGCTGAGCAGGTGGCAATGGAGTATGTGGACAATGTGTTCAAGCTTCACAGTTTGCCGAAGGTTATGGTGTCAGATCGAGATCCAATATTCAACAGTCGCTTGTGGCAGGAGCCATACAAGTTAGCAGGGTCGGAGCTGACCATGAGTTCGTCTTGACACTCGTAGACCGATGGACAAACAGAGCAGGTAAATCAGTGTCTCGGAACGTATCTTCGTTGCTTCGTACATTCTTGCCCTAAGCAAGGACATCACTGATGACCTCTCTAGCCGAGTATTGGTATAACACCTCGTACCATACCACTATTAAGCATTCACCTTTTGAGGCCATGTATGGGCATCAACCACGGTATTCTGGCATCATTGATACTATAGTCTCGGGATGTAGCTTCATGGCTCGATGCGAGCGTTGATGCAAGATCTACTGAAACAACATCTGAGTCATGTCAGACAGATTATGTAGGATTAGGCGGACCGTAAGCATAGTGATCGCAAGTTTGCAACGGGGGATTCGGTGTTTCACAAGGCTCAACCTTATGTGCAAAGTTCCATGGCTGACAAAGCCAGTCACAAATTAGCTTTTCGCTATTTTGGACCATTTCAGGTGCTCGCATGCGTGAGGAGGTGTCTTACGAGCTCCAGCTGCGAGAACATGCACTGGTCCATCCAGTGGTGCACGTGTCTCTTCTCCGTCAAGCCCATACACCGGAGACGGCGGATCATGTGCGACTACGACCCATTGTTCCTGAAGATGGCGAGCGGCAACCTGATGAACCAGCTCAAGTTCTGCAACGATGCCAGTATCTGCATGGGTCTACTGTTCGATCGCATGTGCTAGTGTCCCTCGTTGCATGAATCTCTAGTAACCTGGGAGGATGCATGAAGCACAGCTTCGCCGTCGATTCCCTCGAGCACTGACTTTGGGTCAAGCCGGATTTGAAGGAAGGGGCAATGCCACGCCTATAACATAGAGCCCATGTACCAGTAGGATACACCGTGCAACTACAACAAAATATGTCACTCCACTGTCAGAGAAGGAACCTGAGGAGAAGCCACGATGATCACGTACGACATGTGCGCCAACCTAGCGTCAGCTGTACCCGACGATGTGGGACCTTATATAGCGATGATCCCAGAGAATATGCGAAGATATGACAACCTACTACGAACTACTACCTCCGTCCAAAACTTAAGACTTACTAGTTGAATGCTCGTGCGTTGCAACGGAAGAAAAAAATATATTTGGCTAAGATGTATAAAGCTTTATGTTATAGGTATAGCGGCGGAGTGTTGCACCGCTTGAGCATGTCCACCGCTCTCCAGTTAGACGTGTCTCCTATGTTGCCGCTTTAGTGAGGACAACCATATACGTGCGGTTGCGTGATTAGATCTATATGTCACCATCACCACCTCCCTGTTTGCGAAAATAGGTAGGAATCCGTATATGCATGACGTCACTCAATCATCTACTCCGCACCGGTAACATCAAGATTTTCGTCAATGAATTATCAACAACCTATTTTAAAATTTATGCTGGGAAACAACTGGGCCTGTATTACCAACAACTCAAAATGTGTGTCTTTTCGGTTCATTCACAAATCACATGTCACCGGCTGAGCCTCGGGTCATGCATTAGCCAAACCATGTAGCCAATTAAGACCAACCGTCTAAGAAAGTGAGGTGGGATTCAGAATGTTTACTTTTATTTTTCGCTCATTCTTGAAAGCCTACTCTTGTGGCTAGCGACCCCTAAAAGAAATTCCGATTGAAAAGCCACTTGCCTGGGTCGTTGCACATAAAAGAAATTTCAAAATGTGGCATTAGTGCTGCAATTTGATGGAGAGTAGGCCCAGCAGCGCAGGGACTCAAACAGTTTGGATTGATAGACGAACGAAACAATGGTCGATTAACTTAGTTCTCCCTATGTAAATGTACTATGTGTTGATCGGAATATAAGTAAACTTTGAAATTTTAGGTACATAAATAAGAGGATCTCAAGAAATCTTTTGAACAGCTACTTAAAAATTCTGATTTTATGGACCACGATGCAAAAACGTTATGTGCCACCATCAATAAAATTACACCAACCCAATGGCTGACCATCGATATAACTAGAAACGATGCAGAATCATCTGCATTTCACTACACTACCGATAAAATATGAGTAGAATCACATTCACGTAATGAAAAATCTGAGAGCAAATAAGACTCAACAACAAACAGATACTCCCACTGTTTCAAAATATAAGATGTTTTAGCTTTATAAAGCAAATATATCTAGACTTCTTTTAGTATGTAGATTTACTCAAGTTTGGTGTGAATCTACATACTAAAAGAAGTCTAGATTTTTTTTTTCACAAATCTAAAATATCTTATATTTTAAAATGGGGGGAGTACTTTATAATTAGACAATGGCGTGAGGATATAGGTGCTTTAAAACCAAAGAGAGAAAAGTTAGCATTGTGGAAATTAACAATCATTGTCTGGTCCAGCTTGTGCTTCGAAACACTCCCTGCAAAGTTACTTAATAAAAATAACTTGATGTTACATTACAAAGTTGATATGTGTCCTACTCTATCCTTCTTGCTGCTTATACTCGATTCACAGCAGCACCGGGTCAAAATCAGGCTCAAAGTCTGAAACCAGACAATAGTAGAAGCCGCACCTCTGTTTACCCTATGTCCGGTGCATCCTTCGCTGCAGCAGCTCCATCCAAAGTACCCCGTCCGGAGGACTACTATGGCTTCACACGGCGGACTCTTGTGGCAGCTGAAGTGCCCGGAGAGGCCGTTCTAATCTGCCCGGAACGACGACCCTCCCCCAAAAGAAATATCCAATCCATCCACCATGCAGAGGATTAACGCCAGATCTCGAATCCAATTGGGAGAAAAGAAAATAATAATCCTAGTTGTACATATCCAGGCCCCTCGCCGTCTCACCATTGTCCCCGTGCCTGCCGGAAAAGGGAGAGGCTGGAGGCGCTGTGTCGGGAGTTCATGGAGGAAGGAAGGTGGCAGAAGGATGCGTGCGGAGGCAACCGGCGGAGCGCAGGAACCCGGAGGAACGGGGGTGTGGAAAAGTATAGAACCCTAATATTTTTGTTGTATTTATTTGAATCTCACGAAGAGTATATATAGACGTATACGTGGTAGTCGGAGACTTGGAGTACAAGATATAGAGACCTAGTCTATCTCTAGCCTATACACGTATAGGTACTCTAACATCCCCTCTCAGTCAGAGCGGGAGTGAAGCGGATGCTTGCGACTGGATTTAAAGTTTTGCGCTTTCATCGTCTTCACCTCCTTGTCATCATCACCTGCGTGAACATGATCATGGCTGGCACTTAGGGGCGGTGACTGCGTCCCCTTCTAGTGCCTCTCTTGGAGTGGATGCAAGTGACGACGCGGACGCTGTTGACTAGAGTTCTTGAGTTGTTGTAGACGTTGTTCTTGATGTTGATGCCGAGGTAGCCGATCCTGATGTAGCCGTGGTCGATGTAGGTGTGGTCGATGTCGTAGTCATTGTATGTTATGTGGCCGCCATTGCCGGAAAACTTGGCGGGAAGCGGTGGGAAATGGCGGGAAATATCTTTAGTCCCTGTTAGTGGCTACAACCGGGACTAAAAGCTCGATTCAGAGGAAAGGGAGGGAAAACTTGGCGGGAAGCGGTGAGAAATGGCGGGAAATATCTTTAGTCACTGTTAGTTGATACAGCCTGGACTAAAGCTTATTTAGAAAATGGATTTGGATTAATTATTCAAATTCAAAAACTTTTCATGTTGAAAGTTTAGTGAGATTCAAAATTATGAAAAAAATAATAGTTAATGTATTTTAAATTGATAATGGCAAAATGGTTAATAGTTTGACTATTTAAAATAACTATTTTATAAAACGGAAAATGGATTTGGATTAATTATTCAAATTCAAGAACTTTTCATTTTGAAAGTTTAGTGAGATTCAAAAATATGCAAAAAATAATAGTTAATGCATTTTTAAATTGATAATGGCAAAATGGTTAATAATTTGACTATTTAAAATAATTATTTTATAAAAAACAGGAAATGTATTTGGATTAATTATTCAAATTCAAGCACTTTTCATGTTAAAAGTTTTCTTAAATTCATAAGTATGCAAAAAAAAGTATACTTTAAATGTTTTAAATGATATATTCAAAAATTTGAAAAAAAAAACACAGCACACGCTGGTTTTGGCCACACACCGGGACTAGAGGGGGTATAAAACGGCGCCTTCTCCCCCGGTGCGTTCCACACACCGGGAGACTTGGAGGCCAGAGACGACGAAGCACCGCCAGGCTGCCCGCCGCCAACTCCGACGAACCCGCGCTCGTGCCTCCTTCTTCACGCCACGCCCGCGCCTTCCTCTCTACGTCGGCCTGCCGCCACCGCTGAGCCCGCCGCGTCCCTGCCACCGCGCCCCGCGCGCCCGCCCCCGAGCTCGGCCGCGCACCGGCGCACCTCCGACGAACCCCGCCCCCGCGCCTACCGCCAGCGCCACCGTCGTTCCGCCGCCACCTCCGGTGAGGGTTAAGATTAATTAGGATTAATTAGGATTTTTTAGTTATATTAGTGTATATAGTTTATGATTATATTAGTGTATATATTTTAGGATTATATTAGTGTATATAGTTTAGGATTATATTAGTGTATATAGTTTAGGATTAATTAGGATTTTTTGTTATATTAGTGTATATAGTTTAGGATTATACTTAGGATTAATTAGGATTTTAGGATTTTTAGTTTAGGATTGATGATATAGTTTTTATAATTTATGGTATAGTGTAGGATTTATGATATAGTGTTTAGGATTTTTTTAGTGTAGGATTTTAGGATTTATGATATAGTGTAGGATTTTTTATATAGTGTAGGATTGTTATTTTTAGGGTATGAGATATATTATAATATTATAAGTTTTTTATTGCAATATAATAGTGTAATATAGTATTTTTATTGTAAGACCCTCTTTGTAACCGGAGTTAGGGTTAGGGTTTGGGTGTTGGTGCTCGGTGGTGACCGGAGTTAGGGTTAGGGTGGTGGTTCTCGCGGGAAGCCGATTAGTCGCCCGCCTCTCCCGCGGCCTCCATCACCGGACACCGCCACCGCACCTCCGGGTTTAGGGTTTAGGGTTTATTTGTTAAGTTCAAATAAATATTGTGTGCATTTTGCAGGAACTATGGATCCACCTAGTCCAATCCACAGAGACCTAGATTTAGAACACTTTCTCGAGGATATGATTCACGATTCCGATGAGGGATCGCCCTCGAGGTATCTGAACTCATCCGGTGAGGGAGAGGAGACCAATAGACAAGAGGTAGAAATTACAGACAAGAGGAGACCAATAGACAAGAGGATACTAATAGACAATAGACGCGTAACGCAGACCGACGAGGTATATATATGATGTCCGATGATCGTCACTAGATGTACCTAGTTGTATATATATTATGTTGACGAATGTTTCTTCTCTTAGGCCTCTACATCGAGCAAGAAAACCAAGCGCGGCCCAGCCAAAAAGTTTCCCCAGGGTATTGTTTATGAAATTATAGAGGTTTCAGGAGAGGGTGAACCATTGGAACCAAAAAACAAAACAAATATTTGTACAACAATGCGGAGTTGTTGCTAGATATCGCACCCCGGTCACTGTTCGAGAGTGGAATAATCTCAAAGAGGCGGAATCAAGTGATGTGTATATCGACGATAGGTTTAAAGAGCAACTATTTACTGACCTCATGGAACATTTCAAGCTGCCAGAATGTGACACTGATAACGAGACGGTTGAAATGAGAAAGAAAGTCAAGCAGTTTGCACTCAAGAAGATGGCCGAACTATTCAAGAACTGGAAGAAATCATTATGGCAACAGTATCAGAAGGACAAGAAAACTCCATTATTTGAAGGCTATCTAGCGAAGCAGCAGCCTTACTGGGATGCATTTGTGGAGTATAGGGAGTCAGGAGTTGCAGAGGAAAAGTCTAAAAAAATAAGATAAATACTATGAAGAAGAAATATCACCATAACATGGGGCCAGGGGGCTACGCGGCTGCCATGCCTAAGTGGGATGCAAAAGAGAAAGAGCTTCGTGATAAAGGGATCATTGTAGAATCAATTCGCGAAGAATGGGATTTGAGGACAAGAAATTGGTTCCTTGGCCATTGGAGTACGTATGACGAACTTACAGGGGACCTTGTTTGCAGTGACGGGATAAAGGTACCCACGAGTGCATGGCTAAAAGTGGTGAAAGATATTAAAGATGGAATAAAACAGTTTCATCCAGATAGAGAGAAAGACTTGCTGACCTTGGTCCTCGAGAATCGCGAACATGGAGGATGAGTCCGAGGCCTTGACGGGAGTTTCACGTGGGAGACTGGGTTTCCTAAGGACCAAGGTACCTATAGAAGCCAAGCAAGAGCAAAGCAGCGACAGGAGGAGGAGGCAGACAAGTTCAACCAGCTGCTAGCAAGACTTGACAAGCAGCAGCAGTAGATCGACAAACTTAGAGGAATATCACGCTTGCAAGATCTTCCACTCGATATTACCGCCAACCCATCTCAGCGGAGAAGCAGTGTGACTGAATCGGAGGTCCCGTCTAACGATGCACCCTATACAGATGGCGGTCTCGGCTACCCCGTGGATAGAATTAAGGAGCAGATATCTTGTGAGCTCCATAATAAATTAAAGAACGTATCTGTGAAGGTGGCGGTCGGATCTGCTTTGCCTTGTCCGCCTGACGCACGTTGGCATGGTCGTGTGATTCCACCTGGCTATGCTAAAGTCGGGGTGGATCAAATCGTAAAGGAGTGGGAGTAAATGGAGCTTGACATCCCTGGACCTGAAGGTGAGATCACACTCGGAGAAGTACTTGGTGGTATCAATCTATGGGACAAGAACAACATACGGTTTTCAGGCTCGGCTCCAAGGCCAACACAACCGCCTCTGAGTCGTCGCAGGTCTCCTTCACCTCCATCACCTCCAAGAATCTCACCCCATGATGACTATGACCACCACATCCCGAGTCCATCTCGATTTCCGTCGCAGGCTCAGCAGTCTTCGCCGCCTGCTAAGAACAATAAGCGGAAGCATGCTCTGTCAGTGAGTACTAAAGGACGCGGCAGCCCAAAACGGAAAATGTCGCCCCTTCCAACAGTGCCTCATAAGAATCTTCCCATCAAACCTTACGATCGTACTGATACGGAATCTGCAACGATAGCAAAGGCCAAAGTGGCGGCGCATTTTGAGAAGAAAAAACCCAAGCCCGCTCCGGTATACACCGAGAAGCAAAAGGCATATGCAATTGATTTTCTGAACACAAAATCGCAATATGAGTTGCACCATAAGCCAGATGACTATCTACGCAGACTTCAGAAAGAAGTTGCGAAGAGCAAATCAAACTAATCAAGTGCAAGCGGTAAAAATTCAGCAAGAACAGGTGCAAGCGGGACCAAAACTGCAATCAGTAAAAAATCAGACGTTCCCTTCTCGCACAATAGGCCAAACAAACGATCTCACCCCTCAAGGTGTTTTGAGAAAATGTTCCCCTTTTCGCACAACAAACACTAGATATGTCAGTAATTGCGGAGTTGGCGGCCAGCATGAAAATTAGTCTTGATGAACTGTTAGGCCCCCAACTCGACCTTCTACCCAAGTCTGTTGTAACCCCTAGATATATCGCAGGTGAGGATTTGGTCATCAAAGAGAGGCTAAAAGAACTGCCAACACAAATGCGAAATCTCCATGAATGGTACTCGGCGGTTATAAAGCAGGGGAGAATAATGATCGTAGCCAATGTCCCACGTGAGTACTACTTTAGACCTGAAGAGGTCCATATTGAGTTTCTAGAACTGTTCTATTTATACCATCTCGACGCCCTGGACAAATCCATCCTCAGCTGCTATTGTCTGTAAGTTGTTGAATTCATTGTCTATATGTTCAGTTTTTCAGTTGTTTAGTTTAGAACATGTAATTATCCTTATTATGCAGAATGAAGATCCTAGAATGTAAAAGAAAAAAATCTATAATATTGGGTTCATTGACCTAGATAAAGTGCATATAACCACGCTAACAGATAACCCCGAAGAGACGGAGGAAAACATTCTAAGGTTTTTAATGGAGCAAAATTTCTCTGACCACATATTGTTTCCTTACAATTTCAGGTGAGGTTCTTACTCTGTTGTACACATTCACTTTTTATTAGTCGATGCTAATAAGTGTAACTGATGAGTTACTGATATATATATATACATAAATGTTTGCAGCTTTCACTGGGTTCTGCTAGACATTCAACTTGATAAGGGAAGAGTTGATGTCATGGACCCATCAAAGAGAAAGGGTACAAAATGTTGCCGCGACAGAGAACCACTAGTCCAAGATAATGCTCTGCCGCGGCAGAGAAAATACGTAAAATGATGTCGCGGCAGAGACCCACAAGTCCCGGTCCTTAACACCAACCGGGACTAGTGGGGATGCACCTTGAACGCGCAGGGACAGCCACATGGACATCCACTATCCCGGTTGGTAATTGGACCGGGATAGTGGTGGGCCTCTAGTCTCGCTTGATTAGTCCCGGTTCTAAAACCAGGACTAAACGGCCTTATAGACCGAGACTAGAGGCTCTGTTTTTACTAGTGAGTTAAGATACAGAGGTCGGTCGATCTACACAGTCAGTACTACCAAGAATACCTCAGTTACCGCAGCGATCGACCTGCTCCCTCAATTGACGTCCTTGTGATTACTTGAAAGCCAAGTTATATGCGTGTGTCGTGTTTTCGAGCGAGAACGTGTCACTAGTTCGATGCAAGAACATGCGCGCTGACAGACACGTACGCCGCGCATGCCGGAGAGGTACTCGACGCTGGCAAACAGGCGTGGCGATCCAAAAGCGGGCCGGTGGTGAGTTGATCGGCGTGCCTACCTTGATCGACTTCATTCCATGATTACACCTGAACAACATTCGAACTACCCACCGACGTACGTACCACCAAAGGTCGATCGAGCACTGAATTTCTGTGTCGAACTAAACAGGGACGACGTAAGGCAGAGGTAGGATCCCTTGTTCCTTTCTCACCGCCCTTGCGCGCTCTCGCATTCATCACCTTCCATCCATCGTGTGATGTCTCTTGATGCTCCTACGTGTCTACCGCAAGCCTCTGTATAAAACCAAAGGTCGTTCTACCTACAACGACGACCTGAAGCAGCGGAGATGGCTCGTGCAAGGCTGACCAGTGCTCTTCTGCTCGCCGGAGCAGCATTAATGGCACTAGTAGTGCTGGTGGCTGTGGCAGAGCGGGACGGAGGCTCCGCCGACCTGAAGAAGCAGCGGCACCATCCGCCGCCGGTGGCGCGCGGCCTGTCGTTCGACTTCTACAAACGTCGCTGCCCGAGGGCGGAGTCCATCGTGCGGGACTACGTCAGGGACGCCGTCCGCAAGGACGTCGGCATCGCCGCGGGACTCCTCCGCCTCCACTTCCACGACTGCTTCGTGCAGGGCTGCGACGCCTCCGTCCTCCTCGACGGGTCGGCGACTGGGCCCGGTGAACAGCAGGCGCCACCCAACCTCACGCTCCGCCCCTCCGCCTTCGCCGCCATCAACGACATCCGCGACCGCCTCGAGCGGGAGTGCCGGGGCGCCGTCGTCTCCTGCTCCGACATCCTCGCCCTCGCCGCGCGCGACTCCGTGGCAGAAACAGGCGGGCCATCCTACCGCGTGCCCCTCGGCCGCCGCGACAGCCCCAGGTTCGCGACCCAACAAGACGTGCTCTCCGGCCTCCCCGCGCCCACCTCCACCGTCCCGTCCCTCCTCGCCGTCCTCCGCAACCTCAACCTCGACGCCACCGACCTCGTAGCGCTCTCCGGCGGACACACCGTGGGGCTCGCCCACTGCACTTCCTTCGACGACCGCCTCTTCCCTCGCCCGGACCCGACCATGAACCCGTCCTTCCTCGGCAAGCTCAAACAGACCTGCCCGGCCAAGGGCACCGACGCGCGCACCGTGCTGGACGTGCGCACCCCGAACGCCTTCGACAACAAGTACTACGTCAACCTGGTGAATCGGGAGGGGCTCTTCGTATCCGACCAGGACCTCTACACAAACGCCGCCACCCGGCCCATCGTCGAGCGGTATGCGCGCAGCCAGCGAGACTTCTTCGACCAGTTCGGGGTGTCCATGGTGAAGATGGGGCAGATCAGGGTGCTCACCGGCGACCAGGGACAGGTCCGCAGGAACTGCTCCGCCCGCAACCCCGGCACCAGACTCGATGAGAGCCCGCAATGGTCGTCGTCCCTCGTGCAGACCGTAGTCGAGGCCGCCGCCGAGACCGAGAGCCTCGGGTTCTAGACTGGTAGTGTACGTACTACTCGCTTTGCCAGCTTTCAGTGTAGCTGATCGGCTTTTAGTTCTGTCAAAATAAAATGTAATCAAGGCAAGGCATGGCATGATGATGTTAGGCTTTATATATCCTTGTCTTGATCCAGGCGGTGGAAAATTGTCAACCTACTGTTTTTTTTTTGAAATAAGGGGAAACCACGGCCTCTACATCCTAGGATGCATACACACAGGCTTTATTAAAATTAATCAGTAGCATAAAAGTATTACAGTTTACAATACGAATACCAACCATCTGAACAAAGCTAAGGGTCTTATAAAGGAGAAAGGACAGTAGCTAGAAATGGTTTTTAACATAGGGTCGAAATGCCAATCTGAATTCTTTCTTTATTCGTTTTATCTACTCCATTGGGCCAATTATCAAACATATTAGTGATATTGGTTGGGGGAGATAGATTATAGGTGAAAAAAATCATGCGACATAATTTTTTTGCGAAAGGGCATGAAAGGAATAAATTTTCAATTGTTTCGTCATCGTCACAAAAGCAACATTTTTTAATCCATTCCACTTTATCTTAGTGATGTTATCTTTGGTTAACAACACGTTGTTATTAAGGAACCACATGAAAATCTAAATTTTCATAGGTATTTTTATCTTCCACAAATATCTTGTGGGGGGAACGCGGATGTCCATTCATGAGATCTTCATACATAGATTTAACTGTAAATACCCCATTCTTAGTTAAACCCCCATATAAATCTATCACGGTCATTTGTCAAGGTTAGTACCATCAATCTCTCGCATAGGTGCAACCATGTATCTCATCCGGCTCCATGCGAGAGGGAAAAGACACAGCTGACTTCTTCGTCCCATTCCAAATCTCATGGTCAACGCGTAATATATGGCGCAAGAATCACTGGCTACATTGGTTGTTAAGTCCTAGATAATATGTTCCTTTACCACCGAAACTCTTATAGTAGGTTATTACCTCATGGTAAATAACCTATAATCACATTATTATGAAAATAGTGTTTTTTGTCCTTTTTCAAATGCAGGTGATGACAATACTGGATTTGCAAAATACTTTACAGAAAATAATCAAAGGACATGAGCAAGTGTGAACTTGCCTTTTGTGATTGCAAGATTATGCACTCATGGTCTTCAAGACAATATAAGATCCAATATCTAAAATCAGCATCATTGGTCCGGTAAGGACTAATGTTTAAAGAAGCAAGATGCTTTTATGCATAAGTAATGTAATGCAAGTTGATAAACGCGAATTCCGGGGATAATATTGTTCTAGGGTTTAGATACTGGAAATGGTTACTTTAGAATGTGTTGTCCTTTTAGATAAGTTTCATACTTGTGCTTCTTATTAAGGCTTGTGAGTGAGTGTGAATCAACATGTAAACATAATGGCATACAACAATAAGATATACTAATGAGATGTGCTACTCAAGGACTGCTTATATGTGAATTATCTTATCTTCAAGTTTTACCTTGCAAGTGATGACATTTATAAGGAAAAGTGTTAACAATCCTAGGTATCTAAGTAAAGCTTAATGTAATGTGATTATTATTAATTGTCATTTGATGTTTGAAGTGGCAAAAAGAATAACATTTGAAGAAAATCTTACTCAACTAAGCAGAAGCATTTAAGTTTTAAGTTAACCTTATGAGGTGTTCTTTCTAGTTATAGTCTTTAAGTAAGAAAGAATTACTTCATTTGAATAATGACAGCATTAGTATTTGAGACTTATCTATCTTGGTTTTTAACTTGGTTGGTTTGGTATTAAGATACTTTATAAATTAATTATAACAGACCAAAGTTAACTATAAAGCATATAATAAAGTCTTTAGCATTATTTAAAGTATTATAGACTAAAGTTAACTTTAAAGACATAGATGGACTTAAGGTATTATGCTTATAATATTTGTAGCTTATTTACTTTTTAATGTTTTCTTTAGAGTTAATTAGGAAGGATTATACTCTTATTTGGTAGTGGTTTCTTTACATTGTAAATGTATAAAGGGATTTATTTCCCGATAAGGATGTCGCTATGGTTTATGAATAAGTAAACAATATTGTTTACTACTTAAGAATTCACTATAATGTTTTGATTTGTGTGTAAACTTGTGGTTAAAATAGTGGTAATAGACTTTATGAAGTCAAAGTAATAATCTTGAGAATTTAATATTTGATAACTCCATTTGAATAATAATATACATTAATGTTGAATGATAAATCAAATAGAATTGTATTTAAAATGTGTTAAATCATCTTGACTTCCTATTATCAATATTTCAGATTAATACTATTTATTATATTTTAATTATTTAATTTTAGAATATTAGCAAATTTTATTCACCCTTATATGAATTATTAACTAAAGAAATAGGTTTAAATCCAAGTTATTAAAGTGTTTAACTTTTTATTTAACTTAAAAGTGGAGTACTATATTTTTAACATGTAGATATTATTTTTGTGATCATTTTGATATATTACATTTATTTTTGCGATTTATAAATAATAAGATATGATTTTTTTTAAGATTTGTTACCTTATAAATACTTAATAATTAAAAAATATTTAATTAAGTGAAATAATAATGTATAATTATAGTTTTAAATTATAATTCTTATTTTTCTAAGATTTTTTGTCTTTTATTTATATTTTTAACATTTACCATTATTAAAATATGAATTATCAAAGTTTTATTACTTATAAAACCTTTATTAAATAATCATCATAATAATATTTGATAATAGTTTTAAGTTGTAGATTTTATTTTTCTAAAAAAATTCATATATTAAACCTGTTTTTTTGAATTACAAAACAAAATTTATTGATTTTATTAGATTGAATCATTTTATGAATTTTTTAATTAAATAACTAAATGTGTTTATTAGGTAATGCTGATGTCAACATGAAATGAAGGGTTTTTCTCACCAGAACCTATCCTACCCCCAGTCACTGACTGGTGGGACCTTTGCCATGTCATATCTCAGGTTTTTATTTATTATAGAAATGAATAACTCAAGTTAGGAAATAATAAAATGATATATGACATCAGGGTGATGTCACGCTGACATCACCCCAAGGATGATCCTCGGATTGTTGTTTCATCTTCGGATTGAAGGCACGCGGGCACGCGGGGATGGTCCTATCCGACTCAGCGAGATGCGGGGAGTCGAATAGTGGTGGCGCGGCTGGTTTTTGGTCGCCGGAGCACCAACTCCGACGAGCTCTGACGGTGGCAAGCTCTGACCTTTGTGGGCAAGACGGTAGAGACGACTAAGAGCGAATTGAAGGGGATAGCGAGATGCACAAGCTCACCAGGAACACGAAGAAGGTGATGGGGAAGCGAATCGTGACCGGAGTTGATGGCGAGAGCGATGGTCGGAATTCGGGAAGATGAGATCGTGGAGATCGATTAAGAGGATGCGCGGTCGATTCCTTCCACGAGCTGAACCAGGACAGCACGGTGGTTCCATCGGTGGGCTTGAAAGGGCTAGAGAGGCTTCAGAGCGATGGCGACGAGCTTCTCTGGCGAACTAGGGTTTCGGTACAAGGGGAATTTTGAGACAGAGATGGAGATGTGGCGTGTGGGGCTTCTCCACGATAGCAGGAGTACATCTTATATGCCCTGAAGAGCGGCGGCACGAATCTGGACGGAGGCGGACGCTATGGCGTGGCGGCGGACGGCGGTGATGCCGACAGACAGCTGCTTGTGATGTTGCGAGGAAGACGATGATGGATATTTCGCAGAAAACCCCCCAGCAAAAAGTCAAACTCAACTCGCAGTCCTTATCGGAGTCCCACCTGTCAGCCCCTGTGGTGATGAGCTGGGTTCGTTGTTGGGCCAAAATTGGGCTACTGCGGGGTGCCCATAGGTGGTAGATAGGCAAGTGAGGAAATGAGCTGCGGCCAGAAGTTATTTTTTTGTTTATTTTTTTTCTGTTTTCTGTTTGGTTGCTAGATTTGTATTTTCATATTTGGTTTGAACTTTTCTTTATGGAATTTTATTTGCTGAATACTTGCAGCAACAATAAAGTTATTAAGAATCAATTAGTGAACTTTTATTAAATATTGTGATATTTTCTTTATTTCCTTTATATATATACTTTTTCTATTATTATTTGTGAGGGCCTTTGATATGAATTTTAATTGAGCTAATATCCACAAACTTATTATAGAATGCATTACTATTAACTAATGAGATTTTATTCTCATTAACTCATAATAATAAGGGATTTTTTATATGGTGAATTCTATTATTTAAAACCTAATAACAGGTGAATCCTAACCACTCTTCTTATTTAAAATATGAATAGTTGTTTTCTGGAACTAGCTAATCATTACTTGCTTAAGTGTGATTAATATATGGATATAATATTGGGCATAATGGTTTATATTTATTCCCAATTATGTGATACACATGACTTAAAGGTTTGAAAGTGTCAAAGATATACTTGAGGAATTTGCTATAGGAAAATATTCCTATGAACCATTGTGAAAATAAAATGATTTATCCAACAGATGAGATGGATGTTAGGTTTGGTTATAGATTTAGGGTTTAGTGGTTACCAAGAATTCCTATCTTCCATAATTCACAATCCTGGGCTTCTAATTAAGGAATTCCTTTCCTAGATATATTACTTCTCTATATCCATCATCATGTGCTAACAGGATGAGCTTTGCTTTACAGAATCTTCTTATCCACCTTTATCTTCTCATTCCGTTTATAAATCCAATGAGCTTGTCATTAAAGCTTTTCATAATCATTTCATATCTATACTTTGCTATATCAACTACTCTATTGCTGATAACCTCCAATCCAACAAGTGGTTACTTCTAACTCCATTCATATTCTTCCATAATCATCCACCACTAATATTACTCCAGTAGATGTATATGTCAAATTCTACTTCACCTCAAGTGCTTAGTGTTTTCAAAGAGGAAAATACTACTTCTCTAATCCAATGTTGCTCTAACATCATCTTAATCATAATATCTTCTCTCTACTTAACTCTAGTAACAAATACCCCAACCTCACATTATATTAATGTGACTTGTAATGACTAATCTAGGATAATATATCTATTCTAGGGTTTAATCATGTTTTATCCACCAATGTCACTTATACATGGTATAAGCATTCAATCTTGGTGAGTAAGACATGATCATTATAATCTTTTGATCCTTTATGGTTTAGGTTTCCAGTTGGCTAATCAAGGCTTCATCAATACAACATTACATTTGTATTATAATTATCTTTTGTTTAGCTCTATTGGATTAATAGATTTAATTAATTGACTATACCTACTTGATCCAATAGGACTACTCCTGGTAACTTATCTTCAGACTTCATCCTTGTAATCTTCTTTGTTACCATATTGATTTGATTTCCTCCAATCACTCCCATCCTATATATGACATCTAAAACTAGCATCACTATTTACCTCTTCTTACTTCTTTCTTTATAAGCCTTAAGTGAATGCTATTATAAAGACAAGAGTTGATAGGTTAAGAATTGGTGACTCAATAGTTGATTACTCAACAATGATGAACAACAGATATTGAGATAGGGTTCATTAGAGATGATGAAGATTGATATGGAAAGAAAGATATATGGTGAATGATCTGGACTTGGTTTCTTTCCTACTCAGTCTCACTAAAGAAATAGGGTTAGGTATTACCATGATACTCAAGGTATAAGCAGATGAGATTAAGATATAGTTGTTACATTCTTATTATTTATGTTATATTTATAACTTGGTATTCATGAGTTGTTGTAATGAATACAAGGATATGATTACTTAAGGATCAAATATGAACCATTAAGTAATATAGTAGGGTTAACTTTTATTACATTTGATCTACCCTTAGATCAAATATCCCTTACCCAAAATAAGGTTTTAGCAAAGGTCATATTGAAACTTATCGCAGTCAACTTGATGATCTACTTCAATTCCATCAAGTTAAGAGAAGCTTCAATCACTTTGTCAAGTTTTTATTCAAAAGCGCGAAAATTATTTAGATTTTCTATGCATGAATGCAATGCACACATGTGTGTTCAGCTTATTTCTAAGCTCTAATGCTGGGATGTTACAGACTCCCCCCCTTAAAATAAACTTCGTCCTCGAAGTTCGCATACTCTCATGTTTCGGAGTAAGGAATTGTCTTGCATTGATTATGATATATGTCAACTCTATGGTAACCTCAATGGGAATTATTGTAATATCCCATATCCAAATCTTTTCCTTGAATCCTCAGCATGCTCAACAATCTTTAACTTGCTGTCTCCAATACTCCAAATTCTTTTACTTAAGTCCCTTAGGGATATACCCTTATTACAAAATCCTCAATTTGGGTTCTCTTCTTTAGTTCCTTAACCTAATTAGGTATCCTAATTCAACTTCCCTTACTTGATCATCGAACTTCCTTACTGTATTATGCAAAGTCTAGGAAGTCTCACTAAAACAGGTTTTAAACTTTATTAGTCAATAATGTGGTTAAAATACTAATCTTTGATTTGTCATTATATGAGTTGTACTAGTAATCCTTCCGAGTATTGGTTTTGAACACATTTAGTCCAAACCCATTGGAATTTCTTATTTCTCGACACATGTCCCATTGGATGTGCTATATTACTTCTTAAGGATCACTTAAGAATTGTTTCTTTTAGAATTAGTCTGTTAGGACTATTCTATTTTATTACTTCAAGATTTTACCTTATCAGGTTTTTAGACAATCTTTTGTTATTATCTTAAGTACTTTTATAATAATGACTTTCTTTTAACCTTATGAGAATAAGTCTTAGTGTTGTCATAGGTTAGTATTTCTTCTCCAACCTTACTTCTATTTACTGCTTACTCTCCCCCTTAGGGTTTACTAATGGTCTCTAAACTGCATATATAGTAACCATTTGCTTTATAATTAGATTGTTGGTCTTTGTTCAGCTTATACTCTACCTAGTTAGGGTCTTATGAAAGATTGTATGGTGTATCCACACAATTGTGGATCTCCGAAACGAATCTTTCATTATTTTTATTTTTACTTATTATTCAGACATTTTTGCTTTGATAGGTCAATTTTCGTGAAGAGTCTCGAAAGATGATCGCATAAAATTTTATACTCCTTTAGGTCTTACTTAGCTTAGGCCAAGTTTTATGCTCTTTATGCAACTTTTAAGATGATCTGGTTAACTATGTCAACCAACACCGACTACGGACAAGATACCAAATGTGGATCAAATACCAGCTGCGGACATCCTAGGTTGTAGGTATTACCCTACAGTTTCCGACATACTACTGGCATTCTCTCTGAATTGTCAGAGCTTGAATACCATTTTGGTTCCAAAACTTCTTCTTTGCATTTATTCATGATACTTCCATGAACTTGGTACTACTACTCCATTACTTCTCAGCAACATTACCTACTTTGGGTGAATTTAAATTCATCACTTCTTGTTGCTCCATATAGGTTGTAGGGCACGGGAATAGCGCTAGCCCCCGTGTTGGCATGTATAAGGTGGGTCCATATAGGATAGAGTACTACTCTATATTTATATGGATAAATAGGGCACGATACAATTTTGTCTAATGTCCTATTAAGCTAAAACTTGGAGAGAACAAGAAGTTATGTCTACTAGTTCCAGGTCCTCAATCCTCTTATAAGGAGGGAACAAGAAGGCTAGAAGCGGAAGCCCACTACTTCCCGGAGATTGTGGCAAATTCTACTCCAACACGGCTGGGAGACCAACTCAGAAGCTTGGAGTCTGGATCCAGTATGAAGCTAAAGAAGGAACTACCTAGTTTAGAGTAGTAGTGTACTTGAACTCTTACATGTAAATACGTAGAAGTCGTTCGTGGCTTGCATGGTAGGACCAACCGTCTCATATGTACATGAGTGATGGTGGCTGATTTAAGCAAGCACAAAAACTCAATCAAAACTAGAGGCGACTGCGCTCATTGATCGACTTTTGTCCCTGCTTTCGTTCAACGGCGACTTCTCAATCCATGAATTCGCTCATTTATCATCAACTATGTTAGAGGCGAGTGGTGTGTACGCACTTCTATTCTTGTAGACAGTTGTTCGGCCTCCAAGAGTAGAGGTTTGTAGAACAACGACAAGTTTCCCTTAAGTGGATTACCCAAGGTTTATCGAACTTAGGGAGGAAGTGGTCAAAGGTATCCCTCTCAAGCAACCATGCAATCAAGATACAAGAAGTCTCTTGTATCCCCAACACACCCAATACACTTGTCAGGTGTATAGGTGCACTAGTTTGGCTAAGAGATAGTGAAATACAAGTGGTAACGGTGCTAGAAAAGAACTTCTGACTTGTTGTTGACGTGGGAGAGACTAAAGGCAAACTGAAATAAAGATGGAAGCAAGCAAACATGCAACAGATTGATACGTCGTAAACGTATCTATATTTTTTGATGCTCCATGCTTGTGTTAGTATCTACTTTTCTTTGTTTTTTTACACTTTGAGGTTTTTTATACACTTTCTAGAACTAACCTATTAACAAGATTGTTATATGTTGATCCAAATTTTACAAAGTATAGGACAACTTCTGACGAATGGAGCGAGGCCCGTCGCGGAAGGCTTGGGCTGAGTGTACAAAGAGATTCTGAAGTTGGCCCACACCGTGCCCAATGGGGACGCCTGTGGGGGGTGCGGGGGCGGCAGCCCCCCGCGGTACGGTACGGTACGGATCGTCGAAGACCTAGGTTTCCACCGATATATAAACCCCTTGTAAGCCACCGGTTGGGATAGTTGCATCTGTGAAATTCCCGACGTTTGTAAACACTCCTCGATATAGTGAAGTTTCGCTGGCTAGCGCCCGTTGTTTTTTCCTCTCTTTGTTGGAGAGGTTTTTCCACGTTAAATCTGTGTCCCCTTGTTGTGTTTTTCGTTTTTGTTCTTCGTTATCTTCTTGTCGCAATTGTAACAAAGATGCCACAGTGCCAGTTGCCTGCTATCTTCTATTTTTTTGTCCCAGAAAAGGCAGAAAATCAATATTCTCGAAATTGGACGGGACAAAAGCCAATCTTCCTATTTTTCCCGGAGCAACACGGAACCATGAAGCAAAGGTGGAGGAGGACACCAGGGTGGCCGCACCCCCTAGGCGCGGGCCAGCCCTGGTGGCGCCCACAGGGGGTGTGGGCCCCTTGGACCTCCATCGACCTTGCCTCCTTCGCCTATAAGAAGCCCCCAACTCAGAAACCTAAATCATCTGGCGAAAATCCACGAAAACCTCCATAGTGCCGCCGCTACTGAAGGCGAGATTCGGGGGACAGAAAGTCTCTGTTCCGGCACCCTGCCAGGATGGGGAAGTGCCCCAGGAGCCATCTCCATCGATCTCCAGCACCATCTTCATCACCGTTGCTAATTGCCATGATGAGGAGGGAGTAGTTCTTCCTCGAGGCTAAGGGCTCTACCAGTAGCTATGTGTTCATCTCTCTCTATGCATGATCTTGCTGTGGTCATGAGCTTTGTAATCAAGTATATCTACCTTGCTACTCAGGTGCTTCAATAGATCTCTGCTCTCCCCTTGTGTGTGAAAGTGACAGCGTGCACGCCATGGTGGCACTTAGGCTTGAGTCTACATAAATACTCATCGTGCTTTAATAGCTTGATGATGCCCAGCATTGTCGTGGGACGCTTCGTTGGAAACCCCAAGAGGAAGGTGTGCTGAGCACAGCAACAAGTTTTCCCTTAGTAAGAAACCGAGGTTGTCGAACCAGTAGGAGGAAGGAAACGTCTCAAAGGTGTTGCAAGCAACATGGAAACCTGCACAACACAAACTCAAGACTTTGCCCCAACGAATCAGTGAGGTTGTCAAGCTCACCGGTTTGATGTAACAAAGGATTAAACGTATGGTGTGGAAGGTAATGGTTTGCAGCAAGTAAATAAGTAACATTGGAAGATGTATCAATGGTAAAGATTGGACCGGGGTCCATAGTTCACTAGAGGTGCTCTCCTTAGATAAACAACATGGCATGAAGGATAAACAAATTACAGTAGGGCAATTGACAGGAACTGAGCAAGGCATAACAATGCAATACCAGACAAAAAGATCCTATGAGATTCGAGTGGGCAATACAACAATATACATAGACCGCAATCCAACTGTATCTATGACTATAAGTCCACCTTCAGTTTATCATCCGAACCCCCTCCAGTATTAAGTTGCAAGCAATAGACAACTGCTTTAAGCAAAGTGTGTAAGGTAAACAGTCCACATGTTCCATGAACAAGAGACCATTGTTTTCTCCCTAGTATCAACATCACATCTACAACCGAAGAGATTTCTATCACTTCCCTTGGAAACTAGAGGCATGAACCCACTATCGAGCATAAATACTCCCTCTTGGAGTCACTAGCAACTACTTGTACAAGATAGCTACTAACAACAGAGAGCATGCAAGATCACAAACAACACAGACATGATAGAATCATAAAGACAAAACCATTAATCAATCTGACATAGTAATCTCAATATCCATCGGATCCCCGCAAACACAACATGCATGATTACAAATAGATTAGACCTTGATCATGAACGGAGCTCACATAATCTATACATGAAAGCACAAAGGAGGAGATACAACCATCTAGCTACTACATGGACCCATAGTCCAAAGTGGAACTACTCACGCATCATACCAAAGAGAAGGCCTCCGGGATGATCTCCCCTCCGGCGGGGTGCCGGAAAGAACTTCAGATCCCCCCGATCTAGGGACGATGGTGGCGGCGGCTATAGACGATTTCGTGGAGGTTTTATCAGGTGTTTAGGATTTCTGCATTAGGGGCTTCTTATTGTGACATCCCAAAATTTTCCAAATTATGAAATGTGAAAAATAAATAAACAAAAGAAATTATTGTTGAAATTTAGGGTGAAAAGAAACTTTTTGCTTCTAAATGGAAACATCAAAACCCTTCTTGAACAAAATTGGAATGAAAAGGGAATCCAACAAAATTTCAATCAAGTGAAATGCATTCATCAATGAATGTATGTTGAAATTTAAACACTTGGAAAAGTTAAACCAAAATCCTAATGGAAGAAAATCATTTCCAAGATCTCTCGAAGACTATGGATTTGTTCCATATAAAAATTCAGCAACAATCTTTTTTAAATGATCAAAAATGATAAAAAAAATATTATAAAACCCTAGAAATTAGTTTCATTTGATTTGGAGCCATGGATAAAAACTTATGAATTTAATAATAGAAAAGGAATTGAGCTAGCTTAACCCATAATCGGCCGACGTGGTCTCTCCCGGATGAGTTGATCTTTGGAACTCAAAAGAGATAGCTAAATTGTCTTATGTATCGTGCTTTCGGTTGGTCTCCCTTGCACGCGTTAGCGTGACAACAACCTACCACAACTCGCCTTCTTTACTGACCGGGTCTAATATAAACTCTAAAATTCCGACAGTCGGAAGAGTCTGTCGTGCCAACAGCTGTCATATGTGTGCAACTGTCGTGTCAAACTAATCAATTGGAAAACCATACAATTCCCTCGGAGGATCGAAGGAAAAGATCGCTCGGGTCGTTCGCTCCTTTGCGAGCCTTTTTTTTCGATGGGTTCCATCTTATCCCTTCCCCTTTTCTTCTTTCAGGTATGTACGGACTCGCCTCCTCCTGCCATGCGCCGCCGCCCTCCTCCACCCTGCCGCGCGCCGCCGCCCTCCGCCCTACCGCACGCGCAGCTCGCCTCGCCGCCCTCCGTCCTGCCGCCGTCGCCTTCCGTCGTGCCGCGTGCTGCCCGCCGCCGCCCTTCGCCCTGTCGTGCTCTCGCCACCCTACTGCCCCCGTCCTGCCTCGCGACGCTCGTACGGCTCCTGCCATGGCTCGTTCCCTTCTTGCTACAGGCCGTACGGCGTCCGATGTTGCTACCACAATTTAGATTGCTTGCTACTTGAGTTGACCGGTGTCGCTACTTTGTCTCTGTCTACGGACGTTTTGCTATCTTAGCATATTATTTTTTCTATATATTCATAACTTTTTTACTAATTTCGTATAACTTTTATGCTACAACCAATCTCTATGGTTTTGCTACTAGTTCTCCAACGAGAGTCTTCGGTGATGTCTCCGGCGATATTCCTTTTGCTATATTAGAAAAAATATGTTGCTACACTCGTTTTGTGTTTTTGCTTCGATTGCGTAAATTGTTTGCTACGAGGTATCCAGTGACATTTTTTTCGGCGAGTCTCCGGTGAAGTCGGTTTTGCTACATTAGCACAACTTTTTTCATATACGGTCGCCGGCAAGGTCTCCGGCGAGGTCCAGTCTATTTTTATATTTTCTGTGTCAAACCATTTTTTACTACATGTAACAAAAGCGAAACTATTTATAGCAAAAACGGGTATTTTATAGCAAAAATGGGATTTTAGAAATTTTTAGAAAACACGTGTAAGCAGGAGAACCCGGGGGATTTTAGGGAAATATCCCTCGCAAACGCGTAGTACGGCCCTAATCAATTTCTATCTTTTGGTCAGCTACGTGACATCGCCCACATCAATCCGTTCACGCGTTGCAAGGTGTATTCTAGTCCTAGTGGTAGATTAGAAAAAAAGAAAGGACAGTAGACTTTTAACTAACTATTAATACAAGGGATACAATACAAGGGATCTGGTCATTTGATTGAATGAAAATAAAAAATATGACAGGTTTTGCTAACTTGCAATGCCTCGGATCTGAGATGTTAAAGGGCTTGCCAATAGCTGCTACCAAATACTAAGACTCGGAATTTCCATTAGGTCTCTTAACACAGTCCTCCTGCTGTTCTGCCTCTCCGGTTCCCAAATTAGTTACTAGCTTCATCGGTCTGCATACCTCCTGCTGCTCTTCTTCAAGTACGATAGATGAGAGAAAATCCCCTCAAGGACGTGGGTGCGCATCTGGCTGCCATGTTCCAAGCCCATGGAGAGAGAGGGCAGGACGAGTGGAGCCAAGTCCACCGGAAGCTTGCGGAAGCTGCCGCCATCGTCGACTACAGCCCAAGTTGTGCCGTCGACATTCTACTGGAAGTAGTCAAGGACATCAAGAATGCATCCGAGACCCGAGGTTGGTGGTCAACTTTAATGAGACTCTCAAAGGCAGACCGTCGTCAGATCAAAGACCTCGTCCTTTGTGTTGCTCATGAGTTGAGCATGACTCCACTTGCTAACTCGGAGACCATACCGATGGTTAATGCGTACGGTAACTTCTGCAAAGAAAACTTGGACCACATCGTCAACCGATCTGCCGAGCTCTCTGTTCCCGACGCTCCATACTCCGTTATCTCCATTGTCGGTCCCCCGAGCAGCGGTAAGGTTACTTGTACTAGTCATTAGGATTTTCATTAGGAGGGATTTGAAATTGATGTCATTTCTTCTTTACATATTATATTGCAGGGAAAAGCTATTTACTGAATCGTCTCTTCGGAACCACGTTTCCCGAGATGGACGTGGCAGTGACCCACGGAAACATCAGGTACACACGCTCAGATTCTTTTTGTTTTGAAGAGAAGGACACACATTCAACATATGTTCAGATATATTTGCTCTTTTTAAGAACTTCTAGCGTTCTTTCTGATCTGGTTTACGAATATAAGGAATAAAGAATATATCTACGCTATTATATTTTGTAGCTCTAAAAAGAACCGCTTATATATTGGCCTGTGCAGGAAACGAAGTTTGACAGGAATAATGATGTCAAGATGCATTAGTCCTTCCTTGTTGCTGCTGGACTTTGAAGGTTTCCATGGAAGAGCAGGATGGCAGGTATGTTTTTATGATATATTTATTCTTTAAATATGGTACTTGGATTGTTGTTGCGCCGTTCTAAACGCATCTCCAGTGGCGCCTCCTTATCCATCTGTTGGTGGTCCGGAAAGACATTCACGCCCCAACAGGCCTCCCATCGGTCTGTTTGTAGACCCAACAAGACATCCTGAATACCTCAAATATTTTGGATCAGCTCGAGGTGTTCGGATATGTCCACCAGCTAGCCACCTGACTGGGATGCCTCGCTTGGCAGCAACAAATTCATTTCCCCAGCCAGGTCCGGCTCGGTGTTTTGAAGGGCCCTAGGCGAAGCCGACACATGGGCCTCAAAGGCAATATATATGTTCCGCTTATAAATATATAGACCTACATATATCTATTTTTTTGCAAAATATTAAGAGGTAAAATCCAACCAGACATTCTTAAATTGAATGGTACAATATAAAAATAATTGTAAGCACTAAAACAATGTCATCCAACGACTAAAAAAACTAAAAGTTCTCTTTTGTTTCTCTTCTCAGCACTAGACTCGTGTTTTCTAGGCAACATTAGAACACCTACAATTGTGAAAAGAATACTTCATCCGTTCGAAAATGTTACATAGAATTTGTCTAGTTCGTATGTATCTATATACTAAAATTTGTCTAGATATAGATAAATCTAGACAAATCTAGATCACTTAATTTCGGACCGATGAAGTATATTAAATTAGAAACACTAAATCTCTTATCTAACAATGGAATCGGAATAAACAACAACTGATTGTACTAGTTGCTGGACTTGGGCATGGGGAGCAGAGCGATGCGTAGATGGATTCCAGTTGGGTTGATCGATTCCTGGTACTCTGTAGGAAATATCAATCTCTAGTCTCGAGAGTACATCAGCGTGTGGCTCCTTCAATCTTCCTTCCAGGGGCAAGTGGGCGTCTGGCCGCGTCCGCGTGGGCGACTGCGTGCCTGGCGATGCGGCGGCAGCGCAACGTTTCGGTTTCGATTCCAGGGGTGAGGGCGCTCGGTTTCGATTCCAGGGGTGAGGACGTTTCGGTTTCGATTCCTGGCGATGCGTGTCTGGCTGCTTCGATCGATTTCCCTGGTCTAGGCTCTTGTAACGCTAAACTTTTTTGGGCCCCCTCTGGCCTAGGCCCTTGGCCATGGCACAACCCTGCCATGGGTTAGAGCCGGCCCTGTCCCCACCATCCCTCCTCTCTATTGTCTCCGACTCCCCTCTCTCTCTTCCCACCGAACCATCGGAGTAACCGCTCCAATTCGGCACCGCTTCACCACCACCATGTCTCAGTCACACCACTAGCTGACCCTTTGGCGCCCCCATGGATTTGTTTTCCCAACTTTTGGCCACAAGCAAGGTCGGGAACGGTACATCCAGCCAATGTATACCGCCGCCGCCGTCAGTATCGCGGTTTGATATCTCCCTTCTCGTCAGCATCCTCCTTGCCTACATTTCATAGTACGTACTTTTAACTAAATTTTAATACTTGTAGATAAAATTTCCAAATTTTAATACTTGTATACTTGTAGTTAAACTTTGAGAATTTTAGTTTCAGTTTAATTGTTGTATGAACTATATCATTCCAATGTTTCATTTCTTGTTTATTTAATTTGTGTGTTGAGAATTATGATGCATCGAGTTGTTTCATCTAGTATAGGAATATAAAAATAGATGAAAATAGACAAAATAGAGTTGGGATGGTATACTGAGGAAAACTTAGGGGCACCCACCACCGTCGGTCCGGTCACGCTGTGGCCCTACACCCCTAAACATACACAATATATGGGCGTACGAAAAGTTTAATAGGGAAACTGTTATTGTAGATTCTCGAAATCGACTCTTTAAGTGCTTGGCTCCTTTTTTCCCTCTTATTATAGTTGATGTTGCAGAAGTGCTCTCTCTAGATGACCCTTCTCGCCTAAATAATTGGATGCTTTGTCAAAAGAAAAGGTCAACCTAAAGCGAAGGAAATTTAATATGATTATGTCCATGCCAGCGTAGGTCCACATGAGCCCAGTATTGTGAAAATGTTGGCCCAAATCTTTTCGCAGTTTAGAAGAGGAGATATACAACTAAGAAAACAAAATCGATAGAAAAAAGACATGTGGCTCACTATTCTAAGATAGTGAGAGGGAGAGAGATCTTATCAAGGGCTGAAACACTTACGGGTACTCCTTTTTTTTTGTGAAACTAAGTAAATGTATGGTTTCAGGATACATTATTTCAGAAGCAAGACGTCCATTTTGCGTTGGCTATATCGGACCTTGTGATGGTCAACATGTATGGTTCTCCTGTTTTGTTATTGGTATTCTACCTTTGGAATATACTGACGTGTAATTTTTTCACATTAAAATGGTACAAACGACTGGAATTATTTATTTTATCCTTTTTCCAGTACAGGTCTGTACTCGATATTGGCCGAGAGCAAGCAGACTCCACCCTCCTTTTCACAACAATATTTGAGGTATTTTCACATTTCTATTTCTCACATTACTAGAGTTTAGTCTCGCTTGTAGCATAAAATGTTTGGTTTGTATTGTTTTTATAAAACAAACATGTTTGAGATTTCCATACAGAAAGATGATTTCTTTCAAGAATTCCATAGGGTTGATTGTTTTCAATAATTATGGTGAAATATATACTGGATACATTTTTCATAACCACATTATTTTCTTAATATGTTTGCAAATATTAATCATCAAAACAATGGTAGAAATGTAAGATGTACTTTCCCGCACATAAACACAATACCTACCCTCCACCGCCAGGTGCGGCCGCCGCACACAATCTCTCTCTCTCTCTCTCTCTCTCTCTCTCTCTCTCTCTCTCTCTCTCTCTCTCTCTCTCTCTCTCTCTCTCTCTCTCTCTCTGACACACAGACACCTCTAGGCACCACAAAGTGTCAAAGTGATTACTGTTATTTTTTAGCAAAACTTTTTTCCGCATCCGATGGTATCGAATATGTAATAGATTATTGACATCTAAAAATTGTAGGGATACAAGTAGAATACACTAGCGCATATTAAAAAATTCCATCATTGAGGAGCACGTGTGTATGTGCCATCTTCTCATGCTCTTACTAGTGGTAAAATAACCAACCTTATATATCTGTATAATTCTCTCTCAACTAGTAATGTGGGACTAAAGTTTAATTCCACCCTTTGCCATGCATGAATGGCCAACTAGATGGAAATAGGCCACCATCACGTTATCCTCCGACCATCCTTAGTACAATCAAATGAACTAAGATTTTAAATCCATGCCACTTTTTGGAAAAAAGTTTGTTTTTTTGTTTAAACTAAAGTAGCTAATTGAGAACTCATCGGTACAATGAAGGCACCTACGACATCTATTGATTTGGCGTGAATATATATGCATTCCCAAGTTGGTCCTTGGCTAGTTAGCTATGATGGTAAGGTATTTGTTCGATTCCAAATTTATTCAAAAGGATCCATCGGCAGCATTGTTTGCATAGGAACAATAGGGCCTACAAGAGAGTAAGCCAGCTTGTATTAACGCAGGAAACTAGTGTTCCGGTGGTAGTTCTAGATCGTGATCTCCTCTCCTGTCTTGTAGGAGTACATTTTATACCTCGGTGGCCAGGCCGCACACGTTTCGGCTGCCAATTTTTCGCAGCTCCATTTCCACGTGGCTTGCTTGCGATTTGGTGAAAATCTGATACGGCTGCGCCACCGGTCAAAGTTTGTGGCAATCCAAACGGTAGCCAAGAGTCTCGGCGTGACCAAATATTTCTGTAAGGCTACCTATAGTATCCATCCAAACACAGACAGCCTTAGAGCCATGGTTATTCGTAAGCAAAAAAGGAAAACACTCCTACTTTCTGGCTGATTTGTTACACCACCAGGCATCCCTAAAAAACAACTGGATTAATTATTATTTTGTTAGTTTTGTAAGTATTACCTCTGTTGCTAAATATAAGATGTTTTGGTATGCTAAAATAGTACTTTTTTTGCGGGCAAAATAGTAGTTATTTTAATGCATTAACAACAGGACACCCACCTAGTGTTATGTTTCCAAAGAAAGAATATTTTTGTGCACTAAATGTCTATATGTACAACGTCTAAGAATATTTTTTTTTTCAGATGGAGCAAAGAACAAAACTTAATTCAGCAGGCTTCACAAAAATACTAGTTGTTGTTCGTTCCTATGATGAAGAGGTTTGATTTATCACTACAAAAGTGTGAGCCACAACATAATTTATCTTTGTTCTTAATTTGGTGTGATTCGCTTGTAGAAAACGCTTGACATTCTGAGAAGTGCTGTCCTTAAAAGCTTGGAAAAGGTATTATGTTAACTTCACCTAGTCGATCTATAGCACAATATATGATATGCTATTGTATTTTCTAATCAGCTTTGGGAAAGTGTGAACACGAAATATGAGAAATTCAGGGACTGCATTGAGGTTTGGGTCATTGCCGCTCCATGTTCATGTTTGTATAACAACTTATGAAGAATGCACTAATTAAGTTTATTCATGTCATATCATACTTAGGTAAATATTATTCCGCTACCAGACAATCAGTCGCCTGAGTTCCCAAAACAGGTCAGTGACACAAAATTCGCATCATTATTATTGGAATAATTTGGTTGTAATACATATATTTTGAAACCAATGCAAATCCATGCATCTTTCTATTGGAGAAGGAGCACTTATTAGGGTTTAAGTCACTGGAGTTAAAAAAAGAATTAATCCCTTACTTTATTGTGATTCAGGTTGCCGTATTGAGAAAGCTGCTTTCAAACAATAGAAGTGCTAAAGTTTTAGCTTCCAACTTCTCGCTCACTTCAAGTACGATTTGGGATACCATTACAAAGAACAAGGTACTTGATATTAACTCATTGGGTATTGCCTTAAGTGAAAAGTATGGAGATTTGCCTTACGCACTGTGACATGAAGTTGTGCATCGGTCCAGGCTTCTTGTAATACCTATTCCTTTTTATCCCGACGATGTGGGTCGATAAAGTACCAACAATCACTAGTGGTTTTATTATCTCTATCTCTATCTCTACTATATAATTTAAGTTGTGGTGGTTTTCGTCGCGCCAACTTTCGTCCGTCGTCTGTCACTGGTCTCATCACGCAGAAACCGATTCTCAATCAGACCCAGAACTAAAGCTAACCGGTGGAGGAGCTCCCTTCCTGCTCCTCTCCTCCCTCTAGATCGATTCATCCTCCTCCTTTCTACTCGCCACCGAGCAGGAAATCCCCGATTTGGTGAGGGCGGCCTGTTGTGCGTCGACCTTCCTCCCCGCCCCCCATTACCACCAAGATTCCTCCACGCCCCCAACACGGCGGCTCGGAGGAGACCAGACAGCTAGGGGAGACGATTTGAGAAGGTGCTCAGAAGGTGAAAATCGATCGAGCTATCTAACAGCGGCAAATATCTTGCTTGATCTGTCAGGAATTTCGTGCACGTCTTCCTGTGCTCCGCATCTACGAAGAACCACCTCATATCCCTTCTGGTCCGATTTGCAAAGAGAAACAGGCGGTTAGGCAAGATGAGAAAAGTCAGTGGCGTCTTGGAGTTCCACACCCAAATGACAGCTCTATCGTTTCGGATAAGCCACAGAGAGATGGGGCATGGCTGGTGGGTGCAGGCAGATCTGCTGCTCAGCCGTACGCCCCAAGTCCAACCTTAGTAAATGCTCGCCTCCAAGTGCATCGGTTTCCTAGCTTTGGATTCCTGTGATGCATCATTCATGTGATCCTGGTATTAGAGTGAGATTTCTGATCGGCGACACAGTCACAAAGGTATATTTTTAAAGTTTTGTTTGTTAAACTTTTTGGGTAATTTTATTTTTTCTTTGACAATCTTTAATATTAATTAAAAAACTCTTGGTAGTTCGTATATATCATCCTCTCTGACCCGCACGAAAGAGAATGTAACGCTAAATAACCCAACTCGTTCCACGATTTGTTCCATCGTGTCGACCGCCCACTGACGAGCCCGGAATCGTCCTCGATTTCTTCCATCACTGGTCCAGGCTTTATTGCAGTACAAGAGGTCTAGGTGGGTCTACATGGGGCTTATTGCGAGGGCGCTCCGTCCCCTAGGGCGGTTTTGGTGCCGTTTTCGACTGTAAAAGCTAGGGGTCTCGCAGCAGTGTCGTCGAGGTGGATGCACTGAAGAGGAGAAGAAGTAGAGTGGATTCTTTCATAGAAAGATCAACTAAATATCTATGAGAATTTTATATTTACATATGCAAGATGCAATTTTTTTAAAGAGCCGTTGCAACGTACAGGCATTCAGCTAGTTTCTATAACTTATCTAATCATACCACTCGAACAGACCAATTGAAACAAACCATTTGTAAAACAAATGATAGCACATAAGAATTGCTTAAAATAATTATTTCTATGATGGAGACATAACTAGGTGCACCTATATCGGTCTGGAATTTCACCCCTAGCGATTGTATCCTGAGCCATATACATGTGGAATCAAGCCAAGTATTAAGTCATAATGCCCAACTGCCGTGTGAAGCTTTGAGGTCCCCGGGTTCCCCCCTAGTACAAGATGGCTAGAATTCAGACATGGTTTCTATAATCTCTGGCGCCCTCCCTCGACTATTCACCAGCCTACAAACCTTCATCTCAAAAGACTGCTACAAAAGTTTTAGTTAGGTAACAAAAACCTTGTACTTGGAAATACAAAATCATATTACCTGGATAATAGACATTTTCATCTCTAAGTTAAGACCACAAATTTTCTCTTGAAATCACCACCGCTCCAGGAGCTTTGTTGTGAGTATCTAATTGTATCCTATCTGACCACTTTGCAATACTCATACAATCATACAACACCGATAGAAGTCTATGATACAATTCTACAATATGAGATTAGAATTGTAAAAGGAGGCTTGCTCCAGTACAACCCCCTTGCCTAATAAACTCAAAAGAGTAAAAGAGTAATCAAGTCTAATTAGTTAATTATCTTAATTTAATTAGGCATACATACGCGGCAAGATCCAAATGTAAACTCCTATGCACACGTATCCTATTTGAAGCCCCTCGTACACACTACACAACCGCAACCATCACCCCGTTCCCGTCCTCCCAAGTCGTGTTCATGATCAGAGGAGTAGAAGTTGTATATTCTAGTTACAGAGGTGCTGATGCTCGCAGTCGACGAGTGTCAGGGGCATCCAGAGCTCCAGGAGTTGCCAAGACTTCATCCTCATACTTGGTCTAGAGATATTCTCTATGATCTAAGATTCTCGGACTCGGATCGTGCCAAAATCATCACTGTTATGTGGGCAATCTAGAATTCGAGAAACAACTGGACCCATGATAAAGGGTTCTTTGATCCAGTTCAGTCAATGAAGATGGCTAAATAAGCGTTGGCTATGCTTGTTCTTCCCAAGAAGCACACCACGACTTTACCTGGACATGGATGGCGATCACCTGATGATGATGATGATGTTGTCAAAATATGATGTTGTCAAAATTAATATTGATGGGGTTTTTTCCTTGGAAGCTCGAAAAGGGGGTGCTGGAGATGTAGCAAGATCTCAGTCCACCTATTTAGGACTTGGAGTAAACCACTTTTGGGAATCGTTGATCCTATAATAGCTGAAGCTCTGGCACTCCGGGATGGTGTTCTCTTCGACCATCTTCGAGGGTTCCAAAGAGTGGTGATGGAGACAGATTGTGTGGAGGTTGTCGACCTTTGGAATTCTCGCCATGGTTCCCGTTCAACCGTGACACCGATTTTACAAGATATTGGAGAGTTAGCTTTAAATTTTACTCTTTTTGTTATTCAGCATGTGTCAAGATCAGCAAAGCTACAGGGAATGCCACCAGACCGGGAGATAGAGTTCACTATTGACCTAATTCCTGGCACAGTACCAATAGCTCAAGCACCATATAAAATGGGACCCAAAGAGTTAAAAGAACTCAAGGAGCAAATTGATGAGTTAGCTAGAAAAGGATTTATTCAGGAAAGTGTATCTCCATGGGGAACACCAGTAATCTTTGTGGATAAGAGAGATGGTGGAAGAAGAATGTGTGGAGATTATAGAAACTTAAACAATGTTACTATCAAGAATAAGTATCCTTTACCAAGAATTCAAGATTTATTTGATCAAGTGAAAGGAGCTGGAGTGTTTTCAAAGATCGATTTAAGATCTGGATACCATCAAATAAAAATCAAACCGGAAGATGTTCCAAAGACAGCATTTGTCTCAAGATATGGACACCATGAGTATCTGGTAGTACCATTTGGTTTGACCAATGCACCGGCAATATTCATGAATCTAATGAACAAGATCTTCATGCCATATTTGGACAAGTTTTTCATAGTCTTTATTGATGATATTCTGATATATTCCAAGGATAAGGAAGAGCATGCTGATCATTTGAGAATAACATTGCAGACTTTAAGAGAACACAAACTTTATGCTAAGTTCAGTAAGTGTGAATTTTGGCTAGATGAGGTAGAATTCCTCGGTCATGTGATCAGTAAGGATGGAATTGCGGTGAATCCATCCAAAGTTCAGTCAGTACTAGAGTGGACTGCGCCAACCAATGTGAAACAAATTCAAGGTTTCTTAGGAATGGTTGGTTATTATCGGAGATTCATTGAGGGTTTCTCCAAAATAGCCGGATCAATGACCAAATTATTAAGGAATAATACACCATTCAAGTGGGATGATAAATGTGAAGCAAGTTTTCAAGAGTTGAAGACTAGATTAACCACAGCTTCAATCTTAGCAGTTCCTGAAACAGGGAAGGACTTCACAGTATACTGTGATGCATCTAAAGAAGGTTTGGGTTGTGTATTAATGCAAGACAGAAATTGATTGCTTATGGTTCAAGACAACTGAAACCACATGAAGTCAACTATCCAACTCATGATTTAGAGTTAGCAGCAGTAGTTTTTGCGCTAAAAGGATGGAGGCATTTCCTTTATGGAGCCAGATGTGAGTTATACACTGACCATAAAAGTCTCAAATATTTCTTCACTTAAAAGGAATTGAATATGAGACAGAAGCATTGGTTGGAACTAATCAAGGATTATGATTTAACAATCAACTACACTCCAGGGAAAGCAAATGTTGTAGAGGATGCTTTAAGCAGAAAGAGTGCAGATATTCAGCCTAGCAATAGGGATCTACCAAAGGAGTTACAAATGGACTTGGAAAGATTAGAACTTCAATTCATCAGAACAGAGGTTCTTGGAGGATTAGCTACTATGCAAGTAGTTGCAGAGCAGGACAGTGATCTTAAGCAAGAAATTTTTAGACATCAAGTAGAAGATCCTTTCATTGCTGAGGAAATTCGGAGGATATCTCAAGGGCAAAAATCAGTTTTTCGCCTTGGGGATTATGAGTCTTTATGGTTTCAAGACCGTCTATGTGTTCCAGATGTGACTGAGATTAGAGATGTCATACTCAGAGAAGCACATGAAACACCATATTCTATACATCCAAGGATTACTAAGATGTATATGGATTTGAAAGAACTATTCTGGTGGAATAACATGAAAAGAGATATTGCTAAATATGTATCTGAATGCCATACTTGCCAAAGGGTGAAAGCGGAACATCAAAGTCCAGCAGGACCATTACAACCCTTGGAAATTCCTGAATGGAAGTGGGAGGAAATAGGTATGGACTTCATCGCAGGATTGCCCATGACACCAAAAAGGAAGGATATGATATGGGTAATTATGGACAGACTCACTAAGTGTGCATGTTTTATTCCGGTGAATCAAAAAGATAATGCCGAGAAGTTAGTTGAAGTATATGTTAAAGAAATAGTAAGTAAGCATGGAGTACCCAAAAAGATCGTAACTGATAGGGGATCGGTGTTTACTTCCGCATTTTGGAAGCAATTGCATGAAGCACTTGGTTCAAAGTTAGATTTCAGCATAGCATATCATCCTGAGACAGGAGGTCAAACTGAAAGAATAAATAAAATACTAGAAGACATGCTAAGAGCTTATGCACTAGATTTTGGAGGAACATGGGAAGATCATCTACCATTGGCAGAATTTTCTTATAATAATAGCTATTAGAGTAGTCTGAAGGCAGCTCCATATCAGGTTCTGTATGGAAGGAAGTGTAGATCACCCATATGTTGGTATGAGCCTAGAAGCAACAAAGAATTTGTGCCAGATTATAGCAAGGAAAGACAAGGTATCATTGATAAGATCAGGGATAGACTGAAAATAGCTCAGAGTAGGCAGAAAATTTATGCGGATCAAAGTCAAAGATCATGGCATCCAGAAGTAGGAGATATGGTATATTTGAAAGTAAGTCCAATGAAAGGGGTGAAAAGGTTCAGAGTTAAAGGAAAATTGAGTCCAAGATACATTGGACCATTCAAGATATTGAGTCAGAACAGAACTATAGCTTATGCTTTAGAGTTACCCTCCAGATTGGCTCAAGTGCATAGTGTTTTCCATGTGTCACAACTTCGTAAGTTTTTGGAAGTTCCAGATGATGCAATCACACATCAGGAAATAGAACTACAAGCAGACTTGACTTATATTGAAAAGCCCTGGAAGAAAACTGGAAAAGATTGAGGAACAGAGCAATCAAATATTGCAAGGTATAGTGGGAACATCACCTTGAAAGGGAAGCCAAGTGGGAGAAAGAAGAGGATTTAAGAAAAGCCTATCTAGAACTATTCAGGTACATCTCCACAAACTTCGGGATGAAGTTTAATTTAAGGGGGGAAGTCTGTAACATCCTAGCATTTAGGAACTAACGAAGGGTAGATTTAGGAAATTGAAATGTTGCGTGCATTCATCTGTGAAAATGTGGGTAAAATTTTCGCCAACTAAAAACCTAAAGTGATCAAGGTTTCTTTCATACTTTGAGATTAGGTTTAGTCTTAAAGGATGATTGCTATAGACTTTGATGTGATCTTTGAGGAATTATGTGTTTTGGAAAATGAATTTGAATTTTAAATTTGAGTGTTTGAATTATAATTCAAATGAATTAGGAATGAGGTTTGAATCTTGATTTAATTAAGAGTTAATTACTATAACTCAAACTTTATCCAAATAAAACAATTAAGAATATGAATACTTATTTCATATTTTCATTCCATAAACAAGTTACAAAAAAATGTAACTTATTGAAATCATCCACAAACTTCACAATAGCAACAAACAAAGCATAAGAATATTTCTTCATTGATAAACATATAATCTTTATTACAAAAGAATTACATGAAGATTACAAAATAATAAAATGAAAATTACAAAAGAATAAAGAAGATTACATTAAATATCCTATAAAGAAAACCTAAACTAAGATCTTCATCTTCAAATCTGTACATGCAAGACAAACACAAATAAAAAAATAATAAAGGTTAGGGTTAGAATTGTTTTACTCTCAAACATGTCAGTGAGGTGCACAGAACAAGTTTCGTCGTTGAGAAATTTATAGAATGGGCAAGTTTCACCAATATGAAAGAATCTATCTTCCATAAATTTTAAGTCAAGAAGTCAAATTGACAGCAAGGAGGGGCAAGTTCACCAGCCAGGTAAAAGTAATCAGATCAAAGTAACTCTCAAGTTCAAAGCATATCCACAAGTGCACAACAAGCACATAGGCAGGACACACACCTAAATGCATGTGGTGTGCTGTCAGCTTCACAGCACAGCTCAAACACACAAAACCATCAGCACGGCCGTGGAGAGGCACTAGTGCATCTCTTCACTGCTCACACACAAGAACAACCAGCTTAATCAGCAGCTAAACCAAGTACAACAGCCAGCAACAAAACCAACCAAAGCCTAAGATCTCATCACCACGATGGTGACATAAGGAGGGGGAAGGATCAGGTGGACATCAAGACCAAGTCCAGGAGCTAGGAGGAGCAGGCTAGCTCAAGGTCAAGCACAGGAGCTCAACAAAACAAGATCAACATCATCACCCAACTCCATAATCATCAGTTTTTGTGGTGAGTATCATAAAACCCTCACATGATCTAATCATATTATCTAGACAGAAGCATGTGTTGTTTTATGAAACAAACTCTCAGAAAGCACCAAGTGGGTGAATCCATCATGGAGAATTTAAACTCTAAAAGCAAACAACAAACTACAAGGATCCAATCAAAACTCAGAACAACATCATTGATTTGGTTGTCAAGCTGTATATTTCAATTCAAGCACAAATATAGCTAAGATTTAATTTCTAGACACATCCCTAAGATAAGGGTAGCACCTTAGAAGCTAATCTTTTGGATCCATATAATGATCAATCTTACTATCATTTTTTTCCAAGCTGTGATTCAAAAACAATAGCGGGTACCACTACCAGGACTATCTATATGAATCAACTTGATAAGGCCTAAACCCTAAGCCTCAGACCAACATCATTGGTCTTAGGGATTTCAGAGAAGAACATTTCTATTTATCTTATAAAGCCAAACTTGTCTCAAGCTTAAACCAACCCAATCCATGGAGTAAAATCAATCTTGTGTGCCATACAATGATGGTGTCACAAGAACAATTCTACATGAATCAGGATAAACATTCAATCATCACAGATTCAACCAAACAATCTACTAATCATTTTCCTGTCATTACAGGAATCATAATTAGGTCATTCCTATGTTTATCTTCACTGTTTGAGATCATTGTGATCTCAAACCACACATTAATTCTCAAGCCAACAGCCCTAAGATAGTGATTTCATCACACCATATCCATAATCTTTAGCCAAGAAATGACAGTGGAAAGCTACCAAACCCACTGACTTTACCAAGCATTGGTTTCAGAGCAACTAGGTCATCTGAATCATATGAAATCTAAGTATATAATCATATAATAAGCCACCAGAACCATTATAGTTCATCTCAAGCAACAAGCCTCAGGCTAATAACCATTTTGCATGCTTACAGACCATCCACACATGATCTAATTCATCTAGTATATGATCAACCACATGATAAGAACCCTAAATGAAATAAATCATCTTAATCAGGACAAGACAGTAACCAGAGAGGTCACTGACAACATCCAGCATAGGATGAGCAAGCATAGAGAGCACAAGGGGAGAGGAAAAGAACTCACCAAAGGTCCTAGCTGGAGACTAGAAGAGGAAGCAGAGGTGGCCGACGACCATGGCGGCACGGGGAGCACCCCCAGAGGGGGCGCTGCAACCCATACGGCACCACGGCGGCGACCATGACCACGCCTAGAGGCGAGGCGAATCACCATGACGCACGACGGCAACAGCAGCGCTAAGATCCACACCAACCCCCAAACCCTAGGGTTCGGGACGACATCGATCCGTCGCAGGAGAGCCCCATGCTGAAATCCAGTTGGATAGAAAGGATGGGCGTAGTCGACAACCTCCTACTGTACCACAGCGGGGACCAGAACATCCCACGACGGCGGGAATCGTCGGTGGCGATATCATCGACCACGGGGTCGAGGGGCAGAAGAGGAGAGGAGTGAGCTCGAGGGTGAGAGGCAGCTGGGAGATGGGCCGAGTGGGCCAGAACCCTTTGGGGTGGCTGTTTTAACTAAGTCTCATGGGCCACCAGGGCCCAATAAGAATAGGCCAGCCCAGAAACCTTTAAGGCCTATTTTATTAAATAGGAAAAGACCAAAATACCCCTGAACTTAATTAAATTCTAGAAAATAAAATAAAAGTCCAAAAAGTATAAATAAAATATTTTTGGATTCACAATAATCCACACTATCCAAATAAATTAAGAAATAAAATTTTAGACACATAAATTTTATTAAGAATTTTGTAATTTTTATAACCCTTATGGAATTTACAAAATTATTGAAAGATGATAAAATTAATTAAAATTCACTTTCATCATATATTAATATTGTAGTATTTTAGGAAAATACTAAACAAATATTTAATAACAAATTATAATATATAAGTGATAATTCCTAAAAGAATTATTAAATCAATAAAAGGAAAATAAAATAAAATAATTCAATACATGTTATAAATATTAAAAAGTAATATTTATAAATCCTTTATTATTAAAAATACTTTTTATAATAATGAGGAGATAACATATCAAGTTAGATGGTGCATTACATTACTTGCATAATCATTTTGCTTCTTTAAATATTGTCCTTACCGAGCAATAATGATGTTTTTTAGACATAGAAGCTCAAGGTCCAGTGCAAGCATCAGACTTCACTACCTTGCCATCACAAGGCAAGTTCATCACTTGTTCATGTCCTTTGAAGAGTCTTTATCAAAGTATTTGCAAATTGTGTGTTATCATATATAATATAAAAGAAAGAAAATATTATTTTCACAAATAAAGAAATCATAGATATCATCCTAAGTGATGATATAATGGAGCAATAGAACTTAGGGTTATTTTTGCAACAATGATAATCAAGTAGGGACTTAATAACCCCTGACATCAGTAATTCTAGCGCCGTATATTACGCGTTAGCCATGAGATTTGGAATGGGACAGAGAAGTCAGTTGTATCTTCTTCCTCTCGCATGAAGCCGGATGTGCAGGTCGTGGTTGTTATCCTCGTAGCGTGCATATTAATTGGTAATTCGTAGAGGATATGCAGCATATGGGTGGGAACCCTCATTTGTACAAACCATTGCCGTAATTCATTATGTGGGCATGGTGTACACCAAGGAGGCATGTGAGGTCGCGAAGGGGCAGTGATTGGCTTGGACCAACTACTAGGCCCCACATCATGGAATTGTGGACGGAAAAGTACGCCCGGTTGTGCAACAAGGAGTTGATCTCTCATGGGTAAAGTAACGCACCTCTGCAGAGTGTAAGAATTATAACTTGTTACTCCCTGTTCAGGGAAGGAGCTACGAACATAGCAGGAAAGGAACTCCATGAAAGTTCTGGTTAACTTGTGAAGGCTGATGGTCATAGATTTTCATAATGAAATCAATCTTTGCAGAAAGATTTACAAAAATTGCATAGTGCCAAGGATTTATAATCCGAGGTGGTAGTTAGAGCATCAAACTTCCCACCTTGCATATAATGAACTTGTTGGGTAACGCTGTTACTCATCCTTTCCTTTGATCCCTTGCTTAGACTCTGAGGATCCCGAAGACGTGTCAATATATGCAGCCGAATGTCAAGAAGATGTGTTCTACGAGGAACCTGATCTGTCCGAAGGTGTTGAAGGAGTGGATTACGAAATCCGCTATGGTGTTGACGATAACGAATCCAACTAAGTATCCTAGTTAGTGGTAACCATCGGAGCCGAGCAGCATAAACTCTATAGAATAAGCTGCTGAGCTCAACTCCTAGTCGGAGTTGCTACTTTTAAAATTCTGCTGAAACACTTTATATTTTGGTTTGCAAGTTGAACCTTTTAAAGTCTTAAACTTCTGGTGTTGTAATAATAATAATGTGTGAATGTTTGTAATATGGACCCGCAGTATTTCTGTTGTACCACTCTGAGGGATGTGATATTTACAGAACAGTGTTCTGTGAGTGTCATGTCAACGACTATAGTATACTACACATGCAGTGGTATGCTGGGTCACCGCAAGCAAGTTCTCAATCCACCTATTTAGGACTTGGAGTAAACCACTTTTGGGAATCGTTGATCCTCTAATAGCTGAAGATATGGCACTCCGGGATGGTGTTCTCTTCGACCATCTTTGAGGGTTCCAAAGAGTGGTGATGGAGACAGATTGCATGGAGGTTGTCGACCTTTGGAATTCTTGTCATGGTTCCCGTTCAACTGTGACACCGATTTTACAAGATATTGGAGAGTTAGCTTTAAATTTTACTCTTTTTGTTATTCAACATGTGTCAAGATCAGCAAATCATTTGACCCATCTATGTGCTAAGTATGCTTGCACATTGTTGGGAACGAGTAGCTGGCTTGATTGTATTCCTGACTTTCTATTGGTCAACATTCAGGCTAAGCGATCCGGTGTTGTCTTAGTTGAATAAAACCCTTTAATTTCCCCGCAAAAAAATAGGAGGACCATACCAATTCATACAAATACATACATACTAATTAAGTGTACGACACATGTATAATTATTGATAATTACTATTTAATATTGCCTAGAAAAAATGCCCGAAAAGTATTACTATTTAATATTTTGCTAATGACTATCATGCCCTTACTTACGAAGGGGTATCATGCGACCTCGGTTGTTATTGTGTTTGAGTTTGGATGAGGGGGTTGAAGTGGAGCACTTCTACTATATTGACAATAACAAAACTGTCGATACTGGTTTTGATAACGATCAGGATATGGCTCAACTAGGTCGTGCTTTAATACTGTATCAGTACGGACATAGACGAGGACCACACACAACTTTGTTTCAGTGACAGTAATTTCAATTAGTTTTTATACCCTTGATTAAAAAAATCGTTTCATTATGGTCAATGAGTTTATACATATCTACATCTACTTGGATTCTTGATAGTTTGACCACGGAGGATTACTGATTCCTGCCAAGATCAACATCACCTCCAGGCCTTCTTCAGGTTTGTGTGCTGGCTATATCCTTTAAGAAATTGCAATGAAAATTAACCTAGCTACAATTTACATGTGTGTGTATTTTTTTTACAAGGGCATGCTGAAGCTAGCAGTTCTACTCACTCGAGTAACTACTTATCGGCGACTGAGCCCATGGCTATGACGTACAATAAACTCCTCGAGATGACAGATGGTTTCTCTCAAAAGCGATTACTTGGCAAGGGTGGCTATGGAAATGTTTACAAGGTATATAATCCTACTATGGTCACCCAGCATTTACATTTTCAGACTATACATCTAAATGTAGCGCCCTGGATCAACAATCTAAGAATCCATTATTGGAGCTGGCTATTCGGCTCAGGGGTGCATTTGCACCCATTGTGAGAAAACATATTTTAAAATATTAAAATTAAAAAAAAAATCTATGTATATATTTGAACATTTTATGTTTGTCATAAGTTTTCGGGATGAAAGAATATTCTACGTGTCCCATGCAAAGAAGACAAAAAATGTCTTGTGAATAGTCCTATTCACGTGAATTTTTATACATAACACATAAAATGTTCTTTTATCCTGAAAATTTGTCAACGAACGTAAAATGTTCAAATGTATTTGTAGACATTTTTTTGAATTATTTGACATTTTAAAATATGTTTTCGCACAATGGGTGCAAATGCACCCGTAAACCAAAAGGGATTTCCGTCCATTATTATCCAAGTCAGATTCCTAAAGAATGGGAAACCTTTGAGGATGGAGAAATATTATTGTAAGGCTTTACAGTAGCACACGTGGATTGCGCAACCATCATCGTTTCAAGAATGTGTTAGATTAGACATGCAATGTTCATGTTTGGACATGAAAATATTGTCATATTATCTGGCTACTACTTTGAACAAAGTTACAATGCGCAAAGAAGGATATGTGTATGCCAATGAGGTGCAAAGGATGTTCTGCTTCGAGCATACCCCAAATTCGTGGATTCTTAACATTTTACATGTGGCACCGCGACATCCATCAATTAATACTCTATTTGAACAAAAGAATAGCACTTTATTTTAAAATATTAGGGACATTATATTTGGTATCCTTTGGTGGCCATTCATGTATTTATGAAACAATACTTTTTAAGAAATACTACCACTATACTAGCTACGAAACCACATATATTATCATAATAAAAAGGGATTTGAACAGGGAGTTGATAATGGGAAAGTGATTGCCGTGAAAAAACTTCATAGCAAGCCCGGACTAGATGACAACCAGTTTGAGAATGAGCTTCTCAATCTTATGAAGCTTCACCATCAAAATATCATAAGGTTAGTTGGCTACTGCTCTGAAACACGAGATAGAGTTGTTGAGCACGAAGGAAAATATGTTGTTGCTGGCGTGCAAGAAAGAGCTCTTTGTTTGGAATACATGCAGGGTGGAACCCTTGAGGAGCTTCTTTCTGGTATATACATGAAAACCCTTTAATACTTAATTAGCTATGCTATTATGCATCCATAAAGTTGTGTTTTACTTGTACAGATGAATTATGCGGACTAGACTGGGAGGCACGGTACAATATAATTAAAGGGATATGTCAGGGTTTAAAGTATCTTCACACTGGATCCAAAGATCCTATTTACCATATGGACTTAAAACCTGCCAACATATTGTTGGATGAAGACCTGATACCGAAAATTGGAGATTTTGGTTTATCCATACTTCTTGGTTCAGCGCAAACCTGCGTCACAGAAACAATTTTAGGAACGCGGTAAGTTGTCTTATATATTATGCCTTGTAGCAATTACTGCCTATAACCAGAAACATATATAGGTCATCATGTGAAAAGGAAATTCATTGGTTTTTTTTTTCATATTATAAAATTTCATTTGCCCCAATTGTACGTAGTTAAGTTTCATACAATTACATTTAACAACTGTACGTAGGCAATTTACATTTCTAGACCGGGGGAGTACTTAGCTTTTTCATATAATTATTATATTATATTTAACACCGTGTGCAGTGGATACATGCCACCGGAGTACATCGACGATAAACAAATATCATCAAAGTTTGATGTGTATAGCCTGGGAGTTATAATCTTGCAAGTAATAGCAGGACGGGAGAACTACTACAGATCCCCATATATGCCTTCTCAGACATTTATTGAACTCGTAAGAAAGAAAGGAAACAGCAACAATTTTCTCTATCACGAACAGCTATCACTCAATTTTCGTTAATGATATGCTGTGTCATGTGCTTTCATTGTCGCAGGTTACTCAAAACTGGTCCAAGAGGGTGCAGGCAGAAGCAATGTCTATGGAAGCATTACTGGAAGTTCAGAAATGCATCAAGATAGCATTACGGTGTGTGGAGGCCAATCGAGAAAACAGACCCACTGTAAAGGAGATTGTCGAAGAACTGGATATGGTTGATCTCCACAGGGCGTCCTTCCGTGTTGTTGATCCCCGTGAGGAAACCACTCCTGCAGAATTATCGAACTCTCTTGTACTAGATCTCATCACGGACAGGGATCCTGCCTGCTATGAATAGACTTGCATATGGAAATCTTTGCAAAGCTTTTTGTACTTGTGTGTGACGATTAAAAAGCGGAGATTTATTGCACATGTGTGCGACTATATCTGTTTCTTTCCCATGAGAGCCAAATGCCCCTAGAGCCACATCACCAGACTGATTCACCAACTCATTTGGTTTGTGCTACTAATGTTGCACCACTAAAATCATTACTTGTTGATACTATAGTTCACAAGGTCAGACATTGGACGGCTCCCACGGCCCCACCATACATATTATGCATGAAACACATGATTACGAAAACTTTTTTTTTACAATTATCTATACATGCCGGCAACACATCTGCCGCCAAACTGCTTTTAGATTTAGTACGTCCGTATTTCCCCGTATCCGCAGCGTCAGGAGCGGAGCCAGAAACAGCCCAAGACCGATGCTAATAAGGACTTAGTGGTGTTACTTTCATAGAATTTTCATATTTATAGCCTTCAAATTAATAGCATACATGTTGAACTGTAGCTGCTAGGGTGGTGCTACAGCACAGGTAGCACCATGCCCAGCTTCGCACCTGTGCAGCGTCGTTTCTTAGGGCGTCTCCAACGTGGAAATAAGGCTCAACCTTAGGCCAAAAAGTAACTTAAGAGCATCTCCACTTGTACCCGTCCCCACATACGGCGGCTGGCGATGGCCCGTCCCCACATACGGCGTCTGGCGATGGCCCGTATAGGACACGCTTGATGATTTTTAGTTATAGGAGGTGGATGCTACCCAGTCATACCTCTAATAATAAAAATTGTCGGGAGGCTGGAGAGTGGGTTCTTGGGGCCAAAAGTGGTAGCCGACGCTCCCAATTGGCTCCTTATGGGTTGGGGTGGGCTGGGATGCCGGATGATTCTTGAGCCTTTGCCGGATAAAAATTTTATTTGGAGGAATGGCTAAAGCGATTTTCCGCGCTGGCACCCAACCCCCAAAAAAACCGGGATGGAGTGGAGATGCTCTAAGACCCGTCTGTAAACATTGTGAGAGTTGGCCATAAGAGAAATATCCTTATGGTCTTCCTTACCGGTAAGGCCGGGCCATAAGAAATATAAAAATTGTAAAACTAGGGTTCTTGACTTTGCTTTGATTTCATTGATAACCATGTTGTAGGTGCCCGCATAGGCCTGCTCCAGATTATTGATCAACAGGCAATCCGTCGCCACTGACACCTTTTGTGGGTATAAGTCCTCAGCCAAGGCCAACGCTTCGCGGAAGGTGATCGTCCTCCTTGGCCACCGCGGCTTCCACATTGATCTTGTACTGGGCAATCAACTTTGGATGCACTCACCATGTACCCCCCTTGAACCTTGTCCTGGACATGCGATTTCAGGCGAGAAAAATACTAAAAAAACTGATAACTTGGCTCCGCCTTAGAGCAAGGACAATAGTAGAGCTAGTTGCTGGCTATAAGGCATGTACATATCATCTATAGTCAATCTAATAGCCAATATGTATAATAGATAAACATAAATTATATTACTTTATTAGTGATATGGTCCACTTTTCATTCTCGCATGGTACCTATGAGCACGTGCTACAGCTGGCTATTAGCCAAGAGTCCACTCCCCTTCTCTTTTCTCTTCTCTATCCTCCAACTAATCAAGAGTATATTATTTAATCTCTTATAGCTTGCTTACATCAGCTTATTGTACTTTCTATGAAGGCCCTGCTCCCACAAACATTGTGAGAGTTTTCGTCGGCTATAGCACTGCTAGTGGGCCCTAGGTTATGGCCTACGGCCATTGGAGACACCCTTAGCCGTCAACTCGCGAATGAGGATGGGTGCGGTGATCCAGCATACCACTGCATGATATAGTACACTATAGTCGTTGACATAACACCAATGAAACACCGTTCACTGGTATTACATCCCTCAGAATGGTACAACAGAAACACAGCAGGTCCAAGACATGACTATATGTTACAACTCGACTCTTCACAAAAGATCCAGAGAACACTCTAGGTTAAAGAGAGAGAAAGAAACTTCTTTTAGAGAAGAATCAGAAATAAACAACTCAAAAATTATCATACTGATAAGACTAGTATCTGAACTATTGGTCTGGCATTGCTGCTATTGCAATACTCTACAGAAGTAGGTTCTATGGCTAGATATTATATTTCTATCTAATCAGCAACTTTGTCTTTCTTGGGTTAATGTATATGTTGACTTTCTTGACTTCAATGAAGAGCTTTATCTTTTGATGATAATTCCTGGAGCATAAGTTGATGTAGACGTCGTCTTAATGGCTTCGAAATCTAGCAAGGGTTAAGAAGACACGTTGAGTACGATACTCAGCAATTTCACTAGAAACGGAGTGTTTGATGCACTATATCTATGTCCACGGACCATAGGTCGTAGGCAATGCAAGTTTTTATAAACATTTATTCAAAGGTTGCTTTTATTCTGAAAAACTATGTCCGTTGGCCTTCACGGGTTTACCAAAACTTTTTTGGAGTTTCTTTCCTGCCGCGTTCGTAGCTCCTTCCTGAAATAGGAAGTAACAAGTTACAGTTCTTACACTCTACAGAGGTGTGTTACTTTACCCATGAGAGACCTTAGCCTTGTTGCACAACCAATTCATGACCTTGTCCATACTTCCTTGGTATGGGGCCCAGTCTAAGATCCAAGCCAATCACTGCCCCCTTCGCGACCCCGCATGTCTCCTTGGTATATACCATGCCCACCCATTGAATCACGACAATGGTTTGTACAGACCGTTAGATGCCAGAACTATCGTGGGACGTTGAGGGTTCCCACCCATATGCTTTATATCCTCTACGAATTACCAATTAATATGCACGCTACGGGTGATAACAGCCACGACCTGCATATCCGGCTTCATGCGAGAGGAAGAAGATACGGCTGACTTCTCTGTCCCATTCCAAATCTCATGGTTAACGCTTAATATACGGCGCAAGAATCACTGGTGACATTGATTGTTAAGTCCTAGATAATATGTTCCTTTACCACCGGAACTTTTATAGTAGGTTATTACCTCATGGTAAATAACCTATAATCATATTATAATGAAAATAGTGCTTTCTGACCTTTTTGAAATGCAGGTGATGACAACACTGGATTTGCAAAATACTTTACAGAAAATAATCAAAGGACATGAGCAAGTGTGAACTTGCCTTTTGTGATTGCAAGATTATGCACTCACGGTCTTCAAGACAATATAAGATCCAATATCTGAAATCAGCATCATTGGTCCGGTAAGGACTAATGTTTAAAGAAGCAAGATGCTATTATGCATAAGTAATGTAATGCAATTTGGTAAATTTGAATCCCGGGGATAACGTTGTTCTAGGGTTTGGATACTGGAATGGTTCCTTTGGAATGTGTTGCCCTTTTAGATTAAGTTTCACACTTGTGCTTCTTATTAAGGCTTGTGAGTGTGTGTGAAACAACATGTAATTATAATATCATAAAATAATGAGATACACAAATGTGGAATGCTACTCAAGATTGCTTAAACAATAATTGTTTATCTTCAAAATTTAATTTACAAGTAATGTCACTTATAAAGAACTTAAGTGTTATCAATCCTAAGTATACAAGTAAAGTATAAAGTAACGTGATTATTATTAATTGTCTTCTATTGTCTAAAGGGGCAAAAAGAATAACATTTGAAGAAAAGATTTCTTTACTAAGGTTTAAACAATCCTGATAGATTTTAGAATATGATTGATAGAATGTGATTGATGTTGTTTATGCTTGCTTGAATAGTTTGGCTTGAGATGCTTTAGGTCTTAATTAAAATAGACCAAAGTTAACTATAAAACTCATAACAAAGTCTTTAGCATTATATGTAAAGTCTTGTAGATTAAAGTTAACTTTAAGAACATAGATGGACCTAAGGTGTATTGCTTATGATATTTGTACTTTGTTCACTTCATAATGTTTCCTTAAAGTTACTTAAGAATGGTATTACTTCTATTTGAGTAGTGGTTTCTTAATTTTAAAATGGAATAAATTTTTTTATCTCTGTATAAAGGTGTGGTTAGGATTTGTAATCAAGGAAATAATATTCCTTAACTACTTATGAGTTCACTATAGTGTTTGGTATGTTTATAAACTTATGGTTGAATGATAACTCAATAAGATTGTATTTAAAATGTGTTGAACCATTTTGACTTCATATTATCAATATTTAAGACTAATACTATTTATTAGACTCAATTGGCTAATTTTAGAAATATTAGCAATTTTTATTTACCCTTATATGAATTATCAACTAAGGAAATATATTTAAATTCAAGTTATTAAAGTGTTTAAATTTTTTAATTACCTGAAAAGTGGAATATTATATTTTTAACATGTAGGTATTATTTTTGTGATCATTTTGGTATATTACATTTATTTTTGTAATTTATAAATAATAAGATATGATTTTTCTAATATTTACTACTTTATAAATACTTAATAAATAATCAATATTTAATTAAGTGAAATAATACATGATTATAGTTTTAAATTATAGTTCTTATTTTTCTAAGATTTTTGGTATATTATTTATATTTTTATCATTTACCATTATTAAATTATGAATTTTCAATTTTTTATTACTTATAAAATCTTTATTAAATAATTATTTAAAAAACTAACATGATAATAGTTTTAAGTTGTAGTTTTTATTTTTCTAAACATTTTCATATATTACACATATCTTTATGAATTATAAAACAAAAGTTATTGATTTTATAAGATTAAATCATTTTATTTAATTTCTGGAATTTATTTGTGTTTGAATGTATACTGTTGTATTTATTTTCTAAACAAATATTAAACTTTTATACCGCACACACACCTGGCCCCAGTCACTAACTATTGGGCCCTAGGCCACGTCACATGCCACCTCGGCGAAGACTGGTCAAACCCGCAGACACGACGCAAGCATGACGTCGTTGTGACGTCAGCACGGACCGTCAGTTGGTGGTCGCCGGCAATGATCTAGGGCGCGGCAGGAGGCGTGGCTAACCTAGCTCGAACGAGTGCAATGTGGTGAACCTGATAGTGGTGGCGTCGCCCACTTATGGTCATCGGAACCCAGTCAACGGTGAGGTCGAGCGACGGTGACTACAGTTGAACGTCGAGCGAGCGATACAGGGCGAGAGGAGGATGATTGAAGGGTGCGTGAGCATCAGTAACTCCAACGGGAAGAACTGATGAAATTCGCCCCAATCCAAGCTCCCCTTGACCTACTTAGTGGAGTATGATGAAGAGAGTGATGCGGCGCTTCTCCTCGACCACACCATGGTCTCTGGGGTGGTTTCTACCAGCGACGTGGAGTTGCTCCGGTAAGCTAGGGTTTCGGCCCTTTGCGATATAGAGAGGATAAGGAGGAGTGAGGATGAGCGGGTGAGAGTATGAGGGCGAGAGGCTTCGCGGGGGCGTTCTTATCCTCCCAGCAAACGGCGGCGAGCATCTTGACGCTAGCGAGCGACGTCGCTCGCGCCATGTAGCTGCTTCGGCGGCAGCGCGAGGTGGACGATGACGATAGAACAGACAAAACGGTATTTGGGCCTAGGCTTCTGTTGGGCCATGGCGAAAGGAGCGAAGGAGGCTGGTTGCGGCTTGTGAGCGACAGATAGAGAGGTGAGGGAATGGGCCTTGGCCAGAATTGGGCTAATCTGTTCCCCTTCTTTTTCTATTACATTTTCTATATTCTGTTTTAAAACTTTGTTTTGAATTTGAATTTCCTTAATGATTTAAATGCCATAAATTCTATACAGTAATCAATATTCCAAGGATAATTATTCTAATTTTTTGCGCTAACCATGTTGGTATTTTCCAATGCTCATAATTATATTAGAAGTTATTTATTGAGTAGAATAAATAAGAATTAGGGTTTTAGAATTTTCTTGTTATCTTAACAATTCTCTATGAAATGATTTTCAAGTGTATTTATACTAATGGAATTTGGATGTATCAAATCATCAATGATGGTCATATATCATTTTAAGTATAGTTAATGCCATAATTTGGTGGTGAGTAAGGTTTTAATAATATTGGTTATGACAATAAATATACATTGTTATTTATGATTGAAATAAAAGTTAGGGTTTTAAATTGTAACTATTTACCATGAGTTTTAGGAGTTTTAATATTCTTGTACATCCTTTTATTTATATGAATAAAGATTATAGGTTAAGACATATTGTCTTTATGATGGTGATCAAGAATGATACCACCTTTTAAAATAGAAAGTTATTTTCTGGAGTGACTTAAGGAAAAGAATTGATAAAGATAACTCCTGAGCACATATGGTTATGATAATTGGAAATGACAAAGATGTGCTTAAGTGATTTGCTATAGAAAAATATTCCTATAAAGCATTGTATAAATAAGATAATATATCAATCATATGAAATGGATATTATGTTTGGTTAATGATTTAAAGTTGAGTGTTTACCAAGAATTCCTATCTTCCATAATTCACAATCCAGGACTTCTAATTAAGGAATTCCTTTCCTAGATATACTACTTCTTCTTATCCATCATCATGTGTTAACATGATGAGATTTACTTCATAAGAATATTCTTATCCACCTTTTATTCTTCTAAATCCATTTATAAATCTAATGAGCTTGACATTAAAGCTTTTCATAATCTTCTCATATCTATACTTGGTTATCAAACTATTATACTACTAATAATCTCCAATCCAACAGATAGTTACTTCTAACTCCATTCATACTCTTCCTTAATCATCCATCACTAATATTTCTCCAGTAGATGTATATATCAAACTACTTTCCTCAAAAGCTTACTACTCTTTAAGAGGAATAACACTACTTTAATAAATCCATGCTACTCTAGCTTCAGCTTAATTATGCTATCTTATATCTACTTAAATCCAGTATCTTATATACAAAATTTACATCATATCATGGTGACTTGTCATGGCTAACCTAGAATAACATATCTATACTAGGGTTCAATCATGTTCTATCCACCAATGTCACTTATACATGATATAAGCATTCAATCTTGGTGAATAAAGCATGATCATTATAATCCTTTGATCCTTTATGGTTTAGGTTTCCAGTTGGCTAATCAAGGCTTTCATCCATACAACATTACAGTTGTATTATAATTATCTTCTGTTTATCTCTTTGGACTAAGAGATATTATTCATTGACTATACCTACTTGATACAATAGGATTACTCCTGGTAACTTTCTTCAGGATTCATCCTTGTAATCTTCTTTATCACCATATAATTATATATTCCAAATAACTCTCCTATCATTTCAGGAGTGAGTTAACTCCATCAATTATCACATTGATCTTATTCTCTTCCAACACTCCCATCCTATAGATGGTATTTGAATCTAGCATTACCACCCACCTCTTCTTACTTCTTTCTCTAAAGGACTTTAAGTGAATGCTATGATAAGGACAGGAGTTGCTATGTCAAGAATATTGATAGGTTAAGAATTGGTGAAGCAATAGTTGATTACTCAACATTGATGAACAACAAATATTAGAATAAGATTGATAAGGATTGATATGGAAAGAAAGATATGTGATGAATGGTCTTGACTTGATTTCCTTCCTACTCAACAAGTGATAAGGAATTAGTGGTTAAGAACTACCATGATGCTCATGGTAGGAAATGGATAAGAATGATATAGGTCAAGACTTATCTGTTACATTCCTATTACTTAAGTTATATTCATAACTTGGTATTCATGAGTTGTGTAATGAATACTCTGATATGATCACTTAAGGATCAGATATTAATCATTACGTAATGTATTATGGTTTAATTTTATTACATTTGATCTACCCTTAGATCAAATCTCCTTTACCCAAAATAAGGTTTTAGCAAAGGTCATATTGAAACTTATTGCAGTCAACTTGATGATCTACTTCAATTCCATCAAGTTAAGAGAAGCTTCAATCACTTTGACAAGTTTTTTTTTCAAAAGCGCGAAAATTATTCAGATTTTCTATGCATGAATGCAATGCACATATCTGGGTTCAGCTTATTTCTAAGATCTAATGCTGGGATGTTACAATGGGCCCGCCACTTTGGACGTGTTTGGTTGTTCGGGTCCAAATTTCTTGTTTTTTCTACTTGGCCCGGTGGGTGCTCCATGGGGGAGACTGGGCTTAGGACAAGTTAGGCAGTTCGTTTGGTTGCCCATATTTAGTTTTCCTGTAATTTTGGCAAGTTGTTTGGTTTTCAATATAACTAATTTTGTGTCATTTGATGCAAATTTCTGCATGTTTGTTTGCTCATGCCATAGTAATGTGCTCACCACTTCTCAGAGCTGGTGATGTTACCACGTAACACCAAATAGGCAGCAAACTGAACTAGCAGTTTCAAACAAGCGGCAAATTAAACTCCTAGTACCCAATTACCACCCTAGATACTAGCAAATATGAGTTCACGATAATGTTACCTAGCTACTAGAAAATGACAGTTCATCATAATATTACCTAGCTACTACGAATGAATGTTTTACACCCACATCAGGGGTTGTTCATGGAACACAAGGGCATCACTTCACCAACAAACCATATTCTTCATCTTCTTCAGATCTTGTAGTTGCCTCTGGTCGCCCACATGTCGAGCGCCCACTGTTGTCTCCTACTCTTCCAAGTAGCACAATCATTATGGGAAACACCATGGCCATCGTCAATGTCATTGTCGTCAGGAACTACATCTTCCTCCTCCGGGAAGTACTCATCGGCACCAAATTGCAGGATCTAGTTGTGTAAAATACAACAGGTAAGAACAAGATTAACTTGGATGGAGAAATAGTGGAAAGGCTTCTGATCAAGGATCTTTACCCTGTTCTTCAGAGCAGTGAAGACCCTCTCAACCGTGACTCTAAGGCAAGAGTGCCTAAGATTGAAAAGTTCTTCTAGAGTCCTGGGGTAGTTCCTAGCAGAGAACTCGTTGAGATGGGACCTTATTAATCTGAAGGGTGGCAGAATTCCACGCCGGCAGGCATACCCGGTATCTACAAGGTAGAATTTGCCGTCAGGGAGCTTCATGCCATCAGGTCTGCTAAGGCTGTCTGCCAGAATCGTCGCATCATGGCCAGATTGCGGTGACCCAGCATACCACTGCATGTGTAGTACACTATATGAAAGAACATGTGGTCCCCCATGTGTGGCTTTGGTAATTGATGACAATCTCTATGGACTAATGCTTGTATCAAGTTGTACTTGTAGGAAATGTCCATAGACATTGCTTGAACCATATGTTGGCTTCACGGTTTGGAGAAGAAGTGAAGAGGATAATGTGGTGACCAAAGTGTTCAAAGAATGGTCCACATATTGGTCATATGAGAGTTAAAGCTATGGCAAGTATGTCTTGAATAATAAGATGGTGTAATATCTCTGGTGTACCTTCAAGGCATCAACATAATGAAGAAAAGAAGAAATGTTGTGCAAGCTAAAGATGTGCAATATCTAGAAGATCTCATGCTTAAAGCTTGCCATCCTCGGTGATCATGGATCGATGAAGACAAGGTCAAAGTAAAGGTTTCCCCATGTTGTATGGGGAGTAACTTGCAAGTCTTCATCCAGAAAGTGCGTACAAGAGCAATCAAGAAAGGTGTTCCATCTTGATAAGGACAAAACCGTCTACATCATAATCAAGTGGAATATGCGCAAGGCAAAGGTATGATCTTGATAGGGTTTCCTTCTTACTGGTCTCGTGGTGTTAGTTGGGGAGACCGGTTTATAGGATAGATAACTGTACTATCAAGAGGGGCTCTCAAGTGAGTAACTCGATCATATCTTTCCGAGAGAGCTCAAACCTTTGCATACTTAGCATCATCCTTTCTTGGTTGTTATTTGGATCTTATCCATGTGAGGTTCTAGAGCTTGTGGTAATATTCATAACAAGCTCTAGTTCATCAAAAACGGATTTCCCTTTTATTTCATATTGCGTTTTTGATCTTTGAGGTTTTCCAGTTTCACACCAAGAGAGGTATCTCAATTTATAATACATGAAATGTTCTCTCTTGGTGGTATCCAATATTTTGTTGGGTATCTCTTGTTGTCCTCTTTCCAACAAAATTGGTTTTGGGTCAATCATAGTTTCCAAACTCTAGATATCGCCATTTGAAATTTGCCTCTTATTTGGTCCAGAACGAAGTCTCCGGTCTGCGTGGACCGAAGTCTCCGGTGTGGACCGGAGTTTCCGCAGGAGTCCCCGGAGGGGGCTCCAGAATTAAGCCTGGGACAGTCTGATAGGTGGTCCGGAGGCTAGTCCGGAGTTTGGGCCGGAATCTCCGGTGTAGACCGGAGTCTCCGGTCTGTACACCGGAGGTCTGGCAAGTACCCAACGGGCAGAAAACGGTCAGAAATCTGTGGGCCTATAAAAAGGGGACCTTCTTCCCCAATGACATTGCTCGAGTTTTACAGGCTTTCTCCTCCATTCTTGACCCTCTTGAGCTTTCTCCCCCTTCAATCCCTCCCTTGATTCTTGCATATACATTAGGGATTTCAAAGAGGAGATCTAGATCTACAATCCCACCAATCCATCTCTCCTCTAAGTGAGGAGAACATCTTGGGATCTAGATCTTGGAGTCTTTTGTATATTTCCTCCGTTGTTCTTCCTCTCTTATTGCCCCACAAGCTTTTGTAGCTTTGGTGGAATTTGGGAGAGAAGGATTTGAGCACTACTTGTGTTCTTTCCATTTGCATTTGGTGCATCGGTTTGAGTTCTCCCCAGAGGATTTGGTGAGTGAAAGTTGAGAAGCTTTTTACTCTTAGGTTCTTGGAACCCTAGACGGTTTGTTGGTGTTGCATGTTGTGGCATTGGTGGCGTTTGTTGGGAGCCTCCAATTGAGTTGTCGAGAAGTGCCCCAACCTTGTGAGAGGTTCCGGTTTGCCACCGACAAGTGCACCGATAGTGGAAGTGTGGATCGATCCCATTGGGGTAAGATTCATCGGAGAATAAGGGAGGCCTTTTGTGGCATAGGTGGTTAGATACCACCCCCTCCAAACGAGACGTACTCCATGTTGGGAGGAACTTGGTAAAATATCGTCGTCCCCGCGTGCCTCGGTTATCTCCATACCCGAGCTCTTACTTATGCACTTTACTTTGTGATAGCCTCAGATATATACTTTACTTTGAAGTATATATCTTGCTATCACATAGTTGTTTGACATGCTTAGCATAAGTCGTTGGTGCACATAGGTGAACCCTAGATAAGTTCTAGGTTTTGTGCTTAACAAAGTAAACGCTAGTTTAATTCCGCCTTTGTTGAGCCAATCTTGGAAAAGTTTTAATCGCCTATTCACCCCCCTCTAGGCGACATCTGTATCCTTTCACTATAGTCGTTGACATGACACCCACAGAACACCGTTCCTTAAATATCACATCCCTCAGAGTGGTACAACAGAAACATTGCGGGTCCATATTACAAACATTCACACATTATTATTACAATACCAGAAGTTCAAGACTTCAAAAGGTTTCAACTTACAAACCAAAATATAAAGTGTTTCAGCGGCATTTAAAAGTAGAAACTACAACTAGGAGTTGAGCTCAGCAGCTTATTCTATAGAGTTCGTGCTGCTCGGCTCTGTTGGTTACTACTAACTAGGATATTTAGTTGGACTCGTTATCGTCAACACCATAGCGGATTTCGTAATCCATTCCTTCAACACCTCCTGACAGGTCACTCTCCTCGTAGAACACATCTTCTTGACATTCAGCTGCATAATTGGCACGTCTTCGGGATCCTCAGAGTCTAAGCAAGGGATCAAAGGAAAGGATGAGTAACAGCGTTACCCAACAAGATCATTATATGCAAGGTGGGAAGTTTGATGCTCTAACTACCACCTCGGACTATAAGTCCTTGGTACTATGCAGTTTTTGTAAATCTTTCTTCAAAGATTGATTTTATTATGAAAATCTATGACCATCAGAGTTCACAGGTTGAGAAGAACTTTCATGGAGTTCCTTTCCTGCCGCGTTCGTAGCTCCTTCCTGGAACAGGGAGTAACAAGTTACAATTCTTACACTCTGCAGTGGTGCGTTACTTTACCCATGAGAGATCAACTCCTTGTTGCACAACCGGGCGTACTTTCCCGTCCATAATTCCATGATGTGGGGCCCAGTAGTTGGTCCAAGCCAATCACTGCCCCCATCGCGACCTCGCATACCTTCTTGGTGTACACCATGCCCACATAATGAATTACGGCAATGGTTTGTACAAACCGTTAGATGCTATAACTATCGTGGAACATTGAGGGTTCCCACCCATATGTTGCATATCCTCTACGAATTACCAATTAATCTGCACGCTACGAGGATAACAGCCATGACCTGCACATCCGACTTCATGCGAGAGGAAGAAGATATAGCTGACTTCTCTGTCTCATTCCAAATCTCATGGCTAACGCGTAATATACGGCGCTAGAATCATTGATGTCAGGGGTTATTAAGTTCCTAATAGATCCTTATTGTTCCAAATAGAACCCTAAGTTCTATTGCTCCATTATATCATCACTTAGGATGACATCTATGATTTCTTTATTTGTGAAAATAATATTTTCTTTCTTTGGAATACACACAATTTGCAAATAATTTGGTAAAGACTCTTCAAAGGATGTGAGCAAGTGATGAACTTGCCTTGTGATGGCAAGGTAGTGAAGTCTGATGCTTGCACTGGACCTTGAGCTTCTATGTCTACAAAAACATCATTATTGCCCGGTAAGGACAATATTTAAAGAAGCAAAATGATTATGCAAAGGAATGTAATGCATCATTTAGCTTTATATGTATTCTTCCCCATTTATTTAAATTATAAAAAATTCTTTTAATGAGAAAGAATTTATAAATATTAATTTTTAATATTTATTGGATATCGTATTCTTTTATTTTATTTTAGTTTATTTGCTTTTTATTTAATTAATAATTCCTTTAAGAATTATCATTAAATACCAAAAATTGATATTAAATATTTGTTTAATATTTTTCTAAAATACTACAATATTAATATATAATGAAAGTGATTTTTATTTATTTTTATCAACTTTCAATAATTTTGTAAAATTCCATAAGGAATATATAAATTACAAAATTCTTAATAAAATTTATATGTTCAAAATTTTATCTTTTAATTTATTTAGATAGTTTGCATTATTGTGAATCCAAAAATATTTTGTTTATAATTTTTGGACTTTTATCTTATTTTCTAGAATTTATTTAATTTCAGGGGCATTTTGGTCTTTTTCCAATTATTAAAACAGGCTCTAAATGATTTGGGCTGGCTATTTGGTTTTATTGGGCCTTTATGGCCCAGTAGGGCAAAGGAAAAATAACACCCCGAAGGGGTATTGGCCCATTCCAGCCCATCACTCTCTGTCGCTCTCTCCTTCTCCTTCCCCGACTGACATGGTTATACCCTACGGGTACGTAACTTCAGCACACCTGGTCCAGCCCAAGGAAGGCCCACAGCAGACATACGCTGGCCCATGAATACTTTCGGGTAGCCAAGGCCCATGACGCCTTCGGATCCTTGGAGAGCAAGACTAGCATAGATAGGAAATTCAAAGGGGTAAAACCCTAGAACCTGTAACCGACTAGGACTATGCCCGGGACCTGCCTAAGTCTATATAAAGGCCAGGAGGGCACGTCCTAGATCTCTCGACTCATACTCTCGCATACGCACCTCACGCCAGATCGAATCTGCGCACCCCTATAACTTTCGGTTCCGCCGTAATCAAGAACAGACAAGCAGGAGTAGGATTTTCCCTCCGGGGGCCTGAACCTGGGTAAATCTCGTGTCCCCTGGTTGCTTGTCTGTTAACCGTTCCACGATCTCTAGCATCCCCATCTTCTCCAAAACCCAAGCCCATAACAATGGGCATTGATGAGATTAAACCTCGTCAATTGGCGCCGTCTATGGGAATCAGGGCTGCTGATTGTGCGATCGTGACGGTCCCGACCCGATCGATCTACAACTCTGCGGCGACGGAGAATCACCTCCTCTTCGGCGCTTTCGACTTCACCGCCCACTCGCCGGCCACCATGAAGGACTTCGAGCCCGTAGGCGACGGACTCGAAATCTTGTTCGGAAGCTTCTGCTTCTAGGTGGGGCAAACTGGCACCCTCCGCCTTCCTGAGCGGGTGCCCCTACCATCAATCAGGCCCACCTCATGGGCTCCGCACCCTGTGCTACGCACATCACCATCGACAGATGAGTACTATGACAGCAACAGCTGCAACTCCGATCTGTGCGATCCACCTTCGGATGAAGGGACCTACGGTTCTGGATCCGAAAGTTGTGGCAGCAACAGACCAATCTACGAGCAGCAAACGCCTAATCCGCCGCCCAACACGAACCCCAACCCACAGGACAGAAATGGCGAAAACGGCGGGAACAGAAGAAGCCAGTCCCCCCCCACCCAACGGGGAAAACAATGGCCACCTCATCCAACTTAGCAAAGAAGGATGGGTCCAGGCACGCCGCGCCGTAGCAGGCGACATAGTCATGCCTGTGGACTCCCCACGTGAACTACTGATGGCATACCACTACCTCCTCATCGAGGAGCACAAGAAGCAAGTCAAGATGCAGGAGACGCTCAACAAACGCAAGCAAGCAGCCTCTGAGTCCAGCGCGCGACGAGCTGCGCTCTCCGCCATGGCACCTGGCTCTAGCACTAACGGAAACCAGGGAAACAAGCACCGCTCTCGGGTGGAGAACATGGATCCCAGAGAATGCCGTTATGTGACCCGAACTCTCCACACATCGTTCATGGAGATGGATGCCGATGGCAACATCATCCCGAAGACACCGCAAGCTGCAATCATGGCAGCCACTGCGTATCTCGCGGCCCACCCTCCTCCGGAGGGGGACCCAAAAAGAGCCATGCATAAGTCCGCACTCACCAGACTCGGACTCGTCGGAGCTGCGCTCCACGAAGATGCTCCTGCGGAGCCGAAGAAGAAAGCTCCGTCCAGGCGCGACCGAAGCCCCACCCCTTCATCCGAAGAGGAAGAGGAACACGACCTTCCTCGAAGGAAGAAGAGCTCGCATCGGCATAAACGCGACTACGATGCCAGAGACGCGCTTACACAGCGCAAAATCGACAAAGCACGTGCCAAACGCGCATGCTCGTCCGAGTCTGAGATGGATGAAGATGAAGGAGAACTCTGTGGAGCTCGATGCTTCAGCAGATCTATTCGGCGAACATAGATCCACGCAATTTCAAGCTACCTTCGGATACTCCGAAGTTCAACGGCACGCAAGATCCAAAATCCTGGCTCAGTGACCATCTGTCATCCGTCAAGCTGCACGGCGGTAACAAAGAAACCGCCATGCAATGCCTTCAGCTGCAGCTGACAGGCGCAGCGCGGGTTTGGCTCAGAAGCTTATCATCAGGGTCCATCCGAAGTTGGGAGGAGCTAGCTTACAGCTTCATCCGAAATTTCAAGGGCACCAGCAAGAGGCCCGCCTCAATCGAAGAGTTGCGAGCCTGCACTCAGAGAACGGGTGAATCTATTCGCTCGTACATACTACGCTGGTCTACCACCAAAAACTCCGCAGCACACATCTCCGAAGAGAGAGCCATCGACGCCTTCAGGGACGGCGTTAAACGCCAAGATTTCAAGGAGGAACTTGGGCGCGTCAAGCCCAAAACACTCGACCACCTCATGGACATCGCCAACAGGTGGGCGGACGGCGAAGATTGCATTCACCGAGCAGAATCGGATGAAGAGGACGACTACGGCCGAAGACGGGAACGCCGCAGCAAGAGGATATCGCGCGTTTACGAGGACCGCGACGGACCCGACATGGTTGCGGCCGGCTACGCCGACCGCCGCAACGACAACAGCCGCAACAGCGGAGGATACCGCGGAGGAAACTTCCGCGACAGTGGACGACCAGCACAGTCGTGGCAACGCCGCGACCGCGACAACGGACCCTCAACATTCGACAAACTTTCGGGTCCATGCACCATCCACTTCTACATCGACAAACAGGATGGAAAAAAGAAAGCCAGCCACATGCTCAAGGACTGCCGCGAGTTCCAGAAACTCAGCGAAAGCATGGTGCAGATGAGGCAACAAGCCCCAATCCCTGCGTTCGGAAACACACCTGCGCCAGGTGAAGTAGCACACGGAGCTCCTCCACCACCGCCTATTGGAGGCCCAAACCAACCAGTCGCACCAGCGCAGAACAACGCCGGGATCGGGTACCCCCCACCAAAAGGAGCACTAAATATGATCCAGAAGGGATGCCCCACAAATAGGGTGCAGAAGAAAATCACCCGACAAATCAACTTGGCCGTGGCAATTCCGCCTGCAATCCCTGAGTACCTCAGCGGATCGGAGTCCTGCATCACATTCACTCGCGCGGATCACCTTTGCCAGATCCCTCGCCCAGGTCATGCTGCCCTGGTGCTGGAGGCGCAGATCGGAGGCTTCGAGATGAGTCGCGTCTTCATGGACGGCGGCAGCGGCATCAACCTAATGTTCGCAAGCACTCTAGCAGCAATGCGGATCCTGCAATGCAGCCTGGAACAATCAGACACAACGTTCCACGGCATTGTCCCGGGGAAGTGCATATTCCCCCTGGGCAAAATAGGGCTCGACGTCATCTTCGGGAAGCCGGACAACTTCCGGCAGGAGCGACTCGAATTTGAAGTAGTGGACTGGCCGTCGCAGTACCACGCCATCCTAGGGCGTGTAGCATTCGCAAGGTTCCTGGCTGTCCCACACTACGCATACCTACTACTCAAGATGCCAGGACCGAGGGGCATCATCACAGTCCACGGGAGCTTCACCCGATCGGACCAATGCGACAGGGATTTCAACAAAATCTCCCAGTCTTTCGGCATGCAAGACGAGCTTGTAAGGCTCCGTGAGGTGACGGACAATGGGGCACCCCCAGTCACAAGGCAGAACGCACCTGACATGTCCTTCGACTCCACCGTCAACACCAAGAAAGTACAGGTCCATCCGACGGATGCCTCCAAGACGGCCCTGATCGCCAACGACCTCAGCTCCGCATAGGAAGGCGCGCTCGTCGAATTCCTCCGTGAGCGCTGGGAAATCTTTGCCTGGTGTCCTGCGGACATGCCAGGAGTTCCCAGGGAATTCGCCGAGCACGCACTCAATGTCTTTCCAGACACCAAGCCAGTCAAACAGTCCATCCGGAGACTGTCGGAGCCACGAGCCGAAGCTATCGGCAAGGAAATCAATAGACTACTCGCTGCAGACTTCATCAGGGAAATCAAGGAAAGCGAGTGGCTTGCAAATACAGTGATGGTCCCAAAGAAGGACACGGACATCCTACGGATGTGCGTGGACTTCACGTCACTGAACAAGCATTGCCCAAAGGACCACTTCCCTCTTCCTCGGATCGATCAGATCATCGATTCGACTACAGGATGTGAGAAGCTCTCCTTCATTGACGCCTACTCAGGCTATAACCAGATTCGACTCAAGGTCGAAGATCAGGAGAAAACGGCGTTTATCACACCGTTCGGAGTATTCTGCTACAACACAATGCCCTTCAGGCTAAAGAACGCAGGTGCCACGTACCAGCGATGCATGCAGGCCTGCCTCAAGGACCAGATCGGTCGCAGCGTCCAAGTCTATGTTGACGACATAGTAATAAAAACCAAGGAGGCAAGGACACTTATCGAGGATCTCCGCGAGACGTTCGACAACCTTGATCGCTACAGGATCAAGCTCAACCCCGAAAAATGCGCCTTCGGCGTCCCATCGGGTCAGCTGCTTGGGTACTTCATCTCTCAGCGAGGGATCGAGGCGAACCCGAAGAAAATCAGAGCCATCATGGCGATGGAGAAACCAAAAAACATCAAAGGCGTCCAGCAGCTCGCAGGACGAATAGCGGCGCTAAGCAGATTCATCAGCCGCATGGGCGAAAAGGCCCTGCCATTCTACCAACTGCTGCACAAGGCAGACAAGTTTGAGTGGACACCAGAAGCCAATGACGCATTCGAAAGCCTCAAGCGGCTCCTCTCCACCTCGCCCGTCTTGGTCACGCCAAAGGTGCGCGAGCCTCTTCTGCTGTACATAGCAGCCACACACCAAGTGGTCAGCACCGTGCTCGTGGTCGAACGACCCGAAGAAGGCAAGACCCACAGGGTCTAGCGCCCAATCTACTACCTCAGCGAGGTACTGACACCAACAAAGCAGAGGTACCCTCACTACCAGAAGCTCGCCTACGGCGTGTTCATGACGGCTCGACGGCTGAGCCACTATTTCCAGGAGCACCAGGTGATGGTCGTCAACGAGGCACCCCTGAACAGCATCCTAAATAATCCAGAGGCCACAGGACGCGTGGCCCTGTGGGGCATCGAGCTGTCACCCTTGGACATCGTCTACGAGAAACGACTCGCAATCAAATCTCAAGTCCTTTTCGGACTTCCTGGTACATTGGATGGAACTGCAGCTGCCAGACACCCCAGACATGTCACAGTCATGGACGATGCACTTCGACGGCTCCAAGCGCGAAGCCGGAGCAGGAGCGGGGGTCATACTGACCTCCCCGCAAGGCGACACGATGTAGTACGTCCTTGGGATGAAATTCCGAGCTTCTAACAATGAGGCCGAATACGAAGCCCTCATCCACGGCATGAGGATGGCAAAGATATGCGGCGCAACGCGCCTGGTCATCTATGGTGACTCCAACCTCGTCGTCCAGTAGACGATGAATGAGTGCGACGCACACGCCGAAAACATGATCGCGTACCGCGCGCTCTACAACGCACTCGAAGGAGAATTCGACGGCTGCGAGCTTCGACACGTCGGAAGAGAAAGCAACGAGGAAGCCGACAGACTCGCCAACATCGGCTCCACTTGCGCAAAGGTGCCACCAGGTGTGTTCCTCGAACAGATCTGCGTACCATCCATCAAGCGGAAATTCCCCAAGGGATCACTCGAAGAAGCAGAACACTCGGGGGCTATGCTGCCCGAAGGACACGAAGGACCCGAAAAGCTGGACACAGAGGTAGCCATGGTCAACCTAATGCAGGTCATGGCAGTCGAATAAACTTGGACGCGACCATACCTCCAGTTCTTAATAAACGGAGAACTACCTGACAGCCCGACAGATGCCCGGCGCATATCTCGTTGGTCAAAAGCCTTCACCACCATCAATGGCGAGTTGTACAAGCGCAGTATTACGGGTGTACTACAAAGGTGCGTCACCATCGGTGACGGAAAATCCATCCTCCAAGACATCCACGAGGGCATCTGCGGCCATCATGCAGGCAGCCGCTCCCTAGTCGCCAAAGCTCTACGAGCAGGATTCTACTGGCCAACGGCCATGAGCGACGCAAAGGACATCGTCCGAAGATGCAATGGATGCCAACGGTTTGCCGACAAACCGCACGCACCTGGGTCCGAGCTCAGACCCATACCCATAGCTTGGCCTTTTGCTCAATGGGGCCTTGACATGATCGGCAAACTACCAAAGTCCTCGAAAGGGGGACACGTTTACCTCCTGATCGCAGTCGACAAGTTCACCAAGTGGATCGAGGCCATGCCGGTTACCAACCAGAAAGGCAAAACGGCTGTCAAGTTCTTCGAGTCCATTGTCTACAGGTTCGGCGTACCGCATAGCATCATCACCGACAATGGATCGAACTTTTATCTCCAAGGAATTCCAGGACTTCTGCGAAGGCCTCGGGATCAACATCACGTACGCCTCAGTGGCACACCCGCAAACAAACGGGCAAGTGGAAAAGGCCAACGGCCTAATCGGCGCGGGCATCAAGAAGTGCCTCATGAGTCCACTCGAACGGAAAGCAGGAGCCTGGACAAAAGAGCTACCATCCGTCCTATGGAGCTTGCGAACCACGCCAAACAGCTCCACAGGCTACACACCGTTCTTCATGGTACACGGAGCCGAAGCCGTGCTGCCAGCCGAAGTACGCCACCAGGCCCCTCGGGTCGTCGCATACAGTGAAGCCGAATCCACGGCTGCACTCGAAGACGCCGTCGATACACTCGACGAAGCAAGAGACATAGCAGCAGCTCGATCAGCGGTATACCAGCAGAGTTTCCGCAACTACCACAGCCGCCGGCTGCGCCCAAGGTCCTTCGTCGAAGGAGACCTCGTCCTGCGACTCAAGCAGGAGCGACCGACGAAATTCGATTCACCATGGGAAGGACCCTACGTCATCACCGAAGTGATCCCAGGTGGCGCCTACCGCCTCAAGCACGTGGAGTCTGGAGTCGCATACTCTAACCCATGGAACATCTCGCACCTGCGACGATTCTACCCCTAGCTACCTACCCCCTTTACTTTCAATAAGGCTTTCAGCCAAGGCTACTCAGTCGAACAATGTACTTCCTCCATTACGATATAAATAAAGCTAAGTGTCTTGCCCCAAAACATCAGTTCGCTATTTTGCAACTTTACTTCATGCTACAAACACACTCGGGGGCTCCCCCCACCTCACGATTTCATCAACTGAGGATCAAACGTGTACACCTGAGTAGCTGACAATGTCAGGCAAACGAAAAGGACACGTACTCAATCAAAGCACTGCTTGCTCACAACAAACAAACCTTTACAACAAAGGGCACAACATGCCCAGCCGAAATATACAAATTTTACATCTATCTCTTTTTCAGGTACTACCTATTCTGAAGAATAACCCGAGCACGCTGCTCAAACAAATCTACGACCTGTTCGGCATACTGCCTTACAGCTGCGTAATGTGGGCGCATGTCCCACTCACCACCGTCCGGCCGAGGAGGTGGCCCAGCTGCCACAGCAGCCAAAACTATGTCAGGCTGGTGCAGCCTCACAAGAGACAAAGCAGCCTTCACTCCTGCGACGAGCTGTTGCCGCAGCAACTCCTTGACATTGCTCACGTTCCGAAACTTCGACAGAAGACCCGCAAGGCTTGTCGGTACGGCATCCAAAGGGAACATGACGTGCAGCACCGAGGCAAGCGACGTCTGCACTTGGCGAAGCACTCGAGAAACCTGGTGCACACGATCCTGCAACGTCTCTAGAGCTATGGCACGGTCACGATCCATCCAGAAGAAGCCACCAGCCTCCATGTCCTGTTGAGTCAAGCAATTGAACCGAACAGCGACACGCTCCTTCTCTTTCCGCGGAGCAAGGTTCGCACCTGCGACAATGGAAAAAATAAGAGCAAAGGCCAGCAGGCTCACCCGAAGAACTGAGCTACAGCTCGAAACAAGGAACAACTTACATTGAAGCTGCTCAGACAGCCGAATAAGTTCAGCCATCAAGTACTCCTCCCTGGCTGCACCACGATCCACCTTAGACTTCCAAACATCGGCATGACCTCGCAACCCGAGCAACTCCCTCTCCAGACTACGCACGCGATCCCGAAGAAAAGCGAGTTGAGAGGAAGCATCCAAAGATGGTCGCAACGGCATTGCGGAGGAGGTGTCAACAGGGTCAGCACCCGAAGGAACCTAGAGCAGCAGAAAAAGAAAGGGACACACACATTCAGATAATGATAGAGCACAACTCAGAAGAATTCATTAAACATATAAGGCCACTACGTGGCACAAGGATGGTGTTCTTCAAGATATTTACAACAAAAGCAGACTACAAACTACCCTACGTCTACAACACCTAAGATGCGGCACCCTGAGTCGCCTCGGAGCCGGACTGCCTAGCTTTGGCCCCGCCCTGCTGCCGCAGCGCATACTTAGACAACAAATCAATGAGCTTGGGCCCATATCGCTTGCAGCAAGCAGAGTAGGCAGCAAAGGCTACCTCGGATCCATCTGCAGTCGTTGGCATCCGGGAGGTGATCTAGGGCAGATCCAGCTCCGCTCCAGCCGCCAAGGCCATTGCCAGCCCGACGGACGCGCCAATGCCCTTCTGCTTGCATTTGTACGCCACAGGCGCTTCGGCTGACAAAGCCTCCGCCAGAGCATCCACATCATCGAGGGCTACGCCCTTAGGGACAAGCTCCTTGTAGAAGCGGCCAAGGACCTCCTTCGCCTTGGCAAGGAAGCTGACGATGGTGCTGCACTGATCTTCGACCGCCACAGTAGCATCATCTAGAGCACTCCCGTGCTCTAGAGCACCGCGGTCAAACTCGATGCCCGCGGCATCTGAGACAAAAATAAAAAAGAAGACATGAAGAAAAGCAGCACAGAAGAGATAGGAAGCACGAAGAAACAAGCACAAATACAGAAACTTACCCGAAATAACCTTGGCAGCAGCCATGAGCTTCGCCGCCACCTCTCTTTCTTGAGCAGCCGCAACAGTGGCCAGCTGCTCCTCAGGATCCACGGCCTCCTGCTGCAGACGCTCCTTCGCTTCGGCTGCCTTAGTCAGCTCTAGCTCGAGGCGTTCTTTCGCGCCAACGGCAGCCTCGGTTTTCTGCTCTGATTGACCAAGGCTCTTCTTGAGAGCGTCGACCTCACGGAGAGAAGTATTGTGCTCCTCTGCATTCAAAACAAGCAAACGTCAGCAAGCAGGACTAGAATGAACGAAAAAAGCACCAAACAGCAAATAGGTACCTTGAAGCTGCTGAAGGCTAGCCTCCAGCGCTAGGCGCTCCTGCACCAGTCGCTTGGCTTCCTAAACAAAAGGCTACAGAAAAAAGAAACACAAGTAAGGAAAAAGGACCTGGGGCTGCGCCCAACACAGAAGAATAAGGGTAAAACTCGCACACGAAGACACTCGGGGGCTTCCCCCCTGAAGATCAGAAAGAAGAATAAGACAAGAAATTTTCATACACCTGGGGGCTCCCCCCGTGGCATGAAGCAGAGGAACTTACATGCTCTGCTGACGACTCCGAAGGCCCGCCCGTGAAATTCTGAGGCGCAACCACCTGCACCTCCTGCGCAGGAGGATCCGGAGCGGCACCTCCCGACGTCGCCACCGTCTGAGGAGGAGGAGACGCAATCTTTGACTCCTCCATCATTTCCCGTGCACCATCACTAGAAGAGTCGCGGGAGGAATGCCTGCATACGAAGCAATCAGCACAAGTGCAAAATCAAAAAAAAGGGACAACAATATAACAAGAAACTTACGAGCCCAACGAGCTCAGGTCGAAGACAGGAGGAGTCCTTCGGGCTCTCTTCTCCTCTTTCTTATCTTCCTTCTTCTCCTCCTTTTTCTCTTCCTTCTTTCGCTTCGCTGGCGGGTGCGGTGTGACAGCCCGCACAGGAACGGCAGGAATGGGAGAGGAAGAACATCCATGACCGTCATCATGACGATCCAGGCACAGAGGGTTTCTGGGAGTCGGAGGAGTCGAGGCATCCGAAGACTCGCTGGAGCTCCGTGATCGTTTGCGCGTATGGTCCTCACTTGACTCATCGGCATCCTCCGCCGGAGATCGCGCCGACGGCAGCTCGGACACGGACTCAACCACTTCATTATCCGGGGCATTCGGATACTTTTTGGGCAATGGCGGTACCATTCCCGGCACTTTGAAGCTCTGCAAAATCAGAAGGAACTTTGTTAGCAAACAAAGGAAATAAATACGCAGCCGACAAAAAAGCACTACGTGCACAAATCTACACCTGTGGCACAGACAACGCCGAAGAAAACGGCGGAGTCAGCGACTTCCCAGGGATTTCCTCTCCGGCCTTGAACTTCAGCAGCGAGCGAAGGGCCCTGTCAAGATCCCCCTCGGAGATTTTCTCAGCCGAAACCCTCGTCGGATCACGGCGCCCAGAATAAAGAAACATGTGCGCCCTCGCTTGGAGAGGCTGCACCCGACGCTCAAGAAACATCCGGATGATGTCCATGCCGTTCACCTCCTTCTCCGGAATCAGCTGGAGATCCTCCACCCGACGATAAAGGGCCTCTATCTCCGCCACCTCACCATCCAAGATTTGGTTTTTCCAAGACCTTTTCGGCTCAATCATTTGGGAGGGGTCAAAGGGAACAAGACCAAAATCCTGCCCGGGCACTACGGAGTCGCGGATATAAAACCATCGCCTCTGCCAGTACTGGACAGATTCGGACATAGAAAAAGAAAAGAAGAGAAGATTGGGACTAAGGGAGATGATGCAACCCCCAATGGGATACACACCATCCGAACCAGACTGCCTCTTCACGGAATAAAGCTTCTGGAAAAGGCCAAAGTGCGGCTCAATGCCAAGCCAGCACTCGCAAAAAGTGATAAAACAAGCAATGTGAAGAAGGGAGTTGGGCGAAAGATGATGCAGCTGGATGCCATAGAAAAAGAGCAGCCCACGAAGGAAGTCGTGGACTGGGAAGGAAAACCCACGCATAACGAAGGCAATAAACATAACCCGATACCCAGCTGGGGGACGGGGGATTACCTCGTTGCCGGGGAGCCTGACGGCCTCCCTATCTTGTGGGATCAGACCCCGCTCGTGAAGCTTGCGGAGATCGCTCTCCCGCGTCTCTGATCGCCGCAAGCCACCATCGGTGACGCGGGTAGCGGCGGCGTTTTTCTTTCCTCCGGCGGTGCTAGCACCAACGGCAGACGGGGATTTCTTCGGTTTCCCCATTGCGCTACGGCGGCACCGGCGGTGAAAACGCAGAAGAGAAGATGGAAATGTGGAAGGAAATCCCAGCGCGCAGCAAGAAGCGCTAGAGCACAAGGAGGCAGTGAAAACAACAACTGATGCGGTGAAAACAAAACGTGGATTTCCCCAATGATTATAACAAGGAAGACGACGCACAGCAGCCGTCCATCCAGAAGACCTAACGCCAACGGCAGATCTGACCATACACGTGTCAGCATCACGACGAACCGTCATTACCACGCCGTCCACAACGCGCGGAAATCGAGGAGACGCCGTAATTATCTCCACGACGCGCGTGACCGGTCAATTCAAAGTCAGCAAGTGGGACCCATGTTCGTCCAGTCATGCCATCTCTGGCGTAGTAGACGCTTGAGGTCATTGATCGTCAGCACTGATGTCATGAAAAGCTATACTAGCACCAACTACAATTCTCCGGCTCCACAACTAAGAGTACTCACTCGAATCTTCGATTCGACTAAATACTCAGGGGCTACTCCTATCAGGAGCGCTGGCCGCGCACCCGCAAGATGAACAAAGACAGAGTATTTCTTCGAGTCCTACGTCGAGTCTACGACTCCACTACGGACTCGGGGGCTACTCCCATAGGGAGGATGGATTTAAAAGCATCCGAAAATTTTCGTGTCCTATGGACTTAACAACTGAACAATGCTTGAACTAAAGTCTCCGCTCGAGTCTACGACTTGAACAGACACTTGGGGGCTACTCCCATAGGGAGCGCTGGTCGCGCACCCTATGAAATCTTCGACTGCGATCCTTCGGATCAGCAAGCAAAAAACTTTTTCGGCAACTCTGCCCAACAAAATGCTGAGTGAGCAATTATCTCCTTATCCACCCGAAACACCTCTGTGGTGACAAATGTTCGGATGCTGCGTCTGCGACGCAAAGATAAGACCTGCAGATCTCATCTGATGGCCTGGCAACGCACACGACTACGCTCTGCTAGTATGAATCCGTGCCAACAGGAGTGATGAAAAATCCCGACGTACGCGTTGGGTACATCAATTAAAACCACTGGAATTCCACTCCTGTAAGTCCCCCGTGGCCTGAGTCGAGTTACGCCAGCATATGTTCCGGGTTCATGTTAAGGGACTCGAACCTGATGAAGATCGTGTTGTTTCGTCCTAAGATAGTTAACTGACCCTGATCTGTCGGGTGAGTCAGGCACACGTATCAACTATCCCTACACACATATACTGTTTATACATAGTTGCACCCGAAGGATTGAAGAGTCCTCAGCCGAATCTACGATTCGACTAATCACTCGGGGGCTACTGACATGGTTATACCCTACGAGTACGTAACTTCAGCATACCTGGTCCAGCCCAAGGAAGGCCCACAGCAGACATACGCTGGCCCATGAAGACTTTCGGGTGGCCAAGGCCCATGACGCCTTCGGATCCTTGGAGAGCAAGACTAGCATAGATAGGAAATTCAAAGGGGTAAAACCCTAGAACCTGTAACCGACTAGGACTATGCCTGGGACCTGCCTAAGTCTATATAAAGGCCAGGAGGGCACGTCCTAGATCTCTCGACTCATACTCTCGCAGATGCACCTCACGCTAGATCGAATCTGCGCACCCCTGTAACTTTCGGTTCCGCCGTAATCAAGAACAGACAAGCAGGAGTAGGGTTTTCCCTCCGGGGGCCTGAACATGGGTAAATCTCGTGTCCCCTGGTTGCTTGTCTGTTAACCGTTCCACGATCTCCAGCATCCCCATCTTCTCCAAAACCCAAGCCCATAACAATGGGCATTGATGAGATTAAACCTCGTCACCGACCCCGTGGTCGGTGGTGTTGTCGCCGGCGATTCGCGCCGCCGTGGACCTTCCTGGCCGCCGCCGTGGTGCAGGATGAGGTTGTCGGCCCGCTCTTCCTTCTTGTCCAGTTGGATTTGGACCTGGAGCCCTCCTGCGACCAGATCGATGTCGTCCCGAACCCTAGGGTTTGGGGTTGGTGTTGATCTGATGCCGCCGCTGCCATCGTGTGCCGTGGAGATGCTCCCCGCCCCCAAGCGTGGCTATGGTTGCCGATGTGGCATTGCGTGGGTTGCAGCGCCCCCTTCATGGTGCTCCTCGTGCCGCTATGGTCGTCGGCCTCCTCTGCTTCCTCTTCTAATCTACAGCGAGGACCTTCAGTAAGTTATTCCTCTCCCTCTCATGCTCTCTATGCTAGGTCATCACATGCTAGCTGTTGGTAGTGATATTTCTGGTTACTGTCTTGTCCTGATTAAGATGATTTGTTCTACCTAGGGTTCATACCCTGCTGTGGACTAGATATTTGATGAATTGGATCATGTATTGATGACCCCTAAATCTATTGAGTGTGACTTGTTATGGATTATTGCTGATGGTTAGCTGTGGGATGCTAGTGGTTTATCAGATGATTCTATGGATTAAATTTTAGATGATTCAGATGGTGAAGTTGCTCTAGAGGCAACTCTTGGGAAATCTAGTGGTTTTAATAACTCACCACTATCATTACTTGATTAATGATAGTGAGTGTTGTGTGATGAAGTCACTGTATTAGTTCTGTTGGCTTAAGAATTCATCTATAACTTGATATCAAATTGGTCTCTTACAGTGAAGACATATATATATATATATATGAATATCCTGTTTATGATTCCTGTGTTTAAGAACAGGAAAATGATTTATAATTGGTTGATTGTATCTGTGAAGATTGGATGCTTAACCTGCTTAGTTTAGAATTGTTCTTGTGACACCATTTTTGTATGGCACACAAGACTAGATTCTATAACTTGGTTTGGTCTTGTTCAAGCTTATAATTGATTTGGCATTATAGATAAGTGGAATTCTCTTTCCTTGCATCCCTAGAATCAATGATGTTGTCTTGAGATCTAAGTTTGATCTTTATAGTTTTCTGATTGCTTTTAGTGTTTAAAGTTCAGTGATGGATTCACCCCACTTGGGTGTTTTCTGAGAATCTGTGTAAAAGACAAATCATGTATGCTTGCCTAATCTTAGACAGATAAATCATGTGATGGTCTATTTTACTCACCATTGTCACTTGATGTTGGGGTTTCCTATGGTTGATCTTGTGCTAACTTGATCTGATGCTCTCCTGGTATTTCCAGCTCCTGGCTTGTCCTCTATCTAGCCCTTCATCTCCTGGTCCTGATGGCTTGATCTTGGTCTTGCTATCCACCTGATCTACCCCCTCCTTATGTCACAATTTTGGTGGTGTGATCCAAGGTTTTGATTGGTGTGATTAACTTGGCTTTGGATGGGTTTAGCTGCTGGCTATTGTTCTTGGTGTGTAAGAACAATGGACTGGTGTGGGGATTGGCTTCCCACGGCTGTGTTGATGGTTTTGTTTGGTTGTGTTGTTGCTTTGGTGTTGACAGCACACACCATGCAGTTTGGTGTGTGTGCTGCTTGTGTGCCTGCTGCACAGTTGTGGATATGCTCTGAATTTTGAGAGTTACTGTTATCAGCTTACTTTTTACTTGGCTGGTGAAACTTGCCCCTCCTTGTTGTTTATTTGTCTTATGGCTTAAAATTATGGAAGATACATTCTTTCATATTGGTGAAACTTGCCCCTTAAATACTCAATGATGAAAAGGTGAACAGTGCACTTCACTGTCAAATCTGAGAGTAAAATAATTCTAATCCTAACTTTCTTTTTTAAGTTTTTGTTTATTTTGCAGGTACCAGATTTGAAGATCAAGATTTTAGTTTAGGCTTTTATCTTTCTTTATAGGATAGTCACTTGTAATAACTCTCATATTCAATTATAATCTTTAATTTATTCTTTTGTACTCTTTATTTTTATTCTTTTGTAATAAAGATTGTACTATTATTCAATAAAGAAGTATTATTCTTCTATTTAATGATTATTGTAAAGATTGTTGCTCATTTCCATAAGTTACATTTTGTAACTCATTATTGAATGAAGTTTTGGAATATTCATTTTATTAATTGTCTTCTTTCATTTATAGTTTAAGTTATTATGGTTAATTCTTAAATTAAATCAATACTCAAACATCATTCAAAAATTCTTTTGAACTTTAATTCAAACACTCAAGTTTTAAATTCAAATTTCATTTCCCAAAACACATAAGTCCACAAAGATCATATCAAAGTCTATAACAATCATCCTTCAAGACTATACCTAATCTCAAAGTATGAAAGAAACCTTGATCACTTTAGGTTTTTATTTGGCGAAAAAATTACCCACATTTTCACAGATGAATGCATGCAACATTTCAAATTCCTAAATCTACCCTTCGTTGGTTCCTAAATGCTGGGATGTTACATACTTCCCCCCTTAAATTAAACTTTGTCCTGAAGTTTGTTAAGATGTACCTGAATAGATCTCGATAGGCTTTTCTTAAATCTTCTTATTTCTCCCAAGTGGCTTCCCTTTCAGGGTGATGTTCCCACTGTACTTTGCAATATTTGATTGCCCTATTCCTCAATCTTTTCCAGTTTTCTTCCAAAATTTTATAGGGCTTTTCAACATAGGTCAAGTCTGCTTGTAATTCTATCTCCTGATGTGTGATTACATCATCCAGAACTTTCAAACATTTACGAAGTTTTGACACATGGAAAACATTATGCACTTGAGCCAATCTTGATGGTAACTCTAAAGCATAAGCTATAGTTATGTTCTGACTCAATATCTTGAATGGTCCGATGTATCTTGGACTCAATTTTCCTTTAACTCTGAACCTTTTCACCCCTTTCATTGGACTTACTTTCAAATATACCATGTCTCCCACTTCTGGATGCCATGATCTTCGACTTTGATCAGCATAACTTTTCTGCCTACTCTGGGCTATTTTCAGTCTATCCCTAATCTTATCAATGATATCTTGTCTTTCCTTGATATAGTCTAGTGCCAACTCCTTGCTGCTTCCAGGCTCATACCAACATATTGGTGATCTACACTTCCTTCCATATAGAACCTGATATGGAGCTGCCTTTCAGACTACTCTGATAGCTATTATTATAAGAAAATTCTGCCAATGGTAGACGATCTTCCCATGTACCTCCAAAATCTAATGCACAAGATCTTAACATGTCTTCTAGTATCTGATTTGTTCTTTCTGTTTGACCTCCTGTCTCATGATGATAGGTTGTGCTAAAATCTAACTTTGAACCAAGTGCTTCATGCAATTGTTTCCAAAATGCTGAAGTAAACACTGATCCCTATCAGTTACTATCTTCTTGGGCACTCCATGCTTACTTACTATCTCTTTGATGTAAACTTCTACTAACTTCTCTACATTATCATTCTGATTTAGTGGAATAAAATGTGCACTTTTAGTGAGTCTGTATACAATTACCCAGATCATATCCTTCCGTTTAGGTGTCATGGGCAATCCTATGATGAAGTCCATACCTATTTCCTCCCACTTCCATTCGGGAATTTCCAAAGGTTGTAATGGTCCTGCTGGACTTTGATGTTCAGCCTTAAAACTTTTGCAACTATGGCATTATGATACATATTTAGCAATGTCCCTTTTCATGTTATTCCACCAGAATAGTTCTTTCAAATCCATATACATCTTAGTACTTCCTGGATGTATAGAGTATGGTGTTTCATGTGCTTCTCTGAGTATGACATCATGAATCTCAGTCACATCTGGAACACAAAGACGGTCTTGAAACCATAAAGACTCATAATCTCCAAGGCGAAAAACTGATTTTTGCCCTTGAGATATCCTCCGAATTTCCTCAGCAATAAAAGGATCTTCTACTTGATGTCTGAAAATTCCGTGCTTGAGATCACTGTCCTGCTCTGCAACTACCTGCATAGTAGCTAATCCTCCAAGAACCTCTGTTCTAATGAATTGAAGCTCTAATCTTTCCAAGTCCATTTGTAATTCTTTTGGTAGCTCCCGATTGCTAGGCTAAATATCTGCACTCTTTCTTCTTAAAGCATCAGCTACAACATTTGCTTTCCCTGGAGTATAGTTGATTGTTAAATCATAATCTTTGATTACCTCCAACCAACGCTTCTATCTCATATTCAATTACTTTTGAGTGAAGAAATATTTGAGACTTTTATGGTCAGCGTATAACTCACATCTGGCTCCGTAAAGAAAATGCCTCCATCCTTTTAGCGCAAAAACCACTGCTGCTAATTCTAAATCATCAGTTGGATAGTTGACTTCATGTGGTTTCAGTTATCTTGAACCATAAGCAATGACTTTCCGATCTTGCATTAACATACAACCCAAACCTTCTTTAGATGCATCATAGTATACTGTAAAGTCGTTCCCTGTTTCTAGAACTGCTAAAATTGGAGCTGTGGTTAACCTAGTCTTCAACTCCTGAAAACTTGCTTCACACTTCTCATCTCAATTGAATGGTGTATTCTTTATTAACAATTTGGTCATTGGTCCAGCTATTTTGGAGAAACCTTCAACGAATCTCCGATAATAACCAGCCATTCCTAAAAAACCTCGAATTTGCTTCACATTGGTCGGTGCAGTCCACTCTAGTACTGACTGAACTTTAGATGGATTTACAACAATTCTATCTTTACTGATCACATGGCTAAGGAATTCTACCTCATCTAGCCAAAATTCACACTTACTAAACTTAGCATAAAGTTTATGTTCCCTTATAGTCTGCAATGCTATTCTCAAATGATCAGCATGCTCTTCCTTATCCTTGGAATATATCAGAATATCATCAATAAAGACTATGACGAACTTATCCAAATATGGCATGAAGATTTTGTTCATCAGATTCATGAATATTGTTGGTGCATTGGTCAAACCAAATGGTACAACCAGGTATTCATGGTGTCCATATCTTGAGACAAATGATGTCTTTGGAACATCTTCCGGTTTGATTTTTATTTGATGGTATCCAGATCTTAAGTCGATCTTTGAAAATACTCCAGCTCCTTTCACTTGATCAAACAAATCTTGGATCCTTGGTAAAGGATACTTATTCTTTATAGTAACGTTGTTCAAATTTTGATAATCTCCACACATCCTTCTTCCACCATCCCTCTTATCCACAAAGATTACTGGTGTTCCCCATGGAGATACACTTTCCTGAATAAATCCTTTTCTGGCTAACTCATCAATTTGCTCTTTGAGTTCTTTTAACTCTTTGGGTCCCATCTTATATGGTGCTTGAGCTATTGGTGTTGTACCAGGAATTAGATCCATAGTGAACTCTATCTCCAGATCTGGTGGCATTCCCGGTAGCTCTGCTGGAAAAACATCTTGAAATTCATTTACTATAGGAATATCTTCCAATTTGACCTCTTTCATCGAGTTCAATTACAGATCCACCATGATATGACTGTGCTTATCTGCTTGGTAAACTATCCTTGCTCCACTTGGAGTTTTGGTTGAGACAGTTTTCTCCTCACAATTTCCCCCTGCCGTAACTACGGTCATAGGGTTTGATGTGGCGTACAATCACATTTCCCCCTACCGTAACTACGGTCATAGGGTTTTCTAACGTTGCCCTTCTAATCCCGAATTTATCACAGAATTCTTTAGAAATGGATGAAGTAGTTGCATGTAACATCCCAGCATTAGAGCTTAGAAATAAGCTGAACACAGATGTGTGCGTTGCATTCATGCATAGAAAATCTGAAAAAAATTCGCGCTTTTAAATAAAAACTTGTCAAAGTGATTGAAGCTTCTCTTAACTTGATGGAATTGAAGTAGATCATCAAGTTGACTGCTTTAAGTTTCAATATGACCTTTGCTAAAACCTTATTTTGGGTAACATGATTTGATCTAAGGGTAGATCAAATGTAATAGAAGTTAAAACCCTAATACATTACTGAATGGTTATCTTTGATCCTTAAATAATCATATCCTTGTATCATTATAATCACTCATGAATACCAAGTTATAAATATAACACAAATAATAAGAATGTAACAACTATATCATAATCTCATCCACTTATACCATGAGTACCATGGAAATACTTAACTTTAACTCTCTAGTGAGATTGAGTAGGAAAGAAACCAAAGTTAAGATCATTCACCATATATCTTTCTTTCCATATCAATCTTTATCATCTCTATTGAAACCTATCCTTATATTTGTTGTTCATTAATATTGAGCCATCAACTATTGATTCACCAATTCTTAATCTACCAATTCCTGACTTATCAACTCTTGTCCTTATTATAGCATTCACTTAAGACTTATAAAGAAAGAAGTAAGAAGAGGTAAATAGTGATGCTAGTTTAAGATGTCATATATAGGATGGGAGTGATTGGAGGAAATCAAATCAATATGGTAACAAAGAAGATTACAAGAATGAAGTCTAAAGATAGTTACTAGGAGTAGTCCTAATGGATCAAGTAGGTATAGTCAATGAATTATATCTCTTAATCCAGTAGAGCTAAACAAAAGATAATTAGAATACAACTGTAATGTTGTATGGATGGAAGCCTTGTTTAGCCAACTGGAAACCTGAATCATAAAAGATCAAAGGATTATAATGATCATGCCTTATTCACCAATATTGAATGCTTATATCATGTATAAGTGACATTGGTGGATAAACCATGATTGAACCATAGTATAGATATATTATCCTATATTAGTCATTACAAGTCACATTAATATAATGTGAGGTTGGAATAATAGATACTGGAGTTAAGAAGAGACAAAATAGTATGAATAAGATTATGCTAGAGTAACATTGGATTATAGAAGTAGTAGTTTCCTCTTTGGAAATACTAAGCACTTGAGGTGAAGTAGGATTTGATGTATACATCTATTGAAGTGATATTAGTGAAGGATGATTAAGGAAGAGTATGATTGGAGTAAGAAGTAACCTGTAACATCCCAAAAATATCAAACTTAGATCATCAAAACACTAATCATCAAGTTTAGGGTTAACAAAAACTTTTCTAAATGAATTCATGAATGCATGTATATGTGTATGCATGGATTTTGAATTTATTTAAAAACCACCTTGTTTGTGTGAACCATTGCTTGTAAAATGTTTCTTAGGTGAAAAGAACATCATCTAAAACATTTCCCACACCTTTCCTAAAGACAAGTAAATCAAAACAAATATATTAAGTGAATGGTCATTTTGACCAATTTAACTCCCATGCCTACTTTGGCTGTCTCAAACTTTCAAAACCTAGCAGAAACTTTTCTGGATCTTTGCACCCCTGGAATGTACTCATAACAAAGTATCAAGGCCCACTTTGTGATCATCCAGAAACTTTCAAATGCATAGTTTAAATGACAATTCAAAATTGAATCTTCTTCATATGGGAAGATCCCACTTTTCCAAAACCCACTCAAACAAGCTCAACTTTCAAAACCCAAGCATCTGCAGACTCACCAGAACCAATCTAGCAAACCCACCAAAAATCATTTCAAAATTCAAAACTTGATTTCATGCGGCCATTTCATCAAACAGGTTGCAGACACAAATCAAACAAAACATCAAACACTATAGTGTGCAGTGTTTTGAGCCTAACTTGTTCCCTAGTTAGCTCACACACAACCCAGTAGATCATCTAGAAAGATTAGCCCAACACTAGCACCCCTGTGAGCTTGCCATTGTCATTAATGGTGAACAGCCGAGCACCCCCATGTCACCCCATTGTGGACAGCAGGCTAGAGGAAGAACTAGCCGTGCCAACCTTGTCTGGGAGGCAGCCCACCGTCCACCGCCACTGCCTGTCCCAGCCGCGAGCGTTGCCAAGCCCTGGACCACGCGCACGAGACATGCCCAGACCATGCCGAGCGTGCGCCAGAGCGCCACCCTCGACCATCACCCACAGACCATGCGCCGCCCTCACCGCGTGCATACACGATCACCACCGACCCAGGAGACCGCCAGACTCCCCCGTTTGCCGCCCCGTGCCATACAGCCACCGCCCGCCGTCGAAGACGCCGCCTCTGCCGCGCAGAGCGCCGCCCGTTCCAGACCAAACCGTACAGCCCCATGCCTCGCGATCATGTCGTTGAGCATCGCCAGGAGACACAGCACCGTCCCCTACCCTTGCCTAGGCCTATAGCCGCCTGTAACGTCACCCCCGACGAGCTCACCTTACGCCCCGACGGTCCCCTCGCTCGACTATAAATAGAGGCCACCCCCGCACGATTTCTTCACACCATCTCACTCCCCTCTCCCTACTGACCGTGCCACACCATCCTTAGAGCAAGCCGAGCACCACCTCGCCGGAATTTCAATGGAGCCTGCCGCTGCCGGAGAAGAAAGGAGCCAGCGATTGGAGCCGCCCCAGGAGCTGCCGCGACCACCCCTGAGTTCGCCGTCATCGACTTCGTCGTTCGCCCGCCTCGCCGACCCTCGCCCGTACCCCGGTGAGCCCCTAGCACCCCTCACTGGCCGCGCTAGGTTTCGTTCTCGCCGGAGCTGTCTCGCGTCGACGATGACCCTCAGCCATTGGATTAGAACTAGATCAAACGATCCACGTTGCCCCATACCGCTTCGCCCAGCCCCGTGTCACTGACGAGTGGGGACACCCACTTAAGCAGCCCGCGGGAGCCCTGTGCTTAGCAGGCCGGCCCGTTAGAATTTCCCGCGCAGCCCAACAATTCAAATTAAACCTTTTTCTTTTTAAATTCAAACACACTTCTGTACCCAACTTCAAAAATCAACCCAGATCTATTCAGTACACCAAATTGAATGAAACCAATTTTGTTGGAAAGGTCTGTGAATGCTTAATCCAAGCCCGTTGGATTCAAGTCATTTGGATCTGTAGATCACCCATAGCAAAAATAACAAGGCAGAAGCTTTTCTGCATTCAAACATTTTTCAAATTTAAACCATAAAAGCTTTTGAGTTGATTCCAACTCTCAAAAATCACATTTAACCATACCTTTCAGAATATATAAAAATATATAGGTTTACTTGCAGAAATAATGTTCAAGTAATAAAAGAATGCTTCATAATCATTTCTAGCCACTTTAATTAATTAAAATAAAAGGGTAAAACCTTATTAAATTGTGACACCACTTTAAATCACATTCCCATGGACTACAATATGTGGTGATGACATGTGTCAAAATGATCCCATGTTTAGTTTGGAGAATATTAAATCTTAAGTAGTTTTTCAGTGAGTACAAATTACTTTTCTAAAAATAAGAAGTTTTAAACCAAGCTTTAACCTTGTAATGTTAGAGATGATGCTAGGTCATCTATAGGACCCTTGTGTGTGATGATTGCAAGTAGCTAAGTATTGTTTGGTGATTGTGTACCTCGTATTTATTCATAGACGCTAGTATCGACCAAGGATACTACGAGGAGGAAGGAGGATACTACGAAGAGGAAGCCGAGGAGAACTTCAACCACTGCTCTGCACAAGGCAAGCCTTACTAATCAAGTTGACCTATGCAAGCTAAAACTTGCAAGACACTCTACTTTAGCAAGCTTATATTGACACTGATGCAAGCTGATACTATACCAATGCAAGCTAACACTTGCAAGATACCCTACTGATGCCACAAACCCATACTTGTGATATGAATACTATATGCCTTAAGCATATGTGATCATACCTACTTGTTAAACCAATCCTAGTTTTATGGCAAGCTTCTTACTTTATTTCTTTATCAAAGCTTACTTAGAGTCTACCTAAGAGTTTGGTAGATACTAGACAGTTGTGCTGAAGGTTGCTTAAAGAGCATAAAATTTGGCCTAAGCTAGAAACCTTGATATCAGCCTAAGATATAATGTTGGACTTAGTGAAACTCCACTAGTTACCACCCCTCATTAGTACCACCCCCACCTGTAGATGCTAGTGCTAAGCATAAAACTTGATCAACTTTAGATGGGAATACTTGATGGAAAAATGGTTATGAAAACCTTGGAATGATGGATCATTCTATTGAAATGTTTTGGACATGTGTTTCCAAACACTTGATGATTTTGGTGATGAAAATGTTGAGGCATGAGCCTTAGCCCTTTATAAAACTGATGGTTGTCTGGATGCGATACCATTCCAATTTTTGCGTACAACCACAATACCCGAATATTGGGTAGGGCTTGACTGGAAACTTATATACCTTAGTATTAGTTCCCTCCCGGCCAAGGTCTGAGCTGAGGCTACCTTGTGAAGATTGTCCACCTGTGCAGTACCCAAGATGACAGTGGTCATGGTTGGGAGGCCAAACGCACAGGAGAGGTGCTTATACTAGGGCGTGTAATCGAAAGGTTAGGATTGATTATCCGCATACTGAGTATGGTAAATTCAGGATTTGTTCCTGACGGATGTATCGAATGTTGTGGTGAAAGTGTACAATCTCTGCAGAGTGTCAAACTATTCGAATAGCCGCGTCCGCGGTTATGGACAGTTGGAGTGGCCATACTGTTCCCCCGTCAGACTTTTAAAATGACTTGTGAAATGAATTGAGACTTTGACTTGACCACAACAGAGTTGTGACCAGAATTACAAGATCCCACTTAGGAGTTATAACACTGTGACTAGCTTCGGAACTTAGTAAAGATAAACCTGGCTTTTTGCAAAACAACCCTAGAGCCTAGTGTCCTATTATCCAAAAACCCCTTTACTGTTAGTATTAGTTTGCGAGTACTTAAAGAGTACTCATGGCTTTGTCCCTGGCTATTCCCATGGCCAAACTATGAAGAGGAGTACCTGGAAGATGGACCCCAGGAAGGTTACGACAACTAGGATCATCTCCCATCGTCAGCATTGCCTGTGACCCCGAAGATGGAGCTTCGCCTACGCTACCGTTATTATTACGTATTCCGCTGCTTGATGTTGTACTAAGAACTGGATCATGAGATCCCCATTTGTGTAAGAATTTATGTATCGTTTGTAATGGATGAAGTACTATGGTATCCAATTCTGTTATATCTCGCAAAAATGGTAATCATGGGATTGCGATGTATGGCATAACATGCATCTAGGATTGAAAAATCCGGGTGTTGACAAGTTGGTATCAGAGCCATCCTGACCATAGGAGACCCTAGTTAGGTTGGACGTTGAACCAAAAACTTAGTTTCAAAAACCAAAGAAAACAAATATTTACGAAAACTTATTCTCATTCTTACCTCTTTAATTCTTTCATAAAACTTCATGTTCCTCAAAAACTCTTGCAAAATCGATAAAATTTTGACACACTTGATCACTCTGCTAATCTACTCATCCTCTATTTTTATAGATGGACGTGAAGTACAGCAAGTTTTATCAACTCGGGAATGGAGGAGACCTTATCTTTGAGAGGGATCTGGATCAGCTTTCGGAACTTCTGGAGCGTCCGCACCCCGAGTTCTTCGGAGCTCAGCTCAATGATCAAGGAGGAGAAGATCTACAGTGGCTAATTGTTGCAAGTGTCCGAGGAAAGATTGAACCTCCCACCGCGGAGGGAATTCAGTTTACCTTGAGGGAAAACAACTGGCTCGATGGACTTGCCAGTGCAATGCAGGAAGCTCTTTCCCGTCTGTGTGGGCAGAGCATAAATCAGATCAAGGGTACTCGCTTTGAATTTTTCCCAAGACGTGATGCAAATGGACAACCACTGGAAGCCCCATACCACCCCGAGCTGAAGACTCAATTGGACCACCTTAGCTTCATGATGTATGATCGTCAACACGAGTTGGACAACTGCCGTGACTATTGCAACCATAAGTCTGCCATCATCAAGACGAAGGATCAGACCATCGCCATGCTAGCAAAGGATCGCAAGTCTCGCCGCCGTCAGCTCGACAAGAAGGAGCGCATTATTGCCCGTCTTCGCCATCGCATCTCATCTCTGGAAGAGACCATCCACGAGAGGGACATGCAGTTGGAGGAAAGGGAGAATGCCGGAGAGGATCTTCGTGGAGACCCTTACTCCTATCTCAGCGATGACGATGATTTTCTGGAGGATCAGGCCATGGACTTCTTCACCGATGAGGATGATTTCGCCTTCATCGATGATCCTGAAGATGATGAAGCCACGGACTCCGAGGAGTAGTAGCACTGAGCACTAGCGTAGTGAGTAGTAGTCGGTCCCACTGTATCGTAGATTCCAGAATGGTTCTTAAAACCATCTGTTTTTCCTTGTTGTGGTGTGTGTTGTACTGTGTGCTATGAGTGATGAATGAAAAAGCAAGTTGCTAGAAAACTTGAGTCAAACTCCAAAAACTTTTCAAAAACCCAAAACCTTAGCAATTTCCCTCTTTTCTCATGATCTATCTAAATCTTCAGATTACACGTGGAGGAAGTGGTTCAGCCCCGGACCCGATGTTGCAGATCCTGCAAATGTTGACTTCTGACCGCGAAGCTGAAAGAGCGGAACGTCAAGCCAACCTAGCCACTCTGCAACAGATAGCCCAGCTAGCCCACAACAACCAAGGCCATGGAAATCAGGACAACCACGGATCTAAGCTCAAGAATTTCCAGAATACCAACCCACCCGTTTTCACCAAGTCGGAAGAACCCCTAGACGCCGATGATTGGCTGCAAACCATGGAAAATAACTTAGAAGTAGCCAGAGTGGAAACCAACGAGAAAGTCTTGTTCGCCACCCATTATCTAGCCGGAGATGCCAGGGCATGGTGGAACAGTGTTCGTGCAATGACCGGAGGACAGATGATGACCTGGGAGGAATTCAAGGTCAAGTTTAGCAGAACCCATGTGCCACCAGGTTTAATCAAGAGAATGAGAGACGAGTTCAGAGAGTTGAAGCAAGGAAGGATGACTGTAGTGGAATACCGTGACAAATTTTTGTCATTAGCTAGGTATGCCCCGGACGAAATAGACACCGAAGCCAAGAAGAAAGAAAGATTCCTGAATGGTCTGCACGACGAGATGCAGACGGTGTTAGTCAATATCCCCTTTGTTGATATTGAAGCCCTTGTAGACTCTGCTATCCAAATGGAAGGAAAGATCAACCAGGCCAATGAGAACCGCAAGCGTCGCATGATGCATCAACCAGGAACCCATCAGACCCCAAAGTATCGCCCCAACCCATCTCCAGGATTTGCCCCAAGAACCAACAGACCCCCTATAACCCGTCCGACCTATCCCAACCGTGGAAACCCTAGACCCGGAGGAAATCACAACAACCCGGCAACTCTAGCAATTTCACCCATGCCCCACCCAAATTCAACACCAACAATACTACCACCAACCCCAACACTGCCCCGAGGACTGGAAGCAATGTTGTGCCTATCGCAGCCAAGGACAAGTCACAAGTGACCTGTTATGACTGTGGAAATAAAGGCCACTATTCCAACGAGTGCCCCAACAAGAAGAATGCTACAGCCCCCAACGCCAATGTCCCAGCTCAGCAGCAGCGTCGTGTCCAACCAGGGAGAAGATTTGCCCCAGGGAATTCACTCAACCGCAATGGCCGTCTTTTTCTCATGCATGCTGAAGAAGCTCAGGAAGCGCCAGACGTCGTGCTGGGTATGTTTTCTGTTAATTCAGTACTTGCAAGAGTGTTGTTTGATTCTGGTGCATCGCATTCATTTGTCACCGAAGAATTTGCCTGCACTAGTAAAATTCAACCAACCAAATTGAAGCATGTGATGATTGTACAAATTCCCGGATCAACCACCAAGGCTAGGAAAATTTGCAAAGCCGTCCCTATCCGAATCCAAGGCATAGATTTTTATGCTAACCTAATCGTACTCGGAACTAAAGGTTTGGAAGTAGTACTAGGAATGGATTGGATGTCCAAGCATAAAGGATTGATTGACTGTGCCAAGAAAGCCATCACCATGACCAGTACCGCCGGAATATCAGTCGAGCATATATCTGAAACCTTACCTCGCCAATTCAAGTGTAACAAGAGTATAGCCCAACCTACCATTGACCAAGTTCGGATAGTCTATGAATACCCCGATGTATTTCTAGATGTTTTGCCCGGTATGCCCCCAGATCGGGATATCGAGTTTATCATCGAACTAATCCCCGGAACCGGACCCATAGCCTAGAGACCCTATAGTATGAACCCGTCAGAACTAGAAGAACTGAAGAAGCAACTGGATTCCATGCTAGAAATCGGATTGATTCAACCGAGTGCGTCCCCATGGAGATCACCTGTCTTGTTTGTGGACAAGAAGGATGGAGGTAACTGTTTGTGTACGGATTATCGAAAGTTGAATGATGTCACCATCAAGAACAAGTACCCCTTGCCTAAGATAGAAGATTTTTTTTGATCAGTTGACCGGTGCCCAGGTGTTTTCTAAGATTGATATTAGAACTGGCTATCATCAACTCAAAATTCGTGCTGAGGATATTCCAAAGACTGCCTTTACCACCAGGTATGGGTTGTATGAGTATACAGTCATGTCTTTTGGATTAACCAACGCCCCCGCTTATTTGATGAATCTCATGAATAAGATTTTTATGGACTTCCTGGATAAGTTTGTCGTTGTTTTCATTGATGACATTCTGATTTATTCCAAATCAGAAGAAGAACATGAGCTACACCTAAGGACCATTCTTGGAACCCTTAGAGAGCATCAGTTGTATGCAAAATTTAGCAAATGTGAATTCTGGTTACAGGAAGTAGGATTCCTCGGTCACATTGTATCAGCCGGAGGAATTGCCGTTGACCCTACCAAAGTGAAAGATGTAGAAGATTGGCAAGCCCCAACCACTCAAACCCAAGTTCGTGCTTTTCTCGGATTGGCGGGATATTACCGCAAATTCGTAGAAGGATTCTCGAGTATAGCCCGACCCATGACCCAATTGCTGAAGAAGGACAAGAAGTTTGAATGGACCGACAAATGTGAAGCAAGTTTTCAAGAACTCAAGAGGAGATTGATTTCAGCCCCAATCTTGATCATGCCGGATATCACGAAGCCCTTTGATGTGTATTGTGACGCATCCAAGATTGGTCTCGGATGTGTGCTAATGCAAGAAGGCAAAGTTATATCTTATCTATCGCGACAATTGAAGCAACATGAACAAAATTACCCAACCCATGACCTCGAACTCGCAGCCGTAGTTCTAGCCCTGAAGACATGGAGACATTACCTTATGGGAAACCGTTGTGAGATTTATTCGGATCACAAGAGCCTAAAGTATATATTCACTCAGAAGGAGCTGAATATGAGGCAGAGAAGATGGATTGAGCTAATCAAGGATTACGACCTGGACATTCACTATCACCCTGGAAAAGCCAATGTGGTAGCCGATGCCCTTAGCAGATTGCCGTGCCGCTTGAACTCCATGATTTTGAAGGAGAAACCAAGTTTGCACAAAGAGATGGAAGATTTTCGAGTGGAATTAGTAAGTGAAGGATTTTTGGCTAGCATCGAACTTCAGCCCACTTTGATCAGTCAGATTAAAGAGGCGCAGAAGGGAAATGCCAGTATCGACGGAATCAAGCGTCGTATCGGTACAGGCAAAGTACCCGTATTCACCGAGGACGAAGAAGGAGTTCTGTGGTACAAAGGACGCCTTTGTGTACCAGCAGATTCGGAGTTGAAAGAAGTTATCTTGAAGGAGGCTCATGATACACTTTATTCTATCCATCCCGGAGGAACTAAGATGTATCAAGATTTGAAAGAGCAATTTTGGTGGCATAAGATGAAGAGAGAAATCGAAAGCTATATCGCCAAGTGTGATATATGTCAGCGAGTCAAGGCAGGACATCAAAGACCCGCTGGATTGTTGCAACCTTTGCAAATTCTGGAATGGAAATGGGATTCTGTAGGAATGGACTTTATCACTGGACTACCTACTTCTAGTAGGGGAAATGACTCTATTTGGGTCATAGTGGACAGATTGTCCAAAGTCGCCCATTTCTTGCCCGTCAAAACTACCTATCAGAGTTCAAAGCTAGCGGAGTTATACATCACTAGAATAGTTAGTTTGCACAGAGTCCCCAAGAACATATTCTCAGATCGAGGAACTCAGTTTACCTCGAGATTCTGGAAGAAAGTCCAAGAAGGTTTAGGAACCCGCCTAGATTTCAGTACCGCATATCACCCTCAGACCGATGCACAAACGGAGCGAGTAAACCAAATACTCGAAGATATGCTTAGAGCATGTGTGCTAGAATATGGATCCAAGTGGGAAGACTGTCTGCCGTTTGCAGAATTTTCCTACAACAATAGTTACCAAGCCAGTTTGCAAATGGCCCCATTTGAATTTATGTACGGAAGAAAGTGCCGCACCCCTTTGAACTGGTCGGAAGTAGGAGAGAGTCAGATTTTCGGACCTGACATCCTACGAGAAGCAGAAGAAAAAGTTCACAAGATTCGTGAACACCTCAAGACAGCCCAATCCTGACAAAAGAGTTACGCCGACAAGAGACGTCGAGACCTCGCCTTCAACATCGGAGATTTTGTTTATCTGAAAGTGTCGCCATTGAAGGGAATGCAACGTTTCCAACTCAAAGGAAAGTTAGCCCCCAGATATATCGGACCTTTCAAAATTCTGAACCATCAAGGAGAAGTATCGTATCAACTGGAACTACCTGAAGAGATGTCAGCGGTGCACAATGTGTTCCATATCTCGTTACTTCGCAAATGTCTCGAAGTCCCCGAGAAGACCGAAGTGTTCAAGAATATCGATCACCGGACCATAGAGATCAACGATGACCTAACCTATCCTGAACTACCATCCGTATATTGGAAGAAGCCTTTCGAACTACCAGAACCCGAAGCATCAAGTTTCTCAAGATTTAGTGGAGCAACCACACAGAAGAGGAGGCTACCTGGGAACGCGAAGATCACATCAGAACGGAGTTTCCAGATCTCTTCAAATCCTAGGTAATCTTTTCGTCCTTTTCAAATCTCGGGACGAGATTTTGTTTAAGGGGGGAAGGTTTGAAACATCCCAAAAATATCAAACTTAGATCATCAAAACACTAATCATCAAGTTTAGGGTTAACAAAAACTTTTCTAAATGAATTCATGAATGCATGTATATGTGTATGCATGGATTTTGAATTTCTTTAAAAACCACCTTGTTTGTGTGAACCATTGCTTGTAAAATGTTTCTTAGGTGAAAAGAACATCATCTAAAACATTTCCCACACCTTTCCTAAAGACAAGTAAATCAAAACAAATATATTAAGTGAATGGTCATTTTGACCAATTTAACTCCCATGCCTACTTTGGCTGTCTCAAACTTTCAAAACCTAACAGAAACTTTTCTGGATCTTTGCACCCCTTGAATGTACTCATAACAAAGTATCAAGGCCCACTTTGTAATCATCCAGAAACTTTCAAATGCATAGTTTAAATGACAATTCAAAATTGAATCTTCTTCATATGGGAAGATCCCACTTTTCCAAAACCCACTCAAACAAGCTCAACTTTCAAAACCCAAGCATCTGCAGACTCACCAGAACCAATCTAGAAAACCCACCAAAAATCATTTCAAAATTCAAAACTTGATTTCATGCGGCCATTTCATCAAACAGGTTGCAGACACAAATCAAACAAAACATCAAACACTATAGTGTGCAGTGTTTTGAGCCTAACTTGTTCCCTAGTTAGCTCACACACAACCCAGTAGATCATCTAGAAAGATTATCCCAACACTAGCACCCCTGTGAGCTTGCCATTGTCATTAATGGTGAACAGCCGAGCACCCCCATGTCACCCCATTGTGGACAGCAGGCTAGAGGAAGAACTAGCCGTGCCAACCTTGTCTGGGAGGCAGCCCACCGTCCATCACCACTGCCTGTCCCAGCCGCGAGCGTTGCCAAGCCCTGGACCACGCGCACGAGACACGCCCAGACCATGTCGAGCGTGCGCCAGAGCGCCACCCTCGACCATCACCCACAGACCGCGCGCCGCCCTCACCGCGTGCATACACGATCACCACAGACCCAGGAGACCGCCAGACACCCCCGTTTGCCGCCCCGTGCCATACAGCCACCGCCCGCCGTCAAAGACGCCGCCTCTGCCGCGCAGAGCGCCGCCCGTTCCAGACCAAACCGTACAGCCCCATGCCTCGCGATCATGTCGTTGAGCATCGCCAGGAGACACAGCACCGTCCCCTACCCTTGCCTAGGCCTATAGCCGCCTGTAACGTCACCCCCGACGAGCTCACCTTACGCCCCGACGGTCCCCTCGCTCGACTATAAATAGAGGCCACCCCCGCACGATTTCTTCACACCATCTCACTCCCCTCTCCCTACTGACCGTGCCACACCATCCTTAGAGCAAGCCGAGCACCCTACTGACCCTCGCCCGTACCCCGGTGAGCCCCTAGCACCCCTCACTGGCCGCGCTAGGTTTCGTTCTCGCCGGAGCTGTCTCGTGTCGACGATGACCCTCAGCCGTTGGATTAGAACTAGATCAAACGATCCACGTTGCCCCATACCGCTTCGCCCAGCCCCGTGTCACTGACGAGTGGGGACACCCACTTAAGCAGCCCGCGGGAGCCCTGTGCTTAGCAGGCCGGCCCGTTAGAATTTCCCGCGCAGCCCAACAATTCAAATTAAACCTTTTTCTTTTTAAATTCAAACACACTTCTGTACCCAACTTCAAAAATCAACCCAGATCTATTCAGTACACCAAATTGAATGAAACCAATTTTGTTGGAAAGGTCTGTGAATGCTTAATCCAAGCCCGTTGGATTCAAGTCATTTGGATCTGTAGATCACCCATAGCAAAAATAACAAGGCAGAAGCTTTTCTGCATTCAAACATTTTTCAAATTTAAACCATAAAAGCTTTTGAGTTGATTCCAACTCTCAAAAATCACATTTAACCATACCTTTCAGAATATATAAAAATATATAGGTTTACTTGCAGAAATAATGTTCAAGTAATAAAAGAATGCTTCATAATCATTTCTAGCCACTTTAATTAATTAAAATAAAAGGGTAAAACCTTATTAAATTGTGACACCACTTTAAATCACATTCCCATGGACTACAATATGTGGTGATGACATGTGTCAAAATGATCCCATGTTTAGTTTGGAGAATATTAAATCTTAAGTAGTTTTTCAGTGAGTACAAATTACTTTTCTAAAAATAAGAAGTTTTAAACCAAGCTTTAACCTTGTAATGTTAGAGATGATGCTAGGTCATCTATAGGACCCTTGTGTGTGATGATTGCAAGTAGCTAAGTATTGTTTGGTGATTGTGTACCTCGTATTTATTCATAGACGCTAGTATCGACCAAGGATACTACGAGGAGGAAGGAGGATACTACGAAGAGGAAGCCGAGGAGAACTTCAACCACTGCTCTGCACAAGGCAAGCCTTACTAATCAAGTTGACCTATGCAAGCTAAAACTTGCAAGACACTCTACTTTAGCAAGCTTATATTGACACTGATGCAAGCTGATACTATACCAATGCAAGCTAACACTTGCAAGATACCCTACTGATGCCACAAACCCATACTTGTGATATGAATACTATATGCCTTAAGCATATGTGATCATACCTACTTGTTAAACCAATCCTAGTTTTATGGCAAGCTTCTTACTTTATTTCTTTATCAAAGCTTACTTAGAGTCTACCTAAGAGTTTGGTAGATACTAGACAGTTGTGCTGAAGGTTGCTTAAAGAGCATAAAATTTGGCCTAAGCTAGAAACCTTGATATCAGCCTAAGATATAATGTTGGACTTAGTGAAACTCCACTAGTTACCACCCCTCATTAGTACCACCCCCACCTGTAGATGCTAGTGCTAAGCATAAAACTTGATCAACTTTAGATGGGAATACTTGATGGAAAAATGGTTATGAAAACCTTGGAATGATGGATCATTCTATTGAAATGTTTTGGACATGTGTTTCCAAACACTTGATGATTTTGGTGATGAAAATGTTGAGGCATGAGCCTTAGCCCTTTATAAAACTGATGGTTGTCTGGATGCGATACCATTCCAATTTTTGCGTACAACCACAATACCCGAATATTGGGTAGGGCTTGACTGGAAACTTATATACCTTAGTATTAGTTCCCTCCCGGCCAAGGTCTGAGCTGAGGCTACCTTGTGAAGATTGTCCACCTGTGCAGTACCCAAGATGACAGTGGTCATGGTTGGGAGGCCAAACGCACAGGAGAGGTGCTTATACTAGGGCGTGTAATCGAAAGGTTAGGATTGATTATCCGCATACTGAGTATGGTAAATTCAGGATTTGTTCCTGACGGATGTATCGAATGTTGTGGTGAAAGTGTACAATCTCTGCAGAGTGTCAAACTATTCGAATAGCCGCGTCCGCGGTTATGGACAGTTGGAGTGGCCATACTGTTCCCCCGTCAGACTTTTAAAATGACTTGTGAAATGAATTGAGACTTTGACTTGACCACAACAGAGTTGTGACCAGAATTACAAGATCCCACTTAGGAGTTATAACACTGTGACTAGCTTCGGAACTTAGTAAAGATAAACATGGATTTTTGCAAAACAACCCTAGAGCCTAGTGTCCTATTATCCAAAAACCCCTTTACTGTTAGTATTAGTTTGCGAGTACTTAAAGAGTACTCATGGCTTTGTCCCTGGCTATTCCCATGGCCAGACTATGAAGAGGAGTACCTGGAAGATGGACCCCAGGAAGGTTACGACAACTAGGATCATCTCCCATCGTCAGCATTGCCTGTGACCCCGAAGATGGAGCTTCGCCTACGCTACCGTTATTATTACGTATTCCGCTGCTTGATGTTGTACTAAGAACTGGATCATGAGATCCCCATTTGTGTAAGAATTTATGTATCGTTTTTAATGGATGAAGTACTATGGTATCCAATTCTGTTATGTCTCGCAAAAATGGTAATCCTGGGATTGCGATGTATGGCATAACAGGCATCTAGGATTGAAAAATCCGGGTGTTGACATAACCACTTGTTGGATTGGGAATTATCAGCAATAGAGTAGTTAATATAAGCCAAGTATAGATATAAATAATTATGAAAGGCTTTAATGACAAGCTCATTGGAATTACAAGAGGTGTTAGGAGAATCAAGGTGGATAAGAATATTCTTGTGAAGCAAAGCTCATCATGATAACACATGATGATGGATATAGATAAGTAATATATCTAGGAAAATAATTCATTAATCAGAAGTTTAGAATTATGAAGTATGGAATATAGGAATCCTTGTTAAACACTAAACCCTAAATCTAAGACCAAACCTAGTACCCACTTACTATGGTTGATCTATCATCTTGTTTCCACAGTGCTTTATAGGAATATTTTCCCATAACAAATCACTTAAACACATCTTTCTCATTTTCAACCATCATCAGCATAGGTGTTTAATAATTATCTTTATCAATTGTTCTTCATAAGTTATTCTAGAAAACAATTCCACTATTTTACTTTGAATGGTGATATTATTAAATTCACCAACATAAAGACAATAGGTTTAGCCATTAACCTTTATTCACATCAATAAAATAAATATGAGAATATTAAATCTTCTAAGAACTTTTGAAAGGCATTTTCAATTTAAACTTTAACTATTTGGTTGGTAATAATAAAAAAATATATACATTACTATTTCTTAAATTATGAGAATAATATTAACCCTATTATGTATTCAAAACTTTATGTATCAAATAATAATGAAGTATCAATAAATATAAAAGTTGCCTTAATATTAAATATTAATGAAAATAAAATCTCATTAGTTAGTAGTAATACATTCTATAATAAGTTTATGAATTTTTGTCAAATTAAATTCATATTAAGGGCCCTCACAAATAATAATAGAAAAGGTATAAATATAAAGGAAATAAAGAAAATATCACAATATATAATAAAAGATCACAAATTGATTCTTAATACCTTCATTGTTGCTGCAAATGTTCAGCAAATAAAATTCCATAAAGATAAGTCAAAGTCATTTCTGAAATTCAAAACTAAAAACAAAACAGAAATTGGAAAAGAAATAGAACCAGGAAAAAAATAAAGGAAACATCAAATCTGGCCCACGGCCCACATTCTCAGGGAACTAACTGTCGCTCGCGTGCAGCAGCAGCCACGAGCCGCTCACTTCGCTCCAGCCTAGCAACGGCCCAAGCCCGCATACCTTTTGGAACTCTAATCCGTCGTCTTCCTCCCTGGAAAGCTGCTCACTGGAGGGTCGCCGACCACCCGATGCCGCCGTCGACGTCACGCCGCCATCGAGGCTTTCACGAGGATAAGAACGACACGGCGACACCCTAATCCTTATCCTGGTCATTCCACGTGTGCTCTCTCTCAGTCCTCCCGATTTCTTCCCCTCTTTGACTAAACCCTAGCCGCCGGAGTTGTTCACTGTCGTCGTCTGAGACCTCCCCGAGACCAACTGAAGATGCAGCAAGCTCCGCCGTGGTGGACATTGTTTATGTGCGGAAGGAATCGAGCTAGGAGGCGATAATCGCGCGCATCCACCTTCTCTGACCGACGCTCGTCGTCGACCATGGCGACGTTGTCCGAGCTCACCTTCCCTCGCCATGGCCTCCGCAAGCTTCCTGGTAAGCCACTGAGCCTCCCAGTGCTCTTACTTTCCTCGATTGCTTTCGGGATGGTCCTCCCGACGTGCGCTGCCCGTAGCCGCCACACGAACTCGCCGTCGTAGCTTCTTCGATAGCCAATAACCAGCGGCGCCGCCCATTTATCGTTCAGTACACGCCCTGCATCATATGCGCGTAGCCAGGCAGCCTCGCGCGCGCTAGCTCACCGTGTCCGTGCTCGACTGGGGAGGATTCCGGTGAGGTGATGTCATCATGACGACAGGGTGATGTCACCCTTGACCGGGTCAGCCCTTTGACTGGTATTTGCTGAGGTGGCTTATGACGTGGCCTAAGCCCCACCTGTCTGTGACTGGGGTAGATCCCATCTGAGTGTAAAAAGTTTTAGTGTCTGTTTAGGAATAATTAAAACATTATAAATCCAAATTTCAATATTCCAGAAATAAAATAAAATGATTAAATCTTGTCAATTTAATATCTTTTGTTTTATAAATCAGAAAAATACATATAATATATGAAAATGTTGAGAAAAATAAAATCTACAACTTAAAACTATTATCCAATATTATTATGATGATTATTTTAATAAATATTATTTAATAAAGGTTTTATAAATAATAAAACTTTAATAATTTATATTTTAATAATGGTAAATGTTAAAAATATAAATAAAATACTAAAAATCTTAGAAAAATAATAATTATACTTTAAAATTATAATTATACATTATTATTTCACTTAATTAAATATTTGTTAATTATTACATATTTATAAAGTAATAAACCTTATTAAAATCATATCTTATTATTTATAAATCACGAAAATAAATGTAATATACCAAAATAATCACAAAAATGATACCTACATGTTAAAAATGTGATATTCCACTTTTGAGTTAAATAAAAAGTTAAATACTTTTATAACTTGAATTTAAACCTATCTCCTTAATTAATAATACATATAAAGGTAAATAAAAATTGTTAATAATTCTAAAAATTAGTTAATTGAGTCTAATAAATAGTATTAGTCTTAAATATTGGTAGTGTGCCTTCAAAATCAATTAACACACTTTAAATACAATTTTATTGAATTATCCTTCAACTATAAGTATAAATTATTTTATAAAAGAATCCTTATCTAATATAAGATCTCCAAGAATAATTGTAATAAGAATAAAACCCATTCTTTATTTTAACCACAAGTTTATAAACAAATCAAAACACTATAAGTGAGTTCATAAGTAATAAATAATATTGCTTACTTATTCATAAACCTTAACCACACCCTTATAAGGAGATATATCCCTTTATCCCATTATAATGTAAAACAAATCACTACTCCAATAGAAGTAATGCTATTCTTAAGTAACTCTAAGGAAACAATATAAACTGAACAAGATACAAGTATCATAAGTAATACACCCTAAGTCTATATACATTCTTAAAGTTACTTATAGTTACCAAGCTTTAAGTATAATGTTAAAGACTTTATTATGTACTTTATAGTTAACTTTGGTCTGTTATAATTAAATTGTAAAGCATCCCAAGTCTAAACTATTCAAGCAAGCACAAACAACATCAACCACATCTGATTAACCACAAAGATTGTTTAAACCTTAATAAAGGAATCTTTTCTTCAAAAGTTATTCGTTTTGCCACTTCAATCAACATATGACAATTAATAGTAAACACCTTACTTTATACTATACTTGTATAATAAGATTGTTAATACTTAAATCCATTATAAGTGACATTACTTTTAAAGTAAAACTTGAAGATAAACAATTAAGATGTAAGCAACCTTGAGTAGCATTCCATTCTGTGTATTTTGTTGTTGTATAAATACATGTTGTTTTCCACACACTCACAAGCCTTAATAAGAAGCACATGTGTGAAACTTAATCTAAAAGAGCAACACATTCCAAGGAAGCCCTTTCTAGTATCCAAACCATAGAACAACGTTATCCTCGGGATTCGTGTTTATCAACTTGCATTACATTACTTATGCATAAAAGCATCTTGCTTCTTTAAACATTAGTCCTTACTGGACCAATGATGCTGATTTTAGATATTGGATCTTTTATAATGTCTTGAAGATCGTGAGTGCATAATCTTGCAATCACAAAAGGCAAGCTCACACTTGCTCATGTCCTTTGATTATTTTCTGTAAATTAATTTACAAATCCAGTGTTGTCATCACCTGCATTTGAAAAAGGACAGAAAACACTATTTTCATAATAATGTGATTATAGGTTATTTACCATGAGGTAATAACCTACTATAAGAGTTCCGGTGGTAAAGGAACATATTACCTAGGACTTAACAACCAATGTCGCCAGTGATTCTTGCGCCGTATATTACGCGTTGACCATGAGATTTGTAATGGGACAAAGAAGTCAGCTGTATCTTTTCCCTCTCGCATGGAGCTGGATGTGCGGGTCGTGGCTGTTATCACTCGTATCGTGCATATTATTTATGGTAATTTGTAGAGTATATGCAGCATATGGGTGGGAGCCCTCAACGTCCCACGGTAGTTCCGGCATCTGAATGGTTTGTACTGCCATTGCCGTAATTCAATAGGTGGGATGGCGTACACCAAGGAGACATGCGGGGTCGCGGAGAAGGCAGTGATTGGCTTGGATCTTAGTCTGGGCCTCACACCAAGGAAGTGTGAACGAACCTGCAATTCGGATGTGCAACAAAGCTAAGATCTCTCATGGGTAAAGTGATGCACCTCTGCAGAGTGTAAGAACTGTAACTTGTTACTCCCTGTTCCGGGAAGGAGCTACGAACGCGGCAGGAAAGGAACCCCATGAAGGTTCTGGTAAACCCTTGAAGGCTGACGGACATAGCTTTTCAGAATAAAAGCAACCTTTGAAGAAATGTTTACGAAAACTTGCATTGCCTACGACCTACGGTCTGTGGCTGTAGCTATAGTGCATCAAACACTCCTTTTCTAGTGAACTTGCTGAGTACGCTTGTACTCAAAGTATCTTCTTAACCCTTGCTAGGTTCTAAGGCCAGTATAGATGACGTCTACATCAAGTTATGCTCCAGGAATCATCATCAAAAGCTAAAGCTCTTCAATGAAGTCAAGGAAGTCAACATATATATCCACTCAAGTGAAGACGAAGTTGTGGATTAGATAAGAATAGAATCTCTAGCCATAGAACCTACTTCTGTAGTGTATTGCAATAATAGCAATGCCAGACCATTAGTTAAGATACTAGTCTTAATAGTATGATAGTTTTGGAGTTATTTATTTCTGATTCTTCTTTGTAAGAAGTTTCTTTCTCTCTCTTTAACCTAGAGTGTTCTCTGGATCTTTTGTAAAGATTTGAGTTGTAACCTATAGTCATGTCTTGGACCTGCTATGTTTCTGCTGTACTACTCTGAGGGATGTAATACTAGTGAACGGTGTTTCATTGGTCTTATATCAACGAGTATAGTGTACTAAATCATGCAGTGGTATGCTGGGTCACCACATTGCACCAGTATCAAATATAACTTTGCCGGGATTGGTAAGGATATTGAGCGTACCTATCACTGCATGCTCCGAATTATCCACCTCTCGAGGGTTGCGCAATTCAGTTTCCCGGTAGGTCTGTTCCTCTTGCCATTGTTGTTCTTGCCATTATTTCCTCCTCAATTGGGTTGTCCATTTACTCCACTGGCTTGTCCTCCTCCCTTGGTAGGCCAACCTCCTGGTGGTTTGCTCGGAAAATCGGGCTTGATATGCCCCTTCTGACCACAACTGTAACAGATCACAACAGGCTTTTTGCATTCCCTCTGGAAATGCCCTGGAATTCCACAGTTGTTACAAATAACATTCCTTCTAGGATTGGATTGATTTCCACCACTGCCCTTGTTATTGTTACCATAGTTCTTGTTCCGAGGTTTGAACTCCAGATTGGGTTTAGGTTTACTTGCCTGAATTCTCTTGGTTTCCTTCTTGGCTCTCTTCCTCCTATCCTCTTGGACATTCTTATAATCATCTTTGAAAGTAATGGCTACATCCAGCAACTGCTGATAAGTTTGCTTATTAGCTAACCTTAGCTGCATTTTCACAAATGGGTTTAACCCACGTAGGAAACGTTTCTTCCGCTTCTCTTCCGTGTTAACATCCTCCTCAGCATAACGAGATAGTTGACTAAACTCCCGGATATACTTCATGACACTAGTATATCCCTGCTGAAGCTCCTCAAATTCTCTCCGCTTCAACTCCATAACACTTTCCGGAACATGATATTCACGGAATCTCTGCTTGAACTCCTCCCAGGTGAACTCCCTTCATGGTTGTTGCATGGCCAACTGATTCTCCCACCATGATGTTGCAGGTCCAGTCAGAAGATGAGTTGCATACCTCAATTTCTCCTCATCATTGCAACCTACAGTCTTCAGTTTTCTTTCTGTATCTGCTAGCCACTCTTCTACATCCATTGGTTCAGGAGTTGATGCAGAAGGTAACGGCCTTGCATTCTGGAAGTCAGATAGACTCACTCCTCCACCTTCAGGTGCCCTCTGATTTGCTCGTCCCAAAAACTCTTCCATGAACTTGTTATGGGTCTCTTGCATCATTTGCATACACTGTATAAAGTTCTGCTCCATTAATGGCCTCATTGGTGGTGGTGGCAATGCTCCCTGATTTGCTGCATCTACATCGGCCTTCTCCTTGGCCTCTCGTTCCATCCGCTGCTGCTCAGTTTCGATTTCTACACCCGTATCCATGACCCTCTAGTCCTGCAACATAAAGCGAATACTCATAATTACATCATGCACATGTGTTCTGAGCTCGACTTTACGCACAGAACTAGTCACACAATGAAGATCCAAAGAAAATCCAAATACGCATTTCACATATTATACATAATATCATAATAATATAAAGTCATTACAACATATACCATATAGGTATAGTCACAACACTACCTTATTTATCTAACTATCTTATTTCTTGGAGTACAATACATGGTACTTGATATCGCTAACTAGTTGCCTACTTCTAGTAGTAACTACGCTCATCATACATGCTTGATGTCCAACCGTGATGGCGTGTTGTTCGTCGCACAGTTTGTGGAAAAAATGGCCTTCCAGAAGGAACATACTCAGTATATGAAGTGTCAGGACTCGAGTCATTACTCAACCTGAGCGCATTGACTCCCTCCAGCTCAGCTGAAAAGTCTTCAGAAATATATTCAACATTATCTCCCGCTTGCATCTCCTGAACTTCATTCCTTGAGTTGTCAACAGGATACGCAGATCCTGCTGCTTCCCAGGTGCTCCTTTGGGCAAGATAGTTAAACACTGGATAGTGTATATTCCCTGGGTTTGGAGAAGATGTTAATGATTCAAACACTCTCTCCTCAGGATATTCTTCTTCATCCTGATATCTATCGACATGGCATTTCTACTACTGTTACTAGGGTTAATTATTGCACCCATCCAGCTAGATTGTCCAACATTTCTGTTAGAACCATCTGTGGACATCTGGTGTTCATGAGATCCTTCATATGATCCCCTTCTCCAACCATCAGAATTCTCAATAGGAAGTTCTGAATCAGAACCATTCTCTGAACCCTGTGGTACTGCATACCTCATATCCATAATAGGATCATGTCTAGGTTCAGGCCTTAGTGAATAAGGATACGGTATAAAAGATTCAGGATCTATAGGTATATCCTTAAAGATAGGTGTTGCACTACTACTTGCTTCCTTTTCCAACTGGATTGCTAACTGCTTCCTCCTTTCCGGATCAGTTAGATCCTCTAGCATGTCATTTTTATCTTCGATAATCACTTGACATGTCTTATAAAAAGACGCAACGAGTGTTCGATATCTATCCATAAACTTGGAAGCTAACTTAGGATTCTTCCTAACCAAAGTAAGATATAGAATCATGAGGTATCATAGAAATGGATTTATGCTCCCGGATATTGGCTATCGCCTCCACAACAACAACATGATATGCTGCTAAGTGACTCCAACCTTCACCTATAGGTAGATCGTGATATAATCCAAGATCCTCTGTGAAAGGATCGTATGGGCACCTAGAGGGGGGGTGAATAGGTGCTACTTCAAATTTTCTTATTTTTCAAATTAAGGTTTGACAATAAGGTAAATTCTCTAGATAATGCAACTATGGTGAATTTACCTATATGACAATTATGCAAGAGCTACCAAAACACAAAGTAGTAACAAGTAAGTAAGGTGCGGTAAAGGATAGAAGTAACCGAAAAGTGGACGCGGAGACACAAGGATTTGTTTCCCGTAGTTCCTTCCTTTTGAGGGGAAGTACGTCTACGTTTGGAGAGGGGGTGGTTTCAAACCACCAACGCCACGAGAGGCCTCCCTTGTTCTCCGATGAATCTCACCCCAACGGGATCGATTCACCTTCCACTATATCGGCAACCTTCAAGGTGGAAGCCGGCATCGTTACAAGTTTGGGGCACACATCCACAACTTAATCGGAGGCTCCCAAATACAAGCAAGATGTTAAAGCAATCAAAGACAAGCTTGTAAGAACAAAAACAAGAACTAGGGTTTCCAACAAAACACTAGAGAAAAGGGGCCCTCAATGAGATGAGGGGGAAATCAAGATCTCTTTTGGTGAAATAGTAGATCGGGGACTCCTCCTTCGATTCCCCAAAGATCAAGAACTGTGGGTGGTGGGATGAGGAGATCTTGAAGATTTGGGTGGCTCCAATGGACTCCAATGGTGGGCAATGACTTTAATGTGCTGAGCAATTTGTCCCAAGGTAGGTGGAGGGGTATTTATACCCCTCCACGAAATATGGCCGTTAGAGCATTTAATGTACCGGTAGTACCGGTACTCAAGCGGTAGTACCTCTTGCAAGCGGTACTACCGGTCAAGTACCGGACCAGGTACCGGAGGTGCTCAAGATCTTCAGCAATCTTCAGTCTTGGGCGGTATCGTCCTTGCGGTACTACCCCCAAGCGGTAGTACCGGTCGTAAGAAGCGGTACTACCGGTTGGGGCGGTAGTACCGGTCCCAAGTACCGCTTGGTACTGACCAAAATTGATAGGGGTGGGTGCTAGTCAATATGCCACGGTACTGCCGAGCGGTACGACCGCCTCAAGCGGTAGTACCGCTTGTACCAAGCGGTACTACCGGTTGGACCAGTAGTGCCGCTCTGTGGTACCGGGGGTACTGACTAGCACGCACCTTTATCTCCTTTGATCAGTGCCAACCGGTACTAGAACCGGTAGTACCGGTGTCAAGCGGTAGTACCGGTTGTATTTCCGGTACTACCGGTTGACACAGAGGTTTTTTGCAAGGGGAATTGATATGCCATTCATTGTGCCTCCTCTTATCAATCCTGTGATAAACTTAGCACACAGTTAAAATGATAAGTGTATTGTTATCAAACATCAAAATCAGAGGGATAGGAAAATGCTCTTTCAATCTCCCCCTTTTTGGTGTTTGATGACAATACACTTCTGCAAGATGATTTTAATAGTAAGCATATGATATTTGTAAAATAGAGACGGGACTCCCCCTAGATGTGTAGAAACAAACCTCCCCCTCTATTTTACAAACCCAACATGGGTGCATAAATATGGATACTAGCATTTGAACATACCTTTGCACAAAACATGTGATGAGGAATATATAGACAATAGATACCGCATAACATCACAAGATGGATCCAATGAAATAAACCACATAGTCTCATAAGATGGATCCACAACCACATAGTCTCACACGACATGAACACATAGTCTCACACATAATAAACACATAGTCTCACACATAAATAGAGGGAAATCGAAGTTCACAAGCAATAAAAGGATCAAAGAGAAAAACGAGCTTGTGACTTCCCATGCAACACCCGTGCCTAAGGTGCAACTTCTCCCCCTTTGGCATCAAGACGCCAAAAAGGGACAAGTGCAAAGCTACCATCCCAAAGGTCAATCACTTTGTTCCAATAACATTGCGGCAATCTTTTGGCTTCTCAACTAACTTCCACACTTTGTTTCTCTCAAAGTTGTTTAGCTCTTTGTGCATAGCTTCTAACCAATCCGAATCTTCAAGAGCTTCCCACACTTTCTTTGGTTCAATCATGGAAATGTGAGCTTGATGTTCACTGAACCTCTTCAATTGTGCTCTTGTGGAAATTCCTTTCCTTAGATCTCCAACAACATTTTGGAGGGTGTGGTCTCTTATTTCCAACATTCTTTCCTTTCTAGCTTCGCGACGAGCGTGGATCTCCTCATTGTTTCTTGGAGGACCCTCATCATCATTTTGATCCTCGTCTTGACCATCAACTTGACCTTGATCATCATTGGATTCATCCTCTACATTGGGAGGCAAGGATTAACCTTGGTCTTGATCAAGTGCTCTTCTAGCATCAATTTGAGCCCGTCTCAAAACAGTTTGGATGGATCTTCCTTGACAAATTGACTTGGAACCACTTGACAACCCATCGAATGGACCAAGCTCCCTTTGACTAGAGTTCACACATTGATCACTATGTTGAGGGTCCACATCTTGTCTTTGGCTTGAGTCAATGTCCTCTTCGGTAGATGGAGCATGTTGAGGTTGTGAAGATGAGGGCTCCACTCGAGTGGAGCATAGTTCTTCTCGATCCGCCATAAGGGGTTCCTCAACGGGGCGGATATAACCCACACTCATTCTTCCTATGCCATCCTGAGGCATTTCATCATCTGCATCACAAGCATCAACACGCCCCCCTTGGGGACCATCATATTCTTCGAAGGTCACACTACAAGATTCTATGACGGCTCCGGAGAGCTTGTCATAGATTCTATAAGTGTGAGATTCGAGACCATAGCCAACAAAAATACCCTCTAATGCTTTAGACTCGAATTTAGACAAACGAACACCTTTGATGAGATAGAAACACTTACAACCGTACACCCGGAAATAAGATATGTTGGGCTTGTTACCGGTAAGTATCTCATATGGAGTCTTGTTGATTTTCTTGCGGAGGTAGAGTCAGTTTGAAGCATGGCAAGCGGTGGAGACGGCTTCGGCCCAGAAGTTGTATGGAGATTTAAACTCCGCCAACATGGTCCTAGCCATCTCAATAAGAGTCCGATTCTTCCTTTCGGCCACACCATTTTGTTGAGGGGTGTATGTAGCGGAATATTGATGTTTAATCCCCTCATCACTAAGGAAATCATTCAAGGTGTAGTTCTTGAACTTGGTGCCTTTGTCACTTCTTATAATCAACACGGGAACATTGTGTTGCCGTTGAACCAAGTTGATGAAGTCAATAAAAGTCTTTTGAGTTTCACTCTTCAACTTGAAGAAATAAACCCAAGAGTATCTTGAAAAATCGTCAACAATCACCAAACAATATTTCTTCCCTCCAAGACTTGCATGAGATGGAGGACCAAATAGGTCCACATGAAGGAGTTCCAAGATCTTGTTAGACTTGATTTGGTTCGTGGGCTTGTGTGGAGCGTCATGCATCTTCCCTAGAACACATGCCCTGCAAACACGATCTTTGGCAAAGGAAACATTTTCTTTTAGTCCAACAATATGGCCCTCTTTATGGAGACTTTGCAAAGTTCTCATATTGACATGGGCTAGTCGGCAGTGCCATAGCCAACCCACATCGGCCTTTTCGTATAAGCACATCGGACCTACAGTGGCTTGCCCCGAAAAGTCCACCACATACAAGTCATTTTCGACGTACCCAACGAAAGCGACCTTGAGAGACTTGCTCCACATGAGAACCACGATATCATCATCAATAAAGACGGCAAAGCCCATCTTTCCAAGAGCACGGACAGAAAGTAAATTGTATCCAAGGGTTTCAACAAGCATGACGTTCACGAGTGTAATGTCATGAGACACCACTACCTTGCTGAAACCCATTACCTTAGACTTTGACTTGTCGGCATATGTGAAGGTGATTTGATCTTCATTTGACACCAAGTCCTTGACAATAGACGAGCTTCCGGTCATATGACTTGTCACATCCCAAGATTTTCCAAATCTTGTAATGTGAAAAATAAATGAATAAAATAAAACTTTGTTTGATTTTCAGGGCCAGAAGAAACTTTTTGAATTCAATTGGGACTTCAAACCAAGTTGAATCAAATAAAATCCTAAAGGGATTTAAAAAGATAATATTTAATAAAGGAAAAATAAAATATTTTATTACTACTTTGAAATCTTCTTATAAAAGGTTTTAGTTCTCAAAATGAAAAGAAGGGATTTTAAATAAAGATTATTTTATAAAGCCAAATTAAACCTTGGCCAAGATTTTGTAACAAAAGGTTTTGTTTTGATAAAACTAGTAACGGTTTACTTAAAATAAATTAATAAGGATTTAATATCCAAGTTTTGTTAATAAAGGTTTTACTATTTCCAAAACATCAAAACTTGTTTATTTATTTAAAATAAGTTTTTCCAAGCATTTTGTATTTTCAAATAAAACCTACTGAATTGGTTATGAAAATATTTAGATTTCAAATAGAGATTTTATTAATAAAATCAAACCTTATTTGATTAATAAACCATGGTCCATTTTATTTAATTAATGAATGGAACCTAAAAAGATTTAAAATATTATTTCATTTTGGACTTTGGTTTATGTGTTAAACAAAACCAAATTCAAATGAAAAGTTTGATGAATGTTTGATTTGTTTTGTTTGTTTGATTTATTGTTTGGTTTTCAAAACAGAAAATGAGAACAGAAAAGGAAAAACAATTTGGAAGAAAAAAATAAGGATCTGGACTCAGCCCAGTTGCCAAACCCAATAGGCCCAGCAAACAACCCAGCTCCCCTCCCCGAAAGAAAACGGTTCGCACCAACTTGCTAACCCGCAAAGAAACTGACCGGTGGACCCCTCTCCCTCACATCCCCCTTCACTGCCAAATAGACCCCACAGCCACGTGGTCATCTTCTTCACCGCGACCTCCTCCCCCAAACCTCGTTGCCGTTGCTGCCATTCAAAGCCCGCGTTCAATTCGCAGTAATGCCGCGCCATAACCTCGCCGTGACTGCACGCTATTAAACGCCAGCGACCTCTCCTCCCAACCCCTCTGTCGCCACTCCCTCTCTGCCCCGAGGCTGCCACAATTTGGCTTAGCACTTCCTCTGTTCCGACGACACTCCAGTGCCAATTCCGGCGACCCAACGCTGCCCCTTGTCTCATTGACCACGCACCCAGACTTCCCACTCCTAGACACATCTCCCTGTGCTCTTCGTTCAACCGCGGGCGCCCCAGAACACCGTCCTCGACAAGCTCCGAGCGCCACCGCGTCTGTCTCCTACTCCGGCGAGTTCCCCAGGTGAAATCCGACTGCCTCTCTGCTTCTCGATCATGCGAGCATCTTCACCTTGGTCTTACGCACCTAACCATGCCCCTGTCTTGCCTTAGGGCGATCTACAACGTCGCCTTCGACCGCGGACAGAGCCGCCCGACGCCGTTCCCAACTCCGGTGAGCGATTCCACCTGACCCCGTGCGCCCCTTGCCACGTCGAACACACGTCCAGCATCACCTCGTCCTCGCGAACACGGTAAGTACCCCCTCTGCCTTCCTTGCTTCCTAGAACCGCTGTTAGCCCGCTGCCAGACCGTCGCCACCGTCGTCGCGCCGCCAGTACTTGGCCAGGCATTAGCAGCCGTTCGATTTAAATCTGACACTCATGATTAGATCACTTAATTTCGAAAGGGTATGCTTTCTAGACCACACGATCTGTTTAGATATAACGCACCGCAGAGCTGATCCGGCCGAACCGGTACCAGCGAATGACGACGCGACGCGTGGCCAGTTTGTTTAAAAACAGAATTTGGAAAACAGATTTGTTTGTGATTTTCAAACCTTTGTAACTTTCAATCCACACGTCCAAAATTTGCAAATTTGATATCATTGGAATCAGTGGAACAAGCCCTAGCCAACCATGCCCTTGGTTTAGCACATAGTATCCATTAGAACGTTTGTTTTTGTAGATACTTTTGTGTGCTTGTTTAGATTAGAAAAATTGTTTAAAAATGTTTTTAGGGTTAAACCTTTGCAAAATGGGTTGTTGTAAACTTACTAACCCTAGGAACCAACCCATGGATTTTAAAATGGTTTTGTGAAAGTAAAGGAATAAAAATTTGATTTAGTCATTTCTAGCCATTTAAAAATAATGGTTTTGTTATGAAAATAACTTTTGAGTAAAAACTTTGGAGAAAATGTTTTGGACCAAACCTACTAACCATAAACACCAAGTTTTGGGAATCAACAACTTATTTGGTAAACTACTTAAAGTTGTTGCTTGATAAAAATATTTTCTCACCACATAAAATGATGAATAGATTTAAAAATAGTTTTTGGATAAAACCCTTTTGCAAATGACTTTGCCATTTTGGTAAATGACCACTTTGGACCTTACAAAGTTTAGAAGCCTAGTGGAGACCACCTTTGCAAATAGAACCATCCCTTGCATGCTTACATGCATGACTTAGATCCCATTGTTTTATGTGTGTGAAATTATTTGATTTGACTTTGGTTTGGAATGCTAGTTGATATTGTGTTTGCTTGATTGATTGTAGTAAAGATAGAAAAGTGTGAGACTAGCAAGATCAAGGAGTGAACCAACATTCCCTACCAAAAAGGCAAGTTACACTATCATCTAAAAGTCCTACTATTTTCATTATACTTAGTGGATTTTGAAACATGCATGAAAAATAATTTTATACTTATGCTATGCTAAATACTAATAGGATACCCTATACATTCCTTAGAGAAAACAATGTAGTTGTTACATGCTTAGCCATGCTATATTTTGAAAAGAGATACATGTTGAGATTTTATGAAGTTGAGAAAAGGACTTGTGTTTTATATAATAAAACAAGGACTCAATGAACCACCTGGGTGGCCAAGGATACTTTGAGTTTTGGAGAAGGTGGCAACAAAAGGAACCATGTCTATGGTAATCTCTTTGTGTTGTGCTCCAAAGGAAACCACCCAGGAAACTTAGAGATTGAACAAGTTTCTCCAATTGTGGCTTTCGTGTGCAACCACATGCTATTATGGCTCTGGCTTAGTCAACTACATTGGGAAGACCCATGCATTGTCTTCAGTTAACTGGACATGGGGACCTGGAATCCTACATGGGTGCTGAAGGCAAGCTAGCAATGGTGTATGGGAGGACCCTTTGGAAAGACTTCGTCACATTCTCAATCTGCCAGTACTCCATCTTGGTGAGCACTAATCCAGTGGCCACTGGTGGCAACAAGATGGGATTGTGACATGTGGGTAAAGTGTGCAACTTCTGCAGAAGATAATAAAATCTAAGTACTTAGCCGTGTCCCCGGTTATGGACAATACTGAGCAACTAAAGTTTGAAGCTATGGGAGATCTCGACATTCCAATTTCTAAAATAAAAACTTGATGCACTTGGGGGTACCAAGGAATTCAAAGAGATTTTGATAAATCTTGATGCACTTGGGGTTACCAAGGAGCTCAAGAGATTGTTGATGAAACTTGATGCACTTGGGGTTACCAAGGAGCTCAAGGGATTTTGATGTACTTGGGGTTACCAAGGAACTCAAAAGGTTTTGTTGAAAACTTGAACACTTGGGGTAACCAAGTAGTTCAAGGAGATTTTTTTGATAATAACTTAAACCCTTGGACTTTACCAAGAAGTTTTCAAAGATTTGACAAAGGACCAAAACCATTTTGAAAAGTCAGGATAAAATATTGCTTTATGCAAATAAGCCTAAAACTCTACTTAGCCAAATATGCATGTAATGATAGGATCCACTTGTATTCAACTAAGTAGTGAAACTTGCCAATACAATTCAAATGTATTGACCCTTGTGGCTGTAACTTGTAATGTTGCAGGTTTGATTGATTTTTAGTGAAGATTGATTGATTAGGATTACAAAGTCTACAACCAACATCTGCCTGTGGCACTTTGAAGATGAAGGACCCCATGCTTATAATTATTCCGCTGCAATGTAATGTAATAGCCAAATGAGCTATGTAAAGATGTAATAAAATTATGTTATTCCTGGTTATAAAGTTATATTATGACCTTTGTTTCTTGATATTACATCTAAACTGTGGATTCTAGCTATTGATCCAGGGACTAGCATTGTAAACACAGGGGACACCACCTTGTTGTATAAAGGTTGGGACACTCCCTCTACATGACTTGTGCAACCACTATCGATCACCCATTTTGACCCTCCGGAAGCATAAGTCTACAAAAGATCAAGCTAGTTTTGAGGTACCCATTTTTCAATGGGTCCTCTTTTGTTACCAACAAGGGTCTTGGGAACCCAAATAGACCAAGCAATATAACCATCATAAGGGCCAACATATTGTGCATACACATCACCATAATAATCACGTATTAGAACATAGTGAGGGTTAGCACTTCCCGCAAAATCATCATGAGACATAGTTTTACCATTTGTGGTCTTACTCTCCACAATGGTCTTGTTGGTCTCTTGTGCGGGCTTGCCCTTCTTATTCTTGTTGTTCTTCTTCTTTGTTTTGGAGACAAAACCAATGCCCCCTTTATCACCACTACGCCTTTGTTTGCTCAAAAGATCATCAATAGACTTGTTGCCTTGTGGAAATGTGGCCTTAGCAAGCTCCCCCTTCAACCTAGCATTCTCTTCAAGAATAATTGTGCTACTAGATGGAATGAAGTTACTAGGTGAAGGAATATTGGCCAATTGAGTTTGAAGCGTTTCATGGGACTTTGTGAGAGACAAGAGTTCACTCTCCAAGGCTTTGTGGGCCTTGTTAAGCACGCTAAAGTCCTCGGCAAGTTTTTCATGAACCACACCAAACTCAATCTTGTCCTTTTTAGCTCTTTTATATTTAGCAATAGCATGATCACGCTCTTTGATGAGTTTGTTAACAATAATGTCATTGGCGTCATCAAGCCCTTCAAGTTTTAATTCAAGTGACAACCTAGTTTCTTGTTCTTCTTCTAGAGCATTGTTTAGGGCCTCTAGCTCAATCATATGTTCATGCCCAAGTTTACATCTTACGTCTAGAAGCTCTTGAGTATGTGATAGTTGATCTAAGATGTTTCCAAAATGTAGCTTAGCATCACCTTCTAGGTTAGTCATAAACTCATCAAAGGCAATTAACTCCTTTTTAACATCAAGAGACATCTCATCATCAATTTCATCATTATCTAAGTGAGTAGAGTGGGATGATGAAGATACCTCCGTTCCTCTTGCCATAAGGCAAGTGGCGTTCTTGGTGGAGGATTTCTCATTTGGAGAATCGAAGAGTGAGAATGTCAGAGTAGATGTGGTGGCAAGAGCAGCCACACCATGAGAAGTTTCCTCTTCGTCATCTTCATCATCTTCATTGTCGGAGGAGTACTCTTCATGAGTGATCAAGACAATTTCTCCCGGCTTCTTGTTGATGGGATTCTTTTTGATGAAAGGTTTCTTGTACGGTCCCTTGAGAGTCTTCTTCAACACAAGCTTTCCACCATGATCTTCTCTCTTCTCATAGGGGCAACTAGCCACAAAGTGGTAGCGGTCACCACAATTGAACCAAGTTCTCAATCTTGTGGTATTCTCTCTTTTCCCATTTGAATTGCTTCTCCGTTCCATTTCCATCTTGGCCTTGGCAGGGTTCTTCCAAAAGTTCTTTGCATAGAAAGCCATATATTGACCATGAGCAATCTTCACTTCATCGGGATGGTCCATGGAAAGCCCTTCATCACTATCATCTTCATCCCCGTGGTCCACAACTTTGGCCTTCAAAGCAACATTGACAACATTACTCATACCAAGGGCACGAGCATGGGCCTCATTGGCATTCTTGGCGGCAACCTTGAAAGCATCCATCTCTTGCATAACTTCATTTGAGGTCATGAGATGGTAGTTGTGTCTTCCTTGTAGACTCTTCAAGTCGGTGGGCTCAAAAGGCATGAGTGCACTCACATACTTCCTTTTATCCATGCATCATCTACATGTGAGGCACCCACATTTCTAAAGGCGGTGGCGGTGGTCTTGAGCCTTCGGTACATGTCTTCATGATCTTCACCTTCTTTCATGTAGAAGCCTTCGGCTTCATTGCTTAGAGCATCATATTGATTCCTCCTCATACTCTCATTGCCAATAAACAACACAGTGAGAGCATCACAAGCTTCCTTGGCAATGCTAAAGTGCTCAATGTGAGGATAATCCTTTGTCCCCAAACCTTGTTGAATCATATGCAGAGCAGTGGCATTGAGTTGACTATTAACAATCTCTCTTCTTGTCAAGTTGTTTGGATCCCCAATAAAGAGTCCATGCTCGATGATGTTCCATAGTTCAATGCAAGAGCTGCGCATATGAGTTCTCATTAGTGATTGCCATTGACCAAAGTAGCGGATTCTTCAAGCTTACGTGGGTCACCTCTATTGTATACATGAGGGTGAGGGATTGGAGGGTCGGGAGAGTACCATGAGTCACGGTGCTCACCCTTCGCACCATTATTGTGTGTGGAGGAATTAGCGTTGTCTGGTTTACCCCCTACCAATGCACCTTCGGGGGATACTGACGTATTCCCCTTAGGTAAAATGGATGGTTGATCCTCTTGAGGAGATGGGGGTGGTGAGCCTTCTTTGTCTTTAAGAAGTTGCTCAAGCATCTTCTTGACTTCGTTGACCAAGGAAGAGCTCAATCTTGTTTCCAAGTTTTTGAGATCTTCCATGGTCACCGTGGTCGGCTCACCATCACCATCCCCTTCGCGGCTACCCATATTCTCTTAGGCGGTAAAGCCCAAATAAAGAGCCGGGGCTCTGATACCAATTGAAAGGATCGTATGGGCACCTAGAGGGGGGGTGAATAGGTGCTACTTCAAATTTTCTTCTTTTTCAAATTAAGGTTTGACAATAAGGTAAATTCTCTAGATAATGCAACTATGGTGAACTTACCTATATGACAATTATGCAAGAGCTACCACAACACAAAGTAGTAACAAGTAAGTAAGGTGCGGTAAAGGATAGAAGTAACCGAAAAGTGGACGCGGAGACACAAGGATTTGTTTCCCGTAGTTCCTTCCTTTTGAGGGGAAGTACGTCTACGTTTGGAGAGGGGATGGTTTCAAGCCACAGACGCCACGAGAGGCCTCCCTTGTTCTCCGATGAATCTCACCCCAACGGGATCGATTCACCTTCCACTATATCGGCAACCTTCAAGGTGGAAGCCGGCACCGTTACAAGTTTGGGGCACACATCCACAACTTAATCGGAGGCTCCCAAATACAAGCAAGCTGTCAAACCAATCAAAGACAAGCTTGTAAGAACAAAAACAAGAACTAGGGTTTCCAACAAAACACTAGAGCAAAGGGGCCCTCAATGAGATGAGGGGGAAATGAAGATCTCTTTTGGTGAAGTAGTAGATCGGGGACTCCTCCTTCGATTCCCCAAAGATCAAGAACTTTGGGTGGTGGGATGAGGAGATCTTGAAGATTTGGGTGGCTCCAATGGACTCCCATGGTGGGCAATGACTTTAATGTGCTGAGCAATTTGTCCCAAGGTAGGTGGAGGGGTATTTATACCCCTCCAAGAAATATGGCCGTTAGAGCATTTAATGTACCGGTAGTACCGGTACTCAAGCGGTAGTACCGCTTGCAAGCGATACTACCGGTCAAGTACCGGACCAGGTACCGGAGGTGCTCAAGATCTTCAGCAATCTTCAGTCTTGGGCGGTATCGTCCTTGCGGTACTACCCCCAAGCGGTAGTACCGGTCGTAGGAAGCGGTACTACCGGTTGGGTCGGTAGTACCGGTCCCAAGTACCGCTTGGTACTGACCAAAATGGAGAGGGGTCGGTGCTAGTCAGTATGCCACGGTACTGCCGAGCGGTACGACCGCCTCAAGCGGTAGTACCGCTTGTACCAAGCGGTACTACCGGTTAGACCGGTAGTGCCGCTCTGTGGTACCGGGGGTACTGACTAGCACGCACCTTTATCTCCTTTGATCAGTGCCAACCGGTACTAGAACCGGTAGTACCGGTGTCAAGCGGTAGTACCGGTTGTATTTCCGGTACTACCGGTTGACACAAAGGTTTTTTGCAAGGGGAATTGATATGCCATTCATTGTGCCTCCTCTTATCAATCCTGTGATAAACTTAGCACAAAGTTAAAATGATAAGTGTATTGTTATCAAACATCAAAATCAGAGGGATAGGAAAATGCTCTTTCACTCTGGAAGTTGGATACTCACACGATACTTGGATAACATCCGGCCATCATAGTAGGTTATAGTGTTCATTGGAATTCTAGTTGGACAACTAAAAATCTTTAAAAGTTGACGAAGTTGGTCTGTGAATGATCCTTGATAATCATCAAGAGTCTCCTATTTCCTTACCAAATTCTGTTTGGGAAACTTTGGTGCCATAGCTCTGTATATCAGAAAAATAGTTTTGATTAGTAACCAATAATATATTGCATCATAACAAAGAATTATCGCACTAAAACATATAACGGAATATTCTCATTTGAATACCCATTATATTACTTTTAGAGAATTCTTTATCGTTGTTACACTCTCCTACAGGTAATACCCTTTACTAGGTTTCCAACCTAAGGTCAAAGCAATTTGCTCTAATACCAACTGCGGTGACCCAGCATGTGTAGTACACTATAGTCGTTGACATGACACCCACAGAACACCGTTCCGTAAATATCACATCCCTCAGAGTGGTACAACAGAAACATTGTGGGTCCATATTACAAACATTCACACATTATTATTATTACAATACCAGAAGTTCAAGACTTCAAAAGGTTTCAACTTACAAACCAAAATATAAAGTGTTTCAGTGGAATTTAAAAGTAGCAGCTCCAACTAGGAGTTGAGCTCAGCAGCTTATTCTATAGAATTCATGCTGCTCGGCTCCGTTGGTTACTACTAACTAGGATACTTAGTTGGACTCGTTATCGTCAACACCATAGCGGATTTCGTAATCCATTCCTTCAACACCTCCTGACAGGTCAGGCTCCTCGTAGAACACATCTTCTTGACATTCAGCTGCATACATTGGCACGTCTTCGGGAACCTCAGAGTCTAAGCAAGGGATCAAAGGAAAGGATGAGTAACAGCGTTACCCAACAATCTCATTATATGCAAGGTGGGAAGTTTGATGCTCTAAATACCACCTCGGACTATAAGTCCTTGGTACTATGCGGTTTTCGTAAATATTTCTTCAAAGATTGATTTTATTATGAAAATCTATGACCATCAGCCTTCACAGGTTGACCAGAGCTTTCATGGAGTTCCTTTCCTGCCGCGTTCGTAGCTCCTTCCCGGAACAGGGAGTAACAAGTTACAATCTTACACTCTACAGAGGTGCGTTACTTTACCCATGAGATATCAACTCCTTGTTGCACAACCGGGCGTACTTTCTCGTCCATAATGCCATGATGTGGGGCCCAGTAGTTGGTCCAAGCCAATCACTGCCCCCTTCGCGACCTCACATGGCTCCTTGGTGTACACCATGCCCACATAATGAATTACGGCAATGGTTTGTACAAACCATTAGATGCTAGAACTATTGTGGGACGTTGAGGGTTCCCACCCATATGCTGCATATCCTCTACGAATTACCAATTAATATGCACGCTACAAGGATTACAGCCATGACCTACACATCCGGCTTCATGCGAGAGGAAGAAGATACAGCTGACTTCTCTGTCCCATTCCAAATCTCATGGCTAACGCGTAATATACGGCGCTAGAATCATTGATGTGAGGGGTTATTAAGTTCCTAATTGATCATTATTGTTGCAAATAGAACCCTAAGTTCTATTGCTCCATTATATCATCACTTAGGATGACATCTATGATTTCTTTATTTGTGAAAATAATATTTTCTTTCTTTGGAATATATATATATGATAACACACAATTTGCAAATACTTTGGTAAAAACACTTCAAAGGATATGAGCAAGTGATGAACTTGCCTTGTGATGGCAAGGTAGTGAAGTCTGATGCTTGCGCTGGACCTTGAGCTTCTATGTCTACAAAAACATCATTATTGCCCGGTAAGGACAATATTTAAAGAAGCAAAATGATTATGCAAAGTAATGTAATGCATCATTTAGCTTTATATGTATTCTTCCCCCATTTATTTAAATTATAAAAAATTCTTTTAATGAGAAAGAATTTATAAATATTGATTTTTACTATTTATTGGATACTGTATTCTTTTATTTTATTTTAGATTATTTACTTTTTATTTAATTAATAATTCCTTTAAGAATTATCATTAAATACCAAAAATTGACATTAAATATTTGTTTAGTATTTTTATAAAATACTACAATATAAATATATAATGAAAGTGATTTTTATTTATTTTTATCAACTTTCAATAATTTCATAAAATTCCATAAGGAATATATAAATTACAAAATTCTTAATAAAATTTATATGTTCAAAATTTTATATTTTAATTTATTTAGATAGTTTGGATTATTGTGAATCCAAAAATATTTTATTTATAATTTTTGGACTTTTATCTTATTTTCTAGAATTTATTTAAATTTAGGGGCATTTTGGTCTTTTTCCAATTATTAAAACAGGCTCTAAATGATTTGGGTTGGCTATTTGGTTTTATTGGGCCCTTGTGGCCCAGTAGGGCAAAGGCAAAATAACACCCCGAAGGGGTATTGGCCCATTCCAGCCCATCACTCTCTGTCTCTCTCTCGAGCTCACCTCTCTCCTTCTCCTTCCCCGACCCCGTGGTCGGCGGTGCTATCGCTGGCGATTCACGCTGTCGTGGACCTTCCTGGCCATCGCCGTGGTGCAGGATGAGGTTGTCGGCCCCGCTCTTCCTTCCTGTCCAGTTGGATTTGGACCTGGAGCTCCTTCGACCAGATCGATGTCGTCCCGAACCCTAGGGTTCGGGGTTGGTGGTGATCTGATGCCACCGCTGTTGTCGTGTGTCGTGGAGATGCTCCCCGCCCCCAGGCGTGGCTATGGTTGTCGTCGTGGCGTTGTGTGGGTTGCAGCGCCCCCTTGGGGGTGCTCCCCGTGTCGTCGTGGTCGTCGGACTCCTCTACTTCCTCTTCTAATCTACAGCGAGGACCTTCAGTAAGTTATTCCTCTCCCTCTCATGCTCTCTATGCTAGGCCATCCCATGCTAGCTGTTGGTAGTGACCTTTCTGGTTACTGTCTTGTCCTAATTAAGATGATTTGTTCTACCTACGGTTCATACCCTGCTGTGGATTAGATATTTGATGAATTAGATCATGTATTGATGACCCCTGAATCTGTTGAGTGTGACTTGTTATGGATTATTGCTGATGGTTAGCTGTGGGATGCTAGTGGTTTATCAGGTGATTCTATGGATTAAATTTTAGATGATTCAGATGGTGAAGTTGCTCTAGAGGCAACTCTTGGGAAATCTAGTGGTTTTAATAACTCACCACTGTCATTACTTGATTAATGATAGTGAGTGTTGTGTGATGAAGTCACTGTATTAGTTCTGTTGGCTTAAGAATTCATCTATAACTTGAGATCAAATTGGTCTCTTACAGTGAAGACATATATATATATATGAATATCCTATTTATGATTCCTATGTTTAAGAACAGGCAAATGATTTATAATTGGTTGATTGTATCTGTGAAGATTGGATGCTTAACCTTCTTAGTTTAGAACTGTTCTTGTGACACCATTTTTGTATGGCACACAAGACTAGATTCTATAACTTGGTTGGTCTTGTTCAAGCTTAGAATTGATATGGAATTATAGGTAAGTGTAATTCTCTTTCCTTGCATCCCTAGAATCAATGATGTTGTCCTAAGATCTAAGTTGGATCTTTATAGTTTTCTGATTGCTTTTAGTGTTTAAAGTTCAGTGATGGATTCACCCCACTTGGGTGTTTTCTGAGAATTTGAGTAAAAGACAGATCGTGTATGCTTTCCTAATCTTAGACAGATAAATCATGTGATGGTATATTTTACTCACCACTATCACTTGATGTTGGGGTTTCCTGTGGTTGATCTTGTGCTAACTTGACCTGATGCTCTCCTGGTATTTCTAGCTCTTGGCTTGTCCTTGATCTAGCCCTTCATCTCCTGGTCCTGATGGCTTGATCTTGGTCTTGCTCTCCACCTGATCTACCCCCTCCTTATGTCACCATTTTGGTGGTGTGATCCAAGGTTTTGATTGGTGTGGTTTAACTTGGTTTTGGCTGGGTTTAGCTGCTGGCTGATGTTCTTGGTGTGTAAGAACAATGGAATGGTGTGGGGATTGGCTTCCCACGGCTGTGTTGATGGTTTTGTTTGGTTGTGTTGTTGCTTTGGTGTTGACAGCACACACCATGAAGTTTGGTGTGTGTGCTGCTTGTGTGCCTGCTGCACAGTTGTGGATATGCTCTGAATTTTGAGAGTTACTGTTATCAGGTTACTTTTTACCTGGCTGGTGAAACTTGCCCCTCCTTGCTGTTTATTTGGCTTATGGCTTAAAATTATGGAAGATACATTCTTTCATATTGGTGAAACTTGCCCCTTAAATACTCAATGATGAAAAAGTGAACAGTGCACTTCACTGTCAAACCTGAGAGTAAAATAATTCTAATCCTAACTTTCTTTTTTAAGTTTCTATTTATTTTGCAGGTACCAGATTTGAAGATCAAGATTTTAGTTTAGGATTTTATCTTTCTTTATAGGATAGTCACTTGTAATAACTCTCATATTCAATTGTAATCTTTAATTTATTCTCTTGTACTCTTTATTTTTATTCTTTTGTAATAAAGATTATACTAATATTCAATAAAGAAGTATTATTCTTCTATTTAATGATTATTGTAAAGATTGTTGCTCATTTCCATAAGTTACATTTTGTAACTCATTATTGAATGAAGTTTTGGAATATTCATTTTATTAATTGTCTTCTTTCATTTATAGTTTAAGTTATTATGGTTAGTTCTTAAATTAAATCAATACTCAAACATCATTCAAAAATTCTTTTGAATTATAATTCAAACACTCAAGTTTTAAATTCAAATTTCATTTCCCAAAACACATAAGTCCACAAAGATCATATCAAAGTCTATAACAATCATCCTTCAAGACTATACCTAATCTCAAAGTATGAAAGAAACCTTGATCACTTTAGGTTTTTATTTGGCAAAAAATTTACCCACATTTTCAGAGATGAATGCATGCACCATTTCAAATTCCTAAATCTACCCTTCGTTGGTTCCTAAATGCTGGGATGTTACACAGATCCTTCCCACCCGGCAAGCACATATGTGAACTTCATGTCGAAATCAATGGTGGCAAACACATTCTGACTGGTGTAGTGCTTCCTCCCCCTATATGCAGCCTGCTCATATTTCAGCACTCTAGCCATCACATAAGTACCATCAATTGCTCCAATACAATCCTGGCATTACAAGAATGTTAGCCGGCTGTCCAATGCAATCATTCAAAGAAGAACATGCTAGAGTTACTCACCTTGAAAAAGGGGAACCATCGACCGTTGCCATGTATCTTCGTGGGGATTTGACCAGATGGTGGCTTGATCATCTCCTCTCTGAGTTCTCCAACAGCATACAACACCTGATGGAAATACCGGGAAATTGTCTCGGTTGATCTCCTCCATATGTCGTGCATCACTCAGAATCTCTGGTTATGGCCTAGAACATGAAGAAACAGAGCCACCTGTTCTTTGATACAGCAGTTGATGCTGTCCTTGAGCAGCCCCCTAGACTTGAAAGTCTATACAAGATGGTTAAATGGGGCTCTTCTCATCCTGAGCATGGCGATAGCCTCCACATCGTTATTGTTGTAGATGTAGTTCAGATTTGCCATCCTCTCTCTGTCGCGCTGCATCAGAGGACCATACTTCACGACCGGCATGTTATGCCTAGCAGCCACTCTTATGTAGATCAGGAACATCCATGCCTAAATCACAGCGACTAGAGCAGCTTCCTAAATGATAACCTTCAGTTGTTGGTCCTAAACGGAGTGGCGTAAGCACGGTGTATGTACTACCCTAATGTCGAGCTAACTACCTTGGTAAAAATATGGAGAGGATTCATGGTTGGTACCTTCATGCCAGTGGCCGTCGAGGACCTGTCGCGGGCGGAGAAGAAGACGGGGGAGAAGTCGACACCCTAGATCTACGAGCCAGCAGATGCCGGAGTCGGGCAGAAGACGCCAGCCGGTGTCGGAGTGTGCTTAGCAGCGGCTGCCGGAGATCTAAATCGCCGCCGCCGCCAAAGCCGCCGCACAAGAGGAAAATGGGCAGAGATTTGTCTTCCAACGGGAGGTGGTAGCATAAGAGGGAGGCGGTAGCATAATGCGAAGATTTCGGCTCCCGCCATCTCCCCGATGTCTTCCCGCGCACACCGTTCCTCCCCTTGCTTTCGCCAAGGCCTATCCCGGTGAAAACGCTCACTAGGGCTTTCTGTTGTACAGTTCATCTCCCATCTTTGAGCACCAAATATTTTTTTATCATTTGTGCAGGCCGCCATACATATCTCTTCGCGGTTAAAATTTGAATGCAGTTAGAACGAATGTTTATGTACATTGTGGACCAAAGTCATATATTTGTAATTTTGTTTGTGAACCTTTTTTGATTTTTCCTACTCAGGCAGGAGCATGTGGGCCCGAGCTCTCATTTAAATTTACAGCTTCACGTTCCGAGAATGCAAAATCAACACCACAGTACTGCATTACTCGTCTACTCGAGAGATCTTATTACTTACTTACCATCGGGGTAGGTGTACATATTAATATTAGTATCCCACCGCTTGAGCGTCGAGGACGAACACTGAATTTCTGCGTTTGAGCTGACATGGAGGCACGGAGATAGGATCCCTTGTTCGTTTGAGCGTCGAGCGAGAACACCGAATTTCTGCGTTTAACCTACCCGTGTACGTTTTGTATTGTCAATTTGTCAGGGTATTTTCAGCGCGTCCAAAACTGTCCAGGCTGACGTGCAGGCCCTAGCGGGCCGATCCATCGGAAAAAACGCGTCCAACTCGACCCATCCATGCATCTAATTTAAGGCTCGGCTGCGTCAGCCTGGACGTGCGTTTGTCCGAGCGCGTCCTCCTTTTATCATTGGCGGTTCCTCCCGCCAGTGGCACAAAAACCACATCACTTCTCCCTCCAAAAAACCTCTTCCAAATTTTTCACTGGCGAGAGCGAAAGGGAAGGCGATGGATTTCGCCATGGTTGATGTTGCGTTCGCCCCGCCAAAAAGCGTCCAGAAAGTCCACAAAGGACCAGACGCCGAAAGAACGGAAGATCGAGTCGGACAAACTCAGTGACCGGCTATGGGCGACGAGAGATAGGATCCCTTGTCCTTGGCCGGAGGAACAGTATTATTATCCCACCGCTTGAGCGTCGAGGCTGAACGCTGAATTTCTGCGTTTAACCTAGTCATGGACGCATGGAGGAGATAGGATCCCTTGTTCGTTTCCCCACATCCTCGCTTACGTGCTCTACTCTCGCATTCACCCATCCATCATGCGATGCTTCACGCTCGTACATACAGTACGTGTCAGCCACCTACAATCGTCTATATAAGACCAAAAGGTTCTAGCTACATTATACGTTCGTGTGAGTCAGTGAGTGTGACTGACACTCGTAGCTCAGAGCAGACATGGCTCGTGCTTGGAGGACTAGTGCTCCTCTGCTCGCCGCAGCAGTGGTGGCGTTGGCCATGGCCGTGGCGAGCTCCTCGCTTGCCGCGGCAGAGCAGTGGGGCGACGCCGGCGGGAACGATGGCGCACTGAGGCAGCAGCAGCCGCCGGTGGCGCGCGGCCTGTCGTTCGACTTCTACAAGCAGAGCTGCCCCAAGGCGGAGTCCATCGTGCGTGACTACGTCAGGGACGCCGTCCGCAAGGACGCCGGCATCGCCGCGGGCCTCCTCCGCCTCCACTTCCACGACTGCTTCGTGCAGGGCTGCGACGCCTCGGTGCTGCTGGACGGGTCGGCGACGGGTCCAGGCGAACAGCAGGCGCCGCCCAACCTCACGCTCCGCCCCTCCGCCTTCGCCGCCATCAACGACATCCGGGACCGCCTCGAGCGGGAGTGCCGCGGCGCCGTGGTCTCCTGCTCCGACATCCTCGCCCTGGCCGCGCGCGACTCGGTCGCCGCCACCGGCGGGCCCTCCTACCGCGTGCCCCTCGGCCGCCGCGACAGCCAGCAATTCGCCACCCAGCAAGACGTGCTCTCAGGCCTCCCGGCCCCCTCCTCAACCGTCCCCTCCCTCCTCGCCGTGCTAGGCAACCTCAACCTCGACGCCACCGACCTCGTCGCGCTCTCCGGCGGCCACACCGTGGGGCTCGCGCACTGCACCTCCTTCGACGACCGCCTCTTCCCGCAACCCGACCCGACCATGAACCCATCCTTCCTCGGCAAGCTCAAACAGACGTGCCCGGCCAAGGGCACCGACGCGCGCACCGTGCTGGACGTGCGCACCCCCGACGCCTTCGACAACAAGTACTACGTCAACCTGCTCAACCGCCAGGGCCTCTTCGTCTCCGACCAGAACCTCTACACCAACGCCGCCACCCGCCCCGTCGTCGAGCGGTTCGCGCAGAGCCAGCAGGCCTTCTTCGACCAGTTCGGCGTCTCCATGGTGAAGATGGGGCAGATCAACGTGCTCACCGGCGACCAGGGACAGGTCCGCAGGAACTGCTCCGCCCGCAACCCCGACACCGTCGACGGTCACCTCTCGTGGTCGTCCCTCGCACAGACCGTCGCCGAGGCTGCCGCCGCCGAGAGCCTCAGGTTCTAGACTACGTACGTACGCACCCGCTTGCCAGCCTCGAGCCCTCGACGATGGTTGCTCACCGGAGTAGTACTTAGCAAGAACTAGCTAGTGTGGGCTCTAGCTGTTAATTATGTCCAAATAAAACTTAACCAGGGCTACCAGCGTGGCTGAACCAACAGTTTGCATGTTATACACAAGGCAACTTGTTGGTTTGATCTATATATATCAATGTTTGTTTTGTCTCTAACTAATCAGTGAAAAATCACGAACCCGATAGAGAGATCGAACAGACACAGCTGCTGAGTTTTTCTTTTTCTTTCAGAAGATGTGGAACACACAGCAGCCAGGTAAAATGGGTAATAACTTGTACTACTACATATATTTCTACACACAACTTACAGTAAGTAGCTACACGTGCAGTACCAGTATATTCCTATGTCAAGAACACTAGGACAAAAAGTACAATCAACACAAGGACCAGGAACAGGATCAGCATCATCTGCCCCTTGATGCCGGCCTTCTTCATTACCGCTGCTACCTTTTTCTGCACAAGGAAGCATGAGAAAAATCGTGTCAGAGATATGCACCAGGCTCTTCTGTGAAGAAAAAAATTATGCGCGTCTTCCGACAATTAGAATAACTTGGTTGTGGAGATGGTGAAATAACCTGCACAAAGTCAAGTCTGTTTGAAGTAGTTTCCATCTCAAAGCTTAGGTCGTTCAGGATCCTTTCCTGCAAAAACAGTAGCATGTTCTCCAGTTACTTCTATGCTCCTAAAAAAAATAGATAGCTGAACAACTGAAAATCAAACCAAGTGTCTTGACTGTAGACCATCCGAATAGTTACTAGTTACTAAGTAGTAGCGAGCATTTTATACCCACACAAATCTGTCAACCTAGAGCATGCCCTCTGCCAGTAGTAACTACCTGTCCAGACAGTTCATCGTGTATGGTTAGCCCTACGCCTCCGATCCTCTGAACGCTCTCACTGAGCTCATCAAGTTCATCATCCTGCTGCCTAAAGGAAATTTGGTACAAGCATCAAAGCAACGCAGACTATATGAACTTTACAGTTACAGCAGCAGAGTATGATCATAACTGATTGTCTGAAAGCATAAGACAAGTATTTCATACTTGCAGAGATAACACTACTTTGGAAAAAACCGTGTAGCCCATGCACAAAAGTAACCTTTTACGGTAAGGCATACTTATGCAGGTTCAGAGGAAAGCACGTGAATGGGCACATACAAATAAGATCATTCAGTTGATTAAAAGGTTGTATTCAGCATGATGAGCACCGAAGACACTAAATAGAATGTAAACACAATACTCATGTGCTGCTTAGGGTGTAATTCTTGTAATGGTTAGCATGCTCATGCTGGCCTAAAACTGGCATTCAGCAGATGTAACAACAAATGCTGAGCATGCTACCTCCGCTGTTCCACCAACATTGCTTCAGCTTTGCAAAGAACGCCAATATCTATAAACTGAACACTGCATACTCACAGAAAACACTGCATACTCCTCGTGTTGAACAGATAGACATAAAAGGATAGCATGTTTCTGACTAACACATCTGCACATTACATAAAAAGTAACGAGAAGGCATGCTCACCTCATGAGTAGAAGCTGTCTATCAGATTCCAAGTCAATAAAGTCATCATTGTCTTGGGAAGAATAGTGATTACTTCTGCTTGTGCCCGTTAGGTCCTGATGTCTTGCCATTGCAGAACTGTTCTTCCCCTTTTCAACAGCTCTCCTGACAGTACCAACCTGGATGAGTTTGTCCAAAGATAAGAGGCCCGAACAAATAAACTTCACATAACCAATTGTAGAGATAAACCTAGTAACATTAAATAGCATTCCAATATGTCTACTTTTTTCCATACTAACAGGAAATCCTGTTCAGCTGTAATGGGGTCACCCATGTATGCTCAAGAGCACTGTATTTTTAATCTAAGAAAAGGAGAGATGTGTCTGATTGGGAATCCTCTAAGATAGTTAGAAGTAAAACACTGAAGATAATCTGTAGTGTAACTTTTTTCAGAACAAATCCTCAGACCAGTTCAGTTCTAATAACATCGGCAAAGTACGCCTGAAACTGAATGGCGTTACATCAAGTAATACCTGATTACGAGCAGAGCCAACCCAGTTCCGTCGTCTAGAGAGTTCAACTTCATCAAGACCATAATATGCTGGATCTCGTGATGCGACTGTGATTGTCTTTTCCAACTCATCGACCTTCGCCATAAACAAAAACCCGTCAGTCTAGAATAACTACACAGTACCCATTCAAAGTTCAGACTCGAGATATTAGATGCGAGACAGATTAGGAAATGATGGGACTAAAAAAATTTCTTTAAAAAATGGATGTTGGCAGCGTTTTGCTGTATTGTCATACCTGCCACTCGATGCTTTCGCAGCTGGTGAGAATCTCTTTTGTGAGATGAACATATTCTCCGGTATTTGAAGCAACTTGGTCCCATCGATGGAAATTAGTCTGCAGCTTCCCTGTCTGCAAAACAAATGTCCTTATCCTCAGAACCAAAAAAAGGAATACAGATGATACATGCAGGTTGATGATGCAATGTGTTTCTGAAACCGTGGGAGACTCTTAAGCAGCACAAAAACAAAGGAGGTTTATATTCGGAAATAACAGAACAAGATGGTGAACCACATGTTCCTAAAAGGCTACAAGTATAAGACCCCTTAGCAGCACCGACACTGTTGTAACAACTACTCCCTCCGATCCATATTACTTGTCACGGAAGTGGATGTATCTAGACATGTTTTAGTGCTAGATACGTCCAATCTAATGACAAGTAATATGGATCGGAGGGAGTACTTCTAAACTATCAATTGAAGAGAGATTACAAGATAATAAAGAGGACACGTTACATAGATATATGGTGTATCAGGTACTCAGGAAGCATGCCTAAAACCTGCATATTCATATATTTACGCATATATCCCCATAGTACAGAACTTCTAAATAAAGTAGCAACAAATCACTTCAAGACCCTCCTTGTCTATGGTACCCAACTCCTCTTCCCTCATGTCACGGAAATGATCACCAATGTGACACTAGACTGGTGTTCGCATACAGCGAGAGGGCCTCCCTCACAAACGCATAGGGCAGTGTTTAAATTGGATAGACTTTCTTCTCTGGTTCGCTACAGAAGATAGGCTGCCTGCAAATTCTCGCTCCCAACCAGCATCATACATGTCTTCGTCTATCCAATTGGCGGTTCACTCAGCCATATATAGTGCTGAATAACCTGTCGGACTATAAACTGCAGAGGTTATTACAGAACTAATATTTACATGTTCAGTATGCAACGGACAGAGCAAGCACAGACACATGCTCCAACAATTCACTTGTGATCGCCGCATGTACACATGAACAGAGGACGAACTATGCAATAACTAATTGGAAGCGGTTGACGAGAAGGGCGAGAGGGGGGAGGCAGAGGAGGGCGAGATGGGGGGTGGGGGTGGGGATTACCGAGCCCTGGATCTCCTCCCGGACGATGTAGAACGGATCCTGCGGGGATCCCATGCTGAAGGGAAGGCAACTGCACGGCGGATCGCGGGGAGGCTGGGATTCGGTTCCCCGCCACGACGAACCCTAGCAGCAGGATTCGGGCGAGGGATTTTGGGGGTGCGAACTGCAGAGATCCTTCCTTCGTGCTCACTCCGTGTCTTTCGGTTTGGTCGGGTCGCCGGGTTGGACCGTACACTCGGTGGCGTGTACACAGATGACGTCACATTATCCTCAAATTCAAACGTTTGTCGAAAGAGACGATCTCTGACACAACTGAAGGTTTTGTCCAAGTTATAAAGAAATACACATTGGTTTTTAAGATTTAGAGAATAAATTCTAGTAGTATTATTTATTCTTCTTTGAAGAAATAATCGTAGAAACATAAAATTGTTTCGTTGGAAGCAAACGCTATTTTCTTGGGAGTAATTGTATTCTATCTTTCTCTAAGCAATATTGATGGGAAGAAATATTTGTTAGTAGTAGTATATTGGAAGTAAACACACATATTTGTTTCATTGTAGGACAGCAAACTAATGCTATATCGAAAGAATTCTCTGGTCGTTCGAAGGCCATCTTTTCAAAGCTTGAAAACCACTCGGTGGAAACAATCTCCACTTGTCTTGAAAGCAACCTCAATTGTCTAAACGAAGCAAAACATTCTAGGTAGAACTGAAAATTTAGTCGTACTAGAAGCATTTTTTCCCCTTCATTTAGAAGCAATATAGAAACTTTGGAACACAATAATTTTTATTCATAAGAGCATCTCGAGTCGGACCCCCAATAGCCACCCCAAATGGGCTATGGGGTGCCCGCCATAAAAAATCGCGCCCTGCCGACACCCTACCATATCAAACTTTCACCTGACACGTCCCAAAACCTTGTCCGGAGCCCAAAGCTAGAGGAGGTCAACGGGGGCGCCGGTAGGTGTGTGGCCCCGCCCTTTAAGCGACATAGGGGCATCTTTGTCTCTCACATGTGTGCCGCCGATTAGCCTTTCTAATGATGGCAGACGAGGCAGGAAACACGTTCCATTGAGGCAACGTGAGGGTACACGGTGTTGTTCTTGCACACAACCACTCATTCTCGTCAATTCACCTTGATGTTGAGGACTCCGAGGATACCCCCCCCCCCCCCCTCCCAGGTCCCCCTCGCCCCGGTAAAGGATGAGGAGGACGAGAATCTGTGGAAGCACTCTAGTGGCGGCGGGATCTCCATCTAGGAGCAGTTGGCACCTTCTCCACCGCGTGGACGGTAGCACCTCATAACATCGAAGAGGTAGGTCGATGCTCCGGGACCGAAGAAGGTGATGGCGGAGCCTACAAGCGTCGCACTCACCGTCGGTGGGTATGACCGGTCAGCCACATTCACACATTCACCGTCGGCGGGTATGACTGGTCCATCAGATTCTACCCCGATGGAACCGCCAAGTCTGAAGAGTTCATCGTGATCAGTCTCGAACTCATGAGAAGCAACGCCGAGGTGCGGCCCTATTCTAATGTTGGATTGGCAAAGCACGATTCAGGAGGACCGCTTAGCTGGAAGCCTGGAATTGTCAAACACAAAACAAAGGAGTTCAGCTCCAGGACTGATAGCACCTGTCAGTATAGTCTCTTCATAGTTATGAGTAGCATCGAGGCGAAACCACAAAGGTACCTTCACAACGATCTCCTTATCATCAAATGTGCAGTGACAATCAAGGAAACTCAGGTGTATGAGACAGCGGGGATTGAGGTGCCCCCGTCAGACATCCTAGAGCATCTTGCAAAGCTGTTAGGCACTCCTCCATATCATGATATTTGTTAGACAAAAGAGATACCTACAAAAATATCAAGGATATTAAAATGGATCTCAGTATATACATATACACCATAATCCATCAGAGTGCCACACATTTAATCTGTGGACGACATATACGCATTTGTTTTTGTATTCTTATTTCCTTGGTTTTAGAGTAGTCGACTGAATCAAATAAATAGATAATGAATCGAAAAAGACAAAACTATAAGAAAAAAATTGTTCAAGTTCACTAAAAGTATAGTTGCAATGCAAGCTAGAGTTGTGTAGCAAAATGTTGATTATTCATCGTTAGCATCATCATTATCATGTAGATAAATTCATTAAGTGTAATAGATAACTATAATGATTAATATTTCAGGAGCCAGGATTGAGTGAGTGGATTATGTAGTAGCGTCTAATTTTATGGAGTCAAGTAATATAGGATCAATGTGTGGAACTGTCATTGGCACATCTACTGCAATGAATCAATGTCAGTTAAGAGCAGCATGTCATTGCCTGAACATAACAACACAAATAGCAACTAGTATTATATTATCATATTGCTAACTGTGTTTCCTTGAGAACAGAAAGATTTCACATCATATACAATTTGGCTCATAGTTAATTGGTGTCAATAAGCTATAAATACAACCACATGTTATTCATACCTTAGAGAATGAATCTGTTCCATATACTCCTGTACCCTGGAAAAAGTTATATTTTTTTGGATTCTACTATATTACAATTGGTGTGCTCAAATTTACTGTATTTCAGTTAAGCATATTACTCCAAAGGTGAAACTTGGTTTTATTAATTTAGCCAAGTCAGGATTAATTTACAACGATCTGGCTTGTTTTATTGATGTTGGCTATGTTACTATTCTATTAGGAGTCTTGATTTTGCTGCATTATCGTTTTTAATGAGTATTAAACATCTTTCCTGTTAGCAAGCACTAGTCTTCAATTTAGAATTTAATTGAAGCCTGGTGTAAACTTGAACAACGTTATACATGAATCTCAAGAGTTCTAAGAAATACAATGGCAAGATGTTGCTTCTCTCGGTTATCTTTATCGAACAACATGATAAGCTTTATTATGAGCATTCCAGAATAACACCAAACATTGTCATCTTTTCACTAGGAAGCACAACATATAAACTATCTACTTTGTTAGAATTTTAACATGGAATGCATGGTTGAAAGCCCTGCTTCATTGTTTTTGTAATTAAATACTACAAGATCTTGTTTGTTTTTCTTGTTTGAAATTTCCAATAACTGTGCTACATTACAAAAATTGACCACCGGGTTCCTGGTTTTGTTGGTCGTCTGATAATAAGGTTTGTCATAGAAACATCAGAAGAGAAGTTTGTACTTAAATTCCATCTTCAGTTTGGCTGCTTTTAAAATTATGCTGTAGCATATGAAGTTGCCTCTGTGTTTTCGTCCATCTATCATGAGCAACGTGCAGGACCTTGTTTTTGACTGTTGTGTGGTGTGGAAATTTTGTGGCTCCTAAAATTCAGATTGCATCAGTAGACCGGCGCTATGAATTTGCGCTCTACTCAATGCAGTATTCATCTCTGTTTTAGTTGCAAGTCAGTGTGTTCCTTTTTTTGTAGATCACGGTCACTCTGTTCTGTCAATAAATACTCTCAGATCTAGACAAACGGGCTTATAGCTCCCATGCGATGTCTTTACGCGGAATTGGAAGGAACACGACATCTTTGAAAAGAATAGCTCGCATGCGACGCTTGTGAGGCAGCTAATAGCCCAGGGCCACACGGATTAGATGTGCAGAACCAGGGCCACACGCATGCAAAGAAGCTCGTCTGCCCTCTAGGATTAGATGTGCAGAAGATACATGCGTGCGAAGAAGAAATATCACCATAACATGGGGTCAGGGGGTACGCGGCTGCCATGCCTAAGTGGGATGCAAAAGAGAAAGAGCTTCATGATAAAGGGATCATTCCAGAACCAATTCACGAAGAATGGGATTTGAGGGCAAGAAATTGGTTCCTTGGGCATGGGAGTACATATGACGAACTTACATGAGACCTTGTTTGCAGTGACGGGATAAAGGTACCGAGGACTGCATGGCTAAAAGTGGTCAAAGATATTAAATATGGAATAAAACAGTTTCATCCCGACAGAGAGAAAGACTTGCTGACCTTGGTCCTCGGGAATCACGAACATACAGGACGAGTCTGAGGCCTTGACGGGAGTTTCACGTGGGAGACTGGGTTTCCTAAGGACCAAGGTACCTATAGAAGCCGAGCAAGAGCAAAGCAACGACTGGATGAGGAGGAGACAGACAAGTTCAAGCAGCTGCTAGGAAGACTTGACAAGCAGCAACAGCAAATCGACAAACTTAGAGGAATAGCGCGCTTGTAGCAAGATCCTCCACTCGATATTACCGCGAACCCATCTCAGCGGAGAAGCAGCGTCGCTGAATCGGAGGTCCCGTCTAACGATGCATCCTATACTACATATGGCGGTCCCGGCTACCCCGTGGATGAAATTAAGGAGCAGATACCTTGTGAGCTCCATATTAAATTGAAGAACGTATCTATGAAGGTGGCGGTCGGATCAGCTTTGCCTTTTCCGCCTGACGCACGTTGGCATGGCCGTGAAATCACACCTAGCTATGCTAAAGTCGGGGTGGATCAAATCGTAAAGGAGTGAGAGTCAATGGAGCTTGACATCCCTGGACCTGAAGATGAGATCACACTCGGAGAAGTACTTGGTAGGATCATTCTCTGGAAAAAGAACAACATACGGTTTCCAGGCTCGGCCCCAAGGATAACACTACCGCCTCCGAGTCGTCACAGGTCTCCTTCACCTCCACCTCCACCTCCATCACCTCCAAGAAGCCCACCCCATGATAACTACGACCACCACATCCCGAGTCCATCTCGATCTCCGCCGCAGGCTCAGCAGTCTTCGCCGCCCGCTAAGGACAATAAGCGGAAGCGTGCTCCGTCAGTGAGTACTAAAGGACGCGGCCCCCAAAACGGAAAATGTCGCCCCTCCCAACAGTGCCTCGTCAGAATCTTCCCATCAGACCTTACGATCGTACTGATATGGAATCTATAACGATATCAAAGGCCGAAGTGGCGGCGCATTTTGAGAAGAAGAAACCCGAGCCCGCTCCGGTATACACCGAGAAGCAAAAGGTATATGCACTTGATTTTCTGAACACACCATCGCAATATGAGTTGCACCATAAGCCAGATGACTATCTACGCACACTTCAGAAAGAAGTGGCGAAGAGCAAATCAAGCAAATCAAGTGCAAGCGGTAAAAAACAGCAAGCACAGGTGCAAGCGGGACCAAAAATGCAATCAGTAAAAAATCAGACTCTCGGACAACAGGAAAAACAAACGATCGCACCCCTCAAGGTGGTTTCACAAAACGTTCCACTCCTCGCACAACAACCGCTAGATATGTCAATAGCTGCGGAGTTGGCGAACAGCATGGAAATTACTCTCGATGAACTGTTAGCCCCCCAACTCGACCATCTACCCAAGATGCCACTAGCCCCTAAATATGTCGCGGGTGAGGATTTGGTCAGCAAAGAGAGGCTGAGAGAACTGCCAATACAAATGCGAAATCTCCATCAATGGTACTCGACGGTCATGAAGCAGGGGAGAATAATGATCGTAGCCAAAGTCCCACCTAAGTACTACTTCAGACCCGAAGAGGTACATATTGAGTTTTCAGAACTATTCAAATTATACCATCTCGACACCCTAGACAAATCCATCCTCAGTTGCTATTGTCTGTAAGTTGTTGAATTCATTGTCTACATGTTCAGTTTTTCAGTTGTTTAGTTCAGAACATGTGATTATTCTTATTATGCAGAATGAAGATCCTGAAATATAAAAGAAAAATAATCTACAATATTGGGTTCATTGACCCATATAAAGTGCATATAACCACGCTAACGAATAACCCCGAGGAGACGGAGGAAAACCTTCTAAGGTTTCTAATGGAGCAAAATTTCTCCGACCACATACTGTTTTCTTACAATTTCAGGTGAGGGTCTTACTCTGTTGTATACACTCACTTTTTGATTAGTCGATGCTAATAAGTGTAACTGATGAGTTACTGATGTATATATAAATGTTTGCAACTTTCACTGGGTTCGTAGACGATGCCGGAGAATTTAGTGTGAATAGGCGCTATTGATCTCCATGTAATCGAATAGACGTGCTCTAGTCCCAAGATTTTGTGATCTCCATGTAACTATGTAAATTGTATATATTTGTATGCTCAATATCGTAATACAAGTTATCTTATATATGCACGAATGTGTACGATATGTGGTGGCGTAGAAATATTTAAAAACTATATTGAAATGAAAAATAAGTAAATAAAACAAGAAAAAATGAAATCTCTGCCGCGGCAGAAAAAGGGCACAAAATGCTGCCGCGACAGAGAACCACTAGTCTAAGGTAATGCTTTGTCGCGGCAGAGAAAATGGGCAAAATGCTGCCGCAACAGAGACTCACTAGTCCCGGTCCTTAACACCAACCAAGACTAATGGGGATGCACCACGAGCGCACATGGACAGCCACGTGGACATCCACTAGTCCCGGCTGGTAACTGGGCCGGGACTAGTGGTGGGCCTCTAGTCCCGCTTGATTAGTTCCGGTTTAAAAACCGGGACTAAAGGCCTTACGACCCAGAACTAGAGGCCCTGTTTCCACTAGTGTTTAGAAATTACAGGCTTGGAGATTGGTTACGAAACATGGATCACTCTGTGCTAGGGTATTGCAAGCACGATATTTTAGAGATGGAGATTTCCTAAGCGCTTCTTGTCCAAAACGAACCTCTTGCACATGGAAGAGTATTATTCACGGCAGAGATCTGTTGAAGGGGGGCCTGATTTGGTGGATCGGTGATGGCCAAGATGTGGGCGTGTGGACTGACAATTGGATCCCACGTGCTAGTGTAAAACGCCCTCTAGGTCATCGACCACACAAGTAGGATTGCAGGTGCGGGCCCGCATAAGCCCGCAAAACGAGGCGTTTAGTATAAACTGTACTAACGTGTAAAGATAGGAATCGGTTTTAATTTGTAGCATACGTACGTGAAATCAGGCAAAAAATCTGCCCGCAAACCCGTCCCGCTTGCAGCCCTACACACAAGGAAGTGACTAAGGTTATTGAGCTGCTGGTGCATGATGGCATGGGGTGGAATGAAGACAAGCTCAACGGCACGTTCTATGAGGCGGATGTCGAGGCCGTTAAGAAGATTCTTGTAGGTAGAGTCGGAACTGATGATTACATCTCATGGAATTACACAAAAAAGGTATCTTCAATGTCCGATCAGTGTACCATCTCTGTGGATAGTTGAAGCAAGCAAAGTTAGGAATTCCAGGTCCGTCATCCTCGTGCAATGAGCACAAAGGGTCGGTTGCACTATGGGCAGCAGATGTATCGAACATAATCAAAATTCACTGTTGACGCTTATTGAAGAACGGGTTGGCAGTTCGGGATTAACTACAACGAAGACAGATCAAGGAGGGGTGCTATGTGTACCATCTCTCTTGGACCGTTGAAGACGCATGCGCTAGTAGTTGGTTTTTTTTTGAGATAATAATTAATGGAATTTCAGCAATGGTGAAACCGATTACAAACGACTCCACAAAAAAATTGAAAATGCAACATGGACCCAGAAGACCACACACCGTACTTCCAAATCGCGATCAAGCCCATCGTCCTCATCGTCACCATCCAAGTACCAGGACTGGATCCAGAAGCAGCACATCAGCCACCATCGAATCACCGCCGCCACCTTCGCCACATTGGGCTTTGAACACCACAGGAGTGCCCACCCCGAGGAGTGAGAGCTAAGAGACTTTTCCAGACCATCGGGCAGGCAGGAGGAGGCAGTACCTCCAATCCAAGATCCCCGAGCAGAAGGTCCCAACCATCGACGCCACGTCAAGCCGCCTCCTCCCCTCGCCACCATGGCCGGCCAGAAGAAGCTTCAAGACGCGACAGTCGCATCTAAAAAAGACCATACAAAACCCTAACAAGAAAGGCGTTTGTACCATCCCCTTCCACTCCCTCGCCACCACGGCCGGGCGAGGGGAAGACAACAACAACAACAGCCCTCCGACTCCCGAAGCTCCACGGCTGAGTCGAAAATCGATTGCGCCCGGAGAGACCACCCTCCCTGGATCCGTAGATCTAAGAGGATACAAGGCCAGCAGCTCGCCGGTGCCTCCACAAGTGGCCTTGCCGAGATGGGGATCGAGCTCCAGCACCCTTATTCTGACGCGACGCCGCCTCCGCCATCCCGACGACGTCTCCCAAAACCATAGCAGAGCTCAGGCCGTCACCACCGCTGTCGGGGGCAACCGCTGTCCACACTCCGACGCAAGGTCTCCGTGCAGCAGAAGCCGCGTCGGCGTGCCCCTCCGAGCAGGCCGTCCGCCATGGCCACCCGACCCATGCCATCGCCTCCATGAGTGGGGGAAGGAGGTCCGCCCGCCGCCAGCGCCCAGGCTTTGCCTGACGACGCCATCGGCGGCGGCGGGCAGGAGGAGGGAGAGGGATTGGGTTTGGCCGGCAGCGGCGACTGGAGATCGTCCCCGTCGCTCGTGCGGGGGGCGACGCGGGACGAGGGTGGCGGCTAGTTTTTTTTCTTATAGAGGGGCTGGCTCAAAACGGAGGGAGTACTACTATATGATACTCCCTCCGTCCCGCTAGTAGCTGTTGAACATGCCGTATGAGGTCTTTGCAACTGAGGCAGATGCAATCGGCGTTGCCGCAGGCGTAGCTGACGTTGTTCCACAAGGTCGACGTCGGGCTTCAAAATGCACCGCCGCTGCTTGAGGTACTTGCTCGACGCCCTTGGCCGGCACAAAATGCGTAGTCTGATCGAGCTCATGCTGTCGAGGGATGGGAATGAGAGTGAGGACCGCTGGTTTCATAAAGCACAAATCGAACTGTGGGTATACATGTATCGGTGGAACGAACCGTCCAGTCATGTGTGAACGTGAGACCAAGCAGGGAGATTACGGAATGATAGGGTGGATCAGCCGAAGACCGACCATCTGGCCCCAAATCTACTACTCCACCTCGGTCACAACTCGCCTAAGTTAGAAAATCATGTACTACATCATTTTTAAATTACATACACGCTAAGTCGAACAACAATATACTCTATAATCATATTCCGTATTTTGAATGAAAAATAGGTAAAGGAAGATAATATTGTACAAAAAGGAACCTATATTCATATGTCCATGAGGACTTTTATCCACATGGTATAGGATTGTGCATCCACTCTTCCAACTAGATAAGTTAGGCACTTCCTCCATATCATGATGTTTATTAGACAAAAGAGATACCTAGAAAGATATTAAGGATATTAAAATGGATCACATTATATACATATACACCATAATCCATCACAGTGCCACAAATTTAATCTGTGCACGACATATATGCATTTGTTTTTGTATTCTTATTTCCTCGGTTCTAGATTACTCGACTGAATCAAATAAATAGATAATGAATTGTAAAAGTCAAAACTAGAAGAATTTTTTTTGTTCAAGTTCATTGAAAGTATATAGTTGCAACGCAAGCTAGAGTTGGGTAGCAAAATGTTGATTATTTATCGTTAGCATCATCATTATTATGTAGATAAATTTATTAAGTGTAATAGATAACTATAATGATTAATATTTTAGGAGGAAGAATTGAGTGAGTGAATTATATAATAGCGTCTGATTTTATAAGTAATTCTAGACAAGTTGTGTTTTCTTAACGAATATTACTTAACAATATACCCTTAGCCGATAGATAAAATTTAACTTTATAAAAAAATTCCCAACACACACCGGATTGATTACGTTTGATTATGGAATCGTTGATTCCAAGCCATCAGTTCACATAAGAAAACAAATTAGTCTGGCTCTTTGTAAAGATAAATTCAGGAGTACCCATTTGATTACTCTCAGTAATCCTTTTATGAATCGGGAGAAAAAACGTAACCAACAATCTCTTTTGATCCCTCTCATATTATTCGGGGAAGACAATAAAGCAATCAATCTTTGGACTATGTTTAATTTCTGAATTTTAACACAATTTGAACATATATATGACAAGTAAATGGTTATATTTTTGAGAAATTACAACCACACACAACTCCTACTTGTTAGACTAAATATTTTAGTCTCTCGGATCCAGATTAATTCTTGCAAAAATGTTGCGTAAAATATGCCTAGGTTCATTGATTTTGTGGAAACAAATTTGGACCAGGGTATAATTGAAATTGTTGCAACCAAGTTGCATGGTGTGTACAATAAATATGTCCAAAAAAATGAAAATTGGAACAATATTTCTCGAAGTCAACGTCTCTAGATTCTATTTTCACATCCTAGCATTGCACCATGTCTCTGGACTCCAGTGACGGTAACATGATCTATGGAAGCACAATTTTGCAAGTCTCGAAGAGCCACATGAACCACTCCAACAATAATGGCATTACCAAATTCGAATAGAGTTTCATGTTTTCAATGTCGCAAGCACGATAAATGGATGCAATAGCCTTGCAAGGATGACCACCCACATAGTTCGCCATCAAGTTTTGACGAATGTGATCCGCTCTTTGGTCCACGCCTGCATGAGGGCATTTTCCACAAATTGGCCATCTAGACCACTAAAGATAATCATTTCTACTACTAAGCTAGCAAATGAGCGACACTTATTGTGAACTGGAGTGAATAATAAACAACAAGCCATACAAAGGCACACTGTATTTCGGTGAAGCATAAGCATGCTAGTATAAGGCATGCATCGTTGCTGACTTGTTCGAACATATAGTGGAGTTTTTTCTCTTGCGAATTAACACATACTAGAGTTGGAGAAGTATGGAGTCGTTTTGGTCATCCACCATGCTAATGTGTTGAAGCTCGCGTAAAGAAAACAAAGTCATCTTTTGGGGTGTGTTTGCTTGCTTGGTCTCGTTTTTTTTTTCAAACAGTGCAAGTTGCATGCACGGAGGGCTCTGGGCTAAAATCTCCACTTTATTTGGTAGCCTGTATTGACATAGTTAAAGAGTGCGGCGGAAACTGACACTCGTCGTTTGGTGGGCTATATTAGGCTTTCGAGAAACATAACGTTGTGTTTGATTGCATTGTTTCTCACCTATAATCTAGATGCTAAACAAAGCTTATCTAACATCTGAGCCTTTCACTTGCCGGAATTCTCCTCGGTGCCATTGCTCCCTGCCATTGGAGGAAGAACACACCAATGACGACGATGGCGAGACCTCCTAGAGCAATGATAGAGCATATGGTTATCACATCTCTGAGTCCAACAATCTTCATTCCCAGAGCGTAGCAATATTAGCACCTGAATTAACGAATTCAGTTACAGATATATGAAGCACGAGAAATTAAGGATCGATGTTGATTAATACGTTCTCGTGGTCGAGGTGCTTGGGTAGCTTTGATCTCCTAGAGCGTGCGCTTGGCATCCATGGTGTTGTCGAACGCGTTCACAATCTTCTTAATTGCCACCATCTCCCTCGTCTCAAAGTTCATCACTGAGTTGTGTCCACTCAGCCAGAAATGGAATTTTAGGAAAAAATTAAACACAACACAAACCACAACTGCATAATAATCGACTATTATTGTTTATAGAAAGCAGTGATTGACCTAATTCACTATTTCCCCATGAGCCTAGACCAATCCCCTATGTTTTCCAATCAGAGGCATGAACAAATTTGGCATGAAATCGATGCTGACTGACGAGCAAAGAGGAACAACCTGTAGGCGTCGCGGCTGGTGGGCATGATCGGCGGCTGGTATTGGGACGTGATCTCGAACTGGTTCCCGAATATGTTGTAGAGGAGGAACATGTCGCCGTGCGTCATGGTCAGCCGGAACTCGGGCACCGGAGTCCCATCCATTCTCATTCCCATCGGCCAGCGACGAATAGGTGCCCGTGGAGCGCAAAGAGGCACCTCCTCTCCCCACGCCCACCGGCCAGCGACGCTCGCCCCCACACCCAGCGCATATGTGCCGATTCAGAGCGCCGCGACATGAGGCTACTCGATTGGAACCAGGGGTTGGAGGAGGCGGCGATAGGGTGGGACTCGTCGACGGCGGCAGGCCGGGAGGACGAGCTCGTCAAGAGGAGGAGGTAGGGACGGGATTAGCCATACTAATTAAGAAAGAAGCGTGCATCCACGGAGCCAACCACCTATACCCACTGAGAAAAGTTGCTCGTTTTTTGCCGCTTTAAAGTTCGTGCAAACCTGGTTTCGTAAAAACGTTGCTTTAAAACTCGTGCCATGCAAAAGAAAATAATACGATCTAATACAACAAACGCAGCAAACGGGATTACGGGACTACAAGTTTGAAAACCTGGCGGGACATTCCGATAGAAATTGGTCCATCAATTGCATGCACACTATTTTTCTAAACACTAAACGGCAACATTTTTAACTAGCTAGCTCAATTCAAATATGAAAATTTAAAATGGTTTCTAGGTCAAACCGTTTATCCGAATTAAAATCCGTTTTTACCGTTAGGCTAGTCGGGACGAGATCTTCGAAACTAAATCCCATATTGCTATGTTCTGATAACTTTTTTTACCAAAAGTTATCCACCCATGATACATGAGTTATCCGGGCTTCAACATGTATGTTATCCATCAATAACATGTAGGTTATTCATCACTATAAATTATCGATAGATCATGTATTAGGAATGAGTAACCTTTTCTATTTATCCACTAGTTATCCATATTAACACGAAAGTTATCCATGCTTTAGCATATAAGTTATCCATCCAATAATATATAAGTTATCCAACTATATCCGTTCTCGCAGCGTACGGACTACTCAACCTCGAAAGGCTACTGAGTCAAACATCAAACATAATTTTTCTTAAAGAACTAAATCTAAGCTTTTTAGCATACGATGTAAATAAATGGGGTCTTATAACCCAACAATCCATCACACTAAGTCGCAGTGAACAACATGAAGCACAGTCAGTAGTATAGCGGATCGACTTCGTCGTCCGCCGTTGCTACCATGGCGTATGGGTAACGAAGCCTCGAAAGGTTTTAAGGTACCTAGTCTTCATCGCTCGTCGACGTTAACGCATTAATGGCAATGAAATCTCAATATCCTAACAACTAGGTTACCATATTCCCATTAAATTTACTCAACATGTATGAAGAACGTCTCTATCCAACATGTTATTTGATGGGTAACTTATATTATTGGATGGATAACTTACATATTATGGCATGGATAACTCACGTGTTTGGGGCATATAATTTTTGGGTTCAAATTTTTTTCATCGAAATATATCAACATAGGATCTAGTTTTGAAGATCTCGTCGCGGCTAGTTCAACAGTAAAAACGAATTTTAAATCGGATAAACGATTTGATCTACAAGATATTTTGAATTTTTGATATGATTCTAAACTGACTTGACAACACGTGTTCACACTTTCTGCCAGTTTTTGTAAACCACCGACCGGTCTGAAAGTAAAATTTTCCTTATGTTTTCGCTCGATGCGAGAAATATAGGAAAGCTGGCTAGCAAACACGTCCTTGATTAGCGTGTCGGAAACAGTGTGACATTTGGGTCCAAATTACTCTGTACGCCGGCTGGTGGGGTCTACCCATCGAGAGAACGACACTGGAGGTGGCTGGGCCCGGTGCACGGAGCGCAGCGGAGACCCTACACGACGGACCAGGTCCAGGTCCACCACGCAGGCGCCGCCGGCCGAATCATCTCTTTCCTTTCCTTTCCTCTTCTTCCTCCCAACGTTTCGCTCCCAGATAAGAGAAGCGGGTACACCACACGCGCGCCGCCCAAAAACCCTAGGCGCGTGAACCCCATGGCGGCCTTCACCACCACCGCCGCCGCCGCCGCGCTGGCGTCGCCCTGTCCCTCTGCCGCCACGGTCGCGCGCTCGCCCGCCGCGCGCTGGGCGCCTCTTCGCCGCTCGCCGCCGGCCGTCGGGCTCCGGCGAGCAGCCACCCCGCCTCGCCGGGGAGCAGCCCTCCTGGTCAGTACGTGGTGGCATTCTTCTCATATCCATCGATCCTGGTTAATCAGCGCAGCATTTTTTTGGCTACTTCCATCAGCTAATGGGTGGAATGGGCGCAAAACTTCTATCTAGTGAATTTTTCTCCAGACGGTAGAATAGTCGATCTGAGATGTAAACCTGGAGCTATCAGTTATGCATTGGCACTCCTCGAGAATGATGTATTTAGATGGGGTACCTTCCCCTGTGCCGGTTTGAAGATAAATTCTTCGTTTAGAATACTATAAATTCAGTACCATAGTAGAGATGTTATTTTAGCTAATAACTTCTGCTTGCTCATGGGAAGGGACGCTCCTTTTAGAGAGGGGTTTTAATTTGGACCATATGGTAGGATAGAAACTCGCCCTGTGATGAAAATCTGGAGCTGCGAGTTGGACATTGCCGCTTCTCCTGCTGTGTTTAGGGTTCCAATTCCATCTTCGTAAATGCAAATTGTCTCTAGCAGCACAGAGTTTGGTGTTCCACGGGCAATGAATGCATAATTTGATAACCCATCAGATAAGAGAAGCGGGTACATAGTTTGGAATTCCCCGGCCGAATCATCTCTTTCCTTTCCTCTTCTTCCTCCCAACGTTTCGCTCCCAGATAAGGGAAGCGGGTACACCACACGTGTGCTGCCCAAAAACCCTAGGCGCGTGAACCCCATGGCGGCCTTCACCACCACCACAACCGCCGCCGCGCTGGCTTCGCCTCGTCCCTCCGCCGCCATAGTGGGCACCGCCCCACCGCTCGCCACCGGCCGTCGGGCTCCGGCGAGAATCCGCGCCGCCTCGCCGGAGAGCTGCCCTCCTGGTCAGTACGTGGTGGCATTCTTCTCATATCCGTTGATGCTGGTTAACTGGCGCAATATTTCTTTTTGGCTACTTCCATTAGCTAATGGGTGGAATGGGCGCAAAAGTTTTATCTAGTTAATTTTTCTCCAGACGGTAGAATAGTCGATCTGAGATGTAAACCTGGAGCCAGTTATGCATTGACACTCCTCTAGAATGATGTATTTACATGGGGTACCTTCCCCTGTGACGGTTCGAAGATAAATTCGTTTAGAATACTAAATTCAGTACCATAATAGAGATGCTATTTTAGCTAACTTCTGCTTGCTCATGGGTATGGATGCCCCTTTTGGAGAGGGGGTTTAATTTGGACCATATGGTAGAATAGAAACTCGCCCTGTGATGTAAATCTGGAGCTGCGAGTTGGACATTGCCGCTTCCCCTGCTGTGTTTAGGGTTCCAATTCCATCTTCGTAAAAGCAAATTGGATCTAGCAGCACATAGTTTGGTATTCTGCGGGTAATGGATACATAATTTGATGTCTCCGTTAGCTTCACGTAGGTGAATCTGCTGTGTCACTCACATCTTTTCCACGAGGGCTGTTAACTTCACGTAGGTGAATCTGCGATGTATAACCATCAGTAAACGTGATTTGGACTAGTAAGTAGTCATGACTCTTGAGTCACTTATTAACACACTTAATCGTGCAACTCTCTTATTCGGTTACAGACATCGGCATAGATCTAAAAAATACTCTGTTGGCATCGCTTACCACCTATTGTTATAAAAAGAATGTATATTTATTTCAGTTTTTTTAATGTTTCTATCTTCCTTTTTCGATAGGTCAAAGCTAAGAAGGAAACATTTTCTTCATTTGACGAGTTATTGGAGAACTCTGAAAAGCCTTTACTAGTTGACTTCTATGCAACTTGGTAAGTAACCAGTAGCGAAACATCTGCACCCAAATATCTATAGTTCTCTCCATTATCGCTGTGTTAAACCTTATAGACTGGAGTTTGATGGTGGAATGTCCTGTTTGGTTGTTCCTACCTAGAAATTACCACCAACAATTTGGGCATTGCACTTGCTTGGCTCTCTTCTCATGTTCTATGTAGACTCCGTGCAATGTATTCATGTGCTGATTTCCTCCAAAATAGTATACAGTACTGGTCTTTTCTATAGACCCAGAGTTGTTTTTATTCAGTCTTTATTACTTCTAAAGGGAAAAAAGGGCCGTAAGCAGATTCCCTCCCGGGCCTCTTCTTTAGTGATCATCACGTGGCTCTTAAAATGCTCTACTGTGATACTTCTCCTTTAGTCCAAAACTGAGTGTCATTTAAAAAGTAAATCTTACTAATTTGAATGTTTTGCCTTGCATGGTCAATTACATTTGATGAAGAAGTGCATTTGTTCCTTCTGAAAAAAGAAGAGTCATGGCTATGTTGTAGGGATACATATAAAATCCATACCATTATGTTGTATATTTGCATTTATTTTTATTCTTTTTGTTAGGTGCGGTCCGTGCCAATACATGGTTCCCATACTTCAAGAAGTGCATGAGAAGATGAGTGAGAAGATTAACATTGTGAAAATTGATACAGAGAAATACACAAGCATTGCAAATCGTTACAGCATTCAAGCATTACCAACTTTCATAATCTTCAAGAATGGGGAACCTTGTTACCGCTTCGTAAGTTTGATGAACCATGTGTTCTCCATGTACATGCGTAGTTGTTCGATTAGTGCTAGTAATAAGTACAATTACATAAGTAATAACATGGGGCTTTGGGCTCTATTTTTGTTTTTCTGCTGGTATCAGGAGGGAGCGTTGCCTGCTGATCAGTTAATCCTGCAGATTGAGAGTGTGTTGGAGGCCCCAAAGTAGCGTGTGCGGCGAGCAGCAAATTTTTCCATGAGATGTATGTTGGTACTTGCTACTCTGACCATGTCTTTTCTTGTTTAGATATTTGTATATATAGACCATATTCATTGTTTATTGAAAATAAATATCTCCTCCAAAGCTACAGTTTGGAACTATTGTACCGATTCATGACTAGTCTTTACATCATCTTTATAAATTGGGGTAATTGGTTTGGTCCCAAATGAGAAACTAAACTAACTAATTTCCAGTAGGTCTGAGACATCTTGGGCTGTCGGTTTATGATTGCGTATGTCAATCTCAATTTCTGGTTGTGTGTATCTGTAAACAAAGTACTCTGTCTTTGTAACTCTGATTGTGGAATCACCAAAGTTAGTCTTGATTCTGTTCTCATGTAGACGGATTTGCCTTTCTTTGACTTCAGTTAGCTACATTTTATCATGATTAAAACGCCAATTTGGTACATCAACTTGCCCGAAATGAGAGCATTGTTCACGAAGTTGCAAAACACGAACTATGGGTCACGAAGTTGCCCCACGCCAGCGTTTTGGTCACTCCGTCACGGTGGACGCTAGCTTGCTGACGTGGCGGGCTGTTTTTTTTATGAATTAGCCCTTGAAAAGACAAGAAACATAATTTTCAAGGGTTAATTCATAAAAAGACACGAATGTATTTTACTAAAGGGATAAGAAGAAGACAAGAAACATAATTTTCAAGGGCTAATTCATAAAAAAGCAGCCTGCTATGTCAGCAAGCTAACGTCCAATGTGACGGAGTGACCAAAACGCTCGCGTGGGGCAACTTCGTGACCCGTAGTTCGTGTTTTGCAACTTCATGACCAATACTCTCATTTCAGGCAAGTTGATGTACCAAATTGGCGTTTTTCTCTTTTATCATTTCTATACAATTGCCTTATTAGGGCCTTTCATTTTCGTTCTACAACCTCCAACCAGTTACAGTCTTGACCGGCTTGAACTGTTTGAAATCGATTCGAACAGGCGTATCTTAGACTTAATTTGAGTAGTAACAGTGTGTCAAACAAGCTGGGATTTCGTATCGTACCAGACCAAAACTGATCTAGTTTTTTTTTCAAAATATGAATTCTTGTTCTAATCATCACTGTCTACATGGTGAGGTGATACACACTTGGTTTCTGTCGACAAAAGGTATTGCAAGAGTAATACGTATAAAAACATAATGCAGGTAAAATTAAGAAAACTATGTGCATAGATAGTCAGGTCAAACGATTTGGCCACACTTCTCTTGAGCATGAATTTTAATCTGCTCGTCGCTTCACCTTAGCCTTTTTTGTCAGAAAAACTTCAGGTCTGACCCAAGTTTGATGTCTAAAACTTCATAAATCTAGTTGGATGCTCCATATTTCTGTCCGAGAGTAGACAGATCTTGATTACTCTTCAAGTGGAACGTTCTAATAATTTTTTTAGTGTGTAACCTGTGTTGTATGTTTAACAGAAGGAGAGTTAAGAGTTGCGGTGCATTATAATTGACTCGATGCTTGGAGTAGTGGAGTACTATAAAATTGCTTATTGCTTTGTCATGGAGTATTGCTGACAGAAAATACTAATAGTTTGTTTTGTGGCTTAACTCGACTATCTCTGTTTTTTTATTTCTTTACTTCGCTTGTGTGGGAAGAGTGCAGTGCTCATTCTGAAAGATCAAGGACAGAATGACCAATATAAGAAATGACTAGTATGTCTTCATGTAATTTTGTTACTCCTTCCGATCCAAAATAAGTATCGTGGATTTAGTATCTTATTATGGATCGAAGGGAATAGAAAACTTGTAATGGGTACACCCCTGAAGTGTTCAGTTATTTTTGGACTAGGAACACCATAGCTAGATCATTATACTTAAACTCCAAATTGATTTGTGAATTTCTATGAATGTAGCCTTTTGGGATGCTTTTATCTTGGATCCTAGCTGATGCTTGATATTGACATCAGAACAATAACCATTCCTGCGGGCTAAAGCTACTTTTGTTTTTGACATACAGAACATATGTGAAGAATGCTCCCTATGGATTGACCCTCTTCTGAAGCTAAATGTCCTGAAATCTCGGTGTATAAAGATACCAAAGCGCAGAAAGATGCATCTCTTTTAGTATCTTTTCTTTTTGTGTAAATGCTTTGAATGAATATGATTTTGTTGGGGGAAATTCATGTGAGCCTATGATTTTTCCATTTGCTGTATTCGCCATTTGGCATTGATCCATATTTGTCAAATCAAATGTGAACTCTAGGAGCTTACTTCAAGTTGATTGTGGCATGACATCTGTATTTTCTTAGTCTGCTTCTTAGAAGATAAATTTAATCTACTGTGATCATCTGATGTTTCTTGAGAAAATACAAGAGCTGTTTGTACTGCGTGTTTACATGGCAATATTTTTCTCTCATAAGAAGAAAAATAAAAGCATCTCAGCGCGAACGTTTGCTAAGGGGAGAACGTTTGCTCGCACCTCAGCGCGAACACCCATGTAATTTTTTTCTATCATTGAAAATTTCTTTGTTTTTCGGAAATAAACCAGAGACGTAGCTGGCTAGATTGGCGGCCAGGGAGCAGTAGCGCTATCAAAGTCATATTGCCTGTATGCTGCTGAAAGGAGTTTTCATTTGTTTTTTTTTTCACTAAACGTATACTTAGTGTCGTCTTCATTTTTTAAAAGATTTGGTTTATTTTTTATGACGATAAAAAAAGATTTGGTTTCGTGGGATGTCTGATTACGTGGGAAAATGAGATGGGCCTTCGTTCGGCCATTATGTTTCCAAAGTTGAATGGGCCTGCCTTGTAATCTGGGCTCACCAAATCGGAAGCGGACACGAACGTACAAACGGGTTCTTATACAACGGAACGGCAGGCAACGAGAGCCTAGTCAAGGCGATACGACGGCCGGCGGCCAGCCGAGGCCACATCCACATCGACGTCCGACAGCGAGGCCGTGCGCGCTCTACTTTTAACCGATGGATGGATAGCAGCTGGGACTTACCCACAGACGCCGTGGTCGAGATCCTGGTGCGGCTTCCGCCCAATTCCCGCCGCCGGGTTCGCCTCGTCTGCCGGCATTGGCGCGACATCATCGACCAGCGTACTTCCACGGACATGCGGACCCGCACAAAGTTCATTCTTGTCGGCGAACATGGTTCTTCCCCGTACGTCGTAGACATCGTTACGAAAGAGATAACGTGTACTGGCTCACGGAGGAAGCTGGGAAGATCATGTCGTTTGACCTAAAAAATGAGCGCCTCACGCGCACCGAGCCTCTGCCGGTACCGGCCATGCCAGGCACCTGCCGCCTGACGAAGGTGCACGGGAGGCTGGGGGTTGCCATCGGCGACGGCGACTCTTTCACGGTGTGGGTCTTGGAGGGCGAGAGGTGGAGCCACCGGTACGTCTTAAATGCGGACGGGCTGCCAACAGGGTTGGCTTGGCGGGAGCTTGTGGTGCCGCAGTTTGTTCACGGCGATTACTTCCTAACGTTATCATGTCAAAACCGGACTAGACATTTTGACTTGTATCGGAACTTCATCAAGGTCGCAAGACGGTGTGGTGCAGATAAGACGCAATGATCATGGCGAGAAAGTGACCTCTTTCGTGTGCTCTATCCAGACATTTTCCTACAGCGATACAAATCTACAAGGCAAATTTGGCACGTAACTGACGGTGGATCCGGTGGGTCTCGTATAGATATTTGATTTTTCTCGACATTGTCCTTTTGGGTCTTAAAGATGATAGTACCAAACAAGGTAGTAAGGTGTTGATATGGATATGGACCATCTGCTATTCGGTTGTTTTCTTTTTATACATACAATTACGAACAATATTTACATGCATGATTGCCCGAATAGTTGGATTTTGTCCCCTTTTTTAGAGCATCAAGAGGACATTTTCCTCCCGGTTCCATTATGACTAATGAAACCAAGGTAGCACAATGTCACTAGATACATTGGTAGAACCGTTCCAACTTTCTGCCACCAGGCTCAAAGCCCGAGCATAAAAGCTCTTAGAGCAAGAACAATAACAAAGCCGACCGTCGGCTGTATACTCATGCCATGTCACATAAAGTCATCACTAATAAGTACTTGTACAATAGATTGACTGTTGGGCTGACTCTAGTGAATACTAAAATATTTAAGTTTTGCTTTGTTAGGCTTGCATGCAAGACTCATACGGTTGATATTTAATGCATGCAAGACTGCGTACGGGCTGCAGTCTCTCTTTTCTTGCGCTACCTCCAGCGACTAGCGAAGCGCTCTCGCTCTAATCTCTCTCTTCCTTTTTCTTTTCTCCACCTAGGATTTTGCTTACGTGGATTTGCTTACAGCCAGATTAGGATCTATTATACCTGCTCTAACAACTAACCAAACCACAAGCAAAAAAAAAAAACTACACTACAGGTTCCAAACGCCAAAACAGAGACTAAAACTATAGGGGGAAACTGGAACTGACACTTTTACAAAAGCCCTAGGTGCATCAAACACCGGCCGGATGATTCCAAGGTTGAAGTCCATCTCCAATGTCCAAGTAAGGGTTGTCTTTTTTTTTTTTGAACAAGGAAGGGGTCTGGAAAGACCCCATGCTGCAGACAACCATTAAGCGGTGGGAACAATTATAAACAGGACCCTGAAAAAGGATGACAATGCAAAGCAGTCCTGAACAAGTGCACAAAGGACCTTGGGAAGAAACTGAAAAACGCAATCAAGTCCTTGGTCATCGCCACCGAAGAAGGGCTTCCGAAGTCGGCCTTCTTGACTCCGCCGGGAACGAATCATTTGGCGGCGAGAAGGAGGGAGCTCCGACCTGAAGCACCTGGAGAGGCCTCCATCTTGGAGGTTGAACTGAGCGCCATCTTGGCGTCTCACAGGACCGCTGAATCGGCCGAAGAACGCGGAGTCATCCATGACCACCGCGTGATAAGCTCGTCGTCGTTGCAGCAGATGGTGGTCGCACCACCACGACAAGGCCGGGAAGAGCTGGCTACCGCACTTTCTCCCCTCGCCACCACGGCAGGCCAGAGAAAGATTGGGAGCACGGCTCCATCGCCGGTCATGGCAAGCACCAGCCAGGCACTTATTGGAGGGATGCGCTTCCCAGGACCTCACCTCCTTCCACCAAAGAAGCAGGGCAGAGATCCGTGTCGGTGACCATGCGGTGCAGCGCCGATGCACCAGCAAGGTATACCATCCAGAGGCTTCCCCCACTCGTAGGGTTGCAGAGAAATCCCCTCTTCCTTCCTCGCCTCCACGGCCGGCCAAGGAAAAGGGGGAGATCAACAGAACCACTAACAAGAAGAGAGCCAGGAGACAGGCCTTATTTTCGGAGATCCCAACGCGTCGCCACACCTCCGCCCCCTCCGACCACCGGAGCTCGACAGAGAAATAGGGCTTGCGTTGGATGCACGAGATCCGGCCAGGGGACCCCGGTGCCCTACTCCAGACTACTGGCAAACAGTCAAGAACCCTAGATCTACTAGCTACTACTATGGACCCGGCGCCTCCCTTCCGCCGTCGCCGACCGGCATCGCCGGCCGGAGAGGCTTCAGGTCGGCCCGGAAGAGACGAGGCGACTCTCAAAGCACTGGTTACTCGAGGGAGAGGAGAGGCGTGTCTCTGATTGTTTCTTCTTGTAAGGGTTGTCCATGTTCCTGCGCCCACAACTCTCTTTGCGGCAGGGGACTTTGGTTCTTCTTCGACAACGCCCGAGGAAGGATCAATCAAACCAGAGCCAGAAAGTTAGTTGATCAAAGTGTCTTCTTCTAGCGTAAGAGTTAGCCACTCTCCAACATGGAAGGTTTTCAGAAATTCAAAAAAAAATACAGTACACTGTAAGGGTAGGATTCAATAAACATGAAAAAAAAAACCGAATTATCTGAAATGCATGCGTTGGAACTTTAAATTATGCAATGTTTCTGGAACGTTACTCTCCTAACATATTGTATTCTTCGTAATTTTTCAAAACTTGCAAAAATCGTTTCCACAGTAATAATTTCGTTCCACAGGATAGTTTTTTTTGGACCTATGTATGCTACTAAAACGGTTTATCATTTGGATTTGATTTTTTACTCTGAACCATACACTTTGTTTCATCTCTATCTTTTTAGAAGACTAGGAAACATGCCCGTGCGTTGTTACGGGATAAAGAATTCAACTTTTGGATGAAAAGCTATAACACGACTCACATTTTGCCCCAAAAGAAATCGACGTGTCTAACCTTAGTCTGAGGTCATCCTTTTAGCATTTTCTTCGAACAGAGCACAATTGGCGCCAAAGTCCATAGTCATCAAATTTTACTCTAGAGCAGCAGTGCATGAGCGCGCAGGCTCTGCTCTAGCCTCTAGTGATAGGGATCAATGATCTTGCACGTCGACTAAGCCGTTAGAGCTCGTGTTAGCTTGGACGACCGGGCATCTAAAGTGTTCCCAAGTGTGACAAGCAGAACGTTAAAGCGACGTTGGTTCCTCCATCGAAAAAACCCAAGGACATTGTTTTGACCAATATAAAACATCGGCCAAAAATAAATAAATCCCTGTTGTGTTGATGAAGGTGGGAGAAACTAATCATTTTCCTGTTAAAACTGTTTGTAAATAATTTCAAAAGAGAACATGAAATATCAAACAATGGGTTTTAAAGAAAAATAGGAAGAAGACCAAAGGGCCTATAGCCAGCCAGCCTCGCCTTTCTGTCCAGCATGCATCATAGCACCGCACCCCACAGGCACACTCGTCCGCAACGCGTCCACATGCATCTATCCCCTATCGCCTCTATCTCGCAACACGCCAGATGCTAACACCGGCAACACACCCGCACGCAATGCATTGGCACACTCACACACACAGCAGCACAACGCACTCGCTATCAACACGTCGGACACCACGCATGCGAGCGTCGATCCCCACTCCCAGGCCCCAACTCATCCTCAACCCATCAGACCCTGCTCGCCTAGCCGCCAAGACTGGCCCCGTCTCCAGCAGTGACACTCGAGCCCGTGCTCCTCACAGAGTCTCCCTCTCCCTATTCCTCCGCTCTGCCGCCGGCCAGTGACCCCAGCGCCTCGCCTCGCCTCCCAACAGCAGGCCCGAGGTTGTGTGTCGTTGTCCCCTGCTTCCTTGGTAGTCGCACCACGCGCAGGTTCGCGTCGTCCCTGACCCCGCCGTGCTCTTCCCGCTCCCCTCGCCTCCAAGCCTGGTGGCCCCGCATCTCCAACCTCCCCGCGCCTGACCTCTAGCCTGCAAGTGTTGCAGCACCGTTGAGCTCCCTCGCTCCCTTCTCGAGCTTGTCCTCGACTTGGTGTCCACGCGTCGTCCATGCTCTACCCCCGTGCATCTGCACTCGTGAGCGAGCAGGAGATAGTCCTTCCTCGTCTCTGACGTCCTCCTTTGAACCAGCGGGCGTCCTGGACCTGCACGGGTTCCTGGCCCTCTCTCCCGTTGGTAGTAAACAACTGGGATTTAATTCGTTTCTACTCCTTTCTATCATTTGATTTGATTTTAGATCAAATCGACGGTGGCGCTGCTTATCCGATTTTAGGGAGGCTCGTTGAGTTCAGGTGCTTTGCTATCGCATATAAACTGATGCCATTTGATATAAAGAAGCAATGTGGGACTATTTGATGCCTCCTCCCATTCATACAGAATCACAGTATTTATTTCAAAATTTATTTATTTGGCTACCAAAGAGGCCAGTCGATGAATGAAAAGGCCGGGATGGGCCCGAATAGAGGCGAAGTTAGTCTGAAATATGATGGAACGAAAAGAAAACATAAACGGTGGCGGTTGTGGGTATAGATTAGAATTTATTCTCCAGAACGAACACATCTTAGACAGTAGATCTTATAGTTTATTATGAAAAATTGCCAGGGCTCATGACCGGAAAATCGGTGGTAACATTGGCGTGTGCCAGGCCATAGTGCTAACGACGTGCGCGATTTCAATTCTGCACATAAATAAAGTCAACAACCAGTTAAAAATAGATCCATACAATTTATACTCAATGCAATTTAATATTATAAAATTTATTAGATTGATCATCCACACACACAAGGACGCGGCTTGCCTGTGCCGCAGGCGTGTGACCATCCGTGCGACGGGACGCGTGGAACGTATCGAACGGGTTATCCCTCGCGCGCCCCCCACGTCCGGTAATCGAAAAAAAAATAGAACGATAGAGACATCACCCATCCGTATCCTTCTCCAATAGTGTACACAGCTCTTTCCTCTTCCTATTCTTTCCCCAGTTCCCGAGCTCGAGCTGACCAAGAACAGCAGCAATGGTGACTGAGCCAGCCGGCGAGACCTCTGTTCGTCCGCCCACCCCGTCGACGGATCTCGCCGCGCTGCTACCTCGGGTCAGGGATGTAGAGCGCGCAGCTACGCCTCTGTTCCTTCGCTGCCAGCCCCTGCCCGCCAAGCGCGCCGACGGCTGGAATCAGAATCAGGCCCCTGCCCGGCAAGCGCGCAGCCGCCACCGGCGTGAATCAAAATCAGGCCGCCGGCATCAAGCGGAGTTGGCGCTGGTCACACTCCCCGCAGCGGTGAGAAGGTGGACGAGGCCGCCGCGCCTCCGTCCGCAGGAGAGCTTCCAGGCAACGGACTGCTCCTGGACTCAGCTTCACGCACGGATAGAGGTAAACTTTCTTTTCTTCTTCTATTGCTCTCGTTTGATTTGAGTTATGATCGGAGATGAATCTAAGGTGAGCACCGCACTTCTGGACACTAATTCTGCAAATTTGTGTGAACTAGTACTGATTGGGAGATGGAGTGTCATTCAGTTCATGTTAGATATAAATTCTAAAAAGAATTACTCCAGAGCGAAGTCTGTACATACATGAGATAGAACTCTGAAAATCAAATTTATCATGTTGGCAAAGGCTGATAGAAGAATGCTTGATTTTGTCTTGTCATCAAACTAGAGGTAGAGGTCCCAATGGTCCTGTGCAGCTAGGGATTCAGAACATACGTATGCTGCTGTAGAACCCTAAAATACAAATTTATTATGGCTGCTTTTGTTGATCGAAGAATGCTTGACTTTGTCTTGTCATCAAACTAGAGGTAGAGGTCCCAATGGTCCCTTGCAGTGAGGGATTTAGAGGATACATCTGCTTTGGTAAATACGTGTACAAGTGATTTGTTGGATGGCCCTGCACAAATATTGATAAGTTCAATTTCATTGAAGTTTAAAAACAAGAAACTTGAAAGTGTGGACTACTTATACCGCTAGTGGACCGTAGGTTGGAATTCTGCTAGTTGTTGGGGATGCGTTGACATTGGAATTGTATTACCAATTGGACCGTTAGGTTGGGATCCTGCCAGTTCTTGGTTATGTATTGGCATTGAGATGGCATTACCAATTGAAGGTGGTATCGAAGAATTTAGGATATTGTTGTATTGTAATTGATACGGAGCCATTTGATTTGTAAAAAACTCTAAATGACCCTATAAAAATGATAAAGAAAGGTCAGTACAATTAAAAGTTTTATAGGAAAAAAGTTACTGATTTTTATACCGTTGGCATGCCCTGTTGCTGCACTTGTATAGTATTGTTCATGTTCTTTTTCTTCTTTGTGGTTGGTTTCTCCAAATGACCCTGTAAAAACGCATATAGAAAGGTCAGTACAATTAAAGGTTTCATAGGAAAAAATGGTACTGATTCATATACCGTTATGGTTCCCTTTTGCTGCAATTGTATAGTATTATCCATGTTCTTTTTCTTCTTTGCGGTTGCTTTCTCAAAGCCACCATCTGGTCTTCTTGATCCTTTGGTACTCTTCTCCTTGAACTTGATACCTTTTGGTTTCACAAGCCCCTCATTGTGTTTTGAAATTCTACTAGGGTCGATGTTCAGTCTTGCCACAATAATACTAAATATAATTCTTAGTTTGGAAGTAGGCTTTGCAATTATGAGTACAAGATTTACCTTCTGTAGCACATGAGTTACCCGTAGTACAGGAGGTACCCAATTCTGGATCAACTCTAATTTTCAAGCATGTCTCCACTTCTTGTGCTAATTGCTCTGCACATTTAGCAGCCTTATCATATGATTCATCGGATTCAGCGGCACGAGCAGCTATTTTCATAAACATTTTGCACAAATCCCTATAGCGATTAGACATCCTTGCTTTTGGGTCCTCGTGTTGGTTGCGCTTGCTTATTATATCCAGAACTTTTGCATCAATTGTCCACCTTTTCAAGATATATTCTTGAGGGATATGCTTGATATTATTAATATCAAGTACCTTTAAGCAATGGGAGCAAAGTATTCCAGCAAATTCAAACTTCTTGCAACTATAACTGACCTTTTCCTCTTTTGGAATAAATTTAACGACATGGTCACGTTGTGTGCCATGAAATTTTACTATGTAAACCTTCTCCGCTGCCTCACTTTCATCACGAAGGAATGTATCATAGTTTAGTGTTCGAAGCACTTGCTCCTGAAACATCTTGAATATATCTGGAGTATATATGGTTACAGCTTGTCTTAACATATAGCTAGCTTCTGCCTTTAGCTTGGGACTAGTCTGTGTTGCTTTGAAGTCACACCTCACCTCTTCAAATCTTTTATCAGCAACCAACCGCTCAAAATGATGGAAAAAAGTAAGCATGTCATATTTAACACTGATGTATCTCTTCAGTTCATTGTTTATGCTTTCACTTCTTTGGGTAGTGGTCATTTGGGCTGAAAACATATTTCTGCCATACACTAGTGCCCAATGCTCCTTCTTCTCAAACCACCTTTGGAGCCACTCATTCTCACGTAGTCCATACTTGTCAAGCATTCCATCCCATGCACTTATAAATTCATCTTCCTCCTCTATATCATAGATGCAATGCTGAAAATCAGCATTGAACTTCTTATATTCTGTAACAATTCCAACAAGGTGCTTGCAAGCATTTTGATTCATATGCCACACACAAAGTCTATGTATAGAATAAGGTAGGACTATGCTGATTGCCTTCGCCATTGCCGCATCTTCGTCAGTCAAAATTGTCCGTGGATGTTTTCCCGACATAACTTTTAAAAAAGTTCTAAATAGCCAAGCAAAACTTTCAGCGGTTTCATCATAGAGAAGTGCGGCACCGAAGACAACAGTTTTCTTGTGATTATTTACCCCAACAATCAAACCAAATGGACGTCCATCGTCTAGTTTTCTGTATGTGGTCTCAAAGCATATAACATCACCAAACATCGCATAGTCCGAGACCATTTTGGAGTCAGCCCAAAAAATATTAGTTATCAAATCATCCTCATCTACTTGAATTGAATAGAAGAAATTGACATCTTCTGATACCTTCTTCTCCATGTATTCTAACACTCCCCCTGTGTCACCTTCCTTTGCTTTTATTGTTCTCTTTGAGTACAACCGATTTTTTATATCTTCTCGTGTACAGCCAAGGTTTCCAATTCCACCTGCTTGTTTGGCCATGAGATCGATTGTTGCTTTATTAGAAATACCTACAGACTTTGCAACCTCTGCATTTTCTATTTGTGCTTCTGTTACTTTTCTTTGTGATCTCAAAAAGTGGGTCATGGTTCCAGGAGCAAGAATGTGGTTATGTGTCGCCTCAAATTCATACAGTTCATAAACTCCATTTCTAAAGCTTATCTTCATACGGGCGGTACATCCACATCGTGTTTCAGGCCTGCTGTAGCGGAATGTATCCTCTCTTTTATCTTCCCCACGATAACCTATAAGTTGTGATAGGTTTACTATTGCATTAGTAAATGATTGCAATCATAGCAAATTACATATAGCACATACCTTGACGAGAGCATGTAAATGTCCGTTGTTGCATTGTAGAAGAGTTCTTCAATTTATGGCCACTACTTCTTCTAATGCTAAAACCAATAGTTTCAGCATACTTGTTATAGAAGGAATAAGCTTCCTCTTCCGATGAAAAATGCATGCCAATTTTTGGTACCCTTCCATCAGTGGGATCTTGTGCTGTTGTTTGGAAATCCTATATCAATTAATATTCTTTTTAGTGAATACACAAAATAATTGGTTAAGTAAGAACCTGAATTCCTAAGCTATGTATGAATTTGAAAAGGGAGTATAGTATAGAGCAAGATGATCTAATTCTGTATGGACAATCAGTTGGTATAGGTTCTAAAACAAAGGCCGTTAATTTTCCTAATCATTTACTGCCATTGTATGCAGATGTTTCCAGAAATTTTGTAAAGAGAAGGGGATAGCAGGATTGCAAGAATTCCCACAATCGGTTGGAACAGAAGAAATTGTAAACGCTGAGTACGATTCGGCATGAAGAATAGGGTCATATTTCTTACTGTCCGTGAGTGAGATCCATCGCCATCATCATGCCCACCATTACTTGAAGAAGCCATCATCGACTTGTGCTGGTCTGCTGCACTGTTGTATTGGAGCTTGTGTAGGAGTACTATTCTCCGATTGATTGGAGAAAATTTTCCTGTGTTAATTGCTGCGGCTTGAATCTCTCCTATTTCTATTTGCATTAGCGGCAGATGAGTTTTTGGCGCGCACCTATGTGTGTTCTTGCGCGATGTGATTGCATATATCTCGTGTGTTAATTTTACTTTAACTGTTGTACGTGTATTACGGAAGGCAATCAGCTACAGGGGATACGGAAGGGGATTGTATTTCAGCCTTGTTTTTTTTGCAATGAAAAGCCGGACGTGGGGGTACGCGAGGCAAGGGATAACCCGTTCGATACGTTCCACGCGTCCCGTCGCACGGATGGTCGCACGCCTGCGGCACAGGCAAGCCGCGTCCCACACACAATCCCCTAGGAATCAGATAGCAATCATATTCATATAATCGTATCATACCCACACGCATGAAGTTGGCACGAAAAGTCGGCAACTACCAAGCACATGCTATCAGCTAGCATGAAGAGGGAGCGCAATCCCATCGATTCTTGACCCCGTCTGTCCACACCAGTCTTCACAAGTCTGATTGAACTCGCCGTCTACATTCAGCCGCCAGGGCGAGCACCTCGCCTCGATTAGCTCGCGCAGCTCTCCGTTTCTTCTGCTCTCGTCCTCTCTTCGCTTTCTTCTATTCTATCTCCAAGTGGATCAGATCTTTAGATTTTAAGTCAAGGCATTGCATACAGGTTGTACGTACTTTTTTTTCAGACAAGCTGCACGTATTTTTCTTTTTTTAAAATAACTGTGCAGTTTTAGTCTGTTTGACTTACCGGTGGTATTGGTGGACAATTTTATGTCTGGTGGAAGGGTAAAGTTGTCCAAAAAAGTGTAGGTACTAGAAACACTCATTCCTTTATTATTATTAGGTATAGATAGATATAGATTTCGATTGTTTTTTCACAGCAACGTTTCATTTGATTATTAAAAATAAATCGAGGCCTACTTGATCAAATCTGAATACAATGGGCCAGCCCGGTGATTTTAGTTGATCAAATCTGATCCGGACACGAAGCCAATAAACATACGTACGCGCGGCCGGGTTCATATACAAGAGAACGACGGCGACAGGCAGGGCAGGACACCCAAACGAGACTAGCGTACGACGGCCGGCGGCGAGTTACCTCAAACCGATGGACTTACACCCGGACGCCCTGGTCGAGATCCTAGCGCAGCATCCGCCCAACGCCCGCCGCCGGTTCCGCCAGGTCTGCCGGCTCTGGCGGGACCTCATCGACCAGCACACGGCGACGGACATGCGGAGACGAACCAAAATCATTGCCGTCGCCGGCAAGGGTTTCAGGTCAACCGCGTCCGTGGTTGACCTCGGGACGACGTCGGGCAGCACACCAGATCCGTTGTGGCGGACTGCAGACAATGCTACAGCTCGACGATACAATAGCATGAGCATCGTCGGCACCTGCAACGGCCTCATCTGCCTGTGCGACGACCGAACGCCCGGAGGGGCCATCAGCGTGGCCAACCCGTCGACCGGCGAGGCTCTCTGTCTCCCACCGCTGCCGAAACCGAGCAACGATGTTCACCTGAACTACAGCAGTAGGTGGAGCTGGCACCAGACGTACGGCTTCGGTTACAACCACAATACAGGGCAGTACAAGGTCGTGCATGTCCCGTGCCACTTCCACTCGTTCTGGCAGCCTGACATAGTGCACGTGTTCACGTTAGGGGAGTCGTCGTGGCGGGACGTCCACACCAACACCGTACCAAGGTGTAGACTCGGTGTTAGCAGCTTCGCCGATGTCGATGGCATGTTGTACTGGCTCACGGAGCATGCTGGGAAGATCATGGTGTTCGATCTCGAAACCGAGCACCTCACGTGCACCGAGCCTCTGCCGGTACAGACCGTGCCAAAGAACTGTCGCCTGACGAAGTTGCAGGGGAGGCTAGGCGTCGCCATCAACGGCGGCGACTCGGTGGCGGTGTGGGTGCTGGAGGGCGAGAGGTGGAGCTGCCGGTACATGCTGGAAGCCCATTGGGTGGGGCAGCGGGGGATGGGGTGCGAGCTTGCCACACCGGACTTGGTTCACGGGGACTACTTCCTAACACTAAAACCTCAACCCTCGAGCGGAGTCCATATCTTGTATGGTCACAAGATAAGCGAAGCGGCAAGGTCGCAAGACGGTGTGTTGCACATACGACACAAGGATCGAGGCCAGTAAGTGGCGCGTCTCACGGGCTCTATCTACCAGATGTTTGCCTACGTCGAGACCAAGGAGCCATTGGGTGTTTACAATGCAGTTTTCTAAGAAATATGACAGTGGATCAGAAGATGTCTATTCATGCTTTCGGTAGTGCTTGGTTGCTAGAGATGTCAGTAATAATAACGGGGTAGTATGATCGACGGTGTGGATATGGACAATTTATTATTAAGTTGTCTCATTTTATATACTACTATAAAAGGCTATTACGTATTTACATGTTCACTGCGTAGCCTCTTCTTATCTCCATCGCCCATCTTGGTCTCGACATTATTGCGCCACCGTCGTCATGAAGTCTACCACTGTTTGTCGGCAAGGTTTTTGGGGTGAACCATATTTGAGCCTCTGATATCAGTTTTCAGTATTCGCCATTTGACAAGAAAAAAAATACCATATCAATATTTATCAACTTGAAATGTGAAGAACTATAAAGTTTACTTGAAGTTGATTGTGAAGTGCGACACAAGTAGTAGCGATTTTGGGTTTACATTCTTCATGGGTTACTGGGTTTATTCACTCATCGCAAGTGACAACAGGGCATTCCTTAAAATAAGCAGTAGTATATATGTTCTAAATATCTGGTGGAAGCAACATACACGTAAAACAACATAAATCTGTGTTTAAACTTTTCCAAAGAAATCTAAAAAGGTACAATACATAGAAAGGGTAGTGTTCTATAAACACATAGGTCTAAAATGAATGAGTTGGAACTTTACTCTCCTAAAATATTGTATTTTTGGGAACCTTTTGTGGAGTTTTTACAGTAAGTTAGTTTCAAAGAATACTTTACCAAAAAAAGAAAAAAAATGCATGTGTGGTGCTAAAAGAATTTTCATTTTTCCGATTATGTGCTTCAGATCCCTGATTCGATGATTGAGGCTGTTATGCTGGTCTTCTTGCGGGCTTGGCATGCACATAGTGAGATTACTCATGCAAAACTTCCCCAGCTATGTCAGAACACTACATGACCCAAAACTGACATCGATGGAGCACATGATCAATGTGACATTTTAAAATGTGGTCCCCTCTGATTGAGATCGACACCACCTATCCTAACAAATGTTTTTGGTGATAAGGAGCATATATTAATAGTCCGAAGATACAAATTACACCGAGCAACTCATTGCCCTACCAACCTTACGGTTGTACACAACCCGAAAAAAAAAAAGGAAAAGTCCTGCTACAACGATCATTTTTTATAGCAACGACACTAAAACCACCAAAACAGCATCAGAAGGCCAACCTCTTCAATAAAAACGCCTTCAAAAAGGAAATAGTCACTGGTGGAAAAAGGGCCTCCAGTCCCGAACCGCAACTGGCTCTAGTCCCGGTTTTGGGCCCGGGACTGCGAAACGGGACTAGAGGCCCCCCCTCTAGTCCCGGCTCGCTATGACCCGCGACTGATAACAACCACGTGGATGTTTCAGCGCCGCGGGGAGCGGAAACCCTCTAGTCCCGGGCCGTAACACCACCCGGGACTCTAAGGTTTCCTGCCGCGGCAGAGAATTGTGTGTTTCTCTGCCGCGGCAGAGATTGTGTATTTCCTTTTTTTTGTCATTTCGTTCCTTTTTCGTTTTGTGTTTCACTATAATTCAAACATATATTTCAGTATACATATTATACGCCACTACATACACACTACACGTCGATGCATTTATATAATTAATCGATCCCTTGCAAGCATACATATAATCAATCATATCAAAACGAAGAAATGTTTTGAAATTACATAGTTATTGATGAATATATATATATCATATGAGGTACCTGGATATGACTAAGGCAAATCGAGTTCCACGTCATCCGCATAATGCTCTCCATGTACATCAAGGACTTCCTTTATCATAAATCCCGCCAGCTCCTCTTGAATTGCTCTTATGCGTTGGTCTGGCTCTAGTTTCTCCCGCAAATCATAAATATAATGTGAGTCAACTTTCCGCTCACTGGTCAACTCGCGGATGTACTCGCAGACGTAGTATCCACATAAATGAGTTCCCGGTGGCTGCTGTAAACTCTTCGCCATTTTATAAGTTAGCTCCTCTTTGAATGGGCCTGGTATTTTCTGTCTGAACCGTGTCCAACACCTTCTCGGCAAAGAAAATGAACAAAGGAGTTATTAGTTACTTGATATTAGGAAATGAATGAAAGAGGACGATATAATGCGATAATGATTGAAATTACTTATGGAGCATTGTTTTCATGTCGCTCCACTGCTCTTGGTCCCAACTTAATGAGTCGTGGACTTCAACTACGGACTTGTCAACTTGAATGTTTAGCAAGATCCAGCGGAATCTGCGGACATTTACATAAGCATACATGCATAGCTCATCCAGTAAGCAAAAATAAAATGTGTATAAGATATAAACACTCACTTGAAGTTGTAAGGAAATAGTATTTCCTTAACAAAATTATTCTCGGTTAAGAACCTGCATAGGTCTTCCTCCACGTCCTTGGGGTGATTCTTTAACGTATATTCATTAATGATATATGGGTCAATGAACCCAACGTCGTATCTTCTTGATCTTTTGCATTCAAGCATCTTCATTCTGCAGAATATAATATCATCATACAAAAGGATATATAGTTAGGATAATATATTAAATGCAATTAACGAGCTAAAGCTACAAACTTAATTATAGAAATAAATAACTTACAGACAGTAGCAACCAATGATAGATTTGTCGAGGGCGCGATGGTTGTATAACTGAAATAGTTTGGTCATTTGAACCTGTATCGAGTATGGTTTGAAGTGATGCTCCATTCTAACGTCCACCGGAAACCAATCTTTCTGATGCTTTTTTTGTGCTTGCGACATGTACCATTCGTGCAGATTTCGCATATGTGTGGATAGACGCGCGAGCTCCTCATTACTGACTAGAGGCTCCCCTTGGACATACTGCCGTACTATCTGACCCACTGGCGTATCTTCATAGCCTAAATATTGACCAAGAGACATATTTGCTTCGTTAGCAAGTGCTTTGGCCTACGATACAGTTATTTCCATAAGTGCAGCATTATTACGGGCTCTAGGGTCCATCATTTGCATGTCCATATGCATTTCAGCTCTGAAGGCCTTATCGAGGTCTGAAATGACTTTGAGCGGGGCGACCGATTGATTCTTCTGTGCTCCGAGCTGGGCAACTTGCTTCCCGCTTTTTGCACTTGTGATTTTTTCTTCTGTGCTTGCTTAATAATCTCCCGGTCATAGTCTGATTCCAGATTCATCGATATCTGGGATGGTTTCTCAAGAAAGGACTTAGCCCACTTTTTGGTTTTTTCATTATATACCGGCTTTGTCTCAGGCTTTTTGGGTGCAAAATGCGCCTTAACTTGGGCAGCCACATCCGCGTTAGTTTCCTCATCGGTCTTGTCATAAGGTCTCTTTGGAAGAGCCGACGGGATATCGACTATCTTCGGTGTTTGACCTTTCTTCGATGTGGGGCGCGGGGGACCGTCGAACTTCCGTTTCTTCAACGAGGTAGTAGTATTGCACGGAGGCGGAGGCAGAGATCGAGTTGATGTACTCCTGCTGCAGCGATCGTCAGCGGGTTGGGGTGGACTTGGAGGTTGGCGATAATCGGGTTGGGGTGGACTTGGAGGTTGGCGATAATCGGGTTGGGGTGGACTTGGAGGTTGACGATATTTGATGCGGGTTGGACTTGGATTCCTTGGAGTCGGTGGCCTTGGCGCCGAGCCTGGAAACTTGATGTACTTCTTATTCCATAGAATGATGTTGCGCTTGACATCTCCTAGTTTCGTAAGGCCTTCAGGCGTAGCGCTTTCAATCTCTAGGTCCGCAAAATTCTCCACTATGTCATCCACCATGACAGGAGCATAGCCTGGTGGAATCGGAAGTGAATGGTGGAGTGCTCCAGGTAGACAAGGTAAAGCAGTGCTGATCGCCACCTTGAAGGACAGGTTGTTCATTGGCTGATGTAGCTCACATTGTGCCATCTCTCTGACATCATCCATAGGGTAGTGAGGAGCCGGTGCATCATCCAGCAGTGCTTGATCATCAGCATGGACCTCCATGGAAGCCACGCTGCTTCTCCGTTGGCTAAGATCCAATGCAGGATCATCAGACCGCGGGTGAGTTGACGACGGCGGCCTTTGGCTAATTTCATGCATGAGGTTCTTCAGATCAGCTAGGTACTTCTCTACCCTGGAGATCCGGTCTGCCTCCTGGTCCTTCTTTCTCTGACGGCTTCTGTAACTGGCATCGTACTGAGGAAACCCTTTCTTCCACGAGACACCGGCACCTTTGCCTCGTGTTCGTCCTTCCTTTTCAGGATTCCCTAGGGCGCGTGTCAGCTCGTCGTTCTCTCTCTCGGGATGGAACAATCCCAATTGAGCATCGTTCATTGCTTTAATAAGGTCTTGGGAGGGTTTCTGGGTCCAAGGATCCCCCGTGCCCGTACCACCAGTGCTTTGACCTCTCGGGCCATCCATCTGTACCAGGAGTGACGCCTCTATCCCTCATTTCCTTCTCCATATTTCCCCACTTAGGGACGGCACTCTCGTAGCCACCTGTCCCCATTTTATGATTGTATTTCTTGTTGGCAGCATTTAACGCGTTCTTTGCCGACTTTGCCTTTGCTTTATCAGATTGCTTGTACTGTATAAAATCGGGCCACTGTTCTCTCAACTTCTCGTTTACTCCTTTGAAGTCTAGAGTTTTCTTTTTCGCGACATATTTCGCGTATAAACTTTTCTTGTGGTTCCGGTACAGTTCAGCCATCTTGCTCAGTGCCCACTCCTTGACTTTCGCTCTATTTTCAAGCCAACCCGGCCTTGGGGTAATACCATCTACCTCAAATTCCTCATACTCTGGAGGTAGTATGAAATGCGCTATGAGCTTCTGCCAAAGGTCATCTTTGGCATCATCGGTGACATAGCTGTTGGATTCTTCACCGGGTTTCTTTGACTTATTCCATTCTCGGATGGTGATCGGCAGGTTGTCCCTAACAAGCACCCCGCATTGATTTATAAACATCCTCCGGTGCTTCTCTGGAGCAATCGGTTCACCATCATCATCTATTTCTTCGATCGTGAACCTTTGATTACCATCCAACTTTTTGTTTGGCCCTCGTTTCGTTCGATCTGTCGATTGCTTCGATCCGGTGGGCTAAAAGAAGAAGAGAGAGTGATTAATATATATCTAGATCAGTTAATGAATAGAGGTAACACGAGACTTCATATATATATATATGTGTACCTCGCCGGATCCTGTCGAGGGGCCATCATTATTGTTGTTATTTGTTTGCCCTTCGTCCATCTGGTCTTCCCCTTGGTACATTAGGTTTTCCTCTAGTCCATCACCGGATGGATTCAGATATGAGGATATCTCTTCCTCGAGCAAAATATCTTCAGCGCCGGTAGTAATATTAAGAGGAATTTCACCTCTTATCATGCCCTGAAGAAAACCTTCACCGATGCCACCAGGATCTTCGGATGGATCCATGACTTAATTATCTATAACAAAAAGAGAGTTAAACAGGTTAGAAAAAACAATAATCCTAATAACTAAAACAATATAATCCTAATATTATTTGTGCTAAAACAATAATCATAATAACTAAAACAAAAAAAATAACCCTAATCCTAATCCTAATTCTAATCTTAATAAATAAAACAAAAAAATCACTAAAACAATAATCCTAATCCTAATTCTAATATTTTAATTAAAACAATAATCCTAATACTAAAACAAAAAACCCTAATATTAATTGTGGTAAAACCTAGCTAATATTAAAACAATAATCCTAATACTAAAACAAAAAACTATAACATTTCGTAACATTTCCTAATATTAATTGTGGTAAAACCTAATATTATTTGTGGTAAAACAATAATCCTAATATTAATTGTGGTAAAACAATATAATCCTAGCTAATAACTAAAACAAAAAAAAATAACCCTAGCTAATTATAATTAAAACAAAAATTAAAAAATAACCCTAGCTAATTATATTTAAAAAAATAACCCTAGCTAAATATAATTAAAAAATAAGCCTAGCTAATTATAATTAAAATAACCCTAGCTAACAATATAATCCTAATCCTAGATAATTATAATTAAAACAATAATTAAAAAAATAATATAAAACAGATTTGTATTTGAAAAATACAAAGAGAAAAGGAAAAACAGAAAAAAAGAAATTATTTTGGAAAAGAAAAACAATAGCCAAACCCCAACCAGGCCGGCCCATCTCTCCCCTCTTCCTTTCCTGTCGCTCGCATGTGCAGCCAGCAGCCCAACACGGCCCAGCCCGGCCCAATACCTCTTCGCACCTTTCCCCTGTCGTATTCCTCCTCTGGCCAAGCTGCTCGGTGGCGACGCCCTCGCCGGCCGTCCGTCGCCGATGCGCCATGATCCGCGTTGTCGCCGTCCTGGAGAGGATAAGGACCACCCGAGCATGCCTCTCCCCTATCCTCTCATTCCCTCCCAGGCTCGCTCCCTCTCTCGTTTCCTTTCCCTGGCCGAACCCTAACTGTCACAGGCGCCGTCGTTGTCGACGTTCTCGGCCACCCCAAGCGACACTGAGATGCCCTGGAGGACCATCTCACCTGCGGAGCGGCGACGGCACGACGGAGCACGTACGCACGGCGGAGCGGCGGCGGAATCGGACAACACCTCCCCTGCTTCGTCTTCGTCTATGTGTGCTTCGTCTTCGTCGAGAAATGCGAAGCGTTAGGGTTTAGTGTTGGGACAGACCTTTAGTCCCGAGCTAAGCCACAGGACGGTACTAAAGAGTCTCTAGTCCCGGGCCGTGGCTTAACCCACGACTAAAGACCCCCCCTTTAGTCGCGGGTTAAGCCACGGCCCGAGACTAGTGTGTATTTTTCGGCCCTTTCGTTTTTGCGCGCGCAGGCACCCTTTAGTCCCGGGTCCAGCCACGACCCGCGACTAATTGTTTTTTTAATTAAAAACTAATATAAAAACTTTGGAAAATCATATCTTTTATTGTAATAATCCAAATAAAACAAATAATATGTCTATTATTATCAGAAAAATATAAAGAATCTTAATATAATATCCATTTATCTGTTTGCATCATTTATAAATTATTTCATTTGTAAATTTTCTTTTTTAATTCAAATCAAATATAAAAACTTTGGAAAATCATATCTTTTATTGTAATAATCCAAATAAAACAAATAATATGTCTATTATTATCAGAAAAATATAAAGAATCTTCGTATCATATCCATTTATCTGTTTGCATCATTTATAAATTATTTCATTTGTAAATTTTCTTTTTTAATTCAAATCAAATATAATTTTTTTTTGGAAAATCATATCTTTTATTGTAATAATCGAAATAAAAAAAATAAAATGTCTATTATTATCAGAAAAATATAAAAAATCTTAATATCATATCCATTTATCTGTTTGCATCATTTATAAATTATTTCATTTGTAAATTTTCTTTTTTAAATTCAAATCAAATATAAAAACTTTGGAAAATCATATCTTTTATTGTAATAATCCAAATAAAACAAATAACATGTCTATTATTATCAGAAAAATATAAATAATCTTAATATAATATCCATTTATCTGTTTGCATCATTTATAAATTATTTCATTTGTAAATTGTCTTTTTTAATTCAAGTCAAATATAAAAACTTTAGAAAATCATATCTTTTATTGTAATAATCCAAATAAAACAAATAATATGTCTATTATTATCAGAAAAATATAAAGAATCTTAATATAATATCCATTTATCTGTTTGCATCATTTATAAATTATTTCATTTGTAAATTTTCTTTTTTTTAATTCAAATCAAATATAAAAACTTTGGAAAATCATATCTTTTATTGTAATAATCCAAATAAAACAAATAATATGTCTATTATTATCAGAAAAATATAAAGAATCTTAATATAATATCCACATCATTCAAAACTGAAGAAGGATTGATTATCGTGGGAAAACCAACTCAAAACTGACAAGACATTGGACCACATCATTTTGTAACCGTGGTAGATCTTCAGGATTGATTATCTTCTGAGAGATTACATTGAGAAATGCACATAGCTTCACAATGGGTAGTCGAACATTATTTGGTAGAAGCCCCCTCAATGCAATCGGAAGCATTTGCATCATAATCATGTGGCAGTCATGAGACTTTAGGTTTTGGAACTTTTTTCTGCCATATTTATTATTCCCTTTATATTCGACGAGAAGCCAGACAGGACCTTAATACTGCTTAGGCATTTAAAAAATATTTCCTTCTCTTGTTTGGTAAGAGCGTAGCTGGCATGACCTTGAAATCATTCTGGATGCAGGCCATCTGGGTCTTTCATACGTTGATGGTCCTTTCGTGTTTCCGGTGTATCTTTTGCCTTCCCATACACGCCCAAGAAGCCTAGCAGGTTCACGCAAAGATTCTTCGTCACATGCATCACATCGATTGCAGAGCGGACCTCTAAGAATTTCCAATATGGTAGCTTCCAAAATATAGATTTCTTCTTCCACATGGGTACGTGTCCTTCAGCGTCCTTTGGAATAGATTTTCCTTCAGGACCCTTTCCAAAGGTTACTAATTGATCCAAATCTTTGACCATATCAAATATATCAGCACCCGTACGCTCCTTAGGCTTCGTCTGGTGACATGCCAGACCATTGAAATGCTTGCCTTTCTTTCTTAAGGGATGCTTGGCCAAAAGAAATCGACGATGCTCATTGTATACATCCTTCATACAATGTTCCAAATATATACTTTCAGTCTCATCTAAATAGTGTGTGCATGCATTGTATCCCTTGTTTGACTATCCTGAAGGGTTACTAAGAGCAGGACAATCATTGATTGTTACGAAAAGCAATGCTCGGAGGTTAAATTCTTCCTGCTTGTGCTCATCCCACACGCGTATCCTGGGTTTGTGCCACAACTGTAAAAGTTCTTCCACTAATGGCCTTAGGTACACATCAATGTTGTTGCCGGGTTGCTTCGGACCTTGGATCAACACTGGCATCATAATGAACTTCCGCTTCATGCACAACCAAGGAGGAAGGTTATAGATGCATAGAGTCACGGGCCAGGTGCTGTGACTGGAGCTCTGCTCCCCAAAGGGATTCATGCCATCTGTACTTAGACCAAACCTTAAACTCCTTGCGTCATCTGCAAAGTCCGGGTACTTTCTATCGATTTTTCTCCATTGCGACCCATCAGCGGGGTGTCTCAACATACTGTTTGACTTACGTTCCTCTTTATGCCATTGCAACAACTTGGCGTGCTCTTTGTTTCTGAATAAGCGTTTCAACCGTGGTATTATAGGAGCATACCACATCACCTTCGCAGGGACCCTCTTCCGGGGGGCTCGCCCTCAACGTCACCAGGGTCATCTCGTCTAATCTTATACCGAAGTGAAGTGCATACCGGACATGCATCCAAATTCTCATACTCCTCACCGCGGTAGAGGATGCAGTCATTAGGGCATGCACGTATCTTCTGAACCTCTAAACCTAGAGGACAGACAACCTTCTTTGCTTCGTACGTACTGGCGGGCAATACGTTATCTTTTGAAAGAATATTCTTCATCATTTTCAGCAACTTTTCAAATGAGGAGTCAGGTATAGCACACTCAGCCTTCCATCGCAGAAATTCCAGTGTGCTGCCTAGCTTTTTCAGACCATTTTCGCAATTTGGGTACAACAACTTTTTGTTATCGTCTAACATGTGATTGAACTTCTCCCTATCCTTTTCAGTTTCACAATCTCTTCGTGCATCCGCAATGGTCCGACCAAGATCATCAGCGGGTTCATCATGTGTCTCTTCTTCATCCTCCCCTTCAGCATCCCCCATGGAAGTATCTCCGTACTCAGGGAAACCATGATAGTTGTCATCCTCCTCCTCTTCTTTATTGTCTTCCATTATAACCCCTCTCTCTCCGTGCTTGTTTTAACAATTATAACTGGGCATGAAGCCGGACTTCAACAGGTGGCTGTGAAGGGTTTTTGAGTTAGAGTAATCCTTCTGATTCCTACATCCATTACATGGACAAAATACAAAACCATTGCGCTTGTTTGCATCAGCAACACGGATGAATTCATGCACGCCATTAATGAACTCGCCAGAGCGTCGGTCAGTACCGTATATCCATTCCCGGACCATCTGCATTATAGTAAAAGTATATCAAAAACCATTACACAACATGATAAAATTATTACAAGTTATATTGAGAGCTTCTAGAGCATTAATTTTGAATTTTAAAAAATTTACATGCACCAATTTGTGAATTGGAGAAAACAATCAACATGATAAATGTGGAGTTTTTTATTATTGTTCTATCAGTGAAAACCTCATTCCATTCTAAGCTGTAAAACTCTAAAATTACACATTTCAATTTTCAGTAACTATGTGCCTAATCAAAATTTGTTACACATATATATCAAAATCCTTCTAGCTACTTCTAGAGCATGCATGCATTTGATCCATATCTCTATACTTCTAGAGCATTATAGAGCTAAAGTAGCAATAAGAGATGAAAGAATGAAGTTCTAACCTTTTAAAGCTTTGGATTTAGGTGTTGCAAACTAAATCTTGACAAATCTTGAGAAAAAAATGGCATGGACTCTCTTGCTTATTTGAGAAAAATGGCCACCGTATGCTTTAGGGCAGCAGGACAGGAGGCAGAATACATAGTCGTGGACAACTAGTCCCGGGCCGTGATACGACCCGGGACTAATAGTCCACGAAAGGACCAGCTGGCCTGCTCCAGGTTATTAGTCCCGGGTCGTATTACGGACCGGGACTAATGACCTGGTCCGGCCCGGGAATAGTCACTACGGCCGTTTCTAGCTGTTAGAGGCCTCACGGCCCGTGACTAGTGGGAGCACTAGTCACGGGCTGTACCAGGCCGGGACTGCTGGGCTTGTTCTGATCGAACCGAAGATGGTTTTTTCAGTAGTGTGTGTACAAGCGCTAGCGCCAAGTCGTCCGATCAAAGATCATAGGTTTTTTATCCTAGAGAAAGCCCTCACTCACAAAACAATGCCTGCACCAAAGTTATGATCAAACACAACCATCAGACCTTGAATATTTATCCTATAAAATAAGACCATGAACTCCTCCTGTGCTGTCGCCTCAGCTAGCACCACCTATCCTAACAGATGCCGGTCCAAGTGGAGACAAGCTGTGTTGTAATTCTCTCCTCTCTTCAGTGAGAGCAAAGGAATGAGACAGATTGTGGCTGGCCTTCTCGGTGTCGAAAAATAAAGGTTTTAGCTTTACATGAGCATTTTCAGTCCTTTGTAAAAGTGCGTAAGTCGTATGCAGAATAGGGTTAGCCACAAAATTTCTTGCAAAATCTTGCAGGTTTGGCTAGGTTCGGGGCGTGAGGATGTTGTTCCGACCTGCAGCCGAGAACGTGTTGTAACCCTTCTTATGGAGTAATACAATCTCCTTTTACCCGCAAATTGAAGTCCGTCCAACCCTACTCGGACACCCGATGGGCTCCGTTTAGCCCTCTTTTTCAACACAATCTGAAGTTAACCAGCCGAGCTTACCAAATCCGAGGCGGACACGAAGCCGATGAACCAACGTACAAGCGGGTCCTTTTATTACAGCGGAACCAACGTACGTACAGGCCTCTAGCTAAGGCAATAATACGACGGCCATCAACACATATATATACTTACCAAACAACATCCGACTCTCCCGTTTAACTGATGGACAAGGACGATAATAGCAGCTGGGACTTGCTCACGGCGGATGCTCTCGTCGAGATCCTGGCGCGGGTTCCGCCCAACGCTCGCCGCCGGCTCCGCCTCGTCTGCCAGCACTGGCGGGAACTCATCGATCAGGTTACCGACATGCGGAGCCGCACCAAGGTCATCGCCAACAAAGATACAGGTCTCATGTCCGTGGTCGACCTCCTCACGCCAGGCAACCCAAGGCGACTGCTGTGGCAGACGGACATGGACACGGCCGCACGCTACAGCAGGATGAGCATCGTGGGCACCTGCAACGGCCTCGTCTGCCTCTGCGATGACCTCACGCCCGGCGGGGCCATCACCGTCGCCAACCCGTCGACCGGCGAGGCTATACGTCTCCCGCCGCTGCCGGTGCCGAGCGACGATGTCCACGTGAACAAGAACACCAGCAGCCGGAGGTGGCACCGGACATACTGCTTCGCGTACCACCACGTGACGAGGCGGTACAAGGTCGTGCATGTCCCGTGCCACTTGGACCCGTTCTGGCAGCCCGACGTAGTTCATGTGTTCACGCTAGGGGAGGCGTCGTGGCGGGACGTCCACACCGGAACCGATGCAAGGTGCAGCCTCGGCAACGGTAGCCTCGCCGAAGTCGACGGCACGGTGTACTGGCTCCGGCCAGACGGTAAGAAGATGATGTCGTTCGATCTCAAACATGAGCGCGTCACATGCACCGAGCCTCTGGTGGTACCACCGGCAACACGTAGCACCTACAGTCTCACGAAGGTGCACGGGAGGTTGGGCGTTGCCGTCAACGACGGTTACACTGTCACGGTGTGGGTCTTGGAGGGCGAGAGGTGGAGCCGCCGGTACGACCTAGAGCTGCGGCAAGAGGAGAAGCAGATGGCTTTGCGAGAGCCTGTGGTGCCACACCTCGTTCACGGCGACTACTTCCTAACATATGAAAGCTGGAGTAAACATTTTGTCTTGTATCGGCACACGGTGAGTGAAATTTCAAGGTCACAACACGGTGTGGTGCAGATAAGACTCAATGATCGTGGCAAGGAAGTAACGTCTTTCGGGACCTCTTTTCAGATATTTTCCTACGTCGACACAAAAGAGTCCTTGAGTGGTAACAATAATGCAATTTTGGCACAAAAATGACGGCGGTGGGTCTTCTAGACGTTTGCTTGCTCTCTCGCACATTGTCTTGTTGGGTCCTAAACATGTTATATTAGTAAGATGATGATATGGATTTGGACCATCTACTATTAAGTTGTTCCGTTTTATATCCCTCGATAAAAATTTGTTTCATTTTATACACTAAAAGCTACTCCGTATTACAAATTCACATGTTTGCCGAACGGTAGGATTTTCTTCCCTTATCCTACCGTATCTTATCTTATCTCGCAAACCTGGCCCCTCTTGATCTCGATAGAGTGCTACCGCTACTGTTAGGATCCTTGGATAGTTCATTATCCTCTCCATCAACTACTCCATCGACTCTGCCGTTACTCATTTGCCTTTCCTCACAACGTGGCGCTTCTTATTACTTGGTTCACTTATGTAGGAAACTTGGGTGAGCTATTTAGCTAATACCCATGGCTCATCTTTGGCTTTGGTTGATTTGACTTGTAGTCAAACATGGACTCTTGGAGATAAAATCATCATAGTGAAGTTGTGATCTTTGGATCTGAGATGTAACAGGGGGATTTTCTTATACCTGTATAGTCAATTTCCCAAATCTTCTCTATCACATGTTAGCACCTACACTAACGATGGTGACTATTTTTTTAGCCTCTCGTGGTTTCTCATTGTCTTGTATGTACGTTTTCGTCCTTGAGTGTCCTCAAAAAAATGTGTATCCATTCATACCACTAGCTAGATGATCTGTTGTGTCACGGAGACAACTACCTTTTTTTCGAAAAGGGAAAACCCCGGACGGCTCTGCATCAGTAGATGAACACAACCTTTCATTAAAAGTTCATCATTCAGACTTATTACAACTACTACCTGAATCGAGCTCGAATTTATCTTTGCACGGAGAGTCAATTTTCCTAGTAACCATCCATAGTTTGTATCCAATCATTTGCCAAATTTATGATGAAAACATGCATATTTTGTGATCGGCGGAAATATTCCTTAGTTGGCCCGAAATTCGCTAGATTAGTGAGGTTCTCTCTCTTTTAATTGTAATTTCTTATATATTCCTCAAAGGATTACAAAGATGCAGATACGTGTCTCAAGCGATTGTTTCAAACAAAATAATTTGGGTTTACTAAGCTAACACAATTAACTGTTTCTTTGCTTTCTCCAGAAACAAATAGAATTCTTGTCTAAAATTAGGGTATCAAGTGGGATCTCATCAAACTCTCACCTTTAGTTCATTTGCTAAAATCTAGTTCAAATTTTATGCAAAAATTTACACTAGATTTTAACAATTGAACTAGAAGTGGGATTTTGATGAGATCTCACTTGACACCCTACCTGAAATATGCAACTTGTTGTGCAGTGCAAGTAGCTGCGATTTTGGCTTTATGTTATTCACTCGTAGGCTGGTAGCAAGTAACAACAGGGCAGCTGTTCATGGTTAACGCATCCAGCTGTTCATTTTTTTTGACGGGTCAACATTTCATTTGGTTTCGTCGGATGTGTGGTCGAGTCGAAAAATAAAACTCAAACCCTACAGCTTGTGTGCGTCAACTAATGGGCCTTCGTTCAGCCTTTTTTGTCGAATTCAATCTCAAGTGAAATTGGCCAGCCCAGATTTCCGCTAACCAAACCCGATCGAAGCGGACACAACCGTACAAGTACAAGCCTCGAGAAGGCGATCCGACGGCCACGTCCGACGGCGAGGTCGCGCACGCCGCCGCGCTGTTTAACCGGTGGTGGACATGGCAGATAATAGCAGCCGGAACCTATCTGGCGACGCCCTCGTCCAGATCCTGCTGCGGCTTCCGCTCAACGCCCGCCGCCGCTTCCGCCAAGTCTGCCGGTACTGGCGGAAACTCATCGACAAGCGTACGACCACGGACATGCAGAGGCGCACCAAGATCATCGCCGTCGGGAAAGGTTGGACTTCCGTTGTCGATCTCCTCAAGCCAGGGAGCCCAAGAGTTCAGTTGTGGCACACATACAATTACATGGTTCGGCCCTACGATACGATGAGCATCGTCGGTACCTGCAACGGCCTCGTCTGCCTGTGCGATGACCTCAAGCTCGGCGGGGTCATCATCGTGACCAACCCATCGACAGGCGAGGCTCTGCGTCTGCCACCGGTGTCGATATTGAGCTACTCTGATATTCACCGGAACAACAACAACAACAACAACAAGAGGATAAGCTGGCACCTGTCGTACGGTTTCGGGTACTACCACGGGACATGGCGGTACAAGGTTGTGCATGTGCCGTGTCCCTTGGACCATTTCTGGGAGTCTGACATAGTGCACGTGTTCACGCTGGGAGAGGCATCGTGGCGAGATGTACACACCGGAACCAATATATGCAAGATGCAGCCTCGGCAGCAACAACCTCACCAACGTCGACGACATGATGTACTGGATCACGGAGGAAGCAGGGAAGATCATGTCGTTCGATCTCAAACATGAGCGCGTCACGCACATCCAGCCTCTTGCAGCACCGGCAATGCCGGCGAGCACCTACCGCCTGGCCAAGGTGCACGGAAGGCTAGGCGTTGCCGTCGTTGACGACTACTCTATGACGGTGTGGGTCCTCGAGGGAGAGGGGTGGAGTTGCCGGTATGTCTTGGAACTGCAAGAACAAGAGAAGTGGATGATGAGGCGGGAGCTTATGGTACCACACTTTGCTCACGGCGACTACTTCCTAACATTGACACGTGACTTATTTCCCGTACAGACATTTTCCTACGTCGAGACCAAAGAGCCACTAAGTGTTTACAATGCGGTTCTGGTTCATAACCGACAGTGGATCTAGAGGGTCTTGGAGGCGTTTGTTTTCTCTCAACATTGGCTTGTTAGCTCTTACTCAAAATATAAGATGTAACACTAAAATAAGTTTAGATATATTTTCTTCACAAACCTAAAACATCTTATATTCTAAAACGGAGAGAGTACATATTAGTATCAAGGTAGTACCATGATGATACGGATATGGACCATCTACTATATATATTAAGTTGTCTCATTTTATGTAATAAATCTGTGACATATTCACATGTTCACCGCATGATAAGTTTTTCTCCTCTTATATTCACATATTCATAACTGACAGTGGATCTCGAGGGTTTTGGAGGCATTGTTTTCTCTCGACACTGGCTTGTTAGGTCTTAGATATCACTACCGAGGTACTACGATGATGATATGGGTATGTACCATCTACTATTAAGCTGTCTCATTTTATATACTGTTAAAATCTATTACATATTCACATGTTTACGGGACATTTATCTCACACAAAGCAATGTTAGTTTTGTGAAAACTCTCTTAATCTTGATATAGTGCTTCCGCCAGTGTCAGGATCATGGATTTTTTTCATAATCCTCCTCTTCATCAACGATATCATTGATTGCAAAAAACACTTCTTTTCCTTTCCTCGTAACGTGGCGTTTCTTATTACTTGGGTGTGTATCTTTAGCTAACACCAATGGCTTATTTTTGGCATGAACTATTTGGACTTGCGTTGGTTGAACATGGGTTGTAGGAGATAAAATTATTGTGAAGTTGAGATAGTTGGCCCTTACATCTTTCACCCATGACACCAAACGTGGTGATTTGCAGAGTCTCGCATCCTTTGCCACCTAGAAAGCTAATTCCCTATGGAGCCGAGAGCCTTTTGAGGGTAGGTAGGGAACTCAGCGGCATGGCATGGTGGTGCCATATTATGGAGGCGCGTGCGTTGAGGCCTGCTTGGTGATTATGACGGTATCCTTTCGCGTACGCCAGACCATGTAGATGGAATTAGAACTGATGGACGGACGGCCAGCTAGTTCGCCAGACTATGTCAATGTTCATGCACTAGTAGAAAACGTCCCATTGGTCCCGGTTGGTAAGGGGCATTAGTCCCGGTTATCCAATCGGGACGGGGCAATAGGGACTAAAGCTCCAACCTTTAGTCCCGATTGCCCCACCAACCGGGACAAATGGGGGTACATGTGGCGGCGTCAGAGGGTGAGGGGAGGTGGAGCAACCGGGACAAATAACCTTCTGCCGCGGCAGAGATTTGGCACATTTCTCTGCCGCGACAGAGAATTCATTTTGGCAACTTTTGTTGCCGCGGCAGCATTTTCGCCACTTTTTGTGCCGCGGCAGAGAATTCATTTAGGTTATTTTATTGTTTATTTAGTGTTTTGCACTCATCAATGAAGGAACCATTATATTACACAAGATCATTATGACAATATTACATTCGATAGACGGATCGAGTTCATGCACTACATACAAAAGTTGCTCTTTTTAAAATCCGTATTATCTATACACAGCCGAATAGTATTCTCCTTTTGGGTTTAGGACTTCTGCATCCAAGAATCCCGTCAATTCCTCCTGAATTACTCGTACACGATCCTTTGGCAGAAGACCATCCCGTAGACGTTCGATCTGATTTAAAAAAGGAGTCAGCCTATATTAATGAAACTAAACACAATTTGATTGTAATTAAAAACTATAGAAATTGTTTACGTGCGTGGAGTTGCTCTAAATTTCTGCCCTTCTCATCGCACGTCTACCGGATGAACTCGCAAACATAGTATCCACATAGATTGTTACCTGGTCCCTGTGTCAGGCACTTTACGAGAACATAGTTTAATCAAAATAATAATCAAGCATGATAATAACTGTATCAAAACTAGAATCAAAGAGATGCGTGGATATAGCTAGTGGTGCTTACATCTTGTGTTTGAAATGTAAGCTCCGCTTTCCAAACACCCCTAGCCTTGTTGGTGAACCGTTTCCAAGCGCTGCCCGGCGAAGAAAACAAATAAAATAAGTTATTAATTACTTGATATCATAAAATTCATGAACATTGCCGATATAGTGTCGTAATGATTAGAATTACCGCTAGAGAAGCATCTGCATGTCCTTCCACTGCTCAAGGGGTTTATGTTTCGAGTCCATGACTAGTACACGCCCTTTGTCAAGTTGAATGATTAACAGAATATAGTGAAAGCTGCGAATGCATAACTAATCAATTATATACTTAACATCGAGTAAGCGAAATAGAAAGTGTATAGAAGACAATAACACTCACTCGAAGTTGTAAGGAAAAAGTATTTCCTTTCTGGGTTCTTGAAACCTTAACGCGTGTACTATATTATCCTCCGTATCCTGGGGGCTTGTTTTGAGATTAGCTTCATGAACCCAATATGGGTCAATGAAGCCAATGTCATAGATTTGTCCTCTGCTGCATTCGAGAATCTTCATTCTGCATATTACAGTATGATTATATACATGCAATAAACAAGGTGAGATAGCTGGAGACTAAATTAATTACAGAATTAGTACTTACAGACAATAGGCACTGATGATCGATTTGTCCAAGGCGTCTTGATTGAATAATTGAAATAGTTCATCAAATTCAATGGATATCATATCATCTATATCTTTCCCATATGCTTTTTTATAACCTTCAGCACTATCCAGTTAGCCCCGGCCTTTGTGGCATGCATGTACCAGTTATGCAATCTTCGCATTTTTGTTAGAAGATTATTTACCTCCTCAAGTTTGACGAGAGGTTTGCCGTACTGGTATTTGTATGCTACTTCACTCACGGAGAATTACTCTAACTGGGATAAGTACTGGACAATACTCATACCTTGAGCAGCGGCAGCTTCTCCGTATTCACATGCTTATGGTACCACACTTTGCTTACGGCGACTACTTCCTAACATTGACACGTGAAATTAAAGCTGGAGCGGACACTTTGTCTTGTATCGGCACAAGATAATAAGCGATACTTCGGATTCACAAGACGGTGTGGTGCGCATACGACACAAGGACCGAGGAGAGGAAGTGACTTATTTCCCGTACTTAACCTATCAGACATTTTCCTACGTCGAGACCAAAGAGCCACTAAGTGTTTACAATGCGGTTCTGGTTCATAACCGACAGTGGATCTAGAGGGTCTTGGAGGCGTTTGTTTTCTCTCGACATTGGCTTCTTAGCTCTTACTCCATCCGTCTAGAAATATAATATGTTTTAAGTTTGTGAAGAAAATATATCTATACTTCTTTTAGTGTGTAGATTCATTTAGATTTGGAGTTAATCTACATACTCCCTCCGGCCCATATTAATTGACTTGGATTTGTCAAATTTTGGATGAACCTATATGCTAAATAGTGTCTAGATTCATCCAAATTTTAGCAAATCCAAGTCAATTAATATGGGTCGGAGGGAGTACTAAAAGTAGTTTAGATATATTTTCTTCGCAAACCTAAAACATCTTATATTCTAAAACAGAGAGAGTATATATTAGTACCGAGGTAGTACCACCATGATACCGATATGGACCATCTAGTATATATTAAGTTGTCTCATTTTATATAATAAATCTGTGACATATTCACATGTTCACCGCATGATAAGTTTTTCTCCTCTTATATTCACATATTCATAACTGGCAGTGGATCTAGAGGGTTTTGGAGGCATTGTTTTCTCTCGACACTGGCTTGTTAGGTCTTAGATATCACTACCGAGGTACTACGATGATGATATGGGTATGTACCATCTACTATTAAGCTGTCTCAATTTATATACTGCTAAAATCTTTTACATATTCACATGTTTACGGAACAGTAAGGTTTTTTATTTTGTTTTATCTCTCACAAAGCAATGTTAGGTTTGTGAAAACTCTCTTAATCTTGATATAGTGCTTCCGCCAGTGTCAGGATCATGAATTTTTTATTTTATAATCCTCCTCTTCATCAACGATATCATTGATTGCAAAAACACTTCTTTTCCTTTCCTCGTAACGTGGCGTTCTTATAACTCATGGATTTATAACTAAGTGTATATAACATAGCAGGCCGGCCAGCCAACGAGGATGACTGCGAATGGGGAGGAGCTAGCTAGGTAGTACCATGATGATACGGATATGGACCATCTACTATATATTAAGTTGTCTCATTTTATATAAATCTGTGACATACCGCATGCTAAGATATGCCCCTTTTATATTCAACGGCGGATCCAAAACTTTGACGCAGGGTTGTCCACCTTCTTCAATTTTTTAACACAACTAAAGCAAGGCCAAAACACTAGCATATAATTTAACTATAATACTATGGTCTTTCAACATGTAGTAAATCTCAGTGTCTGAATTTTGCATAAGATAGGCTTACATATCTAAAATGGGTATTCTTTCCTTGGGAACTTGTGGAAGCCGATTAATATCATAAACTGGTGGCTGTGGAGAAGATGGCATGGGATTCACAACTCCCTACTCAAGGCCTAGGGTTAGGCAAGCAGGGAATGGGTGGGGAGGCGCTTTGCAGCGGATGATCCTGGCATCAGTGTGGGAGACTCCCTTGTCAAGATCTGGTGGCATCATGTTGGCTTCCCTCAGATTGTTGTCCATTGGTTTCTCTTGTGGCACGAGGGTGGATTTGAGCGAAAGCTTCGCGCTTTGGCACCGACGCTGATGATATCCACGAGTGTCACTACCCTCTTGGCGGTGTTGTTTTTGTATCCCCTCGATGACTGAGCTCCGGGTAAAAACTCTAGCCCGTTGCGGGCTCGGCGGCGGTGGTCACGTCGTTACCCTCTTGGGGGCGTCGCCGGTGAGCTCAGGTTCCATCGGGGTGCAGCTCGTGGAGTCATCGTCTTCATGTCAAGCTTCTTCGACTTCGGGTTGTTCGTAGTCTTGGTCACCTCACGTTCGGCGTGGCATGCCATGTTTTTCTTGTTTGACTTCGAGTCGGTGGCTCGCCGCCATGTCATATGTCGGCTTTCCTTTTGACCTTCTTGTGTATGTATCTGTTTGGGCGTTTGGTTTTATTATTTATAAAGGGAGTGCTTAGATCTTAGCGACTGAGAACTTCTTATGTTAAGTCGCTGATGTCATACTAGTATTTGTGCAAATTCTTAGTTGTAACTTATAAGGTTTATACTAATTCTTAGTTGCAACTCATTAAATTCTCAGTTACATCCTAATTGCAACTCATGTATAATTTACATGTTACACGAATCACGAGGTAAATCGAATGATGAAAAAGATAACTGAAACCTAAAAAATTCTCAGACAACTGAGAACTATCAAATCGATTTATAAAGTGGGACGGTATCTATAGAATGCTAAATTTGGATCGGTGATGTATGACAGTATGGAAATGGCCGTTGGTACTAGTATTCTTTTTGAGAGAAAATGGTGTTCGCTATTAAGAGCATCTCCACTTGTTTACCCAGGACGCCGATCCGGACGTCGAATTTTGGTCCGGACGCCGAAAATCAGTCCAGTCGTGTACCCAAGGAGCTGTTTTCGTCCAGATTTCGGCGTGTTTTGGTCCGGCCTACCCAGGCCGAACCCAGGTTCCCGGGTACGCCCTGGGGACGCCGGACGCCGCAAAAAAGGGCGTGGGCCAGCTCTGTCGGCGAGACAGTCCCATTTTCACTCACTCCACTCGTCCAGACTGCCGCAAGAGCTCTGTCGCCATGGCTTCGCCGGCGGAGCTCCCCCGCGCCGAGACATGCCCACGCCTCTAGCTACGCTCGCCGTCGCTGCCGCCCAGCTCCACGCCTCCGCCGCAGCCTCTTTCGCCGACCTACCCTTGCCGTAGCTGTGCTTCGGCTCGGTGCGCCCGCCACCACGCCCGCCAGGTGTTCGACATTTGTCCGGATTCGGCCATGGACTCCGACGGCGACGAGGTGCTGTCCACTGACTCTGACGAGGGCGAGATACTCGCCATGGATTCCGACGACGGGGAGTTGCTCGCCGAACTGCTGGAGGAGGAGAGCGCCGAGATCGCCGAAAGTGAAGAGCACTTGCAGATTCTCGCATCGCTCGCCCAGCTGTACATGCAGATGGCGAAGCCGAAGCGCGGTGGTTCGGCGCCAGGTCGCATGAAGTGCACGGCGAGACAGAGGATAGAGGGCTATTGCATGTTGTACGCCGACTACTTCGCCGACCAGCCACTCCATGGAGAGAACGTGTTCCGCCGCCGTTTCAGGATGAGCCGGAAGCTCTTCCTCAAGATCGTGCATGCCATCCGGGAGTTTGACCCATATTTCCTTTGCAAGAAGGACTGCACCGACTTGGTTGGGTTTTCCTCGCTTCAGAAGTGCACCGTAGCAATGAGGTTGCTTGCATATGGAGCGCCGGCTGACAGTGCCGATGACTATCTCCACATCGCCGAGTCCACCGCCCTTGATTGCTTGTACAGATTCTGCAGAGCAGTGATTGCAGTGTTCGGGGAAGAGTACTTGAGATCACCCACTGCTGAAGACACTGCTCGGATCCTCGCAGTCAATGAAAGTAGAGGATTTCCTGGAATGCTTGGAAGCATAGATTGCATGCATTGGGAGTGGAAGAACTGTCCATTTGAATGGCAAGGAATGTACAAAGGCCACAAAGAAGGATGCACTGTGATACTTGAGGCAGTTGCTACACATGATCTTTGGATCTGGCACTCCTTCTTTGGCATGGCAGGATCGAACAACGACATCAACGTCCTCAACTTCTCAACTGTCTTTTCCAAGCTTGTTGAGGGTCATGCTCCCCCTGTGGAATTTGAGATCAACGGGCATCACTACAACAAGGGATACTATCTAGCAGATGGCATATATCCAAGATGGCCAACATTTGTGAAGACTATCTCAGGCCCAATGCTCACCAAGCATTCTCACTTTGCCAAGGAACAGGAAGCTTGCAGGAAGGACGTGGAGCGGACATTTGGTGTGCTCCAGCAGAGGTTTGCAGTTGTCCAGTTCCCTGCTATGACCTGGTCGAAAGATCAGATGTAGGAAGTGATGAACTGTTATGCGACCTTGCACAACATGATCATTGGGGATGAGAAGAAGGATCCAATGAGTTTGCTCGAGGAGGACGAGTCATACCATCTACAGGGTCCTCTTGTCGAGCCTGATCATCAGGTGCCTCCAACATGGGCTGCATTCATCGCAATGCGTCAGGAGATCCGAGATCCGGCGATGCATCAACAGCTGCAGGATGATCTTGACGAGCACCTATGGACACGCAAGGGCAACACGACGATAGATGCTGAGCATGAACTGGCCGAACTTGGCCGAAATATGTTGTAATTTTATTGCAGACCGAACTATGTTTACAGTATGCCGAACTATATTTAAAGTTTTGCCGAACTTTGGTCTCAAAGTGTTCTGTAATCATCGTATAACGAACCATGCCGAAATTTGGGCAAATTTTAGCCGAATTTGAGCCGAATTCTAGAGGGAACGGGCGACCCGGAAACTCGGCCTGGGTACGCGAGTGGAAAACTAGGCGTACCCAGGCCAAAAACTTGCGCCGTCCGGGCAAAATTTGGTCCGGATTTCCTGGGTTCGGCCAACGAGTGGAGATGCTCTAATACGTGTGCGTGTTTGCTAGTTCACCACAGAAGATCCAGAAGCTTATAAGCAGCACGAGTCACTCATCACTCGTCGCGCTCGCACCCACACCACACCACACCACACACCCGCCCCAAGTCCCACCCACAGCGCCGAAACCAAGCGTCGAACACCTTCCCCTCGCCGTCGCCATGTCGTCCGCCGCCGCGCCGGAGAATCCGAGGCCGGTGCGCTTCGGCATCATGGGCTGCGCCTCGATCGCGCGCAAGCTGGCGCGCGCCATGCTGCTGGCCGCCCCCGCCGCGGCCGTGGTCGCCGTGGGCAGCCGCTCCGAGGGCAAGGCGCGCCTCTTCGCGGCCGACAACGGCCTCCCGGCCACCACGCGGCTCCACGGATCCTACGAGGCGCTCCTCGACGACCCGGACGTCGACGCGGTCTACCTGCCCCTCCCGACCAGCCTCCACGTCAAGTGGGCCACCGCCGCCGCCGCGCGGGGGAAGCACGTGCTGCTCGAGAAGCCCACCGCGCTGTGCGCCGCCGACCTCGACGCCATCCTCGCCGCCTGCGAGGAGAACGGGGTCCAGTTCATGGACTCCACCATGTGGATGCACCACCCCCGCACCGCCAAGATGCGCGAGCTGCTGGATGACCGGAGCACCATCGGCGATGTCAGAGTTGTAAGTTCTTCAAACTAATTTAATTTGTTGCTACATTTGGTGGAATCTTTCTAATTGTGCCGTCCTGTTAGAGAAATACTAGTAATATGCTTTATGAATCCCATTTCTTGGTAGTAAATACTAACTGTGCTTTTCTGCTTGAGAAATACTAATATTTATTTGATTGTTTGATAGGGCCCTTTTGATTTTCTTAGTCTAGATGGAGACCACGTTAATTGGCATTTTGTCTGCTACGTTTGTCAGGTTGCCTTAATCTATTGCATCTGCTCAAGCCTCCAAAGATTCTCTACTGATCTCCTAGTGTACCTAATCTGATTGCAGTTTGTCGTTTTATCCAGCAAGGGCTAGCTGCCTCATGGTAACAAAATAAAAAATTAGATGGCAGACTTGGACTTGCTACTGAAACTATACTGGGTTGTGAGATGATTTTTTACCTATTGAACAATTAGAAATATTGTTAAGACACAGTGGTACTTCATTACTGATTCTGGCCATATGTGCTGGCTTTTATTCCTTTAGTTCATTAAAAATCCATGGAAATTCTGCAAAGTTCTATTATTATAACTAGTACATAAGACTGCCTAACTAAAAAATTGGCCCTGATGGCGATTTATGTTTCCAAAAAAATCCTTGTCTGTTCACATAATCTAACATACAGTTACCATCAACTGAATTTGTTATTCCTAGTCAGTTTCCAACAGACTGAATTGTGATGTTGGCTTAAGGATATGATTAAAGGTTTGATGCTGTCTGGTCTAGACCTGAATCTGACTGGTTGTTGTCTTAATAAACTATAGACAAGTTACCTCACAAAATATGCATTGTTCAAGTTTTTATGGATCATTTAGTTAGCATGGTTGTGCCCATTTTGGAGATATGACTTAATTGTCTCAGCAACAGTGCAAAATGGCAATCCATAAGATTCAGTTCACCATTATGATGTGATTCTTGCAACCTGGTCGTTTGAGGCGCCAAAATCATCCAAAAATCTCCAAAACAATTACACATCTACTTCTCACTTTACTCTACGAAAGTTCAAAATGTGAAGCTCAAAATCAGTATATTTTAACAGTAACAAAATGGGTAAATTCTGAGAAAGGGGAGAAAACGGCCACATCTAGCAGAACTTTTATATTGTTTATGTGATTGTGAACACACTTCGAGTTTCTGTATGAAATTCTATAACACTTCATAGAAATTTATATGTTGGAAGCCTTGACTGAAGCGGTATTGCACTATTGCACCCTGAGCCCTGTGGCTGGGCTACATTTGCACCTGATTTCTTGTTGTGCATAGTAGATATTGCTAGAGGCTATGACAACAACTTTCATTGCTAAATGGCACTAAAATATGTAAACGCTTCTTTTCTATTCTCACGTGTATGCTTTTGTCTCTGAACTTTGTAGTCGTAATGTGAGTGGTTACCACTTAGCAGCTAGAAAATAGATGAATGATTTTTCCACGGCTGTTCGACTATAATCCCATTATCACCCAGAACTGGAACCGAGTGAAAGGGAGATTAATTTCAATTGGGTTTTGAAGTCAGCCCAAGCGACCATCACAGTTTTCTGAAAATGGCCCTGTGCTGGTTCTTTGTATAATCTGTTCAACATGGACACTAGTGACAGTGAAATCGACAACAATCAAAGAAGATTCAATGAAGTTAGCACCATGAAGATTGAATATAGAAAACTCCTAAAGCTAGAATAACATCTGTCGAGTTAATTAGGACTCATCTAGAGGTGCCATATTTTCACCATTAAGATATATAAATGTTTTCTCTCGTGTTGTTTAAGATAAATACAGAAAACTCGTAAATATAGATTGGCATGTGTCCACTTAATTTGGACTCTTGTAAATTTGCCATGCGAGATTCACCGTTAAGATTTATCAGTGTCTTTTATCTCTTCTTTCAGATAAACTCAGTGTTCAGCTTCCGAGCAAACGAAGACTTCCTCCACAATGACATCAGGGTAAAGCCGGACCTCGACGCCTTGGGCGCTCTCGGCGACGCCGGATGGTACTGCATCCGCGCCATCCTGTGGGCTGTTAACTACGAGCTGCCCAGGAACGTGATCGCCCTCTGTGACCCCGTCAAGAACCAGGCCGGCGTGCTCCTAGCCTGCGGCGCAACCCTCTACTGGGCCGATGGCAAGATCGCCACCTTCCACTGCTCCTTCCTCACCAACCTCACCATGGACGTCACCGTCGTTGGCACGAACGGTACGCTCCACGTCACCGACTTCATCATCCCGTACGAGGAGAAGTCTGGCCCGTTCAGTGTTGCGTCAGAGTCGAATTTCGCGGAGCTGCATACTGGGTGGGTGCCACAGCCGAGCAGGCATGTCGTCACGACGGAGCTGCCGCAGGAGGCCCTCATGGTCCAGGAGTTCTGTAGGCTGGTGCAGGAAATTAGAGATGGTGGTGCCGGGGTTGAGAGGAAGTGGCCGGGTATTACCAGGAAGACGCAGAGAGTGATCGATGTGGTGAAAACTTCCATTGATAACGGGTTTGTGTCTGTCGATGTTACCAGCTAAATACAACACATGGATGGTCATTTCGGTACTGCCATCAAGACCATGGATTGTGGTTCCGTTTGTGTATTTCCCCAAACCATATACTTACTGAAATTGTTTCTTATCATATTGAGGACAGTATTAATATTGCAATTATCAAGTTAAATGTTACTACAAACTTATTCTGTAAGATCCTCGGAAAAAACTGTTCTGTAAGATAGGGAATATGGTATATGGATGCTAAGTGATTTACAACTGGTGTTATTTGATGTTAACCCAGGTCAATGTCACTATTTACATGCTCCGTAGGTACACCATTTTCTTTAATTATGTGTCCAGGCATTCCACTTGATCTACACCCAGACACGCTTCCTTTTTTTTTCAAATAACTTGTTTGCTTTTAAAAGTTCCAAAGCATGCAAATGTAAATACTGAATACGATATTTCCAGCTCAAGGCTTTAGATTAAGATATCATCAAAGAATACCAAGATAAATTTCCTAAGATAAATTTCAAATATACCATTCATAAGTGCTATGAGCATTTGAAAGGCCAAATGACGCCACTAGATACTCTTAAATGTCCAAAGTAAGTTGTGAGAAGAAGTTCTGCAAATATTATCTAGGAACATTCTAGTATTGTGATACATAGACCTGAGATCCATCTTAGAGGATACCGTAGCACCGCATAATTCATCTACGAGATCTTCAATTGCTAAAATTGGGAATTTATTTTGTACTATTAAAACATTCAATTTCTTGTAATCAACACACAATCTCTATGCGTTGTCTTTCTTTCTTAGTAGTATTGTTGTCTGATTTTAGACACCATCTCATCCTTTTTTCTATGTGGAACTTTGCAAAGTCAGACCAAAGGTAGTGCAGAACCTTGATTCAGAGTGACGGTGTGATCACATTGTACGTGGGGGGAAGATCGATGGGCTCTTCAAACACATCATTGAATTTCCAGGTCTAATTGTACTTGTTTCTTCAGGTAAAGTTGTGTCATCAAACATAACTGAATGGCATAACCATCAACCCCCTTCTCCTGGTGCTATAGAGTATAGACCCCATTTCAGGATTTTTGTTGACAACACGGACAATTGCTTTTATTTGTTCTATATTTCTGAAGTTGAGGTACATTCGAACTTTTAACTGGTTGACATGGTTCCATTCCTTAGCTTCCCAGTAAGCATTAGTTAGAGTAAGAGGTCTTAATGATCTCAACAAAGATTTTATGGAAAGCCCTCATCCCATTAACATAAAATTTAACAATCCTTGCATCAGATAATTCAGGTTTTTTTTCCATGTGTGCAAAACCATTAGTCCTTCAATAGAATTGTATATTCAGTTATTGATATGTTATTCTGCCTTACTGGACTGAACCTTTCAGGGTCAGCCAATTCACAAGTGACGTCCTATTCTACACTATTAGACATCTTTATACACAAGGGCTGTCACGTGTTGTATTGGATACGGTGTAGTACACCGATCCCCTTTCTATACCCCCTTGTATACCCCAGTGTATTTCTCTCTCATGTACATGCCTTCGGAGGCTTTATTCCGACACTATATAACACGAAACACGAGACCTCAACAGGTTATCGTTTTCCGCCTAGGATAGATCGACAATATGGTATCAGAGCCTCCCTCTTCCTAACCTTGCCGCCGCTCCACATCTCAGCCGCCGCCGCTGGTCTTCTCTGCCAGCCGCCGCCGCAGCTTCACAAGAAAAGCCAAAACCCAAGATCCTGCCGCCGCCGCTGCTGGTTATCCTGACCAGCCGCCGCTGCTGCCCCACAAACGAAAACCCTAAAAACAAAAACACACTCTCCTCCCTTCTCTCTGTCCATGTCTACCTCCACCGCCTCCTCGGTGGTGACCTTGGCTGCAGCGTTGGGATCCTCTCCTACACAACTGCTTACTCAGGAGAACTTCCTTGGATGGAAGGTCCTTGTACTGCCTGCCCTGCGTGGTGCCTGTGTCCTCGCTCTTGTCGAGGGGAAGGAAGCTGCGCCGGATGAAACCATGGAGGTGGAAGATGCAAACAAGAAGAGAATGACCGTGGAGAATATGACCTACACCGCATGGATCTCGCGGGATCAGCAGGTGCTGCGGTTCATCCTGAACTCGCTGTCGCCAGATGTGCTTGCCCATGTCACCGGCCTCGACACCTTTGCTGAAGTTTGGGCTTCTCTCATTGCCCTGATCTCGACCCCCTCTCGGTCCAAGATCCAGAGCCTGCGATCAGCCATCAATGATGCGAGGAAAAACAACCTCACTGTCGCCAAGTACTACGCGAAGATGAAGGATCTCTCCTCCAAACTTGCTGCGGCTGGAAAACCCCTTGATGATGATGAGCTGATTGGATACATCTTGCATGGACTCGACCACAGCTACAACTCCTTCGTTGCTGCTGTAAATGCAAACCCGGGTACAACAATTTCTGATCTATATAGTCAATTATGTGCTTATGATCTTCGTCAAGAATCTCCAGAAGAACCAGAATTCACCTCCTCTGCCAACCTGGCTCGCCGTGGGGGTGGGCAGCAGCGAGGACGCCAAGATGACCGCGGCTGTGATGATCGCCGTGGACGCCATGACAACTGGGATCGCCACAGTGATGACCATGGCCCTCGACAGGATGGCCGCGGGTACCGCCAGGAAGATCGCGGGTACTGTGGTCAAGCTGATCGTGGCTATGACCGCCGTGACCGATATGATGGTGATCGGCGCGATGATGGTCAAGGACGCCGTCAGCAGCGATGTGATGATGGGGGTGGTCGCCGTCGTGGACGTGCCCCTACTCGCTATGTTGACGTCACCTGTCAAATATGCAAGATCCACGGTCACCCCGCGAGTGACTGTTGGTGGAGGTTCCAGGACAACAACAATCGCAATGAAGATGGTGACAAGGGGGCCAACGTGGCCTCCTATGGCGTGGATACCAACTGGTATCCAGACACTGGTGCCACAAACCACCTGATTGGCGAGTTGCACAAGCTCTCCATCCACGACAAGTACATGGGACGTGACCGTGTCCACACGGCCGATGGAAATGGTATGCAAATAGAACATATTGGTCATTCAATATTGCGCACTCCTCATAGATCCTTAAAACTCAAAAATATCCTTCATGTTCCTAGTGCCACTAAAAACATTCTTTTTGTTCATAAGCTTACACTTGACAATGATGTTTTTCTTGAGTTTCACCCAAATTTTTTCTTGATTTAGGATCAGGCCACAAGGAGAACTCTATTTGAGGGACCATGTCATGATGGTCTCTACCCGCTAGTGCATATTTCTACCGGGTCTTCCAAGCAAGCATTCGTCATAATAAAGCCGTCTTCCTCGACATGGCATCGCCGCTTAGGACATCCTTCTTCTTTTGTGGTTCAACAAGTTCTTAGGAAAAACAATATTTCTTATACCCCTGAAATAAATCCATACATCTGTGATCCTTGTCAACTAGCTAAGAGTCATCAATTACCATATCATGTCTCTACTAGTGTTTCCACTGTTCCTTTGGAACAAGTTTTCTCTGATGTATGGGGTCCAGCACCCGTTTCTGTTGGAAAACATCTATATTATCTAAGCTTCATTGATGATTTCAGTAAATTTACATGGATTTACTTACTCAAGAAACGTTCTGATGTCTATCAAGTGTTTTTGAACTTCCAACAACTTGTTGAACACAAATTTGATAGAAAAATCATCACTATGTAAACTGATTGGGGTGGAGAATATGAAAAACTCAATGGTTTCTTTCAAAAAGTTGGTATCACTCACCATGTTTCTTGTCCTCATGCTCACCAACAAAATGGCTCTGCTGAACGTAAACACCGTCATATTGTTGAGGTTGGACTTGCTCTTCTTTCTCATGCATCTATGCCTCTCAATTTTTGGGATGAAGCTTTTTCTCACAGCCACTTTTCTCATAAATTTACTTCCTAGTAAAGTCATAGATTTCGAGGCACCTGCTGAACGTCTTCTTCACACTACACCTAACTATGATTCACTTAGAATATTTGGTTGTGTCTGTTAGCCAAATCTTCATCCTTACAACACACGCAAACTTGCTTTTCGATCCACTCAATGCGTCTTCTTGGGCTACAGTCCTCGCCATAAGGGGGTAAAATGCCTAGACATCAAAACTGGTTGTGTGTATATCTCTCGAGATGTTGTTTTTGATGAAAATATTTTCCCCTTTGCATCACTCCATCCCAATGCTGGGTCTAGACTCAAAAATAACATCCTCCTTTTACCTCTAGATTTTCCTTCCACTACATCAAATATTGAGGATGCCCATGTTGATGATCATATGCCTATTGTACCTGTTGTTACTAATCAACCTCAGTGTACTGCAGAACCACATATGCCTATAGGTACCTCTGGTGCACATCAAGAACATGTTGAAAATTTGAGTGAAAATGATACAGATATGAGTTCTGATCATGCCTGTGAATATTCACAAGAAGATGAAGCTGATTCTGATCCCGAGCACGATTCTCCTGCTGTCTCGGATCAGCCGCCACCGGATCCCGATGCTGGTTCGCCTGGCGCGCATCATCCTCGTCAACCGAGTCTGTCTCCCGCGCATGTCCGCGTTTACTCACGACGATCGACGCGCAACGTTCCTCTGGAGAGGGAACGGTCTCCGTCGCGGGCCCCACCACGTGCTTCCTTCGTCAATGTGTCGCCTCCTGCTTTGAATTCCCAGCGACCCTCTCCGCATGCTGCCAACACCAGCAATTCAAGATCGTCCATGTCTGGTTCAGCTGCGGCACCTCCTATGACTCAGATTGTTGAACCTCGGACCCGGTTACAAAAAGGTATCAAGCAACCAAAACAGTACACTGATGGAACAATTCGCTATGGTCTTTTTACTTCTACAGGTGAGCCATCCACACTCACAGATGTTCAAGAAGATTACCGCTGGTGCAAAGCTATGCAAGAGGAGTACAATGCCCTGATGGAAAACAAGACCTAGCATCTTGTTCCTCCTAGTTCTAAGAATGTTATTGATTGCAAATGGGTATACCGTGTTAAGAAAAATGTTGATGGTACCATTGACAGGTATAAAGCACGATTGGTAGCAAAAGGTTTTAAGCAAAGATATGGCATCGACTATGAAGACACCTTCCGTCCTGTAGTTAAGGCAGCCACCATCAGACTTGTTGTGGCAGTTGCTGTCTCTAGGGGCTGGAGTTTGTGGCAGCTAGATGTGAAGAACGCGTTTCTAAATGGCGTTCTGGAAGAGGAGGTTTACATGAGACAACCCCCAGGTTTTGAAAACTCTCAAGCTCCTGACTTTATATGCAAATTAGATAAAGCTCTTTATGGTCTCAAACAGGCGCCTCGTGCATGGTATGCTAGACTTAGTACAAAGTTACAAGCTCTTGGTTTTACTCCATCTAAGGCAGATACCTCACTTTTCCTATACAAAAAAGCTGGTGTTATGATATTTGTCCTAATCTATGTTGATGATGACGAGGTTTAATCTCGTCAATGCCCATTGTTATGGACTTGGGTTTTGGAGAAGATGGGGATGCTGGAGATCGTGGCACGGTTAACAGATAAGCAACCAGGGGACACGAGATTTACCCAGGTTCAGGCCCCCGGAGGGAAAACCCTACTCCTGCTTGTCTGCTCTTTGATTACGGTGGAACCGAAAGTTACAGGATGCGCATATTCGATCTGGCGTGGAGGCGTGTATGAAAAGTATGGATCTGTCCTGCCCGTTGGCCCCTCCTAGCCTTTATATATGAGGAGGCTAGGTCTCAGGTACCGATACGAGTAGGTTACAAGTTGTATTCGAACTCTAGTCTTGCTCTCCAAGGATCCGAAGGCGTCATGGGCCTTGGCCACCCGAAAATCTTCATGGGCCAGCGTATGTTTGTTGTGGGCCTTCCTTGGGCTGGACCAGGTATGCTGAAGTTATGTACCCGTCGGGTATAACCATGTCAGTAGCCCCCGAGTGTTCAGTCGAATCGTGGATTCGGCTGAGGACTTTTCAATCCTTCGGGTGTAACTCTGTCTTTCAAGAGAATGTGTAGGGATTGTTGATGCATGTGCCTGACTCACCCGACGGATCAGGGTCAGTTAATCGTCTTAGGACAAAACAACATGATCTTCTTCAGATGCGAGTCCCTCGACTCGAACCCGGAACATATGCTGGCGTAATTCGACTCAGGCCGCGGAGGACTTACAGGAGTGGAATTCCAGTGGTTTTAAATGATGTACCCAACGCGTCCGTCGGGATTTTTCATCACGCCTGTTGGCATGGATTTATACTAGCAGAGCGCAGTCAGGTGCGTTGCCAGGCCATCAGATGGTATCTGTAGGTCTTATCTTTGCGTCGCAGACGCAACATCCGAATGTTTATCACCGCGGAGGTGTTTCGGGTGGCCAAGGAGGATGTTACTCACTTAGCATTAATTGGGGCAAAGTTGCCGAAAAGTCTTTGCATGCGGATCCGGAAGATCGCAGTCGAAAATTTCATAGGGTGCGCGACCAGCGCTCCCTATGGGAGTAGCCCCCGAGTGTCTGTTCGAGTCGTAGACTCGAGCGGAGACTTTTAGTGCAAGCATTGCTCAGTTGTTTAGTCCGTAGGACTCAAAAAATTTCGGATGCTGAAATCCTTCCTCCCTATGGGAGTAGCCCCCGAGTCCGTAGTGGAGTCGTGGACTCGACGTAGGACTCGAAGCTCTTGTGTGTGAACGGCCATCGCTCCAGTTTGGAGTAGCCCCCGAGTGTCTGGCGGAGTCGTAGACTCGGGCAGAGACTCGAGTCTTGTATCATGCAACAGTAGTGGGAAAATCGCGTGGGCGTACCGCTGACCCGGAAGTACATCGGGTGCGCGACTAGCGCTCCTGATAGGAGTAGCCCCCGAGTATTTAGTCGAATTGTAGATTCGAGTGAGTATTCTTAGCTGTGTAGCCGAAGTTTGGTGCTAGTATAGTTTTTGATGACGTCAGTGCTGATGATCAATGACCTCAAGCGTCTGCTGCGCCAGAGATGACTTGACTTGACGAAGTGTGGGTCCCACTTCCTGACTTTGAATTGACCGGTCACGCGTGGCATGGGGATGATTACGGCGTTTCCTCGATTTCCGCGCGTAGTGGACGTCGTGGGAACGACGGTTCGTTTTGGTGCTGACACGTGTACGGCCGGATCTGCCGTTGGCGTTAGGTCTTCTCGATGGACGGCCAGCGTGCGTCGTCTTTGCTGTTATAATCCATGGTGAAATCGTGGTATGTCTTTTACCGCAGCAGTTCATCTGTCCATTGCTTCCTTGCGCTCGAGCGATTCTTGCTGCGTGCTGAGATTTCCTTTTGTATTTCCTTTGTCTTCGTCGTTGGCAACGCCACCACCGCCGTAGCGCCATGGGGAAGAAGAAATCCTCATCTGCAGTTGGGACCAGCGCTGCCGGAGGCAAGAAGGGCGTCGCCGCTGCTCGTGTCACCGATGGTGGCTGGCGGCGATCAGAGACGCGGGAGAGCGATCTTCGCAAGCTGCGCGAGCGGAGCCTAATCCCGCAGGACGCGACGGCCGTGAAACTCCCCGGCAATGAGGTAATCCCCCGTCCCCCATCTGGGTACCGGGTTATGTTCGTCGCCTTTGTTTTGCGTGGGTTTTCATATCCAGTCCATGACTTCCTTCGTGGACTGCTCTTCTTCTATGGGGTTCAACTCCATCATCTGTCTCCCAACTCCCTTCTCCACATTGCGTGTTTTATCACTCTTTGCGAGTGTTGGCTTGGCATTGAGCCGCACTTTGGCCTCTTCCGGAAGCTGTATTCCGTGAGGAGGCAGTCTGGTTCGGATGGTGTGTATCCCATTGGGGGTTTCATCATCTCTCTTTGTCCCGATGTCCAATTCTTTTCCTCTCCATGTCCGAATCTGTCCAGTACTGGCGGAGGAAATGGTTTTACATCCGTGACTCCGTGCTGCCTGGGCAAGATTTTGGTCTCGTTCCTTTTGATCCCTCCCAGTTGATTGTGAAGAAGAGGTCCTGGAAAAATCAGATCTTAGACGGTGAGGTGGCGGAGATAGAGGCCTTGTACCGTCGGGTGGAGGAGCTCCAATTGATTCCTGAGAAGGAGGTGAACGGTGTCGACATTATCCGGGTGTTTCTTGAGCGTCGGGTGCAGCCGCTCCAGGAGAGGGCGCATCCGATGTTCCTTTACTCTGGGCGCCGTGATCCGACGAGGGTTTCGAGTGAGAAAATCTCCGAGGTGGAACTTGACAGGGCTCTTCGCGTGCTGTTGAAGTTCAAGGCCGACGAGGAAATCCCGAGGAAGTCGTTGACTCCGCCCTTTTCGTCGACGTTGGCCGTGCCAAAGGTGTAGATTTGCGCATGTAGTACTTCCCTTATGTTTTGTCAGTTGTGTACTTGTGCCCTTTGTTTGCTAACAAAGTTTCTTCTCATCTTGTAGAGCTTCAAAGTGCCAGGCATGGCGCCACCATTGCCCGAAAGGTATCCGAATGCCCCGGATAATGAAGTGGTGGATTCCGTGTCCGAGCTTCCTTCGGCGCGATCTCCGGCGGAGGATGCCGACGAATCGAGTGAAGATCATTCGAGTAAGCGATCACGGAGCTCGAGCGAGTCTTTGGATGCCTCGACTCCTCCGACTCCCAGAAATCCTCGGGGTCTTGAGCGTCATGATGATGTTCAGGGGGGTTCGTCTTCTCCCATTCCTGCCGTTCCTGTGCGAGCTGTTGCTCCGCACCCGCCAGCAAAGCGGAAGAAGGAAGAGAAGAAGGAGGAGAAGAAGGAGGAGAAGAGGGCCCGGAGGGCTTCTCCTATCTTCGACCTGAGCGTGTTGGGCTCGTAAGTGTTCTTGTTGCCACTGTTGTCTGTTGTTCACTTGTTATTTTTGCGCCTGTGTTGATTGGCTTCGTATTCAGGCAATCCTCTGACGGCTCGAGTGATGGAGCGCGCGAGATGATGGGGGAGTCGAACATTGCGTCGCCCCCTCCGCAGGCGGTGGCGACTTCGGGTGGTGCTGCGCCAGTTCCTCTTGTGCAAGAGAGGCTGGTGGTTGCGCCTCAGGATGTCGCAGGCGGGCCTGCGGGTTCGTCTTCGGAGCACGTAAGTTTGTCTGCTTCATGTCACGGGGGGAGCCCCCGAGCGTCTTCGTGTGCTGATGTTGTGTTTGCTTCTGTGTTTTGGGCGTAGCCCCCAAGTCCTGCTCTTACTGCTATTGCCTTTTCCTGCAGCCTTTTGTCCAAGAAGCCAAGCGGCTGGTGGAGGAGCGCCTGACGCTGGAGGCGAAACTTCGGCAGCTTCAAGGTATTCGTATGCCTTGTATTACATTTCTTGCTTATCCTGGTGCTGTGCTTTGACACTTGCCTGTTGTAAATGTAGAGGAGCATAATGACTCTCTTCGTGAGGTTGATGCTCTGAAGAAGAGCCTTGGCCAATTGGAGCAGAAGGCCGAAGCTGCCGCTGAGGCGAAAGAGCGCCTTGAGCTGGAGCTGACGAAAACAGCCGAAGTGAAAGAGCGTCTGCAGCGGGAAGCCGTAGGTCGTGAAAGGGGGGCGGCGGAGAAGCTCATGGCTGCTGCCAAGGCAATTTCGGGTGAGTGCTAGCTTTTGCACTTGCTCCTTTTTCTTCGGGTCTTCTTCTATGTTGCTTTTCTTCATTTTTTTTTTCTGTTTTGTCTCAGATGCCGCAGGCATCGAGTTCGACCGTAGTGCTCTGGAGCACGGGAGTGCTCTGGATGATGCCACTGTGGTGGTCGAAGACCGCTGCAGTACCGTTGTCAACTCCCTTGCCAAGGCGAAGGAGGTCCTTGGTCGCTTCTACCAGGAGTTCTTCCCGAAGGGCGCAACCCTTGAAGATGTGGGTGCTCTGGCAGAGGCTCTGTCGGCCGAAGCGCCTGCAGCGTACAAGCGCAAGCAGAAGGGCATCGGCGCGTCCGTCGGGCTGGCGATGGCCATGGCGGCTGGGGCGGAGCTGAACTTGCCCCAGATCACTTCTCGGATGCCGACGGCTGCGGATGGATCAGAGGTAGCCTTCGCTGCTTACTCCGCTCGCTGCAGACGATATGGGCCCAAGCTCATTGACTTGTTGTCTGAGTACGCGCTGCGGCAGCAGGGCGAGGCCAAAGCTAGGCAGTCTGGCTCTGAGGCGACTCGGTGTCCTACGCCTTAGGCATAGGAGATGTAGGGTAGTATGTAGTTTATTTTTGCTGTAAATATCTTTTGTAGCACCATTCTTGTGCCACGCAGTGGCCTTATTTAATGAATTCCTCCGAGTTGGGCTTTTATCTTTGGCTGAGTATCGGTGTGCCTTCTTTTTCTTCTGCTTTAGGTTCCTTCGGGTGTTGACCCAGTTGGTACTTCATCCGAAAGGCCCTTGCGAGCATCGTTGGATGATACCTCGCAGCTCGCTTTTCTTCGGGATCGTGTACGCAGCTTGGAGAGGGATTTGCTTGGGCTACGCGGTCGTGCTGACGTTTGGAAGTCCAAGGCAGACCGTAGTGCAGCCAGAGAGGAATACTTGATGGCGGAGCTGGGTCGGCTGTCCGAGCAGCTGCAGTGTAAGTTGGTCCTTCTTTCGGGTCGTAGCTTAGTTCTTCGGGTGAGCCTGCTGGCCTTACTCTTGTTCTGTGCTGTTGTCGCAGGTGCGAATCTTGCTCCGAAGGAAGAAAAGGAGCGCATTGCTGTTCGAGTCAATTGCTTGACTCAACAGGACATGGAAGCCGGTGGCTTCTTTTGGATGGATCGCGATCGTGCCATGGTTCTGGCGACGGTGCAGGATCGCGTCTTCCAGGTTTCGCGGGTGCTCCGCCAGGTGCAGACATCACTGTCCTCGGTGTTGCATGTCATGTTTCCGTTGGATGGCGTGCCGACGACCCTTACAGGTCTTCTGGCGAAGTTTCAGAGTGCCAGCAATGTCAAGGAGCTGGTGCGGCAGCAGCTTGTCGCAGGGGTGAAGGCTGCCTTGTCTCTTGTGAGGGTGCATCGCCCTGATGTAGATTTGGCTGCTGTGGCGACTGGGCCACCTCCTCGGCCAGATGGTGGCGAGTGGAATATGCGTCCGCATTACGCGGCTGTAAGGCAGTATGCCGAACAGATTGTAGATTTGTTTGAGCAGCGTGCTCAGGCTATTCTTCAGAATAGGTAGAACCTGAAAATAAACAGATAGATGTAAAATTTGTATATTGCGGCTGGGCGTGTATGTGCCCTTTGTTGTAAAGGTTCGCTTGTTAGCGAGCACGCAGTGCTTTGAATGCCCTTTTCGTTTGCCTGACGTGGTCGGCTACTCAGGTGTACATGTTTTGTCCTCAGTCGATGAAATCGTGAGGTGGGGGGAGCCCCCGAGCATGCATTGCTTTTGATTTAGTACGTGTCCTTTTTGTTTGCCTGACGTGGTCAGCTACTCAGGTATACACGTTTTGTCCTCAGTCGATGAAATCGTGAGGTGGGGGGAGCCCCCGATTGCGTTAGTAGCATGTAATCAAAGTTGCAGAGAAATAGTCACTCGAAGGTTGGGAGCGAGACACTTAGCTTTATTTGTAGCGTAATGGAGAAGGTACATGGTTCGGCTGAGTAGCCTTGGCTGTAAGCCTTATTGAAAGTAAAAGGGGTACATTGCCCATTGCTATGGGTAGAATCGTCGCAGGTGCGAGATGTTCCATGGGTTGGAGTATGCGACTCCAGACTCCACGTGCTTGAGGCGATAGGCGCCACCTGGGATGACCTCGGTGATGGCGTAGGGTCCTTCCCATGGCGACTCGAGTTTGTTCGGTCGCTTTTGCTTGAGTCGCAAGACGAGGTCTCCTTCGACGAAGGACCTTGGGCGCAGCCGGCGGCTGTGATAGTTGCGGAGACTTTGCTGGTACACCGCGGATCTAGCTGCTGCTATATCCCGTGCTTCGTCGAGTGTCTCGACGGCATCTTCGAGTGCGGCCGTGGATTCGGCTTCGCTGTAAGCGACGACTCGTGGAGCCTGGTGACGTACTTCGGCTGGTAGCACCGCCTCAGCTCCGTGTACCATGAAGAATGGTGTGTAACCGGTGGAGCTGTTTGGCGTAGTTCGTAAGCTCCACAGGACAGACGGTAGCTCTTTCGTCCAGTTGCCAGCTTTGTGCTCGAGTGAGCTCGTGAGGCGTTTCTTGATGCCAGCGCCGATTAGGCCGTTGGCCTTTTCCACTTGCCCGTTTGTTTGCGGGTGTGCCACTGAGGCGTACGTGATATTGATCCCGAGGCCTTCGCAGAAGTCCTGGAATTCTACGGAGATGAAGTTTGATCCGTTATCGGTGATGATGCTGTGCGGTACGCCGAATCTGTAGATTATGGATTCGAAGAACTTGACGGCGGTTTTGCCCTTCTGGTTGGTGACTGGCATGGCCTCGATCCACTTGGTGAATTTGTCGACTACGACCAAGAGGAAGACGTGTCCTCCCTTCGAGGATTTTGGCAGTTTGCCGATCATGTCAAGGCCCCATTGAGCGAAAGGCCAAGCTATGGGTATGGGTCGAAGTTCGGACCCAGGTGCGTGTGGTTTGTCGGCGAACCGTTGGCACCCGTTGCATCTTCGGACGATGTCCTTTGCGTCGTTCATTGCCGTTGGCCAATAGAATCCTGCTCGTAGAGCTTTGGCGACAAGGGAGCGGCTGCCTGCATGGTGGCCGCAGATGCCCTCGTGGATATCTTGGAGTATGGCCTTGCCGTCGTCGATGGTGACGCACCGTTGTAGGACGCCTGTAATGCTGCGTTTGTACAGCTCGCCGTTGATGATGGTGAAGGCTTTTGACCGACGAGATATGCGCCGGGCATCTGTCGGGCTGTCTGGCAATTCTCCGTTTATCAGGTACTGGAGGTATGGACGTGTCCAAGTTTCTTCGACTGCCATGACCTGCGTCAGGTTGACCATGGCGACTTCGGTATCCAAATTTTCGGGTCCTTCCTGTCCTTTGGGTAGCGTAGCCCCCGAGTGTTCTGCTTCTTCCGGTGATCCCTTGGGGAATTTCCGCTTGATGGATGGCACGCAGATCTGTTCGAGGAACACACCTGGTGGTACTTTTGCACAAGTCGAGCCGATGTTGGCGAGTCTGTCGGCCTCCTCGTTGCTCTCTCTTCCAACGTGCCGAAGTTCGCAGCCGTCAAATTCTCCTTCGAGTGCGTTGTATAGTGCGCGGTACGCTATCATGTTTTCGGCATGTGCGTCGCACTCATTCATCGTCTGCTGGACGACAAGGTTGGAGTCACCGTAGATGACCAGGCGCGTTGCGCCGCATATTTTTGCCATCCGCATGCCATGGATGAGGGCCTCATATTCGGCCTCGTTGTTGGAGGCTCTGAATTTCATCCGAAGGACGTACTTCATCTTGTCACCTTGCGGGGAGGTCAATATGACTCCTGCCCCTGCGCCGGCTTCGCGTTTGGAGCCATCAAAATGCATTGTCCAGGACTGCGACATGTCTGGGGTGTCAGGCAGCTGTAGCTCCATCCAGTGCACCAGAAAGTCCGGAAGGACTTGAGATTTGATTGCGTGTCGCTTCTCGTAGGTGATGTCCAGTGGTGATAGTTCGATGCCCCACAGGGCCACGCGTCCTGTGGCCTCTGGATTGTTCAGGATGCTGTTTAGGGGTGCCTCGTTGACGACCATCACCTGATGCTCCTGGAAGTAGTGGCTCAGTCGTCGAGCCGTCATGAACACGCCGTAGGCCAGCTTCTGGTAGTGCGGGTACCGCTGTTTTGTTGGAGTGAGAACCTCGCTGAGGTAGTAAATTGGGCGTTGTACCCCATGGGTCCTGCCTTCTTCGGGTCGTTCGACCACAAGTACTGTGCTGACCACCTGGTGCGTGGATGCTATGTACAGCAACAGGGGCTCGCGCTCTTTTGGCGTGACCAAAACGGGCGAGGTGGAGAGGAGCCGCTTGAGGTTTTCGAATGCGTCGTTGGCTTCTGGTGTCCACTCGAACTTGTCTGCTTTGCGCAGCAGTTGGTAAAATGGTAGGGCCTTCTCGCCCATGCGGCTGATGAACCTGCTTAGTGCCGCTACTCGCCCTGCGAGCTTCTGAACGCCCTTGAGGTTTTTCGGCTTCTCCATTGTCATGATAGCTTTGATTTTCTTCGGGTTTGCTTCGATCCCTCGTTGAGAGATGAAGTATCCGAGCAGCTGACCTGAGGGGACACCGAAGGCGCATTTTTCTGGATTGAGCTTGATCCTGTAGCGATCAAGGTTGTCGAACGTCTCACGGAGATCGTCGATAAGTGTTCTTGCCTCCTTGGTTTTGATGACTATGTCGTCGACATAGACTTGGACGTTGCGACCGATCTGGTCCTTGAGGCAGGCCTGCATGCATCGCTGGTACGTGGCACCCGCGTTCTTTAGCCCGAAGGGCATTGTGTTGTAGCAGTATACTCCGAACGGTGTGATGAACGCCGTTTTCTCTTGATCTTCGACCTTGAGTCGAATCTGATTATAGCCTGAGTAGGCGTCGAGGAAGGAGAGTTTCTCACAACCTGCAGTCGAATCGATGATCTGGTCGATCCGAGGGAGAGGGAAGTGGTCCTTAGGGAAGTGTTTGTTCAGTGACGTGAAGTCCACGCACATCCGCAGGATGTCCGTGTCCTTCTTCGGGACCATCACTGTGTTTGCCAGCCACTCGCTTTCCTTGATTTCCCGGATCAAGTCTGCTGCGAGTAATCTGTTGATCTCTTTGCCGATAGCTTCGGCTCGTGGCTCCGACAGTCTTCAGATGGACTGCTTGACTGGTTTGGTGTCTGGGAAGACATTGAGTGCGTGCTCGGCGAATTCCCTGGGAATTCCTGGCATGTCCGCAGGACACCAGGCGAAGATTTCCCAGTGCTCACGGAGGAATTCGACGAGCGCGCTTTCCTATGCGGTGTTGAGGTCGTTGGCGATTAGCGCCGTCTTGGAGGCATCCGTTGGATGGACCTGTACTTTTTTGGTGTTGATGGTGGAGTCGAAAGACATATCAGGTGCGTTCTGCTTGGTGACTGGGGGTAGCCCATTGTCTGTCACTTCGCGGAGCCTTACGAGCTCGTTTTGCATGCCGAAAGACTAGGAGATTTTGTTGAAATCCCTGTCGCATTGGTCCGATCGGGTGAAACTCCCGTGGACTATGATGACGCCCCTTGGTCCTGGCATTTTGAGTAGTAGGTATGCATAGTGTGGGACGGCCAGGAACCTTGCGAATGCTACGCGTCCCAGGATGGCGTGGTATTGCGACGGCCAGTCCACCACTTCGAATTCTAGGCGCTCCTGTCGAAAGTTGTCCGGTGTCCCGAAGATGACGTCGAGCCCTATTTTGCCCAGGGGGAAGATGCCCTTCCCTGGGACAATGCCGTGGAACGTTGTGTCTGATTGTTCCAGGCTGTATTGCGGGATCCGCATAGCTGCTAGAGTGCTTGCGAATATTAGGTTGATGCCGCTGCCGCCGTCCATGAAGACGCGACTCATCTCGAAGCCTCCGATCTGCGCCTCCAGCACCAGGGCAGCATGACCTGGGCGAGGGATCTGAATAGGGTGATCCGCGCGGGTGAATGTGATGCAGGACTCTGATCCGCTGAGGTACTCAGGGATGGCAGGTGGAGTTGTCACGGCCATATTGATTTGGCGGGTGATCTTCTTTTGTACCCTGTTGGTTGGGCGTCCTTTCTGTATCATATTGAGTGCTCCTTTTGGTGGGGGGTATGCGACTCCGGCGTTGTTTTGCGCTGGTGTGGCTGGTTGATGTGGGCCTCCGATAGGCGGCGGTGGAGGAGCTCCGTGTGCTATTTCGCCTGGCGCAAGTGCGTTTCCGAACGCAGGAATTGGAGCTTGTTGCCTCATCTGTACCATGCTTTCGCTGAGTTTCTGGAACTCGCGGCAGTCCTTGAGCATGTGGCTAGCTTTCTTTTTGCCGTCTTGTTTGTCGATGTAGAAGTGGATGGTGCATGGACCCGAAAGTTTGTCGAATGCTGAAGGTCCGTTGTCGCGGTCGCGGCGTTGCCACGACTGCGTTGGTCGTCCGTTGTCACGGAAGTTTCCGCTGCGATATCCTCCGCTGCTGCGGCTGTTGTCGTTACGGCGGTCGGCGTAGCCGGCTGCGACCATGTCGGGTCCGTTGCGGTCCTCGTATACGCGCGGTCTCCTCTTGCTGCGGCGTTCGCGTCTTCGGCCGTAGTCGTCTTCTTCATCTGATAGCGCCCGCTGGATGCAATCTTCGCCATCTGCCCAACTGTTGGCGATTTCCATGAGCTGGTCGAGTGTCTTGGGCTTTACGCGTCCAAGTTTCTCCTTGAAGTCTGGGCGTTTGACGCCGTCCCTGAAGGAGTCGATGGCCCGTTCTTCGGAGATGTGTGCTGCGGAGTTCTTGGTCGTGGACCAGCGTAGTATGTACGAGCGAATAGATTCACCCGTTCTCTGAGTGCAGGCTCGCAACTCTTCGATTGAGGCGGGCCTTTTGCTGGTGCCTTTGAAGTTTCAGATGAAGCTATAAGCGAGCTCCTCCCAGCTTCGGATGGATCCTGATGATAGGCTGCTGAGCCAGACCCGTGCCGCGCCTGTCAGCTGTAGCTGAAGGCATTGCATGGCGGTTTCTTTGCTGCCTCCGTGAAGTTTAACGGATGATAGATGGTCACTGAGCCAGGACTTTGGATCTTGCGTGCCGTTGAACTTCGGAGTATCCGAAGGAAGCTTGAAGTTGCGTGGCATCTGTGTTCGCCGGACGGGTCTGCTGAAGCATCGAGCCCCGCAGAGTTCTCCTTCGTCTTCATCCATCTCAGATTCGGATGAGCATGCGCGTTTGGCACGTGCTTTGTCGATTTTGTGCTGTGTAAGCTTGTCCCTGGCGCCGTAGTCGTGCTTATGGCGGTGCGAGCTCTTCTTTCTTCGAGGAAGATCGTGTTCTTCTTCATCTTCGGATGAGGGAGTGGGGCTCCGGTCGCGCCTGGCCGGAGCTTTCTTCTTCGGCTCCGTAGGAGCGTCTTCGTGGAGCGCAGCTCCGATTAGTCCTAGTCCGGTGAGTGCGGACCTATGCATGGCCCTTTTCGGGTCCCCCTCCGGAGGTGGGTGAGCCGCAAGATACACAGTGGCTGCCATGATCGCGGCTTGTGGCGTCTTCGGGGTGATGTTGCCGTCGGCGTCCATATCCATGAACGATGTGTGGAGGGTTCGGGTCACGTCACGCCGCTCCTTCGGGTCCATGTTTTCTAGCCGAGAGTGATGCTTGTTTCCCTGATTTCCGTTTGTGCTGGAGCCGGGTCCCATGGCGGAGAGCGCAGCTCGTCGCGCACTGGACTCAGAGGCTGCTTTCTTGCGTTTATCGAGCGTCTCCTGCATCTTGACTTGCTTCTTGTGCTCCTCGATGAGGAGGTAGTGGTATGCCATCAGCAGGTCACGTGGGGAGTCCAGAGGTAGGACTATTTCGCCTGCGATGGCGCGGCGTGCTTCGGCCCATCCTTCTTTGCTAAGTTGGATGAGGTGGCCCCTGTTTTCCCCGTTTTCGCCGTTTTGGCCCTGCGGGTTGGGGTTGGGCGGTGGGTTGGGCGTGTCTTCGTCGGTTTGGATGATTGCGGCGCATAGATAGCGCCTGCAGATTGGTTGGCTGCTGCCGCAGCTTTCGGATTCGGAACCGTAGGTCCCTTCATCCGAAGGTGGATCGCACAGATCGGAGTTGCAGCTGCTGCTGTCGAAAAACTCATCTGTTGATGGTGACGTGCGTAGCACAGGGTGTGGAGCCCACGAAGCGGGCCTGATTGATGGTACGGGCACCCGCTCAGGGAGGCGGAGGGTACCAGCTTGTCCCACCTGGAAGCAGAAGCTCCCGAACAGAATTTCGAGTCCGTCGCCTACGGGCTCGAAATCCTTCATGGTGGCCGGCGAGTGGGCGGTGAAGTCGAAAGTGCCGAAGAGGAGGTGATTCTCCGTCGCTGAGGAGTTGTAGATCGATCGGGTCGGAACCGTCACGACCGCACAATCAGCAGCCCCAATTCCCACAGACGGCGCCAATTGACGAGGTTTAATCTCGTCAATGCCCATTGTTATGGACTTGGGTTTTGGAGAAGATGGGGATGCTGGAGATCGTGGCACGGTTAACAGACAAGCAACCAGGGGACACGAGATTTACCCAGGTTCAGGCCCCCGGAGGGAAAACCCTACTCCTGCTTGTCTGCTCTTTGATTACGGCGGAACCGAAAGTTACAGGATGCGCAGATTCGATCTGGCGTGGAGGCGTGTATGAAAAGTATGGATCTGTCCTGCCCGTTGGCCCCTCCTAGCCTTTATATATGAGGAGGCTAGGTCTCAGGTACCGATACGAGTAGGTTACAAGTTGTATTCGAACTCTAGTCTTGCTCTCCAAGGATCCGAAGGCGTCATGGGCCTTGGCCACCCGAAAATCTTCATGGGCCAGCGTATGTCTGCTGTGGGCCTTCCTTGGGCTGGACCAGGTATGCTGAAGTTATGTACCCGTCGGGTATAACCATGTCAGATGACATTATAGTAACCAGTTCCTCAGAGCAAGCCATATCAACTTTACTTCATGATCTCAAGGATTTAGGTGACTTGCACTTCTTCCTTGGAATTGAGGTAAAAAATACTAATGATGGTTTATTGCTCACTCAAGAAAAGTATGCCACTGATTTGCTTGCTAAAGTCGGTATGCGCCACTGTACAACCTCCCCTACACCATTATCTTCCACTGAAAAACTGTCCCTGGTTGAGGGTTCACCTCTTGTCCCTGATGATAGTACACAGTATAGAAGCATTGTGGGTGCCTTACAGTATTTGACATTAACACGACCTGATATTTCCTTCTCAGTAAATAAGGTTTGTCAATATTTACATGCTCCTACTACTGCACACTGGACAACTGCCAAGAGGATTTTGAGATATGTTCAGGGTACACTAAAGGTTGGACTTACTTTCCAGCAGTCTTCCTCTAGTTTGCTTAGTACCTTTTCAGATGCAGATTGGACAGGTTGTCTTGATGATAGAAGATCCACAGGAGGTTTTGCGATATTTCTAGGCCCCAACTTGGTCTCTTGGAGTGCAAGAAAACATGCTACAGTTTCAAGATCTAGTACTGAAGCTGAATACAAAGCTCTAGCAAATGCCACAGCTGAATTGATTTGGGTTGAGGCCCTTCTTGGTGAACTTGGTGTGTCCCTCAAGGTAAAGCCATATCTATGGTGTGATAACTTATGTGCTACCTATTTATCAGCCAATCATGTTTTTCATGCAAGAACCAAACATATTGAGATTGATTACTATTTTGTTCGTGAGAGAGTTGCAAACAAACTGCTAGATATCAAATTCATATCAAGCAAAGATTAAGTTGCAGATGGTTTTACAAAGGCTCTGGCAGTTAAAGATCTATGCGAGTTTAGGCATAATCTCAACCTCTCCCAAGGTTGTAATTAAGGGGGGATGTTAGACATCTTTGTACACAAGGGATGTCACGTGTTGTATTGGATACGGTGTAGTACACCGATCCCCTTTCTATACCCCCTGTATACCCCCTGTATTTCTCTCTCATGTACATGCCTTCGGAGGCTTTATTCCGACACTATATAACACGAAACACGAGACCTCAACAGGTTATCGTTTTCCGCCTAGGATAGATCGACAATATACACAACCCTCCTGAACAAACCAAAGAATCATGGTGAACCAAAAGGCTCGGCCCTGGATAAAAAAGGTGAACCAATGACAAACCAGGACAACCGACTGATAAACAAAGACCAGGAGAGATAAGCAACCGATTAGGTTAGATTAGGGGGTGAATTATACACAGTGAGTTCACTCTCTGTACTTATCTCGGTGAGCTCACTCTCTGTGCTTTATTGGTAAGGAAATCCCTAAACCCTTCTGCGGCCCATTCATAATTTTTTTGTTCATATACAAACATAATTGCATTTAATCGGCTCAAGAGATAGCTTTTATTTTTTAAATCTAAAAATATAGTATTATAATTTTTGTGATGAGAAAATTATGGTAGCATGTTTTAAATAGAACGAATTCCACTTCTTTACTATGTATCTGTGACTGTATTGCCCCATCAAGTGGAGTTTCTAATGAAATATCCCATCTAGGAGACTTTAAACACGGTTTTATCCCACTTTGGCATTTAGCTTGTTTTTCCTAGATAGAACTGTAACATCAATATGGCGCCACAAGATGTGCAAAGATCGAAGGGCCTCACTGACGAGCATGTCCGGACTTCTCTCGTATCCATCCGTTTTATTCCTAATCGTTTAACCAGATACCTTGCTCAATCGACACACGTCAAAAAGTGAGAGTCCAAATCTCGTAAATGGGTAATCTATAAGAATTTTGACTCGACGGAGTATAGTGTCAGAAATAATTTTATCTGTTTTAAATATAAAAATCACTCTTTTAAATATTCCATGTAAGAAAATTATTTTATCTGTTTTATGTTCGTATACTCAATACTCTATAGAATATGTCCACTCATGTTGAAAAAAGGTTAATGTATCATAAAATTAATGTTTTTATATCATAAAACTAAATTTGTTGTGTTCATGCATGTATGAAAAATATTGTGTGTATTTTTAAAGAACTCATGTATTTGCAAAAAAAATGAAATAAAAATAATAAAAAAGGCAGCATAAATGGGAAAAAAAGAAATATGAAAACGAAATAAAAACCAAAATAAAACAGGGGAAAAACAACCCGAACCCGTCATGTGAAAATATCGTAACAGAGATATAGAAATGAGTCGGATTGTTAGCGCCTTTGCTCGGTGCAGGGAGATCACAAAGATTGGAGAATGTGGCAAAAATTGTCCTAACAATGCTCTATACTTCCTCCGTCCCTAAGTATGTGACATAACTTTATCTAGAAATCTACCTACGCACTAAAACATACTCCATCCGTCTCAAAATAGATGTCTTAGATTATATAAATAATGAATCTAACACTATTTAGTATATAGATTCATCTAAATTTTGATAAACCTGCGACGTCTAGACAAATAAGGTTAGTAATCAAGGTGTCATGAGAAAAAGGATGATCGTGCGACCCCCCCCCCCCACACACCCCACATGATATGGAAAAAGTGATGTATATAGTCATTATTAATAAGAGAAAAGCGTATGTAAAAGTGAGGTATAAGAGAACAATGAATAAATTAAATAAAACTGAATACAAAAAATAAGTATCGCGTATGTAAAAAAGATTTGAAACTTTATAAAAAGCATTCTTAGGGATTAGCGGATATACCACTAGCATTATAAAGGGGTAAGGTAAAGATTATTATCATGAACATTCTTAACTATGTATGTGTGGGAGAAACTCCATATTTGGACAAAGAGGCAACAACCACTGCTCAAATCATCCTCATAACCACAGCAGACAGCAATCAACATCAATTGAATTACTGCGCTATTAAGGGACATAATCCCGCATGACGTATCCCATGGCATGGATAGTGTTTTGTGAGTTTCCTCGATTCCCATGTTGATACATAAGGGGTGCCAACAACTTTATAGTCACTATAAGTGCTAATATCCCTCTGTCTACCAACAAGTAGCTCCATACATTAAGTCCCCACAAGAGGCAAATATTGAAGGGGTCGACTTGTTCCAACATCAAGATGTAGACAATGTAACACATGGTCACAACGATGAATATCGTAATAAACTTTATCTTATTTCAGTCTCATGCTAGGGTTTCTTCATCTCCCCAAAAACTAATGATCTACTTAGACATGGAGGCAAACAACATCATGGCAATGGTAATGGAAACGATTATCAATGAATAGTACTTGTATAAATCCACAACTAGTGCAAGGATTACAACAAGATCTAGATGGGATGGATGGAGATGATGGTGGTGATGAAGATGAAGTGGTTGATGAAGATGGAGATCGATGCCTTGGCCTCCCAGATCTGCGTAGGGAAAAGATGGATCCCTAGGGTAAGTTCCCCCTCTAGATCCCTTCCGGAGGTTAGGTTTCGGCATTTTCTAGGTGTTCTTTATGTCGTCTCTCCGAACCAGTTGCACGGGGTGAAACTATTTGAGGAGGCGGAGGCGACACTAACTATACGATGGTGGCCCGTATAGTTGGTCGTCAATCCTTTTTCCTCCTTTGCTTGCTTCGGGTTTTCTTATGGTATTATTAATATTTCCCAAATAAGCGATTTACGTAGTTTTTGGCTCCTTTTCTCTCCAGTACAATTGCTCCAAGAATTGTGTCCATTGGATCCATCATCTGATCTGATCCTGGTTAAAATAAACATAAAAAGTGCATGCAAACACCATAAAATACCAAAATCCTACATCTACAATGCAAAATAATAATCCAAAACATGGTGTAAATATGCACTCATCACCTGCAGCAAAACACAAGGCTGAAAGAGGCAAGGCCTTTTGATGGAGGGAAAGGAAACATTGGTAAAATCTGTGCTGCAGGCAGTGTCAACATATCCGATGGGATGCTTCAGGATATTTAGGAAAACATGCTCTTAACTCACCTTGATAGGCTCCAATTTCTGGTGGGGAGCGATGGACGGACAGAGGAAAGTACACTGGATAAGCTAAGAGAGGATGTGTGTATCAAAGTGTCATGGTGGTATGGGTTTCAGAAACTTTGAGGCTTTCAATCAGGCTTTGCTAGCTAAACAAGCATGAAGGATTTTAACAAACCCTGAAACCTTAGTTGCACGTGTTCTTCATGCTAGATACTTTGAGAAAGAGGGTATTCTGTAAGCAAAATGTCCACAAAATGCCTCTTTCACTTGGAGGAGCGTTGTGCACGAAAGATAATTGCTCAAGGAAGGATTAATTTGGAGAGTTGGGGATGGCAAGAGTATCAATATTTGGGACCATAATTGGATACCAATATCGGGGCTTAAGAGACCACTGGGTATTGTTCCCGAAAAGGAAGTCAATCATGTGGAGGATCTGTTGCTAGGCGATGGTAGAGGATGGAATGAAGCTAAACTGACCCGGCTATTTTTTGATGGAGATGTCACAGATATCTAGCATGGAATTACACCAAAAATAGGATTTTCAATGTGCGGTCGGCATACCACCTGAAGATGAAGATCCGGGAGGTCCAAGATGATAGGGCGAGCTCTTCCACATCATGTAGAAATCATAAGGGGTGGCTGGCACCATGGGCGATGGATGTCCTAGGGAAGGCAAAAATCCATGTCTAGCATCTGATCCAAAACGGCCTAGGCGTGTGCGGTGACCCAGCATACCAATGCATTATGTAGTACACTATAGTCATTGACATTACACCAATGAAACACCATTCACTAGTATTACATCCCTCAGACTGGTACAACAGAAATACAGCAGGTCCAAGACATGACTATAGGTTACAACTCAACTCTTTACAAAAGATACAGAGAACACTCTAGGTTAAAGAGAGAGAAAGAAACTTCTTACAAAGAAGAACCAGAAATAATAAACTCATAACTATCATACTAATAGACTAGTATTTAAACTATTGGGCTTGCATTGCTGCTATTGCAATACTCTATAGAAATAGGTTCTATGGCTAGAGATTATACTTCTATCTAATCAGCAACTTCATCTTCACTTTAGTTGATGTATATGTTGACTTCCTTGACTTTATTGAAGACTTTGATCTGTTGATGACGATTCCCTTGAGCATAAGTTGATGTAGACATCGTTTGTATTGGCTTTAGAATCTAGCAAGGGTTAAGAAGATACGTTGCGTACGAGCGTACTCAGCAAGTTCACTAAAAAGGAGTGTTTGATGCACTAGATACAACCACAGACCGTAGGTCGTAGGCTATGTAGGTTTTGGAAAACATTTCTTCAAAGGTTGCTTTTATTCTCAAAAGCTATGTCCGTCAGTCTTCACGGGTTTACCAGAACTTTCATGGAGTTCCTTTTTTGTCGCGTTCGTAGGCTCCTTCCCAGAACATGGAGTAACAAGTTATAGTTCTTACACTCTACAGAGGTGCGTTGCTTTTCCTATAAGAGACCTTAGCTTTGTTGCACATCCGAGTTGCAAGCTCATTCACACTTCCATGGTATGAGGCCCAGACTAAGATCCAAGCCAATCACTGCCCTCTTTGCGACCCCGCATGTCTACATGATCCTTCGGGGCTGACTACATCTCTGTGAATCCCCCTTTTGGGCAAGCTACAATTCTTATGAGTTCCCAAAGACTCTATGAGATGGTTGTGCCCCTCGCAAGCTCCATAAAAGTCTGACTATAACTCCGGCAACCACTCACAGATAATCTAGACACCAAAATCGTGGGGCCTAAGGGTGCCCACCCATATGCTGGATCCTCGCAAGAAAACATAGCGTCACGTTAAGGTCGTCTTGCCTACATGTGAAAGGAAGAAGATCCAGCTAACTTCTCCGTCCCATTCCAAATCTCATGGTTAAGGCGTGATATACGATGCAAGAATCATTGGCGACATTGATTGTTAAGTCCTAAATAATATGTTCCTTTACCACTGGAACTTTCATAGTAGTTTATTACCTCTTATAAATAACCTATAATCATATTATTATGAAAATAGTGTTTTCTGACCTTTTTGAAATGCAGGTGATGACAATAATGGATTTGCAAATACTTTACAGAAAATAATCAAAGGACATGAGCAAGTGTGAATTTGCCTTTTGTGATTGCAAGATTATGCACTCACGGTCTTCGGGACACGAGAAAATCTAACATCTGAAATCGACATCATTGGTCAGGTAAGTACTAATGTTTAAATAAGCAATATGCTATGAAGCATAAGTAATGTAATGCATTTTGTAAAACTCTCGAAATGAGTCCCCAATACTTTTAAGTGAAGTGAACTTAGGTGATTCCTTTAAGAGTTGGTTTATGTTTAAATTTTACTTCACAAATAAATTTATTTATGAGGAACTTAAGTTTTAACACACAAAATATAATAATAGAGCATAAAACAATCTAAGATTGAGTTTAACTTCCTTCTAGTGATTAGGATGAAAGTCTAAGTGTTGGGTTGTTAAGAGTTGAAGAAACTATTATCAAGTTTGTTGTTTGAAGTGGCAAAAATGATAACCTTCAAAGAAAAGGTTTCTTTTCTAAGAGTTAAACAATCTTTATGGTTAATAGAATGTGGTCGATGTATCTTGGTGTTTGTTTGATTAGTTTGGTCTTGAGATTCTTTAGGTCTTAACTGAAACAGACCAAAGTGAACTATAAAATACATAATTGAGCCTTTAACATGGTGTTACAATCTTGTAGACTAAAGTTAACTTTAAAGACATAACTGAACTTAAGGTGTAATGCCTATGATATTTGTATTTTTAGGGTATAAAGTCATGTTAAATATTATTTAGATATTAAGACCATTCCCCCTTAATATTAGTGAACGATGTATAAAGTTATCTTTAAAGTTTGTGGTTTTGAATTTTGATTTAAGGTTTAAAAATAGTATTATAAAGTTAATAGTTTACACTTAAGTTTTAGTATAAACCTTATTTATGGTTTAGAACTTTAGTAATTAGATTTTAAGGTTTTAATATTTCTAAAGAAATATAATTATTTCTTACTTAAGAAATGTTTTTAAAGAAGTTTCAAAATGGGTAATAGATAAGGATTTATTACTTTTAAAACTTAAAAAACTTTTTAATAATATATTTAATATTTTCTAGTATATTTATTCAAGATCTTAAAATTGAATTTTATTTATTTTATGTATTATCTTTATTTTATAAAATTCCGCAAAGTATTAAATGTCTTTGAATATTTGTTTCAAGTTTTATTTCTAAAAAAATAAGTTAGTATTTTTATAAAGTAGTGGATTTATTTATTTTTATTGATTTCTAGGAGTTTTCCTTATTTTATGAAATTTCACTTAGGATTTAATGGTGTTAGTATTTATTGCATTTTATTTAACTTAAACAAGTAAGATTATATTTTTATTAGGTAGATCTTATTTTTGTGATGATTTTGATATATTATATATATCTTTAGGATCTTTCTATAATTTTATAGAGTTTAAAATAGTTATAGGGTCATTTTGGTAATTTTTCTTTTTTTCTTTTTATTCACTTGGGCCTGGCCCTTTGGGCTGGCCCGACCCAACCTAGTGGGTTGGAGTCAAATTCACCCGGCTGCCACTAGATCGACCCACCAGCCCAGTGCGTTCTCTCTCTCGAGCTCGTTCAACCTCACCCGCTCGTTCCTCTCTCTGGCGACCGAGAGTTCCTTGTCGCCGACGCTCGATTCCGACCATCTTTGGCCGCCGTGTCCATCGCCACGGTGTAGGACGACATGGTCGACGCTGCTTCTTGTTACTGTCCAGCTCGATTAGGCACTAGCTCCCTCTACTAGTTGTGCTTACCCCACCCTATGGCTAGGGTTTGGGGCTCCGCCACGCCCTCGACGCTCTGGTGATCCCTCGACGGTGTTGATGATGTTCTCCTTCCGTGGCTGCTGGATCGGGTCACAGTGCCCCTTCGGGGTGTTCCCCATGCCGACGCTCCTCTCTGCTTCCTCTTCGATAACCTTGTGAGGACCTCGAGTCAAGTGGTGGTCTTCCTCTTCCTCTCTTTATTCCTCCTGTAGTTCATCCCTAAGGATTTCTTCCAGAGAGTACTATGGCCTATTCTAGGGTTCCCCTATTATTCAACACTACATATGTCTTGTGTCTTGATTGATCTAGAATTGATGAACTCCAGTGCTACCTTTACTTCTAAATTGTGATCTTGTTCAGGTCTGATGTTCTTCAGTAAATTACTAACTAGGGTTATTCGTATACTAAAAGAAATATGATGTTTTGCTATAGAATGATGTGGATGTGGATCCTAAGTATTGTCCATGTGAAAATAGAATTCTATATATGTACTTGATTCTTAGGAACAATGCCTGATGATCCACTGTATAATTACTGCTGTTAGATTGGTATATGGTTGGTGGGTAAATTGATGGCAATGTGGTGCTCCTATTACACTTTTGGGGTTGTTAGCAGACCATAAAGCAATTGGTCTTGCTAAAAAGAATGTTACCAAATTGGTAGCTGGCTAAGATGATAATATTCTATGCTTGATTTATTGAACATTTGGTTCAAGGATGATCTAGAGTCTGTACTGAACTAAATTTAACTATCCATGTTGACAACTAGTGTTAAAATGATTCCTGGAAGAAAGTATTCAGGAAAATGATCTAAGTAAACCCTATGGATTTATTACAGAAATTAAGTGATGTTCTTGGAATTTAATTAAAATACGTGTAAGCTATGCATTGGCACTGCCAATCTGATCTTGTGGTGGCAATTCATATTGTTTTTTATAAGTTATGGATTCAGTAATGTTCAACTGAATTTTATGCCTGTCAATATGACAGTAATGTCACACGGAAATGATTCCTAGATAAATAGCTAGGAAAATGATCTATAATTAGTGATGGTTGCTTGCAGATAGTTTTGAATGAGATATTGATGATCATATCATGCCATGGCATGATCTTGGACAAATATGAATTAGAATACATAAAGTAGATTTATTTATCTACTTAATTGCTTGATATCTAAAGAAGAATTGAGTTCCTCTTCATATGGTCAGAGAACTGTTATCCATATTTGATTCCTGGATTATCCTCTAGGAAAATGATAGAAATTATTTTGTTTGAATAACTTGAGGCTAGCTAATGAAGAATAATTTGAATGATGGCTTCTGCTGGCTTGGGATGCTACTATGGTGCCTCCAACCTAGGAGTGTGCATAGTGGTAGCCCAGGTAGCATGACTTGCTATTGTAGCAACAGTGAGGTAGTTGATGTTGGTGTCCAAAAGATAGAAATCCAGATCATGATGCAAAAGGCTGAAGTTATTTGGGTTGGCTAAAACTGTTAAGTTTACCATTGTGGTGCCTCCCCTAGGAGTGTGCACAGTGGTAAACATCTCATATGTTGACTACTGAATTTCTTGGTTTGTCTTGTGATGGAAAGGCTGAGGCCAAATCCTTCTAAGATAAGAACAAATACTTTGTTGGCCTTTAACAGCTCTAGAATGAACTAGTGTAGCACTTCTACACTAAACTGAGATTTCCCTATCATCCAAAACTATTTTGGGAAAAATAGAATAAGAATTGATATGAAATACTTAGACTGGCTTAGAGATGAATAGCAACCTGATATTGATCAGTATATGCTGATGCTTGATGTGTTATAAGTTGATATTGAGTATCTCTTTGTGGTGCTTTTGGTTTTGATCTAGTTGGCCTTCTCCTCCCTGATATGCTACTGAACTCCTTGTTGCCCACCTGTCCTACTTCTCCTTGTGCTGCTTGAGCTTGCTTAGGTTACCAGGTTGATTTGCTGGCTGATTTGTTTAGATTGGTGTGGTGGATTTGTAGTGAAACTAGTGATAACTAGTGATATCTTGTGGTGCTCTGGAGATAGAGAGATATGGCTGTGGATTGTGAACATCCTTTGATGGTTCCTGGGAATAGAGAGAGAAGATGTGTGTACAGGGAAAACCCTCCTGTGGTAGTCGTGGCTTCCTTTTCTACTTTGATTGCTTCTCTGTTGGCTCGACAACACACACACATGCAACTGTGTATGAGCTACTTGCTGTGTCAAGTGGATCAGATCAAGTGAAACTAGATCTTTTGCTGGGTATTACTGTTTTGACTATTATCTTTTACTAGTTTGGTGAAACTTGCCCATGTTTGCCTATGATGTGGTTCTGAGGCCAGATTTGAAATAATAACAGATACTAATCCATTTGTCCCTCATTTTACTCTGCTCAATGATGTAAATAGCGACACATTTCATTGGCAAACTGAGAGCAAAACTAATTAACACTAACTTTGTTTCCTTTTATATTCTATTTTGTTTACTTTATGCTTTTGCAGGAACAAAATCAGAAAATGAGAAGATGTGAAAATGAAGATTAGTTTTAGGATTTTCTTTTTATCCAATTTTGTAATTTTATTTTCTGTCTGTAAATAATGTAAAGCTATTGTAATACATTAGTTTATCTCATTAATATTATTGTAACCTTTCCTTTTTATTCCTTTATTATAAAGGAACGATGTGATATATATATATATATATATATATATATATATATATATATTCTTGTAACTTAGAATTCCTTTATTTGTTTCATTGTTGTAATTCACTTTTCATTTTCTTTATTATATTCATTTTATTTCATTGCAATTTACCTTTATTCTTTTATTGTAAAAGAACAGTGTAATAATACATGTATATATTTTAATAAAGAATTCTTTTCATATTATTTTTGTATTCAATTTATTTATTTCACTACTTAATTCTTTTTAACTTACATATTGTTTATAATTATTTATAATTCAATTTTAAATTCCTTTACAATTCAAATATCTCTTTTTAATATTCAAATTTGAATTGCTTTCCCTTAAACACAAAAATACAGTAGAGGTCATGCCGAAATCTGTCGCACTTGCTCGGATGTTTTCATCAGAACAAGAGAGATCTCGAACCCTCTACAGCTTCTTTAGTTTTACGCAAAAATTTACCGGATTTTCTTATTCATGAATGAATGCACAAACATGTATCTTGTCTATCTCGAGGTGCTAATCCTGGGATGTTACAGACGTGGGCGCCGAACTGCAGCGAAGGAACATCATCCAGGAGGTGAGAGACGCATAGTGTGCGACAGGGAATAGTCGATGGTGCATCGTGTTTGGCTTTTCCCACATACGATATCGACTTGGGAACTGCTACGTGAGCAGACCAATGTACAGGTTGACAGGCCAAGGCCTCCCGATCACAGGCCACGCGAGCTACGGGGATGGATTTTAGACTGGATGGGGAAATTGGGCGACAAGGAAAGGGCCTTAGCGGTGATGTTTATCTATCAATTGTGACTTGCTCGGAATGATACCAGGGAAGAGAGGCGCATTGAGGATCCAATGAATATTGTTCAACGAACTATTTTTCTGGTCGACGAATGGGCTAATCGTATGGGGCCCAGAGTACTGGCGCCATCCTCCGGAGGGCTGGCACAAGATAAATGTCGATGGAGCTTTTCGTTCGGAAACTGATACTAGGGGATGCGGTGTGGTTATTCGTAATCACTATGGAGGCTTCGTGACTGGATCATGCCATTTTTTAACATTGGTCTCTGACCCAGAACGAGAGGAACCGTTGGCGTGTAAAAGGGGGCTTCAGCTGGCTAAGGAAATTGGCTCTGAAAAGATCATTTTGGAAACGGATTGCATGGGAGCAGTTTCAAAACTAGAAGACGTGGAAAAAGACAGGTCCCTTCAGGGGCCCCCTGGTGGAGAAAATAAAATTGCTGCTTTGGAGCTTTGCTGGAGAATCAAGCATGTGCGTCGTTCTTGTAATAGTGTGGCGTATAAGTTAGCTAAAGTAGGCTGTGAGAAAACTTGTGTAAGACTTTGTTGGGGTCCCCACCAGATTTGCTTGTGCCCCTGTTGGCTGCTGATAGCGGCAGGGAGAAATATATCGCAGCTCTAATCTAAAAAAAATCAATATATATCGCGTCATCGGTTCCATATCCAACCAATCAGTGTTTATAACTATATATAGCAACATCAGTCACTATCTGATCCATATACAACCGACCAGTCACTACATGAAAGAACTAAGGCGCCGACGGCCGGCCGGCTACGCCGACGGTCAAAGGTCGGGGCCGTCGGCGTAGCTGCCTTCTCTGGCCACCGACCAGCCCGGCCGTCGGCGTAGATACAGCCGTCGGCGTAGATGACGGTGCCGAGGGTAGCCCTCGGCGTAGTGTGGCCGTCGGCGTAGTAGCGAGGTCTGTGCCGACGGTGGCCCTCGGCGTAGATATAGCCCTCGGTGTAGCCCCAGTTCAGACACGATGACAGAAACGGCGTTATACAGCCAAACTGTGCCGACGGCCAGGCCGTCGGCATAGGCCTCCAGATTTTTTTCCTTTTTCATTAGCTCGTTGAAAATTTTTGTTTGGTCTGTGCCGACGGCCAGGCCGTCGGCATAGGCCTCCAGATTTTTTTCCTTTTTCATTATTTTTTGAAAAATCATAACTAAATCATTCTAATTCAAAAAAATACAAATAATATATCAAAATTTGCAGAAAAAAAATCTATCTATGTACACTCAAATATTACACATTTATAAACAAAAATTAAGTAAAATATAAAACATTATATATAGTTTAAAACGGACATTATAAATTTAAAAACGATTCAAACAATGCGAGACCTTCTTGGTGTCATATTATGTGACATAGTTAGAAGGAAAAATATCAAACTTGGTATATTGATTATGTCTCAAAAAACCTTCACAAAATGACCTATCTCGTTCGAGGTTTCTTGACTTTTGGGTCAAATGACCAATATTATGGCTAGAATGAAGGCATAGTTTGTGATAATGTGTCCATATTATGCATAAGTATGCATCATGGGATGGCGACCAATGTTTTAGGAGGAAGTTTTCCTTTTCGTCGCACAAAAAAGCCGTTTTCCATTTTCCGAGTGCAAAAAACGGACGGTTTTGTGAAGCAACCACCAAATGGCTAATTCAAAATGCTACCGTCACATTTTTCAAAAATACTAGACCACCTTACATGAATAATTTCATAACAGGGGATCTCAAACATTTCCGTCTATCCCTGGTGAAAAAGACAAATTCCTGCCGAATCGGCAGGAAGTGGGTCAGATATGAACTACAGATACATGATCGGATGCTCATGATTTTTTACAAAAATCATTTTTAGGTTCAAAATATGTTCTTTCATCATAGATCCACTTCAAGTTTAGCGAGTCTCAGCCCCGAGCTAAGAATCTTCATGCCCACTCTTCGAAAAAGTATAACGATGGTTTAAAACGGACATTATAAATTCAAAAACGATCCAAACAACATGAAACCTTCGCGTGGTGTCATATTATGTGACATAATTAGTAGTAAAAATATCAAACTTGGTATATTGATTATGTCTCAAAAAAACCTTCACAAAATGACCTATCTCGTTCGAGGTTTCTTGACTTTTGGGTCAAATGACCAATGTTATGGCTAGAATGAAGGCATAGTTTGTGATAATGTGTCCATATTATGCATAAGTATGCATCATGGGATGACGAACAATGTTTCAGGAGGAAGTTTTCCTTTTCGTCGCACCAAAAAGCTGTTTTTCCATTTTCCGAGTGCAAAAAACGGACGGTTTTGTGAAGCAACCACCAAATGGCTAATTCAAAATGCTACCGTCACATTTTTCAAAAATACTAGACCACCTTGCATGGATAATTTCATAACAGGGGGATCTCAAACATTTCCGTCTATCCCTGATGAAAAAGACAAATTTCTGCCGAATCGGTAGGAAGTGGGTCAGATATGAACTACAGGTACATGATTGGATGCTCATGATTTTTTACAAAAATCATTTTTAGGTTCAAAATATGTTGTTTCATCATAGATCCACTTCAAGTTTAGCGAGTCTCAACCCTGAGCTAAGAATCTTCATGCCCACCGTTCGACAAAGTATAACAATGGTTTAAAACGGGCATTATAAATTCAAAAACGATCCAAACAACATGAAACCTTCGCGTGGTGTCATATTATGTGACATAGTTAGAAGGAAAAATATCAAACTTGGTATATTGATTATGTCTCAACAAAACCTTCACAAAATGACCTATCTCGTTCGAGGTTTCTTGACTTTTGGGTCAAATGACCAATGTTATGGCTAGAATGAAGACATAGTTTATGATAATGTGTCCATATTATGCATAAGTATGCATCATGGGATGACGAACAATGTTTTAGGAGGAAGTTTTCCTTTTTGTCGCACCAAAAAGCCGTTTTCCATTTTCCGAGTGCAAAAAACGGACGGTTTTGTGAAGCAACCACCAAATGGCTAATTCAAAATGCTACCGTCACATTTTTCAAAAATACTAGACCACCTTACATGGATAATTTCATAACAGGGGGATCTCAAACATTTCCGTCTATCCCTGGTGAAAAAGACAAATTCCTGCCGAATCGGTAGGAAGTGGGTCAGATATGAACTACAGGTACATGATCGGATGCTCATGATTTTTTACAAAAATTACTTTTAGGTTCAAAATATGTTGTTTCATTATAGATCCACTTTAAGTTTAGCGAGTCTCAGCCCCGAGCTAAGAATCTTCATGCCCACCCTTCGACAAAGTTTAACGATAGTTTAAAACGGGCATCATAAATTCAAAAACGATCCAAACAACGTGAAACCTTCGCGTGGTGTCATATTATGTGACATAGTTAGAAGGAAACATATCAAACTTGGTATATTGATTATGTCTCAAAAAACCCTTCACAAAATGACCTATCTCGTTCGAGGTTTCTTGACTTTCGGGTCAAATGATCAATGTTATGGCTAGAATGAATGCATACTTTGTGATAATGTGTCCATATTATGCATAAGTTTGCATCATGGGATGACGAACAATGTTTCAGGAGGAAGTTTTCCTTTTCGTCGCACAAAAAAGCCGTTTTCCATTTACCGAGTGCAAAAAACGGACGGTTTTGTGAAGCAACCACCAAATGGCTAATTCAAAATGCTACCGTCATATTTTTCAAAAATACTAGACCACCTTACATGGATAATTTCATAACAGGGGTATCTCAAACATTTTTGTCTATCCCTGATGAAAAAGACAAATTCCTGCAGAATCGGTAGGAAGTGGGTCAGATATAAACTACAGGTACATGATCGGATGCTCATGATTTTTTACAAAAATCAATTTTAGGTTCGAAATATGTTGTTTCATAATAGATCCACTTCAATTTTAGCGAGTCTCAGACCCGAGTTGAGAATCTTCATGTCCGCCCTTCGACAAAGTTTAACGATAGTTTAAAACGGGCATCATAAATTCAAAAACGATCCAAACAACGTGAAACCTTCGCGTGGTGTCATATTATGTGACATAGTTAGAAGGAAAAATATCAAACTTGGTATATTGATTATGTCTCAAAAAACCCTTCAAAAAATGACCTATCTCGTTCGAGGTTTCTTGACTTTCGGGTCAAATGACCAATGTTATGGCTAGAATGAATGCATATTTTGTGATAATGTGTCCATATTATGCATAAGTATGCATCATGGGATGACGAACAATGTTTCAAGAGGAAGTTTTCCTTTTCGTCGCACCAAAAAGTCGTTTTCCATTTACCGAGTGAAAAAACGGACGGTTTTGTGAAGCAACTACCAAATGACTAATTCAAAATACTACCGTCACATTTTTCAAAAATACTAGACCACCTTACATGGATAATTTCATAACACGGAGATCTTAAACATTTCCGTCTATCCCTGGTGAAAAGGACAAATTCCTGCCGAATCGGCAGGAAGTAGGTCAGATATGAACTACAGGTACATGATCGGATGCTCATGATTTTTTACAAAAATCATTTTTAGGTTCAAAATATGTTGTTTCATCGTAGATCCACTTCAAGTTTTGCGAGTCTCAGTCCCGAGCTAAGAATATTTATGCGTGCCGTTTTAAACGGGCAAATAAAATTATGATAAGAATCACGACATAGTTTGTGATAAGTTGATATTGATATCATATTTGGATTCCTCTCATTTTTTAATCAATTTAGACATATTATTTGCCGAATTCCGATTTACAGATTTAAAGATATTAATTATTCCATATTAAATAAAAAATACAAAAAAATAAAATCATTATATTTTTATTTGAATTCAATAATATTTTTACTTATTCATTGTTGTTTACTTAAATAATTGCTTGTAATTTCAAAAATACAACCATATGACATGATGATATAAGAGTTAATAGGAATGATATCATAGTATTGACAACAATGAGTAAATTGCTTTGCGGGAAGAGATTCTGAAGGAACGAGGAAGTTAAGCGTGCTAGAGCTGGAGTTGTGCTAGGATGGATGACCGAACGGGAACTTTGACTAAGACTGCAATTTAATCAATTATTAACTGTAAATAGTGTTAAATGATTAAAGCGGGAGATTAAGGAGTCAAATAATTCAAAGATTAAAAAAAATAAAAAAATAAAAAAAAAATATTTTAGGCTATGCCGACGGCCTGGCCATCGGCGTAGATCCATTCCTGTGCCAACGGCTTGGCCGTCGGCGTAGCTCCAGGCTGAACCGTTAGTCAAGACGGCCGTTGACCGACACGCGGGACCCGCTGGAAGACGCTGTGCCGAGGGGGAGGGGCTGTGCCAACGGCCACGGAGCTATGCCGACGAGGAGGTACGCCGAGGGGGCTACGCCGACGGCCACCGTCGGCACAGCCTGTGCTGATGGCAATTTGGCGTTGTGCCGACGGCAGCCGGCCGTCGACGTAGCAAATATTTCCTGTAGTGAGTGCGTGGAAACTATGACCATAATATTTTAGAATCTACGCGCGCTTCTTTAACTAGTATAGTAAGAACATGTATAATGCTAGGAAAAACATGACACATCATCCCACGTGTAGAGGTGGAGCCATATATATTAGTCCTAATTAAGTAGAGTGTGATGACTCCTGAGAGGGAACCTCCTACAGCATAGCCATGCATAAGCATCTCCAGGAACCGCGGCCCGTCAGACCTCAAACGGGCCATGTCGAGCAACACCATGGTGTTGGCTACACCCAGACAGCCCGTGATCAGTGCAAGTATGCAGGAGATCATCAGTCTCTGGTAGACGGCTTCGTGCTGGTCACTACAGGACCAGTAATGTTATTATATGTTGATCTAAATTTTATAAAGTATAGGCCAACTTCTGACGAGTTAAGCGAGGCCCGTCGCCGGAAGCTTGGGCCGAGTACGGTATGGTACGGATCGTCGAAGACCTAGGTTTTCACCGATACATAAACCCCTTATAAGCCGTGGGATGAGTTGCATCTATGAAATCCTCGGCGTTTATAAACACTCCTCGATATAGTGAAGTTTCGCTGGCTGGCGCCCTTGGTTTTTTCCTCTCTTTGTTGGAGAGGTTTTTCCACGTTAAATCTGTGTCCCCTTGCCGTGTTTTTCGTTTTCGTTCTTCGTTATCTTCTTGTCGTAATTGTAACAAGTACTACACTTACGTAAAAGACTTAGGGAAGAAACTTACGGACGTGGTCATGGCTTCAGGAGATTGGCCTAGGCACACACGGTTGCTCCGAGAATTCAGCAGAGAACAAAAAGAAGCACGCCACGTTCGTCCGTAAGTCACTTCCTGTAACAATTCGGTCATAATCTTAGCATTATTGCTGCAAGACTGGCTGTAGCGGTGGTCGATCATGACCCCAAACATGGCGCCGACGGAGCCCCACTGCAAGGCAGCCAACCGGTGGCGGACCTAGAAACTTATGGAAGCCTGGCCGAACAAGCTTAAGTTGTGATTTTTTTAACACAATCTCTATAAAAATCTATAAAACGCAAGCTTTGTGTCGTCGACAAGCCTGGGCGGTTACCCGGGCTGAGGGATGGTAGGTCCGCCCATGCAGCCAACACCTGTATATATGCGCCGCAAATGCCACAAGGTTATTAGTGTATAAACCTAGTCTACGTACAGTACTACAATGCAAGGAGAATTATACTAGCTACTCCTATACGTACTGACTCAAAGAAGACGAAAGGGCACTACAGGAATAGGAAGCTACGCCGACGGCCGGTCGCTACGCCGGCGGCCAAACGTCCGGGCCGTCGGCATAGCCATCGTCCAGGCTAGCCCCGCCAAGCAGCCGTCAGCGTAGAATTGCTCTCAGCATATCCTATGCTACGCCGACGGCGGCCCTCGGCGTAGCTATTTTTTTTATTTTACTTCATTAAACTTTGAAAAATCATAACTAAATCATTTTAATTCGCAAAAATACAAATAATATATCAAAATTTGCAGAACAATAAGATCTATTTATCTACACTCAAATATTACACATTTGTAAATAAAAATTAAGTGAAACATAAAACATTATATATAGTTTAAAACGGGCATAAAAAATTCAAAAACGATCGAAACAATGCGAATCCTTCGCGTGGTGTCATATTATGTGACATAGTTATAAGAAAAAAATATCAAACTTAGTATATTGAATATGTCTCAATTTTTTTTCATAAAATGACCTATCTCATTCGAGGTTTCTTGGTTTTCGGGTCAAATGACCAATGTTATGGCTAGAATCAAGGCATAGTTTGTGATAATGTGCCCATATTGTGCATACATGTGCATCATGGGATGGCGACCAATGTTGCAGGAGGAAGTTTTCCTTTTCGTCGCACCAAAAAGCCATTTTTCATTTTCTGACCAAAAAAGGACGGTTTTGTGAAGCAACCACCAAATGGCTAATTCAAAATACTACCACCATATTTTACAAAAATACTAGACCACCTTATATGGACAATGTCCTAACAGGGGCATCTGAAACCTTTCCGTATACCTCTGGTGAAAAACACAAATTCCTGCCGAATCGGTAGGAAGTGGGTCAGATATGAACTACAGGTACATGATCCGATGCCCATGTTTAAAAAAAAATCATTTTTAGGTTCACAATATGCTATTTTATCAAAGATCCAATGCAAGTTTAGCAAGGCTCGACCCCGAGCTAAAAATCTTTATGCCCGTCGTTCGACAAAGTTTGACGATAGTTTAAAACTGGCATAAAAAATTCAAAAACGATTGAAACAATGTGAAACCTTCGCGTGGTGTCATATTATGTGACATAGTTATAAGAAAAAATATCAAACTAAGTATATTGATTAGGTCTCAAAAAAACCTTCACAAAATGACCTATCTCATTCGAGATTTCTTGGTTTTCGCGTTAAATGACCAATGTTATGGCTAGAATCAAGGTATAGTTTGTGATAATGTGTCCATATTTTGCATACATGTGCATCATGGGATGGCGAACAATGTTGCAGGAGGAAGTTTTCCTTTTCGTCGCACCAAAAAATTATTTTTCATTTTCCGAGCAAAAAAAAGGACGGTTTTGTGAAGCAACCACCAAATGGCTAATTCAAAATACTACCACCATATTTTACAAAAATACTAGACCACCTTATATGGACAATGTCCCAATAGAGACATCTGAAACCTTTCCGTCTACCTCTGGTGAAAAAGACAAATTCCTGCCGAATCGGTAGGAAGTGGGTCAGATATGAACTACAGGTACATGATCTGATGCCCATGTTTTTTTACAAAAATAATTTTTAGGTTCACAATATGCTATTTTATCCAAGATGCAATGCAAGTTTAGCAAGACTCGGCCCCGAGCTATGAATCTTTATGCCTGTCGTTCGACAAAGTTTGACGATAGTTTAAAACTGGCATAAAAAATTAAAAACGATCAAAACATGCGAAAACTTCGCGTGGTGTCATATTATGTGACATAGTTATAAGGAAAAATATCAAACTGGGTATATTAATTCTGTCTCAAAAAACCCTTCACAAAATGACCTATCTCATTCGAGGTTTCTTGGTTTTCGGATCAAATGAACAATGTTATGGCTAAAATCAGGGAATAGTTTGTGATAATGTGTCCATATTGTGCATACATGTGCATCATGGGATGGCGAACAATATTGTAGGAGGAAGTTTTCCTTTTCGTCGCACCAAAAAGCCATTTTTCATTTTCCAAGCATAAAAATTGGACGGTTTTGTGAAGCAACCACCAAATGGATAATTCAAAATACTACCATCACATTTTACAAAAATGGTAGACCACCTTATATGGACAATGTCCTAATAGAGGGATCTGAAACCTTTCCGTCTACCTCTGGTGAAAAAGATAAATTCCTACTGAATCGGTAGGAAGTGAGTCAGATATGAACTACAGGTACATGATCCGATGCTCATGTTTTTTTACAAAAATCATTTTTAGGTTCACAATATGCTGTTTTATCAAAGATCCAATGCAATTTTTCCTTTTCATCGCACACAAAAGCCATTTTTCATTTTCCAAGCGTAAAAAAGGGGATTTTCTGAAGCAACCACCAAATAGCTAATTCAAAAACGGAGGGTTTGTGATTAGTTGATATGGATATCATATTTATATTCCTCTCATTTTTATGATCAATTTAGACATATTATTTGTCGAATTCCGATTTACGGATTTAAAGATATGAATTATTTCATATTAAATAGATAATTACAAAAAAGTAAAATTATTATATTTTATTTGAATTCAATAATATTTTTACTTATTCATTAATGTTTACTTAAATGATTGTTTGTAATTTTAAAAAATACAAATATGTGAATTGATGATATAAGAGTTAATAGGATTGATATCATAGTATTGACAATAATGTATGAATTATTTTGCGAAAATAGATTATAAAGGAACGAGGAAGTGCGTGCTAGAGCTGGAGTAGTATAAGGATAGGTGACCGGTCGGGAAGTTTGACCAAGACTGTAATTTAATTAAGTATTAAATATAATTAGTGTTAAAAATGTTCAAATGAGAGATTAACGAGTCAAACAATTTAAAGATTAAAAAATTGAGAAAAATATATATATTTTTAAATGTTTTTGCAACATGTCGACATGCTATGCCGACGGCCGCTACGCCGACGGTATTTTGATACGCCGAAGATCTCTATATGCTCCGCCGAGGAAGGCCTTTGCCGAGGAGGCTACGCTGAAGGCAGCCGTCGGCGTATCATACGCCGACGGCTTTTTGTCCTCGGCGTAGCACGCGCGTCCTGTAGTGGGGTACATAAAGTGATCTTCTGGCACCAGCCAGTTGCGAGAATTGTGTAGATCTTCATGACCCTGCCCATTGATTTAATTATTAATGCCCGATCAACTCTTTTTTTTGTTTAGAATCGACAATGAACTCATGCTTTTTCGAGTAGTAGCCTGATCGTAGACTCTGTCACGAGGAGCGAACTCTACTTGACCCGACTGTTACAAGGTTATGGTTTTTCTGTGAAGACCCTGTCCCTCTCTTTGTGTAGATCCTCCAAGCGTCTGAAACTGCTCAGATCTTATTGTGATGATGGCGACTGATGTAACCTTTTTAAAGATTGTGTTTTGTTTCAACACTTACAATCATGATCATGTCCCTACTCTCTTATGATATTTCACAAGATTTCGGTGTGAGAATTGTGAACTTTTCGTAGACCATCATATCATTTGGCCTTGCCCAGATTCATTCAAATTCAGCAACGCTTACAGTTGTGAGAATTGTGTTCCTCGCTTTAAGAGTTAAAACATCTGATACTACATGATAAATGCACTTGAAAACATGGTGAGTATTTGCGTTATATATTCAGGTGGTGGGAGATACACGGTAATTTTGAAACAGAGTATTGACTATTACACTGAAAGAAAGGAGTTCTTTTAGCTGATTGATGACATGATCAGGACATCAGGTAACCCAAATGTTTTTCTTTCAAGGATGACACAATTGAATTACTACGCAATTGGAGGCGTACGTGAAACATAAGAACGGTAGGTGACAATTGCGGTCATGCAAAAAACGTACGGAGCAAATTGCATCTGTAACCAAAAGAACAATTTCTTCCAGTAGGATACCCATAAGAGCTTTCAGTCCAGAAGAATGTATACACAAGATAACTGAATCAAAACTAAAACCATTGGGCTGATTTTGGTCGACAACTTGAGCAAGGTACTACCCGAATGGAGAGATTATGGATACAGTTTTCGTAGGGAACCCATCGTCTGCATGGACAGCGATAGCGCACGGCATAGAACTGCTAAAGAAAGGTATGTTGTGGCGGGTCAGTAATGGACGAAGTATCCGAATTTGGCGTGATAATTGGCTTCCAAGAGAGTCATATATGAAAGTTCTATCACCAAAGGGGAGGTGTAGACTACGACGTGTCTCTGAACTTCTATATGAACAAGCAGGGAATTGGATGGCTTCTTTGGTTAGACTGTTCTTCCGACCAATTGATGCAGATATAATCTTAAAGATCAAACCCTCTCGCTGGTTGGAAGGTGATGTTCTCGCTTGGCAGCCAGAGAAATTTGGACAGTTCTCTGTCCGTAGTGCATACAAACTTGCTCTCAGTTTATCACCAGATCAACGTGCCTTCGCTTCGTCTAGCGATCGGCCGGATGGTACTGATATATGTTGGCAGAGAATCTAGAAGGCCAAGGTTCCACCGAAGGTGAGAAATTTTGCTTGGAGAGCAGCATCTAATGCTCTGGCGACGAAGATAAACAAACGTACAAGAGGTATGGAAGTGACTGGTACGTGCCTTATTTGCGGCGGAGAACCTGAAGATAGCAAGCATGTCCTGTTTTCTTGTCCGCATGCAAATCATCTATGGACAGATATGCGTGAAGTTTGGTAGTTGCCTTCTGTGGCCGATCTCAATACATGTAACGAGATTTGGTTAAAGTCTGTGATTGTTTCAGCACAGCCAGATATGATTGAAGCAATATTGCTAACATCTTGGCGAGCATGGTACGCTCACAATGAAATCATACATGCTAAACCTTTGCACTCAATTGAAGGGTCCAAGCGGTTTCTTGTTGGGTATCATAAAACTTTCAGTCAAATACGTGAGTTATCAACTGAAGAACTGATTAAAGGGAAGCATACACTGAAAATTGGTGTTAAGGCTGATCTAATTACTCAAAAGAGAAAGGAACCCCCAGACAAGACTTGGCTGAAGCCACCATTGGGGTGGGTTAAATTAAACTGCGATGGTTCCTTTAAATCAGAAGATGGTACTGTTGTTGCTGGTATGCTCATGAGGGATGAACATGGTCATGTTATTTTCTGTTCTTGTCGACAACTGATCGATTGTGCAGACCCTCTAGAGGCTGAAACATTGACTTGTCATGAAGGACTTTCTTTAGCCTTACGGTGGACAAATAAGCCAATTATAATAGAACTGGATTGTGCGGGTCTAGTAGCTTCAATCGTGGAGAATATCCAAGATCGGTCGTCAATTACCCATCTTATTTCAGAGATTAAAGCCTTAGTTAGTGGTAACAGAGTGATTTCTTTTGTAAAGGTGGATCGTATACAAAATAGGGCTAGTCACTGCCTCGTGAATTTTGCGAGAGTACAAAGCATAACTGTGACTTGGTGTCGTTCGGGGCCTGAGTGTCTTTTACATGTCCTCGAGCATGACCAGATTGTAATCCCTATTGAGTAATAAAATCCTCTTTTGCCCGCAAAAAAAAAACTTGAATGACTATTCATGGCTTTTATACTCTTTAATTTAATTTAAAGAAAGGGAGGAGGGAATGGATGTCACTTAAACAAATGCCCTCAACATGGAGGTGCTTGGGTTCGGCAAGGGCCTGAGAAAGAAGAAAGCTGACGCTAGTGCCGAGCAGACAATCCTCGACAACAGGAGGTAGACATCACGTCTCTCCATGCCCGAGCTTAACTAGACATGCGGGCGGGCGGGCGGACGGTGGCGGGGAGCGCTAGCTGCGAGGGAACTCCGATCCCCGGAGGTGGAAGCTACGATGGGATCCGGCCGACGGTGACTTTTCTGCGCGCGGTGGCGACGTCGATCGAGAAGCGGCGGGATCCGGGAGCAGGCGAGGTGGATGGGAATGTGGGAGCCCTGGCGGTGGAGATGATGGGTAGGTGGGGGCGTGGCGTGAGAAAAAGCTGCGGTGGAGAGGGGGCGGGGCGGAGCAGGACGCAGCTGGAGAGGAGGCGAAGCATGCTGAGAGCTCGATCAGGGGGGAATGGATGAAAGGGGAAGAGAAGTGAGAATAGCTAATCTAGCTACAACATGGACTTGCATATATATATATATATATATATATATATATATATATATATATATATATATGCTACACACGGGCATAGCTGCGCATAGGCTTAGGACCGTTGGATAAAGAGATCACATACACTGCTAGTTTAGATGGTAATGGCTGGCTCTTGAAAGTAGTAACGGTCCCTAACGGCGTTTGCAGGCACCGCGTGTGTGTACATGCATGCAATGCCTAGGGGCTCATGAAAACCCTAAAAATTTTAGCTCACTGTTTAGCAAAAAAATTTTTAGCATCTAAAATGGAAAGATAAGTCAACAAGGCTTAAAATGAGTTCTACATAGTATGCAAACCCTAGTGAAGGTTTGTGGTACTATGCAAATCCTAAATTTTCATCTAAGTGGTTTAGTGTCTTGTTTTTTTGGCGGGAGAGAGTTACTTGTCGTGGGCATCCCTCCACATTTTTTTGTAAAACAATAACCGGTCCATAATAACGATGTAAAACAATAGCTTGTGATTAGAGAAAGCAATGATACGTACCAAACAAAAGTGCACGAGGGATGAGGTAGAGGGAAGAAAGCAATAACCGGTTCCACCTAGTTTTTCAAATGAGCAAGGAAAGTTGAAGAGAGACTAAATAAGTTAGGGTTGACTAAATAAGTTAGGGTCTCTCAGCATGTTGTTCGTTAGGGTTTGCCTCACCTAAACGAAATTAGATAAGCTTTGTTTTGCATGTTGCTCCTTAGGGTTTGCCTCATGCAAACGAAATTAGACAAACTTTGTTTTGCATGTTGCTCGTTAGGGTTTGCCTCATGCAACCGAAAATAGACAAGCTTTGTTTTGCATGTTGCTCGTTCGGGTTTGCCTTATACAAACGAAATTAGACAAGCTTTGTTTTGCATGTTGCTCGTTAGGGTTTGCCTCATGCAAACGAAATTAGACAAGCTTTGTTTTGCATGTTGCTCGTTAGAGTTTGCCTCATGCAAACGAAATTAGACAAGCTTTGTTTTGCATGTTGCTCGTTAGGGTTTGCCTCATGCAAACAAAATTAGACAAGCTTTGTTTTGCTAGGGCTTCATGCATGCATGCCAAAAGAACACTAACGGCGTTAGTTCTTAGACAAATCCTGGGTCTGGATACATGTACTCCTATATCAAAAGAGGATAGAATCAACGGTGGATAGGCTATGCACAGCTATGCCCGTGTTTAGCAGGCTATTTTCGCTATATATATATATATATATATATATATATATATATATATATATATATATATATATATATATATATGCGGATGCATGGGACTGACCTAGCTGGGGTAGCTGAGAAGGACGTAAAGTACCTCGATCTATATGAAAGAACACAATTATGCTTAAACTTTTAATAAAATTAAAAAAATAGCATAACTATTAAAAATATATTTAAGCAATTTTATGAAGTAGGGGGGCCGTTGCCCCTCCTCCTGACTTGGTAAAACTTTGCCAACTTTAAACGAGAAGCCTTTAGTAGAGCAGGCCTCTAAAGTTGCATCCCTGCTTTAGGCCTTGTTTGGATAAGATTTTGGTAGAACTAGTTTTCCTTAATCTTAAATAACCGTCTAACAAACTAAAACCTCGTTTGGATGCAGCAACTAAAACGCGAATAAGCAAAACTGAGTTTCCACAAACCCAGGAAAGTGCGTGTTGAGAAAAACGACTAATCCTCGTTTTTGTGAAAACCCGATTAGGCAGAACTCTAGCAGGTCATTGGCGACGAATGCGCAACGGCCTGGTTGTCTAACTACGCTTGAAGGGGATCCCGCCGGCTGAGATCATACCGCCTCCGTGTACTGCCCGTCGAGCTATAGGTCGTTGACCTTGGCCGACTCCTGGACGACCCCGACGTCAGCGCGCCGCCAACCTTTGCTGGAGACCTCCTGGTTCCGCTGGCCTTCGCGCGAGCTAGTACCGTCTTCCACCCAGGTCCAGGCCATGGCAAGTCGTCGATTTCATCCACCCGCCCCCTATGGGAAAGACCGCTCCTTTCCGGGCGCTACTCCCGCTGATGCAGCTCTAGTTTGCGACCTTCTCCGGCATAGTGGGCATGCCTCCGAGTCGCAACAGTCCACCTCCATAAGACATGGCTGCACGGCGACCAGTTTTCCGGCCCCATCGCTGCCGGCATCGCCGCCTCTGTCTCAACAAGACAACACATGCCCATTGGCCTCGTGCCACACATGCCCTTGCCGATCTGCCGCAGCTCCATGACATGAAGCTCGCCGATCTGCCGCAGCTCCATGACATGAAGCTCAAACAAGGGTAGGTGAAGGTACTCGATCAGCCGGCTTATGGACTCAATGGCACAATTAGCAATAGTCCAGAGAATCTGCTTCTATCACGATGATGAGAATCGGCTAGCATGTGTTCCTCACGAACCTCAAGAAGCTTGACTCGATTAGTCGTCCATGAACAAGACGGGGTCTCTACATACGTTCTGCTTACAGATGAATGTGCGTTTGGCTGAATCTCTACTGTGCGCGCTCGTGGTGCCGAAGTCCGCTAGACGAGAAGGCCAAAGCTAGGAGAAGAGTACACTACGGTTTTAGACTTTCGCGACTCAAACATGATTTTCTATAACCTTATTCTTAACAGAAAAGTTAGTAAAACCGGTTTTCTTAAAAATTCTCCCAAAACTCGTTTTCTTAAAACTGATCGCTAATATTTGCTATCCAAACAACCACTTAGAGCCTCCACCGAGTTAAGTTTGGGTACCTCTTTGGTGCAACTATATATTTGCAAGGACAAGCAATTATTTCCTTGAGGACTGCATGCATATGCGTGGCTTTGACTACTATGACGGATTCTTTTCCATGACTGGCAATGATACTAGGACCAGCTTACCCGGCCGGCCGGCGCCGCATGCACCTGGCAATCAATTAATAATACTCCATCAGCCTATTTCGATTCTCGTCTGAGCGAGCGTATTTGTCGTCGCGTGCTACTACTCGTTACCATCAAACTGCAAAATGGTGGCAGCCGCGCATCACATGCATTGCCAGCTGAAGTTAAAAACAAACGACGGGCTAGATGCACGTGGCACTGTAGCTCGGTCCCTTGTATAGTGCCTAAGCAAAAGTGTTAGCCACACGTACGTTGTTGGGAAATACTCACCCCCTTTAGAAATTTAATTAAGATGTTTTAGACTAGTGAAACTAAATAATATATGTATACACCTTTTAATGTGTAGGTTCAAATGAATCTACATATTAAAAGATGTTTAGATACATTTACTTAACAAAGCTAAAACATCTTATATTTTCAAATGGAGGGAAATATCTTATGCTAAAAAATATCTAGTAATAATACTTGCATATTAAGATGCAACTCGAGGTTCCATTTGGATAACAGACACAGTTACTAACTGCCGGACGGCAAAAGTTGTGACAAACGTTAAGACGAAGCTACTCCTCGAAGGAAATTCCAAACGATCGAATTTAACAAAATTCGTTTAGAAAATGTATAAACATGAACATGAAATAGACCTCTAAAAGGTCAACGAAACTAGAAACTATTTGTTGAAAAGGAATCACAATGCTTGATACACATCTTTTTCAGGTAGAAATTATTTTGAATCGGAGCATCCTTATATAGATTAGAAGGGATCAATTTTAGCATGCTAGATAAGCAAGGTTATGTGATATGATTGCACCTAGGGAGAAACTGCTAGCCAGATTTTACAGCGCCAGGAAATGTTCTTGAAAAGACGCGCAAAATCGACGTTTCCTAGAGGAGCCAACTTTTGAGCTGCTTTAAATCTCTTGCTATGTGGATAACAGATATGAGCAAATCCATCAAATGGCCTTAATTTTTTCTGCTGGATACGAGAAACGGAAATCCGTCCTAGCAAATACGCCCTTAGACCTTGTTTGGATATGAGAGCTTTGTTAGGAATAATAATCCCGATAGGACACGGAACGGTGTCGTGTGCGTGTGTGTTCCGAGTAGGACTAGTAGTCCAACACCTGATCGTATTGCCGCTGCGTCTTGCCGGATATATATACACCCATGTAGTAGCCTTATAAGACAACCGTGAGATTCAATACAAACAACAGGACCTAGAGGGCCCTGTAGCCATCAACATTGTTTTTCCCGTACGTACTCGTGTGAGTTGAGAGAGCTAGTTATTTTGATCAGGCTAGATAGCTAGCTTGCTGATCGTTGTTAGCTGGTTCTTATACGTGCGCGCAACTCGCCGGAATACTTCGCCGTCGTCACGCCGGACTGCACTCGGCGTTTGGGGCTGGGCCAACAATTGGTATCAGAGCCTCCCGGAGGATCTCCTAGTAACGGGAGGTCATGAAGGGCAAGGAGCAAGGCGAGTACTCCGGTGCGGCTGCGGGTGCATCGGTGTCGTCGCAGTACCCGCGGTATGATCGCGGCAACTACACGACGTGGGCGAAACGGATGGAGTGGGCCATGGAGGGCAACGACATCTGGGAGGCTGTCGATCCCGGCGGCGACGAGTTCAAGAAGGGCGCGTCGAAGTACCGCAAGGACCGACAGGCACTCACGGCCATCGGCTCCGTTGTGCCGGCGGACGTGATGCAGCACCTGATCTCGAAGGTTTCTGCAAAGGAGGCGTGGGAGACACTCAAGACGTTGAATCTTGGGCACGAGCGCGTCCGCAGGGTGACCCTACAAACCTTGCAGAAAAAGTACGAGAACCTGGAGATGGAAGGAGATGAGACGCTGGACGCTTTTGCCTCGAGGGTAGCCACAATTGTCAACAGGATTCGCGTGCAAGGTGAGAAGCTGGAAGATATCTCAGTCGTAATGCGTTTCCTTCGCGCGGCGCCGCCGCGGTACATATCTGTGGTGTCGGCAATCGAGCAATACGTTGATCTCACCACCCTCACGACGGATGACCTGGTTGGACGGTTCAAGGCGCATGACGAGCGGATGAAGATCACCTACGGCGACGCGAATCAAGATGAGCACCTCATGCTTACACGTGCCCAGTGGCAGGCAATGGTCGCCAAGGAGAGAAGCGATAAGGCATCTGGCAGTGGCGATGGTTCGGTCCCGACGAAGAAGTCAGACAGCAAGCCGAAGAAGCCAATGAAGAAATTCGATAAGAAGAATCTTCGCTGCCATAAGTGCAATCAGCTCGGGCACTTCAAATCGGAGTGTCCCAACCATTCAAAGGAGAAGGCTCTCATGGCGAAGGAAGGAGATGATGGACCGATGATGCTCATGCTCGAAGCTTGCGAGTTAATGACCACCAAGGAATCAACTCCTCAGGAGTCCGCTACGGAGATCGTCACGCTTGTGGAAGAGAAGGTCTTCCCGCGGAGGATGCAGACGGCTCACGACGTTTGGTACCTCGACACAGGCAGGTCACCAGAGCGGATGATCCCCACAGACGGCGCCAATTGACGAGGTTTAATCTCGTTTCCCACAGACGGCGCCAATTGACGAGGTTTAATCTCGTCAATGCCCATTGTTATGGACTTGGGTTTTGGAGAAGATGGGGATGCTGGAGATCGTGGTACGGTTAACAGACAAGCAACCAGGGGACACGAGATTTACCCAGGTTCAGGCCCCCGAAGGGAAAACCCTACTCCTGCTTGTCTGCTCTTTGATTACGGTGGAACCGAAGGTTACAGGGTGCGAGATTCGATCTGGCGTGGATGCGTGTGCGAAAGTATGAGTCGAGGTTTGTGGCTAGATCTGTAGATCTGTCTATTGTGTGCGTGGAGAGATTAGGTCGTGTGTGTAGTCGTCGTGCCCCCCTCGTTGGACCCTCCTAGCCTTTATATATGGGGAGGCTAGGTCTCGGGTGCCAATACGAGTAGGTTACAAGTTGTATTCAAACTCTAGTCTTGAGATATCCTTGTCTTGTGCGCTTTGGAGTCCATGTCCGTATGTGCTTCGTGCAGCCGAAACGTCTTGGGCGTCCTGCACCCTGGCAGGTCGTCGAGTGGGCCTTCCGTCGGGCTGGACCAAGTATGCTAACATCGGGTACCCGTAGGGCATATCCATGTCAGTAGCCCCCAAATTTCCATCCGAAACATAGATTCGGGTGGAGACTTAGTTGTCTTGAACCTTGTATTTGGATGTCGGAGTCGAAAGTTGTGTCGAGTGCGAAGCACTTCACCCGGAAGTTCATCGGGTCAGCTGAATTTGTTCGGCTGTTGTAAAGGAATCGACATCATGGACGTAGTCAAAACAATGGACTATAGGGTGCGCGACCAGCGCTCCCTATGGGAGTAGCCCCCGAGTGTCTTTTCGAGTCGTAGACTCGAGCAGAGACTTTAATTCAGCCATTGTTTGCTTCAGGTCCGTAGGACACAATTTTTTTCGGATGCTTGAATCAATCCTCCCTATGGGAGTAGCCCCCGAGTCCGTAGTGGAGTCGTAGACTCGGCGTAGGACTCGAAGATCTTGTGTGTGCGCGACCAGCGCTCCAGTTTGGAGTAGCCCCCGAGTGTCTGGCGGAGTCGTAGACTCGGGCAGAGACTCGAGTCTTGTATCTTGTAGACGCAGTGGACAATCTCGCGGGCGTACCGCTGTCTCGAAAGTACATCGGGTGCGCGACCAGCGCTCCTGATAGGAGTAGCCCCCGAGTCTCCACTCGAGTCTGCGACTCGAGTGGAGACTCATGCGAGGACAAATCACTGACCCGGAAGTGCATCGAGTCAGCGTCTCATGCATAAGGAGCCAAGAATCGATGTTGCAGTCGGAGTTGACGTGGCGGAGTCGTGCGGCGTTTAGCCGGAAGGACTCGACGTTGCGGATGAAGTCAACACCGTTGCTTCTGTCGGGTGAACGACCAATGTCATGTTAGTCGGGTGCGTGGCCAACATCACGTCTTTGTAAGCTGCATAAAACATAAAGAATTGTGAAGTACTTGTATCTTGTAAGGAATATTTGCCTGTCGGCTTGTATAGTAAAATTCTGGTGCCGATCGAGTCGGCACTTTTGCACTGTATGCTAGGCCTTTTCGTTAGCCTGATTACCCTTAGTCTCAGTACCTTGCCGAGGCACTCGGAGTTCAAGGATTCGACGATCAGGCAGAATCAGCTACTCGGGCTGTCGCGTTCGAGGTGCTCGAGTGCGTGGAGCCGATGGCACATTAGGTTACTCGAAGAGGGCGCAGCCCCCGAGTGTTTCAAGTGCGAATTAAAAATAAAAGAATCGGCTCTAAGTAGAGAGAAACTTAGCTTTATTGGTAGTTGTCGTGGACGGAGTCGACGCGGTAGCGGGTCACACGGCGGACGTAGTCGACGCGGCGGACCACGGTCATAGCAGCGACGGGTTCCTGGGGTCGATGGCGGCAGCGAATTCCGCATCCGAAGATTGTCGCGGTCGAAGACCGCACGGGGTCGCCACATCCGAAAGATGCAGCAGGTCACCGTAGCCGAAGGCCATAGTGGGTCACCAGAGCGGATGATCCCCACAGACGGCGCCAATTGACGAGGTTTAATCTCGTTTCCCACAGACGGCGCCAATTGACGAGGTTTAATCTCGTCAATGCCCATTGTTATGGACTTGGGTTTTGAAGAAGATGGGGATGCTGGAGATCGTGGCACGGTTAACAGACAAGCAACCAGGGGACACGAGATTTACCCAGGTTCAGGCCCCCGGAGGGAAAACCCTACTCCTGCTTGTCTGCTCTTTGATTACGGCGGAACCGAAGGTTACAGGGTGCACAGATTCGATCTGGCGTGGATGCGTGTGCGAAAGTATGAGTCGAGGTTTGTGGCTAGATCTGTAGATCTGTCTATTGTGTGCGTGGAGAGATTAGGTCGTGTGTGTAGTCGTCGTGCCCACCTCGTTGGACCCTCCTAGCCTTTATATATGGGGAGGCTAGGTCTCGGGTGCCAATACGAGTAGGTTACAAGTTGTATTCAAACTCTAGTCTTGAGGTATCCTTGTCTTGTGCGCTTTGGAGTCCATGTCCATATGTGCTTCGTGCAGCCGAAACGTCTTGGGCGTCCTGGACCCTGGCAGGTCGTCGAGTGGGCCTTCCGTCGGGCTGGACCAAGTATGCTAACATCGGGTACCCGTAGGGCATATCCATGTCAGGCGCTAGCAACCACATGACCGGCGACAAGGCCCAGTTTTCTGAGTTGAACCTCATGGTTGGAGGCTCCGTTCGATTTGGCGATGGGTCGAAGGTGGAGATTGCAGGACGAGGCACTGTCCTGTTTGAGTTGAAGGATGGAGGTCACAAGGTACTCACTGACGTGTACTATATTCCCAAGCTTAAGACCAACATTATCAGTCTTGGTCAGCTCGCGGAGCGTGGATGCAAGATCGTGTTGGAGGACGAGTTCCTGTGGGGATATGACCGCCAAAGGCAGCTCATCATGAAGGTGGAGAGGTCAAAGAATAGACTCTACATCCTCAATCTCAATCGGGCGGATCCAGTATGTTTGATGACAAGCATGGAAGACTCGGTGTGGAAGTGGCATGCACGCTACGGACATCTAAATTTCCAAGCTCTACGACAACTTGGACAGAAGGAGATGGTACGTGGCTTATCGTGTGTTGATCATGTTGAGCAGGTGTGCGATGGTTGTCTCATTGGGAAGCAAAGGCGAGCCCCATTTCCAAGGGAAGGACAATATCGAGCAAGTAAGGTTCTTGAGTTGGTGCATGGAGACTTATGCGGACCAATCACGCCGGCGACCCCCGCCTAGAACAAGTACTTTTTGCTCATCGTCGACGACTTCAGTAGATACATGTGGGTTGTGTTGCTGAAGAGTAAGGATCAAGCTTTGCAAGCGTTCAGGATTGTGAAGATGGCAGCCGAGGTGGAGTCCGAGGCAAAGTTGAAGGCCCTCCGTACCGATCGGGGTGGGGAGTTCAAATCCAATGAATTCAAGGTGTTTTGTGAAGCTCATGGGATCCGGCGGTATCTCACCGCACCATATTCACCGTAGCAAAACGGTGTTGTGGAAAGAAGGAACCAAACCGTGGTGGCCATGGCACGCAACATGATGAAGAGCAAAGGCATGCCAGGCAGGTTTTGGGGTGAGGCAGTTAGTACAACTGTCTATTTGCTGAACAGGGCGCCAACTAAGAGTGTAGTTGGTATGACGCCGTATGAAGCATGGTACGGGCGGAAGCCCTCGGTTGATCATCTTCGCACTTTCGGGTGCGTGGAGCATGTGAAGACGGTGACCGGGCATACTAGCAAGTTGGCGGATCGAAGTACTCCAATGGTCATGATCGGCTATGAATACGGTTCGAAGGCGTATCGCGTGTACAATACAGTGAACAAAAAGTTGGTGGTGACACGTGACGTCGTCTTCGAGGAGGAGAAATCATGGAATTGGGGCTCTGCGGAACCGGTACAATCAATTTCTGATGAAATATTTACTGTAGTCTACAGTGATTCGCATGCAGATGATCAAGAAACGGCGTCCCGTGGCGTTACGGATTTAGGCGCTGGTTCAGAAGATGGAAGTCTGGAAGTGAGCAGCAGCAGCAGCGCTACGCCTGGAGAGGTCTCTCCGCGTGGGAGTCCCGGCACGAGCAGAAGCTCACGCGCTGCTCCTGGAGGCTCGGCTTCGCCATCCAGTCCACGCGCGGACGAGAGCCCTGGCGCAAGTGGCCCATCAGCTGCACACTCCCGTCCAGGAGGGACTAGCGGCAGTCCAGAAGTGGACGCGGGCGACGATGTCACGTCGCCAACATGCAGTACACCGACAGAAACTGCAGGAAATTCAGTAGACGTTGAAACAAGTACTACGTCAGCTTCCACGTCTCCTCCAAGTGCACGGGAATAAAGGAAACGACCACCTACTCCAAAAAAATTCCGAAGTGTACTGGAGTTGTATCCGCCGGAGACCCTTCGTACAGCGCGTGCGCGAGGGAGAGGACAAGGTCGGTGTTTACTCACCGAGGAGCCAACGAAATTCGAGGATGCTAATACGGAGGAGTGTTGGCGTCGGGCTATGGATGAGGAGTTGGGGTCGATCCGCGACAACGATACATGGGAGCTTGTCGATCTACCCAACAATCACAAGGCCATAGGGCTCAAGTGGGTGTACAAGATCAAGAAGGATGCCGAAGGGAAGTTGGTGAAACACAAAGCTCGGCTAGTTGCCAAGGGGTATGTGCAAGAGCAAGGTGTGGATTTCGAAGAAGTGTTTGCTCCCGTTGCAAGGATGGAATCGGTGAGATTACTTATCGCTCTCACAGCTCAAGAATCTTGGAAATTGCATCACATGGATGTGAAATCCGCGTTTTTGAATGGGGAGTTAGAAGAAGAAGTTTATGTGAAGCAACCACCGGGATACATCAAAGAGGGAGAAGAACACAAGGTTTTGAAGCTACACAAGGCGTTGTACGGGCTACGGCAAGCCCCTCGGGCGTGGAACATCAAGCTTGATCGTACATTGATCTCTCTCGGATTCGAGAAGAGCCTACTGGAGCATGCGATGTATAAGCGAGGTAAAGGAAGGGATCATCTACTAGTTGGCATCTATGTTGATGATCTATTGATAATAGGAGCGGATGAGAAGGAGATTGCAAAGTTCAAGCTACAGATGAAGGAGTTATTCAAGATGAGTGATCTAGGCTTATTGAGCTACTACCTTGGGATCGAGGTACATCAAAAGCTGGGTGAGATCACGCTATGCCAAGAGGCATATGCAAAGAAGATACTCGAGAAGTGTGGCATGGAAGAATGCAATCCAACTCATGTTCCGATGGAACCTCGTCTTAAACTGAGCAAAAGGAGTGAAGCACCTGCGGTTGATGCAACGGAGTATAGGAGCGTTGTCGGAAGTTTGAGGTATCTCATTAACACAAGACCCGACTTGGCCTATTCCGTTGGCTATGTGAGTCGCTTCATGGAAGCACCCACAATGGAGCATGGGACAGCCGTGAAACATATACTCAGGTATATCAAAGGTACTACAAACTTTGGTATTGTCTACTCGAAAGAGAAGGAGGAGGTGAAGCTACTTGGCTACAGTGATAGCGACATGGCAGGAGATATAGATGACCGTAAGAGTACCTCGGGCGTGGCATATTTCTTGGGAAGAAGCATAGTAAGTTGGCTATCACAAAAGCAAAAAGTGGTGGCACAGTCATCCTGTGAAGCTGAGTATATTGCGGCTGCAACTGCGGCGTGTCAAGGTGTGTGGCTAAGGAGTCTACTTGGTGATCTCACCAATCGGGAGGCGGAACAAGTGGTGCTTAATATTGACAACAAGTCTGCAATTTCATTGTGCAAGAATCCGGTGCATCATGACAGGAGTAAGCACATTGATACGAAGTATCACTACATACAGCAGTGTGTAGAGGAGAGCAAGATTGAAGTCAACTATGTTTGCACCGATGATCAGGTTGCGGATATCCTAACTAAATCTTTGGGACGAGTGAAGTTTGTGGAGATGCGAGGAAGGATTGGCGTCCAAGCTGTGAAGTTAGGCACATCGTGCTTAGGGGGGTGATTGTTAGGAATAATAATCCCGATAGGACACGGAACGGTGTCGTGTGCGTGTGTGTGTTCCGAGTAGGACTAGTAGTCCAACACCTAATCGTATTGACGTTGCGTCTTGCCGTGTCTATATACACCCATGTAGTAGCCTTGTAAGACAACCGTGAGATTCAATACAAACAACAGGACCGAGAGGGCCCTGTAGCCATCAACATTGTTTTTCCCGTACGTACTCGTGTGAGTTGAGAGAGCTAGTTCTTTTGATCAGGCTAGATAGCTAGCTTGCTGATCGTTGTTAGCTGGTTCTTATACGTGCGCGTAACTCGTCGGAATACTTCGCCGTCGTCACGCCGGACTGCACTCAGCATTTGGGGCTGGGCCAACAAGCTTAACACAACTTGTTTTCCAAAAACCAAGAAACCGGTGTAACAAACTAAAATCTTGTTTCGGTGACGTAAGAAAAATGCGGATAAATAAAACTTGGTTTAAAAAAACTTGGAAAGTAGATGTTTGCGAAAATGACTATTTCCTGTTTTTGTGAAAACGTGATCGCACAAAACTCACGACAGCTGGTCGACTAGGTCCGCAACCTTCCATGCGGCGGTCAAAGAAGATCCGACCGGCGGAGAACACACGGCCTCCTGCCTACTCATACATCTCGGTCAAGCTCCAAGTCGTCGAGCCCGGCCGTCGACCGCGCTCGCCCACATCTCGTCTCGCTTGTGGCCAAGACTTGCTTTCGATGACAACAACGACGTTGTTAGGCTGTGTTAGAGACATCTTCCAGGGCATTCGGATTGAGGAAGCGTGGAGTCATTCAGATTCTTGTTGATATGACTGATACAACGGTTTTCTTGAAGTTGCATGATGACTTGGGCCATTATATTGTGTCAGATGCTGTGGTTAAGCTCAAGGACTAGGAGTTTTGTTTTCGGCTGGAGCCTGGGGGTTATGTTCCGGAGCCTGAGTTTGCACCTTTCTTGCAGATAAAGAGGGATGATGATCCCGATGATGATGCCAATGAAAAGCCCTTTAAGGATGCTATGGATACATCTGATTTGTTCGGTGGTTTGCAGGGCGCATGGGGTTCGCCACGGGAGGGGTTACGGCGGAGGAAATTTCAACTAATATGTACATCGCCTCTGATTTATCTGTGTTGTTTTGTCAGATATAATCTTTTTTTTTTGAAACTTAGAAATATATTCCACTAAACGAGCTGCTCGGCAAGATAGCTGGCAAGCACACCGATTACACAATCAGGGGCAGTGCCCATCCAACTCGATGAGAAATCACGCTGTCCTGGTAGCCAAAGTGTGAGCTACATTATTACAGGAACGGCGACGGTAAATAAATTCTGCTTGATCAAAGTACAGAAACCTCAAGCTTCTGGCCTCTCGTATCAGAACGCCCATATGTCCGCGAGCTAGATCATGACTTCCGGTTGGGATTGGGATTCTTTTCTTATTACTCTCCTCCTCATCTCCTCCTTCTCTACTTGTGGTTGCACCACTGCTACTACATGCATTCATGGAAATGGCTGTGAAAACGACATGCCCCAGAGCTAGCAACAGGCCATCGCGACGGAGGGGAGGGCAGGCCGGTGATACAGCTGTGAGTGCCATGCATCTGCGCGCGGCAGCCAGCTATAGTACACTACAGGAGAAATTGGAGACGCTGACGGCCAAATGTTGGGCCATCGGCGTAGTGGCCTTTCTGGTCAGCCGCACAGCCCATCCATCACGTAGGGACGGCCGTCGGTATAGAGAAAGGTGCCGAGGATAGCCCTCGGCGACGCCTAGCCGTCGGCGTAGCGGAGAAGGCTGTGCCGACAGTGGCCCTCGGCGTAGTCCCATTTCCGGCACGGCGGTAAGAATGGCGTTAGGTAGCCTAGGTTGTGCAACGGGCTGACCGTCGGCATAGCTCTTTGGGAGAAATTGGTTGGTCTGTGCCGACGGCTAGGCCGTCAGCGTAGGCCTTCAGATTTTTTCATTTAATTTTAGCCATAGCTATTTTTTCTTTTACCTCATTAATTTTTAAAAAATTATAACTAAATCATTCTAATTCAGAAATATACGAATAATATATCAAAATTTGTAGAAAAAAGATCTATCTTCACTCAAATATTACATATTTGTAAATAAAAAGAATGTGAAACATAAAACATTATATATAGTTTAAATCGGGCAGAAAAAATTCAAAAATGATCCAAATAATGTGAAATATTCGTGTGGTGTTATATTATGTGACATAATTAGAAGGAAAAAATATCAAACTTGGTATATTGATTATGTCTAAAAAAACCTTCACAAAATGACCTATCTCATTCGAGGTTTCCTGTCTTTCACGTCAAATGATCAATGTTATGGATAGAATGAAGCCATAGTTTGTGATAATGTGTTCATATTATGCATACATATGTATCATGGGATGGCGAACAATATTTCAGGTGGAAGTTTTCCTTTTCGTCGCACCAAAAAGTCATTTTCCATTTTCCGAGTGAAAAAAACGGGCGGTTTGTGAAGCAACCACCAAATGGCTAATTCAAAATACTACCACCATAGTTTTCAGAAATACTAGACCATTTTACATGGATAATGTCCTAACAGGGGGATCTCAAACCTTTCCATCTATCTCCGATGAAAAAGACAAATTCCTGCCGAATCGATAGGAAGTGGGTCAGTTATGAACTACATGTACATGATCTGATGCTCATGATTTTTTATAAAAATTCTTTTAGGTTCACAATATGTTGTTTCATCAGAGATCCACTTCAAGTTTAGCGAGTCTCAGCCACGAGCTAAGAATCTTCATGCCTGCCATTCTACAAAGTTTGACGATAGTTTAAAACGGGCATAAAAATTTAAAAATGATCCAAACAGTATGAAACCTTCGCGTGATGTTATATTATGTGACATAGTTAGAAGGAAAAATATTAAATTTGGTATATTGATTATGTATCAAAAAAACTTTTACAAAATGACGTATCTCATTCGAGGTTTCCAGGCTTTCGGGTCAAATGATCAATGTTATGGCTAGAATAAAAGCATAGTTTGTGATAATATGTTTATATTGTGCATACATGTGCATCATGGGATGGCGAACAATGTTTTATGAGGAAGTATTCCTTTCCGTCACACCAAAAAGTTATTTTCCATTTTCCGAATTCAAAAAAGGGCGGTTTATGAAGCAACCACCAAATGGCTAATTCAAAATGCTACCATCACATTTTTTTTAAAAATACTATACCACCTGCGTAACAGGGGGATATCAAACCTTTCTATTTATCCCTGATGAAAAAGACAAATTTCTGCTGAATCGATAGGAAGTAGGTCAGATATGAACTACATGTACATGATCTAATGCTCATGATTTTTTTACAAAAAAATTTTTTAGGTTCACAAAATGATGTTTCATCCGAGATCCACTTCAAGTTTAGCGAGTCTCAGCCCCGAGCTAAGAATCACCATGCCTGCTATTCTACAAAGTTTGACGATAGTTTAAAACGGGCAAAAGAAATTAAAAAACGATCCAAACAGTGCGAAACCTTCGCGTGGTGTTATATTATATGACATAGTTAGAAGGAAAAATATCAAACTTGGTATATTGATTATGTCTCAAAAAACCTTCACAAAATGACCTATCTCATTTGAGGTTTCTTGGCTTTCGGGTCAAATGACCAATGTTATGGCTAGAATGAAGGCATAGTTTGTAATAATGTGTCCATATTATGCATACATATGCATCATAGGATAGCGAACAATGTTTCAGGAGGAAGTTTTCCTTTCTGACACACCAAAAAGCCATTTTCTATTTTCCGAGTGCAAAAATGGGCGTTTTGTGAAGCAACCACCAACTGGCTAATTCAAAATCCTGCCACCACATTTAAAAAAAATTCTAGACCATCTTACATGGACAATGTCCTAACAGGGGGATCTCAAACCTTTCCATCTATCTCTGATGAAAAAGACAAATTCCCGCTGAATCGGTAGGAAGTGGGTCAGATATGAACTACATGTACATGATGATGCTCATGATTTTTTCGAAAAAATATTTTTACATTCACAATATGTTGTTTCATCATAGATCCACTTCAAGTTTAGCGAGTCTCAGCCCCGAGCTAAGAATCTTCATGCCCGCCGTTCTACAAAGTTTGACGTTAGTTTAAAATGGGCATAAGAAATTAAAAAACGATCCAAACAGTGCAAAACCTTCGCGTGGTGTTATATTATCTGACATAGTTGGAAGGAAAAATATCAAATTTGGTATATTGATTATGTCTCAAAAAACTTCACAAAATGACGTATCTCATTCGAGGTTTCCTGGCTTTCGGGTCAAATAACCAATGTTATGGCTAGAATGAAGGCATAGTTTGTGATAATGTGTCCATATTGTCCATATATGTGCATCATGGGATGGAGAACAATATTTTAGGAGGAAGTATTCCTTTCCATCACACCAAAAAGCCATTTTCCATTTTCTAAATGCAAAAAAGGGCGGTTTTGTAAAGCAACCACCAAATGGCTAATTCAAAATGCTACCACCACATTTTTTCAAAAATACTAGACCACCTTACATGGACATTGTCGTAACAGGGGGATCTCAAACCTTTCCATTTATACCTGATGAAAAAGTCAAATTCCTGCTGAATCGGTAGGAAGTTGGTCAGATATGAACTACATGTACATGATCTGATGCTCATGATTTTTTACAAAAATCTTTTTAGGTTCACAATATGATGTTTCATCAGAGATCCACTTCAAGTTTAGCGAGTCTTAGCCCCGAGCTAAGAATCACCATGCCCACCGTTCTACAAAGTTTAACGATAGTTTAAAACGGGCTAAAGAAATTCAAAAACGATCCAAACAGTGCGAAACCTTGGTGGTGTTATATTATGTGACATAGTTAGAAGGAAAAATATCAAACTTGGTATATTAATTATGTCTCAAACAACCTTCACAAAATGACCTATCTCATTCGAGGTTTTCTGGCTTTCGGGTCAAATGACCAATGTTATGGCTAGAATGAAGGCATAGTTTGTGATAATATGTCCATATTATGCATACATGTGCATCATGGAATGGCAAACAATATTTCAGAAGGAAGTTTTCCTTTCTGTCACACCAAGAAGCCATTTTCTATTTTTCAAGTGCAAAAAATGGGCGTTTTGTGAAGCAACCACCAAATGGCTAATACAAAATGCTACCACCACATTTTAAAAAATACTAGACCACATTACATGGAAAATATCCTAACAGGGGGATTTCAAACCTTTCCATCTATCCCTGATGAAAAAGACAAATTCCTGCTGAATCGGTAGGAAGTGGGTCAGATATGAACTACAGGTACATGATCTGATGCTCATGATTTTTTACAAAAAATCATTTTTAGGTTTACAATATGATGTTTTATCAGAGATCCACTTTAAGTTTAGCGAGCCTTAGCCCCGAGCTAAGAATCTTCATGTCCGTCGTTCGACAAAGTTTGACGATAGTTTAAAACGGGCATAAGAAATTCAAAAACGATCCAAACATGCAAAACCTTCGCGCGGTGTCATATTATGTGACATAGTTAGAAGAAAAAATATCAAACTTGGTATATTGATTATGTCTCAAAAAAAACTTTCACAAAATGACCTCTCTCATTCGAGGTTTCCTGGCTTTCGAGTCAAATGGCCAATGTTATGGCTAGAATGAAAGCATAGTTTGTAATAATGCGTCCATATTATGCATACATGTGCATCATGGGATAGTGAACAATGTTTCAGGAAGAATTTTTCCTTTTCATCACACCAAAAAGCCATTTTCCATTTTTTGAGTGCAAAAAACGAGCGGTTTGTGAAGCAACCACCAAATGGCTAATTCAAAATACTACCACCATATTTTTCAAAAATACTACACCACCTTATATGGACAATGTACTAACAGGAGGATCTCAAACCTTTTCATCTATTCCTGATGAAAAAGACAAATTCCTGTCAAATCGGTAGGAAGTGGGTCAAATATGAACTACATGTACATGATCTGATGCTCATGATTTTTTACAAAAATCATATTTAGTTTCACAATATGCTGTTTCATTAGAGATCCACTTCAATTTTAGCGAGTCTCAGCCCTGAGCTAAGAATCTCCATGCCTGCCGTTCGACAAAGTTTGACGATAGTTTAAAACGGGCATAAGAAATTCAAAAATGAACCAAACAGTGCGAAACCTTCGCGTGGTGTTATATTATGTGACATAGTTAGAAGGAAAAATATCAAATTTGGTATATTGATTATGTCTCAAAATAACCTTCACAAAATGACGTATCTCATTTAAGGTTGTCTGGCTTTCAGGTCAAATGACCAATGGTATGGATAGAATGAAGACATAGTTTATGATAATGTGTCCATATTGTGCATCATGGGATGACGGACAATGTTTTAGGAGGAAGTTTTCCTTTCCGTCACACCAAAAAGCCATTTTCCATTTTCCGAATGCAAAAAAGGGTGGTTTTGTGAAGCAACCACCAAATGGCTAATTCAAAATGCTACCACCATATTTTTTCAAAAATACTAGACCACCTTACATGGACATTGTCGTAACAGGGGGATATCAAACCTTTTCATTTATCCCTGATGAAAAAGACAAATTCCTGCCGAATCGGTAGGAAGTGGGTCAGATATGAACTACATGTACATGATCTGATGCTCATGATTTTTTACGAAAATCTTTTTTAGGTTCACAATATGCTGTTTCATCAGAGATTCATGATACGTCCAAAATATATCTACTTTCTCGAACACTTTGCTATTGTTTCTTCTCTAAACTTGTGTGATTTGAATACAACTAATACGGACTGACCCTGTTTTCAGCAGAATTACCTTGGTGTCTTGTTTTTGTGCAGAAAATGAACTATCAGGAAAAATCCTAGAAAATATGCCAAAAATTATATTTCACCATAAGAGCCATGGAGCCAGAAGAAGAGACAGAGGGAAGGCCTGGGGGGGCAGACCCACCCTAGGCGCAGGCCCACCTGACCCCGCGCCTGGAGGGGGTGTGGCCACCCCAGGCACCTCCTCAGCCTCCCTCTGCGCCTATAAGTTTCCTTTTGACCTAAAAACCGAGGGGGGTTCGATAGTTTTACATAAAGAGTTCCTCTCCGCCGCCGCCATGAGAAACCAATATTCGGATCTAGAAACTCCATTCTGGCACCCTGCCGGGACGAGGAATTTGGAGAGGATCATCGCCATCGTCATCACCAACGCATCTCCATCAAACCACCGATGTTTCCCTCATCCATGAGTGAGTAATCCCCTGGCGTAGGCTTGGGGATGGTAGGGATTGAATGAGTTCTATCATGTAATCGAATAAGATTTGTTAGGGCATAGTGCCTAGTTTCTCTTGTGCTATTTGACTTTGTTGCAACTTGTTGTGCTTAATGCTTGTCATTAGGGCCCGAGTGTCATGATCTCAGATCTGAACTTATTATTGAATCATTATGATAGTATTGTTTGTGATCTTATCTGCAAGTTGTGTACACATATCATTGTCCGGATTTAGAGGCCCCAAAGTGACAATAATTGGGACAACCGGAGGGGATGGCTGTGGTGTGAGGATCACATGTGTTCATGAAGTGTTAATGCTTTGCTCTGGTGCTCTATTAAAAGGAGCACCTTAATTGCCAGTAGTTCCCTAGAGGCCCCGCTGCCACGAGCTGGCTGGACAGAAGATGTTGTGCAAGTTCTCATTGCAAGCACGTATGACTATATTTGGAGCACATGTCTAGGATTGTTTAGTACTTGGATGCTTGTTATTATTTATCTACAATGCCCTAGATCTTGAAGTTACATGTTTAGACTCGTCCATGCAACGCCCGTCCATCCATCCCTATGCCTACCGCACTCGAATCCTACTGTTACCGTTACTGTTACTATGGCTCTTGTTTCACTGTTGTTGTTGCTGTTGCTGTTGCCGTTGCTGTTGCTGTTGCTGTTGCCGTTGCTTTGCCGTTGCTACTGATAAAATTCCATGAGCAATAACTATTTCCAGGTGCAGCTGAACTGACAACTCAATTGTTAAGGCTTGCAAGTATTCTTTGGCTCCCCTTGTGTCGAATCAATAAATTGGGTAATACTACCCGCGAAGACTGTTGCGATCCCCTATACTTGTGGATCATCAAGACTATTTTCTGGCCCCATTGCCTAGGAGCATAGCTTTATTTGTAAGTTCACTTGGATCTATTATTGTTCACTGCTACTCCTTTTATCATGGGGAAGTCTCGTGATGGAAAGTTTCCTATTTTACTATCAACTACAAGAAGAGGTACTGTCCTAAACACCTCTGCTGCTCTTGATTCACCGTCTGTTATAAGTAAGCTTGTCACACCACCACATACACATGCTACACACACTCCTACTACTGCTGAGTCTGAAACTGCTTTTGATGCTCATGATGTTACTTCTACTGTGCTTGATGCGATTGGTTCATTAGGTCCTTTTCTAGATGCTACTATGGCTGGTCTAGGAAATACCGAAACTCCTAGTGAAGACACTGTTACACCTGTTAGCTCACCTGAGGCTAGTGAAAGTTATGATATTAATGATGGTTACATTGAGTTCACTGATGATTGTGTTGAAGAGTGCCGAAACACACATGGTACTAGTGATATTACGAGTCTCCTTGCTAGACATACTATCATGCCTAAGATGTCCTCTGATCCTAAGTTTGCCACTTCTCCCATATATATTAAAGATAAATATTATGATTTCTCTCTTGATTTATCTTATTTAGATATTGTTGAGAAAGAAACTTTTTGTGGGACTGAAAATGAGAGTGTTGTGGCTCATATGAATGAGATTTCTACTATGAGTGCTTTGTTCTCTGATGATTTTAAGATGCGCAAGTACTTTGTTACTAAGATCTTCCCTTTTTCACTAAATGGAGAAGCTAGGGCCTGGTTTAATAGATTACCTCCTGGTTCCATTGATAGCCTTGATTGCTTGATTGCTTCTTTCTTCCAGAAATATTTTCCTCCTAGTGCTAGACATGATTCTTTGTAGAGACTTTTTGATTTTAAACAGGGAGAAGAAGAGAAATTGCCTGAGTCATGGACAAGGTTCTATGCCTTGATTCATGCACATCCTGGATGTCCATTGCCTAAGAATGAGCTTCTTGATATTTATTATAATGGACTAACTGATGATTCTAGGGCCTGCCTAGATAGCTTTGCTGATTGTGTTTTCAGGAAAAGGACTCCTACAGATGTTGAGGAATTAATGACCAAGATAAGCAAGAATTATGATGATTGGACTTCAACTGAGCTCAATACACCTGAGCCTATTACTCCTGAACCAGATGTTCCTGAACCAGTTCCAACACCAACAACAAAGAAGAGGGGAGTTATTGCATTAAATGATGAAGTGATGAAGGAAGCTAAGAAATGTCTAAAGGAGAAAGGTATTAGAGCTAAAGATGTGAAGAATCTACCTCGTATTGAAGAATTATGTAAGCCAATTTCCCACTAATCTACTATTGAGGTACACTCTCTCCAACACTTTGATGAAGGTGATATTCCTTATGGTAAGCCTCCTGATCAATGTTTAGAGGAACTTGACACTTTTATTGTTAAGCAAGGGTATTTTAATAAAAAAGTTCAGAATCATTTATTGGAAAACTCTAGAGCTATCCATGAGTTAAAATATATTTTGGAAAGAACTTCTAATGATATTAAAATTCTTTGTAAACACTTTCAAATGGTTCAAACTCAACTTGATCAACTTGCTAAGGTGCAAAAGGATATGCTAGTTAATGCTTCAGGAGATAAACATGCTTATGGAATTAGAACTAGGAGTGGTATAGCTACTCAAGATCCTTTATATCCTGAAGGACACCCTAAAAGAATTGAGCAGGATTCCCAACAAGGTGAAGATAGTGGTAGTCCTCATAAGAGGAAGAAAAAGAAACATAAGATAGTTGAGGAACCACTTGAACCTGTTGTAGATCCTAATAGTATATTTGCCTCTGATGCTGAAACTGAGAGTGGTAATGATAAAAATTAGTCTCCTGATAAGGAGGAAGGTGAGGAAGAGTCTGAGAAGCACACTAAGAACACTAGGTTCACAAAGGAAGATTTTATTGCTAATAAACATGGTAAAGAGAGAGAGAACCTTGGGTGTAGAAACCTATGCCTTTTCCAGGTAAGAAACACAAGTCAAAGGAGGAGGAACACTACAACAAGTTTTGTGAGTCGATGAAACCTTTATTCTTGCAAATTCCTTTGACTGATGTTATTAAGTTGCCTCATTATTCAAAGTATATGAAGGATATTGTCTCTAATAAAAGGAAGATTCCTAATGAGGAGATTTCTACACTACTTGCTAATTATTCCTTCAATGGTAAGGTTACAAAGAAACTAGGGGATCCAGGTATACCAACTATTCCTTGCTCCAATAAGAATAATTATGTTAGAACTGCTTTATGTGATTTGGGAGTTGGAGTTAGTGTTATGCCTTTTTCTCTCTATAAGATACTCCAGCTAGAAAAGTTGATACCAACTGATATTTCTTTGCAAATGGCTGATAAGTCAACTACTATTCTTGTTGGTATATGTGAGGATGCTCCTATTCAAGTTGCTCATAATTGCATGGTTCTAACAGATTTTGTTGTGCTTGAAATGCCTGAAGATGATAATATGTCTATTATTCTTGGGAGACCTTTTCCTAATACTGCAGGTGCTGTCATCAATTGCAATCAAGGAAAAGTAACATTCAATATTAATGACAAAGAGAATACTGTCTATTTCCCCAAGAAGTTTGTTAAGAGCTATTGCCTGAATTCCATTAAAAATGTTGAGAGCATCAAGGTTGGAGAAATATATTGTCCCATTCCACAAGAAAATTTTGAAACTATTACGATTTGGGACCATTGCTATCAAGTATGAGGTAACATAATCACATTGTGGAATGCAAAGTTTTGCTTCATATAAGATTTTTTTGGTAACAAGACTTGATCAACCTTGTTAACAAAAGGATTTTAATGAACAAAATAATGTTTCCACTATGGTTATACTTGCTTTCTTTTTCCTTTCTCCTTCCTAGTCTTTGCTTTAGCTTTAGTTTTGCTAGTTGTTTGCTTATTTGAGTTTATTAGAGCTCCTATAGTTTGGCTTTTGGTTTGCTTTTGCTTCTTCTGGAAAAATTGTTTCTGTGAGAAAATCAATTTTCATACCCTGAAAAATGGCCAAAAATAAAGTTTCCCGAAAAATCCCAGAAAATTCAAAATAATTTTTTCCTCGAAAAAAGGGGCAGAGTGGCACCTGAGGTGACCCAGGGGGCAGCCATACCCCTGGTAGGCGCGGCCTACCAGGTGGCGGCGCCTGGGGGGTCTGGCCCACCTAGGCCCCTCTAGGCTGCCTCCTCAAAGCCACCTTCTTTCTCTCTCGTGAAAAACACCGGAAAACTTGCTCAAGCTCGAGTTCATGCTGTTCTTGCTCGCGATTTTCGATCTCCTTGTTCAGCCCATCTCAAGTGCTGATTTTTGGAGGGATTGCTCCTTGGTATGTGCCTCCTCCACTTGTCCAATTAGATTTGTGATTGGTAGATTATATCTTGAGTATTTTTCTACTATAGGTGACAGGTTGTTTGATCTTGCATGCTTGTTCTTTGATTGGAAACTTTGTTTTGATGCATGTGTAGTCCTCTAGCAAATTCCTATAATAGTTGCTCATCATTTATCAACTTAGAAATCACTTGGTTTAATGGTTGTTTAAAAATTTCAGCAAGGAAGATGAGTACTTATCCACTGAATCAATATGACTTGATGGTTCGTGAGCCAATGAAGGTTCATTGTGAGGAGGCAATTTTTCCTTCCATATATCCATGCCATGAATTTATGAGAGCTGCGGGAATCCTCCAAGATTTCCAAACCATGGTTACAAATGCAGGGTTGGAAAACTTTGTGGAAGGTGAACCATTCCAATATGTTAAGATAACCATGGCTTTTGTGCAGGACTTCCGGTTCATTTGGTCTACTTCTAATCTGATGGTCCATTACAAAATATATAATATACCTATCGACCTGCCTTTTGCTGATTTTTGTGCAGCAATTAGAGTACCTCAATGGGGATATTGTGAGAAGATCAAGGAGAGGCCCAAGTCACTTATTGATTTGTATGCTGAGATTTGCCAAGGTTTCGACTACTCAAAGGAAAGTGGTATAATTCGGAACATTCAGCTCCCAGCTATTAGATACTTTGCCTATTTTATTACCAAGTGCGTTCTTGCTAGAAAGATTGCTAGAAAGTTGTCTTATTTTGATCTAGCTTTTATTGCAGCTGCTCTGAATAGGAATAGTTCTGACATTCTAGGTACTTTGATAGCTCACCGTCTCACCACCAACCATGAGAAGGGTGGAATTTGTGGAGGTCTCATTGCTTCTAGGTTGCTAACTTTCCATGGTTTAGAGTCTCACTTTTTGGATTTTCAGTTCCCCATAGAGAGGCTTGATATTGAATCCATGATTCAGCATGGTTTTGTTTCTTTGGGAGCTAATGTGAGAAGTTTACCATATGAAATATCTTTTTCCCAGCAAGGTCTAAGAAAGGGTAGGACTGAGAAAATACTTTATTTGCCTGCACCTGCTTTGTTTAACTTTGATAACAGTCAAGGATGGTCACTTACGGAGGAGGAGGTTGACACTTATGTGGGGGAACTCTCCCAGCAAGAAGAAAATGTTGAATAGGATGCCGAAGACAATTCGGTTCAGCTATCCAACTTGGAGAGTCTTCATACCAGCAACCCTCATTTGATTAGGGCGCGTCTTCTTCTTTGTCGCAGGTGCCTGACTATGATCATTCCTATTATGACCCACCAGTATGGGGGTACTATCCGCGCTATTGAGCCCCACTTAGGCCAAAAGCTTAAACTTGGGGGGAGGTATACCGACGTCACGCTCATCTATATGTCACGTTCGGTCGGTTCTTTGTATATCCATTGTTTCGCTTTCTTTTTGGTTCTTTTTGGTTCTTTCTCAAAAACCCAAAAATACCAAAAATATTTTCGTTGTTTCTCTTGGTTTGTTTCTTTGCTTTGGTTTGCCTTAAAAGAAAAATCCAAAAATATTTTGCTTTGTTTTTGTTTGGTTTTTCTTTATTTGCTTGTTTCTAAAAAACCGAAAACACCAAAAATATTTGTTTTTCTTCTTTGGTTTTGTGAGTTCTTTGCAGGGTTCAGCCGTCCTCAGTGGATTTTGGTTTCATGTTAATTATTCAAGTCACACAAGTGAAGGGCAATAATGAAGATTAAGACAACTCGAGGTGTGGTAAGAGACTGGTAACGAAGTCTATTTGTTTCATTCTTGTACATATACTCATCATTGTGAGCATGCTTAGCCTGTTTGTGTAAGGTGTATGTCATTATGGATGCTTAGTAGTTCTTGCTTGTCTATGATTAGCTCCAGCTTGCTAATAGTTTGTAGCATGTCATATGAATGTTTGCTTGCATTGTTTTATTCATACTTTGGTATGACATTATGGTATCCTCCTCTGACTGTTCATGTGAATCGACTTGGCACATGCTCACGCTTCCATATGACTAATCAATAGTCAGTAAGCCTCGATGATTTATTTTGCCTCGGAGTTCTTGTATCATTTTCATGCCATAGTTAGTCCTGTTTTGTTGCAAGCATGATTATGACAACTATTGTTCTCTCGTTTGTCGCTCCCTCTCTATTGCTAGCCTTCACTTGCACTGAGTATGTGCTCTACCTATTCTTCCAACTCCCCCAAACCAATATTGCCAGCTGTGTCCACCATATCTACCTATTAGCATCATTTGCTACTTCAGTGCATATTTTATATATGCCGTGTTTTCTTACAAAATAAAATGTTTGTATGTTTTGAGAAAGTTAGTTAGTAAAGCTCTCACGAACTTGATGGCACACTTTATTCCTTGCGCTTAATAATTCTGAACCATTATGACTAGTCCATGAAAGTTATATTCTTGCTAATTATATACTGGGAGTCAGCAGAACCGTGCTGTCATGGGGAACGCTTTCAACACTTTTTGGATATATCATCCAGTTGATTCCTTGATCTTTTGTTTACGGATGTCGATGATGTGAAATAAAAGGGGAGGTTGTGAGTTCATGGAGTTTATACATTGTGTTAGATAAACGCCTGGGCCGCTAGCCTAAGCCATGCTTAATCATGGTGGAAACTTGCAGCATCACCATAATGAGTATCTATGAAGCGTCCTCAGTAAAAAGCTGCATATGGTAAATAAAAAGATTGCTGAGATGCTCATTATTTGCTTGCCTTGTCATTTTGGTTATGGGAATGCTCCTGTACCATGTGCAAGGGGTACCCCGTTGGCGGTTCTCGATGATATGCATGTATTTACAATGACAAGAACTTTTAGGTGACCAAAGTTGAGTAGCATGCGGAGTGACCCTCGTACTCAAGGGACATGGGATTTCCAGTCTATGGTCTGTCAAGCATATGATTCAGAGTGGACCTTACTTTCACCTTAACCACATGAAGATGCCTATGATAGCGGCAATGAGAGCTCAAAGCTAATGAGTACCTTCCTTTCAGCATTGGGAAGCCTTTCAAACCTTCACAAAACCGTTATCACAACCTTGTTGAGTCACCACTTATTCTATGATCACCTTCTTGAGAGAATAGTTGTCATTCTTGTGTTTGTTCCAAAACTTGGTTAATTATGTCATGACTTTGATGCTTGTATCTCTGATATCTTTACTTCAAGTCTTCATGTGAACTTTAGAGGTGCCTTGGCATTTATATTGTGCTCTTCAAACAAAGGAAAGCGAGATACCACTCTATCATACCTTATTATGAGCATTGCAATGTTGCTTATGTTTATGTTTCATGCTACTTATTATTATTGAGTTGGTTTCTCTTCATAGCTTGGAATGACTATTGAGTATACTTAGTCGCATACTCCTTGTTATGAATTGTCTAAGCATCACTACTCCTGTGCTGAGAATATTTACATCATATGAAGCAAAGTTTTCGTGAAATTTCTTTTATCGCACTCAGTTTACAACTAAATTGCTTGAGGACAAGCAATAAACTAAGCTTGGGGGAGTTGATACGTCCAAAACGTATCTATTTTCTCGAACACTTTGCTATTGTTTCTTCTCTAAACTTGTGTGATTTGGATACAACTAACACAGACTGAAGCTGTTTTCAGCAGAATTACCTTGGTGTCTTGTTTTTGTGCAGAAAATGAACTATCTGGAAAAATCCTGGAAAATATGCCAAAAATTATATTTCACCAGAAGATCCACGGAGCCAGAAGAAGAGAAGGAGGGGAGGTCTGGGGGGGGGGGCAGACCCACCCCAGGCGTGGGCCCACTTGACCTCGCGCCTAGAGGGGGTGTGGCCACCCCAGGAACCTCCTCGGCCTCCCTCTACGCCTATAAGTTTCCTTTCGACCTAAAAACTGAGGGGGGTTTGATAGTTTTCCAGAAAGAGTTCTGCTCCGCCGCCGCCACGAGAAACCAAGATTCGGATCCAGAAACTTCGTTCTGGCACCCTGCCGGGACGAGGAATTTGGAGAGGATCATCGCCATCGTCATCACCAACGCATCTCCATCAAACCACCGATGTTTCCCTCATCCATGAGTGAGTAATCCTCCGCCGTAGGCTTGGGGATGGTAGGGATTGGATGAGTTCTATCATGTAATCGAATAAGATTTGTTAGGGCATAGTGCCTAGTTTCTCTTGTGCTATTTGACTTTGTTGCAACTTGTTGTGCTTAATGCTTGTCACTAGGGACTGAGTGCCATGATCTCAGATATGAACTTATTATTGAATCATTATGATAGTATTGTTTGTGATCTTATCTGCAAGTTGTGTACACATATCATTGTCCGGATCCAAAGTCCCCAAAGTGACAATAATTGGGACAACCGGAGGGGATGGCTGTGGTGTGAGGATCACATGTGTTCACGAAGTGTTAATGCTTTGCTCTGGTGCTCTATTAAAAGGAGCACCTTAATTGCCAGTAGTTCCCTAGAGGCCCCGCTGCCACGGGCTGGCTGGACAGAAGATGTTGTGCAAGTTCTCATTGCAAGCATGTATGACTATATTTGGAGCACATGCCTAGGATTGTTTAGTACTTGGATGCTTGTTATTATTTATCTGCAATTCCCTAGATCTTGAAGTTACATGTTTAGACTCGTCCATGAAACGCCCTTTCATCCATCCCTATGCTTACCGCACTCGAATCCTACTGTTACCATTACTATTACTATTGCTCCTGTTTCACTATTGCTGTTGCTTTGCCGTTGCTACTGATAAACTTCTGTGAGCAAGAACTATTTCCAGGTGCAGCTGAACTGACAACTCAGTTGTTAAGGCTTGCAAGTATTCTTTGGCTCCCCTTGTGTCGAATCAATAAATTGGGTAATACTATCCGCGAAGACTGTTGCGATCCCCTATGCTTGTGGGTCATCAATCCACTGCAAGTTTAGCGAGTCTCAGCCCCGAGCTAAGAATCACCATGCCCGTCATTCTACAAAGTTTGACGATAGTTTAAAACGGGCAAAAGAAATTCAAAAACGATCTAAACAGTGTGAAACATTCACGTTGTGTTATATTATGTGACATAGTTAGCAGGAAAAATATCAAACTTGGTATATTGATTATGTCTCAAAAAAAACCTTCACAAAATGACCTATCTCATTAGAGGTTTCCTGGCTTTCGGGTCAAATGACCAATGTTATGGCTAGCATGAATGCATAGTTTGTGATGATGTGTCCATATTGTGCATACATGTGCATCATGGGATGGCGAACAATGTTTCAGGAAGAAGTTTTCGTTTCTGTCACACCAAAAAGTCATTTTCCATTTTCCGAGTGCAAAAAATGGGCATTTTGTGAAGCAACCACCAAATGGCTAATTCAAAATGCTACCACCACATTTAAAGAAAATACTAGACCACCTTACATGGACAATATCCTAACAGGGGGATCTCAAACCTTTCCATCTATCCCTGATGAAAAAGACAAATTCCTGCCAAATCGGTACATGATCTGATGCTCATGACTTTTTACAAAAATCATTTTTAGGTCCACAATATGATGTTTCATCAGAGATCCACTTCAAGTTTAGCAAGTCTTAGCCCCGATCTAAGAATCTTCATGTCCGCCGTTTGATAAAGTTTGATGATAATTTAAAATGGGCATAAGAAATTCAAAAACGATCCAAACATGTGAAGCCTTCGCGTGGTGTCATATTATGTTACATAGTTAGAAGGGAAAATATCAAACTTCGTATATTGATTATGTCTCAAAAAAAACTTCATAAAATGACCTATCTCATTCGAGGTTTCCTAGATTTCGGGTCAAATGACCAATGTTATGGCTAGAATGAAGGCATAGTTTGTGATAATGTGTCCATATTGTGCATACATGTGCATTATGGGATGGAGACGAATGTTTCGGGAGGAATTTGTCCTTTTCATCGCACCAAAAAGCTATTTTCCATTTTCTGAGTGCAAAAAACGGGCGGTTTATGAAGCAACCACCAAATGGCTAATTCAAAATACTACCACCATATTTTTCAAAAATACTACACCATCTTACATGGACAATGTACTAACAGGAGGATCTCAAACCTTTCTATCTATTCCTGATGAAAAAGACAAATTCCTGTCGAATCGATAGGAAGTGGGTCAGATATGAACTACATGTACATGATTTGATGCTCATGATTTTTTACAAAAATCATATTTAGGTTCACAATATGCTGTTTCATCAGAGATCCACTTCAAGTTTGGCGAGTCTCAGCCCCGAGCTAAGAATCTTCATGCCTGCCGTTCGACAAAGTTTCACGATAATTTAAAAAGGGCATAAGAAATTCAAAAACGATCCACACAGTGCGAAACCTTTGCATGGTGTTATATTATGTAAAAAATGTAGAAGGAGAAATATCAAATTTGCTATATTGATTATGTCTCAAAAACCTTCACAAAATGACCTATCTCATTCGAGGTTTCCTGGCTTTCGGGTCAAATGACCAATATTATGGCTAGAATGAAGGCATAGTTTGTGATAATGTGTCCATATTGTGCATACATGTGCATAATGGGATGGTGAGCAATGTTTTAGGAGTAAGTTTTCCTTTCCATCACACCAAAAAGCCATTTTCTATTTTCTGAATGAAAAAGTGTGGTTTTGTGAAGCAACCACCAAATGGCTAATTGAAAAAGCTACCACCATATTTTTTTTAAAAATACTAGACCACCTTACATGGACAATGTCCTAACAGGGAATCTCAAATCTTTCCATCTAGCCCTGATAAAAAGACAAATTCCTGCCGAAACGGAAGGAAGTAGGTCAGATATGAACTACAGGTACATAATCTGATGCTCATGACTTTTTACAAAAATCATTTTTAGGTCCACAATATGATGTTTCATCAGAGATCCACTTCAAGTTTAGCGAGTCTCAGCCCCGAGCTAAGAATCTTCATACCCGCCGTTTGATAAAGTTTGATGATAATTTAAAATGGGCATAAGAAATTCAAAAACGATCCAAACATGTGAAGCCTTCGCGTGGTGTCATATTATGTTACATAGTTAGAAGGGAAAATATCAAACTTCGTATATTGATTATGTCTCAAAAAAAACTTCATAAAATGACCTATCTCATTCGAGGTTTCCTAGATTTCGGGTCAAATGACCAATGTTATGGCTAGAATGAAGGCATAGTTTGTGATAATGTGTCCATATTGTGCATACATGTGCATTATGGGATGGAGACGAATGTTTCGGGAGGAATTTGTCCTTTTCATCGCACCAAAAAGCTATTTTCCATTTTCTGAGTGCAAAAAACGGGCGGTTTATGAAGCAACCACCAAATGGCTAATTCAAAATACTACCACCATATTTTTCAAAAATACTACACCATCTTACATGGACAATGTACTAACAGGAGGATCTCAAACCTTTCTATCTATTCCTGATGAAAAAGACAAATTCCTGTCGAATCGATAGGAAGTGGGTCAGATATGAACTACATGTACATGATTTGATGCTCATGATTTTTTACAAAAATCATATTTAGGTTCACAATATGCTGTTTCATCAGAGATCCACTTCAAGTTTGGCGAGTCTCAGCCCCGAGCTAAGAATCTTCATGCCTGCCGTTCGACAAAGTTTCACGATAATTTAAAAAGGGCATAAGAAATTCAAAAACGATCCACACAGTGCGAAACCTTTGCATGGTGTTATATTATGTAAAAAATGTAGAAGGAGAAATATCAAATTTGCTATATTGATTATGTCTCAAAAACCTTCACAAAATGACCTATCTCATTCGAGGTTTCCTGGCTTTCGGGTCAAATGACCAATATTATGGCTAGAATGAAGGCATAGTTTGTGATAATGTGTCCATATTGTGCATACATGTGCATAATGGGATGGTGAGCAATGTTTTAGGAGTAAGTTTTCCTTTCCATCACACCAAAAAGCCATTTTCTATTTTCTGAATGAAAAAGTGTGGTTTTGTGAAGCAACCACCAAATGGCTAATTGAAAAAGCTACCACCATATTTTTTTTAAAAATACTAGACCACCTTACATGGACAATGTCCTAACAGGGAATCTCAAATCTTTCCATCTAGCCCTGATAAAAAGACAAATTCCTGCCGAAACGGAAGGAAGTAGGTCAGATATGAACTACAGGTACATAATCTGATGCTCATGACTTTTTACAAAAATCATTTTTAGGTCCACAATATGATGTTTCATCAGAGATCCACTTCAAGTTTAGCGAGTCTCAGCCCCGAGCTAAGAATCTTCATACCCGCCGTTTGATAAAGTTTGATGATAATTTAAAATGGGCATAAGAAATTCAAAAACGATCCAAACATGTGAAGCCTTCGCGTGGTGTCATATTATGTTACATAGTTAGAAGGGAAAATATCAAACTTCGTATATTGATTATGTCTCAAAAAAAACTTCATAAAATGACCTATCTCATTCGAGGTTTCCTAGATTTCGGGTCAAATGACCAATGTTATGGCTAGAATGAAGGCATAGTTTGTGATAATGTGTCCATATTGTGCATACATGTGCATTATGGGATGGAGACGAATGTTTCGGGAGGAATTTGTCCTTTTCATCGCACCAAAAAGCTATTTTCCATTTTCTGAGTGCAAAAAACGGGCGGTTTATGAAGCAACCACCAAATGGCTAATTCAAAATACTACCACCATATTTTTCAAAAATACTACACCATCTTACATGGACAATGTACTAACAGGAGGATCTCAAACCTTTCTATCTATTCCTGATGAAAAAGACAAATTCCTGTCGAATCGATAGGAAGTGGGTCAGATATGAACTACATGTACATGATTTGATGCTCATGATTTTTTACAAAAATCATATTTAGGTTCACAATATGCTGTTTCATCAGAGATCCACTTCAAGTTTGGCGAGTCTCAGCCCCGAGCTAAGAATCTTCATGCCTGCCGTTCGACAAAGTTTCACGATAATTTAAAAAGGGCATAAGAAATTCAAAAACGATCCACACAGTGCGAAACCTTTGCATGGTGTTATATTATGTAAAAAATGTAGAAGGAGAAATATCAAATTTGCTATATTGATTATGTCTCAAAAACCTTCACAAAATGACCTATCTCATTCGAGGTTTCCTGGCTTTCGGGTCAAATGACCAATATTATGGCTAGAATGAAGGCATAGTTTGTGATAATGTGTCCATATTGTGCATACATGTGCATAATGGGATGGTGAGCAATGTTTTAGGAGTAAGTTTTCCTTTCCATCACACCAAAAAGCCATTTTCTATTTTCTGAATGAAAAAGTGTGGTTTTGTGAAGCAACCACCAAATGGCTAATTGAAAAAGCTACCACCATATTTTTTTTAAAAATACTAGACCACCTTACATGGACAATGTCCTAACAGGGAATCTCAAATCTTTCCATCTAGCCCTGATAAAAAGACAAATTCCTGCCGAAACGGAAGGAAGTAGGTCAGATATGAACTACAGGTACATAATCTGATGCTCATGACTTTTTACAAAAATCATTTTTAGGTCCACAATATGATGTTTCATCAGAGATCCACTTCAAGTTTAGCGAGTCTCAGCCCCGAGCTAAGAATCTTCATACCCGCCGTTTGATAAAGTTTGATGATAATTTAAAATGGGCATAAGAAATTCAAAAACGATCCAAACATGTGAAGCCTTCGCGTGGTGTCATATTATGTTACATAGTTAGAAGGGAAAATATCAAACTTCGTATATTGATTATGTCTCAAAAAAAACTTCATAAAATGACCTATCTCATTCGAGGTTTCCTAGATTTCGGGTCAAATGACCAATGTTATGGCTAGAATGAAGGCATAGTTTGTGATAATGTGTCCATATTGTGCATACATGTGCATTATGGGATGGAGACGAATGTTTCGGGAGGAATTTGTCCTTTTCATCGCACCAAAAAGCTATTTTCCATTTTCTGAGTGCAAAAAACGGGCGGTTTATGAAGCAACCACCAAATGGCTAATTCAAAATACTACCACCATATTTTTCAAAAATACTACACCATCTTACATGGACAATGTACTAACAGGAGGATCTCAAACCTTTCTATCTATTCCTGATGAAAAAGACAAATTCCTGTCGAATCGATAGGAAGTGGGTCAGATATGAACTACATGTACATGATTTGATGCTCATGATTTTTTACAAAAATCATATTTAGGTTCACAATATGCTGTTTCATCAGAGATCCACTTCAAGTTTGGCGAGTCTCAGCCCCGAGCTAAGAATCTTCATGCCTGCCGTTCGACAAAGTTTCACGATAATTTAAAAAGGGCATAAGAAATTCAAAAACGATCCACACAGTGCGAAACCTTTGCATGGTGTTATATTATGTAAAAAATGTAGAAGGAGAAATATCAAATTTGCTATATTGATTATGTCTCAAAAACCTTCACAAAATGACCTATCTCATTCGAGGTTTCCTGGCTTTCGGGTCAAATGACCAATATTATGGCTAGAATGAAGGCATAGTTTGTGATAATGTGTCCATATTGTGCATACATGTGCATAATGGGATGGTGAGCAATGTTTTAGGAGTAAGTTTTCCTTTCCATCACACCAAAAAGCCATTTTCTATTTTCTGAATGAAAAAGTGTGGTTTTGTGAAGCAACCACCAAATGGCTAATTGAAAAAGCTACCACCATATTTTTTTTAAAAATACTAGACCACCTTACATGGACAATGTCCTAACAGGGAATCTCAAATCTTTCCATCTAGCCCTGATAAAAAGACAAATTCCTGCCGAAACGGAAGGAAGTAGGTCAGATATGAACTACAGGTACATAATCTGATGCTCATGATTTTTTTATAAAAATCATTATTAGGTTCACAATATGTTGTTTCATCAGAGATCCACTTCAAGTTTAGCGAGTCTCAGCCCCGAGCTAAGAATCTTCATACCCACCGTTCAACAAAGTTTGACGATAGTTTAAAACGGGCGTAGCAAATTCAAAAACGATCCAAACATACAAAACCTTCGTGTGGTGTCATATTATGTAACATAGTTAGAAGGAGAAAATATAAAACTTGGTATATTGATTATGTCTAAAAAAAAACTTCACAAAATGACCTATCTTATTCGAGTTTTCCTGACTTTCGGGTCAAATGACCAATGTTATGGCTAGAATGAAGGCATAGTTTGTGATAATGTGTCCATATTATGCATACATGTGCATCATGGGATGGCGAACAATATTTTAGGAGGAAGTTTTTCTTTTCGTCGCACCAAAAAGACATTTTCCATTTCCGAGTGCAAAAAACGGGCGGTTTTGTGAAGCAACCACCAAATGGCTAAATGCTACCACCATATTTTTCAAAAATATAGACCACCTTAACAGGGGGATCTAAAACCTTTCCGTCTATTCTTGATGAAAAAGACAAATTTCTGCCGAATCGGTAGGAAGTGGGTTAGATATGAATTACAGGTACATGATCTGATGCTCATGATTTTTTTACAAAAATAAATTTTAGGTTCACAATATGCTGTTTCATTAGAGATCCATTTCAAGTTTAGCGAGTCTCAGCCCCGAGCTAAGAATCTTTATGCGTGCCGTTTCAAACGGGCAAATGAAATTATGGTAAGAATCATGGCATAGTTTGCGATAAGTTGATATTGATATCATTTTGGATTCCTCTCATTTTTTTGATCAATTTAAACATATTATTTGTCGAATTCCAATTTACAGATATAAAGATATTAATGATTCCATATTAAATAGAAAATTACAAAAAAAATCATTATATTTTTATTTGAATTCAATAATATTTTTACTTATTTATTGTTGTTTATACTTAAATAATTGTTTGTAATTTCAAAAAATACAAACATGTGACATGACGATATAAGAGTTAATATGATTGATATCTTAGTATTGACAATAATGTATAAATTATTTTGCGGATTCTGAAGGAACGAGGAAGTTAAGCGTGCTGGAGGTGGAGTAGCGAGGATGGGTGACCGACCGAGAAGTTTGACTAAGACTACAATTTAATCAATGGGTAAGTGTATTTAGTGTTAAAATGTTTAAAGGTTAACCGGTCAAATAATTCAAAGATTAAAAAATTGATTTTTTAAAAAAAATAGTTAAGGCCGTGCTGATGGCGTGGCTCTCGGCGTAACAGGGCGACGTGGCGGGCTCGTGCTGCTCCTGGGCTAGGCCTGTGCCGACTATCTGGCCGTCAGCGTAGCTACAGGACTGGACCGTTATACTAGACGGTTGTCGTCTTACATTGTGGGGCCCACTGCAAGCGCTATGCCGAGGGGGATCATCTACGCCGACATCCGAGGGGATACGTTGACCACTAGTTACGCCGAGAGGGCTACGCCGATGTCCACGGTCGATAGAGCATATGCCGACGGCAGCCTGCCGTCGACGCCTCGAATCTTTCCCGTAGTGGTTGGTGCTCGATTGCCTCCACCCCTTTTGTACCTGTACGTACTGTGTATGATCAACATCAGGTGGTGGCTCTGGCTCCATGTGTCGTGTTAAAACTAGTGTATGGGTGCACAAAATTAAGACACACATCGCTACCACATTTTCTGCAAGTCAACACGTGCGCATGTTTATACTCCCTTCAGTTTCAAAATATAAGATGTTTTAGTTTTGTAAAGCAAATATATCTGGACTATTTTTAATACGCATGTTCTCTCAGGTTTAGAGCGAACCTACGTACTAAAAGTAGTCTAGATACATTTGCTTTACAAAGCTAAAACATCTTATATTTTAAAACGGAGTGAACCTGCGTACTAAAAATAGTCTAAATATATTTGCTTTATAAAACTAAAACAGATCTTATATTTTAAAACAGAGGAAGTAGGCAGCAACGTCGTTGTAGTAACATTTTATATGCTAGCGGTAGGCAGCTGCATGCATGCCCCGCGCGTGCGTGGGGGACTGCAAGTCTGGATCGACTTGCAGGTTCATGGCGCCAATCGAGCGACTCCATGATCCCTTGCGAGCTGCTTCGGACATGGCCGAAAACGCACAACTAATTATGCCCCCAGGAGTGAGTGAGTCCCTGAATCTCTACATCCGTCGGATAGATAGATGCCCCCCCCCCCCCCCCCTTCGTTGACTTGTGGAGATCTCCATCCACCTGCTTGGATTTACTTTGGCATCTTCACTGCCGCGATTGCCGATGTGTTGATGGGGGATCATGGCAATTGTGTCTGAAAAAACCTGGATCGGCTATGGAGGTTTCATCTTGCATGCTCGTGTCGAGTCGAGTCAAGAGATACTCGCTACGGATTGGGAGAAACTGTGTGTGTCACATGATCGACATTTTGTAGCAGGTGTTATCGATGAGTGGGGGTGACAATGGCATACTTAATTCATAACATACATAGGTTATTATCATTTATTTAGATCACAAATGAAATTTAGGGACGTCATAGATATTTCATAACTCAACACATCAAACAACCCAAATATCCAGAAGCCAAAAGAATGGAAGGAACATCATTCTATGAGCTTCTCTCCCTACTTTTTCAAAAGCTAGGATCTCTAGGATCACAAGTCCAAAAGAAATCGGCCAAAGTCGCTCCAGGATTTATTGATGGCAGATACTCAAAAATAAAAGATGGCCAACAACGACACTGTGACAGGCCTGGTACATAAGCCTGGTGAAGTCCAAGCCCGGCTTGCAGTCACCTACCAGCCTATTGAAGGCCTGGGCCTATAGTGACAAATAAGGTTAGTAATATTCACGGTGTCATGACTATCGTTGGCTAGTCATAGGAATAGTAAACATTGTCTTTTAACTAATCTTTAGACATCTTATATTTTGTGATAGAAGGAGTATTATATAGTAGTATCATAGTTGCATAATATTTAATTGTTTGTAGAATCTTAATATAAATATGTGTACATGATCTATTTGATACTGAAATATCTAGTTTTATATGCTGTGATACCGTATCATAATATGATATCACCATCCTCTCTTGTTTCATTAATTAGCATGCCATATCAGATTTTTACTAATAATCCGAGGAAAGTAATTTCCCTAGTACAAAGGAAACTTAAGTAAGAACAAGAAGATATTGTGTGTATCATTTTTCTTAATTAACCGTGGCGTAATCAATTCCTGACATCTATAGTCTCCACCCTCCCTATATACGACATGCTTTCTCTTCCTATATATATGGTCTGGACCATCAGGCAGGCCGCAAAAGCATCCAAAGACACAAACCATCGATCGTCCTTTGATCAAAGAGCTAGCGCCGGCCGCAACCGTAATCGATCGCCTAAAACATGGGTGCTTGCACGAATCGCGTTCAGGCACCGTTACTACTCCTTCTCCTCGCATGCTTCGCTGTCCATGGACAATGTAAGCTGCACTGTACTCACACACATCGTACTAATTTCTTGCCAACTGTACCATTGCTTTAGTTCTTCTGGTTTCTATTTCTTTTACTACTCCCTCCGGTCCATATTAATGACCTCAACTTTGTCTAGATACGAATGCATCTAGTCTAAATATTTAACTAGATACATACGAATCTAGAAAAAATTGAGGTCATTAAGGCTGGTTATAGTGGGAGTATCATAATACTAGTATCATGCATATGATACTAGTGTATAATACTATGTATCTACTGCATTGTATCATGTAGTAGTATCATAGTAGTGATATATTTATTGATTTGTAGAATCTCTATGTAAAATGTGTGTACAAGATTTACTTGCCATTATGATTTCTAGTTTTACGTGCTATGATACGGTATCTACCTATGATACTCTAACCACCTCTCTCTTTATTAATTGTGATGCCACATCAGATTTTTGCCAAGTTGGTATGCATGATACACCTTATGATACTAGCACTAGGACCAGCCTAATATGGACCGGAGGGAGTACTATTAATTAGTTTTTGAATACTGATGGTGTATCTGTGCCATTAATATTTCCACAGGCAGAGGCATAGACGCCGAAGTGACACCTTTTTGCATGAAGAGTCATACTATCCCAATCTGTAACCCACGTCACTATAGATGCTACTGTTGTGTAGGCAATTGGCAGTGCTACAAGACGATGGATGAGTGCAATGCCAAGTGCTCAATTTCGCCTTCGGGCTCAAACCCATCCTCATCTTCCTCTGTACTCCCATGAAACTGGGATCTTACCATCAGCTAGCTGGAGAGAATGAATAAGATTGAGATATTAAATGATTTACTAGTATGAATATATTTCATTTTTCTTTGCCACTTTTGCTTACTGAAACACCATATGTATATGCAACGACCTCGGTTCTCGTGTGTGCACCGTTATGTTCCATCACTAGTACAGATCGGGCCTTCGCACATGGTTGAAATGGCCTTTCACACACGGTGAATTGAAGCGCCGCTACTCGAGGGTGAGCGATAAGCCTCTATTACTCTGATGGTTTCTATAACCGTGTGCGTGCGACATGTCACACGATTCAGAGAATCAAATCATATACAAATGTTTTTTAACTTTCATATACACACCTTTACTACACCAATCGTCTGCGATTCCGGATGATCGCAAACAAGTTATGTTCTTTCGTTGTATGTGTTCGACTATTATCACAAACACATAAATACACAACCATATGCTGATTGATACTATTGCACAGGATCTAACCCTGCAGATCTATGCCCAACTTATGCAACAACATATAATAGTTTTCTTGGTTGCATTTGTTTGCACAATTCATACAAATCATATACATGCATTTTACATGGATTCATAGATGATCTAGTTTTCTTGGTTGCATTTTTACAAATGAGATAGACACACAAAGTTGATGATCTAGTTTTCTTGGTTGCATTTTTGTCTTCATCTTCATGACCTCCTAAGGGATAAGCTATATCCCTTGTTGTACCCCGTCTCATTTCAACACGAACTCCTCGTGTGGCTGAAAAATCAAGTGAGGTGCAGATCCTTCCTTTCAGCTACCCTGAGAAGCAGAAGTGTAGGATGACTTACCAGCATCTTGGCGGCAAGTTCACGAGAAATTCTTACATAGTGTCACCAAAATAATATTCCTATTATACAAAAGTTGACCACATAAGCAAGAACATTAAGTTGTGTCAATAATATATCATAAGATATAACATGATGCAAGCACGTAAGCAATCACATTAAGTTGTACCACATAAGCAAGCATATTAAAAAATGTGGCAACAATAGATCATAAGAAATAACATGACGCAAGCACATTAAGTTGTACCACATAAGCAAGCATATTAAGTTGTGGCAACACTAGTTCATAAGAAATAACATGATGCAAACACATTAGGTTGTGGCAACATTAGTTCATAAGAAATAATCTGATGCAAGAACTATGATTTCTGAAACAAATTCTAGGTTTGGAGTGACATGAATCATTGAATCTCGTCACTGGATCACAATAACCCAAATGCCAAAAAGTAACACAACCTGAACTATTTGTTCAGCCTTTAGCTCACCTAATTGGACCGCAAAATATCAGCTCCCTCACACGTATTAACACACCAAGTTATTCCATTCTTTATTGCCAAAAAATCTATGTACCGGGATGCACCTGAGCACATGTAGACCTAAATTCGGTATTCAAGTAACCGTAAATCTTATGATCTTGAATAAATGAGTTGATAAGCTTTTCTAAACCTATGCAGTTGCTGCAGAGGTTAGCCAGTTCTTTATTTGCCCAGAAATATTGACAACGATGCACGCGAGCACAATATACAGCAGAGGTTTCTTGCATACTCCAACGGAAAACGAAGACAAACTAATTGAAGCAGCCCCTAATTTGCAATGGTAACTAAAGCAGCAAGAACTCAAATTAAAGATCTACTAAAGAAATTCAGAAAAAAAGAAACCAAAGGTATAATTAACTGGAGTAAATCTGAAAAAATGATATAATTCTAATTATGCTACTCTTCTTCGATCGTTGTTGGAGCCAGGGCCAGAAATTTCTGTGCTGCAAGCATGTGGAGTCCAGGTGCGCTCTGTGGATGGGTCTGTGCAATTTCTGAAATCTAACAAGTACGCAACACAAATACCCCATGCAACCCGAGGTCATCACGCTGCGGAGTCCGCGCGCGCTGCCGTGGCCACCCGTCCATCACCACGCCTCAAGAAGCCGCCCAAATCCCCAGTTGTAGCGCCCAAATCCCCAGCTGCAGCAGCTACAGCCGCTCACCTCCACCGCAATCACCGTCGTGAGCCGCTCTCTTGCCACAGTTGCGTCTTGAACTGTCGTTGTAAAAGGCAAGAAATTATTTTAGGATGGAGGGACTACCAAACTAAACGGTGTGTTGTAGTACTATATTTTTCTGCCACTTAAGTAATTTTCTGTGGATCAATTATGCCTTCTTTTTTGTGGTGGAAGACTTGCAAGTCGAAGTAAACCATATTTCTTATATGAGAAAATAGACCCGGTTTACAAGGCCAGTTGATCACATTTTAAAAACTAGCTAGGATGGCCCAAAATAATAAGTATACATATGAGAAAAATACATAAGTTTCATATTTGTTCCTGCAAAAAAATGTGTTCATATATAACCGGTATTTAGCTAGTTACAGTAGTTGTTGGCAACGAAAGTTGGGTTAAACCACAACGAAATACTCGGTCGATTGACTCCGGAGTATAATTTGTTATTCTGCACCCAGCTGGCCACAAATTGATCTTCCATATATGTCACCTTGACAGCGACCGACTCCTGCCGTGGTGCATGAGTGTGCATGACACAAACTGCACGGTGCTGGTGGGTTGCGCAAGCCAGCTGGCAACAGGCTTATGTGCCACAATATTTGGCCAACGTGCCAGTTCGATCACGGTCTGGTTTCTTTTTTTGTTCGTATTTATATTTATTTTATTTTGTACTATATGAGAAATGCTAAAATATTTTTTTTGTGAAAATCCACCGACCTATTAATAATCATCAACAATTGTACAAAGAGACATATAAAAGTAATAAAAATTACAAAAATATCATTGGACCACATAGCGACTACTACAGACACTAGTACGAGCTAAAAAGTACTTTATTATGTTTGAAGAAAATATGTTTTTACGAACATGTCTTTATGGGGATACTCTCTCCCTCCACAAATTAGTGTACTTTTAACTTTTTTCCGTTAGTTAAACATTTTTAAATTTAACCAACTTTATAAAAAATCTCATCTACATATATGACGTCAAATTTGTATATTCTGGATCTACATCTAAAACGGATATGTTGACACATATTTAGTGTAATAAAATTTGCTACCTTTTCTAATAAATTGTTTGTATTTTAATTAATTTGAGCTAGGACAAAAGATAAAAGTACACTTAATTGAAGATAAAAGGGTAGCTGTTAAAATTCTTCATGAGATATACTATTATGCACACAAATAAATTTTTGTGTGAATAGTGCATCTTGTTTTAACACAAAGAAAAAATAACACTGAAAACTGAATGAGATGAATATTTAGTTCTAGACATACCTATTATATTTTATCTCACCATTGATTTTTTTTGTATTCTATATGGGGTGAATGGCGGCGCATTTTCTCTCACGCACGACGTTTTCCCGCCACTTAGACTAGTAGTTGCAGCTCATATCAATGATGGGTTTAGTCACTAGTAGAGATATGCTTAGTGGCGGTGTGCCGCTAATATGGCTCCGCTTACTGAGGATGTATCAGCAGCACGGAAGCCATTTTATTCTCTCTCTTTAGTATTTTCAGGTATGGTTGGATTAATCTTTTGAAATCTGGTTTAAATAAAATACAATCAAGTTGGATAGTCATGTTTACCTACTCTCATATAAGGTTGAAAGAATTTGAAAACAATCCCAAAAAAAGTTTCTTTTCCTTGAGAACTTTCAAGAAACAAGTTAATCAATTTACTTTAATATTTTAACATTCAAAAATTTGAAAATTTTGGAATGTGAAAATATAGTTTCGATCAGCTATACCAAACCGGGAAGGAGAAGTACTGCAGAATGCAGATGGATGTGATCCAGAAATCCAATTTGTTGACTCGCAGGTGCACATGAGCCCATCATCTGAAAACATATTTTGAAATATAAAAAAATCACTAGACATTTCTTTTTCGCACACAGGTTTGCCAAAAAAAAAGAATAGTTTGTATGTCCCGCGTAAAACGACAAGTCTCATAAAATGTTCTTTTTTCCTCGAAATCTTGTGTGCAGACAAAAAATGTTCGGATGTACACGTGAAATTTTCTTTCAGGTTTTTTTGACATTTTGAAATTTATTTTTTTAGTATTTTTTACATTAGGTTTATTTGCACCCATGAGCCAAAACACCATCTCCGATGTGATTTTCATAATGCCCCAAAAGAAGATGAAGTAGAGCGCGGCCTGTTGGACTTGATCCAGGCCACATGCAACACCAAGGCATTAGTGACGCTCACAACGTTGAGAAGCATGGCTGGGCCGCGGGAGATGTGGTACCTATGCCACGGTACTCACCGGCGCATGTATGCTTGAAGATATCGTCGATGAGGATGCCCAACGCATCCAACATTGAGCCAGTACACAACAAAGAAGGGCTATGAAAATTAATGCACGCACGAGTTTGGCTTAGGCTGGTCCTAGTGTTAGTATCATGAGGTGTATCATGCATGCCAACTTGTCAAAAATCTGATGTGGCATCACAATTAATGAAGAGAGAAGTGGTTAGAATATCATAGGTAGATATCGTATCATATTGAATGCATGGAGGAGGACGGTTCAAAACTTTGGTAGAACGAATTTATAGACATACATTGTTTTACTAGAACAATTGGGGGGGGGGGGGGGGGGGAGGGCAAATGCCCCCCTCCTCTATACTATTTTACTATGGATGGACGGATCCTCCCTCCCCGCGAGTCCAGCAGAGGAGAGGAGGGGAATAGGTGAAAGAGAGGAGCACTCGACTTACACAAACACCTCCGCAACAAGAGTGTTCTGACAAAACAACACAGATAAATCAGAGGCGATGTACATATTAGTTGATATTTATGTTTTTTTCCCTCTATTACACACTGCTTTATCGTACGACTTTCATCGGAATATTTTCCTCAACAAAATCTCTTTAAAAATTTTCTACAGTAGCATTCCTCCTATTCTGTTAATCCTCATTGAAGTCCCTCAGTTATATTATTTGACCTATAATGGGCTGTGTCCTCCATTGACTCCCTTAGTTTTTTTGGCACGGCCGCCACCGACTCCTCCAGCACGGACCCCATACATATGCGATGTGAATGATCCTAATTAGGCTGGTTAAATTAGTCATTGAAGAAAGACGCAACATCATTGTTTCTGACTTCATGTTTGATTCGTCTCCGATCTACTTGATCGTAGTCGTTGGAGAATGGAAACGCATGGAGAGGCTATGTCACGATACCAATCGTGGGCTGTAGCGGCGGTAGCGGACCAAGCCGCCTCTACCTGCCAAGCAATTTCGTTGTTCTCCTCGCGGTGGTGGTGGCTATGTCACGATTCCATAATAGATTAGTTCGTATTAATGATTATATCTGATTGAGATGCATAGTTGAATTGGATTATGTCTTTCTCCATTATTTAATTTTCACCAAGCATATGTGAAACCTGGTGTCCTTATTTATGCTTGACATGTAATGTATCCTTGACACTTGACATATCCTCCTTCCGCGGACAAATTTACATATTTAGAAATTTATGGTTTTTGTCTTGTATTACACACATTGCTTTATTGTATGACTTTCAACGGAATATTTTCCTCACACAAAATCTGTTTTTTTCTACAGTAGCATTCCTCCTAGTCTGTTAATCCTGATCCAAGTCCCTAGCTAGCTAGGTGATATTAGACCTATTACGGGATGTGTCCTCCATTGACTCCCATAGTTTTTCTAGCTTTACACATGCCTAGTTTGTTGTCTTAAGCTTTTTGTTTGCGTTGTGTTGTGTGTATATGCATGTTCCACTTTGTTTCTTTTCCGTCTTATACTAACTTTTCACCTAATTTTTTGTCTGCATGTTTGGTTAACTAAGGAAGGTAGATAGCATCCGATCAATGGACAAACTGGACTACTACTTTGTGGCTTCCAGGACAGTCTGCACGGCGCTGGCGCTGGCGTCGTTCGCCGTCGGGCTACCGCTCAGTCGGAACACGCTTGTTGCGGAGGCGTTTGTGTAAGTTGATCGATCCACCGAACAAGCTCCTCCATTATTCCTCGAGAATACCTGTCATGTTATTGATTCGCACGATGTCATGCATGCAGGCCGTCAAGGCATCGACCTTTTTGGCGATGTTCATGTGCCCTCTGATGATGCTTCCGCCATGCTGCGGTGTGATACGTCCAATTTGCATCACCATTCTATATCATAATTTCTCTCTATTTATTGATATATTTCTTATTATGAGGTGCCATTTATGTCTTTCCCTCTGTTTTTGCATGTTGGATGATTCTTGGAGGATGGACTGCCGGAGTCAGGTTTCTGATGGAAAAAGAGGTGTTTTGATGCAATTTCACGAAGATCGGAAAAATACCATAAAAATATTGGAAAATTATATTTTCCCAGAAGACGAAGGAAGCCAGAAGGGGAGGCGTAGCTGGGCCACGGGGGGCCCACGCCCCCTAGGCGTGGGTCCCCCTAGGTACCGCATAGGGCAGGTGTGGCCCACCTGGCCGGCCTTCGACTCCGCCCTCTCTCCTATAACTTCCTCTCGGAACCCTAACACCAGGGGAGGGATTTCTGCCGCCTGTGCGGGGCGGAAAACACCGAGAGAAAAAGAGCTCTCTAACAGACAGATTTCTGTCAGGGAAATTCCTTCCCGGAGAGGGGAGATCGACGCCATCAACACCATCATCAAGGTAGGCTTCATCGGGATCATCATCATCATCCACACCATCATCTCCACCAGCACAATCATCACCACTCCATCCCGCTATAACAATCGTGTTGGATCTTCCATTAGTTCTTAGGGGAAACTTTTCCGGTGTTGATTACTATTGTAGTTGATGCTTGTGAGTGGAACCATTAGATTATTGTTTATGTTCAGATTGTTATCCATTACTATATCATCCTTGATCTTGATCCATATGTTGTCTTGTGAGTAGTTCGTTTAGTTCTTGAGGACATGATAAAAGTCATGTTGTTAGTAGTGGATTTGTGTTGAGATATTATTCAATGGTTTAGTATTTAAGTTGTAGTGCTATTCTTCTAGTGGTGTCATGTGAACGTTGACTACATGATACTTTATTATTTATGGGCATAGGGGAATGCATTGTGTATTTGGCTACTAATTGTGGGGTTGCCGGAGTGACAGAAACCTAAACCCCCGTTAGGACACCTTTGCACAAGGGAGTGTAGGATCTCAGAGTTTAAGGTTGTGGTTAGGTTTATATCTTAATTAATTTCCTGTAGTTGCGGATGCTTGCAGGGGGTTTAATCACAAGTATGTATTAGTCCAAGTAAGGTCGCACATGTCATCCACACAACACTTACAACACCAAAGAAGAGTACTCAGCTATTTAAAGCGAAAGCACTTAACGGAATTCCCATGTGTCCTCAAGAACGTTTGGTCCTTATAAGTATTTTCACCGGCTTGTCGTTTGCTAAGAAAGGATTGGGCCACTTGCTGCTTTTGTTTGTTGTCTTTATTACTTACACTTTGTTTTGTTGCTTTATCAGAAAACCCCTAAAAATCCATTTGCTAAGTATTTATAGAGATTTCCTGCTCCATACCACTAGTCAACACCTTCTGCTCCTCGTGGGGATCGACACTCCTATTTATCAAAAGTACTACGGTACACCCCCTATACTTGTGGGTCATAACGGTGCTCCGGCAGTGGCAGTGGTTTGAGGCACGTAAAAGAAAAAACTTTTCTATCACCATTTTATTGTGCACCGTTCACAGGGTCCAAGACAACACGGCAAAAACGAAGCAAAGAAGAGGCGTCGCCTCTTGCCGGGTTCATTCGTGCCGGTTTCTAGGAACTGACCAAGATCCCGAGCATCCCAGTCGAGGCCCATGGGCTTCTCGGATAAGGTTCCATAGGAACCGGTCCTCATGACAAGTGAACAATATGTGTATCTCGTCTCCTGGATCATACATAGTGGGCATAACCCATCCCCTGGTCTATGTCGCAGGGTCACCTCTACTCCCAAGGTAAGACGATCACGAAGCAGTTGCCACATGAAGATCTTCATCTTCGGGTGTAGGGGGCTTTCCACAAGTGCTTGGTTCATGGCATGGAGGTCCCCCTAAATAGGGATGTATATGCCGAGCTAACAGAGAAGCCATGGATCCAGCCAGAAGAGTGTGCCTTCCCCATTACCAATGGTTAAGGTCACTCCATGCCATATCTCAGGCTTCATCTCCTGTATGGACCACCAGAACTGTGAGCCGTCTCGGCGGTCACATGCCAAGAGTGACCGTCCCTTGAGATATTTAGCTTTTATAAGTTCAAGCCAAAGGCCTCTATCCCCCTTTAGGATCCGCCAAACACATTTTAGCATTAGCGCCATGTTAGATTATCGTGAAGCTAAAAATCCTATACCCCCAAGCTCCTTGGGGTGCAGATGTGTGCTTATTTCACCATGTGATATTTCTGGCGGCTATGTGGATCCTGCCAGAAGAAGCGGGACAACTCCTTGTCAAAGGAGACGTGCACCACTTCTGGTAGTAGGTACAACCCCATAATATAAATAGGTAAGCTGGACAGGCAGGAGTCTATGAGGATCATCTTGCTACCTTTTGAAGTAAATTTGCCGCACCAGGGTTCTGATTTCGCCCTCATGCGACCTACTAGGGTCTCTAGGTCTTAGATGAGGATCCTAGAAGCCTGGACCGGCATCCCCGGATAGGAGATGGGGAATGAGGTTAGCCGACAGTTAAGGTTGTTAGCTATCCTCTATTGGCCCTCTAGGGAAAAGCCTAGCACGATTACCTCGCACTTGTCAAAATTAACCCTAAGTCCCTACATCTCTTGGAACAAGAGGAGAAGGAACTTAAGGTTAATGGTGTCCTGGTTTGACCCTTCCACCATGATCATCGTGTCGTCGGCATACTGAAGGTGAGTGACCCCTCCACCCGGGATAAGGTGTCCTACCACACCAGAGATGTATAGAATCTGACTAGTCGACTATTTTTCTATGCCCAGTCAGATAGTTAAATTTCCCCGGGATTTCCTCACAGGACCCTCGGGTTGTTGTTGTAGATGGTGTGTTTTATTTATGTCTATCCATCACAAACAATAGGCTGCATATGCCTAGGCCTCCTTACACACGCACCACTGATATCATTCCTTTTGTGATTGTTGTATTTCCCATCCCATTAATCGTGTGCAAGATCTCACAAGAGAGCAGGCCTCTAAAGCTGCATCCCTTTAGAGCCATCCACCGAGTTAGGGCGACGAAGTTTGGGGACCGCCTTGGCACAACTATTTGCAAGGACGACCAATTATTTCCTTGAGGACTACATCCACGGCTTTGACAACAACTGATTCTTATCCATGAACAGCAATGATACTGTCGCCAAAACTATGACCATAACTGTCATCTCGACCAACATATATCTTATGATCTCCCTCCTTTTGGTTCATGACAAGACCTCGTGTTGCTTTTGCAGATGGTGAGTTGTAATCCTCTTGACAATGTATAATGTTGGGTGCGTGGAGTTGTAGCCTTTAGTGACAATGCATCAGCTGTCTGGGCCTTTCTTTAATGAAATTGGGTATGTATTTCAGGATGTATTCTATAAAACAATTCCCCTGGTTTTCCTAAACGTCTCGATGTCAAACATTTTTGCTAGGAACCGGAGAAGGATAGTTTTCACTTTCCCATTGTTGTCTCATTTCTGGAGATTGAAAAATAGTCTGTGTTCATCAAACGGCTCACGCCAGTAGGTTTGGATCAAAGAGAACGAAGTTGATGATGAAGTTTCCTCAAACTTTATTCATGGTGTAATCATGAGATCATAAAAAGATTACAAGATGGATAATGGTGGGTTTATAGATCACCCGACGACTTCGTTGATTCCTTACTACTGCATCCACCTGAGTAGCTGACTATGTCATCAAATCCTTGAAAACTTCAGCATAGTTGCAACCCAGCTAACAGGCTGGCAAGGAGCAGAGATCAACAGAGCGTCAGGCTAACGAAAAGGACATGCAAATTCACACTCAAAGCATAACATGCGGTATATTATACAAATTTTACAAGGACAACAAACATCTCAATCAAAACTATACACATTTTACATGGCACTTGCACGAGGAAAAATTGCCACTGCTAATGCATGGCAAGCCACCGGAATTTGCATGAATTTGTTAAAATCACCACTACTAATCCGTTCTAAAATAGATGTCTTAAATTTATTAAAATTTGCATGAATCTAGACACTATTTAGATTTATCTAAATTTAAAAAAATCTAAGACATCTATTTTAGGACCGAGGGAATATTCCTTTCGGTCTATATTAATGTTTGAATCGTAGCAATCTGTACAAGGACTTTTGGCTCGTATAACATGCAAGCCACCGTGAGCCGGAATCCTTTTACAACACGTATGTACGTACATATGTACTCCCTCTGTTCCATATGTTTTTTTAGAAAGCCAAAAGTTACCAAAGCTTGTGTCTTGTGCGATTAGGACTTCCATCCGTTTTCTTCAGTTTTAATTACCATGTACTAGTATAGGATGCTCGCTGTCGTTGACCGACCATATAACGATCCAAGACTAATCATCAATCAATAGCGGCCGAGAGGAGAAAAGAAGTCTACAAAGATCGATGGCAGAGTCGCCGCTACCGGACGCGATCATCCAGGACGAGATCTTCCTGCGCCTCCACAACGACGGCGACGTGTTCGCCCTATTCCGATGCGCCGCCACCTGCAGGCAATGGCGCCTCCTTGTAGCCGGCTCCTTCTTCCTCCGACAGCGGTGGCCCTCCCCCCTCGTTGGCTTCTTCGCCCGGCAGTCGCCACCGGGTGCGGGCGGCGCACCTCTCGCCTTCATCCCGTCCGGCAGGTCGTCAAAGGCAGCGACACGGCTCAATGGTTCGTCTCCTCCGTTCCGCCCTCTCAGCTCCTTCGTCCGTGACGCGACCGCGACGGACTCGCTCGACGGCGCTGAGCCGCTGGCCTGGTCCGACAGTCTCCTCCTGGTGCGCATCTTCCCCGACAACCATGACCGCCGGGAACCCTACGACAATGTACGCCTGGCCGTCTGCGATCTGTTCGCGGGCACGTGCTACAAGTTGCCCGAGCTGGCCTGCAACTGCCGTTTTGCCAACTACACCAACTCTCATGGCTATGCCATCCTATCGAGCCGTGTCGGTGACCACCGCTCCACCTCCACTGGTGCCGGCCCGTCGCCATCGGATTTCAGAGTGCTGATGATCGGCCAGGAGAAGCACCTGGCGAGCTACGATCTCCACATTTTCACATCCGACGACAAGCCCGCCTGGAGCACAAAGTGCTTCAACACAAGAGAGCGCCGAGTATGGCCCATGAAGCAACCAAAGGCGGTCCTCTGTCGAGGCCACGCACACTGGCTATTTTTGGGCATGTCAAGCTTCAGCATCCTCAGCGCCGAGGTCGAGACGGGGCACGGCGTCTCGCTGACAAACCTCTCAAGCCTGGCCCCGACGCCGACAAGGTGGCTCGTGCAGCCTGGCGACTACCTTGCCAATGTAATGGATTTGTACCTAAACTCGTTAGATGGCCTGTCGAACGCGAACCGTCTCACCACCACGGCAAATGGCACACTACTGCAATTGTGTGTGTATCGTAACGATGGCTGTCGACTGGAGATGTGGACTCGACAGGAAGCTGGCGATGGAGAGCAGAGTACAAATAATGGCAGTGATTCGGAGTGGCTCCGCACTAGGGTGATTGAACTCAAATTATTGCTAAGCCAGGAGCTTGCGCACACCACATGCGTATGCTTGGGAGAACGGAGCGGCAGGTTGCTCGTCGCGGATGGTAGTCGCCGCATGTGCATTATTGATCTCGAGACGGGCGCATTGGAAGAGGTGACAGACCAGTTTCAGGGTCATGCTTATAACTGTATTGTGCCTGTGGAGATAGATTGGCCAAGATTCATGGCTCGGTGGGCTTAATGAACTTAGAGCAGCCATATATGAGCATGATTATGTTTTTCTATCGGAGCCAAGGTTTTTCTCTCTCGGGTAGGTTCTTATATAGGGGCAGATTCCCCGCTCGGTGGGCTTAATGAACTTAGAGCAGCCATATATGAGTTGGGTTATATCAGAGCCAAGGTTTTCTCTCTCGGGTAGGTTCTTATAGGGGTAGCCCGCTCGGTGGACTTAATGAACTTAGAGCAGCCATATATGAGCTTGGTTATATTTTTCTATTTGACCAAGGTTTTTCTCTCTCGGGTAGGTTCGTCTAGGGGTAGGCACGGTAGAACCGGTTACCGGAAAATACAAAAATCCAGGACTTTTACCGCCCCTAAAATAATTAAAACAAAGCTTGAATTCGAATCCTCAAAGGATGGAAGGAAACTGTATATTCAATGCAAAGTACACAGCGGTGAAATATTGCTAGTAAATAGAAAAAAACCTAGTCTATTTCATCTAGTTTACATCGGTTAAATTGAGTTTTTCTGAATTTTCTTGAACGGTTGTCATATTTCTCACAGGGCGGCAAACATTTCGGTTTCTGATCGGTTTCCAAAAATCTATGCCAAGAAAAATAACCTACGGTAGACCGCTATGATAGTTTTATGGTTTAATCACATAGAACATAGATACAAGGTCACATGGATCATGAGTGTATTTCCCCAAAAAAAATTACAAACCATCAAAATATGGGTGTATGTATGCTACAAGATCAGTAACAGGATAGCATATGTTACCAAATTGCAAAGCAAACCAGTAACAGCCAAATTAACAAGAATGCCCACTCGTTATAATGATGAAGACTTGACTCCTCCAGGCTAACCATCGTAATCACTAGTCAAGGCTACTTTCATGCTGAAGCATCACTACAGTGTACAGGAATGCAACAAGACCGCACTAGTGATTATTTCCATGTCAGATCGTCAGCATCTAAAATGTCCGTAGAAACCACGAAGACGACCAGCCACTGCAGGGTGCATCTGCCTTGATCTGGATCTTGGCTCCATTTGGACTGGCCTGTCAAATGCCCCTGCCTGATTGACCTCCACGCTTGGACCTGCTGGACCTGGTTAGATGCATGGAAATTAGGTCTAAAAATATGACATTCAAGGCATTTGTTGCTAACGTAAAACTATAACTGTAACTGACTGCAATGAGATTATCTGAGCAATTTTGAGGCATGAAACAATAATTTCATCCTGGCTATTTTGGAAATGTCATGCTGCTAGAGGTGATTTTGGAAAAGTTTCTGCATGTCCTGAACCTGCAGGCAACATATAAGGCTCAAATATGTGAACAAACAATCGTCATTTGAAGAATGTTATGCAGTTCAGGAGAAAGTAAATACGATGATGCAGCTTGGAGTTCAACTAGAGACAGTTACACATATGTTAAACTCCACTTATTCTCTTTATAAGAAAAAACTCCACTTTTTCTCCAGTTTTGATAGCCCTAGGAATATGGGCAGCACTAGGAATCAGCGCCCGATATTTGTTTCCTATCGGACAAGGGCTTAGCCGTAGGATCTGAACAGGTTGACCGTAGGATTTTCAACTAAGACTACGGAGCTCTTTCCGTGATCATGTTTCCGTCGTAAAAACTGTCCGCACTAATTGCTCCCGTAACGCACTTCTTTCCCAGAGAAAGGGTAAACGTAAACGGACACATGGGATTGAGATTCATGGAAAGTTTGTGTGAAGCAGAATTATTCATGTAAGAAGCATGTCATTATTTTCATCGGTAGCTTTGGAATTTTGGCTGACGCAGTGATTCTTGGATTTGGAGAAAACTAAATCGGCAGTAGGAAGCGCATGTGACACTAATAGAATCCATGTTCTGGTTCTTTGGGAAGTGAAGCAACATAGAATTTTCCGAAGCACACCATGTGTTGTAAGAAGCATACATAAGATAATTCGGAATCACTATTGTACGTCTTCTTATTATTGATTGAATGAAGCATCTAAGATACTGGCTAGGAAGCATATAAGATATGGGTTCGGAAGCATCGTGTCGCTCCATGATAGAGGAGCAGGCGGTCGGTATCACACCACGCGCGGCGATCTCGCTACGAAGCACCTCCCTTCGATCGACATGTCCGTCGAGGTCAATCGCCACTATTTCGCGAAAGAGAACCATGAATAACATAGACCGTGTGCAGTGCTTCTGCTCACCCTTTGCCATGATGCGGCACACGACAGGCTTCTCCGCCGCCGTGCCCTAGACCCCAGTGCAGTTGTTGGCGCTCGGCTCCTCTCCTTCCTCGGCCTAGAGGGCCCTTGCTCGAGCTCTAGGCCATGGACCCATGTGGCCACAATGATCGTTGCCCGAAGCTCGCGCGTCGTTTAAGAAGGCCGGTGACGGCGGCACCGGCGAGCGAAGACTGGGGCGGATCGACGGTAGTTGCGGCGGCAACGATGGGGCTCGTTGGGGACGAGAGATCTAGATGGTGTTTTGCGTGTTATATAGGACAACCATGCATCATTAGATCCGTCTCCAAACGAACGTCCATGCTAGTCCGGCTATTCCTTTTAGATCGGACTAGGATGGGTAGTATTTACCTAGGAATATTGCTTTACCAACATGATAAATGTATGATCTGGAACCACCAAACTAGTGGTTTAGTGCTCTATATTTTCAAACGATAATGAAAAGCAACTGAAAAACATAATAGCAACAGAAGCGTGACACAAAGATACAAAGCAGGAATGCCCCCACCAGAGAACCATTGATCAAGTATGGCTGATTCCATAATATCCTCATTATTGAACTTCTCAACCTGTGGAGTTAAATATTGAATGAATACACATTATTCAATTATAAGACAGAATATTAAAATCACCTTTCTTCAAATATATGTCTCAAAAGACAACAAAGGGAAAGCAATTTGATATTTCTTCAGTGTGTTATGTGAGGAATGTTTTTGGATTAGGGAAAAATGGTTATTTACCCGAAAGTTCACTAGCCTTGGATCTACCCAAAGTTCATTGTCCATTGGTAAAATACCTGCTAGGGGCTTTGATGGAAAAAGTATTAACACTCAGCCCATCCTTTTGTAGTAGGACAAGAAATGACACTCATGCAGAAGTTGGAGAAAAGAGTTTGTTTCAAAATTACATAATTTAACTTAATAATTTGTTGACACTGAAAAAAATCAGTAATTAATTGCTGACGAAGTTGAGTTATCTGTTTAATTTCTGAAATATAGCTATGAACAAAAGAGTAAATTCCGGAAATCATACTCATTGTTTCTACAGAAGGACACTACAGAGATTATGCAACATTCACCCATTACGTTGAGAATCCATGATTTAGCAATATAATTTACGTTAGGATCTGTACATTCCACCCCAAAAGTTCATGTAAGCTATCAAACAATGAGTAAATGGCACCGGGAGTCACACAACTTGTCCCACATGTGCACTTAAGTCACAAAACTTGCAAACTGAACTAACAAGTCACATAAGTTGCGAACCCGTGCACTCGTGGTCACAAAACCGGTCAACTAGGTGGTTTTTGACCAAAACCGGTCATAGACAAATTAATTTTTTACAAAGAAAACCTTAAGCTTGTATTTTTATTTTGGTAAGTGTATAGAATGCTCACGAGAAAAATGCTTACCAGCTCACTGGAGCTCGTTTTTTAGAAAAATGAAACATATATTTTTAAGACTTCAAAAAATCTGAAAAAAATCACGCACAAACATTTGTACAATCAGAAGGTACACAACAAGTTCCAGACAAAAATACGTTTTATTTTGCAAAATAAAAAAAAAGACAAATCTTTGACAAAAAATACGTGCTTTTATATATACAACTGGATTTTTTTCTCTAGCCCAAAACAAAATGAGTTATTCACTGAAACTTACCAGAGTTATTCAGCCCACACATATGTATTCTCGAAATAAATTTTAAATGTTTTGAAACAAAAAAGTATGGATTTTGAATTTGTTATATGTAGTATTTGATAACAAAATACGTTTACTTTGGGCTATAAAAATTTAATGTATTATAGATTCACACATTTGTTACTTATCCATACGATGTGCCGATATTCATTACTCCATTATTTAATCCATACTTTTTATATGATTTTTATCTATTGTTTAGTCTGTGTATGACCGATTTTGGTCAAAAACCACCTAGTTGACCGGTTTTGTGACCACGGATGCACGGGTTTACAAGTTGTGTGACTTGTTAGTTTAGTTTACAAGTTATGTGACTTAAGTGCACATGTAAGACAAGTTGTGTGACTCCCAGTGCCATTTACTCATCAAACGAAACAATCTCACCAACAGCTAAAGGATATCTACCACTCTGATTTGATAATTATACCTCTGAATTGCTTGAGGAGTTGAAGGACTGTATCTGAAGAATTTTGTGATGTGAACCATTCGTGAAACCAAGTGCTTTAAGTGGACTGGTGGTAGGAGTTGGCAGAAGCGTGGTTGTTTTAATGGTATCTTCTTTTGGGAGAGAGGAAACATTCAATCTACCTTGCTTATCACTTTTCGCTGGAGGATCTCTTGTTCCAGCAGAATTCTGTAATAACAAACTGATACCATCACCACAGTTTTCTTTGTCATTGTTAGGAGCTTTCTTCTTTTCTTGCAAAGCATGATGTTGCTTTTTCGTTATCGGTTGAAATGAAGCTGCAATAGACATCAGAATGAGATGTTCTGCATCAATGCAGGATAAAAGATATGATCAGACCGGTATGATATTCTCACAATGCCATGAACGTTCACATTTAAAACTGGAAAATATGCACGTCAAGTCACAGCTCCACTTGGAATCACTCTTTTTTTCTGCAAATCATGAACCTACCCAGTTGATTCCACTTGATGTCAGTGTTTGATCCAGAGTTCCAGACGAACAAGCATCCCCAAACCTGCCAAATGGCACAACATAGTGCCCCCTGCTGCCAGTCTCGACCAGGCTAAAGCTCACTGCTTCAAACCAAACACATTCATCTAAGATTCAGAGTCACCTTCCACACCAATCAATCCCACATCGGCAGCAGTGAACGGACTGGGCATAGAAATTGGCGACTGAAACCAGCAGGCAAACACGCACCTCAGCTTGGAGGCGTCCAGGCCGACGGGAAGCCTTCTGCAGGCCTCCGACGAAGTCCCGGCGGAGATCAGGAACTCCCTGGAGTACGCAATCCTCTTTGTCATCGCGCTCCCATGGACTGATTAGGTGTTAAACCCGTCACTGACCAATCACCAAACCCTAGGCTGGAACAGAGTGACAGAGGAAGCAGAGTACCTCGGGTTGGAGGCGGCAGGATCGGGATGCCCCAGGCTCATCTTCATTGGGTGGGGAGCGACACCGAGCAGATAATTGGCTCGGATCACGATGGAATCGGTGGAAACCCAAACAAATACACGGGGACAAACCCACCTAATTCAAAATAGAATGCTGCGACACGAAACCTAGCAAACTAAATAATACTACTTTCTTCGTTTTAAAATAGATATCGCATACTATAGCGCTTTAGATTCATCCAAATTCATGCGGCATAGTATATTTTAAGACAGAGGGTACAACATCTTGTGGAAAGTGTTGCTCCCCTCTTTCTAAAAACATTTAAAATCGCATTACTCCCTCGGCTTAGAAATAACTGACTTGAGTTTGTCTAGATACAAAAACATTTAAAATCGCATTACTCCCTCGGTTTAGAAATAACTGACTTGAGTTTGTCTAGATTCGAATGTATCTAGACTCATTTTAGTGTATAAATACATTTAAATATAGACAAACCCAAATATGTTATTTCTGAACGAAGGGAGTACAAGTTTAAAAAAAATCTGAAGATAATTGTAGATATAGTCAATGTTGTATCCCTTAAACACTTAAAAATTCAAAAATTCATGTACCATGTGCTACACAAAAAATGAAAAAAATTCTAGTAAAATTTGGCGATTTAAAAATATGCATACCTACATCCACACTTTTGTCATTGTTGTGTAGCTTATAATACAAAGTACTCCAATCTGTCTTAAAATAGATGTCGTAATTTTGTTCTAAGTTTAAATGTATTTAGACACTATTTAGTATCTATATTCATTTAAATTTAGATAAACTTTTGACATCTATTTTGAGACGGAGGAAATATTTGAAATTAATATTTTGCGGGTTTGAGCATATATCATTGGCTACATTATTTTTTTCAATTTTTTGGTACTAGTAAATATAATTTTTAAAAAGTTAAAATAAAAAGATCAATGAATATCGAGGGCTGACTCCATTCTCTTCACGGCACTATTATACTATGAACCACACACAATGTTACGAGGCAGATTATATGGTCGATATCAATTTTGTTCCAACACCATTATTTATGTGACTGTTTTTCTTATTACAAAGTTGGTGGAGTCATCGCTATATGGCGGAGGGCCACTAGCGACACTAAGATCCACTTTTGATGGCACCTTAGGCCACATCGATCACGGCAATCAGCTACGATTCCATGGTCCAGACAAAGGTAGATATTTCAAGGTGTTACGATGTTTGATCTCCACGCTCATATTGAGTGAGACCGCTAGGTAGTAAGAATCAAGAAGAATGGGGTGAATACGTACATGTGACTGGCGATTAGCACTTGGCAACATTTGCAACAGTTCTTGCCATGTGGGGGTGATAACGACATACTTTATTCTTGGCGGTGCTCTTTGAGCCTCGTGTCTTGGTATCCGGGGTAGAAATCTAAGGTTTGACCTTCGATAGTTTTACATGACAATGGTGACTCCCTAATCATTTCCTTATTGAAGGCACTATCTAGTGATTAGACCTTCTTTAGGGTAAAAACTTAGGATCTGGCCATGCTAGTTTGACCGAAAGAGGATGGTCTTGCTCCACTGTTACCTTTCTGGCTCATTTTGGAGAAGATTTTTCAGAGTCGAGGTAGCGTCACCACTTCTGGTGCTTTTGCGGCAATGAGTCTCTATTTTCTTTGGCGGGGTCTTTATTTTTCTATTCTTATTTTGTTTTTCAACTATGTGCATAATTTATGTCTAGACTTGCTATAGTTTTTATGTTGTTGCAGAGCTGAGTGTAACTAATATCTTCATGGTATTGATGTCTACGCACTTCCATTGTTGCAGACAGTTGTTGTGCCTCCAAGTGAAGAGGTTTGTAGAACAACAACAAGTTTTCCTTAAGTGGATTATCCAAGGTTTATCGAACTCAGGGAGGAAGTGGTCAAAGGTATCCCTCTCAAGCAACCATGCAATCAATATATAAGAAGTCTCTTGTGTCCCCAACACATCCAATACACTTGTCAGATGTATAGGTGCACTAGTTCAGCGAAGAGATAGTGAAATACAAGTGGTAACAGTGCCAGAAAAGAGCTTCTGACGGAAAGGAAAAGACTGGAAGCAAGCAAATATGCAACATATCTAGATGCAAACGGTGTTTCAAAGTTTAGAAACAAGGCCCAGGGATTGTACTTTCACTAGTGAACACTCTTTCATATAAATATCCTCTCTTCATGATACTACTCTTAACTACTTTTTGGTTGGACACTCTAATCCATGGCAGGGCTATAACAACACTCCTCAAAGTCCGCCTTTCCCAATCTAGATAACCCCACACTGTCACCTTGAGCGCTAGATGGTTCCAACAAACACCACAATTTCATAAAGACATCCCACTCCAAATATACTCATGATAAATATATATGTAACCTAGCTTAAGTGTCACACACGGTGTGCACGCTGTCACTTTCACACACGTGGGGAAAAGCATAGATCTATTAAAGCACGATGAGTATTTATGTAGACTCTAGCCTAAGTGCCACCATGGCGTGCACGCTGTCACTTTCACACACATGGGTAGAGCAGAGATCTATTAAAGCACTTGAATAGCAAGGTAGATCTACTTGATTACAAAGCTCATGACCACAATATGATCATGCATAGAGAGAGAGATGAACACATAGCTACTCGTAGAGCCCTTAGCCTCGAGGAAGAACTACTCCCTCCTCATCATGGGAATCAGCAACGGCGATGGATATGGTGGTGGAGATCGATGGAGATGGCTTCGAGGGCACTTCCCTATCCCGGCAGGGTGCCGCAATAGAGACTTTCTATCCCCCGAATCTCCCCTTCGGTGGCGGCGGCGCTGCGAAACGTTTCGTGGCTTTTTGGTCGATTCTTTAGGGTTTCTGAGTCGGGGGCTTCTTATAGGCGAAGGAGGCAAGATCGGTGGAGGGCCAGGGGGCCCACACCCCCTGTGGCCGCGGCCAGGGTGGGCCCGCGCCCACCTATGGTGTGGCCACCCTGGTGTCCTCCTCCGTCTCGTCTTCGATTTTCCGTATCGTTCAGGGAAAATATGAACTTTGGCTTTTGTCCCGTCCAATTCCGAGAATATTCATTTTTAGCTTTCTGAAACCAATAACAGCAGAAAACAGGCAACTAGCACTGTGGCATCTTGTCAATAGGTTAGTTCCAGAAAGTGTATAAAAATACCTTAAAGTGTAGACAAAGCAAATCAAAGTAGATACTAAACAAGCATGGAACATCAAAAATTATAGATATGTTTCCGACGTATCAAGCATCCCCAAGATTAACTCCTGCTCGTCCTCGAGTAGGTAAGTAATAAAAATAATAATTTTTGAGGTGACATGCACCATCAAAATCAAGATCAAAGCATTTGCAAGCATTAAAAGCTGGGATCAAAGAACTCTAAACATGATCATGAAAGATAGCTTTAACAATAAGACATAGTAACTATTGTTGCAACATGAAAGGATACAAACAAAGATCATGAATAACATGCATTAAAAGAATTTGTTTGTTTCACATATAGAAAACATAGCATAGTGGCATTCATCTTGTCCCTCATGGAGTAGCAAATAAATGCATATGAAACCTTCAAAGTTCATAAGAGTGACTAGATACAAATAGTTCAAGAACAAGCAATATCAATAAGTTTTGGGACAATGCACATAGAACTAAGAATGTCAAATATGCTCTCTTAATTGGTGCCTAAGGATAGAAGGTGAAGACTCATGGTGGAAGAAAGACCCTTCATAAAGGGAAGCAGGGATTTCAAGTTTCAAAAAGAGCTTCCAAAAATTATGGTACTTGTTAGCTTTCAGCTCTCATTGCCCCTATCATAAGCATCTTGAAGTGATTAAGGTTAAAGTGAACAAACTATGGAGTATATGCTTGACAAAGTATAAGTTGACAATCTCATGTCCCTTGAATACGAGGGCTGCTCCTCATGCTACTCAACTTTAGTCACCTATAAGTTCTTGTCATAGTAAGTACATGTGTATCATAGACAACCGCCAATAGGGTACGCCTTGCTAATGATACAGGAGCTATCCCATAATCAAAATGACAAGGCAAGCATACAATGAGCATCTCAGCAATCTTCTTATTTACCATGGGAAAATGGTGCTTTTTTCTCTCTTTCCTCTTTTCGATATGTCTCTTTTTTTATAAGAAGAAAGCTTCATAGATGTCATTATGGTGATGCTGCAAGTTTCCACTATGATTAGGCATGGCTTAGGCTAGCGGCCCAGGCGTTTCTCTAACACACATACATAACTTCATGGACTTACAAGCTCCCTCTTTATTTCACACCGGCGACATCCATAGACAAAAGAGCATGATATCAACTGTGTACAAAGTACAAGTGCAATGTTGAAAGCGTTCCCCGTGACAACACGGTTCTGATAATTCCAACGTATAAGTGCAAGCATATACAACATAGATGACACAATGGTTCAAGTTTATTTAGGGGCAAGAAAAATAAAGTGTGCCATCAAGTTTGTGAGAGCTTTAATCACTAAGTTTCACATAACAAGTTACTTTTTAATTGGAAGATAGATGAAAACAAGAATATACTTGGAATGGTGTAACACACCATGCATAGGAATTTATAGTGGACACTTTGGAATAACTTGGTTACTTGGGAGTTGAATGCATGAGTAGAGCTAACTCATATAAGTGGAGGCTAGCAAAAGACTGGGAGCGACCAACTAAGAGAGCAATAATGGTCATAATCATGTAGAGCGACAAAACATTACTAATCAAAGCATAAAGTGGCACTACAAGTCAAGTAATAAATGATCATAGAAGCTAGGATGAGTGGTTCATAGCCATAACATGGTGTAATCATGTGCCAAGTCAACCCAAACAAAGCATCAAAGGAGAATAGCACAATACTATGCTTTTGTATGCTAAAACAATGCATGATTCCTTCAAGGCACATTAAGCAATCTCAATTGTTTGGAACAAGTCATGCTACATCAATAATCACGAAGCATAAAGTAAAAACAACATCTAACATGACATGATAAAGTCTAAGTCACAATCAAAGCAAGCTCCCTTTTGTACCACTCAAGCATGAAGCTTCCTACTCTTTTCCCATACCAATCAACTTATTTGAAACAAATCACAAAGATAATAATCAAAAAAGATCAGTGAGATTGTCTCACAAATCCACAAAGAAGAACTAAAAAGTTCTAAGAAAAAATCATAAGAAAACTAAGGCTAAACACAGTGCTAGCAAAATAGAACTCTCAGAAAACAATAAGAGTGAAAACTAGAGTGTTCTAGGCAATGAAAACAGAGTGTGTCTCTCTCAAAAAGAAGTATGTTGTAATCAACCAACTTATTCAAGCAAACTAAGAAAACAAAAACTAAAAACAAAAACAAAGACGCTCCAAGAACAACACAATAGTGCATGAAACAATAAAAAAGAATTGTCTAGAAAGACCTGAGATTTTTATTGATGAAGAAGGGGATGCCTTGGGCATCCCCAAGCTTTGACGCTTGTACCTCTTGAATATTTCTTGGGGTGACAAAGGGTGCTATCCCCAAGCTTGAGATTTTGTCCATTCTTTATCTCATTACATCATTCTTTCTCTACACCTGAAAATTTTCCTTCATACAAAACTTCACACAATCTTCATTAGCAACATTACTGTATTCAAAAGATAATAGACCTTTGGGTTTAGCTTTAGAACAGCAAAACTTTCACTAAAAACACAAGCTACTGTAGAAATTCCCTCAAAAATCTCAATTTTCCAAAAAGAACCCAAAAAGGAATCAATAAGAAGCAAATTCAAATAATGGCAGAAATTTGTCAAAACAGACTAGCAGGTGGAAACTGATTTTTTCGAAGACCTTATGTTGCTCAAATCAAAAAGTGTTGAACTAACGAAAGTTAGCTGACATACTGGGGGATGTTTCGTAAAATATCAGCTCAATCCGACTTACAGATATTCCTCACAAATTTTTACGGTGGAGCACAAAAATCTGTTTCGGGACAGCAACTCCCCAAATCTTACTTCCCTCTCATTAGAGGTCATTCTTGGCACAAAAAGCAAATAAAAAGGATAAGGACAGGTCATTACAGAGGTAATAACTTCCAAGACTCAAGAAAACTCTTGGGTTATCTCCCAATAAGTACTTTTCTTTAATGCCTTTAAGTTATGCTTGATAGTTTGAGAAGTTACTCACATAAGAAATATGAATTGAATTAAAAGAGAGCATCAAGGAGCAAATTCAAAACACATTTAAGTCTAACCCACTTCCTATGCATAGGAATCTTATAAAGAAACAAGTCATGAAAGCACAAAGCAACAAGCATAGGAAAGCAAAAGAAATGCAACTTCAAAATTTTCAACATAAAGAGGGAAAACTTAATATTTTTAAGATGCATAAGACCATGTTACCCTCTCTCATAATAACTTTCAGGAGAAACATGAATAGAATTAACAATATAACTATCACATAAAACATTCTTATCATGAGCCACATGCATATAATAATTATTACTCTCCACATAAGCCTAGTCATTCTTATTAATCGGAGTGGGAGCAAATTCAACAAAATAGCTATCATTACTATTCTCGTCACCATAATCATCAAATATAGGAGGCATATTGTAATCACAATTAACTTTCTCCTCAACAGTAGGTGGACTGGAAATATCATATTCATCACTGTAATCATCATATATTGGGGGTTTGGTATCATCATAAGCAATAGAATAGCTATCTTCCAAAGTTGGGGAACTAAAAATATCATTTTCATCAAAACTAACTTCCCCGAGCTTAGATGTTTCCATAGAATTAGCAATAATGGTGTCCAAAGAGTTCATACTAATAACATTGCTATTAGCATGCAAATAAAGTTCCATAGATTTTTTAATTTTCTCTTCAAACACTTCATATCCTAACTCAAGAAAAATACTATAAAGCTCTCTAATTTTGTTGTTGTTTTCCATTAAGCCTAACTAGTGAAAACAAGAAACAAAAAGACAAAATTGCAGAATCTAAAGGAAATAACTTCGAGCACTCACACCGGAGGATGTGAGTACCTTTTACCTTACCTCCCCGGCAACGGCGCTAGAAAAGAGCTTGATGTCTACGCACTTCTATTCTTATAGACAGTTGTTGGGTGATACGCCCAATTTGAATCACCATTCTATATCATAATTTACCTCTATTCATTGATATTTGTCTTATTATGAGGTATTACTTATGGCTTTTCATCTGTTTATGCATGTTGGATGATTCTTGGAGGATGGACTGCCGAAGTCTGGATTCTGATGGAAAAGAAGGCGTTTTGGTGCAATTTCGCAAAGATCAGAAAAATACCAGAAAAATATGGAAACATATTATTTCTCCAGAAGAATGAGAGAGCCAGAAGGAGGGACGTGGAAGGGCCTTAGGGGGCCCACACCCCCTAGGCGTTGGCCCACCTGACCCCGTGCCTAGGGAAGGTGTGGCCCACCTGACCGGCCTCCGACTCCGCCCCTTCGCCTATATCTTCCCTACGGAACCCTAAGCCTCGAGGAGCGACCACTGATAGATTTCCGCCGCCTCTGGGGGGCGGAAAACACCGAGAGAGAAAGATCTCTCCGATAGACAGATTTCTGCCGCGGGAATTCCTTCCTGGAGAGGGGAGACCGTCACCATCAACACCGTCATCAAGCTAGGATTCATCGGGATCATCATCATCCACACCATCATCTCCACCAGCACCATCATCACCACTTCGTCCCGCTCTAACAATTGTGTTGGATATTGCCTTAGTTCATTACACTACTAGGAAAAGGGCTATAGGTAATCAGCACATTCGTGGCTCACATGGTTGAAGTGCCCCACGGCTAAAATAGGTGTGGCTCACCTGTGGGCAGTGCCCTACTAGTAACTAGAACAACTGTGGCGCACATGTGGTATGTGCGCCACAGGTGTGTGTGTGGACCAGGGGCCTGCCAGCCGCATGCCACATACCCGTAGCGCACATGGGGTAAGTGCGCTACGGTTGTTTGTGATAGACGTAGCACACATGTGGCCAGTGCGCTACACCTGTGTGAATCCCCCTCTGCTCCTTAAGTGGGGAAACACATTTGTGGCGCATTGTGGCATGTGTGCCACGGTTGCTTTTAACGCTTGTGGCGCACTAGGGCCATGTGCGCCACGGATGTGTCGACCCTTTTTTTTGGCAGCTCCACTTTATGCACATGTGATCATCCACCCACACTTCACTTTCCCCTTCTTCCTCCTTAGATCTAGTCGGGATCCTTATCCTTCCCACCTCAATTTCTCCACTCATTCACCATTTTTAGCATGTAGAACTTGTCTTGGATGTTACATACATAATAGAGGAAGCTCTCCGGTCTCGCGCGCACCTCCTTTTCCATTTTCTCTCGCGATCGGTGCTCGCATCTCCTTTTCCATCGGTGCTCACACCTCCTTCTCCATCGGTGCTCGCACCAAGCCTTATGTTCCTCGAATCTCCACCGAATTCTGGGAATTCGAGGTCCAATGCTTTCCACTAGCTAGCATCTGAAGGGTGCGTCAGCAACTCATCCTTTTCGGGGTCATCATCATCTCCTGGCTTCTTCCTTTCCGCATGCCATCACATGAGCTTTGCTTCCTTAGGGTCCGCGAAATAGCGCTGCAGACGAGGAGTGATAGGAAAGTACCATACCACTTTTCGAGGTGCTTTCTTCCCTTTCTTGTATCAACTCATGCCGCACACCGGACATGTGGTTTTCTCCGCGTCCTCGTCCCGATAAATGATGCAATCGTTGATGCATATATGGTATCTAACGTGCGGTAGATCAAGAGGACAAACGATTTTCATGTGCGCCACGAACGTGCATTTTCCTAGTAGTGTTAGGGGAAACTTTCTCGGTGTTGATCTTGTAGTTGATGCTTGTGAGTGGAACCATTGGATTATTGTTTATGTTCAGATTGTTATCTATTACCATATCATCTTTGATCTTGATCCATTGATGTCTTGTGAGTAGTTTGTTTAGTTCTTGAGGACATGGGAGAATTCATGTTGTTAGTAGTGAATCTGTGATGAGTTATTATTCAATGGTTTAGTATTTAAGTTGTGGTGCTATTCTTCTAGTGGTGTCATGTGAACATCGACTATATGACACTTCACCATTTATAGGCCTAGGGGGATGCATTGTGTATTTGGCTACTAATTGTGGGGTTGCTAGAGTGACAGAAACCTGAACCCCCGTTAGGACACCTTTGCATAAGGGAGCGTAGGATCTCAGAGTTTAAGGTTGTGGTTAGATTTATATCTCAATTACTTTCCTATAGTTACAGATGTTTGCAAGGGGTTTAATCACAAGTATGTATTAGTCCTAGGAAGGGAGGTATGTTAGCACAAGTTCACCCACACAACACTTACAACACCAAAGAAGAGTACTCAACTATTTGAAGCGAAAGCACTTGGCAAAATTCTCATGTGTCCTCGAGAACGTTTGGTACTTATAAGCATTGTTCAAAAAATAGGCTGAATCAGCGATTAATAGGCCGATTAATCGCTACTAGGGACCTGACCATGTCGATTACCACTAATTGTTTGTGTTAATCATTTAGCCCGATTAATAGGTGTGACACTCTGATTACTAGGTATGTTCCCGATTAACTACTACACTTGGTCAAAAAAGTTGCAAAATTATCAGCACATATCGACCATCCATCCGCTAGCCCGTCGCAATGAACTAGGTTTTTTGAAGCTCCTCTCGATCCCTGCCTCCAGGAGCTCGATATCTGCCATCACCAGCCAGTTCCTTATCGTTGTTGACCAGTTCTTCGTAGTTGCCGATCAGACCTCAGATATAAGAGCTCGAGCGCCTTGAGGATCTCATCCCGGAGCTTGAGGCTGCCTTTAATAGGGTAGGTGGTTGAGGTGCAAGAGGAGTCATATGTGTTTTAGGTTCTAATTTTTGTAGGTTTCACCGATTAATAGCCAACCGATTAAATCAGTTAATCATTCGAATTCTGATTAGTCGCTACTCCCAAGACAACCGAGCAGTTAATGATTACCGATTTCCTTACCATTGCTCATAAGTATTTCCGCCGGCTTGTCCTTTGCTAAGAAAGGATTTGGCCACTTGATCCGTTTGTTCATTACCTTTGTTAATTTCTCCTTGTTTTGTTGCATTATCAGAAAATCACTAAAAATCCATTTGCTAAGTATTCACATGGATTTCCTCGTTGGGATCGACACTCCTATTTATCGAAAGTACTACTGTTCAGTACCTTCTGATCCTCGTTGGGATCAACACTCCTATTTATCGAAAGTACTACGATACACCCCCTATACTTGTGGGTCATCAAGACTATTTTCTGGCGCTGTTGCCGGGGAGTGAAGCGTTATTGAAGAGTGGAACTGGTAAGGGAAACTTTTACTGTGAGTATTGCTCTTGTTACTGCTTGTTACTTCGTTTCCAATATGGATAACCCACTTGGTTTTCTGTTTGGGAAAACTACTACCACTGCTAGGGTAGTAAATGAACCTCCACCTATTAAGATAGATCCTTTTAAGATACCTACAAGTATTGTTAATCGTGTTATGGATAATTATTATTTTGGGGATGGAACCGTCCATCCCGGTGATCACTTGATTTTTATCCATGAATTATGCGGGTTGTTTAAGTGTGCAGGTATCACAACGGAATAGGTGAAGAAGAAGTTACTCTCCATATCTTTGAAAGGGAGAGCTGAAGAATGGTATAAGCTGCTGATGACATGGTTATACCCTACGGGTACACAACATCAGCATACCTGGTCCAGCCCAAGGAAGGCCCACGAGAATATACGCGACCCATGAAGATTTTCGGTGGCCCAAGCCCAGAACATCTTCGGATCCTTGGAGAGCAAGACTAGAACAAAGATAGAATATTCAAAGAGGCAAACCCTAAATCTATAACCGACTCGATCTGTGCCCGGGACCTTCCTATCTCTATATAAAGGCTAGGAGGGCACGACGAGAAGGGCACTTCATACCTCCACAATAGGCTACGCCATAGATCATCTCTCTCATACCACCGCATACACACCTCCACGCCAGATTGCATCTGTGCACCCTTGTAACTTTCGGTTCCACCGTAATCAAGAGCAGACAAGCAAGAGTAGGGTTTTCCCTCCGGGGGCCTAAACCTGGGTAAACCTCGTGTCCCCGTGTTGCTTGTTTGTTAACTGTTCCGCGATCTCCAGCATCCCCATCTTCTAAAAACACAAGCTCATAACAATGGGCATTGACGAGATTAAACCTCGTCAATTCGCGCCGTCTGTGGGAATTGGGGGCGCTGAAGAATGGACAATCCATGGAATGGGAGGAGATGGCATCTCTCTTTTACTCTAAATTTTATCCTCCCAGTGAGATTCATAAGGATAGAAATCTTATATATAACTTTTGGCCTCTTGATGGAGAGAGTATAGCTCAAGCTTGGGGGAGATTGAAGTTACTAATGCTTAAATGTCCTATTCATGAACTCCCTAACAATATTATTCTCAATAACTTTTATGCTAGGCTTCCTCTTCATGATAAAGATGCTTCGTGTGCTGGATCATTCACATGTATGAAGGAACAAGCTAAATGGGATCTCTTAGACCGTATTCAAGATAACACTGAAGCTTGGGAGAATGACAAAGGAAGAAAGTCAGGTATAAACTATGATTATGAATGCATTAAATCTTTTATGGGGACTGATGACTTCCATGATATTAGTAATGAGTTTGGTCTTGATTCCCAAAGTATTTCCAACTGTTTTAAGGCCTTTGCGTCTTACATAGAAATTCCCAAGAAGAAGTGGAATAAGTACCATGCTCCTTATAAAGATGTTGTTAGTCATGTTCCAGTTAGAAGTACTCAAGTTTGTACTACTAATCATATTGTGCCTGCCTCATGTTGACAAAATGCCTTTCCCAGCTAAGGTAAAGGAGTATTCTATGATTATTAGTGCAAATAACAAAGATACAATGAAAACTGTGGAGCCTGGTAAGCAATTGAATATTGAATCTGGGGTAGCTATTGTGAAAGATCTTGACGCTAGAAATATAGAGGATGAGCACCTTGTCTTCTATGAATACGCTTCTAATATTATCTCTCACCCTAGTAAAGCTAGAAAATCTAGTGTCCCTATGCTTTCTGTTAAAATTGGTGATCATTGCTACTATGGTTTATGTGATATTGGTGCTAGTTCTAGTGCCATTCCTTATGAGCTTTACAGGGAAATTATGCATGAGATTGGTCCTTGTGAGCTTGAGGACATTGATGTGGTTATTCACCTTGCTAACAAGGAAACCATTTGCCCCATTGGCATTGTAAGAGATGTGGAGGTTCTCTATGGTAAGATTAAATATCCTGCTGATTTTCTAGTGCTTAATTCAACAGCTAGCAAAACTTGTCCTATCATTTTTGGTAGACCTTTCTTGAACACTTGTGGAGCTATTATTGATTGTAAGAAGGAAAAAGTTTTAACTAAGTTTTATGGAGATTCTTATGAGTTTAACTTTTCCAAATTTGCTAAAGATCCTTGTGAAAATAGCTTGCCTAATAAAGATTTCAGGATGGAACAACATGCTTCTATTGATCCGGTTTATGACCTTGGACCTCTTTTTGATGAATGTAAGTATGCTTATTCTGATGATAAAGTTGTTTCCAGTGACAGTTATATTGTCAACTTTATTCAAAGTGCTACTGAAAGTTATTATGAGAGAGGGAAACATGGTTTTTTGCATCTCAATGATGTTAAGTTTCCCCGTTTTATGTTGAAAGCTTTGAATTTGCATCTATTTTGTCATCCTATGCTGGTGGATTTTTGTTTCAACAATTCGTTTTATCATGATACCCCCATGCATAGGAAGTGGGTTAGACTCAAGTGTGTTGGTTATTTTCTTCTTGATGCTCTCTTTCATTTCAGATATATATATCCTATGTGAGCATCTTTGGAAGTTTCAAGCCTAACTTAAAGGCATTAAAGAAAAGTACTTGTTGGGAGATAACCAAAGAGTTTTGTCGAGTCTTGGAAGTTATTACCTCTGTAATAACCGCTCCTTATCCTTTTTGTTTTGGTTTTTGTGTCAAGTTCAACTACTTTTGTGAAGTAGAAGAGTTGTGAAAAGTGGTTGTCCTGGGACAAATTTTTATGCTGTATTGTAAAAATTCGTGAGGAAGCTCAGTACGTCGGATGGAGCTGCATTTTTCTGAGCTTGTTCTACAAGTTTTTACCCAACTTTCATCAGTTATGAACTTTTTGATTTGAGCAACAGACGGTTTTTGAAAAAATCAATCTTTACCTGCTGGTCTGTTTTGATAGATTTCTGCCATCATTTGCATTTGCCTCTTACATAAGCTTTTGTTTTGATGGGTTTTCTGTTGAAGTGTGTACCCAAAGGTTTATTGTTTTTCCTTACACTAATGTTGTCATTGAGTTTGTGCAAGGGTTTTGTAAGAAGGAAATTTTCAGGAGAAAGAGAAAAGGAATCTGCAGAGTTCGTCTTTGAATAGGTAAAAGTGGTGAAAACAGAAGGTTCGTGAAACCCCAATATTTTTATATTTTTGATGTTTTTAATACAAAAGTGAAGTTGCGACACAAAACTGAAGAGGAAATGGAGCCCGGGGTGGACAAACCCACCTCAGGCGCAGGCCCAGCCTGGCCGCGCCTGAGGGGGGTGTTTGCCCCTCGAACTCCGTCTCCGCCTCGTTTCCATGTCAAAACCTTCCTTATGCATTGAAACTTCGTAATATATAACCCCCTGGATCCCCCGAGGTTCATGCATCATGTTCTCGTCGTTTTTTCGTTTCAATCTGTTTTTGTCAGGAAATCTTCTAAAGTTTAGAGCACCATGACCTCCGCCAACGACAAAGGCAAGAAGCCCGAGGAAGAAGAACCTCAAGTCCCCAAGGAGGAGGAGATTTTGGTAGGGTATGAAGGTGACATGGAGGAGGACAAGCAACCGGACACTCGCGCTTGTAGGGTTTCGTAGCATGGAAAACAAAAAAATTCTATCGCATACAAACAAACAAGCCAAGATCTATCTACTAGATTGTAGCAACGAGTCGATGGAATAACCCACCCTCGAAGATTCCAAAGTGTTTAACGAGAGCGGATTCTCGTGGGTGATGTAGTCGTACTCTTCCCGATCTCAAGATCGTGTAGACGATCCTTCTGGCGCTGCGTTCCGGCAGCGCTCCCGCAGTCGGTCACACGTTCGGTACTCGACGAAGACCTTCCTCTCCCTTGTTCCAGCAGGCAGCGGAGGTTGTAGCACTCTCCTCGCAATTCCGGCAGCACAACGACGTGGTACCGGAAGTAGAGGGGAGATCTCGCAGGGCTTCGCCTTAAGCCGGAGTGAGTATGGTGGACTATGAGAGAGCTCCTCGGCGATCTAGGGTTTAGACACACCAAGGAGGAAGCTTGGCCGGCGGCTAGGGTTAGCTAGGCGGCGGCGGCTGCAGGAGGGCCGGCGGCTTAGGGCTAGGGTTTGCGGGTGGAGGTGTTGGGTGCTAGGAGGGGCAGCCCTGCCCCTCCTTATATAGGTGGAGGGGGCGCGCCAGGGGAGGGGAGTCCCTCCCCAACTCGGTTTCCCAAGGGGGCTGGCGGTGGAGGGGAGGAACTCCTCCCCAACTCGGTTTCCACCTTCCCCTCCACTTCCCAAAATAGCCGTTTGACTTTTCAAACTAGGATTTGATTAAACCCTTTATTTTGTTCAGCGATGACACCTAGTACATGATGCAATCATTCCAACTTGGTATGACACATTCATGTACCCTTCCCCTTCGGAGTGCCGGACATTCCGGAACCTTCTAGAACATTCCCGATGAAAACACCGGAACCATTCTCCAACCCCGAAACAGGACTTTCCTTATATGAATCTTATTCTCCGGACCATTCCGGATCTCCTCGTGATATCCCGGATCCCATCCGAGACTCCGAACAACATTCGGTCTCTTACTCATCATTCCATAACTACTCAAACAACGTCGAATCCTTAAGTGTGTCTCCCTACGGTTCGTGAATTATGCAGACATGATCGAGACACTTCTCCGAACAATAACCAATAGAGGAATCTGGAAATTCATATGGCTCCCACATATTTCTACGATTACTTTGCGATCGAATGAACCACTAACATACGATACCAATTTCCCTTTGTCTCACGATAGTTTACTTATCCGAGGTTATGATCGTCGGTATCTCTGCATACCTAGTTCAACCTCGTTACTAATAAGTACTCTTTTCTTGTTCCCGTGATATGTGATCCCTTGTGAGCCAGTCACATGCTTGCAAGCTAATTGGATGACATTTCACCGAGAGGGCCCAGAGTATATCTATCCGTCATATGGATGGACAAATCCCACTCTTGATCCATGTGTCTCAACCAATACTTTCCGAACACTCAATGCCACCTTTATAGCCACCCAGTTACGGTGTGGTGTTTGATGTCATCAAAGCATCCTTCCGGTGAAGGTGATATGCATGATCTCATGGTCGAAGGAATTAGGTTACTATGTATCAGAAAGCATATAGCAATTGAACTATTAAAATGACTTGATCTCTATGCTACGCTTATCTATAGGAGTATGTCCACCATATCATTCTCCTAATGATATGATCTTGTTGTTAATAACATATCAATGTTCATGATAGGGAAACCACAATCATTTATTAACCAACAAGCTAGTATTATGAAGAGGCTTTACTAGGGACTACAATTTAAGTTTACAAATCACACAAGTATTAATGTTTCCTTGTTAATACTATTATAGCATGAATGTAAACATTTAGCATAAACACAAAGATATAATAATAACTACATTTATTATTGCCTCTAGGGCATATCTCCAACAGTCTCCCACTTGCACTAGAGTCATCTAATCTAGATTACATGGTAATATACCGAACACCCATGGCAGTTTGGTGCTGGTCATGTTTTGCCCTCGGGAGAGGTTTAGTCAACGGATCCGCCACATTCAGATCTGTGCATACTTTGCAAATCTTTATGTCCCCATCTTGGACATGTTCTCGAATAGCATGAAAACGTAGCTTGATGTGCTTCAGCTTCTTGTGTGACCTTGGTTCTTGTGCATTGGCTATGGCGCCCATGTTATCACAGTAGATAGACATTGGGTCCAGCGCACTAGGAACCACACCCAGCTCTGTAATGAACTCTTTCATCCATATCGCTTCTTGTGAAGCCTCCGAAGCAGCCATGTATTCCGATTCAGTTGAAGATATCTCCACAACGCTTTGCTTTGCACTCCTCCAGCTAACTGCTGCACCATTCAAAGTAAATACGTATCCAGATTGTGATTTAGAATCATCCGGATCGGTGTTCCAACTAGCATCGGTGTAACCATTAACAACGAGCTATTCATCACCTCCATAAGAAAGAACCATATCCTTCGTTCTTCTCAAGTACTTAAGGATGTTTTTGACCGCTGTCCAATGATCCACTCCTGGATCACTTTGATATCTGCTAGTTAAACTAACAACATATGCAATGTCGGGTCTAGTACATAGCATGGCATACATTAGAGATCCTATGGCTGAGGCATAGGGAGTCTTACTCATCTTTTCTCTATCTTCTACCGTTGTCGGGCTTTGAGTTTTACTCATGGTCGTATTGGGCAGCATGGGCAAGAACCCTTTCTTGCTATCTTCCATTCCAAACCTCTTTAGAACTTTGTCCAAATATGTACTTTGTGACAATGATATTAGGCGTCTCGATCTATCTCTATAAATCTTTATGCCTAATATGTAAGCTGCTTCGCCAAGATCCTTCATTGAAAAACTATTATTCAAATATTCCTTGACACTATTAAGAAGGTCTACATCATTCCCAAACAACAATATGTCATCTACATATAGTATTAAAAATGCTACAGAGCTCCCACTCACTTTCTTGTAAATACAAGCTTCTCCATAAGTTTGTATAAAACCAAAACTTTTGATCACCTTATCAAAACGTTGATTCCAACTTCGGGATGCTTGCTTCAATCCATAGATGGACCGTTGAAGTTTGCATACCTTGTTAGCATCTTTAGGATCGACAAAACCTTTGGGTTGCATCATATACAACTCTTCATCAATGTCTCCATTGAGGAATGTTGTTTTGACATCCATCTGCCATATCTCATAATCATAATATGCAGCAATTGCTAACATAATCCTCACAGACTTTAGCTTCGCTACAGGTGAGAAAGTCTCATCGTAGTCAACTCCTTGAATTTGTCAAAACCCTTTTGCGACAAGTCGAGCTTTATAGACAGTAACATTACCATCAGCATCTGTTTTCTTCTTGAAAATCCATTTGTTCTCGACAGCCTTCCGGCCATCCGGTAAGTCCAGCAAAGTCCATACTTGGTTTTCGTACATGGATCCAATCTCGGATTTCATGGCTTCTTGCCATTTGTTGGAATATGGGCTCATCATCGCTTCCTCATATGCCGCAGGGTCATCGGTGTTGTCCACCAACATGACATTCATAACGGGATCATACCAATCAGGAGTGGTACGAGTTCTCGTTGACCTACGAGGCTCTGTAGCAACTACAACCAAAGTTTCATGATCATCATCATTAGCTTCCTCTCTTATTGGTGCAGGCACCACAGGAACTTCTTCCGGTGATGTGCTACTCGCAAGTTCGAGAGAAGGTTCGACAACATCGTCGAGTTCTACTTTCCTTCCAGTCACTTCTTTCGAGAGAAATTCTTTCTCTAGAAAGGATCCATTCTTGGCAACGAAGATTTTGCCCTCGGATCTACGATAGAAGGTATACCCAATAGTTTCCTTCGGGTATCCTATGAAGACGCATTTTTCCGCTTTGGGTTCAAGCTTGTCCGGTTGTAACTTCTTTACATAGGCTTCGCAACCCCAAACTTTAAGGAACGACAATTTAGGTTTCTTCCCAAACCATAATTCATACGGTGTCGTTTCAACGGATTTAGATGGTGCCCTATTTAAAGTGAATGCGGCTGTTTCTAATGCATAACCCCAAAATGATAGCGGTAAATCTGTAAGTGACATCATAGAACGAACCATATCTAAGAGAGTTTGATTACGACGTTCGGACACACCATTACGTTGTGGTGTTCCCGGCGGTGTCAATTGTGAAAGTATTCCGCATTTCTTCAAATGCTCGCCAAACTCGTAACTTAGATATTCACCTCCACGATCAGAACGTAGAAATTTAATCTTCTTGTTACGTTGATTCTCAACCTCACTTTGAAATTCCTTAAACTTCTCGAAAGTTTCGGACTTATGTTTCATGAAATAGATATACCCATATCTACTCAAGTCATCCGTGAAGGTAAGAACATAATGATAACCACCGCGCGATGCTACACTCATTGGACCACACACATCGGTATGTATGATTTCCAATAAGTTCGTAGCTCGCTCCATCATACCAGAAAATGGAGTCTTAGTCATTTTACCCATCAGACATGCTTCGCATCTTTCAAGTGATTCAAGAAGTCCATCGGAATGGAGTTTGTTCATACGCTTCACTCCAATGTGACCAAGACGACAGTGCCACATATAGGTCGAGTTATCGCTCGATTTCAAACGTTTAGCCTCAATGTTTATGTGTATTTAGACTATCGAGATTCAATAAGAATAGACCATCTATCAAAGGTGCATGTGCATAAAACATATTACTCATATAAATCGAACAACCATTATTCTCTGACTTAAACAAGTAACCATCTCGCAATAAACAAGATCCCGATATAATGTTCATGCTTAACGCAGGCACCAAATAACAATTATTTAAGTATAAAACTAATCCCGATGGTAGATGAAGGGGTAGCGTGCCGACCGCGATCACATCAACCTTTGATCCGTTTCCCACGCGCATCGTCACCTCGTTCTTCGCTAGCTTCCGTTTATTCTGCAGCACTTGTTTCGAGTTACAAATATGAGCAACCGAACCAGTATCAAATACCCAGGCACTACTACGAGTACTAGTGAGATACACATCAATAACATGTATATTGGATATACCTTTATTCTTGATGTTGCCGTTCTTCAAATCCACCAAGTACTTTGGGCAATTCCGCTTCCAGTGACCTTCTCCCTTGCAGTAAAAGCACTCAGTATCAGGCTTAGGTCCAGCCTTGGTCTTCTTCGTCGGCGTGGTAACTTTCTTACCACCCTTCTTGAAGTGTACCTTTTGCTTAGACTTGCCTTTCTTGAATTTGGTGGTCTTATTGACCATCAACACTTGGTGCTCTTTCTTGATCTCCACTTCTACAGATTTTAGCATGGCAAAGAGTTCTGGCAACTGCTTGTTCATGTTTTGCATATTGTAGTTCATCACAAAGTTCTTGTAACTTGGTGGTAGTGATTGGAGGACAAGATAAATCCCCAAAGTATTAGGAATTACTATACCCAAGCTTTGAAGTTTGTTTGCGTGCCCAGACATCTTAAGCACATGCTCACTGACGGAGCTTCCCTCTTCCATCTTGCAGTTAAAGAACTTTTCAGAAGCCTCATAGCTCTCAATTGCCGCATGAGTCTCAAAGATCAATTTGATATCACAGACAATATCATGTGGGTCTGAATTCTCAAACCTTTTCTGAAGCTCCGATTCTAAACCATACAAGATAGCACACTGAACTGTGGAGTACTGAGTCTTCCGAGCGAGGTAAACATTCTTTACTTCATCGGTAGCAGTAGCTGCAGGTGGGTCACCCAGCGGTGCATCCAGCACATAGGTCAAATTACCAGCTGTGAGGACAATCCTCAAATTGCGGAACCAATCCGCGAAGTTGCTACCATTGTTTTTCAACTTTTCTTTCTCTAGGAACGCATTAAAATTGATGGTAGGGGCCGCCATTGATCTACAACATATTTGCAATAGTTTAGACTAAGTTTATGACAAATTGAGTTCTAATTAATAGTTAATTAATCTAGGTGAACTCCCACTCAAAACAATATCCCTCACATTGTTTTAGTGATCACACGAACCAAATCCACCACATCAACACCGATCATCACAAGAGTTGATATAGTTTCAATGGCGAACAATCGACATGTTCATCATATCTACTATATGATTCATGCTTTACCTTTCGGTGATCCGTGTTCCGAGACCATGTCTGTACATGCTAGGCTCGTCAAGATCAAACCTTAGCTTCCGCATGAGCAAATCTGGCTTGCTCACGTTGTATACACTTGCGGAATCTAACACACCCGATCATCACGTGGTGCTTCGAAACAACAAGCTTTAGCAACGGTGCTAACTAAGGGTGAACACTTTATGACTTGAAATTCATGTGCATGAGGGATCACCTTATAATGCTACCGTCGTTAACTAAGCAATACAAGATGCATAAAGGATTAACATCACATGCAATTCATAATATGTGATATGATATGGCCTTTCTTCTTTGTGCTTCCGATCTCCATCTTCAAGCACGAACATGATCTCCATCATCACCGGCATTGCATCAAGGTCAATGACACTTCTCCATGGTTGTCGTCCACCGGCTTCCACTATTACAACTACTTTGAATAGACACGCGGGTCTTAACATAAATTAAAGACAACCATATGGCTCCTGTCGGTTGCCAACTTACAATAAGGAACATTGCATACATCAAATATAATCACAATCATGGCCATATCACATCACTGCACACCCCTGCAAAACAAAGTTAGACACCTCTACTTTCTTTGCATGTTTTACGTGGTTTGGGGCTTTCAATAAGTGTCGTTCTAACTTACGAACATGAACCACAACATTGATACTAGTATTAACAATCACCCGTTGTAAATTGAATCTTAACTATGCTGGGAGAAACAGGCACCCGCAAAGCCACTTATGCAATACAAGTTGCATGTCAAGCGTGGAGCAAGTCTCATGAACGATGTCATGTAAGGTTAGCCCGGGCCGCTTCATGCCAACATCCCGCAAGATGCAAAGTACACGAGAAGCAATCGACAATAAAAGCATCAACGCCCACAATGACCATTGTGTTCTACTCGTGCAACAGATCTACATATAGACACGGCTCTGATACCACTGTAGGGTTTCGTAGCATGGAAAACAAAAAATTTCTATCGCATACAAACAAACAATCCAAGATCTATCTACTAGATTGTAGCAACGAGTCGATGGAATAACTCACCCTCGAAGATTCCAAAGTGTTTAACGAGAGCGGATTCTCGTGGGTGATGTAGTCGTACTCTTCCCGATCTCAAGATCGTGTAGACGATCCTTCCGGCGCTGCGTTCCGGCAGCGCTCCTGCAGTCGGTCACATGTTCGGTACTCGACGAAGACCTTCCTCTCCCTTGTTCCAGCAGGCAGCATAGGTTGTAGCACTCTCCTCGCGATTCCGGCAGCACAACAGCGTGGTACCGGAAGTAGAGGGGAGATCTCGCAGGGCTTCGCCTTAAGCCGGAGCGAGTATGGTGGACTATGAGAGAGATCCTCGGCGATCTAGGGTTTAGACACACCAAGGAGGAAGCTTGGCCGGCGGCTAGGGTTAGCTAGGCGACGGCGGCTTGCCCTAGGGCGGCGGCGGCTGCAGGAGGGCCGGCGGCTTAGGGCTAGGGTTTGCGGGTGGAGGTGTTGGGTGCTAGGAGGGGCATCCCTGCCCCTCCTTATATAGGTGGAGGGGGCGCGCCAGGGGAGGGGAATCCCTCCCCAACTCTATTTCCCAAGGGGGCCGGCGGTGGAGGGGAGGAACTCCTCCCCAAGTCGGTTTCCACCTTCCCCTTCACTTCCCAAAATAGCCGTTTGACTTTTCAAATTGCCGTTTGACTTTTCAAACTAGGATTTGATTAAACCCTTTATTTTGTTCAGCGATGACACCTAGTACATGATTCAATTATTCCAACTTGGTATGACACATTCATGTACCCTTCCCCTTCGGAGTGCCGGACATTCCGGAACGTTCTAGAACATTCCCGATGAAAACACCGGAACCATTCTCCAACCCCGAAACAGGACTTTCCTTATATGAATCTTATTCTCCGGACCATTACGGATCTCCTCGTGATATCCCGGATCCCATCCGAGACTCCGAACAACATTCGGTCTCTTACTCATCATTCCATAACTACTCAAACAACGTCGAATCCTTAAGTGTGTCTCCCTACGGTTCGTGAATTATGCAGACATGATCGAGACACTTCTCCGAACAATAACCAATAGAGGAATCTGGAAATTCATATGGCTCCCACATATTTCTACGATTACTTTGTGATCGAATGAACCACTTACATACGATACCAATTTCCCTTTGTCTCACGATAGTTTACTTATCCGAGGTTATGATCGTCGGTATCTCTGCATACCTAGTTCAACCTCGTTACTAATAAGTACTCTTTTATCGTTCCCGTGATATGTGATCCCTTGTGAGCCAGTCGCATGCTTGCAAGCTAATTGGATGACATTTCACCGAGAGGGCCCAGAGTATATCTATCCGTCATATGGATGGACAAATCCCACTCTTGATCCATGTGTCTCAACCAATACTTTCCGAACACTCAATGCCACCTTTATAGCCACCCAGTTACGGTGTGGTGTTTGATGTCATCAAAGCATCCTTTCGGTGAAGGTGATATGCATGATCTCATGGTCGAAGGAATTAGGTTACTATGTATCAGAAAGCATATAGCAATTGAACTATTAAAATGACTTGATCTCTATGCTACGCTTATCTATAGGAGTATGTCCACCATATCATTCTCCTAATGATATGATCTTGTTGTTAATAACATCTCAATGTTCATGATAGGGAAACCACAATCATTTATTAACCAACAAGCTAGTATTATGAAGAGGCTTTATTAGGGACTACAATTTAAGTTTACAAATCACACAAGTATTAATGTTTACTTGTTAATACTATTATAGCATGAATGTAAATATTTATCATAAACACAAAGATATAATAATAACTACATTTATTATTGCCTCTAGGGCATATCTCCAACAGCGCTACCGTTGCAAGCATTGGTTTGGTGACACGACCTACCAAGCTTAAGAGGACAATACGAATGTCTACAGGAGGGAGAACTCCGCGTCATACCCTCGCTCCACGCACACTTCCTCCTAGTACACCTTGTTCTAACCGTGCACGGAAGAAACACTCTAATTTGGAAGAATGGAGAAAGAATAACAAGGACTAGGATCCTCGGTCCGAGTTTATCATGGGCTGCATTGAGCATAATTCGGAGTTAATTCGTACTCTAATCTTCGATATGGAGGATTTGAAAAGACTTATTGAAGAGCTTATCAAGAGAACACCACCACCACCGAATAAGTAATTCGTCATCAAGTTTGGCATCCCCTTGGCTTATTCCAAGCTTGAGGGAGTGTCGCGGTATCACCACCATTATATTTTTTTTATCTTTTACCTTTTTAGTGAATTCATATTTGTGGTAGAGAGGTTATCTTATAGTTTGGTTTGCATGTGGAAGTATCTCTCCTTTAGTTGATTATCTATGTATCCCTTGGTGTGAGTGCCTTTATTGAATATTAATAAGAAGTCTCATCTTTTACTTTTTGCACTTCTTATTTTAGTTTGCAGTTTCTATTATATGATGGATCTTGTTGATCAATATTGACACCACTTTGGGAGCATCAAGTGGATCTAAATTGGTTTTCGCAAATCGAGTTCTGGTCAGTAGCATTAGTTTGAAAGAAAAAGAGAAAAAAGCTTATAGGTATTTTGTATCATTTGTTTTCTTTATTGTTGTCTCATAAGCTTAGTATTCTTTATTTAAGATCCTTTTGTGTCTTCAAGGAAGATTGCATGTTTGGCTATATTACTTGTATGTTTGCATGTTTCTTTCAACTCTCTTGCTTGCTACCCAGCCTTGCTAGCCAAAAACCTGTTTTGAGAAGGCATACTTCTCATTTTTCCAAATCCGTTTGAACCAAAACTTTTGCCATTTGTGTCCACCATATCTACCTAGTAGCTTTTGCTATTCCAAGAAAATTCTCAAGCTTCATCTACCTTTCGAATTAAAAAAAGTATTTTGTTATGTGAAAACTAGTTAATAAAGCTCTCACGAACTTGATGGCACACCTTATTTTCTTGCCCCTAATAGACTTGAACCATTGTGAACATCGAAGTTGTATATGCTTGCATCTATACGTTGGAATTAGCAGAATCGTGCTGTCACGGGGAACATTTTCAACATTTCACTTGTACTCTGTACACAGTTGATATCGGGATCTTTTGTCTATGGATGTCAACGGTGTGAAATAAAGAGGGAACTTGTAAGTCCATAGAGTTTGTATCCTGTGTTAGAGAAACGCCTGGGCCGCTAGCCTAAGCCATGCTTAATCATGGCGAAAACTTGCAGCATCACCATAGTGAATCATCTATGAAGCATCCTCAATAAAAAGGTATGCACATAGTAAATAAAAAGATCGCTGGGATGCTTATTGTCTGCTTGCCTTGTCATTTTGGTTATGGGAAATCTCCTGTACCATGTGCAAGGGGTACCCCGTTGGCGGTTCTCAATGATATGCAAATACTTACAATAACAAGAACTTACCTGTGACCAAAGTTGAGTAGCATGAGGAGTGGCCCTCATATTCAAGGGACATGAGATTGCCAACTTATATTTCGTCAAGCATATACTCCATCTTTGTTCACTTTAACCTTAATCATCTCAAGATGCGTATGATAGGGGCAATGAGGGCTCAAAGCTAGTAAGTACCATAATCTTTTGGAAGCTCTTTATGACTTGTAATCCCTACTACCCTCTATGAAGGGACCCTTCTCCTAGTTACCAGTTGAGTCAGTAAACCTACTTCCTTTCTATCTCCGGCAAGAATTTGAGTTGTTGTGTTTCAAGCATTCATATGGTGATTTATTCAATCATGTTCTTTATCTTCCTTGTTTGCACAAAACTCTTATCTATTGAGTATTACTTTGAAAGCCTTCACTTGTGAAAAACCTTTTTGAGCAAAGAGTGCTCCTGTTATAAAACTTCTACAAAAAGCTTTTTGTGAAACTGTTTGCCAGGTGTTCTCTGACCAAGAACAAGTTTGCTAATTCCAATTATGATTTATCTTTATGCATCTCTATTGTGACTGTTGTACTTGGTTGCAAGCTAAGTTATATAATGGTGAGTTGCTTTCTTCTATAAGTTGTGCAATGGTAAGTGTGATGCTTCTTGTTCGTATTTTTTATCGACACTTCACTCCATAAACCTATGGACATGTTTACTGAGCTCAGTTTTTGCTTGGGGACAAGCGAAGTCTAAGCTTGGAGGAGTTGATACGCCCAATTTGCATCACCATTCTATATTATAATTTACCTCTATTCATTGATATTTGTCTTATTATGAGGTATTACTTATGGCTTTTCATCTATTTATGCATGTTGGATAATTCTTGGAGGATGGACTGCCGGAGTCTGGATTCTGATGGAAAAGAAGGCGTTTCGGTGCAATTTCGCAAATATCAGAAAAATATGGAAAAATATTATTTCTCCAGAAGAATGAGGGAGCCAGAATGAGGGACGAAGAAGGGCCTCAAGGGCCCCACACCCCCTAGGCGCGGGCCCACCTAACCCCGCTCCTAGGGCAGGTGTGGCCCACCTGCCCGGCCTCCGACTCCGCCCCTTCGCCTATATCTTCCCTACAAAACCCTAAGCCTCGGGGAGCGACCACAGATAGATTTCCGCCGCCTCTGGGGGGCGGAAAACACCAAGAGAGAAAGATCTCTCCCGCAGACAGATTTATGGTGGGGGAATTCCTTCCCGGAGAGGGGATACCATCGCCATCAACACCGTCATCAAGCTAGGCTTCATTGGGATCATCATCATCATCATCATCATTCACACCATCATCTCCACCAGCAGCATCATCACCACTCCGTCCTGCTGTAACAATTGTGTTGGATATTTCCTTAGTTCATTAGGGGAAACTTTCCCGGTGTTGATTACTATTATAGTTGATGCTTATGAGTGGAACCAGTGGATTATTGTTTATGTTCAGATTGTTATCCATTACCATATCATCTTTGATCTTGATCTATATGATGTCTTGTGAGTGGTTCGTTTAGTTCGTGAGGACATGGGATAAGTCATGTTGTTAGTAGTGAATCTGTGATGAGTTATTATTCAATGGTTTAGTATTTAAGTTGTGGTGCTATTCTTCTAGTGGTGTCATGTGAACATCGACTACATGACACTTCACCATTTATGGGCCTAGGGGGATGCATTGTGTATTTGGCTACTAATTGTGGGGTTGCCGGAGTGACAGAAACCTGAACCCCCATTAGGACACCTTTGCACAAGGGAGCGTAGGATCTCAGAGTTTAAGGCTGTGGTTAGATTAATATCTTAATTACTTTCCTATAGTTACAGATGTTTGCAAGGGGTTTAATCACAAGTATGTATTAGTCCTAGGAAGGGCGGTATGTTAGCACAGGTTCACCCACACAACACTTACAACACCAAAGAAGAATACTCAGCTATTTGAAGCGAAAGCACTTGACAGAATTCCCATGTGTCCTCGAGAACGTTTGGTACTTATAAGTATTTCCACCGGCTTGTCCTTTGCTAAGAAAGGATTGGGCCACTTACTCCGTTTGTTTGTTACATTTGTTACTTGCTTCTTGTTTTGTTGCCTTATTAGAAAACCACTAAAAATCCGTTTGCTAAGTATTCACAGGGATTTCTTGCTCCATACCACTGTCCAGCACCTTCTGCTCCTCGTTGGGATCGACACTCCTATTTATCGAAAGTACTATGATACACCCCCTATACTTGTGGGTCATCATTGGGCTACAAATGCAGAGGTTTGTAGAACAACAGCAAGTTTCCCTTAAGTGAATTACCCAAGGTTTATCGAACTCAGGGAGGAAGTGGTCAAAGGTATCCCTCTCAAGCAACCCTGCAATCAATATACAAAAAGTCTCTTGTGTCCCCAACACACCCAATACACTTGTCAGGTATAGGTGCACTAGTTCGGCAAAGAGATAGTGAAATACAAGTGGTAATAGTGCCAGAAAAGATCTTCTAACGGGAAGGAAACGACTAGAAGCAAGCAAACATGCAATAGATCTAGCTGCAAATGGTATTTCAATGTTTAGAAACAAGGCCTAGGGATTATAATTTCACTAGTGAACACTCTTTCATATAAATATCCTCTCTTCATAATACTACTCTTAACTACTCTCTGGTTGGACACTCTAATCCATGGTAGGGCTATAACAGCACTCCACAAAGTCGGCCTTCCCCAATCTAGATAACCCCACACTGTCACCTTAAGCGCTAGATGGTTCCAACAAACACCACAATTTCATAAAGACATCCAACTCCAAATATAATCATGATAAATATATATGTAACCTAGCTTAAGTGCCACAGACACAGTATGCACACTGTCACTTTCACACACGTGGGGAAAAGCATAGATCTATTAAAGCACGATGAGTATTTATGTAGACTCTAGCCTAAGTGCCACCATGGCGTGCACGCTGTCACTTTCACACACATGGGGAGAGCAGAGATCTATTAAAGCACTTGAGTAGCAAGGTAGATCTACTTGATTACAAAGCTCATGACCACAATATGATAATGCATAGAGAGAGAGATGAACACATAGCTACCGGTAGAGCCCTTAGCCTCGATGAAGAACTACTCTATCCTCATCATGGGAATCAGCAACGGCGATGGAGATGGTGGTGAAGATCGATGGAGACGGCGGTGGAGATGGCTCAGGGTGCCGGAATAGAGAATTTCTGTCCCTCGAATATCCCCTTCGGTGGCGGCGGTGCTGCAGAACTTTTTGTGGCTTTTTGGTCGATTCTTTTGGGTTTGTGAGTCAGGGGCTTCTTATAGGCAAAGGAGGCAAGGTCAGTGGAGGGCCAGGGGCCCATACCCCCTATGGGCGGGGCCAGGGTGGGCCCGCGCCCACCCTGGTGTCCTCCTCCGTCTCGTCTTCGATTTTTCGTATCGTTCTGGGAGAATATGAACTTTGGCTTTTGTCCCGTCCAATTCCGAGAATATTCATTTTTTAGCTTTCTGAAACGAAAAACGGCAGAAAACAGGCAACTGGCACTGTGGCATCTTGTCAATAGGTTAGTTCCGGAAAGTGTATAAAAATACCTCAAAGTGTAGACAAAGCAAAGCAAAGTAGATACTAAACAAGCATGGAACATCAAAAATTATAGATACGTTTCCGACGTATCAGGTATTAATATATTCCTATATTTATAAGCATGAATTTGTAGGGACACATGGAAACATCCGTCGACCTTAAGGCACAGATATCGGAAATGGTGTTGGTGTGGAAGAACGGATATCCGGTTTGATTGACCTGATGATAGGGCGTCGCATGACATGTTTTTGTGATACACCCATCTCAAGCTTTCCCTTCGTGAGCTCATATTTACCCACACCATGGGTGGTCACTCGCAGGCTAAAGGGAAATACAATACCCCTGTAAGTTGGGTCCCCGACATCATCTCTATCGTTTGTTTGTTGGAGATTCATGCTAACAGTTTCGCAAAATTCCCCTTCCACCTCATTCTTCAAGTCTAATCACATTTTGCACAACGCCCTTGTCCTTTCAAGGTTTCTCGTATTCTTGTTTTCGATTCTACAAGAGACAAACATGTTTCATAGATGATTCTCTGTTCATTTAATTAGCTAGTTTAGTTAGCCAATCTAAGATGATTTACATATGATTCTTTGATTATTTAATTAGACACATTTTTTTAGTTTTGTTCATGAATTAGTACCAGTTTTAGAAAAAAAAGCAGTTAATTAAATATCTAGAAGTTTCATCACGGATTCAAAGCACACGTAAGATTCAACAATATTCATAAATTTTATCAAAAAATTCATATAAAATTCGTTCAAGCCTGTAAGGTCCGTATAGGTTTCTTAAAAGATTCGTACAAAATTCATATAAAATTTTCAAAGATTATTCAACAAAGCTTCCTGCAAGGTTTATAAGTATTAATATTTATTTATGTTTCACTGAATATTCAACAATATCCATACAAGGTTTTATCAATTTTTTCATATAAGATTTTTCTTAGAATATGTAGTTCATGAAGAAATACAAACATCAGGTACATCAATGTGTCAAGGAACAACACGGTTAAGTAGATGATTACTACTGAACATTTGTTTCATAGAATTCTAAAAATTTATAATAGACTTTTTTCTTCTAGACCTGCAACTATGCTAGCCTGGCATTTGTAAGGGGATTCATACACAATTCACAGTTAGTTTAATGTTTCATACATATATCCATCAAAGATTCATACAAAACTCAATGGAAATTCATACAGTTTCATATCCAGATCCATTTTTATTAGAATTGAAGCAAATGCACAAATCAGTTTTGGGAAGGAATTAATACCAAGCATAAAATCCAAAAAAATAACATGGAGGATGCCACGGATCCGAGGCATGCGTGCCTAGATCCACCCCAATCAATCCTAAAACCAATGGCTCTTTGTACAGACCGAGCTCACCATGTGCGCCTTGGCCATTGAAGATCCGTGGCCACGCGGTGAAGGAGGTCACGATGAGGAGGACTCGTGGTGGAGCCAGAGAGGTGTAGGAGGAGGCACATCTGGAGGGGTGCGAGCTCAGGATGGCATCGATCTGCAGCCTCCATGGCTATCGGCGCTGGATCCCGATTTGCATCCTCCATGGTTGCGTGGTCGATACCTCCATGGTTGTTCTCCATGGGTCAAGGAGGAGACGATGAGACAAGCAAGAGAGGTGGCGGCGCATGCACGGGGGAGGGGGAGAGCTCGGGAGGAGGAGGCGCGGTGGGGAGGGGAGGGGAGGCATGGCGTGGCGGCGCTGGGGAGGGAGGCAGGTCGTGGCTGCGCTGGGCGGGGTGGGCGTGGGCAGAGCGTGGGGAAGGGGGCTGCGCCGCTGCAGATTGAGTGGTCATCCTCTTCCCTAGACTACCGATTAAATCTAAAATAGCAGGAAGGCTTAAATGTAAATGTGCCACTGGTGTGACTGCGTTGACCATGCACGAATCTCCAACAAACGGGCTGCACAGATGGTGCCGGGGGGGCCAACTTACGCTGGGAAATCCTCTCTCCAGGCTAAATGTCTGCTCTCAGTCTTGGAGAACGCTAGCTTCTCTCGGAAGACGCCCACCACTATTGACTTGGCGCATCCACCTTAGCCGTTTTTTAGGTCAACTTTGCTAGCCTGGCATTTGTAAGGGTCTGAAACACAATGAACAATGTTGAGATGAGTGATAAAGTAATTGTTAGGTAGTTGAGATGCACATTCTTGACCTCTTGTAGCTTTGCGCAAGTTACGAAAGTAGTTGCCATCTCACGCGTATACTGGTCCTCTTCTATTTCATCTGCTTCATCGTCTCCTCGTGCTTGAGGGAGGAGAATATCATCTCAGTGCAAGTTGAGCTTCACTCCACCACTAAACTCCACTCAGGGGCGGAGCCAGAATTTATCATTGAGGGGGGCAATTAGAGTGTATTAGTGTTATAAGTTTGATTAGGAGGGCTAAAATAGATAAAACATCATATAAATAGTACTTTGATGGATAGTTTTAGTTACAAAATCTAAATCATAGGGGGCGTTGCCCGTGCTCGCCCCTCCTTGTCTCTGTCCCTGACTCCACTCCACCAAGCATGCTCTAGAGTAGTAAAAATGTGTTTGGAAGAAAATTAGCTCTAGATCCAAATTAGCGAGAGGTTGTTATAAAATGTCTAAAATACCCTTTTATTTTTTATTTTTTTTCTTCTTTCCTACTAATCTGATAGTAACACTCCTAACATGTGAAATTATTATTTTTTCCGAGCGATAGCATCTTCCCCAAGAGACCCCACATGAGGCCTTTTTTTGCACCAGCGGAGCGTTTTTCTCCTTGTCGGCCCCCAGAAGCCGAATTTTCACTGGATTGGGCCGAATTTTCAGCCGGCGAACCCAAACCGAACTCAGCACATTGGGGTGCTCTTGGGGGCTCCGGTGAAAGGGGAAATGCAAGTGAGCCAGCTCTGTCGGCGAGACAACGCATATTACCTGCCGAGATTCGCATGCTCGCCCCACCTCTTCCCCTTTTCTTCCCCTCGCCTCCAAGTCGCTGGCACCACCCCTCCCTACTCCTCCCAAAGCTCGCTGCTAGCAAGGACGCCCTCCACCGCACCAACCTCCATCTTCCGGTTTCTCAAGATTTTGACGTGACTCCGGATCGTGGGCAGCTCCTTGCCCACCACAATCGTGAAGTTCTCGGCGTTTTGCCTACGTTGTGATGGACTCTAACGAAGAGGAGATGTTCGCCATCCTGATGGAGGAGGAGACCACCACAACCGCCGACGATGAAGAATATTTGAAGATCCTCGCCTGTATGTCCGGCCTATACGTGCGGGATACAAAGCCACGACACAACAGCTTGGTACAAGGCTGCCGCAAGAGCAAGTCGAGGCAGCGTCTGGAGGGGCATTGCATTCTGTACGTGAAAACCATGTGGCTCCATGTGTCCACATGTCTAAAAAATATGCATAATGTCATCTATAATAACTATGCATGATAATCATAGTAATTGTTTGGGGCTAATCTGATAACTGTGCTAACTTAATCTAGCAACTAATGCTTGAAAAGAATTTTGTCGAAACATAAAATCTAGTATTGAAATTCTCATTGAGGCGGGCTCGGCGGTAATAACAGATCACTAATAAAATTAAAGATTTATAAGATAAATCATTTTAAAATTTTCAATTTAGTAATTAATGTGAAGATGATGTCAACATGAGGTGTGAGAATCCTCCGTGCATGCATGTCATCCCTCCTATAAGAGAAAGACACACAAAGACATGCCGCCGCATGGAAAGGACATAGAAAGCCACCCACACGTAGGCTACACCCATATTTGGTCCTTCATGAGTCCCTGTTCCGGTGATGGTGAAGCCAAAGCGCTATTATTCCCCATTCATGAATGCATCGCTTCCCCGCGGCTTCTTCCCTCTTGTCCGCACAATCTTAGAAAACTGACTTAGACTTGCAGGTGATCGATCCCCATTGTGATTGCAGCCAGGACTAGACAAGAACAATGGCGGACAATGTCGTGCCGACACGGCCACAAATGGCGGACAATGCCGTGGCGACACGGCCGCAAATGGACAGTACGTCGATCTTGATTGACATCATCGTCGCCATCATCCTTCCACCTCTCGGTGTCTTCATCAAGTATGGTTGCCAGGTATGTAAGCATCGCCGTACCACAGAGGTCGTCTATGTGACATAATGTTTTACCGTTGCGAATTTTCCCATCCACACATGCATGTGCACATTAAATAGGTGTGCATCTGATTTTGATGGGTTCTTGGCATATTGTTGTTTCTGCCGCAGGTTGAGTTCTGGATCTGTCTGATCCTGTCATTCTTCGGATATCTGCCAGGAATAATCTACGCCGTCTTTGTGATCCTAAAAGAGTAGAGAGTCTCCACACGTCGAGAATTCATGCATTAGATTCTCCATTTCAAAGCCCAATGGGAGAATGCAAAGGTTCCACATTGGCAAGGATTCCACCAAATTTGGAGGAAAAGAGGTTGAAATGGCGACGTTTGAAGGAGTTGTTTCACCATAGTTTTAGGCTATTTTTTCCTTTTTATTATTATTGGACAGTGCTAGGCGGCGGCACCACATGTTTTTTAGACCAGTGCGGTGGCTATGTCCCCCCCCCCTCCCCCTCTCTCATGCATGCATGTAAAAGCAACTCATTTACATTCTTTTGATTTCTGAATTTTAAAGAGTTTTGTCTGTCAGACCGTTGATCTGGTTGACGATCTGTTTTTACCATTAGCTTACCCACGACGAGATTTTCGAAACTAAACCTTATGTTGGTATGTTTCGGTAATATTTTATTTTATCGTTCAACATTTGCCAAAATACTATCACATACTGCATGTTGTAGTATGCAGTTATTGATATAACAGTTGTGGTCCATCATTTCACAAATATTACATCCCTCGTAGTAGTACAACAAAAACATTGTAGGTCCAAGAAAAGACTATGATTACAACTTAGTATCATACAAAAATCTTTAGAACCTCTTCGCTACATTGAGGATGTTTCCTTGCAAGGGAATTTCATAAAGATCATCTCGTAGACTACTCTTCTATAACAATGCACACTACAGGAAAATTCGGCGCTGCCATGCATTGCCCTCCTCGGATATAGGTTATAGTCCTCCTTCGGATGGTGTGCATTGCCCTCCTATCCCGTGTGTTGTATTGTGCAAACGACTAACTAAGAAGAGAAAGATACGAACAAGATCTTTTCTTATTTTCTATCCAAGATTATTTATTATATTTCCTATGTTGACCGAGAAATAAATAATTTGTACCATTTCCATGTGTGGCCTCTTGCTGAGCTTGTTTTCCTATCTTTCTGTTTTGTCTACCTCGGATAGGAAGAAGGGGTGGCTGTAAAGGCATGGCCAATACGTCGCCTCAACATGCTACCCTGTAGAGTGTGCCAGAAAACTGATAGGTTGAAGGTGCGAGGTGCTTCTTGTGGAAGAGGCAAGTTCCTCGTTCGAGAATGTATGGAAAATCTAAGAGAGTGAGAAAAAGAAGAGAAATGGCTGCCATTTAAAGCGTTGGGTGAAGATGGGCTTGAACTGTGGTTTTAATATTTTAGAACCGAGGCAACTAGTTTGTACTGCTACACCAGTCGGTGCCCTAATTACTTCAGAACTCGACGGAAAAAAACTGATAGTATTTTCTGGCGAGATGCGTCCATGGTCGTGGGGTGGGTATGGGTTTAGCTGAACTCAGAGTGTAAGAATACCAATATTAGGAGAAATAAGGCCACACTTTAGTCATCCATGTGGAAAAACTAAGATTATGATGGCAATCTTTCGAAGTAACAATAAACTTTCGCAACTAAGGTTCATGAAGATACCCCTAAAAATAAAAAATTTGCGTCGTATCTTCGTCGAGAAGGTATTCTTACTAAAGATAATCTTATTAAGCGAAATTGGCATGGAAATCCTATATATATTTTTTATCATCATAATGAGACAATCAAACACATGTTTCTCCAATACAATTTTGCTAGATTTATATGGTCAGTTATCCAAGCAGCTTTAAACTTGTATCCACCACGTAGTATTGCCAATATTTTTAAAAACTGGTTACATGGTATAGATAATAAGTATAAGTTGCTTCTTCGGGTTGGAGCGATTGCCATTATATGATCATTATGGTTGTGTAGAAATAACAAAAAAATTAATAATATAAATTGTTCTCTTCTATAGGTTATTTACCGATGTACCAGCACACTGCGTTCTTGGTCAGTCCTGTATCGTGCGGAGTATCATGACCTTTTTACTGAGGTGTGTACACGGCTGGAGGATACGGTGCGCGATCTGTTTACCCGACATGGATGGCAGCATAATCTACGGATCGGTCCTCTTTCATTATCTTAGGCGTCTTACAATTTTTTAATATGATATGTAATCCGCTTCTTTATTTTTTCTGGTTAGACATGTGAACTTTAGCGGCCGTGTGTATCTCAGTTATCCAGAGACCGGGTGTGATGCTTAAACCTTTTAAATAATAAAACGCCCTTTATAAAAAACAAAGGTTCATGATTTCAAGCGATTACCGTGCCGCTGATGTCAACGATGTTCACCGTGAATCGAACCCTTACGAACGTTGGGCTCACAAAGCAGTCAACCTACACGACGAAGAGGTGGATGCGCCCAAGTAACTTAGTGTTGCGAGAGAAACTAGCATTCTCCAAGGCCGAGAGAAGAAAACATTTAGCCTGACAATGACCACCCACACGGTGTGGGTAAACACAAACTTGTGGAGGGAAGGTTGAGATGGGTGCCAAAGAAGCATGTCCCCATCGTCGTATCCACCAAAGCGGGTAGTAGTTCTTCCAAACCAACACCGTTCTCGGTATTTGTGCCTTGAGATCGTCGGATGTTTCCATGTGTCCCCGCTAATTCATGCTTTGTAATAAGGAAAACAATAACATAAATAGAGGTGCTGGAACAAAATTGGGAACTATCGTATAATTATGTAATATTTTGTGTCGTTCATAGTACAATATTTCCGCAAGAGAGCGGAGACTATTGCCTCCGGAGATCCAGTGATCATATTTAAAAAAATCATATTTGCGAGTTTCAAAACAATGATGCTGATAATAAACCTTTAAAATATCAATTTCAAATACTTTTTGTTCTGATCTACACGAAAATGAAAAAAGAAGTGTAGATTTAAGTATGAATATTTTCATATCCCTAAATTTATCAGATTTTAATTTCTGTGTAGTGTAGCCCACAATACAGAAAATTCCCATTGCAATTTTGCACCCTCGTGGGATACAATACAACATTGACTATATTCAGAATTATTGCAGATCTTTTCTGAAACTCGTAAATATGTTTTTTCATTTTTTTTAAAAAATAAAGAAAGCAAAAGACACATTCCCCTGCACGTATATTATTTAGTTTGCGGTTTCATGTGGCCACACTATATTTGAAAATCTGGTGGGTTCGTCCCCGTGTATTTTTGGGTCGCGTGCATATCTCCTTCCCCTCTCTCTCTCTCCCTCTTTCCATTTCTCGCTCTCCCTGCCTGCGGGCACGAACTCGCCAATCACTCCGCCGATTCCATCGCGATCCGATCCAGCGAAGATGAGCTCGGGGCATCCCGATCCTTCCGATTCCAACCCAAGGTACTCTGCTTCCTCTGTCGATCACTCTGTTCCGGCCTAGGGTTTGGTGGTTTGGTCACTGACGGGTTTAAGTGCTAATCAGTCCAAGGGACGCGTCGGGGAGCACGAGGATCGCGTACTCCAGGGAGTTCCTGATCTCCGTCGGGACCTCGTCGGAGGCCTGCACAAGGCTTCCCGTCGGCCTCGATGCCTCCAAGCTGAGGTGCGTGTTTCCCTGCTGGTTTCAGTCGCCAATTTCTGTGTCCAATGTGTCCATTGTTGTGACTCTGAATCTCCGATGAATGTGTTTGCTTTCGAGCAGTGAGCTTAGCCTGGTCGAGACTGGCAGCAGCGGCCGCTATGTTGCGCCATTTGGCAGGTTGGGGGCTGCTTGCTCAGGAAACACCGATGTCAAGTCGAATCAACTGGGTAAATTCATGACTTCCAGAAAAACAAAAAGAGTGATCTACCTCAGCCATGTGTTGGAGCCTGACTTGACCACCATAGATTCCAGTTTTAATTGTTAATATTTCTGATATTGTCAATTGTGGGAATACCATCTGGTAGTATACTGATGGTAGTCGAATCATAGGCACTGAAATGCTGATCTGTCGGTTAATGTGCTGTTCTTACACTTTCCGGTGTTCTATTCATGCAATTGCAATTAGAATAGCACTAACAGTTAAATCTCTGAATTGCTTAGAAGTCTGATGGGGGCATGTGGCTTTCAGTTTCCGGAGATGTTGATTCTGCAGTTCCCTTGCAGATATGCATCCTGGGAACCAATGTAGGCACAACTGGCACAGCAAAGAGCATGATGGCTTGCTGGGGAGCGGCGCTTTCCCCAGGATGCCGTGTTATGCTGGACCTTTGGCATCGAACGATCAGGGGAGTATATATCCGCTAACTAGGAAATCTGGCGGTTACCAGCCCACACGTCAATACAAGGTTTGTATATCAAGTAGTCATCGGCTCAATGCGCTTCTTCTCCCTCGTTTTGTGCTCCTCTTATGCAAAGCAAGAAACGTATCTTTCCTTACACCCTGTTGGTTTAGTGATACTCTCATGGAAGTGATAAAATAGCCTGCATGCTGATTTCAGGCTCCACCTGTTTCACACCAAAACGTTGACTTGATTAACACCGTGACTTTTGGCTCTTTTGGAAACTGGGACAAGGACAGACTGGAAGAAGAAAGGAAGAGGAGAGGTAGCTGTCGACGCACACCGATCTGATCATATCTCTGATCCTGCACTGATGCAGAATATATCGTTTTACTTTTGATGTCTATTGTAGCTTCATTTCAACCGATAAGGAAAGATCAACATCACGCCCTGCAAGAAAACAAGAAAGCTCCTGACAGCGACAAAGAAAATCTTGGTGATTGTATCAGTTTGTTATTACAGAATTCTGCTGGAACAAGAGATCCTCTAACTAAAAGTGATAAGCAAGGTGGATTGAACGTCTCTTCTCTCCCCAGAGAAGATGCCATTAAAACAGCTCCGCTTCTGCCAGCTCCTACAACCAGTGCACTTAAACCACTTGGTTTCACAAACGGGTTACCTCACAAAATGTTTCAGATACAGTCCTCCAACTCCTCGAGCAATTCAGAGGTATAATTGTCAGATCACAGTTGTAGTTATTCTTTAGCCATTGATGAGTTTTTTAGACAAACAAATACAACTAGTAATAAACTTGCAGAAGAAGTAAGTTCACAATATATTTTCTCTACTGCTTTTTTGATAGGGTACATGAACTTTCGGAGTGGAATGTGTACAGATCATAACGTAATTTATATTGCTAAATCATGGTTTCTCAATGTAATGGATGAATTGTTGCATTATTTCCGTAGTCTCCTTGTGTAGGAGCAATGAGTATGACTTCTGGAGTTTACTCTTTTGTTCATAGCTATATTTAAGAAATAAGCAGACATCTCAACTTCGGCAGCAACTATTTACTGAACTTTCTTTCAGTGTCAATAAATTGTAATTATATAATTTTAAAACAAACCCCTTTCTCCAACTTCTGCATGAGTACATGGACAATAAACTTTGATATATTTCTTATGTGAAAAACATTCACATACTTAATCCTTTAACATTATGTACATAACACTGGAGAAATATCAAATTGCTTTCCCTTTGCTGTCTTTTGGGACAAATATTTGAAGAAAAGGGATTTTAATATTCCAACTTATAATTTGAGTGTGTATTCATTCAGTATTTAACTCCACAGATTCAGAAATTGAATACTGAGGATATCATGGAATCATCCATGCTTGATCAACGGTTCTCTGGTGGAGGCATTCCTGGTTTGTATCTTTTTGTCATGCTGCTGTCGCTCTCATGTTTTTCAGTTGCTATTTCATTATCGTTCGAAAATGTAGAGCACTGAACCACTAGTTTGCTGGTTCCAGATCGTACACTTGTCATGTTGGTAAAGTAACTTTCCTAGGGCTATGAAATCTTTCCAGAATAAGCAGAGTTTGTAAGATATGTCTAACTGTCACTAGGTTGAACTCCAAGCTGCATCATCTTATTTACTTTCTCCTTAACTGCATAACATTGTTCAAATGACGATTGTTTGTTCGTATATTTGCGGCTTATGTTTCCTGACATGTAGAAACTTTATCACCAGAGCATCTGGGTCATTTCCACACGAGACCGGGGACAGTGGTGGAGTGCAACAACCCAGCATTCTCAGGTTTAAGTCAGAAGAGTGCTATCTTTGATGAGGAAGGGGTGGAAATTCATCTACCTGAAGAAGATACTCTGTTTTCAGTGCATGATTTTTTACATACTCAGGACACTGATAATTTGTCAGCCGCAGAACAGGCTAGAGCTGAGGGTCTACTGTCAAAAGATAAAGTTGCTGATCTCAACTATTGGTTTCAAAGTCTTGATGTATCGGGGCCACAGTTTCATGATCAGATCGACCCAAATAATCTCTACCGTCTTTTTGAAAGTAGACCAGATGCAGAGCCCCCTAAGAGAAATGCAGGTACCATGTTCCTACCAAGTAAGGCATCTGATAGGAATCAACAAGCACCATTCGACATGCCAAAAGCTATCCAACATGGCGCTCATTGTCTGTTGCCACAAGATATGAAATCCATGCAGCATGTTCTTGCTGCTCCTGGTGGCCCTTGTGCTGGCCCGGCTGCCCCGCATCACATAATACTACAGAACACGACCATGCCTGGAAATTTCTTCCCACCACAAGGCTTCCAAAGATGTGCCTTTCTACCTCAGCCAGTACATCCCATGCCTGACTACAGAACAGAGATGACGGGTGGAAATAGTTTCCAGATGCACTATTACCAGCCTAGTTATGGAGAAACCGCGATGATGATGGCAGGTATATACTGTTATGTTTTTTGTTACTTTTGTCTAGTTATTGATTTGGCGTGTGGTGTATCACCTCCAACTGGATTGAAAAATGTCACCTCTAGCTGCATGACATTTCCAAAATATTCAGGATGCAGTTATTTTTTTTCATGCCTCAAAGTTGCTCAGATAAATCTCATTGCAGTTAGTTACAGTTATAATTTTACATCCGCAACAAATGCCTTGAATGGCATGTTTGTGACCAAATTTCCATGCCTGTAAGTAGGTCCAGCAGGTCCAAGCACGGGGGTCAATCAGGCAGGGGCATTTCACAGGCCAGCCCAAATGAAGCTAAGAGACAGCTCAAGGCAGGTGCACCCTACAGTAGCTGGTCCTTCATGGTTTCTACGGACATTTTAGATGCTGACAATCAGACATGGAAATAATCTGGGGGACTGATCTGTGTGGCTGGTAGCGTTGCGAGTTGCTTCCGTGTAGTGATGCTTCAGCATGAAAATAGCCTTGACTAATGACTAGTAAGTGGATGGTTAGCCTGGAGGAGTCTTGAAATGAGTGGGCGCTCTTGTTAATTTGACTGTTTCAGGTTTTCTTTGCAATTTGGTAACATATGCTATCCTGTCATATCCTCTAAATACTTCATAAAAAATGTGTCACGTTTAGGTTTAGCATCATCTCAATGGCTTCATCCAAGTAGGATCATGCAAAACATGACCAAAGCATGCATGCTTATGACATGAAAAATGTTATGATCTCTTCTAGCATGGCTGCATAATATTTGACAGTCGGTTTTATATCTGAAGAAAAACTGCTGTTGTGTAGAGTCGGTTGCAATACATCATCCAGGAAAAAGGCTATGATTTTCAACAAGGTAAAGAGAACTAGAGAAGCCACTAGAGCATTTCCCACTTTAAAATACAACAATGCCTCTCCACAAGCAAATCTTCTGTTTCAGAAACCTCACGAAAGGCAGACTCAGAGGCTGCTGCTGCCATAACAATTTGTAGCAATCATCGACTTCAAGCGATATAAGCTGACGATATGGCAGCGGTCAGCATACAAATTCATTGATGTAGAGTACAAAATTTCCAAAACGACTAGCTGACAAATAGATATTCAGGTACTCCAACAAAACTACAATCTCAAAACAACACAACACGCAGTTTGATGTCTGGCAATTATGTAACCGATTTAAAATCTGAAACAACCTTTCGGTTAGCTGAAGAAAAATCTGGTTACGAAGCTCCGGAGCATACACAGGATCCGACCCCAGAAACTAGAGCCATGACCACACTCTATTCATGACTCGTTGATCTGATCGCACGGAAAATCCGTGTCGTGAGTGACTGCCTGAATGTTGTGAGCAGCATACAACAAAGCACAATGGGCGCCTATGCGCATATTGTTAAGGAGATGCATGAGGCTGCACCAGATTTTGAAGATTTTGCGTTCGTCCATGAACGAAGGATATCAAACAAGGAAGTTTATAGTTTAGCTAAGAGTAGTGTTTGTGATAAACAAGGTCGCTATATTTGGCTGCTGTCGCCGCCTGCGGCCTTTTGTATAACAATGTAAGAGCACCTCCACTCGCTGGACGTTTCTAGGCCGAAATTTGGACATAATAGCGTCGGACGGAACTAGTTTTTGGCAGTTTCCCACCTGCGTCCCTAGGCTGAGTTCCCAGGTCGGCCTTTTTCACCTAAATTCGGATTAAATTCGACCAGCTTTTGGCATACACTAGTACAGAACGCCCCATTGGTCCCGGTTGGTAAGAGGCATTAGTCCCGGTTACCCAACCGAGACGGGCAATCGGGACTAAAGCCCCAACCTTTAGTCCCGGTTGCCCCACCAACCGGGATAAATGGGGGTACACGTGGCGGCGGCAGAGGGGGAGGGGGGGGGGTGGAGCAACCGTCCCGGTTCGTAACACGAACCGGGATAAATGGGGGTACACGTGGTGGCGGCAGAGGGCGAGGGGGTGGAGCAACCGTCCCTGTTCGTAACACGAACCGGGACAAATAACCTTCTGCCGCGACAGAGATTTGGCACATTTCTCTGCCGCGGCAGAGAATTCATTTTGGCAACTTTTGTTGCCGCGGCAGCATTTTCGCTACTTTTTGTGCCGCAGCAAAGAATTCATTTAGGTTGTTTTATTGTTTATTTATTGTTTTGCACTCATCAATGAAGGAACCATTATATTACACAAGATCATCATGACAATATTACATTCGATACACGGATCGAGTTCATGCACTATATACAAAAGTTGCTCTTTTTACAATCCCTATTGTCTATACACAGCCGAATAGTATTCCCCTTTTGGGTTTAGGACTTCTGCATCCAAGAATCCCGCCAATTCCTCCTGAATTGCTCGTAGCGATCCTTTGGCAGAAGACGGTCCCGTAGACGTTCGATCTGATTTAAAAAAAGGAGTCAGCCTATATTAATGAAACTAAACACAATTTGATTGTAATTAAAAACTATAGAAATTGTTTACATACGTGGAGTTGCTCTAAATTTCTGTCCTTCTCATCGCACATCTGCCGGATGAACTCGCAAACATAGTATCCACATAGATTGTTACCTGGTCCCTGTGTCAGGCACTTTACGAGAACATAGTTCAATCAAAATAATAATCAAGCATGATAATAACCGTATCAAAACTAGAATCAAAGAGATGCGCGGATATAGCTAGTGGTGCTTACATCTAGTGCTTGAAATGTAAGCTATGCTTTCCAAACACCCCTAGCCTTGTTGGTGAACCGTTTCCAAGCGCTGCCCGGCAAAGAAAACGAATAAAATAAGTTATTAATTACTTGATATCATAAAATTCACGAACGTTGCCGATATAGTGTCGTAATGATTAGAATTACCGCTGGAGAAGCATCTGCACGTCCTTCCACTGCTCAAGGGGTTTATGTTTCGAGTGCATGACTAGTACACACCCTTTATCAAGTTGAGTGATTAACAGAATATAGTGGAAGCTGCGAATGCATAACTAATCAATTATATACTTAACATCGAGTAAGCGAAACAGAAAGTGTATACAAGACAATAACACTCACTCGAAGTTGTAAGGAAAAAGTATTTCCATTCTGGTTTCTTGAAACCTTAACGCGTGTACTATATTATCCTCCGTATCCTGGGGGTTGTTTTGAGATTAGCTTCATGAACCCAATATGGGTCAATGAAGCCAATGTCATAGATTTGTCCTCTGCTGCATTCGAGAATCTTTATTCTGCATATTACAGTATGATTATATACATGCAATAAACAAGGTGAGATAGCTAGAGACTAAATTAATTACAGAATTAGTACTTACAGACAATAGGCACTGATGATCCATTTGTCCAAGGCGTCTTGATTGAATAATTGAAATAGTTCATCAAATTCAATGGATATCATGTCATCCTTTTCTTTCCCATGATGCTTTTTTGTAACCCTCAGCACTATCCAGTTAGCCCCGGCCTTTGTGGCATGCATGTACCAGTTATGCAATCTTCGCATTTTTGTTGGAAGATTATTTACCTCCTCAGGTTTGACGAGAGGTTTGCCGTACTGGTATTTGTATGCTACTTCACTCACGGGGAAGTACTCTAACTGGGATAAGTACTGGGCAATAATCATACCTTGAGCATCGACAACTTCTCCGTATTGTGCAACTACCTCTGGATCATACTGCTCTTCGGCCCCATATTTGCTCGACCCCACATTGGTTTTGGAAATCACCTTGAGAGGGGCGCAAGACTATTTTGCTTGTTTTCCGAGCTGGGCAATAGATTTCTCGCTTGCATCAGTACTGCTCTTCGAGGCTTGTTGTGCCGCATGTGACTTGAGAATAGAACGCTCATAGTCTGATGACAGCTTTGGCTCGGGTTGATGAAGAGTCTTTAGCATTTTCAACACTCTGTCTTTTTCTTCTTTGGTGCTGGGGAACTCTGGCACTTTCGGCCGCCTCGGCTTAGCAAAAAACGTTGTCGTTTCCGCATGAACGATCGCCGCAGTCTCCTCTTCAGTACAGTCATAAGCTCTCTTGGGAGGAACCTTTGGTACTTTTGGAAGAGGCTCTTGTTTACGTTTCGGCGATCGCTTACCACGACGCAGAGTAGCGGTACGCTTACGCTTTTTATCCTGAGGCGCCGACGATGGCTCCCGCGGCGATGGCTGCGCCGGAGATTGGTGAGGCGACGGAGCCGGGTGAGGCGACAAAGACGGCTGCCGTGGCGGCGACGACCTCACTGGAGACGGGTGAGGCGGCGGCGAAGATGGCCTTGGCGTGTGATTTTGAAGCACGATACATTCCTTTGGCCATAGAATGGTGACGTTTGTTGCGTCTCCCAGTACAGTCACATCCCCTTCACCTGCAGGGTAGTGAAGATCCAAAACTTCAAAGGTGGGCATGATTTCATCCATCCGGACAACAGCGTAGCCCTCTGGAACCGGACGACAGTGGTAAGTTGGTGTGGGTCCAATTGGTAAGGCATAGCCGACCGCCACCTTCATTGATATGTTCACAATTTTTACATGTAGCTCGCAGTGTGTCATCTCTGTGATATCATCCACTAGGTAGCCAACAGGAGCCATCATCGGTGCACCATCGTCATCGCCATTGTCATCACCCGGGACCTCGGTGGAAGCCACACTGCTTTTTTGATTATTCGATAGGCCGGTAGCATCGAATGCAGTGTGCTGCTGAGATGGGCCGGTAGTACTTTTCCCTTTAAGTGCGTTAATTTCATCTTGTTATTGCTTTATTCGTTCTTCAATTATACGCATTCGCTCTTTCTGAATATCTGCTTCAACTTCCGCCCTGTCCTTTTTCCTCTGACGGCTTCTATCAGGATATTTCTTCCTCTCTTTGGGAAACCCAGTCCTCCATGGTTTGGAGCCGCTTGTGCCTCGTGTTCATCCATCATGTTCCTTATTTCCAAGGGCGAGTGTGAGCTCATCATTCTCTCTATCGGGAATGAAGTCCCCATCTTTAACAGCCTTTACTGCTTTTCTCATCTTCTCGATTGGCAAGGGGTCTTCTTTATGTCGTATGTTATATATACACTTCCCTTCCGAGTCCATCGTGCCCCCATGCCCGTAAAACCAATTCCTTGCACGTTCTACCCAATCGTTTGTCTCTGGGGTGATCTTTTTAGCACGCAGTTCATTCTCAAGTTTCTCCCACTTAGGAATGCCAGCCCTGTAGCCACCTTGCCCCATAGTATGGTGATACTTCTTGTTAGCAGCATTCAGCTTATTCGTTGCAGACATTTTGTTAGATTTTTCTGATGTCTTGTATTTCACAAACTCAGCCCAGAATGGTTTTATCTTCTCAAACTGAATATTCTTGAAATCGGGAGTCTTCTCTTTCACGACATAGTCAAGGTGCAACCTTTTCTTCCAGTTGGTGAAACACTGGGCCATCTTGTTCAAAACCCACTCCCTGACCTTAGCCTCCATGGCTCTCCCATGTTCTAAGGCATCCTCAATTGGATCCTCCACATTTGGATCCAGCTCTATCTTCGGTAGTTTGAAATTAACCATGAGCCTCTTCCACAGTAAATCTTTGGCGTGGTTAGGGACAAATAAACATGTTCCCTCTTCTTCCGCATCAGCAGGCCTATTCCTATTTCGAATGGTGATCGGGATTAAGTCCCTAACGATTACTCCGCATTGTGCCACAAATTTGTTTGCGACAACTTCGGGAGCCGTCGGTTTTTCGTCTTCAGCGACATCTTTGATCCTGAACCTCTCATGGTCTTCCAACTTTTTGGTTGGGCCTCGTCTGCTCTTTTAAGTAGATTTCTTTGATCCGGAGGGCTAAAAGAAGAAAGATCGTCATTACTATTTCTATATAGATAGAAGATTATTACTTAATGAATTAATTATATTACATGCACCTCGCCGGAGCGGTCGTCTTCTCGATCACACAAGGCATCGCCTTATCCCTCGCGAAAGGCATCACCTTCAACCTCAAACAAGTCGTCTCTTCCGGCAAAAAGAGGATCACCCTCACTGGAGTTGTTCAGAAACGTCGATACATCTAAATTTTCTTCCCCGCGGATCACACCTTGGATCAACTCTTCCTTTTCTTCGTCTCTGTCGTGTGGGTCCATATTTTCTGCATAGGTGGAAAAACGGATAAGTCAAAGCGGCTAAGGGAGAATGTTAGGTACGGTGTTGAGAGATATAAACCCTAATTCGGAGAAACCCTAATATATACATACACAATAATAAAAATGAATTTATAATATCAGAAACCCTAATTCAGAGAAACCATCGGGATCGGATCCTATCACGAAGAACCAATACCGAAAAGAAAGGCGGCAATCAATCAACCCTCGGGTTCGGGATGCCCTGGCGAGGACACACCGGCTAACCCTAGGTGCAACATCGATTGAACTGGGGTCTATGACAACTAATATCATGGCTAAGCATCTACAATGCGATGGCTATCAAGAAATCTTCGATGGTGTTGACCTCGGTCTTTGATCTCGATCTCGTATTCTACCGCGAAGAACCGAACGCCAGAAAGAGAGGGGAACAATCAACACATGGCATCGATGCAATGATCAAACAAGGATGATTATATGACAAGTTAATTTGTATTAAAAAGTAACCCTAAGACATGCTCGGCAATTTAAACGGGGTTCCGAGGGGTGAAAACCCTAACTCGACGAAACTCCGGAGTATATGAGAGGGGTTGATTTTGTTTTCTAATTAAACTTGTCTTGAAAGTTGTTGAACAATGCATGATTATAGGTTAAATAGTTAGATCTCATTTTTCTGAACATTTTGATATATTATTTGTATTTTTATGAATTATAAATAATTAATTATTGAATTTACAATATTATATCAATTTCTGGATTTAATTAAACCATTTCTGAATTTAAACAAAACAGAAAACATTTTTACACCGAGGCCACTGTTAGCCACAATGGCTGACAGAGCGGCCCGTGGCCACCTCAGCCTCCACGCAGGCAGGTGGGACCTGGACCAGGGCTTGACGGGTCGACCTGGACCAGGCCACTTCTAACCTGCACCGCAGAGGCACCTAGCCTCTGAGGCTGGCAGGTGGGACCGGGGCCACGTGGGCACCAAGTCACCACGATGAGCGGCAGTGCTGCTCACTACGCGCGGCGGCGACGCGTCGAGAGGGTGGTGCTCCGGCGATTCCAGAAGGGTAAGGGGAGCGTGGACTATTACGAGAGGTTGCGGTGGTCGAGGTGGGCTCAGTGGTGGTCGCGGTTGAGGAAGGGGTGCTCCTGTTCGACCTAGATTCCTCGCCGGAGTTGCGCTTGCGGGCGGCGCTTGCAGACGAAGACGATGTCGAGTATCTGGGGCTCGAGCAAGTAAAACATGGCATCAATGGGGTGCGCTAGGTCCTGTATGAGACCTTGGTGGCCAAAGTAGGGCGGAGGAAGGATAGGTCTCACCGGAATTTGTCGGCAAACATGTACAACAGAAGGATGGCGTCGATGGCGACGATTACAGATTCCCTTCTTCGATTCCTTTTGCGGGGAGATAGAGGGAAACGAGGCGGAGCTCGTGGCAGGGTCAGCAAGGCGGCGGAGCTCGGGCAGCCTGCCGGCGTCGTGGGGCGGCGTCTCCTGTGCGCGCGTCGATGAAGTAGAGAAGTGAGATGGGGAAGAAGAAGAGAAGGCGAGCCAGTTATAAACGAAGGGCCTTTTGTCCCGGTTGGTGGCTCCAACCGGGACTAAAGGGTCATACGTTCCGGTTGGAGCCACCAACCGGGACATATACTACAATTTTTTCAGCAGACCAAGGGGCGCGCAGGGGGTCTTTAGTTCCGGTTGGTGGCTCCAACCGGGACATATGACCCTATTTTCAAAAAAATTCAGGAATTTTCTCTCTCTTCCCGCCTTATTTTTTATTTTGGGTTTAAATTTGTAATTTTTTTAAATGATAATTACTTTGGAATTTGGAAAAACTTTAAACATAAAAAGTGTTTGAATTTGAATATGTAATTCAAAACCATTTTCTGTTTTTAAAAATAATTAATGTAACCATTTAAACTATGAACCATTTAAAATTAATAATGAATTAACTTATATTTTTCGAATATTAATTTGGAATTTAGAAAAACTTTAAACATAAAAAGTGTCTAGATTTGAATAACTAATTCAAAACCATTTTCTGTTTTTAAAAAATAATTAATGTAACCATTTAAACTATGAACCATTTAAAATTAATAATAAATTAACTTATATTTTTTGAATATTAATTTGGAATTTAGAAAAACTTTAAACATAAAAAGTGTTTGGATTTGAATAAATAATTCAAAACCATTTTCTATTTTTAAAAAATAATTAATGTAACCATTTAAAATATGAACCATTTAAAATTAAAAATGAATTAACTTATATTTTTTGAATATTAATTTGGAATTTAGAAAAACTTTAAACATAAAAAAGTGTTTGGATTTGAATAAATAATTCAAAACCATTTTCTATTTTTAAATAATTCAAAACCATTTTTTGTGTTTTAATTTGGATTTGAATTAACTTATATTTTTTATATATTAATGGACGGGAAAAAAAGGACGAGAAATAATGGACGAAAATAAAAATTTATTAGGATAGAACTGGAATTAAAGTACATAACGCAACTAACACAAAGTTACATAGAAGAATTGAAAATTAAGATACATGGCTAGATTAAGCCACAATCGGCTGAACTTGTTTTGCAATGTTGGAGTGATTCAGTCATGCTCCTGCCTACACCTGTAATACTCGCCATTGTAGTCATCGTACTCGTCGTGGCAGTCGTCGCTGTCGTCGTCGGGGTCGCCGTAGTTGAACCTTGAAGGCTGAGTACGAGTGGGATGGACTTGAGGGTAGCGCAGGCGAGGGCTAGAGTCGGCGGCCGTGTCGTAGGCCATGACGCTCTGGAGAGTCCGACCGCGCCACCACAATCGACGGCTGGCCTCGTTGAAGTTCGGAGGAGGTGGGCCATCCTCCTCGTGCCTGGCGAGCGACCTCTCACGCCGATCCACGAAGAAGGCTTCCCAAGTCGGGAAATAGTCGGGATGCTATCTGGGATTCCTCCGCTGCTCCGGCGTGAGCTCGAAGTAGTAGTGGTTCGTGATGGCCATCCGACGCGCCACACCTAGAGGAACAGGAGGAACCGGCACGCCTCCGGCGCTCAGCATCCAGCCGACGGGGATACAGTAGCCCGGCGGGCAGGGGTAGTTCGAGGCGCAAAGCGCCTCCGCCTCCGTAGGAGTTAGTGCTACGGTGGAAGTCATGGGAAAGAGTGATGAGGTTGCAGATATGAGTCTAGAGATGCGCAATGACAATGGAAGCCAACCCTACATATATATTGTAGGGCTTCGTAGCATGGAAAACAAAAAATTTCTATCGCATGCACACAAACAAGCCAAGATCTATCTACTAGATTGTAGCAACGAGTCGATAGAGGGACTCACCCTCGAAGATTCCAAAGCGGTTAACGAGAGCAGATTCTCGTGGGTGATGTAGTCGTACACTTGCCGATCTCGAGATCGCGTAGACGATCCTTCTGGCGCTGCGTTTCGGCAACGCTTCCGTAGTCGGTCACACGTTCGGTACTCGATGAAGACCTTGCTCTCCCTTGTTCCAGCAGGCAGCGGAGGTTGTAGCACTCTCCTCGTGATTCCGTCAGTACGACGGCGTGGTACCAGAAGTAGAGGAGAGATCTCGCAGGGCTTAAGCCGAAGCGAGTATGGTGGATTAGGGTTTCCCGGAAAACTAGGGTTTAGAGATCCGGGGGGAGGAGGAGGTGTCGTCGGCGGCTAAGGCGGTGGTGACGGACCGGCGGCGGCACGGCTACGCGGCGCGGCGGCGGCGCTGGCGGTGGCGGATCGTGGAGAGGGCTTTGAACTTGTGTTGTTTGGGGCAGCCCTCCCCCTCTATTTATGAGAGAGAGGGGCAGCCTTGGGAGGGGTGGGTTTGAATCCAAACCCAAACCCAAGTTGGATTGAGAGAAGGACTTATTGCTTCTCCCACTAGGAAATCATTGTTCCAGTTTGACTTTTCAAACTTCCCGTTTGACTTTCAATTTAGAGCTTTATTTCTCTCTTGCATATGCCAACACCAAGTGACCTTGGACATGATCCAATCATTCCACTTACCCATGACACATTCATGGACCATTCTCCTTTCGGACCGGTGAACCTTCTAGAACCTTCTAGAACCTCTCCGATGAAATCATCGAAAACTTTCCCGAACTCCGAAATAGGACTTTCCTTATATGAATCTTATTCTCCGGACCATTCCGGATCTCCTCGTGATATCCCGGATCCCATCCGAGACTCCGAACAACATTCGGTCTCTTACTCATCATCCCATAACTACTCAACAACATCGAATCCTTAAGTGTGTCTCCCTACGGTTTGTGAATTATGCGGACATGACCGAGACACTTCTCCGATCAATAACCAATAGAGGAATCTGGAAATTCATATGGCTCCCACATATTTCTACGATTACTTTGCGATCGAATGAACCACTTACATATGATACCAATTTCCCTTTGTCTCACGATAGTTTACTTATCCGAGGTTTTGATCGTCGGTATCTCTGCATACCTAGTTCAACCTCGTTACCGATAAGTACTCTTTTCTCGTTCCCGTGGTATGTGATCCCTTGTGAGCCAGTCACATGCTTGCAAGCTAATTGGATGACATTCCACCGAGAGGGCCCAGAGTATATCTATCCGTCATATGGATGGACAAATCCCACTCTTGATCCATGTGTCTCAACCCATACTTTCCGAACACTCAATGCCATCTTTATAGCCACCCAGTTACGGTGTGGTGTTTGATGTCATCAAAGCATCCTTCCGGTGATGGTGATAAGCATGATCTCATGGTCGAAGGAATTAGGTTACTATGTATCAGAAAGCTTATAGCAAATGAACTATATTAAATGACTTGATCTTTATGCTACGCTTAACTATAGGAGTATGTCCATCACATCATTCTCCTAATGATATGACCCTGTTGTTAATAACATCTCTATGTTCATGATCAAGAAACCATGATCATATATTAACTAACAAGCTAGTTTAACAAGAGGCTTTACTAGGGACTCTTTTATGTTTACAAATCACACAAGTATTAATGTTTCTTGTTAATACAATTATAGCATGGTATGTAAACATTTATCATAAGTATGATGATATGATAATAACCACTTTATTATTGCCTCTTGGGCATATCTCCAACAGTCTCCCACTTGCACTAGAGTCAATAATCTAGTTTCAAACCTTTGTGTATTCAACACCTATGGCTTTCCGGTGTTGTATGTACACGTTTGCAAGTGGTCAATTGATCTCCGGATCTGACACTTCCAGGTCCGTGTGTAATTGCATGTCTTTGTGTCTCTACGCATCACTCATTCTCTAATGAGATGGCTTTGTATAAATTTGGTCCTTTGGTGAGACCTTTAGTTCTTTGGGGTTAAAACATGTTGATAATATTGTCGTACAATATATCTTCATAGTATTATCCCGCTGTGAACTACACCTAGTTTGATAACAAACTACTTGACACAAATGCCCTCTTTAGCTGCTATAGTAGCAGTCATATACTTAGCCTTTTGTTGTAGTATCTGTCACAATGTCTTAACTTTGGAACTCATCCAAATCCATTATGGAACTTACTTTCCATTATATTGTGCCACCCTTAGTTTAGATTGAGATAAACTTAATTTGTACTTTGTGACAAAACTAGCATCAATGTAGTACTTTTACAATGAACTAACCATCTATTTGTCACTTCTACAAATAATATACTCTTAGTTCTTCCAAAAGATCATAAGAATATCCTTACTATTGTCCAATGATCATCTTATGAATCATTTTGGTGTATGCTCATAACATTTAGAGCATAGGACATATCTGGATTTGTACATATCACAGTATGATTGATATAAATACTCTTTGTGATTTCATACATCAAGTATCAATCTATACTTGAATTTTTGTTTCACTTTCCAAGTGTCAATACACTTGAATATATCATCAATATTGAACTCATTCAATCCTTTCTGTGTGACAAGAACCTTTCTCGTAGTTTCTATATTGAACTCATTCAATATATCATCTATGTACTTTCGGCACAACCATATTAGCGTCTATTGATGCCAAATACTTGGGTTTTGCCTAAGTCTTTCATCAGGATGAAATTCTTAATATGTGTTAAGAAAAGATACATCATTTCTAATCAACAATATGTCTTCCACATAATGTTTTATAAACATGTCTTAGCGCTCCCACTTAATTTCTTGCAAATGCAAGCATCTTCATCATCTCTGACGAATTTGAACTCCTTTAACAGTTTCATCATGGTGAATATTCCAACTCCGTGATGCTTACTTCAACCATTGAAGTTTGCATATGCTTTTAGCATCCTTTTAATTAACAAAACCCTATGGACCGCGTTATCCACATGTCCTAGGTAACAGTTCTATTAGAAGAACTTGTTTTGTTTATTCAATTACCACATAACAAAATTATATGTAGTGGTTGCTACATTAATCCGTCTAGACTAAATATCACTATGAAAGATCAAATCTTGTTATAGTCAACCTTTGAACATTGTTGTGAACTCTTTCCCAACATGTCGACTATTTCATAGATGTGCAACATCCATGTCTATTTCTTTATAGATCCAAACACAACTGTAAAGTCTTACACCTTTCTCGAGGGTCCTTCAAGTTCAAAACTTGATTTCTCGTGTATGGAACTATCACGGATTTTATGGCTTCAAGCCATTTTACAGAGTCAGGGTCCATCATTGCTTCTTTGCATGTAGTACGTTCATTATTCTCAAATAATGATTCAACCCTCAAATCTTGGTATTTGATTGTTTACTCGACCTACTTGGTTCAATAGAAACTTTGACCTTCATAACCACAACCTTTGAGGCACGTGAGCCATGAGCATTGTTGCTGCCTCCGGAACACTTTTCGGTGCTGCGCAACTTTGCACATATAGCTAAGGTTCTTTTAACCTTATCAAAGTTCTATTGTCCTCCCACTTATCTTTTCACGAAAAATTCCTTCTCAAAGAAACTTGACGTTCTAAGTGACAAACACTTTTGTCTCTGATGTTATGGAGGATTACTTTAACAGTTATTCGAAATAACATACAAAGACAGGTTCATCCGACTTTGGTTGCAAACATCTTTCTTATGCATAGCATACCAATGTTTAAGAAAGGACAACTTGGGTTTTATCCCAAACCATAACTTTATATGGTGTCATTTCAACGGATTATGATGGAGCTCTTTTCAGCGGAAAAACGGTAGTCTCTAAAGCTTTTAATCTTTAAAATATAATGGCAATTTCTGAATTACACCTTCGATCTTACCATGTCAAACAAGGTTTAATTACATATCTCGAACGCTCCATACTCTTATGGTGTTTCGGGACATGCAAATCCACGGAACGATTCCTTAAATCTTAGGTATTATGCTAAACTTGTAACTCAAATATCTTCCTTTATGATCTTATCATAAACTATTTATATTCTTGTTACAATGATTTTGCACTTCATCTTGAAAGTCTTTGAACTTTTCAAATGTTTCATACTTCATCCTTATTAAGTAAATATTCATATATTCACTCAAATTTTTGGAGAAAGCATATGAAGTTGAAATCCATCGCTCTTGACTACACATAACGGACTTCGTACAACAATATGCACAAGTTCCAATAAGCTAGTCATTCATTCCCTTTTGGCCTATGAACGAAGTTTTAATTATCTCTAGGAAAGTTTCACAAGCGTCATTTGATCAAAAATCAAAAGACTCCAAAATTCCATCCACATGGAGTTTATTCATGTTTTCTTTCCAATATAATTTAAACGGCGATGTCACTTCCTAAGTAATCTTTCAATCAATTTGTCTTTCGACATTTTTAGCACTAGTTTTTATGGATGTGATTTCTCCAACGAGATTTTGTGAATCATCCATCTTTTATGGATTACGGCAATTATTTGAACAACCCTTTTGTTCTCATAATACCTGATAAAACAAATCTTGAAGGCAAGCTTTGATGTTTAACAAGCAGCACAATAACCCTTTATTTGTTCTTGATGAACATCATCACATATTCTTTTGCTAGTTACTTAGGCCATTGTAGTTCATGAATTGTGTTGTTACGTATGACGATTCACACCAACAAATTCAGTATCAAATACTTAAGAACCACATTGTTTAATAAGCAAAGAATATAGCCATAACATGTATATCGTCTATATACTTAAGCTGAACAATTCTAGTCTTTTCTTTTCTGCCATATATTTATGAGATTCTCTTTCAGTATTTTCTTTTCTGTTTGAAAGAATCTATCAACATCAATAGTGGAGTCATACATATGACACATAGTCCAAAGCGTGTATAATTAAATACCAATGTCTTTGTACTTGCACTTTGAAGTAGATCACCATCATCAAATGTTTGGTGTTCTTTCAAATTCCTTTCTTTAGTAATTTCTTGGTGTAGTAAACATTTTACCTACATCAAATATTCACCCTTCTTATGGTATTATTCATGATCAAGCTACTTTAGCTTATAATGGTGAATCGCGAGTATAATGTTGCTCTCCAAAACCTTTTGGTGGATTAGGACAACTAGTGTCTCCAACCCTTTGCAAATTCTCATCAAATATGAGAACATGACTTTTGCCATATTATACTCTATCATGTTGCAACCAAAACTTCGTTTCAGATATCACAATATCTTCCACACATCATGGTTTCTAAAACAACTCTTTCAGATCCTAGATAACCTTGATATTAAGACAATCCTTTGAATATCAAGAATCATGGAGACAAACATGATACACATACACTAACTCTTGGAATTTTCACTCTCCATTTAATACCAGTTATTAAACTTCATGGAGTAACCAGAACTTACTGAAAGTTTGCAATAGGACTTTTAAACTTTAGATTAACACTTCAAAACAATACGATACCAGTTCGTAAAGTAACTAACCAGAATTCTATAGTTCTATCATCTCAATTATAACTAAGCGCAAGGTGGTAAACGGATGCCAATGACTACAACAATTATGCAAATTCACTTGATTTAATTTATGATAAATAGTGTTCAACTTTTAATTATATTGCCGTTGAACTCCCACTCAAAACAATATCCCTCACATTGTTTTAGTGATCACACGAACCAAATCCACCACATCAAAACCGATCATCACGAGAGTTGATGTAGCTTCAATGGCGAACAATCAACATGTTCATCATATCTACTATATGACTCATGCTTTACCTTTCGGTGATCCGTGTTCCGAGACCATGTTTGTACATGCTAGGCTCGTCAAGATCAAACCTTAGCTTCCACATGAGCAAATCTGGCTTGCTCACGTTGTATACACTCGCAGAATCTAACACGCCCGATCATCACGTGGTGCTTCGAAACAACGAGCTTTATCAACGGTGCTTACTAAGGATGAACACTTTAAAACTTGAAATTGTGTGCTCGAGGGATCATCTTATAATGCTACTATCGTAAACTAAGCAATACAAGATGCATAAAAGGATTAACATCACATGCAATTCATAATATGTGATATGATATGGCCTTTCTTCTCTGTGCTTCCGATCCCCATCTTCAAGCACGAACATGATCTCCATCATCACCGGCATTGCATCAAGGTCAATGACGCCGCTCCATGGTTGTTGTCTACCAGCTTCAACTATTACAACTATTTTGAATAGACACGCGGGTCTTAACAGAATTTAAAGACAACCATATGGCTCCTGCCGGTTGCCAACTTACAATAAGGAACATTGCATACATCAAATATAATCACAATCATGGCCATATCACATCACAGCACACCCCTGCAAAACAAAGTTAGACGCCTCTAATTTTTTTTGCATATTTTATGTGGTTTGGGGCTTTCAATAAGTGTCGTTCTAACTTACGAACAAGAACCACAACATTGATACTAGTATTGTCAATCACCCGTTGTAAATTGAATCTTAACTATGTTGGGAGAAACAGGCACCCGCAAAGCCACTTATGCAATACAAGTTGCATGTCAAGCGTGGAGCAAGTCTCATGAACGATGTCATGTAAGGTTAGCCCGGGCCGCTTCATCCCACCATCCCGCAAGATGCAAAGTACACAAGAAGCAATCGACAACAAAAGCATAAACGCCCACAATGACCATTGTGTTCTACTCGTGCAACAGATCTACATATAGACACGGCTCTGATACCACTCTAGGGGTTCGTAGCATGGAAAACAAAAAATTTCTACCGCATGCACACAAACAAGCCAAGATCTATCTACTAGATTGTAGCAACGAGTCGATAGAGGAACTCACCCTCGAAGATTCCAAAGCGGTTAACGAGAGCAGATTCTCGTGGGTGATGTAGTCGTACACTTGCCGATCTCAAGATCGCGTAGACGATCCTTCCGGCGCTGCGTTCCGGCAGCGCTTCCGCAGTCGGTCACACGTTCGGTACTCGATGAAGACCCTCCTCTCCCTTGTTCCAGCAGGCAGCGGAGGTTGTAGCACTCTCCTCGTGATTCCGGCAGCACGACGACGTGGTACCGGAAGTAGAGGGGAGATCTCGCAGGGCTTCGCCTTAAGCCGAAGTGAGTATGGTGGATTAGGGTTTCCCGAAAAACTAGGGTTTAGAGATCCGGGAGGAGGAGGAGGTGTCGGCGGCGACTAAGGCGGCGGCGACGGACCGGCGGCGGCGGCGGCTCGTGGAGAGGGCTTGGAACTTGTGTTGTTTGGGGCAGCCCTCCCCCTCTATTTATGAGAGAGAGGGGCAGCCTTGGGAGGGGTGGGTTTGAATCCAAACCCAAACCCAAGTTGGATTGAGAGAAGGACTTGTTTCTTCTCCCACTACGAAATCATTGTTCCAGTTTGACTTTTCCAACTTCCCGTTTGACTTTCAATTTAGAGCTTTATTTCTCTCTTGCATATGCCAACACCAAGTGACCTTGGACATGATCCAATCATTCCACTTACCCATGACACATTCATGGACCATTCTCCTTTCGGACCGGTGAACCTTCTAGAACCTTCTAGAACCTCACCGATGAAATCATCGGAAACTTTCCCGAACTCCGAAATAGGACTTTCCTTATATGAATCTTATTCTCCGGACCATTCCGGATCTCCTCGTGATATCCCGGATCCTATCCGAGACTCCGAACAACATTCGGTCTCTTACTCATCATCCCATAACTACTCAACAACATCGAATCCTTAAGTGTGTCTCCCTACGGTTTGTGAATTATGCGGACATGACCGAGACACTTCTCCGATCAATAACCAATAGAGGAATCTAGAAATTCATATGGCTCCCACATATTTCTACGATTACTTTGCGATCGAATGAACCACTTACATATGATACCAATTTCCCTTTGTCTCACGATAGTTTACTTATCCGAGGTTTTGATCGTCGGTATCTCCGCATACCTAGTTCAACCTCGTTACCGATAAGTACTCTTTTCTCGTTCCCGTGGTATGTGATCCCTTGTGAGCCAGTCACATGCTTGCAAGCTAATTGGATGACATTCCACCGAGAGGGCCCAGAGTATATCTATCCGTCATATGGATGGACAAATCCCACTCTTGATCCATGTGTCTCAACCCATACTTTCCGAACACTCAATGCCATCTTTATAGCCACCCAGTTACGGTGTGGTGTTTGATGTCATCAAAGCATCCTTACGGTGATGGTGATAAGCATGATCTCATGGTCGAAGGAATTAGATTACTATGTATCAGAAAGCTTATAGCAAATGAACTATATTAAATGACTTGATCTTTATGCTACGCTTAACTATAGGAGTATGTCCATCACATCATTCTCCTAATGATATGACCCTGTTGTTAATAACATCTCTATGTTCATGATCAGGAAACCATGATCATATATTAACCAACAAGCTAGTTTAACAAGAGGCTTTACTAGGGACTCTTTTATGTTTACAAATCACACAAGTATTAATGTTTCCTGTTAATACAATTATAGCATGGTATGTAAACATTTATCATAAGTATGAAGATATGATAATAACCACTTTATTATTGCCTCTTGGGCATATCTCCAACATATATATAATGAGAAATGGCAGGAAAATAACTGGAGGGAAGAACTGGCGGGAAAAACTGGCGGGAGAAATGCCGGGAAAAAATGGCGGGAAGAAAAATGGCGAGAAGAAATGGCGGGAAGAAAAATGTATCATTTAGAACTTGCATTGGATCTCTGAAGAAACCACATATTGTGAGTCTAAAAATGATTTTTTCAAAAAATCACGGGCGATAGATCATGTACCTGTAGTACAAACCGGACCCACTTCCTACCGATTCGGCAGACATTTGTCCTTTTTACCCGGGATGGACGAAAAGGTTTGAGATGTCCTAGTTGGGAGATAGTCCATGTAAGGTGGTCTAGTATTTTAGGAAAATGGGACGGTAGCATTCTGAAACGACATTTTGGTGGTTACTTCACAAAACGACCCGTTTTTGCGCTCGGAAAATGGAAAAGGGCTTTTCCGTGCGACAAAAAGGAGAACTTCCTCCTACAACATTGTTCTCCATACCAATGTCCACACGCATGCATAATATGGGCACAACATCACAAACTATGCCATGATTCAGCACATAACATCGGTCATTTGGACCGAAAGCCATAAAACCTCGAACATGATAGGTCATTTTGTGAAGGTTTTTTCGAGACATGATCAATATACCAAGTCTGGTATTTTTCCTTTCAACTATGTCACATAATATGACACCACGCGAAGTATTTTCTTTTTTCGGATTTTTTTTGAATTTATTATGCCCGTTTTGAATTATCTGAATTTCTAACTATGGTCGAACCGGCGTGCATGAAGATAGGGGAGGAGCATCGTTAGAACTTGCATTGGATCTCTGAAAAAACCACATATTGCGAGTCTAAAAATGATTTTTTCAAAAAATCACGGGCGATAGATCATGTACCTGTAGTACAAACCGGACCCACTTCCTACCGATTCGGCAGACATTTGTCCTTTTTACCCGGTATGGACGAAAAGGTTTGAGATGTCCCGGTTGGGAGATAGTCCATGTAATGTGGTCTAGTATTTTAGGAAAATGGGATGGTAGCATTCTGAAACGGCATTTTGGTGGTTACTTCACAAAACGACTCGTTTTTTGCGCTCGGAAAATGGAAAGGAGCTTTTTCGTGCGACAAAAAGGAAAACTTCTTCATGCAACATTGTTCTCCATACCAATGTCCACACCCATGCATAATATGGGCACAACATCACAAACTATGCCGTGATTCAGCATATAACATCGGTCATTTGGACCGAAAGCCATGAAACCTCGAACATGATAGGTCATTTTGTGAAGGTTTTTTCGAGACATGATCAATATACCAAGTCTGGTATTTTTCCTTTCAACTATGTCACATAATATGACACCACGCGAAGGATCCCCGTTTTGAAGTATCTGGATTTCTAACTATGGTCGAACCGGCGTGCATGAAGATAGGGGACGAGCATCGTTATAACTTGCATTGGATCTCTAAAGAAACCACATATTGCGACTCTAAAAATGATTTTTTTCAAAAAATCACGGGCAATAGATCATGTACCTGTAGTACAAACCGGACCCACTTCCTACCGATTCGGCAGACATTTGTCCTTTTTACCCGGGATGGATGAAAAGGTTTGAGATGTCCCGGTTGGGAGATAGTCCATGTAATGTGGTCTAGTATTTTAGGAAAATGGGACAATAGCATTCTGAAACGGCATTTTGGTGGTTACTTCACAAAACGACCCGTTTTTTGCGCTTGGAAAATGGAAAAGGGCTTTTCCGTGCGACAAAAAGGAAAATTTCCTCCTGCAACATTGTTCTCCATACCAATGTCCACACGCATGCATAATATGGGCACAACATCACGAACTATGCCGTGATTCAGCACATAACATCGGTCATTTGGACCGAAATCCATGAAACCTCGAACATGATAGGTCATTTTGTGAAGGTTTTTTCGAGACATGATCAATATACCAAGTCTAGTATTTTTCCTTTCAACTATGTCACATAATATGACACCACACGAAGGATTTTCATTGTTTGGATTTTTTTTTGAATTTATTATGCCCGTTTTGAAGTATCTGAATTTTTAACTATGGTCGAACCGGCGTGCATGAAGATAGGGGACGAGCATCGTTTGAACTTGCATTGGATCTCTGAAGAAACCACATATTGCAAGTCTAAAAATGATTTTTTCAAAAAATCACGGGCGATAGATCATGTACCTGTAGTACAAACCAGACCCACTTCCTACCGATTCGGCAGACATTTGTCCTTTTTACCCGGGATGGACGAAAAGGTTTGAGATGTCCCGGTTGGGAGATAGTCCATGTAATGTGGTCTAGTATTTTAGTAAAATGGGATGGTAGCATTCTGAAACGGCATTTTGGTGGTTACTTCACAAAATGACTCGTTTTTTGCGCTCGGAAAATGGAAAGGGGCTTTTTTGTGCGACAAAAAGGAAAACTTCTTCATGCAACATTGTTCTCCATACCAATGTCCACACGCATGCATAATATGGGCACAACATCACAAACTATGCCGTGATTCAGCACATAACATCGGTCATTTGGACCGAAAACCATGAAACCTCGAACATGATAGGTCATTTTGTGAAGGTTTTTTCGAGACATGATCAATATACCAAGTCTGGTATTTTTCCTTTCAACTATGTCACATAATATGACACCACACGAAGGATTTTCATTGTTTGGATTTTTTTTGAATTTATTATGCCCGTTTTGAAGTATCTGAATTTCTAACTATGGTCGAACCGGCGTGCATGAAGATAGGGGACGAGCATCGTTAGAACTTGCATTGGATCTCTGAAGAAACCACATATTGCAAGTCTAAAAATGATTTTTTCAAAAAATCACGGGCGATAGTTCATGTACCTGTAGTACAAACCAGACCCACTTCCTACCGATTCGGCAGACATTTGTCCTTTTTACCCGGGATGGACGAAAAGGTTTGAGATGTCCCGGTTGGGAGATAGTCCATGTAATGTGGTCTAGTATTTTAGTAAAATGGGATGGTAGCATTCTGAAACGGCATTTTGGTGGTTACTTCACAAAACGACTCGTTTTTTGCGCTCGGAAAATGGAAAGGGGCTTTTTCGTGCGACAAAAAGGAAAACTTCTTCATGCAACATTGTTCTCCATACCAATGTCCACACGCATGCATAATATGGGCACAGCATCACAAACTATGTCGTGATTCAGCACATAACATCGGTCATTTGAACCGAAAGCCATGAAACCTCGAACATGATAGGTCATTTTGTGAAGGTTTTTTCAAGACATGATCAATATACCAAGTCTGGTATTTTTCCTTTCAACTATGTCACATAATATGACACCACACAAAGGATTTTCATTGTTCGGATTTTCAATATACTAAAGGTTCATCTTTAGTCCCGGTTGGAGGGATTTCGACAGGCTGGGCCAGGCAGCACTAATGATAGGGGTGAGTGTCGACATTATGTCGTGCGGCGTGTACCTTGTCCCGGATAGTGTCACCAACCAGGACTAAAGATGAACCTTTAGTCCCGGTTGGAGACACCAACCAGGACAAAACACGAGTCAGCACTAATAATAGGGGTGAGTGTCGACACTATGCCGAGCTGCTTGTACTATAAATAGGCATCCTTGTGAGTCCAGTCCTCCAGCCAGTTTGAGGCATCTCCAAGATGGTTTTCGAGAGCAGGGACACCACTACGGCCAGTTTTAGGGAGATGCCGATGGAGCCCAGTCCTCCGGCATCTCCGAGAAACTGGTCATAGAGGCACTCCCTAATATATGAAATTAGTTAGCTCCCAGGCGTATTGATCTAGTTAGAGAAGTTACAAGCTGCAAGATGGTTTTCGAGAGCAGGGACACCACTACGGCCAGTTTCAGGGAGATGCCGCCGGATCCCAGTCCTCCGGCATCTCCGAGAAACTGGTCATAGAGGCACGCCCTAATATGTGAAATTAGTTAGCTCCCAGGTGTATTGATCTAGTTAGAGAAGTTACAAGCTGCAAGATGGTTTTCGAGAGCAGGGACACCACTACGACCAGTTTCAGGGAGATGCCGCCGGATCCAGTCCTCCGGCATCTCCAAGAAACTGGTCATAGAGGCACTCCCTAATATGTGATCGCGCGCGTTTGGAGATCAGATCTTAATGGTAAGTACGAATCGGGACAACTTCTTCATAGTCCCGGTCCAGCCACAAAACGGGACTAACATTCAAGACATTTATTAATATTAAAAACTGAGACTACAAAACCAGGACTAAAGGCCCCCCCTATATATAGTCCCGGTCAAGCCACAAACCGCGAAAGATATCCTTCGATGAAGCCACAAACCGCGAAAGACATGAACTAGAGTTACATAATATGAGCATGAACTTCTTGGCATATGTCCTTCGTTATGATCGCTTCAGACATAACCATGGAGCATCTTCTTTACTTAACGGAATGCTTGGGTCAGTTTTCACTATGAAGGGCGGAATTTCATCAAACTTATTATAATCTTCTGACATGTCTGTCTTGTCCTCGATTCCCACGATGTTTCTTTTCCCTGAAAGAACTATGTGATGCTTTGGCTCATCATATGATGTATTCATTTGCATATTTTTTCCTTTTTCGGTCTGGAGGACATGTCCTTCACATAGAAAACCTGAGACACATCATTGGCTAGGACTAATGGTTCATCTCTATAACGAAGATTGTTGAGATCCACTGTTGTCATTCCGTATAACTGGTATATCTTTACCTCTTCCCCATTCAGGTTGACCCATTTGCATCGAAACAAAGGGACCTTAAAAGAGACTCCATAGTCTAGTTCCCATATCTCCTCTATGTAACCATAATATGTGTCCTTTTGTCCATTCTCGTCTATTGAATCAAAGCGGACACCCTATTTTGGTTGGTGCTCTTTTTATCTTGGGCGATCGTGTAGAATGTATTCCCATTTATTTCGTACCCTTGGAAATTCAATACAGTAGAAGATGGTGACGTGGACAACAAGTATAGCTGATCTCCAACAGTGGTGTCATTCAAGAGATGTGTCCGCATCCAACCACCGAAAGACTTCATGTGTTCATCTGTAATCCATGATTCAGGCTTCCCCGGGTTTTTGGAGCATACAATATTCTTGTGTTCCTCGATATACGAAGCTGCCAAGGTGGAATTATGTAGAACTGTTTAGTGTGATTTAGTGAAAGAATCCCCATCCCTACATATCATTGCTTTCTTTCCCAGCGTGCCTTTTCTACTTAGTCTTCCCTCATGCCGCGAGTCAGAAACACCAATCGGCTTAAGGTCAGGAATAAAGTCAACACAAAACTCAATGACCTCCTCTGTTCCATATCCCTTGGAGATGCTTCCTTCTGATCTAGCACGGTTATGAACATATTTCTTTAAGACTCCCATGAACCTCTCAAAGGGGAATATATTGTGCAGAAATACCGGACCGAGACTGGCAATCTCTTCCACTAGGCGAACCAGGAGATGCGTCATAATATTGAAGAAGGATGGTGGGAACACCAATTCAAAACTAACAAGACATTGTACCACATCCTTCTGTAACCTTGGCAGAATATCTGGATTGATTACCTTCTGAGATATTGCATTGAGGAATGCACACAGCTTCACAATGGGTACTCGAACATTTTCCGGTAGAAGCCCCCTCAATGCAATCGGAAGCAACTGCATCATAATCACGTGACAGTCATGAGACTTCAGGTTTTGGAACTTTTTCTCTGCCATATTTATTATCCACTTTATATTAGATGAGAAGCATGATGGCACGTTGATATTGTAAAGGACTTCAAAAAAGATTTCCTTCTCTGCTTTGGTAAGAGCATAGCTGACACGGCTTAAGTGACGCCCTTTATCCGTCTTGTTCTGTGTATGCATGTTCTTTGGATCTTTCATAATTTGTTGGTCCTCCCGTGCTTCTGGTGTATCTTTTGTCTTCCCATACACGCCTAGGAATCCTAGCAGGTTCACGCAAAGATTCTTCGTCACGTGCATCACGTCGATTGAAGAGAGGACACGCAGGACTTTCCAATATGGCAGCTCCCAAAATATAGATTTCTTCTTCCACATGGGTGCGTGTCCAGTAGCGACGTCGTTCGGAACTGATTGACCGCCGGGACCCTTTCCAAAGATTACTTCTATGTCCTTGACCATACCAAATACATCATCACCAGCAGGGAGTTCAGGCTTCTTCCGGTGATCTGCCTCACCTTTGAAATGCTTGCCTTTCTTTCTTACGGGATGATTGGTCGGAAGAAATCGTCGATTCGCCCGGTACATAACCTTCTTGCATTTATGCAAATATGTACCTTCAGTCTTATATAAACAGTGTGTGCATGCCTTATATCCCTTGTTTGTCTGTCCTGAAAGGTTACTAAGAGCAGGCCAATCATTGATGGTTACGAATAACAACCCTCGTAGATCAAATGGCTCCTGTTTGTTCTCATCCCACACACGTACACCTGGTTTGCCCCACAACTGTAAGAGTTCTTCAACTAATGGCCTAAGGTACACATCAATGTCGTTGCCCGGTTGCTTCGGGCCTTGGATGAGCACTGGCATCATAATGAACTTATGCTTCATGCACAACCAAGGAGGCAGGTTGTAGATACATAGAGTCACTGTCCAGGTGTTGTGACTGCAGCTCTGCTCCCCAAAAGGATTCATGCCATCCGTACTTAGACCAAACCATAAGTTCCTTGCGTCCTGCAAAGTCTAGGACGTCTCTCTCGATTTTTCTCCACTGTGACCCATCAGCAGGGTGTCTCAACTTCCCATCTTTCTTATGATCTTCTTTGTGCCATCCCAACAACCTGGCATGCTCTTTGTTTCTGAACATGCGTTTCAACCTTGGTATTATAGGATCATACCACATAACCTTAGTAGGAACCCTCTTCCGGAGGGGCTCTCCCTCAACATCACCAGGGTCATCTCGTCTGATTTTATACCACAATGCATTGCATACCGGGCATTTATCTAAATTATCATACTCCTTACCGCGGTAGAGGATGCAGTCATTAATGCATGCATGTATCTTTTGCACATCTAATCCTAGAGGACAAAGAGTCTTCTTTGCTTCGTAGGTACTCTCGGGAAGTTTGTTATGATTTTCGAGGAAGAGTACTCCTTGTTGTTCCGACATTGAACACATGGACAACGTATAAAACCATTCTCTTTGTTCGCCGTAGCCACATCGATAAATTTATCCACGCCTTTCATATACCCGGCTACGCGCCGGTCACCGTACATCCATTCCCGACTGTTCATCTGTATCATATAAGTAAGTTTATCAAAAAGCAGGACATCATAAATAGTGAAATGACCAATTCACATCGACACATGCATTGTATCAATGACAGAGAAAAGATAAGATTACTAACCTCGATCGAGGAAAATAAAGAGGAGAAAGCTCAAGTGCGTCTCGGATACCTTCTATATTTTTGTTTTATGAGAAATTGAACGGGATCATTCACTCAAATATTTCATCAAACACCTTAAATGCATGCATAGGGGAAAAAACTAGCACACCCCTCACACCTTCCACCAAGAAAAAACAGAGTGAAGGCAGATGGCTGGGGCGTTGAATTTATAGAGGGCGAGAGCATACGTCCCGGTTTGTAACACAAACCGGGACTAAAGGTGTGTGCCACGCCACGTGGCTGACGCCCAACCTTTAGTCCTGGTTTGTGTTACAAACCGGGACGTATGCCCCTTACCAACCGGGATGCATGCCTCCGGGCCCCGTGCCCGCTCAAACCGGGACGCGTGCCAGCATTAGTCCCGAGTCGTGGCGCAACCGGGACTAATGCTCTGAGGGGGCGCGAACGGATGGCCTGTTTTCTACTAGTGATAGTTTGGCATAATATGAAAACAGAGCATTGTTCGACCTAGTTCGGCATGAATTTAAACATAATTCGGTATGAAATTAAACATAGTTCGGCGTACAACGAAAATATAACATATTTCGGCCTAGTTCGGCCGGTTCATGCTCGGCATCTACGTGTTTCCCCTGCGTATCCATAGGTACTCAACCAGATCATCCTGCGGTTGTTGATGCACTACCAGGTCTGCATGTGCTCTGCATCTTCGGCGGCGGCGATGTTCTCCGCCTCTAGGAACACGGCGAACATCTCCTCGTCGTCGCTGTCCATGGCCAAACGGGAAAAACGCCGAACACTTGTTGGGCGAGGTAGCGGGATCTCGGAGCGAAGCCGAGCTACGACGAAGCTTGAGCGGCGAAAGATGGCCTAGGCCGAGGACAAAGGGTGCGGCGATGGCGTCAGACCTATCTAGATGCGTGGATACGGCTCAGCGTGGTGGAGCTTCGTCGGCAGAGGCGGCGTGGATACGGCTCGTCGATGGAGGCATGGCGACAGGGGCAGCTGGGGAAGCTCTTCGCCACGGGAGAGACGAGTGGTAGTGGAGAATTGAGGTTGTTTTGCCGACATGGTTGGCCCACCCGTATTTTCACTTTGTCCGGTGTTCCCGACGCCCTGGGAACTTCAGACAAAACTTTGGCTAAACCCGGACGAAACCGGGATGCTGGGAACGTGACTGGGCCAATTTTCCGCGTCCGGATGAAAAAATCGCTCTGGAAGCGGCGTCATAAAAACCCGAGTGGAGATGCTCTAAACTCTGCCAAACCCTAAAAAAAAAAGAAGCCCAGCCTATGTCGGTCGGTTTATCCCCGGACTATTTATACAAGCCGACCCCAATCAGGTCTATGGTACTATTTCCTTCCATTGCCTTACAAAAATATATCTGATCGGAGAGCGAGGCTAGGCTAGATCGATTCATGGGAAGAGAGATGGATGTAGAGGCAGAGCCGGCGCCCGGGAAAGCGGAGGGAGAAGCTGCCATGGCGTCGGCGGAGGCGCTACCGAAAGCTGAAAGTCGTTTTAAGATGGCGGCGGAGCGTTGGAAGATGATCAGAACACCTCCCACGGAGGAGGAGCTGCAACAGCGCGAGAAAGATCGGGAGAAGTACCTCAGCGAAACTTGGGAAAGGTTTCGCGATAACTGGCTTTACGAGAGCGATTATCCCTTCGACGCCGTCAGTAAGCACCTACTGTACATTATTCCCCCCCAAACTATTTCTAGTATATTCTGCTCTACTTATTTATTTTATTTATGCAGCTGAAATCCCCTGCATGCGTTTCACCGATATTGACGTGAAGGGCCCTGATTATTATCATTACGGTCTCGAAGCAACGGACACTCTGCAGATCGTTTCAGTCCAAGTCAAACCATTAGATGGCAGTGGTTTACAGTGGCCACTCGATGTCTATGGTTTTGTCGCTGTACGTGATATAGTGGACCGCAAACGTATTATGCTCTTCAACCGCCAAAGGGACGACTGCCAGTCTATCAACAAACAGGTTTCTAAAAACTGCAATTAGGATGTGCTAGAGTTTAGTTACATGTTAACAAAACGTCTGCTAGCTAGTTGGTTTTGCCTGATGATTTCAAAGAAAACAACATGTGCTAAATAACCAATCTCATCTCAAAGCCATGCATGAATAAGTTGGCAAGTTCCAGAGGGACACATTATTTACATGACGCATATGTTCGGTTTTTATGAAAATGTCCAAGTAATGCCCCACTGTTTCCAACGGATTTGCACAGGTCTATTCAAATTAGTTGTGTTCTTCCTTTGTTTGAGATTATTGCAAATATCCTAGTATTAATAGTATTGTTCTCATGATGACTGTCATCAATACTATTGTTATGTTGCAAATATCCTAGTATATATTATGTTGGAGATGAATACATGAATTATGTTCCAAGGGAAAAACACTCATTTTTTGTCGGACATTGGATGATTTCAATATGCCCCACACTGCAGTCTTTTTTTTTATTCCTGAAAGAAACATTATTGTTGTTGTTCACTTAATAATTAGCTAACTGATGCATGCAGGATCCGTACCTAAGACTGACAGGTCCTACCCGGGGTGTTATTATTAATAGTGATCATTCGTATTTAGAGGTTGTGCTAAAAAAGAAGGGTCTTACTGAATTGGAAGATGAATATTTAAGCAAATTCGTCAGGTGTTACACATTTGGCTGCGTTGATCCTATTCAGTACACCAACAAGCTCTGCACACTGGAGGTGGACCACTACACTGTCCGTCTGTCTGTGGAGGCCACTGTTAGTGTTCGAGTCTTTCAAGGGCAATGGCCACAGGGTTTTCGAGGTGTTCTTAATGCTACTACAGATGATAGAAATGAAATCCCAATCGCACTGCTTGATTTTGATGATGATGAATTGCCTGTCGATGATGATGGCTCTATCAAGCTATCGAGGCGCGTTGTTTGTGTTGGACATGATGACAGGCTGGGAGTTTCTCTGTTTGAGGATGGCGTTGGTGATTTAGGAGATGTATGGATTGCAGCTGAAAAATCTCGAAGAGCAACCAATTACATGTATGTGAAGAAATTTGACCTTTGGCTGGAAGTTATTGTAGCCTGGTCCCTTTTTTAATAATCCCGTGCCGGAAGTAATTTGGAATGTGTGTGATTTGCTTAATAAGTTGCTGCAAGTAGGGATATCTATCTATGTAATGTCTGGTTTGCTTTAGTTGCTGCAAGTAGGGATATCTATCTATGTAATGTCTGGTTTGCTTTAGTTGCTGCAAGTAGGGATATCTATCTATGTAATGCTCTATGGTTTTACTTTAGCCATGCTTGTCAATAGGTGTAATGACAACTGGTGATCGATGTTTGTATGAACAAAGTTAGGTTTGTCGTGTGATTCTTAATTCTGTCACTGTTCTTGGGTGATGTTTTTATGTTTTTTTATATAAGACTACACTTTTGTATTTTTAGTTTCAAAAGTACATGTTTTTCTGAAATGTCATGGTGATTTGTGTAACGACACGGTACCCTCCGTTTTGAAATTAATGCTCCCCTCTCTTAATTTCTGTCCAAAATGAAAGTACTGTGGATTGAACACGCATACATGAGCTCCACGGATTGAGAAGCCGCAGCCCCAATCTTTCTATATGCCAAAGAGAGCACTTCGCCCTCTCGCCCTGGATTGAAGGGCATCTACTTTCCCGTGTGTCTGACCCTATTTTTACCTTTCTTGCCTTCCTCCAGCAGTGGTCTACCCTGGTGCGTCATGCGGCCCGAGGGTCTGCAAGCAATTATCGACGCCGCGCCGGTACTCGCCGCGCTGCAGCTCTACAAGATCCGGCTCATCGGGTCATGCAAACGCATCCGCTGCCCCAGGGTGACCAAGCTCGTTCTGGAAGACCTGCACTGGAGGGACAGCGAATCATGCCGAGGCGGCATGGAGCTCCACGCGCCGATGCTACGGAGCTTCAGGTACAGGGGCTTCGTCCGCCTGTTCTTGCTCGAGCCTCCGGCGATCACGGAGATCGACAATAGACCTGCACTTCGTCGACGACAGCGAGCACCAACAACAGAGGCCTGACGAGATCTGCCGCCTCTTCTGGAAGTTTGTGAACACTTCAGCAACGCCAAGACATTGACGCTGAGACTAGTCCATCTCGAGCACATCATCGTGGACGACAAGAAGAGGACGGCTAAGCGTTATACCCTAGGTGGTAATACCATGTTCACCAACCTCCGTCTTCTTGATATGCGAGCGGAGCGGTCTACACGCCTAGACGCAGGGCTGGAGGAGTGGCGTTTGCAACCTTTCTCCGTTGCTGCCCGATGATCCGTGAGCTTCATTTCGAGCTGAGCAGCTCGGATGGTGATCCTGCCAAAAGCGCCTCAATGCATCTCCAAGAAGAAGACTTCCTAGACGAGGAAGGGAAACAAGATTTATGCGAGGCCGTGGATGATTTCATTTTTTTTTGAAAGGAACATATATTAATATACGCATTGCCCTAGTGGCCACACGGATGCACACAGCCAAATAAAAGAGTAAATTCTAACTTTTACCCTCTAATTTGTCATTTGTGACAGTAATTAACCCATTTAACAAATTTTCATCCAAATTACCCCATTTAGTAAAGGTTTTGCCATTTTTTACCTCTCTTAAATATTTAGAGCGTTTTGAGTTTTGACATGTGGGTTTGAGCAGTCAGTTCCATCGCTGAACGCCAACATGTAACTATTTTGCAAGCTTTGTACCGACTTGTTACTCTGCTGTGAAATTTTTTGTGTTCCATACACTCTTTTCAATTTCCAAATCATGTATAGTAGGTAATCTGATTATTTGGGAATACCGATTCATTATCGGCGTCTCACAATTGTTGAATGAAAATATGTTGAGGAAAGGTTACAAAAACGTCTTAATAGTTGGAAAGGTAAATTGTTATCTCTTGATGGAAGACTAGTACTCATAAATTCAGTACTCACTAACATGGTACTGTATATGATCTCGTTCTTCCAATTGCCAAAAGGGGTCTTGACCAAAGTGGATTATTTCCATTCAAGATTTTTTTGGCAAGGGGATAGTGAGAAAAAGAAATATCGACTGGCCAGATGGAATGTGGTTTGCCGCCCGAAGGAATTTGGTGGACTGGGCATACATGATATGCAAGTCAAAAACACTACACTCCTGAGCAAATGGCTTTTTAAACTACTTATAGAAGATGGTATTTGGCAAACCATGTTATGGAGAAAATATGTGGGGTCCAAGGCTGTGTCTCAAGTGGTTTGGAAACCCGGTGATTCACATTTTTGGGCGGGTCTTATGGCCACCAAGAAGCATTTCTTTCGTTTTGGTGCTTTCGAGATTAAGGATGGATCACAGATTAGGTTTTGGGAAGATAGATGGCTTGGCCAATCTACTCTTCGCGAACAATATCTGGCTCTATATTCGATTGTTAGACATAAAGGGGATACAATTTCCACGGTGTTGGAAGACTATCCTCCTAATGTGTCTTTCAGAAGAAGTCTCATCGGTCCTAGACTGGTATCTTGGAATAATCTACTATTACGATTATCCAGGATACAATTATCGGATGGTGTTGATGTGTTCAAATGGAAATTACTAGAAAGTGGTCAATTTTCTGTTGGTTCACTATATAAAGCCTTGATCCAACCTGATATCCCGGTTGATGTTAATGATAATAATAAAATTTGGAATATGAAAATACCCCTTAAGACGAAGATATTCGCTTGGTATTTACGGAAAGGGGTAATTCTAACAAAAGATAATCTTGTAAAGAGAAATTGGCATGGAAGTACACAATGCGTTTTTTGTCATCAAGATGAGACAATTCGCCATTTATTCTTCCATTGTAAATTTGTTCGCTCTATATGGTCATTCATCCAAATAGCTTCTGGTTTATCTCCGCCACGTTCTGTAACCAATGTTTTTGGTAATTGATTGTATGGAATTGTTGATAAGTACAGAACTTTGTTTAGGGTGGGAGCGCTTGCCATTATATGGTCGCTATGGCTATGTAGAAATGACAAGATTTTTAATAACATTGTGTCTTCTCCTCTACAGGTTATCTATCGGGCCACGGCTATCCTCCGTTCATGGAAGATTCTCCAACGTTTCGAGTTCCACGACTTATTTATGGAGGAATGTAGGCGATTGGAGGACACGACGAGGGATATTTTTTTCCAACATGGATGGCCACGTGATTTGAGAATTGATCTGTCTTAGATTCTAGTCATTTATTTTCATAGTGCCTTTGTGTAATATTTGTATACTTTTTTACCTTAGCTCTGTCGGTCGTGTGGCTGTGTGCATCTTGGTTATGCAGAGGCCGGGTGTAAACATTATCTTTAATAAATGCGCCATTTTCAAAAAAAAAAGGTAATCTGATTCAAATTCACGCATGAGTTCACATGTATTGAGATCATCAGGAAATAATACTCCTATACATCGGTGCTAACAACTAACATACACCACCCCCACTAGCTTCACTACATGCATCTAGTCACAATCATCACAATGAACGCTGACATGTAACTGTTTTGCAAGCTTTGTACCGACTTTTTACTCCTCGACGAAGTACACGGCAACAACACGAGGTGCTGAAGTAAGAAGCAACGGCACGAGCAGCGATGGCACGCTTGACAATCAGCTGCATCACCTGCAGCCGCTTAAACATCGGCCACTGCCGTTGTGGCCGCCACTGTCGCTTGAGTACTAGAGGCTGCTGTCGCCGTTATCGTTGATTGAGCACTCAAGGCTATCGCCTCAGCCGTCCGGACTGTAGAAAAAAATGGGAAAAGCGCAAACGTGATACGTGACGTTGTTCTGACGGCGCTAAATGCTTTTAATCTTTAAAAGGGGTAAAAATTGGCAAAAATTGCACTAAATGGGGTAATTTGGATGAAAAGTTATTAAATGAGGTAATTAGTGTCACAAATTCTAATTTAGGGGGTATAAAGTGGAATTTATTCCAAAAAAAAAGAATTATAAAAAAGAAAAGTTCCACTACAGTGACTCATTCATTAAAACAACAGTACTACCACCACCAAGACAGCACCAGAAGTCCAGCTTCTCCAAAAACGACGCCTCCAAGAAAAGAACAGTGCACAAATACCGTCATCGCCCGATCAAAGATCTAGGTTTTCATCCTGAAGAAAGTCCGCGCTTTCAAAACAATACCTTCAACAAGGCCATTGCCAGACACAACCAATTAAAGCCAAACCCTGGATTTTCACCCTGAGAGATAGGACCATGAATCTCACCTGTGCAGTCGCCTCCACTTGCATGTCACTGCTCCAATTCACAAGTCACCTAGCCAATTCCTCATCACCATCCAGACTTAACCACCATTGTTTGTCCTCAGATCTCGGTCTCCATGACTTTCTTCGTCAACACCATGGACGCAGGGCTAGAGGAGTCGCGTTTGCAACCTTTCTCCGTTGCTGCCCAATGATTCGTGAGCTTCGTCTAGAGCTGAGCAGCTCGGATGGTGATCCTGCCAAAAGCGCCTCAATGCATCTCCAAGAAGACTTCCTAGACGAGCAAGGGAAACGAGATTTATGCGAGTCCGTACGTGGATGATTTTATATATGATGAAATCCCCATTTTCTTTGATGGACAAGATGAAGGCCGTTCCTCTCACGCATCCCTACTTAATTTGGGTCAACATTCTTTCGGATTGAAAATTCATACAAGTAGAAACTCATCGTTAAGAAGTATAGCTTATTTGCTCTTTTGTGACAATTAATCATCACTTGGTTCTTGCAATTTATATTCTTGGGTTATCCACAATATATATATATATATATATATATATATATATATATATATATATATATATATATATATATATATATATATATAATGCCGATTGAGCTTGGCCTGGACCGTTGCCCATAGTAGTTCACCACGGGAATCGAGAGGATGTAGTTGTAATGGTGTAAATAGGGCTGCCTTGAACCTGACAACTCGTTGCCACGGGAATCTTACCGCCGTGGTACGCCACAAACAACTCGTTGCCGGCAAAGTTGACTACCTGAAAAGGTCCTTTCGACAATGATCCACTCAGTGCCGCCTGGTTTCAATAGGGCTGCCTTGAACCTGACTGTCTTAACATTACCGTCGACGACACGGAAGATTTTGTACACTAAGGTGCTACCCCACTTGTCAAGCTTCATGCAACCAACGTAACCAAAAATCCAAACTGATGAAAATGGCTAATGCAATTCACTTATATACTTTAAAACCCTCTCTCAAGTGTGTCGGAGAGAAGTCAACACGTGCAACCGGAAAAGAGCGACGGCGCAAAAACTCACGTATGACTGAAGAGGCCTATTCGTGGACACAGAGGGGTCAACAACAATTTTAGGATAAATTGTAAAAACAAGGACTCAAACTCGAGACCTTAGGCTGGTCATAGTGAGGATAACTTGACTAGTAACTAAGAGTCCAAATCACCATTTCTTGTTATGTGGCAATGATTTAATTAAGAGAGAGATAGATTAAGTTACTAGCTATGTTATTGTAACATCACACATACCAAGACAAGTATGTTTATAATCTAATTAATGTGATATTGCATGTTACCACCTCTAAATTATTTTCCACTATGAATGTAGTAACTTAGACTAGTAACATATGCATGTTACTACTCTAAGTTACTCTCCACTTGACCAGCCTTAGGCTTTGATACCATGTCAAGCTTCATGCACTAACCAACGCAACCAAAAATGTGAACTGATGGAAATGACTAATACAATCCACTTATACACTTCAACACCACTGGCCGATATGGTGGGGAAACAGAGGCAGGTGGGTGAATTTTCCGGTGAGGTGTCGTGGAGTCTACGGCGAAAGGTTTTCGACCGTCATGAACCAAAAGGAGGTGCCGTTGGCACTGCACTACCGGTTTCTCCATGGGGGCAGTGGCGAGGCCGGCCTGGCGCGGTAGCTGGCCTTGGAGAAGACGCACCTGAACTTCAAGTGGGTAGATTCTTTCTCCGCCGGTGCTAGGAGCCATGGCAGAAACTGAGTCGTCCTCTGGGACGGCGGGTCACGGGAGTTGCGCCATGGCTTGCTGATAGCGTACGTGGAAGTAGATGAAGTCACCCCACACACGGTTGGAGATCTCGCCGAGCAAGTCCGCCGGGAGGTCTGACCACCGCCTCCCGTCCATGGCGGCGCTGGATCGAGATGGGACATACGTTTGTGGCGGATCAGAGATCAGACAGATATACGACATACGATCGGGAGAATCATGGTAATCCAGGATTTTTTGTTTTTTTGTACACGTGCAAGACGTTTTTTTTGTTTTTTGTTGAGGGACTGCTATACACGCTATCCCCTGACCAATGAGTGATGTTGGTCAGCGATTTCGCTGTGCCATCTGAGTAATCCAGATTTCCAATTCAAAAAAAAAATCATGGTAGTGTTTTTCCGAATCCTATGAGGACCGAGCGACGCTAGCTATTATATGGTCCATATTTGAGTGAAGAGATTAATTGATGGCCACCGCTCTGGTCATGAATATTTTCTACCAAAGGTATTTCCTTCATCACTAGTAACCACAATATTGTATCAACTAAAGGTAGATACATAATATATTTGTTATTTAATGTGTTGCTTATTTTTCTTTCCTTTGTGATAATTATATAAAAATGTAAACAAATCCGAGTCAGAAAACCCAAATATTTAATACCTTAATAACTCCACTTATTAACCTCACAACCAATATAATCTTGCGTATTTTTTGTACTTGAAATTTTTATCTCTTATTCCTTCCGAATAAATAATGGTCACAAACCAAATTGCCAAGAAAAATTGGCGAAAAACATTTAAAACATGTTTATCTCTTTATTCATTCTTCTTTCCAGCTGATGATAAGAATCTGATTTCATGGAGAGGGGGAGATGATCAGTCTTAGATAAAACTGAGCAGTTGGCTTTGCACTCTTTCACTGTCTCGTAGCAAGCCAGATTGGTTGTACAACAGTAGTAGTTATGTTTGTCTAGGTTGCAGCTTGGGATAGTGTCACGTTTGACGTAAGCTACTTCAGCCTCCTTGTCGGCACCTATGCCTCTACCTACAGAATTATAGACATACACATATCAGTAGTATTCAGTACTAATCAATGAATCCCGAGAAAAACACAGGAAGTATTCAGAACAGGTACGATTGAGCAGAGAATATCTCACGTTCAGGCATCCGGTGTCACTTACATTGACCATGAACAGCGAAGCATGCGATAAGAGCAAGGAACAATACTACATGGACACGCTTCGTGAACTCCCTCTCGCCCATATCTTTTTTGGCGATCGATCGCATACAAATGCAATACTCTCTTCGATTCAGAAATAATATATAGCTTTTGTTTTCAAATGTTGTGCTTCCTGATTGATGGTCTTATATGGACCATATCACCATATATATAGGCAGAAGGATAAGATGCATATAGAAAGATGGACGCTATAGAGGTGGCAGAAATTGATTATGACCAGGCTGGCCATGAATTATTACTCCATTTCTTAGTTGTTCATGCATATTAATTTTCTTCCAAAGTATTATTGCTTTTGTTAACTATATTATGCAAATAAGAATTAACTAAAAATAAACAGGTTCCTTTTTATAGCATATTAAACATGTGCCTACTACCGAAATCACTAAAAAAAGAGAAATCTTTCCAAAGGCATGCACTATCGTTTCGCCAAGTGTCGTGTTCTCCTTTTCTATGGACTGTTGTTTCACAAAGTGTCACCTTCTCATTCGCGTGGTCACATGTTGGTCGTTTTCATGTTCCCTGAGTATCGCAACGAGAAGCCAAGTGGTATTATGATGATTTTTCCATTTTACTTTTAAAACCAAATTTTCAAAACAAAATATCTTGAGAATTGTTTGTACAAATTACACATGTCCTCACTTTTGAAATTCTCGCGCATATCATGGCCGGCAACAACCTACGGCTAGGGTATCCGTCGCGCTCGTCTCCGTGCTTCTCGCGGAGCCGGATGGGGTCGAGCTCCTGGATGCCGAGGATGATGGCCATGAATTATTACTCCATTTCTTTCAAAGTTTGTTGTTCATGCATATTAATTTTATTCCAAAGTATTATTGCTTTTGTTAACTATGTTATACAAATAAAAATTAACTGAAAATAAACAGGTTCCTTTTTATAGCATATGAAACATGTGCCTACTACCGAAATCACTAAAAAAGGAAAAATCTTTCAAAAGGCATGCACTATCGTCTCGCCAAGTGTCGTGTTCTCCTTTTCTATGAACCGTGGTTTCACAAAGTGCCACCTTCTCACTCACGTGGTCACATGTTGGTTGTTTGCATGTTCACCGAGTATCGCAACGAGAAGACAAATGGTATTACGATGATTTTCCATTTTACTTTTAAAACCAAATTTTCAAAACAAAATATCTTGAAAATTGTTTATACAAATTACGCATGTTCTCACTTTTGAAATTCTCGCGCATATCACGGCCGGCAACAACCTACGGCTAGGGTATCCGCCACGCTCGCCTCCGTCCTTCTCGCGGCGCCGGATGGGGTCGTTCTCCTAGATGCCGAGGAAGATGGCCGGCGCATCGTCCTCCTCGTCGGTGTTGGTCGAACGCTTGTCTGGCTCGACTACCGACTCCATCCCGCCATGCAACAGGGCGTCGCTCCTGCCAATGAATCCGGAGCCGGAGTCTTCGCCACGCTCGGCGCCGCGCACGCGTTCACACGTGTTCACGTGGGCTCATCATAAACTAGTGTCACGCTCCATCGCCGCCGTGCGACCATCTCTTTCTTGTCAGGCCGACGAAGGATCCTGGCACGCCTAAGAGGCGGAGTGGTCCTTGCCGGATGTCGAGGATGAATTTCTCCTCAATATGGGCATGGATGCGTCGCTTAACAATGTCCTGCCGATAAAGGGCTTCACTGTGGCACCCCCGGATTTACGGTCCGAGAATACCCGTTATGCCTGCAATTCACGTTCCCATGATCAGTGAGCCGTGACCATAACCGACAAGTATCATTACAACATCAATAATTAACGAATACAAGTACTTACATTTATGCCATTATGGCGATACAACATCAATAGCGGAAGTATTCAAGCGCAGAGCCCATGTCCTGCCTTAGCCTACAGACGACTGACTGGGAAGACGGCCTAGCTCGCATAGACGTCAGCAACTCCATTATTCCTCTTGCTTCTGAAAAGTCTGGCCAAGTAAATAGCCAGGGACAATGCCGGTGAGTACTTTGAATGTACTCGCAAACCACCTTAAGAAGATAGTAGTAAAAGGTATGCAATATGGCTGTGGTAGGATGGCTCCAAGAGAGGTTATTTTATAAACTAGTTTCTCTGGTAGATATAGCATGTCTCTATATCCTTGTTGAAAACTTTTGTAAAACATTTTGGAAACCTTTTTGAAAAGTTTTAGGAAATCACTAGGATTGGGTCACCCATTTGTTTTTCCTTCCGGTCATCTCATGACCAAACTCCTTCTTTTTCCGACCATCCCATGGTCAAAACATTTTAAAGCCATTGCTCTTCCGAAGTCCTTTTTTTAAATCAAAACCATCACCCCCGTACAGCAGCCATCACAACCGTCCATGACCGAGGACTCGGCTATTCAAATAGATTTACACTCTCCAGAGGTTGTACATTGTACCCACACCATCCAATTACCCGTCCCTGATCTACACCTATCATGGGTCGAATAACCGGTCAAGACATTTCGAATGCCCTCTCCCTTACAAGTGCCTACCCTATGAGGTTAATCCCCTCAAAACCGGGACGCCCTATATAGTCTCAAGCCAACCAGAGCGCGTTTTGCACCCCGCAGGGTGTGCGCTTTCAATTAGGAGTTCATAGTAACGTCTGGCCGCCATTTAGACGGTATTTACCTTTCCTAGACCGATGTTTCATATGGGCCTTTACAGGGGAAAGCCCAGCCTCCGAAAATTTGTTCTTCCCCGTAGTAGTTTGAGACACCTATACCGGATTAGACAAACTTCCAGCCCAGCCCTGTCAACACCCGGATTTTTAATCCCAGATGCCTGTTATGCCATACATCGCAATCCCAGGATTACCATTTTTGCGAGACATAACAGAATTGGATACCACAGTACATCATCCATTACAACCCATACATAAGGTCTTACACAAATAAGGATCTCATGATCCAGTTCTTAATACAACTCAAGCAGCGGAAATACGTAATAATAAAGGTAGCGTAGGAGAAGCTCCATCTTCGGGGTCACATGCAATGCTGACAATGGGAGATGATCCTAGTTGTCGTAACCTTCCTAGGGTCCATCATCCTGGTACTCCTCTTCATAGTCTGGCCACGAGAATAGCCAGGGACAAAGCCATGAGTACTCTTTAAGTACTCGCAAACTAATACTAACAAGTGAAGGGGGTTGTTGTAGTAGGACACTAAGCTCTAGGGTTGTTTACAAAAAGCCAAATTTACCTCTAATAAGTTCAGAAGCAAGAGAAGGTAGTCGAAATTTTATAACACCTAACTGGGAACTTGCATTTCATAACACAACTCTGTTGTGGTCAAGTCAAAATCTCAATTCACTTCACAAGTCATTTTGAAAACATCTGACGGGGGAACAGTATGGCCACTCTAACTGTCCATAACCGTGGACGCGGCTATTCGAATAGTTTGACACTCTATAGAGATTGTACACTTTCACCACAACATTCGATACATTCGTCAGGAACAAATCCTGAATTCACCATACTCAGTATGCGGATAATCAGTCCTAACCTTTCAATTACACGCCCTAGTATAGGCACCTCTCCTGTGAGTTTGGCCTCCCAACCATGACCAACTATCATCTTGGGTACTGCACATGTGGACAATCTTCACAAGGTAGCCTCAGCTCAGACCTTGGCCGTGAGGGAACCCATACTAAGGTATATAAGTTTTCAGTCAAGCCCGACCCAATTTTTGGGTATTATGGTTGTACGGTAAAAGTGGAATGGTATCGCATCCAGACAACCATCAGTTTTATAAAGGGCTAAGGCTCATGCCTCAACATTTTCATCACCAAAATCATCTGGTGTTCGGAAACACATGTCAAAACATCTTAGTAGAATGACTCATCATTCTAAGGTTTTCATAACCATTTTCCACCAACTATTTCCATCTAAAGTTGATCAAGTTTTATTCTTAGCACTAGCATCTACAAGTGGGGTAAGTACTAATAGGGGTGGTAAACAAGTGGGGATTAATTGAGTTCAATCTCATGCCTTAGGATGACATCAAGATTATATAGCTTAGGCCAAATTTAATGCTCTTTATGCAACCTTCAATTATCTTCCTAGAATCTACGAGTCACTTAAATGAACTCTAAGAAATAGCTTTGATAAAGAAATAAAGTAGAAAGCTTGCAAGTAAAACTAGGAGTGGGTTATCAAGTGAAGATAATCACATATGCTTAAGGCATATAGTTGGCATAGTAACAAGCAAGTATCTGTTTGCATAGGTCAACTTGATTAGTAAGGCTTGCTAAAGTAGGGTATCTTACAAGTGTTAGCTTTCCTTGTGCAGAGCAGTGGTTGAAGTTCTCATTGGCTTCTTCTTCGTAGTATCCTCCTTCCTCCTCATATCCTTGGTCGGTACTAGCGTCTATAAATAAACAGAGGTACACAATCACCAAACAATACTTAACTACTTTCAATCATCACACAAAAGGGTTCTATAGAGGATCTAGCATCATCACTAACATTCAAGATTAAAGCATTTGTCTTATTTATTTTATTTTGAGAAAAGTAATTTCTACTCATGAAAAACTACTTAAGATTTAATATTCTCCAAACCAAACATGGGATCATGTTGACACATGTCATCACCATATATTTTAGTACATGGGAATGTGATTTAAAGTGGTGTCACAATTTAATAAGGTTTAACCTTTTATTTTAAATAAATAAAGTGACTAGAAATGCCTATGTGGCATTCTTTAATTACTTGAACATTATTTCTGTAAGTAAACCCAAATATTTTTATATATTTTGAAAGGTATGATCAAATATGATTTTTGAGAGTTGGAATCAACTCAAAAGCTATTATGGTTTAAATTTGAAAAATGTTTGAATGCAGAAAAGGTTCTGTCTTGTTATTTTTACCAAGGTTGATCTACAGATCCAAATGATTTGAATCCAACGGGCTTGGATTAAGCATTTCAATATATTTCTAACAAAATTGGTTTCATGCAATTTGGTTTACTGAATCGAGCTGAGTTGATTTTTGAAACTAGGTACAGAACTGAGTTTGAATCTAAATAGAAAAATCTAAATTTAATCGAGTGGGCTGCGCGGGAAGGTTTAATGGGCCGGCCCAGTGTCACTCCACAGCGCGGGGCTCAGCTGACAGGGGGGTTCCACCAGTCAGTGGCTCATAACACGCGAAGCGGTACGGGGCGATCTCGGCCACACGATCTAAGTCTAATCGAACGGCTATGGCTCATCGTCCACGTCGGGCAGCGCCGGCGAGACAGAACTCTAACGCGGCAGGTGGGGGTCGTGGGAGGCTCACCGGGGCTCAAGCGAGGGTCGGCGATGCGGGCAAACGAAAGAGTCGACGACGATGATCCTCCTGGTACCGATAGCTCCTCCTGGGGCAGCTCCAATCGATGTCTTCCTTCTTCTCCAGCAGCGGCGAGCTCAGGCCAAATTCTAGCGATGCGCTGCTCGCCTTGCTCCGGGAGTGAGGTGGGATTATTCTGGGTGAGAGGGGATTGGAATGGTGTGAAGAATTCGAGCGGGGGATGCCTCTATTTATAGTGGCGAGAGGGGACCAACGGGCGCAGGCTGAGCTCGTCGTGGTCGACGGCACAGAGGGCTATCGGCGTGGGCGACGGTAGGGGGCAGTGCTGTGCTCCCTGGCGAAGCTTATCGGCGTGGTGGAGAGGCATGGGGCGGTGCTGATTGGTCGGAACGCTTCGGCGCTCTGAGCGTGCCCGACGGGTTTTTTGATGGCGCACAGCGCACGTGGTCCGCGCGGCGGCAAATGGGCGTGTCTGCGGGGTTGCTGGGGCGGTGGTGATCACGCGTTCACGCGGCGAGGGCGGCGCGCGGTCTGTGGGCGTGTGTCGAGGGTGGCGCACTGGCGTGCTCTCCGCATGCTCGCAGAGAGGCTTGGCATGGCTTGGGTGTGTGGTCCAATGGCTGGCATTGCTCGAGGCTGGGACAGGGAGTGGCGGTGGGGTGCTGGCTAGCTCCCAAACAAGGTTGGCGAGGGTAGTGTGGCCTCTAGCTCGCCGGTGACAACGGGGTGGCAAGTTTGCTCTCGGCATGTTCACCATTGATGGCTAGGCTTGCTTACAGTGATGCTAAGGATAGTTAAAGGAGCTAGATGATATACTAAGGGTGTTGTGAGCTAGAGAGGGAACCAATTAGGCCCAAAACACTATTAAAAACAGTGAATTTGATTTGGTTTAAATTTGCCTGCCAAGTGCTTGATGAAATGGCCGCAAGAACTTAAGTTTTGAATTTTGAAAAGATTTTTGGTGGGTATGCTAGGCATGTGTTCAGGATTATGTGGATGCTTGGGTTTTGAAAATTGAGCTTGTTTGAGTGGTTTTTGAAAAAGTGGGATCTTCCCATATGAAATAGATTCAATTTTAAACTATCATTTAAACTAAGCATTTAAATGTTTTTGGATGATCACAAAGTGGGCCTTGGTACCTTGTTATGAGTACTATCTAGGGGTGCAAAGATCCATACAAGTTTCTGTTCAGTTCTGAAAGTTAGAGACAACTAAAGTAGGCATGAGAGTTAATTTGGCCAAAGTGACCATTCACTTAGTTTATTTGTTTTGGCTTGTTTGTCTTTGGGAAAAGTTTGGGGATTGTTTAGATGATGTTTATTTCACCTAAGAATCATTTTACAAGCAAAGAAACACAGAACCAAGGCAATTCAAAAGAATCCAAATTTTAATACACACACACATGCATGCTTTCCTATTTTTAAATGGAAAAGTTTTTGTTAACCCTAATTTTGATGATTAGAGTTTGATGATTCTAGTTTAATATTTTTGGGATGTTACAAACCTTCCCCCCTTAAAAAAAATCTCATCCTGAGATTTGAAAAAGGACGAAAAAGATTACCTAGGATTTGAAGAGATCGGGAAACTCCGTCCTGATGTGATCTTCGCGCTCCCAGGTAGCTTCCTCTTCTGTGTGGTTGCTCCACTGAATCTTGAGAAACTTGATGCTTCAGGTTCGGGTAGTTCTGAAGGATTCTTCCAATATACGGATGGGCAGTTCAGGATAGGTCAGGTCATCATTGATCTCTATGGTTTGGTGATCGATATTCCGGAACACTTCCGTCTTATCTGGAACTTTGAGGCACTTGCGAAGTAATGAGATATGGAACACATTGTGCACGGCTGACATCTCTTCGGGCAGTTACAATTGATACGACACTTCTCCTCGACGGTTCAGAATCTTGAAAGGTCTGATATATCTGGGGGCTAACTTTCCTTTCAGTTGGAAACGCTGCATTCCTTTCAATGGCGACAGTTTCAGATACACAAAATCTCCTATGTTGAAGGCGAGGTCTCGACGTCTCTTGTCGGCGTTACTCTTCATTCTGGACTGGGCTGTCTTGAGGTGCTCATGAATCTTGTGAACCTTCTCTTCTGCTTCTCGTAGGATGTCGTGTCCAAAAATCTGACTCTCCTACTTCCGACCAGTTCAAAGGGGTGCAACACTTCCTTCCGTACATGAATTCAAATGGGGCCATTTGCAAACTAGCTTGATAACTGTTGTTGTATGAAAATTCTGCAAACGGCAGACAGTCTTCCCACTTAGATCCATATTCTAACACACATGCTCTTAGCATATCTTCGAGTATTTGATTTACTCGCTCCGTTTTTCCATCCGTCTGAGGGTGATACGCGGTGCTGAAATCGAGTCGGGTTCCTAAACCTTCTTGGACTTTCTTCCAGAATCTCGAGGTAAACTGAGTTCCTCGATCCGATACGATGTTCTTGGGGACTCCATGCAAACTAACGATTCTAGCGATGTATAACTCCTCTAGCTTCGAACTCTGATATGTGGTCTTGACGGGTAAGAAATGGGCAACTTTGGACAATCTGTCCACTATGACCCAGATAGAGTCATTTCCCCTACTAGAAGTAGGCAATCCGGTGATAAAGTCCATTCCAACGGAATCCCATTTCCATTCCGGAATCTGCAATGGTTGCAACAATCCAGCGGGTCTTTGATGTCCTGCCTTAACTCGCTGAGCTATATCACACTTGGCGATATAGCTTCCGATTTCTCTCTTCATCTTATGCCACCAAAATTGCTCCTTCAAATCTTGATACATCTTCGTTCCTCCGGGGTGGATAGAATAAAGAGTATCATGAGCTTCCTTCAGAATCACTTCTTTCAACTCAGAATCTGCTGGTACACAAAGGCGTCCTTTGTACCACATAACTCCTTCTTCGTCTTCGGTGAATCCGGGTACTTTGCCTGTACCGATACGACGCTTGATTCCATCGATACTAGCATTTCCTTTCTATGCCTCTTTGATCTGGCTGATCAAAGTGGGTTGAAGTTCTATGCTAGCCAAAAATCCTTCACTTACTAATTCCATTCGAAAATCTTCCATCTCTTTGTGCAAGCTTGGTTGCTTCTTCAAAATCATGGAGTTCAAGCGGCACGGCAATCTGCTAAGGGCATCTGCTACCACATTGGCTTTACCGGGGTGATAATGAATGTCCAGGTCGTAATCCTTGATTAGCTCAATCCATCTTCTCTGTCTCATATTCAGCTCCTTCTGAGTGAATATATACTTCAGGCTCTTGTGGTCCAAATAAATCTCACAACGGTTTCCCATCAGGTAATGCCTCCATGTCTTCAGGGCTAGAACTACAGCTGCGAGTTCGAGGTCATGGGTTGGGTAATTCTGCTCATGTTGTTTCAGTTGTCGGGATAGATAGTATATAACTTTGCCTTCTTGCATTAGCACACATCCAAGACCGATCTTGGATGCATCACAATACACGTCGAAGGGCTTCGTGATATCCGGCATGATTAAGATTGGGGCTGAAATCAATCTCCTCTTAAGTTCTTGAAAACTCGCTTCACAGTTGTCTGTCCATTCAAACTTCTTGTCCTTCTTCAGCAATTGGGTCATGGGTCTGGCGATACTCGAGAATCCTTCTACGAACTTGTGGTAATATCCCGCTAATCCGAGAAATGCACGAACTTGGGTTTGAGTGGTTGGGGCTTGCCAATCTTCGACATCTTTTACTTTTGCAGGGTCAACGGCAATTCCTCCGGCTGATACAATGTGGCCGAGGAATCCTACCTCCTGTAACCAGAATTCACATTTGCTAAACTTGGCATACAACTGATGCTCTCTAAGGGTTCCAAGAATGGTCCTCAGGTGTAGCTCATGTTCTTCTTCTGATTTGGAATAAATTAGAATGTCATCGATGAAAACAATGACAAACTTATCCAGGAAGTCCATAAAAATCTTATTCATGAGATTCATGAAATAAGCGGGGGCATTGGTTAATCCAAAAGACATGACAATATACTCGTATAATCCATATCTAGTGGTAAAGTAGTCTTGGGAATATCCTCTGTGCGAATCTTGAGTTGATGATAGCCAGTTCTAAGATCAATCTTAGAAAACACTTTGGCACCGGTCAACTGATCAAACAAACCTTCTATCTTGGGTAATAGGTATTTGTTCTTGATAGTGACATCATTCAACTTCCGGTAGTCTGTACACAAATGGTTACCTCCATCCTTCCTGTGCACGAACAAGACAGGTGATCTCCATGGTGACGCACTTGGTTGAATCAATCCAATTTCCAACATGGCATCCAGTTGCTTCTTCAGTTCTGCTAGTTCAGACGGGTTCATACTATATGGTCTCTGGGCTATGGGTCCTGTTCCGAGGATTAGTTCAATGATAAACTCGATATCTCGATCTGGGGGCATACCGGGCAAAACATCTGGAAATACATCAGGGTATTCACAGACTATCCGGACTTGGTCAATGGTAGGTTGGGCTATACTCTTGTTGCACTTGCATTGGCGAGGTAAGGTTTCAGATATATGCTCGACTAATATTCCCGTGGTACTGGTCATGGTTATGGCTTTCTTGGCACCTTCAATCAATCCTTTATGTTTGGACATCCAATCCATTCCTAGTACTACTTCCAAACCTTTAGTTCCGAGTACTATCATATTAGCATAAAATTCTATGCCATGGATTCGGATAGGGACGACTTTGCAAATTTGCCTAGCTTTGGTGGTTGAACCGGGGATTTGAACAATCATAACATGCTTCAGTTTGGTTGGTTGAATCTTACTAGTGCATGCAAATTCTTCGGTGACAAATGAGTGCGATGCACCAGAATCAAACAACACTCTAGCGAGTACTGAATTAATAGAAAACATACCCAACACGACGTCTGGCGCTTCCTGGGCATCTTCAGCATGCATGAGAAAAAGACGGCCGTTGCGGTTGAGCGAATTCCCTGGGGCAAACCTTCTTCCTGGATGAACACGACGCTGCTGCTGAGCTGGGGCATTTGCATTGGGGGCTGCGACATTCTTCTTGGGGCACTCATTGGAGTAGTGACCCTTATTTCCATAGTCATAACAAGTCACTTGTGACTTGTCCTTTGCTACAATAGGCACAACATTGCTTCCATTCCTCGGGCCAGTGTTGGTGTTGGCGGCAGCATTGTTGTTGTTGAACTTGGGTGGGGCACGGTTGAAATTGCTAGAGTTGCCGGGGTTGTTGTGATTTCCTCTGGGCCTTGGGTTTCCACGGTTGGGATAGGTCGGACGGTTCATTGGGGGTCTGTTGGTTCTCGGGGCAAATCCTGGAGATGGGTTAGGGCGATACTTTGGGGTCTGATGGGTTCCTGGCTGATGCATCATGCGACGCTTGCGGTTCTCATTGGCTTGGTTGATCTTTCCTTCCATCTGGATGGCAGAGTCAACAAGGGCTTCAATATCAGCAAAGGGGATATTGACCAACATAGTCTGCATCTCATCATGCAGACCATTCAAGAATCTATCTTTCTTCTTGGCTTCGGTGTCGATCTCATCCGGGGCATACCTAGCTAATGACAAAAATTTGTCACGGCATTCCACTACGGTCATCCGTCCTTGCTTCAGTTCTCTGAACTCATCTCTCATTCTCTTGATCAAACCCGGTGGCACATGGGTTCTGATGACTTGACCTTGAATTCTTCCCAGGTCATCATCTGTCCTCCGGTCATTGCACGAACACTGTTCCACCATGCTCTTGCATCTCCGGCTAGATAGTGGGTGGCGAACAGAACTTTCTCGTTAGCTTCCACTCCGGCGACTTCCAGGTTGTTTTCCATGGTTTGCAGCCAATCGTCTGCATCTAAGGGCTCTTCCGACTTAGTGAAAATAGGTGGGTTGGTATTCTGGAAATTATTGAGCTTAGATCCATGGTTGTCCTGATTTCCTTGGCCTTGATTGTTGTGGGCCAGCTGAGCTATCTGCTGAAGGGTGGCTAGGTTGGCTTGAAGTTCTGCTCTTTCAGCTTCGCGGTCCGAAACCAACATTTGAAGGATCTGCAACATCGGGTCCGGGGATGAACCCCTTCCTCCGCGTGGCATCTGAAGATTGAGATAGATCATGAGAAAAGAGGGAAATTTCTACTGTTCAGGGACTTTGAAAAGTTTTTTTTAGAGTTTGACTCAGATTTTCTAGCAACTTTCTTTTCATTCATTCATTCATAGCACACGATACAAACACACACCACAACAAAGGTAAACAAATGGTTTTAAGAACCATTCTGGAAACTACGATAAAGTGGGACCGAATACAACTCACTACGCTAGTGCTCAAGTGCTACTACTCCTCAGAGTCGGTATAGTCGTCATCCTCATCATCCTCGTCGTCATCGATGAAGGCGAAATCATCCTCATCAGTGAAGAAGTCCATAGCCTGATCCTCCAGAAAATCATCGTCATCGCTGACATAGGAGTAGGGGTCTCCACGAAGATCTTCTCCGGCATTCTCCCTTTCCTCCAACTGCATGTCTCTCTCGTGGATGGTTTCCTCCAAATCCGAGATACGGTGGCAAAGACGGGCAATGATGCGCTCCTTCTTGTCGAGCTGACGGCGGCGAGACTTGCGATCCTTTGCTAGCATGGCGATGGTCTGGTCCTTCGTCTTAGGATGATGGCGGACTTGTGGTTGGAGTAGTCACGGCAATTGTCCAATTCCTGCTGACGATCGTACATCATGAAGCTAAGGTGGTCCAATTGGGTCTTTAGCTTGTGGTGGTATGGGGCTTCCAGTGGCTGTCCATTAGCATCACGCCTTGGACAAAACTCAAAGCGGGTTCCCTTAATCTGGTTGATACTCTGCCCACACAGACGGGCAAGAGCATCCTGCATGGCCCTGGCAAGTCCATCGAGCCAGTTGTTCTCTCTTAAGGTGAACTGAATTCCCTCGGTAGTGTGAGGTTCAATCTCCCCTCGGAGACTTGCAACTATTAGCCACTGCAGATCTTCTCCTCCTTGATCATTGAGCTAAGCTCCGTAGAACTCGGGGTGCGGACGCTCCAGAAGTTCCGAAAGCTGGTCCAAATCCCGCTCAAAGATAAGGTCTCCTCCATTCCTCAACTGATAAAATTTGCTGTACTTCACGTCCATCTATTAAGAATATAGGATGAGTAAGTTAGTAGAGTGATCAAGTGTGTCAAATTTTAGGTATTTTGCAAGAGTTTTTGAGGAACATGAATTTTCATGAAAGAATCAAGGTGGTAAGAATCGGAATAAGTTTTTGTAAATATTTGCTTCCTTTGGTTTCGAAACTAAGTTTTTGATTCAAACGTCCAGTCTACCTAGGGTCTCCTGTGGTCACGATGGATCTGATACCAACTTGTCAACACCCGGATTTTTAATCCCAGATGCCTGTTATGCCATACATCGCAATCCCAGGATTACCATTTTTGTGAGACATAACAGAATTGGATACCACAGTACATCATCCATTACAACCCATACATAAGGTCTTACACAAATAAGGATCTCATGATCCATTTCTTAATACAACTCAAGCAGCGGAAATACGTAATAATAAAGGTAGCGTAGGCGAAGCTCCATCTTCGGGGTCACATGCAATACTGACGATGGGAGATGATCCTAGTTGTCGTAACCTTCCTGGGGTCCATCATCCTGGTACTCCTCTTCATAGTCTGGCCACGAGAATAGCCAGGGACAAAGCCATGAGTACTCTTTAAGTACTCGCAAACTAATACTAACAAGTGAAGGGGGTTGTTGTAGTAGGACACTAAGCTCTAGGGTTGTTTTGCAAAAATCCAGATTTACCTCTACTAAGTTCAGAAGCAAGAGAAGGTAGTCGAAATTTTATAACACCTAAGTGGGAACTTGCATTTCATAACACAACCCTGTTGTGGTCAAGTCAAAATCTCAATTCACTTCACAAGTCATTTTGAAAACATCTGACGCGGGGACAGTATGGCCACTCCAACTGTCCATAACCACGGACGCGGCTATTCGAATAGTTTGACACTCTGTTGAGATTGTGCACTTTCACCACAACATTCGATACATCCGTCAGGAACAAATCCTGAATTCACCATACTCAGTATGCGGATAATCAATCCTAACCTTTCAATTACACGCCCTAGTATAGGCACCTCTCCTGTGAGTTTGGCCTCCCAACCATGACCAACTGTCATCTTGGGTACTGCACAGGTGGACAATCTTCACAAGGTAGCCTCAGCTCAGACCTTGGCCGTGAGGGAACCCATACTAAGGTATATAAGTTTCCAGTCAAGCCCTACCCAATTTTCGGGTATTATGGTTGTACGGTAAAATTGGAATGGTATCGCATCCAGACAACCATCAGTTTTATAAAGGGCTAAGGCTCATGCCTCAACATTTTCATCACCAAAATCATCTGGTGTTAGGAAACACATGTCAAAACATCTCAGTAGAATGACTCATCATTCTAAGGTTTTCATAACCATTTTCCACCAAGTATTCCCATCTAAAGTTGATCAAGTTTTATGCTTAGCACTAGCATCTACAAGTGGGGTAAGTACTAATGAGGGGTGGTAAACAAGTGGGGATTAATTGAGTTCAATCTCATGCCGTAGGATGACATCAAGATTATCTAGCTTAGGCCAAATTTAATGCTCTTTATGCAACCTTCAATTATCTTCCTAGAATCTATGAGTCACTTAAATAAACTCTAAGAAATAGCTTTGATAAAGAAATAAAGTAGAAAGCTTGCAAGTAAAACTAGGATTGGGTTATCAAGTGAAGATAATCACATATGCTTAAGGCATATAGTTGGCATAGTAACAAGCAAGTATCTGCTTGCATAGGTCAACTTGATTAGTAAGGCTTGCTAAAGTAGGGTATCTTGCAAGTGTTAGCTTGCCTTGTGTAGAGCAGTGGTTGAAGTTCTCATCGGCTTATTCTTCGTAGTATCCTCCTTCCTCCTCGTATCCTTGGTCGGTACTAGCGTCTATAAATAAATACAAGGTACACAATCACCAAACAATACTTAACTACTTTCAATCATCACACAAAAGGGTTCTATAGAGGATCTAGCATCATCACTAACATTCAAGATTAAAGCATTTGTCTTATTTATTTTATTTTGAGAAAAGTAATTTCTACTCATTGAAAAACTACTTAAGATTTAATATTCTCCAAACCAAACATGGGATCATGTTGACACATGTCATCACCACATATTTCAGTACATGGGAATGTGATTTAAAGTGGTGTCACAATTTAATAAGGTTTAACCTTTTATTTTAAATAAATAAAGTGACTAGAAATGCCTATGTGGCATTCTTTAATTACTTGAACATTATTTCTATAAGTAAACCCAAATATTTTTATATATTCTGAAAGGTATGATCAAATATGATTTTTGAGAGTTGGAATCAACTCAAAAGCTATTATGGTTTAAATTTGAAAAATGTTTGAATGCAGAAAAGGTTCTGTCTTGTTATTTTTACCAAGGTTGATCTAAAGATCCAATTGATTTGAGTCCAATGGGCTTGGATTAAGCATTTCAATATCTTTCTAACAAAATTGGTTTCATACAATTTGGTTCAATGAATCGAGCTAGGTTGATTTTTGAAACTAGGTATAGAACTGAGTTTGAATCTAAATAGAAAAATCTAAATTCAAACGAGTGGGCTACGCGGGAAGGTTTAATGGGCCGGACCAGTGTCACTCCACAGCGCGGGGCTCAGCTGACAGGGGTTTCCACCAGTCAGTGGCTCATAACACACGAAGCGGTACGGGGTGATCTCGACCACTCGATCTAAGTCTAATCGAACGGCTACCGCTCATCGTCCACGTCGGGCAGCGCCGACGAGACAGAACCCTAACGCGGCAGGTGGGGGTCGTGGGAGGCTCACCGGGGCTCAGGCGAGGGTCGGCGATGCGGGCAAACGAAAGAGTCGATGACGGCGATCCTCCTGGTACCGGCAACTCCTCCTAGGGCGGCTCCAATCGATGGCTTCCTTCTTCTCCAGCAGCGACGAGCTCCGGCCAAATTCCGGTGATGCGCTGGTCACCTTGCTCCGGGAGTGAGGTGGGGTGGTTCTGGGTGAGAGGGGAGTGGAATGGTGTGAATAATTCGAGCGGGGGAGGCCTCGATTTATAGTGGCGAGAGGGGACCGACGGGCGCGGGCTGAGCTCGTCGTGGTGGACGGCATAGAGGGCTATCGGCGTGGGCGACGGTAGGGGCGGTGTTGTGCTCCCTGGTGAAGCTTATCGGCGTGGTGGAGAGGCGTGGGGCGGTGCTGATTGGTCGGAACACTTCGACGCTCTGAGCGTGCCCGACGGGGGTTTTGATGGTGCACAACACGCATGGTCCGTGCGGCGGCGAACGGGCGTGTCTGCGGGGTTGCTGGGGCGGTGGTGATCACGCATGCACACGACGAGGGCGGCGCGTGGTATGTGGGCACGTGTCGAGGGTGGCACACTGGCGCGCTCTCGGCATGCTCGCAGAGAGGCTTGGCATGGCTTCGGCGTGTGGTCCAGTGGCTGGCATTGCTCGAGGCTGGGACAGGGAGTGGCGGTGGGGTGCTGGCTTGCTCCCAGACAAGGTTGGCGAGGCTAGTGTGGCCTCTAGCTCGCCGGCGACAATGGGGTGGCAAGTTTGCTCTCGGCCTGTTCACCATTGATGGCTAGGCTTGCTTATAGTGATGCTAAGGATAGTTAAAGGAGCTAGATGATCTACTAAGGGTGCTGTGAGCCAGAGAGGGAACCAGTTAGGCCCAAAATACTATTAAAACAGTGAATTTTATTTGGTTTAAATTTGCCTGCCAAGTGTTTGATGAAATGGCCGCAAGAACTTAAGTTTTGAATTTTGAAAAGATTTTTGGTGGGTGTGCTAGGCATGTGTTGAGGATTCTGTGGATGCTTGGGTTTTGAAAATTGATCTTGTTTGAGTGGTTTTTGAAAAAGTGGGATCTTCCCATATGAAATAGATTCAATTTTAAACTGTCATTTAAACTAAGCATTTAAATGTTTTTGGATGATCACAAAGTGGGCCTTGGTATCTTGTTATGAGTACTATCAAGGGGTGCAAAGATCCATACAAGTTTCTGTTAAGTTCTGAAAGTTAGAGGCAGCTAAAGTAGGCATGAGAGTTAATTTGGCCAAAGTGACCATTCACTTAGTTTATTTGTTTTGACTTGTTTGTCTTTGGGAAAAGTTTGGGGGTTGTTTAGATGATGTTTATTTCACCTAAGAATCATTTTACAAGCAAAGAAACACAGAACCAAGGAAATTCAAAAGAATGCAAATTTTAATACATACACATGCATGCTTTCTTATTTTTAAATGGAAAAGGTTTTGTTAACCCTAATTTTGATGATTAGAGTTTGATGATTCTAGTTTAATATTTTTGGGATGTTACAAGCCCCATCCCATTCTAGAGTAATGTGGTTGCACGGGTTAATTGCTCAAGCATTAGGAACTGTACAGCCGGGCATGTTTTCGTAAACATTTTTCCTCCATATTTTGTCCACCTTTTTGTAAAACAAAACCCTTCTCATTTTCCAAAACACTCGGTAGGTGATGATGCTCGACGCGGCATTCGTTGGTAACCCCAAGCGTAGGGTGTGAAGATCAAGCAGCAAGTTTTCCCTCAGTTGAGACCGAGGTTATCGAACCAGAAGGAGGAAGGAAACATCACACAAGTGTTGCAAGCAACGCGGAGACCTGCACAACAAAAACTCAAGACTTTGCCGCAACGAATCAGTGAGGTTGTCAAGCTCACCGGTTTGCTGTAACAAAGGATTAAACATATGGTGTGGAAGGTAATGGTTTGCAGCAAGTAAACAAGTAATAGTGGAAGATGTATCAATGGTAAAGATTGGACCGGGGTCCATAGTTCACTATAGGTGCTCTCCTTAGATAAACAACATGGCATGAAGGGTAAACAAATTTCAGCAGGGCAATTGACAGGAACTGATCAAGGCATAACAATGCAATTACTAGTCAAAAAGATCCTATGAGATTCGATTGGGAAATACAACAAGATACATAGACCGCCATCCAACTGCATCTATGACTAGAAGTCCACCTTCAGGTTATCATCCGAACCCCCTCCAGTATTAAGTTGCAAGAAACAGACAACTGCTTTAAGCAAAGTGTGTAAGGTAAATAGTTCACATGTTCCATGAACAAGAGACCGTTGTTTTCTCCCTAGTGGCAATAGCACATCTACAACCGAAGAGATTTCTGTCACTTCCCTTGGAAACTAGAGGCATGAACCCACTATCGAGCATAAATACGCCCTCTTCGAGTCACTAGCAACTACTTGGCCAAGATAGCTACTAACAACGGAGAGCATGCAAGATCACAAACAACACAGACATGATAGAATCATAAAGACAAAACCATTAATCAAACCAACGTAATAATCTCAATATCCATCAGATCCCTGCAAACACAACATGCATGGTTACAAATAGATTAGATCTTGATCATGAACGGAGCTCACAATATCTATACATGAAAGCACAAAGGAGCAGATACAACCATCTAGCTACTACATGGACCCATAGTCCAAGGTGGAACTACTCACGCATCATACCGGAGAGAAGGCCTCCGGGATGATCTCCCCTACGGCAGGGTGCCGGGAAGAACTTCAGATCCCCCCCGATCTAGGGACAATGGTGGTGGTGGCTACAAACGGTTTCGTGGATATTTGATCGGGTCCTTAGGGTTTCTGCATCGAGGTCTTATTATAGGCGAAGGGGGAGGCCGAGGAGGCGGCCAGGGTCGCCAAACCCTAGCCAGGCGAGGGGTGGGGCCCATGCGCGCCTAGGGTGTGTCTGGCCCCTCTGGCTAGCCCCTCCGGCTCTCCTCTGGACTTCTTGTTCCCCACGGAAAGTAACTGACTTTGACGTTTGTCCCGTCCAATTCCGAGAATATTTATTTATTAACTTTTCTGAAACCAAAAACAGCAGAAAACAGGCATCTGGCACTGTTGCAACTTGTTAGTAGGTTAGTACTAGAAAACATGTAAAAATCACCTCAAAGTGTGGACAAGTAAATCAAAGTAGATACTAAACAATCATGGAGCATCAAAATTATAGATACGTTTCCAACGTATTAGTAGGCCAAGCCTCACCAATGTTTTCTGATAAAACTTTTTTGTATGTCTTTTCCCGGGGTCTTCCCATCCTACACTTTTGCTTAGGCTTAATACGGGGTCTCCAAGGGGTTATGATGTTAAACACCATCTACCATACTAAGGAAAGGTAGGTATTATACAAATGGGTTATACCTAATGGTACTAAGGGGTAACTATTTGTAGGATCCAAACATCCCCCATATACTATAGTAAAACAAATGCACTTTGCATAAATGAGTAGGTAAAACATGCATAGATAAAATAATAAGACAAGGTGTATGAGCGAGAAGGTGGCTTGCCTGTGACCAGCGAGATATCCCGTGACTCCTTTAGAATACCAGAAAACCAATAGTGCTAGTACCAATAATAATTAGGATAACCCCAATGCTTCCTTCTTCTCAGCGTCTCACAAACGCAACTATCGCTGTTATCGAGCATACATGCAAACAAGCAATATCACATTCAGCACAAGGCATACAAACATCAAACCATACATCAAGCAAAGGATAATTACATGATATACATCAGTAAGTGCTTTGTTTGTGAAGGGAATATGCCCTGAGAGGCAATAATAAAATGTTTATTATGTTTATTCCAAGTATATGATAGATGTTTATTTTGCATGGTATAATTGTATTAATACGGAAACGTTAAAACATGTGAGTTTAATAAACAAACAGAAAGTTCCTAGTTATGCCTCTCTCATAAACTAGCACGTTGATTAACAAGATGATCACAGTTTCCTGATAATGGACATTAGATGTTGTTAATAACGGGATCACAACATTAGTGTAATGATGTGATGAACATTCATCCGAAGTATAGCATTACGATCAAAGTCATTGAGTTTATATTGCTATAAACAACTTACGAAGTGATCTGTCACATCCCAAGATTTTCTAAATCTTGTAATGTGAAAAATAAATAAACATAATAAATGATTGTTGAAAATTAGGGTGAAAAGAAACTTTTTGTTTCTAATTGGAAAATTAAAGTCCCATCTTGAACAAACTTGAGTAAAGTTTGAAACCAACTAAATTCAAATCAAGTGAAATGCATTCTTCATAAATGCATCTGGAAATTTAAACACTTGGAAAATAAACCAAAACTCTAAAACCCTAATGGAAGAAAAACTTTTCCAAGTTATCTCTAAGACCATGAATTTGTTCCAAATAAAAATTTGTCAACAAACATTTATAAATGATCAAGAATGACAATAGAAATATTATAAAACCATAGAAATTGGTTTCACTTAATTTGGGGCCATAAATAAAATCTTATGAATTTAATAAGATAAGGAAAAGTAATTTCCAAAGCTAATAAAGCACTTATCAAGAAATCCATACCAAATGGTGAGTAAATAATCCTAAAGATATTTAAAAGGATAAATAAACATTAAATAAAAATGTACAAATTGGAATCACCAATTTGGATCTTTAAATAAAAAGAAATGGATTTTATAAGGTAAAGAAAGAAATATTAAATGAGGAATATTTAAAGACCAAATTAAATCTTGGCCTAATCCATAAGCAAATGGAATAAATATAATCCATATCCAAATAAAATAATGGATAAAGAATTTTCAAATTAATTAAAAGGGCATTAACCAAATCCAATTCTATTTGAATAAAGATAAAATCCCTATTAAAAATGATTAAATAAATCATGGGAAAATAGAATTTGGAATTTACCCAAGTAGAATAAAAGTTGTTTAATTAACTTAAATGGGATCAAAGAAATCTTCCAAATAAAATTTATGCAATTAAAACTGTATTTATTTTCATTGGAATGAAGACAAATACCCAATTTTAGATGACTAATAAATCATATAAAAAACATTCCAAATAATTCAAGGTGAATTTTTTTACACCCTAATAAATAAATAAAACCTACTGAAAAGATTTAGACAGATTTAGATTTCAAATGGAATTTGAAAAACATTATTAAATCTTATTTGAATTAATACAAGGGCCTATATTAATTAATTAATATTCCCTAAAAAGGATAAATGAATTATTCTAAATTTAACTTCAGAATATATTAATAATCAGTATTAAAAACGACTCAAAGTTTGTATGAAGTTTGAAATTCAAAAGTTGTTTGAATTGATTAATCAAAATCAAAACAGAAGAAAAGAAATAGAAAAAGAAAAAGAAACAGATCAAAAAAAAAAGAAAGCAACCCAGCCAGCAGGCCCAACCTAGCCCAGCAGCCCACTCCCACTCCCTCTCCCCGAAACGTTTTTCTCACCGCGGACCTGACCCAATCAGTCGCTGACTAGCAGGCCTCACCTCACCCCTCTCTATCTCGCTGTCAAGCAGACCCAGCTTTCTTCCTCACTCGCGACGACCACGCCTCATCGGTCGTTTCTTCCTCGCGTTAACTCGATTCAATTCCGTAAATGGCTCGCTTAAACCTCGCCGTGACCGCGTGTACTTAATTGCCAGGATCCCCTCTTCCTTTTCCCGCAAACATCACTCCACCGGAGCCCCCAGGCTGTCCTAATTCATCCACACACCACCACTGCCTCTGACGAGCTTTGCGAGGAATTCCGGCCAAACCCCATCGCCCCTCGCCTCCTCGACCACACGAGCGTGCTCTCCATCACCAGACGCACCTGACAGTAGCCGTAGCTCGTTCGCTCGTGCCCTAGAATGTCGCCTCTGACGACGCCAACGCGCCACCGCCTTCAGAATCCACTCTGGCGAGCTCCACTGGTAACATCTGACCGCGCCGCCCTCTCTCTTTGATGCTCCGATACTCCCCACTCTTCTGTGCATCTAACTGTGCTTCCCTTTTTCTCTGGCGTGCTCTGTAGCTTCGCCATCGACGACATCTGAGCGTACCCGACGGTGAGCACAACTCCGGCGAGCAATTAGATCGTCCTCGTGCGCCCCTTGCCTCCTCGCGAACACGTTGAGCATCATCACGCCACAACGACCTCGGTGAGCTTTTCCTCTACCCCTTTTGCGTCCTGTATCGCCGGCTCCGCCGTAGCCAGAGCGTCGCTGCCGCCAGCCACCATTGACCGCCGCCAGGTTTTGGCTAGAGTATCAGGAGCCGTATGATGCGATTTGTCTGGCTATTATTAGATCCAAGCGAAAGGGTACGCGTCCACCTGTGCCACTCGATCTAATTTAAATCCAACGCTTTACAGCGACCGATCCGAGTGAAACGGTATCGGCCAGTGAAATCAAGACACGTGGCCCAGAGTTGATTTAAAACAGAAAGTATGTTCTATTAGATGTTCAATCTTGTAAATTGCATAACTTTTAATTTACACGTGCAAATTTTCAAATTTTATATCAATGGAATCAGCAAGACAAAACCTATCCAACCATGCACTTTGTTTAGTAAATTGCTTCTGTTAAAATGATTGTTTTTGCAGAAACTTGTGTAGGCATATTTTGAGTATAAAATTCTTTCTAAAATTATTTTGGTGATAAAATCTTTGGCAAATGGTTTGTTTTGAACCTACTGACCATAGAAATCAATTTGTGGTTTCAAAAACATATTTGGTGAAGCAAAAGAATAAATCTTTGAATTAAAGCATTTCTAGCCAAATAAAAATGTTGATTATGGTTTAAAAATGCTTTTGGAGGAAACCCTTTGGGAAAATGTTTTGATTTAAACTCTCTGACCCCAAACACCAAGTTTTAGAATTAAAAATGTATTTGGTGAACCCTATAAAGATTGTTGCTTTTATAAAGGCATTTTCAACCACATAAAATATTGATTTGGTTTAAAAATGATTTATAAGTAAAATCTTTTGCAAATAGTTTTTGACACTTTATAAAAAGAACAATAAGTGTTTTAGAATGTTTATAACCTATCAGAAACCACTTTTCCAAATAAAACAATCTTTAGCATGCTTGCATGCATTGCTTTGTTTTTATTATTTTATGTGATGTTTGCTTGAATGGTAGATTGAACTTTTGCTTGCTTGATTGAATTGTAGTGATTTGAAGAGTGTGAGTATTGCAAGATCAAGGAGTGAACTTATATTCTCTACCAAAAAGGCAAGTGATGCTTCATACTTTTGTCCCATTATTTTCACTATGCATTAGTGATATTTCTAAGTAGGACTTGCATGGAATTTTTGCTAAGTATAAACTATACCACGGGAAATCCTAGTAGATGAAACCTTAGTAGAAATTTCCTAAGTTAAGATTCCTACTACTATCATGCTTAGCTTAGCTAGTAGAAAACAAGGGTGGATTATATTCATGCTATGGAATATTTCTATGTCAAGGACTTGTGTTTTGTTTAATAAAACAACTAAGTGAATGAAACACCTAGGTGGAATGGAAGGAATGGTTTGTGTTGAGTGGTTATACAAGGCCCATTTCTATGGTTTACCTTGTGTATCTCACTTGTGGATGGCCACCCAGGAACAAAGAGATTTGAGATGTCAAATGTTAAGAAGCTTCAAGTGCAGCCACTTGGCATTATGGGCTCTGCCTGGATCATATAGGTTGAAATAACTTAGACAAATGGACAGTTGGTGGTAGGGGGTGATAGGTTGGAACGCGTCCATTCTGTTCTAAGGGAAGGCTTCTGAAAGATCTTGTCTTGGTGAAACCAAGTCTTGTGGGGAAAGTGCACCACCTCTGCAGAGTGAAAAATCTAAGTACTTAGCCATGTCCCTGGTAAAGGACAATTCGAGCATCAAGACATGGAAGCTATCAAGAATCTCCTCATCCAAATTTCTAAGTTAAAAACTTGTGGTTGAACAAGGGTTGAAGGATCACCAATTTCTATTGGGAGATGCCTTGGGTGATTTTGATAAACAAAAACTTAGTGTTTTCAAATGATAAGGAAAATCTATTTTGAGCAAAGCAAGCCTAAGCTCCACTTAGCCAAATGCATATAGATGATAGACTCCACTATACTACCATAGTATCACTTGCCAATACAATTCAAATGTATTGACCCTTGTGGCTGTAACTTGTTATGTTGCAGGTTTGTTTGATGTTAGTAAAGTATGTTGATTAGGATTACAAGTCTACAACCAACATGTTTGCATGTGGCACTTTGAAGATGAAGGACCCCATGCTATTGTTACATTCTGCTATATTGTAATGAGATAGCCAAATGAGCTATGTAAGATGTAATGAATTATTTTATTCCTGGTTATAAAGTTGTATTATGACCTTTGTTTCTTGATATTACATCTTAACTGTGGATACTAGCTATTGATCCAGGGACTAGCATTGTAAACACATGGATCTCCACCTTATTAAAGGTTGGGAACCTTACAGATGGTATTAGAGAATTGTGTTTCCTGTAGGATTGTAACCCTAGGGTTGGATAAAACCCCTTAGAAAAATAGGAGTTGAATTTGTTCCAAAACTTATTTACAAACAATCTTGTATACTTTTTCCTCAACCATTTTGGTTTTGATTCTACATCTCTTCCTTTTCAAACTTGATGGGAAAGACCTCACCATGAGCAAAGGACTTCACCAACTCCAATGACTTCAACTTCAACATCATCAAAGACTTCAGCTTTATTTTCACCAAGGACTTCAACTTGGATATCACTAAAGACTACAAGTGAGACAAGAAATGTTACTCAAGACTTGAAGACTAAGGAAACACAACTTAGAAGGAACCATCATCACCTTTGAAGTTTTGTGACCAAGATGCAAGGAATTCTCCAAGGATACAAAGATCTTGTTCATGAAGAAGCAACCAAGAAGGATGGAATGATCTCAAGTGAACCATATAGTTGGACCACCATATTTAGTTTAAATCAAACCCACCAACCTATGTGGTGTAGCAAAAATATTTTGTTGCTTAAAATGTGCTTGAAACTTGTTATTTGAGTAGAATGTTTGTTTGTGATTGCTTGCACATTGCTTGTGTAAATTGTGATATGTGTGATTAGAACTATTTCCTTAGAAATCTTTTGCCTATTCTAATCCCAATCCAACCCAAACAGATGACTACTCCAAGAAACTCCAACATCAAGGATGGTGACAACAACAACAACCAAGAGATCAACATGAGAGAACTCATAGTAAACCAAACCTAGTTGAACCAAGTGACAACTCAGTTTTTAGCCAACACCAGTGAGTTAGATCCAACCATGCAAAGGTTTTTGGAAACCCAAACCCAATTTTTGCATAAGGTGACAGATCAAATGATCAAGATGGGAAACAACTCTTTCTAAGGAGTTTGTGACAACAAGGATGTCAAGGATGATATTCTAGAAGGAACCCAAGCTTGTAATATTTGTGGAGACAAGGATCACACTTCCAAAGAGAATGAAGATCAATGCCCCAATTGTGAAGAGAAACATCCAGCTAATCAATGCCCCACATCTCAAGCTACTTGTTTCCTGTGTGAAGGAAATAATCATGTCCATATCCAATGCCCCATCTATTCCATAGTTCAACAAAGGAAACAAGGTGGAGTGCAACAACTGATTGCATACTACCATGAGAGAACAACTTCTACCAAGAAGGATGAAGGCAAAGTCAAAACCATGCATCATAAGGCCAAATCCAAAGTGACCACAAAGTGTTGCTACTCTTGTGGAGAAGAAGGTCATATCTCTAGTAATTTCCCCATGAAGAGAGAAAGATTTCCCACCTTTGTGGTGAAGTATGAAGAGCATGAACTAGAAAACTCCTAGCTTTGGAGAGACCCAAAAAGAAGAAGAAGGACATAAGCAAGTTGCAATGTTACAATTGCAAAGAAATGGGACACTATGCCAGTGATTGCCCAGAAAAGAAGAAGAACCAAGGAAATAAACAAGAGGAATTGATACCAAAAAAGAAGAAGGATAATAGCCAAGTGATGTATTTCAAATGCAAAGATCTAGGCCATTATGCAGACAAGTGTTCAGAGAAATTTCAACAAGATCCCAAGCAAGCCAAGAAGTAATCTAGTTGGAAAATTTTTAAGGGTGGTAGTACCCTAGTTACTTTGAGCCAACTTGTAACCTCTATCCTTCCCAAATCTCGGGACGAGATTTATTTTAAGGGTGGTAGCCTGTCACATCCCAAGATTTTCCAAATCTTGTAATGTGAAAAATAAATAAACAAAATAAATGATTGTTGAAAATTGGGGTGAAAAGAAACTTTTTGTTTCTAATTGGAAACTTAAAATCCCATCTTGAACAAACTTGAGTAAAGTTTGAACCCAACTAAATTCAAATCAAGTGAAATGCATTCTTCATAAATGCATCTGGAAATTTAAACACTTGGAAAATAAACCAAAACTCTAAAACCCTAAAGGAAGAAAAACTTTTCCAAGTTATCTCTACGACCATGAATTTGTTCCAAATAAAAATTTGTCAACAAACATTTATAAATGATCAATAATGACAAATAGAAATATTATAAAACCATAGAATTTGGTTTGACTTAATTTGGAGCCATAAATAAAATCTTATGAATTTAATAAGATAAGGAAAAGTAATTTCCAAAGCTAATAAAGCACCTATCAAGAAATCCATACCAAATGGTGAGTAAATAATCCTAAATATATTTAAAAGGATAAATAAACATTAAATAAAAATATACAAATTTGAATCACCAAGTTTGTATCTTTAAATAAAAAGAAATGGATTTTATAAGGTAAAGAAAGAAATATTAAATGAGGAATATTTAAAGACCAAATTAAGTCTTGGCCTAATCCATAAGCAAATGGAATAAATATAATCCAAATCCAAATAAAATAATGGATAAAGAATTTTCAAATTAATTAAAAGGGCATTAACCAAATCCAATTCTATTTGAATAAAGATAAAATCCCTATTAAAAATCATTAAATAAATCATGGGAAAATAGAATTTGGAAGTTACCCAAGTGGAATAAAAGTTGTTTAATTAACTTAAATGGGATCAAAGAAATCTTCCAAATAAATTGATGGAATTAAAACTATATTTATTTTCATTGGAATGAAGACAAATACCCAATTTTAGATGATTAATAAATCATATTAAAAACATTCCAAATAATTCAAGGTGAATTATTTTGACACCCTAATAAATAAATAAAACCTACTGAAAAGATTTAGATTTCAAATGGAATTTGAAAAACATTATTAAATCTTATTTGAATTAATCAAGGGCCTATTTTAATTAATTAATATTCCCTAAAAAGGATAAATGAATTATTCTAAATTTAACTTCAGAATATATTAATAATCAGTATTCAAATCTACTCAAAGTTTGGTTGAAGTTTGAAATTCAAAAGTTGTTTGAATTGATTAATCAAAATCAAAACAAAAGAAAAGAAATAGAAAAAGAAAAAGAAACAGATCAAAAAAAAAGAAAGCAGCCCAGCCAGCAGGCCCAACCTAGCCCAGCAGCCCACTCCCACTCCCTCTCCCCGAAACGTTTTTCTCACCGCGGACCTGACCCACTCAGTCGCTGACTAGCAGGCCCCACCTCACCCCTCTCTATCGCGATGTCAAGCAGACCCCACCACCCAGCTTTCTTCCTCAACCGCGATGACCACGCCTCGCCGGCCGTTTCTGCCTCGCGTTAACTCGATTCAATTCACGTAAATGGCTCGCTTAAACCTCGCCGTGACCGCGTGTACTTAATCGCCAGGATCCCCTCTTCCTTTTCCCCCAAACATCACCCCATCGGAGCCCCCAGGCTGTCCTAATTCATCCACACACCGCCACTGCCTCCGACGAGCTTTGCGAGGAATTCTGGCCAAACCCCGTCGCCCCTCGCCTCCTCGACCACACGAGCGTGCTCTCCATCACTAGGCACACCTGACAGTATCCGTAGCTCGTTCGCTTGTGCCCTAGAACGTCGCCTCTGATGATGCCAACGCGCCATCGCCTTCTGCATCCACTCCGGCGAGCTCCACTGGTAACATCCGACCGCGCCGCCCTCTCTCGTTGATGCTCCGATGCTCCCCACTCTTCTGTGCATCTAACTATGCTTCCCTTTTTCTCTGGCGTGCTCTATAGCTTCGCCATCGACGACATCTGAGCGTACCCGACGGTGAGCACAACTCCGGCGAGCAATTGCGATCGTCCTTGTGCGCCCCTTGCCTCCTCGCGAACACGTTGAGCATCATCACGCCACAACGACCTCGGTGAGCTTTTCCTCTACCCCTTTTGCGTCCTGTATCGCCGGCTCCGCTGTAGCCAGAGCGTCGCCGCCGCCAGCCACCATTGACCGCCGCCAGGTTTTGGCTAGAGTATCAGGAGCCGTAGGATGCGATTTGTCTGGCTAGGATTAGATCCAAGCGAAAGGGTACGCGTCCACCTGTGACACTCGATCTAATTTAAATCCAATGCTTCACAGCGACCGATCCGAGCGAAACGGTATCGGCCAGTGAAATCAAGACACATGGCCCAGAGTTGATTTAAAACAGAAATTATGTTCTATTAGATGTTCAATCTTGTAAATTGCATAACTTTTAATTTACACGTGCAAATTTTGCAAATTTTATATCAATGGAATCAGCAAGACAAAACCTATCCAACCATGCACTTTGTTTAGTAAATTGCTTCTGCTAAAATGATTGTTTTTGCAGAAACTTGTGTAGGCATATTTTGAGTATAAAATTCTTTCTAAAATTATTTTGGTGATAAAATCTTTGGCAAATGGTTTGTTTTGAACCTACTGACCATAGAAATCAATTTGTGGTTTCAAAAAAATATTAAGTGAAGCAAAAGAATAAATCTTTGAATTAAAGCATTTCTAGCCAAATAAAAATGTTGATTATGGTTTAAAAATGCTTCTGGAGGAAACCCTTTGGGAAAATGTTTTGATTTAAACTCTCTGACGCCAAACACCAAGTTTTAGAATTAAAAATGTATTTGGTGAACCCTATAAAGATTGTTGCTTTTATAAAGGCATTTTCAACCACATAAAATATTGATTTGGTTTAAAAATGGTTTATAAGTAAAATCTTTTGCAAATAGTTTTGCCACTTTATAAAAAGACCAATAAGTGTTTTAGAATGTTTATAACCTATCAGAAACCACTTTTCCAAATAAAACAATCTTTAGCATGCTTGCATGCATTGCTTTGTTTTTATTATTTTATGTGATGTTTGCTTGAATGGTAGATTGAACTTTTGCTTGCTTGATTGAATTGTAGTGATTTGAAGAGTGTGAGTATTGCAAGATCAAGGAGTGAACTTATATTCTCTACCAGAAATGCAAGTGATGCTTCATACTTTTGTCCCATTATTTTCACTATGCATTAGTGATATTTCTAAGTAGGACTTGCATGGAATTTTTGCTAAGTATAAACTATACCATGGGAAATCCTAGTAGATGAAACCTTAGTAGAAATTTCCTAAGTTAAGATTCCTACTACTATCATGCTTAGCTTAGCTAGTAGAAAACAAGGGTGGATTATATTCATGCTATGGAATATTTCTAAGTCAAGGACTTGTGTTTTGTTTAATAAAACAACTAAGTGAATGAAACACCTAGGTGGAATGGAAGGAATGGTTTGTGTTGAGTGGTTATACAAGGCCCATTTCTATGGTTTACCTTGTGTATCTCACTTGTGGATGGCCACCCAGGAACAAAGAGATTTGAGATGTCAAATGTTAAGAAGCTTCAAGTGCAGCCACTTGGCATTATGGGCTCTGCCTGGATCATATAGGTTGCAATAACTTAGACAAATGGACAGTTGGTGGTAGGGGATGATTTAGGTTGGAACGCGTCCATTCTGGTCTAAGGGAAGGCTTCTGAAAGATCTTGTCTTGGTGAAACCAAGTCTTGTGGGGAAAGTGCACCACCTCTGCAGAGTGAAAAATCTAAGTACTTAGCCATGTCCCTGGTAAAGGACAATTTGAGCATCAAGACATGGAAGCTATCAAGAATCTCCTCATCCAAATTTCTAAGTTAAAAACTTGTGGTTGAACAAGGGTTGAAGGATCACCAATTTCTATTAGGAGATGCCTTGGGTGATTTTGATAAACAAAAACTTAGTGTTTTCAAATGATAAGGAAAATCTATTTTGAGCAAAGCAAGCCTAAGCTCCACTTAGCCAAATGCATATAGATGATAGACTCCACTATACTACCATAGTATCACTTGCCAATACAATTCAAATGTATTGACCCTTGTGGCTGTAACTTGTTATGTTGCAGGTTTGTTTGATGTTAGTAAAGTATGTTGATTAGGATTACAAGTCTACAACCAACATGTTTGCATGTGGCACTTTGAAGATGAAGGACCCCATGCTATTGTTACATTCTGCTGCATTGTAATGAGATAGCCAAATGAGCTATGTAAGATGTAATGAATTATTTTATTCCTGGTTATAAAGTTGTATTATGACCTTTGTTTCTTGATATTACATCTTAACTATGGATGCTAGCTATTGATCCAGGGACTAGCATTGTAAACACAGGGATCTCCACCTTATTAAAGGTTGGGAACCTTACAGATGGTATTAGAGAATTGTGTTTCCTGTAGGATTGTAACCCTAGGGTTGGATAAAACCCCTTAGAAAAATAGGAGTTGAATTTGTTCCAAAACTTATTTACAAACAATCTTGTATACTTTTTCCTCAACCATTTTGGTTTTGATTCTACATCTCTTCCTTTTCAAACTTGATGGGCAAGACCTCACCATGAGCAAAGTACTTCACCAACTCCAATGACTTCAACTTCAACATCATCAAAGACTTCAGCTTTATTTTCACCAAGGACTTCAACTTGGATATCACTAAAGACTACAAGTGAGACAAGAAATGTTACTCAAGACTTGAAGACTAAGGAAACACAACTTAGAAGGAACCATCATCACCTTTGAAGTTTTGTGACCAAGATGCAAGGAATTCTCCAAGGATACAAAGATCTTGTTCATGAAGAAGCAACCAAGAAGGATGGAATGATCTCAAGTGAACCATATAGTTGGACCACCATATTTAGTTTAAATCAAACCCACCAACCTATGTGGTGTAGCAAAAATATTTTGTTGCTTAAAAATGTGCTTGAAACTTGTTATTTGAGTAAAATGTTTGTTTGTGATTGCTTGCACATTGCTTGTGTAAATTGTGATATGTGTGATTAGAACTATTTCCTTAGAAATCTTTTGCCTATTCTAATCCCAATCTAACCCAAACAGATGACTACTCCAAGAAACTCCAACATCAAGGATGGTGACAACAACAACAACCAAGAGATCAACATGAGAGAACTCATAGTAACCCAAACCCAGTTGAACCAAGTGACAACTTAGTTTTTAGCCAACACCAGTGAGTTAGATCCAACCATGCAAAGGTTTTTGGAAACCCAAACCCAATTTTTGCATAAGGTGACAGATCAAATGATCAAGATGGGAAACAACTCTTTCCAAGGAGTTTGTGACAACAAGGATGTCAAGGATGATATTCTAGAAGGAACCCAAGCTTGTAATATTTGTGGAGACAAGGATCACACTTCCAAAGAGCATGAAGATCAATGCCCCAATTGTGAAGAGAAACTTCCAGCTAATCAATGCCCCACATCTCAAGCTACCTGTTTCCTGTGTGAAGGAAATAATCATGTCCCTATCCAATGCCCCATCTATTCCATAGTTCAACAAAGGAAACAAGGTGGAGTGCAACAAATGATTGCATACTACCATGAGAGAACAACTTCTACCAAGAAGGATGAAGGCAAAGTCAAAACCATGCATCATAAGGCCAAATCCAAAGTGACCACAAAGTGTTGCTACTCTTGTGGAGAAGAAGGTCATATCTCTAGTAATTGCCGCAAGAAGAGAGAAAGATTTCCCACCTTTGTGGTGAAGTATGAAGAGCATGAACTAGAAGAACTCCTAGCTTTGGAGAGACCCAAAAAGAAGAAGAAGGACGTAAGCCAGTTGCAATGTTACAATTGCAAAGAAATGGGACACTATGCCAGTGATTGCCCAGAAAAGAAGAAGAACCAAGGAAATAAACAAGAGGAATTGATACCAAAAAAGAAGAAGGATAATAGCCAAGTGATGTATTTCAAATGCAAAGATCTAGGCCATTATGCAGACAAGTGTCCAGAGAAATTTCAACAAGATCCCAAGCAAGCCAAGAAGTAATCTAGTTGGAAAATTTTTAAGGGTGGTAGTACCCTAGTTGCTTTGAGCCAACTTGTAACCTCTATCCTTCCCAAATCTCGGGACGAGATTTATTTTAAGGGTGGTAGCCTGCACATCCCGAGATTTTCCAAATCTAGTAATGTGAAAAATAAATAAACAAAATAAATGATTGTTGAAAATTAGGGTGAAAAGAAAATTTTTATTTCTAATTGGAAACTTAAAATCCCATCTTGAACAAATTTGAGTAAAGTTTGAACCCAACTAAATTCAAATCAAGTGAAATGCATTCTTCATAAATGCATCTAGAAATTTAAACACTTGGAAAATAAACCAAAACTCTAAAACCCTAATGGAAGAAAAACTTTTCCAAGTTATCTCTACGACCATGAATTTGTTCCAAATAAAAATTTGTCAACAAACATTTATAAATGATCAAGAATGACAAATAGAAATATTATAAAACCATAGAAATTGGTTTGACTTAATTTGGAGCCATAAATAAAATCTTATGAATTTAATAAGATAAGGAAAAGTAATTTCCAAAGCTAATAAAGCACCTATCAAGAAATACATACCAAATGGTGAGTAAATAATCCTAAATATATTTAAAAGGATAAATAAACATTAAATAAAAATATACAAATTTGAATCACCAAGTTTGGATCTTTAAATAAAAAGAAATGGATTTTATAAGGTAAAGAAAGAAATATTAAATGAGGAATATTTAAACACCAAATTAAATCTTGGCCTAATCCATAAGCAAATGGAATAAATATAATCCAAATCCAAATAAAATAATGGATAAAGAATTTTCAAATTAATTAAAAGGGCATTAACCAAATCCAATTCTATTTGAATAAAGATAAAATCCCTATTAAAAATGATTAAATAAATCAAGGGAAAATAGAATTTGGAAGTTACCCAAGTGGAATAAAAGTTGTTTAATTAACTTAAATGGGATCAAAGAAATCTTCCAAATAAAATTGATGGAATGAAAACTATATTTATTTTCATTGGAATGAAGACAAATACCCAATTTTAGATGATTAATAAATCATATTAAAAACATTCCAAATAATTCAAGGTGAATTATTTTGACACCCTAATAAATAAATAAAACCTACTGAAAAGATTTAGAAAGATTTAGATTTCAAATGGAATTTGAAAAACATTATTAAATCTTATTTGAATTAATCAATGGCCTATTTTAATTAATTAATATTCCCTAAAAAGGATAAATGAATTATTCTAAATTTAACTTCAGAATATATTAATAATCAGTATTAAAATCTACTCAAAATTTGGTTGAAGTTTGAAATTCAAAAGTTGTTTGAATTGATTAATCAAAATCAAAACAGAATAAAAGAAATAGAAAAAGAAAAAGATAAAAAAAAATAGAAAGCAGCCCAGCCAGCAGGCCCAACCCAGCCCAGCATCCCACTCCCACTCCCTCTCCCCGAAACGTTTTTCTCACCGCGGACCTGACCCACTCAGTCGCTGACTAGCAGGCCCCACCTCACCCTTCTCTATCTCGATGTCAAGCAGACCCCACCACCCAGCTTTCTTCCTCACCCGCGACGACCACGCCTCGCCGGCCGTTTCTGCCTCGTGTTAACTCGATTCAATTCACGTAAATGGCTCGCTTAAACCTCGTCGTGACCGCGTGTACTTAATCGCCAGGATCCCCTCTTCCTTTTCCCCCAAACATCACCCCACCGGAGCCCCCAGGCTGTCCTAATTCATCCACACACCGCCACTGCCTCCGACGAGCTTTGCGAGGAATTCCGGCCAAACCCCGTCGCCCCTCGCCTCCTCGACCACACGAGCGTGCTCTCCATCACCAGGCACACCTGACAATATCCGTAGCTCGTTCGCTCGTGCCCTAGAACGTCGCCTCTGACGATGCCAACACGCCACCGCCTTCGGCATCCACTCCGGCGAGCTCCACTGGTAACATCAGACCGCTCCGCCCTCTCTCTTTGAAGCTCCGATGCTCCCCACTCTTCTGTGCATCTAACTGTGCTTCCCTTTTTCTCTGGCGTGCTCTGTAGCTTCGCCATCGACGACATCTGAGCGTACCCGACGGTGAGCACAACTCCGGCGAGCAATTGCGATCGTCCTCGTGCGCCCCTTGCCTCCTCGCGAACACGTTGAGCATCATCACGCCACAACGACCTTGGTGAGCTTTTCCTCTACCCCTTTTGCATCCTGTATCGCCGGCTCCGCCGTAGCCAGAGCGTCGCCGCCGCCAGCCACCATTGACCGCCGCTAGGTTTTGGCTAGAGTATCAGGAGCCGTAGAATGCGATTTGTCTGGCTAGGATTAGATCCAAGCTAAAGGGTACGCGTCCACCTGTGCCACTCGATCTAATTTAAATCCAACACTTCACAACGACCGATCCGAGCGAAACGGTATCGGCCAGTGAAATCAAGACACGTGGCCCAGAGCGAAACGGTATTTAAAACAGAAATTATGTTCTATTAGATATTCAATCTTGTATATTGCGTAACTTTTAATTTACACTTCCAAATTTTGCAAATTTTATATCAATGGAATCAGCAAGACAAAACCTATCCAACCATGCACTTTGTTTAGTAAATTGCTTCTGTTAAAATGATTGTTTTTGCAGAAACTTGTGTAGGCATATTTTGAGTATAAAATTCTTTCTAAAATTATTTTGGTGATAAAATCTTTGGCAAATGGTTTTTTTTGAACCTACTGACCATAGAAATCAATTTGTGGTTTCAAAAACATATTTGGTGAAGCAAAAGAATAAATCTTTGAATTAAAGCATTTCTAGCCAAATAAAAATGCTGATTATGGTTTCAAAATGCTTTTGGAGGAAACCCTTTGGGAAAATGTTTTGATTTAAACTCTGTGACCCCAAACACCAAGTTTTAGAATTAAAAATGTATTTGGTGAACCCTATAAAGATTGTTGCTTTTATAAAGGCATTTTCAACCACATAAAATATTGATTTGGTTTAAAAATGATTTATAAGTAAAATCTTTTGCAAATAGTTTTGCCACTTTATAAAAAGACCAATAAGTGTTTTAGAATGTTTATAACCTATCAGAAACCACTTTTCCAAATAAAACAATCTTTATCATGCTTGCATGCATTGCTTTGTTTTTATTATTTTATGTGTTGTTTGCTTGAATGGTAGATTGAACTTTTGCTTGCTTGATTGAATTGTAGTGATTTGAAGAGTGTGAGTATTGCAAGATCAAGGAGTGAACTTATATTCTCTACCAAAAAGGCAAGTGATGCTTCATACTTTTGTCCCATTATTTTCACTATGCATTAGTGATATTTCTAAGTAGGACTTGCATGGAATTTTTGCTAAGTATAAACTATGCCATGGGAAATCCTAGTAGATGAAACCTTAGTAGAAATTTCCTAAGTTAAGATTCCTACTACTATCATGCTTAACTTAGCTAGTAGAAAACAAGGGTGGATTATATTCATGCTATGGAATATTTCTAAGTCAAGGACTTGTGTTTTGTTTAATAAAACAACTAAGTGACTGAAACACCTGGGTGGAATGGAAGGAATGGTTTGTGTTGAGTGGTTATACAAGGCCCATTTCTATGTTTTACCTTGTTTATCTCACTTGTGGATGGCCACCAAGGAACAAAGAGATTTGAGATGTCAAATGTTGATAAGCTTCAAGTGCAGCCACTTGGCATTATGGGCTCTGCCTGGATCATATAGGTTGCAATAACTTAGCCAAATGGACAGTTGGTGGTAGGGGGTGATAGGTTGGAACGCGTCCATTCTGTTCTATGGGAAGGCTTCTGAAAGATCTTGTCTTGGTGAAACCAAGTCTTGTGGGGAAAGTGCACCACCTCTGCAAAGTGAAAAATCTAAGTACTTAGCCATGTCCCTGGTAAAGGACAATTTGAGCATCAAGACATGGAAGCTATCTAGAATCTCCTCATCCAAATTTCTAAGTTAAAAACTTGTGGTTGAACAAGGGTTGAAGGATCACCAATTTCTATTGGGAGATGCCTTGGGTGATTTTGATAAACAAAAACTTAGTGTTTTCAAATGATAAGGAAAATCTATTTTGAGCAAAGCAAGCCTAAGCTCCACTTAGCCAAATGCATATAGATGATAGACTCCACTATACTACCATAGTATCACTTGCCAATACAATTCAAATGTTTTGACCCTTGTGGCTGTAACTTGTTATGTTGTAGGTTTGTTTGATGTTAGTAAAGTATGTTGATTAGGATTACAAGTCTACAAACAACATGTTTGCCTGTGGCACTTTGAAGATGAAGGACCCCATGCTATTGTTATATTCTGCTGCATTGTAATGAGATAGCCAAATGAGCTATGTAAGATGTAATGAATTATTTTATTCCTGGTTATAAAGTTGTATTATGACCTTTGTTTCTTGATATTACATCTTAACTGTGGATGCTAGCTATTGATCCAGGGACTAGCATTGTAAACACAGGGATCTCTACCTTATTTAAGGTTGGGAACCTTACATGATCCTAATCCTTAGACCATGAGATCATATCAATCACTAACACCGAAAGAGTTTCTTGATGACATCAAACGTCACACCATAACTGGGTGATTATAAAGATGGCTTCAAAACTACTAAAGTGTTATGTTGAGACTCATGGATCAAGATTGGAATTTTTTCATCCCGATGATGGATAGATAAACTCTGGGCCCTCTCGGTGACATCACATTGGTTAGCTTGTAAGCAAGTGATTTGATCACTAGAATGTTATATCACGGGAACAAGAAAAGAGTGCATGTCAGCAACGAGATCAAACTAGGTATGGAGATACCGATGATCGAATCTCGGACATGTAATATATCGTGAAACAAAGGGATTAAGATACTAGCATAAAAGGTTCCAACGATCACAGGAAAGTCATCGTTGAATGTGTGGGAGTCAGTATGGATCTCCAGGTCCCGCTTCTGATTATTGATCGGAGAGGGGTGTTGGTCATGTCCGCATTATTCGCGAACCATAGGGTGACACACTTAAGGGACACTGACATCCAATTGGAGCAAAATTTCATGCCGGAAAGAATAACAAGCGCATGAATTTATTTCACTAGATACCGAAACAGGTTTTCGGGTGAAATTGCAGAAAGTGTTTTTGCATGTGAAATGGAATTCTAGCAAGGGGTTATATGTGAATGTTTGTCATTAAAGTAATTGACAAAATTCTGAATAAATAAAAGAGTTTTATTTAATGAGAGTTTGCATTAAATTTGGTGGAAATTTAATAGCAATTTTGAGTGGGATTTTGAGTGAAGGGAATTTAAAGGAATTTTGTGAGTGGAGTGTACACCCACATGAGTGAGGGGAGGGTAAGGGGGCAGCCCCATGCGTCGGCCACCCCCTTGGGGTTCCCCCTATCCTATAAAAGGCACCCCTCTCCATCTCTCTCACTCACACCTCCTCGTGAAGGATCTCTCTCCCCCTCTAGAATTTATCCCCCATGGTCTCGGACTAGCGAGATACATGTTCCCGGTGGCTATTAGGCAAGAAAGGGTTGTGCTTCCGCTGCATCGCTGGAGAGAGGAGGCGGAGGTTTGTCGGTGTCTTGTACGTGTGTGTGAGCATGGATGCGCTGCTGCTTTGTGGCGCTAGGACTTCCTCTCGATCTTGAGATTGGCAAGAGATCGTCTACATCAACCACGAGTTCAACTCGTTAAGCTTTGTCGTACTTCAAGGGTATGTTCTCTACAGATATACATCCACCCATTGTTTGTATCTAATAGATAGATCTTGGTACTTAGTTCCCATCGTAGGAAATTTTTTGTTTTCTATGCTGCGAACCCTTCATAGGTATAAGAGTCGAATCTATGCGTAGATGCTTTACACGGGTAGTACACATATGAGTATGTGGGCGATGATGATCATGTTGATGCTTCTTAGTTGTAATTTTGGATATTGGTGGCAAAGTGGGATGAAGCGGCCCGGACAAACTTTACATGTCCTCGCACATGAGACCTGTTCCACGCTTGACATGCAACTAGTTTGCATAAGTGGCTAGCGGGTGTCTGTCTCTCCTACTATAGTCAATATCTATTTTGCAACAAGTTGTCAACAATTTGGTTATCCTCGTTGTGGTTCATGTTTCTAGGTAAGAATGGTTCTATCTTCGAAAGCCCTAAACCACGTAAAACTTGCAATGGATAAATTAGAGGCGTCTAGTTTAGATTGTTGCTGGGCTAGTGTTATCATATGGTGATGTTGTAAGTAGAAGTATGAGTTGATACTCTTACAACACACATAGCGTGTAAGTTCCATAGACCTTGGCCTTACACATAAAGGTATGATAGTAATCATACCACGGTGCACATGATAGAGATCATATGCGGGAACCATATCATTTCACTAATAAACATGTGATGTTTGATAGCATCTTATATTGCTTGTTTAGCGCTTTATTAGCATAATAAGATGATCCCTCATTTAAATATCAAGATAAGAATGTGTTCTTCCTTTAGTATGCACCGATTATGTTTTCGTCGCTCCAAGTGATGATCAGGTGTTCTTGGATCCACGGCCATATTTCGGGTGTAAGACAGTTACACACGCGAATACTAAGGTTCTAACTTGGCGAGCCTAGCATGTACAGACATGGCCTCGAAACACGGACCGAAAGGTTAAGCATGAGTCATATAGTAGATATGATGCCCATTTGATGCTCGCCTTTGAAGCTACACCGACTCACGTGATGATCGGACTTGGTGTAGTGGATTTGGTTCATGTAATCACCAAAAAGGCACGAGGGATGTCGTTTTTGAGTGGGAGTTCATTCGTAATGTGGATTAGTTGAACTCAATCTATCATAAACTTAGTCTAACCTTTACAAATTCTGTTGTACATGGCACCACCTACTTTTAATTTCAATGTGTTCATGGAGAAAGAGAAACTTGCAACGAACGGCAGCAACTTTACCAAGTGGGCCATGAATTTGAGGATTCTTCTCTCTGCTGCACAAAAGAAATATGTGCTAGAAGCACCGCTAGGCCCCCCACCTTTTGATGATGCCCCTGATGAGGAGAAGTATGTCTATCAGACTTGTCAGGAGGACCACAATTTAGTTCATTGCAGCATATTGTATGGGCTAGAGCCAGAACTTCGAAAGTTTTTCGAAAACGACAATGCATTTGATACAATGGGTGAGTTGAAAATGATTTTTGACACACATGCTGCTATAGAGAGCTACGATGCTTCAAAATAGTTCTTTAGCTGCATGATGGAAGAGCACAGCTCCGTAACTGAGCATGTACTCAAGATGTCGGGTTACGCCGATAAGCTTGTGTCCTTGGGAATATCGATTCCCATTGACTTAGGCATCCATCGTGATCTGCATTCTCTGCCACCTAGCTATAAGAGCTTCGTGATGAACTATAATATGCAAGGAATGAAGAAGTCTCTTCCCGAGCTTCTGCCAATGCTTAAAACTGCAGAAGTGGAGATCAAAAAGGAACATCAAGTGTTGATGATCAATAAGAACACTGGTTTCAAGAAAGACAAGAAGGGAAAACGGAAGGTAAGTAAGGGCGGCAAGCAGGTTGCCGTGCCTGAAAAGAAACCCTGAGTTGGACCTAAGTCTGATACCGAGTGCTACTATTGTAAGGGGACTAGCCACTGAAAGCGCAACTGCCCCAAGTATTTGGCAGACAAGAAAGCCGGCAAGGCGAACAAAGGTATATATGATATACATGTTATTGATGTGTACTTGACTAGTGCTCGCTGGAGCACCTGGGTATTTGATACCGGTTCAGTTGCTAATATTTTTAACTCGAATCAGGGGCTGCGGAACAAGCGACCGCTAGCAAGGGGTGAGGTCAAGATGCGTGTCGGCAATGGATCAAGCGTTGATGTGATCGCCGTCGGAACGCTACCTCTCCACTTGCCGTCGGGATTAGTAATAAACTTGAATAATTGTTATCTGGTGCCAGCACTGAGCATGAACATTGTATTTGGATCGTGTTTGATGCAAAGTGGTTATTCATTTAAATCTGAGAACAATGGTTGTTCTATTTATATGAATGAAATCTTTTATGGTCATGCATCTATGATGAATGGTTTATTTCTATTGGATCTCGATAATAGTGTTACACATATTCATAATGTTGATGCTAAAAGGATTAAACTAAATGATGATATATCCACATATATGTGGCACTGCCGTCTAGGTCATATTGGCGTTAAACGCATGAAGAATCTCCATTCGGAAGGACTTATGGAATCACTTGATTTTGAATCATTTGATACATGTGAGCCATGCCTTATGGGCAAGATGACTAGAACGCTGTTTTCCGGTTCAATGGAACGGGCGACAGATTTATTGGAAATCATACATTCTGATGTATGTGGTCCAATGAGTGTGTCGGTGCAAGGTGGATATCGTTATTTTGTTACTTTCACGGATGATTTGAGTAGATACGGTTATATCTACTTGATGAAACATAATTCTGAAACCTTTAAAAAGTTCAAGGAATTTTAGAATGAAGTGGAAAATCATCGTAATAGAAAGATCAAATTTCTACGGTCCGACCATGGAGGTGAGTATCTAAGTTACAAGTTTAGCACTCACATGAAAGAGTGTGGAATTGTTTCACAACTCACACCTGCCGGAACACCATAGCGAAATGGTGTGTCGGAATGTCGTAATCGTAATTTATTGGATATGGTTTGGTCTATGATGTCTCTGACGGACTTGTCGTTGTCATTTTGGGGTTATGCACTAGAATCTTTTGCATTCACTTTAAATCGGGCACCATCTAAATCCGTTGAAAAGACACCGTATGAATTATTGTTTGGAAACAAACCTAAGCTGTCATTTTTTAAAGTTTGGGGATGCGATGTTTATGTGAAGAAACTTCAACCGGATAAATTCGAACCCAAAGCGGAAAAATGCGTCTTCATACGATACCCTAAGGAAACTATTGGGTATTCCTTCTATCACAGATCCGAGGGCAAGGTTTCTGTTGCCAAGAATGGATCCTTTCTAGAGAAAGAGTTTCTCACGAAAGGTGTGAGTAGTCGGAAGGTAGAACTCGAAGAGGTTATGTAACCTTCTCTTCAAAGTATGGCGAGTAGCGCAGCACCGGAAGTCGTTCCGGAGTTGGCTTCACCAGTTGAAGAGGGAACTAATAATAATGATCATGAAACTCCAAAAGAGAGTACTACCGAACCTCGCAGGTCTAGCAGGACGCGTACAGCTCCCGAGCTGTACGGAAATCCTGTCATGAATTTCATGGTTGATGAAAATGATGACCCTGTGACGTATGAAGAAGCGATGATGATCCCGGATTGCAACAAATGGTTAGAAGCCATGAAATCCTAGATGGAATCCATGTATGAAAATCAAGTTTGGAACTTGGTGGATTTACCTCACGACCGAAAGGCCATGGAGAATAAATGGATTTTCAAAAGGAAAACTGAGGCTGATGGTAATGTGATCGTCTATAAAGCTCGACTTGTCGCAAAGGGGTTTCGACAAATTCAAGGAGTTGACTACCATTAGACATTCTCTCCCATAGCGATGCTATAATTAGTTAGGATTATGTTAGCAATTGCTACATATTTCGATTATGGGATATGGCAGATGGATGTCAAAACTGTGTTTCTCAATGGTAATATTGAAGAAGAGTTGTATATGATACAACCAAAGGGTTTTGTCGATCCTAAGGATGCTAACAAGGTGTGCAAGCTTCAGCGATCCATCTATGGATTAAAGCAAGCATCACGAAGTTGGAATCTCCGCTTTGATGAGGTGATCAAAGAGTTTGGATTTTTCCAAACTTATGGAGAAGCTTGTATTTACAAGAAAGTGAGTGAGAGCAATGTGGCATTTATGATACTATATGTGGATGACATATTATTGATCGGAAATGATATAGATCTTTTAAAAAGTGTTAAAAGTTATCTAAACAGCAAATTTTCAATGAAGGACCTAGGTGAAGCGTCATACATATTAGGCATAAAGATCTATAGAGATAGATCTACGCGCCTAATAGGGCTATCACAAAGTACATACCTTGATAAGATTTTAAAGAAGTTTAAAATGGATGAAAGTAAGAAGGGGTTCTTACCTATGATACAAGGCACGACATTGAGTAAGACTCAAAGTTCGGCTACGGCGGAAGAAAGAGAGAAAATGGACAAAGTCCCATATGCTTCAGCCATAGGCTCTACAATGTACGCCATGCTATGTACAAGACTGGATGTGGCACATGCTATTAGTTTGACTAGTAGGTACCAATCGGATCTAGGTTCAGAACACTGGAAAGCGGTCAAGAAAATCCTTAAGTACTTGCGACGAACTAAGGATATGTTTCTTGTATACGGAGGTGAAGAAGAGCTCTTCGCTAAGTGTTATGTCGACGCTAGCTTTGACACCGATTCAGATGACTCTAAGTCACAATCCGGATACGTATTTCTCATGAATGGCGAAGCGGTTAGTTGGAGGAGCTCCAAGCAACCTGTGGTGGCGAGATCAACAATGGAGGCCGAATATGTTGCTGCTTCGGAAGCGGCTCAGGAAGCAGTTTGGATGAAGGAGTTCATATCCGAACTAGGTGTGGTTGCAAATGCGTTGGACCAAATGGTGATCTATTATGACAACAATGGTGCCATTGCCAATGCCAAAGAACCAAGGTCTCACAAGCATTCCAAGCATATTAAGCGCCGGTTTCACTCCATCTGCGAGCATGTTAAGGATGGAGATATAAAGATTTGTAAAGTACATACGGATCTCAATGTAGCAGATCCGTTGACTAAAAATCTCCCTAGAGCAAAACATGATCTACACCAGAACTCCATGGGTGTTAGATACATCACTATGTAACTAGATTATTGTCTCTAGTGCAAGTGGGAGACTGAAGGGAATATGCCCTGAGAGGCAATAATAAAATGTTTATTATGTGTATTCCAAGTATATGATAGATGTTTATTTTGCATGCTATAAATGTATTAATACAGAAACGTTAATACATGTGTATTTAATAAACAAAAAGAAAGTTCCTAGTTATGCCTCTCTCATAAACTAGCTCGTTGATTAACAAGATGATCACAGTTTCCTGATCATGGACATCGGATGTTGTTAATAATGGGATCACAACATTAGTGTAATGATGTGATGAACATTCATCCGAAGTATAACATTACGATCAAAGTCATTGAGTTTATATTTCTATAAACAACTTACGAAGTGAACCTAATCCTTAGATCATGATCTCATGTCAATCACTAACACTGGAAGAGTTTCTTGATGACATCAAACATCGCACCATAACTGGGTGATTATAAAGATGGCTTCAAAACTACTAAAGTGTTATATTGAGACTCATGGATCAAGAGTGGAATTTGTTCATCCCGATGACGGATAGATATACTCTGGGCCCTCTCGGTGATATCACATTGGTTAGCTTGCAAGCAAGTGATTTGATCACTAGAATGTTATATCACGGGAACAAGAAAAGAGTGCATGTCAGCAACGAGATCAAACTAGGTATGGAGATACCGATGATCGAATCTCAGACATGTAATATATCATGAAACAAAGGGATTAAGATACTAGCATAAAAGGTTCCGACGATCACAGGAAAGTCATCGTTGAATGTGTGGGAGTCAGTATGGATCTCCCAGTCCCGCTTCTAATTATTGATCAGAGAAGGGTCTCGATCATGTCCGCATTATTCGTGAACCATAGGGTGACACACTTAAGGGACACTGACATCCAATTGGAGCAAAATTTCATGCCGGAAAGAATAACAAGCGCAGGAATTTATTTCACTAGATACCGAAACAGGTTTTCGGGTGAAATTGCAGAAAGTGTTTTTGCATGTGAAATGGAATTCTAGCAAGGGGTTATATGTGAATGTTTGTCATTAAATTAATTGACAAAATTCTGAATAAATAAAAGAGTTTTATTTAATGAGAGTTTGCATTAAATTTGGTGGAAATTTAATTGCAATTTTGAGTGGAGGGAATTTAAGGAATTTTGTGAGTGGAGTGTCCACCCACATGAATGAGGGGAGGGCAAGGGGACAGCCCCAATGCGCTGGCCACCCCCTTGGGGTTGCCCATCTCTCCTATAAAAGGAAACCCTCTCCCTCTCTCTCACTCACACCTCCTTGTGAATGATCTCTCTCCCCTCTAGAATTTATCCCCCATGGTCTCGGACTAGCGAGATACATGTTCCCGGTGGCTATTCGGCAAGAAAGGGTTGTGCTTCCGTTGCATCGCTGGAGCGAGGAGGCGGAGGTTGCTCGGTGTCTTGTATGTGTGTGCGAGCATGGATGCGCTGCTTCTTTGCGGCGCTAGGACTTCCTCTCGATCTTGAGATCGGCAAGAGATCGTCTATATCAACCACGAGTTCAACTCGTTAAGCTTTGTCGGTCTTCAAGGGTATGTTCTCTATGGATATACATCCACCCGTTGTTTGTATCTAGTAGATAGATATTGATACTTAGTTCCCATTGTATGAAATTTTTTGTTTTCTATGCTACGAACCCTTCAGTTTGCATGGTTGATTTGCTAGAATAGATTCATAGTCCAGAACTACCTAGATAAGGGGTTTTTGACCAAGGACAAGTTCTACATTATGTCACTGGATAAAAATGATACCATCAGATAGGTTTTGATAAAGTGAATCCAACAAAAGTGGTTTCACTATTTTATCAACTTCCAAAGATTTATAGTGGATTTTATAGTGAATAAAACTCTAGTTTTAGGAAATAATTCACTAGAATTGTTTTGGAGTTCCAAAAATTATTTCCTTAGGTGATTTGGTAGTATGTAGTGGACTGAATCAATAGGAGTTGGATTCACCTCAAAAATTATCAGAATGCCCTTGAGAAATTCCCAAAGGCAGTACTGGATGGGAATAATCTTTTTCACCATATTTAATTTACATAATATTTTTAGGTGATTCCAAGGACACATGTTAGGTACTGAGAATACCTTTCTGTAGAAATTGGAATCAACCATTTTGGAGTTATAGAGCTTCTGTGGTGATTTTATTGCTGAATAAACCATGCACAGAACAGTTTAATACACCAAAATTCAAAAGAGGTCTAGAAAATTATGGGATACTAGATTCTAAATGATATGGTTGCGTTTGTGTCCAAGGGTAGTTGGAATTAGATCAAAACCTCATTTGGTAGTAACCAAACTCCTTGAAAGAATTTATTAGTGAATTGGACACTTCTTAGTAGATGATTTATTATAGATAAAGTATCTATTAATTTGATATAATTCTTGTAGTATTTGTTTCTTAAGACATGTATGTATAAACTAAAAATAATATCTAGGACATTTCGATCCATTTTCATTTTTATCTTGAATTAAAGCTATAGGTTGTAAATCAGATCTGGGGAAAAATGTTTATAGAAAAAGGAAGGCTAGGCTAGGGTATGAAGGAAAATGGGCCGGGAAGAGGAGATTCAGCCCACGCGGCAAGGTCGCGCGCGGGAGATGCCTTCAAATCCTGGCCAGGCTGGGCCCGCTCGTCAGCGACTCGGCGGTGGCGAAGGGGTACGGGGAGAGGAGAGTCGTTGGATTAGACGCACATCAACGGACGACGAGTGTTGTCCTCCTAGCGATAGGGACATCGGAGACCGAACGCTAGGACGGCCAAGGTTTGCGTGCGAGCTCACCTAGGAGGGTTTTCCGGCCAGCGGGAGGCTGCGAGGAGACGCGGTGCTTAACGACGAGCCCATTGATGGGTAGAACAAACACGTATCCACCTACCTGCATGCTCGGGTAGGCTGCCGTCAATGAGGCCTGGGTGCTCCTGCTATAAAATAAACAGCAGGAGGGAGTGAGTTTAGGAGTGCAGGTCATATTGAGGCAAGGAGGAAGAAGGGGGGGGGGTGGTCGGAGGGGAGCTCACGGTGAAGTTCTATGGAGATGCCCGAGAGAGCATTCTCTCCTTCTCCTCGGTAAGGGGGGTGCAAGGGGGAGAGAGGGGAGTTCTAGAGGTGGCTAAGGAGAGAGTAGCGAGTAGAATGAGGGTGGGGAGGCGCTGGTGTGGCTCTGGCCCCCTTTTAACCGAAAGGGAGTGGTCTAGGGTAGTCTATGCTCATGGAGAGAAATGGAGGGGGTGATGGTCGGGGATTGGGCATCCAGGGTGGTGAGAGGAGGAGTGTGGGACACAGAAGGGCAGAGACGGGCTAGGGAGTCGTCTGCTGCAAGGTTTCTCCCTCTCTCTTTATTTGGCCAAGGGAATAACAAAGGTAGGAGAGAGGAGGGCTAGGGAATCTAGGGGTGCATACATTGGCCAGAGGGGTGGTGGTGTGCGGGTCCAAGTACGACCAAAGAGGTGGGGAGGGGAGTTAGTCCTTCCAAGGGAGTAACACACAAGATCTTGGTGAGATATGTATGCTCTCTTCCTCACATAATCCATGCACTAGGGACAAGATAGGGGTGTGCTATAGTATATGGGCTACAATGCACGGCCAGAGAGTGTCATGGTTGCTGTGGTGGGTGATGGTGAGGATTTGGATAGGATTTGCTTTGATTTAGCTCATGTTTGGATGTGTTTGTACAATTTGATCAAGGTGATGCTTGTAAAGGAAGTCGAATAAATTTCATTTGGAAGGGTGGGGGATATGGTACTGTTAGATAGAGGAGTTCAAACAATCTCTTCAAGATTTAATTGGGATTTTTCTAATAATTATAACCCCATTTAAATGCACTTATTCAAAAAGTGCAGAAGTAGATTATGGAAGATAAGATGATATTTTTACATTATAAAAGCTTGGTTTTTGACGTGGTATTGTCCTAAATACCATATTACACATTGGAGAACTTTATTGGAATTTATTGAGGTGTAAAAGTATTTTTAGGGAATTATTTCTTGTTTCTGCCATTTAAGAAAAAGGGCAAAAAGAAATAATAAAGAATCTCAAAAATATTTAGTTTTGAGTTGGAAAGATGGGATATTATAGAAAGGCATCAAATGTGCCTTGATTTGGCAACGTTATTTGGAGAAAAACAAACTTTCCTTTATAGACAAAGATTGTGAGAATTTAGTAAGCAAGGGAAATTAAATAGTTTGATAATCCAAATAATTATGGGAAATTATTTGGGGATGCTTATATCCAAGGTAGATGATGTATACTTAGAATATATAACAATATAACCTTGGGTATTGACAAACAAGAGGTATTTCTGGAAGAAGATGTTGCTTTGAGGATCTAGGGTTTTCTTATTTTCATACCACCAAAACAGGGTTGGATTAGGGAGATCAGAGCTCACCTTGGTACAAGGGGTTTATGGATATATAGACCAAGTTATATAGATGATCAGGGAAGCAAGAGTTAGGATTGGTGGGATTTGAGGTGGTGTAGGAGTGTTGGCAAACTTTGTTGAAAATAAGGCTGCCATAGCAGATACATCACATAGCCTCCTAAACCATGTGAGTTTAAGAAGCACGAGACTCCAATGGACACAAGTTAAGTGGGGGTTGATAGACCATGATTAGTAGATCATAATAATTCAAGGAGTTGGTCAAGGGGAGGTGGCATATAGATGTGGGCTTCTACAAAAGTAGGCAAGATGATAAGATTTGCAGAAAAGATTATTATCTTGTCTAGAAAACCATCATGGATGAGTGGGAAATAGAAGGTCTTAGAGGGGGCAAGAGTGGAATTTGGTAGTACCAAAGATGTACTACAATATGGTTCAAATACATTCTCAAGAATGCACATGGGTTGGAAAAGGTAGAGCTCCAAAGATTGAATCTAGATAAGGAATCCAGACTTGGCCATTTTGGCAGATTTGGAGATTTTGACTAGCATGCAAGATGGAAACAATTGAGAGGGTGGAAAAGGTTTATACTTTCCATTAATTGGTTGATGTGGAGGTACAGATTGAATAGAGGGGATCCAAACTTGGATTGGGTCTTCACTAAGTGTGAAACCATCAAGAGGGATTATCCGTGGATTGATCTGATCAGGAGATGAGATGGTTACTTTAGTGGATTAGGATAGATCCAGATTTGGATGATTAGATTGAGATTAATGATCACAAACAAAGATTGGGTCCTAAGGCATGAGCTACTAGATTAGCTCACTCTAGTTCCTAAGCAAACAGGGCAATCAACAGATCAAGGCAATTCATCTTATCATTTATCCAATTATCACTAGGGTTACTATCAAGCCTAGCTTGAGGTAAGGATGGGTATTTTTAAATGGGTTGTTCTATGAAGTAAGATAAGGACCATCTTGGTATCTCTACCAAGATTGAGATGTAAACGTTTTAATAAAGGTTTTGGAAAAACCTAGAGGTAAGGGTAGTTGAAGTTCTGTCTTGAAAACATAAGGAGATTATATATAGATCTCCATAGTTTTGTTAATAGAAACTAGTAAAGCATTTGGTTGTGTCAAAGTCATCTTGGCTCAGGTTTTGAATTGCTAGATCATTTTAGAATATCAAAAAATGAGCCAAGACATCTCTTTTGTAAAATAGCTTTTGTAAACTAGTGTTGAGGTGAGAAGTATATTACTTAGTACACAAACAGTTGCATGAACACCAGCAAACAGGTAAGCAAACACTGTAACACTTAACAAGAAAAAGTTTTTGTTCCCCCTGATTTTTGCCTTTTTGGACAGTTAATCAGGGTTGCTGAAATTGGGATGTTATAGACCTTTCCCCCTTAAAAATAATCTCTTCCCGAGATTAGGGAGGAGTTGGGTTGGGTGATAACATCCGCTTAACAATTTCAGTGATGGAAATTATTAGGCGCTAACAAGTTTTACAAATACCCGATGTGGCTAGTTACAGATCGAAGCTGAGCGGCTTCGGGTTTGGGCGTTTAGATTAAGCTAGTGGAAAAGACACCGTCTTTGCCCCTTAGGACAAGTCTAGGTAGGTTTAGCCTCGATGGGGTACTTCCTTCTTGGGGTGAGATGACGAGTTGAGTCTTCTTCCTTCCTTCTCCTCGTGGTCGACTTTTCTTTCTTCAACATTTTGATACACCGGGGTGTTGACTAGACGGTCGACCTTGGAGGGGAGTACTTTTCTGGAGTACCTTCCGATTCTTGAGAAGTGCCGATTGTCGTTCTTCTTGCAGGGGTGATGAATCGGATTTTTGGGCAGGAAAGACGCAGTCTTTCCCCCTTAGAGGAAAACTAAGGGTGCTTGGTGAAGTTTTTGACTTTCTTGGGTGGAGTTGTATGTTGATGTTGGGGAAGGGCGCTACACCGTTCCTTCGAGGTAGTTAGTTCTGAGCTAGTTAAGGGTCCGACAGGTTGGAGGATGTCATTGGAGTTTGTCTGTCTTGGGAAACATGGTCCTTTGGAAAGGGGGTCATTCCGGTTTGGTCTGATGCAACGTCATGGGTAAAACACGCAAAGAAGGATATCATACTTGCATATCATCCATAAATTTAGCAGGTTCAAGCCGGTCGGTGGCGGAGGTACTTCAGGAGGTTACAAAACAGGTCGGTGCCACAGGGCAACAAGGCATTTAGAGTTTTATAAAACAGGTTCTGGGGCGATACATGACTCTACACATGGGGACAGGCGATCTTCCGGGGGCGAAACTAATTCAGAGGAATGTCCAGAGTCTTGTCGCCTTTCTGGGGTGAAAGGTTTCTCCTCAGGTAGTGCTTTCTTGGGGGAAGAGGTGGTTCTGGGAATAGCGACCTCATGATTCATCTGGCCGAAAGGGCTCGAGGTTTCTTGCCATTTTTCGGTGCTAGAGATTATTGCTTCGAGGCCATCGCGTACCTATCTAGACATTCGCGGGAGAAGTGGCCCGGACCTCCACAGGTGTAACAACCGTTTTTCTTAGCTCCAGATCCTCCTTGGGTTTGTCTGGGGATCTTTACAGGGGCAGTGGATGTCTTGACCTTTGCCTTGGTAGGAGTGTTGTCAAGACCATGTTGGGGGCATTCTCGGCTGAAATGACCCGGTTGATCGCAGCAGAAGCATGTGCCTTTCTTGGAACGTCCTTCTATTGATTTCTTCCCAATGTTGACGCAGGGGAGTTGACGAGCCTTGCCAATCAGGAGATAGAGGGGGCAGTTGGCCAAGACATGGCCTTGACCTTCACAAAGGAAACATGTGACTAGTTGGGTGGGGCAATCTGCAGGAGAGTGGAGAGCTCCACAAATTGGGCAGTTGCATAAGCACTGGCTGGCTTGATGTCCTTCCTCACCGCAATGGCTGCATCCTTTCTTCGGGGCTCTGATCTCCATGGCCATACTCACGTATTTCAAAGGGAGATGAAATCTCGGGCTGTAGAAGGAAACTGTGCTACGGAGTTAGTCTTCCGAGTTCGAGGGTAGAGGAAAAAGTGAGGTATAATATTGGGTGGAAATCTATGGTTGACGACGATAGGTCAAACGGGGTTTATTGGAGTTGAGTGGAAAGACGCATTCTTTCCACCTTAGGGCTTTACTTGTGGTTGTCAAGGCTTGATACGTCAGAAACATATCTATAATTGTTGATGCTCCATGCTTGTTTTGTATCTACTTTGCTTTGCTTTGTCTACACTTTGAGGTGTTTTTATATCTTTTCTGGAACTAACCTATTAACAAGTTGCCACAATGTCGGTTGCCTGTTTTCTTCTGTTTTTGGTTCTAGAAAGGCAGAAAATCAATATTCTCGGAATTGGACAGGACAAAAGCCAAAGTTATTATTTTTCCCGGAGCAACACGGAACCACGAAGCAGAGCCGGAGGGGGGACACAGGGTGGCCAAATCCCCGTAGGCGCGGGAAAGCCCTGGAGGCGCCTGGAGGGGGTGTGGGCCCCCTGGACCCCCACCGACCTTGATTCCTGCGCCTAAAAGAAGCCTCCGACCCAAAAACACTAGGTAATCCAGAAGAAATCCACAAAAACCTCTGTTGCGCCGCCGCCACCGAAGGGGAGATTCGGGGGACAAAAAATCTCTGTTCCGGCACCCTACCGGGACGGGGAAGTGTGCCCAGAGCCATCTCCATCGATCTCCATCGCCATCTTCATCACCTTTGCTGATTCCCATGATGAGGAGGGAGTAGTTCTTCCTCGAGGCTAAGGGCTCTACCGGTAGCTATGTGTTCATCTCTCTCTCTATGCATGGTCATATTGTGATCATGAGCTTTGTAATCAAGTAGATCTACCTTGCTACTCAAGTGCTTCATTAGATCTCTGCTCTCCCCATGTGTGTGAAAGTGACAGCGTGCATGCCATGGTGGCACTTAGGTTTGAGTCTACATAAATACTCTTTGTGCTTTAATAGATCTATGCTTTTCCCCACGTGTGTGAAAGTGACAGCATGCATACCGTGTGTGGCACTTTGGCTAGATTGAATATTTGTTATGAGTTATATTTGGAGTTGGATTTCTCTATGAAATTGTGGTGTTTGTTGGAACCATCTAGCGCTCAAGGTGACAGTGTGGAGTTATCTAGATTGAGGTAGACAGACTTTGAGGTGTGCTGTTATAGCCCTACCATGGATTAGGGTGTCCAACCAGAGAGTAGTTAAGAGTAGTATCATGAAGAGAGGATATTTATATGACAGAGTGTTCACTAGTGAAAGTATGATCCCTAGGCCTTGTTTCTAAACATTGAAACACCATTTGCATCTAGATCTGTTGCATGTTTGCTTGCTTCCTTCTTGTTGCCTTTAGTCTTTACCTCACTGTCAAGCTCTTTTCTGGCACCGTTACCACTTGTATTTCACTATCTCATCGCCGAACTAGTGCACCTATATTGGGTGTGTTGGGGACACAAGAGAATTCTTGTATCTTGATTGCAGGATTGATTGAGAGGCAATACCTTTGACCACTTCCTCCCTGAGTTCGATAAACCTTGGGTAATCCACTTAAGGGAAACTTGCTGCTCTTGTACAAACCTCTGCACTTGGAGGCCCAACAACTGTCTACAAGAATATAAGTGCGTAGACATCAAGCTCTTTTCTGGCGCCGTTGCCGGGGAGATAAGGTAAAAGGTACTCACATCCTCTGGTGTGAGTGCTCGAAGTTATTTCCTTTAGATTCTGCAGTTTTGTCTTTTTGTTTCTTGTTTTCACTAGTTAGGCTTAATGGAAAACAACAACAAAATTAGAGAGCTTTATAGTACCTATCTTGGGTTACGACATGAAGTGTTTGAAGAGAAAATTAAAAAACCTATGGAAATTTATTTGCATGCTAATGGTAATGTTATTAGTATGAACTCTTTGGACACCATTGTTGCTAACTCTATGGAAAAGTCTAAGCTTGGGGAAGCTAGTTTTTATGAAAATGATCTTTTTAGTCCCCTAGATTTGGAAGATAGCTATTCTATTGCTTATGATGATATCAGACCTCCTATATAATGATTACAATGATGAATATGATATTTTCAGTCCACCTAATATTGAGGAGAAAATTGATTGTGATTACAACATGCCTCCTATATTTGATGATTATGGTGATGATAATAGTAATGATAGCTATTTTGTTAAATTTGCTGCCACTATGAATAAGGATGACTATGCTTATGTGGAGAGTAATAATCATTATATGCATGTGGCTCATGATAAGAATGTTTTATGTGATAGTTATATTGTTAATTTTGTTCATGTTGCTACTGAAAGGTATTATGAGAGAGGGAAACAAGGTTTTATGCATCTAAAAAATATTAAGTTTCCCCTCTATGTGTTGAATGTTCTGAAGTTGCATTTGTTTTGCTTTCCTATGCTTGTTGCTTTGTGTTTTCATGACTTGTTTCTTTACAATATTCCTATGCATAGTAAGTGGGTTAGACTTAAATGTGTTTTGAATTTGCTTCTTGATGCTCTTTTTTACTTCAATTAATATTTCTTATGTGAGCATCTTCTCAAGCTATAAAGCCTAACTTAAAGGCATTAAAAAAAGTACTTGTTGGGAGATAACCCAAGAGTTTTCTCTATTCTTGGAAGTTATTACTTAAGTAATGACCTCATCCTATCCTTTTTGTTTTCTTTTTGTGCCAAGAATGACCTCTAATGAGATGGAAGTAAGATTTGGAGAGTTGCTGTCCCGAAACAGATTTCTGTCCCCCACCATAAAAATTTCTGAGGAGTCTCTGTAAGTCGGATTGAGCTGAAACTTTACTAATAAATCCCTCAGTATGTTAGCTAACTTTCGTTAGTTCAACACTTTTTGATTTGAGCAACAGAAGGTCTTCGAAAAAATCGGTTTCTACGTGCTGGCCTGTTTTGACAGATTTCTGCCATTATTTGCATTTGCTTCTTATTGACTCCTTTTTGGGTTATTTTTGGGAAATTGAGCTTTTTGAAGGAGTTGCTACAGTAGAATGTGTTTTTAGTGAAAAGTCTTTCTTTTCCAAAGCTAAGCCCAAAGGTTTATTATCTTTTGAATACACAAATGTTGCTAATGAAGATTGTGTGAAGTTTTGTATGAAGGAAAAATTTCAGGTGTAGAGAGAGAATGATGTAATAAGATGAAGAATGCACAAAAGCTCAAGATTGGGGATGCTACCCTGGTGTTACCCCAAGAAATATCCAAGAGGTACAAGCGTCAAAGCTTGGGGATGCCCAAGGCATCCCCTTCTTCATCAATAAAAATCTCAGGTCTTTCTAGACACTTCGTTTTTATTGTTTCATATTGAATAATAGAGCAATTTACCAAGCGAATTACCCATAATAAACGCTAGATAAAACATGATTAGAATAAAAGACAAAATACTAACCATGTGAAATAGCGAAAACATATTAAGGCAGGTAACCAAACAGACTGCAAAACATAAGTCTTGAGATGCGATCAGAACAAGATTGATAAAGAAAACATACACGACAGCGACAGCAAAAGAGGAACCGCCGGTGTTCGTGTTGGCACCGTCGTTAGCCATGTCGCCGAGGAAGAGGGTGATAATTTCGGGGAAGAAGTCCTCGTTGGGGAAGACGTCGGCGCAATCGGTATCCGAGAGGGAGTCCGTGATGAAGCCAGTAGTCATGCCGATAGCGCTCCCCAAAAACCTTATCGCCCTTCTCCCGTACAGGACTCGAAGCAGCGGGGTCTCGGAGGCCTACTGTCCCGGCTCGCGGTGCACGCCGCAAGACGGGATGGGGAAGATCTAGGTAGCGTGGTGCTCTGGAACTTGAGGCGCAAAGGAGTATGCGACGATGTGTTGCAGTGTATCTGAGAAGAGGCGCGACCTCTCTCTTATATAGACACAGAGAGGTAGGCAGACAGGCTGTGCAGAAGATGAAACGAACGGACGGGAGTTGAAGCGAACAGGCGGCAGCCCATCGGACAGCCTCCACTCAGTTCATATTAAAAGTCCACTCGAGCAAAACGTTTCAACTTCTGTACGACTGTTCATATACCATTCATGCATGGCAAAATAAAGCTCGGCTCGGCGAGATTCCCGCAACCCGCGGCACGCGTTGTGACGTGACGTGACGAGGCGAGGCGAGGCATGGCGAGCGAGGAGGAGGAGCGCGCGTGTGGAACTCTCTCCTTCTCCTTCTCATCCTTTTACCAAGTGGTAGGAGTGCTCACCTTATAAGCTGGTCCAACTTCCACTCAACTAGCAATGTGGGACTAAACATTTGTCCCAGCTCTTGCCTTGCATGAATGGGCCAAATGGGCCTCTAGGATTTCAGGAGTTTATTGACATATAATAAATGGGCTGAGCCTATTTAGGCAAAAATTCCAACAATCCTCCACCAGATCCCAGAGGCACATGAAGTTTGCCTTTGGTTCCAAAACATTGTTTATATACCGGTACTGTAGTGGAGACTGTTAAGTTGAACTTCCACCTAGAACTTTATGTTATACTAGGCTGAAACTTGTACAGTGGACTATGCCTTGAACTGCAAGTTTGCTGCGAACCTAGCTTCACAAAAAGTCTTGACCGATACTAGGTTACCGTGGGACTTCCCCGCGGGTGGAGCTTATACGTCATACTCCATGACCTTTCATGAGTTTATTAGAGAGCACCTAACTCTCATAGACTGCGACGTTTGACAGTCAGACTTATATAGGTGTGTTCTTCAATAGATGTTCTGCAGGACAACATCTCTGCTTAAGATTAAGCCATTTAGAACACATTAAGATAAAATCAACCTGCCGTGCAGAATAGGAAAGTATTGCATCTTCACGGAGTGGTGTTCATTAAAGTGGGAATACTTTCCTCTCAGTCTACCAACAGCTTGTCTCCCAATTCTAATCACTATTCAAAAACTAGGCCGAATCAGCGATTAATAGGCCGCTTAATCGCTACTAGGGACCTGAACGTGTCGATTACCACTAATCGTTTGTATTAATCGTTTAGCCCGATTAATAGGTCTGACACTCCGATTACTAGGTATGTTCCCGATTAACCACTACACTTGGTCAAAAAGGGTGTAAAATTATCAACACATATCGCCCATCCATCCGCTAGCCCGCCCCAATGAAATAGGTTTTGCGAAGCTCCCGCACGATCCCTGCCTCCAGGAGCTTGATTTTCGCCATCACCAACCAGTTCCTTATCATTGTTGGCCAGTTCCTCGTAGTTGCCGATTAAACCTCAGATACAAGAGCTCGAGCGTCTTGAGGATCTCATCCGGGAGCTTAAGGCTGCCTTTAATAGGATATATGGTTGAGTTGCAAGGGGATTCATACGAGTTTTAGGTGCTAATTTTTGTAGGCTGCACCGATTAATAGCCGACCAATTAAATCAGTTAATCGTCCAAATTCCGATTAGTCGCTACTCCCAAGCCAACCGAGCAGTTAACGATTACCGATTTCCTTACCATTGATTCTAATTCACGGGATCTCCGATCACATAGATTGGTTTGCCACTGTGGAAAAACTCATAGTGTGGGTCTCATACCCATCTCCTTCGATGCATTTTCTATCACATTGCGTGATAGTCCCTTTGTGAAGGGATCTGCCAGGTTCTTAGATGTTTGGATATAATCCAATGCAATAACTCCAAAGTTTCTCATTTTTCTGACAGATTTTAGTCTCCTCTTCACAGGTCTTGAGGACTTCATATTATCCTTAGAACTGTTCACCTTAATAATCATAGTTTGATTATCACAGTTCATTGCAATTGTGGGTATAGGTTTTTCAACCACAGGTAAGTCCATCAAGAGTTCACGAAGCCACTCTGCTTCAACAGTGGCCGTGTCTAGTGCTGTGAGTTCTGCTTCCATAGTTGACCTCGTTAAGATGGTCTGCTTGCAAGACTTCCAAGAAACAGCGCCACCACCAAGTGTGAAAACATATCCACTCGTGGACTTTATCTCGTCCGCATCAGATATCCAATTTGAATCACTATAACCCTCTAGTACCCTCGGATACCCGGTATAGTGTATGCCATAGCTCGCAGTGCCTTTTAGATATCGCATAACTCTCTCAAGAGCATGCCAGTGATCATCTCCTGGATTTGAAACAAATTGACTGAGTTTGCTTACAGCAAAGGCGATGTCAGGCCTCGTGGCACTAGCTAAATACATAAGCGAGCCAATGATTTGAGAGTATCTTAGTTGGTCTCTAGAATTTCCTCGATTCTTTCGAAGCAACACACTAGGATCATACGGTGTAGGAGAAAAATTGACGTCGCTATACCCGAAACGACTCAAGATATTTTCCACGTAGGTGGGACTGAAGCAGTGTAATCCCACCATCATCATCTCTCAATAGCTTGATGTTCAGGATGACATCAGCTACTCCCAGATCCTTCATCTCAAAGGAACGAGCTAAGAAATCTTTGACCTCCTTAATTGCATTAAGGTTGGTTCCGAAAATCAGTATGTCATCAACATACAAACAAATGATGACTCCCTCACCCCCACCATGGCGATAGTATATACACTTGTCAGCTTCGTTTACAACAAAGCCTGCAGCGGTTAAGTTTTTATCAAATTTTTCGTGCCACTGTTTGGGTGCTTGTTTAAGACCATATAAAGACTTCAGTAGCTTGCACACTTTTCTTTCTTGACCATTTACTACAAAACCATCTGGTTGATCCATATAAATTTCCTCATCCAACTCTCCATTTAGCAAAGCCGTCTTAACGTCCATTTGATGAACGAGAAGACCGTGTGCGACAGCCAGAGAAAGTAGTACTCGAATGGTGGTCAACCTTGCTACAGATGAGTAAGTGTCAAAGAAGTCTTCACCTTCCTTTTGGGTATAACCCTTGGCCACAAGCCTTTCCTTGTACTTCTCAATAGTACCATCAGGCCTTAGTTTCTTCTTAAACACCCATTTACATCCTACAGGTTTGCACCCATAAGGACGATCAGTGATCTCCCATGTTTCATTAGCTAATATGGAATTCATCTCACTATGAACAGCTTCCTTCCAGTAGTCAGCATCAGGAGATGCATAAGCTTCTGAAATGGAAGTGGGAGTGTCATCGACAAGGTACACAATGAAATCATCACCAAAAGACTTTGGAGTCCTTTGTCTATTGCTCCTTTTCGGAATTTCATTATCATCCTCCTTAGGACTTTCAGAGTGTTCAATTGAAATGGTAGGTTCAGAAAATATAGCAAATTCCTGATTAGATGAACTAGGTATCTCCGGATTTGATGAGTTAGGTTTATCCTTCATTGGAAAGATATCCTCAAAGAAAGTCGCATCAGTTGACTCCATGATTATACCGACATGAATGCCAGGCACTTCAGATTTTACTATTAAGAATCTATAACCAATGCTATGAAAAGCATAGCCCAGAAAAACACAATCAATGGTTTTTGGTCCAAGCTTGCGCTTCTTGGGGATTGGTACATTAACCTTTGCCAAACAGCCCCAAGTACGTAAGTCAGAGAGTTTTAATCTTTTCTTCTCCCATTCTTCGAATGGAGTAATTTCTTTGTTCTTTGTGGGAACTCGGTTAGGACATGACACGCGGTCAATAGTGCCTCCCCCACCATTCCTTAGAAAGACCCGATGTGTCTAACATGGCGTTAACCAAATCTATTAGAGTACGGTTCTTTCTTTCGGCTACTCCATTTGACTAGGGTGAGTAGGGAGGCGTCCTCTCATGAATTATGCCATGTTCCGCACAAAAGGAATCAAACTCGTTGGAAAAATACTCTCCACCACGATCAGACCTAAGCCTCTTAATATTTCGATCAAGTTGATTTTCTGCCTCAGCTTTATAGATTTTGAAGAAACTCAAAGCCTCATCTTTTGATTTTAGAAGATACACATGACAATATCTCGTAGAGTCATTGATCAAAGTCATGAAATATTTCTTTCCACCTTTTGTCAACACACCATTAATCTCACAAAGATCGGAATGTATGATCTCTAGTGGTGTTAAATTTCTCATTTCTGCAGTCGTATGTGACTTGCGAGGTTGTTTAGCTTGCACGCAGACTTGGCACTTAGATCCCTTAACAGTTGAGAAATCAGGGATTAAATTCATTTTGGCTAGCCGCGTCATACAACCAAAATTAATATGACAAAGATGAGAGTGCCAACAAAGCGGAACAAGCCTCCACACTCATTCGTGTAAATATGATTAACAACTTTATTACAAATGTCTGACAGAGATAAGCGGAACAAGCCTCCACACTCATAGCCTTTACCAACAAAGGTTCCATACTTCGAAATTACAAATTTATTGGACTCGAATACAATCATGTAGCCATCTCGACACAGAAGAGATCCGTTAACAAGATTTTTATTTATTGAGGGAACATGATGCACGTTCTTCAGGCGCACGGTCTTTCCCAAAGTGAACTTCAGATCGACCGTACCAACACCATGAACAGAAGCATGCGAGCCGTTCCCCATCAGCACGGTTTGAGTCCCTCTGACCTGATATGAAGAAAACATGGAAATATCAGAACAGACATGTACATTAGCGCCCGTGTCAACCCACCAATCAGGAGAATGACATAATGAAAGAATAGTAGGTAATATACCATACCCAACATCTTTCATCTCAACATCGCCCATGACAACATTAGCAGTCTTGCTGCCCTTCCCATGGCTTCACGCAAGAATCTTGATGAACCAGGTATGTCTGTCAAAGCGGTTGGGACAAGCAGGAGCCCAATGATTAGGATCACCGCACACATGACAAGCACCTTTCCTCTTATCAGTCTTCTTTTTGAAGCTGATGGACTGTGAGGCCTTGTTCTTTCCATCGAACTTTCCTTTGTCATCAAACTTGCCTTTGTTCTTGAACTTGTGAGGCTGGAAGTTCCTTTTCTGTACCAGGATGGCATTAGAACCTCCCTTGGTACCTCGAACACCTGTGTCTTTTGCTCTCGCATTCTCTTCCACATCAAGAGTCCCAATGAGATCCGTCATGGAGAACTCTTGTCTCTTATGCTTCAGAGAAGTAGCAAAATTCCTCCATGACTGGGGAAGTTTGGCAATGATGCCTCCGGAAACAAACTTGTCCGGTAACACACAAGTGAAGTGATCAAGCTCCCTGGCAAGTGACTGTATCTCATGAGCCTCCACAATGGGGCGGTCCTCAACCATCTTATAGTCATAGAATTATTCCATGACATACAGTTCACTGCCAGCATCGGAGACTCCAAATTTTCTCTCGAGCGCATCCCACATATCCTTGCCATTGCTAAATGACAGATATGAATCGACAATATTGTCGCCAAGAATGCTGATCAAGGAAGCCTTGAAAGTGGTATCAAGTTTTTGGAACGCCTCTTACTGAGCGGGATTAAGTTCTCCCTCAGGTGCGCCATAGGTGGAGTTATAGAAGCTCATGGTCTGAAACCAGAGCACTGCTCTCGCACGCCATCATTTGTAATTCACACCTTCGAACACATGTGTCTTCATAGAAGCAACAAAGCCACTTGGGGCAAATTGCCTGAAATAAGGTTTTTGGATTGTTGAATAATAGAGAAATTTACCAAGCGAATTACCCATAATAAACACTAGATAAAACATGATTAGAATAAAAGACAAAATACTAACCATGTGAAATAGCGAAAACATATTAAGGCAAGTAACCAAACAGACTGCAAAACATAAGTCTTGAGATGCGATCAGAGCAAGATTGATAAAGAAAACATACACGGCAGCGGCAGCAGAAGAGGAACCGCCGGTGTTCGTGTTGGCACCATCGTTAGCCATGTCATCCAGGAAGAGGGTGCTGATGTCGGGGAAGAAGTCCTCGTTGGGGAAGACGTCGGCGCAATCGGTATCCGAGAGGGAGTCCGTGATGAAGCCAGTAGTCGCGCCGATAGCGCTCCCCAAAAACCTTATCGCCCTTCTCCCGTACAGGACTCGAAGCAGCGAGGTCTCGGAGGCCTACTGTCCCGGCTCGCGGTACACGCCGCAAGACGGGATGGGGAAGATATAGGTAGCGCAGTGCTCTGGAACTTGAGGCGCAAAGGAGTATGCGACGATGTGTTGCAGTGTATCTGAGAAGAGGCGCGACCACTCTCTTACATAGACACAGAGAGGTAGGCAGACAGGCTGCGCAGAAGATGAAACGAACGGACGGGAGTTGAAGCGAACAGGCGGCAGCCCATCGGATAGCCTCCACTCAGTTCGTATTAAAATTCCACTCGAGAAAAACGTTTCAACTTCTGCACGACTGTTCATATACCATTCATGCGTGGCAAAATAAAGCTCGGCTCGGCGAGATTATCGTAACCCGCAGCCCGTGGCGCACGTCGTGACGTGACGTGACGAGGCGAGGCGTGGTGTGGCGAGGCGAGCGAGGAGGAGGAGCGTGCGTGTGGAACTCTCTCCTTCTCCTTCTCATCCTTTTACCAAGTGGTAGGAGAGCTCACCTTATAAGATGGTCCAACTTCCACTCAACTAGCAATGTGGGACTAAACATTTGTCCCAGCTCTTTCCTTGCATGAATGGGCCAAATGGGCCTCTAGGATTTCAGGAATTTATTGACATATAATAAATGGGCTGGGCCTATTTAGGCAAAAATTCCAACATTTCATGCATAGTTGTTTTGTTCTTGTAGCGTCTTAGTTTTCTTTTTTCTTTTTTGTTTGATTAGTTTTCTTGAATAAAGTTGGTTGAACACACCTTTTTGGAGAGAGACACACTCTGTTTTCATTGCCTAGAAACACTCTAGTTTTCACTCTTATTGTTCTGTGAGTGTTCTCTTTTGCTAGCACTTTGTTTAGCCTTAGTTTTCTTGAGCTTTCAGCTTAGAACTTATTAGTTCTTCTTTGTGGATTTGTGAGACAAGCTCACTGATCTTTATTGATTATTATCTTTGTGAGTTGTTTCAAATAAAATTGTTTGGTGTTGGAAAGAGTAGAGAGCTTCATGCTTAAGTGGTACAAAAGGGAGTTTGTTTTGATTGTGACTTAGACTTTAGCATGACATGCTAGGTGTTTTTTTATCTTATGCTTAGTGATTATTGCTGTAGCATGTCTTTTTCCAAACAATTGGGATTGCTTACTGTGCCTTGAAGAAATTATGCGTTGTTTTAGCATGCAAAAGCATAGTATTGTGGTATTCTCCTTTGATGCTTTGCTTGGGTTGACTTGGCACATGATCACACCATGTTATGACTCTCACAAGTCACCATTAGCCTCTATGATCATTTAGTCCTTGACTTGAAGTACCACTCTTTGCTTTGATTAGTATGATTTGTTGCACTGCATGATTATGGCCATTATGCTCTCTTAGTTGGTTGCTCCCAGTCTTTTGCTAGCCTCCACTTGTATGAGTAAGTTCTACTCATGCTTCCAACTCCCAAAAAACCCAAGTTATTCCAAAGTGTCCACTATAAACTCCTATGCATGGTGTGTTACACCATTCCAATTATATTCTTGTTTTCAACTATCTTCCAATTAAAAACTATTTTGTTATGTGAAAACTTCGTGATTAAAGCCCTCACGAACTTGATGGTACACTTTATATTCTTTGCCCCTAATAAACATGAACCATTGTGACAACTTTGTTGTATATGCTTTCACTTATAAGTTGGATTTAGTAGAACCGTGTTGTCACGGGGAACGTTTTCAACATTGCACTTGTACCTTGTTGTACTCAGTTGATATCATGCTCTTTTGTCTATGGATGTCACCGGTGTGAAATAAAGAGGGAACTTGCAAGTCCATGGAGTTTGTATTTTGTGTTAGAGAAACGCCTGGGCCGCTAGCCTAAGCCATGCCTAATCATGGTGGAAACTTGCAGCATCACCATAATGAGCTATCTATGAAGCATCCTCAATAAAAAGCTATGCATATGGTAAATAAAAAGATTGTTGAGATGCTCATTGTATGCTTTCCTTGTCATTTTGGTTATGGCAAAGCTCCTATACCATGTGCAAGGGGTACCCCATTGGCGGTTCTCAATGATATGCAAATACTTACAGTGACAAGAACTTACCTGGACCCAAAGTTGAGTATGCATGAGGTGTGGCCCTCGTATTCAAGGGGCATGAGATTGCCAACTTATACTTCGTCAAGCATATACTCCAGCTTTGCCACTTTAACCTTAACCACTTCAAGATGCTTATGATAGGGGCAATGAGGGCTGAAAGCTAACAAGTACCATAATTTTTGGAAGCTCTTTTTGAAACTTGTAATCCCAGCTTCCTTTACAAAAAGGCCTTTCTTCCACCACTATTGAGTCTCCACCTTCTACCTTTAGGCACCATTAAGAGAGCATAGTTGTCATTCTATGTGCACTGTTCCAAAGCTTATTAATTGATGCATATTGTGATATTACTTGTTCTTGTGCTATTTGTTTCTAGTCACCCTTGTGAACTTTGAAGGTGTCCTATGCATCTATTTGCTACTCTATGAGGGACAAGATGAATGCCACTATGCTATGTTTTCTGTATGTGAAACAAACAAACGTTTTGCAATGCATGTTATTCATGATCTTTGTTTGTAGCCTTTCATGTTGCATGCATAGTTACCTTTTCCTATTGTTAGAACTCCATCTTTCATGCACATTTTTAGAGTTCTTTGATCCCATCTTTCAATGCTTGCAAATGGTTTGATCTTTATTGTGAAGGTGCATGTCACCTCAAAAATTATTATTTTATCACTTACCTACTCGAGGACGAGCAGGAGTTAGCTTGGGGATGCTTGATACGTCGGAAACGTATCTATAATTGTTGATTCTCCATGCTTATTTTGTATCTACTTTGCTTTGCTTTGTCTACACTTTGAGGTGTTTTTATATATTTTCTAGAACTAACCTATTAACAAGTTGCCACAGTGCCGGTTGCCTGTTTTATTCTGTTTTCGGTTCCAGAAAGGCAGAAAATCAATATTCTCGAAATTGGACAGGACAACAGCCAAAGTTATTATTTTCCCGGAGCAACACGGAAGCACGAAGCATATCCGGAGGGGGGACACAGGGTGGGCAAACTCCCCTAGGCACGGGCAAGCCCTTGAAGCGCCTAGATGGAGTGTGGGCCCCCTAGACCCCCACCGACCTTGATTCCTGCGCCTAAAAGAAGCCTCCGACCCAAAAACCCTAGGCAATCCAGAAGAAATCCACGAAAACCTCTCCTGCGCCGCCACCACCGAAGGGGAGATTCGGGGGACAGAAAGTCTCTGTTCCGGCACCCTGCCGGGACGGGGAAGTGCCCCCAGAGCCATCTCCATCGATCTCCATCGCCATCTTCATCACCGTTGCTGATTCCCATGATGAGGAGGGAGTAGTTCTTCCTCGAGGCTAAGGTCTCTACCGGTAGCTATGTGTTCATCTCTCTCTCTATGCATGGTCATATTGTGATCATGAGCTTTGTAATCAAGTATATCTACCTTGCTACTCAAGTGCTTCATTAGACCTCTGCTCTCCCCATGTGTGTGAAAGTGACAGCGTGCATGCCATGGTGGCACTTAGGTTTGAGTCTACATAAATACTCTTTGTGCTTTAATAGATCTATGCTTTTCCCCACGTGTGTGAAAGTGACAGCGTGCATACCGTGTGTGGCACTTTGGCTAGATTGAATATTTTTTATGAGTTATATTTGGAGTTGGATGTCTCTATGAAATTGTGGTGTTTGTTGGAACCATCTAGCGCTTTGAATGTACTCGCAAACCACCTTAAGAAGATAGTAATAAAAGGTATGCAATATGGCTATGGTAGGATGGCTCCAAGAGAGGTTCTTTTATAAACTAGTTTCTCTTATAGATATAGCATGTCTCTATATCCTTGTTGAAAACTTTTGTAAAACATTTTGGAAACCTTTTTGAAAAGTTTTAGGAAATCACTAGGATTGGGTCACCCATTTGTTTTTCCTTCCGGTCATCTCATGACCAAACTCCTTCCTCCTTTTTCCGACCATCCCATGGTCAAAACATTTTCAAGCCATTGCTCTTCCGAAGTCCTTTTTTCAAATCAAAACCATCACCCCCGTAAAGCAGCCATCACAACCATCCATGACCGAGGACTCAGCTATTCGAATAGATTTACACTCTGCAGAGGTTGTTCACTGTACCCACACCATCCAATTACCATCCCTGATATACACCGATCGTGGGTCTAATAACCGGTCAAGACCTTCCGAATGCCATCTCCGATACAAGTGCCTACCCTATGAGGTTAATCCCCTCAAAACCGGAACACCCTATATAGTCACAAGCCAACCGGAGCGCGTTTTGCACCCCGCAGGGTGTGCGCTTTCAATGAGGGGTTCATAGTACCGTCTGGCCGCCATTTAGACGATATTTACCTTCCCCAGACCGATGTTTCACATGGGCCTTTACAGGGGAATGCCTATCCTCCGGGAATTTGTTATTCCCCGTAGTAGTTTGAGACACCTATACCGGATTAGAAAAACTTCCAGCCCAGCCCCGTCCCATTCCAGAGTAATGTGGTTGCACGGGTTAATTGCTCAAGCATTAGGAACTGTACAGCCGGGCGTGTTTTCATAAACATTTTTCCTCCGTATTTTGTCCACCTTTTTGTAAAACAAAACCCTTCTCATTTTCCAAACCACTTGGTAGGCCAAGCCTCACCCAGGTTTTCTCATAAAACATTTTTGTAAGTCTTTTCCCGGGGTCTTCCCATCCTACACTTTTGCTTAGACTTAAAACAGGGTCTCCAAGGGGTTATGATGTTAAACACCATCTACCATACTAAGGAAAGGTAGGTATTATACAAATGGGTTGTACCTAATGGTACTAAGGGGTAACTATTTGGAGGAGCCAAACATCCCCCATATAAGGTATACTATAGTAAAACAAATGCACTTTGCATAAATAAGTAGGTAAAAATGCATAGATAAAATAATAGGACAAGGTGTATGAGCGTGAAGGTGGCCTGCCTGTGACCAGCGAGATGTTCCGTGACTCCTTTAGAATACCAGAAAACCAATAGTGCCAGTACCAATAATAATTAGGATAACCCCAATGCTCCCTTCTTCTCAGCGTCTCACAAACGCAACCATCGCCGTTATCGAGCATACATGCAAACAAGCAATATCACATTCAGTACAAGGCATACAAACATCAAACCATGCATGAAGCAAAGGATAATTACATGATATACATCAGTAAGATTGAGTATTTTGCTTTGGGTGCAAGGAAGTGCTTTGTTTGCATTGTGGATTTGCTAGAATAGATTCATAGTCCAGAACTACCTAGAGAAGGGGTTTTTGAGAAAGGACAAGTTCTGCATGATGTCGTTGGATAAAAATGATACCATCAGATAGTTTTTGATAAAATGAATCCAATAAAAGTGGTTTCACTATTTTATCAATTTACAATGATTTATAGTGGATTTTATAGTGAATAAAACTCTAGTTTTAGGAAATAATTCACCAGAACTGTTCTGGAGCTCCAAAAATTATTTCCTTGGGTGATTTGGTAGTATGTAGTGGACTGAATCAATAGGAGTTGGATTCACCTCAAAACAATTACCAGAATGCCCGTGAGAAATTCCCAAAGGCAGTACTGCATGGTTTTAGTCTTTTTAACCATATTTAATTTACAGAATATTTTTAGGTGATTCCAATGGAACATGTTAGGTACTGATAATAACTTTCTTTAGAAATTGGATCAACCATTTTGGAGTTACAGAGCTTCTGTGGTGATTTTATTGGTGAATAAACCATGCACAAAACAGTTTAATTCACCAAAATTCAAAATAGGTTTAAAAAATTATGGGATACTGTATTATGAAAGATATGGTTGTGTGTGTCCAGGAGTAGTAGAAATTAGATCAAAACCTCACTTGGTTTGACCTAGGGAATTTTTTAAAGGCAGAAAAAGCTTGATTTGATATTTTTGCTAACTGCAATCTAAGAAGAAAATGGTTATGGGGTCTGTGGGACATAAAAGGTGTGGATAATACCTTCCAGTAACAATTTGATTTACTCCATTTAGAGCTACCAAACTCCCTGAAAGAATTTATTAGTGAAATGGACACTTCATGGTAGATGATTTATTATAGATAAAGTATTTATTAATTTGATATAATTCTCGTACTGTATGTTTCTTAAGACATGTATGTATAAACAAAAATAATATCTAGGACATTTCCATCCATTTTCATTTTTATCTTGAATTAAAGCTATAGGCTATAAATCAGATCTGGGGAAAAATGTTTATAGAAAAAGGAAGGCTGGGCTAGCGTCTGAAGGAAAATGGGCCGGGAGGAGGAGATTTAGCCCATGCGGCAAGGTCGCACACAGGAGATGCCTTCAAATCCTGGCCAGCCCAGGCCCGCTCGTCAGCGACTCCGCGGTGGTGAAGGGGTACGGGGAGAGGAGAGTCGTTGGATTAAACGCACATCGACGGACGAGGGCGTCGTCCTCCTAGCGACAGGGACACCGGAGACCGAACCCTAGGACGCCCAGGGTTTGCGTGGGAGCTCACCTAGGAGGATTTTCCGGCCAGGGGGAGGCTACGGGGAGACGCGGTGCTTGACGACGAGCCTGTTGATGGGTAGTAGTGGCAGATTTGGCGCCGGGAAGAAGAAACGCATATCCACCTGCCTACACGCTCGGGTAGGCTGCCGTCGATGAGGCCTGGGTGCTCCTGCAGTAAAATAAACGGTAGGAGGGAGTGAGTTTAGGGGTACAGGTCATGCTAAGGCAAGGAGGAAGAAGGGGCGGTGGTTGGAGGGGAGCTCACGGTGAAGTTCTATGGAGATGCCCGAGAGAGCATTCTCTCCTTCTCCTCGGTAAGGGGGTGCAAGGGGGAGAGAGGGGAGTTCTGAAGGTGGCTAAGGAGAGACTAGTGAGTAGAATGAGGGTGGGGAGGTGCTGGTGTGGCTCTGGCCCCCTTTAACCGAAAGGGAGTGGTCTAGGGTAGTCCATGCTCATGTAGAAAAATGGAGGGGTGATGGTCGGGGATTGGGCATCCAAGGCGGTGAGAGGAGGAGTGTGGGGACACACAAGGGCAGATACGGGCTAGGGAGTCGTCTACTGCAAGGTTTCTCCCTCTCTCTTTATTTGGCCAAGGGAATAAGAAAGGAAGGAGAGAGGATGGCTAGGGAATCTAGGGGTGCATCCATTGTCCAGAGGGAGGGGTGGTGTGCGGGTCCAAGTACGACTAGATAGGTGGGGAGGGGAGTTAGTGTTGCCAAGGGAGTAACACACAAGATTTTGGTTAGATATGCATGCTCTCTTCCTCACATAATCCACACACTAGGGACAAGATAGGGGTGTGCTACAGTATATTGGCTACAGTGCACGGCCAGAGAGTGTCATGGTTGCTGTCGTGGGTGATGGTGAGGCTTTGAATAGGATTTTCTTTGATTTAGCTCATGTTTGGATGTGTTTGTACAATTTGATCAAGGTGATGCTTGTAAAGGAAGTCCAATAAATTTCATTGGGAAGGGTGGGGGAGATGGTACTGTTAGATAGAGGAGTTCAAATAATCTCTTCAAGCTTTAATTGGGGTTTTTCTAATGATTATAACCCCATTTAAATGCACTTATTCAAAAAGTGCAGAAGTAGATTATGGAAGCTAATATGATATTTTTACATTGTAAAATCTTGGTTTTTGATATGGTATGGTCCTAAATACCATATTACACATTGGAGAACTTTATTTGAATTTATTGAGGTGTAAAAGTATTTTTAGGGAATTATTTCTTGTTTTTGCCATTTAAGAAAAAGGGCAAAAAGAAATAATAAAAAATCTCAAAAATATTTAGTTTTGAGTTGGAAAGATGGGATATTATAGATAGGCATCAAATGTGCCTTGAGTTGGCATGGTGATTAGGAGAAAAACAAACTTTCCTTTATAGACAAAGATTGTGAGAATTTAGTAAGCATGGGAAATTAAATAGTTTGATAATCCAAATAATTATGGGAAATTATTTGGGGATGATTATATCCAAGGTAGATGATGTATACTTAGAATATATAACAATATCACCTTGGGTATTGACAAACAAGAGGTATTTCTGGAAGAAGATGCTGATTTGAGGATCTAGGGTTTTGTTATTTTCATACCACCCAAATAGGGTTGGATTAGGGAGCTCAGAGCTCACCTTGGTACAAGGGTTTTTTGGATAGATATACCAAGTTATATAGATGATCAGGGAAGAGAGAGTTGGGCTTGGTGGGATTTGAGGTGGTGTGGGAGTGTTGGCAAACTTTGTTGAAAATAAGGCTGCCATAGCAGATACATCACGTAGCCTCCTAAACCATGTGGGTTTAAGAAGCACGAGACTCCAATGGACACAAGTTAAGTGGGGGTTGATAGGCCATGATTAGTAGATCATAATCATTCAAGGAGTTGGTCAAGGGGAGGTGGCATATAGATGTCGGCTTCTTCCAAAGTAGGCAAGATGATAAGATTTGCAGAAAAGAGTATTGTCTTGTCTACAAAACCATCATGGATGAGTGAGAATAGAAGGGCTTAGCCAGGGGAAATAGTGTGCTTTGGTAGTACTAAATATGTACTACAAGATGGTTCAAATACATTCTTAGGAATGCACATGGGTTGGAAAAGGTAGAGCTCCAAAGATTGAATCTAGATAAGGAATCCAGACTTAGCCATTTTGGCAGATTTGGAGATTTTGACTAGCATGCAAGATGGAAACAATTGAGATGGTGGAAAAGGTTTATCCTTTCCATTAAGTGGTTGATGTTGAGGTATAGATTGAATACATGGGATAGAAACTTGGATTGGGTCTTCACTAAGTTTGAAACCATCAAGAGGGATTATCCCTGGATTGATCTGATCAGGAGATGAGATGGTTACTTTAGTGGATTAGGATAGATCCAGATTTGGATGCTTAGATTGACATTGATGATCACAAACAAAGATTGGGTCCTAAGGGATGAGATACTAGATTAGCTCACTTTAGTTCCTAAGCAAACAAGGCAATCAGCAGATCAAGGCAATTCATCAAACAGAAGATCAAGGCAATTCATCTTATCATTTATCCAACTATCACTAGGGTTACTATCAAGCCTAGCTTGATGTAAGGATGGGTATTTTGAAATGGGTTGTGCTTTTAAGTAAGATAAGGACCATCTTGGTATATCTACCAAGATTGAGATGTAAATGTTTTAATAAAGGTTTTGGAGAAACCTAGAGGTAAGGGTAGTTGAAGTTCTGTCTTGAAAACATAAGGAGATTATATATATCTCCATAGTTTTGTTAATAGAAACTAGTAAAGCATTTGGTTGTGTCAAAGTCATCTTGGTTCAGGTTTTGAATTGCCAGATCATTTGAGAATATCAAAGATGAGCCAAGACATCTCTTTTGTAAAATAGCTTTTGTAAACTAGTGTTGAGGTGAGAAGTATATTACTTAGTACACAAAGAGTTGCCTGAACACCAGCAAACAGGTAAGCAAAAACTCTGCAACACTTAACAAGAAAAGTTTTTGTTCCCCTGATTTTTGCCTTTTTGGACAGTTAATCAGGGTTGCTGAAATTGGGATGTTACATTCACCACATGCGTCAAGTCCAGGTCAGACTAGCAGCGGACTGAGGCCGAACGCCTCCGTCGCCTGCAAGAGCAGACCGAGCACGCCTCTCGCCATCGACAGCACGCGTCGTTCGTTGTCCTTGACAACTCCGATGAAGACGAGGGCGGGGCAGATCGGGGCCCTCATCGTAGCAGTGGCGACGCCGAGCAGGGTTGCAGCTCCCAACCTCCGATCAACTACAACGACGGGCGGCGACTACACGATGTTTTAGCGCCGCATCGGCATGAACTAGGATTTCCCCGTGTATTTTTTTAGCCTAATTTAAGTCGAATTCGGTTATATGACTGAATTTGATAAAATATGTACGAACTCACCTATAATATAATACAATCGTCTAAATTAGTATGAAGATTTTCTCGGTTTAGACAAACTTTGGACGAATTAAAAAAATGAAACTTGGTAACACGAGTGGGAATTCGTCCATTTCCAAGCCAAAAGTTGCATCTATCCTGCGTTATTTAGCGCCCGGTTTTGGCCTAAGAACGCCTAAGAAGTTGGTTGGAGGGTTATGAGGGTAGTGGTATCACGAACCGACTAGACATCAAACGCCAAGTTTGACGCTTTCGTGGCATATAAAAGCTGGAAGTTTCTTTTAGTCGGAGCAACGTTCCCGTCGACAACGAGGCGCTAGTAACGTCGTCAATTTCAACACCTGCCGATAGTCTCTTGGAGATGCTTATAGGGGTAGATTGTATGTGTCTACGTTTATAGAGTGTGTGTATGTATTTGTAATGGTGTACGTCTACAGTTTTTCAAAGAAAACTAGGATATGAGTTTAAAATCCAAATAACCTTTTCTAAAAAGAATTTTAAGTTTCTGTTTTAAATTTGCCCGGTAACCAATCAGGATTTTTTGATATCTACAGTAACCGAGAATCCCGAGCCCGGTCAGGATTGTTTTTATTCGGGAGCCAAAACCTAGGACAAGTCATCCTAGTCCGTTTGTTTTCATTTGCGGGGACTAATCCGGGCCAGTCCTTTCGCAACCTACAAAACCGGTTTATCATGGGCTGTACTCGCATTTTCAGTTTTCACGAGTAGCTTTTAGCCAGAGCTTTCTTGCTTGGTCAGCCTGTGGCATAGCGGCGAGGTCAGGGTTCTCAACGCCCATGTGCATTCTTGTCCTTGTCCCGATCGATCCTGTTTGCCCATGAGCACGACCAAAACAGTGAGCATGCCCATGAAATACTGTACCTACCATAGACAAAAACTAAAAAGAAAAAAGAACAATTTAACTACCCATGGATCGATTAGTTCACAAGGCTTATATGGCCTGCAAGTATCTCGGGCTGCAGCCCAACAGCACACGGAAATAGCTTGTAACGTTTGACGAAAGTTCAAATCATTATTAGTACCACACGGCTTTGATAAGTCGAATTACACCTCTTTATAATGACTTTTCCATGTTCAGCTATCACCACATGGTATATGTGGGGAGCAATCTACCAAAACTAAATATCTTGAACAATGATATGATCTGGGAGAGCATACATGTCTCTTTCTCACCTTGATTGGTGTAAGGGCTATTGCGTTAATCTCTCAAATCCGCACATCGACACGGTGTGTATAGCTATTTTGTATTTTGGTCTATTTTCTAGACAATTTTTTTAGCATCACTGCACAAACTCACCAAACATTGATCCAATTTGTAGGGTCACTGCACAAACTCACCAAACATGGATCATAACAAGGTGGGTTCTAATTCTTCTTTTAGCCTACTTTTGCACTTCAACATCTTGAAGTTAGAATAAAATATTCTCCGCCATATGATTGCACCAGTAGAAAACAGGCCTTTCGTTCGGGAGTGCCCGAAGCATTTGTCGTGGTCACGCCACGAACCGGGACGAACGAGCGGCCGAAGCATCGCTCGGGAGCCCGGTGGATTGGTCCCGGTTTGTCAGGGTCTATTTGTCTCAGTTTATAACACAAATCGAGACGAATAGTCTGCCTGCCTATAAATACATATCCAGCCCTCTCCTTTCCTCCTTTACTTTTTCTTGGTGGAAGGTGTGATATGTGTGTGCTAGTTTGTTTTTTTCTATGCACGTGAGGTGTTCGATGAAATGTCTAAGGGAATGGTGCCGCTTGATTTCACACAAAACAAAAATGATATGAGGTGTTCGAGCCACACTTGATTCCTGGCATGACGATTGTGTGTCTTGGTCCGTCGGCTCCAGTTCTAAGATGAGTGTGAGATTATTTTTTGATGTGTTTGAATGGTTATTTCAGATGTCTGCAAGTTTTTGGTTCAATTAGGACAGACAAAATCCCAACATTCTACTGCCAAAAGGGCACAACCAGAACACGTGGATCGATGTTCTTATTGGCATGCAGTTGTAGCACAGTTATAATCTTGAGTGAAAAAAATAAACTTCCTTTTTAACAAATCTTCTATTGAGTCTAGAATTAGGGCTGGACTTATAACTCCGAAACTCGCGAGCTAAATGAGTAACTCGTGACTTGGCTCGACTCGACTTGAACTCGGTGTCTAACGAGTCAACTCGAGTTTTAGATTTGAGCTTGTTTGTTCATCCAAGCTAAATGAGCTACTTGCGAGCTACTCGTTTAGCTTGTTAAACTTGTTCAAATATAAACTTTGTATTTTTTTATAAATGAGGGCCATACTAAGAATGTTTCTTGAACCTACAATGATGTAGAGCTACTATATTTTTCATTAATCTTGTCTTCGTGTTATTATGAAAGTAATATCATTGTTCTAGTTCCAAAATAATAGGAGAATTACTAGTTTTTTATATATTTTCCTATTTGCAACTTATAATGAGCTACTCGCGAGCTACTTGTGAGTTTACCGAGCCGAGTCGAGTCGAGTCGAGCTAGCTCGTTAGTTGAATGAGCTTTAGCGAGTCGAGCCGAGTTGACTCAGCTCGGCTCGAATTCTAGCCCTATCTAGAATGCAGAAGTAATCAGAAAAATACTTTGTGTTTGGGCTTATAGGAACTATTGCAAGGACAAACAAAGTGAGGTGGTGCAGTTCTGGACCCAATTAGATCCTTCTAAGCCTTGTGAGAGGAATAAAAATGTGATACCCAAACAAAGTGAGGAGGCTTCTATTCTTTCCTGGCTCCGCCACTGACTCCCAAGTTAGTACGTGGCGGCTACAAGACGCTCAAGCTCGACATCCCTCAGCATAATTTAGAGACCAGAACCCGGCGGTGATCGAGTCCTATTTCTAATCGAGTTAGATAGCTTGGCCGAAGGTAGTTTGTTAGCTAGCTTTGTTTGTGTGGAAGTCGGACTGGAATAGATTTATTGATTAGGATGTCGGGTCGGCTGTTCTTTCTTCGTGCATATCTATGTGCGTCAGCTTTGTAATCGTGAAAACCACCATGGCCGACCTAGGCGACCCCATCCTTCCCGACGCCGACGGAGCCGAGGCGACGATGGCGGAGGAGGACGAGGAGAGCACGCTGTGCTTCTTCTTCTTCGACATTTCCATGGCCCTAGTGTGGACAGCAGTCTTCGTGCTCTTACTGCAATTCTGCCGCGCCCACCCGGTGATCATGGGCTTCCGGGCGCTGGGCATCGCCGCCTACACGGTTGCAGTCGCGGGTATCTACCTTGGAGTCTTATGTATCGCACTAGATCTCATCCCTAACTTCTTCTGCGAGAATTGCGATGAGTAATTTATTTATTTTTGCATGGATTGCGATGAGTAATTAACGGCAGCAAGATGACTACTTTCTACTGTGTACATACTCGTACCACACCTGCACATCGGTGCACTGTATATTGTACTGCCTTCTCTCTTTATTTTGGGGACAATAATAGGAGCAGTTTTCCTTGATCAATGTTTGAGTTCAAGCGGTAGCAGGCGTTGGAGAAGATGCACCTGAACTTCAGGTTGGTAGATTCTTCCATTCCCAGGCCAAACATTGCATCTATCCGGTGTTAGATTTTGGCTTAGGAACACCCAAGGAGTGGAGGTGCTCTAAGAACTTGGATACGAGAATCAATATATGGTTGGAGGGTTACGAGAGCAGTGCTATCTCGAACCAACTAGACATCAAACGCCAAGTTTTACACCTTGGTGGCATATAAAAGCCGAAAGTTTCTTTTAGTTGGAGCAACGTTTCCGCCGACAGCGAGACGCTAGTGACTCGGAAGTGCTTATAGGGATAAGTTGTATGTGTCTACGTTTAGTTTATAGAGATGAGTACGTGTGTGTACGTATTTGTAATGGTTTACGTTTATGCTGTACTTGTCAAAATTAAAAAAAACTAGGATATGTCTAGTCTGAGTTTAAAATCCAAATAACGTTTCCTAAATTTTTTTAAGTTTCTGTTTTAAATTTGCCCGGTAACCAATCTGGATTTTTTGATATCTACAGTAACCCAGAATCCCGATCGAGCCCGGTCGGGATTGTTTTTATTGGGGAGCCAACAAAACCTAGGACCAGCCATCCTAGTCCGTTTGTTGCACGCGCTATCTTCTCGTTCTGAACTGAATCCAAAACGGTCTAGCACGTCGAAGTCGATTCGTATATCTGCACTCCGAAAGTAGATATATAAGACGTACAAGTTGGAAGTCGATCGGTTCTAAACTGAATCCAAAACGGCCTAGCTAGCACGTTGAATTCGACTCGTATACAGTAGATAGCATCGTGCTCCACAATTTATATATAAAACTCCCTTTGTCCGGAAATAAGTGACATCGATTTGTATCGGGTGTGTCTAGCCAGCACTCGGTGGCTGGTTAGTCTGAAATAGCAATCGCCTAAGAAAAAGGAAGGTCCGGAGCCACACTACAAAAGGGCTCAGTGACGTACCGTACTACCCACCCTGGTGCCCTCCCGGTCTCGTGTTGTCTTCCATTGCCAAACACCCATACCCACAAGTCCACAACAAATTTTAATTTTAGGCAGCCGTGGCCTAGGTACCTCCTCCACCTATGTCTTTAGGCGTGCAACACTTGAGCGAGTGCTTTCCTCCAGCAAAACTAGCGCAAAAAATGGCACATGCCGCTCAAAAAGGCAAGAAATATAGTAATCTGCAATTAATAGTTTGCTTTTGTGAAATGCTCAGATATTTTATGTTTTCACAAAGCTACAATTTCATGACTAGAAACAACTATAGATGATTGAAAATAAAAAAAGTGAAGAAACTAAATCTTGACAACTGGTTGTTGATTGCTTCAAGCAGATCAAGAACCCTCCCTTGCTCCTATCCAGATTCCTCCGGGTCCAGAAATCAACGAGTAGTTGTTATGATGCATTGTTATCTAGGACAACAAACAACTGTAGTTATCTTCTCGTTGTAATTTCCAAGCAATCTATAAAGGAAAAAAAAGAGAACCACTATTATATGCCAAAATATTTAAAAGCTGCTTCTATCATTTTTGGTTCTTCAAGTATAAATACAGATAGGATGCAACTTATCATTCAAGTTAGGCACAATTATAAAGATTGTTGGGTAACTTCTGTATGTTCAGGTGCACTCACAAAAACATTCCCGTGCGAGCACAACAAGTCAACATATAGATTTGGTAGCATAACAAAATATACACCTAACCTACCAATGCTAAAAAACAACAAACTAATGCATGCAAAAGCAACTTAGAAAAGAAACACCCTATATGGATAAACATTATGTGGAAGCTAGTTAGCTCATGCAAGAAAACCAAGTAATGTAATCAAAATCAACTTAACAAAAAACTTGTAAACAATTATTATTACAAGTAGGCAATTTAGCAATCAGGTGAAATTTAATTGGTGGTGTGCTGTTAACACCATGTTGCTCACGAGGCTCATAGTATAGGCAACTTAAGAAGCACCAAAGAGGAAAAGGGATGCCCATAGACAACAACCCCGGTCATGTTTTGAAGATACTCTGAAACAGGAACTAGTGGATCCCAGTAAACTTGTTTACATTCAAAAAAACCTTGGTTCGTACGTAGCAAATCTCTAGAACAACTTGCATGGATCTCAGGGGCAAAAACATGCACACAAAAATTGCAAAACATCCTCATAGGGTTTGCAGACACTCCAGTCCCTCCAAAAGCAACATAGCAGCAGAACCTACCATAACTTATATAAGTCTTTGAACCAAAAAAAATCAAATAAGAACTCTAGATATGCAACTTAAAAGTAGACAAAAATCAACTAAGATCTCTAGATAGCAACTTAATTAGTAGACAAAAAACAACTAAGATCCCTGTATATGAATCTTAATGAGCATACAAAAATAAATTAAGGTCCCAAGATATGCAACTTAATAAGCATACAGATAGAAACTAAGCCCCCCCCCCCCCCCCCACGCGGATATGCAACTTAACGGGCAGACAAAAAATCAACTAAGCTATCTGGATATGCAACTTAATAAGGAGGCAAAAAGCAACTAAGATAAAATTCTAAACCAACTAGATACTTATGAAGAGAGCATTTTTCCACAAATTAACATCAAGTGTAAGCAACTTAAGAGGTTGCAATACACAACTTAAGAGGTTACAGTACATAAATTAATAAAATGGAGTAAAGCAACTAATCAATTTAGATGGATGCCTGGTGAAGCCGGACAAAAATAACCCCCAGTCCATGGATAGGAATGGAAAACCAATTTAATAGGTTATAATACATAACTTAGTAAAATGGGATGAGCAACTAATCAATTCGGATAATATCTTTTTGAACCAGGACAAAAATAACCCCAATTCCATGGATGGTCATGAAAAAACAACTTAAGAGGCTATTGTGTGCAACTTAATAAAATGAGATAAATCAACTATGAAGGGTTTTGCAGCATAGTAAATCAAAAAAATTCTACAGATGCGAACGGGAAAGCCAAGATCTAATCTAGGAGATGCAATCAATGAGAGGGATAGATGAGATCTTCATACCCTTGAAGAAATCGCACAGCGGAACGTTCAACAGAACGTGGTTGATATAGTCGTACTAGCCTTCTACTCCTCGCGATCCGATACGATCCAATGCCGCAAGTGGCGACGCCTCCAAGAGATGCACACGTACGGCGAACTCCTCAAAACGATTTTGAAGGTCCGAGTCCATAGCAAACAACATGGTGCTCTTAATCACACCATAATCATCTTTGCGCGACTGATAAACAGCTTTTTCATCAGTCGGCGCATCTATAGCAGGGGCGTCACCTAGCGCTTTCTCAAGGACATAGTCCTTTTGTCCGCCAGCGAGAATGATTCTCAGATTGCGGAACCAGTTGGTGAAGTTAGACCCATTGTTCTTAAGCTTTTCTTTCTCAGCAAAAACGTTGAAGTTGAAGTTGGACTTAGCCATTTGATCTAAAAAAATTGCAAGTACAATTTAGACTATGTTCATGATAATTAGTTCAACTTAATCAAATTACTAGATGAACTCCCACTAAATTCAATATCCCTCAAGTTGTTTAGTGAACACGATTCAAATTCACCACACCTAATCCGATCTTCACAAGAAGAGATGTGGTTTCAATGGTGGACAACAAAGTGTCGATCATATCATTCATATGAATCATGCTTAACCTTTCGGTTCGTGTGTTCCGAGGCCATGTCTGTACATGCTAGGCTCGTCAAGTCAAACCCAAGTATTTCCGCGTGTGCAAAACTGGCTTGCATCCGTTGTATGTGAACATAGAGTTTATAGCACCCGATCATCACGAGATGCTTGAACACGACAAACTTTCGCAACGGTGCATACATGGGGAGAACACAATTTTATCTTGATCTTTAAGTGAGGAATCATCTTATAATGCTACCGTCGCGATCTAAGCATGATAAGATACATAAAAGGATAAACATCACATGCATATAATTTTATGTGATATGGTATAGCCAATCTCCGCGCAATGATATCCATCTTGTGCGTGCCAGCATGATCTCCATCACTCCACCATGATTGCCTCCACCACGAATAGCAACTACAACTATTACTAACTACTTAGCGATAAAGTAAAGCTATTACATGGCGTATAAGAAGTTGACACACAGGTCATACACAATTATAAAGACAACCATATGGCTCCTGCCGGTTGTGTACTTATCGACATGCAAGTCGTGAAATATTACAAAACATGATCATTGCATACAACATACACATCATATCTTGGGCCATACCATATCATAGAAACACTCCCTACAAAAACAAGTTAGACGTCTCTACTTTGTTGTTGCATGTTTTACGTGGCTTATGGGAGTAACAAGCTAAGAACGATTATTACCTACGGGAAGCCACAACGGTGATATTATGGTTGCCAACATCCAGTGTAAATCCCATGAAAACTATAGTGAGAGAAACTGGCATCCTCCAGCCGCATGTGTGGAACAAGCCACACGTCAAGTGCGGAGCCGGTCTCGCGAACGAGGTCGCGTAAAGTTGGCCTGGACCGCTTCGATCTCACTATCCCGCGTCATAAGAAGTACACAACAAGAGGCTTGCAACAGAAAACATCAACGCCCGCAACAAGCATGTTGCGTTCTACTCGTGAAACACATCTACGCATAGATCTAGCTCTGATACCACTGAAGGGTTTCGCAGCATAGTAAATCAAAAACTTTCTACGGATACGAACGGGAAAGCCAAGATCTAATCTAGGAGATGCAATCAATGAGAGGGATAGATGAGATCTTCATACCCTTGAAGAAATCGCACAGCGGAACGTTCAACAGAACGTGGTTGATGTAGTCGTACTAGCCTTCTCCTCCTTGCGATCTGATCCGATCCAACGCCGCAAGTGGTGACGCCTCCGAGAGATGCACACGTACGGCACCGTGACGTCTCCTCCTTCCTCGGTCCAGCAAGTGGGGTGGAGAGATAGATTGGATCAACAGCACGACGGCGTGGTGCAAAGGTGGAGAGTTTCTGCGGCAGGGCTTTGCCTACGCGCAGTCGGGAGAGAGAGAGAGGAGGGCATCAGGTAGGCGGCTAGGATTGGAGGAGGTGTGGGAGGAGGGTGCGCCCCTGCCCTCTTTATATAGAGGGCTGGCCGGCTGCCCTTGCCCCTCCTCCAAGCCCTAGGGTCGGCGGCCACATGGGTGGAGTGGGGGGGGGGGCAAGTCTCTCCCCCTTCTAGAAGATCCCCTAGGGTTTCCCCTAGGGTTTGGCCGGTTGGGCCTATGGGGACTTGTGCCCCTGGCTCAATGCGGCCAGGGCACTCCCTCGTAGGCCCACACCCCCTCCCGACAAGTGGGGCCACGTTGGTCCCACTCCGGAAGCTTCTAGAACCTTTCGGTACAATACCGAACATTTCGAAACAATTCCGAAATCCAAAAACTGTTTTCCCTTATATGAATCTTATTCTCCGGACCATTCCAGAACCTCTCGTGATGTCCTGGATCTCATCCGAGACTCTGAACAAAAACTCATAAACCAATTATCCATTCTATCCTAGCGTCGAGACACGTTAAGTGTGTGACCCTACTGGTTCGAGAATATCACTTTGTGATTAACTCCTTAACCACTTGCTTGCAAGCGGTGTTGATATCGATTACCGAGTGGGCCCAAAGTATATCTCTCCGACTTGGGAGGGACAAATCCCATCTCGATACATACAACCCAACAAGTACTTTCCGATCACCTGAGAGACACCTTTATGATCACCCTCTCATAGGATGACGTTTGATGACCTCAAAGCTTTCTTCCGATACCAGGGAGTTGCATTATCTCATGGTCTAAGGAATACAATATTTGATATAAGAAAAAGCTTCGTAGAGATGAACACGATGACACGATCTAATTTCTCTACTTGATTTGGGTCTGTCCATCACATCATTCTCCCAATGACATGATCTCAACAACTCATGTCTATGGTTAGGAAACCTTAACCATCATTAATCAATGAGCTAGTCCATAGAGGCGTACTAGGGACACAGTGTTGTTCATAAACCACACAAGTATCAAAGTTTCCGCTTAATACAATTCTAGCATGGAATATAAACTTTATCATGAACAAGAATTATAACAATAACATCTTTGTTATTGCCTCTAGGGCATAATTCCAACAAACTAATCAATTCATATGTTGCATGGTGAAGCAGAACGAATTACACTTGTTCCATGGAAAATACGAAAACAAACTTAAGGGGATGGGATAAACAACTCAATCATTGAAGCATAGACATGAATATTGCGGCAAATAAAACTATGTTAGATCCACACACGAGCCACAACAACATACTGAATCTACATCCACAACTTAGGTTATTCTAGAGATACAACTTAGTAGCCTACAACAACTCATATTACTTGATAAAAATGAGCGGTAAACAACTTGGTTAAGGATATGAGCAACTTAATTACCGGGTATGATCAACTTAACTAAAAGTAACTTGCAAACTCTATTGAATGTAAAACTATGAGCATTAAACACCAGGAAACTGCAGGGGTGTATGGTTGCCCCCGCTAAACCATGCTTGTTAAAAACCACAAGCTTATTACACACTAAGAAACTTGAATAGTCACCTAAACTTGTCAGTTGTCACGTTTATGCCCAATCATTTTCATTTCATAGAAAAAAGGCGTCTATACCTACAACTCAGCTCTACACACAAAAATTCCCTGCTAGTCCTAATTGTGCAAAAACTAATCTAGAAAACAACAAAGATGTATATTGCTGAACTCAAGTATCTCCCCACAGAAAACAAACCAAGGTACATTAGGTTTTTTTTGCAAGATCAAACTTTGTAGTTTTCTGGATCAAATTTTGTGTTGTTCTGTAATAACTTATAATTAGAACCATCCTATGAAAAAAAGAGCCAACAAGGATCTAGTAGGGGGTATATATGGTGTTGTAAATGCAGCAAAACCTACATCAACTCAATGATACAGGATAAGACAACTTATATGGATCATCAGAGATACCAATAACTCATGCTTCACCAATTTCACCATCTAATTGTAGAAGCTTGTAGCACAAACTTCACAGTTTCACACAAGTACAACGACAAGTTCTTATTCCGTGATCGAGCATGATCTCGATGGTTAGTACTTCATACACATAAATATTCCTTTTTTAATTGCAAAAAATGGATTGAGTTTAGTGTATATAGTGTGAATTTCTTGGTGGAAAATATCTCCAAAATTCGTGGTCATTGACCTCCATTCTGTGTCCCTTCAAATGCTTGGAGTTATGCAACCATGGAGTCAATATGCTCAACAACCATGTGTGGGATGGGAGACACCGGTCTGGGAGGGAACTTGTGGATGTTGACCACGATCCTCAGGTTGAAGCAGAGGAGGATGCCATGGTTTGGAGCGCTCCAGCTCAAGATCAATGGAAGTCCTAGCGTGGAAGGTCGCCGAACCACCTGTACCCAAACCAGCCGCCATGGCTTTCACAAAAGCACCTCACAAGTCATGAACAGTAGTACAAACACAATATTAGGTAACCCATGCGCACCACTCAACTCAACAAGGGACAAGGATCACTAGTAGCTAAAAGCAGAAGACGTTTTACCACCCAAAAATGCAGCAATTGATAAAGCTAACAACACTAGTAACAGACCTAACATACAGAAACAATGAGCAAGCGGCTACGCATCCTGAAGTGCACTAGAAGCAGCCGGCTGCAAGTCACCCGCACAAAGACACGGGGACAACACGGGAAGCTAATAGAACAAGCAAACTCAGTGAGAGAGATACGAAACCTGGCGGTGGGGGCGGAGAGCCCGTTGACAAACTCCTCCAGCTACTTCCTCTTCCCCATTAATCCCAAGGAATTCGCCTCAAATCCCGCGGATCCCTTACTCTAGCTACTAAGATCTGAGGAGTGGTTGCTTGCGCCTAGGAGGGGCGGCCGCGGCTGCCAACAAGATCGAGTAGCGTCGAGAAAATCCTCCTCGCCGGCACCCCCAGCCTTGACCTTATGAGAAGCTCAGCCCTGCCTCCCATGTCTGCTGCTCAACATCGGCGCCCCTAGCCTCAGCACTGTCGAGCGCCTCCACGCGGGCTGGTCCGGGACGCCGCGCATCCGCGATGCTGTTCCCAGGCGAGGTCGTTCCCGGGAGGTCGCGGCGACGAGATCCACCCGTGGTTTCTTTTTCGGAGGAGGAATTGGGGGTGAGGTGGAAGAACAAGTCGCTGTCGCTTTTTCCTAGGTGAAAAGTTGTCGGGGCAGGGGACGATGCGGGGCATGATCGAGTCAATCGGACGGCCAGTAGGCGATGGCTCGTTTGAGTAAACCAACCACCGTGCACTTTTTAGCACTTGGGATTTGTATCATTTAGACAAACTCCGGCAGAAAGATCGTGGTTGATACGGAGCTGAGCCAGTGAAAGATGGCAGATATTGAGAACCCAAACGTACAAGTCGGAACTCTCCCCGACGGTGGCAGTAAGGAAGTAAAGAAACTAAGAAGGAAATAAAAAAGAAGGAAACAAGAAAGGAAGACATTGTCCTTTTAATGCACGTCAGATTAATCAGTTGTGTTTTACAGGCGGGGTATTTTATTACTCCCTCCAATCCATATTAGTTGACTTGGATTTATCAAAATTTGAATGAACCTATATACTAAATATTGTCTAGATTCATCCAAATCTAGACAAATGCAAGTCAACTAATATGGGTCGGAGAGAGTACTAGTTGGTTTGCTCAGTTCGGCCCATCCAAAACATTTGTGCTTTTGATCGAAATATATGTACTGCTATTACTTTATTTTTGCTGGTACATGTACTATCTTACTTGCTATGTACTCCCTCGTTATATGTCTTAGATTTTCAAAAATTAGATGAACCTATATACTAAATAGTGTCTAAATTCATCCAAATTTAATAGATCTGAGACATCTATTTTGGGACTGAGGGAGTATAATTTGTTGGCATATTCGGTGTGAAGAACTCCACTTAAACTCTCCTCCGTTCCTGACGGCTCACCGGTTGCATTGAGGACCATGCGGAAATGTCTCGTCACTTCTCCCTAGGAATTGTCTATCCATTTTGTCAACATGTTTTGTATGTTTGTCCTAATTGTGCGGTCCCACGGAGAAGCTGGCATGACGATTATGTGTCTTGGTCTGCTGGCTCCAGTTCTGAGCTGAGTGTGAGATTATTTTTTGATGTGTTTAAATGCTTATTTCAGATGTCTGCAAGTTACCGGTTCTATTAGGACAAACAAAATCCCAACATTCTACTGCGAAAGGGCACAACCAGAACAAGTGGATTAATGTTCTTATTTTGCATGCAGTTGTCACTAGTAGTAAAACACCGATTAGTGGTGCACCAAATAAGAGGTGGCGCACCGGCCTTACGCCACGAGTATTATGCCACTGATAATATTTATCCGTGGCGCATGCCTAGGTGTGCTACGGATAGGCGTTGTGTCAATGGCGCACCATTTGTCAGTGCGCCACGTATAAGACCAGTGGCGCAGCCTTTGGGGGTGCGCCACGTAGCAGCAGCGGACTCTATATTCCTAAAGCATGGTGAAGATTCAGAATGCATGCAGAATGCATGGTGAAGTGAAAAAAAGAAGCAACAGTATTCCTAAAGCAGCGGCAACAATCTCTATATTCCAAAGCACATGCATGGTGAAGTGATATTTGACTGATAGATGCCTCAAAATGGAATAAAGGTACAATTGACATTTTTGACTGCATTTTCTAGTGAGCATCTTTGAACTGTGCACTGTTCTACTTGTGTGTGCATGCTCTTGTCCATAGGTGCTCTTGTATGTTAATAAAATCCAGCACACTCTGCATCGACATTTTATTCCCAACTATAGAGACCAAGTTTTACTCAAGGAGGCGAAGCAATGCAGAGAAGGAGGAGAGGAAGGCTGCAAAGGAACTTGTGAAGTTGGGTGACGTAGTGCCAAATGATTCAACAATAGTGAAGCATGAAGCCATTTGCCAAGGTTTGTTCAAAAGAGGAACTCGTTTGCCTGAAGTAGTTTCATCAAGGTTGCTTCCTGAGCTCAAAGCTATTGTTATTGATTAACAAAGGCATTGAATATTTCAAAGATAGGATCGCGATGCTAAAGAAGAAGAAGAAGATGATGATGATGATGTTTGGTGAAGGCGGCAACATATAGAAGAAGATCGAAGGGCAGTTTGTTCTATGAACAAAATACAGCTACTAGAGTTGTTGTAGTACTTGTTTATGCTTGTAGCAGGATGATGTGTATGTTTTGTAGCAGTATGTGTTTGGTTCCAAATAAACTCTGATTGTGTTTCAGAATATGTATGTGGCCATTTTACTTTGACTTTTCATTTTATTCATGTCACTGTGATTGTGTTTCATAAGAAGGTGACTTGGCCATTTTACTTTGACTTGGCATGGTTTTGGCTTGGCAAAAAGGGAAAATGGTAGGGCTAGGGTTGTGACACTTATCAAATAGTAACTCCTGGGCCAAATTTGATCTTGCAACCTGAAACAGAATTCAGTTACATGGTGTGCGGGTGTGAATTTTTTGCCATGTACACGCAAGAATATTTGTAAGATAATAAGACTTCGATGACAGATCTAACAACAATGTTTTCCACTTACATCCATGTTCTACTTCTACATAATCAACTGATATGTGGTATCACACATGTCCATCAACACAAACTTCCTAATAAATCAAAGGTTAATTTTTCCCGAATATAGGGAGAGCATATGAGACACGAGTCACAAAAAACTCAATCTACTGCATATATATACATTTTAGGACATGAGTCACACGTGTATGCATGTGCAGGAAGGGAAGAGGGAGCTCACCGGGAGCGCTAGGTCATGGAAGTGGCCGACGACAGAGGGAGGTAGCAGTGGCCGGCGACAGAGGGATGTAGCGGTGGCCGCTCAACCTCCGCGCCTCCCTGCGACCAAGCCTACACCGCGGCGAGCTCCTCCAGCACACGCCCCTCCCTCCAGCTCAGATCCTGCAGCGCGTCCTAAGGCAACACACACGAGCACGGTCCGCCGCGCGTCCTGCACGCTGTCGTCAGGACCAACACACACTGCACGAGCGCGTAGATCCTGGGGTCGAAGTCAACGACCTCCCCCGTAGAAAAGTCAACGACCTCCCCCATGGCGCGACCGCATCCATTCGCGGTGGTCGAGTTGCTCGACGCTGCTGCCAACACGCGGTCACTAGCGGAGGAGGGGCACCAACGTGGTGTCTCTGCCGGCGGTGGGAGGCATGGGATCGAGATGAATCACAAGAGAGGAAGGAAGCAGGGGAACGAGAGAGAGGAAGTAAGGGGAGAAGGGGGAGGGGGCGCGTGTTATTCGGCTAAGTGCCCACACTCAGTGGCGCACGCGTATTCCGTGCGCCGAATATATACATGCAATGGGATGCGGTCGACCACCAACTGTGGGGCCCACTTATATGTGGCGCACCGATCTTGCCATGCACCACGGTTATCTGCAGGTCAGTAGCGCACCGATCATCTCGTGCACCACCCCCCAGGATTAGCTGACTTTGTGATGGCTGACTTTGAGTCACTGACATGTGGACCCTGCATATGATGGGGTCCACCTGTCAGTGACTCAAAGTCAGCTGACTTGAAGTCCCATAAAGTCAGTCAATCTGTGCCCATGCGCCACGGATAAGTACCCGTGGGGCATCATTTCCACGTGCGCCACGGGTATGGGGCATGTGGATAAGCCTTTTTCTACTAGTGTGTAGCACAGTTATAATCTTGAGTGAAAAAAATGAACTTCCTTTTTAAGAAAACATCCATTGAGCCTAACACACTAGTGGAAACGAGGCCTTTGGTTGAGGTCGGAAATGGGCTTTAACACCGATTCTTCTACAAATCGGTGTTAAAGGGGGTGCCCGTACCAGCGTGGTCTAGAGAGCAAAAAGGAGCACCCCCTTTAACACCGGTTCGAGCCACGAACCGGTGTTAAAGGCCCTGCACCAGTGGCCCGCGCAACCCTCCCCTCTTTAACACCGGTTCGGGGCTTGAACCGGTGTTAAAGGGGGGGATATATAACACACCGCAACCCACACCCCTCTCTTCCATTTTTTCACTCTCTCATTTTGGAGCCTAGCAAGAGGGTGAGAGGTGTGCTAGTTTGTGTTTTTTTCCTATGCACAAGAGGTGTTCGGTGAAATGCCCGAGAGCTCGAAATAAACGTTGCTCATTCCTTCTCGGTCGAGGTCGGCAACTTTATCCTTTCATGTCTCATTGATGTACTATATATAAATGGTCATCTCCCTATTAATTTTTGATATACTATATATTAATGCAGATGAACCGGCAATGGATGTACGGTGACCGACGCACTTCCGAGTACATTACGGCCCTCCAAATTTTTATCGTTGTGGCTAATGCAAATCGTGGTCACAATGGTTTTATATGTTGTCTGTGTGTTCACTGTCAGAACAAGAAAGACTACTCAAATACCAGAACCATTCACGCCCACCTGCTTTGATCCGGTTTCATGCCCAGCTATAATTGTTGAACCAAGCATGGAGAAAAAGGGGTTGTGATGGAAGACAACGAAGAAGAAGAGGATGATGACAACTATCATAATATGTATCCTGAATATGATGATACTGCAACGGGGGTAGATAATGAAGATCAAGAGGCAGCAGATGGGCCCGCTGATGACGATCTTGGTTGGGCCATTACTGATGCAAAGGAAGAATGTGAAACTGAAAAGGAGAAGGAGAAGCTGGAGCAGATGTTAAAGGATCACAAAACATTGTTGTACCCAACTTGCGAAGATGGCCACAAAAAGCTAGGTACCACACTGGATTTGCTGCAATGGAAGGCAGAGAACGGTGTGACTGACAGCGCATTTTCAAAGTTGTTGGTAAAAATGAAGAATCTGCTTCCAAGAAATAATGAGTTGCCCGATAGTACATACCAAGCAAAGAAGGTTGTCTGCCCTCTAGAATTAGACGTGCAGAAGATACATGCCTGCATTAATGACTGCATCCTCTACCGCGGTGAGAAGTACGAGAATTTGGATGCATGCCGGGTATGCACTGCACTACGGTATAAGATCAGACAAGACGATCCTGGCGATGTTGAGGGCGAGGCCCCTAGGAAGAAGGTTCCTGCCAAGGTTATGTGGTATGCTCCTATAATACCACGGTTAAAACGTCTCTTCAAAAATAAAGAGCATGCCAAGTTGTTGCGATGGTACATGGAAGACCATAAGAAATACGCGATGTTGAGACACCCCGCTGATGGGTCACAGTGGAGAAAAGTCGAGCGAGATTACCCGGACTTCGCACATGACACAAGGAACTTAAGGTTTGGTCTAAGTACAGATGGCATGAATCCTTTTGGTGAGCAGAGCTGCAGTCACAGCACCTGGCCTGTGACTCTATGTATCTATAACCTTCCTCCTTGGTTGTGCATGAAGAGGAAGTTCATTATGATGCCAGTGCTCATCCAAGGTCCGAGGCAACCCGACAACGACATTGATGTGTACCTAAGGCCATTAGTTGAAGAACTTTTACAGCTATGGGCCAAACCATGTGTACGTATGTGGGATGAGCACAAAGGGGAGCCATTTGACCTACGAGCGTTGCTTTTCATAACCATCAATGATTTGCCTGCTCTTAGTAACATTTCAGGGCAGACAAACAAGGGATACAATGCATGCACACACTGTTTAGATGAGACTGAAAGTGTATATTTGGATAAATATAAGAAGGTTGTGTACCTAGGGTATCGTCGATTTCTTCCGAACCTGCATCCAGTAAGAAAGAAAGGCAAGCATTTCAAATGTCTGGCAGAACCCCGGAGGAAGCCTGTCCTCCGTAACGGTGAGGAGGTATTTGGTATGGTCAAGGACCTAGAAGTAATCTTTGGAAAAGGTCCTGGAAGTCTATCTGTTTTTAATAACGATGCCGGACACGCGCCCATGTGGAAGAAGAAATCTATATTTTGGGACCTACCCTATTGGAAAGTCTTAGAGGTCCGCTTTTCAATCGACGTGATGCACGTGACGAAGAATGTTTGCGTGAACCTGCTAGGCTTCCTAGGAGTGTATGGAAAGATAAAAGATACACCGAAAGCACGGCAGGACCAACAACGTATGAAAGACCCTAAAGAGCCTATGCATCCTGAGAATGAGAAGGGTAAACGATGCCACTTAACTCCTGCCAGCTATGCTCTTACCGAAGCAGAGAAGGAAATCTTTTTTGAATGCCTGAGCAGTATCAAGGTTCCGTCTGGCTTCTCGTCGAATATAAAGGGAATAATAAATATGGCAGAGAAAAAATTCCAAAACCTAAAGTCTCATGACTGCCACGTGATTATGACGCAATTGCTTCTGATTGCATTGAGGGGGCTTCTACCTGAAAATGTTCGAGTACCCATTGTGAAGCTATGTGCATTCCTTAATGCAATATCTTAGAAGGTAATCGATCCAGAAAGCCTACCAGGATTAAAGACAGATGTGGCCCAATGTCTTGTCAGCTTTGAGTTGGTGTACCCACCATCCTTCTTCAATATTATGACGCATCTCCTGGTTCACCTAGTAGAAGAGATTGCCATTCTCGGTCCTGTATTTCTACACAATATATTCCCCTTTGAGAGGTACATGGGAGTCTTAAAGAAATATGTTCATAACCGTGCTAGGCCAGAAGGAAGCATCTCCAAGGGCTATGTAACAGGGGATGTCATTGAGTTCTGTGTTGATTTTATTCCTGACCTTAAGGCGACTGGTGTTCCAGAATCACGACATGAGGGGAGACTGCGTGGAAAAGGCACCCTAGGATGTAAAGCAATGATATGTAGGGACGGGCATTCTCTCAACCAAGCACACTACCCGATTTTACAAAGATCTATCTTGGTTGCCCCCTATATCAATAAACACAAGAATTTAATACGCCTCAAACACCCGCGGCAGTCTGATGAATGGATTATAAGTGAACACATGGCGAGTTTTTGCGGCTGGCTGCAAAGACTTCTCATGAATAACACCACTGTTGGGTATCAGTTGTACTTGTTGGCCAGGACACCATCTTCGACTGTATGTACTTTCCAAGGGTACGAGATAAATGAGAATACATTTTACACGATAGGCCAAGATAAAAAGAGCACCAGCAAAACAGTGGTGTCCGCTTTGATGCAACAGAAGACAATGGGCAAAAGACCACGTATTATGGGTTCATAGAGGAAATATGGGAACTTGACTAAGAACCTAATTTTAAGGTCCCCTTGTTTTGGTGCAAATGGGTCAAGCTAACAGGAGGAGGGGTTGAGGTAGACAAGAAGTACGAAATGACAACAGTGGATCTCAACAATCTTATAAAGGTAGACAAGAACTTAGACGAACCATTCGTCCTAGCCAATGATGTGGCTCAGGTTTTCTATGTGAAGGACATGTCTACCAAACCGAAAAAAAAGAGAAGCAAACAGATACATCACACGATGAGCCAAAGCGTCACATAGTTCTTTCAGGGAAAAGAAACATCGTGGGAGTGGAGGACAAGACAGACATGTCAGAAGATTATAATAAGTTTGATGAAATTCCGCCCTTCAGAGTGAAGACTGACCGAACCATCCTGTTAAACGGTGCTGATACTCCATGGTTACGGCCGACGCGATCATAAGATTGACTATATGTATTAATTGAGCCGTTTTTGGCACACATATGTATCTCAACATGGAAATCAATGTCATATTTCTTCTGTTAACAGTATATGTATTAAATGAGCCATTTTTCTTCTTGCCATTTCGGAGGTGTGGCTTTCGGGTCAAATGACCAATGTTATGGCTAGAATTAAGGCATAGTTTGTGATAATGTGGCTATATTGTGCATACATGTCCATCATGGGATGTCAAACAATGTTGCAAGAGGAAGTTTTCCTTTTTGTCGCACCAAACAGGCATTTTCCATTTTCCGAGCATGAAAAACGGACGGTTTTGTGAAGCAACCACCGAATGGCTAATTCAAAAAACTACCACCACATTTAAAAAAAATACTAGACCACCTTATATGGACAATGTATCAACAAGGGGATCTGAAACCTTTCCGTCCACCTCTGGTGAAAAAGACAAATTCCTGCCGAATCGATAGGAAGTGGGTCATATATGAACTACAGGTACATGATACGATGCTCATGTTTTTACAAAAATCATTTTTAGGTTCACAATATGCTATTTTATCAAAAATCCAATGCAAGTTCAGCGAGGCTTGGCCCTGAGCTAAGAAACTTCATGCCCGTTGTTCGACAAAGTGTGACGATAGTTTAAAACGGGGATTCAAAATTAAAAAACAATCGAAACAATGCGAAACCTTCGCGTGGTGTTATATTATGTGACATAGTTAGAAGGAAAAAAATATCAAACTTGGTATATTGATTATGTCTCAAAAAAACCTTCACAAAATGACCTATCTCATTCGAGGTTTCTTGGCTTTCGGGTCAAATAACCAATGTTATGGCTAGAATCAAGGCATAGTTTGTTATAATGTGGCCATATTGTACATACATGTGCATCATGGGATGGCAAACAATGTTGCAAGAGGAAGTTTTCCTTTTTATCGCACCAAAAAGGCATTTTCCATTTTCCGAGCATAAAAAACGGACGGTTTTGTGAAGCAACCACCAAATGACTAATTCAAAAAACTACCACCACATTTTACAAAAATACAAGACCACCTTATATGGACAATGTACCAACAGGGGGATCTGAAACCTTTCCGTCCACCTCTGGTGAAAAAGACAAATTTCTGCTGAATCGATAGGAAGTGGGTCAAATATGAACTACAGGTACATGATACGATGCTCATGTTTTTTTACAAAAATCATTTTTAGGTTCACAATATGCTATTTTATAAAAAATCCAATGCAATTTTAGCAAGGTTTTGTCAGATTCCAAAGTATACAAAAGATGCGGCATTTAAATATCCAAACAATTCAAAAATGTTAATACAAAATAAAATATAATTTGCTGTAATAAGATAGGGTTAGATTCATTTTTAGATGCTTAATATTTCTTATGTTCAAAGTTTTAGGGTTTGACTATTTTATTTTTGTTTTAATTGAATAATCAAAATTTATATGTAAGTGTTTTAATCATTTTGGAAATTTTCATCTATAGTAACTATAAAATGTTTTTATATGAATGGATAGATCTTATTTTTCTGAAAATTATGATATATTATTCATATTTTTCTGAGTTGAAATGAAAAAGATATGAATTTTCTAAATTTTATCCTATTTTTTGAATTAAAAATGCCCCCACCCCTTTAATGTACGAAATAAATGCCCCCCCTTTAACACCGGTTCCATCCACGAACATGATCCATGAGGACACCTCAGAATATCTGAACTTGGAGGGACATGATGACAGCTCAAGTAGTCATGGAGAAGATGACGACTCCGGTGTACGCACTTTAGTGATTGCAAAGTCCGTCGAGGTATATGCATGGATTAAGCCTCTGCTGACTTGCACCGAATGATTTGTATATATATGTATTAATTAACGCTTATTTCTTCTTTTATCCCTCCGGATCGACCAGCCAGCAACAATCTTCTTCTACGAAAAAGAGCAAGCGAGGCGCGAGGCGCGAGCCGTCGGTTGAAAGATCGTGCAAAGTTCACGATCGAAGCAGTCCGTGTTGATGGCAGGCCGATGGAGCCCAAGAAGGCCGCAGACAAATTTGTACGTCAGGCTAGAGTTCTTGTTAGGGGCCAAATCCCAATCATAATTAAATATTGGAATAAGCCAAAGAAGGGCGACGGTACCTTTGTTGATGAAAGATCCGAAGAAATGCTTTGGAATTCGCTGTTGGTAAATTTCACCCTTCCGCCAGAGGAGGATGAAAACAAACCGGTTATAAAGGAAAAGGTCAAAAAGTGGACTCTAAGTAAGATGGCTGACGCTTTCTGCAACTGGAAGACAAAATTGAAAAAAATTGTCAAAGCTCGCGAGAATCCAGATTTCGAAGACGCATATTATGCGAAGATAAGACCTCACTGGCCCGAATTTGTGGCATACAAGGAAGGTGCTATAGCTACAAAGAGGTCAGAAACCAATACACTAAATTCCCAGAAGAAGGAATATCACCAGAGGACGGGGTCAGGTGGCTACATATCTCAGAGGCCTAAGTGGGAGGAAGCTGAGAAGGCCCAGCGTGATAGAGGGATCACACCCCAGACACATGGGTGGGACCTATGTGCAAATACTTGGTTCTACGGAATCGGGGCAAGGTTGGACCCAGAAACGGGATTGTGTATCTTCCCAACCCTCCTTGCCAAACCAGTCACTGAACTCATCACGGCATACGAGGAAACAGCCGCCAGGATCTTCCATCCCGACAGAGAGAATGACCAGCTCACACGCGCCATCGGTAAAAAAGAACACCTTGGACTTGCACGAGGCACAGGGGGTATGACGTGGAAGGATGGGTTTGCCGAGTGGGGTGACTCTTACAGATGGCGCGGCAGAAAAGAAAAAGAGCGTACAGAGCGGATGGCACAGATAGAACATGCACTTGTGGCGCTGCAGGCGCAAGTGAATGCACAAAAGAGCCAGCAAGCTACCGGCCCATCTCAGTGGCACGAAGAGCCTGCATTGGAAGCTGCCGGCGGCCCAGACTCTGCGTAGAAAAGCAGCGTGGCTTCCACGGAGAACGTGCAGCCCACACTTGAAATGGCGGGTCCTCGATACCCCGTGGATGAGATCACGGAGAGCGAACACGCTGAGATGCATGTGAGATTAATGGGCTTATCCATTAAGGTGGCTGTCGGCTATGTCTTACCTCCTGTAGCTGGTGGAACTTACCACTGCCGACCGATTCTAGATGGCTATGCTATTATCGGGGTGGATGAGGTTGTGAAGGAATATGAGGAAGCACAGCTTGACCATGCTACAGGTAAAGGGGAAACTCAACTCAAATTTGCAGTGAAAACAACCATTCTTTGGAAGAATGAACACATCGTGCTTCCAAATTGGAGGCCACTGGCACCCCCGCCGTCTCCGCAGCGTCAGCAGTCTGAGCCACCTCAACCATCTCCAAGTCATCAGAATACTCCCCTGTCGTCTCTGGCACTTCATCCATCTCCTGCGCGACAGCCATCTCCGGAGCGCCAGCCATCTCCTACGCGTTAGCCATCTTCGGCGCGCTAGCCATCTCCTGCGCGTCAGCCATCTCCGGCGCTTTAGCCATCTCCTCAGCGTAAGCGGAAGAGCACTGCCACGAAGAGCTTCACTAGCACTGCCACGAAGAAATCTGCAGGAAACCGTACGCCAAAGAGTTCAAGAAACTACGCCCCGCAGCCTTCCGCCAAGCCTTTGTCGGTTTTACCGTGGAATCGCAGCGACGAGGAGACCAATAGGATCTCGGAAGAAGAGGTCAAGAAATTCTTTGCACCTAGACAGGCCGAGCCAAAGGAGAAACTAGATCCGGCGGTGGTGGAGAAGTTTTACAATAATCTTTTCAAATCTGAAACCCCACTTGTACCGGACTATGAGTGCCAGATTTTGAAGGGGGATGCAAGGCGGAGGGAGACTGAAAGTAGCAGTCGTGCGGCACCCCAGAAAACAGTTCCCATGCTCGGAGAGCAGGAAAACTAATCATGCGCCCCGCTCCAAGTGTTCGACACACTGGACGCTCCTCCTGTAAATGATTACGAGGCAGAGATACAAAGAAATGCCAATGAGATGGGGATGACTTACATTGCATACTTGAACATCATGGGAGACAACTTGCCCAAAGGCGATGTCAACCCCATACAGCGATGGAAGTACGGGAAGAATCTCGTCAAGAAAGAGGAGCTCAAGAATCTACCAACAAAGATGCGAAGATTGCACAAGTGATACCTTGATTTCTGCAAGACGAGAAAGGAAGAATGGATCACGACGCATATAAGGGATCAAATTTTCTTGTGCGGAGATGACGAGATTGCCTTCAACATTCAAGACTTGCATTTTCTATTCAATTAGAAGGAACTCGACAAAGCTGCCATCAGCCTTTATTGTGTGTAAGTACTATTTCTGTAATTTCTATCTCATCTCATTCAATTTATTAATTGCATGTATATATATATGCTCACCATATATGTATATACTATTATGCAGGAAAAAAGGTTATGGAATGCATAAAAGGAGGCCCTTTTGACATTGGGTTCATTGACCCAAATAGAGTTCATGAAAAAGTGGTACAACACAGACCCGGGCAAACAAAAGATTTCTTGCTAAAGTCTTTACTGAGACAACAAACCAAAAGGGAAATATTATTGCCTTACAACTTCTCGTTAGTACTGTTACCCTCTCTTGTACACATTCTGTTTCGGCTTACTCGATGTTAAGTGTAACTGATGACGAGTTATGCTTGCGCAGGTTTCACTTTATTCTGCTAGTCATTCAACCTGACTCAGGAAAAGTTCTTGTCATGGACTCGTTACGAAAATACCAGGAGCTATGGGCAGACTTTAAAGAGATGCTCCAGAGGTAATTTCAATCATATTATCGCACTAGATCGGCAACTTTTGTGACAACAAATAATTAATTACTTCTTTATCCATTTTCTTTGTCGGACAGGGTTTGGAAAAGGTCACGGGCAGGGCCATGGGTGAATGGTCAGAAGAACTAAAATTTGTAGTCCAAAATATAAGTAATAGTAGCTAGCTAGGTATGCGTATCTCTTTGATTCTGCTTCCAATTCCATTATATCATGCTTTATTGATTATTATTTTGATTGAACTCTCTATTCTCGTAAAGTGCGTGCATCAGGGACCCGGTAATAACTTATGTGCATACTATATTTACGAGTTCATTCGCAACACGATATGTGCGACGGGCCAAGCCGCACTAAAACACTTAGAGTAAGTAAACAAAGTACACAACATTATTTTATTACCATCAATTGTGTTGAGTTTTATTCTTATATATATTGACCCCATTCTTCATATATATTTAGATCGAACGGATGCGGGACCAACTCCTACCATTTGACCGCATACGAGCCATTCAAGAGGAATTTGCGGGGTTCATACTTGATGAGGTCGTCACGCCTGGCGGAGAACTCTTTAGATATCCAAAAAAATAAACGTTGTATATATGCTTGAACGTGTTTGTCTTGTAATTGATGCTTCAACGTTTACGAAGAATACCACACAATGATGATGTTTGTGTATAATAATAGTTGCTTAATTATTCATGTACCCGTATGTACTGACGACGATGTATGTGTATACCGCTCCCGATCGATTCCCCCTCCCCCTCCCCGTCCCCAACGCGCCGCAGTAATACGCCCAGAACGGGGCGACGGCAGAACTCTGCCGCGTCAGAGATTTAGACCGTTTTCCTGCCGTGACAGAGATTTATCTCTTTTTCCTGCCGCGGCACAGAACCTTTAACACTGGTTCGTATAAGAACCGCTGTTAAAGGGGGGGCTGAGCGCTGCGGCAGCCCCACGTGTGCCACCCTTTAACACCGGTTCATATAAGAATCGCTGTTAAAGGGGAGCCTCTAACACGGAACCCCCAACAGCGGTTCCAGAACCGGTGTTAGAGGCCTCTAAGAACCGGGGTTAGAGCCCTCATTTCCACGAGTGACATGCAGAAGTAATCAGAAAAATACTTTGTGTTTGGGCTTATAGGAACTATTGCAAGGACAAACAAAGTGAGGTTGTGCAGGTCTGGACCCAATTAGATCCTTCTAAGCCTTCTAAGAGGAATAATAAAAATTAAGCCATAGAATAATGTGATACCCAAACAAAGTGAGGTGGCTTCTATTTTTTTCAGGCTTTGCCACTGCTCCCAAGTTAATTAGTACGTGGCGGTGATCGAGTCCTATTTCTAATCGAGTTAGATAGCTTGGCCGAAGGTAATTTGTTAGCTAGCTTTGTTTGTGTGGAAGTCGGACTAGAATAGGTTTATTTATTAGGATGTCGAGTCGGCTAGCTGTTCTTTCTTTGTGAATATATATATATATATATATATATATATATATATATATATATATATATATATATATATATGTTCGTCAGAGCTTTGTAAGCGTGAAAAAACCACCATGGCCGACCTAGGCGACCCCATCCTTCCCGACGACGACGGAGCCGAGGCGACGATGGCAGAGGAGGACGAGGAGAGCACGCTGTGCTTCTTCTTGGCCGTCACGTCCATGGCCCTAGTGTGGGTAGCAGTCTTCGTGCTCATGCTGCAATTCTGCCGCGCCCACCCGGTGATCATGGGCTTCCGGGCGCTGGGCATCGCCGCCTACGCGGTTGCAGTCGCGGGTATCTATCTTGGAGTCATATTATCGCAGTAAATCTCATCCCTAACTTCTTCTGCGGGAATTGCGATGAGTAATTTACCGCAGCAAGATGACTACTTCCTACTGTGTACGATACTCGTACCACACCTGCACATCGGTGCACTGTACTAGTCATCCCTAGGTATATGTATACATTGTACTGCCTTCTCTCTTTATTTTGGGGACAATAATATAGGAGTAGTTTTCCTCACAGCTGAACCATGTTTGAGTTTAAGCAAACCTGTCCTAGGACACGGTCGACCATACCTGTTCGTAGTTGATTTGACACGGACTTGCATCATCGACACGGTCTAGAGGTTGAAGATGAAAGGATTCTCAGGGGATCACATTGTATTTCTCTTTTTCTTGAGGTGTTTTGTACTGTTCATTGTTTCTTTTAATACCAAGGTCTTATTCGCAAAAAACACTACGGAAAAAATGTCGCTGCCGTGTAGACACGTCTTTGCCGTGTGCCAAACGCACCGGAACACGGCAAAGACAGTCTTTGCCGTGTGTAACTCAGAAAATACACGGCAAAATACGTGAACACGGCAAATTTCTGAAAAAGAACACGGCAAAGAAATATACACGGCAAAGGCCCATAAAGGAACACGGCAAAGAAAATACACTCGGCAAATTCGACAACGGCACATGGCATAGGTGTTGTCACGGCAACAAGGTGGGACTCGTGACCCACAAGTCCATTTAACGGGAGGAGCTAACGGCAGCAGACGTTGGTCTCTTTGCCGTGTGCCCTCGTCGGTCCTTTGCCGTGTGTATTCTGCAGTACACACGGCAAAGGGCCTTTGCCGTGTGTATTCCATAGTACACACGGCAAAGGGTCTTTGCCGTGTGTATTCCGCAGTACACACGACAAAGTCTTTTTTTCTTTTTTTTTTGCTTTTATCACATTACTCTTAGGAAAATCATAAAAAAATCATTCTAATTCAGAAAAATACAAATAATATATAAAAATTTGCAGAAAAATAAGATCTATCTATATACACTCAAAATTTAGATACTTATATTGAATAAGAATCTTCATGCTCGCCGTTTTGACCATAGTTTAAAACATGCATAAAAAATTCAAAAACGATCGAAACAATGCGAAACCTTCACGTGGTGTCATATTATGTGACATAGTTGGTAGAAAAAATATCAAACTTCGTATATTGATTAAGTCTGAAAAAAACCTTCACAAAATGACCTATCTCATTCGAGGTTTCCTGGCTTTCGGGTCAAATGACCAATGTTATGGCTAGAATCAAGGCATAGTTTGTAATAATCTGCCCATATTGTGTAGGCATGTGCATTATGGAATGACAAATAATGTTGCAGGAGGAAGTTTTCCTTTTCGTCGCACCAAAAAGCCATTTTCCATTTTACGAGCGTAAAAAACGGGGAATTTTATGAAGCAATCACCAAATGGCTAATTCAAAATTCTACCACCCCATTTTTAAAAAATACTAGACCACCTTAAATGTACAATGTCCCAACAGGGGGATCTCAAATCTTTTCGTCTACTCCAGGTGAAAAAGACAAATTCCTGCCAAATCGACAGGAAGTGGGTCAGATATGAACTACAGGTACATGATCAGATGAGCATGATTTTTTACAAAAATCATTTTTAGATTCACAATATGCTATTTCATTAGAGATCCAGTGAAAGTTTAGAGAGGCTCAGCTCCGAGCTAAGAATCTTCATACCCGTCATTCGACAAAGTTTGTCGATAGTTTAAAAGAGTCATAAAAAAATTCAAAAATGATCGAAACAATGCGAAACCTTCGCGTGGTGTCATATTATGTGACATGGTTGCAAGGAAAAATATCGAACTTGTTATATTGAATATGTCTCAAAAAAACCTTCACAAAATGACCTATGTCATTCGAGGTTTCTTGTCTTTCGGGTTAAATGATCAATGTTATGGCTAGAATTAAGGCATAGTTTGTGATAATCTGCCCATATTGTGCATGCATCTGTCTCATGAAATGGTGAACAATGTTGCAGGAGGAAGTTTTTCTTTTCGTCGCACCAAAAATCCATTTTCCATTTTCTGAGTGAAAAAACGAGAGATTTTATGAAGCAACCACCAAATGGCTAAATTAAAATGCTACCACCCTATTTTTTTAAAATACTAGACCACCTTAAATGGACAATGTCCCAACAGGAAGATCTCAAACCTTTCTATCCACTCTAGGTGAAAAAGACAAATTCCTGTCGAATCGGCAATGAGTGGTTCAGATATGAACTACATGTACATGATCGGATGGGCATGATTTTTTACAAAAATCTTTTTTAGATTCACAATATGCTATTTCATCCGAGATCCAATGAAAGTTTAGAGAGGCTCAGCTCCGAGCTAAGAATCTTCATACCCGTCGTTCGACAAAGTTTGTCTGTAGTTTAAAAGAGTCATAAAAAATTCAAAAACGATCGAAACAATGCGAAACCTTCGCGTGGTGTCATATTATATGACATGGTTGCAAGGAAAAATATCAAACTTGTTATATTGAAAATTTCTCAAAAAAACCTTCACAAAATGACCTATCTCATTCGAGGTTTTATGGCTTTCGGGTCAAATGACCAATGTTATGGCTAGAATCAACGCATAGTTTGTGATAATATGCCCATATTGTGCATGTATGTGCATTATGGAGTGGCGAACAATGTTGTAGGAGGAAGTTTTCCTTTTCATCGCACCAAAAAGCCATTTTTTATTTTCCGAGCGTAAAAAACGGAGGATTTTATGAAGCAACCACCAAATGACTAATTCAAAATTCTACCACCCCATTTTTCAAAAATACTAGACCACCTTAAATGGACAATGTCCCAATAGGGGGATGCCAAACCTTTCCGTCCACTCCAGGTGAAAAAGACAAATTCCTGCCGAATCGGCAAGGAGTGGGTCAGATATGCACTACATGTACATGATCGGATGGGCATGATTTTTTACAAAAATCATTTTTAGATTCACAATATGCTATTTCATCAGAGATCCAGTGAAAGTTTAGAGAGACTCAGCTCCGATCTAAGAATCTTCACACCCGTCGTTCGACAAAGTTTGTCGATACTTTAAAAGAGTCATAAAAAATTCAAAAACGATCGAAACAATGCGAAACCTTCGCGTGGTGTCATATTATATGACATGGTTGCAAGGAAAAATATCAAACTTGTTATATTGAATATGTCTCAAAAAAACCTTCACAAAATGACCTATGTCATTCAAGGTTTCCTGGCTTTCGGGTTAAATGACCAATGTTATGGCTAGAATCAATGCATAGTTTGTGATAATCTGCCCATATTGTGTATGCATCTGCCTTATGGAATGGTGAATAATATTGCAGGAGGAAGTTTTTCTTTTCGTCGCACCAAAAATCCATTTTCCATTTTCTGAGTGAAAAAACGAGAGATTTTATGAAGCAACCACCAAATGGCTAATTTAAAATACTACCACCCTATTTTTCAAAAATACTAGACCACGTTAAATGGACAATGTCCCAACGGGAAGATCTCAAACCTTTCTATCCACTCTAGGTGAAAAAGACAAATTCCTGTCGAAACGGGAGGAAGTGGGTCAGATATGAACTACAGGTACATGATCTGATGGGCATGATTTTTCACAAAAATCATTTTTAGATTCACAATATGCTATTTCATCAGAGATCCAATGAAAGTTTAGAGAGGCTCAGCTCCGAGCTAAGAATCTTCATACCCGTCGTTCAACAAAGTTTGTCTATGGTTTAAAAGAATCATAAAAAATTCAAAAACGATCGAAAAAATGCGAAACCTTCACGTGGTGTCATATATGTGACATGGTTGTAAGTAAAAATATCAAAGTTGTTATATTGAAAATTTCTCAAAAAAACCTTCACAAAATGACCTATCTCATTCGAGGTTTTCTGGCTTTCGGGTCAAATGACCAATGTTATGGCTAGAATCAACGCATAGTTTGTGATAATATGCCCATATTGTGCATGTATGTGCATTATGGAGTGGCGAACAATGTTGCAGGAGGAAGTTTTCCTTTTCATCACACCAAAAAGCCATTTTTTATTTTCCGAGCGTAAAAAACGGATGATTTTATGAAGCAACCACCAAATGACTAATTCAAAATTCTACCACCCCATTTTTCAAAAATACTAGACCACCTTAAATGGACAATGTCCCAACAGGGGGATGTCAAACCTTTCCGTCCACTCCAGGTGAAAAAGACAAATTCCTGCCGAATCGGCAAGGACTGGGTCAGATATGCACTACATGTACATGATCGGATGGGCATGATTTTTTACAAAAATCATTTTTAGATTCACAATATGCTATTTCATCAGAGATCCAGTGAAAGTTTAGAGAGGCTCAGCTCCGAGCTAAGAATCTTCATACCCGTCGTTCGACAAAGTTTGTCGATAGTTTAAAAGAGTCATAAAAAATTCAAAAACGATCGAAACAATGCGAAACCTTCGCGTGGTGTCATATTATATGACATGGTTTCAAGGAAAAATATCAAACTTGTTATATTGAATATGTCTCAAAAAACCTTCACAAAATGACCTATATCATTCGAGGTTTCCTGGCTTTCGGGTTAAATGACCAATGTTATGGATAGAATCAAGGCATAGTTTGTGATAATCTGCCCATATTGTGCATGCATCTGCCTTATAGAATGGTGAACAATGTTGCAGGAGGAAGTTTTTCTTTTCGTCGCATCAAAAATCCATTTTCCATTTTTTGAGTGAAAAAAACGAGAGATTTTATGAAGCAACCACCAAATGGCTAATTTAAAATACTACCACCCTATTTTTAAAAAATACTAGACCACCTTAAATGGGCAATGTCCCAACGGGAAGATCTCAAACCTTTCTATCCACTCTAGGTGAAAAAGACAAATTCCTGTCGAAACGGTAGGAAGTGGGTCAGATATGAACTACAGGTACATGATCTGATGGACATGATTTTTCACAAAAATCATTTTTAGGTTTAAAATATGCTATTTCGTCAGAGATCCAATGAAAGTTTAGAGAGGCTCAGCTCCGAGCTAAGAATCTTCATACCCGTCGTTCGACAAAGTTTGTCTATAGTTTAAAAGAGTCATAAAAAATTCAAAAATGATTGAAACAATGCGAAACCTTCGCGTGGTGTCATATTATGTGACATGGTTGGAAGTAAAAATATCAAACTTGTTATATTGAAAATTTCTCAAAAAACCTTCACAAAATGACCTATCTCATTCGAGGTTTTCTGGATTTCGTGTCAAATGACCAATGTTATGGCTAGAATCAACACATAGTTTGTGATAATATGCCCATATTGTGCATGTATGTGCATTATGGAGTGGCGAACAATGTTGCAGAAGGAAGTTTTCCTTTTCATCGCACCAAAAAGCCATTTTCTATTTTCCGGGCACAAAAAATGGGGGGTTTTATGAAGCAACCACCAAATGGATAATTCAAAATGATAACACCCCATTTTCACAAGATTATATGGATGTCATATTTGGATTCCTCACATTTTTCTGATCGATTTAGACATTTTATTTGTCGAATTCCGATTTACGGATTCAAATATATGAATTATTCCATATTAAATAGAAAAAGGAAATAAAATAAAATCATTTTATTTTTTATTTGGATTCAAGATTATTATTACTTTTCATTATTGTTTACTTAAATAATTGTTTGGAATCTAAAACTGATATGTGTGACATCATGCCCCAAGAGTTAATAGGATTGATATGGAAGTATTAGTAACAAGATATGATTTCTTTCTGGGAAGCTCATTCGGAAGGAATGAAAAAGTTAAACGTGCTAGAGCTAGAGTACTGTTAGGATGGGTGACCACAGGGGAAGTTTGATTATGAGTGCAATTTGACATAATATTTAACATACAAAGGATTAAAATATTCTATATGAGATTATCAAGTAAATAATATTCAGAAAAGTTTGAAACAAAATTAATTTTTTTTATTTTTTTAAAAAAAGGCAGTTTCTTTGCCGTGTACTTTTTCCACGAGACACACAGCAAATACAGCTTCTTTGCCGTGTACTTTTCGAGGTGACACACGGCAAAGACAACTTCTTTGCCATGTACTTTTTGAAAAGACACACGACAAAGAATAGACACCGTCATCTCCGCGGGGACCGTTATCTTACTTTACTTTGCCGTGTCTACGCATGAGACACACGGCAAAGCCTTTGTCGTGTCTTATTTAGAAAACACACGGCAAAGGGCCTTTGCCGTGGCAAACGTTGCCGTGTGGCATTTGCCGTGTGTATACACACGACAAAGCCTTTGTCGTGTCTTTTGCCCACACGGCAAAGAGCCTGTGTGCCGTAGTGAAAGGTGCATTACTATCATGGAGCTCAACTACAACTTTCACTACAAGAATGACGAGATGCGCCTGATAGATGTATATATGTATATTGTATGTCCCCACTTGTTAGGGGGGTCTTTCTGCATATTTCCATCTGTACATGTACTATATATTGTGGCCTTTGGTCTCTGAGAAATACAAGTTACCTATTTCTAACGTGGTATCAGAGCATAGGTTTACCCCTTCTCCTCCCGCACGTAGAAACTTCGTGCGTTTTGTTTTTCTGAATCGGCCGCCGCCGCTCGCCTGGGATCTGCCTTCCCGAGCGTCGCCGGTTGATTTGATTTCGGCCCGTCTACGATCGCCCGTCCACGATCGATCCACCGCCACCACTCACCTGCCCCATCACCTCGATCCCGCCGCCCGCTCAGGCCCCCGCCCAGCATCGATCCCGCCGCCCGCTCTCGGTTCAGGCTCCCACCCAGCACGTTCGCGCATAAGCTTCAGCGCGTCCACGGGGCACCTGCCTCCGCCGCTCCCTCTCTTCATCTGGATCCCGCCGCCCGCCCTCGGTTCGGCCCAGCCCCCGCCGCCACCCCGCCTGCTCTCGCTCGGCCTCTACTCCGCCCGAGTCTACTGGCTGCCGGAGGGCCCGTCTCAGTCGCCTTCTGTTCCGGTCTCGATTTCCCCTAGAATAGGTTCGCGCTGCCCCGATCTAGCTTGTCCCAGTGCTCAGATCATTGGTGGTGCTCTGTTCTAGGTGGAATTGGCTGGAGATTGCTGGCCCGCGAGCATTAACTTTCAGCAGCCAGATCTAGATCTAAAAAAAGTGAGAGAGAGAGAGATGTCTTCTGCATCGGGCTATGATGCGATTCCTCGCTGCCCGGTGATCTTCGATGGCGTGAATTATCCTGATTTCGCTGCCTTTATGCGCGTTCACATGCACGGTCTCCGTCAATGGGGTGTGCTCTCCGGCAAGGTCTCCTGTCCGCCGTGCCCCCTGCTCCTATGGCTCCTCTTCCGCCGACGCCGATTGTTCTCGGCGCTGATGCTTCTCAGGAGACCAAGGATGCTGCTCAGAGTGCCGATGATAGTGCTGTTGCTGCATATGAGCTGAAGCTCAAACAGTACTCTGCTGATCGCGAGACTTATCGCCTCGATCTGACCGCCTACACTCAGTGGGTCGATGAGGATGCTCGCGCTGCTGCTGTTCTCACCTCCAGTGTTCTGCCCCAGTTTGCTGCTGAGTTCATGAGTCTCCCTACTGTTGCTTCTCAGTGGGCACATCTTCGTCGGCGTTATCAGCCGTCTGGGGATGCTCTTTACCTATCCGTGGTTCGCCAGGAGCATTCTCTTCAGCAGGGTGATTCCACAATTGATGAGTTCTATACTCAGAGTGCTGCTATCTGGCGTCAGCTTGATTCTCTCCGTACTGCTGTTTGTGGCACATGCCCGTGCTGCCAGATTGTGCGCTCAGATTTGGAGTTCCATCGCATCTATGAGTTTCTATCTCGGCTCCGCAAGGAGTTCGAGCCCCGTCGTGCTCAGTTGAATGCCCGTGGTCGTGTTCCGCTCTCTGAGGTGCTGTCTGAGCTTCGGGCTGAGAAGACTCGTCTCCGTGGTGCTGGTCTTCTTGAGGTTCCTTCTGTGCTTGCTACTCGTGGTCCTCCTTTGTCGTCTGCTCCCTCGACTCAGTCATGGTCCCCTGTGCCGCCACTGATACTACCCACTCCTCCAGGTCAGGGTCAGAGTCAGCACCAGGGTCAGAGTCAGCACCAGGGTCAGAGTTAGCACCAGCAGTCTCGTGGTTAGGGTCGCTGTGGATCTCTTCGTCATTGCACTTACTATAGCAGGGATGGCCATACTTGGGCCACCTGTTATACACGGGATCCCAGTTTATCAGCAGCACCAGGCTCGTGTGCAGTCTGCTCCTTCCGGATTATCATCAGTTGCTCTCTCTGATCAGGACATTATCAGGAGTCTTCGCGGTCTACTTGCTGCTACAGGATCTTCTTTGACGACACTACTGGTTCTGTGACTGAGTCTTCAGGCACTGCGCGACCACCACCTTCTACACAGTTAGGTACGTCCCCGTGGTATATGGATTCTAGAGCTTCTTTTCACATGACCTCTGAGTCTTCTCTTCTGTCCGCTATTCGTTCTCTCACTTCTCCTGTCCGTGTTCTCACGGCCGATGGTACCTCTCTTCATGTTTCTAGTAGGGGCACCCTTTCTACTTCTTCTTTTTTTGTTCCTGATATTTCTCATGTTCCTCGTCTTAAGATGAATCTATTCTCTGCTAGCCAGCTTACTGACTATGGTTGTCGCATCATTCTTGATGCTGATTCTTGTGTTGTCCAGGACCGTCGCACACAGGCCCTGGTTGGAGTTGGCCCTCGCAGCCGTGACTCTTCAGGACTTTGGGAGTTAGACTGGCTTCGTGTTCCTTCCGCTGCCACTTCATCTGCCAGTTCTTCTCCGGTTGTCGCCTCTGCTACCAGCTCTTTTCAACAGTGGCATCATCGTCTTGGTCACCTTTGTGACTCTCGCTTGTCGTCATTAGTTCATCGTGGTCTTCTGGGGTCTGTCTCAGGATATGGGTCTTTACATTGTTAGGGCTATAGGTTGGGAAAACATATTCAGCTTCCCTATCCTACTAGCGTGTTTGTATCTCAGCGACCTTTTGATTTAGTTCATTCCGATATTTGGGGTCCGGCTCCTTTCGCTTCGAAAGGGGGCCATCGCTACTATATTTTATTCATCGATGATTTTTCTCGGTACACTTGGTTGTATTTTATGCGCTATCGCAGTGAAGTGCTCTCCATATATCAGCGTTTTGCAGCCATGGTCCATACTCAATATTCTACATCTATTCGTGTGTTTCGTGCTGATTCTGCTAGTGAGTATATCTCCCAGATGTTGCGAGGTGTTTTTGCTGAGCAAGGTACCCTTGCTCAGTTCTCCTGTCCCGGCGCACATGCCCAGAATGGCGTTGCTAAGCGTAAGCACCGCCATCTTCTTGAGACCACTCATCCCATGATGATTGCTTCTTCCCTTCAGCCGCATTTCTGGGCTGACGCTGTCGCTACGTCGACTTACCTCATCAATATTCAGCCCTCTGCCACTCTGCAGGGTGGTATCCCTCTTGAGAGCCTATCTAGTCATTCTCCAGACTACTCCATGCTTCGCTTGTTTGGTTGTGTTTTCTATGTTCTCCTTACCCCTCGCGAACGCACCAAACTGACCGCTCAGTCTGTTGAGTGTGTCTTCCTTGGATACAGTGATGAGCATAAGGGCTATCGCTGTTGGGACCCCGTTGGTCGTCGGATGCGTATCTCTCGCGACGTTACTTTTGATGAAACGCGCCCCTTCTATCCTCGCCCCACCGCTGGTACCTACCCGGTGGAAGATATCTCTTTTCTTTTTTTCCTGACACACCTCTTTCTACTCCTATTGTGTCTTCTTCAGGACCCACTCTCCCTGATATCTTTTCTTCGACACCATCCTCCTCTGCTCCGTCTAGTTCCCCTAGTTCTCCTCGTTCTCCGAAGCCTTCCTCTGCTATTCCTTCTTCTTCATCGTCGTCTCATGAGTCGTCTTCCTCTGATGAGCTTCTCTCTACTCGTCCTGTTCGTCAGCATCGTTCCCCCTACCGTTACTCTCCTAGTCAGTATGGTATTTCTGTTGCCTCCGAGCCGACTTCTTATCGGGATGCTGAGCATCATCCTGAATGGCAGCTGGCCATGGCTGAGGAGATTGCTGCGCTTGAGCGCACTGGCACCTGGGATCTTGTTTCTCCCCCTCCCGGTGTTCGTCCTATTACGTGTAAGTGGGTCTATAAAATTAAGACCCGCTCTGATGGATCTCTTGAGCGCTATGAAGCGCGTCTTGTGGCTCGTGGTTTTCAGCAGGAGCATGCTCGTGACTATGATAAGACCTTTTCTCCTGTGGCTCATATGACCACTGTGCGCACTCTTCTTGCTGTCGCTTCTGTTCTTCACTGGTCTGTGTCCCATCTTGATGTTCATAATGTTGGAGATATGCCCAAGAGGCAATAATAAAGTGGTTATTATCATATCTTCATACTTATGATAAATGTTTACATACCATGCTATAATTGTATTAACCGGAAACATTAATACTTGTGTGATTTGTAAACATAAAAGAGTCCCTAGTAAAGCCTCTTGTTAAACTAGCTTGTTGGTTAATATATGATAATGGTTTCATGATCATGAACATAGAGATGTTATTAACAACAGGGTCATATCATTAGGAGAATGATGTGATGGACATACTCCTATAGTTAAGCGTAGCATAAAGATCAAGTCATTTAATATAGTTCATTTGCTATAAGCTTTCTGATACATAGTAACCTAATTCCTTCGACCATGAGATCATGCATATCACCTTTACTGGAAGGATGCTTTGATGACATCAAACACCACACCGTAACAGGGTGGCTATAAAGGTGGCATTGAGTGTTCGGAAAGTATTGGTTGAGACACATGGATCAAGAGTGGGATTTGTCCATCCATATGACGGATATATATACTCTGGGCCCTCTTGGTGGAATGTCATCCAATTAGCTTGCAAGCATGTGACTGGCTCACAAGGGATCACATACCACGGGAACGAGAAAAGAGTACTTATCGGTAACGAGGTTGAACTAGGTATGCAGAGATACCGACGATCAAAACCTCGGATAAGTAAACTATCGTGAGACAAAGGGAAATTGGTATCGTATGTAAGTGGTTCATTCGATCGCAAAGTAATCGTAGAAATATGTGGGAGCCATATGAATTTCCAGATTCCTCTATTGGTTATTGTTCGGAGAAGTGTCTCGATCATGTCCGCATAATTCACGAACCGTAGGGAGACACACTTAAGGATTCGATGTTGTTGAGTAGTTATGGAATGATGAGAAAGAGACCGAATGTTGTTCAGAGTCTCGAATGGGATTCGGGATATCATGAGGAGATCCGGAATGGTCCGGAGAATAAGATTCATATAAGGAAAGTCCCGTTTCGGAGTTGGAGAATGGTTCCGGTGTTTTCATCGGGAATGTTCTAGAAGGTTCCGGAATGTCCGGCGCTCCGGAGGGGAAGGGTACATGAATGTGTTATATCAAGTTGGTATGATTGCATCATATACTAAGTGTCATCGCTGAACCAAATAAAGTATTAATTCAAATCCTAGTTTGAAAAGTCAAACGGCTAGTTTGAAAGTCAAACGGCTAAATTTGGAAAGAGGAAAAGAGGAGGAAACCGAGTTGGGGAGGAGTCCCTCCTCCCCACCGCCGGCGCACCCTCCAAGCCGAGTTGGGGAGGGACTCCTCTCCCTCCCCTTGGCCGGCCGGCCCCTCCACCTATATAAGGAGGGGCAGGGCTCCCTCCTAGAGACACACAAGTTCCCTACCTCTAAACCTAAACCCTAGCCACAGCCTAGGGATTTCTCCCAAGCCGCCGAGTTAGAGCTTCTAATTTCCCTAGCCGCCGGTTTAGCCCCTTCTAATTGGTGTGTCTAAAACCTAGATCACCAAGGCTCTCTCATAGTCCACCATACTCGCTCCGGCTTAAGGCGAAGCCCTGTGAGATCTCCCCTCTACTTCCGGTACCACGCCATCGTGCTGCCGGAATCGCGAGGAGAGTGCTACAACCTCCGCTGCCTACTGGAACAAGGGAGAGGAAGGTCTTCATCGAGTACCGAACGTGTGACCGACTGCGGAAGCGCTGCCGAAAAGCAGCGCCGGAAGGATCGTCTATGCGATCTTGAGATCGGCAAGTGTACGACTACATCACCCACGAGAATCTGCTCTCGTTAACTGCTTTGGAATCTTTGAGGGTGAGTTCCTCTATCGACTCGTTGCTACAATCTAGTAGATAGATCTTGGCTTGTTTGTGTGCATGCGGTAGAAATTTTTTGTTTTCCATGCTACGAACCCCTACACATAACGCATTCCTCAATGGTGAGTTGAGTGAGGAGGTTTATATGCAGCCTCCTCCTGGGTATTCTGTTCCCGCTGGGATGGTTTGCCTTCTTCGGCGTTCTCTTTATGGCCTAAAACAGGCCCCTCATGCCTGGTTTGAGCGTTTTGCCTCTGTGGTGACTGCTGCTGGTTTCTCTCCTAGTGTTCATGATCCAGCGCAGTTTGTTCACACTTCTCCTCGTGGACGCACTCTTCTTCTTCTCTATGTTAATGATATGATCATTACTAGTGATGATCCTGAGTATATCGCCTTTGTTAAGGCTCGTCTTCGTGATAAGTTTCTTATGACTGATCTTGGTACTCTTTGATATTTTCTTGGGATTGAGGTTTCCTCCACTTCTGATGGCTTTTTCATCTCCCAGGAAAAGTATATTCAGGATCTTCTTGCTCGTTCTACTCTTGGGGATGAGCGCACTGTTGAGACCCCTATGGAGCTTAATGTTAAGCTTCACCCTACTGATGGTGATCCTCTTCCTAATTCGACGCGTTATCGCCATATTGTTGGGAGTCTTGTTTATCTTGCTGTCACTCGTCCTGACATATCTTATCCTGTTCATATTCTGAGTCAGTTTGTTTTCGCTCCTACCACTGTTCATTATAGTCATCTTCTCCGTGTTTTTCGTTATATTCGTGGTACGATCACTCGTCGCCTTTTGTTTCCTCGTTCCAGCTCCCTCCAGCTCCAGTGCTATTCAGACGCTACGTGGGCGAGTGATCCTTCGGATCGCCGTTCGCTTTCTGCTTACTGTGTGTTTCTTGGTGATTCGCTCATTGCTTGGAAGACGAAGAAACAGACAGCGGTTTTCCGTTCGAGTGTTGAGGCTGAGTTGCGTGCTATCGCCTTGTTGACTGCTGAGGTGACCTGATTACGGTGGTTGCTTGCAGATTTTGGGGTCTCTATTACCACACCCACTCTGGTTTTGTCTGACAGTACATGTGCTATTAGTATTGCACGTGATCCGGTCAAACATGAGCTTACCAAGCATATTGGTGTTGATGTTTTCTATACACGTATTCAGGTGCAGGCTCAGGTTGTTGCGTTTCAGTATGTGCCTTCAGAGTTATAGTTCACGGATTTTTTTTACGAAGGCACAGACCATTGCGCAGCATACTTTCTTTCTCTCCAAACTAAGCGTTGTGGAGCCACCATAAGTTTGGTGGGAAGGGGGGATGTTAGATGTATATTTGTATATTATATGTCCCCATTTGTTAGGGGGTCTTTCTACATATTTCCACCTGTACATGTATTATATATTGTGGCCTTTGGCTCCTGAGGAATACAAGTTGCCTATTCCTAACAGCGCCAACGGCCATACCTGTTCGCATTGATTGGTTCGTACTTGACCATACCTGTTCGTATTGGATTTCACAAAAACAAATATGTATCCAAAAAACAAATATGTGCAGCTTATAGTACATTACCATTGGCTCTTTTCGGTGGAGAGCATCTGACTGCCTCGGTGTACCTTCCACCCTAACATGCTTAGATGCAAACTCATAGATGCTTGTATATCAATATCTTTCTTACGAATATCACGTCGACTTGGTCTGATATTCTGAATTTTGTTGATTCAGATCAAGGGAAACTCCAAATGGATCCGATTTTCAAACTTCATATTTTCCACTTCAAAAGATCCCCTCCATCTCAAAATAAGTGTCTTCGATTTGTTTAGATTTAAATGTATCTAGACACATTTTAATATATAAATACATACGAATCTAGATAAATTCATGTCACTTATTTTAGGACGGAGGGATTATGTAATTATAATTTTTCATCGAATTATGTTTATCGTATGTGACCTATACAAAACAAAACACAAATGTGAAGAATAAAAATTAATTGTTTTCATGCCTAATTAGAGCCACATTTTTTCAACACGTAAATAATTAATATTCCACACGTTCATATAATGTATCTTTACATATCCGTCTGAACACAGATTTTTTTTTCAAACTTTAAATATCGGTTTTGGTTTTTTGGAAAGATCGGGCTCAATATGGCCCACCCTCTTCAGATCAGAACTTACTGTTGTTGCTAGACTGTCATACACTGGTTTAGCTGAGTCTCGATTCGTATTCTAATGCATAGTCTATCTTTGTCGCCATGATATGGCCTTTACATTCCACATCCTAGAAAACATATATATTGTGCTTGTTTACCTTGTTGGCCTTGTGAGCCGTAGCTTGCAAGCTTAGTCTGTTGCTCGAGTCATGCAGACCTTTAACTTACGCTGTTATGGGAAGTTGTCACATGCTCTAGTTATATATCGGTGGAAGAAGAGGAATATCGAGGGTCGGATCGAGTCGGTCCAAGTCCAGCTGCTGGTTCCTAATTTCATATACGCTGAAGACATGAAAAGAACACACATACACGCACGCGGTACGTGGAATTAATAAAACATGAAGACAAAATATAGCACGCTGACACGTAGGCTAAAACCTATTTCCAGGGAGCTTAGAGCTCTGATAAGCTTAGAATAGATACTACTCCTTGCCCAGCCCCGGTGATGACCGCGATCTTGTATTCTCTTGTGTCTAGATCCACCAGCCGCACGTCCATATATACTCCCTCCATTTAGAAATATAAGATGTTTTAGGTTTGTGAAGGAGATGTATCTAGACATGTCTTAGTGTATAAGTTCAAACAAATCTAGACACTAAAAAGTGTCTAGATACATCTCATTCACAAACCTAAAACATCTTATAATTCTAAACGGAGGGAGTACATTCATGCGTATGAGCAGAAAACAGCCGGAGCTTGCTGCGACGAGGCCCAGGACGCCCACGACGAGTCCGACGATCGCCGTAACACGGAAGGGTGCCGTCACGTGCGACGGCGCGCGGCTGTAAGCCGAAGCAGAAGAGCAGCACCAGGAGGACGGAGACCGCCATCACCGTGCAGGCAATGCCGCCCAAGATGCACGTGTTCCAGCACGAGCTGGCGTGTGGACTTGCTCGCCTTTGTCCGGCCTCACGACTTCGGCGCCGCCGCCCTCGATGTCCGCCATATATCATATACTGGAGCAAGAGTCAGCGCGCTTCGAGCTTATCGTACGCGGGGATAATATTTGTATTGCTGCTGGCTTGACGTTCTAGGCTGTCCGGAAAGAACATCTGAGCGAATCATAAACCCGAGTGGGAACATAACTAGTCCGATATACGGTGGACTTTGAAGTCTACAGAATTGCATATATTCATTAATATTGTCCTTTTCAAATCGTGAAATAAACTAGAATATGTATTATTTTGTTGATTACTGATCTATCTACTTTCTCATGTCAATATTAATGGTTTTAATTTTGTCTAGATACAAATTCATTTAGTATAAATACATATAAGTCTACATAAAGTTGAGACCATTAATATGGAGTAAATGTTTTGATGGCTTACTGTATTGTTAGGTTGAAGCACCTTTCATTCACTACCGCCTTTTTAATTTTCTCGACATGACCACGTAAGAAGCCCACATACATGCTAATCAAAAAGTTAGGACATCTCCAACAGAAGCGTTAAAATAGTGTGGCGCCGAAAAACCGCCGATTTAGCGCATACGACGGAGGGTTTTGCCCGCTCCAGCAGAGGCGCAAAAATAGGGTGCGTCTGAAAAATATTGCTGTGTGTGCCATTTTGCACCGTGATCAGCGTTATATCTACCGCTGGCGCTACAGCACGCGGCAAAGTCACAGCACGCGCAAACCAACCGCCTAGAAACTTCCCCCTCTTCTACACGCGCCACGCTCGCTTTGCGCTACACCCGCGCGCTCCACGCAAGCCCACGCCGCCACCGACACCAAGATGCCGTCGTGCCGCCGTGGAAACTCCTCCGGCTATGTCGGCGTCCGAGCGCCCGCCGGGCAACTTTTACGTGGAGATCCACTCAGGCGAGACGCGCATCGGGCTAGGGACCTTTGATACGACGCACAAAGCCGTGCACGCGTACGACACGACGGCATGACACCTCAGCCGTCCTCCCCGGTCGATGAACTTCCACAACGTCCACACGCGCGAGCATACGGAGATGCTCGCACCGCCGCCGCGCCTCATCAACGATGAGGAGAGCCGCCGCCATCACGCCTAGTAGCAGTGGCTTCTGATTGCCAAGGCAGACGAGCGTTGCTGCCTGTTGTGGGCGGAGAGCTTGCCGGAGGCCGTCCGAGATGAGAAGAACTTCTACGCCGAACTGCAACAGAGGACGCAACAGGGATGACAGGGCGCGCCTACATCCTCATGCAGATGGACAATCCCATGATCCCGGAGGACGACCCGCATTGGATGGACCTTTGGTCATCGACACCGGTTTCATCCTCAACGGAGGACGGCTCTGATTACGTTTCTTTATCATGTTTAAGCATGTTTTATTATAAGTAGAACTAGTTTTGTATTATTTTGTTTAATTTCGTCATTGAACTCTTGCGTGCTTATAATATAATCGTAATTTCTAGTATTTGTTCTTTGTTTTTGATTTTTGTTGATTTTATTGTATTCTTTGAGAAAAAATGAGATTGGTGCGTTGAAATGTGTTTGTGCCGTCGCGCGCGCTGAATTTTGCAGCGCCCGCACTTAAATTTGCAGCGTCCGCTGGAGTGCCACCTGCCCGCGCATGCTGTAGAGGCTAAAACAGCGATGCAAACGATTTTTTAACGCGCGCTATTTTAGCGTTTCTGTTGAAGATGCTCTTAAAATACAGAATAAAATTTTGGACCATGAAAGAATAAAATAAAACCAGAAAAACAAGCGATGCCAAACAAAAGAGGAGATGAGCATTCGATGACAAATCACTTGTTGACACCTCATAAATCATTGAATTTCCAAGTTGCTACAATGGAGCTATACAGATTTGTGCTACCAATATTTAAGATCATACTTGGCATATTTTTTTTTTTTGAATATATACTTGGCATATATTCATACATTGCGGAAACCTCACTCAAGATCTTTAAAGATACTAAAATACATCACAACTCCTAGTCCAGCATAAATCATGAAACAAATTCAACGGTTACGAGTTGACTCAGAGTTAGCAAAATATATTTATTACTCCCTCCGTTTGAAAATATAAGATATTTTAGATTTGTGAAGAAAATGAATCTAGACTTGTTTTAGTATGTAGGTTCACTCAACTTTTGGAATGAATCTACATACTAAAAGAAGTCTAAATTCATTTTCTTCACAAACCTAAAACATCTTATATTTTGAAACGGAGGGAGTAGGTACTTAAAGTCCACATGGACATGCACATTTCTTTTCTTTTTAGAGAAAAAAGTTCCACGGGTTCATATCTTTTTGTCTATTTGACACGCATAAAAAATTCAAACATAATAGAGTGAAAAATATCACATCGGTATAGTTAATGAAGAACATAGTATAACAAGGATACAATGAAGAAAATTGATCGATCAGAATAATCTTATGTGGCACCAACCAAAATTGATCGTTTACAATTATAATTATGGCACCAGCAAAAAAACATCAAGCATCTGGGATCATAGCACCCGCCCAGCTGATAGCACGACAGTAAAACAAGATAATCAAACATCACTACTTGGATTTATCTTGCTGCAACTCGATTTGCTGCTCTCCGTCCGTATTATTCCCACAAAGGCAGGGGACAAAGAAGGCGATGCAACCTAAGCATCCGACGACGAGGACCGCTGCACCCAGAACGGTCAGGACGGCGGCCATGGTCTCCGAACAGGAGCTGTAGCAGATGCGCAGCAGGAGGTAGGAGAAGCCCATGATCGCGCAGATGACCGCAGCAGGGCCGGCGAGGTTCCGCAACGTGCTCTCTTCGTCGTCGGGCTCCGCCCTCGCGAACGTCGACACAGGGTCGTCCATGCCGCCGCCGGGGTTCTCTAGGTCGATCTCGTCCATCGATACTGCTTTAACCTTGGTGCTGAATTACTGTATTGGTTTTTGATGGAACTAGGAACTCGCACTCGAGAGCACATCGATTTCTTTTCCGTAGCCTCCGTGTTTTCTCAAGATTTATAGCCGCAGAAAAAAGCAGCTTGACTCGACACAAACCTACTCAAAACTATGACTCTTTTTTTTTAGGTATACTCAAAACTATGACTCACTACGTGAACCCAAATATGGAAGTTTTTTTGCGAATAAATATGGAAATAATTAACCGGTTTAAACTAGGATCCGGACAAGATTTCCAAAAGTATTTTTGTAGAGACCAGAATGACAGAGCTGAATCACTCAGCTCTTTTCTTCTACCTCTAAACTCACACAGTGAAACAATGGAGACAAGAGCCTTTTTGGTGTTGCGCTGTTTCTCACAGCCCCAACTTTTCTCCCTTCTTAATAACTGAAATAAACATGATTACAGTGTTTAAATAGACTCACACACCCTCAATGCCAGGAGCCACTAACTCCACCACGCACTCACGCACACACTACCTAGTCCATGCACTGCAACGGCCAACACAGGACCAGGCCAATACCCGCACATGCATCTGCTAACAAACTTGCATGCAGACCTTATCTTCATCCACGCACATGTCGCTTCACACGACCAGCATCACACCTCGTCCACCGAATCCCACGGCAGCCTGGCATCTCGCCTCTTGTGTGCAGGACGAAACTCCACCGGCCTACAATTTCTAGCACTAACTACATGCAAAACTAAATGCAGATAACTAAATCAAGATTAAAGCTAACAATCACCCCCTAATCTTGATTCCATATTCTTGGTGGAGTTTCAGAGTAGAGCCGGCTCGTCGTCGACGTACCGGCCGAGCAGCGCCTTGTCTTCTCCATCATCATTGTTGCCGTTCTTCTTCTTCTCGGGACACTCCCATGCAAAGTGCCCAAGTTCTTGGCAATTGAAGCAACGCACCTTCTTCTTGTCCCTGCCATAGTTCTTCTTCTTCATGCGCTCCAGCCATTGCTGCTCGGTGAGGAGCAGGTGAGTGCCACCGTGCTGCCCACCCTCTTCTTCCTCCATGTCGAGTTCCTCCTCCACAGCCAAGAAACGACCTGTCAGCTCCTCCACCGTCATGTTCTTGAGGTCCAGCAGCTGTGTGATGGAGTGCGCGAGCTGCTTGAACCGCTTCGGCACGACCCGAAGGAACTTCAACACGGCCTTGTGGTCGGAGACGCCATCTCCCAGGACCTCCAGGTCGTGCATGATGCCGGTGAGGCGCATGGCGAACTGCTCCACCTTCTCGCCGTCCTTGAACTGGATGTTCTCGAACTCGGTGCGGCGAGTTTGCGCCCTTGCCTCATGCACGCGCTCGGAGCCCAACCTCAAAGTTTTGAGGGTGTCCCAAGCCTCCTTTGCGGTGCTCTTCACCGCCAGCGTGCGGTACATCTCCGGCGGCACAGCGCGGAGGATGGCGCCCAAAGCCTCACGGTCATCTTGGTAGTCGCCGACGCCATGCTCGACGACCTCCCATCGGCCTTGTCCTTGCAGCTGCACTCGCATAACGAGCGCCCAGTCGGAGTAGTTCGTGCGGCTCAGCATGAGAGGCGGTGCCGCCGCCACGATGGAGCCATGCCGAACCACACGCTCGACGACGCGAAGCTCGCCGCTGCCGCTGCCGTCGCCGGCGGTCAGATGCGCCTTTGGTGGAGTCAGCGGCTCCTCCACCGCCTTCTTCTCCCGCTCCGCCGCCATGGCCTTCTCACGAGCAGCGTCGTCCGCCATCACCACAGGCACCGAGAGCGGAGGGCTCTGATACCAAATGACAGAGCTGAATCACTCAGCTCTTTTCTTCTACCTCTAAACTCACACAGTGAAACAATGGAGACAAGAGCCTTTTTGGTGTTGCGCTGTTTCTCACAGCCCAAACTTTTCTCCCTTCTTAATAACTGAAATAAACATGATTACAGTGTTTAAATAGACTCACACACCCTCAATGCCAGGAGCCACTAACTCCACCACGCACTCACGCACACACTACCTAGTCCATGCACTGCAACGTCCAACACAGGACCAGGCCAATACCCGCACATGCATCTGCTAACAAACTTGCATGCAGACCTTATCTTCATCCACACACATGTCGCTTCACACGACCAGCATCACACCTCGCCCACCGAATCCCACGGCAGCCTGGCATCTCGCCTCTTGTGTGCAGGACGAAACTCCACCGGCCTACAATTTCTAGCACTAACTACATGCAAAACTAAATGCAGATAACTAAATCAAGATTAAAGCTAACACAGAAAGGGTCCGAGATCCGGAACACCATATGTGCCATCGTGAACAACGGACTCGGATTGCCCCGCCGTTGGGTATTGGGTATCAAGACGAAACCTTTTACCCTCTCTCTGAAAGGAAAGTTTTTTTTAAGGGTAAACAACACTTTATTGACTTAAATCAAATCCTTACACAGGGCTTCACGGATACAATCCGGAACCTCATCACGAAAAACTGAAAAGTAAACGACTCAGCCTGACGAGCTAAAATGTGTGCTGTTACATTAAGCAACCTACCAACATGACGAAAATTCACAGAAGTGAAATCTGGCATCATTGTCTTGATGTCCTGAATGACCACACCAATGCCTGTCCGATCTAGACCAGGAGAGTTGATGCGCCGGATGACAGATAAACAATCAGATGCTAAGATGATCTTGTCGTCGCCTTCCTCCCGAACGAGGGCCAATGCACGCCTAATGGCAAGTGCTTCTGCTAGTTCTGGCGCCGTAACCTCATCAAGAACTTGACTACAAGCAACCAAGCATATGCCGATGTGGTTCCTGATCACGACGCCTACCCCCATCCGCGACGAGTCTGAAAATAGAGCTGCATCAACGTTAACAAGCACCGTTCCTTGCGGCAGCGGCGACCATCGTCGTGGGGAAATGGCCACGCGACTGTGTTTGGAACTTGGCTCTAGTACATGCAACTCAATCATCTCAACGTACGATTTAATTTTCTCTGCTAAGCTGGTCGGGTTCCTCGTGCCTTCTCCTTTGCGAATCCCATTGCGAGCATCCCACAGGTGCTACACAACAACAGCCAGCAGAATCTGTTTGATTTCCCGTGATCTTCCCTGGAAATCGAAGACCCAATCTTTTGGACTGGTAAATCCCTTCCTCTTCAGTTGGACAGGGTATGATTTTTTCAGCTTTCGCCACACTTCGTGTGCATACTGACAGAACATAAAAAACATGCTCGACTCGCTCCTCTTGACAGCAGAACACGCACACATCCGTACACGGAATATGGCGGCGACAAAGCTGGTGAGCAGTAGGCAGACAATCATGGATGAAGCTCCACAGTGTAATCACCATCTTACCAGGTGCTTTAATTCTCCATAGCTTCTTCCAGCATTTGATTTCCTCAGGTGTGTTAGACACAAGCCCACGCCCAGGGCTACTCATGGACTAAATAAACTCCTGCGTCCTTGCTAAGTTATAGCCTGACCGAACTGTGTAGTCCCTAGTTTTAGAGAAAGGTAAGGAAGCAAAATCTTCGCCCCCGCGCCTGCTAACTGGCAACTGTAGAATACTTGCGGCAACCTCCTCATTAAAGATGGTTCTCACGACCTCCTAATCCCATTGTCCTGTTTCATTATTCATCAGGGAATCCACCGTTGCACCTTCAGGGACAGGTACCAATGCTTTGATCAGAAAAGGGTGAACACCAGGGATCCAGTTATCAGTCAACATTCTGGTCTTGCGACCATCTCCGATACCCCACCTTAAACCTCGCTGTAATAGCTCTTTGCCAAACAGAATGCTACGCCAGGTGTAAGAGGCAGAGCATGGTGTAGTGGCCTCCCAAAAATCACAGTCAGGAAAGTAACGACCCTTGAGCACTCGTGCACACAAATACGAAGGTACAGTCATCAGACGCCAGCATTGTCGGGCGACCATCGCTTGGTTAAAAGGAACCATGTCGCAAAAGCCGATCCAGACAAGAGATTTGGGAGCCGATAACCACTCCCATGATCGCCAATGCATCTTCTTGCGATCCTCCTCCTTACCCCACCAATGGTCTGCTATGGCTCTTCTCATCTGCTCACAGTTTGCCACTGGAACTTGGAAACAGCTCATTATGTGGGTAGGGATGGCTTGGATAACCACTTTAATGAATGTCTCCTTTCCCTTCTGAGACAGAGGTCGATCAAGCTGGCCATTCAGTCTTTGCCACACTCTCTGATGGAGGAAATTGAATGTAGCTGTAGGGGATCGTCCCACTTCCGTTGGCATAACAAGATAAGACTCTTGGAGCGCTTCATTGTGTACCCCTAATTGATTCATGACCTCTTTCTTGACCGCCACATCACAGTGGGATCCAAAGAAAATCGACGACTTGTCATGGTTGATCCTCTGACCTGACCCTTCACAGAACAACGTCACTGTGTCATTAAGGGCTGTGACACTCCTCTTGTCACATCGTGCAAAGAAGATACTATCATCCACGAAAAGAAGATGGGAGACCGGAGGGCCGAGGCGGCCGTTCTGAATCCCTTTGTGATCCCCTCTATCCTCACAAACACCAAGTGAGAAGTATAAATCCTGAGTATAGAGGAGGAATAGGTAGGGGATAATCGGATCCCCTTGTCGAATGCCTCTTGAGGGAACAACAGGTTTTGTGAGTTCGCTGTTGACCCTAACTGCATATCGAACTGTTGTTACACGGCGCATGACCGTTGAAATCCAAGGAGTTGCAAAGCCCATATTCATAAGGCAGCCAACCAAGTAGTTCCATTCCACCCTATCGTAGGCCTTGATAATGTCGATTTTCAGAGCAAAAGGGTATCTTAGCATGTTGCTTCCTGATTGTATGCAAACACTCATATGCTACTAGGGCATTGTCCGTGATCAGTTTGCTCGAGACAAAAGCACTTTGATGCTCTGATATAAGATCTGGCAAGAGAAGTTTTAGTCTGTTTGCAAGTACTTTAGAAGCAATTTTATATAAAACATTGCAGAGGCTAATTGGACGAAAGTTTTTGAGATGTTCAAGATGCTGCACGTTGGGGATAAGGACAAGACTAGTTTTCGCCCTAGAAACGTTGAGTTTCTCACTCGCATTTTCAGGCGAGTTCCCGCATTTGGCTAAAATTTAACAAAATTCGGCAAACTTTGGGCGAATATGGACGAATATAAGCGGTTTTGGGCGAACTTTGGGCGAATATGGTTGATATGGACGAACTTTGGGCTAATATGGGCGAATACGAGCGAACTTTGCGCGAATATGGTCGATATGGACGAACTTTGGGCGAATATGGTCGATATGGGCGAATATGGACGAACTTTGGGAGAATATGAGCAAACTTTGGGGGAATATGGGTGAACTTAATTTGGATAAACTTTGGATGAATATGGGCGAATATATGCTGACTGGGCGGGTCCACTCGCCGATTGTTTTTTTTCCGCTGAATTCGCTCCGTCCGGCGTTTCAGAGCGTTCCTAGGATCCTGAGAATGGTCTGGGAAGCCCGGACCAAAGTTGGCCCAAATCCGGACGAAACCAGGTTCCTGGGAATGCGACTGGGCGAAATTTTGGCGTCCAGACCTAAAATTCGCCCTGGGATCGGCATTCTGAGAACGTGAGTGGAGATGCTCTAATTTTCTATCCATTTTTTCAACTTTTTTTGTATGTTTGTCCTAATTGTGTGGCCCCACGGATAAGCCGGCATGACGATTGTGTGTCTTGGTCTGCCGGCTCCAGTTCTAAGATGAGTGTGAGATTATTTTGATGTGTTTGAATAGTTATTTCAGACGTCTACAAGTTTCTCGTTCTATTAGGACAAAGAAAATCCATAAATTCTATTGTGGAAGGGCACAACCAGAACAAGTAGATCGATGTTGTTATTGGCATGCAGTTGTAGCACAGTTATAATCTTGAGCGAAAAAAATAAACTTCCGTTTTAACAAATCTTCTATTGAGTCTAGAATGCAGAAGTAACCAGAAAAATACTTTGTGTTTGGGCCTATAGGAACTATTGCAATAACAAACAAAGTGAGGTGGTGCAGGTCTGGACCCAATTAGATCCTTCTTAGCCTTCTGAGAGGAATAAAAATGTGATACCCAAACAAAGTGATGAGGTGGTTTCTATTTTTTCCTTGGCTCTGCCACTGGTCCCAAGTTAGTACGTGACGGCTACAAGACGCTCAAGCTCGACATCCCTCAGCATAATTTTGAGACCAGAACCTGGCGGTGATCGATTCCTAGTTCTAATCGAGTTAGATAGCTTGGCCGAAGGTATAGTTTGTTAGCTAGCTTTGTTTGTGTGGAAGTCGGGCTGGAATAAGGTGCCGGGTCGGCTGTTCGTTCTTGGAATATATATATATATATATGCGCGTCAGCTTTGTAATCGTGAAAACCACCATGGCCGACCTAGGTGACCCCATGCTTCCCGACTACGACGACGACGACGAGGGTGAGGCGACGATGGCGGAGGAGGACGAGGAGAGCACGCTGTGCTTCTTCTTGGCCGTCACGTCCATGGCCCTAGTGTGGACAGCAGCCTTCGTGCTCATGCTGCAATTCTGCCGCGCCCACCCGGTGATCATGGGCTTCCGGCCGCTGGGCATCGCCGCGTACGTGGTTGCAGTCGCGGGTATCTACCTTGGAGTCTTATGTATCGCACTAGATCTCATCCCTAACTTCTTCTGCGGGAATTGTGATGAGTAATTAACGGCAGCTACATGGCGTTCCTACTGTTTACGTACTCGTACTACACCTGCACATCGGTGCACTGTACATTGTAATGCCTTCTCTTCTCTCTTTATTTTGGGGACAATAATAATAGGGAGTAGTTTTCCTCATTGTTTGAGTTTAAGCAAACCTGTCCTAGGAGGTCGCATCGCATTGATTGGTTCGTGTTCGACCATATATACCTGTTCGTACTGGATTTCACAAAAACAAATATGTATCCAAAAAACAAATATGTGCATCTTATAGTACATTACCATTGGCTCTTTTCGGTGGAGAGCATCTGACTGCCTACGGTGTACCTTCCACCCTAACATGCTTAGATGCAAACTCACAGATGCTTGTATATCAGTATCTTTCTTACGAATATCACGTCGACTTGGCCTGATATTCTGAATTTTGTTGATTCAGATCAAGGGAAACTCCAAATGGATCCGATTTTCAAACTTCATTTTTGCTACTTCAAAAAATTCTGGACAGAAAATATACAAGTACATATGGATGTCTAGTACTCCCTCCGTCTCAAAATAAGTTGGCTTCAATTTGTTTAGATTCAAATGTATCTACACATATTTTAATATATAGATACATGCGAATCTAGATAAATCCATGTTACTTATTTTGGGACGGAGGGAGTATGTAATTATAATTTTTCATCGAATTATGTTTATCGTATGTGACCTATACAAAGCAAAACACAAATGTGAAGAATAAAATTAATTGTTTTCATGCCTAATAATTAGAGCCACATTTTTTCAACACGTAAATATAATGTATCTTTACATATCCGTCTGAACACAGTTTTTTTTCATATGATTTTTTGGAAACATTGGGCTCAATATGGCCCACCCTCTTCAGATCAAACCTTACTGTTGTTGCTAGACTGTCATACACTGGTTTAGCTGAGTCTATGTGGTGGTGTGAAAAACGGCAGTGCCATCGGGGATGGCAAAGAAGGAACACACGGATGCATTCGGTGGCTCACGCAATGAGTTAGGCACGGTGAACTGCAAACACAGCGACGTACCCATGTTCGGGGCCATTTTGGCGAGGTAACACCCCTACTCCTGCAAGATGAACTATATGTGGGAGCTGATGCTCAGTACAGATGCTCCTTGAGCTGTTTCCTTAGCGACTATTGAGAGCTAGAGCAAGATGGGAACTTGATGCTAGCACTTCGATCCTTCTATCGTTGCCTTGCCTAGAACCCTAGCTCTGCCCCCCTTATATACTGGTCTGGGGGGCAGATTACAGATCGGGTCCTAGGGTTTACTGTTTGGATATGGGTTTACAGGACAGGGCCGGCTACAGGGTCCAGCCGGTGGGCCAGGACCCAGTCCGCCCTTATTTTAGCGTCATCCTTCTCTTTAGTGGTCACCCGGGCTTCCTTTGGGGCGTCATCCTTGGTTTAACAGTCACCCGGACTGCTATCGCCAATCCAGCCGACCATCTTGCTTTATCTTCGTCGGTTAGCGCTGGCCATGACGGCATGCCAGCTAGCCCGATGATGAGGGAGAGCCAGAGGCGTACCCCGCATGGAGCGTCAGCCCTTCCGTGCTCTCCATCGAATCCGAGGTGAGCCGGGTGGAAATGGCCACCCGGCTGGTTCTTCTGGCCACCGGCTAGACGAGCAGGCCGGGAAGGTTATAAGCCTAGCCGGGTGTGTTCGCCAGTTAGCTAGAGTTGTCCTTCCTGGAGGCCAGACGGCCTGCATCTTCTGGAGCCGGCCTACTTGTGCCTGGCTTTCCCCACCCGGGGGTTATCCCCCCGACAGTCTCGATTTGTATTCTAATGCATAGTCTATCTTTGTCGCCATGATATGGTCTTTACATTCCACATCCTAGATAACATATTGTGCTTGTTTACCTTGTTGGCCTTGTGAGTCGTAGCTTGCAAGCTTAGTCTGTTGCTCGAGTCATGCAGACCTTTAACTTCCGTGTTATGGGAAGTTGTCAGATGCTCTAGTTTTTTTTGCGAAATTCCACCGATCTATTAATAATCATCCACACTAGTACAAACATGCCTAAAAGTAATAAAAATTACAAATAGGTCTATGGACCACCTAGCGAAGACTACAAACAATAGCACGTGCTGAAGGCGCACCGCCATCCTCGCCCCTCCATCATCGGAGCTAGTTATATATGCGGTGGAAGAAGAGGAATATCGAGGGTCGGATGGAGTCAGGTCCAGCCGGTTCCTAATTTCATATATGCTGACTCGCTGAAGACATGAAAATAACACACATACTCTCTTTTTTGAAAAGGGGTAAAACCCGGCCTCTGCATCGGTTGATGCACACAACCTTTTATTAAAAGTTTGGTATCCAAAGTCGACAATTCACACCACAATTACAATTCATGTATCACACAAAGTCGACACATGAATCAACCAGCGGAAAAGACTAAATAGGCGACTAGACATCATGCTCCAGTCGACTAAAACGCAGGGATCCAGACTGGCCGAAAATGTGCCCAGCGACCATCAGGAGACGACTGCACCACGCGTACATTGCCCTTCTTCCCAAGTTCGAAGATGTTGTCACCGTGGACGGGTTTAGGCCCATATCCCTCTAGAACTGTGTGGTGAAGCTTCTCACAAAAATCTTGACCTCGTGCCTACAGCGGTTCATTGAGCAACTGGTGGCATACGAGCAGTCATGGTTCATCCGAGGGCGCTGTATCACTGACGGGTTCCTCTATGCAGCCGACCTGGTCCAGTGTTGCCGCATCCGGGGGGTTCCTACGGTTGCCCTGAAACTGGACTTCAGAAAGGCCTTTGATTCAGTGAATTGGGATGCCCTCGATGCAATTCTTCAGGCGCGTGGATTTGGTGACCGGTGGTGTGCTTGGATCCGCATCCTCCTTGATACCGGCAAAGCTGTTGTGTTGCTCAATGGGGTTCCGGGGCGCTTGATCAACTGCAGGAACGGGCTGCGCCAGGGGGACCCCCTCTCGCCGTACCTGTTTATGATAGTTGCCGACCTTTTGCGCCAAATGATCCTGAAAGATAAGGATGAACATTGCCTCCTACATCCCCTTGTGGACGATTTCCCGTGCCCCGTGGTGCAGTACACCGACGACACGCTGCTCTTGGTGCGCGCTGATCCCGACCAACTCCGTCGCCTGCGTGACATACTTCGGGAATTCTCAGACGCGACGGGCCTCGCCATCAACTTCCATAAAAAGCGCTTTTGTGCCCATCGGCGTACCTGCTATCGACGCCGCGCATCTGTCCGCCATCTTGGGGTGCCCAGTATCGTCGTTCCCGTAGACGTACCTTGGACTCCCGTTGTCGGATCGCAAGCTGCCTGCCTCCGCCATGGACTACCTGGCTGGGAAGATCGAGCGTTGCATCCCCCCTTGGTAGATCCTCCCCACCTCGCTTGGTGTTTGGCTAACACTCTCGACATCTGTTGTATCGGCGCTCCCTGCTTATGCGATGTCGGTTATGCAACAGTCTAAGGTGACAATCGCGAAGATGGATCACCCCCTGCGTGGCATGCTGTGGAGTGCCATGACGTCCTGCTCTGGTGGTTCGTGCCCGGTGTCGTGGGAGGTGGTGTGCCAGCTCCGCTCAGAGGGTGGACTGGGTATTGTCGACCTCGCTCTTCACAACACGTGCCTCCTTCTCAAGAAACTTCATGTCGTCCTCTCTGGGCAGCGCACCCCGTGGGCTGACTAGGTCCGCGCAAACGACATTTGTGCTCACCATGCTATCCCGAAGCCTGCCTGGCAGGTCTTCACATCTCTCTTACCCCTATATCGGGAAATCACCTCTGTTCATGTGGGACATGGTCGTTCTATGGACCTCTGGGGGACAATTGGACCTCCCTAGGCGCGCTCTCGAACGTCCTGCCTGCAGCATATTACCACATGGTCCGTGTTGTCGGCTCTATATCCGACGCGCTTGCAGATCGGGCTCTCATGCTCCGCACGCATGACAGGGTGACCGACCGGGCTGGGAGTGAGCTTCGTCTGCTCCACGACGCTCTCGACAACCTCCTCGCGCGCTCCTCCACCACGGACGATGAGCGGTCTCTAATGTTGGGTGATGCCACCCAGTTCAGTGCCAAGGGTGTGTACATGATGCTGAAGAGATCTGGATGTGTCCCTCCCCTACACGACCTGAACTGGGCTGGGTATGTGCCGCTCAAGGTCAAGGTGTTCATCAGGGTCCTTCTGCTTCCCGCTTCGGTCGAAGACTCTTGCCCACCTATTCTTCACCTACTCCTGTCTGTGTCTTTTCTGGCGGCGTGTGCTTGGGCCTCGTCGACGCGCTCTCCCCACCTCTACCGAGGCGGACTGGGTCTCTCTCCAGGCAAGCAAACCCTCCTGGGGCATACCACTGTGGAGCACCGTCACCTCATGCCTCCTCTAGGTGATTTGGAAAACCAGGAATCAGATGGTCTTCGACGCTGATCGTCTCCCCCCTTCGGCGATCCTCGAGCAAGTCGCTGAGAACCTGCGGCTATGGCGGGCTCGGGTCCCCTCACGTGTTAGCTTTGAGTGTGTAGAGCAGTGGTGTGCCACGCTCTTGTAATTCCCCTTGAGTTGACGCTCCCCCCTTTTTGTAAAAGTTTTTGGGCATTCTTATGCCCTCTCATTAATGAAAATGCAGATGGGAAGTTTGCCCCCTGTTGTGCCGTTCAAAAAATTCTTGTGTCTAGATCCACCAGCCGCACCTCCATACATTCATGCGTAGGAGCAGGAAACAGCAGGAGCTTGCTGCGACAATGCCCAGGACGCCCACGACGAGCCCACCAATCGCTGTGACACGGAAGGGCGCCGTCATGGGGCTTATAGCTCCCATGCGACGTCTTTACATGGAATTGGAAAGAACACTACATCGTTGCAAAGAATAGCTCTCATGCGACGCTTCTGAAGCAGCAAATAGCTCCTGTGCGACACCTCCACTTAACCTCATGAGACCGTCAACGAATTCGAATCAGCTGAGCAGAGCAGGACCCACAACCTGTCCACGTCACGGCGAGACCTACCTGATGTCCACCTCATATCGTGGGACCCGCGCTGTGGTAGAAGAGAGCCGTTAGCCCGATCCGTCCCTGCACCCGAGCCCTCCCGCCACCGTGCCATCATCTCATCCCCTTTCTTTTTCTTCTTTGGCAAGCAAGCACGACAACACCGGTGAGGGATGTCAAGCTCCGCGTCAGCCTCCCTCCACTCATGGCCTCGGTATGGTGCAGTGCCGATGACGAGGTGCCCCGATTTCCCCCATACCGCGCCCCTGAAGCGGCTTGTCACAGCCACCGATAAGAACGGCAACATTGGCCAGGAATTTGTGAAGTGTGAGAGCAACCCCAGCCGGGGAAGGTGAGATCTGAGTGTTCCGAGTGCCAATTTCTCGCTTTTCTTTCAAAATTTTAGGCATTTCATCAAATTTGGGATTTAGGGTTCATCCCTGCGATTTCAGGAACTGCCAAAATGTGGGCATTTTGAGTGGCTTGATGAGTACATCGAGTGAATTGAGGTGGAGGTAGGATCCCGGGAGCTTGAAAACCCATCCGTGGTGGAGCAATTGGGAGCTGGCAACCCCATTTCCACTGGTACTATGGTGGATGCAGAAGTGAAGGTCAAACTAAAGAAGATGAACAAACAGCTAAGAAAAATCATCGAATTGAACAAGCAGGACAATATGATGGCCGGTTTTTTATTTTTGTGTAATTTATCTCGGATTTGTTTATCTCCTGATCATTAGTCATTAGACAACGCAATCTGTGTTCGAGTAAAAATCGTGATGCTTTGTTATCGTAGAACCTACAGAGATGGATGTAATGGTCTATGTCTTTGGCTTGAATAAAATACAACACAAATTCGGGGAAATTTTGAGCTGCTCTGTTTTGTTCCTTCAGTTCATCAGTGTGCAGGGGAGGGGTTGAAAAGTTAAATAAAACAATCGACGAGGATTGATTGAAAAAGGCCAGGCCCAAATAGAACTTAGCCATTCCAAAATGTTCGTATCCAGGCCCAATAGTAACTAGTTATAGATTGGGCAAAAAAATAGTACTCACGTTACAATCTAATTAGGAACGTGTGGATCTGCAGATACTCATGCTCAGGACACAATCTTTTATTTGTTGCGAAAGTAAATATATAAATGAAGGCCAAGGGCATCCATTTAACTTACAAGCCGAGCAACTTAACTTGGGAGAAATATGTAAATGTGTTATTTGAAAATGAACCATGTGTTGCATGTGTTGTTTGAAAATAATCAACCATCAAAACGTTAACTTATTCTTCATTTTGAGCTTTTCTAATTTCACTTATTTTATAAATATTGCACGAGTCTTATATGAGAATTTTTTGTGTGTCTTTTGTTTTATGCACTTATTGTTTTGGGTGTTTTGACAATACAATAAAAAACAAGTCGATCACATAGATAATATAATATATAATATAAGGGGTACAATATAGAGAGGGGCCCCACATTAAACGTTGAGGGCCCCACATTACATAAACCCTAAGGGCGCCCAAACCCTAACCCTAGCTACTACGTCTAGGGGTGCCGGCCAACCTCGCTGCCTGGAGGCTGCCCTACTCCATCGGCGGTGGTGGCGGTGCTGCTGGGGCAAACGTCGCCGCCGTAGCCGCTTCCCTCCAGTCCGTCGCCTTCTACCATCTCTGGTCTTCGTCGAGGGCCCAAAGAGCTGCCGCCCGTTGCTCTTTCTCCTCTCGTTCCCGCCTTTTCTTCCGGGCGCACTGGGCCTCCTTCTCTGCCGCCCTCTCAGCAACAGCCAGCTCCTTCTCCTCCGCCTTCTCCTCCGCCCTGAGGGCCTCGTCAGAGGGGCCCGAGTCGGGGAGGTTGTCGATGCGGTGGGGATGGGGGTTGTGGACGAAGGGCCCGTGGGCCCAGGGGTCGGCCAGGGCTTTGTGTCGCGTGTATCGCTTGTTGCGACGCCTCGGGGGCGTGGGCGCCTCCTTATCCCAAAAATGACTATGCTCTGGATGGTTGTCCTTGTCGTTGACCTCGGAGTCGGAAGGCCATCAGATGGGGGAGGTCGCCATCGTCGCTCGCTGGAGAGGTTTTTTTGGGGCTGGGAGGAGGCAAAGGGGCTTCTTTTCGACTTGAGGTTGAAGATGAGGAGGCAAAGGCGTTGCCACTATTTATTGAGGGCCGAAATCATGAATCAACGGGGCTCAGCATGAAGGGCGGGGTGGGAATCCTGCGTTGCCCAGCCGTGTGCGCTGCGTTGCGTGTAGGCAGCGGGCGTAGCCGCGTGCGCTATCAATGCGGTCAGTGCAAAAAAATTTCTAGGATACGATATGACCCTGCCATGTACCTTCCATGCATGCATGCATTAATGGGAAAGAGAGAAAAAACGTCCAAAATCAGGCGGGCGCCCAAGTCACGCTGAGTCCAAAGTCCCACGCACCGCGTCGGAGCCCGCAGCATTCACAGCGTGACAGTCCAAAGTCACACGCACCGCGCAAATAAGTATACTTCTAGGTTTTGTCTAAGTCAAACTTTATCAAATTTGACCAACCTTGTAGATAAATATATTAACATATATTACACAAAATTTTCATATTATGAAACTAAGTTTAAAAACTAATCTAATGGTACCAAGTTAGCCGAAGTTTATTACTCCCTCTAGATCGGTTTAAAAACTAACCTTATTCACACTGCATGCAGAGTAGCACAAGGGAAGAAGAAACACTTAGTCTTTATTAGTTTATTAGTCGCATGTAATTAGAAGTTCACATCACATGCAAAAAAAGTCCCACTATTTTTACACCGCATGCATGCATGAAAAACCAACCGGAGAGGAAAATGGACCATTTAAGTAATTGCATGGTAGTAAATCAGGGCAATAAATGCATAAGTTAGCCTACTCGAAAAATTATTAGAATGGAGCCAATTAATGCATAAATCAGGGAGTAATTTTTTGGAATTGCATGTTTTTCTATGGCGCATGAACCGGAGGGGAGTAAGTTTGACTAAAGACAAATTTAGACGTACACTTATTTAATGCGATAGAGGGAGTAACTATGCTGCAGCGGTGATGTCGGTTGGCTACACGCAAAATAGCTAGATTGCGACGCGAGGCAGCTGCATGGCATGCATGCATGGTTGCGTCGCATGCAGCCCGCCCCGCCCAGCGCCATCGCATGCCACGCTAGGTCCAATGGTCAATGGAGTGTGCCATGCTGTATCTTATCTGTTCATGGAAAAAAGATGTGAGCCAATCAGATTTCAGAATCATCCATCCCACGGATCGCCAAGAGCTAGCCGCGAAATCCTTCTAAGAGACGCCAACCAATGAGGTTGCAGAATAAGCCCTTCCACGGATCGCCCAGAGCCACCCGCGGAATCCTTCTAGAAGACGCGATTGGACGGCCACAGTGTCACTCTAGGGTTAGATCTACGTTCCTCATTCGGCCTTAGAGTTAGCTGGGTTTAGGATACAGTCAACAGGGTTTTCACAAGTTTGAACAGACATTCAAATGGACATAAGTAATTTAGAAAAAATCAAAAAAATACAAAACCCTCGCATGGTGTCATGTTATGTGACATAGTTGTGAGGAAAAATATCAAACTTGGTATATTGATCATATTTCAAAAAAACCTTCACAAAATGACCTATCTCCTCCGAGGTTTTCTGGCTTTCGGGTCAAATGACCAATGTTATGGCTAGAATCAAGGCATAGTTTGTGATAATGTGCCCATATTGTGCATGCATGTGTATAATGGGATTACTAACAATGTTGTAGAAGCAAGTTTTCGTTTTCGACGCACAAAAAATCCATTTTCCATTTTCTGAGTGCCGAAAGAGGGTGGATTTGTGAAGCAGCCACCAAATTGAAGTTTCAAAATGGTAACATACTATTTTTCAAAAATACTAGACCACCTTGCATGTATAATGTCCCTACTTGAGTATCTTAAACCTTTTATTCCATCCCTGGTGAAAAAGACAAATCCTGCCGAATCGGTTGGAAGTGAGTAAGATATGAACTACAGGTACATGATTTCATGCTGATGATTTTTTATAAAAATATTTTTAGGTTCAACCCATGCTATTTCATCAGATATCCAATGCTAGTTTAGTGAGCCTCAGCCCCTAGCTAAGAATATTTATGAAAATCCTTCACAAAGTTTGACCAAACATTCAAATGTGCATAACTAATTCAAAAAAAAAGAAAAAAATACAAAACCTTCGCATGGTGTCATGTTATGTGACATATTTGAGGAAAAATATCAAACTTGGCATATTGATCATATTTCAAAAAACCCTTCACAAAAAGACCTATCTCCTCAGAGGTTTTCTGGCTTTCGTGTCAAATGACCAATGATATGGCTAGAATCAATGCATAGTTTGTGATAATGTGCCCATATTGTGCATGCTTGTGTATAATGGGATGACTAACAATGTTGTAGAAGGAAGTTTTCCTTTTCGACGCACAAAAAATCCATTTTCCATTTTCTGAGTGCCGAAAGGGGGTGGATTTGTGAAGCAACCACCAAATTGAAGTTTCAAAATGGTAACATCCTATTTTAAAAAAAATACTAGACCACCTGGCATGTACAAAGTCCCAACTTAAGTATCTCAAACCTTTTATTACATCCCTGGTGAAAAAGACATATCCTGCCGAATCGGCCGGAAGTGGGTAAGATATGAACTACAGGTACATGATTTCATGTTGATGATTTTTTGTAAAAATCATTTTTAGGTTCACAACATGCTATCAGCGATCCAATGCTAGTTTAGTGAGCCTCGGCCCCTAGCTAAGAATATTTATGAATATCCTTTACAAAGTTTGACCAAACATCCAAATGCGCATAACTAATTTAAAATATCAAAAATACAAAACCTTCGCATGGTGCCATATTATGTGACATAGTTGTGAGGAAAAATATCAAACTAGTTTTTAGAAATGGTCGAAAAAAACTTGGTTAGAAATGGGGTGGTTTACCCTAGCTTTGGAGCCCATTTCTACCACATTTTGGGTGAGGGTGAGTTGTACTTCACAAAAGGGATCATGGTGAGGATGAGTTGTACTCTACATATGTGAAAAATGTTGTAAGCTCATACAAACATAGAAAAGTACACATAGCTACGTTGGTTGAAATTCAAATTTACCATCATATTTGAATTTCGGCCAAATTATTACAATAACAAATGTTTACAACAACAACAAGTGCCAAATTATTACAACAACAAGTGCCAAATTATTACAATCACAAATGTTTACAACAACAACAAGTGCCAAATTCAAAGTCTATTTCTTTTGTCTCTTCTTACCCCTTGATTTCTTCTCCTTCACAAGTTTCACACCACACAACAGGTTTATGCTCTTCTTTTTCTTACCATAACCATCTGGCCTCCCCACAACACGTCCAAGAGTCTCTTTCACCTCCTGCACCTCCTCAACAACACAATCTGGTTCAGAATGTGCAATAGCCTGCAACTCAAGAGCTGGCACCAGAGCCTCATCAACATGCTCATTTTGCACCACAGCCTCATCAGCATGCTCATTTTGCACCAGAGCCTCAACAACATGCTCATTTTGCACCAGAGCCTCAACAACATGCTCATTTTGCACCAGAGCTTCCAATTCAGAATCGGTGTGCCCTAAAGCCTCAACAGCATTAACAGGTTCACTTTGCACCTCAACAGTTTGCACATCATCCTCCAAAACAAGTTCATATTGCACCTCAGCAACACCAAACATGATCTGGTTAGTTCTCTTCTTTCTTTGGCCATTGATTCTTGCCATTTTAACTCGCTAGAATTCTTCAACAACAAGAGGTGGGCCTTTTTCTCCACGCTTCCTCCTAAAAACAAGCAGTGTATCTGCACTTGGTAGAGCCAGCTCGGTGTCCAAGTTCTTCACAGAGTTTGCATCTATTCTTGTTACCTTTTTGGGACCTTTTTGGCTTGGCATCTTTCTTTTCATCTTTCTTCCCCTTCTTGCTGCTCCCACCTTTCTCAAAGCAAGCCTTGAATATACTCTGCTTGGGCCTGCCAACCTTTCTTTTCATCAAAGGAGGATACAAGGAGAACTGAATGTCCACTTCAGGCCACTGAGACTGGCCTGTAAGTGCTGGAATTGGTGTTCCATATGCAGCCTTGAATTTTGCTACAGAATAATACTCATGCAAATGTGGGTGCATATTTAGCTTGTGTTTGGAGGCCAAGAAAAGTATAACATGCTCACAAGGCTTCCCAGTGTGTTGCCACTCAAGGCATGTGCATTCATGCAATTGAGTTTCAACAACATGCCTCGTGCCAGTCTTTGTATCTCTGACTTTAGCACCCCACAATGAGGATTTCTCAACACGCAAATGTGCAAGATTTCTTCTCCTATTGACCACCTGCTGCACAACATCAGGAAGCTTATCTCCTTGAAGAACATCACCAAGCCTTCTTCTCAATTCCCACAACCTCATGATCATGATCCTGATCTGGTCAACCATGTCATGGACAGACAAGTCTTTTAACTCCTTCACTTTGTTGTTGAAACTTTCTGCCAAATTATTGTTGATATGATCACATTTGATGGCAGTGCTAAAACCTGACATGTACCATAATAGAGAATGGTAGGTTTCCAACCATGAATATAACTTGACCCTATCCTCCTCAGAGCATGCCGCCTTAATCTTCTCAAGGTGATATGAATGTGTTTGTCTAGTGCAAGATGTTGCTGCTGGCCACATGCGTCCAAAATCATCTACTTTGAATTTTTTGATCAAATTCATCCACATATGGAGAAGCACTCCCTCTTCTCAGCATGAGGGAAAACAATCTTCACTGCATTTTCTAAACCTTTATATGTATCTGTGTGCACTGCCAATGGAGAGACTGGCCCTATGGATCTTTTCAACTGTATCATGAACCATGTCCATGATGCCTCTGTCTCAGACTGAAACATGCCAATAGCTACAGGGAACATCCAATTATATCCATCTAAAGCATTGCATGCTTCTAGTTGACCATTCTACTTTCCAGTCAAGAAAGATGAGTCTATACTCAAATATGGACGACACCCTACATTGAAGCCATCTATGCAAGGCTTTAAAGCCATGAAGAATTTAGAGAAGAAGACTTTCCCATCAGCTATTACCTCACTATCTATCTCCACAACACTGCTAGGTGACCTCTTCTCTACTTCTGCTTTGAAGTTATAAAGCATTCGAAAGGTATTTGCCCAATCACCACATACCTCCTTCATTGCCCTTTGCTTTGCCTTCCATACTGTAGTATAATTCAGCTTAATGGGGTACTGCTTTTCCAAGTCTATTTTCAGTCTCTTTGCAGTATTGTTTGGTGTTGTGGCTAAAATAGGCTTGATTTTTTCTGCAATCCATAATTGTGATATCATCTTTATAACTATTTGAGAACTTGTAATGCAAGTATGAGATTTTGGAATTTGATTCACTATTATTGTCCTTCCATCAGGTTGGCGTCTAGCAGATATCTACCACTTGCAAGGCCTGGCACCACCATCATAACCTATGCAATTTGCATAGAACTTCTTTTTATCAGTCCGCAAAGTCTTGGTAGCAAACTCATGTTTGACTGCATATGTCCTGAAACATATCTTGAATTCATCCATGCTTGGAAACAATCTCCCAACTTCAATAACTGGATCCTCTTTATCATAAAACTGTTACTAGCTCATCATCATGTGCATCATCTACATGAACTGCAGCATTTTCCAAGAACTCTGGATCTATATCTGCCTATTCATCTCTTAAATGGTTATCACCATCATTTGCAGCTTCATCCATCTCCTTCTCCTTGTCTCTTTCATCTATAGGAATGCCAAAAAGCTTTGCCATTTCAATGTCATCTATTGGTGCAATGACCAAATTAGTCTGGGCACATATCTTAGCTGAATTCCAATCAACAATTACAATCTTTTGTGCAGACCCTTGTGCATTAGCATCTGCCTCCACTGTTAACACTGTCACCTCAGTAAGTATAGGCATTACTTGCCTTTGTGCAGCCTAATCATCCTTGACCATATGAGCAACCAGCTTCGAGGCCACATATCCCACCCTCGAATCAGGTTCCAGATCAATGAGCTATGCTTAAAACAGAAAAGTTTTGCTTGTCCAACCGTTTCGCACATCCATTTCATCAACTATCTGTTCCCCTGTCTCAATCCTAACATAGTCACATTTCCAATCATCAAATCGTAACAACGAAACTTCTTGCTCTGTCCCCCAAACCACACTATGCCCAATTTTTTCCACCATATTCCTCACCGCCTCCTCTCCCATGTTTATTAGCTCTTGGGGATCAACATGTTCTAATTTTACCTCCCATTTAACAACCGTGTCTCTCTTAATGAGCTGCATGCTGCCATCAACTAAAACAGCCCTAGAGGGAAAGAATTTGATGCAAAAATCGAATGTGTGCCGCGCAATATCATATCCCCTATTTTTGGCGGGCACTATGAGCTAGCAGAAGCGAACAAGGAGCCGAAACTTACGGAAATTACGTGCAGAGATGCGGGATATACCGATTAGAAGTCCCCTCTCCCGGCTCCATCTCTTTCCCCCTCGCCCCGTTTAGCACACCCGCCCGACCTCCACAATCTAGCATCAATGGCCCCGCTCAGATCTCGAATTGAGAATAATGGGAGAGGAATTAGGTTTCAAATGGCACTCAGCGCCTTCGTCGTCGAACGAAAGCGCTGCCGCCTAAAAGAATTGCCCTGCCGCCGGCGCCGAGAACGTTGGGTGAGGTCCGCCGCCGCCGTCGGGGAAGCTACAGTAAGTGTGACACGCATGCTCTCGGTCGGAAACGGTTGGTTTGACTGGCTGTCCCAACCGACCGGTTTGGCTTAACCCTAATATTGGAATAAAGTTAAATGTGTCCTTAACGACCATTTTATGGCCCGTGTGGCCCTAGGCTATTAGCTGCCTCATAAGCGTCGCATGCGAGCTATTCTTTGCAACGATGTCGCATTTCTTCCAATTCCGCGTAAAGACGTCGCATGGGAGCTATAAGCCCGTCGTCATGTGCGACGATGGCTGTAAGCCGAAGCAAAAGAGCAGCACCAGGAGGACGGAGATGGCCATCACCGTGCAGGCGATGCCGCCCAAAGATGCATGTTTTCCATCACGGATTCGCCGCCGCCATCCTCCATGTCCGCCATATCATACACTCGACTCGATCGAGAGTCGGCGCGCTTTGAGCTTGTCGTACGCTAGCACGGCAGGCGGGTCTAATATTTGTATTGTTGCTGGGCTGTACGGAAAGAACACCTGGTTGGAGTCGGAACATAACTAGTCGTCCGACGTACGGTGGACACGCAAGTTTTCGATTTTTTTGTCGTCATTTATTTATTCCCACTTAACATATTACATTCATGGTCAATACATCTAGTGAGAAAATCAGGAACCGAGTCTAACCAGATACTACTACAGGTTACATTATTGGATTGCATAGCACATAAATGAGCAACATTATTAGCTTCTCTTGGAACATAGTCGATAGAAAAACTATCGAACTGCTGGCTGAGAGTTTCCATCTGTTGAATAACTCCCATGATCTCAGAACATTGATTGCCCCTCATTTTCCATAGGTTGACAAAATTCAAGCAATCGGTTTCCAGCACTATATTTTTCCTTCGAAGACTGACAGCAAGATCTACTCCATCTTTGCATGGCGCTGGCTTCAGCGGCTAAAGCACTAGGTAGAGCATTATATCTGACACACCTTGCAGCAATGAAGCGGCCATCTGAATCGCGAGCCATGGCACCCGTCGCACCCGAGGCCAAGATAGGGTTGAAGGAAGCATCTGTATTGATCTTAATTGTCATACCTGTCGGCGGCCTCCAACAAATAGATGATACTGATGACAAAGGTGTGGGCCTGTTTTGAGAGCATGTCTCCTGAACCACCTCACTCACCCACGCAGCGGTCCGATGTGGGAAAAAATGAGTTTCTCCTCTCTTAGCTCTACATCTGCTTGTCCATATTGAGTAGGCCCCAGATGCAATGACAGCTGCTTCGAAAGTATTACATAGCCTTCCATCCAAAATGTCAGAGGCCCAAGTAATATGATGCAAATGAGGGAGTTTTACACCTGTAGCTTCCTTCAAAGCTGACCAAACAGCATTGACACTCGTGCAAGAAAACAGATCATGAAAAATGATTTCATCACTATGGCCGCAAAAGGCGCAATTTCCATTCTGTTTAATGTGGCGTCGTTTTAGAATGAACATGGTCGGAATAAAACCATGCAGGCAACACCACCCGAAATTCCTAACCTTTGGTGTTGTTTTGAGTTCCCAACATTTACGCCACATTGGATGATCACGTCCTCTTGATGTTGTGACATAATCAGGCGCTTCATCAACAGAAGTTAGACGATGAAAAGCTGATTGAACAGAGTACATACCATGTTTCTCAAAGGCCCAAGCAACAACATCATCCTCATGTTGGCCAAGTTAAATTCGAATAATAGCATCCGCATCCGGTGGCAAGAAAGTGTTACTAATAAGGTCCTCCTTCCAAGTTTTGTTCCCTGGATGTATCAGTTCCGCAACTTTATTCAAGTTGGTATCTTGTGGTCTCCAAATCGGCCGCAAGGAAAAGTTTGATGGGATCCAATTATCAGTCCATATATTAATAGATATTCCTGATACCACCTATTTTATCAAACCCAACTCTAGTGCTCTCCTACCACTCATTATCGCACGCCAAGTATGAGATGAAAGTTTTCCCTTAGTTGTGTGCATGAAATCTACGTGTGGAAAGTATTTACCTTTCAACACTCTGGCACATAATGTATTAGGTTTTGTTAATAATCTCCATCCTTGTTTTCCTAGGAGAGCCAAATTAAATTTTTGTAGGTCCCGAAAACCCATTCCTCCCTTTAGCTCTGATCTAGTCATCTCGGTCCAGTTGAGCCAGTGCATTCTCCTCCTATCCTGATCACCTCCCCAAAAATAAGCACCCATTGCAGATTTAATTTTGTTGCAAGTTTGAGGACTCAACTTGAAGCAGCTCATGGAATATATGGGAATAGCTTGAGCGATGGACTTGAGGAGAACTTCACGGGCTGCATTGCTTAATTTTCGTTCACATCATTCTGATACAAGGGACCAGACCCACTCAGGAATACGTTCAAAAGCCTCTTTCGTAGAGCGTCCTACCGCCGTTGGAAGACCAAGGTATTTTTCTCCCAATGCTTCAGTCTTTATCCGTAAACTATCATGCACCTTCTGCTTCACATCGTTGGTGCAGTTTGCACTAAAGAAGATAGGAGATTTTTTCCTTGTTCACCAATTGTCCAGAGCCAATATTGTAGGCCTCAAGGATGGATTTGATGCGATCCGCACCTCTCTTAGATGCTTCTGAGAATATATACAATCGTCGACAAAGAGGATGTGAGACACCCATGGTGCATGAATACCAACGCGAATTCCTCTCGATAGATATTGTGGCCCTGTATTCTTTAATAAAGAGGATAGACCATCAACACATAAGAGAAATAAGTATGGGGATATGGGATCACCTTGTCGGATACCTCTAGTCGGTTTGAAGAAGTCAGAATAATGACCATTTACTCGAACGGAGAAGGAGACCATGCGGACACACTGCATGATTCACTCTGTCCACTTGCTGCTGAAGTCCATCGTGTGCATTACCTCTTCAAGGTATCTCCTCTCCACCCGATCATAGGCTTTTGTCATATCAAGCTTGATGGCACACGCTCCATTCTTCTTTCCCTTTTTCTTCTTAAGATAGTGAATGCATTCATATGATGTAAGCACATTATCCGAGATAAGGCATCCAGGGATGAAAGCACTTTGTTCTTCATCTATTATATCATCCAAAATGATTTTCAGACGAATTTCAAGCACCTTTGAACATATTTTATAAATAACATTGCATAAAACAATGGGTCGATACTGAGCTAGGGTATGTGGATGTTTTATTTTGGGAATAAGACCTAATATGGTTTTGTTGATCTCCTCATTAATAACTCCACCATTCGAAAAGTCTAGTACTGCTGTAGTGACCGAGTCTCTAAGCATGTCCCAATGCTTTTGAAAAAAGCTAGCTGTGAATCCATCAACACCGGGGCTTTTATTTGGGTGCATCATAAATAGAGCTCTAGACACTTCGTCCTGAAGGAAATGAGCATCTAAAAATCATTCATTTCCTTTGTAATCTTCCTTGGCACATAGCGAGTAATCACAGCGGGGTCTAGGTATTCCTGGGCTGTGAATAATCGACTGTAAAACTGTTCACCAAGTGTTTCCAAATCCTTTTGAGAGGTGGCAAGTGATCCATCTTCACGAGTTAGTGGTCCAATTCTGTTTTGGCGCCCACGTTGTTTTGCCACCGCATGGAAAAATGTCGTATTACAATCACCATCTCGCAGCCAGTGAATACGGACACGTTGCCTCATCATTGTTTCTTCACGTCCAAGCATTTTATTCATTTCCCGCATCACATATCTCTCTATATCTGTTGGTCATGTATAGAGAGAACTTCCCCAGATGGTTTCCAGCTCCTTGCATAATTTCTTCAGGTTCTTTCGGACTGACCCAAAAGTTTGAAAGATCCAATGTTGAATATTTTCTTGCACCTCCCGAAGCGCTGAAGATATCTGACTCAAGCTAGTCTAATCATTTTTCTCCACGCTGTAGATACAATGTGCTCATAGTCTTCATGGAACCGCCACATATTTTCATATCGAAAGAGAGAAGGACCTATCTTCTCGAGCTGCCGTTGGGAAATTTTATTTATCTCCACAAGAAGGCCACAATGATCAGAGATTGTGTTCTGTATATGCTGAAACCAAGTACCTTCAAATAGATTCGCAAAGTCTTCATCTGTTAGAGCTCTATCCAGTCTGACTTTAACATTTCGGTTTCCTTCATGTCGATTATCCCATGTCACTAGTAGAAAACAGGCCTTTCGTCCAGGCCATTAGTCCCGGCTGTGGCTGGGCCAGGACTAATGGACCTCGCCGGACGGTCCGAGCCACCCAGAACCATAGTTCCTGGCCCGTTAGACCCCATTAGTCCTGGTCTGAGACACAACCGGGATTAAAGAGCCCTGGCACTGCCGCTTGCTGGGGGAACCCCCTTTAGTCTCGGTTTGTATCTCCAACCGGGACTAGTGGTCCATCCCTATATATACGCACAACCCCCTCCTCCTCTCAACTATTTTTTTCCTAGTGGGAGAGAGTGTTGTTGTGCTATTTTTTTCTTGTTCATACATATGCACTAGAGGTGTTCAGTGAAATATCCATTAGAGCGATGCGAGTTTAGGTCACACAAGACAGACATGATATGAGGTGTCCGAGCCACACTTAAGTTTTGTCATCTTTGTTTCCAAGTGTAATAAAATGTTAGAAACTATTCTCATTTAGACCATCGTGCGGTACTAATTTTAGCATAGTGATTGCGTTTGACATATATTTGTATGATACAGATGAGCCATCCATGGATGTACGCTGACCGACACTCTGCCTCTTTCAGAGAAGGCGTGCGTTCTTTTCGAGTTGCGGCTGAGGAGAACAAGCGGCGGGATGGTTTTATGTGTTGTCCATGTGTTGACTGTAGGAATGAGAAGGCTCACACTTCCGCAAGAGTCATTAAGAGCCACCTGCTTTGGTCTGGTTTTATGTCTGGCTATAATGTTTGGACCGAACACGGAGAAAGAGGGGTTGTGATGGAAGACGGCGATGAAGAAGAGAACGATGATGATAGCTACCGATCTATCTTCCCTGAATACGCTGATGCCGCAATGGAAGACAATGAAGAAGGAGGTGAAGAACGGGAACCAGACAGGCCCGCTGATGATCTTGGTCGGGTCATTTCTGATGCAAAGCGAGACTGCGACACAAAAAAGGAGAGGTTGCAGTTTGAGTAGATGTTACAGGACCACAACAAATTGTTGTACCCAACTTGTGAAGATGGCCAGAAGAAGCTGGGTAGCACACTGAAATTGCTGAAGTGGAAGGCAGAGACCGTTGTGTCTGACTCGGGATTTGAGAAGTTGCTGGTACTCATGAAGAGGTTGCTTCCAAGAAATAACGAATTGCCTGCCAGTACATACGAAGCAAAAAAGCTCGTCTGCCCTCTAGGATTAGATATGCAGAAGATACACGCGTGCCATAATGACTGCATCCTCTACCGTGGTGAGAAGTACGACAATTTGGATAAATGCCCGGTATGCACTGTATTGCGGTATAAGATCAGAAAAGATGACCCTGGTGATGTTGATGGCAAGCCACCCAGGAAGAGGGTTCCTGCCAAGGTGATGTGGTATGCTCCTATAATACCACGATTGAAACATTTGTTCAGAAACAAAGAGCATGCCAAGTTGTTGCGATGGCACATGGAAGAAAGTAAGAAAGACAGGATGTTGAGGCACCCCGCTGATGGTCGATAGTGGAGAAGAATCGAGAGAGACTTCCCGGACGTTGCTGGTGACGCAAGAAACTTATGGTTTGGTCTAAGTACAGATGTCATGAATCCTTTTGGGGAGCAGAGCTGCAGTCACAGCACCTGGCCCGTCACTCTATGTATCTACAACCTTCCTCCTTGGTTGTGCATGAAGCGGAAGTTCATTATGATCCCAGTGCTCATCCAAGGCCCGAAGCAACCCGACAACGACATTGATGTGTACCTAAGGCCATTAGTTGATGAACTTTTACAGTTGTGGGCCGAACCAGGTTTGCGTGTGTGGGATGAGCACAAACATGATCCATTCGACCTACGAGCATTTTTGTTCGTAACCATCAATGATTGGCCTGCTCTTAGTAACATCTCAGCACAGACGAACAATGGATATAATGCATGCACACACTATTTAGATGATATTGAAAGTATATATCTGGATAAATCTAGGAAGAATGTGTACCCGTACAATCATTGTTTTCGTCCGCCCAGACACCCCTTAAGGAAAAAAGGCAAGCATTTCGATGGTGAGGCAGATCACCGGAAGAAGCCTGCCCCCGTACTAGTGCTGATATATTTGGTATGGTTAAGAATTTAAATGTAATATTTGGAAAGGGTCCCGGAGGACAACCTGTTCCGAAAGACGCCAACGGACGTGCACCCATGTGGAAGAATAAATCTATATTTTGGGAGCTACCCTATTGGGAAGTCCCGAGGTCCGCTCTGCAATCGACGTGATGCACCTGACGAAGAATCTTTGCGTCAATATTCTAGGCTTCTTGGGCTTGTATGGGAAGTCAAAAGATACACCAGAAGAACGGGAGGACCAGCAACGTCATAAAGGACGAGACGGCAAGCATCCAGGACAGTTTCAAGGGCCTTCCCGCTATGCTCTTACCAAGGAAGAGACGGAATATTTTTTGAAGTCCTTTTCAGTATCAAGGTTCGGTATGGCTTCTCGTATAACATAAAGGGAATAGTAAATATGAAAGAGAAAAAATTCCAAAACCTAAAGTCCCATGACTGCCACGTGCTTATGACGCAATTGCTTCCAGTTGCATTGAGAGGGATTCTACAGGAAAATGTTCGGCTGGCCATTGTGAAGGTATGTGCATTCCTCAATGCAATTTCTCAGAAGGTAATCGATCCAGAAAGTCTATCAGGGTTACAGATTGATGTGCTCCAATGTCTGGTCATCTTCGAGTTGTTGTACCCTCCATCTTTCTTCAATATTATGACCCACCTCCTAGTTCACCTAGTCGAAGAGATTAGAATTCTCGGTCCGGTGTTTCTACACAATATATTCCCCTTAGAAAGGTTTATGGGAGTCTTAAAGAAATATGTTCATAACCGTGCTAGACCAGAAGGAAGCATTTCCAAGGGCTATGGAATAGAGGAGGTCATTGAGTTTTGTGTTGACTTTCTTTCTGACCTTAAGCCGATTGGTGTTCCTGAATCTCGGTATGAGGGGAGGCTGACTGGAAAAGGCACACTAGGAAGGAAAACAATGGTATGTATGGATAGGGATTCTTTCAATAAATCACACTACATAGTTCTACACAATTCCACCTTGGTGGCTCCATATCGAGAAACACAAGATTATTATATGCTCGGAAAACCGGGGGATGCCTGACTCCTCGATTAAAGTGGAACATGAGGACACTTTCAGCAGTTGATTGCAGAAACATCTCATGAATAACAACACTATTGAAGATCAGCTGTACTTGTTGGCACGGTTACCATCTTCGACTATATGTACTTTCCAAGGGTACGAGATAAATGGTAATACATTTTACACGATCGCCCAAGATAAAAAGAGCACCAACCAAAACGGTAGTGTCCGCTTTGATGCAACATATGACAATGGGCAGAAGGACACATATTATTGGTACATAGAGGAGATATGGGAACTTGAGTATGGACATACTTTTAAGGTCCCTTTGTTTCGGTGCAAATGGGTCAAGATGACAGGAGGAGGAGTACATGTAGACGAAAAGTATGGCATGACAACAGTGGATCTCAACAATCTTGCGTATATGGATGAACCATTCGTCCTAGCCAACGATGTGGCTCAGGTTTTCTATGTGAAGGACATGTCTACGAAACCGATAAAAAGAAATTAGCAAAAGAATACATCGTCCGATGAGCCAAATCGCCACATAGTTCTTTCAGGGAAAAGAAACATCATGGGAGTGGATGACAAGACAGATATGTCAGAAGATTATAATAAGTTTCATGAAATCCCACCCTTCAAAGTGAAAACTGACCCAAGCCTCCTGTTAAATAATGAAGATTCTCCATGGCTACGACACAGAAGAAAACAACAACACTAGATAGGGATGTTGGTGTAATATATTAAACCTTTTATGTAATCATATTGTGAATCATATTGCCGCCGAGTCGAATACGAGGATGCGAGATGGGCATCCTAAAGTAGACGGCGAGGAATGTGTGTATGTGTGGGTGGCCATGATGGCCGCAATATAAATAGAGGGAAAGGGCTAGGCAGGTTGGGCCAGGAAGCAATAATAATAGGGGTTGAACCTTTAGTCCCGATTGGAGAAACCAACCGCGACTGAAGGGATTGCGGTAGGCTGGGCTAGGCAGCACTAAAAATAGGGGTTGAACCTTTAGTCCCGGTTGGAGAAACCAACCGTGACTAAAGGGATTGCGGCAGGCTGGGCCAGGCAGCACTAATAATAGGGGTTAAACCTTTAGTCCCGGTTGGAGAAACCAACCGCGACTGAAGGGATTGCGGCAGGCTAGGCTAGGCAGCACTAATAATAGGGGTTGAACTTTTAGTCCCGATTGGAGAAACCAACCGCGAATGAAGGGATTGCGGCAGGATGGGCCAGGCAGCACCAATAATAGGGGTTGAACCTTTAGTCCCGGTTGGAGAAACCAACAGCGAATGAAGGGATTGCGGCAGGCTGGGCCAGGCAGCACTAATAATAGGGTTTGAACCATTAGTCCCGGTTGGATGAACCTTTAGTCCCGGTTGGAGACACCAATCGGGACAAAACACGAGTGAGCACTAATAATAGGGGTGAGTGTCGACATTATGTCGTGAGTGTCGACACTATGTCGAGTTGCTTGTACTATAAATAGGCCAGTCCTCCAGCCAGTTTGAGGCATCTCCAAGATTGATGGTTTGTGAAAGCAGGGACACCACAATGGCCAGTTTCAGGGAGATTCCGCTGGAGCCCAGTCCTCCGGCATCTCCAAGAAACTGGTCATAGAGGCACTCCCTAATATGTGAAATTAGGTTAGCTCCCAGGCATATTGATTTAGTTAGAGAAGTTACAAGCTGCAATATGGTCTTCGAGAGCAGGGACACCACTACGGCCAGTTTCCGGGAGATGCTGCCGGAGCCCAGTCCTCCGGCATCTCCAAGAAGGTCATAGAGGAACTCCCTAATATGTGACTACACGTGTTTGGAGATCAGATCTTCATGGTAAGTACGAATCGGGACAACATCTTCATTGTTTGGGAAAGTCGTAGTACGAATCATAACTAACACTCAATACATTTATTAATATTAAAAACCGGGACAAACCGGGACAAGATAACACTCAGGACTAAAGCTGCCCCTTTAGTCATAATCATGCCTAGTCCTACAGTACACAGCTTCAGGGTATTCTTCATCATCATCATTGTCATCATCACCTGCCACTCCGGGGATCCTGATCCTAGCCATGGCATATACCGGGGGCACCTGCCACTCCGGCGTCGGATTCATGGCGGGCGGGTGGAATTGTGGGCACCGCAGGAGAGGATGGTCTCCTCCGGCGATGTAGCGCATCACGCCGATGATAGTATGGTTCGCCCACCACAGACGGTGGCTAGTAGCCTCGTGGGCAAGGGTAGCTTGAGGCACATAGCGCCTCCGTCTCCTCGATGGTCAGAATGGCCCAGTAGGCGCTGTCCATTTTTGTCAGAGAGAAGGTGTGGATGTGTGCATAACCATGGTGCGGTCAGCCTATATATAGATGGAAAGGGCAGGAAAACATGGCGGGAAGCGGTGGAAAATGGCGGGAAATATCTTTAGTCCCTGTCAGTGGCTACAACCGGGACTAACAGCTCGGTTCAGAGGAAAGGGTGGAAAAACTTAGCGGGAAGCGGTGAGAAATGGCGAGAAATATCTTTAGTCCTTGTTAGTGGATACAACCGGGACTAAAGCCTATTCAGAAAATGGATTTGGATTAATTATTCAAATTCAAGAACTTTTCATGTTGAAAGTTTAGTGAGATTCAAAAATATGCAAAAAATAATAGTTAATGCATTTTTAAATTAATAATGGAAAATGGTTAATAATTTGAGTATTTAAAATAATTATTTGATAAAACAGAAAATGGATTTGTATTAATTATTAAAATTCAAGAACTTTTCATGTTGAAAGTTTAGTGAGATTCAAAAATATGCAAAAATAATAGTTAATGCATTTTTAAATTGATAATGGCAAAATGGTTAATAATTTGACTATTTAAAATAATTATTTGATAAAACATAAAATGGATTTTTATTAATTATTCAAATTCAAGAACTTTTCATGTTCAAAGTTTTGTCAAATTCAAAAATATGCAAAAAATAATAGTTAATGCATTTTTAAATTGATAATGGCAAAATGGTTAATAATTGGACTATTTAAATAATTATTTGATAAAATAGAAAATGGATTTGGATTAATTATTCAAATTCAAGAACTTTTCATGTTGAAAGTTTTGTCAAATTCAAAAGTATGCAAAAACGTATAATTTAAATGTTTTAAATGATATATTGGAAAATCTTAAAAAAAAGCACAGCGCGTGCTGGGGTTTTTGGCCCAGCGCGCGCAAATTTGGGCCTTTAGTCGGTGCCCAGTTACCAGCCGGGACTAAAGGTCTGGCCCCAGCGCGCGAAACCGAAACGCCCCCCTCTAGTCCCGGTGCGTGGCACCAGCCGGGACTAGAGACCCCCCTTTAGTCTCGGCCGGTGCCACGGACCGAGACTAGAGGGGGGGTATAAAACGAGGCCTTCTCCCCCGGTGCGTTCCACACACCGGGAGAAGTGGAGCCAACAGACGTCGACGATGCCGCCAGGCTGCCCCCGCGAGAATCGACGAGGAAACCGCCGGCCTGCCGCCCACCGCCGAGCCTGCCGTGCCCCGCTCCCGCGCCTGTGCCCTTGCCGCCGCGCCCCGTGCGCCCCCCGAGATCGATCGGCCGCGCGCGCCACCGCCGCCACTCCGACAAAGCAGCGTCGAGCGAGGCTCTGCCCATAGCCACCTCCCGCGCGCCCGCGCCTGCCAGCGCCACCGCCGGTGAGTTAGGGTTAGGTTAGGATTAGGATTATTGTTAGGATTTTTAATTTAATTAGGATTATATGTATAATTAAGTTAGGTTAGGATTAGGTCTAGGTTATAATTAGGATTAGTTTTAATTTAACCATTGGGATTATATGTATATAGTGTACTTATGTATATAGTGTATTTAGTTTATTTTTAATTATAATTAGGATTAGTTTTAATTTAACCATTAGGATTATATGTATATAGTGTATTTATGTATATAGTGTATTTAGTGTATTTAGTTTATTTTTAATTATAATTAGGATTAGTTTTAATTTAACCATTAGGATTATATGAATATAGTGTATTTATGTATATAGCGCCACCGCCGGCCGCCGCCATCACACCTCCGGGTTTAGGGTGGTGACCGGAGTTAGGGTTAGGGTGGTGGTCTCAATGGTCTCAATAGATATACTCTGGGCCCTCTCGGTGATATCACATTGATTAGGTTGCAAGCAAGTGATTTGATCACTAGAATGTTATATCACGGGAAAAAGAAAAGAGTGCATGTCGGTAACGAGATCAAACTAGGTATGGAGATACCGATGATCGAATCTCGGACATGTAATATATCGTGAAACAAAGGGATTAAGATACTAGCGTAAAAGGTTCCGACGATCACAAGAAAGTCATCGTTGAATGTGTGGGAGTCAGTATGGGTCTCCAGATCCCGCGTTCTGATTATTGATCCGAGAAGGGTCTCGATCATGTCCGCATTATTCACGAACCGTAGGGTGACACACTTAAGAGACACCGACATCCAATTGGAGCAAAAGTTTCATGCCGAAAGAATGAACAAGCGCAGGAATTTATTTCACTAGATACCGAAACAGGTTTTCGGGTGAAATTGCATAAAGTGGTTATGCATGTGAAATGGAATTCTAGCAAGGGGTTATTTGTGAATGTTTGTCATTAAAGTAATTGACAAAATTCTGAATAAAATAAAAGAGTTTTATTTAATGAGAGTTTGCATTAAATTTGGTGGAAATTTAATGGGAATTTGAGTGGACTTTTGAGTGGAGGGAATTTAAAGGAGATTTGTGAGTGGAGTGTCCACCCACATGAAGAGGGGAGGGCAAGGGGGCAGCCCCATGTGCCGGCCACCCCCTTGGGGTCCCCCTCCTCCTATAAAAGGAGCCCCCGTCCTCACTTGTCTCTCACACCTCCTCGTGAAGGATCTCTCTCCCCCTCTAGAATTTATCCCCCATGGTCTCGGACTAACGAGATACATGTTCCCGGTGGCTATTCGGAAAGAAAGAGTTGTGCTTCCGCTGCATCGCTGGAGCGAGGAGGCGGAGGTTGCTCGGTGCCTCGAACGTGTGTGCGAGCACGGATGCGCTGCTGATTTGCGGCGCTAGGACTTCCTCTCGATCTTGAGATCGGCAAGAGATCGTCTACATCAACCATGAGTTGAACTCGTTAAGCTTTGTCGGTCTTCACGGGCATGTTCTCTACGGATATACATCCGCCCGTTGTTTGTATCTAGTAGATAGATCTTGGTACGTAGTTCCCATCGTAGGAAATTTTTTGTTTTCTATGCTGTGAACCCTACAGTGGTATCAGAGCCGGATCTATTCGTAGATACTTTGCACGGGTAGTACACATATGAGTATGTGGGCGATGATGATCATGTTGTTGCTCCTTTGTTGTAATTTTGTATATTGTTTGCATAGTGGGATGAAGCGGCCCGGACAAACTTTACATGTCCTCGCACATGAGACCTGTTCCACGCTTGACATGCAACTAGTTTGCATAAGTGGCTAGCGGGTGTCTGTCTCTCCTACTATAGTCAATATATATTTTGCAAGCGAGTTGTCAACAATTTGATTATCCTTGTTGTGGTTCATGTTCGTAGGTAAGAACGGTTCTATCTTGAAAGCCCTAAGCCACGTAAAACTTGCAATGGATAAATTAGAGGCGTCTAGTTTAGATTGTTGCTGGGCTAGTGTTATGATATGGTAGTGTTGTAAGTAGAAGTATGAGATGATACTCTTACAACACACATAGCGTGTAAACTCCATAGACCTTGGATTTACACATATAGGTATGATAGTGATCATACCACGGTGCACATGATAGAGATCATCTGCAGGAACCATATCATTTCACTAATAAACATATGATGTTTGATAGCATCTTATATTGCTTTTTTAGCGCTTTGTTAGAATAATAAGATGATCCCTCATTTAAATATCAAGATAAGAATGTGTTCTTCCTTTAGTATGCACCGATTATGTTCTCGTCGCTCCAAGACATCACGTGATGATCGGGTGTTCTTGGATCCACGACCATATTTCGGGTGTAAAACAGTTACACACGCGAATACTAAGGTTCTAACTTGGCGAGCCTAGCATGTACAGACATGGCCTCGGAACACGGACCGAAAGGTTAAGCATGAGTCATATAGTTGATATGATGCCCATTTGATGCTCGCCTTTGAAGCTATACCGACTCACGTGATGATCGGAGTTGGTATAGTGGATTTGGTTCATGTAATCAGCAAAAAGGCACGAGGGATGTCGTTTTTGAGTGGGAGTTCATTCGTAATATGGATTAGTTGAACTCAATCTATCATACACTTAGTCTAAACTTTACAAATTCTGTTGTAGATGGCACCACCTGCTTTTAATTTCAATGTGTTCATGGAGAAAGAGAAACTAGCAACGAACGGTAGCAACTTTACCGAATGGGCCATGAATTTGAGGATTCTCCTCTCTACTGCACAAAATCAATACGTGCTAGAAGCGCCATTAGGCCCCGCACCTTTTGATGATGCCCCTGACGAGGAGAAGAATGTCTATCAGACTCGTCAGGAGGACCACAACTTAGTTCATTGCGGCATATTGTATGGGCTAGAGCCAGAACTTCGAAAGCGTTTCGAAAACGGCAATGCATTTGATACAATGGGTGAGTTGAAAATGATTTTCGACACACATGCTGCTGTAGAGAGCTACAACGCTTCAGAAAAGTTCTTTAGCTGCATGATGGAAGAGCACAGCTTCGTTAGTGAGCATGTACTCAAGATGTCGGGTTACGCCGATAAGCTTGTGTCCTTGGGAATATCGATTCCCATTGACTTAGGCATCCATCGTGTTCTGCAGTCTCTGCCACCTAGCTATAAGAGCTTCGTGATGAACTATAACATGCAAGGCATGAAGAAGTCTCTCCCCGAGCTTCTGTCAATGCTTAAAACTACAAAAGTGGAGATCAAAAAGGAACATCAAGTGTTGATGATCAATAGGAACACTGGTTTGAAGAAAGACAAGAAGGGAAAACGGAAGGGAAGTAAGGGCGGCAAGCCTGTTGCCGTTCCTGAAAAGAAACCCCGAGTTGGACCTAAGTCTGATACCGAGTGCTACTATTGTAAGGGGACTGGCCATTGGAAGCGCAACTGCCCCAAGTTTTTGGCAGACAAGAAAGCCGGCAAGGCAAACAAAGGTATATATGATATACATGTTATTGATGTGTACTTGACTAGTGCTTGCAGTAGCACCTGGGTATTTGATACCGGTTCAGTTGCTAATATTTGTAACTCGAATCAGGGGCTGCGGAACAAGCGACCGCTAGCAAGGGGTGAGGTCAAGATGCGTGTCGGCAATGGATCAAGCGTTGATGTGATCGCCGTCGGAACGCTGCCTCTCCACTTGCCGTCGGGATTAGTTATAAACTTGAATAATTGTTATCTGGTGCCTGCACTGAGCATGAACATTGTATCTGGATTGTGTTTGATGCGAAGTGGTTATTCATTTAAATCCGAGAACAATGGTTGTTCCATTTATATGAATGAAATCTTTTATGGTCATGCACCGATGATGAATGGTTTATTTCTATTAGATCTCGATGATAATGTTACACATATTCATAATGTTGATGCTAAAAGGATTAAACTAAATGATGATATATCCGCATATTTGTGGCACTGCCATCTAGGTCATATTGGCGTTAAACGCATGAAGAAGCTCCATTCGGATGGACTTTTGGAATCACTTGATTTTGAATCATTTGATACATGTGAGCCATGCCTTATGGGTAAGATGACTAGAACGCTGTTTTCCGGTTCAATGGAACGGGCGGCAGATTTATTGGAAATCATACATTATGATGTATGTGGTCCAATGAGTGTGTCGGCGCGAGGTGGATATCGTTATTTTGTTACTTTCACGGATGATTTGAGTAGATACGGTTATATCTACTTGATGAAACACAAGTCTGAAACCTTTGAAAAGTTCAAGGAATTTCAGAATGAAGTGGAAAATCATCGTAATAGAAAGATCAAATTTCTACGGTCCGACCGTGGAGGTGAGTATCTAAGTTACAAGTTTAGCACTCACATGAAAGAGTGTGGAATTGTTTCACAACTCACACCTGCCGGAACACCACAGAGAAATGGTGTGTCGGAACGTCGTAATCGTACTTTATTAGATATGGTTCGATCTATGATGTCTCTGACGGACTTGCCGTTATCATTTTGGGGTTATGCACTAGAAACTGCTGCATTCACTTTAAATCGGGCACCATCTAAATCCGTTGAAAAGACACCGTATGAATTGTGGTTTGGAAACAAACCTAAGCTGTATTTTCTTAAAGTTTGGGGATGCGATGTTTATGTGAAGAAACTTCAACCGGATAAACTCGAACCCAAAGCAGAAAAATGTGTCTTCATAGGATACCCTAAGGAAACTATTGGGTATTCCTTCTATCACAGATCCGAGGGCAAGGTTTTTGTTGCCAAGAATGGATCCTTTCTAGAGAAAGAGTTTCTCGCAAAAGGTGTGAGTAGTCGGAAGGTAGAACTCGAAGAGGTTATTGAACCTTCTCTTCAAAGTATGGCTAGTAGCGCAGCACCGGAAGTTGTTCCGGAGTTGGATCCACCTGTTGAAGAGGGAACTAATGATAATGATCATGAAACTCCGAAAGAGAGTACTACCGAACCTCGCAGGTCAAGCAGGACGCGTGCAGCTCCTGAGCTGTACGGAAATCCTGTCATGAATTTCATGGTTGATGAAAATGATGACCCTGCGACGTATGAAGAAGCGATGATGAGCCCGGGTTCCAACAAATGGTTAGAAGACATGAAATCCGATATGGAATCCATGTATGAAAATCAAGTTTGGAACTTGGTAGAATTACCTCACGACCGAAAGGCCGTGGAGAACAAATGGATTTTCAAAAGGAAAATTAATGCTGATGGTAATGTGACCGTCTATAAAGCTTGACTTGTCGCAAAGGGGTTTCGAAAAATTCAAGGAGTTGACTACGATGAGACATTCTCTCCCGTAGCGATGCTAAAGTCAGTTAGGATTATGTTAGCAATTGTTGCATATTTCGATTATGAGATATGGCAGATGGATGTAAAAACCGCGTTTCTCAATGGTAATATTGAGGAAGAGTTGTATATGATACAACCAAAGGGTTTTGTCGATCCTAAGGATGCTAACAAGGTGCGCAAGCTTCAGCGATCCATCTATGGATTGAAGCAAGCATCACGAAGTTGGAATATCCGCTTTGATGAGGTGATCAAAGAGTTTGGATTTGTCCAAACTTATGGAGAAGCTTGTATTTACAAGAAAGTTAGTGGGAGCAATGTGGCATTTCTGATATTATATGTGGATGACATATTATTGATCGGAAATGATATAGATCTTTTAAACAGTGTTAAAAGTTATCTAAACAGCAAATTTTCAATGAAGGACCTAGGTGAAGCGTCATACATATTAGGCATAAAGATCTATAGAGATAGATCTAGGCGCCTAATAGGGATATCGCAAAGTACATACCTTGATAAGATTTTAAAGAAGTTTAAAATGGACGGAAGTAAGAAGGGGTTCTTACCTATGTTGCAAGGCAAGACATTGAGTAAAGTCCGGCTTCGGCGGAAGAAAGAGAGATAATGGACAAAGTCCCCTATGCTTCAGCCATAGGCTCTATAATGTACGCCATGCTATGTACAAGACCGGATGTGGCACATGCGATTAGTTTGACTAGTAGGTACCAATCGGATCCAGGTTCGGAACACTGGATAGCGGTCAATAATATCCTTAAGTACTTACGAAGAACTAAGGATATGTTTCTTGTATACGGAGGTGAAGAAGAGCTCGTCGCTAAGTGTTATGTTGACGCTAGTTTTGACACCGATCCGGATGACTCTAAGTCTCAATCCGGATACGTATTTCTCATGAATGGCGGAGCGGTTAGTTGGAGGAGCTCCAAACAACCTGTGGTATCGGGATCAACAACGGAGGCCGAATATGTTGCTGCTTCAGAAGCGGCTCAGGAAGCAGTTTGGATGAAGGAGTTCATATCCGAACTAGGAGTGGTGGCAAACGCGTTGGACCCAATGGTGATCTATTGTGACAACAATGGTGCCATTGCCAATGCCAAAGAGCCAAGGTCTCACAAGCATTCCAAGCATATTAAGCGCCGGTTTCACTCCATCCGCGAGCATGTCAAGGATGGAGATATAAAGATTTGTAAAGTACATACGGATCTCAATGTAGAAGATCCGTTGACTAAAACTCTCCCAAGAGCAAAACATGATCAACACCAGAACTCAATGGGTGTTAGATTTATCACTATGTAACTAGATTATTGTCTCTAGTGCAAGTGGGAGACTGAAGGAAATATGCCCTGAGAGGCAATAATAAAGTGTTTATTATGTGTATTCCAAGTATATGATAGATGTTTATTTTGCATGCTATAATCGTATTAATACGGAAACGTTAATACATGTGTGTTTAATAAACAAACAGAAAGTTCCTAGTTATGCCTCTCTCATAAACTAGCTCGTTGATTAACAAGATGATCAAGGTTTCCTGATCATGGACATTGGATGTTGTTAATAACGGGATCACAACATTAGTGTAATGGTGTGATGAACATTCATCCGAAGTATAGCATTACGATCAAAGTCATTGAGTTTATATTGCTATAACAACTTACGAAGTGATCCTAATCCTTAGACCATGAGATCATGTCAATCACTAACACCAGAAGAGTTTCTTGATAACATCAAACGTCACACCGTAACAGGGTGATTATAAAGATGGATTCAGAACTAATAAAGTGTTATATTGAGGCTCATGGATCGAGAGTGGAATTTGCTCATCCCGATGACGGATAGATATACTCTGGTCCCTCTCGGTGATATCACATTGATTATTGCAAGCAAGTGATTTGATCACTAGAATGTTATATCACGGGAACGAGAAAAGAGTGCATGTCGGTAACGAGATCAAACTAGGTATGGAGATACCGATGATCGAATCTCGGACATGTAATATATCGTGAAACAAAGGGATTAAGATACTAGCGTAAAAGGTTCCGACGATCACAAGAAAGTCATCGTTGAATGTGTGGGAGTCAGTATGGGTCTCCAGATCCCGCGTTCTGATTATTGATCCGAGAAGGGTCTCGATCATGTCCGCATTATTCACGAACCGTAGGGTGACACACTTAAGAGACACCGACATCCAATTGGAGCAAAAGTTTCATGCCGAAAGAATGAACAAGCGCAGGAATTTATTTCACTAGATACCGAAACAGGTTTTCGGGTGAAATTGCATAAAGTGGTTATGCATGTGAAATGGAATTCTAGCAAGGGGTTATTTGTGAATGTTTGTCATTAAAGTAATTGACAAAATTCTGAATAAAATAAAAGAGTTTTATTTAATGAGAGTTTTCATTAAATTTGGTGGAAATTTAATGGGAATTTGAGTGGACTTTTGAGTGGAGGGAATATAAAGGAGATTTGTGAGTGGAGTGTCCACCCACATGAAGAGGGGAGGGCAAGGGGGCAGCCCCATGCGCCGGCCACCCCCTTGGGGTTCCCCCCTCCTCCTATAAAAGGAGCCCCCTCCTCACTTGTCTCTCACACCTCCTCGTGAAGGATCTCTCTCCTCCTCTAGAATTTATCCCCCATGGTCTCGGACTAGCGAGATACATGTTCCCGGTGGCTATTCAGCAAGAAAGAGTTGTGCTTCCGCTGCATCGCTAGAGCGAGGAGGCGGAGGTTGCTCGGTGCCTCGAACGTGTGTGCGAGAACGGATGCGCTGCTGATTTGTGGCGCTAGGACTTCCTCTCGATCTTGAGATCGGCAAGAGATCGTCTACATCAACCACGAGTTGAACTCGTTAAGCTTTGTCGGTCTTCAAGGGTATGTTCTCTACGGATATACATCCGCCCGTTGTTTGTATCTAGTAGATAGATCTTGGTACGTAGTTCCCATCGTAGGAATTTTTTTGTTTTCTATGCTGCGAAACCTACAATGGCCCCCTCCACCGAGCCTTGGGGCAGGTCCAAGTGCACGAGAGCGCAACTGGCGTCCTTCGAGGAGGCCGGGATCCTGCACGCCGGCAGGTGGCGCATCCCTGCGGCCGGAGAGGTGACTTCGGACCTGCGCGAGGGCGAGTTCGTCTGCTTCACCAGCCACCTAGAACGGGGGCTGGGATTCCCAACATCCCTTTTCTTCCGGCGCTTCTGCGCCTTCTACGGGATCCAACCGTCGGACCTGGGCCCGCACAGCATCGAGCAGCTCGCCATTTTCGTGGCGTTCTGCGAGTGCTACCTGGGATGCAGGCCCTACTTCCCCCTGTGGCAAGATCTATTCCACGAGCGGATCAGTCGCGAGGAAGCGGGCGGCCCAATGCTCGCCGCGGGCGGCCTGACGTTTTAGTTGAAATCGAAGGCTTCCTTCTTTGATCTGATGCTACCCGCCAAGGCGGCGAGACAATGGAAGAATTCTTGGTTCTACGTTAGCGACGCGACTCCAGACGACGAGGTGGCGATCCCAAGATACTCCGCCGACCGGCCTGAACCACGCCGACTCCAAGTTGGCAAACTTCCCACAGACCAACGGATGGTCTTGGACGAAATGCTCCAGATCATTCGCGGCCTGAAGAAAAGAGGTCTCCTGCCCATCAACTTGTACAACTGCTGGCTCGAGCGGCGACTCGTCCCCCTAGCCCGCCGTGACCACTACATGTACGAGTACGCGGGCCGGGAGGACTCGACGAAGTCCTGCCTCGACGAGTGGCAACTCAAGGATTACCTCCTGGCGCTGAAGAAGGTCACCCAGGCGACGTACCTCGACGCGAAGGTTGGGGTCGCCCCCTACACCGCGAAGCATCCAGCCCCAACGGTAAGTCAACTTTTCGTCATTCGCAGTCGCAGTTAAATGCAGTCGTGGTCATACTGATGTTGTTTATGCTTATTGCAGCTATTTCAAGTGGTGGAAGGGTGGCTTCCGCCCGGGGACGACGAGAATTCGAGCTCGTCCGTCCAGGAGGCGGGCGAATCGCCTCCAGCGAGGGGAGGCGTCGAAAGTGACGAGAGCGGCGACGACGATGAATCCGAGGAAGAGGTCGCCCTGCTGGTCCGAAAAACGCGCGGACAGCGGCAGCGTGAGCTCGAAGCGAGCAAGAGCCTCGAGCATCATGACGATGATGACGACGAGCTCCCCGAGCACACCTCGCGTCGCGAGGCCACTCCATCGAAGAATAAGATGAAGAAGAAAGAGGTGAAGGCCCCTCCAAAGAAGAAGGCGAAGCCAGCGAAACAGGCGTCTCCGCCTCATTCGCCGAGCAGCTCCGACACCACCAGCCTGGCTGGGGGTGAAGCCCCACAGATGGCGACAGCGCCGGGTATCACCGCCGTCCTGAATGAGGTGCCTCTGGCCTTGATGCCTCCGTCGTTCGCCCCAGTCTCCGGGTCGGCGGCCGCTCCGGTCGCGGTAGCTTTGCCACCCAAGGATGCTCCTGCCGAAAATGTTTCGGAAGCTCCGGCCGCAGGTTCGACAACGAAGAAACCGTCCGTGTCTTGGGCACGCGACGTCCTGGAGATGGGCCTCAATCGCCGACTGGGCCCCGAACTGGAGAAGCCGGACGGCATCCGCACGGGGCTACGCTTCATTCCAGTCGCCAAGTGAGTTTTACTCACCTACTTTTGTCTTTCATTGTACTCGGATTATCTTGCTCACGCGATCAATTTGTAGGACCGGAGCGAAGAAGATATGCCATCCGACGATGGCCAAGGTGCCACCCGTCGTCATCGAGGAGGATCCCTCCCGGAAAAGGAAGGCGGACGAGGTCGTCGTTCCCGCAGATAGCGCCAAGAAGGCCAAAGGCGACGAAGTCGTCACGGTGTCTGACGACACGGCGATCGCGCCGAGTGAACCCGTAGCGGAGGCGGCCTTTCCCACCAAAGAGGGTGCTCCCTCGCCTGGGGCAGCCCAGCCGGCCTCCTTTGGTGCCGGTGCCTCCATCGCCACGTTCCCGCGCTTCATGGCCAAAGCGGCTACAGCGAGTGGTACCTCGCCCTCGAGCCATGCGCCTAGGGTCGCCGATACGGAGGTCGAGGAGCGTCGCGGGCATACGCCGGCTCTTCTCACGTCCGTGGATGCGATACAACTTCATGGCATGCTTGGCGCAGCCATCCAGGTATGTCCAGTCCCCGAGGATCAGGCCGGTGCATTGCAGCGGTCTGATTCTTTAAATGCTTGTTTTTATTTATCGCGTCCAGTCCCCGAGTGCGCACCCGCTGAATCTCATCGGGTGGGCACTTAGGATGTTTTGATTGCCATTCCCCGAGTGCGCACTCGCTGAATTTCAGCGGGTGGGCACTTAGGATATTTTTGATTGCCAGTCCCCGAGTGCGCACTTGCTGAATTTCAGCGGGTGGGCACTTAGGATTTTTTTGATTGCCAGTCCCCGAGTGCGCACTCGCTGAATTTCAGCGGGTGGGCACTTTGGATTTCGACTTTGTTAACTGTTTGAATTGTGTGCAGGGTTTGCAACGTGAGTCGGCTGACCGGCTTGCTACGAAACGCCGTGCGGAGAAGGAACTGACCACCGTCCAAGAGGCGAACAAGGGGCTTCAGGCAATTGCCGCGAAGGCAGAGGAGGCCCGCCAGGGACTTGTTCCAGCGAGTGAATTGGTAGCAGCTCAATCGGCGTTGAGCTCGGCTGAGAAGCGGATCGCCGACCTCGAGCGCGAGCTGAGGGAGCGAAAGAGGAAGCGAGTTCGGCGGATGGTCGAGCCAAGGCCGCTGTTACAGCTACCGCGGAAGAACGTAAGGTTTGTGACGCCCTTGTTGCTGGGCTTCAGGATGATTACACTTCTCTTCAGAGATTCATCACGGATCTCTCCCGTCCCTTGATTGGTGAGTGTGTCTGCCACTGCCTGCTGCATGTGCCTTTTTGTAATATCTGATGTACTCGTTGTTATCTTCTATCCGCAGGTCGTATCCTTGATAGCGCGGAACACTACTAGGAAAACGGCTATAGGTAATCCACACATCCGTGGCGCACGTGCTAGTGGTGCCCCACGGGTAAAATAGGCGTGGCGCACTGCCCACAGGTGCCCTACGGCTAACTGCCGTAAGCGTGGCACACATGACCATAGTGCGCCACATATATGTGTGGGCCAGGGCCCTGTTGGCCGCACGCCAAACATCCGTAGCGCACATAGGGTAGGTGCGCTACGGTTGTTAGTGTCAACCATGGCGCACATGGAGGGGGTGCGCTACGCCTAAGCGCATGCCCCTCTCTGCTGTGAAACGGCCAGACACATCCGTGGCACACTATGCCATGTGCGCCACAGATGTATAAACTTAGTAGTAGGGCACCTTGCCCTAGTGGCCTACGCCTAACTATCCTGCACCAACTCCAACCCCCCCCCCCCCCCCCCCCCGTGGAATGCCTTTTTAGACTTTGCAAAAAATAAAAGAAAATGATAAACACTACAAAAAATTAAATCCTTTTATATTTAGGTAGGTAATGTGGTATAGCTTCTAGTAAAATTAACAAACATGAGTTTCGACTTTATTTGCAAAAAAAAGTCATGCCACGATAAAAAGGCCGTAACTTTTGCATACGATGTCGAAAAAAACGTATAATATACCAAAATGACCAGAACGAGATTCCAGATCCGCTTGCAATGCCTCTAGGTCGTTTAGCGATTTTTTAGAATCTCAAAATTCGAAAAGAGTAAAAAGTTATGGCAAAAACAAGATTTTTTGCTGCAGAAAAAAATTGAGGCAACTTACCCGTAGCGCACCACCACCTAGTGCGCCATGAGTAAGTTGGGCGAGATTCGAAATTCGAATCACCACCCCGCCCACCTACCTACCTCTCTCCCTCTCTTCCTTCCTCTTCGATGTCTTCCTTCCTTCCTCTGTTCTTCTCTTCCTCTTCTCTTCCTCCCTCTCTTCTTATCTTCCTTCCTCTTCTCTTCCTTCCTCCCTCTCTTCTTTCTTCCTCTTCTCTTCCTTCCTCCATCTCTTCTTCTCTTCCTCTTCTCTTCCTCCCTCTTCTCCTTCTCCTCACTTCGGCCTCCTCCGACCAAGGACGACCACGGGTAACCAGCTCCTTCAGAAGTCGTCGTCGCCTCCTCCGACCACACGTCCTCCAGCCGCCGTCGCCGCCACCACCTCCTCCGACCGTACCTCCGTCCACCTCCGACGCACCTCCGGCTGTCTCCTCCGACCACACCTCCTCCTACTTCCTCGACGCCGATGAGGACTAGCACGGCCTCCCGCACATCCCTGCGGTGGTAGGTCGTGGCCACGGCCACTGCTCCGGCGAGGCGACGCGACGGCAGTGATTTCTGGACCCGATTGCTTTTGCAATTCAAAACGAGGGTGTTTTTTGCATTTTTTTTGATTTTTGAAAAAACATCCGTGGCGCACCAGTACCCCTACCCGTGGCGCACCTGGTAGTGCGCCACACCTATCTCGATATAACCGTGGCGCACCATGTAGTGCGCCATGGCTACGAGATAGCCGTAGCGCGAGGCCCGTGGCGCACTGCTAGTGCGCCACGGAAGGCCTTTTCAGGTGCGCCACGAATAGACGTTTTTCTAATAGTGGAAGAGGCGAGCTCGTTCGACGCGCGGCAATGTGTGGCCACGCTCGTCGACTCGGCGACGTAGTTGGCGACGTGCATCTGGGCCTACCTCCAGGAGATGTCGCCCACGGAAGTAATTCCCAGCGACCTCGTCGAGGTGTGGCGGTACTTGGAGAAGGCGCCGTCGGTCGTCGAGTTTATGACGCGATCGGCATTCCGACGTGGAGCAGCAATGGCGCTTAGCCTTGGGCTCGCTCACTTCCCGGAGGACTTCGACCTGGACGACGTGACGAGTGGCTACCCGTCGTCGACTGGCTCGGTTGAGATCTCTGAGGTGCTCAAGTTGACGGACCGCGCCGCGGTGTACTCCGAGCGCGTTTGGGCGATGGGCGACCTCCTTCCTTACCAGGAGACGGTCGTCGCGCCGAACGACCCCGAGCAGCAGCACCGGGACTTCAAGGTCGAGCAACCCTTCCGTGCGGCGATGGCGGGTGAGCTGACGACGTACCCGTCAAACCCGTACACGCCCTTCATTCGCAATCGCAAGGGTGCTGGCGAGTCGTCGTCGAAGCCTGCAGAGTAGAATAGTTTGCCCTAGGGCGTTAGTAGCAGTTCTGTCGTTGGGCATACTTTGTATTTTGTGATGATTGCAACATGCTATTAATGAGATATCGTTTTTGTTTTGTGAATTGTCGTGTGTTTTTCGATTGAGGGTTGAACGAGTCCCCGGGCGCGTCCGCCCTTTTTATGGGGTTTTACCTCGTTTGTTATGTGTTTGCGGTTTTTGAATGCTTTGTTATTGTGGTCGACTCGCCCGGACTTGGAGAGCCAGTCGCAAGGCGACTCCCATGAGCGCTCTGTACTTCACCGTTTTCCCTTGCGTGAACGAGGTCGGGTGGCCGAGTCCCCGAGCGTGGTACTTGGTTGTTCTAGGCGCGACTCGAGGGTGGGTGAGGACTTGGCGCGTTAGTTTGAGCGCGTCACTCCTGCCTGGCCCATTGGGTCAGTCGCATGGCGAGTCCTGGGCATGCTCTCATACTTGGCATTTTCTCTAGCCGCTCACGCTGGACTGGTCGTCAGTCCCCGAGCGTGGTACTTGGCCGTTCGAGTCGCTATGTCGAGGATGCGGAGGATCATGGTCGCTGTGAGAAGCGAAGGCAGTTGTCTTGGCTCGTAGAGCCTGTCGGGCTAGGGGACTCCGATGGGGCTCCGGGTAGGCGTTTTTCGTGGACGTTGCAAGACCTGAGGTGACCCAGTGCCCTTGTAACGCACTACTTGGCCGTGCCGATCGCTGTACCAAAGGTTGACTTCCGCAGTTAGCTTGACGCTGTTATTACGAGTGCGAGTGGCACAAGACACGGAGAGTAGGCGCAATTTGCGGTAACCAATTCTTTTTATTTCATAGCGACTGGAGGGTACATATGTGGGGTTCTAGGAGTAGAACTTCCGTAGGAGGTTTACATTCCACGGTCGCTTGACGTCGAGTTTGCCGTCCCCGCGGACGTCGATGAGGTAGTAGGCGTCGTTGCCGAGTACGCGCCCGATGGCGAATGGTCCCTCCCACGGAGGGGAAAGCTTGTGCATGCCCTTCTTGTCCTGGATGAGGCGCAGCACCAGGTCGCCTTCTTGGAAGGTGCGAGTTTTCACCCGCCGGCTGTGATAGCAGCGGAGTCCTTGCTGGTAGATGGCGGTGCGTGATCGAGCGAGGTCACGTGCCTCGTCGAGTTGATCGACTCCATCCTGACGGGCGAGTTCGTTCACAGCCTCCGTGTAGTGGACGACCCGTGGCGAGTCATGCTCGAGGTCGGTGGGCATGACTGCCTCGGCACCGTACACCATGAAGAAGGGGGTGAACCCTGTCGACCTGTTGACCGAGGTACGGATGCCCCAGATGACGGAGGGTAGCTCCTCGACCCAGCACCCGGCGGTGCGCTCGAGTGGTACTTGGAGCCGCGGCTTCAGGCCGTGGAGGATGCTTTGATTGGCCCGTTCCGCCTGGCCATTGGATTCCGGGTGGGCGACTGACACGAGGTCGAGCCGGATGTGGTGTTCCTCGCAGAACTCGGCCATGGCTACTTTGGCGAAGTTGGTGCCGTTGTCCGTGATGATGCTGTTTGGGAACCCATAGCGATATATGAGCTCGCGTAGGAATTTAGTGGCCGTCTTCCCGTCGCATTTCCGGACTGGTTTGGCTTCCACCCACTTTGTGAATTTGTCGACCGCGACCAGGAGGTGGGTGTAGCCAGAGGGAGCCTTTTTGAAGGGGCCTACCATGTCCATACCCCACACGGAGAATCGCCAGGTGATGGGGATTGTCTTGAGCGCTGAGCTCGGCACGTGCGTCTAGTTGGCGTACTTCTGGCACCCGGCGCACCGTTGGACAATGTCGATGGCATCGGCGTGTGCGGTGGGCCAGTAGAAGCCATGCCGCATAGCCTTGGCGACTAGAGAGCGGGCGCCGGCGTGGTGGCCGCAGTCGCCGGAGTGGATGTCGTGGAGGATCTTGCGTCCTTTGGCGGGTTGGACGCAGTGTTGGAACACGCCGGTGACGCTGCGCTTGTGGAGCTCGCCGTCGATGATGGTGAAGGATTTGCATCGGCGTGCGATCATCCGGGTGTCCGTCTCGTCTGCCGGCAAGGTGCCGGCCTCCAGGTAGGCGACGTAGGGCTTGGTCCAATCGTCTGGCTCGGTGACGAGTGCGACCAGGGCTGCCTCGGGCTGCAGCGGGACTCCGATGTCGATCTCCCTTGTGGGAGAGACTGATGGCTTGGTGATCGTGTCCAGGAAGACACCGGCGAGTGGTGCGAGTCGGGCCGACCCAATGCGAGAGAGTGCGTCGGCCTCCTCGTTCTTCCGCCTGTCGATCCACTCGACGGAGTAGCCTGCGAAGTGTCCACCCAGCTTGTCCACTGCTTGGCGGTATGTCGCAGGTGCCAGTGACTTGCCCAGCGACGAGGTCAGAGTCTCCGTAGCAGCGTAGGCGGTTGACGTTCATCTCCTTGGCAGCTCGCATGCCGTGGAGTAGTGCCTCGTACTCGGCCATGTTGTTGGTGCAGGGGGTGAAGTCGAGGCAGAGGACGTAGCGGAGCTTGTCGCCCTTCGGTGAAGTCAGCACGATCCCTGCTCCTGCGCCGTCCGCGTTCTTGGAGCCGTCGAAGTGCAGGCTCCAGTAGTGGAGGTATGGAAGCTTTTCTGGCTGCTGGGCCTCTTCCCAGTCGGCGATGAAGTCCGCTAGAGCCTGCGACTTGATCGCTTTTCGTGGCTCGTACTTGATGTTGTGGACGCCGATCTCGACGGCCCACTTGGCGACTCGCCCGGTTGCCTCGCGGTTGCGGATGATGTCCTGCAACGGTGCTGAGGAGACGACCGTGATTGGGTGCTTCTGGAAGTAGTGCGGCAGGCGTCGCTGTGCTCTGAAGATCGCATATAGCAGTTTCTAGTACTGCGGGTATCGCTGGCGTGACTCGGTGAGGACCTCGCTGATGTAGTACACCGGTTGCTCTACTGGGCGCTCCTTTCCTTCCTCCAGTCGTTCGACTACCATGACGGTGCTGACGACGCGCTCGGAAGCCGCGACGTAGACCAGCATGGGTTCTTTGTCGGCGGGGGCGGCGAGTAGCAGTGCGGCGAGTAGCACCTTTTTGAGGTCGCAGAGCGCGTCGTCCGCCTCCTTGTCCCACTGGAAGGTGGGGTTCTTGCGCATCAGGCGGTATAGGGGCATCGCCTTTTCGCCTAGGCGGGGGATGAAGCGACAGAGAGCCGCTACTCGCCCGGCCAGCTTCTGGGCGTCGCGCAGGCACTCGGGTTTGCCGAGTCGGGCGATCGTGTCGATTTTGGTGGGGTTCGCCTCGATCCCGCGCTTGGATACGACGTACCCCAGTAGTTGTCCCGCTGGTACACCGAAGGTGCATTTGCCTGGGTTGAGTTTTATCTTGTATTTCCGCAAGTTGGCGAACGTTTCCGACAGGTTGGCGAGTAGATCACCCTGGCGGGCGGATTTTACGACCACATCGTCGATGTAGACGTGGATGTTGTGGCCAATTTGGCTTGCGAGGCACTCTTTCATGCACCGCTGGTAGGTCGCCCCGGCGTTCTTGAGGCCGAAGGTCATGGCGGTGTAGCAGAAGGCTCCGAATGGCGTGATGAACGCCGTCTTCTCCTCGTCCTCAACAACCATTTTGATCTGGTTGTACCCAGAGTAGGCGTCAAGGAAACATAGCGACTCCGAGCCTGCGGTGGAGTCGATTATTTGGTCGATCCGCGGGAGGACGAACTGCTCTTTCGGGCAGGCGCTGTTCAAGTTTGTGTAGTCGATACACATCCTCCAGGTCCCGTTCTTCTTCTCGACCAAGACTGGGTTTGCCAACCACTTGGAGTATTTAATTGGCCGGATGAAGCCTGCAGTGAGTAGACGCTGCACCTCCTCGGCGATAGCTCGGCGGCGCTCTTCATTGAAGGGCCACAGCGACTGCTTGACGGGTCGCACTTTGGGGTCGGCGTTTAGTTTGTGCTCAGCGAGCTCGCTAGGAACACCAGGCATGTCAGAGGGCTTCCATGCGAAGATGTCCCTGTTCTCACGGAGGAACTCGATGAGCGCGCCTTCCTAGGCTGGGCTCATGCCCGTTCCGGTTGTCACCGTCTTACTGGAGTCGCCTGGGACCAGCTCGATGGTGCGGGTGTGCGTCGTTGCCTCGAAGGCTAAGGTGTTCGCGCCCTCCGAGTTGGGCTTCTTGAGTATAGTGGGGTCGTCGTTGTTGACCCCGCTCGCGTACTTGGCGAGCTTGTCGGCGTGGTTCGCCTCTGCCATGATGACGGCGTCGGCGAGTTCGGCTCCTTTGGCCTCGCACTCGGCGGCCATGTCGGGGTTGCCGTTGATGGTGATGACGCTGCACGGCCCGGGGAGCTTCATCGTGTTGTACGCGTAGTGCGGTGCTGCCATGAACTTGGCGAACGCCTGGCGCCCCAGGACGCAGTGGTAGGGGCTGTCAAAGGGTACCAGCTCGAAGATGATCCGCTCGGTGCGGAAGTTTGCTGGTGTGCCGAAGGTGACTGGCAGCGTGACCTTGCCGATCGGGTACGCCTTCCGACCGGGGACGATGCCGTGGAACGTGGTGTGGGTCGTCTCGATCATCGACTGCGGGAGTCGCAGCCGCCTGAAGGTGTCCAGGTACAGGATGTTGATGGAGCTTCCGCCGTCCATCAATGTCTTGGGGAGCCAGTAGTCGCCCACCTTAGGCTTGACTACCAGGGCGACTCGGCCTGGGTACTCGATGCGTGGCGAGTGGTCCTGGCGGTTCCAGGTGATGGGCTGCTCCGACCAGTTGAGGAACTGGGGAACGTCCACCTGGGCCACCGCGTTGAGGGCGACGGCGCGGGTGATGACCTTCTTCTCGCGCTTCGTGTTGAAGCCTGTGAAGGTATGGAGCGAGCCGGCCATGTTGCCGAATTTTCCGCCGTTTGGCGGGTTGTTGTCGGGGTCCTCCCGTACTCGCCGTGCCTTCTCGATCTCCCTGAGAGTGTGTCAGTCGGCGGTCGTGTGTGTAGTGGGCTTCCCTTCCCTGCTGTGAAACGCACAAGGTTGGTTAAGGAGGGCCGCGGGGTCGAACCTTGGTTTCTCCTTGTAATTGCCGCCGTTGCGGCATTGCCCTCCGTCGCGGCGGAATCTCTTAGGCTTGCGCTGCGCGTGCCCGGCGTTGGCGACGAAGTCGACTCGCCCGTCATTGCGGCGCTTGCCGGTGAGGCGAGTGTTGCTGTAGCGTAGGTTGGACCGTCGTCCGTTGTCGTTGCCGCTCGTGCGGCGTTGGCCTCCCGACTCGTCGTCGGTTTCCTGGTTTGGATCTTCCTCCGCGTACCGTTTGGCGATCTCGAGGAGGTCCGGTATGTTGTCGAGTGTGCGAGAATGTCGCTTGAGTTTGGCGACCAAGGGCTCATAGCGGCATGAGGTCTTGAAGAAATGGATCGCCGTGTCCGGGTGGATGCCAACCGCGTTGTACCATAGTTCTTGCCACCGCTAGACCCAGTTGCGGGTCGACTCGCGGGGTCCCTGGACGCATCGCTCCAGGTCCTCGATGGTGGTGGCCCGGGTGTAAGAGCCCTCGAAGTGCCTGACGAAGGCATCGCGCATCTCCTCCCAGGAGTCGATGCTATCCTGGGGGAGGGTGTTGATCCACTGATTGCACGTCCCCTCCATCATCAAGGGGAGGTAACGGGCAGCTAGCAGGTCGGTGTGGCCCGCGATCCCCATTGCCATGAGGTATGTATCGAGCCACACGGAGGGGTCGTACGAAGGGTCGTACTTTTCTATCTCCTTCGGCGCCTTAAAGTTCGCCGGGTATTTCTCGCCTCGGATCATTGGTCCGAAGCACCTGGGCCCGAGTCGACTTAGCGACCCCATCGGCTCGCCGTCGCGGCGATTGGTTAGGGTGTGTCGCAGGTCATCGGGCTGGCGTGCGCGCCAGCTTTGGTTGTTGATGATGTGGGTGTGGGCGTCGATGGGTTGACCGTTGGCGGCGACGAAGTTGGTCGCTGGCCTGGGGTCGTTGGTGGAGAGTGCCGCGTTCGCGGGTCGGTGTTGAGCTGAAGTGGCTCTGGTGGCGGGCAGTTGAGGGTGTTTGCCGCCATTGGGCGGCCGCTTGAGGCCGCTCTGCTTCCCGAAGAACGCGAGTACATTCGACCCTGCGAGTCGGGGCCTGCGTTTTGCTGCTCGACATACTGGATCTGTAGGGCGCCGTCGCCGGTGGCCGTGATGTTGTCAGCTGCTGCTCGGCCCGCCACGAGGTTGTCCATCGTGGTGGAGAACAGTGGGAGGCCGTTCGCGTCTCGCTCCCGTGAGGAGACTACTATCCACGACTGATCCCTGGGGGGTGTGCGGTTGGGTGGAGGTGGGGCGCCCATTGCCGTCGACCCTGGTGGGGGTCGGGCGCTTCCTCCTGGCGGCGCGTTCTCGCAGATCGCACGCTCGGCCACGCGGGTCGGGTCGTTCTCGTCGTCGAAGTTCAGGGCGCGACCCTGGACGGTGGGGTTCATGCGCGACCTGATTCGCTGCTGGTGGTAACGCGACAGCTCCTGTGCTGTCACCTGCTCGAGGCGAAATTTTTCGCGCTCGGCTTGCTCCTTGCGGACTACCTCCGCCAGCTTTAGGCGGAGTTCCTCGACCTCCGTTGTCGTGGCGTTAGGAGGGATCGGGGTGGAGAAGGGATCCTCTGACGGATCGGTGCTGGTCGCCATGTAGGTCGCGGCGTGGCGACCGGTCCCGTCGCGTAGGTCGGCGGAATTTTCCGACCCGGAGTCGAAGTCGAAGATCCCAAGGATGGAGGGATCCTCGAAGTCTCCCACGTTGGAGACCTGGGTGATGGAGCCCACGGGTGAAGCCGCGGTGATGGATCCGGCGAGTGACGCCGGGGTCGCCGAGTCGGCGTCGTTGTTGAGGGCCGCGTCTTCCGCGACCGCGGAGTTTTCGGCCACGTTGCTATGGGCCGAGTTGTACTCAGAGGCGAGGCGATGGATCGTGCGGACCTGGCTCTCGGAGAGTCGATCGCATGGCGGCGACTCGCGGATGCGAGCCGAATCCTCCGAGACGATGACGTCGGTGAGGCCGACGAAGAGGCTGATCTTGCCGACCGGCAGGATCACGCTGTGCGTGATGGGTCGCGCCGCCGGGACGTAGATGCTCGGCAAGATATGGAGCATCTCGCCAATCGTTATCATGCGGCCGGTGGCGACCGTCTCGTTGATGGGAAGATTGGATCTCGCCGCAGAACACCGGCCAGCCCGGCCAGGCCCCACGGTGGGCGCCACTGTCGTGGGAATGGTCACGGCAGATGCTGCAATCGGCAACGAGTAGTGGAACGAGGGGCAAGGGCGGCCATCCATCTGCGGTGCGAGATGAGGGCGGAGACACAGGGTTTTACCCAGGTTCGGCCCCCCGGAGGGTAAAGACCTACTCCTGCTAGATTGTATTATGATGGTGGTACAATGGGCGAACTCAGCGGCTAGGCGGCGAGTCGCTTGGGTGTATGATGGAACGTATCTCTACATGCCCTGTAGGGAGGTTTATATAGACTTACCTCCCCTAGGGTTTACATATCTCAACCGAATCAGTCAAGGCTTCGGTACTTGTTTAACCTAATCCGACTGGGCCTATCTACTCGCCTGGGCCTTCAGCTTCCAGTCGCTTAGATCCACACCGGGCCTTGATCCAGTCGCCGTCTTGCAGGCCCACTCGCCAGTTCCTGGGCCAGTCGGAAACGTCCTGCTGGGTATACCCCGGTAGGCATATCCCCTTCAATGGCCGTGAGATTCCACCTAGCTATGCTAAAGTCGGGGTGGATCAAATCGTAAAGGAGTGGGAGTCAATGGAGCTTGACATCCCTAGACCTGAAGGTGAGATCACACTCGGAGAAGTACTTGGTGGGATCATTCTCTGGGAAAAGAACAACATACGGTTTCCAGGCTCGACCCCAAGGATAACACTACCGCCTCCGAGTCGTCGCGGGTCTCCTTCACCTCCACCTCCACCTCCATCACCTCCAAGAAGCCCACCCCATGATGACTACGACCACCACATCCCGAGTCCTTCTCGATCTCCGTCGCAGGCTCAGCAGTCTTCGCTGCCCGCTAAGGACAATAAGCGGAAGCGTGCTCCGTCAGTGAGTACTAAAGGACGTGGCAGCCCAAAACAGAAAATGTCGCCTCTCCCAATAGTGCCTCATCAGAATCTTCCCATCAGACCTTACGATCGTACTGATGCGGAATCTGCAGCGATAGCAAAGGCTTAAGTGGCGACGCATTTTGAGAAGAATAAACCCGAGTCCGCTCCGGTATACACCGAGAAGCAAAAGGCATATGCAATTGATTTTCTGAACACAAAATCGCATTATGAGTTGCACCATAAGCCAGATGACTATCTACGCACACTTCAGAAAGAAGTTCCGAAGAGCAAATCAAGAAAATCAAGTGCATGCGGTAAAAAATCAGCAAGCACAGGTGCAAGCGGGACCAAAACTGCAATCAGTAAAAAATCTGACATTCCCCTTCTCGGACAGCAAGCCAAACAAACGATCACACCCCTCAAGGTGTTTTCAGATAACGTTCCCCTTCTCGCACAACAGCCACTAGATATGTCAGCAGCTGTGGAGTTGGCGGCCAGCATGGAAATTACTCTTGATGAACTGTTAGGCCCCCAAGTCGACCATCTACCCAAGATGCGAATAGCCCGTAGATATGTCGCAGGTGAGGATTTGGTCAGCAAAGAAAAGGTGAAAGAACTGCCAACACAACTGCAGAATCTCCATGAGTGGTACTTGACAGCTGCAAAGGAAGGGAGAATATTTATCACAGCAAAAGTCCCACGTGAGTACTACTTCAGAAAAGGCGAAGAGGTCCATGTTGAGTTTCTAGAACTGTTCCAGTTATACAATCTCGACGCCCTCGACAAATCTATCCTCAGCTGCTATTGTTTGTAAGTTGTTGAATTCATTGTCTACATGTTCAGTTCATTGCATGTAATTATCCTTATTATATTCTTTTGTACTCTATTATTATGCAGAATGAAGATCCAGGAATGTAAAATAAGAAAATTCTATAGTGTTGGGTTCATTGACCCAGATAAAGTACATATAAAGACGCTAACAACAAACCCCAAGGAGATGGAGGAAAACATTTTGAGGTTTTTAAAGGAGCAAAATTTATGTGACCACATACTATTTCCTTACAATTTCGAGTAAGCGTCTTACTCTGTTGTACACACATTCACTTTTGATTACTTGACGCTAAGTGTAACTGATGAGTTACTGATGTATATATATATAAATGTTTGCAGCTTCCACTGGATTCTGCTAGACATTCAACTTGATAAGGGAAGAGTTGAAGTCATGGATCCATCAAAGAGAAACCTGGAAGCATTCCGCAGCATGCAGGACATTCTCCAGAAGTAATTTTCTCGCTATATCGTTCTCTTTCGTTGATTTCCTGAGATATCAGGTAAAGAATAACTCATTCATTCATTTTCTTCGCCGGGTAGGGTTTGGATCCGGTTCAAGCGCGAGGTTAAGGGTTCCTTTAGTTAGTAGCTGACGTTTAAGGCAATCTCGGTAAGTAGTATGTGATATGTCCACGCATATCTTTACTTCTCATTTTAATACAATAATGATGCTAGATTATTATTTTGATTGAATTCTATTCTCGTAAGGTGCGCGAGGAAGCCACAGGGGTCGAATTTATGTGGATTCTAAGTTTGCGAGTTCATTCGCACGTTTACCACCGATCACAAAGATTATAGAGTCGACATAAGCAATACATTCACACCATCATTTTATTACCATCATTTTTCGTTATCATGATTGATATTCATATTGATATCCTTTTCTTATATAGTTCGAGAGAATGCGGGATGAACTCCTACCACATCAACGTCTACTAGTAATTGCAGAGGATCTAGCGGGTTTTATTTTCAAAGAGATGGTGCACGATGGCGGAGAATTTAGTGTGAATAGGCGCTAATGATCTCCATGTAATTGACTAGACGGGCTCTAGTCCCGATAATTGTGATCTCCATGTAACTATGTAAATTGTATATATTTGTATGCTCGATTTCATAATACAAGTTATCTTATACATATGCACGAAAGTGCACGATATGTGGTGGCATATAAATATTCAAAACCCATTTTGAAATGAAAAATAAATAAACAAAACAATACAAAATGAATTCTCTGCCATGGCAGAGAAAGGGCACAAAATGCTGCCACGACAGAGAAATCACTAGTCCAAGGTAATGCTCTGCCGTGGCAGAGACCCACTAGTCCCGGTCCATAACACCAACCGGGACTAGTGGGGGTGCACCCTGAGCGCGCATGGGGAGCCACGTGGACACCCACTAGTCCCAGCGGGTAACTGGGTCGGGACTAGTGTTGGGCCTCACTAGTGGAGAACGGGGCACTAGTCTCGGTCCTAGAGGGCCTCTAGTCCCGAATGGCCAGCCGGGACTACGGAAACGGGACTAGAGGTCCCAGCCTCTACTCCCGGTCCAGTTATGAGCCGGGATGTGCACGTGGCAGCGTAGCAGTGCAAGGGGGTGGTCTTTAGTCCCGGTCCATATTACGGGTCGGGACTAGTTTCTTTCTGTCGCGGCAGCATTTTACCTATTCGGCTGTCGCGACAGCCGATGGGGGTTTCTGCCGTGGCAGAGTTTTGGGGCCATTTTCTGCCGCGGCAGCCGATGGGGGTTTCCGCCGCGGCAAGGTTTTGGCCGCCGCGGCAGCCGATGGGGGTTTCCGCCGCGGCAGAGTTTTGGGGCCGTTTTCTGCCGCGGTAGCTGATGCGGGGTTCTGCCGCGGCAGGAGGATAGGTAGAGGAGGGTTGCGTTTGGAGTAAAGTGACATGCAACGAAGAGATCACAACCCGTCTAATATAGATATAATTCTACATTACATATAATTCTACATTACATAAATATATACATAAATGGAGATCACAACCCGTCTATTCGGTTACAAGTTCATTAAATCATGGGAAACCGGAGGTACGGTATTTTCCTTCTGGGTTTATGACATGGTCAACAAGAAATCCCGCCAATTCCTCTTAAATTGCTACCAGACGCTTCCTTGGATCGAGATTCTCCCGCAATCTTTCTAACTATATATAAAAGAAGGAGGTCAATATGAATATCAATAGTCATAACAAATATTATGAATGACACTCAACAAAAATTGTGAATATATTGCTCACATACTTCTAAAAATGTCTCTCCATCCCGCTCACTGACCTCGGAGCGAATGTACTCGCACACGAAGTATCCACATAGGTTAGTACCTGGTGGTTGCCTCTCGCACTTTACGACAAAAGGTTTCAATCAAATAATAATCAAGCATGACATGATGGTATTGAAACTATAATTGAAGAGATATGCGGATCTAGCTCGTACTACTTACATCGATCCGATGAAAACTAAGTTCGTCTTTAAATTCACCAACCGTAGCATTGGTGAAAGCTTTCCAAACCCTGACCGACAAAAAAATGTGTTATTAGTTACTTGATATCTCAGGATATATATATGAACAAAAAAGACCGATATAGTGTGATAGTGACTGAAATTACCTCTGGAGCACATCTTTAATGAATGCGTACTGTGATTTGTCTCTCATTGGTGAGTCCTTGATTTCAACTCTTCCAGCATCAACTTCAATGGTTAGAAGAATCCAGTGATAGCTGCGCACGTTCATATATGTCAGTAACTCATCAATTACACTTAGCAGAATCAAATGAATGTGTACAAGGCAGTAACACTCTTACCTGTAGTTGTAGGGAAACAATATTCTTCGTTTGTAATGTTGCCTCAGTAAGACCCTTAGCAAATTACGCTCCATGTCCTTGGGGTATTCCATTAGCAATCTTTGATTAAACCGGTGTGGGTCGATGAACCCAGTGTCAAAGATTTTCTTCCGGTCACATTCATCGCTCTTCATTATGCATAATAGCATATAGTGAAGATAATTACATGCAAGAAAAGAGCTGGGTTAGAGACTTTATCATAGAAATAAATGAACCACTTACAGACAATAGGTAGCGAGGAGACTCAAGTCAAGGGCATCTTGTTTGAATAACATATATAATTCCTCAAAATAATTTTGCAACTGGTCTTCACCATTAAAATGCTCACTTGTAATTTTCACAAGCAGCGCTGACAATTGATCTTTCTTCATTGCATGTAGAGACTTTCTCGTACCACTCATGCAGTCTTCGCATTTGAGTTGGTAGAAATTTAACCTCATCAGGTCTGACCAGAGTCTTCCCGTATTCATATCTCCATGCAAATTCCTCTTGTATGGGGATATGCCCGCCTAGCGCTTGATCAACTGTAATATTAGCACCTTTGGCAAATTCCATTGCTATAATATTCTGATGATCAGTATTGGATAACACCTTGAGCGGGGCGATCGATTTGTTTGCCTGCATTCCGAGTTGTGCCACCTCTCTTTTCCCGCTGCTTGCAGTAGTATTTCCTGGAGTATTACCGCTGCTTGTAGTAGTATTTCCTAAATTCTTCCTACCAATTCTCAGCAGACAGCGTTTGTAGTCATCAGTCTTATTTATCTCATATTGCGATGGTTGCTCAAGAAACCCCTTAGCCCACTTTTTGGCTTTCGGATCAAATATTTGTTTTGGCTCGGGAGTTTTGGGTGCAAAGAAGGCTTTAACTTGGGCACCAATGATCGCTTTGGTTTCCTCATGAGTCATCTCGTAAGGTAACTTGGTAGGAGGCGGCGGGATTTTCTTCACCTTTTTACCTTTGGCTTTCTTCTGACTAGTATTTATACTAGTTGACTGAGAGACCGCCTTCTTCGTCTGACACGGCGGTGGCGGAGTGGGCTGACGTGGAGGGGGAGGATTAGGCTGATGCGGCGGTGGACTCGCGCTATGGTGGTCGTCCCACTCCTCATGTGGACTTGCTGGAGGCGGCAGACTCGGCTGACGCGGAGGAGACGGTGGTGGCTTGGGTGAGCCTGGAAACCCGATGTATTTCTTGTGCCATAGAATGATAGAGCCCCTGACTTCTCCTAGCGGGCTCTCATCTTTAGGTCCAGGGATGTCAAGTTGTAGTGATTCATATTGAGGTAGAATCTCATCCACCCTGACACGAGCATTGTAGGGTTCACAGCATAGAAAACAAAAAAAATTCCTACGATGGGAACAACTATGTACCAAGATCTATCTACTAGATACAAACAACGGGCGGATGTATATCCATAGAGAACATACCCTTGAAGACCGACAAAGCTTAACGAGTCCAAACTCGTGGTTGATCTAGACGATCTCTTGCCGATCTCAAGATCGAGAGGAAGTCCTAGCGCCGCAAAACAGCAGCGCATCCGTGCTCGCACACACGTTCGAGGCACCGAGCAACCTCCGCCTCCTCGCTCCAGCGATGCAGCGGAAGCACAACACTTTCTTGCCGAATAGTCACCGGGAACATGTATCTCGCTAGTCCGAGACAATGGGGAATAAATTCTAGAGGGGGAGAGAGATCCTTCACGAGGAGGTGTAAGTGAGAGAGAGGGAGGGGGCTCCTTTTATAGGGAGAGGGGGGCACCCAAGGGGCCATGCGCCCAGCCATGGGGCTGCCCCCACCTCTTCCACATTCATGTGGGTGGACACTCCACTCACTCAAATGCCTTTCAATTCCCTCCACTCAAAAACCCACTCAAATTCCCATTAAATTTCCACCAAATTTAATGCAAACTCTCATTAAATAAAACTCCTTTTATTTATTCAGAATTTTGTCAATTACTTTAATGACAAACATTCACATATAACCCCTTGCTAGTATTTCATTTCACATGCAGAAACACTTTCTGCAATTTCACCCGAAAACCCGTTTCGGTATCTAGTGAAATAAATTCCTACGCTTGTTATTCTTTTCGGCATGAAACTTTTGCTCCAAATGGATGTCAGTGTCCCTTAAGTGTGTCACCCTACGGTTCGTGAATAATGCGGACATGATCGAGACCCCTCTCGGATCAATAATCAGAAGCGGGATCTGGACACCCATACTGACTCCCACACATTCAACGATGACTTTCTTGTGATCGTCGGAACCTTTTACGCTAGTATCTTAATCCTTTTGTTTCGCGATATATTACATGTCCGAGATTCGATCATCGGTATCTCCATACCTAGTTTGATCTCGTTACTGACATGCACTCTTTTCTCGTTCCCGTGATATACCATTCTAGTGATCAAATCACTTGCTTGCAAGCTAATCAATGTGATATCACCGAGAGGGCCTAGAGTATATCTATCCGTCATCGGGATGAACAAATTCCACTCTCGATCCATGGGCCTCAACATAACACTTTATTAGTTCTGAATCCATCTTTATAATCACCCTGTTACGGTGTGACGTTTGATGTTATCAAGAAACTCTTCCAGTGTTAGTGATTGACATGATCTCATGGTCTAAGGATTAGGATCACTTTGTAAGTTGTTATAGCAATATAAACTCAATGACTTTGATCGTAATGCTATACTTCATATGAATGTTCATCACACCATTACACTAATGTTGTGACCTCGTTATTAACAACATCCAATGTCCATGATCAGGAAACCTTTGATCATCTTGTTAATCAACGAGCTAGTTTATAAGAGAGGCATAACTAGGAACTTCCTTTTTGTTTATTAAACACACATGTATTAACGTTTCCGTATTAATACAATTATAGCATGTAAAATAAGCATTTATCATAAATAAGGAATACGATAATAACCACTTTATTATTGCCTCTCGGGCATATTCCCTTCAGTCTCCCACTTGCACTAGAGACAATAATCTAGTTTGAAAACTTTGCGTATTGAACACTTATGGCTTTCCAGTGTTCCATATACGCGATTGTAAGTGGTTAACATAATCTACGGATCTGACACTTTCAGGTCCGTGTGTATTTGCATGTCTTTGCGTCTTCACGCATCACTCATTCTCCAATGAGATGACATTGTATAAATTTGGTCTTTCAGTGAGACCTTTAGTTCCTTGGGGTTAAATCATGTCGATACTATTGTCATACAATATATCTTTATTGTTAGCCCGTTGCGAACCACACCTTAGTTTGATAACAAACTTCTTGACACAAATTCCCTCCTTTGCTGCTACTATAGCAGTCATATACTTAGCCTTTTGTTGTAGTATTCGTCACAATGTCTTAACTATGGATTTCATCCAAATCCATCATGGAATCTTCTTTCCATTACATTGTGCCACCCATAGTTTAAATTGAGATAAACTTAATTTGTATCTTGTGACAAAACTAGTATCAATGTAACGCTTTACAATGATCTATTTGTAATTGTTTGTCACCTCTACACAAATATATTCTTAGTTCTTCCAAAAGATCATAAGAATTTCCTTACTATTGTCCAATGGTCATTTTATGATTCATTCTGGTATATGCTCATAACACTTAGAGCATAGGACATATCTGGATGTGTACATATCATGGTATGATTGATCAAAACATCCTTGTGATTTCACTCATCAAGTGTCAAAGCACTTGAATCTTGTTTCACTTATCAAGTGTCAATACACTTGAATCTTGATTCAATTCCTTTCCATGCGATAAGAACCGTTTCTTATTGTTTCTATATTGAACTCCTTCAATATCTCATATATGTACGTTTGGCACAACCATATTAGCGTCACAGTCTATCCACTATAGACATTCATGCTAAATATTCGGGTTTTGCCTAAGTTTTTCATCGAAATGAAATTCTTAACCTTTGTCAATAAAAATTACATCATTTCTAATCAACAAGATGTCCTCCACATAATGTATTAGAAATATGTCTCAGCGCTCCCACTTAATTTCTTGCAAATGCAAGCATCTTCATCGTCTCCTGATGAAAACTCTTTTTCATCACAGTGAAGATTCCAACTCCGTGATTCTTACTTCAACCATTGAAGTTTGCATGCCCTTTTTAGCATCCTTTGAATTAACAAAACCCTTTGGATCGTGTCATGTACACGTCCTAGGTAACCATTCTATTAGAAGAACTTTGTTTTGTTTATTCATCTACCATATAACAAATTATATGTAGTGGTTGCTACTTTAATCCGTTCAGACTAAATATCGCTATGAAATATCAAATATTGTCATAGTCAACTCCTTGAACATTGTCGTAAAATACTTTACGACATGTCGACTATTTCATAGATGTGAAACATCCATGTCTGTTTCTTTATAGATCCAAATACGACCGATAGGTTTTTACACCTTTCCGGAGGGTCTTCCAAGTTCAAAACTTGATTTCTCGTGTATGGAACTATCACGGATTTTATGGCTTCAAGCCATTTGACGGAGTCAGGGCCTATCATTGCTTCTTTGTATGTGGTCGGTTCATCATTGTCAAACAATAATGATTTACTCTCAAATGTCAGCATTTGATTTGTTTATCCGGCCGACTTGGTTCAATAAGAACTTAGATCCCCGTGACCACAACCTTTGAGGCACATAAGCTATGAGCATTATGGCAGCCTCCGGAATGATTTCCCGGCGCTACGCAACTCAGCACATATAGCTAAGGTTCGTTAACCTTATCAAAGTTCTATTGTCCTCCCACTTAACTTTTGCGAAAAAATCCTTTTTCAAGAAACTTCACATTTCAAGCGACAAACCCTTTTGTCCTTGGTGTTATGGAGGAATACCCAATTGTTATTCGAAATAACCTACAAAGACATGCTCATCCGACTTCGGTTGTAAACATCTTACTTATGTTTAGCATACCAAAATTTAAATAATGACAACTTGGGTTTTACCCCAAACCATAACTTATATGGTGTCATTTCAACGGATCTGGATGGAGCTATTTTCAGTGAAAAAGCGGTAGTATCTAAAGCTTTTAATCTTTTAAAACATAATGGCAGTTTTATAAATAACACCTTTGATCCAACCATGTTAAACAAGGTATCATTACAAATCTCAAACACTCCATATTCCTATGGTGTTTCGGGAGATGTAAATCTAGGTGTTTTGCTAAACTTGTAACTCAAATAAATCCCTTTATGATAAATCATAATTCATTTATTTTTCTTGTTACACTTGTAACTCAAATAAATCCCTTATGATAAAATCATAAACCATTTATTTTCTTGTTACAATGATTTTCCACTTCATCTTGAAAGTCTTTGAAACGTTTTTCAAATATTTCATACTTCTTTCTCATTAAGTGAATATTCACTCAAATTTCCGGAGAAAACATATGAAGTTGAAACCCATCGCTTACGACTATACATAATGGACTACATACATCGATATGTATAAATTCCAATAATTTAGTCGTTCGTTCTTCTTTGGCCTTTGAACGAAGTTTTAATTATCACGTGGAAAGTCTCACAAGCGTCACTTGATCAAATCAAAGACTCCAAAAATCCATGCATATGGAGTTTCTTCATGTTTTCTTTCCAATATAATTTAAATGGCGATGTCACTTCGTAAGTGATCTTTCAATCATTTGTCTTGCGACATTTTAGCATTAGGTTTTATGGATGTGATTTCTCCAACTAGATTTGTAAATCATCCATCTTATATGGAATACGGTAATTATTTGAACAATCTTTGTTCTCATAATACCTGATTTAAATAACAATTATTAAAACAAATCTTAAAGTCAAGCTTTGATGTCAACGAGAAATACAAACAACGGTTTGTTTGTTTCCGATGAACATCATCACATATTCTCTTGCTAGTTACTTAGGCCATTGTGGTTCATGAATTGCGTTGTTCCGTATGAAATTTCATACCAACCAATTCGGTATCCAATACCCAAGAACCACATTGTTTAACAAGCAAAGAATACAACCACAACATGTATATCATCCATATACCTAAATTGGATATTTCCAATCTTTTCTTTTCTGCCAAATATATTTTATAGATTCTCTTTCATCATTTCCTTTTCCTTTTTAAAAGAATCTATCAACATCAAAAGTGGCGCCATATACATGACACATAGTCCAAAGCGTGTATATTCAAATAATAATACCTTTGGACTTGCACTTTGAAGTAGATCACCATCATCAAAATGATCGGTATTCTTTCAAAATCCATTCTTCAGTAATCTTTTAGTGTAGTAAACACTTTACATACATATTCTATTCATCCTTATCATGGCGTCTTTCATGATCAAGCTACTGTAGCTTATAAAGGCGAATCGTGAGTATAACATTACTTTCCAAAACCCTTTTTAGATGATTAGGATGTCTAGCATCTCCAACCTTTGTAAATTCTCATCCAATATGAGAACATGCATTATACTCTATCATATTGCAACAAAAACATTGTTTCAGATATCGTTATATCTGTCACACATGATGGTTTCTGAAACAATTCTTTCAGCTCCTAGATAAACTTGATATTAAAACAATCAAGAATCATGGAGGCAAACATGATACTTAAGATACTAACACTGGAATTGTTACTCTCGATTTAATACCAATTATTAAATTTCACGGAGTAAACAGAGTTTGCTGAAAGTTTGCAATAGGACTTTAAACTTTAGATTGACACTCAACACAATACGATACCAGTTCGTAAAGTATATATCCAGAATTTTATAGTTCTATTATCTTAATTACAACTATGCATAAGGTGGTGAACGAATGCCAATGACTACAACAAATTATGCAAATTCACTTTGATTTAATTGATGATAAATTGAGTTCTACTAATCCAAATTAGAAATGAACTCCCACTCAAAAACGACATCCCTCGTGTCTTTTTGGTGATTACATGAACCAAATCCACTACACCAAGTCCGATCATCACGTGAGTCGGTGTAGCTTCAAAGGCGAGCATCCAATGGTTATCATATCAAAACATATGACTCATGCTTAACCTTTCGGTCCATGTTCCGAGGCCATGTCTGTACATGCTAGGCTCGCCAAGTAAGAACCTTAGTATTCGCGTGTGTAACTGTCTTACACCCGAGATATGCTCGTGGATTCAAGTACACCCGATCATCACGTGATGTCTTGAAGCGACGAAACATTGTCGGCCCATACTTAAGGAAGAACACATTCTTATCTTGATATCTAAATGAGGGATCATCTTATTATGCTAATAAAACGCCAAACAAGCAATATAAGATGCAATCAAACATCACATGTTTGTAAGTGAAATGATATGGTTCCCGCATATGATCTCCATCATTTGCATCGTAGTATGATCTCTATCATACCTCTATGTGTAAGGCCAAGGTCTATGGAACTTACACGCTATGTGTGTTGTAAGAGTATCATCTCATACTTCTACTAACAACATCACCATATCATAACACTAGCCCAGCAACAATCTAAACTAGACGCCTCTAATTTATCCATTGCAAGTTTTACGTGGCTTAGGGCTTTCGAGATAGAACCGTTCTTACCTACGAACATGAACCACAACGAGGATAACCAAATTATTGACAACTCGTTGCAAATTAGATATTGAATATAGTAGGAGAGACAGGCACCCGCTAGCCACTTATGCAAAACTAGTTGCATGTCAAGCGTGGAACATGTCTCATGTGCGAGGACATGTAAAGTTTGTCCGGGCCGCTTCATCCCACTATGCCACCAATATCCAAAGTACAACTAAGAAGCAATAAAATGATCATCATCGCCCACATACTCATATGTGTACTACCTGTGCAAAGTATCTACGCATAGATCCGGCTCTGATACCACTGTAGGGTTCGCGGCATAGAAAACAAAAAAAATTCCTACGATGGGAACAACTATGTACCAAGATCTATCTACTAGATACAAACAACGGGAGGATCTATATCCGTAGAGAACATACCCTTGAAGACCGACAAAGCTTAACGAGTCCAAACTCGTGGTTGATGTAGACGATCTCTTGCCGATCTCAAGATCGAGAGGAAGTCCTAGCGCCGCAAAACAGCAGCGCATCCCTGCTCGCACACACGTTCGAGGCACCGAGCGACCTCCGCCTACTCGCTCCAGCGATGCAGCGGAAGCACAACTCTTTCTTGCCGAATAGTCACCGGGAACATGTATCTCGCTAGTCCGAGACCATGGGGAATAAATTCTAGAGGGGGAGAGAGATCCTTCAGGAGGAGGTGTAAGTGAGAGAGAGGGAGGGGGCTCCTTTTATAGGGAGAGGGGGGCACCCAAGGGGTCATGCGCCCAGCCATGGGGCTGCCCCCACCTCTTCCACATTCATGTGGGTGGACACTCCACTCACTCAAATGCCTTTCAATTCCCTCCACTCAAAAACCCACTCAAATTCCCATTAAATTTCCACCAAATTTAATGCAAACTCTCATTAAATAAAACTCCTTTTATTTATTCAGAATTTTGTCAATTACTTTAATGACAAACATTCACATATAACCCCTTGCTAGTATTTCATTTCACATGCAAAAACACTTTCTGCAATTTCACCCGAAAACCCGTTTCGGTATCTAGTGAAATAAATTCCTGCGCTTGTTATTCTTTTTGGCATGAAACTTTTGCTCCAAATGGATGTCGGTGTCTCTTAAGTGTGTCACCCTACGGTTCGTGAATAATGCGGACATGATCGAGACCCCTCTCGGATCAATAATCAGAAGCGGGATCTGGAGACCCATACTGACTCCCACACATTCAACGATGACTTTCTTGTGATCGTCGGAACCTTTTACGCTAGTATCTTAATCCTTTTGTTTCGCGATATATTACATGTCCGAGATTCGATCGTCGGTATATCCATACCTAGTTTGATCTCGTTACTGACATGCACTCTTTTCTCGTTCCCGTGATATAACATTCTAGTGATCAAATCACTTGCTTGCAAGCTAATCAATGTGATATCACCGAGAAGGCCCAGAGTATATCTATCCGTCATCGGGATGAACAAATTCCACTCTCGATCCATGGGCCTCAACATAACACTTTATTAGTTCTGAATCCATCTTTATAATCACCCTGTTACGGTGTGACGTTTGATGTTATCAAGAAACTCTTCCGGTGTTAGTGATTGACATGATCTCATGGTCTAAGGATTAGTATCACTTCGTAAGGTGTTATAGCAATATAAACTCAATGACTTTGATCGTAATGCTATACTTCGGATGAATGTTCATCACACCATTACACTAATGTTGTGACCTCGTTATTAACAACACCCAATGTCCATGATCAGGAAACCTTTGATCATCTTGTTAATCAACGAGCTAGTTTATAAGAGAGGCATAACTAGGAACTTCCTTTTTGTTTATTAAACACACATGTATTAACGTTTCCGTATTAATACAATTATAGCATGTAAAATAAACATTTATCATAAATAAGGAATACGATGATAACCACTTTATTATTGCCTCTCGGGCATATTCCATTCAAGCATAGCCATCTGGAATCTCTTTGCAATGCCAGCGTGCTTCAGGTTCACAAGATAAAGCATAGCCAAGAGCCGCCTTGAAGGATAAGTGCATCACTCCCACATGCAGCTCGCAGCTTGTCTTCTCGGTGATATTGTCCACGGGATAGCGATCTATCGGATTGGCCACCGTGGAAGCGACACTGCTTCTCCGCTGAGATGGGACACCGACACTTTCTTCTAGACGCTGATGAGTTGGCCCTTGCTGGCGCATTTCGTCCAGCTGCTTCTGTTGCTCTTTTATCATGGCATATATTTTATCGTTCTTTCTTTCCACGCTACGCAACCAGGATGCCTCCTCTATCTCCTTCCACTTCTTTGCCCTCGCTCGGCTTCTATAGGATTCAGTGTCTTGAGGAAACCCAGTCTTTCGCGGCATAGAAGGTCCAAAGCCTCGTGTTCGTCCTGGTTTTTCAGGATTCCCGAGGGCCTTTGTCAGATAGTTGTTCTCTCTGTCAGGTTGGAAGTCACCCTTTTTAACCTCCTCAATTGTTTTAACAATTACTCCATGGGGTGTAGCAACATTGGACTTTTTATCCAATATTAACTCCCCTGTTTCCATGTCATACTTTGCCCCATGGGCAAGTAACCAATTCCTTACTCTGATGGGCCAGTCCTCTGTAGATGGAGTGAGCCCTTGGGCACGCAAGGCTTTCTCGGCTTCCTCCCACTTAGGAACAGAAGTCCTATAGCCAGATGTCCCCATTGTATGGTGATATTTCTTTTTTGCAGCATTTTCTTTATTCTTTGCGGACCTTTTTTTTGCTATTGCTGATTTCTTGTAGTCTAGAAATCTTTCCCAGTGAGGCCACTGCTTCTCTAGTGAGTCCTCGAATGCAGGAACTTTTCCTTCCTCGAGATATTCATTGTACAATCTTTTCTTATAGTTATTGAATTGTTGGGTCATCTTCTTAGGAGCGAAATGCTTAACTTTGGACCTCATATCATCTGTGGCCTCCTTAGTCTCTAAGACCGGTAGGGTGAAATGGCAAATGAGCTTTTCCCATAGTATGTCTTTGTATCTGTCCTCGACATAACTCACAGAATATTCATCGGCCTTTGCTGGCTTATTCCAATTGATAATGTTGATTGAGACGTTGTCCCTAACAACAAATCCACATTGATGAATAAATGTGTTTGCGTTCTTTATGGGAAGCAACGGGACGCCCACTGGAGAGACCTCAACAATTGTGAGATGCGCATCATCGGGCATCCCTTTGGCCGGTCCTCGTTTACTATTTTTAACTGGCACGGTCGATGTGGATGTATAAAATAAGAAACAACATTCGTTAATATATATACACAAATCAATTAATGCATCTATCTACTAGTGATCAAAAGGCTTAATAATATACCTCGCCAGACTTTGTCAAGGCTGGTCCATCATTTTCCAAGCCATCATCGAAATTAAAACTAGTATGCGCTTCGACTTGAGGTTCTATCTCTATTCCCTCACCGGACTCATTTAGAAACTGTGAGCCATCTTCTGCTCCACAGTCTTCTTTCCCACCCTGATCGACGAGCGCTCCATCCTGATAGGGGAACGGTCCTCCACCAGCCAGTATCATATCGAATAAAGGCTCTTCACCTTCTCTATTGTTGAAGTGATCCATAGAATAACTGATATGACATAATGTGCATATATGAGTAATAAAATTATATAACATCTCGAATGACAACAAAAGTATTAATATCATATAATATCTTGAATAACATCTCAGAAAATAACAAAGAAGTCATAATACATCTCGAATAACGACAAAGTAGTAATATCATATAAAAACAACATCACCAGACTATAACTAGGGTGAGATCCCTGAATAACCTGCAAGGTATAGGGGGCCAGCCTGGCGTCCAACATCACCATATAGCGACAGACGTGCTCGTCCTCCTCCCTGACGCGACGTCGTACCACCTCCTCGGGGGTCGGCTCCCTCTGCACTCTGCCTAGGCCACGTGACCTCCACCAAAGAAGATCTAGGTCGATGACGACACCCGGATTCCTCACCAAGCTACGCGTCCCTGACGGTAGCACCTCCCAGTGCCAGCCTGGTGGAGCCCAGTCTCGTACAACACCGTTAGAGTGTAGTACTCCCTCGCTCTGGCCGAGTTGGCTACGAGGATGTCCGGGCATATCCTAAAGTAGGTATGGATTTGACAGAAAAATACACTCTTTCGGAAAAAATATAATATATACAGTAAATACTAACTAATATCCTAAATACTAAACAATATACACTACTTAGGAAAAAATACACTATTTAGGACAAAATATACTATATATACACTATATACTAACTAATATCCTAATTAAATACTAAACAATATACACTACTTAGGAAAAAATACAATATTTAGGAAAAAATACACTATGTATACATTAAATACAAACTAATATCCTAAATACTAAACAATATACACTATATATTGAAAAAAATACACTATTTAGGGAAAAAATACCCTATACACTAAATACTACCTAATATCCTAAATACTAACTAATATACACTATATATTGAAAAAATACACTAAATACTAATTAAATACTAACTAATATATCCTAAATACTAATAACTAAATACTAACTAAGAAATCCTAAATAATAAATACTAACTAAATCCTAAATATTAAACAATATCTACTAACTAAATACACTATGTTGAAAAAACAGAAATACTAACTAAATATATACTAATAAATACTAACTAAATATATACTAACTAAATACACTATATATGTTGAAAAAACAGAAAAAAAACTCACCGGTGGGCGGCGCGGGGATGGGCCGGTGAGAGGCGGCGCGGAGGAGTGGTGCCGGTGGCGGCGGCGCGGAGGGGAGGCGCCGACGGCGGCACGGGGACGGGCGTGCGAGGGGCGGCGCGGGGACGAGGCCGGTGAGGGGCGTGGCGGGCGGCACGGGGACGACGCGTGGCGAGCGGCTAGCAGCACGGCGGGGCACGGGCGTGGGCGCGGGCGGCGGCCTGGCGGCGTCGTCTGCAGTTTTGGTGAAGAAAGAAACGTCCCGGCTCATGGCTCTGGCCGGGAGGAGGGCGGTGGGTATTTATACCCACCACCTCTAGTCCCGGCCCCAGCCTCTAGCCGGGACTAGAGGAGGGGCCTCTAGTCCTGGCCCCAGCCTCCAACCGGGACTAGAGGTCTTTTCACGGCGCCGTTTCGTTCTCGCGCGCAAAGACCTCTAGTCCCGTCTGGAGGCTGGGGCCGGGACTAGAGGTTAATTTTTTTAAATTTATTTATTTCTATCTTTTATTCTATGACGATTAAAAATATGTATTATATATCAAATTTTGCAGAAAAAAAGATCTATAATGTAAATCTATTAGCATATTCTGTTATAAAACTAATATTTTGTTGAATTAAAAAATATCTTTTGTATACTTGACTTTGAATTTATTAATATTATTATTTCTTTATCCTTTATTCTGTGATGATGAAAAATATGTATTATATATCAAATTTTACAGAAAAAAGATCTATAATGTAAATCTATTAGCATATTCGGTTGGAGGCTGGAGCCGGGACTAGAGGTTAATTTTTTTAAATTTATTTATTTCTTTATCTTTTATTCTATGATGATGAAAAATATGTATTATATATCAAATTTTGCAGAAAAAAAGATCTATAATGTAAATCTATTAGCATATTATGTTATAAAACTAATATTTTGTTGAATTAAAAAATATCTTTGCGGCAGGCTAGGGAAGGCAGGACTAGGGCAGGCAGGCTAGGGAAGGCAGCACTAATGATATGGGTGAGTGTCGACATTATGCCGTGTAGATTTTCCCTTGTCTCGGATGGTGTCGCCAACCGGGACTAAAGCTGAACCTTTAGTCCCGGTTGGAGACACCAACCGGGACAAAACACGAGTGAGCACTAATAATAGAGATGAGTGTCGACATTATGTCGTGAGTGTTGACACTATGCTGATATGCTTGTACTATAAATAGGGTAGTCCTCCAGCCAGTTTGAGGCATCTCCAAGATCGATGGTTTGCGAAAGCAGGGACACCACTATGGCCAGTTTCAGGGAGATGCCGCTGGAGCCCAGTCCTTCGGCATCTCCAAGAAACTAGTCATAGAGGCACTCCCTAATATGTGAAATTAGGTTAGCTCCCACGCATATTGATCTAGTTAGAGAAGTTACAAGCTGCAAGATGGTCTTCGAGAGCAGGGACACCACTACGGCCAATTTCAGGGAGATGCCGCCGGAGCCAGTCCTCCGGCATCTTCAAGAAACTGGTCATAGAGGCACTCCCTAATATGTGACCGCACGTGTTTGGAGATCAGATCTTCATGGTAAGTACGAATCGGGACAACATCTTCATAGTTTGGGAAAGTCGTAGTACGAATCCGAACTAAAGGCCCCCTAGTCCCGATCCAACCATAAAACGGGACTAATACACTCAAGACATTTATTAATATTTAAAAGCTAAGACTACGGAATCAGGACTAAAGTCCCCCTTTAGTTCAGGTCCAGCCACAAACCGGTACTAACACTCAATATTAAAAACCGGGACAAACCGGGACTAGCTAACACTCAGGACTAAAGCCACCCCCTTTAGTCATAATCATGCCTTGTCCTATAGTACGCAGCTTCAGGGTCTTCCTCGTCATCATCATCGTCATCGTCAGCTGCCACTCCGGGGATCCTTAGCCCAGCCATGGCATATACCGGGGGCACCTGCCACTCCGGCCTCGGATTCACGGTGGGCGGGGGAGGGGTCTTCTGGAAGATGATGCCTCTACCGTCGGGCAGGAGAGGGGCATTCTTCTTGTGGCTCTGTGGCGGGTGGCCTTGTGGGCACTGCAGGCGAGGATGGTCTCCCCCGGCGATGTAGCGCATCATGCCGATGATAGTCTGGTTCGTCCACCACAGGCGGACGGCTTCGTTGTGGTTCATCGAGGGAGGGTCGTCACCCCTCGTACCTGGAGGGCTCTCTTCCTCCCCGGTTAGCAAAAAAGGCATTCCAGGTGTCATAGTTGGCGGGATCCCACTGGGGATCCATCCGCTGCTCCGGCGTGAGCTCGTGGTAGAAGTGGTTCGTGATGGCCGCCTGGCGTGCGGAACCTTGAGGGACAGGAGGGATAGGAACCCCTCTAGCGCTCAGCATCTAGCCGGCGGGCGGCCGGTAGCCCGGACGACAAGGGTAGCTGGAGGCACACAGCGCCTCGGTCTCCTCGAGGGTCAGAATGGCCCAGTAGCTGATGTCCATTGTTGTGAGAGAGGAAGGTGTGGATGTGTCGATAGCGATGACGCAGTCGGCCTAGATATAGAGGAAAAGGGTGGGAAAACATTGCGGGAAGCGGTGGGAAATGGCGGGAAATGTCTTTAGTCCCGGTTAGTGGCTACAATCGGGACCAAAAGCTTCGGTCCGAGTAAAAGGGCGGGAAAACATGGTGGGAAGCGGTGGGAAATGGAAGGAAATATCTTTAGTCCCGGTTAGTGGCTACAACCGGGACTAAATTCTTCGGTCAGATGGAAAGTTAGTATAATTATTCTTATAAAACAGAAAAATAACAAAATTTGTAAAAGCTTCACAAAATGATATACATGCATATGTACATATTGATTGCATCTAAAAAATGGCCGCAGGCAAAATTCTAAATACATCATATGACTTTCTTATGACCGTGTGGCCTTAACCATGGAGCATCTTCATCAAGTAACATGATGCTTGGGTCATCCTTCACTACAAACAGCAGAATTTCATAAAACTTGTCATAATCTTCGGACATCTCTGTCTTGTCCTCCATTCCTACGATGTTTCTTTTCCCCTTCTTTTTTTCTAATATTGGCACACACTATTTTGGAAAAATAATGACTAGTACTTATGCAAAATAAAAGATCACGGTAGTCTTATCTATTATATACTGAAAGCACTATAAAGGTGTTTTTCGAGGACCTATGTTGATCTGTATCATCTAAATTATTATGATGGTTCGATCTGAAATTTACGGTTAGGGTTTAACAGAAGAATATTAGTACGTAGCCTGTTTGACACGATTTGCTGTTTGGGCTGTCCGGAAAGAACACCTGGTTGGAGTCGGTCATAACTAGTCGTCCGATGTTGCTTTTTTCCACGACATCAAAGTGGGGAGTCTTAACCTGTTCAGAGTCTCACGGAGAATTACTCTGACTAATATTATTTTATCATGTACTTAAATCTAGCTCTACATAAGTACATATATTCAAATCAGGTAATAAACTAGAATATCTATTAGTATTTTAATTGATCCATCTATATATTTTGATGACTTACTGTATTGTTGGGTTGAAGTATAAGTTTCGCTGCATGACCATGCAAGAAGCAGACCTCCATGCCAATCACAAACTTAGAATACAAAATAAAATTTTGGACGATGAAAGAATAAAATCAAACAAGAAAAAAAGCGATGCCAAATAAAACAAAAGAGATAAGCATTCGAGGACAAATCACTTGTTGACACCTCATAATTTATTGTATTTCGAAGCGGCCTCTGATCCAGTACAACCCCCTCCCACCTAAACTCGTACAAATACGTTTATGCATATATTTAAACCCGTATCCAAATCGTGTATTACCTATGTATAGGGATACAGATGGGATCTATAGACCCAGCTTGCCCTACGATCGTTCAGGGCCGACCGCGACGGCTGCAGGCCATCTAGACGACAGCCGCCGCATGCGGCCATCACCGCCGACGACGCCAGCCATCTGAACAACCGTCGCCGCCGCCGGCTATTGTCGCGTCCTCGCCGAAGGAGGCAAGTTCACTCTCGTTTCTCGATCACGGCTTGTTCGATCGCCCTGAAAATTTTGAAGACCGCCGGACATACCAGGGCCCTCGCCGGACAATCCGGTAAGTGATGCAAGTATGAACGGACAGACCAGAGGAAGCCCCCAGCCAGACCGGCACCTAAAGGAGACGAACAAAACGCTACCTAGATCACCACTCTGTACAACGTCAGGAATACTGTCCGATGATTATCCAACCAACTAATTTTTTTGCATATTACATACAATGATCCCATATTTTTTTAAAATTCACATACCTAAACAGTGACATATTACGAAGATTTTCTAATTTTTTGATTTTTTTTTAATTAGTAGTGCCCTACTCAAAGAATCTTGCCGGAAACGGGGAATTATTTTGACGCCGTACAAGTCTGGCATATTGCCAGGTGTCGGGCAAAACCTGTAGCTGATATGTCGCGAATTATATTGACACCGGACTAGTGAGCCGGACTGTCCGGCCGGGTGTTAAACATTACGCCGGATTGTTCGGTCTTCCTCCTACTCCCGCTCGCGGCCGCTGCCGCCAAGTTCTCGCGTCGCCGCCAATCTTCACGCCGCTGCCACCGCCGCGCTTGCCTTCCGGCACACACCTACAAGGACGAGACGTGCGTCGGTGAGGACGAGCAACTGACTCACCAAACCTCCCAAACGCCACCCACGGCGATCGCCCCAATGTACGGACTAGAGGGTGTCTCCAACCGGGACTAAAGCAACACCCTCTAGTCCGGCCTGAGACATAAATCGGGACTAAAAAATCTGGTGATTTTTGTTTGGCGGGTTCTGCCACGGTAGGAAAACAGGCAAAAATCCTGCCGCGGCAGGAGATTATTGTCCACCCCCCCCCCTCCCCCGAGATCGCCTTTTCTAATTTCAAAAGCATGCCACAGAATTATAAAAAATACTAAAAATAAAATCCTTCAAGCTGTAGTTATATTAAGTGATTTAGTTGTTACGAAAATTAACAACCATGAATTTCAACATATTTTGCCAAAAACTGTCATGAAAACTTCAAATGGCTATAACTTTTGTGTACGATATTGAAAAAAAAGTACAACCTATCAATCTTAGGCCGTTTGGGATTCTTTTAGATTTTCAAAATTCGAAAAGGAAAAAAGTTATTTAAAAAAAATATTTTTTTTAGCAAAAATATTTTATGCCATACTTGGATTCCTCATATTTTTATGATAATAATGGATATATTATTTCTCGATTTTTGATTTACAGATTTAAAGATATTATTTATGCCATATTAAATGAATAAATGGCAAAAAATGAATAAAATATCATTTTATTTTGTTTTTAGTTTCATTGGATTAAAATATGATTATTACTTATTTATTATTGTTTACTTAAATACTTGTTTGTAATTTTGAAACATAAATATGTATAACATATTGATATGGTAGTGTTGACAACAAGGTATAAATGGCTTCGCGCAAGGACATTCTGATGGAACAGAGAAGTTAAACATGCTGGGGTGGAGTAGTGCTAAGATGGGTGACTGACCGATTAAGTATAGTTAGTGTTAAAAATATTTCAAGTGAGAGGATTAACTAGTCAAACAATTCAAAAGTTCAAAAAAAAATCTCTAGTCCCGAGCCGTATTACGACCCGGGACTAAAGGTTACCCCAACCCACCCCCCCCTCCCCCCCCCCCCCCCCGCTGCGAAAACAGCCATGTGGTGGCCTCTACTCCAGGGTTGTAGCAAACCGGGACTAGAGGCAAGGGCCTTTAGTCCCGATTTCGAAGTTCCGACTGCAAAACCAGGACTAAAGGCCCTTACGATCTGGGACTATATGTCCTTTTTCCACTAGTGACATTCTAGTACATGTATCAAGTACCATCTAACTAAGGCTCATCCCACCAAGAATGAAAATCAATTCTTATCCAGGTGACTTTATTAACTAGTATATGTACAATGTGAATATATTTTGCAGGCGTGAAGAACAATTATTTTACCCCGTGGAAAAAATTGTACCACATGAATATTTTTCTCGGTTGCAACTCATGTGCAACTTAGAAAGATATTCGTTTCAACCCATGTATAACTCGTAGTGTAGCATAAATCATGAAACAAATTGAACACTTAAGAGTTGAATTATAATTAGCAAAATCATATTTATCAGGTACTTAAAGTCCACATGGACATGCACAATTTTTTTCTTTTTAGAGTCAAAACATGCTCATATCTTTTTGTCTATACTATATAGTTTGACACGTGAAAAAATTCAAATATAATCGAGTGAAAAATATCACATCGGTATAGTTAATGAAGAACATAGTAGTATAACAAGGATATGGAGAAGAAAATTGATCGATCAGAATAATCTTATGGCACCAACCAAAATTGATCGTTTACAATTATATTATGGCACCAGCCAAAAAACATCAACCATCTGGGATCATAGCACCCGCCCAGCTGATAGCACGACAGTAAAACAAGATAATCAAACATCACTACTTGGATTTATCTTGCTGCAACTCGATTTGCTGCTCCCCGTCCGTATTATTCCCACAAAGGCAGGGGACAAAGAAGGCGATGCAACCTAAGCATCCGACGACGAGGACCGCTGCACCCAGAACGGATAGGACGGCGGCCATGATCTCCGAACAGGAGCTGTAGCAGATGCGCAGCAGGAGGTAGGAGAAGCCCATGATCGCGCAGATGACCGCAGCAGGGCCGGCGAGGTTCCACCACGTGCTCTCTTCGTCGTCGGGCTCCGCCCTCGCGAACGTCGACACCGGGTCGCCCATGCCGCCGGCGGGGTTCTCTAGGTCGATCTCGTCCATCGATACTGCTTTAACCTCGGTGCTGAATTACTGTATTGGTTTTTGATGGAACTAGGAACTCAGACTCGAGAGAAAATCGATTTCTTTTCCTTAGCCTCCGTGTTTTCTCAAGATTTATAGACGCAGAAAAAAGCAGCTTGACTCGACACAAACCTACTCAAAACTATGACTCTTTTTTTTTTAGGTATACTCAAAACTATGACTCACTACGTTACGTGAACCCAAATATGGAAGTTTTTTGCGAATAAATATGGAAATAATTAACCGGTTTAAACTAGGATCCGGACAAGATTTCCAAAAGTATTTTTGTGGAGACCAGAAAGGGTCCCAGATCCGGAACACCATATGTGCCATCGTGAACAACCGACTCGGATTGCCCCGCCGTTGGGTATTGGGTATCAAGAACGAAACCTTTTACCCTCTCTCTGAAAGGAAAGTTTTTTTTGAGGGTAAACAGCACTTTATTGACTTAAATCAAATCCTTACACAGGGCTTCACGGATACAATCCGGACCCTCATCATGAAAAACTGAAAAGTAAACGACTCAGCCCGACGAGCTAAAATGTGTGCTGTTACATTAAGCAACCTACCAACATGACGAAAATTCACAGAAGTGAAATCTAGCACCATTGTCTTGATGTCCTGAATGACCACACCAATGCCTGTCCCATCTAGACAAGGAGAGTTGATGCGCCGGATGACAGATAAACAATCAGATGCTAAGATGATCTTGTCGTAGCATTCCTCCCGAACGAGGGCCAATGCACGCCTAATGTCAAGTGCTTCTGCTAGTTCTGGCGCCGTAACCTCATCAAGAACTTGACTGCAAGCAACCAAGCATATGCCGATGTGGTTCCTGATCACGACGCCTACCCCCATCCGCGACGAGTCTGAAAACAGAGCTGCATCAACGTCAACAAGCACCGTTCCTTGCAGCGGCGGCGACCATCGTGGTGCGGAAATGGCCACGCGACTGTGTTTGGAACTTGGCTCTAGCACTACTGGAAAAACCATCTTCGGTTCGATCAGAGCAACGTCACCAGTCCTGGCCCGTCACGAACTGCGACTAGTGCTAGCACTAGTCCCGGTCCGTGAGGCCTCCAACGGCTAGAAATGGCCATTAGCATTAGTCCCGGGCCGGACCAGAGTATTAGTTCCGGTTCATAATACGGCCCGGGACTAATAAGCTGGAGCGGGGCAACAGCTCTTTTCGGGGACTATTAGTCCCGGGTCGTATCATGGCCCGGGAATAATTGTCCATCACTATATATACAGCTCCCTGGCCAGCTGCCCTAAAGCATATGGTGGCCATTTTTCTCAAAGAAGCAAGAGAGTTCATGCCATTTTTTCTCAAGATTTAGTTTGCAACACCTAAATCCAAAGCTTTAAAAGGTTAGAACTGCATTCTTTCATCTCTTATTGCTACTTTAGCTCTATAATGCTCTAGAAGTATAGAGATATGGATCAAACGCATGCATGCTGTAGAAGTAGCTAAAAGGATTTTGATATATATGTGTAACAAATTTTGATTAGGCACATAGTTACTGAAAATTGAAATGTGTAATTTTAGAGTTTCAGAGCTTAGAATGGAATGAGGTTTTCACTGATAGAACAATAATAAAAAACTCCACATTTATCATGTTGATTGTTTTCTCCAATTCACAAATTGGTGCATGTAAATTTTTCAAAATTCAAAATTAATGCTCTAGAAGCTCTCAATATAACTTGTAATAATTTTATCATGTTGTGTAATGGTTTTTGATATACTTTTACTATAATGCAGATGGGCCGGGAATGGATGTACGGTACTGACCGACGCTCTCGCGAGTTCATTAATGGCGTGCATGAATTCATCCGTGTTGCTGATGCAAACAAGCACAATGGTTTTGTATTCTGTCTATGTAATGGATGTAGAAATCAGAAGGATTACTCTGACTCAAAAACCCTTCACAGCCACCTGTTGAAGTCCGGCTTCATGCCCAGTTATAATTGTTGGACCAAGCACGGAGAGAGAGGGGTTATAATGGAAGACAATGAAGAAGAGGAGGAGGATGACAACTAACATGGTTTCCCTGAGTACGGAGATACTTCCATTGGGGATGTTGAAGGGGAGGATGAAGAAGAGACACATGATGAACCCGCTAATGATCTTGGTCGGACCATTGCTGATGCACGAAGAGATTGTGAAACTGAAAAGGATAGGGAGAAGTTCAATCACATGCTAGAGGATCACAAAAAGTTGTTGTACCCAAATTGCGAAAATGGTCTGAAAAAGCTAGGCAGCACACTAGAATTGCTGCGATGGAAGGCTGAGTGTGCTATACCTGACTCCTCATTTGAAAAGTTGCTGAAAATGATGAAGAATATGCTTCCAAAAGATAATGTATTGCCCACCAGTACATACGAAGCAAAGAAGGTTTTCTGCCCTCTAGGTTTAGAGGTTCATAAGATACATGCATGCCCTAATGACTGCATCCTCTACCGCGGTGAGGAGTATGAGAATTTAGATGCATGCCCGGTATGCACTTCACTTCGGTATAAGATTAGACGAGATGACCCAGGTGACGTTGAGGGCGAGCCCCCCGGAAGAGGGTTCCTGCGAAGGTGATGTGGTATGCTCCTATAATACCACGGTTGAAACGCTTATTCAGAAACAAAGAGCACGCCAAGTTGTTGCGATGGCATAAAGAGGAACGTAAGTCAGACGGGATGTTGTGACACCCCGCTGATGGGTCGCAATGGAGAAAAATCGATAGAAAGTACCCGGACTTTGCAGATGACGCAGGGAGTTTAAGGTTTGGTCTAAGTACAGATGGCATGAATCCCTTTGGGGAGCAGACCTCCAGTCACAGCACCTGGCCCGTGACTCTATGCATCTATAACCTTCCTCCTTGGTTGTGCATGAAGCGGAAGTTCATTATGATGCCAGTGTTGATCCAAGGTCCGAAGCAACCCGGCAACGACATTGATGTGTTCCTAAGGCCATTAGTGGAAGAACTTTTACAGTTGTGGCACGAACCCGGGATACGCGTGTGGGATGAGCACAAGCAGGAAGAATTTAACCTTCGAGCATTTCTTTTCGTAACAATCAATGATTGGCCTGCTCTTAGTAACCTTCCAGGACAGTCAAACAAGGGATACAATGCATGCACACACTATTTAGTTGAGACTGAAAGTATATATTTGGATAAATGTAAGAAGGTTGTGTACCTAGGGTATCGCTGATTTCTTCCGAACCTACATCTAGTAAGAAAGAAAGGCAAGCATTTCAAACGCCTGGCAGAACCCCGGAGGAAGCCTGTCCTCCGTGCCGGTGAGGAGGTATTTGGTATGGTCAAGGACCTAGAAGTAATCTTTGGAAAAGGTCCTGGCAGTCTATCTGTTCCGAATGACGATGCCGGACACACGCCCATGTGGAAGAAGCAATCTATATTTTGGGACCTACCCTATTGGAAAGTCTTAGAGGTCCGCTCTTCAATCGATGTGATGCACGTGACGAAGAATGTTTGCGTGAACCTGCTAGGCTTCCTAGGAGTGTATGGGAAGACAAAAGATACACCAGAAGCACGGCAGGACCAGCAACGTCTGAAAGACCCTGAAGAGCCTATGCATCCTGAGAACGAGAAGGGTAAACGATGCCACTTAACTCTTGCCAGCTACGCTCTTACCAAAGTAGAGAAGGAAATAGTTTTTGAATGTCTGAGCAGTATCAAGGTCTCGTCTGGCTTCTCGTCGAATATAAAGGGAATAATAAATATGGCAGAGAAAAAATTCCAAAACCTGAAGTCTCATGACTGCCACGTGATTATGACACAATTGCTTCCGATTGCATTGAGGGGGCTTCTACCTGGCCGGTGTGGGGCCTGTGGCGCGTGGACTCGTGGGCACCGTAGGCGAGTATGGTCTCCCGGCGATGTAGCGCATCACTCCGATGATAGTACGGTTCGCCCACCACAGACGACGGCCGGCTTCGTTGTGGTTCACCGGTGGCGGGCCATCACCCTCGTACCTGGCGAGCTCCCTTTCCCGCCTATTAGCGAAGAAGGCATTCTAGGTGTCGTAGTTGTCGGGATCCCACTGGGGATCCATCCGCTGCTCCGTCGTGAGCTCGTGGTAGAAGTGGTTTGTGATGGCCGCCTGGCGTGCGGAACCTTGAGGGACAGGAGGGACAGGAACCCCTCCAGCGCTCAGCATCTAGCCGGCGGGCGGCCGGTAGCCCGACGGACAAGGGTAGTTGGAGGCGCACAGCGCCTCGGTCTCCACGAGGGTCACAATGGCCTAGTAGGCGTTGTCCATTGTTCTAAGAGAGGAAGGTGTGGATGTGTGGATAGCCATGGCACGATCGCCCTAAATATAGAGGGAAAGGGCGGGAAAACTTGGCGTAAAGCTTTGGGAAATGGCGGCAAATATCTTTAGTCCCGGTTAGTGACTACATCCGGGACTAACAGCTCTTGTAGAAAGGAAAGGGCGGGAAAACTTGGCGGGAAGAGGTGGGAAATGGCGGAAAATATCTTTAGTCCCGGTTTGTGACTACAATCGGGACTAAATGGATATTATATAAAGAATCATTATATTTTTCTGATAATAATAGACATATTATTTGTGTTATTTGGATTATTACAATAAAAGATATGATTTTCCAAAGTTTTTATATTTGATTTGGATTAAAAAAATAAAATTTACAAATGAAATAATTTATAAATGATGCAAACAGATAAATGGATATTATATTAAGATTCATTATATTTTTCTGATAATAATAGACATATTATTTGTGTTATTTGGATTATTACAATAAAAGATATGATTTTCCAAAGTTTTTATATTTGATTTGAATTAAAAAAAGAAAATTTACAAATGAAATAATTTATAAATGATGCAAACAGATAAATGGATATTATATTAAGATTCATTATATTTTTCTGATAATAATACACATATTATTTGTGTTATTTGGATTATTAAAATAAAAGATATGATTTTCCAAAGTTTTTATATTTGATTTGAATTAAAAAAAGAAAATTTACAAATGAAATAATTTATAAATGATGCAAACAGATAAATGGATATTATATTAAGATTCATTATATTTTTCTGATAATAATAGACATATTATTTGTGTTATTTGGATTATTACAATAAAAGATATGATTTTCCAAAGTTTTTATATTTGATTTGAATTAAAAAAGAAAATTTACAAATGAAATAATTTATAAATGATGCAAACAGATAAATGGATATTATATTAAGATTCATTATATTTTTCTGATAATAATAGACATATTATTTGTGTTATTTGGATTATTACAATAAAAGATATGATTTTCCAAAGTTTTTATATTTGATTAGAATTAAAAAAAGAAAATTTACAAATGAAATAATTTATAAATGATGCAAACAGATAAATGGATATTATATTAAGATTAATTATATTTTTCTGATAATAATAGACATATTATTTGTGTTATTTGGATTATTACAATAAAAGATATGATTTTCCAAAGTTTTTGAATTAAAAAAAGGAAATTTACAAAAAAAAAATAGTCGCGGGTCGTGGCTGGACCCGGGTCTAAAGGGTGCCTGCGCGCGCAAAAACGAAGCGGCCGAAAAAACCTTTAGTTCCGGGCCGTGGCTTAACCCGCGACTAAAGGGGGGGGGGTCTTTAGTCGCGGGCTAAGCCACGGCCCGGGACTAAAGACCCTTTAGTCCCGTCCCGTGGCTTCGCCCGGGACTAAAGGGGTGGCCACTATATATTTCGCGCGCCAGGGAAGGTGCTGCCCAGCACTTGGCATACTCGACACAGCGAAGACGAAGCAGCACGCCCGCATCGAAGACGACGCAGGGGAGGTGCTTTCCGCCACCGCCGTGCCACTCCGCTCCGCTCCGCCGCCGCCACTCCGCGCTGTGCCGTGATGTGCCGCCGCGCCGACGCATCCTCCCGCCGCCACGCGACGTCGGCCGCCTCTCCGCGCGCGTGCGCCGCCTCGCCGCCGCGCGCCGCCACTTCGCTGCTGCCGCTTTCCCGCCTCGCTGCCCCTCGTCGGTGAGGCCGCGCGCGCGGGTAGTTTTTTTTATAGTTTTTTTTGTTAGTTTTTTGTTATAGTTTTTTTATAGTTAGGTTTATTATAATTAGGATTATAATTAAAATTATTAGGATTGTTATAATTAGGTTTATAATTAGGATTATTAGGTTTATTATAATTAGGATTATTAGGTTTATTAGAATTAGGATTATAATTAGGATTATTATAATTAAGATTTAGTTATTAGGATTAGTATTATGATTATTATAATTAGGTTTATTAGGGTCTTTTTGTTATAGTTTGTTTCTATAGTTTTTTTATATTAGGGTTTTTTGTTTTAGTATTAGGATTATTGTTTTAATTAAAATATTAGAATTAGGATTAGGATTATTGTTTTAGTTATTTTTTGTTTTATTTATTAGGATTATATTGTTTTATTTATTGTTTTATTAGGGTTATTTTTTGTTTTAGTTATTATGATTATTGTTTTAGCACAAATAATATTAGGATTATTATAATTAGGATTATATTGTTTTAGTTATTAGGATTATTGTTTTTTCTAACCTGTTTAATTCTCTTTTTGTTATAGATAATTAAGTCATGGATCCATCCGAATATCCTGGTCGCATCGGTGAAGGTTTTCTTCAGGGCATGATAAGAGGTGAAGACATTACTACCGGCGCCGAAGATATTTTGCTCGAGGAAGATATTTCCTCATATCTGAATCCATCCGGTGATGGACTAGAGGAAAACCTAATGTACCAAGGGGAAGACCAGATGGACGAAGGGCAAACAAATAACAACAATAATGATGGCCCCTTGACAGGATCCGGCGAGGTATATATATATATAAAGTCTCGTGTTACCTCTATTCATTAACTGATCTAGATATATATTAATCACTCTCTCTTCTTTTTTTAGCCCACCGGATCGAAGCAATCGACAGCTCGAACGAAACGAGGGCCGAACAAAAAGTTGGATGGTAATCAGAGGTTCACCATCGAAGAAATAGATGATGATGGTGAACCGATTGCTCCAGAGAAGCACCGGAGGATGTTTATAAATCAATGTGGGGTGCTTGTTAGGGACAACCTGCCGATCACCATTGAAGAATGGAATAAGTCAAAGAAAGCCGGTGAAGAATCCAACAACTATGTCACCGATGATGCCAAATATGACCTTTGGCAGAAGCTCATAGCGCATTTCATACTACCTCCAGAGTATGAGGAATTTGAGGTAGATGGTATTACCCCAAGGCCGGGTGGGCTTGAAAATAGAGCGAAAGTCAAGGAGTGGGCACTAAGCAAGATGGCTGAACTGTACCGGAACCACAAGAAAAATTTATACGCGAAATATGTCGCAAAAAAGAAAACTCCAGACTTCAAAGGAGTAAACGAGAAGTTGAGAGAATAGTGGCCCGATTTTGTACAGTACAACAAATCTGATAAAGCAAAGGCAAAGTCGGCAAAGAACGCGTTAAATGCTGCCAACAAGAAATACCATCATAAAATGGGGACAGGTGGCTACAAGAGTGCCATCCCTAAGTGGGAAACTATGGAGAAGGATATGAGGGCTAGAAGCATCACTCCTGGTATAGATGGATGGCCCGAGAGGTCAAAGCACTGGTGGTACGGGCACGGGGGATCCTTGGACCCAGAAACAGGTAAGACATTATTTCATGATAAAATTCTAAAACCCTCCCAAGACCTTATTCAAGCAATGAACGATGCTCAATTGGGATTGTTCCGTCCCGAGAGAGAGAACGACGAGCTGACACGCGCCCTAGGGAATCCTGAAAAGGGAGGAAGAACACGAGGCAAAGGCATCGGTGTCTCGTGGAAGAAAGGGTTTCCTCAGTACGATGCCAGTTACAGAAGCCATCAGAGAAACAAGGACCGGGAGGCAGACCGGATCTCCAGGGTAGAGCAGGACCTAGCTGATCTGAAGAACCCCATGCATGAAATTAGCCAAAGGCCGCCGTCGTCAACTCACCCGCGGTCTGATGATCCTGCATTGGATCTTAGCCAACGGAGAAGCAGCGTGGCTTCCACGGAGGTCCGTGCTGATGATCAAGCACTGCTGGATGATGCCCCGGCTCCTCACTACCCCGTGGATGATGTCAGATAGATGGCACAATGTGAGCTACATCAGCCAATGAACAACCTATCCTTCAAGGTGGCGATCGGCACTGCTTTACCTTGTCTACCTAGAGAACTCCACCATTCACTTCCGATTCCACCAGGCTATGCTCGTGTCACGGTGGATGACATAGTGGAGGATTTTGCGGACCTAGAGATTGAAATCGCTACGCCTGAAGGCCTTACGAAACTAGGAGATGTCAAGCGCAACATCATTCTATGGAATAAGAAGTACATCAAGTTTCTAGGCTCGGCGCCAAGGCCACCGACTCCAAGGAATCCAAATCCACCCCGCATCGAATATCGTCAACCTCCAAGTCCACCCCAACCCGATTATCGCCAACCTCCAAGTCCACCCCAACCCGATTATCGCCAACCTCCAAGTCTACCCCGCCCCGCTGACGATCGCCGCAGCAGGAGTACATCAACTCGATCTCCGCCTCCGCCTCCGTGCAATACTACTACCTCGTCGAAGAAACGGAAGTTCGACGGTCCCCCGTGCCCCACATCGAAGAAAGGTCAAACGCCGAAGATAGTCGATATCCCGCCGGATCTTCCAAAGAGACCTTATGACAAGACCGATGAGGAAACTAACGCGGATGTGGCTGCCCAAGTTAAGCCGCATTTTGGACCCAAAAAGCCTGAGCCAAAGCCGGTATATAACAAAAAAAACCAAAAAGTGGGCTAAGTCCTTTCTTGAGCAACCTTCCCAGATATCGATGAATCTGGAATCAGACTATGACCGGGAGATTATTAAGCAAGCACAGAAGAAAAAAATCACAAGTGCAAAAAGCGGGAAGCAAGTTGCCTAGCTCAGAGCACAGAAGAATCAATCGATCGCCCCGCTCAAAGTCATTTCAGACCTCGACAAGGCCTTCAGAGCTGAAATGGATATGGACATGCAAATAATGGACCCTAGAGCCCGTAATAGTGCTGCACTTATGGGAATCACTGTATCGCAGGCCAAAGCACTTGCTAACGAAGCAGATATGTCTCTTGGTCAATATTTAGGCTATGAAGATACGCCAGTGGGCCAGATAGTACGACAGTATGTCCAAGGGGCGCCTCTAGTCAGTAATGAGGAGCTCACGCGTCTATCCACACATATGCGAAATCTGCACAAATGATACATGTCGCAAGCACAAAAAAGCATCAGAAAGATTGGTTTCCGGTGGACGTTAGAACGGAGCATCACTTCAAACCATACTCGATACAGGTTCAAATGATCGAACTGTTTCAGTTATACAACCAGCGCGCCCTCGACAAATCTATCATTGGTTGCTACTGTCTGTAAGTTATTTATTTCTATAATTAAGTTTGTAGCTTTAGCTCGTTCATTGCATTTAATATATTATCCTAACTATATATATCCTTTTGTATGATGATATTATATTCTGCAGAATGAAGATGCTTGAATGCAAAAGAGCTAGAAGATACGACATTGGGTTCATTGACCCATATATCATTAATGAATATACGTTAAATAATCACCCCAAAGACGTGGAGGAAGACCTGTCCAGGTTCTTAACCGAGAATAATTTTTTTAAGGAAATACTATTTCCTTACAACTTCAAGTGAGTGTTTATATCTTGTACACATTTTATTTTTGCTTACTCGATGAGCTATATATGCATGTATGCTTATGTAAACGTCCGCAGATTCCACTGGATCTTGCTAAACATTCAAGTTGACAACTCCCTAGTTGAATTCCATGACTCATTAAGTTGGGACCAAGAGAACTGGAGCGACATGAAAGCAATGCTCCATAAATAATTTCAATCATTATCGCACTATATCGTCCTCTTTCATTTATTTCCTGATATCAAGTAACTAATAACTCCTTTGTTCATTTTCTTTGCCGAGCAGGTGTTGGACACGGTTCAGACAGAAAATACCAGGTCCATTCAAAGAGGAGCTAACTTATAAAATGGCGAAGAGTTTACAGCAGCCACCGGGAACGCATTTATGTGGATACTACGTCTGCGAGTACATCCGAGAGTTGACCAGTGAGCGGAAAGTTGACTCACATTATATTTATGATTTACGGGAGAAACTATAGACAGACCAACGCATAAGAGCAATTCAAGAGGAGCCGGCGGGATTTATGATGAAGGAAGTCCTTGATGTACATGGAGAGCATTATGCGGATGATGTGGAACTCGATTTTCCTTAGTCATCTCCATGTAGCTCATATGATATATATATTCATCAATGACCATGTAATTTCAAAACATTTCTTCCTTTTGATATGATTGATTATATGTATGCTTGCAAAGGATCGATTAATTATATAAATGCATCGACGTGTAGTGTGTATGTAGTAGCGTATAATATGTATACTGAAATATATGTTTGTTATAGTGAAACACAAAACAAAAAAGGAACAAAATGGCAAAAAAAAAGGAAATACACAATCTCTGCCACGGCAGGAAACCTTTTAGTCCCGGGTGGTGTTACAGCCCGGGACTAGAGGGTTTCCGCCCCTTGCGGCGCTGAAACAGCCACGTCGCTGTTATCAGTCGCGGGCCGTTGCGAGCCGGGACTAGAGGGGGGGCCTCTAGTCCCGTTTTCGCAGTCCCGGGCCCAAAACCGGAACTAGAGCCCATTGCAGCCCGGGACTGGAGGCCATTTTTCCACCAGTGTAGTACATGCAACTCAATCATCTCAACGTACGATTTAATTTTCTCTGCTAAGCTGGTCGGGTTCCTCGTGCCTTCTCCTTTGCGAATCCCATTGCGAGCATCCCATAGGTGCTACACAACAACAGCCAGCAGAATCTGTTCGATTTCCCGTGATCTTCCCTGGAAATCGAAGACCCAATCTTTTGGACTGGTAAATCCCTTCCTCTTCAGTTGGATAGGGTATCCCTAGAAATCGAAGACCCAATATTTTGGACTGGTAAATCCCTTCCTCTTCAGTTGGACATGGTATGATTTTTTCAGCTCTCGCCACACTTCATGTGCATACTGACAGAACATAAAAACATGCTCGACTCGCTCCTCTTGACAGCAGAACACGCACACATCCATACACGGAATATGGCGGCGGCAAAGCTCGTGAGCAGTAGGCAGACAATCATGGATGAAGCTCCACAGTGTAATCACCATCTTACCAGGTGCTTTAATTCTCCATAGCTTCCTCCAGCATTTGATTTCCTCAGGTGTCTTAGACACAAGGCCACGCCCAGGGCTACTCATGGACTGAATAAACTCCTGCATCCTTGCTAAGTTATAGCCTGACCGAACTGTGTAGTCCCTAGTTTTAGAGAAAGGTAAGGAAGCAAAATCTTCGCCCCCGCGCCTGCTAACTGGCAACTGTAGAATACTTGCGGCAACCTCCTCATTAAATATGGTTCTCACGACCTCCTAATCCCATTGTCCTGTTTCATTATTCATCAGGGAATCCACCATTGCTCCTTCAGGGACAGGTACCAATGCTTTGATCAGAAAAGGGTGAACACCAGGGATCCAGTTATCAGTCAACATTCTGGTCTTGCGACCATCTCCGATACCCCACCTTAAACCTCGTTGTAATAGCTCTTTGCCAAACAGAATGCTACGCGAGGTGTAAGAGGCAGAGCGTGGTGTAGTGGCCTCCCAAAAATCACAGTCAGGGAAGTAACGACCCTTGAGCACTCGTGCACACAAATACGAAGGTATAGTCATCAGACGCCAGCATTGTCGGGCGACCATCGCTTGGTTAAAAGGAACCATGTCGCAAAAGCCGATCCAGACAAGAGATTTGGGAGCCGATAACCACTCCCATGATCGCCAATGCATCTTCTTGCGATCCTCCTCCTTACCCCACCAATGGTCTGCTATGGCTCTTCTCATCTGCTCACAGTTTGCCACTGGAACTTGGAAACAGCTCATGATGTGGGTAGGGATGGCTTGGATAACCGCTTTAATGAATGTCTCCTTTCCCTTCCGAGACAGAGGTCGATCAAGCTGGCCATTCAGTCTCTGCCACACTATCTGATGGAGGAAACTGAATGTAGCTGTAGGGGATCGTCCCACTTCCGTTGGCATAACAAGATAAGACTCTTGGAGTGCTTCATTGTGTACCCCTAATTGATTCATGACCTCTTTCTTGACCGCCACATCACAGTGGGATCCAAAGAAAATCGACGACTTGTCATGGTTGATCCTCTGACCTGACCCTTCACAGAACAACGTCACTGTGTCATTAAGGGCTGTGACACTCCTCTTGTCACATCGTGCAAAGAAGATACTATCATCCGCGAAAAGAAGATGGGAGACCGGAGGGCCGAGGCGGCCGTTCCGAATCCCTTTGAGATCCCCTCTATCCTCACAAACACCAAGTGAGAAGTATAAATCCTGAGTACAGAGGAGGAATAGGTAGGGGATAATCGGATCCCCTTGTCAAATGCCTCTTGAGGGAACAACAGGTTTTGTGAGTTCGCTGTTGACCCTAACTGCATATTGAACTGTTGTTACACGGCGCATGACCGTTGAAATCCAAGGAGTCGCAAAGCCCATCTTCATAAGGAAGCCAACCAAGTAGTTCCATTCCACCCTATCGTAGGCCTTCATCATGTCGATTTTCAGAGCAAAATAGGGTAGCTTAGCATGTTGCTTCCTGATTGTATGCAAACACTCATATGCTACCAGGGCATTGTCCGTGATCAGTCTGCTCGAGACAAAAGCACTTTGATGCTATGATATAAGATCTGGCAAGAGAAGTTTTAGTCTGTTTGCAAGTACTTTAGAAGCAATTTTGTATAAAAAATTGCAGAGGCTAATTGGACGGAAGTTTCTGAGATGTTAAAGATGCTGCACGTTGGAGCACTAGTGGAAACGAGGCCTTTTGTTGAGCCTGGAAATGGGCTTTAACACCGGTTCTTCTATGAACCGGTGTTAAAGGAGGGGCCCGTACCAGCGTGGCCCGTGTAGCAAAAAGGATCCCCCCTTTAACACCGGTTTGTGGCACGAACCGGTGTTAAAGGCCCCTGCACCAGTGGCCCGCGCAGCCCCCCTTTAACATCGGTTCGTGGCTTGAACCGGTGTTAAAGGGGGGGGCTATATAAGACACCGCAACCCACACCCCACTCTTCCATTTTTTTCACTATCTCATTTTGGATCCTAGCAAGAGGGTGTGAAGTGTGCTAGTTTGTGTTTTTTCGTATGCACAAGGGTGTTCGATGAAATGCTCGAGAGCTCAAAATAAGTTTTCTCGTTGCTCTTTCCTTCTCGGTCGAGGTCGACAACTATCCTTTCATGTGCCATTGATGTACTATATATAAATGGTCATCTCCCTATTATTTTTTGATATATACTATATATTAATGCAGATGAATCGGCAATGGATGTACGGTGACCTCCGCACTTCCGAGTACATTACGGGCCTAGAAAATTTCATCGTTGTGGCTAATGCAAACCGTGGTCACAATGGTTTTATGTGCTGTCCGTGTGTTTACTGTCAGAACAAGAAAGATTACTCAAATACCAGAACCATTCACGCCCACCTGCTTCGATCCGGTTTCATGCCCAGCTATAATTGTTGGACCAAGCACGGAGAAAAAGGGGTTGTGATGGAAGACAACGAAGAAGAAGAGGATGATGACAACTATCATAATATGTATCCTGAATATGATGATACTGCAACGAGTGTAGATAATGAAGATCAAGAGGCAGCAGATGGGCCTGCTGATGACGATCTTGGTCGGGCCATTACTGTTGCAAAGGAAGAATGTGAAACTGAAAAGGAGAAGGAGAAGCTGGAGCAGATGTTAAAGGATCACAAAACATTGTTGTACCCAACTTGCGAAGATGGCCATAAAAATCTAGGTACCACACTGGATTTGCTGCAATGGAAGGCAGAGAACGGTGTGACTGACAACGCATTTTCAAAGTTATTGGTAAAAATGAAGAATCTTCTTCCAAGAAATAATGAGTTTCCCGACAGTACATACCAAGCAAAGAAGGTTGTCTGCCCTCTAGGATTAGACGTGCAGAAGATACATGCCTGCATTAATGACTACATCCTCTACCGCGGTGAGAAGTACGAGAATTTGGATGCATTCCCGATATGCACTGAACTGTTGTATAAGATCAGACGAGACGATCCTGGCGATGTTGAGGGCGAGGCCTCTAGGAAGAAGGTTCCTGCCAAGGTTATGTGGTATGCTCCTATAATACCACGGTTAAAACGTCTCTTCAGAAATAAAGAGCATGCCAAGTTGCTGCGATGGCACATGGAAGACCGTAAAAAAGAGGCGATGTTGAGACACCCCGCTGATGGGTCACAGTGGAGAAAAGTCGAGCGAGAGTACCCGGCCTTCGCACGTGACGCAAGGAACTTAAGGTTTGGTCTAAGTACAGATGGCATGAATCCTTTTGGTGAGCAGAGCTGAAGTCACAGCACCTGGCCTGTGACTCTATGTATCTATAACCTTCCTCCTTGGTTGTGTATGAAGAGGAAGTTCATTATGATGCCAGTGCTCATGCAAGGACCGAGGCAACCCGGCAATGACTTTGATGTGTACCTAAGGCTATTAGTTGAAGAACTTTTACAGATGTGGGCCAAACCAGGTGTACGTATGTGGGATGAGCACAAAGGGGAGCCATTTTACCTATGATCATTGCTTTCCGTAACCATCAATGATTGGCCTGCTCTTAGTAACATTTCAGGGCAAACAAACAAGGGATACAATGCATGCACACACTGTTTAGATGAGACTGAAAGTGTATATTTGGATAAATGTAAGAAGGTTGTGTACCTAGGGTATGTCGATTTCTTCCGAACCTGCATCCAGTAAGAAAGAAAGGCAAGCATTTCAAACGTCTGGCAGAACCCCGGAGGAAGCCTGTCCTCCATACCGGTGAGGAGGTATTTGGTATGGTCAAGGACCTAGAAGTAATCTTTGGAAAAGGTCCTGGCAGTCTATCTGTTCCGAATGACGATGCCGGACACGCGCCCATGTGGAAGAAGCAATCTATATTTTGGGACCTACCCTATTGGAAAGTCTTAGAGGTCCGCTCTTCAATCGACGTGATGCACGTGGCGAAGAATGTTTGCGTGAACCTGCTATGCTTCCTAGGAGTGTATGGGAAGACAAAAGATACACCGGAAGCACGGCAGGACCAGCAATGTCTGAAAGACCCTAAAGAGCCTATGCATCCTGAGAACGAGAAGGGTAAACGATGCCACTTAACTCCTGCCAGCTATGCTCTTACCAAAGCAGAGAAGGAAATCTTTTTTGAATGCCTAAGCAGTATCAAGGTCCCGTCTGGCTTCTCGTCGAATATAAAGGGAATAATAAATATGGCAGAGAAAAAATTCCAAAACCTGAAGTCTCATGACTTCCACGTGATTATGACACAATTGCTTCCGATTGCATTGAGGGGGCTTCTACCTTAAAATGTTCGAGTACCCATTGTGAAGCTATGTGCATTCCTCAATGCAATATCTCAGAAGGTAATCGATCCAGAAAGCCTACCAGGGTTACAGACAGATGTGGCCCAATGTCTTGTCAGCTTTGAGTTGGTGTTCCCACCATCCTTCTTCAATATTATGATGCATCTCCTGGTTCACCTAGTAGAAGAGATTTCCATTCTCGGTCCTGTATTTCTACATAATATGTTCCCCTTTGAGAGGTACATGGGAGTCTTAAAGAAATATGTTCATAACCGTGCTAGGCCAGAAGGAAACATCTCCAAGGGCTATGTAACAGAGGAGGTCATTGAGTTCTGTGTTGATTTTATTCCTGACCTTAAGACGATTGGTGTTCCAGAATCACGACATGAGGGGAGACTGCGTGGAAAAGGCACCCTAGGATGTAAAGCAATGATATGTAGGGACGGGCATTCTCTCAATCAAGCACACTACACGGTTTTACAAAGATCTATCTTGGTTGCCCCGTATATCAATGAACACAAGAATTTAATACGCCTCAAACACCCGGGACAGTCTGATGAATGGATTATAAGTGAACACATGGCGAGTTTTGGCGGCTGGCTGCAAAGACTTCTCACGAATAACACCACTGTTGGGGATCAGCTGTACTTGTTGGCTAGGACACCATCTTCGACTGTATGTACTTTCCAAGGGTACGAGATAAATGGGAATACATTTTACACGATAGGCCAAGATAAAAAGAGCACCAACCAAAATAGTGGTGTCCGCTTCGATGCAGCAGAAGACAATGGGCAAAAGACCACGTATTATGGGTTCATAGAGGAGATATGGGAACTTGACTATGGACCTAATTTTAAGGTCTCCTTGTTTCGATGCAAATGGGTCAAGCTAACAGGAGGAGGGGTTGAGGTAGACAAGAAGTACGGAATGACAACGGTGGATCTCAACAATCTTATGAAGGTAGTCAAGAACTTAGACGAACCATTCGTCTTAGCCAATGATGTGGCTCAGGTTTTCTATGTGAAGGACATGTCTACCAAACCGAAAAAAAGAAAAAATAAGCAAACAGATACATCACACGATGAGCCAAAGCGTCACATAGTTCTTTCAGGGAAAAGAAACATCGTGGGAGTGGAGGATAAGACAGACATGTCAGAAGATTATAATAAGTATGATGAAATTCCGCCCTTTAGAGTGAAGACTGACCCAACCATCCTGTTAAACGGTGTTGATACTCCATGGTTACGGCCGACGCGATCATAAGATTGACTATATGTATTAATTGAGCCATTTTTGGCACACATATGTATCTCAACATGGAAATCAATGTCATATTTCTTCTGTTAATAGTATATGTATTAAATGAGCCATTTTTCTTCCTTCTATTTCTTCCCTCCATTTTTCTTCCCGCCATTTTTCTTCCTGCCATTTTTTCCCGCCATTTTTCTTCCCGCCAGTTCTTCCCTCCAGTTCTTCCCGCCAGTTCTTCACTATATATATGTAGGGTTGGCCTCCATTGTCATTGCACATCTCTAGACTCATATCTGCAACCTCATCACTCTTTCCCATGGCTTCCACCGTAGCACTAACCCCCAGGGAGGCGGAGGCGCTTTGCGCCTCGAACTACCCCTGCCCGCCGGGCTACCGTGTCCCCGTCGGTTGGATGCTGAACGTCGGAGGCATGCCGGTTCCTCCTATCCCTCTAGGTGTGGTGTGCCAGATGGCCATCACGAACCACTACTACTTCAAGCTCACGCCAGAGCAGCGGAGGAATCCCAGATGGCATCCCGAGTATTTCCCTACTTGGGAAGCCTTCTTCGTGGATCGGCTTGAGAGGGCGCTCGCCAGGCACGAGGAGGACGGCCCACCTCCTCCGAACTTCAATGAGGCCGGCCGTCGGCTCTGGTGGCACGGTCGGACTCTCCAGAGCGTCATGGCCTATGACACTGCCGCTGACTCTAACCCCCGTCTGCGCTACCCTCAAGTCCAGCCCACGCATACTCAGCCTTCAAGGTTTAATTACGGCGACCCCGACGACGACAGCGATGACGGCGGCGGCGAGTACGATGACTACAGTGGCGAGTATTACAGGTGTAGGAAGGAGCATGACTGAATCACTCCAACATTCTGAAACAAGTTCGGCCGATTGTTACTTAATCTGGCCAAGTATCTTAATTTTCAGTTCTTTTATGTATCTTAATTTTCAGTCGTGCTTTATGTAACTTACTATTAGTTGCATTTTTAGGTTCACAATATGCTATTTTATCAAAAATCCAATGCAAGTTGAGCGAGGCTTGGCCCCGAGCTAAGAATCTTCATGCCCGTTGTTCGACAAAGTTTGACGATAGTTTAAAACGGGGATAAAAAATAAAATAAAGATCGAAACAGTGCAAAACCTTCACGTGGTGTTATATTATGTGACATAGTTAGAAGGAAAAATCTCAAACTAGGTATATTGATTATGTCTCAAAAAAACCTTCACAAAATGACCTATCTCATTCGAGGTTTCTTGGCTTTCGGGTCAAATGACCAATGTTATGGCTAGAATCAAGGCATAGTTTGTGATAATATGGCCATATTGTGCATACATGTGCATCATGACATGGCAAACAATGTTGAAAGAGGATGTTTTCCTTTTTATTGCACCAAAAAGGCATTTTCCATTTTCCGAGCATAAAAAACGGACGGTTTTGTGAAGCAACCACCAAATGGCTAATTCAAAAAACCACCACCACATTTTACAAAAATACTAGACCACCTTATATGGACAATGTACCAACAGGGGGATCTGAAACCTTTCCGTCCACCTCTGGTGAAAAAGACAAATTCCTGCCGAATCGGTAGGAAGTGGGTCAGATATGAACTACAGGTACATGATACGATGCTCATGATTTCTTACAAAAATCATTTTTAGGTTCACAATATGCTATTTTATCAAAAATCCAATGCAAGTTGAGCAAGGCTTGGCCCCGAGCTAAGAATCTTCATGCCCGTTGTTCGACAAAGTTTGACGATAGTTTAAAACGGGGATAAAAAAATAAAAAAAGATCGCAACAGTGCGAAACCTTCGCGTGGTGTTATATTATGTGACATAGTTAGAAGGAAAAATCTCAAACTTGGTACATTGATTATGTCTCAAAAAAACCTTCACAAAATGACCCATCTCATTCGAGGTTTCTTGGCTTTCGGGTCAAATGACCAATGTTATGGCTAGAATCAAGGCATAGTTTGTGATAATATGGCCATATTGTGCATACATGTGCATCATGGCATGGCAAACAATGTTGCAAGAGGAAGTTTTTCTTTTTTATCGCACGAAAAAAGTATTTTCCATTTTCCGAACATAAAAAACGGACGGTTTTGTGAAGCAACCAACAAATGGCTAATTCAAAAAACCACCACCACATTTTACAAAAATACTAGACCACCTTATATGGACAATGTACCAACAGGGGGATCTGAAACCTTTCCGTCCACCTCTAGTGAAAAAGACAAATTCCTGCCAAATCGGTAGGAAGTGGGTCAGATATGAACTACAGGTACATGATACGATGCTCATGATTTTTTACAAAAACGGGGGTCGTCCACCAGTCGTCGCCCCCCGTCGCTCGGATCCGCCGCCAGTCAACGCCCCCCGCCGCGCCAGCAGGGTCCACCACCGCGCTCGCCCGCGCGCGTCGGCCGCCACACTCGTCGTCGCCGCTCGGATCCACCGCCGCCAGAGTCGTCGTCGCCCCCCCCCCCCCCCCCCCCCCGTCGCTCGGATCCGCCGCCAGTCGACGCCCCCGCCGCGCTAGCACGGTCCGCAACCGCGCTCGCCCGCGCGCGTCGACCGCCACCCCCGTCGTCGCCGCTCGGATGCACCGCCGCCAGAGTCGTTGCCGCCGCTCGGATCCACCGCCGCCAACCCCGTCCACCGCCGCTCGGACCCTGTTCGAGTTTGCCGCCACCGGCGGTGAGCTCTCTGTTATTGGATATGAATATGGGATATTGGATATTGGATATTGGATAAATGTTATTTGTGTGTATATTGGATAAATGTTGCATATATGTATATATATATTGTTGTGTATAAATAATTTTATTTGTGTGTAATTTTATCCTAATATGTATATAAATGTTGCATATATGCATATATGTATATATATTGTTGCATATAAATATCCTAATATATATTGGATTGAATAATTTTATTTGTGTGTATGAACAAAAAAAGGATTATTAGGAAAGTGTATATATATGTATATATAAGAAAGTATATGTATATATATTGTTGCGTTTGAACAAAAATAAAGGGTATGTATATTTTTTTGTATGAACAAAAGAATGGATTATTAAGAAAGTGTATGTATTATAGTTTCTTTATTTTCTTTATATAGGTCATTTTCCTATTAATATTTTGTAGAGGATTTTGTTATGAATTTGATTTACCTATATAAACCATAACTTATTAAAGGATGTATTACTATTAATTCATGAGATTTGATTCTTAATTAATAACTTATAATATTAAAGAAATTTTATGGTGATCCTTCATTATTATATGACACATAAAGTTCTAAGGAATTAAGATGGTTAATATTATTCCCATGAGCTTAAGTGATATCAAGATAAATAGTTTGTTCTAACTTGCATAGAAGTTAGGGTTTAAAATTATAAATGTCTACCATGATCTTACTCTAGAATATTTATTATGAATCCAAGTCCACTTGAATGTTTACTCTCTTACTCTAGATAATATTATTGTTTTAGAAACTATGGATCCACTTAGTAGAAGCCTTGAAGACGAAAAAATAATGGAGAACATTATGCATGAGGACACCTCACAATATCTGAACTTGGAGGGACATGATGACAGCTCAAGTAGTCATGGAGAAGATGAAGACTCCGGTGAACGCAATTTAGTGGTTACAAAGTCCGGCGAGGTATATGCATTGATTAAGCCTCTGCTGACTTACACCAACAATCTTCTTCTACATGTATTAATTAACGCTTCTTTCTTCTTTTAGCCCTCTGGATCGACCAGCCAGCAACAATCTTCTTCTACGAAAAAGAGCAAGCGAGGCGCGAGCCATCGGTTGAAAGATCGTGCAAAGTTCACGATCGAAGCAGTCCGTGTTGATGGCAGGCCGATGGAGCCCAAGAAGGCCACAGACAAATTTGAACGTCAGGCTGGAGTTCTTGTTAGGGACCAAATCCTAATCATAATTGAATATTGGAATAAGCCAAAGAAGGGCGACGGTACCTTTGTCGATGAAAGATCCAAAGAAACGCTTTGGAATTCGTTGTTGGTAAATTTCACCCTTCCGCCAGAGGAGGATGAAAACAAACCGGTTATAAAGGAAAAGGTCAAAGAGTGGACTCTAAAGAAGATGGCTGACGCTTTCCGCAACTGGAAGACAAAATTGAACAAATTTGTCAAAGCTCGCGAGACTCTAGATTTCGAAGACGCATATTATGCGAAGATAAGACCTCACTGGCCCGAATTTGTGGCATATAAGGAAGGTGCTATAGCTAAAAAGAGGTCAGAAACCAATACGCTAAATGCCCAGAAGAAGGAATATCACCAGAGGACGGGGTCAGGTGGCTACATATCTCAGAGGCCTAAGTGGGAGGAAGCTGAGAAGGCCCTGCGCGCTAGAGGGATCACACCCCAGACACATGGGTGGGACGTACGTGCAAAGACTTGGTTCTATGGAATCGGGGCAAGGATGGACCCAGAAACATGATTGTGTATCTTCCCAACCCTCCTTGCCAAACCCTTCACTAAACTCATCACGGCATACGAGGAAACAGCCGCCAGGACCTTTCATCCCGACAGAGAGAATGACCAGCTCACACGCGCCATCGGTAAAAAAGAACACCCTGGACATGCACGAGACACAGGGGGTATGACGTGGAAGGATGGGTTTGCCGAGTGGGGCGACTCTTACAGATGGCGCGGCAGAAAGAAAAAAGAGCGTACAGAGCGGATGACACAGATATAACATGCACTTGTGGCGCTGCAGGCGCAAGTGAATGCACAATTGAGCCATCAAGCTACCGGCCCATCTCAGTGGCACGAAGTGCCTACATTGGAAGCTGCCGGTGGCCCAGACTCTGCGCGGAAAAGCAGCGTGGCTTCCACGGAGAACGTGCAGCCCACGCTTGAAATGGCGGGTCCTCGGTACCCCATGGATGAGATCACGGAGAGAGAACACGCTGAGCTGCATGTGAGATTAATGGGCTTATCCATTAAGGTGGCTGTCGGCTATGCCTTACCTCCTGTAGCTGGTGGAACTTACCACTGCCGACCGATTCCAGATGGCTATGCTATTGTCGGGGTGGATGAGGTTGTGAAGGAATATGAGGAAGCACAACTTGACCATGCTACAGGTGAAGGGGAAACTCAACTCAAATTTGCAGTGAAAACAACCATTCTTTGGAAGAAGGAACACATCGTGCTTCCAAATTGGAGGCCACTGGCACCCCCGCCGTCTCCGCATCGTCAGCAGTCTGAGGCGCTTCAGCCATCTCCTACGCGGCAGCCATCTCCAGCGCTTCAGCCATCTCCTGCGCGACAGCCATCTCCGGCGCGCCAGCCATCTCCTGCCCGTTAGCCATCTCCGGCGCTTTAGCCATCTCCTCAGCGTAAGCGGAAGAGCACTGCCACGAAGAGAATCGCTAGCACTGCCACAAAGAAATCCGCAGGAAACCGTACGCCAAAGAGTTCAAAAAACTACGTCCCGCAGCGTTCCGCCAAGCCATTGTCGGTTTTACCGCGGAATCACAGCGACGAGGAGGCCAATAGGATCTCGGAAGAAGAGGTCAAGAAATTCTTTGCACCTAGATGGGCCGAGCCAAAGGAGAAAATATATCCGGAGGTGGTGGAGAAGTTTTACAAAAATCTTTTGAAACCTGAAACCCCACTTGTGCCGGACTATGAGCGCCAGATTTTGAAGGGGGGTGCAAGGCGCCGTAGGGAGACTGAAAGTAGCAGTCGTGCGACACCCCAGAAAACAGTTCCCATGCTTGGAGAGCAGGAAAACCAATCATGCGCCCCGCTCCAAGTGTTCTACACACGGGACGCTCCTCCCGTAAATGATTACGAGGCAGAGCTACAAAGAAAGGCCAATGAGATGGGGATGACTTACATTGCATACTTGAACATCATGGGAGACAACTAGCCCAAATGCGATGCCAACCCCATACAACCATGGAAGTATGGGAAGAATCTCGTCAAGAAAGAGGAGCTCAACAATCTACCAACAAAGATGCGAAGATTGCACAAGTGGTACCTTGATTTCTGCAAGACGAGAAAGGAAGAATGGATCACGGTGCATATAAGAGATCAGATTTTCTTGTGCGGAGACAACGAGATCGACTTCAACATTCAAGACTTGCATTTTCTATTCAATCAGAAGGAACTCGACAAAGCTGCCATCAGCCTTTATTGTGTGTAAGTACTATTTCTGTAATTTCTATCTCATCTCATTCACTTCATTAATTGCATGTATATATATATGCTCACCATATATGTGTATACTATTATACAGGAAAAAGGTTATGGAATGCATGAAAGGAGACCCTTTTGACATTGGGTTCGTTGACCCAAATAGAGTTCATGAAGAAGTGGTAAGAACCAAATCCAGGCAAACAGAAGATTACTTGCTAAGGTCTTTACTGAGACAACAAACCAAAAGGGAAATACTATTGCCTTACAACTTCTCGTGAGTACAGTTACCCTCTCTTGTACACATTCTATTTCGGCTTACTCGATGTTAAGTGTTACTGATGATGAGTTATGCGTGCGTAGGTTCCACTTTATTCTGCTAGTCATTCAACCCGGCTCAGGAAAAGTCCTTGTCATGGACTCGTTATGAAAAGAAAAAGAGCTATGGGCAGACTTTAGAGAGATGCTCTAGAGGTAATTTCAATCATATTATCACACTAGATCGGCAACTTTCGTGACAACAAGTAATTAATTACTCCTTTATCCATTTTCTTTGACGGACAAGGTTTGGAAAAGGTTCACGGGCAGGGCCGTGGGTGAATGGTCACAAGAACTAAAATTTGTAGACCAAAATGTAAGTAATACTAGCTAGCTAGGTCTGCGTATCTCTTTGATTCTGCTTCCAATTCCATTATATCATGCTTTATTGATTATTATTTTGATTGAACTCTCTATTCTCGTAAAGTGCGCGCATCAGGGACACGGAATAACTTATGTGGGTACTATGTTTGCGAGTTCATTCGCAACACGATATGTGCGACGGGCCAAGCCGCACTAGAACAACTTAGAGTAAGTAAACAAAGTACACAACATTATTTTATTACCATCAATTGTGTTGAGTTTTATTCTTATATATATATTGACCCCATTCTTCATATATATTCAGATCGAACGGATGCGGGACCAACTCCTACCATTTGACCACATACGAGCCATTCAAGAGGAATTGGTGGGGTTCATACTTGATGAGGTCGTCACGCCTGGCGGAGAACTCTTTAGATATCCACCAAAATAAACGTTGTATATATGCTTGAACGTGTTTGTCTTGTACTTGATGCTTCAACGTTTACGGAGAATACCACACAATGACGATGTTGTGTATAATAATAGTTGCTTAATTATTCATGTACTCGTATGTACCGAAGACGATGTATGTGTATACCGCTCCCGATCGATTGCCCCTCCCCCCTCCCCGTCCCCGCCGCGCCGCAGAAATATGCCCAGAACGGGGCAGGGGCAGAACTCTGCCGCGGCAGAGATTTAGGCCGTTTTCCTGCCGCGGCAGAAAACCTTTAACACCGGTTCGTGTTACGAACCGGTGTTAAAGGGGGGGCCTGAGCGCTGCGCCAGCCCCACGTGCGCCACCCTTTAACACCGGTTCGTATAAGAACCGGTGTTAAAGGGGGGGCCTAACACCGAACCCTCAACAGCGGTTCTACAACCGCTGTTAGAGGGCCCTCCAAACCAGTGTTAGAGGGGGGGGTGCACTAGTGGGGATAAGGACGAAACTAGTTTTCGCCCTAGAAACGTTGAGTTTCTCACTCGCGTTTCCAGGCGAGTTCTCGCGTTTGGCTAAAATTTAACTAAATTCGGCAAACTTTGGGCGAATATGGACGAATATAAGCCGTTTTGGGCGAACTTTGGGCGAATATGGTCGATTTGGACGAACTTTGGGCTAATATGGGCGAATACGAGCGAACTTTGCGCGAATATGGTCGATATGGACGAACTTTGGGCGAATATGGTCGATATGGGCGAATATGGACGAACTTTGGGCGAATATGAGCAAACTTTGGAGGAATATGGGTGAACTTAATTTGGATAAACTTTGGATGAATATGGGCGAATATATGCTGACTGGGCGGGTCCACTCGCCGATTGTTTTTTTTTCCGCCGAATTCGCTCCGTCCGGCGTTTCAGAGCGTTCCTAGGATCCTGAGAATGGTCTGGGAAGCCCGGACCAAAGTTGGCCCAAATCCGGACGAAACCAGGTTCCTGGGAATGTGACTGGGCGAAATTTTGGCGTCCAGACCTAAAATTCACCCTAGGATCGGCATTCTCAGAACGTGAGTGGAGATGATCTAATTGTCTATCCATTTTTTCAACTTGTTTTGTATGTTTGTCCTAATTGTGTGGTCCCACGGATAAGGCATGACGATTGTGTGTCTTGGTCTGCCGGCTCCAGTTCTAAGATGAGTGTGAGATTATTTTGATGTGTTTGAATAGTTATTTCAGATGTCTACAAGTTTCTCGTTCTATTAGGACAAAGAAAATCCATAAATTCTATTGTGGAAGGGCACAACCAGAACAAGTAGATCGATGTTGTTATTGGCATGCAGTTGTAGCACAGTTATAATCTTGAGCGAAAAAAATAAACTTCCTTTTTAACAAATCTTCTATTGAGTCTAGAATGCAGAAGTAACCAGAAAAATATTTTGTGTTTGGGCCTATAGGAACTATTGCAATAACAAACAAAGTGAGGTGGTGCAGGTCTGGACCCAATTAGATCCTTCTAAGCCTACCGAGAGGAATAAAAATGTGATACCCAAACAAAGTGATGAGGTGGTTTCTATTTTTTCCTTGGCTCTGCCACTGGTCCCAAGTTAGTACGTGACGGCTACAAGACGCTCAAGCTCGACATCCCTCAGCATAATTTTGAGACCAGAACCCGGCGGTGATCGAGTCCTAGTTCTAATAGAGTTAGATAGCTTGGCCGAAGGTATAGTTTGTTAGCTAGCTTTGTTTGTGTGGAAGTCGGACTGGAATAAGGTGTCGGGTCGGCTGTTCGTTCTTGGACTATATATATATATGCGCGTCAGCTTTGTAATCGTGAAAACCACCATGGCCGACCTAGGCGACCCCATCCTGCCCTACCCCGACGGAGCCGACGACGACGACCCTGAGGGTGAGGCGACGACGGCGGAGGAGGACGAGGAGAGCACGCTGTGCTTCTTCTTGGCCAAAACGTCCATGGCCCTAGTGTGGACAGCACTCTTCGTGCTCTTATGCAATTCTGCCGCGCCCACCCGGTGATCATGGGCTTCCGGGCGCTGGGCATCGCCGCCTACGCGGTTGCAGTCGCGGGTATCTGCATTGGAGTCCTATGTATCACAGTAGATCTCATCCCTAACTTCTTCTGCGGGAATTGCAATGATGATGAGTAATTCTTGGTATATCTATACATTGTACTGCCTCCTCTCTCTATTTTGGGGACAATAATAGGAGTAGTTTTCCTCAATGTTTGAGTTTAAGCAAACCTGTCCTAGGAGGTCGCATCGCATTGATTGGTTCGTGCTCGACCATACCTGTTCGTACTGGATTTCACAAAAACTAATATGTATCCAATAAAAAGTCATAGTATTTCTTTTTTGTTTGTGATTGAGTATCAAATACAAAAATCAAAATGCAGTGGTGGTGAAGGTGTCATGGAGCTCAGCTACACGACATCCTCTCTAACTCACTAGGTCGACCATGCGCGACAAGGGATTCTCCGAGAGCAGTTGTAGGTGTCGCTTTCTCGCTGTTGGAATTTGGTAAGTTTTGAGCTATTGTTTTATTAGACAAATTCTAAAATTCTCTTTAGCTCATGGCAGCATATGACTATGCTAATGATGCTAAAGTTTAGTCCCATAGTGAAAGGGAAGTTGGACCACCTTATACAGTAGAGTATTCCACCACTCACTAAGATGTGAGAAGGAGAGAAGCCCTGGCGCATTCCTCCGACGCCGCCCGCCTCGCCACGACGCGCGCGGGCGGGTTACGGGTTACGGCAATCTAGCCGAGCTTTATTTTGCTGTTTGAGAAAATTAATCATAGATTAATTATGAGTCATTAACGAACGCGTTAATCAATCAGTCGTTTCCAGCTTTTATGGATCCTGGGCTGTTACCGACTCGGACATAGGTTGTGCCTCATGATCTCCCCTGACCTGCATTATATAAGCGTATACGCTAAACCTAATTGGATATCAATACACACATGCTCTTACCTCTAGAACCTTGCGTCGCCGTCTTCGTCTTTCTCATCCCGGCTTGCAGTGTGCACTGTAGATCGGGACAGTAGACCTCCGGAACCCCGTCTCTCGTGAACCTCTACGTGTGAGAGGCGATCAGGTTTTTGGGGAGCGCTCAAGAGCGACTACTGGCAACTACGACGTCGTCCGACGACGACTTCTTCCCGGACATCAGCAACCTCTTCGAAAACCTCAACATGGGCGATAACTTTGTTGCTGCTACCGTTGCGGCTACTACCGCAACTGCATCGTAAGTGATCTCAGTCTCTCTCTTTCGGATTTTGCTAGAGTCTCTATTTCTAGCGTTTGGCGTAGATGTGATAAGTTTATCTTGTATAGATGTAATATGTTCATCTACTTTGTTGATCTGCATGATTGGTTTTAGTACTGTTTGTATAATCATGCTTTATCAGTTTATTATTCGGATTAAATCATATGGATTATTGCTTATATTTTCAACCACTAGTAGAAAACGGACCTTTGGTCCAGAGCATTAGTCCCGGTTCTGGTACAAACCGGGACTAATGCCCTGGTCCCAACGGCTAGAAACGGCCGCAGGGACCAGAAGACATTAGCCCCGGTTCGTATGGGAACTTTAGCCCCGGTTCGTTTAACAAACCGGGGCTAAAGGGTCTGGCGCTGGAAAAGAGCATATGCGTGGACCTTTAGCCCCGGTTTGTTTCTCAAACCGGTACTAAAGTCCCCGACTATATCTTCTTCCCCTTCCCAGCTCGAGCCATTTCAAGCTCACACAATCATCTGTCTCAAATTTCTCCCCTCAATCTCGAGTTCTTCCCCATTTTTCTCAAGATTTGTGAAGATTTTTTGGCTCCACATCTATCAAGGGTCCTAAGAGGTTAGCAACTTCATCATTTCAGCTCTCATTGCTTGTTTTAGCTCATTTCATGCTCTAGAAATGGATAGATTTTGTGTGGGTTCTATCTCTGTATATATAGTTAATTTGGCACATATAGTTCTCGAAATTCATTTGATTCATCGAAGCACATAGATACATGAGTTCATCCTATATACATATCTTGGTTTGACACATTGTCTTGAAATCCGGTCGGTTCACAGTGCATCATGTCACCGTCGAGCAACAAAATATTCTTCTTTCTTCTACCTGTCATCACAAAATCCATTGAAACAAAAATAAGTACCAAAACTATGAAGGCACACATATATATAGTGGCGCCCTAGAATTTTAGTTAATCATCGGCCAGTTAATAAAGAAATTAAGAACAAAAACATGAACACGCCAAGGAGCTACCAAATTAAATTAGGGAGTGCCTCTATGGCGAGCTCCTCGAAGATGTCTGAGGACGAGGCATCCTAAGACATCTTCGAGAAGCTCTGCCATGGTGGTGTCCCTACTCTCGCACACCATCTTTCAGTTCATATCTTTTTTAGCTAAATTAGTATGCTGGTGGAGCTAACTAATTTCACATATTAGGGAGTGCCTCTACGACGAGCTCCTCGAAGATGTCTGAGGACGAGGTCCTAAGACATCTTCGAGAAGCTCCGCCGTAGTGGTGTCCCTAATCTCGCACACGATCTTCCTTGCAGTTGATAGTTCACAAGGAAGCCTATTTATAGATTAAGCAGCACAACATAGTGTCGACACTCATGACATAATGTCGACACTCACCCCTGTCATATTGTCGCCACCCACTGAAACAGTGTCGCCACTCACTGGCATAGTGTCCACTCACGACATATAGTGTCGTCACCCACTTTTAGTCCCGATTGGAGACACCATTCGGGACTAAACGGGCTCATGTCGGCCCCAGCCTGCCGCAACCCCTTTAGTCCCGGTTGGTGTGTCCAACCGGGACTAAAGATATAGTAGAAAGTTTTTTAAATCAGTGCTTGTTTGATGTATACGTTGTGTTCTTTTATTTTTAGAATAGTACTACTCTTAGCATCGTGATTTTGTTTGATGAACCTATAAAATGCAGATGAGACGACAATGGATGTACGCTGACCGAATATCTGAGGAGTTCATTAAAGGCGTGCATTCTTTTCTAGTTGTGGCAGAGGCAAACAAGCGGAATGGTTTTATCTGTTGTCCATGTGGTGAGTGTCGGAATCAGAAGGAATACTCTTCCTCAAGAGTCCTTCATGGCCACTTGTTTCGGTTCGGTTTCATGTCTGGCTATAATTGTTGGACCAAGCACGGAGAAAGAGGGGTTATGATGGAATACAACGAAGATGAAGAGAATGATGACAGCTATCCTATGTCCCCTGAATACGGTGGTACTACAATGGAAGACAATGATGAAGAAGAAGCAGAAGAATGTGCATCATATGAGCCAGATGATGATCTTGGTCGGGCCATTGCTGATGCAAAGGGAGAATGTGATAGCGAAAGGGAGAGGTTGAAATTTGAGCAGATGTTAGATGATCACAACAAATTGTTGTACCCCAATTACGAAGATGGCCACAAAAAGCTAGGCAGCACACTGGAATTGCTGAAATGGAAGGCAGAGGTCGGTGTGCCTGACAAGGGATTTGAAAAGTTGTTGAAGATAAGGAAGAAGCTGCTTCCAAAGGATAACGAACTGCCCGCCAGTACTTACGAAGCAAAGAAGGTTGTCTTCCCTCTAGGATTAGAGGTACAAAAGATACATGCATGCATTAATGACTGCATCCTCTATCGCGGTGAGCAGTACGAGAATTTGGATGCATGCCTGGTGTGCACTGCATTGCGGTATAAGATCCGACGAGATGACCCTGGTGATGTTGAGGGGGAGCGCACGAGGAAGAGGGTTCCCGCCAAGGTGATGTGGTATACTCCTATAATACCACGGCTGAAACGTTTGTTCAGAAACGAAGAGCATGCCAAATTGTTGCGATGGCACAAAGAAGACCGTAAGAAAGACGAGATGTTGAGACACCCCGCTGATGGGTCGCAGTGGACAAAAATTGAGAGAAAGTACCCGGACTTTGCAGGTGACGCGAGAAACTTATGGTTTGGTCTAAGTACGGATGGCATGAATCCCTTTGGGGAGCAAGCTGCAGTCATAGCACATGGCCTGTGACTATGTGTATGTATAACCTTCCTCCTTGGTTGTGTATGAAGCGGAAGTTCATTATGATGCCAGTGCTCATCCAAGGCCCGAAGCAACCCGGCAACGACATTGATGTATACCTAAGGCCATTACTTGAAGAACTTTTACAGCTATGGCACGAACAAGGTGTACGTGTGTGGGATGAGAACAAACGTGAGGAATTTAACCTACGGCCATTGTTATTCGTAACCATCAATGATTGGCCTACTCTTAGTAACATTTCAGGACAGACAAACAAGGGATACAATGCATGCACACACTGTTTAGATGACACTGAAAGTATTTATTTGAATAAGTGCAAGAAGAATGTGTACCTAGGGAATCGTCGTTTTCTTTCGCCCACGCATTCCCTAAGAAGGAAAGGCAAACATTTCAATGGTGAAGCAGATCACCGGAGTAAGCCTGTCCGTCGTACTGGTGATGTTGTATTTGATATGGTGAAGGATTTAAAAGTAATCTTTGGAAAGGGTCCTGGCGGACAGTCCGTTCCAAAGGACGCTGGCGGACACGCACCCATGTGGAAGAAGAAATCTATATTTTGGGAGCTACCCTATTGGAAAGTCTTAGAGGTCCGCTCTGCAATCGACGTGATGCACCTGACGAAGAATGTTTGTGTGATACTGCTAGGCTTCTTGGGCGTGTATGGAAAGAATAAAGATACACCAGAAGCACGACAGGACCAACAACGTATGAAAGACCGAGAAGGCAGGCATCCAGAGTTGTTTCAAGGTACTGCCAGCTACGCTCTTACCAAGGAAGAGAAGGAAATCTTTTTTGAATGTCTGAGTAGTATCAAGGTTCCTTCTGGCTTCTCATCCAATATAAAGGGAATAATAAATATGGCAGAGAAAAAATTCCAGAACCTGAAGTCTCATGACTGCCATGTGCTTATGATGCAGTTGCTTCCGGTTGCTTTGAGGGGGCTTATGCCGGAAAATGTTAGAGTACCCATTGTGAAGCTATGTTCGTTCCTCAATGCAATTTCTCAGAAGGTAATCGATCCAGAAAGTCCACCAGGGTTACAGAAAGATGTGGTCCAGTGTCTTGTCAGTTTTGAGTTGGTGTTCCCACCATCCTTATTCAACATAATGACGCACCTTCTAGTTCACCTAGTCGAAGAGATTACCATTCTCGGTCCTGTATTTCTACACAATATGTTCCCCTTTGAGAGATTCATGGGAGTCTTAAAGAAATATGTCCATAACCGTGCGAGGCCAGAAGGAAGCATCTCCAAGGGATAAGGAACAGAGGAGGTCATTGAGTTTTGTGTTGACTTTATTCCTGACCTTAAGCCGATCGGTGTACCTGAATCACGGCATGAAGGGAGACTTAGTGGAAAAGGCACGCTAGGAAAGAAAGCAAAGATATGTATGGACGGACATTCTTTCAATAAAGCACACTATACAATTTTGCAAAGTTGCACCTTGGTGGCTCCATATATCGAGGTACACAAGAATATTGTACGCTCGAACAACCCGGGGCAGTCTGACAGGTTGATTAGAGATGAACACATGAAGACTTTCGACGGTTGGTTGCAGACACATATCATGAATGACACCACTGTTGGAGATCAGTTGTACTTGTTGGCCAGGTCTCCATCTTCAACTATATTGACTTTCCAAGGATACAAGATCAATGGGAATATATTTTACACGCACGCCCAAGATAAAAAGAGCACCAACCAAAACAGTGGTGTCTGATTTGATGCAATGGACGAGAATGGGAAAAAGGACACATATTATGGTTACATAGAGACATATGGGAACTTGACTATGGTCCTAATTTCAAGGTCCCATTGTTTCGATGCAAATGGGTCAAGATGACAGGAGGTGGGGTAATGGTAGACCAGCTGTACGGAATGACAACAGTGGATCTCAATAATCTCACGTACGGAGATGAACCATTCGTCCTTGCCAATGATGTGGCTCAAGTTTTCTATGTGAAGGACATGTCTACTAGACCGAGAAAAAGGAAAGATAAGCAAAAGAATATCATATCATACGATGAGCCAAAGCGCCACATAGTTCTTTCAAGAAAAAGAAACATGGTGGGAGTTGAGGACAGGATAGACATGTTAGAAGATTATGACAAATTTCAAGAAATTCCGCCATTCAAAGTGAAAACTGACCCAATCATATCGCTAAATAAGGAAGATGCTCCATGGTTACAGACAAGAAGAGAACCAAAACACTAGATGTGGATGTTGGTGATGTAATGTATTCAACCTTTTGTGAATTAATCCTATTTTTCATTTATTAAAGGAAGATGCTCCATGGTTAATAAAGGAATTTCTGAGATTGCTGTAGGCAGGTACCAAAACTGTAGACTAGGTAACACTTAGACATTTATTAATATTAAAAACCGGGACAAACCGGGACTAGCTAACACTGAGGACTAAAGCCACCCCCTTTAGTCATAATCATGCCTAGTCCTATAGTACACAGTTTCAGGGTCTTCTTCGTCATCGTCATCATCATCGTCATCGTTATCATCATCGTCATCGTCACCTGCCACTCCAGAGATCCTCAGCCCAGCCATGGCATATACCGGGGGCACCTGCCACTCCGGCCTCGGATTCACGGCGGGCGGGGGAGGAGTCTCCTGGAAGACGATGCCGCTACCTCCGGGCGGGGGAGGGGCCTTCTTGTGGCTCTGTGGCGGGTAGACTTGTGGGCACCGCGGGCGAGGATGGTCTCCCCCGGTGATGTAGCGCATCACGCCGATGATAGTAAGGTTCACCCACCACAGACGCCGACCAGCTTCATTGTGGTTCACCGGGGGCAGGCCATCACCCTCGTACCTGGCGAGCTCCCTTTTCCGTCGGTTAGCAAAGAAGGCATTCCAGGTGTGATAGTTGTTGGGATCCCACTAGGGATCCATCCGCTGCTCCGGCGTGAGCTCGTGGTAGAAGTGGTTCGTGATGGCCGCCTGTCGGGCGGAGCCTTGAGGCACAGGAGGGACAGGAACCCCTCCAGCGCTCAGCATCTAGCCGGCGGCCGGCCGGTAGCCCGACGGGCAAGGGTAGTTAGAGGCCCACAACGCCTGGGTCTCCTCGAGGGTCAGAATGGCCCAGTAGGCACTGTCCATAGTTGTGAGAGAGGAATGTGTGGATGTATGGATAGCCATGGTGTGGTCGGCCTATATATAGATGGAAAGTGCTGGAAAACATGGCGGGGAACGGTGGGATATGGCGGGAAATATCTTTAGTCCCAGTTAGTGGCTACAACCGGGACGAAAAGCACCATTTAGAGGGAAAGAGCGGGAAAACATGGCGGGAAGCGGTGGGATATGGCGGGAAATATCTTTAGTCCCGGTTAGTGGCTACAACCGGGACTAAAAGCACCCTTTAGAGGGAAAGGGCGGGAAAACATGGCGGGAAGCGGTGGGATATGGCGGGAAATATCTTTAGTCCCGGTTTTTTCAGAGATCCAATGCAAGTTCTAACATTCTCATCCCCTATCTTCACGCACGCCGTTTTGACCTAAGTTCGAAACGGCAAAAAAATCAAAACGGGCATAAAAAATTGAAAAAAGGTCCGAACAATGTAAATCCTTCGCGTGGTGTGATATTATGTGACATAGTTGCAAGGAAAAATATCAAACTTGGTATACTGATTATGTCTCCAAAAAACCTTTACAAAATGACCCATCATGTTCGAGGTTTCATGGCTTTCGCCAAGAGACGGATGTTATGTGTTGAATCGCGGCATAGTTTGTGATACGGTGCCCATATTGTGCATGCATGTGTATATTGGGATATAGAACAATGTTGCAGGAGGAAGTTTTCCTTTTGTCGCTCGGAAAAGCCATTTTCCATTTTCTGAGCGCAAAAAGACGGGTCGTTTTGTGAAGCAGCCACCAAAATGCAGTTACAGAATACTACCATCCCATTTTTCTAAAATAGTAGAACATGTTACGTGAACTATATCCCAACCAGGGGATCTCAAACCTTTCTGTCCTTGCCGGATGAAAAAGACAAATGTCTGCCGAATCGGTAGGAAGTGGGTCCGGTTTGAACTACAGGTACATGATCTAACGTTAGTGATTTTTTGAAAAAAATCATTTTTAGACTCACAATATGTCATTTTTTCATAGGTCCAATGCAAGTTCTAACATTCTCATCCCCTATCTTCACGCACGCCGTTTTGACCTAAGTTCGAAATGGCAAAAAATCCAAAACGGGCATAAAAAATTGAAAAAAGGTCCGAACAATGTAAATCCTTCGTGTGGTGTGATATTATGTGACATAGTTGCAAGGAAAAATATCAAACTTGGTATACTGATTATGTCTCCAAAAAACCTTCACAAAATGACCTATCATGTTCGAGGTTTCATGGCTTTCGGTCCAAGAGATGGATGTTATGTGTTGAATCGCGGCATAGTTTGTGATACGGTGCCTATATTGTGCATGCATGTGTATATTGGGATGTAGAACAATGTTGCAGGAGGAAGTTTTCCTTTTCGTCGCTCGAAAAAGCCATTTTCCATTTTCCGAGCGCAAAAAGACGGGTCGTTTTGTGAAGCAGCCACCAAAATGCAGTTATAGAATGCTATCATCCCATTTTTCTAAAATAGTATACCATGTTACGTGAACTATATCCCAACCGGGGTATGCGTTTCACCATTGATCTAGTGTCTGAGTTCGGCGAACCTTTGGAGCCGAAAGAGGCCGAAAGTGTATTTGTATACCAATGCGGAGCGATAGTCAGGGACGCCATCCCGATCACTACTCAGAAGTGGAATAAGCCAGGAAAGAAAAGTTATCGAGTTGGAGAAACTTTTGTCGATGACAGAGCCAAAGACGGTCTTTGGAATTCACTCATGGCACACTTCTCTCTGCCTGAATTGGACACTCCTGAACTCACTGAGGCATTGAGGTTGCAAGTCAGAAAGTGGGCCCTTAAGAAGATGGGCGGACAGTTCAAGGACTGGAAGAAAAGATTGTACAACAACTTTGCCAAGAAGGGGCTGACTCCGCCATTCACTGGCCCGCTAGAGAAGCAGCGGGATAACTGGACCCCATTTGTGAAATACAAGGAATTAGAAGCAGCTACGGCCAAGTCAGAAAAGAATAAGATAAATGCGGCCAAAAATAAATATCACCATACTATGGGGACAGGTGGCTACAAGACGGCCGCGCCGAAGTGGGAAAAACCAAGGAAGAAATGCGTAAAAAAGGGGTCACGCCAGCTACAAATAAGTGGCCCGTGAGGTCAAAAAATTGGAACCTTGGCCATGGGGGGTCGTATGACACTGAAACCGGGGAGATTATTGTTACAAAGGAGGCCATTACTAAACCCAAAGATGAACTTGTTAAAGTGATACAACTGAGAAAAATTGGAAAGTTCATTCCTGACAGAGAGAACGATGAGCTGACATATGCCCTCGGGAATCCTGAAAAAGTCGGACGAACACGAGGCTTTGGCCCATCTGTTCCATGGAAGACAGGGTTTCCCGCTGACATCGACACTTATAGAAGCCGATCTAGAAAAACGAACCGGCAGAAGGCGGAGGAGGCAGCGCGGTTGGAGGCGGTTGAAAAAAGGAACGAGGAATTTCAAGCCATGTTCAAGCTGCAGCAGGATCAGATTAATGAACTTAGAGTACTGGCCCGACAGCAAGATCCTGCGTTAGACAGTCTGGTGGGCCCATCTCAGCGGAGAAGCAGCGTGGCTTCCACGGAGGTACAAGCTAATAATCCAATGATAATGCACCGGTGATAGATGATACGGCCAGTGCAACGATGGTTCGCTACCCCGTGGATGAAGTCGAGGCAAGGATAGCTTGTGAGCTACATGTCACAGTGAAGAACATTTCTATGAAGGTGGCGCTCGGCTTTGCTTTACCTTGTCCACCGGAAGCGACCTACCATGGAAGTCAGATTCCAGCTGGCTATGCTCGTGTCGGTGTGGATGAAGTTGAACTGACATGTCGATCACTTGAGCTTGACATCCCTGCAGGCGAAGGGGAGAAAACACTTGGAGAAGTGGAGGGTGGGATCATTCTTTGGAAAAAATAACACATCGTGTTTCCAGGCTGGGCGCCAAGGAAATCTTCTCCTCCAAGAAGCAATCCATCACCTCCAAGGCCACCATCACCTCCGAGTCCACCGTCTTGTAGCACCCCGGGTAAAACCACTACTAGAAATCGCATGTCTTGTCTCTATGCACCATCATGACATCCGCATGCATATTGTTTGTTTAAAAACTATCTTTCTAAAAGCGTATTTTGTTTTCTAGATATTCCCCTTTTGTTCAAACCAAAACCCTCGGTCCGACCGAATCTTTTATTTGTCTAAAAACAATTTACGAAAGTATTTTTAAAATAAAAATAAATAAATAATTTTGTGGGGAGGCAGCCAGATGACCAGGCCCAAGGCCCAGTCAAAGGCCACCTACAACCCACTAGAGCAAACCCTAACCGGCTAACCCTAAACTACCTACCCCTACCCCTACCCTAACCCTAGACTCACCCCAACCCCTCTTCCCATGCCGCCGCCACTCCCCACCCCTACCTAGCCGTGTCGCCAGATGCACACCGCACACCACGCGCCAGCCGACCAGCTCGATCACCAGTTAGCCACCCCCATCGACCGCCTGGACCCACCACTTCCCCCACGCTCCCCACGTCCTGTGCCTGGCCCACCCCACCGCAAATCCCATTGCTCACCGAACCCCCCGACACCTCCATCCCCGGCCCGCATCCTCCGCCTCCGCCCAGAGCCCTGCCGCCCAGAGCGCCGCGCCTGCAAGCTCGCGTTGGCCGGAGCCCGGCCAGCCCGTGTGGCGCATCCGTCCTCCTCCCTCCCTCGATGCTCCCCGACCGCATCACTGGCTGTCTCCCTACCCTGCGACCAACACCATGCCCCGACCTCCTCTGCACCCTGACGCCAGCACCCTGACCTCCGCCCGCGGCCGCGCGCCCTCGACCGCTCTGGCCAAGCTCTGCTGTGGACGTCGCCAGGGACCCCGCCGCGAGCCGCCTCCGGTCTTCCTCTCCAGCGCCAGCGTCCTTGCAGGCCTTCTGGTGCCTCCACCCTGTCCCGAACGCGCCCTCCTCGCCGCCTCTCTCGGCCACCTCCCCTGCAACCTTCGGCCGCCTCCTCGCGTCGGCTCCTCCCTCGTTGCTGCGCCGATAAGCTCCACCATGACATCTGTTCTTTGGCCGTTGGCCCGACCTTCTCCGCACGTCATCGTCCGACCCCTCACGGCCAAGCTCTTCCGGTCGCCGGTGCTTTTCGTTCCACACGTTTGAAGTCGTCCATCAATCTCTATGGTCTCACCTGGATACTGCTTATGTGTGTGGCCAGCAAGCAATATTTCGCCGAGGCCACTAATCCACTGCTATCTATGACCTTCTTGTTGTACATAATCTTCATTCATGTGCTTCCGTTGTGGGTGCTGTTTGCATGCCGGTCTTGGTGCTCCGTTCGAACCAAGTCTACCGCTCCTCAAGTGCTCTGGTTCCTGTCTCTGTGCAGATGATCTCCTCCTAGATTCCGATGAACAATCGACAAGGTCACCGATCGAAAACTGAAGATCCCAAAGATTCAAAGTCCGAACCCTTCACCGACTTCGTGCTCTTCCTCACGGACGTCAAAACCCCAAAGCCCCGGATCCGGAGATCTGAGGACCGATCCCTCTCCGAAACCCCAAGATCGTCAAACCCATGTGTGACCCTTATCCGAGACCCCTATATTTTAATATATGATAATTTCACATGTTACATATTAAATTGATCATGTCACATTCATATCATGTGGTTTGGGGGCATTACGCCGATTCACTTTATAATTAAATATGGAGTCCATATGTGGGCGGTTCTAGTCCTATTTTGGCTCCATTTAAATTTGTATAGCGAACCGGTGTTATATTTTGCCTTATTAATACAACATTTAAATTGTGGGGTATCTAAACAACATCAACCACCTAATTAATTGTCGGGGCCCCGGTTCCGCTTAATATGGCCTAATTGCATCGCACCTTTGACATGCCATACATCATACATGCATCATGCCGATCTTTTGCCGTAGTATTAAATAGTGCATCCGATGTTTCTTTTAGTGCTTTGCTTCTTCACGGATTAGGCCGATGAGTTGATGCGAGTGTCGACCCGATCTTCGGATGAACCTTCGGCAATGTTTTCAGGCGAGCATTCTCCCCCTTTCTACCTATTTTACATTTCTAGTCTTTATTTCCTCCTTTTGATCTATTGCTATCTGTGTTGCGATGCTCTAGTTTTCATACCCGTGATATTCCTTGCAGCCATTATATTGACATGGACACATCCTATTACCTATTGTTTGGTAGTTATTCGGCCTTGCGAGTCATATTTGCTTGCGCCGGTGATGCGTCACGCCGTCGATGTTCCACAGTTGTTGGAGTAATGCCTTATGCTTTAAGTTGGAGATGATCATGGTTTTAATTACTGTTTAATACCTAAAATTGAAGTAGGTAAATGTAGAGGCACCGGTGGGTAATAGACAATATTTGGTTTTTAACCGTTCACTGGTGTCCCGTAGGACCCCGAGTTCTTGACACCTGTTCCGAGATCGAGCGCGCTAACCATAGGTGGGGTGTGTGGGCACCTCCATCGATTAGTACCTGATTTCAAAGTACTGTACCGGGGGCCACAAAGTAGTTTGGGGATTTATTACTATCTTGTACTTATGTCATGCTTTACTGCTTTATTTATGATTGCGCGTGGAGCGCCTGTACTGTTTTGGAACCAATGTGGAATATTTTTGCGGTATCGACAAGCCCAGTCACACTTTCGGGTTCCCAGTCGTTTACAGCCATTGTCACAAACCCTGGGTCCGTCTCGGAGACCGGCCGACTTCGTTGCGGGTAGATTAGTGGGGTGGCCCCTCGTGCTTGCTTTGGGTCTGGGAAACGTCGTGTCCGAAACCCCGTTGACATACCGTTGGGTGTATGTTTTGTGATCTTGTACCTACCTGATCTGACAACAAGGGTGTAGGTGCGTGTGGAAACTTTGGTGCACCCCTGTAGGGTTAAATCTTTTCAAGAAGCTGTGTCCGCGGTTATGGACGACTTGGAGCACAGTTCTCGATCATAGACAACTATAACTAAAGTTTACTGTTATAATTTGACTTGTATCCAATATGACTAGTAATCAGCTTCACTACAACGGAATGGCTAAATAAAAGTACCAACAACTGCTGGGTTTGGGATATCTCATGCTAATTGTATCTGACTAGTAAGTGTTGCAACTACAACGGAATGGTTAACTAAAAGTGCCCACTGCTTATTATATCAGGACGACTATCTATACCTGACTAGTAATTGATGCAACGATAACCGAATAAATAAAACTGCCAACTGTGTGAGTTCCTCGGTTGACTTCCTCGTTTGGTCTCGAGGGGGTTATACCAGGATGGGTATGTTTGGTGGTAGTATCAGGTTGGTTCCGAATAGGTATTTCTTATCCCTCTCTGATAGCCGACAGTTATATTGAGTCTCTATAGGTTGTTTAGTGCATGCTGCGCTGCCGCTTCAGTCCACCATACCTATGTAGGCGAGGACCGCCGAATTCTAGTATCGCCGTGTACTGGCCTCAGTACTGACCGCTCTCTCTTTTTCCTTTGCCCTTTGTCGGCACCCCTTTTGTTTAAGCAGGTTCTGAGATCGACGTCGTTAGCAGGGTTACCCTTCCGGCTTGGCCTGGGCAGGGTTATGGACGCCATTGGTTATTCTTCAGGGCTCTTAGCTCAATTTGCATCTTGTCCGTACTCGGACGCTGTATCGTTTTAAAGGTGATTTGGATCTTTGTATTGTATATCTGTATTCTTGACTCTTTGAGTCGTTGTTGTATATATCTGTTCTGTGGGTTTCAACGTGGACTATTGTGTAATGGTATTACTTCGTTTTCCACCCGCACGAAAGTGCCTGGTGGGCACCTTTGAATCGTTTCTATGCGGGTTTGGCGGGAATCGCTGAAACTTGCATAGGGCCGATTCTGAGGGTGTTACACGTCTCCACCAAGAAACAATAGTCCACCCCTTCCTGAGAGGGATCGCAGCACGGCTGCATCTCCATCTCCGGCTCCTTCGCCTCCGCCCACTGAATCAAAGGGAAGAAAGCGGAAGAATAACACCTCTACGTCGAGGGAGACCCGACGCCGAAAACGACAAGATCCCCTCCCAAGAGTACCGCCGTCTCCTCCCAAGTTAGCCTATCACCGGACTGATGAGGAAAGCGCGGTGATCTCCCGGGCCGAAGTGAAGGCCCATTTTGCACCAAAACAACCCGAGCCACAGGTGCTAGTTGATCCAAAATTCAAGAAGCACTTCAAGGCATTCCTTGAGCAACCACCCCAACATGTGTTAAATAGGAAAGATGACTATACACGCTATCTTACGAAGACACTAAAAGAGAAGTCATCAAGCAGTACTGCAAGTGAGAGAAAATCAAAAGAAGTTGCCTAGCTCGGCAAACAGGCAAAACAATCCATTGCTCCGCTCAAGGTGTTACCCCATCCCACACAAGGTGGAATAGATATGGAATTAGCTATTAAATTAGCCAAGGAGTGTAACGTGCCGGTCGAAGCACTTCTAGCCGGCGGAGATAATGTCGCCAAGGGACCAATAACAAGAAAATTTGTCTATGGGGAGCCTCTGGTCAGCGATGAGGTATTCGATGATCTGCCAACACATATGCGATTGTTGCATATCTGGTACTTGACAGTCACAAAGGAAGGGAGAAAATTTCTCCTATGTAAAGTTGGAGAGGAGTACTTCCGTCCGGACGAGATCTCCATTGAACTTTGTGAACTATTTCAGTTATTCAACCTAGACGCCCTCGACAAGTCCCTCCTCAGCATATATTTTCTGTAAGTAATTAAGTCACTAACTCAGCTCGTTCAATTCATTTCCTGTCGTTATCCTCACTATAGCTTCTTCTGTATGCTATTATATATGCAGAATGAAGATTCAAGAATGTAGAAGAAAGTCAATCTACAGCATTGGGTTCGTTGACCCAAACAGAGTTAATCGACATACACTAATAAATAACCTCGAGAAAACAGAGGATAACTTGCTAATGTTTTTAATGGAGCAACATTACAAGACACAAATACTATTTCCTTACAACTATGGGTAAGAGTCTTACTGTCTTGTACACATTCAATTTTTTTTTACTCGATGTTAACTGTATATAAACGATCGCATCTTTCACTGGATTCTTCTAAACATTGACGTTGACCGTGCAAAAGTTGAAATCTCGGACTCGTTAAAGAAGCCGATGGAAGACTACCGCAGCATAATTGATTGCCTCCAAAAGTAATTTCAATCACTATATATGTCTCTTTCGTTCATTCTCTGAGATGTAAACTAATTAATAACTCATTCATTTCTTTTTTGCCGGACAGGGTTTGGAAAAGGTTCACGAAGGAGGTTCAGGGTGAATGGCGTGAGGAGCTCACTTTTCGTACGGTGTCGGTAAGTAGTACGAGAGCTAGGGGACTAATTTATGTGGATATTACAATTATCATTCTTACAATTATCATGCTTGATTATTATCTGATTGAATTTATTCTCGATCGAAAAGTGTGCGACGCAGCCACAGGGGACTAATTTATGTGGATATTACGTATGCGAGTTCATTCGTGGGTGTATGGAGCAGGGCACAGACTTTCTTCAAGTACGTAAACAATATATTCGCAATTTATTCTATACCATAGTTTTTGTTGAGTTCCATTCATAATGATCTACTTCTTTATATATAGTTGGATGCGATGCGGGATAAGCTCCTACCACATGAACGCCTACTAGCAATTTAAGAGGAGTTGTCATGATTTTTGCTCAGGGATGTTATAAACTCAAAAGGAGAGTACAACGTAGATAGACCTTCGTGTAATCGTGGATAGACACAAAAGGACAGTATCTGTTGTAATGATGATCTTGGTGTAAATTAATTAGACGAGCTCCAGTCTCGGTTGTGTATATATTTATGGGTATTTATGTTATCGTGAGTGAAATTATATTATATATGCATCAATGTATACAACATGTAGTAGCGTAGAATAATATGTATATGAAAACACAAAATGAAAAGAAATCAAACACAAAAAAAAGAAAACCCTAAAACCCTAAAACCCCACCTCCTGCCGCGGCAGCAGTTTGGTGCAAAATGCTGCCGCGGCAGAAGAACTTTAGTCCCGGTTCGTGTTACGAACCGGGACTAAATATCCTCCAGCCCAGCGCGCGCAGCGGGGCCACATGGAGACAATCTAGTCCCGGTTTGTAACAGAACCAGGACTAAAGGCCTAACCTTTAGTCCCGATACGTTAGTCCCAGATTGCAATTCGGGACTAAAGCCTCTTACAAACCGGGACTAGTGTCCTGTTTTCTAGTAGTGAACACTCACATTGCAGTTGTTGGGAGTCGTCTAGATCCATACCCTTGATGGCCGTTGGGACTCTCCTTCATCATTCCTCTATTCCTTATCAGCTAGCTCCTCCCTTCTGGAGAGGTGGCGCTGCAGATATAGCAGAATTGGGAGAATTGTCTTGTCATTCATTATCTCAGAGTGTTACAGATATATAGTACAGGAGAGAGTACATGAGATCCTACAAAGGAGGAAGAAGTGGTAAATGTGTAACAGGAATACAACGTGACAGAACACATGTGTTCAACAGCCCCCCGCAGTCGGAACGACGCCTGAGGTGACGTTCAGGCTGGAACGGAAATCCTGGAACACGCTAGTTGGCAAGCCCTTGGTGAAGATGTCGGGGAGCTTGTAGGCACATGATGAACGCGGGCTTCGCCAAGAGCAACCCGATCACGAACAAAGTGGAGATCAATCTCGACATGCTTTGTACGTTGATGCTGGACCGGGTTGGAGGCGAGGTACATGGCGCTGACGTTGTCGCAGTAGACCACTGTCGCGTGAGCGGGAGAGTGATGAAGTTCTTGGAGCAACTCGCAAAGCCAATAGGATTCCGAAATACAATTGGCCACAACTCTTTATTCGGCTTCCGTGCTGGACCGTGAAACGGTATGTTGCCGACGTGAGGACCAGGAGACCAAAGTTTCACCAAGGAAAACGCAAAAACCCGAAGTAGACGTGCGTGTGTCGGGGCACCCGGCCCAATCAGCATCGGAATAGGCGATAAGATCAAAAGAAGAGCTCTTGTGGATTTGCAAGCCATAGTGCGAGGTGCCTTTGATATATCGCAAGATGCGTTTAACCAATTGGAAATGAGAATCCCTCGGGTCATGCATGAACAAACACACTTGTTGAACGGCATAGGAAATATCAGGGCGAGTAAGTGTGAGATATTGGAGAGCACCTGCAAGACTCCTATAAAGTGTAGGATCAGAAGCCCGAGCCCCATCAGTGGCAGAGAGTTTGGAGCGAGTGTCAACCGGTGTGGAAATCGGGTTGCAATTGATCATGTTGGCGCGGTCCAAAATTTCCAAGGCATATTGTTGTTGGGAGAGAAAGAGGCCATCACGGGTGCGATGCACATTAATGCCAAGGAAATGATGTATATCACCCAAATCAGTCATAGAAAATTCATTATTGATAGAGGCGATGATGGAGTGGAGGAGGGAAGTGGTGTTGGCGGTAAGAATGATATCATCAACATATAAGAGCAAATATGCAATAGAAGAGCCATGTTTAAGGATGAACAAAGAAGAGTCACTCTTGGAGGCCAAAAAACCAATGGAAACAAGAAAGGAGGTGAAACGATGAAACCACGTGTGAGGTGCTTGTTTGAGGCCGTAGAGTGATTTGATGAGTTTGCAAACATGGGTGGGACGTGAGGAATCAAGGAAACCGTAAGGTTGCTCACAATAGACCGTTTCTTGGAGAGTGTCGTGGAGAAATGCATTCTTGACGTCCATTTGATGAATGGGCCACGCTTGAGACATGGCAATGCCAAGGACAACCCGAATAGTGGCGGGTTTCACCACGGGACTAAAGGTTTTGTCATAATCCATGCCATGTTTCTGGGTGAAGCCGCGAACCACCCAGTGAGCCTTGTACCGAGAGAGAGCCATCAGGGTTGAACTTGTGACGAAAACTCCACTTCCCGGTCACCACATTCGTACCTGCAGGACGAGAAACCAACGACCAAGTGTCATTCTGCATTAGCGCATTATATTCATCAAGCATAGCGTCGTGCCAATGGGGGTCCTTAAGAGCGGAACGGTAGGTGGGTGGAATGGGCGAGATGGACAAAGTGGTGGTATGAAGAGAAAATTGCTTTTTGGGCATGAAATAACCAGCCTTGCTACGTGTGCGCATGGTGTGAGAGTTGTGGGGTGGCTATACCAAAATGGAGCTGGGCGGGAGCGTCTGACAGGGAGCAGAGGGAATCAGGGCAGGGGACAGGGAAGGAGCACCTGGGGTTAGTGCGGGCATGGGGCACGAGGGGGATGCGGTGTGGGAACGGGTGGAGGTGGGAGGCGGGGATTGGGTGGTACCGGTGGTGGTGGTGGGGCCAGCAGGAGGTGGGGGACACGGTGATGATTGGAGGGAGGAGAACGTGTCGGGGGGATGCGGCGGGTGCACGGGGGGCACGGCAGGCGATATGGATGGTGGGACCGGGCCGACGCGTGGCGAGGGTGGACTGGGTGGGAGAGCAGTTGGGCGATACGAGGTAGGTGGGGGTGGATTCCGGGGAGGATGCGGTGTGGGGTGGGATCCGGGACGTGATTTTCTGTGGCTAGGCTGGGGGCGTCGCTAGGGGGTGGAGAGTAGGGAAAAATGGCCTCATCAAATGTGACATGCCTGGAAATAATAACACGGCGTGAGTGCAGATCAAGATAACGATACCCTTTGTGCTCACGAGGGTAGCCGATGAAAACACAACGCGTAGAGCGGGGAGCAAGTTTGTGAGGACTAGTGGCATATAGATTAGGATAGCAAAGACACCCGAAAACACGCAAATGATCATAAGAGGGGTGCACACCGTATAGGCGATAATGGGGTGTGTGGGAAAGGATGGCACGGGAGGGGCGCAGGTTTAAGAGGTGAGTGGCGGTGTGAAGGGCCTCAACCCAAAAAGGGGGAGGTAGATGTGCTTGAAACAAGAGGGTGCGCACAATGTCATTGGTAGTTCGGATAAGTCGTTCAGCTTTGCCATTTTGGGGGGGAAGTATGGGGGCAGGAGAGGCGAAAAGAAACACCGGTTTGGGAGAAGTGATCGCGTAGTGCACTAGTGAGAAACTCACCGCCATTGTCACATTGCAAGCATTGTATGGAAACGTGAAACTGAGTAGAGACAAAGTGAAAGAAATGGCGGAGAGTGTCGCAGGTGTCGGATTTGTTGCGTAAAGGAAACGTCCAAGAATAATGGGTAAAATCATCAAGCACAACTAGGTAATATTTATATCCAGAAAAGCTAACAATGGGTGATGTCCACAAATCACAGTGAATAAGTTGAAAAGCAGCACTAGTATGAGAGGAGGAGGTGGGGAAAGGGAGGCGAGTGTGGCGCCCTAATTGACAAGCCTCACAGAGAGGAGAGCTACTAGGGAAATCTTTATTACAAGTTTGGAGGAAATCTAGTAGTAGATGGGAAAGAGCACTCGTGCTAGGATGACCAAGTCGTCGATGCCACAGGCCAGTGGTGGTGATGGAGAGGGCCATCTAGGGGGATGTCGTGGAGCCAGGGAAGGGGTATAAATCCCCAACACTATTGCAGCGAAGAAGAAGAGCCTTGGTGGTGAGATCCTTCACGGAAAAACCAAAGGGGTCAAATTCAATGGAGACATAATTATCACGAGTGAATTGGCGAACTGATATGAGGTTTTTAACAATGTGGGGGGAGACTAGAACATTTTGAAGGTGAAGGGGGGGAGGAGATTTGGACGGAGCCTACAGCGACGACAGGGAGAGAGGATCCATTGCCAACAATAATATGCTGAGAATTATGAGCTAAAGGAGAATGAAAAGTGGTGAGGTTACCCGTCTTACCAGTGACATGGGAGGTGGTGCCGGAGTCGAAGATCCACTCGGGGGGAGGCGCCTACGGCGTGGAGTTGCTTGCAGCACCGTGAATCATGGCGGCATAGTCGAGGCTATAGGGAGCAGGAGCCGGTGGAGCGGAGTAGGGTGATGGCAGGGGTGGAGCAGAGGCGCCCGCGAACAGCACTGGGTAGGCACTCGAGGGCGCGCCGGGCCGTGGCCCGAGGTCACCGGCGGCGTCCAGGGGGATCCAGGGCAGACGAGCCGGTGGGAACGGGGCCCCCATTGGAGCAAAGTACCCTAGCCAGGGTTGTTGGGCCGTATTGGAGCCGCCGCAATCGTGGCCAACAGAAGGGTGAGCACCCTGGTGACCGCGGTCCTGCCCGCGGGTGCCGCTGGATTGACCTCGCCCCGCCCCGGGCTGAAAGCCGGGGATGGGGTTCTTCCCCTTATAGTTCGGACTGACACCCGGGATGCGCGACGCCCCGTGGCCGCCAAAGGGCTGGCCGCCGCCACGCCCAGACGACCCGCCGCCATGGGCGGCATGGACCTGAGTGGTAGCAGTCTGTTGCTGCGAGGCGTCGTCTACTTCAGCGAGCTGCAATCGGGAGGTGACGTCGGTGAAGGGGGGCAGGGGTACCGTGGCCTTGATGATTTTGGCCTGGAGGCGGTAGGCGTCGCCGAGGCCGTCGAGGAACTACAGAGTGAGATCGCCGTCGGTGAGAGGGCGACCGATGGCCGCCAGATCATCGGAGAGCTCCTGCAGTTTGCTAGCGTAGGCGGAGATCGAGAGATCGCCGCGCGCACAACGCCGAAGGGCTTTGCTGAGGTAGAGGTAGCGGCTGGATTTATTGTTGAGGAAGAATTGATGCAGGCGGGACCAGGTGGTGCAGGCGCGGCCGTCAGCGCCGCGAACAAGGCGAGGAAGATCATCCGTGAGGGTTTCCATGAACCACAAGGAGATGTGGATGTCCACGGCTAGCCAGGTGTCGTCAGGTGAGCCGGGGGCGGCGCCCTCGGTCACGTGATCAAGGGCTTTCTACATCGTTAGAAGAAGCAGAATAACTTGACGCCATTTGGAGAAGTTGGCGCCGGCCGAATTCACCTGGTACTTGATGTAGGTGGAGATTTGAACCCCGAGAAGAGGATGAGAGGGGAATTGGGTGGGGAGTTGGGAGGGAAAAACTAGGCTTGGGGCAGTGGCCGGAGCAGGCACGACCGGCAGGCTTGCGGAGAAGGCAGAGAAGTTGAGGGCGGTCGTGGGATCTGGGTGGGAGCTGCACGAGGCATGAGGGGAGGAGGCTGGGGAAGAGGGGTCATAGGATCAGATTCGAGGGGGTTCAGAGGGGGTATGGTGGCGGCGGCGGGTGCGGCGGTGGAGCTGGAGGAGGCCGGAACGGACGCCGAGGTGGTTGAGGAGGAGGTAGCCATCGGAGAGGTGGGAGGTGAGGGAGGGAGTACGTGCTCTAATACCAAGCAGAATTGGGAGAATTGTCTTGTCATTCATTGTCTCAGAGTGTTACAGATATATAGTACAGGAGAGAGTACATGAGATCCTATAAAGGAGGAAGAAGCGGTAAACGTGTAACAACGTGACAGAACACATGTGTTCAACAGATATGAGGGAACCTATATTGGGTGACGTGCCGCTTTCGTAATGACATATCCACAATGATCTAGTGGTGGTCGGTGGAGATAGTGAGTGTTTTGGAAACTTCACCGATGGTGACGATGACCAGATATTTATCGCATTTTAACCTCAAGCATGTTGTGTGGCGGTTGGCTCATGTCGGTTTGATTGCAATTTGTGCATCTCCTCCGACATGCTGTTTTCATCATAGATAGCTGACCGATCTCTATTCCTTCAAAAATACAATGCCTTCATGAGGTGAATCCTCCAAAAATACATGTCCTTCATGAAAATAGCAGACCCTCGAGTTGCATATACAAAATTCGAGGATTTCACCTTTTTCGTCGGATCCGACAATGATGATACGAGCTGTACTCGTTGTAGGAGGCCTCACTTTGAAGGCAAGGCTTGTCTATGCCTTATCATTAGGGAAACGATACATATCAACCGGGGGATCGAACCAAAAGATCCCCGGGTCGCTATCGCTAGCATGAGGTGGAGGCTGGCTCTCGTCTTCTACCTGCGACAAAAAAAAACCTGCGCCGCCGTTGCGACACTGCTCCCGCCCGAGGCAAGCACCCGCCCCGCCGCCAGACCGGAGCTCCGCCGCCGCCCCTGCCCCGCGTCCGCCCCATCCTCTGATTTCGAGCCATCGCCGGACCGGAGCCCCGGCCACCGCCCCTGCCCCACGTCTGCCCCATCCTCTGATTTCGAGCTGCCGCCGGACCGGAGCCCCGGCCGTGTCCCTGCTGCCTTTCTCTCGCCGGGAAGCCGTCTTGCCACCTCGCAGCGCCGCCAGCGTGCCCCGCCCTCGCCATAGGACTCGAACTCGCGTCCTGGGAGCTCCGCAGCAGAGCAGTAGCCAGGGGAGGGTGAGGTGGGCGCCGCTGCCTTGCGTCGCCGGCCGCCGCCGCCCTTGCTGCTCGACGCCCGCCTGCTCCGCCCCCTCCCATGGCGTCGCCCATGGACAAGGACACTGCTATGCTACTACTATGGTGCTGTTCTCGTTGTGATTTTTTTTTGATTTTACTACTCACTCATAATTATTCTGCTATCGTCGTTTCACGGCTTTGCGCCACAGGAAGGATTTATTTGCTATAATTGTTCTAGAAATTTGCATCATAGTCTCTGGCCGGATGATTTTAGGTACAATGCTACAATGACATAATGTTTTTGCTACACGAGTTTTGTAATTTTGCTACCCTAGGTATACGACGATGCTATCATAGGCATACGGTTAAGCTATCAGTTTAAGGGACGGTTCTGTTTGCATACGGTCAAGCTATCAGTTTTAGGGACAGTTCTACAGCACGGATCTACAAAGATGCTACCATGCCCTCGAGCTCGGGTTTTTGCTACCCTAGGCATGAGGGGGTGCTACCATAGGCATATAGTGGTGCTACCAGCTTCAGGTGGCGGACTCCGATGAGATATCCAGTGAGGTCTCCGGCGAACTTGGATTTGCTACAATAGGATATTTTTTTGCTATAACCGTTTAGTGGTTTTGCTAATATAGCGCAAAGTTTTTGCTACAAGTTTTCCAGCGAGGTCTCCGGCGAAAGTCTCTGGCGATTCTCCGGCCAAGTCGATTTTGCTACATTAGTTCAATTTTTTCGCTACATGGTCTCCGGCGAACTCTCCGACGAGATCCAGTATGCTTATTCTTTTTCTGGACTGAACTGTTTTCTGCTAGCGGGATTATTTATACGCGCTGTTTGTAGCAAAAGCAGGATTTGAAAACTTTTAGGAGGACACGTGTCTACAGGGGGAGGCGGGGGATCCGGGAGAAATATCCCTCGGGGGACGCGTAGAACTCCCCTTATCATTACGCACCTCGTAGCGTGTGGACGATCTCTTGGTAGCCTCCCGCGTGTGTAGGGGTTACAAGAGACTCTATTATAGTTTGATTTGTGTTTGAATTCCATAACATGCTCATCTACATTTCATGTTTTGTTTTTGCCGATTCATCTTGTTTAATATGATTTAGCTTTACTAACTAAATAATAGGGTTTTGCTTTGCGGAAGAGCGAGATAGTATTCCACCCTCCCGATAACCCCCCTCCCCCGCGTCGCTCCCACGAGCGACCGGTGGGATCCCTTGCGCCGCCACCGGGACGGCCGCCTCCTTCTGCTCCTCCCTTCTCGCCGTCGGGACACACCGACGGCAAAGCCGCTCGGCGTCTGTGGCGGCGGGGCCCCTCTTCTCCCCTTGGTTTGCCAGATCTAGGCGCGGGCCAAGATCGGCGACTGGCGGCGGCGCGCGTGCGCGGGGCGCGGCGGCGTCCGGCTTGGTGGCGCGGCTCGGCCCGGTGGATACACCATGCTATGGCGTGGAGGGCTGCGTGGAGCGGTGGTTTCGTGCTCGGGCCGGCGGCTGCTGGACCAGGGCAGCGAGGGCCATGGGCAGTGTTGGCTGGGATCTAGAAGTAGCGGCGGACGTTGTGCTGCAGTATGGAGGCGAAGGTGTGCCCTTAGCGGCGGTGCTAAGACTACGTGCTCATCAGCACCGATGGTCGGCCTGCTCGAACCGTTCTCCGGAAGCCGGTCAGCGGTGTGGGGATCGTTGTGTCGGATCTAATAAAGGAGGTGGTCTTTTGGTTTCCTTCGTACAAAGACAAAGATCTGCATGATGTCTGTCCTCGTTGACCTGGACTGGAGAGGCGGGTTCCGAAAGGCTCCGTCGGCGAACTTCCATGGGCGTATCATGCCTGGAGATTGCTGGACCGGAAGGTATTCGATCGTGCGCACCTTGTTTTTCTGGCCATTTGGTTTCAGCGGAAGCGTTGCGAAGCTCTGTTGTCTGTTCCCACCAAGTGTCATTCTTAGATCCATGGTGAATTCAGATGCGGAGAATGTCAGGAAAGCGGAAATATGAGTGTAGCGATGGTGATTTTAGTTCTTGTGGCGACGGAGATCTTGCTGCATGATCTGGGACTCGTTGCAGCGACTGTTGGTGCAGGAAGACAACATAGGAGGAGTTCCTAGTCTTACCTTGCAGGGTGAAAATCCAAGGTCTAGCCTTAACTGGTTGTGCTTGGCAATGACCTTGTTAAAGGCATTGTTTTGTGAGCGAGGAATTTCTCCAGGGTGAAAACCTATGATCTTTGATCGGGCAATGACGGCGCTTGGGCACTGTTTCCTTCTTGAAGGCGTTGTTATTGGAGTGGAAGACTACTGGTATTGTTCTGATGGTGTCAGTGTCGTTGTTTTGAGGATTAGGTCTCTGTAGCGGGACTTTTTTTTTGTAATTCTTCTTTCTTTTTTTCTAGGTTGAGTGCATCCGTAGGGCCGCTAGGGCATGCCTTGTTGCAGAGGCTGGATGTAACTGGTATCCCTGTGATATTAATATATACTCTTTTCTAAAAAAACACCATCACAAAGAAAATTAATATTTCAAATACGAACTTACAGCTAGTTCCACCTGCATCAATAAGGTGATGGAGTTATTTGTCGAGCATGATATAACACGCAAACATTGGTGGTCTCATGTATCCAAAGACTCTCTTTCTCTTTCTATTTTTTTCATAATATAAGTGGGAAAATGTTGAAAAAAGAGAGGCATCCATACTTGTTCGGTCCACCCACCAATCTAGACACAGCCCAACCGGCCCAAGGCCCAAGCCACTTGCAGAGGCCCCCCAACCCTATCCCTCTCATGACACACGCACACACACAACCCTGGTGTGCCAGCATGCAGTCCCTACCTTCGCTGCTGCTCCAGCCGCCACCACAGGCCATTGACGATAAGTGGTAGAGTTTGGGGAAGGGAGAGGCCGCATGAGGCAAGCAGATCAGGCCTAGGTGCCTCCTCGCTAGAGCAGAGCCTGGGAGGAGATGGGGATAAGGGCATCTCCACCGGGCCGACCTAAACAGTATGTGTGTGTCCGAACTTTTCCGTGCGGACTCTCAAGGCATGCGTGGAGTCCTAGCGAGCCAACCCATCCGACGAAACGCGTCCGGCCCTACCCATCCATGCATCAAATCTGGGTTTCAGTTCCGTCGGCCCGGACACGCGCTTGTCCGAGCGCGTCCTCCTTTTATCATTGGCGGTTCCTCCCGCCAATGGCACAGAAACCACACCATTCTCCCTCCAAAAAACCTCTCCCAAATTTTCCACTAGCAGGAGCGGAAGGGAAGGCGATGGATACCGCCGCCATGGTTGATGTTGTGACTTCCCCCGTCAATAAGCACGGCCGATCGAGGAAGCCCGCAAAGGACCAGACGCCAGAGGAGCGGAAGATCGAGTCGGACAAGCGCAAGGGCCGGCGGTTGGCGGTGAGCGATCGATGCACCACTGCTAGGCTCGAGACGGAGCGTTGGGATGAGGAGGAGTGCCTCCTCGTCACCAAGAACAGGGTCGACGCCAACGAGATGGCAGTAAATGCTGCCAAGCACGTCGTTAAGATGATAAAGAAGGAGGCGTTCGGCACTATATTCATTGGTGTCATCTCTCTTCCCGGCCTGGCCATGGCCGACACGTCCTCTACCAGCTCCGTCATTTCCATGAATATAGGCTGGCCACCAGCTCATCCCAGGGTGACAGGACCGCACACGCCCTCGGTTGGAGGCCACCAGCTGTCCCGGTTCAACCATCCCCGCATGGTGTCGTCGGAGGCGGGAAAGCCCGCCATCGACCTGAACCGCACTCCAACCACCACGGACGTAACCCTAGAGGCGTCGACGAAGCGGTAGACCATCTCTGCCGCGAACATGCCGACGCCAGTCAACCTGTTCAACGGAATGCGCGCCGAGCGGCCGGCCACCGACGACACGGTATGATTGCCACATTTCTTCGCCATTGCCAGTGCACTGCTCGCGTAGCTTTATGATGGCCAATTGGCGTGTAGGATTTTGTCAGAAACAACGGCGAGGACGTCATGAACGACATGATCAACGAGGGTGGCCACGGCTATGCCGATGGCGGCGAGGCCGAGACAGAGATGCAGTGATGGCACCCAATACTTGTCGTGGAACGCTTCGTTGGAAACCCCAAGAGCAAGGTATGAAGCAGCACAACAGCAAGTTTCCCTCGGTAAGAAACCGAGGTTATCGAACCAGTAGGAGGAAGGAAACGTCACACATGTGTTGCTGGCAACATGGAGACCTGCACAACACAAACTCAAGACTTTGCCCCAACGAATCAGTGAGGTTGTCAAGCTCACCGGTTTGCTGTAACAAAGGATTAAACGTATGGTGTGGAAGGTAATGGTTTGCAGCAAGTAAACAAGTAACAGCGAAAGATGTATCAATGGTAAATATTGGACCGGGGTCCATAGTTCACTAGAGGTTCTCTCCTTAGATAAACAACATGCATGAAGGGTAAAAAAATTACAGCGCGACAATTGACAGGAACTGAGCAAGGCATAACAATGCAATTACTAGCTAGAAAGATCCTATGAGGTTGATTGGACAATACAACAATATACATAGACCGTAATCCAACTGCATCTATGACTAGAAGTCCACCTTCAGGTTATCATCTGAACCCCCTCCAGTATTAAGTTGCAAGCAACAGACAACTGCTTTAAGCAAAGTGTGTAAGGTAAACAGTCCACATGTTCCATGAACAAGACACTGTTGTTTTCTCCCTAGTAGCAACAGCACATCTACAATCGAAGAGATTTCTGTCACTTCCCTTGGAAACTAGAGGCATGAACCCACTATCGAGCATAAATACTCCCTCTTGGAGTCACTAGCAACTACTTGGCCAGGATAACCACTAGCAACGGAGATCTTTCAAGATCACAAATAACACAGACATGATAGAATCATAAAGACAAAACCATTAATCAAACCAACATAATAATCTTAATATCCATTGGATCCCCGCAAACACAACATGCATGATTACAAATAGATTAGATCTTGATCATGAATGGAGCTCACAAGATCTATACATGAAAGCACAAGGAGGAGATACAACCATCTAGCTACTACATGGACCCATAGTCCAAGGTGGAACTACTCACAAATCATACCGTAGAGAGGGCCTCCGGCATGATCTCCCCTCCGGCAGGGTGCCGGGAAGAGCTTCAGACCCCCCGATCTAGGGACGTTGGTGGCAGCGGCTACAGACGGTTTCGTGGATTTCTGATCGGGTACCAAGAGTTTCTGTATCGAGGGCTTCTTATAGGCGAAGGGGCGAGTGCGAGAGGCGACCAGGGCCGCCAAACCCTAGCCAGGCGCGGGTCCACCTGACCCCGCGCCTGGGGTGGGTCTGGCCCCCCTGGCCAGCCCCTCCGGCTCTCCTCTGGACTTCTTGTTGCCCACGGAAATTTATTGACTTCGACGTTTGTCCCGTCCAATTCCGAGAATATTTCTTTACTAACTTTTCTGAAACTAAAAACAGCAGAAAACAGGCATCTGGCACTGTTGCAACTTGTTAATAGGTTAGTACCAGAAAACATGTAAAAAGCACCTCAAAGTGTAGACAAGTAAAGAAAAGTAGATACTAAACAAGCATGGAGCATCAAAAATTATCGATACGTTTCCAACGTATCAGCATCCCCAAGCTTAACTCATGCTCGTCCTCGAGTAGGTAAGTGATAGAAGAATAATTTTTGAGGTGACATGCACATTCACAATAAATATCCAACCATTTGCAAGCATTGAAAGATGGGGTCAAAGAACTCTAAACATGTGCATGAAAGATTGAGTTCTAACAATAGGACATAGTAACTATGCATGCAACATGGCAAGCTACAAACAAAGATCATGAATAATATGCATTAAAAAACGTTTGTTTGCTTCACATGTAGAGAACTTAACATAGTGGCAATCAGCTTATTCCTCATAGAATAGCAATATAAATGCATAGGACACCTGCAAAGTTCACAAGGGTGACTAGAAACAAATAGCACAAGTGCAAGTAAGAACACAATATGCATCAATTAATAAGTTTTGGAACACTGCATACAGAATGACAACTATGCTCTCTTAATGGTGCCTAAAGGTAGAAGGTGGAGACTCAATAGTGGTGGAAGAAAGGCCTTTTTGTAAAGGAAGCAGGGATTACAAGTTTCAAAAAGAGCTTCCAAAAATTATGGTACTAGTTAGCTTTCAGCCCTCATTGCCCCTATCATAAGCATGTTGAAGTGGTTAAGGTTAAAGTGGCAAAGCTGGAGTATATGCTTGACGAAGTATAACTTGGCAATCTCATGCCCCTTGAATACGAGGGCCACAGATCATGCATACTCAACTTTGGGTCCAGGTAAGTTCTTGTCACTGTAAGTATTTGCATATCATTGAGAACCGCCAACGGGGTACCCCTTGCACATGGTACAGGAGCTTTCCCATAACCAAAATGACAAGGCAAGCAGACAATGAGCATCTCAACAATTCTTCTTATGTACCATGGGAATATGGTGCTTTTTTCTCTCTTTCCTCTTTTCTCAATGTGTCTCTTTTTTTAAGAAGAATGCTTCATAGATGTCACTATGGTGATGCTGCAAGTTTCCACCATGATTAGGCATGGCTTAGGCTAGCGGCCCAGGTGTTTCTCTAACACAGAATACAAACTCCATGGACTTACAAGTTCCCACTTCATTTCACACCAGTAACATCGATAGACAAAAGAGCATGATATCAACGGAGTACAAAAAGTACAAGTGCAATGTTGAAAATGTTCCCCGTGACAGCACGGTTCTGCTAATTCCAACTTATAAGTGCAAGCATATACAACAAAGTTGTCACAATGGTTCAAGTTTATTAGGGGCAAAGAATAAAATGTGCCATCAAGTTCGTGAGGGCTTTAATCACTAAGTTTTCACATAACAAAATATTTTTTAATTGGAAGATAGTTGAAAACAAGAATGTACTTGGAATGGTGTAGCACACCATGCATAGGAGTTTATAGTGGACATCTTTGGAATAACTTGGTTTCTTGGGAGTTGGAAGCATGAGTAGAACTTACTCATGCAAGTGGAGGTTAGCAAAAGGCTGGGAGCAACCAACTAAGAGAGCAATAATGGCCATAATTATGCAATGCAACAAAGCAAACTAATCAAAGCAAAGAGTGGTACTACAAGTCAAGGACTAAATGATCATAGAGGCTAATGGTGACTTATCATAGTCATAACATGGTGTAAGCATGTTCCAAGTCAACCCAAGCAAAACATCAAAGGAGAATACCACAATAATATGCTTTTGTATGCTAAAACAACACATAATTTATTCAAGTCACACTATGCAATCCCAATTGTTTGGAACAAGACATGCTACAGCAATAATCACTAAGCATAAAGCAAAAACAACACCTAGCATGTCATGCTAAAGTCTTAGTCGCAGTCAATGCAAGCTCCTCTTGCACTTCAAGCAAGAACTTACTACTTCTTTCCGAACACCAAGCAAACTTATTTGTAAAACAACACAGCAAGAGCGGGGGTCCAAACTACTAAAGCAAGCTAAACAAACTAATCAAAGCAAACGAAAACTAAGACGCTCCAAGAACAACACAACTGTGCATGAAACAATAAAAGTGAAGTGTCTAGACAGACCTGAGCTTTTTATTGATGAACAAGAGGATGCCTTGGGCATCCCCAAGCTTTGACGCTTGTACCTCTTGGATATTTCTTGGGGTGACACCATGGTGGCATCCCCAAGCTTGATCTTTTGTCCATTCTTCATCTCATTGCATCATTCTCTCTCTACACCTGAAATTTTTCCTTCATACAAAACTTCACACAATCTTCATTAGCAACATTAGCTTATTCAAAAGATATTAGACCACTGGAAAAGCTTTGGAACAGCAAGGCTTTTCACTAAAAACACAAGATATTGTAGTAACTCCTTCAAAGAAACTCAATTTACCTGAAGAGAGCTCAAAAAGAAATCAATAAGAAGCAAATGCAAATAATGGCAGAAATCTGTCAAAACAGACCAGAAGGCGAAAATAAATTTTTTCAAACATCTTATGTTACTCAAATCAAAAAGTGCTGAACTAATGAAAGTTAGCCCACATACTGGAGGATTATTCGTAAATTTTGAGCTCAATCCGAGTTACAGAGCCTCCGCAGCAGAGCAGTAGCCAGGGGAGGGTGAGGTGGGCGCCGCTGCCTTGCGCCGCCGGCCGCCGCCGCCCTTGCTGCTCGACGCCCGCCTGCTCCGCCCCCTCCCATGGCGTCGCCCATGGACAAGGACACTGCTATGCTACTACTATGGTGCTGTTCTCGTTGTGATTTTTTTATTTTACTACTCACTCATAATTGTTCTGCTATCATCGTTTCACGGCTTTGCGCCACAGGAAGGATTTATTTGCTATAACTGTTCTAGAAATTTGCATCATAGTCTCTGGCCGGATGATTTTAGGTACAATGCTACAATGAAATAATGTTTTTGCTACACGCGTTTTGTAATTTTGCTACCCTAGGTATACGACGATGCTATCATAGGCATACGGTTAAGCTATCATTTTGAGGGACGGTTCTGTTGCATACGGTCAAGCTATCAGTTTTAGGGACGGTTCTACAGAACGGATCTACAAAGATGCTACCATGCCCTCGAGCTCGGGTTTTTCTACCCTAGGCATATGGTGGTGCTACCATAGTCATATAGTGGTGCTACCATCTTCAGGTGCCGGACTCCGATGAGATATCCAGCGAGGTCTCCGGCGAACTTGGATTTGCTACAATAGGATATTTTTTTGCTATAACCGTTTAGTGGTTTTGCTAATATAGCGCAAAGTTTTTGCTACAAGTTTTCCAGCGAGGTCTCCCGGCAAAAGTCTCCGGCGATTCTCCGGCCAAGTCGATTTTGCTACATTAGTTCAATTTTTTCGCTACATGGTCTCCGGCGAACTCTCCGGCGAGATCCAGTATGCTTATTCTTTTTCTGGACTAAACTGTTCTCTGCTAGCGGGATTATTTATACGCGCTGTTTGTAGCAAAAGCAGGATTTGAAAACTTTTAGGAGGACATGTGTCAACAGGGGGAGGCGGGGGATCCGGGGGAAATATCCCCCGGGGGACGCGTAGAAATCCCCTTATCATTACGCACCTCGTAGCGTGTGGACGATCTCTTGGTAGCCTCCCGCGTGCGTAGGGGTTACAAGAGACTCTATTATAGTTTGATTTGTGTTTGAATTCCATAACATGCTCATCTACTTTTCAAGTTTTGTTTTTGCCGATTCATATTGTTTAATATGATTTAGCTTTACTAACTAAATAATAGGGTTTTGCTGTGCGGAAGAGCGAGATAGTCTTCCACCCTCCCGATAACCCCCTCCCTTCCCCCGTGTCGCTCCCACGAGCGACCCGTGGGATCCCTTGCGCCGCCACCGGGACGATCGCCTCCTTCTGCTCCTCCCTCCTCGCCGTCGGGACGCACCAACGGCAAAGCCGCTCGGCGTCTGTGGCAGCGGGGCCCCTCATCTCCCCCTGGTTCGCCAGATCTAGGCGCGGGCCAAGATCGGCGACTAGCGGCGGCGCGCGTGCCGGTTTGGTGGCGCGGCTCGGCGCGGTGGATACACCATGCTATGGCATGTAGGGCTGTGTGGAGAGGTGGTTTCGTGCTCGGGCCGGCGGCTGCTGGGCCAGGGCAGCGAGGGCCATGGACGGTGTTGGCTAGGATCTGGAAGTAGCGGCGGACGTGGTGCTGCAGGATGGAGGCGAAGGTGTGCCCTTAGCGGCGGTGCTAAGACTACGTGCTCATCAGCACCGATAGTCGGCCTGCTCGAACCGTTCTCTGGAAGCCGGTCGGCGCTGTGGGGATCGTTGTGTCGGATCTAATAAAGGAGGTGGTCCTTTGGTTTCCTTCGTACAAAGACAAAGATCTGCATGATGTCTGTCCTCGTTGACCTGGACTAGAGAGGCGGGTTCCGGAAGGCTCCGTCGGCGAACTCCCATGGGCGTATCATGCCTGGAGATTGCTGGACCGGAAGGTATTCGATCGTGCGCACCTTGTTTTTCTGGCCATTTGGTTTCAGCGGGAGCGTTGCGAAGCTCTGTTGTCTGTTCCCACCAAGTGTCATTCTTAGATCCATGGTGAAGTCAGATGCGGAGAATGTCAGGAAAGCGGAAATATGAGTGTAGCGGTGGTGATTTTAGTTCTTGTGGCGACGGAGATCTTGCTTCATGATCTAGGACTCGTTGTAGCGACTGTTGGTGCAGGAAGACAACACAGGAGGAGTTCCCAGTCTTATCTTGCAGGGTGAAAATCCAAGGTCTGGCCTTAACTGGTTGTGCTTGGCAATAACCTTGTTGAAGGCATTGTTTTGTGAGCGAGGAATTTCTCCAGGGTGAAATCCTATGATCTTTGATCGGGCAACGACGGTGCTTGGGCACTGTTTCCTTCTTGAAGGCGTTGTTATTGGAGTGGAAGACTACTGGTATTGTTCTGATGGTGTCAGTGTCGTTGTTTTGAGGATTAGGTCTCTGTAGCGGGACTTTTCTTTTTTGTAATTCTTCTTTCTTTTTTCTGGGTTGTGTGCATCCGTAGGGCTGCTAGGGCATGCGTAGTTGCAGAGGCTGGATGTAATTGGTATCCCTGTGATATTAATATATACTCTTTTCCAAAAAAAACACCATCACAAAGAAAATTAATATTTCAAATACGAACTTACAGCTAGTTCCACCTGCATCAATAAGGTGATGGAGTTATTTGTCGAGCATGATATAACACGCAAACATTGGTGGTCTCATGTATCCAAAGCCTCTCTTTCTTTTCTATTTTTTCATAATATAAGTGGGAAAATGTTGAAAAAAAGAGAGGCATCCATACTTGTTTGGTCCACCCACCAATCTAGACACAGCCCAACCGGCCCAAGGCCCAAGCCACTTGCAGAGGCCCCCAACCCTATCCCTCTCACGACACACGCACACACACAACCCTGGTGTGCCAGCATGCGGTCCCTACCTTCGCTGCTGCTCCAGCCGCCGCCACAGGCCTATCGACGATAAGTGGTAGAGTTTGGGGACGGGAGAGGCCACAGGAGGCAAGCATATCAGGTCTAGGTGCCTCCTCGCTAGAGCAGAGCCTGGGAGGAGATGGGGATAAGGGCATCTCCACCGGGCCGACCTAAACGATATGTGCGTGTCCGAAATTTTCTGTGCGGACACTCATGGCATGCGTGGAGCCCTAGCGAGCCAACCCATCCGACGAAACGCGTCCGGCCCTACCCATCCATGCATCTAACCTGGGGTTCAGTTGCGTCGGCCCGGACACGCGCTTGTCCGAGCGCGTCCTCCTTTTATCATTGGCGGTTCCTCCTGCCAATGGCACAGAAACCACACCACTTCTCCCTCCAAAAAACCTCTCCCAAATTTTCCACTGGCAGGAGCGGAAGGGAAGGCGATGGATCCCACCGCCATGGTTGATGTTGCGACCTCCCCCGTCAATAAGCACGGCCGACCGAGGAAGCCCCTAAAGGACCAGACGCCAGAGGAGCGGAAGAACGAGTCGGACAAGCGCAAGGGCCGGCGGTTGGCGGTGAGAAATCGACGCACCACTGCTAGGCTCGAGACGGAGCGTTGGGATGAGGAGGAGCGCCTCCTCGTCAACAAGAACAGGGTCGACGCCAACGAGATGGCAGTAAATGCCGCCAAGCACGCCGTTAACATGATAAAGAAAGAGGCGTTTGGCACTATTTTCGTCGGTGTCATCTCTCTTCCCGGCCTGGCCATGGCCGACACGTCCTCTACCAGCTCCGTCATTTCCATGCATATAGGCTGGCCACCAGCTCATCCCAGGGCGACAGGACCGCGCACGCCCTCGCTTGGAGGCCACCAGCTGTCCCGGTTCAACCATCCCCGCATGGCATCGTCGGAGGCGGGAAAGCCCGCCATCGACCTGAACCGCACTCCAACCACCACGGATGTAACCCTAGAGGCGTCGACGAAGCGGTGGACCATCTCTGCCGCGAACATGCCGACGCCAGTCAACCTGTTCGACGGAATGCGCGCCGAGCGGCCGGCCACCGAAGACACGGTGTGATTGCCACATTTCTTTGCCATTGCCAGTGCACTGCTCGTGTCGCTTTATGATGGCCAATTGGCGTGTAGGATTTTGTCGGAAACAACGGCGCGGACGTCATGAACGACATGATCAACGAGGGTGGCCACGGCTATGCCGATGGCGGCGAGGCTGAGACGGAGACGCAGTGATGGCGCCCAATAATTGTCGTGGAACGCTTCGTTGGAAACCCCAAGAGCAAGGTATGAAGCAGCACAGCAGCAAGTTTCCCTCGGTAAGAAACCGAGGTTATCGAACCAGTAGGAGGAAGGAAACGTCAAACATGTGTTGCTGGCAACATGGACACCTACACAACACAAACTCAAGACTTTGCCCCAACGAATCAGTGAGGTTGTCAAGCTCACCGGTTTGCTGTAACAAAGGATTTAACGTATGGTGTGGAAGGTAATGGTTTGCAGTAAGTAAACAAGTAAAAGTGAAAGATGTATCAATGGTAAAGATTGGACCGGGGTCCATAGTTCACTAGAGGTGCTCTCCTTAGATAAACAACATGCATGAAGGGTAAAAAAATTACAGCGCGGCAATTGACAGGAACTGAGCAAGGCATAACAATGCAATTACTAGCTAGAAAGATCCTATGAGGTTGATTGGGCAATACAACAATATACATAGACCGTAATCCAACTGCATCTATGACTAGAAGTCCACCTTCAGGTTATCATCTGAACCCCCTCTAGTATTAAGTTGCAAGCAACAGACAACTGCTTTAAGCAAAGTGTGTAAGGTAAACAGTCCACATGTTCCATGAACAAGACACCGTTGTTTTCTCCCTAGTAGCAACATCACATCTACAACCGAAGAGATTTCTGTCACTTCCCTTGGAAACTAGAGGCATGAACCCACTATCGAGCATAAATACTCCCTCTTGGAGTCACTAGCAACTACTTGGCCAGGATAACCACTAGCAACGGAGATCATTCAAGATCACAAATAACACAGACATGATAGAATAATAAAGATAAAGCCATTAATCAAACCAACATAATAATCTCAATATCCATCGGATCCCCGCAAACACAACATGCATGATTACAAATAGATTTGATCTTGATCATGAACGGAGCTCACAAGATCTATACATGAAAGCACAAGGAGGAGATACAACCATCTAGCTACTACATGGACCCATAGTCCAAGGTGGAATTACTCACAAATCATACCGGAGAGAGGGCCTCCGGCATGATCTCCCCTCCGGCAGGGTGCCGGGAAGAGCTACAGACCCCCCCCCCCCCGATCTAGGGACGATGATGGCAGCGGCTACAGACGGTTTCGTGGATTTCTGATCGGGTACCAAGAGTTTCTGTATCGAGGGCTTCTTATAGGCGAAGGGGCGAGTGCGGGAGGCGACCAGGGCCGCCAAACCCTAGCCAGGCGCAGGTCCACCTGACCCCGCGCCTGGGGTGGGTCTGGCCCCACTGGCCAGCCCCTCCGGCTCTCCTCTGGACTTCTTGTTCCCCACGGAAATTTATTGACTTTGACGTTTGTCCCGTCCAATTCCGAGAATATTTCTTTACTAACTTTTCTGAAACCAAAAATAGCAGAAAAGAGGCATCTGGCACTGTTGCAACTTGTTAATAGGTTAGTACTAGAAAACATGTAAAAAGCACCTCAAAGTGTAGACAAGTAAAGAAAAGTAGATACTAAACAAGCATGGAGCATCAAAAATTATCGATACGTTTCCAACGTATCAGCATCCCCAAGCTTAACTCATGCTCGTCCTCGAGTAGGTAAGTGATAAAAGAATAATTTTTGAGGTGACATGAACCTTCACAATAAAGATCCAACCATTTGCAAGCATTGAAAGCTGGGATCAAAGAACTCTAAACATGTGCATGAAAGATTGAGTTCTAACAATAGGACATAGTAACTATGCATGCAACATGGCAATCTACAAACAAAGATCATGAATAATATGCATTAAAAAACGTTTGTTTGCTTCACATGTAAAAAACTTAGCATAGTGGCAATCAGCTTATTCCACATAGAATAGCAATATAAATGCATAGGACACCTGCAAAGTTCACAAGGGGGACTAGAAACAAATAGCACAAGTGCAAGTAAGAACACAATATGCATCAATTAATAAGTTTTGGAACACTGCATACAGAATGACAACTATGCTCTCTTAATGGTGCCTAAAGGTAGAAGGTGGAGACTCAATAGTGGTGGAAGAAAGGCCTTTTTGTAAAGGAAGCAGGGATTACAAGTTTCAAAAAGAGCTTCCAAAAATTATGGTACTAGTTAGCTTTCAGCCCTCATTGCCCCTATCATAAGCATGTTGAAGTGGTTAAGGTTAAAGTGGCAAAGCTGGAGTATATGCTTGACGAAGTATAAGTTGGCAATCTCATGCCCCTTGAATACGAGGGCCACACCTCATGCATACTCAACTTTGGGTCCAGGTAAGTTCTTGTCACTGTAAGTATTTGCATATCATTGAGAACCGCCAACGGGGTACCCCTTGCACATGGTACAGGAGCTTTCCCATAACCAAAATGGCAAGGCAAGCAGACAATGAGCATCTCAGCACATCTTCTTATGTACCATGGGAATATGGTGCTTTTTTCTCTCTTTTCTCAATGTGTTTCTTTTTTTAAGAAGAATGCTTCATAGATGTCACTATGGTGATGCTGCAAGTTTCCACCATGATTAGGCATGGCTTAGGCTAGCGGCCCAGGCATTTCTCTAACACAGAATACAAACTCCATGGACTTACAAGTTCCCACTTCATTTCACACCTGTAACATCGATAGACAAAAGAGCATGATATCAACGGAGTACAAAAAGTACAAGTGCAATGTTGAAAATGTTCCCCATGACAGCACGGTTCTGCTAATTCCAACTTATAAGTGCAAGCATATACAACAAAGTTGTCACAATGGTTCAAGTTTATTAGGGGCAAAGAATAAAATGTGCCATCAAGTTCGTGAGGGCTTTAATCACTAAGTTTTCACATAACAAAATATTTTTTAATTGGAAGATAGTTGAAAACAAGAATGTACTTGGAATGGTGTAGCACACCATGCATAGGAGTTTATAGTGGACACTTTGGAATAACTTGGTTTCTTGGGAGTTGGAAGCATGAGTAGAACTTACTCATGCAAGTGGAGGTTAGCAAAAGACTGGGAGCAACCAACTAAGAGAGCAATAATGGCCATAATTATGCAATGCAACAAAGCAAACTAATCAAAGCAAAGAGTGGTACTACAAGTCAAGGACTAAATGATCATAGAGGCTAATGGTGACTTATCATAGTCATAACATGGTGTAAGCATGTGCCAAGTCAACCCAAGCAAAACATCAAAGGAGAATACCATAATAATATGCTTTTGTATGCTAAAACAACGCATAATTTCTTCAAGTCACACTAAGCAATCCCAATTATTTGGAACAAGACATGCTACAGCAATAATCACTAAGCATAAAGCAAAAACAACACCTAGCATGTCATGCTAAAGTCTTAGTCGCAGTCAATGCAAGCTCGTCTTGCACTTCAAGCAAGAATTTACTACTTCTTTCCAAACACCAAGCAAACTTATTTGTAAAACAACATAGCAAGAGCGGGGGTCCAAACTACTAAAGCAAACTAAACAAACTAAGCAAAGCAAACGAAAACTAAGACGCTTCAAGAAAAACACAACTGTGCATGAAACAATAAAAGTGAAGTGTCTAGACAGACCTGAGCTTTTTATTGATGAAGAGGATGCCTTGGGCATCCCCAAGCTTTGACGCTTGTACCTCTTGGATATTTCTTGGGGTGACACCATGGTGTCATCCCCAAGCTTGATCTTTTGTCCATTCTTCATCTCATTGCATCATTCTCTCTCTACACCTGAAATTTTTCCTTCATACAAAACTTCACACAATCTTCATTAGCAACATTGCTTATTCAAAAGATATTAGACCACTGGAAAAGCTTTGGAACAGCAAGGCTTTTCACTAAAAACACAAGATACTATAGTAACTCCTTCAAGGAAACTCAATTTACCTAAAGAGAGCTCAAAAAGGAATCAATAAGAAGCAAATGCAAATAATTGCAGAAATCTGTCAAAACAGACCAGAAGGTAAAAACGAATTTTTTCAAACATCTTATGTTACTCAAATCAAAAAGTGCTGAAATAATGAAAGTTAGCCAACATACTGGGAGATTTATTCGTAAATTTTGAGCTCAATCCGAGTTACAGAGCCTCCGCAGCAGAGCAGTAGCCAGGGGAGGGTGAGGTGGGCGCCGCTGCCTTGCGCCGCCGGCCGCCGCCGCCCTTGCTGCTCGACGCCCGCATGCACTGCCCCCTCCCATGGCATCGCCCATGGACAAGGACACTGCTATGCTACTACTATGGTGCTGTTCTTGTTGTGATTTTTTTTTGATTTTACTACTCACTCATAATTATTCTGCTATCATCGTTTCACGGCTTTGCACCACAGGAAGGATTTATTTGCTATAATTGTTCTAGAAATTTGCATCAGAGTCTCTGGACAGATGATTTTAGGTACAATGCTACAATGACATAATGTTTTTGCTACACGCGTTTTGTAATTTTGCTACCCTAGGTATACGACGATGCTATCATAGGCATACGGTTAAGCTATCATTTTGAGGGACGGTTCTGTTTGCATACGGTCAAGCTATCAGTTATAGGGATGGTTCTACAGATGCTACCATGCCCTCGAGCTCGGGTTTTTGCTACCCTAGGCATGAGGGGGTGCTACCATAGGCATATAGTGGTGCTACCAGCTTCAGGTGGCGGACTTCGATGAGATATCCAGCGAGGTCTCCGGCGAACTTGGATTTGCTACAATAGGATATTTTTTTGCTATAACTGTTTAATGGTTTTGCTAATATAGGGCAAAGTTTTTGCTACAAGTTTTCCAGCGAGGTCTCCCGGCTAAAGTCTCCGGCGATTCTCCGGCCAAGTCGATTTGGCTACATTAGTTCAATTTTTCGCTACATGGTCTCCGGCGAGATCCAGTATGCTTATTCTTTTTCTGGACTGAACTGTTTTCTGCTAGCGGGATTATTTATACGCGCTGTTTGTAGCAAAAGTAGGATTTGAAAACTTTTAGGAGGACACGTGTCTACAGGGGGAGGCGGGGGATCCGGGGGAAATATCCCCCGACGGACGCGTAGAACTCCCCTTATCATTGCGCACCTCGTAGCGTGTGGACGATCTCTTGGTAGCCTCCCGCGTGCGTAGGGGTTACAAGAGACTCTATTATAGTTTGATTTGTGTTTGACTTCCATAACATGCTCATCTACTTTTCATGTTTTGTTTTTGCCGATTCATCTTGTTTAATATGATTTAGCTTTACTAACTAAATAATAGGGTTTTGCTGTGCGGAAGAACGAGATAGTCTTCCACCCTCCAGATAACCCCCCCCCCCCTCCCCCCCGCGTCGCTCCCACGAGCGACCCGTGGGATCCCTTGCGCCGCCACCGGGATGGCCGCCTCCTTCTGCTCCTCCCTCCTTGCCGCCGGGACGCACCGACAGCACAGCCGCTCGGCGTCTGTGGCGGCGGGGCCCCTCTTCTTCCCCTGGTTCACCAGATCTAGGCGCGGGCCAAGTTCGGCGACTGGCGGCGGTGCGCGTGCGCGGGGGCGCGGCGGCGTCCGGCTTGGTGGCGTGGCTCGGCGCGGTGGATACACCATAATATGGCATGGAGGGCTGCGTGGAGCGGTGGTTTCGTGCTCGGGCCGGCGGCTGCTGGACCAGGGCAGCGAGGGCCATGGGCGGTGTTGGCTGGGATCTGGAAGTAGCGGCGGACGTGGTGCTGCAGGATGGAGGTGAAGGTGTGCCCTTAGCGGCGGTGCTAAGACTACGTGCTCATCAGCACCGATGGTCGGCCTACTCGAACCGTTCTTCGGAAGCCGGTCGGCGGTGTGGGGATCGTTGTGTCGGATCTAATAAAGGAGGTGGTCCTTTGGTTTCCTTCGTACAAAGACAAAGATCTGCATGATGTCTGTCCTCGTTGACCTGGACTGGAGAGGCGGGTTCCGGAAGGCTCCGTCGGCGAACTCCCATGGGTGTATCATGGCTGGAGATTGCTGGACCGGAAGGTATTCTATCGTGCGCACCTTGTTTTTCTGGCCGTAAGCTCTGTTGTCTGTTCCCACCAAGTGTCATTCTTAGATCCATGGTGAAGTCAGATGCGGAGAATGTCAGGAAAGCGGAAATATGAGTGTAGCGATGGTGATTTTAGTTCATGTGGCGACGGAGATCTTGCTGCATGATCTCGGGGACTCGTTGCAGAGACTGTTGGTGCATGAAGACAACACAGGAGGAGTTCCTAGTCTTACCTTGCAGGGTGAAAATCCAAGGTCTGGCTGTAACTGGTTGTGTTTGGCAATGACCTTGTTGAAGGCATTGTTTTGTGAGCGAGGAATTTCTCCAGGGTGAAAACCTATCATCTTTGATCGGGCAACGACGGCGCTTGGGCACTGTTTCCTTCTTGAAGGCGTTGTTATTGCAGTGGAAGACTACTGGTATTGTTCTGATGGTGTCAGTGTCGTTGTTTTGAGGATTAGGTCTCTGTAGAGGGACTTTTTTTTTTGTAATTCTTCTTTCTTTTTTTCTGGGTTGTGTGCATCCGTAGGGCCGCTAGGGAATGCGTTGTTGCAGAGGCTGGATGTAATTGGTATCCCTGTGATATTAATATATACTCTTTTCCAAAAAAAACACCATCACAAAGAAAATTAATATTTCAAATACGAACTTACAGCTAGTTCCACCTGCATCAATAAGGTGATGGAGTTATTTGTCGAGGATGATATAACACGCAAACATTGGTGGTCTCATGTATCCAAAGCCTCTCTTTCTCTTTCTATTTTTTTCATAATATAAGTGGGAAAATGTTGAAAAAAGAGAGGCATCCATACTTGTTCGGTCCACCCACCAATCTAGACACAACCCAACCGGCCCAAGGCCCAAGCCACTTGCAGAGGCCCCCAACCCTATCCCTCTCACGACACACGCACACACACACACAACCCTGGTGTGCCAGCATGCGGTACCTACCTTCGCTGCTGCTCCAGCCGCCACCACAGGCCCATCGACGATAAGTGGTAGAGTTTGGGGACGGGAGAGGCCGCAGGAGGCAAGCAGATCAGGCCTAGGTGCCTCCTCGCTAGAGCAGAGCCTGGGAGGATATGGGGATAAGGGCATCTCCACCGGGCCGACCTAAACGGTATGTGTGTGTCCGAACTTTTCCGTGCGGACGCTCTGGGCATGCGTGGAGCCCTAGCGAGCCAACCCATCCGACGAAACGTGTCCGTCCCTACCCATCCATGCATCTAATCTGGGGTTTAGTTGCGTCGGCCCGGACACGCGCTTGTCCGAGCGCGTCCTCCTTTTATCATTGGCGGTTCCTCCCGCCAATGGCACAGAAACCACACCACTTCTCCCTCCAAAAAACCTCTCCCAAATTTTCCACTGGCAGGAGCGGAAGGGAAGGCGATGGATCCCTCCGCCATGGTTGATGTTGCGACCTCCCCCGTCAATAAGCACGGCCAACCGAGGAAGCCCGCAAAGGACCAGACGCCAGAGGAGCGGAAGATCGAGTCGGACAAGCGCAAGGGCGGCGGTTGGCGGTGAGAGATCGACGCACCACTGCTAGGCTCGAGACGGAGCGTTGGGATGAGGAGGAGCGCCTCCTCGTCACCAAGAACAGGGTCGAAGCCAACGAGATGGCAGTAAATGCCGCCAACCACGCCGTTAACATGATAAAGAAGGAGGTGTTCGGCACTATTTTTGTTGGTGTCATCTCTCTTCCCGGTCTGGCCATGGCCGACACGTCCTCTACTAGCTCCGTCATTTCCATGCATATAGGCTGGCCACCAGCTCATCCTAGGGCGATAGGACCGCACACGCCCTCGCTTGGAGGCCACCAGCTGTCCCGGTTCAACCATCCCCGCATGGCGTCGTCGGAGGCGGGAAAGCCCGCCATCGACCTGAACCGCACTCCAACCACCACGGACGTAACCCTGGAGGCGTCGACCAAGCGGTGGACCATCTCTGCCGCGAACATGCCGACGCCAGTCAACCTGTTCGACGGAATGCTCGCCGAGCGGCCAGCCACCGACGACACGGTATGATTGTCACATTTCTTCGCCATTGCCAGTGCACTGCTCGCGTCGCTTTATGATGGCCAATTGGCGTGTAGGATTTTGTTGGAAACAACGGCGAGGACGTCATGAACGACATGATCAACGAGGGTGGCCACGGCTATGCCGACGGCGGAGAGGCCGAGACGGAGACACAGTGATGGCGCCCAATACTTGTCGTGGAACGCTTCGTTGGAAACCCCAAGAGCAAGGTATGAAGCAGCACAGCAGCAAGTTTCCCTCGGTAAGAAACCGAGGTTATCGAACCAGTAGAAGGAAGGAAACGTCACACATGTGTTGCTGGCAACATGGAGACCTGCACAACACAAACTCAAGACTTTGCCCCAACGAATCAGTGAGGTTGTCAAGCTCACCGGTTTGCTGTAACAAAGGATTAAACATATGGTGTGGAAGGTAATGGTTTGCAGCAAGTAAACAAGTAACAGTGAAAGATGTATCAATGGTAAAGATTGGACCGGGGTCCATAGTTCACTAGAGGTGCTCTCCTTAGATAAACAACATGCATGAAGGGTAAAAAAATTACAGCGCGGCAATTGACAGGAACTGAGCAAGGCATAACAATGCAATTACTAGCTAGAAAGATCCTATGAGGTTGATTGGGCAATACAACAATATACATAGACCGTAATCCAACTGCATCTATGACTAGAAGTCCACCTTCAGGTTATCATGTGAACCCCCTCTAGTATTAAGTTGCAAGCAACAGACAACTGCTTTAAGCAAAGTGTGTAAGGTAAACAGTCCACATGTTCCATGAACAAGACACCGTTGTTTTCTCCCTAGTAGCAACATCACATCTACAACCGAAGAGATTTCTGTCACTTCCCTTGGAAACTAGAGGCATGAACCCACTATCGAGCATAAATACTCCCTCTTGGAGTCACTAGCAACTACTTGGCCAGGATAACCACTAGCAACGGAGATCATTCAAGATCACAAATAACACAGACATGATAGAATCATAAAGATGAAACCATTAATCAAACCAACATAATAATCTCAATATCCATCGGATCCCCGCAAACACAACATGCATGATTACAAATAGATTCGATCTTGATGATGAATGGAGCTCACAAGATCTATACATGAAAGCACAAGGAGGAGATACAACCATCTAGCTACTACATGGACCCATAGTCCAAGGTGGAACTACTCACAAATCATACCGGAGAGAGGGCCTCCGGCATGATCTCCCCTCCGGCAGGATGCCGGGAAGAGCTTCAGACCCCCCCCCCCCCCCCCCCCCCGATCTAGGGACGATGGTGGCAGCGGCTACAGACGGTTTCGTGGATTTCTGATCGGATACCAAGAGTTTCTGTATCTAGGGCTTCTTATAGGCGAAGGGGCGAGTGCGGGAGGCGACCAGGGCCGCCAAACCCTAGCCAGGCGCGGGTCCACCTGACCCCGCGCTTGGGGTGGGTCTGGCCCCCCTGGCCAGCCCCTCCGGCTCTCCTCTGGACTTCTTGTTCCCCACGGAAATTTATTGACTTTGACGTTTGTCCCGTCCAATTCCGAGAATATTTCTTTACTAAATTTTCTGAAACCAAAAACAGCAGAAAACAGGCATCTGGCACTGTTGCAACTTGTTAATAGGTTAGTACCAGAAAACATGTAAAAAGCACCTCAAAGTGTAGACAAGTAAAGAAAATTAGATACTAAACAAGCATGGAGCATCAAAAATTATCGATACGTTTCCAACGTATCAGCATCCCCAAGCTTAACTCATGCTCGTCCTCGAGTAGGTAAGTGATAAAAGAATAATTTTTGAGGTGGCATGCACCTTCACAATAAATATCCAACCATTTGCAAGCATTGAAAGCTGGGATCAAAGAACTCTAAACATGTGCATGAAAGATTGAGTTCTAACAATAGGACATAGTAACTATGCATGCAACATGGCAAGCTACAAACAAAGATCATGAATAATATGCATTGAAAAACATTTTTTTGCTTCACATGTAGAAAACTTAACATAGTGGCAATCTGCTTATTGCTCATAGAATAGCAATATAAATGCATAGGACACCTGCAAAGTTCACAAGGGTGACTAGAAACAAATAGCACAAGTGCAAGTAAGAACACAATATGCATCAATTAATAAGTTTTGGAACACTGCATACAGAATGACAACTATGATCTCTTAATGGTGCCTAAAGGTAGAAGGTGAAGACTCAATAGCGGTGGAAGAAAGGCCTTTTTGTAAAGGAAGCAGGGATTACAAGTTTCAAAAAGAGCTTCCAAAAATTATGGTACTAGTTAGCTTTCAGCCCCCATTGCCCCTATCATAAGCATGTTGAAGTGGTCAAGGTTAAAGTGGCAAAGCTGGAGTATATGCTTGACGAAGTATAAGTTGGCAATCTCATGCCCCTTGAATACGAGGGCCACACCTCATGCATACTCAACTTTGGGTCCAGGTAAGTTCTTGTCACTGTAAGTATTTGCGTATCATTGAGAACCGCCAACGGGGTACCCCTTGCACATGGTACGGGAGCTTTCCCATAACAAAAATGACAAGGCAAGCAGACAATGAGCATCTCAACAATTCTTCTTATGTACCATGGGAATATGGTGCTTTTTTCTCTCTTTCCTCTTTTCTCAATGTGTCTCTTTTTTTAAGAAGAATGCTTCATAGATGTCACTATGGTGATGCTGCAAGTTTCCACCATGATTAGGCATGGCTTAGGCTAGCAGCCCAGGCGTTTCTCTAACACAGAATACAAACTCCATGGACTTACAAGTTCCCACTTCATTTCACACCGGTAACATCGATAGACAAAAGAGCATGATATCAACGGAGTACAAAAAGTACAAGTGCAATGTTGAAAATGTTCCCCGTGACAGCACGGTTCTGCTAATTCCAACTTATAAGTGCAAGCATATACAACAAAGTTGTCACAATGGTTCAAGTTTATTAGGGGCAAAGAATAAAATGTGCCATCAAGTTCGTTAGGGCTTTAATCACTAAGTTTTTACATAACAAAATATTTTTTTATTGGAAGATAGTTGAAAACAAGAATGTACTTGGAATGGTGTAGCACACCATGCATAGGAGTTTATAGTGGACACTTTGGAATAACTTGGTTTCTTGGGAGTTGGAAGCATGAGTAGAACGTACTCATGCAAGTGGAGGTTAGCAAAAGACTGGGAGCAACCAACTAAGAGAGCAATAATGGCCATAATTATGCAATGCAACAAAGCAAACTAATCAAAGCAAAGAGTGGTACTACAAGTCAAGGACTAAATGATCATAGAGGCTAATGGTGACTTATCATAGTCATAACATGGTGTAAGCATGTGCCAAGTCAACCCAAGCAAAACATCAAAGGAGAATACCACAATAATATGCTTTTGTATGCTAAAACAACGCATAATTTCTTCAACTCACACTAAGCAATCCCAATTGTTTGGAACAAGAAATGCTACAGCAATAATCACTAAGCATAAAGCAAAAACAACACCTAGCATGTCATGCTAAAGTCTTAGTCGCAGTCAATGCAAACTCCTCTTGCACTTCAAGCAAGAACTTACTACTTCTTTCCAAACACCAAGCAAACTTATTTGTAAAACAACACAGCAAGAGCGGGGGTCCAAACTACTAAAGCAAGCTAAACAAACTAATTAAAGCAAACGAAAACTAAGATGCTCCAAGAACAACACAACTGTGCATGAAACAATAAAAGTGAAGTGTCTAGACAGACCTGAGCTTTTTATTGATGAAGAGGATGCCTTGGGCATCCCCAAGCTTTGACGCTTGTACCTTTTGGATATTTCTTGGGGTGACACCATGGTGTCATCCCCAAGCTTGATCTTTTGTCCATTCTTCATCTCATTGCATCATTCTCTCTCTACACCTGAAATTTTTCCTTCATACAAAACTTCACACAATCTTCATTAGCAACATTAGCTTATTCAAAAGATATTAGACCACTGGAAAAGCTTTGGAACAGCAAGGCTTTTCACTAAAAACACAAGATATTGTAGTAACTCCTTCAAAGAAACTCAATTTACCTGAACAGAGCTCAAAAAAGAATCAATAAGAAGCAAATGCAAATAATGGCAGAAATTTGCCAAAACAGACCAGAAGGTAAAAACAAATTTTTTAAAACATCTTATGTTACTCAAATCAAAAAGTTCTGAACTAATGAAAGTTAGCCAACATACTGGGGAATTTATTCTTAAATTTCGAGCTCAATCCGAGTTACAGAGCCTCCTCACAATTTTTTTTGGTGGAGGACAGAAATCTGTTTCGGTACAGCAACTCCCCAAATCTTACTTCCCTCTCATTAGAGGTCATTCTTGGCACAAAAAGCAAACAAAAAGGATAAGAAGAGGTCATTACAGAACTAATAACTTCGAAGACTCAAAGAAACTCTTGGGTTATCTCCCAACAAGTACTTTTCTTTAACACATTTAAGTTAGGCACAAGAAGCAAGAAGAATCAAGTATTTTCAAATGAAAAGGCATTAACATCAAATCTTGCTTTCAAAGAAGGAGCAAAAAGAAACTTCTCTCTCCTCATAGGGAAGTGTTCAATACCTTTCTTGAATGGAAATTGATATTTGATGGTGCCTTCTTTCATATCAATGATGGCAACAACTGTTCTAAGAAAAGGTCTTCCCAAAGTAATAGGACAAGAAGCATTGTATTCAACATCCAAAACATAGAAATCTACAGGGACATAAGCATTGTTAACCATAATGAGAACATCATTAATACTCCCCATGAGTTTCTTATTAGCATTATCATTGAGTGGGACATTCAAATAACAATCTTCTAATGGTGGCAAATCAAGCATTTCATAAATCTTCCTAGGCATAATAGAGACACTAGAACCAAGATTACATGAAGCTTTGAGATCAAAGTCATTCACTTTAATATTAATAATGGGTTCCCAACTATCTTCTACTTTCCTAGGAATAGAAGCTTTGTGTTTTAGTTTCTCTTCCTTAATCTTAACAAGAGCATCTGTAATGTCTTTGGTGAAAGCAACATGCATATCACTAGCATCAGGACTTCTAGCAAGCTTTTGTAGGAACATAATCACTTCAGAAATATTGCAACCATCAATATCAATATCAAACTTAGCATCACTAGCAGTAGGATCAATAGGCTTAGGCATAGTAGGAGGAGGAATAGGGGCTACTTGTGGTTTAGTGGTTATAGTGCACACACTATTATTTCTATCAATTTTAGCTTCCCTTTCCCACCTAGCATGAAGTTGAGCTAACAGCCTAACGTTTTCATCAATAGTAACTTGTATGGCATGAGCAGTAGAAAAGGTGTTTACCATAGTTTCAGGTTTAGCAGCCATTTTATTAACCAAGGAAGTTTGGGCTTTAGACAAAGAGGATATATTTTTCTCAACAGTTAAAAGCTTTTCCTCTATAGTCTTATTGAAAGTGGTTTGTTTACTAATAAAGTACTTGAGCATTACTTCAAGTTCAGAGGGGCACTTCTAGCATTATTGTAAGAGCTTCCATAGGAATTGCCATTATTAGGAGGATAAGGCCTATAATTGTTGTTGCTACCAAAATTATTCCTATAGGCATTGTTGTTGAAATTGTTGTTTATAATGAAGTTCACATCAAATTGCTCTTCTTGAGCAACCAAAGAGGCTAAGGGAACACTATTAGGACCTAGAGGAGCTTTCCCATTAACAAGCATAGCCATAATAACATCAATCTTTTCACTCAAAGAGGAAGTTTCCTCAACAGAATTTACCTTCTTACCATGTGGAGCTCTCTCAACGTGCCATTCAGATTAGTTAACCATCATATTATCAAGGAGCCTTGTTGCAGCATCCAAAGTGAGTCCCATAAAAGTACCTCCAACAGCAGAATCCAACAGGTTTCTTGAGGAGAAGTTCAAACCTGCATAAAAAGTTTGGATAATCATCCAAGCAGTGAGTCCATGAGTAGGGCAATTTTTAACTAAAGATTTCATTCTTTCCCAAGCAGGAGCAACATGTTCACTATCAAGCTGTTTAAATTTCATAATATCACTTCTCATAGCAATAATCTTAGCACGAGGATAGTACTTTCCAACAAAAGCATCTTTGCACTTAGTCCAAGAATCAATACTATTTTTAGGCAAAGATAGAAACCATTCTTTAGCTTTTCCCTCAAGGAGAAAGGAAAAAGCCTGAGCTTAATAATATCTCCATCTACATCCTTATACGTTTGCATCTCAAAAAGTTCAACAAAGCTATTAAGATGGATAGCAGGATCATCAGAACCAGCACCAGAAAATTGCTCTCTCATCACAAGATTCAACAAAGTAGGCTTAATTTCATAAAAGACAGCATCATGAGCAGGTGGAGAAATATGTGTGCTTAGGAAATCATTGTTGTTGGTGCTAGTGAAGTCACACAACTTGGTGTTCTCAACAGAGTTCATTTTGGCAAAGGTGGGCAAGCCAAAAATAGCAGCAGCTAGAGGAGGAACTATTTTTTGTGTTTTTGAATAAGGAAAGCAAACCAAACTAGACTTTTTTTTGGGTTTTTTGAAAAGAGGCAAACAAAACCAAGCAAAATAAACAAAGCAAACTAAAAACAAAGTAAAGAGAAAGGAAGTGAAGGACTCCCCTAGTGAAGACGTCCTTAGGCTCCCCGGCAACGGCGCTAGAAATTAGCTTGATGGCGCCCAATACTTGTCGTGGAACGCTTCGTTGGAAAACCCAAGAGCAAGGTATGAAGCAGCACAGCGGAAAGTTTCCCTCAGTAAGAAACCGAGGTTATCGAACCAGTAGGAGTAAGGAAATGTCACACAGGTGTTGCTGGCAACATGGAGACCTGCACAACACAAACTCAAGACTTTGCCCCAACGAATCAGTGAGGTTGTCAAGCTCACCGGTTTGTTGTAACAAAGGATTAAACATATGATGTGGAAGGTAATGGTTTGCACCAAGTAAACAAGTAACAGTGGAAGATGTATCAATGGTAAAGATTGGACTGGGGTCCATAGTGCACTAGAGGTGCTCTCCTTAGATAAACAACATGGCATGAAGGGTAAACAAATTACAGCGGGGCAATTGACATGAACTGATCAAGGCATAACAATGCAATTACTAGCAAGAAAGATCCTATGAGGTTGATTGGGCAATACAACAATATACATAGACCGTAATCCAACTGCATCTATGACTAGAAGTCCACCTTCAGGTTATCATCCGAACCCCCTCCAGTATTAAGTTGCAAGCAACAGACAACTGCTTTAAGCAAAGTGTGTAAGATAAACAGTCCACATGTTCCATGAACAAGAGACCGTTGTTTTCTCCCTAGTAGCTACAGCACATCTACAACCGAAGAGATTTCTGTCACTTCCCTTGGAAACTAGAGGCATGAACCCACTATCGAGCATAAATACTCCCTCTTGGAGTCACTAGCAACTACTTGGCTAGGATAACCACTAGCAATGGAGAGCATGGAAGATCACAAACAACACAGACATGATAGAATCATAAATATAAAACCATTAATCAAACCAACATAATAATCTCAATATCCATCGGATCCCCACAAACACAACATGCATGATTACAAATAGATTCGATCTTGATCATGAACGGAGATCACAAGATCTATACATGAAAGCACAAGGAGGAGATACAACCATCTAGCTACTACATGGACCCATAGTCCAAGGTGGAACTACTCACAAATCATACCGGAGATAGGGCCTCTGGGATGATCTTCCCTCCGGCAGGGTGCCGGGAAGAGTTTCAGATCCCCCGATCTAGGGATGATGGTGGCGGCGGCTACAGACGGTTTCGTGGATTTCTGATCGGGTACCGAGATTTTCTGTATCGGGGGCTTCTTATAGGCGAAGGGGCGAGTCCGGGAGGTGACCAGGGCCGCCAAACCCTAGATAGGCGCGGGTCCACCTGACCCCGCGCCTGGGGTGGGTCTGGCTCCCCTGACCAGCCCCTCCGGCTCTCCTCTGGACTTCTTGTTCCCCACGGAAAGTTATTGACTTTGACGTTTGTCCCATCAAATTCCGAGTATATTTCTTTACTAACTTTTCTGAAACCAAAAATAGCAGAAAACAGGCATCTGGCACTGTTGCAACTTGTTAATAGGTTAGTACCAGAAAACATGTAAAAATAACCTCAAAGTGTAGACAAGTAAAGCAAAGTAGATACTAAGCAAGCATGGAGCATCAAAATTATAGATACGTTTCCAAAGTGACGAGGTTTGATCTCATCAATGCCCATTTTTATGGACTTGGGTTTTGGACAAGATGGGGATGCTGGAGATCATGGAACGGTTAGCAAACAAGCAACATGGGGACACAAGGTTTACCCAGGTTCAGGCCCCCAGAGGGAAAACCCTACTCCTGCTTGTCTGCTCTTGATTACGGCGAAACCGAAGGTTACAGGGGTGCGCAGATGCAATCTGGCGTGGAGGTCTATATGCGAAAGTATGAGAGAGAGATCTAGGTCGTGCCCTCCTAGCCTTTATATAGACTCAGGCAGGTCCCGGGCATAGACCTTGTCGGTTACAAGTTCTAGGGTTTTACCCCTTTGAATTTCCTATCTACGCTAGTCTTGCTCTCCAAGGATCCGAAGGCGTCATGGGCCTTGGCCACCCGAAAATATTCATGGGCCGGCGTACATCTGCCGTGGGCTTTCCTTGGGCTGGACTAGGTATGCTGAGATCACGTACCCGTAGGGTATAACCATGTCAGTAGCCCCCGAGTGATCAGTCAAATCGTAGATTCGGCTGAGGACTCTTCAATCCTTCGGGTGCAGCTATGTATTATCAGTATGTGTGTAGGGATTGTTGATGCGTGTGCCTGACTTACCCGACGGATCAGGGTCAGTTAACTATCTTAGGACGAAACAACACGATCTTCCTCGGGTTCGAGTCCCTTAACTCGAACCCGGAACATATGCTGGCGTAATTCGACTCAGGCCGCGGAGGACTTACAAGAGTGGAATTCCAGTGATTTTAACTGATGTACCCAACGCGTCCGTCGGGATTTTTTCATCGCGCCTGCTGGCACGGGTTTATACTAGCAGAGCGCAGTCGTGTGCGTTGTCAGGCCATCAGATGATATCTGTAGGTCTTATCTTTGTGTCGCAGACACAGCATCCGAATGTTTATCACCGCGGAGGTGTTTCGGGTGGCCAAGGAGAACGTTGCTCACTTAGCGTTTTGTTGGGGCAGAGTTGCCGAAAAGTTTTTGCATGCTGATCGAAATATCGCAGTCGAAGAATTCATAGGGTGCGCGACCAGCGCTCCCTATGGGAGTATCCCCCGAGTGTCTGTTCGAGTCATAGACTCGAGCGGAGACTTTAGTTCAAACATTATCCAGTTGTTAAGTCCGTAGGACACAAAAAAAATCGGATGCTTAAATCCATCCTCCCTATGGGAGTAGCCCCCGAGTCCGTAGTGGAGTCGTAGACTCAACGTAGGACTCGAAGAAATATTTCGTTTTTATTCATCTTTCGGGTGCGCGGCCAGCGCTCCTAATAGGAGTAGCCCCCGAGTATTTAGTCGAATCATAGATTCGAGTGAGTACTCTTAGCTTTGAAGCCGAAGAAATTGTAGTTGTTGCTAGTATAGCTTTTGATGACATCAGTGCTGACGATCAATGACCTCAAGCGTCTCCTGCGCCAGAGATGACTTGACTGGACGAACATGGGTCCCACTTGCTGACCTTGAATTGACCGGTCACGCGCGGCGTGGAGATAATTACGGCATCGCCTCGATTTCCGCACGTATTGGGCGGCGTGGTAACGAAGGTTCGTTGTGATGCTGACACGTGTATGGCTAGATCTGCCGTTAGCGTTAGGTCTTCTTGATGGATGGTTGCCGTGCGTCGTCTTTGCCGTTATAATCATTGGGGAAAGCTGCAGTTTGTTTTTACCGCATCAATTCTTGTTTTCACTGCCTCCTTGTGCTCTAGCAGTTCTTGCTGCGCGCTGGACTATCCTTCCACATTTCTGTATTCCCTTCTGCGCTCTCACCGTCGGCGCCGCCATAGCGCGATGGGGAAACCGAAGAAGTCATCATCTGTGGTTGGTACCAGCGCCGCCGGAGGGAAGAAAGGCGCCACCGCTACCCGTGTCACCAACGGTGGTTGGCGGCGATCAGAGACGCAGGAGAGTGACCTCCGCAAGCTTCGCGAGCGGGGCTTGATCCCACAGGATAGGGAGGCCGTCAGACTCCCCAGCAACGAGGTAATCCCCCGTCCCCCCGCTGGGTATCGGGTTATGTTTCTTGCCTTCGTTATGCGTGCGTTTTCCTTCCCAGTCCACGACTTCCTTCGTGGGCTGCTCTTTCTCTAGGGCATCCAGCTGCATCATCTTTCGCCCAATTCTCTTCTTCACATTGCTTGTTTCATCACTTTCTGCGAGTGCTGGCTCGGCATCGAGCCGCACTTTGGCCTCTTCCGGAAACTCTATTCCGTGAAAAGGAAATCCGGTTCGAATGGTGTGTATCCCATTGGGGGTTGCATCATCTCCCTCAAGGCCAATATTCTTTTCTTTTCTTTCTATATGTCTGAATCTGTCCAGTACTGGTGGAGGCGATAGTTTTACAATCGCGACTCCACAGTGGCTGGGCAGCATTTTGGTCTTGCTCCTTTCGACTCCTCCCAGATAATCGAGCCTAAAAGGTCCTGGAAAAACCAGATCTTGGATGGCGAGTCAGCGGAGATAGAGGCCCTTTACCGTCGGGTGGAGGATCTCCAGTTGATTCCTGAGAAAGAAGTGAACGGCGTGGATATTATCCGCATGTTTATTGAGCGACGGGTGCAGCCCCTCCAGGCTAGGGCGCACCCGATGTTTCTTTATGTTGAGCGCCGTGATCCGACGAGAGTTTCGGCCGAGAAGCTTTCCCAGGGTGATCTTGACAGGGCCCTTCGTACGTTATTGAAGTACAAGGTTGGGGAAGATATCCCGGGGAAGTCGCTGACTCCGCCGTTTTCTTCGACGCTGGCCGTTCCACAGGTGTAGATTCGTGCGCGTAGCGCTTTTCGTCGACTGCATATTTATTTTCCTTTGTTTGCTAACAAAGTTCCTTCTTTTTTGCAGAGCTTCAAGGTGCCGGGCATGGTGCCGCCATTGCCCGAATTATTTCCGGATGCTCCGGATAATGACGTGGTGGATTCCGTGTCCGAACTGCCTTCAGCATGATCGCCGGCTGAAGAGGCCAACGAGTCGAGCGAGGACCATACTCGCAAACGGTCGCGGAGCTCCAGCGAGTCTTCGGATGCATCGACTCCTCCGACTCCCAGAAACCCTCTGTGCCTTGAGCGTCACAGTGACGGGCATGGAGGCTCTTCCTCCCCTTTTCCTGCCATTCCTGTGCGGGCTGTAGCGCCGCACCCGCCAGCAAAGCGGAAGAAGGAAGAAAAGAAGGAAGAGAAGAAAGAAGAGAAGAAGGGGGAGAAGAGAGTCCGAAGGACTCCTCCTGTCTTCGACCTGAGCTCGCTGGACTCGTAAGTTTCCTTTATACTGCTGTCTTTTTGCTGTTGACTTTTGTGCTTGTGCTAATTATTTCATGTGCAGGCATTCCTCCCATGACTCCTCCAGCGATGGTTCTCGGGAGATGATGGTATAGTCGAAGGTTGCGTCTCCTCCTCCTCATGGTGGCTACCTCTGAGGGTGCTGCGCCGGTCCCTTCTCCGCAGGAAACTCGGGTGGTTGCGCCTCAGAAGGCTGCGAGCGGGCCTTCGGAGTCGCCATCGGAGCATGTAAGTACTTGTGTTTCCTGCAGCGGGGGGAGCCCCCGAGCGTTTGAAAAATTTTCTTGTCTTATTCTTTCTTCGAGTCTTCGGAGGGAGCCCCCGAGCGTTTTCGTGTGCGAATTTTGATTTTGTTCCTTCGTGTTGGGCGTATCCCCCAAGTCCTTTTCCTTACTGGTAGTCCTTCTTCCTGCAGCCTTTTGTACAGGATGTCAGGCGACTGGTGCAGGAGCACCTGGTGCTGGAGGTCAACCTCTGACAGCTTCAAGGTACCTGGATGCTTTGGTGCTTCTTTCTTTTTGCATTATTATCTTGCTTTCTGACGCTTGTATGTTTTGAATGCAGAGGAGCATAACACTTCCCTACGTGAGATTGATGCCCTCAAGAAGAGCCTTGGTCAAGCAGAGAAGAAAGCTGAGGACGCCGCTGGTGCGAAGGAGCGCCTTGAGCTGGAGCTGGCCAAGGCAGACGAAGCTAAGGAGCGTCTGCAGCAGGAGGCTACGGACCACGAGGACCAGCTTGCCATGGCTGCGACTGTGCGTGAAAGAGAGGTGGCGGGCAAGCTCATGGCTGCTGCCAAGGCTGTTTCAGGTGAGTACCTTATTTTTGCTCCTTTCTTTTCGTTTTCTTGTCTTTCTTCTGTGTTACTTTCTTCATTTCTTTTCTTTTTTGTCGCAGATGCCGCAGGCATCGAGTTTGACCGCGGCGCTCTAGAGCACGGGAGTGCTCTAGATGATGCTACTGCAGCGGTCGAAGATCGCTGCAGCACCATCGTCAACTCCCTTGCCAAGGCGAAGGACGTCCTTGGCCGCTTCTACAAGGAACTTGTCCCCAAGGGCGCGGCCCTTGATGATGTTGACGCCCTGGCGGAGGCTTTGTCGGCCGAAGCGCCTGCGGTGTGCAAGCGCAAGCATAAGGGCATCGGCGCGTCCGTCGGGCTGGCGATGGCCTTGGCGGCTGGAGCGGAGCTGGACCTTCCCCAGATCACCTCCCGGATGCCGACAACCACGGATGGATCTGAGGTAGCTTTTGCTACCTATTCTGCTCGCTGCAAGCGATATGGGCCGAAGCTCATTGATCTGTTGTCCGAGTATGCGCTGTGGCAACAGGGGGAAGCCAAAGCAAGGCAATCCGGTTCTGAGGCTACTCAGGGTGCCGCGTCTTAGGCGTTGTAGCTGTAGGATAGTTTGTAGTCTTCTTTTGCTGTAACTACGTTGACGAACGAAATCATTGTGCCACGTAGTGGCCTTTATATGCTTAATGAATTCTGTTGAGTTGTGCTCTTCTCTGTCTGAATGTTTATGTCCTTTGCTTTTCTACTGTTCTAGGATCCTTCGGGTGCTGACCCTGTTGACACCTCGCCTGCAGCGCAACTGCGGCCATCTTTGGATGATTCCTCACAACTCGCTTTTCTTCGGGACCGTGTTCGTAGTCTTAAGAGGGAGTTGCTTGGGGTGAGCGGTCACGCCGATGTTTGGAAGTCCAAGGCAGATCGCGGTGCGGCCAGAGAGGAATACTTGATGGCGGAACTGCTTCGGCTATCTAAGAAGCTTCAATGTAAGTTTTTCTTTGTGTCGAGCTGCAGCTCAGTTTTTCGGATGCGCCTGCTGGCCTTGCGTCTTATTTTGTGCGAGTGTCGCAGGTGCTAACCTTGCTCCGAGGGAGGAGAAAGAGCGTGTCGCTGTTTGGGTCAATTGCTTGACTCAACAAGACATGGAGGCTGGCGGCTTCTTTTGGATGGATCGTGACCGTGCCATGGCTCTGGCGACGGTGCAGGATCGTATGCACCAGGTTTCGCGGGTGCTTCGTCAGGTGCAGACGTCGCTTGCATTGGTGTTGCCTGTCATGTTTCCATTGGATGTCGTGCCAACAAGCCTTGCGGGTCTTCTGTCGAAGTTTCGGAGCGTGAATAATGTCAAGGAGCTGGTGCGGCAACAGCTCGTCGCAGGAGTGAAGGCTGCTTTCTCCCTTGTGAGGCTGCACCGACCTGACGTAGATTTGTCTGCTGTGGCGGCTAGGCCACCTCCTCGGCCGGATGGTGATGAGTGGGACATGCGTCCACATTATGCGGCTGTAAGGCAGTATGCCGAACAGGTCGTTGATTTGTTTGAGCAGCGTGCTCAAGTTATTCTTCAGAATAGGTAGTACCTGTAAAAGAGATAGATGTAAAGTCTGTATATTTCGACTGGGCATGTTGTGCCCTTTGTTATAAAGGTTTTTTTGTTGTAAGCACGCAGTGCTTTGTTTGAGTACGTGCCCTTTTCGTTTTACTGACGTTGTCAGCTACTCAGGTGTACACGCGTGATCTTCGGTCGATGAAATCATGAGGTGGGGGATCCCCCGATTGCGTTTGTAGCATAAAGTAAAGTTGCAAATAGCGAAACGAAAATTTGGGGCGATACACTTAGCTTTATTTATATCGTAATGGAGGAAGTACATTGTTCGGCTGAATAGCCTTCGCTGAAAAGCCTTATTGAAAGTAAAGGGGTAGGTAGCTAGGGGTAGAATCGTCGCAAGTGCGCGATGTTCCATGGGTTGGAGTATGCGACTCCAGACTCCACGTGCTTGAGGCGATAGGCGCCACCTGGGATGACCTCGGCGATGATGTAGGGTCCTTCCCATGGTGACTCGAATTTCTTCGGTCGCTCTTGCTTGAGTCGCAAGACGAGGTCTCCTTCGACGAAGGACCTTGGGCGCATCCGGCGGCTGTGGTACTTGCGGAGACTCTGCTGGTACACCGCTGATTGAGCTGCTGCTACGTCTCTTGCTTCGTCGAGTGTGTCGGAGGCGTCTTCGAGTGCAGCCGTGGATTCGGCTTCGCTGTAAGTGACGACCCGAGGGGTCTGGTGGCGTACTTCGACTGGTAGCACGGCTTCGGCTCCATGCACCATGAAGAACGGTGTGTAGCCGGTGGAGCTGTTTGGCGTAGTACGCAAACTCCATAGGACTGATGGCAGCTCTTTCGTCCAGGCTCCGACCTTTCGTTCGAGTGGGCTCATGAGGCGCTTCTTGATGCCAGCGCCGATTAGGCCGTTGGCCTTTTCGACCTGCCCGTTCGTTTGCGGGTGAGCCACTGAGGCATATGTGATGTTGATTCCGAGGCCTTCGCAGAAGTCTTGAAATTCTTTGGAGATGAAGTTTGATCCATTGTCGGTGATGATGTTGTGCGGTACGCCGAACCTGTAGACAATGGACTCGAAGAACTTGACGGCGGTCTTGCCCTTTTGGTTGGTAACCGGCATGGCCTCGACCCACTTGGTGAATTTATCGACTGCGACCAAGAGGTAAACGTGCCCCCCTTTCGAGGACTTTGGCAGTTTGCCGATCATGTCGAGGCCCCATTGGGCAAAGGGCCAGGCTATAGGTATGGGTCTGAGCTCTGACCCGGGTGCGTGCGGTTTGTCGGCGAACCTTTGGCACCCGTTACATCTTCGGACGATGTCCTTTGCGTCGCTCATGGCCGTTGGCCAGTAGAATCCAGCTCGTAGAGCTTTGGCGACAAGGGAGCGGCTGCCTGCATGATGGCCGCAGATGCCCTCGTGGATGTCTTGGAGGATGGCTTTCCCGTCACCGATGGTGACGCACCTTTGTAGTACACCCATAATACTGCGCTTGTACAGCTCGCCATTGATGATGGTGAAGGATTTTGACCGACGAGATATGCGCAGGGCATCTGTCGGGCTGTCAGGCAGTTCTCCGTTTATCAAGAACTGGAGGTATGGTCGCGTCCAAGTTTCTTCGACTGCCATGACCTGCATCAGGTTGACCATAGCGACCTCTGTGTCCAGTTTCTCGGGTCCTTCATGACCTTCGGGCAGCGTAGCCCCCGAGTGTTCTGCTTCTTCGGGTGATCCCTTGGGGAATTTTCGCTTGATGGATGGCACATAGATCTGTTCGAGGAACACACCTGGTGGTACCTTTGCGCAAGTGGAGCCGATGTTGGCGAGTCTGTCGGCTTTCTCTGTCGACGTGTCGAAGCTCGCAGCCGTCGAATTCTCCTTCGAGTGCATTGTAGAGCGCGCGGTACGCGATCATGTTTTCGGCGTGTGCGTCGCACTCGTTCATCGTCTGCTGGACAACGAGGTTGGAGTCACCGTAGATGACCAGGCGCGTTGCGCCGCAGATCTTTGCCATCCTCATGCCGTGGATGAGGGCTTCGTATTAGGCCTCGTTGTTGGAGGCTCGGAATTTCATCCGGAGGACGTACTTCATCTGGTCGCCCTACGGGGAGGTCAGTATGACCCCGGCTCCTGCTCCAGCTTCACGCTTGGAGCCGTCGAAGTGCATCGTCCATGACTGCGACATGTCTGGGGTGTCTGGCAGCTACAGCTCCATCCAGTGTACATGGAAGTCCGGGAGGACTTGAGATTTGATTGCGAGTCGCTTCTCGTAGACGATGTCCAGGGGTGACAGCTCGATGCCCCATAGGGCCACGCGTCCTGTGGCCTCTGGGTTATTCAGGATGCTGTTCAGGGGCTGCCTCGTTGACGACCATCACCTGGTGCTCCTGGAAGTAATGGCTCAGCCGTCGAGCCGTCATGAACACGCCGTAGGCGAGTTTCTGGTAGTGAGGGTACCTCTGTTTTGTTGGCGTCAGTACCTCGCTGAGGTAGTAGATTGGGCGTTGGACCCCGTGGGTCTTGCCTTCTTCGGGTCGTTCGACCACTAGCATGGTGCTGACCACCTGGTGTGTGGCTGCTATGTACAGCAGCAGAGGCTTGCGCTCCTTTGGCGTGACCAGGATGAGCGAGGTGGAGAGTAGCCGTTTGAGGCTTTCGAACGCATCGTCGGCTTCGGGCGTCCACTCGAATTTATCTGCCTTGCGTAGCAGCTGGTAGAATGGCAGGGCCTTCTCACCCATGCGGATGATGAATCTTCTCAACGCCGCTATTCGTCCTGCGAGCTACTGGACACCCTTGAGGTTTTTCGGCTTCTCCATTGCCATGATGGCTCTGATTTTCTTCGGGTTCGCCTCGATCCCTCGCTGAGAGATGAAGTACCCAAGCAGCTGACCTGATGGGACGTTGAAGGCGCACTTTTCGGGGTTGAGTTTGATCCTATAGCGATCGAGGTTGTCGAACGTCTCGCGAAGATCATCGATAAGTGTCCTTGCCTCCCTGGTTTTTATGACTATGTCGTCGACATAGACTTGAACGTTGCGACCGATCTTGTCCTTGAGGCATGCCTGCATGCATCGCTGGTACGTGGCACCTGTGTTCTTTAGCCGAAGGGCATTGTGTTGTAGCAGAACACTCCGAACGGTGTGATAAACGCCGTTTTCTCCTGATCTTCAACCTTGAGTCGAATCTAGTTGTAGCCCGAGTAGGCGTCGAGGAAGGAGAGTTTCTCACAACCTGCAGTCGAATCGATGATCTGATCGATCCGAGGAAGGGGGAAGTGGTCCTTTGGGCAGTGCTTGTTTAGCGATGTGAAATCTACGCACATCCGCAGGATGTCCGTGTCCTTCTTTGGGACCCTCACTGTATTTGCAAGCCACTCGCTTTCTTTGATTTCCCTGATGAAGTCTGCAGCGAGTAGTTTGTTGATTTCTTTGCCGATAGCTTCGGCCCGTGGCTCGGACAGTCTCCGGATGGACTGCTTGACGGGCTTGGTGTCTGGAAAGACGTTGAGTGCGTGCTCGGCGAATTCCCTAGGAACTCTTGGCATGTCCGCAGGATACCAGGCGAAGATTTCCCAGCGCTCACGGAGGAATTCGACGAGCGCGCCTTCCTATGTGGGGCTGAGGTTGTTGGCGATCAGCGCCGTCTTGGAGGCATCCGTCGGATGGACTTGCACCTTCTTTGTGTTGACGGTGGAGTCGAAAGACATGTCAGGTGCGTTTTGTCGTGCGACTGGGGGTGCCCCGTTGTCCGTCACCTCGCGGAGCCTTCGGAGCTCCTCCTGCATGCCGAATGACTGGGAGATTCTGTTGAAATCTCTGTCGCATTGGTTCGATCGGGTGAAGCTCCCGTGGATTGTGATGACGCCCTTTGGTCCTGGCATCTTGAGTAGCAGGTATGCATAGTGTGGGACAGCCAAGAACCTTGCGAATGCTACACGCCCGAGGATGGTGTGGTACTGTGATGGCCAGTCCACCACTTCGAATTCGAGCCGTTCCAGTCGGAAGTTGTCCGGCTTGCCGAAGATGACGTCGAGCCATATTTTGCCCAGGGGGAATATGCCCTTCCCTGGAACAATGCCGTGGAACGTTGTGTCTGACTGTTCCAGGCTGCACTGCGGGATCCGCATTGCTGCTAGAGTGCTTGCGAACATCAGGTTGATGCCGCTGCCGCCGTCCATGAAGACGCGACTCATCTCGAAACCTCCGATCTGCGCCTCCAGCACCAGGGCAGCATGACCTGGGCGAGGGATCTGGCAAGGGTGATCCGAATGACTGAACGTGATGCAGGACTCCGATCCGCTGAGGTACTCAGGGATGGCGGGTGGAGTTGCCACGGCCAGGTTGATCTGTCGGGTGATTTTCTTCTGCACCCTGTTCGTGGGGCGCCCCTTCTGGATCATCAGTGCTCCTTTCGGCTGGGGATACCCGTTCCCAGCGTTGTTCTACGCTGGTGCGACTGGTTGGTTCGGGCCTCCTACAGGTGGCGGTGGAGGAGCTCCATGCGCTATTTCACCTGGCGCGGGTGCGTTTCTGAACGCAGGGATTGGGGCTTGCTGCCTCATCTGCACCATGCTTTCGCTGAGTTTCTGGAACTCGTGGCAGTCCTTGAGCATGTGGCTCGCCTTCTTTTTGCCATCCTGCTTGTCGATGTACAAGTGGATGGTGCATGGACCCGAAAGATTTTCGTATGCTGAGGGTCCGTTATCGCGGTCGCGGCGTTGCCACGACTGCGCTGGGTGTCCCCCGTCGCGAAAGTTTCCTCCGCGGTATCCTCCGCTGTTGCGGTTGGCGTTGTTGCGGCGATCGGCGTAGCTAGCCGCGACCATGTCGGATCCGTCACGATCGTCATAGACGCGTGATCTTATCTTGCTACGGCGCTCTCGCCGTCGACCGTAGTCGTCTTCTTCTTCCGATTGTGCTCGGTGAATGGAATCTTCGCTGTCAGCCCACCTGTTGGCGATGTCCATGAGGTGGTCGAGTGTTTTGGGCTTGACGCGCCCAAGTTCCTCCTTGAAGTCTTGGCGCTTGACGCCGTCCCTGAAGGCGTCGATGTCCCTCTCTTCGGAGATGTGCGATGCGGAGTTCTTTGTGTTGGACCAGCATAGTATGTACGAGCGAATGGATTCGCCCGTTCGTTGAGTGCAGGATCGCAACTCTTCGATTGAGGCGGGCCTCTTGCTGTTGCCTTTGAAGTTTCGGATGAAGCTGTAAGCTAGCTCATCCCAGCTTCAGATGGACCCTGAAGATAGGCTGCTGATCCAGATCCGGGCTGCGCCTGTCAGCTGCAACTAAAGGCGCTGCATGGCAGTCTCTTTGTTTCCACCGTTCAGTTTGACGGATGATAAGTGGTCGCTGAGCCAAGCCTTTGGGTCTTGAGTGCCATCGAACTTCGGAGTATCCGAAGGAAGCTTGAAATTTCGCGGCATCCGTGTCCGCCGGACGGATCTGCTGAAGCATCGGGCTCCGTAGAGTTCTCCTTCGTCTTCGTCCATCTCGGATTCAGACGAGCATGCGCGCTTGGCTCGCGCTTTGTCGATTTTGCATTGTGTGAGCGCATCTCTGGCGTCGTAGTCGCGGTTGCGGTGGCGCGAACTCTTCTTCCTTCGAGGAAGGTCATGTTCCTCTTCTTCGGATGAAGGGGTGGGGCTGCGGTCGAACCTGACCGGAGCTTTCTTCTTCGGCTCCGTGGGAGCTTCCTGGTGGAGCGCAGCTCCGACGAGTCCGAGTCCGGTAAGTGCGGACTTGTGCATGGCCCTCTTCGGGGCTGCCTCTGGAGGTGGGTGGGCTGCGAGGTACGCAGTGGCTGCCATGATCGCAGCCTGCGGCGTTTTCGGGATGACGTTGCCGTCGGCGTCCATCTCCATGAAGGATGTGTGGAGGGTTCTGGTCACCTCCCGGCGCTCATTGGGGTCCATGCTTTCCACCCGAGAGCGGTGCTTGTTGCCTTGGTTGGCGTTCGAGCTGGAGCCGATGCCCATGGCGGAGAGCGCAGCTCGTCGCGCGCTGGACTCTGAGGCTGCTTGCTTGCGCTTGTCGAGCACCTCCTGCATCTTGACCTGCTTCTTGTGCTCCTCGATCAGGAGCAGGTGGTAGGCCATCAGCAGATCCCGGGAGGAGTCTGCAGGCAGGACTATGTTGCCTGCCATGGCGTTGCGGGCTTGGGCCCATCCCTCTTTGCTAAGGCGGATGACATGGCCGTTGTTTTCCCCTTCGGGTGGGGGGGACTGGCTTCTTCTATTCCCGCCGTTTCGTTCTGGCGGGTTAGGTGGCGGGTTGGGCGGCGGGTTGGGTGTTTGCTGATCCACGTCGCTCTGGATGACTACGGCGCATTGGTAGCGCTCGTAGATTGGTCCACTGCTGCCGCAGCTTTCAGATCCGGAACCGTAGGTCCCTGCATCCGATGGCGGATCGCACAGATCGGAGTTGCAGTTGCTGCTGTCGTAGGAATCATCTGTTGATGATGTTGTGCGTAGCACGGGGTGTGGGGTCCATGAAGTGGGCCTGATTGATGGTAGGGGCACCCGCTCAGGGAGGCGGAGAGTGCCAGTTTGCCCCACCTGGAAGCAGAAGCTCCCGAACAAGATTTCGAGTCCGTCGCCTACGGGCTCGAAGTCCTTCATGGTGGCCGGTGAGTGGGCGGTGAAGTCGAAAGCGCCGAAGAGGAGGTGACTCTCCGTCGCCGCAGAGTTGTAGATCGATCGGGTTGGGACCGTCACGACCGCACAATCAGCGTCCCATGTTCCCACAGACGGCGCCAATTGACGAGGTTTGATCTCATCAATGCCCATTGTTATGGACTTGGGTTTTGGAGAAGATGGGGATGCTGGAGATCGTGGAACGGTTAGCAAACAAGCAACACGGGGACACAAGGTTTACCCAGGTTCAGGCCCCCGGAGGGAAAACCCTACTCCTGCTTGTCTGCTCTTGATTACGGCGAAACCGAAGGTTACAGGGGTGCGCAGATGCAATTTGGCGTGGAGGTGTGTATGCGAAAGTATGAGAGAGAGATCTAGGTCGTGCTCTCCTAGCCTTTATATAGACTCAGGCAGGTCCCGGGCATAGACCTAGTCGGTTACAAGTTCTAGGGTTTTACCCCTTTGAATTTCCTATGTACGCTAGTCTTGCTCTCCAAAGATCCGAAGGCGTCATGGGCCTTGGCCACCCGAAAATCTTCATGGGCCGGCGTACATCTGCCGTGGGCTTTCCTTGGGCTGGAACAGGTATGCTGAGATCACGTACCCGTAGGGTATAACCATGTCACAAAGTATCACGCAGCAAGAGACCCAGCAAGATGCATGCAACATTGTGGATGAGGCATTGTTCGGGAATGATGTAAACGATGGCGCCGAGCAAAAGGGCTTTGCCTATTGGAAGAAGGTGGACAGGTTCTTCCATGAGCATAGGAAATTTGGGAAGGATGCCTTTCTTAGCGATCAAAATGATCTCTCCCTCTCCAAGCATTGGGGCACCATCCATGCCGAGTGTAGCAAGTTCCAAGGCTCCAACGAGTTGGTGACGAAAAGGAAAATAAGTGGCTTGCAGCCGCTTGACATGGTAAAACCCTCTTCCCCTCTTTGTCGATGTCTTGCATTTGCGTTTGCCGATCGAGCCATTGTTGGCATCCATGTGTGTAGATCATGAAAGCAATGGAGCATTTCAAGACGGTGAACGATAACAAGGCTTTCTTGTTGAGCCATTGTTGGACGTTGCTCAAGGACACCAAAAAAATGGGAGACTAGCTTTGCCCTTTGGAGAGAAACAAACAAGAAGAGGGGCAAGGCCTGTACTTCGACAAGCGGTGTCGTCGACCTAGACGCCAACAATGACGAAGGCTTCATCCCATCTGCAAGCGACGGGACTGCCGGCTGTGCCCGCCGCCCTGGTGGCCACAAGGCCACGAAGGCCGACCTTGCCCGCTAGGCCGGTTCCTTGGCGTTCCAGGAGACCTTGAAGCAGATCCTGGAGAAGAAGGAAGAGGCCATCGCCGAGAGGGAGGAGAGGCGGCGCAAAGAGAAAGAGGTTGCCGCCAAGGCCTTTGTCGAGCTGCATACGAGGTCCATTGAGGCAAAGGAGGCCAACGCCAAGGCCAGGCTAATGGAGATCGAGGCCAAGGAGAAGTCGACGGAGGCCAAATCCAATGCCAAGGAGGCCGATGCCAGGTCTAGGGTGCTGGAGGCCGAAGCCAAGATCATGGCCGAGGAGAACACCATCATGCTCACCGACCTGGATAGCATCGCCGACCCCGATTGCAGGGCTTGGGTTGTGAAGAGGCAGCAGGCCATCAAGGCTCGTGATGCCTGAAGGGTAATGGCGACGGCAGTTGCAACTTTTTGGGCAGGGAAGCTGCCATCTTTTGGACATTGTATATGATATTGTCCCCTTTTGCACAGTTTAGACCCAATGGCCACTTGTTGGCGATGTCCAAAGGGCGATGGCGCACGTATGCCATGTTATTTGCCAGTAATCTGTGTGTGTCTTTGGCCAGCGATGGCGCCATTTTCAACTGATTTGCATCCCTGTCCAGCGATGGCGCCAACGCCCGTCTGCGCGGAAAAATGGGTCGCGCCGCTGGGCACGGCTGGCCGGACAGGTCGAACCCCCTACCCAAATCGACCGGGTCCTGACTCAAACGAAAAAAACGGACCGTTTGGGTGGCCGTATGGGTTGAACCGGTGAAGATGCCCTTAGGGATGGACGCGAGGCAGCCGGGACGGACATGGGCAGAAAAAAAATCAAAACGTTTTTCTCACTTACAGTTGGTATTGGTGTATAATTTGGTGTTAAGTGAAAGGGAAAATTTTATATCACTTTATTATGTATAGATGCATACTTAGTTTTTTTTTTAGATCTATGCGCACTTAGTTGGTGCAGAGTCTTCGTGCAAATATGTGTTTGACAGATATTTTGTTCTTTCCATGCAGATTTTGTTTTTGATTCTGCTGGATCACTGGTGGAGTCGTAAATTACTATGTTGTGTACAAAGTATCCATAGCTGTACCTGTACCTAATGCGAATTCTTTTGTTTTAGAGGTGAAGACAACAGTACGGCACGAGCAATCTGCTGATATATAGCTAGCCAGCTATCTACCATGCGCCACACAAAACCCAAGAACAATAATATCACAGTCCGATCGAGACACACATGGCCGACGTCGAGGACCCCCGCGCCGGCGACTACGGCGTTCATGTCGTTGACAAGGTGGAGGCTCGGGAGGGGATCGAGAGCCTGGGTCTGTGCGCGGGAGCGTGGGTCACCTGGACGATCCTCTTCGCCGTCGGCCTGGTGGTGTTCTTCTGCCCCGCCGTCCACGCGCCCAAGGCAGTTCGAGTCCTGGCCAGCATCGGCCTCTCCGTGGCGATCGTCGGTTTCGCCGCCGGGATGGCCTGGTGTGCCCGTGTCATCTGGCCTAGAACCGTCCAAGGACTCGCCAGGTAACTTGTACTGTGGTACCTGCTGTTTGTAAACATAGCCCATCCTCAGTGAAAGGAACAAAAATGTACGTCGTCAGGTAGGAGAGATGCTTCTTCTTCTCTATATAGTTTTCATCGTCGGAATCGGCCCATTGTGGAGCTGTCATTGTTGATACTCCAAGACGAGGTTGCCTGTTCAATGTGCATGTGCCTCATGCTGGCATAGCAAATATATTTTATAGTTATACTGTCCTAAAATAAATAACTCAGCTTTTTCTAGAAACGGATATATGTATATAAATATCTACACAAAATTCAATTCACTTCTTATGAGACGGAGGGAATACATGCTAATAAGGCAGAAATGGCGACATGAACGCCATGGGTACTCCCCTAGCTGTACGGACTTTTGAGATCTTTATCCATGTTACCAAACCACCTATACCCTCGAGCACTAGTGGAAACATGGCCTCTTGTTCCAGTTTGTACGGGGTTTTAGTCCCGGTTGTCCAACCAGAACGGGGAAATCGGGACTAAAGCCCCTCCCTCTTTAGTCTCGATTGGGCTACGAACCGGGATGGACGGGTTCCACTTGGCCGCTGTCTGACGCGAGTGGGAGGACCATTCGTCTGTCGCGGCAGAAATTTATACTTTTTTATGCCGCGGCAAAAATTTCATTTTGGGGCTCGTCTTCAATATCACCAAGGTCATCTCGTCTGATCTTATACCGCAATGCAATGCATACCGGACATTTATCTAAATTCTCGTACTCCTCACCGCGGTAGAGGATGCAGTCATTAATGCATGCATGTATCTTTTGCACATCTAATCCTAGAGATGCTTCGTAGGTACTCTCGGAAAATTCGTTATCCTTTGGAAGCTTCGGCTTCATTATTTTCAGCATTTTCTCAAATGCGGAGTCAGCTAGACCACAATATGTCTTCCATCGCAGCAATTTTAGTGTGATACCGAGCTTTGTGCTGCCATCTTTGCAATTTGGGTATAACATTTTTTTATGATCTTCTAACATATCCTCCAACTTCAACTTGTCATTTTCTGTTTCACAGACTCGCTTTGCATTAGAAATGACCCGGCCAAGATCATCAGCAAGCTCATCTGATGTCCGTCCTTCACCTCCTTCCTCTTTATTGTCTTTCATTACAATATCATCGTATTCAGAAAACATAGGATATTTGTTATCATCATCTTTTTCTTCTTCATTGTCTTCCATCATAACCCTCTTTCTCCGTGCTTGGTCTAGCAATTATAGCTGGGCATAAAACCTTTCCGAACCAGGTGGCCGCGAATGATTTTTTAGGAAGAGTACTCCTTGTCGTTCCAATATTGAACACATGAACAACATATAAAACCATTCTCTTTGTTTGCCTTAGTCACGTCCATAAATTTATTCACGCCCTTAATATACTCGGATTCACGTCGGTCACCGTACATCCATTCCCGCATATTCATCTGCATCATATAATTAAGTTTATCAAAAACCATTACAGAATATTATAAATAGTTAAATGACCACTTTACATCGACACATGCATTGTATCAATGACAGATGAAAGGATAAGGTTGCTAACCTCGATTGAGGAGGAAAGAAAGAGAAGAAAGCTCAAGTGGCTTGGGCACCTTATATCATTTTTGTTTTGTGTTAAATCAAGCGGCATCATTCACTCAAGCATTTCATTGAACATCCTGCGTGCATAGGAAAAAAACAAACTAACACACACATCTCACACGTTTCACCAAGAAAAAACAAAGGAGGGAGGGAGAGGGATGGATGCGTATTAATAGGCAGGGCACTAGTAGAAAAAAGGTCTTCGGTTCGGTCCAGAGTCTAACAATAGTTCCGATTTATTATGGATTGGGACTAGTGCTATCGGGACTAGTATGAGCACTAGTCCCGGTTCGTACCATTTTCGGTGGCTAGGAGCCCGAGGAAACTCTAGTCCCGGGTCATTTCGGACCTTTAGTACCGGGTCTTAATATGGCCCGGGACTAAAGGGGTTCGGGCACGGGCAATACCCTTTAGTCCTGGGTCATGATATGGCCCGGAACTAAAGGGGTGCGAGCCACGACAGGGAAACTTAAAATGGCTATAACTTTTGCGTACGATATCGAAAAAATGTACAACCTATCAAAATGTGCGGAAAACAATTGTGAGTTCGATTTCAACAGCCTTAGGACATTTTGGATTATTTTAGATTTTTAAAATTCGAAAAGCAAAAAATGTTACTTAAAAAATTATTTTTTTGCAATTTTATTTATTCCATATTTGGATTCCTTACATTTTCATGATAATTATGGATATATTATTTGTCCAATTTCGATTTACAGATTTAAAGATATTATTTATGCCATATTAAATGAATAAATGGCAAAAAATAAATAAAATATTATTTAGTTTAGTTTTTTACTTTCATTGGATTAAAATATTATTATTACTTATCTATTGTTGTTTACTAAAATAGTTATTTGTAATTTCAAAAAATAAAATTGTATGGCATATTGATATGGGCTATAGGATTGATATGGTAGTGTTGACAACAAGGTACAAATGGGCTTGGCGCACGAACATCCTAATGAAACAAAGAAGTTAAGCGTGCTGAGGGTGGAATAGTGCTAGGTTGGGTGACCGGCCGAGAAGTTTGAAAAAAGTGTAATTTGACCTAAGATTAAATATACTTAGTGCTAAAAATATTTTAAGTGTGAGAGGATTACGAGTCAAACAATTCAAAAGTTCAAGAAAAAAGAAAAAAATTCGAAAATTAAATTAAATTTTTTTTGAAAAAAATCTTTAGTCTAGGGCCGTATTATGACCCGGAACTAAAGGTCCTTCGTGCCCCACTGCAAAAAGGTTATGCAAAAACGTCCATGCGATGGCCTCTAGTCTCGGGTTATAACAAACCGGGACTAGAGATAGGGGCCTTTAGTCCCGATTTCATAGTTCCGGGTGCAAAACCGAGACTAAAGGTCCTTACAAACCGGGACTATATATCCTTTTTCCACTAGTGGGGACTATTTGTTCCGGTTTGTGACACAAATCGGGACTAAAGGTGTGCGGCAGGACACGTGTCCTGTCGCACATCTTTAGTCTCGGTTTCTGTCACAAACTGGGACAAATGGTCCCTTACGAACCAGGACTAATGTCCCCGGCTCCCGAGGGACGTTTCAGTCTGGGACGAATACGAGCATTAGTTCTGATTCATGGTGCGACCGGGACAAATGCTCCAGATACGAGCGAACGAAAGGGTTGTTTTCTAATAGTGGAGCTCCCTGAAGTTGAGATGTTAATCTGTGGTTTGCGGCAAAGAGCCTCGACTACTTCTTAAAATAGTTTGTTTGGTGCTTGTGCATGATATGTGGTTACAAATTAGAGTAGCTCGAATTGTGGGTACGCCGAAGCTGAAGTAACCACGGCTCAGTGAGCACTCCTAAATACATGTGACTATTTGAATGTTCGCCCATTGTGGCACATTTCTCACCACTACCTTCTTCGTGGATACAAGTTATCCTCGAGAGTAAAGCCAAGTCCAACTTATGTAAAAATAAGATCTAGGTATTGATGATCGAAATATATCCTAGATGCAACAATAAATAGATTATTATTTATATTTCTGTATCATAATTAAGTTTATTATTATGTGCAATAAATTGTACTTACTAAGTGAAAGTGAATAGAATTTCTGATTGTATATGTGGACGATATATTGTTAATTGGGAACTATAAATCTTTTCTTAAAATTATAAAAAACATTGAAGAGTAGTTTTTAATAAAACATTCGGGCAAAGCAACTTACATATTGCGCATAAAGATCTATAGAGATAAATCCAGACATCTGGTAGAGTATGCCCAATATACATATCTAGAAAAACTATTAAAGAGGTTTGTTGTGGACAATTATAGTAAAGGAACACTTGTAGTGGTGTGTGGAGGACCACGTGGTAAGACCTAGTGTCATGTGATGGATGTTTACATGTGTAATTTTCCGTATGCTTCGGCTATTGGATCAATCATATACGTCACGATATGTAAAAACCAGATGTGTCCTATGCTCTACGTGTTGCAAGCAGATATCATAGTGATCTAGGAAAGACTCATTGGGTAGTAGTGAAAATATGATGAATTACTTACAAAGAACTAAGAATATGTTTCTAAAGAGCTCATTCCAAGGGGTTATATCAATGCTAGATTTAACCCTAATCCTAATGAATTCAAGTCTCAATCGGGCCATGTGTTTTCTTTAAATGGGGTAGCGGTGAGCTAAAAATATTCCAAGCAATATACATTTGTGAATTCTACGATAGAAATGGAGTACATAGCAGCATCAGAAGCTACAAAGGAGGGTGTCTGGATGAAGAACTTTATTACAGAACTTGGTGTGGTTCTAATTGTGTTAGAGCCAATGGATATTCATTATGACTGTTGGAATATGCTAAATAGGTATCACCATTGCATGTCTCTAAACCGGCTAACCTGGATGACCCACAGTTGGTAACAAGACCTATGGCCTGCTAGACGGCCTAGTTAGACGGATCCAGAAGGGAAGCCCATGTCGGATAAAGGAAGGTTACGATGTAGTTGTTATCGAACTCGGAGCCTTGGAGTACAAGACACGTAAGACTAGTTTGTATTAGTGTAGAACTCTGTAACCTGTCCGGCTGAGACTTTTCCCTGTAACCCTAGGTTTTGGCGTCTTTATAAGCCGGACCTCTGGGAGCCCTTAGGGCATCTATTCACATCACCTCGCATAGTGAACCGATCCCTGTAACTCGGCGTATTATCATTATAGTGAGATATAACATGAGTAGGATTCCGCCACCGTTGTGGGATCTAAACCTGGGTAAGTTATGTTACTCTGCATCCACCAACTCGCCGTCTTCCCCCATCTCTCTAAACACGCTCTATGAGGACCCCCTCCATGGCGCACTCATCGACAATATCACGACAATGACAATAATGGTGCCATTGCTCAAACTAAAGAACCAAGCTATCACCGGAAGAACGAGTATGTAGAACATTGATTTCATATCATATGTAAATTCATGACTGATGGTGATGTCAATACGTGCAAAATTCATATGGAACTGAATGTGTCGGATGCTTCGACGAAACCGCTAACGCTTGCAATGCGCGTCAACACCGGGAATGCGCAGGTGTTAGACTATTAAATATAAACTAGATTACTGACTCTAATGCAAGTGGGAGTCTTGTGGAAATATGCCCTAGAGAGTAGAGACAATAATAAATGGATTATCATTTATATTTATGCTTCGTATATGTTTTTTATTCTGTTCTATAATTGTATTAGTTCCGAGTAGTGAGTATTTAGAGGAAAACCCTAATACATATGTGGAATTATAAACACCATTACGGTATCTCTTGTTTCGCCTCTAAGACTAGTTCATGTATCAGCAATAGTCCCATTTTTTCTAACTATTGGACAAATATGCCCGTGATATATGAGAACAAATTTGTTTGTGAAACATCATCGTTGGATAGGCCCAATATGGTATATCGTGAGACGCATCGTCAATATTGTTATCGGCAGTTTATCAAGACTTGTAATACCATTACTAAAATACCATTTAACCATAATACACATATAGACTTTGACGTGACATGGACATGGCCAGGCCTTTAAATGTTACTTTCTGATTGGTTAATTATAAAGTCAATCTTTTTTCTTACTTAATAGTATGCCAATGTTTTTATATGGTATAGTTATAAAAATTTCTACTTTTGACGATGGAGAGATATAATCTGAACTAATTTATGTATTATGATATTTGTCATCGTCCAGACGGACACATGATCAAGTTGTTAAACATAGGAACATCAACAATATGGAACGAGTAAAAGAGTAAATGATGGGTAAGGAGGATAACCCTAGTGTTTCACCTTGGGCTATGCAAAGTATCAAGAAATAATACGACATGTATCGATAGTCATACAGAAAGTTCACACGATAAAGTTCTTCGTGTTATATGTGGGAATCATTAAGTACATCAAGGTACCTATGTTGATCATTGTTGTAGAATGTGTTCCGGACATGTCGGCATTTATCTGAACCCATAGGGTCACACTTAAGAGTTTAGCGGCATTTAGAATGTGAGTGCGATAGAATATATGAATGAAGTAATTCCGATGGTTGTTCAAAGAGTCCTAGAATATGAAGGAGGTGCCCTGAAATATTTTCGAGGGTGGTCGAAAGAGTTTTAGACATTTTATAGAAGGTACCATAAATATTTGGGAAGCTTCAGGAATAATTCAGAGGCATATGAAATTTTTCCGAGACTTTGGAAAAATCATAAAAGGTTAAAACCTAGTGGGAACCATGGAACGGAGGAGCCACATGCCCTAGCTGCATGGGATGGAGGATACGAGGCCGAGTTGGGCCCCAACTCCCCTCTCCAAGTCGGTTTGGAGGGGAAGGGTCCGAGTTGGACCCCAACTTCTCCTCCTTGGTCGGCTTAGGAGGGTGGAGTACGCGCGGGACTTGAACCCCCCATAGTCGGTTTGGCAAGGGGAGTCGTTCGACTCCCCACATAAGGGGAGGGGACAGGGTGACACAATGCCAACCCTAACCCAAGTCATTGCCGCGAGCCGCCCGCCGTTGTGTCGTTGTCTTCCTCCTTGTGCGTTCGTCCTCATCGACATCATGTTGTGGAGATCTTCATCATCATCGGCACCGGAACGCTTAAACTCTCTACCCGCCGTCTAGATCTAATCTAGCAGGTGATCATGAAGTGCTTTGGATCTTCATCGACATGTTCTTGCTTTGACCCTGTGCTTGATCACACATCTAAGCGGTTCCGCTGATCTCGTATGTGTGTATACTAGTGGAGGTGTTGCACGTGCGGTACTTGATCGTGGGGTAGTACATCTCCTCACGACTTGATAAGCTAGGGACCGACTCAGTCTTTGTCAACCTCGTCATCGACAACTTCCGCTAGCTCAATCTACAAGGGCATGTTCCATAGTCTCCCCCTCGCATATGGTCTTGATTATGCGTGAAATTTATTTTTTTGACGTAGTGCGTTCCCCAATAGTTGGAACTATGAATCACATGGAAAGTTCGGTCAAGACTGGACGTTTGCAAGTCAAAAGGAAAGTGGTGGTGTTTACTATATATAGTGACCGGATGAATAATGCATGATACCTATGGAAAATTGTACTTGAGCGTGAGCTCCCATTTAACAATTTGAAAATGATTTTTTAATGTTTAAAAAATATCTATAGAAACAGTACTTATAGTTAATGGTGTATAATTTAAGCAAAACACAATAGCAGAGAGCTTGTCCTACTCTGGTGGAGGTCGAGGAGAGGTGCGCGGCAGCTGCAGAATGCGAGCTCAGAGCTGCATGGAAAGGGTTGGATGCGTCCGAGGGAGAGAAGTGGATTGGTGGTGATGAAGAAGAGGCGGACACCATCCACACGCACGGACTTTATATTGGTCACAAGACCGGACGGCGCATATGACACTTGTTGATAAGACTCTAATTAAAAAAAGTCGCCAAATTGAAAATTCAGTTGAATATAATTTTTTTTGAGAATTATTTAGTTTAATAATTAGATATATACATATTGTCAACTAATATGGGTCGGAGGGAGTAAGTTAATCTTCACCAAAGAAGTATAAAGAAAAAACATGCGGCTGTCGCTAACATGTGTGGCAATAATGTTGGGCCGTTCCTCCTAATGCGCTTGGGCAACTATGCCACGTACACGAAACATTGGGTCGTCGTATCTTATACAGTATAAGCGGCCCAGCTAGAATCCTACCCAGACTTGTTGAATATAGCCCGCTTGCCCCCATGCCCATGCCCATGCCCACGCACCCCCACCCTCGAAAGTCGAAACCATGGCCGATCTAGAAAACCCCATCGTGCCCGGCGGCGCCGGCGTCGAAGAAGACGACGACCCGGAGGCAGTGACGGCGGAGCAGGGCGTGGAGAGCACGCTGTGGCACTGCTTGTCCATCGCCTTCAGCTGCCTGGTGATGACAGCCGTATTCGTGCTGCTGCTACGTTTCTGCCGCTCCCACCCGGCGATCATGGGCGTCCGGGCGCTGGGCGTCATAGCGTACGCTGTGACGGTCGTGGGTCTCGTCTTTTGGGGCTGCGGCTGCGTCGCGCTCATCCCTCTCTTCTTCTGCGGGAATTTTGATGGGCAGCCAGAGCTAGATGAGCTGCCGGCGTGACAATTGTCTTATCTCTCTTGTATAGGGCGACACGATCAGATGTGGGTCAAGCAATATTAGGCGACACGCTGCTTTCGGATCTCACGGCAAACTATCTGCAATGCTCTAGTGATGGTTGGTAGTGTTTTGGTAAATTTTGCTAATGGCGGCGACGAACCAGATGTTTCCCGCATGTTCCACATCAAGCATGTTATGTAGTGGCCGGCTCCTCTCGATTTGATTTTAATTTGTGCATCTCCTTTGACAGGCCATTTTCGGGGTTGCTCAATTATCTTCTTTTGCCGACATTATCCTCCTTTTGATCGTAGCCGTTTAATCCGCTAGACGGATCTATGAAGTGGTGGTGGTGAAACCGCTGGACTAGCAGATATCCATATGATTTAATCTGGATAATTAATTGGTAAAATATGATCATATGAATAGCAACAAAATTAATCATGTAAATTAACAAAGTAGATGAACGGATTACATCTAAACAAGAGAGTTTCGAACTCGTCGATCCGCTCGTTGGCCTTGAACGTGACGGTTTCGAACTCAGTTCGGAGTTGGCGCACACGCGAGTCGCGCACACGATCGTTCCCCTGGTACTGGAGGCGGATTGCCTCCCAGGCCGCCTTGGCGCTCCCCTTCCCCACGAGCATGCAGTGCATCTCCAATGGGGTAGAGCGGAGCAGCGCCGCCAACGCCTGCTTGTCCTCCCTGCGAGGTACGGTCTCGTCCTCAATCGCTTCCCAGAGCGATGCCGCCTGGAGGTTCACCTCCATCACCATCGCCCAGTTGGTGTAGTTGGAGCGCGTCAACATCGGGAAGGAGAGGTTGGTGCCGCTGCCGCCTCCGGTCTCGCGCACCACTTGTTGCACGACAATCTCACCGCCATTGCGCCGCATCCTGCTATGCCCACGGCTCGGCGATCGTCGTCGCTGCCCGTGTGAAGGTGTTGCGGATTGGCGTGGCGGTGGTGTGCCGTTATTGCCTCTCCCATTGCCTTGCGACATGGCTACTAACTTGGCTCTGATACCAATTGTTAGCCCTTAGCCTCTACTCCACCTACACATTGAGCTGAGGATGGCAAGAACACACACACGCGAGAGAATGGGAGGAACTCTCTCACGAGAGGACACAAGGAGCTGAAGCAAAGTTCTGTTTATTCCTTCACTTGCTACTCGGTGTTCATGAACGAGAGTACTACATGTCCTTTTATAGGACTAGCTAGCTACTTGATACATGGTGTGAACACTTGACCTGAAGTCCAGCCGTCATAGACAATTGACATCGCTGCTAGTCATGCATGTTATCCTGAACACTATCCTAACCTTCTGCTTTTTATCCTGACTACTGCTGCATGCTATCCTCTAAACTCAGCTGAGATTCTTGACTTACTAGTGATGCAATGTCTCACGTTCACACCCCATGCATGTGTGCATTATTTTTGTGGCTAAGCAACCTAAATTAAGCAACACCATCCACCCGATGAAGATGAAGATGAGCTCAGGGCCTCCTGATGCTGCCGCCTCCAAACCGAGGTATTTTGATTCCTGTGTCAGTGTGTTCCAGCCTAGGGTTTGGTGGTTCCTGGTTTAAGAACTATCCAAACCAAGGGAGGAGTAGGGGAGTGCGAGGAGGAAGACCCGGTACTCGATGGAGCCATCCTGGTTTCCCTGTCAGTAGTAAGACTGTAGCAGAACTGAATTAGTTACATTCTAGCAACAGATAAGCACACAATTCAGTCATGTAGGAGTACAAAAGATCCAAAACAAGCTAATTGATTAAGTAAAATATCCAAGTACTCCGACATTAGAATTTCCAAACAACACAACGCACAACGAGAAATCTGGCAACCATGTAGCCGGTGTAAAATCTGAAACAGTCTATTTGTTTGCGGAGAAGGATACCTGATGGAAGGTTTCAAGGCCCAAACAAGATCCGGCCAGAAACCAGAGCTATGCCAAAATCTTGACACGTACAACCAAGCTAATCTGTTTCTACTCTATCAGTGATGAAATGTATGTTCTGAACTCTACACATCTCTCGACATAGTGCAGTAAGCTCCATGCTGCAACCATGGATTTCCATGTCCTTTAGCGAAGCTGGGAAACCCCCATCTGGTAGGGATGTGATGAGCTCACATTTGCTAACATTCAGTCTTTGCAGTGACGTAAGGCACCGGAGTCCCGCAGGCAGTGACCGGAGATCCTTAAACTCGTCGAACACAAGCTCTCTCAAGGAGGTGAGATGTAGCAATGCCCTCTCATTGTCATCTGTCATACTGTCCACATAGTCATGCCCTGAATAAAGAGATCCGTGAATGATCAGTTTCTTTAGAGGGGTTAACTGACTGCATATGTGCACACATAGGACACCAACGTCGTCAATATTAAGCACTTGCAGGCTTCGTGGGAAGTTTCTGTGCTCGCTCTCAACTTCGGCCGCTGCTAATAATTGCCATGATCTTGTGAAGCCTAGAGAATTCTCACATTCCAAGTGCTCGAGACCACCGAGGGATTTAAGACCTTCCCACGATGCCATTCTAGCGCACCCTTCAATGCATAGTTCCTGCAGAGCCGTACAAGAATTTAGGTCTATATATGCCAAATTGGGATTGCTCTCTATGCTCAGTGTTGTGAGGGCGCTGAGAGATGCTCCGAGGCCTAGAGATTCCAAATTGGGATTGTTTTTTATGCTCAGTTTTGTGAGAGTGCTGAGTGATACTACGAGTGAACAAAACACCTTGCAACCATAGATGCTCAACCGCCGCAATGCTTTACAAGACTGCAAACCTTTAAGCGATGATAGCATGTTGCATGTTGAAATATGCAGCTCTTCTAATGCAGTGCAGGAATCCAGGTTGAACCATGTCAAAGATGCGCAATCAGTGATATGTAGTTCGGCGAGGCAAGAGAGTTCTGATAAATGCAGATGGCTGTTTTTGATGTCTTCCACATGGAGTATTCTTAGAGAAGATGGAGGAATATGAGACGCTCCTCCTGAAATCAAAGAAGTTAGGAGAGTAGGGCAATCTTCAATGACAACTCTCTTAAGAGAGGCGAACTTTCCGAGGCCTTGCTTGCTCTCAAAACGCATTACTCTATCTTTCCGATAACCTCCTGTTCTGAATGAGATCTCAAACATTTCCAGAGTCGTGATGAAGTTGGGAGGGATATGCCAAGAGCTTGACGTCATTTGGTTCTGGTCATCAGTAAACAGCCCTATAGGTAAGGATGTCACCTCCTCACAGCTAGTTAAACTGAATTTCTTCAATAACGGAAGGCTTAGCAGGACTTGCGACAATTGTTTCTCTGTGATGTTGCAGTTACTGAACTCCAGTTCTTGGACTGATGGTGGCAGAGAGAGCCCAGGTATGAAAGAAAATAGTTTGCGGCAGTTAGTCATCTTAAAAAATTTCAATGATGCCAACTGTTGGAGGCTTGACCATGCTAGATAAGCCAGACCTGGATAATCTGTAATCTTAAGCTCCACTAAATCCCTCAGTTTGTTTGATTGGAACAAACTTTCCTCTTTGCTCAGAATAAATCCTCTTCCTTTGATCTCCATGCGCATCACATTTGATCGGTCAGATGGTTGAAGCCGAAATTCCTCCAACGTCGGTCTCAATAACAAATCTATATCCACTAAAGATTGTATGTGCAAAAGTTGTGAGATGCTGATGTGACCAAAGCAACCACGTACCTGAAGCCTACGAAGTTGAGTAAATTGGTATTCATTTTGTACATCTTCATGGATAAAGAGTAAGGGAAACTTTTTCAATGCAATGCAATCATCTACTTCAAGAACATGCAGATTCACAGATAACTGCTCCTTGTCAGAAACTATGCATTGCGTCAAACGGCGCAAATTGCGTAGCTCGAGTATCTCCAAACAGCCAATCTCTATTTCAGAAACACGAACCATATTGATCAAACGGAGCTCACGGAGCAGAGGCAACTTGTCAGGTGTTGGAATTGTTTCCCAGTAAAAGCAGCTATCTAGATGAAGTGACCGCAATGAGGTGAGATGAACATTGTTGCTGAGCCATGACGGTATATGATGTTTGTATGCTGTTATTCTCAGATTTATAAGGCCAGCCTGTGGTTTCAGATCCTCCAAGATTGTTAATTTACTTTTAATACGAGGAACTCTCTTCTCAGACACACCATACCATGATAAGTGCAAAGCATTGAGGTGGACCTTGTCAGAGATTCTTGCTTCGATGGCCTCCTCTCGGCTTCCTACAGCATCAAGATAGCAAATGCTAATCGATCCTCTAAGCTGATTCAATCCTCTCAGCTGTTTGATGCTGAACTCACTTGTCTTTCCGACAGCAAAGGCCTTGAGCTCTTGAAGGGAAACCATATTCCCAACTCCAGCTATTTTTGCATGTAACTCGTCTGTGGCAATAAAATGCCGCAGGTTAACAAGCTTGTTCATACCTCTAGGTAAAACTGTGCTAGTTCCCCAATTCTTCTCTATATCCAGTACTTGTAGATAATAAAGCTTACATATAGCCTCCGGCAATTCCAACCTGGCGCCCTTATAAAAGAAGCCCAACTCCAGATAGCGAAGATTGACAAATGATGAGATGTTCTGTATCATCAAATCCAAATCTGAGAGTACCATGTCCAATTTCAACACACGGACCGACTTTCCCTCCTTGATTTCTTGGCGAAATGTGTTTGCAAAATCAACGTCATGTGGACCAAATAGCATCAATGTGCTTAAGTTCCTTCCTTGCAACTCACGGAAGGAATTAGAAAACGTTTGCAGGAAAGTCTCATTAGGATGCACGGTGCCATCTATTTCTGTCTTATATACCCACTCAGCTAAAACACTAACATGACGAACGAGCTGTGGTGCTCTTTGAGACTCAATGTCTCCTATGGTGAAGCTCTCGTGAGATGAAATCTTCTGTGCCAAATCATGAATAAGATCATGCATGATATGTAGGCTCATAAACTCAAATTCCTTTTGGAGAAAGCCCCATTCGACTAGGTCACTGAAAAATTCACTTCCAATGTCCTCCAGTCATTTATGCATGTCAGCGGAACATATCAAACCCTGGGCTATCCAGATATTGACTAAACGCTCTTTCTCATACTTATAATACTTTGGAAAAACTGCACAGTACGAGAAGCACTGCTGGAGGTGCACTGGTAAATATTTGTAGCTGATCATCAGGGCTGGCATGATATCATAGTCATCTTCTTGTTGCTTCCATTCACTCGCATCCCGAACTTTTTCCCAGAAATCAACGTTAATCTTCTTTATCAATAATCTTCCCACACTTTTTGCTGCTAAAGGGTTGCCCTTTAACTGGACAACTATATCCTTACCGATTTTCAGAAGTTTCCGTTCTCCTTTGTAGTTCTCATCACCAAAGGCACTTTCTTTAAACAAAAGCCAAAAGTCATCTTGCTTTAAACCATCCAGCTTAATCTGATCTGCAGCTCCAATCAGTTTTGCAACAGATGGCTTTCGCGTCGTGACTAGAATCTTGTTTCCCATAACATCATTGGAAAGCAGTGGAGTTAGCAGCTCATCCCATTTTTCCTTTTGGCTGTCTTCCCACATATCATCCAAAACAAGTAGGACCCTTTTCGATTTCACTGCTGATCCTAGGATGCTCTGCAGCTCCTTCAAACCCTTGATGTGTTCATGATCGTTCCCAGTCAAGGACTCCAATAATTTGTGTATAATCTTAGCTTGGTCAAAATAGACAGAAACATAGACCCATAACAATATATTAAAATGATTTGATACTGCAGAGTCATTGAATACCACGTTGGCCAAAGTAGTCTTCCCAACACCACCATCACCGATGATGGCAAGGACGGAGAGATTCTGCCTGCCAGATTCTTCACCTACTAACTTGCTTATTATCAAGTTCCGCTCTTGGTCCCTACCATACACTTTTGGTTTAGTGGGACAAGCTGACGTCTCTCGAGGATCAGTTGTTGTGCTCTTGTATTGCTGCATAATAATGATACGATCATCCAGATTTTCAAGCTCAAGAGCCTCACACAGATTTCTGGTCATGCTGGAGCATGCCTCAATGTGTTCATAAATCTCACGTGATAAACCAAGATAAAATTCCCGGCCACTGTTACTGGGAGAAATAATTGTGTTGGAAACATATGGCATAATTTGAAGGACAGCTGAAGATGAATGTTCTCTGATAAAACTTGAACTTTCTGCTGTGTCGTACGCAACCTGTGATACAAAAGAAACAGCGATTGAGAAACAAATATTGTACTAGCACATATGTTCAGCATTCTTACATTAATGATTAATCTATCTCAGATTCATGAAGAAACTTGTTGCATGTTTATGCTTCATTCCCCAACTAAATGATGAAAATGTTAGTATTGAACTTATGAAAATGTTAGTTTTTAGACTTTTAGGCATGGTTGCGATTAATAACCATCCTAATTTCGTTAGTTCTTGAGCTGCAAGTATACAAATCTTGCCACGGAACGGAATTTTCATTTTTCTTAATTGGCATATGAACAAAATTTCAATCACTACTACAAAAACACCTTTATTGGTCCACACTAATGGTCGCAGGGCCGCCTATTGGTGATGTACCTCAGAAGTGTGACGGCCAGGGACCTATTTGGGTCACACCACTGACTACGCCTCTCCACTGGTGGGAATCTAAAAAACCTGTTAGTGATGATGCTATTACCACTAACTGGTACGTTTCTGGACCCAACATTGTTGTTACATATGTCACCACTAACGGGTATATTATTAGAGGTTTGCCAGGTATCTATTATTGGGACGCTATGCAATAGCTTCACTCAAAATATATCAATCAAAATAATCATTATAGTGGTACCAATGGGTAGATCTTTTCAAAATAAGGATTTAAAATTATGAATCACCTTGATCAAATAAACAGTTAGAAAGTTACAACCATTTGTTGTTTAGGGTTATAAAGTGAAAGGTGTTCACTTTTGGCCGAAAAAACAGCGTAACTTAACTAAATCAACTCGCAGGTTGGGCCGGGCCGACATGGAAAACACATTTCTATGAGTATGCCCTCAATAGACAAAAGAAATTCTTATAAATACGCTTGGAGTTAACCTGATATATGGGAGGTGGCTATTTGGCTCACGGGTGCATTTACACCTATTGTTAGAAAACATATTTCGAAATGTCAAAAAAATCAAAAAGATATCTACATATACATTCGAACATTTTATGTTCGTTCACAAGTTTTCGGGATGAAATAACATTCTACGTGTGCCGTGCAAAAAAGACAAAAAATGTCCTATGAATAGTCGTACTCACGTGACATTTTTTGTCTTCTTTATACATGACACATAAAATGTTCTTTCATCCCGAAAACTTGTGAACGAACATAAAATGTTCAAATGTACGTGTAGACATTTTTTCCCATTTTTTTGACATTTTGAAATATGTTTTCTCACAATGGGTGCAAATGCACCCGTGAGCCCAAAAGGGATTTCCATGATATATGAGCTTATTGGAGGAAACGTTACATAGTCCATATTCTGGTGGGGCCCACTGCCAGGATTAAACAATGACGCCGCACGTGGTAGGTAGAGTTTGTAGTGGTGAGACCATGCAACATTCTCTCTGTCAAGCACATGTCCGTGTTCAGTGAGTGTGTCATGTCTCATAGGGTAGGACTTGGTCTCCAAAGGGTCTTGATACGATGGCGGCTTCTTCTCGGATGGACTGCGATGGCAGGCTCACTGATCTACACCTACATGGTGGTTTGGATCAAACGCGTGCAAGGGTCATTGGGCAAATTGGCTTGAGTGTTCTAACAGAAGGAATCGAACGAGCGATCATTGACAAGCTTGCTACTATCATGAAACACCGCGGTGGAACGCCTAGTCAGAGGCGAGGAAGTCAACTTTTATTTGTCAAATCCCTCAAGCTAGGGAAGTCTAGGGTGAGAGGGAAATGTGTGCTTGCTCAGTGGGGCCCAGGAGTTCCTTATACAGAGGCAAAGGTAAAAGGGATGTGATAGGCTGCTAACGATGACTTGGTCGAGCTGTCGCATGGATGCAAACAAGGGAAGGGGCACCTCTCAGTCCGTGGGGCGTACACGGAGGTCTCAGGATTTTCCACAGTGTGTCCCTTTATACCCAAAATCGTGAAGGTCGCCTAATAACTTTAGCTGCACCGAAACATATTGTATTTTGTCACTTAAAACTAGACTTCATGTGTCGAATTCCATGCTGCTCACATCACCCCATACATTGCACAATGGTTGAACGCCTTCAAGGTGTGTACACAGCATGTGCAGAAAATTATGTCTCCTTTTGTAGATCATCTACATCTTCTAGCACCCCATCCTCCTCCTTGTAGCCAAACTTATCATCAATCTCCAAAGCCTTCAGATCACCCACTCTAGTTGCAGATGCCAATCCTTCTACACTTCCCACTCTGTCTTCTGCTCCCTAGAATCCGACTTCCATCACAGCCACTGTCGCCATAACCTTCCCTTCAGAACCACAATTCTTCGGCATCGCTAAGCTTTCGCTCGCCATGACACCGAGATAATGAGTATGCTACTTCTAGAACTCCCCCCAAAGATTAAGACCAACTTTAGCATAGAGTGCCATCAGAATCGGAGAATGAATCTGGTTCAATCACCAGGGAGGAGAGCAAAACCTAGAAAGCTAGGGTAGACAACATTCGGTGAGCTAGAACAGTTTGTTGGAGGCAACTCTTGAGAAGGTTGTATCAACAGCAATTTAACCCTCCTGTTGAGTTGCAGTTTAGACAATAAATTAGTGTCTCACAAATATATGACAAGATAATGGATGCGATTAAAACATGTACATTAGCGAGGGCGCTGCCTCTTCCCATGGTCAAGTGGATATGCAAAACTACTTCAGAGACTCTTCATCATGCATTGGTGGAATGCTCCCATGCGAAATTGTTGTGGACAGTTGCAAGGGACATTCTGAATATTACGATACCTCGGCAACATCCGGCTACATGGGCTGCAGATATCTTGTGCGAGGATTGGTGGTCACAGGAAGAACGTGCTAAGGTGATTGTTAGATGTATATATATGTATATTGTATTTCCTCCATATGTTAGGGGGCTTCGTGCATATTTGCCCTGTACCTGTACTATATATTGTGACCTTTAGCCCCAGAGGAATATAACTTTGTTTATTCTTAACATGGTATCAGAGCCGGTTTTAGGGTTCCCGTGCCCACCGGTCCTCTGCTTGTAATCGTCGCCGCCGCCGTCAGCTCGCCCCGGCCTCCGCCGGTTCCTGTTCTGGCCGTTTGTGTCGCTGCCGCCCAGATCGGATCTGTCCCGATCGTGCTACTCGCGAAATCGTCTGGTACCGATCCAATCTGTACCCACCTGCTGCCGATCGGGCCCGCCCCGGCCGTCCTCTGCTCCGGCGTGGGGTGGATCTCACGCGTGGCGTCCTCACCTACCCACGTGGCCGTCCTCACCTACACTCGCCGTCCTCTGCACCAATCTGCACCTACACTCCATCGTCCACACGCGGGTGACCAGCTCTTCACCTACCCCCTGTCTCCCGCAGTCACTGACTGGCGGGCCCTCTCCTGCTGGCCCGCCATCCTCTGCATCAGAGCCAGCGCCAGCGCGTGTGGCCCGCCATCCTCTGCATCGCCGTCCTGCTGCTGACGTCTGCTTGCGTCAGCGCTGATCCGTCCTGCTGATCTATGTAAAAAAAAAGAGATGTCTTCTTCATCGGGTTATGTTGCGATTTCTCGCTGCCCGGTGATCTTCGATGGCGCGAATTATCCTGATTTCGCTGCCTTTATGCGCGTTCACATGCGCGGTCTCCATCTTTGGGGTGTGCTCTCCGGCGAGGTCTCTTGTCTGCCGTGCCCCCCTGCTCCTGTGGCTCCTCTTCCGCCGACACCGATTGTTCTCGGTGCTGATGCTTCTCAAGAGGCCAAGGATGCTGCTCAGAGTGCTGATGATAGTGCTGTTGCTGCTTACGATCTGAAGTTCAAGCAGTACTCTTCTGATCTCGAGGCCTATCGACACGCTCTGACTGCTTACACTCAGTGGGTTGATGAGGATGCTCGTGCTGCTGCTGTTCTCACCTCTAGTGTTTTGCCCCAGTATGCTGCTGAGTTCATGAGTCTCCCTACTGTTGCCGCTCAGTGGGCCCATCTTCGTCAGCGCTATCAGCCGTCTGAGAATGCTCTTTACCTGTCTGTGGTTCGCCAGGAGCATGCTCTCCAGCAGGGTGATTCCACTATTGATGAGTTCTATACTCAGAGTGCTGCTATCTGGCGTCAGCTTGATTCTCTTCGTACTGCTGTTTGTGGCACATGCTCGTGTTGCTAGATTGTGCGCTCGGATTTGGAGTTTCACCGTATCTATGAGTTTCTGTCTCGGCTTCGCCAGGAGTTTGAGCCCCGGCGTGCTCAGCTGAATGCTCGTGGTCGTGTTCCGCTTTCTGAGGTGTTGTCTGAGCTTCGGGCTGAGGAGACCCGTCTCCATGGTGCTGGTCTTCTTGCGGTTCCATCTGTGCTTGCTACTCGTAGTCCTCCTATGCCGTCTGCTCCCTTGACTCAGTCACGGTCCTCTGTGCCGCCGCCGATACTACCCACTCCTCCAGGTCAGGGTCAGAGTCAGCAGCAGCAGTTTCAGGGTCAAAGTCAGCATCAGCAGCTTCAGGGCCAGAGTCAGCACCAGCAGGCTCGTGGTCAGGGTCGTCGTGGTTCTCTTCGTCACTGCTCTTACTGTAACAAGGATGGCCACACTTGGGCCACTTGTTATACACGGGATCCCAGTTTACGTCAGCAGCACCAGGCTCGTGGGCAGTCGGCTCCTTATGGATCTTCAGCAGTTGCTCTCTCTAATCAGGACATTATCAGGATTCTTCGCGGTCTGCTTGCTGCTACCGGCTCTTCTTTGACAGGCACTGCTGGTTCTGTGACTGATTCTTCAGGCACTGCGCGACCACCACCTTCTACACAGTCAGGTACGTCCCCATGGTATCTGGATTCTGGAGCTTCCTTTCATATGACCTCTGAGTCTTCTTTTTTGTCTGCTCTTCTTCCTCTCCCTTCTCCTGTCCGTGTTTTTAAAGTTGATGGTACCTCTCTTTCTGTTTCTAGTCGAGTCACTCTTTCTACTTCTTTTTCTGTTCCTGATATCTCTCATGTCCCTCTTCTTAAGATGAATCTGTTCTCTGCTAACCAGCTTACTAACTCTGGTTGTCGTGTCATTCTTGATGCTGATTCTTGTGTTGTCCAGGACCGTCGCACACAGGCCCTGGTTGGAGCTGGCCCTCGTAGCCGTGACTCTTTAGGACTTTGGGAGTTAGACTGGCTTCGTGTTCCCTCTGCTGCCACTTCATCTGCCAGTTCTTCTCCGGTCGTCGCCTCTGCTACCAGCTCCTTTCAGCAGTGGCATCATCGTCTTGGTCACCTTTGTGACTCGCGTCTGTCGTCTTTAGTTCATCGTGGTCTTCTGGGGTCTGTCTCAGGAGATGGGTCTTTACATTGTCAGGGTTGTAGGTTGGGTAAACAGATTCAGCTTCCCTATCCTACTAGCGCATCTGTATCTCAGCGACCTTTTGATTTAGTTCATTCAGATGTTTGGGGTCCGGCTCCTTTCGCTTCTAAAGGGGGCCATCGCTACTATATTTTATTCATCGATGATTTCTCTCGGTACACTTGGTTGTATTTTATGCGCTCTCATAGTGAAGTGCTCTCCATATATCCGCGTTTTGCAGCCATGGTCCGTACTCAATATTCTACCCCCATTCGTGTGTTTTGTGCTGATTCTGCTGGTGAGTATATCTCCCAGATGTTGCGAGGTGTTCTTGTTGAGCAGGGCACCCTTGCTCAGTTCTCCTATCCTGACGCACATGCTCAGAATGGCGTTGCTGAGCGTAAGCATCGCCATCTTCTTAAGACCACTCGTGCCATGATGATTGCTTCTTCTCTTCCGCCGCATTTCTGGGCTGAGGTTGTCGCTACGTCGGCTTACCTCATCAATATTCAGCCTTCTGCCGCTCTGCAGGGTGGCATCCCTCTTCAGCGCCTATCTGGACAGTCTCCAGACTATTCCATGCTTCGCTTGTTTGGTTGTGTTTGCTATGTTCTCCTTGCTCCTCGCGAACGCACCAAACTGACCGCTCAGTCTGTTGAGTGTGTTTTTTTGGATACAGTGATGAGCATAAGGGATATCGCTGTTGGGACCCCGTTGATCGTCAGATGCGTATCTCTCATGATGTTACTTTTGATGAGACACGTCCCTTCTATCCTCGTCCCACCGCTGGTACCTACCCGGTGGAAGATATCTCGTTTCTTCTTTTTCCTAACACACCCCCTCTGTCTACTCCTAGTCCTATTGTGTCTTCTTCAGGATCTCCTCCCCCGGATGTCTCTCCTTCTACACCGTCCTCCTCTGTTCCGTCTAGTTCTCCTAGTTCTCCTCGTTCCCCGGAGTCTTCCGCTGCTATTCCTTCTTCTTCATCGTCGTCTCCTGAGTCGTCTTCCTCTGACGAGCTTACCTCTACTCGTCCTGTTCATCAGCGTCGTGCCCCAATCGTTACTCTCCTAGTCAGTATGGTCTTTCTGTTGCCTCCGAGTCGACTTCTTATCGGGATGCTGAGCATCATCCTGAATGGCAGCTGGCCATGGCTGACGAGATTGCTGCGCTTGAGCGCACTGGCACCTGGGATCTTGTTTCTCCCTCTCCCGGTGTTCGTCCTATCACGTGTAAATGGGTCTATAAGATTAAGACCCACTCTGATGGATCTCTTGAGCGCTATAAAGCGCGTCTTGTGGTTCGTGGTTTTCAGCAGGAGCATGGTCGTGACTATGATGAGACCTTTACTCCTGTGGCTCATACGACCACTGTGCGTACTCTTCTTGCTGTTGCTTTTGTTCGTCACTGGTCTGTGTCTCAGCTTGATGTTCAGAACGCCTTTCTCAATGGTGAGTTGAGTGAGGAGGTTTATATGCAGCCTCCTCCTGTGTATTCTGTTCCCGAGGGGATGGTTTGTCGTCTTCGACAGTCTCTTTATGGCCTCAAACAGGCCCCTCGTGCCTGGTTTGAGCGCTTTGCTTCTGTAGTGACTGCTGCTGGTTTCTCCCCTAGTGCTCATGATCCAGCGCTGTTTGTTCACACTTCTCCTCGTGGATGCACTCTTCTTCTTCTCTATGTTGATGATATGATCATTACTGGTGATGATCCTGAGTATATCGCCTTTGTTAAGGCTCTTCTTCGTGATCAGTTTCTTATGACTGATCTTGGTCCTCTTCGATATTTTCTTGGGATTGAGGTTTTCTCCACTTCTGATGGCTTTTACATCTCTCAGGAAAAGTATATTCAGGATCTTCTTGCTCGTGCTGCTCTTGGGGATGAGCGCACTGTTGAGACCCCTATGAAGCTTAATGTTAAGCTTCAACCTACTGATGGTGATCCTCTTTCTGATCCGACGCGTTATCGTCATCTTGTTGGGAGTCTAGTTTATCTTGCTGTCACTCGTCCTGACATATCTTATCCTGTTCATATTCTGAGTCAGTTTGTTTCTGCTCCTATCACTGTTCACTATAGTCATCTTCTCCGTGTTCTTCGTTATCTTCGTGGTACGATCACTCGTCGCCTTTTCTTTCCTCGTTCCAGCTTCCTCCAGCTTCAGTGCTATTCGGACGCTACGTGGGCGAGTGATCCTTCGGATCGTCGTTCACTTTCTGCTTACTGTGTGTTTCTTGGTGGTTCGCTTATTGCTTGGAAGACGAAGAAACAGACAGTGGTTTCCCGTTCGAGTGTTGAGGCTGAGTTGCGTGCTATGGCCTTGTTGATTGCTGAGGTGACCTGGTTACGGTGGTTACTTGCGGATTTTGGGGTCTCTATTACCACACTCACTCTGGTTTTGTCTGACAGTACAGGTGCTATTAGTGTTGCACGTGATCCGGTCAAGCATGAGCTTACCAAGCATATTGGTGTTGATGCTTTCTATACACGTGCTCAGGTGCAGGCTTAGGTTGTTGCGCTTCAGTATGTGCCTTCAGATTTACAGTTGGCGGATTTCTTTACGAAGGCACAGACCCGAGCGCAGCATGCTTTTTTTACTCCAAACTCAGTGTTGTGGATCCACCGTGAGTTTGAGGGGGGTGTTAGATGTATATATCTGTATATTGTATTTCCCCCATATGTTAGGGGGCTTCCTGCATATTTGCCCTGTACCTGTACTATATATTGTGGCCTTTGGCCCCAGAGGAATATAACTTTGTCTATTCCTAACAGTGATAACTGTGATGTAGTATATCTGGACGCCTAGGAACATATGGGCTCATGGCAAGCTGGGATATGATCCGAAGGTGGCAGTAGAATCTGTCTATAACACTCTGTTGGAATTGGAACTACCCCAGGTGCAACCAAGACAGAAACAGAAGACTGAATGTACCTGGAAAGGACCGATTGATGACGTTACCAAACTGAATAATGATGGGGCTCTAAACAATCAGATTTCAGTTGCTGGTACAGGAGGCGTCGCGAGCGGATGTGCTGGTGTGAGCGGATGGTGCAAAGCCTACCCTGGTATTGATGACCCACTGATAGCAAAAGCACTGCCATTGCGTAATGTGGTTCTTTTCGCCCAGGTCATAACTTCAGCCGAATTACGATTGGAACTGATTGTTCGGAGCTGGTTCGCCTATGGGAAACGAGGAGGAGGACTCGTCCTGTGATTGCCCCCCTTTTAGAAGAAGTCAGTGATCTTAGTCCAGCTTTTCAGACCTTCGATATTTCGTTTGCTCAGCGATCTTCCAATAACTTGTGCACGCTATGCGTGTCTCAATAATGTGTCGGAGGAATGGGTGGATACGAGCCCAGTTTTCCTTCGAAACTGGGCTCACGACTGATTGTAATGGGTGTTTGACAAGTTAATAAAGTCTGAAATTCTCTCTCAACAAAAAAGCAATAATGCCCATCGCGGGCCCAAGGCACACTAGAGACAACACAATCGACGAACATGAGAATTTCCTGAAAAAAAGCTAACAGGAGAAAATCGCCTGACCTTTTCCATGTCTACAACTCCAATCTCTGAATCCCCGTCTTCCTCATACAGGTGAACCTGAGGCTCCAGATCTCCTAGAGAGTGCCGTTGACCCGGAAATCCCTCGATCCGATAACCCTGCGCGCCACCCCCAAAAAATATTCAAGATCGAAGCGACTAAATTCAACCGTCCCCATATCTCTACCAAGATTAAGCAGTCCCCGATGTAGCAAGCAACAGACAGTACCTGTAGCGGGAAGAAATCGTGGTGGAAATTTGAAGAAGCAATTACCTCAGGCTCCAGCTCCTCCTGGATGTGGTGGTAGTGGTAGTACTCCAGCTCGCTCAGGAGGTCCTCGGTCTGGGACGCCTCATGACGGGCTTCCCTGAGATATCGCACCAGCTGCGCGTTCTGGATCTCCTTCCCCTCCGCCGCGGCGAGCACCGATTTGAGGTGTCCCTGCGCTTGGTTAAGCTGCACAACCTCGTCCATGATGCCGCTGACGGAGACGGACGGCGCCATCTGCAGGTCGCGTCTGCGTCCGCCGCCGGCAGCGGCGCTCGTAGCACCGACGAACTTCTCGCCCATAGCGCTGGCGCCCGTACAACGATCATTGTTCTTGTTCATCGCGCTGTGTGGAGGGGAGGAGAAGAGAAAATGACGGTGTGCCAGCAGCCTCGTGTTGACTTTCTTCTAGGGAAATGAGTTGCGTTGACTTCGCTCGGCAGAGCAAGTATACATATTAATTGTCGCCAAAGTGGACATGTTTTAGTGTGACATTTATCCGATTTAGAAATAATTAATATGAATCAAAGTGAATACTCCCTTCTTCACGGTTTGCAGGGCATCTAATCAAATTTGGGTATCTATTATATACTAAAAGCAATATAAGGATGTTTTTCGAGGCACTAGGTTGATTCACATCACCTAAATTATATTAACCGTTTGATCTATGAATTGTGGCTAAGATTTAATTAGAGGGAATCGGTCGTAGACTTTCTCAGCACACCGTACGGTCACGGTAATCTCAAAAAACAAATCTAGGTCAGGTACCGGCCATAGGCTTTCAATTATATATATCCCACATAGCACACCGTACGGTCACGGTAATCTCAAAAAACAAATCTAGGTCAGGTTAAAAAATCTTAGTTTCCTTCGTCAGTTCCATCTGCAAACGGCGGCAGGTAGACTATGTTGGCTTCTCCTCGCCTCAGGGAAGATTTCGACTCACATATGCCTCCATCTAGATGCATGATACCAGGCAGTTGATGGCTACCCCCACGAGATGAATCTGATCAACTGCAGGTAGCTCTCGCGTGGGTAATCAGGATGGCAGGCAGAGCAAAGGTGACATATAAGAACAGAATTGAATTGACGAAGAATTATGTACTCGCTACGACTTGCTCTTTATTGGATTTTTGGCACCCCACGAGAAGGTGAAGCTGCAGCAGCGGGAGAGAACTATAGCTTGGCCGGCCATTATTTGAAGAAGTATGTGTGACGAGTTCACATGTAGTTTGATGTGTTGGAGGTTGCAACTGTCAGCAGAAAACCTGCCACACGCCACAACAAGCAGGGTAGATGGGATGTGCTAGCATGCTGTCCTGCCACATGTGTTGTGCCTCCTCGACATGTCAAATATTGGATCTGCCAAGATTGTCTGCTTCATCGTATGCCTACTAGATTCTGAACTTTTCTTACGGGCACAATAAGATTAAGAGAGCTGGCCATGACCAAATTTTCAGATTTTTCTCTACATTTTGTGCAACATAGCATAAGTTTCTCCCTAATAACAATTCATAAAGGTTACTAGATGATTGTACTTGGGCCGGACGATATTCGTATTCTGATGAAATTTTCTTTTGCTATTAGAAGTTGTCAAAGGCATTGTTCAATTGATATGATCTCAGTCTCTCATTGAAAATTGTTTGTCTTTTGCAGGATTTCTTTTTCTACACGATATACGGGGCCATAGTTTGAGTTTTCTGGTAATGCAGCTTTCCCCATTTAAAACTATTCAGATTATCTATTACTTTTAGGTATGTATACAAAGCCAACTATTCATATTATATAGTTTTTTATTTTAGGTAAATTTTCAATATCCGTGTTTTGCATCTCTACATTTCCTTTAATGATATAACATGGAATTAAGGGTGGGCATAGCCGGTTTAGCCGGGTTTAAACGGTTACACCAAACCAGCATTAAAGTCATCGGTTTAGCCAGTTTGGTTTCACCGGTTTGCATGGTTCGACACCTGATTCAGTTAACGGTGTAGCGATGGCCCAAGTCAAGACATTTCCACGGTTCTTTCCCAGAGGATGAAGAGCTGTTGTGCGGGGCTGTGGCCTCATGCAGCGGGATTCGTCCTCATGACGGTTGCAAGGCCGCGTAGATTACCATGCCAAAGGCGGCGTGAAGAGCTATACGGACGCGCCCCTCTAAGCGTCCTCGCGCAGAGAGCTATACGAAGAGCTATACAGACGCCAGCGCGTCGACATCGTGAAGAAGGAGATTGGTATTACGGTTTAGCCAGTTTGAACACGCGCAGAAACCGAAACCCGTCCAAACCGGCTCCATGGTTTTGAGCAAGTTGGTTTGGCGGTTTGCACGGTTTGAAACCAAATTATGCACAGGATTACATGGAATGTAAATATTTGGAACTTACAAAAAGAATTTGATGGTGTGGAAAAACATGGCGCGGTGCTAATACGGCATCTACAAGTAGCCGTACATGGGTCAACCCGAGTTGGACCGTCAAAAACCACTTTTAAGAACCCAACAATATACACGGTGCTAAAAAGTTGAAGATAAAGATTATATTTTTCTATGGAGACGCCACGTTAGTACACATACCCGAATTATATGGACAGTGGGATCTATAATAAATGGAAAAACCTATAATCAAGTCTATAGTGGTGGAGTTAATAACCAATATGCTTGGCGCAAGAAAATAACCAAAATTCTTTAATCAGGAGAATTCACATTCAATTGGAAAAGGTGCATGTGTATGGCAAAGTAAGTGCACTACAAAGTGGTATGCAAAATGCATGACAGGCTATATAGCGTGTAGTTATTCATCATATTATTGAGTATACACACATAACATAAAGATTCCCATTACTAATTAGAGCACAAAGTATATATAGCAGTTTGACTTGCAAAGTCAAACTTTGCAATGTTTGACCAAATAGTTTAATACAAATATGAATATGTATAATACAAAAATAATATTATTATAATTGGCTTAGCGTATACTTTCATATTATATAAATTTATATTATTTTGTATAATCTTGGTCAAACTTTGCATAGTTTGACTTGCACGGAAAATTATGCGGAACCTAATATGGGATGGAGGGAGTAATAAACAAATCAAGTTGACTAAGGTTGTAATGCTGTTGGATAACACCTTATGTACTTATCGGTATATTTGAGGACTATCAAGTGTCTTTATTGTATCAATTTTTTTTGCGGGCTTATTGTATCCAAATTATTGACTAAGTACTACTCCCTCTGTTTCAAATTACTCCGCCGGCGCGCTTACGTAGGTGGGCTAGTACTCCCTTATATTTTATTCAAAAAAATCCTGTCATTTTTGAAATAGATAGTATGAAATGTGTACTACGTATACCAAAAATTCTAAGGATTTTTTGATAAAAAATGAGAGAGTACTAGGCCACCTAGGTAAGCGTGCGCGTGGAGTAATTTGAAACAGAGGGAGTACTTAGCCTTATTTGATATTATCCTTATTCCGAATATATATTATCTCGATTACCATATCCATACAATTTTTCGAGCTTGACATGGATTTGTTATATGTGTATGCTATATGAATTCTATCAAAGTTTCTTTTCTTTAACTCCAATATTTTTGCATGAAACAATGAGAGAGTACAACACAAATCGGTGTAGTCATTACATATGGGATAACAAGTACATGTCAATGCAAGAGTACAATACATAGAACCAAGAGAAGGGTTAATTGGGAACAAAGAAAATGCTTTTTTTAATCAAAATACCATCGCTTACATTAAAAAATACATTATAGAATATGTCACATGGTATCTTTAGAAGTGTTATAATAAATACACACAACTTAGAATGATTCAAAAACATTAACCACATATGGAATATATTACTTAACATAATCTTAATAGTATCTAAAGAATCTTATGATTTATAATTCCATTTTTATGTTATAGGTTAATATATAATTTATTTGACAAGAAGATGTGATACGCTAAACGCAATGCCCTCGCATTGCGAGGGCCACCTTGCTAGTTTTCAAAAATACAACGTTCCTAGGCGCATAAGAATTAATTATTGATTAATGTGATAGTTTTCCTCCCAACTTCCTATGCATGAAATAGTCTCCCACCAATGCATGCGCCTTAACCACTCATTAATAGGCCTAATTTTCAGTCAATACATTTGCGTCGAGGTCCATGAGATTTTAGTAGAGCGTCATGCAAACCGTTAAGGAGGTAGTACAATAAAGCTAAGGTAAGCAAACTAGTATAAGATTTTAAATACTTCCTCCAACCCATATTAGTTGATTTAAATTTGTCCAAATTTACATGAATCTAGACACTATTTAGTATATAGGTTCATCCAAATTTTGTCAAATCCAAGTCAACTAATATGGGTCCGAGAAAGTATTATATTTGAGATAATGTGAAGAAGAGAAGTGGTAAAAGGAAATTAGTAAGCTCAGCTGAGTTGCTGGATGAGGCCAAAGAAAGAAGAAAGAGAAAAAAGGAAAAAAATATGGCGGGCCAGAGAAGAATACAGGTCCCATATATGGTGTTCAGCCCTTTCGGCTATGTTTCGGACCCTACAACCTATTTTCTATGGACTGTAAATGAATTTTATAGTTAGAGATGCTTTTAGCCGAATAATAGAGTCATCAATCAATATACTCCCTCCGGCCCATATTAATTGACTTAGATTGGTTAAATTTTGGATGAACCTATATACTAAATAGTGTCTAGATTTATTTAAATTTTGACAAATCCAAGTCAATTAATATGGGTCGGAGAGAGTATTAAAAGAACAATGTACTCCCTCCGTCCCAAAATAGATGTCGTAGGTTTGTTAAAATTTAGATGAATCTATATACTAAATAGTGTCTAGATTCATTCAAATTTTGACAAATCTAAGACATGTATTTTGGGACGGAGTGAGTATAAGGTCTTTACTCGGGAACATTAATATGTTTTTAGGAGACCGATCTCAATTTGTTTTGTTTCTCATCAACCACCAACACCATAGAGCAGAACAAATCAAACTTTCTCGTTCATCATGTGGTGTTGAATCTGGACTCTCGTATATGTATACGATCACGCAATTCTTCAAGTTCCAACCGGCTTCACAATTTATTCACTTCTTCAGGTCCTAACCTGTAATTAACTAAACTAAAGACTAACTAAAATATAATCTTACAGCCCGCGGCACCAAACTAAACCCAAATCAAGGAGAGCTAAAATACAAGATTCACGGAGACTAAATCCACTACGCTACCTCCAAAAATACAAGCAACCGCCACAGCAGAAAATAGATCGGCTGAATTCTGTGATGTTGCGCCAACAAACACTACAAAGATATATAGATATTTTTACAAATATGACTCTCTGCAATTCGTCATCGCCAAAAATACCCCGCTCGCGCCGCGAAAGCCAAAAATGCCCATCGGACGACTAGTTTTTTTTTTGAGAGCAACCACACATTTCATTAATTGAAAATCAAGTTATATGAAGCAACACATGTGTGGACATTAAAAGACAGATCGGGATAAAATGATTATCCTGAAAACACTGCAGATAAAAGACTAAGAGATCGAGAAATACAAAACGACCCCTAGATTTTACTGCAATCACCGAATATAGCGGCCGCCGCCAAACTCCAGTGCCGCCGAGACGAACGCCGAAAGAGACGTCGAGCCTCCACCATTGCAAGATCCAAAAAAGCGTCATCGCCAACGAGGCTTTGTTAGTCGATGAACAGGCTTGCTGCACGCAACGAGGCACATGTCGTTGTGGCATGTCGACCCGGGGACGTCACCGTGTTGTCTTCGACCAAGATCCGTCGCCTCCCGTCGACAAAGTCGAAGGAGAACGGCAGATCCACCACCTCCAGACCAACATCCTTGCTCCAGAGAAACCACCCCGTCCCGCCCGCCAGTGCCATCACGGATAACGATGGGCGCCAGCAACACAACGAGAAACAGATCTCGCCGGATCTGAAGAACGACGAGAAGACCAAGCTGCCGATTTGAAAGACCAAACAGCAAATGTTGCCATCACCTCCGAGGCGCAACCATGAAGATCAACACAGGTGTGGGAGTAGAGATGAGGCAGATTTATTTGTCCGGGCGCCGCTCCCACCACCCACCGGCGCACCACGACAAAAATACCCTAACCCTAACTATTTGACGAAGGAATAAGGTTCCCCCTCCCTCCAGCCGCCGGAGAGGCAAGCGGAGGGAGAGGGAACCAGTCCGATCGCCGGCTGAGATCTGGGGAGGGAAGTGGGTTGACCGCCGCCGGCTGAGGAGACGAGCGACGGGAGTTTATTGCTCTCATCGGACGACTAGTTATGACCGACTCAAACTAGGTATTCTTTCCGGACAGCTGAGCAGCAAATCGTGTCAAACATGCTACGTACTAATATTCTTCTGTTAAACCCTAACCGTAAATTTCAGATCAACCATCGTAATAATTTAGATGATGTGGATCAACGTAGCGCCTCGAAAAACACTTTTATAGTGCTTTTAGTATATAATAGATAAGACTACCGTGATGTTTTATTTTGCATAAGTACTAGTCATTATTTTTCCAAAATAGTGTGTGCCAATATTAGCAAAAAAGAAGGGGGAAATATTGTTGTCTGCCATTGTAGCATGTACTCGCATGTTGTCTCGAGATAAAAAAAGATATAGGTGTATACATCTAAATTTAGACAAATTTAAGACATCCTTTTTAGAATGGAGGGGGTATTAGTTTACTGGTTCTATTCGAGTATTTTGCATGTCTTTTTTATTTTTATTTGGGTTTGATCGTTCAGTGGAATCTGTTTTAGGGGTGTGGGGGAACTCCGCCTATGGTATTTTACGCTTAATATTATTGCATAGCCGGGAGGTGGGTCCCACCTGATACACCGTGATGTTTATGCCAAAAAAAAAAAGAAACATGAGTTTTGCTTGAAAATTGTCCATTTTCCTTTAATCCGCCTCGGTTGTCACCAGATTGCCATATCATTCTTCATAGTTGATGGGACTAAATTTGTTCGATGTTCACATAATTCGTTTTGATAGGCTGTGTAAATGGCTTTTTGACGGGCATGTCGGACCCTGCCGCGGTGGTGCTTCTTCCGCGCCGCTTGCACGGGAGCACCGACGCCGTGGGCTTCTTCTGCAGCTCGGATCCTCCTCCTTGGCACGCGACGCCCTGGCCGTGGGCGTCACACGCTTTGCTGCCGTGGTGGCCGCCCGCTTGCCTCGGACCCTGCCCCGGTGGTGCTCCTCTCTGTGACTGCGTCGTCGGGTGTTGTCCGGCGCGGCGAACAACGGCGTGGCGATGAGGTGAGAACACCGCCACGCCGTTGTTCGCGGCGCCGGACAACACCCGACGCTCCCGTCCTCGTCGCTCCCGTGGGCGACGGGAGGGCTCCAGCGCCGCCGCCCCAGGGGCCTTCCTCCCTCCCCTCCCTCCCCTCGCCGCCGCCGGAGGGCGTCGCCGGCCGAAGGCCGGGCGCTAGCGGCGGCGGGGCTCCTTCTCCCCCGCGCGTGGAGCTTGCAGCATGGGTCTGCAGCTTCGCCCTGGGCTGCGCGCTGGCCTCGGGGCGCGTCGGCGTGGCCCTCCGGCGGCGTGGCGACCGGTGGTGGCGGGGCGGCTCCTCGCTGGCGTCTAGGCCCGGAGGCGGCAGGCGACGGTGGGTGCTGCGCCGGGGCTTGGCAGGAGCTTGCGGCCAGGGTGGTGCGGCCCAGATCTGGGCCCTTCCGGGCCCGATCTGGTCCTGTGCTGCCCCAGCCCGCCTCCTGGGTGGGCCTGCATCGACAGGGGGCGAGCCAGCGCGGCGGCGTGGTCTTGGGCGGCGGGGCAGCGCGACGCATCCACGGCAGGAAGAGCTCGAGGCGGGCATGGCCATGGCGGCCTAGATCGGGCCCACTTGGGTCCAGATCTGGGTTAGGCGGGCGGGCCGGATCTGCTTTGGCTGTGCTGTAAATCTTGGCAGGTTAGGGTGGATAGGATCCTCGCTGTCCACGGCCGGCCTGTTGCAGCGTGGTGGCGGACTTTACGGGCCCGGCCGGACTGCCATGGGACTGGTTTGCCTCCGCGGAGGTTTTACGGGCCTGCAGGGCCCGGCCGGACCTATGGTGGACTGGTGTGTCTGCGGCCACGTCCGGTCGACTACCGCCGCTGGCGGTGGAGGAAGTTCCCTCCCGCGCGGTCGCGGTACTGCGGGGCCCAGTCCATTTCTATCTCTGTCGCGATGTTGCAGCCCTCGCGTCAGCTTGCTTGGTGAGACGATGATGGCGAAGTCGAAACCGGAGTGGCGCATGCTCGTGGGCGGCAAGGTTTGGTGGTGGCGCGTCCCTCACTGGTCTCCTGTGCTTTGGCTCGTCCGGGGGTTATGGATAGGGCCATCGGGAGAAATCCTTGTCGGCTCGACCGACACCGACGCGGTGCCGTCTGCGGGTGGCATCTTCCTTCCTGGAGGGCGTCGTGGCTTCCCTTCATCCATTCCCCTCTGTGTGCCGGGGGAAACCCTAGGGCCAGTTCTGGTCCAGGCAGTAGCGATCGTTTTCCCTCTTGAGGGTGCTGCTTGGTGCTTGACGAGTCGGGGGATAGGAGCGTGGTGGGCATTCTTCGGTGGGCGCAGTGGTTGCGGTCTTCCTCGTCTAGTCGATCCGTCTCTGTCTCCTTTCTTTTTGTTTTTCCCATGTTTTAGTTCGGGCGTATGTGCTGCTGCCCCCAGCATCGTGTATCGTGTTGTGTGTCTGTCTTTGGGCGTTATGCTATCTGGCCCAGCAGTGGTCTCACTTGCGTGCTTTATTTATAAAGCTGGGCGAAAGCCTGTTTCGAGTAAATTTTTTCCTGGGAACCAAAAATGAGTGGAGATGCTCATGTGCTTTCTCCACAAATCATCTTCCTCCTCTTGTCTTCTTTTCACCACCCTCACCCGTTGACAGCGGGTCACATACCCAACAGTGGGGTAATGCGAGACGCTTGTTCACGACGGCGCATATATGGTGTTCCGGATCTGGGACCCTCTTTTTTTTTGAGAATAATCTGGGACCCTTTCTGGTCTCCGCAAAAATACTTTGGGAATTAATCAAATCTTGTCCGGATCCTAGTTGAGACCGGTTAATTATTTCCATATTTATTCGCAAAAAAATAAATATTTGAGTTCACGTAGGTGAGTCATAGGAGTAGTTTTGAGTAGGTTTGTGTCATCCTTGTACGAGTCAATCTGCTTTCTTCTGCGGCTATAAATCTTGAGAAAACACCGAGGCTAAGGAAAAGAAATCGATGTGCCAGTTCCTAGTTCCATCAAAAACCAATACAGTAATTCAGCACCGAGGTTAAAGCGGTATCAATGGACGAGATCGACCTAGAGAACCCCGCCGGCGGCATCGTCGACCCGGTGTCGACGTTCGCGAGGGCGGAGCCCGACGACGAAGAGAGCACGTTGCGGAACCTCGCCAGCTGTACTGGGGTCATCTGCGTGATCTCGGTCTTCTCCTACCTCCTGCTGCACTTCTGCTACAGCTTCTGTTCGACGACCATGGCCGCCGTCCTGTCCGCTCTTGGTGCATCGGGCCTCGTCGCCGGAGGCGTAGGTTGCATCGCCCTCTTTTTCCTGTGCTTTTGTGGGAATACGGAAGGGGAGCAGCAAATCGAGTTGCAGCAAGATAAATCCAAGTGATTTTTGGTTATTAATTTGGTCTAGTTTTATTGTGGTGATTGAGTATTTTTTTTTACTGGGGCCATATTATAATTGTTACCGATCAATTTTGGATGGTGCCATATGATTATTCTGATCGATCAATTTTCTTCTCTATATCTTTGTTATACTGTGTTCTTCATTAACTATATATACCGATGTCTTATTTTTCACTCGATTATATTTGAATCTTTTTCGCATGTTGGACTATATAGTATAGACGAAAAGATATGAACCCGCGCCACGTTTTGACTCTGAAAATAAAAAAAATGTGCATGTCCATGCATGTGGACTTTATAAGTACCTAATAAATATAATCTTGACTCTAAAAAGGAAAAAATTGTGCATGTCCATGTGGACTTTAAGTATCTAATAAATATGATTTTCCTAATTCTAATTCAACTCGCAACCGTTGAATTTGTTTCATGATTTAAGCTAGACTACGAGTTATAAATGGGTTGAACCGAATATCTTTATAAGTTGCAAATGAGTTTCAACCGAGAAAAATATTCACGCCGTACAATTTTTTTGTACAATTTTTTCGTAGGGTAAAATAATTGTTCTTAACGCTTGCAAAATATATTCACATTGTACATATACTAGTTGGTAAATTCACCTGGATAAGAATTAGTTCTCATTCTTGGTCGGATGAGCCTTAGGTAGATCATACTAGATACATGTACTACAATGTATGGATGGATTATTGTTCGATGATTCTTGGTCGGGCTGTAATCTATCAGCCATTCTCTTGGCAAAATTACAATAGCACATATATTCACTAAGGGGTTGCATCCTCCACAAAATTTAGCCGTCTAGAGAGTCCTTACAACCGATCCGGAAGCGTACCCTCCAACTAGTGTGCTTGTTGGTTTTCCCCGGATCCAATGGCCATTTTGGTCTTTGGAGATGCTGGGGTTTTGTCTCCATGCCAGCTAGCGGGAGAAGGTCATACTTCTTTGTAGATTTGATGTCTTTGGCGAGGGTGACAAAGTGATCACAATGTTCTCGCATTGGGGGAAGTTCTTCCTGCTCCGATGGTGTTGACACCGGTTTCAATAGGGAGCGAGTGGAGAGTTCAGTATATTGGTTTTTCTATCGAATCTGGTGGATTGTTCAGGAGTCGGTGGCATCCGGTGCTTCGGCTCCTTGAAGTTGTGGCAGTGGTCCTTCAAATCATCCTAGGAGGGGATGTTGTGGTGTCTTCAGATATGTCGCAAGCATATATATATGGGTGTCTTACCCAGCGACATCGTTCATCCATGGCCTCAGATCTAGGATTAGAGATAGTATTGCGCATGTCTCGGATCATGTTCTACAAGAGAAGTCTATTTTAGTGGCGGATGGCTACTGTGGGCCGTGGCTCGTAAAACATTGGGGCAATAGTCTTTTTTTCTTCCTAGGATGATGGTTTTGTGTATTTTCAACAAGCAACGAATTATGTTTTTTAACCAAGAATTATACTCCTATATTCTTAAACCACGGTAGATATTGAGTAGATTGAAATAACTGCAGGCGGCAGCAATACTACAACAGTAGAATGATTTTGTCTTGTACAAGCCAATAATGTGTAACACCCCAAATTTTGGATTTCCTAAAACCTCCTTGATTTCCATGATTTTCTTGGAGCATTTGAATTTATGGCATATTTAAAATCTCCATTTGGATCTCCCGCCATGTTTTAAATTCTCAAAGCATGGCCATCCTTGATAATTCTCAGAAAACTAAAACCCTCCAAAATTATTCTATTTTTTCTATTTAAAAAATCCTCATATATCTCACTTTTACAAAGAAACCATATTTTCTATAGATATGAAAATCCACAATATTTAGGGAATGATCCCTAGGGAATATATAGCCCAAGTATGCAAAAATAATTTATAATGCTTTGAACCAAGTCCCACTAAATCAATATTCTGTATTCTTCCCAAATCATTCTTCTTTTTGCAACCATTTTCAAAGTATTTATCATGGATGTGTTAGTACCCAAAATAGGTGCATAATGTAAGTGTGAACATCATACAAAAATCTTGGATAAAACACATTTCATCTACTTGACTAAAACCTCATATTTTGCTTGTAGATGTTTTTGAATTTTGAAAATATTTCAGTAATTACACACTTTTCAATCTGACCAAACTCTGAACATGAAAGTTGTTGTACTTTGAATTTGGAGAATGTTGGTTAACACCCCATCCCCTTTGGACCACTACAGCTCTCAATATTGTGTCATGCCACTTCTCTTGTCGATCATGGGCACCATCGGAATCGGCATGCTCTTGCAGCATCACAACTTTCTGGTAGCGTAATAAATATGTCTAGCTTCGTTGTAGAAACTTGGAAATACAATAATTTATGAGATGTCAACAAGTGATTTGTAGCTTCGTTGTAGCAACTTCGGACCGGATAGGTCGGCCAGTAGAGATGTCCTAAGACTAGTATATGTGGACCGGGAAGGATTGTGTAGCGTGAAACCGCATCATAAACGAGCGCAACACACTGGGTCGATCGTATATAGTATAATATACCGTCTTCACTTCAAAATCGAAAACTTTCGTGTCCATCACCGTACGTCGAGTCCGACGACTAGTTATGTTCCGACTTCAACCAGGTGTTTTTTGGGACAGCCCAGCAGCAATACAAATATTAGACCCGCCGGCCGTGCTAGCATACGACAAGCTCGAAGCGCGCCGACTCTCGCTCGAGTGGACATCGAGGACGGCGGCGGCGAAGCCGTGAGGCCGGACGAAGGCGAGCAAGTCCACGCCAGCTCGTGCTGGAACACGTGCATCTTGGGCGGTGGCGATGACAAATGGACATGCATGTAATGGCGGTCGGCTGCAATCTATATATGGGCGGGAGTGTGGTCGACCACAATCTAAAGAGGGTAGAATCGGCATATGAAAGTCTAGCAACAACAATAAGGTCTGATCTGAAGAGGGTGGGCCATATTGAGCCCGATGTTTCCAAAAAATCAAAACCGATATTTAAAGTTTGAAAAACAAATCTGTGTTTAGACGGATATGTAAAGATACATTATATGAACGTGTGGAATATTATTTCCGTGTTGAAAAAATGTGGCTCTATTTAGGCATGAAAACAATTAATTTTACTCTTCACATTTGTGTTTGGTTTTGTATGAATGTCCTATGAATGCGACCTCCTATGATGACAGGTTTGCTTAAACTCAAACATTGAGGAAAATTACTCCCTATTATTATTGTCCCCAAAATAAAGAGAGAAGGCATTACAATGTAGTACAGTGCACCGATGTGCAGGTGTGGTACGAGTACGTACACAGTAGGAAGTAGTCATCTTGCTGCGTTTAATTACTCATCGCAATTCCCGCAGAAGAAGTTAGGGATGAGATGTACTGTGATAAATAGGACTCCAATGCAGATACCGGCGACTGCAACAGCGTAGGCGGCGATGCCCAGCGCCCGGAAGCCCATGATCACCGGATGGGCGCGGCAGAATTGCAGCATGAGCACGAAGGCTGCTGTCCACAATAGGGCCATGGACGTGACGGCCAAGAAGAAGCACAGCGTGCTCTCCTCGTCCTCCTCCGCCATCGTCGCCTCACCCTCGTCGTTGTCGTCGTCGGGAAGGATGGGGTCGCCTAGGTCGGCCATGGTGGTTTTTTCACGCTTACAAAGCTCTGACGAACATATATATATATGCACAAAGAAAGAACAGCTAGCCGACTCGACATCCTAATAAATAAACCTATTCTAGTCCGACTTCCACACAAACAAAGCTAGCTAACAAATTACCTTCGGCCAAGCTATCTAACTCGATTAGAAATAGGACTCGATCACCGCCACGTACTAATTAACTTGGGACCAGTGGCGAAGCCAGAAAAAAATAGTAGCCACCTCACTTTGTTTGGGTATCACATTATTCTATGGCTTAATTTTTATTATTCCTCTCAGAAGGCTTAGAAGGATCTAATTGGGTCCAGACCTGCACAACCTCACTTTGTTTGTCCTTGCAATAGTTCCTATAAGCCCAAACACAAAGTATTTTTCTGATTACTTCTGCATGTTACGCTCAATGGAAGTTTTCTTAAAAAGGAAGTTCATTTTTTTCACTCAAGATTATAACTGTGCTACACACTAATAGAAAAAGGCTTATATATGTGGCGCACGGAATACGCGCGCGCCACTGAGTTTGGGCACTTAGCCGAATAACGCGCGCAGCCCCCTTCTCCCCTTACTTCCTCTCTCTCGTTCCCCTGCTTCCTTCCTCTCTTGCGATTCCCCTCGATCCCATGCCTCCCACCGCCGGCAGAGACGCCGGTTTGGTGCCCCTCCTCCGCTAGTGACCACACGCTGGCAGCAGCGTCGAGCAACTCGACCACCGCCAATGGATGCGGTCACACCATGGGAAGGTCGTTGACTTCGCCACGGGAGAGGTCGTTGACTTTGACCCCATGATCTATGCGCTCGTGCAGTGTGTGCTGGTCTTGACTACATCATGCAAGACGCGCGGCGGACCCGTGCTCGTGTGTGCTGCCTCAGGACGCGCTGCAGGATCTGAGCTGGAGGGAGGGGCGTGTGCTGGAGGAGCTCGCCGCGGTGTAGGCTTGGTCGTGGGGAGGCGCGGAGGTCGGGCGGCCACCCCTACATCCCTCTGACGCCAGCCACTGCTACCTCCCTCTGTTGCCGGCCACTTCCACAACCTAGCGCTCCTGGTGATCTCCGTCTTCCCTTACTGCATATGCATACACGTGTGACTCATGTCCTAAAATGTATATATGTGCAGTAGATTGAGTTTTTTGTGACTCATGTCTCATATGCTCTCCCTATATTCGGGAAAAATTAACATTTGATTTATTAGGAAGTTTGTGTCGATGGACATGTGTGATAGCACATATCGCGGATTATGTAGAAGTAGAACATGGATGTAGGTGGAAAACATTGTTGTTAGATCTTTCATTGAAGTCTTATTATCTTACAAATATTCTTCCGTGTACATGGCAAAAAATTCACACCCACACACCATCTAACTGAATTCTGTTTCAGGTTGCAAGATCAAATTTGGCCCAGGGTTTATGCGGTGACCCAGCATACCACTGTATGATGTAGTACACTATAGTCGTTGACATAACATCAATAAAACATCGTTCACTAGTATTACATCCCTCAGAGTGGTACAACAGAAACACATCAGGTCTAAGAGATGACTATAGGTTACAACTCAACTCTGTACACAAGATCCAGAGAACACTCTAGATTAAAGAGAGAGAAAGAAACTTCTTACAAAGAAGAATCAGGAATAAGCAACTCAGAAACTAACATACTATTAATGACTAGTATTTGAACTAATGGTCTGGCATTGCTGCTATTGCAATACACTACAGAAATAGGTTCTATGGCAAGAGATTATGTTTCTATCTAATCAGTAACTTCGTCTTCACTTGAGTTGATGTATCTGTTGACTTTCTTGACTTAATTGAAGAGCTTGAGCTTTTGATGATGATTCCTGGAGCATAACTTGATGTAGACGTCGTCTTAATGACTCTAGAATCTAGCAAGGGTTAAGAAGATACGTTGAGTACGAGCGTACTCAGCAAGTTCACTAGAAAAGGAGTGTTTAATGCACTATATCTACAACCACAAACCGTAGGTCGTAGGAAATGCAAGTTTTTATAAACATTTCGCCAAAGGTTGCATTTATTCTGAAAAGCTATGTCCGTCAGTCTTCACGGGTTTACCAGAACTTTCACGGAGTTCCTTTCCCGCCGTGTTCGCAGCTCCTTATCGGAACAGGGGGTAACAAGTTATAGTTCTTACACTCTGCAAAGGTGCGTTATTTTATCCATGAGAGATCAAATCCTTGATGCACAACCGGGCGATCTTTCCCGTCCACACTTCCTATGGTGTGGGGCCCAGTAGATGATCCAAGCCAATCACTGCCCCCTTCGCGACCTTGCATGCCTCCTTGGTGTACACCATGACCACATATTGAATTACGGCAATGGTTGGTACAGACCGTCAGATGCCAGAACTATCGTGGGACGTTGAGGGTTCCCACCCATATGCTGCATATCCTCTACGAATTACCAATTAATATGCACGCTACAAGTGATAACAGCCACGACCTGCAAATCCGGCTACATGCGAGAGGAAGAAGATACAACTGACTTCTCTGTCCCATTCCAAATCTCATGGTTAACGCGTGATATACGGCGCAAGAATAAATGGCGACATTGGTTGTTAAGTCCAAGATAATATGTTCCTTTACCACTAGAACTTCCATAGTAGGTTATTACCTCATGGTAAATAATCTATAATCACATTATTATGAAAATAGTGTTTTCTGACCTTTTTCAAATGCAGGTGGTGACAACACTGGATTTGTAAAATACTTTACAAAAAATAATCAAAGGACATGAGCAAGTGTGAACTTGCCTTTTGTGATTGCAAGATTATGCACTCACGGTCTTCAAGACAATATAAGATCCAATATCTGAAATCAGCATCATTGGTCCGGTAAGGAATAATATTTAAAGAAGCAAGATGCTATTATGCATAAGTAATGTAATGCAATTTCGTAAACTCGAATCCCGGGGATAACGTTGTTCTAGGGTTTGAATACTAGAAATGGTTTCCTTGGAATGTGTTGCCCTTTTAGATTAAGTTTCACACTTGTGCTTCTTATTAAGGCTTGTGATTGTGTGTGAAACAACATGTAATTATAATATCATAAAACAATGAGATACACACAAATGTGAAATGCTACTCAAGATTGCTTAAACTATAATTGTTTATCTTCAAATTTTTTACTTTACAAGTAATGTCACTTATAAAGAACTTAAGTGTTATCAATCCTAGGTGTACAAGTAAAGTATAAAGTAATGTGGTTACGATTAATTTTCATCTGCTGACTTAAGTGGCAAAACGAATAACTTTTGAAGAAAAGATTTCTTTATTAAGGTTTAAACAATCCTGATAGTTTTTAGAATAGGATTAATAGAATGTGATTGGTTTTGTTTATGCTTGCTTGAATAGTTTGGACTTGAGATGCTTTAACTTAATTATAACAGACCAAACTTAACTATAGAATACATAACAAAGTCTTTAGCATAGTATTTGAAGTATTGTATACTAAAGTTAACTTTAAAGACATAGATGGACTTAAGGTATATTGCTTATGATAATTGTACTTTGTTCACTTCATAAGGTTCCTTTGAAGTTAACTAGGAATGGTATTACTTTTATTTGGTATAGTGGTTTCTCAAGATTATAATGGAATAGAATCATTTATCTTCTTGTGAATGAATGGTTATAATTTGTAATCAAGGAAGTAATATTACTTAACTACTTAAGTATTCACTATAGTGTTTTGATATGTTTGTAAACTTGTGGTTGAAGTAATGGAAAAGATTTAATTTAGTCACAAATTATTCTTGAAGATTATAAAATGGATAAGGATCTTTTTAGAAAATAATCTACACTTATGGTTGAAGGATAATTCAATAAAATTGTATTTAAAATGGGTGAACCATTTTGACTTCATATTATCAATATTTAAGACTAATACTATTTATTAGACTCAATTGGCTAATTTTAGAAATATTAACAAATTTTATTTACCCTTATATGAATTATCAACTAAGGAGTTAGATTTAAATTCAAGTTGTTAAAATGTTTTAAATTTTTATTTACCTCAAAAGTGGAATATTATATTTTTAGCATGTAGGTATTATTTTTGTGATCATTTTGGTATATTACATTTTTTTGTGATTTATAAATAATAAGATATTATTTTTTATAAGATTTATTACTTTATAAATACTTAATGAATAACAAATATTTAATTAAGTGAAATAATAATGCATGCTTATAGTTTTAAATTATAGTTCTTATTTTTCTAAGATTTTTGGGTATCTTATTTATATTTTTAACATTTACCATTGTTAAAATAGGAATTATCAAAGTTTTAATACTTATAAAATATTTATTAAATAATGTTTGGGTTTTAAATGATAGTTGTTATTTTTCTAAGATTTTTGGGTATCTTATTTATATTTTTAACATTTACCATTATTAAAATAGGAATTATAAAAGTTTTAATACTTATAAAATCTTTATTAAATAATAATTATTTAAATTATTAACATAATAATGTTTGATAGTAGTTTAATGTTATGGATTTTATTTTTCTGAAAAATTTCATATATTAAACATATTTTCTGAATTATAGAACAATAGTTATTGAATTTACAATGTTTAATCAATTTCTGAAAATAATAAAAGGAATTACTGCATCATTGTGACATCAGCATACAGTTGTGGTTGTTTTACACCGGGGTAGAGCTTACCCACAGTGAATGACAGAAGGGCCCAAGGCCACCTCTGCTGCCATGCGGGCAAGGATGGACCCACCTCGGTGTTGACCGAGACTTGGTCACACAGAGGAGTCAACTGACGCCGGCGACCCTACGGTGGCGGCGCTATGGTGCATGCCGCGATGAGTTCCTGCACGAATCGGAAGCTCCTCTTCCTAGGCTACTTAAAAACGGCGGCCTAGAGTTCTGGGCGGTCTAAAACCTCACCGGCGATGACGACAATGGAACAAGCACGGTGGCGCTCGGTGACAGGACGGAACAGAGGACGAGGAGGTCCAGGAGAGGGTTCTTTCGAACCAGGAGCTTACCCTCTTTGCGATAGGAAGCTCGATGAGGCCGGAGGAAGGCTGTAGCAGCAGTAATGGTGACGGCAGTGGTCGTCAGGCTCCAGGAAGATGGAGTCACAGGCGTCGATTGGGGGCTCCCTTCCTTAATTCAATTGGCGAGGAGGAAGATGGAGGCGAGGCGGAGCTCCTGGCGCTGCCTCCAGAGCACGGGGTGGTGAGAAACGGCGGTGATTCATCGGTGATTTAGGCTAGGGTTTCAGTTGTCGATGGAAAAGAGAGGAAGAGAATGGGCGAGTGGGAGAGGATGAGAAGTAGCGTCGCGGTGGCGTTCTTATCCCCCAGGGTGACGTCGGCGGCTGCACAAATCGTAGCGCATCAGCGAATTACAGCGGAGCACTCGCCAGCGAGCTGCTTCTAGTCGACGAGGAAGACAACGCAGCATTTGCGGAAAAACCCCTGGCGTTCTTCTGATTCACTCCGCAGTCCTTCCATGGCCCCACTAGTCAGCTAGAGAGAAAGACAGGTCGGGCCGGTTGTTGGGCTGCTACTGGGATTCGGTGGAACGCGCGTGAGCGACAGGGAAGGAAAGGAAAGATATGGGCCGGCCTGGGTTGCTGCTCTAGCTCCAGTTTTTATTAAGCAAAACCTTTTTATTTTCTGTTTTCATTAAACCCTTTCAAATATGATTTTTTTAAGGATTTAAACATCCAGAATTTTTATAGAGCATATTAAATAATGCAGGAATATTAGAAACTAAGTGGTGTTGATACCTTTCTTGATTTTTTTATAATTTTTAACTAATAGGAAACTATTTTATTGAGTGCAATATTTATCACTTAGGGTTTTAGATATTTTCCTTATATATATATATTGAGAACTTATAAAATGATTTTTTATTTCCTCTTTATGAGTGTAATGGTAATGGTTTAATATAGCTAAAGATATGCATAGGGTATAACCATATTTATTACTATATAACAATCATTATATAAGATGGTTTAATAATTAAGGTTCTTAAAATGGTAAATTCTTTTACTCATAATTCACTAATAGGTGAATCCTAACCACCCTACTTATTTAAAAATATTCAAAGATGATTTCTTGAACCAGTTATTCACTACTTTCTTAAGTGTGGTTAAAATATGGATATAATATTAGGGTATAATGGTTTGTAGCACTAGCCATTTATGTTTGTGATCTTTAAAGATATCCCCTTTAAAATATAAAGTTATTTTCTGGGAGGTCTTATGGAAAATAATTATAAAGATAACTCCTAAGTACATATAATTATGATAGTTAGGAATGACAAAGATGTGCTTAAGTGATTTGCTATAGGAAAATATTCCTATGAACCATTGTGAATTTAAGATGATAAATCAATCAGATGAAATGGATACTATGTTTGGTTAAAGATTTAGGGTTTAGTATTTACCAAGAATTCCTATCTTCCATAATTTACAATCCTAAACCGATATTTAAAGTTTCCAAAAAAGGTCATATTGAGGGTGGGCCATATTGAGCCCGTTGTTTCCAAAAAATCAAAACCGATATTTAAAGTTTGAAAAACAAATCTGTGTTTACACGGATATGTAAAGATACATTGTATGAACGTGTGGAATATTATTTACGTGTTGAAAAATTGGCTCTATTTAGGCATGAAAACAATTAATTTTATTCTTCACATTTGTGTTTGGTTTTGTATAGGTCACATACATAAACATAATTCGATGAAAAATTATAATTCCATACTCCCTCTGGCACAAAATAAGTGACATGGATTTATCTAGATTCGTTACATATTTGTTTTTGTGAAATCCAATACGAATGTCCTATGAATGCGACCTCCTATCACTACTAGAAAAACCATCTTCGGTTCGACGTGAACAAGACCAGCAGTCCCGGCCTGGCACAGCCCGCGACTAGTGGGAGCACTAGTCCCGGGCCGTGAGGCCTCTAACGGCTAGAAACGGCCGTAGTCACTAGTCCTGGGCCGGACCAGGTCATTAGTCCCGGTCCGTAGTCACTATATATTCTGCTTCCTGTCCTGCTGCCCTAAAGCATATGGTGGCCATTTTTCTCAAAGAAGCAAGGGAGTTCATGCCATTTTTTTCTCAAGATTTGTCAAGATTTAGTTTGCATCACCTAAATCCAAAGCTTTAAAAGGTTAGAACTTCATTATTTCATCTCTTATTGCTACTTTAGCTCTATAATGCTCTAGAAGTATAGAGATATGGATCAATGCATGCATGCTCTAGAAGTAGCTAGAAGGATTTTGATATGTATGTGTAACAAATTTTGATTAGGCACATAGTTACTAAAAATTGAAATGTGTAATTTTAGAGTTTCAGAGCTTAGAATGGAACAAGGTTTTCACTGATAGAACAATAATAAAAAATTCCACATTTATCATGTTGATTGTTTTCTCCAATTCACAAATTGGTGCATGTAAATTTTTCAAAATTCAAAATTAATGCTCTAGAAGCTCTCAATATAACTTGTAATAATTTTATCATGTTGTGTAATGGTTTTTGATATACTTTTACTATAATGCAGATGGTCCGGGAATGGATGTATGGTACTGACCGACGCTCTGGCGAGTTCATTAATGGCGTGCATGAATTCATCTGTGTTGCTGATGCAAACAAGCGCAATGGTTTTGTATTCTGTCCATGTAATGGATGTAGGAATCAGAAGGATTACCCTGACTCAAAAACCCTTCACAGCCACATGTTGAAGTCCGGCTTCATGCCCAGTTATAATTGTTGGACCAAGCACGGAGAGAGAGGGGTTATAATGGAAGACAATAACGAAGAGGAGGAGGATGAAAACTATCATGGTTTCCCTGAGTACGGAGATACTTCCATGGGGGATGCTGAAGGGGAGGATGAAGAAGAGACACATGATGAACCCGCTGATGATCTTGGTCGGACCATTGCTGATGCACGAAGAGATTGTGAAACTGAAAAGGATAGGGAGAAGTTCAATCACATGTTAGAGGATCACAAAAATTTGTTGTACCCAAATTGCAAAAATGGTCTGAAAAAGTTGGGCAACACACTAGAATTGCTGCGATGGAAGGCTGAGTGTGCTATACCTGACTCCTCATTTGAAAAGTTGCTGAAAATGATGAAGAATATGCTTCCAAAAGATAATGTATTGCCCGCCAGTACGTACGAAGCAAAGAAGGTTGTCTGCCCTCTAGGTTTAGAGGTTCAGAAGATACATGCATGCCCTAATGACTGCATCCTCTACCACGGTGAGGAGTATGAGAATTTGGATGCATGCCCGGTATGCACTTCACTTCGGTATAAGATTAGACGAGATGACCCTGGTGACGTTGAGGGCGAGCCCCCCCGGAATAGGGTTCCTCCCAAGGTGATGTGGTATGCTCCTATAATACCACGGTTGAAACGCTTATTCAGAAACAAAGAGCACGCCAAGTTGTTGCGATGGCATAAAGAGGAACGTAAGTCAGACGGGATGTTGAGACACCCTGCTGATGGGTCGCAATGGAGAAAAATTGTTAGAAAGTACCCGGACTTTGCAGATGACGCAAGGAGTTTAAGGTTTGGTCTAAGTACAGATGACATGAATCCTTTTGGGGAGCAGAGCTCCAGTCACAGCACCTGGCCCGTGACTCTATGCATCTATAACCTTCCTCCTTGGTTATGCATGAAGCGGAAGTTCATTATGATGTTGATCCAAGGTCCGAAGCAACCCGGCAACGACATTGATGTGTACCTAAGGCCATTCGTGGAAGAACTTTTACAGTTGTGGCACGAACCCGGGATACGAGTGTGGGATGAGCACATGAAGGAAGAATTTAACCTCCGAGCATTGCTTTTAGTAACAATCAATGATTGGCCTGCTCTTAGTAACCTTTCAGGACAGTCAAACAAGGGATACAATGCATGCACACACTGTTTAGATGAGACTAAAAGTATATATTTAGAACATTGTAAGAAGAATGTATACAATGAGCATCGTCGATTTCTTTTGGCCAAGCATCCCTTAAGAAAGAAAGGAAAGCATTTCAACGATCTGGCATGTCACCAGACGAAGCCTAAGGAGCGTACTGGTGCTGATATATTTGATATGGTCAAAGATTTGGATCAAATGGTAACCTTTGGAAAGGGTCCTGGAGGAAAATCTGTTCCGAAGGACGCTGAAGGACACGCACCCATGTGGAAGAAGAAATCTATATTTTGGGAGCTACCATATTGGAAATTCTTAGAGGTACGTTCTGCAATCGATGTGATGCATGTGACGAAGAATCTTTGCATGAACCTGCTAGGCTTCTTGGGCGTGTATGGAAAGACAAAAGATACACTGGAAGCACGAAAGGACCCAGATGGCCTGCATCCAGAATGGTTTCAAGGTCATGCCAGCTATGCTCTTACCAAACAAGAGAAGGAAATATTTTTTGAATGCCTAAGCAGTATTAAGGTCCCGTCTGGCTTCTCGTAGAATATAAAGGGAATAATAAATATGGCAGAAAAAAGTTCCAAAACCTAAAGTCTCATGATTTCCACATGATGATGACGCAAATGCTTCCGATTGCATTGAGGGGGCTTCTACCAGATAATTTTCGAGTACCCATTGTGAAGCTATGTGCATTTCTCAATGCAATCTCTCAGAAGATAATCAATCCTGAAGATCTACCACTGTTACAGAATGATGTGGTCCAATGTCTTGTCAGTTTTGAGTTGGTGTTCCCACCATCCTTCTTCAATATTATGACACACCTGCTGGTTCACCTAGTCGAAGAGATTTCCATTCTCGATCCTGTATTTCTACACAATATGTTTCCCTTTGAGAGGTTCATGGGAATCTTAAAGAAATATTTTCGTAACCGTGCGAGGGCAGAGGAAGCATCTCCAAGGGATATGGAACAGAGGAGGTCATTGAATTTTGTGTTGACTTTGTTCCTGACCTTAGGCCGATTGGTCTTCCTCAATCGCGGTATGAGGGGAGACTGAGTGGAAAGGGTACTCTAGGAAGGAAATCAATAATATGTAGGGACGGACATTCTTACACCAAAGCACATTACACCGTTCTACAGAATTCTATCTTGCAAGCCCCATATATCGAGGAACACAAGAAAATCTTACGCTCCAACAACCCTGGAAAGCATGACTCTTGGATTAGAGATGAACACATGAAGAGTTTTGGCGGTTGGTTGCAACATCTCATCAAAAACAACACTCTTGGAGATCAGCTATACTTGTTGTCTAGGTCGCCATCTTCGACTATATCGACTTTCCAAGGGTACGAGATAAATGGGTATACATTTTACACGATAGCCCAAGATAAAAAGAGCACCAACCAAAACAGTGGTGTCCGCTTGATGCAACAGACAACAATGGGTCAAAGACCACATATTATGGTTACATAGAGGAGATATGGGAACTTGACTATGGACCTACTTTTAAGGTCCCCTTGTTTCGGTGCAAATGGGTCAAGCTGACAGGAGGAGGGGTTGAGGTAGACAAGAAATACGGAATGACATCGTTGGATCTCAACAATCTTGGGTACTTAGACGAACCATTCGTCCTAGCCAATGATGTGGCTCAGGTTTTCTATGCGAAGGACATGTCTACCAAACCTAGAAAAAGAAAAAATAAGAAAAAGAATACACCAGACGATGAGCCAAAGCGCCACATAGTTCTTTCAGGAAAAAGAAACATCGTGGGAGTGGAGGACAAGACAGACATGTCAGAAGATTGTGATAAGTTTCATGAAATTCCGCCCTTCACGGTGTAGGATGACCCAAGAATCAAGTTAATGAATGAAGATGCTCCATGGATACGACGGGATTAGAAAGGAACACACGCGAATGATATGTAATAATTGTAACATTTTATGAGTGAAGATTCTCCATGTGTCCATTTTTATAGTGTTGTCTGCAAACAATCTTGAGTGTGTTAGTCCCATTTTATGGCTGGACCGAGACTAAAGGAGGGCCTTTAGTCCCGATTCATACTTACCATTAAGATCTGATCTCCAAACGCGTGAGGTCACATATTAGGGAGTGCCTCTATCACCTGTTTCTTGGAGATGCCGGAGGACTGGGCTCCGGCGGCATCTCCCTGAAACTGGCCGTAGTGGTGTCCCTGCTCTCGAAAACCATCTTGCAGCTTGTAACTTCTCTAACTAGATCAATACGCCTGGGAGCTAACTAATTTCATATATTAGGGAGTGCCTCTATGACCAGTTTCTTGGAGATGCCGGAGGAGTGGGCTCCGGCGGCATCTCCCTGAAACTGGCCGTAGTGGTGTCCCTGCTCTCAAAAACCATCTTGGAGATGCCTCAAACTGGCTGGAGGACTAGACTCACAAGGATGCCTATTTATAGTACAAGAAGCTCGGCATAATGTCGACACTCACGACATAATGTCGACACTCACCCCTATTATTAGTGCTGACTCATGTTTTCTCCCGGTTAGTGTCTCCAACCGGGACTAAAGGTTCATCTTTAGTCCCGGTTGGTGACACCATCCTGGACAAGGTACAAGCTGCACGACATAATGTCGACACTCACCCCTATTATTAGTGTTGCCTGGCCCAGTCTGCCGTAATCCCTTCAGTCGCGGTTGGTTTCTCCAACCGGTACTAAAGATGAACCCTCTCTTTATAGCATTTCCCTCTATTTATAGGCTGCTCGATCTAGCCTGCTCTATTTATAGGCCTTTTCCTCTAAATACAACATCTTCATATTTAGGTAACACTCAAGATATTTATTAATATTAAAAACCGGGATAAACTGGGACTAGCTAACACTCAGGACTAAAGCCTCCCCCTTTAAATCATGCCTATTCCTATAGTACGCAGCTTCAGGGTCTTCTTCGTCATCGTCATCGTCACCTCCCACTCTGGGGATCCTCAGCCCAGCCATGGCATATACCAGGGGCCATTCTGGCCTCGGATTCACGACAGGCGGGGGAGGGGTATCCTGGAAGACGATGTCGCTTCCGCCGGGTCGGTGTGAGGCCTTTTGTGGCTCTGTGGCGGGTGGACTCGTGGGCACCGTAGGCGAGGATGGTCTCCCCCGGCGATGTAGCGCATCACTCTGATGATAGTACGGTTCGCCCACCACAGACGACGGCCGGCTTCGTTGTGGTTCATCGGGGGCGGGCCATCACCCTCGTACCTGGCAAGCTTCCTTTCCCGCCTATTAGCGAAGAAGGCATTCCAGGTGTCGTAGTTGTCGGGATCCCACTAGGGATCCATCCGTTGCTCCGGCGTGAGCTCGTGGTAGAAGTGGTTCGTGATGGCCGCCTGGCGTGCGGAACCTTGAGGGACAGTAGGGACAGGAACCCCTCTAGCGCTCAGCATCCAGCCGGCGGGCGGCCGGTAGCTCGGCGGACAAGGGTAGTTTGAGGCGCACAGCGTCTCGCTCTCCTCGAGGGTCAGAATGGCCCAGTAGGCATTGTCCATTGTTATAAGAGAGGAAGGTGTGGATGTGTGGATAGCCATGGCATGATCGCCCTAGATATAGAGGTAAAGGGCGGGAAAACTTGGCGTGAAGCTTTGGAAAATGGCAGGAAATATCTTTAGTCCCGGTTAGTGACTACAACCGGGACTAAAAGCTCTCGTAGAAAGGAAAGGGCAGGAAAACTTGGCGGGAAGCGGTGGGAAATGGCGGGAAATATCTTTACTCCCGGTTTGTGACTACAATATTAATAGACATATTATTTGTTTTATTTGGATTTTTACAATAAAAGATATGATTTTCCAAAGTTTTATATTTGATTTGAATTAAAAAAAGATATTTACAAATTAAATAATTTATAAATGATGCAAACAGATAAATGGATATTATATTAAGATTCTTTATATTTTTCTGATAATAATAGACATATTATTTGTTTTATTTGGATCATTACAATAAAAGATATGATTTTCTAAAGTTTTATATTTGATTTGAATTAAAAAAGAAATTTACAAATGAAATAATTTATAAATGATGTAAACAGATAAATGGATATTATATTAGGATTCTTTATATTTTTCTAATAATAATAGACATATTATTTGTTTTATTTGGTTTTTTACAATAAAAGATATGATTTTCCAAAGTTTTATATTTGATTTGAATTAAAAAAAGAAAATTTAAATATGAAATAATTTATAAATGATGCAAACAGATATATGGATGTTATATTAAGATTCTTTATATTTTTCTGATAATAATAGACATATTATTTGTTTTATTTGGATTTTTACAATAAAAGATAGGATTTTCCAAAGTTTTTATTTGATTTGAATTAAAAAAGAAATTTACAAATGAAATAATTTATAAATGATGCAAACAGATAAATGGATATTATATTAAGATTCTTTATATTTTTTTATAATAATAGACATATTATTTGTTTTATTTGGATTTTTACAATAAAAGATATGATTTTCCAAAGTTTTATATTTGATTTGAATTAAAAAAGAAAATTTACAAATGAAATAATTTATAAATGATGCAAACAGATAAATGGATATTATATTATGATTCTTTATATTTTTTGATAATAATATACATATTATTTGTTTTATTTGGATTTTTACAATAAAAGATATGATTTTCCAAAGTTTTATATTTGATTTGAATTAAAAAAAGAAAATTTACAAAAAAATAATTAGTCGCGGGTCGTGGCTGGACCCGGGACTAAAGGGTGCCTGCGCGCGCGAAACGAAGCGGCCGAAAAAACCATTTAGTACCGGGCCGTGGCTTAACCCGCGACTAAAGGGGGGGGTCTTTAGTCGCGGGTTATGCCACGGCCCGGGACTAAAGACCATTTAGTCCCGTCACGTGGCTTAGCCCGCGACTAAAGGGTGTGTCCCTATATATTCTGTGCGCCACCGCCCCTGCCCAGCAGTTGGCATTCCTCGACGAAGACGAAGCAGACGAAACGCAGGGGAGGTGCTGTCCGGCCGCCGATTCCACCATGCCGCCGTGCCGCGCTCCGTCGTGCCGTGCTCCGCCGCTCCGCCGTGCCGCGCTCCGCGCCGTTCGTATACGTGCTGTCGCGCGCGCGCCCGTGCCGCGCGCCTCCGCTCCGCGCCGCGCGCCGCCGTTTTGCCGCCTCGCCCTGCTGCGCACCGCCGCTCCGTGCCGCGTCGCCGTGCCGCCGTCACGTGCTGTCGCGCACCGGCGTCAGTGAGCGCTCGATCGAGGCCGGGGGTGGTTTTTTATTTTAGTTAGGATTAGGATTATTATTGTTTTAGTTAATTATTAGGATTAGTATTAGGATTATTGTTTTAGTTATTATTGTTTTAATTAAAATATTAGAAATAGGATTAGGATTAGGATTATTGTTTTAGTTATTTTTTGTTTTATTTATTAGGACTATATTGTTTTAGTTATTTTTTTTGTTATTAGGATTATAATTATTTTTTTAGTTATTGGGATTAGTATTAGGATTATAATGTTTTAGTTATTAGGATTAGAATTATTGTTTTAGTTATTAGGATTATTGTTTTAATTAAAATATTAGAATTAGGATTAGGATTATTTTTTTAGTTATTTTTTGTTTTATTTATTAGGATTATATTGTTTTAGTTATTTTTTTGTTTTACCACAAATAATATTAGGATTATTGTTTTATTAGGGTTATTTTTTTTGTTTTAGTTATTATGATTATTATTTTAGCACAAATAATATTAGGATTATTATAATTAGGATTATATTGTTTTAGTTATTAGGATTATTGTTTTTTCTAACCTGTTTAACTCTCTTTTTGTTATAGATAATTATGTCATGGATCCATCCGAAGATCCTGGTCGCATCGGTGAAGGTTTTCTTCAGGGCATGATAAGAGGTGAAATTCCTCTAAATATTACTACCGGCGAAGATATTTTGCTCGAGGAAGAGATATCCTCATATTTGAATCCATCCGATGATGGACTAGAGGAAAACCTAATGTACCAAGGGGAAGACCAGATGGACGAAGGGCAAACAAATAACAACAATAATGATGGCCCCTTGACAGGATCCGGTGAGGTACATATATATATAAAGTCTCGTGTTACCTCTATTCATTAACTGATCTAGATATATATTAATCACTCTCTCTTCTTCTTTTAGCCCACCGGATCGAAGCAATCGACAGCTCGAACGAAACGAGGGCCGAACAAAACGTTGGATGGTAATCAGAGGTTCACCATCGAAGAAATAGATGATGATGGTGAACCGATTGCTCCAGAGAAGCACCAGAGGATGTTTATAAATCAATATGGGGTGCTTGTTAGGGACAACCTGCCGATCACCATCCAAGAATGGAATCAGTCAAAGAAATCGACCGGTGAAGAATCTAGCTATGTCACCGATGATGCCAAAGATGACCTTTGGCAGAAGATCATAGCGCATTTCATACTACCTCCAGAGTATAAAGAATTTGAGGTAGATGGTATTACCCCAAGGCCGGATGGGCTTGAAAATAGAGCGAAAGTGAAGGAGTGGGCTCTGAGCAAGATGGCTGAACTGTACCGGAACCACAAGAAAAGTTTATACGCGAAATATGTCGCGAAAAAGAAAACTCCAGACTTCAAAGGAGTAAACGAGAAGTTGAGAGAACAGTGGCCCGATTTTGTACAGTACAAGCAATCTGATAAAGCAAAGGCAAAGTCGTCAAAGAACGTGTTAAATGCTGCCAACAAGAAATACCATCATAAAATGGGGACAGGTGGCTACAAGAGTGCCGCCCCTAAGTGGGAAACTATGGATAAAGAACATGAGGGCTAGAGGCGTCACTCCTGGTACAGATGGATGGCCCGAGAGTTCAAAGAACTGGTGGTATGGGCACGGGGGATCCTTGGACCCAGAAACAGGAAAGACATGATTTCATGATAAAATTCTAAAACCCTCCCAAGACCTTATTCAAGCAATGAACGATGCTCAATTGGGATTGTTCCGTCCTGAGAGAGAGAACGGCGAGTTGACACGCGCCCTAGGGAATCCTGAAAAGGGAGGACGAACACGAGGCAAAGGCGTCGGTGTCTCGTGGAATAAAGGGTTTCCTCAGTACGATGCTAGGTACAGAAGTCGTCAGAGAAAGAAGGACCGGGAGGCAGACCGGATCTCCAGGGTAGAGCAGGACCTAGCTGATCTGAAGAACCTCATGCATGAAATTAGCCAAAGGCCGCCATCGTTAACTCACCCACGGTCTGATGATCCTGCATTGGATCTTAGCCAGCGGAGAAGCAGCGTGGCTTCCACGGAGGTCCGGGCTTATGATCAAGCACTGCTGGATGATGCACCGGCTCCTCACTACCCCGTGGATGATGTCAGAGAGATGGCACAATGTGAGCCACATCAGCCAATGAACAACCTGTCCTTCAAGGTGGCGATCAGCACTGCTTTACCTTGTCTACCTGGAGCACTCCACCATTCACTTCCGATTCCACCAGGCTATGCCCGTGTCACGGTGGATGACATAGTGGAGGATTTTGCTGACCTAGAGATTGAAATCGCTACACATGAAGGCCTTACGAAACTAGGAGATGTCAAGCGCAACATCATTCTATGGAATAAGAAGTACATCAAGTTTCCAGGCTCGGCGCCAAGGCCACCGACTCCGAGGAATTCATGTTCACCCCGCATTGAATACCGTCAACCTCCAGGTCCACCCCAACCCGATTATTGCCAACCTCCAAGTCCACCCCACCCCGCTGACATCACCGTAGCAGGAGTACATCAACTCGATCTCCGCCTCCGCGCAATACTCGATCTCCGCCTCCGCCTCCGTGCAATACTACTACCTCGTCGAAGAAACGGAAGTTCGACGGTCCCCTGAGCCCCACATCAAAGAAAGGTCAAACGGTGAAGATAGTCGGCATCCCGCCGGCTCTTCCAAAGAGACCTTATGACAAGACCGATGAGGAATCTAACGCGGATGTGGCTGCCCAAGTTAAGACGCATTTTGCACCCAAAAAGCCTGAGCCAAAGCCGGTATATAATGAAAAAACCAAAAAGTGGGCTAAGTCCTTTCTTGAGCAACCATCCCAGATATCGATGAATCTAGAATCAGACTATGACCGGGAGATTATTAAGCAAGCACAGAAGAAAAAAATCACAAGTGCAAAAAGCAGGAAGCAAGTTGTCCAGCTCGGAGCACAGAAGAATCAATCGGTCGCCCCGCTCAAAGTCATTTCAGACCTCGACAAGGCCTTCAGAAGTTAAATGGATATGGACATGCAAATAATAGACCCCAGAGCCCGTAATAATGCTGCACTTATGGGAATCACTGTATCGCAGGCCAAAGCAGTTGCTAACGAAGCAAATATGTCTTTTGGTCAATATTTAGGCTATGAAGATACGCCAGTGGGTCAGATAGTACGGCAGTATGTCCAAGGGGAGCCTCTAGTCAGTAATGAGGAGCTCGTGCGTCTATCCACACATATGCGAAATCTGCACGAATGGTACATGTCGCAAGCAGAAAAAGCATCAGAAAGATTGGTTTCCGGTGGACGTTAGAAAGGAGCATCACTTCAAACCATACTCGATACAGGTCCAAATGACCGAACTGTTTCAGTTATACAACCAGCGCGCCCTCGACAAATCTATCATTGATTGCTACTGTCTCTAAGTGATTTATTTCTATAATTAAGTTTGTAGCTCACCTCGTTCATTGCATTTAATATATTATCCTAACTATATATCCTTTTGTATGATGATATTATATTCTGCAGAATGAAGATGCTTGAATGCAAAAGAGCTAGAAGATACGACGTTGGGTTCATTGACCCATATATCGTTAATGAATATACGTTAAATAATCACTCCAAGGACGTGGAGGAAGACCTGTGCAGGTTCTTAATCAAGAATAATTTTGTTAAGGAAATACTATTTCCTTACAACTTCAAGTGAGTGTTTATATCTTGTACACATTTTATTTTTACTTACTGGATGAGCTATGCATGTATGCTTATGTAAACGTCCGCAGATTCCACTGGATCTTGCTAAACATTCAAGTTGACAACTCCCTAGTTGAAGTCCATAACTCATTAAGTTGGGACCAAGAGAAGTGGAGCGACATGAAAGCAATGCTCCATAAGTAATTTCAATCATTATCGCATTATATCGTCCTCTTTCATTCATTTCCTGATATCAAGTAACTAATAACTCCTTTGTTCATTTTTAACTAATAACTCCTTTGTTCATTTTTTTGCCGAGCAGGTGTTGGACATGGATTAGACAGAAAATACCAGGTCCATTCAAAGAGGTGTTAACTTATAAAATGGTGAAGAATTTACAGCAGCCACCGGGGACTCATTTATGTGGATACTAGTCTGCGAGTACATCTGCGAGTTGACCACTGAGCGGAAAGTTGACTCACATTATATTTATGATTTGCGGGAGAAACTAGAGCCAGACCAGCGCATAAGAGCAATTCAAGAGGAGCTGGCGGGATTTATGATGAAGGAAGTCCTTGATATACATGGAGAGCATTATGCGGATGACGTGGAACTCAATTTGCTTTAGTCATCTCCATGTAGCTGATATGATATATATATTCATCAATGACCATGTAATTTCAAAACATTTCTTCCTTTTGATATGATTGATTATATGTATACTTGCAAGGGATCGATTAATTTATAAATGCATCGACGTATAGTGTGTATGTAGTAGTGTATAATATGTATACTGAAATATATGTTTGAATTATAGCGAAACACAAAACGAAAAAGAAACAAAATGGCAAAAAAAAGGAAATACACAATCTCTGCCGACAATTCTCTGCCGCAGCAGGAAACCTTTTAGTCCCGGGTGATGTTACGGCCCGGGACTAGAGGGTTTCCGCCCCCCGCGACGCTAAAACAGCCACGTGGCTGTTATCAGTCGCGGGCCTTAGTGAGCCGGGACTAGATGGGGGCTCTAGTCCCATTTTCGCAGTCCCGGGCCCAAACCGGGACTAAAGTCAGTTGCGGCCTGGGACTGTAGGCCCTTTTTCCATGTGTATGACGACAGGTTTGCATAAACTCAAACATTGAGGAAAATTACTCCCTATTATTATTGTCCCCAAAATAAAGAGAGAAGGCATTACAATGTAGTACAGTGCACCGATGTGCAGGTGTGGTACGAGTACGTACACAGTCATCTTGTTGCGGTTAGTTACTCATCGCAATTCCCGCAGAAGAAGTTAGGGATGAGATGTACTGCGATACATATGACTCCAAGGTAGATACCGGCGACTGCAACCGCGTAGGCGGCGATGCCCAGCGCCCGGAAGCCCATGATCACCGGGTGGGCGCCGCAGAATTGCAGCATGAGCACGAAGACTGCTGTCCACACTAGGGCCATGGAAGTGACCGCGAAGAAGAAGCACAGCGTGCTCTCCTCTTCCTCCTCCGCCATCGTCGCCTCGGCTCCGTCGTCGTCGGAAAGGATGGGGTCGCCTAGGTCGGCCATGGTGGTTTTCACGTACGATTACAAAGCTGGCGCACATATATATGCACGAAGAAAGAACATCCGACCCGACATCCTAATCAATAAACCTATTCTAGTCCGACTTCCACACAAACAAAGCTAGCTAACAAACTACCTACGGCCAAGCTATCTAACCCGATTAGAACTAGAACTCGATCACCGCCACGTACTAATTAACTTGGGACCAGTGGCGAAGCCAGAAAAAAGTAGAAGCCACCTCACTTTGTTTGGGTATCACATTTTTATTATTCCTCTAAGAAGGCTTAGAAGGATCTAATTGGGTCCAGACCTGCACAACCTCACTTTGTTTGTCCTTGCAATAGTTCCTATAAGCCCAAACACAAAGTATTTTTCTGATTACTTATGCATGTTAGGCTCAATGGAAGATTTCTTAAAAAGGAAGTTCATTTTTTTCACTCGACATTATAACTGTGCTACACATAGAAAAAGGCTTATCCACAGGCCCCATACCCGTGGCGCACGTGGAAAGGATGCCCCACGGGTACTTATCCGTGGTGCGCGAGATGATCGGTGCGCTACTGACCTGCAGATAACCGTGGCGCATGGCAAGATCGGTGCGCCACGTATAAGTGGACCCCACAGTTGGTGGTCGACCGCATCCCATTGCATGTATATATGTGGCGCACGGAATACGAGCGCACCACTGAGTTTGGGCACTTAGCTGAATAACGCGCGCCGCCCCCTTCTCCCCTTACTTCCTCTCTCTCTCTCGTTCCCTTGCTTCCTTCCTCTCTTGCGATTCCCCTCGATCCCATGCCTCCCACCGCCGGCAGAGACGCCGCGTTGGTGCCCCTCCTCCGCTAGTGACCACACAATGGCAGCAGCGTCGAGCAACTCGACCACTGCCAATGGATGCGGTCGCGCCATGGGGAGGTCGTTGACTTCGCCACGGGGGAGGTCGTTGACTTCGACCCCGGGATCTATGCGCTCGTGCAGTGTGTGCTGGTCTTGACTACATCATGCAAGACGCGCGGCGGACCCGTGCTCGTGTGTGCTGCCTCAGGACGCGCTGCAGGATCTGAGCTGGAGGGAGGGGCGTGTGCTGGAGGAGCTCGCCGCGGTGTAGGCTTGGTCGCGGGGAGGCGCGGAGGTCGAGTGGCCACCCCTACATCCATCTACCGCCAGCCACTGCTACCTCCCTCTGTTGCCGGCCACTTCCACAACCTAGCGCTCCTAGTGATCTCCGTCTTCCCTTCCTGCATATCCATACACGTGTGGCTCATGTCGTAAAATGTATATATGTGCAGTAGATTGAGTTTTTTGTGACTCATGTCTCATATGCTCTCCCTATATTCGGGAAAAATTAACCTTTGATTTGTTAGAAAGTTTGTGTCGATGGACATGTGTGATAGCACATATCGTGGATTATGTAGAAGTAGAACATGGATGTAGGTGGAAAACATTGTTGTTAGATCTTTCATTGAAGTCTTATTATCTTACAAATATTCTTGCGTGTACATGGCAAAAAATTCACACCCGCACACCATCTAACTGAATTCTGTTTCAGGTAGCAAGATCAAATTTGGCCTAGGGGTTATGCGGTGACCCAGCATACCACTGCATGATGTAGTACACTATAGTCATTGACATAACTTCAATAAAACATCGTTCACTAGTATTACATCCCTCAGAGTGGTACAACAGAAACACAGCAGGTCCAAGACATGACTATAAGTTACAACTCAACTCTTTACACAAGATCCAGAGAACGCTCTAGGTTAAAGAGAGAGAAAGAAACTTCTTACAAAGAAGAATCAAGAATAAACAACTCAGAAACTAACATACTATTAATGACTAGTATTTGAACTAATGGTCTGGCATTGCTGTTATTGCAACACACTACAGAAACAGGTTCTATGGCAAGAGATTATATTTCTATCTAATCAGTACCGTCTTCACTTGAGTTGATGTATCTGTTGACTTTCTTGACATAATTGAAGAGCTTGAGCTTTTGATGATGATTCCTGGAGCATAACTTGGTGTAGACATCGTCTTAATGGCTCCAGAATCTAGCAAGGGTTAAGAAGATACGTTGAGTACGAGCGTACTCAGCAAGTTCACTAGAAAAGGAGCGTTTGATGCACTATATCTACAGCCACAGACCGTAGGTCGTAGGCAATGCAAGTTTTCATAAATATTTCTCCAAAGGTTGCTTTTATTCTGAAAAGTTATGTCCGTCAGTCTTCACGGGTTTACCAGAACTTTCACGGAGTTCCTTTCCCGTCGCGTTCACAGCACCTTCTCAGAACAGGGAGTAACAAGTTATAATTCTTACTCTCTGCAGAGGTGCGTTACTTTACCCATTAGAGATCAAATCCTTGATGCACAACCAGACGATCTTTCCCGTCCACACTTCCTTTGGTGTGGGGCCCAGTAGATGATACAAGCCAATCACTGCCCCCTTCGCGACCTTGCATGCCTCCTTGGTGTACACCATGACCACATATTGAATTACGACAATGGTTTGTACAGACAGTTAGATGCCAGAACTATCATGGGACGTTGAGGGTTCCCACCCATATGCCGCATATCCTATACGAATTACCAATTAATATGCACGCTACAAGTGATAACAGCCACGGCCTGTACATCGAGCTACATGCGAGAGGAAGAAGATACAGCTGACTTCTCTGTACCATTCCAAATCTCATGGTTAACGTGTGATATACGGCGCAAGAATCAGTGGCGATATTGGTTGTTAAGTCCTAGATAATATGTTCCTTTACCACCGGAACTTTCATAGTAGGTTACTACCTCATGGTAAATAACCTATAATCACATTATTATGAAAATAGTGTTTTCTGACCTTTTTCGAATGCAGGTGGTGACAACACTGGATTTGTAAAATACTTTACAGAAAATAATCAAAGGACATGAGCAAGTGTGAACTTGCCTTTTGTGATTGCAAGGTTATGCACTCACGGTCTTCAAGACAATATAAGATCCAATATCTGAAATCAACATCATTGGTCCGGTAAGGACTAATGTTTAAAAAAGCAAGATGCTATTATGCATAAGTAATGTAATGCAATTTCGTAAACTCGAATCCCGGGGATAACGTTGTTCTAGGGTTTGAATACTGGAAATGGTTTCCTTGGAATGTGTTGCCCTTTTAGATTAAGTTTCACACTTGTGCTTCTTATTAAGGCTTGTGATTGTGTGTGAAACAACATGTAATTATAATATCATAAAACAATGAGATACACACAAATGTGAAATGCTACTCAAGATTGCTTAAACTACAATTGTTTATCTTCAAATTTTTACTTTACAAGTAATTTCACTTATAAAGAACTTAAGTGTTATCAATCCTAGGTATACAAGTAAATTATAAAGTAATGTGGTTATGATTAATTGTCATCTGTTGACTTAAGTGGCAAAACGAATAACTTTTGAAGAAAAGATTTCTTTATTAAGGTTTAAACAATCCTGATAGTTTTTAGAATAGGATTAATAGAATGTGATTAGTTTTGTTTATGCTTGCTTGAATAGTTTGGACTTGAGATGCTTTAACTTAATTATAACAGACCAAACTTAACTATAGAATACATAACAAAGTCTTTAGCATAGTATTTAAAGTATTGTAGACTAAAGTTAACTTTAAAGACATAGATGGAATTAAGGTAAATTGCTTATGATAATTGTACTTTTTCACTTCATAAGGTTCCTTTAAAGTTAACTAGGAATGGTATTACTTTTATTTGGTATAGTGGTTTCTCAAGATTATAGTGGAATAGAATCATTTATCTTCTTGTGAATGAATGGTTATAATTTGTAATCAAGGAAGTAATATTACTTAACTACTTAAGTATTCACTATAGTGTTTTGATATGTTTGTAAACTTGTGGTTGAAGTAATGGAAAAGATTTATTTTAGTCACAAATTATTCTTGAAGATTATAAAATGGATAAGGATCCTTTTAGAAAATAATCTACACTTATGGTTGAAGGATAATTCAATAAAATTGTATTTAAAATGGGTTGAACCATTTTGACTTCATATTATCAATATTTAAGACTAATACTATTTATTAGACTCAATTGGCTAATTTTAGAAATATTAACAAATTTTATATACCCTTATATGAATTATCAACTAAGGAGTTAGATTTAAATTCAAGAAGTTAAAATGTTTTAAATTTTTATTTACATCAAAAGTGGAATATTATATTTTTAACATGTAGGTATTATTTTTGTGATCATTTTGGTATATTACATTTATTTTTGTGATTTATAAATAATAATATATTACTTTTATAAGATTTATTACTTTATAAATACTTAATGAATAACAAATATTTAATTAAGTGAAATAATAATGCATGCTTATAGTTTTAAATTATAGTTCTTATTTTTCTAAGATTTTTGGGTATCTTATTTATATTTTTAACATTTACCATTATTAAAAAAGGAATTATCAAAGTTTTAATACTTATAAAATATTTATTAAATAATAATTATTTAAATTATTAACATAATAATGTTTGATTATAGTTTAATGTTATGGATTTTATTTTTCTGAAAATTTTCATATATTAAACATATTTTCTGAATTATAGAACAATACTTATTGAATTTACAATGTTTAATGAATTTCTGAAAATAATAAAAGGAATTACTGCATCTTTGTGACATCAGCACAGAGTTGTGGTTGTTTTACACCGGGGTAGAGCTTACCCACAATGAATGACAGAAGGGCCCAAGGCCACCTCTGCTGCCACGCAGGCAAGGATGGACCCACCCCGGTGTTGACCGAGACTTGGTCACACGGAGGAGTCAACTGGCGCCGGCGACCCTACGGTGGCAGCGCTACGGTGCATGCGGAGATGAGTTCCTGCATGAACGGTGGCACTCGGTGACAGGACGACACAGAGGACGAGGAGGGCTAGGCGAGGGTTCTTTCGAACCAGGAGCTTAACCTCTTTGCGATAGGAAGCTCGACGAGGCTGGAGGAAGGCTGTATAAGCAGTAATGGTGATGACGGTGGTCGTCAGGCTCCAGGAAGATGGAGTCACGGGCGTAGATTGGGGGCTCCCTTCCTTAATTCAATTGGCGAGGAGGAAGATGGAGGCGAGGCGGAGCTCCTGGTGCTGCCTCCAGAGCACAGGGTGGCGTGGAACAGCGGTGATTCATCAGCGGTTTAGGCTAGGGTTTCGATTGCCGATGGAAAAGAGAGGAAGAGAATGGGCGAGTTGGAGAGGATGAGAAGGAGCGTCGCGGTGGCATTCTTATCCCCCAGGGTGACGTCGGCGGCTGCACGAATCGTAGCGCATCGGCGACGTACGACGGAGCACTCGCCAGCGAGCTGCTTCTAGTCGACGAGGAGGACGACGACGGCATTTGCGGAAAACCACCCTAGCGTTCTTCTGATTCAATATGCAGTCCTTCCACGGCCCCACTAGTCAGCCAGAGAGAAAGACAGGTCGGGCTGGTTGTTGGGCTGCTACTGGGCTTCGGTGGAACGCGCGTGAGCGACATGGAAGGAAAGGAAAGATATGGGCCGGCCTGGGTTGCTGCTTTGGCTCCAGTTTTTATTAAGCAAAACCTTTATATTTTCTGTTTATTTCAAATATGAATTTTTTGTAAGGATTTAAGCATCTAGAATTTTTATAGAGCATATTAAATAATGCATGAATATTAGAAACTAAGTGGTGTTGATACCTTTCTTGATTTTCTTATAATTTTTAACTAATAGGAAACTATTTTATTGAGTGCAATATTTATCACTTAGGGTTTTAGAGATTTGCCATATATATATATTTATTGAGAACTTATAAAATGATTTTTTATTTCCTCTTTATGAGTGTAATGGTAATGGTTTAATATAGCTAAAGATATGCATAGGGTATAACCATATTTATTACTATATAGCAATCATTATATAAGATGGTTTAATAATTAAGGTTCTTAAAATGGTAAATTCTTTTACTCATAATTCACTAATAGGTTAATCCTAACCACCCTACTTATTTAAAAATATTCAAAGATGATTTCTTGAACCAGTTATTCACTACTTTCTTAAGTGTGGTTAAAATATGGATATAATATTAGGGTATAATGGTTTGTAGCACTAGCCATTTATGTTTGTGATCTTTAAAGATATCCCCTTTAAAATAGAAAGTTATTTTCTAGGAGGTCTTACGGAAAATAATTATAAAGATAACTCCTAAGTACATATAATTATGATAGTTAGGAATGACAAACATGTGCTTAAGTGATTTGCTATAGGAAAATATTCCTATGAACCATTGCGAATTTAAGATGATAAATCAATTAGATGAAATGGATACTATGTTTGGTTAAAGAATTAGGGTTTAGTATTTACCAAGAATTCCTATCTTCCATAATTTACAATCCTGAATTTCTAATTAAGAAATTCCTTTTCTAGATATACTACTTCTTCATATCCATCATCATGTATTAACATGATGAGCTTTACGTCACAAGAATATTCTTATCAATAATTTCTTCTCCTAAATTCATTTGTAAAATCTAATGAGCTTGACACTAAAGCTCAATACGATCTTCTCATAAAAATAACTCTCATCACTAGAGTACTTATTCTGATTCTAATTCCACTTGAATAATCACCTTCTTCGTCTTGCTGCGTGCAATTACTCAGCGCAATTCCCGCAGAAGAAGTTAGGGATGAGATGTACTGCGATACATATAACTCCAAGGTAGATTTTTTTTGGAAAGGAGCATATATTAATATCAGATGATACCAATTACACTCGGCCTCTGCAACAACTCATTGCCCTAGCGGCCACACGGAAGCACACAGCCAAAAAAAGAAAGAAGAATTACAAAAAAGAAAAGTCCTGCAATAGTGACTCATTCATTGAAACAGCAGTACTACCACCACCAAGACAACACCAGAAGTCCAGATTATCCAAAAATGACGTCTCCAAGAAGGGAACAGTGCACAAACACCATCATCGTCCGATCAAAGATCTAGGTTTTCACCCTGAAGAAAGTCCGCGCTCTCAAGACAATACCTTGAACAAGGCCATTGCCCGACACAACCAATTAAGACCAAACCCTGGGTTTTCACCCTAGGAGGTAGGACCATGAACCTCTCTTCTATAGTTGCCCCCACTTGCATGCCACTTCTCCAATTCACAAGTCACCTAGCCAATTCCTCATCACCACCCAGACTCGAACCACCATTGTCTGTCCTCAGATCTTGGTCTCCATGAGTTTCTCCGTCAGAAACGAGAACATGCCCCATGATAATAACAGCCAACAAAGCTTCAAAACACACCCTCTGAAACCAAACAGTCAGGGCAAAACATGGGTGCGTACGACCGAATTCAATCCTTCCAGCAAACTCATGGCATAATAGCACTTATAAAGTTCGCCGGCGGAGCCTTCCGGAACACGACACAGAAAACCAGATCAATGAAGACCAACATCCGACAGAATATCGTATTGGCTTGAGAGGGATCCAGGACCACCTCCTTTATTGAAACCGAGCCAGCATCCCCCACTCCACCCGCCGGAAACTAGCAGGATCCGCCGCAAGACGGCAAGACCACCCGGTCGACCATTCCGACGGAGAAGGAGGCCACCACCACCATGCCGGGGGCAGATGCCCTAAGCGCCCTAGTGTCACGGACAAGGCCTGGGTCGCCTGGGCGCTGGCGTCGAGACCAACGTACGGGACAGATCGCGGCTAGGCCCAGATCCCCGTCGTCGCCTGCCGCCATCTGGGCCGAGGATCACCGGCCGCCGCTCGCCGCAACACCACCGCCAAACCAGCCAGGACGGAAGCCGCCGCCTTCCCGCCAGATCGCGATCAGGGACGCCGCCGCCCCCACGCCCCCAGGTCTTTGCCAGGCGACGATCCGAACGGCGGCGGCGGGGAGGAGAGACCACAGGAGGAAGGGCTCAGCGGGGAGGGGAGGCCGCCCAGCGCGGCGCCGCCGCGCGGGTGCGGGAGGAAGATGATATTATCCTTTTTTGGTTTCAGGATAACGTTGACCGCTCCAAGGTAGATACCCGCGACGGCTAGAAATAGACATAAGCATTAGTCCCGGGCCGGACCAGAGCATTAGTCCCGGTCCGTAGTACGGCCCGGGACTAATAAGCTGGAGCGTGGCAACAACTCTTTTCGGGGACTATTAGTCCCGGGTCGTATCACGGCCCGGGACTAATTGTCCATCACTATATATACAGCTCCCTCGCCAGCTGCCCTAAAGCATATGGTGGCCATTTTTCTCAAAGAAAGCAAGATAGTTCATGCCATTTTCTTTCTCAAGATTTGTCAAGATTTAGTTTGCAACACCTAAATCCAAAGCTTTAAAAGGTTAGAACTTCATTCTTTCATCTCTTATTGCTACTTTAGCTCTATATAATGCTCTAGAAGTATAGAGATATGGATCAAATGCATATGCATGCTCTAGAAGTAGCTAGAAGGATTTTGATATATATGTGTAACAAATTTTGATTAGGCACATAGTTACTAAAAATTGAAATGTGTAATTTTAGAGTTTCAGAGCTTAGAATGGAACAAGGTTTTCACTGATAGAACAATAATAAAAAACTCCACATTTATCATGTTGATTGTTTTCTCCAATTCACAAATTGGTGCATGTAAATTTTTCAAAATTCAAAATTAATGCTCTAGAAGCTCTCAATATAACTTGTAATAATTTTACCATGTTGTGTAATGGTTTTTGATATACTTTTACTGTAATGCAGATGGTCCGGGAATGGATGTACGGTACTGATCGACGCTCTGGCGAGTTCATTAATGGCATGCATGAATTCATCCGTGTTGCTGATGCAAACAAGCACAATGGTTTTGTATTCTGTCCATGTAATGGATGTAGGAATCGGAAGGATTACTCTGACTCAAAAACCCTTCACAGCCACCTACTAAAGTCCGGCTTCATACCCAGTCATAATTGTTGGACCAAGCATGGAGAGAGAGGGGAAGTAGAGGAGGAGGATGACAACTATCATGGTTTCCCTGAGTACGGAGATACTTCCATGGGGGATGCTGAAGGGGAGGATGAAGAAGAGACACATGATGAACCCGCTGATGATCTTGGTTGGACCATTGCCGATGCACGAAGAGATTGTGAAACTGAAAAGGATAGGGAGAAGTTCAATCACATGCTAGAGGATCACAAAAAGTTGTTGTACCCAAATTGCGAAAATGGTCTGAAAAAGTTGGGCAGCACACTGGAATTGCTGCGATGGAAGGCTGAGTGTGCTATACCTGACTCCTCATTTGAAAAGTTGCTGAAAATGATGAAGAATATGCTTCCAAAAGATAATGTATTGCCCGCCAGTACAAATGAAGCAAATAAGGTTGTCTGCCCTCTAGGTTTAGAGGTTCAGAAGATACATGCATGCCCTAATGACTGCATCCTCTACCGCGGTGAGGAGTATGAGAATTTAGATGCATGCCCGGTATGCACTTCACTTCGGTATAAGATTAGACGAGATGACCCTGGTGACGCTGAGGGCGAGCCCCCTGGAAGAGGGTTCCTGCGAAGGTGATGTGGTATGCTCCTATAATACCACGGTTGAAACGCTTATTCAGAAACAAAGAGCATGCCAAGTTGTTGCGATGGCATAAAGAGGAACGTAAGTCAGACGGGATGTTGAGACACCCCGCTGATGGGTCGCAATGGAGAAAAATCGATAGAAAGTACCCGGACTTTGCAGATGACGCAAGGAGTTTAAGGTTTGGTCTAAATACAGATGGCATGAATCCCTTTGGGGAGCAGAGCTCCAGTCACAGCACCTGGCCCATGACTCTATGGATCTATAACCTTCCTCCTTGGTTGTGCATGAAGCGGAAGTCCATTATGATGCTAGTGTTTATCCAAGGTCCGAAGCAACCCGGCAATGACATTGATGTGTACCTAAGGCCATTAGTGGAAGAACTTTTACAGTTGTGGCACAAACCCGGGATACATGTGTGGGATGAGCACAAGCAGGAAGAATTTAACCTCCGAGCATTGCTTTTCGTAACAATCAATGATTGGCCTGCTCTTAGTAACCTTTCAGGATAGTCAAACAAGGGATACAATGCATGCACACACTGTTTAGATGAGACTGCAAGTATATATTTGGAACATTGTAAAAATAATGTATACAATGAGCATCGTCGATTTCTTTTGGCCAAGAATCCCTTAAGAAAGAAAGGCAAGCGTTTCAACGGTCTGGCATGTCACCAGACAAAGCCTAAGGAGCGTACTGGTGCTGATATATTTGATATGGTAAAAGATTTGGATCAAATGGTAACGTTTGGAAAGGGTCCTGGAGGAAAATCTGTTCCGAAAGATGCTGAAGGACACGCACCCATGTGGAAGAAGAAATCTATATTTTGGGAGCTGCCATATTGGAAATTCTTAGAGGTCCGCTCTACAATCGATGTGATGCATGTGACGAAGAATCTTTGCGTGAACCTGCTAGGCTTCTTGGGCGTGTATGGGAAGACAAAAGATACACTGGAAGCACGAAAGGACCATCAACGTATGAAAGACCCAGATGGCCTGCATCCAGAATGGTTTCAAGGTCATGCCAGCTACGCTCTTACCAAACAAGAGAAGGAAATATTTTTTGAATGCCTAAGCAGTATTAAGGTCCCGCCTGGCTTCTCGTCGAATATAAAGGGGATAATAAATATGGCAGAAAAAAGTTCCAAAACCTAAAGTCTCATGACTACCACGTGATTATGACACAAATGCTTCCGATTGCATTGAGGGGGCTTCTACCAGATAATGTTCGAGTACCCATTGTGAAGCTATGTGCATTTCTCAATGCAATCTCTCAGAAGATAATCAATCCTGAAGATCTACCACGGTTACAGAATGATGTGGTACAATGTCTTGTTAGTTTTGAGTTGGTGTTCCCACCATCCTTCTTCAATATTATGACGCACCTGCTGGTTCACCTAGTCGAAGAGATTTCCATTCTCGGTCCTGTATTTCTACACAATATGTTTCCCTTTGAGAGGTTCATGGGAATCTTAAAGAAATATGTTCGTAACCGTGCTAGGCCAGAAGGAAGCATCTCCAAGGGCTATGGAACAGAGGAGGTCATTGAATTTTGTGTTGACTTCGTTCCTGACCTTAAGCCGATTGGTCTTCCTCAATCGCGGTATGAGGGGAGAATGAGTGGAAAGGGTACTCTAGGAAGGAAATCAATAATATGTAGAGACGGACATTCTTACACCAAAGCACATTACACCGTTCTACAGAATTCTATCTTGGAAGCGCCATATATCGAGGAACACAAGAAAATCTTACGCTCCAACAACCCTGGAAAGTATGACTCTTGGATTAGAGATGAACACATGAAGAGTTTTGGCGGTTGGTTGCAACATCTCATCAAAAACAACACTCTTGGAGATCAGCTATACTTGTTGTCTAGGTCACCATCTTCGACTATATCGACTTTCCAAGGGTACGAGATAAATGGCTATACTTTTTACACGATAGCCCAAGATAAAAAGAGCACCAACCAAAACAGTGGTGTATGCTTTGATGCAATAGACAACAATGGGTCAAAGACCACATATTATGGTTACATAGAGGAGATATGGGAACTTGACTATGGACCTACTTTTAAGGTCCCCTTGTTTCGGTGCAAATGGGTCAAGCTGACGGGAGGAGGGGTTGAGGTAGACAAGAAATACGGAATGACATCGTTGGATCTCAACAATCTTGGGTACTTAGATGAACCATTCGTCCTAGCCAATGATGTGGCTCAGGTTTTCTATGTGAAGGACATGTCTACCAAACCTAGAAAACGAAAAAATAAGAAAAATAATACATCAGACGATATGCCAAAGCGCCACATAGTTCTTTCAGGAAAAAGAAACATCGTGGGAGTGGAGGACAAGATAGACATTTCAGAAGATTGTGATAAGTTCCATGAAGTTCCGCCCTTCACGGTGAAGGATGACCCAAGCATCATGTTAATGAATGAAGATGCTCCATGGATACGACGGGATCAGAAAGGAACACACGCGAAGAAATGATATGTAATAATTGTAACATTTTATGAGTGAAGATGTTCCATGCATGTGTCCATTTTTATAGTGTTGTCTGCAAACAATCTTGAGTGTGTTAGTCCCGTTCTGTGGCTGGACCGGGACTAAAGGAGGGCCTTTAGTACCGATTCATACTTACCATTAAGATCTGATCTCCAAACGCGTGATGTCACATATTAGGGAGTGCCGGAGGACTGGGCTCCGTCGGCATCTCCCTGAAACTAGCCGTAGTGGTGTCCCTTCTCTCGAAAACCATCTTGCAGCTTGTAACTTCTCTAACTAGATCAATACGTTGGGAGCTAACTAATTTCACATATTAGGGAGTGCCTCTATGACCAGTTTCTCGGAGATGCCGGAGGACTGGGCTCCGTCGGCATCTCCCTGAAACTGGCCGTAGTGGTGTGCCTGCTCTCTAAAACCATCTTGGAGATGCCTCAAACTGGCTGGAGGACTGGACTCACAAGGATGCCTATTTATAGTACAAGCAGCTCGGCATAATGTCGACACTCACGACATAATGTCGACACTCACCCCTATTATTAGTGCTGACTCATCTTTAGTCCCGGTTGGTGTCTCCAACCGGGACTAAAGGTTCATCTTTAGTCCCGGTTGGTGACACCATCCGGGACAAGGTACAAGCCGCACGACATAATGTCGACACTTACCCCTATTATTACTGTTTCCTGGCCCAGTCTGCCGCAATCCCTTCAGTCGCGGTTGGTTTCCCCAACCGGGACTAAAGATGAACCCTCTCTTTATATAGGCATTTCGCTCTATTTATTAGGTAACACTCAAGACATTTATTAATATTAAAAACCGGGACAAACCGGGACTAGCTAACACTCAGGACTAAAGCCGCCCCTTTAGTCATAATCATGCCTAGTCCTATAGTATGCAGCTTCAGGGTCTTCATCGTTATCGTCATCATCATCGTCATCGTCACCTGCCACTCCGGGGATCCTCAGCCCATCCATGGCATATACCAGGGGCCATTCCAGCCTCGGATTCACGGCGGGCGGGAGAGGGGTCTCCTGGAAGACGATGCCGCTACCGCCGGGTCGGTGTGGGGCCTGTGACGGGTGGACTCGAGGATGGTCTCCCCCGGCCATGTAGCGCATCACTCCGATGATAGTACGGTTCGCCCACCACAGACGACGGCCGGCTTCGTTGTGGTTCACCGGTGGCAGGCCATCACCCTCGTACCTGGAGAGCTCCCTTTCCCGCCTATTAGCGAAGAAGGCATTCCAGGTGTCGTAGTTGTCGGGATCCCACTGGGAATCATCCGCTGCTCCGGCGTGAGCTCGTGGTAGAAGTGGTTTGTGATGGCCGCTTGGCGTGCGGAACCTTGAGGGACAGGAGGGACAGGAACCCCTCCATCTCTCAACATCCAGCCGGCGGGCGGCTGGTAGCTCGGCAGACAAGGGTAGTTGGAGGCCCACAGCGCCTCGGTCTCCTCGAGGGTCAGAATGGCCCAGTAGGCGTTGTCCATTGTTCTAAGAGAGGAAGGTGTGGATGTGTGGATAGCCATGACACGGTCACCCTAAATATAGAGGGAAAGGGCGGGAAAACTTGGCGTGAAGCTTTGGGAAATGGCGGGAAATATCTTTAGTCCCGGTTAGTGACTACAACCGGGACTAAAAGCTCTCGTCGAAAGGAAAGGGCGATAAAACTTGGCGGGAAGAGGTGGGAAATGGCGGAAAATATCTTTAGTCCCGGTTTGTGACTACATCCAGGACTAAATGGATATTATATTAAGATTCATTATATTTTTCTGATAATAATAGACATATTATTTGTGTTATTTGGCTTATTACAATAAAAGATACAATTTCCAAAGTTTTATATTTGATTTGAATTAAAAAAAGAAAATTTACAAATGAAATAATTTATAAATGATGCAAACAGATAAATGGATATTATATTAAGATTCATTATATTTTTCTGATAATAATAGACATATTATTTGTGTTATTTGGATTATTACAATAAAAGATATGATTTTCCAAAGTTTTTATATTTGATTTGAATTAAAAAAAGAAAATTTACAAATGAAATAATTTATAAATGATGCAAACAGATAAATGGATATTATATTAAAATTCTTTATATTTTTCTGATAATAATAGACATATTATTTGTTTTATTTGGATTATTACAATAAAAGATATGATTTTTCAAAGTTTTTATATTAGTTTTGAATTAAAAAAGAAAATTTACAAATGAAATAATTTATAAATGATGCAAACAGATAAATGGATATTATATTAAAATTCTTTATATTTTTCTGATAATAATAGACATATTATTTGTTTTATTTGGATTATTACAATAAAAGATATGATTTTTCAAAGTTTTTATATTAGTTTTGAATTTAAAAAGAAAATTAAAAAAAACAAACAGTCGCGGGTCGTGGCTGGACCCGGGACTAAAAGGTGAGTGCGTGCGCGAAAATGAAGCGGCCGAAAAAGACCTTTAGTCCCGGGCCGTGGCTTAGCCCGCGACTAAAGGGGGGTCTTTAGTCGCGGGTTAAGCCACGGCCCGCGACTAAAGACCCTTTAGTCGCGGGCGGTGGCTTAGCCCGGGACTAAAGGGTCTGTCCCTTTATATTCTAGAGCCAGCACCGAACACTTCGCATTTCTCATCGACGACGAAGCACTGACGAAGACGACGAAGCACAGACGAAGACACGGGAGGTGTTGTCCGATTCCGCCGACGCTCCACCGTGCCGCCGGCGCTTCGTCGTGTTGCCGCCGCTCCGCAGGTTAGATATTTCTCCAGGACGTGGCGCCGCTCTGTCGTGGCGCCGCCGCGCCGCTCCGCAACGACAGCGCCTCTTCTACGGTTAGGGAAACGAGAGAGAGGGAGCGAGCGAGGGCGTCGCGCGCCAGAGGACGGGGAAGGACGGCCGGCGAGGGCGGCGAGCGAGGCCGGTGAGGGCGAGCGTCGCGCACCAGAGGACGGCGAAGGTCGGCCGGCTGGGCTGCTGGGCCTGTAGGGGAGAGAGGGAGATATGGGCCGGCCTGGTTGGGGTCGGGCAACTGTTTTTTTCCAAAAAAATTTCTTTTTCTATTTTTCCTTTTCTCTTTGTTTTTTTAAATACAAATCTGTTTTATATTATTTTTTTAATTATTGTTTTAATTATAATTAGCTAGGATTAGGATTATATTGTTAGCTAGGGTTATTTTTTTAATTATTGTTTTAATTATAATTAGCTAGGGTTATTGTTTTAATTATAATTAGCTAGGGTTATTTTTTTAATTATTGTTTTAATTATAATTAGCTAGGATTAGGATTATATTGTTAGCTAGGGTTATTTTAATTATAATTAGCTAGGGTTATTTTTTTGTTTTAGTTATTAGCTATGATTATATTGTTTTACCACAATTAGTATTATTGTTTTAGTGATTTTTTTGTTTTATTTATTAAGATTAGAATTAGGATTAGGGTTATTTTTTGATTTGAATTAAAAAAAGAAAATTTGAATTAGGATTAGGATTAGGGGAGGTGCTGTCCGATTCCAACGCCGCTCCACCGTGCCGCCGTCGCTTCGTCGTGCTGTCGCCGCTCCGCAGGTGAGATGTTTCTCCAGGACGTGGCGCCGCTCCGTCGTGCCGCCGCCGCGCCGCTCCGCAACGACGGCGCCTCTGTGACGGTTAGGGAAACGAGAGAGAGGGAGCGAGCGAGGGCGTCGCGCGCCAGAGGACGGGGAAGGACGGCCGGCGAGGGCGGCGAGCGAGGCCGGCGAGGGCGCTCGTCCCGCGCTAGAGGACGGGGAAGGTCGGCCGACTGGGCTGCTGGGCCTGTGTAACATCCCAAAATACTAAACTTAGATCAACAAACACTAATCATCAAGATTAGGGTTAACAAAAACTTTTCTAAATGAATTCATGAATGCATGTATATGTGTATGCATGGATTTTGAATTTCTTTAAAAACCACCTTGTTTGTGTGATCCATTGCTTGTAAAAATTTTCTTAGGTGAAATAAACATCATCTAAAACATTTCCCACACTTTTCCTAAAGACAAGTAAATCAAAACAAATATATTAAGTGAATGGTCATTTTGACCAATTTAACTCCCATGCCTACTTTGGCTGTCTCAAACTTTCAAAACCTAACAGAAACTTTTCTGGATCTTTGCACCCTTGAATATACTCATAACAAAGTATCAAGGCCCACTTTGTGATCATCCAGAAACTTTCAAATGCATAGTTTAAGTGACAATTCAAAATTGAATCTTCTTCATATGGGAAGATCCCACTTCTTCAAAACCCACTCAAACAAGCTCAACTTTCAAAACCCAAGCATCTGCAGACTCACCAGCACCAATCTAGCAAACCCACAAAAAATCATTTCAAAATTCAAAACTTGATTTCATGCGGCCATTTCATCAAACAGGTTGCAGACACAAATCAAACAAAACATCAAACACTATAGTGTGCAGTGTTTTGAGCCTAACTTGTTCCCTAGTTAGCTCACACACACCTCAGTAGATCATCTAGAAAGATTAGCCCAACACTAGCACCCCTATGAGCTTGCCATTGTCATTAATGGTGAACAGCCGAGCACCTCAATGCCACCCCATAGTCGACAGCAGGCTAGAGGAAGAACTAGCCGTGCCAACCTTGTCTGGGAGGCAGCCCACCGTCCACCGCCACTCCATGTCCCAGCCCTGGACCACGCGCACAAGACACGCCCAGACCATGCCGAGCATGCGCCAGAGCGCCACCCTCGACCAGCATCCACAGACCGCACGCCGCCCTCACCGCGTGCACACATGATCGCCATCAACCCAGGAGACCGCCAGACATCCCCGTTTGCCGCCCCGTGCCATACAGCCACCGCCCGCCGTCGAAGACGCCGCCTCTGCCGCTCAGAGCACCGGCCGTTCCAGACCAAACCACACTGCCCCATGCCTCGCGACCATGTCGTTGAGCATCGCCAGGAGACACATCACTGTCCCCTACCCTTGCCCATGCCTTTAGCCGCCTGTAACGTCGCCCCCGACGAGCTCACCGTGCGCCCCGACGGTCCCCTCGCTCGACTATAAATAGAGGCCACCCCTGCACGATTTCTTCACACCATCTCACTCCCCTCCCCTCACTGATCGTGCCACACCATTCTTAGAGCAAGGCGAGCACCACCTCGCCAGAATTTCACTGGAGCCTGCCGCTGCCGGAGAAGAAAGGAGCCAGCGATTGGAGCCGCCCCAGGAGAAGCCACCGGTACCAGGAGGTTCGCCGTCATCGACTTCGTCGTTCGCCCGCCTTGCCGACCCTCGCCCGTACCCCGGTGAGCCCCCAGCACCCCTCACTGGCCGCGCTAGGTTTCGTTCTCGCCGGAGCTGTCTCGCGTCGACGATGACCCACAGCCATTGGATTAGAACTAGATCGAACGATCCACGTTGCCCCATACCGCTTCGCCCAGCCCCGTGTCACTGACGAGTGGGGACACCCACTTAAGCAGCCCGCGGGAGCACTGCGCTTAGCAGGCCGGCCCGTTAGAATTTCCCGCGCAGCCCAGCAATTCAAATTAAAACTTTTTCTATTTAAATTCAAACACACTTCAGCACCCAACTTCAAAAATCAACCCAGATCGATTCAGTGCATCAAATTGGATGAAACCAATTTTGTTGGAAAGGTCTGTGAATCCTTAATCCAAGCCCATTGGATTAAAGTCATTTGGATCTGTAGATCACCCATAGTAAAAATAACAAGGCAGAAGCTTTTCTGCATTCAAACATTTTTCCAATTTCAACCATAAAAGCTTTTGAGTTGATTCCAACTCTCAAAAATCACATTTAACCATACCTTTCAGAATATATAAAAATATATAGGTTTACTTGCAGAAATAATGTTCAAGTAATAAAAGAATGCTTCATAAGCATTTCTAGCCACTTTAATTAATTAAAATAAAAGGGTAAAACCTTATTAAATTGTGAAACCACTTTAAATCACATTCCCATGGACTACAATATGTGGTGATGACATGTGTCAACATGATCCCATATTTGGTTTGGAGAATATTAAATATTAAGTAGTTTTTCAATGAGTAGAAATTACTTTTCTAAAAATAAAAAAAGATTTAAACCAAGCCTTAACCTTGTAATGTTAGAGATGATGCTAGATCATCTATAGGACCCTTGTGTGTGATGATTGCAAGTAGTTAAGTATTGTTTGGTGATTGTGTATCTCATATTTATTCATAGACGCTAGTACCGACCAAGGATATGAGGAGGAAGGAGGATACTACGAAGAGGAAGCCGAGGAGAACTTCAACCACTGCTCTGCACAAGGCAAGCTGATACTATACCAATGCAAGCCTAATGCAAGCTAGTAACTATGCAAGCTTATACGGATATTGATGCAAGCTAACCCTTGCAAGATACCTTACTGATGCCACAAACCCATACTTGTGACCCTACCAACTTGTTAAACCAATCCTAGTTTTATGGCAAGCTTCTTACTTTATTTCTTTATCAAAGCTTACTTAGAGTCTACCTAAGAGTTTGGTAGATACTAGACAGTTGTGCTGAAGGTTGCATAAAGAGCATAAAATTTGGCCTAAGCTAGAAACCTTGATATCAGTCTAAGATATAAGGTTGGACTTAGTAAAACTCCACTAGTTACCACCCCTCATTAGTACTACCCCTACCTGTAGATGCTAGTGCTAAGCATAAAACTTGATCAACTTTTAGATGGGAATATTTGGTGGAAAAATGGTTATGAAAACCTTGGAATGATGAATCATTCTATTGAAATGTTTTGGACATGTGTTTCCAAACACTTTATGATTCTGGTGATAAAAATGTTGAGGCATGAGCCTTAGCCCTTTATAAAACTGATGGTTGTCTCGGTGCGATACCATTCCAATTTTAGCGTACAACCACAATACCCGAATATTGGGTAGGGCTTGACTGGAAACTTATATACCTTAGTATTAGTTCCCTCCCAGCCAAGGTCTGAGCTGAGGCTACCTTGTGAAGATTGTCCACCTGTGCAGTACCCAAGATGACAGTGGTCATGGTTGGGAGGCCAAACTCACAGGAGAGGTGCTTATACTAGGGCGTGTAATTGAAATGTTAGGATTGATTATCCGCATACTGAGTATGGTGAATTCAGGATTTGTTCCTGACGGATGTATCGAATGTTGTGGTGAAAGTGTACAATCTCTGCAGAGTGTCAAACTATTCGAATAGCCGCGTCCGCAGTTATGGACAGTTGGAGTGGCCATACTGTTCCCCGTCAGACTTTTCAAAATGACTTGTGAAATGAGTTGCGACTTGACTTGACCACAACAGAGTTGTGACCTGGATTACAAGATCCCACTTAGGAGTTTTAAAATTGTGACTAGCTTTGGAACTTAGTAAAGATAAACCTGGCTTTTTGCAAAACAACCCTAGAGCCTAGTGTCCTATTATCCAAAAACCCCTTACCTGTTAGTATTAGTTTGCGAGTACTTAAAGAGTACTCATGGCTTTGTCCCTGGCTATTCCCATGGCCAGACTATGAAGAGGAGTACCTGGAGGATGGACCCCAGGAAGGTTATGACAACTAGGATCATCTCCCATCGTCAGCATTGCCTGTGACCCCGAAGATGGAGCTTCGCCTACGCTACCGTTGTTACTACGTATTCCGCTGCCTGATGTTGTATTAAGAACTGGATCATGAGATCCTTATTTGTGTAAGAACTTATGTATCGTTTGTAATGGATGAAGTACTATGGTATCCAATTCTGTTATGTCTCGCAAAAATGGTAATCCTGGGATTGCGATGTATGGCATAACAGGCATCTAGGATTGAAAAATCCGGGTGTTGACAGCCTGTAGGGGAGAGAGGGAGAGATGGGCCCGCCTGGTTGGGGTCGGGCAACTGTTTTTTTCCAAATTTTTTTCTTTTTCTGTTTTTCCTTTTCTCTTTGTTTTTTTAAATACAAATCTGTTTTATATTATTTTTTTAATTATTGTTTTAATTATAATTAGCTAGGATTAGGATTATATTGTTAGCTAGGGTTATTTTTTTAATTATAATTAGCTAGGGTTATTGTTTTAATTATAATTAGCTAGGGTTATTTTTTTAATTATTGTTTTAATTATAATTAGCTAGGATTAGGATTATATTATTAGCTATGGTTATTTTAATTATAATTAGCTAGGGTTATTTTTTTTGTTTTAGTGATTAGCTATGATTATATTGTTTTACCATAATTAGTATTATTGTTTTAGTGATTTTTTTGTTTTATTTATTAAGATTAGAATTAGGATTAGGGTTATTTTTTGATTTGAATTAAAAAAAGAAAATTTGAATTAGGATTAGGATTAGGGGAGGTGCTGTCCGATTCCGCCGCCGCTCCACCATGCCGCCGCCGCTCCGCAGGTGAGATGTTTCTCCAGGACGTGGCGCCGATCCGTCGTGCCGCCGCCGCGCAGCTCCGCAACGACGGCGCCTCTGTGACGGTTAGGGAAGCAAGAGAGAGGGAGCGAGCGAGGGCGTCGCGCGCCAGAGGACGGGGAAGGACGGCCGGCGAGGGCGGCGAGCAAGGCTGCCGAGGGCAGCGAGCGAGGCTGGCGAGGCAGCGAGCGAGGGCGGTGAGGGCGTGCATCGCGTGCCAGAGGACGGGGAAGGTCGGCCGGCTGGGCTGCTGGACCTGAAGGGGAGAGAGGGAGAGATGGGCCAGCCTGGTTGGGGTCGGGCAACTGTTTTTTTCCAAAAAAATTTCTTTTTCTGTTTTTCCTTTTCTCTTTGTTTTTTAAATATAAATCTGTTTTATATTATTTTTTAATTATTGTTTTAATTATAATTAGCTAGGATTAGGATTATATTGTTAGCTAGGGTTATTTTTTTAATTATTGTTTTAATTATAATTAGCTAGGGTTATTGTTTTAATTATAATTAGCTAGGGTTATTTTTTTAATTATTGTTTTAATTATGATTAGCTAGGATTAGGATTATATTGTTAGCTAGGGTTATTTTAATTATAATTAGCTAGGGTTATTTTTTTTGTTTTAGTTTTAGCTATGATTATATTGTTTTACCATAATTAGTATTATTGTTTTAGTGATTTTTTGTTTTATTTATTAAGATTAGAATTAGGATTAGGGTTATTTTTTGATTTGAATTAAAAAAAGAAAATTTGAATTAGGATTAGGGGAGGTGCTGTCCGATTCTGCCGCCGCTCCGTCGTGCTGCTGCCGCTCCGCAGGTGAGATGTTTCTCCAGGACGTGGCGCCAATCCGTCGTGCCGCCGCCACGCCGCTCCGCAACGACGGCGCCTCTGCGATGGTTAGGGAAACGAGAGAGAGGGAGCTAGCGAGGGCGTCACACGCCAGAGGACGGGGAAGGACGACCGGCGAGGGCGGCGAGCGAGGCCGGCGAGGACGCTCGTCGCGCGCCAGAGGACGGGGAAGGTCGGCCGGCTGGGCTGCTGGGCGTGTAGGGGAGAGAGGGAGAGATCGGCCGGCCTGGTTGGGGTCGGGCAACTGTTTTTTTCCAAAAAAATTTCTTTTTCTGTTTTTCCTTTTCTCTTTGTTTTTTTAAAATACAAATATGTTTTATATTATTTTTTTAATTATTGTTTTAATTATAATTAGCTAGGATTAGGATTATATTGTTAGCTAGGGTTATTTTTTTAATTATTTTTTAATTATAATTAGCTAGGGTTATTTTTTTAATTATTGTTTTAATTATAATTAGCTAGGATTAGGATTATATTGTTAGCTAGGGTTATTTTAATTATAATTAGCTAGGGTTATTTTTTTTTGTTTTAATTATTAGCTATGATTATATTGTTTTACCACAATTAGTATTATTGTTTTAGTGATTTTTTTTGTTTTATTTATTAAGATTAGAATTAGGATTAGGATTAGGGTTATTTTTTGATTTGAATTAAAAAAAGAAAATTTGAATTAGGATTCGGATTAGGGGAGGTGCTGTCCGATTCCGCCGCCGCTCCACCATGCCGCCGCCGCTCCGTCGTGTTGTCGCCGCTCCGCAGGTGAGATGTTTCTCCAGGACGTGGCGCCGATCTGTCGTGCTGCCGCCATGCCGCTCCGCAACGACGGGGCCTCTTCTACGGTTAGGGAAACGAGAGAGAGGGAGCGAGCGAGGGTGTCGCGCGCCATAGGACGGGGAAGGACGGCCGGCGAGGGCGCGCGTCGCGCGCCCGAGGACGGGGAAGGTCGGCCGGCTGGGCTGCTGGGCCTGTAGGGGAGAGAGGGAGAGATGGGCCGGCCTGGTTGGGGTCGGGCAACTTTTTTTTTTCCAAATTTTTTTCTTTTTCTGTTTTTCCTTTTCTCTTTGTTTTTTTAATACAAATCTGTTTTATATTATTTTTTTAATTATTGTTTTAATTATAATTAGCTAGGATTAGGATTATATTGTTAGCTAGGGTTATTTTTTTAATTATTGTTTTAATTATAATTAGCTAGGGTTATTGTTTTAATTATAATTAGCTAGGGTTATTGTTTTAATTATAATTAGCTAGGGTTATTTTTTTAATTATTGTTTTAATTATAATTAGCTAGGATTAGGATTATGTTGTTAGCTAGGGTTATTTTAATTATAATTAGCTAGGGTTATTTTTTTTGTTTTAGTTATTAGCTATGATTATATTGTTTTACCACAATTAGTATTATTGTTTTAGTGATTTTTTTGTTTTATTTATTAAGATTAGAATTAGGATTAGGATTAGGGTTATTTTCTGATTTGAATTAAAAAAAGAAAATTTGAATTAGGATTAGGATTAGGGGAGGTGCTGTCTGATTCCGCCGCCGCTCCACCGTGTCGCCGCCGCTCCGTCGTGCTGCCGCCGCTCCAGAGGTGAGATGTTTCTCCAGGACGTGGCGCCGCTCCGTCGTGCCGCCGCCGCTCCGCAACGACGACGCCTCTGTGACGGTTAGGGAAACGAGAGAGAGGGAGTGAGCGAGGGTGTCGCGCGCCAGAGGACGGGGAAGGACGGCCGGCGAGGGCGGCGAGCGAGGCCGGCGAGGGCGCGCGTCGCGCCAGAGGACGGGGAAGGTCGGCCTGGTGGGCTGATGGGCCTGTAGGGGAGAGAGGGAGAGATGGGCCGGCCTGGTTGTGGTCGGGCAACTGTTTTTTTTCCAAAAATTTTCTTTTTCTGTTTTTCCTTTTCTCTTTGTTTTCTTAATACAAATCTGTTTTATATTATTTTTTTAATTATTGTTTTAATTATAATTAGCTAGGATTAGGATTATATTGTTAGCTAGGGTTATTTTTTTAATTATAATTAGCTAGGGTTATTGTTTTAATTATAATTAGCTAGGGTTATTTTTTTAATTATTGTTTTAATTATAATTAGCTAGGATTAGGATTATATTGTTAGCTAGGGTTATTTTAATTATAATTAGCTAGGGTTATTTTTTGTTTTAGTTATTAGCTATGATTATATTGTTTTACCACAATTAGTATTATTGTTTTAGTGATTTTTTTGTTTTATTTATTAAGATTAGAATTAGGATTAGGATTAGGGTTATTTTTTTGTTTTAATTATTATGATTATTGTTTTAGCACAAATAATATTAGGATTATTATAATTAGGATTATATTGTTTTAGTTATTAGGATTATTGTTTTTTCTAACCTGTTTAACTCTCTTTTTGTTATAGATAATTAAGTCATGGATCCATCCGAAGATCCTGGTCGCATCGGTGAAGGTTTTCTTCAGGGCATGATAAGAGGTGAAATTCCTCTTATTACTACCGGCGCCGAAGATATTTTGCTCGAGGAAGAGATATCCTCATATCTGAATCCATCCGGTGATGGACAAGAGGAAAACCAAGGGGAAGACCAGATGGACGAAGGGCAAACGAATAATAACAATAATGATGGCCCCTCGACAGGATCCGACGAGGTACATATATATATATGTATAAAGTATCGTGTTAACTCTATTCATTAACTGATCTAGATATATATTAATCACTCTCTCTTCTTCTTTTAGCCCACCGGATTGAAGCAATCGACAGCTCGAATGAAACGAGGGCCGAACAAAAAGTTGGATGGTAATCAGAGGTTCACCATCGAAGAAATAGATGATGATGGTGAACCGATTGCTCCAGAGAAGCACCGGAGGATGTTTATAAATCAATGCGGGGTGCTTGTTAGGGACAACCTACCGATCACCATCCAAGAATGGAATAAGTCAAAGAAAGCCGGTGAAGAATCCAACAGCTATGTCACCGATGATGCCAAAGATGACCTTTGGCAGAAGCTCATAGCGCATTTCATACTACCTCCAGAGTATGAGGAATTTGAGGTTGATGGTATTACCCCAAGGCCGGGTGGGCTTGAAAATAGAGCGAAAGTCAAGGAGTGGGCACTAAGCAAGATGGTTGAACTGTACCGGAACCACAAGAAAAGTTTATACGCGAAATATGTCGCGAAAAAGAAAACTCCAGACTTCAAAGGAGTAAACGAGAAGTTGAGAGAACAGTGGCCCGATTTTGTACAGTACAAGCAATCTGATAAAGTAAAGGCAAAGTCGGCAAAGAACGCTTTAAATGCTGCCAACAAGAAATACCATCATAAAATGGGGACATGTGGCTACAAGAGTTCCTTTTAAAATGGGGACATGTGGCTAAGTGGGAAATTATGGAGAAGGATATAAGGGCTAGAGGCGTCACTCCTGGTATAGATGGATGACCCGAGAGGTCAAAGCACTGGTGGTACGGGCACGGGCACGGGGGATCCTTGGACCCAGAAACAGGGAAGACATTATTTCATGATAAAATTCTAAAACCCTCCCAAGACCTTATTCAAGCAATGAGCGATGCTCAATTGGAATTGTTCCATCCCGAGAGAGAGAACGATGATCTGACACGCGCCCTAGGGAATCCTGAAAATGGAGGACGAACACGAGGCAAAGGCGTCGGTATCTCGTGGAAGAAAGGGTTTCCTCTTTACGATGCCAGTTACAGAAGCCGTCAGAGAAAGAAGGACCGGGAGGCAGACCGGATCTCCAGGGTAGAGCAGGACCTAGCTGATCTGAAGAACCTCATGCATGAAATTAGCCAAAGGCCGCCGTCGTCAACTCCCCCGCGGTCTGATGATCCTGCATTAGATCTTAGCCAACGGAGAAGCAGCGTGGCTTCCACGGAGGTCCGTGCTGATGATCAAGCACTGCTGGATGATGCACCGGCTCCTCACTACCCCGTGGATGATGTCAGAGAGATGGCACAATGTGAGCTACATTAGCCAATGAACAACCTGTCCTTCAAGGTGGCGATCGACACTGCTTTACCTTGTCTACCTGGAGCACTCCACCATTCACTTCCGATTCCACCAGGCTATGCTCGTGTCACGGTGGATGACATAGTGGAGGATTTTGCGGACCTAGAGATTGAAATCGCTACGCCTGAAGGCCTTACAAAACTAGGAGATGTCAAGCGCAACATCATTCTATGGAATAAGAAGTACATCAAGTTTCCAGGCTCGGCGCCAAGGCCACCGGCTCCAAGGAATCCAAATCCACCCCGCATCGAATATCGTCAACCTCCAAGTCCACCCCAACCCGATTATCGCCAACCTCCAAGTCCACCCCAACCCGATTATCGCCAACCTCCAAGTCCACCCCGCCCCACTGACGATCGCCGCAGCAGGAGTACATCAACTCGATCTCCGCCTCCGCCTCCGTGCAATACTACTACCTCGTCGAAGAAACGGAAGTTCGACGGTCCCCCGCGCCCCACATCGAAGAAAGGTCAAATGCCGAAGATAGTCGATATCCCGCCGGCTCTTCCAAAGAGACCTTATGACAAGACCGACGAGGAAACTAACGCGGATGTGGCTGCCCAAGTTAAGGTGAATTTTGCACCCAAAAAGCCTGAGCCAAAGCCGGTATATAACGAAAAAACAAAAAAGTGGGCTAAGTCCTTTCTTGAGCAACCATCCCAGATATCAATGAATCTGGAATCAGACTATGACTGGGAGATTATTAAGCAAGCACAGAAGAAAAAAATCACAAGTGCAAAAAGCGGGAAGCAAGTTGCCCAGCTCGGAGCACAGAAGAATCAATCGTTCGCCCCGCTCAAAGTCATTTCAGACCTCGACAAGGCCTTCAGAGCTGAAATGGATATGGACATGCAAATAATGGACCCTAGAGCCCGTAATAATGTTGCACTTATGGGAATCACTGTATCGGAGGCCAAAGCACTTGCTAACGAAGCAAATATGTCTCTTGGTCAATATTTAGGCTATGAAGATACGCCAGTGGGTCAGATAGTACGGCAGTATGTCCAAGGGTATCCTCTAGTCAGTAATGAGGGGCTCGCGCTTCTATCCACACATATGCGAAATCTGCATGAATGGTACATGCCGCAAGCAGGAAAAAAAGCATCATAAAGATTGGTTTCCGGTGGACGTTAGAAAAGAGCATCACTTCAAACCATACTCGATACAGGTTCAAATGACCGAACTGTTTCAGTTATACAACCAGCGTGCCCTCGACAAATCTATCATTGGTTGCTACTGTCTGTAAGTTATTTATTTCTATAATTAAGTTTGTAGCTTTAGCTTGTTCATTGCATTTAATATATTATCCTAACTATATATCCTTTTGTATGATGATATTATATTCCGCAGAATGAAGATGCTTGAATGCAAAAGAGCTAGAAGATACGACGATTGGGTTCATTGACCCATATATCATTAATGAATATACGTTAAAGAATCACCCCAAAGACGTGGAGGAAGACCTGTCCAGGTTCTTAACCGAGCATAATTTTGTTAAGGAAATACTATTTCCTTACACTTCAAGTGAGTGTTTATATCTTGTACACATTTTATTTTTGCTTACTGGATGAGCTATGCATGTATGCTTATGTAAATTTCCGCAAATTCCACTGGATCTTGCTAAACATTCAAGTTGACAACTCCCTAGTTGAAGTCCATGACTCATTAAGTTGGGACCAAGAGAAGTGGAGCGACATGAAAGCAATGCTCCATAAGTAATTTCAGTCATTATCGCATTATATCGTCCTCTTTCATTCATTTCCTGATATCAAGTAACTAATAACTCCTTTGTTCATTTTCTTTGCCGAGCAGGTGTTGGACACGGTTCGGACAGAAAATACCAGGTCCATTCAAAGGGGAGCTAACTTATAAAATGGCGAAGACTTTACAGCAGCCACCGGGAACTCATTTATGTGGATACTACGTCTGCGAGTACATCCGAGAGTTGACCAGTGAGCGGAAAGTTGACTCACATTATATTTATGATTTGCGGGAGAAACTAGAGCCAGACCAGCGCATAAGAGCAATTCAAGAGGAGCTGGCGGGATTTATGATGAAGGAAGTCCTTGATGTACATGGAGAGCATTATGCGGATGACGTGGAACTCGATTTGCCTTAGTCATCTCCATGTAGCTCATATGATATATATATTCATCAATGACCATGTAATTTCAAAACATTTCTTCCTTTTGATATGATTGATTATATGTATGCTTGCAAGGGATCGATCTTATATAAATGCATCGACGTGTAATGTGTATGTAGTAGCGTATAATATGTCTACTGAAATATATGTTTGTTATAGTGAAACACAAAATGAAAAAGGAACAAAATGGCAAAAAAAAAAGGAAATACACAATCTCTGCCGCGGCAGAGAAATGTGGTGTTTCTCTGCCGCGGCAGGAAACCTTTTAGTCCCGGGTGGTGTTACAGCCCGGGACTAGAGGGTTTTCGCCCCCCGCGGTGCTGAAACAACCACGTGACTGTTATCAGTCGCGGGCCGTTGCGAGCCGGGACTAGAGGGGGGGCTCTAGTCCCGTTTTCGTAGTCCCGGGCCCAAAACCGGGACTAGAGCCCGTTGCGGCCCGGGACTGGAGGCCCTTTTTCCACCAGTGCTAACAAACTACCTACGGCCAAGCTATCTAACCCGATTAGAACTAGAACTCGATCACCGCCGGTTTCTGGTCTCAAAATTATGCTGAGGGATGTCGAGCTTGAGCGTCTTGTAGCCGTCACGTACTAACTTGGGACCAGTGGCGGAGCCCGAAAAAATAGAAGCCTCCTCACTTTGTTTGGGTATCACATTTTTTATTCCTCTCAGAAGGCTTAGAAGGATCTAATTGGTTTTAGACCTGCACAACCTCACTTTGTTTGTCCTTGCAATACTTCCTATAAGCCCAAACACAAAGTATTTTTCTGATTACTTCTGCATGTTAGGCTCAATAGAAGATTTGTTTTTTCTTGAAATTGGCGCTTTTATTACTTGCATAATGTTTACATCCGTTCTCTGCATAATTAGGATGCACACAGTCTTACAAACCACACAATAATATAAAAAAGTAAACTAATATCATAAAAACAAACTGAAAATAAATATCCCCAAGCTATAGCAGATCGACCCGCAAATCACGCGGCCATCCATGTCAGGAGAAAATATTCCACCCTGTGTCCTCCAGTCGCATACACCCCTCCATAAATAAGTCGCAAAACTCCATACGTTGGAGAATAGTTTATGAACAGAGGATAGCCGTGGCATAATATATAACCTGCAAGGGAGAGGACACAATGTTATTAAAAATCTTGTCATTTCTACATAGCCATAGAGAGCAAATAATGGCAAACGCTCCCATCCTAAACACAGTCATGTATTTATCACCTATCTCATACAGCCAGTTACCAGAAACATTGGCCACCGAACATGGGGGAGATAAACCAGATGCTATTTGAATAAATGACCATATAGAGCGAGCAAATTTACAATGAAAGAATAAAAGAAGGACTGTCTCATTATGATAAAAAACGCATTGTGTACTTACATACCAATTCCTTTTTTCAAGATTATCTTTAATGAGAATTACACCCTTACGGAGATACCATGCGAAAATCTTAGTCTTTAGGGGTATTTTAATTTTCCAAATTTCACTATTATTATCGACCGGAATATCAGGTTGAATCAATGATCTATACAATGAGTCAACTGGAAATTTACCACTTTCTAGTAATTTCCATTTAAACTCGTTTACCCGTCCGACAGTTGTATCGTGGATAATCATAATAAAAGATTGTTCCAAGATTCCAGTCGAGAACCTATGAGACTTTTTCTGAAAGACACATTAGGAGGATTAGACTTTATTACAGTGGAAAGTGTATCTCCTTTATGCCTAACAAACGAATATAGAGCAGGATATTGTTCGCGATGAGAAGTTTGGCAAAACAACTTATCTTCCTAAAATCTAATCTGTAATCCATCCTTATCCTTAATATTGAAAGCGTCAAAACAGAAGAAATGTTTTTTGGACGCCATCAGTCCCGCCCAAAAATGCGAGTCACTAGATTTCCAAACCACTTGAGACACAACTTTGAAACCCACATATTTCCTCCATAAATTTATTTGCCAAACACCATCTTCAGTCTGTAGTTTGAAAATCCATTTACCTAGAAGTGCAATATTTTTGACTTAATAGAAGATTTGTTAAAAAGGAAGTTCATTTTTTTCATTCAAGATTATAACTGTGCTACAACTGCATGCCAATAAGAACATCGGTCCACTTGTTTTGGTTGTGCCCTTTTGCAGTAGAATGTATGCATTTCCTCTGTCCTAATAGAACCAGAAACTTGTAGACATCTGAAATAACCATTCAAACACATCAAAAAAAATCTCACACTCATGTTAGAACTAGATCCGCCGGACCACTTTCAACCTCTCTTCCTCACTTTTCCAAGACAGAAGAGAAGCAAGCAACTGGCGCGAAACTAAGGTGTTAGCACATCCGTTTTCTTGCTTGATTTTTATACGATTTTCTGAAGAGCAACAACAGACAAAAAATAGGTGAACCTACATACCATACTACTAAAGAGAAAGAGACCGACTAACAAGAAATCAAGGACCTCTTGAGTACTACTTAGGCAGTCGGCATCATCAATAAGTCATGCCAATGAGATATCAAGCCCTCGATTCCAACGGGGCCACGAACAAGAAAGGTCCTTTCTGTAGGGTTCGCAGTATAGAAAAAAATTCCTACGATATGAACAACTAAGTACCAAGATCTATCTACTAGATACAAGCAACGGGTGGATATACATCCATAGAATACATACCCTCGAAGACCGAATAGTGTTAACGAGGTTGTACTTGTGGATGATGTAGTCGAACGTTTGTCGCTCTCAAGATCGTGATGAAGTCCATCTGGTCCAGCCGGTTTAGCACCGCAAAGTAGTGGTGCCTCTGTGTCGCACACACTTCGGGGTACCCCGACAACCTCCGCATCCTCGCTCCAGCGAAGCAGCGGAAGCAACAAATCCTTCCAGAAAAATCCACCGGGAACATGTATTTCGCTGATCCGAGACCATGGGGAAATTCTAAAGGGGGGAGAGAGATCCTTCGCAAGGAGGTGTGAGTGAGAAGTGAGAGGAGGGGCTCCTTATATAGGGGAGGGGGCAGCCCAAGGGGGCATGGCCGCCAGCCATGGAGGGTGCCCCCACCTCTCCCTCATTCATGTGGTGGAAGCTCCGCTCACAAAAATGGTCCTTCACTTTTCCACTCAAAATCCCACTCAAAATTCCCATTAAATTTCCACCAAATTTAATGCAATCTGTCTTTAAATAATACTCCTTTTATTTATTCAGAATTTTGTCAATTACCTTAATGGACAAACATTCACATATAACCCATTGCTAGTATTTCATTTCACATGCAGAAACACTTTCAGCAATTTCAACCGAAACGATTCCGGTGTCTAGTGAAATAAATTCATGCGCTTTCTTTTTCTTTCTCTGGCATATCGTTTGATCCGAATGGTGTAGGTATCCCTTAAGTGTGTCACCCTACGGTTCATGAATAATGTAGACATGATCGAGACCCCTCTCCGATCAATAATTAGCAGCGGGACCTAGAGATCCGTACTGACTCCCACACATTCAACAATGACTTCTGTGATCGTGTGAACCTTATACGCATGTAACTCAATCCCTTTGTCTCGTGATATATTACATGTATGAGATTCGATCATCGTATTCCCATACCTATCTCGTTACCAACATGTACTCTTTTCTTGTTCCTGCGATATAACATTCTAGTGATCAAATCACTTGCTTGCAAGCTAACTAATGTGATATCACCGAGAGGGCCCAGAGTATAGCTATTTGTCATCGGGATGGAAAAATTCCACTCTTCATCCATGAGCCTCAACATAACACCTTCGTACACTGAACCCATCTTTATAATCACCCTGTTACGGTGTGATGTTTAATATTATCAAGATACTCTTCCGGTGTTAGTGATTTACATGATCTCAAGGTCTAAGGACTAAGATTACTTCATATGATGTTATAGAAATATAAACACAATGACCTTGATTGTAATGCTATACTTCGGATGAATGTTCATCACATCACTCCAACAATGTTATGACCTCATTATTAACAACATCCAATATCCATGATCCGGAAACCTTTGATCATCTTGTTAATCAACGAGCTAGTTGATAAGAGAGGCATAACTAGGAACTTTCTTTTTGTTTATTAAACACACATATATTAATGTTTCCGTATTAATACAATTATAGCATGCAAAATAAACATTTATCATAAATAAGGAATACAATAATAACCACTTTATTATTGCCTCTCGGGCATATTCCCTTCAGTCTCCCACTTGCACTAGAGACAATAATCTAGTTTAGAAACTTTGCGTATTGAACACCTATGGCTTTCTGGTGTTCCATATACGCGATTGCAAGTGGTTAACATAATCTATGGATCTTATGCTTTTAGGTCCGTGTATTTTGCATGTCTTTGTGTTTTCACGCATCACTCATTTCTCTAATGAGATGGCATTATATAAATTTGGTCTTATGGTGAGACCTTTAGTTCCTTGGGGTTAAATCATGTCGATACTATTGTCGTACAATAAATATTTAGTGTTAGCCCATTGCGAACCACACCTTAGTTTGATAACAAACTATTTGACACAAATGCCCTCCTTTGCTGCTACTATAGCAGTCATATACTTAGCCTTTTGTTGTAGTATCCATCACAATGTCTTAACTTTGGAATTTATCCAAATCCGTCGTGGAATCTCCTTTCCATTACATTGTGCCACCCATAGTTTAAATTGAGATAAACTTAGTTTGTATCTTGTGAAAAAACTAGTATCAATGTAACGCTTTACAATGAACTATTTGTAATTGTTTGTCATCTCTACAAATATATTCTTAGTTCTTCCAGAAGATCATAAGAATTTCCTTACTATCGTCCAATGGTCATTTTATGATTCATTCTGGTATATGCTCATAACGTTTAGAGCATAGGACATATCTGGATGTGTACATATCATGGTATGATTGATCAAAAACATTCTTGTAATTTCACTCATCAAGTGTCAAAGCACTTGAATCTTGTTTCACTTATTAAGTGTCGATACACTTGAATCTTGATTCAATTCTTTTCCATGCGACAAGAAACTTTTCTCGTCGTTTCTATATTGAACCCCTTCACTATCTCATATATGTACGTTTGGCACAACCATATTAGTGTTACAGTCTATCCATGTAGACATTCATGCTAAATATTCGGGTTTTTCCTAAGTCTTTTATCGAAATGAAATTCTCAACCTTTGTCAATAAAAGATACATCATTTCTAATCAACAAGATGTCCTCCACATAATATATTAGAAATATGTCTCAGCGCTCCCACTTAATTTCTTGCAAATGCAAGCATCTTCATCGTCTCCCGATGAAAACTCCTTTAACAGTTTCATCCTGGTGAAGATTCCAACTCCGTGATGCTTACTTAAACCATTGAATTTTGCATGCCCTTTTTGCATCCTTTGAATTTAACAAAATCCTTTGGACCGTGTCTTGTACACGTCCTAGGTAACCATTCTATTATAAGAACTTGTTTTTCTATTCAGCTACCATATACAAAATTATATATAGTGGTTGCTACATTAATCCGTCCAGACTAAATATCGCTATGAAAGATCAAATCTTGTCATAGTCAACTCCTTAAACATTGTCGTAAAATACTTTACGACATGTCGACTATTTCATAGATGTGAAACATCCATGTCTGTTTCTTTATAGATCCAAATACGATCGATAGGTTTTGACACCTTTCCGGAGGGTCTTCCAAGTTCAAAAAACATGATTTCTCGTGTATGGAACTATCACAGATTTTATGGCTTCAAGCCATTTAACGGAGCCATGGCCCATCATCTCTTCTTTGCATGTAGTCGGTTCATCATTGTCAAACAACAATGATTTACTCTCAAATCTTAGCATTTGATTGTTTATCCGACCTACTTGGTTCAATAGGAACTTAGATCACCGTGACCACAACCTTTGAGGCACATGAGCCATGGGCATTGTGGCTGCCTCCGGAACGTTTTTTGGCGCTGCACAACTCAACACATATAGCTAAGGTTCGTTAACTTTATCAAAGTTCTATTGTCCTCCCACTTAACTTTTGCGAAAAATTCCTTTTTCAAGAAACTTCACGTTTCAAGTGACAAACCCTTTTGTCCTCAGTGTTATGGAGGAATACCCAATGGTTATTCGAAATAACCTACAAAGACATGCTCATCCGACTTTGGTTGTAAACATCTTACTTATGCTTAGCATACCAAAATTTAAGAAAGGACAACTTGGGTTTTACCCCAAACCATATCTTACATGGTGTCATTTCAACGGATTAAGATGCAGCTCTTTTCATTACAAATCTCAAACACTCCATATTCCTATGGTGTTTCGGGAGATGCAAATCAAGGTGTTTTGCTAAACTTACAAGTCAAATAAACTCCTTTATGATAAAATCATAAATTATTTATTTTCTTGTTACAATGATTTTCCACTTCATCTTGAAAGTCTTTGAACGTTTTCAAATATTTCACACTTCTTTCTCATTAAGTGAATATTCACTCAAATTTCCGGAGAAAGCATATGAAGTTGAAATCCATCGCTTACGACTGCACATAATGGACTACATACATCGATATGTATAAATTCCAATATTTTAGTCGATCGTTCTTCTTTGGCCTTTGAACGAAGTTTTAATTATCCCAAGGAAAGTCTCACAAGCGTCACTTGATTAAATAAAAGACTCCAAAAGTCCATGAATATGAAGATTCTTCATGTTTTCTTTCCAATATAATTTAAACGGCAATGTCAATTTGCAAGTAATCTTTCAATCATTTGTCTTGCGACATTTTAGCATTAGTTTTTATGGATGTGATTTCTCCAACTAGATTTGTAAATCATCCATCTTATATGGAATACGATAATTATTTGAACAATCTTTGTTCTCATAATACCTGATTTAAATAATGATTATTAAAACAAATCTTGAAGGAAGACTTTGATGTCAACGAGAAATACAAACAACGGTTTGTTTGTTTTCGATGAACATCAGCACTTATTCTCTTGCTAGTTACTTAGGACATTGTGGTTTATAAATTGTGTCGTTCTGTATGAAATTTCATACCAACCAATTCGGTATTCAATACCCAAGAACCATATTGTTTAACAAGCAAAGAATAAAACCATAAGATGTATATCATCTATATACCTAAACTATATATTTCCAGTCTTATTTTCTACCAAAAATATTTTATATATTCTCTTTTAGCATTTCCTTTTTTCCTTTTTAAAAGAATCTATCAACATCAAAAGTGGCGCCATATACATGACACATAGTCCAAAGCATGTATATTTAAATACTAATACCTTTGGACTTGCACTTTGAAGTAGATCACCATCATTAAATGATTGACGTTCTTTCAAAATCCGTTCTTTAGTAATCTTTTAGTGTAGTAAACACTTTACATACATCTTCTATTCATCCTTATCATGACGACTTTCATGATCAAGCTAATGTAGCTTATAAAGGCGAATCGTGAGTATAAGATTACTTTCCAAAACCCTTTTGGATGATTAGGATGTCTAGCATCTCCAACCTTTGCAAATTCTCATCCAATATGAGAACATATATTACAATCTGTTATATTGCAACCAAAACATTGTTTCAGATATCGTTATATCTGCCACACATGATGGTTTCTGAAAAAATTATTTTAGCTCCTAGATAATCTCGATATTTAAATCAAGAATCATGGAGGCAAACATGATACTTAAGATACTAACACTAGAATTGTTACTCTCGATTTAATACCAATTATTAAATTTCACGGAGTAAACAGAGTTTGCTGAAAGTTTGCAATAGGACTTTAAACTTTAGATTGACACTCAACACAATACAATACCAATTGGTAAAGTAAATATCCAAAATTCTATAGTTCTATTATCTCAATTACAACTAATCATAAGGTGGTGAACGAATGCTAACGACCACAACAAATTATGTAAATTTACTTTGATTTAATTTATGATAAATTGAGTTCTACTAATCCAAATTAGAAATGAACTTCCACTCAAAAACAACATCCCTCGTGTCTTTTTGGTGATTACATAAAACAAATCCACTACACCAAGTCCGGTAATTACATGAGTCAGTGTAGCTTCAAAGGCGAGCATCCATATGGTCATCATATCAAAACATATGACTCATGCTTAACCTTTCGGTCCGTGTTTCGAGACCATGTCTGCACATGCTAGTCTCGCCAAGTAAGAACCTTAGTATTCACATGTGTAAAACTATCTTACACCTGAGATATGCTCGTGGATTCAAGTACACCCGATCATCATGTGATGTCTTGAAGCGGTGAAATATTGTCGGTTCATACTTAAGGAAGAACACATTTTTATATTGATATCTAAATTAGAGATCATCTTATTATGCTAATAAAATGCCAAACTAGCAATATAATATGCAACAAATATCTTATGTGAAAAGTGAAATGATATGGTCCTTGCACTTGATCGTTATCATGTGCATCGTGGTATGATCTTCATCATTCCTTTATGTGTAAGGCCAAGGTCTATAGAACTTACACGTTATGTTTGTTGTAAGAGTACCGACTTATACTTTTGCTTACAATATCACCATATCATGATACTAGCCTAGCAACAATCTAAACTAGACGCTTCTAATTTATCCATTGCAAGTTTTACGTGGCTTAGGGCTTTCGAAGATAGGACCGTTCTTACCTACGAACATGGAACCACAATGATGATAATCAAATTATTGACAACTCGTTGTAAATCTGATATTGACTATAGTAGGAGAGGCAGATACCCGCTAGCCACTTATGCAAAACTAGTTGCATGTCAAGCATGGAACAGGTCTCATGTGCGAGAATATATAAAGTTTGTCCGGACCGCTTCATCCCACTATGCCACCAATATCCAAAGTACAAGAAAGAAGTAATAACATGACCATCAGCGCCCACAGATTCATATGTGTACTACCCGTGCAAAGCATCTACGCATAGATACGACTCTAATACCACTATAGGGTTCGCAGCATAGAAAACAAAAAATTTCCTACAAAGGGAACTGGTACGTCGGCAACGTATCTATAATTTTTGATGCTCCATGCTTGTTTAGTATCTACTTTGCTTTGCTTTGTCCACACTTTGAGGTATTTTTATAAACTTTCTGGAACTAACCTATTGATAAGATGTCACAGTGTCAGTTGCCTGTTTGTGCTGTTTTTGGTTTCAAAAAGCTAAAAATGAATATTCTAGGAATTAGACGGGACAAAAGCCAAAGTTCATATTTTTCCCTGAGCGATGCAAAAAATCAAAGACGAGACGGAGGAGGAAACTAGGGTGGCCACACCCTAGGTGGGCGCGGGCCCACCCTAGGCCGCGCCCACAGGGGGTGTGGGCCCCCTGGACCTCCACCGACCTTGCCTCCTTCGCCTATAAGAAGCCCCTGGGGAGAAAACCCTAATAATCCATCAGAAAGCAACGAAAAGTTCCGCAGCGCCGCCGCCACCGAAGGGGAGATTTGGGGGACAGAAACTCTCTGTTCTGGCACCCTGTCGGGACAGGGAAGTGCCCCCAGAGCCATCTCCATCGATCTCCACCACCATCTCCATCACCGGCTTTTGCTGATTCCCATGATGAGGAGGGAGTAGTTCTTCCTCAGGGCTAAAGGCTCTACTGGTATCTATGTGCTCATCTCTCTCTATGCATGATCTTGTTATGGTCATGAGCTTTGTAATCTAGTAGATCTACCTTGCTACTCAAGTGCTTCAATAGATCTCTGATTTTCCCCACATGTGTGAAAGTGACAGCGTGCATACCGTGTGTGGCACTTTGGCTAGATTGATTATATTTGTTATGTTATATTTGGAGTTGGATTTATCTATGAAATTGTGGTGTTTGTTGGAACCATCTAGCTCTCAAGGTGACAGTGTGGGGTTATCTAGATTGGGGAAGGCACTGCCGTGGATTGGAGTTGGATGTATCTATGAAATTGTGGCGTTTGTTGGAACCATCTAGAGCTCAAGGTGACAGCGTTGGGTTATCTAGATTGGGGAAGGCCCTACCGTGGATTAGAGTGTCCAACCAGAGAGTAGTTAAGAGTAGTATCATGAAGAGAGGATATTTATATGAGAGAGTGTTCACTAGTGAAAGTATGATCCCTAGGCCTTGTTTCTAAGCATTGAAACACTGTTTGCATCTAGATCTGTTGCATGTTTGCTTGCTTTAGTGTTTACCTCACCGTCAAGCTATTTTCTGGCACCGTTACCACTTGTATTTCACTATCTCTTCGTCGAACTAGTGCATCTATACACCTGACAAGTGTATTGGGTGTGTTGGGGACACAAGAGACTTCTTGTATCTTGATTGCAGGTTTGCTTGAGAGGGATACCTTTGCCCACTTCCTCCCTGAGTTCGATAAACCTTGGGTAATCCACTTAAGGGAAACTTGTTGTTGTTCTACAAACCTCTGCACTTGGACTCCCAACAACTGTCTATAAGAATAGAAGTGCGTAGACATCAGGAACAACTAAGTACCAATATCTACATCCTAGATACAAGCAACGGGTGGATATACATCCATAGAATACATACCCTCGAAGACCGAATAGCGTTAACGAGGTTGTACTCGTGGATGATGTAGTCGAACGTTTGCCGATCTCAAGATCATGATGAAGTCCAGCCGGTCCAGCACCATCAAGTCCAGCACCGCAAAGTAGTGGTGCATATGTGATTGCACACACGTCTGGGTACCCCGACAACCTCCGCTCCCTCGCTCCAGCGAAGCAGCTGAAGCAACAAATCCTTCCAAAAAAATCCACCGGGAACATGTATCTCGCTGATCCGAGACCATGGGGAAATTCTAAAGGGGGAAGAGAGATCCATCGCGAGGAGGTGTGAGTGAGAAGTGAGAGGAGGGGATCCTTATATAGGGGAGGGGCAGCCCAAGGGGCATGGCCGTTGGCCATGGAGGGTGCCCCCACCTCTCCCTCATTCATGTGGTGGAAGCTCCACTCACAAAAATGGCCCTTCACTTCTCCACTCAAAGTCCCCATTAAATTTCCACCAAATTTAATGCAATCTCTCTTTAAATAAAACTCCTTTTATTTATTTAGAATTTTGTCAATTACCTTAATGGACAAACATTCACATATAAACCCTTGCTAGTATTTCATTTCACATGCCAGAAACACTTTCAGCAATTTCAAACGAAACGATTCTGGTGTCTAGTGAAATAAATTCCTGCACTTTCTTTTTATTTCTCTGGCATATCATTTGCTCCGAATGGTGTCGGTATCCCTTAAGTGTGTCACCCTACGGTTCGCGAATAATGTAGACCCCTCTCCGATCAATAATCAGCAGCAGGACCTGGAGATCCGTACTAACTCCCACACATTCAATGATGACTTTTGTGATCGTGTGAACCTTATACGCATGTAACTCAATCCCTTTGTCTTGTGATACTCCCTCCGTCCGGGTTTACTAGGCTAATACGCAGTTCAAGAAAAATGTTTGACTACAAATTTAACCAACGAAATATGAATCATATGTCACAAAAATTATATCATTGGATTGATATTTAAAACCTCTTTCTAATGATATAATTTTTGTGATATATAATTTATATTTCGTTGGTCAAATTTGTAGTCAAACATATTTCTTGGACTACGTGTTAGCCCAATAAACCTGGACGGAGGGAGTATATTACATGTCCGATATTCGATCATCGGTATCCCCATACCTAGTTTGATCTCGTTACCGACATGTACTCTTTTATCATTCCCGTGATATAACATTTTAGTGATCAAATCACTTGCTTACAAGCTAACTAATGTGATATCACCGAGAGGGTCCAGAGTATATCCATCCGTCATCGGGATAGACAAATTCCACTCTTGATCCATGAGCCTCAACATAACACCTTCATAGCACCGAACCCATCTCTATAATCACCCTGTTACGGTGTGATGTTTGATGTTATCAAGATATGTAGGGTTCGCAACATAGAAAACAAAAAATTTCCTACGATGGGAACAACTATGTACCAAGATCTATCTACTAGATACAAACAACGGGCGGATGTATATCCGTAGAGAACATACCCTTGAAGACCGACAAAGCTTAACGAGTCCAAACTCGTGGTTGATGTAGACGATCTCTTGCCGATCTCAAGATCGAGAGGAAGTCCTAGCGCCGCAAAACAGTAGCGCATCCGTGCTCGCACACACGTTAGAGGCACCGAGCAACCTCCGCCTCCTTTCTCCAGCGATGCAGCGAAAGCACAACTCTTTCTTGCCGAATAGCCACCGGGAACATGTATCTCGCTAGTCCGAGACCATGGGGGATAAATTCTAGAGGGGGAGAGAGATCCTTCACGAGGAGGTGTGAGTGAGAAGTGAGAGGAGGGGCTCCTTATATAGGGAAGGGGGGCAGCCCAAGGGGGCATGGCCGCCGACCATGGAGGGTGCCCCCACCTCTCCCTCATTCATGTGGGTGGACACTCCACTCACAAAATGGCCCTTCAATTTTCTCCACTCAAAAACCCACTCAAATTCCCATTAAATTTCCACCAAATTTAATGCAAACTCTCATTAAATAAAACTCTTTTATTTTATTCAGAATTTTGTCAATTACTTTAATGACAAACATTCACAAATAACCCCTTGCTAGAATTATATTTCACATGCATAACCACTTTATGAAATTTTACCCGAAAACCTGTTTCGGTATCTAGTGAAATAAATTCCTGCGCTTGTTATTCTCTTCGGCATGAAACTTTTGCTCCAAATGGATGTCGGTGTCTCTTAAGTGTGTCACCCTACGGTTCACGAATAATGCGGACATGATCAAGACCCCTCTCGGGTCAATAATCAGAAGCGGGATCTGGAGACCCATACTGACTCCCACACATTCAGCGATGACTTTCTTGTGATCGTCGGAACCTTTTACGCTAGTATCTTAATCCTTTTGTTTCACGATATATTACATGTCCGAGATTCGATCATCGGTATCTCCATACCTAGTTTGATCTCGTTACTGACATGTACTCTTTTCTCGTTCCCGTGATATAACATTCTAGTGATCAAATCACTTGCTTGCAAGCTAATCAATGTGATATCACCGAAAGGGCCCAGAGCATATCTATCCGTCATCGGGATGAACAAATTCCACTCTCGATCCATGGGCCTCAACATAACACTTTATTAGTTCTGAATCCATCTTTATAATCACCCTGTTACGGTGTGACGTTTGATGTTATCAAGAAACTCTTCCGGTGTTAGTGATTGACATGATCTCATGGTCTAAGGATTAGGATCACTTCGTAAGTTGTTATAGCAATATAAACTCAATGACTTTGATCGTAATGCTATACTTCGGATGAATGTTCATCACACCATTACACTAATGTTGTGATCCTGTTATTAACAACATCCAATGTCCATGATCAGGAAACCTTGATCATCTTGTTAATCAACGAGCTAGTTTATTAGAGAGGGATGACTAGAAACTTTCTGTTTGTTTATTAAACACACATGTATTAATGTTTCCGTATTAATACAATTATAGCATGCAAAATTGTCACATCCCAAGATTTTCCAAATCTTGTTATGTGAAAAATAATTGAATAAAATAAAACTTTGTTGATTTTCAGGGTGAGAAGAAACTTTTTGAATCCAATTGGGAACTTTCAAAAAACCTATTTGATCAAACAAATCCTAAAGGGATTTACAAAGATAAACAATTAATAAAGAAAATTTTAAATAAATAGAAAAACTATTTTGGGATCTTTTAATAAAAGACTTGGTTTTCAAAAGAAAAGGAGGATTTATAAATAAAGATTATTTTATAGAGCCAAATTAAACCTTGGCCAATATTTTGAAATAAAATGTTTTGTTTTGATTAAGAATAGTAAAGGTTTATTTAAATAAAATAATAAGGATTTAATATCCAATTTTATTTAAGTAAAGGCTTTTCCCATTTTTAATAAACACTAAAACTTATTTATTTATTTTAAATAAGTTTTCCAAGTATATTATATTCTCAAATAAAACCTACTGAAGTGTTTTGGTTTTATTTTAGATTTCAAAATAAATATTTAAATAAAACCAATCCTATTTGATTTAATAACTAAGGTCCATTTTATTTAATTATTAATGGAATCTAAAATAAAAAAATGTTATTTTTTTTAAAACAAGTTTTCCAAGTATCTTCTATTTTCAAATAAAACCTACTGATTTGGTTTTGAAAATATTTAGATTTCAAATGGAGTTTTTAAATAAATTAAAACCCATTTGATTTATTAACTAAGTGTCCATTTTATTTAATTATAAATGGACTCTAAAATAAAAATATTATTTTATTTTGGATTTTGGTTTATGTTGTTAAACAGAACCAAATTCAATTGCAAAGTGTGTTGAATGTTTGAATGTGATTTGAATGTATGAATGTTGTTTAAAATTTCAAAAGAGAAATTGAAATTGGAAAAAGAAAAAGATTCAGACAGAAAAAAATATGAGAACGGACTGACCCAACCCAACCTGGCCCATTAAGCCCAGCAGCCCATTTCCCTCGCCCCTGAAACGTTTTCTTTACGGCAAAAGCAAACCACTAGGTCACTGACTTGTGGACCCCAACTCCCTCTCTCACTCCACTGACGAAACGGCCCCACACTCGAGCCTTCTTCCTCACCCGCGACGACCTCTTCTTCCTCCCCTCGACACCGTTTCTGACTGAAATTCCGCAGCTTAAATTCGCCTTAACGCGGCCACCATTACTCGCTTTGATCACGCAAGCTTAAACGCTCATGCCTCCTCTCCATTTCCCCTCTGTCACCCCACATTAGCATGCCCCCAGGCCGCCCTGATTCCTCTCCGAACCTCACTGCCACCGACGAACTTTTCCCTCGATTCCGGCCGTGTCCTGCCACCCCTCGCCTCCTTGACCACACTCGCATACTCCCTAAGCCCTGGCGCACCTTTTCGCATCGCCAGCTCACCCGCGCGAGCTCTGCAAGCTCGACAACGTCACCCCGAGTCAGCGCCGCCGTCTGTCTCCAACTGCGGCGACGTCTCCCAGGTAAACCAGACCTCCCCTCTCTTCCCCGTGGACGCGATAATGATCGCCATGCTCCTGCGAACCTAACGGTGCCTACCGTTTGTCCTAGGGTGCCCTCCATCCTCGCCCTCGATGATCTCCAGAGCATGCCCGCCGCCGTGTGGACTCCGGTGAGCAATCCACGTCGGACCAGAGCGCCCCTCGACAAACGAACCACACGTTGAGAATCAGCACGACGCCACGAACACTGTGAGTATCTCCCTAGCCACCCTTGCTTCCTGTATCGCCGGTGCCGCCACCGTCTGGCCGCTCCACCGCTAGCAGCCACCGCAGCGCCGCCCATCTATGGCCGGCACGATGTACACCGTAGGATCTTGATCCGACGCTCACGATAGATCCTTAGCCGAAGGGGTACGCGTCCATCTGTGCCGCACGTTTTCAGTTAGATCCAACGCACCCCGTAGCCGATCCGAGCGAACCGTTATTGTCCAATCAGAAACTGCCACGTGGACTGGAATTGATTTAAAACAGATTTTTGATCTGATTAGAATGCAAATTTGTAATTGGTATAACTTTTGATCCACACGTCCAAAAATTAAAAATTTTATATCAATGGAATCAGTGGAGCAAGCCCTAGCCAACCATGCCATTTGTTTAGTAAAAAGCTTCTGGAAAAATGTTTGTTTTTGCAGAAACATTTGTATGCTTGTTTAGATTGTAAAAATTGTTCAAAAATGATTTTGGGGTTAAAATCTTTGGCAAATGGTGGGATTTGAACCTACTGACCATAGGAAACACTTTGTGGTTTCAAAAATGTATTTGGTGAAACAAAAGAATGATTTCTTTGATTTAAAACCATTTCTAGTCAAATAAAAATATAGTTTATTTATTAAAAATGGTTTTGGAAGAAAACTTTTGGGAAATGTTTTGTTTTAAACTCTCTGACCCTAAACACCAAGTTTTATGGTTTGAAAACATAATTAGTGAACCCTATAGATTAATGCCTTAGTAAAAATATTTCTACACCACATAAAATGATACTTTGTTTTGCAATGGTTTATGAAGTGAAACCTTTTGCAAATGACTTTGCCACTTTACAAAATGACCAATAGGTGTTTTCAAAATGTTTATGACCCATTAAGAACCACTTTTCCAAATAAAACAAAGCTTGGCATGCTTGCATGCATTTGCTAGACTTCATCATTTTATGTGATGTTTTGCTTGATTGGTAGATTGAGATTGTGCCTTGCTTGATTGATTTGTAGTGACTTGAAGAAGTGTGATTGTTGCAAGGACAAGGAGTGAACTTATACTCTACCAAAAAGGCAAGTGATGCTCATACTTTTTGTCCCATTACTTTCACAATGCATTAGTGATTTTTTTTTCTAAATAAAACTTGCATGGAATTTTGCTAAGTATAAACCTTGCTATAGGAAAACCTAGTAGATGAAACCTTAGTAGGAATTTTCCTAAGTTAAGATTCCTACTACTATCATGCTTAGCTTAGCTAATAGAAAACAAGGGTGGAAATATATTCACACTATGGAAAAATTTCTAAGTCTGAGGACTTGTGTTTTTGTTTAATAAAACAACTAAGTTAATGAATCACCTGGGTGGAATGGTAATTGCTTGGTGGATTTTGGTTGAGTGGTTCACAAGGCCCATGTCTATGGTTTACCTTGTGTATCTCACTTGTGGATGGCCACCCAGGAACAAAGAGATTTGAGATGTCAAATGTTGAGAAGCTTCAAGTGCAGCCACTTGGCATTATGGGCTCTGCCTGGATCATATAGGTTGCAAGAACTTAGCCATATGGACAGTTGGTGGTAGAGTTTGATAGGTTGGAGCACGTCCATTTTGGTCTAAGGGAAGGCTTCTGAAAGATCTTGTCTTGGGAAACCAAGTCTTGTGGGGAAAGTGCACCACCTCTGCAGAGTGAAAAATCTAAGTACTTAGCCATGTCCCTGGTAAAGGACAATTTGAGCATCAATACATGGAAGCAATCAAGAATCTCATCATTCAAATTTCTAAGTTAAAAACTTGTGGTTGAACAAGGTTAAAGGATCTTCAATCTTTGATTGAGAAAAATGATTTTGTCAAGCAAAAACTTAGTGTTTTCAAATGTTAAGGAAAAATCTATTTTGAGCAATGCAAGCCTCAACTCCACTTAGCCAAATGCATATAGATGATAGACTCCACTATACTACCATAGTATCACTTGCCAATACAATTCAAATGTATTGACCCTTTGTGGCTGTAACTTGTGATGTTGCAGGTTTGATTGATTTAGTGAAGTGTGTTGATTAGGATTACAAAGTCTACAACCAACATGTCTGCCTGTGGCACTTTTAATATGAAGGACACCATGTTTATAGATATTCTGCTGCAATGTAATGTATTAGCCAAATGAGCTATGTAAGATGTAATAAATTATGTTATTCCTGGTTATAAAGTTGTATTATGACCTTTGTTTCTTGATATTACATCTTAACTGTGGATGCTAGCTATTGATCCAGGGACTAGCATTGTAAACACAGGGGACTCTACCTTATTTAAAGGTTGGGACCCTTATAGATGGTATCAGAGCATTGTGTTGCCTGTAGGATTTGTAAACCTAGGATTGGATAAAGACCCTTAGAAAAATAGGAGTTGTATTTGTTCCAAAACTTATTTACAAAAATCTTGTAAACTCTCTCCTCAACCATTTTGGTTTCAACACTACATCTCTTCTACTTCAACTTGATGGAAAAACCTACCCCATGGCCAAAGACTTCACCATGTGCAAAGGACTTCATCAACTCTAATGACTTCAACTTCTTCAACTCTAATGACTTCAACATCTTCAGCATATTCACCAAAGAACTTCAACCATGGTTGTCACTAAGGACAAGTGAGACAAGAAATCTTTCTTAAGATTTGGAGACTAAGGAAACACAATTTAGAAAGAGGCATCATCAACTTTGAAGTATTTGTGACCAAAAGTTTTCCTCAAGGAACCATGATCTCATGCATGAAGAATCAACCAAGAAGGATGGAAAGATCACAAGTGAACCATATAGATGGACCACCATATTTTAGTTAAGTCAAACACACCAACTTATGTGGTGTAACAAAAATATTTTGGTTGCCTAAAAATGTGCTTGAACTTTGTTGTTTGAGTGGAATGTTTGTTTGTGATTGCTTGCACAATGCTTGTGTGAATTGTGATGTGTGTGATTAGAACCCTTACTTAGAAATATTTTGTCTATTCCAATCCCCATTCAACCCAAACAGATGACTACTCCAAGAGACTTCAACTCCAAGGATGGTGACACCAACAACAACCAAGAGGACAACATGAGAGAACTCATAGAAACCCAAAACCAGTTGAGCCAAGAGACAACTCAGCTTTTAGCCAACAACAATGGACTAGACCCAGCCATACAAAGGATTTTGAAACTTCAATCCCAATTGTTGCAAGGATTGGTTACTCGAATGATCAACATGAGAGAAAACTTTTCCCAAAGAGCTAATGACAACAAGGATGACAAAGATGTTATTCTAGAAGGAACCCAAGCTAGCAATACTTGTGGAGACAAGGATCATGCATCCAAGGAGCATGAAGACCAATGCCCCAAGAAGAGAGAAAGATTTCCCACCTCTGAGGTGAGGTATGAAGAACATGAACTAGAAGAACTCCTAGCTTTGGAGAGACCCAAAAAGAAGAAGAAGGACATAAGCCAGTTGCAATGTTACAATTGCAAAGAGAAGGGACACTATGCCAGTGATTGCCCAGAAAAGAAGAAGAACCAAGGAAACAAACAAGAGGAAAAGATACCAAAGGAAAAGAAAGATATTAGCCAAGTGTGGTGCAACAACTGCAAAGAGCTAGGACATTATGCAAGCAGCTGTCCAGAAAAGATGAAACACAAGATAAACAAACCTATGAGAGATCTCAGCCTTGTCACATGTTTCAAATGCAAGGAGCTAGGCCACTATGCAAACTTCTGTCCAGGAAAGTTACATCAAGATCCCAAGAAAGCCAATATGTAAAATAGTTGGAAAAATTTTAAGGGTGGTAGTACCCTAGTTGTTTTGAGCCTACTTGTAACCCCTAGCCTCCCAAATCTCGGGACGAGATTTATTTTAAGGGTGGTAGCCTGTCACATCCCAAGATTTTCCAAATCTTGTTATGTGAAAAATAATTGAATAAAATAAAACTTTGTTGATTTTAAGGGTGAGAAGAAACTTTTTGAATCCAATTGGGAACTTTCAAAAAACCTATTTGATCAAACAAATCCTAAAGGGATTTACAAAGATAAACAATTAATAAAGAAAATTTTAAATAAATAGAAAAACTATTTTGGGATCTTTTAATAAAAGACTTGGTTTTCAAAAGAAAAAGAGGATTTATAAATAAAGATTATTTTATAGAGCCAAATTAAACCTTGGCCAATATTTTGAAATAAAATGTTTTGTTTTGATTAAAAATAGTAAAGGTTTATGTAAATAAAATAATAAGGATTTAATATCCAATTTTATTTAACTAAAGGCTTTTCCCATTTTTAATAAACACTAAAACTTATTTATTTATTTTAAATAAATTTTCCAAGTATTTTATATTCTCAAATAAAACCTACTGAAGTGTTTTGGTTTTATTTTAGATTTCAAAATAAAGATTTAAATAAAACCAATCCTATTTGATTTAATAACTAAGGTCCATTTTATTTAATTATTAATGGAATCTAAAATAAAAAATGTTATTTTTTTTAAAACAAGTTTTCCAAGTATCTTCTATTTTCAAATAAAACCTACTGATTTGGTTTTGAAAATATTTAGATTTCAAATGGAGTTTTTAAATAAATTAAAACCCATTTGATTTATTAACTAAGTGTCCATTTTATTTAATTATAAATGGACTCTAAAATAAAAATATTATTTTATTTTGGATTTTGGTTTATGTTGTTAAACAGAACCAAATTCAATTGCAAAGTGTGTTGAATGTTTGAATGTGATTTGAATTTATGAATGTTGTTTGAAATTTCAAAACAGAAATTGAAATTGGAAAAAGAAAAAGATTCAGACAGAAAAAAATATGAGAACGGACTAACCCAACCCAACCTGGCCCATTAAGCCCAGCAGCCCATTTCCCTCGCCCCTGAAACGTTTTCTTTACCGCAAAAGCAAACCACTAGGTCACTGACTTGTGGACCCCAACTCCCTCTCTCACTCCACTGACGAAACGGCCCCACACCCGAGCCTTCTTCCTCACCCGCGACGACCTCTTCTTCCTCCCCTCGACACCGTTTCTGACTGAAATTCCGCGGCTTAAATTCGCCTTAACGCGGCCACCATTACTCGCTTTGATCACGCAAGCTTAAACGCTCATGCCTCCTCTCCATTTCCCCTCTGTCACCCCACATTAGCACGCCCCAGGCCGCCCTGATTCCTCTCCGAACCTCACTGCCACCGAAGAACTTTTCCCTCGATTCCGGCCGTGTCCTGCCACCCCTCGCCTCCTTGACCACACTCGCATACTCCCCAAGCCCTGGCGCACCTTTTCGCATCGCCAGCTCACCCGCGCGAGCTCTGCAAGCTCGATAGCGTCACCCCGAGCCAGCGCTGCCGTCTGTCTCCAACTGCGGTGACGTCTCCCAGGTAAACCAGACCTCCCCTCTCTTCCCCGTGGACGCGATAATGATCGCCATGCTCCTGCGAACCTAACGGTGCCTACCGTTTGTCCTAGGGTGCCCTCCATCCTCGCCCTCGATGATCTCCAGAGCACGCCCACCGCCGTGTGGACTCCGGTGAGCAATCCACGTCGGACCAGAGCGCCCCTTGACAAACGAACCACACATTGAGAATCAGCACGACGCCACGAACACTGTGAGTATCTCCCCAGCCACCCTTGCTTCCTGTATCGCCAGCGTCGCCACCGTCTGGCCGCTCCGCCGCTAGCAGCCACCGCAGCGCCGCCCATCTATGGCTGGCACGCTGTACACCGTAGGATCTTAATCCGACGCTCACGATAGATCCTTAGCCGAAGGGGTACGCGTCCATCTGTGCCGCACGTTTTCAGTTAGATCCAACGCACCCCGTCGCCGATCCGAGCGAACCGTTATTGTCCAATCAGAAACTGCCACGTGGACTGGAATTGATTTAAAACAGATTTTTGATCTGATTAGAATGCAAATTTGTAATTGGTATAACTTTTGATCCACACGTCCAAAAATTACAAATTTTATATCAATGGAATCAGTGGAGCAAGCCCTAGCCAACCATGCCATTTGTTTAGTAAAAAGCTTCTGGAAAAATGTTTGTTTTTGCAGAAACATTTGTATGCTTGTTTAGATTGTAAAAATTGTTCAAAAATGATTTTGGGGTTAAAATCTTTGGCAAATGGTGGGATTTGAACCTACTGACCATAGGAAACACTTTGTGGTTTCAAAAATGTATTTGGTGAAACAAAAGAATGATTTCTTTGATTTAAAACCATTTCTAGTCAAATAAAAATATAGTTTATTTATTAAAAATGGTTTTGGAAGAAAACTTTTGGGAAATGTTTTGTTTTAAACTCTCTGACCCTAAACACCAAGTTTTATGGTTTGAAAACATAATTAGTGAACCCTATAGATTAATGCCTTAGTAAAAATATTTCTACACCACATAAAATGATACTTTGTTTTGAAAATGGTTTATGAAGTGAAACCTTTTGCAAATGACTTTTCCACTTTACAAAATGACCAATAGGTGTTTTCAAAATGTTTATGACCCATTAAGAACCACTTTTCCAAATAAAACAAAGCTTGGCATGCTTGCATGCATTTCCTAGACTTCATCATTTTATGTGATGTTTTGCTTGATTGGTAGATTGAGATTGTGCCTTGCTTGATTGATTTGTAGTGACTTGAAGAAGTGTGATTGTTGCAAGGACAAGGAGTGAACTTATACTCTACCAAAACGGCAAGTGATGCTCATACTTTTTGTCCCATTACTTTCACAATGCATTAGTGATTTTTTTTCTAAATAAAACTTGCATGGAATTTTTCTAAGTATAAACCTTGCTATAGGAAAACCTAGTAGATGAAACCTTAGTAGGAATTTTCCTAAGTTAAGATTCCTACTACTATCATGCTTAGCTTAGCTAATAGAAAACAAGGGTGGAAATATATTCACACTATGGAAAAATTTCTAAGTCTGAGGACTTGTGTTTTTGTTTAATAAAACAACTAAGTTAATGAATCACCTGGGTGGAATGGTAATTGCTTGGTGGATTTTGGTTGAGTGGTTCACAAGGCCCATGTCTATGGTTTACCTTGTGTATCTCACTTGTGGATGGCCACCCAGGAACAAAGAGATTTGAGATGTCAAATGTTGAGAAGCTTCAAGTGCAGCCACTTGGCATTATGGGCTCTGCCTGGATCATATAGGTTGCAAGAACTTAGCCATATGGACAGTTGGTGGTAGAGTTTGATAGGTTGGAGCACGTCCATTTTGGTCTAAGGGAAGGCTTCTGAAAGATCTTGTCTTGGGAAACCAAGTCTTGTGGGGAAAGTGCACCACCTCTGCAGAGTGAAAAATCTAAGTACTTAGCCATGTCCCTGGTAAAGGACAATTTGAGCATCAAGACATGGAAGCAATCAAGAATATCATCATTCAAATTTCTAAGTTAAAAACTTGTGGTTGAACAAGGTTAAATTATCTTCAATCTTTGATTGAGAAAAATGATTTTGTCAAGCAAAAACTTAGTGTTTTCAAATGTTAAGGAAAAATCTATTTTGAGCAATGCAAGCCTCAACTCCACTTAGCCAAATGCATATAGATGATAGACTCCACTATACTACCATAGTATCACTTGCCAATACAATTCAAAAGTATTGACCCTTTGTGGCTGTAACTTGTGATGTTGCAGGTTTGATTGATTTAGTGAAGTGTGTTGATTAGGATTACAAAGTCTACAACCAACATGTCTGCCTGTGGCACTTTGAAGATGAAGGACCCCATGTTTATAGATATTCTGCTGCAATGTAATGTATTAGCCAAATGAGCTATGTAAGATGTAATAAATTATGTTATTCCTGGTTATAAAGTTGTATTATGACCTTTGTTTCTTGATATTACATCTTAACTGTGGATGCTAGCTATTGATCCAGGGACTAGCATTGTAAACACAGGGGACTCTACCTTATTTAAAGGTTGGGACCCTTACAAAAATAAAAATTTATCATAAACAAGGAATACGATAATAACCACTTTATTATTGCCTCTCGGGAATATTCCCTTCAGTCTCCCACTTGCACTAGAGACAATAATCTAGTTTGAAAACTTTGTGTATTGAACACCTATGGCTTTCTGGTGTTCCATATACGCAATTGCAAGTGGTTAACATAATCTACGGATCTGACGCTTCAGGTCCGTGTGTATTTGCATGTCTTTGCGTCTTCACGCATCACTCTTTCGCCAATGAGATGGCATTGTATAAAGTTGGTCTTTCGGTGAGACCTTTAGTTCCTTGGGGTTAAATCATGTCGATACTATTGTCACACAATATATCTTTAGTGTTAGCCCGTTGCGAACCACACCTTAGTTTGATAACAAACTTCTTGACACAAATTCCCTCCTTTGGTGCTACTATAGCAGTCATATACTTAGCCTTTTGTTGTAGTATTCGTCACAATGTCTTAACTTTGGAACTCTTCCAAATCCATCATGGAAACTTTCGTTCCATTTCATTGTGCCACCCATAGTTTAAATTGAGATAAACTTAATTTGTATCTTGTGACAAAACTAGTATCAATGAAACACTTTACAATGAACTATTTGTAATTGTTTGTCACCTCTACACAAATATATTCTTAGTTCTTTCAAAAAGATCATAAGAATATCCTCACTATCGTCCAATGATCATTTTATGATTCATTCTGGTATATGCTCATAACACTTAGAGCATAGGACATATCTGGATGTGTACATATCATGGTATGATTGATCAAAACATTCTCGTGATTTCACTCATCAAGTGTCAAAGCACTTGAATATTGTTTCACTTATCAAGTGTCGATACACTTGAATCTTGATTCAATTCCTTTCCATGCAACAATAACTGTTTCTTGTCGTTTCTATATTGAACTCCTTCAATATCTCATATATGTATGTTTGGCACAACCATATTGGCGTCACAGTCTATCCACTATAGACATTCACGCTAAATATTCGGGTTTTGCCTAAGTATTTCATCGAAATGAAATTCTTAACCTTTGTCAATAAAAGATACATCATTTCTAATCAACAAGATGTCCTCCACATAATGTATTAGAAATATGTCTTAGCGCTCCCACTTAATTTCTTGCAAATGCAAGCATCTTCATCGTCTCCTGATGAAAACTCTTTTTCATCACGGTGAAGATTCCAACTCCGCGATGCTTACTTTAACCATTGAAGTTTGCATGCCCTTTTTAGCATCCTTTGAATTAACAAAACCCTTTGGATCGTGTCATGTACACGTCCTAGGTAACCATTCTATTAGAATAACTTTGTTTTGTTTATTCATCTACCATATACCAAATTATATGTAGTGGTTGCTACTTTAATCCGTCCAGACTAAATATCGCTATGAAAGATCAAATCTTGTCATAGTCAACTCCTTGAACATTGTCGTAAAATACTTTATGACATGTCGACTATTTCATAGATGTGAAACATCCATGTCTGTTTCTTTATAGATCCAAATACGACCGATAGGTTTTTACACCTTTCCGGAGGGTCTTCCAAGTTCAAAACTTGATTTCTCGTGTATGGAACTATCACGGATTTTATGGCTTCAAGCCATTTGACGGAGTTAGGGCCCATCATCGCTTCTTTGCATATAGTCGGTTCATCATTGTCAAACAATAATGATTTACTCTCAAATCTTAGTATTTGATTGTTTATTCGACTGACTTGGTTCAATAAGAACTTAGATCTCCGTGACCACAACCTTTGAGGCACGTGAGCCATGAGCATTTTGGCTGCCTCTGAAACATTTTCCGGCACTACGCAACTCATCACATATAGCTAAGGTTCGATAACCTTATCAAAGTTCTATTGTCCTCCCACTTAACTTTTGCGAAAAATTCCTTTTTCAAGAAACTTCACATTTCAAGCGACAAACCCTTTTGTCCTTGGTGTTATGGAGGAATAACCAATTGTTATTCGAAATAACCTACAAAGACATGCTCATCCGACTTCCTTTGTAAACATCTTACTTATGTTTAGCATACCAAAATTTAAGAAATGACAACTTGGATTTTACCCCAAACCATAACTCATATAGTGTCATTTCAACGGATCAAGATGGAGCTCTTTTCAGTGTAAAAGCGGAAGTCTCTAAAGCTTTAATCTTTTAAAACATAATGGCAGTTTTATAAATAACACCTTTGATCCAACCATGTCAAACAAGGTTTCATTACAAATCTCAAACACTCCATACTCCTATGGTGTTTCGGGAGATGTAAATCAAGGTGTTTTGCTAAACTTGCAACTAAAATATAAATCCCTTTATGATAAAATCATAATTCATTTATTTTCTTGTTACACTTGTAACTCAAACAAATCCCTTATGATAAAATCATAAACCATTTATTTTCTTGTTACAATGATTTTCCACTTCATCTTGAAAGTCTTTGAACGTTTTCAAATATTTCATACTTCTTTATCATTAAGTGAACATTCACTCAAAATTCCGGAGAAAGCATATGAAGTTGAAACCCATCGCTTACGACTACACATAATGGACTACATACATCAATATGTATAAATTCCAATAATTTAGTCGTTCGTTCTTCTTTGGCCTTTGAACGAAGTTTTAATTATCCCGAGGAAAGTCTCACAAGCGTCACTTGATCAAATCAAAGACTCCAAAAATCCATGAATATGGAGATTCTTCATGTTTTCTTTCCAATATAATTTAAACAACAATGTCACTTCGTAAGTGATCTTTCAATCATTTGTCTTGCGACATTTTAGCATTAGGTTTTATGGATGTGATTTCTCCAACTAGATTTGTAAATCATCCATCTTATATGGAATACGGTAATTATTTGAACAACCTTTGTTCTCATAATACCTGATTTAAATAACAATTATTAAAACAAATCTTGAAGTCAAGCTTTGATGTCAACAAGAAATACAAACAACGGTTTGTTTGTTTTCGATGAACATCATCACATATTCTCTTGCTAGTTACTTAGGCCATTGTGGTTCATGAATTGCGTCGTTTCGTATGAAATTTCATGCCAACCAATTCGGTATCCAATACCCAAGAACCACATTGTTTAACAAGCAAAGAGTACAACCATAACATGTATATCATCTATATACCTAAATTGGATATTTCCAATCTTTTCTTTTTTGCCAAATATATTTTATAGATTCTCTTTTAGCATTTCCTTTTCCTTTTTAAAAGAATCTATCAACATCAAAAGTGGTGCCATATACATGACACATAGTCCAAAGCGTGTATATTCAAATAATAATTCCTTTGGACTTGCACTTTGAAGTAGATCACCATCATCAAAATGATCGGTATTCTTTCAAATGCATTCTTTAGTAATCTTTTAGTGTAGTAAACGTTTTACATACATATTCTATTCACCCTTATCATGACGACTTTCATGATCAAGCTACTATAGCTTATAAAGGCGAATCTTGAGTATAACGTTACTTTCCAAAAACCTTTTGGATGATTAGGATGTCTAGCATCTCCAACCTTCGTAAATTCTCATCCAATATGAGAACATATATTATACTTTATCATATTACAACTAAAACATTGTTTCAGATATCGTTATATCTGCCACACATGATAGTTTCTGAAACAATTCTTTCAGCTCCTAGATAAACTTGATATTAAAACAATCAAGAATCATGGAGGCAAACATGATACTTAAGATACTAACACTGGAATAGTTACTCTCGATTTAATACCAATTATTAAATTTCACGGAGTAAACAGAGTTTGCTGAAAGTTTACAATAGGACTTTAAACTTTAGATTGACACTCAACACAATACGATACCAGTTCATAAAGTAAATATCCAGAATTCTATAGTTCTATTATCTCAATTACAACTAAGCATAAAGTGGTGAACGAATGCCAATGACTACAACAAATTATGCAAATTCACTTTGATTTAATTTATGATAAATTGAGTTCTACTAATCCAAATTAGAAATGAACTCCCACTCAAAAACGACATCCCTCGTGCCTTTTTGGTGATTACATGAACCAAATCCACTACACCAAGTCCGATCATCACGTGAGTCGGCGTAGCTTCAAAGGCGAGCATCCATATGGTCATCATATCAAAACATATGACTCATGCTTAACCTTTCAGTCCGTGTTCTGAGGCCATGTTTGTACATGCTAGGCTCGCCAAGTAAGAACCTTAGTATTCGCGTGTGTAACTGTCTTACACCCGAGATATGCTCGTGGATTCAAGTACACCCGATCATCACGTGATGTCTTGAAGCGACGATACATTGTCAGTGCATACTTAAGAAAGAACACATTTTTATCTTGATATCTAAATGAGGGATCATCTTATTATGCTAATAAAACGCCAAACAAGTAATATAAGATGCAATAAAACTTCACATGTTTGTAAGTTAAATGATATGGTTCCCACATATGATCTCCATCATGTGCACCGTGATATGATCACTATCATACCTTTATGTGTAAGGCCAAGGTCTATGGAACTTACACGCTATGTGTGTTGTAAGAGTATCATCTCATACTTCTACTTACAACATCACCATATCATAACACTAGCCCAGCAACAATCTAAACTAGACGCCTCTGATTTATCCATTGCAAGTTTTACGTGGCTTAGGGCTTTCGAAGATAGAACCGTTCTTACCTACGAACATGAACCACAACGAGGATAACCAAATTGTTGACAACTCGTTGCAAATTAGATATTGACTATAGTAGGAGAGACAGACACCCGCTAGCCACTTATGCAAAACTAGTTGCATGTCAAGCGTGGAACAGGTCTCATGTGCGAGGACATGTAAAGTTTGTCTGGGCCGCTTCATCCCACTATGCCCCCAGTATCCAAAGTACAACTAAGAAGCAATAAAATGATCATCATCACCCACATACTCATATGTGTACTACCCGTGCAAAATATCTACGCATAGATCCGGCTCTGATACCACTGTAGGGTTCGCAGCATAGAAAACAAAAAATTTCCTACAATGGGAACAACTATGTACCAAGATCTATCTACTAGATACAAACAACGGGCGGATGTATATCCGTAGAGAACATACCCTTGAAGACCGACAAAGCTTAACGAGTCCAAACTCGTGGTTGATGTAGACGATCTCTTGCCGATCTCAAGATCGAGAGGAAGTCCTAGCGCCGCAAAACAGCAGCGCATCCGTGCTCGCACACACGTTCGAGGCACCGAGCAACCTCCGCCTCCTTTCTCCAGCGATGCAGCGAAAGCACAACTCTTTCTTGCCGAATAGCCACCGGGAACATGTATCTCGCTAGTCCGAGACCATGGGGGATAAATTCTAGAGGGGGAGAGAGATCCTTCACGAGGAGGTGTGAGTGAGAAGTGAGAGGAGGGGCTCCTTATATAGGGGAGGGGCAGCCCAAGGGGGCATGGCCGCCGGCCATGGAGGGTGCCCCCACCTCTCCCTCATTCATGTGGGTGGACACTCCACTCACAAAATGGCCCTTCAATTTTCTCCACTCAAAAACCCACTCAAATTCCCATTAAATTTCCACCAAATTTAATGCAAACTCTCATTAAATAAAACTCTTTTATTTTATTCAGAATTTTGTCAATTAATTTAATGAAAAACATTCACAAATAACCCCTTGCTAGAATTCTATTTCACATGCATAACCACTTTATGCAATTTTACCCGAAAACCTGTTTCGGTATCTAGTGAAATAAATTCCTGCGCTTGTTATTCTGTTCGGCATGAAACTTTTGCTCCAAATGCATGTCGGTGTCTCTTAAGTGTGTCACCCTACGGTTCGCGAATAATGCGGACATGATCGACACCCCTCTCAGATCAATAATCAGAAGCGGGATCTAGAGACCCATACTGACTCCCACACATTCAACGATGACTTTCTTGTGATCGTCGGAACCTTTTACGCTAGTATCTTAATCCTTTTGTTTCGCGATATATTACATGTCCGAGATTCGATCATCGGTATCTCCATACCTAGTTTGATCTCGTTATCGACATGTACTCTTTTCTCGTTCCCGTGATATAACATTCTAGTGATCAAATCACTTGCTTGCAAGCTAATCAATGTGATATCACCGAGAGGGCCCAGAGCATATCTATCCGTCATCGGGATGAACAAATTCCACTCTCGATCCATGGGCCTCAACATAACACTTTATTAGTTCTGAATCCATCTTTATAATCACCCTGTTATGGTGTGACGTTTGATGTTATCAAGAAACTCTTCCGGTGTTAGTGATTGACATGATCTCATGGTCTAAGGATTAGGATCACTTCGTAAGTTGTTATAGCAATATAAACTCAATGACTTTGATCGTAATGTTATACTTCGGATGAATGTTTATCACACCATTACACTAATGTTGTGATCCCGTTATTAACAACATCCAATGTCCATGATCAGGAAACCTTGATCATCTTGTTAATCAACGAGCTAGTTTATGAGAGGGGCATAACTAGGAACTTTCTGTTTGTTTATTAAACACACATGTATTAACGTTTCCGTATTAATACAATTATAGCATGCAAAATAAACATTTATCATAAACAAGGAATACGATAATAACCAATTTATTATTGCCTCTCGGGCATATTCCGTTCAAGATACTCTTCGGGTGTTAGTGATTGACATGATCCCATGGTCTAAGGACTAAGATTACTTCGTATGATGTTATAGAAATATAAACACAATGACCTTGATTGTAATGCTATACTTCAGATGAATGTTCATCACATCATTCCAACAATGTTATGACCTCGTTATTAACATAATCCAATGTCCATGATCAGGAAATCTTTGATCACCTTGTTAATCAACGAGCTAGTTTATAAGAGAGGCATAACTAGAAACTTTCTTTTTGTTTATTAAACACACATCTATTAATATTTCCGTATTAATTCAATTGTAGCTTGCAAAATAAACATTTATCATAAATAAGGAATACGATAATAACCACTTTATTATTGCCTCTCGGGCATATTCCCTTCACTTTCAAGATTCTATTTCCCCTTGGGACTATCAAGCTGAACAGTTCGTGGGGATATAAGAATATCACACTTAGAAGACACACAACCGTCATGCCTGCTTCTCCGTGGAACCGCACAATTAGGACAAACATACAAAACACATTGACAAAAATGGATAGACAATTCCTTGCGAGTAGTGATGAGACAATGCAGCCGCTGAGCAAGATGATAGAGACAATGCCGTAATGATGATTCCGGGTGAAAAACACCACCATGTCGATGGCCAAAGTGATGACAGTCAAGGCAACGCATGCCACCCCGCATAACACCCCGCAACTTCTCCAGTCGTCGGCATCCGCCACGATTTCTCCACCACCGCTGCCATCGACATCTTCAGGGTGGTTAGGGTTCTCAATATCTGCCATCTCTCACTGGCTTAGCTCAGTATCGACCATGATCTTTCTGCCAGAGTTTTTCTAAATTCGCATGTATACAAATTGATGTCACTTATTTCTGGACGAAGCGAGTTTTATATATAAATTGTGTAGCATGTTCTATATACTGTATATGAGTCAAATTCGACGTGCTAGGCCATTTTTGATTCAGGCTAGAACTTCTTCTAACTTGTACGTCTTCTATATCTACTTTCGAAGTGCAGGTATAGGAGTCGACTTCGTCGTGCTAGGCCGTTTTGGATTCAGTCGGGAAGATAGCGCGCGCAACAAACGGACATGGTATTAGAGCCGTTTTGGATTCAGTCGGGAAGATAGCGCGTGCAACAAAAGGACTATTATGATCTTGGTTATAAAAGTGGCATTAGGTATTCTAGAAGATTCCGTATGTGTGACCGACTGTGAAAGCGCTGCCAGAACATGGCGCCGGAAGGATCGTCTACACGATCTTGAGATCAGCAAGTGATCGACTATATCAACCACGAGAATCTGATCTCGTTAAACGATTGGGATCTATGAGGGTTAGTTCTTTACAAACTCGTTGCACCGATCTCGTAGATTAGATCTTGGCTTTGCCATAGATTGGATCTTGGTTTGTGTGTTCATGCGATAGAATTTTTTTGTTTTCCATGCTACGAACCCTACAGATATGCCCAACTGAATCCAAAACGTAATCTCTTCTCCTCCACCACCACCACCACACCGTTGTGATCCTAGTTTGAAAAGTCAAATCCTAGTTTGAAAGTCAAAGTCCTAGTGGAGAAAGGAAAGAAAACCTTGAGGGATAAGGTTTCCTTCTCCCTCTCCTTGCCGCTGGCCAAGAGGACTTGGGGGAGGACTCTCCCAGGGCTGGGACCCTGGTCGCCGCCCCTCCACCCATATAAGGAGGGGTGGGGGCGCCCCATAGTACCTCACCCCAAAAACCCTAGCCGTCCGCGCCTCCCTTCTCTTCTCCATATACTGCTCTAGCTTAGGCGAAGCCCTGCAGTAATCTTTTGTCCTCCACCACCACCACTACACCGTCGTGATGTTGGGATTTCGAGGAGATCTACAACCTCCGTTGTCCTGCTGGAACAAGGGAGAGGAAGGTCCTCATCAACTACTGTATGTGTCATCGACTGCGGAAGCGCTACCGGAACGTGGCGCCGGAAGGATCGTCTACACGATCTTAAGATCGATAAGTGATCGACTACATCAACCATGAGAATCTGATCTCGTTAAATGCTTTCGATCTACGAGGGTTAATTCTCTATAAACTCGTTGCACCAATCTCGTAGATTAGATCTTGGTTTTGCCATAGAGTGGATCTTTGTTTTGTGTGTTCATGCGATAGAATTTTTTTTTGTTTTCCATGCTACGGTCTAATTTTTTTGTTTTCCATGCTAGGATGACTGGTCCTAGGTTTTGGCTCCCGAATAAAAACAATCCCAACGGGATTCTCGGTTACTATAGATATCAAAAAATCCTGATTGGTTACCACGCAAATTTAAAACAAAAACTTATTAAAATTATTTTTAGGAAAGGTTACTTAATTTGAATTTTAAACTCAGACTAGACATATCCTAGTTTTCTTTGAAAAACTATAGACGTACACCATTACAAATACCTACACACACTCGTCTCTATAAACTTAGACACATACAATCTACCCCTATAAGCATCTCCGAAAGACTATCGGCAGGTGTTGAAATTGATGGAGTCACGAGCGTTTCGTTGTCAGCGGAAACGTTGCTCCGACTAAAAGAAACTTTCGGCTTTTATATGCCATGAAAGCATCAAACTTGACGTTTGATGTCTAGTTGGTTCGATGATACCACTACCCTCCAACCACAGGTTTATTCTCGTATCCAAGTTTTTAGAGCATTTCCACTCCTTGGGCATTCTTAGGCCGAAATCGGGCGCTAAATAACGCTGGCTAGATGCAACTTTTGGCCTGGGAATAGACAAATTCCCACTCACATTCCCAGGTTTCATTAAAAAAAATCGTCCAAAGTTTGTCTAAACTGAGCAAATCTTCGTACTAATTTTGATGATTGCATTATATTATAGGCGAATTCGTACATATTTTATCAAATTCGGACATATAACCGAAATCGACTTACATTAGGCTAAAGAAAATAAAATACATGGGGAAATCCTAGTTCATGCCGATGCGGCGCTAGAACATCGTGTAGTCACTGCCCATCGTTGTTGTTGATCGGCGGTTGGGAGCTGCAGCCCTGCTCGGCATCGCCACTGCTACGATGAGGGCCCCGCCCCAACCTCGTCTTCATCGGATTTGTCGAGGACAAAGAGCGGCATGATGTTGACAGCGAGCGGCGCGCTCGGTATGCTCCTGTAGGCGATGAAGACGTTCATCCTCTATCCGCTCCCAGTCTGACCTAGACTTGGCACACGCGGCGGGGTCCATTATCGGTGGGACGTCGTTTAGCGACGCGTCCTTTCCCATGTTGAGAAAGAAGTCATCCCCGACATCCGTCAATGCCCACTCCGCCCTCTTCGGCGTGCCAGGATCCTTCTTCGGCCTGACAAGGAAAAGATGGTCGCACGACGGTGATGGAGCGCGACGCTAGTTGATGATGAGCCCACGTGAATGAGCCCTTGAGCCCTTTATTCATCAGGTGTGTTGTTTTCTTCGCAACCCTTTGTCCGCGACGCCAATTGCCTAATCCAGCAACACCTTTCTCTGGAAGGCAGCCTCAAGCAGCTCCAAGATGCGTGTTTCTTCTTGTTCGATTGCGATTGTCTAACATAATATGCTCTTGTGTTCATCTTTCGTTACCCAATGCTGCAGATGAGAACAATGATACCCTCCGCAAGCTGAACACACTCTAAAAGAGTCTCGGCAATGCGGAGAAGGAGGCAAAGGATGCTGCAGAGGCCCTCCAGCGTCAGCAGAAGGAGGCTGAAGACCGTGAGCAGCAGCTCGCGGCCGTCGCGACGACATGGGAGAAAGCCATGGCTGAAAAGCTTATGGATGCTGCCAAGGCTATATCAGGTAAGCCAGTTTGTTCTACCTTTGAGTGTTCCATGCTTTATGTGTGATTCATTGTTCCTCATCCGAAGAGTTTGCTGTTTTTTTTTGCAGATGCTTCAGGTGTTACGTTTGATCATGACGCCCTGGAGCACGGGGATCCTCTGGCGGATGCTATTGCAGCGGTCGAAGATCGTTGCACCTCTGTCGTGGAGTCGCTTGACAAATCCAAGAAAGTGCTCGCCCGCTTCTACAAGGAGATCAATCCGAAGGGCGTTGCCCTTGAGGACGTCGACTCCCTCGTGGATGCTCTGGCGGATGATGCTCCCACAAAGTACAAGCAGACGCAGAAAGGGGTTGGTGCTGCGATGGGGATGGCCATGGCGATGGCGTTCGGCACTCAGCTGGATCTGCCACAGGTCACGTCTAGGATACCAACAGCGGCGGATGGCACTGAGGTAGGGTTTGCTTCCTTATCCTCCCGCTGCAAGCATTTTGAACCTAAGTTGATAGATCTTTTGGCCAACTACTCGCTGGAGCAACAGCGAGTGGCCAAGAGTAGGCAGTCTGGATCTGAAGCTGCTCCGGGTGTTGACGCTTAGGTCCCTTTGCCTTGTAGCTTGCCTAGTCTTACACTACTAGGAAAATGGTTGTTTGTGGCGCACATGGAATGGCCATCCGTGGCGCACTAGCCGTGCGCCACTAGCCTCGCGCTGCGGCTAACTCCTAGCCGTGGCGCACTGCCTAGTGCGCCACGGTTGTGTCGAGATAGGCGTAGCGCACCTGCTAGTGCACCACGGCTATGTGGGCAGGTGCGCTACGCGTTGGATCATCTGTGGCGCACGTCCCAGTGTGCCACTAAGATGCTGAGGTGCGCTTTAGACGTAGTGCGCCACAAAAGCTAGGTCATGTGCGCCACAGGTGTTTTTTTTGTTTTTTTAATTTCAGAGCCAGATTATATACAATACAGATTATATACAATATTACAGGCAGATATACACACACAGATACAAGATATACAATTATATATATACCCTATATTATTTTCTCTCTTTTGCGTATGTAACAACTTTGGGCTGAACAAGTGTCACTCTGCCACATAGTGGCTTTATTTGTGTAAATATGAATGCATCTTTTGACTGTTGTCAAATTTCGTGATTTTGATGTTTGCTTGTGCACCCTTAGGGTCTTTCGAGTGCGGATCCAGTGGTTACACCTTCTCCTGCGCCTGGCACTCGTCCATCACTGAGTGGGTCGTCATAGTTGCCATTTTTGCATGATCGCGTCCGAAGATTGGAGAAGGACATCCTCAGCATCCGTGGTCATGCGGATGTGTGGAAGTCCAAGGCTAAGCGAGCCATTGCCAGGGAAGAGTTTCTTCTTGAGGAATTTCGGCAGGTTGGCGAGCAACTGCAATGTAAGTCATCCTGATCCTTTATCCCTTCGATTGCGCCAGGCGTATTATGTCACCTTGCTTGTTGTATTGTGCAGTTGTAAATCTTCTTCCGAAAGAAGAGAAAGAGCGTGTTGCAATTCGAATGAATTGCTTGACGCAACAAGAGCTGGAGGCCGACGGCTTCTTCTGGATGGACCACGACCGAGCGAATGTCCTTGCGTCGGTGCAAGATCGCGTCCACCAGGTACTTCGAGTGCTGAAGCGGGCGAGGTCGTCTCTCGCAGCGGTCTGGGCCACTATGTTTCCCTTAGACTCTGCACCTTCCAGCTTTCTGGGCTTGCTTGGGAAGTTTCGAGATGCAGGTCACATGAAGGAGCTCGTGCGCCATCAACTAGTGGCGGGCGTGAAGGCAGCCCTGTCGCTTGTTCGACTGCATCACCGCAATGTAAATCTTGCGGAGATAGCGTCTGGGCCACCTCCTCTTTCGGATGGTATGGCGTGGGACATGCGTCCTCACTACGCGGCGGTGCGCAATACACAGAAGAAATTGTAGATGTGTTTGAGGAGCGGACGGACGTTCTGCTCCAGCATAGTTGAGTCCTATAAATCAAAAACGAAATGATGTAAAGTCTGTATATTTTTGAGTGGGCTTGTAATGTCCTTGTAAAGTTGTATGTATTGGCATGTAGTGCGTTGTTTGATTATAAAGTATGCATGTTATTTTTGTTAGCCTGATATGGTCAGCTATTCAGGTTATATGCGTTGTTGTCAATCAAGGAAGTCATATGGTGAGGCGCAACCCCCGAGCGTTTTTAGCGATAAATAATATAAGGGAGAAAGATTTGGGCCAAGGGACTTAGCTTTTATTCATCGTAATGTAGGATGTATCGGCTGAATAGCCTTACTGAAAGTAAAAGACAACTAGGGGTAGAAGCGTCGCAGTTTTGCAACGTTCCAGGGGTTGGAGTATTTGACTCCTGATTTGACGTCCATGAGGTGGTAGGTGCCACCTAGGATGACTTTAGTTACGATGTAGGGTCCTTTCCAGGGTGACTCGAGCTTCTTGTGCCCTTCCTGCTTGAGTCGCAGAATGAGGTCTCCTTCGATGAAGGACCTTCCGACACAACCGAAGATTGTGGTAGTTGCGGAGGCTCTGCTGATACACCATTGAGCGAGCCGCGACAATGTCGCGTGCCTCATCCTGCGTGTCGATGGTGTCTCAAGTGCGGCCAATGATTCGGCTTTGCTGTAGGCGACGACCCGTGGGGCCTTGTAGCGTACCTCAGTAGGCAGCATAGCTTCGACTCCGTGCACCATGAAGAAGGATGTGTAGCCAGTTGAGTTGTTTGGCGTTGTACGTAGGCTCCATAGAATGGAAGCTAGATCGTCCTCCAAGGCTCCCGCAAGCCTTTCGAGTGGGCATAGTAGACGCTTCTTGATGCCGTTGCCGATGAGGCTGTTGGCCTTTTCGACCTGTCCATTGGTGTGCGGATGCGCCACAGAGGCGTATGATAGGTTGATTCCGAGGTTTTCGCAGAAGCCTCGGAACTCCTTCGAGATGAAGTTCGAGCCGTTGTCCATTATGATGCTATGGGGTACTCCAAACCTATAGACAATGGAGGTGGCGCCGCTTTGGTTAGTAACAGGCATGGCCTTGATGCACTTCGAGAATTTGTCAACTGCTACCAGGAGGAAGACATGCCCTCCTGGCGAGGACTTTGGCAGTTTGTCGATCATGTCGAGCCCCCACTAGGCGAAAGGCCATGCCAGCAGTATGGGACGCAGCTCCGATCCAGGCGCGTGTGGCTTGTATGCATACCACTGACAGGCGTTGCACCTATGTACTATCTCCTTGACGTCGTTCATTGTGGTTGGCCAGTAGAAGTCAGCTCGTAGAGCTTTGGCGACCAGAGTGCGGCTGCCTGCGTGGTGGCCATAGATACCCTCATGGATGTCTAGGTGGATGTTTTTGCCATCGTTGTTGGTGACGCAACGTTGGAGCACACCCAAATGATGCGCTTGTATAGCTCGCCATTGATGAGGGTGAAGGACTTTGATCGGCAAGATATGCGTCGGGCGTCTGTCGGATCCTCAGGCAGTTGCTTGCTTATCAGGTAGCGGAGGTACGATTGGGTCTATGTTTCCTCAATGGCCATGACCTGCATAAGTCTTACCAACTCGACCTCCATGTCGAGCTTTTCAGGTCCTTCTTGTCCTTCGGGTGGCGCAGCCCCCGAATGCTCTGCGGCTTCGGCTGTACCCTTTGGAAATTTCTGCTTGATTGAGGGTACGCAGAATTATTCGAGGAACACACCTGGTGTCACTAGGGCGCATGTGGAGCCGATGTTAGCGAGCTTGTCAGCCTCTTTGTTGCTTTCTCTGCCAACATGCCGAAGTTCACAAACATCGAAGTCCCCTTCGAGTGAGTTGTAGAGCGCACGATATGCGATCATGTTGGAGCTATGGGCGTCACACTTGTTCATCGGCTGCTGCATAATGAGGTTGGAGTCACCGTATATAACGAGGCGCATTGAGCCGCACACCTTGGCCATCCTCATGCCGTGTATGAGTGCCTCGTATTCGGCCTCCTTGTTGGATGTGTGGAATTTCATCCGAAGTACATACCTCATCTTGTCCCCTTGAGGGGACGTCAGTATTACGGCGGCTCCTGCTCCAGCCTTGCGCTTAGAGTCGTTGAAGTGCATTGTCCAGTACTATGACATGTCCGGGGTGTCCGGCAGTTGGAGTTCCATCCAGTGGACGAGGAAGTCCAGGAGCACCTGGGAGTTGATTGTGGTGCGCCGCTCGTAGATGATGTCTCGCGAAGATAGTTCGAATACCTACAACGCTACTCGCCCTGTAGCTTCAGGGTTATCAGGATGTTCGACAGCGGGGCGTCGTTGACGACCATAATTTGGTGCTCCAGGAAGTAGTGGCTCAACCGACGCGCTGTCATGAATACGACGTAGGTGAGCTTCTGGTAGTGGGGGTACCTCTGCTTTGTCGGGTTTAGTACCTCGCTGAGGTAGTAGATTGGGCATTGTACCCCGTGGGTCTTGTTCTTCTTCGGGTCGTTCGACCACAAGTGCTGTGTTGACCACTTGATGCGTAGCTGCTATGTATAACATCAAGGGATCCCTCTCCTTTGGCGTCACCAGGACGGGTGATGTGGAGAGCAGCCATTTTAGGTCCTTAAATGCTTCGTCTGGTTCGGCCGTCCACTCGAATTTGTCGTCCTTGCACAGCAGCTGATAGAAAGGGAGGTCCTTCTCTCCCATGCGGCTGATGAACATGCTGAGCGCCGAGATTCTCCTAGCAAGCTGCTGGACTCCTTTGAGGTTCTTGGGATTCTCCATTGCTATTATAGCCCTAATTTTCTTTGGGTTTCCCTCGATACCACGCTGAGAGATGAAGTACCCGAGTAATTGGCTAGACAGGACACCGAAAGCGCACTTGTCTGGGTTCAGCTTGATCTTGTAGTGATCAAGGTTGTCGAATGTCTCGCGGAGTTTGTCGATGAGCGTCATGGCCTCCTTGGTCTTGATCACTATGTCATTGACATAGACCTAGATGTTGCGACCAATCTAGTCCTTCAGACATGCCTGCATGCATCTCTGGTAAGTGGCTCTTGTGTTTTTTAGCCCGAAAGGTATTGTGTTGTAGTAGAACACCTAGAACGGCATGATGAACTTAGTTTTCTCTTGATCTTCGGCCTTCAGCCGAATTTTATTTTAGCCTGAGTATGCGTCGAGGAAGGAGAGTTTCTCGCATCCTACAGTGGAGTCGATTATTTGATCAATCCGTGGTAGAGGAAAGTGGTCCTTTGGACAGTGCTTGTTGAGAGATGTGAAGTCCACGCACATCCGCATGATGTTCGTGTCCTTCTTGGGGATCAGCACGGGGTTTGGCCAGCCACTAGCTTTCCTTTATCACCCTGATGAAGTTGGCATCGAGGAGTCTATTGACTTTGATTTCAACGGCTTCAGGGTGGGCAGTTGCGAGGTGGGTTGCTCAGGCTGCAGGTGGTGGTGGGATGCCCATGGGACCCGCTTCCCAAGCCCGCATAAAAAGTTAAGTGGGCATCCCACGAATAAGAAAAAAATAAGTGGGATATCCCACATCCCAGATCCATCCCGCATTGTCCCTAGGTTGCGACTTAGTTTGGCGCTGGCATCTTCATCATGGCTCGCTCCATCGAGGTTGGCAAGCGACTGCTAGGTGGTGTGCCACTTGCGCGCCATGGCATCTAGTCCCTCTTGGAGCTCATGACATCTTCCGCCTTAATCGATCCCGCGGTGACCATGTGGTGGGCAGGTTTATGTACACGCGCCACCTACGCCACCTTACTAGGATGATCACCCACCTGCTCGGCTCCAAGGTGGCAACACCGATAGCAAGCATGCAACAGATCAGTGCAGACTCAACCCCGGTGAGCATGTTAGCTTCATCCATGGCTTAACTTCCTACATAATATTGTACCATTTTGTTTTCCATAGAAGTACTCATATGTCTTAAAATAGATGTCAAAAATTTGTCTAAATTTAGACGTACTAGACACTATTTAATATATAGATACATCCAAATTTATACAAACTTTCGGCATCTATTTTAAGACCGAGAGAGTATATAATTTAATATTAGCGGGCATATGTGGGCATAAGCGGGATGGTAGGCATCCACATAAATTTAGCGGGCTCCCGCGGGACACCCACTTAACTGTTGCGGGACTGTACGGGGCATATGCGGCCCCCCGTGAACAGTCCCACCTGCACCCTGATGGGTCGCACGGGGTGAGCGCGTGCATCGCAGGAGCGAGAAGGGTCGGGGAGAGGATCCTGCGGGGAGAGAGAGTATGGGGCATGGTGTGGAGTGCGTGCGTGTAGGGCCAGGTCGGTCGGTGTGACGCGCATGTATGTGAATCTGGCAGCGGCGGTGTGGGGTTGGTGTGGCTGGGTAGGGCAAGGGGAGCTAGGGATATGGTTTTGGGGCAGTAGGTGGCCATCCTGGCTTTTGGGTCTGGCGGGCTGCCTCCCCAGAGATAAAAAATAGGTTTTTATTATTTATTTTTATTTTGTTTAAAAACAAAACATTTTTCATTAGGTTTATAGACAAACAAAATATCCGGGAAGTCCAGGGTTCCGCATTTGAATAAAGAGAGGATATTTGAAAAAAACGGGATTTTAGGAAATAGTTTTAGGCAAACATTTGTATGACGACATTACGATACTCAAATGCAATATGGCATGATGACATGATCATGCAATCATGATGATGCACAAAAAAAATAGCATGCAATTTTCTAGTAGTAGATTTACTCGGGGTGCTACAATTCGATAATACTAACAATGGATCTCGCCCTCGAGATCCGCCTCATGGTACGGGTAAGAAGGCCGACGATCTGAATCTTATCGCTTCGTGTAGATCCTTGTGATACCACTAATAAGATTCCTTCTCCATCGTGGAACCATCGACACCACCAACAAGGGTTGTTGTTCACGTTCGTCAAGAAAACACTTCAAAGAACTAAGGACAAAAGTTAAAGGTATCAAAAGGTAAGGCCACCTCTAACTTTGACAGAAGGAGAGAAAAGATGTGTTCTAATCCACTTCAATCTACAAGAGCAAATGGAATAGTAGTCGGCATGGGGGTCAATCCATCACGCACCCAAACTATTACTTCACAGATGCAGTAGAAAAACATGCAACCCATTCACGAAATTAGACTGAAAAGCTTCACAAGCGATGTTCGGAAACAAAGGAGTGATGCGGGCTATTTATCAAACATGATGCAAATGGTGACGTCGTCATGTTGGAAACAAAAGAAGATACAAAGAAAAATTTTAGTGAATTTTCGGTCCACTAAAAGGTACCATTAGCTAGGTCATCCTATAGGTTGGACCAATGGGGTATTGTAACTGTTGAGCTCTGATACCACTTTGTAACACCCTCGAATCGGTCTTATGCAAGTTTTAGAGATTTCTGTCAAATCCGCATAGAAACGATTCAAATATAACAACCAGGCACTTGCGTGTGGGTGGAAAATGAAGTAATATCATTACACAATAATCCATGATGAAACCAATAGAGCAGATATATACAACAACGACTCTATGAGTGAAAAATACAGATATATACTACAAAGATCCAAATCACCATGAAAAACGATACAACATTCTAGTACGGATAAGATGCAAGTTGGGCTAAGAGCCCTGAAAGAATAACCAATGGCGTCCATAATCCTGCCCAGGCCAAGCCGAAAGGGTAACCCTGTTAACGACGTCGATCTCAAATCTTCTACAACAAAAGGGGTGCCGACAAAGGGCAAAGAAAAAAGAGCCACGGCATAAAAAAAAGTGCCAAATTGCTGCCTCGGCAGAGGAACATCTATCCCGATTCGTATTACGAACTGGGACGGATGGTCCCCCCCCTCCCGCCAGACAGCGGACACGTGGAACCCATTCGTCCCGGTTCGTAGCCCAGCCGGGACTAAAAGGTGGGGGCTTTAGTTCCGATTATCCCGTCCCGGTTGGGCAACCAGGACTAAAGTGTTGGAGATATGCCCAAGAGGCAATAATAAAGTGGTTATTATCATATCTTCATGCTTATGATAAATGTTTACATACCATGCTATAATTGTATTAACCGGAAACATTAATACTTGTGTGATTTGTAAACATAAAAGAGTCCCTAGTAAAGCCTCTTGTTAAACTAGCTTGTTGGTTAATATATGATCATGGTTTCCTGATCATGAACATAGAGATGTTATTAACAACAGGGTCATATCAATAGATGAATGATATGATGGACATACTCCTATAGATAAGCATAGCATAAAGATCAAGTCATTTAATATAGTTCATTTGCTATATGCTTTCTGATACATAGTAACCTAATTCCTTCGACCATGAGATCATGCTAATCACCATCACCGGAAGGATGCTTTGAGGACATCAAACACCACACCGTAAATGGGTGGCTATAAAGGTGGCATTGAGTGTTCGGAAAGTATGTGTTAAGGCACATGGATCAAGAGTGGGATTTGTCCATCCATATGACGGATAGATATACTCTGGGCCCTCTCGGTGGAATGTCATCCAATTAGCTTGCAAGCATGTGACTGGCTCACAAGGTATCACATATCACGGGAACGAGAAAAGAGTACTTATCAGTAACGAGATTGAACTAGGTATGCCGAGATACCGACGATCAAAACCTCGGATAAGTAAACTATTGTGAGACAAATGGAAATTGGTATCGTATGTAAGTGGTTCATTCGATCGCAAAGTAATCACAGAAATATGTGGGAGCCATATGAATTTCCAGATTCCTCTATTGGTTATTGATCGGAGAAGTGTCTTGGTCATGTCCGCATAATTCACGAACCGTAGGGAGACACACTTAAGGATTCGATGTTGTTTAGTAGTTATGGAATGATGAGTAAGAGACCGAATGTTTTTCAGAGTCTCGGATGGGATCCGGGATATCACGAGGAGATCCGGAATGGTACGGAGAATAAGATTCATATAAGGAAAGTCCTGTTTCGGAGTTCGGGAATGATTCCGGTGTTTTCACCAGGAATTTTCTAGAAGGGTCTGGAAGGTCCAACACTCCCTCCTCCCCAAACCGCCTCTCACCTCCTATATAAGTAGGGGTAGGGCGCCCCCTCTCCACACACCCAAAAACCCTAGCTCCTGGCGCCTCCACCCAAGTGCAGCCGCCACCTAGGGCTCCTCCAAGTCGCCGAGTTAGGGCTTCCCCAAGCCCTAGCCGCCGGCTACACCACCCCCCTTGGTGCCTCTAAACCCTAGATCACCAAGGCCCTCTCTCATACTCCACCATACTCGCTCCGGCTTAGGCGAAGCCCTGCGGGATCTCCCCTCTACTTCCGACACCACGCCGTCGTGCTGCCGGATTCACGAGGAGAGTGCTACAACCTCCGCTGCCTGCTGGAACAAGGGAGAGGAAGGTCTTCATCGAGTACCGAACGTGTGACCGACTGCGGAAGCGCTATCGGAACACGGCGCCGGAAGGATCGTCTACGCAATCTTGAGATCAGAAGTGTACGACTACATCATCCACGAGAATCTGCTCTCGTTAACCACTTTGGATCTTCGAGGGTTAGTACTCTATCGACTCATTGCTACAATCTAGTAGATAGATCTTGGCTTGTGTGTGTTCATGCGATAGAAATTTTTTGTTTTCCATGCTACGAACCCCTACAGTGGTATAAGAGTCGTGTCTATATGTAGATCTGTTGCACGAGTAGAACACAATGGTCATTGTGGGCGTTGATGCTTTTGTTGTCGATTGCTTCTTGTGTACTTTGCATCTTGCGGGATGGTGGGATGAAGCGGCCCGGGCTAACCTTACATGACATCATTCATGAGACTTGCTCCACGCTTGACATGCAACTTGTATTGCATAAGTGGCTTTGCGGGTGCCCGTTTCTCCCAACATAGTTAAGATTCAATTTACAACGGGTGATTGACAATACTAGTATCGACGTTGTGGTTCTTGTTCGTAAGTTAGAACAACACTTATTGAAAGCCCCAAACCACGTAAAACATGCAAAGAAAACTAGAGGCGTCTAACTTTGTTTTGCAGGGGTGTGTTGTGATGTGATAAGGTCATGATTGTGATTATATATGATGTATGCAATGTTCCTTATTGTAAGTCGGCAACCGGCAAGAGCCATATGGTTGTCTTTTAAATCCGTTAAGACCTGCATATCTATTATTCAAAATAGTTGTAATAGTTTATGCTGGTGGAAGACAACCATGAAGCGGCGCCATTAACCTTGACGCCACACCGGTGATGATGGAGATCATGTTTGTGCTTGAAGATGGAGATCGGAAGCACAAGAAGAAAGGCCATATCATATCACATATTATGAATTTCATGTGATGTTAATCCTTTTATGCATCTTGTATTGCTTAGTTCACGACGGTAGAATTATAAGATGATTCCTCAAGCACACAATTTCAAGTTTTAAAGTGTTCATCCTTAGTAAGCACCGTTGCTAAAGCTCGTTGTTTCGAAGCATCACGTGATGATTGGGTGTGTTAGATTCTGCGAGTGTATACAACATGAGCAAGCCAGATTTGCTCATGCGAAAGCTGAGGTTTGATCTTGACGAGCCTAGCATGTACAGACATGGTCTCGGAACACGGATCACCAAAAGGTAAAGCATGAGTCATATAGTAGATATGATGAACATGTTGATTGTTCGCCATTGAAGCTACATCAACTCTCGTGATGATCAGTTTTGATGTGGTGGATTTGGTTCGTGTGATCACTAAAACAATGTGAGGGATATTGTTTTGAGTGGGAGTTCAACGACAATATGATTAAAAGTTGAACACTATTTATCATAAATTAAATCAAAGTGAATTTGCATAATTATTGTAGTCATTGGCATCCGTTTACCACCTTGCGCTAAGTTATAATTGAGATGGTTGAACTATAGAATTCTGGTTAGTTACTTTACGAACTGGTATCGTATTGTTTTGAAGTGTTAATCTAAAGTTTAAAAGTCCTATTGCAAACTTTCAGTAAGTTCCGGTTACTCTATGAAGTTTAATAATTGGTATTAAATCAAGAGTGACAATTCCAAGTGTTAGTGTATGAGTATCATGTTTGTCTCCATGATTCTTGATATTCAAAGGATTGTCTTAATATCAAGGTTATCTAGGATCTGAAAGAGTTGTTTCAGAAACCATGATGTGTGGAAGATATTGTGATATCTGAAACGAAGTTTTGGTTGCAACATGACAGAGTATAATATGGCAAAAGTCATGTTCTCATATTTGATGAGAATTTGCAAAAGGTTGGAGACACTAGTTGTCCTAATCCTCCAAAAGGTTTTAGAGAGCAACATTATACTCGCGTTCACTGTTATAAGCTAAAGTAGCTTGATCATGAATAATTCCATGATAAGGGTGAATATTTGATGTAGGTAAAATGTTTACTACACCAAGAGATTACTAAAGAAAGGAATTTGAAAGAACACCAAACATTTGATGATGGTGATCTACTTCAAAGTGCAAGTCCAAAGACATTGGTATTTAACTATACACGCTTTCGCCTATGTGTCATGTGTATGGCTCCACTATTGATGATAGATTATTTCAAACAGAAAAGGAAATACTGAAAGAGAATCTCATAAATATATGGCAGAAAAGAAAAGACTATAATTGTTTAGCTTAAGTATATAGAGGATATACGTGTTATGGCTGTATTCTTTGCTTGTTAAATAATGTGGTTCTTAAGTATTTGATACTGAATTTGTTGGTGTGAATCGTCATACGAAACAACACAATTCATGAACTACAATGGCCTAAGTAACTAGCAAAAGAATATGTGATGATGTTCATCGAGAACAAATAAAGGGTTATTGTGCTGCTTGTTAAACATCAAAGCTTGCCTTCAAGATTTGTTTTATCTGGTATTATGAGAACAAAAGGGTTGTTCAAATAATTGCCGTAATCCATAAAAGATGGATGATTCACAAATCTCGTTGGAGAAATCACATCCATAAAACTAGTGCTAAAAATGTCGAAAGACAAATTGATTGAAAGATCACTTAGGAAGTGACATCGCCGTTTAAATTATATTGGAAAGAAAACATGAAGAAACTCCATGTGGATGGAATTTTGGAGTCTTTTGATTTTTGATCAAATGACGCTTGTGGAACTTTCCTAGAGATAATTAAAACTTCGTTCATAGGCCAAAAGGGAACGAATGACTAGCTTATTGGAACTTGTACATATTGTTGTATGAAGTCCATTATGTGTAGTCAAGAGCGATGGATTTCAACTTCATATGCTTTCTCCGAAAATTTGAGTGAATATATGAATATTTACTTAATAAGGATGAAGTATGAAACATTTGAAAAGTTCAAAGACTTTCAAGATGAAGTGCAAAATCATTGTAACAAGAATATAAATAGTTTATGATAAGATCATAAAGGAAGATATTTGAGTTACAAGTTTAGCATAATACCTAAGATTTAAGGAATTGTTCCGTGGATTTGCATTTCCCGAAACACCATAAGAGTATGGAGCGTTCGAGATATGTAATTAAACCTTGTTTGACATGGTAAGATCAAAGGTGTAATTCATAAAACTGTCATTATATTTTAAAGATTAAAAGCTTTAGATACTACCGTTTTTCCACTGAAAAGAGCTCCATCATAATCCGTTGAAATGACACCATATAAAGTTATGGCTTTGGATTAAACCCAAGTTGTCCTTTCTTAAACATTGGTATGCTATGCAACCAAAATCGGATGAACATATCTTTGTATGTTATTTTGAATAATCGTTGAGTATTCCTCCATAACACCAAAGACAAAAATGTTTGTCGCTTAGAACGTCAAGTTTCTTTGAGAAAGAAATTTTTCCGTGAATAGTTAAGTGGTAGGACAATAAAACTTTGATAAGGTTAAAAGAACCTTAGCTATATGTGCAAAGTTGCGCAGCGCCGAAAAGTGTTCCGAAGGCAGCAACAGTTCTCATGGCTCACGTGCCTCAAAGGTTGTGGTTACGGAGGTCAAAGTTTATGTTGAACCAAGTAGGTCAGGTAAACAATCAAATAGCAAGATTTGAGGGTTGAATCATTATTTGAGAATAATGAACGGACTACATGCAAAGAAGCGATGATGGGCCCTGACTCTGTCAAATGGCTTGAAGCCATAAAATCCGTGATAGTTCCATACACGAGAAATCAAGTTTTGAACTTGAAGGACCCTCGAGAAAGGTGTAAGACCTTACAGTTGTGTTTGGATCTATAAAGAATTAGACATGGATGTTTCACATCTATGAAATAGTCGACATGTTGGAAAGAGTTCACAACAATGTTCAAAGGTTGACTATGACAAGATTTGATCTTTCATAGCGATATTTAGTCTAGATGGATTAATGTAGCAACCACTACATATAATTTTGTTATGTGGTAGTTGAATAAGCAAAACAAGTTCTTCTAATAGAATTGTTACCTAGGACATGTGCATAACATGGTCCATAGGGTTTTGTTAATTCAAAGGATGCTAAAAGCATATGCAAACTTCAATGGTTGAAGTAAGCATTGCGGAGTTGGAATCTTCACTATGATGAAATTGTTAAAGGAGTTTAAATTCATCAGAGATAATGAAGATGCTTGCATTTGCAAGAAATTAAGTGGGAGCGCTAAGATATGTTTCTAATACATTATGTGGTAGACATATTGTTGATTGGAAATGATGTATCTTTTATTAACACATATTAAGAATTTCATCCCGATGTAAGACTTAGGCAAAACCCAAATATTTGGCATCAATAGATGCTAATATGGTTGTGCCGAAAGTACATAGATGATATATTGAATGAGTTCAATATAGAAACTACAAGAAAGGTTTTTGTCGCACAGAAAGGATTCAATGAGTTCAATATTGATTATATATTCAAGTGTATTGACACTTGGTGAGTGAAACAAAGATTCAAGTATAGATTGATACTTGATGTATGAAATCACAAAGAGTATTTATATCAATCATACTATGATATGTACAAATCCAGATATGTCCTATGCTCTAAATGTTATGAGCATATACTAGAATGATTCATAAGATGATCATTGGACGATAGTAAGGATATTCTTATGATCTTTTGGAAGAACTAAGAGTATATTATTTTGTAGAAGTGGCAAATAGATGGTTAGTTCATTGTAAAAGTACTACATTGATACTAGTTTTGTCACAAACTACAAATTAACTTTATCTCAATCTAAACTAAGGGTGGCACAATATAATGGAAAGTAAGTTCCATAATGGATTTGGATGAGTTCCAAAGTTAAGACATTATGACAGATACTACAACAAAAGGCTAAGTATATGACTGCTATTATTGCAGCTAAAGAGGGCATTTGTGTCAAGTAGTTTGTTATCAAACTTGGTGTAGTTCACAGCGGGATAATACTATGAAGATATATTGTACGACAATATTATCAACATGTTTTAATCCCAAAGAACTAAAGGTCTCACCAAAGGACCAAATTTATACAAATCCATCTCATTAGATAATGAGTGATGCGTAGAGACGCAAAGACATGCAATTACACACGGACCTGGAAGTGTCAGATCCGGAGATTAGTTGACCACTAGCAATCGTGTACATACAACACCAGAAAGCCATAGGTGTTGAATACACAAAGGTTTGAAACTAGATTATTGACTCTAGTGCAAGTGGGAGACTATTGGAGATATGCCCAAGAGGCAATAATAAAGTGGTTATTATCATATCTTCATGCTTATGATAAATGTTTACATACCATGCTATAATTGTATTAACCGGAAACATTAATACTTGTGTGATTTGTAAAAATAAAAGAGTCCCTAGTAAATCCTCTTGTTAAACTAGCTTGTTGGTTAATATATGATCATGGTTTCTTGATCATGAACATAGAGATGTTATTAATAACAGGGTCATATCAATAGATGAATGATATGATGGACATACTCCTATAGATAAGCGTAGCATAAAGATCAAGTCATTTAATATAGTTCATTTGCTATATGCTTTCTGATACATAGTAACCTAATTCCTTCGATCGTGAGATCATGCTAATCACCATCACCGGAAGGATGCTTTGATGACATCAAACACCACACGTAACTGGGTGGCTATAAAGGTGGCATTGAGTGTTCGGAAAGTATGTGTTGAGGCACATGGATCAAGAGTGGGATTTGTCCATCCATATGACGGATAGATATACTCTGGGCCCTCTCGGTGGAATGTCATCCAATTAGCTTGCAAGCATGTGATTGGCTCACAAGGGATCACATATCACGGGAATGAGAAAATAGTAATTATCAGTAACGAGGTTGAACTATGTATGCACAGATACCGACGATCAAAACCTCGGATAAGTAAACTATCGTGAGACAAAGGGAAATTGGTATCGTATGTAAGTGGTTCATTCGATCGCAAAGTAATCGTAGAAATATGTGGGAGCCATATGAATTTCCAGATTCCTTTATTGGTTATTGATCGGAGAAGTGTCTCGGTCATGTCCGCATAATTCACGAACCGTAGGGAGACACACTTAAGGATTCGATGTTGTTTAGTAGTTATGGAATGATGAGTAAGAGACCGAATGTTGTTCGGAGTCTCGGATGGGATCCGGGATATCACGAGGAGATCCGGAATGGTCCGGAGAATAAGATTCATATAAGGAAAGTCCTGTTTCGGAGTTCGGGAATGATTCCGGCGTTTTCACCAGGAATGTTCTAGAAGGGTCTGGAAGGTCCGGCACTCCGGAGGGGAAGGGTACATGGATGTGTCATGACAATGTGGAATGGTTGCATCATGTACTAGGTCACTTGGCTGGGCAAAATAAAGAGAAGAAATCAAATCGAAGTTTGAAAGTCAAACGCCAATTTGAAAAAGTCAAATCTCAAGTTTGCTTGGTGGAGGGAGAGTAGGAAACCTACTTGGGGAGGAAGTCCCACTCCCTCCCACCCGCCGGCCATGAGGAGGAGTTGGAGGAGGACTCCCTCCTCCCCAAACCGCCTCTCCCCTCCTATATAAGGAGGGGTAGGGCGCCCCCTCTCCACACACCCAAAAACCCTAGCTCCTGGCGCCTCCACCCAAGTGCAGCCGCCACCTAGGGCTCCTCCAAGTCGCCGAGTTAGGGCTTACCCAAGCCCTAGCTGCCGGCTACACCACCCCCCTTGGTGCCTCTAAACCCTAGATCACCAAGGCCCTCTCTCATACTCCACCATACTCGCTCCGGCTTAAGCGAAGCCCTGCGGGATCTCCCCTCTACTTCCGACACCACGCCGTCGTGCTGCCGGATTCACGAGGAGAGTGCTACAACCTCCGCTGCCTGCTGGAACAAGGGAGAGGAAGGTCTTCATCGAGTACCGAACGTGTGACCGACTGCGGAAGCGCTATCGGAACACGGCGCCGGAAGGATCGTCTACGCAATCTTGAGATCAGAAGTGTACGACTACATCATCCACGAGAATCTGCTCTCGTTAACCACTTTGGATCTTCGAGGGTTAGTACTCTATCGACTCATTGCTACAATCTAGTAGATAGATCTTGGCTTGTGTGTGTTCATGCGATAGAAATTTTTTGTTTTCCATGCTACGAACCCCTACAGTGGTATAAGAGTCGTGTCTATATGTAGATCTGTTGCACGAGTAGAACACAATGGTCATTGTGGGCGTTGATGCTTTTGTTGTCGATTGCTTCTTGTGTACTTTGCATCTTGCGGGATGGTGGGATGAAGCGGCCCGGGCTAACCTTACATGACATCATTCATGAGACTTGCTCCACGCTTGACATGCAACTTGTATTGCATAAGTGGCTTTGCGGGTGCCCGTTTCTCCCAACATAGTTAAGATTCAATTTACAACGGGTGATTGACAATACTAGTATCGACGTTGTGGTTCTTGTTCGTAAGTTAGAACAACACTTATTGAAAGCCCCAAACCACGTAAAACATGCAAAGAAAACTAGAGGCGTCTAACTTTGTTTTGCAGGGGTGTGTTGTGATGTGATAAGGTCATGATTGTGATTATATATGATGTATGCAATGTTCCTTATTGTAAGTCGGCAACCGGCAAGAGCCATATGGTTGTCTTTTAAATCCGTTAAGACCTGCATATCTATTATTCAAAATAGTTGTAATAGTTTATGCTGGTGGAAGACAACCATGAAGCGGCGCCATTAACCTTGACGCCACACCGGTGATGATGGAGATCATGTTTGTGCTTGAAGATGGAGATCGGAAGCACAAGAAGAAAGGCCATATCATATCACATATTATGAATTTCATGTGATGTTAATCCTTTTATGCATCTTGTATTGCTTAGTTCACGACGGTAGAATTATAAGATGATTCCTCAAGCACACAATTTCAAGTTTTAAAGTGTTCATCCTTAGTAAGCACCGTTGCTAAAGCTCGTTGTTTCGAAGCATCACGTGATGATTGGGTGTGTTAGATTCTGCGAGTGTATACAACATGAGCAAGCCAGATTTGCTCATGCGAAAGCTGAGGTTTGATCTTGACGAGCCTAGCATGTACAGACATGGTCTCGGAACACGGATCACCAAAAGGTAAAGCATGAGTCATATAGTAGATATGATGAACATGTTGATTGTTCGCCATTGAAGCTACATCAACTCTCGTGATGATCAGTTTTGATGTGGTGGATTTGGTTCGTGTGATCACTAAAACAATGTGAGGGATATTGTTTTGAGTGGGAGTTCAACGACAATATGATTAAAAGTTGAACACTATTTATCATAAATTAAATCAAAGTGAATTTGCATAATTATTGTAGTCATTGGCATCCGTTTACCACCTTGCGCTAAGTTATAATTGAGATGGTTGAACTATAGAATTCTGGTTAGTTACTTTACGAACTGGTATCGTATTGTTTTGAAGTGTTAATCTAAAGTTTAAAAGTCCTATTGCAAACTTTCAGTAAGTTCCGGTTACTCTATGAAGTTTAATAATTGGTATTAAATCAAGAGTGACAATTCCAAGTGTTAGTGTATGAGTATCATGTTTGTCTCCATGATTCTTGATATTCAAAGGATTGTCTTAATATCAAGGTTATCTAGGATCTGAAAGAGTTGTTTCAGAAACCATGATGTGTGGAAGATATTGTGATATCTGAAACGAAGTTTTGGTTGCAACATGACAGAGTATAATATGGCAAAAGTCATGTTCTCATATTTGATGAGAATTTGCAAAAGGTTGGAGACACTAGTTGTCCTAATCCTCCAAAAGGTTTTAGAGAGCAACATTATACTCGCGTTCACTGTTATAAGCTAAAGTAGCTTGATCATGAATAATTCCATGATAAGGGTGAATATTTGATGTAGGTAAAATGTTTACTACACCAAGAGATTACTAAAGAAAGGAATTTGAAAGAACACCAAACATTTGATGATGGTGATCTACTTCAAAGTGCAAGTCCAAAGACATTGGTATTTAACTATACACGCTTTCGCCTATGTGTCATGTGTATGGCTCCACTATTGATGATAGATTATTTCAAACAGAAAAGGAAATACTGAAAGAGAATCTCATAAATATATGGCAGAAAAGAAAAGACTATAATTGTTTAGCTTAAGTATATAGAGGATATACGTGTTATGGCTGTATTCTTTGCTTGTTAAATAATGTGGTTCTTAAGTATTTGATACTGAATTTGTTGGTGTGAATCGTCATACGAAACAACACAATTCATGAACTACAATGGCCTAAGTAACTAGCAAAAGAATATGTGATGATGTTCATCGAGAACAAATAAAGGGTTATTGTGCTGCTTGTTAAACATCAAAGCTTGCCTTCAAGATTTGTTTTATCTGGTATTATGAGAACAAAAGGGTTGTTCAAATAATTGCCGTAATCCATAAAAGATGGATGATTCACAAATCTCGTTGGAGAAATCACATCCATAAAACTAGTGCTAAAAATGTCGAAAGACAAATTGATTGAAAGATCACTTAGGAAGTGACATCGCCGTTTAAATTATATTGGAAAGAAAACATGAAGAAACTCCATGTGGATGGAATTTTGGAGTCTTTTGATTTTTGATCAAATGACGCTTGTGGAACTTTCCTAGAGATAATTAAAACTTCGTTCATAGGCCAAAAGGGAACGAATGACTAGCTTATTGGAACTTGTACATATTGTTGTATGAAGTCCATTATGTGTAGTCAAGAGCGATGGATTTCAACTTCATATGCTTTCTCCGAAAATTTGAGTGAATATATGAATATTTACTTAATAAGGATGAAGTATGAAACATTTGAAAAGTTCAAAGACTTTCAAGATGAAGTGCAAAATCATTGTAACAAGAATATAAATAGTTTATGATAAGATCATAAAGGAAGATATTTGAGTTACAAGTTTAGCATAATACCTAAGATTTAAGGAATTGTTCCGTGGATTTGCATTTCCCGAAACACCATAAGAGTATGGAGCGTTCGAGATATGTAATTAAACCTTGTTTGACATGGTAAGATCAAAGGTGTAATTCATAAAACTGTCATTATATTTTAAAGATTAAAAGCTTTAGATACTACCGTTTTTCCACTGAAAAGAGCTCCATCATAATCCGTTGAAATGACACCATATAAAGTTATGGCTTTGGATTAAACCCAAGTTGTCCTTTCTTAAACATTGGTATGCTATGCAACCAAAATCGGATGAACATATCTTTGTATGTTATTTTGAATAATCGTTGAGTATTCCTCCATAACACCAAAGACAAAAATGTTTGTCGCTTAGAACGTCAAGTTTCTTTGAGAAAGAAATTTTTCCGTGAATAGTTAAGTGGTAGGACAATAAAACTTTGATAAGGTTAAAAGAACCTTAGCTATATGTGCAAAGTTGCGCAGCGCCGAAAAGTGTTCCGAAGGCAGCAACAGTTCTCATGGCTCACGTGCCTCAAAGGTTGTGGTTACGGAGGTCAAAGTTTATGTTGAACCAAGTAGGTCAGGTAAACAATCAAATAGCAAGATTTGAGGGTTGAATCATTATTTGAGAATAATGAACGGACTACATGCAAAGAAGCGATGATGGGCCCTGACTCTGTCAAATGGCTTGAAGCCATAAAATCCGTGATAGTTCCATACACGAGAAATCAAGTTTTGAACTTGAAGGACCCTCGAGAAAGGTGTAAGACCTTACAGTTGTGTTTGGATCTATAAAGAATTAGACATGGATGTTTCACATCTATGAAATAGTCGACATGTTGGAAAGAGTTCACAACAATGTTCAAAGGTTGACTATGACAAGATTTGATCTTTCATAGCGATATTTAGTCTAGATGGATTAATGTAGCAACCACTACATATAATTTTGTTATGTGGTAGTTGAATAAGCAAAACAAGTTCTTCTAATAGAATTGTTACCTAGGACATGTGCATAACATGGTCCATAGGGTTTTGTTAATTCAAAGGATGCTAAAAGCATATGCAAACTTCAATGGTTGAAGTAAGCATTGCGGAGTTGGAATCTTCACTATGATGAAATTGTTAAAGGAGTTTAAATTCATCAGAGATAATGAAGATGCTTGCATTTGCAAGAAATTAAGTGGGAGCGCTAAGATATGTTTCTAATACATTATGTGGTAGACATATTGTTGATTGGAAATGATGTATCTTTTATTAACACATATTAAGAATTTCATCCCGATGTAAGACTTAGGCAAAACCCAAATATTTGGCATCAATAGATGCTAATATGGTTGTGCCGAAAGTACATAGATGATATATTGAATGAGTTCAATATAGAAACTACAAGAAAGGTTTTTGTCGCACAGAAAGGATTCAATGAGTTCAATATTGATTATATATTCAAGTGTATTGACACTTGGTGAGTGAAACAAAGATTCAAGTATAGATTGATACTTGATGTATGAAATCACAAAGAGTATTTATATCAATCATACTATGATATGTACAAATCCAGATATGTCCTATGCTCTAAATGTTATGAGCATATACTAGAATGATTCATAAGATGATCATTGGACGATAGTAAGGATATTCTTATGATCTTTTGGAAGAACTAAGAGTATATTATTTTGTAGAAGTGGCAAATAGATGGTTAGTTCATTGTAAAAGTACTACATTGATACTAGTTTTGTCACAAACTACAAATTAACTTTATCTCAATCTAAACTAAGGGTGGCACAATATAATGGAAAGTAAGTTCCATAATGGATTTGGATGAGTTCCAAAGTTAAGACATTATGACAGATACTACAACAAAAGGCTAAGTATATGACTGCTATTATTGCAGCTAAAGAGGGCATTTGTGTCAAGTAGTTTGTTATCAAACTTGGTGTAGTTCACAGCGGGATAATACTATGAAGATATATTGTACGACAATATTATCAACATGTTTTAATCCCAAAGAACTAAAGGTCTCACCAAAGGACCAAATTTATACAAATCCATCTCATTAGATAATGAGTGATGCGTAGAGACGCAAAGACATGCAATTACACACGGACCTGGAAGTGTCAGATCCGGAGATTAGTTGACCACTAGCAATCGTGTACATACAACACCAGAAAGCCATAGGTGTTGAATACACAAAGGTTTGAAACTAGATTATTGACTCTAGTGCAAGTGGGAGACTATTGGAGATATGCCCAAGAGGCAATAATAAAGTGGTTATTATCATATCTTCATGCTTATGATAAATGTTTACATACCATGCTATAATTGTATTAACCGGAAACATTAATACTTGTGTGATTTGTAAAAATAAAAGAGTCCCTAGTAAATCCTCTTGTTAAACTAGCTTGTTGGTTAATATATGATCATGGTTTCTTGATCATGAACATAGAGATGTTATTAATAACAGGGTCATATCAATAGATGAATGATATGATGGACATACTCCTATAGATAAGCGTAGCATAAAGATCAAGTCATTTAATATAGTTCATTTGCTATATGCTTTCTGATACATAGTAACCTAATTCCTTCGATCGTGAGATCATGCTAATCACCATCACCGGAAGGATGCTTTGATGACATCAAACACCACACGTAACTGGGTGGCTATAAAGGTGGCATTGAGTGTTCGGAAAGTATGTGTTGAGGCACATGGATCAAGAGTGGGATTTGTCCATCCATATGACGGATAGATATACTCTGGGCCCTCTCGGTGGAATGTCATCCAATTAGCTTGCAAGCATGTGATTGGCTCACAAGGGATCACATATCACGGGAATGAGAAAATAGTAATTATCAGTAACGAGGTTGAACTATGTATGCACAGATACCGACGATCAAAACCTCGGATAAGTAAACTATCGTGAGACAAAGGGAAATTGGTATCGTATGTAAGTGGTTCATTCGATCGCAAAGTAATCGTAGAAATATGTGGGAGCCATATGAATTTCCAGATTCCTTTATTGGTTATTGATCGGAGAAGTGTCTCGGTCATGTCCGCATAATTCACGAACCGTAGGGAGACACACTTAAGGATTCGATGTTGTTTAGTAGTTATGGAATGATGAGTAAGAGACCGAATGTTGTTCGGAGTCTCGGATGGGATCCGGGATATCACGAGGAGATCCGGAATGGTCCGGAGAATAAGATTCATATAAGGAAAGTCCTGTTTCGGAGTTCGGGAATGATTCCGGCGTTTTCACCAGGAATGTTCTAGAAGGGTCTGGAAGGTCCGGCACTCCGGAGGGGAAGGGTACATGGATGTGTCATGACAATGTGGAATGGTTGCATCATGTACTAGGTCACTTGGCTGGGCAAAATAAAGAGAAGAAATCAAATCGAAGTTTGAAAGTCAAACGCCAATTTGAAAAAGTCAAATCTCAAGTTTGCTTGGTGGAGGGAGAGTAGGAAACCTACTTGGGGAGGAAGTCCCACTCCCTCCCACCCGCCGGCCATGAGGAGGAGTTGGAGGAGGACTCCCTCCTCCCCAAACCGCCTCTCCCCTCCTATATAAGGAGGGGTAGGGCGCCCCCTCTCCACACACCCAAAAACCCTAGCTCCTGGCGCCTCCACCCAAGTGCAGCCGCCACCTAGGGCTCCTCCAAGTCGCCGAGTTAGGGCTTACCCAAGCCCTAGCTGCCGGCTACACCACCCCCCTTGGTGCCTCTAAACCCTAGATCACCAAGGCCCTCTCTCATACTCCACCATACTCGCTCCGGCTTAAGCGAAGCCCTGCGGGATCTCCCCTCTACTTCCGACACCACGCCGTCGTGCTGCCGGATTCACGAGGCGAGTGCTACAACCTCCGCTGCCTGCTGGAACAAGGGAGAGGAAGGTCTTCATCGAGTACCAAATGTGTGACCGACTGCGGAAGCGCTGCTAGAACGCAGCGTCGGAAGGATCGTCTACGCAATATTGAGATCGGAAGTGTACGACTACATCATCCACGAGAATCTGCTCTCGTTAACCGCTTTGGATCTTCCAGGGTTAGTACTCTATCGAATCGTTGCTACAATCTAGTAGATAGATCTTAGCTTGTGTGTGTTCATGCGATAGAAAATTTTTGTTTTCCATGCTACGAACCGCTACATAAAGCCCCTTACGAACCGGGATAACAGGCCCTTCTTCCACTAGTGAAACGATCTCGCCCCGTCGATTCCGGTGAAGACGAGAGGCAGCGAGCGAGGGAGAGGTAGGTCTAAGGGCGGCGAAGGGACCGGGTGTTGGAGATATGCCCAAGAGGCAATAATAAAGTAGGTTATTATCATATCTTCATACTTATGATAAATGTTTACATACCATGCTATAATTATATTAACAGGAAACATTAATACTTGTGTGATTTGTAAACATAAAAGAGTCCCTAGTAAAGCCTCTTGTTAAACTAGCTTGTTGGTTAATATATGATCATGGTTTCCTGATCATGAACATAGAGATTTTATTAACAACAGGGTCATATCATTAGGAGAATTATGTGATGGACATACTCCTATAGTTAAGCGTAGCATAAAGATCAAGTCATTTAATATAGTTCATTTTCTATAAGCTTTCTGATACATAGTAACATAATTCCTTCGACCATGAGATCATGCTTATCACCATCACCGGAAGGATGCTTTGATGACATCAAACACCACACCGTAACTGGGTGGCTATAAAGGTGGCATTGAGTGTTCGGAAAGTATGGGTTGAGACACATGGATCAAGAGTGGGATTTGTCCATCCATATGACGGATAGATATACTCTGGGCCCTCTCGGTGAAATGTCATCCAATTAGCTTTCAAGCATGTGACTGACTCACAAGGGATCACATACCACGAGAACGAGAAAAGAGTACTTATCGGTAACGAGGTTGAACTAGGTATGCAGAGATACCAACGATCAAAACCTCGGATAGGTAAACTATCGTGAGATAAAGGGAAATTGGTATCGTATGTAAGTGGTTCATTCGATTGCAAAGTAATCATAGAAATATGTGGGAGCCATATGAATTTCCAGATTCGTCTATTGGTTATTGATCGGAGAAGTGTCTCGGTCATGTCTGCATAATTCACGAACCGTAGGGAGACACACTTAAGGATTCGATGTTGTTGAGTAGTTATGGAATGATGAGTAAAAGACCGAATGTTGTTCGGGGTCTCGGATGGGATCCGGGATATCACGAGGAGATCCGGAATGGTCCGGAGAATAAGATTCATATAAGGAAACTCATGTTTCGGGGTTGGAGAATGGTTCCGGTGTTTTCGTCGGGAATGTTCTAGAAGGTTCCGAAAGGTCCGGCACTCCGGAGGGGAAGGGTACATGAATGTGTCATGACAAGTTGGAATGGTTGCATCATGTACTAGGTGTCATCGCTGAGCAAAATAAAGGGATAAATCAATTCCTAGTTTGAAAAGTCAAACGCCAATTTGAAAAGTCAAACGGCAAGTTTGCTTGGTGGAGGGAGAGTAGGATACCTACTTGGGGAGGAAGTCCCTCTCCCTCCACCGCCGGCCTTGGAAGCCAAGTTGGGGAGGGACTCCCCTCCCCTTGGCCGCGCCCTCCCACCTATATAAGGAGGGGCAGGGCTGCCCCTCCAAGAACACACCTTGCCCTCTCCAAACACATAAACCCTAGATCCAGGCGCCACCACCTGCTGCTGCCGCCGCCTAGGGTTTCTTGTAAGATCCCTCCTTTATAAAGGAAAAGGATCCCTGTGATTGCAATGCTAGTCCCTGGATCATTGCTAGCATCCACAGTTAAGATGAAGTACACAGATACAAAGGTCATTTGTTACATCCGTTCCAGAGATAAACATAGTCTTTACAACTCAAGGCCACAGGCCTAATACAAGAGTTTGAATAAGTAAATAAATATAAGTCTTCATCTTCATGTGCCACAGGCAAACATGTTGAGTGTAGACTCATGACACCTAATCCTCATCAGAGTAACCTGCAACATCACAAGTTACAGCCACAGTGGGTCAATACTTTGGAATAGTATTGGCAAGTGATACCTTAGTAAAATTTAGGTGGACTAAATTACTATATGCATTTTTGGCTAAGTGTAGCTTGGCTTGCTTTGCTCAAAATAGGTTTTTCCTATTAGTTGAAATCACTAAGTTTTTCTTTGTCAAAACTTTTCCCAAGGAACCACCAATAGACATTGAGGTCCTTCACCCTTGTTCACCCACAAGTTTTTACTTAGAAGTTGGAGTGATGAGATTCTTGATAGCTTCCATGTCTTGATGCTCAAGTTGTCCGTTGCCATGTACTTGGCTAAGTACTTAGATTTTTCCATCTGCAGAGGTTGTGCACTTTCCCCACCAGACTTGGTTTCCCAACACAGGACCTTTCAGAAGCCTTTCCTTAGACCAAATGGACGCGTTCTAGCAACCTATGTGATCCAGGCAGAGCCCATATTGCCAAGTGGCTGCATTAGAAGCTTCTCAACACTTGGCCTCTAAAATCCCTTTGTTCCTGGGTGGCTTTCCACAAGTGAGATACACAAGGTAAACCATAGCCATGGGCCTTGTGTAACCACTTAACCAAAACCACCAATCAAGTCCCTTTCCACCCAGGTGATTCATTGACTTAGTTGTTTTATTAAGAAAAACATAAGTCCAAAGACTTAGAAATATTTTCATCATAGCATGTATATTTCACCAACCCTTGTTTGCTACTAGCTAGGCTAAGCATGGCATAGATAGTAACTTAACTTAGAAATTTCCTAGCAATTCTACAACTACTTAGGATTTCCCAACATGGCATTTGGCAAAATAGTAACATGCAAGACTTAGCAAAATATTTCTAATGCTTGTATAAAAATATAGGGATAGAAATATTCATGAAGTACCGCTTGCCTTGGTAGTTGGGAGAGTAGCACTCTTCACAATCACAATCACTAGCACCAAAGTCTACACAAAGAATATAGCCAATCACATACAAGACATATTCACTCAAAAATATATATGCATGCATGCAAGATGCTAAGTGATGATTTTTTTAAAGCTCAACCAAGCAAGTTCATAGTACTGAATTCTAAACAAGTCCAAACTTTGCCAAACCAAATTTTATTTAACACTAAAACAATTCCTAAACAATTCATATGACTAAACAAGCCCTACACATGTTTTTGCAAAATAAACCATTTTAACAGAAGCCAAACATTAAACAAATTGCATATTTAGAAAGGGATTGTCTTCCTGATTCCAACGATATAAAATTTGTCAAAATCTAACGTGGGAATCAAAAGTTACAAACAAAACAAATTTGAACTAAAATCTGATTCAAAATCTGTTTTAAATTTAACTCACTGCCACGCGGCGCTATCCTATTGGCGCGTACCGCTTCGCTAAGTGATTCTATTACACGCGTTGGATCTAGATCCAACGGCTCTCGATCAAACGACCAAGGTCTGGCGGCGCGCGGTGACGGCGAGCGGCGGAGCGCTCTGTCAGTGGCGGTGCCGGCGTTCTAGGTCGCCCGGGGAGGGGAGAGGGTGCTTACCAGAACCGCAAGGACGAGGTGAAGCTCAACGTGGCGGTGGCTTGGCAAGGGGCGCTCGGAGTCGTCGGGGATTCCTCGCCGGAGTTCGTGGACGCGTCGGGTACGGCTGCTGGTCGACGTTGGGGAGGTTCTGCGTCGCGCTAAGTCAAAAGGAGGGCACCGTTAGATGCACAAGACGATGGGGATCCTAGGCGTATCAGACAGAGGGCAAGGGGCGGCTGGTACTTACGGGGAGAGGTCGCCGGAGTTCGTGCAGAGAGCGGCGGTGCTCGGTTGAAGTCGCTGCCGAGGCTACAGACCATGCGAGAACAAACGGGGTGTGTCAGTAGATGCGCAAGGAGTTGCTGAGCTTGATAGCATGAGTCATGGACAGAAGGGGACACGGTGCTCACCGGAATTCGACGGCGAGGTCGTCGGAACAGCGGCAGCGTCGGGCGAGTTGCGAGCAGCCTGGTGGCGTGGAGAGGAAATTGGGTGAGGGGAAATGGCCACAAGAGGGAGGGGCTTAAGTAGGCATAGGCTCGACAAGAAACGCTCAGTGATTCAATGCCAATTACGCTGCGGAATCAACACAGCAACGGCCAGCGGCGGTGTTCGTGCGCGGAATCTGGGGAAGACGATGACGACGTGGTCGGGGCCCGCTCGTCAGCGAACAGAACAGAGGGGGATTGGGGTCCGGGTGTCAGCGGCTCACTGGGTGCATCTGCGCATGAGCAAGGGAGAGAAGGGAGCCGGGTGGGCTAAATGGGATGCGTCTGTTGCTGGGCTCAAATCCTGGCGCCGGCCCTTTTCCATTTCCTTTCTCTTTTCTTTTTCTAAATTGAATTTCTGAAATGAGTTTCAAATGAATTCAAACTCTATTTGAATTCAAATATTTTTGGGATTTTTGTAGTGTGCAACAATCACATTTCAGGACATAAATCAAGTGGTCTCTCTGTTCAAGCTTGGTTCTTTTGAAATAACAAAATAAACAGTGCCATAGCACTAGATTTGCAGATGTTTTGAAAATGGTTTTGAAACCATTTTTATTTTGTAAAATTTTGTTCAAACTCTACACTCAAACCAATCAACAAATAAGCAAACAAACTTGGTTTTAACACACTAAGCTCTCAAATGAGGATGGGCATCTGATTTAAGTTTGCTCACATAAAATGATAGCACTATGTGCTTCTGTTTTCTTGAAATGAGTTTGAAATTGATCTCAAATCTATATGCATGCATGAATGATATGAAATCTTTGAAATCATGATTTTAGGGATGTTACAAATCTAACCCCCTTAAGGTGAATCTCGCCCTCGAGATTTGGATTGGGTACCAAATAGGTGAGGGTGGTCTTTCCGAAGATCATCTTCTCTTTCCCATGTTGCTTCCTCTTCGGAGTGATGATTCCACTGCACTTTGCAAAACTTGATAGTCTTAGTCCTTGTGACTCTTTCTGCAGTCTCAAGAATCTTGATAGGTTTCTCTTCATAGGTGAGATCACTTTCCAATTGAACCTCCTCCAAAGGTATAGTATCCTTCAAAGAAGTTTCTTCCATTTTTGGGTGACATTTCTTAAGCTGACTCACATGAAACACATTATGGACAGCTGATAGAGATTCTGGCGGTTCTATTTCATAGGCAACTTCTCCTTTGCGACTCAGAATCTTGAATGGCCCAACATATCTTGGTGCCAATTTTCCTTTGACTCCGAACCTTTTCACTCCACGAAGTGGTGACACTCTAAGATAGGCTCTATCACCCACTTCGTAGGTGACTTCTCTACGCTTAGGATCTGCGTAGCTTTTCTGTCGGGACTGTGCTATCTTCAACCTGTCCTTAACCAACTTGGCCTTCTCTTCGGCTTCTTTGATAAGATCTGGCCCGAATAAACTTCTTTCTCCCACACCATTCCATAACAATGGGGTGGTACACTTTCTTCCGTAGAGAAACTCAAACGGTGCCATCTCAATGCTGGCTTGATAGCTGTTGTTATAAGAAAATTCTGCGTAAGGCAGACTTTCATCCCAACTGGCTCCATAGTCTAGGGCACATGCCCTCAACATGTCTTCAAGAATCTGATTAGTCCTTTCTGTTTGTCCATCGGTTTGAGGATGAAAAGCAGTACTGAATTCCAACCTCGTTCCCAATGACTCATGCAACTGTCTCCAAAAATGGGAAGTGAATTGAGTTCCCCTATCAGACACAATACTCTTGGGTACTCCATGTAGACACACAATTCTACTCATGTAGATTTTGGCTAACTTAGCACTTGTGTAGGTTGTCTTCACGGGTATGAAATGAGCCACTTTAGTTAGGCGATCTACTACTACCCAAATAGAATCGTATCCTGACCGGGTCCTTGGTAATCCGGTAATGAAATCCATACCAATCTTGTCCCACTTCCAATCAGGAATAGGTAGTGGTTGAAGCAAACCTGCTGGTTTCTGATGCTCCGCTTTAACTCTATTACACACATCACACAAAGCAATATGTTCGGCGATGTCCTTCTTGAGATTATTCCACCAAAATCTTTCTTTCATGTCCATGTACATTTTGGTGTTACCCGGGTGAATAGAATACGGAGAGTTGTGTGCTTCCTGCAAAATCAGTTTCCGCAACTCTGGGTCTTGTGGAACACAAATACGTTTCCTATGCCATAAAGTACCCTGTTCGTCTTCATGGAATTCTTTGGCTTTTCCCTTGCCAATCTTTTCCTTAATCTCTTCAATTTCCTTATTAGTTTTCTGGGCTTCTCTGATCTTGTCCAACAAAGTGGGTTGAACATCCAAAGACATGAGATGTCCTTCAGGCACAATCTCCAATCTGAGTTTTCTAAATTGGGTACACAGATCCTCTGGCAATTCTCCTTTGTAAGGCCATTCACAAAAACCTTACGGCTTGGAGCATCTGCTACAACATTTGCTTTACCGGGGTGGTATTGCAAACTTAAGTCATAGTCTTTGATAAGTTCTAGCCATCTTCTTTGTCTCATATTAATTTCCTTCTGGGTGAAGATATACTTCAAACTTTTGTGATCTGTGAACACTTCACAACGCTTTCCCAAAAGATAGTGTCTCCATGTCTTGAGTGCATGGACAACAGAGGCTAACTCCAAATCATGAGTAGGATAGTTTACTTCATGAGTTTTGAGTTGTCTCGACGCATATGCCACAACTTTACCGTCTTGCATAAGTACTGTACCCAAACCTTGATGAGAGGCATCACAATATACTTGGAAATCTTTTTCCAAATCAGGTAGACACAAGACTGGTGCTGTCACAAGTCTCTTCTTCAATTCCTAAAAGCTGAGTTCACAACCTTCAGACCAAGCAAACTTCTTGTCTTTCTTTAACAATTCAGTCATGGGCTTAGCTACCTTAGAGAAATTCTCAATGAACCTTCTGTAGTAACCTGCTAAGCCAAGGAAACTACGAACTTCTTTCACGGACTTGGGAGATTCCCATTCAGTCACAGCTGAAACCTTAGCAGGATCAACTGCTACACCATCCTTTGTCATAACATGACCAAGAAATCCAACTTCCTCCAACCAGAACTCACACTTGCTGAATTTGGCATAAAGTTTATGCTCCCGTAACTTCTCAAGTATCAAACGCAAATGTCCTTCATGCTCTTATTTGCTCTTGGAGTAGACTAAGATGTCATCGATGAAAACGACAACAAATTTGTCAAGGAACTCCATGAACACCTTGTTCATCATATTCATGGAGTATGCTGGAGCATTTGTCAAGCCAAAAGGCATTACGGTGTACTCATACAATCCATACCTTGTAGTGAATGCTGTTTTAGGTATGTCTTGTTCTCTTATCTTGAGTTGAAAATAGCCTGACCGGAGATCAATCTTTGAGAACACACATGCTCCTTCAAGCGGATCAAACAAGTCATTGATTCTAGGCAAAGGATATTTGTTCTTGATAGTTACCTCGTTGAGTGAACGGTAATCTATGCATAACCTTTGACTTCTATCTTTCTTCTCCACAAACAAAACTGGGGCTCCCCAAGATGAAGAACTTGGTTGAATGAATCCTTTCTGCAACTGTTCTCCAAGTTGTTTCTTGAGTTCTTTTAGTTCATCAACTGACATTTTGTACGGTCTCTTTGCTATTGGTCCAGACCCTGGTACCAAATCTATAAGAAACTCCACATCTCTATCTTGTGGCATTCCCGGCAATTCTTCCGGAAACACATCCGGATACTCACTCACAATTGGCACACTGTCCATGCTAACCCCCTTAAGAGAATTAAGCATACTCCTTTTTGCTTCAAAGTTGGTCTTGAATCTGATCCTTTTATTTTCTAGAGTTGTGAGTGAGACAGTATGGTTGGCACAATCTATCACTCCTTTGTACTTAGTCATCCAGTCCATTCCCAGAATGACATCCAATCCTTGGGAGTTTAGAATTATCAAGTTAACGGGAAACTTATATTTCCCAAATTCTATGACTAGATCATGACATCCTGAATTCACTATCATTTCTCCACCAGGAGAACTTACTTTTATAGGACACCCAATAGTTTCTACCGGTAGTTCATTTCTTTCAACAAATGCTCTTGATATGAATGAATGAGATGCACCAGTATCAAAAAGTACAAATGCTGGAATAGAATTGAGTCTGAACTTACCAGCAATAGCATCAGGCTCCTCATAGACCTCCTCCACATTGATGTGGTTCACTTGTACTTTCTAGAAAGGATTGGGCTTGATGGGTCCTTCAACTTTATTTTCAGGGCATTCATTTGCATAATGCCCCATCTTCTTGCATTTGAAGCATTCAACCTGACTGATGTCTCTCTTAACAGGCTGACTTCCACTTCCACTTCCATTACCATTGTGGTGGCTCTTATGTCCACTCTTGTGGTTCTTGTACTTGTCATTGTCATGACTACGGTGATGCTTGTTGTCATGACGGTTGTGGTTGTGGTGCTTGTTGAATTTCCCATGCTTGTGGGATCCTGAGCTTCCACTGTCATGATAATGAGATCGTTTGTGAGACGATCCCGAGCTGTGCTTGTCGGAGTGCTTCCTCTTTCTACTCTCAACTTGCTTCATTTTGTTCTCCAAAATAGCAGCCTTGTCACAGAGCGACTGATAAGTGGGAACATAGGCCACAGCCAATTGCAGATTCAGCTCATCATTCAAGCCTTCCAGAAATTTTTCCTTTCTCTTGGCATCGGTGTCAACTTCATCCGGTGCATAACGCGCCAGATTGTTGAACTCCTCAATGTATTCAGCCACGCTGCGGTGGCGCTGCTTCAGATTGTGGAACTCTTTCTTTTTCAGACTCATCACTCCTGATGAGATATGAGCAGTGCGAAAGCCATCCTCAAAGATAGCCCATGTCACTTCATCTATGGGAGTGGTGATCTGGAAGTTGTCCCACCAAGTGGCGGCTGGCCCTTCCAGCAGATGTGCTGCAAATCTGACCTTTTCAGCATCCGTACAGCCCACGGTTACCAAGTCCTTGTTTACTGAGCGTAGTCAATCATTGGCCACCATGGGATCAGTCGTTCCTGAGAACTTTGCTGGCCTCAATCTCAAGAATCTGGTAAGCATATCAAAGCCCGGAGGGTTGTTGTTGTTGTTATTGTTGTTGTTGTTGTTATTGTTTTGGTTCTGGATGAACGTTGTCATCATCTGCATCAACTGTGTTTGAGCAGTCATCATTTGTTGCATTTCTGGAGTGATGTTGTTGTTGTTGTTGGGGTTGGGGTTTGCACGACGGGGAGGCATCTGTGGTTTGTTCAATAAAGATAAGAATGAGATACCCATAGATGCTTTCATGCACACTACATCACATAAGCAAACACATAGCATGCAACACAAAGATAAGGGTTCAACAACAAGATAACAAGTTCACAAAGTAAAACACACAAGTTGCAAGCCATCCACATGTCAGATGGTCCAATAACAAGTTCTCAAATAACAAGTACGATAATAAAAGATAAATGAGTAGTCAGATCTACTCATCGGCATCAATCTCCTCCTCGACAAAGGTAAGACCTGCGTTCTCCATCGCGGTCTTGTTTTCCTCGATGCTAGTGGTCAAGGTCTCTATCTTGGCCTTGAGAGCCCTCTTCTAGGAACGAAGCCTCTCAATCATCGTCTGCTGCTGCTCTAGCTCGAAGTCCTTGGACTGCAGTTCTTCAGTCATATCCCGGATCTTCTTGTTCCTATCCTGGACACGCTTCTCCTGACTCTTGAACTTCCTGTCCTGGGTCTCGAACTTCGCCTCCATTTTCTTGACTATCTCGTCTTGCTGCGCAAAGAGCTTGTCCTTCTCGCGAAGCTGCACCTGGAGCTCATCATTGCTGAGCATGACATTGGTCCTGTCCGTGTCCATGTGCCTAATGAGAGACTCTAAGTCCTAGAGGTACAAGCGTATCGGCTCTGCTGCGTCCCTCGAATCATCCTCGAAGTCGATGGACTCTCCATCCTCATCACGTCTTCCGAAGACGTGAAAGTGGGTACCTCTAACCTGTCGGGAGTGTCGCCCTAGCAGACATCCTATCAGATCCTGCATAACTACCTCAATGCCTCTCTCCCTGTCAGCGTGCATAATCTTGAAGACGATGGCCTCCGTAGTAGGCTCTGTCTGGCGTCCGGGCTGGTTCACCTTGAAGCCCCAGAGGTCCTTCCTCTCAAACTTGGTGAGGGGATGCACCATGATGGTGGGAAGAGGGAGATTGAGCAAGTGGTAAGCTCAACGATACGAGGACCAAAGCGGGTAACCTGGAACTCCTCAATAGTGTTGATGGTAATAGGCATCTATTTATAAGATAGAAAAGTTAGAACAACACAGTCATGATAAAACAAAAGACATAACATCACATACATATCCTTGGGAAGCAAAACACACAAGTCATGCATAAATGAAACCATTACAACAACCAAGGTTCAATCTTATTTTAAGCAACATTTTTAAAAATAAGGTGATAGGTGGTGGTCCAACTAATGAAGTACGTTTACAATCCTATCTCACTGGATCGGTTGGCTAACACAATGTTTCTAGAAGCAATCAACCTATCTTGCTCGCATGATTCCATCACTAAGTCTATAATATCTCCTCTTAAGGTTTGGTTGGTAGCTTCCAACTCTTGGGTATGTTCCTTCTCTTTCCTTAGATCATTTTGGAGGTTGAGCATTCTGCACTTGACTCTATCACCAAGTTCTTTGATGGTCTTCCAAGCTGCATCTCTTGCTGATTCAAAGAATGTAGGGTGCACCACTGAATTAGTGAACATGCAGAATCCTTTTTCCTGATGGTTGTCTTCCTTGTTTTTATACAAGTGAAGTTGCACCCACCAGTATTCCACTCCTTCATCCATCACTAGAAAACCCTTGTACACAGCTGCACCTTGTATCTCTAATGCAACCATGAGGTCCTTGAGAGCCTTGGGGAATTCTGTCTCACACTCCAAAGTCATTGTCATGAGTGGTCCTTTCCTTACGGCTTCGTTGATGGAGTTCATCTACAAATAGAGATGAGAGAGAAGATTAGAAAAGTTTACGAGAAGAATAGACAAGTGTAGAAGTTGAAAAATTTTCCTTAGTGGTTTCCAATCCTAGGGTCATAATCCTACAGGCAACACAGTGCTCTGATACCATCTGTAAGATCCCTACTTTATAAAGGAAAAGGATCCCTGTGATTGCAATGCTAGTCCCTGGATCATTGCTAGCATCCACAGTTTAAGATGAAGTACACAGATACAAAGGTCATTTGTTACATCCATTCCAGAGATAAACATAGTCTTTACAACTCAAGGACACATGCCTAATACAAGAGTTTGAATAAGTAAATAAATATAAGTCTTCATCTTCATGTGCCACAGGCAAACATGTTGAGTGTAGACTCATGACACCTAATCCTCATCAGAGTAACCTGCAACATCACAAGTTACAGCCACAGTGGGTCAATACTTTGGAATAGTATTGGCAAGTGATACCTTAGTAAAATTTAGGTGGAATAAATTACTATATGCATTTTTGGCTAAGTGTAGCTTGGCTTGCTTTGCTCAAAATAGGTTTTTCCTATTAGTTGAAATCACTAAGTTTTTCTTTGTCAAAACTTTTCCCAAGGAACCACCAATAGACATTGAGGTCCTTCACCCTTGTTCACCCACAAGTTTTTACTTAGAAGTTGGAGTGATGAGATTCTTGATAGCTTCCATGTCTTGATGCTCAAGTTGTCCATTGCCATGGACTTGGCTAAGTACTTAGATTTTTCCATCTGCAGAGGTTGTGCACTTTCCCCACTAGACTTGGTTTCCCAAGACAGGACCTTTCAGAAGCCTTTCCTTAGACCAAATGGACGCGTTCCAACCTATCATTCCCACTACCACCAACTGTCCAAATGGCTAAGTTCTAGCAACCTATGTGATCCAGGAAGAGCCCATATTGCCAAGTGGCTGCACTAGAAGCTTCGCAACACTTGGCCTCTAAAATCCCTTTGTTCCTGGGTGGCTTTCCACAAGTGAGATACACAAGGTAAACCATAGCCATGGGCCTTGTGTAACCACTCAACCAAAACCACCAATCAAGTCCCTTTCCACCCAGGTGATTCATTGACTTAGTTGTTTTATTAAGAAAAATATAAGTCCAAAGACTTAGAAATATTTTCATCATAGCATGTATATTTCACCAACCCTTGTTTGCTACTATCTAGGCTAAGCATGGCATAGATAGTAACTTAACTTAGAAATTTCCTAGCAATTCTACAACTACTTAGGATTTCCCAACATGGCATTTGGCAAAATAGTAACATGCAAGACTTAGCAAAATATTTCTAATGCTTGTATAAAAATATAGGGATAGAAATATTCATGAAGTACCACTTGCCTTGGTAGTTGGGAGAGTAGCACTCTTCACAATCACAATCACTAGCACCAAAGTCTACACAAAGAATATAGCCACAATCACATACAAGACATATTCAATCAAAAATATATATGCATGCATGCAAGATGCTAAGTGATGATTTTTTTTAAAGCTCAACCAAGCAAGTGCATAGTACTGAATTCTAAACAAGTCCAAACTTTGCCAAACCAAATTTTATTTAACACTAAAACAATTCCTAAACAATTCATATGACTAAATAAGCCCTACACATGTTTTTGCAAAATAAACCATTTTAACAGAAGCCAAACATTAAACAAATTGCATATTTAGAAAGGGATTGTCTTCCTGATTCCAACGATATAAAATTTGTCAAAATCTAACGTGGGAATCAAAAGTTACAAACAAAACAAATTTGAACTAAAATCTGATTCAAAATCTGTTTTAAATTTAACTCACTGCCACGCGGCGCTATCCTATTGGCGCGTACCGCTTCGCTAAGTGATTCTATTACACGCGTTGGATCTAGATCCAACGGCTCTCGATCAAACGACCAAGGTCTGGTGGCGCGCGGTGACGGCGAGCGGCGGAGCGCTCTGTCAGTGGCGGTGCCGGCGTTCTAGGTCGCCCGGGGAGGGGAGAGGGTGCTTACCAGAACCGCAGGGACGAGGTGAAGCTCAACGTGGCGGTGGCTTGGCAAGGGGCGCTCGGAGTCGTCGGGGATTCCTCGCCGGAGTTCGTGGACGCGTCGGGTACGGCTGTTGGTCGACGTTGGGGAGGTTCTGCGTCGCGCTAAGTCAAAAGGAGGGCACTGTTAGATGCGCAAGACGATGGGGATCCTAGGCGTATCAGACAGAGGGCAAGGGGCGGCTGGTACTTACGGGGAGAGGTCGCCGGAGTTCGTGCAGAGAGCGGCGGCGCTCGGTTGAAGTCGTTGCCGAGGCTACAGACCATGCGAGAACAAACGGGGTGTGTGAGTAGATGCGCAAGGAGTTGCTGAGCTTGATAGCATGAGTCATGGACAGAGGGGGACACGGTGCTCACTGGAATTCGTCGGCGAGGTCGTCGGAACAGCGGCAGCGTCGGGCGAGTTGCGAGCAGCCTGGTGGCGTGGAGAGGAAATTGGGTGAGGGGAAATGGCCGCAAGAGGGAGGGGCTTAAGTAGGCAAAGGCTCGACAAGAAACGCTCAGTGATTCAATGCCAATTACGCCGCGGAATCAACGCAGCAACGGCCAGCGGCGGTGTTCATGCGCGGAATCTAGGGAAGACGATGACGACGTGGACGGGGCCCGCTCGTCAGCGAACAGAACAGAGGGGGAGTGGGGTCCGGGTGTCAGCGGCTCGCTGGGTCCATCTGCGCGTGAGCGAGGGAGAGAAGGGAGCCGGGTGGGCTAAATGGGATGCGTCTGTTGCTGGGCTCAAATCCTGGCGCCGGCCCTTTTCCATTTCCTTTCTCTTTTCTTTTTCTAAATTGAATTTCTGAAATGAGTTTCAAATGAATTCAAACTCTATTTGAATTCAAATCTTTTTGGGATTTTTGCAGTGTGCAATAATCACATTTCAGGACATAAAATCAAGTGGTCTCTCTGTTCAAGCTTGGTTCTTTTGAAATAACAAAATAAACAGTGCCATAGCACTAGATTTGCGGATGTTTTGAAAATGGTTTTGAAACCATTTTTATTTTGTAAAATTTTGTTCAAACTCTACACTCAAACCAATCAACAAATAAGCAAACAAACTTGGTTTTAAAACACTAAGCTCTCAAATGAGGGTGGGCATCTGATTTAAGTTTGCTCACATAAAATGATAGCACTATGTGCTTCTGTTTTCTTGAAATGAGTTTGAAATTGATCTCAAATCTATATGCATGCATGAATGATATGAAATCTTTGAAATCATGATTTTAGGGATGTTACATTTCTCCTCCCAAGTCTCCGAGTTAGGGCTTCTCCAAGCCCTAGCCGCCGGCTACATCAAACCCCCTTGGTGCCTCTAAACCCTAGATCGCCAAGGCCTCTCTCATAGTCCACCATACTCGCTCCGGCTTAAGGCGAAGCCCTGCGAGATCTCCCCTCTACTTCCGGTACCATGCCGGCGTGTTGCCGGAATCGCGAGGTGAGTGCTACAACCTCCCCTTCCTGCTGGAACAAGGGAGAGGAAGGTCTTCATCGAGTACCGAACGTGTGACCGACTGCGGAAGCACTGCCGGAACGCAGCGCTAGAAGGATCGTCTACACGATCTTGAGATCGGCAAGGGTACGACTACATCACCCACGAGAATCTGCTCTCGTTAACCTCTTTGGAATCTTCGAGGGTGAGTTCCTCTATCGACTCGTTGCTACAATCTAGTAGATAGATCTTGGCTTGTTTGTTTGCATGCGGTAGAAAATTTTTGTTTTCCATGCTACGAACCCCTACAGTGGTATCAGAGCCGTGTCTATATTTAGATCTGTTGCACGAGTAGAACACAATGGTCATTGTGGGCGTTGATGCTTTTGTTGTCGATTGCTTCTTGTGTACTTTGCATCTTGCAGGATGGTGGGATGAAGTGGCCCGGGCTAACCTTACATGACATCATTCATGAGACTTGCTCCACGCCTGACATGCAACTTGTATTGCATAAGTGGCTTTGCGGGTGCCTGTTTCTCCCAACATAGTTAAGATTCAATTTACAACGGGTGATTGACAATACTAGTATCAATGTTGTGGTTCTTGTTCGTAAGTTAGAACGACACTTATTGAAAGCCCCAAACCACGTAAAACATGCAAAAAAAATTAGAGGCGTCTAACTTTGTTTTGCAGGGGTGTGCTGTGATGTGATATGGCCATGATTGTGATTATATATGATGTATGCAATGTTCTTTATTGTAAGTTGGCAACCGGCAGGAGCCATATGGTTGTTTCCGTTTTAGTCCTACATGTCTATTATTCAAAGTAGTTGTAATAGTTGATGCTGGTGGAAGACAACCATGCAGCGGCGCCATTGACCTTGACGCCACACCGATGATGATGGAGATCATGTTCGTGCTTGAAGATGGAGATCGGAAGCACAAGAATAAAGGCCATGTCATATCACATATTATGAATTGCATGTGATGTTAATCCTTTTATGCATCTTGTATTGCTTAGTTCACAACGGTAGCATTATAAGATGGTCCCTCAAGCACACAATTTCAAGTTTTAAAGTGTTCATCCTTAGTAAGCACCGTTGCTAAAGCTCGTTGTTTCGAAGCACCACGTGATGATTGGGTGTGTTAGATTCTGCGAGTGTATACAACGTGAGCAAGCTAGATTTGCTCATGCGGAAGCTAAGGTTTGATCTTGACGAGCCTAGAATGTACAGACATGGTCTCGGAACATGGATCACCGAAAGGTAAAGCATGAGTCATATAGTAGATATGATGAACATGTTGATTGTTCGCCATTAAAGCTACATCAACTCTCGTGATGATCGGTTTTGATGTGGTGGATTTGGTTCGTGTAATCACTAAAACAATGTGAGGGATATTGTTTTGACCGGGAGTTTAACATCTATATGATTAAAAGTTGAACACTATTTATCATAAATTAAATCAAAGTGAATTTGCATAATTGTTGTAGTCATTGGCATCCGTTTACCACCTTGCGCTTAGTTATAATTGAGATGATAGAACTATAGAATTCTGGTTAGTTACTTTACGAACTGGTATCGTATTGTTTTGAAGTGTTAATCTAAAGTTTAAAAGTCCTATTGAAAACTTTCAGTAAGTTCCGGTTACTCCATGAAGTTTAATAATTGGTATTAAATCGAGAGTGAAAATTCCAAGAGTTAGTGTATGAGTATCATGTTTGTCTCCATGATTCTTGATATTCAAAGAATTATCTTAATATCAAGGTTATCTAGGATCTGAAAGAGTTGTTTCAGAAACCATGATGTGTGGAAGATATTGTGATATCTGAAACGAAGTTTTGGTTGCAACATGATAGAGTATAATATGGCAAAAGTCATGTTCTCATATTTGATGAGAATTTGCAAAGGGTTGGAGACACTAGTTGTCCTAGTCCACCAAAAGGTTTTGGAGAGCAACATTATACTCGCGATTCATCTTTATAAGCTAAAAGTAACTTGATCATGAATAATTCCATGATAAGGGTGAATATTTGATGTAGGTAAAATATTTACTACACCAAGAGATTACTAAAGAATGGAATTTGAAAGCACACCAAACATTTGATGATGGTGATCTACTTCAAAGTGCAAGTCCAAAGACATTGGTATTTAATTATACACGCTTTGGACTATGTGTCATATGTATGACTCCACTATTGATATTGATAGATTCTTTCAAACAGAAAAGGAAATATTGAAAGAGAATCTCATAAATATATGGCAGAAAAGAAAAGACTAGAATTGTTCAGTTTAAGTATATAGATGATATACATGTTATGGCTATATTCTTTTCTTATTAAACAATGTGGTTCTTAAGTATTTGATACTGAATTTGTTGGTGTGAATCGTCATACGAAACAACACAATTCATGAACTACAATGGCCTAAGTAACTAGCAAAAGAATATGTGATGATGTTCATCGAGAACAAATAAAGGGTTATTGTGCTGCTTGTTAAACATCAAAGCTTGCCTTCAAGATTTGTTTTATCAGGTATTATGAGAACAAAAGGGTTGTTCAAATAATTGCCGTAATCCATAAAAGATGGATGATTCACAAATCTCGTTGGAGAAATCACATCCATAAAACTAGTGCTAAAAATGTCGAAAGACAAATTAATTGAAAGATCACTTAGGAAGTGACATCGCCGTTTAAATTATATTGGAAAGAAAACATGAAGAAAATCCATGTGGATGGAATTTTGGAGTCTTGTTATTTTTGATCAAATGATGCTTGTGAAACTTTCCTAGAGATAATTAAAACTTCGTTCATAGGCCAAAAGGGAACGAATGACTAGCTTATTGGAACTTGTACATATTGTTGTACGAAGTCCATTATGTGTAGTCAAGAGCGATGGATTTCAACTTCATATGCTTTCTCTGAAAATTTGAGTGAATATATGAATATTTACTTAATAAGGATGAAGTATGAAACATTTGAAAAGTTCAAAGACTTTCATGATGAAGTGCAAAATCATTGTAACAAGAATATAAATAGTTTATGATAAGATCATAAAGGAAGATATTTGAGTTACAAGTTTAGCATAATACCTAAGATTTAAGGAATCATTCCGTGGATTTGCATGTCCCGAAACACCATAAGAGTATGGAGCGTTCGAGATATGTAATTAAACCTTGTTTGACATGGTAAGATCGAAGGTGTAATTCATAAAACTGCCATTATATTTTAAATATTAAAAGCTTTAGAGACTACCGTTTTTCACTAAAAAGAGCTCCATCATAATCCGTTGAATTGACACCATATAAAGTTATGGTTTGGGATAAAACCCAAGTTGTCCTTTCTTAAACATTGGTATGCTATGCATAAGAAAGATGTTTGCAACCAAAGTCGGATGAACCTGTCTTTGTATGTTATTTCGAATAACTGTTCCTCCATAACATCGGAGACAAAAGTGTTTGTCGCTTAGAACGTCAAGTTTCTTTGAGAAGAAATTTTTCGTGAAAAGATAAGTGGGAGGACAATAGAACTTTGATAAGGTTAAAAGAACCTTAGCTATATGTGCAAAGTTGCACAGCGCCGAAAAGTGTTCCGAAGGCAGCAACAATGCTCATGGCTCACATGCCTCAAAGGTTGTGGTTACGAAGGTCAAAGTTTCTATTGAACCAAGTAGGTCGACTAAACAATCAAATACCAAGATTTGAAGGTTGAATCATTATTTGAGAATAATGAACGGACTACATGCAAAGAAGCAATGATGGGCCCTGACTCCGTAAAATGGCTTGAAGCCATAAAATCCGTGATAGTTCCATACACGAGAAATCAAGTTTTGAACTTGAAGGACCCTCGAGAAAGGTGTAAGACCTTACAGTTGTGTTTGGATCTATAAAGAAATAGACATGGATGTTTCACATCTATGAAATAGTCGACATGTTGGGAAAGAGTTCACAACAATGTTCAAAGGTTGACTATGACAAGATTTGATCTTTCATAGCGATATTTAGTCTAGGCGGATTAATGTAGCAACCACTACATATAATTTTGTTATGTGGTAGTTGAATAAACAAAACAACTTCTTCTAATAGAATTGTTACCTAGGACATGTGCATAACACGGTCCATAGGGTTTTGTTAATTCAAAGGATGCTAAAAGCATATGCAAACTTCAATGGTTGAAGTAAGCATTGCGGAGTTGGAATCTTCACTATGATGAAACTGTTAAAGGAGTTTAAATTCGTCGGAGACGATGAAGATGCTTGCATTTGCAAGAAATTAAGTGGGAGCGCTAAGACCTGATTCTAATACATTATTTGGAAGACATATTGTTGATTGGAAATGATGTATCTTTTATTAACACATATTAAGAATTTCATCCCGATGAAAGACTTAGGCAAACCCCAAATATTTGGCATCAATAGACGCTAATATGGTTGTGCCGAAAGTACATAGATGATGTATTGAATGAGTTCAATATAGAAACTACAAGAAAGGTTCTTGTCACACAGAAAGGATTGAATGAGTTCAATATTGATGTTATATTCAAGTGTATTGACACTTGGTAAGTGAAACAAAGATTCAAGTATAGATTGATACTTGATGTATGAAATCACAAAGAGTATTTATATCAATCATACTATGATATGTACAAATCCAGATATGTCCTATGCTCTAAATGTTATGAGCATATACCAGAATGATTTATAAGATGATCATTGGACGATAGTAAGGATATTCTTACGATCTTTTGGAAGAACTAAGAGTATATTATTTTGTAGAAGTGGCAAATAGATGGTTAATTCATTATAAAAGTACTACATTGATATAGTTTTGTCACAAAGTACAAATTAAGTTTATCTCAATCTGAACTAAGGTGGCACAATATAATGGAAAGTAAGTTCCATAATGGATTTGGATGAGTTCCAAAGTTAAGACATTATGACAGATACTACAACAAAAGGCTGAGTATATGACTGCTATTATAGCAGCTAAAGAGGGCATTTGTGTCAAGTAGTTTGTTATCAAACTAGGTGTAGTTCACAGCGGGATAATACTATGAAGATATATTGTACGACAATATTATCAACATGTTTTAATCCCAAAGAACTAAAGGTCTCACCAAAGGACCAAATTTATACAAAGCCATCTCATTAGAGAATGAGTGATGCGTAGAGACGCAAAGACATGCAATTACACACGGACCTGGAAGTGTCAGATCCGGAGATCAGTTGACCACTAGCAATCGTGTACTTACAACACCGGAAAGCCATAGGTGTTGAATACACAAAGGTTTTAAACTAGATTATTGACTCTAGTGCAAGTGGGAGACTGTTGGAGATATGCCCAAGACGCAATAATAAAGTAGGTTATTATCATATCTTCATACTTATGATAAATGTTTACATACCATGCTATAATTGTATTAACAGGAAACATTAATACTTGTGTGATTTGTAAAAATAAAAGAGTCCCTAGTAAAGCCTCTTGTTAAACTAGCTTGTTGGTTAATATATGATTGTTGTTTCCTGATCATGAACATAGAGATGTTATTAACAATAGGGTCATATCATTAGGAGAATGATGTGATGGACATACTCCTATAGTTAAGCGTAGCATAAAGATCAAGTCATTTAATATAGTTCATTTGCTATAAGCTTTCTGATACATAGTAACATAATTCCTTCGACCATGAGATCATGCTTATCACCATCACCGGAAGGATGCTTTGATGACATCAAACACCACACCGTAACTGGGTGGCTATAAAGGTGGCATTGAGTGTTCGGAAAGTATGGGTTGAGACACATGGATCAAGAGTGGGATTTGTCCATCCATATGACGGATAGATATACTCTGGTCCCTCTCGGTGAAATGTCATCCAATTAGCTTGCAAGCATGTGACGGTCTCAAAAGGGATCACATACCACAGGAACGAGAAAAGAGTACTTATCGGTAACGAGGTTGAACTAGGTATGCAGAGATACCGACGATCAAAACCTCGGATAAGTAAACTATAGTGAGACAAAGGGAAATTGGTATCGTATGTAAGTGGTTCATTCGATCGCAAAGTAATCGTAGAAATATGTGGGAGCCATATGAATTTCCAGATTCCTCTATTGGTTATTGATCGGAGAAGTGTCTCGGTCATGTCTGCATAATTCACGAACCGTAGGGAGACACACTTAAGGATTCGATGTTGTTGAGTAGTTATGGAATGATGAGTAAAAGACCGAATGTTGTTCGAGGTCTCGGATGGGATCTGGGATATCACGAGGAGATCCGGAATGGTCCGGAGAATAAGATTCATATAAGGAAAGTCCTGTTTTGGGGTTGGAGAATGGTTCCGGTGTTTTCATCGGGAATGTTCTAGAAGGTTCCGGAAGGTCCGGCACTCTGGAGGGGAAGGGTACATGTGACGAGGTTTCGACTCGTCAATGCCCATTGTTATGGACTTGGGTTTTGGAGAAGATGGGGATGCTGGAGATCGTGGAACGGTTAACAGACAAGCAACCAGGGGACATGAGATTTACCCAGGTTCAGGCCCCCGGAGGGAAAACCCTACTCCTGCTTGTCTGCTCTTGATTACGGCAGAACCGAAGGTTACAGGGTGCGCAGATTCGATCTGGCGTGGTGGTGCGTATGCGAAAGTATGAGTCGAGAGATCTAGGCCGTGCCCTCCTGGCCTTTATATAGACTTAGGCAGGTCCCGGGCATAGTCCTAGTCGGTTACAGGTTCTAGGGTTTTACCCCTTTGAATTTCCTATCTACTCTAGTCTTGCTCTCCAAGGATCCGAAGGCGTTATGGGCCTGGGCTACCCGAAAGTCTTCATGGGCCGGCGTATATCCACCGTGGGCCTTCCTTGGGCTAGACTAGGTATGCTGAGACCACGTACCCGTAGGGTATAACCATGTCAGTAGCCCCCGAGTGATCAGTTGAATCGTAGATTCGGCTGAGGACTCTCCAATCCTTCGGGTGCAACTATGTATTAACAGTATGTGTGTAGGGATTGTTGATGCGTGTGCCTGACTCACCCGACGGATCAGGGTCAGTTAACTGTCTTAGGACGAAACAACACGATCTTCCTCAGTTTCGAGTACCTTAACTCGAAACTAGAACATATGCTGGCGTAATTCAACTCAGGCCGCAGAGGACTTACATAAGTAGAATTCCAGTGAATTTAACTGATGTACCCAACACGTCCGTCGGGATTTTTTATCGCACCTATTGGCACGGATTCATACTAGCAGAGCGCAGTCGGGTGCGTTGCCAGGCCACCAGATGATATCTGTAGGTCTTATCTTTGCGTCACGGACGCAGCATCCGAACATTTGTCACCGCGGAGGTGTTTCGGGTGGCCAAGGAGATCGTTGCTCACTCAGCGTTTTGTTGGGGCAGAGTTGCCAAAAAGTTTTTGCATGCTGATCCGAAAGATCACAGTCGAAGATTTCATAGGGTGCGCGACCAGCGCTCCCTATGGGAGTAGCCCGCGAGTGTCTGTTCGAGTCGTAGACTCGAGCGGAGACTTTTATTCAGGCGCTTGTTCAGTGTTAAGTCCGTAGGACACAAAAAAATTCGGATGCTTAAATCCATCCTCCCTATGGGAGTAGCCCCCGAGTCCGTAGTGGAGTTGTAGACTCGACGTAGGACTCGAAGAATTATTTTGTCTTTATTCGTCTGTCGGGTGCGCGGCCAGCGCTCCTGATAGGAGTAGCCCCCGAGTATTTAGTCGAATCGAAGATTCGAGTGAGTACTCTTAGCTGTGAAGCCGAAGAATTGTAGTTGGTGCTAGTATAGCTTTTGATGACATCATTGTTGACGATCAATGACCTCAAGCGTCTGCTACGCCAGAGATGACTTGACTTGACGAAACGTGGGTCCCACTTGCTGACCTTGAATTGACCGGTCACGCGCGACGTGGAGATAATTACGGCGTCTCCTCGATTTCCGCGCGTAGTGGATGGCGTGGTAACGACGGTTCGTTGTGATGCTGACACGTGTATGGTCAGATCTGTCGTTGGCGTTAGGTCTTCTGGATGGACGGCTGCCGTGTGTCGTCTTCGCTGTTATAATCATTGGGGAAAGCCGCGGTTTGTTTTCACCGCATCAGTTCTTGTTTTCACTGCCTTCTTGTGCTCTAGCGATTCTTGCTGCGCGCTGGGATTTCCTTCCACATTTCCATCTTCCTTTCTGCGCTTTCACCACCAGCGCCGCTGTAGCGCAATGGGGAAACCAAAGAAATCGTCATCTGCAGTTGGGACCAGCGCCGCCGGACGAAAGAAAGGCGGCACCGCTACCCGTGTCACCGATGGTGGCTGGCGGCGATCAGAGACGCGGGAGAGCGATCTCCGCAAGCTTCGCGAGCGGGGTCTGATCCCGCAAGATAGGGAGGCCGTCAAACTCCCCGGCAATGAGGTAATCCCCCGTCCCCCATCTTGGTATTGGGATATGTTTCTCGCCTTCGTTATGCGTGGGTTTTCTTTTCCAATCCACAACTTCCTCCGTGGATTACTCTTTTTCTATGGCATTCAGCTTCACCATCTGTCGTCCAACTACTCTCTTCTCCACATTGCTTGCTTCATCACTTTTTGCGAGTGTTGGCTTGGCATTGAGCCGCATTTTGGCCTCTTCCGGAAACTTTATTCCGTGAAGAGGCAGTCTGGTTCGGATGGTGTTTATCCCATTGGGGGTTGCATCATCTCCCTTAGTCCCAATCTTCTTTTCTTTTCCTTTTCCATGTCCGAATCTGTCCAGTACTGGCGGAGGCGATGTTTTTACATCCGCGACTCTGTAGTGCCTGGGCAAGATTTTGGTCTTGTTCCTTTTGACCCCTCCCAAATGATTGAGCCGAAAAGGTCTTGGAAAAACAAAATCTTGGACGGCGAGGTGGCGGAGATAGAGGCCCTTTACCGTCGGGTGGAGGATCTCCAGCTGATTTCGGAGAAGGAGGTGAACGGCATGGACATCATCCGGACGTTTCTTGAGCGTCGGGTGCAGCCTCTCCAAGCGAGGGCGCACCCGATGTTTCTTTGTTCTGGGCGCCGTGATCCGACAAGGGTTTCGGCTGAGAAAATCTCCGAGGAGGATCTTGACAGGGCCCTTCACGCGCTGCTGAAGTTCAAGGCCGGAGAAAAAATCCCGGGGAAGTCGCTAACTCCTCTGTTTTCTTTGACGTTGGCCGTACCGCAAGTGTAGATTCGTGCGTGTAGCGTTTTTCTGTTGACTGCATGTTTATTTCCTTTGTTTGCTAACAAAGTCCCTTCTGGATTTGCAGAGCTTCAAAGTGCCGGGCATGGTGCCTCCAGTGCCCGAAAAGTATCCGAATGCTCCGGATAATGAAGTGGTGGAGTCCGTGTCCGAACTGTCTTTGGCGCGATCTCCGGCGGAGGATGCCGACGAGTCGAGTGAGGACCATACGCGCAAACGATCTCGGAGCTCCAGCGAGTCTTCGGATGCCTTGACTCCTCCGACTCCCAGAAACCCTCTGGGCCTAGAGCATCATAGTGACGGTCATGGAGGCTCTTCCTCTCCCATTCCTGTGCGAGCTGTAGCACCGCACCCGCCAGCGAAGCGGAAGAAGGAAGAGAAGAAGGAAGAGAAAAAGGAGGAGAAGAAGGAGGAGAAGAGAGCTCGAAGGACTCCTCCTGTCTTCGACCTGAGCTCACTGGGCTCGTAAGTTTCTTGTTGTACTATTGTCCTTTTTCCTTCATGATTTTTGCACTGGTGTTGATTGCTTCGTATGCAGGCATTCCTCCCACGATTCCTCCAGTGATGGAGCGCGGGAGATGATGGGGGAGTCGAAAATTGCGTCTCCTCCTCCTCAGACGGTGGCGACTTCGGGTGGCGCGGCTCTGGATCCTCCGTTGCAGGAGGTGCAGGTGGTTGCGCCTCAGAATTTCGCCAGCGAGCCTTCGGAGTCACCATCGGAGCATGTAAGTACTTCTTCTTCGTACCACGGGGGGAGCCCCCTAGTGTCTTCATGTGCGAATTTTGCTTTTACTCCTTTGTGTTGGGCGTAGCCCCCAAGTCCTTTTTCTTACTGCTATTTCTTTTTCTGCAGCCTTTTGTGCAGGAGGCCAAGCGGCTGGTGCAGGAGCGTCTGGTGCTGGAGGCTAACCTTCGGCAGCTTCAAGGTACCTATTTTCCTTTTGGTGCTTTTTTCGTTTATTCCGGTCCTGCTTTCTGACGTTTGTTTGTTTTGAATGCAGAGGAGCATAATACTTCTCTCCGTGAGGTCGACGCTCTCAAGAAGAGCCTTGGTCAATCGGAGCAGAAGGCCGAGGCCGCCGTTGGCGCGAAGGAACGCCTCGAGCTAGAGCTTACTAAGGCAGCCAAAGCGAAAGAGCGTCTGCAGCAGGAGGTCGCGGATCGTGAGGAGCAGCTGGCCACCGTTGCGGCTGCTCGTGAAAGAGAGGTGGCGGCAAAGCTCATGGCTGCTGCCAAGGCTATTTCGGGTAAGTGCTGTATTTGTGTTTGTTTCTTCGTGTTTCCTGTCTTCGTCTGTGCTTCTTTTCTTCATGTCTTCTCTCCTTTTTTTTGTCTCAGATGTCGCAGGCATCGAGTTTGACCGCGGTGCTCTAGAGCACGGGAGTGCTCTAGATGATGCTACTGTGGCGGTCGAAGATCGCTGCAGCACCGTCGTTAGCTCCCTTGCCAAGGCGAAAGAGGTCCTTGGCCGCTTCTACAAGGAGCTTGTCCCTAAGAGCGTGGCCATCGATGATGTGGATGCTCTGGTGGAGGCTCTGTCAGCCGAAGCGCCTGCGGCGTACAAGCGCAAGCAGAAGGGCATCGGCGCGTCCGTCGTGCTGGCGATGGCCTTGGCGGCTGGAGCGGAGCTAGATCTGCCCCAGATCACTTCCCGGATGCCGACGACCGCAGATGGATCCGAGGTAGCCTTTGCTGCCTACTCTGCTCGCTGCAAGCGATATGGGCCCAAGCTCATTGATTTGCTGTCTGAGTATGCACTACGGCAGCAGGGTGGGGCCAAAGCTAGGCAGTCCGGCTCCGAGGCGACTCAGGGTGCCGCGTCTTAGACGTTGTATATGTAGGGTAGTTTGTAGTATACTTTTGCTGTAAATATTTTAGAGAACACAATCCTTGTGCCATGTAGTGGCCTTATATGTTTTAATGAATTCGCCTGAGGTGTGCTTCTACCACTGTCTGAATGTTTGTGTCCTTTGCTTTCCTGCTAATCTAGGTTCCTTCGGGTGCCGACCCTATTGACACCTCGCCTGCAGCGCAGCTGCGGCCATCTTTGGATGATCCTTCTCAACTCGCTTTTCTTCGAGACCGTGTGCGTAGTCTGGAGAGGGAGTTGCTCAGGTTGCGAGGTCATGCTGATGTTTGGAAGTCCAAGGCGGATCGTGGTGCAGCCAGAGAGGAGTACTTGATGGCGGAACTGCTTCGGCTGTCTGAGCAGCTTCAGTGTAAGTTATTCTTTGTTTCGAGCTGTAGCTCAATTCTTCGAGTGAGCCTGCTGGATTTGCTTCTTATTTTGTGCAAATGTCGCAGGTGCTAACCTTGCTCCTAGGGAAGAGAAAGAGTGTGTCGCTGTTCGGGTCAATTGCTTGACTCAGCAGGACATGGAGGCCGGCGGCTTCTTCTGGATGGATCGTGATCGTGCCATGGCTCTGGCGACGGTGTAGGATCGTGTGCATCAAGTTTCATGGGTGCTTCGCCAAGTGCAGACATCGCTTTCCTCGGTGTTGCACATCATGTTTCCTTTGGATGCCGTACCGACGAGCCTTGCGGGTCTTCTATCGAAGTTTCGAAGCGTGAGCAATGTCAAGGAGTTGGTGCGGCAACAGCTCGTCGCTGGAGTCAAGGCTGCGTTGTCTCTTGTGAGGCTGCACCGGCCTGATGTAGATTTGGCTGTTGTGGCAGCTGGGCCACCTCTTCGGCCGGATGGTGGTGAGTGGGACATGCGGCCACATTACGCGGCTGTAAGGCAGTATGCCGAACAGGTCGTAGATTTGTTTGAGCAGCGTGCTCAGGTTATTCTTCAACATAGGTAGTACCTGTAAAAAGAGATAAATGTAAAATTTGTATATTTCGACTGGGCGTGTTGTGCCCTTTGTAAAGGTTTGTTTGTTGTAAGCACGCAGTGCTTTATTTGAGTACGTGTCCTTTTCGTTTGCCTGACGTTGTCAGCTACTCAGGTGTACACGTGTGATCCTCAGTCGACGAAATCGTGAGGTGGGGGGATCCCCCGAGTGCATTTGCAGCGTAAAGTAGAGTTGCAAATAATGAACTGGAGTTTGGGGTGAGACACTTGGCTTTATTTATATCGTAATGGAGGGAGTACATTGTTCGGCTGAATAGCCTTGGCTGAAAGCCTTATTGAAAGTAAAGGGGGTAGGTAGCTAGGGGTAGAATCGTCGCAAGTGCGAGATGTTCCATGGGTTGGAGTATGCGACTCCAAACTCCACGTGCTTGAGGCGGTAGGCGCCACCTGGGATGACTTCGGTGATGACGTAGGGTCCTTCCCATGGTGACTCGAATTTCGTCGGTCGTTCTTGCTTGAGTCGCAAGACGAGGTCTCCTTCGACGAAGGACCTTGGGCGCAGCCGGCGGCTGTGGTAGTTGCGGAGACTCTGCTGGTACACCACTGATCGAGCTGCTGCTATGTCTCTTGCTTCGTCGAGTGTGTCGACGGCATCTTCGAGTGCAGCCGTGGATTCGGCTTTGCTGTAAGCGACGACCCCGGGGGCTTGGTGACGTACTTCGGCTGGTAGCACGGCTTTAGCTCCATGCACCATGAAGAACGGTGTGTAGCCTGTGGAGCTGTTTGGCGTGGTCCGTAAGCTCCATAGGATGGATGGTAGCTCTTTCGTCCAAGCTCCTGCTTTCCGTTCGAGTGGACTCATGAGGCGCTTCTTGATGCCAGCGCCGATTAGGCCGTTGGCCTTTTCCACTTGCCCGTTCGTTTGGGGGTGTGCCACTGAGGCGTATGTGATGTTGATCCCAAGGCCTTCGCAGAAGTCCTGGAATTCCATGGAGATAAAATTCGATCTGTTGTCGGTGATGATGCTATGCGGTACGCTGAACCTGTAGACGATGGACTCGAAGAACTTGACGGCAGTTTTGCCCTTTTGGTTGGTGACGGGCATGGCCTCGATCCACTTGGTGAATTTGTCGACTGCGACCAGGAGGTAAATGTGTCCCCCTTTCGAGGACTTTGGCAGTTTGCCAATCATGTCGAGGCCCCATTGAGCAAAAGGCCAGGCTATGGGTATGGGTCTGAGCTCGGACCCGGGTGCGTGCGGTTTGTCGGCGAACCGTTGGCATCCATTGCATCTTCGGACGATGTCCTTTGCGTCGCTCATGGCCGTTGGCCGGTAGAATCCGGCCCGTAGAGCTTTGGCGACTAGGGAGCGGCTGCCTGCATGATGGCCGCAGATGCCCTCGTGGATGTCTTGGAGGATGGCTTTCCCGTCACCGATGGTGACACACCTTTGTAGTACACCCGTAATACTGCGCTTGTACAGCTCGCCATTGATGGTGGTGAAGGCTTTTGACCGACGAGAGATGCGCCGGGCATCTGTCGGGCTGTCAGGCAGTTCTCCATTTAACAAGAACTGGAGGTATGGTCGCGTCCAAGTTTCTTCGACTGCCATGACCTGCATTAGGTTTACCATGGCGACTTCTGTGTCCAGTTTCTCGGGTCCTTCATGTCCTTCAGGCAGCGTATCCCCCGAGTGTTCTACTTCTTCAGGTGATCCCTTAGGGAATTTCCGCTTGATGGATGGCACGCAGATCTGTTCGAGGAACACACCTGGTGGCACCTTCGCGCAGGTGGAGCCGATGTTGGCGAGTCTGTCGGCTTCCTCGTTGCTTTCTCTTCCAACGTGCCGAAGCTCGCAGCCGTCGAATTCTCCTTCGAGTGACTTGTAGAGTGCGCGGTACGCGATCATGTTTTCGGCGTGTGCGTCGCACTCATTCATCATCTGCTGGACGACGAGGTTGGAGTCACCGTAGATGACCAGGCGCGTTGCGCCGCATATCTTTGCCATCTTCATGTCGTGGATGAGGGCTTCGTATTCGGCCTCATTATTAGAAGCTCGGAATTTCATCTGAAGGACGTACTTCATCGTGTCGCCTTGTGGGGAGGTCAGTATGACCCACGCTCCTGCTCTAGCTTCTCGCTTGGAGCCGTCGAAGTGCATCGTCCATGACTGCGACATATCTGGGGTGTCTGGCAGCTGTAGCTCCATCCAATGTACCAGGAAGTCCGGAAGGACTTGAGATTTGATTGCGAGTCGCTTCTCATAGATGATGTCCAAGGGTGACAGCTCGATGCCCCACAGGGCCACGCGTCCTGTGGCCTCTGGATTATTCAGGATGTTGTTCAGGGGTGCTTCGTTGACGACCATCACTTGGTGCTCCTGGAAGTAATGGCTCAGTCGTCGAGCCGTCATGAACACGCCGTAGGCGAGCTTCTGGTAGTGAGGGTACCTCTGCTTTGTTGGTGTCAGTACCTCGCTGAGGTAGTAAATTGGGCGCTGGACCCCGTGGGTCTTGCCTTCTTCGGGTCGTTCGACCACGAGTACGGTGCTGACCACCTGGTGTGTGGCTGCTATGTACAGCAGCAGAGGCTCGCGCTCCTTTGGCGTGACCAAGATGGGCGAGGTGGAGAGGATCCGCTTGAGGCTTTCGAATGCATCGTTGGCTTCTGGTGTCCACTCGAACTTGTCTGCCTTGCGCAGCAGTTGGTAGAATGGCAGGGCCTTCTCGCCCATGTGGCTGATGAATCTGCTTAGCGCCGCTATTCGCCCAGCGAGCTGCTGGATGCCTTTGAGGTTTTTCGGCTTCTCCATTGCCATGATGGCTCTGATTTTCTTCGGGTTCGCCTCGATCCCTCGCTGAGAGATGAAGTACCCAAGCAGCTGACCCGATGGGACGCCGAAGGCGCACTTTTCCGGGTTGAGCTTGATCCTGTAGCGATCAAGGTTGTCGAACGTCTCGCGGAGATCGTCGATAAGTGTTCTTCCCTCTTTGGTTTTTATCACTATGTCGTCAACATAGACTTGGACGTTGCGACCGATCTGGTCCTTGAGGCAGGCCTGCATGCATCGCTGGTACGTAGCACCTGCGTTCTTTAGCCCGAAGGGCATTGTGTTGTAGCAGAATACTCCGAACGGTGTGATAAACGCCGTTTTCTCCTGATCTTCGACCTTGAGTCGAATCTGGTTATAGCCTGAGTAGGCGTCGAGGAAGGAGAGTTTCTCACAACCTACAGTCGAATCGATGATCTAATCGATCCGAGGAAGGGGAAGTGGACCTTTGGGCAATGCTTGTTTAGTGACGTGAAATCCACGCACATCCGCAGGATGTCTGTGTCCTTCTTTGGGACCATGACTGTGTTTGCCAGCCACTCGCTTTCCTTGATTTCCCTGATGAAGTCTGCAGCGAGTAATCTGTTGATTTCCTTGCCGATGGCTTCGGCTCGTGGTTCGGACAGTCTCCGGATGGACTGCTTGACTGTCTTGGTGTCTGGAAAGACATTGAGTCCTGCTCGGCGAATTCCCTGGGAACTCCTGGCATGTCCGCAGGACAGCAGGCGAAGATTTCCCAGCGCTCACGGAGGAATTCGATGAGCGCGCCTTCCTATGCGGGGCTGAGGTCGTTGGCGATCAGCGCCGTCTTGGAGGCGTCAGTCGGATGGACCTGCACCTTCTTTGTGTTGACGGTGGAGTCGAAAGACATGTTAGGTGCGTTTTGCCTTGTGACTGGGGTTGCCCTGTTGTCTGTCGCCTCGCGGAGCCTTACGAGTTCGTCTTGCATGCCGAAAGACTGGGAGATTTTGTTGAAATCCCTGTCGCATTGGTCCGATCGGGTGAAGCTCCCGTGGACTGTGATGACGCCCTTCGGCCCTGGCATCTTGAGTAGTAGGTATGCGTAGTGTGGGACAGCCAGGAACCTTGCGAATGCTACACGCCCAAGGATGGCGTGGTATTGTGATGGCCAGTCCACCACTTCGAATTTGAGTAGCTCCTGCCGGAAGTTGTCCGGCTTCCCGAAGATGACGTCGAGCCCTATCTTGCCCAGGGGGAATATGCCCTTCCCTGGAACGATGCCGTGGAACGTTGTGTCTGACTGTTCCAGGCTGCATTGCGGGATCCGCATTGCCGCTAGAGTGCTTGCGAACATTAGGTTGATGCCGCTGCCGCCGTCCATGAAGACGCGACTCATCTCGAAGCCTCCGACCTGGGCGAGGGATCTGGCAAGGGTGATCCGCGCGAGTGAATGTGATGCAGGACTCCGATCCACTGAGGTACTCAGGGATTGCAGGCGGAGTTGCCACGGCCAAGTTGATTTGTCGGGTGATTTTCTTCTGCACCCTGTTCGTGGGGCGCCCCTTCTGGATCATATTTAGTGCTCCTTTCGGTGGGGGGGTACCCGTTCCCAGCGTTGTTTTGTGCTGGTGCGACTGGTTGGTTTGGGCCTCCCATAGGCAGCGGTGGAGGGGCTCCGAGCGCTATTTCGCCTGGCGCAGGTGGGTTTCCGAACGCAGGTGTTGGGGCTTCTTGCCTCATCTGCACCATGCTTTCGCTGAGTTTCTGGAACTCGCGGCAGTCCTTGAGCATATGGATGGCTTTATTTTTGCCATCTTGCTTGTCGATGTAGAAGTGGATGGTGCATGGACCCGAAAGTTTGTCGTATGCCGAGGGTCCGTTGTCGCGGTCGCGGCGTTGCCACGACTGTGCTGGGCGTCCGCTATCGCGGAAGTTTCCTCCGCGGTATCCTCCGCTGTTGCGGCTGTTGTCGTTGCGGCGGTCGGCGTAGCCGGCCGCGACCATGTCGGGTCCGTCGCGGTCCTCGTAGACGTGCGATCTCCTCTTGCTGCGGCGTTCCCGTCGTCAGCCGTAGTCGTCCTCTTCATCCGATTGTGCTCGGTGAATGCAATCTTCGTCATCTGCCCACCTGTTGGCGATGTCCATGAGGTGGTCAAGTGTTTTGGGCTTGACGCGCCCAAGCTCCTCCTTGAAATCTTGGCGTTTGACGCCGTCCCTGAAGGTGTCGATGGCCCTCTCTTCGGAGATGTGTGCCGTGGAGTTCTTGGTGGTAGACCAGCGTACTATGTACGAGCGAATAGATTCGCCCGTTCTCTGAGTGCAGGCTCGCAACTCTTCGATTGAGGCGGGCCTCTTGCTGGTGCCTTTGAAATTTCGAATGAAGCTGTAAGCTAGCTCCTCCCAACGTCGGATGGACCCTGATGATAGGCTGCTGAGCCAGACCCGCGCCGCGCCTGTCAGCTGCAGCTAAAGGCATTGCATGGCGGTTTCTTTGTTGCCGCCGTGCAGCTTGACGGATGACAGATGGTCACTGAGCCAGGATTTTGGATCTTGCGTACCGTTGAACTTCGGAGTATCCGAAGGAAGCTTGAAATTGCGTGGCATCTGTGTTCGCCGAATAGATCTGCTGAAGCATCGGGCTCCACAGAGTTCTCCTTCGTCTTCGTCCATCTCGGATTCAGACGAGCATGCACGTTTAGCTCGTGCTTTGTCGATTTTGCGCTGCGTAAGCGCTTCTCTGGCATCATAGTCGCGTTTACGGTGACGCGAGCTCTTCTTCCTTCGAGGAAGGTCGTGCTCCTCTTCCTCTTCGGATGAAGGGGTGGGGCTCCGGTCACGCCTGGCCGGAGCTTTCTTCATCGGCTCCGTAGGATCATCTTCGTGGAGCGCAGCTCCGACAAGTCCGAGTCCAGTGAGTGCGGACTTATGCATGGCTCTCTTTGGGTCCCTCTCCGGAGGTTGGTGGGCCGCGAGATACGCGGTGGCTGCCATGATCGCAGCTTGTGGTGTCTTCGGGATGATGTTGCCGTCGGCATCCATCTCCATGAACGATGTGTGGAGAGTTCGGGTCACATCACGGTGCTCCTTGGGATCCATGTTCTCCACCCGCGAGCGGTGCTTGTTTCCTTGGTTTCTGTTCGTGCTAGAGCCGGGGGCCATGGCGGAGAGCGCAGCTCGTCGCGCGCTGGACTCAGAGGCTGCTTGCTTGTGTTTGTCAAGTGTTTCCTGCATCTTGACTTGCTTCGTATGCTCCTCGATGAGGATGTAATGGTATGCCATCAGTAGTTCACGTGAGGAGTCTACAGGCAGGACTATTCGCCTGCTACGGCGCGGCGTGCCTGGACCCATCCTTCTTTGCTAAGTTGGATGACGTGGCCGTTGTTTTCCCCTTCGGGTGGGGGGGACTGGCTTCTTCTGTTCCCGCCGTTTCCGCCGTTTCTGTCCTACGGGTTGGGGTTCGTGTTGGGCGGCGGGTTAGGCGTTTGCTATTCCTGGATGACTGCGGCGCATTGGTAGCGCTCGTAGATTGGTCCGCTGCTGCCGCAGCTTTTGGACCCGGAACCGTAGGTCCCTTCATCCGAAGGTGGATCGCATAGATCAGAGTTGCAGCTGTTGTTGTCGTAGAACTCATCTGTCGATGGTGATGTGCGCAGCACAGGGTGTGGAGCCCACGAGGCGGGCCTGATTGATGGCACGGGCATCCGCTCAGGAAGGCGGAGGGTGCCAGTTTGTCCCACCTGGAAGCAGAAGATCCCGAACAAGATTTTGAGTCCGTCGCCTACGGGCTCGAAGTCCTTCATGGTGGCCGGCGAGTGAGCGGTGAAGTCGAAAGCGCCGAAGAGGAGGTGACTCTCCATCGCCGCAGAGTTGTAGATCGATCGGGTCGGGACCGTCACGATCGCACAATCAGCATCCCCGATTCCCACAGACGGCGCCAATTGACGAGGTTTCGACTCGTCAATGCCCATTGTTATGGACTTGGGTTTTGGAGAAGATGGGGATGCTGGAGATCGTGGAACGGTTAACAGACAAGCAACCAGGGGACACGAGATTTACCCAGGTTCAGGCCCCCGGAGGGAAAACCCTACTCCTGCTTGTCTGCTCTTGATTACGGCGGAACCGAAGGTTACAGGGTGCGCAGATTCGATCTGGCGTGGTGGTGCGTATGCGAAAGTATGAGTCGAGAGATCTAGGCCATGACCTCCTGGCCTTTATATAGACTTAGGCAGGTCCCGGGCATAGTCCTAGTCGGTTACAGGTTCTAGGGTTTCACCCCTTTGAATTTCCTATCTACTCTAGTCTTGCTCTCCAAGGATCCGAAGGCGTTATGGGCCTGGGCTACCCGAAAGTCTTCATCGGCCGGCGTATATCCACCGTGGGCCTTCCTTGGGCTAGACTAGGTATGCTGAGACCACGTACCCATAGGGTATAACCATGTCAACATGAATGTGTCATGACAAGTTGGAATTGTTGCATCATGTACTAGGTGTCATCGCTGAGCAAAATAAAGGGATAAATCAAATCCTAGTTTGAAAAGTCAAACGCCAATTTGAAAAGTCAAACGGCAAGTTTGCTTGGTGGAGGGAGAGTAGGAAACCTACTTGGGGAGGAAGTCCCTCTCCCTCCACCGCCGGCCTTGGAAGCCGAGTTGGGGAGGGACTCCCCTCCCCTTGGCCACGCCCTCCCACCTATATAAGGAGGGGCAGGGCTGCCCCTCCAAGAACACACCTTGCCCTCTCCAAACACCTAAACCCTAGCTCCAGGCGCCACCACCTGCTGCTGCCGCCGCCTAGGGTTTCTCCTCCCAAGTCGCCGAGTTAGGGCTTCTCCAAGCCCTAGCCATCGGCTACATCAAACCCCCCTGGTGCCTCTAAACCCTAGATCGCCAAGGCCTCTCTCATAGTCCACCATACTCGCTCAGGCTTAAGGCGAAGCCCTGCGAGATCTCCCCTCTACTTCCGGTACCACGCCGTCGTGCTGCCGGAATCGCGAGGAGAGTGCTACAACCTCCGCTGCCTACTGGAACAAGGGAGAGGAAGGTCTTCATCGAGTACCAAACGTGTGACCGACTGCGGAAGCGCTGCCGGAACGCAGCGCCGGAAGGATCGTCTACACGATCTTGAGATCGGCAAGAGTACGACTACATCACCCACGAGAATCTGCTCTCGTTAACCGCTTTGGAATCTTCGAGGGTGAGTTCCTCTATCGACTCGTTGCTACAATCTAGTAGATAGATCTTGGCTTGTTTGTTTGCATGCGGTAGAAAATTTTTGTTTTCCATGCTACGAACCCCTACACCGGGGTGGGGTCATTGGGGTATGGGGGTCGCCGGCGGCGACATCGGCAGGAATGGGTGTGGCGGGTCAGGAGGCGGGAGGTTTTCTCGGAAGTAGCCTCAAAGGAGTAAATTTAGGAGTCGGCCGCCACTTTTACTCCTCCGATGAGTATAATTTTACTCCTCTAACCGTTTAGGAGTTCGGTTAGGTGCCACCGCTGCGTATTTCTACTCCTCTAACCAATTTTAGAGGATCGGTTAGAGATGCCCTAAGCAAACACGGCCAATTCTTTGGGACTTCTGAAAAAAAACTGCCAATATCGCTGTCGAAGCCTAGCTTTTCAAATATACACCAAGAGCAAATAAAAAGTTCGCCCGCGCATGTGGCAGATCAAGCACGTACGATTTTTCTGGCGGAGCCGGTCCCTAGCAGACAAGCATCGTCCAGTGAAAACTGCTTCGTGATTCGTGTTGTATTTTAGTGTATCTTTATATTCCATTTGTGTATAAAAGAAGCCATATTGGTAGCCGTATATTGTACTTATTGAGTATCACATATTTACCCATCTAGGTTCACGCTCAATGACATGTGGGTACCAATAGTTCCTGTCCCACAGGTAAGCGAGTGGTGGGTACGTTTGCATTGAAAAGTGTAATATTGCTATCAGCCCACCCATGCTTTTTAGTTTCGTTTTCAAAATTGTATCGTTTTATCTTTTGCATCGAAAGTCAGATTTCTGATCTATTTTGATATTTGAGTTTCTCGTGATTAAGTCTTCAAACCAAGATCAATCTTGGACATATTTTGAAAAAACTTAAAATTTGAATTTTAAAATTGTACTGGAATTGAAATGAAATTTTAATGAAATAATTTATCATATTTGACTTATTTCATATCAATATGATATAGTATGTTGGAGTATAATAGAGGTTCCATGCATATTGTGTTACATTTTGTTTTGATAACACATATTTCATAATACTTCTCGCATACTTGTTCAAACTTAGATGAAACAACATTGAAACTTTTAAAAAAAATCGATGAGTCATGCTTAAATAGTAACTGACCGAAACAGATCTGAAATCATTGAAATCTTCTTGGAATGTAACTTTATGTGAAAAAATCAATTTGAAAACATTTCAATATTTCAAACACAATTAACATATGACATATTTCTTTGATACCCAGATGTTGTTGAACCCATACTTAGACATTTTATTCGTTTGATTTAAGCTGCTCACAAAATTTTGAAGATATTTTATAAATACCCTAAAATGAACTGAAAACTATTTTAAAAAATATGACAAGAATATGGGTGAATCATATTTGTGTGAAAAAAAAAAGAAATGTTTGCATTTAAAAAAGTTTGTCAAAATGATTCCAAAATTTTATTAAATATAGCTGAAATAAGATTGACAATAATTTGAACCGTGAAACATTTTGAAAATATTTGTTTATATTATCTACAAAACTGAATCGGTGGAATTTGAGTTGATCACATGATAGCCAACCAAGGTAAACCCATACGTAGACATTTTAATCGTTTGATTTGGGTTGCTCAAGAAAAATTTAACATATTTATAAATGTGAATCATATTTGTGTGAGAAAAAGAAATATAACTTGAATATGTGTGATGAAAACGATCTGAACTTCTATTAGTCTTTTCAAAAAACAAAAAGAATGATTTCAAATTTGTATCGAAATAATATGATAGATTTTCGACTATATGTACTGCGAGGCAAGATGCTGCGAGGCAACGCGATCACATCAAAACTGAAGGGAGAGATGCTGGCCGGCGAGATGCTGCGAGGCAACGCGACGGTCGACGTGACCGTGAGGATGCCGGCGGGGTGCAACAGGACGTCCTGCTACGAGAAGGTGCTCGCCTGCAGGACCAAGATTCGAGGGGGTCCTCCCTGCTTGATGGCGGTTAGTAAAGTGAAAGTGTAATCGGTACTAGAGCAAAGACGGCATAATTTGCTCTTTCAGGGCATGTGGGCTGTGGCTTTTCGATACCCTAAAACAATTTGATATTTTTCAAGCAGGCCATCAAATTAGTCGTCGTGGAGCACCGAACCCTGCCACCATCCTCCCTCCCCCGCAAAAAAAACATTGCCACCATGCGAACAAATTCATCGACAAAGACTGAGTAAATAGTTAATTTCCAATTAGTGTTTCTTTGGGAAATTCCATCTATTGGTAATCATAACTATTAATTGTATAAAGAGTCATAAAAGTAATAAAAATTATAAATAGGTCCATAGACCACCTAACAATGACTACATCCACTAACACGAGCCAAAGACGTCCTGTCCAGGGGCGGCGCGTCTTGGAGGCCAACCTGGGTGGTGGCCCGGTCTTTCCAAACTAAAATTCATGTTTATTAAGCCATTTGACCAACCAAATCTTGTAAATAATGGTCCATCGAAAGGATTTGGCCTGATTGGCCCATACTACCTTTATGGTTGAACAATCCGGCCCATACTTATATCTCGGTCACGCTCCGCCACTGGTCCTGTCATCCTCGCCCCTCCATCACCGGAGTCATGGAAAGCTTGTCGCAGCTGAGCCACCATTTGCTGATTTTCCAACTCCTCTAGGTCATCCACTTCTACCGGAGGTCAATCATTCTCGGCGCCTGCCAACGGGGCATGCGCTAGCCAACCACCCACCTAACGAGTTCATGCCAAGACATATGAACAAGATTTTGAACACAACTCGACTTCAACAAAAACTAAACTTAGTACCATGCTACCACATAAAACAATATCTCTAGCAGATCCCATAAATGTTGGTACCTTAAAAAGGCATAAATGATACCCTTAGCAAGCAGGTGCCACCTATGGCCCACCTTTTTATTTTCCCCTTTTCCTCAGTCGTCTTCGCGGTCGCACAACCCCTGTGGAAATTTTGACAGGAAAAGTACATGTGGCGACAGGAGCAGTCGAAGGTTGCGTTGCTCCTGGCCTCCGGAGGACGCTCCGTACGGGCCCTTAATCATTTATTTGTATAAGGCGTGGATGTTATTTACTTATATAGTGTAGTTTATTCTTTAAAGAAAAAAAACGTAATTTACATGTTTCTTTTGTGGATGGATCGATGGTGGATGCATGTTTTGAACCGTGTGAGCGACGAGTACATTAATGGTGTGTGGCAATGTTTTTGGGAAAGAACTAAACATGATAGATCGATCAAGGAGGAGGGACAAGTGTACCTCCTGCTCATCATCATCATTTGATCATCGGAATATGGAGCTTGATACCACAACTATGTAGGCTCTTGATGAACTTTCAATATTGTCAATAATTTTTGTGACGTGTATATATTTCAATTTTATTTGTATGCCATGTGTAGTAAATCAATAATGAAAGAATTGTATACAATAATAATATAATAATAAATAACACAATAAACCTCACGCGGAGCAAAAAAAAATAGCTTTTCGCGTGGCAAAAGTTTTACTCCCAGTTTTTTCTTCCTTTTTCGGAGTGCTATTAAAAAGAAGGAGTCAATTTATTTATTTTTGAGAGAAAAAAAAGAAGGAATTAATGGCACAAAGCCAAAGCACATGGGCTACTATTTCTCTCCTCGAGCCAGATCTTGGTCGAGGTGGGCGAAGGTCTGGTGGATGTCGGGCAGGTCCGGTGAGGATTATGCGAGGTCGGTTGACCGACGTCATGGAGGTACCATGGCTACCGCGTCGTTGACCTTCTGCTGCTGTGTGCTGGCTTGTGTAGGCTGCCCTCGTCTCTAGGGTGGGTCCTGGCCTGGAGGTAGTTGCCTCCCCGATGGCTTTCCTCAGACCGACAGTGGTTCTGCGGGTCCGGGTAGAGACGGTGCTGACGACGCTGCTACATGGCGGTCGGGATCCGCGGTGGCGGTTCCACTAGGGGCGCACGAGTAGATTCTAGAGCTAGGGTGGGCCGACGATGGCACCCTTGCTACAGTGTGGCGACTGGGGTTTCACGGGTGAAAGATCACGGATGCCGCCTAGAGGAGGGGTGAATAGACGGTTAAATTTTTTTACGATATGGGCTTAACAAAGGCGGAATAAAACTAGTGTTTTATTTTGTCAAGCACAAAGCCTATATATATGCTATGATTCACCTATGTGCACCAACAACTTATGCTAAGCAAGACAAGAAACAATATGATAGCAAGATAGATTACTTCAAACACGAAGACTATCACAATATAAAGTGCATAAGTGTAACATCCCAGGATTTCAAAATTTGGGGCTTCAAAAAAATTGCATTTCATTCATCATGTCATATCATGCAAATTCTTGATTCAAAACCCATCAACAAAACCCTATTTTGAATCTTTCAAAGTTGTCATATAATGCAATATAAGCATAATGGCAATCTTGTTATTTTGATTTTGATCAAGTAAATCCTCTATAAAGTTTATTAGGTGTATTTTGAATTTATAAAATTTTAGAAACGGGTTTGAATCCATTTAGAGTTATAAAACAAAAGATATAAATGAAATACAAAAAAAAAGTGGAAATAAAAAAATCTAAACCCTGCCCCTAGACCGACCAACTGGCCCACCTACTAGCGCGCGCAGTAGCTAACAGCAGCGCAGAAGCCAGCGGCCCACTTGGCAACCCGCAAGTAGCCCACGCCCGCTTCCCCCACCGCTCCCCTCTTCTATTTTTTCCATCCACTAACAGGCCGACCCCACCTGTCATCCTCCTTTCCCGACGAGTTCGTCCTCAACTCGAACTGCTGCCGTGATTTTCGTCGAATCTGGCCCATTCTTCCGTCCCCGCCTCAGAATCCCCTCGCCCCTTTAAATTCACTCCCTCCCACATCTTGATCCGTTTTTGTTTTCGTTTCTCGCGAACCCTAGCCACCGAAACAAACTTGCCCAATCTCGCCACCGTCGGCCGCCGTTGAAGCTTTAGTACGGGGATTGAATCATTGACCCCGACCTTCCGTGCTCTCCCTCTTCCTCCTACTCGACCCCCCATGCCGCGCCGCATCTTCTCATCCCTTTCCCTTCTTTGCAGGAGCACTATGGAGCCCTCCCGAGGTCGCCGGAGGATGACTGGAGGTCGGCATCTCTATCCGTGCCTCGCCGTCGACAGAGAGCCCCCTAACCGACGATGAATACACGAAAAGAATCCTTGTTCTCTGTTGCATGTCGTCGTCTACTTCCGCACGGAGCGGATCGCCTTTCGCCAAGTTCATGGCGGCTCCCATTACGCCTACAACATGATGAAGCTCCCAGGCCCCCACGGAATAATCACCTTGTGTGGCGACCCGGACATGGCCATAGAGTACGAGGACAACGGCGCCCATCTCGCCGACGCTAGCATCGCTGAAGAAACAAACCATGCCGGTGAGCTTGCGAAATACACGCGCGAGATTGACAACGACGACCCCTCGATCCCGAAGAAGCCAACAACGGCAAGATCCGCACCCGTTGTGTTCGAAAGCCTCCGCACACACTCACCTACTCCGACCGCCAAGTTCAGCCTTGGGCAAAGCAAACCCAGATAAAAAAGACATGCAAAATAAAAATTCCACTGAACGACCAAACCCAAATAAAAACAAAAAAAGACATGCAAAATGCTCCAATAGAACCAGTAAACTAATACTCCTCTGTTCTGAAAAGGATATTGCATATTTGTCTAAATTTGGATGTATACACCTATAATTTTTTATTCTTTTTATCTCGAGACAACATGCGAGTACATGCTACAAAGGCAAACAACAATATCTCCCCCTTCTTTTTTGCTAATATTGGCACACACTATTTTGGAAAAATAATTACTAGTACTTATGCAAAATAAAAGATCACGGTAGTCTCATTTTTTAAACAATAGAGAGTAGTACCAAGTGAGGAACTGAGAATCAAATCTAGAAGAAACTACTAAAGTCGGTTTTTTTTTCATACTACTGTTGGTCTTAATTTTCCCTTTTTTAAAATTTATCTGAGCGAGTAGTAACACGTTCTGATGGATAGATGTTGCAGGTAGGGATAGGCTCTGGTATGCAGACGTGCATCTCCAATAATAAGAATCTTTAAACGGGGACACCTGCAGGATCTTCAGTGGGATGAAGATCAGATATCTTCCAAATTAAGAAGGAAATGGGAAAGGTGAATCAGACACTCATAAGTACATAAAAGCACTAGGAAATGGAAAATATTAAGCATTGTACCTGCAGGTGGTATGATCGGCCGGAAGAGGATGTAACAGTTCACCCGGTTAGGATGTGTCCGGAGTGCGTTTCGCAGCGCAGCCTTTGCTTGCCTGGCCTCCCCGACTGTCACTCCCAAGCGGTAGAATGTGACCACGGCCGTTCGAAGAGACGACAGGCGGCCCATGCCCATGTCAGACCAATAGCTACCGCTGCCTGCTGCTGCTGCTTCTTCCTCTTTTGCGACCTGCAAGCTAATACAGAGATCAAGTCGTTCAGCCTTGGGCAAAGCTCCTGGCTGAAACACGATTTGGCCCGCTGACAAGGAGAACAACTTGAATGATGTGAGACAACGGAACCCATCAGCACCGACGAGTAGCAGCCGACTCTGTCTGTAGCTCGACATGTTAAGAATACGAAGCGCCGGCAACCTTCCCAGGACATCCAGATCCTCCTGTCGCACTTTCTCGATAGTGATTTCTAACTTGGAGAGCTGCGACAGATGCGTGGGATTCCGCCTTATCCATGATGGCAGTGTAGAGAATTGGATGTCTCCGATTAAGACAACTTCTCGGAGACTACGAGGGGGCACCCAACGTTCCCCCATAAGATCCATTAGTTCAACACCATCTTTTTTGTGATGAACTCTTAAAATTTGTATGTTGGACATTTTACTCAGTAACTCCACGAAAGCTTCCTTCAGCTCCAAGCTCATATTATCAAACCAAATTTCAAGCTCCCTCAATCTTTGCATGCTTCCCAGCCCTTTCACGATGCTTAGGGAGTCAACACGGATATAACTCAACACTTCCATTGATGTAAGGTTTCCCACCATTCCATCTGGAAACATCTTGTGGTCATAATCAATGAGTAGGCACATCAATCTTCTCAGCTTAATAAAACTAGATGGCAGTTTCATAAAAGAATTTTGACTCAAATCAAGCACCTGCAAATACTGCAAATTTCCAACTTCTTCCGGGAGCTCGGATATTCCTGTTTTGCACAGACCTAGGTACCTTAGGTGCAACAAACTCCCCAACTCCCCAAGTTTAAGATGATTGTGATCACCAAGATCACATCCATTCAGTTCCAGTACTCGTAAAACAACAAAGCTCGAGAAAGACGGCATTACACCAATAGCAGGTTCAAATAAAGCAATAGACCTCACCTGTAACATACTCATAGATTCAAGAGACATGTTTTGAGTTTCTCCTTTTCTAGCATTCTGTAGGGACAACCTGCGCACATTGCTCTGAGAAGGAATGCTATCACCAATACCGTTGAATATAGTAACAAAGTTGTCCTCGCGTGACAATGAAGCAATAAGATCTAGAACCATATCATGTACCTTGCAAGCTACTACCGTGTCTTCAGCTTTATCATATATTGGCAGGATCATATTTCTATTTATTAGCTCACTGAAGTAAGTTTCTCCAATCTCGAAGAGACTAGTTTTCTCTTTTCCATGTTGGATAAAACTTTCGGCAATCCACATCCATATCAACTTATCTTTTCTAATCTTGTAATCCTCGGGAAACATTCCTAGATATAGTAAGCATGTTTTTATATGAAAAGGAAGATCATAATAACTAAACGATAGTATCCTCATCATCTCCTCTACACTGGGGTTTTCTGTCAGCCCACGACCAATAGACTTGAGCAAATCATGCCATTCATCCACATGTTTTACTTGCTGATCACTAGTCAAAAGACAAGCTATAGTAATAATGGCTAATGGCACCCCACCACATTTTCTCAATATATCTATGGAAACTTCTTCAAATTCAGGAGGACATCCACCCTCATCGAAAAATATCCTTCTATAGAAGAGCCTTTTGGAATCATCATCACTAAGAGGTTTCATTGGGTAAATATAACCATTAGTAGACGAGCAACATAATTTAGACACACTCATTATACGAGTTGTCGTGATTAGCCGGTTGCCAAAATTATTGTTGTTCGAGAATGCCAAGTTGATAACTGTCCACAATTTTTCATCCCATATATCATCAATTACAATGAGATACCTATATCAATTATGAGATCATCAATAGAAAGCATGGATATCTTCCTTTCACGGTAAAACTATATTAAACATTTCTAACAATTTTGAAGACTAATCCTTGAGCTCAAGAGATGTAACACATGGAGCCCCATGGTAGTATCGTATAATTTTTTTGATAATGGACGGTTTAATACTTAAAAGGTTAAATTATTACACCCTGCATGTGCATAACTAAGATGAACATAGCCAAACTAACCTTGGTATCATATGATCATGATTAATACACACAGTTACAATCTTGGTAAACGAAAAAAATGATGTTGAGATTTTCTTTTCTTCTAAACAATAGGGGCCTATTTTATTCACATGATTCACAAACTCATGAATATGACAAACGCAATATTTGAGTGTCATGTTCACTCTATAGGATTGGAAAACCAAAAAATTGGCATATAATTTTGTTTAAAACAAACTGAAAAGAACACAAAATGCAACAAGAGGTGAGTGGATGAAAATGTCCCTCCAAAATAAGGTAAAACAAAAAATTCTGAATATTTCTAACGATTTGAATCATACGGATCAAACGATCTGCATTGGAAAAAGAACCTTTTGGATTTATATTCTCTAGAAATCCTATGAAATTTCTTGAATCAAAGGAGCCTAGATTTTAAGGGTATTTTCATAAAACATTGTTCATCCATAAATATCTCGTACCAAGACATACGCATGATGATGTGGCTGATACATAGAGGGCCAATTTAGTTCTGAATTATACATAGGAGCAGTATGTTGTAGCCAGATGCCCTTATGTAGAAAACGAAATATTTTTGTGGGATTTGAATATATTTTTTGAAATCTGAGATAACACCGCATGCTCCCAATGTATACCTATTTGTGCTATCTCCCTCATTGTCCAAACAAGTTGATCTAGCTTTTTAGCTTGAATCAAAATAAATAAATCAGGCGAAATATGTCTGATTGTTAGAACTAAGGGTAATGTATGTCAATGTTTTCCTAAAATTCATCAGAGGTTCACAACAAGGAGGTAGGAAGTAAAATTACTCTACATCGTTCAATATTTTTAAACTCCACAATTTACACAACAAAGACATTATCAAGGTAAAGCTGGTTGCCATCATTAAGTGTAAGACATGAGACATGTACACACCTTTTATTTTCGAGGCTTTCGCGGAGTTTGTCGATGAGTTGTCGTTCATTCAACATGGAGAAATGATTTTGGTATATACCAAGATCAAGGAGAATATCAATGAAAACCTTCTTCGCGTCAGCACTTCGACCGACAGGAACAAAAGCCCTACAATCAAAATGTCCTTTGATCTTTTCATAAACCGTTTTGACAAGGGTGGTCTTGCCCAATCCTCCAAACCCAACAACGGAGACAATCTTCAACTTCTTCTTGGTCTCGTCGTCTCCCTCGGAGAGCAATTTCATCAGCTTTACATCCCTTTTTCCAGCAACACCAACGAGCTCTGTCACTTCCGTGTACAAAGCTCTAAGGCGGGGATCGATGTGCGCCACGGCTGCAGGCTTAGCGACTATATTGTCGACGGTGTACCTTCCGCGCCTGTTAGCAACCTCTTGGACTTGCTTATTGATGTCCTTGATTGCGGCGGCAATCTGATGACGAGCCTTCCCCTTGTTGAACAAGCCAGCCATCTTCTCGATGAGCCGTTTGAGCTTGTTTGACTTGGCCGCAGGATCCGGATCATCATCGTCGACACGAACCAGGAACTTGTCGATGACGTCCTCCATGTCGAAGGAGAGCTCCCTCACCTCCCATGCCCAGAGCTTGACCTGCTCATCGAGCTGCTCCGGCGGCACCTCCGCCACCTTGCGGAGGGCAGCGTGCATGCTCTGCATCTCCTTCTCGAGGGACCTGACGCCTTCCTTGACGCTCTTGGGCAGCCTGTACTCCTCCTGGAGGAGCTCGACCAGCTTAGGGAGCAGGGAGCCCATGGCGCCCGTCACCAGGTTCATGGTTTCTTCTCTTCTCACTCAAGTATTTGCTCCGATCGATGTGTGGTGGACAAGCGACTGTTGTTCGTTTCTCTGCTGCCTCTCAATTTGTTGAACCTGGGCACTGATAATAGGTATCGACTGAATGAATGATTTGTTCTCCCGACAGCGTGTGGTGACCACCATGATGCCGGCCAATAACTTGGTTGGGAGGCTTCTAGAGAAAGACCAGCACTTGCCCATACTCCATTATTAAAGCGCCCCACCACCTAAAACTGCTACCATTGGCTCTTTTCGGTGGAGAGCATCTGACTGCCTTCGGTGCACCCTTCGACCCTAACATGCTTAGATGCAAACTTAGAGATGCTTGTATATCAATATCTTTCTTGTGAATATCACGAATTGACTTGGCATGAGATTGACGAAGTCACCACATGCGTCTCGTTGTCAATGAAAAAAATATTTCGTCTTTTACGAGACATTAAAGCGTTAAACTTGTGGTCTGATCTTTTGGTGGGTTAGGGGTACCACTGGTCCACTGTCCTCCTAACCATCCAATCACGGGTTGGTTCTCTGAATTTTTTAATTCCTAATTAAAGCCATATTTTTTGTATGCTTAAATAAAATTCCACATGCTTTACGTATTCATCTAAAAACAGATATTTATTAAAACTTTAAATATGGGTTTTATTTTTTTGGAAACATCAGGCTCAATATGATCCACCCTCTCTTTAGATCAGACCTTATTGTTGTTGATAGACTATCATGTGCCGATTCTACCCGATGGGCACTCATCCTACCCTGACCGACTCAAATTGAATGGTGCATCTTAGATATGCTTAGAGAAGCTGTAGCAGATCCCTTAAAAGAGGGCAAAACTTTATAATAACCACTTTTTTACGGTTTTGGAGGCAAAAGAGGGTGCAAACCAAATCCCGTTAGAGTTGCCAACCATTAAAATTTTTCAAAGGTGAGCTTTAAAAATGGAGTCCTAACCCTCGTATCTATAGTTTGGAGGAACTTTTCGTACCCACAAACAAGAACACTATTGGAAGGAGGGAAGTTTTAGGATGCACCGACAGCATTCTGCCGTGGAACTCGCTAGAATCCAGCCAACTTCCACCGACTTCCCCAAATTCTGACCGATTTTCATTAGATAGATTCACTCCAGCCAATTTACGACAAAATGGGTCAGATAAATTTGGAGATGAGGAGCAGAAACATGGGTGAAAGGGAGCAACCATTTGAGGGGACGGAGTAGCTCAGTAGCGGGAGCTCGATGGGGGATTAGGGTGGTGAGGAAGTGGCGGTGTGCAGCACAGGCGGAAGCAGGGGCTAGAAGAAGCGGCGTCCACACCTCGACGACCCAGGCTTGCATGGGGTCAGGAGGAGGCGCAGGCACAAGGTCGCCTAGACAATGATTGGACTATTGAATTGATAGGTCAGCCAGTTCATCCAAAAGTCCAAACTGTTGGATAAGGGCTGGTATAGTATATATATTTCAACACACGTCCTCACGTCAAGGCGAGACATATGGGTAAACCGCGTACAAGGACCTTAGACATGGAATCGATGAAAGGCCGCAACTATTTTAGTTTAATAGTGCGTAACTTGGATCTTGAACTTGAGACCTCAAGGCTCTGATATCATATTGAATTGGTAGGTCAGCCAGTTCATCCAAAAGTCTGAACCGTTGGAGAAGGGCTAGCATAGTATATATATTTCAACAGGCACGCGGGTTCGCCGAGTTGGAGGCAGTCGGGCCTAGGTCCAGTTACGACCAAAAACTGGAGGGCGCATAGAGTAGAGGTTGGAGCCGCCGGGTAGCAGGGTGGAGGCGTCGGGCATGGGTTGTGCGGTCGCTAGGTACAAGATGGCAGAGGAAAATAGGAAAATAAAAAGGTGGTCCATAGGTGGGACCTGCTTGTTAAGGGTGTCTATTATGGACATGGCGATTTGGCTCCCTGGTGTAAATTCACCTATTATGAAAAATGCATTTCATATAAATTTCAAAATGTTAAAATTTTTGGAAAAAAAATCTTGGATGTGTATCCGGATATGCTATGTCTTCACACAAAGTTTTGCAGCGAGAAGACATTTTTTGAGATATGTACAAAAAATACAAAAAAATGTCTTGTGAAAACCTATTTTGCAACGCCAAAAATTGTCTTTTTTTACACAATCCACATAAAATATCTCTTTTTCGTGAAACTTGGTGTACGAACATAGAATGTCAACATGTACACTAGAATAGTTTTTTCAAAAAAAAATAACATTTTGAAATATATCTTTTTTGGCAATGGGTGCACCTACACCTATGAGCCAAAGTGGATTTCCTGTCTATTATGCCTTTTTAAGGTACCAGCATTTATGAGATCTGCTAGAGATATTGTTTTATGTGGCAGTACTAAGTTTAGTTTTTGTTGAAGTCGAGTTGTGTTCAAAATATTCTTCATATGTCCTGGCACGAACTCGTTAGGTGGGTGGTTGGATACCGCATGCCCCATTGGCAGGCACCGAGAATAATGCTTCAGGACCACCGGTAGAAGTGGATGACCTCGAGGAGTTGGAAAATCAGCAAACGGTGGCTCCGCTAGGTGGTCAAATAGGACAGGTGGTCCCTACAATGGTAGATCGAGCACCAATACAACAACAACAAAATTGGTGAAAATATTATTTGTTGCCTAATATTAACTGTTCGTCACCGAATATCACCTAGTGACGGTTTTGGGTCGTCACCGGGACGTCACATAACCTTCATCATTGATTGATCTGAGTGAATGTTTCTAGTATTCCATTTTGGTGACAGTCCTTCTTATGGCATTCAACATGAGTATCAATAACGGTCCATTCTTTTTTGATGCAAAAAAAGTAGGAAAGACCCCTATTACATCATTTTTCTTATTATGACAAGCTTTGCACGACTCCAACAATGGAGGGGCAAGAACGGTGGAGCGTCTTTGGCTCGTGTTAGTGGATGTAGTCATCGCTAGGTGATGCATGCACCTATTTATAATTTTTATTACTTTTATGACTTTTTGTAGAACCACTAGTTATGATTACCAATAAATCGTGAAATTTCCCCAAAAAAACACTAACTAGGAAATAACTAGTATTTACTCAATCTTTGTTGATGAATTTGTACGCATGGTGGCAGGGTTCGGTACTCCAGGACGACTAATTTGATGGCGTCCCGGTAAACATCAAATTGTTTTAGGGTATTGAAAAGCCATGCCCCACATGTGTGTCCTAAAAGAGCCAATAACATCGTACTCCCTCTGTTCGGGATTATAGGTCCTACGCGCATACCTAGGTTGTTAATTTGACCAACAAAATATAACTTATATATCACAAAAGTTATATCATTAGAAAATATAACCTCTAAAGTTTCTAATGGTATAATTTTTATGCTATACTATTTATATTTTGTTGTTCAAATTAACAATCTAGTTATCCGTGCGGGAGTTATAATCCCAAACGGAGGGAGTATTTGCTAATACCGATTACACCTTCACTTTACTAACCACCATCAAGCAGGGAGGACCCCCTCGTATCTTGGCCCTGCAGGCGAGCACCTTCTCGTAGCAGGACGTCCTGTTGCACCCCGCTGGCATCCTCACGGTCACGCGCGTTGCCTCGCAGCATCTCGCCGGCCAGCTGGCGACGAAGGGGACGCGGCACTGCCACGTCCTGCCCCGACGCCCTGACCCGCACCTCGCGCTCCCCTTTGGCCTGCGCGCAGATGGGACACACGGAGCCCTCGCCGAGGGACACGCCGCCGTAGGACACGGACGCCGTCGACAGATCCGGGACGCACGCCGTGTCACAGTCCAAGGTATTGTCGATGTGGAGGGTGAGGTTGAACACCGGGGAGAGCGTCGTCGTGCTGCTGGCGACGTCGTCGGCGTCCAGCCCGGCGACCCCCGTGATGGCCATGGAGTACTTGGGCCGCTCGCTGGTATCCCTCGCCCAGATCAGGCTGTCATACAGGATCGCGACGAACGCCACGGAGGAGAGCATCAGCAGTACGGCCTGGCATCTTGTTATTTTGGCGTTGCGTTCCGTCATGCTGCTGGAAGAAGAGATCGATCGATGATCCTTGTACGTTGGCGCGGCAGTTGAGCCGTGGCCTGGGCACGTTGGTTTACAACAGAGCGAGGATTCGTGGTCGTCTCGGATTCCGCAAGTTGTTTTAAATAGAGGAGCAGATTCGTGGCCGTCCAGGAATCTGCAAGGCGTGTTTGATCCGAAAAGTGATTTCTAGCGGAGCCGTGCCCTACCGGTCAAAAATCTACCGCAAAGAAATTTCGTGATTCGTGCAATCTGCATACCCCGGGCCTTGTATTCCTATAGTAACATGTGTAGATTGATTTAATGCCATTCTATGGATCCCATCCAGCCTACTCATGTGTTTGTGTCTGGCTGTCTGCTAGCTCACCGATCTCTCTCCCTTCAGTTATTGGCCCCTTCTTTTCAGCTTCTTGGCCAGCTTCTCCCAGAAACTACCCTCGACCAGCTTCTTCCAGAATCTCATCTGCCAAAATCATTTATACTTTTAAATTGACATTGAAACTACTAGTTAAGAAGTTTGAACGAATTTTAAAAATAAGATTCTGAAAGAAGCTGGTCGAGGATAGCTTCTGGGAGAAGCTGGCCAAGAAGCTGAAAAGAAAGGGGCCATTGCACTGCCTCCACCACAGGTATTAGTACATAGTCGAAAATCTATCATACTATTTTTATACAAATTTGAAATCATTCTTTTTGTATTTTGAAAAGACTAATAGAAGTTTAGATCACACATATTCAAGTTATATTTCCTTTTCTCACACAAATATGATTCACATTTATAAATATGTTAAAATTTTCTTGAGCAACCCAAATCAAACAAGTAAAATGTCTACGTATGGGTTTACCTTGGTTGGCTATCTTGTGATCAACTTAAATTCCACCGATTCAGTTTTGTAGATAATATAAACAAATATTTTCAAAATGTTTCACGGTTCAAATTATTGTCAATCTTATTTTAGCCATATTTAATAAAACTTTGGAATCATTTTGACAAACTTTTTTAAATGCAAACATTTCTTTTTTTCACACAAATATGATTCACCCATATTCTTGTCATATTTTTTAAAATAGTTTTCAGTCATTTTAGGGTATTTATAAAATATCTTCAAAATTTTGTGAGCAGCTTAAATCAAACGAATAAAATGTCTAAGTATGGGTTCAACAGCATCTGGGTATCAAAGAAATATGGCACATGTTAATTGTGTTTGAAATATTGAAATGTTTTCAAATTGATTTTTTCACATAAAGTTACATTCCAAGAAGATTTCAATGATTTCAGATATGTTTCGGTCAGTTACTATTTAAGCATGACTCATCGATTTTTTTAAAAGTTTCAATGTTGTTTCATCTAAGTTTGAACAAGTATGCGAGAAGTATTATGAAATATGTGTTATCAAAATAAAATGTAACACAATATGCATGGAAACTCTATTATACTCCAACATAGTATATCATATTGATATGAAATAACTCAAATATGATAAATTATTTCATTTCAATTCCAGTACAATTTTAAAATTCAAATTTTAAGTTTTTTCAAAATATGTCCAAGATTGATCTTGTTTTGAAGACTTAATCACGAGAAACTCAAATATCAAAACAGATCAGAAATCCGACTTTCGATGCAACAGATAAAAACGATACAATTTTGAAAATGAAACTAAAAAGCATGGGTGGGTTGACAACAATATTACACTTTTCAATGCACGTACCCACCCCTCGCTTACCCGTGGGACAGGAACTATTGGTACTCACATGTCGTTGAGTGTGAACCTAGATGGGTAAATATATGGTATTTAATAGGTAAAATATATCGTTACCAATATGGCTTCTTTTATACACAAATGAAAAATAAAGATACACTAAAATACAACACGAATCACGAAGCAGTTTTCACTGGACGATGCTTGTCCACTAGGGACCGGCTCCGCCAGAAAAACCGCGCCGTGCTTGATCTGCCACATGCGCGGGCGAACTTTTTCTTTGCTCTTGGTGTTTATTTGACAAGCTAGGCTTCGACAGCGATATTGGCACTTTGTTTTCAGAAGTCCCAAAGAATTGTCCGTGTTTGCTTAGGGCATCTCTAACCGATACTCTAAAATTGGTTAGAGAAGTAGAAATACACAGCGGTGGCACCTAACCGAACTCCTAAATGGTTAGAGGAGTAAAATTATACTCATCGGAGGAGTAAAAGTGGCGGTCGACTCCTAAATTTACTCCTTCGAGGCTACTTCCGAGAAAACCTCCCGCCTCCCGACCCGCCGCACCCATTCCCGCCGATGTCGCCGCCGGCGACCCCCATACCCCAATGACCCCACCCTGGTCCCTCTGCCGCCCTTCGGCCTACCTCTCCCTTGCTCGCTGCCTCTCGTCGTCGCCGGAATCGACGGGGCGAGCTCGTTTCACTAGTGGAAGAAGGGCCTGTTATCCCGGTTCTTAAGGGGCTTTAGTCCCGGTTGCCCAACCGGGACGGGACAATCGGAACTAAAGCCCCCACCTTTTAGTCCTGACTGGGATACGAACCGAGACGAACGGGTTCCACGTGTCCGCTGTCTGGCGGGAGGGGGAGGACCATCCGTCCCGGTCCGTAATACGAACCGGGATAGATGTTCCTGTGCCGCGGCAGCAATTTGGCACTTTTTATGTCGCGACTCTTTTTTCTTTGCCCTTTGTCGTCACCCCTTTTGTTGTAGCAGATTTGAGATCGACGTCGGTAGCAGGGTTACCCTTCCGGCTTGGCCTGGGTAGGATTATGGACACCATTGGTTATTCTTCACGGCTCTTAGCCCAACTTGCATCTTATCCGTACTCGAATATTGTATCGTTTTTCATGGTGATTTGGATCTTTGTACTGTATATCTGTATTTTTTATCATAGAGTCGTTGTTGTATATATCTGCTCTGTTGGTTTCATCATGGACTATTCTGTAATGATATTACTTCGTTTTCCACCCGCACGCAAGTGCCTGGTTGGTATATTTGAATTGTTTCTATGCGGATTTGACGGGAATCGTTAAAACTTGCATAAGATCGATTCGAGGGTGTTACAAAGTGGTATCAGAGCTCAATAGTTACGATACCCCACTGGTCCAGCCTATAGGATGGCCTAGCTAATGGTACCTTTTAGTGGACCAAAAATTCATTAAATTTTTTCTTTGTATCTTCCGGTGTTTCCAACATGATGACGTCACCATTTGCATCTGGTCTGATAAAGAGCCTGCATCACTCCTTTGTTTCCGAACATCGCTTGTGAAGCTTTTCAGTCTAATTTCGTGAATGGGTTGCACGTTTTTCTACTTCATCTGCGAAGTAATAGTTTGGGTGCGTGATGGATTGGCCCCCATGCCGACTACTATTCCATTTGCTCTTGTACATTGAAGTGGATTAGAACACATCTTTTCTCTCCTTCTGTCAAACTTAGAGGTGGCCTTACCTTTTGATACCTTTAACTTTTGTCCTTAGTTCTTCGAAGTGTTTTCTTGACGAACGTGAACAACGACCCTTGTTGGTGGTGTTGGTGGTTTCATGATGGAAAAGGAATCTTGTTAGTGGTGTCGCAAGGATCTACACGAAGCGATAAGATTCAGATCGTCGGCCTTCTTCCCCGTACCATGAGGCGGATCTCGAGGGCGAGATCCATTGTTAGTATTATCGAATTGTAGCATCCCGGGTAAAGCCACTACTAGAAAATTGCATGCTGATTTTATTTTGTGCATCATCATGATTGCATGATCATGTCATCAAGCCATATTGCATTTGAGTATCGTCATGTCATCATACAAATGTTTGCCTAAAACTATTTTCTAAAAGCCCTATTTTGTTTTCTAAAAATATCCTCTCTTTATTCAAATGCGGAACCCTGGACTTTCCGGATATTTTGTTTGTCTATAAACCTAATTAAAAATGTTTTTTTTTAAATAAAAAATAAAAACCTATTTTTTATCTCTGGGGAGGTAGCCCGTCAGACCCAAAAGCCCGGATGGCCACCTACTACCCCAAAACCATATCCCTAGCTCCCCTTGCCCTACCCAGCCACACCAACCCCACACCGCCGCTGCCAGATTCACATACACGCGCGTCACACCGACGCTCCTGGCCCTACACGCACGCACTCCACGCCATGCCCCATACCCTCTCTCCCCGTAGGATCCTCTCCCTCGCCCGAACCTCTCCTCGACCCTTCTCGCTCCTGCGATGCACGCGCTCACCCCGTGCGACCCATTAGGGTGCAGGTGGGACTGTTCATGGGGGGGCGCATATGCCCCGTACAGTCCCGCAACAGTTAAGTGGGTGTCCGGCGGGAGCCCGCTAAATTTATGCGGGTGCCTACCATCCCACTTATGCCCACATATGTAAATTATATACTCTATCAGTCTTAAAATAGATGCCGAAAGTTTGTATAAATTTGGATGTATCTATATATTAAATAGTGTCTAGATACGTCTAAATTTAGACAAATTTTCGACATCTATTTTAAGACATAGGAGTACTTCTATGGAAAACAAAATGGTATAATATTATGTAGGAAGTTAAGCCATGGATGAAGCTAACGTGCTCACCGGGGTTGAGCCCGCACTGATTTGTTGCATGCTTGCTATCGGTGTCGCCACCTTGGAGTCGAGCAGGTGGGTGATAATCCTAGTAAGGTGGCACAGGTGGCGCGTGTACATAAACCTGCCCACCACATGGTCACCGCGGGATCGATTAAGGCGGAAGATGTCATGAGCTCCAAGTCCAGGGACTATATGCCATGGCACGCAAGTGGCACACCACCTAGCAGTCGCTGGCCAAACTCGATGGAGCGAGCCATGATGAAGATGCCAGCGCCAAACTAAGTCGCAACCTAGGGACAATGCGGGATAGATGTGGGATGTGGGATATCCCACTTATTTTTCTCTTATCCGTGGGATGCCCACTTAACTTTTTATGTGGGCTTGGGAAGCGGGTCCCATGGGCATCCCACCCCCACCTGCAGCCTGAGCAACCCACCTCGCAACTGCCCACCCCGAAGCCGTTGAAATCAAAGTCAACAGACTCCTCGATGCCAACTTCATCAGGGAGATAAAGGAAAGCGAGTGGCTGGCCAAACCCCGTGATGGTCCCCAAGAAGGACACGGACATCCTGCGGATGTGCGTGGACTTCACATCTCTCAACAAGCACTGTCCAAAGGACCACTTTCCTCTACCACGGATTGATCAAATAATCGACTCCACTATAGGATGCGAGAAACTCTCCTTCCTCGACGCCTACTCGGGATAAAATCAAATTCGGCTGAAGGCCGAAGATCAGGAGAAAACGAAGTTCATCATGCCGTTCGGGGTGTTCTGCTACAACACAATACCTTTCAGGCTAAAGAACACAAGCGCCACTTACCATAGATGCATGCAGGCATGTATGGAGGACTAGATTAGTCGCAACATCCAGGTATATGTCAATGACATAGTGATCAAGACCAAGGAGGCCATGACGCTCATCGACAACCTCCGCGAGACATTCGACAACCTTGATCGCTACAAGATCAAGCTGAACCCAGACAAGTGCGCTTTCAGTGTCCCGTCTAGCCAATTACTCGGGTACTTCATCTCTCAGCGTGGCATCAAGGAAAACCTGAAGAAAATTAGGGCTATAATAGCCGTGGAGAATCCCAAGGACCTAAAAGGAGTCCAGCAGCTCACTAGGCGAATCGCGACGCTCAGCAGGTTCATCAGCCGCATGGACGAGAAGACCCTCCCTTTCTATCAGCTGCTGTGCAAGGCCGACAAATTCGAGTGGACGGCCAACCAGACGAAGCATTTAAGGACCTAAAACGGCTGCTCTCCACATCACCCGTCCTGGTGACGCCGAAGGAGAGGGATCCCTTGTTGTTGTACATAACAGCTATCCATCAGGTGGTCAGCACAGCACTTGTGGTCGAACGACCTGAAGACGAGAAGACCCACAGGGTACAACGCCCAATCTACTACCTCAGCGAGGTACTGAACCCGACAAAGCAGAGGTACACTCACTACCAGAAGCTCACCTACGGCGTATTCATGACGGTGCATCGGTTGAGACACTACTTCCTGGAGCACCAGATCGTGGTCGTCAACGACGCCCCGCTGTCGAACATCCTGAATAACCTCGAAGCTACAGGGCGAGTAGCGTTGTAGGGCATCGAACTGTCTCCGCGAGACATCATCTACGAGCAGTGCACCACAATCAAGTCCCAGGTGCTCCCGGACTTCCTCGTCCACTGAATGGAACTCCAATTGCCGGACACCCCGGACATGTCACAGTACTGGACAATGCACTTCGACGACTCTAAGCGCAAGGATGAAGCAGGAGCCGCCGTAATACTGACATCCCCTCAAGGGGACAAGATGAGGTATGTACTTCGGATGAAATTCCGCGCATCCAACAACGAGGCACTCATACACGGCATGAGGATGGACAAGGTGTGCGGCTCAATGCACCTCGTTATATACGGTGACTCCAACCTTGTCGTGCAGCAGCCGATGAACAAGTGCGACGCCCATAGCTCCAACATGATCGCATACCGTGCGCTCTACAACTCACTCGAAGGGGACTTCGACATCTGTGAACTTCGGCATGTTGGCAGAGAAAGCAACGAAGAGGCTGACAAGCTCGCCAACATTGGCTCCACATGGGCCCCAATGCCACCAGGTGTGTTCCTCGAATAAATCTGCGTACCCTCCATCAAGCAGAAATTTCCAAAGGTTACAGCCGAAGCCGCAGAGCATTCGGGGGTTGCGCCACCCGAAGGACGGTAAGACTTATGCAGGTCATGGCCATTGAGGAAACATAGACCCAATCGTACCTCCGCTACCTAATAAGCAAGCAGCTGCCTGAGGATCCGATAGACGCCCGACGAATATCTCTCCGATCAAAGTCCTTCACCATAATCAATGAGGAGCTATACAAGCGCATCATTTTGGGTGTGCTCCAACGATGTGTCACCAACAACGACGGAAAAAACATCCTCCTAGACATCCATACGGGTATCTACGGCCACCACGCAGGCAGCCACACTCTGGTCGCCAAAGCTCTACGAGCTGGCTTCTACTGGCCAACCACAATGAACGACGCCAAGAAGATAGTACATAGGTGCAACGCCTGTCAGCGATACGCAGACAAGCCACACGCGCCTGGATCGGAGCTGCGTCCCATACTGCTGGCATGGCCTTTTGCCCAGTGGGGGCTCGACATGATCGGCAAACTACCAAAGTGTAGGGTTCGCAGCATAGAAAACAAAAAATTTCCTACGATGTGAACTATGTACCAAGATCTATCTATTAGATACAAACAACGGGCGTATGTATATCCGTAGAGAACATACCCTTGAAGACCGACAAAGCTTAACGAGTTCAACTCGTGGTTGATGTAGACGATCTCTTGCCGATCTCAAGATCGAGAGGAAGTCCTAGCGCCGCAAATCAACAGCGCATCCGTGCTTGCACACACGTTCGAGGCACCGAGCAACCTCCGCCTCCTCGCTCCAGCGATGCAGCGGAAGCACAACTCTTTCTTGCCGAATAGCCACCGGGAACATGTATCTCACTAGTCCGAGACCATGGGGATAAATTCTAGAGGGGGAGAGAGATCCTTCACGAGGAGGTGTAAGAGACAAGTGAGAGGAGGGGCTCCTTTTATAGGAGGAGGGGGGGCACCCAAGGGGGTGGCCGCCGGCCATGGGGGATGCCCCCTCCCCTCCTTCATTCATGTGGGTGGACACTCCACTCACATGGCCCTTCAATTTTCTCCACTAAAAAATCCACTCAAATTCCCATTAAATTTCCACCAAATTTAATGCAAACTCTCATTAAATAAAACTCTTTTATTTTATTCAGAATTTTGTCAATTACTTTAATGACAAACATTCACAAATAACTCCTTTCTAGAATTCTATTTCACATGCATAACCACTTTATGCAATTTCACCCGAAAACCTGTTTCGGTATCTAGTGAAATAAATTCCTGCACTTGTTTATTCTTTCGGCATGAAACTTTTGCTCCAATTGGATGTCGGTGTCTCTTAAGTGTGTCACCCTACGGTTCGTGAATAATGCGGACATGATCGAGACCCCTCTCGGATCATTAATCAGAAGCGGGATCTGGAGACCCATACTGACTCTCACACATTCAACGATGACTTTCTTGTGATCGTCGGAACCTTTTACGCTAGTATCTTAATACCTTTGTTTCACGATATATTACATGTCCGAGATTCGATCATCGATATCTCCATACCTAGTTTGATCTCGTTACCGACATGCACTCTTTTCTCGTTCCCGTGATATAACATTCTAGTGATCAAATCACTTGCTTGCAAGCTAATCAATGTGATATCACCGAGAGGGCCCAGAGTATATCTATCCGTCATCGGGATGAACAAATTCCACTCTCGATACATGAGCCTCAACATAACACTTTGTTAGTTATGAATCCATCTTTATAATCACCCTGTTACGGTGTGACGTTTGATGTTATCAAGAAACTCTTCCGGTGTTAGTGATTGACATGATCTCATGGTCTAAGGATTAGGATCATTTCGTAAGTTGTTATAGCAATATAAACTCAATGACTTTGATCATAATGCTATACTTCGGATGAATGTTCATCACACCATTACACTAATGTTGTGATCCCGTTATTAACAACATCCAATGTCCATGATCAGGAAACCTTGATCATCTTGTTAATCAACGAGCTAGTTTATGAGAGAGGCATAACTAGGAACTTTATGTTTGTTTATTAAACACACATGTATTAATGTTTCCGTACTAATACAATTATAGCATGCAAAATAAACATCTATCATATACTTGAAATATACATAATAAACACTTTATTATTGCCTCTCTGGGCATATTCCCTTCAGTCTCCCACTTGCACTAGAGACAATAATCTAGTTACATAGTGATAAATCTAACACCCATTGAGTTCTGGTGTTGATCATGTTTTGCTCTAGGGAGAGTTTTAGTCAACGGATCTGCTACATTGAGATCCGTATGTACTTTACAAATCTTTATATCTCCATCCTTGACATGCTCGCGGATGGAGTGAAACCGGCGCTTAATATGCTTGGAATGCTTGTGAGACCTTGGCTCTTTGGCATTGGCAATGGCACCATTGTTGTCACAATAGATCACCATTGGGTCCAACGCGTTTGCAACCACTCCTAGTTCGGATATGAACTCCTTCATCCAAACTGCTTCCTGAGCCGCTTCTGAAGCAGCAACATATTCGGCCTCCGTTGTTGATCCCGCTACCACAGGTTGTTTGGAGCTCCTCCAACTAACCGCTCCGCCATTCATGAGAAATACGTATCCGGATTGATACTTAGAGTCATTCGGATCGGTGTCAAAGCTAGTGTCAACGTAACACTTAGCGACGAGCTCTTCTTCACCTCCGTATACAAGAAACATATCCTTAGTTCTTCGTAAGTACTTAAGGATATCCTTGACTGCTATCCAGTGTTCCGAACCTGGATCCGATTGGTACCTACTAGTCAAACTAATAGCATGTGCCACATCCGGTCTTGTACATAGCATGGCGTACATTATAGAGCCTATGGCTGAAGCATAGGGGACTTTGTCCATTATCTCTCTTTCTTCCGCCGAAGCCGGACTTTGAGTCTTACTCAATGTCTTGCCTTGCAACATAGGTAAGAACCCCTTCTTACTTCCGTTCATTTTAAACTTCTTTAAAATCTTATCAAGGTATGTACTTTGCGATAGCCCTATTAGGCGCCTAGATCTATCTCTATAGATCTTTATGCCTAATATGTATGATGCTTCACCTAGGTCCTTCATTGAAAATTTGCTGTTTAGATAACTTTTAACACTGTTTAAAAGATCTATATCATTTCCGATCAATAATATGTCATCCACATATAATATCAGAAATGCCACATTGCTCCCACTCACTTTCTTGTAAATACAAGCTTCTCCATAAGTTTGGACAAATCCAAACTCTTTGATCACCTCATCAAAGCGGACATTCCAACTTCGTGATGCTTGCTTTAATCCATAGATGGATCGCTGAAGCTTGCACACCTTGTTAGCATCCTTAGGATCGACAAAACCCTTTGGTTGTATCATATACAACTCTTCTTCAATATTACCATTGAGAAACACGGTTTTGACATCCATCTGCCATATCTCATAATCGAAATATGCAGCAATTGCTAACATAATCCTAACTGACTTTAGCATCGCTACGGGAGAGAATGTCTCATCGTAGTCAACTCCTTGAATTTGTCGAAACCCCTTTGCGACAAGTCGAGCTTTATAGACGGTCACATTACCATCAGCATCAGTTTTCCTTTTGAAAATCCATTTGTTCTCCACGGCCTTTCGGTCGTGAGGTAATTCTACCAAGTTCCAAACTTGATTTTCATACATGGATTCCATCTCGGATTTCATGGCTTCTAATCATTTGTTGGAATCCGGGCTCATCATCGCTTCTTCATACGTCGTAGGGTCATCATTTTCATCAACCATGAAATTCATGACAGGATTTCCGTACAGCTCGGGAGCTGCACGCGTCCTGCTTGACCTGCGAGGTTCGGTAGTACTCTCTTTCGGAGTTTCATGATCATTATCATTAGTTCCCTCTTCAACAGGTGGAGCCAACTCCGGAACAACTTCCGGCGCTGCGCTACTCGCCATACTTTGAAGAGAAGGTTCAATAACCTCTTCGAGTTCTACCTTCCGACTACTCACACCTTTCGCGAGAAACTCTTTCTCTAGAAAGGATCCATTCTTGGCAACAAAAACCTTGCCCTCAAATCTGTGATAGAAGGAATACCCAATAATTTCCTTAGGGTATCCTATGAAGACGCATTTTTCCGCTTTGGTTTCGAGTTTATCCGGTTGAAGTTTCTTCACATAAACATCGCATCCCCAAACTTTAAGAAAAGACAGCTTAGGTTTGTTTCCAAACCACAATTCATACGGTGTCTTTTCAACGGATTTAGATGGTGCCCGATTTAAAGTGAATGCAGCAGTTTCTAGTGCATAACCCCAAAATGACAACGGCAAGTCCGTCAGAGACATCATAGATCGAACCATATCTAATAAAGTACGATTACGATGTTCCGACACACCATTTCGCTGTGGTGTTCCGGCAGGCGTGAGTTGTGAAACAATTCCACACTCTTTGATGTGAGTGCTAAACTCGTAACTTAGATACTCACCTCCACGGTCGGACCATAGAAATTTGATCTTTCTATTACGATGATTTTCCACTTCATTCTGAAATTCCTTGAACTTTTCAAAGGTTTCAGACTTGTGTTTCATCAAGTAGATATAACCGTATCTACTCAAATCATCCGTGAAAGTAACAAAATAACGATATCCACCTCGCGCTGACACACTCATTGGACCACATACATCAGAATGTATGATTTCCAATAAGTCTGTCGCCCGTTCCATTGAACCGGAAAACGGCGTTCTAGTCATCTTGCCCATAAGGCATGGCTCACATGTATCAAATGATTCAAAATCAAGTGATTCCAAAAGTCCATCTGAATGGAGCTTCTTCATGCGTTTAACACCAATATGACCTAGACGGCAGTGCCACATATATGCGGATATATCATCATTAAGTTTAATCCTTTTAGCATCAACATCATTAATATGTGTAACATTATTATCGAGATCTAATAGAAATAAACCATTCATCATCGGTGCATGACCATAAAAGATTTCATTCATACAAATGGAACAACCATTGTTCTCGGATTTAAATGAATAACCACTTCGCATCAAACACGATCCAGATACAATGTTCATGCTCAGTGCTGGCACCAGATAACAATTATTCAAGTTTATAACTAATCCCGACGGCAAGTGGAGAGGCAGCGTTCCGACGACGATCACATCAACGCTTGATCCATTGCCGACACGCATCTTGACCTCACCCCTTGCTAGCGGTCGCTTGTTCCGCAGCCCCTGATTCAAGTTACAAATATTAGCAACTGAACCGGTATCAAATACCCAGGTGCTACTATGAGCACTAGTCAAGTACACATCAATAACATGTATATCATATATACCTTTGTTTGCCTTGCCGGCCTTCTTGTCTGCCAAATAATTGGGGCAGTTGCGCTTCCAGTGGACAGTCCCCTTACAATAGTAGCACTCGGTATCAGACTTAGGTCCAACTCGGGGTTTATTTTCAGGCACGGCAACAGACTTGCCGCCCTTACTACCCTTCCGTTTTCCCTTCTTGTCTTTCTTGAAACCAGTGTTCCTATTGATCATCAACACTTGATGTTCCTTTTTGATCTCCACTTCTGCAGTTTTAAGCATTGACAGAAGCTCGGGGAGAGACTTCTTCATGCCTTGCATATTATAGTTCATCACGAAGCTCTTATAGCTAGGTGACAGAGACTGCAGAACACGATGGATGCCTAAGTCAATGGGAATCGTTATTCCCAAGGACACAAGCTTATCGGCATAACCCGACATCTTGAGTACATGCTCACTAACGGAGCTGTGCTCTTCCATCATGCAGCTAAAGAACTTTTCTGAAGCGTTGTAGCTCTCTACAGCAGCATGTGTGTCGAAAATCATTTTCAACTCACCCATTGTATCAAATGCATTGCCGTTTTCGAAACGCTTTATAAGTTCCGGCTCTAGCCCATACAATATGCCGCAATGAACTAAGTTGTGGTCCTCCTGACGAGTCTGATAGACATTCTTCTCCTCATCAGGGGCATCCTCTAAAGGTGGGGGGCCTAACGGCGCTTCTAGCACGTATTGCTTTTGTGAAGCAGAGAGGAGAATCCTCAAATTCATGGCCCATTCGGTAAAGTTGCTACCGTTTGTTGCTAGTTTCTCTTTCTCCATGAACACATTGAAATTAAAAGCAGGTGGTGCCATCTACAACAGAATTTGTAAAGTTTAGACTAAGTGTATGATAGATTGAGTTCAACTAATCCATATTACGAATGAACTCCCACTCAAAAACGACATCCCTCATGCCTTTTTGGTGATTACATGAACCAAATCCACTATACCAAGTCCGATCATCATGTGAGTCGGTATAGCTTCAAAGGCGAGCATCAAATGGGCATCATATCAACTATATGACTCATGCTTAACCTTTCGGTCCGTGTTCCGAGGCCATGTCTGTACATGCTAGGCTCGCCAAGTTAGAACCTTAGTATTCGCGTGTGTAACTATTTTACACCCGAAATATGATCGTGGATCCAAGAACACCCGATCATCACGTGATGTCTTGGAGCGACGAAACATAATTGGTGCATACTAAAGGAAGAACACATTCTTATCTTGATATTTAAATGAGGGATCATCTTATTATGCTAACAAAGCGCTAAACAAGCAATATAAGATGCTATCAAACATCACATATTTATTAGTGAAATGTTATGGTTCCCGCAGATGATCTCTATCATGTGCATCGTGGTATGATCACTATCATACCTATATGTGTAAATCCAAGGTCTATGGAGTTTACACACTATGTGTGTTGTAAGAGTATCATCTCATACTTCTACTTACAACACTACCATATCATAACACTAGCCCAGCAACAATCTAAACTAGACGCCTCTAATTTATCCGTTGCAAGTTTTACGTGGCTTAGGGCTTTCGAGATAGAACCGTTCTTACCTACGAACATGAACCACAACGAGGATAACCAAATTGTTGACAACTCGCTTGCAAAATAGATATTGACTATAGTAGGAGAGACAGACACCCGCTAGCCACTTATGCAAACTAGTTGCATGTCAAGCGTGGAACAGGTCTCATGTGCGAGGACATGTAAAGTTTGTCCGGGCCGCTTCATCCCACTATGCCACCAATATCCAAAATTACAACAAAGGAGCAACAACATGATCATCATCGCCCACATACTCATATGTGTACTACCCGTGTAAAGTATCTACGCATAGATCCGGCTCTGATACCACTGTAGGGTTTGCAGCATAGAAAACAAAAATTTTCCTACGATGTGAACTATGTACCAAGATCTATCTATTAGATACAAACAACGGGCGGATGTATATCCGTAGAGAACATACCCTTGAAGACCGACAAAGCTTAACGAGTTCAACTCGTGGTTGATGTAGACGATCTCTTGCCGATCTCAAGATCGAGAGGAAGTCCTAGCGCCGCAAATCAGCAGCGCATCCGTGCTCGCACACACGTTCGAAGCACCGAGTAACCTCCACCTCCTCGCTCCAGCGATGCAGCGGAAGCACAACTCTTTCTTGCCGAATAGCCACCGGGAACATGTATCTCGCTAGTCCGAGACCATGGGGATAAATTCTAGAGGGGGAAAGAGATCCTTCACGAGGAGGTGTAAGAGACAAGTGAGAGGAGGGGCTCTTTTATAGGAGGAGGGGGGCACCCAAGGGGGTGGCCGCCGGCCATGGGGGCTGCCCCCTCCCCTCCTTCATTCATGTGGGTGGACACTCCACTCACAAAATGTCCCTTCAATTTTCTCCACTCAAAAATCCACTCAAATTCCCATTAAATTTCCACCAAATTTAATGCAAACTCTCATTAAATAAAACTCTTTTATTTTATTCAGAATTTTGTCAATTACTTTAATGACAAACATTCAGAAATAACCCCTTGCTAGAATTCTATTTCACATGCATAACCACTTTATGCAATTTCACCCGAAAACCTGTTTCGGTATCTAGTGAAATAAATTCTTGCGCTTGTTCATTCTTTCGGCATGAAACTTTTGCTCCAATTGGATGTCGGTGTCTCTTAAGTGTGTCACCCTACGGTTCGTGAATAATGCGGACATGATCGAGACCCCTCTCGGATCAATAATCAGAAGCGGGATCTAGAGACCCATACTGACTCCCACACATTCAACGATGACTTTCTTGTGATCGTCGGAACCTTTTACGCTAGTATCTTAATCCCTTTGTTTCACGATATATTACATGTCCGAGATTCGATCATCGGTATCTCCATACCTAGTTTGATCTCGTTACCGACATGCACTCTTTTCTCATTCCCGTGATATAACATTCTAGTGATCAAATCACTTGCTTGCAAGCTAATCAATGTGATATCACCGAGAGGACCCAGAGTATATCTATTCGTCATCGGGATGACCAAATTCCACTCTCGATCCAGGAGCCTCAACATAACACTTTGTTAGTTCTGAATCCATCTTTATAATCACCCTGTTACGGTGTGACGTTTGATGTTATCAAGAAACTCTTCCGGTGTTAGTGATTGACATGATCTCATGGTCTAAGGATTAGGATCACTTCGTAAGTTGTTATAGCAATATAAACTCAATGACTTTGATCGTAATGCTATACTTCGGATGAATGTTCATCACACCATTACACTAATGTTGTGATCCCGTTATTAACAACATCCAATGTCCATGATCAGGAAACCTTGATCATCTTGTTAATCAACGAGCTAGTTTATGAGAGAGGCATAACTAGGAACTTTTTGTTTGTTTATTAAACACACATGTATTAATGTTTCCGTATTAATACAATTATAGCATGCAAAATAAACATCTATCATATACTTGGAATATACATAATAAACACTTTATTATTGCCTCTCAGGGCATATTCCCTTCACAAAGTCCTTACCAGGAGGGCATGTCTTCCTCCTGGTAGCAGTTGACAAATTCTCGAAGTGGATCAAGGCCATACCTGTTACTAACCAAAGTGGCGCCACCTTCGTCAAGATTTTCGAGTCCATTGTCTATAGGTTTGGAGTACCCCATAGCATCATAATGGACAACGGCTCGAACTTCATCTTGAAGGAGTTCCGAGGCTTCTGCGAAAACCTCGAAATCAACCTATCATACGCCTCTGTGGTGCATCCGCACACCAATGGACAGGTCGAAAAGGCCAACAGCCTCATCGGCAACAACATCAAGAAGCGTCTACTACGCCCACTCGAAAGGCTTGTGGGAGCCTGGGCGGACGATCTAGCCTCCATTCTATGGAGCCTACGCACAACGCCAAACAGCTCAACTGGCTACACGCCCTTCTTCATGGTGCATAGAGCCGAAGCTATGCTCCCTGCTGAGGTACGCTACAAGGCCCCACGGGTCATCGCGTACAGCAAAGCCGAATCATCGGCCGCACTTGAAGACGCCGTCGACACGCTGGATGAGGCACGCGACATTGTCGCGGCTTGCTCAATGGTGTATCAGCAGAGCCTCCGCAACTACCACGATCGTCGGCTGCATCGGAAGGTCCTTCATCGAAGGAGACCTCGTTCTGCGACTCAAGCAGGAAGGGCACAATAAGCTCGAGTCACCCTGGAACACCATACGACTCACCATACGACTTCGTCGATTGACAACAACGCATATAACCTGAATAGCTGACCACGTCAGGCTAACGAAAAGAACATGCATACTTTATAATCAAACAATGCACTACGTGCCAATACATACAACTTTACAAGGACATTACAAGCCCACTCAAAAATATACAGACTTTACATCATTTCGTTTTTGATTTACAGGATTCAATTATGCTGGAGCAGAACGTTCGTCCGCTCCTCAAACACATCTACAATTTCTTATGCATATTGCGCACCGCCGCGTAGTGAGGACGCATGTCCCACGCCATACCATCTGAAAGAGGAGGTGGCCCAGACGCTATCTCTGCAAAGTTGACATCGCGGCGATGCAGTCGAACAAGCGACAGGGCTGCCTTCACACCCGTCACTAGTTGATGGCACACTAGCTCCTTCATGTGACCTGCATCTCGAAACTTTCCACGCAAGCCCAGAAAGCTGGAAGGTGCAGAGTCTAAGGGAAACATAGTGGCCCAGATCGTTGCGAGAGACGATCTCGCCCGCTTCAGCACTTGAAGTACCTGGTGTACGCGATCTTGCACCGACGCAAGGACATTCGCTCGGCCGTGGTCCATCCAGAAGAAGCCGTCGACCTCCATATCTTGTTGCTCAAACAATTCATTCAAATTGCAACACGCTCTTTCTCTTCTTTCGGAAGAAGATTTACAACTGCACAATATAGCAAGCAAGGTGACATAAAACGTCTGGCGCAATAGAAGGGATAAAGGATCAGGATGACTTACATTGCAGTTGCTCGCCAACCTGCCAAAATTCCTCAAGAAGAAACTCTTCCCTGGCAATGGCTCGCTCAACCTTGGACTTCCACACATCCTCATGACTTCGGATGCTGAGGATGTCCTTCTCCAATCTTCGGACGCAATCACGCAAAAATGGCAACTACGGCGACCCACTCAGTGATGGACGAGTGCCAGGCGCAGGAGAAGGTGTAACCACTAGATCCGCACTCGAAAGACCCTAAGGGTGCACAAGCAAACATCAAAATCACGAAATTTGACAACAGTCAAAAGATGCATTCATATTTACACAAATAAAGCCACTATGTGGCAGAGTGACACTTGTTCAGCCCAAAGTCGTTACATACGCAACAGAGAGGAACTAAGACTAGGCAAGCTACAAGGCAAAGGGACCTAAGACTAAGCACCCGGAGCAGCTTCAGATCCAGACTGCCTACTCTTGGCCACTCGTTGTTGCTCCAGCGAGTAGTTGGCCAGAAGATCTATCAGCTTAGGTCCAAAATTCTTGCAACGGGAGGCAAAGGAAGCAAACACTACCTCAGTGCCATCCGCCGTTGTTGGCATCCTAGACGTGACCCGCGGCAGATCCAGCTGAGTGCCGGACGCCATCGCCATGGCCAGCCCCATCGCAACACCAACCCCTTTTTGTGTCCGCTTGTACTTTGCGGGAGCATCATCCACCAAAGCATCCACGAGGGAGTCGACGTCCTCAAGGGCAACGCCCTTTGGATTGATCTCCTTGTAGAAGCGGGCGAGCACTTTCTTGGATTTGTCGAGTGACTCCACGACAGAGGTGCAACGATCTTCGACCGCTGCAATAGCATCCGCCAAAGGATCCCTGTGCTCCAGGGCATCACGATCAAATGTAACACCTGAAGCATCTGCAAAGAAAAACAGCAAACTCTTCAGATGAGGAACAATGAATCACACATAAATCATGGAACACTCAAAGGTAGAACAAAGTGGCTTACCGGATATAGCCTTGGTAGCATCCATAAGCTTTTCAGCCATGGCTTTCTCCCATGTCGCTGCGACGGCCGCGAGCTGCTGCTCATGGTCTCCAGCCTCCTTCTGCTAGCGTTGGAGGGCCTCTGCAGCATCCTTTGCCTCCTTCTCTGCTTTGCCGAGACTCTTTTAGAGTGCGTTCAACTTGCGGAGGGTATCATTGTTCTCATCTGCAGCATTGGGTAACGAAATATGAACACAAGAGCATATTATTTTAGACAATCGCAATCGAACAAGAAGAAACACACACCTTGGAGCTGCTTGAGGCTGCCTTCTAGAGAAAGGTGTTGCTGGATTAGGTGATTGGCGTCGCGGACAAAGGGTTGCGAAGAAAACAACACACTTGATGAATTAAGGGCTCGAGGGCTCCCCCACGCAAAATAAGAATAATACTTACATGGTCAGCTGTGGACCCTGAAGGTTTCATTTGCATCTTCCGAGCGATGAGTGCACGAGCCCCTTGCCGCAGGGAGCTCGAATGATCGTCATCAGAGTTGGCCACCATCTTGGGGAACGAAGAAGCAAGCTTCGATTATGCGAATAGTTTTTCGGGCTCCTTATCGAGAGACTCCCACGAATGATTGCTACTAGCACTTACGAAGAACCAAATCAACAACAAGCTAATACTTAGCATATCAACAAAATAACAATACTAGATCAGATCAACTTACGATGGTATATCTGATAGGTTGAAGACAGGTGCCTCCTTCTTCTCCTCCTCCTCCTCCTCCTCCTCCTTCTTCTTCTTCTTCTTCTTCTTCTTCTTCTTCTTCTTCTTCTTCTTCTTGGCCGGCGGCTGTGGGGCCATCGCCCGAACAGGCACATCCACGATGGAGCGGAGGTTGCACCCTCATCCCTGCCGTGATGCTCGAGGAAGGAGGGACCCTTCGGCGTTGGTGGCGTCGCCCCATCCGAAGTTTCGCTCCGGGACCTCTTTCGAGTCTGCCCTTCGCTCGACTCGGGGGCTTCCAAGGAAGGAGACTACGCATGGGGAAGCTCAAATCAGACTTCGCCTCCTTGTTGTCCGGTGCAGCCGAGTACTTTTCAGGTAGAGGGGGCATCATTCCCGCTACCTTGTAGCCCTGAAAATTGAAGACAAAAGATGAAACGAGATAAGTACTAATAACAAACAACAAGCACTGAAAAGCGTTACGCGCAACTACAGGTTTCACCTGAGGGACTGCTTTCTTGGCACTAAAAGGAGGAGTCAAGGACTTCCCCGGGAGGTCCTTGTTGTTGTTGTTGTTGTTGTTGTTGTTGTTGTTGTTGTTGTTGTTGCTGTTGCTGCTGCTGCTGCTGCTGTTGTTGTTGTTGTTGTTGTTGTTGTTGTTGTTGTTGTTGTTGTTGTTGTTGTTGTTGTTGTTGTTGTTGTTGTTGTTGTTGTTGTTGTTGTTGTTGTTGTTGTTGTTGTTGTTGTTGCTGCTGCTGATGTTGCTGCTGCTGATGTTGTTGCCGGTTGACAACGTTCTTCTCTAAATGTTGTAGGCAAGACTCTGTACCCAGGTTTCTCATAGTGAAACTCACGTGAACCGGTTAATCTATATCCGTGGTTTTTCCTCCTCACCTTGAGGAGGTTTTTGGAAAAAATAGACCGATCAAGGAAAAGGGGCAAGTGTACCTCCTGCTCATCATTTGATCATCGGAATATGGAGCTTGATACCACAACTATATATATGCTCTCAATGAACTTTCAATATTGTCAATGATTTTTGTGATGTGTATATATTTCAATTTTATTTGTATGCCATGTGTAGTAAATCAATAATGAAAGAATTGTATACAATAATAATAATAAAGAACAAAATGAACCTCAAGGGAAGCAAAAAAATAGCTTTTGGAATGGCGAAAGTTTTTTTTACAATCAATACCATATATACTCATAGTAGCATATAGTACATGGTAGATATACATATACTCTCTCCAATTATTACATAATAAAGTCTAAAAGAAATTAGTAAAACTCGGAGTTCTTCAAACTTTTTCTTGTTCCAAGACACAATCTTGAACTTTTCTTAAGGCAGCCAAGAAGTGACAGACATCAAACCACAACCTGAAAATACCAACGGTTTTTCCATAATTTTAATTTGAGCTGCAGTGCCAAGGTTACTTGCACGCGCACAAACATTAGAATAATCAATCAACATTGGCAAGAGGACCAACACATGTATTTCAGTCAAAAGTAACCGAACAGCCTGATCGATGTTGCTGGCAAACCGAGAGTATGAACCTGGCAAATATTATGAGAATAGTCCTCGCGGCAACCATGAAAAAAACTCTAAAATCAACTTGACGAAGTAAGATCTGAAAGAGCGTACCTACAGAACTAGAACTGTAATCTTACAACACCATTATTAACGTCAGGAAAAAGATCTCGTCGAATGAAAGACCAAAAATCACTTATTATGTGTCATCTTCATTGACGTAGAAGCCAAAAAGATGGCTACCAAAACTTCAATCTAATCTCTCAAAACACTAATTTTACTAAAAAAAATCACCCATTGATCTTTTTTGCACTCCTCCTGACGCCGGCAAGGCCGACCGAAAAAGAGGGAACCGATATATGGAGAAGACAAAGAAGAGGCGGCGGCTAGGTTAAAAGGCGGCGGCTGAAAGTTTTAGAGAGGATGGTGGCATGGCAAAAGTTGTAGTACTACCAGTTTTTTCTTTTTTTGGAGGGCTATTAAAAAGAGGGAATTAATGGCACGAAGCCCGCTGAAAACACATGGGCTACTATTTCTCTCCTCGAGCCCACTAGCCCAGTATCAGTTACCAACTACCTCAAAGGACCGACGAGGCCCAGGTGCCGCCTCTACCATAAAGGACCCCCCCAGACGGCTAGGATTTCTCCCTCGCAGCTGCGCTCCACCTCCCGTTCCTCTGCAAACCCACGCCGCCGCCGCCACCGCCGCCGTCCTCTCCCTTCGCCACAGCCTCCGGCGCCGCGTCCTTCACCATGGTGAGAGTCAAATCGACATCTGCGCTTCGCTTTTCCTGTTGCTCCGTACCTAATCTGACCCCGTGGCTCCTCTTGTCTCGCAGATCATCTCCAAGAAGAATCGCCGGGAGATCTGCAAGTACCTCTTCCAGGGTGAGATCCTCTCCCCTTTCGTCCTCCCCTGCACGCGTCGATGCCATTTTTTCCGTTTAGGTCTCGAGTGCTATCCGGATGCCATCTCGCTGGTGTTCCTGGTCAGATGTGTTCGATTATAGCCTAGGGTTTTAGGCTGCTTAGTCCGATTTGATCCCATTATAACCCTTCGATTGCAATAGCCTAGGGTTTTAGGTTGGTACACCATGTGTTTGACCGAAATATCTTACCGAGTTCTTCTGATGCGTGTGCAGAGGGAGTCTTGTACGCGAAGAAGGACTACAACCTGGCCAAGCACCCGCAGGTCGATGCCACTAACCTGGAGGTCATCAAGCTCATGCAGAGCTTCAAGTCGAAGGAGTACGTCAGGGAGACCTTCTCGTGGCAGCACTACTACTGGTACCTCACCAATGATGGCATCGAGTTCCTTCGCACCTTCCTCAACCTGCCATCTGAGATCGTGCCCAACACCCTCAAGAAGTCTGCCAAGCCCCCCTCCCGTCCCTTTGGCTCTGGCCCACCGGGTGACCGCCCTAGGTGAGCTTCAATATTCCTGTTAATTTTTTAGTAGATGTCTGCCTGTTGCTGTGAGTAGGATGTATAACTCAATTATCTTCTAGCTGTTTACTGAGGTGCTCCATTGAATCGTGTAATGAGTGAGGATTGCCTTAGTTTTGCCGCAGCACTCTGTTAGCCGAAATGAATTTATCTGACGAAAATCGTTGTTCCTTTGCAAATATCCACTTAATTGACTTGCTATGGCCTATTTGAAGTCCCACTGACAATCCATTTTGCAATTTTATAACTGTCATTTGATTGGTTTCACTAGAACGAAACATGGTAACTAGTTCTGTGTTCTTTATGTTGCTGTACATTCTACCATTCGGCTTGCACTTGGCAAAGCATTCCGAACAGCAGTCTGTCTAGTTAAAACCACAAGTAGTTGCATTTGGCAAAGCATTATGTGCACTCTGAGATGCAAATTGTTCATTACCTTGTATTTTGAGATGTCCTAATTAGTATTGTTCTCTTAGAATCAAGAACATTGTTCTACTCATGTTTACTAATGGTTTCTGTTAATTTGGCAGGGGTCCACCCCGCTTTGAGGGTGACAGGCCCAGGTTCGGTGACAGGGATGGCTACAGGGGAGGCCCACGTGGTGCTCCAGGAGATTTCGCTGGTGAGAAGGGTGGTGCTCCTGCTGAGTTCCAGCCTTCTTTCAGGGTAAGATCTCCAGCTATTGTTCTTTCAATTGCATATTGTTGGTGTGTTGGTGCCTGTAAATTATACTTTGGGGTGTGAATTTATGATGCCTTTATGATCCTAACATAGAGCATTTTAACATGCTTGGATCTCTAAACTTCTAGTCTCACATTGTACATTGAGCTTCTGCTGCAATCTTCCAGTATGTTGAGCTTCCTTGCTGCATTTCCCGACTTTGCATATTTTAGTGAACATACCTTCTGTAATCTCATATGCGGTTATTTGTTACACTAATCTGTCAATCCTGAATTGTTTGCTTGATCATACATTTTAGTTTGATCATAGCCTTGTCATTGTTCAGTTCCTTGTTTGCAACCATGTAATACATGCCTTATTTGCACATATCAATGCAAGTCTCCCTTACTTTTGTGAGCTAACCTGTTATTACCCTTGTCTGTTTGGCTGTCCAGAGTGGTGGTGGCAGCAGGCCTGCCTTTGGCCGTGGTGGTGGTGGCGCTTTCGGTGCCGGTGGAGCTTCCATGGAGTGAACAAGCCATACTAAAGCTAGCGGGAGCACCCACTAAACAGCATTTGCAGATCCAATGCGTGTGTGGTGTCATCGCTGTTGATCTTTGAATTCTGTGAGCGATGCGATTTTGTTTATCCAATTGTAGCCGATGTTGTTGAGGCATGGTTTATGGGTTCGTTTATGTTAGAGCCAGAGCTCTTTGATGTTAAGACAGCTGTTCGTAGACCTTGAACCTAAAATGTTCAGCTTAATATTTAATCATGTGTTCCGTACTGTTCTGGTACTGATAGTGGCTCTGGGATTTTTGATTTTCTTTTGATATGTTAAAATGCATGTTCCCAGATTACGATTAGTGTGCGTGGTGATAATTCTCCAAATGACTGAATTGAATCATCACATTGTGTTTGTATTCTGAAATTGAAGTATTTTAAGCCATCTACATTTTGTGGTCACCTGCTCCCTGTTCAATGGCACACAATGTTACTGTAAAAATATCTATTCCATTGTAACCCAGGAACCTCCTGATGTTATGTAGGCTACTCCAGATTGGGAGCAGTTTTATGAAAGTAAATTGAGCGTTGTCCCTGTTGACTTCCCATCGTTCTGTGAAAATTATTTATCTTTGATATCTCTTACTGGGACAACTCTGTAGTCTGGACAAGTGGCTGCTTTATTCAGCAACTACTTGCCTTTCAAGATCCCTTGATTTTGAGCTTGTCAAATGCTATCCAGCTAGCTGAGCATATTGGTGTGGGTCGAGTTGAGTTCGAGACTGACTGCATCAACCTACAACGAGCACTTCAGTCATCTGATTATGATCTTTCACCTATTGGCACTATTATTACAGATCTAAAGTTCAGATTAAGGATAGGTTTCATTGAAGCTAGAATTGTTTATGCTTCCTGCAATTGTAATAAGCCGGCTCATGAGTTAGCGGCTTTGGGTGTAGGTCTATCTCACTGAGACCATTCACCGTGGACAACGAGCTACCCTAATTCTGTAACCCGTTTGGTGACCGGCGATCTAGCTATGTCTTAATGGAATATGAGTGTTCCATCAAAAAAAAAAAATAACATAAGATGCTCAGAATCTGCTGGCTTGTGAACAGACCGAGTTTGCATTTTATTCCACATGCTGGTTTGCGAAATGCATCAACAAAGTAGTGCAAAGTACTCTCTCCGTTGTATGAGATGTTTTAACTTTATAAAAGAAATGTATCTAGACCCTTTTTAGTATTTGGTTTACTCTGAATCTATAAATAAAATAGATCTAAATACACTTGTTTCACAAAGCTAAACCATCTTTTATTTTGAAACAAAGGGAGTAGCGTAGTGCCCTCATACTCGCATTTAGTCACTGAAATAACACGAGTACCAGTAACTAGGTAAGACTACATACAATGATCTCAAAGCGGTATAACACAATGGTTTTCACTGGTGTGAATTTGAGCTATAGCAAGGGACACCCAGGTTCTTTATACCGCTTATGGTCCGTAAGTGTTTTCTACATTTTCTGTTTGCACTTAGTACTCAGATTCTTTATAAGGCAGTATGCTGGTGCTACTCTGCAGGCCATTTTTTGTTTTTTGCGGAAAAAGACCTATGACCATATATTATCTGAAACTAGCCCTTTGAAGAACATCCTTACAAGAAAAAGAAATAATACACAAGTCCTTGAAAAGTTTAGCACCATCTTCCTTCTGCATCCCTTCGACGACGTGCCGTGAGCAGAGCGCGCCGCCGCCTCTAGGCCTCTCGCGTAGCGAAACTCGTGTCGGAGAAAACTTGAAAAACCCAAGGGCTGCTTCCGAAAAGTGGTCGACGTAGACCAGAAGATGCCAAAAACCACGTCCTTAAGAGATCATCGTCACAGAGAAGGCAGTACCGAGAAGAGTCAGGAGATAATCCCAACTACGGCTAGATGGATATAGGGGATACCAAACTCATAAGTTCCCCGACAAGGCCATACCTGGCTGAGCTTCATCATGAGCGCGAGGAGGGAGGGTGGGGGGGGGGGGGGGGGGGGAGAACTTGAGGACACCAATGTGTTTTGGCATTATCCCTCCATAGAACATTGGCGCTGTAGACAGGCATTTATCATGCTAGACCTAATGCCTCGCGATCGACTTCAAACTCTAGCCCGTCGACGCTCCTCTAGGGAGAATACCGATCTTGAGCGGGCTAAAGGACCGTTATTCTTGTCACTGTTGATACTCCCAGACCGAAGTCTTGTCGCCGTTGATGCCCCTAGACCGAAGACGAGGTAATCAAAGATCCTACAATGCCGGTAGCCGCAGCAAGATCTTAACCAAGACGTCCGTGGGAAAATTCATGGGCACACGTGGGTTGTGCTCATTTTTGTCCCTCTTTTTTGTGGTCGCCCATGCTATCGGTTTGTTATTCATGTTTCCGTTCGTCTTAAAGCCGGATGAACGGGGCTGTATTGACTTATGGGCGTTGTGGCTTAGCTGTAGATGAGGTGGATATTCAAGAGATTTAGAGTAGAGTAGAGTAGCCCCATTTAGGGTGGTGGTGGGCTGGTTGCACAAAGTTGCGACTGGCTAGTCTGTTTCCGAGCATGTTGTATGTTCTGTACTCACCTTCCTTAAGCTTAGTACACAATGACACGCAGATCTCATGCGCGATTCTGAAAAAAATTAATTTTATGTGCCACCGAATTGGATTCCCTTAGAACATCTTCAACGGACGCGCTATATACGCCGCGCGCTATATAAACCGCCGATTTGCAGCGCGCGGAGACGGAATCGGCCCTCCAGCAGACGCTGGTGCGGCGTGCAAAAAAATTGGGGCGCGCGGCTTTTTTCACTATCCCGAGCGTCAAATGTGACACATTGGCTATAGCGCGCGGCATCGCTGCGGACAGCGCGAATACCCAATGGATGAAAATTCCCCCCGCCCGCGCCCTCCATTTTCCCACCGCGTCGCCGCCGCAAAATTCCGCCGCCGGCCCCGCTGTTGCTCGCCGCCGTGCCGTAGATCCGCCTCGCCCGCGCCTCCTGCCGGCAGTACCGGCCGCTCCGCCGCGTTGTACCGACCGGGCGCCATCGCCACCGACGGGCACAAGGTCGGCGCTTCTCCCCGCCTCGCCCGCGCCTTCTCCTCTCCATACCCCGCGCCGCCGTCGCCATGTCGTCTTCCTCGAACCTACTGTCAACATGGCGCAACCAAGATGCTCGCCGATTTGCTCGCAAGGTATGCGCCTTCGCCGGCCGGCCGCCATCATTTTTGCTACTAGCTAGTTGTAGTGAAGTCATTTCATATGTATGTTTGTAGAGTTCATCATACGATTCATCGGATGACGAGTACGACCAAGAGGAAAAAGAAAACATATCCTTTCTATTAGCATATTGCGCCGTCAAGAAGCCAAAAATAGGTGGATCGGTGTTCGGTAGACAGAAGTTGTGGAAAGAAAGGATTGAAGGGCATGAGAAGTTGATGCGGTCGTATTTCAATGAGAATCCGATATTTCCCGAAAGCTATTTTCGGTGGCGTTTTCGGATGAGCATCGACCAAGTATGATCGGTTCTTTGAGCAAAGGAGAAATGCCGCCGGAGAACTTGGTCATAGCACATATTAGAAGGTGACCGCCGCTTGCGTATGTTGGCATATGGTATACTGATGACCCACAAGTGTAGGGGATTGCAACAGTCTTTGCGGGTAGTATTACCTAATTTATTGATTCGACACAAGGGGAGCCAAAGAATACTTGCAAGCATTAACAACTGAGTTGTCAGTTCAGCTGTACCTGGAAATAGTTCTTGCTCACAGAAGTTTATCAGTAGCAACAGTTTGTAGTAGTAACAGCAAAGCAACAGCAGCAGCAAAACAGGAGCAATAGTAACAGTAATGGTAACAATGGGATTCGAGTGCGGTAGGCATAGGGATGGATGGACGGGCGTTGCATGGACGAGTCTAAACATGTAACTTCAAGATCTAGAGTATTACAGATAAATAATAACAAGCATCCAAGTACTAAACAATCCTAGACATGTACTCTAAATATAGTCATACATGCTCGCAATGAGAACTTGCACAACATCTTCTGTCCAGCCAGCCCGTGACAGCGGGCCTCTAGGGAACTACTGGCAATTAAGGTACTCCTTTTAATAGAGTATCGGAGCAAAGAATTAACACTCCGTGAACACATGTGATCCTCACACCACAGCCATCCCCTTCGGTTGTCCCAATTATTGTCACTTTAGGGCCTTTGGATCCGGACAATGATATGTGTACACAACTTGCAGATAAGATCACAAACAATACTATCATAATGATTCAATAATAAGTTCAGATCTGAGATCATGACACTCGGGCCTTAGTGACAAGCATTAAGCACAACAAGTTGCAATAAAGTCAAATAGCACTAATAGAGATACTAGGCACTATGCCCTAACAGATCTTATTCGATTACATGATAGAACTCATCCAATCCCTACCATCCCCAACCCTACAGTGGGGGATTACTCACTCATGGATGAGGGAAACATCGGTGGTTGATGGAGATGCGTTGGTGATGATGATGGCGATGATCCTCTCCAAATTCTCCGTCCCGACAGGGTGCCAGAACGGAGTTTCTGGATCCGAATCTTGGTTTCTGGTGGCGACGGCAGAGCAGAATTCTTTCTTGAAAACTATCAAACCCCCCTCGGATTTTAGGTCAAAAGGCAACTTATAGGCACAAAGGGAGGTCGAGGGGGTGCCTGGGGTGGCTGCACCCCTAGGCGCCGGGCAGGGCCCACCCATGCCTGGCAGGGGTGTGGGCCCCCCAGGCCCCTTCTCCAGTTTATCCTCTGGCTTCGTGGGTCTTCTGGTGAAATATAATTTTTGACATATTTTCCGGGATTTTTCCTGATAGTTGATTTTCTGCACAAAAACAAGACACCAAGGTAATTCTGCTGAAAACAGCGTCAGTCCGTATTAGTTGTATCCAAATCACACAAGTTTAAAGGAGAAACAATATCAAAAGTATTTGGGAAAGTAGATGCGTTTTGGACGTATCAACTCCTCCCAAGCTTAGCTTATTGCTTATCCTCAAGCAATTCAGTTGAAAACTGAGTGCGATAAAAGAACTTTCACGAACACATTTGCTTCATATGATGTATATATTCTCAACACAGGAGTAAATGCTTAAACCATTCATAATAAGAAGTATGCAACCAAGTCTACCCAATAGTCATCGCAAGCTATGAAGAGAAACCAACTCAATAATAATAAGTAGCATAGAACATAAACATAAGCAACATTGCAATGCTCATAGTAAGGTATGATACAGCGATATCTCGCTTGCCTTTGTTTGTAGAGAATAATATAAATGCCAAGGCACCTCTAAAGTTCAAGTGAAGACTAGAGGTAAAAATATCAGAGATACAAGCATCAAAGTCATGACATAATTAACCAAGTTTTGAAACAAACACAAGAATGACAACTATGCTCTCAAGAAGGTGCTCATAGAATAAGTGGTGACTCAACAAGGTTGTGAAAATGGTTTGGAAAGTTTGAAAGGCTTCCTAATGCTGAAAGGAAGGTACTCATTAGCTTTGAGCTCTCATTGCCCCTATCATAGGCATCTTCATGTGGTTAAGGTGAAAGTGAGGTCCACTCTGAATCATATGCTTGACAGAGCATAGGCTGAAAATCCCAAGTCCCTTGAGTACGAGGGACGCTCTGCATGCTACTCAACTTTGGTTACCTGTAAGTTCCTGTCATTGTAAATACATGCATATCATAAAGAACCGCCAACAGGGTACCCCTTGCACATGGTACATGAGCTTTCCCATAACCAAAATGACAAGGAAAGAAGACAATGAGCATCTCAGCAATCTTTTTATTTACCGTATGCCTAGCTTTTTATTGAGGATGCTTCCTAGATGCTCATTACAATGATGCTGCAAGTTTCCACCATGATTAGGCATGGCTTAGGCTAGCGGCCCAAGCGTTTCTCTAACACAATGTATAGACTCCATGAACTCACAAGCTCCCCTTTTATTTCACATCGTCGACATCCATAAAAAAATAGCAAAGTATCAACTGGATAGGATTATCCAACAAGTGTTGAAAGCGTTCCCCGTGGCAGCACTGTTCTGCTGACTCCCAGCATATAATTTGCAAGCATATAACTTTCATGGACAAGTCACAATGGTTTAGGATTTTTAAGCGCAAGAATAAAGTGTGCCATCAAGTTCATGAGAGCTTTACTAACTAACTTTCTCAAAACAGACAAACATTTTATTTGGAAGAAAACAAGGCATATTGAATATGCACTGAAATAGCAAACGATGCTAATAGGTAGGTATGGTGGACACAACTGGCAATATTGGTTTTGGGGAGTTGGAAACACATGTAGAGCTCATACTCAGTGCAAGTGAAGGCTAGCAAAAGAGAGGGAGCGACAAATGAGAGAGTAATAATTGTCATAATCATGCTTGCAACAAAACAGGACTAATTATGGCATGAAAGTGATACAAGAACTCTGAGGAAAAATAAATCATAGAGGCTTACTGACTATTGATTAGTCATATGCATGCGTGAGCATGTGCCAAGTCGATTCACATGAAACTTGAGGATACCACAATTTCATACCAAAATATGAATAAAACAATGCAAGCAAATATTCATATGACATGCTACAAACTATTAGCAAGCTGGAGCTAATCATAGACAAGCAAGAACTACTAAGCATCCATCAGTAACACACTCCTTACCATGAACAGACTAAGAATGCTCACAATGATGAGTATATGTACAAAAATGAAACAAATAGAGTTCGTTACCAGCCCCTTACCACTCCTCAAGTTGTCTTAATCTTCATCATTGCCCTTCACTTGTGTGACTTGAATAATAACATGAAAACCAAAACCCACTGAGGACGGCTGAACCCTGCAAAAGAACTCACAAAACCAAAGAAGAAGAACAAATATTTTTGGTGTTTTCGATTTTTTAAAGAAGCCAACAAAGCAAAAACAAGCAAAGCAAAAACAAACCAAGCAAAGCAAAATCTTTTTGGATTTTTCTTTTAAGGCAAACCAAAGCAAAGAAACAAAGAAACAAACCAAGAGAAACAACGAAAATATTTTTGGTATTTTTGTGTTTTTGAGAAAGAAGCAACAAGAACCAAAAATAAAGCGAAACAATGGATATACAAAGAACCGACCGAACATGATATATCGATGAGTGTGATGTCGGTATACCTCCCCCCAAGATTAGGCTTTTGGCCTAAGTGGGGCTCAATCCCATGGTGCCCAAGTAGGTGCACCTTCGTAGTATGAAGAGGATGCTCCCTCGTCCTGGTACGAGCTCGAGGCCTCCCATGTGTAGTGTATCGCGGGGTCATATGAGGGTGCTTCCTCCTGATAGTGCCCATGGAAGTTAAGGGAGCGCAGCAACTCATCCACCTCCTCCTTGGAGCGTGACAAAGGTCCCTGATAAATACTGAACAAAGTGGTTTGGGGGAGAGGGATCTCTCTCTTCCCCATCAATAAACAACATTTTATAGACCAAGTTCTCAAGGGTAGAGCCACTAGTGACAAAATGGTGCGCCTTCATGGAAGCAAGATCAAGCCTCTGAGGAGCCAAAATTGTATCATTTGGATCAACATCAATGTCCAAGGAAGCAGCAACACGCATAGCAATAATACCACCATAAATGGGTCCCTTAGCTGTCAAGCGACGAGCAATGAGAGAACCAAGATTATACTTGGTCTCATTGTTGAGCGCAACAGCTAAGAAAGCCAAATGATAACTGGAAATATTACTAGTGTTCTCCCTACCAAGAACACCAGTGGCAAGATAGTAAGTGAAGTACCTGATGGCTGGAAGCTGAATGTTCCTTATCTTTTCCCGTTGATCTCTACGGTTATCATCGTTGGTTATTCGGCGATAGAGCTCCAACAAATCAGCGGGTTGGGCTGGAATCTTCTTTGCTGACCCAGTTGTACCAATTCCAAGTGCCCCACAAAATTTCTTCAATGTCATATGATAAGACCTGCCATAAACTTTGAAGGAAACATCTGGATGGAATACACTGTTAGTGAAGGAGAAATTCTCCACAAATGTTTTGGTGAGCGTAGCATACTGCACGCTCTCATCCTGCTCTCCTCTGGACTTCTTGTTCCCTACGGAAAGTAATTGACTTTGACGTTTGTCCCGTCCAATTCCGAGAATATTTCTTTACTAACTTTTCTGAAACCAAAAACAACAGAAAACAGGCATCTGGCACTGTTGCAACTTGTTAATAGGTTAGTACCAGAAAACATGTAAAAAGCACCTCAAAGTGTAGACAAGTAAAGCAAAGTAGATACTAAACAAGCATGGAGATCAAAAATTATAGATACGTTTCCAACGTATCAGCATCCCCAAGCTTAACTCCTGCTCATCCTCGAGTAGGTAAGTGATAAACAGAATAATTTTTGAGGTGACATGCACCCTCACAATAAAGATCCAACCATTTGCAAACATTGAAAGCTGGGATCAAAGAACTCTAAACATGTGCATGAAAGATGGAGTTCTAACAATAGGACATAGTAACTATGCATGCAAAATGTCAAGCTACAAACAAAGATCATGAATAATATGCATTGAAAAACGTTTGTTTGTTTCACATGCAGAAACCATATCATAGAGGCAATCAGCTTGTCCCTCATAGAGTAGCAATATAATGCATAGGACACCTGCAAAGTTCACAAGGGTGACTAGAAACAAGTAGCACAAGAACAAGTAATAACACAATATGCATCAATTAATAAGCTTTGCAACATTGCACACAAAATAACAACTATGCTCTCTTAATGGTGCCTAAAGGTAGAAGGTGGGGACTCAAATAATGGTGGAAGAAAGACCTTTTTGTAAAGGAAGCAGGGATTACAAGTTTAAAAAAGAGCTTCCAAAAATTATGGTACTTAATAGCTTTCAGCCCTCGTTGCCCCTATCATAAGCATCTTGAAGTGGTTAAGGTTAAAGTGGCAAAGATGGAGTATATACTTGACGAAGTATAAGTTGGCAATCTCATGCTCCTTGAATACGAGGGCCACACCTCATTCATACTCAACTTTGGGTCCAGGTAAGTTCTTGTCACTATAAGTATTTGCATATCATTGAGAACCGCCAACGGAGTACCCCTTGCACATGGCACAGGAGCTTTCCCATAACCAAAATGACAAGTCAAGTAGACAATGAGCATCTCAGCAATTCTTCTTATGTACCATGGGAATATGGTGATTTTTTCTCTCTTTCCTCTTTTCTCAATGTGTCTCTCTTTTTTTATAAGAAGAATGCTTCATAGATGTCACTATGGTGATGCTGCAAGTTTCCACCATGATTAGGCATGGCTTAGGCTAGCGGCCCAGGCGTTTCTCTAAAACAGGATACAAACTCCATGGACTTACAAGTTCCCTCTTTATTTCACACCGGTGACATCCATAGAAAAAAGAATGTGATATCAACTGAGTACAACAAGGTACAAGTGCAATGTTGAAAACGTTCCCCGTGACAACACGGTTCTGCTAATTCCAACTTATAAGTGCAAGCATATACAACAAAGTTGCCTCAATGGTTCAAGTTTATTAGGGGCAAAGAATAAAGTGTTCCATCAAGTTTGTGAGGGCTTTAATCACTAAGTTTTCACATAACAAAATAGTTTTTAATTGGAAGATAGTTGAAAACAACAATATACTTGGATGGTGTAACACACCATGCATAGGAGTTTATAGTGGACAATTTGGAATAACTTGGTTTCTTGGGAGTTGGAAGCATGAGTAGAACCTACTCATACAAGTGGAGGCTAGAAAAAGACTGGGAGCAACCAACTAAGAGAGCAATAATGGCCATAATTATGCAATGCAACAAAACAAACTAATCAAAGCAAAGAGTGGTACTACAAGTCAAGGACTAAATGATAATAGAGGCTAATGGTGACTTGTCATAGTCATAACATGGTGTGAGCATGTGCCAAGTCAACCCAAGAAAAACATCAAAGGAGAATACCATAATACTATGCTTTTGCATGCTAAAACAACGCATAATTTCTTCAAGGCACACTAAGCAATCCCAATTATTTGAAACAAGACATGCTACATCAATAATCACTAAGCATAATGCTAAAAAAACACCTAGCATGTCATGCTAAAGTCTAAGTCACAGTCAATGCAAGCTCCTCTTGCACTTCAAGCAAGAACTTACTACTCCTTTCCAAACACCAAGCAAACTTATTTGCAAAACAACACAGCGAGAACGGGGGTCCAAACTACTAAAGAAAACAAAACAAACTAATCAAAGAAAATGAAAACTAAGACGCTCCAAGAACAACACAACTGTGCATGAAACAATAAAAGTGAAGTGTCTAGACAGACCTGAGCTTTTTATTGATGAAGAAGGGATGCCTTGGGCATCCCCAAGCTTTGACGCTTGTACCTCTTGGATATTTCTTGGGGTTACACCATGGTGGCATCTCCAAGCTTGAGCTTTTGTCCATCCTTCATCTCATTGCATCATTCTCTCTCTACACCTGAAATTTTTCCTTCATACAAAACTTCACACAATCTTCATTAGCAACATTAGCTTATTCAAAAGATATTAGACCACTGGCAAAGCTTTGGAACAGCAAGGATTTTCACTAAAAACACAATCTACTATAGTAACTCCTTCAAAGAAACTCAATTTACCTGAAGAGATCTCAAAAAGGAATCAATAAGAAGCAAATGCAAATAATAGCAGAAATCTGTCAAAACAGACCAGCAAGTAGAAACGAATTTTTTCGAACATTTTATATTGTTCAAATCAAAAAGTGTTGAACTAACTAAAGTTAGCCAACATACTGGGAGATTTATTCGTAAATTGTGAGCTCAATCGGAGTTACAGAGCCTCCTCACGAATTTTTTTGGTGGAGGATAGAAATCTGTTTCGGGACAGCAACTCCCCAAATCTTAGTTTCCTCTCATTAGAGGTCATTCTTGGCACAAAAAGCAAACAAAAAGGATAAGGAGAGGTCATTACAGAAGTAATAACTTCCAAGACTCAAGGAAACTCTTGGGTTATCTCCCAACAAGTACTTTTCTTTAACGCCTTTAAGTTAGGCACAAGAAGCAAGAAGAATCAAGTATTTTCAAATGAAGAAGCATTAACATCAAACCTTGCTTTCAAGGGAGGAGCAAAGAGCAATTTCTCTCTCCTCATAGGTAAGTGTTCAATACCTTTCTTGAATGGAAAATAATATTTGATGGTTCCTTCTTTCATATCAATGATGGCACCAACTGTTCTAAGAAAAGGTCTTCCCAAAGTGATAGGACAAGAAGCATTATATTCAACATCCAAAACGTAGAAATCAACAGGTACATAAGCATTGTTAACCATAATGAAAACATCATTAATACTCCCCATGAGTTTCTTCTTAGCATTATCATTGAGTGGGACATTCAAATAACAATCTTCTAATGGTGGCAAATCAAGCATTTCATAAATCTTCCTAGGCATAATAGAGACACTAGAACCAAGATCACATGAAGCTTTGAGATCAAAGTCATTCACTTGCATATTAATAATGGGTTCCCAACTATCTTCTACTTTCCTAGGAATAGAAGCTTTGTGTTTTAGCTTCTCTTCCTTAATCTTAACAAGAGCATCTGTAATGTGTTTGGTAAAGGAAAGATGCATATCACTAGCATCAGGACTTCTAGCAAGCTTTTGTAGGAACATAATCACTTCAGAAATATTGCAACCATCAACATCAAAATCAAACTTAGCATCACTAGTAGTAGGATCAATAGGCTTAGGCATAGTAGGAGAAGGAATATGGGATACTTGTGGTTTAGTGGTGATAGTGCACACACTATTGTTTCTATCAATTTCAGCTTCCCTTTCCCACCTAGCATGAAGTTGAGCTAACAGCCTAACATTTTCATCAATAGTAACTTGTATGGCATGAGCAGTAGCAAAGGTGTTTTCCATAGTTTTAGGTTTAGCAGCCATTTTATTAACCAGGGAAGTTTGAGCTTTAGACAAAGAGGATATATTTTTCTCAGCACTCAAATTTTTTGACTGTAAACTAGGAATTTCTCTATTCAGATTCTCAAGCTGATGACTAATGTTTTTCAAGATAATAGATTGTTCCTCCATAGTTTTAGTGAAAATCTTGTTTTGCTCATATTGCATTTGCATAAAGTTTTTAGTGGATCTCTCAACTTCTAGAATCCTCTCTTCACTAGGCATTCCAGATCTACCCTGATAATCATTTCCACTAGGAGGATAAGGTCTATAATTGTTGTTGCTACCAAAATTATTCTTGTAGTCATTGTTGTTGAAATTGTTGTTTCTAATGAAGTTCACATCAACTTGATCTTCTTGAGCAACCAAAGAGGCTAAGGGAACACTATTAGGATCTAGAGGAGCTTTCCCATTAACAAGCATAGCCATAATAACATCAATCTTTTCACTCAAAGAGGAAGTTTCCTCAACAGAATTTACCTTCTTACCATGTGGAGCTCTCTCAACATGCCATTCAGAGTAGTTAACCATCATATTATCAAGGAGCCTTGTTGCAACTCCCAAGGTGAGTCCCATAAAAGTACCTCCAGCAGCAGAATCCAACAGGTTTCTTGAGGATAAGTTCAAACCTACATAAAAAGTTTGGATAATCATCCAAACAGTGCCCTTCTAGGTGCATCACCCTCAAATATCTCTCCAAATGTGTGGTTATCCATGACCACTCTATTCTGAATTTTTTAGACAACCATCAAACCAAGTGATTTCCAAGTTGATAAATGATGAGCAACTACTATAGGAACCTGCTAGAGGACTATACATGCATCAAAATAAAGTTTCTAAGCATAGAACAAGCATGCAAGCTCAAACAACTTGTCACCTACAGCAGCAAAATACTTAAGATATAATCTACCAATCACAAATCTAATTGGACAAGTGGGGTGATAGCGCTTGACGAGGTGGAAGAGGTTGAAGTAGATTCCCTAGTTACGGCACCAGAAAGCTTGATGGCGCCTAGTGTTTGATGTGGAAGCGCTTCGTTGGAAACCCCAAGAGCAAGGTGTGAAGCAGCAAGCAGCAAGTCTTCCCTGAGTTGAGACCGAGGTTATCGAACCAGAAGGAGGAAGGAAACATCACGCAGGTGTTGGAAGCAACGTAGAGACCTGCACAACACAAACTCAAGCCTTTGCCCCAACGAATCAGTGAGGTTGTCAAGCTCACCAGTTTGCTATAACAAAGGATTAAACGTATGGTGTTGAAGGTAACAAGTAAACAAGTAACAGTGGAAGATGTACCAATGGTAAAGATTGGACCGGGGTCCATAGTTCACTAGAGGTGCTCTCCTTGGATAAACAACATGGCATGAAGGGTAAACAAATTACAGCAGGACAATTGATAGGAACTGAGCAAGGAATAACAATGCAATTACTAGCCAGAAAGATCCTATGAGGTTGATTGGGAAATACAACAATATACATAGACCGTAATCCAACCGCATCTATGACTAGAAGACCACCTTCAGGTTATCATCCGAACCCCCTCCAGTATTAAGTTGCAAGCAACAGACAACTGCTTTAAGCAAAGTGTGTAAGGTAAATAGTCCACATGTTCCATGAACAAGAGACCGTTGTTTTCTCCCTAGTAGCCAGAGCACATCTACAACCGAAGAGATTTCTGTCACTTCCCTTGGAAACTAGAGGCATGAACCCACTATCGAGCATAAATACTCCCTCTTGGAGTCACTAGCAACTACTTGGCCATGATAACCACTAGCAACGGAGAGCATGCAAGATCACAAACAACACAGACATGATAGAATCAAATAGATAGAACCATTAATCAAACCAACATAATAATCTCAATATCCATCGGATCCCCGCAAACACAACATGCATGATTACAAATAGATTAGATCTTGATCATGAACGGAGCTCACAAGATCTATACATGAAAGCACAAAGGAGGAGATACAACCATCTAGCTACTACATGGACTCATAGTCCAAGGTGGAACTACTCACAAATCATACCGGAGAGAAGGCCTCCAGTATGATCTCCCCTCCGGCAGGGTGCCGGGAAGAGCTTCAGATCCCCCCGATCTAGGGACGATGGTGGTGGCGGCTACAGACGGTTTCGTGGATTATTGATCGGGTACCCAGAGTTTCTACATCGGGGGCTTATTATAGGCGAAGGGGCGAGACCGGGAGGCGACCAGGGCCGCCAAACCCTAGCCAGGCACGAGTCCACCTGACCCCGTGCCTGGGTTGGGTCTGCCCCCCCTGGCCAGCCCCTCCGGCTCTCCTCTGGACTTCTTGTTCCCTACGGAAAGTAATTGACTTTGGCGTTTGTCCCATCCAATTCCGAGAATATTTCTTTACTAACTTTTCTGAAACCAAAAACAGCAGAAAACAGGCATCTGGCACTATTGCAACTTGTTAATAGGTTAGTACCAGAAAACATGTGAAAAGCACCTCAAAGTGTAGACAAGTAAAGCAAAGTAGATACTAAACAAGCATGGAGCATCAAAAATTATAGATACGTTTCCAATGTATCATGGGGGAGGCACATACCAAGGAACAATCTCTCCAAAAATCAGCAACAAAGATGAGCTGAGCAAGGAGATCGAAAATCGCGAGCAAGAACAACAAGAACTCGAGCTTGAGCAAGTTTTCTGGTGTTATTCGAGAGAGAGAAAGAAGATGGCTTTGAGGAGGCAGCCTGGAGGGGCCCAGGTGGGCCACCCCCCAGCGCCGCCACCTGGTAGGACGCTCATACCATGGGTGTGGTGGCCTGGGGTGGTGTAACATCCCAGCATTAGAGCCTAGAAATAAGCTGAACCCAGATGTGTGCATTGCATTCATGCATAGAAAATCTGAATAATTTTCGCGCTTTTAAACAAAACTTGTTAAAGTGATTGAAACTTCTTGTAGCTTGATGGAATTGAAGTAGAGCATCAAGTTGACTATGATAAGTTTCAATAAGACCTTTGTTAAGATCTCATTTTGGGTAAGAGAGATTTGATCTAAGGGTAGATCAAATGTACTATAAGTTAAACCTTAATACAAGGTGAAATGTATTTGATAATTAGGTGATCATATTATAGTATTCATTATAATCACTCATAAGTACCAAGTTAAGGATATAACACAAATAATAAGAATGTAACAACTATATCTTAATCTCATCTTTATATACCATGAGTATCATGGTGATACCCAACCCTACTTCTTATGGAGTAGGAAAGGAACTAAGCTTAGACAATTCATCATATATCTTAAATTCCATATCAACCCTTATCATCCCTATTGAGTTATATGCCAATATCTGTTGTTCATCAATAAGGGGAAATCAATTATTGATTCACCAATTCTCAATCTACCAACTCTGGACCAGAACATAGCTCACATTTAAGTGTCTATAAAGAGACAACTAAGAAGAAACAAATAGTAATATTAGCTTTAGAAATTGTTTACACTACTAGATAAAAGGCTATAGGAGACATGCTTATGCGAGGCACATTTAGACATATGCGCCTCCTATAAAAATAGGCGAGGCGCACTTTGTGATATGCGCCTCTAGTATAAAAATAGGCGAGGCGCATATGATAAGAATGCGCCTCCTATAATCCCTGTACGGACGGAATCTAGCAGCCCCATATTATGCGAGGCGCATTCTAGTCATATGCGCCTCCTATATATCAGATAGGCGAGGCGCATATGGACAGAATGCGCCTCGCATATTCTGTGTGGGCCCGCGTGTGGGTAGGTGCACGAATATGCGAGGCGCATATGGCTATATGCGCCTCCTATATTTGATAATATGCGAGGCGCATATGGCCATATGCGCCTCAAGTAACTCATGCGGGCCCGGGCGGTGGTAGGTGGCCGCATATGCGAGGCGCATATAGAAATATGCGCCTCCTATAGTTTGAATTATAGGAGGCGCATATTGTGCAATATGCGTCTCGCATAAGCTGGCACCACTTTTTTCCAGCTTTTTGCACATGGAGGCAACTACCACCCCACTCACTTGTGTCACTTCTTCCTCCTCCACCAAGACAAATCTGGTCGCCCCCCTCCTCCTCCCCACCTCATTTCCCCCATTGATTCACCATAGAAGCTTGCTCAACATCCATTGGTTGACACCCATATGTAAGTGAAGTCTCTTGCTCCTCTAGATCTACAACATGTCCATTTACTTCTCCTCCGGCTCTCTTGCGCAAGTCGTTGTTGGAGGAAGTGTGAAGGCGTTGCTTGCATGTATGCGCGTTGTCGGAGACACCGACTATATAATTGTGTTGTGGTGCTACTTTTTGTGCAGGGATTTCATTTGAGATGCCAATGTTTCGCCGGAATGTCGATTTATTTCTTTTCCGACGAATTTCTGGCACTCGCGGATGTCCTCTTTTTAGGGGAGGTCATGCCGAATTTTTCCGGCGATCCACGTCCATATATGCTCTAATTATTCTCTTGCTCTTTGTACCACGCAGGCGGCCATGGTCCTACCACTGATCAACAAAGCCCGCGTGGATAGGTGGATGACATGCGCGAGGGCCGACATGGAACGTGCAAACAAGACAGAGATAAGATGTCCATGTCGGAACTGCAAGCTGATGTATCTGATAAGGCATGATTCCGGAATGCTGGAGTCGCACCTGCTTCGACGTAGTTTCATGGATGGCTACACTCGATGGATACGTGATGATCACGAAGATCAAGATGCCAGTGATGATCACGAAGATCAAGACGCCAGTCACGATCACGAAGATCAGGGTGGTGGAACTGGACATGGGCACGAAGATGATCAAGGTGGCGTCGGGCATGGACACGAAGATGATCAAGGTGGTTCCGACCATGATTCGAGCTGGTTGCGAGACCCTCATGTCCAAGATCTGCTTCTCAAGGAGACGAGTAACGCCAGAGCCGCCGGTAGAGAGAAGGCTAAACTGGAGCAAATGGAGAAAGACGCGGTCACTCCATTGTTTGACGGATGCAACGACGGGGATACCCGTCTAAATGTAATGCTTAGGGCTCTGGAGATGAAGGCAAAACACAAAATGACCGACGAATGTTTCAACGACAACATTGTATTCTGGCACGATATTCTTCCCAAGAAGGGGAACACATGTCCGACTAGTATCGCCGAGGCGAAGAAAGTCGTGTGCCCTCTCAATCTACCGCACGTGAAATACCACGTCTGCATAAATGGTTGCATCATCTACCGGGGCGAGGACGCGGAGAAGACCACGTGTCCGGTGTGCAAGACCTCTCGATACAAGAGAGGGACCAAGAAAGCTCCTAGGAAGGTGGTGTGGTACTTTCCTCTAATTCCTCGTTTGCAGCGGTATTTCGCAGACCCTAAGGAAGCACAGCTCATGCGCTGGCACGCGGAAAGAAAGAGGCCAGAAGACGATGATCCGGAGAAGGAGGAAATGTTGAGGCACCCTTCGGATGCTTGCCAGTGGAAGGCGTTGGACCTACAATATTACCAACATTTTGGGAAAGAGTCAAGGAACCTCAGGCTGGGCGTGAGCACTGACGGACTCAATCCGTTTGGAAGCCAGAGCAGCACACACAGCACCTGGCCCGTGTTTGTATGGATCTACAACCTCCCTCCCTGGTTGTGCATGAAGAAGAAGTACGTAACCATGAGTATGCTCATTCAAGGGCCAAAACAACCTGGTACAGACATCAATCTGTATCTCACGTTGTTGAAAGAGGAGTTGGCCACGTTATGGGAAGAAGGAGCCCGTACATGGGACGCCTCGAGACAAGAGTACTTTGACATGAGAGCGGTGGTGATCACGACGGTGCAAGACTATCCCGGTTACGGATACTTCTCGGGGCAGGTGGTCCAAGGATTCTATGGGTGCGTTAGGTGCAAGGATAATACAATGTACCGCCAGCTACAGAAAGATCCCGCCTTGGGGCTCGGAGGTGGCTTCCCAAGAATCACGCCTGGAGAAAGCTAGGACATCTGTTCGATGGGACGATCGAGCTCCGAGGAATCCCACACCAGAAGAGTGGCACGGAAATCTACAAGCTGTTGAATAACTAGAAGGAGTGCCCTGCGCCAGGAAAGACCCAGAAGAAGCCAGAGCCGTTGCTGAAGGTATGGAAGGCGAGGTCTGTTTTCTGGGACTTGCCATACTGGAAGATCCTCCGCGTGCCTCATAGCCTTGATCTCATGCATATCACGAAGAACGTGGGCGAGAGTCTGCTTGCCACCCTCCTTAACACCGACAAGACCAAAGATGGGCCGAAGGCAAGGAACGACTTGAAGCATATGGGCATCAGGGATGAACTTCAACCACCACCTAGCGATGATGAGGAGGAGGACGAGGTGGAGGAGACAGAAACACAGAATAGCCGTCGTCGTAAGGGGAAAAAGGTTAAGAAGGGAGAGGTCAATCTCAAGGCCTCATGCTTCACTCTGAGTAAGAAGGAGGCCATAGAGTTTATGAAGTGCCTCCTCGGAGTCAAATTTCCGAACGGCTACGCGGGGAAGATAAGCAGATGGCTAGACGAGGCGAAGCAGCGCTTCAGCGGGATGAAGTCTCACGACGTCGCCGTGCTAATGACGCAGGTACTCCCGATCGCGATCCGAGGTATAATGGACAAGCACATCCGTGAAACACTGTTTGGCCTCTGCAACTTTTTTGACGTCATCTCACGGAAGTCGATAGGCATTAAGCAGCTCACGAGGCTACAGGACGAGATCGTGGTGATAATGTGCGATCTCGAGATCTATTTCCCCCCCGCTTTCTTTGACATCATGCTTCATCTACTTCTCCATGTCGTGGAGGATATCGTCCAGCTCGGTCCTGCGTTTCTGCGAAGCATGATGCCGTTCGAAAGGCTCAATGGACACATCAAGGAATACGTTAAGAACAAGTCCCGTCCAGATGGAAGCATAGCAAACGGCTTCCTGGCCGAAGAGTGCATCTCTTTCTGCTCGAACTTTCTACAAACCGAGACCCCTCTTGGTATGCCATTCAACAAGCACCTTGGGAGGCTCGCTGGATGGGGTCACCGCGAGGGTCGACGTGCAAAGCATGTCGACATGGAGGGCCGAACCAAGGACTTTGAAAGAGCAAACCTGGTCACGCTGCAACACCTGCAGGTGGTTGATCCATACATACATGAGCACAAAGAGTTTATCAAGAAGAATTACGCTGATCAGGGGCGCCAGGTCCCGAGGGAGGAAGATGTTATCAAGGAGCACAACTCCGGTTTCACGCGGTGGTTTAGGGAGAAGGTCATAGCTAATCCACCGCAGGGCGAGTACTCGGAGGAAGATAAACTCATATTCTCATTGTCATAGGGCGCCTCGCACAACCTCATGACCTATTAGGCTTACGATATCAACGGATACACGTTCTACACAGAGGAAAAAGACAATAACTACGATTACCAGAACTCAGGGGTAACAGGGATATTCTACACCGGCGACATCCCGAAAAGATACTATGGAAGGATCGAGGAGATTTGGGAGCTCGACTATGTTACGGAGAAGGTGCCGATGTTCCGTGTCAGGTGGGCCAAGAGCATCGAGAAAGAAGACCGGTATTTCACCATGATGGTTATACCGTCAAAGACCACCAGCGCGAACGCACCCGCAAGAAATGAGCCTTGGGTTTTGGCTAGCAAAGTCGACCAATGCTGGTACATCAAAGACCCGTCAAAGCCTAGCCGGGTTGTCGTCAGGAGAGGCAAAAGGAACATTATCGGAATGGACGGAGTCGCCAACGAGCAAGACTTTGACCAGAACGGCGACCCGAAGATAGAAGACGGGTATGGCAACCAAACACCGTACACCACAACCCTACCTAAGAAAGGACTTCCGTTCAAGAGAAGTAGTGAAGACGTCCCGGACCTAACCTATGCAACCGCGACAAAGAAGGGCAAGAAGACGACCATTGTCAAGAAACGCTAGCGCGCTCCGACCATTGTCAAGAACCGTCGTGTGTGTGGCCTACTATTATGTATCAAAACATTCTTAATTTTCATTATGTGTGTGTTATAATAATATTGCATTGAGAATATTATGTATCGACAAGACACATTCATTGAGAATACTCACTTTTGTTGTTTTAGCAATATTTGAATATTTAAAATATTTGTAGTATATTTTATAGTTCATATTGTGTTTGGACAATGCTTTTACATGAAAAATGGCCTTTAAAAAAATTCCAAAAAATTGTTAACCTTAGGATTCGAACTTGGGTTGCCAGCAATGAAATAGGACAAGGCATGTACTACCACTAGGCTGCTGTGTGTTTGTTGATAGAAACCTGCGCACTGCCCTCTTTATCTATAGGATTGCATATTATGCGAGGCGCATTTAGCCCAGATGCGCCTCACGTAATATTATACGAGGCGCACTTTGCGATATGCGCCTCGCATAACCGGCACACATCGATCAAGTCACACAGCGCTAGTACTACTACAGCTAGTACATACACGACTTCACATATCTCAGAGCCCGACGCCACATCGATCGAAGCCGTCGCCGCCGTGGAGGAGGAGCCCGACGCTGCCCCGTGGAGGAGGAGCCCGACGCCGCCGTCCCCGTGAAGGAGGAGCTCGCCGCTGCCCCGTGGAGGAGGAGCCCGACGCCGCCGTCCCCGTGAAGGAGGAGCTCGCCGCCGCCCCGTGGAGGAGGAGCCCGACGCCGCCGTCCCCGTGAAGGAGGAGCCCGCCGCCGCCGCCCCGTGAAGGAGGAGCCCGACGCCGGCTTCCCACCCACCCACGCCCCCCACCCACCCACGCCTCTCCCCTCTCTCCGGTGAGTCCCCGCCCCCCACCCACCCACGCCTCTTCCCCTCTCCTCCCCTTCTAGGGTTTCTCAGCCGCTGCCAGATGCTTGGGCGATGGTGGCAGCCAGATATGTTCATGATCTGAGTTAATTTGTTTAGCATGATCTGAGTTAATTTGTTTAGCATGATCTGAGTGCTCATCTGTGTCATTGTGTGTGTAAAGGAACTGAAATGTTAGTAGGCAACTGAAATGTGTTCTGCAGCTTTCTCTGTGTCATTATGTGTGTAATCCTCAAGTGCTAGTAGGCAACTGAAATGAGAGTTTCTTGTCAATATTCAGACTTGTTGCCCTGTCAATATTCAGACTTGAACTGTCAATATTCAGTACTCCTTGTGTTTCTGAATTTTAGGCATAGAAGTTCAGGTTCTAGGAGTGAAAAAAATACTGCTGATTGCTAATTGCTGATTGTGTTTCATAGTGTGTTTCATAGTGTGTGCAAGTTCAGGTTCATAGTGTGTGCTGATTGCTAATTGCTGATTGCTAATTTTCGATCCTTGGCTCAGGGATCATAGGTTCAGGTTCATAGGGATCATAGGTGCAGGTTCAGGTTCATAGTGTGTGTAGGTCCAGGTTCATAGGTTCAGGTTCAGATGCAGTGCTTGTGTAGTTGTGTGTACTGGAATGCCTCAGGGATCCTTGGCTCTATCTGTATACAGTGCTTGTGTAGTCGTTTACCTGATGCAGTGCTTGTGTAGTAAAAGAATTAAGATGACATGACTCAATGCCAACATTTGATATTTGATCACCTGGTTTCAGTTGTTAATTAATGCCTCAGGGATCCTTGGCTCTATCTGTATGCAGGAAAACTGCACCAGGATACTGCACATATCTGTATACTTAACTCTGTGCTTAACTCTGAAATTTTGATGATCAATGGTCATACTGCTCTCAGATTTTGAGTTTCTTCTGTAGTTTCGAATCAGTTGTTTTCTGCTATGCTGTGAAATTATGAATCTATGTTCTGCCTTCAGGAATTATGTGAGTTCAGCAAAACTCGGATAATGTATGTATGTATGTATGTGTTTGTGTATGCTGGCAGCAAAATGGCTGTGATGATGGCAGTTGATCCTTTTTGTGCAGGTTTTTCTTTTTGAGTTGCCAATGTTTCGCCGGAATGTTGATTCATTTCCGTTCCGGCGAATTTCTGGCACTCCTAGACATAGAAAATTAGCAAAGTTCATGCCAAAATTTTCTGTGAATTTTTGTGCTTATTAGTTTCATTTATTTGTGTGTTTAGAAATGTCGGATCCGGGCCCTTCTAGCCAGAAACCCTTTTGGGAGCAGCAGGCGGAGATGGAATCCCTAGAGGCCCCGGAATTTGTTTCGCGGGACGACGAGATGGAGGAGGACGAGGATACCTCGTCGGGCAATGAGGAGATGGGGGACGCCGATGGCGACGCCACTACCACTGATGGCGGCGGTGAAGCTACTACAGACGGTGGTAGCGCATCGAAGAAGTCTCGGAAGGATCGGACCCCGATCATGGTCGACCTCAAAAGGTCCATCATCACAAGCGTGAGCCCTAAAGGTGCGCCTTTGGAGCCAGAAGAATTTGTTGGGGGTTACTCTAACCAGCTCGCGGCAATCCTCCGGAACACCGTCACGATCAACATGGAGAACCTGAAGGCCGAAGAGAACAAGGGTTTCCTCATCCAGCTTTTCCGGAAGCTGCACGCAAGATACGCGTTCCCGAGTGATGAGGAAAACAAGTATAATAATGACAATCTCAAAGGGAATCCGGTGAACAAGTATGCCCTCGGGAGGATGACCAAGGCCTTGTCAAATTGGAAGGCTCGGGTGAAGAATCTAATTTTCGAGGAGAAGCTAAGTTATCCAGAGCTCGTCAAGAAGGAGCCTATGGTCAAGGAAGAAGACTACAATGTGTTCAAGGCCAGATGTAACTCCGCCTTGGGCAAGGCCAGGACTGAGAAGGGCAAGAATATGAGATCCCGAAACATTGGTACCCACCATCTCGGCTCCGGCGGTTATAGAGCCGCGAGGCCCAAATGGGATAAGGAGGACGCCGACGCTCGTGCAAAGGGGTTGACACGTCCCTTTGGCAACATAAAGGAGGAGCAGGCAAAGAACTTCGTCAGGGCCCGGTTTGCCCCGCCGAAAGGGGGTTCTGATTATTCTTTGGAGCCCGCCGGCCCCTTTGCTCCGAGGGTGAAGGACTTCATGCAAAAATATGTAAGTAATTTGCATGCAAGTCGATTAATTGCATTCATGATTAATCAATGAAGTCCAGTTTTCTGATCAAATGCTTCGCGTTCCTTGTGCGCAGGACGAGGAGTGTAGGAGCTCCTCATCCCAGGGGTCAGCGCCACCGCCTGTCGCCAAGTGGGACACCACTTTTAATAGGGCGCTAAACCGGACCAAGAGTATCGATCCCCTGGCGGCCCCGTCGGCTGGTCGTGTGGTCGGCTTTGGCGGCATATCATGGTCCGAGTACTATGGCACCCCGGGGCGGAAGGGCAAGAAGGCCGAAAGCGCCGAGGTAAAACTCCTAAGGGAACAGGTGGAAGCCTTTCCAAATATAGTCCAAGATGCCGTGAACAAGGCTGTGTCGGCTGCCAAGACAAAGTTCCAAGAACAAGTCCAGACACAAGTCCAGTCACAAGTCCATTCACAAGTGAACAAGAAGCTCAACACCATCCTTCCCGTCTACATGAAAAAGTACAACAAGTGGCAGAAGGGTGGTAAACGGGGGCCGCCACCGGTTCCCAACCTCAACAGCGCCCAATCGGACAATGTGGCGCGGCCGGAGGCGTTGGTGACTCCTCCAGCAGGGCCGGTGGTGGTGGAGACTCCTCTAGCTCCGGAGCTTAACTTGCCCACTGCGGCGAAGGCGCCGGCCCGCACCACCGTGCCATCAGGCAGCCACTCCGCCACTTGCGTGGTCAAGCCTGTCAGCGTCGGTGCCTCGACATCGGCCGAGTTTGACGCCCTCAAGGTAACTAACTAATTAAAGCGAGAGTTGGGAGGCTCAACCACACCGATGACTTGATCTCTGTTTTTCTAACGCTCGGCCTACATGTCGATCTTTCGTAGGGAGACACTCCTTGCACTCTAATGCATTGGGTGGGCGGCCAGTTGATGGATGTTGCCAAGGGTACTATTGTTCAACCAGAGAACCGCAAAATGCACAATGTCACAATGGCACCTGACATGATGAGGGTCAAATACAGTATGGTGCTTCCGGGCTACGAGCAAGTGGAACCTCCCTCTCAACCTCAAGGATGGGATGATGAGGACACGGCAGCGGTCCTCTATACCGGCTTCGGCTACTTGTACCTATGGCCGAAGATCCAGATCCGTTTGGGGACAGAGGACCAGCTCAACATCACCCTAGAGGCAGCACAACCAGCACATGATGAAGACTTCGAGATGGGAGACTTGGACAACATGGCACAGAATCTCGATGATGATGAAGAAATTGACCCGAACTACGGTGACCAGTTTGTTAACACAAGGTTTTCTGATTTGTATGAGCCGGGACCATCAGGCACACATCAAGTTGCCGGGACCCAACCAGCACCAGCGAAACCCCCTTGCAAGGTGCGTCTCTTCCCAACTAGTCAGGAGACGCCGCCACCTGTCCCCTTCACCGAGCCTCCAAGGCCAGTAGTTCCTTTGATCAGCCCCGGCACCCTCCATAAGACGGTCGGTGAGGTGAACGCAGTGGCCGAATCCGTAAAGAGCAAGAAGGGTCGCAAAAGGAAGCCTAAGGGTGATCGGGGCCAGGATCCAAATCCTATTTTCTGGGACGGCGCTGTGGCGCAAGCCAGGAATCAGCAGCACGTGGCAGGTGTACCGATGATGTGTAAATCGATGCTCGAGGTCGCAGGCTCGCATATGCGTAGTATTCATTATGGATGTCTCACAATTGAGTAGTGCCGCATTCGCGACAACGATCAGTCGTACCTCGTTTTCAAGGCTAAGGTGCCTTCTCATATGCCGTTCTTCGTCACTGTACCCCCCCGGGGGTATCTTCTATGTGCGGCATACCGACCCGTTTGACATGTTGAACGGGTTTCGACTGCACAATACCCTGGTCCGGCTGTTCTCCCTCAATATGGCCATGGAGATCACCAGAGACAAGATCCCGGGCATCCAGATAGTGGATCCCTACTTCATGCGTGACGCCGTCCTGAAATATGCTGAGGCCATAGATCTGGCGACCGACTACCTCTCAAACTTCCTGCAAACATACTCGGACAAGGATGTGATTCTCCTTCCCTACCATCCCATCACGGAGGATGATCGGACAGGCTGTGTGCTCATAAGCTTGAATTTGAAACACTCAACAGCCTTGTACCTCGACTCAAACAGTGCGATCCAAAAAAACTACACCAATATTAAGAAAATTCTTGATGGCGCTCTCACCGGCTACGTCGCAGCGGGAGGCGTCAAACCGGCAAGGCCACATGTAAAGTTCGGCGCGCACGTGTTCCGCCACACGACGAAGTTTGCCTGCGTCAAGCAGCCGCCTGGCAATGGGAAGGATGCCTTCTACGCCATTTACCACATGAAGGCGTTCTTCAATGACATGGAGACCAAAACGCTGCCATCTAACCTCGTGAAGTGGGCTGAAAAGCTTGCATGCATACAGGCTCGCAACCTTAGGCAACACTTCTTCAACATCCAGGAGGAGATCGCGACAATCGTGTACCAGGGAGTCATAAAAACCGGAGGCACCTTCCACGGCGGCTATACACCGTCCAATGGGGAGATAGACGAACGCTTAGCGCAGCAGGGTGACGGCAGGATGTTCATGCAAATGGCGAAAACTCGGTCGGGCTTCATCAATGCCCCCCCACAGCCGACTCAAGAGCCGAAGAAGACTTCATGATTGCATTGCCTGGGTACCTAGCTGTTAGTTCCGAACTCGTGTTGTAACCTCTTATCACTATGTTAAACTTGCCTAGCAAAACCTCTAGAACATGTTTCGTCAACCGTTGAACTTGATTGTGAGAGACACTAGCTAGTTATTTGTGTTACGAACTATTTTAAGTGCTTGTTGCTTTTCATTTGTCATTGCTTCCCTACTTTCTTGTGGTTTGCTTTCTTTGTCTTTCTTTGAAATGCCGATGATTAGAATGTGTTGTGGTGTCACGTGTATGACTATGCCGCTGTTCGATCTTGTGTGCCAAGTAGACTAGTAATTTGGGCATATACTCTACTTGCCGCACAAGATCAAACAACGAGCATTGTTATTTCCGTGCCCAATCTAAGTATGAGGCACTAATCCATGTCATTCTTGGTTTGCTTTTTTTTGGTCTTTCTTCGAAATGCCGATGATTAGAACGTGATTTCTTACATTTTGTTGCACCCATATATATATATGCATGATTCTATCTTGTGAACTGCTAGCTATTGCTTTCCACTGACATAAGTAATATCATCTTTATTATGTGTAGGAGATGCCGAGGTGTTATGTCGTGTACGTCGGTCGGGTTCCAGGTGTGTACGAGGAGTGGAAAGACTGCCAGAAGCAAGTGAACAACTTCTCGGGCAACAGCTACCAAGGCTATGAGAGTAGAGAGGTGGCAGAAGAGAAGTGGAGGAGGCATGGAAGGAAGAAGTGGAGGAACTTCCTCGTGATCACCACCTTGTTGCTCTTCATTGTAGGTTATGTGTTCTACTTCATCTAGGTAGAGCTACGTCGTTGGAGTTGTAATGTGATTGTGAACTTGTACTCGAAAGTGTAATGTGATTGTGAACTTGTACTCGGAGGTGTGAACTTGTGGCACAAACACTTGATGTATGAATTTGTATGTCATGATTGATGTGTAATGTATTGTATTCATGTTGGTTCTATTATGTTTTGGCAAATTGCAAGTTTCTGAAAAATTCTGTGCTCTTTATACTGTATTCTGGACTATATTGTATATTTGAATATCTGTATATTATTATTTATAGTGGTCTGTAAAACTTGAATTTCGAAAATATTACTGGAGGCGCATATAGGATACTATAGGAGGCACATATACTATAAATATCCGAGGCGCATTGTAAAAACTATGCGAGGCGCATATGATATGTGCCTCCTATACTTCACATATGCGAGGCGCATATCGATATGCGCCTCGCATATGTGAAGTATAGGAGGCGCATATCATATGCACCTCGCATAAGAAATACCCGAGGCTTGAAGCTAGAGGCGCATGTGATATGCGCCTCGGATAGGCTTTTTGGTGCGCCTCGCATAGGCTTTTCTCTAGTAGTGTTATGGGATGGGAATGATTGAAAAGAATCAAATCAATAGAATAGTTGATGGAGTTAAATTCCTCCTTGATAGAAAAGAAGATTACAAGGATGAGGTCTGGAGATAGTTGCCAGGAGTAGTCCTATTGGATCAAGTAGGTATAATCAATGAATTATATCTCTTAATCCAATAGAACTAAATAGAAGATAATTATCATACAACTGCAATGTTGTATGGATGGAAGCCTTGCTTAGCCAACTAAAAACTTAAGCCATAGTGATTAAGGGATTATAATGGTGATGCTTTAGCCATCAATATTAAATGCTTACATTTAGTATAAGTCATACTGGTGGGTAAAACATGATTAAAACCTTAGTAGAGAATAGTGATCCTAGAGTAGTCTTTGCAAACCACATAAATGTAATTCAGGGATTTAAGTGTAAGTCATGAGAGTTAATTAGATATAGGCTGATATTATTCCATTAAAGCTAGTATAGCATAGAGTTTAGAAGTAGTGTTATTCATCTTGGAAGATAATCAACCTTAGAGAAAGATCAGTGATGGAATATTAAGGAAGATTGTGAGTGGAGTTGAAGGAACTATTTGCTGGATGAAGGTTATCAACAGTAAAATAGTAGGTGCAATTAAGCATGGATATGAAGAAGTTATGAAATCTTTTAGTATCAAACTCATTGGATTCATCTATGAGTTTAGAAGAGTGATATATGCATAAGAAGATTTAAATAAGTAAAGCTCATCATGTTAATCATGATGATGGATAGAAAGGAGTATTATATCTACGAAAGGAATTCCTTAATTAGAGATCCAAGATTGTGAAACATAATTATATCTTATAAATTATCTTCCTATTAAATCTTGGTAAGCAATCAAACTTAAATCTCAAATTAAACATAATATCCATCTCATACTATTGATCCATCATCTGATGTCTATAACACTTTATACAAATATCTCCTATAGCAAATCACATCAGTACATCTCTGTTAATTTCAACCATTATAATTATATGTGCTTAAGTATATATTTATCAATTCTTTTCCATAATACATTCTAGATATAACTTTCTAGTACTAGAGGTGAGGTTATCAAGTATCCCAAACAGAAAACAATATGTTTATCCATTGAATCTTTAACCAATCCATAAAGGAGACTAAAGATACTAAAGACCCTAAACCTTAGGGTAGCTATGCATAATACCAAACCTTAAACCTCTTTGTTTATTACAATAGAATATATACTTTGCCATGTTCCAACTCATTGGAGGTAGCAATGAATATATCAATGACTTTTATATTTCATGCACTAACTAATGATATAGGATCATTATACATATAAAAGTTTCTACTCCAAATATGAGCCAACTAAAGTTAAGTTGATAATCAAATAAGATATATCAATCAAGAAATCCGGAACTAAAGATGGAAAGTAAAATAATAAGAAGAGCTTTTATAAAATATTAAAAGGGGTTCATACATTAAGAAAATAAAAGGAATATAATAAAATATATATAATAAAGAAATTCACAAATAATACTAGCTATGTTTCAGTGTTATTGAAATAGTGCAGCAAAGAAATCCTGCAAGGAAAAGTTCAAATATATAAATCAAATAAAAATATGAATAAGAAAACAGAAAATAGAAAAAGGATAAAACAAATAAAAACCAAACCTGGCCGCAGCCCAACACCCTACACTTATGTGACGCCTATATGCAGCCCATACCAGCCCAGTCCTTTTCCATCTGTGACTGATAAGTGGGATCAGGAGAGGACCGCGGGTTGAGTTAAAGAAATCGTCAGGGGGTTATCCGCAAAACAGTCATCGTCGTCACCGTCACGCACACAGGCAGCTCGCTGGCGGAGCTCGCCGCCGCTCGATGTCGTCGTCGTCGTCAGCCTTGCGCCAAGATACTCGCCGTCATTGCTAGGAGGGGATAAGAAGGCCACCGCGACGCCCTGCCTCAATCCTTATCTCCAACTCCTCCTTATCCTCTTAGATACGAACGAGACCAAAACCGTAGCTCACCGGAGCCACCTCTCGCCATTGAACCACGTCTTCCCACACCATTCTGAGCCATCATGGAGAAGCGCCTTCCTCTGTAGATCCACTGGGTAGAAGCTTGCATCAAGAGAAGCACTGGAGCGAGTGAATTTGGTCGTTTCCCTTTGCAGCAGTTCGTCTTAATCCTCGTTGGGAAGCTCGTTTCCGACCGCGCCTGTCCTCGCCGACCACTCAATCATCATCAGGGTGAGTTCTTGAACTTCCCAGTAACATTCAATCGCCGGATCACGTTATAAATCGCCGTTTCATCATACGCCACTGTCGGCCATCATCGGAGCTCGTCAGAGCTAAAGCTCCGATGACTATTTCCGAGCAGCGCTGCCACTATTAGGTTCAGTAGGATGCGCTGATTCGAACTAGATCTATTTCGCGTGCTGGGGTGCAGTAGATCATCGTCGGCGACCAACCTATGGCGGCGATGGTGGTGCTGACACCATCGTTGCGTCATGGTCGCACCACGTTAGCTAGTTTGACTGGTCGTTTTCCTGCGTGCCAAGTGATGTGTCCTAGGGCCCATATGTCATTGACTGGGGTAGATAACCAATCAGTAACAAATGCAATTCTTTTAACCTGAGAGTTGAGGTGGACAATGGCCCACGGGTCAGTGACTGGAGCTAGCTCTAGGCGTGGTGTAAAAAGTATTTTCTGTTAGGAAACAAATAAAATGTTAAAATCCAATTAATAATATTCCATAAATCAAATAAATGATTAAATTTTGTTTAATTAATAACTTTTGATTTATAATTCAGAAAAAATATGTATAATATATGAAAAATTGTAGAAAAATTAAATCTACAATTTAAACTTATTATAAAATATTATTATGATGATTATTTAAATAAATATTATTTCATAAAAGTTTTATAAGGAATAAAGCTTCGATAATTCATATTTTAATAATGGTAAATATTAAAAATCTAAATAAAATACCAAAAATCTTGGAAAAGTAATAATTCCAATATAAAACTATAATTATGTATTATTATTTCACTTAAGTAAATACTTATTATCTATTTAGTAATTATAAAATAATAAGAATTATAAAAATCATATCTTATTATTTTTTAATCACAAAAAGAAATGTGATATGCCAAAATGATCACAAAAATAATATCTACATGACAAAAATGTAATATTATACTTTTGAATTAAATAAAAATTCAAATATTTTAATAACTCAAATTTAAACCTATTTACTTCATTAATAATTCATATAAGGATAAATAACATTTATTAATATTCTTAAAATGAGTAAATTAAATTTAATAAATAGTACAAATCTTAAATATTAATGAAATGAAACTTTAACGGTTTAAAAAAACATTATAAATATCTTTCATTTAAATTATCAACAACCCTAAGTAAAGATTATATTCTCAAAGTATTTCAATTTATAATAAAAACCTTAAAGAACAACTTATGAATACACCAAACCTTTCCTATCTATATTAACTACCAAATTGCAAAAACTACCACAACATTATATAAACCCATAAATAGTTAAGTAATAGTATGTTCTAGATTATAAACTATACTTACTTGTCTATAAAAGATAAATGATATTACTCCATAATCAAAACAAGAAACCATTATCCAAGTAAAAAAGAATGACCATTCTTAAGTAACCTAAAGGAAACATTTCTGATACAATAGATCCAAATGTTATAAGTATTATACTCTCAAAATCATCTTTGTTTTAAAGTTAACTTTAGTCTACAGAATGTTAATTCAACACTATAAGCATTACTATATGTTTTATAGTTAACTTTGGTCTGAAGTAGTTAAATTATAAAGCAACTCAAGCCAAACCATTTGAGCAAACAAATAACATCAACCACCACTAACTACCCACAAAGTTTGTTTAGACCTTAGAAGAGAAACCTTCTCTTCGAAGGTTATCCTTTTTGCCACTTTAAATAAGAACTCTTGTATCAGTAATCCTAACTAGTATGTCATAAGTATATATACTTTACTCCTACAAATGTGTTGTCCATAACCACTCATAAACTCTAATAAAAGTACAACTATGAAACTTATCTAAAAGGACCACACATTCCAAAGCAACTATTTTCGGAATCCAAACCCTAGGACAATGTTATTCTCGGGATTTGCGCTTAGAACGTGCCTCACATTACTTATGCATAGAAGCATATTGCTTCTTTAAGCATTAGTCCTTACCGAACCAATGGTGCTAATTTCAGATTTGGATCTTATACTGACTCGAAGACCGTGAGTGCATAATCTTGCAATCACAAAAGGCAAGTTCACACTTGCTCATGTCCTTTGTTTATTTTCTGTAAAGTATTTTACAAATCCAGTGTTGTCTTCACCTGCATTTGAAAAAAGGTCAGAAAACACTATTTTCAATAATAATGAGAACTATTGATTACTGATCCAGGGTGATCAGTTAATCTATTAAGTCTGACAGTTGGAATACCACTGTTTAGAACTATATCACCTAGGACTTAACAACCAATGTTGCCAGTGATTCTTGCGCCGTATATTACGCGTTGACCATGAGATTCTGAATGGGACGAAGAAGTCAGCTGTATCTTCTTCCTCTCGCATGAAGCCGATGTGCAGGTCATTGTTGTTATCCTTGAAGCGTGCATATCAATTGGTAATTCGTAGAGGATATGCAGCATATGGGTGGGAACCCTCATCATCCCACGATAGTTCTGGCATCTAACGGTTTGTACAAACCATTGCCATAATTCTTTATGTGGGCATGGTGTACACCAAGGAGGCATGCGAGATCGTGAAGGGGGCAGTGGTTGGCTTGGATCATCTTCTGGTCCCCACATCATGGAATTGTGGACGGGAATAAGCTGCCCGGTTGTGCAACAAAGAGTTGATCTCTCATGGGTAAAGTAACGCACCTCTGCAGAGTGTAAAAACTGTAACTTGTTACTCCCTGTTCCCGGAAGGAGATGCGAACGCGTCGGGAAAGGAACTCCATGAAGGTTCGGGTAAACCCGTGAAGGCTGACGGACATAGCTTTTCAGAATAAAAGCAACCTTTGAAGAAATGTTTATGAAAACTTGCATTGCCTACGACCTACGGTCTGTGGCTGTAGATATAGTGCATCAAACACTCCTTTTCTAGTGAATTTGCTGAGTACGCTCGTACTCAAAGTATCTTCTTAACCCTTGCTAGATTCTGAAGCCATTGAAATGATGTCTACATCAAGATATGCTCCAGGACTTATCAAGACTAGCTAAAGCTCTTCAATGAAGACAAGGAAGTCAACATACACCTCAAACCAAGTGAAGACGAAAGTTACTGATCAGATAGGAATACTATCTCTAACCAAAAAACCTATTTCTGTAGTGCGTTGCAATAGCCGCAATGCCAACCTCTTAGTCTGAATACTAGACTTTATAGTATAATCGTTCTTGTGTTGTTTATCTTTGATTCTTCTCCGTAATAAGTTCTGCTCTCTCTTTAACCTAGAGTGTTCTCTGGATCTTATGTACAGAGTGAGTTGTAACCTTTAGCCATGTATTGGACCTGCTGTGTTTCTGTTGTGCCATTCTGAGGGATGTAATACTAGTGAACAGTGTTTCATTGGTGTTATGTCAACGACTATAGTATACTACATCATGTAGTGGTATGCTGGGTGATCGCAGTTGGTATCAGAGCATATGCTTTGACCTTAGGTTGGAAACCTAGTAAATGGGTAGAACCTGTAGGACACATCCTAGCAATAATGAAGAGTTCTCTAGTGATATGAGGGGTATTCACTTGAGAATAACCCTATTATGTTACTAGTGCGATAACTCTTTTATATGATTGCAATTTCCAATCATTACCCAAGAGTTTTAACTCTATGTGACTGATGATAATTTCTTATTCACAGTTCCACATGGCACCTCGATATCCACCCCGGAATGTTCAAGTGATGAACAGGACGTTGGATGACTACGGAGGGGATTGGACAGACAATCTCCGACAACTTCTATGGAGTTTGGAATGTGAATCAAGACTTTTGGTCAAGATTTACACTTACTATGATGGGAAGGTATTAGCTAAATACCGTGTCATGATCATGTTACCCAAGAAGTTAGGACTTAAGGGAGAAATGCCAGCAGGAGAGGCTAGGTGCATGGCATCTGCATATCAGATTGCCGTAGAAGGAGCCATAACCATGATCCGAGAACATAAATCCCAAGCTCTAGAAGGTAGTACTTACACCATTATACTTCATGAAACCTCAAACTCAGAGCATGAGTTAGATCACTCTACCTTAGTCCAAGCTGAACCTACTCTAGTTGTAGAGTATATGGATCGTTATCGGTCCTTGCTAAACACTTATCATAACACTCACCAAGTTTTAGTTCAGGAGCTGGATACGGTCATTGAGGATTTCACTAATCCTGATAAAGCAATGGCTCGTAGGAAGAAGTTGGATAAAGAAGCCAAATACATACCTTCAGAAGAAGTGTTCGGAGAAACTGAGTTTGATGACCCAAACTCAGAAAATTATGCCTATTACCAGAATGACTTCAAGCCACCTGAAGACCTATGGACCAAGTACAATTCTGAACAACAGGAATGGAATAAAGTTATTCCAAATAAATCGGATCCTAACAAGTATGGATGGGAAATAGAATCTCAAGGTAAAACCATAGGGAATCCTATACCTTGTGATACAGGTATTGACGAAGAGACCAATTATAACCATAGAGAACCTTATGGACCATATGGGGGTAATACGAATCCAATCAACTTAGAAGAGTACTCCAATAGCTACTATACCAATATATATGACTGGATCCAAGAAAAAGCTAAGGAACCAACTTACTATGAGGAAGCGTTGCCGGAAAACCCGGATTATTCAATGGAAGATTATGCCAACTCTAGTCATTTTTCAATGACTAATCTCAGTCTCGGTACTCCTAATCAAGAATACGCACCTCCTGGATGCTCCTATGCTCTAGAAGACAGTCGTAGGACTTCACGTCATCATGGACGGAACTCCAGGAAGCACTAGAGGAAGATGAAAGTGAGAGAGAAACAACATCCCAAGGGATGCGGGCTTGAATAATGTATATAGAGGGTAATGTGTATTATAGTTTGAAGAGTTTGCCGAAATAAGTGAGGATATATCCACAAGAACAAGAGGTTCTTGTAATATAGTTGTGTAAATAGGTTTGGAGCAAACCATGGGAACATCTAGTACATTTGTAAATTATTTAAACCTATGTGTAATACAGGGTATACGTTTTGTTGTTTATTGACTTTTGGATCTTTTTTATTCTTCTTGATTGACTAGATCTGTACATGAAGTGTAATTTGGTGTGCAAATGCATGATGTAACACCAGATATTACTTGATGTTATAGACCTAGATAGAAACGGGAATTCGTGTAAGGGAGTGACGAGTTTCAAAGATCATAAGGAAGATTAACTTGAATGATGTAGCATGATAGAAGGGGTATTTACACCATTTGGAAAATAGATAGAACATAAGTCACATTTTTTGGCCAGTTTAGGAAGAAAGCATGATGGAGGAGATCTAAGGAGTAACAAGATATGATAAATTGAAAGTTTATTCAAAATAGGTAAGATGCTAAGAAGTCAATGGAGAGTTGTATCAAGTTCATGGAAGTATCATGAAAAAGTATCAAGAAGATGCCTTAGAACCAAAAGGGTATTCAAGCTCTGACAATTCAGAGAGAATATAACTCGTAGGTCGGAAACTGTAAGATAATACCTACCACCCAGAATGTTTCGCCTTGGGTACCTAATCCCTTGCCGGCATTCTAATCCGCAGTCGGTATTCTGTCCGCAGCTGGTATTTGGTTGACATAGTTAATCAAATTATCATAAAGGTTGCATAAAGAGCATTAAATTTGACCTAAGTTAAGTAAAACCTCAGGAAGTGTAAATTTTTTTAAGGCGATCGTCTTTCGAGAGGCTTCGCAAAGTTAGAACTACCCAGCGAAAATATTCAATAGTAAGTACGATATATAGTGCTGAAGAATTTGTCTCAGAGATCCACAATTGTGTGGATACACCGTACAATCTTTCATCAGACCTTAATTAGTTAAAGTATAAGCTGAACAGAGACCAAAATTTTAGATATTAAGCCAATAAATGCTATACAACCAATTTAAAAGACTATTAGTAAAGTCTAAGGGGGAGAGTAGACGTTATGAATGAAGGATGAAGAAAGTACTATAGGTAATAATGGAAGATTAGTGAAAAATCTTGAGAAGGTTTAAACTTGAAGGTGATAAAGTATACATTTAACCGACTAATCCAAAAAGAAACAACTCTTACGTAATCTTAAGAAATAATAAATAACTTCCAATTGGACATAGGAAGAAAATAAGAATTCCAATGGGTATGGACTAAATGAGTTCAAATCCAATCCAGGAAGGGATACTAGTATCAACTATAATATGACGGGAATAGAAGGGTAGTCTTTTGACTACTAACACGAGTATCTAGAAACTTAAAACTTATTTTTAAGGAGACCTCTAAATTGTACTTAAAATAGTAATAAAGTTTGATGTTTAGATAAAAAGAATTGGATTAGAGTATCTAATCAGGTTATGGAATACTCCAATAAATTCCATTTAAAAGCATCATGAAGGAGAGAATGTAGCAACCACTACAAAACAATTCCTTACTCCAAAACGTGAGAGTTTGCAAACTTCGAGGACAAAGTTTATTTTAAGGGGGAGAGTCTGTAACATCCCAGCATTAGAGCCTAGAAATAAGCTGAACCCAGATGTGTGCATTGCATTCATGCATAGAAAATCCGAATAATTTTCACGCTTTTAAACAAAACTTGTTAAAGTGATTGAAACTTCTTGTAGCTTGATGGAATTGAAGTAGATCATCAAGTTAACTATGATAAGTTTCAATAAGACCTTTGTTAAGATCTCATTTTGGGTAAGGGAGATTTGATCTAAGGGTAGATCAAATGTACTATAAGTTAAACCTTAATACAAGGTGAAATGTATTTGATCATTAGGTGATCATATTATAGTATTCATTATAATCACTCATAAGTACCAAGTTAAGGATATAACACAAATAATAAGAATGTAACAACTATATCTTAATCTCATTTGTATATACCATGAGTATCATGGTGATACCCAACCCTACTTCTTATGGAGTAGGAAAGGAACTAAGCTTAGACAATTCACCATATATCTTAAATTCCATATCAACCCTTATCATCCCTATTGAGTTATATGCCAATATCTGTTATTCATCAATAAGGGGAAATCAATTATTGATTCACCAATTCTCAATCTACCAACTCTGGACCAGAACATAGCTCACACTTAAGTGTCTATAAAGAGACAACTAAGCAGAAACAAATAGTAATGTTAGCTTTAGAAATAGTTTATGGGATGGGAATGTTTGAAAAGAATCAAATCAATAGAATAGTTGATGGAGTTAAATTACTCCTTGATAGAAAAGAAGATTAAAAGGATGAGGTCCGGAGATAGTTGCCAGGAGTAGTCCTATTGGATCAAGTAGGCATAATCAATGAATTATATCTCTTAATCCAATAGAACTAAATAGAAGATAATTATCATACAACTGCAATGTTGTATGGATGGAAGCCTTGCTTAGCCAACTAAAAACTTAAGCCATAGTGATTAAGGGATTATAATGGTGATGCTTTAGCCATCAATAATGAATGCTTACATTTAGTATAAGTCATACTGGTGGGTAAAACATGATTAAAACCTTAGTAGAGAATAGTGATCCTAGAGTAGTCTTTGCAAACCACATAAATGTAATTCAGGGATTGAAGTATAAGTCATGAGAGTTAAGTAGATATAGGCTTATATTATTCCATTAAAGCTAGTATAGCATAGAGTTTAGAAGTAGTGTTATTCATCTTGGAAGATAATCAACCTTAGAGAAAGATCAGTGATGGAATATTAAGGAAGATTGTGAGTGGAGTTGAAGGAACTATTTGCTGGATGGAAGGCCATCAACAGTAAAATAGTAGGTGCAATTAAGCATGGATATGAAGAAGTTATGAAATCTTTTAGTATCAAACTCATTGGATTCATCCATGAGTTTAGAAGAGTGATATATGCATAAGAAGATTTGAATAAGTAAAGCTCATCATGTTAATCATGATGATGGATAGAAAGGAGTATTATATCTAGGAAAGGAATTCCTTAATTAGATATCCAAGATTGTGAAACATAATTATATGTTATAAATTATCTTCCTATTAAATATTGGTAAGCAATCAAACTTAAATCTCAAATTAAACATAATATCCATCTCATACTATTGATCCATCATCTGATATCTATAACACATTTTATAGAAATATCTCCTATAGCAAATCACATCAGTACATCTCTGTTAATTTCAACCATCATAACTATATGTGCTTAAGTATATATTTATCAATTCTTTTCCATAAAACATTCTAGATATAACTTTCTAGTACTAGAGGTGAGGTTATCATGTATCCCAAACAGAAAACAATATGTTTAGCCATTGAATCTTTAACCATATCCATAAAGGAGACTAAAGATACTAAAGACCCTAAACCTTAGGGTAGCTATGCATAATACCAAACCTTAAACCTCTTTGTTTATTACAATAGAATATATACTTTTCCATGTTCCAACTCAATGGAGGTAGCAATGAATATATCAATGACTTTTATATTTCATGCATTAACTAATGATATAGGATCATTACACATATAAAAATTTCTACTCCAAATATGAGCCAAATAAAGTTAAGTTGATAATCAAATAAGAATATATCATTCAAGAAATCCAGAACTAAAGATGGAAAGTAAAATAATAAGAAGATCTTTTATAAAATATTAAAAGGGGTTCATACATTAAGAAAATAAAAGGAATATAATAAAATATATAATAAAGAAATTCACAAATAATACGAACTATGTTTCAGTGTTATTGAAATAGTGCAGGAAAGAAATCCTGCAAGGAAAAGTTCAAATATATAAATAAAATTCAAATATGAATAAGAAAATAGAAAATAGAAAACGGATAAAACAAATAAAAACCAAACATGGCCGCAGCCCAACACCCTACACTTATCTGACGCCTATATGCAGCCCATACCAGCCCAGTCCTTTTCCATCTGTGACTGACAAGTAGGGTCAGGAGAGGACCGCGGGTTGAGCTAAAGAAATCGTCAGGGGGTTATCCGCAAAATGGTCATCGTCATCACCGTCACACACACAGGCAGCTCGCTGGCGGAGCTCGCCGCCGCTCGATGCCATCGTCGTCGTCAGCCTTGCGCCAAGATACTCACCGTCGTTGCCAGGAGGGGATAAGAAGGCCACCGCGACGCCCTGCCTCAATCCTTATCTCCAACTCCTCCTTATCCTCTCAGATACGAACGAGACCGAAACCCTAGCTCACCGGAGCCACCTCTCGCCATTGAACCACGTCTTCCCACACCATTCTGAGCCATCATGGAGAAACGCCTTCCTCTGTAGATCCTATGGGTAGAAGCTTGCATCAAGGGGAGCACTGGAGCGAGTGAATTTGGTTGTTTCCCTTTGCAGCAGTTCGTCGTAATCCTCGTCGAGAAGCTCGTTTCCGACCGCGCCTGTCCTCGCCGACCACTCAATCATCATCAGGGTGAGTTCTTGAACTTCCCAGTAACATTCAATCGCCGGATCTCGTTATAAATTGCCGTTTTATCATACGCCACCGTCGTCCACCGTCGGAGCTCGTCGGAGTTGAAGCTCCGATGACTATTTCTGAGCGGCGCTGCCACTATTAGGTTCAGTAGGATGCGCTGATTCTAACTAGATCTATTTCGTGTGCTGGGGTGCAGTAGATCATCACTGGCGACCAACCTCTAGCAGTGATGGTGGTGTTGACGCCATCATTGCGTCATGGTCGCACCACGTCAGCTAGTTTGACTGGTCGTTTTCCTGCGTGGTAAGTGACGTGGCCCTGGGCCCATATGTCATTGACTGTGGTAGATAACCAATCGGTAACAAATGCAATTCTTTTAACCTGAGAGCTGAGGTGGACAATGGCCCACGGGACAGTGACTGGGGCTAGCTCTAGGCGTGGTGTAAAAAGTATTTTCTGTTAGGAAACAAATGAAATGTTATAATCCAATTAATAATATTCCAGAAATCAAATAAATGATTAAATTTTGTTTAATTAATAACTTTTGATTTATAATTCATAAAAATATGTATAATATATGAAAATTTGTAGAAAAATAAAATCTACAATTTAAACTTATTATCAAATATTATTATGATGATTATTTAAATAAATATTATTTAATAAAAGTTTTATAAGGAATAAAGCTTTGATAATTCATATGCTAATAATGGTAAATATTAAAAATCTAAATAAAATACCAAAAATCTTGGAAAAGTAATAATTCCAATATAAAACTATAATTATGTATTATTATTTCACTTAAGTAAATACTTATTATCTATTTAGTAATTATAAAATAATAAGAATTATAAAAATCATATCTTATTATTTATTAATCACAAAAAGAAATGTGATATGCCAAAATGATCACAAAAATAATATCTACATGACAAAAATCTAATATTATGCTTTTGAATTAAATAAAAATTCAAATATTTTAATAACTCAAATTTAAACCTATTTACTTCATTAATAATTCATATAAGGATAAATAACATTTATTAATATTCTTAAAATGAGTAAATTAAATTTAATAAATAGTACAAATCTTAAATATTAATGAAATGAAACTTTAAGGGTTAAAAAACATTATAAATATCTTTCATTTAAATTATCAGCAACCCTAAGTAAAGATTATATTCTCAAAGTATTTCAATTTATAATAAAAACCTTAAAGAACAACTTATGAATACACCAAACCTTTCCTATCTATATTAACTACCAAATTGCAAAAACTACCACAACATTATATAAACCCATAAATAGTTAAGTAATAGTATGTTCTAGATTATAAACTATACTTACTTGTCTATAAAAGATAAATGATATTACTCCATAATCAAAACAAGAAACCATTATCAAAGTAAAAAGAATGACCATTCTTAAGTAACCTAAAGGAAACATTTCCGATATAATAGATCCAAATGTTATAAGTATTATACTCTCAAAATCATCTTTGTTTTTAAGTTAACTTTAGTCTATAGAATCTTAATCCAACACTATAAGCATTACTATATGTTTTATAGTTAACTTTGGTCTGAAGTAGTTAAATTATAAAGCAACTCAAGCCAAAACATTTGAGCAAACAAATAGCATCAACCACCACTAACTACCCACAAAGTTTGTTTAGACCTTAGAAGAGAAACCTTCTCTTCGAAGGTTATCCTTTTTGCCACTTTAAATAAGAACTCTTGTATAAGTAATCCTAACTAGTATATCATAAGTATATATACTTTACTCCTACAAATGTGTTGTCCACAACCACTCATAAACTCTAATAAAAGTACAACTATGAAACTTATCTAAAAGGACCACACATTCCAAAGTAACCATTTTCGGAATCCAAACCCTAGGACAACGTTATTCTAGGGATTTGCGCTTAGAACATGCCTCACATTACTTATGCATAAAATCATATTGCTTCTTTAAGCATTAGTCCTTACCGGACCAAAGGTGCTGATTCAGATTTGGATCTTATACTGACTCAAAGACCGTGAGTGCATAATCTTGCAATCACAAAAGGCAAGTTCACACTTGCTCATGTCCTTTGTTTATTTTCTGTAAAGTATTTTACAAATCCAGTGTTGTCTTCACCTGCATTTGAAAAAAGGTCAGAAAACACTATTTTCAATAATAATGAGAACTATTGATTACTGATCCAGGGTGATCAGTTAATCTATTAAGTCTGACAGTTGGAATACCACTGTTCAGAACTATATCACCTAGGACTTAACAACCAATGTCGCCAGTGATTCTTGCGCCGTATATTACGCGTTGACCATGAGATTTGGAATGAGACGGAGAAGTCAGCCGTATCTTCTTCCTCTCGCATGAAGCCAGATGTCCAGGTCGTGGCTGTTATCCTCGAAGCATGCATATTAATTGGTAATTCATAGAGGATATGCACCATATGGGTGGGAACCCTCATCGTCCCATGATAGTTCTGGCATCTAACGGTTCGTACAAACCATTGTTGTAATTCTTTATATGGGCATGGTGTACACCAAGGAGGCATGCGAGGCCGCGAAGGGGGCAGTGGTTGGCTTGGATCATCTTATGGGCCCCACATCATGGAATTGTGGACGGGAATAAGCTGCCCGGTTGTGCAACAAAGAGTTGATCTCTCATGGGTAAAGTAACGCACCTCTGCAGAGTGTAAGAACTGTAACTTGTTACTCCCTGTTCCCGGAAGGATCTGCGAACGTGGCGGGAAAGGAACCCAATGAAGGTTCTGGTAAACCCGTGAAGGCTGACGGACATAGCTTTTCAGAATAAAAGCAACCTTTGAAGAAATGTTTATGAAAACTTGCATTGCCTACGACCTACGGTCTGTGGCTATAGATATAGTGCATCAAACACTCCTTTTCTAGTGAATTTGCTGAGTACGCTCGTACTCAAAGTATCTTATTAACCCTTGCTAGATTCTGAAGCCATTGAAACGATGTCTACATCAAGATATGCTCCAGGACTTATCAAGACCAGCTAAAGCTCTTCAATGAAGACAAGGAAGTCAACATACACCTCAAACCAAGTGAAGACGAAAGTTACTGATTAGATAGGAATACTATCTCTAACCAAATAACCTATTTCTGTAGTGTGTTGCAATAGAAGCAATGCCAACCTCTTAGTCTGAATACTAGACTTAATAGTATAATCGTTCTTGCGTTGTTTATCTTTGATTCTTCTCCGTAAGAAGTTCTGCTCTCTCTTTAACCTGAAGTGTTCTCTGGATCTTATGTAAAGAGTGAGTTGTGACCTTTAGCCATATATTGGACCCGTTGTGTTTCTGTTGTGCCATTCTGAGAGATGTACTACTAGTGAACAGTGTTTCATTGGTGTTATGTTAACGACTATAGTATACTACATCATGTAGTGGTATGCTGGGTCATCGTAGGTGGCCCCCTGAGTCACTCCAGGTGCCTCTCTGCCCCTTTTTTTTGGAAAATTTTATTTTGAATTTTATGGGATTTTTCGGAAAACTTTATTTTTGGCCAATTTTGAGGGTATGAAAATTGATTTTCTCGCAGAAACAGTTTTTTTCAAAAGAAGCAAAAGCAAACCAAAAGCCAAACTACAGAAGCTCTAAGGCAAACTAACAAGCAAACAACTAGCAAAACCAAAGCTAGCAAAAGAAAAGCAAAGACTAGGAGGGAGAAAAGTAAAAGAAAGCAAGAATAACCACAATGAAAACATTATTTTGTTCATAAAAATCCTTTTGTTAACAAGGTTAATCACGTCTTGTTATCAAAACAATCTTATATGAAACAAAACTTTTCATTCCACAAGGTGATTATGTTACCTCATAGTTGATAGCAATGGTCCCAATCATAATAGTTTCAAAATTTTCTTGTGGAATAGGACAATGTATTTATCCAATCTTTATGCTCTCAATATTTTCAATGGAATTCAGGAAATAGCTTCTAAAAACCTTCTTGGGGAAATAAACAGTATGCTCTTTGTCATCAATATTGAATGTTACTTTTCCTTGATTACAATTAATGACAACACCTGTAGTATTAAGAAAAGGTCTCCCAAGAATAATAGACATATTATCATCTTCAGGCATTTCAAGCACAACAAAATCAGTCAAAACCAAGCAATTATGAGCCACTTGAACAGGAACATCCTCACATATACCAACAGAAATAGTAGTTAACTTATCAGCCATTTGCAAAGATATATCAGTTGGTATCAACTTTTCTAGCTGGAGTATCTTGTAGAGAGAAAAAGGCATAACACTAACTCTAGCTTCCAAATCACATAAATCAGTTCTAACATAATTTTTCTTAATAGAGTAAGGAATAGTTGGTATACCTGGATCACCAAGTTTCTTTGGAACCTTACCATTGAAGGAATAATTAGCAAGCAAAGTAGAAATCTCCTCATTAGGAATCTTCCTTTTATTAGAGACAATATCCTTCATATACTTTGAATAAGGAGGCAACTTAATAGCATCAGTCAAAGGAATTTGCAAAAATAAAGGTTTCATCCACTCACAAAACTTGTTGTAGTGTTCTTCCTCCTATGACTTGTGTTTCTTTCCTGGAAAAGGCATGGGTTTCTGCACCCAAGGTTCTCTCTCACTACCATGTTTCTTAGCAATAAAATCTTCCTTAGTGTACCTAGTGTTCTTAGTGTGCTTCTCAGGTTCTTCCTGAACTTCCTCCTTATCAGGAGCATCATTATTATTACCACTCTCAGTTTTAGCATCAGAGACAGATATAATATTAGGATCTACAGCAGGTTCAAGTGATTCCTCAACTATCTTATGTTTATTTTTCTTTCTCTTACGAGGACTACCACTACTCTCACCTTGCTGAGAGTCCTACTCAATTCTTTTAGGGTGTCCTTCGGGATATAAGGGATCTTGAGTAGCTATACCACTCCTAGTTTTAATTCCATCAGCATGTTTATTTCCTGAGGCATTAACTAGCATATCCTTTTGTACCTTAGCAAGTTGATCAAGTTGGGTTTGAACCATTTGAAAGTTTTTACAAAGCATTTTAATATCATTAGAAGTTCTTTCAACAATATCTTTCAACTCATGGATAGCTCTAGAGTTTTCCAATAAATGATTATGAACTTGTTTATTAAAATTACCTTGTTTAACAATAAATGTGTCAAGTTCCTCTAAGCATTGATCAGGAGGCTTACCATAAGGAAAATCACCTTCATTAAAGTGGAGAGAGTGTACCTCAATAGTAGATGAGTGGGAAATTGGCTTACCTAATTATTCTATAGGAGGTAGATTCTTTACATCTTCAGCTCTAATACCTTTCTCCTTTAGACATTTCTTAGCTTCCTTAATCACTTCATCATTTAATGCAATAACTCCCCTCTTCTTTGGTGTTGGTGTTGGAACTGGTTCAGGCACAATTGGTTCAGGAGTAATAGGCTCAGGTGTATTAAGCTCAGTTGAAGTCCAATCATCATAATTCTTGCTTATCTTAGCCATTAATTCTTCAGCATCTGTAGGAGTTCTTTTCCTGAAAACACAATCAGCAAAGCTATCTAGGTATGTCCTAGAATCATCAGTTAGTCCATTATAATAAATATCAAGAAGCTCATTTTTAGGCAATGGACATCAGGATGTGCATGAATCAAGGCACAAAATCTTGTCCATGACTCAGGCAATTTCTCCTCTTCTCCCTGTTTAAAATCAAAAAGTCTCTGCAAAGCAGCATGTCTAGCACTGGGAGGAAAATATTTATAGAAGAAAGAATCAATCAAGCAATCAGGGCTATCAATGGAACCAGGAGGTAATCTATTAGTGAAAAAGGGAAGATCTTAGTAACAAAGTATTTGCGCATCTTAAAATCATCAGATACTAAAGCACTCATAGTAGAAAGCTCATTCATATGAGCCATAGCACTCTCATTTTCAGTCCCACAAAAAGGTTCTTTCTCAACAATATCTAAATATGACAAATCAAGAGAGAAATCATAATCTTTATCTTTAATATCTATGTGAGAGGTGGAAAACTTAGGATCAGAGGACATTTTAGGCATAATGGTGCGTCTAGCAAGGAGACTCTTAATAGCACTAGTACCATGTGTGTTTCAGCACTCTTCAACAAATTCATCAGTGAACTCAATGTAACCATCATTAATATCATAACTCTCACTAGACTCAGGTGAGCTAACAAGTGTAACAGTGTCTTCACTAGGAGTTTTGGTATTTCCTAGACTAGCCATAGTAGCATCTAGAAAAGTACCTAGTGAACCAGTCACATCAAGCACAGTAGAAGTAACATCATGAGCATCAAAAGCAGTTTCAGATTCAGCAGTAGTAGCAGTGTGTGTAGCATGAGTATGTGGTGGTGGTGTGATAAGCTTACTTATAACAGACGGTGAATCAAGAGCAACAGAGGTGTTTAGGAATGTACCTCTTCTTGTAGTGGATGGTAAAATAGGGAACTTTCCATCACAAGATTTCCCCATGATGAAAGGAGTAGCAGTGAACAATAATAGATCCAAGTGAACTTACAAATAAAGCTATGCTCTATGGAAACGGCGCCAGAAAATAGTCTTGATGACCCACAAGTGTAGGGGATCGCAACAGTTTTCGCGGGTCGTATTACCCAATTTATTGATTCGACACAAGGGGATCCAAAGAATATTTGCAAGCCTTAACAAATGAGTTTTCAGTTCAGCTGCACCTGGAAATAGTTCTTGCTCACAGAAGTTTATCAGTAGCAACAATTTGTAGTAGTAACAGCAAAGCAACAGCAACAGCAAAACATGAGCAATAGTAACAGTAACAGTAACAATGGGACTCGAGTGCGGTAGGCATAGGGATGGATGGACGGGCGTTGCATGGACGAGTCTAAACATGTAACTTCAAGATCTAGGGCATTGCAGATAAATAATAACAAGCATCCAAGTACTAAACAATCCTAGGCATGTGCTCTAAATATAGTCATACGTGCTCGCAATAAGAACTACTGGCAATTAAGGTACTCCTTTTAATAGAGCACCGGAGCAAAGCATTAACACTCCGTGAATACATGTGATCCTCACACCACAGCCATCTCCTCCGGTTGTCCTAATTATTGTCACTTTGGGGCCTTTGGATCCGGACAATGATATGTGTACACAACTTGCAGATAAGATCACAAACAATACTATCATAATGATTCAATAATAAGTTCAGATCTGAGATCATGGCACTCGGGACCTAGTGACAAGCATTAAGCACAACAAGTTGCAACAAAGTCAAATATCACTAATAGAGATACTAGGCACTATGCCCTAACAGATCTTATTCGATTACATGATAGAACTCATCCAATCCCTACCATCCCCAAGCTTACATCGGGGGATTACTCACTCATGGATGAGGGAAACATCGGTGGTTGATGGAGATGCGTTGGTGATGATGATGGCGATGATCCTCTCCAAATTCCCCATCCCGGCAGGGTGCCAGAACGGAGTTTCTGGATCCGAATTTTGGTTTCTGGTGGCGGCGGCGGAGCGGAACTCTTTCTGGAAAACTATCGACCTCCCCCCCCCCGATTTTTAGGTCGACAGGCAACTTATAGGCGCAGAGGGAGGCCGAGGGGGTGCCTGGGGTGGCTGCACCCTCCTAGGCGTGGGGCAGGGCCCACCCACGCCTGGCAGGGGTGTGGGCCCCCAGGCCCCTTCTCCGGCTCATCTTCTGGCTCCGTGGGTCTTCTGGTGAAATATAATTTTTGTCATATTTTCCGGAATTTTTCCTGATAGTTGATTTTTTGCACAAAAACAAGACACCAAGGTAATTCTACTAAAAACAGCGTCGGTCCGTGTTAGTTGTATCCAAATCACATAAGTTTAGAGGAGAAACAATAGCAAAAGTATTCGAAAAAGTAGATACGTTTTGGACGTATCATATACCGGCGGATCTATTTGACGATCATTTGGCCATGGGATAGAGCACTTCTATCATGTGTGTGAAGCACTTTGTCGTGGCAATTGTGAATGTTTTCGGATCCACATACTTGAGAGCCCCCAATGCTCAAGACACGACAAGACTTTTGGAGTTCAAAGCTGACCGGGGATTTCTAGGTATTCTTGGCTCCATTGATTGTATGCATTGGAGTTAGAAGAATTGTCCAGCGTCATGGCATGGACAATTCAAAGGGTACAAGAAGGATGCCACTATAGTCCTTGAAGCGGTCGCCGATCATGAGACTTGGATATGTCATGCATTTTTTGGAATGCCCGGGTCTTGCAATGACACCAGCGTTCTTCAACGGTCACCACTAATGACAAGACTTGCAATGCGAGAAGGTCCATTGGTGGAGTTTGAAGCAAATGGCCACAAGTACAACTATGGCTACTTCCTCGCCGACGGCATATATCCAAGGTGGTAAACATTTGTGAAGCCGGTTATTCAACCACGAGGTAAGAAGCAAACCCAATTTCACAATGCACAAGCGGCGGCTAGGAAAGATGTAGAGAGAGCATTTGGGATTTTGCGAGCTTAATTTGCCATTGTGAGGAGGCCGGCTAGATTTTGGGACCAAGAGTGCCTTTCGTATATCATGACCGCTTGTGTCATCATGCATAACATGATTATAGAGGATGATCGTGGGAAAGATGTGGATCATACCCACTACGAGTTGATGGGGGTTCCCGTGCAAGTGAGGAGGTCCGCACATAGGATTGCCTGGTTCATTGCCTCGTACCATGCCATTCGCTCCAACGACACACATGATGAACTCCAAAAAGATCTCATGGTGGTGGAATTGGCATGGACAACAATAGTTGCATACTTGTTGTATTTGTTTGAAAACTATATATTGTATTGTCTCAAAACTATATTGTATTGTTGTATGTTGATCCGTAAACTTGTTGTATTTGGTGTGAACAATTTGATGTACTTGTTGTATTTGTTGTGAACAATTTGTTGTATTTGTATGGTATATTTTATTTGTGAATTTATGAAGCTTGTTTGATCTTCTTTGATGCATAGTTGTGTGTTGTTTGCGCCGTGCTGCGCGCTGCATAATGGACCGCCCGGCTGAGGAATTTTTTAACGCTCGAGAACGCGCTGCATAATAGAGCATCCGGCGGGAAAAAATTCAACGCAGCACGCGGCAAACGTTTACAACGCGGTCGCAACGACATATAGCGCGCCGAATTTTGGTGCGCATGTTAGAGATGCTCTTAGGCAATGCTCATAGGTCACTTTTGTTAAATCCTGATGAAAGCATGATGCAGTCATGGAAGATGTCGCTGCAGCTGTAGCCGAGAAGCCTCATCTCTCATAGTATCCACCACTTGCATATTATTATCGGACTGAGCGTACGAATCAGAGTCCAAGTTATCTGCCAAGTTGACTTGTATTCGAGTCGGAGTCCAACCTGGCCGCCAAGCCAATTTGGATGGGATTTGTTTTGAGCACACAATCTTTTATCTGTTACTAGCTGAATGCCCGTGCGTTGCTACGGGCTGCCAAAATTTTTCTTGTGACACAATTAAAAATAACATACATGAAAATCCATACACACAAGAAGAGATAGCCACGATAAAAATAACTCGGTATAATAAAAAGTATTTTTAGTACGAAAAGGATCCTCACAGGTCATATATTCTAAAATCCCATACTACAAAAGTTGTAGGCCACAACATAGGCCCGCTGTGTTAGGGAGTATAATGAGGTGGCGGAATGGCTAGTCCCAACCCCTAAGTCGTCCTCACATATCATATATTGTAAAATCCAATACTGCAAAATAATTCTAGGTGACAGCAGAGGCCCACTATGTTCAGGAGTATAACGAGGTCACGGAATGGCTAGCCCCACCCCCTAAGTCGAGCTTTGTTGGCAGGAATGAACCGATGGGGCATCGGAGAGGATGGAGGTCAGTGACGATGGACAACGCCAAAATCGCTGGCCACATGACTACGGTTGTTGAGTTCGTTGCAGAGGTGAAAATGTTCTCTCCCAACAAGGGACCATTTTGTCATTAATTTAGGATTCGTTTCTTATTATGAGGATCAAATTGAGGTTATCTTTTACCCAAAATGTGAGATTAGAACAACATACACAATCTTATCAACTGCCGTGTGTCAGCCCACTTTGATAACGGCTATCGGAAAGCAATCATTTTAAGGCCAAATAAATCAGTCCATGAACTCAAATTCATGCTATGATTTAATGATAAAAAACAATAAGATATACCTAATGAAATGAAAAAGGGCGTAGAATCCCTCAAACGAGAATCTCTATTAGGTTAGAGCTAACAAACAACCTGATTAGATATAACAACAAATATTCAATCGAAGCATGCGCAAGGTATTCACAGTATAGATGAATCATCAAATCTGCCGCCCGAGAAAGAACATTCACGATTAGTAAGAACATAGCTATATGGGGAAATAACTAAATTTGAAGGATATGAGTAACGATTATTAACCTGGTGTGCCTTTGGTGCAGCTCCAGGGACAGACGGGGCGAGGTGAGCTAGAGACGGTTGCATGATCTAGATCTGCATCTGGAATCAAATTGGGAGAGGAGCCATCCCCGGCGGCAGGAGTAGAACATGAGGGGAGTCGCTCTGGCAGAGCGTGAACGCGTGCGACCAGAAGCTCCGGGAATAGGGTCCGTCTTCGTGCGTAGCCTCGAGCGGCCCGCGGCGACGGCGCACTACAGAATTCGCGGGGATCGAAGCTAGGTTCGGGAATCAGCCACGCGAGCTGCCACATCCCATGCGGGAAATCGACCTAGACGCTCGGCTCCACCTTGTCCCGTCGACGGCCGCGCGAGCCACCTCACCCTGCGAGGGAACTCGACCTCGCTGCTCAGCTCCACCTCGCCCCGATGACGGCCGCGTGCGCCTCATCCCCTTCCTCACGATGCCGCCGACAGCATGACCACGCGTCCCGACTCTCTCCGCGCCAACGTGCAGCTCGACCTTTTCCGTTTGGCCGGTACGATGCCAGGGTTGAGTAGCAGGTTTGGATAGGTGGGCTCTCAACGTCATGAGTCGGGGAGGGGAGGAGCACCCGCTGCGGGACTCCGGTCGGAAAGACAGGGAGGAGGCATTCGGCGGGGAAAGACGGAGCTGAGGGATCGAGCCGACGGGCAGGGAGGCGGAGGATGGGGAAATACAGGGAGGAGGGATCAGGAGTCTGGGACCAATGGTTGACTTCCGCTCCTCACTTGGCGGTGGCATCTCATGCAAAATCCGTGAACGGCCAGGGGTAAAATTGTCCAGGAAAAATCGGACGGATTTCCAGCCAGACAAGCCTACCTCAACGTCGCCAAGATCCCATGGCGCTGCCGCCCTCCTCCTCTGGAGACTGGAGCCCCGCCTCACCTCGTCGGTTCCGTCCCTGACCGCCTCCTCTCTGAGTGCGCCGCCCCAAGCTCCTCTCGCCAGCGGCCGCCTCTCCCTCCTGCCTCGCGACCCTCCTTCCTTCCCATCGCGCCTTCCGCCGCTAGGCGCCATGGCGGCGCCGCCTAGGAGACGTCCTGGTCGAGGAGATGCCGACACGGGGACGGACGAGCGCACGAACAGGCCAAGGCGCGACTCTGCGGTGGCAGGCAATGTAATACCCTCAAACAGCCAGGGGCAAAACCGTCCGAAAAAAATCGGAACGAAAAACTGGCAGGACGAACCTACCGTTCTGTAAATTAGTAGATATATATAGATATAGATATAGATAGATACTCTTTTTTTTTGGCGACGTGTGATATTTCTGGGCTTACCGATATTTCCAAATTCATTGATTGTCTCGGATTCCAATCAAACTTCAAAAGGAAGTTGCGGCTACGTTAAAAGGACAACAACTTGGCAACCAAGTCCGTTTTCACAAGGAGGAAAGGAAAAGGAAGAAGAAATCCACCATGGCCACGGAACGGTACTTCTCCGTGGACGTGCTGGCGGACATCCTACGGAGGCTGCCGCCGAGCAGCCGGCGGCGGGCGCGTCTCGTCTGCCGGCACTAGCGTGACGTCGTCAACAAGCGCACCACCGAGATGCAGAGCTACACCAAGCCCCTCGTCTGGAAGGACGGCGTCGCCTATGTCATCGATGACCTCTCCTCGGAGTCAACGGGGCTCTGCAAGGAACTGTGGAGGAAAAAGGTAACCACGGATTGGAGGACAAGGTCAACCACCAAAGACGGCCGCCACTCCCATCTGGTTGGCACGTGCAACGGCCTGCTATGTATTTGCAACAACGAGGAGCGGATCGGCGGCTCCATCACAGTGGTTAACCCGGCCACCGGCGAGACGCTTCATGTCCCGCCTCTACCCTATGATCGTCCTTTTGTCGGGCATCACTCTATGAAGACATGGCACGCGGCGCATAGTTTCGCGTACCACCCGACCACGGGCAAGTACAAGGTGGTGCACGTCCCGTGCAGCTACAACCCGCTCCCGGACTTCAAAACCGTGCAGGTGATCACTCTGGGTGAGACGGCATGGCGGGAGGTGTCGGCCCCAGTCGGCGGGGCGAGGTGCAACGTATCTGCCGGCGTTATCAGCGTCGACGGTATGACACATTGGGTAAAGGTTGGCAGTGATCCGAGGATCATGTCGTTTGACCTTGACGCCGAGCGTTTCCCCTCTGGTGACACGCCGCTGCCCCGACTCCCCGGCACACATAGCAGCTACCACCCGACGGAGGTGCACGGGAGGTTAGGGTTTGTCATCTTTCCCGACGTGTGGGTTCTGGAGCATGGGCGGCGGCGGTGGAGCCGCCTGTACAGAATCCACAGTGGCATCCCTCGGCCACATTTTGTCTTTGGAGATTGCATCCTTACAAGGCGCGACAGGTTGGGGTTCTACGCACATCAGCCCTATGGCATGGTACAGGTCAAGCACCACGACCATGCGACGCTGGTTGCCAAGATGACAGGCCGCTATGACTATTTTCACCAGGATTGCTACCGGACGTTCGCCTATGTTGAGACCACGGAGCCACTCAGTGTTTACGCGCAAAAATAATTGATCCACAACAAATAGTTGTACGTACTATTTGCTTCCATCTAGACTGGTTTTTTTGTCCTGTAAAAGAAGCATGTCTCTAGTAATGTGTGATTTGGATGCAGGCTGCAGATGTGAATTTCTGAATGCTATGTGTGTTGGTGGCCAAAATTTGTTCTTACTACTTCGTTAGCGGTTCTCATGGTCTAACCGATCAACGAAATAGATAAATGTGAAACCACATAAGTGGTAGTAGTAGAAATGCGAAATTCGGTGTGCACAGGAAACAATCCATTTGTCAGATGTTAGCTTTGCTCTGAGACGAGTAGTGGTTGTCGTGGACTTGTGGTGATATCTCGGCAACCGACATCGATGGAAAAGTGGCTGCTGTAATCAACAACTAGTTATATTTCAAGATTCCTTAATTTTGAGCTTGTATAAATATGTACTACTACCAGGTAACATAAGAAGCTCAGAATCTGGAAATGAAGTTCAATACCCTTGAATCTTAATTTTTTTTGAGGGTTCATGACCAACAAAATGTGTGGATTGTTCAAATAATTATCATAATAATAAGATCATCATGAGAAAGTCTGAAAGTGTGACAAACATTATGCTTCCATATATTTCAGAGAAAACCCTCTGACGTGAAACACATTCTCTGTACGATCAAACCACTGTCCGGATTCCATGGTTCTGCAAAAAGGGGGAAAATGGATGGGAGAGCTCAAGTTTACGGTTTTAACTTCACACATGTTTATATTTATGTATGTCAGATGAGTCAATCAAAGCCGGGGTCTGCAGATCATATCGAGGCATATTCTTTGTTGCCACCAGCAACTGGTTTGTCCATCATGAAAGCAGTTCTAAACTCAAGTTACTACCTATGGAATTCTGCTGGCTTGTGAACAGACCGAGTTTGCATTTTAGTATTTCACATGCTGGCTTATGAAATGCACCAACAAGGTAGTACAAAGTAGCGTAGTGCCCTGATACTCGCATTTAGTCACTCAAATAACACGAGTACCAGTAACTTGGTAAGACTACATACAATGATCTAAAAGCGGTATAACACAATGGTTTTCACTGGTGTGAATTTGAGCTATAGCAAGGGACACCCAGATTCTTTATACCTCTTATATGGTCCATAAGAGTTTTCTACATTTTCTGCTTGCACTTAGTACTCAGATTCTTTATAAGGCAGTATGCTGGTGCTACTCTGCAGACCATTTTTTGTTTTTGCGGAAAAGGCCTATGACCATATATTATTTGAAACCAGCGCTTTGAAGAACAACCTTACAACAAAAAGAAATAACGCACGAGTCCTTGAAAAGTTTAGCACCATCTTCCTTCTGCATCCCTTCGACGACGCGCCTTGAGCAGAGCTCGATGCCGCCTCTAGGCCTCTGGCGTAGCGAAACTCGTGTCGGAGAAAACTTGAAAAAAAACCAAGCGTTGCTTCCGAAAAGTGGTCGACGTAGATCAGAAGATGCCAAAAACCACGTTCTCGAGAGATCATCGTCTCAGAGAAGCCAGTATCGAGAAGAGTCAGGAGATAATCCCTACTACGGCTAGATGGAGATGGGGGACACCAAACTCGTAAGTTCCGCGACAAGGCCATACCTGGATGAGCTTCATCATGCGACGGACAGAACTTGAGGACACCAATGTGTTGTGACATCATCCCCCCATAGAACATCGCCGCCATAGATAGACATTTATCATGCCAGACCTAATGCCTCGCGATCGACTTCAAACTCTAACCCATCGATGCTCCTCTGGGGAAGAATACCGATCTTGAGCGGGCTGAAGGACCTTTATTCTTGTCACCGTTGATCCCCCTAGACCGAAGACTTGTCGCCGTTGATGCCCCTGGACCAAAGATGAAGTAATCGAAGATCCTACAGTGACCGGTAGCCGCAGCAAGATCTTCACCAAGACGCCTATGGGGAATTCATGGGCATGCGTGTGTTGTGCTCATTTTTGTCCCTCTTTTTTCTGGTCGCCCACGGTATCGGTTTGTTATGTCATGTTTCCGATCCTCTTAAAGCCGGATGAACGGGGCTTTGATTGAGTTGGAGTTTTATTTTTTGAGGAAATGCCATTCCGCTAGCTGTATTGATTTTCAGACACATTATATCGTTTATCAAGCAACGGTAAAATAAAGATAGGGATCATATATCATCCCAAATACAAGAACTAGAAGACTGAAAACAAAAGCTAGCAAGTTTATGTGCGTTGTGGCTTAGCTGAATATGAGGTGGATATTTGAGAGATTTAGAGTAGAGTAGAGTAGCCCCATGCATTTAGGGGGAGGTGGGCTGAGTGCACAAAGTTGCAACAAAGCTGGCTAGTCTGTTTCCGAGCATGTTGTATGTTCTGTACTCACCTTCCTTAAGCTTAACATATAATAACGTGCCAGCCCCGTCGATGGGCATGTTCGAAGTGAGTGACGAAACAGGGCCCTTGATTTTGAGAGGCCCCCGATTACCTGCGGTCCAATAGAGGCCCGACTCGGTGGATGATTGAAAGGATACAGATGCCGCCTAGAGGGGGGTGAATAGGCGGTTTAAAACTTTTTCGAGAATGGCTCGACAAAGTTGAAATTAAACTAGCATTTACTTTGTCAAGCACAACCTAGAACAACTAGGGTTCACCTATGTGCACCAACAACATGTGCTAAGCAATACAAGCAACAAAGTGATAGCAAGATATAGATTAATTCAAGCATGAAGGCTATCACAATGTAAAGTGCATAAGTAGAGAGCTCGGGTATAGAGATAACCGAGACACGCGGGGACGACGATATTTTACCGAGTTCCTCCTAACATGGAGTACGTCTCTTTTGGAGAGGGGGTGGTATCAAACCACCAATGCCACAACGGGCCTCCCTTGTTCTCCGGTGAATCTCACCCCAACGGGATCGATCCACACTTTCACTATCGGTGCACTTGTCGGTGGCAACCTGGAACCTCTCACAAGGTTGGGGCACTTCTCCACAACTTAACTAGAGGCTCCCAACAAACGCCACCAAGGCCACAAAACCTTCTAGGGTTCCAAGAACCCAAGAGGGACAAACTTCTATGAGTAACACGAACCAAATCCTCCGAAGAGAACTCAAACCGATGCACCGAATGCAAATGGCAAGAACACCACAAAGGTACTCCAATCCCTCACTCTCAAGTTCCAACAAAGCTACTAAAGCTACTGGGATAACAAGAGAGGAGGAATCAAAGAGGAACACAGAATCTTCAAGATCTAGATCCCAAAGGTACACTCATAAAGAGATGAATTGGTTAGGTCAAATTGTAGATCTAGATCCCCTCAATTTTCCTCTCAAATGTGTGCAAGAATCATTGGATGGGGAGGAAGAAATAAAGCCTTAAAGATTAAGAGCAAATGGGGCAAAAGGCTTGAAGATAATAGAGGTAGGAGTAATCCAAAAGAATAATAGGAAAGCTATTTAAAGCGGTGGGCCAAAACTGCCCGTTGGGGGGCTGGATCCCGACCTGGGCCGGTAGTATCGGCCCACAGCGGTACTACCGCCCAGGAACTGGCGACCCGGGAACCAGGTTCCCAGCGAGCCAGCAACAAGGGAAAAAAACGTAGGCGGTCAGCGCTCGCGGCAGGGTCGAATCAGCGAGCGAGTAAGGTGGGGACGGACGCGCGCGGAAAAACTGGCGAGCAGCGCACGCGGGAAAGCAAGCGCGCGCGGGCGAGGCAGCGCGAGCAAGCCAGTAGGCAGCGGCTGGGCTAGGCAGCATGCGCGGCGGCCTGCTAAGCGGCGATGGCGGCAGGAGCGAGCGCGCGTTGGGAAGCGAGCAGGGCCAAGCGGGAGCTGGACAGGCGCCCCGGTACTACCGGCCGTCCAGGGGCGGTAGTGCCGCACGGGCCTGGGCCGGTAGTACCGGTCAGGCCTGCCGGACGAGACTGAAGGCTGGGCGGCGAGCAGGCCAAAACAGGAGCGTCCGGTACTAGGCCCGGTAGTACCGGACGGCCAAGTAAAAACGGTTTTTCCTTTTTCTTTTTAGAATCAAATCGGTAGATATTCAAACGGTTATAACTTTTGATTGGTAACTCCGATCGACCCGATTCCAATTGCGTTGGAAAGAGGACGACATGAGCTACCGAAAATATTGGTTATCACCAAGTGAGAAAGTATCAAGTAGAATAATGTTAGATACCTCACTTGGTGAGAAACCGAAAAGCCGTCAAGATCAAAATCACAACAAGATACAAACGGAAGATCTGATTTTGATGAATAAGAGATTGTTATGGAGATTAACACAAGCTCTATACCCTCACATGGATAAGACCAAATAACAACCAAATACGATGATGCAAGTATGCAAAGGTTTGATCTCTCTCCGAACGATGTTATCGAGTTACTCATTCGAGAGCCCCTCTTGATAGAACGGCTATCGATCCTAAACCCGGTCTCCTACTAACAACATGAGACCGGCAAAAGGGAAAACCTATCAAGATTATACCTTTGCCTTGCGCATTCCACTTGAGCGCGATGTAGACAATCTTAACCTTCTCAAGATGGACACCTTTCTAGATTCCACATCATCGATCCATCATCACCGAGGATGGCAAGCATCAAACATAAGATCTTCTATAGGTGGCTCATTTTGAGCTTGCACAACACATCTTCTTCTCATTTGATCGACACTGAAGCCAACACATGCTCCAAGCGATGCCAATGGACAAATCCAAAAGTGCAACTTGATACACACATTAATCTATAAAGATTATCATTAATTACCAAAACCACTCATGGGGCCCACATGTTCTTTCAACGACCGTTTAACTAACCGTCAAGCGAGATCAGCGGTCGATTAACTAACCATCAACACCCACATTCTGCCCAGGCCGTTGTTCTCGCGTCGGCGTCGTGCCGGTGTACGTGCCCCCCTATTAACTTCAGCGGCAAGATCTATTCAGGTGCTGGAAAAATCTATAGCGTCTACGCACTGCAATTTCCGTCTACGGCCAGTCTAGGCACCGATGGGTGTTCTTGACTTCTTGTAATGTTGTTCTTGTCATGTCATTGGCTCCTTGCCGGCAGATCGATCGGTGCTATCTAGGGAAGGCTCCATGCCCAAGCTGCAGACATCAGTTACGAACTCATTCTGAATTCTCTAGGTATTTCAGACCTTATCGTCTCTCAATGCTCATGGATCTGATTGATTCTCTAGTGATTCGGTCCTGAAATCTGAAATTCTAAATCTCTAATGTCTGACTATCTGCCTGCCTGATTGTATGATCTGAACTCTAGTACTCCCTCCGATCTATATTACTTGTCGTTGAAATGGATATATCTAACACTAAAACATGTATAGGTACATCCATCTTAGTGAAAAGTAATATGGATCAGAGGGAGTATATGAGAAGCAATAGATCGATCAAGGATTATTATCTGAATTGAACGTTTGAACCCTAGGTTTTTCCTTGACCCTTGTCCTTGCCGGCGCTACTAGCTTAGCTTCGTCCTTCCCCCGATGAGACTACTGATCGGTGATCATGTTCACGTGTCAAGGTATGATTGCTACAACTCGTCTATTCATGTTGAGTTGTTTGAATTTTTTTGTTAATCTATTAATTGGTGAAACAAACCGAATCATGAGAAAAACAAAGTGTCAATCTGATGGTGCCGAAAAGAAGGAAAAAGACTTTCCTTTTTGGTAGGTACTGATATATGTACTCTTTTATAATAGATACTTGATATATTTCTGAACATTATACAGAATAACACATTCTAAAGTAATACAATTAAGTAAACATGTGATTTCACTTACTAGTTATTGAATTTGAACAAAATACGGGGCCTCCAAATCCTGGAGACGGGGCTGTAACGCGCAGATCTCATGCGCGTTCTTCAAAAAATAAATTTTATGTGCCACCGAATTGGATTCACTTAGGCAATGCTCATATGTCACTTTTGTTAAATCCTGATGAAAGCATGATGCATTCATGGAAGATCGTTGCTGCAGCTGTAGCCGAGAAGCCTCATCTCTCATATTATTATCGGACTGAACGTACGAATCAGAGTCCAAGTTATCTGCCAAGTTGATTTGTATTCGAGTCGGAGTCCAACCTGGCCTCCAAGCCAATTTGGATGGGATTTATTTTGAGCACACAATCTTTTATCTGTTAGTATACTCTATTTTTTTTTTTGGCGACGTGTGATATATCAAGTTATCTGCCAAGTTGATTTGTATTCGAGTCGTATTTTTTTATCTGTTAGCATACTCTATTTTTTTTCATGTTTTTTTTTGAGCACCGGTTCTTTGGAGTCTTAACACGATGACTTTTCGTCTGTCTACTAAACCAAGCACTATTATAACAAGGTTTGCCCGGCTCCAGTGAAGGAGGGGTGAAGACGACGGCACGCCTTTAACTCGTGCTAGTGTTTGTAGTCGTTGCTAGGTCATAAACTGGACCCGTTCGGTAGTTTAACCGAAAAAACATGAACCGATGGCCTCACTAGTTTTTTAAGAGACATTGGTTCAAACAACAAAAAATTGCGAAAAATAAGATGTTGCGAAAGGAATTAAACTCATAATCCGCCTAATAGAACTTGAATACGCCATGTGTTATGATTACTTATTGAAATATACATTTGTATATACCTTTTATGTTTATTTTATTCCTTAATGTGCTTAAATTTCAATTAAAAAAATGGTTTTTTATCGCCATCAAAACCGAATGAACCAGTGGTCCGACCAGTAAAGCAGTAAACCAGTAGGCTCACTGGCGTTGATGATGATTAATTTACGGGTGGATTTTCGCAAATTTTTTTTTTGGATTCCCTTAGCAATGCTCATAGGTCACTTTTGTTAAATCCTGATGAAAGCGTGATGCAGTCATGGAAGATCGGCTGTAGCCGAGAAGCCTCATCCCTCATAGTATCCACCACTTGCATATTATTATCGGACTGAACGTACGAATCAGAGTCCAAGTTATCTGCCAAGTTGATTTGTATTCGAGTCGTAGTGAGTCCAACCTGGCCGCCAAGCCAATTTGGATGGGATTTGTTTTGAGCACACAATCTTTTGTCTGTTATACTCTTTTTTTCGGTGTGATATTTCTGGGCTACCGATATTTCCAAATTCATTGATCGTCTCGGATTCCAATCAAACTTCAAAAGGAAGTTGCGGCTACGTTAAAAGGACAACAACTTGGCAACCAAGTCCGTTTTCACAAGGAGGAAAGGAAAAGGAAGAAGAAATCCACCATGGCGACGGAACGGTACTTCTCCGTGGACGTGCTGGCGGACATCCTATGGAGGCTGCCGCCGAGCAGCCGCCGGCGGGCACGTCTCGTCTGCCGGCACTGGCGTGACGTCGTCAACAAGCGCACCACCGAGATGCAGAGCTACACCAAGCCCCTCGTCTGGAAGGACGGCGTCGCCTACGTCATCGATGACCTCTCCTCGGAGTCAACGGGGCTCTGCAAGGAGCTGTGGAGGAAAAAGGTAACCACGGATTGGAGGACAAGGTCAACCACCAACGACGGCCGCCACTCCCATCTGGTTGGCACGTGCAACGGCCTGCTATGTATTTGCAACAACGAGGAGCGGATCGGCGGCTCCATCACAGTGGTCAACCCGGCCACCGGCGAGACGCTTCATGTCCCACCTCTACCTTACGCTCACCCTTTTGTCGAGCATCACTCTATGAAGACATGGCACGCGGCGTACAGCTTCGCGTACCACCCGACCACGGGCAAGTACAAGGTGGTGCACGTCCCGTGCAGCTACAACCCGCTCCTGGACTTCAAAACCGTGCAGGTGCTCACTCTGGGTGAGACGGCGTGGCGGGAGGTGTCGGCCCCAGTCGGCGGGGCGAGGTGCCACGTATCCGCCGGCGTTATCAGCGTCGACGGCATGACGCATTGGGTAAAGGTTGGCAGTGATCCGAGGATCATGTCGTTTGACCTTGATGCCGAGCGTTTCCCCTCTCGTGACACGCCGCTGCCCCGACTCCCCGGCACACATAGCAGCTACCACCTGACAGAGGTGCACGGGAGGTTAGGGTTTGTCATCTTTCCCAACGTGTGGGTTCTAGAGCAAGGGCGGCAGCGGTGGAGCCGACTGTACAGAATCCACGGTGGCATCCCTCGGCCACATTTTGTCTTTGGAGATTGCATCCTTACAAGGCGCGACAGGTTGGGGTTCTACGCACATCGGCCCTATGGCATGGTACAGGTCAAGCACCACGACCATGCGACGCTGGTTGCCAAGATGACAGGCCGCTATGACTATTTTCACCAGGATTGCTACCGGACGTTCGCCTATGTTGAGACCACGGAGCCACTCAGTGTTTACGCGCAAAAATAATTGATCCACAACAAATAGTTGTACGTACTATTTGCTTCCATCTAGACTGGTTTTTTTGTCCTGTAAAAGAAGCATGTCTCTAGTAATGTGTGATTTGGATGCAGGCTGCAGATGTGAATTTCTCAATTCTATATGTGTGTGTTGGTGGCCAAAATTTGTTCTTACTTCATTAGCGGTTCTCATGGTCTAACCGATCAACGAAATAGATAAATGTGGTGAATTGAGGCACAGCCCGGCTGGTTGGATGATGCTGATACGTGTCCTACCTGCGAGATCCTGAGTTCGAGTGCTAGCGCCCGCTCATTGAACTGCTTGAAGGGCGGCGGGGTGCCTAAAGAATGGGCCGCATCAATCTTGGAGCAGGCAACGGCAGCAGAGGAAGTAGAAGCTGCACAAAGAAGCATTCGTCAGAGTTTTCAGAAAAACAAAGGTAAATGACTAATGCATGAATTAGAAAATCAGACAAGCGTGCTAGTATGAGACTGGGTAGATTTTTCGCTACATACCGCCGCGTTTCTGGTTAAATTGTTCCAAATAACTAGCGTTTTCAAATACAACGTACGGTACACAAATTGTAAAGAGTGGTAACATGGTAGTATCACATAAGGTGTGTGGTATCACACTACATATTTTCCTCCATCAGCACTGTATTTCCAAACGAATTCGCCAGCTCTGCCAGTGCTAAGTGTATTTGAATCGAAGCTGGGATGGCCTTTGATGTATGTAATCCAAGTGTTCTGATGCAAAGGCATCGGCCATATATAGTTCTGCGCTCTGCAGTTTTACTGACGAACTCCAGCCAGCCATCTTTCCAGAAAAAGGAGTTCTCTGCCATCACCAATAATGCATCGTGTGTTACAGCGGCAGAAGAAAAAAAAGGTCTCCATTCTGTCTAAAAACTACAGTAGAAAATCTAGCTGGATTCAGCTTGAATATGGCCGTAAAACTGTCTAGTACAATTCTGGACAAGTGCTGCTGTATTCAGCTAAGCGGTTGTTAGTAAGATGGCCACGGTTCTTTAGACTTGAATCGGTTACAGAAACTCGGTCTATATGCATGTTTGACAATATACAGATTAAGGTTCTGCTCTCTCCTTCTCGTCACAGCCTGTTCGTAATTTCATTGATCTCTCCCCTGTATAAATATGTACCAGGTAACATAAGGCTCAGAATCTGGAATCCAAGTTCAAACCCTCTTGAATCTTTATTGGAATGGGTAAATTCACCACCAACAGAATGTGTGGATTGTTAAAATAACTAGTATCATAATAAGCATGCATCATCGAACCCTAACTGAATCCGCACTCGAACCCCTAAGTAACATCTGGCCGAATTACTTTTACCGCTATGCTCTTGTCCCTCGGCCACATCGTGAGACCCGGCTTAAAAAAAAGATCATCATGAGACAATGGAAGAACATCATGCTTCATTATCTAAGATTCGCTATAGTTCAGAGAGAACCACCCTCTGGCCTGAAGCAATATTATGTTTCTGTTTTGTTGGCTGGGAAGAGGATAATAAAGCTGAGAGAAGATACCAGGACTACCATCCAAGATTGGGACAAGTTCTTCAACAACAACAAAAAGAGAGATCGGAATAAGGTATATCAAGAGATGAGATGGTAGGTATGACTTCATCACAGAAACCTGTAAATTTCTTTTTCCTACAACCAAACCATGATGAAAACAATCATCGGAGCAGGTAGATAGTTATGGCATTCTAATGCGACATGCTGGCTTGTGACATGTTGGACTGAGTTAGTCACTGAATTTCACACGCTCACGGGTGAAATACACCAACAAGCACAGAAGGTGCAAAGTAGAGCAGAGTCCTGATAACTGCATTCAGCCACTCAAATAACATAATAACCAGTAGCATGGTAAGGCTGCATATAATGATCCCAGTGAGATATGACAACGGTTTTCACCAGTGTAAATGTATACTGAATCAAGGGACACTCCCAAATCCCAGCAGCAAATATGTTCACCCCTAGGTGCTTGAAGAACAGGCCACAGCAATCTTGGAGCAGGCAACATCAGCAGAGGAGGTAGAAGCTGCACAAGTTGTCAGAGTTGCAGATTATCAGAGAAAGAAAGCTAAATGATCAATGTATGCTTGTTGTTATAAACTGCGCTTTGATTTAGTTGAACCCGGACCACTAAGCACTAACCATCTAACTTTGTAGTGAATTTCCTTACTCTATTTAAGGTGTAAACTCAATGGTATAATTGAAAAATGTAAAATTTCATTCTTCATTACTTGGCTTTTCCTTAGAATATTTCCGCTACTTAGCTGAAGAAGAAACTAACCAGGACCCAAAGAAGCCATCAAACCCAGGACCCAAAGAACCAGGGCTACCCAGAAATCCTGGCCCTCCAGGTGGTACCGGACAGCACCCTCTAGGGCCTCCTCAACCTGGTCCTCCAGGCCTACGTGGATCCATTGTGCCAACAGAAGCTGCTGATGAATACTAATCACAAGCTTCGCAAGAACTCAGCCAGGACACAATCCTTCTTCAGAGAACAAACCAAAGAATTGGTGCAGGAGTTCCTCGAGGTGAAGAATATATAGAAGTACAGTGAGAACTAGTAGCTGTGAATGCAACTGCCATTCCATGGATCACCTGCTACTCTCACTCACTTGTCTATGTTCCAACCACTGCTCTGAATTCACTGCTTAGTCTTGCCTTACAAGGGCATGTTTGAGCATACACACTGCACCAAACAGTTTCAGGTGAAGAGACTTGTCGGTCGCCAGTTCCATATCATAGACTTGTCTGTCGCCAGTTCCATATCATAGACACATATGAACTTACTTCTACATTCTGAAGGAAATGATCAGAGTGACACTCAACTTACTGTCTGTCACACAACAGGCCTGGTGCTGTCCTGTATGAGACATAAACAAGATGTGGGACCTGGGCCATACCATGACAAGCCTTTCTTATGCTCTTTAGTAAAAAAATTGTTTCTTGAACTGAATCTTTAAAATTGTTAGCAGGCAAAGGGAAATAAATAAGAGATCATTCCAAACAATTGCAATGAAAAAATAGAGTCAGGATGCAAGCACAAAAGGATTTTTATAGATTTTCAGGTTGCAGTACCTGTCTCTTCTATAAGAATACTACAAACTCTTCGGAACAAGGCAAAAATAACCATATCTAGTTCTTCTTTTCATTGCGATTAGTCCCCACAAGACCAATTAAACCAGATGCAATAGATTCACGAAGAAAAATAAATTATGACAAATCATTTCACTGAGAAGTTGCCTACTATGATGCAACCATTTAATTTAACTCCTATATGTTGCAGCTCATGAGGATACAGCAGCTAGGCCGCTGAGAAGCACCAGCTCACGCAACATCCGTCAGATGAAAGGTGCAGCGTTCACGGCATATTCTTCCAGCGCCGTGAAGAAGGTATGAGGAACAAGAGTATGTTTCAGTTGAAATCCGCACGCAGATATCTTCTTGCAATCACGATGGAAACTGTCAACCAGTTGGCCGCCAATATCAACATGAAACAGCCACTTGCCAAGACTGAGCAGCAAGAGGATGACACCATCCGTCGACACAACGCTCACTTCCCATTGGCCTTCCCTCCTTCCAAACAGCCCCCTGATTTCTGCGACCGGCAATTCAACTCGGCACTTGTGCTCCCAGATCTCACCTTCGTAGTCTGCTAGCATCCATATATCAACAATCTTCATGGCATCATCATAGCTATATATGCCGAGCTTGCCATCCATCTCAAAGATATATGATTTGGCCGAAACAATTGGAGCATGGATCTGCCGAAACAACTCTACTGTGGTGTCGAAAACAATCACTAGTCCGTTTTTGCCCTGATGTTTCTGCACTGGAGGCCAATGCAAGCAGTCTCGGACAAGAGCAGGTGTGTGGAAGGCCACTGCTGATACTGCTTCCGGCCCCCCAATGTACCTCGGTGCCTGGTCGGAGCCCAACGCGGAGATATAGCAGCCGATTCTGCGTTCAGCCAGCAGATCATGTCTGTCAATCGACAACCAGTTGCACGTCCGGTACAGTAACAGCCGGTACTCGCCGGAAGGGCGGTGTAGGTACATGCCCAATACACTGAATAAGCTGGCGTCCCGCGGCTGCCGGAGGAGAGCACGCTGACGGGTGGCCGGGTTGCAGACCGAGAGGCAGGGGCGGTAAGTCGTGGTACTCGCGGAGATGATGAGGAGGCCGTCGCAGGAGGCTTGTAGAGAGAAGAAATCGCTGTTGTCGTTGTCGAGCTGGGCGAAATGTTGGAGCCGGGCGGCGGCGGGGGCAGCCCGGTGGTCGAAAGTGAGAATGTCTTTGTAGTACCCGTCGGATTTTTTGAATTCGCAGACGATGGGGAGGGAGGGCTGCCGGCCGTGGTGCGCCAGGAGGAAGCCGGGGGCAGATGTGGTGCGGCGCCACGCGCGGCAGACGGCGCGGCAGCGGAGGAGGGATTTGGGTGGAAGGAGGACGAGGACCTCCCAGATGACGATCTCGTCGGGGAGGCCTGGGAGGAGGGCCGCCGCCGCTCCTGCTGTTACGGCGTTCGCCATGGTCGCCGCCGGCGTCCTAGTTCTCGATCCGTTGCAGGAACGAGACGACTTGTGAATTTTTTTATTTTTTATTTAGGGTCGAGACGACTTGTGATTGTGGAGTGGCCTTTGAGGTCGTAGCCTCAAATGGGCTGGGCTTATAGCCCAAAGGGGGATAACTAGATCTTTTCATACAAATAAAATATCTCATAAAAAATGTAATTTTATCATTTTGGAAAGTGAAGACAATGTAAGCTTGATTATCAAAAATCCATGATTTTATTTCAATACTCGGGGACAACGGTTCTGAGAAGAATCTGTGTCCGTGACTGTTGGATGTTAGTGGTGATCGTTGAGGCCGAGGAAGAAAACAAGTAGGATGACACCAACAAGGACAAAATCTACTATGATAAGCACACAATGTTCTAAAAAGACATTAACATCAGAATCACCGATTCTACCAAGGTCATGTTGGTTTGTCAAAAAATACGATCACTCTGGCATGTACATAAATCTATTAAGAAAGCCATTTAATTTGACACAAGTTGCAATTCAACGAATTGTAAGTTATGCTAGTTTTCATCGAGCTATATAGGAGAGTACAGAAAAGGCAAACATAGTAAACTATTGACTATTAAGAAATAAATGGAAAAATAAAGGGTACAAGTACATTCTCACTCAAGAATTGTGTCGTGAGGCAAAACAATATCGCTATGACAATTCAGTGCTAAGAAAACCATCCCTAAATAATATTACTATGAAACCATCAGATAATAATTCAAATAAAGCCAAATCAAGTTTCTAGTCTAATAAAATAGAGACACAAGGCAGGTAAGTGGAAAATTATTTCAAAATAGAGCATAATAAATTGTTGATTTTAGCACCAACATAGCTCGGCCTAATCTAGAAACCCCCAAAAGAAGGGCCTATGTGGAACTCGTTTTATCAAAATTCAAAAACGGCATTTTAGAAATAACATGCAAAATCTCAATTCAGAATACCTTGCATTCTAAACTATACAAAAATGACAAAATCTGCCAAAGTTTGGAGATTGAAAATTTTACATTATTCATTGCATCATATCCATAGTTTTACCCAACCCGTAATATAGTATTTTGCCTTTTTTACCATCTTCTACATCTAAGTTTTTCAGAAAAAGGCCTCATGTAGCCCGAGCTCAGCTCCAAAACATTGCACGCGGGAACATAACTCAAAAGATAAAAAAAAAACCTTTCCACTTTGTTGCCACAAAAAAGAAACGTTCACCGCCAAGCGGCCACATCGCAGCTAGCTAAACTCCCGCTTAAACCCTAAAATCGCTCCACCATCTGTCCCTCGCTCCTCTTGCCACCACGAGTAAAGAAATAGAAAAATACGATTCGTTTCATCACTAGCTACAACAAAAGGAAAGAAAACACAAACACCATAAAAAATTTGATTATTAAGAAGACATCTAGAGAAAAAGGAAAACGTCCATTCTTACTAAGAAATAGTTGGGTGGAAAGTGATGAGAGAACCACCACTTTATCTGTCCATAAATAAGTGACTTGGATTTGCTTATAGATTCTCTTGTATCTAGATATGTTTTCGTGAATAGATACATTCGAATCTAAAGAAATCCAATTTAATTATTTCTAAACAGATAGAGTAGATAATTTCAAATAAAACCAAGACTATTCCCAGTCAAATGAAAACAGAGAGATGACTTACATGTGGCAGATTATACTAGTAGGCAAATGTTTCAAAAGCTGGGCAAAAAAGAGAGTCGTCGATTCTAGCATGAGCACGGTTTTTTTCGCAGGAGTAACCACTTCCCAAGAAAGCAGACGGGTCAGCTAAATCAGACATCATCCGGTGGAACAAAACTCCGAAGATAAAAACCCTCCCCACTTCGCTGCCAGAGAGAAACGGTCACCGCCGAGCGAGCGGCCGCAGCGCAGCTAAACCCCTCAATTAAACCCTAGAATCCCCCACCGCCGCCGCCGCCACCCCGCCCGCGGTTCCTGCCACGCGCGCCCAGCCTCGTCATGGAGGAGGAGCAGGGACGGGAACCCCCCGCACAGGACCCGCCCTCCTCCGGCCCCGGCGGCGGCGGAGAGAAGGGCGCCCCGTGTGAGGAGTGCGGGGAGCAGCCGTGGAAGTACCGGTGCCCCGGCTGCTCCCGCCTCACCTGCAGCCTCCCCTGCGTGCAAGCCCACAAGCGCCGCACCGCCTGCTCCGGCAAGCGCGCCCGCACCGACCCCGTCCCGCTCTCCCAGTTCGACGACAACCAGCTCCTCTCCGGTACCCTCCTCCTCCCCCTCCCCCTCGACCCCCAATCCAATCGCCTCGATCGCTAGCCGTACACCGACTTCTATCCTTATTGACCCTTGTATTGTACCCTCGTCCTGTTTTTCCTGTGTGAAGATTACAACTTGCTGGAGGAGACGAGCCAGGTCAGGGAGTCGGCCCACAGGCTGATTGTCGGCTTCGGCCGCAACTACGGGGGAGGCGACGGAGCCACGCTGCCGTCGTGGCTCTTCTTCCTCCGCAAGGCCGCACAGCGCAGGGGCGTCCGGCTCTTCTTCCTCCCCAGGGGCATGACAAGGAGAGAGCAGAACCAGTCGCGGCACTTTCACAGGTCCTTTGCTTTGATGCCTTTTTCTCTTTGCATTGATCCCGGGATAAGATTGTTGATTGGTGCTTAATCCGTGCCATCGAGATGATATATTACTGAAACTGAAGATACTAAAAGTAAATGGATGCTGTCGAAAAGGGAAAATCGTTCTATCTGTTTGTACCGTTGCTTGTTCCCACCAGAATCCTTTTGAACGTCTCTACTCTCTATGATGGATCCAGGTTCTGTGTCCAATCCCAAATCAAGGATTTATCGCTCTTGATCGGAGTCATAAACTAAACTACCTTTTTCTCAAAGTTATAGAAAACTTCCTTATCTAGTGTTATAGCATTTTGAAAAAAAAATGACACTCCTCTTACACACTTGTTGACTCGCGATTACATATTTCGGAAACCATCTAGTTGACATCAGTATATGATGTGCGAGCTCTACAATTATTGCTGCTCAGAAGTTCAGTGTATTTGCTTTAGAATCCCTTAAATGTGTGGCTCATTCCATAATCATCAAGTGATTATCATTCTGTTTCACCTTTGAGTAACTTCCCGTTAGGCGCTTGGAACCGCACTGATAAGTTTTCCACTGAAGTTAATCCTTCTTTTCGAGGTAATACCACAGCCACTGTCAAAATGTAGATGCTACAGCATGCTGAGAATCAATACGATGTCTCACTTTGTTTGTAATCTGCGTCAATCTTTGTAAGCATCCTAATCCTACCCTCTGTCATACTACGTATCCTAAGCCGAGAAGCTGAAAGGCCTAGTTGAGATGATTGGAGGGATCGCTGCCCCTCTTCAGACAGGAGAAGAGGCGGAGAAAAGAAAGAGGCTAGCAGGCCCTACTGATAAAGACAGATAGATTTGAGTGAACTTCACCAGTAGTATCAGCACCCCTCCTTACCCTGCATCATATGAAAGGAGCTTTACATGTAAAATCTCTCTTTGCAGAAAGGACATTATATGCTGGACACTCGAGTGGAGGTTTAATTCAACAGATATTATCCTAACTGACCACCAGTAAGTTTTCTAATCTATTAGCATGGAGTGTCTCCTGTTTTTCTAATCTATATCAGCATTCCTTGGTTAGTTTAGCACCGTTTCAAGATGCCAGAATATATATGTCGAAGTAGAACTATTTAAAATTTCTTAATTAGTTGCTCTGCATGTTATGTAGATGATCTGTATATCAGTCTCAAACTTGTTATCTCACATATTTGCTGTAAGTAGTTACTTTGAGCCACACATAAATGGTCGATCTCCATTTCCATTCATACTCATTATGCCTTATTTTCCAGGATAGATGAGCATGCAACCTTGCTCTCTTTATTGGAAAAACATCTGAGTCCTACGCCTTTGAAGGACCAGCTTACACCATATCGCAATGCCGAATTGCGTGATTTGAAACTGTTCATTCAAAAGTCTGCCAAGGTATTGTAGTCAAGTTACCATGTGTCTTCCATGGGTATTGATATTTTTCTATAAGTTTGCATTAAACAACTTCCTTTTAACTTGCTGTAGGATTCAAAGTCACCATACCGTCAACTCAACATAGAAGAGCCCTTGCGCACCCAACTGAGGGGCACTCTTATTGTCGAGTACCCAACTATTAATGTCTTTCTGCCATCAGATACTTGTGAGTTTGAAGTCGAGAAGCCTATAAACAAGATTAGAAATGAACAGCCCCCTGGCAGCTCAAATGATAGCCCTCCTATAGAAGGCACTGAGTTTCAGGAGGAAGAAATAGAGGAAGGTGAAATGGTACCAGAGACACAGGTTATAGATCTCAAGGATTGTGGACCTTCACGCACCACTAATCTTTCTCCACTGACGGTTACTAGTGGATCTAAGGTAGATAGCAAAAAGAGAGATTCTTCGGTGCTTTCATATATCCGCTGTCTGGGATTAGATGGTCAGCAGGGAAAACTTAATCAACATAGCAAGATTGCACCGAGGACGCCTTCTGGGAGTACAGAGACTAAATCTTGCATGAAAGTCTATCCGCTGGACTCGGAGGAAAGTTTTGAAGTTATTGACCTCAAGGACCATGCAACTTCACATCCTGCCAATATTTGTCTAACCAAAGTCATGAATTGCAAGCCAGATTCTGCAGTCCTGTGTCCCGTCAGCATTCTAACATCTGATGGCTTGAGTGGTCCCCATGACGAATATTATCAAGAGAACAAGCTGACACCTAATACAACTCCGGAAGCTCTGAAAAAGAGATCTCTCGTGAAAGTTTATCCGCTGGACATGGACACCGAGGACACCCAGGGGCTGGTCCCAGAGGCGCCCAACCAGGAGTTTGAGCTGGATGTGAGAGATACCTGCGAAGACCTGTTTTGGGGCATGGATCCTGACGATTTCATGAACTTTGATCTCGAGATAATGGATGAAGAATCGTTCGAAATTAGGTCCCCGTTCAAAATCTGGGATGACTTGGAGGAAGGGGAGATTCCTTGAAGAAGCTGGTGCTTGCTTGGAACCCATGCGAGACCTTGGAATTTTGTTCAAGCCTCGCAGCGATCCTGTGGAAGCCAAGTAGGTTTTCCCTTCAGAAACATGCTGGAGTATTTCTGGAGCACTCCCATGTAGTATTATCATGTGCTAGCACCACTTGAGAGTTTTCAGGTGCTATTATTCTTTTCTTCTTTTAGTTCCGTTGTAGTAGCGGCATGGAGGTGTCCTTCAAGTGTAGCTTGTTTGCTCCCAGCCGCAGAAATTTTGGGGTTGTGACTGTCTGCAAGGCTTGTAAGCTGTTGTTGCTATGAAGCAAACCATGATGAACTGAAGCCAGTGGGCAATACCAGAGTTGTATGTAAAATGTCAAACTTGCAAAAGACTGTGATGTAGGAACACATCCATCTGTTGCTGATCACAGATTTATTTTATACATGTGGTTACCATTGCTGAACCTGCAGCGTCATAGTCCTAACTGAAACATGTTCAGGGAACTTTGGTCTCTGTCTTTCCCTCGGTGCTGGCATTATATGATCCTTCACCGCTTTCTTCAGAACTATGTTTCTGTTCGAATTCGTGATTTCATTTCACAATGGTTTGACATTAGATTTATTTTCTGAGTCAGAAAAATTACGGTACAGGCGAATCAAGCGTGTGCCTGGCTGCAGAACGGTTTGTGAGACTACACAGTGGGGCCAGCCAGCTTCTAGGACAGACGAGTTTAATTTTTTTACTCTCCTTAAAATAGATGTCTCATAAAATTTAAATAAATCTATATATAAATACTGCCTAGATTTATTTAAATTTTGATAAATCTGTCTAGATTTATTTAAATTTTGATAAATCTGCGACGTCTATTTTGAGATGGATGGAGTATATAAAATATGAAACTTTTCTGAAATATAGTTTAAAGAAATTCGTCAAAAATACTTTTTTGACAAAAAAAAGAAAGAAAAAGTGTGTGAATACCTTTTACAAAAGGAAGGGCTAGGACTAGCCGACTAGGAGGACACTTGAGTCGCACATCGACGGAACCAAAATTCTACCACGCGACCCCGGCTCGGCGAATCTCGACACCCCGTAGCACTCCCATGGCGGCGGCGGAGGGCGGCAGCGGCGGCGGGAAGGTGTCGTTCAAGGTGATCCTCACCTCCGACCCCAAGCTCCCCTTCAAAGTGTGAGTACCGCCGCTCCTCGCCCCCTTCTCGGATCAGATCTCGTCCCGCGGTTTGCCGCTACGGCGCAAGCGGCTGTTCGTCGTCCTGATCCGTGTTGCTCTGTGGCTTCGCAGGTTCAGCGTCCCGGAGGCGGCGCCCTTCACCGCGGTGCTCAAGTTCGCCGCCGAGGAGTTCAAGGTCCCGCCCCAGACCAGCGCCATCATCACCAATGGTACGCCCCTCCATCCACCCCACGCCGCGAACTCTCTCGTGGGGACGTCTGTAGTTTTCATCGGGATGTGGGCTTGATTACTGTTATGCGATTTAGGTGGTCCTGTTGAGAAGATTTGCTGCGTCGCGAGGGTCTGTCGGATTATAAGTTTGCTGGGGAGCGATAGTTTCTAACTTTCCTGCGCCGTTCAGCGGGTTTTATCCCCGTGTTGGAATGATTAATTGCATGGAAATATAGGTGTACTGTAGGTAAGATTATGCCTCTGAATTGGAACAAAAATTATGCTCTTCTATGTATTGTTGACGTAGATGAGGATGGGAAATGTTCAGGTGCCTACCAAACATTACATGTCTATGCTCTGAAAGGTGGCTGATCTATTGGTACTGTGGCAAGCTGATTTGGGGATTCTAAGGGTGACTTGGTGCTTTCTCAGGATGACTTGTACTGTTTCCGAGACATGGATGATGTGAATAGAATAGCAATACTTGTAGTCTTTATTTTGCTTTCCGGGAATGAGGTTTTTCAATCATATCATGATCTTTTGTCCTTATGGCATGGGATGACTGGTGTTGATCTGTACCGTTTGAGCATTTTCATCTCGACATGGACACAACATATTATCCGACTCTCAGTGCTTGATTGATAATAGCATATCACATAACCTTGCTATTTTTATGATGTATAGTGATTTGGAATGTGGAACTTCAGTTCTTGGGTTTTCCTATCTTGGTGAATTCTTAAACGATAATCTCATTGACTGGCATAATATTTTAGCACATCAAAGATGTGATTCCAGATTAGCATGTGGGCAAGTATTCATTCATGCCTGTTTGTTACTTTTAATGCAACTGACATTTGATTATGAACTATCAATCTTGTGACAACCTTGAACCTTCAAATGGTTTGGCTTGCATCAGCAGAATTGATGGTCCATTATTGTTTTGCTTGGTCATTGAGATACTCAATGTTCTTACTTGAGATAACACCCCATTTTCCGCCTTTGCAGATGGAGTAGGCATCAACCCACAACAAAGTGCAGGTACCTATTCTAGATACTCACGCTTAAATATTGTTTCAGATCTGTGTTCTTTTCAAGATTTCCTGACATGTAGTGATGTTCTGTTAGCTGCAAGAACTCGAGAAGTTCATTATGATATTTCTGAAATGCTATTTTGTTTGATGGAAGAATTTGAGTTACTGGACAAGGATAGTTGTCTAGGGTTATAGAACATTAGTTGGACTGTTTGAGGCCACTGTTTTTTATTTTTGTCTTAATATTATGAACCATTGGATTTGTGCTGGGTGAAAGCTACCTGTGTAGTAAGGAGTAGATGATTACCATGAGATTGGTGATGCACAAAGCAAGCAAAACATGCATCAAATGACTTCCATAAATTGTACATCTGATTTCGAGACCATATTCCATATAATGCATGTCGTTCTGTTTATGTATACTTGATAATATGTCCTTATTCTGAAACATAGGTCCCAGTAACATAAGATATACAGTACATCTCCTTTAGCTTCATTTATTTTCTTTAAGCCACCCTCTTTAAGTTTGCAAACGGTATGCTTTACATTATGAACTTAGTCTAGCCAAAATGTCACGTAGTTATTTCGCCATCGTTGATCTTCATGTCTGCTGATGCGAACTGCTGCTGCTGATCTGTTTCCAGGCAACGTGTTCTTGAAGCACGGCTCGGAGCTGCGTCTCATTCCCCGTGACAGAGTCGGGGCGTTGGCGATACCCGCTTTCTAATTGCTGTTACAGTCCAACAGTGAAGAAACCTATATAAGAAAAAATAAAATCGGTGCTTGATCCTTGCTTGTACAATGTGGCAGCTTGTGATGATAATTTGTCATGAACAACCAATGACTGGTTGATAAATAGTTTTTACCAACAGCGTCATGTGTGCCTTGTTGACTTGTCTGTGGTATCTGATGTTCCTGGCCTGGTTCGAAACTCTACCCCGTTGAGGTGCTTTGGTTGGGGTGGCAGATGATTTAGTCGTGCACATGATTTTTAATGGAATGCACGGACTCGTAAAGTTCAAAAAGAAGCTTTTTTTTTCGGATTTTACGATGCCCTGACGTGAAGTGTTTAGTCCCTCAGCGCGGACGCAAACACAAGCTGCAACACAAACACTGTGACGCTAAATATAAGATGTTTTAGGTTAGTGAAACTAATGTATCTAGACATCTTTTAATATATAGGTTTAAATGAGTATATACACTAAAAGGTGTCTAGATATATTTCCTTCATAAATCTAAAACATTTTATATTTCTAATCGGAGGGAGTATATCGTTTTCCTCCAAATTTTGCCGCACCTTTGCATGTCCATCGTGTGGCAGGGGAGGCGTCGCGACACAGTGCCTTAATTGGAATGTTGGCTCTCTATGGATGTTCTTTTTTTAGTAAAAAAACTAGGCTCCTTGAAGCCCCGGAGTGCAAAATGCACATCGCATCATATTGATCATAGGCTATTTTTTTTAAATAATACATTTTTTATTAAATTTCACAAATAATACACAAAACGGCAAGTTGCAAATCTGACGGTCGGTCGGCCGTTCGACAGACGACCGACTCGGTTCGTCTTTTGAAAAGACGACACACTGTTTCGTCTTTTGGGAGAACAACGGCCCAGATGATCGGCTGTTGGAAAGACGAACGTACTGTTCGTCTGTTGAAAAGACGAAGGGTGCATTGATCATGCAAGGTTGCATTGATCGGCAGGTTTCAAATAAGTTTTAGGTTGTTTTAGGTTTCGGACTATTGTTTCGTGCCGTTTATCCCGCCGTCACTTCCTGCCAATTTTTCTCGCCACTCCTTCCCGCCGATTTTCCCGCCAGTCCTTCCCGCCCTTCTTTCCCGCCAGTCCTTCCCGCCCTTTTTTCCCGCCTATTCTGTTCGGTGCCTCTATAAATGCGGGCAACGAGATGTATCTTTTCACCCAGTTCATCTCTTCCTCCTCTTACTCTGTAATTAATCTCCCTCCTCTCCTCTTGCTCTCGCATTTTCCTCCACTCCTCTCCACTATGAACGACGCGTTTCCCTGGCCGCTAGATATGTCCATTGGGCTTCTCCAAATAGCGAGAAGTGTTATGATAGGCGATGAACCAGCCCACTGGGAGACATTGGTAACGAACCATGATGCTCTCGTTATGCTTGGTAAGTCACTTCATCGGAGAGGGTGGAAACTGAAGACCCCAAATCAGGTACGAGCAGAGCTTCTCAGGATCCAGGCAAGGTGGGACAAGCTCACCTTCAAGAGTGAAGCTCGCATGATGGAGCGGGCTGATGCACCTTGGTCCTGGATAGAAGAGAGCGAATATGAGGATGATATCTTCATGCCGCCACCCGTTGGAAGCAAGGCAAGAGCTGAGTGGGACAAGAGGCAGGAGAAGAAGAAAGCACATGCCAAGAAGAGTCAAGCTGACATGACGGAGCAGGTTGTGGCACCTAGGGCCTGGATAGAAGAGAGCGAAGATGATGATGATATCTTCATGCCGCCACCCGTTGGAAGCAAGGCGAGAGCTGAGTGGGACAAGAGGCAGGAGAAGAAGAAAGCGCAGGCCAAGAAGAGCAAGTGCGAGGGATCGTCAAAGGGAAAGGGCGAGGCATCATCGAAGGGAAAGGGAAAGGCATCATGTTAGGGATAGATAGTACTCTTATTTATGTACCGCAAGTTATGTTGAACTGTGTTGCAAGCTATGTTGAGTAGTTTGTCGAATAAAATCATGAAATAATAGAATGATGTCTCATACATAGATAGATAAATGTCTGATACATAAGTAGATATATGTCTCATACATAGATAGATAAATGCCTGATATATAAGTAGATATCACTGGTCTCGACGACGAGGTGGCGGAGGCCTCGGTGTACTCCATCCATATCTGTGAGGTGGCATCACATCACGGCGAGGTGCAGTTGACCCTTCACCTTGATCCTATGTATCATGTGTGGGGATAGGTGGTGGAGTACCTGGCTGATACTGGCCAAACCAGTCTACCTGCTCGTGCTGTGTCTGCTGATCATGGTCGTCAGTACTGTCCCATGTAACGGAGTCTCCTGCTAGTGTACAAGAAATTAAGTACTGAACAATGTCATACTGCATCTAACAATAGTAGGAAGGGACACGCTTACCATGAGGATGAGATTGTGGTCGATAAGCGAAGTCCATGTAGGGGATCGGCTGCTGATGCTGCCATTGTTTGAAAGTAATCTGGTTCTGCTGCAACTGGTCGATATTAAACTGTGATTGCTGCCACGGGTCAGAAGTAAACTGTGATTGCTGCCATCCCGAGCCTCTAGCCTGGTCTGGAGGTGGTGCTCTCGGCGGTGCCTGCTGTGAGAGTCGTGGACGAGGCCCGTGGCGGAGTGGTGGAGAAATATGCTCCTCGTGCCATCCCGAGCCTTCAGCATGGTCTGGAGAAGGTGGCTGCTTCATGGATCGACGTGGGGCGCGCTCCTCCACCGAGTGACGCGGTGGGCGCTGGTGCGTGGATCGACGTGGGGCGCGCTCCTCCACCGAGTGACGCGGTGGGCATTGTGCTTCTCGGTGTTGAACGACGTCTGAGACGCTGGTGCACGTGATGGCCGCGTAGATACGCCGCAAATTCTCCTCGACCCGCCGGGCAAAGGACTAAGCCTGCTGACGGGGCACAAGAGGAACGGTCGAAAGCGATCGTCTGTACTGAGCCATCTCAGTCTGTAGCTCCCACGTTATATCGGCCTGCATTTGTCTCATAGTTAGGTATGCACTACATAGGCACTCATGTTGATTATGCTCTAAATAAAGTACTTACCGCTGACTGTCTGGACTCCAGTGTTGACTGGCTAGGGTATATCTCATCGTCATGTGCGTGTGGAATGGGACGTAGCCGTGTCATCGACATGTACCTCTGTAAGTATCCGTGGAATAGCTCCATATCAAACGGGCCAGCGTGCCACACTTGTGTTGGTGCATTCTGCCACTCGTTGACGTAAATCCCCACCCGTTGGAGCCATTGAGTGGCGGTCTTGCTAGTTTTCCGAGAGTACCTGTCATTAGAATTTGTTAGACCATCATTAAAGAACATAGATGAAGTATAAGCGCATTCCTTATGTACATATATTTACTTACGCGTGCACGACATCTGGAAGGGGAACATCCGGACGCGGGGGATCTACCATCTGGCAAAGACCGAACTGCCGCATGACCCTCTGTTGAGACATCTCCTCAACTTGGCAATCAAAGATGATCTTCGATTTAGTCAGCCAATACTCTCGATCTCTAGTGCACATAATAGATAACCCGCCGGGATATCGTGCGTGTCGTGTCTGCAGGGTGTACGGCTCCCAAATCACGACATCCTCTTTCAGTGTGTCGAACTGCTCGTTGAACGATGGATAGCATCTAACGACTTGCTCTCCCGCGAAATGACACTGCATGACAAAATAGTTGTTAGTAACTTTCATATTGTAGTACCAGAAGTGCAATTTATTAAGACATTACACTGACCTTGCGACGGGTCCAGTGAGTGCCAAATGTAGGCAAGTCAATTTGCTCTTCGTCGAACAGCAGGTCAGAGTGGTAGATAATTGTTTCATGTTCCTGGTTGCCGACTATTTGGTTGACACTTACTTCTGGACGGCCGATAGGGAACCTCTCCCATGACCACAGTTGCAGCAGTAATGGGCATCCTAGCAAGACATAACTGTCCTTGGTTAACTGGCAAGCATTGCACATACCTCGGTACGTAGCTGCTAAGACAGCTGAACCGCATACATTCGGTGTATCTCTCACAATTGCTATCTTCAGCTGCCTGAAAAACCATACCCAATTCTCGGTGTTCTCGCTCTCCACGAAAGCAAAAGCAAGTGTAACAACTTGATTGTTTCCATCTTGACCTATGGCAGTCAATATCTGACCCCTATACTTGCCAGTGAGAAATATACCATCCACACAGATGACTGGTCGACAGTGAGTGAAAGCTTCTATGCATATAGCAAATGAGAAGAACACTCGATGAAGTACCCTCAAATTAGGTTCCTGTGGCAATGTAAAGTGTTGGATGTCCACGTAGGTGCCTGGATTCCTAGCCTGCAGTGTCTGGAGCATCCTAACAACACAGTCATACCCATCTCGAAACGAACCAAACCTTGCCTCCAGTGCCCTTTGCTTAGTCCTCCAAGCCTTCCCGTATGAAATATTGTAGCGGAATCTGACAGAAACTTTGTGAATGATAGCATTCACCCCCATGGCTTTGCCCTCCACTATCTCTGTGTACAACAGTCTAGCCAGGAGGGTTGACGTGAGGTTATGATGGTCCTGAAGGACACTTTTAAGTGTGCATGTGTGCATCACAACATCGGTGATCTTCCAGTTTGTGTCATACCTAGGGACATGGGCATGCACCCTTGCAGGACATCGAGCTTCCTCGCAAATCAATGTCAAATATTGTTGTGATGACACCTTCGTTTTCAAGACCCGTTGCATGGACATTGACCACTCAACAATTGCTTCCTGCAGATGTCTCTTGCTAGGATATAATGCACCCAGAGAGATGTTGTTCGCGTGATAATGCCACGCCGAATCATGCCCATCGTTCACAGTCATTGCTGGTGTGTTGTCATTATTCCATGATGCCGGAATAGGTTGGCCGATCTCTTCTTGATCAGACTTGCCAGAATCAGCAGCCGTATCACTGTTGCCTTCTGAGTCTTCGGCTTCCATTTGATGTTGCAACAAACCATCATATATCTCGTCCTCATCAGCTTCGCCACTGAATATGTCTTCCCCTAATCCTTCACCATCGTCCTCTGATACATAACCATCACCCCCGGTGTGTGCATAGCTACTGTGACCTGATTCATAACCGCCGCCACCCTCTTGGCCCTGACTACTCTAGCCATGATCATAACTACCTCCAGCATGACCGGTCTGACTACTCTGGCCATGATAATGTTGGAATTTTTGCCTAAAATAGGCCCAGCCCATTTATTATATGCCAATAAATTCCTAAAATCCTAGAGGCCCATTTGTCCCATTCATGCAAGGCAAGAGCTAGGACAAATGTTTAGTCCCACATTGCTAGTTGAGTGAAAGTTGGCCCAGCTTATAAGGTGAGCTCTCCTACCACTTGGTAAAAGGATGAGAAGGAGAAGGAGAGAGTTCCACACGCGCGCTCCTCCTCCTCGCCTCGCCACGTCACGACGCGCGCGCGCGCCGCGGGTTGCGGGAATCTCGCCGAGCCGAGCTTTATTTTGCCACACATGAATGGTATATGAACAGATGTACAAAAGCTGAAACGTTTGCTTTGAGTGGACTTTTAATACGAATTGAGTGGAGGCTATCCGGTGGGTTGCCGCCTGTTTGCTTCATCTTCCGTCCATTCGTTTCATCTTCTGCGCAGTCTGTCTACCTTCCCCTCTGTGCCTATAAGAGAGAGAGGTCGCGCCTCCTCTCAGTTACACTGCCACACATCCTTTGCGCCTCCAGTTCCAGAGCACTGCGCTACCTAGATCTTTCCCATCCCGTCTTGCGGCGTGCACCGCGAGCCGGGACAGTAGGCCTCCGAGACCCCGCTGCTTCGAGTCCTGTACGGGAGAAGGGCGATAAGGTTTTTGGGGAGCGCTATCAGCGCGACTACTGGCTTCGTCATGGACTCCCTCACAGATAGCGATTGCGACGAGGACTTCTTCCCCTACATCAGCACCCTCTTCCTCGACGACATGAACAACGATGGTTCCAATGCCGGTGGTTCCTCTTCTGCTACTGCCGTGTATATCTTCTGTCTCAATCTTGTTCTGATCATATCCAAAGTTTTATGCCTTGCAGTTTGTTTGGTTATATGTCTTAATATGTATTCGCTATTTCACATGATTAGTATATTGCCTATTATTCTAATCATGTTTTATCTAGCGTTTATTATGGATAATTCGCTTGGTAAATTGCTCTATTTTTCAACAATCCAAAAACCTTATCTCAGGCAATTTGCCCCAAGTGGCTTTGTTGCTTCTATGAAGCCACCTATGTTTGAAGGTGTGAATTACAAACGATGGCGTGCGAGAACAGTGCTCTGGTTTCAGACCATGAGCTGCTATAACGCCATCTATGGCGCACCTGAGGGGAACTTAATCCCGCTCAGGAAGAGGCGTTCCAAAAACTTGATACCACTTTCAAGGCTGCCTTGATCAGCATCCTTGGCGACAATATTGTCGATTCATATCTGTCATTTAGCAATGGCAAAGATATGTGGGATGCGCTCGAGAGAAAATTTGGAGTCTCCGATGCTGGCAGTGAACTGTATGTCATGGAACAATTCTATGACTATAAGATGGTTGATGACCGTTCCATTGTGGAGCAGGCTCATGAGATACAGTCACTTGCCAGGGAGCTTGAGCACTTCACTTGTGTGTTACCGGACAAGTTTTTTGCTACTTCTCTGAAGCACAAGAGACAAGAGTTTTCCGTGACGGATCTCATTGGGACTCTTGATGTGGAAGAGAAGGCGAGAGCAAAAGACACACGTGCTCGAGGTACCGAGGGAGGTTCTAATGCCAATCTGGTACAGAAAAGGAACTTCCAGCCTCACAAGTTCAATGCTCTATTTTTCAACAATCCAAAAACCTTATCTCAGGCAATTTTCCCCAAGTGGCTTTGTTGCTTCTATGAAGCCACCTGTGTTTGAAGGTGTGAATTACAAACGATGGCGTGCGAGAGCAGTGCTCTGGTTTCAGACCATGAGCTGCTATAACGCCATCTATGGCGCACCTGAGGGGGAACTTAATCCCGCTCAGGAAGAGGCGTTCCAAAAACTTGATACCACTTTCAAGGCTGCCTTGATCAGCATCCTTGGCGACAATATTGTCGATTCATATCTGTCATTTAGCAATGGCAAAGATATGTGGGATGCGCTCGAGAGAAAATTTGGAGTCTCCGATGCTGGCAGTGAACTGTATGTCATGGAACAATTCTATGACTATAAGATGGTTGATGACCGTTCCATTGTGGAGCAGGCTCATGAGATACAGTCACTTGCCAGGGAGCTTGAGCACTTCACTTGTGTGTTACCGGACAAGTTTTTTTGCTACTTCTCTGAAGCACAAGAGACAAGAGTTTTCCGTGACGGATCTCATTGGGACTCTTGATGTGGAAGAGAAGGCGAGAGAAAAAGACACACGTGCTCGAGGTACCGAGGGAGGTTCTAATGCCAATCTGGTACAGAAAAGGAACTTCCAGCCTCACAAGTTCAATGCTCTATTTTTCAACAATCCAAAAACCTTATCTCAGGCAATTTCCCCAAGTGGCTTTGTTGCTTCTATGAAGCCACCTGTGTTTGAAGGTGTGAATTACAAACGATGGCGTGCGAGAGCAGTGCTCTGGTTTCAGACCATGAGCTGCTATAACGCCATCTATGGCGCACCTGAGGTGGAACTTAATACCGCTCAGGAAGAGGCGTTCCAAAAACTTGATACCACTTTCAAGGTTGCCTTGATCAGCATCCTTGGCGACAATATTGTCGATTCATATCTGTCATTTAGCAATGGCAAAGATATGTGGGATGCGCTCGAGAGAAAATTTGGAGTCTCCGATGCTGGCAGTGAACTGTATGTCATGGAACAATTCTATGACTATAAGATGGTTGATGACCGTTCCATTGTGGAGCAGGCTCATGAGATACAGTCACTTGCCAGGGAGCTTGAGCACTTCACTTGTGTGTTACCAGACAAGTTTTTTGCTACTTCTCTGAAGCACAAGAGACAAGAGTTTTCCGTGATGGATCTCATTGGGACTCTTGATGTGGAAGAGAAGGCGAGAGCAAAAGACACACGTGCTCGAGGTACCGAGGGAGGTTCTAATGCCAATCTGGTACAGAAAAGGAACTTCCAGCCTCACAAGTTCAATGCTCTATTTTTCAACAATCCAAAAACCTTATCTTAGGCAATTTGCCCCAAGTGGCTTTGTTGCTTCTATGAAGCCACCTGTGTTTGAAGGTGTGAATTACAAACGATGGCGTGCGAGAGCAGTGCTCTGGTTTCAGACCATGAGCTGCTATAACGCCATCTATGGCGCACCTGAGGGGGAACTTAATCCCGCTCAGGAAGAGGCGTTCCAAAAACTTGATACCACTTTCAAGGCTGCCTTGATCAACATCCTTGGCGACAATATTGTCGATTCATATCTGTCATTTAGCAATGGCAAAGATATGTTGGATGCGCTCGAGAGAAAATTTGGAGTCTCCGATGCTGGCAGTGAACTGTATGTCATGGAACAATTCTATGACTATAAGATGGTTGATGACCGTTCCATTGTGGAGCAGGCTCATGAGATACAGTCACTTGCCAGGGAGCTTGAGCACTTCACTTGTGTGTTACCGGACAAGTTTTTTGCTACTTCTCTGAAGCACAAGAGACAAGAGTTTTCCGTGACGAATCTCATTGGGACTCTTGATGTGGAAGAGAAGGCGAGAGCAAAAGACACACGTGCTCGAGGTACCGAGGGAGGTTCTAATGCCAATCTGGTACAGAAAAGGAACTTCCAGCCTCACAAGTTCAATGCTCTATTTTTCAACAATCCAAAAACCTTATCTCAGGCAATTTGCCCCAAGTGGCTTTGTTGCTTCTATGAAGCCACCTGTGTTTGAAGGTGTGAATTACAAACGATGGCGTGCGAGAGCAGTGCTCTGGTTTTAGACCATGAGCTTCTATAACGCCATCTATGGCGCACCTGAGGGGGAACTTAATCCCGCTCAGGAAGAGGCGTTCCAAAAACTTGATACCACTTTCAAGGCTGCCTTGATCAGCATCCTTGGCGACAATATTGTCGATTCATATCTGTCATTTAGCAATGGCAAAGATATGTGGGATGCACTCGAGAGAAAATTTGGAGTCTCCGATGCTGGCAGTGAACTGTATGTCATGGAACAATTCTATGACTATAAGATGGTTGATGACCGTTCCATTGTGGAGCAGGCTCATGAGATACAGTCACTTGCCAGGGAGCTTGAGCACTTCACTTGTGTGTTACCGGACAAGTTTTTTGCTACTTCTCTGAAGCACAAGAGACAAGAGTTTTCCGTGACGGATCTCATTGGGACTCTTGATGTGGAAGAGAAGGCGAGAGCAAAAGACACACGTGCTCGAGGTACCGAGGGAGGTTCTAATGCCAATCTGGTACAGAAAAGGAACTTCCAGCCTCACAAGTTCAATGCTCTATTTTTCAACAATCCAAAAACCTTATCTCAGGCAATTTTCCCCAAGTGGCTTTGTTGCTTCTATGAAGCCACCTGTGTTTGAAGGTGTGAATTACAAACGATGGCGTGCGAGAGCAGTGCTCTGGTTTCAGACCATGAGCTGCTATAACGCCATCTATGGCGCACCTGAGGGGGAACTTAATCCCGCTCAGGAAGAGGCGTTCCAAAAACTTGATACCACTTTCAAGGCTGCCTTGATCAGCATCCTTGGCGACAATATTGTCGATTCATATCTGTCATTTAGCAATGGCAAAGATATGTGGGATGCGCTCGAGAGAAAATTTGGAGTCTCCGATGCTGGCAGTGAACTGTATGTCATGGAACAATTCTATGACTATAAGATGGTTGATGACCGTTCCATTGTGGAGCAGGCTCATGAGATACAGTCACTTGCCAGGGAGCTTGAGCACTTCACTTGTGTGTTACCGGACAAGTTTTTTTGCTACTTCTCTGAAGCACAAGAGACAAGAGTTTTCCGTGACGGATCTCATTGGGACTCTTGATGTGGAAGAGAAGGCGAGAGAAAAAGACACACGTGCTCGAGGTACCGAGGGAGGTTCTAATGCCAATCTGGTACAGAAAAGGAACTTCCAGCCTCACAAGTTCAATGCTCTATTTTTCAACAATCCAAAAACCTTATCTCAGGCAATTTCCCCAAGTGGCTTTGTTGCTTATATGAAGCCACCTGTGTTTGAAGGTGTGAATTACAAACGATGGCGTGCGAGAGCAGTGCTCTGGTTTCAGACCATGAGATGCTATAACGCCATCTATGGCGCACCTGAGGGGGAACTTAATCCCGCTCAGGAAGAGGCGTTCCAAAAACTTGATACCACTTTCAAGGTTGCCTTGATCAGCATCCTTGGCGACAATATTGTCGATTCATATCTGTCATTTAGCAATGGCAAAGATATGTGGGATGCGCTCGAGAGAAAATTTGGAGTCTCCGATGCTGGCAGTGAACTGTATGTCATGGAACAATTCTATGACTATAAGATGGTTGATGACCGTTCCATTGTGGAGCAGGCTCATGAGATACAGTCACTTGCCAGGGAGCTTGAGCACTTTACTTGTGTGTTACCAGACAAGTTTTTTGCTACTTCTCTGAAGCACAAGAGACAAGAGTTTTCCGTGATGGATCTCATTGGGACTCTTGATGTGGAAGAGAAGGCGAGAGCAAAAGACACACGTGCTCGAGGTACCGAGGGAGGTTCTAATGCCAATCTGGTACAGAAAAGGAACTTCCAGCCTCACAAGTTCAATGCTCTATTTTTCAACAATCCAAAAACCTTATCTTAGGCAATTTGCCCCAAGTGGCTTTGTTGCTTCTATGAAGCCACCTGTGTTTGAAGGTGTGAATTACAAACGATGGCGTGCGAGAGCAGTGCTCTGGTTTCAGACCATGAGCTGCTATAACGCCATCTATGGCGCACCTGAGGGGGAACTTAATCCCGCTCAGGAAGAGGCGTTCCAAAAACTTGATACCACTTTCAAGGCTGCCTTGATCAACATCCTTGGCGACAATATTGTCGATTCATATCTGTCATTTAGCAATGGCAAAGATATGTGGGATGCGCTCGAGAGAAAATTTGGAGTCTCCGATGCTGGCAGTGAACTGTATGTCATGGAACAATTCTATGACTATAAGATGGTTGATGACCGTTCCATTGTGGAGCAGGCTCATGAGATACAGTCACTTGCCAGGGAGCTTGAGCACTTCACTTGTGTGTTACCGGACAAGTTTTTTGCTACTTCTCTGAAGCACAAGAGACAAGAGTTTTCCGTGACGAATCTCATTGGGACTCTTGATGTGGAAGAGAAGGCGAGAGCAAAAGACACACGTGCTCGAGGTACCGAGGGAGGTTCTAATGCCAATCTGGTACAGAAAAGGAACTTCCAGCCTCACAAGTTCAATGCTCTATTTTTCAACAATCCAAAAACCTTATCTCAGGCAATTTGCCCCAAGTGGCTTTGTTGCTTCTATGAAGCCACCTGTGTTTGAAGGTGTGAATTACAAACGATGGCGTGCGAGAGCAGTGCTCTGGTTTCAGACCATGAGCTGCTATAACGCCATCTATGGCGCACCTGAGGGGGAACTTAATCCCGCTCAGGAAGAGGCGTTCCAAAAACTTGATACCACTTTCAAGGCTGCCTTGATCAGCATCCTTGGCGACAATATTGTCGATTCATATCTGTCATTTAGCAATGGCAAAGATATGTGGGATGCACTCGAGAGAAAATTTGGAGTCTCCGATGCTGGCAGTGAACTGTATGTCATGGAACAATTCTATGACTATAAGATGGTTGATGACCGTTCCATTGTGGAGAAGGCTCATGAGATACAGTCACTTGCCAGGGAGCTTGAGCACTTCACTTGTGTGTTACCGGACAAGTTTTTTGCTACTTCTCTAAAGCACAAGAGACAAGAGTTTTCCGTGACGGATCTCATTGGGACTCTTGATGTGGAAGAGAAGGCGAGAGCAAAAGACACACGTGCTCGACGTACCGAGGGAGGTTCTAATGCCAATCTGGTACAGAAAAGGAACTTCCAGCCTCACAAGTTCAATGCTCTATTTTTCAACAATCCAAAAACCTTATCTCAGGCAATTTGCCCCAAGTGGCTTTGTTGCTTCTATGAAGCCACCTGTGTTTGAAGGTGTGAATTACAAACGATGGCGTGCGAGAGCAGTGCTCTGGTTTCAGACCATGAGCTGCTATAACGCCATCTATGGCGCACCTGAGGGGGAACTTAATCCCGCTCAGGAAGAGGCGTTCCAAAAACTTGATACCACTTTCAAGGCTGCCTTGATCAGCATCCTTGGCGACAATATTGTCGATTCATATCTGTCATTTAGCAATGGCAAAGATATGTGGGATGCGCTCGAGAGAAAATTTGGAGTCTCCGATGCTGGCAGTGAACTGTATGTCATGGAACAATTCTATGACTATAAGATGGTTGATGACCGTTCCATTGTGGAGCAGGCTCATGAGATACAGTCACTTGCCAGGGAGCTTGAGCACTTCACTTGTGTGTTACCGGACAAGTTTTTTGCTACTTCTCTGAAGCACAAGAGACAAGAGTTTTCCATGACGGATCTCATTGGGACTCTTGATGTGGAAGAGAAGGCGAGAGCAAAAGACACACATGCTCGAGGTACCGAGGGAGGTTCTAATGCCAATCTGGTACAGAAAAGGAACTTCCAGCCTCACAAGTTCAATGCTCTATTTTTCAACAATCCAAAAACCTTATCTTAGGCAATTTGCCCCAAGTGGCTTTGTTGCTTCTATGAAGCCACCTGTGTTTGAAGGTGTGAATTACAAACGATGGCGTGTGAGAGCAGTGCTCTGGTTTCAGACCATGAGCTGCTATAACGCCATCTATGGCGCACCTGAGGGGGAACTTAATCCCGCTCAGGAAGAGGCGTTCCAAAAACTTGATACCATTTTCACGGCTACCTTGATCAGCATCCTTGGCGACAATATTGTCGATTCATATCTGTCATTTAGCAATGGCAAAGATATGTGGGATGCGCTCGAGAGAAAATTTGGAGTCTCCGATGCTGGCAGTGAACTGTATGTCATGGAACAATTCTATGACTATAAGATGGTTGATGACCGTTCCATTGTGGAGCAGGCTCATGAGATACAGTCACTTGCCAGGGAGCTTGAGCACTTCACTTGTGTGTTACCGGACAAGTTTTTTGCTACTTCTCTGAAGCACAAGAGACAAGAGTTTTCCGTGACGGATCTCATTGGGACTCTTGATGTGGAAGAGAAGGCGAGAGGAAAAGACACACGTGCTCGAGGTACCGAGGGAGGTTCTAATGCCAATCTGGTACAGAAAAGGAACTTCCAGCCTCACAAGTTCAAGAACAAAGGCAAGTTTGACGACAAAGGAAAGTTTGATGGAAAGAACAAGGCCTCTCAGTCCACCAGCTTCAAGAAGAAGACTGATAAGAGGAAAGGTGCTTGTCATGTGTGCGGTGATCCTAATCATTGGGCTCCTGCTTGTCCCAACCGCTTTGACAAGCGCCAGCATGGGAAGGGCAGCAAGACTGCTAATGTTGTCATGGGCGACGTTGAGATGAAAGATGTTGGGTATGGTATATTACCTACTGTGAGATCCAGGCACATGGTTTAATAGGATTGATAGGATACCCATATCAACAAGTTGCAACTTCTTTTCCGGAAGCTCATTCGAAAAGAACTCTAAGGTTAAGCGTGCTTGCCCTAGAGCAATTCTAGGATGGGTGACCGACCGGGAAGTGGGTAACCGGGTGCGCACGAGTGAGGACAAAGTGCGAAGAAAAGACTAGTGTTGGTCTGTGGGGCCAGTCTAGATATTCTATTAAGCTGCCAGGAGTGACACCCCCCGGGCCCAGGAGTGGACGGGGTGTTACAAGTGGTATCAGAGCCGACCTCGCGGTTAAACGGGTGTGTGCGGGTTAGTGGCGGGACATGTGGAGCATGGCGCGTGTGGCCCGGAGTGGACACGGCATGGCACATGTGCCGGCACTGGACGCACAGACGCGTGCCAAGAGGGAACGTTCCTGGGGTGTGCTTGATCGATGAGGGCATCGATCTTCTAAAGGGTGGGTGTATGTGAGATCCAGGCACATGGCTTAATAGGATTGATAGGATACCCATATCAACAAGTTGCAACTTCTTTTCCGGAAGCTCATTCGAAAAGAACTCTAAGGTTAAGCGTGCTTGCCCTAGAGCAATTCTAGGATGGGTGACCGACCGGGAAGTGGGTAACCGGTGCGCACGAGTGAGGACAAAGTGCGCAGAAAAGACTAGTGTTGGTCTGTGGGGCCAGTCTAGATATTCTATTAAGCTGCCAGGAGTGACACCCCCCGGGCCCAGGAGTGGACGGGGTGTTACACCTACTGTTCTTTCATTATGTCATTCTCCTAATTGGTGGATTGACACGAGCGCTAATGTACATGTCTGTTCTGATATTTCCATGTTTTCTTCATATCAGGTCAGAGGGACTCAAACCGTGCTGATGGGGAACGGCTCGCATGCTTCTGTTCATGGTGTTGGTACGGTCGATCTGAAGTTCACTTCGGGAAAGACCGTGCGCCTGAAGAACGTGCATCATGTTCTCTCAATAAATAAAAATCTTGTTAGCGGATCTCTTCTGTGTCGAGATGGTTACAAGATTGTATTCGAGTCCAATAAATTTGTAATTTCGAAGTATGGAACCTTTGTTGGTAAAGGCTATGAGTGCGGAGGCTTGTTCCGCTTATCTCTGTCAGACATTTGTAATAAAGTTGTTAATCATATTTACAAGAATTTTGAATCAAATGTCTGGCACTCTCGTCTTTGTCATATTAATTTTGGTTGTATGACGCGGCTAGCCAAAATGAATTTAATCCCTGATTTCTCAACTGTTAAGGGATCTAAGTGCCAAGTCTGCGTGCAAGCTAAACAACCTCGCAAGTCACATACGACTACAGAAATGAGAAATTTAACACCACTAGAGCTCATACATTCTGATCTTTGTGAGATGAATGGTGTGTTGACAAAAGGTGGAAAGAAATATTTCATGACTTTGATCGATGACTCTACGAGATATTGTCATGTGTATCTTCTGAAATCAAAAGATGAGGCTTTGAGTTTCTTCAAAATCTATAAAGCTGAGGCAGAAAATCAACTTGATCAAAAGATTAAGAGGCTTAGGTCTGATCGTGGTGGAGAGTATTTTTCCAACGAGTTTGATTCCTTTTGTGCGGAACTTGGCATAATTCATTAGAGGACGCCTCCCTACTCACCCCAGTCAAATGGAGTAGCCGAAAGAAAGAACCGTACTCTAACAGATTTGGTTAACGCCATGTTAGACACATCGGGTCTTTCTAAGGAATGGTGGGGGGAGGCACTATTGACCGCGTGTCATGTCCTAAACCGAGTTCCCACAAAGAACAAAGAAATTACTCCATTCGAAGAATGGGAGAAGAAAAGATTAAAAATCTCTTACTTACGTACTTGGGGTTGTTTGGCAAAGGTTAATGTACCAATCCCCAAGAAGCGCAAGCTTGGACCAAAAACCATTGATTGTGTTTTTCTGGGCTATGCTTTTCATAGCATTGGTTATAGATTCTTGATAGTAAAATCTGAAGTACCTGACATTCATGTCGGTACAATCATGGAGTCGACTGATGCGACTTTCTTTGAGGATATCTTTCCAATGAAGGATAAATCTAACTCATCAAATCCGGAGATACCTAGTTCATCTAATCAGGAATTTGCTATATTCTCTGGACCTACCATTCCGATTGAACACTCTGAAAGTCCTAAGGAGGATGATAATGAAATTCCTAAAAGGAGCAAGAGACAAAGGACTGCAAAGTCTTTTGGTGATGATTTCATTGTGTACCTTGTGGATGACACTCCCACTTCCATTTCAGAAGCTTATGCATCTCCTGATGCTGACTACTGGAAGGAAGTTGTTCATAGTGAGATGAATTCCATCTTAGCTAATGAAACATAGGAGAAGTACTACTGGCCTTTATGGGTGCAAACCTGTAGGATGTAAATGGGTGTTTAAGAAGAAACTAAGGCCTGATGGTACTATTGAGAAGTACAAGGCAAGGCTTGTGGCCAAGGGTTATACCCAAAAGGAAGGTGAAGACTTTTTTGACACTTACTCACCTGTAGCAAGGTTGACCACCATTCGAGTACTACTTTCTCTGGCTGCCTCACACGGTCTTCTCGTTCATCAAATGGACGTTAAGACGGCTTTCCTAAATGGAGAGTTGGATGAGGAAATTTATATGGATCAACCAGATGGTTTTGTAGTAAATGGTCAAGAAAGAAAAGTGTGCAAGCTACTGAAGTCTTTGTATGGTCTTAAACAAGCACCTAAGCAGTGGCACAAAAATTTTGATAAAACCTTAACCGCTGCAGGCTTTGTTGTAAACGAAGCTGACAAGTGTGTATACTATCGCCATGGTGGGGGTGAGGGAGTCATCCTTTGTTTGTATGTTGATGACATACTGATTTTTGGAACCAACCTGAATGCAATTAAGGAGGTCAAAGATTTCTTATCTCATTCCTTTGAGATGAAGGATCTGGGAGTAGCTGATGTCATCCTGAACATCAAGCTATTGAGAGATGACGATGGTGGGATTACACTGCTTCAGTCCCACTATGTGGAAAAGATCTTGAGTCGTTTCGGGTATAGCGACGTCAATTTTTCTCCTACACCGTATGATCCTAGTGTGTTGCTTCGAAAGAATCGAGGAAATGCTAGAGACCAACTAAGATACTCTCAAATCATTGGCTCGCTTATGTATTTAGCTAGTGCCACGAGACCTGACATCGCCTTTGCTGTAAGCAAACTCAGTCGATTTGTCTCAAATCCAGGAGATGATCACTGGCATGCTCTTGAGAGAGTTATGCGATATCTAAAAGGCACTGCGAGCTATGGCATACACTATACCGGGTATCCGAGGGTACTAGAGGGTTATAGTGATTCATATTGGATATCTGATGCTGACGAGATAAAGGCCACGAGTGGATATGTTTTCACACTTGGTGGTGGCGCTGTTTCTTGGAAGTCTTGCAAGTAGACCATCTTAACGAGGTCAACTATGGAAGTAGAACTCACAGCACTAGACACGGCCACTGTTGAAGCAGAGTGGCTTCGTGAACTCTTGATGGACTTACCTGTGGTTGAAAAACCTATACCCGCAATTCCAATGAACTGTGATAATCAAACTGTGATTATTAAGGTGAACAGTTCTAAGGATAATATGAAGTCCTCAAGACATGTGAAGAGGAGACTGAAATCTGTCAGGAAAATGAGAAACTCCGGAGTTATTGCATTGGATTATATCCAAACATCTAAAAACTTGGCAGATCCCTTCACAAAGGGTCTATCACGCAACGTGATAGAAAATGCATCGAAGGAGATGGGTATGAGACCTACAATTTGAGCTTTCCACAGTGGTAAACCACTCTATGTGATCGGAGATCCCGTGAATTAGAATTGGGAGACAAGCTGTTGGTTAGCTGAGAGGAAAGTATCCCCACTTTAATAAACACCACTCCATAAAGATGCAATACTTTCTTATTCTGCACGGCAGGTTGATTTATTATCTTAATGTGTTCTAAGTGGCTTATCCAAAGCAAAGATGTTGTCCTGCAGAACATCTTTTGAAAAACACACCTATATGAGTCTGACTGTTAAAACGTCGCAGTCTATGAGAGTAGGGTGCTCTCTAATAAACTCATGAAAGGTCATGGAGTATGACGTATAAGCTCCACCCGTAGGGAAGTCCCACGATAGCCTAGTATCGGTCAAGACTTTTTGTGAAGCTAGGTCCGCAACAAACTTGCAGTTCAAGACATAGTCCACTGTACAAGTTGCGGCCTAGTATAACATAAAGCTCTAAGTGGAAGTTCAACTTAACAGTCTCCACTACAGTACTGGTATATAAACAATGTTTTGGAACCAAAGGCAAACTTCACGTGCCTCTGGGATCTGGTGGGGGATTGTTGGAATTTTTGCCTAAAATAGGCCCAGCCCATTTATTATATGCCAATAAATTCCTGAAATCCTAGAGGCCCATTTGGCCCATTCATGCAAGGCAAGAGCTAGGACAAATGTTTAGTCCCACATTGCTAGTTGAGTGAAAGTTGGACCAGCTTATAAGGTGAGCTCTCCTACCACTTGGTAAAAGGATGAGAAGGAGAAGGAGATAGTTCCACACGCGCGCTCCTCCTCCTCGCTTGCCTCGCCACGCCACGCCTCGCCTCGCCTCGCCTCGTCACGACGCGCGTGCGCGCCGCGAGTTGCGAGAATCTCGCCGAGCCGAGCTTTATTTTGCCACGCATGAATGGTATATGAACAGATGTACAAAAGCTAAAACGTTTGCTTTGAGTAGACTTTTAATACGAGTTAAATGAATACGAATTGAGTGGAGGCTGTCCGGTGGGCTGCCGCCTGTTCGCTTCATCTTCCGTCCATTCGTTTCATCTTCTGCGCAGTCTGTCTACCTTTCCCTCTGTGCCTATAAGAGAGAGAGGTCGCGCCTCCTCTCAGTTACACTGCCACACATCCTTTGCGCCTCTAGTTCCAGAGCACTGCGCTACCTAGATCTTCCCCATCCCGTCTTGCGGCGTGCACCGCAAGCCGGGACAGTAGGCCTCCGAGACCCCGCTACTTCGAGTCCTGTACGGGAGAAGGGCGATAAGGTTTTTGGGGAGCGCTATCAGCGCGACTACTGGCTTCGTCACGGACTCCCTCACAGATAGCGATAGCGGCGATGTCTTCCCCGACGAGGACTTCTTCCCCGACATCAGCACCCTCTTCCTCGACGACATGAACAACGACGGTTCCAACGCCGGCGGTTCCTCTTCTGCTACTGCCGTGTATATCTTCTGTCTCAATCTTGTTCTGATCATATCCAAAGTTTTATGCCTTGCAGTTTGTTTGGTTATATGCCTTAATATGTATTCGCTATTTCACATGATTAGTATATTTCCTATTATTCTAATCATGTTTTATCTAGCGTTTATTATGGATAATTCGCTTGGTAAATTGCTCTATTTTTCAACAGATAATACCTAGCCTCTTTCACCACAGGTAACACTAAGAGACTGGGGTTAACTTCTCTTTTCTGGCAAGCTTGCACAAATTTGACCCATTTCTGTTGCGCTTCTATTGGTCTTAAATAAAAATTAGGGGTTTGCCTTGACTTAGTCCATAAAGCATGCACACCGACAGTATGGGTAGGAGGGAGCTCTAAACGAACACATAACCAATCCTTCAACTGAGTAACGGGCACTATTTCAGGATTCTGAAGCACTTCATCCATAAAACTAAACTCGCTCAAATCAACTCCGTGCTAGTTTGTTCTGACGGAACCAGGACCATACAAGAACCTAAACACTACATTATTTGATATGATTTTCGACCTAAAAAATACCGAAAATAGTCAAAAACAGGTACATTGACACATAATACTCTACAAATATCTTGCATCTAACAGACCCCATCAAAAGCTACCTATAAACATACACACATGACTGCAATTAGCAAGAAATTAAGGTTTACCCTTGAAGCGTGCGAAGTCGTGCTGTGCAGCTGCCTCAGGTCAACGGATCAGCACCTCCCCATGCACCTTCCTCAAGTCCCAGCACCAGCCTCCACCATGGCCATTGCTCAACAAGAACACCACCAGATCCCTCCACCAAAACGACTCAAATCACTACACCAGGCTATTCCATTAGTAGATCGGGACTCTACTAGCTTGCTAATGTGTTAGAGCAGCGAGTTTGGGTAGAAATCTGGGCTAAAAATCGGTGCAGCAACTGGCGAAAACGAGAGCGAGCGAGTGAGAAAGAGGAAGAACCGAGAGAGAGGAGGGCTAGCGAGAGGAGGGGAGGACGACGACGGGTCGGCGCTGAGTTATATGCTGGGTGGCGTCGGCCCTTCAACGGACGAACCCGGCCTTCGTCCATTCAACGGACGAACCTCGCTGCAACCCCCTGTCGACCGACATCGTGATGCTCGATCGTCTTTTGGAATAAAGAAGGCAACACGGTCGTCTTTTCGGAAAAAGAAGGCAACACTGCCGGCTGTTCGATAAAAGTCGACCGGTCCGTCGTCTGTTCAAAAGACGAACCATGTTGGTCGTCTGTCGAACGGCCGACCGACCGTCAGATTTGTAATTTGCCCGATTTGTGTATTATTTATGAAATTCAATAAAAAATGTATTATTTTAAAAAAATTAGCTTGATCATATACTATGATCTAGACTAAACATAGAGGGGAGACGTGAGGGAATCACGAAAGAGAGGAGCACTGAGGCAACCCGTTGATGTAATTACTAACATCGGTGTCTGACGATTTGGTCGTGCGTATGATACATGGTGTTTCGGTCAATTTTTTCTATTTTTTTGTGACAATCAACTTTTTCTCTTAAAGATATATAAAAACGTGTAATTTCCTGAATTTTTGTCACAGAAATAACTAGGCTTGATGAATCACACGATCCAAAATGTGCATGGGTACGTGATTTTACATTGTCTACTCTCCGGTGTAGATCACGGACGGATCCATGATTCCAGTTTTGAGTGTATAAATTTTAACTAACACAAAACATAAAGGTCAAATGGACATAGGTGAAATTATAATTTAGTATTGTAGGACAATATATTAGGATTTTTTTTGAAAAAAATTATCTTATAAGGTGAAAGAGATTATAGAAAATAAGAAGAAAAATAGAGTTCTATCGATCCCACCACTTTGATGCCACCCCGTCCCATGTAGTTTTGTCAGTCCAATGCTTGGATCATCTTTTCCTCGAATGGAAAAAAATGTGATGATCGAGCCTATAAGAATTTTTTTTTGAACGGATAAGGAATAAAGATCATCACACATTTTTTTATTGATAGAAATGTTTCTTGAAAAAGATATACAAAGGCTACTGACTAATGGGCCGCTTGCAACTTAGGCTACACTTTTTTCGTTTGAAAATAAGCATCAAAAAATTATATAGATACACATGTAGCTGCATGCTAAACCATGTCTAGACAAATTTACGACATTTATCTCTGAGCGGCGGGAGTAGTAAACTATATGATTTTCACATAGTTTATGGTTGAGGGAAATATTATATATGTTAGAGAAAACATACTGCTAGTATCACATATGTCCAATATACAACTATATAAGAGTTTTTCGGAAAGAGAAAAATCATATAAGGGTTTTTTGCTACTCCCCGACCCATATTAGTTGACTTTGATTTGTCAAAATTTGTATAAACCTATATACTAAATAGTGTCTAGATTCATCCAAATCTAGACAATGTGAGCAACTAATATGGGTCGCAGGGAGTAAAAAAATTAGGATGTATATTTGTACCCTTGCTCCATGCATGATCCGTCCGTGGTGTAGATACTATACTAATCTAAACATATACCTATATATTAAAGTCCGTGGGATTAGCGGCCTCTTAGGCTGGTCCTAGTGATAGTATCATACTACTAGTATCATGCATATAATACTAGTGTATGATATTATCTTTATAGTGCATGATATCATATGGTAGTATCATATTAGTACTATACTTAATGATTTGTAGAATCTCAATACAAAATTGTGTACAAGATTTATTTGTATGAGGATTTTCTAGTTTTACGTGCTATGATACGGTTCAAGTGATTATAGCACCAGAGAGAGGTTCCAACGAATTTGGAGATTTGCTCAAGTGATTTGATTTAGTATTAACTTGATTTTGCTGTGCAGGTGCGGCTTCTCCTGTACCAATGAAGTTTTAGTTTGATCTATTTTTTCCTCCCTTTGCCAACCAGATTCTTCTAGCTAGAGTGGTTAGTTCTGATTTGGTATTGATCAAGACTTGAAGTAAAGTTTTTTTGTCTCCCACAGTATGAACTTCAGACTGCTGGTATGTATTTTTCTCACTATCCCAAGTTAACCATTTATTGGAATTTGAATAATAGGGGTGAGAATTCAGAAATCCTACTGGGCAATTCCACACAAAGATTTCATTGGTGCTTAGTGTATCTTTATCGGATTGTACTACTTCTAATTCAGGTTTCTTAATATCTATAGTACTTATGGGCAAAGATCTCATTGGTGCCAGATTTCTTGTGCAGGTGCGGCTTCTCCTGTACCAATGAAGTTTTGGTTTGATCTATTTTTTCCTCCCTTTGCCAACCAGATTCTTCTAGCTAGAGTGGTTAGTTCTGATTTGGTATTGATCAAGACTTGAAGTAAAGTTTTTTTTGTCTCCCACGGTATGAACTTCAGACTGCTGGTATGTATTTTTCTCACTGTCCCAAGTTAACCATTTATTGGAATTTGAATAATAGGGGTGAGAATTCAGAAATCCTACTGGGCACTTCCACACAAAGATTTCATTGGTGCTTAGTGTATCTTTGTCGGATTGTACAACTTCTAATTCAGGTTTCTTAATATCTGTAGTACTTATGGGCAAAGACTCATTGGTGCCAGATTTCTTTCTTACTTCATGTACATACCATTTGAATGCATCTACAAAATTGTACAAATTCATGTCTGACGTAATTGCAGTATATTGATGGTTTCTACTCTGTCTGTCTTGAGCCTATTAGAGGTTATAGCATGGTGGTCCTTTTTAGCAGGGTATGCGATATAACATGTTACATATTTTTGCTCAATAACGATTGAATTGTTTCACATAGGATAATGAGTGGCTAATCCACGTCACTGAAGTGAAAAGAGCGGAAGGCATGATACATGAGGTTCAGCCTCCTCTTTTCCCTCCATTGAAGAAGACATTTCGAAGCTGTGTACCAAATATCTGTTTATGCAGATTTGATGTAAAGCACCTAAGTACCCATGTATGATCACTCCAGCCACCTTCTTCGGTTCATGCCAATCACCAATCACCTAGACTGCTTAGTTAAAGTAATCTGATGAGCTATGTGATCAAATCTTATAATATATATTTACGCTAATCCCTTGCTACTGCTTAACAACACTGTCAGGAATGTTAAGGCAATTTCATGAGCTATGTGATAAAATCTTATAATATATATTTAAGCTAATGCCTTGCTACTGCTTAACAACATTGTCAGGACTCCCTTGCAACCAACGATCACGGGAGGGCACCAGGCGACGTCGATGCTCATCTGGAACGACGCAACCACTAACGTCCCCTACATCACCGGGGTAGTCATAGCCCCCACAGCGCTGCCGAAAAATCGAGAACAAGGAGAACTAAGGGAGAAGAGCAGCAAACCAACAGTCCCCTTTTGTATAGCATAGTCTAGGCTTAGTTCATTAGCGCAGGTTAGAGCAAGCAAGTAAATTTCCGTCTTTAGCTATGTGATGCAATCCCCTTCTATATAGCATCATGCACACTAAGTAATTCTGCTGGCCAACAGTACCGTAACTTAAAGTAGCTAAGAATGTTTCCCTGTTTATCGATGTGATGTAATCAACCACTCCTTCCATTTTAAAATATAAGATATTTTAGGTTTATGAAAATAATAATATCTAGACTACTTTTAGTATGTAGATTCTACGGAGGGAGTAGAACCCTTATCTGTAATAGGTTGTACATATAACCATCGACAGTTTTCTAGCACTTACACTACACAATGTCTTAAGCCGTTTCAAAAGTCATATTGATAACCAATACCATTATATAAACATTAAAAGGAAATAACACCACGCCATGTTGCCTAGTAGACGAGAGACGTGAGGGGATCACTGAAGAGGAAGAGAGAGACACGTACACGTACACGTACACGTACACGTGCACGTGCTGATATACGCGGAGCACGGCATTGACCTCAATATATGATACGATTCGGTGGACGCATCGCACACTCCATCCCTTCCGTACAACGTAAATATCACTTCTGTTCTCGCGCTATTCCGCGGACGTGCGGGACACCGCTACCTCGCGCGGGCCCACGCCAGCCGTCCGATCCTACCCGAGCGCGATCACAGCCGTCCAGTTCTCCGTTGGTGGGCCCCGCACTTGCGCTGCTTTATTATACAGGAAAGCGGTTTCGGCTTCGTCCCCGATAGGGAAAAAAGTTTCGGGTCAAGCCGGTGATTATATTAAAGAAAAAGTTTTAAAGTCAAGCCGTGGAGCGGACGAACTGTCCAGAGCTTCTGCCTGCATCGGGGAGGAAAATTTTTGGAGGGGCGGGGAATCGGAAGACGAGAGGAGAAGCTTAGCGGCGGCGGGCAGCGGCAGCGATGGACGAGCGGAAGAAGAAGTGGATGGCCTGGGCGGCGGCGGCGGTCATCTTCGTCGTGCTCATGCTCGTCACCCCCGCCATCCCGCAGGACGAGGACTACCACGACTTCGCCGACCAGCGATCCCTATTCCTCGGTACCGCTCCCCCCGCCCCCCCCCCCCCCTTCCCGTCCCCAACCTATATCCCGTCGTCGCTTCTGACCAAATCGCCGCGGGGCCTTTTTTTTCTGTCGCTCCTCCGGGCTTACTGCGACCTGCGTAACCGATTTGGGCGCACTTCTGGTTCCGTCCACCGATTCTGCTGTTTTATTAGTATATCTTAGGTCGCTGATTCGGTAGTCTAAGTATACAGGTTAGAATGGGGGGGGGGGGGGGGGGGGGGGGGGGGAATTTTGCAGCAAGGGGTTTGCAGATTAGTCAGGTTCCGCTAAATTATGATTCTGCCATGTGATTCTGGTTGGCACAGACGAAATGCTTCTCACTGCTAGCACTACATGTCGCTCTGATCACATTACCTTAACTGGCTTCCAGAGGAAACACCTGCTACTTGATGAACGATGATAATGGACAATCATAGTCATACATGTATTGAATATTGATGTATCATATTAGCAAAGTCATACGGGCAAACTCTCGTGGTAACAATCAGTAACGCCTTGCTTTGTTTTTGCAGGGATCCCTAACACGCTGAATGTGATCTCCAACATCCCTTTCCTCTTTGTCGGCCTCGCCGGGCTAATCCTGTGCCACTACAAAAACTACTTCCGGCTATGGTGCTGATTCCAGCGTTCATACGAACCTTGATTCCTTTTCTGGCTCAAACTAAGATTTTATTTGTAAGCACTCTGATGATGCTGATCCTGCTGGCAGCTCGCAGGGGGAGCTCTGGAGCTGGACGCTCTTCTTCGCTGGCGTCACCGCTGTCGGTGTTGGTTCATCCTACTACCATCTCAAACCGGACGATGCCACGCTAGTTTGGGACAGATTGCCGGTAAGTCTGTCCTAGATCTTCTGTCCTATTATGTATAGTCCCTAGGATCCGCACGATGTTTAGGAGTTGCTCCTTTTTTATTGAAATTTAGTATCTTGAGGGCTGACATGTTGGCTTGCTGGTGTAGATGACGATTGCTTTCACATCCATCGTGGCCATTTTCATTATTGAAAGAGTCGATGAAAGAGCCGGAACAAAGTCCCTTGCGCCCCTTGTTTTCGCTGGTGCACTGAGCATCCTATACTGGAGGCAAGCTCTTTCAATTATTCATCTGTCCTTCTCTTAGAAATAGTTGCTTTCTTTCATTGCCTTACGTTTTTACTGTCTTAACTCTATGCAGCTTCTTTGATGATCTTCGCCCATATGCAGTAGTTCAGTTTGTTCCATGCATTGTAATTCCTGTGATGGCTATAGTTATTCCACCAATGTATACACATTCAAGCTACTGGTTATGGGCAGCAGGTTTGTGTTATTCTTGCTCAGAATGATCGAGTTGTGTGCATATTCATTGTTTGAGTGTAGATGGCTATTTCTGATTCACATTAATTTACTGGCTTATTTCTTTGATAAAAATCGTACCTATGTACTTGGTTATAAACCATAGTTACATGGAAATTCATAGAAAATTCAGTAGAAGGTTTACTGTTTTGGTTTATTATTTTCGAGCATATATACTTGGTTATAAACCATAGTTACATGGAAATTCGTATAAAAGTCTTAGAAGTTCTACTGTTTTGCTTTCTTACTTTTGCAATAGTATTGACCCTTGCCAAGATTGTTCTGCTCCCTGAATCACGACTGTTTTGAAATTCATAAAACAATCAACAATCCAATTAATATAGAAGAATATGTGCATTGTTATTTGGTTGCTCCATTTTGATGAAGTTGCTATAAAATGAGCCCTGCAGAAGTATTTCTTCTAATCTTAATATAGTATGATGTAAGTTATGCAATCTGGGTTATTAACTTTTGATCCTGATTTTTCAAAATGATTACAGCATTTTATCTACTTGCCAAAGTAGAAGAGGCTGCGGACAAACCTATCTATAGGTGGACACATCAGATTGTTAGTGGCCATACAGTGAAGCATCTATGTGCTGCGATGGTGCCTGTTTTCTTGACTCTCATGCTAGCAAAAAGGACAATTGAACCAGATAGGTATGCCAAAAGCTGTTTGCTCACATTATCTTTTATATATATTGTTTTTTAGTCTGATCTAGTAATTTGAACTGTTTTACCTGTTAAGTGGAGACAAACTAATCTTACATCGGTATCTTTTATTTGCCTTGAGGAATTATTATGCCATAGCATCATTATCCATCTGTTCCAGTACTAGTATATTACAGTACAATTACACCTAGTGCTTGACCATACAGAATATTATGATTGATCTTTGCAGTTGCACGTGACAACTTATTGATAAGATTTTGTTTTTTTATAACTGCAATTCATTGCCCATCTGTGCGTTCTAGTAGAAACATGTTTTAACCATGCATACTATCTTAGGATGATGTTTCAAGTTGCATGTAACAAACCTGGTATGTAAAATTGTGTGTCTTGCATTAGTTGATTGGTGTTTCCCTATTAATTCAATCATATGCTGCTTGTTTGGGTGTGCCTCCATTCGGGCACTATTAGTTTGTAGCAACTTAATTTGGCTAGCATCTTTGAAATTAATACATCACTTGTTCTTTTCCGAAAAATCGGTGTTTGCATTCGTCATGTGTTGTACTGATAACAGTTTCACCACATTGAGTATGTCTCGGATATGCATTCAGCTGATTGTTCAACCTTTTTTCGTAATAGCAGTATGTAATGTAGAAAGTCTTGCATTTGCACACCTATGTGACTAACAATCCTCGTGTGACTAACAATGTTTTTGCATGCTATGCAGAGTAAGCTTACTCCAGATGTGGAAGGTCAGTTGGGTTAGTATGAGAGAGCGTCGTTCCAGCAATGGCAACACTGTGAATGTTGGTTACGATTATGCTGCAGTTTCGACTACATCTGAACAGTAGATGTACATGTATATTTCATGCATACTTGCAGGAATAAACTGTGTCGTATCTGTATATTTCACGTTTGCTAACCAAGGCCCGCTGGTATCATGTGAATGTTCTTGGTCAAATCTTTCACCACATAGTAGTAATTTACATCAGAAAGGTGGCGTGCCATCTATTACTGAACTATACAATAATCTGTGAATTATGAACCAAACTATAGTCTGCTACTTTATTCTTCTAAGAAACACTCGAGGGCATTTTGACATATTGGTCTTCAAAGAAAGCAACAAAGCATGTAGATCAACAACAAACCCCTACTAAAATAGAGGAGGGCAAAAGAACTCGAGGCTGAGCATGTTTCCAACAAGTGTGTTATTATGGGAACATTGACTCGCAAGCAAGTCACATACTGGTTAATTATTGATACATACATAGATGAGGTTTAAAGAAAAATGAACAACTCATGAATGTAGGGAAGTATCATAATTACATGATTGCACAATAAAATATGACATGATACTCTCGCCCTCCGGTGGCCGCCTCGGCGGCGGGAGGGCGGGGGATCCTCGTTTCACGGTTGTAGTTAGTATAGGGTTGCGTGTGTGTGCTGTGGGCGGCGTTGCGGAGGCGGCGACGGCGCTGATGTGGCTTTTGGTGCAAGTGTGCGACCCCTCCTTCGGCGGAGCTCGGCGGAGCTTTGCGACGGTGCGCCTGCGTCTTCCGCGCTCGCGGATCTCTAGATTCGCGTGGCGTGGATCTCCCCGATCCGGTCTGGTGTGACACTGGATCGGAGGTGCGAATAAGGTGAAGATGGCGATTCGATGCTTTGCGGCGGAGACGTTGGTCCAGGGTGTTACCCCTATGAGGGCGGTGAGCGGGGACTTCCCCGCTGTCATGGGGATTTCGTCGATCCAAGGCTTGAAGACGAAGATCGGCAGCGGCGCGTCTCCCTCTCGTCCTGGTTGCCGTCGAAGCTGGAGCTCAGCTGGACTCCTTTGTAATTTTGGCTTTGTTCTGGGCTTTTCTGTAAGTTCGAAGTATCAATGAATTCGCCTTCTTCCTCGCAAAAAAAAAACATAATCTTTGAACCAAAGACATATTACAGATACATTCTTCAAAACATAACCTTTGGGCTGAAAAATAGAGGATGGAACATAATTACACATACATTATTCAACAACATAAACCGAAAATCGAGGATAGAACTTTACAAAAAAGAACCACCTCAAATTGTTTCAATCAAGGGGGAGCACACAAGGTGCAAAATTCAAAACCAACACCTGCTAGTAAAACATATTTTCTCCAATTATCAGGACATAGAACTTGATAGGCTGAATGAACAGGAACATGATCCGAGGTTATAATTGATATTTTTTCACACCAGATACCAAGTATCAGTTGAGATAGATGACAACAAATTGTCACATCTATGTTTCAGTTGCACCAGTAGATTCAACAATCACAGAGCATAATTTACTTACTATTGTTTACCGCCAAGTAATAAGTTACATAAAAAAGTACCGCACCTTCCCTTATCAGCATGAATAGTAAGTGCAGTATATATTCTCGTTGCCATAAAACAGTGGAAAATAGAATGAATAATTTATGTTTTTAAAAGGTGCATCACGATCACAGGATTTATACCTAAACTAAATCATCATTGGCTATGTACGGTCAACTAAACCAATAGAGAGGAAGTTTAGTGTCCATCGCAGATGCCTGTTTCTTACAGGTTTGGTGGAACGTTTTGGAAGGGGCACAATATAAGCAATTTTAGCAACAAATTTTTAGACGAGGAGAGTTCGTCTTTATATCCTCATAGCATAACCCAATCCAATTACCCGACCTCTATTTTTTTCTCCATAGTCGCGAGTCACGACACAACCGGCTAGTAACCCTTTTGTTTTTCTTTTGGGAGGGATGGGCTTACCCTCCTTTTTGTAACTGGCTCATTTGTACATATTCAAACTCTATTTGTTTTCTAAATGAATGGCGCAGCTTCCACCAGTTTGCTAAAAATCATATCAACCCTTCCAACGAACAAAGGTGTAAATGAGATAGCTAGGCATAAATCATGAAATCACCCCATTTTTCTTAAGAGTTTGTAATGGTAGTAGAAAACAGAGCACAATGCTAGCGTATATCAGAGTACTAACTACCTAATATACTATTTTTCAGTGATAACTTCCAAATTTGGGACCAAAATGCTAATCTCACGCCCAAACTACAAGGCAGACTATGTCCAGCTAGGTAGCAGAGGGCAGATTGTGTTTATTTCATTTTTCTTTACCGTAAGAAAGAGCTTTATTAAGAACTGAATATAATGTTATAACTTATAACAACCCATTATACAGTAACAACTCTAAAACACAAAGAGGAAACTGAAGGGGGCGTTTTTACCTTCTCTGTGTTCTTCTGGTTCACCATGCAGGTCCTAGTATCAGCTTTTTTCCTAAATCATCAGGTGGTGCAGGTACATGCACTACCGATCCAAGCGACTGGACATGATTCAGTAAGAAGCAAACTGATGCACCGATGGTGGCTTCACCTTCCACGAATAATACTATTTCTCGGGTTCTCTAAAGCATCACAAGCAAATGCAATCTCCTGAGGTCTTCATATCATCTAAATTCATATGTACTACTATGATTCTGAATGCAAAGCAAGTAGAGTTTCCTCCTGACGACCATTTCACCAGAAGTGCTAGCACAGAAGGTTCAGGCTTTTGCATGACCGATTCAACCAAATGGACAGACCTCCCCACAAATACTCTGGACAATTACAGCAATGGTGCAGGACTATATCAGAATGAACATCAACAATATGCTTGTAGGAAAAGCAGAGTCATAGAACTTGATAAGAACCAAAAACTCGTTAAGGATCCTTTTCAGCACCAGTAATAAATCATTTAAGCTAAAGCAGGAATTACATAATGTAGGAGAGCTCATACAGTGGTGGAGACTATAATGGACCGAGCGGGCAGACTAAGCTTTCCTCACAGATAATAGGACAAAACTTGAGGCTATACTTATTCACCCTGAAGATGGTTTCTAGAGTCACCATCTTGGGGTTGTAGTATCCTAATGACCTACCAGTGTTGAGCAAAATCCGTCCATCATTTGGATCGACAGCCAAAGGAGTTGTATTATCAGACGAATAATCTGGCAAGAACTCACTGAGCTCTATATGATATTCCATTGACCAGCTTCCATTGTCCTGCATCATCCAAATGTCAATAACGTTGGAGCTCTTGTCCGAACAAGCGACGCAAAGTGCACCTCGAAGCTGGAGCATGAACATACGCCCATTATTATGGCTGCAGGGAGGGCCTTCCATAATCTCAAATTTACCTGCATCTACATTGAACGCCACGATTTTGCAGCTTAGAGATACCGGTCCAAGATTAGGCTCGGCCATCCAGCAGATTTTTCCATTGACGTAAGCAGGTGGCATGTCAGCTACTGGTCTCGGAGGAGCATCTACCATATGCCATAGCTTCTCATTCACATACTGTAATTTGCACTCAAGCTTGTATTCTCGTGTTACCAAGTCCTTCATTTTGTAGGAGATATGCACTAGAACATGCTTATTAATCGATGAATCGTAACCCATCCCAATGCGCCCAGCAAAGAAAGTTTCATCATCGTTGGGAGTCTCTATGTCTATGTGCTGACAATAACCCATGGCAGGATTACATACAAAATCCCAGATACCAGAGCTCCCTACATTGAGACCGTGACATGGCTGGGAGCATAAGAGATCAGGATCATTAACCAATGCCCATGACCCAGAGAAGTCCTTCAGATCCACATACAATCCATATCTAGCATCCAATATGATCATAACACGAGGGCTCTTATTCAAGTTTGCATAGATGGCATGTGACTGAACAAAACGGTCAGTCATGATCATTGCACGCCATTCCCTACAGACCAAGCTCAACTCTGAAACTGAGCGTGCGGACATCCACTTGAGGACATCAGACCAAGCTTTAGTTGTCGGTGACGAGAAGACCATCTCCTCAATTGTGCGTCCGACGGGACCAAGGTGCTCCTCAAACAGACCAAGCGTTAGGTAGAAGCCGTCATCGCAGCTGCCGATTATGGTCCCATCTGGGGTGAATAAAATCTCCGGGGCATCCACGCTGTCAGGATCCACTACAAACACTTTGAGAGTTCCTGTCCCAAACATGATCTTCTTCCGCCCATCATCTGAATGGTACATACATAGTGGGGCAATGCAGAGAGACTGCAGCAGCCTGCGCTCAGACTCTGGCCAAGCACTTCGATCAATGCAACAGAGCTTCTCCCACCGGGCTTCAACGTGATCTCTTAACAGGAACACAAGGAAATGAGCATTGCTTCCAGGCTCTTCAGTGCAGAAGCATAAGCATCCGTCCAGCTCCGTCAGCAATGGCTTCTGCCAATCCAGCCTTGGCAACTTCAACAAACCAAGTGTCTCACTGGTTGTGTTGAAAGTAATAATGCCAGCTTCATGGCTGAAAAAGTGCAGATACCCATTTACGAAAACAGCTGGATTGTTCTCGTCAACGTAGTATGAGGGTGGTTGTTGGGCAGCAGGCCTCCAATATGCAGGTGCATCAAGGACCAAGACCTCGCAGCTACTGGCACTACCACCAGGATTGCTAAAAATACGCACCACCTTATGCTTTTTGGCCACTGAGCAGTAACCAAGGCCGTAACACACCTCCCAGAATAAGGGCATTCGAAACCGGGCTCCCACAGACTTCTGCCGCACTGTCAGCTTCAATGGAGCATATGTGTCAGGTAGAGCTAACATGGTACCAGTTGAAGGATTGCAAACCAAGTAGCCGCCTTTGTTACTGCACCGGATGAGGATGAGGCCATGGCAGGGCTTGCTGTTAGGGATGGGGCACCCTAGCCGGAGATCGTCCCGCATGAGCTTCTCCAACGGAGCGCCGGGCCGCCAGGAGTATACGTAGCCGTCGTAGGAAGGGGATCTGGCTGGAGTGAGGAGCAGCCTGGGGCGGCGGCGGCTCAGCGCGTTCGCCAGCCTGGTGTGGAGGCCGACGAAGCTGGGCGACGAGAGCATAGCGCACCACTCGCGCGACACGGCGCGGAAGCGGCCGATGGACTTGGCCGGCAGCCGGGCGAGAATCTCCGTGAGGATCTCGTTGGGGAGCGGCGGCGTGGTGCCCTGGCCCGTCTCAGCCGCTGTGGTCTCCCATGGTGGCTCCATGCTGCTGCGGGCGCGAAGTTATCGGTGGAGAGAATAATCGCCGGCACCGGCGCCGGCGCAGCAACTCTCTCCGAGGACTGGAGGACTCAGGCGGAAGCGGCAATGCCTGTCGAGTTTTTTTTTTTTTTTTTTTTGAGAATTTCAATGCCTGTCGAGGTGGGATGGAGAAAGGGGATCGACGGCGAAATTGTACTTTTGGGCCTGGCCCAGTTAAGTTACCCGGTTTGCGTTCATGGTTTTGAAGGGTTTTCTACCCCTCAGTCCTTTTCGGTTGGATGTGGATCCACCTGTTTTGAAGTGTATTACTCCCTCCGTTCCTGATATAAGGTGTATAATTTTCTGCAAAAAATTTCAGAATATAAGGTGTATGATGGGATTGTAGGATTTTTTTAACACAATTTAGGAGTCAATTTGATTAGGAAAGATAAGATACGGAGATTTCCCTGTTTTTGCACTATTCTCACATCGATCACCTATCTGTATTAACGTCCACAAGTATCAAAATTTTCCATTTTAGCCTATGCGCTAATATTCGTGCAAAAAAACTATACACCTTGTATTAAGGAACGGAGGGAGTAAGATTTTGTTCGGTTAATCCTCTTCACTAATGGATTGGAGTGGAATGGAGAGGATTGGGGTGAAATTTGGCTTAGATGGGATCCATTCCCCCTCAATCCACGCCAATCCCGTTGAATTTTTTGTGAACCGAACAGGGCCTAAAGGGGATTAAATCCCATTTAAGTCATAATATTTACTTTCAAACCACTTTTGACGAGGTTTAATCTTGTCAATGTCCATTGTTATGGACTTGGGTTTTGGAGAAGATGGGGATGCTGGAGATCGCGGAACGGTTAGCAAACAAGCAACACGGGGACACGAGGTTTACCCAGGTTCAGGCCCCCGGAGGGAAAACCCTACTTCTGCTTGTCTGCTCTTGATTACGGCGGAACCGGTGATTACAGGGGTGCGCAGATGCAATCTGGCGTGGAGGTGTGTATGCGAAAGTATGAGTCGAGAGATCTAGGTCGTGCCCTCCTAGCCTTTATATAGACTTAGGCAGGTCCCAGGCATAGACCTAGTCGGTTACAGGTTTTAGGGTTTACCCCTTTGAATTTTCTATCTACTCTAGTCTTGCTCTCCAAGGATCCGAAGGCGCCATGGGCCTTGGCCACCCGAAAATCTTCATGGGCCAGCGTATATTTGCTGTGGGCCTTCCTTGGGTTGGACCAGGTATGCTGAGATCATGTACCCGCGGGGTATAACCATGTCAGTAGCCCCCGAGTGATCAGTCGAATCGTAGATTCGGCTGAGGACTCTTCAATCCTTCGGGTGCAACTATATACTTCAAGAGTTCATGTGTAGGGATTGTTGATGCGTGTGCCTGACTCACCCGACGGATCAGGGTCAGTTAACTGTCTTAGGATGAAACAACACGATCTTCTTCAGGTTCGAGTCCCTCAACTTGAACCTAGAACATATGTTGGCGTAATTCGACTCAGGCCGCGGAGGACTTACAGGAGTGGAATTCCAGTGAATTTAATTGATGTACCCAACGCGTCCGTCGGGATTTTTCATCGCGCCTGTTGGCACGGATTTATACTAGCATAGCGCAGTCATGTGTGTTACCAGGCCATCAGATGTTATCTGTAGGTCTTATCTTTGCGTCGCAGACACAACATCCGAATTTCTATCACCGCGGAGGTGTTTCGGGTGACCAAGAAGAAATGTTGCTCACTTAGCACTTAATCGGGGCAAAGTTGCAGAAAAAATGTTGCATGCTGATCCGAAGGATCGCAGTCGAAAATTCATAGGGTGCGCGACCAGCGCTTCCTATGGGAGTAGCCCCTGAGTGTCTGTTCGAGTCGTAGACTCGAGCAGAGACTTTAATTCAGCCGTTTGTTTGGCTTCAGTTCCGTAAGACACAAATTTTTCGGATGCTTGAAATCCGTCCTCCCTATGGGAGTAGCCCCCGAGTCCGTAGTGGAGTCGCAGACTCGATGTAGGACTCGAAGAAAACAGTTCAGTGCTATAATATGTTGTTCATTTTTTGGGTGCGTGGCCAGCGCTCCTGATAGGAGTAGCCCCGAGTAATTAGTCAAATCATAGATTCGAGTGAGTACTCTTAACTTTTGAAGCCGAAGAAATTTTGACTGTTGCTAGTATGGCTTTTGATGACGTCAGTGCTGACGATCGATGACCTCAAGCGTCTGTTGCACCAGAGATGACTTGACTGAACGAACATGGGTCCCACTTTCTGACATTGAATTGACCGGTCACACACGGCGTGGAGATAATTAGGCGTCGCCTCGATTTCCGCGCGTAGTGGACGGCGTTTTAGCGATGGTTCATTGCGATGCTGACACGTGTATGGCCAGATCCTGCCATTGGCGCTAGGTATTCTAGATGGACGGTTGTCGTGCATCGTCTTCGTCTTTATAATCATTGGGGGAAAACATTAGTTTGTTTTCACCACAGATATTCTCGTTTCACTGCTTCCTTGTTCTTCTGAGAGTTCTTGCTGCGCGCTGGAATATCCTCGGACATTTCCTTCATCCATTCCACGTTCTCGCCACCGGCGCCTCCGTACCGCAATGGGGAAGGCGAAGAAGTCTTCTTCTGTGGCTGGCACCAGCGCTGCTGGGGGGAAGAAGAGTACTGCCGCCACCCGTGTCACTGACGGTGGATGGAGGCGATCGGAGACGCGGGAGAGTGATCTCCGCAAGCTTCGTGAGCAGGGCTTGATCCCGCAGGATAGGGAGGCCGTCCATCTCCCAGGCAACGAGGTAATTCCCCGCCCCCATTGGGTTTCGGGTTATGTTCGTTGCCTTTGTCCTTCGGGGCTTCTCCTTCCCAGTCCACGACTTCCTTCGTGGACTGCTTTTTCTTTATGGCATCCAGCTGTACCATCTTTCCCCCAATTCTCTTCTACACATTGCTTGTTTCATCACTTTCTGGGAGTGCTGGCTCGGTATTGAGCCGCACTTTGGCCTCTTCCGGAAACTCTATTCCATGAAGAGGCAATCTGGTTCAGATGGTGTTTATCCCATTGGGGGTTGCATCATCTCCCTCAAACCCAATCTGCTTTTCTTTTCTTTTTCCATGTCTGAATCTGTCCAGTACTGGTGGAGGCGATGGTTTTATATCCGCGACTCCACAGTGGTTGGGCAAGATTTTGGCCTTGCTCCTTTCGACCCTTCGCAAAAGATCGAGCCGAAGAGGTCCTGGAAAAACCAGATCTTGGATGGCGAGGTCGCGGAGATAGAGTCTCTCTATCATCGGGTGGAGGATCTCCAGCTGATTCCTGATAAGGAGGTGAACGGTGTGGATATCATCCGCACCTTCCTGAAACGTCGGGTGCAACCGCTCCAAGCTAGGGCGCACCCGATGTTCCTTTACGCAGGGCGTCGTGACCCAACGAGGGTTTCGGCTGAAGAGTTCTCTAGAGGAGATCTCGACGGTGTTCTTCGCCTGCTGCTGAAGTTCAAGGCTGGAGAGGATATTCCGGGGAAGTCGCTGACTTCTCCGTTCTCTGCTTCGCGTCCTGTTTCCCAGGTGTAGATCCGGGTCGTGCGCGTAGCGCTATTTTCGACTGCATTATTTTTGTATTTGTTTGCTAACAAATTTGCTTTGCCTATGCAGGAGTTTAAGGTGCCGGGAATGTCACCACCGCTTCCTGAATTATTTTCGGCTGCACCGGACAATGAGGTAGTGGATTCCATGTCTGAACTGCCATCGACGCGGTCTTCGGCTGAAGAGGCCAATGAGTCGAGCGAGGACCACACCCACAAGCAGACACGGAGCTCCAGCGAGTCTTCGGATGCCTCGACTCCTCCGACTCCTAGGAACCCACTGTGCCTTGACCGTCATAGTGATGGGCATGGGGGCTCTTCCTCTTCGATTCCTGCCGTTCCTGTGCGGGCTGTGGCGCCGCACCCGCTGGCGAAGCGGAAGAAGGAAGAGAAGAAGGAAGAGAAGAAACAGGAGAAGAAGGTCCGGAGGACCCCTCCCGTCTTCGACTTGAGCGAGCTTGACTCGTAAGTTTCTTTAGTCCTGTATTGTCTTTTTCGCATGTCTCCTTTGTATTTGTGCTAATTTATCTTTGTGCAGCCACTCTTCCAACGATTCTTCCAATGATGGTGCTCGGGAGATGATGGGGGAGTCGAAAGTCGTGCTTCCTGCTCCTCAAACGGTGGCCACCTCTGAAGGTGTTGCTCCAGGTCCTTCTCCGCAGGAGGTTCGGGTGGTTGCGCCTCAGAAGGCTGCAAGCGGACCCTCGGCATCGCCGTCTAATCACGTAAGTGTAGGGTTCGCAGCATAGAAAACAAAAAAATTCCTACGATGTGAACCGTGTACCAAGATCTATCTATTAGATACAAACAACGGGCGGATGTATATCCGTAGAGAACATACCCTTGAAGACCGAAAAAGCTTAACGAGTTCAACTCGTGGTTGATGTAGACGATCTCTTGCCGATCTCAAGATCGAGAGGAAGTCCTAGCGCCGTAAATCAGCAGCGCATCCGTGCTCGCACACACGTTCGAGGCACCGAGCAACCTCCGCCTCCTCGCTCCAGTGATGCAGCGGAAGCACAACTCTTTCTTGCCGAATAGCCACCGGGAACATGTATCTCGCTAGTCCGAGACTATGGGGGATAAATTCTAGAGGGGGAGAGAGATCCTTCACGAGGAGGTGTGAGTGAGAAGTGAGGAGAGGGGTGCCTTTTATAGGAGGAGGGGGGACCCCAAGGGGGTGGCCGGAGCATGGGGGCTGCCCCCTTGCCCTCCCCTCTTCATGTGGGTGGACACTCCACTCACAAAATTCCTTTAAATTCCTTCCACTCAAAATCCCACTCAAACATGCCATTAAATTTCCACCAAATTTAATGCAAACTCTCATTAAATAAAACTCTTTTATTTTATTCAGAATTTTGTCGATTACTTTAATGACAAACATTCACAAATAACCCCTTGCTAGAATTCTATTTCACATGCATAACCACTTTATGCAATTTCACCCGAAAACCTGTTTCGGTATCTAGTGAAATAAATTCCTGCGCTTGTTCATTCTTTCGGCATGAAACTTTTGCTCCAATTGGATGTCGGTGTCTCTTAAGTGTGTCACCCTACGGTTCGTGAATAATGCGTACATGATCGAGACCCCTCTCGGATCAATAATCAGAAGCGGGATCTGGAGACCCATACTGACTCCCACACATTCAACGATGACTTTCTTGTGATCGTCGGAACCTTTTATGCTAGTATCTTAATCCCTTTGTTTCACGATATATTACATGTCCGAGATTCGATCATCGGTATCTCCATACCTAGTTTGATCTCGTTACTGACACGCACTCTTTTCTCGTTCCCGTGATATAACATTCTAGTGATCAAATCACTTGCTTGCAAGCTAATCAATGTGATATCACCGAGAGGGCCCAGAGTATATCTATCTGTCATCGGGATGAACAAATTCCACTCTCGATCCATGAGCCTCAACATAACACTTTATTAGTTCTGAATCCATCTTTATAATCACCCTGTTACAGTGTGACGTTTGATGTTATCAAGAAACTCTTCCGGTGTTAGTGATTGACATGATCTCATGGTCTAAGGATTAGGATCACTTCGTAAGTTGTTATAGCAATATAAACTCAATGACTTTGATCGTAATGCTATACTTCGGATGAATGTCCATCACACCATTACACTAATGTTGTGATCCCGTTATTAACAACATCCAATGTCCATGATCAGGAAACCTTGATCATCTTGTTAATCAACGAGCTAGTTTATGAGAGAGGCATAACTAGGAACTTTCTGTTTGTTTATTAAACACACATGTATTAATGTTTCCGTATTAATACAATTATAGCATGAAAAATAAACATCTATCATATACTTGGAATACATATAATAAACATTTTATTATTGCCTCTCAGGGCATATTCCCTTCAGTCTCCCACTTGCACTAGAGACAATAATCTAGTTACATAGTGATAAATCTAACACCCATTGAGTTCTGGTGTTGATCATGTTTTGCTCTAGGGAGAGTTTTAGTCAACGGATCTGCTACATTGAGATCCGTATGTACTTTACAAATCTTTATATCTCCATCCTTGACATGCTCGCGGATGGAGTGAAACCGGCGCTTAATATGCTTGGAATGCTTGTGAGACCTTGGCTCTTTGGCATTGGCAATGGCACCATTGTTGTCACAATAGATCACCATTGGGTCCAAGGCGTTTGCAACCACTCCTAGTTCGGATATGAACTCCTTCATCCAAACTGCTTCCTGAGCCGCTTCTGAAGCAGCAACATATTCGGCCTCCGTTGTTGATCCCGCCACCACAGGTTGTTTGGAGCTCCTCCAACTAACCGCTCCGCCATTCATGAGAAATACGTATCCGGATTGAGACTTAGACTCATCCGGATCGGTGTCAAAGCTATCATCAACATAACACTTAGCGACGAGCTCTTCTTCACCTCCGTATACAAGAAACATATCCTTAGTTCTTCGTAAGTACTTAAGGATATTCTTGACCGCTATCCAGTGTTCCGAACCTGGATCCGATTGGTACCTACTAGTCAAACTAATAGCATGTGCCACATCCGAACTTGTACATAGCATGGCGTACATTATAGAGCCTATGGCTGAAGCATAGGGGACCTTGTCCATTATCTCTCTTTCTTCCGCTGAAGCCGGACTATGAGTCTTACTCAATGTCTTGCATTGCAACATAGGTAAGAACCCCTTCTTACTTCCGTCCATTTTAAACTTCTTTAAAATCTTATCAAGGTATGTACTTTGTGATAGCCCTATTAGGAGTCTAGATCTATCTCTATAGATCTTTATGTCTAATATGTATGACGCTTCACCTAGGTACTTCATTGAAAATTTGCTGTTTAGATAACTTTTAACACTGTATAAAAGATCTATATCATTTCCGATCAATAATATGTCATCCACATATAATATCAGAAATGCCACATTGCTCCCACTCACTTTCTTGTAAATACAAGCTTCTCCATAAGTTTGGACAAATCCAAACTCTTTGATCACCTCATCAAAGCGGAGATTCCAACTTCGTGATGCTTGCTTCAATCCATAGATGGATCGCTGAAGCTTGCACACCTTGTTAGCATCCTTAGGATCGACAAAACCCTTTGGTTGTATCATATACAACTCTTCTTCAATATTACCATAGAGAAACGCGGTTTTGACATCCATCTGTCATATCTCATAATCGAAATATGCAGCAATTGCTAACATAATCCTAACTGACTTTAGCATCGCTACGGGAGAGAATGTCTCATCGTAGTCAACTCCTTGAATTTGTCGAAACCCCTTTGCGACAAGTCGGGCTTTATAGACGATTACATTACCATCAGCATCAGTTTTTCTTTTGAAAATCCATTTATTCTCCACAGCCTTTCGGTCGTGAGGTAATTCCACCAAGTTCCAAACTTGATTTTCATACATGGATTCCATCTCGGATTTCATGGCTTCTAACCATTTGTTGGAATCCGGGCTCATCATCGCTTCTTCATATGTCGCAGGGTCATCATTTTCATCAACCATGAAATTCATGACAGGATTCCCGTACAGATCGGGAGCTGCACGCGTCCTGCTAGACCTGCGAGGTTCGGTAGTACTCTCTTTCGGAGTTTCATGATCATTATCATTAGTTCCTTCTTCAACAGGTGAAGCCAACTCCGGAACAACTTCCGGCGCTGCGCTACTCGCCATACTTTGAAGAGAAGGTTCAATAACCTCTTTGAGTTCTACCTTCCGACTACTCACACCTTTCGCGAGAAACTCTTTCTCTAGAAAGGATCCATTCTTGGCAACAAAAACCTTGCCCTCGGATTTGTGATAGAAGGAATACCAATAGTTTCCTTAGGGTATCCTATGAAGACGCATTTTTCCGCTTTGGGTTCGAGTTTATCCGGTTGAAGTTTCTTCACATAAACATCGCATTCCCAAACTTTAAGAAATGACAACTTAGGTTTGTTTCCAAACCACAATTCATACGGTGTCTTTTCAACGGATTTAGATGGTGCCCGATTCAAAGTGAATGCAGCAGTTTCTAGTGCATAACCCCAAAATGACAACGTCAAGTCCGTCAGAGACATCATAGATCGAACCATATCCAATAAAGGACGATTACGACGTTCCGACACACCATTTCTCTGTGGTGTTCCGGCAGGCGTAAGTTGTGAAACAATTCCACACTCTTTCATGTGAGTGCTAAACTCGTAACTTAGATACTCACCTCCACGGTCGGACCGTAGAAATTTGATCTTTCTATTACGATGATTTTCCACTTCATTCTGAAATTCCTTGAACTTTTCAAATGTTTCAGACTTGTGTTTCATCAAGTAGATATAACCGTATCTACTCAAATCATCCGTGAAAGTAAAAAAATAACGATATCCACCTCGCGCCGACACACTCATTGGACCACATACATCAGAATGTATGATTTCCAATAAATCTGTCGCCCGTTCCATTGAACCGGAAAACGGCGTTCTAGTCATCTTACCCATAAGGCATGGCTCACATGTATCAAATGATTCAAAATCAAGTGATTCCAAAAGTCCATCTGAATGGAGCTTCTTCATGCGTTTAACGCCAATATGACCTAGACGGCAGTGCCACATATATGCGGATATATCATCATTAAGTTTAATCCTTTTAGCATCAACATTATGAATATGTGTAACATTATCATCGAGATCTAATAGAAATAGACCATTCATCATCAATGCATGACCATAAAAGATTTCATTCATATAAATGGAACAACCATTGTTCTCGGATTTAAATAAATAACCACTTCGCATCAAACACGATCCAGATACAATGTTCATGCTTAGTGCAGGCACCAGATAACAATTATTCAAGTTTATAACTAATCCCGACGGCAAATGGAGAGGCAGCGTTCCGACGGCGATCACATCAACGCTTGATCCATTGCCGACACGCATCTTGACCTCACCCCTTGCTAGCGGTCGCTTGTTCCGCAGCCCCTGATTCGAGTTACAAATATTAGCAACTGAACCGGTATCAAATACCCAGGTGCTACTGCGAGCACTAGTCAAGTACACATCAATAACATGTATATCATATATACCTTTGTTTGCCTTGCCGGCCTTCTTGTCTGCCAAATACTTGGGGCAGTTGCGCTTCCAGTGGCCAGTCCACTTAGAATAGTAGCACTCAGTATCAGACTTAGGTCCAACTCGGGGTTTCTTTTCAGGCACGGCAACAGGCTTGCCGCCCTTACTACCCTTCCGTTTTCCCTTCTTGTCTTTCTTGAAACCAGTGTTCCTATTGATCATCAACACTTGATGTTCCTTTTTGATCTCCACTTCTGCAGTTTTAAGCAATGACAGAAGCTCGGGGAGAGACTTCTTCATGCCTTGCATATTATAGTTCATCACAAAGCTCTTATAGCTAGGTGGCAGAGACTGCAGAACACGATGGATGCCTAAGTCAATGGGAATCGTTATTCCCAAGGACACAAGCTTATCGGCGTAACCCGACATTTTGAGTACATGCTCACTAACGGAGTTGTGCTCTTCCATCATGCAGCTAAAGAACTTTTCTGAAGCGTTGTAGCTCTCTACAGCAGCATGTGTGTCGAAAATCATTTTCAACTCACCCATTGTATCAAATGCATTGCCGTTTTCGAAACGCTTTCGAAGTTCCGGCTCTAGCCCATACAATATGCCGCAATGAACTAAGTTGTGGTCCTCCTGACGAGTCTGATAGACATTCTTCTCCTCATCAGGGGCATCCTCAAAAGGTGGGGGGCCTAGTGGAGCTTCTAGCACGTATTGCTTTTGTGCAGCAGAGAGGAGAATCCTCAAATTCATGGCCCATTCGGTAAAGTTGCTACCGTTCGTTGCAAGTTTCTCTTTCTCCATGAATACATTGTAATTAAAAGCAGGTGGTGCCATCTACAACAGAATTTGTAAAGTTTAGACTAAGTGTATGATAGATTGAGTTCAACTAATCCATATTACGAATGAACTCCCACTTAAAAACGACATCCCTCGTGCCTTTTTGGTGATTACATGAACCAAATCCACTATACCAAGTCCGATCATCACGTGAGTCGGTATAGCTTCAAAGGCGAGCATCAAATGGGCATCATATCTACTATATGACTCATGCTTAACCTTTCGGTCCGTGTTCCGAGGCCATGTCTATACATGCTAGGCTCGCCAAGTTAGAACCTTAGTATTCACGTGTGTAACTGTAATACACCCGAAATATGTTCGTGGATCCAAGAACACCCGATCATCACGTGATGTCTTGGAGCGACGAAAACATAATCGGTGCATACTAAAGGAAGAACACATTCTTATCTTGATATTTAAATGAGGGATCATCTTATTATGCTAACAAAGCGCCAAACAAGCAATATAAGATGCTATCAAACATCACATGTTTATTAGTGAAATGATATGGTTCCCGCATATGATCTCTATCATGTGCATCGTGGTATGATCACTATCATACCTATATGTGTAAGTCCAAGGTCTATGGAGATTACACGTTATGTATGTTGTAATAGTATCATCTCATACATCTACTTGCAACATCACCATATCATAACACTAGCCCAGCAACAATCCAAACTAGACGCCTCTAATTTATCCATTGCAAGTTTTACGTGGCTTAGGGCTTTCGAGATAGAACCGTTCTTACCTACGAACATGAACCACAACGAGGATAACCAAATTGTTAACTACTCGTTGCAAAATAGATATTGACTATAGTAGGAGAGACAGACACCCGCTAGCCACTTATGCAAACTAGTTGCATGTCAAGCGTGGAACAGGTCTCATGTGCGAGGACATGTAAAGTTTGTCCGGGCCGCTTCATCCCACTGTGCCACCAATATCCAAAATTACAACTAAGGAGCAACAACATGATCATCATCGCCCACATACTCATATGTGTACTACCCGTGTAAAGCATCTACGCATAGATCCGGCTCTGATACCACTGTAGGGTTCGCAGCATAGAAAACAAAAAATTTCCTATGAAGTGAACTGTGTACCAAGATCTATCTATTAGATACAAACAACGGGCGGATGTATATCCGTAGAGAACATACCCTTGAAGACCGACAAAGCTTAACGAGTTCAACTCGTGGTTGATGTAGACGATCTCTTGCCGATCTCAAGATCGAGAGGAAGTCCTAGCGCCGCAAATCAGCAACGCATCCGTGCTCGCACACATGTTCGAGGCACCGAGTAACCTCCGCCTCCTCACTCCAGCGATGCAGCGGAAGCACAACTCTTTCTTGCCGAATAGCCACCGGGAACATGTATCTCGCTAGTCCGAGACCATGGGGGATAAATTCTAGAGGGGGAGAGAGATCCTTCACGAGGAGGTGTGAGTGAGAAGTGAGGAGAGGGGTGCCTTTTATAGGAGGAGGGGGGAACCCCAAGGGGGTGGCCGGCACATGGGGGCTGCCCCCTTGCCCTCCCCTCTTCATGTGGGTGGACACTCCGCTCACAAAATTCCTTTAAATTCCCTCCACTCAAAATCCCACTCAAACATGCCATTAAATTTCCACCAAATTTAATGCAAACTCTCATTAAATAAAACTCTTTTATTTTATCAGAATTTTGTCAATTACTTTAATGACAAACATTCACAAATAACCCCTTGCTAGAATTCTATTTCACATGCATAACCACTTTATGCAATTTCACCCGAAAACCTGTTTCGGTATCTAGTGAAATAAATTCCTACGCTTGTTCATTCTTTCGGCATGAAACTTTTGCTCCAATTGGATGTCGGTGTCTCTTAAGTGTGTCACCCTACGGTTCGTGAATAATGCGGACATGATCGAGACCCCTCTCGGATCAATAATCAGAAGCGGGATCTGGAGACCCATACTGACTCCCACACATTCAACGATGACTTTCTTGTGATCGTCGGAACCTTTTATGCTAGTATCTTAATCCCTTTGTTTCACGATATATTACATGTCTGAGATTCGATCATCGGTATCTCCATACCTAGTTTGATCTCGTTACTGACATGCACCCTTTTCTCGTTCCCGTGATATAACATTCTAGTGATCAAATCACTTGCTTGCAAGCTAATCAATGTGATATCACCGAGAGGACCCAGAGTATATCTATCCGTCATTGGGATGAACAAATTCCACTCTCGATCCATGAGCCTCAACATAACACTTTATTAGTTCTGAATCCATCTTTATAATCACCCTGTTACGGTTTGACGTTTGATGTTATCAAGAAAGTCTTTCGGTGTTAGTGATTGACATGATCTCATGGTCTAAGGATTAGGATCACTTCGTAAGTTGTTATAGCAATATAAACTCAATGACTTTGACCGTAATGCTATACTTCGGATGAATGTTCATCACACCATTACACTAATGTTGTGATCCCGTTATTAACAACATCCAATGTCCATGATCAGGAAACCTTGATCATCTTGTTAATCTACGAGCTAGTTTATGAGAGAGGCATAACTAGGAACTTTCTGTTTGTTTATTAAACACACATGTATTAATGTTTCCGTATTAATACAATTATAGCATGCAAAATAAACATCCATCATATACTTGGAATACACATAATAAACATTTTATTATTGCCTCTCAGGGCATATTCCCTTTAGTAAGTAACTCTGCTTCTTGCCACGGGGGGAGCCCCCGAGCCTGTTTTGGGTGATTTTGGTTTTATCTCTTTTGTCCTTACCTCGGGGGGAGCCCCCGGGCGTCTTTTGTCGTTTTCTTTCGAGTCTCGAGGGGAGCCCCCGAGTATTTTTGTATGTGTGACTTGCTTCTTGCTCGTTCTTTTTGGGCGTAGCCCCCGAGCCCTTCTTTTGACTAGTAGCTCTTCTTTTTTCAGCCTTTTGTGCAAGATGCCAACCGACTGGTGCAGCAGCACCTGGCGCTGGAGGCCAGCCTCAAACAGCTGCAAGGTACTGTCTATGCCTTGGTCTTTGCCTCTTCTTGTATTCCTGTCCTGTTATCCGACACTTGTTTTGGTTTGATGCAGAGGATCACAACACTTCTCTTCGTGAGATTGATGCTCTCAAAAAGAGCCTCGGTCAATCGGAGAAGAAGTCCGAGGTCGCCGTTGGTGCCAGGGAGCGCCTCGAGCTGGAGTTGGCCCAGGCGGCCGAGGCGAAGGAGCGCCTGCAGCAGGAGGCTACGGACCGCGAGCAGTAGCTTGCCACTGCCGCGGCTGCGCGTGAAAAAGAGGTGGCTGGCAAGCTTATGGCGGCTTCCAAGGCTGTTTCGGGTGAGTATCTTCACCTTCGTCTTTTTTGGTTTTCTTGTCTTTCTTTTGCGGTGCTTTCGTTCATTCCTCGTCTTTATTGTCTCAGATGCCGCGGGCATCGAGTTTGACCGCGGTGCTCTAGAGCACGGGAGTGCTCTGGATGATGCTACTGCAGCGGTCGAAGATCGCTGCAGCACCGTCGTCAACTCACTCGCCAAGTCCAAGGAGGTCCTTGGGCGCTTCTACAAGGAGCTTGTCCCCAACGGCGCGGCCCTTGATGATATTGATGCTCTGGCGGAGGCACTGTCAGCCGAAGCACCTGCTGCGTACAAGCGCAAGCAGAAGGGCATTGGTGCATCCGTCGGGATGGCGATGGCCTTGGCGGCTGGAGCGGAGCTGGACCTTCCCCAGGTCACATCCCGGATGCCGACGTCTGCTGATGGGTCTGAGGTAGCCTTCGCTACCTATGCTGCTCGCTGTAAGCGTTATGGGCCGAAGCTGATTGATCTGCTGGCCGAGTACGCTCTACGGCATCAGGGGGAAGCCAAGGCGAGGCAATCCGGCTCCAAGGCGACTCAGGGTGCCGCGTCGTAGGCGCTGTAGCTGTAGGATAGTTGTAGCTTCTTTTGTTGTAAATATTTAGATGAACAATCTTTGTGCCGCGTAGTGGCTTTTTCTGCACTTAATGAATTTGCTGAGTTGTGTGCTCCTTTATCTGCGTGTTCATTTCCTTGCCTTTCTGTTGATCTAGGGCCCTTCGGGTGGTGATCCCGTGGACACCTCGCCTGCAACGTGGCTGCGGCCATCTTTGGATGATTCGTCGCAGCTTGCGTTTCTTCGAGACCATATTCGCAGTCTCGAAAAAGAATTGCTTGGGATGCGTGGCCATGCCGACGTCTGGTAGTCCAAAGCGGATCGAGGTGCTGCCAGAGTCTTTACAAGTTGCAGTGGTTTTTTTTTGCCCTACTGTTTTACCCTAAAAAAAAAGGTGCTGCCAGAGAGGAGTACTTGATGGCGGAATTGCTTCGATTATCTGAGCAGCTTCAATGTAAGTTTTTCGAGCTGCTGCTCATTTCTTCGGATGCGCCTGCTGGCCTTGCATCTTACTTTTGTGCGAGTATCGTAGGTGCTAACCTTGCTCCAAGGGAGGAGAAGGAGCGTGTTGCTGTTCGGGTCAATTGCTTGACTCAACAGGACATGGAAGCCGGCGGGTTCTTCTGGATGGATCGTGACCGTGCCATGGCTCTGGCAATGGTGCAGGATCGCGTTCACCAAGTATCGCGGGTGCTTCGTCAAGTGCAGACTTCACTCGCGTCGGTTCTGCATGTGATGTTTCCACTGGATGCTGCACCGTCAACCCTTTATGGTCTTCTATCGAAGTTTCAAAACGTGCATCATGTCAAGGAATTGGTGCGGCATCAACTCGTCGCAGGGGTGAAGGCTGCGCTGTCCCTTGTGAGGCTACATCGCCCTGACGTAGATCTGTCTGTTGTTGAGGCTGGGCCGCCTCTTCGGCCGGATGGTGGAGAGTGGGATATGCGTCCACGTTATGCGGCTGTAAGGCAGTATGCCGAGCAGGTCGTAGATTTGTTTGAGCAGCGTGCTCAAGTTATTCTTCAGAATAGGTAGTACCTGTAAAAAGGACGGATGTAAAATTTGTATGTATTTGTCTGGGCATGTTTTGCCCTTTGTTATAAAGATTTGGTTGCTGTTTGAGGACGTAGTGCTTTGTTCGCATACGTGTCCTTTTCGTTAGCCTGACGTGGTCAGCTACTCAGGAGTACACGTGTTATCCTCATGCGACGAAATCATGAGGTGGGGGAGCCCCCCGAGTGCGTTTGTAGCATAAGAGTGCGAATAGTAAACAGAAGTTTTTGGGGCGAGACACTTAGCTTTATTTATATCGTAATTGAGGAGGTACATTGTTCGGCTGAGTAGCCTTGGCTGAATAGCCTTATTGAAAGTAAAGGGAGAGGTAGCTAAGGGTAGAATCATCGCAGCTGAGCGATGTTCCATGGATTGGAGTATTCGACTCCAGATTCCACGTGCTTGAGGTGATAGGCGCCACCTGGTATGATTTCGGTGACGAGGTAGGGTCCTTCCCATGGTGACTCGAATTTCTTCGGTCGCTCCTGCTTAAGTCGCAAGACGAGGTCTCCTTCGACGAAGGACCTTGGGCGCAGCCGTCGGCTGTGGTAGTTGCAGAGACTCTGCTGGTACACCGCTGATTGAGCTGCTGCTATGTCTCTTGCCTCGTCGAGTGTGTCGACGGCGTCTTAGAGTGCAGCCGTGGATTCGGATTCGCTGTAAGTGACGACCCGGGGGGCCTGGTGGCGTACTTCGGATGGTAACACGGCTTCGGCTCCGTGCACCATGAAGAATGGCGTGTATCCTGTTGAGTTGTTTGGCGTGGCACACAGACTCCATAGGACGGAGGGTAGCTCTTTCGTCCAGGCTCCAGCGAGTCGCTTGAGTGGGCTCATGAGGCGCTTCTTGATGCCAGCGCCGATTAGGCCGTTGGCCTTTTCCACCTGCCCGTTCGTTTGCGGGTACGCCGCCGAGGCGTATGTGATGTTGATTCCGAGGCCTTCACAGAAGTCTTGGAATTCTTTGGAGATGAAGTTCGATCCATTGTCGGTGATGATGCTATGCGGTACGCCGAACCTGTAGACAATGGATTCAAAGAACTTGACGGCAGTCTTGCTCTTTTGGTTAGTGACCGGCATGGCCTCGATCCACTTGGTGAATTTGTCGACTGCGACCAGGAGGTAGACGTGCCCCCCTTTCGAGGATCTTGGCAGTTTGACGATCATGTCGAGGCCCCATTGAGCAAAAGGCCAGGCTAGAGGTATGGGCCTGAGCTCTGACCCGGGTGCGTGTGGTTTGTCAGCAAACCTTTGGCACCCCTTGCATCTTCGGACGATGTCCTTTGCATCGTTCATGGCCGTGGGCCAGTAGAATCCATCTCGTAGAGCTTTAGCGACAAGGGAGCGGCTGCCTGCGTGGTGGCCGCAGATGCCCTCGTGGATGTCTTGGAGTATGGTTTTCCCATCACCGATGGTGACACACCTTTGTAGTACACCAGTAATGCTGCGCTTGTACAACTCGCCATTGATGATGGTGAAAGCTTTTGACCGGCGAGATATGCGCCGGGCATCCGTCGGGCTGTCAGGCAGTTCTCCGTCTATCAAGAACTGGAGGTACGGTCGCGCTGAGGTCTCTTCGACTGCCATGACCTGCATCAGGTTGACCACGGCGACCTCTGTGTCCAGTTTTTCGGGTCCTTCGTGACCTTCGGGTAGCGTGGCTCCCGAGTGCTCTGCCTCTTCGGGTGATCCCTTGGGAAATTTTCGCTTAATGGATGGCACGCAGATCTGTTCGAGGAACACACCTGGTGGCACCCTTGTGCAGGTGGAGCCGATGTTGGCGAGTCTGTCGGCCTCCTCGTTGCTTTCTCTTCCAACGTGCCAAAGCTTGCAGCCGTCGAAGCCTCCTTCGAGTGCGTTATAGAGTGCGCGGTACGCGATCATGTTTTTGGCGTGTGCGTCGTACTCGTTCATCGTCTGTTGGACAACGAGGTTGGAGTCACCATAGATGACCAGGCACATTACGCCGCAGATTTTTGCCATCCTCATGCCGTGGATGAGGGCCTCGTATTCTGCCTCGTTGTTGGAGGCTCGAAACTTCATCCGGAGGACGTACTTCATCTTATCGCCCTGCGGGGAGGTCAGTATGACTCCGGCTCCTGCTCCGGCTTCACGCTTGGAGCCGTCGAAGTGCATCGTCCATGACTGCGTCATGTCTTGGGTGTCTGGCAGCTGTAGCTCCATCCATTGTACGAGGAAGTCCGGGAGGACTTGAGATTTGATCGAGTGACACTTCTCGTAGATGATGTCAAGAGGTGACAACTCGATGCCCCACAAGGCCACGCGTCCTGTGGCCTCTGGGTTATTCAGGATGCTGTTCAGGGGTGCCTCATTGACGACCATCACCTGGTGCTCCTGGAAGTAGTGGCTCAACCGACGGGCTGTCATGAACACGCCGTAGGCGAGTTTTTGGTAGTGAGGGTACCTCTGTTTTGTTGGCGTCAATACCTCGCTGAGGTAGTAAATTGGGCGTTGGACCCCATGGGTCTTGCCTTCTTCGTGTCGCTCGACCACTAGCACGGTGCGGACCACCTGGTGTGTGGCTGCTATGTATAGCAGCAGGGGCTCGCGCTCCTTTGGCGTGACCAAAACGGGCGAGGTGGAGAGCAGTCGCTTGAGATCTTCGAATGCGTCATCCGCTTCGGGAGTCCACTCAAATTTATCTGCCTTGCGTAGCAACTGGTAGAATGGCAGGGCTTTCTCGCCCATGCGGCTGATGAACCTGCTCAATGCCGCTATTTGTCCTGCGAGCTGCTGGACACCCTTGAGATTCTTTGGTTTCTCCATGGCCATGATGGCCCGGATTTTCTTCGGGTTCCCCTCGATCCCTCGTTGGGAGATGAAGTATCCAAGCAGCTGACCCGATGGGACGCCGAAGGCGCACTTTTCGGGATTGAGCTTGATCCTGTAGCGGTCGAGATTATCGAACGTCTCGCGGAGATCGTCGATGAGCGTTCTTGCCTCCCTGGTTTTGATGACTATGTCGTCGACATAGACTTGGACGTTTTGGCCGATCTGGTCCTTCAGGCATGCCTGCATGCATCGCTGGTACGTGGCACCTGCGTTCTTTAGCCCGAAGGGCATTGTGTTGTAGCAGAACACTCCGAACGGTGTGATAAACGCCATTTTCTCTTGATCTTCGACCTTGAGTCGAATGTGGTTGTAGCCTGAGTAGGCGTCGAGGAAGGAGAGTTTCTCGCATCCTGCAGTCGAATCGATGATCTGGTCGATCCGAGGAAGAGGGAAGTGGTCCTTTGGGTAGTGCTTATTCAGTGACGTGAAGTCCACGCACATCCGCAGGATGTCCGTGTCCTTTTTGGGGACCATCACTGTATTTGTGAGCCACTCGCTTTCTTTGATCTCCCTGATGAAGTCTGCAGCGAGTAGTCTGTTGATTTCCATCCCGATGGCTTCGGCCCGTGGCTCGGACAGTCTCCGGATGGACTACTTGACGGGCTTGGTGTCTGGAAAGACGTTGAGTGCGTTCTCGGCGAATTCCCTGGGAACTCCTGGCTTGTCCGCGGGACACCAGGCGAAGATTTCCCAGCGCACACGGAGGAATTCGACGAGTGCGCTTTCCTATGCGGGGCTGAGGTTGTTGGCAATCAGCGCCGTCTTGGAGGCATCTGTCGGGTGGACCTGCACCTTCTTTGTGTTGACGGTGGAGTAGAAAGACATGTCAGGTGCGTTTTGTTGTGCGACTGGGGGTGCCCCATTGTCCGTCACCTCGCGGAGCCTTACAAGCTCCTCCTGCATGCCGAATGACTGGGAGATTCTGTTGAAGTCCCTGTCGCAGTGGTCCGATCGGGTGAAGCTCCCGTGGACTGTGATGACGCCTCTGGGTCCTGGCATCTTGAGTAGCAGGTATGCGTAGTGTGGTACTGCCAGGAATCTTGCGAATGCTACACGCCAGAGGATGGCGTGGTATTGTGATGGCCAGTCCACCACTTCAAACTCGAGCCGCTCGCATCGGAAGTTGTCCGGCTTGCCGAAGATGACATCGAGCCATATCTTTCCCAGGGGAATATGCCCTTTCCTGGAATGATGCCATGTAACGTTGTGTCTGACTGTTCCAGGCTGCACAACAGGATCCGCATTGCTGCTAGAGTTCTTGCGAACATCAGGTTGATGCCGCTGTCGCCGTCCATGAAGACGCGGCTCATCTCGAAACCTCCGATCTGCGCCTCGAGCACCAGGGCAGCATGACCTGGGCGAGGGACCTGGCAAGGGTGATCCGAATGGTTGAACTGATGCAGGAATGTGATCCGCTGAGGTACTCAAGGATGGAAGGTGGAGCTGTCACGGCCAGGTTGATCTGACGGGTGATTTTCTTCTGCACCCTATTCGTTGGGCGTCCCTTCTGGATCCTCAGTGCTCCTTTCGACGGGGGATACCCATGCCCAGCGTTGTTCTGTGCTGGTGCGACTGGTTGGTTCGGGCCTCCTATAGGTGGCGGTGGAGGAGCTCCATGCGCTATTTCACCAGGTGCAGGTGCGTTCCCGAATCCAGGGGGTGGAGCTTGCTGCCTCATCTGAACCATGCTTTCGCTGAGTTTCTGGAACTCGCGGCATTCCTTGAGCATGTGGCTTGCTTTCTTCTTGCCATCCTGCTTGTCGATGTAGAAGTGGATGGTGCATGAACCCGAAAGTTTTTCTTATGCTGAGGGTCCATTATCGCGATCGCGGCGTTGCCACGATTGTGCTGGGCGTCCTCCATTGCGGAAATTCCCTCCGCGGTATCCTCCGCTGTTGCGGTTGGCGTCGTTGCGGCGATCGGCGTAGCCGTCCGCGACCATGTCGGGTCCATCGCGATCGTCTTAGACGCACGATCTCCTCTTGCTACGGCGCTCTCGTCGTCGGCCGTAGTCGTCCTCTTCCTCCGAGTGCGCCCGGTGGACGGAATGTTCGCCGTCAGCCCACCTGTTGGCGATGTCCATGAGGTGGTCGAGTGTCTTGGGCTTGACGCGCCCAAGTTCCTCCTTGACGTCCTGGTGCTTGAAGCCGTCCTTGAAGGCGTCGATGGCCCTCTCTTCGGAGATGTGCGCTGTGGAGTTCTTAGTGTTGGACCAGCGTAGTATGTACGAGCGAATGGATTCGCCCGTTCGTTGAGTGCAGGCCCGCAACTCCTCGATTGAGGCGGGCCTCTTGCTGGTGCCTTTGAAGTTTCGGGTGAAGCTGTAAGCCAGCTCCTCCCAGCTTTGGATGGACCCTGAAGATAGGCTACTAAGCCAGATCCGGGCTACGCCTGTCAGCTGCAGCTGAAGGAATTGCATGGCGGTTTCCTTGTTTCCGCCGTGCAGCTTGATGGATGACAGGTGGTCGCTGAGCCATGCCTTTGGGTCTTGTGTGCCATCGAACTTCGGAGTATCCGAAGGAAGTTTGAAATTTCACGGCATCCGTGTCCGTCGAATAGATCTGCTGAAGCATCGGGCTCCGCAGAGTTCTCCTTCGTCTTCGTCCATCTCGGATTCAGACGAGCATGCGCGTTTGGCTCGCGCTTTATCGATTTTGCGCTGTGTGAGCGCGTCTCTGGCGTCGTAATCGCGGCTGCGATGGCGCGAGCTCTTGTGCCTTCGAGGAAGGTCGTGGTCCTCTTCTTCGGATGAAGGAGTGGGGATGCGGTCGAATCTGACCGGAGGTTTCTTATTCGGCTCCGTAGGAGCTTCCTGATGGAGCGCGGCTCCGACGAGTCCGAGTCTGGTAAGTGCGGACTTGTGCATGGCTCTTTTTGGGTCCCCCGCCGGAGGTGGGTGGGACGCGAGGTATGCAGTGGCTGCCATGATCGCAGCCTGCGGCATTTTCGGGATGATGTTGCCGTCGGCATCCATCTCCATGAAGTATGCGTGGAGGGTTCGGGTCACCTCACGGCGCTCCTTGGGGTCCATGTTCTCCGTCCGGGAGCGATGCTTGTTGCCGTGATTGCCATTCGAGCTGGAGCCGATGCCCAAGGCGGAGAGCGTAGCTTGTCGCGCGCTGGACTCCGAGGCTGCTTGCTTGCGTTTGTTAAGCACCTCTTGCATCTTGACCTGCTTCTTGTGTTCCTCGATGAGGAGTAAGTGGTATGCCATCAGCAGGTCCCGTGAGGCATCTGCATGAAGGATCGTGTTACCCGCCACGGCGGCGCGTGCCCGGGCCCATCATTCTTTGCTAAGGCGGATGACCTGGCCGGGGTCGTCCCCTTCGGGTGGGGGGGACTGGCTTCTTCTGTTCTCAGTGTTTCTGTTCTGCGGGTTAGGTGGCGGGTTGGGCGCTCGCTGGTCCACGTCACTCTGGATGACTATGGCGCATTGGTAGCGCTTGTAGATTGGTCCGCTGCTGCCGCAGCTTTCGGATCCGGAACCGTAGGTCCCTTCGTCCGATGGCGGATCGCACAGATCGGAGTTGCATCTGCTGCTGTCGTAGGATTCATCTGTTGATGATGATGTGCGTAGCACAGGATGTGGGGCCCATGAGGCGGGCCTGATCGATGGCAGGGGCACCCGCTCTGGGAGGCGGAGAGTGCCGGTTTGCCCCACCTGGAAGCAGAAGCTCCCGAATAGGATCTTGAGTCCGTCACCTACGGGCTCGAAGTCCTTCATGGTGGCTGGTGAGTGGGCGGTGAAGTCGAAAGCGCCGAAGAGGAGGTGACTCTCCGTCGCCGCAGAGTTGTAGATCACTCGGTTTGGGACCGTCACGATCGCACAATCATCGTCCCCAGTTCCCACAGACAGCGCCAATTGACGAGGTTTAATCTCGTCAATGCCCATTGTTATGGACTTGGGTTTTGGAGAAGATGGGGATGCTGGAGATAGCGGAACGGTTAGCAAACAAGCAACACGGGGACACGAGGTTTACCCAGGTTTAGGCCCCCGGAGGGAAAACCCTACTCCTGCTTGTCTGCTCTTGATTACGGCGGAACCGGTGATTACAGGGGTGCGCAGATGCAATCTGGTGTGGAGGTGTGTAGAGGTCCCAACCTTTAATAAGGTAGAGATCCCTGTGTTTACAATGCTAGTCCCTGGATCAATAGCTAGCATCCACAGTTAAGATGTAATATCAAGAAAAAAAGGTCATAATACAACTTTATAACCAGGAATAAAATATTTTTTTACATCTTACATAGCTCATTTGGCTAACTCATTACAATGCAGCAGAAATAACTATAGCATGGGGTCCTTCATATTCAAAGTGCCACAGACAGTCATGTTGGTTGTAGACTTGTAATCCTAACCAATAAACTTCACTAACATCAAACAAACCTGCAACATAATAAGTTACAGCCACAAGGGTCAATACATTTGAATTGTATTGGCAAGTGATACTATGGTAGTATAGTGGAGTCTATCATCTATATGCATTTGGCTAGGTGGAGCTTAGGCTTGCATTGCTCAAAATAGATTTTCCTTATCATTTGAAAACACTAAGTTTTTGCTTGACAAAACTCACCCAAGGCATCTCCCAATAGAAATTGGTGATCCTTCAACCCTTGTTCAACCACAAGTTTTTAACTTAGAAATTGGGACGAGGAGATTCTTGATAGCTTCCATGTCTTGATGCTCAAATTGTCCTTTACCAGGGACATGGCTAAGTACTTAGATTTTACACTCTGCAGAGGTGGTGCACTTTCCCCACAAGACTTGGTTTCACCAAGACAAGATCTTTCAGAAGCCTTCCCTTAGACCAGAATGGACGCGTTCCAACCTATCATCCCCTACCACCAACTATCCATTTGGCTAAGTTATTGCAACCTATATGATCCAGGCAGAGCCCATAATGCCAAGTGGCTGCACTTGAAGCTTCTCAACATTTGACATCTCAAATCTCTTTGTTCCTAGGTGGCCATCCACAAGTGAGATGCCAAGTTTTCCCCAGCATACTGGACTTGGTGATGCCCAAGTTTTCCCTAGCATACTGGACTTGCATAACCACTCAACACAAACCATTCTTTCCATTCCACCCAGGTGATTCATTCACTTAGTTGTTTTATTAAACAAAACACAAGTCCTTGACTTAGAAATATTCCATAGTATGAAATATAATCCACCCTTGTTTTCTACTAGCTAAGCTAAGCATGATAGTAGTAGGAATCTTAACTTAGGAAAATTCTACTAAGGTTTCATCAACTAGGATCTCCCATGGCATAGTTTATACTTAGCAAAAAGTCCATGCAAGTCCTACTTAGAAATATCACTAATGCATAGTGAAAATAATGGGACAAAGGTATGAAGCATCACTTGCCTTTTTGGTAGAGAATATAAGTTCACTCCTTGATCTTGAAATGATCACACTCTTCAAATCACTACAATTCAATCAAGCAAGGCACAAATTCAATCTACCATTCAAGCAACATCACATAAAATAATAGAACCAAAGCAATGCATGCAAGCATGCCAAAGTTTGTTTTATTTGGAAAAGTGGTTTCTAACATGTTATAAACATTCTAAAACACCTACTGGTCATTTTATAAAAGTGGTAAATCATTTGCAAAAGATTTTACTTATAAATCATTTTTAAACCAAATCAATATTTTATGTGGTTGAAAATGCCTTTAGCAAAGCAACAATCTTTATAGGGTTCACCAAATACATTTTAAAATCATAAAACTTGGTTTTTAGGGTCAGAGAGTTTAAATCAAAACATTTCCCAAAGGTTTTTCTCCAAAAAGTGTTTCCACATAAGAACAACATTTTTATTTGACTAGAAATGTTTTAGATCAAAGATTTATTCTTTTGCTTCACCAAATATGTTTTTGAATCCACAAATTGGCTTCTATGGTCAGTAGGTTCAAAACAAACCATTTTCCAAAGATTTTATCCCCAAAATAATTTTAGAAAGAATTTTATACTCAAAATATGCCTACACAAGTTTCTGCAAAAACAATCATTTTACCAGAAGCAATTTACTAAACAAAGTGCATGGTTGGATAGGGTTTGTCTTACTGATTCCATTGATATAAAATTTGCAAAATTTGGACGTGTGGTTTGAAAGTTATGAATTTTACAAATTTGAACAACAAATAGATCAATTCTGTTTTTATAACAATAAGCAGGGCCACGTGGACTGTTCTAATTGGTTGAAAACGTTTCGCGTGGATCAAGCGATGCAGTACGTAGGATCTAATGCAAATCGTGCGGCACAGATCAGCATACCTCTTCGTTTTAAGTGAATCTATCGTATCCACTGGATCTAAATCGAACGGCTCCTAATGCCTTGCCAAGAACTGGCGGCGCGACGACGGTGGCGCGCGGCGGCGGCGCTCTGCTGGCGGTGCTGCGGCGGCTATAGGAAGCGAGGGAGAGGAAGGATATGCTCACCAGGTTCGCCGGGTCGTGGTGATGCTCAAGGTGGCCGCAGGATGGACATGGGCGCACAGAGCTGGCTCGAATCGTTCGCCGGAGTTCGTGTCCGCGTCGGGATCCTCTGGCTGTCGTCGTGGGCGACATTTTAGACCGCGCTAAGACAAGATGAGGGCTGCGTTAGGTGCGCACGATGCTGGGGATCACACACGTATCGAACAGAGGGAGAGGGGAAGCTGGGGCTTACGGGGGATGGTCGCCGGAGTTCGAGCAGACGGTGGCAGAGCTCAGTCGAAGATGTTGCCGTGGATACAGGGCACGCGCGGGCGAGAGAGAGGTACCGAGAGATGCGCCTGGCGATGGGGAGTGTGCTCGTGTGGTCTAGGAGGCGAGGGGCGATGGGGTTTGGCCGGAATCGTCGCCGGAAGACGTCGGAGACAGTGGTGGTTCTGAGCAAAATCGGAGAAGCCTAGTGGCGAGCCGGTGCGAGCGAGAGAGGGGAAGTGGAGAGGAGGAAGAGGCGGTTAAGAAGGCGTGGTCGCGGGGCTGTTTCCTGGCGTAGTTAACGCGAATTCACGCCGGCATTCAAACAGCGGTAATGGCCAGAGAGGGGGGCGCGGTCAGCGGCAGGTGAGGACGACGACGACGTGGCCGTGGGCCTGGTTAGTCAGTGAGGGGGAAAAGAAAAGTGGGGCCTAGCTGTCATGGACTCTGCGGGTGAGTTTCTGAGTAGAAAGAAAACGATTCGAGGGGGGCAGAGAGCTGGGCTGCTGGGCTTAGTGGGCTAGCTGGGTTGGGCTGGCTCTGTTTTATTTTTTCCTTCTTTTGTTTATTTTTCTTTTTCCAATTCTTTTATTCTGTTTTGATTTTGTTTAATCAATTCAAACATTCATTTGAAATCAAACTTCAACCAAACTTTATGTATATTCAAATACTGGTTATTAGTTCATTTTAGAGTCAAATTTAGAATATTTCTTTTATTCTTTTTAGGGTCTTTTAATTATTTAAAATAGGCCCTTGTATTTATTCAAATAAGATTTAATAATGTTTTCAAACTCCATTTGAATTCTAAATCTTTCCAAATCTTTTCAGTAGGTTTTAATTATTTATTAGGGTGTCAAATAATTCACCTTGAATTATTTGAGATATTTTTAATATGATTTATTAATCATTTTAATTTGGGTGCTTGTCTTTATTCCAATGAAAATAAATATGGGTTTAATTCCACATAACTTTATTTAAATGGTTCTTTTATTTCATTTAATTCAATTAAACAACTTTTATTCCATTGCTTATGGTTTAGGCCAAGATTTAATTTGGTCTTTAAATATTCCTCACTTAATATTTCTTTCTTTATCTTATAAAATCCATATCTTTTTATTTATAGATCCAAACTTGGTGATTCCAATTTGCAAAATCTTATTTAATATTTATTTATCCTTTTAAATATCTTTAGGATTATTGGCTCACCATTTGGTATGGATTTTTAGGTAGGTGTTTTATTAGCTTTGGAAATTACTTTTCCTTATCTTATTAAATTCATAAGATTTTATCTATGGCTCCAATTTAAGTGAAACCAATTTCTATGGTTCTAATAACATTTCTATTTGTCATTCCTGATCATTTTGAAATGTTTGGTTGACCAATTTTTATATGGACCAAATCCAGAGGCTTAGAGATAACTTGGAAATGTTTTTCTTCCATTAGGGTTTTTGTGTTTTGGTTTATTTCTCAAGTGTTTAATTTCCATATGCATTTATGAAGAATGCATTCCACTTTGATTTGAATTTAGTTGGACTCAAATATTAACCAAAGTTTGTTCAAGATGGGATTTTTAAGTTTCCATTTAGAAACAAAAGTTTCTTTTCACCCTGATTTTCAACAATTATTTATTTTGTTTAATTGTTTTTCACATTACAAGATTTGGAAAATCTTGGGATGTGACAAGGTGTGTATGCGAAAGTATGAGTCGAGAGATCTAGGTCGTGTCCTCCTAGCCTTTATATAGACTTAGGCAGGTCCCAGGCATAGACCTAGTCGGGTTTACCCCTTTGAATTTCCTATCTACTCTAGTCTTGCTCTCCAAGGATCCGAAGGCGCCATGGGCTTTGGCCACCCGAAAATCTTCATGGGCTAGCGTATATTTGCTATGGGCCTTCCTTGGGCTGGACCAGGTATGCTGAGATCATGTACCCGCGCGGTATAACCATGTCAATTTTAATCCACTTAAAAAGTGAATTAACCGAACAAAGCCTAAAAAAAGGTTTTCTGCGCGGTTTTCTTTTCTGTTTTCTAACTAGGTTTTCTGTTTTTACCCTATTTTTCTGTTTCTTTTCCGGTTTTCATTTTCTGTTTTTTTCTATTTCTCTTTTATTTTTTTTACTTTTCATGTTTATATATTTCATGTTTCAAATAAGAAAAATGTTTTACTGAAAAAAAAATCACGAGGTATAAATATTTATTTTAAAATAAATCAAATAAGATAAATATTCGTATTGGTTTTTTGTAAAATACGTGAATGTTCTTGCTAAAAAGTGGATCGAATAAAATAAATGGTCTTAATAAAAAATCGATCAAACCAAATAAATATTCTTGTTGTTTTTTTTTTTAAATAAAATATTTATTTTAAATTTGAAAATCTGTTCAAATTAGGTAAATGTTATTATTAAAATAAAATTCCACATGATATATAAATTTCAATTAAAAAGAAAAAAGTAAAGTAAAATATCTAAAAATAAAATGTAAAGGAAAAATATATAGAAAAAAGAAACAAATATGTAGAAAAAAATAAACTAAGTTCATGGGCCGGTCCACCACCAGTCCATGTAGGCGGTAGACCACCCGGTACCGCAACATGCGGTGTAAGGCAACTCTAACAGATTCCGTAAATCTATAAAAACCATAAAATAACCATAACTTTACAATTTTTCATGGAAAAAGGCGTCAAGCAGATACCGTAAACATGATTGGTCCTTAAATATTTTTATAGGTGACAGAAAGACGCGTGCCCTAGTTCGTATATACGCGGGCTCAACGCCCGAACTAAGTGCGGCATGTACTCGCGCTGAAATTTCTCCTTTCCCTTCCAGTTGTGTGTGTTGCCTTCCGCTCCCGTCATCGCAGCCTCCCGCTCAAGCTTTTCCCTCCTGCTAGCACCTCCGACCACCTTCTGCTACCGCGACTATTCTGATGCATGTAAAATACATACATGAACTTTGTAGTTTGTTAATACTTGTTTCTACATATTTACAACTTATATAATGTTATATTCATGTTTTATATTGATTTATAAGGATTTACCAATGATCCTCTTTATTTGTTTTATAACTCTGCAAGACACTGTTTTGCGTATTTTTAAGTTTCAATGATCTAAACGAAATCAAATGAACCTGGAATTTTTCAAGAAATATTTTTTGGCAAGGAGAAGCCCCCGGAGCAAAGAACCACGACAAGGGAGGCCCGGGGCCTAAACGAGGCCCAGTGATGCAGCCCACCTTGTTGGCCACGCCACCACACCTCGTTCCCCCTCGAGCCTCCGCAACCATCCATCTTGAGCCTTAGCTCAAAGTCATGACCTAAAAACACTTATAAAAAGACCCCCCAGGACAATCTCGAAAGAGGCGATATAGAAACAAAGAAACACTAAAACAGAGATAGAACCAACGAATATTGGAGGGGGAAACGCCGTCGGAACCGCCTCTGGTGGGATCTCTACCTTCTCCAACATCTCCGAGTTTATCACCATGATGAATAGGGAGTCGTTCATCTCTGAACTATGGGTTTGTGGCAGTAGTTTGATCTATTTCTTTATTGATCTATCATTGTTCTAGTACCATATGAGCAGCCCAACATGATTATGGTCATCTATGTAATTCCTATCTGGTGGTTTTTTATTCTATAAGTTGATATTTGAGATCTGATATATATTATGTGTGATATGTATTGGTGGATGCATATTATGTATCCCTTTCTTTATTACTCCCTCCGTCTAGAAATAACTGACTTGGATCTGTCTAGGTTCAGATGTATCTAGAATGCGTCTAGATACATCCGAAGCTAGACAAATCCAAGTCAGTTATTTCTGAATGGAGGGAGTACTTGTTTTGATCCAATATATATGAGAGGGCATGTATGGAGAAACGTGTGTATTAGATGAAGTAACATGGTGGTAGTGATTGGATAGTAACAAGAAATTCAAGATCTACTATGGTTTTAATCTTTCTTTTGTTACCTTGCTCGACCCTTTTTGTCCCTTTTTGATAAACTCCTCGTCTAAACACACCTCCTCACGTCAAGGATGGGCATACGGGAAGACCTTAGACATGAGATCAACATACATGGAGATAGTAGTTGCGAGATCGAAAAGCCACAACTATTTTGTTTTTAATAGTGCGTTGGCCGGGTCCTTGAACATGAGACAACTTGGCTATGACACCATATTTAATTGATGAGTCAACCAGTTCACCCAAAATTACACACCGATGATGAAGTGATAGTAATGTATATATTTTAATATGCCCTAGAGATATTGGAAGACCGTATCCAAAGAAGTCCTTAGATGTGAGATCAACATACATACAAGGAAACCATAATATGGGATAGGCTACAACTTTTTGTATTTAATAGTGCGTTGGCTAGGTCTTAAATTTGACCACTTGGCTTTGATACCTTATTAAATTGATGAGTCGACGAATTTACCAAAAAAAACCGAACTGTTAGAGAAAGACTGGATAGTGTATATTTCAACATAATGAACTATAATAAGATTATGTCTCTGCTACCTAGCTTGACATGGCCGGCCTTAAATCTTGAGCGTTGCACCAAATTTTTGCCCCCAAATTCCGAAGTTAATGTACAAGGAAATGACAAGGCTATTGTCTACTACAATTACAAGATCATGCATCCAGGTTTGCATAGCATCACAATTATCTCTGAGAATAACCCAAGCTTTGAAACGAACTACTATCCCCCTTCTAAATGGAAGACTTTCTAGCAGTTTAGGCTTACATTTAGGAACAGAGAAAATACATTACAAGATTTTTTGATATCATTTTTCACGGGCTTGCGGACCATTCATTTGGAAGAAAACGGTTTGAACATATGTACAAATGAACCTCTTAGCAAAACAATTACTCAATTATATTTCTTTTTGAACTCAATGATTATCTCTCTATTAAGGAGAGAAAACATAGGTTGGTTAATTGAATAGGTTTGTGCTATGAGATCAAAAAGTCATCTCACCTCGTCTAAAAATCTGTTGTGGAAAATGCTTATATTGTGCTCCTTCCAAACGTCCTATAAGATGAAACTGCTCTGGCGTCTGAGATGGTCTTTTGGTTGTCTTCCTCAATGGTTCCCACTAATTTTGAGATTCTTAGGCCCACACCATAGAAGTTCAAGCAAATGGGTCATCCATTTTCTCATCACTTCCTAATTGTTGGTGTCTATTTGGTTTCCTCCATTCTCTCAACACTTACTACTCTGACATTCTGCTTTCCATATGACAACCTCTTGGCACACCATACACTAGGATAGAAACAGATAGTAGTGGCTATGGAACAAGTTGGGTCATAGTCACACAAAATAAATGCGATTGCTGTGTTCATGCATTCCCTGTGTGGCTATCACTTTCACAAATCTTCAAGTTATTGACAAGATATATAACATGTTACCAAAAATACCACCAAGTAAGCAGTCTTGTTAATCGTTAATTAAGAATATAATAAACAGATAACATCAAAAGAAGGTATTGTCAAATGTTGCTTTAGCCAAGAAAACAGAATTCTTTGAGTAAATGGCACCGAGAGTCACACAACTTATTCTGCATGTGCACTTAAGTCAGAGAACTTGCAAACTAAACTAACAAGTCACACAACTTGCAAACCCGTGCACATGTAGTCATAAAACCAGTCAACTGGGTGGTTCAAAACCAGTCATAGACAGACTAATTTTTTTACAAAGAAAACGCCTTGATGGCACCCACTTATTCCAGTGTTTTCTGGAGAGGAACTTTGTTCCAAAATTGTTCTTTTTATTTTTTTAAAAAATAGAGTGCAACATGCTAATGTAAAATTGAGCTATAAGTAAGATCTGAAAGCACAAATCTCGTGACTTAAATATTTGGTAAATCAAGCATCAACTTTATCAGACATTTTGGGTATGTGATTTATTATGTACTATTGCACATGCTCTCATATGGTAATGACATGTATTCAAATGACACGAGTAGCCAAGGTGGTTTTTACCCATGATGGGTAGCCACGTAATGTACCTTCTGGTCCTCCAACAGTCTTAAGCTTCTTTTGTTGTATGAATAAGAGCTTTTATCGACCACTTTTTCAAGAACATCGGTTGTGCATCTTGTTATGCCATATGCCGACGCCGAGCACAAAATTCTCCTGATTTTATAGCATTGATGCGAACATTGAGTTAACTAGAAATGACGAAAACAACGCATTTTTTAGATGGATAGGTTCGATTACCGGCTCCAGTAACTCGATTCAGTTGTCGGAAGACTGGATCCACCGGTGGCAGCCTTGAATCGAGCGGTAGCGGGGGTGAATCTGGCTGTGCTGGTTCTGCCGCTAAGGAGAAAGAAGAGGGGTTCTTTCATGGTCGGAGAAAGAAACGGAGTGCGGGTGCGGGATCTCCTCTGCTCAGCCGCCCGGCGTGTTGCGCCAACCGATGTGAAGATTGACCGTCAAAGTGGGCCCATCTGGCATGGACCCAGCGGCGGTAGAGGGCCTCAGAATGCTTGCATGTGACCAGGCTTCAGTCTATAAATAATTAGATATCCCTTAATCAAAAAGGTGTTTTTGATAGAAACTTAATTACAAAAACAATATAGAAAAACATGCATATATTAATTGATATTGTTTTCTCCATCATCCATTGGACTCTGAACCTTGTTAGCAAAAACTTCGAGCGTGTGATGCGCAAAATCTAGGGTCGGTGTTTTAACATGGAAAATCATTGAATTTCTTACTAATGGATGTTTTGATTCATGTACTAACCATACCACACTTCTCCACACAACAATTTAGGCAAGTTTGACCTAGTTCTTCACCTGTTTGGTTACTTATATACTCCCTCCATTACAAAATATAATATTTTTTAGTCTTTTTTTAAACACATGTACCTTGACACCTTTTAGTGTATAGGTCCACTAATTTTGCTCTAAAGCTACACACTAAAACGTGTTTAGATACATGTGTTTCAGAAAAAGCTAAAACATCTTATATTTTAAAACGGAGGGAGTATAATCATGGCAAGACTTCTTATTTGTATTCTTGGTCTCAAATTTTATTGGCCGGAAGTTGGGATAAGATTCTCCTAGTTGTGGCAAAGTTTGAGCCAATTATGTTGGATCGAACCATAGCTATATTTGGTTAAATAATTGTGGCAAATGGTTGCAATCCTAGTACACAAACCAAACACGCTCTATAATTTTTCCCCTTCCACTCCCCCTCATTTCTTAGCGTTTCTGTAATCATTTGAAATATTATTGACGCCTCTTATTTAAATTTTGTGTTATTTTTTCTCAATTTTTTTTTGTTGCGGGAACTCCGTTTCTTTTGTTACTGGAGGCACAAGCTTAACTTATTTTGCTCCCTCAGTCTGGAAAAGGATGTCATAGATTTGTTTAGATATATATGTATCTAAACATGTTTTACTATGTAGATACGTGTCAATCTAGACAAATATGCGATACTATCTTTTTACAGACAGTGGGGACAGTGTATGATAGTCTTGTGTGTCTAGGAATGACAGCTCTGTTCACCCGGTTGTTTAGGTGATCATCACCTATAGTAACATTGTCGTCCTTTCAGATGCAAACTAAAATTTTAAAAATAAAAGTGACGGTGTTTCTTAGGTGCTGCGCGCCGGCGTTGCTTATTAGAAAATAAAAGTGACGATTATAAAAAAAAATCAGAGAACCCGGCCGGCCGCTAATTTGCACCGGGAAACGTCACCAAATGGCACAGTAGAAATGATTTGCATCGTAGCATCACGATCCTGATACACGCTGGTTATAACCATCCATGTATAGCTGCCGTATCAGATTGGCTGCATATTATGATATAGGGACGTTCGTAATTCTTGCCGTATCAAAGCAACCACGCACCATGGCCGACTGGTCGTCTCTTCCATCGGATCTCCTCCGGCGCGTTAGCAACGGCCTCCTGGCCACCAACGACATCGACTGCTACGTCAACATGCGCGTCGTCTGCCACAATTGGCGCTCTGTCATCCCGAAGCCATGTCCACTCGGCGCGGAGGCCGACGAACTCCGTTTCCGGCCTCGGCGATGGATCATGCTCGACGAGAACTCCAAGGAAGACACCGACGGCCACCGCCTCTTCCTCAACGTCTCCACGGGACGCTTCGTGCGCCGCCGTGTCCCGTTGCTCCTCCGTGACCACGTCGTAGTTGCCGCCTCCGACGGCCTCCTCATTCTGAGGGGAAAGAACTCCCCGCGCACCACCAGCGTCCTCGACCCCTTCACGGGCTCGGCGCTCCGTTTTACTGCAACAATTGGTCGGAACGACAAGGTACTCGCCGCCGTGACCGGCCCTGTCCCGGCAATGGTCTTCCACTACGCCTACAGCTATAAAGTGTGTTTCGAGCTGGAAGACGACGACACCACGGTGTACTTCGTCGCCGGTCCACGGAAGGTGCCGCGCCCGGTGCACTTCCACCACGATTCTTACGACGGCGACACGTTCCACCTCCAAACCATCGTCGTCCACGCAGGCCATGTCTACATGGTCGACCAGGACGGCTACATCTTCAGGATCCTTCATACAGAAGATGATGTCTACACGGCTACATGGTCGCCCCCACGGCGCTGTTACGGCGAGCTGGTGACCGAGCGGGCTGTCGACTTCCGGTGCGATAATGGTGTTTTTCTCGTGGAGTCCGCGGGGGAGCTGCTGCTGGTTCGTCGACGGCCAGAAGATGTTAAGGTTTACAGGGTCGATGTTCAGCGAGGCGAGCTGGAACCTGTCAAGAGCATCGGTGGTCGCGCCCTCTTTATCGGCCACCGGAGGTGGCTGTCCGTTGACGCGGACAAGTTCCCGTCTGTGGATCGCAACTGCGTATACCACATGGTCACACGGGTTAAAATGAGTTTGAATGATTGGGGTGCGACGTACAGGTACGACCTCGATGACGATGGCAAGGTAGAGGATATCTCCTGGGACAAGGATGCTGGGTCTCGCCTGTTCACGCCCCGTCCTCACGGCATTCTTCAGACTAGTCAAGTCAGTAGCCAACAAACCATCCCTCTTATACTATGTACATTATATGACACATACACAATAATTACATGTGCTTATCTGATAATTTTTTTTTAAAATAGCAGCACTTTCTGGTAACAGGTGTAATGTTGGTTCTCATAATGTTCTGTAGACTATGGACTTCCATGAGTAAGAAAAATAAATAATATAAAACTTTAGATCAATAAATAATATACTTATCATTGAACTTGCAGGTATATAACTATTTTGGAACCAGTGCATCGTTGAAGAGAGGAAATTCCAGGTCATATTAATTTTGAGCCAAAATGGTGATTAATAAATGTCAGAGCAGACTGTAAAGTCAAACTATGAGGAGGTTCATTATAATAAAAATGGTTCGAATAGGAGAAAATCACTAATGCTATCAGAAGAAATAAGAATAAGACTAAATAAATATCATGTGATGTTACATTAAACGGGGTTACCACTTGATATTTCCTCCCAGCTTCTATTCATTTCCTATTGCACTATTTTCCATGAACACGATTGTCAAAGAATATCCATTTTACTATAGATTATGTGATATGTACGATGCATTAAATCCAAACTGTAGCTTTATTGCTCCGGAACACATAGATTTGTCACCAATTCTCTAGTCTTCAGTTATGTAGATACTAATCAACCAACAACAATTTTAGCCTTGATTCCTCTTGATCATGCATACAATGTTTGAAGAAAAAAGAGCTAGGCTTTTACTTAATTGTACAAAACATCAACACATCAGGATAAAAGTGGCCAAATCAAATAGAAGGAAAATGCAAAAAATTAATTCTTTATAAGCAGAATATTTCACCATTTTTGTAGGAAAAAAGACCTATTGAGATCCGATTAATGGTGCATGAAGACTGTATCCACAAATAACTATGCCCATAACAAGCAACAAGTCCTATATATGGCTCTTTAGCTCCTATGATTTCAAATATTGTCTAGGTGTATGGCTCTTCTTTCTCTTCATACCACAATTTAACTGCAGTTTCTTGGGCTCAACAAATTAGGAAACATAGAACAAAATTTTGGTGGATTCAATACATTTAGGCATTTAGCAATTAGGAATAGAAAAAAGTGCCAAATATCTCAAAGAGAAAAAGTTACAAACATAAACCCATGTGTTCCTCTGGTATGCTTGTGCGATCTGAACTTGTCTACGCCTTGTAACAAATTTAGAATTTAGAAAGAATAATCATGTCAAGAAATAACTATCGGGCACACTGATATTTTCTGATAATACAGATATGCATGACGTACTGAAAAAGAAGGGTGCAATTGGGAATAAGGTCAGGACATTTAATATTTTTTGGCTAATTACCTGAATGGTGTCAGGTTAAGAAGATTGCCTTTGATCAACCTACATGGAAAGTGTATCTCCCTAAAGGACACAAAACTTACCGTGAGATCCGGCCGCGATAGTTGGCGCGGCAACACTGGACGGGCTTGCACCCTCGTCCTTGGCACCACTCCAAAAAGTCTCCGTTCATATCAAGCTTCCAAGTAGTAAATGAAAACAACTAATTGAGTTTCTTGTATGCACACACATGCGAATATAAGACAACGCAGTTCATCGACACCAAACTATTCTTATCTCGGTGATTTCAACATAAGTGCAAATATTTTTAGAACTATATATGTGGAAGAAGAAGTCAGTCTAAACCTGTGTACACGTGTACACAACAGAAGTACCAAGTCATAAACCTGATTGAGTTTATGAACTACCCCATTTTCACCGGGAAACACTACCGGTTCCTAACGCGCCAACTCAAATCACCATACCATTGACTGGAAATCTACATCATGCCAATCTTTAAAGTAGTAAAGAGAAGACAGAAGTTATTATAAATATTTAAAGAAAAAACCTTTCCACGACTCCTGTTTGCCGACACATGATAAAAGAATATGTAGGGGTCCATCATTATACCCTTATCTCAAAAGAAGTGTGGAACTTTTCAGAAATTACTTGGAACAAGCATTTGGTATAAAATCCTGTGAAAATGTACATGAGGATATACTACTGAGTCATACTAAACATGATTGAGTTCATGAACTACCCTCTTCTTATTGGGGTGTACAACTTCCTAACTCTCCATCTCAAATCACCATACTACTGAACTCTTGTACTTCCCAACCAGAAATGCACACTCAAACCAAACATGCAAATATACAGAAGATGCCAGAATCTAGCATCTTGCATAGGAAGCAAGGCTTCATGGGGCAATCGATGTACACCTGCCCCTTGAACCCTGCCTCGTTTGGCATATTCTTGCTCACCTGCATCCAGACACCGACCAAGCACACATCAATCAGAACTAAAGTATAAGGAACACTCACTGCAATCTTCAGGCACCATTAAGGAAATGAATATTTGAAATAGAGTTCAAATTGGGGCTCAGGTGGGTAGAGAAGAAGGGGTATCAATATACCTAAATGCATAGTGAAGCAGCCATCTCAGAGCAAACGTGACGGGGAAGCGGCAGGCAAAGCGATTGTAGCGCTTCCACGCGGAAGGTAGCCCGAGATCTCGGAAATAGGGATTTTCGTGGACGCAATATGCAGCGGATGGAAATATCGATTGAGAGAAAAGCTCGGAGAAAAAAAGTGAAACCCCCGGCAGCGGCGGCAGGTAGTAACTTGCACATTTTCTTGAGGCTAATGGTAATCAGCCCTTCCTCCCACATGTCGCTGCATTTGCAGTCAGTTTAAACGTCAAGGTAGTGCAATCCACAAACGACTACAATATTCTTGGAACTGGTATGATCGAATAGAACATAATATCTATCTAAATGTGCATCCAAATGAGGTTAGGTGCAGAATATTTTATAGGTTCCATTAATAGTCCGGGAACAAATTTCAGATATGGAGCAGATAGAAATATGCTCTATCAGATCCATGGGAAAATGCATAAAACACTTTCCCGTCTGACATGAAACTCATGACTAATACTCTCTTCTGGACGGAAATATACTCCTCACATCATGCCTTGTTTTCATCAGAAAGTACTACTTGAAAAACTAATGCTAAATCAGCCAACAACAATAAGGAAATCTCATACTACAACCTTAGCACAAATTTATTATCCTAGTGTTCTCAAAACTTCTTTGTGTAGCCCTTGACAAATACCTATATTAAATTGAGACCATCAAGTGTAATTTCATAACAAATCAGCATCCCATGAGATAGACATTTGTAAAAGTAGACCAGAGTATCTTCACACAAAGAAAAATATATCAATTAGTACCAATGCAAGACAAACGCAGTAGGCAACTCTAGATTTGTAATTGGTCAGGGGCATAGGAAACACAAAAGGGAACGAAATAACAATCAGGCAATGATGGGATATAGTAGGAAGAACATCCCTCACTTGATAGATGCCGAGGCAACGGCATCCCCCATGCCCTCCTTCCTTGGTGTATGGAAGCCTTGTGGTCGCACTGCTCACACTCGTGCCCTCGTACTCGGCGTCCTCATACTCTGCACCCACCGTGATGCATGTCGCTCCTCCGTGGAGGACAACCTCTGTCCCACCTTCCGGAGGACCTCCAATCCCGCTCGCTGCGTCTTGCTCGGGCGACCCAGCTCGATTCGGGCTCAATTGCTTGGCCCAGGGTTCGCTGGACCTGCAGAGATTGCTTGGCCCCGGGTTCGCTGGACCTCGCTCTCTGCAGCACGGGCATGAATCTAGTACTCTGAAACTACAAATAAATAAAATGAGCTCAGAGGGTCGACGCAAAAGAGAGGAAGAAAAATCAGTAACTGATAATGTTGCAGCACTGCAAATAGAAATAAAGATGCTTCTTTGATTAGTTGATTCCATAGGCAAAAAAAGGCATGTCCTCTTCAGTGCAACCAATTCTCGTTCTACGTCGGTTCAGCAGTAACCGGTTGCTCAATAAAAAAATCACCATCATGCCGCAATGTTCAGATTTGGTATAGTTCAATTCAAACAAAGGAGCAAAGAACAAGGAGATGACTTGTTTGATTAATAAGGCCATCACATCCACGCTGCCCCTTATAACGCAAACAGTCTAGCTAGTTTACCACTGCATTGCTTATTGCTACTACATAATATTATCTGAGAAATATGACAAATGCAAAATGCAATATAGATGAGGAGCTCAGAGGATTGCAAAATCTGGAAGGACCAGATGGAATTTACGCAAGGGTAAAGTAATCTTACCTTCTTCGAGCTCATCTTCTGATGAACATTGCTGCTGCCCTGCTCCTCCTGCCCACAGACATAGCCGGACGGATGCGGTTCCTGTTGGAGATATGCCCTAGAGGCAATAATAAATGTAGTTATTATTATATCTTTGTGTTTATGATAAATGTTTGCATTCATGCTATAATAGTATTAACAAGGAAACATTAATACTTGTGTGATTTGTAAACTTAATTTGAAGTCCCTAGTAAAGCCTCTATATAATACTAGCTTGTTGGTTAATAGATGATTGTGGTTTCCCTATCATGAACATTGAGATGTTATTAACAACAAGATCATATCGTTAGGAGAATGATATGGTGGACATACTCCTATAGATAAGCGTAGCATAAAGATCAAGTCATTTCAATAGTTCAATTGCTATATGCTTTCTGATACATAGTTATCTAATTCCTTCGACCATGAGATCATGCATATCACCTTTACCAGATGGATGCTTTGATATCATCAAACACCACACCGTAACAGGGTGGCTATAAAGGTGGCATTGAGTGTTCGGAAGGTATTGGTTGAAACACATGGATCAAGAGTGGGATTTGTCCATCCATATGACGGATAGATATTCTCTGGGCCCTCTCGGTGAAATGTCATCCAATTAGCTTGCAAGCATGTGACTGGGTCACAAGGGATCACATATCACGGGAACGAGAAAAGAGTACTTATCAGTAACGAGGTTGAACTAGGTATGCAGAGATACCGACGATCATAACCTCGGATGAGTAACATATCGTGAGACAAAGGGAAATTGGTATCGTATGTAAGTGGTTCATTCGATCGCAAAGTAATCGTAGAAATATGTGGGAGCCATATGAATTTCCAGATTCCTCTATTGGTTATTGTTCGGAGAAGTGTCTCGATCATGTCCGCATAATTCACGAACCGTAGGGAGACACACTTAAGGATTCGACGTTGTTTGAGTAGTTATGGTATTATGAGAAAGAGACCGAATGTTGTTCGGAGTCTCGGATGGGATCCGGGATATCACGAGGTGATCCGGAATGGTCCGGAGAATAAGATTCATATAAGGAAAGTCCCGTTTCAGAGTTGGGGAATGGTTCCGGTGTTTTCATCGGGAACATTCTAGAAGGTCCCGGAATGTCCGGCACTCCGGAAGGAGGAAGGGTACATGAATGTGTCATTGCATGTTGGAATGATTGCATCATGTACTAAGTGTTCTCGCTGTCCGAAATAAAGGGTTAATTCAAATCCTAATTTGAAAAGTCAAACGGCTAGTTTGAAAAGTCAAACTGCCAGTTTTCGGAAAGAGGAAAAGAGGAGAAGGTTGAAACCGACTTGGGGGAGGAGTCCCTCCTCTCCAAGCCGGCGCACCTCCCAAGGCCGAGTTGGGGAGGGACTCCACTCCCTCCCCTTGGCCGCCGGCCCTCCCACCTATAAGAGGAGGGGCAGGGCCTCCTCCTCTAGACACACAAGTTCCTATCCTCTAATCTCCGGTTTAGAGCCGTTTTGGTTTAGAGCTTCTAATTGCTTTAGCCAGCGGTTTAGAGCCTTCTAATTGGTTTAGAGCCCTCTAATTGGTGTGTCTAATTACTAGACCACTAATAGCCTCTCTCATAAGCTCCACCATACTCGCACCGGCTTAAGGCGAAGCCCTGCGGGATCTCCCCTCTACTTCCGGTACCACGCCGTTGTGCTGCCGGAATCACGAGGAGAGTGCTACAACCTCCGCTGCCTGCTGGAACAAGGGAGAGGAAGGTCTTCGTCGAGTACCGAACGTGTGACCGACTGCGGGAGCGCTGCCGGAACATGGCGCTGGAAGGATCGTCTACGCGATCTTGAGATCGGAAAGAGTACGACTACATCACCCACGAGAATCTGCTCTCGTTAAACACTTTGGAATCTTCGAGGGTGAGTTATTCCATCGACTCGTTGCTACAATCTAGTAGATAGATCTTGGCTTGTTTGTTTGTATGCGATAGAAATTTTTTGTTTTCCATGCTACGAAACCCTACAGTGGTATCAGAGCCGTGTCTATATGTAGATCTGTTGCACGAGTAGAACACAATGGTCATTGTGGGCGTTGATGCTTTTATTGTAGATTGCTTTGCGTGTACTTTGCATCTTGCGGTATGTTGGGATGAAGCGGCCCGGGCTAACCTTACATGACATCGTTCATGAGACTTGCTCCACGCTTGACATGCAACTTGTATTGCATAAGTGGCTTTGCGGGTGCCTGTTTCTCCTAGCATAGTAAAGATCCAATTTACAACGGGTAATAAACAATGCTAGTATCAATGTTGTGGTTCTTGTTCGTAGGTTAGAACGACACTTATGGAAAGCCCCAAACCACGTAAAATATGCAAAGAAAGTAGAAGCGTCTAACTTTGTTTTGCAGGGGTGTGCAGTGATGTGATATGGCCATGATTGTGATTATATTTGATGTATGCAATGTTCCTTATTGTAAGTTGGCAACCGGCAGGAGCCATATGGTTGTCTTTAATTTCTGTTGAGACCTGCGTGTCTATTCAAAATAGTTGTAATAGTTGAAGCTGGTGGACGACAACCATGAAGAAGCGTCATTGACCTTGATGCTATGCCGGTGATGATGGAGATCATGTTCGTGCTTGAAGATGGAGATCGGAAGCACAAAGAAGAAAGGCCATATCATATCACATATTATGAATTGCATGTGATGTTAATCCTTTATGCATCTTGTATTGCTTAGTAGACGACGGTAGCATTATAAGATGATCCCTCATGCACATAAATTTCAAGTTCTAAAGTGTTCGCCCTTAGTTAGCACCGTTGCTAAAGCTTGTTGCTTCGAAGCACCACGTGATGATCGGGTGTCTTTGATTCCACGGGTGAATACAACGTAAGCAAGCCAGATTTGCTTATGCGGTAGCTAAGGTTTGATCTTGACGAGCCTAGCATGTACAGACATGGCCTCAGGAACACGGATCGCCGAAAGGTAAAGCATGAATCATATAGCAGATATGATGAACATGTCGATTGTTCGCCATTGAAACTATATCAACTCTCGTGATGATCGGTGTTGATGTAGTGGATTTGGTTCGTGTGATCACTAAAACAATGTGAGGGATGTTGTTTTGAGTGGGAGTTCACCTAGTTTAATTTCATTAATTAATTTGAACTCAATTTGTCATAAACTTAGTCTAAACTATTGCAAATATGTTGTAGATCAATGGCAGCCCCTACCATCAATTTTAATGCGTTCCTAGAGAAAGAAAAGTTGAAAAACAATGGAAGCAACTTCGCGGATTGGTTCCGCAATTTGAGGATTGTCCTCACAGCTGGTAATTTGACCTATGTGCTGGATGCACCGCTAGGTGACCCACCTGCAGCTGATGCTACCGATGAAGTAAAGAATGTTTACCTCGCTCGGAAGAATCAGTACTCCATAGTTCAGTGTGCTATCTTGTATGGTTTAGAATCGGAGCTTCAGAAAAGGTTTGAAGAGTCAGACCCATATGATATTGTCGAGGATCTCAAATTAATTTTTGAGACTCATGCGGCAATTGAAAGTTATGAAGCTTCTGAAAAGTTCTTTAACTGCAAGATGGAAGAAGGAAGCTCCGTCAGTGAGCATGTGCTTAAGATGTCTGGGCACGCAAATAAACTTCAAAGCTTGGGTATAGTGATTCCTAATACTTTGGGGGTTTACCGCATCCTCCAATCACTACCACCAAGTTACAAGAACTTTGTGATGAACTACAACATGCAGAACATGAACAAAGAGTTGCCAGAACTATTTGCTATGTTAAAATCTGCAGAAGTGGAGATCAAGAAAGAGCACCAAGTGTTGATGGTCAATAAGACCACCAAGTTCAAGAAAGGCAAGTCTAAGCAGAAGGGACACTTCAAGAAGGGTGGTAAGAAAGTTACCATACCGATGAAGAAGACCAAGGCTGGACCCAAGCCTGATACTGAGTGCTTTTACTGCAAGGGAGAAGGTCACTGGAAGCGGAATTGCCCAAAGTACTTGGCGGATTTGAAGAACGGCAACATCAAGAAGAAAGGTATATCTGATATACATGTTATTGATGTGTATTTCACTAGTATTCGTAGTAGTGCCTGGGTATTTGATACTGGTTCGGTTGCTCATATTTGTAACTCGAAACAGGAGCTGCAGAATAAACGAAAGCTAGCGAAGAACGAGGTGACGATGCGCGTGGGAAACGGATCAAAGGTTGATGTGATCGCGGTCGGCACGCTACCTCTTCATCTACCATCGGGATTAGTTTTATACTTAAATAATTGTTATTTGGTGCCTGCGTTGAGCATGAACATTATATCGGGATCTTGTTTATTGCGAGACGGTTACTTGTTTAAATCCGAGAATAATGGTTGTTCGATTTATATGAGTAATATGTTTTATGCACATGCACCTTTGATAGATGGTCTATTCTTATTGAATCTCGATAGTGGAAATACACATATCAACAACATTGAGGCTAAACGATTGAAATCAAGCGATAACTCGACCTATATGTGGCACTGTCGTCTTGGTCACATCGGAGTGAAACGTATGAAGAAACTCCATTCCGATGGACTTCTTGAATCACTTGATTTTGAATCACTTGAAAGATGCGAAGCATGTCTGATGGGTAAAATGACTAAGACTCCATTTTCTGGTATGATGGAGCGAGCTACGGACTTATTGGAAATCATACATACCGATGTGTGTGGTCCAATGAGTGTAGCATCGCGCAGTGGTTATCGTTATGTTCTTACCTTCACGGATGACTTGAGTAGATATGGGTATATCTATTTCATGAAACATAAGTCCGAAACTTTCGAGAAGTTTAAGGAATTTCAAAGTGAGGTAGAGAATCAACGTAACAAGAAGATTAAATTTCTACGTTCTGATCGTGGAGGTGAATATCTAAGTTACGAGTTTGGCGAGCATTTGAAGAAATGCGGAATACTTTCGCAGTTGACACCGCCGGGAACACCACAGCGTAATGGTGTGTCTGAACGTCGTAATCGAACTCTCTTAGATATGGTTCGTTCTATGATGTCACTTACAGATTTACCGCTATCATTTTGGGGTTATGCATTAGAAACAGCCGCATTCACTTTAAATAGGGCACCGTCTAAATCCGTTGAAACGACACCGTATGAATTATGGTTTGGGAAGAAACCTAAATTGTCGTTCCTTAAAGTTTGGGGATGCGAAGCCTATGTAAAGAAGTTACAGCCGGACAAGCTTGAACCCAAAGCGGAGAAATGCGTCTTCATAGGATACCCGAAGGAAACTATTGGGTATACCTTCTATCATAGATCCGAAGGCAAAATCTTCGTTGCCAAGAATGGATCCTTTCTAGAGAAGGAATTTCTCTCGAAAGAAGTGACTGGAAGGAAAGTAGAACTCGACGAGGTTGTCGAACCTTCTCTCGAAATTGCGAGTAGCGCAGCGCCGGAAGAAGTTCCTGTGATGCCTGCACAAATTAGAGAGGAAGCTAATGATGATGATCATGAAACTTCGGTCGAAGTTGCTACAGAGCCTCGGAGGTCAACGAGAACTCGTACCACTCCAGATTGGTATGATTCCGTTATGAATGTCATGTTGGTGGACAACACCGATGACCCCGAGACATATGAGGAAGCGATGATGAGCCCAGATTCCAATAAATGGCAAGAAGCCATGAAATCCGAGATTGGATCCATGTACGAAAATCAAGTATGGACTTTGATGGACTTACCGGATGGCCGAAAGGCGGTCGAGAACAAATGGATTTTCAAGAAGAAAACAGATGCTGATGGTAATGTTACTGTCTATAAAGCTCGACTTGTCGCAAAAGGGTTTCGACAAATTCAAGGAGTTGACTACGATGAGACTTTCTCACCGGTAGCGAAGCTAAAGTCTGTGAGGATTATGTTAGCAATCGCTGCATATTATGATTATGAGATATGGCAGATGGATGTCAAAACAGCATTCCTCAATGGAGACATTGATGAAGAGTTGTATATGATGCAACCCAAAGGTTTTGTCAATCCTAAAGATGCTAACAAGGTATGCAAACTTCAACGGTCCATCTATGGATTGAAGCAAGCATCCCGAAGTTGGAATCAACGTTTTGATAAAGTAATCAAAAGTTTTGGTTTTATACAAACTTATGGAGAAGCTTGTATTTACAAGAAAGTGAGTGGGAGCTCTGTAGCATTCTTAATACTGTATGTGGATGACATATTGTTGATTGGGAATGATGTAGACCTTCTTAATAGTGTCAAAGAATATTTGAATAATAGTTTTTCAATGAAGGATCTTGGCGAAGCAGCTTACATATTAGGCATAAAGATTTATAGAGATAGATCGAAACGCCAAATATCATTGTCACAGAGTACATATTTGGACAAAGTTCTAAAGAAGTTTGGAATGGAAGAAAGCAAGAAAGGGTTCTTGCCCATGTTGCCCAATACGACCTTGAGTAAAACTCAAAGTCCGACATCGGCAGAAGATAGAGAAAGGATGAGTAAGACTCCCTATGCCTCAGCCATAGGATCTCTAATGTATGCCATGCTATGTACTAGACCCGACATTGCATATGCTGTTAGTTTAACTAGCAGATATCAAAGTGATCCAGGAGTGGATCATTGGACAGCGGTCAAAAACATCCTTAAGTACTTGAGAAGAACTAAGGATATGGTTCTTTCTTATGGAGGTGATGAACAGCTCGTTGTTAATGGTTACACCGATGCTAGTTGGAACACCGATCCGGATGGTTCTAAATCACAATCTGGATACGTATTTATTTTGAATGGTGCAGCAGTTAGCTGGAGGAGTGCAAAGCAAAGCATTGTGGCGAGATCTTCAACTGAATCGGAATACATGGCTGCTTCGGAGGCTTCACAAGAAGCGATATGGATGAAAGAGTTCATTACAGAGCTGGGTGTGGTTCCTAGTGCGCTGGACCCAATGTCTATCTACTGTGATAACATGGGCGCCATAGCCAATGCGCAAGAACCAAGGTCACACAAGAAGCTGAAGCACATCAAGCTACGTTTTCATGCTATTCGAGAACATATCCAGGATGGGGATATAAAGATTTGCAAAGTACACACAGATCTGAATGTGGCGGATCCGTTGACTAAACCTCTCCCGAGGGCAAAACATGACCAACACCAAACTGCCATGGGTGTTCGGTATATTACCATGTAATCTAGATTAGATGACTCTAGTGCAAGTGGGAGACTGTTGGAGATATGCCTGTTGGAGATATACCCTAGAGGCAATAATAAATATAGTTATTATTATATCTTTGTGTTTATGATAAATGTTTATATTCATGCTATAATAGTATTAACAAGGAAACATTAATACTTGTGTGAATTGTAAACTTAAATTGAAGTCCCTAGTATAGCCTCTATACTTCACTAGCTTGTTGGTTAATAGATGATTGTGGTTTCCCTATCATGAACATTGAGATGTTATTAACAACAAGATCATATCGTTAGGAGAATGATATGGTGGACATACTCCTATAGATAAGCGTAGCATAAAGATCAAGTCATTTCAATAGTTCAATTGCTATATGCTTTCTGATACATAGTAACCTAATTCCTTCGACCATGAGATCATGCATATCACCTTTACCGGATGGATGCTTTGATGTCATCAAACACCACACCGTAACAGGGTGGCTATAAAGGTGGTATTGAGTGTTCGGAAAGTATTGGTTGAAACACATGGATCAAGAGTGGGATTTGTCCATCCATATGACGGATAGATATTCTCTGGGCCCTCTCGGTGAAATGTCATCCAATTAGCTTGCAAGCATGTGACTGGGTCACAAGGGATCACATATCACGGGAACGAGAAAAGATTACTTATCAGTAACGAGGTTGAACTAGGTATGCAGAGATACCGACGATCATAACCTCGGATAAGTAACATATCGTGAGACAAAGGGAAATTGGTATCGTATGTAAATGGTTCATTCGATCGCAATGTAATCGTAGAAATATGTGGGAGCCATATGAATTTCCAGATTCCTCTATTGGTTATTGTTCGGAGAAGTGTCTCGATCATGTCCGCATAATTCACGAACCGTAGGGAGACACACTTAAGGATTCGACGTTGTTTGAGTAGTTATGGTATTATGAGAAAGAGACCGAATGTTGTTCGGAGTCCCGGATGGGATCCGGGATATCACGAGGAGATCCGGAATGGTCCGGAGAATAAGATTCATATAAGGAAAGTCCCGTTTCGGAGTTGGGGAATGGTTCCGGTGTTTTCATCGGGAACATTCTAGAAGGTCCCGGAATGTCCGGCACTCCGGAGGGGGGAAGGGTACATGAATGTGTCATTGTAAGTTGGAATGATTGCATCATGTACTAGGTGTTCTTGCTGTCCAAAATAAAGGGTTTATTTAAATCCTAAATTGAAAAGTCAAACGGCAATTTTGGGAAGTGGGAAAAGAGGAGGAGGTGAAGCCGAGTTGGGGAGGGAGTCCTCCCCAAGCCGGCGCCCCACCCAAGCCGAGTTGGGGAGGGACTCCACTCCCTCCCCTTGGCCGGCCAGCCCTCCCACCTATATAAGGAGGGGCAGGGCTCCCCTCCTAAAACACACAAGTTCCTATCCTCTAAACTAAACCCTAGCCCTAAACCCCGGTTTAGAGCTATTTCGGTTTAGAGCTTCTAATTGCACTAGCCTTCAGATTAGAGCCTTCTAATTGGTGTGTCTAATTACTAGACCACTAGTAGCCTCTCTCATACTCCACCATACTCGCACCGGCTTAAGGCGAAGCCCTGCGGGATTTCCCCTCTACTTCCGGTACCACGCCGTTGTGCTGCCGGAATCACGAGGAGAGTGCTACAACCTCCGCTGCCTGCTGGAACAAGGGAGAGGAAGGTCTTCGTCGAGTACCGAACGTGTGACCGACTGCGGGAGCGCTGCGGGAACGCGGCGCTGGAAGGATCGTCTACGCGATCTTGAGATCGGAAAGAGTACGACTACATCACCCACGAGAATCTGCTCTCGTTAACCACTTTGGAATCTTCGAGGGTAAGTTATTCCATCGACTCGTTGCTACAATCTAGTAGATAGATCTTGGCTTGTTTGTTTGTATGCGGTAGAAATTTTTTGTTTTCCATGCTACGAACCCCTACAGTGGTATCAGAGCCGTGTCTATATGTAGATCTGTTGCACGAGTAGAACACAATGGTCATTGTGGGCGTTGATGCTTTTATCGTTGATTGCTTTTTGTGTACTTTGCATCTTGCGGTATGTTGGGATGAAGCGGCCCGGGCTAACCTTACATGACATCGTTCATGAGACTTGCTCCACGCTTGACATGCAACTCGTATTGCATAAGTGGCTTTGCGGGTGCCTGTTTCTCCTAGCATAGTAAAGATCCAATTTACAACGGGTAATCAACAATGCTAGTATCAATGTTGTGGTTCTTGTTCGTAGGTTAGAACGACACTTATGGAAAGCCCCAAACCACGTAAAATATGCAAAGAAAGTAGAAGCGTCTAACTTTGTTTTGCAGGGGTGTGCAGTGATGTGATATGGCCATGATTGTGATTATATTTGATGTATGCAATGTTCCTTATTGTAAGTTGGCAACCGGCAGGAGCCATATGGTTGTCTTTAATTTCTGTTAAGACCTGCGTGTCTATTCAAAATAGTTGTAATAGTTGAAGCCGGTGGACGACAACCATGGTGAAGCGTCATTGACCTTGATGCTATGCCGGTGATGATGGAGATCATGTTCGTGCTTGAAGATGGAGATCGGAAGCACAAAGAAGAAAGGCCATATCATATCACATATTATGAATTGCATGTGATGTTAATCCTTTATGCATCTTGTATTGCTTAGTAGACGACGGTAGCATTATAAGATGATCCCTCATGCACATAAATTTCAAGTTCTAAAGTGTTCACCCTTAGTATGCACCGTTGCCAAAGCTTGCTGCTTCGAAGCACCACGTGATGATCGGGTGTCTTTGATTCCGTGGGTGAATACAACGTAAGCAAGCCAGATTTGCTTATGCGGTAGCTAAGGTTTGATCTTGACGAGCCTAGCATGTACAGACATGGCCTCAGGAACACGGATTACCGAAAGGTAGAGCATGAGTCATATAGTAGATATGATGAACATGTTGATTGTTCGCCATTGAAGCCATATCAACTCTCGTGATGATCGGTTTTGATGTGGTGGATTTGGTTCGTGTGATCACTAAAACAATGTGAGGGATGTTGTTTTGAGTGGGAGTTCACCTAGATTAATTTAAATATTAATTAGAACTCAATTTATCATAAACTAAATCAAAGTGAATTTGCATAGTTGTTGTAGTCATTGGCATCCGTTTACCACCTTGCGCTTAGTTATAATTGAGATGATAGAACTATAGAATTCTGGTTAGTTACTTTACGAACTGGTATCGTATTGTTTTGAAGTGTTAATCTAAAGTTTAAAAGTCCTATTGCAAACTTTCAGTAAGTTCCGGTTACTCCATGAAGTTTAATAATTGGTATTAAATCAAGAGTAACAATTCCAAGTGTTAGTATATAAAGTATCATGTTTGTCTCCATGATTCTTGATATTCAAAGGATTGTCTTAATATCAAGGTTATCTAGGATCTGAAAGAGTTGTTTCAGAAACCATGATATGTGGAAGATATTGTGATATCTGAAACAAAGTTTTGGTTACAACATGATAGAGTATAATATGGCAAAAGTCATGTTCTCATATTTGATGAAAATTTGCAAAAGGTTGGAGACACTAGTTGTCCTAATCTTCCAAAAGGTTTTGGAGAGCAACATTATACTCGCGATTCACCGTTATAAGCTAAAAGTAGCTTGGTCATGGACGATTCCATGATGAAGGTGAATATTTGATGTAGGTAAAATGTTTACTACACCAATAGATTACTAAAGAAAGGAATTTGAAAGAACACCAAACATTTGATGATGGTGATCTACTTCAAAGTGCAAATCCAAAGACATTGGTATTTAATTATACACGCTTTGGACTATGTGTCATATGTATGACTCCACTATTAATGTTGATAGATTCTTTCAAACAGAAAAGGAAATACTGAAAGAGAATCTCAGAAATATATGGCAGAAAAGAAAAGACTAGAATTGTTCAGTTTAAGTATATAGATGATATACATGTTATGGCTATATTCTTTGCTCATTAAACAATGTGGTTCTTAAGTATTTTATACTGAATTTGTTGGTGTGAATCGTCATACGAAACAACACAATTCATGAACTACAATGGCCTAAGTAACTAGCAAAAGAATATGTGATGATGTTCTTCGAGAACAAATAAAGGGTTATTGTGTTGCTCGTTAAAACATCAAAGCTTGCCTTCAAGATTTGTTTTATCAGGTATTATGAGAACAAAAGGGTTATTCAAATAATTGCCGTAATCCATAAAAGATGGATGATTCACAAATCTCGTTGGAGAAATCACATCCATAAAACTAGTGCTAAAAAATGTCGAAAGACAAATTGATTGAAAGATCACTTAGGAAGTGACATCGCAGTTTAAATTATATTGGAAAGAAAACATGAAGAAACTCCATGTGGATGGAATTTTGGAGTTTTTTGATTTTTGATCAAATGACGTTTGTGAAACTTTCCTAGAGAATAATTAAAACTTCGTTCATAGGCCAAAAGGGAACGAAAGACTAGCTTATTGGAACTTGTGCATATTGTTGTACGAACTCCATTATGTGTAGTCAAGAGCGATGGATTTCAACTTCATATGCTTTCTCCGAAAATTTGAGTGAATATATGAATATTTACTTAATAAGGATGAAGTATGAAATATTTGAAAAGTTCAAAGATTTCAAGATGAAGTGCAAAATCATTGTAACAAGAATATAAATAGTTTATGATAAGATCATAAAGGAAGATATTTGAGTTACAAGTTTAGCATAATACCTAAGATTTAAGGAATCGTTCCGTGGATTTGCATTTCCCGAAACACCATAAGAGTATGGAGCGTTCGAGATATGTAATTAAAACCTTGTTTGACATGGTAAGATCAAAGGTGTAAAATATAGAACTGCCATTATATTTTAAAGATTAAAAGCTTTAGAGACTACCGCTTTTCCACTAAAAAGAGCTCCATCATAATCCGCTGAAATGACACCATATAAAGTTATGGTTTGGGATAAAACCCAAGTAGTCCTTTCTTAAAACATTGGTATGCTATGCATAAGAAAGATGTGTGCAACCAAAGTCGGATAAACCTGTCTTTGTATAAATATTAAGTATTCCTCCACAAACACCGGAGACAAAAGTGTTTGTCGCTTAGAACGTCAAGTTTCTTTGAGAAGGAATTTTTCGTGAAAAGTTAAAGTGGGAGGACAATAGAACTTTGATAAGGTTAAAAGAACCTTAGCTATATGTGCAGAGTTGCGCAGCACCGAAAAGTGTTCCGGAGGCAGCAATAATGCTCACGGCTCACGTGCCTCAAAGGTTGTGGTCACGGAGGTCTAAGTTTCTATTGAAACAAGTAGGTCGAGTAAACAATCAAATACTAAGATTTGAGGGTTGAATCATTATTTGAGAATAATGAACGGACTACATGCAAAGAAGCGATGATGGGCCCTGACTCCGTCAAATGGCTTTAAGCCATAAAATCCGTGATAATTCCATACACGAGAAATCAAGTTTTGAACTTGAAGGACCCTCGAGAAAGGTGTAAGACCTTACAGTTGTGTTTGGATCTATAAAGAAATAGACATGGATGTTTCACATCTATAGTCGACATGTTGGGAGAGAGTTCACAACAATGTTCAAGGATTGACTATGACAAGATTTGATCTTTCATAGCGATATTTAGTCTATACGGATTAATATAGCAACCACTACATATAATTTTGTTATGTGGTAGTTGAATAAACAAAACAAGTTCTTCTAATAGAATTGTTACCTAGGACGTGTGCATGACATGGCCCAAAGGGTTTTGTTAATTCAAAGGATGCTGAATGCATATGCAAACTTCAATGGTTGAAGTAAGCATAGCGGAGTTGGAATCTTCACTATGATGAAACTGTTAAAGTTTAATTTCATCGGAGACAATGAAGATGCTTGCATTTGCAAGAAATTAAGTGGGAGCACTAAAGACATATTTCTAATACATTATGTGGAGGACATATTGTTGATTAGAAACGATGTATCTTTTATTAACACATATTAAGAATTTCATCCTGATGAAAGACTTAGGCAAAACCCAAATATTTGGCATCAATAGATGCTAATATGGTTGTGCCAGAAGTACATAAACGAGATATTGAATGAGTTCAATATAAAAACTACAAGAAAAGGTTCTTGTCGCACAGAAAGGATTGAAAGAGTTCAATGTTGATGATATATTCAAGTGTATTGACATTTGGTAAGTGAAACAAAGATTCAAGTATAGATTGATACTTGATGTATGAAATCACAAAGAGTGTTTATATCAATCATACTGTGGTATGTACAAATCCAGATATGTCCTATGCTCTAAAAGTTATGAGCATATACCAGAATGATTCATAAGATGATCATTGGACGATAGTAAGGATATTCTTATGATCTTTTGGAAGAACTAAGAGTATATTATTTGTAGAAGTGACAAATAGATGGTTAGTTCATTGTAAAAGTACTACATTGATACTAGTTTTGTCACAGAGTACAAATTAAGTTTATCTCAATCTAAATTAAGGGTGGCACAATATAATGGAAAGTGAGTTCCATAATGGATTTGGATGAGTTCCAAAGTTAAGACATTGTGACAGATACTTCAACAAAAGGCTAAGTATATGACTGCTATTATAGCAGCAAAAGAGGGCATTTGTGTCAAGTAGTTTGTTATCAAACTAGGTGTAGTTCACAGCGGGATAATACTATGAAGATATATTGTGCGACAATATTATCAACATGTTTTAACCCCAAAGAACTAAAGGTCACACCGAAAGACCAAATTATACAAAGCCATCTCATTAGAGAATGAGTGATGCGTAGAGACGCAAAGACATGCAATTACACACGGACCTGGAAGTGTCAGATCCGGAGATCAGTTGACCACTAGCAATCGTGTACATGCAACACCGGAAAGCCATAGGTGTTGAATACACAAAGGTTTGAAACTAGATTATTGACTCTAGTGCAAGTGGGAGACTGTTGGAGATATACCCTAGAGGCAATAATAAATATAGTTATTATTATATCTTTGTGTTTATGATAAATGTTTATATTCATGCTATAATAGTATTAACAAGGAAACATTAATACGTGTGTGAATTGTAAACTTAAATTGAAGTCCCTAGTATAGCCTCTATACTTCACTAGCTTGTTGGTTAATAGATGATTGTGGTTTCCCTATCATGAACATTGAGATGTTATTAACAACAAGATCATATCGTTAGGAGAATGATATGGTGGACATACTCCTATAGATAAGCGTAGCATAAAGATCAAGTCATTTCAATAGTTCAATTGCTATATGCTTTCTGATACATAGTAACCTAATTCCTTCGACCATGAGATCATGCATATCACCTTTACCGGATGGATGCTTTGATGTCATCAAACACCACACCGTAACAGGGTGGCTATAAAGGTGGTATTGAGTGTTCGGAAAGTATTGGTTGAAACACATGGATCAAGAGTGGGATTTGTCCATCCATATGACGGATAGATATTCTCTAGGCCCTCTCGGTGAAATGTCATCCAATTAGCTTGCAAGCATGTGACTGGGTCACAAGGGATCACATATCACGGGAACGAGAAAAGAGTACTTATCAGTAACGAGGTTGAACTAGGTATGCAGAGATACCGACGATCATAACCTCGGATAAGTAACATATCGTGAGACAAAGGGAAATTGGTATCGTATGTAAATGGTTCATTCGATCGCAATGTAATCGTAGAAATATGTGGGAGCCATATGAATTTCCAGATTCCTCTATTGGTTATTGTTCGGAGAAGTGTCTCGATCATGTCCGCATAATTCACGAACCGTAGGGAGACACACTTAAGGATTCGACGTTGTTTGAGTAGTTATGGTATTATGAGAAAGAGACCGAATGTTGTTCGGAGTCCCGGATGGGATCCGGGATATCACGAGGAGATCCGGAATGGTCCGGAGAATAAGATTCATATAAGGAAAGTCCCGTTTCGGAGTTGGGGAATGGTTCCGGTGTTTTCATCGGGAAATTCTAGAAGGTCCCGGAATGTCCGGCACTCCGGAGGGGGGAAGGGTACATGAATGTGTCATTGTAAGTTGGAATGATTGCATCATGTACTAGGTGTTCTTGCTGTCCAAAATAAAGGGTTTATTTAAATCCTAAATTGAAAAGTCAAACGGCTAGTTTGAAAGTCAAACGGCAATTTTGGGAAGTGGGAAAAGAGGAGGAGGTGAAGCCGAGTTGGGGAGGGAGTCCTCCCCAAGCCGGCGCCCCACCCAAGCCGAGTTGGGGAGGGACTCCACTCCCTCCCCTTGGCCGGCCAGCCCTCCCACCTATATAAGGAGGGGCAGGGCTCCCCTCCTAAAACACACAAGTTCCTATCCTCTAAACTAAACCCTAGCCCTAAACCCCGGTTTAGAGCTATTTCGGTTTAGAGCTTCTAATTGCACTAGCCTTCAGATTAGAGCCTTCTAATTGGTGTGTCTAATTACTAGACCACTAGTAGCCTCTCTCATACTCCACCATACTCGCACCGGCTTAAGGCGAAGCCCTGCGGGATTTCCCCTCTACTTCCGGTACCACGCCGTTGTGCTGCCGGAATCACGAGGAGAGTGCTACAACCTCCGCTGCCTGCTGGAACAAGGGAGAGGAAGGTCTTCGTCGAGTACCGAACGTGTGACCGACTGCGGGAGCGCTGCGGGAACGCGGCGCTGGAAGGATCGTCTACGCGATCTTGAGATCGGAAAGAGTACGACTACATCACCCACGAGAATCTGCTCTCGTTAACCACTTTGGAATCTTCGAGGGTAAGTTATTCCATCGACTCGTTGCTACAATCTAGTAGATAGATCTTGGCTTGTTTGTTTGTATGCGGTAGAAATTTTTTGTTTTCCATGCTACGAACCCCTACAATGCCCTAGAGGCAATAATAAATGTAGTTATTATTATATCTTTGTGTTTATGATAAATGTTTGCATTCATGCTATAATAGTATTAACAAGGAAACATTAATACTTGTGTGATTTGTAAACTTAATTTGAAGTCCCTAGTAAAGCCTCTATATAATACTAGCTTGTTGGTTAATAGATGATTGTGGTTTCCCTATCATGAACATTGAGATGTTATTAACAACAAGATCATATCGTTAGGAGAATGATATGGTGGACATACTCCTATAGATAAGCGTAGCATAAAGATCAAGTCATTTCAATAGTTCAATTGCTATATGCTTTCTGATACATAGTTATCTAATTCCTTCGACCATGAGATCATGCATATCACCTTTACCAGATGGATGCTTTGATATCATCAAACACCACACCGTAACAGGGTGGCTATAAAGGTGGCATTGAGTGTTCGGAAGGTATTGGTTGAAACACATGGATCAAGAGTGGGATTTGTCCATCCATATGACGGATAGATATTCTCTGGGCCCTCTCGGTGAAATGTCATCCAATTAGCTTGCAAGCATGTGACTGGGTCACAAGGGATCACATATCACGGGAACGAGAAAAGAGTACTTATCAGTAACGAGGTTGAACTAGGTATGCAGAGATACCGACGATCATAACCTCGGATGAGTAACATATCGTGAGACAAAGGGAAATTGGTATCGTATGTAAGTGGTTCATTCGATCGCAAAGTAATCGTAGAAATATGTGGGAGCCATATGAATTTCCAGATTCCTCTATTGGTTATTGTTCGGAGAAGTGTCTCGATCATGTCCGCATAATTCACGAACCGTAGGGAGACACACTTAAGGATTCGACGTTGTTTGAGTAGTTATGGTATTATGAGAAAGAGACCGAATGTTGTTCGGAGTCTCGGATGGGATCCGGGATATCACGAGGTGATCCGGAATGGTCCGGAGAATAAGATTCATATAAGGAAAGTCCCGTTTCGGAGTTGGGGAATGGTTCCGGTGTTTTCATCGGGAACATTCTAGAAGGTCCCGGAATGTCCGGCACTCCGGAAGGGGGAAGGGTACATGAATGTGTCATTGCATGTTGGAATGATTGCATCATGTACTAAGTGTTCTCGCTGTCCGAAATAAAGGGTTAATTCAAATCCTAATTTGAAAAGTCAAACGGCTAGTTTGAAAAGTCAAACTGCCAGTTTTCGGAAAGAGGAAAAGAGGAGAAGGTTGAAACCGACTTGGGGGAGGAGTCCCTCCTCTCCAAGCCGGCGCACCTCCCAAGGCCGAGTTGGGGAGGGACTCCACTCCCTCCCCTTGGCCGCCGGCCCTCCCACCTATAAGAGGAGGGGCAGGGCCTCCTCCTCTAGACACACAAGTTCCTATCCTCTAATCTCCGGTTTAGAGCCGTTTTGGTTTAGAGCTTCTAATTGCTTTAGCCAGCGGTTTAGAGCCTTCTAATTGGTTTAGAGCCCTCTAATTGGTGTGTCTAATTACTAGACCACTAATAGCCTCTCTCATAAGCTCCACCATACTCGCACCGGCTTAAGGCGAAGCCCTGCGGGATCTCCCCTCTACTTCCGGTACCACGCCGTTGTGCTGCCGGAATCACGAGGAGAGTGCTACAACCTCCGCTGCCTGCTGGAACAAGGGAGAGGAAGGTCTTCGTCGAGTACCGAACGTGTGACCGACTGCGGGAGCGCTGCCGGAACGTGGCGCTGGAAGGATCGTCTACGCGATCTTGAGATCGGAAAGAGTACGACTACATCACCCACGAGAATCTGCTCTCGTTAAACACTTTGGAATCTTCGAGGGTGAGTTATTCCATCGACTCGTTGCTACAATCTAGTAGATAGATCTTGGCTTGTTTGTTTGTATGCGATAGAAATTTTTTGTTTTCCATGCTACGAAACCCTACAGTTCCCCATGGACCTCGCCGAACACAGGCTGCTCCCATAGATCTCGGCGGACACCGGAGAGTAGGGCTAGGGAGACGACGGTGGGGCAGTTCCTTGGAGGGGAGGGGGGCGCCCGCCTCCATCTCCATGGAGGGGATCCTTGAGGCGGCGCGGCGGCAGCGGTGCGATGGGATTAGAGAGGAGGCGATGGGCACGAGATCGCTTGGGGAAAACCAGACTCCTGACCCACAAAGAAGAGACACTAAACAGCCATAGGCCCACAAGCAGTGTGGTAGATCGTCTCAGCTGCCTTGCATGTAGGCCGGTGGCCGGCCGCGCGGTGGAAGGAGGAGGACGAGCCAGAAGGGGAGGAGGCACGACGGGAGGGAGGACGAGGGGCCCCAGACGCCGCATGAGAAACCCTAGGGGTCAGAGGACCTTCTCCAGATCGTTTCGGGCTTCGTTGCCTTCGGGGCGAGGAAGACACGTGCCTGATTCTGCCAGGTCCACCCGCAGCGACAGGAAGTAAGGAGACCCACATGCAGGGGCACAAGACTGACAAACCGTCGGCAAGTAGCCTCACATCGCTCGGTTTTGCTCAGGCTTAAGCCATAGAATAATTCTCCTCGGCAAGGACGTGGTCGAAGAAGATGATGATTATGATAAGTAGATTATTCGTAGGTTGCGGGGATGAGAAAGTACAGGTTTTGCGCTTGTTATTCTACTACTAGTAAACGGGCACGTGCAGCGTACATGTAATAATCGTAATAATCGATATCTTTTCAGTCTTCAAAAATATTTAAACGAAATAACCAGAAGATCTAATCATGTATTCCCTCCATCCCGCAAATAAGTGTACTTCTAAAGTTTGTCTTAAGTCAAAATTAGTAAATATTGACAAATTTTATAGAACGACATAGTAACATTTATGGCATTAAATTAGCATACAAGATTCATTTTGAAATATAGTTTTACAGTATACCGATTTAATATCATATTTGATGCTATATTTAACTAGAAAGTTGGTCAAATTTTAAAAACTTTTACTTAGGACAAAAGCTAAAAGTATACTTATCTGTGAACGGAGGGAGTACCGATACAGGCATCTTTTTTCCCATCAATAACGAATGAATAGATGCATGCATAAATAACAACAATAAGAAAAAACTATACATGGAAAATTTTGTTCATATATTCCATCCGTTCTAAAATATAAGATGTTTTAGCTTTTTTTTAAAGAGCATGTATCTAGATACCGTTTAGTTAGTAGATTGAGAGCAAAATGAGTGAAGATACACTTAAATTGTGTCTAGATATATGCATTTCAAAAAAAAGCAAAAACATCTTATATTTTAAAACGGAAGAACATACCCTACCTACAAGCAGAAAGGCTGAAAAACTTGCATCATATCGATTATAGACTTACATTGGTCAATTGCAAGACATGAAGGTTTACTGTACGAATCAAGAGCACTGTATAAGCAGAAGAGTAGAACCTCAAATATCATGCTGAGATAAAATGAAATTTCCAAATTTAACCTCATATGAAGAAATGCATATCATTAAATATGTGGCAATTTATAATTGAAAGTCTTAAAGATGCCCATATCATTAAATATATGAATATCGCCAAGATACCAATTACACCTTGTCTCTACACCAACAAGACGTCCATAGACATCGGAAATGCACACGGCCAAAAAAACCGGCATGGCGATGGCACTCAAACATTCACCGAAGATAACACCTGGACTATAAACAAGATTCTCCAAAATAAATGCCTCCAAGAAGGAAACAATGCACAAGCGTTGTCGTCGTCCGATCAAAAATCTTGGGCTTTCACCCTGGAAAAAGTCCGAGTTTCCAATACAATGTCTACAACAAGGCCAAATATTTGTGTGTGTGCCAGGAGAGTAATAGTTTTACTTTATGGACTTTTGGCCGGGTGTTTGTAATTAACTCTCTTATTCAACGATGTATGTCAATGGTTTTGCCTTTGCTCAAAAAAAAATACAATACAGGGTCACAATATAGAGACAGAAATCTCTATCCTTGTATGCGGTTCCAATCTTGAGAACCACACGTGAGGGAAAGAGATAATTGGCCCGTCTCTCCCTCCCAATTAGACCCATTTTTATATAGGGGAAGGGAGCTCACCCAAACTACTCAAGTACTCGGGTGAGATTAAACAAGGAGGAGGTGGGAGGAGGAGGCGCCATGGGGCAGCCATCTAGGTAGGCCCCCACCCCCGCGCGTGGCACTAGGCTGGCTGGGTGGGCCACTAGGGCAGCTACGGCTTGGCCCCCTTTGGCCGATTCCCTCACGGGCGTGGTTTCCTTCGGGAACTTGGCCCATTAAGGAAGTTATCCTTTCAAATTTAGTTTTAAATACATATTTAATATTAATTCCAATAATTAATATATAAAAATTCATATTATTAAATTTCCTTTCACCCGAAACACCTTTCGGTTTACTCTAAACAACTTCAGATCCTCCCGAAACAATTTCGTTTGTCTCATGGAACACTTCTGGTTTTCTCTTCTCTTCCTTCATGTGATTTTGATGATTCCATAATGATCTCCAAGCGTCTTTGTACCCTTAAGCGTGTTACCGCAATGGTTTGGGAACATCACAGACATTATCGAGACTTCTCTTGGATCAATGATCAATAGCGGGACCAGGATGCCCATAATGACCCCATATGCATTACACGATGTTTTATTGTCGTTTGAACCATTAACATCGAATCCAAATCCCTTTGTTACTTCAATACTGAATTATCCGAGATATGATCATCGGTATCACTATACCTTGTTCAATATTGTTACCGACAAGTGGTGTTTTACTCGCTACCATGATATTCCATCCTTGTGACCTAGTCACATGTTGCAATATTATGGATGTAATCTCACCTAGTCGACTTTGTGTATCTTCTCGTCACGCGGGTGAGCAAATCCCGATCTTGATACATGCGCATCAACCTGTACCTCTAGAATACCCAACATACACCTTTATGATCACCTTGTTACGGTCGTGACTTTTGATGCAGTCAAAGCAGTCTCAGTTGACAATGATTAAACATGATTTCATGGTCTAAGTACTAGGATTCTTTGTTTTTCATTATTGCAACGATAAACTATGTGACTTGATCCTGTTGCAATACTTATATGGGTAAATTCCATCATATCATTCACTAATAATATGACTTTATTATCAACTGGCATAAATTCTCCATGATCAGAAAACCTTGAGCATCGGTTGCCCAACGAACTAATATAAATAAAGGCTACTAGGGACTTGGTTTGTTTACATACCACACGTGTACAAATATTTCCACTTGATATAATTATAGCATAACTTTAAAACTATTATGAACTAAATGAGATATGATAATAAAATCCATTTATTATTTGCCTCTAGGGCACATCTCATTCATCTCTTCCTCCCACTTCATCTCCACCCTCTTTCTGGACTCCCCTTCCTCCCACTCCTCCTCATGGCCACGATATCTTTCAAACAACCTCTTCCTTCCTCCTCTTCCTTTGTTCATATTTGCTGCCGCAACCTCAGCAAAAGAACGCGTGAGCATAGGTGTATTTTTGCTATGGGAAATGATAGGATGCCCCCGGGGGATCGCATCCTCCTATCCCCCGGGTACGCGTGAGTTGTGACGTGTGGTGGAGTTCAACTTATCTCTTCCCTGCGCTAGACCACAACGTCACGCATCTTGCTAATCGTGACCTGCTGTATGCCTGCATCGCGTCCATCTGCACTCGCGCTCGCTGTGCCGTCGCACCACCGGGCCGCCGCGCCGCCGCACCATCGGGCCACTGTCTGAGCACGCCGTGCCACCGGGTATTCTTCTCCGCACACGCGCCACCGTAGCTCACCCCCCGTGCTGCAGCTAGTCGCCGCACACCGCCAGGCCACCGTCGCACGCGTCCCCCGCCGAGGCCAGCGGCGCTCCCTGCGTCTACCCGCCCAATGACTATCCCGCCTTGCGTCTGTGGCGCCAGCCATGGAAGTTTCTCGACCTCGCCCGTGTCTGCAGGGAACGGCTCACCGTCTGCTCGATCTACCTCGACACGCCGTCGAATCCACTGGGGGGAGATTCAAGAGAGTGGGGCGGAGGTCCTGCTGGTGCTGCTCGCCTGCCGTCGAGGCGCCATACGCGCAGGCAGTGGCGTTGCCCAGGCAGTGGTGGTTTTGTTGTGCTGGTAGTGGAGCTGCCCAGGCACCTTGCATCTCATTTCCCTTCTGCTATGGAGGCTGTCACCGCGGAGTTCATCGGAGGGCAGCCCTGCTAGCCTCGATTTCTGCTACATGTGACTGGCGGTGCTGCTACGTGCGGTGTTGATTTTTGCTACATGTGGCCAGTGGTGGTGCTACTGTGACCGGGCAGCAGTGCTATAAACGGCCACTGGGTTTGCTACATGTGCCGGGCGGTGGTGCTACAAACGGCCACGGGTTTTGCTACACGCGGTGGTGCTGCAAGCGAAGTTGGTTTTGCTATAATAGATTTTTTTGCTACAAGGTCTCCGACGAGGTCTTCGATGAGATCGAATTTGCTACAATCGGACAATTTATTTGCTACATACGTTCTGTTGTTTTGCTATAATAGTATAAAATTTTTGCTACACGATCTCCGGCGAGGTCTACCGGCGAAAGTCTCCGGCGAGGTCGGATCTGCTACATTACCACAACTTTTTTGCTACAGAGTCTCCGGCGAGGTCTCCGACGAAGTCTCCAACCAGACAGTCTTTTTTATTCTTTTTTTAAGGCAAACAGGTTTTTGCTACATGTAGCAAAAGTGAAATATTTTGTAGCAAAACCGAATGATTTGTAGCAAAAGCGAAATAAGGTACCAATTTTGGGACACGTGGCGTGCTGTCCACCCGGGGGATCGGAAGCACATATCCCGCGGGTCCCCTTTTGCTATTCGGATTTTCCTAGAAGTCCAACCTCGGCGCCGTATATCTTTCAAACAACCTCTTCCTTCCTCCTCTTCCTCTGTTCATATTTGCTGCCGCAACCTCAGCAAAAGAACGTGTGAGCAGAGGTGTATTTTTGCTATTCGGATTTTCCTAGAAGTCCAACCTCGGAGCCATATCTCTCTCTGAGATACCGAAAACCCTAACACAATGTCCCCAACTCCCAGTACCCAAAACTAGCCCGTCTTCATTGTGGGCAAAAACTCCTCCCGGTCCGTCACCGACTCCCACGGCCCAAAATCCTCCCTTCCCTCGTGTTCTTCCCCCACTCGTCCCCCTCCCGTGCTCTACAACTATTAGCAATTCAGGGAACAGAGATAAATCCAAACACCAAAGCTGGAGAGGAGACTAATTCATAAGAATATTCCACCTCCCCTAAATCCTTCCTAGATTTTCTGACATTAGACAAACAATCCACAGAGAAAACATTCTGATCGATAGTAGAAGACTGGAACATCGGTGGAAAATTTTTCCCATTATGTTCGGGCTTCGAAGCACTCTCGTTATTGTTCATTCCCCTAACCCGTACGAGGGGCGTGAATTCCTGATTAGAATGGACCACAGGCACCCCTCACTGTTGATACTTCTGCAACAAAAGCTCACGTGGAATTCCTGGCATACAAGTCTTCCCATAATCAGAACAATCGCCAGTATTCCCCGCTTAACCTCCAGACTACAATTGGAAAATCTCCGCACATCCTCATTTGAATCCTCCTACTCAATGAGTATAGTTGATATTGATAGTACTTTTGGGTGCCCTGGAGGAGCCGACAAAGACACACATCGCACCCCTGACGAGAATTTGGATCCTCGCCCTCTGGAGCGAAACCCCGACCTCTAGTGGAGCCAATAGCTTGTGGAAGAAACTCCCCAGCTCCTCCTTTAACATCAGAATCTTCATTAGTAGACTCCCAGAAGCACCCTTTCCATGGTGGAGTATTCGAACCCTCAAGAGGTGTAGAATACAAAATGCAACGTCGGCATCACGACTTCGATTTCTCCCCACAAACTCCCCAAATGCAGTCAAATTATGGATGAATATCACCTAGAAGCACCTTCCAGGGCCGCTCCTCCTAACGCAGTCGATCCAATTCCTCCGCACACGTAAGCTGGCCCAGATTTAGGTACCTATCAGGCTCTGATTTGGATTCGATGAGGCCTGCGAGACCCTCGCCATCTCCTCCCACGCCTTCGACGAAGCCAGGCGCACGCGTAGAATGATGATTTCCCGTCGTAGCTTCTCCAGCGCCTCCTCCTATCGCAGCCGCTCCCGCTCCCACCACGAAACATGTCGTAGCTCGTAGGAGAGAACGATCTGCAAGGAGCCAACCCTTCTGGAGCGCACTCGCCATCCAGACCAGCAATTCTAGCGTGCACTTGATATACTCTCTCTTTCACCTTTTTTGGATATGTACTATTGCATGCAGACTTGCAGAGAGTAAACAAGAGACTAAACAGTGGCTATTTACACTACTGGAAAAACCATCTTCCGTTCGATCACTGGAAGCCCAGCAGTCCCGGCCCGTCACGAACCGCGACTAGTGCTAGCACTAGTCCCGGTCCGTGAGGCCCCCAACGGCTAGAAATGGATATACTCATTAGTCCCGGGCCGGACCAGAGTATTAGTCCTGGCCCGTAATACGGCCCGGGACTAATAACCTGGAGCATATGGTGGCCATTTTTCGTGGACTATTAGTCCCGGGTCGTATCACGGCTCGGGACTAATTGTCCATTACTATATATACAGCTCTCTGGCCAGCTGCCCTAATGCATATGGTAGCCATTTTTCTCAAAGAAAGCAAGAGAGTTCATGCCATTTTTTTTCTCAAGATTTGTCAAGATTTAGTTTGCAACACCTAAATCCAAAGCTTTAAAAGGTTAGAACTTCATTCTTTCATCTCTTATTGCTACTTTAGCTCTATATAATGCTCTAGAAGTAATGAGATATGGATCAAATGCATGCATGCTCTAGAAGTAGCTAGAAGGATTTTGATATATATGTGTAACAAATTTTGATTAGGCACATAGTTACTGAAAATTGAAATGTGTAATTTTAGAGTTTCAGAGCTTAGAATGAAATGAGGTTTTCACTGATGGAACAATAATAAAAAACTCCACATTTATCATGTTGATTGTTTTCTCCAATTCACAAATTGGTGCATGTAAATTTTTCAAAATTCAAAATTAGTGCTCTAGAAGCTCTTAATATAACTTGTAATAATTTTATCATGCTGTGTAATGGTTTTTGATATACTTTTACTATAATGCAGATGGTCCGGGAATGGATGTACGGTACTGACCGACGCTCTGGCGAGTTCATTAATGGCGTGCATGAATTCATCCGTGTTGCTGATGCAAACAAGCACAATGGTTTTGTATTCTGTCCATGTAATGGATGTAGGAATCAGAAGGATTACTCTGACTCAAAAACCCTTCACAGCCACCTGTTGAAGTCCGGCTTCATGCCCAGTTATAATTGTTGGACCAAGCACGAAGAGAGAGGGGTTATAATGGAAGACAATGAAGAAGAGGAGGAGGATGACAACTATCATGGTTTCCCTGAGTACGGAGATACTTCCATGGGGGATGCTGAAGGGGAGGATGAAGAAGAGACACATGATGAACCCGCTGATGATCTTGGTCGGACCATTGCCGATGCACGAAGAGATTGTGAAACTGAAAAGGATAGGGAGAAGTTCAATCACATGCTAGAGGATCACAAAAAGTTGTTGTACCCAAATTGCGAAAATGGTCTGAAAAAGCTGGGCAGCACACTAGAATTGCTGCGATGGAAGGCTGAGTGTGCTATACCTGACTGCTCATTTGAAAAGTTGCTGAAAATGATGAAGAATATGCTTCCAAAAGATAATGTATTGCCCGCCAGTACATACGAAGCAAAAAAGGTTGTCTGCCCTCTAGGTTTAGAGGTTCAGAAGATACATGCATGCCCTAATGACTGCATCCTCTACCGCGGTGAGGAGTATGAGAATTTAGATGCATGCCCGGTATGCACTTCACTTCGGTATAAGATTAGACGAGATGACCCTGGTGACGTTGAGGACGAGCCCCCCGGAAGAGGGTTCCTGCGAAGGTGATGTGGTATGCTCCTATAATACCACAGTTGAAACGCTTATTCAGAAACAAAGAGCACGCCAAGTTGTTGCGATGGCATAAAGAGGAACGTAAGTCAGACGGGATGTTGAGACACCCCGCTGATGGGTCGCAATGGAGAAAAATCGATAGAAAGTACCCGGACTTTGCAGATGACGCAAGGAGTTTAAGGTTTGGTCTAAGTACAGATGGCATGAATCCCTTTGGGGAGCAGAGCTCCAGTCACAGCACCTGGCCCGTGACTCTATGCATCTATAACCTTCCTCCTTGGTTGTGCATGAAGCAGAAGTTCATTATGATGCCAGTCTTGATCCAAGGTCCGAAGCAACCCGGCAACGACATTGATGTGTACCTAAGGCCATTAGTGGAAGAACTTTTACAGTTGTGGCACGAACTTGGGATACGCGTGTGGGATGAGCACAAGCAGGAAGAATTTAACCTCCGAGCATTGCTTTTCATAACAATCAATGATTGGCTTGCTCTTAGTAACCTTTCAGGACAGTCAAACAAGGGATACAATGCATGCACACACTATTTAGATGAGACTGCAAGTATATATTTGGAACATTGTAAGAAGAATGTATACAATGAGCATCGTCGATTTCTTTTGGCCAAGCATCCCTTAAGAAAGAAAGGCAAGCATTTCAACGGTCTGGCATGTCACCAGACGAAGCCTAAGGAGCGTACTGGTGCTGATATATTTGATATGGTCAAAGATTTGGATCAACTGGTAACCTTTAGAAAGGGTCCTGGAGGAAAATCTGTTCCGAAAGACGCTGAAGGACACACACCCATGTGGAAGAAGAAATCTATATTTTGGGAGCTACCATATTGGAAATTCTTAGAGGTCCGCTCTGCAATCGATGTGATGCATGTGACGAAGAATCTTTGCATGAACGTGCTAGGCTTCTTGGGCGTGTATGGGCAGACAAAAGATACACCGGAAGCACGAAAGGACCATCAACGTATGGAAGACCCAGATGGCCTACATCCAGAATGGTTTCAAGGTCATGCCAGCTACGCTCTTACCAAACAAGAAAAGGAAATATTTTTTGAATGCCTAAGCAGTATTAAGGTCCCGTCTGGCTTCTCGTCGAATATAAAAGGGATAATAAATATGGCAGAAAAAAAGTTCCAAAACCTAAAGTCTCATGACTGCCACGTGATTATGACGCAAATGCTTCCGATTGCATTGAGGGGGCTTCTACCAGATAATGTTCGAGTACCCATTGTGAAGCTATGTGCATTTCTCAATGCAATCTCTCAGAAGATAATCAATCCTGAAGATCTACCACGGTTACAGAATGATGTGGTCCAATGTCTTGTCAGTTTTGAGTTGGTGTTCCCACCATCCTTCTTCAATATTATGACGCACCTGTTGGTTCACCTAGTCGAAGAGATTTCCATTCTCGGTCCTGTATTTCTACACAATATGTTTCCCTTTGAGAGGTTCATGGGAATCTTAAAAAATATGTTCGTAACCGTGCTAGGCCAGAAGGAAGCATCTCCAAGGGCTATGGAACAGAGGAGGTCATTGAATTTTGTGTTGACTTCGTTCCTGGCCTTAAGCCGATTGGTCTTCCTCAATCGCGGTATGAGGGGAGACTGAGTGGAAAGGGTACTCTAGGAAGGAAATCAATAATATGTAGAGACGGACATTCTTACACCGAAGCACATTACACCGTTCTACAGAATTCTATCTTGGCAGCCCCATATATCGAGGAACACAAGAAAATCTTACGCTCCAACAACCCTGGAAAGCATGACTCTTGGATTAGAGATGAACACATGAAGAGTTTCAGCGGTTGGTTGCAACATCTCATAAAAAACAACACTCTTGAAGATCAGCTATACTTGTTGTCTAGGTCACCATCTTCGACTATATCGACTTTCCAAGGGTACGAGATAAATGAGTATACATTTTACATGATAGCCCAAGATAAAAAGAGCACCAACCAAAACAGTGGTGTCCGCTTTGATGCAACAGACAACAATGGGTCAAAGACCACATATTATGGTTACATAGAGGAGATATGGAAACTTGACTATGGACCAATAGAGTTTATTGTATTAGCACCATGCACCACAATATACTACAGAAGTTTCAAAATAGTTTATTTGGATTCATCGGTTTTTCAATAATAATTTCAAAATAGTATGTTTTTAGGATTAAATGTTCTCTATTTTTATTGAGGCCCATTATTCTCCAATAAGTTTCGAGAGTATATTTCAGATAAATTCATATGATGTGTTTAATTGTGTGACCAATTTAAAACCAACTTAGTAATGTTTCAAAGTGAATCATACTGTGTGAGTATGTTATAAACATGTGATAATATGATTCAAACAGTTTCATATGGGCATACAAGAGTTTGTAAATGATAATTCTGTTGTATCGAAAGAGAGCATTTAAATGATTTTTCCGCGTAACTTTATTTTGCATGTGTACACAAAGTTTCACCAAGTTTTATAGAGTTTCATCATGTAACAATAATCAAAATTTAAAACTAGTCAGAATATATTAAAAATTAGTCTTGTTTCAAAGTCCTCGTTATTTGGAACACAAATATACAATGAAAACATAAATCAGAGATTTCATTGAAAATATAAGATATAAACATACTCTAAGATAAAATAGAAAAGCATGGGCAGAGAGAGAGAGTGCTAGGTAGTGGAAGGATGAATATGAAAGTTCTTGCACATGTCAGACCATGTGTAATAGAAAATGCATATTAAATAGGAGAGAGAGTGATATGTTCTAATCTTAAATAAAATGAATGATGGAGGCATGCACGTAAGATCATGTGCATGCTAGAAAGACAATTCTGACCCACCATCGCATTCTCATGCCGACGAAATCTACAACGCGGTGGTTTGGTGGAATCGCCCTAAAGTCGTGAAACTCGTGTCAGTCGTGGCCGCGCTGGTTTGCTGGCCCCATTAAACTAACTTAACACGAATCAAGTGTAACATCCACTGAACAAATTTCATGAAGCCGCCATGGAGATTAAGCATGCATGTGGCCATCGCCATCCGCCTCCTATGCCGCTCGACACGCGCGCACCGTCCGCCTTGCTCTCACCGGCGAGGTGGCACCGCTGCTACCACGAATCCTCCGCGTATGGCCAGCCGCTCAACCCGGAGGTGGCGACGGGGACGCGTGCTGCCGTTCAAGAAGGGCCACGAGGACAGCTAGAGGGAGTGACCGGCGGAGGACGTGGGAGTGGGGCAACGACATGGGCCTTGAGGTCCCCTGGCTCTTCAAGTCCATCCGCTCCGTCATGCGGGTCCTTCTCATCGCCGGTGACCTCGCATGCCCCTCCACCTCAAGCGGCAGCCCATGGACGAGGTTGCGGAACCATCAAGCAAGAGGCTAGGACCCATGGTGGAGGTGGACCGCGGGGACGTGGAGCATTGGGCGCTGGTGAGCGGGAAGGCGTCCATGGTGCTTGAGTTTTACTCCCGGTGGCCCTACCTCTGCTCATCTCAATAGGGATCCTCCCTTCCCCAAATTTTGCTCATCTCTATTTCGGTGCTCCTCCCTACCCCAAATTTAAAAGGACAACATGATCTTTTGCTATTAACTAATCTCTAATCCCCTATTAATTATATTGTCCACTCATATCCAAACTCAAACCCCTGCGTATTACTCACGTGTATACCCATGGATTCCTATACATGGATCGATCTAACTGTGCACTATCCTTGGCATAATAAGCACCCTAATAGACGCAACATGTGAGGACTGTGACATGGCCGCCGTGATACGTGGAGGAAGATGCAACAACGCTATTTCCTCTTCCCTCGCCCATCATTTCCACCTTGCACCGAACTTGTCAGTCGCTTTCGCTAGCTCAATTATAAACCAGTGCGTGCACAATGAGAGGATCGAATTCATGTCGACCGATGCGTCTGGCGACACCAACCACGATACTTACAAGATGCTGACTACTGCTTGCCGCCGGCATTGATGAGGGTGTGCCATCACTTGCTGCCGTCGAGAATGGAGCCACCATGAATTATGAGCGACAAGGATGGCAGTACCCTGACATACATATTCCATACACTACAGGACGCGCGCGCTACGCCGAGGGCAAAAAGCCGTCGCCGTAGGCTAAAATGCCCTCGGCGTATGGTACGCCGACGGCTGCCCTCGGCGTAGCCTCCTCGGCAAAGGGCTCCCTCGGCGGAGCACATAGAGGCCGTCGGCGTATCAAAATGCCGTCGGCGTATGCTATGCCTTCGGCGTAACGGCCGTCGGCATAGCTTGTCGACAGGTTGCAAAAACATTTTTTTAAAAAAAAAATAAAAAAATTTATTTTTATTTTTTTTCTCAATTTTTGAATCTTTGAATTGTTTGACTCATTAATCTTTCACTTTGAACATTTTTAACACTAATTACACTTAATATTTAATTAAATTGCAGTCTTGGTCGAACTTCCCGGCCGGTCACCCATCCTAATACTACTCCAACTCCAGCACGCTTAACTTTCTCGTTCCTTTAGAATCTGTTTTCGCAAAGTAATTCATACATTGTTGTCAATACTATGATATCAATCCTATTAACCCTTATATCAACATGTCACATGTTTGTATTTTTTGAAATTACAAACAATTATTTAAGTAAACATTAATGAATAAGTAAAAATATTATTAAATTCAATAAAAATATAATAATTTTACTTTTTTGTATTTTTCTATTTAATATGGAATAATTAATATCTATAAATCGGAATTTAACAAATAATATGTCTAAATTGATCAGAAAAATGAGAGGAATCCAAATATGATATCCATATCAACTAATCACAAACCCTCGGTTTTTGAATTATCTATTTGATGGTTGCTTTAGAAAATTCCCTTTTTGCGCTCGGATAATGAAAAATGGCCTTTTGGTGCGATGAAAAGGAAAACTTGTATTGAATCTTTGATAAAATAGCATATTGTGAACCTAAAAATGATTTTTGTAAAAAAACATGAGTATCGGATCATGTACATGTAGTTCATATCCGACCCATTTTCCGCCGATTCGGTAGGAATTTGTCTTTTTCACCAGAGGTGGACGGAAAGGTTTCAGATCTCCTGTTGGGACATTGTCCATATAAGGTGGTATAGTATTTTTGTAAAATGCGGTGGTAGCATTTTGAATTAGCCATTTGGTAGTTGCTTCACAAAACCGTCTGTTTTTAGTGCTCGGAAAATGGGAAATGGCTTTTTGGTGTGACGAAAAGGAAAACTTCCTCTCGCAATGTTGCTCGCCATCCCATGATGCATGTGTATGCATAATATGGACATATTATCACAAACTATGCCTTGATTCTAGCCATAACATTGGTCATTTGACCCGAAAGCCAAGAAACCTCGAATGAGATAGGTCATTTTGTGAAGGTTTTTTGAGACATAATCAATATATCAAGTTTGATATTTTTACTTATAACTATGTCACATAATATGACACCACGCGAAGGTTTCGTATTATTTTGATCCTTTTTGAATTTTTTATACCCGTTTTAAACTATCGTCAAACTTTGTCGAACGACAGGCATGAAGATTTTCTTAGCTCGGGGCCGAGCCTTGCTAAACTTCCATTGGATCTTTGATAAAATAGCATATTGTGAACCTAAAAATGATTTTTGTAAAAAAACATGAGCATCAAACCATGTACTTGTAGTTCATATCTGACCCACTTCCTACCGATTCGGCAGGAATTTGTCTTTTTCACCAAAGGTGGACGGAAAGGTTTCGGATCCCCCTGTTGGGACATTGTCCATATAAGGTGCTCTATTATTTTTGTAAAATGTGGTGGTAGTATTTTGAATTAGCCATTTGGTGGTTGCTTCATAAAACCGTCCGTTTTTTATGCTCAGAAAATGGAAAATGCCTTTTTGGTGCGAGAAAAAGGAAAGCTTTCTCCTGCAACATTGTTCGCCATCCTATGATGCACATGTATGCACAATATGGGCACATTATCGCAAACTATGCCTTGATTCTAGCCATAATATTGGTCATTTGACCCGAAAGCCAAGAAACCTCGAATGAGATGGGTCATTTTGTGAAGGTTTCTTTGAGACATAATCAATATACGAAGTTTGATATTTTTTCTTCTAACTATGTCACATAATATAACACCACGCGAAGGTTTCGCATTGTTTCGATCATTTTTAAATTTTTTATGCCTGTTTTAAACTATCTATAATGTTTTATGTTTTACTTAATTTTTATTTACAAATGTGTAATATTTGAGTATAGATAGATAGGTCTTATTTTTCTGCAAATTTTGATATATTATTTGTATTTTTCCGAATTAGAATGATTTAGTTATGCTGCTTGGCGGAGCTGGCCTAGACGATGGCTACGCCGACGGCACCGACGTTTGGCCGTCGGCGTAGCTTCCCATTTCTATAGTGATACGTATATGGATACATAAAGGTTTATCCAGTACTATATATAGAAATTAATTATTCATTAATGTTGACTTAATAATTCATTGGAAACCATCGTGCCCTTAATTATGAAGGGGTATGATACGATCTTAGCCGTTGTCGTGTTTAAAATTTGAAAAGGGAGGAACACCAAAGCAAAAGTAGCAGGGCAGATTAATTAAAACCGGTCGAGGGAAATAAACTGGAGAGACAAAATAAAATCCAGAAGAGAATCGTATCCAGGAGATGTAGATGAACAGCGATATGAGGAAGGATTGATCGCTAAGTTGTCACACTTTAATATAGTTATCAGATATCTATGAGTTCAAAAGTGGATTGTTTTCTTGAATTCAAAGGCAGGAGTTATTACAAATTAACTCAGAGTTCCACAAACTGATCAAGAATTTTCTAATTTGAAGGCGCAACAATTCCACGAGCCCTTCAAAACAATAAGACTTCAGCATATACACCTAGTCCGGATGCAACTAGCGCAAGGTTAATTGCTACCAGTCTAGTTGTTATCAACATCTTCTTCTTCTTCTTTTTATCTTCGCTCCTCTGATGGGAATGGTAAATGGTTAGTATATTCAGGGTGTTTATGCGACTCAACACTTGGAGACAGCGATTGTAGTACTGCCTCCCAAAAATAGAAGATGTTTTAACTTTTTTCTGTAACGCATGTATCTATACGTCTGTTAGTATAGAGTCAGACCAAAATGAGTGGATCTGCACAATAACAAATGTCTAGATACATATGTTTTAAAAAAAGACTAAAATAAGTGACTCGGGTTTTGTCTAAATATATATATCTATACTTGTTTTAATGTTTAGATACGTGTTTATCTAGACAAAACCGTTTCACTATAGGAACGGCTGTCCTGATCTCCCAAGCACATCCTAGGAGGCCACGATCAGGAGAAACCTTTATAGGTGTCGAATAGTAGCAGCATGCCGCAAAAGGGCAACATCGCTGGTAATGCTAGAAATTATCGGTGGCATGGCAGAATTCTTGATCCGGTAGATACAAACTTATTAGCAACATCGCCTCAGCCGATATATGCTACTGGTGTGTGGACCCATCGCCTGTCCAGGCTAAACATTGCGGCGTGGCAGATTTCCAAAACGCCACTATTTGTTTTGCACATGGTGGCGTTTTGTCTGGGAAAATGCCACCACCACTATCGTGTCATCAATTCTAGCCGCCCGACTCCTACACCGGCATCATTGCTATGGCTGTTCAACCTATTTATGGCAGGTTCGGCATCACCTACGCCATTGCCGCTTCGAGCGTTGGTTTGTTCACACCATAGCTCACCCACGGCCATGGTTAGAGGTTCTTCGTCGGGCAGGGGCAAGGGCTGGGGTTATTCATCGCTGTCGAGCAGGGCCAAGGGCTGGGGTTGTTCATCGTCATCGCCTATGTCGGTCGCCGTGGAGGAGACGGATCTTCCAGACCTTTCCCGTTTCAAATTCACCGTAACCATAGATCAAGATTACTAGGAGAGGCTAATGCTTCCCGACGAGTTTTCCCACCATCTCGATGGCCAGAAGCCCCGTGATTACTGGGAGGTACGGTGCGATGGTGTACGCCGCATGTACCTCACGGCTGGGAGAAGTTCGCGCGCGTGCATAGCCTGGTGGTCGGGCATATCCTAGTCTACAGGTGTGTTATAAGAATAAAAAATATTTTTTGACAAATATCAAGAAAATACCAATGACATCCATCTCTTAGATCTCTACACCAACAAAATTTCAAGAACTAGTTGAGATATTAAGGATGCACACAGTGAAAAAAAACAAAGACTGCCACAGCGAGAATATGGCAAAGGTTTTGCCTTCGGTCCAAAAAAAAATACATTGTAGGGTCATAATTCTATTCGTTGTACCGAAGAGTACATATTCCTAAAGGACACTTATAAGTTCTTCCATTCGATCGGGTGGCAAATTCATAGCCTTGAAATGATCATAGGCGTACCGCCAATCATCCGGATCTTTTCCACATAACGTAGCTCCCGCAATTCCCAAGCCAATGGCCCTTATGGCTCTAGGAAAGCCTTCACATGATGAAACCATCTGCTTCATTATACTCATCAGTAACTTAGTAGCGAGACAATTATTTCTGGTTAGGGTTTAGGGTTTAGGGTTTAGGGCTGGTTACATTATATTGAAAATTCACTAAAAGTGACATCTTCAAGGAGGGGAGACAATGCACTAGATCCATCATGCATAATCAAAGATCGTAGGTTTTCAACCGGGAGAAAATTCGAACTGTCCACACAATGCCTTCAACAAGGAAGTCATCGTCAGGTATAGCCAATAAAGGCCAGACCTAGGGTTTTCACCCAGAGATCAAGACTCGGTACTCGAAAGTGCACCACCAAAATAAGAGTCCCCAAGTGTTGGCGCCACCTCTTGCCAAGGCCGCTGCTGCAAAACACCAACCACTAGGCTCACAAACATCATGTGTGGGACTTAGATAGGAACAACAGCTCGTGAAGCAATGTCTTCAACGCATCCAAAACCCGCCACCGCCCTTCTGTCCCATGGTGTCAATTAAAAGTAGGGCTTCGCGATATGCCCCCTTGAAGCCCCACGGTCTGATAAATGCGGGTATGTACGACCGGATCCCATCCAATTCTGAAGTCGAGGAGCACATGTGCCAATCCAGGAAATCCGACTTTGGAGAAATTCGGTGAGATTGAGGACAAACTGCCAGCAAGCGGAATGATGATTTGGACGGAAGAAGACGACAAGGACCTTCGTACTTATTCAATGCAGACAAGCACACCCCCACGCCTCCATCCTCCTCCCTATAGGACCGACTGCCCCGATCTCCCCGGCACAGCCTAGCAGGCCACGATCAGCAGAAACCCTTATAGGCGTCGAATAGTAGTAGAAAGATTCGGCGTCACCTACGCCATTGCCACTGCCCTGATCTTTCAGACCTTTCCCGTTTCGAATTCACCGTAAACGTAGATCAAGATTACTGGGAGAGGCTAATGCTCCCCGACGAGTTTTCCCAGCATCTTGATGGCCAGAAGCCTCGTGATTACTAGGAGGTACGGTGCGATGTTGAACGCTGCATGTACCTCGCGGCTGGGAGAAGTTCCCGTACGTGCACAGCCTGGATGTCGGGCATATCCTAGTCTATTGGTGTGTTAAGAATAAATATGATGTTTTGACAAATAAAGTGTATTAATATTAAGAAGATACCGATTACATCAAACTCAACACCAACAAAATTTCAAGAACTAGCTAGTTGAGATATTAAGGATACACACAACAACAACAAAAAGACTCTCGGCCACAGTGAGAATAAGGCAAAGGTTTTGCCTTCAGTCCAAAAAAAAAAACATTTAGGGTCATAATTCTATTCGTTGTACCAAAGAGTACATATTCTATTCCTAAAGGACACTTATAAGTTCTTCCATTCGATCGGGTGGCAAATCCATAGCCTTGAAATGATCATAGGCGTACCGCCAATCATCGGGATCTTTTCCACATAAAGTAACTCCGGCAATTCCTATGCCAATGGCCCGTATGGCTCTAGGAAAGCCTTCACATGATGAAACCATCTGCTTCATTATAACTCATCAGTAACTTAGCGACGAGACAATTATTTCTGGTCAGATCAACAGATGAAGTATTGAAGTAGTAGAAAGATGATTTACCTCTTTTGCGATTTTGTAAATTTCAGTATCGGCCTCATCGCTGATTTCGACTCCCGCCGCGTACACGAAGAGGCTCCAAGCATCATGGTCCCCCAAGCAAAGCATCTCGACAGTATTGGCTACACTGCATCCCATCCGAGCACAAACAACCTCGCTTCTCGTAGCCATGACGATCTTCTGTCTAGGCCCGAGCGGCATCGGCAAGCCGACAGCCGCCAAATCAGCGTGCCCATCCTGCACGTCGTCTAGCAGTAGCAGAAAGCTGTCGTGCTTCAAACGATCGGAGATGACTTTGGCTCGGTACCGCTCCTCCTCCGACGATGAAATTGTGGCCCAATCCAGTTTCAAGAGAACGGCGAGGCAATGCTGCATATCTCTCACCGCGCCATCTTGGATGGGTAAGACATGACGGAACGAAGCATCGCCGCTGAAGCCGTAACACTGCATGATCAGTGTGAGAAATCGTGTCTTACCCACACCTGATGGACCCCATAGTCCGAAAACTGAATCCTGGGACTGATGACTCTCTAGGAAATCATGGACCTTGTTCTTGTAGACATCCATGCCCCAAAGGCCTTGATCCTGAGGAACTATCTGCCGGGCGTGATTTGGTGTTTCTGGATGAGTCACCATACGAGCACCGAAATCCCACGAAACAATTATGATTTCAATCATAGTGGCAAGACCCTGATTCGGAGCATCAATAGAGTCAAATAGGTCACACGCATAATTAATATACATATTTCCGATCATTTTTCTTATATTTTTATTCATATGATATCTTTCCGGTGGTGACCTGATCTTACTGAAGGAGCGGATAATAAAACATATAAAATGCAGAAGGGGCGCATAGAAGTACGGTTATTATTGCATATTTACCTCAATTAGGAGAAAGGCCGCATAATTTGCCACGTACATGAACTGTCGCAGGAGACGATACACTACTGGCATCATGTACCTGAAACGAAGAAAATTGACAGATCGATGTTGGATATTATATAGAGTGAGTATCAACACTTGCTGGAGAAGTGGAATCATTGTATTCGGCTGACACCATGCATGGATTAGTTACCGGTGGTGGTGGTGGAGACTGGTGTAGTACGGTGCTGCGACGTGTTGTAACTGGTCTGCAGGTTGAGTCGGGCAACCAGGAGAGAGCACTGGACTCCAACTAAGGGTTCCGATCGCACCAACGGAAATCACGCTCGTCACGATTGCCAATCTTTAGCAAAGACGCTCGGCTCGTGCCTCCCTTTATTTTTCTGTCCGAGTGCTTCCTGTATCTATATAGACACGGACCCGCCTAGGTAGCAAATCAATCCGATTCGTACATGACTCTGCAGCCATCCACACAGAGACTCCACGAAGATGGAATATCCACAAAAGCTCATGAATAGTAAATTTGACTATATTTGGATGAACAAACTGTTACAATCGCGACAAGAAGATAACGAAGAACGAAAACGAAAAACACAGCAAGGAGACACAGATTTAACGTGGAAAACCTCTCCAACAAAGAGAGGAAAAAACCACGGGCGCCAGCCAGCGAAACTTCACTATATCGAGGAGTGTTTACAAACGCCGGGGATTTCACAGATGCAACTCTCCCAACCGGCGGCTTACAAGGGGTTTATATATCGGTGGAAACCTAGGTCTTCGACGATCCGTACCGTACCGCGGGGGGTTTATATATCGTTACACTCGGCCCAAGCCTCCCGGCGACGGGCCTCGCTCCACTCGTCAGAAGTTGGCCTATACTTTGTAGAATTTGGATCAGCATATAACACAAACATTCATCCAAATTTAGAAAAAATTACGACATTCTTTTTAAGACAGAGGGGGTAGAAAGTAATTCTATTCCAAGTGAAAAAATTGACCTGTAGGAGACAAGACAAAAGTACCTGCAGGTACAAATTCTCTCGAAATAGGCTTTCACCCCGCTTTATAAATAAAGCCACACTCGGCCGGGTTGATACAAAGTGATCAGGAGAACCTCTAATACAACAGATCAAAGATAAAAAGAAAAAGCACAAGAAGAACCATGACTTGCCACTAGGGGCACCGAAACATGACCGATGCACCTGTGCTCCACACTACCGCCCCAAGAGGGTAACACCACAACGTGCCGCCGGCGGCGAGACCAGAAGATCAAAGGCTTTCGCCGGGGCCTAAATAGGGAAGGTGCCCACACCAACGCCCTCAGGAGGGTAACGATACCCGCAGGCATCGCCGCCGATGGCGCCGAAGCGCTGAGCTTTCGTCCGGAAAAACCCTTGAACCCCATCCGGTAAACGGATTGCCCACTATCTCTAAGTCATGCCTCCACGTGGTCTGGGTGCCGCCTTTACCGAAGCGCCGTCGGCAACAGGGTCTCCTGCCACCAGCTCTTCGCCATCCTCATGACCAAAGAGCAAGACATCACCACCGCCATGTCGTTGCTGAAACGCCCACGTAGTCCACCTTCTGGAGTCGCCGCCCCAGCTTCCAAGGTCTCGCACACACCGCGTGAAGAGACCACCATGACACCTCCCTCAGAATAGGCGTACCCGGGCAGACCAGCCAAACAGGCCCTAGATAGATCAGAATGACGAGTCACGCAAGTCAACTCTACAGCTCGAGAGGTGAGCTGCCAGGCGGTCATCGGATCTAGGCCCGTCGGCCCGGATCCAACCCAGTCCCATCAGAAGAGAAGCTGTCGCGGCTGCAAACCACCACTGCCGCCCGAGATCTGCAGGTCAGAGCTAGCTCGGGCCCCGCCGCCTCGGCCACACTAGCCGTGAGCAACCCCACCCATCGCCGCCTCAAGACGCATGGAGACACCCCCTACGCTGCACCAGGCCACGCTGCCGCCCGCCAAGGTCTCGCCGCCCAGTCCAGGATCCCCTCGCGTCTGGTAGAGAAAGACCACCGCCGCACGGGCTTTGCCCAGCGGCTCACGCTGGCGGCGGCGGGTGGAGTGGGGGAAGGCGCGGGTAGGGTTTGGCCGTCGCCGCTTCGGTCGCCCACGGGGGAGCGACGCGAAGCGTTTTTCCCGCTTCATCTGTTTTTCTTTAGCACGATACTCGCGGGTACAAAATCGCATGCTGTGTTTTATGGTCGAACTACACCATCAATGGCAGGAACAGAGTCGCGTACACTATGCGAGGCCTCTTATTAGATGCGAGCTTATGTTTCAGTTTTAGTAACATCTGAACGACAGTGGATACATGTAGTAGTAGTAGTATTTTTCATGCATACTTGCAAGGCATAGAAACTCTGTTCCTCACCTGGCAAAAACAGAGGATTTTTACAGATGGATGCAACTGGACCCTGGCAAAGCATGCACGAATATGCCGTATCAAATTCGTAGCAGGCACTATATCGATTAATCGCCTCTCTGGTCCATTAAACCCAGGATGATACTACTTATCGCCTGGCATTGAAGCGGCGCCTGGCATGCCGTGTACAAAATCGCCGCGCCGCGCCGCGCCGCTCTGCTCGGCCATCCTCCGCTCTGCATGGTGCATACACAGTCCACTCTGCACTGGTCACACCGACAGCAGCACGGTAACATCGTCGCCAACCATGGCCGACTGGTCGTCGCTTTCCTTCGACCTCATCCGGATGTAAAACAACAAGTTAAGGATTGAAGATTAAGAATTTCTCTGCACTCGACAATGTTCGTGTTTGTGACATGCACTTTCTTCAGTAATGTTGTACCGTATTTACCAATGGATAAAGCACCGTCAACACTCCAAAATCAAATATAAATAAACATGTCCAGCAAGCCAGCAACTAGTACGAAAGAACTTGGAGGCTGGAGCTATTTGTTCCCTTTCCGTATAAAGATCATCGCGAAAAAACAAATAGAATTCATCGCAGTCACTTGAAAGTAAACTCAGACTCACATGAGCCTGCCCAGGAAGAAATATCCCATGCTTCAGTTTCCTAGACACCTTCGTTGTACACAAGACTAGGGGAAGTTATTCATGCAAAATGTTGCTTTCGGATAGTGCAAAAAAAAGTGTTTTATTCTCTCGTGCTTGTACTTTTTATTGCAAACCACACACAATAAATACTATCATGTTTCATCAATAAAGCAGGGATGATGCGATATTGAGCCAATGACAATCATGTTACAGGGGAGCAACGTTCCAAACTCAGCACTGCCTATCTATTCCATGGCGCTAGCGAGGCGGAGCTAGCCATTTCACTTGGACAAGATCATGAGGCCAGCCTGACAAGCTAGAGATTCTATCGTTACAGTGTCTTGTACTCTTGTTCTCACCTTCCAAAAAACTCGAGTATTACATAAGGGAAAACAACCTGAGAATTGAGACAAGTAATCTGACTTGGCAGAGTAACAGACGTTGCCATGCCCATGATTGCGACTTGCAGTGTACCTAGAAGATGTGGTATTGATGAACATACTTTTGGTTGGAACGGAAGCCAACACTTATTACGAACTTCCCCAGCTTCATTCGGATAGAATATGTAACAAAAATTTATATGGATAGTCAGCAATCCGCTCAAACAAAACGTAGCCATTCAGTATGGTGATGTGTTGTGCCTGGAGTTCCTAAACGTAGGTGCCTCTTTGGTCTCCTCCATTATCTCAGCACTTAGTCTAGAATTCTGATTTTCATATGACAACTGCTTGGCACATACTGGAACAGGAAAACATATAGCTAGCGGTTGTGGAACAATTGGGAAATTTATAATAGTTGGGTCACACATAACAAGTGTGATAGCTAGCTTCATGCATACCCTGCGTGGTTGTCTCAGTTTCACAAAAACTCCATGCTATCAACAAGATATGTAACATTTTAACAGAAAGATCATCATGTAAACTGTATTGCTGATGCTGCAGAATTAATTATTCAAACATTAAAATATATGAACATTTTGCGCCAAGACGAGGCGTTTTCAAATGTTACTTTAGGGAATGAACACTAGGAGGAAAACGTTTTTTTGTTGAGTTTTCTGTAAAATCATGACATTTTATTAACCAATAATGTTTGACAAGCCATCAGGAGGCTGAATGAGCCACACCTAACATCCCACACTGCCACCTAAGCGCTCCAGCCTTGATCTTCTCTATGACCATGCTAAAATTGCCAGAGAAAGGTCGCTCCATAGCCTTATCACTGAGAGACAATCAGTAACGATCGATCATGATTCGCTAGATCATGCGCTAGGGCTAGTGCATCCCTGCATGTGATGTGAGTACTAAGCAAATGCTACCACTACCGTGTTGGGCTTGGGCCAACGCCCGAGATACGTGCCGGCATCAGCCCATGTTCGTGTATGTACTTTCTGCCAAAAAAAAAAAAGACTTCCATCCGCCGCCGACGCTCCGAGAGACAGAGCAGTCCCAAATGGCGCCGCCCCTTCTCCTCCTCCTACTCCCTATCCTCGCCGCCGCGGCACCGACCGCCCACCCACACGACCCTCCGTCCTGCGCCGCCTTTGAGGCCGAGCCGGTGCTGGTGCCGGAGCGGCGGGAGGCGCACGGCGGAGGGCGCATCCTGGACATCACCCACTACTACCGGGAGGACATGCCTTCCTGGGGGTCCGACGACGGGGTGGGCCAGTTCCTGTGGCTTCCCGCCTCCATGCGCAACGGCTCCCTCGCCAACAACTCCGAGATGCGGATGCCCACCCACACAGGCACCCACGTCGACGCCCCCGGCCACGTCTTCCAGCACTACTTCGACGCCGGCTTCGACGTCGACACCCTCGACCTCGAACTCCTCAACGGTGGGTGAGGTCGCTCCCCCGTGCGCAGCTTCTTTTTATCATTCTCTAGCAATTCACGCAGTAGGCAGCCAGTACCAGTGAAGCGATGACCATTAGTTTCTGTTGGATAGCGTTGGCAAACATAAGCAGGGATTGGGACCTTGAGCTACATCATGCAACTGGAGGAGTTTAATTGTAAATACTATTTTGATGTCCACGTATCCAATCGATCTGGGGGAGTTCATTTTGGGACTGGAATTTTGTCTGAACTTTGTGACTAGCTCCACAAGGATTTTATTGAATGTAGTAGCACATGTTTTTGGTGTGGGGAAGGGGAGCAGTAGTAGATACTCCCGAAATGGTTCTCATCATGGTTCCTTAAAGTGTAGATACCATAAAATCTATAGGACTTCCAGTTTGCTGTATGTCCTTTTTTAGTAATGATTTTTTTGTTCCAATAGTTTATGCATTTCTTTACTTGGCTAGCTAAAATTTTCATGTGAACCTTTTGTGGTGTAACATAATTTTCTTTATGTATTGCATCAACATGATCATAGTAGATCCCTAAGGCTTGCAAAAGTGAGTGGTACTGCACATCACATTGAATGTACCTTTATGCCAATAGAAAATAAATTACGGTCAACAGTGTAATTTTAATCATTCCAAGGTTACAACTGGATGTACATATTTACTAGATATATAAATTTATGTAATTGGTTTGTATCATTCTAACAACTGATTTTGTGTTATTAGGTCCTTCATTGTTGGTTGATGTTCCAAGGGATCAAAATATTACTGGTGAAGTTCCTAATGTTCGTGCCCATCGCTTACTGTGTTAAAGTGTCAAAAGGCTAGTGGCGTTTACTTCACCTAACTATTTGCTTTATCTGGATTACTGCATTTGGTCAAGTGTGATTGGCTATGGCATGCCACACATTTTGTGGCTAGTAAATTGGTGCCTTACACGAGTTTTAGGAATAGCAAGAGGCTATGCCAGGTGACCTACCGCCAAGGAAATGTGGTAATGAGTCAAATACCATAAGATAAATCAAACAATCCAACTAATGTTTGGCAAAATCTGGTAATGAACTGAACTTGTCTTGGTATTTGTTTAAGCAGACACGAAATCTACATATTGAGTAGTACTTTTTAGAACATTAAACACTGACAGGTAATCTCCTCATTTACAGAAATCATGTTCTCTCTTTTCGTAATTCGCATGAGGCCACATAAAGTACAAACTATATTTAAGCTCAGTCATTTAATTTTTTCATGTGAAATGTTGTATAAGAGATAAATTGAATTTGCTTCCATTCCGCTATAATATGTATCCATCCAAAAGACCCAGTGAGTGCACCCTTAATTGGTACATCGTGTAAATATTATTTTTTCTATTTCTGGACAAGAAACCTCGTACCAGGTGTAACTTTAACATATTGATATCCTATTTATATTAGCTGCATGCTGATTTCTTCAAGACATATTCGGCCTTCTAGACCATTTCCCTTGTGCTATTTGAACAATATAGTCCACGGAGTTCGTTAGCTGCCCCCAGCGTGCAATTCACATGCCTATCATTATTTTTCTGGGGATATATTTTCTCGATGTCTATCTTTCTTCTGCCTAATCATATTTCCTTGGACTAAGCTATTGGAATAGCTTTCTCTACAGACTATTGTATTATCCTATTTTTAGCTATATATTATGCAATTTCTTAAAGTAAAATACTGCACTAAGTGCTATACTGAACTGTAGAACAACATTCATAAATGGGAAAGTAAATTTCAATGATACTGTTATCTTGCAGGAAGCTAATGTGGAAGAAAGAGTTTGACACAAGTTATGTGGGTTTTATGAAGGATGGTGCTCAATGGTTGGTAGATAATACAGACATTAAGCTTGTTGGTGAGTTCCAGCTAGCTGTGGTCCTTCAGTGCATTTATTGACAAATATTTGATTCTGTTCTGCATGGATTTGTGTTAAGCTCATGTGCATACTGATTATTTGGGTCTTGTCTGAATACCAGTTGTTTATTTTTGCACCTTTAGCATTTAGTATACTAAGATTAGAAGTGTTGAAAAATCCCAAATTACCATGCCAAACGCCTAAAAGCTACACACCTCGGTAGTAGCGTGAAGCTTTTGTCTTTACTTCTGTCAATGCATCAAGAGACAAAACTTTTACGTTCTCGGAAAATGATTAAAAGTCTTAGGTTTTTTTTTGGCACACCCAGTCTGTCACACACCATGCACTGTATCATTCCATTGTCCCTGGACCGTAATTTCTTTATCTGTGCATTGCTTTCTGCTCCCAACTTCATTTTCCATATTGTTTCTGTTAGCTGCCCCTTACATAGGAACCCTTTTCTCCTTGGTTTGTCTTTGTCTTTGTGTAGTTATCCTCCTTGGAAGTGATGCAACTGAGTAACACTGAGAGAATGGGACTTAGAATCTACTAATCTTTAGTAATATATGATGTTATGTTTTGACATTTTTTTCTTTTAATCGTTTTTTCTAAGTTCCTTCACTTCGTTTGTATTTACTGCTGATACAAACTTCTCCACACTTCTATGGTGTTACCATAGTCCACATTTACTCTGAATTTTAAAATTTTCTTTTCACTTATATTGTCGAAAAATATATTTTCTCTTCACATTTATTGTCCTGTTTTTGCAGGAATAGACTATTTGTCCATTGCAGCTTTTGTTGATTTGATCCCTTCCCATTTAGTTTTACTTAATTCACCATGCATTGTTTTATATTTTTTGTTCTACTTTCTGTTTGTGACTTGTGTCCAGAACTTTATTTCCTTGTGTTTCCTGTAACCTGAACATACGGTCACCAACCCTGATTTAATACGAATCTGGTGTTCACCCAGTAAAACAAAGAAAGAAATTTGACCATACCCAGCAAAAGAAAAACAATGTGTGGAGCCTGTGATCCAAAAATGGGCTATACAAGTGGGGAAGGACACAAGCACAACTTCTCAGTTACTCCTCCACATCACTCTTTTACATTTTCTATCCATCCGCTGACACTGTGATAGGTTATCCTGACATCTCATCGACCACCCTTGATCTGTCAACACACGTCTCATACTCGTGAATTTGTTGGGCTAATTCACCACTGAATTTGTCGGCAATTGGGTGACAATGGCAAATTCCTTGGATGCTCGAGGAATTTAAACGCGCATATTCTCCTACCCACTCAGATTGCAAGGTAATGATTTTTCGTTCAAAACGTCTTTCAACAAGAGCTTGGAATTGATATTTTTTTTGAAAACTTTCGGTGTCCGATCAAGTAAATCCATGTACATTTCCTAAAATCATCAATGAAGCTAACACAATAGTTCTTGCGGCCAAAGGAATCAGCGCAGGGCCCCATACATCTAACAAGATTAATTCTAAAGGATGGTGTGAGACACTAGTAGATCTAGAGTTAGGTAATTTATGACTCTTTGCTTTTTGACATACTTCGCACGACATCTTATTATTTCCATTAGAACATGGAAAATTATTTGTGCTAATGACACTTTCAACGATAGGTGATGCGGGGTGGCCTAAACGACTATACCATCTATGGTGCGATGGTTTGGAGACTCCATAGACTTGTTTTGGTGATGGAGAGGATGATGACTCGGCTAGAGGATAAAGGACGCCTTTGCACTGTATGTCAAGCATAATTTTCCTCGTGAGATCCTTGACGCAAAAGAATTTTGGATGAATATCAAGAAAGACATTATTATCATTAGTGAAGCGATGAGTGGAAACAAGATTTTTACTAGCATCAGGAACATGAAGACTGTTTTTTAGATGAAGACTTTGATCATGGGTTTGAATAATAGAATCACCAATGTGAGTAATTTCATACTGAAGCGATGTGGGCTTGGTCATTATCGTGATATCAATCATGGGCATGGAGCCTCTCTAGCTCGCTGGTGATCTGATTGGTGGCGCCGGTATCCATGATCCAGCCACCATTGAGGTCATAGTTGCCATGTTTGTTGTAGTTCACATTGGTGGTTGTCCTCTCCTTTGGGATGAAGTGCTTGTTGTAGCGGTACTAAGTAGTCCTTGACCACATGGCTTTGTTGAATACAAATACACTGCCTAGCCCTTTTCATCAGATCGATCTTTTGGGATAATTGGCTAGTGCATAAATCCTATATGGTATCGGAGCCAAAAGGTCTTGAGTTCAAGACTCTGCTCACGCAGAATTAAAAAAAGGAAAAAAAAATATTCCGTGGCCTACTCATATCCCATGCTAAGGACTAAAATAGCCTAGATGTGAGGGGGAGTGTTGAATATAAATACACTGCCTAGCCCTTTCCATCAGATCGGTCTTTTGGGATAATTGGCTAGTGCATAAATCCTATAGGCTTGTGACATTGCAGAGCTAGTACCGAGGGCGATCACCACCATCGTTGTCGTTGTCGTGGGTATGGCCATTGTTGTTGTAGATGTCGTAGCCACGACCATTATTACCACTGTTGTGGTAGCCTCCTTGGCCACCGTTGCCACCGCCTTGGGGATTGCCGTGGCCTTGGTTGCCATGGCCACCCCTCCACATCCATCGAAGCAGCCACGGCCACCTCGTATGTGACTAAATTTTGCTCACTGTGATGAGCTCGGTCCTAGCAAGGATGACGACGACAAGGGAGTCATGTAGGCCGGCAAGGATGTAGGAGGCCATGTCCTCATCTTCGAGGACCTTGTCGGCAGAGATCATCTCATTCTCCAATGACTTCATCGTGGAGACGTACTCTCCCATGGTTTTGACGCCCTTCTCCATGTTGGCGACGATGCTGGTGTGGTGTTGTGTGCGTGGGATCGGGCCGCGTACATCTCTTGCAGTGTCTCCCATAGCTTGGTCGTCGTCTTGGCAGCAACGGCATGGGGCAGGACCTCCCAAGAGAGAGAGGAGGTGAGAAAACTCAGCACCTTCTAGTCGTGCGCCACCTAGTCCTCATAGGTTGGGTTTAACTCGGTGATGGTGTCTTCACCCTTCTTGACTTTGATCTCCTCCTTGGGTGCCTTGGTGGTCCATTAAGGAAACCAATGAGACGGACACCTCTGACTGCCAGCAGCACCTGGGCCTACCAAAAGACGAAGTTTCCCTTCCCGGCTTCTCGGTGACACCGGGGCCGAAGGGAGAACCAGCAGATGAGCTTGAGGAGGATGTGGTCGCCATAGGCTCGATTGTTGCTAGATGTGTTTTGGAGGTGTTGCTCTGATACCATGTAGAAATACATAAGGTGTCTTGGCTCGTTAGAGGCACACCGTGCATGTTAATATAAGAGGTTTAACCAACAACCCCAAAAGGATGTACAGCCAAGTTGTTATACAACAAGACTATAGAGATTAGATAACAATCGATCCATATCAATCACGGGATTCGTGGTGTACAAGGATTAACACGTTATGTACGTGACAGCCTATGTATGTGACAGCCTAACTCGCTAACATTGTGCTCTTATAAGAGTGGTCGATGGTACGTACATAGTTCTTATTGTCTAAGCAGAGATGGTTTTAAATGAGCACATGCATAATACATTGCTAAGCAGATATGTTTTAGGCCAATCATCGCACACAACTAATGAGGATGAGGCTTTGCTAGTGTAATTCTGGCTCTCAATGTTTAAAGTTTACTCTCGGCTTTCAAGTGCTAATATTGCTATTGGGATCATCTCAACAGATATGAAAGTTCTTGATCTGAATTTTTGATGGAATGCAAGAATCCACAATATAGTTTTTTCTAAATTAACGGTACAATATGAGTTTCAATTCAATTGTCCAATAGAGAAAGCATAATCATGAAACGTATTGATGAAGTCAAACCATGCTAAAACTATCAGACTTTCATGCTTTAACCAGCCGAAATCTGAGCCTCAAGATAGGCCACTCACCTAGCAGGTTAGTCAGGATAGGCAACTACCAGTTGAGATCCATTTTTTTCAATAAAGGAAACTTTATTAAATTTAAAGTCCACCTCAAGACGTACAATCCAATAGAGCCCGCACACAGTCTATGCATATAGCTACACAGAGCCTCACAACAAAAAGAAAAGAAAAGGCTAAAGTTGTGACAATACAAGTATGTTGAAAATGATCCAACGATTGTGGCACCATCCATGTGGGATACAAATATTTCTCACCATCTTCTCCAGCAGATGAGACGAGTGATCAGCACGATGTATACACCAGATAGAAAAGCCATCAGCATTGCCATGTAGGCACGCACACACACACGCACGCACGCACCTTGCTGTTATGCAATCAAGAACGTGAGAAAAGCAAACTTCATAGACTTGATGGGAAGTCCCTCACGTCCACAATCACTGTTGTATTCTCACGGGATAGTGAAAACAGCACAAAAGGTGACGGTCCCAGTGAGCACCGCCATTATTGAAGTGTCGGTTGTGTATGTTTCAGTTGGAGACTTTGCATCCTTCCTCAATATATCAATTACGTGCCTATTGCTGTGCATTCATGTCAATATCCAGAGAGAGGTGTGATATCTCTTTTTTTCTTTTTTGAGTAAAGAGAGGTGATCTCTTTTTTTTTTTTGACGATAAGAGAGGTGATAGAACTGCTGGGACGCCACGCTGATACTGCGCCTGCGCCACACACTGGTACTGCGGCTACGCCACACGCTAATACTGCGCCTGCGCCACGCGTTGATACTGTGACCACTGATCCTGCATTCTTCTCTACAAGCACTGATCCTGCATTCTTCTCTGCGCCCACTGATCCTGCATTCTTCACTACCCGCACTGGTCCTGCGCCCGTTGTTGTTATTGTTCCAGCTGCATTCGTCTCTACAAGCACTGATCCTGCATTGAAGGTGATCTTCATCGGTTCCTGTTCCTCCGACCAGAGGCAACCCTGAAAGAAGCACAAGAGCGACCTCAGGATTCCCAAACGGCATCCTGGTTCCAGATTTGGAGTATCCACGTTTCTTTTGATTAGATAAGGATCATGACTGGGGGCGATCTCTTGGAGGCTGGTGTCCTCTGTCTGTGCAGATGTCTTTTCCCATGGCGGGCTAAGGATTAAAACGCCCACCCTCTCGTCGATTTCACAAGGCTCCAAGCTCATATCAGTGAGCTGATTGTAGGCGCACCTCCATTCCCTCGGGTCTCTCTTACTTGACATGGCACGACCAAGGGCGCTTAAGGCTAGGGGCAAGCCTCCGCACCTTGCAACCATCTGCTTATATATTCCATAGTCAACAGACTCAAGTTAGTCTAGGACGTCATTGTTGACACAAATAAATATTTACTTGGATCTTAAACTCACCATTATTTGGTGGGAAAAAAAATACCTTGTGTGCAAAATGTTGAAGCTGAGGATGGTCGTCGACCTGAACCTTGTCGTTGAAGAGTTTCCATGCTTCATCGTTTCCCAGACGCCGCATCTCCATGGTGTTGCCTTCGGTACACCCCATGAGGGCACACGCAGCCTGGCTTCTCGTCGCCAAGATGATCTTCTGCCGCCTATGCAACAAGAGAGGCAGTCCAATGGCCCACCAGTTAAGGGGCTCTCTTATGTCATCTAGTAACAACAAGAAGCTCTTGTGTTCCAGATGGTCCAAGATATGCTTGCCTCTGGACAACTCATCTAGTGATGACATCATGCCCCAGTCTAATCCCAGATTGATCGCGATGGCATGCTGCACATTGCTCACCATGTCTCGTGTTCCAGCCCCAACCAACATAATGTGGTCGAAGCAAGCAGCGGCTGCGTACGAATCATGAACGAGCCTGAGAAGAGTTGTCTTGCCGACGCCTCGCATGCCCCAAATCCCCATGAGTACCAACTGGGCGTCCTCGGCCTCAATGAAAGAGCACACCTTCTCGTAGTTGTCCGTCATTCCTCCTGACAACCCTTCATCTTGCTTGTCCTTGACAGCACTAACAGTGTCCGGCTGCGGTTTGACAGCATCAACTCTACTGAAGACCGACCAACCTCTACCGAGGAGTTCCCAAGCATCATCTTCGTTGAAGCTTTTCATTTGGATGGTGTTGCTATGGCCGCATCCCATCTGGTTGCACAAATTCATGTACCTTGATGTAAACACAACTTTACACCAAGTTCGCCGTTCCTCAAAGGAGTTTAGAACTGTCCCAAGAGGAAAGGGGAGGCCCACAGCATTCAGATCAAGATACTCCCATAGATCATCCAGCAGCAATAAGAAGCTCTTATCTTTGAGGTGGTCACGAATGATCTGTGCTTGGGAAGTCTCATTGCGCCCTAGGGGTAATCCCATACTAGTGGCAATAGCTTGTTGCACCTGACGAACTGATGTACACTGAATACCAGAACGAACAAGCAGGACTTGGAAGGAATCATCAGCATAATCTGAGCCAAAATCACCAACCAGAAGCTTCAGAAGGGATGTCTTGCCTACGCTGCCCATGCCCCAAATACCCAGCAGCTCGGACTTGGAGTTCTTGATGAAATTAATCACCATCTTCTTATAGAATTTCATCGTTCCTGGCAACTCATGTTTTGGGTGCAGGAAGTTGTCTGCTTGCACGAGAAGGTCATTAGCTCTGTTGAGCTTATTGCCTGCTCTCAAACTGAACAAGTTGAACCTCTTTAAGTCTCCACACCCATCGTACACCAGCTTAATATTGCCTTGCAAATCCTCTTCGTTCTCCAGCCATCTGATCCACTCTCTGGAATACGGGAGTGAATCAAGACTACAGAGGGCGGTTTTCATCCTGCACAGCTTCACGGATGCAACTCCAAGATCTTCCTTGTTGCTATCCAACCAATTCGTGACGAGATATATAAGTGTAGAAACCAAAATAATAGCAATTGTTAAGAGCATACAGTCAACGAGATTCCATTCTACAGCTGGATGAATGACCCCATATATGGCGATGACAAGTATAAGAGTAGAACCAGAAATAGCATAAATGGAAATGATGTCCCATGCTACAGGACTAACCCTAATCCAGCCATTCTTGCTGATGGTTAATAATATGAGAGTAAGGACAATCGGGGTTAGCGTATTCAGCATTTCAGCTTGATAACTAAGCATGCTCACACGTCTCGGCTTAGTTTCGACTTAGATGAGCCCAAAACAGCAATCTGCAATCAGAAGAGCAGATCCACATTGGCAAGATCCAGAGGAGACATAAAAACATCTGTAAACAAAAGAAAGAAAGAAAGAAAGAAAGAAAGAAAGAAAGAAAGAGGGAAACAGATGTACACAATTTAATTAAAAACTTACATCAGGATGTGAGTATATATGTGTCCCGATCAAATGTCCAATTTTTTGGGTGAAGGAAATAGATCTATCTATGCTATATTTCCATCCGTGTTCTTGAGACTGACTTGCTTGGTTTTCTCGCAGAAGAAAAGTGACCTGTTTGGTGGCTTATGACTTGTTTATTAGGCAAGTTGCAGCAAGGGATAGTGGCTTAATTATTAGCTCAGCTGCTCCTGTGGCGGGACTTTTCTTAGTGCATCTCCACTGGTCTCATTATCCCAGTTCCTAATAGAAACATTAGGTTTTTAGAGCATCCCCCTAGTATTTTGGAGCTGTCTCTGATTCATGAGCCCCGAAATAATGCTGGTGAAAACCGAGTCATTGGCAGGCGATGGCGGCGTTACCACGCTGTTACCTTGATGAAGGCATCGCCATGCATCTTGGGTCGACCTCACCCGTGCTACTTCGGGGGAAACCCTAAGATCTTCGAGTCGGGCGATCACGGTCCAGCGGTGTCGGTATCGCGTTCTCTTTTGGGAGCATCGCCTGTGGAGCAGCGTTGGATGGAAGTGGTGGGAGAGGTGGAGCGGCTAGCATGCGGGGGGGGGGGGGGGGGGTGCTGCTTGGCACCGCAGTGGTGTCGGTGCTGCTGTGGCGAGAGTCTGCGCATCTATTTACATGCTAACGACGGGTTGGCGGAAGATATTGAAGGCGGCGATATCAGGAACGTGTGCGTGGGAGACGCTCCATGGATATGTTGTGCGGTTCTAGGGCTCCTTTTGCTTGAGTTCGAGTCGCCGCGCCCAGGCATTCCAGCTTCTCTTGGCGAGTGGCAACAGTGTGAGTGACCATGGGGCGGGGTCGAAACATGTAGCTAGGTGTTTGATAGATCTCGCTAGGGAGCTGGCTATATGGTTATCGTTTTTGCTCCATGTTTTGTTTTGGCGGTTCCTATTTATATGATCTTTGTAATGGCTTTTGCCAAAATGATATTTGTAATAGTTTTTGCCAAACAATATGGTTCTAATAATAAATAAAGGTTGTGTGCATCCTTTGATGCAGAGGCCGGGGCTCTGCACCCCATTTCGAAAATAATAGAAGTTCGGCTACTAGAATTTTTTTTCTACACCTTTTCTATATCTCTTTCTTCATATTTATTGTGTTTGCTTGAGCACACCTAGAGGTGAGCTCTTACATGAGAGCCCACTCCTCTCAATTTTTTTTGTCTCTCTCTTCCCCACATAGCCAAAGTGTCACATAGGCGGGCTATAAGCCATACTTTCTATAATATACCCCCCTTTTGGTGTTTTATATGAGAAATAGCACAGGTACAAATCAAACATGTATTCCCGGTTCGTAAGAGGCTATAGTCCCAGATGTGCATCCGGGACTACGGAATCGGGACAAAAGGTTCTACCTTTAGGGTCTCCACGTGGCCCCGCGTATTGCGCTAGGTGGAGGACCTTTAGTCCCGGTTCGTAACATGAGTCGAGACTAAAGGTATTCTGCTGCGGCAACGTTTTGGCGCAATCGGCTGCAGTGAGAGGAGATGGGGATTGAGGGTTTTCTACCGCGGCAGCGTTTTGGTGCAATCGGCTGCCGCGGCAGGAGATGGGGTTTTAGGGTTTTCTTTTTTCTTTTTTGTGTTTAATTATTTTTTATTTTGTGTTTTCATTTCAAACAAGTTTTCATATATATATATTCTACGCTACTATACACTATACAGATGTAAATGAAATAATTTATTGTTTAATAAATATTCTATTAATCTTGGAAAAACATATTTTATTAACTAAAAATCAGAAAAAATACATACAATATACCAAAATATTCACAACAAAATTATCTACCCATTAAAAAATACTTTTATTAATTAAAATCATAAAAATACATATAATATACGAAAATATTCACAACAAAATAATCTAACCATTAAAAGCATATTTTATTAATTACAAATCAGAAAAATACATATAATATACCAAAATATTCACAAGAAAACAATCTACCCACTAAAAATATATTTTATTAAGTAAAAACAAGAAAATACATATAATATACCAAAAATATTCACAACAAAATAATCTACCGATTAAAAACATATTTTATTATTTAAATATCATAAAAATACATATAATATATTAAAATATTCACAAAAAATAATCTACCCATTAAAAATAATCTCATATGAATTTGATTATTCTAACTATTTAAACTATTAACCATTTTGCCATTTGGTCTCGGTTATTTTAGGGGCATTTAGTCCCAGTTATTTCAGGGGCCTTTAGTCCCGGTTGAAACAACTAACCGGGACTAAAGATAGTTTTCTCCTATTTCCCGTAGCTTCCTGCCATTTTTTCCCATCTTTTCCCTCTATATCTAGGTCGACCACCATGGCCATTCACACATCCACACCTTCCCATCTCACAACAGTGGACACCGAATACTGGGCCATTCTCACCCTCGAGGATACCGAGGCGCTATACGCCTCAAGCTACCCATGCCCGCCGGCTGGATGCTGAGCGCTGGAGGGGTTCCTGTCCCTCTTGTGCCTCAATGTTCCGCCTGTCAGTCAACCATCATGAACCACTTCTACATCGAGCTCATGTCGGAGCATCGGATGGATTCCCAGTGGGATCCCGACAACTATGACACGTGGAATACCTTCTTTGCTAACCGACAGGAAATGGAGATCGCCAGGTATGAGGGTGATGGTCCTCCCCGATGAACCACAATGAAGCCGACCGCCGTCTGTGGTGGGCGAACCATACTATCGTTGGCGTGATGCGCTACATCGCATCGGGAGATCATCCTCGCCTACGATGCCCACACTTCCACCCGCCGCAGAGCCACAAGAAGGGTGGTGGTAGAGGCATCGTCATCTAGGAGCCCCCTCCCTCGCCTGTTGTGAATCTGAGGCTAGAGTGGCAGGTGCCCCCCGGTATATTCCATGGGTCGGCTGATCCAGCCTCGTGCGCCTAGCCACGACGATGATGGCGATGGCGATGACTTTTGTGTCCAACATAAGTATGAGGCCTTATAATACTTGATCTTTATAGTTTTTCTATTTTTGCTACAATGGCTTTTGGGAATTTAACCCTATTTTATTACAATTTGTGAATTTGCTAAAGACAGGTAGAAGAAGGACATTTTGTTGCTGGAGGGTGGCATGATGCTCTGTGAATCAAATAAATTTCGAGACTATGTGCCAAACCAATATGATGAACTTATGTATATCTCTGTGCTTCTATGAATCAAATGAATTTCGAAACTAGCTATATGTGCCAAATGAGATATAGATAGAATCTATATTGAAAAATATATTTAGCTTGGATTTCATTACATTAATACAAGATATATAGAATCCACATCTATCTCATGTTAATTATTGCAAAAAATACTACCAAACTAATAAACCCACAAATCCCTCCATTTCTAAAGCATGAAATGAGCGAAACTAGCAATAAAAGATAAAAGGATGAAGTTACTAACCTTTTAGAACCCTTGGATAGATGTGGAGCCGAAAAATCATGACAAATCTTGAGAAAAAATGGGCATGAACTCGAGATAGAAGAAACAGAGGAAGAAAAAATGTCCACCAGCTTGAAATGGCTCGGGGAGGGAAGAAAGATGATATAGGGGAGACAATTGTCCCGGTTTGTTACTTGAATCGGGACTAAAGGTTGATCTTTAGTCCCGGTTCGTGTAACACACCGGGACTAATGGATCTCGCGCCGATCCCATCCTGGTGTATGGACATTAGTCCCGGTTTGTTACACGAACTTGGACTAAAGGTCCCCTTCGAACCAGGACTAGTGGCAGCCGGGTCCTGCTGCTGTTTCTAGCCATTGGGACCGGGGAATTAGTCATGGTTTTTAGCAGAACCGAGACTAATTGTCTGGACCAAAGGCCTAATTTCTACTAGTGTAGACACATGCACGAGATTTGTTATGATACTTCGATATGGAGTTTTTACAAAAGTACTCAATCACGCACATGAACTATTGATGTTGCATTTTTCCCGAGGATGCATGTTAGACTGCTTATAGTGGGGAGTAACATAGAATGGTGTCATACATATGTTACTATCATTATTACTCCCTATGTTTCATAAAACTTGACTTAAATTTTTCTAGATTCCTTTTTTTCTAGATTTGTATGTATCTACTAATACTAAAAGAAGTCTAGATACATACAAATGTAGACAAATATGAGTCAAATTTTATGGAATGGATGGAATATGTTGTAAACTCATTTTATCTTGGTGATTTTCTATGGTAACATAATATGTTCCCACATGACTCTTTTTTTCTCATTTAATGACATATCATGTCACCTAGATGCCTATATGGCATTTCATGTGGTTGCATGTTAGTATATATATTCCTTAAACACCTATGTGGCTTTGCATGTGGTTGTATGTTACTTACTTTGTTCCTAGTATGACCGGTCCTTGTGTGAAGAACACTTATGTAGCAATTATATTACTCCATGTGGTAGGTTTATTATCTCTAGGTTGGCAATCTGACTTATATAATATAAATTCTACAACATAGAACTTATGCCTTTATACATATAACATCTAAAGATTCTAATTTTATATTGTTTGTAATGTATCTCATTTAAGTTGGAAAAATTGACAATGTAGGGATAGGATCATGGCTAATAACTATGACTAGGAAGAGTACCAAAAAAAATAGTGTCATTGATATCCAGTTAAATGGACAAGTCGTAGAGGATCTTTATTTGAGATATCAATATATTCCCCATGTCTAGGAACACAAGGTTACTTTATTTCTCGAGACCATCTTTGATTAATAATTCGTCAATCAAACATGATATACATGTTATCCATTCCTGATACATTTTTGGATCACATGTAACTTATATTAGGTTGAGTAAATTATTAGTCAAAGTTTGACACGGAATACGAAGTGGCCTTGTATTTTTGGATGAAGGGGGTATATCAGGCCTTTCAGAATGGGTTTTTAGTGTTGTATAGACAAAATGTTGATGTGACATATTAATTAAATAAGAGGGGGGGTTATTGTATCTTATTCCATCGATTCCAAGGAATAAGGCGCCCACATTTTATTTGTTTTTCTTTGACAAAAAAGTTACTTCAAATATATAAATATTATAAGTTTTAGGGTGGTTGACATTTTTAATAACCGACCACAACCCTCGATCTAACGGTGAAAAAAGTGGCGGAACAAACCTGGAAAGAGATGGAAAAATAGTGTGGGGCCAGAATAAAATTAAGGTGGGACTACAACAAAAAAATGTGTTATTTTGGTTGATTGGAGGTCGATCATTCCAGTGCACACAGTCTAAATTCCATATTTTTCCCTGGAAAAAATATCAAATAGCCTACTGATCCCTCCTAAGGCCAGCGCCACTCCTCGGTCTTTCACCGATCCCGAAGCCCTCCACCCCAACATCGCTCCCGCCAACACCCGTAGCCGCAGCTGGTATTCACCTAAGGGGGCGGCGTGGGTGAGGGCGCGCGGTGGCGGCAGCGACGAGGCTGAGTACGATTCTCAAATCAGGAACGCACGCACATCACTTGTATTCTAAAATCTGAATTAGAGGCCAATAAATTCTATGTCAAAGCTTGACAGAAATAATCAATAGTTTTAATCAACGGTTAGAAACAATCAGACAACAGAACCAAACAAAACTTGGTGGAGCAAAATTTTCCACCTCAATCACTATAAAACAACTCAAGTTAAGTTTTAGCTTTACCCCTTTTTCTTGGGTAAGAGAACTAGGCTACTTGTAGGGTCATGCCTGCAGACCAGGGTCCGATTCCTATTGGGAGCGACTTGTTATCTCATCAAGGTAGGCCCTTTCTTAATTACAAATCACGGTCCCCGACCCCTGCCTTTTGGTCTCGATTTGTTTTCTTTTTCTTGGGTAAGGTGAACATAATTATATTAGGATGATCTCAGTGGAAGTATCATAACTAGTATCATGCATGCCATGTTGATAAAAATCTGATGTGACACAACCAATTAATGAAAAAAAAGATGGTTAGAGTATCATAGGTAGACACTGTATCAGAGCACGTAAAACTAAAAAATCCACATACAAATAAATCTTCTATATAATTTTATATTAAGATTTTACAAATTATTAAATATAGTACTAGTATGATACTACCATATGATACCATACATATGGAGATAGTATCATACACCAGTATCATATGCATGATACTAGTAGCATGATACTACCACTATGACCAGCCTTATACTCACTAGTGGAAAAAGGGCATATAGTCCCGGTTTGTAAGGGCCTTTAACCCCGGTTTTCTAACCGGGACTGCGAAATCGGGACTAAAGGCCCCTATTTTTAGTCCCGGTTTGTTACAACCCGGGACTAGAGGGTCACCGCATGGCCGTTTTTTGCTGTGGGGGGATGAAGGACCTTTAGTCCCGGATCGTAATACGGCCCTGGACTAAAGATTTTTTTTTCAATTTTTTTTTAATTTTTTTGAACTTTTGAATTGTTTGACTTGTAATCCTCTCACTTGAAACATTTTTAGCACTAAGTATATTTAATCTTAGGTTAAATTACACTTGTGGTCAAACTTCCCATTCGGTCACTTATCCTAGCACTACTCCACCCTCAGCATGTTTAACTTCTCTGTTCCATCCGGAGGTCCTTGCGCGAAGCCCTTTTATACCTTGTTGTCAACACTATCATATCAATCATATTAGCACATATCAACGTGCCATACATCTTTATTTATTAAAACTACAAACAATTATTTTAGTAAACAACAATAAATAAGTAATAATAATATTTTAATATAATGAAAGTAAAAAACTAAATAAAATAATATTTTATTTATTTTTTACCATTATTCATTTAATATGGCATAAATAATATCTTTAAATCTGTAAATCGAAATTCGACAAATAATATATTCTTTATTATCATAAAAATGTGAGGAATCAAAATATGGAATAAAAAATTGCTAAATAATTAAATTTTTAAATAACTTTTTTCCCTTTTCAAATTTTAAAAATGTAAAAGAATCAGAAAAATGTGAGGAATCTATTATTTATAATTTTAACAATCTAAACATGTGAGGAATCCAAATAAGGCTGTTAAAATCAAACTCAAATTTTTTTCCACACATTTTGATAGGTTGTACATTTTTTTCGACATCGTACGCAAAAGTTATAGCAATTTTAAGTTGCCAGCATTCGCACCCCTTTAGTCTAGGACCGTATCACGACCCGAAACTAAAGGGGTCCCTTTAGTCCCAGACTGTATCATGGCCCGGGACTAAAGGGTGTTGCCCGCGCCTGCACACCTAATACGGCCCGGGACTAAAGGTTCGGAATGACCCGGGACTAGAGTTTTCTCGGACTCCTGGCCACTGAAAACGGTACGAACCGGGACTAGTGCTCATACTAGTTCCGGCCCGTAATAAATCGGGACTAGTGTCAGACTCTAGATCGAACCGAAGCCTCTTTTTCTACTAGTGACTACTTTCTCCGATCCATATTATTTATCGTTAAAATAGATGTGTCTATCACTAAAACATGTCTAGATATATTTATTTTAATGACAAGCAATAATTGGATCCGAGAGAGTAATATTTATGATTCGCTTTATGCCTTTAGCATCTTGGGTAAGAGAACTAGTTGGCTACTTGTAGGGTCGCAATGGCGCATGCCTGCTGACGAGGTAAGGTGAACTTTGGGCGCATGCCTTTGGGTCTCGTTTTGTTTTCCTTTCCTTGGGGTATGGTGAAGTTATATTATTTTTAGGACGGAAGGAGTACATTTTAAGAATATGATATATAGTTTGGGTGTGAATTTGTCGGCCACTGCCACCGATCTAAGGGCCACACTGTACAAACCAACATGCAGAAGCATGTGCTGGCCACACTGCAGACAATGAGTGTGGGCAAATGGAGTAGAAAATAGTTGTGCAGCGCTAACTGCTCCTTGCGTTGTGATGGGAGGATTGCTATCCACTTTTTACATGGCGACATAGATAATTCCCCACAGGACCTTGAATCTCGATGAACAGAGTTTAGGGGAGGAACGAGAGCAGTGTGAAGAAGATGAAGATTGAAGTATCATCATGGATCGCCGTTGCTAGCATTTGTGCTTCTGTTCTTCTTGGTATCTTCAGCAAGTGGTGGGATCCCGTAGCGGCGCATATTGGATACCCCTTTGGCGTTCACCGCAGTTTGGAGCAACTTGGAGAAAAGGTCGACGAGCTGATCGCATTAAAATGCGATGTCGAGTACGCAGATCCTTCCCCGTCTTCTGAAGAATGCAAACATTGGCTGAAAAGGGTGAGCGATCTGGTACAGCGAGCAGTAGTGATGAAGACTAGACTCAGCGAGCACGGTCTAAATTACTTGGAGAGGTGCAAGATCGGCGTCGAAGCCAAAGATGAGCTCAAAAAAGCCGAGGCTCTTATTGTCCAAAGCAGCACAATAAAGCAAAAGGTGAAACCAAGTACCACCAGGAAAGGCGGCAGATTACTGCCTGATGTAACAAGCCTCGTCAGCCAAGGCGACGGATTACTGCCAGAAGAGCTTTCGGTGCCAGATCCATTGCCAGGAATGGAGGGAGCCTATAACAAGGTACTCAATTTCATCAAGGATAATCGCCCAGAGTCCACAATCATGGGGGTTTGGGGCATGGGTGGCGTGGGCAAGACAAAACTTATGAATCTGGTACATGATTCACGACCATTGTATGATGATTATTTCGTGGAAGTAGTGTTTGTTCAGCCTGGCAAGGGATGCACTGAAGTTACTGATTTGCAAAAAGCTATCGCTGATACTATGAGACTGGATGAGATAGCCAACGAAATATCCCAGGCAGGTATCATTCGTAAGCATCTCCAAGATAAGAACTTTTTATTGTTGTTGGATGATCTTTGGGAAGATTTTGACCTGGAGGTAGTCGGCATCCCCTCGCTTCTACCTCGGGGCCATGTTGTACAGCCACACCGGCGTAAAGTTGTGTTGACAACAAGAAGCATAGATGTGTGTAACAGCATGGAATGCCACCCTGACAATACAGTTCAGATGAAGTGCTTGAGTAAAGAACATTCATGGAATCTCTTCAAAAAAATTGTGGGAAATACAATCCTCAATCATGCCGAAATTCGTCGACCTGCAGAAGAGGTTAGTTTCACTTCGACATGCATGAATGCTCGAATAAATAGTTCCAGACCCATTTTGTTAATTTCATGAAGGATCCAACAAATTCCTTTCATATAGTTGTAAGAACTACAAAGTTAACTAACTTAAGCAAGGCCAGTGGTGTTAGTGAATTTAATTAGTGGAAGCTTAATTTAATTTATAATCATAGTTTGTTAACATTTGTTTGGACATTTGTTGCCTTAGAGATCATGCTATACAATGTCTACATTACGCATGAATGAACAAATTAAGATGCAGCCTTGGATGAATTGATTGCATCAGAACTGCTGGAATTGCAATACTTTACAACCAAATAAAGAGCCCGGCAAAGTTTGTGACTAGTATGATTATAGCTATATGGTGAAACTAGCTAGTTTCCACTACACCTAACATTTGTCTCGCTCTGTCCCATGTCTATGTCACAAATGGTCATATTCTTGGATGAAATAATTTTCGTTCGTAGATATGCATGATCTATTTCATAAACATTGGGAACTCATAATTTGAAAAATGATAAGAGTGGATACATGGTGTGGTGGTAACTAATTCCCAAATTTAAGTCCGTAAAATGGATTTCCTGCACCCATGTCCATATGTAAATCCTTTTGGGTCTAATCAATTACTCTTACAATTCAAATATATATCCAAAAAAGTTATGGTACATATGATGAACTTCAACTTGATCATCAGATGAAGTGCGTGAAGAAAAAACATCATACAACATATGATCACTTGAACTTGATCATCTTGATGTTGTATTGCAAAATATTAGTGCGATCTTGTTTTTGCACAAACACATATGATCACATATTAGTGTGATCTTGTCTTTCGGAAGGAAAAAAGGAAGGTGGCAGTATGCTTGGTAGTTGCTAACCCCTCCCGCACCCGCGCGGCGGCGCCGCGCCGCGCCGGGCGGCCTCCCTTCCCTGCCGAGCCCTACCTCCCCCTTGTTCTCTCCTCCCGCCGCTGTCGCTCGGATCGTCGCCGGGCAAAGACCTGGTGGCGTGGAGACAGCGGCGATCTGGCGGGAAGGCGGCAGCGTCCGTCCCTGCTGGTTCGGCAGTGGTGTTGCGGCGGGCGGCGGCTGGTGATCCTCGACCCAGATGGCGGCAGGCGGCGGCGGGGATTGGGCCTAGCCGCGATCTGTCCCATCTGCTGCCCTCAACGCCGGCGCCCAGGCTACCTGGGCCTTGTCCGAGACACTAGGGCGCTTGGGGCATCTTCCCCCGGCATGGTGGTGGTGGCCTCCTTCTCCGTTGGAATGGTCGGCCAGGTGGTCTTGCCGTCTTGCGGTAGATCCTGCTAGTTTCCGAAGGTGGCATGAGGGCTATTGGCTTGGTTTCAATAAAGGAGGTGGTCCTGGATCCCTCTCAAGTCAAGACGAAGATCTGCCGGATGTTGGTATCCATTGATCTGGTTTCCGTGTCGTGTTTCGGAAGGCTCCGCCGGCGAACTCCATAAGTGCACTCATGCCGTGAGTTTGCTGGAAGAACTAAATTCGGTCGCACGCACCCATTTTTACTCTGGCCGTTTGGTTTCAGAGGGTGTGCTTCAAAGCTTTGTTGGCTGTTATTATCATGGGGCATGTTCTCATTCCATGGTGTTGACGGAGAAAGTCATGGAGACCAAGATCTGAGGACTGACAATGGTGGTTCGAGTCTGGGTAGTGATGAGGAATTGGCTAGGTGACTTGTGAATTGGAGCAGTGGCATGCAAATAGGGGCGAATGCACAGGAGAGGTTCATGGTCCTACCTCTCAGGGTGAAAACCCAGGGTCTGGCCTTAATTGGTTGTGCCTGGCAATTGCCTTGTTGAAGTTATTGTTTTGAGAGCGTGGACTTTCTTCAGGGTGAAAACGTAGATCTCTGATCGGGCGATGACGATATTTGTGCATTGTTTCCTTCTTAAAGGCGTCGTTTTTGGAGAAACTGGACTTCTGGTGCTGTCTTGGTGGTGGTAGTACTGCTGTTTCAATGAATGAGTCATTGCAGCTGGACTTTTCTCTTTTGTAATTCTTCTTTCTTTTTTTGGCCATGTGTATCTGTGTGGCCGCTATATTAATGCGTTGCTGCAGAGGCTGTGTGTAATTGGTATCCTCTGATATTAATATATATGCTCCTTTCCAACAAAAAAATATGATCACACTTCTGTATATTTTTTCCATGTACGATGCATGTATTTTATCATGTTAATGTACTATAAGTAATAGATTTTTTCTAATTGCCGCTTCCACCTCGTGCAAATATATGATAATTATGAAACTATATATTCAACAGATAGCTGAAGAGTGCAGCGGTTTACCAATGGCTTTATGCCAAATTGGTAAAACTGTGTCGTCCTTGAAAGATCCCAGAGAATGGGGAACCACCAGAGATCTGTTGAAGCAGTCAAAGCTCCATCAACTTACTGGTAGCAAAGAAAATTTATTCAGACGTCTACAAAAAAGTTATGATAATATGACAGATGACATGAAAGAGCGTTTTTTATTATGCTCAATATGGCCTGAAAATGAGAACATACCAATGAAGAAACTTATAAGGTGGTGGACAGGACTTGGCATGTTAGATCGGTTCCCTAATAATACTAGTGATTCGGGCTATACACTCATTAATGTCTTGGTGCGTGCATCCATGTTGGAAAAAGGTGACAATGGCCTTGAATCTACGGAGCATTCACATGTCAAGATGCACAGCATGATCCGTAAGATGGCTATCGGGATTGTGAATGAACATGGAAACAAGAACAAATGGTTACCAAATTCATTGTATAGATCAGCCTTGCGAGAAGAGTTGTGGTGCACGGTGGAAAAGGCTTGGGTATCACCAGAAGACACATCAAGATGGCGTCAATGGTCTCACGAAGCTTGTTTTCCAGAACTCAAGATGTTGGTGGTTCAGCATTTGTTCTCACTTCAACTCATTCATCAATTCTTTCAGAACATAACATTTTTAGAATTGGAGGGTGTGACTCTCTTTTTTTCTGAAAAGGGGAAGAGCCCGGTCTCTGGATCAATCCATGCACATAGAGAGATCCACAAATGCACCTGGGAGACTATATGCCAATTGACCCAACTACAACATCTCAATCTTTCCGCAACAGCACTTGGTTTCCTGCCTGAACTACTGACAAAGCTCTCAAAACTCGAGTACCTGTATATCAGAAACAACATGTATCTTCAAACAATACCAAGGAGTCTTATCTTAGCACTAAAAAGTCTTCGAGAGTTGGACCTTTTCGGAACCGGTGCTTGTTATGAAGTTCTGCAGGAATTAGCGAGCTCCACCATATATCTGAAAATGCTCGGCTTTACTGTGCGAACAGTTGAAGAGGTAACAAAATTGGCACAATTGGAAACAGTGTGTACACAGGCACTCTGCATGCACCACGTTCAAGGCAAGAGCGATCCAGATATTATAAGCTTAAAGTTTTTATCCAAACTAAGAGAACTGCGAGAACTAGCCATTGTACAGTGCTTTGACAGTCAGAAGGTATTGGAAGCTGATGGTGGTCATGAGTCTGACTATTATCAACAGCTACTACCTCACCTGGAAATCTTTGAACTGAATAATCTTCTCAACCTAGAGAAAGTGATTTGGAAAAATGCTGGTCTAAGCATTAGAGTGGTGAGTATTTGTGATTGTGATAAATTAAAAGATGTGACATGGGTCCATCACCTTAAGTATCTTGAGGAGCTCACGGTTTCCCAGTGCCAGGGCATGGCAACATTGATTGCAGTTGGAGAATCATCGCAAGATATTGCCATGAATCAAACAGCGAGGGTAAGTTTTCCACGGCTGCAAAAGCTAACATTAGAAGATCTGCCAAAGTTATCCACAATATCCCAGCAATCTTGTCGATTTGAAGACTTGTCATGTATCAGTGTAACTCGATGCAATGAGATGAAGGGTATCCATGATCAAGAGTACAAGCAGTTGATCAAGATATATTGCAACGACAAGTGGTGGACAGAGAGTAAATCAGCAGGGACATCTAATCCGTACCTCATACCAACATTTTTCTCTTAGCGGATCAAATTAAAAAAGTATATCGTAAGTGCTTTTGTCCTCTCTTTTATCATGTTATTATCATCTTACAGCCTTGAAAGTGGAAAGCGTTTAAAATCTATCATCAACTCACTCCATGAGGCTATATGCATCGATTGATGCAGAGGGTGGGGTCTTCCCACTTTTTTAAAAAAATCTACTCACACCATTCTAAAATATAAGATATATTTTGTTTCATTAAGACAAAGCTTTGTCCAACAATTGCTTTATGAATACTTGTTTATGTGACATTAAGTTAAAGTTACTAGATTTGTCTTCAAAAGTATTTTTTATGAATGTGGTTTTTTATCACAATATTAGCAAAGTGTAATTGTTTTCATTTTGTTGGTAACAAAAAGGTCTAAATTGGCAGACCAATTTGCCTTAACTAAACAAAATATACATTATATTTTGCACGCATATGTCTCAGGACATGTACCCATCTACAAAGTATTGGTACCACTTCACCTTAAGTATGTATAGAAATATTGCATAGATAGACTAGTCATGTGCTCAATAAACAACGTTGGAATATGATTGTTTTCCTTATATTCTATATATGCATGCTTGTGATATACTCCCTCCGTCCTAAAAAGGATGTCTTAAGTTTGTCTAAATTTAAATGTATCTAGACACTATTTAGTATATAGATACATCCAAATTCAAACAAACTTGAGACATCCTTTTTAGGACGGAGGGAGTACTCAAAATAGCTTATTAGTTTTACTATTTTCTTATATAAGTAAGTAATCAAGCATGCCGAGTTTTATCCTTCTTTTCTAAAAAGAAGTACAACTTCTTTTATCTTATTTTCAACATGTTACCGATATGCAACCGATTTTCTCATTTGTATTTTAACCTGATTTTGATAAATTAAATCCTAACAATTCTGTGGTTTTAGGCAGGGTAGACTCCGAGGACCGGAGGATGCGTTCGCCCGGGGCTTGAGATTTGGTTTTGCTGGAAACACAGGACCCCTACTTTGGGCTAATTCTACTGGACGGCTACGTTAAACTAGTCTGAAGTTGATTGTTTTTATGAATAAGCATCTAGTGCTTCATTTGTACTCTGAGTGCAAGAACTTGGCTCTTTAAATTCGATTTATTACTTTGTATTCGGCTTCCTATTTGTCCATTGCATTTTTTGCAATGTGTGAAAACCTGAACCTCTTTTTCTTAAGGAGATAAAAGAAAACCTGAACTTGTTGAGAGACAGTGTGTTGTATGCGTATTGATGTTCTTTTTAAGACATGTTTATAAGTTCCATTTTTTGTGTCTGGAATATTTTGATATTCCCTCCGATGCCGATTAACATGTCGTGTGTTATATATGCAATCCGCTGTTTGTGCTGGTCCATGAGGTTCCGGAGTACCGTGCGCCCGCAAAATGAAAAAAAAATTAAGAGGTGGAACACTGGCGAAGTAAGCACAGTGGGTCAAGTAAGTCCACTAAACACTCAACAAATAACGAATGGTCAACCTGTTGCTAGTTTCACAGAACTGTGTGACAACATAGCTACGGATGAAAAGCAAGTGGACTAAGTATACAGATGAAGAGGTTTGCTCTCTGATGCTCCGTCAAGGCGTCAAACAGGCTGTAGTTACCTAAATGACCCCTGGCGCACTGTATATGCAGAGTACTCTGCTCCCCAACGCATAGCTGCGAGCGCTGCTGCATCATCCGTTAGGAAGCGCCTGGATGTCCCGACTGCTGTGTAACATGACAGCTTCATGATTCTGTTGTGGAACATGCATCTGGAAGTACAGGAATGCGCTGGTGTTCACCTCCCAGAACGGGGATTTTTTTTTTGCCATGCCTAGGTGTTGACCGCCCAGGACTTTTTTTTTTGACAAAAAACAATATATTAAAAGTAAGCTAACAGGCCCGTCTCATTAAAAACCTCCCAGCCCCTTTCGGTACCCTGAAAGGAAAAGAGTGCGCCTGAAAACCTGCTGCTTTGGTCTGGATTGCAATCAGTCCTAAGACTGTTATCTAGGAAATCTGAGGGTTCATCCCAAGACCTACTCTACATGTGTACAAGCATAGCATGCACACTCATGAGCTACTTTGTTTGCATTACGACCCACAAAACTAAACTCAAAGAGCTCAAAAGAGGAGCTCATCTCGTCTATTTCACTAAACATAGGGGCTAAAGCCGAGCGCTGTGTCTTCCTTCCTCTCCAAAGATTCACCAACTCTGCACAGTCTGACTCACAGATGACTCGCACAAAACCATGTTGCTTTGCAAAGGCAACTGCATCTCTGAAGGCAAGTGCTTCGACAGAGAGAGGATCCGAAATGTTGTGGTAAACATGACACCACGCAGCCCTAAAACCCCATGCATCCCTCGCAACACCTCCACCTCCGGCAATACCCTGCTCCTCTCTAACTGCATCATCACAGTTCAGTTTTATAACATCTGGCCCTGGGCCATGCCAGGTACATGGTGGTCGACTAGCTCCCACCTGAGAAACCTTCATCTCCAGATAACCCAATGTCTCAGCAATAGACTCCAGTGTTTTAGAAGGATCCTATCCCGTATCTTCATGCGTCCATTGATTTCTTGAATCCCAAATTGCTGACATTATGGAAATCAATCTCTCTCGCTCCCCTTGACTGAACATAGCATCACATAAGATGTCCATTGCCCAAGTCTCGGGATGCAGGTTTGGTAACTTCAAATGCAAGATGTCTCGGGCAGCCCTCCAGAATTGTTTCGCATGCCCGCACTCCATCAATGCATGATACAAATTCTCCGATGTTGTCTTACATACCGAGTGAGTACTATCTACTCTGACATGCCGCCTGGTGAGAGTTGCATAGTCCGGCAAGATGCCTTTCAAAACCCGCCACCAAAAAACTCATACTCTCGGTAAAACATCCAACTTCCAGAGTCTTCTCCACTTTTCATCATTGCGCATACTAGAATGTCCAACTCCACTGGTGATCGCTGCCTCTCTACCCTCCTTTGCTGACAAGAGTGCACGATAGGCCGATCTAACAGAATAAACTCTGTTTTTCTCATAATGCCAAGCTAGCCAATCTTCTCCTCCACTCCCCCGAAGAGGGATCTGCAATATCGCTCGAGCATCTGGGGCTAGAAAAAATTCCTGTATCTTCTCAGTTCTCCACTGATGCTGCGCAGGATCAATGAGATCATTAACTGTCACAACATCAGTGTCAATCAACCTACCCATTGGACGGCTAGCAGCCAAACCAGGGATCCACCGATCCTGCCATATAGACACAGTAGACCCATCACCAATCCGTTTTAACAGTCCCAATTCAAGTGCTTGTCGTCCTGCAAGGATTGCCCTCCAGGTTTTTGATGCAGTCCGAGCTAGGGTAACTGACATGAAATCACCACTTGGATAGTACCTGCTACTCAAAAATCAGGCAAATAAGGACTGAGGTTGAGTGGGCAGTCTCCATCCTTGCTTCCCCAAAAGGGACAGATTGAATAGCTCCAAATCACGGAAACCCATCCCGCCGGAGGCCTTCGGTCGCGCAAGTATTTCCCATGAAAGCCAATGCATAGCTTTCTTATCAATCGATCCACTCCACCAGAATCGTGCAATAAGGGATACAATTTTCTAACAAGTACCCTTTGAAAGCTGAAAACAACTCATACTGAAAGTTGGGATAGCCTGGAGCACTGCCTTGATCATCACATCCTTTCCCGCATAAGACATCAATTTATCCCATCCAGTTATCTTACTCCTTATGTGATCGGAAATATACACAAAGTCCTCATTAGTGAGATTGTCCACTGCTGTAGGTAGACCCAAATACTTCTCGCTAAAGGCCTCCACCATTATATCCAGCTCCTGTTTCACCAAATCACGGGTGTTGTCGGGAATTCCAGAACTGAAGAAAATGGAACTCTTCTCCTTGTTTACTATTTGACCCGAAGCCTCATTATATATATGTAGAATAGTGTTTAGACGATCTGCACCCTGGACAGATGCATCAATGAAGATGAGGGAGTCATCAGCAAATAGGAGATGTGTGATCCATGGTGCACGATTGCACACCCGCATGCCTCGATTCACAAAGCCCCCTGTATAATTATTTAGGAGCGCTGAGAGACCTTCTGCACACATTAGAAAGAGGTAGGGAGAAACCGGATCGCCCTGCCTTATACCTCGAGAAGGACTGAACTGTGGCAGCAATTCACCATTAACCTTAACTGAAAATCTGACTGACGAGACACATCTCATAATAAGATTTATCAAGTGATCTGGGAAGCCCAGCTTGCGCGTCATAGCCTCAAGAAAGGGCCATTCCACTCTATCATATGCCTTCATCATATCAAGCTTTACCGCACAAACTCCTTTTTTGGCTTTCTTTCTTCTCCTCATTGTGTGGATGCACTCAAAAGCCACCAAAGCGTTATTTGTGATCAACCGTCCCGGAACAAAGGCACTCTGTTCCGGACTAATTGTTTCCTCCAAAACCGGCCTTAATCTCAAAGAAATCACCTTTGTACAAATCTTATAAATCATTGTACACAAGGAGATCGGTCGGTATTGCTTAATGGACTGGGGGTTTCGAACCTTTGGAATTAAAACGATGGATGTGTCATTAAGCTCACTTGGAAGCTCGCCCCCACTCAGAAATTCCAACACCGCCAGAACCACAATTGTTTTCACGGTCTCCTAGTGGCATTGGAAAAACCTCGCGGTAAAACCATCTACCCTAGGAGCTTTGGACGGATGCATCTGAAAAAGAGCGTACTTGATCTCCTCCTCTGTAAATGGTCTATCCAAAGACACCCTCATCTCATCTGTAACACGTTCCTGGACAAAAAGCAGAAGCATCCATATTTGGTGCCCCTTGAGAAGTGTGAATATGTTGGTAAAAATTCTGAACCTCTTCATGTATTTCTCCTTCTTCAACACACAAAGAGCCATCATCTCTTTTAAGAGAGGAAATTCGATTTATCCTCTTCCTCTGAGCCGCATGAGCATGAAAATAGACAGAGTTTTTATCCCTTGCCTTTAACCATTGGACACGGGAGCGTTGTTTAATCCATATTTCCTCCTGAGCAAGGACTTTGGTAATTTCAGCCATCACCTCCCTTTCCTCCTTGCCTGGACCAGAACCCATGGAATTCAGTCTAAGCCGATCCAAATCCTTTCTGAGCTTGGATAAGTTGTTCTTGAAATTTCCAAAAGTTTTGTCACCCCATTTATCCTGCCCCTTCTGCATATTCTGCAGTGTACTCATTACACCCCTCAAACCGCCACCGCAGCATTCTCTGTCCACAGATTCTGAACAATTTGATCATATTCGGTATGCGTTTGCCAGACATTCTCATACCTGAACACCCTTTGTCCCTTTTTGCCAGCATTTAAATTCTTTCTTGTCATCCGAGTAAGAATGGCACTATGGTCAGACTCCACTATGCTCAAGTGCTGGGCTCAGGATACAATAAAATTTTCATATAAAGCGGCATTACCAAAACCCTGATCTAGTCTTGCCTTCACATTCGATCCCCCAGGTTGTCTGTTATCCCAAGTGAAGGGGAGTCCCGTCCAGCCCAGATCAGTTAGATTGCAATCTTCAACACATTCTTGAAACACCCGCATTTGAGGTTCCGAGCGCTCCGAGCTACTGAAGTGCTCATTAGCGAACAATGTTTCATTGTAGTCGCCAACACAAAGCCATGGGTAATCTAGAGAGTGATCTAGCCGCCTCAAGAGCGTCCAACTCAGATTCCTATTTTCCTTCCTGGGTTCACCATAGAAGCCGGTGAAGCGCCATGGTTTCTCATCATTCCCCATAGATTTGATAAGGACATCAATATGATTGGAACCAAAACTCTTCAGTTCCACCACCATATCTGCTTTCCAGAACAGCCCAATACCACCACTGAGTCCATCGCTGTTCACTACAAAACTCCCTCCAAAACCCAAAGAGTTTGCCAATTTTTCCACTCTTTTACCTCCAATCTTCATTTCCATCACGAAGATAAGAGAGGGCGCTTCCCTCTTAATAACATTGCGGAGTTCTCTAACTGTCGTATGGTTCCCAAGCACCTGACAATTATAGCCTATGCAACTCATTGGTCCAGGCGGGGCTGGTTCTCAGCCGCCGCCATAAAATCATTCGGATTGTTGTTCGTCAATATCTCTAGTGCCCTTAGTTCGCTTTGCCGGGATACTAATACCAGAAACTTTACTTGGAGAATTAACTAGAGCATTTCGCTTACTGCCCGTTGGATCATCTTCAAACATGACTACATCGTTGGGGCCTTTAATAGCAGGAAAGACAATATCCAGCGGTGCTTTCGGCGTCTCTCTCCTCTTGTACACTTTGGCACTTCCATCATGAGCCCCTCCCGTAGCCCTAAAGTTAAAATTCGATACCACATTCTTCACATGGCTAGTAGAGGGATCAAAACTTTTTTCAGGGTCAGTTCCATTAGCTTTAGCTGGTCATCACGCTGAACCTTAGAGTCACCTTCCCGGCTATGATAATGCATCTTTGTGTCATCTCTGGTCCTTGCCTGCTGCTATTGAGATTCTTGCTTCCATGGATCCTGGTAGCGCAGCAAGGCGTCATATGGAAAACTACCCTCCTCATCTCTTTCAGCGGGAGTTGGACAAAAAAATTCAGAGTGACCGACTCTCCCACACGAGAAACAGAAGTATGGCAGACGCTCATATTTTATTGGGTACCACTCTACCATACTGCTCTTCTTAGATTCAATCGGGAACCCCCTCATAAGAGGTTCATCAAGATCAATCCATACTCTCCCACGCAAACTCTGTCCCCAACCAGACCTGGAGCCATTAGCCTGATAAATTCTCCAACCTGGCTAGCAATAGATTTTCCACGAGCTTCATTCATCCAGTTGAACGGCAGATCATCACATCTGAACAACATCAGAAGTCTCTTGAATTTGATTTCCGATGGCTTCATACTCTCATCGAAATCATCCAGAACGACTGCATGTTTTGATACTGTCCATGGTGCCCCCTCCCAGATGCGCTTCCGATCTCTCTCAAAATCCATACTAGCTAAGAAGACATTGTCACCCTTAGCCGTGAAGGACAGACCCCTAGGGTTTCCCCACTGCGGCCGCAACGCACTGTCAATCGTCTTAATATGGAATTTTTTTGTTGACAGGACTTTGCCCATCAGTGCAAACTTCACTGGATCCCCTCCATCCTCCTTCTCATCCTCCATCACCAAGATCGTCTTCTCCCTGGCGGTCAGACCAAGCTTGGCCAGCTTTGACGTGACCCCCTGGATCACTCGTTCTCCGTCACCATCTTCCCCCAGGCTTGCACCACTCCCTGACCGCGTTTCCACCATGGCAGATCCCGCGGGAGGTGATCCAAGATGTGGTGTAGATTGCCCCCGTGCACCGTGCAGGACCTGAACGCCGGTAGATCGCCGCCTGGTCGCCCACACGCGCCGCCAGAGCCCCTAACCCTAGAAAACCGATTCGGGCTAAGCTCGCCTCGTTGACCGCCCAGGACTCATATCCCAGAATCGGCGATCGACCTCCTTCTGGAGAGATTCTTGGGCTTCCACGATGTGAACCAAAACGGTATCCACAGATGACCCTGTTGCTTTCTTCTACTTACAAGGAATGCCACCGCTCAGAAATAGGAGAAAAGAAACAAAAAGAACACGCTTCTCGGAGGTCATGCTGCATCGCTGTTATTGCTTGCACGCGGGCGCGAAATGACTCACGCACTGTCCCGGTCTTCTCCCATGCGACACATGGTAGGTGCGGAAAGGGTTGCTGGTCGTTTTTCCTTTCTTTTTATAATTTGAACATAAAAACTGCGAAATCTTTCAAACAGAGCATCCAAATCGATATCCGTTTTTATAGTCTTGCTAGTCACGTTCAGATCTTTAAAACTAGATCCATTGTTGATATGTTTCGATGAAATATTTTCTGTACTACTTTTGACGTGTAGGTTGCACTGCCATTTTAGTCCAGTGCATGGTGCCATCGGTTGCAATATACGTCACAATATTCTCGCAGTGCATCGCCCATGCACCACCTTGTTGTACCTGTTGTATTGACTAAGGTCGCAGTGCACTGCGTGATGTCCTGACAGTACACCGTCCACGCACTGCCTTGCTGTACTGGGCTGCACTGCCTAAGGTCGCGGTGCACTTCACGATGTCCTGGCAGCGCACTGCGCGATGTCCTGGTAGTGCATCGCAGACGCACTATCTTGTTGTACTGTATTGCACTACCTTATTTCACAGTGCACTGCGTGGTGTCCTGGCAGTGCACTGCCCGTGCATACGGTGTACTGCCTCATTGTACTGCTTTGCACAGCCTTCGGTCACAGTGCACTGCGTGGTGTCCTGGCACTGCACAGTCCATGCACTGCCTTATTGTACTGCGTTGTACTGACTTCGGGTTGTAGTGCACTGGGATGTCCTGGCAATGCATGGTCCATGCACTGCCTTGTTATTTTGCGTTGCACTGCTTTCGGTCGACAGTGCACGAGTCGCACGTGCACTGCCTTATTGCACTGCGTTGAACCATGGTGTCCTGGTAGTGCACGTGCACTGCCTTGTTGGTATTGCATTTTTTCTCTTTTTAGCACTTTATTTTCTACTCGTGTTTTACGTGAAAAAAATTAAAAAAGAACACGCGAGTGAGCATCTAGGGAGCAGCTAGCTTGCACTATCTGGCCAGCTAAACAGAGTTGATCGTGTGCACTGCATGAGTAGCTAGCCAGCGCGGGTGAACTTCCACACTCCACGTGTCGGGGTGCCGTGAGGCCGGAAACACGTGCGTTGCTGAGCGGCCAAAATGCGCGCTTCCGCTAGTCGTGCTCTTAAAGAAATAGGGAAATAAGCAACACATTGCATCGCTTCGACCCCGCATCACGCCACTCTGTCCCAAATCAGAAATGAACCAAGCTAGGGTTCCCTCTGTCACCGCTGATCCCGCCCCCGGCTCGCCTCTCCGCTGCCGACGATCGATGACCGCTGCCCCGACCCACCTCCTTGTCCACCTTTGACCGACACCTGCGACCCACGCCACCCACGACCGCCGCCGTTGTTGGCCACCCGCAGATCGACCGACCCCCGTCTCCCAAACCAGTGACTCGAGCTCAACAAGCATGTATTCTACAATTCCCAAAAAAATTAGTGTTATGTTGATTCCAATTGTTGATATCTGATGTATGCTATGTGATGCTAATTTCAGTATGTGATATACTTGTGTCATGGTGAGTTGCACCGTTCTTATGACTTGACAAATGCCCATATTTTCATTGTTAGTTTAGGGTGTATGTGAAGTGCTTGAGTGCATAGAACAAAGATATGCTATCGTATAATAAATCAACTAATGGAATAAAGATTGTTGATTGTTGTCCTTTCGTGTTTGCCTAATGTCCTAAATGGATCGGGCACAAATAAATTGTAGTGTTACTTTATTCATTTCATTTTTATAGTCTTATTTATCCATTTTTATTTTGATATGTACTAAAACTAGCATATACATGGTATTATCACTTATTTAGGTCACATATGAAATTTATGGGCATTACAGACATTTTACAACTCAACACATCAAATAAGCCAAATGTCTAGAAAGGAAAAAGAATGGAAGGAGCCAGATTTTGTGAGCTTGTCCCCACAATTTTCCAAATGCTAGCTTCTTTAGAATCAGAAGAGTAGGGAAAACACATTAAATAGCTGAGTTGAGAACTTTTACATTCACAGTCTAGCAATTGTTGTCTTAAATTTCAAAAAAACTCTGTCTAACATAAAATAATCCATAAACGACACTCTTAACAACCTTAGATACAATTCGAAAAACAAAATCGCATTGTTCCCAGAATTCAAACATCAACGGAGATGACACTCCATGTGGATTGCATCTGAAAAGCTATTGGACAGGTCCTTTTGAGTTCGCTAAGGTCCTAGGTCCTTTTTAGTTCGCTAAGATCCCTAAAAGTTAAAAAATACATGAAACAAGATTTTACTATACTTTTGAGTTTTAATCAAAATAAAGAGGATCATTGATAAATCCCCAAATATTAATATAAAACCTAGATATAACATTATGTAGCATGTAAATATATTAAAATATGTGATAATAAACTACAAAGTTCATGTATACATTTTGCATGCATCCAGGGCCGGTCCTGAGATTTCGGGGGCCCGGGGCGAAACTAAAATTTTGGGCCCCTTAGTATAGTTTTTTTATGCATATATAAGATGATAAAAAATAAATATTTTAAGTACACTTCCAACTATAATATTCATATAAAAAATAGTATTTACATGATACCTTAAAATTTCCTCTGAATAATCCTAGAAGCAAAGTCCATGACGATGGAATCAATATCAATCTCGTCCACTAACTTTTTCTCGATGCATAGACTTGCCAAACCATTTAACCTCTCTTGAGACATTGAAGATCTCAAATAGTTAATCAATAATTTCAACTTTGAAAATCTTCTTTCAGCTGATGCAACAGTCACAGGCATAGTAAATATGATCCGATAAGCGACAGAAATATTAGGATAACAATCTGCTTCTCTGACAAACTCAAAAAGCTCCATAGCAGACATTGAGGTATTTCGCAAAGTGAACTTCATAACACTTAAGTAGGAAATAAGTGCATTTAACTCAACATCACATATATCAGGTTCATCATCTTTACCAGGCCGAGTAAAAGTTTTTGCAAATGTAGTGCAATGTTCTTTCAGTTCAGAACCATCCAATGCCCTCAAGGATGTCGAGCTCATTAAAAACCCAAATATACTTTTGAATGACTCGAGTTCTTCAAATTTGTGCTTCAAAAATGTGGTCGCCATATCGACCATAACCAAAAAGTAGTTTACTTTAAAATCCTCCTCCGCTTGGAAGATTGCTTCCTCGCATTTAGTTTCATCAAATTGCTTTGTCCTAGAAGCATGACTCTTTACATGCAACGATTTCTCTATACCCAGCTCAGATGCAATATCCTTGGCACTCTTCAAACAAGAAGTTGTAGAATCGAAAGGAAATAACTTCGAGCACTCACACTAGAGGATGTGAGTACCTTTTACCTTACCTCCCCGGAAAAATTGCAGAATCTAAAGGAAATAGCTTCGAGCACTCACACCAGAGGATGTGAGTACCTTTTACCTTACCTCCCCGGCAACGGCTCCAGAAAATAGCTTGATGTCTACGCACTTCTATTCTTGTAGACAGTTGTTGGACCTCCAAGTGTAGAGGTTTGTAGAGCAGCAGCAAGTTTCCCTTAAGTGGATTATCCAAGGTTTATCGAACTCAGGGAGGAAGTGGTCAAAGGTATTCTCTCTCAAGCAACCCTGCAATCAAGATACAAGAAGTCTCTTGTGTCCCCAACACACCCAATACACTTGTCAGGTGTATAGGTGCACTAGTTCAGCGAAGAGATAGTGAAATACAAGTGGTAATGGTGCTAGAAAATAGCTTCTGACTTGTTGTTGACGTGGGGTAACGTGTGTGAGTGCCAGAAAATAGCTTAACGGTGAGATAAATACTAAAGGAAAAAAGAATGGAAGCAAGCAAACATGCAACAAATCTAGTAGAAAACGGTGTTTCAATGCTTAGAAACAAGGCCTAGTGATCATACTTTCACTAGTGAATACTCTCTCATATAAATATCCTCTCTTCATGATACTACCCTGAACTACTCTTTGGTTGGATACTCTAAGCCACGGTAGGGACTTACCCAATCTAGATAACCCCACACTGTCACCTTGAGCGCTAGATGGTTCCAACAAACACCATAATTTCATAGAGACAACCAACTCAAAATATAACTCGTGAATATATATATGTAACCTAGCTTAAGTGCCACACACGGCGTGCACGCTGTCACTTTCATACACATGGGGAAAAGCATAGATCTATTAAAGCACGATGAGTATTTATGTAAACTCTAGCCTAAGTGTCACCATGGCGTGCAGGCTTTCACTTTCACACACATGGGGAGAGCAGAGATATAATGAAGCACTTGAGTAGCAAGGTAGATCTACTTGATTACAAAGCTCATAACCACAAGATCATGCATATATATATATATCAACGCGGATTTGCTATCTAGGATGCTACCAATGCACGCAAGCGTTGACGTTGGATACAGGGAGTATCATTACTAGCTGCCAAGATGAGAGAGAGCCAAAATCTTGCATACAGTTAACGGTGCTATTTGCCATTTGTAGAATTACAAGACCAGCCTTTATTGTAGCGTACCAAACCGCATCTATTATTGCAAAAATTTCTACAAAGTGCATACGATATGCTAGTAGTACTTGTTTGCACTAGACATTACTAGCTTGTACTAGTTGATGGGATGTGTGCATGTTAGTATCAATATGAGCATGAAAACATGCAAGAATTTCAACCATGAGTGTAGACCAAATATATCAACTAGTGCATACAGTATGCCAATAGTACTTGATTGCACTAGACATTACTAGCTTGTACTAGGTGATGGGATGTGTGCATGTTAGTATTAATATAAGCACGAAAATATGCAAGAATTTCTGCAAGAATTTCAACCATGAGAGTATACCAATATATCAAGCAGGTTAGCATGCAATAAATTCAACCACGAGGGTTGCACGAATTTCGGCCAATTTTCCCGCGCTTGGCTTTCCTTTTAACGCGGGAGTGCTTCCCGTCCGTTCCCGTTAGATTTTTTTCAGTACAAAAGCAAAACTTGTTCCTTTATATAGAGACGGGATTTTAGACCATTCTCCCTAACAGCTCCCCTTTCACGTACTAATTGCCATATCCTTTTTAGTCTCCCCACAAACGGCTTTACATCTATTAATCCTTTCGCCTCGGTATGGCCGATCCGGACTCAGTTGACGAGTGAGCTCTATGGCATTTCTTGCATTTTCTCCCTAATCAACAAAAACAGCATTCCTTCCAACCCATCTCTCCATTTCTCGCTGAGTATTCCTACTGATCTGGTTTTTTTCCATGTTTCTATTTTTTGCAGGTTGCCTGTTGGCCCATGTCTCCCTGCGACCTGGAACTATGGCGCTGTCGAGAAGGCTCTCCGAGAGGCTGTCGAGAAGACTCTCCGAGCTGTAGTTGACCCTGCCTGTTTGGTATAAATCTCCAATAGAGTCTCCGGGTGCTCGCAAACGGAGCGCGCAACAGCCTGCTGGAACCAGGCATGTCAAAGAAGAGCGTTCCCGATGATCCACCCTTTATTGAAGACAGGTGTGTACATTGTCGAGCACCGTGGGTCGTGCGGTTCCACCCAGCATCGCACTGCCGCGTGTGACGTTTACGTCGCTACCGGCCCCGTTTCTGCAACTCGACATCGATGCAAGTCTTGTGGCGAGGTAGGCCACAACAGTTCCACATGTGGACGTAAATCAACATACGTGGCCAAGTAGCTGGCTAGGTAGCTTATCCATTTGAACTTAGCATCAACCTGTATCCCTCTTGTTTCTATTTTAAATTTTATGCTAGGCCAATCCGTACTGGTTTTTCTACGTAGCATTGTCACGAGCTGTAAAACCTTGCTGTTTCGAACGACAAGAGAATTATTTAATTATTGTTGTTGTGGTGGTGAAAATGTCGGCAGACAAATCTTAAAAGAGGAAAACCCATTTGTGAACTAGTAGCTGGCAAAACAAGTAGCCAACGCCTGCGTACATTTCCTATAGGTGTGAACAAAGACAACTTATTCTCCTGCAAATTACAACAACGGCTAGTTCTCTGCGAGCACCCAACGGCTACTGGCTCCTTATATAGCTATCTCATGCAAAGTCTCCATACCACGCTCCATACTCCCAAAGTCTCTTCCATTTTCCTAGATGCGAGTACCTCGTTTTTTCCACACATTATCTCAGGCATACTTCTCCATCGACGGCAGCCCCACAACCTCCATATATTCCTTAGACATGCTAGTTGATTATTCTTGTGGCTGATCCGTTTCTTTTCAACATCCCTTAGACTTACTAGACTGTTTTTTGTTCTTCTATTTGCTTCTGGTGGTATGTCTTTGGTTTCAAAGATGGCATGCGAGGGTGTCGGTGGATACGTCGGCACATCCAGATTTCATTGTTTCTGCGGCGAGCCTGCCGATTTGTGGGAATCAGGAACAAATGAAAATCCTGATAGGCTGTTTGTTAAGTGCGGCCTTATGAAGTTCAGTGGTTTGTGTTTCTATTTCCTTTCATTGCTAAAAGGCGATCTACTGTATGTTTGTTTGGTAAAATAATATCGTTTGTTTCCTGAATATAGAAATGCAAGTTTTGAGAGTGGGAGGATGAGCTGCGCGATAGGCCGTGTCGGAAACCCAAGCCATCAGGTCGGATGGAGGATGATGCGCGCGCTGGCAGGCTCGCTGGTGCTGAAGAAAAGCAAGAAGCATGTCATCTAAAGACAGAACTAATGCTTTGGATTCTGATGTTCATAGCGATCTGTTCAGTTTGGATTGCTAGCAGAGTCTGAAATCTACTCTTTTTTACTAGCAATATTGTGTGTTTATGTGCGCTCGTGTCGTGGCATTGCCCATGCGGATTTTGTAGTAGATAGAGTTTTTTATGTAAGTTTTGTCGGTTAGTTGTGCTGATTAATTGCTAGCTCCACTCATCTCTTAACATCAAGCATGTGAGTTGTCCTTATTAGTTACTACTCGATCCACCGTTATACCAACAACAAAATGATCACCGTCTGTCATGCTAACTACTGGTTTGCTCCGCCACTTCCCTGCTACCATGGCGAGCTTTGGTCGCACCGGTACTTCCCTTCTACCATGGCAATATTGGGAAACATACAACCTTCTGAAGTAATGGCAAACTCTCATGGACTACGAAATCATGCTTGAATGCCTAGCCGAGAACACGGAAAAACACAGCGATGCTCGATTGATCTCCTTAAAAAAATTCCAATGATGAAGCCACACCACGCTTAGAAATATAGATAGCCTTGAACAAACTTAACACATGACAGGTTCAAACTTAAAACATGACAGGTTCAAACTTAAAACATTACGGTTCCAAACTTAAAACATGAAAGGTTCTGGTAGTCGGCACAGGTTCTAAGGCAAATAACAAGGAACATGATAAAAACGAAGAAATGATAGTTTGGACGGTCGCGTTCACGTGGTGCGCCGGGCCTAGCATCAGAAATCCACGCCGGACGGGGTGCGTGACACATCGACGCTCCCCTCGCTGCTCTCTTGCGTCAAAGCTTTCTTGAACTTTCCGTTGTTGTTTCTCTTCAGCTTACTTTTCTTCTTGAAACCTTTCTGAACTTTCTTCTTAGTCAGCGAGTGGCACATCTTCACAGTCTCGTGGATGAATGTCTGCTTGGTGTTCTCTATCGTTGCCTCGCTGACTATCTGGGAATAACAAAATCATCTCCCTTAGATATTTTTAAGAGACATTCGCTCATCTAGAACATGGTTAAAACTCATTTTGTGCCATGAAAACAACGATCAACAGACATGGTGTGGTGAACTAACAGTTACCGCGAATTGGTTCTCCTTAGGGACGCTGTAGTAGAATGTCACCACACCGGCGTTGTTTCTGCCAAGCATAACCAAGAAACTTCTGTTAGTTATGGCGCACATGATTCTGTGAATATGTACAGATGGCAAAGCAAACAGAGAAAAGACACAGTGGTATGTCCGCTTCTGCTTGTCCAAGCTGCATTTCCGTTGCTCATTGCGAGTTCGTCTCGGGTGTCCCTGATATGTAAACAAGATGAAAATGAAAAACCAAAAAATGAAGGTTTCTCACTAGTTGATCATGCTGTCATAGATAGACTGGGCTGTGATATCTCCGCTAGTAACGACCAACCCCGTGTAACCCCCCACATAAAAGAAATTGACAAAAAATCTGCTGGCGGTAAAGTAAAAAAATTGCATATCAGTAGATGAAAGATTTACAAAGAACGAGCGTAGAAGAATGTTTGCATGCATATCAGCTAGATTGCACTGCCACACATGCACTCGGACTAGGAAACAAAAGCCATGCGGGCTGTTTTTTTATCATCCCTATGATGTACACAAAATTAAAATCAACAGCAAGAAGGGAGGGAAACAAGAGTCATGCAGCACCTTTTTTCCAATCATCCGTATGATGTAAACTACCAAGATAAAAAATCAAAAGCAAAAGGGAGGTTGCTCTAGTTGAGCGGTTGAATCTGTAAGCAAAAAATAACTTACAGGGGCTAGCCTAAAGTATTACTATTCGATTTCTTGGGTGTGGATGATAACTAGTGCTATGCTCCGTATGAACAAATGATGTGTGCTTTTCCTATTCAATTCCATGCATCCAGATGATAACTAGTACTATGCTTGTATGAACCATCGTGTGCTAGCGAGATTGTTTGATTGGGTTGCTGAAATATTGGTCTACTCAATGGTCTATGTGGGGTGCTAATTTACATGCTCGAAAAATGATCTGTTCAATGGTCTACATGTGGTGCTAGAATTCGTGCTGAAATTTTGGCCGGTTCAATGGTCTGAATGTATTGCTAGAATGTGTGCTGAAATTTTAGCCAGTTCAGCGGTCTACTAGTATTGCTAGCTCGCATGCATGCGTGAGCTGTTGCTAGTTTGCATGCATGTTCTAACTTGCATGTGTACTTGCATGTACTAGCAATGCATGCAAAAAATGCTCTTGATGTAACGGGGTGTGATGTTTTCCGTTAGATATTTTGTACTCCTACTGCTCAACTTCATGCTCTTTATAGTATATCCAATGGTTGGATTAGTATGCATAGGTAGCATCCTAGATATCCCACTATTTCCCATATATATATATAAAGAGAGAGAGATATGAACACATAGCTACAGGTAGAGCCCTTAGCCTCGAAGGAGAACTACTCCCTCCTCATCATGGGAATCAGCAACACTGATGCAGATAGTGGTGGAGATCGATGGAGATAGCTTCGAGGGCACTTCCCTGTCCTGGCAGGGTGCCGGAACAGAGACTTTCTATCCCCCGAATCTACCCTTCGGTGGCGGCGGCGTAGCAGAACTTTTTCTAGAAGTATGATGGATTATTTAGGGTTTTCTCCCCGGGAGCTTCTTATAGGCGAAGGAGGCAAGGTCGGTGGGGGCCAGGGGGCCCACACCCCCTGTAGGCGCCACCAGGGCTTGCCCGTGCCTGGGGGGTGCTGCCACCCTGGTGCCCTACTCCGTCTCTGCTTCGTGGTTCCGTGTTGGTCTGGGAAAAATAATGACTTTGGATTTTGTACCGTCCAATTCCGAGAATATTGATTTTCTGCCTTTCTGGAACCAAAAACAGAAGAAAACAGGCAACTGGCACTATGGCAACTTGTTAATAGGTTAGTAATAGAAAGTGTATAAAAGTACCTCAAAGTGTAGACAAAGCAAAGTAGATAGTAAACAAGCATGGAACATCAAAAATTATAGATACGTTTCCGACGTATCAAGCATCCCCAAGGTTAACTCCTCCTCATCCTCGAGTAGGTAAGTGATAAAAGAATAATTTTTGAGGTGACATACACCATCAAAACCAAGATCAAACTATTTGCAAGCATTGAAAGCTGGAATCAAAGAACTCTAAACATGTGCATGAAAGATGGAGTTCTAACAATAAGACAAAGTAACTATGCATGCAACATGAAAGGCTACAAACAAAGATCATGAACAACATGCATTGAAAAATGTCTGTTTGTTTCACATACAGAAAACATAGCATAGTGGCAATCAGCTTTTCCCTCATAGAGTAGCAAATAGATGCATAGGACACCTTCAAAGTTCACAAGGGTGACTAGAAACAAGTAGCACAAGACAAGTAATATCACACTATGCATCAATCAATAAGTTTTGGGACACTACACACAGAATGACAACTATGCTCTCTTAATGGTGCCTAAAGGTAGAAGGTGGAGACTCAATAGTAGTGGAAGAAAGGGCCCTTTGTAAAGGGAAGCAGGGATTTCAAGTTTCAAAAAGATCTTCCAAAATTATGTTACTTGTTAGATTTTAGCCCTCATTGCCCCTATCATAAGCATCTTGAAGTGATTAAGGTTAAAGTAAACAAACTATGGAGTATATGCTTAACAAAGTATAAGTTGGCAATCTCAAGTCCCTTGAATACGAGGGCCACACCTCATGCTACTCAACTTCAGTCACCTGTAAGTTCTTATCATTGTAAGTACTTGCATATCATAGAGAACCGCCAATGGGGTACCCCTTGCACATGATACAGGAGCTATCCCATAACCAAAATGACAAGGCAAGCAGACAATGAGCATCTCAGCGATCTTTTTTATTTACTATATGCATAGCTTTTTATTGAGGATGCTTCATAGATATCTCACTATGGTGATGCTGCAAGTTTCCACCATGATTGGGCATGGCTTAGGCTAGCGGCCCAGGCGTTTCTCTAACACAAAATACTTACTCCATGGACTTATGAGTTCCCTCTTTATTTCACACCGGTGACATCCATAGAAAAAAGAGCATGATATCAACTGAGTACAAAGTACAAGTGCAATGTTGAAAATGTTCCTCATGACAGCATGGTTCTGCTAATTTCAACGTATAAGTGCAAGCATATACAACATAGACGACACAATGGTTCAAGTTTATTAGGGGCAAAGAATATAAACTGTGTCATCAAGTTTGTGAGGGCTTTAATCACTAAGTTTTCACATAACAAAATAGTTTTTAATTGGAAGATAGCTGAAAACAAGAATATACTTGCACTGGTGTAACACACCATGCATAGGAGTTTATAGTGGACACTTTGGAAAAACTTGGTTTCTTGGGAGTTGGAAGCATGAGTAGAGCTTACTCATACAAGTGGAGGCTAGCAAAAGACTGGGAGCAACCAACTAAGAGAGCAATAGTGGCCATAATCATGCAGAGCAACAAAACATTACTAATCAAAGCATAGAGTGGTACTACAAGTCAAGGACTAAATGATCATAGAGGCTATGGTGACTTGTTCATAGTCATAACATGGTGTGAGCATGTTCCAAGTCAACCGAAAAAAGCATCAAAGTAGAATACCGCAATACTATGTTTTTGTATGCCAAAATAACGCATGATTCCTTCAAGGCACATTAAGCAATCCTAATTATTTGGAACAAGTCATGCTACATCAATAATCACTAAGCATAAGGTCAAAACAAGTTCTAGCATGACATGATAAAGTCTAAGCCACAGTCAGAACAAGATCCCTTTTGTACCACTTAAGCATGAAGCTTCCTACTCTTTTCTAGCACCAAACAACTTATTTGAAACAACTCACAAAGATAATAATCAATAAATATCAATGAGCTTGTCTCACAAATGCACAAATAAGAACTAAAAAGTTCTAAGCTGAAAGCACAAGAAAAATAAGGCTGAACGCAGTGCTAGCAAAAGTGAACACTCACAAAACAATAAGAGTGAAAACTAGAGTGTTCTAGGCAATGGAAACAGAGTGTGTATCTCTCCAAAAGAAGTGTGGTGTAACCAACCAACTTACTCAATCAAACTAAGCAAATGAAAACCAAAAACGAAAACTAAGACTCTCCAAGAACAACACAACAATGCATGAAACAATAAAAACGAAGTGTCTAGAAAGACCTGAAATTTTTATTGATGAAGAAGGGGATGCCTTGGGCATCCCCAAGCTTTGATTCTTGTACCTCTTGGATATTTCTTGGGGTGACACCGGGGTGGAATCCCCAAGCTTGAGCTTTTGTCCATTTTTCATCTCATTTCATCATTCTCTCTCTACACCTGAAATTTTTTACTTCATACAAAACTTCACACAATCTTCATTAGCAACATTAGTGTATTCAAAAGATATTATACCCTTAGGCAAAGCTTTGGAACAGCAAAACTATTCACTAAAACACAAGCTACTATAGCAACTCCTTCAAAAAGCTCAATTCTCCAAAATAGAACTCAATAAGGAATCAATAAGAAGCAAATGCAAATAATGGCAGAAATCTGTCAAAATAGGCCAACAGGTAGAAACCTTTTTTTCGAAAATCTTTTGTTGCTCAAATTAAAAAGTGTTGAACTAACAAAAGTTCGATAACATATTTTCGGATTTATTCCTAAATTTTCAGCTCAATCCGAGTTACAGAGACTCCTTATGAATTTTTATGGTGGAGCACAGAAATCTGTTTCGGGACAGCAACTCCCCAAATCTTACTTCCCTCTTATTAAAGGTCATTCTTGGCACAAAAAGCAAACAAAAAGGATAAGGAGAGGTCATTACTAAAGTAATAACTTCCAAGACTCAAGAAAACTCTTTGGTTATCTCCCAACAAGTACTTTTCTTTAACGCCTTTAAGTTAGGCTTGAAAGTTTGAGAAGATGCTCACATAGGAAATATGAATTGAAGTAAAAGAGAGCATCAAGAAGCAAATTCAAAACACATTTAAGTCTAACCCACTTCCTATGCATAGGAATATTGTAAAGAAACAAGTCTTCAAAGCACAAAGCAACAAGCATAGGAAAGCAAAACAAGTGCAACTTCAAAATTTTCAACATAAAGAGGGAAACTTAATATTGTTGAGATACATAAGATCATGTTTACATCTTGATGGGGATATGCCTACCGGGGTATAACCAGCAGGACGTTTCCGACCGGCCCAGGAACTGGCGAGTGGGCCTGCAGGACGGCGACTGGATCAAGGCCTGGCGTAGATTCAAGCGACTGGAAGCCGAAGGCCTAGGAGAGTAGATAGGCCCAGTCGGATTAGGTTAAACGATTGCCGAGACCTTAACTGATTCGGTTGAGATATGTAAACCCTAGGGGGATGAGTCTATATAAACCTCCCTAGAGGACGTGTAGAGGATACGTTCCATCATCCACCCAAGCGACTCGCCGCCTAGCCGTCGAGCTCGCCCCATTGTACCTCCATCATAATACAATCTAGCAGGAGTAGGTCTTTACCCTCCGGGGGCCGAACCTGGGTAAAACCCTGTGTCTCCGCCCTCATCTCACACCGCAGATGGCTGGCCGCCCCTGCCCTATGTTCTACTACTCGCTGCCGATTGCAGCATCTTCCGTGGTCATTCCCACGACAATGGTGCCCACCGTGGGGCCTGGCCGGTGTTCTGCGACGAGATCCAATCTGCCCATCAACGAGTCGGTCGCCATCGGCCGCAAGATAGCCAACGGCGAGATGCTCCAGATCTTGCCGAGCAGCTACGTCTCGGCGGCGCGACCCGTCACGCATAGCATGATCTTGCCAGTCGGCACGATCAGCCTCTTCGTCGGCCTCACCGACGTCATCGTCTCGGAGGATTCGGCTCGCATCCGCGAGTCGCCGCCACGTGACCGGCTCTCCGAGAGCCAGGTCCGCACGATCCACCGCCTCGCCTCCGAGTACAACTCGGCCCACAGCGACGTGGCCGAAACCACTGCAGCCGCGGAAGACGCGGCCCTCAACGACGACGTCGACTCGGCGACCCCGGCGTCACTCGCCGGATCCATCATCGCGGCTTCGCCCGCGGGCTTCATCACCCAGGTGTCCAACGTTGGAGACTTCGAGGATCCCTCCATCCTTGGGATCTTCTACTTCGACTCCGGATCGGAAAACTCCGCCGATCTCCGCGACGGGACCGGTCGCCACGCCGCGACCTACATGGCGACTGGCACCGACCCGCCGGAGGATCCCTTCTCCACCCCGATCCCTCCTAACGCCACGGCAACGGAGGTCGAGGAACTCCGCCTGAAGCTGGCGGAGGCAGTCCGCAAGGAGCAAGCCGAGCGCGAAAAATTTCGCCTCGAGAAGGTGACGGCGCAGGAGCTATCACGTTACCACCAGCAGCGAATCAGGTCGCGCCTGAACCCCACCGTCCAGGGGCGCGCCCTGAACTTCGACGACGAGAACGACCCGTCCCGCGTGGCCGAGCGCGCGATCTGCGAGAACGCGCCACCCGGAGGAAGCGCCCGGCCCCCACCAGGGTCGACGGCGAACGACGCCCCACCTCCACCCAACCGCGCACCCCCCAGGGACCAGCCGCGGATCGTGGTCTCCTCATGGGAGCGAGACGCGAACGGCCTACCACTGTTCTCCACCCCGATGGACAACCTCGTGGCGGGCCGAGCAGCGGCCGACAACATCACGGCCACCGGTGACGGCGCCCTACAAATCCAGTACATCAAGGCCCTGCTCGCAAAGGCGGCCGAGCAACAAAACGCAGGCGTCGACTCATAGGGCCGGATGTACTCGCGTTCATTGGGAAGCAGAGCGGCCTCAAGCGGCCGTCCATTGGCGGCAAACACCCTCAATTGCCCGCCACCCGAACCACTGCAGCTCCAACACCGACCCGTGAACGCGGCACTCTCCACCAACGACCCCAGGCCAGCGACCAACTTCGTCGCCGCCAACGGTCAGCCTGTCGACGCCCGCACCCACATCATCAACAACCAGAGCTGGCGCGCACGCTAGCCCAACGACCTGCGACACACCCTAACCAATCGTCGCGACGGCGAGCCGATGGGGTCGCTAAGCCGACTCGGGCCCCGATGCTTCGGACCGATGATCCGAGGCAAAAAATACCCGGCGAACTTCAAAGCGCCGAAGGAAATAGAGAAGTACGACCCCTCGTACGACCCCTCCGTGTGGCTGGACACCTACCTCATGGTGATGGGGATCGCTGGCCACACCGACCTGCTAGCCGCCCGCTACCTCCCCCTGATGATGGAGGGAGCGTGCAGGCAGTGGATCAACACTCTCCCCCCCGGATAGCATCGACTCCTGGGAAGAGATGCGTGATGCCTTCGTCAGGCACTTCGAGGGTTCCTACACCCGCGCCACCACCATCGAGGACCTGGAACGATGCGTCCAGGGACCCCGCGAGTCGACCCGCACCTGGGTCCAACGGTGGCAAGAACTATGGTACAACACGGTCGACATCCACCCGGACACCGCGATCCACTGCTTTAATACCTCGTGCCGTTACGAGCCCTTGGTCGCCAAGCTCAAACGAGCATACCGCACACTCGACAACATACCGGACCTCCTTGAGATCACCAAAAGATACGCGGAGGAAGACCCAAACCAGGAAACCGACGATGATTCGGGAGGTCAACGCCGCACGAACGGCAACGACAACGGACGACGGTCCGACCTACGCTACAGCAACACTCGCCTCACCGGCAAGCGCCGCAGTGACGGGCGAGTCGACTTCGTCACCAACGCTGGGCACGCGCAGCGCGAGCCCAAGAGCTTCCGCCGCGACAGAGGGCAACGCCGCGACAGCGGAAACTACAAGGCGAAACCAAGGTTCGACCCCGCGGCCCTCCTTAATCAACCTTGTGCGTTTCACAGCAGGGAAGGGAAGCCCGCCACGCACATGACCGTCGACTGCCACTCTCTCAAGGAGATCGAGAAGGCACGGCGAGCACGGGAGGACCCCGACAACAACCCACCAAATGGCTGAAAATTCGGCAGCGTGGCCGACTCGCTCCACACCTTCACAGGCTTCAACACGAAGCGCGAGAAGAAGATCATCGCCCGCGCCATCACTGTCAACGCAGTGGCCTAGGTGGACGTTCCCCAGTTCCTCAACTGGTCGGAGTAACCCATCACCTGGAGCCGCCAGGACCACTCGCCACGCATCGAGTACCCAGGTCGAGTCGCCCTGGTGGTCAAGCCCAAGGTGGGAGACTACTGACTCCCCAAGACATTGATGGACGGCGACAACTCCATCAACATCCTGTACCTGGACACCTTCAGGCGACTGCGGCTCCCGTAGTCGATGGTCGAGACGACCTACACAATGTTCCACGGCATCGTCCCCGGTCGGAAGGCGTACCCGATTGGCAAGGTCACGCTGCCAGTCACCTTTGGCACACCAGCAAACTTCCGCACCGAGCGGATCGTCTTCGAGCTGGTGCCCTTCGACAGCCCCTACCACTGCGTCCTGGGGCGCCAGGCGTTCGCCAAGTTCATGGCGGTGCCCCACTACGCGTACAACGCGATGAAGCTCCCCGGACCGCGTGGCGTCATCACCATACACGGCGACCCCGACATGGCCGCCGAGTGCGAGGCCAAAGGAGCCGAACTTGCCGACGCCATCATCGCGGCTGAAGCCAACCACGCCGACGAGCTCGCCAAGTACGCGAGCGGGGTCAACAACAATGACCCCACTATACTCAAGAAGCCCAACTCGGAAGGCGGCAACACCTCAGCCTTTGAGGCAACGACACACACCCGCACCGTCGAGCTGGTCCCAGGCGACTCCAGCCAAACGGTGACGATCGGGACGGACATGAGCCCAGCATAGGAAGGCGCGCTCATCGAGTTACTCCGTGAGAACAGGGACATCTTTGCATGGAAGCCCTCTGACATGCCTGGTGTCCCTAGGGAACTTGCTGAGCACAAACTCAACGCCGACCCCAAAGTACGACATGTCAAGCAGTCGCTGCGGCCCTTCAATGAAGAGCGCCGCCGAGCCATCGCCGAGGAGGTGCAGCGTCTACTCGCTGCAGGCTTCATCCGGCCAATCAAATACTCCAAGTGGCTGGCAAACCCAGTCCTGGTCGAGAAGAAAAATGGGATCTGGAGGATGTGTATCGATTACACAAACTTAAACAGCGCCTGCCCGAAGGAGCAATTCGTCCTCCCACGGACCGACCAAATAATCGATTCCACCGCGGGCTCGGAGTCGCTGTGTTTCCTCGATGCCTACTCTGGGTACAACCAGATCAAAATGGCTGTCGAGGACGAGGAAAAGACGGCGTTCATCACGCCATTCGGAGCCTTCTGCTACACCGCCATGACCTTCGACCTCAAGAATGCCGGGGCGACCTACCAGCGGTGCATGTAGGAATGCCTTGCGAGCCAAATTGGCCGCAATATCCACGTCTACATCGACGACGTGGTAGTGAAGTCCGCTCACCAGAGCGACCTACTCGCTGACCTGGCGGAAACATTCGCCAACCTGCGGAAATACAAGATAAAGCTAAACCTAGGCAAATGCACCTTCGGTGTACCAGCAGGGCAACTACTGGGCTACATCGTCTCCAAGCACGGGATCGAGGCGAACCCCACCAAGATCGACACGATCGCCCGACTCGGCAAACCCGAGTGCCTGCGCGACGCCCAGAAGCTGGTCGGGCGAGTCGCGGCTCTCAGTCGCTTCATCCCCCGATTGGGCGAAAAGGCGATGCCCCTATACCGCCTGATGCGCAAGAACCCCACCTTCTAGTGGGACAAGGAGGCGGACGACGCGCTCCGCGACCTCAAGAAGGTGCTACTCGCAGCACCGCTACTCGCCGCCCCTGTCGACAAAGAACCCATGCTGGTCTACGTCGCGGCTTCCAAACGCGTCGTCAGCGCCGTCATGGTCGTCGAGCGGCCAGAGGAAGGAAAGGAGCGCCCAGTACAGCGACCGGTGTACTATATCAGCGAGGTCCTCACCGAGTCGCGCCAGCGATACCCGCAATACCAGAAACTGGTATACGCGGTCTTCAGAGCACAGCGGCGACTGCCGCACTACTTCCAGGAGCACCCGATCACGGTCGTCTCCTCAGCACCGTTGCAGGACATCATCCGCAACCGCGAGGCGACCGGACGAGTCGCCAATTGGGCCGTCGAAATCGGCATCCACAACATCAAATATGAGCCACGCAAAGCGATCAAGTCGCAGGCTCTCGCGGACTTCATCGCTGACTAGGAAGAAGCCCAGCAGCCGGAAAAGCTGCCGTACCTCCACTACTGGAACCTGCACTTCGACGGCTCCAAGAATGCAGACGGCGCAGGAGCAGGGATCGTGCTGACTTCCCCGAAGGGCGACAAGCTCCGCTACGAACTCTGCCTCGACTTCACCCCCTGCACCAACAACATGGCCGAGTACGAGGCACTACTCCATGGCATGCGAGCCGCCAAGGAGATGAATGTCAACCTCCTACGCTGCTACGGAGACTCCGACCTCGTCGCTAGGCAGGTCGCTGGTACCTGCGACACCGTCTCCTCCACCATGGCAGCATACCGCCACGCAGTGGACAAGCTAGGCGGACACTTCGCAGGCTATTCCGTCGAGTGGATCAACAGGCGGAAAAACGAAGAGGTCGACGCACTCTCTCGTATCGGCTCGGCTCGACTCGCACCACCCGCCGGCGTCTTCCTCGACACCATCACCAAGCCTTCCGTCTCTCTCCCAAGGGAGATCGACATCGGAGTCCCGCTGCAACCAGAGGCAGCCCTGGTCGCACTCATCGCCGAGCCAGAAGACTGGACTACGCCGTACATCGCCTACTTGGAGGGAGGCACCTTGCCGGCAGACGAAACAGACGCCCGGATGATAGCACGCCGCTGCAAATCCTTCGTCATCATCGACGGCGAGCTCCACAAGTGCAACATGACCGACGTGTTCCAACGCTGCGTCCAACCCGCTGAAGGACGCAAAATCCTCCACGACATCCACTCCGGCGACTGCGGCCACCACACCGGCGCCCACTCTCTGGTTGCAAAGGTTATGCGGCACGGCTTCTACTGGCCCACCGCACACACAGACGCCGTCGACATTGTCCAGCGGTGCGCCGGGTGCCAGAAGTACGCCAACAAGACACACGTGCCAAGCTCAGCGCTCAAGACAATCCCCATCACCTGGCCGTTCGCCGTGTGGGGTATGGACATGGTAGGCCCTTTCAAAAAGGCCCCCTCCGGCTTCACCCACCTCCTGGTCGCGGTCGACAAATTCACAAAGTGGGTGGAGGCCAAGCCAGTCCGGAAATGCGACGGGAAGACCGCCACCAAGTTCCTACGCGAGCTCATATATAGCTACGGGTTCCCAAACAGCATCATCACGGACAACGGCACCAACTTCGCCAAAGGAGCCATGGCCGAGTTCTGCGAGGAACATCACATCCGACTCGACCTTGCCTCAGTCGCCCACCCGAGTCCAACGGCCAGGCGGAATGGGCCAACCAGAGCATCCTCCACGGCCTGAAGCCACGACTCCAAGTACCACTCGAGCGCACCGCCGGGTGCTAGGTCGAGGAGCTACCCTCCGCCATCTAGGGTATCCGCACCTCGGTCAACAGGTCGATAGGGTTCACCCCCTTCTTCATGGTGTATGGCGCCGAGGCAGTCATGCCCACCGACCTAGAGCACGACTCGCCAAGGGTCGTCCACTACACGGAGGCTGCGAACGAACTCGTACGCCAGGATGGAGTCGATCAACTCGACGAGGCACGCGACCTAGCTTGCTCCCGCACTGCCATCTACCAGCAAGGACTCCGCCGCTACCATAGCCGGCGGGTGAGGACTCGCACCTTCCAGGAAGGCGACCTGGTGCTACGCCTCATCCGGGACAAGAAGGGCATGCACAAGCTCTCCCCCCGTGGGAGGGACCATTCGCCATCGGGCGAGTACTCGGCAACGATGCCTACTACCTCACCGACGTCCGCGGAGACGGGAAACTCGATGTCAAGCGACCGTGGAATTTAAACCTCCTACGGAAGTTCTACTCCTAGAACTCCATACATGTACCCTCCACTAGCTATGAAATAAAATATATCGGTTACCGCAAATTGCGTCTACTCTCCGTGTCTTGTGCCACTCGCACTCGTAACAACAGCGTCAAGCTAACTGCAGAAGTCAACCTCTGGTACAGCGACCGGCACGGCCAAGTAGTGCGTTACGAGGGCACTGGGTTACCCCAGGACTCGTAACGTCCACGAAAAACGCCTACCCGGAGCCCCATTGGAGTCGCCTAGCTCGACTGGCTTAACGAGCCAAGACAACTGCCTTCGCTCCTCACAGCAACCGTGATCCTCCGCATCCTCGACACAACGACTCGAACGGCCAAGTACCATGCTCGAGGACTGACGACCAATTAAGAACGAGCGACTAGGGAAAAACGCCAAGTACGAGAGCGTGCCCAGGACTCGCCACGTGACTGACCCGACGGGCCAGGCAGGAGTGATGCGCTCATTCTAACACGACCAGTCCTCACCCACCCTCGAGCCACGACTAGAACCACCAAGTACCACGCTCGGGGACTCGGCTACCCGACCTCGTTCGTGCAAGGGAAAACAGTCAAGTAAAGAGCACTCATGGGAGTCGCCCTGCGACTGGCTTTCCAAGCTCGGGCGAGTCGACCTCAATAACAAAACAACTGAAAAAACGTTCAAAACCACAAACACATAACAAACGAGGTAAACCCCATAAAAAGGGCGGACGCACTTGGGGACTCGTCCAATCATCAATCAAAATCGCAAGACAAAATAACGCGAAATTCCATTACAGCATAACAAAGTTGTTACAAAATACAGTTGAGCCCAATGGCCAAATTACTACTAACGCCCCAAGGCACAATGTTTCTATTCCGCAGGCTTCGACGCCGACTCGCCGCCACCCTTGCGGTTGCGAATGAAGGGAGTGTACGGGTTCGACGGGTACGTCGTCAACTCACCCGCCATCGCCGCACGGAAGGGCTGCTCAACCTTGAAGTCCCGGTGCGGTGGCTCGGGATCGTTGGGCACGACAGTCGTCTCCTGATAAGGGAGAAGGTCGCCCATCGCCTAGACGCGATCGGAGTATACCGCGGCCCGGTCCGTCAGCTTCAGCACCTCGGCAATCTCCACCGAGCCCGTCGACGAGGGGTAGCCACTCGTCACGTCGTCAAGGTCGAAGTCCTCCAGGAAGTGGGCAAGCCCAAGGCTAAGCGCCGTTGCTGCCCCACGCCAGAACGCCGACCGCGTCATGAACTCGACGACTGACGGCGCCTTCTCCAGATACCGCCAAACCTCGACGAGATCGCTGGGAATCACTTCCGTGTGCGACATCTCTTGAAGATAAGCTCGAATGCAAGCCGCAGACAACGTGGCCGAGTCGACCAGAGTGGCCACGCACTGCCGCGCGTCATACGTTTGCGACTCCTCCGAGCTGTCGATAATCCGACCTGCGGACAGGGGCCGGCAGTAAATACAACGACGATTCCATAACAGAGCTACTACATGAAGAGGCAGGAAAGCTTACCAATCAAAGGACGGCAGAGACCCGTGATGAAGCTTTGAAGAGAGGAGAAGTCATCTTGTAGCCCAGCAACGAGGGCGTCAAAGACCTTCCGCTCTTCAGCAGCAGCCGTAACAGCAGCTTTGGCTCGCCCATCCGCTGAACTCGCCTCCGCCTTCGCTTCCTTCAGCTCGCGCTCAAGATCAGCGATGCGCTGCTCAGCCGTACTCAAGGCAGACTGAGCCGCCGACAGTTCACTCGCCGGGACAAGGCCCTGGCGGACCTCCTCTGCCTTGGCAGCGATTGCCTGGAGTCCCTTGTTCGTCTCTTGGACGGCAACAAGCTCCTTCTCCGCGCGACACTTCGCAGCAAGCCGGTCGGCTGATTCACGCTGCAAGCCCTGTGCACAGGTCAAACCGTTAAACAAACAACGGAATCTTAAGTGCCCACCCGCTGAAATTCAGCGACTAGACACTCGGGGACTGGAGACCAAAAACCCTAAGTGCCCACCCGCTGAAATTCAGCGACTGGACACTCGGGGACTGGAGATCAAAAAAGCCTAAGTGCCCACCCGCCGAAATTCAGCGACTAGGCACTCGAGGACTGGGTGTTACAAATAAACACAAACAACAAAAAGAATCTGACCACTGAAATTCAGTGGCCCGATCCTCGGGGACTGGACATACCTGTATGGCTGCGCCTAGCATGCCATGGAGCTGCAGCGCGTCCACAGATGCGAGAAGAGCCGGAGTGTGCCCGCGACGCTGTTCGACCTCCGTTTCGGCGACCCCAGGTGCGTGGCTCGATGGCGTTGTACCACTCGCTGTAGCCGCTTTGGCCATGAAGCGGGGGAAGGTCGCGATGGACGCTCCAGCACCAAGAGAAGCATCCTCCTTGGTCTTCACGGCTGCCTCCATCGCAGTCGGAGGACCACTCGGAGCAACCGTTGTGTCGTCAGACACCGTGACAACATCATCGCCCTTGGCCTTCTTGGCACTGTCTGCGGGGGCCACGACCTCGTCAGCTTTCCTCTTCCGCAAGGGGTCCTCCTCGGCGACGACTGGTGGCACCTTGGCCACGGACGGGTGGCATATATTTTTAACTCCAGTCCTGCGAGTTGATTATATGAGCAAAATGGTCCGATTACAACGAAAGGAAAAGCAGTTGAACAAAACTTACTTGGCGACTGGTATGAACCACAGCCCCGTGCGGATGCTGGCCGGCTTCTCCAGTTCGGGGCCCAGTTTTCGACTGAGGCCCAACTCCAAAACATCATGTTCCCAAGACACGGAAGGCCTCTTCGACGACGAGGCTGCGACAGGAGCCTCCGAAACGACTTCGGCAGGAGCTCTCCTGGGAGGCGAAGCTGCTGCGGATAAAGCAACCCCCAACCCAGAGACTGGGGCGAATAGGGGGGAAAGCGAGGCCATAGGTACCTCACTCAGGGCGGCAGTGGCATCCGGTGCTGCTGTCGTCTGCGGCGCTTCATCCTTGGCCAAGCTGGTGGCGTCGAAACTACTCGCCGAGCGAGGCGGAGATGCCTGTTTTGCCGGCTTCGTCTTCCTCTTTGGAGGGGCCTTCACTTCCTTCTTCTTCTTCTTCTTCTTCTTCTTCTTTTTCAATGGTGTAGCCTCACGACGCGAGGTGTGCTCGGGAATCTCGTCGTCGTCATCGTCATGACGTTCGAGGCTCCTACTCGCCTCGAGCTCGCGCTAATGTTGCCCGCGAGTTTTGTGGACCATCGGGGCGACATCTTCCCTGGGCTCGTCATCGTCGTCATCGTCATCACTCGCGTCGCTCCCGACGCCGCCCTTGGCAGGAGGTGATTCGTCCCCGTCCTGGACGGACGAGCTCGAGTTCTCGTCGTCCGCGGGTGGGAGCCACCCTTCCACTACCGGGAATAGCTGCAGCAGGCACGAGACAATATCAGTATAACCACGACAGCATCAACTGCGACTGCGAATGATAGTGAAAACAGTGACTTACCGTCGGAGCTGGATGCTTCGCGGTGTAGGGGGCGACCCCAGCCTTCGCGTCCAGGTATGCCGCCTGGGTGATCTTCTTCAGCGCTAGGGTATAGTCTTCGAGTTTCCACTCGGCGAGGCAGGATTTCGTCGAGTCCTCCCTGCCCGTGTACTCGTACATGTAATGGTCACGGCGGGCCAGGGGAACGAGTCACCGCCCGAGCCAACAGTTGTACAAGTTGATGGTTTGAAGACCCTTCTTCTTCAGGTCGCGGATGGTTTGAAGCATTTCGTCCACGACCATCCGCTGGTCTACTGGGAGCTTGCCGACTTGGAGTCAGCGCGGTTCGGGTCGGCCGGCGGAGTATCTTGGGATCGCCACCTCACCGTCTGGAGTCGCCTCGGTGACGTAAAACCAGGACTTCTTCCACTCGCTCGCCGCCTTGGCAGGTAGCATCAGGTCGAAGAAGGAGGCCTTCGACTTCAACTGAAACGTCAGGCCACCCGCAGCAAGCATCGGGCCGCCTGATTCTTCGCGACTGATCCTCCCGTGGAACAGATCTTGCCATAGGGGAAGTAGGGCATGCAGCCCAGGTAGCACTCGCAGAACGCCACGAAAATGGCGAGCTGCTCGATGCTGTGCGGGCCTAGGTCCGACTGCTAGATCCCGTAGAAGGCGCAGAAGCGCCAGAAGAAGAGAGATGTGGGAAACCCCAGCCCCCGCTCAAGGTGGCTGGTGAAGCAAATAAATTCTCCCTCGCGCGGGTCCGGAGTCACCTCTCCGGACGCGGGGATGCGCCACCTGCCGGCGAGCAGGATCCCGGCTTCCTCGAAGGATGCCAGTAGCGCTCTGGTGCACTTGGACCTGCCCCATGGTTCGGTGGAGGGGGCCATTGGCAGAAATATTCGCGGAGGTCGAAGGTTTTCGGATCGATTGGATCGCGGGGCAGAGGAAGACGGAGATGGGCGAAAGAGGAGGAAATGACGGAAGAGTGGTTCACCGATCACCTGCCATTTCCATTATATAGCGGTTGCTACCCGCCAATTTCAGGAGCCGTTACTACACAGTGATTACTGTAGGGGTTCGTAGCATGGAAAACAAAAAATTTCTATCGCATACAAACAAACAAGCCAAGATCTATCTACTAGATTGTAGCAACGAGTCGATGGAATAACTCACCCTCGAAGATTCCAAAGTGTTTAACGAGAGCAGATTCTCGTGGGTGATGTAGTCGTACTCTTTCCGATCTCAAGATCGCGTAGACGATCCTTCCAGCGCCACGTTCCGGCAGCGCTCCCGCAGTCGGTCACACGTTCGGTACTCGACGAAGACCTTCCTCTCCCTTGTTCCAGCAGGCAGCGGAGGTTGTAGCACTTTCCTCGTGATTCCGGCAGCACAACGGCGTGGTACCGGAAGTAGAGGGGAGATCCCGCAGGGCTTCGCCTTAAGCCGGTGCGAGTATGGTGGAGCTTATGAGAGAGGCTATTAGTGGTCTAGTAATTAGACACACCAATTAGAGGGCTCTAAACCAATTAGAAGGCTCTAAACCGCTGGCTAAAGCAATTAGAAGCTCTAAACCAAAACGGCTCTAAACCGGAGATTAGAGGATAGGAACTTGTGTGTCTAGAGGAGGAGGCCCTGCCCCTCCTCTTATAGGTGGGAGGGCCGGCGGCCAAGGGGAGGGAGTGGAGTCCCTCCCCAACTCGGCCTTGGGAGGTGCGCCGGCTTGGAGAGGAGGGACTCCTCCTCCAAGTCGGTTTCAACCTTCTCCTCTTTTCCTCTTTCCGAAAACTGGCAGTTTGACTTTTCAAACTAGCCGTTTGACTTTTCAAATTAGGATTTGAATTAACCCTTTATTTCGGACAGCGAGAACACTTAGTACATGATGCAATCATTCCAATATGCAATGACACATTCATGTACCCTTCCCCCTCCGGAGTGCCGGACATTCCGGGACCTTCTAGAATGTTCCTGATGAAAACACCGGAACCATTCCCCAACTCCGAAACGGGACTTTCCTTATATGAATCTTATTCTCCGGACCATTCCGGATCTCCTCGTGATATCCCGGATCCCATCCGAGACTCCGAACAACATTCGGTCTCTTTCTCATAATACCATAACTACTCAAACAACGTCGAATCCTTAAGTGTGTCTCCCTACGGTTCGTGAATTATGCGGACATGATCGAGACACTTCTCCGAACAATAACCAATAGAGGAATCTGGAAATTCATATGGCTCCCACATATTTCTACGATTACATTGCGATCGAATGAACCACTTACATACGATACCAATTTCCCTTTGTCTCACGATATGTTACTCATCCGAGGTTATGATCGTCGGTATCTCTGCATACCTAGTTCAACCTCGTTACTGATAAGTACTCTTTTCTCGTTCCCGTGATATGTGATCCCTTGTGACCCAGTCACATGCTTGCAAGCTAATTGGATGACATTTCACCGAGAGGGCCCAGAGAATATCTATCCGTCATATGGATGGACAAATCCCACTCTTGATCCATGTGTTTCAACCAATACCTTCCGAACACTCAATGCCACCTTTATAGCCACCCTGTTACGGTGTGGTGTTTGATGATATCAAAGCATCCATCTGGTAAAGGTGATATGCATGATCTCATGGTCGAAGGAATTAGATAACTATGTATCAGAAAGCATATAGCAATTGAACTATTGAAATGACTTGATCTTTATGCTACGCTTATCTATAGGAGTATGTCCACCATATCATTCTCCTAACGATATGATCTTGTTGTTAATAACATCTCAATGTTCATGATAGGGAAACCACAATCATCTATTAACCAACAAGCTAGTATTATATAGAGGCTTTACTAGGGACTTCAAATTAAGTTTACAAATCACACAAGTATTAATGTTTCCTTGTTAATACTATTATAGCAATGAATGCAAACATTTATCATAAACACAAAGATATAATAATAACTACATTTATTATTGCCTCTAGGGCATATCTCCAACAGTCTCCCACTTGCACTAGAGTCATCTAATCTAGATTACATGGTAATATACCGAACACCCATGGCAGTTTGGTGTTGGTCATGTTTTGCCCTCGGGAGAGGTTTAGTCAATGGATCCGCCACATTCAGATCTGTGTGTACTTTGCAAATCTTTATATCCCCATCCTGGATATGTTCTCGAATAGCATGAAAACGTAGCTTGATGTGCTTCAGCTTCTTGTGTGACCTTGGTTCTTGCGCATTGGCTATGGCGCCCATGTTATCACAGTAGATAGACATTGGGTCCAGCGCACTAGGAACCACACCCAGCTCTGTAATGAACTCTTTCATCCATATCGCTTCTTGTGAAGCCTCCGAAGCAGCCATGTATTCCGATTCAGTTGAAGATCTCGCCACAACGCTTTGCTTTGCACTCCTCCAGCTAACTGCTGCACCATTCAAAATAAATACGTATCCAGATTGTGATTTAGAATCATCCGGATCGGTGTTCCAACTAGCATCGGTGTAACCATTAACAACGAGCTGTTCATTACCTCCATAAGAAAGAACCATATCCTTAGTTCTTCTCAAGTACTTAAGGATGTTTTTGACCGCTGTCCAATGATCCACTCCTGGATCACTTTGATATCTGCTAGTTAAACTAACAGCATATGCAATGTCGGGTCTAGTACATAGCATGGCATACATTAGAGATCCTATGGCTGAGGCATAGGGAGTCTTACTCATCCTTTCTCTATCTTCTGCCGATGTCGGACTTTGAGTTTTACTCAAGGTCGTATTGGGCAACATGGGCAAGAACCCTTTCTTGCTTTCTTCCATTCCAAACTTCTTTAGAACTTTGTCCAAATATGTACTCTGTGACAATGATATTTGGCGTTTCGATCTATCTCTATAAATCTTTATGCCTAATATGTAAGCTGCTTCGCCAAGATCCTTCATTGAAAAACTATTATTCAAATATTCTTTGACACTATTAAGAAGGTCTACATCATTCCCAATCAACAATATGTCATCCACATACAGTATTAAGAATGCTACAGAGCTCCCACTCACTTTCTTGTAAATACAAGCTTCTCCATAAGTTTGTATAAAACCAAAACTTTTGATTACTTTATCAAAACGTTGATTCCAACTTCGGGATGCTTGCTTCAATCCATAGATGGACCGTTGAAGTTTGCATACCTTGTTAGCATCTTTAGGATTGACAAAACCTTTGGGTTGCATCATATACAACTCTTCATCAATGTCTCCATTGAGGAATGCTGTTTTGACATCCATCTGCCATATCTCATAATCATAATATGCAGCGATTGCTAACATAATCCTCACAGACTTTAGCTTCGCTACCGGTGAGAAAGTCTCATCGTAGTCAACTCCTTGAATTTGTCGAAACCCTTTTGCGACAAGTCGAGCTTTATAGACAGTAACATTACCATCAGCATCTGTTTTCTTCTTGAAAATCCATTTGTTCTCGACCGCCTTTCGGCCATCCGGTAAGTCCATCAAAGTCCATACTTGATTTTCGTACATGGATCCAATCTCGGATTTCATGGCTTCTTGCCATTTATTGGAATCTGGGCTCATCATCGCTTCCTCATATGTCTCGGGGTCATCGGTGTTGTCCACCAACATGACATTCATAACGGAATCATACCAATCTGGAGTGGTACGAGTTCTCGTTGACCTCCGAGGCTCTGTAGCAACTTCGACCGAAGTTTCATGATCATCATCATTAGCTTCCTCTCTAATTTGTGCAGGCATCACAGGAACTTCTTCCGGCGCTGCGCTACTCGCAATTTCGAGAGAAGGTTCGACAACCTCGTCGAGTTCTACTTTCCTTCCAGTCACTTCTTTCGAGAGAAATTCCTTCTCTAGAAAGGATCCATTCTTGGCAACGAAGATTTTGCCTTCGGATCTATGATAGAAGGTATACCCAATAGTTTCCTTCGGGTATCCTATGAAGACGCATTTCTCCGCTTTGGGTTCAAGCTTGTCCGGCTGTAACTTCTTTACATAGGCTTCGCATCCCCAAACTTTAAGGAACGACAATTTAGGTTTCTTCCCAAACCATAATTCATACGGTGTCGTTTCAACGGATTTAGACGGTGCCCTATTTAAAGTGAATGCGGATGTTTCTAATGCATAACCCCAAAATGATAGCGGTAAATCTGTAAGTGACATCATAGAACGAACCATATCTAAGAGAGTTCGATTACGACGTTCAGACACACCATTACGCTGTGGTGTTCCCGGCGGTGTCAACTGCGAAAGTATTCCGCATTTCTTCAAATGCTCGCCAAACTCGTAACTTAGATATTCACCTCCACGATCAGAACGTAGAAATTTAATCTTCTTGTTACGTTGATTCTCTACCTCACTTTGAAATTCCTTAAACTTCTCGAAAGTTTCGGACTTATGTTTCATGAAATAGATATACCCATATCTACTCAAGTCATCCGTGAAGGTAAGAACATAACGATAACCACTGCGCGATGCTACACTCATTGGACCACACACATCGGTATGTATGATTTCCAATAAGTCCGTAGCTCGCTCCATCATACCAGAAAATGGAGTCTTAGTCATTTTACCCATCAGACATGCTTCGCATCTTTCAAGTGATTCAAAATCAAGTGATTCAAGAAGTCCATCGGAATGGAGTTTCTTCATACGTTTCACTCCGATGTGACCAAGACGACAGTGCCACATATAGGTCGAGTTATCGCTTGATTTCAATCGTTTAGCCTCAATGTTGTTGATATGTGTATTTCCACTATCGAGATTCAATAAGAATAGACCATCTATCAAAGGTGCATGTGCATAAAACATATTACTCATATAAATCGAACAACCATTATTCTCGGATTTAAACAAGTAACCGTCTCGCAATAAACAAGATCCCGATATAATGTTCATGCTCAACGCAGGCACCAAATAACAATTATTTAAGTATAAAACTAATCCCGATGGTAGATGAAGAGGTAGCGTGCCGACCGCGATCACATCAACCTTTGATCCGTTTCCCACGCGCATCGTCACCTCGTTCTTCGCTAGCTTTCGTTTATTCTGCAGCTCCTGTTTCGAGTTACAAATATGAGCAACCGAACCAGTATCAAATACCCAGGCACTACTACGAATACTAGTGAAATACACATCAATAACATGTATATCAGATATACCTTTCTTCTTGATGTTGCCGTTCTTCAAATCCGCCAAGTACTTTGGGCAATTCCGCTTCCAGTGACCTTCTCCCTTGCAGTAAAAGCACTCAGTATCAGGCTTGGGTCCAGCCTTGGTCTTCTTCATCGGTATGGTAACTTTCTTACCACCCTTCTTGAAGTGTCCCTTCTGCTTAGACTTGCCTTTCTTGAACTTGGTGGTCTTATTGACCATCAACACTTGGTGCTCTTTCTTGATCTCCACTTCTGCAGATTTTAACATAGCAAATAGTTCTGGCAACTCTTTGTTCATGTTCTGCATGTTGTAGTTCATCACAAAGTTCTTGTAACTTGGTGGTAGTGATTGGAGGATGCGGTAAACCCCCAAAGTATTAGGAATCACTATACCCAAGCTTTGAAGTTTATTTGCGTGCCCAGACATCTTAAGCACATGCTCACTGACGGAGCTTCCTTCTTCCATCTTGCAGTTAAAGAACTTTTCAGAAGCTTCATAACTTTCAATTGCCGCATGAGTCTCAAAAATTAATTTGAGATCCTCGACAATATCATATGGGTCTGACTCTTCAAACCTTTTCTGAAGCTCCGATTCTAAACCATACAAGATAGCACACTGAACTATGGAGTACTGATTCTTCCGAGCGAGGTAAACATTCTTTACTTCATCGGTAGCATCAGCTGCAGGTGGGTCACCTAGCGGTGCATCCAGCACATAGGTCAAATTACCAGCTGTGAGGACAATCCTCAAATTGCGGAACCAATCCGCGAAGTTGCTTCCATTGTTTTTCAACTTTTCTTTCTCTAGGAACGCATTAAAATTGATGGTAGGGGCTGCCATTGATCTACAACATATTTGCAATAGTTTAGACTAAGTTTATGACAAATTGAGTTCAAATTAATTAATGAAATTAAACTAGGTGAACTCCCACTCAAAACAACATCCCTCACATTGTTTTAGTGATCACACGAACCAAATCCACTACATCAACACCGATCATCACGAGAGTTGATATAGTTTCAATGGCGAACAATCGACATGTTCATCATATCTGCTATATGATTCATGCTTTACCTTTCGGCGATCCGTGTTCCTGAGGCCATGTCTGTACATGCTAGGCTCGTCAAGATCAAACCTTAGCTACCGCATAAGCAAATCTGGCTTGCTTACGTTGTATTCACCCGTGGAATCAAAGACACCCGATCATCACGTGGTGCTTCGAAGCAACAAGCTTTAGCAACGGTGCTAACTAAGGGCGAACACTTTAGAACTTGAAATTTATGTGCATGAGGGATCATCTTATAATGCTACCGTCGTCTACTAAGCAATACAAGATGCATAAAGGATTAACATCACATGCAATTCATAATATGTGATATGATATGGCCTTTCTTCTTTGTGCTTCCGATCTCCATCTTCAAGCACGAACATGATCTCCATCATCACCGGCATAGCATCAAGGTCAATGACGCTTCTTCATGGTTGTCGTCCACCAGCTTCAACTATTACAACTATTTTGAATAGACACGCAGGTCTCAACAGAAATTAAAGACAACCATATGGCTCCTGCCGGTTGCCAACTTACAATAAGGAACATTGCATACATCAAATATAATCACAATCATGGCCATATCACATCACTGCACACCCCTGCAAAACAAAGTTAGACGCTTCTACTTTCTTTGCATATTTTACGTGGTTTGGGGCTTTCCATAAGTGTCGTTCTAACCTACGAACAAGAACCACAACATTGATACTAGCATTGTTTATTACCCGTTGTAAATTGGATCTTTACTATGCTAGGAGAAACAGGCACCCGCAAAGCCACTTATGCAATACAAGTTGCATGTCAAGCGTGGAGCAAGTCTCATGAACGATGTCATGTAAGGTTAGCCCGGGCCGCTTCATCCCAACATACCGCAAGATGCAAAGTACACGCAAAGCAATCTACAATAAAAGCATCAACGCCCACAATGACCATTGTGTTCTACTCGTGCAACAGATCTACATATAGACACGGCTCTGATACCACTGTAGGGTTTCGTAGCATGGAAAACAAAAAATTTCTATCGCATACAAACAAACAAGCCAAGATCTATCTACTAGATTGTAGCAACGAGTCGATGGAATAACTCACCCTCGAAGATTCCAAAGTGTTTAACGAGAGCAGATTCTCGTGGGTGATGTAGTCGTACTCTTTCCGATCTCAAGATCGCGTAGACGATCCTTCCAGCGCCATGTTCCGGCAGCGCTCCCGCAGTCGGTCACACGTTCGGTACTCGACGAAGACCTTCCTCTCCCTTGTTCCAGCAGGCAGCGGAGGTTGTAGCACTCTCCTCGTGATTCCGGCAGCACAACGGCGTGGTACCGGAAGTAGAGGGGAGATCCCGCAGGGCTTCGCCTTAAGCCGGTGCGAGTATGGTGGAGCTTATGAGAGAGGCTATTAGTGGTCTAGTAATTAGACACACCAATTAGAGGGCTCTAAACCAATTAGAAGGCTCTAAACCGCTGGCTAAAGCAATTAGAAGCTCTAAACCAAAACGGCTCTAAACCGGAGATTAGAGGATAGGAACTTGTGTGTCTAGAGGAGGAGGCCCTGCCCCTCCTCTTATAGGTGGGAGGGCCGGCGGCCAAGGGGAGGGAGTGGAGTCCCTCCCCAACTCGGCCTTGGGAGGTGCGCCGGCTTGGAGAGGAGGGACTCCTCCCCCAAGTCGGTTTCAACCTTCTCCTCTTTTCCTCTTTCCGAAAACTGGCAGTTTGACTTTTCAAACTAGCCGTTTGACTTTTCAAATTAGGATTTGAATTAACCCTTTATTTCGGACAGCGAGAACACTTAGTACATGATGCAATCATTCCAATATGCAATGACACATTCATGTACCCTTCCCCCTCCGGAGTGCCGGACATTCCGGGACCTTCTAGAATGTTCCTGATGAAAACACCGGAACCATTCCCCAACTCCGAAACGGGACTTTCCTTATATGAATCTTATTCTCCGGACCATTCCGGATCTCCTCGTGATATCCCGGATCCCATCCGAGACTCCGAACAACATTCGGTCTCTTTCTCATAATACCATAACTACTCAAACAACGTCGAATCCTTAAGTGTGTCTCCCTACGGTTCGTGAATTATGCGGACATGATCGAGACACTTCTCCGAACAATAACCAATAGAGGAATCTGGAAATTCATATGGCTCCCACATATTTCTACGATTACATTGCGATCGAATGAACCACTTACATACGATACCAATTTCCCTTTGTCTCACGATATGTTACTCATCCGAGGTTATGATCGTCGGTATCTCTGCATACCTAGTTCAACCTCGTTACTGATAAGTACTCTTTTCTCGTTCCCGTGATATGTGATCCCTTGTGACCCAGTCACATGCTTGCAAGCTAATTGGATGACATTTCACCGAGAGGGCCCAGAGAATATCTATCCGTCATATGGATGGATAAATCCCACTCTTGATCCATGTGTTTCAACCAATACCTTCCGAACACTCAATGCCACCTTTATAGCCACCCTGTTACAGTGTGGTGTTTGATGATATCAAAGCATCCATCTGGTAAAGGTGATATGCATGATCTCATGGTCGAAGGAATTAGATAACTATGTATCAGAAAGCATATAGCAATTGAACTATTGAAATGACTTGATCTTTATACTACGCTTATCTATAGGAGTATGTCCACCATATCATTCTCCTAACGATATGATCTTGTTGTTAATAACATCTCAATGTTCATGATAGGGAAACCACAATCATCTATTAACCAACAAGCTAGTATTATATAGAGGCTTTACTAGGGACTTCAAATTAAGTTTACAAATCACACAAGTATTAATGTTTCCTTGTTAATACTATTATAGCATGAATGCAAACATTTATCATAAACACAAAGATATAATAATAACTACATTTATTATTGCCTCTAGGGCATATCTCCAACAATTACACCAAAGTTACTGTTGGCTTACCCCAACGGCTAGTTTTGACTGCATCTGACGGTCCAACTTCGTCCATTCGACTCGCTGACCCGATCACTACAACAGTGACTGGACATTTCGCCGACCCGTTCGCCGAGCTACGACCCGATTGACCGCCATCATTGTGACTATAATAACTGGTTTTTTCCTTTATTCAGGAGTCCGCCGCCGATTTGACTGGGCGTCCGCATTGGACCCGCATACTCTGGCTACCAACGAACACCTGCGACCAATCAACGACGGCCTCGGGGACTACTGATGGGGATATGCCTACCGGGGTATACCCAGCAGGACGTTTCCGACCGGCCCAGGAACTAGCGAGTGGGCCTGCAGGACGGCGACTGGATCAAGGCCTGGCGTAGATTCAAGCGACTGGAAGCCGAAGGCCTAGGAGAGTAGATAGGCCCAGTCGAATTAGGTTAAATGATTGCTGAGACCTTAACTGATTCGGTTGAGATATGTAAACCCTAGGGGGTGAGTCTATATAAACCTCCCTAGAGGGCGTGTAGAGGATACGTTCCATCATCCACCCAAGCGAATCGTGTTGGAGATATGCCCTAGAGGAAATAATAAATATAGTTATTATTATATCTTTATGTTTATGATAAATGTTTACATTCATGCTATAATAGTATTAACAAGGAAACATTAATACTTGTGTGATTTGTAAACTAAAATAGAGTCCCTAGTAAAGCCTCTTTATAAATACTAATACTTGTGTGATTTGTAAACTAAAATAGAGTCCCTAGTAAAGCCTCTTTATAAATACTAGCTTGTTGTTTAATAAATGATTGTGGTTTCCCTATCATGAACATTGAGATGTTATTAACAACAAGATCATATCGTTAGGAGAATGATATGGTGGACATACTCCTATAGATAAGCGTAGAATAAAGATCAAGTCATTTTAATAGTTCAATTGCTATATGCTTTCTCATACATAGTAACCTAATTCCTTCGACCATGAGATCATGCATATCACCTTCACCGGAAGGATGCTTTGATGACATCAAACACCACACTGTAACTGGGTGGCTATAAAGGTGGCATTGAGTGTTCAGAAAGTATTGGTTGAGACACATGGATCAAGAGTGGGATTTTTCCATCCATATGACGGATAGATATACTCTGGGCCCTCTCGGTGGAATGTCATCCAATTAGCTTGCAAGAATGTGACTGGCTCACAAGGGATCACATATCACGGGAACGAGAAAAGAGTACTTATCAGTAACGAGGTTGAACTAGGTATGTAGAGATACCGACGATCATAACCTCGAATAAGTAAACTATCGTGATACAAAGGGAAATTGGTATCGTATGTAAGTGGTTCAATCGATCGCAAAGTAATCGTAGAAATATGTGGGAGCCATATGAATTTCTAGATTCCTCTATTGGTTATTGTTCGGAGAAGTGTCTCGATCATGTCCGCATAATTCACGAACCGTAGGGAGACACACTTAAGGATTCGACGTTGTTTGAGTAGTTATGGAATGATGAGTAAGAGACTGAATGTTGTTTAGAGTCTCGGATGGGATCCGGGATATCACGAGGAGATCCGGAATGGTCCGGAGTATAAGATTCATATAAGGAAAGTCCTGTTTCGGGGTTGGAGAATGGTTCCGGTGTTTTCATCGGGAATATTCTAGAAGGTTCCAGAATGTCCGGCACTCCGGAGGGGAAGGGTACATGAATGTGTCATAACAAGTTGGAATGATTTCATCATGTACTAGGTGTCATCGCTGAACAAAATAAAGGGTTTAATCAAATCCTAGTTTGAAAAGTCAAACGCCAATTTGAAAAGTCAAACGGTTATTTTGTGAGGTGGAGGGAGAGTAGGAAACCTACTTGGGGAGGAGTTCCCTCCCTCCACCGCCGGCCCACTTGGAGACCGAGTTGGGGAGGGACTCCCCTCCCCTTGGCGCGCCCCCTCCACCTATATAAGGAGGGGCAGGGCTGCCCCTCCAAGCACACAACACCACGCCCCGCAAACCCTAATCCTAGCCGCCGGCGCCGCCACCTCCTGCTGCTGCCGCAAACCCTAGCCGCCGGCCTTGCTCCTCCTTGGTGCGTCTAAACCCTAGATCACCGAGGCTCTCTCTCATAGTCCACCATACTCGCTCCGGCTTAAGGCGAAGCCCTGCGAGATCTCCCCTCTACTTCCGGTACCACGCCGTTGTGCTGCCGGAATCGCGAGGAGAGTGCTACAACCTCCGCTGCCTGCTGGAACAAGGGAGAGGAAGGTCTTCGTCGAGTACCGAACGTGTGACTGACTGCGGAAGCACTGCTGGAACGCAGCGCCGGAAGGATCGTCTACGCGATCTTGAGATCGGCAAGAGTACGACTACATCACCCACGAGAATCCACTATCGTTAAACACTTTGGAATCTTCGAGGGTGAGTTATTCCATCGACTCGTTGCTACAATCCAGTAGATAGATCTTGGCTTGTTTGTTTGTATGCGGTAGAAAATTTTTGTTTTCCATGCTACGAACCCCTACAACTCGCCGCCTAGCCGTCGAGCTCGCCCCATTGTACCTCCATCATAATACAATCTAGCAGGAGTAGGTCTTTACCCTCCGGGGGCCGAACCTGGGTAAAACCCTGTGTCTCCGCCCTCATCTCGCACCACAGATGGCTGGCCGCCCTTGCCCTATGTTCTACTACTCGCTGCCGATTGCAGCATCTGCCATGGTCATTCCCACGACACATCTCTCTTAATAACTTTCAGTAGCAACATGAACAAAATTAATAATATAACTATCACATAAAACATTTTTATCATGAGCCATATGCATAAAATAATTATTACTCTCCACATAAGTATAGTCATTCTTATTAATTGTAATGGGAGCAAATTCAACAAAATATCTATCATTATTATTCTCATCACCATAATCATCAAATATAGGAGGCATATTGTAATCACAATTGATTTTATCCTCAATAGTAGGTGGACTGAAAATATCATATTCATCATTGTAATCATCATAAATTGGAGGTTTGGTATCATCATAAGCAATAGAATAGCTATCTCCCAAAGCTGGGGAACTAAAAAGATCATTTTCATAAAAACTAGCTTCCCCAAGCTTAGACATTTCCATAGCATTAGCAATAATAGTGTCCAAAGAATTCATACTAATAACATTGCTATTAGCATGCAAATAAAGTTCCACAGGTTTTTTAATTTTCTCTTCAAACACTTCATGTCCTAACTCAAGATAAATACTATAGAGCTCTCTAATTTTGTTGTTGTTTTCCATTAAGTCTAACTAGTGAAAACAAGAAACAAAAAGACAAAATTGCAGAATCTAAAGGAAATAACTTCGAGAACTCACACCATAGGATGTGAGTACCTTTTACCTTACCTCCCAGCAACGGCTCCAGAAAATAGCTTGATGTCTACGCACTTCTATTCTTGTAGATAGTTGTTGGGCCTCCAAGTGCATAGGTTTGTAGAACAGCAGCAAGTTTCTCTTAAGTGGATTACCAAAGATTTATCGAACTTAGAGAGGAAGTGGTCAAAGGTATTCCCTCTCAAGCAACCCTGCAATCAAGATACAAGGAGTCTCTTGTGTCCCCAACACACCCAATACACTTGTCAGGTGTATAGGTGCACTAGTTCGACAAAGAGATAGTGAAATACAAGTGGTAATGGTGCCAGAAAATAGCTTCTGACTTGTTGTTGACGTGGGGTAACGTGTGTGAGTGCCAGAAAATAGCTTGACGGTGAGGTAAAGACTAAAGGAAAAAGAATGGAAGCAAGCAAACATGCAACAGATCTAGTAGCAAATGGTGTTTCAATGCTTAGAAACAAGGCCTAGGGATCATACTTTCACTAGTGAACACTCTCTCATATAAATATCCTCTCTTCATGATACTATCCTGAACTACTCTCCGGTTGGATACTCTAAGCCACGGTAGGGCCTTCCCCAATCTAGATAACCCCACACTTTCACCTTGAGCGCTAGATGTTTCCAACAAACACCATAATTTCATAGAGACAACCAACTCAAAATATAAATCATGAATATATATATGTAACCTAGATTAAGTGCCACAGACGGCGTGCATGCTGTCACTTTCACACACATGGGGAAAATCATAGATCTATTAAAGCACGATGAGTATTTATGTAAACTCTAGCCTAAGTGCCACCATGGCGTGCACGCTGTCACTTTCACACACATGGGGAGAGCAAAGATCTAATGAAGCACTTGAGTAGAAAGGTAGATCTACTTGATTACAAAGCTCATGACCACAAGATCATGCATAGAGAGAGAGATGAACACATAGCTATTGGTAGAGCCCTTAGCCTCGAAGGAGAACTACTCCCTCCTCATCATGGGAATCAGCAACGGTGATGCAGATGGTGGTGGAGATCGATGGAGAAGGCTCCGGGGGCACTTCCCCGTCCTGGCAGGGTGCCGGAACAGAGACTTTCTATCCCCCTAATCTCCCCTTCGATGGCGGCGGCGCAGCAGAACTTTTTCTGGAAGTATGATGGATTATTTAGGGTTTTCTCCCCAGGGGTTTCTTATAGGCGAAGGAGGCAAGGTAGGTGGGGGGCAGGGGGCCCACACCCCCTGTAGGCGCCACTAGGTCTTGCCCGTGCCTGGGGGGGTGCAAACACCCTGGTGCCCTACTCCGTCTCTGCTTCATGGTTCCGTGTTGGTCTGGGAAAAATAATGACTTTGGCTTTTGTCCCGTCCAATTCCAAGAATATTGATTTTCTGCCTTTCTGAAACCAAAAACAGAAGAAAACAGGCAACTGGTACTATGGCAACTTGTTAATAGGTTAGTACCATAAAGTGTAAAAATAACTCAAAGTGTAGACAAAGCAAAGAAAAGTAGATACTAAACAAGCATGGAACATCAAAAATTATAGATACGTTTCTGACGTATCACTTGGCCATGCCCAGGGGGGTCTGGCCGCCCTGTGGCGCCTCTCCGTCTCCCCTCTGGACTTCGTGTCACCCACGGTAAAAATATTGAATTTGGCTTTTGTCCCGTCCAATTCCGAGAATATTGATTTTCTGCCTTTCTGGAACCAAAAACAGAAGAAAATAGGCAACTGACACTGTGGAAACTTGTTAATACATTAGTTCCAGAAAACATATAAAAACACCTCAAAGTGTAGACAAAGCAAAGCAAAGTAGATACTAAACAAACATGGAACATCAAAAATTATAGATACGTTTCCGACGTATCAAGCATCCCCAAGCTTAACTCCTGCTCGTCCTCGAGTAGGTAAGTGATAAAATAATAATTTTTTAGGTGACATGCACCTTCACAATAAATATCAAACCATTTGCAAGCCTTGAAAGCTAGGATCAAAGAACTTTAAACATGCGCATGAAAGATGGAGTTCTAACAATAAGACAAAGTAACTATGCATGCAACATGAAAGGCTACAAACAAAGATCATGAATAACATGCATTGAAAAACGTTTGTTTGTTTCACATGGCATAGTGGCAATCAGCTTGTCCCTCATAGAGTAGCAAATAGATGCATAGAACACCTTCAAAGTTCATAAGAGTGACTAGATACAGATAGCACAAGAACAAGTAATATCACAATATGCATCAATCAATAAGTTTTGGGACACTGCACATAGAACTAAGAATGGCAACTATGCTCTCTTAATGGTGCCTAAAGGTAGAAGGTGGAGACTCAACATAATAGTGGAAGAAAGGCCCTTCATAAAGGGAAGCAGGGATTTCAAGTTTCAAAAAGAGCTTCCATAAATTATGGTACTTGTTAGCTTTCAGCCCTCATTGCCCCTATCATAAGCATCTTGAAGTGATTGAGGTTAAAGTGAACAAACTATGGAGTATATGATTGACAAAGTATAAGCTGGCAATCTCAAGTTCCTTGAATATGAGGGCCACACCTCATGCTACTCAACTTCAGTCACCTGTAAGTTCTTGTCATAGTAAGTACATGCGTATCATAGAGAACCGCCAACAGGGTACCCCTTGCACATGGTACAGGATCTATCCCATAACCAAAATGATAAGGCAAGCAGACAATGAGCATCTCAGCGATCGTTTTATTTACTATATGCATAGCTTTTTATTGAGGATGCTTTACAGATAGCTCACTATGGTGATGTTGTAAGTTTCCACCATGATTAGGCATGGCTTAGGCTAGCGGCCCAGGTGTTTCTCTAATACAAAATACATAACTCCATGGACTTACAAGCTCCCTCTTTATTTCACACCGGTGACATCCATAGACAAAAGAGCATGATAACAACTGTGTACAAACTACAAGTGCAATGTTGAAAACGTTCCCCATGGCAGCATGGTTCTGCTAATTCCAACGTATAAGTGCAAGCATATACAACATAGACGACACAATGGTTCAAGTTTATTAGGGGCAAAGAATATAAAGTGTGCCATCAAGTTTGTGAGGGATTTAATCACTAAGTTTTCACATAACAAAATAGTTTTTAATTGGAAGATAGCTGAAAACAAGAATATACTTGGAATGGTGTAACACACCATGCATAGGAATTTATAGTGGACACTTTGGAATAACTTGGTTTCTTGGGAGTTGGAAGCATGAGTAGAGCTTACTCATACAAATGGAGGCTAGCAAAAGACTGGGAGCAACCAACTAAGAGAGCAATAATTGCCATAATCATTGAGAGCGACAAAACATTACTAATCAAAGCATAGAGTGATACTACAAGTCAAGAACTAAATGATCATAGAGGCTATGGTGACTTGTTCATAGTCATAACATGGTGTGAGCATGTGCCAAGTCAACCAACCAAAGCATCAAGGGAGAATACCACAATACTATGCTTTTATATGCTAAAACAACGCATGATTCTTTCAAGGCACACTAAGCAATCCCAATGACTTGGAACAAGACATGCTATAGAAATAATCACTAAGCATAAGGTCAAAACAACACCTAGCATGGCATGCTAAAGTCTAAGTCACAGTCAATGCAAGCTCCTCTTGCACTTCAAAGCAAGAACTTTCTACTCCTTTTCAACACCAATTGACTTATTTGAAACAACACAGCGAGAACAGGGGTCCAAACTACTTTATTCAAGAAAACTAAACAAATTAAGCAAAGAAAACAAAAACTAAGACGCTCCAAGAACAACACAACAGTGCATGAAACAATAAAAATGAAGTGTCTAGACAGACCTGAGATTTTTATTGATGAAGAAGGGGATGCCTTGGGCATCCCCAAGCTTTCACACTTGTACCTCTTGGATATTTCTTGGGGTTACACCATGGTGGCATCCCCAAGCTTGAGCTTTTGTCCATTCTTCATCTCATTACATCATTCTCTCTCTACACCTGAAATTTTTCCTTCATACAAAACTTCACACAATCTTCATTAGCAACATTAGTTTATTTCAAAGATAATAGACCTTTGGTCTAAGCTTTGGAACAGCAAGACTTTTCACTAAAAACACAAGCTACTGAAGCAACTTCCGTTAAAAAGCTCAATTCCACAAAAGAGAACTCAAAAAGAAATCAATAAGAAGCAAATGCAAATAATGATAGAAATCTATCAAAACAGACCAGCATGTAGAAACCGATTTTTTCGAAAATCTTATGTTGCTCAAATCAAAAAGTGTTGAACTAATGAAAGTTATCGAACATACTGGGGGTTTATTCGTAAATTTTCAGCTCAATCCGAGTTACAGATACTCCTCATGAATTTTTATGGTGAAGGACAGAAATCTGTTTCGGGACAACAACTCTCCAAATCTTACTTCCATCTCGTTAGAGGTCATTCTCGGCACAAAAAGCAAACAAAAAGGATAAGGAGAGGTCATTACTGAAGTAATAAATTCCAAGACTCAAGGAAACTCTTGGGTTATCTTCCAACAAGTACTTTTCTTTAACGCATTTAAGTTAGGCACAAGAAGCAAGAAAATCAAGTATTTTCAAATGAGGAAGCATTAACATCAAACCTTGCTTTCAAAGGAGGAGCAAAAAGCAACTTCTCTCTCTTCACATGGAAGTGTTCAATTCCTTTCTTGAATGGAAAATGATATTTAATGGTGCCTTCTTTCATATCAATGGTGGCGCCAACAGTTCTAAGAAAGGGTCTTCCCAAAGTAATAGGACAAGAAGCATTGTATTCAACATCCAAAACATAGAAATCCACAGGGACATAAGCATTGTTAACCATAATGAGAACATCATTAATATTTCCCATGAGTTTCTTCTTAGCATTATCATTAAGTGGGACATCCAAATAACAATCTTCCAAAGGTGGTAAATCAAGCATTTCATAAATCTTCCTAGGCATAATAGAGACACTAGAACCAAGATCACATGAAGCTTTGAGATCAAAGTCATTCACTTGCATATTAATGATGGGTTCCCAACTATCTTCTACTTTCCTAGGAATAGAAGCTTTGTGTTTTAACTTCTCTTCCTTAATCTTAACAAGAGCATCTATAATGTGTTTGGTGAAAGCAACATGCATATCACTAGCATCAGGACTTCTAGCAAGCTTTTGCAAGAACATAATCACTTCAGAAATATTGCAACCATCTATATCAAAATCAAACTTAGCATCACTAGCAGTAGACTCAATAGGCTTAGGCATTGTAGGAGGGGGGATATGGACTTCTTGTGGTTTAGTGGTGATGGTGCACACACTATTGTTTCTATCAATTTCAGCTTCCCTTTCCCACTTAGCATGAAGTTGGGCTAGCATTCTAACCATTTTATCAATAGTAACTTGTATGGCATGAGTAGCAGCAAAGGTACTTTCCATGGTTTTAGGTTTAGCAGCCATTTTATTAATCAAGGAGGACTATGCTTCAGACAAAGAGGATATATTTTTCTCAGCACTCAAATTTTTTGACTGTAAACTAGGAATTTCTCTATTCATATTCTCAAGCTGATGACTAATGTTCTTCAAGATAATAGATTGTTCCTCCATAGTTTTAGTGAAAATCTTATTTTGCTCATATTGCATCTGCATAAAATTCTTAGTGGATCTCTCTACTTCTAGAATCCTTTCTTCACTAGGCATTCCAGATCTACCATGATAAGAACTTCCACTAGGAGGATAAGGCCTATAGTTGTTACCACCAAAATTATTCCTATAAGCATTGTTGTTGAAATTGTTGTTTCTAATGAAGTTCACATCAACTTGCTCTTCTTGAGCAACTAAAGAGGCTAACAGAGCACTATTAGGATCTAAAGGAGCTTTCCCATTAACAAGCATAGTCATAATAACATCAATCTTATCACTTAAAGAGGAGGTTTCCTCAACAGAATTTAACTTCTTACCATGTGGAGCTCTTTCAGTGTGCCATTCAGAGTAGTTAACCATCATATTATCAAGGAGTCTTGTTGTAGCACCCAAAGTGATGCCCCCATAAAGGTACCTTCAGCAGCTGAATCCAACAGGTTTCTAGAAGAGAAGTTCAAACCTGCATAAAAAGTCTGGATAATCATCCAAGCATTGAGTCCATGAGTGGGAAAATTCTTAACCAAAGATTTCATTCTTTCCCAAGCTTGAGCAACATGTTCATTATCAAGTTGTTCAAATTTCATAATGTCACTTCTCATAGATATAATCTTAGCAGGAGGATAGTACTTTCCAATAAAAGCATCTTTGCACTTAGTCCAAGAATCAATACTATTTCTAGGCAAAGATAGCAACCATTCTTTAGCTTTTCCTATCAAGGAGAAAGGAAACAACTTGATCTTAATAATATCTCCATCTACATCCTTATACTTTTGCATCTCACAAAGTTCAACAAAGCTATTAAGATGGGCAGTAGCATCATCAGAACTAGCACCAAAAAATTGGTCTCTCATCACAGGATTCAACAAAGTAGGCTTAATTTCATAAAAGGTATCAGGAGCAGGTGGAGAAATAGGAGTGGTAAGGAAATAATTGTTGTTTGTGCTAGTGAAATCACACAACTTGGTGTTCTCAGCAGAGTTCATTTTGGCAAAGGTGGGCAAGCCAAAAACAGCAACAGCAGCTAGAGCAGGAACTAATTTTTGTGTGTTTTTGAATAGAGAAAGCAAACCAAACTAAACTATTTTTTTGGAGTTTTTGATAAAAAGAGGCAAACAAAACCAAACAAAAGAAACTAAGCAAACTAAAAACAAAGTAAAGAGAAAGGAAGTGGAGGACTCCCCTAAGAGCAAGGTGTGAAGCAGCACAATAGCAAGTATTCTCTCAGTAAGAAACCGAGGTTATCAAACCAGTAGGAGGAAGGAAACGTCACACAGGTGTTGCAAGCAACGTGGAAACCTGCACAACACAAACTCAAGACTTTGCCCCAACAAATAGTGAGGTTGTCAATCTCACCGGTTGCTGTAACAAAGGATTAAATGTATGGTGTGGAAGGTGATGATGGTTTGCAGCAAGTAAACAGTAACAGTGGAAGATGTATCAATGGTAAAGATTGGACCGAGGTCCATAGTTCACTAGAGGGGCTCTCCTTAGATAAACAACATGGCATGAAGGGTAAACAAATTACAGCAGGGCAATTTACATGAACTGAGCAAGGCAAAACAATGCAATACTAGACAAAAAGATTCTATGAGATTCGATCGGGCAATACAACAAGATACATAGATCGCCATCCAAATACATCTATGACTAGTAATCCACCTTCAGGTTATCATCCGAACCCCCTCCAGTATTAAGTTGCAAGCAACAGACAACTGCTTTAAGCAAAGTGTGTAAGGTAAATAATCCACGTGTTCCATGAACAAGAGACCGTTGTTTTCTCCCTAGTGGCAACAACACATCTACAACCGAAGAGATTTCTGTCACTTCCCTTGGAAACTAGAGGCATGAATCCACTATCGAGCATAAATACCCCCTCTTGGAGTCACTAGCAACTACTTGGCCAAGATAGATACTAACAACAGAGATCATGCAAGATCACAAACAACACAGACATGATAGTATCAAATAGACAAAACCATTAATCAATCTGACATAGTAATCTCAGTATCCATCGGATCCCCGCAAACACAACATGCATGATTACAAATAGATTAGATCTTGATCATGAATGGAGCTCACAAGATCTATACATGAAAGCACAAGGAGGAGATACAACCATCTAGCTACTACATGGACCCGTAGTCCAAGGTGGAACTACTCACGCATCATATCGGAGAAGAAGGCCTCCGGGATGATCTCCCCTCCGGTAGGGTGCCGAAAAGAACTTCAGATCCCCCAATCTAGGGACGATGGTGGTGGCGTCTACAGACAGTTTCGTGGAGTTTTTGATCGGGTGCCTAGGGTTTATGCATCGGGGGCTTCTTATAGGCGAAGAGGCGAGGCAGGGGGTGTCCAGGGGCCCACACCCTTCCCAGGTGCAGGCCAGGCTTGGCCGCGCCCAGGGGGTCTGGCCGCCCTGTGGTTCATCTTCGTCTCCCCTATGGACTTCGTGTCGCCCACGGTAAAATATTGACTTTGGCTTTTGTCCCGTCCAATTCCGAGAATATTGATTTTCTGCCTTTCTGGAACCAAAAACAGAAGAAAACAGGCAACTAGCACTGTGGCAACTTGTTAATAGGTTAGTTCCAGATAAGATATAAAAACACCTCAAAGTGTAGACAAAGCAAAGCAAAGTAGATACTAAACAAGCATGGAACATCAAAAATTATAGATACGTTTCCGACGTATCAGAACCCAACCGCCTTCAGTACCCTCGCGCTCAAAGATTCTGGTACCTGAAGAATCCTCCATGCTTGGCGTGCTAAGAGTGCAAGGTTGAAAAGTTCAATGTCTCTAAATCCCAGCCCCCTGCAAATTTTGGCTGAGTCATTTTCTCCCACGAGACCCACACCGTCCTCCTCTGACCTTCTTTACAACCCCACCAAAATTTCCGAAGAAGGGAATTGATGTGCTTGCATAAGCCTCTTGGTAATTTAAAGCAGGACATAGAATAAGTTGGGACTGCTTGGGCTACTCACTTGATTAGAATCTCCTTCCCACCCACTGATAACAATTGCTCCAACCACCCAAGTACCTTCTTCCAAAATCGATCTCGAAGAAATTTGAAAGCCCCACCCTTGGATCGGCCAACATCTGATGGCATTCCAAGGTACTTCTCATTGAGGGTTTCTCTCTGCACCTCAAGCACCTCTTTTACCTCCTCACGGATAGTTGCAGGACATCCTTTACTAAAAAAGATAGAGGACTTGTCCATATTGATCTGTTGACCAGATGCATTACAATACATGTTCAACAAATTTTTGATCTCCAAAGCTCCCTCCTTACTTGCTTGAAAAAACAGCAGGCTATCATCTGCGAATAATAAGTGGTTCACTGTCGGAGCGATGGACGCCACTTTTAACCCCTGAAGTGTTGATGACTGATCTTTAACTTTCAAAAGGCACGATAGGCCCTCTGCTGCCAATAAAAACAAATAAGACGAGATTGGATCTCCCTGCCTGATCCTCCTTGAGGGAATGAACTCTTCCCGTGGTTCCCCATTAAACAACACCGAAAAAGATACTGTAGATACTAACCGCATAATAAGAGCTACCCAAGAGCTGTTGAAACCAAGCTTCAGCATAATCGCCTCCAAATAGCCCTACTCCACTCTGTCATATGCCTTCCTCATATCTATCTTGAGAGCACACAACCGGTATTTCTTCGCCTTATTACGCTTCATAAAATGCAAACACCCATAAGCAGTAATAATATTATCTGTTATAAGTCTGCCTGGAACAAAGACCGATTGCTCCTCTGAGATAATTTCAGGCAGGACCTTTTTGAGCCTATTCGCTGCCACCTTTGATGCAATTTTGTATATCACATTGCATAGACTGATGGGGCGAAACTGACCAAGCTCCTTAGGGCTCGCAATCTTCGGTATCAATACAATGAAGGTTTTATTCACCACTCCCGGATCTTCCTCTCCTGAAAGGACCCGTAAGACTGCCTTAGTTACCTCTTCCCCATACAACTCCCAATTCCTCTGAAAGAAGTGTGCTGGAAAACCGTCCGGACCTGGGGCTTTGGTAGGGTACATCTCGAAGAGGGCAGTTTTCACTTCCTTCATCTCAAATGGAGCATCCAACATATGGTTCATAGCTGAATCCACCCTTACATGGACCGTACCAAGCACCTCCTCCATCCCCTGGACACCTGACGTATACAGCTCTCTATAAATTTTCCTCGCCATTGTGCATAATTCTTCTTCTCTTGTTTCGACTGTCCCATCAGCCTTCAACAATTCGTCTATTTTGTTCTTCTTTTTTCTGTTGGATAGCACGCAAGTGAAAAAAACGAATGTTCTTGTCTCCTGCGGCGAGCCATTGAACCCTCACCGCTGACGCCACATTATTTCCTCCTGCTCTAGCAGCCCAACAAGCCTAGCTGCAATTTTCTATTCCCTTGGCGAGGGACCAGTACGTCTAGGATTACTTCTCAAATCGAATCTGAAATAATATATTGCCAAACAGTTCTCGTCTTCACCGATCAAGCTCTGTGGACAACGAGAATATTTTATACTGCAAGTCTGCTAAGGTATTACTTTCACCCCCGTGGTACTAAATGATCCGTCAAAACATGGTACCAGTACCGTGAAGCTGCTATTGGGCCAAGGCCGGAGATATCCGGCGGCATCGGCCCATGTTCGTGCGTATACTTTCCGAAAAAAGGAAAAAAAAAGTTACATCAGCCGCCACGCCGAGAAACAGAGCAGTCCCAAATGGCGCCTGCCTTTCTCCTCCTCTTCCTCCCTATCCTCGCCGCCGCGGCACCGACCGCCCACACGGCCCACCCACACGAGCCTCCGTCCTGCGCCGCCTTTGAGGCCGAGCCGGTGCCGGTGCCGGAGCGGCGGGAGACGCACGGCGGAGGGCGCATCCTGGACATCACCCACTACTACCGGGAGGACATGCCCTCCTGGGGTTCCGACGACGGGGTGGGCCAGTTCCTGTGGCTGCCCGCCTCCATGCGCAACGGCTCACTCGCCAACAACTCCGAGATGCGGATGCCCACCCACACAGGCACCCACGTCGACGCCCCCGGCCACGTCTTCCAGCACTACTTCGACGCCGGCTTCGACGTCGACACCCTCGACCTCGAACTCCTCAACGGTGGGTGAGGTCGCTCCCCTGCCCCGCCGCCTCTTTTCTACTTCACGCAGTAGCCACTACAGTACCAGTGAATCGATGGCAATTTGTTTTTGGAATGCTTCGACTCTCTTGCCAGAACCAGTGAAGGTGAAGCGCAAGCAGGGATTGAGATTCTAATTGTAAATACTACTAGTTTGATGTCCACGTATCCAATCGACATCGGGAATTAAATTTGGGACTGGAATTTTGTCTTGACTTTTGGGACTAGCTCGACTTGCAAAAGTGAGTCGGGCTGCACACTGAACATACCTTTATGCTGATAGAAAAGGCATTACAGCATACAGTGTGTACATTTGAATCATTACCGAGGTTACATATTCACTGGATAATATAAATTCAGGCAATTCGTTTGTATCATTCTAACAGCTGATTTTGCATTATTAGGTCCTGCATTGTTGATCGATGTTCCAAGGGATGAAAATATTACCGGTAATATTCCTACTGTTCGTTCCCATGGCTTACTTTGTTATTGTGCCAAAATGCTAGTGGCATTTGCTTAGCCCTAACTATTTGCATGATGTGGGTCATTATATTGGTCATTTGTGGTTGGCTAAGCCATGACACACCTTTTGTGGCCAATAAATTGGTGGCCACACCTTGCACAAGTTTTAGGAAAGGAAAGAGTCTATGATAGGTAACCTACGGCCAAGAAAATGGCAAGAGTCTATGATAGGTAACCTACGGCCAAGAAAATAGGGTAATGAGTCAAACAACCACAACTGAAAGTCAAACTTTTGTAACTAATGTTTAGCAAAGTTAGTGAACTGAACTTGCCTTGATATCTATTTAATTAGACTTGAAATCTACATTTTGCGTATTTCTTCACGACGAAACTACATATTGAATTGATCTATCATTGCAGCTAAAACAATGGAATCTCTACATATTCCTAAAGGAGTCCAGCGTGTACTTTTTAGAACATTAAACACTGACAGGTAATCTCCTTGTTTGTGGTAATCATGCTCACGTATTTCATATGGGAATATTCTCTCACCATAATCCGTTTGAGAGCACTTGGAGTTCGTTAACTGCCCCTTTATGTGCAATTTCCATGCCCATCTTTATCTATCTATGTCCGTCTCCTTTTTGCTTAATCATATTTACTTGGATTATACTATCCCTGAATAGTTTTCTCTACAAAATATCCTGTTATCATGTATTTTAACTATCTATGATGCAATTTCTTAAAGTAAAATACTGCACTAAGTGCTATACTGAACTGTAGAACGATATTTCATAAATATTGGAAAGTGAATTTAAATGAAACTGTAATCTTGCAGGCAGCTAATGTGGAAGAAAGAGTTTGACACAAGTTATGTGGGATTTATGAAGGATGGTGCCCAATGGTTGGTAGATAATACGGATATTAAGCTTGTTGGTAAGTTCCAACTAACTGTCATTCTCTTAGGAGGTCCTTCAGTGTATCTATTGACGAATATTTTATTTTGCTATATATGGATTTATGTTATGCTCATGTGCATGCCGATTGTTTGGGTCTGATCTGAACAGCAGTTGTTTCTTTTTGCACCTTTAGAAGTATGGGAAAAAGATTGGAAGTATGGGAAAAAGTCCAAAGTACAACTCTAAACGCCTAAGAGCTAGACACCCCTGATCGTAATATGAAGCTTTTGTGTTTTCTTCTGTCGATGCATCAAAGCATAAAGCTTCTGCATTCTCGAAACAAAAGATTAAAAGTCTGGGGTGTTTTTTGCGCACCCAATCTGCCACACACTATGCACCCTATCATACCATGGCGCCTGGACCATAATTTAGTTGCTCCTTCATCTCAACCCTTTTCTCCTTGTCCTGGAGTTCCAGCAAAACGTGGGGGCGGAGTCACACTATCACATCAATAGGGAGCTATAAAGGACTTCAACCCTGGCTGCCACCTTGCATCTTGAGGACAAGCTACTTGTCCGGGAGAGGTGTAGTGTTGTGGACGCTAGTACGATGGATGCGGCTGGCCGGATGGCAAGATCAGGTTGGTCGTATTGGAGCAGGAGAAGGCAAGAGTCCTTTAGGAAAGTGTAGGATTAGAAAAGAGTCCAATTGTATTAGGAAATTTCTAGATCTAAGCGTATTAGGAGAGGTCAAGGACCTAAACATCCATTATATAAGGATGGCATGTATACACGTTTGAGACAAGCAATAAACAATCAATCTAATGCATCCCTTGTTATTCTCTCTTCTCAACCTATGTCTACCCAACCCCTTGCAGACACATCTGGTTATCTTCTGCACGGTAGTTATCCTGTTGTGGATCTAAGTCCACAACAGTTTGGCTTTGTTATTGTGTAGTTATCCTCATTGGAAGTGATGCAACTTAATAATATTGAGAGTATGGGAGCTAGAATCTACAATCTTTAATAATATGTGGCGTTGTTATGTTTTGAAATTTTGCCTTAGATTGGGGTCTTTTCTCGAGTTCTTTCACTTGGTTTTGTATTTACGGGCAATACAAACTCCTCCACAGTTCTTTGATAGTACATTGGACAGCCTAAATAATTTGTCCCACAGTTTACAGGTACTCTTCTTTTTATACTTATCTCTTCTCTTGTATTGTTGGAAAAATATTTATTCCGTTCACTTGTGTTTGTCATGTTTCTGCAGGAATAGACTATTTGTCCGTTGCAGCTTTTGATGACTTGATCCCTTCACATTTAGTTCTTCTCAAAAGCCGGGTATGAAGATACTTCTTCGAGTAATCTTGTTTAGTTCACATTTACTTGACACTTTGCATTAGTTTTTCTATTTTCTTGTTCTACTTTCTATTTTTGCCCTGTATCTAGAACTTTATTTTCCATGTGTTTTCTGTAATCTGAACGTACTGTCTCCGATAGTAATTTTATAAGGATCTGGTGTTCATGCAGTAAAATAAATAAAGAAGTTTTAATCGTGTAGGATAATCCACACTTTTAGAGAAGCACTGTTTGCAAATCGTCACTGTCATGTCTGCTTAACAGATTGTCACATCAGAACAATCATTCACTTGCCGTGCCATATGTCCTCTAAGGCACTATACCTCGTTCTTTGCTACCATATTTGTATGATCTGCCATCCCAAACAAGGAGGCGACCCAGCGCACAAGCAAAACATGAGTGAAGCCTGTGAAAAGTAGGCCCCAACAAGTGGGGAAGGACACATGCCCCCTTGTAGATTTGTATATGTTAGGGCAGTGTTCATCTTCTCTCCCCTCAGTGCATTAAGCCTGTTAATATATTCCTGGTTGAGCTTTCAAACTTTTTGTTTAATGGCATATTTATTCCCTCGACTTCCCGTTAGCTGACTTTGTTCTGACAAATTTATAAAAGGCCAGTTAGAATGTTGCGACTAATGTTCTTTCATATGGCGTATTACTTCATGTTAGGTCATTGGTACTAGGTTACTAGCTCCGTACAGTTGACTTCACTGAATAAACCACCATATATCTAAATTTTTTCCTGCTCTGTGATTCCGTTCAGGACATCATTCTTGTCGAGGGTCTCAAACTGGAGAATGTCAAGCCTGGGCTATACTCATTGCATTGTCTGCCACTTCGGTTGCGTGGAGCCGAAGGTTCACCGATCAGATGCATCCTTATAAAGTGAAATTAAAACATTGTTATGTCTCTGGCCATATTTTAGTTTAGTGAAATGCAAGCAATTTGCCTTCTCGCTTGAAAAAAAATGCGAATATCTAGTCAATATCTGTTGGTTCCTTATGTTACAGTATGCTAAATGCTGAGCTGAGAGCACATTCCATTACTATCATCATGTACATATGCTGTGATATCTTGTACTGGTAAATGAGATCGACAAGCCATCATTTCTGTTAAATGCGAGACTCATGCTGTTCAAGCCATATTAATGTTTCTCCTTATGTATAACTCTTTGATTACAACAAACAAATATTGTGCGCCAAATACAATTTTAGTTTGAACGATGGAAGTGTGTCGTTCAGGATTTCTGGTCATGGTAACATTTTTTGTGGTTGCCATAAATGTTTGTCTTTTATATGGTATATCGCTTCTTAAAAATAAGAAGTGTTAGAATTGCAACACTTTGTTTCTGCAAAGGGAAAGAAAAGAAGAACAAGGAAACGAAAGTGTACGACGCGTTTGTCATGGGCAGGCCAGCTCAAGCCCGATCGATCGAAAACAAGGTAGGAGTAGGAGTCGCCGTGAGCCCGTGACCGACTGCAATCGGGGTTCGATCCTTTTTCATTTATTCCCGCCGCAGAATCGATTTGATCCGTCAAGAGCTGCCCAAACCCTCCTTTCTCTCCTCTTTGACCGCATCCTCTCCGCGCTTGCTTCGATTCCCGCCGCCCTAGGGCAACAACAATGGCCGTCTGCAAGCGACCAGCCGCCGCCGTGCTCATGGCCCGCCACCACCAGGCCCACGCTCTCAAGAAGAGGAGAGTCGTCGTCGTCGTCGCGAGAAGAACATGCCCCGGACCCATCACCATCAAGAAGCCGGCCGCCGCCGACGCCACCACCGCCGACTACGAGTACGAGGAGGACTACACGCCCTGCCCCTGCCTCGCCGATGCCGCCTCCGGAGTCGTCTACAAGTCTCGCCACCGCTTCACGGGCCACACCGTCGCCATCAAATTCTCCTCCTCCTCGATGCCGCGGGAACTCGCCCATGATCAGCTGCTCCTGGAGGCCGAGCTCGGCCTCTTCATGGAGTTCGTAGCCGGCTGCCAGAGCCTCCGCGACATCCTCCGAGAACGACGCACGCCGCTCCTGGAGGCCACCATGCGCACCTTCGTGCGGCAGCTCCTCACGGGCGCCAAGGGGATGCACGACCGCGGCATCTTCCACCGCGACAACAGGCCGGCCAACGTCCTGATCGCGGGAGACGGGGAAGTCCTCGAGATCTGCGGTTTCGGCATGGCCATCTCCAAGTCCAACACCGACCCGCTGCCGCATGGCGATGCTGGCACCACCATGATGTATGCCGCGCCGGAGGTGCTCATCATGGGGAAACCGGCCGGACCCGGACGCTCTCGTGGACGCGTGGTCCATCGGCTGCGTCGTTGGCGGCGGCGAGTTCCTGCTGCGGCGGAGCGCCCTGCTGGACCTGCAAGAGGAGATCGCCTACCTTCTGACCATCTTCGGGGTGCTCGGCACGCCCGACCACGTCACATGGCCCCGGTTCGCGTCTCTGCCGCGCGCCGCCAACATGCCACCGCTGAAGCCAGGACAGCGCAGCAGGCTGCGCGAGCTGTTCCCGGAAGAGACGCTGTCCGAGGAAGGATTCGAGGTCATGAACGGGCTACTCACCTGCAACCCTTGACAAAGAGGCTGACGGCGGCCAACGCGATCAAGCTCCTGTGGTTCGCCGGCGACGCAGACTAACTTACGTTACGTGTCCTGCTGCTGCCCACGAGGATCGTGGCATCAAACCGGCCCAAACATGAAGGAGCCCGCAGCTTGCCTAGTTGTGCTATGAATATGATCGATCTATGTGGCCAAACTCATGGAGCAATTGGGTTTTATAGCTATTTTGTGTTTTGAGTCTTTGCTTCCGTAATATCATATCTAGCAGATACCCATCCAGTCTCGTCCCGCAAGCCGTATGAAGCTAAAAATGTGGTAATTCTAAATACCCTAAGCCGTACCGTATTTGAAATATTTTTGCGGTTCACCGCAAAAGGTCGTTTCCGTGTCGCATATTTTTCATATCGAGGGCTATGGATGGATCAGTGATGCTTTTGTTGGCGGAAGGGAAATTACCCCTCCCCTACTTCCCACATAGCCGCCACCGTCGCCGATCTGCCGCCGCCGGCCGTTTCCACCCCCACTCTCTCTCCTCCCAGCCATCACTCTATCTCCTCCCCGCTGCCATGGCGAGACCCAATGTAAACTTCTACGAGGCCGCGATGTTTGCCCACTACGACATCCCCGTGCTGCCTCGCGTGGCGCTTTCGGCCGGCTGGGAACTCACCTATGCCGGGGTGCCGGTGGCGCTGGTTCCGTGCGGTGCTGAGTTGGCTCGCCAGATCGAGGATTGCAGCCGCTAACTGTCGGAGTGGAAGAGGGCAATGACCCGATATGCGCCTACGAGCTCGTATTGGTAGAAGAGTATCAAGAAGGAGCATAGGGCAGGGCTTTCCCTCTGCCTCATTCACGGGCGGCAGCTCCACCACTACAAGGAATCTGGCAATATATGACCCTCCATTTTCGTCACAGAATCGTCATAGTAGTCTGTTTATGACGATTTTAAGATCGTCGAAAGCTGGGCGTCGCAAATAAACTATAACAACATTTTTGGTAAAATCGTCATAACCGACTATGATGATATTGGATCGTCATAACGTCTATGACGATTCAATATCGTCATGGGCCATCTAGCCATGCCATGTCAGATCCTACGTGGCAAAATTGTGACGAAATTAAATCGTCTTAAATCGAAATCAGCCTAGTCCATTTCTAGGTTTCACATGGGCTCGGCCCAACTATTCTGGATTGTTTTTCATATTAAATCTGGTCAGCTACATGGGCCAAGCCCAGCATCCTGGAATTTTTATTTTCTTTGTATTGGCCTTTTATATGGACAGATCTTACTTTCATTCTTCTTATTTTGGGCTGGTCCCACTAGTAACAGGGTCCCAGTTGTCAGTTCATACAATTTATATGGTTTCACTTGTTAGTGTCCATTTTCTCACATTTTCACAATAATTAAACAACTAATAATTTAATCAAGACCAACTGAATAAATGAATTACTTTGATTCAAACAGGTCACATTCACAAATAATATTTCGGATAACATCAGCACATTACAATCACACACAGTTTACATCAGGTGGAGTACCAAGATACAATAAAACATTCAGAAAGTATACAAGATGGCAATTTTTTGATATTTCGGAACTTCATGCTTCCTCTTTCTCTAACTTATTCGGCGTGTACCTGTAGTCCAACAAAAAGGCAATGAGGCCTCGATGAGATATTTAGCTAAACACACTGTAATTTGAAGAAAAAACTCACTTTTCATACTAAAATTAGGAACAGATAAACTAAACCAAACCTCCTTCCAAAACTTTAGAAACATTCTGGAAACAATGTATACTGATGACTATCGTAAAAAGGAAGAACATGCAGAATTAGACTTGGTGAAACAAGATTGCCCAGCTTCTGCTAACGAAAATGAGCAAAAGGAACAATAGTATTGTGCACTGAAGCTATTACCAGGTTGGTAACATGACTTTAATAGTGAAAGGCGATAAGCAGCTGAACAATCAATAGCAAATCGAACATGACTAAACTATTGAATTGGATGATGATCCCAGAAATAAATATTGTAGCTCTACCGCAAGCTCACGAGCATCACAGTTATTCCGATGACACAAGAGTAGATAAACACTTTTTCTATCACAACCATGTATTATATAACAAGTGGAGGACAAAAGGGATGAACCAGGGAACTTACATACACCAAGATCGTGAAGAAGAGGAGCAGTAGGGGGTGAGGTCAGTAAGATCTGAAGACCTAGCCAGAGGATCTTGTTTCGTCGACCACTCTAAGTCAATGCTACGGGTGCACTCCGCTGCCTCTTCTCATCTCACATCCCCATCTACCAATGCAATTACATGTATGCCAAAACACGCAGGCTAGTATCAGCAACTATGCATCAATGTAAAAACAACTATAGTTTGATGTATGCCAAGCCACATCACATCTTAGGGCACAGTTTGCATGAAAGATCACACCAAATTAAACATGACAGGGTAAACATGTATAAGAAACATTCAGGGAACCATAAGAGCATGTGTACAGGCTGTTCAAAATACAATAGCAAATATAAGAAGATGCCACATTAAACAAAGGTAAACGCTACTGCCACTTATAGTTGTATGCATTCAGATGCTACTGCCATTTACATTTAATATAGATGAAGCATGTAGCTAAAGTTATTTGTTAAAAGGAAAATCTCACAAATATATTATACATTACTAATACAAAAGGGAGTCATGGCTCATTTGACAAATGTTGCCAGTGGCATGGACATGACAAGATAGGCAATGCAAGTAATATAAACACACCATGCAAATAATATAAACACACACAATGCAAGATTCGGCATGGAGGGTCACCGGGCACAGGCAGGATAGTGACCGGTCGTCCGCCGCCGCTGAGCTGTTGACAAACATGTTCAGCCCGCCTCAGCGCTCGCTCTGCACCCGCGACAGTATCCGACATATCACCTCGTGAAAAAAAAATCCAAGAACCAGGTCATAATAAAAATCAATCCAGCATTCCCTCCTAGAGCAACACCAACAAATACTAAGGAAATCCAATGAAACTCAAAGAAACTAATTTGTCCCACAAATAAGCAGGATCAGGCATGCCAATCACTAAACCAGCTAGTAAGAAAGCATTCGGCGTACATGTATAAATATAATCATGCATAACCAATAGAAACAAACAGTACAAGCACTGACATGTAATAAGTGCAACAGTAACGGTCAAACTCAGATTTACAATGAATACTCTCATATCTAAATAGAGACAATTCTAATCAAGTTTAATACACATAAGGACATGCTTCCATTAATTGTAGCAGGAAGATAGATTTACAATCTAATAGGTAGGTATCAGATAGTTTTGAACTCATAAAAGGTAATATTAAACATCTCCAGACTATATCAAGGCAATGCAGTAAAGTACAATCAATAAAAAGCTGTACTCCAAGTAGAAGTTCCAGAGGACCTCCAAGTAGAAGATATCTCAAGTTACAGAAGAACAATGTATTAACCATCTCAAGTACATAGTTAAGCATGCCTATGAGACTCACCGGGCTAGCAGAACATACACGCAAGTAGTCCCGAATCAAAAGGAAACCTAGATATCAGAACAAAACATCATGGTAGGGTTCGTTCCGCACTGCCAGCTGCTGTGAGCTGCTCCTAAGGCTATTTGCTCCGCACAACCATCTCCCATATATACACAATAAAGATATTCAATTAAGGAAAGAAAAAGAAGTTGTATGATTTATGCTTATACACAGAAAGAACAAGAATGAAACTACATCAATTAATGTCAGGATGTTGTACTACTAATATTAAAACTGAACATATGTATGAATATCAAAGCTACAGAAAGCAAATGAATAACAGTAAAGCTTGTGAACCCTATATTGAAGCAGAATAATCATGCATGATCAAAACATATTAAATGAGGATGCAGCAGTATCAACAACATTGGTTACGGCGCTAAATTGCACAAAATTCAGTCAAACACACTATTATGCATAGAACAGATGTACATTGTCAAGAAAACATAAATGTGTTACATACACAATTCGACACAATATGATACAATAGCAATCATCGGATCTGGTACTTATCGTCTATTAAGCAAGATTGTGTCACAGTTACACAAATATTAAGCAAGTAGTTAACCTATTATTTCAGAAATTAAATAGAGGGAGAGAGATTGACTTGCAAGTTTGCTTGACTGCAAGAAACATATCAACTAACTACCGGTGGACTGTGCGCATAATAGCCCTGCTTAAATTCAATGTGATTTGCAAGTTTGCTTGACTGCAAGAAACATATCAAGTGAGAACCATGAAATAGAAAATTTTATTATAAATGAAGGTATGTAAGAAATCATGTGGACACATCAATTTGCATGCTTTTCCAAAAAGAAAATGCACATTGGGTACCTAGAAGCACATCACGTTGCTAGTGACCAGAATTCTGGAGGCAGCAGAACCGCCTTGTTTAAGAGGTGACGATCATGCAACCTACAATTAAAGAAAACATGAATCTATCAATAAATTAGTTTCTTAAGCATGTTTAACAACAAAAGACTATAACTATATTCATGTAAGTGGTTTCTTACTATTATCCCAAACCAGATTCATTTACTCAACCAATTCCTACATGTACTATTGATCTTAGTTTCATGCTTATAGTTAAGCAAAATAAATGTAATAAGTTAAACCTTTATTAATAAAATAATAGGTCTACAAAAACAATTGTGCATTGAGAATGTAACAACAAATAATAAGCAACCCAGTTGAAATCCTTCATTTAATAAGCACTACTAGTATGCAATTTAACAATAGTGCTGAGTTTTCCATTACACACGGTAAACAAGCCATAAAACACCTAGTGGAATTATCCGTAGCATTCAACTCTAAGTCGGCTAGAACTGATTCGTACTACCAAAATTGACAATACTAAAAGGAGCTTCGACTAGTATTGCTTTGGAGACCGAATTAATACCAGGACATAATTTACCCAAAACAACACCAAGATATTACTAAACCGGGCTCTACAAATTGAACGCAAGATACAAATTACCAGTGATGCAATCTCAAATTAAGATGTGACATCCACTCATGTAGAAGAAGAACAATTAAGATACGACAGAAATGTGGTATTGCTGCTACCTTTTCTTCACTTTGATTGATGCAGAATCGCTAAACCAGACTGGAACTGACCTACTATGGGACATAAATCATCGGTTGATGTTGCATGGTCGCCTTGCCGTCGCTGTCCTGACCGCCGACCAGCTGCGTCGCTAGCATCAGTCTCATCTCAGCTGGGCCGCAGATCTTGGGGCATCGGGCGCTGTCTTGGTGTCCACAACCTGGAGGGAGATGAACGCGCACGGCCAGATCAGCGGTCGTAGGGCGCGGCGCTGCTCACGGTCGCATCTAGGGGAGCCCGAAGAGAGAGACAGACAGACAGAAGGGGATTGTTAGAGAACGCTAGAGAGAGGGATGGGATGGAAAGAGAGAGGAGGGGTCGCACGACTCGTGATTGAAGGAAGCGGGGGAGTATACCTTCGTGTAGATACTCTCGCGGGCCTCCTCCCTATCACCGAGCACCTTGTCGCGAGTGTGTACCGCAGCCGGATCAACACGAAGCTCACCGTCGCCGACCCGTCTGGGGTCCTCGACGCCACAGCTCTGCCTGCCCCCATTGACATCGCCGCCTGAAACCATAGAGATGGGAAGGACCTGACGTGAGGGAGGAAAAGAGAGGAGGGACATGGCGACGAAGGTCAGGGAGGGGAGGCGGCGGCTCGAAACCATTTTGGTCTATCGCGCCTCACGATGGGTGGCGGCGGCGGAGAGAAGAATAGAGTGGGTGGCGGCGGGGAATGAATAGAAATCTAGGGTTCGGTGGGACTTAACGAAAATTTTGGTCTATCGCGCCTCAGATATTTGGTTTTCCTTTGCGTGACTAGGCGCGAGGCAGGGTCTGGGCGCGAGGTAGGGTGCCAGGTCATCGATCCGTGGGAAATTTCATCACTTCACAATCTCAACCGTTCATCGTGTTCATATCCAACGGCCGGTGTTTACCTCTCTTATATCTCATTGGTTATGACGATTTCACATATTGAAATCATGACGTTTTTAGCTAAATCGTCTTAATTATTCAGAGTTTTGACTCTCCCAAACGGCTTATGACCATCTAGTGTGAAATTGTCATACCTCTATGACGATTTTATCCACGGTCACAATTAAAAGGTCATAGATTGACACATTTCTTGTAGTGCACCCCGACCTCAGCAACCCCACAGGGAGGGCGCAATTCTAGGCCATTCATGGCCACACGATCTACACCATCATCGACGAGGCGCGCCGAGAAGAGTTTTGAAGGGAGGCAAACAATGCTGAAATCGTCGATATTGATGACGGTGGAAGCGACGCGGAGGAGGCGAACGATGACCGCTTAGAAGATGACAGCGGAATCGACATCATGGATTAGGGTTTTACTTTAATCGTTTGTTATTACTATTATATTGTGAAGCTTCTCGTTAAATTATGTTGCCTACTTACTAATATCTCTATGGCCAAATTTTGTTCTATTTCTTGTTCAAACACTGAATTGTGTGCTTTGAGGTAAAATTTGTTTTGCGGTATACGCGACGGGGTGAAACAGATATGCCATACCTGGCCCCTAAAAAAGAATATTCGATTTTGCAGTATACTATGCGGCATCTGCTCCACTCGTCCTTTTTCACACCACAAACGCGAGACGCGGTTCACCATAAACACGTTTCGTCGGATGATCGGATGCATACCCTAGGTCCGAAAGCCCATGCCACATCGTTTTCTTCACAAGTGCCTCCCAAATCCACTCGGGTGGTCACTCGCTCACCATGCAGAGTTCACTTTCCTTTCCTAGGTTCATTATTCCCTTTTCGGCAGTTTTTCCTCTCCTAATTTTTCCGTGAGCCGACCTCTTTTGTCGATCCCTTCCCGACAACCAACTCCTTCGATCCCCAGCTTCTGACTCACCCCTCCCCGACGACCACCTCCACTCTGACACGACTGTCCAGTACAAAGAAAAAATGTCACAATTGTCACTAGCACTCACTCCTCGCATGTCTCTACTGGCCCGATCTGCACCGCGTAGGTCTCTTCTGCCGTAGTGATGTCATATTGTGCCCTAGCGTGACTGCCGCGGTAACCCCAGCAGCATTGGTCGTCGGCGTGCTTCAACACCTCCTCTTGCTGCTTTGTCACCCCCGCGCGGCCGAATCATCGTCCGCCTCCTCGTGCGGCTCTCTAATGTGATGGGTGAATATGCGGTTCCACGGTCCACCGACTCCTCCTTGATGGTTTTTGTGGCCCTGTTCCATGCCTTCTTGTTCGTGCTACTCCACCAGATGTTGGTAGTCTTCTAGAGATCCTCCACCCGTCGACTCCATCCACGATCTCAAACACCTTTATGTGCTTGTTTACAACTGCCTCTGACCGGTTCCCTTTCGGGCAATAGGTGGATGCACAACACACCTTTGATGAAATCCATAGTGCAATCTTCTGAGTAATGATCGGACTTATGTGGCAATGGCTCAGGATCACATTAATGCTAGAAACTATGATAGGACACTGCAAATTCTGGATTCTATGAGGCCGAGGAGTGTGAAGTCGTTGCCCTTTTCATACAGCGCTTTTCTCCAATGCCATGTCGCGAAAGGAAGACATTGCTTCAGCTCGGCCAGGGTGATGTCTAGGACTTTGACTAAGTTGACAGTGGTGAGGTTCGGGCAAAGCATGCTCTAGTCCTCTAGCAGCATGGTGCTCGTCAAGGATGAGAAGGCCATGGAGATGTAAGCATGCTCAGGTTTGATTCCATTGTCCCCTTTTCCTGTGATTTTTTGTTTCCAATCTGTATCATCAAATTAGATTCATGGACATTTTTATGTATTGTATCATTATTTTTCTGAGGCTTTGTAGAACTGATGTGATGATTGGTAAGCATGTTTTTGTATGCTATAGTGTTCGAACCATGGCTAGGTATTTAGGTGATCAGTGATCTTCTTGATTGTTTTATGTTGTTATAAAGCAGAGTTGTAGGTCTTTAATTATATTTTTTGATTGTCATATCCATTTTAACATGGTATATGGGTTCACACTTTTGTGTTCATAGTATGTTGTGATACCATATTTTTTGCAAGCTTGGAGGTTGTAAGAATCTGTGTATACTTTTGATTTGTAAGAATTAGTTGATTTTTGTTTTGTATATGAGATTTTTATACATATGTTTGAATGAATTGGTGGATATTTTTTGGTATATGGAATTATTCAGTGTGACTAACTTATTAATTTGAGAGTGGGAGGTCCATGGTGTTTATTTTAATTTTTTGGTTGGGTTTAAGTGTTTTTCGACTTCTCATAGGGGCGTTCTCTTAGGCCCAATTTCTTGTTTGCTATTTTATGCGCTTTCTGTTGATGATTCACACCCCGCATAAGGTACCACATCTTACTTGCTTACCACCATCGCCCTAGGTAGTATTTTTTTTCCTTTTTGCTGTGCTCGAGGCTAGTTTCTCATAGTGACCTAGTCACCAAGTACCTTTAGTGGCAGCTCCAGGTTCTGGATGCTAGGTGTTCGTTGTAATTTTTCAATGCAATATGTAAAACTATAAAAATGATAGGAGATGCATAGAACGATACTATTTTTTGACCAAATAACAATCCGTAAAACATAAGATCATAATTTCATATAATTACCAATACTACAATAGTATAATAACAATTGAGCATTAATGCATTACCTTTTGATTGAAGAGTCAATCATATCCTCATGTTAGAAATTACAATATAACTTTGTGATCGCTCTATTGAAAGAGATTGATCACATCCTCATCCTTCACTTACTTGAAGAACTGGCTCTCAATAATGTAACCATACAATTGTTCAAGTATTCATCACCCATTTTGTTTCTTAGCTTATTCTTTACACAGTTCATTGAGGAGAATACCCATTCAACATTGGCAGTGGCTACTGGGATAATCAATACTAACTTGAGAAGCTTGTAAACTGCAAAAGTCTAAAATAGTGAAGCAAATCAACGGCTAGATCAATTTCGTACTACTCCCTCCTCTACTAGTATTAAAAAGTTACCCTAAAAGATACCTATTGATAAGGATCAGTCAATGATAAAATACTTCTAAAACTCCAACGAAATACCATATATAATGTGTAATGTATGTTGATACATTGGAAACGTATCTATAATTTTTGATGCTCCATGCTTGTTTAGTATCTACTTTGCTTTACTTGTCTACACTTTGAGGTGCTTTTTACATGTTTTCTGGTACTAACCTATTAACAAGTTGCAACAGTGCCAGATGCCTGTTTTCTGCTATTTTTGGTTTCAGAAAAGTTAGTAAAGAAATATTCTCGGAATTGGATGGGACGAACGCCAAAGTCAATAACTTTTCGTGGGGAACAAGAAGTCCAGAGGAGAGCCGGAGAGGCTGTCCAGGGGGACCAGATCCACCCCAGGCGCGGGGTCAGGTGGACCCGTGCCTGGGTAGGGTTTGACGACCCTGATCGCCTCCCGGAATTGCCCCTTCGCCTATAAGAAGCCCCCGATAAAGAAACTCTCGGTACCCGATCAGAAATCCACGAAACCGTCTGTAGCCGCCTCCACCATCGTCCCTAGATCTGGGGGGATCTGAAGTTCTTTCCGGCACCCTGCCGGAGGGGAGATCATCCCGGAGGCCTTCTCTCCGGTATGATTTGTGAGTAGTTCCACCTTGGACTATGGGTACATGTAGTAGCTAGATGGTTGTATCTCCTCCTTTGTGCTTTCATGTATAGATCTTGTGAGCTCCGTTCATGATCAAGATCTAATCTATTTGTAATCATGCATGTTGTGTTTGCGGGGATCCGATGGATATTGAGATTATTATGTTGGTTTGATTAATGGTTCTATCTTTATGATTCTATCATGTCTGTGTTGTTTGTTATCTTGCATGCTCTCCGTTGCTAGTGGTTATCTTGGCCAAGTAGTTGCTAGTGACTCCAAGAGGGAGTATTTCTGCTCGATAGTGGGTTCATGTCTCTAGTTTCCAAGGGAAGTGACAGAAATCTCTTCGGTTGTAGATGTGTTGTTGCTACTAGGGAGAAAACAACGGTCCCTTGTTCATGGAACATGTAGATTATTTACCTTACACACTTTGCTTAAAGTAGTTGTCTGTTGCTTGCAACTTAATACTGGAGGGGGTTCGGATGATAACCTGAAGGTGGCCTTCTAGTCATAGATGCAGTTGGATTACAGTCTATGTATATTGTTGTATTGTCCAATCAACTTCATAGGATCTTTCTGGCTAGTAATTGCATTGTTATGCCTTGCTCAGTTCCTGTCAATTGCCCCGCTGTAATTTGTTTACCCTTCATGCCATGTTGTTTATTTAAGGAGAGCACCTCTAGTGAACTATGGACCCCGGTCCCATCTTTACCATTGATACATCTTCCAATGTTACTTGTTTACTTTCTGCAAACCATTACCTTTCACACCATACGTTTAATCATTTGTTACAGTAAACCGGTGAGCTTGACAACCTCACTGATTCGTTGGGGCAAAGTCTTGAGTTTGTGTTGTGCAGGTCTCCGTGTTGCTTGAAACACCTGTGTGACGTTTTCTTCCTCCTACTGTTCGATAACCTCGGTCTCAACTGGGGGAAGACTTGTTGCTGTACTCTTCACACATTGCTCTTGGGATTCCCAACAAGACTCCACATCATCCAACAAGTTTTCTGGCGCCATCAAGGAGTCATCACATGTAAAAGATATATATATATATATAGGTAATATAGACATTATATTTTTTGTACTTTCTTCATGTAAACCCTGTTCACACGTTTAAATAATAGAAAAATAAAACATCCTAAAGGTTATCAGAAATGGAGAAGTCGCCAACACGACATCGTCAAGTTGATCACTTCGCCTACTGGATCTTCTCAATTCGAGATCGTCATAGTCATTAATGACCTGCCCTTACTGACCCGCCCGTTGGTGATATGCCATCGATACACTTGTGGGTTTCTCAGGACCTCTCAAATATAAGGCGTTACTAACAATGTTTTTTTACTAGTCACTTCCATATCAGTAGGCATTGGTGTGACTCGTGGCACCATGCTCCTAGAGTTTACGCACTTCTGTCATCCTTAAGGCAATTCCCCTAGGTCTAAACCGACACCACCCTGCAATTCGACACCGTATCCTCCACTTTTTGACCACACCCATCACCTGTCTCGAGAGGGGGACATGAACTTTTTCTATGCTCGTGCTAAAAACTAAGCTCGCAAAAAGATATGATGGCACTAACAACTCATCCTCGTCGTCAGTGGAGGCCTTCGTACCCCACTCCTTGTTGGCAAGGCAATGAAGTAGAGGTGAGAATGGAGGTGGGCATGTCGTTGAAGTTGGATTAGGGGCGAGAGGTGATAGGTGTAGCCTAAACCAACCCCCCCTCCTGGTCCATTTCAAGCAGACACGCCAAAAAGCCAAAAAATCTTGTCCTTTAATGTCATTGCCCGGCTCAGCCACCTCCTCAGGACACGACTGTTAATCCCTAACTGATTCTGTCAAGTTATTCAGTTCCAGCCTACACATCAGATGTTGGGTTTGCAGCATAGAAAACAAAAATATTCCTACGATGGGAACTGTATACGCCACGATCCATCTATCTAGATACAAACAACAAGTGGATATATATCCAGAATACATACCCTTAAAGACCGACAAAGCTTTACGAGTATGGACTCGTTGGTGATATAGTCGATCTCTTGCCGATCTCAAGATCGTGTAGAAGTCCGACAACCCCGCAACTTAGCGGAGTATCTGTGATCGCACACACATCTGGAGCCCCGATAACCTCCGTGCCCTCGCTCCAGCAAAGCAGCAGAAGCAGCAAACCCTTGCTCCAGAAAAAGCCACCGAGAACATGTATATTGCTGATCTGATACCATGGGGAAATTCTAAAGGAGGAGAGATCCTTCGCGAGGAGGTGTGAGTGAGATATGAGAGAAGGGGTGCCTTTTATAGAAGGAAGGGGGCAGCCAAGGGCCATGGCGTGGCAGCCATGGTGGGTGCCCCCACCTCTTCCTCATTTATGTGGGTGGAGCTACCACTCACACAAATGCCCCTCCATTTTCTCCACTCAAAATCCATCAAATTTCCACCAAACTTAATGTAATCTCTCATTTAAAAAAACTTTATTTATTTATTCAGAATTTTGTTAATTACATTAATAAACAAACATTCACATAAAATCCCTTGCAATATTTCAATTTCACATGCAGAACCAGTTTCAGCAATTTCACCCGAAACAATTCCGGTTTTTATTAAAATAATTTCAGCGCTTTCATATTATTTCTCTGGAATTTCATTTGCTCCAAATGGTGTCGGTATCCCTTAAATGTGTCATCTTACGATTCGCGAATAATGCAGACATGATCGAGACCTCTCTCCGATCAATAATCAGCAGCGGGACCTGGAGATCCGTACTGACTCCCACATATTCAACGATGACTTCTTGTGTTCGTGTGAACCTTTAACATTGTAACTAAATCCTTTTGTCTCGCGATATTTTACATGTCCGAGATTCGATCATCGGTATCTCTATACCTAGTTTGATCTTGTTACCGATATGTACTCTTTTCTCGTTCCCGTGATATAACATTCTAGTGATCTCCATCACTTGCTTGCAAGCTATATCAATGTGATATCATCAAGAGGGTCCAGATTATATATCTCCGTCATCGGGATGGACAAATATCACTCTTGATCCATGAGCCTCTACATAACGCTATCGAAGTATCTGAACCCACCTTTATAGTCACCATGTTACGGTGTGATGTTTGATGTTATCAAGCTACTCTGTCTGTGTTAGTGATTGACATGATCTCATGGTCTAAGGACTAAAATTACTTGTAATGATGTTGTAGAAATTTAAATATAATGACTTTGATCGTATTACTATACTTCGGATGAATGTTCATCACATCATTCCACCAATTCTATGACCTCGTTATTAACAACATCTAATGTCCATGATCAAAAAACATTGATCATCTTGTTAATCAACGAGCTAGTTTGTATGAGAGGCATAACTAGAAACTCTTCATTTGTTTATTAAACATAAATGTATTAATGTTTCAGATTAATACATTATAGTATGCAAAATAAATATTTATCATAAATAAGGAATACGATAATAACCACCTTATTATTGCCTCTCGGACATATTCCCTTCACCATATATATTGGTAGAAACTATCCAACAAATGATTTGCGTCGCTAAACAAGGAATACAATAATAACCACCTTATTATTGCTGATTTGCGTCGCTATTATATTTGGTGGTTAAATGATTTGGTGGTATGCTATACCGAGCGACAAATATTCAAAATCATTCATGATGTCAAGATAATTAAACACTTCCAAGCTATGAAAGACTGTACTAGAAAGAACCGTAACATCTTAGTGGCACGTAAAATTATTTAGAGCATAGGTCATTTTTATCATACCGATTTTCACTGATTTTTCTAATCTGGCCATGCAGGTCACTAGATACTTGTCGATTATATTTGTTTTTGAGGATATTTATGCTTTATATTTGAGCCCACCCTTCAATTTTATTGTGGAATTAATCGCCACTGAATGCATGACTTAATTAGGAGTAATGTTCTTTATTCAGTATATTGTAATTTTGCCACACATTTAATTTGGCGATTGTGTGCATGCATGTAGTACCTCTCACTTGGGCAGAGAACAAAAGTACTCCTAAGTACTAGCAGGAGTGTTGGCTGAATGAAAAAATGAGAAGAAATATAGTACTAGCGTGTACCCGACGACTCGCGCTCACACAATCGGTTCCGACAGATGCAAGCGACAGAAAATGCAGAAACCGCACGTGCACAGGTTTAAACTTTAAACATTTGTTAGGGATTATAAGGCCTATGGACCACTTTGATATAATTAAAAAAATCAATAACTCACCCTCTTAATTAGTACATGTACCAATAGTCGCAAACATCATCCTATTATTTGTGTTAATTCCCAGTTGTAACCTAGTTAAACTTATACAATTTATATTAATTCTAGTTGTAACTCATTAAAATATCAGTTACACCCTAGTTGTAACTTATGTGAAAGTCTCACGTTGCACGAATCGCGAGATAAATTCAATAGCGAAAGAGGTAACTGAGACCTAAGAAAACGTCTAACAACTAGCAAATTCGTTTTTTAAAGTCCATCCCATCACACGGGTGGTGGTAAGGAGCTCATTAGTACAAGCTAGCCAAACAAACAAAATTGCATTGGAAAAAAATTACTAAAAAACAAAGTGAGGCACACAAAAATACGAGTAGTACAATATTTTCTTCCCATCCTCGACAATGTGCCTCTTTTGCACACTAATCAACAAGGAACTCACAATAGTCCTTGGCCTGTGCTGATTTACACATGAGTAGTCCCTCTGTTTTTAGCTTGGTAATTAAAGACGTCTTATATATTGTAGTAGAACGGAGGGAATACTAACGACTAAGGATCGCAGTAGTGGAGGAGTACTATGGCAAGATTGACAGGGCCAATCACATCCCCACGGCTAGTTAGAGGGTTCATATTGAGGTCATCGGTGACGTCCTCTTGCCTGCCACGGTTACAAAGGTCATACCTGTACGTTGCACGCCGTACCATATGTATTTCAAATGTCAAAGTTGCATGGTAGATGCAGTTGGGATGGATCGATGGGAGCTGGTCTGCGTGGACGGAGAAGCATCTCCCAGAGCCTAGAAATATGGCGCGGCCGCCGATGCTGTGTACGGGCTCCACCACCTTGCCCTCAACGACGTCAACCCTGTACACTTGGGCGACACCTTCAAATTTCTGCAGACGGATCAGCAGCAGCTGCCCGGCGGACACCACGAGATACATACCGTCTTCGAAGTCCATCCTGGTTATCAGCTCGCCGTAGCCGAAGGACGGCCGCTCCCGCACCCCATCAAGAATCCTGAACACTCACCCCTCCGTGTCGACCACACGTACACATGCATGGCACGCGTGGGCGACCTTGCTGTGCACGTAGTACATCTCACGGCCGTCGGAGTAGTGGGGGAACTGCACCGCGCGTAATTCGATCGCGGGATCGGCGACGGCGTCGTAGTCCTCGTCGACGTTAGGTGCGCGGATGAGCACGGAGCCTGTGAAGGGGTCGAGGACGCGGATGGCGTGCGGGGGGCTGTTTTCGCCGAGGACGAGGAGGCCGTCGGAGGCCGCGAGCAGGCGGTGGTCGTGGAGCATAGGGACGCGGTGGCGGAGGAAGCGGCCAGTGGAGACGTTGACGAAGAGGCGGCGTCCGTCGCCGGCTTCCCTGGACTCCTTCTCGTCGAGCATGACCCAATGCCGTGGCCGGAACCGAACGTCGGCACCGGCACCAAGCGGGCGTGGCTTGGGGACCGCGGTGCGCCAGCTGTTGCACACGGAGCGCATGTCCATGTAGCAGTCGACGTCACCGGCGGCCAGGTGATGGTCCCCGATGTGGCGGAGGAGATCCGATCGAGGGAAGCGACGACCAGTTGACAGCCATGGTGATGGTGGGGTGGGAGTCGCGGAGAGTGAGTTTGCAGTACTACTTCTGCACCAGGCTGTGGGCAGGGCACTGCATTTATACGATACGAGGGAGACCTTTCGCATGGCCGCCGCCAGCAGTGAATGGACTCGGAAATCGGAATAAGTGCGGTGGTATCGGAAGCGCAAACGACCGCCGCAACGACTCACAGCAGAATCACAGCATTCTGCGCCCTGGCTGGTGAGTAGTCTGTTGTATCTTTTTTTTTTAGCAACTAGCAGGAGCTCTTTCTTTTCTATAGAAAGAAGAGAATTGACCGGTTTAAAAGGAAAACCGACTAAAACCCAATACAGACGTATATACATACGGGTCCAGTTAAAAGGGGAACCGTACTAGAAAAATACCCCAAGCGGCACAGTTTTTCAGGAAAAACCGTCAAAACCAAGACGAGGCCACACTACCTAGTTCGACTAGGTCTGGAGCACCGCCGACAGAACACCAGCACAACGGCAACAGCGGGCGCAACGAAAAGCCTGGTCCACGTCCCCGAAAAGAAAGTCAGAGCCGAAGGAAACGGCTAGGCCTCTCAGGCTTCATGGCGAGAGGCAGGCCGCAGCAAACTCGCCAGCGTCACTCGAACGCCGACAGGACCCGAAGACATCGACACAACCGGTAGCACAAGCAACACTGAGAAAATCTTCCTACATTTCGAAAAATGACGCCTCCAGAGAGGTGACGACGTCTAGGAGACGCTGCCGTCATCCAAAGTGAGGAATGGAGGGGGTCGGGTCTCCACGACAACGCCCTCAAGAGGGAAAACGGCGCCCACGGGCGCCGCCAATGTCGGCACCGACCAAGTCGGGCAAGACTTTCGTCCGGAGACCAGCGACCACAACCTCCAATGGACAGTCACAAGGGCAACCCATGCCGCTCGACAAGCATGGCCACTGGCGAGAGACGACGCCCACGCCAACGGTGGCTTGCCCTACCACCCACGCGACCAGGGCAAGCAAACGCACCACCTCGTCCGGAGCCGCCGCTCCGGCCTCCTCGCATAGCAGGGTAGCTCCTCACGCCAGCCTGCCACCGATCGCGAGACGTTAGAAACGAGCACCTCGCCCACCAAAGCAGCACCGCCGTCCAAAAACCGTGGCACACCTCCACCACGGACCTGCACAGCCAGCCAGGACCACCGTGCCCCAGCCAGCCTGCCACCCATGGCGACCCTCCACAGCCGCCAAGACACCGACGGAGCTGGGCGCAGCCTCCACGAGACCACCGTGTCGAGGCATCCCAGACCCGCCGTCCTCGACATCACCGCCATGTCGAGGCAAACTCTGGCCGCTGACCAACCAAAAGCCACCGTGTCCTCGGGGTCAGGGCCGCCGCCCCGACATCCTCAACTCCAACAAACCACCTCGCTCCTGGAGCCGCCGCTGCCGACCAAGCTCTCCAAAACACCATGGCCACCCATGCCTCGTCGGAGAACCACGGGCCGGCCGTCAAATATGGGCAAAATGCCCAAATCCAACGCACAGCCACCAACCATGTGACGCCGCCGCGCCACCTTCCTCGATCCGTGGCACACCGCCACCGCCGCGGATCAACAGCAGCCAGAGGGGGCAGCCGCGCCCCGCCCAGCCCTGCCACGCACGGTGGCCCACCGCGGCGCTGGAACCGCCAGATCTTGGCGAGGACGCCCAAATCAGCCACCATCCCGCGCCGAGGAACTGCCGGACAGCCATGGCAGCGCCTCCACCGCACCTCCGGGACCGCCGTCCCGGCTTGCTCGCGCCGACGAGTCGTCGTCGTCGTTTCCAGCCGAGCCAGGCGACGAATCGACGCCACCGCGAGAAAGGGGCCTCCCCCACAGAGCCATTTGGGGGGGGGGGGGGGGGGGGGGGGGGGGCGCCGCCACCGCGGCGCAGGGGCTGGCGGCAGCGGCGGCGAGGGGGCGCGGGAGGGGAGGGTGGAGAGCCGGTGGCGCAGCTGCTCCCCCGGTGTCGCCTGGGAGCGACGAGGGGGTCTCGTTTCTGGAGTATGATAGTCTGCTCTATTTTCTGTGAAACAAATATTCGTGGTGTCGATCGTGAAAATGGCCCGAGTGGACTCTGCTAGAGAGACGACACTCGATTCAGGCCCATCGCGCGGTGGTGCGTGTCGTACGGGATTTTCCCTAGATGAGTCAGTGTGCCCTACGTAGCGATAGCAATTGTTTTTTTAAAACAGCGATAACAAATTTAATATTATAGCCTGCTGCTTAGGCGTCATCGTAGGAGTAACTTCACTAGTAACTAAAAATTTAAGTCAGCATTTTTGCTTATGTGACAATGATTTAATGAAGAGCGAGATGTATTGAGTAACTAGCTATGTTACTGTAACATCACACATACCAATGCAAAGTGTGTTTACAACCTAATTAATGTGGCATTGCATATTATCACACCTAAGTTATTTCCCACCATGAAGGTACTCTCTCTGTTAGGGATTATAAGGCCTATGGACATTTTGATAGGATTAAGAAAAGTAATAACTCACCCTCTTGATTACTACATGCACCAATAGTTATACATGCATGAGAGAAGAGAAAAAAAAGACCATGCATTGGATGAGAGATGATAATAAATGAGAAAGGCCTTGTAATTCCTAACATTTTAAAAAAGCTCTTAAGCCTTATAATTCCTAACGGAGGGAGTAGTAACTTAGAGTAGTAACATGTACATGTTACTACTCTAAGTTACTCTCCACTATGACCAGTCTTACAGGGCTAAGTAGGCAACTGAAGCTGATGTCAAATCCACACGAGCAAGCTAAGTAGGCAACTGAAGCTGCAAGGCTGCGGCGAACACGTGTCGCCGGGTCATGGTCACCACTCACCAGGCATGGGATGGCGGCGGACTACGAGCGCATGGGAAGGTGGCCTCCGCCCCGATGCGTAGTTTGCCGGTGGAGCTCGGTGTTTAAGGTAGGAGCGCTTGTTATTATATGGTCGCTATGATTTTAAAAATGATAAGATTTTTAATAGTAATATTGTGTCTTCTCCCCTGTAGGTTATTTATCGAGGTACGGCTATCCTCCGATTACGGACTAACTTATTTATGAAAGGATATACGCGATTGAAGGATACGGCGAGAGATATTTTCTCCCAACATGGATGACCGTGTGATTTTAATATTGATCTATTTTAGATTAAAGAAAATTATTTGGATAGCCTAACGCTTGTCTACTTTTTTCTTTCCTACTTCCGTCGTTCGTGTGGCTGTGTGCATCTTAGTTATGCAGAGCACAGAAGTAATACATATTGATAATAATAAATGCATCTATTTCCAAAAAAAGCAACCGCGACTCAATAAAGGCACATCATCTCTTCACCGACCCGCTCGGGCCGGCTGTCAGGGAGCAGATTGAAGGAGAAGCTCTCGACAGGTCGCATGCTGGGGACTGGCACGCGGTGGACGCCTAGCGGTCGTGCGGTGAAAGACGAAGGCAACCGATGGCCGCACCCGAGGTCGGGGCCGGGGAGATCAACGACTGCCGCGCCTGACGAGGTGCAGCAGGTTGGGAATGGCGTCGGCGTGGCCTGCAAACCGGCGGCACGCAAAACAACCAGGATAGCGATGCAATGCATGCGGTAGACTGTCAGCGACGGTGTAACTTTGATAGACTGACCGCGTGGTGTGCATCCTCTGCCGCCGGACCAAGAACAATGCCGTGCTCGTCGGCGCCCCGGGCGTTGGCAAGACGGCCATCGCCGAGGGCCTCGCCCAGCGCATCGCCGCCGGGACGGTCCCTCCGGAGCTCCTCCAGGCGCGCGTGGTGGAGCTCGACCTCGCTGCCATTGTGGCCGGGACCCAGTACGTTGGCACGTTCGAGAAGCGCATGAAGGGCGTCATCACGGAGGCCGAGGATGCCGACGGCAAGGTCATCCTCTTCATCGACGAGATGCACATGCTCGTCGGCGCAGGCCAATGCAACAACAGCATGGACGCGGCGAACCTGCTGAAGCCGGCTTTGTCCCGTGGCCGCTTCAGCTGCGTCGGCGCGACCACCTTCGACGAGTACCGCATGCACATCGAGAAGGACCCCGCGCTCGAGCGGCGATTCCAGAAAGTGGACGTTGAGGAGCCGAGTGTGCAGGCAACCATTGCCATCCTTCGGCGTCTAAGGCAGCGGTACGAAGAGCACCATGGCTTGAAAATTCTCGATGAGGCCATTGTTGCCGCCACCGACCTCGCTGGCCGTTATATCACAGGTGAGCAATTTTATTTTATTTTGAATATCAGGTGAGCAATTTTAATCTTTATATTCGCATTTGCTTCTATTGCCTTTCCTACTAGTAGGCCTATGTACTCTCTCCGATCCGTTTTATAATATAATATGTTTAGCTTTTGTAAAAGAATATATCTAGACATATTTTATGTGTAGATTCACTCAGTGTAGTATATGTCTGTTACACTATCATCAAGTTAGTTAAAGTATTTTCATAGGCTTTTGCGGTTCAAGGCAAGAACAATCACCGTTTGTGTCTTTAATGCTACATTGCATACATTATACTTTCTCCTTGCCAAAATGTAGTGCATATAAGAATTTTAAAAAAAAGTCAAACAATATCACGTTTAGCCAAGTATGTAGAAAAAATAACAATATTTAAATAAATACCATTAGATTCATCATTATGTCTATTTTCATATGGTACATTTTTGGTATTTTAGATATAGTTCATTTTCTCAATAAACTAGGTCAAAGTTGAGAAACTTTAACTTTTAAAAAATATTATATCCACTGTATTATGGTAAGAGCAAGGGCAATAGTAGAGCCAGCTGTTGGCTATAAGCCATGTCCATGTCATCTAGAGTCAATCTAATAGCCAACATGTATAATAGTTAGAAGTAAAAATATAGTACTTTATTAATGTATGATCCATTTTTCACTCTCACATAATGCCTAGAAGCACGTGCTGCAGCTGGCTCTTAACTAAGCACCCACTTCTCTTCTCTCTCTTCTTCTCTCTCATCCAACTAAGCACAAATATATTATTTTAAGTTCTATAGTCTGCTGACTGTACGTTATTGTACTTGCTCTAAGGAGGGGGTATATATTAAATACAATGTAGTAACTAATATACCCTGTACATACAGACTCAAAAAAACATGTATGGCCATGTCGTCAGCGCATGTCCGCGGTGGCTGTGGGTTTACACCGAGTTACATAAGCAATTAATGTTGGAGAAAACTCATGCATCTTATTGTCGTTTGTTTGTAGGTCGTCACTTTCCTGACAAAGTAATTGATGTTATTGACGAGGCTTGTGCCACCACAAGGATACAGTTCATAAATAAAAGAAAAGAAGTCATCAATACGTCACATGCAAAAAACCAAAAAGAAGTGGTTACATTACATATTAGATCTAATACAATGAATAAACCTGTTGTTGGCCCAGATCATGTTGCACAGGTATGCAGTTTTTTGTAATATTTGTCTAAATATTGACAATTGTTTCAATGTGATATATATATATATATATATATATATATATATATATATATATATATATATATTTGTCATGTTCTAATATATTTGAAGGTTATTAACCGATGGACTGGAATTCCTGTCACTACACTTGATCAAGAGGAGAAGAATAAGTTAACACACCTAGCTGAAAGATTGCGTGAGCGTGTTGTTGGCCAGGATGAAGCCATCAACTTGGTTGCCGAAACCGTGTTACGTTCTAGGGCTGGGTTGGATCAATCTGGCCAACCGGTAGGCTCTTTCCTCTTTTTAGGTTCGACGGGTGTTGGAAAGACAGAGCTTGCAAAAGCTCTTGCCGAGCAGCTATTTGGTAGTGAGAAGATGTTGATTCGGTTTGACATGTCTGAATATGTTGGGGAAGGTTCTATCAGGAGACTCATTGGCGCACCTCCAAGGTTTTGAATATAATTCCCCTTTTAACATTACATTGTCGTTACTAGTTCCCTCATGATCCTAGTGCTTTACTTTAATTATGATATTTAAAGCTATATTGGCCATGAAAATGGCGGACAACTGACCGAGAAGATCAGAAGGCATCCATACAGCGTCATCCTTTTTGACGAGGTGGAGAAAGCAGATCATTCTTTCTTCAATGTTCTGCTCCAGCTCCTTGACGAGATGGCATACTTACCGATGGATTAGGACGGACCGTAGATTTTAAGAACACTTTCATCATCATGACCTCAAATTTGGGAGCAGAACACTTAAATTCAAACGAAAAGATAAAAGAAGTTGCCCGGAGCCTCGTCATGGAGAAGGTTTGTGAATCCCAATGCAAATTTCTCCCGTGCAAGTGTAAAGTGACATATAGCTAGCTAGCTTACTTATGATTGTTGTTCATGCTTTTTGCACAGGTCGAGAAATACTTGAGGCCCGAATTCCTGAACCGGTTGGGTGAGATTGTGATCTTTGAGACTCTTCCGCATGAAAAGTTGAAAGACATTGTCAAAATCCAGATAAACAAAGTCATTGCCAATCTCTTTATTTGCAAGTGATGCCGCACTGGATGTCATATTGTCGGAATCATACAAGCCAGTAAGTAGAAGTTCAGTCTATCAAAGTTACACACGATCAACACTCTCATATGTAGAATACCCTAGATCTATTTATTTTCTCCAAGCATGTATATTTTTAGGTAAAACAATGCATCCATCTATCTATGATATAACAGATGTACGGAGCAAGGCCAATAAGAAGATGGGTGCAGAAGAATGTGATAACAAAGCTCTCCAAGCTCCTGGTCAGTGGAGAAATCAGTGATGGCTCAGCGATCCATATTGACGCTAAGGACCACAAGGCGCTCAAGTATGAAGTGGTGAAGGATGTGGGTGCGAAACCTCTAAGAAGAAAACGACGACGACGACGACGAATACGTGGACAAGGTAAAACGGGTGAAACAAAGAAGACGAAGAGATCGATCGACGTAGCTAGCAGCACGCACATGACAATGAATATATAGGTTGACAACTGCTAGTGTGCAAGCTGCTTGAATTGAATAGACTGCTGATTGAAGATCCGGTCCTTATGCGTTGTTGTTTCTTTCACGCCTTGATCGTTGAATGGTGTAAAGTTCTTCTTGGCCACCGGTCATACGCTTCTCTTGCTGCTCACCACGAGGACTTGCCTACTTTTTGGTTACCTGATGAACCAAACAATTTTGGAGAATTTCAGTTCTGTTACCGTTACCCCTTTGTTGAATATAAATACATTGCTTAGTCCTTTCCATTAGATCGGTCTTTTTAGATAATTGACTAGTGCATAAATCTTTTATGGTATCAGAGCCAAGAGGTCTTGAGTTAAAGACCCTGCTCATGCAAAATTAAAAAAGAGAAAAAAAGATTTTGTGGCCTATTCCTATCCAACGCTAAGAACTAAGATAGCCTAGACGTGAGGGGAGTGTTGAATATAAATATACTGCCTAGCCTTTTCCATCAGATCGGTCTTTTGGGATAATTGGCTAGTGCATAAATCCTTTACCCTTGACCCGATTCTATTACCGTTCCCAAGAATGTGTTCCCGTGCGGCACCCTCCCCCTCCATCCGATCGCAAAGCAATTTTATGGTTCCGTGGTAGGAGGTCCAACCCTTCTTACACTCGGATGGCATGTCTCTAGCTCATCAGTACACCTCGAAGCAAGGCTTGCGTTCAACTATATTAATATAGGGAAAGGATACTACTCCCTTAGGGATAAAGTTTTTCCATCCCCCGGGTCACATGTCGTAGATAGGATTAAGGACTAATCACGCGGAGTCGCTTTCCTCGGCCCCACAAGCACAAAACCACGTCTCTCCTTCCTCCCTTTACCCTCCCCGTGTGTGTCGTGGAGTTTTTTTGCCTGCTCGCCCGATGAACTGCATGCACTTCCTACTCCCGCCGCCTCGCCGCCATGGCTCCCTAGCCTCCACGACTAGAGCCATGGAGGAAGCCGCGCGCCTCCCCACGCCGCTTCTGCCCTGGTTGTGCACCGCCGCACGCGCTGTTGCCCGGAGGAGGTCCTGCCATATGTGTCGCGTGCTGCCTTTGCCCTAGCGGCGCGCCCCCGTGTGCTGCCTCCGTCTACAACTTGCCTTTGCCCTAGCGGCGCGCCGCCGTGCGGTGCCTCCGGCTACAGCCCGACCGCTCACTGGAGCAGGCCTCGCCGCATCAGCCTTTGCTGCCCTTCTCTGCTTGGCGTGGAACTGGTGTCCAAGGTGCCACCGTCGAGGACGACGGGGCCTTATCTGTTGTGCGTTCTGCAGGCCGCTGTCGTGGACGACGGTGCCTCCCCCTAATCCTGCTTTTGCTACCATGAGTGTATGTCGTTGCTACAGACCGCATACGGTTATGCTACATTGGGTCAACAACGTTGCTATTTTTGTACAAATTTTGGCTATGAATTCCGGCGAGTCCCGGTGATATCTCCGGTGAAGTTTGTTTTTGCTACACTAAGATAATTTTTCGCTAGAATTGTTCTTCGATTTTACTACATTAGCACACTTTTGCTATGGGATATTCGGCAATGTCTCCTGGCAAAAGTCTCCGGCAGCGCATTCTGTTTGCTACCAATGGTTTGTGGTTTTGCTACAATAGCGTAAAATTTCTGCTATGATGTCTCTGGCGAGGTCTTTCGGAGAAAGTCTTCAGCAAAGTTGGTTTTGCTACATTAGAAGAAACTTTTTGCTACAAAGTGTCCGATGAGGTCTCCGGCAATATCTGTCTTTTTTTTTCTCGTGGACAAACCATTTTTTGTTACATGTAGAAAAAGCGGGACAATTTATAGCAAAAACATTGCTCAATATAGCAAAAGCGGGATTTAGTCTTTTTTAGGACATGTGGCGACAGGGGACTCGGTGATTTTTGGGATTTATCCCCCGGGGGACGCGTAGTAGTCCCCATTAATATAGCAACCAACCGATACAACAGAGACCAGTACTGAGGCAGAAAACACAACAACCAGTCTAAAAGAAACAAAAAGAAAGCAAAGCCGAAGTTGGCGGTTCGACAAAAATGGAGATAACTCGCAATCGATGCGTCCTTTGAAGATGTACTACCGCGCCTCTAGCACTCCGGAGTGCCGCTTACCATGCAGCACCTCCAAGAAGGGGAGCGATGACAACGACGTTGTTGTCCGTATAGGTCCTAGGGTTTCCTCTGGTACAGGAGGTGGGGAAGAGATACTCCCCACTCCCTTCAGGAAGGATGGCAGCACCCGCAGGCATCACCGCTTAGGTGTCTAGACGACAAGGATTTCTCCCGATCTCTCAAAAAACCACACTCTCGGATGCTTTGAATGGCTCCATCCATCTCGCCGCCCAGCTGCACACGCCACCACGGTCTTGCAGTCACCACCATCGTCTCACCGTGACCCACGTTGCAAGGCTGGTACGACTAAAAAGAAGAAACTTGGCGGGGGTAAGCGGTACAGTAACACGCGTGACGGAACTACCTTCACCGCTATGAGGCGATAGCCGACCGAATGCAACAACATGGGCAAACCAGGCCCTCTCTGACCTGGCCGAGCCCAAATAGACTCGTGAAGTCCCGCCGCCACACTGCAGCAAGAGTGTCACCGTTGATGCCAACCCATACGCTAGTCCCTACCAGGGCCGGCCCTTGGGGGGACCTGTGGGGCAGCCGCCCGGGCCCAAAAATAATAGGGGCCCTCCTAGAAATATGCTATCTAGGCAGGCCTAGTGTATATCGTAAAAAAAAATTATTAGGCTGGTGGCTTAATTGGGCCATTTTTTCTGGTGTCGTAGACTCTGAGCTGAGGCGATCGATACGGGTACAGGGTGAGGCCGTGGAGGTACAAGGTGAGGCCGTGGAGGACTGGCGGAGGCCAACCACTCGGCTCCCACTTCCAGACGGTGTCGGTCGCTTCGCTTCCTCCAAGGCAAACCAAACCAACAATTGATCGTATGACTCCTGCCCGAATCCTGTCGCCTCCACTGGATCGGAATATCGGATCGGGATTTGGGAGCAGGAAGCCTCGAGGCCCTCGACGATCGACGCCAGGTGCGAAGGCTAGACAATCGACGAGACGATCGACCGCCTGGCTGCTGGTCCGGTGGTCCACCCCTGCCCATGTCTCTGTCGGTTACGTCCTAATTTTTAGTTCTTAATTCTAATTAGAATTGTTGTTCTTTGTAGACAACGAGATTATGGCAACCGAATTTGGTGCTAAGAAAATAAAAAGGAGAGTACAAGAGAAGAAATTAATAGAATTATAGGGAGAATCTTTTCATAAATTTTTGAAGAGCAACACGAGCATTTTTTATAAATGTCTGCTATGGAGTTTTTTGAGTTTGTAAGAGAAGCGAATTGTTATCCTAATATTTTTATCGCTTACCAGATCTTATTTATTATGCTCGTGACTGTTACATTAGCTGAAAAAAGCTTTTCAAAGTTGAAATTATTGAAGAAATATTTGAGATTTACAATGTCTCATGAGAGGTTAGATGGTTTGGCGACTCTATGCATCGAGAAGACGTTAGTGAACGAGATTGATATTGATTCCATTGTCACGGACTTTGCTTCTAGGAATTTTCGGAAGAAATCTTAAGGTATCATGTAAACATTATTATTTTTATATGAATATTATAGTTAGAAGTATAATTAAACTATTTATTTTTTATCATCTTATATATAAATAAAAATTATAATAAGGGGCCCAAAATTTTAGTTTCGCTCCGGGGCTCCAAAAATCTCATGACCGGCCCTGGTCCCTACTCCTCCACCCATCGGTGGATCCGCCAGCACCGCCAACGCGCAGCAAAGCGACCCCCGGCCCTCGCCCTCCATCGTGGTCGCGTCGTTGCCGCCCGTCGGCGCTGTCCCGCGCAGCCCTCCGTGCGCACGGGTAAGGGAAGGCCTCCACTGCCGGCACCGCCCGGGCTTTGCCCGGCGGCTCCCGCCGACGGCGGCGCAGGGGGAACTAGAAGGAGGAGGGTCAGGGAGGAGGAAGAGGGCGTGCCCCTGCGTCGCCCGCGGGGGATGAGGCAGGAGAGTGAATGGGAGGGTCCCTATGCTCTTTCCGCGCGTCGCTCATCAGTACACCACCCACTCTGATATTCTCTGAAACATCTCTTTATTTAGTTTCTGTGAATTTCAGCGTGCAGTGTTAACATAAATTTCTTCGCAAAGCAAAACTTGCTGGGATTAAATGCATAAAACATGTGTAATCTAACGAGTACACATAAATAAAACCATTTCTGAGAGGAGCGTGCTTTCGCCATCATTGTTCATAGTATATTTATGTACGTGTTGACAGTAACACCTGAAGATACTTTACATGAAAAAAGGGAGGGAAACAAAGAAGAAAAGAAAAACAACCTCAGATTACAATTGCATCAGGTGATGCCGCCGCTAGTGTACAATCAACATTACACAATGGCAATGGTGGTGCCCATCGTCCTCTTCACAAGGCGGCTTCCTTTCCAGAACCAATCTATCTGTAGCAATCTTTGGCAGATGAAACACCACGCTGCTATGCAGGCCCCAATAATCTGTGCATATGGGTCATATGTCTGCCGTTGCCAGGCAAAGAAATGCCAGGAGAACGAGACTACATTTGATGCCAAGTGTTTGTTTCCCTATGATCCGCTCTCGATTTGGTTGCTGAATGGTAACCGGTCAACGCCCCTCTCTACTGCATCCCTCCAGAGTCTGTACCGTATGCCGAGCTTGTCATATGACACTGGCCAGTTCCAAACGTTAGCGCCGTTGTTCATTCGCTCTTGTTGGCCGAGCACAAGCCGCAGATCCTCATTCAAGACCTGCAGAAGATTATGCAAGATTGACATGGTCAGAAAAGGCATACACAATTGTCGAAACCAATCCAGGTACCGTCTGACTTAGTTTGCAAAAAACAGTTACTAAATAAATTTACTAGATATCATGTTGATGTTTTTCAGGGGACTATCATGTTAACATCCTATAGTTATGAAGTAGATAGAAAATTTGAGACTTGCCTTCTCAGCGAAATGTGACCACAACAGGTGCATGAAAGGGATGTGCTTGATCCAGGGTGCGAAGTCGAGGGACATCCGGTACAGCAGCCTGGTTTTACTCCTAGATGAGGGCAAGCATACATGGAGCTGGTGGAGATGCGTCGAACATTGTTGGGTGCTCTTCCCTTCTAGCTTTCCAGGCTTGGAGATGCCAATGGTTGACAAGACCATGCAGGGCGGTCGGAACTCCATATCGATGGGATAAGGATCCCAGTACCCTTGGAGCCCAGATGTAGGTGTCAAGAACTTCACAAAGCTGAGAATAGTAACACAAGATCAACATCTTGATTTGCACAGACACAATATCACCATGCTTATGGAGACTGACTATTCATCAGCCAGTTATTCTTGGTGCCATCAAACGTATAGAAATACCTTGGAACACTCCATCCCTTGGCAAAGGTGGATGTATGCGTAAACGGGGCATGAGCAAGGTCTAGTAGATTGTCCAAAAGAAGTCCATGCTCCACCGGTAGCTCCATCACTATCTGTTGAATGGTCAAGAAGAACATTCAGTCCAGTCCTAAACTGGAAATATACAGGACACCCGCAGAATAGCATGATTGCTGCAGCATCATGATGTTCTTTACCTCTGCATGTATTGTAAATCCGGAAGGGGGCAGCAGAGAAGGGATGGTGGGTGTCGGTGTGTCATCGCCTGGCCAGATCCAGACCATTCCTTCTTGCTCGAAGCATGGCAGTGCCCGGATGCGCACATTCAGCATCTTTGTTGATGGCATCTTCTCACATTTTCCGTCAGTCGAATACTCCCACCCTGAAGATTGTCCATAAAAAATGAAATATTATTTGTACATCAGTCTTTACTTGTGGTAATACTACTAATGAGAATAAGATACCAGACTGAATAAAAAATATGCTCTGAGTTCTTACCATGGTAAGGACACGTGATTCTACCCTCATTCACTGAGCCAAGATCAAGAGGGCAAGCTCTGTGAGCACATGTATTCTGCACACATCCAGGCCTTTTATCTTTTCCTCTGAATATCACCCACTGCTCCTCGAAACAATCTATTGGTACCTGAGAGAAAATAAATGACTGTCAAATAAACACCATGTTCCTGTAAATGCTAAATCTTATTGTCTTTGAAGCAGACAATTTTACTTACCATAGTGTCATCTTTCAGATCACTGGAGAAAGCAACCGGGTACCAGAAGTTCTTCAGGTTGGAATTGTAAGGCTTCACTGGCCCAGAAATGTTGAGACTCCGACGCTTTGTTTTCTTGGGTCCGACACGGGGTGTGAAGGAAGTGCTCGGATCAAGAGAAGCACAATCGGCCGTGGCTGCGAAAGCACTTCCATCCGACAACAGCCTTTCATTGACCACCGTCTCCATTTGCGCTAGCTTATCGAGCGCAGACGACACTCTAGATTCCGATAAATAGAGCTGTACAAGACATGATAAACATCAGGCTGCAGATGATATTTTAATATCTTTAATTTGGATTCTTCCAACAACATACCTGGTTGTGAGCTTTTGCTAGGTCCTCCTGTAACCCGGCTAGATCTTTCCTCAAATTCCCAACCGACTTGAAGTCTCTCGCTAATGGATTCAGAACCTCCACCACCTGCATTTCATTTTTACAATCCATGTTATTGTCAATATTATGCATCCACAGTTTCAACATCAAGCATCTATGTGACATCCATTGGATACTAATCATGGTAAAAAGATTCACATAGTGCAGACTGCAAACAGAAACATTTCTCTGAACTTGCTGAAACTAGGTACCACGTACCAGTATTCAGACACTATTTTGTATACCTTGTTGTGAAGCACCATGATGGTGAGCAGGTCCTGTCGGGCCCTCCAGTCACAGTACTGTATGTCGAAGCGGACGACGTCAAGCGCCTGCTTGGCGTCCAGGAACTTGCCCTTCTCGATCGGAACCCTCGGCCCAGGGTCGTCGACATGGAAGAGGGCCTCCCAGTGGTTATCCTTCAGATACTCGGCGCTGTCGTCCCTGAGCACCGCGTACACCTTGATTCCACCATACCTACCGACGCCCTACACCACAAGAACATCACCGTCAGTTATCCAGTTCACCAGGAAAGGATAATTTGGGGGTTCAGAAGAAATTCAGAAACTTCTGTCAGCAATTAGAGCATTCGAAATTACATTGTTCATCATGAGCTCACCGTTGACTACAATCCTAACCAAAACGACACCGTTCCTCCGTCGCCGGAGAAGACAAGAAAAGAAAACAGGGGAAGAAGCTGGGCTTATCCTCTCACCTTTCTGGAGAGGCACCGGAAGGATGGCTTGATGAGCAGGTGCGGCACCAGGGACAGCGAAGCCACTGTGGTCATGGACGCCGCCGGCGGCCGTCGTCGCCGCAATCGAGCGGCGGGAAAAGAGGGATTTTCCGGTGTGGAGAAATCGCTGTATTTCTTTCGCAGAGGAGGAACGGAAAGGCTGCTGCGACGTCAGAGTATTTTTTTTTCTTGGAAATTATTTTTCGCGGCTGAAGTGGGCTTGACGCCTTTCGACGATAAGAGGCGGGAGCTACCCGCGATCTCCACGAGCCTCCCGCATGTGGCCACGTGGGATCCGGTGTCAAGCTCGAGCTGTGACATGGAGGCCTCGGCCACCAGGGGTTTGGGAGCGCAAGTTGCACCCAAGGCCAAATGGTCTACTAGTGGAAATTATCACCAAAGACCTTCTACTTTGTAACTATCTCAAAGTGGGCATGTTATTTGTTTCTTATGTGTTTTTTGTTGCTCGAGGACAGGTCGTGGTCCGCATTGAAGGCGAGGTTCATGTTTAGTCAAAGACTTGCACAGGCAAAACACTCGAGTTGGATGCATCTATACACATGCATCAAAAGTTAACCATGGAAGTGTCGTGCACATCTACTTTGTACTTAAAAGAGTCTTTTGCTACCTAAGAGATTTAGTTAATTTTGTCTGTGATCGAAATCTTAATGGGATGCTACTCCCTTTCCAAGTTGCTTGTTTCATTGTCACTGCTTTTCAATCGGGCGGTGGACGAACTATCAATCATTAGCCTACGATCTCATCCTTGCTGCTATACCCTAAAAAAATCTCTATTACTTGAGAAGGTAGTTGACACGTAGTTGATGGAAAATCAGAAAACACCAATTTTTTATAAATCAGATTTAGTTGCACTCGTGCAAGAAGATCTTAAGTTAGCCCGAATACTTGATTTAAAACCAGTAGCATCTCTCCATTTTTTCGATAAAGTCTAACATCTCTCCATGTAACTGAGATAGGTCGAATTCCATAAACAAGGAACCTTGTTTGTTTATCTTTCGAACAAAACAGTTTTAGACAGGTCGGGAATGTAACCACAAATTCCTTATTGTGTCAATTGAAGGAGAAGGATGTTGCAATTTCACAGAACAGCAGGGGGCATCCGGGCAAAAGAGGCTCATCTACCAACACACAGTGCAACGTAACTACGGATGGATGGATAGATTGCGGGATAAGACGCTGCTGGAGTGTGTGTCCTGACGCGCCTAGGTGGCAGCGTGTACGGCCAGATTTGTGTGGACAGACGGTCACTAGCGTGCCAGCGTGGACGCGTTCCTGTCCATTAATTAGTTCCCCGCTAGAATCTCAAACCATCCCACGTGACAGAGAGAATATGTTGCGTTCGATTCTCTCCTTGAACGACTTTCGAAAGGAGTATGTTCCGGTAGCTTTCTACATTACGACGTTTTCAGTTTCTTTGGCAATAAATGATCTAATTCTTCTACTATTACTCCCTCCATCCAAGGTTTAAGACATATAACTTTTTTAAAAAGTCAAGTTATGTAAAATTTGACCAAACTTTTAGAAAAGACTATCAAAAACTATTATATTATATAGATACCATATAAAAATATGTTTCATAATGTATGAAAGGCTATATATTACGTACCGTAAATATTAATATTTTTCTCTAAAAACTTGGTCAAACTTTAGTTGGTTTGACTTTAAAAAAAAGTTATATGCCTTAAGTCTTGGGACATAGGTTAATTATATGACTTTTGAAGACCTCCCCAAAAAGGCGAAAACCCTTATTTTCCTTTTAACACCATCACCGAACTGAAATTTTTCATGAGGACCCCATGTCTTCCCCTTTGTGGTGACCCCAGGGTTCAGGAGGACCCCATGTCGTCCCCTTTGTGTCAACCCCAGGGATCAAAACCTAGCGCTACCACCTAGCCATCATCATGCTCTCCATGGATCCGATTGTGATGTTGGCGATCCTCGCTCCCAAAGGAGAGATCTCTGGTCGTATGTGTGCGGTGGAGCAAGGACTATGGGGGAGCGGCTCCCGTAGCTTCGAGGTGATGGCAACAACAATGGCTTCTAGCTAGGGCGGCGTCGTCATCGAGCATGGAGGCATCTTGCTCCGTTGTCAATGACGCGCTGTCCTCACCATTCATGCACCCTTCTCATCTCGTTGGCACCCGGCTGCGCACTGGGAGAATCGTAGGGAGGCGACATGCGGCGTGTGGACTTGTAGGTCTAGATCAATTAAGGTCAGTAGGGCAGAGGCCCCAGTTATCTTCTTATACCAAAGTCGTCGATCTACCGGCTATTAGTCATCCTCGATCATGTTCTAGACTTCTCCGTCGGAGAAGACCCACTGGGATCCAGGCGTGCATATTCAAAACATCGACCAATGCGGTTTTAATGGGGTGCGGCATGAGGCTTCGCTTTCTGTTGACACCTTGGGCCAAGTCGTCATCGACAATGGCAAAACTAGGGGACCAGCAGGGGCCAAGGCCCCCGTGATATGCTACTGCAAGGGAAATGGTAAATTCAGAGTAGATTTTGTGGGCTAATAATGGAGATTAGCTTGTCCCCCCCCCTTATAGAAAAATTAGCTATTTCGGCCCCCCTTGAGTGTATCATGCCTCCGCCACTGGTCATCGTAATCTGTGCCGCTATTTTCATGCCTCCACCACTAGTCATCGACATCTATGCGCTATTTTCATGGTGTTGACAAAGGCGGAAAATGTCATGTTGGTTGCGATAAAAGACCAGGAGCTCTCGAAGGCTCTATTTAGTTCGAGACTACTAAGTAAGGATAGACGCGGAGTCTTTGAGGTGATGAAGACATTGCTTCACAAGCGAGTGCATCCTTTGTAGTGGTTTGGGTTTTGCTGCTGCGAGTGATTGATCACTATGCAATGCTTTCTTCTTTTTCTTCTTCTTTTTCCATGCATCCTTAATGTAGTTTCGTAGTATTTTTTTTGGTGCAGAGGTTTAGGTGTAATTGATATTGTCACAATATTAATAAATTTCCTTTGTCGACCGATGGAACCACAAGAGCAAGATTGCATCACCTAGCACCACGACGGTAATGCATCCATTGAACTTGAATTTGCAAACACCGCAGAGAGACATACCAAGCTAACAAGAAAATTGTAAACCGCACTCCAAAGGTTGGCCCCTCGTTCCTATCGTCTTGCTAGATGATTATACTCACTCTGCTTTTATAGGTTTAGTCAAAGTTAACGTTTTAAAAATCCGACCTAATGTGTAGTATAGCAACAAAAATACCAACCCCCACAATACCTAATTTATATATGAAAATAACTTTTGTGATGCTGATTCTAATAATATAAATGTCGTACGGTGAACAAAGAGAGTACTGCCCTGTTTTTGCCCTCACTCCTCCGGCCGGCTGCCGATGCAATTTGGCGCAGGGCACTGTACAATCTACAGTAATTTCACCCTTTTTGAAATGTTATACTCTCTTCGTTTAAAAATAGATGTCTTAGATTTTTTAAATTTTGAATGAATCTATATATTAAATAGTGTTTAGATTCATCTAAATTTTAACAAATTTGAGATATCTATTTTGAAACGAAGGGAGTACAAACTAAATTAAGTACGATGCTGGGCAGCTCCAAAGCGGCCCATGTCCGGCCTAACCCAGGACGGTTACAGGCAATTCTCTCAAACGTTTATGGATAGAAACGGGGAAGCGTCCAGGAGGTTTGGCCCAGGACTCCAGGTATGGCTTCGTTTAGCCCGGCTTACACGCGCAGAATAAAGGAGCTTTGGCCCAGCATTATATATATGGTGGCCCATGCCAGGCTACAGGGATCATTTTCTGGTCCCAGCGGGTTCCAAAAAAACAAATTCTGGTCCCAGCGTCAAAGAAAATTTCTCTCTCGAATTTTTTATTCGTCCTCTTCCCCAAAAATAGATTAAGGTGTTTAGATGCCTTTGAGTTTGAAATCTTAATTTTTTTGTGAAAATATCATGTGGTAAAACATGTAGTAATTCGGAAATCCTGGTCGAGCCCCCCTCTCCTCGGATTTTTTTTCTCTCGGTAGCCAAAATGCTCATTCCTTCATGGCTCCTATACCAACCGAACAACGCCTCACCCGTCTTCGTCCTCCCTACTCTCCTCTTCCTCCTTCTAACCGGTGCTTATCCTCTCTACTCGTCCTTCTCTCCTTGAACTGGCTCATCCACAACTGGTCGTGGACATTGTTGAGTCAAAGGTGTTGACTTCGACAAGTCAAGCCTACAGAAACAAATATTGTTTCAGGGCTTGTTTGATTCATAGGAATAGGAATAGGAAAAAGTATAGGAATAGAAAAAAACATAGGATTGAGATGTCATGCCAACTTGAATCCTATGAAAATAGGAATTTTGTTTGATATAGCAAAGGAATTTTTCATCAGGTATGATCTAATGTTTCTTTTTTATAGGAATTGTACTACAAGATTCCTATAGGATGTGTTCTAGTGATTGTCTAGGAGGAATTGCTAGTCTTTTGTCGCTGATTTCTTCTTATCCCTCGGTCTGTTCATCCATTTGAGACCGATGGATTCGGAATCGACTGAGATTCGGACGAAAGATTAGAGAATCATCGGCTGTATGTTCTTCCAGTCTAAAAGTTCAACAGCAAGTACAAAACAAATATACGCTGATAGATAGATCCTAGTTCAACACTTTTTACACGCTCAGATCAGATTCTACGAGTACAATACACTAGTTTCTAGTATAGCGAGTGACACAAGGTCAGTAACTTCGCGCAACCGTCCACAGGCTCAGGAACAGAACAAATAAACAGGTGCCGCCGCTCTCACACGGGGGCAGCGGCGGCGAACCAGGCGATGGCGGGCCCGACAAGGCGCGCTGCGCGCGGGATCACGGCCCGCGCCACGCCCGGGAGCATCGGGTACGTGAGCACGCCCAGCAGGAACCAGTTGAGGCTCAGCAGCGCCACGGCGCCGTCCGCGGCGGCCGGCGTGGCGCTCACCAGTCCTCCTCCTCCTCCTCCTCTGTGGGGACGTGCCGGGGCGGGCACGCGGAAGAGGCGCCCGACGCTGCACATGGACATGCCGACGACGGTGAGGAGCCCCGCGAGGAGCGGCAGGCACGGCGCGTCGGCCGACCACGCGATGCCGCCCACCGCCAGCGACATGCCCACGCTGAACAGGCTCCGGCGCCGCGCCGTCAGCTCCAGCAGCCGGGCAGACCGTTCAGCCGCCGCTATGCTCGAAGACGAGGAGGAGGCGGCGGGTTTGAAGACGGCGCCCTCCGTTGCATCGTCTTCCCGACAAACAGCCAATGCTTTCGGCGCGCGCTTGCCGTCGCCAGCCTTCTGGGCGCCGCCCACGACGACCTGACCGGCAACAGATGCCGCCGTGGCCGCCTTGTCCCACATGGACTTGCCCTTGTGCTCGTGCAGCCGCATGTTCTCCTTCTTCAGAGCCTTGACCTGCAGGAACAAACGCCAAGAAGCAGAGTCAGTACCGCAGCCCAGAGCTACATACTCTGCTGCTCTGTCCTCCAATGTACATACCTGGTTCTCGAGGAGGTCGATCCTGGCGAATGCATCCTCCTGCTCCTCCTCCATCTCGTCGAGGATCTCCTCCATGGCCGCTTGCTCCTTGAGCGCCGCCCGCAGCCTCTGCTCCAGGTCCCTGTTCTCCCACACCACCCGCTCCATCTGCGCCTGCATCTCCCCCAGTAGCCGGTCCAGCTGCCCAAAAGAAAACCGCGAGGATTAGTTAGGTAGGTAGTGATTGGCAGCAGAGGTGGCCGGGGGGCCAATTTGTCACCTTGCGCTCTCTGTCGGCGGCGGCGAGGAGGCGCAAGGGCCATGTGAGGAAGGAGACGGCCCAGAGCATGGACTCGAAGAAGAGGATCGCTGGGAGTTGGACGGCGGCCACGGCCAGGCGCCGGAACGAGCGAGCGCCGCACGCCGCGACCCAGCAAGACGGAAAAGGCATGCGCGAAGCAGGATCTCAGCTCAGCTAAGCAAGGCCACCATTCTCTGCTCTCCACTAGCTAGCCAGCCAGCTCACCCGGAGATAACCACCGACGGTTGACACGGCGACAGGCGACGACGCGGAATTGAAGGATGGGATGGTGCTGCGGCTGGTGCGAGCACGATGTCGTGGAGCAGGGAGAGAGTGATGAGTGGAAGTGGAGAAGGATCCGACTGAGTTCCAGATGTGGAAAGGGGCGGAGAGTGAGGCCCAGCCGACACGTGCGCCTCGGACGGCTGCACACGTGCTGCTAGCACTGTCTCTTCGCGCCGCGTCACCGCTCCCCGCGTTGGCCGTCGGTACATGGATTAAGCAGTGGATAGTGCTTGCTGCGATCCTATCCGGTTCCTACAAGGTGTGCACACATGTACTCCTTCTATTTCAAAATATAAGACACATGTATTCCCTCTATTTCAAAACACTTTTGCTTCGGGTCCTCCACCCCCCCTCCTCTTTCAAAAACTCGATTCCGATTGTTTAGAGAATCGTACGAATCTACCCAAACTCCGTATGGTCCTCTTAGACGTATACTCACCATATAGGTATGGGCATGTGCGTGCGGAAGGCGAAAATTAGAAGTTATATAACAACAAAAAATAAAATAAAATATGACATAAAAAGACGTAGATCGCGATAATAGGAGGTGAGATCAGCCGGTCGGAACGTGGATTATACCCAGTTCGATCGAGTACACATATACAGAGATAGACGTGATCTCGATATGGGTTTCGACCGTTCAAAAAAATAAGACGGCCCATGTAACTTAAGTTTAGGGGTGGGGGACCGAAGCACACCTCATTTCAAAATATAAGATGTTTTAGGTTTTTTCTTTTCAAAATAGGGTTGATCCCGGACTCTGCATCTTCGAATGCACACAACCCTTTATTAATAAAAGTATCCAGTAACAAGGCTTAGAATCTTAAAAATAATTAATAGAACAAATAAGACTGATACAAACATCAACCATCTGAACAACACATAAAGCCTCACCAGAGGATGCAAACTAAGAGTAGACATAAGACAGTCTAGCCACGAAATCCGTTAGCATATATCTGACGCCACCGCCACAAGGCGATTGCACCAAGAGATCATAGATTGCCGGTGGGTGCTCTGGTAATAGGTATGCCTATAACTAGATGAAGTATGCCGCCGTATGTATAACTTGCAAAAAAGATAAAACTTTGGCCTTGTTAAATAAAATAATATTATTCATGCTTTTTTAAATAGACCAACATAAGATATTTTAGATTTGTGAAGAAAATATATCTAAACTTTTTCTAGTGTATAGATTCACTCTAAATCTAAGTAAACCTATATACTAAAAATAATCTAGTTATAATTGATTCACAAAGCTAAAAGACCTTATATTTTAAAATCGGAGGGAGTACCTACCTGCTCGTACAACCGTGATTACTCGGAAACTTTCGAAGCCATAGGTCATAGCCCCGTATGCCCTGCTTTGAGATAGCTTTCGTAGTCATGGTGATTGGATAGCTACTAGCCTACTAGTACTCTCCCTGAACGTTGCTAAATTAGTGAAATGACCATGGCACACCTGAGAAATCTTAACCTGGTTTGTTCAGTTTTTTAAATGTAAGCGGTATTATAATCAAATAACAGACGGTAATGGAAATGGAATGAAAAATTATCAAATCTGTTTTGGTTCGTGCTGGTAACGGAAACGACACAACACAACTGTTTTTCTCTCTACCAGATCATGAACACGGAAGCACAGATCTTCCGTAACTTTTCTTTGGTGGTGGGGGTGGGTTGGAAGGGGACACCGAAATACACCTCTTTGCTAAATAAAAAAATAGTAGGACGGTCGATGTAGGGTTGGATGGTAGGGTCATCTAAATCCCACTTGTAGTTCATTTGCTAAATTCTAGTGTAAATTTTGAATAAAAATTTACACTAAATTTTGAAAAATGAACTAGAAGTGGAATTTAGGCGGGATCCCACCTGACACCCTATTGGATGGAGGTATCATGTTAAAAGCAGTGTCCAGCACGCGTCATTGAGCAATAGGCGCGCCTAGTAGTTCTAGGCCTGGCTGTGTCGTCGTTAATGCTCCTATGGCTACTATTGTTTTTATATAGGTTTAGTAATATAGGTTGTAAAAAAGATCATACAACGATTGCATAGAAAAAAAAAATCAATTATATGTTTTCGAGAAAATATAACTAAATAATATTGTTCATCGGTAGAAACCACAAAAATACAGATTTTTTAAACGCTGACATACACTTCCATTAGCAATTCAAGGAGCATTATTCATGACAGACTTATGAACACTAATGAGGACGCACTTACAGTATCTTTTTAAACATGATTATTTACACGCACAATGCTACTTCCTTTTAGTTTGTATAGCACACTCACGCTATTAAAATTCAGTTCACGGGGAGCATTGCTAGAAATATCAAAATTATTCGGTCCATGGAGAGTTAAAATACATAATTACCATTTTTATACTGCACATTTTGACCTTTTTGCTACTATAATCTATTATGTCTACATGTGATGTAATCTCTTTTTTATATTATAGTTAGCAAAATTAACAAGTCCAAAGTCAACTATATAATAATGTTGTCGTTTTTCTTTTGCAACTTTAATGTTAACCATGGAAATTGTACTTACACTAAATGTGAAAAATATACTGGAGCCGACATGATGTTAATTGCTTTCTTTCCAAGACAATATTTGTTTAAATTATTTGGTAAAGTATAATTATTTTTTACCTACGAAAAGATCAAAATCGTATGCACGTATCCATAGATTAATTTGTGTCACTTGTGTGAATTGAAAATATATTTATGTGTTCATGTCTATTATAATTTCCTTAAATATCATTATATTCACCTCTAAAGGTAATAGAGGTTTCTAGAATGTATGATTGCCTATTTTTATTTAATGGAATAGAAGAGATAAGAACCAGCGCAGCAAATAGAAAACCCTAATTCTGTTGTTTTTGCTAGCTCTTCTTGCATAGGTCTACGTCCCCATTAGATTTTTAAGTGATGCTTTCTCAACAACATGTTATTTCATAAACCATCTTTATATATTTTGGAGTGTTTCTTTCTCAACACCATGTTATTTCATAAACCATCTTTATAGCCGTTTCATCTCCATGCACACCCCCTAGAACGTCTTCTAGGTGAAACTCTAGATTATACCTTGTTCATGGTTACTAGCTGCGGGTATTATCATATGTTCGACCCTATAAAAATCATGAGATAGGTTTTGGATCCAAGCGCTGTATTTTTATAGGGTAAAGCCCCTTCAAAAAGGATACAAATGTCTTTATATCTCACCGGATGTATTTGATGAATGTATCATCGTAGCATTAGAGCTTATAAATAAGCCGAGCTCAGATGTGTGCATTGCATTCATGCATAGAAAATCTGAATTTTCTTTGCTCTTTTGATCAAAACTTGTCAAAGAGATTGAAGCTTCTCTTAACTCGATGGAACTGAAGTAGATCATCAAGTTAAGTGTGATAAGTTTCAATATGACCTTTTCTAAAACCCTATTTCTGGGCAAAGGTAATATGATCTATGGGAAGATCAAATAGAACAAAATAAATTGACATCACATTACTTAAGGATGAATACTTAATATTCTAAAAATTATATCAAGGTATTATTTACAACAACCACTGAATACCAAATCAAGTAAAGAAACTCAGTAACTAAACCTTGGTATACATGCTTACCATATTATTCCTACCGCATCATGGTAGTTCTTAAACACTAACCCTTATCACAAGTAGAGTAGGAAGGAAGTCTAGCCAAGACCACTCACCACATATCCTTATTACCACATTAGTCAATACAATTCCTATTAAACCATGTTCCAGTGTCTATTGATCATTAATGTTGAGTGATCAATTCTTGACCTAACAATTGTTGACCTTTAGCCTTGACCTATTATATTGACCTTCCAAAGTTTGGAAGTAAATTATTAAGAAGAAGGAACTAGTTATGATAGAATATGTCATCATCATTAGAATGAGATCCTTAGTGGAGATCAAACCATTTGATGTTGGAGGAGTTAACTCACTCATGGGTTAATTAGTAGAAACAACTATACCTAAGAAGTTGGAAGTAAGGAGTTATGATAAAGCTAGTAAGGATAGAATATCAATGAGTACTCTTGTTAAGCCAAATAGATACAACCATAGAGTAAGCCTTGTTAATAAGTTAGACTATATAAGAGATTTGGTGTTGTACAAGTTTGTTACTTAGTTGAGAATAAACCTTGACTACACAATTAGAAGCCTAAGCTTAGTTTGATCAAAGGATAGTTGTCATTATTCTCAAGTCTCTTGGGGATAATTGACTAGGTGTTGAAGAGTTGTTATTGGTATACCAAGATAGGCTAAGCATTAGGTAGTTTAGTCACCTAGCTTGATCAGGAGATGTCAATATAGTGTATGGTAAAGCTTGGAACATGAGTTATATGAAGTAGTTGGAGGCATAGTATTTTCATCAAGCTGATACAAGGACAATCCTGTATTATGGGAGTAGTACCATACCTCTTCCATAGGATTGATATCAATTGTGGTGTAGTGATGAATTATAACCTTGCAAGACTTGGAAGTAGATAAGAGAAGAATGTTAAGGGTGTTGATTAATGAAGTTGGAAATAACTACATTAATGGGTTCATCAAAGGTAGCTAAGAATTGGAAGTTATTGAAGGATATGTGCCCTAGAGGCAAATATGAAATGATTATTGTTGTCATATTTCAATAAGTTTGTAATAGTTTTATATTGTGTTATAACCACTAGTTCAGAACGGTCCATATATCCCGGTTGGTAAGGGCCTTTAGTCCCGGTTCCCCAACTGGGACGGGGCAATCGGGACTAAAGCCCCAACCTTTAGTCCCGGTTGCCCCACCAACCGGAACAAAAGAGCGTACATGTGGCCGCTGCTCCGTGCGAGGGGGGAGGAGCAACCATCCCGGTTCGTAACACGAACCGGGACAAATAACCCTCTTCCGCGGCAGAGATTTGGCACATTTCTCTGCCGCGGCAGAGAATTCATTTTGGCAATCTTTTTTTGCCGCGACAGCATTTTGGCCACTTTTTATGCCGCGACAGGGAATTCATTTATATTGTTTTATTTTTTATTTAGTGTTTTGCACTCATCAATGAAGGAACCATTATATTACACAAGATCATCATGACAATATAGATCCAAGTGTCGAACATATTACATTCGATAAACGGATTTCATGCACTACATACAAAATAAGCTCTTTGTACAATACCTATTGCCTATACACACCCACATAGTATTCTCCTTTTGGGTCTAGAACTTCTGCATCCAAGAATCCCGCCAATTCCTCCTGAATTGCTCGTACGCGATCCTTTGGCAGAAGACCGTCCCGTAGACGTTCGATCCGATTTAAAAAAGGAGTCAACCTATATAAATAAAACGAAACACAATTTGATGGTAATTAAAAACTATACAAATTGTTTACGTACGTGAAGTTGCTCTAAATTTCTGCCCTCTCACAGCACGTCTGACGGATGAACTCGCAAACATAGTATACACATAAATTGTTCCCTGGTCCCTGCGTCAGGCACTTTACGAGAACAGAGTTCAATCAAAATAATAATCAAATATGATAATAACGGTATCAAAACTAGAATCAAAGAGATGCACGGATATAGCTAGTGGTGCTTACATCTAGTGGTTGAAATGTAAGCTCCTCTTTCCAAACACCCCTAGCCTTCTTGGTGAACCGTTTCCAAGCGCTGTCCGGCGAAGAAAACGAATAAAAGAAGTTATTAATTACTTGATATCATAAAATTCATGAACGTTGCCGATATAGTGTTGTAATGATTAGAATTATCGCTGGAGAATAATCTACATGTCCTTCCACGTATCAAGGGGTTTATGTTTCGAGTCCATGACTAGTACACGCCCTTTGTCAGGTTGAATGATTAACAGAATATAGTGAAAGCTGCGCATGCATAACTAATCAATTATATACATAACGTCGAGTAGGCGAAATAGAAAGTGTATACAAGACAATAACACTCACTCTAAGTTGTAAGGAAATAGTATTTCCCTTCTGGTTTCTTCAAACCTTAACGCATGTACGATATTATCCTTCGTATCCTGGTTTTTTTTTTGAGATTAGCTTGATGAACCCAATATGGGTCAATGAACCCAATGTCATAGATTTGTCCTCTACTGTATTCGAGAATCTTCATTCTGCATATTATAGTATGATTATATGCATGCAATAAACAAGGTGAGATAGCTAGAGACTAAATTAATTACAGAATTAGTACTTACAGACAATAGGCACCGATGATCGATTTGTCTAAGGCGTCTTGATTGAATAATTGAAATAGTTCAACAAATTCAATGGATATCATGTCATATATTTCTTTCCCATAATGCTTTTTTGTAACCCGAAGCATTATCCAGTTAGCCCCGGCCTTTGTGGCATGCATGTACCAGTTATGAAATCTTCGTATTTTTGTTGAAAGATTATTTACCTCCTCAGGTTTGACGAGAGGTTTGCCGTACTGGTATTTGTATGCTACTTCACCCACGGGGAAGTACTGTAACTGGGATAAGTAGTGGGCAATACTCATACCTTGAGCAGCGGCAGCTTCTCCGTATTGTGCAACTATATCTGGATCCTACTGCTCTTCGGCCGCATATTTGCTCGACCCCACATTGGTATGGGAAATCACCTTGAGAGGGGCGCAAGATTGTTTTTCTTGTTCTCCGAGCTGGGCAATAGATTTCCCGCTTGCATCAATACTGCTCTTCGACAGTTGCTGTGCCGCATGTGACTTGAGAATAGAGCGCTCATAGTCTGATGACAGCTTTGGTTCGGGTTGGTGAAGGGCCTTTAGTATTTTGAACACTCGTGATTTTTCTTCTTTGGTGCTGGGGAACTATGGCTCTTTCGTCCGCCTCAGCTTAGCGAAAAACGGTGTCATTTCTGCCTCAACGATCGCCGTAGTCTCCTCTTCAGTACAGTCATAAGCTCTCTTAGGAGGAACCTTTGGTACTTTTGGAAGAGGCTCTTGTTTACGTGTCGGCGATCACTTACCACTTCGTAGAGTAGCGGTGGTACGCTTATGCTTTTTTTCCTGAGGCGCCGGCGATGGCTGCGCCAGAGACTGGTGAGGCGACGGAGACGGGTGAGGCGACGGAGCCGGGTGCCGCGGCGGCGACGGACGCGCTGGAGACGGGTGAGGCGGCGGCGAAGATGGCCTTGGCGTATGATTTGGAAGCACGATACATTCCTTTGGCCATAGAATGGTGATATTTGTTGCTTCTCCCAGTTCAGTCACATCCCCTTCACCTTCAGGGTAGTCAAGCTTCAAAACTTGAAAGGTGGGCATGATTTCATCCACCCCGACAACAGCGTAGCCCTGTGGAACCGGACGATAATGGTAAGTTGGTGTGGGTCAATTGGTAAGGCATAGCCAACTGCCACCTTCATTGATATGTTCACAACTTTGACATGTAGCTCGCAATGTGTCATCTGTGTGATATCATCCACTGGGTAACCAACACGAGCCATCGTCGGTGCACCATCGTCATCGTCATTGTCATCACCCTGGACCTCGGTGGAAGCCACACTGCTTTTTCGATTATTTGATAGGCCGGTAGCATCGAATGCAAGTTCTACCACCATGTGCTGCCGAGATGGGCCGGTAGTACCTTGCTGGCTAAGTGCGTTAATTTTATCTTGTTGTTGCTTTATTCGTTCTTCAATTATACGCATTCGCTCTTTCTGAATATCTGCTTCAACTTCCGCCTTGTCCTTTCTCCTCTGACGACTTCTATCAGGATATTTCTTCCTCTCTTTGGGAAACCCAGTCCTCCATGGTTGGGAGCCTATTGTGCCTCGTGTTCGTCATCATGTTCCTTATTTCCAAGGGCGAGTGTGAGCTCATCATTCTCTCTATCGGGGATGAAGTCCCCATCTTTAACAGCCTTTACTGTGTTTCTCATCTTCTCGATTGGCAAGGGGTCTTCTTTATGTCGTATGTTATATATACACTTCCCTTCCGAGTCCAACGTGCCCCCATGCCCATAAAACCAATTCTTTGCACGTTCGATCCAATCGTCTGTCTCTGGGATGATCTTTTTAGCACGCAGTTCATCCTCAAGTTTCTTCTACTTTGGAATGCCAGCCCTGTAGCCACCTTGCCCCATAGTATGGTGATACTTATTGTTAGCAGCATTCAGCTTATTCATTGTAGACATTTTCTTAGCTTTTTCTGATGTCTTGTAATTCACAAACTCAGCCTAGAATGGTTTTAACTTCTGGTACTGAATCTTCTCGAAATACGGAGTCTTCTCTTTCACGACATAGTCAAGGTGCAATCTTTTCTTCCAGTTGGTAAAACACTAGGCCATCTTCTTCATAGCCCACTTCCTGACCTTCATCTCCATGGCTTTCGCATGTTCTAAGGCGTCCTCAACTAGATCCTCCGCATTTGGATCCAGCTCTATCTTCGGTAGTTTGAAATTAAGCATGAGCCTCTTCCACAGTAAATCTTTGGCCATGTTAGGGACATATAAACATGTTCCCTCTTCTTCCGCATCAGCAGGCCTATTCCAATTTCGAATGGTGATCAAGACGAAGTCCCTAACGATTACTCCGCATTGTGCCAAAAATTTGTTTGCGACAACAACAGGAGCCGTCGGTTTGCCGTCTTCACCGATCTCTTCGATCCTGAACCTCTCATGGTCTTCCAACTTTTTGGTTGGGCCTCGTCCGCTCTTTTCAGTAGATTTGTTCGATCCGGAGGGCTAAAAGAAGAAAGATCGTCGTTACTATTTCTATATAGACAACAGATGATTAATTAATGAATTAATTATATTACATGCACCTCGCCGGAGCGGTCGTCTTCTCGATCATACAAGACATCGCCTTCTCCCTCGCGTAAGGCATCACCTTCAACCCTAAACAAGGCGTATCTTCCGGCAAAAAGAGGATCACCCTCACCAGAGTTGTTCAGAAACATCAATACATCTAAATTTTCTTCCCCGCGGATCACACCTTGGATCAACTCTTCCTTTTCTTCGTCTCTGTCGTGTGGGTCCATATTTTCTGCATAGGTGGAAAACGGATAAGTCAAAGCGGCTAAGGGAGAATGTTAGGTAGGGTGTTGAGAGATATAAACCCTAATTCGGAGAAACCCTAATATATACATACACAATAATAAAAATGAATTTACAATAATAAAAATCAACTAAAATCAATATTCCGGAGTTCTGAGGGGTGTAAAACCTAGTTCGGAGAAATCTCGGATGCATATGAGAGGGGTCACTTAGGTATACTATTTTGGTATATTATTTATACCAAAATTTTGGTATATAATTTATATTTTTCTCAGTTATGAATATTAAAATCTGAATTTTCAAAGTATTAATACTTATAAAATATTTATCAAATAGTAATTATTTAAATAGTTTACATAATAATGTATGGTAATAGTTTTAAGTTGTACATTTTATTTTTCTAATTTAAAATGAATTAGTTATGAATTTATCCCTTTTTAATTCATTTTAAATCATTTTTAGAATATTATAAAATAATTTACATTTTTGGAATTACTTTTAACATTTTATTAAACAGAAAACATTTCTGAATATGTTTATACCACTTACAGGGTGGACTCACCTGTCAGCAATAATCAATTACACAATAATTACATAAATCATTTCAGAAAACATTAACAGAAAACAAAAAATGATGATGTCATGATGACATCACCCATGGTGGTGGTTCTGCCAGCGATTGAGCGTGCGCGGGGTAGCGAGAGGGGCGTGTTGGAAAGAGCTCGTCGAGGCGAACCATATGGTGGTTGCGTCGCCCATTATTGGTCGCCGGAGCGACGAGCACAGCGGCGGACAGAGGCTGCGACAACAGATGGTCGTCGCAGAAGTGTTAGAGAGCAAGAGGGAGCGCGTGAAGAGGTGCTAGAGCACCAGTGGCTCACCACGAACATGATGCCGGAGTCGGGGAAGCAAGGGGTGGCCGGACGGAGGCGAATCGACGACGGCCGGTGCTCGGGAAGATGGGATGCAGAGCTTGATTAAGGCCGAGCGGGGCTGATTCCTTTGGCGTAGAGACGCAGTCCAGCACGGCGGAGCTCCTCGGCACCTTGGATTGGCTCGAGGAGGCTCTGAACGGCAACGACGAGGAGTTAGGGTTTCTGCTCAAATGGGGAAGAACGCGAGAAGGAACGAGAGGGGATGAGATTGGTACTGGGAGAGAGAGGGGAACGCGGCGGTTCCTATCCTTGCATCGAACAACAGCAGCGAGCTCGGCGGGCAGCGCGACGACGTCGTGGGGGGGGGGGGAGGGGGGTTCCTGTGTGCGCGCGTTATTGAATGATATGGGGAAGAAGAAGAATAAGAGGCGCAAGCAGTTATTAAGGATGGACCTTTTGTCCCGGTTGGTGGCTCCAACTGGGACTAAAGGGTCATACGTCCCGGTTGGAGCCACCAACCGGGACGTATGCTCCACTTTTTTTTTCATATTTTGGGCTGAGCCCAAGCGACGCGCGCAGGGGGCCTTTAGTCCCGGTTGGTGGCTCCAATCAAGACGTATGACCCTGTTTTCAAAAAAAAATTACGAATTTTCTCTCTGTTCCCGCCTTATTTTTTATTTTGGGGTTTAATTTTGTAATATTTTTTAAATGATAATTACTTTGGAATTTAGAAAAACTTTAAACATAAAAAGTGTTCGAATTTGAATACCTAATTCAAAACCATTTTCTGTTTAAAAAAAATTAATGTAACCATTTAAACTATGAACCATTTAAAATAAAAAATGAATTAACTTATATTTTTTGAATATTAATTTGGAATTTAGAAAAACTTTAAACATTAAAAGTGTTTGGATTTGAATAACTAACTCAAAACCATTTTCTGTTTTTAAAAATAATTAATGTAACCATTTAAACTATGAACCATTTAAAATTAAAAATGAATTAAGTTATATTTTTTGAATATTAATTTGGAATTTGGAAAAACTTTAAACATAAAAAGTGTTTGGATTTGAATAACTAATTCAAAACCATTTTCTGTTTTTAAAAATAAATAATATAACCATTTAAAATTAAAAATGAATTAACTTATATTTTTTGAATATTAATTTGGAATTTAGAAAAACTTTAAACATAAAAAGTGTTTGGATTTGAATAACTAATTCAAAACCATTTTCTGTTTTTAAAAATAATTAATGTAACCATTTAAAATTAAAAATGAATAAACTTATATTTTTTGAATATTAATTTGGAATTTAGAAAAAATTTAAACATAAAAAGTGTTTGTATTTGAATAACTAATTCAAAACCATTTTTTGTTTTTAAAAATAATTAATGTAACCATTTAAACTATGAACCATTTAAAATTAAAAATGAATTAACTTATATTTTTTATATATTAATGGGCGGGAAGAAAAGGACGGGAAATAATGGGCGGGAAGAAAATTTTATTACGATAGAACTGGAATTAAAGTACATAACGCAACTGACACTAAGTTACATAAAGCACGATTGAAGATTAAGATACATAGAAGAACTGAAAATTAAGATACATGGCCGGATTAAGTCACAATCGGCCGAACTTGTTTTGCAATGTTGGAGTGATTCAGTCATGCTCCTGCCTACACCTGTAATACTCGCCACTGTAGTCGTCGTACTCGCCGCGGCCGACGTCGCTGTCGTCGTCGGGGTCGCCGTAGTTGAACCTTGAAGGCTGAGTACGAGTGGTCTAGACTTGAGGGTAGCGCAGGAGGGGGTTAGAGTCGGCGGCTGTGTCGTAGGCCATGACGCTCTAGAGAGTCTGACCGCGCCACCACAGCCGATGGCCGGCCTCGTTGAAGTTCGGAGGACGTGGGTGTTGGAGATATGCCCTAGAGGCAATAATAAATGTAGTTATTATTATATCTTTGTGTTTATGATAAGTGTTTATATTCATGCTATAATAGTATTAACAAGGAAACATTAATACTTGTGTGATTTGTAAACTTAAATTGAAGTCCCTAATAAAGCCTCTATACATCACTAGCTTGTTGGTTAATAAATGATTGTGGTTTCCCTATCATGAACATTGAGATGTTATTAACAACAAGATCATATCATTAGGAGAATGATATGGTGGACATACTCCTATAGATGAGCATAGCATAAAGATCAAGTCATTTTAATAGTTAAATTGCTATATGCTTTCTGATACATAGTAACCTAATTCCTTCGACCATGAGATCATGCATATCACCTTTACCGGATGGATGCTTTGATGACATCAAACACCACACCGTAACTGGGTGGCTATAAAGGTGGCATTGAGTGTTCGGAAAGTATTGGTTGAGACACATGGATCAAGAGTGGGATTTGTCCATCCATATGACGGATAGATATACTCTGGGCCCTCTCGGTGAAATGTCATCCAATTAGCTTGCAAGCATGTGACTGGCTCACAAGGGATCACATATCACGGGAACGAGAAAAGAGAACTTATCGGTAACGAGGTTGAACTAGGTATGCAGAGATACCGACGATCATAACCTCGGATAAGTAAACTATCGTGAGACAAAGGGAAATTGGTATCGTATGTAAGTGGTTCATTCGATCGCAAAGTAATCATAGAAATATGTGGGAGCCATATGAATTTCCAGATTCCTTTATTGGTTATTGTTCGGAGAAGTGTCTCGATCATGTCCGCATAATTCATGAACCATAGGGAGACACACTTAAGGATTCGACGTTGTTTGAGTAGTTATGGAATGATGAGAAAGAGACCGAATGTTGTTCGGAGTCTCGAATGGGATCTGGGATATCACGAGGAGATCCAGAATGGTCCGGAGAATAAGATTCATATAAGGAAAGTCCTGTTTCGGAGTTGGGGAATGGTTCCGGTGTTTTCATCGGGAATGTTCTAGAAGGTTCCGGAATGTCCGGCACTCTGGAGGGGAAGGGTACATGAATGTGTTATATCAAGTTGGTATGATTGCATCATGTACTAAGTGTCATCGCTGAACAAAATAGAGGATTTAATCAAATCCTTGTTTGAAAAGTCAAACGCCAATTTGAAAGTCAAACGGCTATTTTTGGGAAGTGGAGAGGGAGGTGGAAACCGAGTTGGGGAGGAGTTCCTCCCCTCCACCGCCGGCCCACCTCCAAGCCGAGTTGGGGAGGGACTCCCCTCCCCTTGGCCGGCCCCTCCACCTATATAAGGAGGGGCAGGGCTCCCCTCCTAGACACCCAACATCTCCACCTCTAAACCCTAGCCGCCGGTGCCGCCACCTCCACTGCCGCCGCCGCCGCCCTAGGGCAAACCGACGCCGCCTAGCTAACCCTAGCCGCCGGCTTGCCCCCTCCTCGGCATGTCTCAACCCTAGATCGTCGAGGGACTCTCTCATACTCCACCATACTCGCTCCGGCTTAAGGCGAAGCCCTGCGAGATCTCCCCTCTACTTCTGGTACCACGCCGTTGTGCTGCCGGAATCGCGAGGAGAGTGCTACAACCTCCGCTGCCTGCTGGAACAAGGGAGAGGAAGGTCTTCGTCGAGTACCGAACGTGTGACCGACTGCGGGAGCGCTGCCGGAACGCAGCGCCGGAAGGATCGTCTACGCGATCTTGAGATCGGGAAGAGTACGACTACATCACCCACGAGAATCCGCTCTCGCTAAACACTTTGGAATCTTCGAGGGTGAGTTATTCCATCGACTCGTTGCTACAATCTAGTAGATAGATCTTGGCTTGTTTGTTTGTATGCGGTAGAAATTTTTTGTTTTCCATGCTACGAAACCGTAGAGTGGTATCAGAGCCGTGTCTATATGTAGATCTGTTGCACGAGTAGAACACAATGGTCATTGTGGGCGTTGATGCTTTTATTATCGATTGCTTCTTGTGTACTTTGCATCTTGCGGGATGTTGGGATGAAGCGGCCCGGGCTAACCTTACATGACATCGTTCATGAGACTTGCTCCACGCTTGACATGCAACTTGTATTGCATAAGTGGCTTTGCAGGTGCCTGTTTCTCCTAGCATAGTTAAGATCCAATTTACAACGGGTGATTAACAATACTAGTATCAATGTTGTGGTTCATGTTCGTAAGTTAGAACGACACTTATTGAAAGCCCCAAACCACGTAAAACATGCAAAGAAAGTAGAGGCATCTAACTTTGTTTTGCAGGGGTGTGTTGTGATGTGATATGGCCATGATTGTGATTATATTTGATGTATGCAATGTTCCTTATTGTAAGTTGGCAACCGGCAGGAGCCATATGGTTGTCTTTAATTTATGTTAAGACCCACGTGTCTATTCAAAGTAGTTGTAATAGTTGAAGCCGGTGGACGACAATCATGAAGAAGCGTCATTGACCTTGATGCAATGCCGGTGATGATGGAGATCATGTTCGTGTTTGAAGATAGAGATCGGAAGCACAAAGAAGAAAAGGCCATATCATATCACATATTATGAATTACATGTGATGTTAATCCTTTATGCATCTTGTATTGCTTAGTAGACGACGGTAGCATTATAAGATGATCCCTCATGCACATGAATTTCAAGTCATAAAGTGTTCACCCTTAGTTAGCACTGTTGCTAAAGCTTGTTGTTTCGAAGCACCACGTGATGATCGGGTGTGTTAGATTCCGCAAGTGTATACAACGTGAGCAAGCCAGATTTGCTCATGCGGAAACTAAGGTTTGATCTTGACGAGCCTAGCATGTACAGACATGGTCTCGGAACACGGATCACCGAAAGGTAAAGCATGAATCATATAGTAGATATGATGAACATGTCGATTGTTCGCCATTGAAACTATATCAACTCTCATGATGATCGGTGTTGATGTGGTGGATTTGGTTCGTGTGATCACTAAAACAATGTGAGGGATATTGTTTTGAGTGGGAGTTCACCTAGATTAATTTTATTATTAATTTGAACTCAATTTGTCATAAACTTAGTCTAAACTATTGCAAATATGTTGTAGATCAATGGCAGCCCCTACTATCAATTTTAATGCGTTCCTAGAGAAACAAAAGTTGAAAAACAATGGAAGCAACTTCGCGGATTGGTTCCGCAATTTGAGGATTGTCCTCACAGCTGGTAATTTGACCTATGTGCTGGATGCACCGCTGGGTGACCCACCTGCAGCTGATGCTGCCGATGAAGTAAAGAATGTTTACCTCACTCGGAAGACTCAGTACTCCACAGTTCAGTGTGCTATCTTGTATGGTTTAGAATCGGAGCTTCAGAAAAGGTTTGAGAATTCAGACCCATATGATATTGTCGAGGATCTCAAATTGATCTTTGAGACTCATGCGGCAATTGAAAGCTATGAGGCTTCTGAAAAGTTCTTTAACTGCAAGATGGAAGAGGGCAGCTCCGTCAGTGAGCATGTGCTTAAGATGTCTGGGCACGCAAACAAACTTCAAAGCTTGGGTATAGTGATTCCTAATGCTTTGGGGATTTACCGTGTCCTCCAATCACTACCACCAAGTTACAAGAACTTTGTGATGAACTACAACATGCAAAACATGAACAAGACGTTGCCAGAACTCTTTGCCATGTTGAAATCTGCAAAAGTGGAGATCAAGAAAGAGCACCAAGTGTTGTTGGTCAATAAGACCATCAAATTCAAGAAAGGCAAGTCTAAGCAGAAGGGACACTTCAAGAAGGGTGGTAAGAAAGTTACCACGCCGACAAAGAAGACCAAGGCTGGACCTAATCCTGATACTGAGTGCTTTTACTGCAAGGGAGAAGGTCACTGGAAGCAGAATTGCCCAAAGTACTTGGTGGATTTGAAGAACGGCAACATCAAGAAGAAAGGTATATCCGATATACATGTTATTGATGTGTATCTCACTAGTACTCGTAGTAGTGCCTGGGTATTTGATACTGGTTCGGTTGCTCATATTTGTAACTCGAAACAGGTGCTACAGAATAAACGGAAGCTAGCGAAGAACGAGGTGACGATGCGCGTGGGAAACGGATCAAAGGTTGATGTGATCGCGGTCGACACGCTACCCCTTCATCTACCATCGGGATTAGTTTTATACTTAAATAATTGTTATTTGGTGCCTGCGTTAAGCATGAACATTATATCGGGATCTTGTTTATTGCGAGACGGTTACTTGTTTAAGTCCGAGAATAATGGTTGTTCGATTTATATGAGTAATATGTTTTACGCACATGCACCTTTGATAGATGGTCTATTCTTGTTGAATCTCGATAGTGGAAATACACATATTAATAACATTGAGGCTAAACGTTTGAAATCGAGCGATAACTCGACCTATATGTGGCACTGTCGTCTTGGTCACATTCGAGTGAAGCGCATGAAGAAACTCCATTCCGATGGACTTCTTGAATCACTTGATTTCGAATCACTTGAAAGATGCGAAGCATGTCTGATGGGTAAAATGACTAAGACTCCATTTTCTGGTATGATGGAGCGAGCTACGGACTTATTGGAAATCATACATACCGATGTGTGTGGTCCAATGAGTGTAGCATCGCGCGGTGGTTATCGTTATGTTCTTACCTTCATGGATGATTTGAGTAGATATGGGTATATCTATTTCATGAAACATAAGTCCGAAACTTTCGAGAAGTTTAAGGAATTTCAAAGTGAGGTAGAGAATCAACATAACAAGAAGATTAAATTTCTACGTTCTAATCGTGGAGATGAATATCTAAGTTACGAGTTTGGCGAGCATTTGAAGAAATGCGGAATACTTTCACAATTGACACCGCTGGGAACACCACAGCGTAATGGTGTGTCCGAACGTCGTAATCGAACTCTCTTAGATATGGTTCGTTCTATGATGTCACTTACATATTTACCGCTATCATTTTGGGGTTATGCATTAGAAACAGCCGCATTCACTTTAAATAGGGCACCATCTAAATCCATTGAAACGACACCGTATGAATTATGGTTTGGGAAGAAATCTATATTGTCGTGCCTTAAAGTTTGGGGATGCGAAGCCTACATAAAGAAGTTACAGCCGGACAAGCTTGAACCCAAAGCGGAAAAATACGTCTTCATAGGATACCCGAAGGAAACTATTGGGTATACCTTCTATCATAGATCCGAAGGCAAAATCTTCGTTGCTAAGAATGGATCCTTTCTAGAGAAGGAATTTCTCTCGAAAGAAGTGACTGGAAGGAAAGTAGAACTCGACGAGGTTGTCGAACCTTCTCTCGAAATTGTGAGTAGCGCAGCACCGGAAGAAGTTCCTGTGGTGCCTACACCAGTAAGAGAGGAAGCTAATGATGATGATCATGAAACTTCGGTTGAAGTTGCTACAGAGCCTCGCAGGTCAACGAGAACTCGTACCACTCCAGATTGGTATGATCCCGTTATGAGTGTCATGTTGGTGGACAACACCGATGACCCTGAGACATATGAGGAAGCGATGATGAGCCCAGATTCCAATAAATGGCAAGAAGCCATGAAATCCAAGATTGGATCCATGTACGAAAACCAAGTATGGACTTTGGTGGACTTACCGGATGGCCAGAAGGCTGTCGAGAACAAATGGATTTTCAAGAAGAAAACAGATGCTGATGGTAATGTTACTGTCTATAAAGCTCGACTTGTCGCAAAAGGGTTTCGACAAATTCAAGGAGTTGACTACGATGAGACTTTCTCACTAGTAGCAAAGCTAAAGTCTATGAGGATTATGTTAGCAATCGCTGCATATTATGATTATGAGATATGGCAGATGGATGTCAAAACAACATTCCTCAATGGAGACATTGATGAAGAGTTGTATATGATGCAACCCAAAGGTTTTGTCGATCCTAAAGATGCTAACAAGGTATGCAAACTTCAACGGTCCATCTATGGATTGAAGCAAGCATCCCGAAGTTGGAATCAACGTTTTTATAAGGTGATCAAAAGTTTTGGTTTTATACAAACTTATGGAGAAGCTTGTATTTACAAGAAAGTGAGTGGGAGCTCTGTAGCATTCTTAATACTATACGTAGATGACATATTGTTGATTGGGAATGATGTAGACCTTCTAAATATTGTCAAGGAATATTTGAATAATAGTTTTTCAATGAAGGATCTTGGCGAAGCAGCTTACATATTAGGCATAAAGATTTATAGAGATAGATCAAAACGCCAAATATCATTGTCACAAAGTACATATTTGGACAAAGTTCTAAAGAGGTTTGGAATGGAAGATAGCAAGAAAGGGTTCTTGCCATGTTGCCCAATACGACCTTGAGTAAAACTCAAAGTCTGACATCGGCAGAAGATAGAGAAAGGATGAGTAAGACTCCCTATGCCTCAGCCATAGGATCTCTAATGTATGCCATGCTATGTACTAGACCCGACATTGCATATGCTGTTAGTTTAACTAGCAGATATCAAAGTGATCCAGGAGTGGATCATTGGACAGCGGTCAAAAACATCCTTAAGTACTTGAGAAGAACTAAGGATATGGTTCTTTCTTATGGAGGTGATGAACAACTCGTTGTTAATGGTTACACTGATGCTAGTTGGAACACTGATCCGGATGATTCTAAATCACAATCTGGATACGTATTTATTTTGAATGGTGCAGCAGTTAGCTGGAGGAGTGCAAAGCAAAGCGTTGTGGCGAGATCTTCAACTGAATCGGAATACATGGCTGCTTCGGAGGCTTCACAAGAAGCGATATGGATGAAAGAGTTAATTACAGAGCTGGGTGTGGTTCCTAGTGCGCTGGACCCAATGTCTATATACTGTGATAACATGGGCGCCATAGCCAATGCGCAAGAACCAAGGTCACACGAGAAGCTGAAGCATATCAAGCTACGTTTTCACGCTATTCGAGAACATGTCCAAGATGGGGACATAAAGATTTGCAAAGTACACACAAATCTGAATGTGGCGGATCCGTTGACTAAACCTCTCCCGAGGGCAAAACATGACCAACACCAAACTGCCATGGGTGTTCGGTGATGGGGATATGCCTACCGGGGTATACCCAGCAGGACGTTTCCGACTAGCCCAGAAACTGGCGAGTGGGCCTGCAAGACGGCGACTGGATCAAGGCCTGGTCCAAGCGACTGGAAGCTAAAGGCCCAGGCGAGTAGATAGGCCCAGTCGGATTAGGTTAAACAAGAACCGAAGCCTTAACTGATTCGGTTGAGATATGTAAACCCTAGGGGAGGTGAGCCTATATAAACCTCCCTGCGGGGCGTGTAGAGATACGTTCCATCATACACCCAAGCGACTCGCCGCCTAGCCGCCGAGCTTGCCCATTGTACCACCTTCATAATACAATTTAGCAGGAGTAGGTCTTTACCCTCCGGGGGCCGAACCTGGGTAAAACCTTGTGTCTCCGCCCTCATCTCGCACCGCAGATGGCTGGCCGCCCTTGCCCCTCGTTCTACTACTCGCTGCCGATTGCAGCATCTGCCGTGACCATTCCCACGACAGTGGCGCCCACCGTGGGGCCTGGCCGGTCTGGCCGGTGTTATGCGGCGAGATCCAATCTGCCCATCAACGAGACGGTCGCCACCGTCCGCATGATAGCGATCGGCGATATGCTCCAAATCTTGCCGAGCAGCTATGTCCCGGCGGCGCGACCCGTCACGCACAGCATGATACTGCCGGTCGGCACGATCAGCCTCTTCGTCGGCCTCACCGACGTCATCGTCTCGGAGGACTCGGCTCGCATCCGCGAGTCGCCGCCATGCGATCGGCTCTCCGAGAGCCAGATCCGCACGATCCATCGCCTCGCCTCCGAGTACAACTCGGCCCACAGCAACGTGGCCGAAAACTCAGCGGCCGCAGAAGACGCGGCCCTCAACGACGATGCCGACTCAGCGACCCCGGCGTCACTCGCCAGATCCATCACCGTGGCTTCACCCGCGGGCTCCATCACCCAGGTGTCCAACGTGGGAGACTTCGAGGACCCCTCCATCCTCGGGATCTTCGACTTCGACTCCGGGTCGGAAAACTCCGCCGACCTCCGCGACGGCACCGGTCGTCACGCCGCGACCTACATGGCGACCGGCACCGAGCCGCCGGAGGACCCCTTCTCCACCCCAATCCCTCCTAACGCCACGACGATGGAGGTCGAGGAACTCTGCCCGAAACTGGCAGAGGCAGTGCGCAAGCAGCAAGCCGAGCGCGATTTTTTTTGCCTCAAGCAGGTGACGGTGCAGGAGCTATCGCGCTACCACTAGCAGCGGATCAGGTCGCGCCTGAATCCCACCGTTCAGGGGCGCGCCCTGAACTTCGACGACGAAAACGACCCGGCCCGCGTGGCCAAGCGCGCGCTCTGCGAGAACGCGCCACCAGGAGGAAGCGCCCGCCCCCCGCTAGGGTCGACGGCGATGTGTCCCCACCTCCACCCAACCGCACACCCCCCAGGGACCAGCCGCGGATAGTAGTCTCCTCACGGGAGCGAGGCGCAAACGGCCTCCCACTGTTCTCCACCCCGATGGACAACCTCGTGGCAGGCCGAGCAGCAGCCGACAACATCACGGCCACCGGCGACGGCGCCCTACAGATCCAGTACGTCAGGGCCCTGCTCGCAAAGGCCGTCGAGCAGCAAAACGCGGGCGCCGACTCGCAGGGTCGAGTATACTCGCGTTCTTCGGGAAGCAGAGCGGCCTCAAGCGGCCGCCCAATGGCGGCAAACACCCTCAACTGCCCGCCACTAGAGCCACTGCAGCTCCAACACCGACCCGCGAACACGACACTCTCCACCAACGACCCCAGGCCAGCGACCAACTTCGTCGCCGCCAACGGTCAACCCATCGATGCCCGCACCCACATCATCAACAACCAAAGCTGGCGCGCACGCCATCCCGACGACCTGCGACACACCCTAACCAATCGCCGCGACGGCGAGCCCATGGGGTCGCTCAGTCGACTCGGCCCCAAGTGCTTCGGACCAATGATCCGAGGCGAGAAGTACCCGCCAAACTTCAAAGCGCCAAAGGAGATAGAAAAGTACGACCCCTCGTACGACCCCGCCGTCTGGCTCGATACATACCTCATGGCAATGGGGATCGCAGGCCACACTGACCTGCTAGCCGCCCGCTACCTCCCCCTGATGATGGAGGGGACGTGCAGGCAGTGGATCAATACCCTCCCCCAGGATAGTATCGACTCCTGGGAGGAGATGCGCGACTCCTTCGTCAGGCACTTCGAGTGCTCCTACACCCGCGCCACCAGCATCGAGGACCTGGAGCGATGCGTCCAGGGACCCCGCGAGTCGACCCGCAACTGGGTCCAACGGTGGCAGGAACTCTGGTACAACACGGTCGGCATCCACCCGGACACCGCGATCCATTGCTTCAAGACCTCATGCCGCTACGAGCCGCTGGTCGCCAAGCTCAAGCGACACTCTCGCACACTCGACAACATACCGGACCTCCTCGAGATCGCCAAACGGTACGCGGAGGAAGATCCAAACCAGGAAACCGACGACGAGTCGGGGAGTCAACGCCGCACGAGCGGCAACGACAGCGGACGACGGTCCGACCTACGCTACAGCAACACTCGCCTCACCGGCAAGCGCCGCAGTGAAGGGCGAGTCAACTTCGTCGCCAACGCCGGGCACGCACAACGCGAGCCCAAGAGCTTCTGCCGCGACGGAGGACAACGCCGCGACGGCGGCAACTACAAGGCCAAGCCAAGGTTCGACCCCGTGGCCCTCCTTAACCAACCTTGTGAGTTTCATAGCAGGGAAGGGAAGCCCGCAACGCACACAACCGCCGACTGCCACACCCTCAGGGAAATTGAGAAGGCACGGCGAGCACGGGAGGACCCCGACAACGACCCGCCAAACGGCGGAAAGTTTGGCAAAGTGGCTGGCTCGCTCCATACCTTCACAGGCTTCAACACGAAGCGCGAGAAGAAGGTCATCGCCCGTGCCGTCACCGTCAACGCGGTGGCTCAGGTGGACGTTCCCCAGTTCCTCAACTGGTCGGAGCAGCCCATCACCTGGAGCCGCCAGGACCACTCGCCGCGCATCGAGTACCCAGGCCGAGTCGCCCTCGTGGTCAAGCCAAAGGTGGGTGACTACTGGCTCCCCAAGACATTGATGGACGGCGGCAGCTCCATCAACATCCTGTACCTGGACACCTTCAGGCGGCTGCGGCTCCCGCAGTCGATGATCGAGACAACCCACACCACGTTCCACGACATCGTCCCCGGTCGGAAGGCGTACCCGATTGGCAAGGTCACGCTGCCAGTCACCTTTGGCACGCCAGCAAACTTCCGCACCGAGCGGATCGTCTTCGAGCTGGTGCCCTTCGACAACCCCTACCACTGCGTCCTGGGGCGCCAGGCATTCGCCAAGTTCATGGCAGCGCCACACTACGCGTACAACGCGATGAAGCTTCCTGGGCCGTGCAGCGTCATCACCATCAACGGCGACCCCGACATGGCCACCGAGTGCGAGGCCAAAGGAGCCGAACTCGCCGATGCCGTTATCGCGGCAGAAACCAATCACGCCGATGAGCTCGCCAAGTACGCGAGCGGGGTCAACAACGACGACCCCACCATACTCAAGAAGCCCAACTCAGAGGGCGCAAACACCTCAACCTTCGAGGCAACAACGCACACCCGCACCGTCGAGCTGGTCCCAGGCGACTCCAGCCAGACTGTGACGATCGGGACGGGCATGAGCCCAGCCTAGGAGGCGCGCTCATCGAGTTCCTCCGTGAGAACAGGGACATCTTTGCATGGAAGCCCTCTGACATGCCTGGTGTCCCTAGGGAGCTCGCTGAGCACAAGCTAAACGCCGATCCCAAAGTGCGACCCGTCAAGCAGTCGCTGCAGCCCTTCAATGAAGAGCGCCGCCGAGCCATCGCTGAGGAGGTGCAGCGTCTACTCGCTGCAGGCTTCATCCGGCCAATCAAGTACTCCAAGTGGCTGGCAAACCCAGTCCTGGCCGAGAAGAAGAACGGGACTAGGAGGATGTGTATCGACTACACAAACTTAAACAGCGCCTGCCCGAAGGAGCAGTTCGTCCTCCCGTGGATCGACCAAATAATCGACTCCACCGCGGGCTCGGAGTCGCTATGCTTCCTCGACGCCTACTCTGGATACAACCAGATCAAAATGGCTGTCGAGGACGAGGAGAAGACGGCGTTCATCACGCCATTCGGAGCCTTCTGCTACACCGCCATGACCTTCGACCTCAAGAACGCCGGGGCGACCTACCAGCGGTGCATGCAGGAGTGCCTCGCGAGCCAAATTGGCCGCAACATCCACGTCTATATCGACGACGTGGTCGTAAAATCCGCTCGCCAGGGTGATCTCCTCGCCGACCTGGCGGAAACATTCGCCAACTTGCGAAAATACAAGATAAAGCTTAACCCAGGCAAATGCACCTTCGGTGTACCAGCAGGGCAACTACTGGGTTACGTCGTCTCCAAGCGCGGGATCGAGGCGAACCCCACCAAGATCGACACGATTGCCCGACTCGGCAAACCCGAGTGCCTCCGCGATGTCTAGAAGCTGGCCGGGCGAGTAGCGGCTCTCAGTCGCTTCATCCCTCGCCTGGGCGAAAAGGCGATGCCCCTATACCGTCTGATGCGCAAGAACCCCACCTTCCAGTGGGACAAGGAGGCAGACGACGCACTCCGCGACCTCAAGAAGGTGCTACTCGCCGCACCGCTACTCGCCGCCCCTGCCGACAAAGAACCCATGCTGGTCTACGTCGCGGCTTCCGAGCTCGTCGTCAGCGCCGTCATAGTCGTCGAACGGCCGGAGGAAGGAAAGGAGCGCCCAGTACAGCGACCGGTGTACTACATCAGCGAGGTCCTCACCGAGTCGCGCCAGCGATACCCGCAGTACCAGAAACTGGTATATGCGGTCTTCAGAGCGTAGTGGCGCCTGCCGCACTACTTCCAGGAGCACCCGATCACAGTCGTCTCCTCAGCACCGTTGCAGGACATCATCCGCAACCGTGAGGCGACCGGGCGAGTCGCTAAGTGGGCCGTCGAGATCGGCGTCCACAATATCAAGTATGATCCACGAAAAGCGATCAAGTCGCAAGCTCTAGCGGACTTCATCGCCGACTGGGAGGAGGCCCAGAAGCCAGAGAAGCTGCCATACCTCCATTACTGGAGCCTGCACTTCGACGACTCCAAGAACGCAGACGGCGCAGGAGCAGGGATCGTGTTGACTTCCCCGAAGGGCGACAAGCTCCGCTACGTCCTCTGCCTCGACTTCACACCCTGCACCAACAACATGGCCGAGTACGAGGCCTTACTCCATGGCATGTGAGCTGCCAGGGAGATGAATGTCAACCGCCTACGCTGCTACGGAGACTCCGACCTCGTCGCTGGGCAAGTCGCTGGCACCTGCGACGCCGTCTCCCCAACCATGGCGGCTTACCGCCAAGCAGTGGACAAGCTAGGCGGACACTTCGCAGGCTACTCCGTCGAGTGGATCGACAGGCGGAAGAACGAGGAGGCCGACACACTCTCTCGCATTGGGTCGGCTCGACTCGCACCACCCGCCGGTGTCTTCCTCGACACGATCACCAAGCCATCAGTCTCTCCCCCGAGGGAGATCGACATCGGAGTCCCGTTACAACCGGAGGCAGCCCTGGTCGCACTCGTCAACGAGCCAGACGACTGGACCAAGCCCTACGTCGCCTACCTGGAGACCGGCACCTTGCCGGCAGACGAGACGGACGCTCGGATGATCGCACGCCGATGCAAGTCCTACACCATCATCGACGGCGAGCTCCACAAGCGCAGTGTCACCGGCGTATTCCAACGCTGCGTCCAACCCGCCGAAGGACGCAAGATCCTCCACGACATCCACTCCGGCGACTGCGGCCACCACGCCGGCGCCCGCTCTCTGGTCGCTAAGGCTATGCGGCATGGTTTCTACTGGCCTACCGCACACGCCGATGCCGTCGACATTGTCCAGCGGTGCGCCGGGTGCCATAAGTACGCCAACCGGACGCACGTGCCGAGCTCAGCGCTCAAAACAATCCCCATCACCTGGCCATTCGCCGTATGGGGGATGGACATGGTAGGCCCCTTCAAGAAGGCTCCCTCCGGCTACACCCACCTCCTGGTCGCGGTTGACAAATTCACAAAGTGGGTGGAGGCCAAGCCAGTCCGGAAGTGCGACGGGAAGACCGCCACCAAATTCCTACGCGAGCTCATATATCGCTACGGGTTCCCAAACAGCATTATCACGGACAACGACACCAACTTCGCCAAAGGAGCCATGGCCGAATTCTGCGAAGAGCACCACATCCGGCTCGACCTCGTGTCGGTCGCCCACCCGGAATCCAACGGCCAGGCGGAACGGGCCAATCAAAGCATCCTCCACGGCCTGAAGCCGCGACTCCAAGTACCACTCGAGCGCACCGCCGGGTGTTGGGTCGAGGAGCTGCCCTCCGTCATCTGGGGGATCCGCACCTCGGTCAATAGGTCGACAGGATTCACCCCCTTCTTCATGGTGTACGGCGCTGAGGCAGTCATGCCCACCGACCTCGAGCACGACTCGCCGCGGGTCGTCCACTACACGGAGGCTGCAAACGAACTCGCCCGCCAGGACGGAGTCGATCAACTCGACAAGGCACGTGACCTCGCTCGGTCACGCACCACCATCTACCAACAGGGACTCCGCCGCTACCACAGCCGGCGGGTGAAAACTCGCACCTTCCAAGAAGGCGACCTGGTGTTGCGCCTCATCCAGGACAAGAAGGGAATGCACAAGCTCTCCCCTCTGTGGGAGGGACCATTCGCCATCGGGCGAGTACTCGGCAACGACGCCTACTACCTCATCGACGTCCGCGGGGACGGCGAACTCGACGTCAAGCGACCATGGAATGTAAACCTCCTATGGAAGTTCTACCCCTAGAACCCCACATATGTTCTCTCCAGTCGCTATGAAATAAAAAGAATTGGTTACCGCAAATTGCGCCTACTCTCCGTATCTTGTGCCACTCGCACTCGTAGTAACAGCGTCAAGCTAACCGCAGAAGTCAACCTTTGGTACAACAATCGGCATGGCTAAGTAGTGTGGTGCAAGAGCACTGAGTCACCTCAGGTCTTGCACCGTCCACGAAAAACGCCTACCCGGAGCCCCATTGGAGTCGCCCAGCCCGACTGGCTCTACGAGCCAAGACAACTGCCTTCGCTTCTTACAGCGACCATGATCCTCCGCATCCTCGACATAGCGACTCGAACGGCCAAGTACCACGCTCGGGGACTGACGACCAGTTCAGCACGAGCGGCTCGGGAAAACGCTAAGTATGAGAGCATGTCCAGGACTCGCCACGCGACTGACCCAACGGGCCAGGCTGGAGTGATGCGCCAGAACCAACGCGCCAAGTCCTCACCCACCCTCGAGTCGCGCCTAGAACAACCAAGTACCACGCTCGGGGACTCGGCCACCCGACCCCGTTCGTGCAAGGGAAAACGGTGAAGTACAGAGCGTTCAAGGGAGTCGCCCTGCGACCGGCTCTTCGAGTCCGGGTGAGTAGAACACAATAATAAAACATTCAAAAACCACAAACAAATCACACACGAGGTAAACCCCACAAAAGGGCGGACGCGCTCGGGGACTCGTTCAAACCTCAATCACAAAACACATGTCAAATCCCAAAACAGACACGACGTCTCATTCAATAGCATGTAGCATTGTCTCAAATTAAAAAATATGCCTAAACGGCAGACCTGCTACTAACGCCCTAGGGCAAACTATCCTATTCTGTAGGCTTCGACGACGACTCGCCAGCACCCCGACGATTGCGGATGAATGGCGTGTACGGGTTTGACGGGTACGTCGTCAGTTCACCCGCCATCGCCGCGCGGAAGGGCTGCTCGACCTTGAAGTCCCGATGCTGCAGCTCGGGGTCGTTGGGCGCGACGACCGTCTCCTGGTACGGAAGGAGGTCGCCCATCGCCCAGACACGCTCGGAGTACATCGCGGCGCGGTCTGTCAACTTGAGCACCTCGGACAGCTCCACTGCGCCAGTCGACGACGGGTAGCCACTCGTCACGTCGTCGATGTCGAAATCCTCCGGGAAGTGAGCAAGTCCAAGGCTAAGAGCCGTCGCCGCTCCGCGCCGAAACGCCGATCGCGTCATGAACTCAACGACCGAGGGCGCCTTCTCCAAGTACCTCCACACCTCGACGAGGTCGCTCGGAATTACTTCCGTGGGAGATATCTCCTGGAGGTAGGCTCGGATGCACGTCGCCGAGTCAACGAGCATGGACACACACTGCCGCGCGTCGAACGAGCTCGCCTCTTCTGCGCTATCAAGGATGCGACCTGCGAATGGAAGATAACAATGAGTACATCGGGCACCACAACAGAACACATGTTATTGGCAGAGGCAGATACACTCACCAATCAAGGGGCGGGAGAGATCCGTGATGAAGCATTGAAGAGAAGTATAGTCGTCCTGAAGCCCAGCAACAAGGGTGTCAGACACTTTACGATCCTCTACGGCGGCGGTAATAGCAGCCTTGGCTTGCCCATCCGCCGAGTTCGCTTCCTCCTTCGCCTCCCTCAGCTCGCGCTCGAGTTCGGCGATTCGCTTCTCAGCCGAGCTCAGTGCTGATTGAGCCACCGCTAACTCACCCGCTGGGACAAGCCCCTGGCGAGCTTCCTCCGCCTTCGCGGCGACCGCCTGAAGCCCCTTGTTCGCCTCCTGGACGGTGGCCAATTCCTTCTCCGCGCGGCGCTTCGCTGCCAACCGGTCAGCTGATTCACGTTGCAGACCCTACACATCATTCAAACAGTTAATCAAAGCACATCCTAAGTGCCCACCCGCTGAAATTCAGCGAGTGCGCACTCGGGGACTGACAATCAAAAAACACCTAAGTGCCCACCCGCTGAAATTCAGCGAGTGCGCACTCGGGGACTGGCAATCAAAAAACTCCTAAGTTCCCACCCGCCGAAATTCAGCGAGTGCGCACTCGGGGTCTGGACGCGAAAAATAACAACTATACACTAAAAGAATCAGACCGCTGCAAAACACCGACCTAATCCTCGGGGACTGGACATACCTGGATGGCTGCGCCGAGCATGCCATGAAGTTGTATCACGTCCACGGACGCGAGGAGAGCTGGCGTGTGCCCACGATGCTGCTCGACTTCCGCATCGGCGACCCCAGGTGCACGGCTCGAGGGCGAAGTCCCACTCGCTGTGGCCGCTTTGGCCATGAAGCGCGGGAATGTCGCGATGGAGGCACCCGCACCAAAGGAGGTCGACTCGGCCGCTCCAGGCAAGGGAGCGCCCTCCTTCGTGGATGCGGCCATCTCTGGTGCGGGTTCGGTCGGCGCGACCGCCGTGTCGTCAGAGATCGTGACGACATCGTCACCCTTGGCCTTCTTGCCACCATCCGCAGGGACGACGACCTCGTCCGCCTTCCTCTTTCGGGAAGGATCCTCCTCGCTGACGACGGATGGCACCTTAGCCACGGTCGGGTGGCCCATCTTCTTCACTCCGGTCCTGTAAATCAATCACGTAAGCAAGATAATTCAAACTGCTATGGAAGACAAAGGTAGGTGAGCAAACTCACTTGGCGACTGGAATGAAGCGCAGCCCCGTGAGGAGGCCGGCTGGCTTCTCCAGTTCAGGGCCCAGTCGGCGGCTGAGCCCCATCACCAGGACGTTGCGTGCCCAAGACACGGACGGCTTCTTCGTCGTCGAGGCCGCAACGGGAGCCTCTGGGACATCGTCGGTAGGAGCTTCCCTGCGAGGCGAAGCCGCTGCAGCCGGAGCATCTCCCAGCCCAGAGACTGGGGCGAATGGCGGGGGCATCGAAGCCAGTGGCACCTCGACAGTGGCCGTGTCCAGCGCGGCTGCCGTTGGTGGCGCCTCGTCCTTGGCCGGGCTGGGGGCGTCAGAGCTGCTTGCCGAGTGCGGTGGCGAGGCCGGCCTCATCGGCTTCGTCTTCTTCTTCGGAGGGGCCTTCGCCTCCTTCTCTTTCTTCTTCTTCTTCTTCTTCGACGGAGTAGCCTGGCGGCGCGAGGTGGTCTCCGGAAGTTCTTCATCGTCATCATGACGCTCGAGGCTTTTGCTCGCCTCAAGCTCGCGTTGACGTTGCCCGCGGGTCTTGTGGACCAGCGGGGCGACCTCCTCCTCGGACTCGTCGTCGCTGTTACCCTCGTCGCTCCCGGCGTCGCCCTTGGCGGGAGGCGACTCGCCCATGTCCTGGACGGACGAGCTTGAATTCTTGTCGTCCGAAGGCGGGAGCCACCCTTCCACCACTTGGAATAGCTGCGATGAAGGCAAGATGAAATTAGAATGACCGCAACTGCAAAAAACTGCGACTGCGAATGATGCGAGGTGATTACCGTAGGGGCTGGACGCTTTGCGGTGTAGGGGCGACCCCAGCCTGTGCGTCCAGGTACACCGCCTGGGTGATCTTCTTCAGTGCTGCGGTGTAGTCCTCGAGCTTCCACTCGGCTAGGTTGGACTTCGTCGAGTCCTCCCGGCCCATGTATTGGTACATGTAGTGGTCGCGCCGAGCCAGAGGGACGAGCCGCCGCCCGAGCCAGCAGTTATATAGGTTGATCGTTTGGAGGCCCTTCTTCTTCAAACCGCGGATGGTTTCGAGCATTTCGTCCACGACCATCCGCTGGTCGCTGGGGAGTTTGCCGACTTGAAGACGGCGCGGCTCGGACCGGTTGGCGGAGTACCGTGGGATCGCCGTCTCGCCCTCCGGGGTCGCCTCGGCAACATAGAACCACGACTTCTTCCAGTCGCTCGTTGCCTTGGCGGGCAGCATCAAGTCAAAGAATGAAGCCTTTGACTTCAGCTGGAAGGTTAGGCCGCCCGCGGCGAGCATTGGGCCGCCCACTTCCTCGCGGTTGATCCGTCCGTGGAACAGATCTTGCCACAGAGGGAAGTAGGGCCGGCAGCCCAAGTAGCACTCGCAGAACGCCACGAAGATGGCGAGCTGCTCGATGCTGTGAGGACCCAGGTCCGACGGCTGGATCCCGTAGTAGGCGCAGAAGCGCCGGAAGAACAAGGACGTAGGGAATCCTAGCCCCCGTTCCAGGTGGCTTGTGAAGCAGATGAATTCCCCCTCGCACGGGTTCGGGGTCACATCTCCGGCCGCGGGGATGCGCCAACAGCCGGCGTGCAGGATCCCGGCCTCCTCGAAGGACGCCAGCTGCGCCCTCGTACACTTAGATCTACCCCTAGGCTCGGTGGAGAGGGCCATGGCGGAAGGATTTGTGGGGGGTCGGAAGATTTCGGGTCGGCTGGATCGCGATGCGAAGGAAGGCGAGAGTGCGTGCAATCAGAGAAAATGGCGAGAAGATGGTTCTCTGATCGCCTGCCATTCCCCTTATATAGCAGTTGTTACCCGCCAAATCCGGAGGCCGTTACTACGCGGTGATTACGCCAAAAGTTACCGTTGGATAACCCCAACGACTAGTTTGACCATGCCTAACGGTCCAACTTCAGCCACTCGGCTCGCCGACCCGATCACTATGACAGTGTTTCGCCAACTCGACTCGCCAAAGCTGCGATCAGGATGACTAGTTTTCTCCTTTATACAGGAGCCCGCCGACGATTCGACTGGATGTCTGTTCTGAAGCCGTATACTCCGACTGCCAGCAGCCACCTACACCCAATCGACGACGGCCTCGGGGACTACTGATGGGGATATGCCTACCGGGGTATACCCAGCAGGACGTTTCTGACTGGCCCAGAAACTGGCGAGTGGGCCTGCAAGACGGCGACTGGATCAAGGCCTGGTCCAAGCGACTGGAAGCTGAAGGCCCAGGCGAGTAGATAGGCCCAGTCGGATTAGGTTAAACAAGAACCGAAGCCTTAACTGATTCGGTTGAGATATGTAAACCCTAGGGGAGGTGAGCCTATATAAACCTCCCTGCGGGGCGTGTAGAGATACATTCCATCATACACCCAAGCGACTCGCCGCCTAGCCGCCGAGCTCGCCCATTGTACCACCTTCATAATACAATCTAGCAGGAGTAGGTCTTTACCCTCCGGGGGGCCAAACCTGGGTAAAACCTTGTGTCTCCGCCCTCATCTCGCACCGCAGATGGCTGGCCGCCCTTGCCCCTCGTTCTACTACTCGCTGCCGATTGCAGCATCTGCCGTGACCATTCCCACGACATTCGGTATATTACCATGTAATCTAGATTAGATGACTCTAGTGCAAGTGGGAGACTGTTGGAGATATGCCCTAGAGGCAATAATAAATGTAGTTATTATTATATCTTTGTGTTTATGATAAGTGTTTATATTCATGCTATAATAGTATTAACAAGGAAACATTAATACTTGTGTGATTTGTAAACTTAAATTGAAGTCCCTAGTAAAGCCTCTATACATCACTAGCTTGTTGGTTAATAAATTATTGTGGTTTCCCTATCATGAACATTGAGATGTTATTAACAACAAGATCATATCATTAGGAGAATGATATGGTGGACATACTCCTATAGATGAGCATAGCATAAAGATCAAGTCATTTTAATAGTTAAATTGCTATATGCTTTCTGATACATAGTAACCTAATTCCTTCGACCATGATATCATGCATATCACCTTTACCGGATGGATGCTTTGATGACATCAAACACCACACCGTAACTGGGTGTCTATAAAGGTGGCATTGAGTGTTCGGAAAGTATTGGTTGAGACACATGGATCAACAGTGGGATTTGTCCATCCATATGACGGATAGATATACTCTGGGCCCTCTCGGTGAAATGTCATCCAATTAGCTTGCAAGCATGTGACTGGCTCACAAGGGATCACATATCACGGGAACGAGAAAAGAGAACTTATCGGTAACGAGGTTGAACTAGGTATGCAGAGATACCGACGATCATAACCTTGGATAAGTAAACTATCGTGAGACAAAGGGAAATTGGTATCGTATGTAAGTGATTCATTCGATCGCAAAGTAATCGTAGAAATATGTGGGAGCCATATGAATTTCCAGATTCCTCTATTGGTTATTGTTCGTAGAAGTGTCTCCATCATGTCCGCATAATTCACGAACCGTAGGGAGACACACTTAAGGATTCGACGTTGTTTGAGTAGTTATGGAATGATGAGAAAGAGACCGAATGTTCTTCGGAGTCTCGAATGGGATCCGGGATATCACGAGGAGATCCGGAATGGTCCGGAGAATAAGATTCATATAAGGAAAGTCCTGTTTCGGAGTTGGGGAATGGTTCCGGTGTTTTCATCGGGAATGTTCTAGAAGGTTCCGGAATGTCCGGCACTCTGGAGGGGAAGGGTACATGAATGTGTTATATCAAGTTGGTATGATTGCATCATGTACTAAGTGTCATCGCTGAAAAAAATAGAGGATTTAATCAAATCCTTGTTTGAAAAGTCAAACGCCAATTTGAAAGTCAAACGGCTATTTTTGGGAAGTGGAGAGGGAGGTGGAAACCGAGTTGGGGTGGAGTTCCTCCCCTCCACCGCCGGCCCACCTCCAAGCCGAGTTGGGGAGGGACTCCCCTCCCCTTGGCCGGCCCCTCCACCTATATAAGGAGGGGCAGGGCTCCCCTCCTAGACACCCAACATCTCCACCTCTAAACCCTAGCCGCCGGCGCCGCCACCTCCACTGCCGCCACCGCCGCCCTAGGGCAAACCGCCGTGCTGCCTAGCTAACCCTAGCCACCGGTTTGCCCCCTCCTCGGCGTGTCTAAACCCTAGATTGTCGAGGGACTCTCTCATACTCTACCATACTCGCTCCGGCTTAAGGTGAAGCCCTGCGAGATCTCCTCTCTACTTCTGGTACCACGCCGCTGTGCTGCCGGAATCGCGAGGAGAGTGCTACAACCTCCGCTGCCTACTGGAACAAGGGAGAGGAAGGTCTTCGTCGAGTACCGAACGTGTGACCGACTACGGGAGCGCTGCGGGAGCGCTGCCGAAACGCAGCGCCGGAAGGATCGTCTACGCGATCTTGAGATCGGGAAGAGTACGACTACATCACCCACGAGAATCCGCTCTCGTTAAACACTTTGGAATCTTCGAGGGTGAGTTATTCCATCGACTCGTTGCTACAACCTAGTAGATAGATCTTGGCTTGTTTGTTTGTATGCGGTAGAATTTCTTTTGTTTTCCATGCTACGAAACCCTACAGTGGGTCGTCCTCTAGCGCTCAGCATCCAGCCGACGGGGACGCAGTAGCCCGGCGGGCAGGGGTAGTTCGAGGCGCAAAGCGCCTCCTCCTCCCTGGGGGTTAGTCGTATGGTGGAAGCCATGTGAAAGAGTGATGAGGTTGCAGATATGAGTCTAGAGATGTGCAATGACAATGGAGGCCAATCCTACATATATGTAGTGAGAAATGGCGGGAAGAAAACTGCGGGAAGAAATGGCCGGAAGAGAAATGACAGGAAAAAAACTACGGGAAGAAATGGCGGGAAGAAAAAAGCGGGAAGAAACTTGGGTTTAGGGCTTGAGATGTCCCGGTTGGGAGATAGTCCATGTAAGGTGGTCTAGTATTTTAGAAAAATGGGACGGTAGCATTCTGAAACAGCATTTTGGTGGTTACTTCACAAAACGACCCGTTTTTTGCGCTCGGAAAATGGAAAATGGCTTTTCCGTGCGACAAAAAGGAAAACTTCCTCCTGCAACATTGTTCTTCATACCAATGTCCACATGCATGAATAATATGGGCACATCATCACAAACTATGTCGTGATTCAGCACATAACATCGGTCATTTGGACCGAAAGCCATGAAACCTCGAATATGATAGGTCATTTTGTGAAGGTTTTTTGAGACATGATCAATATACCAAGTCTGGTATTTTTCCTTGCAACTATGTCACATAATATGACACCACGCGAAGGATTTACATTGTTCGGACTTTTTTTGAATTTCTTATGCCCGTTTTGAATTTCTAACTATGGTCGAACCAGCGTGCATGAAGATAGGGGACGAGCATCGTTAGAACTTGCATTGGATCTCTGAAGAAACCACATATTGCGAGTCTAAAAATGATTTTTTCAAAAAATCACGGGCGTTAGATCATGTACCTATTGTACAAACCGGACCCACTTCCTGCTGATTCGGCAGACATTTGTCCTTTTTACCCGAGATGGACGAAAAGGTTTGAGATGTCCCGGTTGGGAGATAGTCCATGTAAGATGGTCTAGTATTTTAGAAAAATGGGATGGTAGCATTCTGAAACAACATTTTGGTGGTTACTTCACAAAACGACCCGTTTTTTGCGCTCGGAAAATGGAAAATGGCTTGATCATTTGGACCGAAAGCCATGAAACCTCAAACATGATAGGTTCATCTTTAGTTCCGGTTGGAGAGATTTCGGCAGACTGGGCCAGGCAGCACTAATGATAGGGGTGAGTGTCGACATTATATCGTGCGGCTTGTACCTTGTCCCGGATGGTGTCACCAATCGGGACTAAAGATGACCTTTAGTCTCGATTGGAGACACCAACCGGGACAAAACACGAGTCAACACTAATAATAGGGGTGAGTGTCGACATTATGTCGTAAGTGTCGACACTATGCCGAGATGCTTGTACTATAAAGGCGTCCTTGTGAGTCCAGTCCTCCAGACAGATTGAGGCATCTCCAATATGGTTTTCGAGAGCAGGGACACCACTATGACCAGTTTCAAGGAGATGTCGCCGGATCCCAGTCCTCCGGAATCTCCAAGAAACTGGTCATAGAGGCACTCCCTAATATGTGAAATTAGTTAGCTCCCAGGTGTATTGATCTAGTTAGAGAAGTTACAAGCTGCAATATTGTGTGCGAGAGCAGGGAAACCACTACGGCCAGTTTGAAGGAGATGCCGTCGGAGCCTAGTCCTCCGGCATCTCCAACAAACTGGTCATAGAGGCACTCCCTAATATGTGACCACGTGCGTTTGGAGATCAGATCTTAATGGTAAGTACGAATCGGGACAACTTCTTCATAGTTCGGGAAAGTCGTTCTACGAATCAGGACTAAAGTCCCCCTTTAGTCCCGGTCCAGCCACAAAACAGGACTAACACTCAAGACATTTATTAATATTAAAAACCGAGACTACAAAACCAGGACTAAAGGCCCCCCTATATATAGTTCCGGTCAAGCCACAAACCGGGACAAACACTCAATACATTTATTAAACTTGGAAAATTGCAAACATCATAAAATATCCTTCACAAAATGAGCTATCATGTCTCATGGCATTTAGGTTCACAATATGCAGCCGACCGGCCAGACATGAACTAGAGGTACACAATATGACACTACTAGGAAAAACGCTACCAGTGGCGCACCAAATTAGAATTCTGTGGCACATATGGGTGTCGCCACTAAGTCCTCGCCACTAAAATTTAAATTATGTGGCGCATATGCCATATGTGCCACAGAATTCTCAACATTATGTGGCGCATATGCCATATGCGCCACATAATGTATTCTGTGGCGCATATGGCATATGCGCCATAGAATTATGTCCCAGATTCTATGGCGCATATGCCATATGCTCCACAGAATCCTTTTTTCAGAATTTCGAAATTTTCACAATTCAGTACAAATACAGGTATATTACAAGAAATACACCTAAATTTGACACAAATACACAGAAAATCTGCACACAACAGTACAAATATTCCAGTTCACATATAATACATCAACAAGCACAAATGTTCACAAGTGTTCATCAGTCACATATTAGACACATATTAGAACCGAATAAGTGTGTACAAGTGTACATTTCACAAGTGTTCATCTCACTCACATAACTTAATTACAACGGCGTGATGTTGTCACCACCTACTATCTTAAAACAGAATATATAGTACACCGTAACCGCGATGCCGGTGAGGAGGAGCGACATCAAGATCTTCTTCCGGTTCATCTTCCATACATGTATCCTCCACTTGGCCACCGCCTCCTCTCTAGTCGCGTATCCCTTGTAGCTATTGCCGCTGAACTTGTCCACTTGTTGGTGGCAGTCCACCCACTCCTCTTACACACCTGGAACCCGACCCTTGTACACAACGTACGTCGGCATCTCTATTGACAAGGCATATTAGTACATCATGCAAATATATATGTTGACAAATATTAGAGCAACACATTCATAAACTTAAAATAATGCATCGATGACAATGAAAGAAACACAACAACATGTCCGATACAATAACAATGACCATGGTTATTACACGACACAATAACAACGACGGTTTCAAGCTAGGCAAGATAAGTTACGTTTTTCGACACACACACTACATGTGTCCACCGATACACACGCTCTCTCGGTCAAGTAGCCTTCTCCTCAGAGGGCGCCGGGAACGGCTTGTACATGTCTTTCGTCGTCCACGTCCTGAAGTCACCCTACGTCTTGAGGCGAGCTTCGATCTCCCTCTTGGTGAACTGCCTGGGCTGGTGAAAGAGCCCACCAGTTGTGTTGACTTGTTCCACGATGATATGTGATAGCTTCACCTGCGTATCATGGAAGTCTTCCATGAGATCGGAGTCATTGATCTCATGCAACTTTTGTGCCCATCCTCGGAGAGAAGATGGCAGCGTTAGCATCTCGCCATCCCGGACAAACCGTTTGAGGTGATGGCAAACGTAGAAGGCCTCCTTCACGCTGCTAGACGTCTGCTTGACTCAGGGGAACTTACACACGTGCTTGAACTTGTGTAAGCCATTGTCCTTGTAAGCCTCCCCCTTATAGTCGAAGGGGCCTCCCTATTTGGCATAGCCCTCGATAGCATCATCCAAAACGCTCTTTACTCTGGCGTAGTTCTTCCTCCTCGCACTCCCCGAGTCGAAGTAGGTGGCAAGCGAATACCTCGTGGAGAGGACGATGAGCGTGCAGTAATTGTCTCTGTAGGCAACACACAATGTGGAACGGGATGTCGGAAAAGAGCAATGGAAAGAAATACTTATGTGTTACGACGGCGGTAGGAGGATGTGTACACTTACTCGGGAAATAAAGGCACAAGGATGTTGTCCTTCCTCTTACTTTCCATCAATAGCTTCTGAAGGTAGGACTTTGCCCGGGCCCGGGTACTTGTTCCTTCTTCCAGCTGGCTGTCCCGCATGTAGTAGGGATCCGCTATCGCGACGAACGGGGTTTGCTCTCTCTTGACCTTCATCGCCATATTGAGCGCGAATAGGCGAACCAAGTTATAGTCCAGCCGTCTCGAGTGGAATAGCTTGAAGATGTCCTCGTAGGCTATGAAGAACACATCCGCGGGGGCATTGGTGACGAAGCCCATGTCCTCCGGCACCTTGATGGTGAACACCAGGTAATTAGGGTTATTGTCCTAGGTAAGGAGTCCCTCCAGTGTCCGGATACCTTCATGCAAACTCATCATAGCTCCCGAAGCCAGGTGGCGCAGTTCCGGAGGCAGTATGGGCTGACCAGCTTCATGCACTCTGGTCAAGCCATCCTGGCGTGGTGGTACAACATCGTCCCGGTAACGGATCGGAGCGGGCTGGCTCACAGCCTTGTCCTTGTTCCTATTCGGCCTCTTCCTCACCCCCGTCCTCTTCTCATCAGCAGTGTCCTCCACTGGCGATGCTATCCCCTCACCTGCCATCCTGTGGAGTGTGTCAGGGCTGAAAATGATTCCGGCCGGTGGAGGTTGATGGGTTTCGCAGCATAGTAAATCAAAATTTTCTACGGAAGCGAACAGAGGGAAATCCAAGATCTAATCTAGGAGATGCAAACAACGAGAGAGATTGGATTAGATCTTCATACCCTTGAAGATTCGCACAGCGGAACGTTCGTCGAAACGTGGGTGATGTAGTCGTACTCGCTTCTCCTCCTCGCGATCCGATCCGATCTAGCACCACAAGTGGCGGTGCCTCCGTGAGATGCACACGTGCGGCACCTCGACGTCTCCTCCTTCCTCGGACCAGCAAGTATGGTGGAGAGATATATTGGATCTACAACACGACGGCGTGGTGTATATGGTGGAGAATTTCTGCAGCAGGGCTTCGCCCACAAACAGTCGGGAAGGAGAGAGGAGGGCAGCAGGGCAACTAGGGTTTGGAGAAAGGTGTAGGTTGGGGGGAGGGGGCGCACCAGCCCTCTATATATAGAGGGGGGTGCGGCCAGCCCTTGCCCATCCTCCAAGCCTATCTCTAGTTTAAACAATTTAAACTCTCCCTTATCTAGAAACCCTATCTTAACTCTAGTTTAAACGATTTAAACTTATCTAGGATCGGCTGGGCCCTATGGGGCCTTGTGCCCCTGGCCCAATGCGGCCAGGACACTCCCTCATAGGCCCATGCCCCCTCCCGGAAGGTGGGGCCACGTTGCCCCCCTTCCGGAAGGTTCTAGAAGCTTCCGGTACAATACCGATTAATCCGGAACAATTCCGAACTCCAAAAACTGCACTGCCTTATATGAATCTTATTCTCCGGACCATTCCGGAACCTCTCGTGATATCCCGGATCCCATCCGAGACTCCGAACAAAAATTCATAAACCAATTATCCTAGCGTCGAGACACGTTAAGTGTGTGACCCTGCGGGTTCGAGAATATGCAGACATGATCTTCTATCAATAATCAACAGCGGGGTCTGGGCACCCATATTGACTCCCACACATTCATCGATGATCATATCGGATGAACCACGATGCCAGGATTCAATCAATCCCATATATATATTCCCTTCGTCTCGCGATATTTTACTTGCCCGAGATTCGATCGTCGGTATCGTCATACCTAGTTCAATCTCGTTCACAGCAAGTACTTTACTCGTTCCGTAATCCGATATCACTTTGTGATTAACTCCTTAACCACATGCTTGCAAGCGGTGTTGATATCGATTACCGAGTGGGCCCGAAGTATATCTCTCCGACTTGGGAGGGACAAATTCCATCTCGATACATACAACCCAACAGATACTTTCCGATCACCTGAGAGACACCTTTATGATCACCCTCTCATAGGATGACGTTTGATGACCTCAAAGCTTTCTTCCGATACCAGGGAGTTGCATTGTCTCATGGTCTAAGGAATACAATATTTGACATAGGAAAAGCTTCGCAAAGATGAACACAATGACACGATCTAATTGCTTCGCTTAGTTTGGGTCTGTCCACCATATCATTCTCCCAATGATATGATCTCATTATCAATTGACAACTCATGTCTATGGTTAGGAAACCTTAACCATCATTGATCAATGAGCTAGTCCATAGAGGCGTACTAGGGACACGGTGTTGTTCACAAACCACACAAGTATTAATGTTTCTGCTTAATACAATTCTAGCATGGAATATAAACTTTATCATGAACAAGAATTATAATAATAACATCTTTATTATTGCCTCTAGGGCATAATTCCAACAGTCTCCCACTTGCACTAGAGTCAATAATCTAGTTTACATTTGGCAACAATCTCACACCCATGGCACTGAGGTGCTAATCATGTTTTACACGTGGAAGAGGTTTAGTCAATGGATCTGCGACATTCAGATCTGTATGTACTTTGCTGATCTTCAGATCTCCATCTGCTATATAATCTCAGATTATATGAAACTTGCGGTTGATATGATTGGTCTTTGGATGATATCTTGGTTCCTTAGCGAGTGCTATGGCGCCAGTGTTGTCACACAATATCTCCAGTGGGTCCAATGCACTTGGAACCACACCAAGCTCAGTGATGAAGTTTCTGATCCAAACTCCTTCACTTGACGCTTCTGCAGCAGCCATGTATTCCGCTTCTACTGTAGATCCCGTGATCACGCTTTGCTTGCAGCTTCTCCAGCTCACAGCTCCTCCATTCAAAATATACACGTATCCTGTCTGAGATTTAGAATCATCATTGTCGGTGTCGAAACTAGCATCGACGTAACCTTTTACGACGAGCTGTTCATCACCCCCATAGACTAAGAACATTTCTTTAGTCCTATTTAGGTACCTTAGGATGTTCTTCACGGCTGTCCAGTGTTCCACTCCTGGATCACTTTGATATCTGCTCGTCAAACTAAGAGCATTGGACACATCCGGTCTAGTACACAGCATGGCAAACATGATGGAACCTATGGCCGAGGCATAAGGCACTTTGCTCATAGCTTCCCTATCATTTACCGTAGCTGGACACTGAGCCTTGCTCAATATCTTACCTGACAACATAGGCACTGAACCTTTCAATGCCTTATCCATTCTGAACCTTTTCAGAACTTTGTCTAGGTATGTACTCTGGCTTAAAGCTATCAGGCGTCTTTGTCTATCTCTATAGATTTTGATGCCCAATATATAAGCAGCTTCACCTAGGTCTTTCATTGAAAAACACTTGTTCAAATAACTCTTCACATCGTTAAGCATGTCGATGTCATTTCCAATAATCAATATGTCATCCACATATAGTACCAGAAACGTCACCGAGCTCCCACTCACTTTCTTGTAGATGCAAGCTTCGTAGCAATTTGGAACAAATCCAAAGCTCTTGATCACTTGATCAAAACGAAGGTTCCAACTCCGAGACGCTTGCTTCAGTCCATAAATGGAACGCTGAAGTTTGCATACTTTATCAGCATCCTTAGGATCGACAAAACCTTCGGGTTGCATCATATACAACTCTTCATCAATGTTGCCATTGAGGAAAGCAGTCTTGACATCCATTTGCCATATTTCATAATCATGAAACGCAGCAATTGCTAATAAAATCCGAATGGACTTAAACATCGCTACGGGAGAGAAAGTCTCATCGTAGTCAACACCTTGAACTTGTCGAAAACCTTTCGCAACAAGCCGTGCTTTATAGACGGTAACATTACCATCCGCGTCCGTTTTCTTCTTGAAGATCCATTTGCACTCAACGGCCTTTCGGTCGCTAGGAGGGTCCACCAAAGTCCATACTTGGTTTTCGCTCATGGATCCTAATTCGGATTTCATGGCTTCTAGCCATTTCTCAGAGTCTGGGCTCATCATTGCTTCCTCATAGTTCGTAGGTTCACTGTCTTCTACTAACAAGACAGTCAAGACAGGGTTACCGTACCACTTAAGAGGGGCACACGACCTTGTCGACCTGCGACGTTCAGTAGCAGCATCGTCCGAAGCTTCATGATCCTTGTCATTAGCTTCCTCTATTGTTGGTGCAGGCGGCACTGGAACAATTTCAGGTCCTGCGCTACTCTCCAATTCAAGACAAGGTTCAATAACCTCGTCTAGCTCTACTTTCCTCCCACTCATTTCTTTCGAGAGAAACTCCTTCTCAAGAAAGGAACCGTTCTTTGCGACAAACACTTTGCCTTCGGTTCTATGATAGAAGGTATACCCAATAGTTTCCTTAGGGTATCCTATGAAGACGCATTTCTCCGCTTTGGGTTCGAGCTTGTCCGGCATCAACTTCTTGACGTAAGCTTCGCATCCCCAAACTTGAAGAAACGACAACTTAGGTTTAGCACCAAACCACAGTTCATACGGTGTCGTCTCAACGGATTTAGATGGAGCCCTATTTAAAGTGAATGCAGCGGTTTCTAATGCATAACCCCAAAATGATAACGTCAAATCAGTAAGAGACATCATCGATCGGACCATATATAATAGGGTTCGATTCCGGCATTCAGACATACCATTGCGCTGTGGTGTTCCGGGTGGCGTGAGTTGTGAAACGATTCCACTTGCTTTGAGATGCGTGAGAAAATCATAACTCAAATATTCGCCCCCACGATCGGATCATAGAAACTTAATCTTTCTGTTACGATGGTTCTCCACTTCATTCTGAAATTCTTTGAACTTTTCAAACGTTTCAGATTTATGTTTCATTAAATAGATATACCCATATCTACTTAAGTCATCGGTAAAAGTGAGAAAGTAGCGATATCCACCGCGCGTCGAAACACTCATCGGTCCGCATACATCGGTATGTATGATTTCCAACAAGTCCGTTGCTCGCTCCATCATACCGGAGAACGGGGTTTTGATCATCTTGCCCATGAGGCATGGTTCGCATGTGTCAAATGATTCAAAATCAAGAGACTCCAAAAGTCCATCAGAATGGAGTTTCTTCATGCGCTTTACACCAATATGACCTAGACGACAGTGCCACAAATAAGTAGTATTATCACTATCTACTTTGCATCTCTTAGCCTCAATGTTATGGATGTGTGTTTCATCCCTTTTGAGATTTAGAAGAAATAAACCATTCACAAGAGGTGCATGACCATAAAAGATGTTACTCATATAAATAGAACAACCATTATTCTCCGATTTAAATGAATAACCGTTTTGCAATAAACACGATCCAGAAATAATGTTCATGCTCAACGCAGGCACATAATAACATTTATTAAGGTTTAAAACTAATCCCGAAGGTAAAACTAAGGAGAGCGTGCCGACGGCCATCACATCAACTCTTGATCCGTTGCCAACGCGCATCGTCACCTCATCCCTCGCAAGCCGCCGTCTATTCCGTAGCTCCTGTTTCGAGTTACAAATATTAGCAACTGAACCAGTATCAAATACCCAGGCACTACAACGAGGGCTAGTAAGGAAAACATCAATAACATGTATATCAAATATACCTTTGATGGCGCCAGCCTTCTTGTCCGCTAAGTACTTCGGACAGTTGCGCTTCCAGTGACCCTTGTCCTTGCAATAGAAGCACTCAGTTTCCGGCTTGGGACCAGACCTGAGCTTCTTCTCAGCAGGGGCATTGCGCTTGCCGCCGCCCTTCTTGAAGGGCTTCTTTGCACCTTTACCTTTCTTAAAGGAGGGCTTGTTGACCATCAACACATGATTATCCTTCTTGATGTCCACCTCCGCAGCCTTCAGCTTTGCGAAGAGCTCGGTGATCGTATCAGTGGAACCAATCTGATTATGAGTCACTACAAAACTTTTGTAGCTGGGAGGGAGTGATTACAGAACCCTGTCAATCTTGAGCTCCTCTGGAATCTTGCAGTCCAGTTGCTCAAGGCGTTGAGTGTAGCCCGACATCTTAATGGCGTGCTCACTAACGGAACTCCCTTCCTCCATCTTGCAGTTAAAGAACTTCTCAGAGATCTCATATCTCTCAGAACGGGCCTGAGTCTAAAACATGGTTTTCAACTCTTCGAGAATCTCAAAGGGCCCGGGATAGTTTTCAAAACGATTTTGAAGTTCCGGTTCCATAGCAAACAACATGGTGCTCTTAATCACACCATAATCATCTTTGCGCGACTGATAGACTGCTTTCTCATCAGCCGGCGCAGTTGCAGCAGGGGCGTCACCTAACGCTTTTTCAAGGACATAGTCCTTTTGACCGCCAGAGAGAATGATTTTCAAATTGCGGAACCAATTGGTGAAGTTAGACCCATTGTTTCTAAGCTGTTCTTTCTCAGCAAAAGCGTTGAAGTTGAAGTTGGACTTGGCCATGTGATCTACAGTATTTGCAAGTACAATTTAGACTATGTTCATGATAGATAGTTCAACTTAATCAAATTACTAGATGAACTCCCACTAAATTCAACATCCCTCAAGTTGTTTAGTGAACACGATCCAAATTCACCACACCTAATCCGATCTTCACGAGAAGAGATGTGGTTTCAATGGTGGACAACGAAGTGTCGATCATATCATTCATATGACTCATGCTTAACCTTTCGGTTCATGTGTTCCGAGGCCATGTCTGTACATGCTAGGCTCGTCAAGTCAAACCCAAGTATTTCCGCGTGTGCAAAACTGGCTTGCACCCGTTGTATGTGAGCGTAGAGTCTATAGCACCCGATCATCACGTGATGCTTGGACACGACGAACTTTCGCAACGGTGCATACATGGGGAGAACACAGTTTTATCTTGATCTTTAAGTGAGGAATCATCTTATAATGCTACCGTCGCGATCTAAGCATAATAAGATACATAAAAGGATAAACATCACATGCATATAACTTTATGTGACATGGTATAGGCAATCTTCGCGCAATGATCTCCATCTTGTGCGTTCCGGCATGATCTCCAGCACTCCACCATGATTGCCTCCACCACGAATAGCAACTACAACTATTGCTAACTACTTAGCGATAAAGTAAAGCTATTACATGGTGTATAAGAAGTTGACTCGCAGGTCATACACAATTATAAAGACAACCATATGGCTCCTGCCGGTTGTGTACTCATCGACATGCAAGTCGTGAAACATTACAAAACATGATCATCGCATACATTATACACATCACATCTTGGGCCATACCATATCACAGAAAACACTCCCTGCAAAAACAAGTTAGACGCCTCTACTTTGTTGTTGCATGTTTTACGTGGCTTATGGGAGTAGATGCTAAGAACGATTCTTACCTACGGAAAGCCACAACGGTGATATTATGGTTGCCAAACTCCGGTGTTAATCCCATGACAACTATAGTGAGAGAAACTGACATCCACCAGCCGCATGTATGGTACAAGCCACACGTCAAGTGCGGAGCCGGTCTCGCGAACGACGTCGCGTAAGGTTAGCCTAGACCGCTTCAATCTCACTATCCCGCACCATAAGAAGAACACAAACAAGAGGCTTGCAACAGAAAACATCAACGCCCGCAACAACCATGTTGCGTTCTACTCGTGAAACACATCTACGCATAGATCTAGCTCTGATACCACTGATGGGTTTCGCAGCATAGTAAATCAAAATTTTCTACGGAAGCGAACAGAGGGAAAGCCAAGATCTAATCTAGGAGATGCAAACAACGAGAGAGATTGGATTAGATCTTCATACCCTTGAAGATTCGCACAGCGGAACGTTCGTCGGAACGTGGGTGATGTAGTCGTACTCGCTTCTCCTCCTCGCGATCCGATCCGATCCAGCACCACAAGTGGCGGTGCCTCCGTGAGATGCACACGTGCGGCACCTCGACGTATCCTCCTTCCTCGGACCAGCAAGTATGGTGGAGAGATAGATTGGATCTACAACACGACGGCGTGGTGTATATGGTGGATAATTTCTGCAGCAGGGCTTCGCCCACAAACAGTCGGGAAGGAGAGAGGAGGGCAGCAGGGCAACTAGGGTTTGGAGAAAGGTGTAGGTTGGGGGGAGGGGGCGCACCAGCCCTCTATATATAGAGGGGGGGTGCGGCCAGCCCTTGCCCATCCTCCAAGCCTATCTCTAGTTTAAACAATTTAAACTCTTCCTTATCTAGAAACCCTATCTTATCTCTAGTTTAAACGATTTAAACTTATCTAGGATCGGCTGGGCCCTATGGGGCCTTGTGCCCCTGGCCCAATGCGGCCAGGACACTCCCTCATAGGCCCATTCCCCCTCCCGGAAGGTGGGGCCACGTTGGCCCCCTTCCGGAAGGTTCTAGAAGCTTCCGGTACAATACCGATTAATCCGGAACAATTCCGAACTCCAAAAACTGCACTGCCTTATATGAATCTTATTCTCCGGACCATTCCGGAACCTCTCGTGATATCCCGGATCCCATCCGAGACTCCGAACAAAAATTCATAAACCAATTATCCTAGCATCGAGACACGTTAAGTGTGTGACCCTGCGGGTTCGAGAATATGCAGACATGATCTTCTATCAATAATCAACAGCGGGGTCTGGGCACCCATATTGACTCCCACACATTCATCGATGATCATATCGGATGAACCACGATGCCAGGATTCAATCAATCCCATATATATATTCCCTTCGTCTCGCGATATTTTACTTGCCCGAGATTCGATCGTCGGTATCGTCATACCTAGTTCAATCTCGTTCACAGCAAGTACTTTACTCGTTCCGTAATCCGATATCACTTTGTGATTAACTCCTTAACCACATGCTTGCAAGCGGTGTTGATATCGATTACCGAGTGGGCCCGAAGTATATCTCTCCGACTTGGGAGGGACAAATTCCATCTCGATACATACAACCCAACAGATACTTTCCGATCACCTGAGAGACACCTTTATGATCACCCTCTCATAGGATGACATTTGATGACCTCAAAGATTTCTTCCGATACCAGGGAGTTGCATTATCTCATGGTCTAAGGAATACAATATTTGACATAGGAAAAGCTTCGCAAAGATGAACACAATGACACGATCTAATTGCTTCGCTTAGTTTGGGTCTGTCCACCATATCATTCTCCCAATGATATGATCTCATTATCAATTGACAACTCATGTCTATGGTTAGGAAACCTTAACCATCATTGATCAATGAGCTAGTCCATAGAGGCGTACTAGGGACACAGTGTTGTTCACAAACCACACAAGTATTAATGTTTCTGCTTAATACAATTCTAGCATGGAATATAAACTTTATCATGAACAAGAATTATAATAATAACATCTTTATTATTGCCTCTAGGGCATAATTCCAACAGAGGTTGTGTCTCGGAGGCCGGAGGCGTCTCCTGAGAAAACCCACGGAAGACCAGGTGCTTATTGGGATGGGTAGCTTGATCACGGAATGATGGTTCTTCATCGAGAGGAGGCATGAATGGTCCTTTGCCGGCGCCGGTGTTGACGAAGGCATTGACGTCAATCGGTTCATCATCATCCACCTTGATGTTGGCGTCGAAGGCCGCCATGTCCACGTCGTCCTGGGGTGGTGGCGATGGCGTTTGCGGTGCCACGGCCTTGCCTTTAGGTAGGGGCGATGGCGGTCGAGGAGCAACCACGCCCTTGGCTTCTTGTGTCACCGGTGCAGACACTCCCAATAAGAGTCTCTAGTGACGGCTTGTGGTGGCGGCGACGATGACTGGTGCAGTAGGAGGCTTCGTCCTTGGCGGCCGAACGATCGAGGTGGTGCCAGTGGAGCGAGACCCAATACGAATCTGGGTCTTTGGCCAAATCATGGGATAGCCATGGAAACCTTCCAGGGTCAGGTGCTCGTCGGCTCCTGGAGGTTGCATGGGAGGGTCCATGTCTTCGCACCCCCAACACCCAGCCCAACTCGACGCGCATCACGGCATCATCCATGGGCTTGCAGTGCGTCGTGCGGTTCACCGGTTGTATTAGCTTGCCCATGGCAACATCCTTCAACTCGCCGCCGGGCACCTTACGCAGGAGCACGCATGGAGTGTCCTGAGGCATATAGATATGCATCATGAGATGGCAGCCAATCAAAGGCATTAAGTAGAGCTCGCTGACTAACTACTTATTTTACCTTGGTAAGGGCGCCGAGCTCGGCTAATGTTGAGACACGGGCGGCCGGCGGCTGGTCCTTGTTCTTCTCCGGATCGGGTGCATTAGGAAGCATCGCCAGCTGCTGCGCCTTGGTAGTCTCGGCAGGAGGGGGCAGCTCTGGCGCATCCAACTCCACCGGCTACGCCGCGGGGATGGAGGGCGGCGGGGTAACCATGTCCGGTGACACTTGGTGGCTCGAGGTGCTTCCTGGTGGGCAAACCGACATCCTGGTTCTCGATGCTTAAGTAGTTCTGGCAAAAGGATATACACTCGTAGGTCAGAAAGCCCTTGGCTATGCTTCCATCTGGACGAGACCTATTGCGAACAAATCCTTTGATGACACCGTTCAGCCTTTCGAACGACATCATGTTGTGCAGGAACGCCGGCCCGAGATGGATGATGTCATCCACGACATGGACAAGCAGATGCACCATGATGTCGAAGAACGCGGGAGGGAAGTAAATCTCGAGCTCACATAGTATCTAGACGATCTCTTCCTGTAGCTTGCCGAGCTGCTTCACGCTGATAGACTTCCTAGAGATGACGTCGAAGAAGTTGCAGAGGCCAAACAGCGTCTCACGGACGTGCTCGACCATTATCCCTCGGATCGCAACGGGGATTATTTGCGTCATCAGCATGTGAAAGTCATGAGACTTCATCCCGCTGAACCTCTTCTTCGCTACGTCCAGATATCTGCTTATATTCCCAGAGTAGCCGTGCGGAACCTTAACTCCTATGAGGCAACTAAAAAACCTATGGAGCTCCTCCTCGCTCAGAGTAAAGCATGCAGCTTTAAGCACCACCCCATTCTTCTTAGCCCTTTTGCGGCGACCCTGGGTCCCTTCCGTCTGTTCATCGTCATCGCTAGCATTGTCACTATCGGGGTACTGAAGTTCCTTCTTAATGCCAAGCAATTTCAGATCGATTCTTGCTTTCGGCCCATCCTTGGTCCTATCCGGCATGTTCATCAGAGTGCCGAGCAGGCTCTCGGTAACGTTATTCGTGATGTGCATCATATAGAGGCTATGGGGCGTGTGGAGGACCTTCCAGTAAGGCAGGTCCCAGAAAACAGACCTCGCCTTCCATACTCCATGCAACGGTGGCGGCTATTCCCTCGGCCGCTTCTTTCCTGGCGCAGGGCACTCTTCCCAATTGTCTAGAAGCTCCTTGATTTCTTCGCCGCTCAAAGGTCGTGGGGCATTATCAAGCTCGTCTTTGCCATTGAACAGGTCTTCGCGTTTTCTCCACGGGTGATTCTTGCGGAGCCACATTCGAGTCCTCTGGAACACGTTTTTCGAAGACCCGGGATCCCTCGGCAGCTGCAGATGCGGGGTCTTGTCCATGCACCTAACACATGCACAGAATCCATGGTTCACCTGGCACGCTACATATCCGTAACCAGGATAGTCATGCACCGTCGTGAGCAACGTGGATCTCAGGTCGAAATAATCTCTAGTGTAGGCGTCCCATGTACGTGCCGGCGTCTCCCACAACGTCTCTAACTCCTCTTTCAGGAGCCCGAGATACATATGCATGTCGACACCTAGTTGTTTCGGCCCCTGGATAAGGATACTCATGTGTACGTACCGCTGCTTCATGCACAACCAGGGGGGAGGTTGTACGACCATACAAACACGGGCCAGGTGCTATGCGTGCTACTCTGGTTGCCAAAGGGATTGAGTCCGTTGGTGCTCATGCCTAGCCTGACGTTCCTTGGATTGATCCCGAACTCATCTTGGAATTTGATGTCTAGCGCATTCCACTGGCTAGCGTCCACGGGGTGTGTTAGGATCTTGCCCTTCTCCGGATCATCTTCCGGCTTCTCCCTCTTCGCGTGCCATTACATGAGCTCTGCTTCCTTAGGGTCTACGAAATACCGCTGCAGACGAGAAGTGATAGGAAAGTACCATACCACTTTTCGGGGAACTTTCTTGTTCCCTCTCTTGTACCATCCCTGGCCGCACACTGGGCATGAGGTTCTATCCTTGTCCTCGTTCCGATAAAGTGCGCAATCGTTGATGCATGCATGGTACTTCACGTACGGCATGTCTAGTGGGCAAACTACTTTCCTCGCCTCCTCGATACTTGTTGGCAGTGTGTTGTCCTTGGGAAGACGAGCGTGCCAGAATTTCATGTGAGCGTTGAAGCTAGTGTCGGTCCATTTGTGCTCCGCCTTCATCTCCAAAGCCTTCAGCGTTACACTCAAGCGTGTATCCTCGGGCCGGCACCCAAGATACAATGGAGTCCTCCCGTCTACCTCCATCTGTGCCAGCTTGGCTTTCTCTCTGGCTGCAGCTTTCGCATTGGTCATCTGCTTGAGGAGAATTTCTTGAAGATGAGGGTCCTGCAAGGCCGAAGTTAGCGCCGTGTCCGTGCTCCCTTCTTCTCCGCCACCACCACCATCTGCTCTGGCATCATCTCCTTCATGATGATCGTGTCTGTCGGCATCTCCTTCTTCATGATGATCATCATGTTCTCCTTCGTCATGATGACCATGTCCGGGAGACCCTTCTTCTTCTCCCTCGCCCCCGGCCTCTTCTTCATCATGGCCACTGCCATCTGCCGGCGGCTCATTCACTAAGAATCCAGGCATGAAACCATGCGTGAAAAGGTGAGACTCCAGTTGTCCAGAATCAGGGTTGATCCACTTCCGGTGTTTGCACGTTCAGCACAGACATCTTATCTTCGTCATGTTGTTCTGAACCATATCGGCCACCGCGTCAACCTTGTAGCTAACCACCCAGCGTTCGCTCATATGGATGACCATGGTCGCCTGTGCGTGAACATAGACCAAATTAAAGAGAGAGTGTTAGAACCATGCACACACATGAAGCGCACACATATATGCATGATCGCCGGAAAATTTCGGCATGACCTACCCTAAAAGTAGGACGTATGGCTAGTGCAGAAATTTTCCGAAATGGATGTGTATAAACATTTCGGCAAACCTCCATGCACCCGGCGCCATCAACATGCATTAAAGCACAACACAAAGCTCCTCGAGAAGCAAGCATGCATGCATTCAACAAACACAACACAAAGCGAACGAACATCGTCTTGCCATCGCACACCGCCCGCGGGAACAATCTTCACCTACAAAACATCCATATATACATGCATGCTCCGAGACCCGCCGGCCACACAAAACATGCATCACACACAAGTACCCATGCACACCTCACAAATCCACAACCATAGACATAGCGGTGGAGGAGAAAAGTATGGGTAGGTGTAGTACCTTTACAAAGTAGGAGTAGCTTCCCTCACAAGTACATAAACCAAAGTAGGTCTAGCTATCAACAATGGAGGTGAGTATGAGCAAAATGGAGTGGGAGGGAGGAGAGGGACGAGCTAGTTGGAGGAGGGAAGAAGGGAAAGGGTGGTGGTAGGTAGGAGGGGATGCCACCTTTTTTAGATCTTTTTCGCACATTCTGTGGCGCATATGCTATATGTGCCACAGAAAGTGAGAATTCTGTGGCGCATATGATGTATGCGCCACAGAAAGTGAGAGTTCTGTGGCGCATATAGCATATGCGCCACAGAATTCTCACTTTCTGTGGCGCATATAGCCATATGCACCGCAGAATTTCTATGGGCCCCATGTGGGCGCATATAGCCATACGCGCCACAGAATTGCATGAATTCTGTGGAGCACTTCTTATATGCCCCACAGAATTAATTTTAGTGGAGCATTTTCCCTATATGCGCCACAGGATTAAAATCTACCTATAATCGTTTTTCTAGTAGTGTGAGCATGACCTTCTTGGCGTATGTCCTTCCTTATGATCGCTTCAGACGTAACCATGGAGCATCTTCTTTACTTAACGGAATGCTTGGGTTCAGTTTTCACTGTGAAGGGCAGAATTTCATCAAACTTATTATAATCTTCTGACATGTCTGTCTTGTCCTCGATTCCCATGATGTTTCTTTTCCCTGAAAGAACTATGTGACGCTTTGGCTCATCATATGATGTATTCGTTTGCATATTTTTTCTTTTTTCGGTCTGGAGGACATGTCCTTCACATAGAAAACCTGAGAAACATCATTGGCTAGGAAGAATGGTTCATCTCTATAACCAAGATTGTTGAGATCCACTATTGTCATTCCGTACAACTGGTCTATCTTTACCCCTTCCCCATTCAGGTTGACCCATTTGCAGCGAAACAAAGGGACCTTAAAAGAGACTCCATAGTCTAGTTCCCATATCTCCTCTATGTAACCATAGTATGTGTCCTTTTGCCTATTCTCGTCCGTTGCATCAAAGCGGACACCACTGTTTTGGTTGGTGCTCTTTTTATCTTGGGTGATAATGTAGAATGTATTCCCATTTATTTCGTACCCCTGTAAATTCAATATAGTAGAAGATGGTGACGCGGCCAACAAGTAGAGCTGATCTCCAACAGTGGTGTCATTCAAGAGATGTGTCCGCATCCAACCACCGAAAGACTTCATGTGTTCATCTGTAATCTATGAGTCAGGCTTTCCCGGGTTTTTGGAGCGTACAGTATTCTTGTGTTCCTCAATATACAGAGCTGCCAAGGTGGAATTATGTAGAACTGTGTAGTGTGCTTTAGTGAAAGAATCCCCGTCCCTACATATCATTGCTTTCTTTCCCAGCGTGCCTTTTCCACTTAGTCTTCCCTCATGCTGCGAGTCAAAAACACCAATCGGGTTAAGGTCAGGAATAATTTCAACACAAAACTCAATGACCTCCTCTGTTCCATATCCCTTGGAGATGCTTCCTTCTGGTCTAGCACGGTTATGAACATATTTCTTTAAGACTCCCATGAACCTCTCAAAGGGGAACATATTGTGTAGAAATATAGGACCGAGAATGGCAATCTCTTCCACTAGGTGAACCAGGAGATGCGTCATAATATTGAAGAAGGATGGTGGGAACACCAACTCAAAACTAACAAGACATTGTACCACATCCTTTTGTAACCTTGGCAGAATATCTGGATTGATTACCTTCTGAGATATTGCATTGAGGAATACACACAGCTTCACAATGGGTACTCGAACATTTTCCGGTAGAAGCCCCCTCAATACAATCGGAAGAAACTACGTCATAATCACGTGACAGTCATGAGACTTGAGGTTTTGGAACTTTTTATCTGCCATATTTATTATCCCTTTTATATTAGATGAGAAGCCAGACGACACCTTGATACTGTAAAGGACTTCAAAAAGGATTTCCTTCTCTGCTTTGGTAAGAGCATAGCTGGCACGACTTAAGTGACGCCCTTTATCCGTCTTGTTCTGTGTATGCATATTCTTTGGGTCTTTCATAATTTGTTGGTCCTACCGTGCTTCTGGTGTATCTTTTGTCTTTCCATACACGCCTAGGAATCCTAGCAGGTTCATGCAAAGATTCTTCGTCCCGTGCATCACGTCGATTGAAGAGCAGACACGTAGGACTTTCCAATATGGCAGCTCCCAAAATATAGATTTCTTCTTCCACATGGGTGCGTGTCCTGTAGCGACGTCATTCGGAACTGATTGACCGCCGGGACCCTTTCCAAAGATTACTTCTATGTCCTTGACCATACCAAATACATCATCACCAGCAGGGAGTTCATGCTTATTCCGGTGATCTGCCTCACCTTTGAAATGCTTGCCTTTCTTTCTTACGGGATGATTGGTTAGAAGAAATCATCGATTTGCCAGGTACACAACCTTCTTGCATTTATGCAAATATGTACCTTCAGTCTTATCTAAACAGTGCGTGCATGCCTTATATCCCTTGTTTGTCTGTCCTGAAAGGTTACTAAGAGCAGGCCAATCATTGATGGTTACTAAAAGCAACCCTCGTAGGTCAAATGGCTTCTGTTTGTTCTCATCCCACACATGTACACCTAGTTTGCCCCACAGCTATAAGAGTTCTTCAACTAATGGCCTAAGGTACACATCAATGTCGTTGCCCAATTGCTTCGGGCCTTGGATACACACTGGCATCATAATGAACTTACGCTTCATGCACAACCAAGGAGGAAGGTTGTAGATACATAGAGTCACGGGTCAGGTGCTGTGACTGTAGCTCTGCTCTCCAAAAGGATTCATGCCATCCGTACTTAGACCAAACCATGAGTTCCTTGCGTCACCTGCAAAGTCCGGGAAGTCTCTATCGATTTTTCTCCACTGTGACCCATCAGCAGGGTGTCTCAACTTCCCGTCTTTCTTATGGTCTTCTTTGTGCCATCGCAACAACCTGGCATGCTCTTTGTTTCTGAACATGCGTTTCAACCTTGGTATTATAGGAGCATACCACATAACCTTAGCAGGAACCCTCTTCTGGATGAGCTCTCCCTCAACATCACCAGGGTCATCTTGTCTGATCTTATACCACAATGCATTGCATACCGGGCATTTATCTAAATTCTCATATCCCTTATCGCGGTAGAGGATGCAGTCATTAATGCATGCATGTATCTTCTGCACATCTAATCCTAGAGGACAGAAAGTCTTCTTTGCTTCGTACGTACTCTCGGAAAGTTCGTTATGTTTTGAAAACTTCGGCTTCATTATTTTCAGCATCTTTTCAAATGAGGAGTCAGTTAGACCACACTCTGTCTTCCATCGCAGCAATTCCAGTGTGGTAACGAGCTTTGTGCTGCCATCTTCGCAATTTGGGTACAACAATTTCTTGTGATCTTCTAACATGTCCTCTAACTTCAACTTCTCATTTTCTGTTTCACAGTCTCGCTTTGCATCAGAAATGACCCTACCAAGTTTATCAGCGGGCTCATCTGATGCCCATTCTTCACCTCCTTCCTCTTTATTGTCTTCCATTGCAGTATCACTGTATTCAGGAAACATATGATGATAGTTGTTATCATCATCTTCTTCTTCACTGTCTTTCATTATAACCCCTCTTTCTCCGTGCTTGGTCCAACAATTATAGTTGGGCATGAAACCTTTCATAACCAGGTGGCCGCGAATGATTTTCGAGGAAGAGTACTCCTTGTTGTTCCGACATTGAACACATGGACAACGTATAAAACCATTCTCTTTGTTTGCCATAGCCACATCGATAAATTTATCCACGCCTTTAATGTACCCGGGTACACGCCGGTCACCGTACATCCATTCCCGACAGTTCATCTGCATCATATAATTAAGTTTATCAAAAACGGGACATCATAAATAGTGAAATGACCAATTCACATCGACACATGCATTGTATCAATGACAGAGAAAAGATAAGATTGTTAACCTCGATCGAGGGAAATAAAGAGGAGAAAACTTAAGTGCGTCTCGGACACCTTCTATATTTTTGTTCTGTGAGAAATTAAACGGGATCATTCACTCAAACATTTCATCAAACACCTTGAATGCATGCATAGGAAAAAATAAACTAGCACACCTCTCACACCTTCCACCAAGAAAAAACAGAGGGGGGGGGGCAGAGGGCTAGGGCGTCGTATTTATAGAGGGCGAGATCATACGTCCCGGTCTGTAACATAAAACGGAACTAAAGGTGTGTGCCAGGCCAACCGGGACGCATGCCTCCGGTCACCGTGCCCACTCGAACCGGGACGCGTGCCAACATTAGTCCCGGTTCGTGCCGCAACCGGGACTAATGCTGTTAGGGGGCGCGAACGGATAGCCCGTTTTCTACTAGTGAACTGGATCAAGTGGAAACATTGCTACGGGTGTGATATGAAACAAAAGTCCCTAGTAGCCTTTATTCATACTAGTTCGTTGGGCAATCAATGATTAAGGTTTCCTGATAATGATAGTGCCGGTTCACAAAGAGATCATATCATTGGTGAACGATATGATGGATATTACAAGTCACGAGGTTTATTGTTCCAATAGTCAGAAATGTAGTCTCTTTTTTATTAATCACTATCTTTCGAGGTTGCTTTAACTATATCAAATATCACTCAATAAAATGATGATTATAAAGGTGTACATTGAGTACTTCGGAGGAACAAGTTGAGGCCTACAAATCAAAACCAGGGTTTGTTCACCGTGTGATGAGTAAGATACTTAAGGACAACTTGGTAAGATTAAATTTATAATAGTGCAACATGTGACTACGTCGCGGACGACGGCGCGGAATTGAAGGACGGATGGTGCTGCGGCTGGTGCGAGCGAGGAGAGAGTGCTGAGTGGAACTGGAGAAGGATCCGAATGAGTTCCAGATGTGGAAATGGACAGAGACTGAGGACCAGGCGACACGTGAGTCTCGGACGGCTGCACGTACACGTGCTGCTAGCACTGTCTCTTCGCGCCGCGTCACCGCTCCCCGCGTCGGCCGTCGGTACATGGATTAGGCAGTGGATAGTGCTTGCTGCGATCCTATCCGGTTCCAACGAGGTGTGCAGATATGTACCTACCCGCTCGTACAACCGTGATTACTTGATAAGATTTCGAAGCCGTAGGTCGTTGGTGAGTAGAGGTTTGGTGTACATGGCCACTGTTTTCTGAATTCTGAAAATATTTCAAGATGTAGCGTGATGCATACCGAAATCCTGCAAAATATCAATTGAAATGATGTGTATCCCTGAGGTACATAAAAAATGACAAAACTGTAGATCTGAGTACAAAGATTTCAAATCTAAAAGCAATCCGAACTTTGTCATTTTGTATAGCCTAGGATACAAAACATATTGAATTAAGATTTCGCACGTTTATGGGATAGATCGTTAGCTATTCGAGTACGATTTTATCAGTTGTAAATACAGTTTAATTTTATTAGCAATATGCAGAGAGCACAGAATCTTGGGAGTCAAAATGACTATCCATAGGTTCTGTTTCTTTGGGCTGCGGCCATCGAGGAGCCGTGGCCAGTGTGTTTTGAAAATAGCCATGGGAAGTGGTGGTTTTGAAAGCAGCCCCGAAGTGCCTCGAGCCAGAGATTTGTCGTGTTGGGAGAAACTAGACATTTTTTTATGTGATAGAAGCGGGAGGATGTGAAAATTCTAAAAATTTGTTCCTGACATGGATCAAACTCCGTTCGCTAGAATACGCTAACTGCGACTCAACTATTAGGCTATTGCCCCGTTCTTTGAACTTTGAGGATAGAAAGGAGTCATATGCACGCCTCTCATGTATCTCCCTAGGGAGAGGCCAGGGGCCAAACCCTAGCCGCCAGAGAAGCCCCTCCCCCTAGGAGATCCTCGCCGCCGCTACCGTTGGCTTCTTCTGCGGTGGTGGCAGGCCCCATTGGTAAAGGAGCTGGGGGGAAAGATCGCGACGATGGTGCTCCAAGCACGGTTGTGGTGGCGTTAGTATTTCCCATCACGGGTGGATGTCGAGGCGGCGCCCCCAGGTCGAGCGGCAACGTTGTGGGTCATGTGTCCCACTAGGATAAGCCGCCGATGCGGTTCTATCCGGCCTATGACACGTGACAGAGGCTGCCATTGGCTGCGGCCTTCAGGGTGGGTGTGGCACGGTGGTTCTGGCCGGAGCCTATGCGTGGACTTTTGGCTTGTGTGGTGGCAGGCAGTACATGTGGTGCCTGCAATCTGAATAAAGGAGGTCCTGGTCCTGATGATATTCAACCACCATGTCACCGATTTACTTCATGTTGGCCTCCTCGATCATGATGACGACGTGTTCCGGTCTTTCTCTCGGAGATTTCCACAGTTTGACGCAAGATCATGAGATATCTAGATCGGAATCGATCTGTTAGTGCGCGCCTTTCTCATGAGGGTGCGGCACGAGGCTTCGCTTTCTTGTTAGTGCCATGAAACACGTCTACATATAGATTTTCATGGTATGGATAGATGTGGAGAAACTCATGTCGGCTATAATCAGAGGTTTGCAATGGCGGCGAGGTATATTTTGGTTGCGTTGAAGAATGGAAGAATAGGTTCTTCCTGTGTGTCGGGTAGTTGATGACTTACAACATCAACCTTGGCAAGATGGGGTGGCGCTGTATTTTTGGTTGTGCTTTTCGAGTACCGAGATGTGATTTCCAGGGTGAAAGCCCAAGATTGAGCCTTTATTGGTCGTACGTGACAATGGCCTTGCTGAAGGCATTTCTTTGAGAATTTGGAATTTCTCCATGGTAAACCCAAGGTCTTCGGTTGGACAATGACAACACTTGTGCATTGTTTTCTTCTTGAGATGTTGCTTTTATAGAACTTCTAGTGTGGTCCTGGTGGTGTATGCGATGGTGGTTCGACTGTAGCTATGGCGAGTGTTTTATCACTGTGATGGGGGCTTTGTTTTCTATTTCTGTCTTATCTATTTTATTTCTTGGCTATGTGTATCCTGGATGTTTTGGACATCCATTTTCCACGCGAAGATGTGTACCTTTGGTGGGGGGGGGGGAGGGTAGGGCACCCCATATAGCCATCCAGATGGCTCGATGGCCATCCGGTGCCCTGCTCGTGGCACCTATAAAAGGTCATGGGATTTCCTTCATAGCCAGTAAGTACGCACTTCGAATAGTGAATAAGCCATTCTTTGTCGGCGCCCATGCAATAGCATCATCAAGCAATCTTGGTGATGGGAGAATCTTCGTAATTTCATTAATATCCATCGGTAAGAACTACCGCTGTAGAAGATCCATATTCCATGATCCATTCCCATCAAGAAGATCCGAAACCCTCCTTATGCGACACTTCCCTTGAGGGGTAATATCCCTAAACGAATGTGGCCTCGGGATCCATGGATCTCTCCAAATCCAAACAAGTTTGCCACTCCCAACTCTCCATAGAAGCCCCTTCTTTAGTAACTCAAGACCATATTGGATTGCTTGCCATGTTTTTTTTGAACGGGAGAGCCCCCGAAGGGGCTGGAAGCCATCAATTAAAACAAAACGGGGGAGTTACAAATTTTCACGCATGACCCAAAAAGAAGGAAAAATACAACCAGGCACATGCGCTTTACAAAAAGAACCCTACAACAGATAAGAGGAAAATAATCGGGTCCTTCTTCCACACCGCCTCTGCAACAACTGGGCCTTGCGCTAGAGGTTGATTGAACGCCGGATCTTGCCGGCAAGCTTGATGGCCTCATCATGGCTAGGATAATCGGCTGGCAAATAGCTTCCGATTTGGATGAGCAGAAAGAATTGGCTTCACGACTCCATAGCAGATCGCCAACTCCGCTCCTTGATGATCCCCTACATCCCGACGCACCCACAACGCCCAGGCGGAGCAGACCAAACTTGGAACAGAAGTGACGAGCAGCCAGAATCCATCTCCGCCGCTCAAAGATACCGGGCTCCCTCCTCAGAGCTCCTGCCCGAGATGAAGAGAAAAAGCCAGAGAAGATGCAGTATCGACGGATCCATCTGTAAGGCCTCCCAGGGAAGAACGATGCCGTAGTGTCGCCGGAGTACTCCCCCTCGCCACCAAGGCCGGCCAGGAGCCACACCAACTCACCATGAACTGCAGAACGGCTGCCTTCCCCCTCGCCTCCACGGCCGGCCGAGAAGAACCGCTGCCCACAGGACCAAGTCCAGAATAGAAGACCACAAAACCGCTTATTGAAAGAGACCTCACTGGATTTGCCACCCACTCCCAGCTTCCACCATGAAAGCCTGAGAGAGAGCACCTCCAGTGACCGCCCGATGCCGTGGAGAAGCACCAGCTCTACCAGCCTCCAGAAGAAAGGGAAGACGGCCTTATTGGGGAAGATGCCTATCTCCATCCTCCTCCCAAGCCATAGCTCCCGCCGGAGCCAAGCTGTGAAGACGATGAAGAAAAGGATGCTCCAGATCCGGCCGATAGGATCTAGAGACCTACTCCCAAACTCCACAAAGGAAAGATCTACACAAAAACTAAACCTATTACTACTACCAGCGCCATCCCTTTGCACACTCCAGCCGGCAACGCCGGCAAGAGCGGCTCCGGTCCGGCCCGGCGGCGCAGAGGAGAGAACCAGGCGGGGCGGTTCTAGAGAGAACGAGGCGAGAGAGATTGCTTGCCATGTTGATGAAGCATTACTGGTAAAGACTGTATCCTGAAGTTGACCATTAGGATAGTACTTTTCCTTAAGCACTCTTGCACACAAACTACAAGGATTACATAACAGCCGCCACGCTTACCGAGTAAAAGAAGAGTTTGGTTAAATTTCCAGAAATCCCTAAACCCCAGACCTACACATGCCTTGGATTTAGTAGTCTGTTCCCATGACACCGAATGAGTCTTCCCCTTGCCATTATTTGGATCCCACCAATACTTCCTCACCATACGTGATAGATCATCACAAACTGACATTGGGAGTTTGAAAACTCCCATTAAGTAAGCTGGAATATCTTGTGCAACAACTTTAATCACTAGTGGAAACGAGGCTTTTTGTTGATCCTGGAAAAGGGCTTTAACACTGGTTCTTCAACGAACCGGTGTTAAAGGGGGGCCGTACCAGCGTGGCCCGTGCGGAAAAAAAGGAGCCCCCCTTTAACACCGGTTCGCGCGCAGCCCCCCTTTAACACCGGTTCGTTGCTTGAACCGGTGTTAAAGGGGGGGGGCTATATAAGACACCGCAGCCCACACCCCACTCTTTCATTTTTTCACTATCTCATTTTGGAGCCTAGCAAGAGGGTGTGAAGAGTGCTAGTTTGTGTTTTTTTCATATGCACAAGAGGTGTTCGGTGAAATGCCCGAGAGCTCAAAATAAGTTTTCTCGTTGCTCTTTCCTTCTCGGTCGAGGTCGGCAACTATCCTTTCATGTGTCATTGATGTACTATATATATAAATGGTCATCTCCCTATTAATTTTTGATATATACTACATATTAATGCAGATGAACCGGCAATGGATGTACGGTGACCGCCGCACTTCCGAGTACATTACGGGCCTCCAAAATTTCATCGTTGTGGCTAATGCAAACCGTGGTCACAATGGTTTTATGTCCTGTCCGTGTGTTCACTGTCAGAACAAGAAAGACTACTCAAATACCAGAACCATTCACGCCCACCTGCTTTGATCCGGTTTCATGCCCAGCTATAATTGTTGGACCAAGCACGGAGAAAAAGGGGTTGTGATGGAAGACAACGAAGAAGAAGAGGATGATGAAAACTATCATAATATGTATCCTGAATATGATGATACTGCAACGGGGGTAGATAATGAAGATCAAGAGGCAGCAGATGGGCCCGCTGATGACGATCTTGGTTGTGCCATTACTGATGCAAAGGAAGAATGTGAAAATGAAAAGGAGAAGGAGAAGCTGGAGAAGATGTTAAAGGATCACAAAACATTGTTGTATCCAACTTGCGAAGATGGCCACAAAAAGCTAGGTACCACACTAGATTTGCTGCAATGGAAGGCAGAGAACGGTGTGACTGACAGCGCATTTTCAAAGTTGTTGGTAAAAATGAAGAATCTTCTTCCAAGAAATAATGAGTTGCTCGACAGTACATACCAAGCAAAGAAGGTTGTCTGCCCTCTAGGATTAGACGTGCAGAAGATACATGCCTGCATTAATGACTGCATCCTCTACCGCGGTGAGAAGTACGAGAATTTGGATGCATGCCCGGTATGCACTGCACTGCGGTATAAGATCAGACGAGACGATCCTGGCGATGTTGAGGGCGAGGCCCCTAGGAAGAAGGTTCCTGCCAAGGTTATGTGGTATGCTCCTATAATACCACGGTTAAAACGTCTCTTCAGAAATAAAGAGCATGCCAAGTTGTTTCGATAAAAATAGCACCAACCAAAATAGTGGTGTCCGCTTCGATGTAGCAGAAGACAATGGGCAGAAGACCACGTATTATGGGTTCATAGAGGAGATATCGGAACTTGACTATGGACCTAATTTTAAGGTCCCCTTGTTTCGATGCAAATGGGTCAAGCTAACAGGAGGAGGGGTTGAGGTAGACAAGAAGTACGGAATGACAACGGTGGATCTCAACAATCTTATGAAGGTAGACAAGAACTTAAACGAACCATTCGTCCTAGCCAATGATGTGGCCCAGGTTTTCTATGTGAAGGACATGTCCTCCAGACCAAAAAAAAAATAAAAAATATGCAAACGAATACATCATATGATGAGCCAAAGCGTCACATAGTTCTTTCAGGGAAAAGAAACATCGTGGGAATCGAGGACAAGACAGACATGTCAGAAGATTATAATAAGTTTGATGAAATTCCGCCCTTCATAGTGAAAAATGACCCAAACATTCCGTTAAGTAAAGAAGATGCTCCATGGTTACGTCTAAAGCGATCATAAGGAAGGACATAAGGACATATGCCAAGAAGTTCATGCTCATATTATGTAACTCTAGTTCATGTCTTTCGCGGTTTGTGGCTTGACCGAAGGATATCTTTCGCGGTTCGTGGATTGACCGGGACTATATATAGGGGGGACCGGTTTTGTAGTCTCAGTTTTTAATATTAATAAATGTCTTGAGTGTTAGTCTTGTTTTGTGGATGGACCGGGACTATGAGAAGAAGTTGTCCCGATTCGTACTTACCATTAAGATCTGATCTCCAAACGCGCGCGGTCACATATTAGGGAGTGCCTCTATGACCAGTTTCTTGGAGATGCCGGAGGACTGGGCTCCGTCGGCATCTCCCTGAAACTGGCCGTAGTGGTGTCCCTGCTCTCGAAAACCATCTTGCAGCTTGTAACTTCTCTAACTACATCAATACACCTGGGAGCTAACTAATTTCACATATTAGGGAGTGCCTCTATGACCAGTTTCTCGGAGATGCCGGAGGACTGGGCTCCGTCGGCATCTCTCTAAAACTGGCCGTAGTGGTGTCCCTGCTCTCGAAAACCATCTTGGAGATGCCTCAAACTGGCTGGAGGACTGGACTCACAAGGATGCCTATTTATAGTACAAGCAGCTCGGCATAGTTTCGACACTTACGAAATAATGTCGACACTCACCCCTATTATTAGTGCTGACTCGTGTTTTATCCCGGTTGGTGTCTCCAACCGGGACTAAAGGTTCATCTTTAGTCCCGGTTGGTGTCTCCAACCAGGACTAAAGGTTCATCTTTAGTCCCGGTTGGTGACACCATCCGGGACAAGGTACAGGCCGCACGACATAATGTCGACACTCACCCCTATCATTAGTGCTGCCTGGCCTAGCTTGAAATCCCTCCAACCGTCCCATTTTTAGAACAATGTCATATTTCTTCTGTTAACAGTATATGTATTAAATGAGCCATTTTCTTCCTTCTATTTCTTCCCTCCATTTTTATTCCCGCCATTTTTCTTCCCGCCAGTTCTTCCTTCCAGTTCTTCCCGCCAGTTCACTATATATATATGTAGGGTTGGCCTCCATTGTCATTGCACATCTCTAGACTCATATCTGCAACCTCATCACTCTTTCCCATGGCTTCCACCGTAGCACTAACCCCAGGGAGGCAGAGGCGCTTTGCGCCTCGAACTACCCCTGCCCGCCGGGCTACTGTGTCCCCGTCGGCTGGATGCTGAGCGCCGGAGGCGTGCCGGTTCCTCCTGTCCCTCTAGGTGTGGCGCGCCGGATGGCCATCACGAACCACTACTACTTCGATCTCACGCCGGAGCAGCGGAGGAATCCCAGATGGCATCCCGACTATTTCCCTACTTGGGAAGCCTTCTTCGTGGATCGGCGTGAGAGGGCGCTCTCCAGGCACGAGGAGGACGACCCACCTCCTCCTAACTTCAACGAGGCCGGCCGTCGGCTATGGTGGCACGGTCGGACTCTCCAGAGCGTCATGGCCTATGACACTGCCGCCGACTCTAACCCCCGTCTGCGCTATCCTCAAGTCCAGCCCACGCGTACTCAGCCTTCAAGGTTCAATTACAGCGACCCCAACAACGACAGCGATGACGGCGGCGGCGAGTACGACGACTACAGTGGCGAGTATTACAGGTGTAGGCAGGAGCATGACTGAATCGCTCCAACATTCCGAAACAAGTTCGGCCGATTGTTACTTAATCTGGCCATGTATCTTAATTTTCAGTTCTTTTATGTATCTTAATTTTTAGTCGTGCTTTATGTAACTTACTATTAGTTGCATTCTGTATTTTAATTCCAGTTCTATCTCCTTCACAAAATGACCTATCTCATTCGAGGTTTCTTGGCTTTTGGGTCAAGTGACCAATGTTATGGCTAGAATCAAGGCATAGTTTGTGATAATATAGCCATATTGTGCATACATGTGCATCATGGCATGGCAAACAATGTTGCAACAGGAAGTTTTCCTTTTTATCGCACCAAAAAGGCATTTTCCATTTTCCGAGCAAAAAAAACGGACGGTTTTGTGAAGCAACCACCAAATGGCTAATTTAAAAAACCACCAACACATTTTACAAAAATACTAGACCACCTTATATGGACAATGTACCAACATGGGGATCTGAAACCTTTCCGTCCACCTCTGGTGAAAAAGACAAATTCATGCCGAATCGGTAGGAAGTGGGTCAGATATGAACTACAGGTACATGATACGATCCTCATGATTTTTTACAAAAATTATTTTTAGGTTCACAATATGCTATTTTATCAAAAATCCAATGCAAGTTGAGCGAGGCTTGGCCCCGAGCTAAGAATCTTCATGCCCGTTGTTCGACAAAGTTTGACGATAGTTTAAAACGGGGATAAAAAATAAAAAAAGATCGAAACAGTGCGAAACCTTCGCGTGGTGTTATATTATGTGACATAGTTAGAAGGAAAAATCTCAAACTTGGTATATTGATTATGTCTCAAAAAAACCTTCACAAAATGACCTATCTCATTCGAGGTTTCTTGGCTTTCGGGTCAAATGACCAATGTTATGGCTAGAATCAAGGCATAGTTTGTGATAATATGGCCATATTGTGCATACATGTGCATCATGGCATGGCAAACAATATTGCAAGAGGAAGTTTTCTTTTTTAACGCACCAAAAAGGCATTTTCCATTTTCCGAGCATAAAAACGGACGGTTTTGTGAAGCAACCACCAAATGGCTAATTCAAAAAACCACCAACACATTTTACAAAAATACTAAACCACCTTATATGGACAATGTACCAACAGGGGGATCTGAAATCTTTCCGTCCACCTCTGGTGAAAAAGACAAATTCCTGCCAAATCGGCAGGAGGTGGGTCAGATATGAACTACAGGTACATGATACGATGCTCATGATTTTTTACAGAAATCATTTTTAGGTTCACAATATGCTATTTTATCAAAAATCTAATGCAAGTTGAGCGAGGCTTGGTCAGATTCAAGTGTATATAAAAGATGCGGCATTTAAATATCCAATCAATTCAAAAATGTTAATACAAAAGATGCGGCATTAAAATATGATTTGCTCTAATAAAATAGGGTTAGATTCCTTTTTAGATGCTTAATATTTCTTATGTTCAAAGTTTTAGGATTTGACAATTTATTTTTGTTTGAATTGAATAATCAAAATTTATATGTAAGTGTTTTAATCATTTTGAAAAATTTCATCTAAAGTAAATATAAAATGTTTTTACATGAATGGATAGATATTATTTTTCTGAAAATTATGATATATTATTCATATTTTTCTGAGTTGAAATGAAAAAGATATAAATTTTCTAAATTCATATCCTATTTTTTGAATTAAAAATGCCCCTTTAATGCATGAAATAAATGCCCCCCTTTAACACCGGTTCCAGCCACGAACCGGTGTTAAAGGGGGGGAGGGGGCGCATTTATTTCGTTTCGTGCGCGCACTCCCCCTTTAACACCGGTTCGTGGCTGGAACCGGTGTTAAAGGGGGGGGGGGTGCGCGCGCGAAACGAATTCCCCCCTTTAACACGGGTTCGTGGCTGGAACCGGTGTTAAAGGGGGGGTATTAAATGCGCGCCTTCCCCTTCCTTCTTCCCCCAGAGCCAGATCGAACCCGCCGCGCAGAGAAACATAGAGCAGCCGCCGGCGCCGTCCAGCCCTCGCCGTCGCCGCCCTCGCCGTCGCCGCCCTCGCCTAGCAGGCCCCAACGAGCTCATCCCCCCGAGGTCCGGCCGTCGTCGTTGTCTTCAATCGCCGTCATTCTGGAGCTTCACCGGCCTCGACACCGTCATCACCACGCTCAGGGTGAGCATGCGGTGCTCAGGCACCACCCCGCGAATCCCCTCCTTCTCTCTGTCGTGCCCGCATCGCGCACCACCGCATACCGCCGCCAGTTGTCGAGGCATCTGGTGCTCCGATGACCTAGGATCAGCGGCGTCGCCTCTATCTCGTTCGCGCTGCTCCGCTGATTCAAACGCGCGCAATCCCGCTTCCCAAATCGCGCTCCTCCACCGTCCCTGGCCGCCTGCCGACATGTCTCTGGCGAGCCTGCGTGGCGCTTGCGTGGCCACGACGTGGCGCCCTCGTCAGCGCTGGTCCAGCTTGGCCGGCGTGGTTGCATACGTGACCCAGTGGCCCACATGTCAGCCATAGTGGCTAGGTTCTGTGCGGTGTAAAAAAATTAACCCCCCAGCTGACATCAGCCTGATGCAATAAAGGCTTTAATAATTCCAGAAATTGATATAAATTTGTAAATTCAATATCTTTTTATTTATAAATCAGAAAAATACAAATAATATATCAAAATGTTCAGAAAAATGAAACCTAGCTATCTAAGCTATAATCATACATTGTTCAACAAATTAAATGACAAGTTTAATTAGAACACCCTAGTAGCCCTAATAGGTGATTCCGGAGTTTTCCCCCGAGTTAGGGTTTTCACCCCTCGGAACCCCGATTAAGTTGTCGAGCATGCCTTAGGGTTACATTTCAAAGCAAATTAACTTGTCATATCATCATACTTGCTTGAGTGTTGCATCGATGCCATGTGTTGATTGGTTCCCCTTTATTTCCGGTGTTTGGTTCTTCCCGGTAGAATACGATATCAAGATCGAGATCGAAGCCCGAGGACAACACCGTCGAAGATCGGAGATCGACGAACAATACTTGACCAACTGTAATCAAGTAAAGTACAAGGCTCCCGAAGATCTGTTTATCTGCTATCAACAGGCAAAGGCAAGCATAGCCCCACCATGATATAATCCTATGTTTTCGAAAGCATTTCAATTCCTGCCATGATGCATACGATTCTACTATTTGTGTATTTTTGTATGAATAATATGTATATTTGTGTATGAATCCAAGTCCACTTGAATGTTTACTCTCTTACTCTAGATAATATTATTGTCTTAGAAACTATGGATCCACTTAGTAGAAACCTTGACGAAGAAGAAATAATGGAGAACATTATTGATGAGGACACCTCACAATATCTGAACTTGGAGGGACATGATGACAGCTCAAGTAGTCATGGAGAAGATGAAGACTCCGGTGAACGCAATTTAGTGATTACAAAGTCCGACGAGGTATATGCATTGATTAAGCCTCTGCTGACTTCCACCAACAATCTTCTTCTACATGTATTAATTAACGCTTCTTTCTTCTTTTAGCCCTCTGGATCAACCAGCCAGCAACCATCTTCTTCTACAAAAAAGAGCAAGAGAGGCGCGAGCCATCAGTTGAAAGATCATGCAAAGTTCACGATCGAAGCAGTCCGTGTTGATGGCAGGCGATGGAGCCCAAGAAGGCCGTAGACAAATTTGTACGTTAGGATGGAGTTCTTGTTAGGGACCAAATCCCAATCATAATTGAATATTGGAATAAGCCAAAGAAGGGCGACGGTACCTTTGTCGATGAAAGATCCAAAGAAACGCTTTGGAATTCGTTGTTGGTAAATTTCACCCTTCCGCCAGAGGAGGATGAAAACAACCCGGTTATAAAGGAAAAGGTCAAAGAGTGGACTCTAAAGAAGATGGCTGACGCTTTCCGCAACTGGAAGACAAAATTGAACAAATTTGTCAAAGCTCGCGAGACTCCAAATTTCGAAGACGCATATTATGCGAAGATAAGACCTCACTGGCCCGAATTTGTGGCATATAAGGAAGGTGCTATAGCTAAAAAGAGGTCAGAAACCAATATGCTAAATGCCCAGAAGAAGGAATATCACTAGAGGACGGGGTCAGGTGGCTACATATCTTAGAGGCCTAAGTGGGAGGAAGTTGAGAAGGCCCTGCGCGCTAGAGGGATCACACCCCAGACAGATGCGTGGGACCTACGTGCAAAGACTTGGTTCTACGGAATCGGGGCAAGGTTGGACCCAGAAACAGGATTGTGTATCTTCCCAACCCTCCTTGCCAAACCCGTCACTGAACTCATCACGGCATACGAGGAAACAGCCGCCAGGACCTTCCATCCCGACAGAGAGAATGACCAGCTCACACGCGCCATCGGTAAAAAAGAACACCCTGGACATGCACGAGGCACAGGGGGTATGACGTGGAAGGATGAGTTTGCCGAGTGGAGCGACTCTTACAGATGGCGCGCCAGAAAAGAAAAAGAGCGTATCAAGCGGATGACACAGATAGAACATGCACTTGTGGCGCTGCAGGCGCAAGTAAATGCACAACAGAGCCATCAAGCTACCGGCCCATCTTAGCGGCACAAAGAGCCTGCATTGGAAGTTGCCGGCGGCCCAGACTCTGCGTGGAAAAGCAGCGTGGCTTCCACGGAGAACTTGCAGCCCACGCTTGAAATGGCGGGTCCTCGATACCCCGTGGATGAGATCACGGAGAGCGAACACGTTGAGCTGCATGTGAGATTAATGGGCTTATCCATTAAGGTGGCTGTCGGCTATGCCTTACCTCCTGTAGCTGGTGGAACTTACCACTGCCGACCGATTCCAGATGGCTATGCTATTGTCGGGGTGGATGAGGTTGTGAAGGAATATGTGTTGGAGATATGCCCTAGAGGCAATAATAAATATAGTTATTATTATATCTTTGTGTTTATGATAAATGTTTATATTCATGCTATAATAGTATTAACAAGGAAACATTAATACTTGTGTGAATTGTAAACTTAAATTGAAGTCCCTAGTATAGCCTCTATACTTCACTAGCTTGTTGGTTAATAGATGATTGTGGTTTCCCTATCATGAACATTGAGATGTTATTAACAACAAGATCATATCGTTAGGAGAATGATATGGTGGACATACTCCTATAGATAAGCGTAGCATAAAGATCAAGTCATTTCAATAGTTCAATTGCTATATGCTTTCTGATACATAGTAACCTAATTCCTTCGACCATGAGATCATGCATATCACCTTTACCGGATGGATGCTTTGATGTCATCAAACACCACACCGTAACAGGGTGGCTATAAAGGTGGTATTGAGTGTTCGGAAAGTATTGGTTGAAACACATGGATCAAGAGTGGGATTTGTCCATCCATATGACGGATAGATATTCTCTGGGCCCTCTCGGTGAAATGTCATCCAATTAGCTTGCAAGCATGTGACTGGGTCACAAGGGATCACATATCACGGGAACGAGAAAAGAGTACTTATCAGTAACGAGGTTGAACTAGGTATGCAGAGATACCGGCGATCATAACCTCGGATAAGTAACATATCGTGAGACAAAGGGAAATTGGTATCGTATGTAAGTGGTTCATTCGATCGCAATGTAATCGTAGAAATATGTGGGAGCCATATGAATTTCCAGATTCCTCTATTGGTTATTGTTCGGAGAAGTGTCTCGATCATGTCCGCATAATTCACGAACCGTAGGGAGACACACTTAAGGATTCGACGTTGTTTGAGTAGTTATGGTATTATGAGAAAGAGACCGAATGTTGTTCGGAGTCTCGGATGGGATCCGGGATATCACGAGGAGATCCGGAATGGTCCGGAGAATAAGATTCATATAAGGAAAGTCCCGTTTCGGAGTTGGGGAATGGTTCCGGTGTTTTCATCGGGAACATTCTAGAAGGTCCCGGAATGTCCGGCACTCCGGAGGGGGAAGGGTACATGAATGTGTCATTGTAAGTTGGAATGATTGCATCATGTACTAGGTGTTCTTGCTGTCCAAAATAAAGTGTTTATTTAAATCCTAAATTGAAAAGTCAAACGGCTAGTTTGAAAGTCAAACGGCAATTTTGGGAAGTGGGAAAAGAGGAGGAGGTGAAGCCGAGTTGGGGAGGGAGTCCTCCCCAAGCCAGCGCCCCACCCAAGCCGAGTTGGGGAGGGACTCCACTCCCTCCCCTTGGCCGGCCAGCCCTCCCACCTATATAAGGAGGGGCAGGGCTCCCCTCCTTAAACACACAAGTTCCTATCCTCTAAACTAAACCCTAGCCCTAAACCCCGGTTTAGAGCTATTTCGGTTTAGAGCTTCTAATTGCACTAGCCTTCAGATTAGAGCCTTCTAATTGGTGTGTCTAATTACTAGACCACTAATAGCCTCTCTCATACTCCACCATACTCGCACCGGCTTAAGGCGAAGCCCTGCGGGATTTCCCCTCTACTTCCGGTACCACGCCGTTGTGCTGCCGGAATCACGAGGAGAGTGCTACAACCTCCGCTGCCTGCTGGAACAAGGGAGAGGAAGGTCTTCGTCGAGTACCGAACGTGTGACCGACTGCGGGAGCGCTGCGGGAACGCGGCGCTGGAAGGATCGTCTACGCGATCTTGAGATCGGAAAGAGTACGACTACATCACCCACGAGAATCTGCTCTCGTTAACCGCTTTGGAATCTTCGAGGGTAAGTTATTCCATCGACTCGTTGCTACAATCTAGTAGATAGATCTTGGCTTGTTTGTTTGTATGCGGTAGAAAATTTTGTTTTCCATGCTACGAACCCCTACAGTGGTATCAGAGCCGTGTCTATATGTAGATCTGTTGCACGAGTAGAACACAATGGTCATTGTGGGCGTTGATGCTTTTATTGTAGATTGCTTTTTGTGTACTTTGCATCTTGCGGTATGTTGGGATGAAGCGGCCCGGGCTAACCTTACATGACATCGTTCATGAGACTTGCTCCACGCTTGACGTGCAACTCGTATTGCATAAGTGGCTTTGCGGGTGCCTGTTTCTCCTAGCATAGTAAAGATCCAATTTACAACAGGTAATCAACAATGCTAGTATCAATGTTGTGGTTCTTGTTCGTAGGTTAGAACGACACTTATGGAAAGCCCCAAACCACGTAAAATATGCAAAGAAAGTAGAAGCGTCTAACTTTGTTTTGCAGGGGTGTGCAGTGATGTGATATGGCCATGATTGTGATTATATTTGATGTATGCAATGTTCCTTATTGTAAGTTGGCAACCGGCAGGAGCCATATGGTTGTCTTTAATTTATGTTAAGACCTGCGTGTCTATTCAAAATAGTTGTAATAGTTGAAGCCGGTGGACGACAACCATGGTGAAGCGTCATTGACCTTGATGCAATGCTGGTGATGATGGAGATCATGTTCGTGCTTGAAGATGGAGATCGGAAGCACAAAGAAGAAAGGCCATATCATATCACATATTATGAATTGCATGTGATGTTAATCCTTTATGCATCTTGTATTGCTTATTAGACGACGGTAGCATTATAAGATGATCCCTCATGCACATAAATTTCAAGTTCTAAAGTGTTCACCCTTAGTATGCACCGTTGCCAAAGCTTGCTGCTTCGAAGCACCACGTGATGATCGGGTGTCTTTGATTCCGCGGGTGAATACAACGTAAGCAAGCCAGATTTGCTTATGAGGTAGCTAAGGTTTGATCTTGACGAGCCTAGCATGTACAGACATGGCCTCAGGAACACGGATTACCGAAAGGTAGAGCATGAGTCATATAGTAGATATGATGAACATGTTGATTGTTCGCCATTGAAGCCATATCAACTCTCGTGATGATCGGTTTTGATATGGTGGATTTGGTTCGTGTGATCACTAAAACAATGTGAGGGATGTTGTTTTGAGTGGGAGTTCACCTAGATTAATTTAATTATTAATTAGAACTCAATTTATCATAAACTAAATCAAAGTGAATTTGCATAGTTGTTGTAGTCATTGGCATCCGTTTACCACCTTGCGCTTAGTTATAATTGAGATGATAGAACTATAGAATTCTGGTTAGTTACTTTACGAACTGGTATCGTATTGTTTTGAAGTGTTAATCTAAATTTTAAAAGTCCTATTGCAAACTTTCAGTAAGTTCCGGTTACTCCATGAAGTTTAATAATTGGTATTAAATCAAGAGTAACAATTCCAAGTGTTAGTATATAAAGTATCATGTTTGTCTCCATGATTCTTGATATTGTCTTAATATCAAGGTTATCTAGGATCTGAAAGAGTTGTTTCAGAAACCATGATATGTGGAAGATATTGTGATATCTGAAACAAAGTTTTGGTTACAACATGATAGAGTATAATATGGCAAAAGTCATGTTCTCATATTTGATGAAAATTTGCAAAAGGTTGGAGACACTAGTTGTCCTAATCTTCCAAAAGGTTTTGGAGAGCAACATTATACTCGCGATTCACCGTTATAAGCTAAAAGTAGCTTGGTCATGGACGATTCCATGATGAAGGTGAATATTTGATGTAGGTAAAATGTTTACTACACCAATAGATTACTAAAGAAAGGAATTTGAAAGAACACCAAACATTTGATGATGGTGATCTACTTCAAAGTGCAAATCCAAAGACATTGGTATTTAATTATACACGCTTTGGACTATGTGTCATATGTATGACTCCACTATTAATGTTGATAGATTCTTTCAAACAGAAAAGGAAATACTGAAAGAGAATCTCAGAAATATATGGCAGAAAAGAAAAGACTAGAATTGTTCAGTTTAAGTATATAGATGATATACATGTTATGGCTATATTCTTTGCTCATTAAACAATGTGGTTCTTAAGTATTTTATACTGAATTTGTTGGTATGAATCGTCATACGAAACAACACAATTCATGAACTACAATGGCCTAAGTAACTAGCAAAAGAATATGTGATGATGTTCATCGAGAACAAATAAAGGGTTATTGTGTTGCTCGTTAAAACATCAAAGCTTGCCTTCAAGATTTGTTTTATCAGGTATTATGAGAACAAAAGGGTTGTTCAAATAATTGCCGTAATCCATAAAAGATGGATGATTCACAAATCTCGTTGGAGAAATCACATCCATAAAACTAGTGCTAAAAAAATGTCGAAAGACAAATTGATTGAAAGATCACTTAGGAAGTGACATCGCAGTTTAAATTATATTGGAAAGAAAACATGAAGAAACTCCATGTGGATGGAATTTTGGAGTCTTTTGATTTTTGATCAAATGACGTTTGTGAAACTTTCCTAGAGAATGATTAAAACTTCGTTCATAGGCCAAAAGGGAACGAAAGACTAGCTTATTGGAACTTGTGCATATTGTTGTACGAACTCCATTATGTGTAGTCAAGTGCGATGGATTTCAACTTCATATGCTTTCTCCGAAAATTTGAGTGAATATATGAATATTTACTTAATAAGGATGAAGTATGAAATATTTGAAAAGTTCAAAGATTTCAAGATGAAGTGCAAAATCATTGTAACAAGAATATAAATAGTTTATGATAAGATCATAAAGGAAGATATTTGAGTTACAAGTTTAGCATAATACCTAAGATTTAAGGAATCGTTCCGTGGATTTGCATTTCCCGAAACACCATAAGAGTATGGAGCGTTCGAGATATGTAATTAAAACCTTGTTTGACATGGTAAGATCAAAGGTGTAAAATATAGAACTGCCATTATATTTTAAAGATTAAAAGCTTTAGAGACTACCGCTTTTCCACTAAAAAGAGCTCCATCATAATCCGCTGAAATGACACCATATAAAGTTATGGTTTGGGATAAAACCCAAGTAGTCCTTTCTTAAAACATTGGTATGCTATGCATAAGAAAGATGTGTGCAACCAAAGTCGGATAAACCTGTCTTTGTATAAATATTAAGTATTCCTCCACAAACACCGGAGACAAAAGTGTTTGTCGCTTAGAACGTCAAGTTTCTTTGAGAAGGAATTTTTCGTGAAAAGTTAAAGTGGGAGGACAATAGAACTTTGATAAGGTTAAAAGAACCTTAGCTATATGTGCAGAGTTGCGCAGCACCGAAAAGTGTTCCGGAGGCAGCAATAATGCTCATGGCTCACGTGCCTCAAAGGTTGTGGTCACGGAGGTCTAAGTTTCTATTGAAACAAGTAGGTCGAGTAAACAATCAAATGCTAAGATTTGAGGGTTGAATCATTATTTGAGAATAATGAACGGACTACATGCAAAGAAGCGATGATGGGCCCTGACTCCGTCAAATGGCTTGAAGCCATAAAATCCGTGATAATTCCATACACGAGAAATCAAGTTTTGAACTTGAAGGACCCTCGAGAAAGGTGTAAGACCTTACAGTTGTGTTTGGATCTATAAAGAAATAGACATGGATGTTTCACATCTATAGTCGACATGTTGGGAGAGAGTTCACAACAATGTTCAAGGATTGACTATGACAAGATTTGATCTTTCATAGCGATATTTAGTCTATACGGATTAATATAGCAACCACTACATATAATTTTGTTATGTGGTAGTTGAATAAACAAAACAAGTTCTTCTAATAGAATTGTTACCTAGGACGTGTGCATGACATGGTCCAAAGGGTTTTGTTAATTCAAAGGATGCTGAATGCATATGCAAACTTCAATGGTTGAAGTAAGCATAGCGGAGTTGGAATCTTCACTATGATGAAACTGTTAAAAGAGTTTAATTTCATCGGAGACAATGAAGATGCTTGCATTTGCAAGAAATTAAGTGGGAGCGCTAAAGACATATTTCTAATACATTATGTGGAGGACATATTGTTGATTAGAAATGATGTATCTTTTATTAACACATATTAAGAATTTCATCCTGATGAAAGACTTAGGCAAAACCCAAATATTTGGCATCAATAGATGCTAATATGGTTGTGCCAGAAGTACATAAACGAGATATTGAATGAGTTCAATATAGAAACTACAAGAAAAGGTTCTTGTTGCACAGAAAGGATTGAAAGAGTTCAATGTTGATGATATATTCAAGTGTATTGACATTTGGTAAGTGAAACAAAGATTCAAGTATAGATTGATACTTGATGTATGAAATCACAAAGAGTGTTTATATCAATCATACTGTGGTATGTACAAATCCAGATATGTCCTATGCTCTAAAAGTTATGAGCATATACCAGAATGATTCATAAGATGATCATTGGACGATAGTAAGGATATTCTTATGATTTTTGGAAGAACTAAGAGTATATTATTTGTAGAAGTGACAAATAGATGGTTAGTTCATTGTAAAAGTACTACATTGATACTAGTTTTGTCACAGAGTACAAATTAAGTTTATCTCAATCTAAATTAAGGGTGGCACAATATAATGGAAAGTGAGTTCCATAATGGATTTGGATGAGTTCCAAAGTTAAGACATTGTGACAGATACTTCAACAAAAGGCTAAGTATATGACTGCTATTATAGCAGCAAAAGAGGGCATTTGTGTCAAGTAGTTTGTTATCAAACTAGGTGTAGTTCACAGCGGGATAATACTATGAAGATATATTGTGAGACAATATTATCAACATGTTTTAACCCCAAAGAACTAAAGGTCACACCAAAAGACCAAATTATACAAAGCCATCTCATTAGAGAATGAGTGATGCGTAGAGACGCAAAGACATGCAATTACACACGGACCTGGAAGTGTCAGATCCGGAGATCAGTTGACCACTAGCAATCGTGTACATGCAACACCGGAAAGCCATAGGTGTTGAATACACAAAGGTTTGAAACTAGATTATTGACTCTAGTGCAAGTGGGAGACTGTTGGAGATATGCCCTAGAGGCAATAATAAATATAGTTATTATTATATCTTTGTGTTTATGATAAATGTTTATATTCATGCTATAATAGTATTAACAAGGAAACATTAATACTTGTGTGAATTGTAAACTTAAATTGAAGTCCCTAGTATAGCCTCTATACTTCACTAGCTTGTTGGTTAATAGATGATTGTGGTTTCCCTATCATGAACATTGAGATGTTATTAACAACAAGATCATATCGTTAGGAGAATGATATGGTGGACATACTCCTATAGATAAGCGTAGCATAAAGATCAAGTCATTTCAATAGTTCAATTGCTATATGCTTTCTGATACATAGTAACCTAATTCCTTCGACCATGAGATCATGCATATCACCTTTACCGGATGGATGCTTTGATGTCATCAAACACCACACCGTAACAGGGTGGCTATAAAGGTGGTATTGAGTGTTCGGAAAGTATTGGTTGAAACACATGGATCAAGAGTGGGATTTGTCCATCCATATGACGGATAGATATTCTCTGGGCCCTCTCGGTGAAATGTCATCCAATTAGCTTGCAAGCATGTGACTGGGTCACAAGGGATCACATATCACGGGAACGAGAAAAGAGTACTTATCAGTAACGAGGTTGAACTAGGTATGCAGAGATACCGGCGATCATAACCTCGGATAAGTAACATATCGTGAGACAAAGGGAAATTGGTATCGTATGTAAGTGGTTCATTCGATCGCAATGTAATCGTAGAAATATGTGGGAGCCATATGAATTTCCAGATTCCTCTATTGGTTATTGTTCGGAGAAGTGTCTCGATCATGTCCGCATAATTCACGAACCGTAGGGAGACACACTTAAGGATTCGACGTTGTTTGAGTAGTTATGGTATTATGAGAAAGAGACCGAATGTTGTTCGGAGTCTCGGATGGGATCCGGGATATCACGAGGAGATCCGGAATGGTCCGGAGAATAAGATTCATATAAGGAAAGTCCCGTTTCGGAGTTGGGGAATGGTTCCGGTGTTTTCATCGGGAACATTCTAGAAGGTCCCGGAATGTCCGGCACTCCGGAGGGGGAAGGGTACATGAATGTGTCATTGTAAGTTGGAATGATTGCATCATGTACTAGGTGTTCTTGCTGTCCAAAATAAAGGGTTTATTTAAATCCTAAATTGAAAAGTCAAACGGCTAGTTTGAAAGTCAAACGGCAATTTTGGGAAGTGGGAAAAGAGGAGGAGGTGAAGCCGAGTTGGGGAGGGAGTCCTCCCCAAGCCGGCGCCCCACCCAAGCCGAGTTGGGGAGGGACTCCACTCCCTCCCCTTGGCCGGCCAGCCCTCCCACCTATATAAGGAGGGGCAGGGCTCCCCTCCTTAAACACACAAGTTCCTATCCTCTAAACTAAACCCTAGCCCTAAACCCCGGTTTAGAGCTATTTCGGTTTAGAGCTTCTAATTGCACTAGCCTTCAGATTAGAGCCTTCTAATTGGTGTGTCTAATTACTAGACCACTAATAGCCTCTCTCATACTCCACCATACTCGCACCGGCTTAAGGCGAAGCCCTGCGGGATTTCCCCTCTACTTCCGGTACCACGCCGTTGTGCTGCCGGAATCACGAGGAGAGTGCTACAACCTCCGCTGCCTGCTGGAACAAGGGAGAGGAAGGTCTTCGTCGAGTACCGAACGTGTGACCGACTGCGGGAGCGCTGCGGGAACGCGGCGCTGGAAGGATCGTCTACGCGATCTTGAGATCGGAAAGAGTACGACTACATCACCCACGAGAATCTGCTCTCGTTAACCGCTTTGGAATCTTCGAGGGTAAGTTATTCCATCGACTCGTTGCTACAATCTAGTAGATAGATCTTGGCTTGTTTGTTTGTATGCGGTAGAAAATTTTGTTTTCCATGCTACGAACCCCTACAATATGAGGAACCACAGCTTGACCATGCTACAGGTGAAGGGGAAACTCAACTCAAATTTGCAGTGAAAACAACCATTCTTTGGAAGAACACATCGTGCTTCCAAATTGGAGGCCACTGGCACCCCCGCCGTCTCCGCAGCGTCAGTAGTCTGAGCCGCTTCAGCTATCTCCTGCGCGGCAGCCATCTCCGGCGTGCCAACCATCTCCGGCGCGCCAGCCATCTCCTGCCCGTCAGCCATCTCCAGTGCTTCAGCCATCTCCTCAGCGTAAGCGGAAGAGCACTGCCACGAAGAGCATCACTAGCACTGCCACAAAGAAATCCGCAGGAAACCGTACGCCAAAGAGTTCAAAAAACTACGTCCCGCATCCTTCCGCCAAGCCATTGCCGGTTTTACCGTGGAATCGCAGCGACGAGGAGACCAATAGGATCTCGAAGAAGAGGTCAAGAAATTCTTTGCACCTAGACGGGCCGAGCCAAAGGAGAAAATAGATCCGGCGGTGGTGGAGAAGTTTTACAATAATATTTTGAAACCTGAAACCCCACTTGTGCCGGACTACGAGCGCCAAATTTTGAAGGGGGATGCAAGGCGCCGTAGGGAGACTGAAAGTAGAAGTCGTGCGACACCCCAGAAAACAGTTCCCATGCTCGGAGAGCAGGAAAACCAATCATGCGCCCCGCTCCAAGTGTTTGACACACGGGACGCTCCTCCCGTAAATGATTACAAGGCAGAGCTACAAAGAAAGGCCAATGAGATGGGGATGACTTACATTGCATACTTGAACATCATGGGAGACAACTTGCCCAAATGCGATGCCAACCCCATACAGCCATGGAAGTATGGGAAGAATCTCGTCAAGAAAGAGGAGCTCAAGAATCTACCAACAAAGATGCGAAGATTGCACAAGTGGTACCTTGATTTCTACAAGACGAGAAAGGAAGAATGGATCACGGCGCATATAAGAGATCAGATTTTTTATGCGGAGACGACGAGATCGACTTCAACATTCAAGACTTGCATTTTCTATTCAATCAGAAGGAACTCGACAAAGCTGCCATCAGCCTTTATTGTGTGTAAGTACTATTTCTGTAATTTATATCTCATCTCATTCACTTCATTAATTGCATGTATATATATATGCTCACCATATATGTATATACTATTATGCAGGAAAAAGGTTATGGAATGCATGAAAGGAGACCCTTTTGACATTGGGTTCGTTGACCCAGATAGAGTTCATGAAGAAGTGGTAAGAACCAAACCCGGGCAAACAGAAGATTACTTGCTAAGGTCTTTACTGAGACAACAAACCAAAAGGGAAATACTATTGCCTTACAACTTCTCGTGAGTACTGTTACCCTCTCTTGTACACATTCTGTTTCGGCTTACTCGATGTTAAGTGTAACTGATGATGAGTTATGCGTGCGTAGGTTCCACTTTATTCTGCTAGTAATGCAACCCGACTCAGGAAAAGTCCTTGTCATGGACTCGTTACGAAAAGAAAAAGAGCTATGGGCAGACTTTAGAGAGATGCTCCAGAGGTAATTTCAATCATATTATCGCACTAGATCGGCAACTTTCGTGACAACAAGTAATTAATTACTCCTTTATCCATTTTCTTTGCCGAACAGGGTTTGGAAAAGGTTCACGGGCAGGGCCGTGGGTGAATGGTCAAAAGAACTAAAATTTGTAGACCAAAATGTAAGTAATACTAGCTAGCTAGGTCTGCGTATCTCTTTTATTCTGCTTCCAATTCCATTATATCATGCTTTATTGATTACTATTTTGATTGAACTCTCTATTCTCGTAAAGTGCGCACATCAGGGACACGGCAATAACTTATGTGGGTACTATGTTTGCGAGTTCATTCGCAACACGATATGTGCGACGGGCCAAGCCGCACTAGAACAACTTAGAGTAAGTAAACAAAGTACACAACATTATTTTATTACCATCAATTGTGTTGAGTTTTATTCTTATATATATTGATCCCATTCTTCATATATATTCAGATCGAACGGATGCGGGACCAACTCCTACCATTTGACCGCATACGAGCCATTCAAGAGGAACTGGCGGGGTTCATACTTGATGAGGTCGTCACGCCCGGCGGAGAACTTTTTAGATATCCACCAAAATAAACGTTGTATATATGCTTGAACGTGTTTGTCTTGTACTTGATGCTTCAACGTTTATGGAGAATACCACACAATAACGATGTTTGTGTATAATAATAGTTGCTTAATTATTCATGTACTCGTATGTACCGATGACGATGTATGTGTATACCGTTCCCGATCAATTCCCCCTCCCCCCTCCCGCAGAAATACGCCCAGAACGGGGCAGAGGCAGAACTCTGCCGCGGCAGAGATTTAGGCCATTTTCCTGTTGTGGCAGAGCTCTGCCGCGGCAGAGAACCTTTAACACCGGTTCGTGTTACGAACCGGTGTTAAGGGGGGGGGGGCTGAGCCCTGCGGCAGCCCCACGTGCGCCACCCTTTAACACCGGTTCGTATAAGAATCAGTGCCCCCTCTAACACCGAACCCTCAACAGCGGTTCTACAACCGCTGTTAGAGGGCCCTCCAAACCGGTGTTAGAGGGGGGGGGGGGGGGGTCTGCACTAGTGAATTAACATATCCTTACCAGCAATAGATGAGTAGCCATCATCCCATGCCACAATTCTTTTGGTGATTTTTTCTTGCAAATTGTACGGAAGCATGTGCAAGAGATGTGTCCGTCAGCTAGATGAACGGGTTAGACCTTATCACCTGCCGGTTGCTTCGACAGATCAATTCTCTTAGCAATGACCGAGAAAGCTTTGTCACTGGTCCGACAAGAATGCCCATGTCCACGTGGCTCTGAAGGTTTCTTGTCAGGATGAGGTTGAAGAGCGGTTAGTCGAGATATCCATGCATCAGATCAAGACACTTTTCAAGATTGGGCGTCGTGCTTATAGCTGCCGTGAACCGCCAACTTAACATATAAATTCGTGTGTAGTGTCAACATGAAGGAGGAGGGCCTAAGCCGCACGAGATGGTGGATATTTTTAGGCCGTGAGGGATTATTCAAAAAGCAGACCCTTTCCATGTGCGATGGGGGCATTAAAAGGACCCATCAATACTAGTGTTGCCAGGACTCCCTGATCCTGACAACAATGTAGAACCGGGGCACCGTGAGGAGAAAGGAGGAGAAGTAGAGCTTCTATTCTCATGCGATCTAGCCACTAATGGCCGACCGAGGCGGCCCAACGTCAAATATGAGAGAGGTTTAGGAGGAATGTAGACTCGGGACACAGTGAGGAGAAATCTTAGAATTAGAGCTTCTACAGTCGTGCAATCTGGCCGCTAAAGGCCGTCCGAGTCGTCCCAACATAGAACATGAGAGAGGTTTGTAAGGAATCAATTAAGCACACAAATGGATTTCCCACAACAAGAAACGTTTATGATTCTGATTTGTGCGGAGGAGTACTGCTTGTCTGGCCATGGAGCTCCCAAGCAATGTGGGTAAAACCCGCATAAGAGATAGAAAGAAGCAAGATTGGTCCAGGGGAAAAGACAGAGAGAGAAGAAACTCGTGGCGGATGATGGGTTCCTCGGTCGTTAGAACCGGAAAATTTGTTAGGATTAGTATTACAAAGAAAGAAAATTATTAATTGTCCTGATTAGCCGAAGTTTGGTTAAAACAGTGTTAAACATTGGGTCTACAGAGTAGTACACCGAAATTTTTGTAGTAATAAGATGCACCATAAAATCTCACATATATATTTTTAACACATGATAAGACCCAAAACATACAAGCACATAGACTACAAAATAAGTTACAAACAGTAGAACGTGGATTTTGGGATATGTAATGACAACGCCATGATACAAATCCAGCTATTATTTTATTTGGGCACAAGAATAACTTCATGTGCTTAATCTTGTCGCAGATACCCCTTATGGGTTCGCTATAGTCACATAAACTTTCAATGACTCATCACATGATTGCAACGTCACATGTATAGCCCTGCATAAAAAATAAAAAAATAAAGCGTCAGACAGAAGTTAAAATAATAATCTCATTACAATAAACGATGAATTGTACACTCCACAAAATGTGTTGAAGTGAACGGAAGTGTTAGGGTTTTAATTCGCCACACACATATCAGTTAGGGAGTTCCTAGTAAAATTATATATTGTGGTTGGATATTTTTGAAATCCAGTTAGACCTAGGGCTTAATTTGGTTCTTATCTTTATTAAACAGTTTTCGGTCCAATATTAAAACTAAGTTCTGTGTTTTCGCAACTATCTACATCTACGTAATTGTTACCTTGACTACTCGAATAATGGTTCGACTGTATCATCTGAACTCATATGTATGAATGCTAGGAACAAAAGAAGTGCAAATTACTAACACTTGTCGGGGCGTAGAATGCACTGATATTGAATTCTCTGTAGGTATCCAAGCCAACAGTTTCCTTGACTTTTTTGTACTTGATGAAGCCGTGCGCCGAAACAAATTCTCCGGTGCCACCCACAACTGCCATCTGGCCATCCTTGTTAGCATAAAGATTTCCCATCACTTCAAGGGTGGACCCAGTGAACCTATATATATGTAAATATACAGAGTATTATCGGGGTAAGAAACATTTTAAACTTTTGTGCTAGATATCGGAGTACTAATTACGCAAAGCCCCTAGGACGCTCTGTCAAGTACCTGGCATCCTGGAACACCAGGGTGAAATAATTAAACCAGGTGCCTGCAACTCCTACGGAAGCCTGCACGGCCATGCCTTTTGCACGGGCAATGATATTTTCATTGGGTTGAATTGCATCAATTGCAGTCCAATCAACAACAACCAGTGTACCAAACCCTGTTGAGTCGTCGTTTGAGGGAAGTGTCACTACCTGGTTGTGGGTTGGGTTACCTTGAACAACTTGGTGCAAATACAGCTGCAGGTTAAGCTCGCATTCGCAAGTAGTTGGGCATGAGAGGGAAGGGTAGGGCAAGGCTATGGAGAGCAAAAGCAGGGCCAGGACAAAGCTAAGAGTGGCCATGGCTTCAATTGTTTGGTTGGCTACTTGTGAGGAAAAGATTCTGTACTGTGTGAGAGATAAGTGGAGACGAGGGGTCATACTTATAGTGCTCAAAGTCTGCTTTTTTTGGTCTTCTGTTTGGGGTAGCTTCAGCCGGCCTTTTGAGTTTGGATAGTACCAATTCCTTTCAAGTGATAAAATTTTGTACAACATAGGATATAGACTACTACTAGAACAAATGCGTGTACATCGATCAGTTTCAAGGATATACACCAGCAGCGGCATATATGTCATTTTGTAATATATAGTTCCTGGCTTTATCATACTTTTTGACGAAACTTCTGAAGTACTCCAAACTAGAAACGATGCATGCATGAAGTCTGGCAGCATATGGTTGTGCCGTGTGTATATTATAAAATTATCTTTGACCCCTTTATTCTAATGACCCACGGTATTATCTGTTCATATTAGATATCTAAAACACAGCATCATCTCAGAATACCAACTTTGTTGTGCAGACATGGACATACACATTAAAACAAGTTCACCACCTAACGTGCTACCCGCTACCCGAATTCAGAAATACATGAAGACTACAATATGGTGGCCGTCATTTGTTTCTATTGATTTGCCCAACTAAAATTTCGAGCAGAAGACTAGCCTGGTCTTTACTATTTGTTCTTTTCATAATATGCCCAACTTATCTTCCCAGCAAAAGACTAGCACAGTCGTGGTCATTTCTTTTCTTTTGGTTGCGCAACATATCATTCGAGCAAATAAAAAAATACATATATACTGCCATATTGTTGCGTATGAGGTGCATTTATCTACTTGCCTGTTCTTCAAACACGGAGACCTCCTTCATAGTTTAAATTTGTAATTCCTGCATGTACATGGGTAATTTGATCAGCTTCAGGGGTGGAGGATCAAGTGAGGCGGACCTTCAGTAACATTGAAGTTGGTTAATTCTAAGTCTGTCGAGGAATTGACATATCCTATTCTAGCAGGAAAGTAAGTATTGACTACATATAATAGATGTATAATATATGGACTTCAAAACTGAAGGTAAAAACTACTCCTTTCAGGGATATCTAGATAAATCTGCGACGTCCTTTTTAAAACCGAGGGAATATTTGTTTGTATTGACCAAGAGACAAAAGAATTATTATGCGTATTAAGATAATGTATTTGTAAAAGCTATAGATTGTTTTCCACGTGGCAATATACTGTGGGTGAAAATTTTGTGTTACCATGGAATTTGTTTATGAGCATTGTTTCCATCCCAACTATTTTTTTGAGAAAAGGTTGTCTTTGCATTGTTCCGTTCTATTGACACCATTCTTACTTTTATTATCACTTCAGGTACTGGCAGGGGCAATTACAATGTTATGAATAACAGAATTTTTCTATATGAAAAAGCCATTCTAAGTACTATTAAACCATGGCCTTGATGTCGAATAACCTTTCGAGCCTTCACACGAATGGATCTCTATCCTCATTTGAAATTAATAGAAGTTCACTGCACATTTTCCATCTTAGGCCGAGCAATACAAGTTCACCACCTAATGTGCTACCCACTACCCAAATTCAAAAATACATGAAGACTACAATATGGTGGCCGTCATCTGTTTCTATTGATTTTTCGCAACTAAACTTAATTTCGAACAGGAGACTAGCATGGTCTTTGCTATTTGTTCTTTTCATAATATGTCCAACTAATCTTCCCTAAACCAGGGACCCCAAGTTCTATCTAGCTAACGCATCTGCAACTGGGGCACCATTAGAGAAGGTATGACCGGTCCATACCTATACTGGGCCCTAGGGCAAGATGATTCTGATGATCCCTTGTTGACAAAATGGTAGTATAAATATTCTCAATCATCTAAGAACTACTTAGTTCTCGGTCGTCACCGATAGCCATCTATGCAACTTTACGATACTTGCAAGAGTTCACAGTTATTGAGCTTTGAGAAAAAAATATTACACTATAGTACAAATTGTGAACAAACTTTGTTAGATAAACATATTTGTAATTAATTTGATGAGACAATAGTACATTTTTGCACTAAATAAAAACAACCTTCCATAATACAACGGAAGATTTTTAGGATCCGTGTGATCAAATTGTGAAGTAACATGCAAGTTGGTTAATTAATATTCTATGTCTAGCGAGGAATTGACATATCCTATTCTAGCAAGAAAGTAAGTATTGACTACATATCATATATGTATAATATATGCACTTCAAAACTGAGGGTAAAACTACTCCTTATCAGGGATACCTAGACAAATCCACGACGTCCTTTTTGGAATAGAGGGACTATTTGTTTGTATTGACCAAGAGACAAGAGAATTATTCCGTGATAGTCTGAAGATAATGTATTTGTAAAAAACTATAGATTGTTTTCCACGTGGCAATATACTATGGGTGAAACTTTTGCGTTGCCTGGAATTTGTTTATGAGCGTTGTTTCCATCCAACTATTTTTTTTTTGAGAAAAGGTTGTCTTTGCATTGATTACCATTTTTTGTGTGTTCCGTTCTAGTGACACCATTCTTACTTTTAATATCACTTCAGGTACTGGCAGGGGCAATTACAATGTTATGAACAACAGAAGTTTTCGATATGAAAAAGCCATCCTAAGTACTATTAAACCATGGCCTTGATGTCGAATAACCTTTCGAGCCTTCACCAATGGATCTCTATCCTCATTTGAAACTAATAGAAGTTCACTGCACATTTTCCATCTTAGGCCGAGCAATACAAGTTCACCACCTAACGTGTTACCCACTACCACTAGTGGGAAACAGGCCTTTCGTCCAGGCCATTAGTCCCGGCTGTGGCTGGGACCGGGACTAATGGCCCGTACCGGACGGCCCGAGCCACCCCAAACCATAGGTCCCGGACCGTTAGACCCCATTAGCCCCGGTGTGAGATACAAACCGGGACTAAAGGGTCTGGGGCCTGCCGCTTGCTGCGGGCACCCCCTTTAGTCCCGATTTGTATCTCAAACCGGGACTAGTGGTCTGGCCCTATATATATGGCACAGCCCCCTCCCCGTCTCAACTGTTTTTTTCCTGGTGGGAGAGGTGGTGTTGTGCTATTTTTTCTTCTTGTTCATATGCACTAGAGGTGTTCGGTGAAATTCCCATTAGAGCGATGCGACTTTAGGATACACAAGACAGACATGATATGAGATGCCCGAGCCACACTTAAGTTTTCTCATCTTTGTTTCCAAGTGTAATAAAAGGTTAGCAACTATTTTCTCGTTTAGACCGCGCGGTACTAATTTTAGCATCATGATTGCGTTTGATATATATTTGTATGATGTAGATGAGCCATCCATGGATGTACGGTGACCGACGCTCTACCGCTTTCAGAGAAGGCGTGCCTTCTTTTCGACTTGTGGCCGAGGAGAACAAGCGGCGGGATGGTTTTATGTGTTGTCCATGTGTTGACTGTAGGAATGAGAAGACTCACACTTCCGCAAGAGTCATTCAGAGCCACCTGCTTCGATCTGGTTTTATGTTCGGCTATAATGTTTGGACCAAACACAGAGAAAGAGGGGTTGCGATGGAAGACGTCGATGAAGAAGAGAACGATGATGACAACTACCGATCTATGTTCCCTGAATACGCTGATACCGCAATGGAAGACAATGAAGAAGAAGGAGGTGAAGAACGGGAACCAGACCGGCCCGCTGATGATCTTGGTCGGGTAATTTCTGATGCAAAGCAAGACTACAACATAGAAAATGAGAGGTTGCAGTTCGAGCAGATGTTACAGGACAACAACAAATTGTTGTACCCAACATGTGAAGATGGGCAAAAGAAGCTGGGTAGCACACTGGAACTGCTGAAGTGGAAGGCAGAGACCGGTGTGACTGACTCGAGATTTGAGAAGTTGCTTCCAAGAAATAACGAATTGCCCACCAGTACGTACGAAGCAAAGAAGCTCGTCTGCCCTCTAGGATTAGATGTACAGAAGATACATGCGTACCCTAATGACTGCATCCTCTACCGCGGTGAGAAGTATGATAATTTGGATAAATGCCCGGTATGCACTGCATTGAGGTATCAGATCAGAAAAGATGACCCTGGTGATGTTGATGGCGAGCCACCCAGGAAGAGGGTTCCTGCCAAGGTGATGTGGTATGCTCCTATAATACCACGATTGAAACGTTTGTTCAGAAACAAAGAGCATGCCAAGTTGTTGCGATGTCACATGGAAGAACGTAAGAAATACGGGATGTTGAGGCACCCCGCTAATGGTCAGGAGTGGAGAAAAATCGAGAGAGACTTTCCGGACTTTGCTGGTGACGCAAGGAACTTATGGTTTGGTCTAAGTATAGATGGCATGAATCCTTTGAGGGAGCAGAGCTGCAGTCACAACACCTGGCCCGTGACTCTATGTATCTATAACCTTCCTCCTTGATTGTGCATGAAGTGGAAGTTCATTATGATGCCAGTGCTCATCCAAGGCCCGAAGCAACCCGGCAACGACATAGATGTGTACCTAAGGCCATTAGTTGATGAACTTTTACAGTTGTGGGCCGAACCAGGTTTATGTGTGTGGGATGAGCACAAATAGGAGCCATTCGACCTACGAGCGTACAGTGGATCTCAACAATCTTGCATACATGGACGGACCATTCGTCCTAGCCAATGATGTGGCTCAGGTTTTCTATGTGACGGACATGTCTACGAAACCGAGAAAAAGAAATCAATAAAAGAATACATCGTCCGATGAGCCAAAGCGCCACATAGTTCTTTCAGGGAAAAGAAACATCATGGAAGTGGATGACAAGACAGATATGTCAGAAGATTATAATAAGTTTCATGAAATCCCGCCCTTCAAAGTGAAAACTGACCCAAGCCTCCTGTTAAATGATGAAGATTCTCCATGGCTATGGCACAGAATAAAACCACAACACTAGATAGGGATGTTGGTGATCTATGTAATATATTAAACCTTTTATGTAATCATATTGTGAGTCAAACATTTTACCTAGATCCTCAAGCATGCAACATTGGTCATTTTAAATCTAATACATCTTGCTCAATCAAACTGGACGAGAATCCTAGTGCCTAAGACACGGGAGGTGAAAACCCAAAGAGACGAAACCATCACATGAGCATAGCTCGGGTGAGATCCCTGAAGAATCTTCCAGGTATCGTTGACCCTGGTGTCCAACACAGCCATATAGCGACGGACGTGCTCGTCCTCCTCCCTGACATGACGCCGTACCACCTCCTCGGTGGCGGGCTCCCTCTGCACCCTTCCTGGACCAGGCGACCTCCACCAAAGAAGCTCCGGGTCTACGACGACACCCAGATTCCTCACCAAGCTACGCGTCCCGGAAGGTAGCACCATCCAGTGCCAGCCCGGCGGAGCCCAGTCTTGGACATGCCCGGCGGAGCCCAGTCTCGGACATGCCCGGTGGAGCCTAGTCTCGCACATGCCCGGCGGATCCCAGTACTCCATCGTTGCCGCCGAGTAAACTACGAGGATGCGGGATGGGCATCCTAAAGTAGGTGGCAAGGAATATGTGTATGTGTGGGTGGCCATGAAGGTCTCCCTATAAATAGAGGGAAAGGGCGGAAGGCTGGATCGGGCAGCCTATAAATAGAGGGAAAGGCCTATAAATAGAGGGAAATGTCTATAAATAGAAGGAAAGGCCTATAAATAGAGGGAAAGGCCTATAAATAGAGGGAAATGCCTATAAATAGAGGGTTCATCTTTAGTCCCGGTTGGAGAAACCAACCCCGACTGAAGGGATTGCGGCAGGCTGGGCCAGGCAGCACTAATGATAGGGGTGAGTGTCGACATTATGTCGTGTGGCTTGTACCTTGTCCTGGATGGTGTCGCCAACCGGGACTAAAGCTGAACCTTTAGTCCTAGTTGGAGACGCCAACCGGGACAAAACATGAGTCAACACTAATAATAGGGGTGAGTTCGACATTATGTCATGAGTGTCGACACTATGCTGAGCTACTTGTACTATAAATATGCATCCTTGTGAGTCCAGTCCTCCAGCCAGTTTGAGGCATCTCCAAGATGGTTTGCGAGAGCAGGGACACCACTACGGCCAGCTTGAGGGAGATGCCGCCGGAGCAAAACCAAGCAAAAGAAACAAAGCAAACTAAAAACAAAGTAAAGAGAAAGGAAGTGAAGGACTCCCCTGGTGAAGACGTCCTTAGCCTCCCTGGCAACGGCGCCAGAAAAAGCTTGATGCAGCACCAGTCCAAGTGGGAGCGCTTCGTTGGGAAACCCCAAGAGCAAGGTGTGAAGAAGTACAGCAGCAAGTTTTCCCTCAGTAAAAAACCGAGGTTATCGAACCAGTAGGAGGAAGGAAACGTCACACAAGTGTTGCAAGCAACGCGGAGACCTGTACAACACAAACTCAAGACTTGCCCCAACGAATCAGTGAGGTTGTGAAGCTCACTGGTTTGCTGTAACAAATGATTAAACGTATGGTGTGGAAGGTAATGGTGGTTTGCAGCAAGTAAACAAGTAACAGTGGAAGATGTATCAATGATAAAGATTGGATCGGAGGTGCTCTCCTTAGATAAACAACATGGCATGAAGGGTAAACAAATTACAGCGAGGCAATTGACAGGAACTGAGCAAGGCATAACAATGAAATTACTAGCTAGAAAGATCCTATGAGGTTGATTGGGAAATACAACAATATACATAGACCGTCATCCAACTGCATCTATGACTAGAAGTCCACCTTTAGGTTATCATCCGAACCCCCTCCAGTATTAAGTTGCAAGCAATATACAACTGCTTTAAGCAAAGTGTGTAAGGTAAACAGTCCACATGTTCCATGAACAAGAGACCATTGTTTTCTCCCTAGTAGCAACAACACATCAACAACCGAAGAGATTATTGTCACTTCCCTTGGAAACTAGAGGCATGCACCCACTATCGAGCATAAATACCCCCTCTTGGAGTCACTAGCAAATAATTGGCCAAGATAACCACTAGCAATGGAGAGCATGCAAGATCACAAACAACACAGACATGATAGAATCATAAAGACAAAACCATTAATCAAACCAACATAATAATCTCAATATCCATCAGATCCCCGCAGACACAACATGCATGATTAAAAATAGATTAGATCTTGATCATGAACGGAGCTCACAAGATCTATACATGAAAGCACAAAGGAGGAGATACAACCATCTAGCTACTACATGGACCCATAGTCCAAGGTGGAACTACTCACGAATCATACCGGAGAGAAGGCCTTCGGGATGATCTCCCCTCTGGCAGGGTGCCGGGAAGAACTTCAGATCCCCCGATCTAGGGACGATGGTGGCGGCGGCTACAGATGGTTTCATGGATTTCTGATCGGGTCCCTAGGGTTTCTGCATCGGGGGCTTCTTATAGGCGAAGGGGGAGGCCGAGGCGGCGGCCAGAGGGGGCAAACCCTACCCAGGCGCGGGGTAGGGCCCACCCGCACCTAGGGGGGTTTAGCTGCCCTGGCACGCCTCCTCGTCTCCCCTCTGGACCTTGTTCCCCACGGAAAGTAATTGACTTTGTCCTTCGTCCCGTCCAATTCCGAGAATATTTCTTTACTAACTTTTATGAAACCAAAAACAACAGAAAACAGGCATCTGGAACTGTTGCAACTTGTTAATAGGTTAGTACCAGAAAACATGTAAAAAGCACCTCAAAGTGAGGACAAGTAAAGCAAAGTAGATACTAAACAAGCATGGAATATCAAAAATTATAGATACGTTTCCAACATATCACGGACTCCATGGTCTCAATCCTTATGAAGACCAGCTAAGAGTCAACTTGAAACCTTCTCCTCTTGATTCCTTAGTTACCTTGGTGTGTTTCATGTTCGTCATCTTAGAGTTGTTTTAAACACTCCAATCATGAGTTGACCATGACATACTCGGTGTGTTTTCTAGAGTGTTTCCCTCTTATCCCTGGTGTAACCCTATTTCCTTCTTCCTTCCTACCTTAGGAATCTCGGGTCGAGATTCTTCTAAGGGGTAGAGCTGTAACACCTCTAGTTTTATTAGTTAGTTAATTAGGGTTTTGTTTGTGCATTTCATGAGCATCATGTAATTTTGCTAAGACAAAATGCAAACATAGAAAAATTAATGCAAAACCCTAAACCCTAATATTCCCCCTATCTTTGAAATATATGTCAATTTTTTTTGAAATATTTGAAAATACAAAATGCATGGAGCCTAAATGAATGAAAAGGGCCCCAGAAGTATTTAAAAATATTTTACAAAACCTAGGTATATTTGAAATTCCAATTTTTTTTGAAATGGTTTGTAAAATAAAAAGGAGAAAACAGAAAAGAAAAAGGTTTTTCCAGAAAAAACCTAGAACGAGCCCCCAGGCTGCAGCCCACTTCCCTCTCTCCCTATCTACTTCTTAGCACAGTAGCAGCCACTTCTGCTTCCTTTTCCATGGCCCAATTGCGGACCAGGTGCACCCCACTCTCGACCCATACCGCTTTGCCTTGCCCTTCGTAGTCTTCCTTGCAGAGATGAAGCAACTCTGTGTTAGCGCCACTGCCACCGGATGCCACGCCATGATTATCACTGCCGCCAAGCTCCAGGAGAGGGGATAAGTGTTGGAATTATGCCCTAGAGGCAATAATAAAGCTGTTATTATTATAATTCTTGTTCATGATAATGTTTATATTCCATGCTAGAATTGTATTAAGCGGAAACTTTAATACTTGTGTGGTTTGTGAACAACACCGTGTCCCTAGTACGCCTCTATGGACTAGCTCATTGATTAATGATGGTTAAGGTTTCCTAACCATGGACATGAGTTATCGATTAATAATGAGATCATATCATTGGGAGAATGATATGGTGGATAGACCCAAACTAAGCGAAGCAATTAGATCGTGTCATCGTGTTCGTCTTTGCGAAGCTTTTATTATGTCAAATATTGTATTCCTTAGACCATGAGATAATACAACTCCCTGGTATCGGAAGAAAGCTTTGAGGTCATCAAACGTCATCCTATGAGAGGGTGATCATAAAGGTGTCTCTCAGGTGATTGGAAAGTATCTGTTGGATTGTATGTATCGAGATGGGATTTGTCCCTCCCAAGTCGGAGAGATATACTTCGGGCCCACTCGGTAATCGATATCAACACCGCTTGCAAGCATGTGGTTAAGGAGTTAATCACAAAGTGATATCGGATTACGAAACGAGTAAAGTACTTGCTGTGAACGAGATTGAACTAGGTATAAAGGTACCAACGATCGATTCTCGGGCAAGTAAAATATCACGATACGAAGGGAATATATATATGGGATTGATTGAATCCTGGCATCGTGGTTCATCCGATATGATCATCAATGAATGTGTGGGAGTCAATATGGGTTACCATACCCCGCTGTTGATTATTGATAGAAGATCATGTCTGCATATTCTCGAACCCGCAGGGTCACACACTTAACGTGTCTCGACGCTAGGATAGATTGGATAATTGGTTTATGAGTTTTTGTTCGGAGTCTCGGATGGGACCGGGACATCACGAGAGGTTCCGGAGTGGTCCGGAGAATAAGATTCATATAAGGCAGTGCAGTTTTTGGAGTTCGGAATTGTTCCGGGTTAATCGGTATTGTACCGGAAGCTTCTAGAACCTTCCGGAAGGGTACCAACGTGGCCCCACCTTCCGGGAGGGGGCTTGGGCCTATGGGGGAGTGCCCTGGCCGCATTGGGCCAGGGGCACAAGGCCCCATAGGGCCCAGCCGGCCAAGAAGGGTTTAAACCCTAGATAGACCTTCTAGAAGGGGGGGTTTCCTTGCCCCCCACTCTTCCTCCTTTGGGGCCGCCGGTTTGGCTTGGGGGAGGGGCTAGGGCAGCGCCCACCCCTCTATATATAGAGGGCTGGGGGCACACCAACCCCCTACACCTTCCCCTCCAACCCTAGCCGCCCTGCTGCCCCTCCTCTCTCCCTCCCGACTGCTTGTAGGCGAAGCCCTGCTGCAGAAATTCTCCACCATATACACCACGCCGTCGTGTTGTAGATCCAATCCGTCTCTCCACCATACTTGCTGGTCCGAGGAAGGAGGAGACGTCGAGGTGCTTCACGTGTGCATCTCACAGAGGCACCGCCACTTGTGGTGCTAGATCGGATCGGATCGCGAGGAGGAGAAGCGAGTACGACTACATCACCCACGTTCCGACGAACGTTCCGCTGTGCGAATCTTCAAGGGTATGAAGATCTAATCCAATCTCTCTCGTTGTTTGCATCTCCTAGATTAGATCTTGGCTTTCCCTCTGTTCGCATCCGTAGAAAATTTTGATTTACTATACCGCGAAACCCTTCAGTGGTATCAGAGCTAGATCTATGCGTAGATGTGTTTCACGAGTAGAACGCAACATGGTTGTTGCGGGCATTGATGTTTTCTGTTGCAAGCCTCTTGTTTGTGTTCTTCTTATGACGCGGGATAGTGAGATTGAAGCGGTCCAGGCCAACCTTAAGCGACGTCGTTCGCGAGACCGGCTCCGCACTTGACGTGTGGCTTGTTCCACACATGCGGCTGGTGGATGTCAGTTTCTCTCACTATAGTTTTCATGGGATTAACACCGGAGTTTGGCAACCATAATATCACCGTTGTGGCTTTCTGTAGGTAAGAATCGTTCTTAGCATCTACTCCCATAAGCCACGTAAAACATGCAACAACAAAGTAGAGGCGTCTAACTTGTTTTTGTAGGGAGTGTTTTCTGTGATATGGTATGGCCCAAGATGTGATGTGTATAATGTATGCGATGATCATGTTTTGTAATGTTTTACGACTTGCATGTCGATGAGTACACAACCGGCAGGAGCCATATGGTTGTCTTTATAATTGTGTATGACCTGTGTGTCAACTTCTTATACGCCATGTAATAGTTTCACTTTATCGCTAAGTAGTTAGCAATAGCTGTAGTTGCTATTCGTGGTGGAGGCAATCATGGTGGAGTGATGGAGATCATGCCGGCACGCACAAGATGGAGATCATTGCGCGAAGATTGGCTATACCATGTCACATTAAAGTTATATGCATGTGATGTTTATCCTTTTATGTATCTTATCATGCTTAGATCGCGACGGTAGCATTATAAGATGATTCCTCACTTAAAGATCAAGATAAAACTGTGTTCTCCCCAAGTATGCACCGTTGCGAAAGTTCGTCGTGTCCAAGCATCACGTGATGATCGAGTGCTATAGACTCTACGCTCATATAACGGTTGCAAGCCAGTTTTGCACACGCGGAAATACTTGGGTCTAACTTGACGAGCCTAGCATGTACATACATGGCCTCGGAACACATGAACCGAAAGGTTAAGCATGAGTCATATGAATGATATGATCGACACTTCGTTGTCCACCATTGAAGCCACATCTCTTCTCGTGATGATCGGATTAGGTGTGGTGAATTTGGATCATGTTCACTAAACAACTTGAGGGATGTTGAATTTAGTGGGAGTTCATCTAGTAATTTGATTAAAAGTTGAACTAGTTATCATGAACATAGTCTAATTTGTACTTGCAAATATTGTAGATCACATGGCTAAGTCCAACTTCAACTTCAACGTTTTTGCTGAGAAAGAAAAGCTTAAGAACAATGGGTCTAACTTCACCAATTGGTTCCGCAATCTGAGAATCATTCTCTCTGGCGGTCAAAAGGACAATGTCCTTGGGAAAGCGTTAGGTGACCCCCCTGCTGCAACTGCGCCGGCTGATGAGAAAGCTGTCTATCAGTCACGCAAAGATGATTATGGTGTGATTAAGAGCACCATGTTGTTTGCTATGGAACCGGAACTTCAAAATCGTTTTGAAGACTATCCCGGGCCCTTTGAGATTCTCGAAGAGCTGAAAACCATGTTTCAGACTCAGGCCCGTTCTGAGAGATATGAGATCTCTGAGAAGTTCTTTAACTGCAAGATGGAGGAAGGGAGTTTCGTTAGTGAGCACGCCATTAAGATGACGCAGGGGCGTACCTACCTTATGGTAGCAGGTGTCACAGGACACCCGGTAAAATCCTATTTCTTTGCTAACTTTTAGTTATTTGTAGTGTATGACACCCCCAAATCTAGCTGAAATATATGTGTGACTTATAGAGTGACCCCGGGTCGATTTTGCTCTGGGTCCGCCCCTGAGATGACGGGCTACACTCAACGGCTTGAGCAACTGGAATGCACGATTCTAGAGGAGCTCAAGATTGACAGGGTTCTGCAATCACTCCCTCCCAGCTACAAAAGTTTTGTAGTGACTCATAATCAGATTGGTTCCACTGATACGATCACCGAGCTCTTCGCAAAGCTGAAGGCCGCGGAAGTGGACATCAAAAAGGATAATCATGTGTTGATGTTCAACAAGCCCACCTTTAAGAAAGGTAAGGGAGAAAAGAAGCCCTTCAAGAAGGGCGGCGGCAAGCGCACTGCCCCTGATGAGAAGAAGCTCAAGTCTGGTCCTAAGCCGGACACTGAGTGCTTCTATTGCAAGGACAAGGATCACTTGAAGCGCAACTGTCCGAAGTACTTAGCGGACAAGAAGGCTAGCACCATCAAAGGTATATTTGATATACATGTTATTGATGTTTTCCTTACTAGCCCTCGTTGTAGTGCCTGGGTATTTGATACTGGTTCAGTTGCTAATATTTGTAACTTGAAACAGGAGCTACCGAATAGACGGTGGCTTGCGAGGGATGAGGTGACGATGCGCGTTGGCAACGGATCAAGAGTTGATGTGATGGCCGTCGGCATGCTCTCCTTAGTTTTACCTTCGGGATTAGTTTTAAACCTTAATAAATATTATTATGTGCCTGCGTTGAGCATGAACATCATTTCTGGATCGTGTTTATTGCAAGACGGTTATTCATGTAAATCGGAGAATAATGGTTGTTCTATTTATATGAGTAACATCTTTTATGGTCATGCACCTCTTGTGAATGGTTTATTTCTTCTAAATCTCGAAAGGGATGAAACACACATCCATAACATTGAGGCTAAGAGATGCAAAGTAGATAGTGATAATACTACTTATTTGTGGCACTGTCGTCTAGGTCATATTGGTGTAAAGCGCATGAAGAAACTCCATTCTGATGGACTTTTGGAGTCTCTTGATTTTGAATCATTTGACACATGCGAACCATGCCTCATGGGCAAGATGATCAAAACACCGTTCTCCGGTATGATTGAGCGAGCAACGGATTTGTTGGAAATCATACATACCAATGTATGCGGACCGATGAGTGTTTCGACGCGCGGTGGATATCGCTATTTTCTCACTTTTACCGATGACTTAAGTAGATATGGGTACATCTATTTAATGAAACATAAATCTGAAACATTTGAAAAGTTCAAGGAATTTCAGAATGAAGTGGAGAACCATCGTAACAGAAAGATTAAGTTTCTACGATCCGATCGTGGGGGCGAATATTTGAGTTATGATTTTCTCACGCATCTTAAAGCAAGCAGAATTGTTTCGCAACTCACGCCACCTGGAACACCACAGCGCAATGGTGTGTCTGAACGCCGGAACCGAACCCTATTAGATATGGTCCGATCGATGATGTCTCTTACTGATTTGCCGTTATCATTTTGGGGTTATGCATTAGAAACCGCTGCATTCACTTTAAATAGGGCTCCATCTAAATCCGTTGAGACGACACCGTATGAACTGTGGTTTGGTGCTAAACCTAAGTTGTCATTTCTTAAAGTTTGGGGATGCGAAGCTTACGTCAAGAAGTTGATGCCGGACAAGCTCGAACCCAAAGCGGAGAAATGCGTCTTCATAGGATACCCTAAGGAAACTATTGGGTATACCTTCTATCACAGAACCGAAGGCAAAGTATTTGTCGCAAAGAACAGTTCCTTTCTTGAGAAGGAGTTTCTCTCGAAAGAAGTGAGTGGGAGGAAAGTAGAGCTAGACGAGGTTATTGAACCTTCTCTTGAATTGGAGAGTAGCGCAGCACCTGAAATTGTTCCAGTGCCGCCTGCACCAACAATAGAGGAAGCAAATGACAAGGATCATGAAGCTTCGGACGATGCTGCTACTGAACGTCGCAGGTCGACAAGGTCGTGTGCCCCTCCTGAGTGGTACGGCAACCCTGTCTTGACTGTCTTGTTGGTAGAAGACAGTGAACCTGCGAACTATGAGGAAGCGATGATGAGCCTAGACTCTGAGAAATGGCTAGAAGCCATGAAATCTGAATTGGGATCCATGAGCGAAAACCAAGTATGGACTTTGGTGGACCCTCCTAGCGACCGAAAGGCCGTTGAGTGCAAATGGATCTTCAAGAAGAAAACGGACGCGGATGGTAATGTTACCGTCTATAAAGCACGGCTTGTCGCAAAAGGTTTTCGTCAAGTTCAAGGTGTTGACTACAATGAGACTTTCTCTCCCGTAGCGATGTTTAAGTCCATTCGGATTTTATTAGCAATTACTGCGTTTCATGATTATGAAATATGGCAGATGGATGTCAAGACTGCGTCCCTCAATGGCAACATTGATGAAGAGTTGTATATGATGCAACCTGAAGGTTTTGTCGATCCTAAGGATGCTGATAAAGTATGCAAACTTCAGCGTTCCATTTATGGACCGAAGCAAGCATCTCGGAGTTGGAACCTTCGTTTTGATCAAGTGATCAAGAGCTTTGGATTTGTTCCAAATTGCTATGAAGCTTCTATCTACAAGAAAGTGAGTGGGATCTCGGTGACGTTTCTGGTACTATATGTGGATGACATATTGATTATTGGAAATGACATCAACATGCTTAACGATGTGAAGAGTTATTTGAACAAGTGTTTTTCAATGAAAGACCTAGGTGAAGCTGCTTATATATTGGGCATCAAAATCTATAGAGATAGACAAAGACGCCTGATAGCTTTAAGCCAGAGTACATACCTAGACAAAGTTCTGAAAAGGTTCAGAATGGATAAGGCAAAGAAAGGTTCAGTGCCTATGTTGTCAGGTAAGATATTGAGCAAGGCTCAGTGTCCAGCTACGGTAAATGATAGGGAAGCTATGAGCAAAGTGCCTTATGCCTCGGCCATAGGTTCTATCATGTATGCCATGCTGTGTACTAGACCGGATGTGTCCAATGCTCTTAGTTTGACGAGCAGATATCAAAGTGATCCAGGAGTGGAACACTGGACAGCCGTAAAGAACATCCTAAAGTACCTAAATAGGACTAAAGAAATGTTCTTAGTCTATGGGGGTGATGAACAGCTTGTCGTAAAAGGTTACGTCGATGCTAGTTTCGACATCGACAAGGATGATTATAAATCTCAGATAGGATACGTTTATATTTTCAATGGAGGAGCTGTGAGCTGGAGAAGCTGCAAGAAAAGCGTGATCGCGGGATCTATAGTAGAATTGGAATACATGGCTGCTGCAGAAGCGTCAAGTGAAGGAGTTTGGATCAGGAACTTCATCACTGAGCTTGGCGTGGTTCCAAGTGCATTGGACCCACTGGAGATATTGTGTGACAACACTGGCGCCATAGCACTCGCTAAGGAACCAAGATATCATCCAAAGACCAAGCATATCAACCACAAGTTTCATATAATCCAAGATTATATAGCAGATGGATATTTGAAGATTAGCAAAGTACATACAGATCTGAATGTCGCAGATCCATTGACTAAACCTCTTCCACGTGTAAAACATGATCAGCACCTCAGTGCCATGGGTGTGAGATTGTTGCCAGATGTAAACTAGATTATTGACTCTAGTGCAAGTGGGAGACTGTTGGAATTATGCCCTAGAGGCAATAATAAAGCTGTTATTATTATAATTCTTGTTCATGATAATGTTTATATTCCATGCTAGAATTGTATTAAGCGGAAACTTTAATACTTGTGTGGTTTGTGAACAACACCGTGTCCCTAGTACGCCTCTATGGACTAGCTCATTGATTAATGATGGTTAAGGTTTCCTAACCATGGACATGAGTTGTCGATTAATAATGGGATCATATCATTGGGAGAATGATTTGGTGGACAGACCCAAACTAAGCGAAGCAATTAGATCGTGTCATCGTGTTCGTCTTTGCGAGGCTTTTCTTATGTCAAATATTGTATTTCTTAGACCATGAGATAATACAACTCCCTGGTATTGGAAGAAAGCTTTGAGGTCATCAAACGCCATCCTATGAGAGGGTGATCATAAAGGTGTCTCTCAGGTGATCGGAAAGTATCTGTTGGGTTGTATGTATCGAGATGGGATTTGTCCCTCCCAAGTCGGAGAGATATACTTCAGGCCCACTCGGTAATCGATATCAACACCGCTTACAAGCATGTTGTTAAAGATTTAATCACAAAGTGATATCGGATTACGGAACGAGTAAAGTACTTGCTGTGAACGAGATTGAACTAGGTATAAAGGTACCGACGATCGAATCTCGGGCAAGTAAAATATCGCGATACGAAGGGAATATATATATGGGATTGATTGAATCCTGGAATCGTGGTACATCCGATATGATCATCGATGAATGTGTGGGAGTCAATATGGGTTACCAGACCCCGCTGTTGATTATTGATAGAAGATCATGTCTGCATATTCTCGAACCCGCAGGGTCACACACTTAACGTGTCTCGACGCTAGGATAGATTGGATAATTGGTTTATGAGTTTTTGTTCGGAGTCTCGGATGGGATCCGGGACATCACGAGAGGTTCCGGAGTGGTCCGGAGAATAAGATTCATATAAGGCAGTGCAGTTTTTGGAGTTCGGAATTGTTTCGGGTTAATCGGTATTATACCGGAAGCTTCTAGAACCTTCCGTAAGGGGACCAACGTGGCCCCACCTTCCAGGAGGGGGCTTGGGCCTATGAGGGAGTGCCCTAGCCGCATTGGGCCAGGGGCACAAGGCCCCATAGGGCCCAGCCGGCCAAGAGGGGTTTAAACCCTAGATAGACCTTCTAGAAGGGGGGGTTTCCTTGCCCCCCACTCTTCCTCCTTTGGGGCCGCCGGTTTGGCTTGGGGGAGGGGCTAGGGCTGCGCCCACCCCTCTATATATAGAGTTCTAGGGGCGCACCAACCCCCTACACCTTCCCCTCCAACCCTAGCCGCCCTGCTGCCCCTCCTCTCTCCCTCCCGACTGCTTGTAGGCGAAGCCCTGCTGCAGAAATTCTCCACCATATACACCACGCCGTGTGTTGTAGATCCAATCCGTATCTCCACCATACTTGCTGGTACGAGGAAGGAGGAGACATCGAGGTGCTGCACATGTGCATCTCACGGAGGCACCGCCACTTGTGGTGCTAGATCGGATCGGATCGCGAGGAGGAGAAGCGAGTACGACTACATCACCCACGTTCCGACGAACGTCCCGCTGTGCGAATCTTCAAGGGTATGAAGATCTAATCCAATCTCTCTCGTTGTTTGCATCTCCTAGATTAGATCTTGGCTTTCCCTCTGTTCGCATCCGTAGAAAATTTTGATTTACTATGCCGCGAAACCCTTCAATAAGACCCGCTGCAACCCCCTTCCTCGTCCTCATCCCTTCAATCTCCCTTAGACGGCCTCTCTCTTATCCTCCCCGCGAGATGACCAAACCCTAGCCCTCAGTTGCTATTGAGCCCCGCCTCTCCGTGTCGTCCTGAGCCCCCAAGAGCAAGTTCATGTCACCACCTCGTTGCCCTGACCCTCCTCGCATGTGGAATCGGCCGCGGCACTCGAAATCGAGCTCACTGTCCTTGACATCCCCAACTCCGGTCGTTGCACATCCTGGACGATTCTGGTCGTCTCCAACCTCGAGCTCCCTGTCTGACCACTCCCATATAGCAGCGGTGTGCTTCTCGTCCTCATGGACCTCCCCTCTGTCTCCCTCCTGTGTTGTAGTATGCTCTCACCGTGCTCCACCGCCAGTCTTCACCGTTGACCTCTCTCCGCTGACCAATAATGACCAGTGCCACCACCAAACAGCTCGTCGTGCTGCCTCGGTTCAAATGCATGCAAGCACCCCCTCGCTTGCTCACACTCCCCTGCATCGCCGCTGGCCACTGTCTGCCATGCTACCGCCGGGGTGATGTGGTGCTTGCTTGACATCCACATGGCCCCAACGTGGCCATGACGTTGACGTGACCAAGGTTGGCTAGCGTGTAAACTGACATGGCCCCAGGCCCCACACGTCATCCATAGTGTGATGTGATAACTCCATTAATTGGTTTAATAATTTCATAAAATATTTTAATATTATAAAATCAATAACTTGTATTCTATAACTCAAAAAATATGTATAATATATCAAAATGTTCAGAAAAATGAGATATACCTTTTAAAACCATAATCACGCATTGTTAAGAATCTTTTATTGCAAGTTTAATTATAAGAACAAAATGAACCCTCGAAGGTGTTTTCGAGGTTCTCCTGTTTTAGGGTTTATACCCCTCGGACGCCGCTTAAATTGTCAAACATGTATTAGGGGTTCATCTCAAATCTATCTAACTAGTCATATCATTTCAAACTTTTATGATGCCATGTGTTGATTGCTTCTATCTCCTTCCGGTGTTTGGTTTTTCCTGGTAGAATACGATACCAAGATCGAAGACAGAGATCAACACCATCGAAGATCGAAGACCGATACTTGACCAAATGTAATCAAATAAAGTACAAGGTTATGGAGATCTTCTTATTGGATATCAACGGGCAAAGGCAAGCATAGCCCCACCATTATACAATCCTATGTTTCCGAAAGTATTTCAATTCTTACCATGATGCATACGATTATACTATGATCTTTTATCGTTATATAGAGTATCATATCTGTTGCATTACTCCCTTTAAGATTATATTACCTGATCCACTGCTCCTAGCATAACTAGGTTTGACTTGTGTGCACTGCTAGAGCTTAATATGTGTGTCCTGCTTAGCCACGCTTAGCTGTTCGAGTCTGATCCATTCAAAGATGTATTAGAGATGCAAAGAATATAGTATGTCAAGAGAATGACGAATGAAGGTGATATGAGGTTAACCATGCTAAGGCTTGTATGGGAAGCCAAAGTGGGATGTGGTTTTTGTAGTCACATGCTCTCCACTACTAGGAATTGAGTTCTTGCCCCCTGAACCAAAACTGAGTGTACAGCCACATGGGTCCTGGAAAGCCCCTTGACCAACTAACTTGCCTAGTAGATTCCATGAGTCACGTAGTTTGGGTGTTCTATTCGATATATGCATCTTGGTTGTTCTTGAAGGCAGTGAAGGAGGTGCATCATAACAGGTAGGCAACTGTGGACAAGGTTGCTTGGGGTGAATAGAGCCCCTAGTAAACCAACCTCGCCACATATCTCTAGGGACTGGCTTCAGCGAAACCTAGCTTAGGGTGTGACTCATGGTCTCGGTGACATCAAGGTAAAGGTCGTGATTAATCTCACTCTGTCGGCCTTCCAAGGAAGAGGGCTAATGTACTGGCATTAAGAGTAGATTGGTACGTGTGGGTAAATTTGTACACTCCTTTAGGGTTAAATAATTTCAAAAGGCCGTGTTCATGGTTATGGACAACTCGGGAATGGATTCTAAGATCATAGAGAACTTTAACCTAATCGTAAAACTTGGCAGATGAACAAATGCTTAAGGATGCTTCATCGTGGGTACAAGGGGGTGATCCTAGTCGGTAGGTGATGATGATGACTTGGTGGATATCAAAGATATGATAAATACTTTGGAGACGTCACTCCCTTATCCCCTTTTGAAATATTCTGACTAGACGAGCTTCTTCTCCCTCCTGTTTTACAAACAAAGATGGCTTTATGCAAAATAGATCCACTAGCCATAAGTCTTGCGGGGTACACCCTGTACTCAACCTTTGCTCTGTGGATACTTTTGTAGCAGAGTAAGTGTTCCCCTAAAGACGAATTTGGTACGACATCGACACCGATGAGTAGCTTGGGGTTCCTGGCAGCCTGGAATCTATGGTTTGGCCACCCTAGCCGCCTCCTCGGTCTCCCCCTTCGCCAATAAGAAGCCCCCGATGCAGAAAACCTAAGCACCCGATCAAATCTCCACGAAACCGCCTGTAGCCGCCGCCACCATCGTCCCTAGATCGGGGGGATCTGAAGTTCTTCCTAGCACCCTGCCAGAGGGGAGATCATCCAGGAGGCCTTCTCTCCGGTATAATGCATGAGTAGTTCCACCTTGGACTATGGGTCCATGTAGTAGCTAGATGGTTGTATCTCCTCCTTTGTGCTTTCATGTATAGATCTTGTGAGCTCCATTCATGATCAAGATCTAATCTATTTGTAATCATGCATGTTGTGTCTGCGGGGATCTGATGGATATTGAGATTATTATGTTGGTTTGATTAATGGTTTTGTCTTTATGATTCTATCATGTCTGTGTTGTTTGTGATCTTGCATGCTCTCCGTTGTTAGTAGCTATCTTGGACAAGTAGTTGCTAGTGACTCCAAGAGGGGGTATGTATGCTCGATAGTGGGTTCATGCCTCTAGTTTCCAAGGGAAGTGACGGAAATCTATCTTGGCCAAGTAGTTACTAGTGACTCCAAGAGGGGGTATTTATGCTCGATAGTGGGTTCATGCCTCTAGTTTCCAAGGGAAGTGACAGAAATCTCTTCGGTTGTAGATGTGCTGTTTCCACTAGGGAGAAAACAACGGTCTCTTGTTCATGGAACATGTGGACTGTTTACTTACACACTTTGCTTAAAGCAGTTGTCTGTTGCTTGCAACTTAATACTAGAGGAGGTTCGGATGATAACCTGAAGGTGGACTTCTAGTCATAGATGCAGTTGGATGGTGGTCTATGTATCTTGTTGTATTTCCCAATCGGATCTCATAGGATCTTTCTGACTAGTAATTGCATTGTTATGCCTTGCTCAGTCCCTGTCAATTGCACTGCTGTAATTTGTTTACCGTTCATGCCATGTTATTTATCTAAGGAGCACACCTCTAGTGAACTATGGACTCCGGTCCAATCTTTACCATTGATACATCTTCCACTGTTACTTGTTACTTGCTGCAAACCATTACCTTCCACACCATACGTTTAATCCTTTGTTATAGCAAACCGGTGAGCTTGACAACCTCACTGATTCGTTGGGGCAAAGTCTTGAGTTTGTGTTGTGCAGGTCTCCGCGTTGCTTGCAACACCTGTGTGACATTTCCTTCCTCCTTCGGGTTCGATAACCTCGGTCTCTACTGAGGGAAGACTTGCTGCTGTGCTCATCACACCTTGCTCTTGGGGTTGCCAACGAAGTGCTCCACGTCAGCATCTTCAACAAGTTTTCTGGAGCCGTTGCCGGGGAGGCTAAGGACGTCTTCACTAGGGGAGTCCTTCACTTCCTTTCTCTTTACTTTGTTTTTAGTTTGCTTTGTTTCTTTTGCTTGGTTTTGTTTGCCTCTTTTCAAAAAACCCAAAAAATTTAGTCTAGTTTGGTTTGCTTGCTTTATTCAAAAACACAAAAAAAATTAGTTCCTGCTCTAGCTGCTGGTGCTGTTTTTGGCTTGCCCACCTTTGCCAAAATGAACTCTGCTGAGAACACCAAGTTGTGTGACTTCACTAGCACCAACAATAATGATTTCCTAAGCACTCCTATTGCTCCACCTGCTCCTGATGCTACCTTTTATGAAATTAAGCCTGCTTTGTTGAATCTTGTGATGAGAGAGCAATTTTCTAGTGCTGGTTCTGATGATCCTGCTGCCCATCTTAATAGCTTTGTTGAACTTTGTGAGATGCAAAAGTATAAGGATGTAGATGGAGATATTATTAAGCTCAAGCTCTTTCCTTTCTCCCTGAGGGGAAAATCTAAAGAATCGTTGCTCTCTTTGCCTAAAAATAGTATTGATTATTGGACTAAGTGCAAACATGCTTTTATTGGAAAGTACTATCCTCCTGCTAAGATTATATCTATGAGAAGTGATATTATGAAATTTAAAAAACTTGTTAGTGAAAATGTTGCTCCAGCTTGGGAAAGAATGAAATATTTGGTTAAAAATTGCCCTACTCATGGACTCACTGCTTGGATGATTATCCAGACTTTTTATGCAGGTTTGAACTTCTCCTCAAGAAATCTGTTGGATTCAGCTGCTGGAGGTACCTTTATGGGTCTCACTTTGGGTGCTGCAACAAGGCTCCTTGATAATATGATGGTTAACTACTCTGAATGGCATGTTGAGAGAGCTCCACATGGTAAAAAGGTAAATTCCGTTGAGGAAACTTCCTCTTTGAGTGAAAAGATTGATGTTATTATGGCTATGTTTGTTAATGGGAAAGCTCCTCTAGATCCTAATAATGTTCCCTTAGCCTCTTTGGTTGCTCAAGAAGAGCAAGTTGATGTGAACTTCATTAGAAACAACAATTTCAACAACAATGCTTATGGTAATTATAGGCCTTATCCTCCTAGTGGGAATGCTTATCATGGTAGATCTGGAATGCCTAGTGAAGAAAGGATTCTAGAAGTAGAGAGATCCACTAAGAATTTTATGCAAATGCAATATGAGCAAAATAAGGTTTTCACTAAAACTATGGAGGAGCAATCTATTATCTTGAAAAACATTAGTCATCAGCTTGAGAATCTGAATAGGGAAATTCCTAGTTTATAGTCAAAAATTTTGAGTGTTGAGAAAAATATATCCTCTTTGTCTGAAGCTCAGTCTTCCTTGATTAATAAAATGGCTGCTAAATCTGAAACTACGGAAAACACCTTTGCTACTGCTCATGCCATACAAGTTACTATTGATGAAAATGTTAGGCTGTTAGCTCAACTTCATGCTAAGTGGGAAAGGGAAGCTGAAATTGATAGAAACAATAGTGTGTGCACAATCACCACTAAACCACAAGTAGTCCCTGTTCCTACTCCTACTATGCCTAAGCCTATTGATCCTACTACTAGTGATGCCAAAGTTTGATTTTGATATTGATGGTTGCAATATTTCTGAAGTGATTATGTTCTTGCAAAAGCTTGCTAGAAGTCCTGATGCTAGTGATATGCATGTTGCCTTTACCAAACACATTATAGATGCTCTTGTTAAGATTAAGGAAGATAAGCTAAAACACAAAGCTTCTATTCCTAGGAAAGTAGAAGATAGTTGGGAACCCATTATTAATATGCAAGTGAATGACTTTGATCTCAAAACTTCATGTGATCTTGGTTCTAGTGTCTCTATTATGCCTAGGAAGATTTATGAAATGCTTGATTTGCCACCTTTGGAAGATTGTTATTTGGATGTCCCACTCAATGATAATGCTAAGAAGAAACTCATGGGGAGTGTTAATGATGTTCTCATCATGGTTAACAATGCTTATGTCCCTGTTGATTTCTATGTTTTGGATGTTGAATACAATGCTTCTTGTCCTATTACTTTGGGAAGACCTTTTCTTAGAACAGTTGGTGCCATCATTGATATGAAAGAAGGCACCATTAAATATCATTTTCCATTCAAGAAAGGTATTGAACACTTCCCAATGAGAAGAGATAAGTTGCTTTTTGCTCCCCCTTTGAAAGCAAGGTTTGATGTTAATGCTTCTTCATTTGAAAATACTTGATTCTTCTTGCTTCTTTTGCCTAACTTAAAGGCATTAAAGAAAAGTACTTGTTGGGAGATAACCCAAGAGTTTTATTGAGTGTTGGAAGTTATTACTTAAGTAATGACATCCCCTTATCCTTTTTGTTTGCTTTTTGTGCCAAGATTGACCTCTAATGAGAGGGAAATAAGATTTGGGGAGTTGATGTCCCGAAACAGATTTCTGTCCTCCACCAAAAATATTCGTGAGGAGGCTCTGTAACTCGGATTGAACTCAAAATGTACGAATAAATTCCCCAGTATGTTAGCTAACTTTCGTTAGTTCAACACTTTTTTATTTGAGCAACAGGAGGTGTTCTAAAAAATCGGTTTCTACCTTCTAGTCTGTTTTGATAGATTTCTGCCATTATTTGCATTTGCTTCTTATTGATTCCTTTTTGAGTTCACTTTAGGTGAATTGAGATTTTTTAAGGAGTTACTACAGTATATTGTGTTTTTAGTTAAAAGCCTTGCTGTTCATAAGCTTTGCCAGAGGCCTAATATCTTTTGAATAAACTAATGTTGCTAATGAAGATTGTGTGAAGTTTTGTATGAAGGAAAAATTTCAGGTGTAGAGAGAGAATGATGCAATGAGATGAAGAATGGACAAAAGCTCAAGCTTGGGGATGCCACCATGGTGTCACCCAAGAAATATCCAAGAGGTACAAGCGTCAAAGCTTGGGGATTCCCAAGGCATACCCTTCTTCATCAATAAAAAGCTCAGGTCTGTCTAGACACTTCGTTTTTTATTGTTTCATGCATAGTTGTGTTGTTCTTGAGGCGTCTTAGTTTCCGTTTTCTTTGCTTAGGTTGTTTAGTTTGCTTGAATAAAGTAGTTTGGACCCCCGTTCTCGCTGTGTTGTTTTGCAAATAAGTTTGCTTGGTGTTTGTAAAGGAGTAGTAAGTTCTTGCTTGAAGTGCAAGAGGAGCTTGCATTGACTGTGACTTAGACTTTAGCATGACATGCTAGGTGTTGTTTTAGCATTATGCTTAGTGATTATTTCTTTAGCATGTCTTGTTCCAAACAATTGGGATTGCTTAGTATGCCTTGAAGAAATTATGCGTTGTTTTAGCATGCAAAAGCATAGTATGGTGGTATTCTCCTTTGATGCTTTGCTTGGGTTGACTTGGCACATGCTCACACCATGTTATGACTATGACAAGTCACCATTAGCCTCTATGATCATTTAGTCCTTGACTTGTAGTACCACTCTTTGCTTTGATTAGTATGTTTTGTTGCATTGCATGATTTTGGCCATTATTGCTCTCTTAGTTGGTTGCTCCCAGTCTTTTGCTAGCCACCACTCGTATGAGTAAGATCTACTCATGCATCCAACTCCCAAGAAACCAACTTATTCCAAAGTGTCCACTATAAATTCCTATGTATGGTGTGTTACTCCATTCCAAGTATATTCTTGTTTTCATCTACCTTCCAATTAAAAAGTCTTTTTGTTATGTGAAAACTTAGTGATTAAAGCTCTCACAAACTTGATGGCACACTTTATTTTTCTTGCCCTTAATAAACCTAAACCATTGTGCCATCTATGTTGTATATGCTTGCACTTATAAGTTGGAATTAGCAGAACCGTGCTGTCACGGGGAACGTTTTCAACATTGCACTTGTACTTTGTACTAAGTTGATATCATGTTATTTTGTCTACTGATGTCACCGGCGTGAAATAAAGAGGGAACTTGTAAGTCCATGGAGTTTGTATCCTGTGTTAGAGAAACGCCTGGGCCGCTAGCCTAAGTCATGCCTAATCATGGTGGAAACTTGCAGCATCACCATAATGAGCTATCTATGAAGTATCCTCAATAAAAAGCTATGCATATGGTAAATAAAAAGATTGCTGAGATGCTCATTGTCTGCTTGCCTTGTCATTTTGGTTATGGGAAAGCTCCTGTACCATGTGCAAGGGGTACCCTGTTGGCGGTTCTCAATGATATGCAAATACTTAAAGTGACAAGAACTTACCTGGACCCAAAGTTGAGTATGCATGAGGTGTGGCCCTCGTATTCAAGGGACTTGAGATTGCGAACTTATACTTCGTCAAGCATATACTCCAGCTTTGCCACTTTAACCTTAACCACTTCAAGATGCTTATGATAGGGGCAACGAGGGCTGAAAGCTAACAAGTACCATAATTTTTGGAAGCTCTTTTTGAAACTTGTAATCCCTGCTTCCTTTACAAAAAAGGCCTTTCTTCCACCACTATTGAGTCTCCACCTTCTACCTTTAGGCACCATTAAGAGAGCATAGTTGTCATTCTATGTGCAGTGTTCCAAAGCTTATTAATTGATGCATATTGTGATATTACTTGTCCTTGTGCTATTTGTTTCTAGTCACCCTTGTGAACTTTGCAGGTGTCATATGCATCTATTTTCTACTCTATGAGGGACAAGCTGATTGCCACTATGCTATGTTTTCTGCATGTCAAACAAACAAACGTTTTTCAATGCGTGTTATTCATGATCTTTGTTTGTAGCTTGTCATGTTGCATGCATAGTTACTATGTCCTATTGTTAGAACTCCATCTTTCATGCACATGTTTAGAGTTCTTTGATCCCAGCTTTCAATGCTTGCAAATGGTTGGATCTTTATTGTGAGGGTGCATGTCACCTCAAAAATTATTCTTTTCGTCACTTACCTACTCGAGGACGAGCAGGAGTTAAGCTTGGGGATGCTGATACATTGGAAATGTATCTATAATTTTTGATGCTCCATGCTTGTTTAGTATCTACTTTGCTTTACTTGTCTACATCACTTTGAGGTGCTTTTTACATGTTTTCTGGTACTAACCTATTAAAAAGTTGCAACAGTGCCAGATGCCTGTTTTCCGCTGTTTTGGTTTCAGAAAAGTTAGTAAAGAAATATTCTCGGAATTGGACGGACAAACGTCAAAGTCAATTACTTTCCGTGGGGAACAGAAGTCCAAAGGAGAGCCGGAGGGGCTAGACCCACCCCGCGCCTGGCTAGGGTTTGGCCACCCTGGCCGCCGCCTCGGTCTCCCCCTTCGCCTATAAGAAGCACCCGATGCAGAAACCCTAAGCACCCGATCAAATCTCCACGAAATATTCTGTAGTCGCCGCCACCATCGTCCCTAGATCAGGGGATCTGAAGTTCTTCTCGGCACCCTGCCGGAGGGGAGATCATCCCGGAGGCCTTCTCTTCGGTATGATGCATGAGTAGTTCCACCTTGGACTATGTGTCCATGTAGTATCTAGATGGTTGTATCTCCTCATTTGTGCTTTCATGTATAGATCTTGTGAGCTCCGTTCATGATCAAGATCTAATCTATTTGTAATCATGCATGTTGTGTTTGCGGGGATCCGATGGATATTGAGATTATTATGTTGGTTTGATTAATGGTTTTGTCTTTATGATTCTGTCATGACTGTGTTGTTTGTGATCTTGCATGCTCTCCGTTGTTAGTAGCTATCTTGGCTAAGTAGTTACTAGTGACTCCAAGAGGGGGTATTTATGCTCGATAGTGGGTTCATGCCTCTAGTTTCCAAGGGAAGTGACAGAAATCTCTTCGGTTGTAGATGTGATGTTGCCACTAGGAGAAAACAATGATCTCTTGTTCATGGATCATGTGGACTGTTTACCTTACACACTTTGCTTAAAGCAGTTATTAGTTGCTTGCAACTTTATACTGGAGGGGGTTCAGATGATAACCTGAAGGTGGACTTATAGTCATAGATGTAGTTGGATGGCGGTCTATGTATCTTGTTGTATTGCCCAATCGAATCTCATAGGATCTTTCTGACTAGTAATTGCATTGTTATGCCTTGCTCAGTTCCTGTCAATTGCCCTGCTGTAATTTGTTTACCCTTCATGCCATGTTGTTTATCTAAGGAGATCACCTCTAGTGTACTATGGACCCCGGTCCAATCTTTACCATTGTTACATCTTCCACTATTACTTGTTACTTGCTGCAAACCATTACCTTCCACACCATACGTTTAATCCTTTGTTACAGCAAACCAGTGAGCTTGACAACCTCACTGATTCGTTGGGGCAAAGTCTCGAGTTTGTGTTGTGCAGGTCTCCGTGTTGCTTGCAACACCTGTGTGACGTTTCCTTCCTCCTTCTGGTTCAATAACCTCGGTCTCTACTGAGGGAAGACTTGCTGCTGTGCTCATCACACCTTGCTCTTAGGGTTTCCAACGAAGTGCTCCACGTCAGCACCATCAGTCATCGTTATGCTTTAGGCTTCTTAGGCATTTGTTAAGTTTGGTATACTTAATAGCATAATTTGTCTTCCGTTGTTTGATGTTTGTGGTCATTGATCTCTCCTCGTAATATTTTGGTTCTCTGCTCACTTATGAGCTTGTTGTAATGACTTTTGTGTTGCAGGGTCACTATTGTGTTACCGATTCTCTCACAGGATATCCTCGAGCTCTAGGTTAAGCTCATGCCAGACTGAGGTCTAGGATTTGTCTAACCCTGATCTCGGGGGTGTCATGATACCCTGGAGCTTATAAATACTAAGGCACACACCTAATATCTGTGTTGGCATTGGAGCAACCAAAAAAAGTTGTTAGTGATAATTACGTCAGAAAAAGTGGATAGGCGGCGCTTTTTTCGATCGACACATCATTATCCGTCGCCTTTGTTCTAGCATGGCCGCTACACAATTATACCGTGTCTCATTGTAGGTTGGAACACCTTAGGTGTTGGACATACGAATGACAATAACACAACACTGCCTGATATTGTATTTGTCGGCACATGTTGTTGGAGATATGCTCTAGATGACAATAATAAAAATGGTTTTATTGTTATATCTCTTATGTTCATAATAGTTTTATTCTATGCTATAACTTTGTTAGGCGGAAACATTCATACACGTGTGGAATGTAAATAAACCAAGTCCCTAGTAACCTCTATACGACTAGCTCATTGGTCAATTGATGATCGAGGTTTTATGATCATGGAAATTTATGTCAATTGATAGTGTGGTCATATCATTGGATGAATGATGTGATGGATGCACATCCAACTCAAGTATTGAAACGAGATTTTCTCACAAAGTTCAACATTACGATAACTAGTAAAACATAGTAACCCACTCTTTTGACAGTGAGATCATATCTAATCACTATCACCAAAGGATGCTTTAACTGCATCAACAGACACACCATAACATGCTGATCATAAAGGTGTCTATCAGGTATTCCGAAGGGGCAGGTTGATGCATAACCATCTGATGCATGTAAAATGCATACATGAACTTTGTAGTTGCTTTCTATGAATTTCCACATATTTTCTACATATATGATGTTATATTCATGTTTTACATTGATTTATGGGGATTTATCAATGATCCCCTTTATTATGTCTATAACTCTACAGGACAGGAAAACCCTGTTTTGTGTATTTTTGCCTTTCAGGGACCTAAACAAAGTAAAATGGAGCTAGGCTTTTGGGGACGTCAATATTTCATCAAGAGAAGCACTAGGAGCTCTTGGAAGTCACCAGCAGATCCAGGAGGCCCAAAAGAGCACTAGGGGTGCGCCCACTAAGGGTAGGCGTGCCACCTAGGCCCTTTTCCTCTACGGCCATCAATTTGCTTTGATGTTTTGCCCACCGCCTTTGTCTGGCCTAAAAACGACTATAAATAGGTCCCCTCAGGAGTTCCTATGAGGAGGCGCCCCAAAAACACTAGAACACCAAAACAGAGCCAGAGCTAGTGAATATTGGAGGGGGAAACTCCATCGGAGCCAGTACCAGAGGGATCTCTACCTTCTCCAACGTCTCCACGATCATCACCATGTTGAATAGGGAGTAGTCCACCTCCGGACTATGGGTTTGTGGTAGTAGCTTGATCTATTTATGTTGGCTCAGCTGATTGTTGAGCTTCGTTGGGAGACCCCAAGAGGAAGGTATGATGAGCACAGCAGGAAGTTCTTCCCTCAGTAAGAAACCAAGGTTTTCGAACCAGTAGGAGGAAGGAAACGACTCAAAGGTGTTGCAAGCAACTGGAAACCTGCACAACACAAACTCAATACTTTTCCCCAACAAACAGTGAGGTTGTCAATCTCACCGGTTTGCTGAAAACAAAGGACTAACTGTATGGTGTGGAAGGTAATGGTGGTTTGCAGAAAGTAAACAATAACAATGGAAGATGTATCAATGGTAAAGATTGGACCGGGGTCCATAGTTCACTAGAGGTGTTCTCCTTAAGATAAACAAACATGACATGCTGGGTAAACAAATTACAGCAAGGCAATTGACAGGACTGAGCAAGGCATAACAATGCAATACTAGACATTCATGATCCTGTGAGATTCGATTGGGCAATATAACAAGATACATAGACTACTGTAGAGGTCCCAACCTTTAATAAGGTAGAGATCCCTGTGTTTACAATGCTAGTCCCTGGATCAATAGCTAGCATCCACAGTTTAGATGTAATATCAAGAAACAAAGGTCATAATTTAACTTTATAACCAGGAATAACATAATTCTATTACATCAATACATAGCTCATTTGGCTATTACATTACATTGCAGCGGAATAATTATAATCATGAGGTCCTTCATCTTCAAAGTGCCACAGGCAGTCATGTTGGTTGTAGACTTGTAATCCTAATTCAACACACTTCACTAACATCAAACAAACCTGCAACATAATAAGTTGCAGCCACAAGGGTCAATACATTTGAATTGTATTGGCAAGTTTCACTACTAGGTAGTAATATGTGGATCCTATCATTACATGCATATTTGGCTAAGTAGAGTTTTAGGCTCATTTGCATAAAGCAATATTTTATCCTATCTTTTCAAAATGGTTTTGGTCCTTTGTCAAATATCTTTTCCAAGAATCCCTTAAACTCCTTTGTAGACACTCAAGTGTTCAAGTCCTTGTCCAAATCTCTTGAGCACCTTGGTAACCCCAAGTTCATCAAATTTTGTAATATCTCATGAGTTCCTTGGTAACCCCAAGTGTTCATGTTTTCATCAAAATCTCTTGAGCACCTTGGTAACCCCCAAGTGCAACAAGTTTTATAAAATCTCTTTGAATTCCTTGGTAGACACTCAAGGGTATCAAGTTTCTATTTTAGAAGTTGGAATGTCGAGATCTCCCATAGTTCAAACTTTAGTTGCTCAGTATTGTCCATAACCGGGGACACGGCTAAGTACTTAGATTTTATTATCTTCTGCAGAAGGAGTACACTTTACCCACATGACACAATCCCATCTTGTTGCCACCAGTGGCCTACTGGATTAGTGCTCACCAAGATGGAGTACTGGCAGACTGAGAATGTGACGAAGTCTTTCCAAGAGGTCCTCCCATACACCATTGCTAGCTTGTCTTTAGCCCCCATGAAGCATTCCAGATCCCCATGTCCGGTAACTAAAGACAATGTATGGGTCTTCCTAATGTAATTGACTAAGCCAGAGCCATAATAGCATGTGGTTGCACACGAAAGCCACAATTGGAGAAGCATGTTCAATCTCTAAGTTTCCTAGGTGGGTTTCCTTTTGGAGCACAACACAAAGAGATCACCATAGACATGGTTCCTTTTGTTGCCACCTTCTCCAAAACTTAAAGTATCCTCCACCTAGGTGGTTCATTGAGTCCTTGTTTTATCATATAAAACACAAGTCCTTATCTCAACTTTGTAAAATCTCAACATGTATCTCTTTTCCAAATAAAGCATGGCTAAGCATGTACAACTACAATGTTTCCACTAAGGAATATATAAGGGTATCCTATTAGGATTTACCATAGCATAAGTATAAATCATTTTCATGCATGTTTCAAAATCCACTAAGTATAATGAAAATAATAGGACTTTTGAATGATAGTGTAACTTGCCTTTTTGGTAGGGAATGGTGGTTCACTCCTTGATCTTGCTAATCTCACACTTTGCTAAATTCACTACAAGTCAATCAAGCAAACACAAAATCAACTAACACTCCAAACCAAAATCAAACAAACAATTTCATACCCACAAAGCAATGGAATCTAAGTCATGCATAAGTATGTAAAGGATGGTTCTATTGCAAGGATGGTCTCCAATAGGTTTCTAAACTTTGTAAGGTCCAATTTGGTCATTTACCAAAATGGCAAAGTCATTAGTTAGAGGGTTTTGCTCAAAAACCATTTTTAAATCCATCCATCATTTTATGTGGTGGAAATTAGTTTTATCAATTCTAAAACCTTTAAGTCTTCACCCAAAGTTTCTAACTCTCAAGACTTGGTGTTTTGGGTCAGTAGCTTTGAATCAAAATATTTTCCCAAAGTTTTTATTCCAAAAATCATTCTCATAATAAAACCATTATTTTTTACTTGGCTAAAAAATAGACCAAATCAATTAATCCATTCTAAATTTTTCCAATTTCATTTTCAAAACCATGGGTTGGTTCTTAGGATCAGTAAGGTCACAACAAACCATTTTGCAAAGGTTCTAACCCTAAAAATCATTTTTAAACAATTTTTCTACTCTAAACAAGCTCACAAAAGAATCTGCAAAAACAAGCAACCTAACAGATACTATTTGCTAAAACAAGGGCATGGTTGGCTAGGGCTTGCTCTCCTGAATCCAACGACATAAAATTTCTAATTTTTGGACGTGTGGATCCAAAGTTATAAGGGTTTGAAGTTTGCAAATAATTCTGTTTTCAAATCTGTTTTTAAACAGAATAGGTGACACGCGGCGCATTGCTATTCGCGGGTACCGGTTCGGCCGGATCAGCAACGAGGTGCGTTGGATCTAGTTAGATCGCACCGTCCCTATCACGTACCTCTTCGGCGCTAAGTGAACTAATCGTGAGCGCCAGATCTTGATCCTACGGTGCAGGTCTGCTTGACCATAAGTGGGCGGCGCTGACGCGGCGGCGACTGGCGGCGCGGTCAGGTGTGGACGGTGCCGGTGGTCTAGGAAGCGAGAGAGGAGGAGAAGAGGCTCACCGGGTTCAGGAGGTCACGGTGATGCTCGAGGAGGTGTTGGTCGGGCGAGGGGCGCACGAGGTTTGCTGCAATTCCTCACCGGAGCTTGCAACGGCGTCTGGCGGCTCTGGTCGACGACGGGGAGATGCTGCAGTTAGCCCCAGGGCAATTGAACGGTACGGTTAGACGCGGACGGAGCTGGAGATGATGTGAGCATCCATGGAAAAGCTAGGGGCGGTCGAGGCTTACCGGGGAAGTTCGACGGAGACGAGACAGACGGCGGCGCTGTCAGAGCTTGTCAAAGCCGACGCTCTGGGGCTTGCCAGCGCGGGATGTCAGAGGGGAAATATAGAGGAGACATGGGTGTTTAAGACTGCGTGATCAAAGCTGGTAACGGTGGTCGAGTTAAGGAGAATTAAGTCTGCGAAATCATCGGCAGGAAACAGCGACGAGGGAGGAAGAACTGGTCGCGCGGGTGAGGAGGATGAACAGGGAAAAGTGGGCCTATCGGTCAGTGGGAAAAGAAAGGAGGGGAGGGTCCACTGGTCATACTCTGTACGGGTCAGAAATGAGGTGCGGATCGTTTTCTTTCGGGGAGAGGGGGAGCTGGGCTGCTTCTGGGCTTTAGTGGGCTGATGCGTTGGGTTGTCCTTTTCTTATTTTTTTCTGTTTCTGAATCTTTTTCCTTTTTCTAATTTTATTTCCTGTTTTGAATTTCCAAACAAACATACATCAACCAAATCAAACCAAACAACACCAATCTTTGTAATTTTGAAATTAGTTCTGTTTAGTAACATGAACCAAAATCCAAATTCAAAATAATAACTTAAATAATAGGGTCCATTATTAATTAAATACATGGACCATTTTTAATAAATCAAAATAGTATTTGATTTATTTCAAAGCTCTATTTAATTCCAAATATTTCCAAAACCAAAACAGTGGATTTTGTTTTGAAAATAAAGAATACTTGGAAAGCTTGTTTAAAATAACATTTTTGCTATAGGGTCCATTAATAATTAAATAAAATGGTCCTTAGTTAATAATTTAAATAGGATTGTTTATTTAAATTCTTTTTTTGGAATCTAAAATTAGTACCAAACCTATTCAGTAGGTTTTATTTGAGAATATAAAACACTTGGAAAACTTATTCAAAACAATGAAACAAGTTTTTGATGGTTTTGGAATTAATAAATTCTTTATTAATAAAATTTGGATGTTTAATCCTTATTGTTTTGTTTTAAATAAATCTCTACTATTCTAATCAAAGCAAAACCTTTTTGTTTCAAAAATCTTGGTCAAGGTTTAATTTGGCTTTTTAGAAAATAATCTTTACTTAATAATCCTTCCTTTTCCATTTGAGATCTTAAACCCTTTTATAAAAAGGATTTCAAAGTATTAACAAAATACTTTTATTTTCTTTTGTTAAATATTTATCTTTTTATTCCCTTTAGGATTTAATTGATCCAAAGTGGTTTGAAGATTTCCAATTTGGTTTCAAAAAGTTTCTTCTAGCCCTGAAAATCAAACAAAGTTTTATTTTATTCATTTATTTTTCACATTGCAAGATTTGGAAAATCTTGGGATGTGACAACTACCATCCAACTGCATCTATGACTAGTAATCCACCTTCAGGTTATCATCCAAACCCCCTACAGTATTAAGGTGCAAGAAACGGATAACTGCTTTAAGCAATGTGTGTAAGGTAAACAATCCACTTTTTCCATGAACAAGAGACCGTTGTTTTCTCCCTAGTAGCAACAACACATCTACAACCTTAGAGATTTCTATCACTTCCCTTAGATTAAATAGAGGCATGAAGACACTATTGAACATAAATACCCCCTCTTGGAGTCACTAGCATCTACGTGGCCAAGATAGCTACTAGAAACGGAGAGCATGCAAGATCACAAACAACACAGAACTGATAGAATCAATAAGAATAAACCATTAATAAATCTGACATAGTAATCTCAATATCCATCAGATCCCCGCAAACACAATATGCATGATTACAAATAGATGATCTTGATCATGAACGTAGCTCACAAGATCTAAACATGGAAGCACAAAGGAGGAGATACAACCATCTAGATACTACATGGACCCATAGTCCAAGGTGGAACTACTCACGCTTCATACTGGAGGCTAGCATGATGAAGAAGAAGGCCTCCGGGATGATCTCCCCTCTGACAGGGTGCCAGGAAGAGCTTCAGATCCCTCCCGATCTAGGGACGATGGTGGCGGCGGCTACGAATTGTTTTGTGGAAGATTGATCGGGTACTTAGGGTTTTGGTATCGAGGGGGGGTCTTTATAGGCGAAGAGCTGAGGAAGGGGGGCACCCAGGCCAGCTGCACCCCCTAGGAGTGGGCCCACCTAGGCCGCACGACCAGGGGGTGTGGCTCCCTGGTGGCTCTCCTCCGTCTCATACTCTGACTTCGTGTTCCCCATGGTAAAATATTGACTTTGGCTTTTGTCCCGTACAATTCCGAGAATATTGATTTTCTGCCTTTTCTGGAACCAAAAACAGAAGAAAACAGGCAACTAGCACCGTGGCATATTGTTAATAGGTTAGTACCAGAAAACATATAAAAACACCTCAAAGTGTAGACAGAGCAAAGCAAAGTAGATACTAAACAAGCATGGAACATAAAAAATTATAGATACGTTTCCGACGTATCAAGCATCCCCAATCTTAACTCCTGCTCTTCCTCGAGTAGGTAAGTGATAAAAGGAATAATTTTTTAGGTGATATGCACCATCAAAATCAAGATCAAACCATTTACAAGCAATGAAAACTGGGATCAAAGAACTCTAAACATGAGCATGAAAGATGGAGTTCTAACAGTAAGACAAAGTAACTATGCATGCAACATGAAAGGTTACAAACAAAGATCATGAATAACAATGTATTGAAAGATGTTTGTTTGTTTCACATATAGAAAACATAGCATAGTGGCATTCAGCTTGTCCCTCATGGAGTAGTAAATAGATGCATTGGACACCTTCAAAGTTCATAACACTGACTAGATACAAATAGTTCAAGAACAAGCAATATCAACAATATGCATCAATCAATAAGTTTTGGGAAAATGCACATAGAACTAAGAATGTCAACTATTCTCTCTTAACTGGTGCCTAAGGATAGAAGGTGGAGACTCAATATAAAAGTGGAAGAAAGGCCCTTCACAAAAGGGAAGCAGGGATTTCAAGTCTCAAAAAGAGCTTCCAAAAATTATGGTACTTGTTAGCTTTCAGCCATCATTGCCCCTATCATAAGCATCTTGAAGTGATTAAGGTTAATGTGAACAAACTATGGAGTATATGCTTGACAAATTATAAGTTGGCAATCTCAGGTCCCTTGAATACGAGGGCCGCTCCTCATGCTACTCAAATTTAGTCACCTGTAAGTTCTTGTCATAGTAAGTACATGTGTATCATAGAGAACCGCCAACGGGGTACCCCTTGCACATGATACAGGAGCTAACCCATAATCAAAATGACAAGGCAAGCAGACAATGAGCATCTCAGCAATATTCTTATTTACCATGGGAAAGTGGTGCTTTTTTTTCTCTTTCCTCTTTTCAATATGTCTCTTTTTTTATAAGAAGAAAGCTTCATAGATTGCTCACTATGGTGATGCTGCAAGTTTCCACCATGATTAGGCATGGCTTAGGCTAGCGGCCCAGGCGTTTCTCTGACACACATACATAACTCCATGGACTTACAAGCTCCCCTTTTATTTCACACCGACGACATCCATAGACAAAAGAGCATGATATCAACTGTGTATAAAGTACAAGTGCAATGTTGAAAGCGTTCCCCGTGACAGCACGGTTCTGCTAATTCCAACTGACGAGGTTTAATCTCGTCAATGCCCATTGTTATGGACTTGGGTTTTGGAGAAGGTGGGGATGCTGGAGATCGTGGCACGGTTAACAGACAAGCAACCAGGGGACATGAGATTTACCCAGGTTCAGGCCCCCGGAGGGAAAACCCTACTCCTGCTTGTCTGCTCTTTGATTACGGCGGAACCGAAGGTTACAGGGTGCGCAGATTCGATCTGGCGTGGATGCGTGTGCGAAAGTATGAGTCGAGAGATCTAGGGCGTGCCCTCCTGGCCTTTATATAGACTTAGGCAGGTCCCGGGCATAGTCCTAGTCGGTTACAAGTTCTAGGGTTTTACTCCTTGGAATTTCCTATCTACGCTAGTCTTGCTCTCCAAGGATCCGAAGGCGTCATGGGATTTGGCCACCCGAAAATCTTCATGGGCCAGCGTATGTCTGCTGTGGGCCTTCCTTTGGCTAGACCAGGTATGCTGAGGTCACGTACCCGTTGGGTATAACCATGTCAGTAGCCCCCGAGTGATCAGTCGAATCGTAGATTCGGCTGAGGACTCTTCCATCCTTCGGGTGCAACTATATTTTAATAGTGTATGTGTGTGGGGATTGTTGATGCGTGTGCCTGACTCACCCGACGGATCAGGGTCAGTTAACTGTCTTAGGACGAAACTACACGTTCTTCTTCAGGTTCGGGTCCCTCAACCTGGACCTGGAACATATGCTGGCGTAATTCGACTCAGGCCGCGGAGGACTTACAGGAGTGGAATTCCAGTGGTTTTAATCGGTGTACCCAACGCGTCCGTCGGGATTTTTCATAGTACCTGCTGGTACGGATTCATACTAGCAGAGCGCAGTCAGGTGCGTTGCCAGGCCATCAGATGATATCTGCAGGTCTTATCTTTGCGTCGCAGACGCAGCATCCGAACATTTATCACCTCGGAGGTGCTTCGGGTGGCCAAGGAGATTGTCGCTCACTTAGCGTTTTGTTGGGGCAGAGTTGCCAAAAAAAATTTGCGTGCTGATCCGGAAGATCGCAGTCGAAGATTTCATAGGGTGCGCGACCAGCGCTCCCTATGGGAGTAGCCCCCAAGTGTCTGTTCGAGTCGTAGACTCGAACGGAGACTTTAGTTCAAGCATTGTTTCAGTCGTTAAGTCCGCAGGACTCGAAAATTTTCGGATGCTTAAATCCATCCTCCCTATGGGAGTAGCCCCCGAGTCCGTAGTGGAGTCGTAGACTCGATGTAGGACTCAGAGAAGTAACTTGTCCTCATTTGTCTGTCGGGTGCGCGGCCAGCGCTCCTGATAGGAGTAGCCCCCGAGTATTTAGTCGAATCGAAGATTCGAGTGAGTACTCTTAGCCGTGCAGCCAAAGTTGGTGCTAGTATAGCTTTTGATGACGTCAGTGCTGACGATCGATGACCTCAAGCGTCTGCTATGCCAGAGATGACTTGACTGGACGAAGCGTGGGTCCCACTTTCTGACTTTGAATTGACCGGTCACGCGCGGCGTGGAGTTGATTACGGCGTCTCCTTGATTTCCGCGCGTAGTGGACGGCGTGGTAACGACGGTTCGTTGTGATGCTGACACATGTACGGCCAGATCTACCGTTGGCGTTAGGTCTTTTGGATGGATGGCCAGCGTGCGTCGTCTTCGCTGTTATAATCCTTGGTGAAATCGTGGTTTGTTTTTCACCGCACCAGTTTGTCTGTTCACTGTCTCCTTGTTCTTGAGCGATTCTTGCTGAGCTTTTCTTCCACATTTCCTTCGTTCCTTCTGCGTTGGCATCGCCACCACCGCCGTAGCACCATGGGGAAAACAAAGAAATCTTCATCTGCGGTTGGGACCAGCGCCGCCGGAGGCAAGAAGGGCACCGCCGCTGCTCGCGTCACCGATGGTGGCTGGCGGCGATCAGAGACGCGGGAGAGAGATCTCCGCAAACTACGCGAGCGCGGCCTGATCCCGCAGGATACGACGGCCGTCAAACTCCCCGGCAATGAGGTAATCCCCCGTCCCCCATCTGGGTACCGGGTTATGTTTGTTGCCTTCGTGGTGCGCGGGTTTTCTTTTCCGGTCCACGACTTCCTCCGTGGACTGCTCTTCTTCTATGGGGTTCAACTCCATCATTTGTCTCCCAACTCTCTTCTCCACATTGCGTGTTTTATCACACTTTGCGAGTGTTGGCTTGGCATTGAGCCGCACTTTGGCCTCTTCCGGAAGCTTTATTCCGTGAAGAGGCAGTCTGGTTCGGATGGTGTGTATCCCATTGCGGGTTTCATCATCTCCCTCAGTCCCAATGTGCAATTCTTTTCCTTTTCCATGTCCGAATCTGTCCAGTACTGGCAGAGGCGATGGTTTTATATCCGCGACTCCGTTTTGCCTGGGCAAGATTTTGGTCTTGTTCCCTTTGACCCCTCTTAAAAGATTGAGAAGAAAAGGTCTTGTAAGAACCAAATCTTAGATGGTGAGGTGGCAGAGATAGAGGCCCTTTACCGTCGGGTGGAGGATCTCCAACTGATTCCTGAGAAAGAGGTGAACGGTGTGGACATCATCCGGACGTTTCTTGAGCGTCGGGTGCAGCCTCTCCAAGCGAGGGCGCACCCGATGTTTCTTTATTCTGGGCGCCGTGATCCGACGAGGGTTTCGAGTGAGAAAATCTCCGAGGGGGATCTTGACAAGGATCTTCGCGTGCTGCTGAAGTTCAAGGCCGGAGAAGAAATCCCGGGGAAGTCGCTGACTCCTCCCTTTTCTTCGACGTTGGTCGTGCCGAAGCTGTAGATTTGTGCACGTAGTGCTCCCCTTATTTTTTTGTTGGGTGTGTATTTGTTTCCTTTGTTTGCTAACAAAGTTCCTTCTCGTCTTGTAGAGCTTCAAAGTGCCGGGCATGGTACCACCATTGCCTGAAAGGTATCCGAATGCCCCGGATAATGAAGTGGTTGATTTCGTGTCCGAGCTGCCGTCGGCGCGATCTCCGGTGGAGGATGCCGACGAGTCGAGTAAGGACCATACGCGCAAGGGATCACGGAGCTCCAGTGAGTCTTCGGATGCCTCAACTCCTCCGACTCCCAGAAATCCTCTGGGCCTTGAACGTCATAGTGATGGTCATGGAGGTTCTTCCTCTCCCCTTCCTGCCATTCCTGTGCGGGCTGTTGCGCCGCACCCGCCAGCAAAGCGGAAGAAGGAAGAAAAGAAGGAGGAGAAGAAGGAAGAGAAGAAAGAGGAAAAGAGGGCCCGAAGGGCTTCTCCTATCTTCGACCTGAGCGCATTGGGCTCGTAAGTTTTCTTGTTGTACTGTTGTCCTTTTCCCTTCATGATTTTTTGCACTTGTGCTGATTGGTTTGTATACAGGCAATCCTCCGACGACTCTAGTGATGGTGCGCGGGAGATGATGGGGGAGTCGAACATTGCGTCGCCTCCTCCTCAGATGGTGGCGACTTCGGGTGGCGCCGCTCCAGATCCTCCTGTGCGGGAGGGGCTGGTGGTTGCGCCTCAGAATTTTGCAGGCGGGCCTTCGGGGTCGCCATCAGAGCATGTAAGTTTTTCTGCTTCATGTCACGGGGGGAGCCCCCGAGTGTCTTCGTGTGCTGATGTTGTTTTTGCTTCTTTGTGTTGGGCGTAGCCCCCAAGTCCTGTTCTTACTGCTATTGACTTTTTCTGCAGCCTTTTGTACAAGAAGCCAAGCGGCTGGTGGAGGAACGCCTGATGCTGGAGGCGAAACTTCGGCAGCTTCAAGGTATCCGTCTACCTGTTAGTACCTCTCTTGTTTATCCTGGTCCTGTTCTTTGACACTTGCTTGTCTTAAATGCAGAGGAGCATAACGACTCTCTCCGTGAGGTCGACGCTCTTAAAAAGAGCCTTGGCCAATCGGAGCAGAAAGCCGAAGCCGCAGTCGGCGCAAAAGAGCGCCTTGAGCTAGAGCTGTCGAAGTCAGCCGAAGCGAAGGAGCGTCTGCAGCAGGAGGCCGCAGATCGTGAGGAGCAGCTGGCCACCGTTGCGGCTGCTCGTGAAAGAGGGGTGGCGGCGAAGCTCATGGCTGCTGCCAAGGCTATTTCGGGTGAGTGCTGGATTTTTGTACTTGTTTCCTTTTCTATGGGTCTTCTTCTATGCCGCCTTTCCTCATGCTTTTCTTCATTTTTGTCTCAGATGCCGCAGGCATCGAGTTCGACCGCGGTGCTCTGGAGCACGGGAGTGCTCTGGATGATGCCACTGTGGCGGTCGAAGACCGCTGCGGCACCGTCGTCAACTCCCTTGCCAAGGCGAAAGAGGTCCTTGGTTGCTTCTACCAGGAGCTCTTCCCGAAGGGCGTAGCCCTTGAAGATGTGGATGCCCTGGCAGAGGCTCTGTCAGCCGAAGTGCCTGCGGCGTACAAGCGTAAGCAGAAAGGCATCGGCACGTCCGTCGGGCTGGCGATGGCCATGGCGGCTAGAGCGGAGCTGGACTTGCCCCAGATCACCTCTCGAATGCCGACGGCTGCGGATGGATCCGAGGTAGCCTTCGCTGCCTACTCCGCTCGCTGCAGACGATATGGGCCGATGCTCATTGACTTGCTGTCTGAGTACGCACTGCGGCATCAAGGCGAGGCCAAATCTAGGCAGTCTGGCTCCGAGGCGACTCAGTGTCCTGCTCCTTAGGCATAGTAGATGTAGGGTAGTGTGTAGTCTACTTTTGTTGTAAATATCTTGAGGAGTATCTTCTTTGTGCCACGTAGTGGCTTTATATATTCAATGAATTTTCTCTGAGTTGTGCTATCCTTGGCTGAATGTCTGTGTTCCTTTCTTTTGCTGTCGTTCTAGGTTCCTTCGGGTGCTGACCCTGTTGACGCCCCATCCGCAACGCCGTTGCGTCCATCCTTGGATGACTCCTCGCAGCTTACTTTCCTTCGGGATCGTGTCCGCAGTCTGGAGAGGGAGTTGCTCGGGCTACGCGGTCGTGCCGACGTTTGGAAGTCCAAGGCGGATCGTGGCGCAGCCAGAGAGGAGTACTTGATGGCGGAGCTGGGTCGGCTGTCCGAGCAACTGCAATGTATGTTGATCTTTCTTTCGGGCTGTAGCTCAGTTCTACGGATGAGCCTGCTGGCCTCATTCTTGTTTTGTGCGATTGTCGTAGGTGCGAATCTTGCTCCGAGGGAAGAAAACGAGCGTGTCGCTGTTCGGGTCAATTGCTTGACTCAACAGGACATGGAGGCCGGTGGCTTCTTTTGGATGGATCGTGATCGCGCCATGGTTCTGGCGACGGTGCAGGATCGTGTTTATCATGTTTCGCGGGTGCTCCGCCAGGTGCAGACATCACTTTCCTCGGTGCTGCACGTCATGTTTCCTTTGGATGCCGTGCCGACGACCCTTGCAGGTCTTCTGTCGAGGTTTCGGAGTGCCAGCAATGTCAAGGAGCTGGTGCGGCAGCAGCTCGTCGCAGGAGTGAAGGCTGCCTTGTCTCTTGTGAGGGTGCACCGCCCTGACGTAGATTTGGCTGTTGTGGCGGCTGGGCCACCTCTTCGACCGGATGGTGGTGAGTGGAACATGCGTCCGCATTACGCGGCTGTAAGGCAGTATGCCGAACAGATTGTAGATTTGTTTGAGCAGCATGCTCAGGTTATTCTTCAGAATAGGTAGGACCTGAAAATAAACAAATAGATGTAAAATTTGTATATTTCGGCTGGGCGTTTTTGTGCCCTTTGTTGTAAAGGTTTGCTTGCTTGTGAGCACGCAGTGCTTTGATTGAATACGTGTCCTTTTCGTTTGCCTGACGTGGTCAGCTACTCAGGTGTACACGTTTGGTCCTCAGTCGATGAAATCGTGAGGTGGGGGAGCCCCCGAGTGCGTATGTAGCATGTAGTAAAATTGCAGAAAAATAGTCAACCGAAGGTTGGGGGCGAGACACTTAGCTTTATTTATATCGTAATGGAGGAGGTACATGGTTCGGCTGAGTAGCCTTGGCTGAAAGCCTTATTGAAAGTAAAAAGGGGGTAGGTTGCTACGGGTAGAATCGTCGCAGGTGCGAGATGTTCCATGGATTGGAGTATGCGACTCCAGACTCCACGTGCTTGAGGCGATAGGCGCCACCTGGGATGACTTCGGTGATGACATAGGGTCCTTCCCATGGTGACTCGAATTTGTTCGGTCGCTTTTGCTTGAGTCGTAAGACGAGGTCTCCTTCGACGAAGGACCTTGGGCGCAGCCGGCGGCTGTGGTAGTTGCGGAGACTTTGCTGGTACACCGCTGATCTAGCAGCTGCTATATCTCGTGCTTCGTCGAGTGTGTCGACGGCATCTTTGAGTGCAGCCGTGGATTCGGCTTCGCTGTAAGCGACGACTCGTGGAGACTGGTGGCGTACTTCGGCTGGTAGCACGGCCTCAGCTCCGTGCACCATGAAGAACGGTGTGTAGACGGTGGAGCTGTTTGGCGTAGTCCGTAAGCTCCACAGGACAGATGGTAGCTCTTTCGTCCAGTTTCCAGCTTTGTGCTCGAGTGAGCTCATGAGGCGCTTCTTGATGCCGGCGCCGATTAGACCGTTGGCCTTTTCCACTTGCCCGTTTGTTTGCGGGTGTGCCACTAAGGCATATGTGATGTTGATCCCGAGGCCTTTGCAGAAGTCCTGGAATTCTTCGGAGATGAAGTTCGGTCCGTTGTCGGTGATGATGCTGTGTGGTACACCGAACCTGTAGACAATGGATTCGAAGAATTTGACGGCAGTTTTGCCCTTCTGGTTGGTGACTGGCATGGCCTCGATCCACTTGGTGAATTTGTCGACTGTGACCAGGAGGAAGACGTGTCCTCCTTTCGAGGACTTTGGCAGTTTGCCGATCATGTCGAGGCCCCATTGGGCAAAAGGCCAGGCTATGGGTATGGGTCGAAGTTCGGACCTAGGTGCGTGCGGTTTGTCGGCGAACCGTTGGCACCCGTTGCATCTTCGGACGATGTCCTTCGCGTCGCTCATGGCCGTTGGCCAGTAGAATCCTGTGAAGGGTTTCGCGGCATAGTAAATCAAAATTTTCTATGGAAGCGAACAGAGGGAAAGCCAAGATCTAATCTAGGAGATGCAAACAACGAGAGAGATTGGATTAGATCTTCATACCCTTGAAGATTCGCACAGCGGAACGTTCGTCGGAACGTGGGTGATGTAGTCGTACTCGCTTCTCCTCCTCGCGATCCGATCCGATCTAGCACCACAAGTGGCGGTGCCTCCGTGAGATGCACACGTGCAGCACCTCGACGTCTCCTCCTTCCTCGGACCAGAAAGTATGGTGGAGATATGGATTGTATCTACAACACGACGGCGTGGTGTATATGGCGGAGAATTTCTGCTGCAGGGCTTCGCCTACAAACAGTCGGGAGGGAGAGAGGAGGGCCAGCAGGGAGGCTAGGGCTTGGAGGAAGGTGTATAGAGAGGGGGGCGCACCAGCCCTCTATTTATAGAGAGGGGGGGCGGCCAGCCCTAGCCTCTCCTCCAAGCCTATCTCTAGTTTAAACAATTTAAACTCTCCCTTATCTAGAAATCCTATCTTATCTTATCTCTAGTTTAAACGATTTAAACTCTTTAGGATCGGCTGGGCCCTATGGGGCCTTGTGCCCCTGGCCCAATGCGGCCAGGACACTCCCTCATAGGCCCATGCCCCCTCCCGGAAGGTGGGACCACGTTGGCCCCCTTCCGGAAGGTTCTAGAAGCTTCCGGCAATACCGATTAACCCGGAACAATTCCGAACTCCAAAAACTGCACTGCCTTATATGAATCTTATTCTCCGGACCATTCCGGAACCTCTCGTGATATCTCGGATCCCATCCGAGACTCCGAACAAAAATTCATAAACCAATTATCCAATCTATCCTAGCGTCGAGACACGTTAAGTGTGTGACCCTGCGGGTTCGAGAATATGCAGACATGATCTTCTATCAATAATCAACAGCGGGGTCTGGGCACCCATATTGACTCCCACACATTCATCGATGATCATATCGGATGAACCACGATGCCAGGATTCAATCAATCCCACATATATATTCCCTTCATCTCGCGATATTTTACTTGCCCGAGATTCGATCGTCGGTACCGTCATACCTAGTTCAATCTCGTTCACAGCAAGTACTTTACTCGTTCCGTAATCCGATATCACTTTGTGATTAACTCCTTAACCACATGCTTGCAAGCGGTGTTGATATCGATTACCGAGTGGGCTCGAAGTATATCTCTCCGACTTGGGAGGGACAAATCCCATCTCGATACATACAACCCAACAGATACTTTCCGATCACCTGAGAGACACCTTTATGATCACCCTCTCATAGGATGACGTTTGATGACCTCAAAGCTTTCTTCCGATACCAGGGAGTTGTATTATCTCATGGTCTAAGGAATACAATATTTGACATAAGAAAAGCTTCGCAAAGATGAACACAATGATATGATCTAATTGCTTCGCTTAGTTTGGGTCTGTCCACCATATCATTCTCCCAATGATATGATCTCATTATCAATTGACAACTCATGTCTATGGTTAGGAAACCTTAACCATCATTGATCAATGAGCTAGTCCATAGAGGCGTACTAGGGACACGGTGTTGTTCACAAACCACACAAGTATTAATGTTTCCGCTTAATACAATTCTAGCATGGAATATAAACTTTATCATGAACAAGAATTATAATAATAACATCTTTATTATTGCCTCTAGGGCATAATTCCAACATCCTGCTCGTAGAGCTTTGGCGACAAGGGAGCGGCTGCCTGCGTGGTGGCCGCGGATGCCCTCATGGATGTCTTGGAGTACGGCTTTGCCGTCGTCGATGGTGACGCACCGTTGTAGTATAGCCGTGATGCTGCGTTTGTACAGTTCGCCGTTGATGATGGTGAAGGCTTTTGACCGACGAGATATGCGCCGGGCATCTGTCGGGCTGTCAGGTAGTTCACCGTTTATCAGGAACTGGAGGTATGGACGTGTCTAGGTTTCTTCGACTGCCATGACCTGCATTAGGTTGACCATGGCAACTTCGGTATCCAGCTTTTCGGGTCCTTCATGACCTTCGGGTAGCGTATCCCCCGAGTGTTCTGCTTCTTCGGGTGATGCCTTGGGGAATTTTCGCTTGATGGATGGCACGCAGATCTGTTCGAGGAACACACCTGGTGGCACCTTTTCGCAAGTGGAGCCAATGTTGGCGAGTCTGTCGGCTTCCTCATTGCTTTCTCTTCCAACGCGCCGAAGTTCGCAGCCGTCGAATTCTCCTTCGAGTGCGTTGTAGAGCGCGCGGTACGCGATCATGTTTTCAGCGTGTGCGTCACACTCATTCATCGTCTGCTAGACGACGAGGTTGGAGTCACCATAGATGACCAGGCGTGTTGCGCCGCATATTTTTGCCATCCTCATGCCATGGATGAGGGCTTCGTATTCGGCTTCGTTGTTGGAGGCTCTGAATTTCATCCAAAGAACATACTTCATCTTGTCACCTTGCGGGGAGGTTAGTATGACTCCTGCCCCTGCTCCGGCTTCGCGCTTGGAGTCGTCGAAATGCATTGTCCAGGACTGCGACATGTCCGGGGTGTCTGGCAGCTGCAGCTCCATCCAGTGCACCAGGAAGTCCGGAAGGACTTGAGATTTGATTGCGTGTCGCTTCTCGTAGACGATGTCCAAGGGTGATAGTTCGATGCCCCACAGGGCAACCCGTCCTGCTGCTTCTGGATTGTTCAGGATGCTGTTCAGGGGTACCTCGTTGACGACCATCACCTGATGCTCCTGGAAGTAGTGGCTCAGCCGTCGAGCCGTCATGAACACGCCGTAGGCTAGCTTCTGGTAGTGCGGGTACCGCTGTTTTGTTGGTGTCAGTACCTCGCTGAGGTAGTAAATTGGGCGCTGGACCCCGTGGGTCTTGCCTTCTTCGGGTCATTCGACCACGAGTACGGTGCTGACCACCTGGTGTGTGGCTGCTATGTACAGCAACAGGGGCTCATGCTCCTTTGGCGTGACCAAAACGGGCGAGGTGGAGAGGAGCCACTTGAGGCTTTCGAATGCGTCGTTGGCTTCTGGTGTCCACTCGAACTTGTCTACCTTGCGCAGCAGCTGGTAGAATGGTAGGGCCTTCTCGCCCATACGGCTGATGAACCTGCTTAATGCCGCTACTCGTCCTGCGAGCTGCTGGACGCCCTTGAGGTTTTTCGGCTTCTCCATTGCCATGATGGCTCTGATTTTCTTCGGTTTCGCCTCAATCCCTCGTTGAGAGATGAAGTATCCGAGCAGCTGACCCGAGGGGACGCCGAAGGCGCACTTTTCCGGATTGAGCTTGATCCTGTAGCGATCAAGGTTGTCGAACGTCTCGTGGAGATCGTTGATAAGTGTCCTTTCTTCCTTGGTTTTTATTACTATGTCGTCGACATAGACTTGGACGTTGCGACCGATCTGGTCTTTGAGGCAGGCCTGCATGCATCGCTGGTACGTGGCACCCGCGTTCTTTAGCCCGAAGGGCATTGTGTTGTAGCAGAATACTGCGAACGGTGTGATGAACGCCGTTTTCTCTTGATCTTCGACCTTGAGTCGAATCTGGTTATAGCCTGAGTAGGCATCGAGGAAGGAGAGTTTCTCACAACCTGCAGTCGAATCGATGATCTGATCGATCCGAGGAAGAGGGAAGTGGTCCTTTGGGCAATGTTTGTTTAGTGACGTGAAGTCTACGCACATCCGCAGGATGTCCGTGTCCTTCTTCGGGACCATCACCATGTTTGCCAGCCACTCGCTTTCCTTGATTTCCCGGATGAAGTCTGCTGCAAGTAATCTGTTGATTTCTTTGCCGATAGCTTCGGCTCGTGGCTCCGACAGTCTTCGGATGGACTGCTTGACTGGCTTGGTGTCTGGAAAGACGTTGAGTGCTTGCTCGGCGAATTCCCTGGGAACTCCTGGCATGTCCGCAGGACACCAGGCGAAGATTTCTCAGCGCTCACGGAGGAATTCGACGAGCGCGCCTTCCTATGCGGTGCTGAGGTCGTTGGCGATCAGCGCCGTCTTAGAGGCATCCGTCGGATGGACCTGCACTTTCTTGGTGTTGACGGTGGAGTCGAAGGACATGTCAGGTGCGTTCTGCCTTGTGACTGGGGGTAGCCCATTGTCCGTCACCTCGCGGAGCCTTACAAGCTCGTCTTGCATGCCGAAAGACTGGGAGATTTTGTTGAAATCCCTGTCGCATTGGTCCGACCGGGTGAAGCTCCCGTGGACTGTGATGACGCCCCTTGGTCCTGGCATCTTGAGTAGTAGGTATGCGTAGTGTGGGACGGCCAGAAACCTTGCAAATGCTACACGCCCCAAGATGGCGTGGTATTGCGACGGCCAGTCCACCACTTCGAATTCTAGGCGCTCCTGCCGAAAGTTGTCCGGCTTCCCGAAGATGACGTCGAGCCCTATTTTTCCCAGGGGGAATATGCCCTTTCCTGGGACAATGCCGTGGAACGTTGTGTCTGATTGTTCCAGGCTGCATTGCGGGATCCGCATAGCTGCTAGAGTGCTTGCGAACATTAGGTTGATGCCGCTGCCGCCGTCCATGAAGACGCGACTCATCTCGAAGCCTCCGATCTGCGCCTCCAGCACCAGGGCAGCATGATCTGGCAAGGGTGATCCGCGCGAGTGAATGTGATGCAGGACTCCGATCCGCTGAGGTACTCAGGGATTGCAGGCGGAGTTTGCCACGGCCAAGTTGATTTGTCGGGTGATTTTCTTCTGCACCCTGTTGGTGGGGCGTCCCTTCTGGATCATATTTAGTGCTCCCTTTGGTGGGGGGTATCCGACCCCGGCATTGTTTTGCGCTGGTGCGACTGGTTGATTTGGGCCTCCAATAGGCGGTGGTGGAGGAGCTCCGTGTGCTATTTCACCTGGCGCAGGTGCGTTTCCGAACGCAGGAATTGGAGCTTGTTGCATCATCTGCACCATGCCTTCGCTAAGTTTCTGGAACTCTCGGCAGTCCTTGAGCATGTGACTGGCTTTCTTTTTGCCGTCCTGCTTGTCGATGTAGAAGTGGATGGTGCATGGACCCGAAAGTTTGTCGAATGCTGAGGGTCCATTGTCGCGGTCGCGGCGTTGCCACGACTGCGTTGGTCGTCCGTTGTTGCGAAAGTTTCCGCCGCGGTATCCTCCGTTGTTGCGGCTGTTGTCGTTACGGCGGTCGGCGTAGCCGGCTGCGACCATGTCGGGTCCGTCGCGGTCCTCGTAGACGCGATATCTCCTCTTGCTGCGGCGTTCACGTCTTCGGCCGTAGTCGTCCTCTTCATCTGATTGCGCTCGCTGGATGCAATCTTCGCCGTCTGCCCAGCTGTTGGCGATTTCCATGAGGTGGTCGAGTGTCTTGGGCTTTACACGCCCAAGTTCCTCCTTGAAGTCGTGGCGCTTGACGCCGTCCCTGAAGGCGTCAATGGCCCGCTCTTTGGAGATGTGTGCTGCGGAGTTCTTGGTTGTAGACCAGTGTAGTATGTACGAGCGAATAGATTCACCCGTTCTCTGAGTGCAGGCTCGCAATTCTTCGATTGAGGCGGGCCTCTTGCTGGTGCCTTTGAATTTTCGGATGAAGCTGTAAGCGAGCTCCTCCCAGCTTCAGATGGATCCTGATGATAGGCTGCTAAGCCAGACCCGCGCCGCGCCTGTCAGCTGCAGCTGAAGGCATTGCATGGCGGTTTCTTTGTTGCCTCCGTGAAGCTTGACGGATGACAGATGGTCGCTGAGCCAGGACTTTGGATCTTGCGTGCTGTTGAACTTCAGAGTATCCGAAGGAAGCTTGAAGTTGCGTGGCATCTGTGTTCGCCGAACGGATCTGCTGAAGCATCGAGCTCCGCAGAGTTCTCCTTCGTCTTCATCCATCTCAGATTCGGACGAGCATGCGCGTTTAGCGCGTGCTTTGTCGATCTTGCGCTGTGTAAGCTTGTCTCTGGCGTCGTAGTCGCGTTTATGGCGGTGCGAGCTCTTCTTCCTTCGAGGAAGATCGTGCTCTTCTTCCTCTTCGGATGAGGGGGTGGGGCTCCGGTCGCGCCTGGCCGGAGCTTTCTTCTTCGGCTCCGCAGGAGCGTCTTCGTGGAGCGCAGCTCCGATTAGTCCTAGTCCGGTAAGTGCGGACCTATGCATGGCCCTTTTCGGGTCCCCCTCCGGAGGTGGATGATCCGCGAGATACCCAGTGGCTGCCATGATCGCAGCTTGTGGCGTCTTCGGGATGATGTTGCCGTCGGCATCCATATCCATGAACGATGTGTGGAGAGTTCGGGTCACATCACGCCGCTCCTTGGGGTCCATGTTTTCCACCCGAGAGCGGTGCTTGTTTCCCTGGTTTCCGTTTGTGCTAGAGCCGGGTGCCATGGCGGAGAGCGCAACTCGTCGCGCGCTGGACTCGGAGGCTGCTTGCTTGCGTTTGTCGAGCGTCTCCTGCATCTTGACTTGTTTCTTGTGCTCCTCGATGAGGAGGTAGTGGTACGCCATCAGTAGGTCACGTGAGGCGTCTGCAGGTAAGACGATGTCGCCTGCGACGGCACGGCGCGCCTGGACCCATCCTTCTTTGCTAAGTTGGATGACGTGGCCGTTGTTTTCCCTGTTGGGTGGGGGGGACTGGCTTCTTCTGTTTTCGCCGTTTTCGCCGTTTTGGTTGGGCGGAGGGTTAGGTGTTTCTTCATCGGTTTGGATGACTGCGGCGCATAGATAGCGCTTGCAGATTGGTCGGCTACTGCCGCAGCTTTCGGATCCGGAACCGTAGGTCCCTTCATCCGAAGGTGGATCGCATAGATCGGAGTTGCAGCTGCTGCTGCTGTAGAACTCATCTGTCGATGGTAACGTGCGTAGCACGGGGTGTGGAGCCCACGAGGCGGGCCTGATTGACGGCACGGGCACCCACTCAGGGAGGCGGAGGTTGCCAGTTTGACCCACCTGGAAGCAGAAGCTCCCGAACAAAATTTCGAGTCCGTCGCCTACGGGCTCGAAATCCTTCATGGTGGCCGGCGAGTGGGCGGTGAAGTCGAAAGCGCCGAAGAGGAGGTGATTCTCCGTCGCCGCGGAGTTGTAGATCGATCGGGTCGGAACCGTCACGACCGCACAATCAGCAGCCCCAATTCCCACAGACGGCGCCAATTGACGAGGTTTAATCTCGTCAATGCCCATTGTTATGGACTTGGGTTTTGGAGAAGGTGGGGATGCTGGAGATCGTGGCACGGTTAACAGACAAGCAACCAGGGGACACGAGATTTACCCAGTTCAGGCCCCCGGAGGGAAAACCCTACTCCTGCTTGTCTGCTCTTTGATTACGGCGGAACCGAAGGTTACAGGGTGCGCAGATTCGATCTGGCGTGGATGCGTGTGCGAAAGTATGAGTCGAGAGATCTAGGGCGTGCCCTCCTGGCCTTTATATAGACTTAGGCAGGTCCCGGGCATAGTCCTAGTCAGTTACAAGTTCTAGGGTTTTACCCCTTTGAATTTCCTATCTACGCTAGTCTTTCTCTCCAAGGATCCGAAGGCGTCATGGGCCTTGTCCACCCGAAAATCTTCATGGGCCAGCGTATGTCTGCTGTGGGCCTTCCTTGGGCTAGACCAGGTATGCTGAGGTCACGTACCCGTTGGGTATAACCATGTCACCAACGTATAAGTGCAAGCATATACAACATAGATGACACAATGGTTCAAGTTTATTAAGGGCAAGAAAAATAAAGTGTGCCATCAAGTTTGTGAGAGCTTTAATCACTAAGTTTTCACATAACAAAAATACTTTTTAATTAGAAGGTTGATGAAAACAAGAATATACTTGGAATGGTGTAACACACCATACATAGGAATTTATAGTGGACACTTTGGAATAACTTGGTTTCTTGGGAGTTGGATGCATGAGTAGAGATTACTCATAAAAGTGGTGGCTAGCAAAACACTGGGAGCGACCAACTAAGAGAGCAATAATGGCCATAATCATGCAGAGCGACAAAACATTACTAATCAAAGCATAAAGTGGTACTACAAGTCAAGGACTAAATTATCATAGAGGCTATGGTGACTTGTTATAGTCATAACATGGTGTTAGCATGTGCCAAGTCAATCCAAACAAAGCATCAAAGGAGAATACCACAATACTATGCTTTTTTATGCTAAAACAAAGCATGATTCCTTCAAGGCACATTAAGCAATCCCAATTGTTTGGAACAAGTCATGCTACAGCAATAATCACTAAGCATAAAGTTTAAACAACATCTAGCATGACATGCTAAAGTCTAAGTCACAGTCAAAGCAAGCTCCTCTTGTACTAGTCAAGCAAGAACTTTCTACTCATGTCCAACACCAATCAACTTATTTGCAACAACACAACAAGAACGGGGGTCCAAACTAATTTATTCAAGCAAACTAAGAAAACTAAAACAAAAACTAAGACGCTCCAAGAACAACACAACAATGCATGAAACAATAAAAACGAAGTGTCTAAAAAGACCTAAGATTTTTATTGATGAAGAAGGGGATGCCTTGCGCATCCCCAAGCTTTGACGCTTGTACCTCTTGAATATTTCTTGGGGTGACACGGGGTGGAATCCCCAAGCTATAGCTTTTGTCCATTCTTCATCTCATTACATCATTCTTTCTCTACACCTGAAAATTTTCTTTCATACAAAACTTCACACAATCTGCATTAGCAACATTAGTTTATTCAAAAGATAATAGACCCTTGGGTTTTAGTTTTGGATCAGAAAAACTTTCACTAAAAACACAAGATACTGTATCAATTCCTACAAAAGCTCAATTTCCCAAAAAGAACCCAAAAAGGAATCAATAAGAAGCAAATGCAAATAATGGCAGAAATCTGTCAAAACAGACCAGCAGGTAGAAAATGGTTTTTTAGAAGACCTAATGTTGCTCAAATAAAAAAGTGTTGAACTGACGAAAGTTATCTAACATACTGGGGGATGTATTTAGAAAATATCAGCTAAATCCGACTTACAGAGATTTTACACGAATTTTTACGGTGGAGCACAAAAATCTGTTTTGGGACAGCAACTCCCCAAATCTAACTTCCCTCTCATTAGAGGTTATTCTTGGCACAAAAGGCAAATAAAAAGGATAATGAGAGGATTACAGAGGTAATAAATTCTAATACTCAAGAAAACTTTTGGGTTATCTCCCAATAAGTACTTTTGTTTAATGCCTTTAAGTTAGGCACAAGAAGCAAGAATCAAGTATTTTCAAATGAAGAAGCATTAACATCAAACCTTGCTCTCAAAAGAGGAGCAAAAATCAACTTCTCTATCCTCATAGGGAAGTGTTCAATACCTTTCTTGAATGGAAATTGATATTTAATGGTGCCTTCTTTCATATCAATGATGGCACCAACAGTTCTAAGAAAAGGTCTTCCCAAAGTAATAGGACAAGAAGCATTGTATTCAACATCCAAAACATAGAAATCAATAGGGACATAAGCATTATTAACCATAATAAGAACATCATTAACACTCCCCATGAGTTTCTTTTTAGCATTATCATTAAGTGGGACATCCAAATAACAATCTTCCAAAGGTGGTAAATCAAGCATTTCATAAATCTTTCTAGGAATAATAGAGACACTAGAACCAAGCTCACAAGAACCTTTGAGATCAAATTCATTCACTTGCATATTAATAATGCGATCCCAACTATCTTCTATTTTCCTAGGAATAGAGGCTTTGTGTTTTAGCTTCTCTTCCTTAACCTTAACAAGAGCATCTGTAATGTGTTTGGTAAAGGCAACATGCATATCACTAGCATCAGGACTTCTAGCAAGATTTTGCAAGAACATAATCACTTCATAAATATTGCAACCATCAAGATCAAAACCAAACTTAGCATCACTAGTAGTAGACTCATTGGGTTTAGGCATGGTGGTAGGAGGAATAGGGACTTCTTGTGGTTTGGTGGCATCCATATTGGTGGTTGTAATAGTGCACACACTATTGTTTCGAGCAATTTTAGCTTCTCTTTCCCACTTAGCATGTAGTTGGGCTAACAGTCTAACATTTTTATCAATAGTAACTTGTATGGCATGAGTAGCAGCAAAGGTACTTTCCAAAGTTTCAGGTTTAGCAGCCATTTTATTAATCAAAGAGGACTGTGCTTCAGAGAAAGAGGAAATATTTTTCTCAACATTCAAAAGCTTTTCCTCCACAGGTTGAAAGTGGTTTGTTTACTAATAAAGTCTTTGAGCATGACTTCAAGGTCAGAGGGATCACTCCTAGTATTGTTGTAGGAGTTTCCATAGGTATTGCCATTATTAGGAGGATAAGGCCTATAATTGTTGTTACTACCAAAATTATTCCTATATGCATCGTTGTTGAAATTATTTTTTCTAATGAAGTTCACATCAACTTTCTCCTCTTGAGCAACCAAAGAGGCTAAGGGCACATTATTAGGATCTACATGAGCTTTTTCATTAATAAGAATAGCCATGATAACATCAACATATCACTCAAAGAGGAGGTTTCTTCAATAGAATTTACATTCTTACCATGTGGAGATCTCTCAGTGTGCCATTCAGAATAGTTGACCATCATATTATCAAGGATCTTTGTTGCAGCCCCCAAGGTAATGGTCATAAAGGTACCTCCAGAAGCTGAATCCAATAGGTTTCTTGAAGAGAAGTTTAAACCTGCATAAAAAGTTTGGATAATCATCCAAGCAGTAAGTCCATGAGTGGGACAATTCTTAACCAAAGATTTCATTCTTTCCCAAGCTTGAGCAACATGTTCATTATCAAGTTGTTTAAATTTCATTATTTCACTTCTCATAGATATAATCTTAGCAGGAGGATAGTATTTTCCAATAAAAGCATCTTTGCACTTAATCCAAGAATCAATACTATTTATAGGCAAGGATAGCAACCATTATTTAGCTTTTCCTCTCAAGGAGAAAGGAAACAACTTGAGCTTAATAATATCTCCATCTACATCCTTATATTTTTGCATCTCACAAAGTTCAACAAATTTATTTAGGTGGGCAGCATCATCGTCAGAACTAGCACCATAAAATTGCTCTCTACTCACAAGATTCAACAAAGCAGGCTTAATTTCATAAAAGGTAGCATCAGGAGAAGGTGGAGCAATAGGTGTACTCAGGAAATCATTGTTGTTTGTGCTAGTGAAGTCACAAAACATGATGTTCTCAGCAGAGTTCATTTTGGCAAAAGTGGAGCAAGCCAACAGCAGCAGCAACTAGAGCAGGAACTAATTTTTTTGTGATTTTGATAAGAGAAACAAACCAAACTAAACTAATTTTTTTTGGAGTTTTTGATAAAAAGAGGCAAACAAAACTAAGCGAAAGAAAGTAAGCAAAACAAAAACAAAGTAAATAGAAAGGTTGCGAGGACTCCCCTTGTGAAGCCGTCCTTAGCCTCCCCGGCAACAGCGCTAGAAAAAGCTTGATGTTGGATCAGCTGATTGTTGAGCTTCATTGGGAGACACCAAGAGGAAGGTATGATGAGCACATCAGCAAGTTCTTCCCTCAGTAAGAAACAAAGGTTATCGAACCAGTAGTAGGAAGGAAACGACTCAAAGGTGTTGCAAGCAACTGGAAACCTGCACAACACAAACTCAAGACTTTGCCCCAACAAACAGTGAGGTTGTCAATCTCACCGGTTTGCTGAAAACAAAGGATTAACTGTATGGTAAGGTAATGGTGGTTTGTAGAAACTAAACAGTAACAGTGGAAGATGTATCAATGGTAAATATTGGACCGGGGTCCATAGTTCAATAGAGGTGTTCTCCTTAAGATAAACAAACATGGCATCCTGGGTAAACAAATTACAGCAGGGTAATTGACAGGACTGAGCAAGGCATAACAATGCAATACTATACATTCATGATCCTATGAGATTCGATTGAGCAATACAACAAGATACATAGACCGCCATCCAACTGCATCTATGACCAGTATTCCACCTTTAGGTTATCATCCGAACCCCCTATAGTATTAAGTTGCAAGCAACGGATAACTGCTTTAAGCAAAGTGTATAAGGTAAACAATCCACTTGTTCCATGAACAAGATACCGTTGTTTTCTCCCTAGTAGCAATAGCACATCTACAACCTTAGAGATTTCTGTCACTTTCCTTAGATTAAATAGAGGCATGAACCCACTATCGAGCATAAATACCCCCTCTTGGAGTCACTAGCATCTACTTGGACAAGATAGCTACTAGAAATGGAGAGCATGCAAGATCACAAACAACACAGACATGATAGAATCAATCAGACAAAACCATTAATCAATCTGACATAGTAATCTCAATATCCATCGGATCCCCGCAAACACAACATGCATGATTACAAATGGATGATATTGATCATGAACGGAGCTCACAAAATCTAAACATGGAAGCATAAAGGAGGAGATACAACCATCTAGCTGTTGGAGATATGCCCTAGAGGCAATAATAAATATAGTTATTATTATATCTTTGTGTTTATGATAAATGTTTACATTCATGCTATAATAGTATTAACAAGGAAACATTAATACTTGTGTGATTTGTAAACTTAATTTGAAGTCCCTAGTAAAGCCTCTATGTAATACTAGCTTGTTGGTTAATAGATGATTGTGGTTTCCCTATCATGAACATTGAGATGTTATTAACAACAAGATCATATCGTTAGGAGAATGATATGATGGACATACTCCTATAGATAAGCGTAGCATAAAGATCAAGTCATTTTAATAGTTCAATTGCTACATGCTTTCTGATACATAGTTATCTGATTCCTTCGACCATGAGATCATGCATATCACCTTTACCGGATGGATGCTTTGATGACATCAAACACCACACCGTAACTGGGTGGCTATAAAGGTGGCATTGAGTGTTCGGAAAGTATTGGTTGAAACACATGGATCAAGAGTGGGATTTGTCCATCCATATGACGGATAGATATACTCTGGGCCCTCTCGGTGAAATGTCATCCAATTAGCTTGCAAGCATGTGACTGGCTCACAAGGGATCACATATCACGGGAACGAGAAAAGAGTACTTATCAGTAACGAGGTTGAACTAGGTATGCAGAGATACCGACGATCATAACCTCGGATAAGTAACATATCGTGAGACAAAGGGAAATTGATATCATATGTAAGTGGTTCATTCGATCGCAAAGTAATCGTAGAAATATGTGGGAGCCATATGAATTTCCAAATTCCTCTATTGGTTATTGTTCGGAGAAGTGTCTCGATCATGTCCGCATAATTCACGAACCGTAGGGAGACACACTTAAGGATTCGACGTTGTTTGAGTAGTTATGGAATGATGAGAAAGAGACCGAATGTTGTTCGGAGTCCCGGATGGGATCCGGGATATCACGAGGAGATCCGGAATGGTCCGAAGAATAAGATTCATATAAGGAAAGTCCCGTTTCGGAGTTAGGGAATGGTTCCGGTGTTTTCATCGGGAATGTTCTAGAATGTTCCGGAATGTCCGGCACTCCGGAGGGGAAGGGTACATGAATGTGTTGTATCAAGTTGGTATGATTGCATCATGTACTAAGTGTTATCGCTGTTCCAAATAAAGGATTAATTCAAATCCTAGTTTGAAAAGTCAAATAGCTAAATTGAAAAGTCAAATAGCTAAATTTGGAAAGAGGAAAAGAGGGAGAAGGGGAAACCGAGTTGGGGAGGGAGTCCTTCCTCCCCAAGCCGGCGCACCACCCAAGCCGAGTTGGGGAGGGACTCCACTCCCTCCCCTTGGCCGCCGGCCCCCTCCACCTATATAAGGAGGGGCAGGGCTCCCTCCTAACACACACAAGTTCCTCGCCTCAAACCCTAGCAGCTCCTTCCCACCATAGCCGCCGCCCCCCTAGGGTTTTGCCCTAGCCGCCGACTTGGGGTGCCCCAAACCCTAGCCGCCGGCTCTAGCACCTCCTCCTTGGTGTGTCTAAAACCTAGATCGCCGAGGAGCTCTCTCATACTCCACCATACTCGCTCCGGCTTAAGGCGAAGCCCTGCGAGATCTCCCCTCTACTTCCGGTACCACGCCGTTGTGCTGCCGGAATCACGAGGAGAGTGCTACAACCTCCGCTGCCTGCTGGAACAAGGGAGAGGAAGGTCTTCGTCGAGTACCGAACGTGTGACCGACTGCGGGAGCGCTGCCGAAACGCAGCGCCGGAAGGATCGTCTACGCGATCTTGAGATCGGGAAGAGTACGACTACATCACCCACGAGAATCCGCTCTCGTTAAACACTTTGGAATCTTCGAGGGTGAGTTATTCCATCGACTCGTTGCTACAATCTAGTAGATAGATCTTGGCTTGTTTGTTTGTATGCTATAGAAATTTTTTGTTTTCCATGCTACGAAACCCTACAGTGGTATCAGAGCCGTGTCTATATGTAGATCTGTTGCACGAGTAGAACACAATGGTCATTATGGGCGTTGATGCTTTTATTGTCGATTGCTTCTTATGTACTTTGCATCTTGCGGGATGTTGGGATGAAGCGGCCCGGGCTAACCTTACATGACATCGTTCATGAGACTTGCTCCACGCTTGACATGCAACTTGTATTGCATAAGTGGCTTTGCGGGTGCCTGTTTCTCCTAGCATAGTTAAGATCCAATTTACAACGGGTGATTAACAATACTAGTATCAATGTTGTGGTTCTTGTTCATAAGTTAGAACGACACTTATTGAAAGCCCCAAACCACGTAAAACATGCAAAGAAAGTAGAGGCGTCTAACTTTGTTTTGCAGGGGTGTGCAGTGATGTGATATGGCCATGATTGTGATTATATTTGATGTATGCAATGTTCCTTATTGTAAGTTGGCAACCGGCAGGAGCCATATGGTTGTCTTTAATTTATGTTAAGACCCGCATGTCTATTCAAAGTAGTTGTAATAGTTGAAGCCGGTGGACGACAACCATGGAGAAGCGTCATTGACCTTGATGCAATGCCGGTGATGATGGAGATCATGTTCGTGCTAGAAGATGGAGATCGGAAGCACAAAGAAGAAAGGCCATATCATATCACATATTATGAATTGCATGTGATGTTAATCCTTTATGCATCTTGTATTGCTTAGTAGACGATGGTAGCATTATAAGATGATCCCTCATGCACATGAATTTCAAGTCATAAAGTGTTCACCCTTAGTTAGCACAGTTGCTAAAGCTTGTTGTTTCGAAGCACCACGTGATGATCGGGTGTGTTAGATTCCGCAAGTGTATACAACGTGAGCAAGCCAGATTTGCTCATGCGGAAACTAAGGTTTGATCTTGACGAGCCTATCATGTACAGACATGGTCTCGGAACACGGATCACCGAAAGGTAAAGCATGAATCATATAGTAGATATGATGAACATGTTGATTGTTCGCCATTGAAACTATATCAACTCTCGTGATGATCGGTGTTGATGTGGTGGATTTGGTTCGTGTGATAACTAAAACAATGTGAGGGATATTGTTTTGAGTGGGAGTTCACCTAGATTAATTTTAACATTAATTTGAACTCAATTTGTCATAAACTTAGTCTAAACTATTGCAAATATGTTGTAGATCAATGGCAGCCCCTACCATCAATTTTAATGCGTTCCTAGTGAAAGAAAAGTTGAAAAACAATGGAAGCAACTTCGCGGATTGGTTCCACAATTTGAGGATTGTCCTCACAGCTGGTAATTTGACCTATGTGCTGGATGCACCGCTGGGTGACCCACCTGCAGCTGATGCTTCCGATGAAGTAAAGAATGTTTACCTCACTCGGAAGACTCAGTACTCCACAGTTCAGTGTGCTATCTTGTATGGTTTAGAATCGGAGCTTCAGAAAAGGTTTGAGAATTCGGACCCATATGATATTGTCGAGGATCTCAAATTGATCTTTGAGACTCATGCGGCAATTGAAAGCTATGAGGCTTTTGAAAAGTTCTTTAACTGCAAGATGGAAGAGGGCAGCTCCGTCAGCGAGCATGTGCTTAAGATGTCTGGGCACGCAAACAAACTTCAAAGCTTGGGTATTGTGATTCCCAATACTTTGGGGATTTACCGTGTCCTCCAATCACTACCACCAAGTTACAAGAACTTTGTGATGAACTACAACATGCAGAACATGAACAAGACGTTGTCAGAACTCTTTGCCATGTTGAAGTCTGCAGAAGTGGAGATCAAGAAAGAGCACCAAGTGTTGTTGGTCAATAAGACCACCAAATTCAAGAAAGGCAAGTCTAAGCAGAAGGGACAACTCAAGAAGGGTGGTAAGAAAGTTACCACGCCGACGAAGAAGACCAAGGCTGGACCTAAGCCTGATACTGAGTGCTTTTACTGCAAGGGAGAAGGTCACTGGAAGCGGAATTGCCCAAAGTACTTGGCGGATTTGAAGAACGGCAACATCAAGAAGAAAGGTATATCTGATATACATGTTATTGATGTGTATCTCACTAGTACTCGTAGTAGTGCCTGTGTATTTGATACTGGTTCGGTTGCTCATATTTGTAACTCGAAACAGGTGCTGCAGAATAAATGGAAGCTAGCGAAGAACGAGGTGACGATACGCGTTGGAAACGGATCAAAGGTTGATGTGATCGCGGTCGGCACGCTACCCCTTCATCTACCATCGGGATTATTTTTATACTTAAATAATTGCTATTTGGTGCCTGCGTTAAGCATGAACATTATATCGGGATCTTGTTTATTGCGAGACGGTTACTTGTTTAAATCCGAGAATAATGGTTGTTCGATTTATATGAGTAATATGTTTTATGCACATGCACCTTTGATAGATGGTCTATTCTTATTGAATCTCGATAGTGGAAATACACATATTAATAACATTGAGGCTAAACGTTTGAAATCGAGCGATAACTCGACCTATATGTGGCACTGTCGTCTTGGTCACATTAGAGTGAAGCGTATGAAGAAACTCCATTCCGATGGACTTCTTGAATCACTTGATTTCGAATCACTTGAAAGATGCGAAGCATATCTGATGGGTAAAATGACTAAGACTCCATTTTTTGGTATGATGGAGCGAGCTACGGACTTGTTGGAAATCATACATACCGATGTGTGTGGTCCAATGAGTGTAGCATCGCGCGGTGGTTATCGTTATGTTCTTACCTTCACGGATGACTTGAGTAGATATGGGTATATCTATTTCATGAAACATAAGTCCGAAACTTTCGAGAAGTTTAAGGAATTTCAAAGTGAGGTAGAGAATCAACGTAACAAGAAGATTAAATTTCTACGTTCTGATCGTGGAGGTGAATATCTAAGTTACGAGTTTGGCGAGCATTTAAAGAAATGCGGAATACTTTCACAGTTGACACCGCCGGGAACACCACAGCGTAATGGTGTGTCCGAACGTCGTAATCAAACTCTCTTAGATATGGTTCGTTCTATGATGTCACTTACAGATTTACCGCTATCATTTTGGGGTTATGCATTAGAAATAGCCGCATTCACTTTAAATAGGGCACCATCTAAATCCATTGAAACGACACCGTATGAATTATGGTTTGGGAAGAAACCTAGATTGTCGTTCCTTAAAGTTTGGGGGTGCGAAGCCTATGTAAAGAAGTTATAGCCGGACAAGCTTGAACCCAAAGCGGAAAAATGTGTCTTCATAGGATACCCGAAGGAAACTATTGGGTATACCTTCTATCATAGATCCGAGGGCAAAATCTTCGTTGCCAAGAATGGATCCTTTCTAGAGAAGGAATTTCTCTCGAAAGAAGTGACTGGAAGGAAAGTAGAACTCGACGAGGTTGTCGAACCTTCTCTCGAAATTGCGAGTAGCGCAGCACCGGAAGAAGTTCATGTGGTGCCTGCACCAATAAGAGAGGAAGCTAATGATGATGATCATGAAACTTCGGTTGAAGTTGCTACAGAGCCTCGCAGGTCAACGAGAACTCGTACCACTCTAGATTGGTATGATCCCGTTATGAGTGTCATGTTGGTGGACAACACCGATGACCCTGAGACATATGAGGAAGCGATGATGAGCCCAGATTCCAATAAATGGCAAGAAGCCATGAAATACGAGATTGGATCCATGTACGAAAACCAAGTATGGACTTTGGTGGACTTACCGGATGGCCGAAAGGCTGTCGAGAACAAATGGATCTTCAAGAAGAAAACAGATGTTGATGGTAATGTTACTGTCTATAAAGCTCGACTTGTCGCAAAAGGGTTTCGACAAATTCAAGGAGTTGACTATGATGAGACTTTCTCACCAGTAGCGAAGCTAAAGTCTGTGAGGATTATGTTAGCAATCGCTGCATATTACGGTTATGAGATATGGCAGATGGATGTCAAAACAGCATTCCTCAATGGAGACATTGATGAAGAGTTGTATATGATGCAACCCAAAGGTTTTGTCGATCCTAAAGATGCTAACAAGGTATGCAAACTTCAACGGTCCATCTATGGATTGAAGCAAGCATCCCGAAGTTGGAATCAACGTTTTGATAAGGTGATCAAAAGTTTTGGTTTTATACAAACTTATGGAGAAGCTTGTATTTACAAGAAAGTGAGTGGGAGCTCTGTAGCATTCTTAATATTATATGTGGATGACATATTATTGACTGGGAATGATGTAGACCTTCTTAATAGTGTCAAAGAATATTTGAATAATAGTTTTTCAATGAAGGATCTTGGCGAAGCAGCTTACATATTAGGCATAAAGATTTATAGAGATAGATCGAAACGCCAAATGTCATTGTCACAGAGTACATATTTGGACAAAGTTCTAAAGAGGTTTGGAATGGAAGATAGCAAGAAAGGGTTCTTGCACATGTTGCCCAATACGACCTTGAGTAAAATTCAAAGTCCGACATCGGCAGAAGATAGAGAAAGGATGAGTAAGACTCCCTATGCCTCAGCCATAGGATCTCTAATGTATGCCATGCTATGTACTAGACCCGACATTGCATATGCTGTTAGTTTAACTAGCAGATATCAAAGTGATCCAGGAGTGGATCATTGGACAGCGGTCAAAAACATCCTTAAGTACTTGAGAAGAACTAAGGATATGGTTCTTTCTTATGGAGGTGATGAACATCTCGTTGTTAATGGTTACACCGATGCTAGTTGGAACACCGATCCGGATGATTCTAAATCACAATCTAGATACGTATTTATTTTGAATGGTGCAGCAGTTAGCTGGAGGAGTGCAAAGCAAAGCGTTGTGGCGAGATCTTCAACTGAATCGGAATACATGGCTGCTTCGAAGGCTTCACAAGAAGCGATATGGATGAAAGAGTTCATTGCAGAGCTGGGTGTGGTTCCTAGTGCGCTGGACCCAATGTCTATCTACTGTGATAACATGGGCGCCATAGCCAATGCGCAAGAACCAAGGTCACACAAGAAGCTGAAGCATATCAAGCTACGCTTTCACGCTATTTGAGAACATATCCAAGATGGGGATATAAAGATTTGCAAAGTACACACAGATCTGAATGTGGCGGATCCGTTGACTAAACCTCTCCCGAGGGCAAAACATGACCAGCACCAAACTGCCATGGGTGTTCGGTATATTACCATGTAATCTAGATTAGATGACTCTAGTGCAAGTGGGAGACTGTTGGAGATATGCCCTAGAGGCAATAATAAATATAGTTATTATTATATCTTTGTGTTTATGATAAATGTTTACATTCATGCTATAATAGTATTAACAAGGAAACATTAATACTTGTGTGATTTGTAAACTTAATTTGAAGTCCCTAGTAAAGCCTCTATGTAATACTAGCTTGTTGGTTAATAGATGATTGTGGTTTCCCTATCATGAACATTGAGATGTTATTAACAACAAGATCATATCGTTAGGAGAATGATATGATGGACATACTCCTATAGATAAGCGTAGCATAAAGATCAAGTCATTTTAATAGTTCAATTGCTACATGCTTTCTGATACATAGTTATCTGATTCCTTCGACCATGAGATCATGCATATCACCTTTACCGGATGGATGCTTTGATGACATCAAACACCACACCGTAACTGGGTGGCTATAAAGGTGGCATTGAGTGTTCGGAAAGTATTGGTTGAAACACATGGATCAAGAGTGGGATTTGTCCATCCATATGACGGATAGATATACTCTGGGCCCTCTCGGTGAAATGTCATCCAATTAGCTTGCAAGCATGTGACTGGCTCACAAGGGATCACATATCACGGGAACGAGAAAAGAGTACTTATCAGTAACGAGGTTGAACTAGGTATGCAGAGATACCGACGATCATAACCTCGGATAAGTAACATATCGTGAGACAAAGGGAAATTGATATCATATGTAAGTGGTTCATTCGATCGCAAAGTAATCGTAGAAATATGTGGGAGCCATATGAATTTCCAGATTCCTCTATTGGTTATTGTTCGGAGAAGTGTCTCGATCATGTCCGCATAATTCACGAACCGTAGGGAGACACACTTAAGGATTCGACGTTGTTTGAGTAGTTCTGGAATGATGAGAAAGAGACCGAATGTTGTTCGGAGTCCCGGATGGGATCCGGTATATCACGAGGAGATCCGGAATGGTCCGGAGAATAAGATTCATATAAGGAAAGTCCCGTTTCGGAGTTGGGGAATGGTTCCGGTGTTTTCATCGGGAATGTTCTAGAATGTTCCGGAATGTCCGGCACTCCGGAGGGGAAGGGTACATGAATGTGTTGTATCAAGTTGGTATGATTGCATCATGTACTAAGTGTTATCTCTGTTCCAAATAAAGGATTAATTCAAATCCTAGTTTGAAAAGTCAAATAGCTAAATTGAAAAGTCAAATAGCTAAATTTGGAAAGAGGAAAAGAGGGAGAAGGGGAAACCGAGTTGGGGAGGGAGTCCTTCCTCCCCAAGCCGGCGCACCACCCAAGCCGAGTTGGGGAGGGACTCCACTCCCTCCCCTTGGCCGCCGGCCCCCTCCACCTATATAAGGAGGGGCAGGGCTCCCTCCTAACACACACAAGTTCCTCGCCTCAAACCCTAGCAGCTGCTGCCCACCGTAGCCGCCGCCGCCCCCCTAGGGTTTTGCCCTAGCCGCCGACTTGGGGTGCCCCAAACCCTAGCCGCCGGCTCTAGCACCTCCTCCTTGGTGTGTCTAAAACCTAGATCGCCGAGGAGCTCTCTCATACTCCACCATACTCGCTCCGGCTTAAGGCGAAGCCCTGCGAGATCTCCCCTCTACTTCCGGTACAACGCCGTTGTGCTGCCGGAATCGCGAGGAGAGTGCTACAACCTCCGCTGCCTGCTGGAACAAGGGAGAGGAAGGTCTTCGTCGAGTACCGAACGTGTGACCGACTGCGGGAGCGCTGCCGGAACGCAGCGCCGGAAGGATCGTCTACACGATCTTGAGATCGGGAAGAGTACGACTACATCACCCACGAGAATCCGCTCTCGTTAAACACTTTGGAATCTTCGAGGGTGAGTTATTCCATCGACTCGTTGCTACAATCTAGTAGATAGATCTTGGCTTGTTTGTTTGTATGCGATAGAAATTTTTTGTTTTCCATGCTACGAAACCCTACACTAGCTACTACATGGACCCGTAGTCCAAGGTGTAACTACTCACGCTTCATACTGGAGGCTGGCATGATGAAGAAGAAGGCCTCCGAGATGATCTCCCCTCTGACAGGGTTCCGGGAAGAGCTTCAGATCCCTCCCAATCTAGGGACGATGGTGGCGGTGGCTACGGACTGTTTCGTGGAAGATTGATCGGGTACTTAGGCTTTTGGTATCAGGGGTATTTATTGGCGAAGAGGTGAGGCAGGAGGGCACGCAGGGCGGCTGCACCCCTCAGGCGCGGGCCCACCTATGCCGCGCGGACAGGGGGGCCCTCGTGGCTCTCCTCCGTCTCGTACTCTGGCTTCGTGTTCCCCACGATAAAATATTTACTTTGGCTTTTGTCCCGTCCAATTCCGAGAATATTGATTTTCTTCCTTTTCTGGAACCAAAAACAGAAGAAAACAGGCAACTGGCACTATGGCATCTTGCTAATAGGTTAGTACCAGAAAACATATAAAAACACCTCAAAGTGTAGGCAAAGCAAAGCAAAGTAGATACTAAACAAGAATGGAACATAAAAAATTATAGATACGTTTCCGACGTATCATCTATGTCTCTCTTGTTCTTCCTAGGTGGTCATATTTGTAATTCCTAGGTGGTGGATCTTTATTCTATGATTTGATATATGAGATTGGAACCTATCATGTGTAAGATGTATTGATACATGTATATCATGTACCCCGTTCTTAAGTACTTGTTCTGATCCAACTTGTATGCAAGAGCATGTGTTGGGAGAAGTGTCTATTAGATGGAGTACCATGGTGGTAGTGATAGTGATAGAATAGTGACAAAAAATTCAATATCTACTATGTTTTTTACCTTTCTTTTGCTACCTCACTAGGAATAAAGTGAATCCATGTGCTATAATTATCTTGTGACAGTTAGATAATATTTTTGGTCAAGGTAGCATATTTGTGATTCAAACATCATGGCAAAATACCTAAGGTTATGCTGTTTTGATTCTTAATTCAAGATTGCTTGGTGTTTTCACTTTCTTGAGAAGTATAAGAGAGATGTTGCATCATCTCTATGATAGGAAGTGATGCCCATATGAATGATTATCAAACACATGTAGAAGTTTCACCAATATTATGTCTCTGATGAATTGTCTGTGTCCATTCAAGTCCAAAAAGAGAGTAGACAAGTGAACCATGAATCCTGGTCCTATTTAAACCATTCAAAACACCTTTCCAACACCACTATTACATTATATATTTTCTCTTATTTATTATTTCTAAAATACAAAAATACTATCTTTTATTGATGTTGTCTTGTTTGCCTAGTTTTTATTTGTTTACTTTACTTTATTTATTATTGTTATTTCTTATTACTAATACGAAACCTTGTGCTTGACAACCAAACAGTGGACTTGGGAACACAAGACAAATCTTTTCTTGTAGGTTTCTTGAAGAGGAAACGAAGAATAGATCTCTAATCCAATTCCCCGAGAGTTCGATATAAACCCTCGAGTCATCCTTGTGGGGAAAAGATGCTTGCTACAACACTCTGCACTTGGAGTCCCAACGAATTGGTACACGGAGTTGTTGTCATCAATAACATTTTCTAGCACCGTTGTCGGGGAGTTACAAGAGAGATTTTCAAAGTGGGTGGTTCCTGGATGATTCACATGGAAATTTCTAGTACATTTTCTGGCGCTGTCAACACCAACTTTGTGCAAACACCTAAGCTTGGGGACGTTGCAGAACTGTGAGTTTTTCTTTCTCCTTTAAATTTTCAAAGTAATTTTCCATGTTCTTATTTTTTTGTATTTTCTTTAGTTTTGTTTTAAAACACAAAAACACATCAAAATTAGTATCAACTTTGTCTTTGTTCTGAAAAACATAAGATTCATAAAATCCCTACCTTGTAATATGTCAGCCTCGAAGAAAGAATCTATTGTTATTGAAATATACAATTTTAATCAATATCCAGAAAAAACTTTGATGGAATCATGGTTTAGAATATTATATATAAAGGAAATATGCCCTAGACAACACACCCAAGCTATGATACACAGAATATTTTACAGTGGGCTAAACCCTTAGGGAAAATGTTTTCTAGACTCTTTAACTAATGGTAGATTTGTCACCGGAAACCCAGTTCAAGCTAATAATGTCATGAAAAAATTATTTGCGAAATGTAGAAAAACTAAGAAAGAACTTGAAGTTTAGCAATTAAGAGGATCTTTGGAAGAAACCATATTTAGTCTACAAAATTCCATTAAGTAGATGCCCAACAAGAACGACGTAAACCATACTTTCCTTCATATAAAAACTAAACTTAAGACCTTCCCTAATAGTCTTAATGCCCTTGTTAGAAAAATATTGAGTATCATGTTGATAGCTCCAAGTATTGACAATTTTTATTGATGATTTTCCAGTAGTTTTCACCAGGTTTCGTTGGTATTTATGTTTCAACTAATGTAAATATCGCAAGTTAGCGAAACCTTGTTTTCTTATATTGTTTTTTAGGTATTGAATACTTATGGAAGATCTGAGAGAATTTGTGGGCTAATTACACCTAAATGATAAAATTCCTAATTGACGGACCTTTTATTCAAGGCGTCCAGAGCCCAAAACGACCACTGGTACGGTCGGAGGCCGCCCGTATGACCTTCCTTTTCCTCTATTATATCCATACAAGAAACTTTTGTGAATAGGGAGACGCAGAAATACGAACACAGCCGCCGCAAACAGTCCCAAAAGAGAGGATATCAGATCTGAAGAAGGAGAAGAACACCAACTCATCCTTCGATGATCCCTAACCTCTCAATCATCCACTCCACCATCATTTCCACTTGTATTGAGAGAGAGATTCACACTATAATATTAGGTTTTTAACCTTTGATATATTTTGGTTTGTACTTGAATTGATCTCCAACGGTATTGTGGCTTGCTATGGTAAAGTTAAGATGATTTCCATTTGCAATATTATTATGCCTTTGATCTATCTTTCTCTCATGTTTGAGTAAATCCCCATAAGCGTGGGAGATATAGAGGATTCGTGAGATGTGTTGTGCCTCCTTTACTTTCATATATTTGTGATTGTTGTCGTGATTATTATATTATGAGAAAGACTATCTATGTTTGCCTAATGCTTGTTGTCCAATTTAAGGGCCCGGATAACATGATCCTGAGATCTCATAGGTATGAACTTGTTGACTAGCGAATCGGCGACCTCCCGAGTGACACGACCGACATCAAAGAGGAGCTAGTATTACTTGAGGATAACAAGGAGACACCAAGTTTAAAACCTTGATCTGGTCAAAAGACCTTAATTAATGTGCTGACCATTACTATGGTAATAGACAGATGAATAATTGGGATTAGGAAAATCTACCAAGAGGACTCCTGGTCTGTATATTGGTTGCTTGCCTACTCACATATGAATAAAAGTATCACAATCACTTATTCCAATTTATCCACCTGGCACATTCACTATTACATGAATTGTTTCTCTTCACACCTAACTTCTCATCAGCAGGAATCCCGAACAATCTCTTTACTTTTTCTTTTATGTTATTTTCTTTCAGTACCATTCATTACTCAAATATATTCTCTAATTTACTCATCCACCTCCACTCTTAACACTTGTAGTTGAAAGGATCGTATGGGCACCTAGAGGGGGGGTGAATAGGTGCTACTTCAATTTTTCTTATTTTTCAAATTAAGGTTTGATAATAAGGTAAATTCTCTAGATAATGCAACTACGGTGAATTTACCTATATGACAATTATGCAACGACTACCACAACACAAAGTAGTAGCAAGTAAGTAAGGTGCGGTAAAGGATAGAAGTAACCAAAAAGTGGACGTGGAGACACAAGGATTTGTTTCCCGTAGTTCCTTCCTTTGGAGGGGAAGTACGTCTACGTTTGGAGAGGGGGTGGTTTCAAACCACCAACGCCACGAGAGGCCTCCCTTGTTCTCCGATGAATCTCACCCCAACGGGATCGATTCACCTTCCACTATATCGACAACCTTCAAGGTGGAAGCCGGCACCGTTACAGTTTGGGGCACACATCCACAACTTAATCGGAGGCTCCCAAATAGAAGCAAGCTGTCAAAGCAATCAAAGACAAGCTTCTAAGAACCAAAACAAGAACTAGGGTTTCCAAGAAAACACTAGAGCAAAGGGGCCCTCAATGAAATGAGGGGGAAATGAAGATCTCTTTTGGTGAAGTAGTAGATCGGGGCCTCCTCCTTCGAATCCCCAAAGATCAAGGACTTTGGGTGGTTGAATGAGGATATCTTGGGAATTGGGTGGCTCCAATGGACTCCAATGGTGGTCTTTGACTTTAATGAGCTGAGCAGCTTGTCCCAAGGTAGGTGGAGGGGTATTTATACCCCTCCACGAAATATGGCCGTTGGAGTCATTAATGCACCGGTAGTACCGGTCCTCAAGCGGTAGTACCGCTTGCAAGCGGTACAACCGGTCAAGTACCGGACCAGGTACCGGAGATGCTTCAGTTCGTCTAGCCTTCTTAAGATTTGGGCGGTATCGCCCTTGCGGTACTACCCCCAAGCGGTAGTACCGGTCGTATGACGCGGTACTACCGGTCTGGGCGGTAGTACCGGTCCCAAGTACCGCTTGGTACTGACCAAAACGGAGAGGAGTGGATGTTCTTCAGAACGGCCCGGTACTTCCGAGCGGTACGACCGTGTCAAGCGGTAGTACCGCTTGTCTCAAGCGGTACTACCGGTTGGACTGGTAGTGCCGCTCCGTGGTCCCTGGTGGTACTGACTAGCACACACCCTTATCAGTTTTGGACGGTGCCAACCGGTACTGGAACCGATAGTACCGGTGTCAAGCGGTAGTACCGGTCGTAGTTCCGGTAGTACCAGTTGGCACAATGGTTTTTCGCAAAGGGAATTGATATGCCAATATTTGTGCCACCCCTTATCAAACCTGTGATACACTTAGCACATAGTTAAACCGATAAGTGTGTTGTTATCAAACATCAAAATCAGAGGGATAGGAAAATGCTCTTTCAATCTCCCCCTTTTTGGTGTTTGATGACAATACACTTTTGCAAGATAATTTTAATAGAAAAACATATGGAATTTGTAAAATAGAGACGGGGCTCCCCCTAGATGCGTAGAGACAAACCTCCCCCTCTATTTTACAAACCCAACATGGGTGCATAAATATTGATAATAGCATGTGAAATCATACCTTTGCATAATAACATGTGATGAGAAATATATAGACAATAGATAACGCATATCATCACAAGATGGACATCACAAGATGTATCCAATGAAATAGACCACTTAGTCTCACACATAAAAACATATTCGCATACATAACTAGAGGGAAATCAAAGTTCACAAGCAATAAAAGGATCAAGATAAGAACGAGCTTGTGACTTCCCATGCAACACCCGTGCCTAAAGTGCAACTTCTCCCCCTTTGGCATCAAGACGCCAAAAAGGGACAAGTGCAAGACTAACGTCCCGATAGTCAATCCTCCTCCTCCTCCTCATCCTCAAGGTCCTCCTCATCCTCGTATGGGGTGGGGCGCGGTGCGAGGAAGAGACATCATCGTCCCAACGGCTGTGCTGAGAGATCCACTAATCTTCTGGAGTGATGTTGTTCTCGGACCCCTCGGAGACGGTCAAACCCTGAGCAGCCATCATTTCCTTCTGCCGAGCACTGGCTTTCTTGGCATACACATGCGCCTCATACATGCGCTTCTGGTTGTCAACCTAGAAGCAGAAGATCTTCTTGAGCTTGACCTCCATCCTTTTGGCCCAAGAGGGCTTAACATGCATGCGACGAGAGACAACATAGCCAGTGTCATGTCCACTGTCAGCATCCTCAGAGTCATCCTCATCCTCCTCATCCGCTACAACGCGAGGTTTAGCATGTGTCTTGATCTTGAGTGCCTTTGGCCTGTGCACAATGAGAGAGAGAGTGGAGAGTGTCCTAGCAATGACGGGGCATTTGGACACAATGAGGGCCATAATATAAGGAGCAAATGATGGAACCCTCCGAGAGTGTGCAGCAACAACCATCTCATTCCATATGAAGTCTGACACATCAAGAGGAGTGCCAGAGTCTCGGTTGAGGAAGGTGTTGAACAACAAGTCAACAGAGAAACCATGTATCTCATCCTTGTTGCCCGCACGAGGAGCAACAGTCTCACGAAAAATGCGATGGAGAATGTCATATGTGGGGAGAAGATCCTTGATCTTGCCAGCAATCCCACGGCCCCAGATATACAGAGGTGTAAGGACATCCTTCTTGGAGGGGTGATCCCGCATGTGACAGCGAAAACCACAAGGAACGTCCCAGTCGCGATCTTCATACCCCAATATTGCAGAAAACTCCGCAAGTGTAGCTTCCTTGACAGCACCTTGAGTCATCCAGGTAATCTTCCTAGTTCGGCCAGTGTGGAAATGTGCAGTGGCATAAAACTGACAAATAAGGAGGGGATCATAGTCATATTTGAACTCCATAATGGGGAACAAGACAAGGTGAGAGCAGATTTCCTTAGCTTCAGCAAAGTAATCAAGATTCTTGTCAATGTGCCCCATGTCAATCCACTGCTGAGGCACCACCATCTGGATATTGGTCAAAAGGACCTCATGATAAACACGCTCTTGGAAATCATCATAGAAAAGACTGTCTTCCCTGGCCTCGCTCCGGTTGCGAGAGTCTGCATTTTCAATCCGGAGAGCCCTAAACTCTGACTCAGAGATGTCTGACAGTTTCCTTGGCCCAGATGGCCCTGAGCTGAGACTTTTGGTACGCCCAGTGGAAGGGGGGCGAGAGGGAGGGGCGCTGCCATGCCCAGCAGAGCGCTTGGTAACCCCTTCACGACCCCCACGACCACCTCGAGTGGCAGGCAACTTGGAACGGTGTCTTGGCTGTAGCATAACCTCTTCCCCAGACTCCGTGTCTTCCTAAACAATCTCACGGCTTGTCTTGGAACGCTTGCACGCACCCCGAGAACCACCTGCATCTGTGAAAGCACGAGGGAGGATAGCAAGGGGGTAAGGGCACAAGAATCAAGGAGCAAAACGAGAGAATCGAATATGAAGCAGAAAAATGCGGCCAGTTTGGGCCGATACTACCGGACCTGACGACCGGTAGTACCGCTTGCAAGCGGTAGTACCAGAAAAAGTTTCGGTACTACCGGTTGAGCGGCACAAGTTCATCAGATCTGATGGAAACGGACCAAATTGACGGCATTAAACTGTAAATAGATGATTCTACTCGGTAACAAGGGAAGCATATGGCAGTACAACCTTTCAATATGTCAATTTCTCCACAAATCTAAGCCAAAACCTAGATCTAAGGAGAAAATCAAACGGAGAGAGAGAAAGGGCGGTTGTACTGGGATCCATGGAAGTGGAAAGAGGTGGGAGCCCGCCAAGAGGCTGAATCCAAGGGGAATCCGGGGAGAGGAGGGCGCGGCAGGGCTCCGGCGGCGGCGCGGGTATGAATGGAGGGCGTGGGGATGAATGAGGAACTGAGGGGTGCCTCCCCACGCGCGTCCAATATATACCTGGAAAACACCGACTGGTAGTACCGGTGACCGGTAGTACCGGACATGTGGGAAGTAGTATCGTTCCTGGAGCAGTTCTTCCAGGAGACGACCTGAGAACTTGCCAGGTCCGTTAGTACCGCTCCCACATCCGGTAGTACCGGTCCCATCTGATTCCAAATGCCAGGAAACAAAGGTGATTCTTGTGCAGATAGAGAGAGGGTTTTTGTGAGGGAGTAAGGAGGCTTGGGTTAAGACAAGTGAGCTGGGAAGCACATGCACTCTAAAAATGGAGAAAAATGAAGTTCAAAACCAAACTAGAGTGCATGATACTAAGAGCGATGAAGGCAATTCACAAGATGACAATCATGAGTACAAATCAAATCAAAAATTACAAACACGAGTATGCACATCCACCTCTCGATTGAGAGGGGGCGGTGGCCTAGGCCACCATATTTGAGTATACTCGGCTTGGCACCACGAAGATATATCTTGGGTCCATTACCGAAACTCATCATTGAGCTCACATATCACAAAATGATATTAAGAGGAATGATTTTGTTTACTTTGCGCATAATGGGGGGAGGGATAGTCCAATCAATTAGGACCGCACTCCCCCTATGTCCATGCCTACACATAAACCAAATATGGGTCGAGTATTAGGTGAGAGTGCAAGATAATCAAGTCAAGATCCTTGAATCTACGATATTTAGTTCATTCCTCAAGTAGCAAAACCTTGCTTCATCAAGTGGCTTCATGAAGATATCGGCAAGTTGATCTTTGGTAGAAACATAGGATAGATCAATATCACCTCGAGCAACATGATCTCTAATGAAGTGATGACAAATCTCAATATTCTTTGTCCTTGTGTGATCCACCGGGTTATATGCAATTTTGATGGCACTTTCATTGTCACATAGAAGAGGCACTTTGTCACAATGGACACCGTATTCCTTTAAAGTTTGCCTCATCCATAGCAATTGAGTGCAAGCACTAGCGGCAGCAACATACTCGGCTTCGGCAGTTGAGAGAGATATACAATTTTGCTTCTTAGAAGACCAACATACCAAGGACCTACCAAGGAATTGGCAAGCCCCGGATGTAGATTTTCTATCATCCTTGTCCCCCGCCCAATCTGAATCTGTGTATCCACAAAGAGGAAATGTTGATCCTTGAGGATACCAAAGACCATAAAATGGGGTATGAACTAAATATCGAAAGATTCTCTTGACCGCCATTAAATGGCTTTCTTTAGGAGCCGCTTGATATCTTGCACACACACCTACACTCAACACAATATCGGGTCTAGATGCACAAAGGTAAAGCAAAGAACCAATCATAGACCGGTATACCTTTTGATCCACATCTTTACCATTTGGATTTTGTTCTAGATGAGTCTTTGTAGCCATGGGAGTAGGAGCTCCATTCAAATCTTGCATTTTGAATCTCTTGAGCATATCTTGAGTATACTTGGCTTGGTTGAAGAATGTTCCTCCTCTAACTTGCTTGATCTCAAAGCCAAGAAATACTTTCAACTCCCCCATCAAAGACATCCAGAACCTACTAGTCATAAGCTTTGAGAATTCATCATTAAAAGCTTTGTTAGATGATCCAAAGATAATATCATCAACATATATTTGGCATACAAAAAGCTCCCCATTGACCCTCTTAGTAAAAAGAGTGGGATCGATTTTCCCAACCTCAAAGCCACGGTCAAACAATAACTCTCTAAGGTGCTCATACCACGTGCGTGGGGCTTGCTTGATCCCATAGAGCGCATTATCAAGTTTGTAGACATGGTTTGGGAAGTCGGGGTCCTCAAATCCCGGGGGTTGCTTAACATATACCAATTCATTTAAAGGACCATAAGGGAATGCACTTTCTACATCCATTTGTTGCAACTTAAAGTTATGATGTGCCGCATAAGCAAGAAGGATATGAATGGACTCAAGGCGAGCCACGGGTGCATAAGTCTCTCCATAATCAATGCCTTCAATTTGAGAATACCCTTGTGCAACCCATCTAGCCTTGTTCCTTACTATAATTCCATGCTCATCTTGCTTGTTCTTGAATATCCACTTTGTTCCAATAACATTGCGGCAATCCTTTGGCTTCTCAACTAACTTCCACACTTTGTTTCTCTCAAAGTTGTTGAGCTCTTTGTGCATAGCTTCTAACCAATCCGAATCTTCAAGAGCTTCCCACACTTTCTTTGGTTCAATCATGGAGATGTGTGCTTGGTTTTCACTGAACCTCTTCAATTGTGCTCTTGTGGAAATACCTTTCCTTAGATCTCCAACAACATTTTGGAGGGTGTGGTCTATTATTTCCAACATTCTTTCCTTTCTAGATTCGCGACGAGCGTGGATCTCCGCATTGTTTCTTGGAGGACCCTCTTCATCATTTTGATCCTCGTCTTGACCATCATCTTGACCTTGATCATTATTAGAATCATCCTCTACATCGGGAGGCAAGGATTAACCTTCGTCTTGATCAAGTGCTCTTCTAGCATCAATTTGAGCTTGTCTCAAAACAGTTTGGATGGATCTTCCTTGACAAATTGACTTGGCACCACTTGACAACCCATCGAATGGACCAAGCTCCCTTTGACTAGAGTTCACACATTGATCACTATGTTGAGGGTCCACATCTTGTCTTTGGCTTGAGTCAATGTCCTCTTCGGTGGATGGAGCATGTTGAGGTTGTGAAGATGAGGGCTCCACCCGAGTGGAGCATAGTTCTTCTCGATCCGCCATAAGGGGTTCCTCAACAGGGCGGATATATCCCACACCCATTCTTCCTATGGCATCCTGAGGCATTTCATCATCTGCATCACAAGCATCAACACGCCCCCCTTGGGGACCATCATATTCTTCGAAGTTCACACTAAAAGATTCTATGACGGCTCCGGAGAGCTTGTCATAGATTCTATAAGTGTGAGATTTGAGACCATAGCCAACAAAAATACCCTCTAATGATTTAGACTCGAATTTAGACAAACGAACACCTTTGATGAGATAGAAACACTTACAACCGAACACCCGGAAATAAGATATGTTGGGCTTGTTACCGGTAAGTATCTCATATGGAGTCTTGTTGTTTTTCTTGCGGAGGTAGAGTCGGTTTGAAGCATGGCAAGCGGTGGAGATGGCTTCGGCCCAAAAGTTGTATGGAGATTTAAACTCCGCCAACATGGTCCTAGCCATCTCAATAAGAGTCCGGTTCTTCCTTTCGGCCACACCATTTTGTTGAGGGGTGTATGCAGCGGAATATTGATGTTTAATCCCCTCATCACTAAGGAAATCATTCAAGGTGTAGTTCTTGAACTCGGTGTTGTTGTCACTTCTTATAATCAACACGGGAACATTGTGTTGCCGTTGAACCAAGTTGATGAAGTCGATAAAAGTCTTTTGATTTTCACTCTTCAACTTGAAGAAATAAACCCAAGAGTATCTTGAAAAGTCGTCAATAATCACCAAACAATATTTCTTCCCTCCAAGACTTGCATGAGATGGAGGACCAAATAGGTCCACATGGAGGAGTTCCAAGATCTTGTTAGACTTGATTTGGTTCGTGGGCTTGTGAGGAGCATCATGCATCTTCCCTAGAACACATGCCCTACAAACACGATCTTTGGCAAAGGAAACATTTTATTTTAGTCCAACTATATGGCCCTCTTTATGGAGACTTTGCAAAGTTCTCATATTGACATGGGCTAGTCGGCGGTGCCATAGCCAACCCACATCGGCCTTTCCGTATAAGCACATCGGACCTGCAGTGGCTTTCCCCGAAAAGTCCACCACATACAAGTCATTTTCGACGTACCCAACAAAAGCGACCTTGAGAGACTTGCTCCACATGAGGACCACAATGTCATCATCAACAAAGACGGCAAAGCCCATCTTTCCAAGAGCACGGACTGAATGTAAATTGTATCCAAGGGTTTCAACAAGCATGACGTTCACGAGTGTAATGTCATAAGCCACCACTACCTTGCCGAAACCCATTGCCTTAGACTTTGACTTGTCGGCATATGTGACGGTGATTTGATCATCATGTGGCACCAAGTCCTTGACAATAGACGAGCTTCCGGTCATATGACTTGTGCAACCACTATCAAGTACCCATTTTGACCCTCCGGAAGCATAAGTCTACAAAAGATCAAGCTAGTTTTTAGGTACCCATCTTTCAATGGGTCCTCTTTTGTTAGCAACAAGGGTCTTGGGAACCCAAATAGACCAAGCAATATAACCATCATAAGGGCCAACATATTGTGCATACACATCACCATAATAATCACGCATTAGAACATAGTGAGGGTTAGCACTTCCCGCAAAATCATCATGAGACATAGTTTTACCACTTGTGGTCTTACTTTCCACAATGGTCTTGTTGGTCTCTTGTGCGGGCTTGTCCTTCTTCTTCTTATTGTTCTTCTTCTTGGTTTTGGAAACAAAACCAATGCCCCCATTATCACCACTACGCCTTTGCTTGCTCAAAAGATCATCAATGGACTTGTTGCCTTGTGGAAATGTGGCCTTAGCAAGCTCCCCCTTCAACCTAGCATTCTCTTCAAGAATAGTTGTGCTACTAGATGGAATGAAGTTACTAGGTGAAGGAATATTGGCCAATTGAGTTTGAAGTGTTTCATGGGACTTTGTGAGTGCCAAGAGTTCACTCTCCAAGGCCTTGTGAGCCTTGTTAAGCAAACTAAAGTCCTCGGCAAGTTTTTCATGAACCACACCAAACTCAACTTTGTCCTTTTTAGCCCTTTTGTATTTAGCAATAGCATGACCACGCTCTTTGATGAGTTTGTTAACAATGATGTCATTTGCCTCATCAAGCCCTTCAAGTTTTAATTCAAGTTACAACCTAGTTTCTTGATCTTCTTCTAGAGCATTGTTTAAAGCCTCTAGCTCAATCATATGTTCATGCCCAATTTTACATCTTACATCTAGAAGCTCTTGAGTATGTGATAGTTGATCTAAGATGTTTCCAAAATGTAGCTTAGCATCACCTTCTAGGTTAGTCATAAACTCATCAAACGTAATTAATTCCTTTTTAACATCAAGAGACATCTCATCATCAATTTCATCATTATCTAAGTGAGTAGAGCGGGATGATGAAGATACCTTCGTTCCTCTTGCCATAAGGCAAGTGGCGTTCTTGTTGGAAGAGTTCTCATTTGGAGAATCGAAGAGTGAGAATGTCGGAGTAGAGGTGGTGGCAAGAGAAGCCACACCATGAGAAGTTTTCTCTTCGTCATCTTCATCATCTTCATTGTTGGAGGAGTACTCTTCATGAGTGATCAAGACAATTTCTCCCGGCTTCTTGTTGATGCGATTCTTTTTAATGAAAGGTTTCTTGTACGGTCCCTTGAGAGTCTTCTTCAACACAAGCTTACCACCATGATCTTCTCTCTTCTCATAGGGGAAACTAGCCACAAAGTGGTAGCGGTCACCACAATTGAAGCAAGTTCTCAACCTTGTGGTATTCTCTCTTTTCCCATTTGGATTGCTTCTCCGTTCCATTTCCATCTTGGACTTGGCGGGGTTCTTCCAAAAGTTCTTTGCATAGAAAGCCATATATTGACATGAGCAATCTTGACTTCATCGGGATGGTCCATGGAAAGCCCTTCATCACTATCATCTTCATCCCCATGGTCCCCAACTTTGGCCTTCAAAGCAACATTGACAACATTGCTCATACCAAGGGCACGAGCACGGGCATCTTTGGCATTCTTGGCGGCAACCTTGAAAGCAGCCATCTCTTGCATAACTTCATTTAAGGTCATGAGATGGTAGTTGTGTCTTCCTTGTAGGCTCTTCAAGTCGGTGGGCTCAAAAGGCACGAGTGCACTCACATATTTCCTTTTTATCCATGCATCATCCACATGTGAGGCACCCACATTCCTAAAAGCAGTGGCGGTGGTCTTGAGCCTTCGGTACATGTCTTCATGATCTTCACCTTCTTTCATGTAGAAGCCTTCGGCTTTATTGCTTAGAGCATCATATCGGTTCCTCCTCATACTCTCATTTCGAATAAACAACACATAGAGAGCATCCCAAGCTTCCTTGGCAATGCTAAAGTGCTCAATGTGTGGATAATCCTTTGTCCCCAAACCTTGTTGAATCATATGTAGAGCAGTGGCATTGAGTTGACTATTAACAATCTCTCTTCTTTTCAAGTTGTTTGGATCCCCAATAAAGAGTCCATGCTCGATGATGTTCCATAGTTCAATGCAAGAGTTGCGCATATGAGTTCTCATTAGTGATTGCCATTGAGCAAAAGTAGCAGATTCTTCAAGCTTAGGAGGGTCACCTCTATTGTATACATGGGGGTGAGGGATTGGAGGGTCGACAGAGTACCATGAGTCACGGTGCTCACCCTTCCCACCATCATTGTGTGTGGAGGAATTAACATTGTCAAGTTTACCCCCCACCACCATACCCTCGGAGGATACCGATGTATTCCCTTTAGGTAAAATGGATGGTTGATCCTCTTGAGGAGATGGGGGTGATGAGCTTTTTTTGTCTTTAAGAAGTTGCTCGAGCATCTTCTTGTATTCGTTAACCAAGGAAGATCTCAATATTGTTTCCAAGTTTTTGAGATCTTCCATGGTCACCGGTGTCGGCTCACTACCACCATCCCCTTTGTTGCTACCCATATTCTCTTAGGCGGTAAAGCCCGAATAAAGAGTCGAGGCTCTGATACCAATTGAAAGGATCGTATGGGCACCTAGAGGGCGGGTGAATAGGTGCTACTTCAAATTTTCTTCTTTTTCAAATTAAGGTTTGACAATAAGGTAAATTCTCTAGATAACGCAACTACGGTGAATTGACCTATATGACAATTATGCAAGGACTACCACAACACAAAGTAGTAGCAAGTAAGTAAGGTGCGGTAAAGGATAGAAGTAACCGAAAAGTGGACGCGGAGACACAAGGATTTGTTTCCCGTAGTTCCTTCCTTTTGAGGGGAAGTACGTCTACGTTTGGAGAGGGGGTGGTTTCAAACCACCAACGCCACGAGAGGCCTCCCTTGTTCTCCGATGAATCTCACCCCAACGGGATCGATTCACCTTCCACTATATCGGCAACCTTCAAGGTGGAAGCCGGCACCGTTACAAGTTTGGGGCACACATCCACAACTTAATCGGAGGCTCCCAAATACAAGCAAGCTGTCAAAGCAATCAAAGACAAGCTTGTAAGAACCAAAACAAGAACTAGGGTTTCCAAGAAAACACTAGAGCAAAGGGGCCCTCAATGAAATGAGGGGGAAATGAAGATCTCTTTTGGTGAAGTAGTAGATCGGGGCCTCCTCCTTCGAATCCCCAAAGATCAAGGACTTTGGGTGGTTGAATGAGGAGATCTTGGGAATTGGGTGGCTCCAATGGACTCCAATGGTGGTCTTTGACTTTAATGAGCTGAGCAGCTTGTCCCAAGGTAGGAGGAGGGGTATTTATACCCCTCCAAGAAATATGGCCGTTGGAGTCATTAATGCACCGATAGTACCGGTCCTCAAGCGGTAGTACCGCTTGCAAGCGGTACAACCGGTCAAGTACCAGACCAGGTACCGGAGATGCTTCAGTTCGTCTAGCCTTCTTCAGATTTGGGCGGTATTGCCCTTGCGGTACTACCCCCAAGCGGTAGTACCGGTCATATGACGCGGTACTACCGGTCTGGGCAGTAGTACCGGTCCCAAGTACCGCTTGGTACTGACCAAAACGGAGAGGAGTGGATGTTCTTCAGAACGGCCCGGTACTTCTGAGCAGTATGACCATGTCAAGCGGTACTACCGCTTGTCTCAAGCGGTACTACCGGTTGGACCGGTAGTGCCGCTCCGTGGTACCGGGTGGTACTGACTAGCACACACCCTTATCAGTTTTGGACGATGCCAATCGGTACTGGAACCGGTAGTACCGGTGTCAAGCGGTAGTACCGGTCGTAGTTCCGGTACTACCGGTTGGCATAATGGTTTTTCGCAAAGGGAATTGATATGCCAATATTTGTGCCACCCCTTATCAAACCTGTGATACACTTAGCACACAGTTAAACCGATACGTGTGTTGTTATTAAACATCAAAATCAGAGGGATAGAAAAATGCTCTTTCAGTAGTCAATTCACTCAGGACAATGTGACACCTTGGGTGCGATAGAAATGCCTTAGATAGACACTTTCCTAAGCTCCTTGTTTGGATCAATATGAGAAACTAGATTTAATACTTCAATGAAAACATGCTCTAACGAACATGTGCTCTTGGAGGCCATCAAGCTATTTTCTCGTGCCGTTGTTAGGGAGCTAACTGCTAATTGTATGTTTCTTGACATTCGTAAGTGTTGACACATCCATGATCTTTGTTGAAGATAGAGGTACTACGCGTTCTGGTAAAACTTATTTACCTCCTTATATTGACTGTATTTCAACTCAAAGACGCCTAGAATTTATTAAAATATTTTCTAACTCATGTATTGTAGACATGAACAGTTTGATTCCTATGATAGAAGATTTGACCATCACCTAGGGGGGCGAAGAGCTCGAGCAACCATTGAGAGAATATAGGAATCCATCTAGGCACCTAAGAAAAATGTCTATTCTCTATCCTGATTTTGAAAGCCTGGAATTTGAAATATATCCTCAACTAATCTATATGACGAAACAAATTGCTTTTTCAGGAAGAGAGGATGAAGATCCAAGTGATCATTTGATAAAGGTTCATAACATTTGTCACACTCTTAAACCAGCAGGGCTACCAAAGGAGTTTGTACTTCTTAAACGTTTTCGCTGGTCTTTAAAAGATAAATTTTTACTTGGTTACAATGCTTACCCAATCATACTATAAAAAGCTGAAAAGATTGCATCCAAGAGTTTATGCAAAGATATTGATCATTTACTAAAATCATGCAGATCAAGCGTAACATTACAAATTTCTTTCAAAGAGTTGAAGAAAACTTTTATCAAGCATGGAATAGATTTTATGGGATGGTCATGCAAGTCCCAAATCATGGATTTAAAGAGCACCTAATTATTCAATACTTTTATAATGGGCTTAATGATGAATCGAAATAAATGATTGATTTAACTGTAGGAGGAGTTATTAGCAACCTGACGCTACCCGAGTGCATAAAACTTCTCGAGGTAAGATCCTTCAACTGTGAACAATACAAACCTATTGAGGACAACAAGCCCAAAAAAGGTATGTTTCATATACCTCGGGAACTTATACCTTATACATTGTTTCCTTTGCTTTTGTATTTGTGGGAATTCATTTAATTGTGAATATATGAATTCAAGTTTGAATTATTCGAATCTCAATTTGAATTACATATCCACTATTACTTCTCAAATATTCCTAATGTACGTGTATGTGTTTCTTTGAGTAATCTATTCAAAATATGATGTAAATCATTTTAAAATTCTTATTTTTGAAAATCACAAGTTCACTTTGAAATTTGAATTCAAATCCTAGTTTTGACCAAAGTCAAACTTCAACACTAGAGTTCAATCTTAATCGCTTGTAACCTTTAAAATAAAGTTTTTAAATTTTCACACTTTTGTAAATGCATGTTTTACAAAAACACTCATCACAATTATGTCCTACAAATGCCATTCCGAGCATGTTGAAAATCGCATGTTGAAAATGCATGTTGAAAATCCTACAAAATTTTCACACCTTTGTAAATGCATGTTGAAAATCCTACAAAATTTTTACACCTTTGTAAATGCATGTTGAAAATGATCAACACAAAAATATAGTTGTATTCGAATCCACAAGATCATACTTATATATTATGGCGTATGCTAACCTGGATCATAGTAGAAGGATATACAGTGGATGCACTACAGGAAAAATTTGCTACGCCGACGGCTGGCTGCCGTTGGCACAGCGCCAAATTGTCGTCGACACAGGCTGTGCCGACGGTGGCCGTCGGCGTAGCCCCCTCGGCATACGTCCTCGTCGGCACAGCTTCGTGGCCGTCGGCACAACCCTCCCCCCTCGGCATAGCGTCTTCCAGTGGGCCCCGTGTGTCAGTCAACGGCCGTCTTGGCTAACGGTTCAGCCTGGAGCTACGCCGACGGCCAAGCCGTTGGCACAGGAATAGAGCTACGCCGACGGCCAGGCCGTCGGCATAGCCTAAAATATTTTTTTTATTTTTTTTATTTTTTTTAATCTTTGAATTATTTGACTTCTTAATCTCCCTCTTTAATCATTTTAACACTATTTATAGTTAATAATTGATGAAATTGCAGTCTTAGTCAAAGTTCCCATTCGGTCACCCATCCTAGCACCTAGCACTACTCCATCTCTAGCACGCTTAACTTCCTCGTTCCTTCAGAATCTCTTCCCGCAAAACAATTTACTCATTGTTGTCAATACTATGATATCATTCCTATTAACTCTTATATCATCATGTCATATGGTTGTATTTTTTGAAATTACAAGCAATTATTTAAGTAAACAACAATGAATAAGTAAAAATATTATTGAATTCAAATAAAAATCTAATTATTTTATTTTTTTGTATTTTTATTTAATATGGAATAATTAATATCTTTAAATCTGTAAATCAGAATTCGGCAAATAATATGTCTAAATTGATTAGAAAAATGAAAGGAATCCAAATATGATATCAATATCAACTTATCACAAACTATGTCGTGATTCTTATCATAATTTCATTTGCCCGTTTAAAACGGCACGCATAAAGATTCTTAGCTCGGGACTGAGACTCGCTAAAGTTAAAGTGGATATACGATGAAACAACATATTTTGAACCTAAAAATTATTTTTATAAAAAATCATGAGCATCCGATCATGTACCTGTAGTTCATATCTGACCTACTTCCTGCCGATTCGGCAGGAATTTGTCTTTTTCACCAGGGATAGACGGAAATGTTTGAGATCCCCGTGTTATGAAATTATCCATGTAAGGTGGTCTAGTATTTTTAAAAAATGTGACAGTAGTATTTTGAATTAGCCATTTGGTGGTTGCTTCACAAAACCGTCCGTTTTTTGCACTCGGAAAATAGAAAACGGCTTTTTGGTGCGACGAAAAGGAAAACTTCCTCCTGAATCATTGTTCGTCATCTCATGATGCACACTTATGCATAATATGAACACATTATCACAAACTATGCATTCATTCTAGCCATAACATTGGTCATTCGACCCGAAAGTCAAGAAACCTCGAACGAGATAGGTCATTTTGTCAAGGTTTTTTTGAGACATAATCAATATACCAAGTTTGATATTTTTCCTTCTAACTATGTCATATAATATGACACCACGCAAAGGTTTCACATTGTTTGGATCGTTTTTTAATTTATGATGCCCGTTTAAAAATATCGTTAAACTTTGTCGAAGGGCGGACATGAAGATTCTTAGCTCGGGGCTGAGACTTGCTAAACTTGAAATGGATCTATGATGAAACAACATATCTTGAACCTAAAAATGATTTTAAAAAATCATGAGCATCCGATCATGTACCTGTAGTTCATATCTGACCCACTTCCTACCGATTCGGCAGGAATTTGTCTTTTTCACCAGGGATAGATGGAAATGTTTAAGATCCCCGTGTTATGATATACATGTAAGGTGGTCTAGTATTTTTGAAAAATATGACGGTAGTATTTTGAATTATCCATTTGGTAGTTGCTTCACAAAACCGTCCGTTTTTTGGACTTGGTAAATGGAAAACGGCTTTTTGGTGCGACGAAAAGGAAAAATTTCTCCTGAAACATTGTTTGCCATCCCATGATGCATACTTATGCATAATATGGACACATTATCACAAACTATGCCTTCATTCTAGCCATAACATTGGTCATTTGACCCGAAAGCCAAGAAACCTCGAACGAGATAGGTCATTTTGTGAAGGTTTTTTTGAGACATAATCAATATACCAAGTTTGATATTTTTCCTTCTAACTATGTCACATAATATGACATCACGCGAAGGTTTCATGTTGTTTGGATCGTTTTTGAATTTATAATGCTCGTTTTAAAATATCGTTAAACTTTGTCGAAGGGCGGGCATGAAGATTCTTAGTTCGGAGCTGAGACTCGCTAAACTTGAAGTGGATCTATGATTTAAGAACATATTTTGAACCTAAAAATGATTTTTGTAAAAAATCATGAGCATCCGAGCATGTACCTGTAGTTCATATCTGATCCACTTCCTACCGATTCAGCAGGAATTTGTCTTTTTCACCAGGGATAGACGGAAATGTTTGAAATCCCTCTGTTATGACATTATCCATGTAAGGTGATCTAGTATTTTTGAAAAATGTGAAGGTAGTATTTTGAATTAGCCATTTGGTGGTTGCTTCACAAAACCGCCGTTTTTTGCACTCGGAAAATGGAAAACGACTTTTGATGCAACGAAAAGAAAAACTTCCTCCTGAAACATTGTTCGCCATACCATGATGCACACATATGCACAATATGGACATATTATCACAAACTATGCCTTCATTCTAGCCATAACATTGGTCATTTGACCCGAAAGCCAAAAAACTTCGAACGAGATATGTCATTTTGTGAAGGTTTTTTTGAGAAATAATCAATATACCAAGTTTGATATTTTTCCTTCTAACTATGTCACATAATATGACACCACACGAAGGTTTCACGTTATTTGGATCGTTTTTGAATTTATAATACCCGTTTTAAACTATATATAATGTTTTATGTTTCACTTTTTTATAAATGTGTAATATTTGAGTGTAGATAGATAGGACTTATTTTTCTACAAATTTTGATATATTATTTGTATTTTTCTGAATTAGAATGATTTAGTTATGATTTTTCAAAAAATAATGAGATAAAAGGAAAAAAATCTGAACGCCTACGCCGACGGCTAGGCCGTCGGCACAGACCAAACAAAAATTTTCAAAGAGCTGTGACGACGGCCAGGCCGTCGGCACAGCCTGTTTGCCTAACACCGTTTCCATCGCCGTGTCTAAACTGGGGCTACGCCGAGTGCTATACCTATGCCGAGGGCCACCGTCGACACAGCCCTCTGTACTATGCCGACGGCCACACTACACCGATGGCTACCCTCGGCACCGTCACCTACGTCGACGGCCAGGCTGGTCAGCTGGCCAGGAAGGTAGCTACGCCGACGGCCCCGACATTTGGCCGTCGGCGTAGCCGGCCGGCCTTCGGCACCTTAATTCTTTCCCGTAGTGATGATTTTTAAACAAACGTTTTTCAATGCATGTTATTTATGATCTTTGTTTGTAGCTTGTCATGCTGCATGCATAGTTACTATGTCCTATTGTTAGAACTCCATCTTTCATGCACATGTTTAGAGTTCTTTAATCCCAGCTTTCAATGCTTGCAAATGGTTGGATCTTTATTGTGAGGGTGCATGTCACCTCAAAAATTATTCTTTTCGTCACTTACCTACTCGAGGACGAGCAGGAGTTAAGCTTGGAGATGCTGATACGTTGGAAATGTATCTATAATTTTTGATGCTCCATGCTTGTTTAGTATCTACTTTACTTTACTTGTCTACACTTTGAGGTGCTGTTTACATATTTTCTGGTACTAACCTATTAACAAGTTGCAACAGTGCCAGATGCCCGTTTTCTGTTGTTTTGGTTTCAGAAAAGTTAGTAAACAAATATTCTCGGAATTGGACGGACAAACGTCAAAGTCAATTACTTTCTGTGGGGAACAAGAAGTCCAAAGGAGAGCCGGAGGGGCCAGCCACAGGGGCCAGACCCACCCCAGGCACGGGTGGGCCCCACCCCGCGCCTGGCTAGGGTTTGGCCACCCTGGCCGCCTCCTCGGTCTCCCCCTACGCCTATAAGAAGCACCCAATGCAGAAACCCTAAGCACCCGATCAAATCTCCACGAAATCGTCTGTAGTCGCCGCCACCATCGTCCCTAGATCGGGGGATCTGAAGTTCTTCCCAGCACCCTGCCGGAGGGGAGATCATCCCGGAGGCCTTCTCTTCGGTATGATGCATGAGTAGTTCCACCTTGGACTATGGGTCCATGTAGTATCTAGATGGTTGTATCTCCTCATTTGTGCTTTCATGTATAGATCTTGTAAGCTCCGTTCATGATCAAGATCTAATCTATTTGTAATCATGCATGTTGTGTTTGCGGGGATCCGATGGATATTGAGATTATTATGTTAGTTTGATTAATGGTTTTGTCTTTATGATTCTGTCATGTCTGTGTTGTTTGTGATCTTGCATACTCTCCGTTGTTAGTAGCTATCTTGGCTAAGTAGTTACTAGTGACTCCAAGAGGGGGTATTTATGCTCGATAGTGGGTTCATGCCTCTAGTTTCCAAGGGAAGTGACATAAATCTCTTCGGTTGTAGATGTGATGTTGCCACTAGGGAGAAAACAACGATCTCTTGTTCATGGATCATGTGGACTGTTTACCTTACACACTTTGCTTAAAGCAGTTGTCCGTTGCTTGCAACTTTATACTGGAGGGGGTTCAGATGATAACCTGAAGGTGGACTTCTAGTTGGATGGCGGTCTATGTATCTTGCTGTATTGCCCAATCGAATCTCATAGGATCTTTCTGACTAGTAATTGCATTGTTATGCCTTGCTCAGTTCCTGTCAATTTCCCTACTGTAATTTGTTTACCCTTCATGCCATGTTGTTTATCTAAGGAGGGCACCTCTAGTGTACTATGGACCCCGGTCCAATCTTTACCATTGTTACATCTTCCACTATTACTTGTTACTTGCTGCAAACAATTACCTTCCACACCATACGTTTAATCCTTTGTTACAGCAAACCAGTGAGCTTGACAACCTCACTGATTCGTTGGGGCAAAGTCTCGAGTTTGTGTTGTGCAGGTCTCCGCGTTGCTTGCAACACCTGTGTGATGTTTCCTTCCTCCTTCTGGTTCAATAACCTCGGTCTCTACTGAGGGAAGACTTGCTGCTGTGCTCATCACACCTTGCTCTTAGGGTTTCCAACGAAGTGCTCCACGTCAGCACCATCAGTCATCGTTATGCTTTAGGCTTCTTAGGCCATTTGTTAAATTTGGTATACTTAATAGCATAATTTGTCTTCCGTTGTTTGATGTTTGTGGTCATTGATCTCTCCTTGTAATATTTTGGTTCTCTGCTCACTTATGAGCTTGTTGTAATGACTTTTGTGTTGCAGGGTCACTATTGTGTTACCGATTCTCTCACAGGATATCCTCGAGCTCTAGGTTAAGCTTATGTCAGACTGAGGTCTGGGATTTGTCTAACCCTGATCTCGGGGGTGTCATGATACCCTGGAGCTTATAAATACTAAGGCACACACCTAATATCTGTGTTGGCATTGGAGCAACCAAAAAAAGTTGTTAGTGATAATTACGTCAGAAAAAGTGGATAGGCGGCGCTTTTTTCGATCGATACATCATTATCCGTTGCCTTTGTTCTAGCATGTCCGCTACACAATTATACCGTGTCTCATTGTAGGTTGGAACACCTTAGGTGTCGGACATTACGAATGACAATAACACAACACTGCCTGATATTGTATTTGTCGGCACATGTTGTTGGAGATATGCTCTAGATGACAATAATAAAAATGGTTTTATTGTTATATCTCTTATGTTCATAATAGTTTTATTCTATGCTATAACTTTGTTAGGCGGAAACATTCTATGCCATAACATGCTGATCATAAAGGTGTCTATCAGGTATTCCGAAGGGGCAGGTTGAGGCATAACCATCTGATGCATGTAAAATGCATACATGAACTTTGTAGTTGCTTTCTATGAATTTCCACATATTTTCTACATATATGATGTTATATTCATGTTTTACATTGATTTATGGGCATTTATCAATGATCCCCTTTATTATGTCTATAACTCTACAGGACAGGAAAACCCTGTTTTGTCTATTTTTGCCTTTCAGGGACCTAAACAAAGTAAAATGGAGCTAGGCTTTTGGGGACGTCAATATTTCATCAAGAGAAGCACTAGGAGCTCTTGGAAGTCACCAGCAGATCCAGGAGGCCCAAAAAAGCACTAGGGGTGCGCCCACTAAGGGTAGGCGTGCCACCTAGGCCCTTTTCCTCTACGGCCATCAATTTGCTTCGATGTTTTGCCCATCGCCTTCGTCTGACCTAAAAACGACTATAAATAGGTCCCCTCGGGAGTTCCTATGAGGAGGCGCCCCAAAAACACTAGAACACCAAAACAGAGCCAGAACTAGCGAATATCGGAGGGGGAAACTCCATCGGAGCCACCACCAGAGGGATCTCTACCTTCTCCAATGTCTCCACGATCATCACCATGTTGAAGAGGGAGTAGTCCACCTCCGGACTATGGGTTTGTGGTAGTAGCTTGATCTATTTATGTTGGCTCAGCTGATTGTTGAGCTTCGTTGGGAGACCCCAAGAGGAAGGTATGATGAGCACAACAGGAAGTTCTTCCCTCAGTAAGAAACCAAGGTTTTCGAACCAGTAGGAGGAAGGAAACGACTCAAAGGTGTTGCAAGCAGCTGGAAACCTGCACAACACAAACTCAAGACTTTTCCCCAACGAACAGTGAGGTTGTCAATCTCACCGGTTTGCTGAAAACAAAGGATTAACTGTATGGTGTGGAAGGTAATGGTGGTTTGCAGAAAGTAAACAATAACAATGGAAGATGTATCAATGGTAAAGATTAGACCGGGGTCCATAGTTCACTAGAGGTGTTCTCCTTAAGATAAACAAACATGACATGTTGGGTAAACAAATTACAGCAGGGCAATTGACGAGACTGAGCAAGGCATAACAATGCAATACTAGACATTCATGATCCTGTGAGATTCGATTGGGCAATATAACAAGATACATAGACTTCCATCCAACTGCATCTATGACTAGTAATCCACCTTCAGGTTATCATCCAAACCCCCTACAGTATTAAGGTGCAAGCAACGGATAACTGCTTTAAGCAAAGTGTGTAAGGTAAACAATCCACTTTTTCCATGAACAAGAGACCGTTGTTTTCTCCCTAGTAGCAACAACACATCTACAACCTTAGAGATTTCTATCACTTCCCTTAGATTAAATAGAGGCATGAAGCCACTATCGAACATAAATACCCCCTCTTGGAGTCACTAGCATCTACTTGGCCAAGATAGCTACTAGAAACGGAGAGCATGCAAGATCACAAACAACACAGACATGATAGAATCAATAAGAATAAACCATTAATAAATCTGACATAGTAATCTCAATATCCATCGGATCCCCGCAAACAGAATATGCATGATTACAAATAGATGATCTTGATCATGAACGTAGCTCACAAGATCTAAACATGGAAGCACAAAGGAGGAGATACAACCATCTAGCTACTACATGGACCCATAGTCCAAGGTGGAACTACTCACGCTTCATACTGGAGGCTAGCATGATGAAGAAGAAGGCCTCCGGGATGATATCCCCTCTGACAGGGTGCCATGAAGAGCTTCAGATCCCTCCCGATCTAGGGACGATGGTGGTGGTGGATACGAATTGTTTCGTGGAAGATTGATCGGGTACTTAGGGTTTTGGTATCGGGGGGTCTTTATAGGCGAAGAGCTGAGGAAGGGGGGCACCCAGGCCAGCTGCACCGCCCTAGGAGTGGGCCCACCTAGGCCGCACGACCAGGGGGTGTGGCTCCCTGGTGGCACTCCTCCGTCTTGTACTGACTTCGTGTTCCCCACGGTAAAATATTGACTTTGGCTTTTGTCCTGTACAATTCCGAGAATATTGATTTTCTGCTTTTTCTGGAACCAAAAACAGAAGAAAACATGCAACTGGCACCGTGGCATATTGTTAATAGGTTAGTACCAGAAAACATATAAAAACACCTCAAAGTGTAGACAGAGCAAAGCAAAGTAGATACTAAACAAGCATGGAACATAAAAATTATAGATACGTTTCCGACGTATCAAGCATCCCCAAGCTTAACTCCTGCTCTTCCTCGAGTAGGTAAGTGATAAAAGGAATAATTTTTTAGGTGACATGCACCATCAAAATCAAGATCAAACCATTTACAAGCAATGAAAGCTGGGATCAAAGAACTCTAAACATGAGCATGAAAGATGGAGTTCTAACAGTAAGACAAAGTATGCATGCAACATGAAAGGTTACAAACAAAGATCATGAATAACAATGCATTGAAAGATGTTTGTTTGTTTCACATATAGAAAACATAGCATAGTGGCATTCAGCTTGTCCCTCATGGAGTAGCAAATAGATGCATAGGACACCTTCAAAGTTCATAACACTGACTAGATACAAATAGTTCAAGAACAAGCAATATCAACAATATGCATCAATCAATAAGTTTTGGGACAATGCACATAGAACTAAGAATGGCAACTATTCTCTCTTAACTGGTGCCTAAGGATAGAAGGTGGAGACTCAATATAAAAGTGGAAGAAAGGCCCTTCACAAAAGGGAAGCAGGGATTTCAAGTCTCAAAAAGAGCTTCCAAAAATTATGGTACTTGTTAGCTTTCAGCCATCATTGCCCCTATCATAAGCATCTTGAAGTGATTAAGGTTAATGTGAACAAACTATGGAGTATATGATTGACAAATTATAAGTTGGCAATCTCAGGTCCCTTGAATACGAGGGCCGCTCCTCATGGTACTCAAATTTAGTCACCTGTAAGTTCTTGTCATAGTAAGTACATGTGTATCATAGAGAACCGCCAACAGGGTACCCCTTGCACATGATACAGGAGCTATCCCATAATCAAAATGACAAGGCAAGCAGACAATGAGCATCTCAGCAATATTCTTATTTACCATGGGAAAGTGGTGCTTTTTTCTCTCTTTCCTCTTTTCAATATGTCTCTTTTTTTATAAGAAGAAAGCTTCATAGATTACTCAGTATGGTGATGCTGCAAGTTTCCACCATGATTAGGCATGGCTTAGGCTAGCGGCCCAGGCGTTTCTCTAACACACATACATAACTCCATGGACTTACAAGCTCCCCTTTTATTTCACACCGACGACATCCATAGACAAAATAGCATGATATCAACTGTGTACAAAGTACAAGTGCAATGTTGAAAGCGTTCCCCGTGACAGCACGGTTCTGCTAATTCCAACGTATAAGTGCAAGCATATACAACATAGATGACACAATGGTTCAAGTTTATTAAGGGCAAGAAAAATAAAGTGTGCCATCAAGTTTGTGAGAGCTTTAATCACTAAGTTTTCACATAACAAAAAGACTTTTTAATTAGAAGGTAGATGAAAACAAGAATATACTTGGAATGGTGTAACACACCATGCATAGGAATTTATAGTGGACACTTTGGAATAATTTGGTTTCTTGGGAGTTGGATGCATGAGTAGAGATTACTCATAAAAGTGGTGGCTAGCAAAACACTGGGAGCGACCAACTAAGAGAGCAATAATGGCCATAATCATGCAGAGCGACAAAACATTACTAATCAAAGCATAAAGTGGTACTACAAGTCAAGGACTAAATTATCATAGAGGCTATGGTGACTTGTTATAGTCATAACATGGTGTAAGCATGTGCCAAGTCAATCCAAACAAAGCATCAAAGGAGAATACCACAATACTATGCTTTTTTATGCTAAAACAACGCATGATTCCTTCAAGGCACATTAAGCAATCCCAATTGTTTGGAACAAGTCATGCTACAGCAATAATCACTAAGCATAAAGTTTAAACAACATCTAGCATGACATGCTAAAGTCTAAGTCACAGTCAAAGCAAGCTCCTCTTGTACTAGTCAAGCAAGAACTTTCTACTCATGTCCAACACCAATCAACTTATTTGCAACAACACAACGAGAATGGGGGTCCAAACTAATTTATTCAAGCAAACTAATAAAACTAAAAAAAAAACTAAGACGCTCCAAGAATAACACAACAATTCATGAAACAATAAAAACGAAGTGTCTAAAAAGACCTAAGATTTTTATTGATGAAGAAGGGGATACCTTGCGCATCCCCAAGCTTTGACGCTTGTACCTCTTGAATATTTCTTGGGGTGACACGGGGTGGCATCCCCAAGCTATAGCTTTTGTCCATTCTTCATCTCATTACATCATTCTTTCTCTACACCTGAAAATTTTCTTCCATACAAAACTTCACACAATCTGCATTAGCAACATTAGTTTATTCAAAAGATAATAGACCCTTGGGTTTTAGTTTTGGAGCAGCAAAACTTTCACTAAAAACACAAGATACTGTATCAATTCCTACAAAAGCTCAATTTCCCAAAAAGAACCCAAAAAGGAATCAATAAGAAGCAAATGCAAATAATGGCAGAAATCTGTCAAAACAGACCAACAGGTAGAAAATGGTTTTTTAGAAGACCTAATGTTGCTCAAATAAAAAAGTGTTGAACTGACGAAAGTTAGCTAACATACTGGGGGATGTATTTAGAAAATATCTGAGAAATACGAATTATAGAGATTTTACACTAATTTTTATGGTGGAGCACAAAAATCTGTTTCGGGACAGCAACTCCCCAAATCTAACTTCCCTCTCATTAGAGGTTATTCTTGGCACAAAAGGCAAATAAAAAGGATAATGAGAGGTCATTACAGAGGTAATAAATTCTAATACTCAAGAAAACTTTTGGGTTATCTCCCAATAAGTACTTTTGTTTAACGCCTTTAAGTTAGGCACAAGAAGCAAGAATCAAGTATTTTCAAATGAAGAAGCATTAACATCAAACCTTGCTTTCAAAAGAGGAGCAAAAATCAACTTCTCTATCCTCATAGGGAAGTGTTCAATACCTTTCTTGAAAATTGATATTTAATGGTGCCTTCTTTCATATCAATGATGGCACCAACAGTTCTAAGAAAAGGTCTTCCCAAAGTAATAGGACAAGAAGCATTGTATTTAACATCCAAAACACAGAAATCAATAGGGACATAAGCATTATTAACCATAATAAGAACATCATTAACGCTCCCCATGAGTTTCTTTTTAGCATTATCATTAAATGGTACATCCAAATAACAATCTTCCAAAGGTGGTAAATCAAGCATTTCATAAATCTTTCTAGGAATAATAGAGACACTAGAACCAAGCTCACAAGAAGCTTTGAGATCAAATTCATTCACTTGCATATTAATAATGGGATCCCAACTATCTTCTATTTTCCTAGGAATAGAGGCTTTGTGTTTTAGCTTCTCTTCCTTAACCTTAACAAGAGCATATGTAATGTGTTTAGTAAAGGCAACATGCATATCACTAGCATCAGGACTTCTAGCAAGATTTTGCAAGAACATAATCACTTCAGAAATATTGCAACCATCAAGATCAAAACCAAACTTAGCATCACTAGTAGTAGACTCATTGGGTTTAGGCATGGTGGTAGGAGGAATAGGGACTTCTTATGGTTTGGTGGCATCCATATTGGTGGTTGTAATAGTGCACACACTATTGTTTCGAGCAATTTTAGCTTCTCTTTCCCACTTAGCATGTAGTTGGGTAACAGTCTAACATTTTCATCAATAGTAACTTGTATGGCATGAGTAGCAGCAAAGGTACTTTCCGAAGTTTCAGGTTTAGCAGCCATTTTATTAATCAAAGAGGACTGTGCTTCAGAGAAAGAGGAAATATATTTCTCAACATTCAAAAGCTTTTCCTCCACAGTCTTGTTGAAAGTGGTTTGTTTACTAATAAATTCTTTGAGCATGACTTCAAGTTCAGAGGAAGCACTCCTAGTATTATTGTAGGAGTTTCCATAGGTATTGCCATTATTAAGAGGATAAGGCCTATAATTGTTATTACTACCAAAATTATTCCTATATGCATCGTTGTTGAAATTATTTTTTCTAATGAAGTTCACATCAACTTTCTCCTCTTGAGCAACCAAAGAGGCTAAGGGCACATTATTAGGATCTACATGAGATTTTTCATTAATAAGCATATCCATGATAACATCAACATATCACTCAAAGAGGAGGTTTCTTCAATAGAATTTACCTTCTTACCATGTGGAGCTCTCTCAGTGTGCCATTCAGAATAGTTGACCATCATATTATCAAGGATATTTGTTGCAGCCCCCAAGGTAATGGTCATAAAGGTACCTCCAGCAGCTGAATCCAATAGGTTTCTTGAAGAGAAGTTTAAACCTGCATAAAAAGTTTGGATAATCATCCAAGCAGTAAGTCCATGAGTGGGACAATTCTTAACCAAAGATTTCATTCTTTCCCAAGCTTGAGCAACATGTTCATTATCAAGTTATTTAAATTTCATTATTTCACTTCTCATAGATATAATCTTAGCAGGAGGATAGTATTTTACAATAAAAGCATCTTTGCACTTAATCCAAGAATCAATACTATTTATAGGCAAGGATAGCAACCATTATTTAGCTTTTCCTCTCAAGGAGAAAGGAAACAACTTGAGCTTAATAATATCTCCATCTACATCCTTATATTTTTGCATCTCACAAAGTTCAACAAATTTATTTAGGTGGTAAGCATCATCGTCAGAAATAGCACCAGAAAATTGCTCTCTACTCACAAGATTCAACAAAGCAGGCTTAATTTCATAAAAGGTAGCATCAGGAGAAGGTGGATCAATAGGTGTACTCAGGAAATCATTGTTGTTTGTGCTAGTGAAGTCACAAAACTTGATGTTCTCAGCAGAGTTCATTTTGGAAAAAGTGGAGCAAGCCAACAGCAGCAGCAACTAGAGCAGGAACTAATTTTTTTGTGTTTTTGATAAGAGAAAGCAAACCAAACTAAACTAATTTTTTTTGGAGTTTTTGATAAAAAGAGGCAAACAAAACTAAGCGAAAGAAAGTAAGCAAAACAAAAACAAAGTAAATGGAAAGGTTGTGAAGGACTCCCCTTGTGAAGCCGTCCTTAGCCTCCCCGGCAACGGCGCTAGAAAACGCTTGATGTTGGATCAGCTGATTGTTGAGCTTCGTTGGGAGACACCAAGAGGAAGGTATGATGAGCACATCAGCAAGTTCTACCCTCAGTAAGAAACAAAGGTTATCGAACCAGTAGTAGGAAGGAAACAACTCAAAGGTGTTGCAAGCAACTGGAAACCTGCACAACACAAACTCAAGACTTTGCCCCAACAAACAGTGAGGTTCTCAATCTCACCGGTTTGCTGAAAACAAAGGATTAACTGTATGGTAAGGTAATGGTGGTTTGTAGAAAGTAAACAGTAACAGTGTAAGATGTATGAATGGTAAAGATTGGACCGGGGTCCATAGTTCAATAGAGGTGTTCTCCTTAAGATAAACAAACATGGCATCCTGGGTAAACAAATTACAGCAGGGCAATTGACAGGACTGAGCAAGGCATAACAATGCAATACTAGACATTCATGATCCTATGAGATTCGATTGAGCAATACAACAAGATACATAGATCGCCATCCAACTGCATCTATGACCAGTATTCCACCTTTAGGTTATCATCCGAACCCCCTATAGTATTAAGTTGCAAGCAACGGATAACTGCTTTAAGCAAAGTGTATAAGGTAAACAATCCACTTGTTCCATGAACAAGATACCGTTGTTTTCTCCCTAGTAGCAATAGCACATCTACAACCTTAGAGATTTCTGTCACTTTCCTTAGATTAAATAGAGGCATGAACCCACTATCGAGCATAAATACCCCCTCTTGGAGTCACTAGCATCTACTTGGACAAGATAGCTACTAGAAATGGAGAGCATGCAAGATCACAAACAACACAGACATGATAGAATCAATCAGACAAAACCATTAATCAATCTGACATAGTAATCTCAATATCCATCGGATCCCCACAAACACAACATGCATAATTACAAATGGATGATATTGATCATGAACGGAGCTCACAAGATCTAAACATGGAAGCACAAAGGAGGAGATACAACCACCTAGCTACTACATGGACCCATAGTCCAAGGTGTAACTACTCACGCTTCATACTGGAGGCTGGCATGATGAAGAAGAAGGCCTCCGAGATGATCTCCCCTCCGGCAGGGTTCCGGGAAGAGCTTCAGATCCCTCCCAATCTAGGGACGATGGTGGCGGTGGCTGCGGACTGTTTCATGGAAGATTGATCGGGTACTTAGGCTTTTGGTATCAGGGGTATTTATAGGCGAAGAGGTGAGGCAGGGGGCACGCAGGGCGGCTGCACCCCTCAGGCGCGGGCCCACCTATGCCGCACGGACAGGGGGGCCCTGGTGGCTCTCCTCTGTCTCGTACTCTAGCTTCGTGTTCCCCACGATAAAATATTTACTTTGGCTTTTGTCCCGTCCAATTCCGAGAATATTGATTTTCTTCCTTTTCTGGAACCAAAAACAGAAGAAAACAGGCAACTGGCACTATGGCATCTTGCTAATAGGTTAGTACCAGAAAACATATAAAAACACCTCAAAGTGTAGACAAAACAAAGCAAAGTAGATACTAAACAAGAATGGAACATAAAAAATTATAGATACGTTTCCGATGTATCATCTATGTCTCTCTTGTTCTTCATAGATCTCTAGTACCGTATGAGCTGGTCATATTTGTAATTCCTAGGTGGTGGATCTTTATTCTATGATTTGATATATGAGATTGGAACCTATCATGTGTAAGATGTATTGATACATGTATATCATGTACCCCGTTCTTAAGTACTTGTTCTGATCCAACTTGTATGCAAGAGCATGTGTTGGGAGAAGTGTCTATTAGATGGAGTACCATGGTGGTAGTGATAGTGATAGAATAGTGACAAAAAATTCAATATCTACTATGTTTTTTACCTTTCTTTTGCTACCTCACTAGGAATAAAGTGAATCCATGTGCTATAATTATCTTGTGACAGTTAGATAATATTTTTCGTCAAGGTAGCATATTTGTGATTCAAACATCATGGCAAAATACCTAAGGTTATGCTGTTTTGATTCTTAATTCAAGATTGCTTGGTGTTTTCACTTTCTTGAGAAGTATAAGAGAGATGTTGCATCATCTCTATGATAGGAAGTGATGCCCATATGAATGATTATCAAACACATGTAGAAGTTTCACCAATATTATGTCTCTGATGAATTGTCTGTGTCCATTCAAGTCCAAAAAGAGAGTAGACAAGTGAACCATGAATCCTGGTCCTATTTAAACCATTCAAAACACCTTTCCAACACCACTATTACATTATATATTTTCTGTTATTTATTATTTCTAAAATACAAAAATACTATCTTTTATTGATGTTGTCTTGTTTGCCTAGTTTTTATTTGTTTACTTTACTTTATTTATTATTGTTATTTCTTATTACTAATACGAAACCTTGTGCTTGACAACCAAATAGTGGACTTGGGAACACAAGACAAAACTTTTCTTGTAGGTTTCTTGAAGAGGAAACGAAGAATAGATCTCTAATCCAATTCCCCGAGAGTTCGATATAAACCCTCGAGTCATCCTTGTGGGGAAAAGATGCTTGCTACAACACTCTGCAGTTGGAGTCCCAACGAATTGGTGCACGGAGTTGTTGTCATCAATAACATTTTCTAGCGCCATTGTCGGGGAGTTACAAGAGAGATTTTCAAAGTGGGTGGTTCCTGGATGATTCACATGGAAATTGCTAGTACATTTTCTGGCGCCGTCAACACCAACTTTGTGCAAACACCTAAGCTTGGGGAGGTTGCAGAACTGTGAGTTTTTCTTTCTCCTTTAAATTTTCAAAGTAATTTTCCGTGTTCTTATTTTTTGTATTTTCTTTAGTTTTCTTTTAAAACACAAAAACACATCAAAATTAGTATCAACTCTGTCTTTGTTCTGAAAAACATAAAATTCATAAAATCCCTACCTTGTAATATGTCAGCCTCAAAGAAAGAATCTATTGTTATTGAAATATACAATTTTAATCAATATCCGGAAAAATCTTTGATGGAAGCATGGTTTAGAATATTATATATAAAGGAAATATGCCCTAGACAACACACCCAAGCTATGATACACAGAATATTTTACAGTGGGCTAAACCCTTAGGGAAAATGTTTTCTAGACTCTTTAACTAATGGTAGATTTGTCACCGGAAACCCAGTTCAAGCTAATAATGTTATGAAAAACTTATTTGGGAAATCTAGAAAAACTAAGAAAGAACTTGAAATTCAGCAATTAAGAGGATCTTTGGAAGAAACCATATTTAGTCTACAAAATTCCATTAAGTAGATGCCCAACAAGAACGACGTAAACCATACTTTCCTTCATATAAAAACTAAACTTAAGACCTTCCCTAATAGTCTTAATGCCCTTGTTAGAAAAATATTGAGTATCATGTTGATAGCTCCAAGTATTGACAATTTTTATTGATGATTTTCCACTAGTTTTCACCAGGTTTCGTTGGTATTTATGTTTCAACTAATGTAAATATCGCAAGTTAGCGAAACCTTGTTTTCTTATATTGTTTTTTAGGTATTGAATACTTATGGAAGATCTGAGAGAATTTGTGGGCTAATTACACCTAAATGAGAAAATTCCTAATTGACGGACCTTTTATTCGAGGCGTCCAGAGCCCAAAACGACCACTGGTACGGTCGGAGGCCGCCCTATGACCTTCCTTTTCCTCTATTATATCCATACAAGCAACTTTTGTGAATAGGGAGACGCAGAAATACGAACACAGCCGCCGCAAACAGTCCCAAAAGAGAGGATATCAGATCTGAAGAAGGAGAAGAACACGAACTCATCCTTCGATGATCCCTAACCTCTCAATCATCCACTCCACCATCATTTCCACTTGTATTGAGAGAGAGATTCACACTATAAGATTAGGTTTTTAACCTTTGATATATTTTGGTTTGTACTTGAATTGATCTCCAACGGTATTGTGGCTTGCTATGGTAAAGTTAAGATGATTTCCATTTGCAATATTATTATGCCTTTGATCTATCTTTCTCTCATGTTTGAGTAAATCCCCATAAGCGTGGGAGATATAAAGGATTCGTGAGATGTGTTGTGCCTCCTTTACTTTCATCTATTTGTGATTGTTGTCGTGATTATTATATTATGAGAAAGACTATCTATGTTTGCCTAATGCTTGTTGTCCAATTTAAGGTCCCGGATAACATGATCCTGAGATCTCATAGGTATGAACTTGTTGACTAGCGAATCGGCGACCTCCCGAGTGACACGACCGACATCAAAGAGGAGCTAGTATTACTCGAGGATAACAAGGAGACACCAAGTTTAAAACCTTGATCTGGTCAAAAGACCTTAATTAATGTGCTGACCATTACTATGGTAATAGATAGATGAATAATTGGGATTGGGAAAAATCTACCAAGAGGACTCCTGGTCTGTATATGGGTTGCTTGCCTACTCACATATGAATAAAAGTATCACAATCACTTATTCCAATTTATCCACCTGGCACATTCACTATTACATGAATTGTTTCTCTTCACACCTAACTTCTCATCTCCAGGAATCCCGAACAATCTCTTTACTTTTTCTTTTATGTTATTTTCTTTCAGTACCATTCATTACTCAAATATATTCTCTAATTCACTCATCCACCTCCACTCTTAACACTTGTAGTTGAAAGGATCGTATGGGCACCTAGAGGGGGGGGTGAATAGGTGCTACTTCAAATTTTCTTCTTTTTCAAATTAAGGTTTGATAATAAGGTAAATTCTCTAGATAATGCAAATACGGTGAATTTACCTATATGACAATTATGCAAGGACTACCACAACACAAAGTAGTAGCAAGTAAGTAAGGTGCGGTAAAGGATAGAAGTAACCGAAAAGTGGACGCGAAGACACAAGGATTTGTTTCCCGTAGTTCCTTCCTTTGAGGGGAAGTACGTCTACGTTTGGAGAGGGGGTGGTTTCAAACCACCAACGCCACGAGAGGCCTCCCTTGTTCTCCGATGAATCTCACCCCAACGGGATCGATTCACCTTCCACTATATCGGCAACCTTCAAGGTGGAAGCTGGCACCGTTACAGTTTGGGGCACACATCCACAACTTAATCGGAGGCTCCCAAATAGAAGCAAGCTATCAAAGCAATCAAAGACAAGCTTCTAAGAACCAAAACAAGAACTAGTGTTTCGAAGAAAACACTAGAGCAAAGGGGCCCTCAATGAAATGAGGGGGAAATGAAGATCTCTTTTGGTGAAGTAGTAGATCGGGGCCTCCTCCTTCGAATCCCCAAAGATCAAGGACTTTGGGTGGTTGAATGAGGAGATCTTGGGAATTGGGTGGCTCCAATGGACTCCAATGGTGGTCTTTGACTTTAATGAGTTGAGAAGCTTGTCCCAAGGTAGGTGGAGGGGTATTTATACCCCTCCACGAAATATGGCCGTTGGAGTCATTAATGCACCGGTAGTACCGGTCCTCAAGCGGTAGTACCGCTTGCAAGCGGTACAACCGGTCAAGTACCGGACCAGGTACCGGAGATGCTTCAGTTCGTCTAGCCTTCTTCAGATTTGGGCGGTATCGCCCTTGTGGTACTACCCCCAAGCGGTAGTACCGGTCGTATGATGCGGTACTACCGGTCTGGGCGGTAGTACCGGTCCCAAGTACCGCTTGGTACTGACCAAAACAGAGAGGAGTGGATGTTCTTCAGAACGGCCCGGTACTTCCAAGCGGTACGACCCTGGTGGTACTGACTAGCACACACCCTTATCAGTTTTGGACGGTGCCAACCGGTACTGGAACCGGTACTACCGGTGTCAAGCGGTAGTACCGGTCGTAGTTCCGGTACTACCGGTTGGCACAATGGTTTTTCGCAAAGGGAATTGATATGCCAACATTTGTGCCACCCCTTATCAAACCTGTGATACACTTAGCACACAGTTAAACCGATAAGTGTGTTGTTATCAAACATCAAAATCAGAGGGATAGGAAAATGCTCTTTCAATCTCCCCTTTTTGGTGTTTGATGACAATACACTTTTGCAAGATGATTTTAATAGAAAAACATATGGAATTTGTAAAATAGAGACGGGGCTCCCCCTAGATGCGTAGAGACAAACCTCCCCCTCTATTTTACAAACCCACCATGGGTGCATAAATATTGATACTAGCATGTGAAATCATACCTTTGCATAATAACATGTGATGAGAAATATATAGACAATAGATAACGCATATCATCACAAGATGGACATCACAAGATGGATCCAGTGAAATAGACCACTTAGTCTCACACATAAAAACATAGTCGCATACATAACTAGAGGGAAATCGAAGTTCACAAGCAATAAACGGATCAAGATAAGAACGAGCTTGTGACTTCCCATGCAACACCCGTGCCTAAAGTGCAACTTCTCCCCCTTTGGCATCAAGACGCCAAAAAGGGACACGTGCAAGACTAACGTCCCGACAGTCAATCCTCCTCCTCCTCCTCCTCATCCTCAAGGTCCTCCTCATCCTCGTAAGGGGGTGGGGCGCGGTGCGAGGAAGAGACATCATCGTCCCAATGGCTGTACTGAGAGATCCACTAATCTTCTGGAGTGATGTTGTTCTCGGACCCCTCGGAGACGGTCAAACCCTGAGCAGCCATCATTTCCTTCTGCCGAGCACTGGCTTTCTTGGCATACACATGCGCCTCAAACATGCGCTTCTGGTTGTCAACCTAGAAGCAGAAGATCTTCTTGAGCTTGACCTCCATCCTTTTGGCCCAAGAGGGCTTAACATGCATGCGACGAGAGACAACATAGCCAGTGTCATGTCCACTGTCAGAATCCTCAGAGTCATCCTCATCCTCCTCACCCGCTGCAACGCGAGGTTTAGCATGTGTCTTGATCTTGAGTGCCTTTGGCCTATGCACAATGAGAGAGCGAGTGGAGAGTGTCCTAGCAATGACGGGGCATTTTGACACAATGAGGGCCATAATATAAGGAGCAAATGATGGAACCCTCCGAGAGTGTGCAGCAGCAACCATCTCATTCCATATGAAGTCTGACACATCAAGAGGAGTGCCAGAGTCTCGGTTGAGGAAGGTGTTGAACAGCAAGTCAACAGAGAAACCATGTATCTCATCCTTGTTGCCCGCATGAGGAGAAACAGTCTCACGAAAAATGCGATGGAGAATGTCATATGTGGGGAGAAGATCCTTGATCTTGCCAGCAATCCCACGGCCCCAGATATACAGAGGTGTAAGGACATCCTTCTTGGAGGGGTGATCCCGCATGTGACAGCGAAAACCACAAGGAACGTCCCAGTCGCGATCTTCATACCCCAATATTGCAGAAAACTCCGCAAGTGTAGCTTCCTTGACAGCACCTTGAGTCATCCAGGTAATCTTCCTAGTTCGGCCAGTGTGGAAATGTGCAGTGGCATAAAACTGGCAAATAAGGAGGGGATCATAGTCATACTGGAACTCCATAATGGGGAACAAGCCAAGGTGAGAGCAGATTTCCTTAGCTTCAGCAAAGTAGTCAAGATTCTTGTCAATGTGCCCCATGTCAATCCACTGCTGAGGCACCACCATCTGGATATTGGTCAAAAGGACCTCATGATAAACACGCTCTTGGAAATCATCATAGAAAATACTGTCTTCCCTGGCCTCGCTCCGGTTGCGGGAGTATGCATTTTCAATCCGGAGAGCCCTAAACTCTGACTCAGAGATGTCTGACAGTTTCCTTGGCCCAGATGGCCCTGAGCTGAGACTTTTGGTACGCCCAGTGGAAGGGGGGCGAGAGGGAGGGGCGCTGCCACGCCCAGCAGAGCGCTTGGTAACCCCTTCACGACCCCCACGACCACCTCGAGTGGCAGGCAACTTGGAACGGTGTCTTGGCTGTAGCATAACCTCTTCCCCAGACTCCGTCTCTTCCTCAACAATCTCACGGCTTGTCTTGGAACGCTTGCGCGCACCCCGAGAACCACCTGCTTCTGTGAAAGCACGAGGGAGGATAGCAAGGGGGTAAGGGCACAAGAATCAAGGAGCAAAACGAGAGAATCCAATATGAAGCAGAAAAATGCGGCCAGTTTGGGCCGGTACTACCGGACCTGACGACCGGTAGTACTGCTTGCAAGCGGTAGTACCGGAAAAAGTTCCGGTACTACCGGTTGAGCGGCACAAGTTCATCAGATCTGATGGAAACGGACCAAATTGACGGCATTAAACTATAAATAGATGATTCTACTCGGTAACAAGGGAAGCATATGGCAGTACAACCTTTCAATATGTCAATTTCTCCACAAATCTAAGCCAAAACCTAGATCTAAGGAGAAAATCAAACGAAGAGAGAGAAAGGGCGGTTGTACCGGGATCCATGGCGGTGGAAAGAGGTGGGAGCCCGCCAAGAGGCCGAATCCAAGGGGAATCTGGGGAGAGGAGGGCGCGGCAGGGCTCCGGCGGCTTCAAGGTCTCCGGCGGCGGCGCGGGTATGAATGGAGGGCGTGGGGATGAATGAGGAACTGAGGGGTGCCTCCCCACGCGCGTCCAATATATACCTGGAAAACGCCGACCGGTAGTACCGGTTGCTGAAGCGGTAGTACCGCTCGTAAGCGGTAGTACCGGTTCCCCAACCGGTAGTACCGGTGACCGGTAGTACCGGACATGTGGGCGGTAGTACCGTTCCTGGAGAAGTTCTTCCAGGAGACGACCTGTGAACTAGCCAGGTCCGGTAGTACCGCTCCCACATCCAGTAGTACTGGTCCCATCTGATTCCAAATGCCAGGAAACAAAGGTGACTCTTGTGCAGATAGAGAGAGGTTTTTTGTGAGGGAGTAAGGAGGCTTGGGTTAAGACAAGTGATCTGGGAAGCACATGCACTCTAAAAATCGAGAAAAAGGAAGTTCAAAACCAAACTAGAGTGCATGATACTAAGAGCGATGAAGGCAATTCACAAGATGACAATCATGAGTACAAATCAAATCAAAAATGACAAACACGAGTACGCACATCAACCTCTCGATTGAGAGGGGGCGGTGGCCTAGGCCACCATATTTGAGTATACTCGGCTTGGCACCACGAAGATATATCTTGGGTCCATTACCGAAACTCATCATTGAGCTCACATATCACAAAATGATATTAAGAGGAATGATTTTTTTTACTTTGCGCATAATGGAGGGAGGGATAGTCCAATCAATTAGGACCGCACTCCCCCTATGTCCATGCCTACACCTAAACCAAATATGGGTCGAGTATTAGGTGAGAGTGCAAGATAATCAAGTCAAGCTCCTTGAATCTACGATATTTAGTTCATTCCTCAAGTAGCAAAACCTTGCTTCATCAAGTGGCTTCGTGAAGATATCGGCAAGTTGATCTTTGGTAGAAACATAGGATAGATCAATATCACCTCGAGCAACATGATCTCTAATGAAGTGATGACGAATCTCAATATGCTTTGTCCTTGTGTGATCCACCAGGTTGTATGCAATTTTGATGGCACTTTCATTGTCACATAGAAGAGGCACTTTGTCACAATGGACACTGTATTCCTTTAAAGTTTGCCTCATCCATAGCAATTGAGTGCAGGCACTAGCGGCAGCAACATACTCGGCTTCGGCGGTTGAGAGAGATATACAATTTTGCTTCTTAGAAGACCAACATACCAAGGACCTACCAAGGAATTGGCAAGCCCCGGATGTAGATTTTCTATCATCCTTGTCCCCCGCCCAATCTGAATCCGTGTATCCACAAAGAGGAAATGTTGATCCTTGAGGATACCAAAGACCATAAAATGGGGTATGAACTAAATATCGAAAGATTCTCTTGACCGCCATTAAATGGCTTTCTTTAGGAGCCGCTTGATATCTTGCACACACACCTACACTCAACACAATATCGGGTCTAGATGCACAAAGGTAAAGCAAAGAACCAATCATAGACCGGTATACCTTTTGATCCACATCTTTACCATTTGGATTTTGTTCTAGATGAGTCTTTGTAGCCATGGGAGTAGGAGCTCCATTCAAATATTGCATTTTGAATCTCTTGAGCATATCTTGCGTATACTTGGCTTGGTTGAAGAATGTTCCTCCTCTAACTTGCTTGATCTCAAAGCCAAGAAATACTTTCAACTCCCCCATCAAAGACATCCGGAACCTACTAGTCATAAGCTTTGAGAACTCATCATTAAAAGCTTTGTTAGATGAGCCAAAGATAATATCATCAACATATATTTGGCATACAAAAAGCTCCCCATTGACCCTCTTAGTAAAAAGAGTGGGATCGATTTTCCCAACCTCAAATCCACGGTCAAACAATAACTCTCTAAGGTGCTCATACCACGTGCGTGGGGCTTGCTTGAGCCCATAGAGCGCATTATCAAGTTTGTAGACATGGTTTGGGAAGTTGGGGTCCTCAAATCCCGGGGGTTGCTTAACACATACCAATTCATTTAAAGGACCATAAAGGAATGCACTTTCTACATCCATTTGTTGCAACTTAAAGTTATGATGTGCCGCATAAGCAAGAAGGATACGGATGGACTCAAGGAGAGCCACGGGTGCATAAGTCTCTCCATAATCAATGCCTTCAATTTGAGAATACCCTTGTGCAACCAATCTAGCCTTGTTCCTTACTATAATTCCATGCTCATCTTGCTTGTTCTTGAATATCCACTTTGTTCCAATAACATTCGGCAATCCTTTGGCTTCTTAACTAACTTCCACACTTTGTTTCTCTCAAAGTTGTTGAGCTCTTTGTGCATAGCTTATAACCAATCCGAATCTTCAAGAGCTTCCCACACTTTCTTTGGTTCAATCATGGAGATGTGTGCTTGGTGTTCACTGAACCTCTTCAATTGTGCTCTTGTAGAAATACCTTTCCTTAGATCTCCAACAACATTTCGGAGGGTGTGGTCTCTTATTGCCAACATTCTTTCCTTTCTAGATTCGCGACGAGCGTGGATCTCCGCATTGTTTCTTGGAGGACCCTCTTCATCATTTTGATCCTCGTCTTGACCATCATCTTGACCTTGATCATTATTAGAATCATCCTCTACATCGGGAGGCAAGGATTGACCTTGGTCTTGATCAAGTGCTCTTCTAGCATAAATTTGAGCTTGTCTCAAAACAGTTTGGATGGATCTTCCTTGACAAATTGACTTGGCACCACTTGACAACCCATCGAATGGACCAAGCTCCCTTTGACTAGAGTTCACACATTGATCACTATGTTGAGGGTCCACATCTTGTCTTTGGCTTGATTCAATGTCCTCTTCGGTGGATGGAGCATGTTGAGGTTGTGAAGATGAGGGCTCCACCCGAGTGGAGCATAGTTCTTCTCGATCCGCCATAAGGGGTTCCTCAACGGGGCGGATATATCCCACACCCATTCTTCCTATGGCATCCTGAGGCATTTCATCATCTGCATCACAAGCATCAACACACCCCCCTTGGGGACCATCATATTCTTCGAAGGTCACACTACAAGATTCTATGATGGCTCCGGAGAGCTTGTCATAGATTCTATAAGTGTGAGATTCGAGACCATAGCCAACAAAATACCCTCTAATGCTTTAGACTCGAATTTAGACAAACGAACACCTTTGATGAGATAGAAACACTTACAACCGAACACCCGGAAATAAGATATGTTGGGCTTGTTAAGTATCTCATATGGAGTCTTGTTGTTTTTCTTGTGGAGGTAGAGTCGGTTTGAAGCATGGCAAGCGGTGGAGATGGCTTTGGCCCAAAAGTTGTATGGAGATTTAAACTCCGCCAACATGGTCCTAGCCATCTCAATAAGAGTCCGGTTGTTCCTTTCGGCCACACCATTTTGTTGAGGGGTGTATGTAGCGGAATATTGATGTTTAATCCCCTAATCACTAAGGAAATCATTCAAGGTGTAGTTCTTCAACTCGGTGTTGTTGTCACTTCTTATAATCAACACGGGAACATTGTGTTGCCGTTGAACCAAGTTGATGAAGTCGATAAAAGTCTTTTGAGTTTCACTCTTCAGCTTGAAGAAATAAACCCAAGAGTATCTTGAAAAGTCGTCAATAATCACCAAACAATATTTCTTCCCTCCAAGACTTGCATGAGATGGAGGACCAAATAGGTCCACATGGAGGAGTTCCAAGATCTTGTTAGACTTGATTTGGTTCGTGGGCTTGTGAGGAGAGTCATGCATCTTCCCTAGAACACATGCCCTGCAAACACGATCTTTGACAAAGGAAACATTTTCTTTTAGTCCAACTATATGGCCCTCTTTATGGAGACTTTGCAAAGTTCTCATATTGACATGGGCTAGTCGGCGGTGCCATAGCCAACCCACATCGGCCTTTCCGTATAAGCACATCGGACCTGCAGTGGCTTGCCCCAAAAAGTCCACCACATACAAGTCATTTTCGACGTACCCAACAAAAGCGACCTTGAGAGACTTGCTCCACATGAGAACCACAATATCATCATCAACAAAGACGGTAAAAGCCATCTTTCCAAGAGCACGGACTGAAAGTAAATTGTATCCAAGGGTTTCAACAAGCATGCCGTTCACGAGTGTAATGTCGTAAGCCACCACTACCTTTCCGAAACCCATTACCTTAGATTTTGACTTGTCGGCATATGTGACGGTGATTTGATCATCATTTGGCACCAAGTCCTTGACAATAGACGAGCTTCCGGTCATATGACTTGTGCAACCACTATCGAGTACCCATTTTGACCCTCCAGAAGCATAAGTCTACAAAAGATCAAGCTAGTTTTTAGGTACCCATCTTTCAATGGGTCCTCTTTTGTTAGCAACAAGGGTCTCTGGAACCCAAATAGACCAAGCAATATAACCATCATAAGGGCCAACATATTGTGCATACACATCACCATAATAATCACGCATTAGAACATAGTGAGGGTTAGCACTTCCCGCAAAATCATCATGAGACATAGTTTTACCACTTGTGGTCTTACTTTACACAATGGTATTGTTGGTCTCTTGTGCGGGCTTGTCCTTCTTCTTCTTATTGTTCTTAAACCAATGCCCCCTTTATCACCACTATGCCTTTGCTTGCTCAAAAGATCATCAATGGACTTGTTGCCTTGTGGAAATGTGGCCTTAGCAAGCTCCCCCTTCAACCTAGCATTCTCTTCAAGAATAGTTGTGCTACTAGATGGAATGAAGTTACTAGGTGAAGGAATATTGGCCAATTGAGTTTGAAGTGTTTCATGGGACTTTGTGAGTGCCAAGAGTTCACTCTCCAAGGCCTTCTGAGCCTTGTTAAGCAAACTAAAGTCCTCGGCAAGTTTTTCATGAACCACACCAAACTCAACTTTGTCCTTTTTAGCCCTTTTGTATTTAGCAATAGCATGATCATGCTCTTTGATGAGTTTGTTAACAATGATGTCATTTGCCTCATCAAGCCCTTCAAGTTTTAATTCAAGTTACAACCTAGTTTCTTGTTCTTCTTCTAGAGCATTGTTTAAAGCCTCTAGCTCAATCATATGTTCATGCCCAAGTTTACATCTTACATCTAGAAGCTCTTGAGTATGTGATAGTTGATCTAAGATGTTTCCAAAGTGTAGCTTAGCATCACGTTCTAGGTTAGTCATAAACTCATCAAAGGCAATTAATTCCTTTTTAACATCAAGAGACATCTCATCATCAATTTCATCATTATCTAAGTGAGTAGAGCGGGATGATGAAGATACCTCCGTTCCTCTTGCCATAAGGCAAGTGGCGTTCTTGTTGGAAGAGTTCTCATTTGGAGAATCGAAGAGTGAGAATGTCAGAGTAGAGGTGGTGGCAAGAGCAGCCACACCATGAGAAGTTTCCTCTTCGTCATCTTCATCATCTTCATTGTCGGAGGAGTACTCTTCATGAGTGATCAAGACAATTTCTCCCGGCTTCTTGTTGATGGGATTCTTTTTGATGAAAGGTTTCTTGTACGGTCCCTTGAGAGTCTTCTTCAACACAAGCTTACCACCATGATCTTCTCTCTTCTCATAGGGGCAACTAGCCACAAAGTGGTAGCGGTCACCACAATTGAAGCAAGTTCTCAACCTTGTGGTATTCTCTCTTTTCCCATTTGGATTGCTTCTCCGTTCCATTTCCATCTTGGCCTTGGCGGGGTTCTTCCAAAAGTTCTTTGCATAGAAAGCCATATATTGACCATGAGCAATCTTGACTTCATCGGGATGGTCCATGGAAAGCCCTTCATCACTATCATCTTCATCCCCATGGTCCACAACTTTGGCATTCAAAGCAACATTGACAACATTGCTCATACCAAGGGCACGAGCACGGGCATCTTTGGCATTCTTGGCGGCAACCTTGAAAGCAGCCATCTCTTGCATAACTTCATTTGAGGTCATGAGATGGTAGTTGTGTCTTCCTTGTAGGCTCTTCAAGTCGGTGGGCTCAAAAGGCATGAGTGCACTCACATATTTCCTTTTTATCCATGCATCATCCACATGTGAGGCACCCACATTCCTAAAAGCAGTGGCGGTGGTCTTGAGCCTTCGGTACATGTCTTCGTGATCTTCACCTTCTTTCATGTAGAAGCCTTCGGCTTTATTGCTTAGATCATCATATCGGTTCCTCCTCATACTCTCATTTCCAATAAACAACACACAGAGAGCATCCCAAGCTTCCTTGGCAATGCTAAAGTGCTCAATGTGTGGATAATCCTTTGTCCCCAAACCTTGTTGAATCATATGCAGAGCAGTGGCATTGAGTTGACTATTAACAATCTCTCTTATTGTCAAGTTGTTTGGATACCCAATAAAGAGTCCATGCTCGATGATGTTCCATAGTTCAATGCAAGAGCTGCGCATATGAATTCTCATTAGTGATTGCCATTGAGCAAAAGTAGCAGATTCTTCAAGCTTAGGCGAGTCACCTCTATTGTATACATGGGGGTGAGGGATTGGAGGGTCGGGAGAGTACCATGAGTCACGGTGCTCACCCTTCCCACCATCATTATGTGTGGAGGAATTAACGTTGTCAAGTTTACCCCCCACCACCATACCCTCGGGGGATACCGATGTATTCCCTTTAGGTAAAATGCATGGTTGATCCTCTTGAGGAGATGGGGTGATGAGCTTTCTTTGTCTTTAAGAAGTTGCTCAAGCATCTTCTTGACTTTGTTAAACAAGGAATAGCTCAATCTTGTTTCCAAGTTTTTGAGATCTTCCATGGTCACCGGTGTCGGCTCACTACCACCATCCCCTTTGTTGCTACCCATATTCTCTTAGGCGGTAAAGCCCGAATAAAGATCCGAGGCTCTGATACCAATTGAAAGGATCGTATGGGCACCTAGAGGGGGGTGAATAGGTGCTACTTCAAATTTTCTTCTTTTTCAAATTAAGGTTTGACAATAAGGTAAATTCTCTAGATAATGCAACTACGGTGAATTTACCTATATGACAATTATGCAAGGACTACCACAACACAAAGTAGTAGCAAGTAAGTAAGGTGCGGTAAAGGATAGAAGTAACCGAAAAGTGGACGCGGAGACACAAGGATTTGTTTCCCGTAGTTCCTTCCTTTTGAGGGGAAGTACGTCTATGTTTGGAGAGGGGGTGGTTTCAAACCACCAACGCCACGAGAGGCCTCCCTTGTTCTCCGATGAATCTCACCCCAACGGGATCGATTCACCTTCCACTATATCGGCAACCTTCAAGTTGGAAGCCGGCACCGTTACAAGTTTGGGGCGCACATCCACAACTTAATCGGAGGCTCCCAAATACAAGCAAGCTGTCAAAGCAATCAAAGACAAGCTTGTAAGAACCAAAACAAGAACTAGGGTTTCCAAGAAAACACTAGAGCAAAGGGGCCCTCAATGAAATGAGGGGGAAATGAAGATCTCTTTTGGTGAAGTAGTAGATCGGGGCCTCCTCCTTCGAATCCCCAAAGATCAAGGACTTTGGGTGGTTGAATGAGGAGATCTTGGGAATCGGGTGGCTCCAATGGACTCCAATGGTGGTCTTTGACTTTAATGAGCTGAGCAGCTTGTCCCAAGGTAGGTGGAGGGGTATTTATACCCCTCCACGAAATATGGCCGTTGGAGTCATTAATGCACCGGTAGTACCGGTCCTCAAGCGGTAGTACCGCTTGCAAGCGGTACAACCGGTAAAGTACCGGACCAGGTACCGGAGATGCTTCAGTTCGTCTAGCCTTCTTCAGATTTGGCCGATATTGCCCTTGCGGTACTACCCCCAAGCGGTAGTACCGGTCGTATGACACGGTACTACCGGTCTGGGCGGTAGTACCGGTTCCAAGTACCGCTTGGTACTGACCAAAACGGAGAGGAGTGGATGTTCTTCAGAACGGCCCGGTACTTCCGAGCGGTACGACCGTGTCAAGCGTCAAGCGGTACTACCGGTTGGACCGGTAGTGCCGCTCCGTGGTACCGGGTGGTACTGACTAGCACACACCCTTATCAGTTTTGGACGGTGCCAATTGGTACTGGAACCGGTAGTACCGGTGTCAAGCGGTAGTACCGGTCGTAGTTCCGGTACTACCGGTTGGCACAATGGTTTTTCGCAAAGGTAATTGATATGCCAATATTTGTGCCACCCCTTATCAAACCTGTGATACACTTAGCACACAGTTAAACCGATAAGTGTGTTGTTATCAAACATCAAAATCAGAGGGATAGGAAAATGCTCTTTCAGTAGTCAATTCACTCAGGACAATGTGACACCTTGGGTGCGATAGAAATGCCTTAGATAGACACTTTCCTAAGATCCTTGTTTGGATCAATATGAGAAACTAGATTTAATACTTCAATGAAAACATGCTCTGACGAACATGTGCTCTTGGAGGCCATCAAGCTATTTTCTAGTGCCGTTGTCAGGGAGCTAAGTGCTAATTGTTTGTTTCTTGACATTCGTAAGTGTTGACACATCCATGATCTTTGTTGAAGATAGAGGTACTACGCGTTCTGGTAAAACTTATTTACCTCCTTATATTGACTGTATTTCAACTCCAAGACGCCTAGAATTTATTAAAATATTTTCTAACTCATGTATTGTAGACATGAACAGTTTTATTCCTATGATGGCAGATTTGACCATCACCTAGGGGGGCGAAGAGCTCGAGCAACCATTGAGAGAATATAGGAATCCATCTAGGCACCTAAGAAAAATGTCTATTCTCTATCCTGATTTTGAAAGCCTGGAATTTGAAATATATCCTCGACTAATCTATATGACGAAACAAATTGCTTTTTCAGGAAGAGAGGATGAAGATCCAAGTGATCATTTGACAAAGGTTCATAACATTTGTCACACTCTTAAACCAGCTGGGCTACCAAAGGAGTTTATACTTCTTAAACTTTTTCGCTGGTCTTTAAAAGATAAATCTTTTACTTGGTTACAATGCTTACCCAATCATACTATAAAAAGCTGGAAAGATTGCATCCAAGAGTTTATGCAAAGATATTGATCGTTTACTAAAATCATGCAGATCAAGCGCGACATTACAAATTTCTTTCAAAGAGTTGAAGAAAACTTTTATTAAGCATGGAATAGATTTTATGGGATGGTCATGCAAGTGATCCCAAATCATGGATTTAAAGAGCACCTAATTATTCAATACTTTTATAATGGACTTAATGATGAATCGAAATAAATGATTGATTTAACTGTAGGAGGAGTTATTAGCAACCTGGCGCTACCCGAGTGCATAAAACTTCTCGAGGTAAGATCCTTCAACTTTGAACAATACAAACCTATTGAGGACATCAAGCCCAAAAAAGGTATGTTTCATATACCTCGGGAACTTATACCTTATACATTGTTTCCTTTGCTTTTGTATTTGTGGGAATTCATTTAATTGTGAATATATGAATTCAAGTTTGAATTATTCGAATCTCAATTTGAATTACATATCCACTATTACTTCTCAAATATTCCTAATGTACGTGTATGTGTTTCTTTGAGTAATCTATTCAAAATATGATGTAAATCATTTTAAAATTCTTATTTTTGAAAATCACAAGTGCACTTTGAAATTTGAATTCAAATCCTAGTTTTGACCAAAGTCAAACTTCAACACTAGAGTTCAATCTCAATCGCTTGTAACCTTTAAAATAAAGTTTTAAATTTTCACACTTTTGTAAATGCATGTTTTACAAAAACACTCATCACAATTCTGTCCTACAAATGCCATTCCGAGCATGTTGAAAATCGCATGTTGAAATTCCTACAAAATTTTCACACCTTTGTAAATGCATGTTGAAAATGATCAACACAAAAATATAGTTGTATTCGAATCCACAAGATCATACTTATATATTATGGCGTATGCTAACCTGGATCATAGTAGAAGGATATACAGTGGATGCACTACAGGAAAATTTTGCTACGTCGACGGCCGGCTGCCATCGGCACAGGCTGTGCCGACGGTGGCCATCGGCGTAGCCCCCTCGGCATACGTCCTCGTCGGCACAGCTTCGTGGCCGTCGGCACAACCCTCCCCCCTCGGCATAGCGTCTTCCAGTGGGCCCCGCGTGTCAGTCAACGGCCGTCTTGGCTAACGGTTCAGCCTGGAGCTACGCCGACGGCCAAGCCGTCGGCACAGGAATAGAGCTACGCCGACGGCCAGTCCGTCGGCATAGCCTAAAATATATATTTTTTTTATTTTTTTATTTTTTTAAATCTTTGAATTATTTGACTCCTTAATCTCCCGTTTTAATCATTTTAATACTATTTATAGTTAATAATTGATGAAATTGCAGTCTTAGTCAAAGTTCCCGTTCGGTCACCCATCCTAGCACCTAGCACTACTCTAGCTCTAGCACGCTTAACTTCCTCGTTCCTTCAGAATATCTACCCGCAAAACAATTAACTCATTGTTGTCAATACTATGATATCATTCCTATTAACTCTTATATCATCATGTCATATGGTTGTATTTTTTTAAATTACAAGCAATTATTTAAGTAAACAACAATGAATAAGTAAAAATATTATTGAATTCAAATAAAAATCTAATGATTTTATTTTATTTTTATTTTTATTTAATATGGAATAATTAATATCTTTAAATCTGTAAATCAGAATTCGGCAAATAATATGTCTAAATTGATTAGAAAAATGAGAGGAATCCAAATATGATATCAATATCAACTTATCACAAACTATGCCGTGATTCTTATCATAATTTCATTTGCCCGTTTAAAACGGCACGCATAAAGATTCTTAGCTCGGGACTGAGACTCGCTTGAACCTAAAAAAGATTTTTGTAAAAAATCATGAGCATCCGATCATGTACCTGTAGTTCATATCTGACCTACTTCCTACCGATTCGGCAGGAATTTGTCTTTTTCACCAAGGATAGACGGAAATGTTTGAGATCCCCGTGTTATGAAATTATCCATGTAAGGTGGTCTAGTATTTTTGAAAAATGTGATGGTACTATTTTGAATTAGCCATTTGGTGGTTGCTTCACAAAACCGTCCGTTTTTTGCACTCGGAAAATAGAAAACGGCTTTTTGGTGCGATGAAAAGGAAAACTTCCTCCTGAATCATTGTTCGTCATCTCATGATGCACACTTATGCATAATATGAACACATTATCACAAACTATGCATCCATTCTAGCCATAACATTGGTCATTTGACCCGAAAGTCAAGAAACCTCCAACGAGATAGGTCAGTTTGTGAAGGTTTTTTTGAGACATAATCAATATACCAAGTTTGATATTTTTTTCTTCTAACTATGTCATATAATATGACATCACGTAAAGGTTTCACGTTGTTTGGATCGTTTTTGAATTTATGATGCCCGTTTAAAAATATCGTTAAACTTTGTCGAAGGGCGGACATGAAGATTCTTAGCTCGGGGCTGAGACTCGCTAAACTTGAAGTGGATCTATGATGAAACAACATATCTTGAACCTAAAAATGATTTTAAAAAATCATGAGCATCCGATCATGTACCTGTATTTTATATCTGACCCACTTCCTACCGATTCGGCAGGAATTTGTCTTTTTCACCAGGGATGGACGGAAATGTTTAAGATCCCCGTGTTATTAAATTATACATGTAAGGTGGTCTAGTATTTTTGAAAAATGTGACGGTAGTATTTTGAATTAGCCATTCGGTAGTTGCTTCACAAAACCGTCCGTTTTTTGCACTCGGTAAATGGAAAACGGCTTTTTGGTGTGACGAAAAGGAAAACTTTCTCCTGAAACATTGTTCGCCATCCCATGATGTATACTTATGCATAATATGGACACATTATCACAAACTATGCCTTCATTCTAGCCATAACATTGGTCATTTGACCCGAAAGCCAAGAAACCTCGAACGAGATAGGTCATTTTGTGAAGGTTTTTTTGAGACATAATCAATATACCAAGTTTGATATTTTTCCTTCTAACTATGTCACATAATATGACATCAAGCGAAGTTTTCATGTTGTTTGGATCGTTTTTGAATTTATAATGCCCGTTTTAAAATACCGTTAAACTTTGTCGAAGGGCGGGCATGAAGATTCTTAGTTCGGAGCTGAGACTCGCTAAACTTGAAGTGGATCTATGATGAAAGAACATATTTTGAACCTAAAAATGATTTTTGTCAAAAATCATGAGCATCCGAGCATGTACCTGTAGTTCATATCTGATCCACTTCCTACCGATTCAGCAGGAATTTGTCTTTTTCACCAGGGATAGACAGAAATGTTTAAAATCCCTCTGTTATGACATTATCCATGTAAGGTGATCTAGTATTTTTGAAAAATGTGAAGGTAGTATTTTGAATTAGCCATTTGGTGGTTGCTTCACAAAACCGTCTGTTTTTGCACTCGGAAAATGGAAAACGACTTTTGATGCAACGAAAAGAAAAACTTCCTCCTGAAACATTGTTCGCCATACCATGATACACACATATGCACAATATGGACACATTATCACAAACTATGCCTTCATTCTAGCAATAACATTGGTCATTTGACCCGAATGCCAAAAAACCTCGAACGAGATATGTCATTTTGTGAAGGTTTTTTTGAGACATAATCAATATACCAAGTTTGATATTTTTCCTTCTAACTATGTCACATAATATGACACCACACGAAGGTTTCACGTTGTTTGGATCGTTTTTGAATTTATAATACCCGTTTTAAACTATATATAATGTTTTATGTTTCACTTATTTTTTTATAAATGTGTAATATTTGAGTGTAGATAGATAGGACTTATTTTTCTGCAAATTTTGATATATTATTTGTATTTTTCTGAATTAGAATGATTTAGTTATGATTTTTCAAAAAATAATGAGATAAAAGGAAAAAAATCTGAAGGCCTACGCCGACGGCTAGGCCGTCGGCACAAACCAAACAAAAATTTTCAAAGAGCTGTGCCGACGGCTAGGCCGTCGGCATAGCCTGTCTGCCTAACGCCGTTTCCATCGCCGTGTCTAAACTGGGGCTATGCCGAGGGCTATACCTATGCCGAGGGCCACCGTCGGCACAGCCCTTTGTACTATGCCGACGACCATGCTACGCCGACGGCTACCCTCGTTACCGTCACCTACGTCGACGACCGTCCCTACGCTGACGGCCAGGCTGGTCAGCTGGTCAGGAAGTTAGCTACACCGACGGCCCCGACATTTGGCCGTCGGCGTAGCCGGCCGGCCGTCGGCACCTTAATTCTTTCCTGTAGTGATGATTTGGGGGCACAACCCCCTCCCCCTCGCTGCGGGCACCCCCTTTAGTCCGGGTTTATATCTCAAACCAGGACTAGTGGTTTGGCCCTATATATATGGCACAACCCCCTCCCCCTCTCAACTGTTTTTTCCTGGTGGGAGAGGTGGTGTTGTGCTATTTTTTCTTCTTATTCATATGCACTAGAGGTGTTCGGTGAAATGCCCATTAGAGCGATGCTGTTGGGGTTCGTAGCATGGAAAACAAAAATTTTCTATCGCATACAAACAAACAAGCCAAGATCTATCTACTAGATTGTAGCAACGAGTCGATGGAATAACTCACCCTCGAAGATTCCAAAGTGTTTAACGAGAGCAGATTCTCGTGGGTGATGTAGTCGTACTCTTTCCGATCTCAAGATCGCGTAGACGATCCTTCCGGCGCCACGTTCCAGCAGCGCCCCCGCAGTCGGTCACACGTTCGGTACTCGACGAAGACCTTCCTCTCCCTTGTTCCAGCAGGCAGCGGAGGTTGTAGCACTCTCCTCGCGATTCCGGCAGCACAACGGCGTGGTACCGGAGGTAGAGGGGAGATCCCGCAGGGCTTCGCCTTAAGCCGGTGCGAGTATGGTGGAGCTTATGAGAGAGGCTATTAGTGGTCTAGTAATTAGACACACCAATTAGAGGGCTCTAAACCAATTAGAAGGCTCTAAACCAAAATAGCTCTAAACCGGGGTTTAGATCTAGGGTTTTAGTTTAGAGGATAGGAACTAGTGTGTCTAGAGGAGGAGGCCCTGCCCCTCCTTTTATAGGTGGGAGGGCTTGGCCGGCCAAGGGGAGGAGTTCCTCCCCAACTCGGCCTTGGGAGGTGCGCCGGCCAAGGGGAGGAACCCTCCTCCAACTCGGCCTCCACCTCTCCTCCTCTTTCTCCTCTTTCCGAAAACTGGCAGTTTGACCGAAAACTGGCAGTTTGACTTTTTCAATTAGGATTTGAATTAACCCTTTATTTCGGACAGCGAGAACACTTAGTACATGATGCAATCATTCCAACATGCAATGACACATTCATGTACCCCTTCCCCCTCCGGAGTGCCGGACATTCCGGGACCTTCTAGAATGTTCCCGATGAAAACACCGGAACCATTCCCCAACTCCGAAACGGGACTTTCCTTATATGAATCTTATTCTCCGGACCATTCCGGATCACCTCGTGATATCCCGGATCCCATCCGAGACTCCGAACAACATTCGGTCTCTTTCTCATAATACCATAACTACTCAAACAACGTCGAATCCTTAAGTGTGTCTCCCTACGGTTCGTGAATTATGCGGACATGATCGAGACACTTCTCCGAACAATAACCAATAGAGGAATCTGGAAATTCATATGGCTCCCACATATTTCTACGATTACTTTGCGATCGAATGAACCATTTACATACGATACCAATTTCCCTTTGTCTCACGATATGTTACTTATCCAAGGTTATGATCGTCGGTATCTCTGCATACCTAGTTCAACCTCGTTACTGATAAGTACTCTTTTCTCGTTCCCGTGATATGTGATCCCTTGTGACCAAGTCACATGCTTGCAAGCTAATTGGATGACATTTCACCGAGAGGGCCCAGAGAATATCTATCCGTCATATGGATGGACAAATCCCACTCTTGATCCATGTGTTTCAACCAATACTTTCTGAACACTCAATACCACCTTTATAGCCACCCTGTTACGGTGTGGTGTTTGATGACATCAAAGCATCCATCCGGTAAAGGTGATATGCATGATCTCATGGTCGAAGGAATTAGGTTACTATGTATCAGAAAGCATATAGCAATTGAACTATTGAAATGACTTGATCTTTATGCTACGCTTATCTATAGGAGTATGTCCACCATATCATTCTCCTAACGATATGATCTTGTTGTTAACAACATCTCAATGTTCATGATAGGGAAACCACAATCATCTATTAACCAACAAGCTAGTGAAGTATAGAGGCTATACTAGGGACTTCAATTTAAGTTTACAATTCACACAAGTATTAATGTTTCCTTGTTAATACTATTATAGCATGAATGCAAACATTTATCATAAACACAAAGATATAATAATAACTACATTTATTATTGCCTCTAGGGCATATCTCCAACAGTCTCCCACTTGCACTAGAGTCATCTAATCTAGATTACATGGTAATATACCGAACACCCATGGCAGTTTGGTGTTGGTCATGTTTTGCCCTCGGGAGAGGTTTAGTCAACGGATCCGCCACATTCAGATCTGTGTGTACTTTGCAAATCTTTATATCCCCATCCTGGATATGTTCTCGAACAGCGTGAAAACGCAGCTTGATATGCTTCAGCTTCTTGTGTGACCTTGGTTCTTGCGCATTGGCTATGGCGCCCATGTTATCACAGTAGATAGACATTGGGTCCAGCGCACTAGGAACCACACCCAGCTCTGTAATGAACTCTTTCATCCATATCGCTTCTTGTGAAGCCTCCGAAGCAGCCATGTATTCCGATTCAGTTGAAGATCTCGCCACAACGCTTTGCTTTGCACTCCTCCAGCTAACTGTTGCACCATTCAAAATAAATACGTATCCAGATTGTGATTTAGAATCATCCGGATCGGTGTTCCAACTAGCATCGGTGTAACCATTAACAACGAGCTGTTCATCACCTCCATAAGAAAGAACCATATCCTTAGTTCTTCTCAAGTACTTAAGGATGTTTTTGACCGCTGTCCAATGATCCACTCCTGGATCACTTTGATATCTGCTAGTTAAACTAACAGCATATGCAATGTCGGGTCTAGTACATAGCATGGCATACATTAGAGATCCTATGGCTGAGGCATAGGGAGTCTTACTCATCCTTTCTCTATCTTCTGCCGATGTCGGACTTTGAGTTTTACTCAAGGTCGTATTGGGCAACATGGGCAAGAACCCTTTCTTGCTTTCTTCCATTCCAAACCTCTTTAGAACTTTGTCCAAATATGTACTTTGTGACAATGATATTTGGCGTTTCGATCTATCTCTATAAATCTTTATGCCTAATATGTAAGCTGCTTCGCCAAGATCCTTCATTGAAAAACTATTATTCAAATATTCTTTGACACTATTAAGAAGGTCTACATCATTCCCAATCAACAATATGTCATCCACATATAGTATTAAGAACGCTACAGAGCTCCCACTCACTTTCTTGTAAATACAAGCTTCTCCATAAGTTTGTATAAAACCAAAACTTTTGATTACCTTATCAAAACGTTGATTCCAACTTCGGGATGCTTGCTTCAATCCATAGATGGACCGTTGAAGTTTGCATACCTTGTCAGCATTTTTAGGATCGACAAAACCTTTGGGTTGCATCATATACAACTCTTCATCAATGTCTCCATTGAGGAATGCTGTTTTGACATCCATCTTCCATATCTCATAATCATAATATGCAGCGATTGCTAACATAATCCTCACAGACTTTAGCTTCGCTACTGGTGAGAAAGTCTCATCGTAGTCAACTCCTTGAATTTGTCGAAACCCTTTTGCGACAAGTCGAGCTTTATAGACAGTAACATTACCATCAGCATCTGTTTTCTTCTTGAAAATCCATTTGTTCTCGACAGCCTTTCGGCCATCCGGTAGGTCCACCAAAGTCCATACTTGGTTTTCGTACATGGATCCAATCTCGGATTTCATGGCTTCTTGCCATTTATTGGAATCTGGGCTCATCATCGCTTCCTCATATGTCTCGGGGTCATCGGTGTTGTCCACCAACATGACACTCATAACGGGATCATACCAATCTGGAGTGGTACGAGTTCTCGTTGACCTCCGAGGCTCTGTAGTAACTTCAACCGAAGTTTCATGATCATCATCATTAGCTTCCTCTCTTATTGGTGCAGGCACCACAGGAACTTTTCCCGGTGCTGCGCTACTCGCAATTTCGAGAGAAGGTTCGACAACCTCGTTGAGTTCTACTTTCCTTCCAGTCACTTCTTTCGAGAGAAATTCCTTCTCTAGAAAGGATCCATTCTTAGCAACGAAGATTTTGCCTTCGGATCTATGATAGAAGGTATACCCAATAGTTTCCTTTGGGTATCCTATGAAGACGCATTTTTCCGCTTTGGGTTCAAGCTTGTCCGGCTGTAACTTCTTTACATAGGCTTCGCATCCCCAAACTTTAAGGAACGACAATTTAGGTTTCTTCCCAAACCATAATTCATACGGTGTCGTTTCAACGGATTTAGACGGTGCCCTATTTAAAGTGAATGCGGCTGTTTCTAATGCATAACCCCAAAATGATAGCGGTAAATCTGTAAGTGACATCATAGAACGAACCATATCTAAGAGAGTTCGATTACGACGTTCAGACACACCATTACGCTGTGGTGTTCCCGGCGGTGTCAACTGCGAAAGTATTCCACATTTCTTCAAATGCTCGCCAAACTCGTAACTTAGATATTCACCTCCACGATCAGAACGTAGAAATTTAATCTTCTTGTTACGTTGATTCTCTACCTCACTTTGAAACTCCTTAAACTTCTCGAAAGTTTCGGACTTATGTTTCATGAAATAGATATACCCATATCTACTCAAGTCATCCGTGAAGGTAAGAACATAACGATAACCACTGCGCGATGCTACACTCATTGGACCACACACATCGGTATGTATGATTTCCAATAAGTCCGTAGCTCGCTCCATCATACCAGAAAATGGAGTCTTAGTCATTTTACCCATCAGACATGCTTCGCATCTTTCAAGTGATTCAAAATCAAGTGATTCAAGAAGTCCATCGGAATGGAGTTTCTTCATACGCTTCACTCCAATGTGACCAAGACGACAGTGCCACATATAGGTCGAATTATCGCTTGATTTCAAACGTTTAGCCTCAATGTTGTTGATATGTGTATTTCCACTATCGAGATTCAATATGAATAGACCATCTATCAAAGGTGCATGTGCATAAAACATATTACTCATATAAACCGAACAACCATTATTCTCGGATTTAAACAAGTAACCGTCTCGCAATAAACAAGATCCCGATATAATGTTCATGCTCAACGCAGGCACCAAATAACAATTATTTAAGTATAAAACTAATCCCGATGGTAGATGAAGAGGTAGCGTGCCGACCGCGATCACATCAACCTTTGATCCGTTTCCCACGCGCATCGTCACCTCGTTCTTCACTAGCTTCCGTTTATTCTGCAGCTCCTGTTTCGAGTTACAAATATGAGCAACCGAACCAGTATCAAATACCCAGGCACTACTACGAATACTAGTGAGATACACATCAATAACATGTATATCAGATATACCTTTCTTCTTGATGTTGCCGTTCTTCAAATCCGCCAAGTACTTTGGGCAATTCCGCTTCCAGTGACCTTCTCTCTTGCAGTAAAAGCACTCAGTATCAGGCTTGGGTCTAGCCTTGGTCTTCTTCGTCGGCATGGTAACTTTCTTACCACCCTTCTTGAAGTATCCCTTATGCTCAGACTTGCCTTTCTTGAATTTGGTGGTCTTATTGACCATCAACACTTGGTGCTCTTTCTTGATCTCCACTTCTGCAGATTTTAACATAGCAAATAGTTCTGGCAACTCTTTGTTCATGTTCTGCATATTGTAGTTCATCACAAAGTTCTTGTAACTTGGTGGTAGTGATTGGAGGATGCGGTAAACCCCCAAAGTATTAGGAATCACTATACCCAAGCTTTGAAGTTTATTCGCGTGCCCAGACATTTTAAGCACATGCTCACTGACGGAGCTACCCTCTTCCATCTTGCAGTTAAAGAACTTTTCAGAAGCTTCATAACTTTCAATTGCCGCATGAGTCTCAAAAATTAATTTGAGATCCTCGACAATATCATATGGGTCTGACTCTTCAAACCTTTTCTGAAGCTCCGATTCTAAACCATACAAGATAGCACACTGAACTATGGAGTACTGATTCTTCCGAGCAAGGTAAACATTTTTTACTTCATCGGTAGCATCAGCTGCAGGTGGGTTACCCAGCGGTGCATCCAGCACATAGGTCAAATTACCAGCTGTGAGGACAATCCTCAAATTGCGGAACCAATCCGCGAAGTTGCTTCCATTGTTTTTCAACTTTTCTTTCTCTAGGAACGCATTAAAATTGATGGTAGGGGCTGCCATTGATCTACAACATATTTGCAATAGTTTAGACTAAGTTTATGACAAATTGAGTTCAAATTAATTAATGAATTAAACTAGGTGAACTCCCACTCAAAACAACATCCCTCACATTGTTTTAGTGATCACATGAACCAAATCCACTACATCAACTCCGATCATCACGAGAGTTGATATAGTTTCAATGGCGAACAATCGACATGTTCATCATATCTGCTATATGATTCATGCTTTACCTTTCGGCGATCCGTGTTCCTGAGGCCATGTCTGTACATGCTAGGCTCGTCAAGATCAAACCTTAGCTACCGCATAAGCAAATCTGGCTTGCTTACGTTGTATTCACCCGCGGAATCAAAGACACCCGATCATCACGTGGTGCTTCGAAGCAACAAGCTTTGGCAACGGTGCATACTAAGGGTGAACACTTTAGAACTTGAAATTTATGTGCATGAGGGATCATCTTATAATGCTACCGTCGTCTACTAAGCAATACAAGATGCATAAAGGATTAACATCACATGCAATTCATAATATGTGATATGATATGGCCTTTCTTCTTTGTGCTTCCGATCTCCATCTTCAAGCACGAACATGATCTCCATCATCACCGGCATAGCATCAAGGTCAATGACGCTTCTTCATGGTTGTCGTCCACCAGCTTCAACTATTACAACTATTTTGAATAGACACGCAGGTCTTAACAGAATTTAAAGACAACCATATGGCTCCTGCCGGTTGCCAACTTACAATAAGGAACATTGCATACATCAAATATAATCACAATCATGGCCATATCACATCACTGCACACCCCTGCAAAACAAAGTTAGACGCTTCTACTTTCTTTGCATATTTTACGTGGTTTGGGGCTTTCCATAAGTGTCGTTCTAACCTACGAACAAGAACCACAACATTGATACTAGCATTGTTGATTACCCGTTGTAAATTGGATCTTTACTATGCTAGGAGAAACAGGCACCCGCAAAGCCACTTATGCAATACGAGTTGCATGTCAAGCGTGGAGCAAGTCTCATGAACGATGTCATGTAAGGTTAGCCCGGGCCGCTTCATCCCAACATACCGCAAGATGCAAAGTACACAAAAAGCAATCTACAATAAAAGCATCAACGCCCACAATGACCATTGTGTTCTACTCGTGCAACAGATCTACATATAGACACGGCTCTGATACCACTGTTGGGGTTCGTAGCATGGAAAACAAAAATTTTCTATCGCATACAAACAAACAAGCCAAGATCTATCTACTAGATTGTAGCAACGAGTCGATGGAATAACTCACCCTCGAAGATTCCAAAGTGTTTAACGAGAGCAGATTCTCGTGGGTGATGTAGTCGTACTCTTTCCGATCTCAAGATCGCGTAGACGATCCTTCCGGCGCCACGTTCCAGCAGCGCCCCCGCAGTCGGTCACACGTTCGGTACTCGACGAAGACCTTCCTCTCCCTTGTTCCAGCAGGCAGCGGAGGTTGTAGCACTCTCCTCGCGATTCCGGCAGCACAACGGCGTGGTACCGGAGGTAGAGGGGAGATCCCGCAGGGCTTCGCCTTAAGCCGGTGCGAGTATGGTGGAGCTTATGAGAGAGGCTATTAGTGGTCTAGTAATTAGACACACCAATTAGAGGGCTCTAAACCAATTATAAGGCTCTAAACCAAAATAGCTCTAAACCGGGGTTTAGATCTAGGGTTTTAGTTTAGAGGATAGGAACTAGTGTGTCTAGAGGAGGAGGCCCTGCCCCTCCTTTTATAGGTGGGAGGGCTTGGCCGGCCAAGGGGAGGAGTTCCTCCCCAACTCGGCCTTGGGAGGTGCGCCGGCCAAGGGGAGGAACCCTCCTCCAACTCGGCCTCCACCTCTCCTCCTCTTTCTCCTCTTTCCGAAAACTGGCAGTTTGACCGAAAACTGGCAGTTTGACTTTTTCAATTAGGATTTGAATTAACCCTTTATTTCGGACAGCGAGAACACTTAGTACATGATGCAATCATTCCAACATGCAATGACACATTCATGTACCCCTTCCCCCTCCGGAGTGCCGGACATTCCGGGACCTTCTAGAATGTTCCCGATGAAAACACCGGAACCATTCCCCAACTCCGAAACGGGACTTTCCTTATATGAATCTTATTCTCCGGACCATTCCGGATCACCTCGTGATATCCCGGATCCCATCCGAGACTCCGAACAACATTCGGTCTCTTTCTCATAATACCATAACTACTCAAACAACGTCAAATCCTTAAGTGTGTCTCCCTACGGTTCGTGAATTATGCGGACATGATCGAGACACTTCTCCGAACAATAACCAATAGAGGAATCTGGAAATTCATATGGCTCCCACATATTTCTACGATTACTTTGCGATCGAATGAACCATTTACATACGATACCAATTTCCCTTTGTCTCACGATATGTTACTTATCCAAGGTTATGATCGTCGGTATCTCTGCATACGTAGTTCAACCTCGTTACTGATAAGTACTCTTTTCTCGTTCCCGTGATATGTGATCCCTTGTGACCAAGTCACATGCTTGCAAGCTAATTGGATGACATTTCACCGAGAGGGCCCAGAGAATATCTATCCGTCATATGGATGGACAAATCCCACTCTTGATCCATGTGTTTCAACCAATACTTTCTGAACACTCAATACCACCTTTATAGCCACCCTGTTACGGTGTGGTGTTTGATGACATCAAAGCATCCATCCGGTAAAGGTGATATGCATGATCTCATGGTCGAAGGAATTAGGTTACTATGTATCAGAAAGCATATAGCAATTGAACTATTGAAATGACTTGATCTTTATGCTACGCTTATCTATAGGAGTATGTCCACCATATCATTCTCCTAACGATATGATCTTGTTGTTAACAACATCTCAATGTTCATGATAGGGAAACCACAATCATCTATTAACCAACAAGCTAGTGAAGTATAGAGGCTATACTAGGGACTTCAATTTAAGTTTACAATTCACACAAGTATTAATGTTTCCTTGTTAATACTATTATAGCATGAATGCAAACATTTATCATAAACACAAAGATATAATAATAACTACATTTATTATTGCCTCTAGGGCATATCTCCAACAGATGCGACTTTAGGATACACAAGACAGACATGATATGAGATGCCCGAGCCACACTTAAGTTTTCTCATCTTTGTTTCCAAGTTTAATAAAAGGTTAGCAACTATTTTCTCGTTTAGACCGTGCGGTACTAATTTTAGTATCATGATTGTGTTTGATATATATTTGTATGATACACATGCGCCATCCATGGATGTACGGTGACCGACGCTCTACCGCTTTCAGAGAAGGCGTGCGTTCTTCGACTTGTGGCCGAGGAGAACAAGCAGCAAGATGATTTTATGTGTTGTCCATGTGTTGACCGTAGGAATGAGAAGACTCACACTTCCACAAGAGTCATTCAGATCCACCTGCTTCGGTCTGGTTTTATGTTCAGCTATAATGTTTGGACCAAACATGGAGAAAGAGGGGTTGCGATGGAAGACGGCGATGAAGAAGAGAACGATGATGACAACTACTGATCTATGTTCCCGGAATACGCTGATACCGCAATGGGAGACAATGAAGAAGAAGGAGGTGAAGAACGGGAACCAGACTGGCCCGCTGATGATCTTGGTTGGGTCATTTCTGATGCAAAGCGAGACTGCGACACAGAAAAGGAGAGGTTGCAGTTCGAGCAGATGTTACAGGACACAGAAAAGATCCAATGCAATTTTAGCGAGGCTCGGCCCCGAGCTAAGAATCTTCATGCCCGCCGTTCGATAAAGTTTGACGATAGTTTAAAACAGGCATAAAAAAATCAAAAAGATCGAAACAATGTGAAACCTTCGCGTGGTGTCATATTATGTGACATGGTTATAAGAAAAAATATCAAACCTGGTATATTGATTATGTCTGAAAAAACCTTCACAAAATGACCTATCTTATTCGAGCTTTCTTGACTTTCGGGTCAAATGACCAATGTTCTTGCTAGAATCAAGGCATAGTTTGTGATAATGTGCCCATATTGTGTATACATGTGCATCATGGGATGGTGAACAATGTTGCACGAGGAAGTTTTCCTTTTTGTCGCATCAAAAAGCCATTTTTTATTTCTGAGCACAAAAAACAGACGGTTTTGTGAAGCAACCACCAAATGGCTAATTTAAAATTCTACCACCATATTTTACAAAAAATACTAGACCACCTTATATGGACAATGTCTCAATAGGGGAGTCCGAAACCTTTCCGTCCACCCCTGGTGAAAAAGATAAATTTCTGCCGATTCGGCAGAAATTTATCTTTTTCACCAGGGGTGGAGGCAGGAAGTGGGTCAGATATGAACTACAGGTACATGATCCGATGCTCATGTTTTTTTACAAAAATCAGTTTTAGGTTCACAATATGCTATTTTATCAAAGATCCAATACAATTCTTCCTTTTCGTCGCACCAAAAAAGCCATTTTTTATTTTCCGAAAGCATAAAAGGGGGATTTTCTAAAGCAACCACCAAATAGGTAATTCAAAAATGGGGGGTTTGTGATTTGTTGATATGGATATCATATTTATATTTCTTTAATTTTTATGATCAATTTAGACATATTATTTATCAAATTCTGATTTACAGATTTAAAGATATTAATTATTCCATATTAAATAGAAAAATACAAACAAGTAAAATTATTATATTTTTATTTGAATTCAATAGTATTTTTATTTGAATCAGTAATATTTTTACTTATTCATTGTTATTTACTTAAATAAGTGTTTGTAGTTTCAAAAAATAAACACATGTGACATAATGATATAAGAGTTAATAGGATTAATCTCATAGTATTGACAACTAGGTACAAATTGTTTCGCGGAAACTGATTCGGAAGGAACCGAGAAGTTTAGTGTGCTGGAGCTAGAGTAGTGCTAGGATGGGTTACCGAGCGGGAATTTTGTTAAAGACTGAAATTTGATTAAAGATTAAATGTAATTAGTATTAAAAATGTTCTAGGTGCGAGATTAATGATTCAAATAATTCAATGATTTAAAAGTTCAAAAACATTTGATTTTTTTTGGGATTTTTTTACAACCTACCGTTATTATACCGACGGGGCTATGCCGAGGGCAAGGCTATCGGCGTAGCATACGCCGACGGCTAGAGCTACGCTGACGGGCAAAATTGCCTCTGCCGAGGAGGCTACGCCGAGGGCAGCTGTCGTCGTAGCATACGCCGAGGGCATTTTGGCCTACGCCGACGGTCTTTTGCCCTCGACATAGCGTGCCGTTCGTGTAGTGACTTTAGTAATCGCAAAATCTTAGATTCTACTTAGTAGAATCGCTGAATCGTTCCATTCATTTTGATCCGTGACATAAAAAATGCATGGTAGCACTACAACATTACACACGGGCCTAGGTGGTCCGAGGCACACGTCTAATCGACGGTCTTGCGCTATCACATAAAAAAGCTGCCATGGATAAATGCGTTCGGGGAAGTGCTATCATACTTATATCTATGTTATATCCCCACACCTTCTTATCTTTATTGTACACTTCGAAACATGTTTATTGATGTCAAACAATAAAGAAAATGATCAGCACAAAAAAGATAGTTGTACGAATCCACAAGATCATACTTATATATTATGGCATATGCTAACCTGGTATCATAGTAAAAGGATATACAATGGATGATTTGCTATAACCATAAATCTTTTCCACTCACAGTTGTTCAAATTTAATTGGTATATATACTCATTCTCTCATCTTTATAACCAAGATATCTCTATTTTATATGTGCATAATATCTTTTGTTAACATGCCATCATATGGCAAAGATGTGCCAAGGACTAGGAGATTAGTATCTTTTGTTTGCATTTGTCCATCACCGATGGGCCCCATGTACTTTGTGACGGCTCAAACGGCGCCAACCCCTCGGACAATTAATATATAGTTGGAGAATGTACTGTCTATGAAAAAGACCATATGTGGCGCAGTGAGCAAGATCACATAGATTCACGCGTGAAACACTTATAATTATTGCAAGAGTCAGAGCACAAAAACACATACATAGAAATTTTGTGGCATAAAACTGGTGGCAGCTTTACAATACTCATGCTTACACTTTTCGTCAAGGTACAAAAGTAGTGGCCAAACTCAACGTTAGACGTCCTGGTGGTCATGCGACGACTTGGACACTGACTCTAGACGACACACACGGCCAGCGCAGACACATGCCCACGTAATCCGTGGCTATTTTTTCGACAAGGAAAATTTGCAAAAGGACATACAAATTGTGCACTACTTTATTCGTTTGGAAATATAAGATGTTTTAAATTAGTAAAGCTAATCTATCTAGATAACTTTTAGTGTGTAGGTTTAAATAAATCTACACATTAAAAGGTGTCTAGATACATTTTCTTCATAAATCTAAAACATTTTATATTTCCAAACCGAGCAAATATATAGCTACAGCTAGTGCACGTTCAGTGACTGATTTATTTATCCGTGCTCGCTGTACTTCTATACATATACTTGAAGCATTGCAGTGGTCGTAACGTCCAGCCGCCTAAGGATGATGCTTCTTTGGTGGATCAGGATAACCATGAAAAACAGAACCACCTGAACTATAACCACCGCTCGGCCAGCCAGTGTTATAGCCACCTGCACGCAAGCAGTTTATACATATATAAATGCCTCATCATCAGATCGAAACGAAAATCCTCCAAGGTTTCCTTGTCTTTTGGAACAGGGGCGACAGATTATCCATGAATAAAGAGAGAGAAGTGAGAGTTGGTACGTACTGCCAGCTTGAGCGAGGGCCCTGGCGGCGAGCGCGTCCTGCGCTGCGAACGCGAGCGAGGCCAGGATCACGCACATCAACACGGCCAAGGTTCTGAAGAAAGACATGATATGGTGGTGTTGGGAACTATGGATGATATGGTGGTCCTTGCAACTCGCTACTCATGGCTACACTCCACTGGCAGGGATGCTCTATTTATAGGCGTGCTGGTGGCTGTGAGTCAGTGTGTGCGGAGGTACAGACACAGCTCGATCGGCATGCGTAGAAAGGCCAGACGACCAAAACGATGAAAAGCAGTAGCGGAGGAATTGTCCATTCAAGATGCGCCGGCTAAACAGCCTAACTTTTGGCAGGTGCTGGCTATTGTTCCAGCAAAAGTCGTTCGAAAATCTGCCAGCGTCTTGACCACTATCATCATCCAATTTCTTTTGATCATTCGGAGTGGAGCACTACCTACGGTGCGTTCTACTAGCTTTGTATCAAGATTTTTGCAGGATTAAATTAAAAAAAAAAGATTTTTGCAGGATTAAGACGAGGTGGTCGATATTTGGTTGATCCGTGGACGCTGGTTATGCAGTAGAAAACCAGTGGAGAAGGACAAAAATAATTTAAGGTCGGACGAACTCTAAAACGTAAAAAAGGTTTTAAAAAATCTCCTATATCTTCTTCCACTAGTTCGACAGCCCTAGATTTTTTCATATCTTTTTCCACTTCTTACTCTTGCTCTTATTTTACCATAAGACCCGTAACAATTTCAAGTATCATATATGATTGGTTTAGGGTTGCTTCTACTAAAAAGTAGCACAAAATATCATGTCAAACTTCAATTCACAATTCATAAATTCACCAAATAAGACGAGTATTCTACCTAAGTGCAAAAATTTAGAAGAAATAGACCTTTTTCTATTTCTCGTTTGCTGGCCCCTTCTCTTTCCTGCTCATCTTCAACTTCAATCTACATGAGGATGTTCCTGCTGCGCCCGCTAACTGCCACCCCGCTGCGCCCGCTGCCGGATACCCCGCCGTTCGCCAGTCCCTTGCCTGGTCTAGAGATCTTTCTCCCACTCCCTTCGATTTGGAGTCTGGAGATGAGGCCGCCGCCAGCAATTGTTTCCCGCCGCTTCTCTAGAGTCTGGACAGACCTCTGTGGCTCTGTTTCTCTTGTTCCTATATGCATTTGGACGATGCGAAGCGAGCAGCTGGAGGCTAGATCGGTTCTCACATTCGGAAGTTGACCAAGAGGCAAGAGGCCAGGACTACACGGCCCAATAGCCTTGGAGCCTGGAGGTCACGTACGTCCAATTATTTCTCTTTCCTAATAATTTTCACTAACCGATCGATACTTATGTTTACTGCGTACGTGTAGAAATCTTTTCGTCGCGAGCCAAGGTAGGGTGATCGCCCGACCTCGCCCTACCGAGAGCTTCGCCGCTCAAACCGCAGTCATACATATGTCTCGCTATCATTGGAAGTATCATATCTGTACTGACAGAATAAGAACACACATGCATCAAATTATCAAACCCTGGTTGGCTGAAAAATCCCACTCCACTAACCATCCAACCAATTAATGAAATTATCATTCTTTGTCAGTACTACATGGCTCGCAAAAGTGTAACTCGGTTAACTGCAACTCCAAGTACAGCAACACCAAGTACAGAGTGTTGCAGCGTTAGTTTTTTCACCACAAGGTAACCCGGATTTAATATCAATCAGAAGGAATGATATATAATTGTCTACTCCGTCAAGGAACCCGTAGAAGGTACAAAAGTGGTGGCCAAACTCAACGTTGGACGTCCTGGTCATCCGACGACTCGGACACTGACTCTAGACGACACACACAGAATCCGTGGCGTTTATTCGAGAAGGGAAATTTACAGAAGGACATACAAATTGTGCAGTAGATGTCAACGGAGCTAGCTAGTGCCGCTCGGTAACTAATTTATTTATTATCCGTGCTCGCCATGTTTCCATATACTACATACTTGAAACATGGCAGTGGTCGTCCAGCCGCCTAAGGATGATGCTTCTTTGCTGGGGGATAACCAGGAAGAGCAGAACCACCTGAACCATAACCACCGCTGGGCCAGCCAGTGTTATAGTCACCTGCACCCAAGAAGTTGGTATATATAAATGCCTCATCAGATCGAACCGAAAAATCCTCCAAGGTTCATTCTCTTTTCGAATCGGGGCGGCAGAACGTCCATGTAAGAGAGAGAACTGAGAGTTGGTACTTACCGCCAGCTTGAGCGAGGGCTCGGGCGGCGAGCGCGTCCTGCGCGACGAAGGCCATGATCACGCACAGGAGCACGGCCAAGGTTCTGAAGAAAGCCATGGTGGTTGGGAACTTAGCTAGGAGCGTGTGTATTCCTGTCCTTACAAGTTGCTACTCTTGGCTACTCTCCACTGGAAAGGATGCTCTATTTATACGCGTGCTGGTGGCTGTGAGTCAGTGTGTGCACAGGTACAGACACAGCACGATCAGCATGCGTAGACGGGTCAGACGACGACCAAAACGATGAAAAGTAGTAGTGGCGGAATTGTCCATTCAAGATGTGCCGTCCAAACAGCCTAATTTTGGTTCTGGCTATTGTTCCAGCAAAAGTCATTCGAAAGTCTGCCAGCGTCTTGACCACTATGATCATCCAATTTCTTTTGATTATTGGGAGTGGTGCACTACCTACGGTGCGTGCCCAGTGTAGCCATTCCAATTTCTTCTAGTAATAGCTTTGTATCAAGATTTTTGCAGGATTAAAACGAGGTGGTGGATATTTGGTTGATCCAGTTGCTGTTATGTACTCCGGTTAGAAATCTACCCTCCCAGTTGCTGTTAGAATTAAAACTAGCATGGTGGTAGCGAGGGCACTACAATTAGTTGTTTTCTTATAAGAGATCATTGTACTTAGTGTTTCAAAATTGATCAAATAATACCTTCATAAATTCATTGACTTAACATTATTATGTGAAAAATAATACTCCCTTCGATCCATATTACTTATCGCATCAAGACATGTTTTAGTGCTAGAAACATCCAATATAGTGACATTTAATATGGATTGGAGGGAGTACATTAGCCATCATTTTTATTTATATGATAAATGGATATCACACGTGTAGAAGAGTTATAAATTGTATTTAATTTTTGGGTGAAAAATTATTAGGATATTTTGAAAACACTACATTAATGCATGACCACTTGTGAAATTCGTGCATAAAATTAAATTTAAACCGTGAGGTAGCTGATAGTTTTTGCATGACGTTAGATAAGCATGCATGACTAACACTTAGATTATTAAATAATTAGGGTGTACTTGAGCAATTATCCCATGATGTTTAGACCATTCTCATGGAATAGAACATATGTTGATAATAAGGCTAAGTAAAAAAGGTAATTTATCCTCATTAATATATATTGGTGGACTAAACATTTATAATTTTAATTCTAGTTTTATCTGATCGTTTTGCCATATTGTCTCTTCATTTGTCGTAAAAATACACCACATTTTCATGTTGTTTTGAAATACATGATATATTAGAAATGTAAATTTTACAATATACAACCACGACCATTACTTAAGTTGTTACAGAAATAAGGAAGTATCTTTCATCTCAAATTTAGTGATCTTACTTTGTTTTCAGGTTTCAATAATGTACTTTGTATACCAATAAGGATAGCCTATCATTTATTTTCCAAATGGATGTAATATTATTTTTAAGTATTTTAACTCTCCTGCTACTAAATGTACCATTCTCTCTCTCTCTCTCTCTCTCTCTCTCTCTCTCTCTCTCTCTCTCTCTCTCTCTCTCTCTCTCTCTCTCTCTCTCTCGTCTTGTCATTTAACATGAATACATTGTCATAAACGATATAGTTCTAGCATCTTAATCAGTCACCACTTTTTCTACATGATTGGAAATTCCAATGATGCGTCCTAATAAAATCTAAGGATAAAAACCGTAGAAACTTCCTCGTGATTTTTAAATTTACTTAATCATGTACATTATAGTAAAACCACAAGAACTCATTATACATATATAAGTTTCAAAAGGTTATACTTAAAACAAAGCATATCAAGTTGACCGTGATTTATAGAAATACTTTTCAAGATTTATCTTGAACTCAATACCACTATGTTTCTATTATTCCAATCGTGTCAATGGGTTATGGACCGTGTCATAAAGCTGAAAACCAGCTACAAAACTCCAATCCGTAGTGTTATATAGAAAATTACACCCCTTCGTTATATCATTTGCATAAGGTAAGGTGACACTCATACTTCTACTTGCATATATATATATATATATAAATATATATATTCAAATGCTTTTAATCATTCAAAATATACTATCCTTGGATGATGTTTAGATATGATTTTAAAATAGACTATGATCTCTTTGGTACACTTTAGGAAGATCCATCATTAATTGGTAAACTTGATGCACTTTAGGAACACCTATCGGTTGCAATATGTTCATGTGTAATTATGATGATCTATTAAATTTAATTTTAATTTGTTATTGACTCTTATTTGTGTAAATAAAATTATGATAAGATGTTGATTTAAGATTTTTTATTTAGTAATAAAATAGGATCGGCTTGATTGACCTGAATGTTTTGGTTCTCCGAGAACTTTTAGCGTGTCTCTTTACCTACATATTGTACTTTTCATTCCTTTTATATTTAAAAGGGTCTTCCTTTGTGATATGGATAGTTAAAATTATGATGATACATTATGAATGACAGGTTCAAGTGACCTTATTAATATATTTTATTTATTTATTGTGTTTTCATTGTAACTGATAAATGTGAGTGTATTTCTTGATCATGGAAGATTGATGTAAGGGACATTTAGCTTCTTTTTGCCATAAAAATCATAGCCTTGAGTATATGATTATATGGAAAAATAACCATAGTACTTTTGATGAGCTTGTATTCTCATTGGTATTTGTGAGGATGTTATGTTTCTCATGTTAGTACGAATATTTTATGTCTTTTATCATACAAAAAGTACGGGCACATGAATCGTCCAGAAAGGTGCCTAGACATTTATTTAACTATGGAATTACCGTCTCCTTGAACCTTCTATGTATGTTATCTCTTTTCATTGAAAACAATTTTTTCAATCTCGCATGTTTCAATCGACTTCCAACATCTGATAAAAGCTCGTTTTAATCTCCCCCTTTACAATTGACTTTCAGCAACTCAAAGAACCTCGGAGAGGTGAGGGAGGCATGCAGTTTCTTGTTGGTTGATACGTTGTCATATAAAATATAGGTATGTTAGCTTCATTTAATTTTTGGTATTTTCATATGGATTAACATTATTTTGCATTACTAAATGGATCCGGTTGTACGATTTGGTGATAGAGTTGTGGTTGGGGAGTCTCTCTTACGAAGATTGTTTCTCTAGAATCACCATGCCTCCCACGACTTAGGTCCTACTCAAGTCGAACACGTTTTCAGAATTTGCAAAGTTAATTAAAGTGATACAATTTATATTTTCATATTCGTATGTACTCAGTGATATATATATATAGGTATATATGTATGTATAAATAAGTCTAATTTCGATCCTCCCGTATATGTTTTCTTGCCATGCTGGCAATAGAACTACCGTATGTTGTAACACGCATGCCCACGTAGCTTTAAATTAGATCGTATCCGTCAGTTTTGAAGTTTTCTTTTACCGATCTGCTTTTGAGATAGCCTCCAACACACACCGGATCTACCTGGTAAGCTAGCTGATCGTTTGAGATGACCGATGTCGGTTCAGGTGTGGTAGCTGTTATACCAAGCTAAGCAAGCTAGCTGATCGATTATGGGTTGATCCATCTTGTTTCGAAGCAAGCTAGGTAGTAGTACAAGGAATTTGTCGCAGTTTCACTACAAGAAATTTGGCTATATATGACCCTCTATTTTCGTCACAAAATCGTCACAATAGTTTGTTTATGACGATTCTATAACGGTTTTGAGATCGTCGAAAGCTGGGCGTCGCAAATGAACTATAACGATGATTTTTGCAAAATCGTCATAACCGTCTATGACGATATTGGATCGTCATAACCATTATGACGATCCAATATCGTCATGAGCCATCTAGCCAAGCCAGGTCAGATCCTACGTGGCTAATCCGACGTGGCAAAATTGTGACGAAACGAGATCGTCGTAATGTGAATTCGGCCTAGTCCATTTCAATGTTCTATATGGACTGAGCCCAACAAATGAGCCTTTATTAAATGGGCCTTGGCCTTTTTGGGCCTTTTTTCTTTTATGCCTAGGCAGTTTTAGGCTTTGGCCTTTTTTAGTTTATTTAATTTTTGGGCTTCATCCTTTCCATTGTCTGTTTCTTTTTCTTTCGATCCATTTAGTTTATGTGCTTCAGCCTTTTTAGCTGAAATGCACACTGATCAAATGTGTTTTGGCCCTATTCTGGCCCGTTTAAGAGCCCATGTGCAATACATTTCAATGATACAGCAGTACAGCAGCCAAGCAAGTGGAATAATGAACAAATATTACAGCAGTAAAGCATCAAAGCATTTTGCTGGTGCATCTGAACATTTAACCAAACATACATCTCATCTGTTGATAATCAACACAGTTAAAAAGGATTTCAAAGACCAATCACACATAGAAAGCAGAATAGACAAGAGAACTGCCATGTTGTGAGTCCCCCAATCCATCCCAGGGGCGTTGCTGCTGTGAACTGCCACTGCTGGCCGCCACTGATCCTCCATGCTACCAGCCGCCGCTGCCGGCCCTTGCTCCTTATATATGTTTGCTTCTAGAACAAAAACACATGACAATTAATAAAATTGGTAAAACAGATTCTTAATAAGCATCAAAATAGATACTAGTTACTTTACAAGTATTTATTTGCAAAAGAACAAGCACTGCTCAATATCTGATTTCATTGTGCATAATAGAATGATGCAATGGAACTACCAATTTCCCTATTCATGCAAAAAGTGTACAATAAATTCTCAGACGATATCGGTAAGGTACATTCTCACAGCAACACAAGCTCAAAATTAACAGAGATGGTCATCATGGGTACAAGCAAAGCAATTTACCATTAGATATGAATAACTAATGCACTCATACTTTCAAATTTTCTTGACAGCAAAAGCATACATTTCAGATCCTTGCACAAATTGAGTCATTAACAATAGCAATAAGCATACATTTCAGATCCTTTCACAACACAGTTAACAGAATTCTCTGTATATGACCAGGAGCACTAACCTGTAGAGACCTCAAACCCCTAAATGAAGAGAAGACAAATTCACATGTCTTCCCAGTCCATGCCGACCAACCACCGGTACATCTCCGCGGCCTTGGACTGTATGCAGCAGAACCTGAGAAACCGAATTTGATCTTAGATATGAAGGACCCGGGATACCAAATTGATCTCAGAAATAAAGGCAGAAGAATGTTTCTATTTGATAGCAGTAGTTTCTATTTAAGCTATGTACATTTTTGTCCAGGAGAGTACTTTCTATTAGATAGCAATAATTTCTATTTAAAACACATTTTTGTGTCATAAGGCATAAGCTATAATACTTTATTTGGCTGAACGTACTAACCCAGTTCCGATCAGTACAAGCTATGATTCATATTGAGGCAAATATGGAACCAACAAATTGCAGATCGGTTTGGTTCTCCATGTCATACGTTTATTCCTGAAAACCATTTGCTACTCTAGTCTTTGATGGAGTACAGAAATATGGAATAAATAAAACGCATCTTACCTAACAAAGATAATTATCCCTTGAAAATCCATCCTATATCCATCTACCGGCCAGTAGCTATGGCGCTGCTGTGGAGAAGAACAAAAATAGCAAGGATAAACAACTATCTGCAATAAAACTAGTTGCACAAGTAATACACAATGAATTTAGAACATCAGTAGACTTAGTAAACTAACTGACCATAGAATTGCACAAGATTTAATTGCCATAGAACTATAAAATGCAGCACGACTTATGAAATTCAGAAACCAATCTTGATAAACTGTAGTGTACAGATACAGTTAAGCATGTATATACACACACTTCAGTTAGTTTGAGCACCCACTAACATCTGAAGCAAAAAGAACAAATAATTTCTAGAACTATCAATTTGAGCACCCAAATACTAACACAACAATTGACTTCTAGATGACATGGTTATACCCTACGGGTACGCGACTTCAGCATACCTGGTCCAGCCCAAGGAAGGACCACAGCAGATACACACTGACCCATGAAGATTTTCGGGTGGCCAAGGCCCATGACGCTTTCGGATCCTTGGAGAGCAAGACTAACGGAGATAGGAAATTCAAAGGGGTAAAACCCTAGAACTTGTAACCGACTAGGACTATGCCCGGGACCTGCCGAAGTCTATATAAAGGCCAGGAGGGCACGCCCTAGATCTATCGACTCATACTCTCGCACACGCATCCACGCCAGATCGAATCTGCGCACCCTGTAATCTTCGGTTCTGCCGTAATCAAGAGCAGACAAGCAGGAGTAGGGTTTTCCCTCCGGGGGCCTGAACCTGGGTAAATCTCGTGTCCCCTGGTTGCTTGTCTGTTAACCGTGCCACGATCTCTAGCATCCCCATCTTCTCCAAAACCCAAGTCCATAACAATGGGCATTGACGAGATTAAACCTCGTCAATTGGCGCCGTCTGTGGGAATTGGGGTTGCTGATTGTGCGGTCGTGACGGTTCCGACCTGATCGATCTACAACTCCGCAGCGACGGAGAATCACCTCCTCTTCGGCGCTTTCGACTTCACCGCCCACTCGCCGGCCACCATGAAGGATTTCGAGCCCGTAGGCGACGGACTCAAAATTTTGTTCGGGAGCTTCTGCTTCCAGGTGGGTCAAACTGGCACCCTCCGCCTCCCTGAGCGGGTGCCCGTGCCATCAATCAGGCCATGTTCGTGGGCTCCACACCCCGTGCTACGCACGTCACCATCGACAGATGAGTTCTACAGCAGCAGCAGCTGCAACTCCGATCTGTGCGATCCACCTTCGGATGAAGGAACCTATGGTTCCGGATCTGAAAGCTGCGGCAGCAGCCGACCAACCTGCGAGCGCTATCTATGCGCCGCAGTCATCCAGGGCAACGAGGAAACACCTAACCCGCCGCCCAACCGGAACGGTGGAAACGGCGAAAACAGAAGAAGCCAGTCCCCCCCACCCAACAGGGAAAACAACGGCCACGTCATCCAACTTAGCAAAGAAGGATGGGTCCAGGCGCGCCGTGCCGTCGCAGGCGACATCGTCTTACCTGCAGACGCCTCACGTGACCTACTGATGGCGTACCACTACCTCCTCATCGAGGAGCACAAGAAACAAGTCAAGATGCAGGAGACGCTCGACAAACGGAAGCAAGCAGCCTCTGAGTCCAGCACGCGACGAGTTGCGCTCTCCGCCATGGCACCCGGCTCTAGCACAAACGGAAATCAGGGAAACAAGCACCGCTTGCGGGTGGAAAACATGGATCCCAAGGAGCGGCGTGACGTGACCCGAACTCTCCACACATCGTTCATGGATATGGATGCCGACGGAAACATCATCCTGAAGACGCCACAGGCTGCGATCATGGCAGCCACTGCGTATCTCGCGGCTCACCCACCTCCGGAGGGGGACCTGAAAAGAGCCATGCATAGGTCCGCACTTACCGGACTAGGACTAATCGGAGTTGCGCTCCACGAGGACGCTCCTGCAGAGCCGAAGAAGAAAGCTCCGGCCAGGCACGACCGGAGCCCCACCCCCTCATCTGAAGAGGAAGAAGAGCACGATCTTCCTCGAAGGAAAAAGAGCTCGCACCGCCATAAACATGACTACGACGTCAGAGACAAGCTTACACAGCGCAAGATCGACAAAGCACGCGCCAAACGCGCATGCTCGTCTGAATCTGAGATGGATGAAGACGAAGGAGAACTCTGCGGGGCCCGATGCTTCAGCAGATCTGTTCGGCGAACACAGATGCCACGCAACTTCAAGCTTCCTTCGGATACTCCGAAGTTCAACGACACGCAAGATCCAAAATCCTGGCTCAGTGACCATCTGTCATCCGTCAAGCTTCACGGGGGCAACAAAGAAACCGCCATGCAATGCCTTCAGCTGCAGCTGACAGGCGCGGCGCGAGTCTGGCTCAGCAGCCTATCATCAGGATCCATCCGAAGCTGGGAGGAGCTTGCCTACAGCTTCATCCGAAATTTCAAAGGCACCAGCAAGAGGCCCGCCTCAATCGAAGAGTTGCGAGCCTGCACTCAGAGAACGGGTGAATCTATTCGCTCGTACATACTATGCTGGTCTACAACCAAGAACTCCACAGCACACATCTCTGAAGAGAGGGCCATCGACGCCTTCAGGGACGGCGTCAAGCGCCAAAACTTCAAGGAGGAACTTGGGCATGTAAAACCCAAGACACTCGACCACCTCATGGAAATCGCCAACAGTTGGGCAGACCGCGAAGATTGCATCCAGCGAGCGCAATCAGATGAAGAGGACGACTACGGCCGAAGACGCGAACGATGCAGCAAGAGGAGATCGCGCGTCTACGAGGACCGCGACGGACCCGACATGGTCGCGGCTGGCTACGCCGACCGCCGTAATGACAACAGCCGCAACAGCGGAGGAGACCGCGGTGGAAACTTCCGCGACAATGGACGACCAACGCAGTCGTGGCAACGCCGCGACCGCGACAACGGACCCTCAGTATTCGACAAACTTTCAGGTCCATGCACCATCCACTTCTACATCGACAAATAGGATGGCAAAAAGAAAGCCAGCCACATGCTCAAGGACTGCCGCGAGTTCCAGAAACTCAGCGAAGGCATGGTGCAGATGAGGCAACAAGCCCTAATCCCTGCGTTTGGAAACGCACCTGCACCAGGTGAAATAGCACACGGAGCTCCTCCACCGCTGCCTATTGGAGGCCCAAATCAACCAGTCGCACCAGCGCAAAACAATGCCGGGGTCGCGTACCCCCCACCAAAGGGAGCACTAAATATGATCCAGAAGGGACGCCCCACAAACAGGGTGCAGAAGAAAATCACCCGACAAATCAACTTGGCCGTGGCAAATCCGCCTGCAATCCCTGAGTACCTCAGCGGATCGGAGTCCTGCATCACATTCACTCGCGCGGATCACCCTTTCCAGATCCCTCGCCCAGGTCATGCTGCCCTGGTGCTGGAGGCGCAGATCGGAGGCTTCGAGATGAGTCGCGTCTTCATGGACGGTGGTAGCGGCATCAATCTGATGTTCGCAAGCACTCTAGCAGCAATGCGGATCCCACAATGCAGCCTGGAACAATCAGACACAATGTTCCACGGCATCGTCCCAGGGAAGGGCATATTCCCCTTGGGCAAAATAGGGCTCGACGTCATCTTCGGAAAGCCGTATAACTTTCGGCAGGAGCGCCTAGAATTCGAAGTGGTGGACTGGCCGTCGCAATACCACGCCATCCTGGGGCGTGTAGCATTCGCAAGGTTCTTGGCCGTCCCACACTACGCATACCTACTACTCAAGATGCTAGGACCAAGGGGCGTCATCACAGTCCACGGGAGCTTCACCCGATCGGACCAATGCGACAGGGATTTCAACAAAATCTCCCAGTCTTTCGGCATGCAAGACGAGCTTGTAAGGCTCCGCGAGGTGACAGACAATGGGCTACCCCCAGTAACAAGGCAGAACGCACCTGACATGTCCTTCGACTCCACCGTCAACACCAAGAAAGTGCAGGTCCATCCGACGGATGCCTCCAAGACGACACTGATCGCCAACGACCTCAGCGCCGCATAGGAAGGCGCGCTCATCGAATTCCTCCGTGAGCGCTGGGAAATCTTTGCCTGGTGTCCTGCGGACATGCCAGGAGTTCCCAGGGAATTCGCCGAGCACGCACTCAACGTCTTTCCAGACACCAAGCCAGTCAAGCAGTCCATCCGAAGACTGTCAGAGCCACGAGCCGAAGCTATCGGCAAGGAAATCAACAGATTACTCGTAGCAGACTTCATTTGGGATATCAAGGAAAGCGAGTGGCTAGCAAACACGGTGATGGTCCCGAAGAAGGACACGTACATCTTGCGGATGTGCGTGGACTTCATGTCACTAAATAAGCATTGACCAAAGGACCACTTCCCTCTTCCACGGATCGACCAGATCATCGATTCGACTGCAAGTTGCGAGAAACTCTCCTTCCTCGACGCCTACTCAGGCTATAACCAGATTCGACTCAAGGTCGAAGATCAAGAGAAAACGGCGTTTATCACGCCGTTCGGAGTATTCTGCTACAACACAATACCCTTCGGGCTAAAGAACGCAGGTGCCACGTACCAGCGATGCATGCAGGCCTGCCTCAAGGACCAGATCGGTCGCAACGTCCAAGTCTATGTCGACGACATAGTAATAAAAACCAAGGAGGCAAGGACACTTATCGACGATCTCCGCGAGACGTTCGACAACCTTGATCGCTACAGGATCAAGCTCAATCCAGAAAAGTGCGCCTTCGGCGTCCCCTCGGGTCAGCTGCTCGGATACTTCATCTCTCAACGAGGGATTGAGGCAAACCCGAAGAAAATCAGAGCCATTATGACAATGGAGAAGCCGAAAAACCTCAAGGGCGTTCAGCAGCTCGCAGGACGAGTAGCGGCACTAAGCAGGTTCATCAGCCGCATGGGCGAGAAGGCCCTACCATTCTACCAGCTGCTGCGCAAGGCAGACAAGTTCGAGTGGACACCAGAAGCCAACGACACATTCGAAAGCCTCAAACGGCTCCTCTCCACCTCGCCAGTTTTGGTTACGCCAAAGGAGCGCGAACCCCTGCTGCTGTACATAGCAGCCACACACCAGGTGGTCAGCACAGTACTCGTGGTCGAACGACCCGAAGAAGGCAAGACCCGTGGGGTCCAGCGCCCAATTTACTACCTCAGCGAGGTTCTCACTCCAACAAAGCAGAGGTACCCTCACTACCAGAAGCTAGCCTACGGCGTGTTCATGACGGCTCGACGGTTGAGCCATTACTTCCAGGAGCACCAAGTGATGGTCATCAACGAGGCACCCCTGAACAGCATCCTGAATAATCCAGAAGCAACAGGACGGGTTGCCCTGTGGGGCATCGAACTATCACCCTTGGACATCGTCTACGAGAAGCGACACGCAATCAAATCTCAAGTCCTTCCGGACTTCCTGGTGCACTGGATGGAGCTGCAGCTGCCAGACACCCCAGACATGTCGCAGTCCTGGACAATGCATTTCGACGGCTCCAAGCGCGAAGCCGGAGCAGGGGCAGGAGTCATACTGACCTCCCCGCAAGGTGACAAGATGAAGTACGTTCTTCAGATGAAATTCAGAGCCTCCAACAACGAAGCCGAATACGAAGCCCTCACCCATGGCATGAGGATGGCAAAGATATGTGGCGCAACGCGCCTGGTCATCTACGATGACTCCAACCTCGTCGTCCAGCAGACGATGAATGAGTGCGATGCACACGCCGAAAACATGATCGCGTACCGCGCGCTTTACAACGCACTCGAAGGAGAATTCGACGACTGCGAGCTTCGGCACGTCGGAAGGGAAAGCAACGAGGAAGCCGGCAGACTCGCCAACATCGGCTCCACTTGCGCAAAGGTGCCACCAGGTGTGTTCCTCGAACAGATCTGCGTGCCATCCATCAAGCGGAAATTCCCCAAGGGATCACCCGAAGAAGCAGAACACTCGGGGGCTACGCTACCCGAAGGTCATGAAGGACCCGAAAAATTGGACACCGAGGTCGCCATGGTCAACCTGATGCAGGTCATGGCATTCGAAGAAACCTGGACACACCCATACCTCCAGTTCCTGATAAACGGAGAACTACCTGACAGCCCGACAGATGCCCGACGCATATCTCGTCGGTCAAAAGCTTTCACCATCATCAACGGCGAGCTGTACAAACGCAGCATTACGGGTGTACTACAACGGTGCGTCACTATCAACGACGGCAAAGCCATACTCCAAGACATCCACGAGGGCATCTGCGGCCACCACGCAGGCAGCCGCTCCCTTGTCGCTAAAGCTCTACGAGCAGGATTCTACTGGCCAACGGCCATGAGCGACGCGAAGGACATCGTCCGAAGATGCGACGGCTGCCAACGGTTCGCTGACAAACCACACTCACCTGGGTCCGAACTTCGACCCATACCCATAGCTTGGCCTTTTGCCCAATGGGGCCTCGACATGATCGGCAAACTGCCAAAGTCCTCGAAAGGGGGACACGTCTTCCTCCTGGTCGCAGTCGACAAATTCACCAAGTGGATTGAGGCCATGCCAGTCACCAACCAGAAGGGAAAAACCGCCGTCAAATTCTTCGAATCCATTGTCTACAGGTTCGGCGTACCGCACAGCATCATCACCGACAATGGATCGAACTTCATCTCCGAAGAATTCCAGGACTTCTGCGAAGGCCTCGGGATCAACATCACGTATGCCTCAGTGGCACACCCGCAAACAAACGGGCAAGTGGAAAAGGCCAACGGCCTAATCGGCGCCGGCATCAAGAAGCGCCTCATGAGCTCACTCGAGCAAAAAGTTGGAAACTGGACGAAAGAGATACCGTCTGTACTGTGGAGCTTACGGACTACGCCAAACAGCTCCACTGGCTACACACCGTTCTTCATGGTGCACGGAGCTGAGGCCGTGCTACCAGCCGAAGTACGCCATCAGGCTCCACGAGTCGTCGCTTACAGCGAAGCCGAGTCCACGACTGCACTCGAAGACGCCTCGACACACTCGACGAAGCGCGGGATATAGCAGCAGCTCGATCAGCGGTGTACCAGCAGAGTCTCCGCAACTATCACAGCCGTCGGCTGCGCCCAAGGTCCTTCGTCGAAGGAGACCTCGTCTTGCGACTCAAGCAAAAGCGACCGAATAAATTCGAGTCACCATGGGAAGGACCCTACGTCATCACCGAAGTGATACCAGGTGGCGCCTATCTCCTCAAGCATGTGGAGTCTGGGGTCGCATACTCCAACCCATGGAATATTTCGCACCTACGATGATTCTATTTGTAGCAGTCTACCCCTTTACTTCCAATAAGGCTTCCAGCCAAGGCTACTCAGCCGAACCATGTACCTCCTCCATTACGATATAAATAAAGCTAAGTGTCTCGCCCCAAAACTTCGGTTCACTATTTCCTGCATATTTACTATATGCTACAAACGCGCTCGGGGGCTCCCCCACCTCACGATTTCATCGACTGAGGACAAAAACGCGCTCGGGGGCTCCCCCACCTCACGATTTCATCGACTGAGGACCAAACGTGTACACCTGAGTAGCTGACCACGTCAGGCAAACGAAAAGGACACGTACTCAATCAAAGCACTGCGTGCTCACAAACAAGCAAACCTTTACAACAAAGGGCAAAAAACGCCCAGCCGAAATATACAAATTTTATATCTATCTGTTTATTTTCAGGTCCTACCTATTCTGAAGAATAACCTGAGCACGCTGCTCAAACAAATCTACAATCTGTTCGGCATACTGCCTTACAGCCGCGTAATGCGGATGCATGTTCCACTCGCCACCATCGAGTCGAAGAGGTGGCCCAGCTGCCACAACAGCCAAATCTACGTCAGGGCGGTGCACCCCCACAAGAGATAAAGCAGCCTTCACTCCTGCGACGAGCTGCTGCCACACCAGCTCCTTGACATTGCTGGCACTCCGAAACTTCAACAGAAGACCTGCAAGGGTCGTAGGCACGGCATCCAAAGGAAACATGACGTGCAACACCGAGGAAAGTGACGTCTGCACTTGGCGGAACACCCGCGAAACTTGATGAACACGATCCTGTATAGTCGCCAAGGCTATGGCGCGATCACGATCCATCCAGAAGAAGCCGCCGGCCTCCATGTCCTATTGAGTCAAGAAATCCGAACAGCGACACGCTCCTTTTCTTCCCTCGGAGCAAGATTCGCACCTGCGACAACAACACAAAACAAGAATAAGGCCAGCAGGCTCACCCGAAGAACTGAGCTACAGCCCGAAAAAGGATCAACTTACATTGCAGCTGCTCGGACAGCCGACCCAGCTCCGCCATCAAGTACTTCTCCCTGGCTGCACCACGATCTGCCTTGGATTTCCAAACGTCGGCGCGACCACGTAACCCGAGCAATTCCCTCTCCAAGCTGCGCACGCGATCTCAAAGGAAAACGAGCTGCGAGGAATCATCCAACGATGGTCGCAAAGGCTTTGCGGATGAAGTTTCAACTGGGTCAGCACCCGAAGGAACCTATAGCAGCAGAAAAAAGAAGGCGCACAAACATTCAGCCAAGGATAGAGCACAACTCAGAGGAATTCATTAAATATATAAGGCCACTACGTGGCACACGGATGGTATCCTTCAAGATATTTACAACAAAAATAGACTACAAACTACCCTACATCTACTATGCCTAAGGTGCAGGACACTGAGTCGCCTCAGAGCCGGACTGCCTAGCTTTAGCCTCGCCTTGCTGCCGCAGTGCGTACTCAGACAGCAAGTCAATGAGCTTGGGCCCATATCGCTTGCAGCGAGCGGAGTAGGCAGCGAAGGCTACCTCGGATCCATCCGTAGCCGTCGGCATCCGAGAGGTGATCTGGGGCAAGTCCAGCTCCGCTCCAGCCGCCATGGCCATCGCCAGCCCGACGGACGCGCCGATGCCCTTCTGCTTGCGCTTGTACGCCGCAGGCGCTTCGGCTGACAGAGCCTCTGCCAGGGCATCCACATCTTCAAGGGCTGCGCCCTTCGGGAAAAGCTCCTGGTAGAAGCGACCAAGGACCTCTTTCGCCGTGGCAAGGGAGTTGACGACGGTGTCGCAGCGGCCTTCGACCGCCACAGTGGCATCATCTAGAGCACTCCCGTGCTCCAGAGCACCGCGGTCGAACTTGATGCCTGCGGCATCTGAGACAAAAATGAAGAAAAGCATGAAGAAAGGCAGCATAGAAGAAGACCCGCAGAAAAAGAAACAAGTACAAAAAACTAGCACTCACCCGAAATAGCCTTGGCAGCAGCCATGAGCTTCGCCGCCACCCCTCTTTCACGAGCAGCCGCAACGGTGGCCAGCTGCTCCTCACGATCTGCTGCCTCCTGCTGCAGGCGCTCCTTCGCTTCGGCTGCCTTCGACAGCTCTAGCTCAAGGCGCTCTTTCGCGCTGACGGCAGCTTCGGCTTTTTGCTCCGATTGGCTAAGGCTCTTTTTAAGAGCGTCGACCTCACGGAGAGAGTCGTTATGCTCCTCTGCATTTAAGACAAGCAAGTGTCAACGAACAGGACCAGGATAAACAAGAGAGGTATTAAAAGGAAGACAGATACCTTGAAGCTGCCGAAGTTTCGCCTCCAGGGCCAGGCGCTCCCCCACCAGCCGCTTGGCCTCCTGTACAAAAGGCTGCAGAAAAAGGCAATAGCAGTAAGAAAAGGACTTGGGGGCTACGCCCAACACAAAGGAGTAAAAACAACATTAGCACACGAAGACACTCGGGGGCTTCCCCCATGACATGAGGCAGAAAACTTACATGCTCCGATGGCGACCCCGAAGCTCCGCCTGCGAAATTCTGAGGCGCAACCACCAGCACCTCTCGCACAGGAGGATCTGGAGCGGCGCCACCCGAAGTCGCCACCGTCTGAGGAGGAGGCGACGCAATGTTCGACTCCCCCATCATCTCCCGCGCACCATCACTAGAGTCGTGGGAGGATTGCCTGCATATGAAGCCAATCAACACAGGTGCAAACATCATAAAGGGAAAAGGACAACAGTACAACAACAAAAAACTTACGAGCCCAATGCGCTCAGGTCGAAGATAGGAGAAGCCCTTCGGGCCCTCTTCTCCTCTTTCTTCTCTTCCTTCTTCTCCTCTTTCTTTTCTTCCTTCTTCCGCTTTGCTGGCGGGTGCGACGCTACAGCCCGCACAGGAATGGCAGGAAGGGGAGAGGAAGAACCTCCATGACCATCACTATGACGCTCCAGGCCCAGAGGATTTCTGGGAGTCGGAGGAGTGGAGGCATCCGAAGACTCGCTGGAGCTCCGTGATCGCTCGCACGTATGGTCCTCACTCGACTCGTCGGCATCCTCTGCCGGAGATTGCGCCAAAGGAAGCTCGGACACGGAATCAACCACTTCATTATCCGGGGCATTCGGATACCTTTCGGGCAATGGTGGTACCATGCCCGGCACTTTGAAGCTCTACAAGATGAGAAGGAACTTTGTTAGCAAACAAAGAACAAATACACACCCAACAAAAAAAGAGAAAAGGGGGAGCACTACGTGCACAAATCTACACCTTCGGTACGACCAACGCCGAAGAAAAGGGAGGAGTCAGCGACTTCCCCGGGATTTCTTCTCCGGCCTTGAACTTCAGCAGCGCGCGAAGATCCTTGTCAAGATTCCCCTCGGAGATTTTCTCACTCGAAACCCTCGTCGGATCATGGCGCCCAGAATAAAGAAACATCGGATGCGCCCTCGCTTGGAGAGGCTGCACCCGACGCTCAAGAAACGTCCGGATGATGTCCACGCCGTTCACCTCTTTCTCCGGAATCAATTGGAGATCCTCCACCCGACGATAAAGGGCCTCTATCTTCGCCACTTCACCGTCCAGGATTTGGTTTTTCCAGGATCTCTTCTTCTCAATCAAATGGGAGGGGTCAAAGGGAACAAGACCAAAATCTTGCCTAGGCAAAACGGAGTCACGGATATAAAACCATCGCCTCCGCCAATACTGGACAGATTCAGACATGGAAAAAGAAAAGAATTGCACATTGGGACTGAGAGAGATGATGAAACCCCCAATGGGATACACACCATCCGAACCAGATTGCCTCTTCACGGAATAAAGCTTCCGGAAGAGGCCAAAGTGCGGCTCAATGCCAAGCCAACACTCGCAAAATGTGATAAAGCACGCAACGTGGAGAAGAGAATTGGAGACAAATGATGGAGTTGAACCCCATAGAAGAAGAGCAGTCCACGGAGGAAGTCGTGGACCGGAAACGACAACCCGCGCAGCACAAAGGCAAGAAACATAACCCGGTACCCAGATGGGGGACGGGGGATTACCTCATTGCCGGGGAGTTTGACGGCCGTCGTATCTTGCGGGATCAGGCCCCGCTCGTGCAGTTTGCGGAGGTCGCTCTCTCGCGTCTCTAATCGCCGCCAGCCACCATCGGTGACGCGAGCAGCGGCGGTGCTTTTCTTGCCTCCGGCGCCGCTGGTCCCAACCGCAGATGAAGACTTCTTTGTTTTCCCCATGGTGCTACGGCGATGGTGGCGAGGCCAACGCAGAAAGAACGAAGGAAATGTGGAAGGAACTCTCAGCGCGCATCAAGAATCGCTCAAGAACAAGGAGGCAGTGAACAGATGAACTGGTGCGGTGAAAGACAAACCACGATTTCACCAAGGATTATAACAGCGAAGACGACGCACGCTGGCCGTCCATCTAGAAGACCTAACGCCAACGGCAGATCTGGCCGTACACGTGTCAGCATCACAACAAACCGTCGTTACCACGCCGTCCACTACGCGCGGAAATCGAGGAGACGCCGTAATCATCTCCACGCCGCGCGTGACCGGTCAATTCAAAGTCAGCAAGTAGGACCCACGCTTCGTCTAGTCAAGTCATCTCTGGCATAGCAGACGCTTGAGGTCATCGATCGTCAGCACTGACGTCATCAAAAGCTATACTAGCACCAATTTCGGCTCCACAGCTAAGAGTAATCACTCGAATCTTCGATTCGACTAAATACTCGGGGGCTACTCCTATCAGGAGCGCTGGCCGCGCACCCAACAGACAAATGAGGACAAGTTACTTCTCTGAGTCCTACGTCGAGTCTACGACTCCACTACGGACTCGGGGGCTACTCCCATAGGGAGGATGGATTTAAGCATCCGAAAATTTTCGAGTCCTGCGGACTTAACGACCAAAGCAATGCTTGAGCTAAAGTCTCCGTTCGAGTCTACGACTCGAACAGACACTTGGGGGCTACTTGTTGGAGATATGCCCTAGAGGCAATAATAAATGTAGTTATTATTATATCTTTGTGTTTATGATAAATGTTTACATTCATGCTATAATAGTATTAACAAGGAAACATTAATACTTGTGTGATTTGTAAACTTAATTTGAAGTCCCTAGTAAAGCCTCTATATAATACTAGCTTGTTGGTTAATAGATGATTGTGGTTTCCCTATCATGAACATTGAGATGTTATTAACAACAAGATCATATCGTTAGGAGAATGATATGATGGACATACTCCTATAGATAAGCATAGCATAAAGATCAAGTCATTTTAACAGTTCAATTGCTATATGCTTTCTGATACATAGTTATCTGATTCCTTCGACCATGAGATCATGCATATCACCTTTACCGGATGGATGCTTTGATGACATCAAACACCACACCGTAACTGGGTGGCTATAAAGGTGGCATTGAGTGTTCGGAAAGTATTGGTTGAAACACATGGATCAAGAGTGGGATTTGTCCATCCATATGACGGATAGATATACTCTGGGCCCTCTCGGTGAAATGTCATCCAATTAGCTTGCAAGCATGTGACTGGCTCACAAGGGATCACATATCACGGGAACGAGAAAAGAGTACTTATCAGTAACGAGGTTGAACTAGGTATGCAGAGATACCGACGATCATAACCCCGGATAAGTAACATATCGTGAGACAAAGGGAAATTGATATCGTATGTAAGTGGTTCATTCGATCGCAAAGTAATCGTAGAAATATGTGGGAGCCATATGAATTTCCAGATTCCTCTATTGGTTATTGTTCGGAGAAGCGTCTCGATCATGTCCGCATAATTCACGAACCGTAGGGAGACACACTTAAGGATTCGACGTTGTTTGAGTAGTTATGGAATGATGAGAAAGAGACCGAATGTTGTTCGGAGTCCCGGATGGGATTCGGGATATCACGAGGACATCCAGAATGGTCCGGAGAATAAGATTCATATAAGGAAAGTCCCGTTTCGGAGTTGGGGAATGGTTCCGGTGTTTTCATCGGGAATGTTCTAGAATGTCCGACACTCCGGAGGGGAAGGGTACATGAATGTGTTGTATCAAGTTGGTATGATTGCATTATGTACTAAGTGTCATCGCTGTTCCAAATAAAGGATTAATTCAAATCCTAGTTTGAAAAGTCAAATAGCTAAATTGAAAAGTCAAACGGCTAAATTTGGAAAGTGGAAAAGAGGAGGAAGGGGGGAATCCGAGTTGGGGAGGAGTTCCCTCCTCCAACCGGCAGCGCCCCCTCCAAGCCGAGTTGGGGAGGGACTCCTCTCCCTCCCCCTTGGCCGCCGGCCCCTCCACCTATATAAGGAGGGGCAGGGCTCCCTCCTAGGGACACACAAGTCCCTCTCCTCCAAACCCTAGCTTGGCGCCACCACCTCCTGCAGCTGCTGCCGCCTCCTAGGGTTGCCCTAGCCGCCGACTTGGGGTGCCCCAAACCCTAGCCACCGGCTCTAGCACCTCCTCCTTGGTGTGTCTAAAACCTAGATCGTCGAGGAGCTCTCTCATACTCCACCATACTCGCTCCGGCTTAAGGCGAAGCCCTGCGAGATCTCCCCTCTACTTCCGGTACCACGCCGTTGTGCTACCGGAATCACGAGGAGAGTGCTACAACCTCCGCTGCCTGCTGGAACAAGGGATAGGAAGGTCTTCGTCGAGTACCGAACGTGTGACCAACTGCGGGAGCGCTGCCGGAACGCAGCACCGGAAGGATCGTCTACACGATCTTGAGATCGGGAAGAGTACGACTACATCACCCACGAGAATCCACTCTCGTTAAACACTTTGGAATCTTCGAGGGTGAGTTATTCCATCGACTCGTTGCTACAATCTAGTGGATAGATCTTGGCTTGTTTGTTTTTATGCGATAGAAAATTTTGGTTTTCCATGCTACGAAACCCTACACTACTCCCATAGGGAGCGCTGGTCGCGCACCCTATGAAATCTTCGACTGCGATCTTTCGGATCAGCACGCAAAAACTTTTTGGCAACTTTGCCCCAAATAAAACGGCCGAGTGAGTGACAATCTCCTAGGCCACCCGAAGCACCTCCGTGGTGATAAATGATTCGGATGCTGCGTCTGCGACGCAAAGATAAGACCTACAGATATCATCTGATGGCCTGGCAACGCACCTGACTGCGCTCTGCTAGTATAAATCCGTACCAGCGGGTACGATGAAAAATCCTGACGGACCCGTTGGGTACACCAATTAAAATCACTGGAATTCCACTCCTGTAAGTCCTCCGCGGCCTGAGTCGAATTACGCCAGCATATGTTCCAGGTTCGGGTTGAGGGACTCGAACCTGAAGAAGATCGTGTCGTTTCGTCCTAAGACAGTTAACTGACCCTGATCCATTGGGTGAGTCAGGTGCACGCATCAACAATCCCTACACACATATACTATTAAAATATAGTTGCACCCGAAGGATGGAAGAGTCCTCAGCCGAATCTACGATTCGACTGATCACTCGGGGGCTACTGACATGGTTATACCCTACGGGTACGCGACTTTAGCATACCTGGTCCAGCCCAAGGAAGGCCCACAGCAGATACACACTGACCCATGAAGATTTTCGGGTGGCCAAGGCCCATGACGCTTTCGGATCCTTGGAGAGCAAGACTAATGGTGATAGGAAATTCAAAGGGGTAAAACCCTAGAACTTGTAACCGACTAGGACTATGCCCGGGACCTGCCTAAGTCTATATAAAGGCCAGGAGGGCACGCCGTAGATCTATCGACTCATACTCTCGCACACGCATCCACGCCAGATCGAATCTGCGCACCCTGTAATCTTCGGTTCCGCCGTAATCAAGAGCAGACAAGCAGGAGTAGGGTTTTCCCTCCCGGGGCCTGAACCTGGGTAAATCTCGTGTCCCCTGGTTGCTTGTCTGTTAACCGTGCCACGATCTCCAGCATCCCCATCTTCTCCAAAACCCAAGTCCATAACAATGGGCATTGACGAGATTAAACCTCGTCACCAGAACTATCAAACCCTAATCCCAATCAAGAACAAAACTATCTCTTCCAACAAAACAAATAAAAAACACACCGTTCCATCTAATTAACTAGCCCCCAATATGTACATGTTCAACAAATTCATGACTTGGGATTGAATTAGTAGACGAACACATGCAGAATAACCCCCTGATACAACTACCTACAACTTTCACATGCAGAACAGGAGCCTCCTTGGCTCCTTGCTAGGAAGCGGGAGAGGTAGGCGATGGTGTCCAGCTGACCGGTCCGGCGTTGTCGTTTCTCCTCCGTGTGGATGACGAGGTCAGAGATGAATATTCTCCTGCAAATTCAAACAACACGAGGTTATGAAGAGAATCAAACTTTGTGCATATGAATAGCTACATCAAACAGAGTGGAACAATGTGGTACTCAGTGCATCATTAATTTTGGAAAGGCTTGAGAAAAGCAAAGTGACAAAGCACCAGACCATGAAAATATTAGTGCACCATCTATTGTCATATTAACTATCATACTAGGATGGATTACATTGATTACACAACAATGTTTAACATGAATCTATAGCAATATATCAATACATTAGGTTTACAAGCATGTTTAACAAGAGAAGACTATATCCATGAAGACATGCTATTAACTATCAGGTGGGCATATGAAACAAGCCATACAACCATAGAGATCCAATGCAAAAATCAGGAAATGAAGCTTGAAAACTAGTCTACAAATAGTTGCTGAAGTTTCTCTATTAGTACATCTGAACATAAACCATGGATAAATTGGCTACACGACACCTCTCAACTTGAGCATATTTACTTGCATGAAAATGAGTTCATGTGGCTGCTACAGATGCATTAGGCCAATATACATAGCACTGCTAATTTGGCTTTGATCTACCTATCAATCGCCTGAACTCAACTATCCAAATCCCTGTGTATTCAGCTGCTAAATATCCATTACTAGTTAAGTGGTAGACAAAGGTAAAAAAGGTACAACTAGAGTAAGCAAATCAAGAAAGGAGCTGCTACTGAGTGTGACATAAAAGTCTACCACTGCTGGTACCAGGTACTAGATCGGCCTATACAACTACATCTCACATGGTACACGCTAAAAGCAAGCAGCAGACAGCTGCTGGTCAACCGACAGCTCTTACATAACCACCGGGGTGTATGAACGAACCCACAAGAACCTTGCACCTGATTTGGCGGATACGGTCGAAGATCTCCAGAGAGTAGACGCCCTACTTGTCGGCAGAGTAGACAAAGTCGTCGATTCGCCAGTTCTCGACCACCTCCAGCGACACACGTTCTTCTGGACGCCGTCTTCGAGTTCCTACCGCATGATTCCTGTTTCAATAGATGCAGCAAGTTAGAGGAGGTTGAGAAGGAGGTGATGGTGCCTGAGAGAAGAGGGAGAGATGGGTGGTGTTGCCGATAGAGTGGCAGTGCCCCTGGTCTGGACGGCGAGCTCCCGAGAAGATGGATCCGGTCGACGCGAAGCAGTAGGGAGGGCGGATTAGACTTGGGTAGATCGAGGGGGGTTCGCTTGGGGTGGGGAGATCGAGCGGAAGCCTCGCTTGGGTGTGCTGGCAGCGGCGGTTGTGGGAGGGAGAGTGGGGGAGACAGGTCGCACCGTGAGGGGAGATGGGTCGAGGGTGAGGTGTCGGAGGTGCTTCAGAGAGGATGAGGAGGGGCGCCGGAGGTCTAGGGTGGCCGGAGGTGAGGAGGGGCACCGGAGTTCTAGGGTGGCCGGAGGTGAGGAGGGGCGCCGAAGGTCTAGGGTGGCCGGAGGTGAGGAGGGGCGCCGGAGGTGTGGGGTGGCCGGAGGTCTACGCTGGGGAAGGATTAGGTTGTTGTATGGGGCAGAGGCGGCGCGCGCGGGTGGAAGAGAGGAGACGAGGGAGGACACGAGGGACGCGGTCTGACCTGGTCAGGCCGAATTATGGTCTTCGGCCCAAAATCGAAACATCTAGCGCCAAGAATGGTTTGGCAACACGCGCGCAGCTCCAAATTTTTGGTCGGTGAGAGCCTGAGGGGTGAGTTAGGGAACGTTCGATCGAGATGCTGCCTACGACTGAGATTCACTTCCGTAGGGTGATCCGTGGGTAGCCCGTTCCTCAATTCTGATTGGATGGATAAGAGAGTGTATGTATTTCAGACCAAATGATCAATGCTATGTAACATAGTTCCAAATGAAACCTTCGCGTGGCGTCATGTTGTGCGGTATAGTTCTAAGGAAAAATATGAAAATTGGTAAATTGATTGTGTCTCGAAAAAACCTTCTCATAAATGACCTATCATGTCCGAGGTTTCATGACTTTCGGGCCAAACGACCAATGTTATGACCCCTGGCGAAAAAGAGAAATTCCTGCCGAATCGGCAGGAAGTCGGTCCGGTTTGAACTACAGGTAGATGATCCGATGCTCATGATTTTTGACAAAAATCATTTTTAGACTCACAATATGCTATTTTTTTAGAGATCCAATACAAGTTTAGCGAGGCTGAGCCCCTAGCTAAGAACCTTCATGTCCGTCGTTTTGACCATAGTTTGAAACGGGCATAAAAATTCAAAAAAAGTCTGATCAATGCAAATCCTTCGCGTGGTATCTTCTTATGTGACATAGTTGCAAGGAAAAATACCAACCTTGGTATATTCCAAGTGTCTCAAAAAAACCTTCTCAGAAATGACCTATCATGTCCGAGGTTTCATGGCTTTCGGACAAAACGACCAATGTTATGGCCGGAATCGCGGCATAGTTTATGATAATGTGCCCATATTGTGCACACATATCCATTTGAACAATGGGATGGTGAACAATGTTGCGGGAGAAAGTTTTCCTTTTCGCACGGAAAATCTATTTTCCATTTTTCGAGCGCAAAAAACGGGCCGTTTTGTGAAGCAACCACCAAACGACAGTTTTAGAATGGTACCGTCACATTTTGTAAAAATATTAGACCACCTTGCATGGACAATGTCCTAACCGGGGTATCTCAAACCTTTCTGTTCACCCCTGGCAAAAAAGACAAATTCCTGCCGAATCGGTAGGAAGTGGGTCTGATTTGAACTGCAGGTACATGATCCGATGCTCATGATTTTTGGCAAAAATAATTTTTAGACTCACAATATGATGTTTCATCAGAGATCCAATGCGAGTTTAGAGAGACTCATCCCCTAGCTAAGAGCCTTCTTGTCCGCCGTTTTGGCCATAGTTTGAAACGGGCATAAAAAATTCAAAAACGGTCCGATCAATGCAAATCCTTTGGGTGGTGTCTTATTATGTGACATAGTTGCCAGGAAAAATACCAAACTTGGTATATTGCAAGTGTCTCGAAAAAACCTTCACAAAATGACCTATCATGTTCGAGGTTTCATGGCTTTCAGGTCAAATGACCAATGTTATGGCTAGAATCAGGGCATAGTTTGTGATAATACACCCGTATCGTGCACACATGTGCATCATGGGATGGCGAACAATGTTGCAGGAGGAAGTTTTCCATTTGGTCGCATGGAAAAACCATTTTCTATTTTCCGAGCGCAAAAAACGGGCCGTTTTGTGAAGCAACCACCAAATGAATGTTTCAAAATGCTACCATCCCATTTTTTAAAAATAATAGGACACCTTACATGGACAAATGTCCCAACCGGGGTATCTCAAAACTTTCCTTCCACCCCTGGAGAAAAAGACAAATTCTACCAAATCAGTAGGAAGTGGGTCCGATTTGAACTACAGGTACATGATCCGATGGCCATTATTTTTTGAAAAAATGAGTTTTAGACTCACAATGTCATGTTTCTTTAGAGATCCAATGCGAGTTTAGAGAGGCTCGACCCTGAGCTAAGAATCTTTATGCCCGCCGTTTTGACCAAAGTTTGAAACGGACTTATTAAATTCAAAAACGGTCCGATCAATGCAAATCCTTCGCGTGCTGTCTTATTATGTGACATAGTTGCGAGGAAAAATACCAAACTTGGTATATTGCAAGTGTCTCAAAAAAACCTTCTCAGAAATGATTTATCATGTTCAAGGTTTCATGGCTTTCGGGCCAAACGACCAATGTTATGGCCTGAATCGTGGCATAGTTTGTGATAATGTGCCCATATTATGCACTCATATATATCATGGGATGGAAAACAATGTTGTAGGAGGAAGTTTTCCTTTTTGTCATGCAAAAAAACCATTATCCATTTTCCGAGCGCAAAAAACGGGTCGTTTTGTGACGCAACCACCAAATGATAGTTTTAGAATACTACCACCACATTTTTCAAAAATAGTAGACCACCTTTCATAGAAAATGTCCCAACCGCGGTATCTCAAACCTTTTCGTCCACCCCTGGCAAAAAAGACAAATTCCTGCCGAATCGGTAGGAACTAGGTCAGATTTGAACTATAGGTACATGATTTGATGCTCGTGTTTTTTGTAAAAAACATTTTTAGATTCACAATATACTATTTTATCAGAGATCCAATGCAAGTTTAGAGAGGATCGGCCCCGAGTTAAGAATATTCATGCCCGTTATTTTGACTATAGTTTTAAAGCAACACAAAAAAATTAAAAGTTAACAAAACAATGTTAACATGATAATTCTCCAACACTATTATTTTAATCTCGTCAAAATGAACAAAATTGATTTTTCGATCCCCTCAATCCGAGATCGTATGCAAATTGTATGGTGAAATTACTCAAATAACTTTTAAAAGTTTGTGAAAAATAATAATTCAAAATCTATTAGGACTAAAGTTTCATGGGCCATATTTTCCCCCAAAGTCAGCTCTCTAACAGTATATGGGCCGAGGGCCCATTTGGTGCAGCAAAAGGTAAAAAACAGAGGAAATCAAATGGGCATGTGTGCTTCGGCCCAAGCCCAACTACGCCGCCGAGTTTCTTAAAGCATGAACGCTGCGTATTTATGAACATAAGGAAGCGCTGGCTCGTTGGTCCTTGTGCATCGGAATGTTGGTGAGGTCGACGGTTCGAAATTCCCGGCCTCCTTGTTTTTTGGACAATTATTTGCTTACGGTGAAGCCTCTTCAAGTACGTTCGGTTCCGTAATTTACACATGAATTGATACGTGGTGTGTTGGTTGAGCTCCTTGGAGGCGAGAGAAAAGACCCGGGTTTGAATCCTGCAGTAGCTATTTTTGCTCCACAAATTTCGAAGCTGACCAACAGGACCTGCCTGTCATGGCCGGTTATTTATAGAGATGTTTAAATAAAAATGGAAACTTAGATATGACACATAGACATGACATGTAGGCATAAAATGATGATGTGGCCGATCAGTCATTTAAATATATTTTATTTTAGATACTATGACGATTTAATTTGGTCATAGTCGTCTGCAAATAAGGCCCTAAGCTGTATTATGCACATGATGACGATTTTGTCTATCAAAATTACGACGATTTCGATAAAATCGTCGTAATTTAATAAGGTTTTGGTCCTTCTAAATGGCTTATGACCATTGGATTTGAAATCGTCGTAGAATTATGACGATTTTGTCTATGGTCACTATTAGAAGGTCATAGAATAACATATTCCTTGTAGTGTTTGAAGGCGTACATGTGGAACCGCTTTGGAGTTTTTTTTACATCAACCGATTTTGGCTAGAGTTACTCTCAGGTACGCGTCCGGTATAGTTTTTTTTAGATGGTGTTCGGTAAAGATGTTGTCCATATTTTTTAGATTGTTCTAGGTACAAGGTGTACATTATCCATCTGACAGTCCAAATAATTTAGATAATGTGGATTAACGCGACGTCTTAAAAACAATCTTATATTGCTTGCTTTTAGTATATAATAGATGGCAGGTCGATCGTCTGACGAGGATCTTCTTGGGTGCATGTAGGTGATTACTCAGGTGGTTATCCTAGTGGTAGTTATATATGTTAGTATACGGATGGGTTGGTTTGTGTGCGGTTATCCTAGTGGTAGTTATATATGTTAGATATATATAGGCTCGCGCTATTTGACACCCAGGGTTTAGAACAGTTATTCTACACTCACACCCTCTATTTTTAGAATCGTATATTATTTTTACATTACGTAAATTTTTTCTTACTCTGTAAGTCAAGAAGAACATAATAAAATTTAGAAATAACATAATTTTTTTATTTCCTTGCCGTATAAAATTACGATGTAAAATATGTATTTTTGGTGTTTTTACACTATAATGACTCATAAACTTTATTTTTGTGTCAAACTTTTTGGTTTTGGAGTATGAACATAATTATTCGTATACAAAACATAATTTTTTCAATCTAACAACATAAAAATTTGTTGGGTGCAGAATTGGTGCTCAATAGAGTTTCTATATATATATATTATGTATTTTATGTCAAAAAAATTACGGCATGTAAACAAAAAAATATGTCATTTATAAAATTTATTATGTTCTTCTTGATTTATGAAGTAATACAAAATTTATGTGACGTAAAAATAATATACGGTTCTAAAGATAGAGGGTGGGTGTAGAATAAGTATTCTACATCCTAGGTATCAAATAGCGCCAACCGTTAATTATCCTAGGTATATATATGTAAAATAGCCAGCTACACACAGGACGCATAGCATATCCACCGTTAATTATGTCCCCTTTTGATATAGGGAGCACATGTTTTTAGACCCAGAATGTTGGCTCAATATTTGAGGATAGTAACGCCGTTAGTATTCCTTTGATGCGTGCATGAAACCCTAGCAAACTAAGCTTATCAAATTTTTATTTCGGTGAGGCAAACCCTAATATACTGCATGCGCTAAACTCTAACCAAACTAAGCCTTATTCCATTGCGCTGAACCCAATGTGTCATAGTCAAAGACATGCAAAAAACCCTAAACAAAGTAAGCTTCTCAGATTTTTGCATGCCCGTTGCAAACCCTAAACAAAGTAACTCTCTCCCGCCAAAAATATAAGACACTAAACCACTTAGATGAAAAGTTAGGGTTTGCATACTACCACAAACTTTCACTAGTGTTTGCATAGTACGAAGTGTTTGCATACTGAACTCAATTTAAGCCTTGTTCACTTTATCTTTCCATTTTAGATGATAAAATTTTCTTTGCCAAACAGCGCGCTAAAGTATTAGGGTTTGCTCGAGATCCTAGGCATTTCATGCATGGACACAGATGGTGCGGTACAACCGCCGTTAGAAACCGTTAGTCCTTCCAAGAGCCAACCACTACCATCTAAAGTAGCATTGCATGTGATCTCTTTATCCAACGGACCTAAGCCTTTGCACAGCTACGCCTGTGTGTAGCAAATCCACGTTGATATATATATTAGAGTGGATTTTTACCCTTGGGGGGCTATACCCACCTCAGTGGTTATCGTCAGATGATGATCCTGTGGTCAGATCTGATACTCTCATTAATGCTGTTTTTTCTAACTAATTAACATGCTAACTTATTAACCACCCCATGTGCGTACATTTAATGGTCAGACGTGGGGTCTCACGTACCTATTTTCTGACTAACGAACATGTTAACATGTTAATCTGTAGATAATGGCCTAATTATTGAATGTTGGTGCGAATCTCGATGACCGATCACACAACAATGAGTAGGAGGTATTGTCACCGGGTGGTAGATACATATTTTCAATATATATAGGAAGCCCATATGGGACACCAAGGTGCCCAGGCGCCAAACCTGCATTTCATACATACCCAAGATCGTACATACCTAAGGTTTATATATCTAAAATATACTTATCCAAGTTAATTATATATACCTAGGTATCACATACCTAGGGTTTACGTACCTAAGTTGCATATATAAACACGTATTCTGGATACGTACACCTTAGATATGCAATATCTTAGGTATGTGATACCTAGATATGTGTAACTTAGGTATATGATACCTAGGTATGTGTAACGATGGTACGTATACCCTCAGGTATGTGTGGTTTAAAGCAAAATATACTTGTATTGTGTACGGTGCCTGGGCACCAAGGTTTCTATATATATATATAGAAACCCTATTCAACACCCAGGGTGTAGAATAACTATTTTGCACCCAACATATTTTTACGTTGTTAGATTGAAAAAATTATGTTTTGTATATAAATAATTATGTTCATATATTTACCATAACTAAAAAGATTAACACAAAAATAAAGTTTATGAGTCATTATAGTGTAAAAACACCAAAAATACATATTTACATCGTAATTTTATACGGCAATGAAATAAAAAAATTATGTCATATCTAAATTTTATTATATTCTTGTTGACTTACAAAGTAAGAAAAAAATTACGTGACGTAAAAATAATATGCGGTTTTAAAGATAGAGGGTGGGTGTAGAATAACTCAAATAGCACGACCCTATATATATAAAATTAACTAGTCACATCGACCTGCCAGTTTAATTCTAACAGGAACTGGGAGATTCTCCAGGGTTCCTTAATTTCCATTTTTTTTGAACCGGGTGGAAGATTATCAGTAATAAAGCCAAAGGAAAGAATGAGAGAGTTGCTGATATATACCGTTGATTTCAGTGAGGGCCTTGGCGGCCCGAGCAAGGCCAGGGTCACGCACACCACCACGGCCAAGGTTTTGAAGAAACCCATGGTGGTTAGTTGGGTTGGATGCGTATGTGTGTGTGCTCCGGTCGCTGGAACTAATGTACTAGCATGCTCCATATATAAAACATCATGAATCGTCTAAATTCTTGTAGTGATATCTGAATGGATATAGAGAGAGGCTTTTAGGTCAAGATAGATTCCTCAGCCACAGTGCTGAGAAAACAGGCACTTAAGGGAAACTAAATGGAAGTTGGTGAAAAAATCCAATAATAACTGAAACATTACAAGAAACATGCATTATAGTTATGGCAAATAATATAGAGAAGCATATAAAAAACTTCAATAGACATATATATATACAATATGGACATATCAATTATTAGTGTTTTTACTGGTTTAGTAAGGTTGGATAAACAGCAAATCATATAGAGGTTGCATAGCATGGAAACTATTTACATTTTTGCTAGAAAATATAACTAACTAATATTGTTCAGCGGGAGAAATCGAGAAAATTTTAAATGCTAAATTATACTTTCATTAGGAATTCTTGGTTAATCATGTTATTTCTTCTAACCATAATGCACACTAATACCAACCATTCTAATTGGATTATTTATACACACAAGGCGTGTATTTTTAGTTTGTAAAAGACACTATCCATTGGGAGTTAATTTAGACAATGTCCATTTATTATACTGAATATTTTTTACTTTATTTTGCAATTTTAGTCCATTCTATGGACATGTGATCTTAACCACTATTTTTTATTTTGGTTAGCAAAATTAACAAAGTCATAGAGAAACAACGTAATGATGTTGTCGTTTTTCTTATGGAACTTTAATGTTAAATGTTGAAGTTCTAATTTCACTAAATATGCAAAATATATTAGAGTGGAAATGATGTTAACTGTTTCCTTTCTAAGACATTATGTATTACAATTATTTTATAAAACATATCTATATTTTAACCAATAAATTATTAAAATCGTATGTATTCCTGGTTGTTTTTTCACTCTATGAATTGAAAATATATATAGTTTCCTTAAATATCATTACATATACCTCTAAAGCTTAGTGTTCCTAAAATGTATGACAGGGTATTTTAGTTGCAAGTAAATAAAAGAGAAAATTAATAAATATACTAAAATAAAATCCTAAAATATAGGAAAATCAAAGAGAAGTGTGTCATCTAATTGTTGAGTTGTTGATTTGATTGTTTGTTCAAGATCATGGATGTCTTTTGTCGTGGTATTGCCGCCGAGTACGCCATGGAGGGGTCCTCACAGTGTGTGTTTAGAGACGTGGGGGAAGGCGGACGGTTGACGGGTACGAGGTAACACAGCTTACCCAGGTTCAGATCCCACAACGGTGGCGGAATCCTACTCCTGCTATAAATCACTATAAGGGCAATACGCCGAGTTATAGAGATAGGTTCGCTGTGCGAGGTTGTCTAAGTTATCGTCTGAAGTTGTGCCCTAAAGGCTCCTATAGGCCCGACTTATATAGTCGCCAGGTCCTAGGGTCACAGGGAAAAGTCCTAGCCGGACAGGTTACAGAGTCCTACACCGTCTATTACTAGTCTTGTGTGTCTTGTACTCCAAGGCACCGGGTACGTCGGTGACTCCAACCGTAGTCATGCTACCAACTGGATCCATCTAACTGGGCCGCCCAGCAGACCATGGGCCATGCTACCAACTGTGGGCCACCCGGGTTATCCGGATAGGAGACATGCTATGAGGATACCCATATAGCATACCCCCAACAGTAGCTCCCGGAGAACTCCGATATCTTGCGCCGTCTTGCCTCTTCAGGTTGAATGCTCTGTCTAGATGGATGTCGACAAATCGTCAAGCAATATCTTGTAGTCCTCCCAAAAAACCCTGCAACGTTTTCTCCGTCTTCAACTTGTAAGTCGGAGAATTGCTGAATCTTTCATCGTACTCTTCCGTAGCCGAACTGGATCCGCCCATGCCTGGAATCTTCTGATGTGATGGCTCATCTGCCTATGTCAGCTAGGGCGACGTAGACGTAGGTCAGCGAAGCCTCGTAAATCACCATGCAGAGAACACAATCATGTCCACTTTTCCCGCGCGAGCGATACGAACCGTTGGCGGCGACGGTTGGGACGTGGCGAAATTTCCGCGCACGTTCGCACACACGTCGGCTACGCGACAACCGTCCGATCAAGCTGCACGAATCTTGATGCCAGAGATCATAAATAGTAACCACGGTGGAAAATTTACTTTTCACCTCATTCTCTCTTCACATCATCTTCTTCCTCCAGCGAGCGCCCTCTCGAGCTCTCCGCGCAACCTCACGAAAAACCCTAGTTCCTAATCTCGCCAGTCACTTCCAAACTTGCGCAATGGCCAGCAACAGCTCTACTCCCTCGATGGCCGCGTCGGGCGAAGCCGCGGCAAAGCCGGCGAGCTCCGTCGTCGTGCCCCCAGAGGGCCTGGTCATCCCTGTCTCCGTGGTGGTCGAGACAACCGGCGGCGACCATAATCCGGCGGCGCTAGAGCTGCTGGAGGAGGACAACGACTCCCACAAGGGCGATTGGCACGGTTTGGATATCACGGACCGCGATATCAATGAGCTGATTCTCGAGGGCTACCTCCCTGTGACGGAGGGGCTCGCCTGGCAGGCGGTGCCGGCCGGCGAGGTTACACCTTCTCCTCAAGTCGGAGAAAAGGTGTACCTCAAAGCTCAATTGGTACGCGACGTCTCCTTGCCCATCTCTAACTTCTTCCTTTCCGTCTTGAACCACTACCGAGTCCAGCCCCAAAATTTTTCCCCCAATAGTATCCTAGCGCTTAGCAATTACGCGGCGCTTTGCGAGGGTTACTTAGGGATTAATCCTAGGCTAGATCTCTTCGTGTACTTCTTCACCGTCAAGCGTGAAGCCGGAGCCAGCAAGGACGAACTTAGAAATTGTGGCACCATAAGTTTCAAGATCTGTCCTGGCCGGCGGTTCCCCGACATCGTCGGCCATGAGTCCTGCAAGAACTGGCAGCGTACTTACTTCTACGGCCCAGAGATCCCTCTGGCCGGCCAAGAAGTAACGTACCCGGACTTCGTCGATGGAGCCGCCGTCGAAGCCTCGACATGGAGATCCTATGCCTCCCTTCCCTCCGACCTCGATGCTTCCCGCGCCATAAGGCGGATAGAGTGGTTCGTAGATACGGGTTTGACCGGCTTGGACCTAGCCATGTGCTGGTTCATCAAGCGAATCCATCCTCTGCAGCACTGCGCGAAGCTGATGCAGGAGTATACCAGCGATAGAAGGGATAGCCTCCACATCTCCGTGGACAATTTCTGGAGCGTCTCCGTCAAGCTCTATATTAAGGACATCGTCAAGGTGAAGGACAAGAAGCGTGGCTTCGCCATCACCTACGACATGTTCGTAGATGGCAAGTGCCCAAAGGTAACTGTTTATCTTTCGTGTATGACATATACTCCAGTTCTTCCATCTAGCAATTATCATTTCATCTAACACGGTGGTTCTTCACCTTACAGCTTTGCGACATAGATGAGGATAGCATGGCTCCTCAAATCTATGTTCCAAAGATGAAGGAAGTCACCGTCGTGTCCGACGATGATGCTCCATTGGCGCGAAAGCGGAAGAGCTCCACCTCTGACGCTGCCGACGGAGGCAAGAAGAAGAAGACGGAGGGTGGAGCCTCCAAAAAGACTACCACCGCCCTGGAGGCGGAGAAAAGAAAGGTTACTGGGATCCCTTTTGCCAAAGAACCCCCACTTGGGTAAGCTTCTTTCTCTCTAACATTGTCTATTTGTCTGTCTTATTCCCGTACTTATGCATTTTGAATGTTTCAGGAAGAAATCCACGACCATCCTGAAGAAGACCTCCAAAACATCGGGGGCTTCTAGAACCATCAAGGACATGCTGCATCGTGACGCATCTCCCGCCATCGCCCCTGCCACTCCCAGTGTCAAGCCCTCCTCCGCTCCGACAAGCTCACAAGCCAAGGAAGCACCTGGCCCTTCCGCCATGGAAGTGGACACAAGTGCCTCTACCAAGATTGCTGTCGTCGGCGAGCAGGTGACGCAGGAAAGTACCACACACCCAATGGCTGAAGCTTCGGCTAAGGATGCCATCGGTAGCGGTAAGGCGGTGGTGGAAGCTGGTACTTCTGCCGAAGGCGGCGCCCCTGCGCCCAAGAAAACCATAGAGTATCCTAAGATAGTCTATCCGGTACTCACACTGGGTAGCACTGTTCTGGTTCCTGGTGCGGCGCTGACATCTCCGACGTGCGGTCTAGAGGAGCTCCTCCGACAAGTAGAGATCTTGCAAGGAAACAGTGTATCCTTTGGCAAGCTGCTGGCCGAGAGTGCTACTAACCTCAAGATCATTGCACTTGTAAGTTTTATTTGCCTTTTGCATTTCATATGAGTATCCCATTGTATCCCTTGAGGGTTTATACGGAAAACCATAGGTCTTTGCGTCTAGATACTCTAAGAATGACTAAGCTAGAAAACTTCTCACTATAGCCCCAAAGCATATAGGTAGAATGAAATATTCCTACTAGATGCTTTAAGTGTAGCATACGCAGTGTTTATTAATTTCAATACTGTAGCCCCCAAGCCTCTAGTTATAAATGAATTAGTTCCGACTAGATGCATTAAAGAAAAGCTAAGCATATATCTGAGTTAAAAAACTTTACACTGTAGCCCCCAAGCTTCTAATCGAAAACTGAATTAGTTCCAACTAGATGCTTTAAAGATAGACTAAGCATATTTCCAAGTTAAAAAACTCTCGCTGTAGCCCCCGAGCGTCTAGGTGGAAATATTCCGACTAGATGCTCCAAGTAGACCAAACAACGATTAATTCTTCTTTTTTCCACAGAGCGAGAATTCTTGAAGGGGCATGGACAACGACAACTATCAGAAGATGCGCGCAGACCCGGAAGCCGAAAAGGGTAAAACTGCCTTCTTGAAGGAACAGATCATCAAGAGCAAGCGTCTGTTTTTCCTTTCTTTTTCGTATTCCAACTTGAACTTGTGTATTCTCCGAGTACTCACTGTGTACTTTGCTTTTCTCTGACTTGCAGAAACCATTGCCAAGGCCAAGGACATTGTCGAGCAATCCAAGCACATTCAAGAGCTGGATAGCAAAAAATATATCCTTAAGCAGGAGAGGAAGGACATGCTGAAGATGCACGAAGAATCCATGAAAGTCCTGCAGGACTCCGCCACCTAGGAGATCAACCGCTTGAATAAGGTATACCCGTCTCCTCTTCCACCTCGTCTACGACGATCTTGCCGCGCTCATTGAGGAGGGCGGGAATTCGTCTGATCACCGCTTCCATGGAGTGGTGGATCTCGTCCAGTCTATGTGTGTTCTAGGTTTGGTGTTACAAGTTTCAGATCAATTCAAGGGTTCAATGGCGACTGCTTCGGATCTGGGGCGCTGGTCCTTAGGGGCACGTGCACGAAGACTTCCCGATTGTCATCAACAACGTCAAGCCGGCTCCGGTAAGGGAGCGGCGATAGTGGCGCGTCGGCGGATCGCTCTGGCGGCAGTAGTGGTCGTTAGATGGTCCAAATACCTCGATGTATTTTTTATTATGTTTGGGGTGCTTTGTACTTCTTATGAACTCATGAAATAGATCCGAATCTTTTCCACAAAAAAAACCGCTTGAAGGAGGAGATCTCGATCTTAAGAGATCAGAAAAAAGATGCCGACGAGCAGAATCAACGCCATCATAGGCGTACAAGCTCCTCCAACAAGAACGGGACTCCTTGGCAGATACCCTCTGGCAGGCTGAGGCCAGCATCTTCAGTAAGTAATTCTCCTCCTTGGATTTATGTAAGTTGGATACTTTGAATTTTTGAACTCATGTGCTCCTTGTCGGAATTTGCAGCTCCTATGGGTTTAACCCGGTCGCCTCCTCCAGCAAAGGAATGCATGGTTCTTGCCGGCAACTTCATTAACACCGCCATTGCGCAAGCAAAAGAGATTGCCAAGCCCCTCCAGATCAACATCAAGGCATCGGACTCTGTGGCGAAGTACTCGGAGATCCTGTGCCGAGCCCCCGAGCGTATCACAAGCTGAAAAGCTTCATGTGCATAGGCTGGTGCAAGGATGCCACTATCCATGGTTAAGGCACACTATGAGGATGCCGACATCGACACGGTAACCTCTGGCATACCCGACGTGGATGACGATGGCAAAGAGATTAACCACGAATCTATCTTGTCGTCACTCGCGGGTTATGACACCAGAGTTGCCGACTTAGTCGATGTCAACGTCTTCGTGCCGATGAATACCATTGATGGCGGCAACCAAAGCTCCTCTGAGTCTCTTCGCACTGCCGACTTCGAGGGTGATTCTCCTGCTGCCGATGACGTTGCTTCCAAGTCGTCTGCGTCAAAGGAATGAAAAACAACTTGTAATATTTGTTTCCTTTGTGACGCGTATGCGGAAAAAACTATGTATTAACTTAAGGCGGAAAACAATGATGTATGTCCTGCTACTTAAGAACTAGTTTCAGCATGTATATATTTTTAAGCAAGTGCTGGCTTATCCATTACTCTGGTTCTTATGCTTGAATTTTCATAAGTCGAAAGACTTGTTGTCGGAACCATGCGCTCAGGTGCTGATGCCCAATGGCACCGTCAATAACCTAAGAACAAAATCACCGACAATAAGTGCCAAAAGTCACTACTCCAGAATCCACATAAAAACGATAAAGAACGTGTAGACCAGAAAACTTAAGCTAACGCCCGTAGGCGGAATTTTCACAAGTGCAATCGCAAAGCTTGTGCATAAAGGATTTATATGATCCAAAAATGAACACTAAAAGAGGTAAAAGACTCAGAAATATGAGTGAACCAGAGAGCTTTATTTCATTGATCATATAAGAGGTACACAATTAGATAAAAAATGCTAAGTGTAAAAAGGACGCAGCTGTGCTATGTTCCATGGCCGATCAAGCTCCAGGTAGTCATCATCCGGGTCACGTCGCTTACGCCTATGATCCTCGTTGGGTCTATCCTTCAGTTCACGATTGTCAACAAGGTAGTAAGACCCATTGAGTAGCGCCTTGCTTATGATGAACGGTCCTTCCCATGGCGGGGATAATTTGTGTGACTTCTTCTACTTAAGTCGGAGCACCAAATCCCCCTCTTTAAACGAGCGATGCCGAACGCGGCGACTATGGTAGTTGTGTAGCTTCTGCTGGTAGATGGCGGATCTTTGGCATGCCAAAATGCGCTCCTCCTTGAGAAGGTCCACATCTAGGCGTCTGGATTCTTCAGCGTCATCTTCGTCGTAGGCGGGGACTCTTGGTGCATCATGAAGTATGTCGGAAGGTAGGATGGCTTCTTCGCCATATACCATGAAATAAGGGGTGTAGCCGGTGGATCTGTTGGGTGTAGTTCATAAACTCCACAGCACAGATGGCAATTCTTCCGCCCAGGCTCCAGCTAATCTATGTAGCGGTGCCTCAAGACGTGGCTTGATTCCCTACAGAATTAATCTATTGGCTCGCTCAACCTGACCATTGGATTGTGGGTGTGCCACATATGCAAGGTCAAGTCGGATTCCCTTCTCCCAAAATAAGCCTCCACTTCTCCGAGTGACAAGTTTCTACCATTGTCGGTGATAATGCTATGCGGGAGACCAAATCTCACCACTAGATCCCGGACAAACCTGAGGGCAGTTGCCCCATCAAGCTTTCTAATGGGTTTAGCTTCTATCCATTTAGTGAATTTATCAACTGCTACTAGCAGATGCTTAAACCCACACGGTGACGTGTGTAACGGTCCCACCATCTCTAGCCCCCAGACTGCAAATGGCCAAGTTATTGGTATTGTTCGTAATTCTTCAGCAGGAACATGTGGTTGTCGCGCATAATACTGGCATCCCATGCATGTCTCAACCAGCTTGTCGGCGTCCGCCTTCGCGGTCAGCCAGAAGAATCCTTTCCATAAATCTTTCGCGACCAACAATCGAGGAGCGGCGTGATGCCCGCGATCTCCGAGATGGATTTCGCGCAGGATTTCCATACCTTCTAGCTGGGAAACACACTTAAGGTATACACCAGTAGTGCTCCTTTTGTAGAGTTGTCCATTGATTATGGTATAACCCTTTGCTCGTCGTACTATTTGCCATCTTTCGACTTCATCGTCGGGCAAAGTTCCGTGTTCGAGATATTCCATGAACGGTTTTATCCATGCCAGAGATACCTTTGTCACCATGTGGACGAAAGAGTCGAATCTATCCGGGTTGTCGATGTCGGCTCCCTTCACGGATGGTGTGCGCAGATGCTCTAGGAAAACTCCTGGCGGAATTCGTTTGCGCCCTGATCCAAGCTTAGATAGCAGATCAGCCGCCTCGTTTTGCTCCCTAGGCACATACTTGACTTCGTAGCCCAAGAAGCTCTTGTCTATCTCGTCCACTTCGTCTCAATATGCCGCCATCATAGGGTTCCGCACATTCCAGGTGCCAGCCACCTGCTGGGCAACCAAGTAGGAATCCCCACATCAAACTATGCGCTTGATGCCAATATCCTTGGCTACACGCAGCCCGTGAATGAGTGCTTCATACTCCGCCATGTTGTTCGTAGCCTCGAAGTGGATCTGCAGAACATAGTGTAGCTTGTCTCATGTTGGTGACTGTAGAAATACACCAGCCCCCGAGCCGTTGAGCATCTTTGATCCGTCAAAGTGCATCACCCAGTACTCTGGTTTCGGCAAAGGAGTAGCATCTGGCATCTCCGTCCAATCTGCGATAAAATCCGCCAAGGCTTGTGACTTGATAGCGTCGCGTATCTTGTAGGTGATCTCGAAGGCGGCAAGTTCAATGCCCCACTTCGCGACCCTTCCCGTAGCATCACTATTGTTGATAATGTCGGACAATGGAGTCTTGCTCACCACTGTGATTGGGTGCTCCTGAAAGTAATGCATCAGCTTCCGAGAAGCAAGGAATACTCCGTAAGATATCTTTTGGTAGTGCGGGTAACGCTGCTTGGACTCCGTCAAGACCTCGCGCACATAGTAAACTGGTCGTTGAACTCCGTGCTCATAACCTGGTTCCTTCCGCTCTACCACGACGACGATGATGATTACCCGGTTGGTTGCCGCCATGTAGATTAATAGGGGTTCTCCAGGCTCGGGTGCTGCAAGGATGGGCGCTGAGGAAAGAATCTCCTTAAGCTGGTTCAATGCTTCATCTGCTTCGTCCGTCCATGTAAATTTGTCCGCCTTCTTCAGCAACTTGTACAGCGGCAGGGCCTTCTCTCCAAGTCGGCTGACGAACCGACTAACTGCTGCAACACAACCTATTAGTCGTTGAATGTCCTTTAGGCATGTTGGACGGTTTATGTTTAAGATGGCATTGATTTTCTCCGGGTTGACCTTGATTCCACGTTGGGAAACGATGAAGCCTAACAATTTGCCGGTTGGAACCCCTAAGACGCACTTCTTAGGGTTAAGCATCATGTTGTATTTCCGGAGATTATCAAAGGTTTCTTTTAAGTCGGAGATTAAGTCATTTGACTTTTTGGACATCACCGCGATATCGTCCACGTAGGCGTGAACGTTCCGACCAATTTGGTCATGAAGGCAACGTTGCATTGTCCGCCGGTACGTAGCACCTGCGTTTTTTAGCCCAAAGGGCATCGTAACATAGCAAAACGTGTCGTATGGGGTAGTGAACGAAGTGGCCAATTGGTCCGACTTCCTCATCTTGATCTGGTGGTATCCTGAGTATGCATCGAGAAAACACAAAAGTTCCGAGCCAACCGTCGAGTCAATGACTTGGTCAATGTGAGGCAAAGCAAACGGATCTTTGGGACATGCTTTGTTCAAGCCGGTGTAATCAACGCACATTCTTAATTCTTTGGTTCCCTTTTTGGGGACAAATACATGATTAGCCACCCATCGGGTGTGAAGGACTTCTCGGATAAATCTAGCCTTAAGTAACCTAGCTATCTCTTTGCCAATGGCGCGTCTCTTCTCGTCTCCGAAGCGTCGTAGAGGTTATTTCACTGGTTTGCATTTTGGGTCAATGTTTAAGCTGTGCTCGGCAAGTTCCCTAGGTACACCTTTCATGTCGGCAGGTTGCCAGGCAAAGATGTCCCTATTCTCACGGAGGAACTCGACGAGTGCGCTTTCCTATTCGGGATCCAGGTTCGTCCCAATGGCGATGACCTTGGAGGCATCGCCTACCACAAGTTCCACCGGCTTGGTCTCGATGGCGGCCTTGAACGCAGGAGCGGAGTCGAAGATCTGCTTCTTCAACGCGGGCATCTCTGAGTCATTGACCTTGCTCTGGATCTCCTTGAATTCTTCGCTATAGAGGACAAGTTCTGCAACGGCTGCTTCATTGATCTCCCAGTCCCTTGCCTTGGTAAAGCTTCCAGATACGGTGATGACACCGTTTGGTCCGGGTATCTTGAGTTTGTTGTGGACGAAGCATGGCTTCGCCATGAACGTGTGGAATATGTCGCGGCCAAATATAACGTGGTAAACGCTCTTGAAAGGGACCACCTCAAAGGTCATGCGCTCTTGGCGGTAATTATTAACGTCGCCAAAGGCTACCTGAAGCGTAATGCACCCAAGGGACCGAGCCTCCCAACCAGGAACTACGCCATGGAACACGGTGTTGGTCCGCCTTAGGTTTGCCTCTGTCAAGTTCATCTTCTGCAGTGTATCCAGGTACATGATGTTGATGCTGCTTCCACTATCCACCATGCACTTGGTGAATTCCACGCCGTCAATCAAAGGGTTGATGACCATGGCGTATTGGTTCTCCGTAGGAATAAGGTCTGGGTGGTCCGTCCTGTCCCAAGTAATTGGAACCTCCGACCAGCGCAGGTACTGGGGGACTGGGGGTAGAGTATCCATCAAGATCCTCATAGAGGTCTTCTGTTGTCGGACAGTGGGGGTGCCAAGGAAAGTGTGGTAGACTGGCGCCTTCTTCACGAAGGGGTTCTTTCCCTTGTCGTCGCCCTTGGAGGCGTGTTTGGGGTCAAAGTCCTCGTCCATGTCACTTGAATCCTTGGGCTCCTCCTCCTTCTTCTTCCCCATGCCCTTGCCTCGCGGTCTGTTTTTCCGACTTTGCTTGTAGCTGGACTCCGGGTCTTCCTTTAGGTCGTTGACGAACTTGCGGTGTCAATTGGTATGGGTGGATTTGCCGTTGGCATCGAGGTGTACGAGGCACGGCATATTGCGGTACTCTTCGTAGGTTTGGGGAACACGGAGCGGTGCCAAGGTTGTTTCACTTCCTCGCTGCTACCCACGACCAGCTCCCCGTCCCCGGCCACATTATCCGCCATCGCCTCGTCCTGCAAAGGTCATGACGACCATGTCGGGGATTGCTTTTCTTCTGGAGCGGTTTTCCGCTTTGTGTTGCTATTCCTCCGAGCTTGAGTTGGAACGGCTGTTGTCGGCAAGGAGCCACGAGCATCGTCGTCGGCAGCTGCGAACTCACTAGCCAACTGAATCATCTGGTTCAAGTCAAGATGGTGATTGTCCTGCAAGCGCTTCAGCTTATGTCGGAGCAACGTTCCCCTTTCCATCCCATCGATGAAGGCGGCCATGGCGGTCTGAGAATGCACTCCTGCGCAGGAATTCTTCATATCCAGCCAGCGGGAGAGGTAGGCGCGAGATGTCTCGTCTTTCTCTTGCACACACCGTTGTAGATCGCCAACAGTGCAAGGACGCTTGTACGTACCCTCGAAGTTTTTGGTGAACGCTTCTTGCATGTCCAACCAATTGCAGATGGATTTCTCCGGCAAGTCGTCAATCCCTTGATGGGTTGTGCCCGCCAACATCAAAGGGAGGTACTTGACAACGACGTTGGGGTTACCACCGTCAATCTCCACCGCGTTGCCGTAGTCCTGCAACCATGTGGCTGGCTTGGCGGTGCCGTCATAGGGCTTGATGGTCTTGTCAATCCGGAAACCTTTGGCGTAAGTTGCGGACCGTATTGCAGGTCCAAAGCAACGTGGTCCCAGGTATGGTCCTTCCCGGGCCTCGTGGATCTTATCGATCCGCGAACGTGCATCGTACGGCTCCGGGTTCTTCTTCTTCTTGTCAACAGGGGATGGGCTGCGTGAACGACGTGGGCCCCCTCCGCCATGGTGACTGCTAGGTGTCGACGGAGGTGGAGGTGGCGGTGGGTTAGCCTTCTTGATGTTACCCTCCTACGACGCCTCACGCCTGTCTCGGTTGTTTGTCGGACGTGGAGGGTCATGGCGTGACCTGCTCTTGTGTCCTTGGTTGCGCTCTCCGTCATGACGGGTCTGCTCCGTGTTGTCGCGAATGACGATGCCGCACTTCCTTGGCAGGGGCATATCCGTATGATGGTGAGCCTTCGGATCTTCGCGTTGTCGGGGTGATCGGGGCGGTGGCGATGGGCGATGAGGTCGGGCCTTTTCTCCATGGTCAGAGGATATGGGGATAGCATCCTTCCTGTTGCGCACATCCCTGCGTCTTTGTTCTAATGAACCCGTCTGGGACCCGACATCAAGAGGGGATCAGTCCCTTGGTGGCTTATACTGGCTAGACTAGCAAAGCGCTAGATCAGACTCAAGCCTTTGAGAGGTTTCCTTTCCCCGCTGCTTCACCGCCTTGTCTACTAGGTCATAGACCTGCTCCACTGCCTCGGGCGATCTATCCTGCTCCAGAAGGGTCTTGGCGACGGCGAGGTTAAGGAGTGGGGTGGGCATCACCTGCTTGCCTTCACTGTCAATGTATGGCTTTGCCTGTGCCGGCTTCGAGGGAGCTCATCCTAGGTTTCGGCGTACACCAGGATCGTTGATGACGCGAGCCGGAGCTTTCTTGGTCTTTTGCTGCTGCAGCAGAGTCTTGCACTCGGCCTCCATTGCTCTAGCTTTCTCTATGGACTTTTGCGCGTTGACCAGATCACGATCTAGCTTAGTGCCTTGCTCCGCGATGCCCTGCGCTTCCTCCAGAAGTTGCTGGCGCTTCTCGTCAAGCTGAGTCACGTTTCGGATATGAGCTACGGTTAGTGGCTCAACGAGGAGATTGCCGTACATCACTCTATCAGCTGGAGTAACTTGGGCAGCAGCAGACATAGATGCCGGAGGCGTCAAGTTTGCTGTGTTGTTGTTGCTCGGGCCGGTGTCGGGTTCCTGCGACTGCTGCACTGGGTTAGGTGGGGGAGGCATGACCTTTGCGCGATCATCGTCAGCAGCAATAAGTGGCCCCTTCCCATTTTCCAGCGCTATAGGCGGAGCTCGTCCAGGCTGATCTTCATCCATCGTCGTCCCAATGCTGACGAACACCTCTCAAGACGTGATGGCATTGTTGGCTTGCTCGTCGCGCGTGTACTCCTCCTCCATCTCCTGCATGGCGGAGTCTACCCTTCTGGACTGAAGTCTATCTCCTCTGAATCTGCACTGAAGTCAGCATAAAGCGCGTTAATCACAGAGTCGGAGGGTGCCCGGACCTCCTCGATGACGGGGGGTGGAGGTGCAACAGCAGCGATCATGACTGGTGGTGGTGGCGTAGCTGCGATGATGGTGGCCGGAGGCGGTGGTGGCGGTGGCTAAATCGGAGGGGCTCCGTCAATGAGCGCAAGCGCTGTCTGAGCCGCTGCTTCAGCCTCCGCGTAGTTGTTGACGGTGCTCACCATGCCTTCGAAGGTAAGGCGTCCTGACGCCTGTTGCCATCTTAGAGAATGCCAGAGGAGCATGCCATGGTCCAGTCCTTCCACAAAGTGATACATAGCATCATCATTGGGGTAGTGGGCCAGATCGGCTCATATACAGAGCCACCTGTCCAGGTAATCGCGGGGGTTTTCACCCTTTCTCTGAATGCAACGCGCCAGATCAAAGATGGTAACCACGCCGACGAACTTGGATCTCTGCTGTCCAGACGCACGGGTGAAGCCGACGGATCTGCAGTGATCTTCCACCTTTATATCCTGCACATGGGCGGTTTGGGTGGGCCTTGAATTTTCCCGGTCTTTCTGGCAAACTTCGAAGAGAGATCCGACATCGATCCTTCCGCGAACGTATCCTACCTGTAGGCGGTCCGTGCGGGCCTTGATGCTCCTCCGACTCCCAGGGAACTAGTGCCCGAGTCAGTTTCGCCGATGAAGAGGTGGATATCTCCGATAGGGACAATCGAGCACCGCGTAGGGTTCGTCTTCGCCGGGATCCCGAACTCGTCGGGAGGGACGATCGGAACGTTGCCGGAGAAGAGAACGTGACCGATGGCTGCGGTTTCACCGATTCCCGCGAAGATCTTGGTCCTCGCCCGCTGAAGAGCCTGAAGCGCCTCTTGCCCCACGGTGGGCGCCAACTGTCGTGGTATTGCCGACGAGTACGTAATGGAGGGGTCCTCACAGTGCATGTTTAGATACGTGGGGGAAGGCAGACGGTTGACGGGTACGAGGTAACACAGCTTACCCAGGTTCAGATCCCACAACGGTGGCGGAATCCTACTCCTGCTATAAATCACTATAAGGGCAATACGCCGAGTTACAGAGATAGGTTCGATGTGCGAGGTTGTCTAAGTTATCGTCTGAAGTTGTGCCCTAAAGGCTCCTATAGGCCCGACTTATATAGTCGCCATGTCCTAGGGTCACAGGGAAAAGTCCTAGCCGGACAGGTTACAGAGTCCTACACCGTCTATTACTAGTCTTGTGTGTCTTGTACTCCAAGGCTCCGGGTACGTCGGTGACTCCAACCGTAGCCTTCCTTAATCCGGCATGGGCCTCCCTTCTGGATCCATCTAACTGGGCCGCCCAACAGACCATGGGCCATGCTACCAACTGTGAGCCACCCGGGTTATCCGGATAGGAGACATGCTATGAGGATACCCATATAGCATATCCCCAAGATCTTTCACTTTCGTGAGTCCAACAATAAACTACCACCAGGTGCATAATGTGCCCTTGGTCTTAACTCACCCAAAATAGATAGTAAAAAAAACTCAGCCAAAATAACTCCAGTTTACCAAGATTTATGCATTACCTATTCAATATAGAATCTATCTATCCATCTATCTATCTATTCAATATAGAATCTATCTATTCAATATATATATATGGGAAATAGTGGGCTATCTAGGACACTACCTGTGCATACTAATCCAACTATTGGATATTCTATAGAGAGCATGAAGTTGAGCACCAGAAGCACAAAAATCTAACAGAAAACATCACCCCGTTACATCAAGAGCATTTTTTGCATGCATTGCTAGTACATGCAAGTACACATGCAAGCTAGCACATGCATGCAAACTAGCAAGAGCTCACGCATGCATGCGAGCTAGCAATACTAGTAGACCAACTGGCTAAAATTTTAGCACGCATTCTAGCAATACATCAGACCATTTAACCGGCCAAAATTTCAGCACGCATTCTAGCACTACATGTAGACTATTGAATAGACCATTTTTCGAGCATGTAAATTAGCACTACACATAGACCATTGAGTAGGAAAACGTTTTTGTTGATTAGGGAGAAAACGCAAGAAAGGCCATAGAACTCACTCGTCAACTGAGTCCGAATCAGCCATAGCCAGGCGAAAAGGATTAAGAGAAACAAAGACGTCTGTGTGGGAGGCTAAAAAGGATATGGCGACTAGTACATTAAAGGAGGCTGATAGGGAGAATGATCTGGAATCCCATCTATATATAAAGGAATGGGTGTTGCTTTTGTACCGAAAAAATCTAGCGGGAACGGACGGGGAAGCACTCCTGCGCTAAAACGAAAGCCACGCGCGAAAATATTAGCCGAAATTCGTGCAACTTAGAACGCATGATAACTTGCTTGATATGTTGGTCTACTCTCACGGTTGGTTTTATTGCAGAAATTCTTGTATGTGTTCATGCTAGGATTCATGTTAACATGCACACATCCCCATCAACTAGTACAGCTAGTCAGGTCTAGTGCATACAAGTACAACTAGCAACTGCTTGCAGTTTATAGAAATTTTTGCAACAATAGCTGGTTGGTATGCTACAATATAGTATGGTCTTGCCATTCTACAAATGGCAAAAAACACCGTTAACTGCATGCAAGATTTTGGCTCTCTCTCATCTTGGCAGCTGGTTCACGTTCTCCCGGTATCCAACGTCAACGCATGCGTGCATTGATAGCATCCTAGTTATTCGTATACAAAACATATTTTTTTCAATATAACAACGTAAAAATATATTGGATGCAAAATAACTATTCTGCACCCTGGGTGCTGAATAAGGTTTCTCTCTCTATATATATATATATATGAAAACACTATATTTATATATTTCATGTCTCTATTACAATTGATGGATCACCTTCATTTCATACAAGTGGGCCCTCTTAATGAAATACCCTAGTCAAGGGCCCTTGACATCCTCTCATAGGGATCGAAATGTAAAACAATTATTCTCTCAGGTTATTTCATTTGTATACACACAATTGATCAAGTGAAGTAGCAAAACAAGTAAAAGATGAGCTTGCAAGTGTGAAAGAAAAATTGTAATTTAAACAACCACAAAATTAAAGTAATTTTTGTTTCTTATCTTGAAAAGATTCATGGGCATTTGATATCCCTCTTCAGTAAACATGGTGGTATATAATAAAGCATGATATGAGTGATAATTTATCCATACACAAGTATCATCCTATAAAAAAACTTTCAAATGGGAAACATGGCCGAATATGAAAACATACTTAGAATATGGAAGAATGACGAGAAGAGACAGTCAATCGACCAATTCCATTATTACATTCGTATGCACGTTGATGAACGGAAGAATCTCTTGGAAAAGCATTTTGAACCGATCATGTCCGTAGAAAAAAAATGGGAGGCACCCTGTCTGAGTTTTTAAAATAAACGTTGACGCAGCCTTCCATGTTGAGTCCAAAAGCGGCGGTTGGGGAGCAATCTGCAGAGACAACGAGGATGTTATCCAATTTGCAGCAGCGGGCTCGATTGAAATTGCTTCTCATGCTTTTCATGCGGAGACCATGGCTATGTCCAATACGATTCAGCTGGCTGAGCAACTGGGTGTAGGACGAGCCATCTTCGAGACTGATTGCATCAATCTTCAATGTGCAATATTCTCGTCGGATTATGATCTTTCTCCAATTGGTGCAATTCTTGGTGACTTGAAGTTTAGGCTTCATATGAATTTTATTGAGACTAGTGTTGTCTTTTCTCCTCGTAGTTGCAACAAGCCTGCTCACGAGCTAGCGGCTTTGGGCGTAGGTGTAGCTCAAGGAAACCATATCATGTGGACATCAACCTACCCTAATTCTGTAACCATCACTAGTAGAAAAAGAGTCATTCGTCCATCGCAGTTCGGAGCATTAATCCCGGTTATAGTTAGACCCGGGACTAATGTGAGCATTATTCCCGGTTCCAATGGCTAGAACGCCAGCAATCTTTAGTCCCGGGTCAAACGGGACCTTTAGTCCCGGTTCGTATCACCAACCGGGACTAAAAGGGGTGCCCGGTGCCAATCCCTTTAGTCCCGGTTCGTGGGCAAAAAAAATTCTCAAGTTCTGTCGTGATAGTAAAACGGGCACAAATCCTTTTGGAGATCGTCTTTTCTAGATTGAAAATCATGCCAAAAAGTTATAAAAAATTCTAAAAATAAAATCCTTCGAACTGTAGTTATATTAAGTGATTTAGTTGTTATAAAAATTAACAAATATAAATTTCTATATAATTTGCAAAAAATGTTATAAAAATTCAAATGGCCATAACTTTTGTATACCATGTAAAAAAAGTACAACCTATCAAAACGTGCAGAAAAAATTAGCTCTTTGATTTCAACATACATAGGCCGTTTTGGATTCTTAAAATTCGAAAAGAAAAAAAATTATTTCAGAAATTAAATTATTTTAGTATTTTTATGTCATATTTGAATTTCTCGCATTTTTCTGATAATAATGGATATATTATTTGTTAAATTTCGATTTACAGATTTGAAGATATTGTTTATGTCATATTAAATGAATAAATGGCAAAATTGAATAAAATATTAATTTAATTAGTTTTTACTTTCATTAGAATAAAATATTATTATTAATTATTTATTGTTGTTTACTAAAAATAGTTATTCTTAATTTCAAAAAATAAAAACGTGTCACATATCGATATGAGTTAATAAGATTGATATACTAGTCTTGACAACAAGATATAACGGTCCTTCGCGCAGGTGGGAGAGATGGAATGAAGAAGTTAAGCGTGCTGGAGGTGGAGTAGTGCTAGGATGGGTGACCGGATGAGAAGTTTGACCGTAAGTACGATTTGAACTAAGATTTAGTATAATTAGTGTTAAAAATGAGAGATGTGGGAGATTAACGAGTCAAATAATTCAAAGGTTTAAGAAAAAATTGAAAAAAAATCAATTTTTTTTTGAATTTCTTTTTAAAAAACCTTTAGTCCCGCCCTGCACACTCGACGCGGCCCCGTGAGTGCCTTTAGTCCCGATTTCCTTGTCCCGGTTAAGAAACCGGACTAAAGGCCTTTACAAACCGGAACCGATGGCACGTTTTCCACTAGTGCATTCTGGTGTTCCAATTTAAAAAAAACATACTTAGAATACTAAGAATGTTTTGCTAATATTCCCAAAGAAAATGGGTTATTTGCATAGTTAGATTTAAGTAATAAAACAAAGCATTGCATTAAGTGTTTGGCCACGTAGAGATAAAACCAAACTTTTTCCCATACGTAGTGATCCCAAGATCTAGCTGAGGTAGAAGGCCACGAGGATTACCACTAAACGCGCAGTTGCGGATTACTGATGTAGCATGTCTGTTGATGCAGTGCGGCCCTTGCAATCTTGATCCAATCAACGATCGTCCAAGCGCTGATCGTACAACGCCTCTGCTAGTGTCCACAAGTATGTGGAGGAGCGCCGCTGGCGAACTGCTAGGTTCATAACGGCGGCAGGACTGTTGTGGAGCTAGGGTTTCCAACGAATGAAATGACCTAACCGTCAACTCGGCTGGGTTTATGCGCCCCACTATATATGGGGAGTGAAAGTGGGATCCACTCACTTGTGGTCCATTCACTAAAGCCCATATAATACACTCTGAGTCTGACTCACTGACTTAGTCTAAATCCGGATCGGGTCCAACCCAACCAGATTTCCTGTTTAGATCCAATCCAAACTTGCTCCCGCTCTTAAGTGTGCGACCCCGCAGGCTCATGGCAACTTGGACACGGTTGGAGTCCGACTCTCAATCGATCAGTCGGTAGTGGCTCCTAGCATAACGTGCCAACTCCCAAGTACCAAAGAGTCATGATGACTTTCCTTTCCAATGTGACTTGCATTCGAGTCCCTTTTGCCTCACGATATACCATGTCGGACTATAGGCGAATGATTATCATCCCTTAAATAGTCCAATTCTCTTCTCAATCCGAGATAAGAAATTCATCGGACTAACTCTTAGTCGATCGCCTCGGTTAACACTTAACTGAGTCGTGCATACCAATGCTTTCCGAATTATATCATTCGAGAGGGTCCAGAGATATATCTCCAAGTGGAGGGGCAAAATCCCATCTTGGTTATTCACATCACGTAGCTTGATTCTTAGTCAACCCGAACTTTGCCTTTATAACTGCCTAGTTACGGATCAGCGTTTGATAGAACATAAGTCGGTGATCCTCAACTCGGACTGTGCAATAACCTCAGGTCTAAGGATTACATTGATTGAGATATACAAATAATAAATTTTTCGTTATACCTCAATGTGGGTCAATCCGATTTGCTAAACTCTTTAGCTGAATCAGTGTAAGTCAGGATAGCATCACCATGCCCATGACAAGTGGAACTGAGTCATCTGCCGACTTTCACATTGGTCTAAGTTGTGTGTCCAGCACAACCTCAATGAATGCATAGTTTCACAACCGAATCATATATTTAATGATACACATCAGATGTTTATACAAGAACAATTTAATATCTTTATGAATACAATAGGAAATATCCTCATATATGATTGTCTCTAGGACATATTCTCTATCACTACTAGTAAAACAGCTATAAGTAATCCACACATCTGTAGCGCACGTGCTAGTGGTGCCCCACGGGTAAAATAGGCGTGGCGCACTATCCACAGGTGCCCTGCGGCTAACTGTCGTACGCATGGCGCACATGGGGTGGTGCGCCACGGCTATGTGTAGGCTAGGGCACATGTGGCCGCAGAACACATACCGATAGCGCACTAGGTCAGGATGCGCTACGGGTGTGAAACTTAGCCGTAGCGCATCCTGACCCAGTGTGCTACGGGCATGTGTGTTGCAGCCTGCTGCAGCAGCTGGGTCAAGTTATCCGTAGGGCACCCTGCCCTAGTGCCCTACGGCTAAGTGGCCTGCACCAACTCTATCCCCCTGTGGATCGCCATTTTAGCCTTCCAAAAAATAAAATAAAATAAAAAACACTTCAAAAAATAAAATCCTTTCACATGTAGGTAGGTAATGTGGTCTAGTTTCTAGGAAAATTAACAAACAAGAATTTTGAATTTTTCTGCAAAAAAAGTCATGCCACGGTAAAACGACAGTAAGTTTTGCATACAATGTTGAAAAAACGTTTAATATACCAAAATGACAAGAACAAAATGTCAAAAAAAATTATGTCTGATAGATAACTTTTAAGATCCATTGGCTATCATAGCATTGTTAATAGTAGATAGATAGATACATATATGGACAGTGATAACGCGCGGCGCCGCATATTTATTACTCCGTGCGGCGGCGGTTGTCCCTGTCCTGTTGCCTTCCTAGAGCATGCGCGAAAGCCACAAAACCCGCCGTGGCCCCTAATCATGTTTCTATAGACCGTCTACAACTTTGTACTATTTTGCATGTAAATAAAATACTTGATTTCTCATGCGGCAGCTCATCGTGGTCCCGGCAGCCCATGCATGCTAGATGATGCTTGTAATCTAGTAGTATGCTACTATATTGACATGGATACATATTTTGTTGTTCTATTTCTACCCAACTATTTGCAAAGATTTATGTCCCTTTTTTTACGTGCTATGATTACAACCGATTCTGCTAGAAATAGCAATGTTCTTCAAATGACTACCATGTTGTTTATAGACCATTAACAGGTTTTCTTGTTAGCTACCAGGTTTTTCAAAGCGATTTCTAGGTTCTCTGTTCTATCTACCGTGTTGTGTTTCGAAACAATTACTATCATTTTTCTCTGATACAATTACTATATGTCTATATTAAACTCTGATACCGGGTTCTCTGATACAGTTGAGGTTATTTAACCCTAAGTATTGGCTTTTTATAACTGCCATATTATTTTGTAACAACTACCAGGTTGTTTACAAATGACTACAAGGTTGTTTACAAATAACTACCAATTTTTTCCAGATTGATTATCACGTTCACCGTACTAGCTATCAACTGGTGCTCTAATAGAACTATCAGGTTTCTCTTATACAACTACCCTATTATTTTGCAAGAGCTACCGGATTTTTTGAAAGAACAACTAAATTCTCCAACACGATTGAGACTATTGAACCATAAAGTTTTTTTTATCAACTGACAGGTTATTTAGAATCAGACTACCAGGTTATTTACAGGTGGCTACCAGTTTTTTAGAGCGATTACCAGGTTCTCTGTACTAGCTATCAGCTGGTGTTCTAATACAACTATCAGTTTTGTCTAATACAATTACCCTATTATTTTTCAAAAGCTACCAGATTTTTTGAAAGAACTACCAGATCCTTCGATATAGTTAAGATTATTAAACCACAACTACTAGGTTTTCTTTATGAATTGATAGGTTATTTATAAACAATTAAGCGGCTAACGGAGGCTACCAATTATTATAGTAACAAGTTTATTTAGAACGATGCAGCCATTGTATAGTTTACTGAATAGCTATATGATTATTCAAAACAATTTTTAGATAGTTACGTACATCTACCGAGTTTATTTACTAATAACTCTCAATTTGTTCGGTTTACTTTTAGCCTTCTAATTAGTAGAACCTATCAAATATTTAGCCTTCTTAGTTATTAAAAAGTAACACATGTATTGGCATCACCTAGTACTACTAGTAGTTTATACTAGTACTAGTACATAACAGAATGTGAGGAAGGTGTGTGGTCGTTGCATGGTGATAAGTTGTGGGGCAGTAGCCTAGGCCTAGCACTAGCAGTCTAGCACTATACAGCAACAGATGCGAATTTAATGTGTCATTGTAGCGTGTCTACTGTAGCATGACTTGCCTGCAGGCAGCGTGCGGGAAAAGTAGAGCGGGATGGACCAGCCATGTCCAAATCCGGATCGAACGCGCAAAGACAGAAATGACGTGACCGCATGATACCGTTCATTCAATATATATGCGTGAATCTTTGCGCGCCGCCGCACGGGAGAGTGGAGCATCGGCGCTTCTCTTTATCTTTTTCCTACAATATCTTCTATATCTAAATAGTAATCCCTCACTAACTGATTTTGCAGCCCTGTGTTGCGTCCACGTCACCTCTAATTCCCGTGCGTTGTTGTGTTCCCGCGTCATCGCTCGCAGCTCTCTCCATATCTGGCATTTTCCCCACATGGGCCCTGGGCTCACTACTTGGCTCGAGGGAGATCCCGCTTCGCTAGCCCGCCCTTCCTCGTGTGCAAGGAAAAACTTCTCCGTCGTTCCTCTTCCATGGTGCTCTCCACAGCTGTTACATCTGATGTCCACGAAGCTTCCTGTGCCCTCCTCCACATAAATGCATGGGAAATTTTCCCTTCGTGCTCGCCATTCATCATCCATCATTGCCCAAGAAATTGACCGGACGCCAGCCTCCAGTTTTAAAAAGCTCACCGTCTTGCCATACCAGCGTGCCCGTTTGTTCGTGTCCATCTCTTGCAGTGGTCTCAACTCCAGCTTCACCTTCTCTCTTAATTTTGTATCCCCTTATTACTCATGTTTGTCAATTTGTTAGTTTTCTCACCCGCTCGAAGGTTGATCAACATTTTGCCTCGTGGTCTTTCATTAGATTCTGCCTGCTGATGCTTTGATTGGATTTCTCTCGGATTCTGCCTGCAACACCTACTAACAAATGATTCTCAAAGTCTCTCTATTTATTTTTATGTGCATTTCTCTTTGCAGGCGCTGGATTAGAGAGAAACCACAAAATCTGAGAAAAATAGCTCCTATGACCATTTATTGGTACTTGCCCAATTTCTGGTAGGGTAAGAAAAATATTGATTTTTTGGGTCAGTTTTCCATAATACCAGTGTTCTATTCGCTGATATTTTGCTGAATGTATGTGAATGATGAAAGCAATGTATTCTGTGACACTACACCATATAACTTTATATCATGTGTTAATCGAATAAAATGTATCGATCCAGTGTTCACGGAGTTCAGGGAGTTCAGGCCCTTCCTTCAGTTTTGCTCAACTCCCTCTTTGTTTCCCGTGCAACTCGGTATGTTTATTGCTATCCTGATCTGCCTGCGCCCTTATCTTAATTCTACTTTTGCAGCTTTATGTTTGCTAGGTGTTCATGAAATTCCTATAGAGCGGAGATAGGGCAAATAGTATAAGCTGAAGTTGTTAGGCGATGAGATTATCTTGATATCCCTGTCTGGCTCCTTGCTTCCATGGAGAATAGCAATTCTTAGTAATTGAAAAATATTTGTGGTTGGACTTTATAGGGAAATACTGTTGATTAGTATCTATAATTTTTTCCATTGATGCCTGCAGGTTGCATGCAGTAGATGCAGCGCAGTTCTGGGAGTTGCAAAATGGCATTAGTGGAACGATTGATGCTACCATTATATCAACTTGGCTAAACTTCTATGTGCTTTTTATTACTAATGAGCTTTTCCCCATGTGTTGGGCGCTGGAACGTGATTCAGAAGGTTAACTAAGTTATAGAAATATACATTCCTTTTTTGAGTTATAATGCCTCACTATTATTCTTTGATCTTTTGCAGCCCCAGCTGTTGGCATACATGCTTCTTTATATGAGTAGTATCTCCTGAGCTATAAGTTCAATTGTAACACTAAATTCTATTTGGTGTACCTGCATCTTTATTGGCCTGCAGGAAGACAGTGGTGTGGCTGCCATGGGCGCCTGCAGCTATAACGGCTCCATTTTTGGCACTAAGACAGGGCCACGAAACGACGTGTTTGGTTCGTGGCAGGTAATGCAAACGTAAAGGGAATCAAGTTACCCTGTTAATGTAAACGTAATCGAGCAAAACATGAACTTGTTTGGCTGCAAATTGTAACGTTAACCAATTCCTTTGCAAAGGAAAAAAACTAACAAATCCAAAGGGCGTGGAGGCGGCAGCGCTCTTCTCATCCGCTGACTCCTCCTTGTCTGCGTTCCTAAGTGGGCAGGAGCCTGAGGTTCCGGCTAGCAGCTGCGTTCCTCCTTGTCCGCAGACTCCGATCTGTTGGGCGGCGGTGAGGCTTGCCTAGGCGTCGGCTTAGCCATGGACGACCTGATTCGTGCAGGCGAGCGGCGAGCGGCAGGCGCGGCACTGCTGGCGCTGCGGAGAAGGTTAGTGCTGCAAGGCGTTCGTTGTCTTGAGGGGAGATTTGGATCGCAGAGCCGGCGGCGGGCGACACGGAGGAGTCTGCGGAGAAGAGGGCTCGTGGGAGAGAGGTCGTGCGTGAAACGGTTTTTGATTACACAGGTTTTCGGGCGTAAACAGATTACTACAGTGCTGTAATTTGTTGCCATGGTATCCAATTACAGTCGAGCGAAAACAAACAGGATTCGATGTAATCGGTTTCCGGTGTAAACGGGTTACGTTACAACCGAACAAACCAAACACGTCCAAGATGAACATAACCATTTTATCTCTCATGTACCCTATTTCCTGACCCTCACTCGCATGCCACTTCAATAGTCTGCTGCAGGCTTATAAGTCCATCTATCTCCAAAGAAAAATATGGAATAGATTGTGAACGCTCAAAATATCACTTTTACTTAACATTTGTGGGCATTAACCGAGAATATGAGTTTATACTTTAAGCATACAAGTAATTGGCAATTCTTTAAATCCTATGCTGAAAAGTGCTTTCAGGAGTTAAAGATAAATCCTCATATAAGCGATGTTTCAGTGATGTCTTCTTCTTCTGTTTCATCTGTTCTTATTTGTCCCCTTCATGGACACACTATCCATCGCATATTCGCCAACAAGTGCATGATTTATACAAAATACTTATTATTTTATGCATCTAAATCCCGCAGCAACGCGCGGGGTATTATCTAGTACTAAGAGCGTACGGATTCTCGTGATGTAAGCGATCGGTCCGTTTGAGTTTAGGTTACTGTAGATCTCGGGTCTTTGCCAATCACCTTGCGCCGCACGTCTGACTTCTCCGTGTGCCGCGCGTCTGCCGTCTCGCGATGGTTCTCTGAACGGTGCCGTTTAAAAAAAAATCCCGCCACACGCCGATTATTTTCCCGGCCAAAGCGGTGAGGATGGTGCCCCACCGAGCAAACCCACGCCACCGCCTCTCATCTTCCTTCTTCCCCAAACCACCGTCGCCCGCTCCCTCCTTTCGGCCGCCGCGACACAATGAAGAGGAGGTACGGTCCTCCTGTAGTCGCAGAAAACCTAGCTACTCCACCACTAGAGCCTAATCCACTGTAGCCACAAACGTTGTCAATCTCTAGATCCCATCGGTCCTCCTCTTCCTCGATCTACAGCCCCCGCTGGACCTGATGCGAATGGTGTATGCTGCCGTGTCCCGCTTGGCTGCCGCGGTCGGCTCGGCCCTGCTCGCCTCACAGATGGAGAATACCACAGTGGCCCTTCATGACGGCGTCGGCGACCACGCGCTTCGAAGGTAGATCAGGTCGGGTTACACAAGGCCCTGCAATCCGCGTTCAGGCGCGCCGGGACACCTCCTTCAAGGTGCGCCTCCAAGGCAGGAAGGACCTGCAGGCCTGCATCCCGTCCCACCCCGGCGGTGGCCGGAAGCAGTACGTGCTCCGGTCACTGTATGACCCGAAGTCCCCAACTACGTGCCCAGGTTGAGCAACCGCCTCGACAGCTATTGCCTCTCCCAGCAAGGTAATCCCAACTGAATCATGAAGTGAATTGCATAGTTGGTAGTGTCAATTTGTTTTTCCATGCGTATGTTCCCTCCAGCCTCCTAGGTATAGATCCTTGCCCTGGTTCATGTGCTAGGTTTATTATTATTACCGGGTTAGTTTGTTGTAGTTGCAAATTCTGAATTTGTTTTCTCTTTGTGAACACTTATATTCTTTTATGTAGGTAATTGGAAATTTTGTGATGCATCCGGAAAATGATTATTCACATTACAGTTCTTTTTCAGTTCAGGTTTTTTTTTGAACTGGTCATATGGAGATATGGAGCTTGGTTTTGCCAACGCAGCAGCTCTGAAATTTCCTATAGAAAATTCAAGAGTACTGCGAGAGGCTCACCATGTACTGCTTTGCTTCCATAGCCTCCACTTTCCCAGGTATAGATCTTTCCCAGGTTCATGTGCTAGGTTTTTCATTATCACCAGGTTGTTTTGATGTAGCTGCAAATTCTGAATTTGGTTTCCCTTTGTGAACTCTTAAGTTTCTTTCGGCAGGTATTGGGAATTTTGTGATGCATCCTAGAATGATTATTCACATAGAATTAATTTCATTTACGATTCTTTTTCAGTTGGAGATTTTTTTTGAACTGATCATATGGAGTCATGGAGCTTAGATTTACCAGCGTCGCCCTAAAACTTCCTATAGAAAATTGAAGAGTATTGCGAGAGGTTGACCATGTATTGATTTGCTTCCATAGCATCCACTTTCACTGCCACATCTTAGGTTCCACAAGGTAAGCTGTGTTACTTTTTTTATCCCTATTGCTTAAAAAATCCTCCTACTGTGGTCTCCAAATTGAGTGTTATTTCTGTGACTGACATGCAGTGTATTGATTGAATTGGTTGTGTTTACGTGCATACAGTGCTTCAGGCTCCAGTGTAGACACAGTTTCATGTGATGGATGCAGGGATGTATGACACGATGAGTTGAATTTCCCAACTAGACAGAAATCGGGTTTCAGTAGTATCAAGGTTTGTCCAATTTTCATACACACCACTATTTTTATAGGTCAATAGTAACCTAGAGGACACAAGTACTAATATGCAAGAAAAATCGCATCACTAGCATGATTTCAAGCCAGCATTGATGTGTAAACAGTGATTACTACGGGATAACTTTACTAGATCCATTTTTGTCCTGATTTGGATTTCTCCAATAATACATGATAACTTTACTAGATTCATTTTGTCCTCATTTGGATTTCTCTAATTTCCTGGCAAGACTTGCTTGCGCAAACAAATTTTATTTGACCTTTTCATTGCATTTTACTAAAAAATTACTTATTTGCTAAGTCAAAACACTTCCTATTATTATTTGTTCTGAGCGATTGGTGCTATGTCAGCATTCTAAGGGTTCAGTTTATCTCGCTATACGTTAGCCAAGCTATTTATTACTGATAATTTTTGTGCAAAGCCTGATGTTTCTGTTTGGTATAGCTGACACGTCTCAAATAGATTGAGAGAGAGGGACAAAGAAGGAAGGATGGTGATAGCACGTTTTCTTTTTGATTTTCTGTTTGGATGCTTATGATGTAAATTACGTGTTACAGGAGAATGAGATATGTCAGGGTTTAGCAAAATCAATTGTCATTCGTGTAAGACAAGATCCTACTGAATAAATGGTAAGCTACTATCGTGCTGGCAACTAATGACCGGCCTATGCATTTCCTTACAACATTACACGGTCAGCAGCTACAGCTTAATGTGCTCATCACATAGTTGTTTGCATGGACAACTTGCGTACATAGGCTGCAAGAAATATTGAGAGAAAGTAAACCTATCTACGGATAAATGCATGTTCCATGTCTTGGGTTATTTTTCATGTCTTGAATTATTAAGCCTTCCCATGGTATGCTCCTACATAATAATATATGCAATTGCATTTTAGTGAAGGACAACCGCAGTGTTTGAAGGACAACCGCAGTGTTTATGTAGGGTTCACATTTTCCATACATCACACTCGCAAAAAAGAATCCGTCCCTATGGTCAAATCTAGGTTGGTTCGGCTGATCACAATTCACTAAGTACAGAATATTCTTGATCCAAGGTTCAGTCCAGTGAAAGAGTGAACCAAAGACTAATGCATCAGACCAACCAACCAAAGCAACATCTGTGACAAACACAACTGGAGTGCTTCAGCTGTTCCTGTGGTTTCCAATTGAGATTCATAACAGCACAGAACTTTTGGAGATCATGATACTCGCTTGAATACAAGTTTTTACAAAATATCAGCCCTTTCTTAAAGGACTATGATGGTGTAGAACTTCTCCGGCAGGAGTGATTGCATTTATATATTTGCTTCCACCGAGTAGTCCATTACAAAGGGTAATAGATCCATTATTTGTTTTGTCCTAGATGGATCGAAATTAACCTTTTCAAAGTAAATAAATAAATAGGCTGGATCTTGGCTCAGTACCATTGTTGTACAAAATAGCATCATGACAGACCTCACCACCGTTCCTGGTGGGATGTTTAGGTCTGCATCCTGATATGTCCCCTGTCAAGTTGTTGATGTGATTTTCCGAGTACTAAATGGTGTATTCAAATTTTAAAAGCAAGGGCCGGTTACTCATATGATTTTGTGGGCAGTAAAATGGTGTATTTGCTGGCAAAGTCAAATGCTTCTAGGCATGACTCCTAGGTGCAACAACACACTTCCTTAGTCAATTGTCCATTGTGTTTTGCTTCCACTACAACTGTTCGGGCGGTCGCTCAACCACAGGTCGAGGTTGCGTGGGTAAGACTTGTGGATGCAATCCAATTATGGATGTTCGAGTATAGTTTGCCGGCCGACCTCAAAAGAAAGAAAAACAGCGTGGCAGAGCAACCTGTTGCAGTTTTGTGTAAAATAGAACAGGGTTAATTAGGAATCAACTATGCACTCTCTGTAAAAGCACATATATGTACCATTCTATTTTCATGCAAAATGGCAATGACTTCTGTTCATTATGCTTAGAAGCACATGTACGGATATACCCTCTTACATGTAAGATATGTGTTAGTATAAAACCAGACCTTAACATCTACATCCCTGCAAAGATACTAGCATAGTGGGCGGTGGACGCAAGGCCTTTATATCCACCAAGATCATAAAATATATAGTAAAATCTAGGATAAATTGATGCTCCTAGCTAACTCTTATTCTTCTATACAAATATAAATTCCTACCGATACTATCTACTAACTCCTCTGTCACTTTGTGCATTCCTTCCACGCAGATAGGCAACACCACAAGCGGCGTGCGCCGCGCCAATGTTTCCTAGTTAAATAGATGGTCAAATGTTTCTGATCTTTTTTTTTGGATTTTCTATACTATTTCTTTTTTCCTGGTAGCCCGTAATGTACTTTTAATATATAATAGATTTCCCTGAGGAGAGTTAGATCACACAACAACCATTTATTATACTGAACATTTCTACTTTTTTGCAATTTTAATCCTTTCTCTCAACATGTGATCTTAACAACTAGCTTTGTAGTTAGCAAAATTAACAAAGCCATAGGACAAATGCATAATGATATTGTCATTTTTCTTATGTAACTTTATTGTTAAATGCTGAAATTCTAGTTGCATTAATTATGAAACATATATAACTGATGTTAATTGTTTCCTTTCTAAGACAATAATGTTATAATTATTTGTTAAAATATAGTTGTATTTTATCAAAAAATATTAAAATCATATGTATTGACAGATTTTTTTTTCACTCTATGAATTGAAATATATGTATGTGTTCATGTGTATATTAATTTCCTTAAATATCATCGCATACACCTATAAATCTCATAGATGTTTCTAGAATGTATGATGGGCTATTTAGTTGCAAGTAAAATGTGATAATAATAAATATAGTAAAATAAAATCCTAAAAGAAATATCGAACAGAAGTGTGTTCTCTAAATGTTCATTTGATCATTTGTTTGTTGGAATTATGCCCTAGAGACAATAATAAAGATGTTATTATTATAATTCTTGTTCATGATAAAGTTTATATTCCATGCTAGAATTGTATTAAGCGGAAACTTTAATACTTGTGTGGTTTGTGAACAACAACGTGTTCCTAGTACGCCTCTATGGACTAGCTCATTGATTAATGATGGTTAAGGTTTCCTAACCATAGACATGAGTTGTCGATTAATAATGAGATCATATCATTGGGAGAATGATATGATGTACAGACCCAAACTAAGCGGAGCAATTAGATCGTGTCATCGTGTTCATCTTTGCGAAGCTTTTCTTATATCAAATATTGTATTCCTTAGACCATGAGATAATACAACTCCCTGGTATCGGAAGAAATCTTTAGGGTCATCAAACGTCATCCTATGAGAGGGTGATCATAAAGGTGTCTCTCAGGTGATCGGAAAGTACCTGTTGGGTTGTATGTATCGAGATGGGATTTGTCCCTCCCAACTCGGAGAGATATACTTCGGACCCACTCGGTAATCGAAATCAACACCGCTTGCAAGCATGTCGTTAAGGAGTTAATCACAGAGTGATATCGGATTACGGAACGAGTAAAGTACTTGCTGTGAATGAGATTGAACTAGGTATGACGGTACCGACGATCAAATCTCGGGCAAGTAAAATATCACACGACGAAGGGAATATATATATATGTGATTGATTGAATTCTGGCATCGTGGTTCATCCGATATGATCATCGATGAATGTGTGGGAGTCAATATCCTCATATATGATTGTCTCTAGGACATATTCTCAATCACTACTAGTAAAACAGCTATAAGTAATCCACACATCTGTAGCGCACGTGCTAGTGGTGCCCCACGGGTAAAATAGGCGTGGCGCACTATCCACAGGTGCCCTGCGGCTAACTGTCGTACGCATGGCACACATGGGGTGGTGCACCACGGCTATGTGTAGGCTAGGGCACATGTGGCCGCAGAACACATACCGATAGCGCACTAGGTCAGGATGCGCTACGGGTGTGAAACTTAGCCGTAGCGCATCCTGACCCAGTGTGCTACGGGCATGTGTGTTGCGGCCTGCTGCAGCAGCTGGGTCAAGTTATCCGTAGAGCACCCTACCCTAGTGCCCTACGGCTAATGGCCTGCACCAACTCTATCCCCCTGTGGATCGCCATTTTAGCCTTCCAAAAAAAATAAAATGAAAAACACTTCAAAAAATAAAATCCTTTCACATGTAGGTAGGTAATGTGGTCTAGTTTCTAGGAAAATTAACAAACAAAAATTTCGAATTTTTCTGCAAAAAAAGTCATGCCACGGTAAAACGACAGTAAGTTTTGCATACAATGTTGAAAAAACGTTTAATATACCAAAATGACAAGAACAAAATGTCGAAAAAATATTATGTCTGATAGATAACTTTTAAGATCCATTGGCTATCATAGCATTGTTAATAGTAGATAGATAGATACATATATGGACAGTGATAACGCGCGGCGCCGCATATTTATTGCTCCGTGCGGCGGCGCTTGTCCCTGTCCTGTTGCCTTCCTAGAGCATGCGCGAAAGCCACAAAACCCGTCGTGGCCCCTAATCATGTTTCTATAGACCGTCTACAACTTTGTACTATTTTGCATGTAAATAAAATAGTTGATTTATCATGCGGCAGCTCATCGTGGTCCCGGCAGCCCATGCATGCTAGATGATGCTTGTAATCTAGTAGTATGATACTATATTGACATGGATACATATTTTGTTGTTCTATTTCTACCCAACTATTTGCAAAGATTTATGTCCCTTTTTTTACGTGCTATGATTACAACCGATCGTGTTTGCAACAACCGATTCTGCTAGAAATAGCAATGTTCTTCAAACGACTACCATGTTGTTTATAGACCATTAACAGGTTTTCTTGTTAGCTACCAGGTTTTTCAAAGCGATTTCTAGGTTCTCTGTTCTATCTACCGTGTTGTGTTTCGAAACAATTACTATCATTTTTCTCTGATACAATTACTATATGTCTATATTAAACTCTGATACCGGGTTCTCTGATACAGTTGAGGTTATTTAACCCTAAGTATTGGCTTTTTATAACTGCCATATTATTTTGTAACAACTACCAGGTTGTTTACAAATGACTACAAGGTTGTTTACAAATAACTACCAATTTTTTCCATATTGATTATCACGTTCTCCGTACTAGCTATCAACTGGTGCTCTAATAGAACTATCAGGTTTCTCTTATACAACTACCCTATTATTTTGCAAGAGCTACCGGATTTTTTGAAAGAACAACTAAATTCTCCAACACGATTGAGACTATTGAACCATAAAGTTTTTTTATCAACTGACAGGTTATTTAGAATCAGACTACCAGGTTATTTATAGGTGGCTACCAGTTTTTTAGAGCGATTACCAGGTTCTCTGTACTAGCTATCAGCTGGTGTTCTAATACAACTATCAGTTTTGTCTAATACAATTACCCTATTATTTTTCAAAAGCTACCAGATTTTTTGAAAGAACTACCAGATCCTTCGATATAGTTAAGATTATTAAACCATAACTACCAGGTTTTCTTTATGAATTGATAGGTTATTTATAAACAATTAAGCGGCTATCGGAGGCTACCAATTATTATAGTAACAAGTTTATTTAGAACGATGCAGCCATTGTATAGTTTACCGAATAGCTACATGATTATTCAAAACAATTTTTAGATAGTTACATACATCTACCGAGTTTATTTACTAATAACTCTCAATTTGTTCGGTTTACTTTTAGCCTTCTAATTAGTAGAACCTATCAAATATTTAGCCTTCTTAGTTATTAAAAAGTAACACATGTATTGGCATCACCTAGTACTACTAGTAGTTTATACTAGTACTAGTACATAACAGAATGTGAGGAAGGTGTGTGGTCGTTGCATGGTGATAAGTTGTGGGGCAGTAGCCTAGGCCTAGCACTAGCAGTCTAGCACTATACAGCAACAGATGCGAATTTAATGTGTCATTCTAGCGTGTCTACTGTAGCATGACTTGCCTGCAAGCAGCGTGCGGGAAAAGTAGAGCGGGATGGACCAGCCATGTCCAAATCCGGATCGAACGCGCAAAGACAAAAATGACGTGACCGCATGATACCGTTCATTCAATATATATGCGTGAATCTTTGCGCGCCGCCGCACGGGAGAGTGGAGCATCGGCGCTTCTCTTTATCTTTTTCCTACAATATCTTCTATATCTAAATAGTAATCCCTCACTAACTGATTTTGCAGCCCTGTGTTGCGTCCACGTCACCTCTAATTCCCGTGCGTTGTTGTGTTCCCGCGTCATCGCTCGCAGCTCTCTCCATATCTGGCATTTTCCCCACATGGGCCCTGGGCTCACTACTTGGCTCGAGGGAGATCCCGCTTCGCTAGCCCGCCCTTCCTCGTGTGCAAGGAAAAACTTCTCCGTCGTTCCTCTTCCATGGTGCTCTCCACAGCTGTTACATCTGATGTCCACGAAGCTTCCTGTGCCCTCCTCCACATAAATGCATGGGAAATTTTCCCTTCGTGCTCGCCATTCATCATCCATCATTGCCCAAGAAACTGACCGGACGCCAGCCTCCAGTTTTAAAAAGCTCACCGTCTTGCCATACCAGCGTGCCCGTTTGTTCGTGTCCATCTCTTGCAGTGGTCTCAACTCCAGCTTCTCCTTCTCTCTTAATTTTGTATCCCCTTATTACTCATGTTTGTCAATTTGTTAGTTTTCTCACCCGCTCGAAGGTTGATCAACATTTTGCCTCGTGGTCTTTCATTAGATTCTGCCTGCTGATGCTTTGATTGAATTTCTCTCGGATTCTAAATGTTAGTTGCTCAAACAAGGATAAACATCACGACCACACTGGACATCAATACCTCCTTCCACCTTACCTATCTTTCAGCTTAATTTCCGCTTTTTCTAAATTTCCATGGCTGATAGCCCAGGATGTCTAATAGATACATGACAATTCTGGACTGCGTTTGTCCTATAAGAAGTCTCTGTAGCCTACAGGTCCTAGCTGCATCTCCTCTGCCTGCAACACCTACTAACAAATGATTCTCAAAGTCTCTCTATTTATTTTTATGTGCATTTCTCTTTGCAGGCGCTGGATTAGAGAGAAACCACAAAATCTGAGAAAAATAGCGCCTATGACCATTTATTGGTACTTGCCCAATTTCTGGTAGGGTAAGAAAAATATTGATTTTTTGGGTCAGTTTTCCATAATACCAGTGTTCTATTCGCTGATATTTTGCTGAATGTATGTGAATGATGAATGCAATGTATTCTGTGACACTACACCATATAACTTTATATCATGTGTTAATCGAATAAAATGTATCGATCCAGTGTTCACGCAGTTCAGGGAGTTCAGGCCCTTCCTTCAGTTTTGCTCAACTCCCTCTTTGTTTCCCGTGCAACTCGGTATGTTTATTGCTATCCTGATCTGCCTGCGCCCATATCTTAATTCTACTTTTGCAGCTTTAAGTTTGCTAGGTGTTCATGAAATTCCTATAGAGCGGAGATAGGGCAAATAGTATAAGCTGAAGTTGTTAGGCGATGAGATTCTCTTGATATCCCTGTCTGGCTCCTTGCTTCCATGGAGAATAGCAATTCTTAGTAATTGAAAAATATTTGTGGTTGGACTTTATAGGGAAATACTGTTGATTAGTATCTATAATTTTTTCCATTGATGCCTACAGGTTGCATGCAGTAGATGCAGCGCAGTTCTGGGAGTTGCAAAATGGCATTAGTGGAACGATTGATGCTACCATTATATCAACTTGGCTAAACTTCTAGGTGCTTTGTATTACTAATGAGCTTTTCCCCATGTGTTGGGCGCTGGAACGTGATTCAGAAGGTTAACTAAGTTATAGAAATATACATTCCTTTTTTGAGTTATAATGCCTCACTATTATTCTTTGATCTTTTGCAGCCCCAGCTGTTGGCATACATGCTTCTTTATATGAGTAGTATCTCCTGAGCTATAAGTTCAATTGTAACACTAAATTCTATTTGGTGTACCTGCATCTTTATTGGCCTGCAGGAAGACAGTGGTGTGGCTGCCATGGGCGCCTGCAGCTACAACGGCTCCATTTTTGGCACTAAGACAGGGCCACGAAACGACGTGTTTGGTTCGTGGCAGGTAATGCAAACGTAAAGGGAATCAAGTTACCCTGTTAATGTAAACGTAATCGAGCAAAACATGAACTTGTTTGGCTGCAAATTGTAACGTTAACCAATTCCTTTGCAAAGGAAAAAAAACTAACAAATCCAAAGGGTGTGGAGGCGGCAGCGCTCTTCTCATCCGCTGACTCCTCCTTGTCTGCGTTCCTAAGTGGGCAGGAGCCTGAGGTTCCGGCTAGCAGCTGCGTTCCTCCTTGTCCGCAGACTCCGATCTGTTGGGCGGCGGTGAGGCTTGCCTAGGCGTCGACTTAGCCATGGACGACCTGATTCGTGCAGGCGAGCGGCAAGCGGCAGGCGCGGCACTGCTGGCGCTGCGGAGAAGGTTAGTGCTGCAAGGCGTTCGTTGTCTTGAGGGGAGATTTGGATCGCAGAGCCGGCGGCGGGCGACACGGAGGAGTCTGCGGAGAAGAGGGCTCGTGGGAGAGAGGTCGTGCGTGAAACGGTTTCCGATTACACAGGTTTTCGGGCGTAAACAGATTACTACAGGGCTGTAATTTGTTGCCATGGTATCCAATTACAGTCGAGCGAAAACAAACAGGATTCGATGTAATCGGTTTCCGGTGTAAACGGGTTACGTTACAACCGAACAAACCAAACACGTCCAAGATGAACATAACCATTTTATCTCTCATGTACCCTATTTCCTGACCCTCACTCGCATGCCACTTCAATAGTCTGCTGCAGGCTTATAAGTCCATCTATCTCCAAAGAAAAATATGGAATAGATTGTGAACGCTCAAAATATCACTTTTACTTAACATTTGTGGGCATTAACCGAGAATATGAGTTTATATTTTAAGCATACAAGTAATTGGCAATTCTTTAAATCCTATGCTGAAAAGTGCTTTCAGGAGTTAAAGATAAATCCTCATATAAGCGATGTTTCAGTGATGTCTTCTTCTTCTGTTTCATCTGTTCTTATTTGTCCCCTTCATGGACACACTATCCATCGCATATTCGCCAACAAGTGCATGATTTATACAAAATACTTATTATTTTATGCATCTAAATCCCGCAGCAACGCGCGCGGTATTATCTAGTACTAAGAGCGTACGGATTCTCGTGATGTAAGCGATCGGTCCGTTTGAGTTTAGGTTACTGTAGATCTCGGGTCTTTGCCAATCACCTTGCGCCGCACGTATGACTTCTCCGTGTGCCGCGCGTCTGCCGTCTCGCAATGGTTCTCTGAACGGTGACGTTTAAAAAAAAATCCCGCCACCCGCCGATTATTTTCCCGGCCAAAGCGATGAGGATGGTGCCCCACCGAGCAAACCCACGCCACCGCCTCTCATCTTCCTTCTTCCCCCAACCACCGTCGCCCGCTCCCTCCTTTCGGCCGCCGCGGCACAATGAAGAGGAGGTACGGTCCTCCTGTAGTCGCAGAAAACCTAGCTACTCCACCACTAGAGCCTAATCCACTGTAGCCACAAACGTTGTCAATCTCTAGATCCCATCGGTCCTCCTCTTCCTCGATCTACAGCCCCCGCTGGACCTGATGCGAATGGTGTATGCTGCCGTGTCCCGCTTGGCTGCCGCGGTCGGCTCGGCCCTGCTCGCCTCACAGATGGAGAATACCACAGTGGCCCTTCATGACGGCGTCGGCGACCACGCGCTTCGAAGGTAGATCAGGTCGGGTTACACAAGGCCCTGCAATCCGCGTTCAGGCGCGCCGGGACACCTCCTTCAAGGTGCGCCTCCAAGGCAGGAAGGACCTGCAGGCCTGCATCCCGTCCCACCCCGGCGGTGGCCGGAAGCAGTACGTGCTCCGGTCACTGTATGACCCGAAGTCCCCAACTACGTGCCCAGGTTGAGCAACCGCCTCGACAGCTATTGCCTCTCCCAGCAAGGTAATCCCAACTGAATCATGAAGTGAATTGCATAGTTGGTAGTGTCAATTTGTTTTTCCATGCGTATGTTCCCTCCAGCCTCCTAGGTATAGATCCTTGCCCTGGTTCATGTGCTAGGTTTATTATTATTACCGGGTTAGTTTGTTGTAGTTGCAAATTCTGAATTTGTTTTCTCTTTGTGAACACTTATATTCTTTTATGTAGGTAATTGGAAATTTTGTGATGCATCCGGAAAATGATTATTCACATTACAGTTCTTTTTCAGTTCAGGTTTTTTTTTGAACTGGTCATATGGAGATATGGAGCTTGGTTTTGCCAACGCAGCAGCTCTGAAATTTCCTATAGAAAATTCAAGAGTACTGCGAGAGGCTCACCATGTACTGCTTTGCTTCCATAGCCTCCACTTTCCCAGGTATAGATCTTTCCCAGGTTCATGTGCTAGGTTTTTCATTATCACCAGGTTGTTTTGATGTAGCTGCAAATTCTGAATTTGGTTTCCCTTTGTGAACTCTTAAGTTTCTTTCGGCAGGTATTGGGAATTTTGTGATGCATCCTAGAATGATTATTCACATAGAATTAATTTCATTTACGATTCTTTTTCAGTTGGAGATTTTTTTTGAACTGATCATATGGAGTCATGGAGCTTAGATTTACCAGCGTCGCCCTAAAACTTCCTATAGAAAATTGAAGAGTATTGCGAGAGGTTGACCATGTATTGATTTGCTTCCATAGCATCCACTTTCACTGCCACATCTTAGGTTCCACAAGGTAAGCTGTGTTACTTTTTTTATCCCTATTGCTTAAAAAATCCTCCTACTGTGGTCTCCAAATTGAGTGTTATTTCTGTGACTGACATGCAGTGTATTGATTGAATTGGTTGTGTTTACGTGCATACAGTGCTTCAGGCTCCAGTGTAGACACAGTTTCATGTGATGGATGCAGGGATGTATGACACGATGAGTTGAATTTCCCAACTAGACAGAAATCGGGTTTCAGTAGTATCAAGGTTTGTCCAATTTTCATACACACCACTATTTTTATAGGTCAATAGTAACCTAGAGGACACAAGTACTAATATGCAAGAAAAATCGCATCACTAGCATGATTTCAAGCCAGCATTGATGTGTAAACAGTGATTACTACGGGATAACTTTACTAGATCCATTTTTGTCCTGATTTGGATTTCTCCAATAATACATGATAACTTTACTAGATTCATTTTGTCCTCATTTGGATTTCTCTAATTTCCTGGCAAGACTTGCTTGCGCAAACAAATTTTATTTGACCTTTTCATTGCATTTTACTAAAAAATTACTTATTTGCTAAGTCAAAACACTTCCTATTATTATTTGTTCTGAGCGATTGGTGCTATGTCAGCATTCTAAGGGTTCAGTTTATCTCGCTATACGTTAGCCAAGCTATTTATTACTGATAATTTTTGTGCAAAGCCTGATGTTTCTGTTTGGTATAGCTGACACGTCTCAAATAGATTGAGAGAGAGGGACAAAGAAGGAAGGATGGTGATAGCACGTTTTCTTTTTGATTTTCTGTTTGGATGCTTATGATGTAAATTACGTGTTACAGGAGAATGAGATATGTCAGGGTTTAGCAAAATCAATTGTCATTCGTGTAAGACAAGATCCTACTGAATAAATGGTAAGCTACTATCGTGCTGGCAACTAATGACCGGCCTATGCATTTCCTTACAACATTACACGGTCAGCAGCTACAGCTTAATGTGCTCATCACATAGTTGTTTGCATGGACAACTTGCGTACATAGGCTGCAAGAAATATTGAGAGAAAGTAAACCTATCTACGGATAAATGCATGTTCCATGTCTTGGGTTATTTTTCATGTCTTGAATTATTAAGCCTTCCCATGGTATGCTCCTACATAATAATATATGCAATTGCATTTTAGTGAAGGACAACCGCAGTGTTTGAAGGACAACCGCAGTGTTTATGTAGGGTTCACATTTTCCATACATCACACTCGCAAAAAAGAATCCGTCCCTATGGTCAAATCTAGGTTGGTTCGGCTGATCACAATTCACTAAGTACAGAATATTCTTGATCCAAGGTTCAGTCCAGTGAAAGAGTGAACCAAAGACTAATGCATCAGACCAACCAACCAAAGCAACATCTGTGACAAACACAACTGGAGTGCTTCAGCTGTTCCTGTGGTTTCCAATTGAGATTCATAACAGCACAGAACTTTTGGAGATCATGATACTCGCTTGAATACAAGTTTTTACAAAATATCAGCCCTTTCTTAAAGGACTATGATGGTGTAGAACTTCTCCGGCAGGAGTGATTGCATTTATATATTTGCTTCCACCGAGTAGTCCATTACAAAGGGTAATAGATCCATTATTTGTTTTGTCCTAGATGGATCGAAATTAACCTTTTCAAAGTAAATAAATAAATAGGCTGGATCTCGGCTCAGTACCATTGTTGTACAAAATAGCATCATGACAGACCTCACCACCGTTCCTGGTGGGATGTTTAGGTCTGCATCCTGATATGTCCCCTTTCAAGTTGTTGATGTGATTTTCCGAGTACTAAATGGTGTATTCAAATTTTAAAAGCAAGGGCCGGTTACTCATATGATTTTGTGGGCAGTAAAATGGTGTATTTGCTGGCAAAGTCAAATGCTTCTAGGCATGACTCCTAGGTGCAACAACACACTTCCTTAGTCAATTGTCCATTGTGTTTTGCTTCCACTACAACTGTTCGGGCGGTCGCTCAACCACAGGTCGAGGTTGCGTGGGTAAGACTTGTGGATGCAATCCAATTATGGATGTTCGAGTATAGTTTGCCGGCCGACCTCAAAAGAAAGAAAAACAGCGTGGCAGAGCAACCTGTTGCAGTTTTGTGTAAAATAGAACAGGGTTAATTAGGAATCAACTATGCACTCTCTGTAAAAGCACATATATGTACCATTCTATTTTCATGCAAAATGGCAATGACTTCTGTTCATTATGCTTAGAAGCACATGTACGGATATACCCTCTTACATGTAAGATATGTGTTAGTATAAAACCAGACCTTAACATCTACATCCCTGCAAAGATACTAGCATAGTGGGCGGTGGACGCAAGGCCTTTATATCCACCAAGATCATAAAATATATAGTAAAATCTAGGATAAATTGATGCTCCTAGCTAACTCTTATTCTTCTATACAAATATAAATTCCTACCGATACTATCTACTAACTCCTCTGTCACTTTGTGCATTCCTTCCACGCAGATAGGCAACACCACAAGCGGCGTGCGCCGCGCCAATGTTTCCTAGTTAAATAGATGGTCAAATGTTTCTGATCTTTTTTTTTGGATTTTCTATACTATTTCTTTTTTCCTGGTAGCCCGTAATGTACTTTTAATATATAATAGATTTCCCTGAGGAGAGTTAGATCACACAACAACCATTTATTATACTGAACATTTCTACTTTTTTGCAATTTTAATCCTTTCTCTCAACATGTGATCTTAACAACTAGCTTTGTAGTTAGCAAAATTAACAAAGCCATAGGACAAATGCATAATGATATTGTCATTTTTCTTATGTAACTTTATTGTTAAATGCTGAAATTCTAGTTGCATTAATTATGAAACATATATAACTGATGTTAATTGTTTCCTTTCTAAGACAATAATGTTATAATTATTTGTTAAAATATAGTTGTATTTTATCAAAAAATATTAAAATCATATGTATTGACAGATTTTTTTTTCACTCTATGAATTGAAATATATGTATGTGTTCATGTGTATATTAATTTCCTTAAATATCATCGCATACACCTATAAATCTCATAGATGTTTCTAGAATGTATGATGGGCTATTTAGTTGCAAGTAAAATGTGATAATAATAAATATAGTAAAATAAAATCCTAAAAGAAATATCGAACAGAAGTGTGTTCTCTAAATGTTCATTTGATCATTTGTTTGTTGGAATTATGCCCTAGAGACAATAATAAAGATGTTATTATTATAATTCTTGTTCATGATAAAGTTTATATTCCAAGCTAGAATTGTATTAAGCGGAAACTTTAATACTTGTGTGGTTTGTGAACAACAACGTGTTCCTAGTACGCCTCTATGGACTAGCTCATTGATTAATGATGGTTAAGGTTTCCTAACCATAGACATGAGTTGTCGATTAATAATGAGATCATATCATTGGGAGAATGATATGATGTACAGACCCAAACTAAGCGGAGCAATTAGATCGTGTCATCGTGTTCATCTTTGCGAATCTTTTCTTATATCAAATATTGTATTCCTTAGACCATGAGATAATACAACTCCCTGGTATCGGAAGAAAGCTTTGAGGTCATCAAACGTCATCCTATGAGAGGGTGATCATAAAGGTGTCTCTCAGGTGATCGGAAAGTACCTGTTGGGTTGTATGTATCGAGATGGGATTTGTCCCTCCCAACTCGGAGAGATATACTTCGGGCCCACTCGGTAATCGATATCAACACCGCTTGCAAGCATGTGGTTAAGGAGTTAATCACAGAGTGATATCGGATTACGGAACGAGTAAAGTACTTGCTGTGAACGAGATTGAACTAGGTATGACGGTACCGACGATCAAATCTTGGGCAAGTAAAATATCACACGACGAAGGGAATATATATATATATGTGATTGATTGAATCCTGGCATCGTGGTTCATCCGATATGATCATCGATGAATGTGTGGGAGTCAATATGGGTTTCCAGACCCCGCTGTTGATTATTGATATAAGAACATATCTGCATATTCTCGAACCCGAAGGGTCACACACTTAACGCGTCTCGACGCTAGGATAGATTGGATAATTGGTTTATGAGTTTTTTGTGAGGAGTCTCGGATGGGATCCGGGACGTCACGAGAGGTTCCAGAATGGTTCGGAGAATAAGATTCATATAAGGCAATGCAGTTTTTGGAGTTCGGAATTGTTTTGGGTTAATCGGTATTGTACCGGAAGCTTCTAGAACCTTCCGGAGGGGGATCAACGTGGCCCCACCTGCCGGGAGGGGGCATGGGCCTATGAGGGAGTGCCCTGGCCGCATTGGGCCAGGGGAACAAGGCCCCATAGGGCCCAGCCGGCCAAACACCTAGGAAACCCTAGGGGAGCTTCTAGAAGGGAGGGGGGAAACTTGCCCCCCACTCCTCCCTCCTTGGCCGCCGGCCTAGGGCTTGGGGAAGGGGCTAGGGCTGGCCGCCCACCCCTCTATATAAAGAGGGCTGGGGGCGCACCCCTCCCCTACACCTCCTCCACAACCCTAGCCGCCCTGCTGCCCCTCCTCTCTCTCTCCCTCCCGACTGCGCGTAGGCGAAGCCCTGCCGCAGAAACTCTCCACCACTTGCACCGTGCCGTCGCGTTGTAGATCCAATCCATCTCTCCACCATACTTGCTGGACCGAGGAAGGAGGATACGTCGAGGTGCCACACGTGTGCATCTCTCGGAGGCATCGCCACTTGCGGTGTTAGATCGGATCAGATCGCGAGGAGGAGAAGTGAGTACGACTACATCACCCACGTTCCGTCGAACGTTCCGCTGTGCGAATCATCAAGGGTATGAAGATCTCATCTATCCCCCCTCGTTGTTTGCATCTCCTAGATTAGATCTTGGCTTTCCCGTTCGCATCCGTAGAATTTTTTTGATTTACTATGCTGTGAAACCCTTTAGTGGTATCAGAGCCAGATCTATGCGTAGATGTGTTTCACGAGTAGAACGCAGCATGGTTGTTGCGGGCGTTGATGTTTTCTGTTGCAAGCCTCTCGTTTTTGTACTTCTTATGATGCGGGATAGTGAGATCGAAGCGGTCCAGGCCAACCTTACGCGACCTCGTTCGCGAGACCGGCTCCGCACTTGACGTGTGGCTTGTTCCACACATGCGGCTGGTGGATGCCAGTTTCTCTCACTATAGTTGTCATGGGATTTACACCGGAGTTTGGCAACCATAATATCACCGTTGTGGCTTTCCGTAGGTAAGAATCGTTCTTAGCTTGCTACTCCCACAAGCCACGTAAAACATGCAACAACAAAGTAGAGGCGTCTAACTTGTTTTTGCAGGGAGTGTTTTTTGTGATATGGTATGGCCCAAGATGTGATGTGTATGTTGTATGCGATGATCATGTTTTGTAATGTTTCACGACTTGCATTTCTATGAGTACACAACCGGCAGGAGCCATATGGTTGTCTTTATAATTGTGTATGACCTGTGTGTCAACTTCTTATACGCCATGTAATAGTTTTACTTTATCGCTAAGTAGTTAGCAATAGTTGTAGTTGCTATTCGTGGTGGAGGCAATCATGGTGGAGTTATGGAGATCATGCCGGCACGCACAAGATGGAGATCATTGCGCGAAGATTGGCTATACCATGTCACATAAAGTTATATGCATGTGATGTTTATCCTTTTGTGTATCTTATTATGCTTAGATCGCGACGGTAGCATTATAAGATGACTCCTCACTTAAAGATTAAGATAAAACTGTGTTCTCCCCATGTATGCACCGTTGCGAAAGTTTGTCGTGTTCAAGCATCACGTGATGATCGGGTGCTATAAACTCTACGTTCACATACAACAGGTGCAAGCCAGTTTTGCACACGCGGAAATACTTGGGTTTGACTTGACGAGCCTAGCATGTACAGACATGGCCTCGAAACACATGAACCGAAAGATTAAGCATGAGTCATATGAATGATATGATCGATACTTCGTTGTCCACCATTGAAACCACATATCTTCTCGTGAAGATCGGATTAGGTGTGGTGAATTTGGATCATGTTCACTAAACAACTTGAGGGATGTTGAATTTAGTGGGAGTTCATCTAGTAATTTGATTAAGTTGAACTAGTTATCATGAACATAGTCTAATTTGTACTTGCAAATATTGTAGATCAAATGGCTAAGTCCAACTTCAACTTCAACGTTTTTGCTGAGAAAGAAAAGCTTAGAAACAATGGGTCTAACTTCACCAACTGGTTCCATAATCTGAGAATCATTCTCGCTGGCGGACAAAAGGACTATGTCCTTGAGGATGCGCTAGGTGACGCCCCTGCTGTAGATGCGCCGGCTGATGAGAAAGATGTTTATCAGTCGCGCAAAGATGATTATGGTGTGATTAAGAGCACCATGTTGTTTGCTATGGAATCGGACCTTCAAAATCGTTTTGAAGATTATCCCGGGCCCTTTGAGATTCTTGAGGAGCTAAAAACTATGTTTCAGACTCGGGCCCGTTCTGAGAGATATGAGATCTCTGAGAAATTCTTTAACTGCAAGATGGAGGAAGGGAGTTCCGTTAGTGAGCACGCCATAAAGATGTCGGGATACACTCAACGCCTTGAGCAACTGGACTGCAAGATTCCAGAGGAGCTCAAGATTGACAGGGTTCTGCAATCACTCCCTCCCAGCTACAAAAGTTTTGTAGTGACTCATAATCAGATTGGTTCCACTGATATAATCACCGAGCTCTTCGCTAAGCTGAAAGCTGCGGAGGTGGACATAAAAAAGGATAATCATGTGTTGATGGTCAACAAGCCCCCCAGCTTTAAGAAAGCTAAGGGTGCAAAGAAGCCCTTCAAGAAAGGCAGCGGCAAGCGTGTTGCCCCTGCTGAGAAGAAGCTCAAGTATGGACCTAAGCCGGACATTGAGTGCTTCTATTGCAAGGACAAGGGTCATAGAAGCGCAGCTGTCCGAAGTATTCAGCGGACAAGAAGGCTGGCACCATCAAAGGTATATTTGATATACATGTTATTGATGTTTTCCTTACTAGCCCTCGTTGTAGTGCCTGGGTATTTGATACTGGTTCAGTTGCTAATATTTGTAACTCGAAACAGGAGCTACGGAATAGACGGCGGCTTGCGAGGGATGAGGTGACGATGCGCGTTGGCAATGGATCAAGAGTTGATGTGATGGCCGTCGGCACGCTCTCCTTAGTTTTACCTTCGGGATTAGTTTTAAACCTTAATAAATGTTATTATGTGCTTGCGTTGAGCATGAACATCATATCTGGATCGTGTTTATTGCAAGAAGGTTATTCATTTAAATCCGAGAATAATGGTTGTTCTATTTATATGAGTAACATCTTTTATGGTCATGCACTTGCTATGAATGGTTTATTTCTTCTAAATCTCGAAATGGATGAAACACACATCCATAACATTGAGGCTAAGAGATGCAAGGTAGATAGTGATAATACTACTTATTTGTGGCACTGTCGTCTAGGTCATATTGGTGTAAAACGTATGGAGAAACTCCATTCTGATGGACTTTTGGAGTCTCTTGATTTTGAATCATTTGACACATGCGAACCATGCCTCATGGGCAAGATGATCAAAACCCCATTCTCCGGAATGATGGAGCGAGCAACGGACTTATTGGAAATCATACATACCGATGTATGCGGACCGATGAGTGTTTCGACGCGCGGTGGATATCACTTTTACCGATGACTTAAGTAGATATGGGTATATCTATTTAATGAAACATAAATCTGAAACATTTGGAAAGTTCAAAGAATTTCAGAATGAAGTGGAAAACCATCGTAACAGAAAGATTAAGTTTCTACGATTCGATCGTGGAGGTGAATATTTGAGTTATGATTTTCTCACGCATCTTAAAGCAAGCGGAATCATTTCGCAACTCACGCCACCCGGAACACCACAGCGCAATGGTGTGTCTGAACGCCGGAATCGAACTCTATTAGATATGGTCCGATAAATGATGTCTCTTACTGATTTGCAGTTATCATTTTGGGGTTATGCATTAGAAACCGCTGCATTCACTTTAAATAGGGAACCATCTAAATCCGTTGAGACGACACCGTATGAACTGTGGTTTGGTGCTAAACCTAAGTTGTCGTTTCTTAAAGTTTGGGGATGCGAAGCTTACGTCAAGAAGTTGATGCCGGACAAGCTAGAACCCAAAGCGGAGAAATGCGTCTTCATAGGATACCCTAAGGAAACTATTGGGTATACCTTCTATCACAGAACCGAAGGCAAAGTGTTTGTCGCAAAGAACGGATCCTTTCTTGAGAAGGAGTTTCTCTCGAAAGAAGTGAGTTTGAGGAAAGTAGAGCTAGACGAGGTTGTTGAACCTTCTCTTGAATTGGAGAGTAGCGCAGCACCTGAAATTGTTCCAGTGCCGCCTACACCAACAATAGAGGAAGCTAATGACAAGGATCATGAAGCTTCGGACAATGCTACTACTGAACGTCGCAGGTCGACAAGGTCGCGTGCCCCTCTTGAGTGGTACGGCAACCCTGTCTTAACTATCTTGTTAGTAGACGACAGTGAACCTGCGAACTATGAGGAAGCGATGATGATCCCAGACTCTGAGAAATGGCTAGAGGCCATGAAATCCGAATTGGGATCCATGAGAGAAAAACCAAGTATGGACTTTGGTGGACCCTCCTAGCGACAGAAAGGCCGTTGAGTGCAAATGGATCTTCAAGAAGAAAATGGACGCGGATGGTAATGTTACCATCTATAAAGCACGACTTGTCGCAAAAGGTTTTCGACAAGTTCAAGGTGTTGACTACGATGAGACTTTCTCTCCCATAGCGATGTTTAAGTCCATTCGGATTTTATTAGCAATTGCTGCGTTTCATGATTATGAAATATGGCAGATGGATGTCAAGACTGCGTTCCTCAATGGCAACATTGATGAAAAGTTGTATATGATGCAACCCGAAGGTTTTGTCGATCCTAAGGATGCTGATAAAGTGTGCAAACTTCAGCGTTCCATTTACGGACTGAAGCAAGCATCTCGGAGTTGGAACCTTCGTTTTGATCAAGTGATCAAGAGCTTTGGATTTGTTCCAAATTGCTACGAAGCTTGTATCTACAAGAAAGTGAGTGGGAGCTCAGTGACATTTCTGGTACTATATGTGGATGACATATTGATTATTGGAAATGACATTAACATGCTTAACAATGTGAAGAGTTATTTGAACAAATGTTTTTCAATGAAAGACCTAGGCGAAGCTGCTTATATATTGGACATCAAAATCTATAGAGATAGACAAAGACGCCTGATAGCTTTAAGCCAGAGTACATACCTAGACAAAGTTCTGAAAAGGTTCAGAATGGATAAGGCAAAGAAAGGTTCAATGCCTATGTTGTCAGGTAAGATATTGAGCAAGGCTCAGTGTCCAGCTACGGTAAATGATAGAGAAGCTATGAGCAAAGTGCCTTATGCCTCGGCCATAGGTTCTATCATGTATGCCATGCTGTGTACTAGACCGGATGTGTCCAATGCTCTTAGTTTGATGAGTAGATACCAAAGTGATCCAGGAGTGGAACACTGGACAGCCGTGAAGAACATCCTAAAGTACCTAAATAGGACTAAAGAAATGTTCTTAGTCTATGGTGGTGATGAACAGCTCGTCGTAAAGGGTTACGTCGACGCTAGTTTCGACACTGACAAGGATGATTCTAAATCTCAGACAGGATACATTTATATTTTGAATGGAGGAGATGTGAGCTGGAGAAGCTGCAAGCAAAGCGTGATCGCGGGATCTACAGTAGAAGCGGAATACATGGCTGCTGCAGAAGCGTCAAGTGAAGGAGTTTGGATCGGGAACTTCATCACTGAGCTTGGCGTGGTTCCAAGTGCCTTGGACCCACTGGAGATATTGTGTGACAACACTGGCGCCATAGAACTAGCTAAGGAACCAAGATATCATCCAAAGACCAAGCATATCAACCGCAAGTTTCATATAATCCGAGATTATATAGAAGATGGAGATCTGAAGATTAGCAAAGTACATATAGATCTGAATGTCGCAGATCCATTGACTAAACCTCTTCCACGTGCAAAACATGATCAGCACCTTAGTGCCATGGGTGTTAGATTGTTGCCAGATGTAAACTAGATTATTGACTCTAGTGCAAGTGGGAGACTGTTGGAATTATGCCCTAGAGGCAATAATAAAGATGTTATTATTATAATTCTTATTCATGATAAAGTTTATATTCCATGCTAGAATTGTATTAAGCGGAAACTTTAATACTTGTGTTGTTTTGTGAACAACACCGTGTCCCTAGTACGCCTCTATGGACTAGCTCATTGATTAATGATGGTTAAGGTTTACTAACCATAGACATGAGTTGTAGATTAATAATGAGATCATATCATTGGGAGAATGATATGATGTACAGACCCAAACTAAGCGGAGCAGTTAGATCGTGTCATCGTGTTCATCTTTGCGAAGCTTTTCTTATGTCAAATATTGTATTCCTTAGACCATGAGATAATACAACTCCCTGGTATCGGAAGAAGGCTTTGAGGTCATCAAACGTCATCCTATGAGAGGGTGATCATAAAGGTGTCTCTCAGGTGATCGGAAAGTACCTGTTGGGTTGTATGTATCGAGATGGGATTTGTCCCTCCCAAGTCGGAGAGATATACTTCGGGCCCACTCGGTAATCGATATCAACACCGCTTGCAAGCATGTGGTTAAGGAGTTAATCACAGAGTGATATCGCATTACGGAACGAGTAAAGTACTTGCTGTGAACGAGATTGAACTAGGTATGACGGTACCGACGATCAAATCTCGGGCAAGTAAAATATCGCGCGACGAAGGGAATATATATATGGGATTGATTGAATCCTGGCATCGTGGTTCATCCGATATGATCATCGATGAATGTGTGGGAGTCAATATGGGTTTCCAGACCCCGCTGTTGATTATTGATATAAGATCATGTCTGCATATTCTCGAACCCGAAGGGTCACACACTTAACGTGTCTCGACTCTAGGATAGATTGGATAATTGGTTTATGAGTTTTTGTTCGGAGTCTCGGATGGGATCCGGGACGTCACGATAGATTCCGGAATGGTCCGGAGAATAAGATTCATATAAGGCAATGCAGTTTTTGGAGTTCGGAATTGTTTCGGGTTAATCGGTATTGTACCGGAAGCTTCTAGAACCTTCCGGAGGGGGACCAACGTGGCCCCACCTTCCGGGAGGGGGCATGGGCCTATGAGGGAGTGCCCTGGCCGCATTGGGCCAGGGGCACAAGGCCCCATAGGGCCCATCCGGTCAAACACCTAGGAAACCCTAGGGGAGCTTCTAGAAGGGAGGGGGAACTTGCCCCCCACTCCTCTCTCCTTGGCCGTCGGCCTAGGGCTTGGGAAAGGGTCTAGGGCTGGCCGCCCACCCCTCTATATAAAGAGGGCTGGGGGCGCACCCCTCCCCTACACCTCCTCCACAACCCTAGCCGCCCTGCTACCCCTCCTCTCTCTCTCTCCCTCCCGACTGCGCGTAGGTGAAACCTTGCCGCAGAAACTCTCCACCACTTGCACCGCGCCGTCGCGTTGTATCCACCATACTTGCTGGACCGAGGAAGGAGGAGACGTCGAGGTGCCGCACGTGTGCATCTCTCGCAGGCATCGCCACTTGCGGTGTTAGATCGGATCGGATCGCGAGGAGGAGAAGCGAGTACGACTACATCACCCACGTTCCGTCGAACGTTCCGCTGTGCGAATCTTCAAGGGTATGAAGATCTCATCTATCCCCCCTCATTGTTTGCATCTCCTAGATTAGATCTTGGCTTTCCCGTTCGCATCCGTAGAATTTTTTTGATTTACTATGCTGCGAAACCCTTCATTTTTCACGTGTGTCCTCTAATTGTCAAAGAGAAGTGTGTCTCTAATTGTCGAAGAGAAGCGTGTCCTCTTGGGTGCTTCCCTGGTGTTCGCGTGTGTCAATTATTTTTCTCTTGCATGGCAGCATGACTCCATTGACCTAACCGCCTCTATGGGGTGCTAGGGGTTGGTGGGTTCCATACTCTACACAAAGGTATTTGTGGCATGCTCCGGTGATTGGCGTCTCTCGCTTGTGTTGTGATTGGGGTCCTCAGCGTTCCTACAAAAGAGTTTACCACCATATAGTTACCCACCTGTAATTCCATACACTACATGGGTTAGGCATTTCTCCAGAGTTCCCCTTATGACTAGGGATTACCCACCAACTGTAGGTTTCATCTGTAGCACCTCTCAATGTGAAGTATAGAGTAACGATTTGCGGGATTGGAATGTAAAACCATTATTATCTCAAGTTATATATGAAACTTGTGTACCCACAATTGATCAACTAAAGTAGAAAAACAAGTAAAATATGAGTTTGCATATGTGAAAGAAAAAGTCATAATTTTATAACAATGACAAAAGTAAAGTAAATTTTGTTTCTTATGTGGAAAATGGACCAGGATTCATGGGTTCATTACATCTCCCTGTTTAGAAACATGGTGGTATAAAATAAAACATGATTATGAGTGATGATTTATCCATACACAAGTATCATGCTATAAAAAGAACATTCATATGGGAAACATGTCCTAATATCAAAACATACTTAGAATCCTAATCATGTATTGCTAATACTCTCGAGAAATTTGGTCTTTGCTTAGTTAGATTTATGTAAAGTAACAAAGTATTGCATTAAGCGTCATGGCATGAAGTGGAGAACTACAATAAATCATAACTCATGTAACCATGACTGGCAAGTACTTCATTATCTCTTTACACCTAGATGCGCGTGTACCAAATTATGATTTTGCTACTTGTGACTTAGCTAGTGACACCCAGAAACACTCCATTTAACAAACACAAACACCACTCTCGTAGTGTTCTACTTCGATTATTTAGTACGCAAGTGTTGCATATAAAGTAATACTAGGATGAAGCCATAAATACATGCAGCCTCATACAAGGAACTTATTAATAGATAAATGTCCAACCATTGTCTTCATGTTTCGGGGTCCCCATATTTTCCCTGTATCCTCCATCCAAGAATGGGGTTATGTTTTTTGTCATCTCCGGCCAACCCGCATCAATTTAAATAGCGTAGATTACAATCCGATCATATATGCCAATAGAACAAGGTCACAACATGCATATGTAAATGTCACAATTTATAACATAAGAACAAGTGCACCAGATAAATGATCTCAACAAGGATTCACCATGGAAATTACATAAACGATGTCGTAGTCATGTAGGGAAGCTCATACAGTCCAAAACAATGATAGCACATGGAGAGGTATGATCAAGCTACTATCACAAACTCATAGTTCAAGGGTGAAAAACTACCCCATCATGGTGGAGAGTGGTGAGGAGGTGCTGAATAAGGAGGGCAAGCGACCATAGGTGATACCGGCAACGGTCCCCTACAATTCCTTTCTAGCGATGGCCTTCTATTGTCGGGTTCTCTGTTTCATCTTTCATGCTCCATCTATCTTGAAACAACTTGTCGAAAGGTACATGTAGATGTGTTTAGGACAAGAAGAAGGTGGTGACACGAAATCAACAAAATTGGACAGTCGAGGGGATCCCAAGGGAGTACGACGCAGTTTGCAAATTTTCTAGGCACACTCCTCAAGGGCCATTTTAAGATTGTTGAATTGGCCTCAAAATTTCCAAACCGATATTTTTCCCTTTCCCTTTTAGGAGCCCCTTAGCTCCATGTCAGTCAAAAACCTAAGCAGGAGGTTTTTCTGCCTTCTAGAGTAAAATAAAAAACAATAGGATTGCGTGAAAAATCCAGAAAATCATTCAGAATATTAGTATAAACAACATAGATGTTGCAAATAACAAGGATAATAACAGAATAAACTTTAAAATACATAGATATGTTTTTGACGTATCAGCTGGCGGATTGGTTGTACGTGGATAATCTAGACTCCCAACCATAGGATCAGTATCGATGTGGGCGTGTCTAGGCGCTGCTTTGTAACATTGCGTGGGCATGGTTCCTGTTGCATGGCTAAGTCCTGTTAGGATCGTGCATGTGCGGTTATGCGACGATAGATTGGCAAAGCGAAACTGGCATGAATGTTGTTTTTTTACTCGGTGGAGACTATCGAACACATTTTTCTCTCATGTCCATTTGCAAAAGGCAAATAATATATTTCACTTATAATATTACCCCTCCAATTAGTATTACTAACATGTTTGGTAACTGGTTGAATGGATTGGAGAGAAAAAATAAGGCTAAAAGTCGTGTCGGAGTTTCAGCCTTGTGTTGGTCTATGTGGACATGTCAAAATAATATTATCTTTAATAAACAATCAAGTTCCAATTTTTTGCAGGATATCAGTCTAACTGCACACTGGATACACAATTGGTCTCTTTTTCTCCCCATGGATCAGTGGGGGCCTATGCTTTGGGGATACAACCGTTTGCTATTGGTTACACATGACTTTTACTTACGGGCTACTGGATTGTAGTTTCATGTTGCTTCTCATTTTTCGCTGGTTGATTCATGTCTCAACCTTAGCTGGTCCGTGATTGTAATAAATCACTATAACTAAAACTATGTAATAAATGAAAGGTTGTGTGCATCGCTTGATGTAGAGACCGGGGCTATACTCCCATTTCAAAAAAAAGATTGGTAAGTACTAGCAGCTCATGGTGGTTTTGGTTAGGTGGCGCTCTTTAAGGGGTGGGGCGCGAGTTTATATTAAGGGATGAAAACTCTATGTCCTCCCTCCCTTCAATGGTTGAATATGGCATTCCTGCGTTCACCTAAAGATCTCTTATTGAAGACATTGGTTATAGTTTGCTTGGACTTATCTTTGGGTAAAAACCCATGACCTGGCCTTAATGCTTGGAACAAGTGATGTTGGTGTCTCATGTGTTTGCTCTCATCTGGGGGAAGTCGTTGTTTGAGCACGTCTTCGGTTACCTTCTGGGTTCCATTATTGGTGGTTACTACAGCTTTTCTTTTTTAATGATTTGGTTATGTACAAAGTCGACGTCTCGACTAGCTCTTGATATTCGGTTGGTGCATAAGCCAAGTGACACCTTCTCCATTTCCCTTATGAAAAACTCATGAGGGGGGGGGGGGGGGGGGGGGGGGGAGACTAAATGATGTTCTTGTGTCGTGTTATCGGAAAAGGGAAATTTATACATCGGCATATGACTTTGTGCTGTATATATATACTGTATCAACAACGTAACTAAGTTTTTATTCATGCCAAATTTTTATTCATGTTCTTCGTACTTCCGATCCGTGCTTAGTTGAAAAAGCACCGTAATCGTCCAGCGCCTAAGGATAAGTACCATAACCACCACCAGGATAAGTACCTCCGTAATCACCTGCATGTATGCACCCAAGCAGTGTATATATATATACCTCGTCAGATCGACATGCCAGTTTAATTCTAACAGGAACTGGGAGATCCCCTTTTTTCAAACAGGACGGCAGACTATATCAATAATGAAGCCAAAAGAAAGAAGAATGAGAGAGTTGCTGATTTATACCGTTGATTTCAGCGGCAGCTAGGGCCCTGGCGGCGAGCGCGCCCGGCGCGGCGAACGCGAGCGAGGCCACGGTCACGCACAGGAGCACGGCCAAGGTTTTGAAGAAAGCCATGGTGGTTAATCGAGTGAGATGCGTACGTGTGATCTCCTGTCGTTGGAAGTACTAACTCACTGGCACGCTCCATTTATATACACGAGCTGGACTGCTGGTCTTGGCCCGTGCGTTAAACTGGTCAGACCAAAACGCTAGCTAGAAAAGTAGTGGTGGTGGAATTTTCCATTCAATATATATACGCCAAAACTGTGGGGGAGGTATCTGGTAGCCAATATTCCGGCACAAGTCGTGCAAAAGTCAGCCAGCAATCGCTTCGACCACTCCCATCATTATTATTGACCATTAGGAGTAGGCAGGCTCTGCTGTAACCAATTTTGCCATCCATTTTCCAGCTAGCTTGTATGAATAGTACATCGTCAATTTTATAATGTTTTGGCAAACTAAATTAGTTTGTCATAACATACTATATTGTGGAAAAGAGAGAGTACATAGTAATACCATGGTAGAAGTGTAGTTACATCTGGCTTTCCATTCGTAAAGCTCTGGACGGCCGATGAGATACAAGGTGCTGAGAAAGTCCTAAAAAGTGGGAGTAGCAAACCGCCGGAAGAATAGGCATTCGTTTGCTTCAAACAAAGACTTGCCTCGTTGCAGCACCATTTGTCCATCACCTAATATATAGGACCCCCATGTCCTTCGTCAGGGCTCAAACGACGCCAACCCCTCGGACAATAATTAATAGTTGGAAAATGGACTGTCAATGAAAAAGAGGCTCTAGAACCCTAGCCTCACCACGAGCCACACCATGCTCTGAGCAACACATATGCAAACCACAATACACACCCACCATGATCAGCCGGAAGAAACCAAGGCTCATGTGACTGCTTCCAAGCAGCAAAAGTTTGGTGATGTCTCCTTGGGGTCCATCAGCCACCGGTAAGTAAGAACTCAACGTCGGGCTTGGCTTTTGCCCAGGTACCGACCACGAATACCACGAATGGATTCTATATATTGACCTTCATCCTATAGAGATGTCTTTGGAAGAGACAGCATATTTGAAGGGTTTACACCACCAATGAATAGTTATATATGTAGCTATATTTTCAAAATAAGTGAATATTTATATATTTTATGTTTACACATGCCACACATGCGTCGAAAAATACACAAGTGGAGATAGAAAAACTTTACCACTATGTGGCGGCAACAACACAACCACATATACATTATTTAATATGAAAAAACTGTGGCATCGCATAGGAATTCAACTAGTAGCTTGTAGTAATTTGATTGAGATCGTATAAGAGAACCAGTGAAACCATGAAATGTATAGTATTAATTCAGGATTATAAAGCACCAATACATTTTTCATCTGTCTCCGTCGAAAGCACAAGATGTTGCACACGACAGTCCATATTGATAAATTAAATGTGCGTTGCACTTATTACATCGTACATGTAAGTATTAACTGGACACACACACACACACACACAAAACACAATCAACCGGCATATGCACACAACAAAACACAGATGCACACTCACTTCGTTGAGTAGCAGATCAGACATAAACACACAAATATCGGCACACACGAGCGGAAGCAAACCGTGGGTGGGAGGGGCGATGAAGTGAAGGGAAGGTCTTCATTTCCTCTGGAGCCAGCCCTTAGCCTTCAACAATGACGGGCATCTTGGGGCGGAGGCGCCCGACGTTCCTCCTGCTACTTGGTCTCGATTCTCCAGCTTCAGGCTCGTTTGCTTGTACCGGAGTCCTCTCTTCTGCATCATCTCGATGTCTTGTTTCACTTTTTCAGGAATGGCTCCACCCTTCTGCTCGATCTCCTTTAATCCACTAAGCTTGTCGATTCCAGACAGAGAATCGATTGAGGCGAGGCGAATGACCAGACCATCTTCTTGAACTGACTAGCAGCTCCGTCTTCGAAACTCAGTTTAGTTATATTGGTATCCTGAACTATAAAGATGCTGAGACTCTTGAATCCATCCTTCAAGACGAGCTCGTCGCCGCTGAAGTTAATGCACCGAAGCCTGACACAGCTTAGCTTGGTAAACTTGATGAGTGTATCCAGATCGTCCTGACTCAAACTACCACTCATGGTTACCTTGGCAGGTTGTATCCACTCACGGTTTTTTTCAAACCATGTAAGAAGCTTCTTCTTTGGTGTGCTTCCGATGATACTTAGACTCCGAAGAACACTATCCTTCGGTGTGCTTCCGGCCTTTCTTTTGCTAGAGATATCCTCGGAGCATTCAGTTAGACTCCGAAGAACACTATCCATGTTGAGCGTAATTGTTAGAGGAGGCTTGCTTCGGTATCCCCCCCCCCCCCCCCCCCCCGAGGGCAATCGACGAGAAAAACCGGGTCTGGGTGGTTCAACGGTATGTCCCGGGTTAGTTTAGGAGCCGGTTTAGCGGTGTATGTTTTTTGTATCGGTGTACGTATCCGTTTTGTATAGGGTGTGTTTAGGGAAAAAAAAGTTTAGGTCCCACGTTCTAGAGGTGCTGTTACTCAGAACCTCTACGCAGCCGGTTTAGGTCCCACGTTCTACGTCCCACGTGAGATTCACGGCGATCCGACCGGCGGCGTAACCCTAGCAGCCGACGAGATCGCACCTCATTGCCGCTCCTCTCTCCTCTAGACACGGCGGCACCCTAAGACGTGGGACAGACCTCATCGCCGCTCCTGTCCTCTAGAAAAAATCGAGACCGGACCACCTCCAGATCGTACGAGTCTAGATCGCAGCACTTCCAGATCGGAGACGATCTGGACCTAGTACGCGTCAGAGGTGAGATATCGTCGCCTTCTAGGGTTCGGTGACGGCTCCTCCTCCTACTCCTCTGTGTTGTCGTAAGATAATTCCGACTCTCATGGTTTCTAGTGGTTGTAGATAATGGTGGATAGCAGTGGTTCAAGTATGATGGAAGAAGATGACGAGTACTTGGACAATGAGGCCGAGTCCTCTCACCACCATGGATCAGATTCCGAGTCCTCTGACCACCATGGATCAGATTCTCATGTAGATGGGCACGTCCATCCTGATGATGCATCAGACGAAAATGTGAGTGGCCTTAATTTTATGTGGTGTACTAGTAATTGCAATGAAGACAACAAAATAAAATTATGTTCATTTTCATTTGTGTTGTGTAGATTGAGTTAGAAGTTGCTAATGAGGAGAACGATTCTGAGGTATTGGACAGTGAGTACGTGAATAAGGTATGTGCATTATTGTAGGTATATATGTGGATGAAATTAGTTGCATGAAAATAGAACTTACTATTATTTTCGTATTGAATTGTTCAGTTAATAGTTGGGAGTGATAAAAGTTTTGACTACTATGGTGATTCAGACTTAGAGACATGTGATAATGTTGAGGTATGTGTTTCATATTTTATGTGATATATATACCCAAGTTGTAGTATTGTACTACTAACTTATGTGTTATATGTTATGGATTTGTAGGTGTTTGGGAATGTTCTTAAAGAGAAAGAATATAAGGGGGAATGTGACAGGGATATTGGGCATCCAGGTGAAGAGCGGGAGAAGTATTGGAAAATAATGGATATGACTTTTGTTTCTGAACCTGCGGCTTATTATTTTTACAACAGCTATGCTAAAAACCATGGATTTAGCATAAGAAAGGGCAGGTATAAGGAAAACAAAAAGGCATCGCATGATATACGTAAGAGGCAGTTCGTATGCTCCAGGGAAGGGAAACGTAGTAGCAAATACTTGCCTTTGGAAGGCAGAAAATACAAGCCGAGAGCAGAATCTCGTTGTGGATGCACAGCGCAACTGGTCGTGAAGCTAGATAAATCTAAAGGTGTTTGGTGTGTTGAGAAGTTTGATGACAAGCACAATCATATTTTATCTAGACATGATGAGGTGCCTTTTCTTTGGTCTCATAGGAAGATCAAAGATTTCCAAAGAGCAGAGATATTAGCAATGGCAGCTAGTGGGATTAGAAAGCATATGATCATGAGTTCTTTCATCAGCAAGTACGGTAGATACAATCAAGTTGGATTCACGAGGAAGGATTTGTATAACATGTGTGCCAGAGAGAAAAGGAAGCTACTTTCAAGCGGCGATGCGGCCACGGCCATCGGCATTATGCAAAGCAGGAAGGAAAAGGACCCTGACTTTTTTTATGATCATCAGCTTGACGATAAGGGACGTTTGAAATGTCTCTTCTGGTGTGATTCTCAGTCACGTCAGGACTACCAAGATTATGGTGACGTTTTGGTGTTTGACAGCACCTACAAGATGAATCGATACGGTATGCCTTTTGTTCCGTTTGTCGGCCTGAACAATCACCGGAAGACTACCGTATTCGGATGTGCCATCATATCAAACGAGACCGAGGATACTTATGCTTGGCTCCTGAAAACATTTTTGAAAGCAATGTGTCAGAAGAGGCCACGTTCTATAATCACGGATGCGGATGCTGCGATGATGAGAGCGATACGAAGTGTATTACCAAACGTGTGGCACCGTATTTGTACATGGCACATTGAAAAGAACATGTGCAAGCACCTAAGTTCCAAATCATTGCCAGAGTTTCGGTCTCTATTATATTACTCCACCACGAAGGCCAAGTTTGAGGAAGGATGGCACGCATATGTGAGAAAATGGCAGACAGATAAGACAAAACCGTGGCTAAATAGAATGTACAAGAAGAAGCACCTATGGACGGCTGCTTACCTCGCAGATGGATTTTGGCTAGGGATGAAAAGCAACCAGCGTAGTGAAAGTCTCAACTCGTCCCTTCATCTTCACCTCGATTATGGGATGACGCTTGTGGATTTAATTGTGCACTATGAGAATGCCATTGTACGTATCCGAGAAACAGAGGCGCGAGATGACTGCACGGCTTCACAGACTATGCCTGTGATTGTTACCAAATGGCAGCAAATTGAGTTAGCAATGGCCAGCACATTCACCCCAGCTAATTTTTATATCTTGCAGGATGATCTTTGTAAGATTGAAGGCATGACGACTGTAGAAAAAAGTGTGGGAATAGAAGATTCGGTAAGGTATCTTGTGGCATGGTCAAATAACCGACGCCATAATTTTTCTGTGGACTATACACCAAACAATCCAGCACAAAGTATAGATTGCAATTGCCGGAGGATGGTACGTAGAGGAATTCCTTGCAAGCATATTCTGTTTATGTTGACGGAGCTGAATTTGGTTGAACTACCAAGGTGTATTGTTCTTGCACGATTCTCAAAAAATACCAGAAGTGGGTTACCTTCGAGGCGCACGAGCGATCTGTTTGGCTGGGGATTTGCTGGGGCAGAGGAGCGGAGTCGGTATTCCGAGCTCAGTGTGATGTCGTTTGAAGCATTACATGTAGCCTGCAATAATCCTGAGTTGTACAAACAAATAAAGACCTTGTACCAGGAAATTATATCGAAAAAAGTGGCGTACGATGCAGGAGTACGTGCTCCAAGAAATTCCACTAATACTGATGGAGGACCTTCTGCAAGTGCAACTACTCCAATAGGTGATCCTGCTAAAGTCAACACAAAAGGTGCTCCGAAGGGAAAGAATAAAGGGAAGAGCAATGTTGTGAGTAAAAATGGTAGACCACTCGGGTATGATGAGAAAAAGCGGTTAAAGTTGTGTAGCGTTTGCAAAACGCCTAGACACAACAAAAATAGTGTGAAATGCAAACTCCATCACAGGTAACCACTATATTTAATTTTGGCATTAATTATTGTAATATAGTTATTTATGATTTTTGTGTTTGTAATCTGCAGGTATCTTGCAGAAATGTTAGTTCGACGTGAGCAGCAGTAACAAAGTATGCTGACGAGAGGGAGCTCATCATCATGATTATCCAGAAGTGAAAAAGATCATAAACAGTAGTTGAGAATTTTATCTTGTTTATGAGAACGTTGTTTGGTTATCTTGATTGGTTGTAATGCTTGATTAGGGACATAATAGTGACATGTGGGTATTATGTTTATTTATCTTTATTGGTTATCATGAAATTAAGCTGGATTAATGTTGCAATCCGTTTTGAAGAAAACAATGGCTATGTATGAATGGTTGTTGCTAAAGTTTCCAAAAAAACAATGATGATAACTTGATGTGTAAATTTGTCGTGGCAGAAAAACCAGGCAAAATTGTGCCGCGGCAGAAATCTGGCAGCCATGTCGCGGCAGAAAAAACAGCCTTTTCTGTGCCGCGGCACCGCGGCAGATAGAATTTTCCGCGTCCCCCTCGTCTGCTGCGTCATCCCACGCATGTGGCGACATACGGTGCAGGGACAGAGTGCACCCTAGCGGCCCTGGCGACGTACGGTGGGGGTAGCGATGCAAGAGATGATCCCTCCGACGCTTAACGGGATCCCATGGACATAATAATCGTGCTCCAGCGGCGGGACGGGAGGCGGGACTGGTGGGAAGTCCCATCCCACTTGCATCGCTAGGTGGGGAGACCGTGTGGAGAGGACTGGGCGGGAACTGGGGGGACCAAGGTGACGCGGGAGCAGACTCCCCCTCGTCCCAGCGTGGAAAGGAGGGAGGCGTCAGCACCGGGGACACCGAGTCGCGCGCAGAACTGGACGCGCGGAGGTGGCACTGCAACACCTGAGACAGAGGGGGACCGGGCAGAGGACGACGGGCCCACAGAATCTGTCTCGATTGTTGCAGCGTTTTGGCTTGTAGCAACTGTTTGTTTAGATGCAACATTTGATATAGTTTATGGGTTGTAGGCTCTCGACTCCGGTGCCGTTTGTTGAAACATGGACTAATAAACACAAAATATTGAATATGTTTATACTAAGAGTAATAAACAAAAAATATTGAATATGTTCACACCAGGAGTAATAAACACAAAATATTGAGTATAAACCCAAAATATTCAGTATATTTTACAAGCATGTCATGGTAACATAGAAACAAAAAAACCTGTAGGGTGGGAAACCTTCTACGGGACTAAAACCCAACCTACAAGCCATAATTCGTTCCTCAGGTTTTCATGTGTTTGGCCGCCTCAAGAACCTTGGTTCTGACAGTGCAGATGTTTGAAGGGGACAGAACAACCTGAGCAACCTTCAGTCTTCTGTTATCATTCACTGTGGACTGCATTGACAAATCTAAGTAAGTACAAATATTTTTGGTACAGCTGGTCGGGTAGTGATAGTTAAAAGAATATGCAAACCTGCGAAATTTCTCTAGTCATTTTATCGCCATCCCAATGTTCCATACACTCTAACACAAATAAGCCACATGAATTTCTGGGACACAGCACAAGAACTAATTTTATTTTGCATGATGGATAACATGAAATATACAAGGCAAACAAAAGTAAACTAAACTCACCCATCTCTTTGCCGAGCCAATTCATAACGTTTTATAGGCCATTTTGATACGTCGGGGTATTGTGATTTTGTAATCATGTTAGTTTGTTTTATGTCATACGCTATTTGATATCTCTGAAAAATGCAAAAATTATTGTAATGTACACAAGTATTAAGGTAGTACATGATAAAGTTAAGAGAATAAATTACCATTGTTTCAATTATTTTCTTCGTTGTAGATAAAGAGTATAAAGAATCGAGAACTTGAAATTCTTGTTTCGGTATGTGCATGACTACTGTCGTCCAATGCGCGTCATTTATATTTAGAGGGAAATATACCTACATAAATTGAAGAATGTAATCAATAAAACACTTTTCAACATACAAATGATGTACGTTCTAATTACCTTATTTCGCAAGAAATATTCATCCATGACTCTTCCAATTGAGCCACTTTTGGACATAGTGAAGTCCATGTTATGCTTGGATTTTTCGCTTCTTCCAAAGTTGTACCCTTCTTCATAAGGAACGTTGTTCTTAATGCACTGAAAAGGTACCTATCATGTCCCACACGAAGTGACAAATCTCCAATGTAACTGTCTATTAACTGTAACCATAAGAGGAATTAATTTTATCAGAGTGGTAACATTATTATGTATTAGCATGATATAAAATAATCATAACACAGTAGAACTTACACGATCGCTAACCCACTCATGGTCCAACACATCTTTAAGCTTTAATGAATTCAACATAATTCCATTTGCATGTTGGTAAACAACCCTTTTACCATTCGATTCATCCTTACATGCGTTTTCAACCAATGTCACGGCTGCTTGTATTTGCTTAGCACTCAGGACTCGTGTATCATCATCTTGGTTTACAAATAATCCTACGAAAATGGTTAAAAAAACTCGTTAGAACTACATACAGATGTAATTAGTAGGTACACATACAATGCATGCTCGTTTAAATGGAGTGTGTTGCATGCTCGCTTGATTTCTCACATTGCATGCGACAGTTTCCACTTCTGCATGCTGGCAATGCATGCTCGAGTTCAAAAGAAGAGGACAGGAGCGTTTTTAGGAGGATAATAACTTAGCTAATTAATTTTTTCTGGCCTTCCATGCAATACAATTCGGAACAACCCCAAAATCACTAGGGGCCCTTTAATCCGGAGCGGAGGGAGTACTAGGCTAAAACGCCACAATTATTCAGTAATAAATGGCTATGCGCCTAAACCGGCATTCCTAGTGAAACTACATGAAAAATAAAAGGTGTCGTGTAAACTGAACCTGAGGGAGTACCTTTCTTAAGTGCACGACGTTTGGGGGGCTCATATCCCACGAAACCTTCAAGTTTTGTAGAAATTTTGCGCTTACGTTTCCCCAAACCTTGTTCCGGCTCATTGTTAACGTCCAACTTACTATCGATGCTGTTGGAATCGTCTGACGCAGTTGCTCCATCCAGCTCTTTTCCATTTTGGCTAATTCCGTACATTTCCGATGGAAGGTCTGACACGGCTTTTGTAGAAATATCAAGCACTAACTCTGGGTTGGAAGGTGTGCTGCCTATTGCATCTTTACAACCATCCTTATGTGCGCCATCGTCGGGCGTTGCATTACCATTCAATCCAGTGTGTTTCATTGAATCAATAGTTTCCTTAATAATCTGATCAGCATAAGCACCTGCACTCTCTTTCCCATACCAAAATTATTTTCCCGTATTAGAGGATCCATTATTCAATGATAGGTTGTCATCTCCATTTTCAACTTCTTTGCTTTTGTACATAATGCCATTTTTATTCAACTTGACAATTAGTTCCTGAAAAATTAAATGGAAATATATAATGTACTCGTAGGCTATCAGATATAAAAATAGAAACTCCCAATAGTACATGCAATAACATGGTGATTACCTGTGCATATGAGTCCATCATTTTTTTGACGATTTTCTCCATTGTTGACTCCATCCTATTCATTGTTCGATCCATCACTCGCTCCATCATAGACTCCGTCAGTACCTCCTGCACGTTTTTAGTAGTTTTTTGGTTTGAATTTCTGGCTACAGCCTTCCTAGCCGAACTTGCCTTTGGCTTGAGAACAGGCGCCGGTTTATTTAGCATTTCAATCCTATACTCCAACGTTATATTATCTTCAACCTGATACATACACATTAGTAGAACTCAATGTTATTAATCAAACTAGAGGCGTAAGTTTGTTAACATAACCACATGATATATATACAGATGATATTAGAAACATGGATCGTTACCAGAATAGGTCCTTCACCCCGACCATGATCACAGTCCATTGTATCCCTGATCCTAGCAGCATCATCTATCCAATTACGCATGAGTGGTCTCAAGGACAAACTTGGATTTATCGTACAAGGATCATCTACATGCTTGACCTTCTCCCAATAAACATACTGCATGTGAACCAAGTGTAATGTTAGTGCATCATAAAATGAGAAGACTACCATATTAAAAATAATGTTGAGAACAGATTTAATACCTGTATTAAAGACAAATTTCCCTTAGGCCACTGCCTAATTTGTTTATATCTAGTTACAAGCCTGAAGTATACCATGAGATGATCTACCGTGAACTCACTCCAATTAATGGTGGACATACGGTCTATGTCCTCCACTAGTACCCAATAATCCTTCGGTACAATCCTCTTAGTCATAGGCGCCAGGACTGTACCAAGGAGAACAAGGGCAGATTTGCGGAGGAAGTCATCGTCCGCAGCTTTGCTCATGACAATATCAGCTATTAAATCTTCAATAACAATGTTGCCAGTAGTTGCGCTGAGAAAATGTGGTGGAATACGGGACTTTCCGTCTTCACCTTCCTCATCAATTATACGATTAGCAGACAGACCATAGTTTCGTAATCCATAAATGCACTCTGCATCTTGTGCAGTCAATGCAAATTTGCCTTTATTAGGCAGGACAAAAGTGCTAGAGTCATGATCATAAATGTGAAACATGTACTGCAGCAAGACAACTCGCATCCGAATTGGTGGAATTTGTAACATACTTCGCATATTTGATTCCAAAAATTTGCTACGTTGTTGACTTGTAAAATTGCCCACAAGTCTACACCATGTTTCAACAGAGCAAGCAATATCACCATCCAGTTCCATCACGTTGCAAGAAAAATCAACATGAAAATAAAAAACAAGTGTAGAGTTAGCGCATGCATGTGTTTATACTATCTAAAGGAAATTGTTGGCATAAAGAAAAAATGAAACAAAAGTCTACATTAAAAACAAGTGTAAAGTGTCAAGTTAGTGCATGCAAAGTTAGTGCATGCATGCATGTTTCTCCACAAGTCTACATTAATCATTTATTTTACAAAAAACAAAAGTCTCATGTTTAAAGATAAAGATATGCAAAAGTTCCCCTGAATAAAGGAAAAATGCTTATTCACAACAACCATCGGTACTTGACATTTGAACAGATATTCTGTGCCCAAACGTATATAGACCAAGCTTCAGACCATCAAAATAAATCATATCATATTAGAAAAAGGTCTAATGTGAAACAAGATCCTCAGGTTGTCAGATCGAGGCATAACCTAAGTGCATGCTTTGTTGAAACTACATAACCGAGAAATAACTTTGCTAGTTGTAAATTACCTGATGCATCAACCATGACATGGTAATAAAGTACATCGAAGTGGAAACAATGCCAATTTAAAAAATAAGTATGCTCGTTCTAACTTATCGTCATGGTCATATTGGAAAACCAAAAGAGTCGTCAGGCTTGACTTCCAACTCAATCAGCTGCTCATGATCTTTACTCCCGGCATGCGATCATAGATCTACGTGAATTAGTGCGGCTAAACCCCGGCCTCTCTCCTAGTAATATCGTCATGGTCATATTGGAAAACCAAAAGAGTCGTCAGGCTTGACTCCCAACTCAATCAGCTGCTCATGATCTTTACTCCCGGCATGCGATCATAGATCTACGTGAATTAGTGCGGCTAAACCCCGGCCTCTCTCCTAGTAATCCCCACCACCGCTGCACCCTACCATGTTACCTCCGCCGCCACAGATCAAAACGTCCCCCTGGCCCCGCCAACCCCTCTCTGCACACCGCGAAACCATGCGATCATAGATCTGCATGATCATAGATCTACATGATCATAGATCTAGGCACAAAGCGATAGGGTGCATGCGATCATAGGTCCATGCGATCATACCTGAGACGGTCGCCGTTGTACTTCTCCCGCACGCCGCCACTGTACTTCTCCCGCGCGCCGCCGTTATACGAATGGTGCACTCCGCCGAGTCGCCGCAAGGTAGAGACGGTCGCTCCTCGAAGGAGTCAACTCGAAACACGGTTGTAAACTGGGACAGAGAAGACGGCGGTAGGGCGACGATGTAGCCACGACGCGGTCGTGCCTATCTGACCCACCACGTCGCTGCGCGTATGACTAAAAAAAGTGAAAACGACCCTAAAGGCCCAGTTTAGGCCGACGTACGCAGTACATTAATTGGCAAAAAAAATATGAAAAAAAATTTGACACTCTGGAGGTTGGGTTCCACACACTGGCCTAGCTCAAGCCCATTATAAGCGAACTAGACCAGAGTAGTACAGCCTGGCGGCCCCAGAGGTCAGCCCATTACAGGGGCAGGATACCAGGTGAATCGGATTTGTTTTTTGAGAGGAGCTCGAGGGTGAGAATCGACCGGGGTATATAAGCTGGTCCTCCTCGCCTCCAACTAGCAAGGTGGGACTAAAACTCCCAACCACATCGGCACCGCGGGCAGCACGCGTACACGAACCGATTTACTTCCGGCCCACCAGGATGCGGCGCTGCTACGGGCACGGGAGCTGGCCCAGTGCTTAGATTGTCTCGCTGGGCCTGGTTATCAGGTACGTTTATTTATTTTTTTCTCTTATTTGTTTTTCGTTTTTTCAATTCTAATTTCTGTTTCAAATCAAATGATTTCAAAACTCAATTTGATTTTAAACCTTTACGAAACCTTTTAAGTAGGTTTCATATTATTTTTTACTGTGTTATTAAATCCACTCAATTATAATTTTCTTGTTATTTAATATTTATCTATGATTAGGTATTTTCTCTTTTTCCAAGTTACATTTAAAATGATTCAAACCCATATAATTTTTTCCAAATAATCCTTTATGATCTACCAATAGATCCATGGTTAAACCACATCCTGTGGGCCTTAAAATAATTTTCCCCAAAATATTACAGGTTCCAATTGTGTAGCTATAGTTCAAATTTTCCATGTTTTCTCATATTTCACCAAACTTTGAATTGTGGTACAAATTGACCAAGATAGAAATTAAAGACCACCAAAGTGGTTATGTTCCCACCAAATGTCCCCATCTACCTAAACATGCTGGTGAAACAAAGGTTTCAACTATAAATTTTGTACTTCCTTCACAAAATATAGCTGAATTTTGAATTTTAAAATGGAAAATGGTATTTAAAGGCATCCTTGCTGACATACACCAAAAGATGAAATGTATGCCATGCCAAGACACACCTCCCTGCCAAGTTTGAGTCAATTCTGAGAAAGTATGACATGGAGCTGGCCATGTCCTATGAAATTTGGGTACACACCCATGAGACTCACACTTGGAACCAAGAGTGAGACAACAAACTCATCTTTGCTTCCACAAACTCAAGGTTTAATATTTTTCATTCTAAATAGGGTACAATCTAAGACCAATGGACAAGGTTTCACTATTTTTTGAATTTTTGTGATTTTATACTGCCAGGTCAAAGTCTGGTCAAATTTTGCGTCGAACACCAAGTAGCCATAGGGATGAACCTAGCTGATCTACCAATAGATCCATGGTTAAACCACATCCTGTGGGCCTAAAAATGATTTTTCCCAAAATATTACAGGTTCCAATTGTGTAGCTATAGTTCAAATTTTCCATGTTTTCTCATATTTGACCAAACTTTGATTTGTGGTACAAATTGACCAAGATAGAAATTAAAGACCACCAAAGTGGTTATGTTCTCACCAAATGTCCCCATCTACCTAAACATGCTGGTGAAACAAAGGTTTCAACTTTAAATTTTGTACTTCCTTCACAAAATATAGCTGAATTTTAATTTTAAAATGGAAAATGGTATTTAAAGGCATCCTTGCTAACAGACACCAAAAGATGAAATGTATGCCATGCCAAGACACACCTCCCTGCCAGGTTTGAGTCAATTCTGAGAAAGTATGACATGGAGCTGGCCATGTCCTATGAAATTTGGGTACACACCCATGAGACTCACACTTGGAACCAAGAGTGAGACAACAAACTCATCTTTGCTTCCACAAACTCAAGGTTTAATATTTTTCATTCTAAATAGGGTACAATCTAAGACCAATGGACAAGGTTTCACTATTTTTTGAATTTTTGTGATTTTATACTGCCAGGTCAAAGTCTGGTCAAATTTTGCGTCGAACACCGAGTAGCCATAGGGATGAACCTAGTTGATCTACCAATAGATCCATGGTTAAACCACATCCTGTGGGCCTAAAAATGATTTTTCCCAAAATATTACAGGTTCCAATTGTGTAGCTATAGTTCAAATTTTCCATGTTTTCTCATATTTCACCAAACTTTGACTTGTGGTACAAATTGACCAAGATAGAAATTAAAGACCACCAAAGTGGTTATGTTCCCACCAAATGTCCCCATCTACCTAAACATGCTGGTGAAACAAAGGTTTCAACTATAAATTTTGTACTTCCTTCACAAAATATAGCTGAATTTTGAATTTGGTATTTAAATGCATCCTTGCTGATAGACACGAAAAGATGAAATGTATGCCATGCCAAGATTTATAAGTTTGCTTGTTCAATTATGTAGCTCTAGTTCAAAATTTTGCTTGTTCAAAATTTATAAGTTTTCTTTTTCAAAATTCATATTTGACTATGAGGGTGGTGTGGTCTGTCGCTCGGAAGATAATATGCTACCTCGTACTGCTACTATGATGCAGCAAGGTCGCCATATGGGTTTCTCAAAAAACATTACATATTTTTCAAATAACAAATTCAAACATAATGGCAAAAGTGCAAACTAAAAGGTATTTTCACATACATTTTAACAGCACAGATTCAGACCGTCATAGATAACTAAAACGTTAGATTGTTCACAACATCCAAAGCAAAAGAGCACCTTTATCACAGGAAAGTGCACCAGAAGATCATACCTACCATGTCCAGAACTAGCAAACATAGACTAGATGTTCTTACATACCATACATAACATTCCAAATAACTAACAACTACACCAAGTCTGCCTGGACAAGCACCTCCCACAGAGCCTTATGCTGAGCCTTCTCACGAGCATCCGAACTGCCAATGGCGAGCTGCTGAATGTGTTGCAGCAGGTTCACAAGCATCCCACCCCTAGGCTTCCTAGGATGGTATGGGCACCTGTACCTGTTGTTCACCACATATGGGCCGCGGTTGTTTGCTTGCACCTGGATCACTTCCTTCTGAATGAAGGAAATTTCATTCCTCCTGTCCACAGACTCATCACTGTCCTGCGAGTCAAACTACAATGCACACAACAAACATTCAATCTTACAAAATGCAAAAACAATATTACAAAATGAATGTGCAATGTAATATAATATGTAAAAAGTTGAATGTATCACCGAAAGTGGGCTTCCATCCTTCTGGAACTCATATGGATCAATGTATTGTACATCCATATTAAAACAAACAGATACAAAGTTAATTGTTTCAGACTTTGTAATAAACTATATATATGAAAAAACAAATGGATAACACAAATATATATGGACATAATTGGTCAACAATATGCATTTCCTATCAAAGGATAATCTTGACAAGCCCATAGATAAAATCACAGGCTTTAAGCAATAAACCAATAACATATTCCACTTTAAAACCCACAAAATTTAGCTGAAGATGGATTAACATGCATCATATGAAACAAACCACTAGGAAAGAGTAAACTAGGACATGTGGTAACTTGCATCACATGAGACCACGTGGTAGAAATACACAAGCACCATGAAACTTATCTAGGCATCAACCTAGAGAAAACATCATGAACAACATATAAGCAACACTGGCCATCATACAGGAGACTTTGAAAGCAAGGTTTCACATCTACACACAAACAAGGAATCTAGAAACACCCAAGAATTGATCTACAGCAAGATGGTGAGCTAGAGAAACTTGGAAACATTCTAAAGATCTAGGGGATGTACAATAACCTTAAAAGGTAGGCTATTCAACATCCAAAAAAACAAGCTACAATTCAACAACATGGTTGATTAGCTATATCAAGTTTGTAGCAGCAGTTCATCTAACTTTACATAGACAGATCACAAGTATCTACACTTGATAGCTAGCAACATATGGAAATAGGATAATCAATAAGTTTTTGTTTATCGGTAAATTGGAAAATTATGATTACTGAGGGTTCAACAGTGGGATTTGCTCCTCTGTGAATGCAGAGATAGCCGAAAATGGCCTTCAAACGCTATTTTTAAGAATAACTGTGAACTCCTAAATGATAAATATATCACATTACATCATTTAACAATATCTGGCTTTGATCCAATCCAACCAATTTCCTTACAACAGGAAATTCCATCATCTAACATATCACCGATTCCGGATCACGCGGCTAATAGATAAATACAAGATGAAGGGGAAAAACTATGGTTTCAATCAATCTAGAAAAATGATGCATAGCTGGTAGATTCGCCCCTGCCTAAGTACAAACCCTAACTACAAATCAAAACCCTAACCACAAACCCAAAGTACAAATCAAAACCATAAATACGAACCCTACAATCTAAAAGAGAGCATCCAATTTAACTCACCTGAGGCTCGCCAACATGCACTACAGGCTCCGCGATGCCAAGCTCCACGATGGCAGGCTCCACGACGCCAGGCACCGCCACGGCAGGAGCTGCCATGGCAGCCACCACCACAGAAGTGACCTCCACGTCCTGCACCGCCACCTGCTCCCCCACATCCGCCACAACGAGATCGCCGCCCGCCAGGATATCGTCGCCCACCACCAGATCCACGACCGCCCGGGCCTCCTCCGACACCACCTGATTCAGATCAGCACCGAGAGCGGACTCGGCACCGCCCTCCTCCGGCACCACCCCCAGCTCGTCTCCCGCCTCCTTCTTCCTCTTGCGAGAAGAAGAGCCCCCCACATCCTCCTCCCTCGCCCGCTTCCGCTCCAGATCAGCAGCGGGCGCCATCACCTCCACCCCCGCCTCCTTCTCCTCCGCAACCACCACGGCCACCTCCACCTCGTGCACCACGGCCTCGCCCTTCTCCTCCCTCTTCTGCAGATCCGCGGCGGACACGGCACGGCCACGGCCTTCCATCGTCGTAGTTGGAGAGAAGCCGATGCGGCGAGGCGACCCCGGTGGCTAGTGCTGGGTGTGGGCGGTGGGAGTGGGTAGCTGAGATCTTTTGCCAAATCCAGATGGGGAATGAAACGTCGAAGGGGGGCGGACGGTTCGGCTGTTCCTTATATACGAAGGGGGAGGATGACGACCGCACATGGATACACTCGCGCGTACATCGATACACTCGTGCGTAGACGTCAAGTGGGTATACGGTCACGTATACGGACCGGGTAATACGACTTCCACCGGTCCGTGACGAACCAGCAACCACCCTGAACCCCGCCCAGACCCGGTTTTTCTCTTCGATTGCCCTCAGGGGGGATACCGAAGCACAGATGTTGTCAGAGAAGTGAGGCTCTCATTCAGGTCCTTGATTGCGCCAAGCAAAGACCTGAGGTGACTCTCCTTTTTGATAACCACACCGACTTCTTCAGCATAAATCGACCTGCAATGTGGTCCAGATCATAACGATTAACCGGCTCGACGTTGGACAGTACCTCCATACCCTCCATTTTCTCGATCTTCTCAGGGATATGGACGCTGGAAAATTTGGTAGGGCTTGAACCAGTATGACCAGCTAACACACGCTTCAACTTCCGGAGCAGGAGCTTTCTTGTTGCATGCACAGGAATCTGGGTCTGCCGGATATCTAGTACCTCCAGCTCATGAAGATTATTGATTCCACTGGGTAGGTGGTTAGCATCCGTATTCCTTAGGCTTAGATACTTGAGCATTAGTATCTTACTACATATGTTGCTCACTCACATCCTTGTAGATCTAGCACCTTGATCTTCGAGAACTCAGATGACTTAGGTAAGGTATGTTCTTCAAGAAATCCTCGACTCGCTCGGACCTGCGGAGACGGACATCGCTGAAAATGGAGAAGTGGGGAGCCAAGCCATGTGCCAGGCGTGCCTCCAGAATGCGCTGTTTCCGGGCAATCTTGACAATGGATCCATAAACTGTTTTTTCAACAGTGCAGCTCTTAGACCCTTCCAGTAGCACCAATTTCATGAGGACAAACAAGGTCCCGCATGACGAGTGCTTCAAAACATTTCTTGGCTTCAGCCACTGAAGAAGTACCTTGTGTTAGAGTACGTATACGTATAGGCCAGAGATAGACTAGAACTCTACAACTTATACTCCAAGTCTCCTCCTACCCCGTGTAACTCTATATAAACCCCGCAAAGGATCAGATCAATATAACACAATATTCTAGGGTTTAATATTTTCCACATGGTATCAAAGCGGTTAAACTCACGGCGCCGATCCTAGTTTCTTCCACCACTTCCGCAACGTGCCGCCCCGGGGAGATTACTCCTTGGGGGCGCGGCACCCGATCTCGATCAAAGATTGGATCGATTCTTTAGATTAGATTAGATCCAATTTCAATTCTAGATTAGATTAGATATTTGAAATTTCCAGATCCGTAGATTTAGATCCAGCCAAATAAATCTAACATCCCCTTAAGAGAGGCACTAGAAGGGGACGCAGTCACCGTCCTAGGTGCCATCCATTATCATGTCCACGCAGGTGATGATGACAAGGAGGTGAAGACGACGAAAGCACAAGACTTCAAACTTCGGCGAAAATCTGTTCGGCAATCAGCACCAAGCATACACGAGCACCAGCCCGACATCGCCGAGCAGCCCGCGCGCGTCGCAATTGCCGTCGAGCACAATGACAGGCCACGCATCAACGGAACACGCTTGGCTCCACGGCGATCCAATCTACGATCTGCCCCGCACGGACTCCGGTACAGCCGTCCGGCCTGCTCCTGGTTTTAAGACGTACGCCGGCCACACACATGCATGCTCGCGCAGGACCTTGGGGCGCTAGGACTATGGATGGCAATGGGTACCCGATACCCGCTAACCCGACGGGTATTCGCCTTAAATGGGGAGGGTTTGGTAAGGAAAAAACCCGCGGGGCTACTTATCGGTAAAAAGTTAGACCCGTCGGGTCTAGCGGGGGCGGGTATGGGGCGCTGAACCCGTACCCGCATACCCGCATACCCGCAATGATGGGGATATGCCTACCGGGGTATACCCAGCAGGACGTTTCTGACTGGCCCAGGAACTGGCGAGTGGGCCTCGAGGACGGCGACTGGATCAAGACCTGGCGTGGATCCAAGCGACTGGAAGCTGAAGGCCCAGAAGAGTAGATAGGCCCAGTCGGATTAGATTAAACGAGTACCGAAACCTTTACTGATTCGGTTGAGATATGTAAACCCTAGGGGGGTGAGTCTATATAAACCTCCCTACAGGGTGTGTAGAGGATACGTTCCACCATCCACCCAAGCGATTCGCCGCCTAGCCGTCGAGCTCGCCCCATTGTACCTTTATCATAATACAATCTTGCAGGAGTAGGTATTTATCCTCTGGGGGGCCGAACCTGGGTAAAACCCTGTGTCTCCGCCCTCATCTCGCACCGCAGATGGCTGGCCACCCTTGCCCTTTGTTCTACTACTCGCTGCCGATTGCAGCGTCTGCCGTGGTCATTCCCACGACAGTGGCGCCCATCGTGGGGCCTGGCCGGTCGGGCCGGTGTTCTGCAGCGAGATCCAATCTGCCCATTAACGAGTCGGTCGCCACCGGCCGCATGATAGCGATCGGCGAGATGCTCCAGATCTTGCCGAGCAGCTACGTCCCGGCGGCGCGACCTGTCACACACAGTATGATCTTGCCAGTCGGCACGATCAGCCTCTTCGTCGGCCTCACCGACGTCATCGTCTCGGAGGACTCGGCTCGCATCCGCGAGTCGCCGCCATGCGACCGGCTCTCCGAGAGGAAGGTACGCACGATCCATCGCCTCGCCTCCGAGTACAATTCGTCCCACAACGACGTGGCCGAAAACACCGCGGCCGCGGAAGACGCGGCCCTCAACGACAACGCCGACTCGGCGACTCCGGCGTCACTCGCCGGGTCCATCACCGCGGCTTCGCCCGCGGGCTCCATCACCCAGGTCTCCAACATGGGAGACTTCGAGGATCCCTCCATTCTTGGGATCTTCGACTTTGACTCCGGGTCAGAAAACTCCACCGATCTCCGCGACGGGACCGGTCGCCACGCCGTGACCTACATGGCGACTGGCACCGATCCGCCGGAGGATCCTTTCTCCACCCCGATCCCTTCCAACGCCATGGCAACGGAGGTCGAGGAACTCCGCCTGAAGCTGGCGGAGGCAGTCCGCAAGGAGCAAGCCGAGCGCGAAAAATTTCGCCTCGAGCAGGTGACGGCGCAGGAGCTGTCATGTTACCACCAGCAGCGAATCAGGTCGCGCTTGAACCCCACCGTCCAGGGGCGCGCCCTGAACTTCGACGACGAGAACGACCCGGCCCGCATGGCCGAGCGCGCGATCTGCGAGAACGCGCCACCCGGAGGAAGCGCCCGGCCCCCGCCAGGGTCGACGGCGAACGACGCCCCACCTCCACCCAACCGTGCACCCCCCAGGGACCAGCCGCGGATCATGGTATCCTCACAGGAGCGAGACGCGAACGGCCTACCACTATTCTCCACCCCGATGGACAACCTCGTGGCGGGCCGAGCAGCGGCCGACAACATCACGGCCACCGGTGACGGCGCCCTACAGATCCAGTACGTCAAGGCCCTGCTCGCAAAGGCGGTCGAGCAACAAAACGCAGGCGTCGACTCAGAGTGCCGGATGTACTCGCGTTCGTCGGGCAGCAGGATGGCCTCAAGCGGCCGTCCATTGGCGGCAAACACCCTCAACTGCCCGCCACCCGAACCACTGCAGCTTCAACACCGACCCGCAAACGCGACACTCTCCACCAACGACCCCAGGCCAGCGACCAACTTCGTCGCCGCCAACGGTCAGCCCGTCGACACCCGCACCCACATCATCAACAACCAAAACTAGCGCGCACGCCAGCCCGACGACCTGCGACACACCCTAACCAATCGCCGCGATGGCGAGCCGATGTGGTCTCTAAGCCGACTCGGGCCCCGGTGCTTCGGATCGATGATCCGAGGCGAAAAATACCCGGCGAACTTCAAAGCACCGAAGGAAATAGAAAAGTACGACCCTTCGTACGACACCTCCGTGTGGTTGGACACCTACCTCATGGCGATGGGGATCGCAGGCCACACCGACCTGCTAGCCGCCCGCTACCTCCCCCTGATGATGGAGGGAGCGTGCAGGCAGTGGATCAACACTCTCCCCCCGGATAGCATCGACTCCTGGGAAGAGATGCGCGATGCCTTTATGAGGCACTTCGAGGGCTCCTACACCCGCGCCACCACCATCGAGGACCTGGAGCGATGCGTCCAGGGACCCCGCGATTCGACCCGAAGATGGGTCCAACGGTGGCAAGAGCTATGGTACAACGCGGCCGGCATCCACCCGGACACCGCGATCCACTGCTTCAAGACCTCGTGCCGCTACGAGCCCTTGGTCGCCAAGCTCAAACGAGCATATCGCACACTCGACAACATACCGGACCTCCTCGAGATCGCCAAAAGATACGTGGAGGAAGACCCCAACCAGGAAACCGACAACGAGTCGGGAGGTCAACGCCGCACGAACGGCAACGACAACGGACGACGGTCCGACCTACGCTACAGCAACACTCGCCTCACCGGCAAGCGCCGTAGTGACGGGCGAGTCGACTTCGTCGCCAACGCTGGGCACGCGCAGCGCGAGCCCAAGAGCTTCCGCCGTGACGGAGGACAACGCCGCGATGGCGGCAACTACAAGGCGAAACCAAGGTTCGACCCCGCGTGGCCCTCCTTAACCAGCCTTGTGCGTTTCACAGCAGGGAAGGGAAGCCCGCCACACACACGACCGCCGACTACCACTCTCTCAAGGAGATCGAGAAGGCACGGCAAGCACGGGAGGACCCCGACACCAACCCGCCAAACGGCGGAAAATTCGGCAGTGTGGCCGGCTCGCTCCACACCTTCACAAGCTTCAACACGAAGCGCGAGAAGAAGGTCATCGCCCGCGTCGTCGCCGTCAACACGGTGGCCCAGGTGGACGTTCCCCAGTTCCTCAACTGGTCGGAGCAGCCCATCACCTGGAGCCGCCAGAACCACTCGCCACGCATCGAGTACCCAGGCCGAGTCGCCCTGGTGGTCAAGCCCAAGGTGGGAGATTACTGGCTCCCCAAAACATTGATGGACGGCGGCAGCTCCATCAACATCCTGTATCTGGACACCTTCAGGCGGCTACGGCTCCCGCAGTCGATGGTCGAGACGACCTACACCACGTTCCACGGCATCGTCCCCGGTCGGAAGACGTACCCGATCGGCAAGGTCACGCTGCCAGTCACCTTCGGCACACCAGCAAACTTCCGCACCGAGCGGATCGTCTTCGAGCTGGCACCCTTCAACAGCCCCTACCACTGCGTCCTGGGGCGCCAGGCGTTCGCCAAGTTCATGGCAGTGCCCCACTACGCGTACAACGCGATGAAGCTCCCCGGGCCGCGCGGCGTCATCACCATCAACGGCGACCCCGACATGGCCGCCGAGTGCGAGGCCAAAGGAGTCGAACTCGCCGACGCCGTCATCACGGCAGAGGCCAACCATGCCGACGAGCTCGCCAAGTACGCGAGCAGGGTCAACAACGGTGACCCCACCATACTCAAGAAGCCCAATTCGGAGGGCGCCAACACCTCAGCCTTCGAGGCAACGACGCACACCCGCACCGTCGAGCTGGTCCAGGCGACTCCAGCCAGACGGTGACGATCGGGATAGGCATGAGCCCAGCATAGGAAGGCGCGCTCATCGAGTTCCTCCGTGAGAACAGGGACATCTTCGCATGGAAGCCCTCTGACATGCCTGGTGTCCCTAGGGAACTCGCTAAGCACAAACTCAACGCCGACCCCAAAGTGTGACCCGTCAAACAGTCGCTGCGGACCTTCAATGAAGAGCGCCGCCGAGCCATCGCCGAGGAGGTGCAGCGTCTACTCGCTGCAGGCTTCATCCGGCCAATCAAATATTCCAAGTGGCTGGCAAACCCAGTCCTGGTCGAGAAGAAAAATGGGACCTGGAGGATGTGTATCGACTACACAAACTTAAACAGCACTTGCCCGAAGGAGCAATTCGTCCTCCCGCGGATCGACCAAATAATCGACTCCACCGCGGGCTCGGAGTCGCTGTGTTTCCTCGACGCCTACTCTGGGTACAACCAGATCAAAATGGTTGTCGAGGACGAGGAAAAGACGGTGTTCATCACGCCATTCGGAGCCTTCTGCTACACCGCCATGACCTTCGGCCTCAAGAACGCCGGGATGACCTACCAGCGGTGCATGCAGGAATGCCTTGCGAGCCAAATTGGCCGCAATATCCACGTCTACATCGACGACGTGGTAGTGAAGTCCGATCGCCAGGGCGATCTACTCGCCGACCTGGCGGAAACATTCGCCAACCTGCAGAAATACAAGATAAAGCTAAACCCAGGCAAATGCACCTTCGGTGTACCAGCAGGGCAACTACTGGGGTACGTCGTCTCCAAGCGCGGGATCGAGGCGAACCCCACCAAGATCGACACAATCGCTCGACTAGGCAAACCCGAGTGCCTGCGCGACGTCCAGAATCTGGTCGGGCAAGTCGCGGCTCTCAGCCGCTTCATCCCCCGATTGGGCGAAAAGGCGATGCCCCTATACCGCCTGATGCGGAAGAACCCCACCTTCCAGTGGGACAAGGAGGCGGACGACGCACTCTGCGACCTCAAGAAGGTGCTACTCGCAGCACCGCTACTAGCCGCCCCCGTCGACAAAGAACCCATGCTGGTCTACGTCGCGGCTTTCGAGCGCGTCGTCAGCACCGTCATGGTCGTCGAGCGGCCAGAGGAAGGAAAGGAGCGCCCGGTACAACGACTGGTGTACTATATCAGCGAGGTCCTCACCGAGTCGCGCCAGCGGTACCCGCAATACCAGAAACTGGTGTACGCAGTCTTCAGAGCACAACGGCGATTGCCGCACTACTTCCAGGAGCACCCGATCACGGTCGTCTCCTCAGCACCGTTGCAGGACATCATCCGCAACCGTGAGGCGACCGGGCGAGTCGCCAAGTGGGCCGTCGAAATCGGCGTCCACAACATCAAGTATGAGCCATGAAAAGCGATCAAGTCGCAGGCTCTCGCGGACTTCATCGCCGACTGGGAAGAGGCCCAGCAGCCGGAAAAGCTGCCGTACCTCCACCACTGGAGCCTGCACTTTGACGGCTCCAAGAACGCAGACGGCGCAGGAGCAGGGATCGTGTTGACTTCCCCGAAGGGCGACAAGCTCCGCTACGTCCTCTGCCTCGACTTCACCCCCTGCACCAACAACATGGCCGAGTACAAGGCACTACTCCACGGCATGCGAGCCGCCAAGGAGATGAATGTCAACCGCCTACGTTGCTACGGAGACTCCGACCTCGTCGCTGGGCAAGTAGCTGGCACCTGCGACACCGTCTCTCCCACCATGGCGGCATACCGCCAAGCAGTGGACAAGCTAGGCGGACACTTCGCAGGCTACTCCATCGAGTGGATCGACCGGCGGAAGAACGAGGAGGCCGACGCACTCTCTCGCATCGGGTCGGCTCGACTCGCACCACCCGCCGGCGTCTTCCTCGACACGATCAACAAGTCGTCCGTCTCTCCCCCAAGGGAGATCGACATCGGAGTCCCGCTGCAACCAGAGGCAGCCTTGGTTGCACTCATCGCCGAGCCAGAAGACTTGACTAGGCCGTACATCGCCTACCTGGAGGGAGGCACCTTGCCGGCAGACAAAACAGACGCCCGGATGATAACGCGATGCTGCAAATCCTTCGTCATCATCGACGGCGAGCTCCACAAGCGCAGCGTGACCGGCGTGTTCCAACGCTGCGTCCAACACGTCGAAGGACGCAAGATCCTCCACGACATCCACTCCGGCGACTGCGGCCACCACGCCGGAGCCCGCTCTCTGGTCGCAAAGGCTATGCGACACGGCTTCTACTGGCCCACCGCACACGCCGACGCCGTCGACATTGTCCAGCGGTGCGCCGGGTGCCAGAAGTACGCCAACCAGACACACGTGCCGAGCTCAGCGCTTAAGACCATCCCCATCACCTGGCCATTCGCCGTGTGGGCATGGACATGGTAGGCCCTTTCAAAAAGGCCCCCTCCGGCTTCACCCACCTCCTGGTCGCGGTCGACAAATTCACAAAGTGGGTGGAGGCCAAGCCAGTCCGGAAATGCGACGGGAAGACCGCCACCAAATTCCTACGCGAGCTCATATATCGCTACGGGTTCCCAAACAGCATCATCACGGACAACGGCACCAACTTCGCCAAAGGAGCCATGGCCGAGTTCTGCGAGGAACATCACATCCGACTCGACCTCGCGTCAGTCGCCCACCCGGAGTCCAACGGCCAGGCGGAATGGGCCAACCAGAGCATCCTACACGGCCTGAAGCCGCGGCTCCAAGTACCACTTGAGCACACCGCCGGGTGCTGGGTCGAGGAGTTACCCTCCGTCATTTGGGGTATCCGCACCTCGGTCAACAGGTCGACAGGGTTCACCCCCTTCTTCATGGTGTATGGCGCCGAGGCATTCATGCCCACCAACCTCGAGCACGACTCGCCAAGGGTCGTCCACTACACGGAGGCTGCGAACGAACTCGCACGTCAGGATGGAGTCGATCAACTCGACAAGGCACGCGACCTAGCTCGCTCACGCACTGCCATCTACCAGCAAGGACTCCGCCGCTACCACCAACCGGCGGGTGAAAACTCGCACCTTCCAGGAAGGCGACCTAGTGCTGCGCCTCATCCAGGACAAGAAGGGCATGCACAAGCTCTCCCCCCCATGGGAGGGACCATTCGCCATCGGGCGAGTACTCGGCAACGATGCCTACTACCTCGCCGACATCCGCGGAGACAGAAAACTCGACGTCAAGCGACCATGGAATGGAAACCTCCTACGGAAGTTCTACTCCTAGAACTCCACATATGTATCCTCCAGTCTCTATGAAATAAAACATGTCGGTTACCGCAAATTGTGTCTACTCTCCGTGTCTTGTGCCACTCGCACTCGTAGTAACAGCACCAAGCTAACTGCAGGAGTCAACCTCTGGTACAGCGATCGGCACGGCCAAGTAGTGCGCTACGAGGGCACTGGGTTACCCCAGGACTCGTAACGTCCACGAAAAACGCCTACCCGGAGCCCCATTGGAGTCGCCTAGCTCGACTGGCTTAACGAGCCAAGACAACTACCTTCGCTCCTCACAGCGACCATGATCCTCCGCGTCCTCGACACAGCGACTCGAACGGCCAAGTACCACGCTCGGGGACTGACGACCAGTTCAGCGCGAGCGACTAGGGAAAACGCCAAGTACGAGAGCGTGCCCAGGACTCGCCATGCGACTGACCCAACAGGCCAGGCAGGAGTGATGCGCTCACTCTGACGCGCCCAGTCCTCACCCACCCTAGAGCCGCGACTAGAACCACCAAGTACCATGCTCGGGGACTCGGCTACCCGACCTCGTTCGCGCAAGGGAAAGCGGTGAAGTAAAGAGCACTCATGGGAGTCGCCCTACGACTGGCTTTCCAAGCTCGGGCGAGTCGACCTCAATAACAAAAACGCTCAAAACCGCAAACACATAAACAAACGAGGTAAACCCCATAAAAAGGGCAGACGCGCTCGGGGACTCGTTCAACCCTCAATCTCAAACGCAAGACAATTCACAAAATAACATGATATCCCATTGTAGCAGATCAAAGTTGTTACAAAATACAAGTTGCGCCTAATGGCTGAACTGCTACTAATGCCCCAGGGCACAACGTTTTATTCCGCAGGCTTCGACGTCGACTCGCCGCCACCCTTGCGGTTGCGAATGAAGGGAGTGTACGGGTACATCGTCAGCTCTCCCGCCATCACCGCACGGAAGGGCTGCTCGATCTTGAAGTCCCGGTGCGGCGGCTCGGGGTCGTTGGGCGCGACGATCGTCTCCTGATAAGGAAGGAGATCGCCCATCGACCAGACACGATCGGAGTATACCGCGGCACGGTCCGTCAGCTTCAGCACCTCGGCAATCTCCACCGAGCCCGTCGACGATGGGTAACGACTCGTCACGTCGTCCAGATTGAAATCCTCCGGGAAGTGGGCGAGCCCAAGGCTGAGCGCCGTCGCCGCCCCGCCCCGGAACGCCGACCGCGTCATGAACTCGACGATCGACGGCGCCTTCTCCAAGTATCGCCACACTTCGACGATGTCGCTGGGAATCACTTCCGTGGGCGACTTTTCCTGAAGATACGCCCGAATGCAAGCCGCAGACAAAGTGGCTGAGTCGACCAGAGTGGCCACACACTGCCGCGCGTCGTACGACTACGCCTCCTCCGTGTTGTCGATGATACGACCTGCGGATAGAGGGTGGCAGTGAGTACATCAAAGATCACACAATGCAAATATTACAGGCAGAGGCAGGCACACTTACCAATCAAAGGACGAGAGAGATCCGTGATGAAGCTTTGAAGAGAGGAGTAGTCATCTTGTAGCCCAGCAACAAGGGCGTCAGAGACTTTACGTTCCTCAGCGGCAGCCGTAACAACAGCCTTGGCCCGCCCATTCGCTTAACTCGCCTCCTCCTTCGCTTCCTTAAGCTCGCGCTCAAGGTCGGCGATCCGCTTCTCAGCCGAGCTCAACGCAGATTGAGCCGTCGCCAATTCACTCGCCGGGACAAGGCCCTGGCGGACCTCCTCTGCCTTCACAGCAATCGCCTGGAGTCCCTTATTCGCCTCTTGGACAGCGACAAGTTCCTTCTCCGCGCGACATTTCGCAGCAAGCCGGTCGGCTGATTCACGCTGCAAACCCTGTGCAAAAGTCAAGCAGTTAACAAAAACGAAATCCTAAGTGCCCACCCGCTGAAATTTAGCGACTGGACACTCGGGGACTGGAGATCAAAAATCCTAAGTGCCCACCCGCTGAAATTCAGCGAATGGACACTCGGGGACTGGAGATCAAAAATCCTAAGTGCCCACCCGCTGCAATTCAGCGACTAGACACTCGGGGACTGGAGATCAAAAATACTAAGCGCCCACCCGCTGAAATTCAGCGATTGCGCACTCGGGGACTGGGCGCGAGAAATAAAAAACAAAACACCAAAAGAATCTGACCACTGCAATTCAATGGCCCGATCCTCGGGGACTGGACATACCTGAGTGGCTGCGCCAAGCATGCCATGAAGCTGTAGCGCGTCCACGGATGCGAGAAGAGCCGGAGTATGCCCGCGACGCTGCTCGACCTCCGTCTCGGCGACCCTAGGTACGCGGCTCGATGGCGTGGTACCACTCGCCGTAGCCGCTCTGGCCATGAAGCGGGGGAAGGTCGCGATGGATGCGCCAGCACCAAAAGAGGCCGGCTCGGCCATCCCAGGTGAGGAAGCACCCTCCTTGATCGTCAAGGCCGCCTCCACCACAGGATCACTCGGAGCGATCGTTGTGTCGTCAGACACCGTGACGACATCGTCGCCCTTGGCCTTCTTGGCACTGTCTGTAGGGGCAGCGACCTCATCAGCCTTCCTCTTCTGAGAGGGATCCTCCTCGGCGACGACTGGCGGCACTTTGGCCACGGACGGGTGGCCTATCTTTTTAATTCCAGTCCTAAAAATTGGTTACATGAGTAAAGTGGTCCAAATACAACGAAAAGTAAGGAAGGAGAATAAAACTCACTTGGCGACTGGTATGAACTGCAGTCCCGTGCGGATGCTAGCCGGCTTCTCCAGTTCGGGGTCCAGTTTCTGACTGAGGCCCATCTCCAGAACGTCATGCACCCAAGACACGGACGGCCTCTTCGTTGACGAAGCCGCGATAGGAGCCTCCGAAACAATTTCGGCAGGAGCTCTCCTAGGAGGCAAAGCTGCCGCGGCTGGAGCAGCCCCCGACCCAGAGACTGGGGCGAACGGGGGAGGAATAAAGGCCAGAGGTACCTCACTCAGGACGGCGGTGGCATCCGGTGCTGCCGTCGTCTGTGGCGCTTCATCCCTGGCCAGGCTGGTGGCGTCGGAACTACTCGCCGAACGAGGTGGAGATGCCTGTCTCGCTGGCTTCGTCTTCCTCTTCGGAGGGGCCTTCACTTCCTTCTTCTTCTTCTTCTTTTTCGACGGAGTGGCCTCGCGACGCGAGGTGTGCTCGGGAAGATCGTCGTCGTCATCGTCATGACGTTCAAGACTTCTACTCGCCTCGAGTTCCTGCTGACGCTGCCCGCGAGTTTTGCGAACCAGTGGGGCGACCTCTTCCTCGGACTCGTCGTCATCATCGCTCCTGTCGCTCTCGGCGCCACCCTTGGTGGGAGGCGACTCGCCCCCGTCCTGGACGGACGAGCTCGAGTTCTCGTTGTCCGCGGGCGGAAGCCACCCTTCCACCACTTGAAATAACTGCAGCAAGCATGAAGTAATATCAATATAACCGCGACAGCATCAACTGCGACTGCGAATGGTAGAAAGTGACTTACCGTCGGAGCTGGATGCTTCACGGTGTAGGGGGAGACCCCATCCTTCGTGTCTAGGTACACCGCCTGGGTGACCTTTTTCAACGCCGGGACGTAGTCCTCGAGTTTCCACTCGGCGAGGCAGGATTTCGTCGAGTCTTCCCGGCCCGTGTACTCGTACATGTAATGGTCACGACGGGCCAGGGGAACGAGTCGCCGCCCAAGCCAACAGTTGTACAAATTGATGGTCTGAAGACCCTTCTTCTTCAGGCCGCGGATGGTTTGAAGCATCTCATCCACGACCATCCGCTGGTCTGTTGGGAGCTTGCCGACTTGGAGTTGGCGTGGTTCGGGCCGGTCGGTGGAGTACCTTGGGATCGCCACCTCGCTGTCTGGAGTCGCCTCGGTGACGTAAAACCAGGACTTCTTCCACTCGCTTGCCGCCTTGGCAGGTAGCATCAGGTCGAAGAAGGAGGCTTTCTACTTGAGCTGGAACGTCAGGCCACCCGCCGCCAGCATTGGGCCGCCTGATTCTTCACGACTAATCCTGCCGTGGAACAGATCTTGCCACAGGGGGAAGTAGGGCCTGCAGCCCAGGTAGCACTCGCAGAACGCCACGAAGATGGCGAGCTGCTCGATGTTGTGCGGCCCCAGGTCCGATGGCTGAATCCCGTAGAAGGCGCAGAAGCGCCGGAAGAAGAGAGATGTGGGAAACCCCAACCCCCGCTCCAGGTGGCTGGTGAAGCAGACGAATTCTCCCTCGCGCGGGTCCGGAGTCACCTATCCGGCCACGGGGATGCGCCACCTGCCGGCGCGCACGATCCTGGCTTCCTCGAAAGACGCCAGTAGCACTCTCGTGCATTTGGATCTGCCCCATGGTTCGGCGGAGGGGGCCATTGGCGGAAAGATTCGTGGAGGTCGGAGGATTTTGGATCGGTTGGATCGCGATGCGGAGGAAAACGGAGATGCGCGAAATCGGAGGAAATGACGAGAGGGTGGTTCTCCGATCGCCTACCATTTCCTTTATATAGCAGTTCTTACCCGCCAAATCAGGAAGCCGTTACCACGCGGTGATTACGCCAAAAGTTACCGTTGGATTACTCCAACAGCTAGTTTTGAATGCGTCTGACGGTCCAACTTCATCCATTCGACTCGCCGACCTTATCACTATAACAGTGACTAAATATTTCGCCGACCCGTTCGCCGAGCTGCGACCATAATGACTAGTTTTTTCCTTTAATCAGGAGCCCGCCACCGATTTGACTGGGTGTCCGCATTGGACCCGTATGCTCCGACTGCCAGCAACCACCTGCGCCCAATCGACGACGGCCTCGGGGACTACTGATGGGGATATGCCTACCAGGGTATACACAACAGGACGTTTCCGACTAGGCCAGGAACTGGCGAGTGGGCCTGCAGGACGGCGACTGGATCAAGACCTAGCGTGGATCCAAGCGACTGGAAGCTGAAGGCCCAGGAGAGTAGATAGGCCCAGTCGGATTAGATTAAACGAGTACCGAAACCTTAACTGATTCGGTTGAGATATGTAAACCCTAGGGGGGGGTGAGTCTATATAAACCTCCCTACAGGGCGTGTAGAGGATACGTTCCACCATCCACCCAAGCGACTCGCCGCCTAGCCGTCGAGCTCGCCCCATTGTACCTTCATCATAATACAATCTAGCAGGAGTAGGTCTTTACCCTCCGGGGGGGCGAACCTAGGTAAAACCCTGTGTCTCCGCCCTCATCTCGCACCGCAGATGGCTGGCCGCCCTTGCCCTTCGTTCTACTACTCGCTGCCGATTGCAGCGTCTGCCGTGGTCATTCCCACGACACGCAAGATATAGAACTGACCCACATGTCATTGTGCTATTGAGTTATCCTCTCATCCCATCTGCCCCACCCACCCCACCGGCCCACTTCCTAATAACCCCACCCACCCCAATTCCCTTCCCGAGTCAAGATCCCATCGTGAGTTCATGGTCAAACCATGGTCCTCCTCTTGTATCCCCAACGCCTAACCCAATCCTGCTCCCATGTGTCACCTCCCTTCTCCCATGCGCTGCCGCCTCCCATGCTCCCGCTCCCATGCGCCGCCTCCCTTGCTCCCATGCGCCGCCACCGCCCATGCTCCCTTGCTACGCCGCCACCGCCCATGATCCCTTGTCGAGCGGCCGAGACTTCGCGCCGTCGATGCGCTGCAGGGAGGTCAAGGACGAGGACCAGAGCCCCAGGCCGAAGCTGCCGCGGGTACCCATCGGGTCCCGGGTACCCGGCGGGTGGCGGGTCTGGAGAAATTTGGACCCGAGGACGGGTCGCGGGGCGGGTTGTGGGGGCGGGCAGGAGGGTCGGGTGCGGGTATGGAGGGGCCAAACCCGGCCCCGAACCGGGTGCCATCCGGAGCTAGGACCCTCCCAAGACGCGGGCCAGCACGCTGCTCAGGTACTCACGCGCGTCCATCAACGATCAGGATGCATCGGTATCGTTCAAGAAAAAAAAAGGAACAAAAGCATCTCTACGTGCACAGCTTCATCAACAACTCCAATGCTGCGAACGATTGCATCGAGCCAGACTACAGCGACCCGAATATCTACATCAAGTTGTATGACTACGCCAGACTATAAGCCAAGATCTTTATCGAGCATATCCACGGAGAAGCGACATCGACATCAAGAACACGCCAGGCCGGTGTGAAACACTACTACGCCGACTTCTCCGATATCAAGGCTTCGACACCATCGCCACCACAAGGGACGCCTTCGAGCAACGATCATCGCCGACACGCCTACTCCATCATCGCCACACATCATCGCCAAGGTCCACATCAACGTGGTCTTCATCAACATCTTCGTGGACACATCGCCGCCGCCGATATACCGTCCACATGATAGACATACAACTACGACGCCCTCTGACAGTACACATACTGCAAGGCACGACGACATAGCCGCATCCACGACCCTGACGACGGCATCGACCGCGTCCATGACCCCGATGACTACAACAACAAACCGACATCATAATTGTGACACCCCTACGATTGCGCATATGGTTCTGGCAAAACCGTGTGTGCTTGGTGGGTTCCTCCGATCCTGGCAAAACCGGTGGTCTTACTTATGACCGGGTCCAAGAGACGCCCCAGACGGTACCTCTATAAGGTGCAAAACGTCCACAACTGCAGCTTCGTCAACAACAACAAAAACGCACAATTTTTCGCCTTTGGAAATGGCGGCCACACAACATACGACGACTACGACATCGACCACACCCACCTCGACCACGGTACATAACGATCGGCTACCTCGACATCAAGAACAATGTCTACAGCAACTCAAGAACTCCAGTCAACAGCGTCCGCGTCGTCACTTGCGTCCACGCTAGTCCCGCTGTGACTGCGGGAGGAAAGAGAGGCACTAGAAGGGGACGCAGTCACCACCCCTAGGTGCCATCCATGATCATGTTCACGTAGGTGATGATGACAAGGAGGTGAAGACGACAGAAGCACAAGACTTCAAATACAGTCGCAAAGCGTTCGCTTCACTCCCGCTTCGACTGAGGGGGGATATTAGAGTACATATACGTATAGGCCAGAGATAGACTAGGACTCTACAACTTATACTCCAAGTCTCCTCCTACCCCGTGTAACTCTATATAAACCCCCCAAAGTGTCAGATCAATATAACACAATATTCTAGGGTTTCAATATTTTCCACACCTTGTGGTTACCATCCCTTCCGCAACCCATCGTGCTATCAAGGTTGACAGCCTGACCTCGAATCCTTTAGGGAAGATAGCGAGGTACAACAAGCAGGACCTGTACTCTTTAGGTAGATCCTTATAGGAGAAGTTGAACATCTTACTAGCAATGCTGCCCGGTGATTTTTGTGTGGATCGCAATGTGTCGAGCAACTTACTCAGCTCTTCATGGCCCCTCTTCGGTTTGGCATGCAATGCATGAGCGAAGATCTTCATGGGGAACTCGTCTGACTCACACTCGTAAAAGATGTCGCGAACAAGAGTCAGGCGGCTATCTTCTTCGCTCATGTGCTGTTTTATACTCTGGAGCACAATCTCGAGGAAGCGGGCAACACGAGGATAGTCTATAACATCCAACCGTGGGTAGCAAAAATCTTCCTAGTGCTGATGCTGAATGGTCTTTGTGGCCACAATCATAGCACCGGCGATGGAGGTGCAACCCAACCAAATAGATCCTTTTAAGATACCTACAAGTATTGTTAATCGTGTTATGGATAATTATTATTTTGGGGATGAAACTGTACATCCTGGTGATCATTTGCTTTTTATCCATGAATTATGCGGGTTGTTTAAGTGTGCAGGTATCACAACTGAACAGGTGAAGAAGAAGTTACCCTCCATATCCTTGAAAGGGAGAGCTGAAGAATGGTATAAGCTGCTGAAGAATGGACAATCCATGGAATGGGAGGAGATGACATCTCTCTTTTACTCTAAATTTTATCCCAAAGACCAGGGAGGACTCGGTATTCATGACCTTGAGGTTAAGAATACAAATCTTCTTGGTAAATGGATCTTCAAATTACTTTCTGAAGATTGGGTTTGGAAAAAAAATCTTAAAATAAAAATTTGTCGGCTCAAAAACATTGGCCCATTCTCTTTGAAAACCAATTTTGAGTCATACATGTTATTCGGCAATGGCAAAAGCATGTGGGATGCACTTGATAGAAAATTTAGAGTCTCTGACACTGGTAGTGAATTGTATGTCATGGAACAATTCTATGATTATAAGATGGTTGGTGGCCGCTCTGTGGTTGAGTAGGCTCACGAGATATAGTCACTTTCCAAGGAACTCGAGCACTTCACTTATGTGTTACTGGAAAAGTTTGTTGTCGGAGGCATAATTGCCAAACTTCCTCCATCATAAAGAATTTTTTCTACTTCTCTTAAAACACAAAAGACAAGAGTTTTCCATCACGGATCTCATTGGGACTTTTGATATGGAAGAGAAGGCGAGAGAAAAAGACACACGTGCTCGAGGTCTTGATAGAGGTTCTAGTTTTCCATCGAGGCGAGAGCAAAAGACTCTAAATTGGTATATAAGAAAAACTTTTAGTCCCACAAGTTAAAAAAACAAGAACAATTTTGATGGCAAAAGAAAGCTTGATGGGAAGAAGGCATCATAGTCTACCAACTTTAAAAGGAATACTAATAAGAAGAGAGGGTGCTTTTCATGTGTGTGATGATCCAGATCACTGGACACATAGTTGCCCAAACCATTTTGACAAGCGCCAACATGAGAAGAGCGGCAAGACCGCTAACGTTGGCATGGGTGATACTGTGAGATGTCCCTAATTTTGTGGGGGCCCTGATCCATCACTCACCTCGCTCACCCTCGTGGATGGCCTTGCCTACACGAGATCCCTTCATCCTCGTTAGAGTTCTCGGAGTATCCTAGAACCACCTGCTGGTCCACCCCAAGTCTCTCCTAAAGAAGCACAACCCATCCAATGAATCAAAAGAATATAAAAAATGTAATCGGTGATGGGTGAATTTCGGCATGGACCTTACATGGTCCTTAATCGACGATTCCTGCTCATGCCTACCTCTACGATCAAGGACCTGAAGGCCTAAGTTTAGAAGGTCTTAGCCAACCTTATCTCAATTGACCTCACCTGTGGGGCTGCAAGATGGAGACCCCGAATACCAGACGTGCATCCAAGGGATATTAGAGATCAAGATCACGTGCAAGACAAAATGAAGACCTAACGTGTCTAAGGAAGACTCCACCACCATTAACACCTATAAGTACTGGAGAACATTTACCTCAGAAAGACACACTATAATTACTCGGGTCTTTACCATTATCCATAGTTATAGATCTCATCTCTCGTTAGGTGTTATTATAAATCCACCAAGATCTCTTGTAGACATAGTGTACCATCTCCCGATCCTCTTATGAATAAAGTCCGAGGGAATCCTCCCCATTACACATATACCTTCGTCTTTGTCTTTGAGAGATCCAAAACCTCCTGGTCCGAGCCGATTGCCAAAAAATATACGCTCTTCCGTTCTTTGGAAATGAGACTGCAGAGGGATCATGAAAACTATCCTTCATCACTTGAGGCGCCATCTAGGGGAGCCCGCATCATACAGACCGGATCTACAAAAGTCCTCCCTCCGACATCTCTAAGTGAATCTTAAACATTGAATGAGTTGAGTAAAAACATCGACAGCAAAAGAACCGCTACCATCTTGTTCATCGTTATCGAGGAAGAACCTACACATCATGCAGAGGGACATAAAAAACAAACTAGCTGAATTCTCTTGGTCACCACCTTTGACGACCAGTTCCCCATTACACATGTCACCGACTCAGGTTGCACATTACGACTAGAAATGTTGTATAGACACCGGCGACCTAATCGAGACCTCCCTTTAGAAACGAGATCTCTTCATCCTTTCGGAGTTTTCGAGGTATCCTATAGGTATCCTATAGTCGCCCGCTAGTCCACCGCAAGGTCTTTACTAAAGACGTGGAGCCCATCTAGTGAATCAGAAAAATATAAAATACCAAAAATAAGGGGGAAAAAACATCTCTCTTCGTATGCTCTACAAACTGGCACAACTTTACAAAGAAAATGCTCTAAGAAAAACTTTACCATGAAAATGAACGGGTGGCTATATTAAATGGAGAGAAAAAGGCATTAATTGTTAGTAGGATCTACGACGTGGGAGTAGCAAAAACCAAGCGTCCCAAGACTTTCATTTCCCATGAGGCTGGTCCTAGTGGTAGTATCATACTATTAGTATCATGCATATGATACTAATATATGATACTATGTTTCTAGTGCATTGTATCATATAGTAGTATCATAATAGTTGTATATTTATTGTTTTGTAGAATCTCTATGTAAAATGTGTGTATAAGATTTACTTGTCATTATGATTTCTAGTTTTACGTGCTATGATACGGTATCTACCTATGATACACTAATCACCTCTCTCTTCATTAATTATAGCGTCACATTAAATTTTTACCAAGTTAGCATGCATGATACACCTTATGATACTAACACTAGGACCAGCCTGAGCTAGCTCAATGGCCACCAAGCCCGTTGATCTTCCAAAGCACTTCGACTCCCACGCACCAATTAATTGCGTACAGTCGTATGCGGCCCCTCCGCCTTCACACTCCCCTACTTAACTCCTTGGTCTACCCACGTTCTTTCCCCTACCACTACTCGATCGTACCAAAAGCAAGAAAAAAACTCCAGATCTCCCCATCCAGTCGGCTATGGCGGACTGGTCCTCCCTCCCATCTGAGCTCGTCCGCCGCATTGCCGACTGCCTCCTCTCCACCAACGACCTTGATTGCTACATGGACTTCCGCGCCGTCTGCCAACCATGGCGCTCCGCCACCGACGACCCCAAGGATTCCTCTGAGCTCCGCTTCCGTCCACGGTGGTGGATAGTCATCGACGAGGTCTTCGAGAGCGAGTCTCACCTGCTGGTGAACACCATCAGCGGCCGTGTGGTGCGAAAGGACATGCCGATGCTCCTCCGCAGGTTCTACGTCGTGGGCACTACCCACGGTGGCTTCTTTGTCCTCGCAAACAAGGAGCCCCCTCACGCTGCGCGCATCCTCAACCCTTTCACGGGCCACATGATCCTCTTCATTGCGTCCGTGCCTACCAACATAGACATTTCTGCTGCCGCTCTGCTCGGAGATCCTTTCCCCAACCTCGTCTTGCTCTGTGACGGATTTCACGAGCGGTACACTGCTGCTGCTGACAGTGAGGTCTTCAACGCGGATAGCGACGGGTATTGTTACCGTTTGACGTGGCTGCTCGTGGCCGGCGGTGTGTGCCCCAACGGCCAGGAGAGATTTGCCGCACCGACTCCGGCTGCTTTGCCTAAGAAGATATTCGATGTCATGAAGTTGTTCGACATCAGTCCTGTCAATTGGGTAGGCGATTATGTTGGGCAGGGACATGGTAACAGCTGTTTCCTAGTGAAATCTCCTAGCGCACTCTTGGTTGTCGTCATGCTACAGCATCACTTCAAGGTTTTCAATGTAACCACCTCCGGCGAAGATCATCCCGAGCCCGTGAAGACCATAGCCAGCCATGCCATCTTCGTCGGTTACCGCAGGTGCGTGTGTGTCACCGCTGATAATTTCCCATCGGTCGTCGCGAATTGCATCTACTATGTGAAGCCCGGGAATTCGTCGCAGATGATTTACAAGTATGACCTCGATGACGAGAAAGAAGACTTAGTCTCTGAAGCCATTGATTCTTTGAATCCGGCAGCGCGGTCCTCTTTTGCCAACTGTCCTTTCACCATCCTTCAGCTCTTATCCTCGCCATCGAGGTCCTCTTTTGCCAACTGTCCTTTCACCATCGTTCAGCTCTTATCCTCCTACACTATCAACGCCCGGGTCTCTCAGCTTCCTAAGGAAAAATGGGAGTTTCCTGATTGGTTCTTTTCCATGGACGAGGCAATTCTGGATGGGTCTTTTGATATTTCTGACAAACTGTCTTTTTTCCGTGAACATTAGAATTGTCTTGTTCTCTGTGATGATTAGGGGGAGAAATCATATGTCCGGTCGTCCTAGTAAATTTGCTCCTGCTTGTGCGAAGTTGGGAACTACTACTTTTTTTTTTTGAAATGTGGTGTTGTGTACACTACAGGAAAGACTTAAGGTGCCGACGGCCGGCCGGCTACGCCAACGGCCAAATGTTGGGGCCATCGGCGTAGCAACCTTCCTGGCCAGCTGACCAGCCTGACCGTCGGCGTAGGTGACGGTGCCGACGGTAGCCGTCGGCGTAGCGTGGCCGTCGGCATAGTACAGAGGGCTGTGCCGACGGTGGCCCTCGGCATAGGTATAGCTCTCGGCGTAGCCTCAGTTTAGACACGGCGATGGAAACAGCGTTAGGCAGACAGGCTGTGCCGACGGCCAACTCTTTGAAAAAATTTATTTGGTCTGTGCCGTCGGCGTAGGCCTTCAGATTTTTTTCTTTTTATCTCATTATTTTTTGAAAAATCATAACTAAATCATTTTAATTTAGAAAAATACAAATAATATATCAAAATTTGCAGAAAAATAAGAACTATCTATCTACACTCAAATATTACACATTTATAAAAAAAATAAGTGAAACATAAAACATTATATATAGTTTAAAACGGGTATTATAAATTCAAAAATGATCCAAACAACGTGAAACCTTCGTGTGGTGTCATATTATGTGACATAGTTAGAAGGAAAAATATCAAACTTGGTATATTGATTATGTCTCAAAAAACCTTCACAAAATGACATATCTCGTTCAAGGTTTTTTGGCTTTCGGGTCAAATGACCAATGTTATGGCTAGAATGAAGGCATGGTTTGTGATAATGTGTCCATATTATGCATAAGTATGCATCATGGGATGGCGAACAATGTTTCAGGAGAAAGTTTTCCTTTTTGTCGCACCAAAAAGCCGTTTTCCATTTAACGAGTGCAAAAAACGGACAGTTTTGTGAAGCAACTACCAAATGGCTAATTCAAAATACTACCGTCACATTTTTCAAAAATACTAGACCACCTTACATGGATAATTCCATAACACGGGGATTTTAAACATTTCCGTCTATCCCTGGTGAAAAAGACAAATTTCTACCGAATCGGTAGGAAGTGGGTCAGATATGAACTATAGGTACATGATCGGATGCTCATGATTTTTTACAAAAATCATTTTTAGGTTCAAAATATGTTGTTTCATCATAGATCCATTTCAAGTTTAGCGAGTCTCAGCTCCGAGCTAAGAATCTTCATATCCGCCCTTCGATAAAGTTTAACGATAGTTTAAAACGGGCATCATAAATTCAAAAACGATCCAAACAACCTTCGCGTGGTGTCATATTATGTGACATAGTTAGAAGGAAAAATATTAAACTTGGTATATTAATTATGTCTCAAAAAAATCTTCACAAAATGACCTATCTCGTTTGAGGTTTCTTGACTTTCGGGTCAAATGACCAATGTTATGGCTAGAATGAAGGCATAGTTTGTGATAATGTGTCCATATTATGTATAAGTATGCATCATGGGATGGCGAACAATATTTCAGGAGAAAGTTTTCCTTTTCGTCGCACCAAAAAGCCGTTTTGCATTTACCGAGTGCAAAAAACGGACGATTTTGTGAAGCAACTACCAAATGGCTAATTCAAAATACTACCGTCACATTTTTCAAAAATACTAGACCACCTTACATGGATAATTTCATAACACGGGGATCTTAAACATTTCCGTCTATCCCTGGTGAAAAGACAAATTCCTGCCGAATCGGTAGGAAGTGGGTCAGATATGAACTACAGGTACATGATCGGATGCTCATGATTTTTTACAAAAATAATTTTTAGGTTCAAAATATGTTGTTTCATCATAGATCCACTTCAAGTTTAGCGAGTCTCAGCCCCGAGCTAAGAATCTTCATGTCCGCCCTTCGATAAAGTTTAACGATAGTTTAAAACGGGCATCATAAATTCAAAAACGATCCAAACAACGTGAAACCTTCGCGTGGTGTCATATTATGTGACATAGTTAGAAGGAAAAATATCAAACTTGGTATATTGATTATGTCTAAAAAAACCTTCACAAAATGACCTATCTCGTTCGAGGTTTCTTGACTTTCGGGTCAAATGACCAATGTTATGGCTAGAATGAAGGCATAGTTTGTGATAATGTGTCCATATTATGCATAAGTATGCATCATGGGATGGCGAACAATGTTTTGGGAGAAAGTTTTCCTTTTCGTCGCACCAAAAAACCGTTTTCCATTTACCGAGTGCAAAAAACGGACGATTTTGTGAAGCAACTACCAAATGGCTAATTAAAATACTATCGTCACATTTTTCAAAAATACTAGACCACCTTACATGGATAATTTCATAACACGGGGATCTTAAACATTTCCGTCTATCCATGGTGAAAAAGACAAATTCTTGCCGAATCGGTAGGAAGTGTGTCAGATATGAACTACAGGTACATGATCGGATGCTCATGATTTTTTACAAAAATCATTTTTAGGTTCAAAATATATTGTTTCATCATAGATCCACTTCAAGTTTAGCGAGTCTCAGCCCCGAACTAAGAATCTTCATATCCGCCCTTCGATAAAGTTTAACGATAGTTTAAAACGGGCATCATAAATTCAAAAACGATCCAAACAACGTGAAACCTTCGCGTGGTGTCATATTATGTGACATAGTTAGAAGGAAAAATATCAAACTTGGTATATTGATTATGTCTAAAAAAACCTTCACAAAATGACCTATCTCGTTCGAGGTTTCTTGACTTTCGGGTCAAATGACTAATGTTATGGCTAGAATGAAGGCATAGTTTGTGATAATGTGTCCATATTATGCATAAGTATGCATCATGGTTTGGCGAACAATGTTTCGGGAGAAAGTTTTCCTTTTCGTCGCACCAAAAAAACGTTTTCCATTTACCGAGTGCAAAAAACGGACGATTTTGTGAAGCAACTACCAAATGGCTAATTCAAAATACTACCGTCACATGTTTCAAAAATACTAGACCACCTTATATGGATAATTTCATAACATGGGGATCTTTAACATTTCTGTCTATCCCTGGTGAAAAAGATAAATTCCTGCCGAATCGGTAGGAAGTGGGTCAGATATGAACTACAGGTACATGATCGAATGCTCATGATTTTTTACAAAAATCATTTTTAGGTTCAAAATATGTTGTTTCATCATAGATCCACTTCAAGTTTAGCGAGTCTCAGCCCCGAGCTAAGAATCTTTATGCGTGTCGTTTTAAACGGGCAAATGAAATTATGATAAGAATCACGGCATAGTTTGTGATAAGTTGATCTTGATATCATATTTGGATTCCTCTCATTTTTCTAATCAATTTAGACATATTATTTTTCGAATTCTGATTTACAGATTTAAAGATATTAATTATTCCATATTAAATAAAAAATACAAATAAAAATAAAATCATTATATTTTTATTTGAATTCAATAATATTTTTACTTATTCATTGTTGTTTACTTAAATAATTGCTTGTAATTTCAAAAAATACAACCATGTGACATGATGATATAAGAGTTAATAGAAATGATATATAGTATTGACAACAATGAGTAAATTGCTTTGCGGGAAGAGATTCTGAAGGAACGAGGAAGTTAAGGTGCTAGAGCTGGAGTAATGCTAGGATGGGTGACCGAACGAGAACTTTGACTAAGACTGCAATTTAATCAATTATTAACTATAAAAAGTGTTAAAATGATTAAAGCTGAAGATTAAGGAGTCAAATAATTCAAAGATAAAAAAAATAAAAAAAATATTTTAGGCTATGCCGACGGCCAGCTCCATTCCTGTGCCGACGGCTTGGCCGTCGGCGTAGCTCCAGGCTGAACCGTTAGTCAAGACGGCCGTTGACTGACACGCGGGACCCACTGAAAGACGCTATGCCGAGAGGGAGGGCTGTGCCAACGGCCACGTAGCTGTGCCGACGAGGACGTATGCCGAGGGGCTACGCCGACGGCCACTGTCGGCACAGCCTGTGCCGACGGCAGCCGGCCGTCGGCGTAGCAAAATTTTCCTGTAGTGGTAACTACACCATGAAGTTGTGCGAAGTTGGGAACTACTACTAGTATGTATTGTGGTGTTGTGTAACTACACCATGTTATGAATCTACCGCTTCATGTTCTCTTGTAATGTTCATTACCGTCTTGAGTAATGGAATCTGATGCTTGTGCACTTGAAACTATATGTAGGCTCCATTTACATTGAACTGAAGCTGTGGTTTACAAATCTTTCATCTCTGAGGAGTACTACTTTTTGTGCTAAAATAGCCAAGCAAAGGCAAGAATTGATGCTGAAAAAACCAGTTTACTAAAATAAAACAAGGTAAAAGAAAAGAAAGGAAAGGAAAGAAAAAAACCCAGGGGGCGTCATTGAAATAGAACTTGTTTGTCGCACATGTCCAAAAACATACCACGAAATCTATGACATGAACTTATCCACTAGTCTGGTGACATGGGAGCTGACAGTGTGTGCTCCACTCCGAGACAACACATTCAAGAAAAATCATCGCTCACATGCTAAGGGTTATCACGTTTGAAACAGATACAGCGACACGTTTGAAACAGATACTAAGAACAAAACCTTCAACAACACAGCGACCCGTCAACATCGACATTTTCGGTTAAAAAATGCCAATTAAAGCCAGAAAGGAAGATAATTATATTGGAGAAAAAATTTGGTTAAGAAATGCCAATTAAAGCCAGAAGGGAAGATAATTATATTGAAGAACGATATCAAGCAAAACCAAATATTGATGCTCAAAAAATTGTATCAATGACAAGAAAAGGAGAACCCAAGGTCATTGACATAAAATATATCACGATGTTTTCTCTAAAAACCTACAACAAAATCTATGATCGTGAACCAATCAATATTTGGGAAATATGGGAGCTGACAATGTGTGACGGGCTTCGAGGCAACACATTCAAGAAAAAACGTCTCTCACATGCTAAAGTTCGTAAGATAAAGGGTTATCACCTTTTGACAAAACCTTTAAAAATGAAACGACGTGTTAACATCAATGTTGTCGGTTCAAGCAATAAAACTTGGATCGCCAGGGTTTCACCTTGAGAGAATACGACCACGCAGGTCTATTGAGCATTTTTTTCCATAGTTTTAAGTTCAAGCAATTCATATAAAACTTTTGACAAAACTGAGAGACTAGATCCTAGATCTAATAAAGTATGATGGGTCTCTTTGCCAATAGTGATTAATATCTTGGGGAGCCAAGCATTCCCAAGTTTTGGTGGTATCATAGCTTTATTATTGCATCTTTCTATCTTTTCTTTTATGACATAGTTTGCAATATATGAGTCAAACCGGTATCAGTGCTTTCTGAAACGAACGAACTCTGAACCGGTGGCTTTTTGAAACCCTAACATAAAGTGGTTGCTTTTTGAAACCCTAGCCTGTAATGTGGTGGTTATTTGTAATTTTCTCTGTTTCATGTGATTGATTGATGGGTGAAATGCAACATCATAGACTCTTGACTCTGACCACACACACAACGCGAGCACAGACACACACACCACTCCGTGGCATTTATTCGAAAATCAAAAATTTATAGAACGGCATACAATTTTCCGCTATATATATCAATAGTGAATCGACAACTAAATTTTTATTCATGCTCGCTGTACTTTCGTTCCATACATAGTTGAAGCATCATAATCGTCGTCCAGGAGCCTAAGGATGATGCTTCTATGGCGGAGAAGTACTGTAACCACCACCAGGATAATCACCATAAGGAGGGTTGGTTGTGTATGAATCACCTGCATGCAGTCAAGCAGTGTATATATATACCTCGTCAGATCGACCTGCCAGTTTAATTCTAACAGGAACTGGGAGATCCTCCAACGGTTCCTCCCTTTTTTCTCAAACCGGATGGCAGATTATCAATGAATTGCCAATGGAAAGAATGAGAGAGTTGCTGATATATACCGTAAATTTCAGCAAGGGCCCTGGCGGCGAGCACGTCCTGCGCGGCGAAGGCGAGCGAGGCCAGGATCACGCACAGGAACACGGTACACGGCCATGGTTTTGAAGAAAGCCATGGTGGTTAACTGGGTTGGAGGCGTACGTGTGTGTACTCCTGTCGTTGCAAATAACGCACTGGCATGCTCCATTTATATATGCGTGCTGGACTGCTGGTCTATGCCCGTGCGTAGACTGGTCACACCGAAACGCTAACTAGAAAAGTATTGGTTGTTGAATTTGTCCATTTAATATATACGCCAAACTGTGCAAGCTCTGGTAGCTAGCCAATATTCCAGCAAAGGTCGTCCAAAAGTCAGTCATCGCTTCCACCACTCCTATCATTGTTGTTGACCACTGGGAGTAGGCAGGCTATGCAGTAACCAGTTGTGCAACCATTTTCTATCTAGCTTGTACCATTGTCAATTATATAATGTTTTGGCAAACTAAATTAGTTTACTATATTATGGAAAAGAGGGAGTACATAATATACCATGGTAGAAGTCGTTACATCTGCCTTTCCATTCGTAAAGCTCTGGACGGCCGATGAGATTCAAGATGCCAGAGAAAAGCCTAAAACGTGGGAGTAGCGTTTGAAGATGCAGCAGCCCCAAACTCGGGGCAATCAAGTGCCTCTTCGTCAAGTGTGTCGCCTTGAAGGTGGCTATTTCTTCCGAAGTTCGCAAGGAGTTCCTATGTTCATCCTGCACGACAACGCTGTCCGATGGTGGGTGACTGTCCTGCACAACGAGGCAAGCCATTGAATATCCAGGGATTTTGTCCAAACAGCTGATTGTCAAGTTGGAGAAATGCAAGTCACTTATTTCCGGACAAAGGGAGTATAAAGCTACAGAGGTCAACGACTTTCTTCACTAAGCTGCTCATCACTTGGAGAAACACTGCACTGCATAAGCAAAGCTAAAAAATTCTAAAGATTGATGATACCTTCTCAATGGATAGGAAAAGTGCAAGTCCCTAACAATAAAGCAAGATAGGCCTCGCTAATATATTTAAAAGCAATCCTACCGATCTAGGGAAATATTGCTCACAACACAAAAGCTCAACCTCTTTACCAGAAGGTTGACATTCCCCTTCTCATTCCCGTTACCAATCTGTGTAGAGGCTATAGCAGGCACGAGCTCATCTAGAACTGCTGAAAGCAGGGGTATAGCCAGAAACTGCACTTAAACCTACAATACCATGTACAAACAAATAACAGACCAGCGCAGGCATGTACGTATGCAACCATATGTGATAAAATTCACTGTGAAAACATACCATCTGGTCACTTCAAGCTATCAAAAGCACGTACTTAGCTCTTTAAGCCTCAAGGACATAGGTGGGATAGGATATTGGGAAACAACGAGTAGATCAGTACAGGAAAGATGATTTCTAACGGATACTAGATGACCATATTGCAACTAAACAGAGCCAAAAAGCACCCTTTCAACAGATCAAATTAGTGATCAATTGTCTGGCTTGCATCACAACCTCACCAGCATCTCTAATCCTTTGCCTCGTCTGCAGCATTTGCATCAGCACTACTCTGGCCATGGTGACTCTGCGCTTGAGCTTGCAGCACAGCCTTGTACCAGCATCTCTAGCTCAGGCCCTTTTTCAACACCTACCCAATATCTCAAAATTTAGTGTATTCAAATTGTCAAAATACAAGAGCTTGTCAGCAAAGAGGAACAAAGGGTAGGTCTTAGTATCAGGCATCACTCCGTATGTTGCTTACATGAAAAGTACAGGACTAACAGCTAAGATGAAATACTGTAGCTTGAATCTAACCACATACGATACATGGACTAAGGCATGTTAACATCGAGAGATGAATCCTCAAAAAAAACATGAAGGGCAAAAAAATCAGGGGTCGCAGTAGCAACAATCAACAAACTATATTGTCTGTCTCCGTCATTTAAACCGTCTAAAGTGGCTAAGTCCAGATCAGACAACTAGGCAAATTTCATTTGTTGTAGGATCAGCCTTGGGTTGGTGATTTATTCTTCTTGCGGGTTGTCTGGGAGGGTAGTTTCATGAGTATTGCTCAAAATGAGTCAGTTGACTCCATTTAAAAAGTATAAGGGGCCATTCCCAACAATAATCAAAGGCGTATAATATCAAACAATGTCTTAACCGTTTCTTGTTAATCTTTGCTCTTTTTTACAGTACAACTTTTCCAGTTGGCACACTAAAGATGAAATTAAGCTCAAAGTGTTCGAGCTGACATAAGAAATAGCGAGAAGATTGCTAAGGAGAATGCAGAGACAAGAACAGAAGCGCAACCCAAGCAAGGCTCTTCTGGATGGAATGAAAAAGAAAGTAACGTGTGATAACAAATATGCTGGTAGAACAGAAAGGTAAGAAGATTGTATCTTTTACCAAGTATATTAAGTACTAATGGAGCAGATTAAATGGAAACTTCATCCATTTTGAGTGATCTTCTAATCGGTAAAGGGTCATATGGAACATATTACAAGACTGAGAAATCTTAGGGAAAATATACCTAGGGAAAATATTAATAAATGACTGAGAAATCGGCTAGCTGCTCACTATACCTAGGGAAAATATTAATAGAAAAACTGAGAAATCTTGAGATTCTCCCAAGTTAACACGACCCACAAATAAATGACTCATATCTAATACTATGCCTTAAATGGTAAGGGGCCATAAATGACTATATTGTTACCTAAATGATAAATTATATAGTATTACCAGTAAAACAGTGATAAGTAAGAAAAACTATAATGATGGTATTGTACCACTTTTTCGTTGCAATGCTGGCTGAGAACAGTGAATTTCCTAAATATGTGCTTCCTCCTTTTCTATTTTTTTTCTACTTGGCTTCTGTATGGCATTGATTTAATCATCCATGAGTGTGTTGTCCTGATACATGATGTCTTTGCTAGTTCTATAAGAGGTACATTTATCTTGTGCCTTTTTACTATCAGGTTTCTGTTGTTGGGGAGGAAGTGCCTAGAAGGCGTGGTTATCCTGATTATATGTATACTGAGCTGGCAAACTAACTATGAGTGTGCTGGTCACATAAAAGGAGAGGCGGATCAATTGGGTAGATATCTATTTTTTCTATATCACTTTGCAACCTTCATTTACAACTATCGAAGAGGCGTGGTTTGTTATATTTGGTCTTTACGGATTTCAGTGGAGGTTGAATTCGAAATCATGTAAACTATAACTCTTTGTTGTGAATACGCTCACTTGTAGGCCAGTAAATATGGGATCCTTATGACAGTAACAAAGTAAGAAATACCAAAACAGACCAGGATGCATGACCCCAATATTTTGAGAAATATTTTGGCGGGCTGAAAAAAATTGCCACATTCACATGAAACATATGAGAGTGGAAAAAATATGGAAAGATGAACATGGAAATGTAATTCAAGTGCATGCAGGTATCAACTCATGTATCGCACAAATACCAGGCTAGCCACGATTTTGTATATGCCAGATTATGGACAACCAACAGCAAGAAAGCATAAGCTAATTTCATGTACCACACATACAGGCTAATTAACACCATGCAAGCATCAGCAAAGTTGTATGTCACATACAGGCTAGTCATGATTTTGTATATAGGACTAGGGACAGCAACCAAAGCATCAGCAAATCTCGGTCTCGGATTCTCAACAAACTTGCAGCAGGCATACTTGCAACATGAGTTCCATCTCATCTATCACGGGAACACCTATCAACAGAGTAATGGAGATTCTAACAGGAAAACAAGTCTCGGGAGTGTGATCTATATGACGACAAGTTTCTTCCAACCAGACACATGTAGGAATAATAATCCCGATAGGACACGGAACGGTGTCGTGTGCGTGTGTGTGTTTCGAATAGGACTAGTAGTCCAACACCTATTCGTATTGACGTTGCATCGTCTTGCCGGGTATATATACACCCATGTAGTAGCCTTGTAAGACAACCGTGAGATTCAATACAAACAACAGGACCGAGAGAGCCCTGTAGCCATCACATTGTTTTTCCCCGTACGTACTCGTGTGAGTTGAGAGATCTAGTTCTTTTGATCACGCTAGATAGCTAGCTTGCTGATCGTTGTTAGCTGGTTCTTATACGTGCGCGCAACTCACCGGAATACTTTGTCGTCGTCACGCCGGACTGCACTCGGCATTTGGGGCTGGGCCAACAATTGGTATCAGAGCCTCGCAGAGGATCTCCTATTAACCGGAGGTCATGACGGGCAAGGAGCAAGGCGAGTACTCCGGTGCGGCTGCGGGTGCATCGGTGACGTCGCAGTACCCGCGGTATGATCGCGGCAACTACACGACGTGGGCGAAACGGATGGAGTGGGCCATGGAGGGCAACGACATCTGGGAGGTTGTCGATCCCGGCGGCGACGAGTTCAAGAAAGGCGTGCCGAAGTACCGCAAGGACCGACAGGCACTCACGGCCATCCGCTCCGTGGTGCCGGCGGACGTGATGCAGCACCTGATCTCGAAGGTTTCTGCAAAGGAGGCGTGGGAGACACTCAAGACGTTGAATCTTGGGCACGAGCGCGTCCGCAGGGCGACCCTACAAATCTTGCAGAAGAAGTACGAGAACCTGGAGATGGGAGGAGATGAGACGCTGGACGCTTTTGCCTCGAGGGTAGCCACAATTGTCAACGGGATTCGCGCGCAAGGTGAGAATCTGGAAGATATCTCAGTCGTAATGCGTTTCCTACGTGCAGCGCCGCAGCGGTACATATCTGTGGTGTCGGCAATCGAGCAATGCGTTGATCTCACCACCCTCACGATGGATGACCTGGTTGGATGGTTCAAGGCGCATGACGAGCGGATGAAGATCACCTACGGTGACGCGAATCAAGATGAGCACCTCATGCTTACACGTGCCCAGTGGCAGGCAATGGTCGCCAAGGAGAGGAGCGATAAGGCATCTGGCAGTGGCGATGGTTCGGTCCCGGCGAAGAAGTCAGACAGCAAGCCAAAGAAGAAATTCGATAAGAAGAATCTTCGCTGCCATAAGTGCAATCAGCTCGGGCACTTCAAATCGGAGTGTCCCAACCGTTCAAAGGAGAAGGCTCTCATGGCGAAGGAAGGAGATGATGGACCGATGATGCTCATGCTCGAAGCTTGCGAGTTAATGACCACCAAGGAATCAACACCTCAGGAGTCCGCTACGGAGATCGTCACGCTCGTGGAAGAGAAGGTCTTCCCGCGGAGGATGCAGACGGCTCACGATGTTTGGTACCTCGACACAGGCGCTAGCAACCACATGACCGGCGACAAGGCTCAGTTTTCTGAGTTGAACCTCACGGTTGGAGGCTCCGTTCGATTCGGCGATGGGTCGAAGGTGGAGATTGCAGGGCGAGACACTGTCCTGTTTGAGTTGAAGGATGGAGGTCACAAGGTACTCACTGACGTGTACTATATTCCCAAGCTTAAGACCAACATTATCAGTCTTGGTCAGCTCGTGGAGTGTGGATGCAAGATCATGTTGGAGGACGAGTTCCTGTGGGGATATGACCGCCAAAGGCAACTCATCATGAAGGTGGAGAGGTCGAAGAATAGACTCTACATCCTCAATCTCAATCGGGCGGATCCAGTATGTTTGATGACAAGCATGGAAGATTCGGCGTGGAAGTGGCATGCTCGCTACGGACATCTAAATTTCCAAGCTCTACGACAACTTGGACAGAAGGAGATGGTACGTGGCTTACCGTGTGTTGATCATGTTGAGCAGGTGTGCGACGGTTGTCTCATTGGAAAGCAAAGGCGAGCCCCATTTCCAAGGGAGGGACAATATCGAGCAAGCAAGGTTCTTGAGTTGGTGCATGGAGACCTATGCAGACCAATCACGCCGGCGAACCCCACCGGGAACAAGTACTTTTTGCTCATCATCGACGACTTCAGTAGATACATGTGGGTTGTGCTGCTGAAGAGTAAGGATCAAGCTTTGCAAGCCTTCAGGATCGTGAAGATGGCGGCTGAAGTAGAGGCCGAGGCCAAGTTGAAGGCCCTCCGTACCGATCGGGGTGGGGAGTTCAAATCCAATGAATTCAAGGCGTTTTGTAAAGCTCATGGGATCCGGCGGTATCTCATCGCACCATATTCACCGCAGCAAAACGGTGTTGTGGAAAGAAGGAACCAAACCGTGGTAGCCATGGCACGCAGCATGATGAAGAGCAAAGGCATGCCAGGAAGGTTTTGGGGTGAGGCAGTTAGTACAGCTGTCTATTTGCTGAACAGGGCTCCAACTAAGAGTGTAGTTGGTATGACGCCGTACGAAGCATGGTACGGGCGCAAGCCCTCGGTTGATCATCTTCGCACTTTCGGGTGCGTGGCGCATGTGAAGACGGTGACCGGGCATACTAGCAAGTTGGCGGATCGAAGTACTCCAATGGTCATGATCGGCTATGAATACGGTTCGAAGGCGTCTCGCGTGTACAATCCAGTGAACAAAAATTTGGTGGTGACACGTGACGTCGTCTTCGAGGAGGAGAAATCATGGAATTGGGGCTCTGCGGAACCGGTACAATCAATTTCTGATGAAATATTTACTGTAGTCTACAGTGATTCGCATGCAGATGATCAAGAAACAGCGTCCCGTGGCGTTACGGATTTAGGCGCTGGTTCAGAAGATGGAGGTCCGGAAGCGAGCAGCAGCAGCGCTACGCCTGGAGACGTCTCTCCGCGTGGGAGTCCCGGCACGAGCAGCAGCTCACGCGCTGCACCTGGAGGCTCGACGTCGCCATCCAGTCCACGCGCGGACGAGAGCCCTAGCGCAAGTGGCCCATCAGCTGCACACTCCCGTCCAGGAGGGACTAGCGGCAGTCCAGAAGTGGACTCGGGCGACGATGTCACGTCGCCAACATGCAGGACACCGACAGAAACTGCAGGAAATTAAGTAGACGCTGAAACAAGTACTACGTCAGCTTTCACGTCTCCTCCAAGTGCACGGGAAGAAAGGAGACGACCACCTACTCCAGAAAAATTCCGAAGTGTACTGGAGTTGTATCCGTCGGAGACCCTTCGTACAGCGCGTGCGCAAGGGAGAGGACAAGGTCGGTGTTTACTCACCGAGGAGCCGACGAAATTCGAGGATGCTAATACGGAGGAGTGTTGGCGTCGGGCTATAGATGAGGAGTTGGGGTTGATCCGCGACAACGATACATGGGAGCTTGTCGATCTACCCAACAATCACAAGGCCATAGGGCTCAAGTGGGTGTACAAGATCAAGAAGGATGCCGAAGGGAAGTTGGTGAAACACAAAGCTCGGCTAGTGGCCAAGGGATACGTGCAAGAGCAAGGTGTGGATTTCGAAGAAGTGTTTGCTCCCGTTGCAAGGATGGAATCGGTGAGATTACTTATCGCTCTCGCAGCTCAAGAATCTTGGAAATTGCATCACATGGATGTGAAATCCGCGTTTTTGAATGGGGAGATAGAAGAAGAAGTTTATGTGAAGCAACCACCGGGATACATCAAAGAGGGAGAAGAACACAAGGTTTTGAAGCTACACAAGGTGTTGTACGGGCTATGGCAAGCCCCTCGGGCGTGGAACATCAAGCTTGATCGTACATTGATCTCTCTCGGATTTGAGAAGAGCCCACTGAAGCATGCGATGTATAAGCGAGGTAAAGGAAGGGATCATCTACTAGTTGGCATCTATGTTGATGATCTATTGATAACAGGAGCGGATGAGAAGGAGATTGCAAAGTTCAAGCTACAGATAAAGGAGTTATTCAAGATGAGTGATCTAGGCTTGTTGAGCTACTACCTTGGGATCGAGGTACATCAAAAGCTGGGTGAGATCACGCTATGCCAAGAGGCATATGCAAAGAATATACTCGAGAAGTGTGGCATGGAATAATGCAATCCAACTCATGTTTCGATGGAACCTCGTCTTAAACTAAGCAAAAGGAGTGAAGCACCTGCGATTGATGCAACGGAGTATAGGAGCGTTGTCGGAAGTTTGAGGTATCTCATTAACACAAGACCCGACTTGGCCTATTCCGTTGGCTATGTGAGTTGCTTCATGGAAGCACCCACAATGGAGCATTGGACAGCCGTGAAACATATACTCAGGTATATCAAAGGTACTACAAACTTTGGTATTGTCTACTCGAAAGAGAAGGAGGAGGTGAAGCTACTTGGCTACAGTGATAGCGACATGGCAGGAGATATAGACGACCATAAGAGTACCTCGGGCGTGGCATATTTCTTGGAAAGAAGCATAGTAAGTTGGCTATCACAAAAGCAAAAAGTGGTGGCACAGTCATCATGTGAAGCTGAGTATATTGCGGCTGCAACTGCGGTGTGTCAAGGTGTGTGGCTATGGAGTCTACTTGGTGATCTCACCAATCGGGAGGCGGAACAAGTGGTGCTCAATATTGACAACAAGTCTGCAATTTCATTGTGCAAGAATCCGGTGCATCATGACAGGAGTAAGCACATTGATACGAAGTATCACTACATACGGCAGTGTGTAGAGGAGAGCAAGATTAAAGTCAACTATGTTTGCACCGATGATCAGCTTGCGGATATCCTAACTAAATCTTTGGGACGAGTGAAGTTCGCAGAGATGCGAGGAAGGATCGGCGTTCAAGCTGTGAAGAGCGGCACATCGTGCTTAGTGGGGTGATTGTAGGAATAATAATCCCGATAGGACACGGAACGGTGTCGTGTGCGTGTGTGTGTTCCGAGTAGGACTAGTAGTCCAACACCTATTCATATTGACGTTGCATCGTCTTGCCGGATATATATACACCCATGTAGTAGCCTTGTAAGACAACCGTGAGATTCAATACAAACAACAGGACCGAGAGGGCCCTGTAGCCATCATATTGTTTTTCCCCGTACGTACTCGTGTGAGTTGAGAGAGCTAGTTCTTTTGATCAGGCTAGATAGCTAGCTTGCTGATCGTTGTTAGCTGGTTCTTATACGTGCGCGCAACTCGCCAGAATACTTTGTCGTCGTCACGCCGGACTGCACTCGGCGTTTGGGGCTAGGCTAACAACACATGCCTCAAGATGTGCAAAGAATCGTAAGTGTTAAGATGGAAAGATGAATCATATGAGGTCGCCATCGGTAGCCAGAAGAATTCACTCACTACCTTCGTCATCATTGTACCGTTCAATACAACAATCTAAGTAAGATGTATAAAGCTACAGACGTCAACAAATTCATTACTAAGTGGATTCTCAAGTAGTACAAGCTTTTGTTTGGCCTGCTGCTCACTTGGAGAAACACTGCACTGCATAATCAAAGCTCAAAAGCATTCTGAGAACATGATATCTTCTCAATGGACAGGGAAAGTGCAAGTCCCTGACTACAAAACAAGATAGGCTTGGCTAACATATTTAAAAACTAATCCTGCCAATCTATGGAAAATATGTGCTCATGACACAAACACTCAACCTCTTTACCAGAAGGTTGACATTCGCCTTCTCAGTTTCCATTCCCAATCTGTAGGGTATAGCAGACACAAGCTCATCTAAGCTTTCTGAAACTACATAAAGGAGTGTAATCGGAAACTGCACATGAACCCAATACCATGTACAAACAGATAGCGGACCAGCATCGGCGTGCAAGTATGCAACCGTGTCCACGTGGTAAACTTCACTCTGAAAACATACCGTCTGGTTCGCCTCATGCTGCCAGAAGCACATACTTAGCTTTTACCGGTTATATCAGGTACTGATGTAGCAGATTCAGTGCCAACTTCATCCTTTTAGAGTGATCTTCTAATTGGTAAGGGGTCATATGGAACAGTTTACAAGGCTAAGTTCCAGCATACAAGTGAAAGTTTCTAAACCCCCTTGAAGGCTGTGGAAGTCAGCAGCTACAGCAGGAGGTACTATATTATACTTATTCTTTTTATGAAACTGTGACTATATTTTACTTGCCAATACATATTGTTTTTGGCTGGCTGCTCATTATACCTAGGGAAGATTTAACAACAAAACCGAGAAATCTTAAGATTCTCCCAAGTTAATTAACACGACCCACAAATTTTGAATGATCCAAAGACCGATATGTACTATTACCCCTTAATTGGTAAGGGCACATAAATGACTATATTCTTACCTAAATGATAAATTAAATCGTATTACCATTAAAGCACAGTGGTAAGTAAGCAACACTATAATGATGGTAATGCACAACTTTTTGGTTGCAATGCTGCTTGAGAACAGTGGGTTTCCAAAATATGTGTTTGTTATGTCACAAAAAAAAATGTGTTTGCTCCTTTTCTAATTTTCTTCTATTTGGTTTTTCTATGGCAGCGATCTAATCATCCATGAATGTGTGTTTCCTGTAAGACGCGGTTATACTGAGTTGGCAATCTAAGTATGAGAGTGCTGGTCGCATAAAGATTGATTGTATTTCGCATGTGCCTTGAAGTACCGAGAATCTGAGATAGAGGCAGGTGAAAGTTCCAATTGTCTAAGAACCTGGGCATGCCACCTCCTTCGAGCAGCTGGTTTCAAATCAAACAGTTGAGCAGAACAAACTTTTGCTATTTGAGTGGTCAGTCCATTGAACAAACTTTTGTTGGGAATAATTTCTTGTGAAATTAATCCTACTCTTCACTTTAACTTTGCTCATAATATGCAGAGATGTCATGCATTACGGGTAGCACCGTTTTAGGTTTAATGATGACAATGCAAGTTTCTGCCTCGTTCTATCTATACAAAGAAATTTGGACAACGGAAGTCATGCTTGACTAGAATAAATATTTCTAAAGTAAGACAATCTAAAGGTGAACTGGTAGCAATGCCCTGATCTACACTTATATTTACTCTACACTATCTTGGCCATAAACACCAAAATATTTGTTGTCACCTAGTGCCTTTTTGGCATGTGTTTTGGATTACTGAGAATCTGAGATAGAGGTAGGTGAAAAGTTCAAACTGACTAAAAACATGGTGCGCTGCCTCCAATTTATCTCGAACAGCTGGTTTCAAATCAAAGAGTTGATCAGAAGTTATTTTTGCTATTTGAATGGCGAGTCCATTGAACAAAATTTGTTTCAGAATAATCTCTTGAGAAATTAAGCATGCTCTTCACTTTAAATTAGCTAATATCAATATGCAGGAGATGCATTATTGGTAGTAACGTTCTAGGTTTAACGATGACCAAATTTCTACCTCCTTATATCTGTTGCAAGAAATACGGACAAGATAAGTACTGCTTGGATGGAAGAAATGTTTCTAGAGTAAAACAATCTTGGGGTTAACTGGTAGCAATGTATGTATTCAAATTTGCATTCCCCCAACAATACCGTTGGCCATAAAAACAGAAAAATTGTTGTGATCTAGTGCGTTAAATACCACAATGTCTCAATAATGCTAATCATAGTTGTGTAAGCTCCTTTCCTTTACTTATCTAACTAACTTGAAATGGCAACTAGAACAGTGAAACAAATAAATCTCTGGTATGTTCTGAGCTTGGTTAGCTTTGCCGCAAACACATAAAAGGTTAACAAGTACCAAACAGTGTAAGCAAGAATTGCCAACCAAAACAATGAGTTGTGTGACAAGTGATAACTATGAATGGAAAGGAAAATAAAAGACTATGATGCAGTATAAGGTTTAGTAGTTTACCACTTGATACAGTCGGTATCGACAACAATGATGGTGGGAAGTTGATGTATGCGTGCATGGAAGGAGTGCACGACTTGGAAACAAGCACCCTCCAAAACTGCAATGTCTTGACGTCCAGCGAGAAACAGGCTGCATCAAGGGATTCGGTTCCACACTGATATAGGAACAAGTGTGTCCCCATTGAACCCATTATCAAGTACCTAGAATCCATTTAGATTGTCCTCTTGAGCTGCCAACGGCTGGAACTGCCACCACTCTTTTGCCAAATGGTATAGCTGAGGTATCGATAATCATATGGGTGTTGTGAACGCACAAACATCCCAGGCCTTCCCTTTCCTGCCTCCACAATGGCTATACGCACACGACATAAACCTCTGACTTCGGATGGGGATTCGGCAACGGTAAACTCCATCGTCCGGGTGTCAAGCACCAGCAACATTTCCCTCATATCTGTCACCCAATAGAAGCACCCATATATGCGTATTCACGCCTGGAGAAGGGAGCCGATGCTCTCCACGGCTCAGCAAGAAAATCGGTCAAGCTGTGAGATGAAATGGCTCGCCACTGTCCGGTGCTGGAAGAGAAGACAAAGGCGACCAACTTAGCTCTGCACTGCCCCATCCAGACCACGCTGAATGAGGTCTCTTCTGCTTCACCGTTGCCGGACGGGGGTGCGAGGAAGGTCTCGCAGTACCGGTGGCATTTTATCCGGAGTGGTTCATCCACCGTAGCTGCTAGGTGGGCAGGGATTGGGGGAAGCAGGAGGTACCGTCGGTGCAAGGGGTCGCACACAACCAGCTCCGGGAAGGCGACTCTGCATCTATCAATGTCCTCGAGGGCTCTGTCGAGGAGGACGCGGCCGTCACGGATGTCCTGGACGAACCAGTCGCTGGCGGGGGCGGGGAGGAAGGAGAAAGAGAAGTCGGCGGCCAGGGCGACGGCCGTAGCTGCCGACGCGGAGGGGTGAGGCGGGGTGGAAGACTTTGGTTTTCTCGTCGAAGAAGCCGAGGAGTGGCAGAGCGTGGAGCTTCCGGTACTGCCGGAGGAAGCAGCGGTCGGAGACACACGCGGCGGAGGTACGGATGAGGTCGGCTGGATTTGGGAGGCGGAGGAAGATTTCCATCAGGAGCTCGCCAGGGATCGGCGGCTGGTCCATCTCTCGGCCTCCCTCCGGCGTGGAGGTGTGGCAGCGGCGGCGATGTAGTGTCGTGTGCGGGAGTGAGCGCTGAGCAGAACTCCAGCACGCGTCCGGGTAGTGTACCGCTGTGTACATGGACCATCGCCATACCTGGCCTGGAGATACATGCTTGGCCCATTCGCTTTTTTCCAATTCTTTTTTTCGAGAAAGAGTGCCGCACAACTTTGCTTGCTTGTTTTTTTTTCTGAACGGACAACTTTGGTTAAGTGCTACTTCTGCAACAGTCTTTCTCATGATTTGTCTTTCTTAAGAAAAATGATAGCTATCGTCAGGAGGATGCCATCATTTGGGTTGACAGTGCGCTCCACGCGACTGGGCCCCACCTTATCTCTTCCTTTTCCTCTTCCCTCTTTCCCTTTCTCTCTTTTCCTTTTCCGTATGAAAACATTGTTGTGGAAACCAATGAAGACCCGATCTCCACCGGTCGTCGCCGCCCTGCTCCACTGTCGTCGCTGTCTTGCGCTGCCGCCCACCACTGCCTTCTGTTGCCGCCTGCCGCCCACCACCGCCGTTCTCCGCCCAAGCCAGAACTCTCTCTGTCGGCGACCACACTTCCACCCTTTGCCCGCATCACCGCGCGCCGCCGAAGCTCGTCGTGGGGACCTCGCCGCCGGAGCTCGCCTTCTCCATTCTTGTCCCCACGAGCTCGCCGACGAAGGCGGCGTCTGGGCTTGCTCGTTGGTGACAGAGATGGATGTCATGGTCGCCGCTCCTTATTTTGCTACAAACTATAGAGGCAGGCCGACACTGCTACAGGAGACGACCACATCTGCTGCTAGCTTGGATGCCATGGCGCCCACTCTTGTAAGTCCTCACGGCTGATGCTACAAAGGCTGGCCTTCGATTTTGCTATATTGATACATTTTTTTGCTATCTCCATTTATTTGTTTTTGCTACAATACCATAAAGCTTTTGCTACAAATTCTCCGACGAGGTCTTTCGGCTAAATTCTTCGACGATGTCTCCGGCGAAGCTAGTTTTTTGCTATATTAGAAGAACTTTGCTGTGTCGTGGTTTTGCTATAACAGTGTCAACTTTTTGCTACACGGTCTCCGGCGAGGGTCACCAGCGAGTTTTTTTTATGATGTCTTCGGGCGAAGTCGGTTTTGATACATTAGCACATTTTTTTGTTGCATGGTCTTCGGCGAGACATTATATTTTATGAAATAAACCTTTTTTGCTTCGGGAGCAACAACGAAGATATTTGTAGCAAAAACGGGAATCGAGGCCGTTTTGGGGGACACGTGGCGCGCGGTTTCTTAATGGAAATTAGATTTACTTAATCTCCATTACATGGTCCATTTCTATGTCTTTGATCTCTTCTATATTCCTTATTTCTAAAAGAAAATTTGCTCAATCATCTATTAACCAAGACAATCCGTGCAACCTATACGACACGAGTCCAAAAGGACCCGACGGTCGATCTTTACCAAGAACGAACCTGGTTAATTTGATAGACGTAGAGTTTGGAAATTGACATGCAACAAATTCATCCCTTTCAAAAGGATTCAGGAGTGGGAGCGTGGGTCTTCGTGGCCCGATTGTACGAAGGCGCTTTTATCGCATGCGCAGCGGGGAAGCTGCTGAACCTGAAGGACACACTCCAAGCGCAGTCTGAAGCTTGTCTTGCGGCAGCCGAGGGAGCTGCAGCTCCGGGTCTAAATCGTGTCTTTTTTTAGTCTGATTCTCAGACTTCGGTCTCAGCTCTGACACAGAAGGATCGTGCTCTGTCTACGATCGGAGTTCTGCTGAAGGAAATTCGTAGCTCGTAGTATTTGCATTAGCTCCTTTGACTCCTTTAAATTTCTTTTTGCTCCAAGGAGCTGTAATGGACGGTGTTGCTCATTCTCTAGCCTAGTACGGCCTGCGTGCCAACATAGAATGTACTGGCTAGGAGGACGTAGCGCCAGAGTTTGTCACTGATTTGGTTGCCAGCGATTTGGCTGTGCACTGAGGTGTTAATGGCAAATCCGTTGCAATGTCAAAAAAAGAGTACATGTAATCTGGTTTGTGTGCATCTTTTATGCTAAGGTTGAATGTATTGTGTACATATGACATCTGATTTAATGAAGCTTTATTCATCGAGTAACGTCGAATCTAAACAAATTTAAGTCATTTATTCTCGAACGGAGGGAGTATGTAAAATCGAGCATCGAGAGACGACAGAGAGAGATAGCACAGAACACATTAACAAATATCTATTTGTTTGCTACTAAACTCGTAGCAGCTTTTCATTCTCCTCATTTCTACTCAAAGTACCATATGAGAGTAGCAGAACTAAAAGTTCCATGTCGTGCTATCCGACAGTTTAAAGTTTACACATAGACCCAACTACTTGGACTACTCGACCCAACAAGCTAGCACACACACCCTGCTCCGTGGAATTTATTCGACCATGGAAATTTACAGAACGACAAACAATTGTTCGACTGCGGTCACAATAACCAACTTAATTATCCAAGCTGTCTGTATTTGCATATATACTTGAAGCATCGCAGTCAGGCGTCCAGCGCCTAAGGATAGGTACCATAACCACCCTCAGGAGGGCCGGTTGTGTATTTCGCACCTGCATGTACATACCAAGGAAGTGTATAGCTCGTCAGATAGACCTGCCAGTTTCTAACTGGAAATAAAAGATCCTCCATGGTTTCTTCTCTTTTTCCTCGTACGACAGATTACAAATGAGCCAAATTAAGGAATGAATGAGAGAGTCGTTCATATATACCGCTGATTTGAACGAGGGCTCTGGCGGCGAGCGCGTCCTGTGCGACGAACGCGAGCGAGGCCAAGATGACACAGAGGAACACGGCCAGGGTTTTGGGGAAAGCCATGGTTGGTCGATTGGGATGCAGTGTGTTCTTCGATCCCCTGTCGTTGGAACTAACACACTGCTGGCATACTCCATTTATACACGCGTGCCGGTCCACTGACCCGTATATAGACCGGTCAGACCAAAACACTAGCTAGAGAAGTAGTAGTGGTGGAATTGGTCCATAGTGGTGGAATTGGTCCATTTCAGTATACGCCAAATATCGCAAATCTATTCAAGCGAAAATGGTTCAAAAGTCAGCCATCGGTTCGACCATTCCCATCACTGTCTTTGACCATGGTGAGCAATCAGGCTCACCAGCTGTGCCAGCAATTTTCTAGCACACGTACTTACTTACTTACCAAAGAGTATATTTAGTAAGAAGCACTAACGACGTGATTGGTAGCCTGGGTCAACAATTTTGAACTCTATCGGACAGGCCCTGGAGAACATAGCCACGTAGAAACGACACTGAGTCATGTTGTGTGTTTTGTTTGTCGCATCATTTGCAATGCAGGTCACTTTGATTGGTTAATTGCATCTAGTTGGGTGGACTATCAGCAAGCACACTAACCCAATGCTAAACATACTTATCTCACGCCACCATAGCTTGCAACCATGGGCGAAAGTGCCGCGGAGACGGCCGGTAAGTAGAACACTAGTGGGGTGAGGGGCCATCTGAGGGTACGGCTGTGGGAGCACGGTACCCCGCGACGCGCAGCGACAGCACTCCGATTCATCGAGTGGGTGCCCGACGTAGACGCTCATGGTATAACTCGAGGTCGACCTCGACGCCGAGCCAAAGCCGATCGTCCTCAGCTTCCTGGTCGTCGGTGCAGTGCTCACTCTTGTCATTGCCATATCTCACTCTCTCTGTCTATGAACAAGAACAAAGCAATGAATAGCTTATGAACTGAACAATGAGTCTGAAAGTGAAACTGAACTTGCATACATGCGCGTAGGTGAAAGAGAGAATCGTCTATAATCACTGAATCATAAAACATGTAACACGTGTGAGTTATGCACAACGGTGAGGTGAGGCTACTCTTTAAAGGAAATTTCGAACTGTCGACCGAATGCGACAAATCTGACAAAATTCGTTAATAAACCATCAACTGTGACCTCGAACTTGAGAAGATACAGTTCACAAAAGTCGGTGCCCGATGGTTGAAATGAAACCCATTTTTGATAGACATCATTTTTATATGTACAGATTTTTTTACAACCAAAGTATTGTGCTAATTAGGAGAGGTTAGGGAAGGAGGTTATAAGTAGAGAGAAGAGTAAACTCGTTGCAGTACCAGCGGTCACCCTAATAGAGACGGGCGGACGGCCCCTGCCATTTGACCTGGCTGAAAGGGCGCCGACCGGTCAGACTATAGTTGGAAAATGGACTGCCATTCTGCCAACCAGGCAACGAAGAAGAGGAAACAAAGAGACCTGAACCCCACAACGACCGATACCATGCCGTGAGCGGCACCATGTCATCTTCTATCAGATACCCAAAAATGCCCTAATATAACCGCTCTTTTTCCATTCCGCGCGCGGGTAAAAACTGACCTGTGCAGATACCGCAAAATCTGTCGACCCATAATTTTTTCCAGTTAATAATCCCATACTCCCCTCGTCAACCCGGATATACGCGGATCTGGGGGTAGGATTTCCGGTTTTCCGTATGTTTCAGTTTGAACTGTGCGGTAAATTTTACTTTGTCTTGTTTAAATTTCTACTGCGTTTAACAAGTTTACCGCGGCCTCTTTTCCATGCAAAAACTGTGATGCAGTTTCTCCCATACATGTTTTGTGGGTCGGAAATATGCGGATATATATGCTAGAAGTGCTCTAAATAACTTTGATTTACCATCAAATGGGAGCAAGCCGGCCGGGTTGGGATCAATGGAGGAAGAACGATAGAAGAGAGAGCCGTAGGGCTAGGGTTGCAGCTTGCCACGCATCGACTTGGCCTGGCCAGTTGGGAGGGTTATCCCAAATTTTTATTAATTTGTTCTCATTTATTACGTGTTGTTTAGGGACAAAGAAAAGGAGCAAACACATTTTAAAATTTTGGAACTTCTTGTCCTGGATTTAAACAACAAGCTTCAAAATGAAAATATCCAACACATTTTATTTGCATTTGTTCCAAAACAAGAAAAGGGAAGAGTGTTTATAACCCTAGAAAGAATTTAGCAAAATAAAATAGGATTTTAGAAAACTAATTTTAGGGTCAAAAACGTGCAATGCTAGTTATTAAACGGTCGATTGATGAGATACGCGGTATTGAGAAGGATAAAGAGACATGCAAACAACAACTAAAGCCACGGCATCTGAGAAGAAACCAAGCTGCCTATGAGAGTGATGACACTCTGACGTCGTCTTCAACTGGTGGGAGATTCAGATAACTTACATTCGCACCAGTAGCTTGCACAGAAATATCCAACACGTTATCAACAACATAATTCTATGGTCCTAAATGAGCAGAGTGACATCATACACAATATACATCATTGAGAAGATGAAATGAGCAGATGAAATGAGCGTAATGAGGACAACACTAGACAACAAATGGCACTACAGGTCCGTCGGTAAATGCGCAGAACAGGGACAACCAGACATTGCACTCCAACAGCACAACACGTCTACATCAGTGTTCTTCCAATATGCGGGGGTAGCTCATATAAATCAACTTCAAGCTCACCATGGTGCCAGTATGGCTCGGGCACTGTCCACCTGCTATTAAAAAAAGTACTTTTCCGATGTAAGTTCGTTGTTGAACATATACTAGTATACGCTACCATAGAGAAGTATCGAGGAGCAGATATAATATACCGTATAGGTTCTTTAGGTCTCACACCATGCAGCATGCCCGTGGACCCTCTGTCGATCAACATACTTTGGTCAATACATGCTGATAGAAATAGGTACATATGCCTACGCAAATAGCAACAAGTCATGGAAAAGGTACCTTTGTATTCTCCTACTGATCTCTCGCTTTAGAATTTCAACAATCTTACGCCTACGAAGAAAACGAGCTTCTTTTCCATCATAGTGATTCATGCCAACGAAAGCCCCATCAAAATTAATAAGGGGCCCTCCAATCCCAGCCTAGTACAGAAACAAAATAGATGGCCCGGTTAATTGAGAAGTTGTAGTGCCATACAAATAGCAGTTTGCTAGACGTTGTAGTAAATCAACTAAAGAAACAACTGCAATGTATACAAACTATCTATAGAAACTACTATGTAAAGAAAGCTAAGAGAATTTTTTTGGTGTACCTTGTTGATTTTACAAGTGGACAGCCCATAGTCAGATGATAACCCAGGCTGGCCACAAACTTCCCCCTTTGTGGCCATTAAGAATCCTTCTTTGATTTGACGCCCTACAGCTACTACTGGTTTAGATAAATCCTCTTTACGGCAAAGATCAACTGGACGAATGCCATGGATACCCCTATCAAGACTGACGATAGCAAGATTAATGCCTAAATGGTAGTATATTAATGTCCCCTTGACATTTTGTCCCGGTGGGAGAAACACGTCAATCTGCAAGAATAAAGTCACATCAGTAAACCATCATATAAAATTAAAGGATAAAGAAAACAGTTAGCAGGACCAACCGTTAAGTTTTTATCAATATCATAATGATCATCACAACTTCTGACCAAACTGGCTGAAGTGAGAATGACAAGGCGCATGCCTCTAGTTCCAGGCCACTTTATAAGCAAGCCTGTGCATGCAAAAGATCTCACGCTTCCTGCACATCATGACTTTAATCAATAGTAGTTAGTGGTTACCAAATAGTAGCACAAAAGTAATGAGCATACAACTAAAAAATCACCTTTGAATGAAGCAAGTTTGACAACACTTCGGGATATGTTTGTAACAACGTCTCTTGGAAGTAGCCCCCAAACAGACTCCCAAGAATCAGGGTTTGTAACCTTGTAAGGATACTCTTTCCATGCACGTAATTCACCAAACTCCTCATTAAATGAATTTAGCAATTCTCCATTGACTGGTTAAACAAATAAGAACAGAAATTAGCTACAAAAAATTACACAAGGGAGAGGTTACAGCATGGATGACTTACATTCAAGCACAAGTGGTGGTGGCATAGGATAGCCATCGTACTTTAGCCGATGGATACTTCTCCAGAATCCTGATGCAATAAGGTGATCGATATTAGTTCTCGGATGATATGTATGATGACACCAAAAAATATTCTGGGTGCACAACAGGTAACATTCAAACCTGAAGGGACTATGCTAAATACACCTGGAGGCAAGGAATATCCACGGAAGTCGCTAATTTCAGTACTGCAATATAACACAATATATTATCATGATAAAAGATACACACAGATGTACTAACCCAACTTCAAAAGTGACATATAAACACTTGTACAAAATAAATAAGGCAGGATAAAGGAGTTAGAAATCAAGCTTATAAATACTCAACATAAGACATGAAAGGATTGAGCAGAGGCAGATACCACAGTACGGGTTACATTGCCCATACTTTAATTTAGTCCAAACAAATGGTAATAACTCTTCCTTGTTTAGACAAATACCATCACGATATCCTCAACAATGAAGAAAAGAGGACTAATTAGCAACAAGAGAATATACTGGCATGGGTATTCACCGCGTCGAGGTAGCAATCGTTGTTATCAATCGATACTTGACACTGTGAAAACTCTTTACGGGTCCAATTCATATTAGTATTTAAAAATGGCTTACCTTACCAGGGTAAAGTTGAACAGGAGGAGAGGGGGTTTCGAATAAATATAGGAAATGAAACTCAAAACGATGTAGCTCATAAAGTAGAACACCTACGTGAGAATCTGAAAATGCTCCAGGCGTTCACGAAGAACTCCCGGTGATATGAACGACGGACTTTCAGCATTATCAATATGAAGAATCACCCCGAGAAACTTCCCCTCGTGATCGATTAGTGGCCCTCCAAGTGCAGCCTAGAACGGAAATCCATGTGTTATGGATTACAAAGGTGAAATGGCAACATGCATTTATTTGTTTCAAGTCTTCCGTCATGCCAAAAAGCAAGAAAGCATTCAACAGTGTACCTCTGTGATTTGTGTCCAACTTGCATCACCGCCTACAGTCAGATACCCAGGTGTGACCATCAAACGGCCAGATTTGAAGGCGCGAGCAGCTGCTATTATCTTGTCATCAGAAGGCCCCGATGCCTGAAGGTCAAGATCTACAGGATAGACATAACTGTCGCAGTCGCAAGACGTCACAATAGCAATACGTTCATCATATAGTCCCAAGAACCCATCCATATGTGCATTGTCTGGAAGGCACACGTCAATCTGCGGTGATAAAAGCAGTATACATCAGCACAGAATGATCACAATTAATTAGCCCGAGTAAACAAAGCAAAATGGATAACTATTAGAGCACAACCAACCCTGAGTTTATCATCTAGATTTCTGTTTTTGTTAAATTCATCAACCAAACGTCTTGAAGTCACAAATCTTGTCAGGTCTAGTTTACAAGGCGGTCCTGACGGTACAACTACGCCCGAGCATGCAAATAGCATCTTATCATCACCTGCACACAAGATGATGAGTCGAATCAGTAACAAGCAACCGAGTACATCATACAAATGTGGCGAATGCATACACATAAAGCAGTAGAATCACCATCAAACAAAGCAAGGGAGACAACAATCTCAGACAGCTGTTCAGCTATGTCCTTGGTGACCCCGAGTACTTGAAGCGCTTGATGAGGAGAGTCCGAAGAGCCGAACTCTTCCTCTTGGAAAGGAACGCTTGAAGGAACTTGATTAGGATGCTCCAACTTGAAAACTCGTGCATACTCGGCCTCCTTGGCATCCCTTAACGCTAGCAATTCCTCCCGCACTGAACAAAGAACATGATGCATTGATGCATTGCCACTGTGAGTACTCTATGTGAGCTAATGCGCAAGAATTAAAAAGGAAGAATAGTAACTTGAAACCAGTGACCCACATTTTACCGACTTGTCTATTTGTTTGTCCAACCAATCACGCCGCCTTCTTCTGATGACATGGCTCCCACTCGAAATCAGTGACTCAAGTCTGTTCCTTCTGGCTATGGTTCTCTCGTCCCTACTCAAGCCCCGTGTACAATCGATAACTGTCCTCTTTGCAGGCCTGGAGCAGAAAGCAGAGGTAAAATGGTTAGTAGTGCAACTATAAGGTGATCCTAATCCCCCATCGAAAATTTTATGAAGTGGGTTGTTGCCACACTAACAGAAGAGGAGGAAAAAGGCAAGGAACACAAATTTATGGGTCGATCGGACGCACAACTAAAACTACACTCCCTGAGCAACAAATTAAAACGGCTATAACAGTAAGCAGCAAGAAAAAATAGGTACTTACATCGCACGGAACGAGATCAGATGAGGGGAGAATCTGTGAGGATTGTCGGCGATATGAAGCAGGCGAATCGACAGCCTCCGTCGATTTGGGGATTTAGGGTTTGATGAGGGGAGTCACGATTGATTCTGGGTGGCTAGCTTAATTATGCCGTTTCCCTTTTGAAACAATGACCCTAGCTAGCTATGTGCTGCTATTTATCGGGCAGGAGGAGTTCGTGTTGGGGCCACTCCCGGCCTGAAGACGGCGTTGGCTCGGGCGAGTGGCGATTCTGGATCTCACGGTGAGGCGGCGCCGTCGAGGTGGAAATTCTCACGGACGCACGCACGCACGCACGTGAGGCGATTAATTGATCGTGCTCTGCTGCAGGGAAGCGACCCACCTCGATCGATTGTCAGACATGTAACGCGGCTAAGATCGCCTCCTTAACTAGACTATAGGAATCGTGGATCGTCGTGATGCCAAAAACCCCCGAGCATATGGCTCGAAGAGGCTGAGCGGGAGGAGATCGGGGAGGCGTCCCCCGATCGAGCAAACCCTCTCGCCCCGTTGTCGACGACCGAGCCAAACCCCACGGCTTAGCTAGGTTAGCCGCGGCACCATGCTCGGTGGCAGAACGGTGGAGCGCTGGTGGTGAGTCTTCGGTTGAGGAGACCAAGGAGGAGAAGGGCTGGCGGCCGGCGGCGGGCAGGCGGTAGCGCGAGCATGGCGGGCGTGAGGACTGAGGGGAACGACAGGAGAAGGGCGAGATAGGGGATCGAGCAGAGAGGCGTGCGTGTGATGTGTGTGTCGTCTGTCGTGTGTGCAATTGGGCTTGGCCCAACCCAATTGGAACTGTATCCACGCGTGTACATTAATATACTGTTCTAAAAAAAACTCATATTCTCTCCGTACTTAAAAGGATGTCTTAAATTTGTCTAAACTTGAATATACCTAGACACTGTTTAATATATAGATACATTCAAATTCAAATAAACTTAAGACAACCTTTTTATAATGGAGTAAGTAGAATATACGATTCTCAAATAAAAATATCATAGAATATTCGTGCGCGCCCGTCTAGTCTAGCACGCAGCCGTCTATCTATACACGCTACTACCCACAACTTGTCTAGAATATGCAAATTATTCTTATAGAATGGGGTACATCAGTTTTACAACTTGTCTTCCCGATGCAAAAAAAAAGCTGGTCCAAGTGTCCGACCAAGAAACAGACATGTGGTGACATGATTTTTGCAAAAATTGTCCCTGTATATTTCTCTCCGGCAGATGTGGCCTTAGTGTTGCCTTACAAAGCGGCCCCACCTGTCAGCGCGGAAATTAGAATGTTACTTGTTCGTTTTAGGATGACTTGGACCAGCTTTTGCATGGGAAGACAAGTTGTAAGACCGTGATCCCCCATTCTATAAGCATGGGAGTATATATAGCTCATCATTCTATTTACAGCTCGGCGTGAGTAGACCGTACCGTTCAGGCTAAAACGCTAGAAAATTAGTGGTAGCGGACTTTGTCCATTCAATATCCGTCAAAACTGTTTGTGCAAGAGTCGTTCAAATCCTAGCTAGTCAAGCGCTACGACCACCTCTAATCTTTTAGTAATTTCTACTAGCTCGAATCAATAGCCTTTTCTAGAAAGAATTTGACACGTCTGGATTTATATATAATCGTCTAGTAAAACCATAAACTGTTGACATATAAAGGGTGCTGAGGAAAGCAACTTAATTATTTATAGAGACTGAACCACATTAGCACGCTTTGACCACGCAACACTTATTTGTGCTCCATATTCCCGCTACTGCTATTTACAGTTTGAGTAACGCTGGCTACAGACAGAACAGGTAGAGTTTGTATAGAACCCAAAAAGAAAAAATATTCTCGTTAGTTCATCAGGAGGTACAAGATGAAGATAACAGACGCCAAACGCCCAAACTCACACGCTAAAGACGAAGAAGAAAACGCTCACTGAACCCGACTACAGCGGATGCAACCCCCCTAAAGAAAACTCTAGTGCATTGAAGTATTTGTGTGAGCCTAGCTAGCTCCTGTGTACATCTCTACACACTATGGAAGTATTCGTGTCTGAAGTATATTGAAGTCAGAGCTCGGACCATCTCAAGCAGACGATCACCCCGACGCCGGCGACCGCAACCGCGCCGGCCACGATGCCTAGCCGGAGGGATGGCCAGCCTCTCTGGACCGCCGAGGTATCCACAGGCAATAACACAGGCGCAGCTTCTGTCTCGGACCCATCATCCATCTCCATGTGCAGCCTCAGAACCTGAAACATGCATGGTAGCGAATCGTCAAAAGAAGAAAAATGCTCGGTTGCACTTAGGTTGCAGCATAACTAGCAAGGATGTAAATGACCCATGGCGGAAATGAATTTACTGATCTAAAAAAGAAGAGAAAAATTAACCTTCCATCCGGCTGATCTGGCATGTTCAACTGCTGCAATGAGGTCGCTGTCCGTCGCCAGAAGAACTCTGTCGCCCTCATCATCGTTGTACTGTTCAAAACAATCTAAGTGAGATGTATAAATATATAGAGGTGTACCAAACAATGAAACAAAGACAGGTTTGCCTAACATATTTGAGAAATAATCCATTGATCTACGGAAAATATGTGCTTAATAAAAGCTCAACTTCTTACCAGAAGATTGACATTCGCCTTCTCATTTTTTGTTCCCAATCTGTAGGATATAGTAGACACAAGCTCATCTAAGCTTTCTGAAACTACAGAAAGGAGTGTCAATCAGAAATTCAGGCAGATAGGACAAATTTTATACTATATTACATTACAATTTCTTTGGTAAATCACAATCAGGAAACTAGGACGAGAAATGCACCAACCACAACTGAATCTGTGCATCCGCCCTTTTCTATCTTCAATTTTGAAAGAGAATGCATTGCCAACATGAGGGGGTGTATGCTTTCCTATAGCATTGTCTGATGCTGTTGTACCCGTACGAGATTCTTCACTGCACTACATAACAAAATAATGATCAGATGATCTTAAAAAATGTAAGAATATACGCAAACCAAAAATGAACAAACCTATGAGCTTCATGTTCCTCTGCAGGATGCAAGGCAAGAGCTGAGTCCCAAAACTTCTGAACCATAGTATTTGCCACATTGTTTGGTCCAGAGACTCCCTCAACCTAATGAAAGTCAGGATTACAGGGTGATGAGAAATAAAGAGAGATTTTTGGAACGGTAGAATTTTATTAAAAAATCATATGTTAACAGGAATTTTATTAATGTATAATGTTATTGTGACTGAATTTGTTTGATGCTACAATAATATAGCACATGTGCCGGTGCTTTTGTACAAGAGTAATGCAGGTTGATCAAAAGATAGAAGAAGGGTTCATCTACAAGGACTAGACTTCCTCTGATTCAGAATGACAACTTCAAGTCCCAAGAAAATACAGTTGTTTTGCATGATAATGATGTGAAAGTGATACTGCAAAAACAACCAACAGTGCAGTAACTTCACATGGTAGTGAAAACATAATTGATTCTTACCATGGAGATGGCTGCGTGGGTTAGTTGTAAGGCGTCCAAACAAGCGACAATCTGTCCTCCTATTCAAACATTTAACTTAGATATGTACTAACTTAGATATGTACATAGAAAGGATCTTCTCATTGCTGTCAGAATTCAGTACTTGCTTTTGTCTGCGACAAGAATATGACGAAATTTTTCATCATGCATTGATTGTAGAGCCTCGAGGATTGGTGTGTCCAATGTAGCACAAGCAGGACTCGAAGTCATGACCTTCACCAAGATAACAGCATATTTGATCAATTAGTGAAAAAATAAGGAACAAATTCATGATCATTTAAAGTGTGGATGCTTCATTTTTTATCATACCTTTTCTACGAGAGTCGCCTCTGGGGATAAATTTTGTGCCAGTACTCGCAAAACCAAATCCTTGGAACTGCAGAATATATCCATCACTCTTAAATGGAATGACATACTAGAATGTATCTTGCCCACTATCCTAGTGATAGGACTTAACAAATAATTGAGATGGGAAATTTCTAAATGCAATCTACTATTCTTTTGGAAAGAACATACGTGAGAATTCCACACAGCATGTTCCCTTCCATGACAACCACCGAGTTAACCCTGTATTCTCTCATCTTTTTGGCAGCAAGAGTTACCTGATCTGAAGGAGATACCGCTGGAACACTACAAGTGATAAGTGATGGAATTTTTCAGTCATAACGAAATTTGACATCACACATTCTCCTGGCAGTAGCATTTTTTACCTGCTATTTTCAGTTATGATTGTTGACAAAGAAGGCTTGAACATCTGGTCTCGAAGATTTTCTATGAATGAGTGTGGACCTGAAGTACGGACCCCAAATATACCATCAGCTAGTTAATTAAAGAAACCTGAATGGATGGCCTAATCATGGATAACCTTGGAAACTGAAATAAGCATTCAGACTAATCATGTTAAAAAAACTGAAAAAGGCAACCTGCAAATTCATTCTCCCACTGCTGTTCGACCCCTTGGATAGCAGCTGCTATAGCACTGCCTTGCTCTGCTGCCTTCTCCATTCTTGAAATTGCATCATAGAGGAACTTGGTAATGTCCAACATGGCAATGACCTCACCATGTTCCACTACTGGAAGATGCCTAAATTTGCCTGTATACAAAAGCCAGACTTAAAGGAGACCGTGGAGACAAAATCCATAAAACTGACAACGAACATGCCAACATAAAACTAGTGCATATGTTAGACGATTAGACAAGATGCACTAAAACTAGTGCTAAACATGATCTATCCTAAGTTCAGACTGACTCACATGATCTCAAGTATATGGAATTGTAGTTTTATATGTCGCGCGCAACTTCAGTACTGAAAGAAAATGCAAAACCTGTGATAACGAGAGTAATGTTGACCCATCAGGCTGGCTACATATAGTACTAACTTGCACTGGTTCTCACCCATCGTGCATAGCACACGAATGAACTATTCAGTCACCCACAATCACTGGACACAAGAATTATTATAGTGACAATAACTGAGTGTAAAACTAGACTAATTCTAATCTTTCTGAAGAAAAAAATAACAGTGTGGACCTTGGACCATCTTCTGTAGTGCCTCAGTGGCCGATGAGTTGGACATAACAAAAACTGGATTCCGCGTCATCACCTTGGCCACATCCGTTTCGTCAGGCCTGCGACTCTCAGCTATCACTCGACCTGATATATCCTACAGAAAAGCACAGAAACTAAATCCCCCATGAGAGCTTGATCTCAATCAGTATTACTGATTCTACAGAAAACCCGGTGTTCAGATTAATCGCATAGAATTCCTAGCTAAAATGCCAAGATCTCGATCATTGCCATGTCTAGTCAAAACTCACCCAGCCCCGTTTTGTCTGAAGTATCGGTTCTGTTTTCGACTACCAAACGGCTCGTCAGAGCAACACTTCTGACTCGTGATGTATTCTCACCTCGGCCGTGACGATGCCGGAGAGCATCCCGCTGGCATCGGTCAGCAGCGCCGCGTCGACGCGCCTCGCGGCCATCCTCCTGCACGCCTCCGACACCGCGGTGGCCTCCGGGAGCGTCAGCGCCTTGGCCAGCCTGAGCTGCTTCACCGTCCTCTCCTCCAGCGACCTATACGTATTCACAAACAAATTCCTTCCGAATCAAACCAAAGCAAGCGACAGGGAACAGACGATCGGAATGATGGAGCGCGAGGGGGCGTACGGCGGTGGTGCCTTGGCTGGCGAGGCGGGCGACTTGGGCTTGGAGGACCTGGCCTTCCCGTTGGCCGCGGTTGAAGGTGGTGTCGGCGGCGGCTGGGGCTTGCGGCGGAGGAAGGCGACGTTGTGGCGGCGAGGCTGCGGGGCGGCGGCGCGGGAGGTCATCGCTTAGCGCCTCAGACGGTGGCGGTGGCGGCGATCGCGGGGGAATTGATTTGAAATGGAGTTGAAGGCACCCAAGGCGAGACAGGCTCAGAGTCAGAGGAGAGCCAGGACAGGAAGGCTCGCGTGCTGAAGCAGAGGAGGAGAAGGAGCAGTTGGTCTGCGTGGGTCCCACTGGGCTACTGCTATGTGACACTGGTTTGTGGGGTCTATGACCGGTGAGGTCCTGTTATCAGTGAGTTGCATCGCAGAGTTTGTCAGGAGGTGTGCGCGGCGCAGAGGTCGTTGAGTCTGTCCGGATACTCTGCGGGTGGAGGTACCTACCGTGTACCGCTGTTTGTATAATGGAGTACTCTCCAATTATTAATAGAGCGGAGTACTCAGTATTACTCCATATACTAACTAACAGGACGTATAAATTTAGTCAAAAGTTAAAAAATTACTAATCTGATCCTAAAGGTAGAAGAAATGCTGGTGTCTAGGATATTAAATAAATACAATGTAAAATATCTTTTATGGGGAATGTATTGATATTGATTTGGCATCATAAATATTTATATTTAAAATCTATAACATTGGTAAAACATAAAAGGATATTACTAAATTTATTTGACTTCTATTGAAACTGGGGGAGTATAGGGTTCATGTTTGCTGATCCTGGTCGCGGAGTTGTTGAACAAGAGTAGTGTGACTAGGGGATTTGGTTACCGGTGAAATACCACGGTTACCGTTTGGTAACTAGAATACCGTGCCTCCTGCGGTAAATGAGTTTATTATGCAAAGAAATCTCAGTCTATCTAAATCATGTTTGAATTTTGTCCGGTTCTAAACCATATGTGGCCCCCCTACGCTATGCCGAACTCATTTGTCCAAAACTTTTGATTCCTTCTCCTTTGATCATTATATCCACAATTTCTAGACATTATCGAGTTTGAAATTCAAATAGACTCGTTGCAGGCCGAGCAAACTAATTCACATGCTAAACTGTTTTCCCTCAAAAAATATGCTAAACTGTTACCCGAAAATGCTAAACTATTTGGTTAACGACTATGATATTGATGCAATTCATCACACGCACTGCAGTAATTTGCCCGGCAACGGACGCACAAGTGACAAAAGAGCGTGTGGGGCTAGCTCTCAAAAGAGGATCAGTGGAGTGTGACGGCGCAACACGGTGGGTCCGTGACGTGGCAGGCCACAGTAGATCATAAGAACAAACAAACGTGTTTGTACAAAAACCTCAAATAGCTGTATTTTCAAATTCCTGGTTGGTTTTATCTGAACCAAAGCATTGTACTTATATCCATAAGTTAATTATAACTAACCAAAGTCGGATTTAGCTTCTTATACTAGTACTACTTGTTAAACAGATCTGGTTATGCAAATCCTCGGTATCTAATAAAGTTCTAAACAACCCATCGATGGTAAATTAATTAGACGCGCGGTTTACAAAAAAATACTGTAGAAAGTTCTAAATGACCCATCGCTGGTAAAATTATCGAGTTTGAAATTCAAATTAGTCAAGAGGGACGGTCAAAACTGACTGACCGATAAAGGCCCACCGAACATCTAGAAAAGACACGGGCCCACACATCAGTGACCATGCAAACCGAGTGCTACTCCGGTCCCTGTAAAAAAACAAGTCTAGTTGCACGATAAGCGGATCCGTTCCGACTAGGAACCGGCCGGGCAATGCATTGCATGGCGACCGATCGATAAATTCCCCCCTCCCCGCAGAACACCACCGAGACGATCGAGATGCTTCCGCCGCGCACAGGACGACGCAGCCTCCGTCGCTCTGCCGCTGCCGCCGCGCCGTACTGCAGGAAGTCGAAGAACCGCGGGATCAGGAAAGATCGCCAACGCCGCAAAGTCGGCGGCAGCCCGACGGCGTCTCTCTCCGACGACGCGCTGGCCAACATCCTCGCCCGGCTACCGGACGCGGCGTCCGTCGTCCGCTGCGCCGCGACGTGCCGGCGCTGGGGCCGCGTCGTGGCCACGAGCGCCGCCATCGTCTCCCGCTCGCTGCCGCCCCTCGGGCGCTTCTTGCCGGACCTCGCCGTCGGCCTCTTCCACAAGGAGATGGACCTGCCTGCAGCGGCGTCGCCGCTGCTTCCGTGCTTCGTGCCCATGGCCTCCGCCGCTCGCTTCCTCGGCGACGTCCAGGAGCGGCTTCTCGGCGTGGCGGGGCTAGGCGGCGGGATCCTGGACCACTCCCGCCCCGTGGCGTCCCGGAACGGCCGCCTCGTTCTAGAGCTCAAGCACGAGGGCCGCGGCGCCGACGGTCTCTGGCTCGCCGTCTGCAACCCGATGATGATGCATGACAACAGCATCGTCATTGTGCCGCCTCTGATCTCAACAGCAGGCACAACCATACAGGAGTACGGCTGCGCGTTGCTCACCGGGCAGGACCTCCGCCCACCTCGCTGCAACAGCTTCTTCCGTCTGCTGCTCGTCTATAACCGTGGCCCCGCCGGGAACTCCACCGTGCTCCGGTGCTACTCCTCGGACGCTGGCTGCTGGGGGCGGGAGGCCGAGTGCAGCGTCCAAGTCCCCAGCTCGGAGATCCGCGACATCGGCCAAGCCGTGGTGCGCCGCGGAGTTGCCTTCTGGGCCCTGGACCTTGGGGTGCTCGGGGCACGCCTGGACGAGATCGACCAGCATGGCGCCGTGACGGACATGCACTTGATGCCTTACCCGACACCTCATACGATGCCACAAAAACGGCTCCTGGGCATCTCGCCGGACAACAGGCTCTTCTTCATGGACATGGGGGTCGTAGGGTGGAAGAACAAGTTTTTGCTAGCGAATCTATGCTACTTCAAGTTTTCGGACGAAGACAACATCCGCACTGGCAGGATGTTGTTCGGTCCTCATCGTGAGGACCAACAAGTGCGGATGCCCAACATGAAGTTGTCACACTATAACACGTCGGTCAAGCTGCGGTGGTTTGGCGAGAAGAGTGGTCTCGTCTTGTTCACCATGGGAAGACCCAGCGGACATAGGGGCACCTTCGTATTGAACCTCCGTGACAAAGTGTTCAACAAGGTGGCTGATGACGGCGACTCGTGGAAGAACTTGCTTGGGTATGAGATGGACATGGCGACCTACCTTGCCTCCTCTGTCGACCCACAGTCACTAGTGGAAAAACCGACGATGCCGAGTATCTGGAGGTTTGCTGTGTGTAGAACAACGGGTACTCGGTATATAACACTCGAGCATCGCTAGATAAAACTCAGTAAATACTCGATAAAGTATTTCTCATATGACCCACGCCAAAGAGGTATTCGGCAACTAAGAAAAAGATACTTGGCAAACTTCTACTTCAACATGATATGAGCTTAATTCAGAGTTCCATGCTTGGGTTTTGATGTATTAGAATTAAAATATTGGTAATGTTGCATTGAATCATTAGACTGGATTTATTTTTCATCATCTCCCAATCACTACGGGAAAACCGCGGTACGCCGAGGATCGGGCTTCTACCCTGATGACCAAATGTCGAGGCCCTCGATGTAGGTCCCTCCCCAGGCCAGTGCACCAAATGGGCCCTCGGCAAGAAATGCTGTCGACGTAGCCTAGATGGGCCGAGGGTGTCCGTCGGCATAGCCTGGATGGGCCGAGGGTGGCCGTCGGTGTAGGTCTGGCCGTTGGTGTAACCAGCGATGTGCTGAGGACGGCCATCGGCTCACATAATGCCCTCGGCATAGCTAGGCCCACCTTATGACACACGGGACGGCATTAGGCAAACGGACTATGCCGACGGCATTGGCGTCGCCACTGTTTTTTATTTTTCAACTATCAATTACATTTAGCCATAAAATTTACTCAAAGCTATGCCGACGGCATTGGCACAACATTTTTTGTTTATTTGCAATTTAGTTTAGCCATATATTTTTACTCATTTATTTACTTATCTCAATTATTTTGATGTGGTTATATTTTTTCACTGATTGTAAGGATTCGTGTCCTGCGAATAGCGGTCTCCACCCACACAAAATGACGTCGCGATTCTCGCGTTGGAAAAGAACTGCCTGAGCGCCGGAATCCCATGCAAATTTGCATATGGACCTAGGATATGTTCCCAAGTGTGACGAAAGGTCCCTAAATGCAATGTCTAGCTCCCCGACGTGACCTTCACATGCGTGCGATAACATTTAGCAAAATCCTAGACGTGTAGGTGTAACTGTCCTGCCACGGGTATATCAGGGGGCTACAATGTGTTAGAAGGTCGGAACCTTGGTTTTCCATGTAGATATGACATAAACAAACCTAAACCAACAAAAAATTATATTGTTGGAACCTCGTATGGAGAAAGATATAGGGGTAGATTACCAGGGCCCACTTCTTAGGATTTCGCTGGAAAAGGACCACCGAGGCACTGTAATCCTACGAGAACTTGCATGTGGACCTAGGACGTGTGTCCAAGTGTGGTGTAATGTCCATAGATGCAATGTCTAGCTCCCGGTGTGACCTTATTTACATGCGTGTGATAACATTTTGTAAAATCTTGAATGTGTAGATGTAACGGTCCTGTTGCGGGTATATCAGGGGCTACAATGTGTTAGAAGGTCCCAACCTTTGTTTTCCATGTCGATAGGACCTAAACAAACCTAAAAAACAAAAAGTACATTGTTGGAACCTCGTACAAAGAAATCTACAGGGGTAGATCGATGGGCCCACTACCTAGGGTTTCGCTGGAAAAGGAGCACCGGAATCCCATAAGAACTTGTATGTGGACCTAGGATATGTGTCCAAGTGTGGTGGAAGATATCTAGATGCAATTTCTAGCTCCCCGGTGTGATCTTATTCACATGCATGCAATAACACTTAGCTAAATCCTAGACTTGTAGGTGTAACTGTCCGGCTACGGGTAATCCTAGACATACTCCCATACACGTCCCAAGGACAGCTCCCTCTCTTTAGTCCCGAAGACAAATGATATGTGGTAGACTTCACATACCATCTAAAGAGGGAGATCTAACATAATATCATAAATCAATAGGTCAAGGACCAAATTGAGAGACTATCATATTACACTATAATATAATATTTTAAATGATAAAAGTCATTTTATTGATTTGTCTTCGCACTTGGAGGAATTGCATGCCCCTAGGAGGTTCCAGCGCACGTAACGACCACTGGTACAGGTGGGGTCCACCCGTACCGCGCACCCGTACAACCTGGTGTCAGGACCTCCTCGTGAAATACTTCCTCCTTGCAAAAATAGATCACAAATCCTACATTCACAGAAACCCCTAGCCACAAAAAACCACACCAAAAAAGGATCTGAAGGAGGAACCTGGAGAAGGGCAAATCTTTGCTGCTGCACGGATCATTAGAGGACAACGCACCATCACCTACATCATCAACCACTGCATCTCCATCACTATCTCTACAACCATCTTCCATTCATTAGATTTTGTTGTAATTCCAGATTCAATTATGGTTTGCACTAGATTCATTCCATTACCTTTATCCATCCATTTGATTATGATGATGTTTTTGATTGCTTCCATGTGTGAGTAGTTCGCTTTGTTCTTGGGGAGATGGAGAAACCCTAACATTATTATGAAATGAAATACAGATGATCTATTACTTTTGTATATGGTTCATTGATCTATGATGTGTGTCTGATCTCTCCCTTTAGATGGTATGTGTAGTAGGCCACATATCATTTGCCTTTAGGCCTAAATCACTACAGCAGGACAAAGCTTTGGTAACACACTAATGTAACACACAGAAGGATATGTTACAACTTAAATCATAGTAGCACATAATTTGTTTTACATCCAAAGAGAGTAACACATACTATATCAGGTCCAATATTGTGTTACACGGGTATTGACATTGTAACATAAAAATAGGGGTTACTGGGTTGTGTTACAGGATACTGGAATAGTAACATCCAATTATGTGTTGGTGGCTATATGTTACGAGACTTTGGTGATAGTAACAGATAATCATACGGTTACACATAGTGTTACAGGCTCTATTATAGGGGGAAAGAGAAAACATAAATCAACTACATCATTATTCAATCACAAGAAATTCTTTAAAGTTTTATTCTAATGTATTTGCTTCTTAGACGCGGTGGCGAATTCAAGATAAACATGAAACGTATGCAAACGAAACTAAGCTTAGTTTAGAATCCCATATAACTCTTATATATTAAATGAATGAGGTATTAAGACCATTAAGGGATGTGGAATAGGCATACTGACAAATACATTTTGATAATGAAATCATGTGTTTTTTATATTAAGTTTGCAAACAAAGGAATGATGTAGTGAACTCCACATACTGACTTCTGTTCAGTAAAAAACGATGTATGGTAGAACTTAAGAAAGCCCATTGCTCCATACATGATACTACTTCATGTTGGTCATCACCCCTCAAACGCCTCGTGCAAGTGTCCCTATTCTTCCAAGAATTTGTATCATGTCACATGATGCACCACGTGGGGCCAAGCAATGTTCAGTACAATAACAGCATGTCCTCGTCGCCTCTATCTTTATTTTTTTGTCAGAGGTGGTCACAACACATGCGCGAAGCCCAGTTGTGTGCACTTACCCCCATTGTTTCATGGTTCGAAATTAATTTGAGGTAGCCTTGCATGCCCGTGAATGTAATTGTCATCATTAAGTATTTGGTAGGTGTTTGAAATTGCTTGTCCATGAGTGCACCAAACATGATCAAAGATAAGGCAAAGAAGTTCTTTTGGAGGTATTACATAAATAGGTAAAATGCAATCTATATAGATTATAGCTGATTTCTTTTTTTTTTGCTGATTTCAGAAATGAAATGATTGATGGGAATACCAAATTTGTTTTAAGTAACAATAGGTTTCTTCATGTAGAAGTGCTCGGCTATATAAAACACTTACGCAAAGAAGAATAAAATATGAAGTTAGCCGAAAGTATACATTTGTTAAATTAAACACATACTTGGAAGACCGAGAGTCTATCCTTGTTTTGACTGTTAAATTTGTCTAGATACAAATGCATCTAGTCTAAACACTTAACTAGATACATGCAAATCTAGACAAAGTTGAATCTGTTAATATAGAACGGAGGAAGGAGTACAACAAATAACATTCACATCTTTGTGCTAAACAATTCTTTAAATATTTTCATCGTTTGTCTCACTCAAAATATTTTAAACTTTACCGTACCAAAAACGCTAGTATAAAAGTTACAACTAACTTTTGGCTCCTTTGTCGATGCAAATTCCGAAATTATTAGTTCTTAACTGTACCGTACATTACGGCATCCGTAAAAGGATTAGATCTCAGATTTTCGTGATTTCAGGATCCCGCCGCCGTCCGAAACAACTGCCGCCGCCGCCCGCCATTTAGTACTTTCGACCTCACCGCCCGCCCTTTAGTACCATCCACCTCGCCGCCCGCTCCTCAGTGTCCCGGTTGGGTTGCCGATGTTCTGTTCCGCCTGCCCCGATGATGCTATCGATCTTCACCTCCCGTGACTACCTCAACGGAGGCTACCACACTGTGGATGCTATAATATTCATGTCCGGCGCTCATCCTTCTGCCAATGGCCATGCACGAATTTCTGACGGGTCCCGTTCTTCCTCTGACCATCCTTCTTATATATTCTTATATCTAGATCTGGTGTCCTTTTGTGTGCAGACTAGGATGTAACGAGATGCTTGCCGCCGTCTCCGTGTTCATGCATTGCATCTTTCGCGGCGGGAGTTGCCCTCTACCCTCTGCATCTATTTCATCTCTCACCACGTCGACGAGCGATCTGGCGGTGACTGTGTCCAACATGTTAAAATGGCAAGCAAAGTTCATCTCCATGAGTCCTTTTTGCATGAGCCATGATATAGCTCTAATAATCATTGTTTTGCTATTTTTTCGATCCAAATTAGTTGATTTGGATTTGTCTACATTCGGATTTATGTAGTACTAAAACATGTCTAGATACACCCAATCTAGACAAATTTGTGACAATTAATTTAGACCGAAGGAAGTACCTTTTATGATTTCTTTTTTTTCTTTCGCGTGCACTAGTTTAGATTTCAGATTGACTTCCAATGGAAAATCGGGTAATATAAGTTTGAACTTTATAAAGCACCGGGATAAGTTTGGATCAAATGGGTAAGTGACGAGTATGACATGTTCTCGTGCATTAAGTGAAATACAAGCAGTACCAAGCACTCCCTGTTAACCTTTAGCGTGACTTAATTAAATCCATGGAATTCTTGACAACTTGATAATATTAAAGTACTCCCTCCAGTCCATATTAGTTGACTTAAATTTATCTAGATTTGGTTGAATTTAGACATTATTTATTATATAGGTTCATCCAAATTTTGACAAATCCAAGTCAACTAATATGGGTAGGGAGTAGTAGTATTTGACCCTGCATCATTACATGGCATGACTTGGTGGTATTAGTAATATCTCTTTCAGTTTGTAACATATCAGCTGATTGCTCAAAAAATAATCTCTGTTGGAATTTGCATGTAGTTAGTTTTTGGCTTATCCAAAAGATATGTAGTATGTCAGGCTGGATGGTTCATTGATAAATGCATCATCACCCATTTTTCTTTGATATTATTGATTATAAAGTCTGTTCACTTATTTATTCGATTGATTACAGGACGGGAGAGATAGAATTGGTGCCTTTTCTATACTAATTTTTTCAGCTTCACGTTTTCGATTTGTGATCAAGCTTCAATCTCGATTTTCTCCCTTCATGGTAATAAAAGAGGTCATTAATATTTAGCCAAGTTGATATGTATATAGCTTGACTTTTTGGTAATCCTTCTTATGTATTAGAATAGAACTACACTTATAAGTATTGCTAGTGTAACCTACCGATCCATTTGCTAGAAGTTGATTATTAGTAGATAAGAATGCATGTCTGTTAACTTACTGAACCGCTAAGATTTTATCCACAATAATTGATTGCTATGTTCATCATACCTGATCATGTACCCCCTCCCCTAGAAAATCAATTGAAATTCATTTTGATGTCGAGGACCTGTAGGATTTTGCACGTACTCTGATTCTGGTTCTGTTAGTTGTATTCCGAAGGTAGCAGCGTATCACTCAAATGAAACTATATAAGTTATGGTCTCACTTCCAGTTGGCCATCTTCCATTGTTTACAGTCATGTTCTACTTTAACCAAATGCTTCATAATTAATAAGCCACTAAAGTATTTAAACTGGACTAAATAGTCTACCAAGTATAAAGATTTGATTTCTTGTTATTGCAAGGCACTAGTTGATGCCTTTTTACTTTAAGATTCTTAATTTCTTGGTCTTTGGCTTTTGTAACTTAATTTTTCTACCATGTTCAAGATCATATTTGTGAACATTTGATGATAACTATAATGCCCAATTTTTTTTTGTAGATTTGAATGAAGGATGACAGCCGTAATGTTGCAGTTAAGTTCTCCATTGCGGCGGGATTAAGAAGCAAATAGATTTCGAATGTTCACTGACCAATAGTTGTAGTTTTCCATTGATAGATTGTAAAATGTAATCTTATTCACAAACGTGTTTTCCTTAGTCAAAATGAGGCAAATGCTATGGTGTAATATTCTTCACAAATGTGTTTTTTCTTTAGTGAAATTGGTATATTATTATGTTGCTCAAAAACAAATTGTATTTATTTAATGTAACGTTGTATTACACTCTTGTATAGTTGTAATATATTGATCTTTTCAACTTCTGAATGTCTCACGTCTCACTTTATCTGCTATTTTCATGTTAGTGGTCATCATAGAACAATAATTAATAAATGACGACATATTTTTTCGTTTAATGATCAAAATAAATTACAATAATTTGGGTGCCAATATAGTAGTGTTACTATAGTTAGACGAATGCGTTACTAGGGTAGTTAACAACTATCAACTATAGTGTTACACTATCCTGATTGTTATGTTACAATCGCTGAAGAGAGGTGTTACAAGTTGTGCTAAAAATATGTTACTACCAATGTCCTACATCTACGAAAATATGTTACTACTTGTGTTCCTATAGTTAGAAAAATATGTTACTAGCACATTGTGTAACTCATAAGTTGCATGTTACTGTAGAGAAATTGTAACATAATTTTAACATATAGTAACAAATATTTTGTGTGACAACAAACAACTCTTAGTAACATAGCCTCATGGAACACATTTCAAAATGTGTTACTACATGGTCCAGTAACATTGTTTTGGATCCTAGTTAGCCAAAAATCAAACCGTAGCAACGCACGGACATTCAGCTAATACTTGTTCAACAGATTTGATTATGCAAATCCTCGGTATCTAATAAAGTTCTAAACAACCCATCGATGGTAAATTAATTTGACGCGCGGTTTACAAACAAATACTGTAGAAAGTTCTAAATGACCCATCAACTGGTAAAATTATCGAGTTTGAAATTCAAATTAGTCAAGAGGGACGGTCTATCGATAACTGAAACTGACTGACTGATAAAGGCCCAGCGAACATCTAAAAAAGACACGGGCCCACATATCAGTGACCATGCAAACCGAGTGCTACTCCGGTCCCTGTAAAAAACAACAAGTTTAGTTGCACGATAAGCGGATCTGTTCCGACTAGGAGCCGGCCGGGCAATGCATGGCGACATACCGATCCATAAATTATCCCCTCCCCTCCCCCTCCCCAGAACACCACCGAGACGATCGAGATGCTTCCCCCGCGCACAGGACGACGCAGCCTCCGTCGCTCTGCGGCCTTCGCCGCGCCGTACTGTAGGAAGCCGAAGCACCGCGGGATCAAGAAAGGCCGCAAAGTCGGCGGCAGCCCGACGGCGTCTCTCTCCGACGACGCGCTCGCCAACATCCTCGCCCGGCTACCGGACGCGGCGTCCGTCGTCCGCTGCGCCGCGACGTGCCGGCGCTGGGGCCGCGTCGTGGCCACGAGCGCCGCCATCGTCTCCCGCTCGCTGCCGCCCCTCGGGCGCTTCTTGCCGGACCTCGCCGTCGGCCTCTTCCACAAGGAGATGGACCTGCCTGCAGCGGCGTCGCCGTTGCTTCCGTGCTTCGTGCCCATGGCCTCCGCCGCTCGCTTCCTCGGCGACGTCCAGGAGCGGCTTCTCGGCGTGGCGGGGCTAGGCGGCGGGATCCTGGACCACTCCCGCCCCGTGGCGTCCCGGAACGGCCGCCTCGTTCTAGAGCTCAAGCACGAGGGCCGCGGCGCCGACGGTCTCTGGCTCGCCGTCTGCAACCCGATGATGATGCATGACAACAGCATCGTAATTGTGCCGCCTCTGATCTCAACAGCAGGCACAACCATACAGGAGTACGGCTGCGCGTTGCTCACCGGGCAGGACCTCCGCCCACCTCGCTGCAACAGCTTCTTCCGTCTGCTGTTCGTCTATAACCGTGGCCCCGCCGGGAACTCCACCGTGCTCCGGTGCTACTCCTCGGACGCTGGCTGCTGGGGGCGGGAGGCCGAGTGCAGCGTCCAAGTCCCCAGCTCGGAGATCCGCGACATCGGCCAAGCCGTGGTGCGCCGCGGAGTTGCCTTCTGGGCCCTGGACCTTGGGGTGCTCGGGGCACGCCTGGACGAGATCGACCAGCATGGCGCCGTGACGGACATGCACTTGATGCCTTACCCGACACCTCATACGATGCCACAAAAACGGCTCCTGGGCATCTCGCCGGACAACAGGCTCTTCTTCATGGACATGGGGGTATACCTGGACGCGAGCCAACTCGGTCTGGCTCGGGCCGAGCCGGAGAAAAGCTCGGTCCGAAACGGCCGAGCCCGAGCCAGCTCGTCGCCGCCGGCGAGCCAGGAAAGGGAGCTCGGCCCGAGCTTCCGACGAGTTCGGTCCAGCTCGGGGCAGCTCGCGAGCCTGGAGGCGTTGGGTCACTGATGGTGGGGCCATGCCGGCGTACCTCGCCGGCTGCTGCCGCTTGATCTGCTGGCGTCGAGCGCTGCGGCCTGCAACTCGGGGAGGGGTGGGTAGACGTTGGGGAGGGGCGGGTAGAGGTCAGGGAGGGGCGTGGCAGAGAGCGATGTGGTGGCGATGGAGGTCAGCAGCACACCGGCGTACCTAGGACGCGCTCGATCTGCGAGCAGAGCAGGCCGGCGGAGAGGAGAGGAGAGGCGCCGCTGCGTAGGTCGTCGGAGAGGGGCCTGGCAGAGAGGAGAGGGGCGTGGTGGAGTGGCCCTCCAGCCTCAGCGGCCAGCCGGCGAAATCGGGAGGGCGGCGGCGAGCTCTTCCAGAACGACCAGCGAGCTCCCAACTGGGAGTCTGGGACACGAACGACCTGCGAGCTCCCAGCGTCTCCAGGATAAGGTCGGTAGCAGGCCCAGTTCTGCAGCCCATGAAGCTCTACCAGCCTAATTCAGCCATACGATTTTCTGGAAAAACAAAAGAGGCGAGCTGGACGAGCCGGACCGGGCCGAGCCCGAGCCAGCCCGAGTTCACTGCGGTCCGCCTAAGCTGACTCGGCTCGGTCTGCTCCCGCCAGCGGGCCGAGCCCAGCTCGCGCCGAGCCCAGAAAGCTCGGGCCGAGCCTGCCGGACCGAGTTTTAGGTCCAGGTATACATGGGGGTCGTAGGGTGGAAGAACAAGTTTTTGCTAGCGAATCTATGCTACTTCAAGTTTTCGGACGAAGACAACATCCGCACTGGCAGGATGTTGTTCGGTCCTCATCGTGAGGACCAACAAGTGCGGATGCCCAACATGAAGTTGTCACACTATAACACGTCGGTCAAGCTGCAGTGGTTTGGCGAGAAGAGTGGTCTCGTCTTGTTCACCATGGGAAGACCCAATGGACATAGGGGCACCTTCGTATTGAACCTCCGTGACAAAGTGTTCAACAAGGTGGCTGATGATGGCGAATCGTGGAAGAACTTGCTTGGGTATGAGATGGACATGGCGGCCTACCTTGCCTCCTCTGTCAACCCACAGTCACTAGTGGAAAAACCGGCGATGCCGAGTATCTGGAGGTTTGCTGTGTGTAGAACAACGGGTACTCGGTATATAACGCTCGAGCATCGCTAGATAAAACTCCGTAAATACTCGATAAAGTACGAGCGCAGCGATCCCACCCGGGCGTTCCCGTTCCGGGCTTATCAGCCATCGGTTACTTCTGGATTCGGGCAGAAGTTCTATAGTCAAAGATGCTAGCAAGTTTGCACTTTAGTCCGTAGAAAAGTCTAAAACTAATCTACAGTCCACCTACCGGGAGAGGATAACACCTCGTCTCTCGTGACACCGCCTTCCTACCTAATTATACAAGATCATGCGCTGCTCTCCTCAGTGTATGGATCTTTTCTATTCGGACATGTTTTTTTGTTCTGTATCAAACCGGGTGTATACTATCTTGTATATTGTAATTTCATGAAAACTTCTATGAATCTTAAATGTATCTCTACATTTCCTTTGATAAAATATGAATGATGCATTGTGTATGAATATTGTGTGAATCGTATATACGAATATTGTGTGAATCTGGTGTACGAATATATGATGGATCTTTACGTTTTCTTTGATAAACTGCTCTGAATCTTACTTGAATGGTTGAATTTATAATGGATCTTGTATGGATTTTCTGTCACACTGTAGTGAAATATGTAAAGAAATTGTATGAATGTTTTTTGAAAAAAATTATATGAAACCACTTTGAATCTTGTATGTATCGTTGAATTTTATATGAAACCACTCTGGTTTGATAATGTATGAAACTTGTATTATCTTAAAAAAATCTTGGAAACTTGTATGGATATTTGTAGAAATATTCTTGAAAAAAATATAATATAAAATATTGTTGAAAAATATAATTATGTAAGAAATTATTGTTGAAAAAATTGTTGCAAAACGTATGAATCTTGTACGAAACTTCTGAATCTAGGATGAAACAAAGTAAGAGTGTCTAAAAATTGTTAAATAAATAGTATCAAAATAAAAATTATTAAATGAGTTTGTTGACACTTGCTTGAGTAGTGTGTATGAATTTATATTGTATATGAATATGTCTAGAATTTTGGTTTCATCTATATGACACTTGTTTGAATCTATAAGAAGGTTTCATAAATATGATGTGGAAAAAGTCTGAAATTATATAAAATACATATCTATTGTATGAAACCTCTCTGAATCTGGTATGGATCGTCGAATTTATCATGATCATGTATAGATTTGGTGTCAAACTTTAGTGGAACAAGTATATAATTTGTTAGAATATTCTGTAAAAAAATTATATGAATATCTCTTGGCAGAAACAAGTTTTTAAAAACGTGTGAATCTTGTATGAAACTTCTGAATCTAGGATGAAATAAAGTAAAAGTGTCTAAATATTATTAAATAAAAAATACAAAAATACAAAAATAAAAATTATCAAATGATATTGTTGAAGAAACAAATCATGCATATTTTTATAAAAAGATTTGGATCTTTTGCAAAGTAAAGCAGTAATTAGACAAGAAATGTGAAAGATCTGTACTGACAAATAAGAGGGTCCTTCTATCGTGAACTGAATTTGGTGGAGGGGTCTTTTTGCAATTAGCATGGAAGACCGGAAAGAGGATGCTCTGACCATGCACGAATCTTGAACACAGGTTGGACAAGCAGGATAAGCCGGGAACACGTAACCCCAGGCGGTATTGCTTTTTCGATAAAGTACACAAGACACCAAGCATTTCTCAAATAGGGAGCTGTTTTTTTCCATGGGCCTACCTCGCCTCCTCCTTTGACCCACAGTCACTACTAAGGGCGTGTTTGGTATGGAATTTTTGGTCAGGCCGAGCAGTGCTGTGGAGGGTACTGCCACACTCATCTGCCCTATCGGCCAACTTGTGCAAGTTGTTCGATAGCCTAAAGTTATGGTTGGTGCACCGGTCGAGAAAATAGGACCATGTTGTTTGGTTTCTGTACATTTTTCTTTTGACCCATGACATGCACTTTTCCCTTGTTTGGTTAACATAGAAACCAAGTTGTGGTCACCTTGCACTTCCGTAAGGTGAGCTTACCACGACCGGATTGAAAAGGAGGAAGATCACAAGAAGAACACAAGCTAAAGGAGATTAACAACAAAGAGCCAAGAACATCACAATTCAGAACACATAATCACAATCCAGATCCCCACAAGCATGAACACCATAAGCATGAACAACACAATTCGAAACAATAGAAGCACAAGTCTGATCCCCCCAAAAAATGAACACCACAAGTTTGAACAACACAAGCAAAAGAGGATCACAGTTGAACATGAACAAATGAACGCCCTTAGCAGAGACAACACAAGTACTCCCTCTGTTTCAAAATATAAGATGTTTTAGGTTTGTGAAAAAAATGTATCTAGACTTGTTTTAGTGTCTAGATTCACTCTAAACCTTAATGAACCTACATACTAAAAGTAGTCTAGATACATTTGCTTCACAAATCTAAAACATCTTATATTTTAAAACAGAGGGAGTATGAATTAGTCTTAACAAGCATGATCATCGCTAAAAGGGATCATAGTTTAACATAACGCCATGGTATTAACCTACAACCACATCAAAAGTGGGTGTCATGCTACCACCACCAGTTCACCATCAACAGTACACCAAGGTGCAACTGAACAGCAACCATCACAAATTTCCTTGATCTTCTTTAGTTTATCCTTGCTAGCGTCATTGGATTTGAACAATTCATAGGGCGCATACTCTAGTTTCTTCTTTTCCTCCTTTAAGATCGCCTGGTCCTCATCCCATTCCTTATGCTTCTCTTTGATCATATCTCCTAGGATTTCTGCATGTTCTTCAACATCTCAACTTCATTCCTCAACACTTCATTGTTGTCATTCATCCGAGACAAGTTACCCTCCAACGCCTTCTTTTTTGTTTCTTCGATGAATTTTTTCATATCAACTAGCAAACTTGAGTACTTTTTGTCAAGCTTATTCTCATCAGACAGTTGTTTCACCAGCTACGCATTCTTAACCTTCTCGTTGATTCTTGGATTGCTTGTATCATCATACATCCCCATAGCTTCGCAAGTGCATTCTTCGTAGGATCTGGCTATTCATTGTCTACCCCAAGCCACAAACCCATAGTTTTTGACCTCCTGCAGGTCCAAAATTCGTTGGCACAAACAATGCTTGCCAGAAAAGTGAATGGCGATAGAAGGAGCTAAGAAATTACGTTCTGAACTTGGCAGAGGTAGAATCTGCGGCCTGTGTTGGTTCCTTCAAATGCAACACGCCTGACAGGCTCAAGTTTGTGGACGCGATAGAGCTCGAGACAATCTTTCGCTATGCTGCGGAAACTAGTGAAGGGTTTCGCAGCATAGTAAATCAAAATTTTCTATGGATGCGAACAAGAAAGCCAAGGTCTAATCTAGGAGATGCAATAAACGAGATAGATAGATGAGATCTTCATACCCTTGAAGAAATCGCACAACGGAAACGTTCAACAGAACGTGGTTGATGTAGTCGTACTAGCCGTCTCCTCCCCGCGATCCGTTCTGATCCTACGCCGCAAGTGGCGGCGCCTCCGAGAGATGCACACGTACGGTGCTGCGACGTCTCCTCCTTCCTTGGTCCAGCAAGTGGGGTGGAGAGATAGATTGGATCTGCAGCACGACAGCGTGGTGCTTATGGTGGAGAATTTCTGCAGCAGTGCTTTGCCTACGCGCAGTCGGGAGAGAGAGAGGATGAGGGCAGCAGTTGGCGGCTAGGGTTGAGGAGGTGTAGGGGGAGGATGCACCCTGCCCTCCTTATATAGGGGGCTGGACGGCCCCCCTTGGCCCCTCCTCCAAGCCCTAGGGCGGCGGCCCCAAGGGTGGAGTGGGGGGCACGTTTCCCCCTCCTTCTAGAAGGGTTCCCTAGGGTTTCCCCTAGGGTTTGGCGGGCTGGGCCTATGGGGCCTTGTGCCCCTGGCCCAAAGCGGCCAGGGCACTCCCCCTTAGTCCCACGCAGGCCTCCGACAAGTGGGCCCACGTTGGTCCCACTCCGGAAGCTGCTAGAACCTTCCGGTACAATACCGATAAACTCCGAAACTATTCTGAAATCCAAAAAACCTGCTTTCCTTTATATGAATCTTATTCTCCGGACCATTCCGGAACCTCTCGTGACGTCCTGGATCTCATCCGAGACTCCGAACAAAAACTCATAAACCAATTATCCATTCTATCCTAGCATCGATGCACGTTAAGTGTGTGACCCTACGGGTTCGAGAATATGCAGACATGATCTTCTATCAATAATCAACAGCGGGATCTGGAAACCCATATTGACTCCCACATATCCATCGATGATCATATCGGATGAACCACGATGCCAGGATTCAATTAATCCCATATATTTATTCCCTTCGTCACGCGATATTTTACTTGCCCGAGATTCGATCGTTGGTATCGGCATACCTAGTTCAATCTCGTTCACAGCAAGTACTTTACTCGTTCCGTAATCCGATATCATTTTGTGATTAACTCCTTAACCACGTGCTTGCAAGCGGTGTTGATATCGATTACCGAGTGGGCCCGAAGTATATCTCTCCGACTCGGGAGGGACAAATTCCATCTCGATACATACAACCCAACAAGTACTTTCCGATCACCTGAGAGACACTTTTATGATCACCCTCACATAGGATGACGTTTGATGACCTCAAAGCTTTCTTCCGATACCAGGGAGTTGTATTATCTCATGGTCTAAGGAATACAATATTTGACATAGGAAAAAGCTTCGCAAAGATGAACACGATGACACGATCTAATTGCTCTGCTTAATTTGGGTCTGTCCATCATATCATTCTCCTAATGACATGATCTCATTATTAATCGACAACCCATGTCTATGGTTCGGAAACCTTAACCATCATTAATCAATGAGCTAGTCCATAGAGGCGTACTAGGGACACGATGTTGTTCATAAACCACACAAGTATCAAAGTTTCCGCTTAATACAATTCTAGCATGGAATATAAGCTTTATCATGAACAAGAATTATAACAATAACATCTTTATTATTGCCTCTAGGGCATAATTCCAACAGTCTCCCACTTGCACTAGAGTCAATAATCTAGTTTACATCTGGCAACAATCTAACACCCATGGCATTAAGGTGCTGATCATGTTTTGCTCGTGGAAGAGGTTTAGTCAACGGATCTGCGACATTTAGATCCATATGTACTTTGCTAATCTTTAGATCTCTATCTGCTATATAATCTCGAATTATATGAAAACGGAGGTTGATGTGCTTGGTCTTTGGATGATATCTTGGTTCGTTAGCCAGTGCTATGGCGCTAGTGTTGTCGCACAATATCTCCAGTGGGTCCAAGGCACTTGGAACCACACCAAGCTCAGTGATGAAGTTCCTGATCCAAACTCCTTCACTTGACGCTTCTGAAGCAGCCATGTATTCCGCTTCTGTTGTAGATCCCGCGATCACACTTTGCTTGCAGCTTCTCCAGCTCACGGCTCCACCATTCAAAATATAAACGTATCCTGTCTGAGATTTAGAATCATCCAGGTCAGTGTCGAAACTAGCATCGACGTAACCTTTTACAACGAGCTGCTCATCACCTCCATAGACCAAGAACATTTCTTTAGTCCTATTTAAATACTTTAGGATGTTCTTTACGGCTGTCCAGTGTTCCACTCCTAGATCACTTTGGTATCTGCTCGTCAAACTAAGAGCATTGGACACATACGGTCTAGTACACAGCATGGCATACATGATAGAACCTATGGCCGAGGCATATGGCACTTTGCTCATAGGTTCTCCATCGTTTACCGTAGCTGGACACTGAGCCTTGCTCAATATCTTACCTGACAACATGGGAAATGAACCTTTCTTTGCTTTATCCATTCTGAACCTTTTCAGAACTTTGTCTAGGTATGTACTTTGGCTTAAAGCTATTAGGCGTCTGTAGAGTTCCCAACCTTTAATAAGGTAGAGATCCCTGTGTTTACAATGCTAGTCCCTGGATCAATAGCTAGCATCCACAGTTAAGATGTAATATCAAGAAACAATGGTCATAATACAACTTTATAACCAGGAATAAAATAATTCATTACATCTTACATAGCTCATTTGGCTATCACATTACATTGCAGCAGAATATCTATAAAGCATGGGGTCCTTCATCTTCAAAGTGCCACAGGCAATCATGTTGGTTGTAGACTTGTAATCCTAATCATCACACTTCACTAACATAAAACAAACCTGCAACATAATAAGTTGCAGCCACAAGGGTCAATACATTTGAATTGTATTGGCAAGTTTCACTACTATGTAGAAATAAGAGGATCCTATCATTACATGCATATTTGGCTAAGTAGGGTTTAGGCTCTTTTGCAGAAAGCAATAGTTTTATCCTATCTTTTCAAAATAGTTTTTGATCTTTTGTCAAATCTTTCTGAACTCCTTGGAAAACTCCAAGTGCTTCAAATCCCTTGTTGTCACCCTCAAGTTTTAACTTTGAGAAATTGGAATGTCGAGATCTTCCATAGCTTCAGGCCTTAGTTGCTCAGTATTGTCCATAACCGGGGACACGGCTAAGTACTTAGAATTTGATCTTCTGCAGAAGTTGTACACTTTACCCACATGACACAATCTCATCTTGATGCCACCAGTGGCCGCTGGATAAGTACTCACCAAGATGGAGTACTGGAAGATTGAGAATGTGACAAAGTCTTTCCATAGGAGTCCTCCCAATACACAATGCTAGCTTGTCATCCAGGCACCAATGTAGGGTTTCAAGTTCCCTTACACAATTCTAGTTAACCTGAAGATGCCAATGCATGGGTCTTCCACTATGTAGTTGACTAAGCCAGAGCCCATTTAGCATGTGGCTGTACACGGAAGCCACTGTACGAAAAACATGTTCAATCTCTAAGTCCCTGGGTGGTTTTCTTCTAGTGCACATACAAAAGGAGATAGCCATATAAACATGGTTCCTTTTGTTGCCACCTTGTCCAACCTTGAGTATCCTTGTCCACCCAGGTGGTTCATTGAGTACTTGTTTTATTATATATTCAATACTTCATATATTCATAACATGTATCCCATCCCAATATATATAGCAGGGCTAAGCATACTACAACTACAATGTTTCCACTAAGGAATATATAAGGGTATCCTATTAGGATTTAGCATAGCATAAAATATAGTAAACCTTTCCATGCATGTTACAAAATCCACTAAGTGTAATGAAAATAGTAGGACTTGGATGATAGTGTCACTTGCCTTAGTAGTTGGTGGTGTTGATACACTCTTCGCAATAACACACTTGACAATCAACACAATCTATCAAGCAAAACAACCAAGACAAAACATACACAAGATCAACACTAATGGCAACACAAAAATCATGCAAAGTATGCAAACATGCAAGATGGCAATTTTTATTGTACAAATTTTCATAACAAGGTTCTGAACATTACTAAGTGATTTCTTAACATTTTATATTTTCAAGATTACAAATGCAACCATTTGTGCAATTGTAGCAATTAGCAATATTTTCTAACACTTGGAAATGTCATTCTCACTAAATAATTGCCACGGTCTTATTTATATTAGAATAAAATTTTATTTTGGTCTTACTGTACATAGGGTTCAATTTACAACCATTTGCAAAAGTATTCACTTAAAAATAATTTACACAACAATTTTTATACCCAAAATACTCTACAAATGGTTCTGTATAAAACATGATTTTAACAGACTCAAAAATACCGAATTATGGCTCCACTGTGTTCTACTCGTTTTTGTGAATCCATAGACATATTATTTGATAAATTTGGATAAACAGAACTAAAGATATGATTTTTGCAAGTTCATATGTAAATCTGCCCAATATGATCGAAAATAGAAAAGGAATTGACAAGTGGCTGATTCTAATAGGCCGGTACCCCTTCGTTTAAGTGATCTGATTTCAATCGTTAGATGAAGATCGGACGGACTAGAAGAGCTCACCGGAATAACTCACCGGAAAGTTCGCCGGAATAGCGGACACGGGCTTGGCGTTGCCGTTCCGTTGCTAGGAAAGTATCCAGAGTTGAATAAAATGTGGACGGTGTAGAGGACGTCGAGGCGATGCTACTGGACGTGATTTCGAGCTCGTTCGTCTCCAATGGTGACGACAATCCACGGCTGGAGCAACGTGCGACGTCGGCGGCGCGGAGAACTGCAACCATAGGATGAACAATCATGTCCTGGAGGTAGGCAATATCAAGATTAGTCCTCTTGCAGAAGGAATCGACGAGGGACTCACCGTAGAAGACAAGATCTGACGATGAACTCAAATTTTGGGGATGAAGTTGGCATCGACCGTGTGTGTTCTACAGAGCTCCTCTTGAGAAAGTTTGAGAACGAAAATGATGGAGGAGACAGAGGGGAACACATTGCTCTCTTCTGTTTTTGCTAAGGTGGTCCGTGGAGGGAGATTGGGAGACGTATGCCGTCATATGACATTCGGTTCGCGGTATTGATTTGAGAGATTAAGGCACTAAAGTGAGAAATTAATGGCCTGAATGAAACCTCCACTTGATTGTAAACATTTTTCGTTTTAAAGTCGAGAAGAAACGATCATTGGAATTGATGGGGGAAGGAGAGGAAGATCTATAGCCATGAACGTTGAGCTTCTGTATGCCTACATGAAGAGAGGAGGAAGAGGATCGATCGTGTTGGGCTGGTCTAGATGGGTTTGGCTGAACCGGCCCAACAAGAAAATGAATGAGAAGAAAAAAAATAGGGATGGAGGGCTGGCTGGGCTTGGGCTGCTCTTTTTTTTCCTTCAACGTTTTCTTCTTTTCTTTTTCTGTTTTATTTTCTAGTTTTTAATTTGGCTCTTCAATTTGATTCAAATTTGTATTAAATATTTTTAAAAAATTTATATAAAATATAAGTTGATAGTTTACTCTATTTAGAATATTTAAAATATTTTTTTAATAAAGTATAATTTATTTTATAAAATTGAGCTTGGCACGTAGGCCTATACAGTATATTTTCTCAATTCTTGTTTATTTTATATCTTTTGATTTAGAGCTCCAAAAAGGTTCAAACCAATTTCCTTAGCTTTATAATTTTATTCTTTATCATAATCACACATTTAGGAATACTTTTATTTTGTTTTTAATCTTTGCCTTAACTTTACTTTATTTCTCTTCCTATATTTTATAAATTTCATATCATTTTATCTGGAGCTTTAAATAGAGTCAAACTAATTTCTATGGTTTTATAATTTTTCCCTTTATATTTTTAGCTCACTTAGAATTCTTTTGTATATTTTAAATATGGAATATATCCAAAGTTTCATATTATTAAGTGGTCATTTTAACTTTCAGAAGAAAGTTATTTCTCTTAGTTTTAAAATGCAACCATGCATGTTTCATGATTTTGAGGTTTTGAAAACATGCATACAACTTCACAAACAAAATGGTTTTATTTAATTTTTGTTTTGAAGGAGTTATATTAAATAGTCAAAAGGTTTTTGTTTCCTAAAATTTCCAAGACTTAGTTTTTTTCATTTTGTTTAAGTTTTTTCACATTTCCAAATTTGTTTGGGATGTGACAGCGTCTTTGTCTATCTCTATAGATTTTGATGTCTAATATATAAGCAGCTTCTCCTAGGTCTTTCATTGAAAAACATTTATTCAAATAACTCTTCACATCGTTAAGCATACCAATATTATTTCCAATAATCAATATGTCATCCACATATAGTAATAAAAATGTCACCGAGCTCCCACTCACTTTCTTGTAGATACAAGCTTCGTAGGAATTTGGAACAAATCCAAAGCTGTTGATCACTTGATCAAAACGAAGGTTCCAACTCCGAGATGCTTGCTTCGGTCCATAAATGGAAAGCTGAAGTTTGCACACCTTATCAGCATCCTTAGGATCGACAAAACCTTCGGGCTGCATCATATACAACTCTTTATCAATGTTGCCATTGAGGAACGCAGTCTTGACATCCATCTGCCATATTTCATAATCATGAAATACAACAATTGCTAATAAAATCCGAATAGACTTAAACATCGCTATGGGAGAGAAAGTCTCATCGTAGTCAACAGCTTGAACTTGCCGAAACCCTTTTGTGACAAGCCGAGCTTTATAGACAGTAACATTACCATCCGCGTCCGTTTTCTTCTTGAAAATCCATTTGGACTCAACGGTCTTACGGTCGCTAGGAGGGTCCACCAAAGTCCATACTTGGTTTTTGCTCATGGATCCCAATTCGGATTTCATGGCCTCTAGCCATTTCTCAGAGTCTGGGCTCATCATTACTTCCTCATAGTTCGCAGGTTCACTGTTGTCTACCAACAAGACGGTTAAGACAGGGTTGCCGTACCATTCAGGAGAGGCACGCGACCTTGTTGACCTACGAAGTTCAGTAGTAGCATCGTTCGAAGTTTCATGATCCTCGTCATTAGCTTCCTCCCTTGTTGGTGCAGACGACACTGGAACAATTTCAGGTGCTGCGCTACTCTCCAACTCGAGAGAAGGTTCAATAACCTCGTCTAGCTCTACCTTCCTCCCACTCACTTCTTTCGAGAGAAACTCCTTCTCAAGAAAGGATCCGTTCTTTGCAACAAACACTTTGCCTTCGGATCTTTGGTAGAAGGTATACCCAATCGTTTCCTTAGGGTATCCTATGAAGACACATTTCTCTGCTTTGGGTTCGAGCTTGTCCGGCATCAACTTCTTGACGTAAGCTTCGCATCCCCAAACTTTAAGAAACGACAACTTAGGTTTAGCACCAAACCATAGTTCATATGGTGTCGTCTCAACGGATTTAGATGGTGCCCTATTTAAAGTGAATGTAGCGGTTTCTAATGCATAACCCCAAAATGAGAACGACAAATCTGTAAGAGACATCATTGATCGCACCATATCTAATAGAGTTCGATTCCGCCGTTCAGACACACCATTGCGCTGTGGTGTTCCGGGTGGCGTGAGTTGCGAAACGATTCCGCTTGCTTTAAGATGCGTGAGAAAATCATAACTCAAATATTCATCTCCACGATCGGATCGTAGAAATTTAATTTTCCTGTTACGATGGTTTTCCACTTCGTTCTAAAATTCTTTGAACTTTTCAAATGTTTCAGATTTATGTTTCATTAAATAGATATACCCATATCTACTTAAGTCATCAGTAAAAGTGAGAAAATAGCGATATCCACCGCGTGTCGAAACACTCATTGGTCCGCATATATCGGTGTGTATGATTTCCAATAAGTCCGTTGCTCGCTCCATCATACCGGAGAACGGGGTTTTGATCATCTTGCCCATGAGGCACGGCTCACACGTGTCAAATGATTTAAAATCAAGAGACTACAAAAGTCCATCGGAATGGAGTTTCTTCATGCGTTTTACACCAATATGACCTAGACGGCAGTACCACAAATAAGTTGGATTATCACTATCTACTTTGCATCTCTTAGCCTCAATGTTATGGATGTGCGTTTCATTGCTTTCGAGATTCAGAAGAAATAAACCATTCACAACAGGTGCATGGCCATAAAAGATGTTATTCATATAAATAGAACAACCATTATTCTCCGATTTAAATGAATAACCGTCTTGTAATAAACACGATCCAGATATAATGTTCATGCTCAACGCATGCACATAATAACACTTATTAAGGTTTAAAACTAATCCCGAAGGTAAAACTAAGGAGAGCGTGCCGACGACCATCACATCAACTTTTGATCCATTGCCAACGCGAATCATCACCTCATCCCTTGCTAGCCACCGTCTATTCCATAGCTCCAGTTTCGAGTTACAAATATTAGCAACTGAACCAGTATCAAATACCCAGACACTACAACGAGCGCTAGTAAGGTAAACATCAATAACATGTATATCAAATATACCTTTAATGGTGCCAGCCTTCTTGTCTGCTAAGTACTTCGGACAGTTGCGCTTCCAGTGACCCTTGTCCTTGCAATAGAATCACTCAGTGTCCGGCTTAGGTCTAGACTTGAGCTTCTTCTCAGCAGGGGCAACGCGCTTGCCGCTGCCTTTCTTGAAGGATTTCTTTGCACCCTTACCTTTCTTAAAGTTAGGGGTCTTGTTGACCATCAACACATGATTATCTTTCTTGATATCCACCTCCGCAACTTTCAGCTTAGCGAAGAGCTCAGTGATCGTATCAGTGGAACCAATTTGATTGTGAGTAACTACAAAACCTTTGTAGCTAGGAGGGAGTGATTGCAGAACTCTGTCAATCTTGAGCTCTTCTGGAATCTTGTAGTCCAGTTGCTCAAGACGTTGAGTGTAGCCTAACATCTTAATGGCATGCTCACTAACGGAACTCCCTTCCTCCATCTTGCAGTTAAAGAACTTCTAAGAGATCTCATATCTCTCAGAACGGGCCTGAGTCTGAAACATGGTTTTCAGTTCCTCAAGTATATCAAAGGGCCCGGCGAACTTCTCAAAATGATTTTGAAGGTCCGATTCCATAGCAAACAACATGGTACTCTTAATCACTCCATAATCATCTTTGCGCGACTGATAAACAGCTTTTTCATCAGCCGACGCATCAATGGCAGGGGCGTCACCTAGCGCTTTCTCTAGTACATAGTCCTTTTGTCCGCCAGCGAGAATGATTCTCAGATTGCGGAACCAGTTGGTGAAGTTAGACCCATTGTTCTTAAGCTTTTCTTTCTCAGCAAAAACGTTGAAGTTGAAGTTGGACTTAGCCGTTTGATCTACAAAATTTGCAAATACCATTTAGACTATGTTCATGATAACTAGTTCAACTTAATCAAATTACTAGATGAACTCCCACTAAATTCAACATCCCTCAAGTTGTTTAGTGAAAACGATCCAAATTCACCACACCTAATTCGATCTTCACGAGAAGAGATGTGGTTTCAATGGTGGACAACAAAGTGTCGATCATATCATTCATATGACTCATGTTTAACCTTTCGGTTCGTGTGTTCCGAGGCCATGTCTGTACATGATAGGCTCGTCAAGTCAAACCCAAGTATTTCCGCGTGTGCAAAACTGGCTTGCACCCGTTGTATGTGAACGTAGAGTTTATAGCACCCGATCATCACGAGGTGCTTGAACACAAGGAACTTCCGCAACGGTGCATACATGGGGAGAACACAATTTTATCTTGATCTTTAGGTGAGGAATCATCTTATAATGCTACCTTCGCGATCTAAGCATAATAAGATACATAAAAGGATAAACATCACATGCATATAATTTTATGTGACATGGTATAGCCAATCTCCGCGCAATGATCTGCATCTTGTGCGCGCCAGCATGATCTCCATCACTCCATCATGATTGCCTCCACCACGAATAGCAACTACAACTATTGCTAACTACTTAGCGATAAAGTAAAGCTATTACATGGCGTATAAGAAGTTGACACACAGGTCATACACAATTATAAAGACAACCATATGGCTCCTGCCGGTTGTGTACTCATCGACATGCAAGTCATGAAATATTACAAAACATGATCATTACATACAACATACACATCATGTCTTGGGCCATACCATATCACAAAACACTCCCTGGAAAAACAAGTTAGACGCCTCTACTTTGTTGTTTCATGTTTTACGTGGCTTATGAGAGTAACAAGCTAAGAACGATTCTTACCTACGGAAAGCCACAACGGTGATATTATGGTTGCTAACATCCGGTGTGAATCCCATGACTATTATAGTGAGAGAAACTGGCATCCACCAGCCGCATGTGTGGAACAAGCCACACGTCAAGTGCGGAGCCGGTCTCGCGAACAAGGTCGCGTAAAGTTGGCCTGGACCGCTTCGATCTCACTATGCCGCGCCATAAGAAATACACAACAAGAGGCTTGCAACAGAAAACATCAACGCCCACAACAAGCATGTTGCGTTCTACTCGTGAAAACACATCTACGCATAGATCTAGCTCTGATACCACTGAAGGATTTTACAGCATAGTAAATCAAAATTTTATACGGATGTGAACAAGAAAGCCAAGATCTAATCTAGGAGACGCAATCAACGAGAGAGATAAATGAGATCTTCATACCCTTGAAGAAATCGCACAACGGAAACGTTCAATAGAACATGGTTGATGTAGTCGTACTAGCCATCTCCTCCTCGCGATCCGATCCGATCCTACCCTGCAAGTGGCGGCGCCTCCGAGAGATGCACACGTACGGTGCCGCGACGTCTCCTCCTTCCTTGGTCCAACAATTGGGGTGGAGATATAGATTGGATCTGCAGCACGACGGCGTGGTGCTTATGGTGGAGAATTTCTGCAGCAGGGCTTCGCCTACGCGTAGTCGGGAGAGAGAGGAGGAGGGCAGCAGTTGGCGGCTAGGGTTGAGGAGGTGTAGGGGGAGGCTGCGCCCTGCCCTCCTTATATAGGGGGCTGGCCGGCCTCCCTTGGCCCCTCCTCCAAGCCATAGGGCGGCGGCCCCAAGGGTGGAGTGGGGGGCAAGTTTCCCCCTCCTTCTAGAAGGGTTCCCTAGGGTTTCCTCGAGGGTTTGGCGGGCTAGGCCTATGGGGCCTTGTGCCCCTAGCCCAAAGCAGCCAGGGTACTCCCCCTTATTCCCACGCAGGCCTCCGACAATTAGGCCCACGTTGGGCCCACTCCGTAAGCTTCTAGAACCTTCCGGTACAATACCGATAAACTCCGAAACTATTCCGAAATCCAAAAAAAAACTGCTTTCCTTTATATGAATCTTATTCTCCAGACCATTCCGGAACCTCTCGTGACGTCCTGGATCTCATCCGAGACTCCGAACAAAAACTCATAACCAATTATCCATTCTATCCTAGCATCGATGCACGTTAAGTGTGTGACCCTACAGGTTCGAGAATATACAGACATGATCTTCTATCAATAATCAACAACAGGATGTGGAAACCCATATTGACTCCCACATATCCATCGATGATCATATCGGATGAACCACGATGCCAGGATTCAATTAATCCCATATATGTATTCCCTTCGTCACGCGATATTTTACTTGCCCGAGATTCGATCGTTGGTATCGGCATACCTAGTTCAATCTCGTTCATAGCAAGTACTTTACTCGTTCCGTAATTCGATATCATTTTGTGATTAACTTCTTAACCACGTGCTTGCAAGCGGTGTTGATATCGATTACCGAGTGGGCCCGAAGTATATCTCTCTGACTCGGGAGGGACAAATTCCATCTCGATACATACAACCCAACAAGTACTTTCCGATCACCTGAGAGACACCTTTATGATCACCCTCACATAGGATGACGTTTGATGACCTCAAAGCTTTCTTCCGATACGAGGGAGTTGTATTATCTCATGGTCTAAGGAATACAATATTTGACATAGGAAAAAGTTTCGCAAAGATGAACACGATGACACAATCTAATTGCTCTTCTTAATTTGGGTCTGTCCATCATATCATTCTCCTAATGACATGATCTCATTATTAATCGACAACCCATGTTTATGGTTAGGAAACCTTAACCATCATTAATCAATGAGCTAGTCCATAGAGGCGTACTAGGGACACGGTGTTGTTCATAAACCACACAAGTATCAAAGTTTCCGCTTAATACAATTCTAGCATGGAATATAAACTTTATCATGAACAAGAATTATAACAATAACATCTTTATTGTTGCCTCTAGGGCATAATTCCAACAACTAGGATCTTCGAAGGAGTCAAAAGCACAGTCCATGTCCGTGATGTTCTAGAACACCAAATCAAGTTCATATGATTATAAATCAAGGATTCCTAACTCTCTACCGAACCCCAACCCTATGTAAGAATTGGGGGAAAGTGGACTTACCCCTACATACGATTGGGTCCGCTCTTTAATCGACGTGATGCACGTGACGAAGAATCTTTGTGTGAACCTTCTAAGCTTCCTGGGAGTGTATGGAAAGACAAAAGATACACCGGAAGCACGGCAGGACCAACAATGTATGAAATATCCACACAACATGCATCGAGAGAATGAGGCGGATAAAGGACATCGTCCTGCCAGCTACGCTCTTATCAAAGCAGAGAAGAAAATATTTTTTGAATGCCTAAGCAGTATCAAGGTCCCGTCTGGCTTCTCATCGAATATAAAGGAAATATAATAAATATGGCAGATAAAAAAATTCCAGAACCTGTAGTCTCATGACTGCCACGTGATTATGACACAATTGCTTCCGATTGCATTGAGGGGGCTTCTACCGGAAAATGTTCGACTACCCATTGTGAAGCTTTGTGCATTCCTCAATGCAATTTCTTAGAAGGTAATCAATCTAGAAATTCTACCAAGGTTACAGAATGATGTGGTCCAATGTCTTGTTAGTTTTGAGTTGGTGTTCTCACCATCCTTCTTCAATATTATGACGCATCTCCTGGTTCATCTAGTCAAAGAGATTTCCAATCTTGGTGCTGTATTTCTACACAATATGTTCCCCTTTGAGAGGTTCATGGGAGTCTTAAAGAAATATGTCCATGAAGGTGGCGGTCGGCTTTGCCTTACCTATTTCTGGACCTAGACCAACTTACCATTGCTCTCCGGTTCCAAATGGCTACGCTATTGTCAGGGTGGACAAAGTTATGAGCGCATTTTATGGGCTAAAGCTTGACTTCTCTACAGGTGAAGGGGATCTAAATGAACTGAGAGAAGCCAATAATAACACTGTTCTATGGAGAAAGGAACACATCGTGCTTCCAAATTGGACGCCAAGGCCACAGACTTCTCCTAGTAGCAATCCATCTCAATCTCCAGCGCGTATAAAGGCTCCACCGCGTCAGCAGACTCCCACGCCTTCGCCGCGTCAGTAGTCTCCTCCATGTCAGCATACTCCCCCGCCTCCGCCACATCAGCAGTCTCTACCACATCAGCGGACTCCCCCACCTCCGCCATGCCAGCAGACTCCCCCACCTCCGCCGCGTCAGCAAAAGCAGAAGACCACCGCCGCTCCGGCGGCTAGTACTACAGCCGCAAAAAAAACCTCTGCAGGTACAAGGAAGAAACTTAAGGTGACTCCTGCCAAGTTACCTTATGATAGGACTGATGAGGAAAACAAAGCGGTCGTGGATGCCTATGTGAAATAACAGCTTGCACCACAGTGGTCCAATCCAAAGTAGTTTAAAGCACCGAAAACGATGAAACACTTTGTGCACATGCTTGAAAGTAAAAAGCCAAATAATCTGCCATCAGACTATGATCACTCTATTATGAAGTCACATAAAGCGAATCTGTAGCGGTCGAGAAGTAGTGGTACAAGCGGAAAAACAATTCCCAAGCTCAGAGAACAGAAAAATCAACTGTGCCCCCCGCTCAAAGTGTTTTCCGATGATTATGATCCGGAGGTTGCATGACTATGCGCACTAACGGCTATAGGTGATCCTTCTTTTGCCATGGCTGAATTATCATACAGATATAAGTACGGGAGCCTCTCGTCATACCTCTAAGAGGTCCCGCATCTACAAACACAAATGCGAAAATTGCATAAGTGGTATCTTGACGGCTATAAGGAAGGCAGATCATGATCACAGTGAGAATTAAAGATGAGCATTACTTTCGTGGCTACACCGAGATACGCATTGATTTCGAAGAATTATTTCAATTATTCAATCAAGATGCTCTCGACAAATCTATCATCAGTTGCTATTATATATAAGTGATTTATTTTCCACTTTGATTAAGTCTATAGCTCAGCTCATTCTACATGTATAATTATCCTCACCATATTCTTTTGTACGCTATTATGCAGACATGAGATTTTTGAATGCAAAAGAGGACAAATCTATGACCTTGGGTTCATTGATCCAAATAACATTAATGAACATACGGTAAAAAAGAAGCACCGGGAAATAGAGGATTATTTGCTAAAGTTTTTACTGAAACAACAAACCAAAACAAAAATACTATTTCCTTACAACTTTGAGTGAGTGTTACTATCTTCTACACATTCGATTTCGTTTACTCGATGTTAAGTATAATTTTTGATATATGCGTGCGCAACTTCCACTATTTGCTACTAATCATTCCCGTTGACACGGCAAAAGTACTTGTCATGGACTCAAAACGTAAAGACCATGAGAGATGGGTGGACCTGGTTTATATGCTTTAGTGGTAATTTCAATCATTATCGCACTATATCGGCAATATTTCATTTATTTCCTGATATCAAGTACTTAATAACTCGTTTACTCATTTTCGGGAAACCGGATAGGGTTTGGAAACGGTTCATCAAGGCTGCTATGGGTGAATGGAAAGATGAGCTGGCATTTCGACCAATCCCTGTAAGTTCTACTATTGACTAAATGTCCGCCCATCTCTTTGAATATTGTTTAAATACCATTACCATGATTGATTAATATTTTGATTAAACTCTGTTCTTGTGAAGTGTTTGAGGCAGCTAGACGGGAACAATTTATGTGGATACTACGTTTGCGAGTTCATTCGTCAGACGACCTATGAGAAGAACAGACCTCATAAACAATCTAAAGTACGTCAGCAATGTTCACAATTTTATTTTATTACCATCAATTGTGTTGAGTTTCATTCATATATATTGTTCCCCTTCTTTAAATTAGATCGAACGGAATCGGGACGGTCTGCTAGAGCAGGATCGCATATGAGCTATTCAAGAGGAATTAGCGGGATTCTTAGTTAAGGAGGTCATAGATCCAACCGGAGAATACCATCGAGAACTTGTATTTATACAATAGGGATCGTGTAAGAGAAATTATATTGTATATATGCATAAACGTGCGTACTGTATGTAATATGTTCGACCAAAGCACAAAAACGATTTCACTCTTCGATCTCTATATTCATGACGATGTTCTGTAATGGTTCCTATCACAAACGCCAAACCTCACTCGCTCTTGGTCCTCTACCGTGGCAGAAAAACGTTCCAAAACTTTGCTGCGGCAGAACCTGTTGCCACACAGCCACCCGCCGCGGGCAGCCGAAACACGCAAAACGCAGCCACAACAGAGCTCAATTTATCCCGGTTCGTAATACGAACCGGGACTAATTTTCCATCCCCGCTCTGCACCGCAGCCACGTGGAGCGTCTTTTGTCCCGGTTCTGGGAGGGACCGAGACTGGAGGGGGACTAGTCCCGAACCCGTAGTCCCGGTTCAAAAACCGCCCCGTTTTACACTAGTGATATGCAGGTGTTTAAGGATTGACCAAGGCCCGCGCTAGGCGTCCCCCGGACGATGGGGGCTTCCCGTCGTCCTGGTCCTCCGTGCGCCATGTGTCCCTCAAATGCATCAAAATCCCGCGTTTGCTGCAAAACACCCCGGTTTGCTGCAAATGTCCCTATTTTTTGTTCCGAAGCAAAAAAAAACGGTTCGTTCCAGAAATAGAACTTCTCGCCGGAGACCTCGCCGGAGACCATGCGGCAAAAAAATATGCTAATGTAGCAAAACCGACTTTGCCCGGAACATCGTCGAAAAAAACTCGCCGGTGACTCTCGCCGAAGACTTTGTAGCAAATACTTAACACTGTTATAGCAAAACTACAAGACGTTTATAACAGACAAAGCCGGAGACTCTCACCCGTAAAACATCGCTAGACACCTCGTAGCAAAAACTTTGCATAATTATAGCAAACCCTTCATAGTATTATAGCAAAACAACATAACGGTTGGCAATCCAACGGTGCACGTAGCACCGCCGTATGTAGCAAACCCAACATCCGCTTGTAGCACTGCCAAAGGTTGCATGCAGCAAAACATGACACCGCTGCTAGCACCGCCATCGGAGGATGGGCGCTGGAGCCGAATCTTGCCGGACCGGAACGCCGTAGTGCGGCAGTAGCCAAAGAAGGGCCTCACCACGAGCTTGTCATGCAGGCGGGGAAAGGTGCGCGCGCTGGAGAAAAGGGGTAGGCTGCAGCAGCATGAGCTTGCACTGGAGGGCGAATCAGCAGCGCGAGGTCGTCGACGAAGCAGTCAGATAGTTAGGGCTGTGGGGGACGGCAGCACAAGGCAGCGACGAGCGGCAGCGGACGGCGGCGCAAGGCAGCAACGGCGAGCAGCGGCGAGAGGATCCGCATCTGGCTGGCCCTCGCCCGCCGAGCTCATCCATGGCGCTCGCGTGAAGACCAAAGGAAAGAGAAAAAGGTGTGGGGAAGAGATAGTCTAATGAAGAGACACTACGGGAACAAACACAGATAAGGTAGGCTTTTTTTTTCTCCTGAATGTAACGCGCGTGTTTGACTCGGACGATGGTCGTCCGGGGGACCAAGCGGCCATGGCCTGAGCCCTAGATAGATGATCGTTCCTTTAAAGATGGACTGGCCTGCCTTGTAAGTTGTACTCCATATGTTTCTCTTTAGAAGAGTTTAGTCTTGAACTCCATACACCATACTATAGTACGCAATAATTTTTCAGAAGCACGTGCGTCTGACACGTTCCGTGTCCAGCTAGCGTACGTACGTCCTTGTCGGTCACCACCCATACATTGCCGTACTTTTGCAGGATTTGTTTCCAAATTAACCTAATTAATATTAATATAAGCTGTGATCGATCTATGGAAGAAGTGGCGTCGTCGTCCATGGCGGCGGTCTCGCTCCCGGATGACCTCCTCCTCGAGATCCTCGTCCGCGTCAAGGACGACGTGGCCTCCCTCTTCCGCTGTGCCACGACGTGCAAGGGATGGTGCCATCTCGTCGCTGATCCTGCCTTCCTCCGACGCTGCTGGCCGGAGGACGACGCGTCCTCCTCCGTCGTCGGCTTCCTCACAAGGGGCAGACACAATAAGAGGAAAGGTTGTTGGCTGGTGCTCCCGGCGCCACGGTCAGTACTGGGCCGTGGTTGGCGTTCCCTTGGATCCTTCTTGCCCGCTGCTGCTTCCGCCCGCCTCCTAGACGGTGGCGCGAGGCCGCTCATCTCGCATCGGGGTCTTCTTCTCCTCAGCCTTGCCAAGGACGCCGGCGGCCATGACGATCACCTGGACCTGGCAGTGTGCAACTTGCATCTCGGCACGTGGGAGGTGCTTCCTCCTCTAGACTTTGGCTTCGTTTTTGACTATGATGGATATGCCCTCCTAACAGCCTCGGATTATTGTGGCTCCAACTCCAGCGACCTGCTGTCCAGCAGCTTCTTCAAAGTGCTAATCCTTAGGCCTTCTATTTACGACGACGATGAACGGAAGTATGATCTCTACACTTTCTCTTCCGACAAAGCAGCGACATGGAGCGTGTGTACTGGTTATTTTGACATAAACATGCACGGGGATGGCATCAACGCGACGCTTAGTATTGCTCTTGTGCACCACAACATGGTGTACTGGATCTTGTTTAACTGGGGAGACCTATGCTTCTATGTCGTCGAGCTTAATGCTCAGACTTACCGCCTCTCACTGGCAAAGATCCCTTTCACCGTGAATCCTCTCCGCTTCCAATACCCGTGCCTTTATGTAACCAATGATGGGATGATAGGGTTACTTCGGATGCAAGAGAGAAGTTCCAAACTTGAAATATGGGGCCAGCACAAGGACCAACAACAAAATGTAGTAGTTGATACTACAAAATGGATCCACACACGGACGATCAATCTACAACAACAATCTGCAATGGAGACTCGACATACTTGGTTATGCATGTTGGGAGAAAATTGTGGCACATTGTTTCTAACCAATAGTTGCAGAAAGCTTGTGTACATAGCTCACCTAGAAACCGGAACAATGGAGAAGGTGGTTGAATGGCCTCATCACATGGGCCGTCTTGCCCCAGGGGTGTCTGTTCCCTTGGAGATGGATTGGCCGGCCATCTTCCTTTCTAAGCTAAGCCATGTCTAGTTGTGTTAGTGCTAAGTGGTCATTCGATTTTTCTATGGAATACTAATTTATTTAAAAATATATTTCTGTGCTGATCTGAAATCATAATAATAACAATTAACCCATATTTGTGAATTCCTTTTCAAAATCGTCAGAAATTGAATTCGCAACAACGTCAAATTGTTGCCTTAATACAAACATTATAAATGAAAAGTAGAATGCTAAAACGTCTCAAAAGTTTCATATGCAATAAAAGGTCTTTGTATTGATTATTCTTATTTTACGACATGTTGATGATTCTTCAAACATTGCACATGAATCAAATATAAATACCAAAAAATTTGAATCTATGAAATATCATCATATACCTGCTCACGAACACTAATTTACAAATAAATGGCATATGATTCTTTTTGAAATGGGGAGAACCCCGGCCTCTGCATCAGTACATGCACACAACTTTTTACTTTCAGAAATCATAACATTTACATCTCATGGACTAGAGAGAGTCGATACAAAAATCAACCATAAAAAATAAGCGAAATGAGATCCATGCTAAACAACTTCAACATCTTCAATCATATTAATTAATAGGCCGCATAGTAGCCTGGTAGACACATTCTTGTGCAACCAATAGCATGTGATTGCATATAGTAACCATACATTCCCGCTGATTCCCCAGAGCATGAAACGCATAGCTGTATCCAGTGAACAACCATATGGATAACCTGCAAAAATTTAGTTGTCTTTCTTGTTAAAAATAATGTTATTTCTGTAGTTCCAAATAGACCATACCAAAGAAGAAACCCAAATGTGAATCTTAGCTTTAGTGTCCTTGTTTATCCGGTTCAACCAATTTCTAAACATATTTTTTTATATTGGTTGATGGAGGTAAGTTATGTGTAGCAATAACAACTCTCCAAACCTACCTTAGCAAAAGGACAAGAGGAAAATAAATGTTCCACTGTTTCCTCTACATCACAGAAGCAACACTTCTTACTCCCATTCTAATTCCTTTTATCTCGGTTGCCTCTAGTTAACAAAAAATATTACTTAAAAACCACATGAAAATTTTGATCTTTAGTGGGATTATCAGTTTCCATAACTATTTGCGTAAGAACCTTGTACTCCATCTATTAGATCAGCATACATAGATTTAACTGAAAATTGTCTAGAATTTGCGTGAGATCATGTCGCAGGGCTTAATAGGATTGATAGGATTCACATACCAACAAGTTGCAACTTCTTTTCTGGAACCTCATCTGTCAGGGATATGACCCTGGGTATACCAAGGATGCCTACTTAACTAATTTATTACAAAGTATACAAATTTGCAAGTAAATAAAAAGAAGCAAAATACCAATCTGGGCCGACTTAGCTCGAAGTTGGCTTGGTCAAGCCCCTCCTAGGACGACTTTACGTGCGCTTGGGCCGAAATGCCTTAGGCCGGCATCACCGTAAGAGAATCTCTAGCAGACACCGTAAAAGGACGGAATGAGGAAAATAACCGCCACTATTCGGTTTCCTGTGATAAAACTGGTCAGAACAGACGCCCCAAAACCGCCCGAACCAAAAAAAAATTAGGCCCCCCGAGAAAACACTGCCGAGGAACCACAAATCCCTAGGTTTCGAGCCCGACCCGAAGCCGACCTGGGAACCAGGTATGCTTGGCGGGACGGAAGTTTTAGCGCGTTCCCCTCCCTTCTGCGTCCACCCATCACCGCTGATGTCTATGCACTTCTATTCTTATAGAGAGTTGTTGGACCTCTAAGTGCAGAGGTTTGTAAAACATCAGCAAGTTTCCCTTAAGTGGATTACCCAAGGTTTATCAAACTCAGGGAGGAAGTGGTCAAAGGTATTCCCTCTCAAGCAATCCTGCAATCAAGATACAAGAAGTATCTTGTGTCTCCAACACACCCAATATAGGTGCACTAGTTCGACGAAGAGATAGTGAAATACAAGTGGTAATGGTGCCAGAAAATAGCCGATGGCGTGAAGGACTAAAGCAAGCAAACATGCAACAGATCTAGATGCAAACGGTGTTTTAATGTTTAGAAACATGGCCTAGGGATCATACTTTCACTAGTGAACACTCTCTCATATAAATATCCTCTCTTCATGATACTACTCTTAACTACTCTCCGGTTGGACACTCTAATCCACGGTAGGGCCTTCCCCAATCTAGATAACCCCACACTGTCACCTTGAGCGCTAGATGGTTCCAACAAACACCACAATTTCATAGAGACATCCAACTCCAAATATAAATCATAACAAATATTCAATCTAGCCAAAGTGCCACACACGGTATGCACGCTGTCACTTTCACACACGTGGGGAAAAGCATAGATCTATTAAAGCACAGAGAGTATTTATATACACTTAAACCTATGTGCCACCATGGCGTGCACACTGTCACTTTCACACACATGGGGAGAGCAGAGATCTATTGAAGCACTTGAGTAGCAAGGTAGATCTACTTCATTACAAAGCTCATGACCACAATATGATCATGCATAGAGAGAGAGATGAACACATAGCTATCGGTAGAGCCCTTAGCCTCGAGGAACAACTACTCCCTCCTCATCATGGGAATTAGCAACGGTGATGAAGATGGCGATGGAGATGGCTCCGGGAGCACTTCCCCGTCCCGGCAGGGTGCCGGAACAGAGACTTTTTGTCCCCCGAATCTCCCTTTCGGTGGCAGCGGCGCTATGGATGTTTTCGTGGATTTCTTCTAGACTCTTTAGGGTTTTCCCATCGGAGGCTTCTTATAGGCGCAGGAATCAAGGTCGGTGGGGGTCCAGGGGCACACCCCCTCTAGGCGCCTCCAGGGCTTGCCCGCACCTAGGGGGGTTTGGCCATCCTGTGGCCCCCCCCTCCGGCTCTGCTTCGTGGTTCCGTGTTGCTCCAGGAAAAATAATAACTTTGGCTTTTGCCCCGTACAATTCTGAGAATATTGATTTTCTGCTTTTCTGGAACCAAAAACAGAAGAAAACAGGCAACTGGCACTATGACAACTTGTTAGTAGGTTAGTTCCAGAAAAGATATAAAAACACCTCAAAGTGTAGACAAAGCAAAGCAAAGTAGATACAAAACAAGCATGGAGCATCAAAAATTATAGATACGTTTCCGACGTATCAACCGCCGCTAGGCGTCACCGTCGTCTCAGGCCCCGATAGACAAATTCCGCCCGCCAAAAAAGCCTCCACCACTCAACGATCACGTTTCCAACCCTCGCTATGACATAAATTGATCCAGGACGGAGATCTAACTCGAGGAGGAAACATAGTTACAGTTCATTGGCATTCCGCTTCTTCTGGAATAGCGCTGGCCAGTACGGGGTGGCCGCCGCGTACCACGGCAGTGCCCTCTTCCATGCGGGAATCGGGCGGCGGCGCGCCGCGATGTTGCTCTCTATCTTGGCTCGGCCCGGGAGTGGAGCCACCAGCACCCCCGCATAGCTAATGCACCATTCATAGGGCACCATCGCGGCCGACGGCGCGACGATGTCAAAGTGCGCGAACATCACCGCCTCGTAGAAGTTCAGTGTGGGCACCTCCATGGCGGCGCGGTGGAGATTGGAGATGGAGGGGATGAACGCGTCGGCGCCTCCTATTTGTACACGAAGACGACGAAACAACGGGCGGAATCTAAATCGAATATTCCCTTTTCCGGTTCGGGTTTATGGTTCTGTTCTGCCCCGTCGCGTGCGGCCTAAAAAAACGCGAGAAACCCGACCTAGGAACGCGTTTTCTAGTCCACACTTTTACGGTGTCGGCTAGAGATGCTCTAACTAGGATGGACCGAACCAAGGCCCACCAGGCCAACCTCCTGTCTCTAGAAGGACATCCCCTCAAATCCTGGTTGGACCGCATGTTATCACGGCCAACCGACCTTGATCTTCCCCTGGATGGGCCGACACTGCTCTTACCAAGCTGACATATCCTCCTGGGATGGCATCGCTCTAACCCAGCTGGGCCACTCCATCGCAACCTTAATAGTTGGGACGACATAGAAGACCTCCCAAGTGGTCCAGCATCTCCCTCAACCCGGTCGACCCACCTCGTCGCTACTACTCCAAGCCGGCATACTCCTATCTTGACTCCCCTAGCCACTCCATCGACGCGCTACCTCGATGATGTCTACGCACTTCTATTCTTGTAGACAGTTGTTGGGCCTCCAACTGCAGAGGTTTGTAGAACAGCAGCAAGTTTCCCTTAAGTGGATTACCCAAGGTTTATCGAACTCAGGGAGGAAGTGGTCAAAGGTATTCCCTCTCAAGCAACCCTGCAATCAAGATACAAGAAGTCTCTTGTGTCCCCAACACACCCAATACACTTGTCAGATGTATAGGTGCACTAGTTCGGCGAAGAGATAGTGAAATACTAGCGGTAACGGTGCCAGAAAAGAGCTTGATGGTGAGGTAAAGACTAAAGCAAGCAAACATGCAATAGATCTAGATGTAAACGGTGTTTCAATGCTTAAAAACAAAGCCTAGGGATCATACTTTCACTAGTGAACACTCTATCATATAAATATCCTCTCTTCATGATACTACTCTTAACTACTCTCCGGTTGGACACTCTAATCCATGGTAGGGCTATAACAGCACACCTCAAACTCCGCCTTCCCCAATCTAGATAACCCCACACTGTCACCTTGAGCGCTAGATGGTTCCAACAAACACCACAATTTCATAGAGACATCCAACTCCAAATATAAATCATAACAAATATTCAATCTAGCCAAAGTGCCACACACGGTATGCATGTTGTCCCTTTCACACACGTAGGGAAAATCCTAGATCTATTAAAGCACAAAGAGTATTTATGTAGACTCAAACCTAAGTGCCACCATGGCGTGCACGCTGTCACTTTCACACACACGGGGAGAGCAGAGATATATTGAAGCACTTGAGTAGCAAGGTAGATCTACTAGATTACAAAGCTCATGAGCACAACAAGATCATGCATAGAGAGAGAGATGAACACATAGCTACCGGTAGAGCCCTTAGCCCTGAGGAAGAACTACTCCCTCCTCATCATGGGAATCAACAACGTTGATGGAGATGGTGGTGATCGATGGAGATGGCTCTGGGGGCACTTCTCCGTCCCGACAGGGTGCCAGAACAGAGACTTTCTATCCCCCGAATCTCCCCTTCGGTGGCGGCGCTACAGAGGTTTTCGTGGTTTTCTGATGGTGGATCTAGGGTTTTTGGGTCGGAGGCTTCATATAGGCGCAGGAATCAAGGTCGGTGGGGGTCCAGGGGGCCCACACACCCTCCAGGCGCCCCAGGGCTTGCCCGCACCTAGGGGGTTTGGCCACCCTGTGGCCCCCCTCCGGCTCTGCTTCCTGGTTCCTTGTTCCCCTCGGTGAAAAACTGACTTTGGCTTTTGTCCCGTCCAATTCCGAGAATATTAATTTTCTGCCTTTCTGGAACCAAAAATAGAAGAAAACAGGCAACTGGCACTATGACAACTTGTTAATAGGTTAGTTCCAGAAAAGATATAAAAACACCTCAAAGTGTAGACAAAGCAAAGCAAAGTAGATACAAAACAAGCATGGAGCATCAAAAATTATAGATACGTTTTCGACGTATCAAGCATCCCCAAGCTTAACTCCCGCTCGTCCTCGAGTAGGTAAGTGATAAAAAGAATAATTTTTGAGGTGACATGCACCATCAAAGCCAATATAAAACCATTTGCAAGCATTGAAAGCTGGGATCAAAGAACTCTAAACATGTGCATGAAAGATGGAGTTATAACAATAGAACATAGTAACTATGCATGCAACATGAAAGGCTACAAACAAAGATCATGAATAACATGCATTGAAAAATGTTTGTTTGTTTCACATACAGAAAACATATCATAGTGGCATTCAGCTTGTCCTTCATAGAGTAGCAATATAGATGCATATGACACCTTCAAAGTTCACAAGGGTGACTAGAAACAAATAACACATGAACAAGTAATATCACAATATGCATCAATTAATGAGCTTTGGAACACTGCACACAGAATGAAAACTATGCTCTCTTAATGGTACCTAAAGGTAGAAGGTGGAGACTCAATAATGGTGGAAGAAAGGCCTTCTTGTAAAGGAAGCAGGGATTACAAGTTTCAAAAAGAGCTCCCAAAAAATTATGGTACTTGTTAGCTTTCAGCCCTCATTGCCCCTATCATAAGCATCTTGAAGTGGTTAAGGTTAAAGTGGCAAAGCTAGAGTATATGCTTGACAAAGTATAAGTTGGCAATCTCAAGTCTCTTGACTATGAGGGCTACACCTCATGGATACTCAACTTAGGGCCCAGGCAAGTTCTTGTCACCGTAAGTATTTGCATATCATTGAGAACCGCCAACGAGGTACCCCTTGCACATGGCACATGAGCTTTCCCATAACCAAAATTACAAGGCAAGCAGACAATGAGCATCTCAGCAATTCTTCTTATGTACCATGGGAATATGGTGCTTTTTTCTCTCTTTCCTCTTTTATCAATGTGTCTCTCTTTTTTTATAAGAAAAATTCTTCATAGATGTCACTATGGTGATGCTACAAGTTTCCACCATGATTAGGCATGGCTTAGGCTAGCAGCCCAGGCGTTTGTCTAACACAGAATACAAAATCCATGGACTTACAAGTTCCCACTTCATTTCACACCGGTAACATCCATAGACAAAAGAGCATGATATCAACGGAGTTAATCACTAAGTTTTCACATAATAAAATAGTTTTTAATTGGAAGATAGCTGAAAACAAGAATATACTTGGAATGGTGTAAGACACCATGCATAGGAGTTTATAGTGGACACTTTGGAATAAATTGGTTTCTTGGGAGTTGGAAGCATGAGTAGAACTTACTCACAAGTGGAGGCTAGCAAAAGACTAGGAGCAACCAACTAAGAGAGCAATAATGGCCATAATCATGCAGAGCAACAAAACATTACTAATCAAAGCATAGAGTGGTACTACAAGTCAAGGACTAAATGATCATAGAGGCTATGGTGACTTGTTCATAGTCATAACATGGTGTGAGCATGTGCCAAGTCAACCCAAGCAAAGCATCAAAGGATAATACCACAATACTATGCTTTTGCATGCTAAAACAACGCATAATTTTTTTCAAGGAACACTAAGCAATCCCAATTGTTTGGAACAAGACATGCTACAGCAATAATTACTAAGCATAATGTCAAAACAACACCTAGCATGCCATGCTAAAGTCTAGGTCATAGTCAAAACAAGCTCCCTTTTGTACCACTTAAGCATGAAGCTTTCTACTCTTTCCAACACCAAACAACTTATTTGAAACAACTCACAAAGATAATAATCAATAAAGATCAGTGAGCTTGTCTCACAAATCCACAAATAAGAACTAAAAAGTTCTAAGCTGAAAGCTCAAGAAAACTAAGACTAAACACAGTGCTAGCAAAAGAGAACACTCACAGAACAATAAGAATGAAAACTAGAGTGTTCTAGGCAATGAAAACAGAGTGTGTCTCTCTCCAAAAGAAGTGCATTGTAATCAACCAACTTTATTCAAGCAAACTAATCAAACAAAAACCAAAAATGAAAACTAAGACGCTCCAAAAACAACACAACTGTGCATGAAACAATAAAAATGAAGTGTCTAGACAGACCTGAGCTTTTTATTGATGAAGAAGGGGATGCCTTGGGCATGCCCAAGCTTTGACGCTTGTACCTCTTGGATATTTATTGTGGTGACACCATGGTGGAATTCCCAAGCTTGAGCTTTTGTCCATTCTTCATCTCATTGCATCATTCTCTTTCTAGACCTGAAATTTTTCCTTCATATAAAACTTCACACAATCTTCATTAGCAGCATTAGTGTATTCAAAAGATATTAGACCCCTGGCAAAGCTTTAGAACAGCAAGGCTTTTCAATAAAAACACAAGCTACTGTAGTAACTCCTTCAAAGAAACTCAATTTACCTGAAGAGAGCTCAAAAAGGAACCAATAAGAAGCAAATGCAAATAGTGGCATAATCTGTCAAAACAGACCAGCAGGTAGAAACGAATTTTTCCGAACATCTTTTGTTGCTCAAATCAAAAAGTGTTGAACTAAAAAAAGTTAGCCAACATACTGGGGGATTTATTCGTAAAGTTTGAGATCAATCCGAGTTACAGAGCCTCCTCACGAATTTCTTTGGTGGAGGACAGAAATCTATTTCGGGACAGCAACTTCCCAAATCTTACTTCCCTCTCATTAGAGGTCATTCTTGGCACAAAAAGCAAACAAAAAGGATAAGGAGAGGTCATTCCTGAAGTAATAACTTCCAAGACTCAAGAAAGCTCTTGGGTTATCTCCCAACAAGTACTTTTCTTTACCGCCTTTAAGTTAGGCTTGATAGTTTGAGAAAATGCTCTCATAAGAACTATGAGTTGAAGTAAAAGAGAGCATAAAGAAGCAAATTCAAAACACATTTAAGTCTAACCCACTTCCTATGCATAGGAATCTTGTAAAGAAACAAGTCATGGAAGCACAAAGCAACAAGCATAGAAAAGCAAAACAAGTGCAACTTCAAGATTTTCAACATAAACAGGGGAAACTTAATATTTTTGAGATACATAAAACCATGTTTCCCTCTCTCATATTAACTTTCAGTAGAAACATGAATAAAATTAACAATATATCTATCACATAAAACATTATTATCATGAACCACATGCATAAAATGATTATTACTCTCCACATAAGAATAGTCATTCTTATTAATTATAGTGGGAGCAAATTCAACAAAATAGCTATCATTGTTATTCTCATCACCATAATCATCAAATATAGGAGGCATATTGTAATCACAATTAATTTCCTCCTCAATAGTAGGTGGACTGAAAATATCATACTCATCATACATTGGAGGTATAGTATCATCATAAGCAGTAGAATAGCTATCTTCCCAAGTGTGTTCATTTGTAAAGATATCATCATTGGAAGGAACATGGATATCACTAATAGCACAACAATTATTAATATTATAATTTTCAGAATTGGTGCCAAAGAGATTTTCAATATCAAAAGTAGTGTGCTTTTCCCAATCATGATCACTAATATAGGTAACAGGCATAGGAACATCATCTAGTTCAAACTCATCAGCAAAAACTATGGTAGGAGTAACATGCTTAGGGGAACATACCGTTTCCTCTCTCCTTTTACTCCTCTTCTTCTTATCCTTCTCCTCTTTAGGAGGGAGAGGCTTGAAAGGAAGCTTCTCCACACACCCTGGTTTATTGTTAGAGACAATAGAAGAAACTTTGGAGGAATCCTCCTTTTCATTAATAAGATCAAAACACATATCATTCCTATCATAATTTAGTAAAATATCATATTTTATAAGATTTTGTATGTAAGAATTTGCGTGGCAGTTTTCAACACAATAAAGATGATAACCATGCAGGACGCTATTCATATCAAAAGTACTCATGTCTATCAAAGAGGTTTTTCCTGATAACTCTTCACACCCCAAAAATAATGTAAGTTCATCATGTTGATTATCAGTGATCATGTTATCACAATACGAACTCGCAGGATTATTATGGCCTGAGCATTGAAAATTGAAATGACCCACTTCAAAGCAAAGTTCACAAATAAAAGGATAGAGGGCACAAACTTTTTTACCAAGATCATCTAGAGCCTTATACCACTTTCTAGTTTTTTCATTCCAGTGGGTGATACAATATTCTTCTCCTGTTTGATTCTTCTCACAAGGTCTATGCATACCACAAAAATTCACATGCTTATAAGAAATAGTACTTTCAGAAGTTTGAGCATGTTTATTGCAATCATTAATAACATTTTCATTTTCCATGCAAGTGTCTTTAAAAGGTTCATGATCCCATTTTTCTTTAGGAGCATTAATATGGGAAGCAAAGGCTCTATAGCATCTAACAAGAATTTGAGGATCAAGACCATATTTAGCACTAAGCTCTTGAAAATCAGCAGTTTCAGCGAAAGACTTAATGCAATCATACTCATAGTTTATACCTGGTTCTTTACCTTTGTCGTTATCCCAATATTCAGTATTGCTTTGAATTGTTTCAAGAAGATCCCACTTATCTTTTACCTTCTTACTTGTGAAGGATCCCTCTGAACAGGTACCTAGGTAGTCCTTGTAATGTCCTGAAAGCCTTGCATAAAAAATATTGATAATAATGTTACTGGGGAGCTCATGGATGAGACATTTGAACATTAATAACTTCAATCTCCCCCAAGCTTGGGCAATACTTTCTCCTTCATGAGGAGGATAAAATTTATAATAAAAGAGAGATTTAAGTTCCTTCCACTCCAAATGATGAGGATCATCTAGTAGATCAAACCACTCCCTTGATTTTCCCCTAAGTGAGAAAGGGAATAGCTTCCTCTTAACTTGGTCCATTGAAATACCTGCACACTTGAACAACTCGCATAATTCATGTATAAAGAGTAAATGATCACTAGGATGGACAGTTCCATCTCCAAAATAGCAGTTATTCATAACACATTCAATAATTCCAATAGGTATTTTAAAAGGGACACTTTCAATATGTGGATTTAAAATATCACAAGTATCATTAGAATTACCACATATGGGAGATAAAGTATCATCAGAGCAAATTTTCTTCCCTAAAGCTGGGGAACTATAAATATCTTTCTCATAAAAACTAGCTTTCCCAAGCTTAGACGTTTCCATACCATTAGTAACAATGGTGTTCAAAAAATTCATACTAATAACATTGCTATTAGCATGCAAAGAAGGTTCCATAGGTTTTTTAATTTTCTTTTCAAACCACTCAAGTTCTAACTTAGGAAAAATACTAAAAAGCTCTCTAATTTTGTTGTTGTTTTCCATTAAGCCTAACTAGTGAAAACAAGAAACAAAAATACAAAATTGCAGAATCTAAAGGAAATAACTTCGAGCACTCACAACGGAGGATGTGAATACCTTTTACCTTACCTCCCCGGCAACGGCGGAAGAAAAGAGCTTGATGTCTACGCACTTCTATTTTTGTAGATAGTTGTTGGGCCTCCAAGTGCAGAGGTTTGTAGAACAGTGGCAATTTTCCCTTAAGTGGATTACCCAAGGTTTATCGAACTCAGAGAGGAAGTGGTCAAAGGTATTCCCTCTCAAGCAACCCTGCAATCGAGATACAAGAAGTCTCTTGTGTCCCCAACACACCCAATACACTTGTCAGGTGTATAGGTGCACTAGTTCGGTGAAGAGATAGTGAAATACAAGTGGTAACGGTGCCAGAAAAGAGCTTGACGGTGAGATAAAGACTAAAGCAAGCAAACATGCAATAGATCTAGATGCAAACGGTGTTTCAATGCTTAGAAACAAGGCCTAGGGATCATACTTTCACTAGTGAACACTCTCTCATATAAATATCCTCTCTTCATGATACTAATCTTAACTACTCTCCGGTTGGACACTCTAATCCATGGTAGGGCTATAACAGCACACCTCAAAGTCCGCCTTCCCCAATCTAGATAACCCCACACTGTCACCTTTAGCACTAGATGGTCCCAACAAACACCACAATTTCATAGAGACATCCAAACCCAAATATAACTCATAACAAATATTCAATCTAGCCAAAGTGCCACACACACGGTATGCATGCTGTCTCTTTCACACACGTGGGGAAAAGCATAGATTTATTAAAGCACAAAGAGTATTTATGTAGACTCAAACCTAAGTGCCACCATGGCGTGCACGCTGTCACTTTCACACACATGGGGAGAGCGGAGATCTATTGAAGCACTTGAGTAGCAAGGTAGATCTACTAGATTACAAAGCTCATGACCACAACAAGATCATGCATAGAGAGGGAGAGAGATGAACACATAGCTACTGGTAGAGCCCTTAGCCATGAGGAAGAACTACTCCCTCCTCATCATGGGAATCAGCAACAGTGATGGAGATGGTGGTGGAGATCGATGGAGATGGCTCTGGGGGCACTTCTCCGTCCCGGCAGGGTGCCAGAACAGAGACTTTCTGTCCCCCGAATCTCCCCTTCAGTGACGGCGGCGCTACGGAGATTTCCATGGCTTTCTGATGGTGGATCTAGGGTTTTTGGGTCAGAGTCTTCATATAGGGGTAGGAATCAAGGTCGGTGGGGGTCCAGGGGGCCCACACCCCCTCCAGGCGCCCCCAGGGCTTGCCTGCACCTAGGGGTTTTTGCCACCCTGTGGCCCCCCTCCGGTTCTGCTTCGTGGTTCCGTGTTCCCCTCGGTGAAAAACTGACTTTGGCTTTTGTCCCGTCCAATTCTAAGAATATGGATTTTCTGCCTTTTTGGAACCAAAAACAGAAGAAAACAGGCAACTGTCACTATGGCAACTTGTTAATAGGTTAGTTCCAGAAAATATATAAAAACACCTCAAAGTGTAGACAAAGCAAAGCAAAGTAGATACAAAACAAGCATGGAGCATCAAAAATTATAGATACGTTTCCGACGTATCACTCGACACTTCTACCTCGACGCTTCCACCTGGATGCCAGCTACCTCAGCTACTGAGCGGATAAGAATGAAGAATAGGCCAAGGACAACAAGGACGACGATAAGGACAAAGGACAAGACAAGGACGTGTCATGCTCATCCCTATGGCATGGCTACAAAACAGAGTAGAGTACCGCAGACAAGACAATAGTGCACCACTGTAGCAGCATGGCTATAGTTCGACAAGACCCTAGTGGTCAATTCCAACAGTTTAAAGTGAACAATACCATGTGGGCGTCACCTATCACCTGGGCTCCCCTTTATAAGGAGCACCATGGGGAAGTGCTCACAGGAAGCGCCCCTTGGGAGCTCGTTCTCTGCCTTTAGGGACTAGAGTTTCTTCTACCTCTCGCCTCGCAACTCATAAAGGAGCACCATTATAGCCCACATATACAGCTCCATATATAGCCAGATAGGCAGGAGTAGGGGTTTTACCTCCTCATGAGGGCCCCGAACCTGGGTATATCGTGTGTTCATCTGTGTGTGTGCTCTTTAGCGCATCATCCCTCCCCAGAACCTTCGATGTCCATCGGAACCAACTTAAGCCTACCCAGAACATTTGTTGTAATACCATAACGGTAGTTGGCGCTCACCATGGGGCCAGCAGCGATGTCGGCTGGAGTGTTCACACGGACGGGACCTTCTTCATCGACTCCGGCGAGCGCCTCGGGCTGGGTTGGCATGAGCACATGTACACCTAGGCCCTACACCACTTCACTATTTCTTGGGTCTTGAGGTTCATAAGCAGTCAAATGTTTTAATTTTAAATTAGGACAAATATGCTACTGATCTACTTGTGCGAGTTGGCATGAGCACATGTACACCCCATCCTAGACCAATATCCAGCACAGACACACTCTCCTTGACTGATGGTTCCCCTCTTGGTCCTGAATACGGCACTAGGTATAGGATAATTGTTGGTGCCCTTCAGTACTTGGCACTGACACAACATGATTTGTCTTTCTCGGTTAATAAGGTATGTCAGTTTCTGCACACTCCCACTAATGCTCACTGGAGAACAATAAAAAGTATCTCGAGGTATATTCAACGGTTGGACTAACTTTTCAGCCGTCCTCCTCAAAATTTCTTAGTGCCTTCTCAGATGCAGATTGGGATGGTGATCTCGAAGACAGACGCTTGATGGGTTGTTTTGCTATTTTCTTTGGTCCTAATATTCTATCTTGGAGTGCCAGGAAACAGCCTATAGTGTCACATTCTAGCACTGCGGCCGAATACAAAGCTTTTGCTAATGTCACAACAGAATTAATCTGGGTTGAGGCTCTCATTCGGGAAATAGGTGTTCCTGTCAGAGAAAAACCTTGGTTATGGTGTGATAATCTTGGAGTTGCGTTTCTGTCTGCTAATCTAGTTTTTCATTATCATACTAAGCACATTGAGATTGGATTTTGTTCTGTTCTTGAGCGGGTTGCCAGCAAACAACTTGATGTCACGTTTATCTCAAACAAGGATCAGATTGCTAATGGCTTCACAAAGACATTGTGTTGCAAGAAGATCAATGAGTTCAAAGTTAATCTAAATATTTCCAAACTTTAGATTAAGGGGGTGTTAGATGTAATATGTCTTTTAGTTTCCTATACGAGTACAATGTATGGAGTAGTACTCCACCCTACATACGTATTCCTTGTATATGCCACATAGGGGGATTTTCCATGACTATATAACACACAACCGAGGCCCCTAGCAGGGTACTCATCATTTCCCAACCTACATTGATAACTAAGAGGAGTGATGTAGGGGTTCGTAGCATGGAAAACAAAAATTTTCTACCGCATACAAACAAACAAGCCAAGATCTATCTACTAGATTGTAGCAACGAGTCGATGGAATAACTTACCCTCGAAGATTCCAAAGCGGTTAACGAGAGCAGATTCTCGTGGGTGATGTAGTCGTACTCTTTCCGATCTCAAGATCGCGTAGACGATCCTTCCAGCGCCGCGTTCCCGCAGCGCTCCCGCAGTCGGTCACACGTTCGGTACTCGACGAAGACCTTCCTCTCCCTTGTTCCAGCAGGCAGCGGAGGTTGTAGCACTCTCCTCGCGATTCCGGCAGCACAACGGCGTGGTACCGGAGGTAGAGGGGAGATCCCGCAGGGCTTCGCCTTAAGCCGGTGCGAGTATGGTGGAGCTTATGAGAGAGGCTATTAGTGGTCTAGTAATTAGACACACCAATTAGAGGGCTCTAAACCAATTAGAAGGCTCTAAACCGAAATAGCTCTAAACCGGGGTTTAGATCTAGGGTTTAGTTTAGAGGATAGGAACTTGTGTGTGCTAGGAGGGAGCCCTGCCCCTCCTTATATAGGTGGGAGGGGCTGGCCGGCCAAGGGGAGGGAGTGGAGTCCCTCCCCAACTCGGCCTTGAGGTGGGGCGCCGGCTTGGGGAGGAGGAATCCCTCCCCAACTCGGCCTCCTCTTCTCCTCCTCTTTCCACTTTCCAAAACTTGCCGTTTGACTTTCAAACTAGCCGTTTGACTTTTCAATTTAGGATTTAAATAAACCCTTTATTTTGGACAGCAAGAACACCTAGTACATGATGCAATCATTCCAATATGTAATGACACATTCATGTACCCTTCCCCCTCCGGAGTGCCGGACATTCCGGGACCTTCTAGAATGTTCCCGATGAAAACACCGGAACCATTCCCCAACTCCGAAACGGGACTTTCCTTATATGAATCTTATTCTCCGGACCATTTCGGATCTCCTCGTGATATCCCGGATCCCATCCGAGACTCCGAACAACATTCGGTCTCTTTCTCATAATACCATAACTACTCAAACAACGTCGAATCCTTAAGTGTGTCTCCCTACAGTTCGTGAATTATGCGGACATGATCGAGACACTTCTACGAACAATAACCAATAGAGGAATCTGGAAATTCATATGGCTCCCACATATTTCTACGATTACTTTGCGATCGAATGAACCACTTACATACGATACCAATTTCCCTTTGTCTCACGATATTTTACTTATCCGAGGTTATGATCGTCGGTATCTCTGCATACCTAGTTCAACCTCGTTACTGATAAGTACTCTTTTCTCGTTCCCGTGATATGTGATCCCTTGTGAGCCAGTCACATGCTTGCAAGCTAATTGGATGACATTTCACCGAGAGGGCCCAGAGTATATCTATCCGTCATATGGATGGACAAATCCCACTCTTGATCCATGTGTTTCAACCAATACTTTCCGAACACTCAATGCCACCTTTATAGCCACCCTGTTACGGTGTGGTGTTTGATGACATCAAAGCATCTATCCGGTAAAGGTGATATGCATGATCTCATGGTCGAAGGAATTAGGTTACTATGTATCAGAAAGCATATAGCAATTGAACTATTGAAATGACTTGATCTTTATGCTATGCTTATCTATAGGAGTATGTCCACCATATCATTCTCCTAACGATATGATCTTGTTGTTAATAACATCTCAATGTTCATGATAGGGAAACCACAATCATCTATTAACCAACAAGCTAGTTTAACAAGAGGCTTTACTAGGGACTCTTATTTTAGTTTACAAATCACACAAGTATTAATGTTTCCGGTTAATACAATTATAGCATGGTATGTAAACATTTATCATAAGTGTGAAGATATGATAATAACCACTTTATTATTGCCTCTTGGGCATATCTCCAACAGTCTCCCACTTGCACTAGAGTCAATAATCTAGTTTCAAACCTTTTGTGTATTCAACACCTATGGCTTTCCGGTGTTGTATGTACACGATTGCTAGTGGTCAACTGATCTCCGGATCTGACACTTCCAGGTCCGTGTGTAATTGCATGTCTTTGCGTCTCTACGCATCACTCATTCTCTAATGAGATGGCTTTGTATAATTTGGTCTTTCGGTGTGACCTTTAGTTCTTTGGGGTTAAAACATGTTGATAATATTGTCGCACAATATATCTTCATAGTATTATCCCGCTGTGAACTACACCTAGTTTGACAACAAACTACTTGACACAAATGCCCTCTTTAGCTGCTATTATAGCAGTCATATACTCAGCCTTTTGTTGTAGTATCTGTCACAATGTCTTAACTTTGGAACTCATCCAAATCCATTATGGAACTTACTTTCCATTATATTGTGCCACCCTTAATTTAGATTGAGATAAACTTAATTTGTACTCTGTGACAAAACTAGTATCAATGTAGTACTTTTACAATGAACTAACCATCTATTTGTCACTTCTACAAATAATATACTCTTAGTTCTTCCAAAAGATCATAAGAATATCCTTACTATCGTCCAATGATCATCTTATGAATCATTCTGGTATATGCTCACAACATTTAGAGCATAGGACATATCTGGATTTGTACATACCACAGTATGATTGATATAAACACTCTTTGTGATTTCATACATCAAGCATCAATCTATGCTTGAATCTTTGCTTCACTTACCAAGTGCCAATACACTTGAATATATCATCAACATTGAACTCTTTCAATCCTTTCTGTGCAACAAGAACCTTTCTTGTAGTTTCTATATTGAATTCATTCAATATCTCGTCTATGTACTTCTGGCACAACCATATTAGCATCTATTGATGCCAAATATTTGGGTTTTGCCTAAGTCTTTCATCGGGATGAAATTCTTAATATGTGTTAATAAAATATACATCTTTTCCAATCAACAATATGTCCTCCACATAATGTATTAGAAATATGTCTTAGCGCTCCCACTTAATTTCTTGCAAATGCAAGTATCTTCATTGTCTCCGATGAAATTAAACTCTTTTAACAGTTTCATCATTGTGAAGATTCCAACTCCGCTATGCTTACTTCATCCATTGAAGTTTGCATATGCTTTTAGCATCCTTTGAATTAACAAAACCCTTTGGACCGTGTTATGCACATGCCCTAGGTAACGATTCTATTAGAAGAACTTGTTTTGTTTATTCAACTACCATATAACAAATTATATGTAGTGGTTGCTACATTAATCCGTCTAGATGAAAGATCAAATCTTGTCATAGTCAACCTTTGAACATTGTTGTGAACTCTTTCTCAATATGTCGACTATTTCATAGATGTGAAACATCCATGTCTACTTCTTTATAGATCCAAACACAACTGTAAGGTCTTACACCTTTCTTGAGGGTCCTTCAAGTTCAAAACCTGATTTCTCGTGTATGGAACTATCACGGATTTTTATGGCTTCAAGCCATTTGACGGAGTCAGGGCCCATCATCGCTTCTTTGCATGTAGTCGGATCATTATTGTCAAATAATGATTTAACTCTCAAATCTTGGTATTCGATTGTTCATCCGACCTACTTGTTTCAATAGGAACTTAGATCTCAATGACCACAACCGTTTGAGGTACATGAGCCATGAGCATTTGTTGCTGCCTCCGGAACACTTTTCGGCGCTGCGCAACTCTGCACATATAGCTAAGGTTCCTTTAACCTTATCAAAGTTTCTATTGTCCTCCCACTTAACTTTTCACGAAAAATCCCTTCTCAAAGAAACTTGACGTTCTAAGCGACAAACACTTTTGTCTCCGGTGTTTATGGAGGAATACTTAACATTTATACAAAGACAGGTTCATCCGACTTTGGTTGCACACATCTTTCTTATGCATAGCATACCAATGTTTTAAGAAAGGACTACTTAGGTTTTATTCCAAACCATAACTTTGTATGGTGTCATTTCAGCGGATTATGATGGAGCTCTTTTCAGTGGAAAACGGTAGTCTCTAAAGCTTTTAATCTTTAAAATATAATGGCAGTTCTATGAATTACACCTTTGATCTTACCATGTCAAACAAGGTTTTAATTACATATCTCGAACGCTCCATACTCTTATGGTGTTTCGGGAAAATGCAAATCCACGGAACGATTCCTTAAATCTTAGGTATTATGCTAAACTTGTAACTCAAATATCTTCCTTTATGATCTTATCATAAACTATTTATATTCTTGTTACAATGATTTTGCACTTCATCTTAAAATTCTTTGAACTTTTCAAATATTTCACACTTCATCCTTATTAAGTAAATATTCATATATTCACTCAAATTTTCGGAGAAAGCACATGAAGTTGAAATCCATCGCTCTTGACTATAATGGACTTCATACAACAATATGTACAAGTTCCAATAAGCTAGTCCATCGTTCCCTTTTTGGCCTATGAACGAAGTTTTAATTATCTCTAGGAAAGTTTCACAAGCGTCATTTGATCAAAATCAAATAGACTCCGAAATTCCATCCATATGGATTTTCTTCATGTTTTCTTTCCAATATAATTTAAACGGCGATGTCACTTCCTAAGTGATCTTTCAATCAATTTGTCTTTCGACATTTTTAGCACTAGTTTTATGGATGTGATGTCTCCAACGAGATTTGCGAATCATCCATCTTTTATGGATTACGGCAATTATTTGAACAACCCTTTTGTTCTCATAATACCTGATAAAACAAATCTTGAAAGCAAGCTTTGATGTTTAACGAGCAACACAATAACCCTTTATTTTGTTCTCGATGAACATCATCACATATTCTTTTGCTAGTTATTTAGGCCATTGTAGTTCATGAATTGTGTTGTTTCGTATGACGATTCACACCAACAAATTCAGTATCAAATACTTAAGAACCACATTGTTTAATAAGCAAAGAATATAGCCATAACATGTATATCATCTATATACTTAAGCTGAACAATTCTAGTCTTTTCTTTTCTGCCACATACTTATGAAATTCTCTTTCAGTATTTCCTTCTCATCTTGAAAGAATCTATCAACATCAATAGTGGAGTCATACATATGACACATAGTCCAAAGCGTGTATAGTAAATACCAATGTCTTTGGACTTGCACTTTGAAGTAGATCACCATCATCAAATGTTTGGTGTGCTTTCAAATTCCTTTCTTTAGTAATCTCTTGGTGTAGTAAACATTTTACCTACATCAAATATTCACCTTATCATGGAATGTCCATGATCAAGCTACTTTTAGCTTATAACGATGAATTATGAGTATAATGTTGCTTTCCAAAACCTTTTGGAGGATTAGGACAACTAGTGTCTCCAACCTTTTGCAAATTCTCATCAAATATGAGAACATGACTTTTGCCATATTATACTCTATCATGTTGCAACCAAAACTTCGTTTCAGATATCACAATATCTTCCACACATCATGGTTTCTGAAACAACTCTTTCAGATCCTAGATAACCTTGATATTAAGACAATCTTTGAATATCAAGAATCATGGAGACAAACATGATACTTATATACTAACATTTGGAATTGTTACTCTTGATTTAATACTAATTATTAAACTTCATGGAGTAACTGGAACTTACTGAAAGTTTGCAATAGGACTTTTAAACTTTAGATTAACACTTCAATACAATACGATACCAGTTCGTAAAGTAACTAACCAGAATTCTATAGTTCTATCATCTCAATTATAACTAAGCGCAAGGTGGTAAACGGATGCCAATGACTACAACAACTATGCAAATTCACTTTGATTTAGTTTATGATAAATTGAGTTCTAATTAATAATTAAATTAATCTAGATGAACTCCCACTCAAAACAACATCCCTCACATTGTTTTAGTGATCACACGAACCAAATCCACCACATCAAAACCGATCATCACGAGAGTTGATATGGCTTCAATGGCGAACAATCAACATGTTCATCATATCTACTATATGACTCATGCTCTACCTTTCGGTAATCCGTGTTCCTGAGGCCATGTCTGTACATGCTAGGCTCGTCAAGATCAAACCTTAGCTACCGCATAAGCAAATCTGGCTTGCTTACGTTGTATTCACCCGCGGAATCAAAGACACCCGATCATCACGTGGTGCTTCGAAGCAACAAGCTTTGGCAACGGTGCATACTAAGGGTGAACACTTTAGAACTTGAAATTTATGTGCATGAGGGATCATCTTATAATGCTACCGTCGTCTACTAAGCAATACAAGATGCATAAAGGATTAACATCACATGCAATTCATAATATGTGATATGATATGGCCTTTCTTCTTTGTGCTTCCGATCTCCATCTTCAAGCACTAACATGATCTCCATCATCACCGGCATAGCATCAAGGTCAATGACGCTTCTTCATGGTTGTCGTCCACCAGCTTCAACTATTACAACTATTTTGAATAGACACGCAGGTCTTAACAGAATTTAAAGACAACCATATGGCTCCTGCCGGTTGCCAACTTACAATAAGGAACATTGCATACATCAAATATAATCACAATCATGGCCATATCACATCACTGCACACCCCTGCAAAACAAAGTTAGACGCTTCTACTTTCTTTGCATATTTTACGTGGTTTGGGGCTTTCCATAAGTGTCGTTCTAACCTACGAACAAGAACCACAACATTGATACTAGCATTGTTGATTACCCGTTGTAAATTGGATCTTTACTATGCTAGGAGAAACAGGCACCCGCAAAGCCACTTATGCAATACGAGTTGCATGTCAAGCGTGGAGCAAGTCTCATGAACGATGTCATGTAAGGTTAGCCCGGGCCGCTTCATCCCAACATACCGCAAGATGCAAAGTACACAAAAAGCAATCTACAATAAAAGCATCAACGCCCACAATGACCATTGTGTTCTACTCGTGCAACAGATCTACATATAGACACGGCTCTGATACCACTGTAGGGGTTCGTAGCATGGAAAACAAAAAATTTCTACCGCATACAAACAAACAAGCCAAGATCTATCTACTAGATTGTAGCAACGAGTCGATGGAATAACTTACCCTCGAAGATTCCAAAGCGGTTAACGAGAGCAGATTCTCGTGGGTGATGTAGTCGTACTCTTTCCGATCTCAAGATCGCGTAGACGATCCTTCCAGCGCCGCGTTCCCGCAGCGCTCCCGCAGTCGGTCACACGTTCGGTACTCGACGAAGACCTTCCTCTCCCTTGTTCCAGCAGGCAGCGGAGGTTGTAGCACTCTCCTCGCGATTCCGGCAGCACAACGGCGTGGTACCGGAGGTAGAGGGGAGATCCCGCAGGGCTTCGCCTTAAGCCGGTGCGAGTATGGTGGAGCTTATGAGAGAGGCTATTAGTGGTCTAGTAATTAGACACACCAATTAGAGGGCTCTAAACCAATTAGAAGGCTCTAAACCGAAATAGCTCTAAACCGGGGTTTAGATCTAGGGTTTAGTTTAGAGGATAGGAACTTGTGTGTGCTAGGAGGGAGCCCTGCCCCTCCTTATATAGGTGGGAGGGGCTGGCCGGCCAAGGGGAGGGAGTGGAGTCCCTCCCCAACTCGGCCTTGAGGTGGGGCGCCGGCTTGGGGAGGAGGAATCCCTCCCCAACTCGGCCTCCTCTTCTCCTCCTCTTTCCACTTTCCAAAACTTGCCGTTTGACTTTCAAACTAGCCGTTTGACTTTTCAATTTAGGATTTAAATAAACCCTTTATTTTGGACAGCAAGAACACCTAGTACATGATGCAATCATTCCAATATGTAATGACACATTCATGTACCCTTCCCCCTCCGGAGTGCCGGACATTCCGGGACCTTCTAGAATGTTCCCGATGAAAACACCGGAACCATTCCCCAACTCCGAAACGGGACTTTCCTTATATGAATCTTATTCTCCGGACCATTTCGGATCTCCTCGTGATATCCCGGATCCCATCCGAGACTCCGAACAACATTCGGTCTCTTTCTCATAATACCATAACTACTCAAACAACGTCGAATCCTTAAGTGTGTCTCCCTACGGTTCGTGAATTATGCGGACATGATCGAGACACTTCTCCGAACAATAACCAATAGAGGAATCTGGAAATTCATATGGCTCCCACATATTTCTACGATTACTTTGCGATCGAATGAACCACTTACATACGATACCAATTTCCCTTTGTCTCACGATATTTTACTTATCCGAGGTTATGATCGTCGGTATCTCTGCATACCTAGTTCAACCTCGTTACTGATAAGTACTCTTTTCTCGTTCCCGTGATATGTGATCCCTTGTGAGCCAGTCACATGCTTGCAAGCTAATTGGATGACATTTCACCGAGAGGGCCCAGAGTATATCTATCCGTCATATGGATGGACAAATCCCACTCTTGATCCATGTGTTTCAACCAATACTTTCCGAACACTCAATGCCACCTTTATAGCCACCCTGTTACGGTGTGGTGTTTGATGACATCAAAGCATCTATCCGGTAAAGGTGATATGCATGATCTCATGGTCGAAGGAATTAGGTTACTATGTATCAGAAAGCATATAGCAATTGAACTATTGAAATGACTTGATCTTTATGCTATGCTTATCTATAGGAGTATGTCCACCATATCATTCTCCTAACGATATGATCTTGTTGTTAATAACATCTCAATGTTCATGATAGGGAAACCACAATCATCTATTAACCAACAAGCTAGTTTAACAAGAGGCTTTACTAGGGACTCTTATTTTAGTTTACAAATCACACAAGTATTAATGTTTCCGGTTAATACAATTATAGCATGGTATGTAAACATTTATCATAAGTGTGAAGATATGATAATAACCACTTTATTATTGCCTCTTGGGCATATCTCCAACAAGTGATCCCCATAAAAACCACACCATGTCCTTCTCCCCTACCCCGAGGGCGACGGGGACCTCTCCACCATACCCTACGCAACCACCCTTCCCCCCGTCGTCGGCGGCGGTAGGGGCCTCCGGGCGCGACCCAGGTGGCGCCGACATTGGCGGTCTGTCTTTCCCTGAGTTTGTGGAGGCGGGATCAGGGTCCTGTTGCGGTGACCCAGCATACCACTGTATGTTATAGTATACTATAGTCATTAACATAACAATCACGAAACACCATTCCGCAAATATTACATCCTTTAGAGTGGTACAACAGAAACAAAGCGGGTCCACAAACATTATTACAACCAGAAATTACACGATGACTTCGAGATCCTCTTAGGTCCATAGAGGTATCCCGATTACTCAGGGCTAAACTATAATAACTCCGAGAATAAGATAAAAAAGAAAACTAAACTTTAAGGTTTATACGAGATTAATATAAAGAGGATAGAGATCTATGCTACTAGACTCAATCAACTATATTTGACACATCTATGCTTCAGATACTTTGGTCTCCATTCCATATATGCTTTCATAGTTGTCCCCTTTGACACTTCCAGATACTTCTGGTTCCCCACTTACTGTTTTGGTGAAATTTTCCCCATTTCTGTCAATGATGCTTTGCTGAGACAAGTGATACACTGATAAGAACAAATATTGTTTTTGGTGAAACTTGCCCCTGCTTAATAAAGCTCCATGATGTGATAAAACAGTGCAACAAATTGTTACTACCGAGAGCTACTAATCTTAATCCCTTTTATTTGTTTCTTTTTTCTTATCTTCCAGGTACCAAGAAGGAATATGGGAAGATCAATACTAGCTATAGGAATTTAGTTTTAGGTGTTTTCTTTTATCCAATTTTGTAATTTTCTTTTCTGCCTGGAAATAATGTAAAGGCATTGTAATACATTAGTTTATCTTATTATTACTGTAACCATTTCTTTTTATTCCTTTATTATAAAAGAACAATGTGATATATATTCTTTTAATAAAGAATTATTTTATTTTTTCATTGTTGTAATTCATTTTCCATTTTCTGTATTCACTTTATTTGTTTCATTGTAATTTTTTTATTCTTTTATTATAAAAGAACAATGTAATGTTGGACTTGAATAATCTTTACACTTTTGTTTATAATACTTATATTTGTATTATTTTGAATAATTATTTAATCCAATTTATGTATGGATTAAAATAAAGCATATTATTCTTCTTATTCAATTCATTTAATTTCTTAATTCCCTTTAACTTATATAATGTTTATAATTATTTATAATTCAAATTTCTCCCCTCATAATTCACTAAACCAATAGTGGTCATGTAAAAATTCATCCCACTCATCTCGGATGATAGTAAACCTAATTCATCATAGTGAGAGAACTTTGATTACTCTAATGTGTTAGTTTGGCGAAAAATTTACCCCAAATTTTCGGATGCATGCATGCATATGCACAAAATTCTAAATCTACCCTTCGTTTGGTCCTAAATGCTGGGATGTTACACATATCCTCCTCGGAGGTGGCGTTCTTAGGGTGGCGGAGGTCCGATGTTGGACGGGATATCATGACGCAATGGTGCGACTACGGGCGGTGGGGCAGCATAGTAGGCAGCTTGCGGTGATGGGGCTATGCTGGTCGGGCCCAATCGGCCTAGATCTAGGCCTCTAGGGATCCATCTAGGTCTAGGGCGGGTTGGCATGCCCTTCTCTCCGCATAATCTGCATGCAGAAGCAGGGTAGCTCTTGCACCGTTCTAGCGGCGCCCGTTATCGGGCTTGTTTCGTCGTGGTTGTGGAGTTTATGGGCTCGTTTCGGCCCAACCGGACCCGTTTGGGATTGATGTGCCCCCACGGGGGTTTTACGGGTCCACTGGACCCGGGCGGACCCAATTGGGAATGGGGTGTTTGTGTCCGTATCCGGTCAACTACCGCCAAGGTGGTGAAGGTAGTTCCCTTGCTCGCAGACGTGGTTCTGGTGGCCCGATTCAAGCTACTTTTCGTAGCTGTTTTGGAGACCTCACGACAGTAATCTTGATGAATTGATGATGGTGGCTTTGTTACCTTGGTGGTGCATTCTCATGGACAGAAAGTTTGTTGGTGGTGAGGCCTCGTCTTCGCGGGGATCTTGTGCAACGGATCGCCTGAGTGTTGTGTATAGGGTTTTCGAGAGAAATCCTTGTCGGCTGGCCCGACACCGACGCGGTGTCGCCCGTGGGTGGGATCTTTCATTTATGGAGGGTGTCGTGGCTACCCTTTTTCCACTTCCCTCTGTGTGCCGAGGGAACCCTAGGACCAACTCTGGTCGTCGCTTTTCCTCTTGATGGTGTTGCTTGGTGCTCGGCCAGTCGAGGCAAGGAGCATGGTGTGAATTCTCCGGAGGACGCAGCGGTCGCTTTCCCTCTTGAGGGTGCTTCTTGGTGCTCGACAAGTCGAGTCAAGGAGCATGGTGAGAATTCTCCGGAGGACGCAGCGATTGCGGGCCACCTTCGTTTGGTTGATCCTCCTTTGTCTTTATTTTGTTTCTTCTTTGGTTTCTTTCGGGTGTTTGTTTGCTGCTGTCGCAATATTTTCTTTCATTTTGAGACTATCTTGGTTGTATTGTGTGGTTGAGGAGAGTGGCGGAGACAAAGCTCAAATTCAATAATAAATAGATAAAATGTGTGATACTGTAGGTTTGTACAGTTTGCACCTGCGAGCCATTACACAAGAAGAATACTAATGACCAAAGGCGGTGAGGGACAATGGTTGTATGTGGCAGTCGAGCTGCTGAGCATATTGTTAACATTAGCATATTGTTGAGCGACGATGTTTTTTTCTCAGTAGTTGGGCAGAGCAATACTAAGTAGAATGGCGAGGACGAACATAAGAACAGAGCACCCAGTAATGGCTTTTGAAGAGCTTTGAACAATGGGCTTTCGTTCGGCCAATAGATGCAACAGCTGCGGCAGGCTCATGTGTATGTTGACAAGCCCCCTCCATCCTGCTCGACACCATATGGCTTTACTTTACCCACGCCAAATTTCAACGGAACCCAACTGTCAGGAAAGCACATGAGCACCAAAGCCAAGCAAACAATATAGACGATCGATGATTACGAGCCAGCGCGCGGTTGGCTGCACCGATCGAGGACGAGATGGAATCCAAATGCGAACGCAGCAATAAGGAATTGCGCTCCGACCTGAACCAACCAACTCAGACGTCAACTCATTGTATCTGCGCCGTTGGTTGGTTGCGTGGAATTTTTCTGGCACCGCCATACGTGACGTGAGGAAGCAGGTGGCGACCATGGAGCAGAGGAAAGCAATGGTGTCAGACGCCACAAACGCTCTGAATGCAAAGTGTCTCCCCAGTATTGCTGTCCCCGCACGCACGTCGTCGTCGGCGGCGGCATAACCCGGCCCCCGGCACGGTGAACGCTGCCCCGAATGCCACGGTGGCGATGTTTGTCCACATGGAGACCATGAACTCCTTCTAAAGTAGAGGGTGATCGTGACCACCTCAAACAATCGTCCAATACTTCATGCGGATTCTATACAAACCGACAAAAAGAAGAAAAGAAAGTAATAAGTCCGAAAGTGGTATATATATAGGAAAATGATACAGTTTTCCTGGGATCGAACGATTCGATCCTCCAGGTCGATGTCGCGCGCGTTCGCTAACTTTCTCCAGACTCAGTGTACATACATATTTTGGTCCGTATTACACCAAAGCAGAAGCGTCGGTGATATACTGACCCACATTCAGTCTTATCCCTTCCCAAAGTGCTTCTCCTCCACTCATCTTTCTCCTTTCTCCCATCTCTCACAGTGAGTAAGGCAGCCATGGCACCGCACCTTGCCTGCTGCTACCTACGTATGGCACCACACAACCTGCTGCTGATTTCGCTGCTGCTACCTACGTATGACACCGTATCGCCTCCTGCTGATTTCGCTGCTGCTACCTACGTACGCCTCCTGCTGGTTCTGTCAGTTGCTGCTACCTACGCGCAAGGTAGGTGCTTCCATGAACCTCCCGCCGCGGCTGCTCTGCGAGGTGCCACTTTGCTACATACACGAGTGATGTTGCTACATGCGGCGAGAGACGTCGCTATCTACGGCGAGCAGCGTTGCTATTTGCGGTCAAATTCTCCAGCGAGGGCTCTCGAAAAATCAGATTTGCTAAATTAGCAGATTTTTTGCTACAATCTTTTACTGGTTTTGCTATAATAGCGTATAGTTTTTGCTACCGGGTCTTTTTGCTACGGATCTCGGGCGATGTCTCCGGCGAAGTCATTTTTTTGCTACATATGCTGAACTTTTTTGCTACAATTGTTCTTATGTTTTGCCACATTAGCACAATTATTTTGCTACATAGTTTCCGACGAGGTCTCCGACGAAAGCCTCCGGCAAGTCTCCGGCGAGGTCGGATATGCTATATTAGCACAACCGTTTTACTACCCGGTCGATGGCGAGGTCTCCGGCGAAATCTCCGGCAAGGTCCAGTTTGTTTTTCTATTTTCGGAACCGAACCGTTTTTTGCTATATGTAGCAAAAGCGGGACTATTTGTAGCAAAAACGAGGATGTTTGTAGCAAAAGCGGGAATTTTGGGCTTTTTGGAGACATGTGTCAGCAGGAGGACCCTGGGGATATTTGTGAATTATCCCCCGGGGACGCCTAGTACGACCCATATATATATGTATATATATATATATATACGCGGATTTTGTGCCTATGGTGGTACGTGCGCACGCGCTTATTGTCGTTGGATGTAGCCCCGTGATTCGTGTTTCCGTTTGGCTCAAGTTATGGCCGTTTACCGTGAGCCGTATTTGTTTTTTGCAAAAACACATTTCATCCACAGACTATTATCCTAGCGCAAACAAAATAATTGTTCTCTTTCAAAAGAAAGAACCAGGAACGCTGCCTTATTCTTACTAGGCCACCTACCAGAAACCATAGCTCCTTTTTAGTTAATTGGTTACGGGTGTTGGATACTTTTTGTTGATGGATTTGTATGTTTTCTTGGGAGTGAACGGATCATGCATGAAACTAAACAATCGTTTCTCTTTTTTCCTAGATAAAGAACCGCAAAGTTCTTTTTTGGTTAATTAGAGATGGACCATGCTACATTTCGTTGATGGATTTGTGTATTTTTGCTTGGTAGTTAACGACTTGTGCAAGAAACTAAATAATCTCTGCTTGTTTTTCGTTGGCAAAAGAATGGTACAACTATTTTTTCGTTATTTAGGGACGGACAGTCCTACTTTTTTTCATGCGAATGGTTACACTAGCGCCGTTAACTGAAACGTACGGTTAGAAATACCCTATAGGAAGATCCAATGGCTAAATGAGGGTGCACACCTATCCCCCATGACACCCCACTATTTTGCATATATATATATATATATATATATATATATATATATATATATATATATATATATATATATATATATATATATATGTGGCGCTATTTGACACCTAGGGTGTAGAATAGTTATTCTACACCCACCCTCTATCTTTAGAACCGTATATTATTTTTACGTCACGTAAATTTTGTATTACTTCGTAAGTTGAGAAGAACATAATAAAATTTAAAAATGACATAATTTTTTTATTTACATGCCGTAAAAAAATTCGACGTAAAAGACATATTTTTGGTGTTTTTTACACTATAATGACTTAAAAAAAATTATTTTTGTGTCAAATTTTTTTGTTGTGGTGATTATATGAACATAATTATTCATATACACAACATAATTTTTTAGTCTAACAGTGTAAAGATATGTTGGGTGCAAAATAACTTTTCTACACCCTAGGTGTTGAATAGGGTTTATATATATATATATATATATATATATATATATATATATATATATATATATATATATATATATATATACGGATTTGCTAGTTCTCAGGCGCCTGAGAACTTCTTAGTTCTCAGTCACCTCCCTCGCCATTAGATTTACCTCGCGATTCGTGCAACATGAGACTTTCACATGAGTTGCAACTAGGTTGTAACTTGGATTTTAATGAGTTGCAACTGAGAATTAGTACAAATTATATAAGTTGCAACTAGATTATAACTAGCACAAATAGTTATGATGTCAGCGACTTAGACATAAGAAGTTTTCAGGCGCCTGAGATCTAGGCACTCCCATATATATACTCCTAGTACGTAATAACAAACGGGAAACAACGCCAGGAAATAGCGCCGAAGCTGGCTGATTGGTCTTGCACGGCGAGCAAGATCTGAGGCAGTTAGGCCAGCCCTGTTGGTGATGCCCGTATTCACGTCTCTCGTCGCCAACAATATACTACTAACAATCCCGTGGAAATGCATACTAGGCAGCTAGGTGGAGACAGGTATTTCCTTCAGAATCCGTGGGCATTCAGCAGCAGCATTGCAAATGTTTTATTTTGGCAGATGTGGGCAACCACCCTTTCCTGACCATGCTGAGCAGAAAAATACAGAAGATTTCTTCCTTTATCATCTACCATTTCATAGTAGTCGGGGCATCTCTTTAAGAGTTCATCTATTATTCCAGTGTCCCCCACCATAGCAGCAATATGCAGATCGGGGATGACCCGTTTTCATCACGAATACCCACTAGCTAGATCGAGGGGGGCATATTGGTCTTCTAGGAATAGCTCAACAATATCAAGTCTTGTGTAGAGTACAGCAAAATGGAGAGGCGTTCTCCCAGACGAATCAACTCTGGTAAGCAAAGTTGGACCGGCCTGTTGGCTCCCAGCACAATATAGTTTGAGCTATTTCTGCCAATTTATCAGCAGGTGAGTAAAAAATCTCTTCATATATACTAGTACTAGACCGTAAACCGGCGGACCAAAATACATAACTGAGCATGCAGTAAATTCTGCTTTACCAGTGGCGCGCTGCAAGGTCGTACCTTTGCTCACAGTCGCTGCAACATGCAAGGCAGTCCGCCCCTCCGGACCAGAAAACGAAGCCGACGATGGTGTTCCTTTCGGCGACGGGCGCAGAAGTGCCCTGACCTAACCTGCTCCCAGGCAGCCAATCATCGCCGCCAGGTACAGCGGTGAGAAACCATCCTCGGTTGCTACCGATGAAAGATCAGGAGCCTCCGTCATTAGCAGATCCACCACGCCAGCACGGCCGTGCCGGACGGCTTCGTACAGTACAGGGATGTCGCCCCCGTCTGGTTCCTCGCACGCAGCGCCAGCGCGGATTCCGCCCCCGCCCCCGCCCCCGCCCCGCCGGCTTGCATCGTTGCTAGCAGGACGGCCGCCACATCCCTGTGCCCGGCCTTGGCCGCGCAGTGCAGCGGCGTGTCGAGGCTCTTGTTGCGCGTCATGGCGAGCGATGGCGCCCTCTGGCAGAGGAGGGTCGCGAGCTCGACGTGGCCGCGGCTGGCAACGACATGGAGAGCAGTGTTCCCGTTGCTCGCCACGCCTAGAAGACAACACTTCGGTGCCGCGCTATGGACGTCTATTGCGACCTGGCCATCGGCTTGCGTGCGGCCATTGTCAGCACCACCATGCTCTGCTCTGCTCAATATTGCCTCCATGCATGCGGATTGCGGACCTTGTCACCGGAGGTTAGCACTCGCAACAGCTCCGCATCAAGCTTCATCATCTGGTGAGTGCCGAATTCCACCTCCACCGCTGTACCGAGAACGCCCGCCTCTGCCATAGTTGATTTTGGAAGATCTGATCTTTTCTTCGGTTTGGTCGTGTTTGTCCCCAACGTTGGTACTACTCATCAGTTGTTAACGACACGAGAGAGACAACTCGGCTCACTGTAGGTCAAGTAAAATATACTAGCACACCTACCAATTTTTCTGGGACTGACTATGTAACAGAAGTAGCTGATTTTAAAATTCAACAGCAAGTTATCACATCTATATCCAACCATAAAATAGTGTTGGCTACTAGTTTTTATTTTTATTACAATCTTCTCTTTGTCTCTTTCATCATATTTATTATATTTCATTCTTCCTGAAAAAAGTGCCTTGAATTTGTCTGAGTTTAGACGTATTTAAATATATTTTAGCATCAGGTACGTACATGCAAATATAGACAATTCAAAGACACTTATTTTAAAACAGAGAAATTATTTACCTAGGAGCGAGCACCTATCATAGAGATAGACTCTCCTATTAGAGTCCACTCATCTTCTTTTTATGCCGCTTTCCTCCTCATAGATAAAAGTGCTACGTACGAAACTAGGAAGGCAATAAGCCCCTTTTTGTAACGGGCTATTTTTTTTTTTTTTGGAAATGGACGTATTTATTAACCAAATTGTTTAATGCTTACACCCGCCATCTGCATAACCAAGATACACACAGCCACACGAACGACCGACTAAGTCAAAAAGTAGACCAGCATTACAAAAATGCAGTACAATATAAAATTCTAGAATCTAAGATAGATCAATCCTCTGATCACGCGGCCATCCATGTCGGGAGAAAATATCCCTCGTCGTGTTCTCCAAGCGCGTACATCCCTCCATAAATAAGTCGCGAAACTCCATGCGTTGTAGAATATTCCATGATCGAAGAATAGTCGTTGCTCGATAAACAACCTGCAGAGGAGAAGACACAATGTTATTAAAAATCTTGTCATTTCTACAAAGCCATAGCGACCATATAATGGCAAGCGCTCCCACCCTAAACAAAGTTATGTATTTATCAACAATTTCATGCAACCAATTACCAAAAACATTGGTTACTGAACGTGGAGGAGATAAACCAGAAGCTATTTGGATGAACGACCATATAGAGCGAGCAAATTTGCAATGAAAGAATAAATGGCGAATTGTCTCATCTTGATGACAAAAAACACATTGTGTACTTCCATGCCAATTTCTCTTTACAAGATTATCTTTTGTTAAAATTACGCCTTTCCGTAGATACCATGCAAATATCTTCGTCTTAAGGGGTATTTTCATTTTCCAAATTTTACTATTATCATCGACCGGAAAATCAGGTTGGACCAAAGCTTTATATAGTGAGCCAACAGAAAATTTACCACTTTCCAGTAATTTCTATTTGAACACGTCAACACCGTCCGACAATTGTATCATGGATAACCGTAATAATAGATTGTTCCAAGATAAAAGTCTAGGTCCGATGAGACTTCTTCTGAAAGACACATTAGGAGGATAGTCTTCCAACACTGTGGAAATTGTATCCCCTTTGTGTCTAACAATCGAATATAGAGCTGGATATTGTTCGCGAAGAGTAGTTTGACCAAGCCACTTATCTTTCCAGAATCTAATTTGTGATCCATCCTTAATCTCAAAAGCACCAAAACGAAAGAAATTTTTCTTGGTGGCCATAAGACCTGCCCAAAAATGTGAATCTCCGGGTTTCCAGACCACTTGAGACACAGCTTTGGACCCCACATATTTCCTCCATAACATGGTTTGCCAAACACCATCAACAGTAAGTAGTTTAAAAAGCCATTTGCCTAGAAGCGCGGTGTTTTTGACTTGCAAATCGTGTATGCCCAGTCCACCAAACTCCTTCGGGCGGCAAACCACATTCCATTTGGCCAGTCGATATTTATTTTTCTCACTATCCCCTTGCCAAAAGAATCTTGAACGGAAATAATCCACTTTGTTCAAGACCCCTTTTAGCATTTGGAAAAACGAGATCATATATAGTACCATATTAGTAAGTACTGAATTAATGAGTACTAGTTTTCCCCCAAGGGATAACAATTTTTCTTTCCAACTATTAAGACGTTTTTGCAGCCTTTCCTCAACAAGTTTCCATTCAGCAATTGTGAGACGCCGATAATGAACCGGTATTCCCAAATAATTGATTGGAAACCGACCCTGACCACAGCCGAAAATTTCAGCATATAGGTGGGCCTCGTTTTGGGCCTCGCCAAAAAAATACTAATCACTCTTATGGAAGTTTATTTTAAGCCCAGATAGCTGCTCGAATGCTGATAGTATTAATTTCAGATTCTTAGCCTTCTCCAGATCATGTTTCATAAAAAGAATTGTGTCATTGGGGTATTGAAGAATAGAAAGTCCACCATCAATAAGATGTGGAACTACTCCTTCAACTTGACCATCAGCCTTTGCTCTCTCGATAAGGATAGCCAACATATCAGCCACTATATTAAATAGTAAAGGCGATAATGGATCCCCTTGTCTTAGTCCTTTCTTGGTCTGGAAGTATTTGCCAGTATCTTCATTTACTTTAATGGCAACACTGCCCCCAGACACAAACGACTGAATAAGAGCACACCACTCCTCAGAAAAACCTTTTATACGGAGTGTTTGCTGAAGGAAAGACCAATTAACTTTGTCGTATGCCTTCTCAAAGTCAATCTTGAACAGTACACCATTTAATTTTTTTGAGTGTAGTTCATGGATTGTTTCATGCAGAATTACAACACCATCTAGGATATTTCTTCCTTGCATAAACGCAGTTTGAGACGGACTAACAACATTGTCAGCAACTGAGTTTAGTCTAATTGTAGCAACTTTAGTGAAAATTTTAAAGCTAACGTTAAGCAAGCAGATTGGACGATACTGTTGTATACGTTCTGCATTATTAACCTTAGGCAGTAAAATTATATTGCCAAAGTTGAGTCTAAAGAGATCCAATTGTCTGACCTGTAAAAACCCAAACAAATTCATCAGGTCCTCCTTGATAACGTCCCAGAATTTTTGGTAAAACTCCGCTGGAAAGCCGTCAGGTCCTGGTGCTTTATTATGTTTCATTTGAAAAACCGCTTCCTTGACCTCTTCCTCGGTATATGAGGCAGTTAGAAAGCTATTTTCTTCATCAGAAACCTGGGGGATATCGGACGTTTGGGACTCATCCATAGATATAGAATTTTCTACTGGGGCCCCAAACAAGGATTTATAATACGTAGTAATATATGACTTCAGATGCTCCTGTCCCTCAATCATACCTTCATCCTGAATCAGAGAGTGAATAAGTTTCTTCTATCCCTAAATGTAACGGGCTACTTGTGCCCATGTTTGGCTTAGAGCTGTTTGTGTCGTTTTCCTTGTGCTAACCACCAATGTCGTATTGTGTGTACTCGTTAATTGAAACTTTAGGGATGATGTAGTTGTATTAACTACTTTCTCTGTCGTTTACATAAGGTCACTATCTCATGTTTTAGAAACAGAGAAGGCACAATTAATAAATATCATCATTAATCTTGTAAAAAGGTCATGTATTCCGAGCTAATTAAACATGTTGTACATCGTATTTCTTTTTCTGCATACATTGTTCACAATAATTAGCATCGGCGTGCAAGTTAAAAATCTAATCAATTTTTTGAGAAAGGATAATGGCTTTATATACGTAGAAAATGTTTTTTTGGTAGTGGCCTCATATTCAAAGTCGGTGGGAGTACCTAATTATTAACAACTATAACCGTTTTGAATTATAAGATGTTTTAAATATTTCAATATGGAGTACATAAGAATTGAAATGAGTGAACGAACACATTAAAACATGTTTATATACATGCAATTCTAAAAAGTTCTAAAACTTTATATAATGAAGAACAGAGAGTGAAATATACTCCATCCGTCCCAAAATGTAAGGCACCTAAGGTTTAGTCAAAAGTCAATGTTTTCTATGTTTGACCAAGATAACACAAAAATATAAATATTTACAATACCAAATCAATATCAATAGATTTATCATAAAGTATATTTTCTTAATGTATCCATTCCATAATATAGATGTCCATATTTTTTCCTAAATATTTAGTCAAAGTTAGTAAGATTTAACTTTTAACCAGTCCTTAGGCGCTTTATATTTTGGGACGAAGGGAGTAATACACTGTGTCGGCTAATGTTAGCCTATATCTATTTCAAGTCTGTAGAATGAGCGGATAGAACAAACCATGCAAACACTACAAGGAATATGTCAATCTATGACCTTTTGATAGTGACTGTGGATAAAATCATCATAGATTTATGACTATTTCATACCATATGGTCGTAAGCCGTTTGGGAGAGTCAACACCCTGAATAATTAAGACGATTTTTTCTCAAAAACGTCATAGTTTCAGTACGTGAAATCGTCATAACCAACAAGACATAAGAGAGGGCAATACAGGCCGTTGGATATGAACATGATGAACGGTTGGGATAGTGATGCATGGGAAATTGTCGTGGATCGATAACAAGGCACCCCTTCATCGCGCGCAGACGCGGGAATAGTTCCCTTTGCCACCCACTTGGCGCCCAGTCACATAAAGGAAACCGGGATATATATATCTAGTTCAAGTCTATAGAATGAGCAGATAGAAGAAACCATGCAAAAGAAAATGAATAAAAATCATGCGCGTCTTAATCCAACGACGAAACTAGAAGTGTTATCTACAATGATTATTTTGGTGAATACAGATGCAGTGACCCAGCATACCACTGATGTGTAGTACACTTTAGTCGTTGACATGACATCCACAAAACACCGTTCTTTAAATATCACATCCCTCAGAGTGGTACAACAGAAACATTGTGGGTCCATATTACAAACATTCACAAATTATTATTATTATTACAATATCAGAAGTTCAAAACTTCAAAAGGATTCAACTTATAAACCAAAATATAAAGTGTTTCGGCGGAATTTAAAAGTAGCAACTCCAACTAGGAGTTGAGCTCGGCAGCTTATTCTATAGAGTTCATGCTTCTCGGCTCCGTCGGTTACTACTAACTAGGTTACTTAGTTGGACTCGTTGTCATCGACACCATAGCGGATTTTGTAATCCACTCCTTCAACACCTCCTGACAGGTTAGGCTCCTCGTAGAACACATCTTCTTGGCATTCGGCTGCATACATTGGCGTTTCTTCGGGATACTCAGAGTCTAAGCAAGGGATCAAAGGAAAGGATGAGTAACAGCGTTACCCAACAAGTTCATTATATGCAAGGTGGGAAGTTTGACGCTCTAACTACCACCTCGGACTATAAGTCCTTGGCACTATGCAATTTTTGTAAATCTTTCTTCAAAGATTGATTTTATTATAAATATCTATAATCATCAGCCTTCACAGGTTGACCAGAACTTTCATGGAGTTTCTTTCCTGCCGCGTTCGCAGCTCCTTCCCGGAACAGGGAGTAACAAGTTACAATTCTTACACTCTGTAGAGGTGCGTTACTTTACCCATGAGAGATCAACTCCTTGTTGCACAACCGGGCGTACTTTCCCATCCACAATTCCATGATGTGGGGCCCAGTAGTTGGTCCAAGCCAATCACTGCCCCCTTCGCGACCTCGCATGCCTCCTTGGTGTACACCATGCCCACATATTGAATTACGACAATGTTTTGTACAAGACGTTAGATGCCAGAACTATCGTGGGACGTTGAGGGTTCCCACCCATATGCTGCATATCCTCTATGAATTACCAATTAATATGCACGCTACGAGGATAACAGCCACGACCTGCACATCCGGGTACATGCGAGAGGACGAAGATACAGCTGACTTCCCTGTCTCATTCTAAATCTCATGGCTAACGCGTAATATACGGCGCTAGAATTACTAATGTCATGGGTAATTAAGTCCCTAATTTATCATCATTCTTGCAAATAGAACCCTAAGTTCTATTGCTCCATTATATCATCACTTAGGATGATATCTAAGATTTCTTTATTTGTGAAAATAATATTTTATTTCTTTGGAGTATATATGATAACACACAATTTGCAAATACTTTGATAAAGACTCTTCAAAGGATATGAGCAAGTGATGAACTTGCCTTGTGATTGCAAGGTAGTGAAGTCTGATGCTTGAACTGGACCTGGAGCTTCTATGTCTACAAAAACATCATTATTGTCCGGTAAGGACAATATTTAAAGAAGCAAAATGATTATGCAAAATAATGTAATGCATATTAGCTTTGTGTGTATTCTCCCCCATTATTTAAATTATAAAAATTCTTTTTAATAATAAAGAATTTATAAATATTAATTTTTAATATTTATTGAATATTGTATTCTTTTGTTTTATTTCATTTTATTTGAATTTTATTTATTTAATAATCCTTTAAGAATTATCATTTAAATACCTAAAATTGATATTAAATATTTGTTTAGTATTTTTCTAAAATACTACAATTATATAATGAAAGTGATTTTTATTTATTTTTATCATCTTTCAATAATTTTGTAAAATTCAAAAAGGAATAAATATAGTATAAAATTCTTTAATAAAATTTATATGTCTAAACTTTTATTTCTTAATTTATTTGGATAGTTTGGATTATTGTGAATCCAAAAATATTTTATTTATAATTTTTGGATTTTTATTTTATTTTCTAGAATTTATTTTATTTCAGGGGCATTTTGGTCTTTTCTTATTTATTGAAAATTGCCTTTAGGTAAATTGGCTGCCTGTGTTGGTTCATTGGGCCCTTGTGGCCCAGTAGGGCAGAGTCAAGACGTCACCCCGAAGGGTTCCCGGCCCAACCAGCCCAACTCTCTCTGTCTCTCTTGAGCTCACCTCTCTTCTTCTCCTCCCCCGACCCTGTGGTCAGCGATGTCACCGCCGGCAATTCACGCCGCTGTGGACCTTCCTGGAATCCGCCATGGTGCAGGGCAAGGTTGTAGACCCCGCTCTACCCTCCTGTCCAATTCGATTTGGACCTGGAGCCCTCCTGTGGCCATACCATCTCCATTACAAACCCTAGGGTTTGGAGTGACGCTGGCGCTGTCACCGCCGCTGTTGCCGTGTGCCGTGGGGGTGTTCCTCACCTTTAGGCGTGTCTAGGGTCGCCGCCTCGGCGTGGTGTGGGTCTCAGCGCCCCCTTGGGGGTGCTCCTCGTGTCGCCGTGCTCGTCGTCGACCACTACTTCCTCTTCTCGCCCACAGCAACCTCCTTTAGTAAGTTGTTCTTGGTTCCCTCGTGTCCTCTGTGCTAGGCTATCCTATGCTATGTGTTGGAAGTTGCCACTCTTGACTAGTGTCATATCCTGATTAGGATTGTTTGATCTTCTTAGGGTTCACATCCCTTTGTGGATAAGATGTCTAATGAGTTGGATCATGTATTGATGATCCCTAAGCATGTTGAGTGGTGGTTTGCTGTGGGTTGCTGCTTATGGTTAGCTTTTATGATGCTAGTGGCTTATCAGTTTGGTTCCACTGGTTAATTTTGATATGATTCAGATGATAATGTTGCTCTGGAATCATTGCTTGGGAATTCTAGTGGTTTGTAAACTCATCACTGTCATTACTTAGCTACTGCCAGTGATTTCTTGAGTAATGAAGTCACTGTATCTATACTGTTTGCTTCAGAATTCATATGTATAGCTGAGATCAATTGGTCTCTTATAGTGATGGTATGTATATGGATTTATCTGGAAATGATTCCTATGATTAGCATCAGGAAAATGATTTATAATTAGCTATGAGTGTAACTATGAAAGTTGGATGCTTAACCTGCTTAGTTTAGAAATTGTTCTTGTGACACCATCCTAATATGGCACACAAGACTAGATTCCATTACTTGGCTTGGTTTTGTTCAAGGTGAAGATTAGCTTGTCATTATAAATAAGTGGAATCTTCTTTCCTTGCATCCCTAGAACCTATGATGTTGGTCTGAGGTTTAGGGACTAGGCCCTTATCCTGTTGTTTCTCATGGATTGGCTCTAGTAGTGATACCAGCTGCTGATTCTTGAGTTAAAGTTGGAAAAATGATTGGTTTTCTTATAGCTTAATGTTGGTGCATATAGTTTATGAAATCTGAGGTGCTACTCCATTAGGAGATGTGCCCAAATTTTATAAGCTATTTGAGAACATTTTGGAATATATATGAGTTGTTGATGATCACTAGGATCTATGATGCTGGTCTGAGATTCTGGTGGATTTGGTAGAGTTTACTATTAGCCTTTATATTTCAAATTTCCTCTATGATAGGTTTACCCCACTTGGGTGATCACTGAGAGGTTTAACTTGTAAAACAACACATGCTTTTCTGTTTGATTAAGATGAATAGAATATGTGGATGTTTTATGATACTCACCACACTTGGGTGTTGTTGGGGTTGCAAGTTGTTGATCTTGTGGTTGTGTGGCTAGCTTGATTTGGTGCTCCTCTTGATACTTCCAGTTCCTGGACTTGTCCTTGATCTAGCTCTCCACCTCCTAGTCCTGATGGCTTGATCCTGTCCTTGTTGTCCACCTGATCTACCCCCTCCTTATGTCACCATCTTGGTGATATGATCCAGGGTTTAGTTGGTGTGATGCCGCTTGGCTTGATTTGGTTGAGTGTGTTCTTGGTGTGTAAAAACAGAGAAATGGTGTTGGGTGGCTTCCCACGGCTGTGCTGAGCAGTTTTGTGTGATGGATTGCTGCTATGCTGACAGCAGACACCATGCAGTTTGGTGTGTGTGCTGCTTGTGTGTCTGTTGCACCTTGTGGATATGCTCTGGATATGAAAGTTACTTTTATCTGTTTACATTCACTTGTCTGGTGAAACTTGCCCCTCCTTGCTGTTTATTTGACTTATGGCTTAAAATTATGAAAGATATAGTTCTTTCATATTGGTGAAACTTGTCCCTTAAAAGATTACTTAATGATGAACTTTGAACAATGCACCTTACTGTCAATAGTGAGAGTAAAACATTGTTAACCTTAAATTTCTTTCTTTTAGTTTTTGTTTGTTTTGCAGGTACCAGACTTGAAGATTCAAGACTTAGATTAGGTTTTCTTTTTATTTATAGATAGTTACTTGTAATATTTCTCTTATTCAATTGTAATCTTAATTTTATTCTGTTGTACCTTTTATTTTATTATTTTATAATAAAGATTATTCTATTACTCAATATATAATGATTATTCTTTTATTTTAATTGCTATTGTAAAGATTGTTGCTTATTTCCATAAGTTACATTTTTGTAACTTATTTATTGAATAAAATTATGGACTAAATATTCATTTTATTGATTATATTATTTATTTAAAGTTTGAGTTACTAATTATCACCTCTTGACTAAATCAAAATACTCAAACATAATTCTAGATCCTTTTGAATTATAAATCCAGCACTTAAGTTTAAATTCAAATTTCATTTCCCAAAACACACTAATCCATAAAGGTCCTATCAAAGTTTATCACAATCATTGTCCAAGACTATTCCTTATCTTAAAGAGTGAAGGAAACTTTGGTCACTTTAGGTTTTTTTATTTGGCGAAAAATTTACCCACATTTTTACAGATGAATGCATGCAATTTCACAGATTCCTAAATCTACCCTTTGTTGGTTCCTAAATGCTGGGATGTTACAGACTTCCCCCTTAAATTAAACTTCGTCCCGAAGTTTGTTGAGATGTACCTGAATAGTTCTGGATAGGCTTTTCTTAAATCCTTTTCTTTATCCCAAGTGGCTTCCCTTTCAGGGTGATGTTCCCACTGTACCTTGCAATACTTGATTGCCCTATTTCTCAACCTTTTCCAGTTTTCTTCCAAAATTTTACAGGGTTTTTCAACATAGGTCAAGTATGTTTGTAGTTCTATCTCTTGATGTGTGATTACATCATCCAGAACTTTCAAACATTTACGAAGTTGTGACACATGGAAAACATTATGAACTTGAGTCAATCTTGGTGGTAACTCTAAAGCATAAGCTATAGTTCTGTTCTGACTCAGTATCTTGAATGGCCCGATATATCTTGGACTCAATTTTCCTTTAACTCCGAACCTTTTAACCCCTTTCATTGGACTTACTTTCAAATATACCATGTCTCCCACTTCTGGATGCCATGATCTTCGACTTTGATCAGCATAACTTTTCTACCTACTCTGAGCTATTTTCAGTCTATCCTTAACCTTATCAATGATATCTTGTTTTTCCTGGATATAGTCTGGCGCAAATTCCTTGCTGCTTTCAGGCTCATACCAGCATATTGGTGATCTACACTTCCTTCCATACAGAACCTGATATGGAGCTGCCTTCAGACTACTCTGATAGCTATTATTGTAGGAAAATTCTGCCAATGGTAGATGATCTTCCCATGTACCTCCAAAATCTAATGAACAAGCCCTTAACATGTCTTCTAGTATTTGATTTGTTCTTTCTGTTTGACCCCCTGTCTCTGGATGATAGGCTGTGCTGAATCTAATTTGGAACCAAGTGCTTCATGTAATTGCTTCCAAAATGCTGAAGTAAACACGGATCCCCTATCAGTTACGATATTTTTGGGTACTCCATGCTTACTTACTATCTCTTTGATGTAAACTTCTACTAACTTCTCGGCATTATCCTTCTGATTTACCGGAATAAAATATGCACTTTTAGTGAGTCTATCCACAATTACCCATATCATATCCTTCCGTTTAGGTGTCATGGGCAATCCTGTGATGAAGTCCGTACCTATTTCCTCCCACTTCCATTCGGGAATTTCCAAAGGTTGTAATGGTCCTGCTGGACTTTGATGTTCAGCCTTCACCCTTTGGCAAGTATGGCATTCTGATACATATTTAGTAATGTCCCTTTTCATGTTATTCCACCAGAATAGTTCTTTCAAGTCCATATACATCTTAGTACTTCCTGGATGTATAGAATATGGTATTTCATGTGCTTCTCTGAGTATGACATCTCGAATCTCAATCACATCTGTAACACAAAGACGATCTTGGAACCACAAACACTAATAATCTCCAAGGCGAAAAACTGATTTTTGCCCTTGAGATATCCTCCGAATTTCCTCAGCAATATAAGGATCTTCTGCTTGATGTCTAAAAATTTCGTGCTTAAGATCACTATCCTGCTCTGCAACTACCTGCATAGTAGCTAATCCTCCAAGAACCTCTATTCTAATGAATTGAAGCTCTAATCTTTCCAAGTCCATTTGTAACTCTTTTGGTAGCTCCCGATTGCTAGGCTGAATATCTGCACTTTTGCGACTTAAAGCATCTGCTACAACATTTGCTTTTCTTGGAGTATAGTTGATTGTTAAATCATAATCTTTGATTAGTTCCAACCAATGCTTCTGTCTCATATTCAACTTCTTTTGGGTGAAGAAATATTTAAGACTTTTATGGTCAGTGTATAACTCACATCTGGCTCCATAAAGAAAATGTCTCCATCCTTTCAACGCAAAAACCACTGCTGCTAACTCTAAATCATGAGTTGGATAGTTGACTTCATGTGCTTTCAGTTGTCTTGAACCATAAGCAATCACTTTCCGATCTTGTATTAACACACAACCCAAACCTTCTTTAGATGCATCACAGTATACTGTAAAGTCTTTCCCTGTTTTAGGAACTGCTAAGATTGGAGCTGTGGTTAACCTAGTCTTCAACTCCTGAAAACTTGCTTCACACTTCTCATCCCAATTTAATGGTGTATTCTTTCTTAACAATTTGGTCATTGGTCCAGCTATTTTGGAGAAACCTTCAATGAATCTCCGATAATAACCAGCCATCCCCAAGAAACCTCGAATTTGTTTCACATTGGTTGGTGCAGTTCATTCTAGTACTGATTGAACTTTAGATGGATTTACAGCAATTCCATCTTTACTGATCACATGGACAAGGAATTATACCTCATCTAGCCAAAATTCACATTTACTGAACTTAGCATAAAGTTTATGTTCCCTTAAAGTCTGCAATGCTATTCTCAAATGATTAGCATGCTCTTCCTTATCCTTGGAATATATCAGAATATCATCAATGAAGACTATGACGAACTTATCCAAATATGGCATGAAGATTTTGTTCATCAGATTCATGAATATTGATGGTGCATTGGTCAAACCAAATGGTACTACCAGATACTCATGGTGTCCATATCTTGAGACAAATGCTGTCTTTGGAACATCCTCAGGCTTGATTTTTATTTGATGGTATCCAGATCTTAGGTCGATCTTTGAAAATACTCCTGCTCCTTTCACTTGATCAAACAAATATTGAATCCTTGGTAAAGGATAATTATTCTTTATGGTAACATTGTTCAGATTTCTATAGTCTCCACACATCCTTCTTCCACCATCCCTTTTATCCACAAAGATTACTGGTGTTCCCCATGGAGATACACTTTCCTGGATGAACCCTTTTCTGGCTAACTCATCAATTTGCTCTTTCAGTTCTTTTAATTCTTTTGGTCCCATCTTATATTGTGCTTGAGCTTTTGGTGTTGTACCAGGAATTAGATCAATAGTGAACTCTATGTCCTGATCTGGTGGCATTCCAGGTAGCTCTGCTGGAAAAACATCTTGAAATTCATTTACTACCGGAATATCTTCCAATTTGACCTCTTTCATTGAGTTTAACTGCAGATCCACCATGATATGACTGTACTTATCTGCTTGGTAAACTATCCTTGCTCCACTTGGAGTTTTGATTGAGACAGTTTTCTCCTCACAATTTATCTGAGCCCCATGCTCCATCATCCAGTCCATCCCCAGCACTACTGCAATTCCCTTCAAAGGAATCACGTAAAGGTCTGCAAAGTATGTACAACCATAGATCGAGATAACCTGATCTTGTTTAATGTGGCGTACAATCACATTTCCCCTGCCGTAACTACAGTCATAGGGTTTTCTAACGTTGCCCTTCTAATCCCGAATTTATCACATAATTCTTCATAAATGAATGAAGTAGTTGCACCAGCAAATAGAACTTTGCCAGGATTGGTAAGGATATTGAGCTTACCTATCACTACATGCTCTGAATTATCCACCTCCTATAGGGTTGTGCAATTCAGCCTCCCGGTAGGCCTGTTCCTCTTGCCATTGTTGTTCTTGCCATTATTTCCTCCTCGATTGGGATGTCCATTTCCTCCACTGGCTTGTCCTCCTCCCTTGGTAGGCCAACCTCCTGGTGGTTTGCTCGGACAATCGGGCTTGATATGCCCCTTCTGACCATAGCCGTAACAGATCACTACAGGCTTTTTGCATTCCCTCTGGAAATGCCCTGGAATTCCACAGTTGTTACAAATAACATTCCTTCTAGGATTGGATTGGTTTCCACCACTGCCCTTGTTATTGTTATTGTTACCATAGGCCTTGTTCCGAGGTTTGAACTCCAGATTGGATTTAGGTTTACTTGCCTGAATTCTCTTGGTTTCCTTCTTGGCTCTCTTCCTCCTATCCTCTTGGACATTCTTGTAGTCATCTTCGAAAGTAATAGCTGCATCCAGCAACTGCTGATAAGTTTGCTTATTAGCCAACCTTAACTGCATCCTCACAAATGGATTTAACCCACATAGGAAACACTTCTTCCGCTTCTCTTCTGTGTTAACATCCTCCTCAGCATAACGAGACAGTTGACTAAACTCCCGGATATACTTCATGACACTAGTATATCACTGCTGAAGCTCCTCAAATTCTCTCCGCTTCAACTCCATAACACTCTCCGGAACATGATATTCATGGAATCTCTGTTTGAACTCCTCCCATGTGTACTCCCTTCCTGGTTGTTGCATGGCCAACCGATTCTCCCACCATGATGCTGTAGGTCTAGTCAGAAGATGAGTTGCATACCTCAATTTCTCCTCATCATTCCAACCTACAGTTTTCAGCTTTCTTTCTGTATCTGCTATCCAATCTTCTGCATCCATTGGTTCAGGAGATTATGCAAAAGGTAACGGCTTTGCATTCTAGAAGTCATAAAGACTTACTCCTCCACCTTCAGGTCCTTTGATTTTCTCGTCCCAGCAACTCTTCCATGAACTTGTTCTGGGTCTCCTGCATCATTTGCATACATTGCATAAAGTTCTGCTCCATTAATGGCCTCATTGGTGGTGGTGGTGGTAATGCTCCCTGATTTGCTGCATCTGCATCGGCCTTCTCCTTGGCCTCACGTTCCATCACTACAAGAAATGTGTCAATCTATGACGTTTTGGTAGTGACCGTTGATGAAATCGTCATAGTTTTATGACGATTACACAATAGATGGGCGTAAGCTGTTTGAAAGGGCCAAAACCTTAATTAAATTATGATGATTTCGCTCTAAAACGTCGTAATTTTTGTGGACGAAATCGTCATAATCACTACGCAGATGAAGATATAAGAGAAAGATAGGGTACACCGTTGGATGTGAACAGAATGAACGGATGGGATTGTGATCTATGGAAACTTCTCGTGGATCGATGACCTGGCAGAACCCATCGCGCGCGCACATAGGGAATATTTCCACGTCGTCCCGCCCGCCCCCCACCAAACCACATAGAACCCTAATCTCTCCGCCGCCACCCCACCCCACCCTCGTCAGTCCCGATCGGATTTAGAGAATCATCGCCACCCACCCACCATCGCCCATATCCACCACCACCGCCACCACCTCGTCCCTCCACCGCCGCCACCACCTCGCCCCACCGCTGCCACCACCTCGCCCCTCCACCGCTGCTACCACCTAACCCTCATTCCCCCAGCACCACAACCTCTCTCCCTCCCTCGCTCGGCCTCCACTCCTCCCCAACACCAGCCATCGCGGCGTAGCTCGTCTACGCGCCGCTGAAAGGCCTGCAAGGAAGGGGTACACGGATGCGGACGAGTATGAGTCCGCAAGGAGGAAGAGTACTTCGACTACGGTCAAGGGGAAGTCCCCAACAAGATGCTGGTGGTTGAGATGGAGGGCATCGAGGCGTGCTGGCTGCTGCTGCTCGTCTACACTAACGACGGCGGGCCTGAAGAGGGTGGATCCTGTCGTCCTGCGGCCATCTGCCCATATCCTCCTCGGCAGGGCCACGACCAAGGTGACGCGATGGAGGAGTTTGTCGGGTTCCCAACATCCATGATGCATGCGCTGACTCTGACTGGTCAGGTATCTTAATGTTCTAGATCTTGTGGATGATCTAGGTTATTACTTACTGCTCTAGCTATTAGTATATTCCTAGGTTCTTGGTTAGTCCAGTTCTTTAATTGGTTTCCAAATTCATCATCACAACCAAATTCCATCATGGTTCCTGGTGTGTCTGGACTAGTAGCTACAAGTGATGGCATCTTCAGTTATGTCAAGCCAAGTCTTCAGTGGAATTTTTAGTGTAGACAAAAGAACTTCTTGGTATGACCCTTAATGTTTCACACTTACCGTTGATTGCTCTTAGTGCATGTGCCTTCTTTGGAAAGAAAACATGCTAATGAGAGATCCTGGAGCTTCATATTGCATTTGCTAGCTAGCTCAGTACTAGAAATGTCCTACTTGTCAGATTTCCTTTATTTCTTTACTAAATAACATGTTATCTTAGCTTGTTCTTGTGTGCTCAATGATTATTACTAAATCATCTTACCACATTTTGAATTTCTCATGCATTTTATAGCTGTTTCTATAACTCAGATGATTTACAATTGATTTGCTGCTCTCCCTATGTAGCTGTTTGAGATGGGGTTGCAGTTCTCCCTCTCTCGGGAGGTCCCTCCCAAGGAGTACGGGCTCAACCTCGACCCAATGGTTGCCGCCACCGTCCAGCAGGCTGGCCGTACCAACGGTGATGAGCAGGGAGGTCCTGCTCGCGGACACCAAGGTCACCGGTAGTTGCACACCTGATTTACTATCTTGATAATGTAATTCGATAGTTGAGCTAGCAGTTCTCTAGATTCCAACAGTATAAAAACTAGATGAGATTTGCTTTGCTTCTTTATCTTCATCTCATTCACGATAGCTTTATTATCACTTTCTATAGTCGCATGATTAGTTTCAACAGTATAATTTGCATACCTTGGAATTCTGGATTGTTGTGAGGTAGTACATGCCATCTTAATCAGTTTGTTGCTAAAGCAATTTTGGTTCTGAATATACTAGCACCTTTACCATGAATATACTGCAGTGTTGGTTATTAACTGTCGCTCATTAATTTTGCAAATTTGGCTTGGAAGATGGGAAGGATTGGAGTACTGCACATTATACGTCTGTGACTGGTCCTGCTACGGCCATCTCTGGTGAAGCTACAGGTACTTCCCGACGCCGACGACCACCTCAGGTAAAGGCCTCTTTTTCTTCCCCTATTCTTCTTGAGCAAGAGCGCACCTATGTGCGGTGCTGAAAATTATAGTGGAATCTTTTTGGTAGGATGCATGAGCTACAGGTGCATGCGTGATGACTACATATGCTTTAGTTAGCAAATCTGGTGTAGTTGTCTTTGAATTGTCTTCAGGGAGGTGCTAATTCTATAAAACAGAAGCAGTAAGCTGTGGCCTGGTTATGTTTTGTTTTTTGAAATTTAGTATGTTGCTTTTGAGATTTATCTTGTCAAAATTTTAAAAAACCAAAAGCAGTAACTAGAATTCAGTCTGTTGGTTCTGTTGGTTCTTTTCTGTTTGTAATAGTGTAAAGCTATGCAATCTCTTGTCTATTTTTTGTGTTATTTTAGACAACAGAAGTCATTTTATTGCATTGCAGTTTATTACTTCTGAAGCGAAAGCATTTGGAAGATTGCATTGCAGTTTATTACTTCTGAAGCGAAAGCATTTCTTGTGATACTTTTGTATACCTTGCAACTGTAAAACTTCTATGTGCTAATCCATCCTTTTCTTGGCATTTTATTGGAATCAATTGTTGTCATATAGTAGTAGTATGTTAGTGTACAGGGCAGGTGACGACAGGGATGTACACATGACTTAATACAATATTCAGTGCGTCACAAGCTTTGCAATGTTCAACGTGTCACAAGCTGACAAGTACACCTTTCTACTGATTGGTGTTTGGGGTGTGACTGTGGGTTAATAACCACGGGTTCAGCCCGTTGTAGTCTCTATGGTTTGGAACCGCACCAACCCATACCTATTTTCAAGCGCAACCCATACAAACCCACATTATTCCGTTCCAAGCGAAACCCACCCCATTAGACCCATACGGACCCGCCCCATTCTCAGCTTGAGTAGATATTGTAAAATCAAAATCTAATGCACAATTGAAGCATACTCACATATAAATGAATAGGAAGCTTGTCCCAGCGACTGTTTTTAGTAACTATATTTGTTGTCTACTACCTTATTGTTGTGCAGATTGTAACATAAAACAACTATTTGATTATGAAATGTATATTTGGTTATTTCAATACTTTCTCATATAATCATATTGCGAATTTTCAGTACTACCAGCAGGAGTACTCCAAGCTGGGCCAGCAGATCAGTATCTTGTAGAACTCAAACAGGTTAAAATCTTCATGCCATGATGCATATGATAGTGTATGATACCTCATAGGAACTTAAGTTTTTGGAGCCTAACATTTCTGAAATTTCCAGTAGGTCATTAGTGAGAGATTCTGTCAGCACCATGACCCTGAGGGAACTTAAGTAGCTAGAAGGTAGGCTGGAGAAAGGCATAGCCAAGATAAGAGCTAGAAAGGTATGATCAAACTAAAGTCTTTGGTAGGACGTGTTTAACACACTACTCGGTTGATAGATTTGTTTGTCTCTAAATTTTAGACTATAACTGCAATGTAGCTAACATCTATATTTCTCAGCGGTAATCACTGAATCTTGGAGTGGTTGGTTTTGCTGCAGGTTACTGAGAATGAGAGGGGGCAGCGGCCGATGAACATTATGGGGTTGGCATCGACGAGTAGCGAGTACAATCACATGGTCCCTTATGATTCCAGAAACTTTATGAACATCATGCAATAGCTTAGTGTTGGGATGGGGTCACCTCCCAATATTTCTATTTCCTAACAACAAAATTGGTGGAGATCTTGTTGCCTGTCAGTTTAGTGTTTTGGAAAGTGCCGACATATGAAAGTCAATTTGATTCTATGGTTCAAAATAAGCTAGTATGTACCTGCCAGTTGATTTAGAACATAAGTGTGCATGAAAGTATTTGGTACTTATAATACGTCTATGTATGTATGAAATTCGTAGCAGCTTTTACTTGGAGTTTTAGACCATAAAATGTTATATTATCCTGGAATCTTACTTGGACAGTATGATATTCATTTTATGTAGACATATGTATCACTTTATGCTGGAATCTTGCTTGGTCAGTCATTGATTAGGAACTGTGGTGATCTTTTGTTGCTTGGATTATCTGAACCTGGCTTCCATTTGTGATGTGAAAACTGTGTTGTTTGCTATTTCCATATGTTCGATATAGAACTATGCATGATGTACTTCTATTTTCTATTTGCCTATCTCCTGACTCGTGTGAGAACTAAGTAAGAACTATGTGTTTGTTTGTACTATTGTTTTACTATTTTGTCTCGTCTTTTTTACATGTTATTGTGCTAGAACTATAGATATTATAACTTGCTCAATCCATAAATCAATATTATAATTGACAGGTAAAAAAGTCTATGCAGTTTGCAACTATAAGCAGTCAATAGTTGGATATGACTCTGTTATTGGTTGTATTGTTGTTGGTACATCATTTTGAAGCTAGGCATGCATGTTTTGTGCATGTACAAGACTGTCTATTGTTTTTTATCTGAATACATGTTTTTGTACTTGAAAACTGTTATGGAAATGGACTTACCATAGCTAATATGCTGCTATTTATTTATCCAATTCGTATCACTTATGCTAGTTTTTCTGTTTGACGGAAATAAGAAGGCCTAAGGAGGATATTTCGAAGTTCTTGGATGTGGTATAGGCCAGCAACAAGGGCGCCATAAGGAGTAGTAGGGAGCTATGCTCCAGGCCAGTCCAGTAGCTAATCTGGAATGTTTACATCTGCTGATTATTTGGTTATTGTGTATCAATTTTGGCTGCTGTTTCTTTGTATCTGCTGTCATGTGTATATCTACTATATCAGCTATTTATATCTGTTATAGTGTTATATGATGATCTGGCTATCATGTCCTATTATACTGTTACCGCGTGGCTGTCATATTTAAATTCTAGATGTTAAATTGTTGTGTTGTGTAAAATATATATTTGGAAATGTTGCTGGGATGGTTTGGTAGTAGCTTCGGGCTTGTTCTGGATATAAAAAAGGCTACATGGAATTAGAAAAAAAAGGAAAAAAGGCTGAAAAATAAAAGAGAAATCTGATCTACAGAATAAAGGCCCAAAAGGGAATACACCCTAATAAAGCCATGGCACATAGAAGAAATGTACCATAAAAGGCCACGACACAAAATGAAATGCTATGTAAATGGCCTAGGCCTAAAAAAGAAAAAGGCCAGAATTATTGGGCTGGCCCATATAGACCACCATAATGGATTGGGCTGATTCCGATTTAAGACGATTTAATTTCGTCACAATTTTGCCACGTAGGATCAGCCACGTAGGATCTGACATGGCATGGCTAGATGGCCCGTGATGATATTGAATCGTCATAGATGTTATGACGATCTAATATCATCATAGACAGTTATGACGATTTTATCAAAAACGTCGTTATAGTTCATTTGCGACGCTCAGCTTTCGACGATCTCAAAATCGTCATAGAATCGTCATAAACAGACTACTATGACGATTCTGTGACGAAAATGGAGGGTCATATATTGCCATATTCCTTGTAGTGCATCCGCTGCTATTCAGCTTTGGTTTCTACACCCGTATCCATGACCCTCTAGTCCTGCACATAAAGCGAATACTCATAATTACATCATGCACATGTGTTCTGAGATCGAATTTACGCACAGAACTAGTCACACAATGAAGATCCAAATAAAATCCAAATATGCATTACACATATTATACATTACAATATCATAATAATACAAAGTCATTACAACATATACCATATAGGTATAATCACAACACTACCTTATTTATATAACTATCTTATTTCTTGGATTACAATACACGGTACTTGATACCTCTAAATAGTTGCCTACTTCTAGTAGTAACTACGCTCATCATACATGCCTGATGTCCAACCGTGATGACGTGATGTTCGTCGCATAGTTTGTGGAACAAATGGCCTTCTAGAAGGAACATACTTAGTATCTGAAGTGTCAGGACTTGAGTCATTACTTAACCTGAGCGCATTGACTCTCTCCATCTCGGCTAAAAAGTCTTCAGAGACATATTCAACATTATCTCCCACTTGCATCTCCTGAGCTTCATTCCTTGAGTTGTCAACAGGATATGTAGATCCTGCTGATCCCCAGGTGCTCCTTTGGGCAAGATAGTTAAACACCGGATAATGTATATTCCCTGTGTTTTGAGAAGATGTTGATGATTCAAACACTCTCTCGTCGGGATCTTCTTCTTCATCCTAATTATCTATCGACATGGCATTTCTACTACTGTTACTAGGGTGAATTCTTGCACCCATCCAGCTAGATTGTCCAACATTTCTGTTAGAACCATCTGTGGAGATATGGTGTTCATGAGATCCTTCATATGATCCCCTTCTCCAACCATCAGAATTCTCAATAGGAAGTTCTGAATCAGAACCATCCTCTGAACCCTGTGGTACTGCATACCTCGTATCCATAGTAGGATCATGTATAGGTTCAGGACTTGGTGAATAAGGATATGGTGTAAAAGATTCAGGATCTATAGGTATATCCTTAAAGATAGGTGTTGCAATACAACTTGCTTCCTTCTCAACTGGAATGCTAACTTCTTCCTCCTTTCCGGATAAGTTAGATCCTCTAACATTTCATTTTTATCTTCGACAATCACTTGATGTGTCTTATAAAAAGACGCAGCGAGTGTTCGGTATCTATCCATAAACTCGGAAGCTAACTTAGGATGCTTCTTAACTAAAGTAAGATGATCCGGTACAGGCTCCGAGTATATAGAATCATGAGGTATCACAGAAAATGTGCTACCTTCTAACTCCTTGGATTTATGCTCCCGGATATTAGCTATCGCCTCCACAACAGCAACATGATATGCTGCTAAGTGACTCCTACCTTCTCCTATAGGTAAATCGTGATACAGTCCAAGCTCCTTTAGAAGTTGGATACTCACACGATACTTTGATAACATCCGGCAATCATAATAGGTTATGGTATTCAATGGAATTCTAGTTGGACAACTAAAAATCTTTAAAAGTTGACGAAGTTGGTCTGTGAATGATCCTTGATAATCATCAAGAGTCTCCTCTTTCCTTACCAAAGTCTGTTTTGGAAACTTTGGTGCCATAGCTCTTATATCAGAAAAATATTTTTGATTATTAACTAATAATATATTGCATCATAAGAAAGAATTATCGCACTAAAACATATAACGTAATATTATCATTTGAATACCCATTATATTACTTTTAGAGAATTCTTTATCGTTGCTACACTCTCCTACAAGTAATACCCTTACTAGGTTTCCAACCTAAGGTCAAAGCAATTTGCTGTGATACCAACTGCGGTGACCCAGCATACCACTGCATGTGTAGTACACTATAGTCGTTGACATGACATCCACAGAACACCGTTCTGTAAATATCACATCCCTCAGAGTGGTACAACAGAAACATTGTGGGTCCATATTACAAACATTCACAAATTATTATTATTATAATACCAGAAGTTCAAAACTTCAAAAGGATTCAACTTACAAACTAAAATATAAAGTGTTTCAGCGGAATTTAAAAGTACCAACTCCAACTAGGAGTTGAGCTCATCAGCTTATTCTATAGAGTTCATGCTGCTCGGCTCCGTCGGTTACTACTAACTAGGTTACTTAGTTGGACTCGTTGTAATCGACACCATAGAGGATTTCGTAATCCACTCCTTCAACACCTCCTGACAGGTCAGGATCCTCGTAGAACACATCTTCTTGGCATTCGGCTGCATACATTGGCGTTTCTTCGGGATACTCAGAGTCTAAGCAAGGGATCAGAGGAAAGGATGAGTAACAGCGTTACCCAACAAGTTCATTATATGCAAGGTGGGAAGTTTGATGCTCTAACTACCACCTCGGACTATAAGTCCTTGGCACTATGCAGTTTTTGTAAATATTTCTTCAAAGATTGATTTTATTATAAAAATCTATGATCATCAGCCTTCATAGGTTGACCAGAACTTTCATGGAGTTTCTTTCCTGCCGCGTTCGCAGCTCCTTCCCGGAACAGGGAGTAACAAGTTATAATTCTTATACTCTGCAGAGGTGCGTTACTTTACCCATGAGAGATCAACTCCTTGTTGCACAACCGGGCGTACTTTCCCATCCATAATTCCATGATGTGGGGCCCAGTAGTTGGTCCAAGCCAATCACTGCCCCCTTCGCGACCTCGCATGCCTCCTTGGTGTACACCATGCACACATATTGAATTACGACAATGGTTTGTACAAGCCGTTAGATGCCAGAACTATCGTGGGACGTTGAGGGTTCCCACCCATATGCTGCATATCCTATACGAATTACCAATTAATATGCATGCTACGAGGATAACAGCCACGACCTGCACATCCGGCTACATGCGAGAGGAAGAATATATAGCTGACTTCTCTGTCCCATTCCAAATCTCATGGCTAACGCGTAATATACGGCGCTAGAATCACTGATATCATGGGTAATTAAGTCCCTAATTGATCATCATTGTTGCAAATAGAACCCTAAGTTCTATTGCTCCATTATATCATCACTTAGGATGATATCTAAGATTTCTTTATTTGTGAAAATAATATTTTCTTTCTTTGGAGTATATATGATAACACACAATTTGCAAATACTTTGATAAACACTCTTCAAAGGATATGAGCAAGTGATGAACTTGCCTTGTGATTGCAAGGTAGTGAAGTCTGATGCTTGCATTGGACCTTGAGCTTCTATGTCTACAAAAACATCATTATTGCCCGGTAAAGACAATATTTAAAGAAGCAAAATGATTATGCAAAATAATGTAATGCATTATTTAGCTTTATGTGAATTCTCCCCCATTATTTAAATTATAAAAATTCTTTTTAATAATAAAGAATTTATAAATATTAATTTTTAATATTTATTGAATATTGTATTCTTTTCTTTTATTTCATTTTATTTATTTAATAATTCCTTTAAGAATTATCATTTAAATACCAAAAATTGATATTAAACATTTGTTAGTATTTTTCTAAAATACTACAATATTAATATATAATGAAAGTGATTTTTATTTATTTTTATCATCTTTCAATAATTTTGTAAAATTCCAAAAGGAATAAATATAGTACAAAATTCTTTAATGAAATTTGTATGTCTAAAATTTTATTTCTTAATTTATTTGGATAGTTTGGATTATTGTGAATCCAAAAATATTTTATTTAAATTTTTGGATTTTTATTTTATTTTCTAGAATTTATTTTAGTTCAGGGGCTTTTTGGTCTTTTCTTATTTATTAAAAATTGCCTTTAGGTAAATAGGATGCCTGTGTTGGTTCATTGGGCCCTTGTGGCCCAGTATGGCAGAGTCAAAACGTCACCCCGAAGGGTTCTCGGCCCAACCAGCCCAACTCTCTCTGTCTCTCTCTCGAGCTCACCTCTCTTCTTCTCCTCCCCCGACCCTGTGGTCAGCGATGTCACCGCTGGCGATTCACGCCGCCGTGGACCTTCCTGGCCGCCGCCGTGGTGCAGGGCGAGGCTGTCTACCCCGCTCTACCCTCCTGTACAATTTGATTTGGACCTGGAGCCCTCTTGTGGCTAGACCGGCTCCATTCCGAACCCTAGGGTTTGGAGTGACGTTGGCGCTGTCGCCATCGTTGTTGTCGTGTGCCGTGGGGGTGTTCCTCGCCTTCAGGCGTGGCTAGAGTCGCCGCCTCGGCGTGGTGTGGGTCTCATCACCCCCTTGGGGGTGCTCCCCGTGCCGCCGTGCTCGTCGGCGACCACTACTTCCTCTTCTCGCCCATAGCAACCTCCTTCAGTAAGTTGTTCTTGGTTCCCTCGTGTCCTCTGTGCTAGGCTATCCTATACTATGTGTTGGAAGTTGCCACTCCTGACTAGTGTCATATCCTGATTAGGATTGTTTGATCTGCTTAGGGTTCACATCCCTTTGTGGATTAGATGTCTGATAAGTTGGATCATGTATTGATGATCCCTAAGAATGTTGAGTGGTGGTTTGCTCTGGGTTGCTGCTTATGGTTAGCTTTGATGATGCTAGTGGCTTATCAGTTTGGTTCCACTGGTTAATTTTGATATGAGTCAAATGATAAGGTTGCTTTGGAATCAATGCTTGCGAATTCTAGTGGTTTGTAAACTCACCACTGTCATTACTTAGCTACTGCCAGTGATTTCTTGAGTAATGAAGTCACTGTATCTGTACTTTTGGCTTAAGAATTCATATGTATAGATGAGATCAATTAGTATCTTATAGTGACGGTATGTATATGGATTTAGATGGAAATGATTCCTATGATTAGCATCAGGAAAATGATTTATAATTAGCTGTGAGTGTAACTATGAAAGTTGGATGCTTAACCTGCTTAGTTTAGAAATTGTTCTTGTGACACCATCCTAATATGGGACACAAGACTAGGTTCCATTACTTGGCTTGGTGTTGTTCAAGGTGAAGATTAGCTTGGCCTTATAAATAAGTGGAATCTTCTTTCCTTGCATCCCTAGAACCTATGATGTTGGTCTGAGGTTTAGGGACTAGGCCCTTATCCTGTTGTTTCTCATGGATTGGCTCTGGTAGTGATACCAGCTGCTGATTCTTGAGTTAAAGTTGGAAAAATGATTGGTTTGCTTATAGCTTAATGTTGGTGCATATAGTTTATGAAATCTGAGGTGCTACTCCATTAGGAGATGTGCCCAAATTTTATAAGCTATTTGAGAACATTTTGGAATATATATGAGTTGTTGATGATCACTAGGATCTATGATGCTGGTCTGAGATTATGGTGGATTTGGTAGAGTTTACTGTTAGCCTTTATATTTTAAATTTCCTCTATGATAGGTTTACCCCACTTGGGTGATCACTGAGAGGTTTAACTTGTAAAACAACACATGCTTTTCTGTTTGATTAAGATGAACAGAATATGTGGATGTTTTATGATACTCACCACACTTGGGTGTTGTTGGGGTTGCAAGTTGTTGATCTTGTGGTTGTGTGGCTAGCTTGATTTGGTGCTCCTCTTGATACTTCCAGCTCCTGGACTTGTCCTTGATCTAACTCTCCACCTCCTGGTCCTGATGGCTTGATCTTGTCCTTGTTGTCCACCTGATCTACCCCCTCCTTATGTCACCATCTTGGTGATATGATCCAGGGTTTAGTTGGTGTGATGCCGCTTGGCTTGATTTGGTTGAGTGTGTTCTTGGTGTGTAAAAACAGAGAAATGGTGTTGTGTGGCTTCCCACGGCTGTGCTGAGCAGTTTTGTGTGATGGAGCTGTTCCTGCTGTGCTGACAGCACACACCATGCAGTTTGGTGTGTGTGCTGCTTGTGTGTCTGCTGCACCTTGTGGATATGCTTTGGATATGAAAGTTACTTTTATCTGGTTACATTCACTTGTCTAGTGAAGCTTGCCCCTCCTTGCTGTTTAATTGACTTATGGCTTAAAATTATGAAAGATATAGTTCTTTCATATTGGTGAAACTTGCCCCTTAAAAGATTACTCAATGATGAACTTTGAACAGTGCACCTCACTATCAACACTGAGAGTAAAACATTTTTAACCTTAACTTTCTTTCTTTTAGTTTTTGTTTGTTTTGCAGGTACCAGACTTGAAGATTCAAGACTTAGATTAGGTTTTCTTTTTCTTTATACATAGTTACTTGTAATATTTCTCTTATTCAAATGTAATATTTATTTTATTCTTTTGTACTTTTTATTTTATTATTTTGTAATAAAGATTGTACTATTACTCAATATATAAAGATTATTCTTTTATTTTAATTGCTATTGTAAAGATTGTTGCTTATTTTCATAAGTTACATTTTTGTAACTTATTTATTGAATAAAATTATGGAATAAATATTCATTTTATTGATTATGTTATTTATTTAAAGTTTGAGTTACTAATTATCACCTCTTGACTAAATCAAAATACTCAAACAAAATTCTAAATCCTTTTGAATTATAAATCCAACACTTAAGTTTAAATTCAAATTTCATTTCCCAAAACACACTAATCCACAAAGATCCTATCAAAGTTTATGACAATCATTCTCCAAGACTATTCCTAATCTTAAAGAGTGAAAAAAACTTTGGTCACTTTAGGTTTTTTTATTTGGCGAAAAATTTACCCGCAATTTTACAGATGAATGCATGCAATTTCACAGATTCCTAAATCTATCCTTCGTTGGTTCCTAAATACTGGGATGTTACAACAGACGCTAAGAGTAGAGATGAAAATTTAGTGATAAGTTTCCGATTTGTTCATAGAAAAATGGAAACAGAAACAAAAATTTGCAAAACGAAAATGGAAACTGAATTGTTTTGGTGAAAACGGAAACAAAAATGAAATAGACTCGTGATCAAATCGAACCGTTACGTGGTCAAAGCCAAACATTCAAATCAGCTCATCCCATCGACGACCATGCCCCCCTTCATCACTCCATCGCTCCCCTCCTCCTCGTGACCTACACAGGCTCCATCGCCATGTCTTACATCTATGTTTTTTTTGACAATCAATACCTCATTTATTCATAGTAACAAATAATACATGGCACGCTAATTCTCACTTAGGTGAGTTTATTCAAGAAGCAATCAGATGAGAATAAACAAAATCATATAAGACAGCTGAATCGGTTGCGTGCTGACGATCATATGAATCATCCGGTATAGAAACATGATGTACCGGCACATGGTATGGACAGTGTTGCGGTGGCCATCCGCAAATCCTATATATCGCTTCGTGTGATTCCTATCTATAGCAAAAAGAAGGAAAATCCATGGACCGACCCCATTGTCTCCACCCCGTAGGAACTAGGGGATCCCCTAAATCGCTTTTGTGGCAGGGCGGTCCAATAACATGTAGGTTCTAACTTTTTGTGTTTTTTCTTTTTTTTCTTTTTTCTTTTTTCCATTTACTTTACCTTTTATTTTATTTGAAAAAGTTTAGATCTGAATTTGTTCGATTTATAAAATATATAGACTTCTAATATTTTCATATTTCAAATTAGTTCAGATTTGGTATATGTTCAAATTTGAAATTTGTTAAGATTTTGTATTTGTTTAAATTTGTTAAATTATGAATTTGGTTAGATTTTAAACTTTATTTCTTACTTGAATTTTGTGCAGATTTCACAAAACTGAAAAGATAAATAAATTAAAAATAAAAGAAACCACATACTACCGGGCTTAAATCCTACGCGGTCGAATGGAACTACCGAAGAGATATGGGCCGAGCTCATCTAAACCTTTCGGACGAAATCCTACGTGGCTGCGTGCGAACAGTTTCGCTGCTTAACACGGTGAATAGGAGCACCCGTGCCCATTTAAATCGGGCACCCCTAGTTGTCTTAAAATAGAAGCAAGTACCCTCACAATACGAGTAGGATTAACATCAATTTGAGAAGCTTGTAGATAAGGTCATAGGTTATATTCTTGTTTGTTTTCACAAGCATAATAGAGACCCGAAATACATTTTCGAGCCTTTCAGACCTGTCTTCTATACATATAGCAGCAACAAAAAGAGTAAGTTTATTTGGTGCGCTCGTCACATGCGGCCGTTTTTCTTCAACAATCAATACCATATATGTTTATCGTAATAAATAGTAATAACGGAGATACATGAGCTGCCTTTAGCAATTACAAAACATAGTCTAAAATACTAGCAAAACATCGAGATCCTTATATGCGTTTTCCTGCTATGACACAATCTTATACTTTTCCTAAGGAAATCGTAAAAAAAAGCGCCAAACTATAGACATGTAAATACCAACAAAGGTTTTCTTATAATTTTTTAAGACACGGTGCCAAGGCTATGTAGACACGTGCAACTATTAAAGTAATCACAACACCGTCAAATTAACAACACCAGTATTACAGAAAAAACAAACGAAACAGCATGGTCGATGTTGCTTCGAGCCGAGATTATGAATCATCGCATTTTTTCTTCTCCGCGAGCATTGGCTGCGATGACTGGTCACTGCTTTGCCATGGGTCTGGGCTGGTTGCTCTCGGCGGTAGGGCCGGCTAGTTGGGCCGCATGTCACCACCGTGTCTGGATTATTTGCAAATTCAAGGTTTGGTCATGATTTGAAAGAGAAAATACTAAGGAGCTGTTCGGTTTACAATGGATTGAATTCGATTGACATTGATCGAGAGATATTAAATCCCATCTAAATTAAATTCTAAGCAAATCCCATTTATTTCACGTCAATCCAATAGTTAGGTGGATTAACCGAACATGCCCTAACTAGGCGTGCTAAAAGGAAAATCCTATACGCAAACCAGGTTGACTCATACACACCCCCGCAAACCTGCGGTATGAGCCGCCCAGTTCGGCTTCGACAATTTTCTGCTTTCAGTTTTTCCTATTATTTTTATGATTTTCTTTCTTCTTTTTACTTTAACTTTTAAAAATATATTTTCTAAAAAATGTTCAAATACAAAATTTATTGAGATCTAAAAAATCGTTCAATCTAAAAAATTGTTAAAATATAAAAATTTAAACCTTTTTGGAATTTAAAATTGTTCAGATTACAAAAATACTCAGATTTTGGGATTTTTGGAAAAAGTTCGAAATTTGGAAATTTTCGTTTCTAGAATTGTTTAAAAATTTAAAAATGTTGTATTTTTAAAAGTCCAGATTAAAAGAAATGTTCAGAGTTTATAAATATTTTCATTTGGCAAAATCATGCTTTGAAATAAGCAAAAGTAAACAGATAAGAAATGATAAAAAAGAAAAATAAAAACGAAAATGCAAAAAGAAAAATACAAAAGGCGTGACGGGCCGTGGGGGGTACGCGCCGCTTTGAGCGGTGTATAGGAGCACCCATGCTACAAGGCACGGGATGTGAGACATGAAAACTAGAAATTATATACTTCCTCTGACCCATATTACTTGACTTGGATTTGTCTAGATTTGAATGAATCTAGACACTATTTAGTATATAGGTTTATTTAAATTTTGACAAATCCAAGAAAAGTAATATGGATAGAAGGAAGTACATGAATTTATTTGCAGAAAAATTGACCCATGGCAGATCTGTCCATGGAGGTCGGCTTCCGGCAGATATTCATTTAGGCTGGGCTGCTAGGTTTCTCATCTAGGCCGAGTCATGGCTTCCATGGCCCGATGCAAAGCCCGGACACAACACGCATGTCGCATGTCGCATATCTCACCTCGCAACACTATCTTTTTTTCAACCGCCGTTCGTGTTATCATGAACGGTGTTTACATTTGCATTAATCCAACGAGGACTACACGAATTTTAATTACTCCGCCTTAATACTCCTTCAATAAGAATAATTACATGAGTAGGAACTAACCCCTTCGAAAGACAAGCATACAAAAAAAACCTTATCTTGGGATCAGATGCACCCTATGATCGAAACTTCTTGTGATTATCTGTAATTTTCAAAACAATGTGGAAAATGTGCACATAGAGGACGAGTAGAAAATTAAAATGTAAGTTTGGTAAAGGGAACTAATCTTTTACTACTGTGTTTACAACAAGGTAAAAGACTATCTTACAAGCAAGACATGTAACTTGCACAATATAAATATGCACGTAATTAAGTTTGATTTTTTGATTTATCTCCGGTTCACAAATGGTCAAAGTGTTTCACCATATTTCACATGTATGTGTGTCTACTTGTGCTCTATATGTCTAGTTTTTCACTTTTAGCTCATAACTCTTTAGAAAGCCACTCCGACGACAATATAGTTTCATGAGAAATAAATGCTTCTCCTTTGGTTGAAACATTAGGTACGTATCCACCAGAAACACCTTTTTTAGAGAGTAATTGAATAAAAATCAGTAGCCTAAAACCTTTTATTGTCAAGCTTCATGCACTAGCCAAAATAATCAAAAGTTTGAACTCAGGAAAAGGGGAGTGAGCCTAGCTCAACTGGTTGGAGGAGTGGATATACAAACCCAACACATGAGTTCAAATCCTTACGAAAGCGAATTAAGGTTCCTATTTATACTTGAGGACCATTCAATTTATCTTGAGGACCATGCTTGGTACTTAACCAAGTTTAAAAATCCTGGTACTCATGCTTAATTGCTGTGTGCATCCCTAGTTGGTGCAGAGGTCGGGGAAGTGAAATCCTCCCTCCATTTAGATGCGCCGCTCTCGGGGGAGGGAGGGGCGGCATGGGCGAAACCCTAAGCCGCCGCCCCCGAATCCTCCTCCCGCTCCTCCCTCGCTACCATCGGAGGACGTCGGCGGGCTAAGCCCGGCCGACCGACGGGTCTAGAAGCCGGGGCAGCGTCCCCGGGCTTTGATGGCGGTTCTCCCTCGGCGGATGGTGACGCGGGTGGCATCTGCTAGCAGGGACGCGGTCATAGGGTTTCTCTCATGCCAAGACGAAGATCTGCCTTCAGCCTGTTTCCATAGATCTGGTGGCTGTGTCGTGTTCCGGAAGACTCTGTCGGCGAACTTCCATGGACGATTCATGCCTGGAGGTTGCTGGAACGGATGGGATTCAGTCGCGTGGAACTGTTGTTTTTCTGACCGTTTGGTTTCAGAGGGAGCGAGACGAAGCTCTGCAGTCTGTTGCCATCGTGGAACATGTCTTCGGTTCCATGGTAAAGTCAGTGTGCGGAGAATATCATGGAAGCCAAGATTAGTGGACTAGCTATGGTGGCTCCAGTCCTGGTGGCGATGAGGAATTGACTTGGTGATTGGTGAATTATAGCAGCGCCATCGGAAGGTGGGGCGGAAGCACATGAGGAGTTCACAGTCTTACCTTGCAGGGTGAAAATCCAAGGTCTGGCCTTAATTGGTTGTGTCTGACAATGACCTCGTTAAAGGCATTATTTTGTGAGCGAGGACTTTCTCTAGGGTGAAAACCTATAGTCTTTGATCGGGCGATGACGGTGCTTGTGTTCTGTTTCTTTCTTGAAGGCGTCGCTATTGGAGATGTTGGACTTCAAGTGTTGTTCTGGTGGTGTTAGTGTCGCTTCTACTAAGGATCTAATCGCTGTAGCGGGACTTTTCTTTTTTGTAATTCTTCTTTCTTTTTTTGGTTGTGTGCATCCGTAAAGCCAATAGGGTATGCGTTGTTGCAGAGGCTGGGTGTAATTGGTATCCGTGTGATATTAATATATGATCATTTCTAAAAAAATGAAAAGGGTTGCCTGAAACCATTTATTGTCAAGCTTCATTCACTAGCCAAAGGGTAATCCATATATACACTTCAACACCACTCTCATGTGTGACTCTAATGTCCCAACACGTGAATAGACTCAGATGTATAGCTCAAGAGGCCTATACATGAACACAAAAGGGGCAACAATTTTTTTTGGATAAATTGCGAAAACTAGGACTCAAACTCGAGACCTTAGACTCTGATACCATATCAAACTTCATGCACTAGCGAATGCAACAAAGAGTCCTAAATAATGAAAAGAGCTACTGTAATCCACATATACATTTCAATATTATAATTGTAATTTCTGATTGATGAGTTGAATTGTTCTCATGACTTTGTACCAAAAGGATTCAAATGATGTATTTTAGCTCCCCGGTTCAAAGTAGTCTTTACTCTGTAAACTTAAATCTATTAAAAATTATGATTCTTCCTTGTTGCATGTGTTGGGGTCATGTTAAACATAGATAAGCTTCTTCAAATATATTGTAAAGGAAGCTCGAATATTGACTCTCATCACATGGTATCACCTTGAATCTAATCCATGCACCAATTAACATTGACGACCAAAATGATTAAAATTATCATGGAATTTATTCTATAAGAACTATAAATCTCAAAAAAAATTGTAACATGTTTGCATTCTACTCCTATGAGATATTATCATGTATATACAACAAATGAGATAGATCAAGCACATTGTATTTCGAAAGAGAGTACAACTATACTTAAGTAATTCATTATTTCAAAGTCCAGGCATGGCATGCAATGGGAATGGAGAGAAGCCACATAATCAAGAACTGGGTGAAAAACTTAAATAACACTTAATATTTTTAATTAGACACATCAACAGAGAAAAAAATTAAAGGCGTTGGGTTTTACATACCTCGTACTGAACTGGGAAACACAATGTCACATTTACAGTCAACCGATTATAATCAAGCTCAAATTTCAAAGCTTAAATGAAATATATATACTTCTTTAACCCACCTAGAATCAGTTAGTCGGCATGAACTTTAGCATTATGTTTTTAGACTATTAGGAACATTAATCATGTAATTAGTAAACGTTAGCATGGTCTGTATATGTGTGAAATATGGATCCAACTTACATCTATTATGATACATAATAATCAATGATAAATTTATTTGACAAAGCCTACCAATTAAAGTTTTATTTGTATGTTTCCCTTCACAAGTAATTAATGGGAGAAGTTCATATAGAAGTCGTGTATGCATGATTGACACTACTAAGAACAGTATATTTGGACATGTCAAGATAAGGAAATGAACATCAACATTTGATGGCCCGTTTCTGAATGAAGATCCATCTAATCAGTTAGAGTGTGTATTGGGTGTGACTGATTTTCGGGTTGCCTATTTGATCTTCTATATCGATTCTAGTATAACTCCTTGGTAAATCACGTTCTTCTGTTTTACGCTTAATTGGAATTGGAACAAAAAGGAGCTATGGCTAACAGAGAAATGAAAGGGGGACAAAAAAGGACACATGTCGAGATCTAATTACCATGTCTATCTAACTCAACTGTATGCAAGCAAATAATTACCATGTCCATCTGAGAAGAACATTGCTCATCAAAAAGCACTGCATATGTATATATGTAGCTAATCAATCACTGAATTTATTACTCACAAAATATACAACCACAGTTAGCCATCAAATCCAGAGGTTGCATTAGCTATATCCATTCTTGTACTTTCTCCGACCCAAATTAGTTGACTTAGATTTGCCTAGATTCGATTGTATCTAGACATAATTTAGTATTAGATTTATCCGTATTTTGACAAATTTGAGTCAATTAATTTGGGTCGGAGGAAGTATAACTCCTTTGAAAATTATGTTCTTCTGTTTTATGCTTAATTACATGATAATAAATCAAGAATTGGCACAAAAAGGAGCTTATGGCTAACAGAGAAATGAAAGGGAAACAAAAAGCGGTCACAGGTCGAGATCTAATTGACATTTCGATCTAACTCAAACTGTATGCAAGCAAATAATTACCATGTCGACCTGACGAAGAACATTGCTCATCAAAAAGTAGTACCTATGTATATATGTAGCTAATCAATCACTGGATTTATTACTCACAAGATATACAACCACAGTTAGCCATCAAATCCAGAGAGGTTGCATTAGCTGTAGCTCACCGGTAGTCCCTAGTGGCTAGTGCCTGTCGAGCCTGGACATGTCGACCATGGAGGCTGTCACCGGGGCGTAGTAGTAGTGGATCGACCCCGACCCCGACGAGGACGACGGCGAAGTCGTCCGGCGGAAGGCCGTGCCAGAGAACCGGATGGCCACGAGCAGCGCCGTGCCGAGCTCCACTGCCATGGCGACGACCTCGTGCAGCCGGCAGATGCTCCTCCGCATCACCACCCCCAGCACCAGGTGGATCGCGTAGTCCATGGAGGCCATAGATCGGCCGGCTAGCCGGTGATCGGCCGAGACCTCGCCGGCGCCGACGACGACCTAGCTCAAGCTGCTCCCTATCTTTTCTTTGGAAAGCGTAGCTAGCGTTTGTTTGTGTGTTCGATCTAGCTCGATCGCGGCGTGTGTTTTAGACGGCAGGTAGGATGCTTTTGTCATCTACCTTCCGATATTAATTTGGGATTGGAGCTACTGTATGTGATACTGTGATGTCGATGGCCATCTGATTGACCGATGCAAGTTGTGAAAATCAAGGAATATTACCAAGTTATTATACTACTCATTTCTGTAAAGATGGAATGTGAGTTCGATTCAACATTTCAAATTAAGTAATTGCTATGTTTTGTTGAAGTAGAGTTTTTTTTTTTTGCAGAATTGTTGAAGTTGAGTTAATCACACTCAGTCTTAGGATGCATGGACCCACGGACAATTTGATTTTTGTTTTTTACTTCCCTCTCTACAAGACCTTTAGGCAGTTCTTGACTTCTTGTACTCATAGACTTCTTGTACTCATAGACTTCTTGATCAACAATTTAGATAGTAAAATATGAGTTTGTGACAGTAAAATAATATTTTGGAATATATGAATGGCACATATAATTTTGGAATCAAGTGGCTAATTTTTTAGCGTAAAAAAATGATAAGCCAACATTTCTGTTTTGACATAAGGGATTTCCTAATTAATTAGCACAAATTTGCACTAGCGAATCAAATGTGGACATACCTAAGCCTGCGCACTTGCACTAACTTATTATAACTACGGATAGTACTATGTGGTACTGACAAAACAGCTAGGTACTGTTAATTAGATCCAACCAGCAATAGCGTATCCATGCATGTCGTCATCTCACTTATTCAGCGGTCTCGTCATATAGGTATGTTTAGGTTTTCTCTGTATGCAAAGTTGCATGGGTGCTGCTTCTATACTATTTTTTCTCTCTCAACAAATATGGGCACAGCTCTTGTAATTTGCTTCGAAACAAAAAAACGCGCATCATGAATCATGGCAGGGCATATATATAACAGTACGTATTTATTCTCGAAGAGGCTGGTGCATCACATTTTTTTCAAAGACAATGGGAGCACACAAACCATGATGAAATGAAATACCTTAGGACTCCTTAATTTGAAAAATTCAAAAGGGCAAGTATAGGATTCCGATATATGTACACCAAGTCATTTGATTGAATTAAAACAAAGGATGAATATTTCTAAGAGATTCTAGTTAATGGAAAAATTCTGGTGAAATGTCATTCAAATGAATCTTTATAAACATTCGGGTATTGGGTACAATCAGCAAACAAAACACCACATATGTAGAAAAAGTTCTATGCATACCAGTTCTTCCAAATTTCGCGAAGACCTTTGATTTAAAATTAAACTTTCAAAACAAATCTATGTTAGCTTAATCAGGGAATCCAGTTTTGATTTGATTTTTTGAATTTCATTAGTTTTACAAATACTCAATGTTTCTTGCTTGAAGGAATTACCATGATATTTTTTTGAAATACGGTTGTTGTTCTAAACATATTCTCCTGGAAATTAATCGAAAAACTTGCATGGAATAATCAGTCAAAATAATAGACAGAAATAGCGGCGTTCTAATTTTCGGAAACCTAAACCAAGCACAGAGAAAGGTAGAAGTCAGCCACATGGGTTTTATAGCTTTATCACGTACGGCACCCATGCGGCAAGGTGCTATGTAACACGATGTGCTCATTCCCATGTGCTTTGCACTGTGTTTGACACTTGATGTTGCTCAATCAATCGTGGTCGGTGTGCACACGAAATTGGAAGTATAGGACGGGTTTTGATTTAAAGAAAATACTATACACTGTTAGTGATTCTTTCAGAGAAATAACTATTAGTTTATTTTAGAAGGAAAATCCATCTAAATAAATACAAGACACTAATTTTGGAACAGAGGGTTTAATATAACACACCACGGCAGCATAAAAAACTACAGAAAAATATTTGATTGGATGGATTTACATCAAATATCAGCTAAAAAATAATTACTCCCTCTGTCTCAAAATAAGTGACTTGGATTTATAGTAGAACACTTTCTAGTATAAACTACTTCCTCCGTCTCAAAATAAGTGACCTGAATTTATAGTTATTTTTGAGCTGATATTGATGTAAATTTGCAGTCATATAAGATTCATAAGTACATAGCACCTTAATACTGTGTCCTGTCTTATTTCTATATATTTTTAAGAACATGACTACAACATAGACGCACATAGGCATCGCACACCAGCACACCATAATCATAGAGTTTCAAGACTGTATGAAGTCACCACATGGTGGCTTACTAATGGGAAAGTCGCCTGTTTTAGTAAGAAATGCAGGTGTCAAAGCTATGGGACCCAATACATGCATCCTGATTTTATCTGAATTTTGACTATGGAAAAACAGTACTCCGATTCATGGGGCAAGGGATGGTACGTGGGGCCGGATGAGGACATGATGTGGACATCGATCTATGGCACACATCCCTAGCCAGTAGCCAGGTGATGCCGATGGTGGGTGTCGACATTTTCCTTCGTTTCGTCGCCATTATCGTATGCATGATTGGTGCGTGCTATGTGCTTCCTACTACGCATACGTACGCGGTACAGGCATATATAATTTGGTGCTGGCATCACGCAGATATTATTTAGTTGGACGTACGTGTCTTCTGTAAAAACCGTACCGTGATGGCATTTTTGGACTCAACCTGCCGTTGTGTTGAAGTGGAGAAATTCTCGCCAGCAAGTCCATTGTTTCACACACACACACGCACGCACGCACGCACACGCACGCACGCACATATATATATATATATATATATATATATATATATATATATATATATATATATATATATATATATATATATATATATATATATATGGTGAATTCGGCCTATACGCTTAGTGATGACGGTCATGGGTCGCAAAAATTGCCACAATTCAAACTTTTGCGGCAATATGTATACCCTATATGACTAATTGACAACCTCTGGTTGGGGTACCATTCTTTTGGCGTGCCACCATACGAGCAAACATATATGAGGGTAGCGATGGTGATTTTTGTTCTTGTGGCGACGGAGAACTGGCTGCGTGATCTGGGACTCGTTGCAGCGACTGTTGGTATGGGAAGACAACACAGGGGAAGTTCCCAGTCTTAATATATCAGGGAGGAAGGATAGCATATGGAAGGAGAGACTTATTTAAGATTGGGGAAACCGCACGCTTGTCCCTCACCAAGTTGCATGTCTATCCGCACGAGCCTCACTCTCGCTCTCGCGACACTCGCTCGCTGCCCAATCACTGCACCAAATCCACCCCACCGCCGTCGCCCACACCAGCGCCTGCATCTCACCGTGAACCTCCACCATCCTTTCATCGGCCAACGGAGAGGACTGGGGCGAGTTTTTCTGACAAAGGACAACTTACTTAAAAGGAATTGGGTAAGACGTATCAAGTGTTGTTTTTGTGGCTCGCGGGCATAGAACATTTGTTTATATCATGCCCTTTTGCTCGACTCTTGTGACGCACTATCACCTTCGCGTTTGACCTCCCCCCTCCAGCCAATATAATTATTAATATGTTGGGAAACTGATTAAATGGTGCTGATAAGAAATCTAAGGACATAATTTTTTGCAGGTATCTGGTATTACAGGAATGATATTATCTTGAACAAATTGAAAATATTTATTTTTTTGCAGGTTATTCACATGGTGGCACATTGGATGCAACTATGGGATTTTCTCTAGCCACAAGATCAGCGGGATATTATGGCTACTGGTGCAGCCATCTTCTAATGGTCGCTTAAGATATCTTCATCCAGTCGTTCTGGCGGCATAATAGTAGACTGCAGGATGTTTAGTCTTCATATGCTTCTTTTGTTCCTCTAATTGGTGCATGTATCGACCTTATATCATCCGTGAATTGTGAACTTATTGGATAATTTCTTTTAATAAAAGGATGTATGCATTAACCGATGTAGAGGCTAGGGTTTCACTCCTCTTTTCGAAAAAAGGCTAGAAAGCTAAGGAGAAAAAGAAATTCAAAGGATAAAAAAAGGAGATTAGGGAGAGCTGCAGAACTACCGATTGAGACTCTGTCCGCAACGTTGGTTGAAACCGCTGCTGGCCGCATCCCTGGTATCGTTGCTCCCTGCATCATCTCCTACTTTTTCCCAATTGAGACAATGATATGGACTATGGAGGCTCATGGCATCTTATATAGTGAGTCCATGACTTCTCACATATAGAAATAATGACCTTTGTGAATTTCTTGATAGTCTCGGGAATTAACAGCCAAGAGAATCAGAGCATTGCACAGACGCAATTGAAACAAAACATATGGAGTTCAACTCGAATGGTACTCAAATCAATTGGATAGTCAACTACCAATGGGCATACTAATAATAAAAGATCACGTTGAGTACCTGCAACTCTTCATGAAGCAATACAAACATATTTGTCATCAATTTACGCATCTGTAGAATATATGTCCAGAATAAGAATTAACAACGAAGAATTATCAAATCAAATAATGTTTGATATGCTAAGTTAGTAGATAATAGATTCCCTTGTAAAATGAAATGCACAAAGGCAAGGCAGGATATAGGAAATTGGGGCCCAACCACCACTTCATGCTATGAAAGAACTGAAAACAGTGATCTACTCAGGTTTAATCAATAAAGAAAAGGTATGCAGAAATTATACCATGCACGACTCATCATACATGTCTCTTGTTATTTTAACAATGTTATAGTACTTATCCTTCTATCTTTCTTTAGCAGAACTGAAAACCTTCCAAACCTTCAAGAATGCATACATGTGTAACAAGCTTATCAGTATAGGAGAAAATTATAGATGGACTATGAAAAAGGTGCGAAGTACAGAGGAAACTTTACAAGGAAAATTCAGTCTAACAGATATTTTGTTTTCTTTAGCTGATTGTTCAAGTAAGATTAGACCACATCTTTCTCATTATCCTCATCCTAGGGATAAACGTAGGTGCCCCACCGCCGCTGCTGTCAGCCCTAGAGAGAGACAACGCGGTGCCGGCCGAACCTTCTTCCCGACTGCCAGCCCTCCTTCTCATACTGGAAAACTGTAACCCTGGTATGGTATTGTTGTCAGCAAATGCAAAACTCCATCCCTGCCACGACCCGTCCTCGTCACAAAGGCCGTCAGGCTCCACTGACATTGTCATAGAGCGGCAGCACACACAACTCGCCTGACACTGGCTACCAAAGGGAAGGGTGGCAGTGTTGATGTAAAGCCAGGGTGGTGGAGGCACTCGTGGCAGCGACATCGCCTCGTCAACACGCTCCTCCTAGCGATTAGGATTGGCAAGGATGGTGTTGACTGGCTGGTCAATGGCGACGACGGAAACACCATTTGTGTGTGGGGGGGGCATGGCTCGGGTACGGGAGCGGCGACACGCACGTGCTAGAGGGGAAGGGAGGGAAGACGGACGCGTAGAGATCTAGGTAATGCTGCATGGCCACATCGCCTCGTGATTCAGCTTGCTCCCAGCATCGCCGCTTCTCCTCCTCCCTCAATCCCCTCTGTCATTTTTTTGTACGGGAATCGGTTCCTCGTTGAACTAATCAGTCTTGTTCAGGACCAAGTTGGGCTTTAGTAGGGGGCACCCGAGGCCCAATTCACCATAAGAGGCCGATTTTACCCCTAGAGCAGCTTTCCCCTAGGGATATCCGGCCCAGTGCGAGTCTAAGGGAGATCAGCCGACCAGGAACAAAAGGAAGAGCGATCGGACAGTCGAAATTGTTGAGGCATGAGAGAGTTTCTCCTTAGATCGGTTATAATATCCCTAACAATGATATTTTCGTTTGTATGGTAACTGATTGCTTATTTGGGCTATATTGCGATCAGTTGGTTCTTAAGTTGAGTACATAAGTTTCTGAAAGAAATATTATCACCATGTTATCTTTGGTCGTACAAAGCTAAATTTACTCTTAATGTATATTCATACACTACTTTGTAAACTTATTTACATGTAATCATGGGAAGAATTTTTTTCGAATCAGGAGAAGTAATCATGGGAAATGATGAAATAAAAAAGTAAAACATGCTAAAAAGTAAAACATGTTTCATAAGTTTGATTCATCTCCTATGTGAGAACTATTACTAGTGACTTCATCCTGAGTTATGTCGCATCACGGCGTCAAGGGCTACAACTACTCATGCATCGAAATCGAGCGTTTTCGATATGACAAGGAAACGTATATTCCACTCCACATGTGACATCTGCCACCCAAGGTTGGTATATATACAAATTATTGACAATAAATGTAATTATTTGTACTAAACTTTTATAATTTTTTAAAACGTATTTCTTGTCGATTCATGGCCAACTTATTTTATAATAAAAGTTACATTAGTTTTGATACATTTTGTCTTAAATATATATGAAAAAATTATGTGAAATGTGAGAAAATAAGAGAAGATGAAACCATATGTGTCCAGAGATGAATTTGTGTCACGTGTATGAATATAGTGTATATAGATATGTGTCTCCTTATCTCCCTTTGTAGTGATAGCTTAACTGTATATATGTACTAAGTTATAAAAATATCACGATAGATGTTTCTAGTTTATAATTAGGTATACTCAAATATAAAAATCTAGGGTATATATATGCTGCTTAAGAGGATATTTTTAGCTATCATTGTTAGGTCAATATGTCATACATATAACATTGAATTCAATAATTTTCTGATGACATCATTCTAGTTGAAGATGATATGTAGTACAACTTAGAGAGGACTCGCCGTCTAAGTGAACCAACCGTTGATGATCATATTGATTTTTTATGTGTCATTCAGACTATCAATTTGTATTATGGACTTAATCTTAGAAATTGGAATGTTTTGTTTTTCTACATTTATACCCAATAGACTGGGAGGAGGCCTATACACCATGGGGCTCGAGGCTTGCCCGACCTATGGTCGGGCCCTGTGCCACCGCCCTATGGCAATGAGGTGTAGTGGTGTACTGCTCATGGCCTGAGTGCCACGATAGGATTTATCGCGCATGTGAGACATTTAGCACTGAGTGCAAGGTAAGCAATCTTTCTTGTTCCAGCTTCACACTGGATGTGAGACATGAGACATGCAGGCCAACCCCTGGTTTCTTTAGGATGTCGATCAGGATGGCTACTGCATGCAGAGACGCACTGCCGGGCTTTACCTCATTGCTCTGCGGGATACACGAACAAGCTTTTCTAGTGTATGTACATTTTTTTGCACTAGAAAGGTAAGTGGCAATGATAGTTTTAAATATCATCTATAGGATGGGAGAGTTGAAAGAGAATAAGATCAATGTGATAATTGATGGAGTTAACTCACTCCTGTAATGATAGAAAAGTTAATTGGAATATATATTCATATGGTAACAAAGAGGATTATAAGGATGAATATTAAAGATAGTTACCAAAGAGCAATCCTATTGGATCAAGTAGGCATAGTCCATGACTAACATCCCTTAATCCAATAGAGATACTAAGAAGATAATTTCAATACAACTGTAATGTTGTATTGATGAGACCTTGATTAGCCAATTGGAAACCTAAACCATAAAGGATCAAAGGATTATAATGATCATGCTTTAGTCACCAAGATTGAATGCTTATATCATGTATAAGTGACATTGGTGGATATAACATGATTGAACCCTAGTATTGATATGTGATTCTAGGCTAGCCATGACAAGTCACCATGATATAATATGAAGCTGGAATATAAGATACTGGAGTAAAGTAGATATAAGATAGTATGATTAAGCTAAAGCTAGTGTAGCATGAAGTTATTGTAGTAGTGTATTCCTCTTAAAGGAATAGTAAGCTTTTGAGGAAAGTAGTTTTATATATACATCTACTAGAGTAATGTTGGTAATGGATGATAAAGGAAGAGTATGAATGGAGGTAACTATAATCATCTGTTGGATTGGAGATTATTAGTTGTAGAATAGTTTGATAACCAAGTATAGATATGAGAAGGTTATGAAAAGCTTTATTGCCAAGCTCATTGGATTTACAAATGGATTTAGAAGAATAAAAGGTGGATAAGTATATTCTTGTGAAGTAAAGCTTATCATGTTAGCACATGATGATGGTTATGAAAGAGTGGTATATCTAGGAAAGAAATTCTTTAAGTAGAAGTCAAGAATTATGAATTATGGAGGATAGGAATTCTTGGTAAATCCCAAACCCTAAATCTAGAACCAAACATAATATCCACTTTCTATGATTGATCTATCATCTTATTTCTACAATGGCTTATAGGAATATTTTCCTATAGCAAATCACTCACATCTTTGTCATTTCCAATTATCATAACCATATGTGCTTAGAAGTTATATTTACCAATCCCTTTCCATAAGACATTCTAGAAAATAACTTTCTATTTTAAATGGTGATATCATTAATGATCACCAACATAAAGACAAGGTGTTTTAGCCATTAATCCTTATTCACACCAACAAAAGAATATAAGTATATCAATTCTCCTAAAAACTTATGGTAAGTAATTATAATTTCAAACCCTAATTACTATGTTAGTTATAATAAAATATATACATTGCTATTTCCTAAATTCATGAGAATAATATTAATCATATTAATTCCCTAGAACTTTATGTATCAGATAATAAGAAAAGGATCACCATATATATTTCTCTCCAAACTATAGTTTAACTAGAATTAAGTTCTATCATTAAATAAATAAATATCATATAATAAATCAATGGGTTATTATATAAAGGAAATTAATAACAAAGGCCCTTACAAATACTAAAAGGAAAGGTATATATATAAGAAAATAAAGAAATAATCATATTATATAATAAAAGTTCACTAAATGATACTAAACATGTTCCAATATTGCTACAATTATTTAGCAAATAAATTATGTAAAGAAAGATTCCAAAACAAATAAAAAATACAAAAATGAAAAATGAAACAGAAAATGGAAAACCAACAGAAAAAAAACAGAGGAAACAGTTTCTGGCCCGTGGCTCATTTTCTCTCTCTTTATCTGCTGCTCACGAGCAACTCACAGCAGCCCAGTAGCGGCCAGCAAGGACAACACCTAGTATCTCTCTGGATGACACGTGGGCTAGCTGAGGGACTGCGGGTTGAGTTTGAAGTTTCGTCGGGGGTTTTCCACAAAATGCATGTCGTCGTCTTCCTCCCAACGTCACAAGCAGCTGCCTGGCGGCATCACCGCCGTTCGCCGCAGCGCCGTGACGTCTGCCTCCATCCAGATTCGTGCTGCCTCTGTTCGTTTCCTATAAGAAGGCCTCTGACCCGCCGGAGATCCTTATCCTCATCCTTCCTCTCTAATTTCCTCTCTGACCGAACCCTAGCTCGCCGGTGACGCTCGTCGTCGCTGCTCCGTAGCTTCCCTTGCTTGCCTGAGACCACCACAAGAACCGCCATGTCTTCCTCAAGCTCCCTGATGAAGAACACAAGCCGAAGAGGTCCTAAATGCCCCAATCGACACCTCCTGCCCGAAGTCCGGCCGTCGCGGTCCCCATTGATTGCGGTCATGATTCGCTTCGCCGAGCCCTTCTTCACGTTCCTGGTGAGCCTCTGAGTATCCTAGCATCCTTAAATTCGCCGCTCGCTTGTCGTAGTGACCTACCCGCGTGAGGCCGTACCGCGTCGCCGTGCAAACTCATCGTCGACAAACCTCCGATGACCAAATACGGGCGACGCTACCACCACTTGAATCGCCTCTGCCTCCTCTTTCCAATCAGCCCAAGTACAATCCCGCGCGCGCACCAAATCGCTGGTTTGATCATCAACTAGAGAGGATCAAACACAAGTGACGTCAGCGTGACATCACGCTGATGTCATATTCCTATTTTTATCATTTTAGAAATTGTGATGATGTTTTCTATAATAAATAAAAAACATTAGAGATGACATGGCAAAGGTCCCACCAGTCAGTGACTGGGGTAGGATTAGCTCTGGTGAGAAAAACCCCTCACTTCATGTTGACATCAGCATTACCTAATAAACACATTTAGTTATTTAATTAAAAATTCACAAAATGATTAAACCTTATAAAATCAATATCTTCTGTTTTATAATTCAGAAAATTATGTGTAATATATGAAACTTTTCAGAAAAATAAAATCTATAACATTGAACTATTATTAAACATTATTTTGTTTACTATTCAAATATATAATATTTAATAAAGGTTTTATAAGTAATAAAAACTTTGAAAATTCATATTTTAATATTGGTAAATGTTAAAAATATAAATAAAATACCAAAAACCTATAAAAATAAGGATTATAATTTAAAACTATAATCATGTATTATTATTTCACCTAATTAAATATTTATTATTTATTAATTATTTATATAGTAATAAAAATTATAAAAAATCATATCTTATTATCTATAAATCATAAAAATAAATGTAATATACCAAAATGATCACAAAAATAATATTTACATGATAAAAATATAACATTTCACTTTTAAAAGTAAATAACAACTTAATACCCTAATAAATTGAATTTAAATCTAATTTTCTTAATCAATAATTCATATAAGGGTAAATAAAATTTGTTAATATTTCTAAAATTGCCAATTTAGGTCTAATAAGTAATACTAGTCCTAAATATTGATAGTATAAAGTCAAAATGGTTTACCACATTTTAAATACAATTTTATCAAATTACCCTTCAACCATAAGTGTAGATTGTTTTATAAAAGGGTCCTTATCCAATATAAAATCTCCAAGAATAATTTGTAGTAAAATAAAACCTATTCCTTTATTTAAACCCAAGTTTATCAAAATACCAAAACACTATAGTGAATTCATAAGTAGTTAAGCAATATTATTACCTTGATTATAAACCATAACCACTCATTTATAAAAACATAAATGATTATATTCCATTATAATCTTGAGAAACCACTATACCAAATAAAAGTAACACCATTCATAGTTAACTTTAAAGGAAACTTATGAAGTGAACAAAGTACAATACCATAAGCATTACACCTTAAATCCATCTATGCCTTTAAAGTTAACTATAGTGAATTCACTATAAGCATTACACTATAGTGAATTCATAAGTAGTTAAGCAATATTATTACCTTGATTATAAACCATAACCACTCATTTATAAAAACATAAATGATTATATTCCATTATAATCTTGAGAAACCACTATACCAAATAAAAGTAACACCATTCATAGTTAACTTTAAAGGAAACTTATGAAGTGAACAAAGTACAATACCATAAGCATTACACCTTAAATCCATCTATGCCTTTAAAGTTAACTTTAGTCTGCAATACTTTAAATACTATGCTAAAGACCTTTTCTATTATAGTTAAGTCATAAAGCATCTTAAGTCCAAACTATTCAAGCAAGCCCAAACAACATCGACCACATTTGATTAACCACAAAGATTGTTTAGACCCTAGAAAAGGAATCTTTTCTTCAAAAGTTATTCGTTTTGCCACTTCAATCAACAAACCTTATAATAATATTTCCAACTCTTAACAAATTAAATTCAAGGACTCTCATCATAATCAACAGATGATAATTAATCACAATCACATTGTTTCAAACTTTACTTGTATACTTAAGATTGTAAACACTTAAGTTCCTTATTAATGCCATTACTTGTAAAATAAAATTTGAAGTTAGACAATTATAATGTAAGCAATCTTGAGTAACATTTCACGTTGGTGTGTATCTCATTGTTTTATGTTATTATAATTACATGTTGTTTCATCCACACTCACAAGCCTTAACAAGAAGCACAAGTGTGAAACTTAATCTAAAAGGGGAACACATTCCAAAGAAATCATTTCCAGTATCCAAACCCTAGAACAACGCTTATTCCGGGAATTCGCGTTTATAAAGTGCATTACATTACTTATGCATAATAACATCTTGCTTCTTTAAACATTAGTCCTTATCGGACCAATGATGCTGATTTCAGATATTGGATCTTACATTGTCTTGAAGACCATGAGTGCATAATCTTGCAATCACAAAACGCAAGTTCACACTTGCTCATGTCCTTTGATTATTTTCTGTAAAGTATTTTACAAATCGAGTGTTGTCATCACCTGCATTTGAAAAAGGACAGAAAACACTATTTTCAGAAATAATGTGATTATAGGTTATTTACCATGAGTTAATAACCTACTATAAGAGTTCCGGTGCTAAAGGAACATATTATCTAGAACTTAACAACCAATGTCGCCAGTGATTCTTGCGCCATATATTACGCGTTGACCACGAGGTTTGGAATGGGACGGAGAAGTCAGCTATATCTTTTCCCTCTCGCATGGAGACGGATGTGTGGGTCGTGGCTGTTATCACTCGTACCATGCATATTAAATGGTAATTCATAAAGGATATGCAGCATATGGGTGAGAACCCTCAACGCCCCACGATAGTTCGTACATCTGAACGGTCTGTACTGCCAATTGCCGTACTTCAATAGGTGGGCTGGCGTACACCAAGGAGACATGCGGGGTCACGGAGAAGGCAGTGATTGGCTTGGGTCTTAGTCTAGGCCTCACACCAAGGAAGTGTGAACAGGTTCGCGGCCCGGATGTGCAACAAAGCTAAGATCTCTCATGGGTAGAGTAACACACCATTGCAGAGTGTAAGAACTATAACTTGTTACTCCCTGTTCTGGGAAGGAGCTGTGAACGCGGCGGGAAAGGAACTCCATGAAAGTTATGGTAAACCCTTAAAGGCTGACGGACATAGCTTTTCAGAATAAAAGCAACCTTTGAAGAAATGTTTACGAAAACCTGCATTGCCTACGACCTATGGTCTGTGGCTATAGATATAGTGCATCAAACACTTCTTTTCTAGTGAACTTGCTGAGTACACTCGTACTCAACGTATCTTCTTAACCCTTGCTAGATTCTGAAGCCATTAAAACGACGTTTACATCAAGTTATGCTCCAGGAATCATCATCAAAAGCCAAAGCTTTTCAATGAAGTCAAGAAGGTCAACATATACACCAACTCAAGTGAAGATGAAGTTACTGATTAGATAGGAATATAATCTCTAGCCATAGAACCTATTTCTATAGTGTATTGTGTTAGCAGCAATGCCAGACCATTAGTTAAGATACTAGTCTTAATAGTATGATAGTTTTTGAGTTATTTATTTCTGATTCTTCTTTGTAAGAAGTCTCTTTCTCTCTCTTTAACCTAGAGTGTTCTCTGGATCTTGTGTAAAGAGTTGAGATGTAACCTATAGTCATGTCTTGGACCTGCTGTGTTTCTGTTGTACCACTCTTTGGGATGTAATACTAGTGAACGGTGTTTCATTGGTATTATATCAACGACTATAGTGTACTACATCATGCAGTGGTATGCTGGGTCATCGCACAGGTGGGCCACACCTGCCCTAGGCGCGGGGTCAGGTGGGCCCGCGCCTAGGGTGTGTGGGCCCCCTGTGGCCCCTCTTCGTCCCTCCTTCTGGCTTCCTCAATCTTCTGGAAAAATAATATTTTCCCATATGTTTCTGGTATTTTTCTGATCTTCGCGAAATTGCATCAAAACACCCTCTTTTCCATCAGAATCCAGACTTCGGCAGTCCATCCTCCAAGAATCATCCAACATGCATAAACAGTGGAAAAGACATAAGCAATACCTCATAATAAGACAAATATCAATGAATAGAGGTAAATTATGATATAGAAATGTGGTGCAAATTGGGCGTATCAACGAGTGTCAACGAGGGGGAGAGGCGCGGTTAGTACTTACGGGGAGAGCTCGTCGGAGTTGCAGCAGAGGATGGTGGCGAGCAGGCGTCATCATTGCCGACGTTGTGCGGGAGCAAGCGGGAGGTGCTGGAAGATGTGCACGGTGATGGGGAGTGAGCTCGTGTAAACCAGGGGCAAGGAGGTGGCCGGAGCTGGCCGGAATCGGCGCGAAGGTTCATCGGAGCAACGGCGGGGCAAGCAAGAATTAGCGCAGCCAGGTGGCAGAAAGGGGGTGGCGAGTGAGGGGAAAGAGAGAGGATGGCAAGGCGCTTATGAGGGCGAGGTCGCGGGGCGAATTACTGGCGCATTCAATGTGAATTTATGCAGATTGAAAACAGGTAGAAACGTCCGGGGAGAGGGGCGAGGTCAGCGCGCGGGGAAGAAGGTGATGACGGCGATGCCATGTGACTGTGGGGCCTGGCGTCAGCGAGGTAAGGGGTACGCGTGCGAATGAGAAAAGAACGGTTTGCAGGGAGAGAGAGGTGGGCTGCGCTGTTGGGCTAGATTAGTTTGGCTAGGTCTTTTCCATTTTTCCTTTTGTTTTCTTCTTCTTTTTCCATTTCCAATTTCTGTTTTTCATTTCATTCCAATGTTTTAAACATCTGTTTGAATTCAAATGTTTATCAAATCTTTTCAGTAGTTTAATACTGTTTATTAAGGTGTTTAAAATTCCATTTTAGAATATTTCAAAAATTCTCCTATGGCTTAGTATTTAATTATGTTAGGCATTTTATCTTTATTCAAATAAAATTTGAATATGGTTTAAACCCATATAAATTTTATTCAAATAATTATTTTATTATTTTTAAGTTAATTAGATAACTTTTAATCCAATTTGGCAATTTCAATTATTTATCTCATGATTTAATTAATTATTTATATTAGGAAATTTTGTCTTTATTCAAATTGAATATGGTTAAAAGTCCATATAATTTTATTTAAATAATCTTTATTCCTTTATTTTTGTTTGGATTATCTTTATTTCATTTGCTTATGGATTTGGCCAAGATTTAAATTGTCTTTGCAATTATTTCTTTCTTTATCTTATAAAATCCATATCTTTTTATTTATAGTTCCAAAATTGGTGATTCCAATTTGTATAATTTTATTTAATAATTGTTTATCTTTTAAAATCCTTTTAGGATTATTTTTCTCACAATTTTGGTATTGTTTTTAATTAGGAGCTTTATTATCTTTGGAAATTATTTCCTGTTTATCTTATTAAATTCATAAGTTTTTATCTATGGCTCCAAATTAAGTGAAACCAATTTCCATGGTTTTATAATATTTTTGTTTATCATTTAGAAATGTTTGTTTCTGAATTTTTATATGGAACAAATCGATAGTCTTAGAGAGATCTTGGAAATGATTTCTTTCATTAAGTTTTAGGGTTTTTGGTTTAACTTTTCCAAGTGTTAAATTTCAAGATACATCCATTGATGAATGCATTTCACTTGATTGAAATTTTGTTGGATGCCCTTTTTATTCAAATTTTGTTCAAGAAGGTTTTGAGGTTTTCATTTAGAAGCAAAAAGTTTCTTTTCACCCTAAATTTCAACAATTAGTTCTTTTGTTTATTTATTTTTCATATTTTAGAATTTGGAAAATTTTGGGATGTGACAATGGTGGATCTAGGGTTTCCAGCGATCTAGTTTTAGAGGGCCGAAGAGGAGGAGGTGGAGTCGGAGGCGGCTAGGGCGATGACGACGATCCGGCGGTGGCACAAGGCGGTGGCGCGGCGGCAGCGGCAAGCGGCGGCGGCGGAGCTGCGGGGGGTGGGGGGATGGCTGGTTGTGTGTTCTTAGGGCACCCCTCCCCTCTATTTATGAGAGGGAGGGCAGCTTGGGATAGGGGAGTTTGTATCCTTCCCCAACTCCCTCTCCTAGTTGGCTTGTGGTGGAGGGAAATAAGGATTCTTTCCTTCCTCCACTAGGAAACATTGTCCCAGTTTGACTTTTCAAACTTGCCTTTCGACTTTCAATTTGGAGCTTTATTTCTTTCTTGCAAATGCCCAACCAAGTGACTTAGGACATGATCCAATCATTCCACTTATCCATGACACATTCATGTACCCTTCCCCTTCCGGTCCGGTGAACCTTCTAGACCCTTCTAGAACCTCTCCGATGAAAACATCGGAATCATTCCCGAACTCCGGAATTGGACTTTCCTTATATGAATCTTATTCTCCGGACCATTTCGGATCTCCCCATGATATCCCGGATCCCATCCGAGACTCTAAACAACATTGGGTATCCCTACTTACATTCCATATCTACTAAACAACATCGAATCCTTAAGTGTGTTTCCCTACGGTTCGTGAATTATACGGACATGACCGAGACACTTCTCCGATCAATAACCAATAGAGGAATCTGGAAATTCATATGGCTCCCACATATTTCTATGATACTTTGCGATCGAATAAACCACTTACATACGATACCAATTTCCCTTTGTCTCGCGATAGTTTACTTATCCGAGGTTTGATCGTTGGTATCTCTGCATACCTAGTTCAACCTCGTTACTGATAAGTACTCTTTTCTCGTTCCCGTGATATGTGATTCCTTGTGAGCCATTCACATGCTTGCAAGCTAATTGGATGACATTCCACCGAGAGGCCCAGAGTATATCTATCCGTCATATGGATGGACAAATCCCACTCTTGATCCATGTGCCTCAACACATGCTTTCCGAACACTCAATGCCACCTTTATAGCCACCCAGTTACGGTGTGGTGTTTGATGTCATCAAAGCATCCTTCCGGTGATGGTGATTAGCATGATCTCATGGTCGAAGGAATTAGGTTACTATGTATCAGAAAGCTTATAGCAAACGAACTATTGAAATGACTTGATCTTTATGATACGCTTATCTATAGGAGTATGTCCATCACATCATTCTCTTAATGATATGATCTTGTTGTTAATAACATCTCAATGTTCATGATTGAGAAACCACGATCATCTATCAACCAACAAGCTAGTATTACAAATACGCTTTACCAGGGACTCTAATTTAGTTTACAAATCACACAAGTATTAATGTTTCCGGTTAATACTCTTATAGCATGAATGTAAACATTTATCATAAACACAAAGATATAATAATAACCACTTTTATTATTGCCTCTAGGGCATATCTCCAACATATATGTCATGGACCCATGAACCTATTGCTATGGTGGGACATTTATGTCTTAATGATTCCTAGATGTTCATGTGAATGGATTTAGGATACATCATAAGTGGTGTATTTAGCTCATGCTTATGGCTTCACCTAATTAGGCTCCGCCCTAAGGGAAAGAAACTTGACAGCATATTCACCATATTGTGTAAAAATCTTTATGCTAAGTAAATCCATGCCGTCGTCGAGAATGCTTGTCACATATAAGTTCACACACACACACTTGAGCTTGTCCTCTTGATGCATAGAGGATTGGGCTTTCTCTCATTGAGAGCATTTACTTATTGCTATTTACTTTCAGCATTTTATATTATTGCAAACTACAAACCAAAAACACCAAATCCACTGCATTTACTATTATTTACTTTGTCACATTTGCTAACCAGTACCCTCAGCTTCTCGTCGGTTCGACAACATTTATTTATTGAAAAGTACTACAATTGGTCTGCTGCACTTGGCGGTGCCCAACCGCCGCTGTTGTCAGCCCCAAAGAGAGACAAGGTGGTGCCAGCCGAACGTTCTTCCCAACTGTCGGCCCTCCTTCTCATACTGGAAAATTGTAACCCTAGTATTGTTGTCAACAAATGAAAACCTCCATCCTTGCCACGACTCATCCTTGTCATAAAGGCCGTCAGGCTCCACCGACATCATCATAGAGCGACAACACACACAACTCGCCTGGCACTGGCTACCAAAGGGAAGGGGCGGTGTTGATGTAAAGCCAGGGTGGTGTACGCACTCGCGACAGTGGCATCGCCTCGTCAGCATGCTCCTCCTAGCGATCAAGATTGTCAAGGATGGTGTCGACTGGCTGGTCGACAACATCATTTGTGCGTGTGGGGGCATGGCTCGGGTAGGTGAGCTACGACGAGTGCGTGCTAGAGGGGGAGGGGAGGGGACACATACGCGTAGAGATCTGGGTAATGTTGCATGGAAACATCGCCTCGTGATTCATCTTGCTCCCTGCATCGTTGCTTCTCCTCCTCCCTCAATCCCCTCTATCATTTTTTTCGTACGAGAATCAGTTCCTCGTTGAACTAAATTGTCTTTTTGGAACCAAATTGGGCTTTAGTGGGGGCAGCCGAGGCCCAATTCACCAGAAGAGGCCGATTTTACCCCCAGAGCACCTTCCCCTAGGGATATCTAGCCCAGTGCGAGTCTAAGGGAGATCAGATAACCAGGAACAACAGGAAGAGCGATCAGACGGTCAAAATTGTTGAGGCATGAGAGAGTTTATCTTTGGATCGGTTATAATATCCCTAATAATTGGCGTGCCAATGATATTTTCATTTGTATGGTAAATGATTGCTTATTTGGGTTATATTGCGGTCGGTTGGTTCTTAAGTTGAGTACATAAGATTCTTAAAGGAAATATTATCACAATGTTATCTTTGGTCGTACAAAGTTAAATATACTCTTAATGTATATGCATACACTACTTTATAAACTTATTTACATGTAATCATGGGAAGAATTTTTTCGAATCAGGTGAAGTAATCATGACAAATGATGAAACAGAAAAGTAAAACATGTTTGATAAGTTTGATTCAGCTCCTATGTGAGAACTATTACTAGTGACTTCATCCTGAGTTATGTCGCATCACGACGTCAAGGGCTACAACTACTCATGCATCGAAATCGAGCGTTTTCGATATGACAAGGAAACGTATATTCCGCTCCGCAGGAGACCTCTGCCACCCAGGGTTGGTATATATAGAAATTATTGACAATAAATATAATTATTTGTACTGAACTTTTATAACTTTTTAGAACACATTTCTTGTCGATTCATGGCCAACTTATTTTATAATAAAAGTTACATTAGTTTTGATACATTTTGTCTTAAATATATATGAAAAATTTATGTGAAACGTGAGAAAATAAGAGAAGATGAAACCATATGTGTCCATAGATGAATTTGTGTCACGTGTATGAATATAGTGTATATAGATATGTGTCTCCTTATCTCCATTTGTAGTGATAGCTTAATTGTATGTATGTAAAGTTACAAAAATATCATGATAGATGTTTCTAATTTATAATTAGGTATACTCAAATAGAAAAATGTAGAGTATATATATGTTGTTTAAGAGGATATTTTTAGCTATCATTGTTAGGTCAATATGTCATACATATAACGTTGAATTCAATAATTTGTTGATGACATCATTCTAGTTAAAGATGATATGTAGTACAACTTATAGGGCATACTTGAGAGAGGGCTCGCCGTCTAAGTGAACCAACCGCTCATGATCATATTGATTTTTTATGTGTGATTCAGACTATCAATTTGTATTAAGGACTTACTCTTAGAAATTGAAATATTTTGTTTTTCTACATACCCAATAGACTGGGAGGATGCCTATACGCCATGGGGCTCGAGGCTTGCCCGACCTATGGTCCGGCCATGTGCCACTGCCCTATGGGCAATGAGGTGTACTGCTCATAGCTTGAATGCCACGACAGGACTTATCGCGCATGTGAGACATGCAGCACTGAGTGCAAGGTAAGCAATCTTTCTTGTTCCAGCGTCACACCGGTTTATTTAGGATGTCGATCAGGATGGCTACCGCACGCAGAGACGCACTGTCGGGGTTACCTCATTGCTCTGTGGGATACAGGAACAAGCTTTTCTAGTGTATATATGTACATTTTTTCGCAAAATACAAACATACTTTTAAGATGTATGAACATTTTTTCTGTTGGAGGAATATCTTCTATTTTTTTTTTGCGGGGAAACATATTTTAAATGTACGTGTGTGAATATTTATTTCAAATGTCTTTTGGAATCGTGAACAATTTTTTCTCAACACATGAAACCATTTTGAATACATAAAATGAAGTTTTTGGTAGTACATGAATATAAATTTGTTATATGTGAACATTTTTTCATGTTCACCAATGAATCCATTAATCAGTTTATAGAATCAATTAACAAAAAATATTTTCATGTTTAATAAAAATCTACATCCGTGTATTGGCCAGACTAAAGTAGGGCCATCATGGCCGTATCGGACAACCACGGCCCGCGAACTGCTGCCACTGGGCCTGGCCGCATTGCTACCCAGGTCTCCGTGTCAAATATCGGTTGCTTCTTAGTGGGCTCAAAATGGAGAAATCATAACGCCTTCGATACGCGTAGGCCACTAGAATCCTTTTTGGCCCTTGCCGATTTGCTTTTCCTTTACAGCCTCCATCAAGGGAGTAACATGTCCTCTTGTATCTGCCATCCAATCTTCATCCAACGGACAAAAGTGATCTAAAGTAACATAGTCTCACACTTATGTCCCGGTTTTTAACTATATACTGTATAATTAGACAGTAGACAATAAAAATAACTTGTCAGTCATTTAATAGTTCAAATATAGGAATATAATTTTATCGAATTTGCATAAATTAATTTTTATACGTTTGTCGAATTATATTCTAATTAAAATGGTGTAGTCTAAAAACTGAAATGTTAATATGAGAATTTTTTTTTGTCCGTCGGATGAAGTTTGGATAGCAGATGCAAGTGCATGTTACAGCATGTGCATGTCACCTTTGGCTGAACACGAGTTTCAGCTCCATGCAGTGGAGCTGAATCTGATGTTTCTGTTTTTTGTCAAATGGGCGGTAAAGAGAAAATATTGATCGCAAAAAGAAATAACCAAATGGTCCATGCCAATGCTACCTTTTGCAGTACAGGAGAGCCTTGAAATCAATGCTACTACTTGCGGGTTACATATATATATCCTAAAAAAAAGTTGCGGTCACAAAACCAATTTTACACATTGAAGAGCTAGAATATTTTACAAGGGCCCTCTTATATAAAGAAAGTCGCATAAATACTTCGTCAAACAATATATTGTTTCAAAAATTAGATTATCATAACCGGAAATTTGCTAGTGACTAGTAATACAAAATTAATTTGCAAAATACGAGAAATGGCAAGCTAGTGGCCTAGTTTGTACTCTAAATGACCATAATGTTTCACCTTTTCCACTCGATCGAGGGGCTTAATTAGAAGCTCCCAAGAAGTTCACAAACAAGGGTTGAGTGAGTCACCAGTCAAGGTCGATACCTAGCCAGAGAGGCGAGGTACGCCGCAATGTCGATTTCATATCCGAGCAAGTTCTTCCACGAGTGGCCGTCATTGGCCACCTTGTTGAGCACTTTGTCCCGGAGGTTGAAAGTAAACGTGCCAGCGTCCCTGCTCCGCTCCTCCCTTGTGAACAACACAATGCCGCTCTTCTCGCCGAGCCACCGTAGTCTAATCCCGGTGTGATGGTGTATCGTCTTCTTCCTTTGGATATCGTCTTCCTGAAGATGAACGATCCATTTCTGCATGACGTCGTCATCATCTCCCTCTTCTTCGAGGGTCTCGAAATGCAGCACTATCATCTTTTTGGGGCCGGCCTGGACCCCGAGGTACATGAAGAAGAGCCGGTCGTCCGGCGAGACGCCCAGCAGCCGGTTGTTGGGCCAGTAGTGAGGACTGATGAAAGGAACCAGGTGCATGATGTCTGACGCAGCCGCCGCGTTATCGATCTGAATCTGATCGAGGCGCACCCCGAGCAGGCCCTGGTCCAGAGCCCAGAAGGCCACGCTACGGTGCACCACGGCAGGGCCCATGTGGCGGATCTTGAAGCTGGGGATCTTGACGATGCACTGGGCCTCCGGTCCCCAGCAGCCAGTGTCCGACGAGTAGCACCGGAGCACGGTTGAGTTCGCACCGCCGCGGTTGTAGATGAGCAGCAGGCGGAAGAAGCTGTTGCAGCGCGGCGGGCGGAGGTCGTGGCCGGTGAGCAACGCGCAGCCGTACTCCCGCATCGTCGTCTTCTTCTTGCCTCCTTTTGAGAGCAGAGGCGGGACAAGGATGATGTTGTTGTCACGCTGCATCATCGGGTTGCAGACGGCGAACCGGAGACCGTCGGCGGCGCGCCGGCCCTCGTGCCGGAGCTCCAGAACGAGGCGGCCGTTCCGTGAAGCGACGGGGCAGGAGTGGTCCAGCAGCTCGCCGTCATGGGCGATAATATGTTGGCCGCCGCCGAGGAAGCGAGAGCCGGAGGCCGTGGCTACAAAGCACGGCCGCGCCGACGACGACGCTGTGTGCTGGCCGCGCGCGGTTGGCCTGTCGTTCTCCTGGTGGAAAACCCCGACGGCGAGATCCGGGAAGAAGCGGCCAAGGGGCGGCAGGGAGCCGGAGATGACGGCGGCCCTCGTGGCCACCACGCCGGCCCAGCGCAGGCACGTCGCGGCACAGCGGACGACGGCCGCCAAGTCGGACAACTTGGCGAAGATGTAGGCGAGTACATCGTCCGATACAGACGCGGTTCGGTCGCCGCTGACTTCGCTTTGGTCGTTTCTGCTGTACAGCGCGGCGGCAGGAGAATGGCGCGTGCTACGGCGGCGTCTGCGTAGCGGCGGCATCTAGATTGGTTCCGTGGCGGCGAAGGATGAGAGAGATGCCCCGGAGTTTATTGATCTCCAATATTCGACAAACCCGTACTCCTAGGTCATCACGGGTAACTACCTTTGTTAAGAAAAAAAACTACTAGTACCTTATCACGCCCAGCTGCGTACTTAACAAAACGGATTTGCTACTTCTCAGTCCCCGAGAACTTTTTAGATATCTGTGTCATTAGATTTATCTCGCGATTCGTGCAATATGTGACTTCCACATAAGTAGGTTGGACCTGCAATTTTAATGAGTTGCAACTGAGATTTAGTATAAATTATATAAGTTGCAACCTAGTTACAACTACAAATTAGCACAAATAGTAAAATGATGTCAGCAACTTAGACATAAGAAGTTTTCAGGCGCCTAAGATCTAGACACTCCCTTGACAAAATCAATAAAGGGCGCTGGTCGTGAAGGTATGACGGCATGTGGATGATGTATAGACCTGAGTCACTACGGAAAAAATTATCGCCTGCCGTGGAATTTCGGCTTTGCCATGTGCCTAATGGCCTGGAACAGGACAAAGAACTACACTACCGTGTGGGTTTCAATACGCACATAGCAAAACGCAAGAAAATGTCAAAATTCTAGAAAAGCGCATGGGAAAGAAAACAACACGACAATGAACCAAAAAGGGAACACGACAAAGTCTACAAAGTCATACGGCAATGAGGTGGGACCCATGGCCCCACAGGTGTACCTGTCAGGGAAGAGATGACGGCCGATGACGGTGCCACAGTGGGTTCTTTGCCGTGTGCCCTCGCCGTCAGGCATGAGACAAAGATAAGCCTGTTTTTTTCTCTTTTTCTTTAATTAATTAGCAAGGCATATATTACATATATGTTAGGTGGTGTTATTTTATAGGATCATGAGCACACACATAGGTGAATAGGTTGTTATGGTATGACATCGTCCCGCTTGCATGGTCGCCTTGTGAAATGGTTCTTATTGCATGGCCCCAAATCGTTGACCTACGTTGTAGATATTTTTCGGACAGGGGTAGTCCGGTGAAATTTTATTTTGTTTGTGTTTCTTTAGTTCATTGGATGATGTGAACCCATGTTGAGTCACAAGTTGTGATAAGATCCTAGCCGATGTCACCGAAACGGGGAGTTTGCCCTTATACTATGGCGAGGACCTATATGTGACAGCGCATGCCTACGAAGGGGGTCGCATGAACCTGGAGACAGGTTTTGAATCTTTCAACTGTCCACCACACTTTAAGATATGTGCTATGGATACATGCAAGCTTTGGGGTATTCCTAATGCCCCGAAGCGTGGTTTTCTTCGAAAACCTAATCTGTGGGCCTCCAAAACCATGTCTGCAAAGGGGGCCATACTTGTGAACTAGGTTTTGGACATTTAAACATTCCACCAAACTTTAATACACATGCTAGATTCACATGCAAGGTTTGGACGTATTTTGATGCCCCGAAGCGCTTCTTCCTATGAAACCCTTATCCATGGGCCCCGGATCGTCTACCCCTAGATATTCTTAGGATAGGGTAGCCCGATGGAATTTTGTCTTATTTTTTGCTTGTTTAGGTCATAGGATAATTCCAAACCATGTTTAGGCACAAGTTATCAAAAGATCCAACTCGGTTTCACCAAAACTGGGAGTTTCCCCCTAATTATTAAATTTCAAACCTTCGTTTTTAGGTGATAGCGCATGTCTGTGAAGGGGGTCACACTTGGGAACTAGGTTTTGGACATTTCAACAGTATACCACACTTCAATACACATGATAGGTTCACATGCAATGTTTGGAGTTTTCCTGATGCCCGAAAGCACTTCTTCGTACGAAACCCTGATCTGTGGGCCCCGAATCGTCTATCCCCCTAGATATTCTTTGGATGGGGTTAGCCCGGTGGAATTTTCACTTAGTTTGTGTTTGGTTAGGTCATAGGATAATTCCAAACCATGTTTCGCACGAGTTGTCGCATGATCCTACCCGATTTCACCGAAACGACGAGTTCCCCCATAATAATTAAATTGTAGACCTTTTTTTTTAGGTGGCAGTGCATGTCTACGAAGGGGGTCACACTTGAGAACTAGGTTTTGAACATTTCAACATTCCACCACACTTTAATACATATCCTAGGGTCACATGCAGGGTTTGGAGGTATTCCGATGCCCCGAAGCACTTCTTCCTACGAAACCCTGATCCGTGGGTCCCGGATCGTCTGCCCCCTAGATATTCTTCGGACGGGGTAGCCCCACAGAATTTTATCTTGATTTGTGATTGGTTAGGTCATAGGATAATTCCAAACCATGTTTGGACACAAGTTGTCACAAGATCCTACCCGGTTTTACCGAAACGGGGAGTTCCTCCATAATAATGAAATTCAAGAACCTTCGATTTTTATGTGACAGCGGCATGTTTGCAAAGGGGATCATACTTGGAAACTAGGTTTTGGACATTTCAAAATTTCACCACACTTCAATACAAATGCTAGCAAGGTTTGGAGGTATTCCGATGTGCCAAAGCGCTTTATCCTACGAAACCCTGATCTATGGGCCCAGATCATCTACCCCGTAAATATTCTTCGTACGGGTAGCCCGGTTGAATTTTCTCTTAATTAATACTAATAAAAAGTTCAAAAAATAGTACTCTTAAAAATTAAAGTAATTTAAAGAATTAATATAAGTAGTAGAATAAATAAAATTGAAGGAAAGTAAAAAGAAGGATTTCTTTGAAAAGGTAAGGAAAAGCACACAGAAAAGACAAAACACACCGCAAAATATCTTTGCCGTGTGCCCGTGATGTCCCACACGACAAAGGGTGGGAAACCCTACCGCCACGCGCGGGAAGCCTAGCCGTCAACGGAACAGCCTGCCTACCATGGCAGAGGCTAGGAAGCTAAGTAAATGAAAGCTTAAAAGAATGTATAAATGATTTCCCCATTGGGCGCGGGCACGAACAAGGATGAGTCATTACAGGGTGGCGAGTCTTCAAGGTAAACAAAGGAGTACCAGCAAAAATCCAATGATATAGGTTGGTATATTTAGCGGCTGTTATTCTCCTAGTGTTTGATGTTAAAAGTAAGGTACCAATTGAACATGTACGTACGTGCTCCCAGCTCCCAGGAGGCCGCCGATGCGGCGGCTCAAAAAACCCATCTTGAATTCCTTCCCTCCGTCGATGACGCCGTCGGTTTGCTCCGTCTCCGATGGCCTTAGGGCCTTAGAGGTGTGGCGAACCACAGTCTCTCGTTGACGGGAGGTGTTTGTTCTTTGATTAGGCTGTTTTTTCGTGTCTTTTTTTGGTTGTTGAGGCGACAGCTACATCTTGAAGTCGGAATAAAGTTCTCCCCGCTCTATCCTCGCTCCAATGGTACTCCTAGCATTGACGGAGGACACGTGAAGTCGTGTGTCCGGCTGATCTTCTGGAATCTAGTCGTTTTTCGTATTAATTTTAGGCCAGTCTCTTCCAATCTACTAATATCATCATTGGCGATGGTTGCTTCTTTAGTGCGCTGGTTCTTTGGACCCTAGCACGACGATTTCCCGTCTGTCTACTACAACAAGCTTTGCCCGGCTCCGGTGATGGTTGATCCTCACTATTGTTACTATTTCAGTGAACAGTCTGTGTTTACCGTGGATGATGATGGTCAGGTGTTTACTAGTCAAGTAGCTAGTAACAATCTAGTAGTGGACAACCAAGACGTAGTGAATATTCAGGAAGGGAAAGAAATAGCACTGTGGGACAGTGATGAGGATGTAGATATGAGCTCAGATGATGCAGAGTTTGACATGGGAGACTTTGCTAATACTAGAGAAATGAGGAAGAAGGATCAGTCTGAAGTGGATGAGATCTTGGAGGAGATGAGACAACAGAAAGATGATCCAATGACACACTGTCAAGGTGATACTGACATTGAAGATTTGTTTATAAGTGCAGATCAAACAGTTGCTGAACCAGCTAGTGAAGCACATGATGAACCTGTGCTTGTTAAGAGGAAAGGACCCACTGCACTTCAGAGGCCAAAGAAGCTGCCTGTTAAGAGGAAAGGACCCACTGAAAGGTCCCATTCAGCTGTGGTAATTGTTGATGAACCAGACTTTATACCATCTGATGATGAAGAGAAATGCTCTGGTTTTCTGCCAGAGTATGATGATGATGAGTTTGAACCATTGTCAATGGTTCCACCTGAGTGTAGAAAGAGTAGAGCAAAGAAAAGGCCACCTAGGGTATGGTATGATGACAAAAGACTACAAGCACATGAGCAACTTGCAGTGTTCATGTGTTTTACAAATGCAGAGAAGCTCAGAGATGCATTGGTTAATTTGCATATAGCACAAAGTAGGAATTATGAGTATCACAGAAACTCCAATGTTAGTATCATTGTGGATTGCCCAAAAAAGCCATGTCCTTTCTACATGACAACATCAATGATAAAAGGAGAGAAGACAATGGTTATTAGGAAGATGCATAATGTGCATACATGTGAGACTTCAAGTGAAAGGAAAAATTCAAGGGTTAGTGCAAAATGGCTAGCCAAGAGGTATGAGGGTCTCTTCAGATCAGATCCTAATACATGCATTCAAACATTGATTGATAAAGCAAAGTTGCAGTATGGTGTTGTGGTGCCTACGATGATGGCATATAGGGCTAAGAATCATGCGCTGGATACTGTTTTGGGTGATCACAGAGAGCAGTACTTCAGACTTAGAGATTGGGCACAAATAGTGATTGATACAAACCCTGGAAGTAGGGTAATTGTGCAAACAGTTACCCCTCCTCCTTCTGAAGAAAATCCCCATCCAGGTCCCACTTTTCATGGTCTTTTCTTCTGCTTAAATGGAACCAGAGAGGGATTTCTGAAAGGTTGCAGGCCATTCATAGGTACTCTACATTTACTTTCTAATTGTGTATGTTGGTGTTGTTTTTATGTTTATTTCCCTAAAGTGTGATTTGTAATGCAGGTTTGGATGGATGCTTCATCAAACTGTGCACTGGTGCTCAAATTTTAGCTGCAACAGGGCGAGATGGGAATAACAACATGTTCCCTATAGCCTTTGCAGTCGTTCCAAAAGAGGACACAGCCAATTGGTGTTGGTTTTTGACTCAGTTGAAGTATGCTTTAGGTGGTGAACAAGGAGAGTTTGTACCCTACACAATTATGTCTGACAGGCAAAAGGTTTGTCCTGTAAAAATGCTTGTCTTATTTAATTGCTAGTCATATTTAAATGTTTGTCCTATTTAAATTGCTTGTCCTATTTCAATGCTTGTCATATTTAAATGCAGGGACTTCTCAAAGCAGTGACACAAGTCTTTCCTTCTGCCCATCAAAGATATTGTTTAAGACACGTTTATGCAATTTTTCAAACAGCTGGTTTCAGAGGAGAAGACTTGAAGAAATGCATGGACAGAGCTAGCTATGCCTACCATAGGTCTCAGTTTGAGGCTGCAATGGAAACTTTAAAGCTTGAGAATGAAGATGCATGGAAATGGTTGAGTAAGATCCCACCACACACATGGGCAAGGCATGCATTTGACACCAACTGTAAGACAGACCTGGTTGTTAACAACCTCAGTGAGGTGTTCAACAGATATATCTTGGATGTGAGAAAGAAGCCCATAAGAACAATGCTTACTGGAATAAAAAACAAGTTAATGGTTAGGAATCATGGAAAGAGAGTTGGTGGCCAATCTGCTAGGTGGGAGATCACACCTCACTTCACTGAGAAGTTAGAGCTTGCAAAGATATACTCCAGACCTTACACACCAAGCATTTCAGGCACTGATCTGTGGGAAGTGACAAATGGAAAAGGTGACCAGATACATGATGTGGACTTGGTGGCTAGAACTTGTGGATGCAGGAGATGGGATGTCACAGGGCTTCCTTGCAATCATGCTTGCTCTGCTATAATCAAGTCCAAGCAAAAACCTGAAGACTATGTGAGCAGTTTCTTCAAGAAAACAATGTACATTGAAGCATTCAAGCCTATGATCTTTTTCCAGTGCCTGGGCAACATGATTGGACAAAGACCAAAACTCCTGACATTGTACCTCCTGACTTCAAGATTAGTAAAGGAAGAAACCAAGAGAAGAGAAGGAAGGGGAAATTTGAGAAGCCCAAAGCTAAAGATACCTCAAGGATGGGAATAATTACCTGCTCAAACTGCAATTTGCAAGGCCATAGGTACACAAGTTGCACTAAAGATCTGAGGGCAGATCTACTTGCTAGAAAGAACAAACATGTGGTTAGTAACCTGCATTGCTGTCATTTGTTTGAACTTGTGGTAATTGTTTTAACTTGCATTGCTGCTGACTTACTGGTTTATCTTACAAGCAGAATATAGATGAAGATGCTCCTCCAAGAGCTCCTCCAAGAGATCCTCCAAGTGCTCCTCCAAGAGCTCCTCCAAGGGCTCCTCCTAGAGCTCCTCCAAGAGCTCCTGGTCCAAGTTCTTCTACAAGCTGGATCACTGCTGCAACAAGAGGTCAAGGACTAGCTCCACCAAGATCTACTGTAAGAGCCACAGAGTCAGAGTATGAAGCAGGATATCCAGCATACAAGAGGTCAAGGACATGGGCTTACATGAATTGTGGTTATGTTCCACCAGATCAGGAAGATGGCCCTTCAAACTGAATCATGTTGGTTCATTTTATCAGTTAACTATGTTGTAAATGACATGCTTTGAGTTAATGTTTTGAGAGTGAGATGGACATGATGTAATCCATGCCCATTTGAACTTTAAATTAGCTGCATTTGGTCCATTTATGCAGTGTTGTTTTGTAGTGCTGCATTTGAACTGTTATGTAGTGCTGCATTTGAACATGATGTAATCCATGTCCATTTGAACTATTATGTAGTGCTGTATTTGGTCCATTTATGCATCTTTGAAAATCAAATTATGCAAATGCCATAAATGGGCGGCGCCGCCGTAGAGGTCACTACTTCGGTGACCACAAATGGGCGGCGCCACCGTGCTCATCATAGCAAATATTTATAAAAGCTAAAAATCCATTACATAACATGATTTAGAATCCACTTCAACACAGATAGAAACTACTAGAGGAATAATCCATTACATAACATGATGTTCAACATTCAGTACAAACTACTAATTCATTACAAGAACATGCAAACAACTCATTCACCACAGATCTGGACTATCTTCTCCATCTTGTCCTTCTGATCATGGGAGAGCTTGAGAAGATCTGCAACATAGTGCTCCGGCTTCTTCTTTTCTTCCTTCAAAGCAGCATAATCTTCATTTGCCTTGGGCCTCTTTGCCAGCTGAGTATGCTAGTATCTAATTATAAAGGCAGAGGCAAGGAAAACTTAAAACAATTTACTGGTCATATACTAGTATCTAATTTACTGGTCATATACTATAATCTACTTTCCACCTAATTTACAGGTCTTATTTAAATGGTGGCCAGGTCATATTAAAATGTTTCTGTACATAAATAATGGTCAGGTAAAAATGGTGGTCATTGCACATACCTTGTTTCCACAGGCCAGAAACCTCTTCCCCGTGTTCTCTCTGTCATTGTACTGATCAAAGCAAACATAGCGGTACATGGGCATGTCATGCTTGCACCTCAAATCGCAATCATCATAGCCGGTGTACTCTTGGTCAAAAATGGTTTCTGGGATCTAAACAAAGGCAGAGGGAGCAAAGATTAAACCCTAACCCTAACATTCCAGGCCAAATCGAGGAAAAATTCCCAAATTTGACAAACCCTAACCCTAACTGTATGGACTTACCGGCTTGCGAGGACTGAGGCCGTGCTGCTCGGCGAAGTCAGAGAGCAGGCTGGCCTGGCTGCTCTCGGAATGATTGCTAGAGGGCATGGTGACAGCGGGGTGCGGCGGCGCGGTGCGGCGATGTGACGGCGACGGACGAGCTTGGGGAGCGACAAGTGCTGGGAGTGGCTAGGTTTCCAGGTCGGGGTCGGGCCGGACCAGATGCTCAAGAGGTCGCTCTCTAACGGTGGCCAACGACCGTTTAGGCCTAGTCAGCATCTGACAGCGGCCCGCGACGTTAAAACGCTATCAAACCAGTTTTAGAGCAATCTGTCGTTGGGTGTCCCAAACATTGCACTTACTTGTTAAAATTACCAAAGTATGCACCAACTCGTCACTGCTGCCCCAAATGTGGTATGAATATATAATTTACTCGATCCATGAGGAGGTCAGCAGCGATGCTGTGGATTTCCGTGGCGGGGCTGTCGGCCGGGACATTGGCGCTGGCCAACTTGTCGGAGGTGAAGGCGGGGAGAATCTCGTACAACATGGACTTGGGGTCGATGATCACAAGTGAGTGACTCTCACTTTTGGGCCGGTCTGATGGCAACGAAGAAAAAAATCCGCTTCGAAACCTTTTCTATTAAGAACGGGTCTCAGATACGGTTTTAGGAGGATAAGTGGCTGGGTACTGCTACACTCCGTGAACAGTATCCCATGTTGTATTCCACTGTCCGTTACAAGGACGAAACGATTGCCACCATGTTGAAATTGTTCCCTCCAAACGTGACTTTTAGGAGAGATTTGATTGGAAACAGACTTGACTCTTGGATCGTACTACTGCATCATTTAGCACATGTCCAACTGTCACCTGGGACTGATGAATTTCAATGGAACTTAAGTGAGAATGGTTCACTCTATGGTAGTTCCTTATACAATGCGCTGGTCTAGTCAGTCATACCAGTTTATGATAATATGATGATCTGGAGATACCTCTGAAAAACAAAATTTTTATTTGGTATCTTCATCGAGGGGTCATCCTTAGTAAAGATAATCTTATTAGACAGAATTGGCATAGAAACCCTCCACGTGTGTTCTGTCATCATAACACAATCAAACACCTATCTTTTTAATGCAATTTTGCTAGATCTATATGGCCAGTTATCTAAGAAGTTTCAGACTTATATCCACCACGTAGTATTACCAACATATTTGAGAATTGGTGTCATGGTATTGATCACAAGTAAGCTATTACTTAGGGTTGAAGCGATTGTCTTTATCAAAAATATACGTTTATGTCTCCATACTGTTTCCTTCATAAAAGTGACCAGCATGTTACTATCTCTTATTACATTTTAAAAAAAAATATCTCTTACTGCATGTTTGTGAATTAGGGCATGCGCATCGTATAGAAAAAGAGGTGTCTAAGAGCAACGCCAACATCTTATCCATATTTTGGGTAAGCAAAGAGATATAGGTAAGGGAGAGAGAAGGTCCTTCCTGCACAAATTTTTTTTTGCTCCAATAGCTTACCCATTATTTAGCTACCAAAAAGACAGTTGGGTACTTAGAAACTCAAAAACTACACTTAGATCCATATTTTTTACACCAAGAACCCTGCATGTAAAAATAAGAAAGCAATCAGGTACATCCCGTCGGTGTGCACTGCATGCACGTCACACCATGGCCTCGCTGGAGCCGCTGCTTGCGTTGCCGCATGCCCAGGCCTCGCCCGCGTCACTGCAGGGCACGCTGGCCGGAATTGTGGCCGATGGTCGGCGGGAGGCGGCAGATCTGCGTGTTGCTCGCAGGAGGTGGGAGGGGGGTGGAGCTCGTAGGTTGGGTGGCGGCAGAGCTGCGTGTGTCCCTGACAGGGCGAGTCGGCGGGGGCGGCTTCTGCAGCTTGCTCCTGACCGAACCGAGGCATGCACATGCGCGGAAGAAGGCTGGCAGGTGGCAAGGAGGAGGAGGGTGCGGAGTGGAGGCATGTGTGGCAGTCGCCCGCGTCCGGCGGCGGCGGGCAGCGACTTCGTCAGGCTTGTGAGGGCGATTTTTTCGCGTGAGCGGTTGATGCCTTCCCGCCTCTATTTTTAATGATGTGGTGGTAAAGGTAGATCTTACCCAAATTTTGTGTCCATCTATCTATATATAGATAGAAGGTGACAAAAAAATGAGTAAACGCTGTAGCATATTTATTTTTGCTAGACTCATGTCTTAGATTTTTCTTAGAAACAACCGACGATGTACACGCTCTTAGCTGATCATCACGGCATTCAGATTGGACACCACTGACCAGCTAGGCGAGGCGCCCCAGCCTCTAGTCTAGCTATCAAGTAGCAGCGTGCATGCGATCGGCAGCGACAGCGTAACTGCATACGCGTGCGAGGCCAAGCATCTACAGCGACAGCACAACTGTATTCACGTGCGTGGCCAGCTAGCACCATGCAAGAGGCAAGAAAGAGTGGGCTACGCAAATTTGTCCTATATATGCATGTACTGCAAGGGAACTTGAGGAGGCGCGCAGCTAGCGTTCTCGTGCAAAAAGAATCAGAACAAGGAGTAGAAAGTACTAGTAAACCCGATGATTAAGTATTGAAAGTCATTGATTCACAAAAAAAGAAAAAAAAAACTACCTGTCCACACGTCCATGATGGCCGGCCGGTTGGTCTATAAGAGGAGCGACAATATTCCTCACCGAGGAACGAGAGATGCATGGTGCTTCCCCAGTTTTAATTAATTTAGAGGCCGATTCTAGTAGTCTCCCACTTTCTTCTCTTTCCGGTGCACATGCATATTCTCCGCCTTTTGCAAGGTAATCACTTAATTAGTTTTCCTACCTTGATATTATTAGTGCTGATGCTGTCTAATAGCTAGATAGTAGTTTCTCTTTGATCTGGATCCTAGCTATTTCTTCATACGTACTTCATTTCCAATTGAGTTCTTCACCACTTCTTTCGTCCTTGCGCATAATTCCAGTTTGTTGGCTGATTGAAGCATGGAACCTCCTCAAGTATGGGAATGGGAGCCTTGCAACTATCAGCCAGCCGATTGGTCCATGGAGCATGCTGTATGGATTCCTAGCGTCCCTGTGCTGCTGTGCGAGTACGAGTCCACTGAGATGGCATGCTTAGAAGAAACATTTGCAGCTTGCTCCAGGAGAGGGCAGCAGCTGGTTCAGTATGCAGCTGCTTCTGCTGCCACGCCCAAATATGCTGATCCATTTGGTGTTTTCAAGAGAAAAGCACAAGAGCTTGGTGATGATCACAAGCAGTGGGGGCATAAGATGCATAAGTACCCACCAAGCATTCGCAAAGTCGGCAAACGGTACACCGTCCCGACGATCGTGTCCATCGGGCCATACCACCATGGCCGAGGACGCCTCAAGAAGGCGGAGGAGGCGAAGCATGTGGCCGCCTACAGCTGCATCCAGAATTCAAGCTACTCGGTCCAAGAGATGTATGATGTGGTGGTCAATGTCGCAGAAAAGGTGCGCAGCCTCTACGACAAGGGCACCATGGAAGGTATCGACGATAAGAATGACTTCTATCCTATGATGTTCTATGATGCTTGCTTCTTGGTGCAGTTCATGCTTAGAAATACCAGCGACAGAGGCAAGATCCATGCGTGGTTGTCTAATTTTTTCAAGTCCAACAAAGATGACATCTATCATGACATTCTGCTTCTCGAGAACCAGCTCCCCTGGGTGGTGCTTGAAACCCTCGCGGGGTTAACTAGTTTCGAGCACTTGAACCTGAAGAGATTCGCTAAAAGTCTCAGAAGAGTACTGCAAAACAGCCGCTTCAAGGACGACGACGACGAAGCCAAATCTGCTGACGATCGTGATTCTTCTTCATCGGCTCCTCCTCCGCATCTCCTTGGTTACGTCCGATTCTTCATTGTAGGAACGACAAAAGAATCCGAGATGATGCGACAGAAGGCGCCAGACAACAAAACTCCCAAAGTGAGATCGTTTTCTGTTAGTGCCATCGAGCTTGCAGAAATGGGCATCACGCTCACACCCAGCAAAACCCCGGAGCTGGCGCAAATGGGCTTCAAGGAAGGGCGCCTCTCCGGCGAGCTCTTCCTGCCGCACCTATTACTGAATTACGTACGTGCAAGCTTCCTCGTCAACATGGCAGCCTTGGAGGTCACCTCAAACGCTCAGTCCAAGCTTGGAGAAGATACTGCATTCTGCTCCTATGTCCAGCTCCTGGGCATGCTGATGGATAAGGAAAAGGATGTGCAGGAGCTACGGTCCAAGCGTCTCCTGCAAGGAGGAGGAGGACTCACCGACAAGGAGACGCTCGACTTCTTCACCAGCCTTCAGGCCGTCACCAGGGGACCCTTGTATCACCACACTATTCGTGATGTTGAGATGTACAAGCAACGTAGACGGATGTGGGTTCACGTGTACGCGTTTTGCTACAAGTACAAGAAAACCATGCTCGCCGTGCTGTCCGCCATTGCTACACTGGCCGGTATCCTCGGGACGCTCAACAAAAATAGGTAGAAGATAGCTTTGTTGGTTTATCATGAACTTAATTATGTTCTACGATGTACATTTTATATTTTTTTCCCAGATTATCTGTACCGTACCTTTTATATTCCAATTTCCAAATGTACGTAAAATTCATTATGTTTCCAATTATTCTTGCAAAATCATACTATTATGGGAGAGCTAGCAAATGATGAAAACCTCTCCTGTGTGTGGATCAATCGTGTTTTCACAGTTGTTTTTCCACGCTTACTCAGACTGAAATTAAGCTAACTAGCAAAGTAGCCCTCACAAATGCGAGGGCAACATCTAATCATTTAAAAAACTTTTTACAGTTCTATAAAAACTTATATTATGCCAACAAATTTGCGTAGTTCTATAATCACCATGAATAACATTATAACTAAAATACTAAGCAGGGAAAATCTTTTGATTTGTGGTTGAATAGTTACCGTTCCACTATTATGTTCCAGCAACATCTGTTACTTAATGTTTCCGCATGCAGAAGCCTATGAACGAACATCAGCCGTCATGTCCGGATTCACATTGGCGAGTCAGCATGTTGGTGGAGGAGCCAGCATGTCCGGATTATGTGTGATTAAACTAAGATAACCCGACTACATGAAGTCATCATCGTCATCTTTCAATAATATCTCACCCTTGCCCTTCGACGATGAAGAACTCTTTGCCTTCTCCTAGACAGCTCTCTTGCTCTTACTGCTCGGCGGCATGAAGATACCGTCTTTGTCCTTGCTCTCCTCTATCCACAACCAAGGGTTATTTGCCATAAACTCCTTTGAACACACCTTCTTAAGTTTTACCTTTGTCCACCTTGAATTAATCCTGAGAAATTCTTGTCATATTTCCTCAGGTTCCTCCATGGACACCCTGTCCTATATAATGCCTCTCCCAGCTCATCGAGGAGGATATCACTACTGATGAGTTCCTCCCATGTAACTAGATTATTTTCTATCCTTTGTAGAACCAAAAGAAGAAATGGCGGGAAAATTTTGGCGGGAACTCATTAGTGGGAAGAATTTGGCTGGAAGAAGTTTGCCTGGAATAAATTTGCGGGAAGAAGTTGGCGTGATAAATTTGGCGGCAAGAAGTTAGCGCGATTAATTTGGTGGGAGGACTTTGGCAAAAACAATCTTTATTACGACAACAACTTAAGATGCAGTATATCTGAAATTAAGATATATCTATACACTAAAACTGAAAATAAGATACATCACTACACTATTGTTGAAATTAAAATACATCGCAAAGGAGGGATATATCTACTTGTCCTGAGTACAACATGGGTACTTTCCAATCTTGTCGCCATGTTCTTCTGCTACCTGCGCCTCAACAGCCCTTTCTCTTAGTCTCTGTCTTTTCGCCTCACGGGACACCTTATGCCTCTCTTCTTCTGCCTCAAGGACCTCCATCCTTCTTTGGTTGATCTCATGGTTTTGAGCTTTCTCCGCCCTTAATTTCTTTAATGCACTCTCTTAGCTCCTCTTTCTCCCGATAAGAATCCCTTTAGGCATGCTTCATAGCGTAAAAGCGCTCCCATGCACGGGCACTCCTATCCTTGATCTTCTCTGACGCCCAAGCCAGCTTCTCAGTGTCGATCCAATGGTACCACTTGTATAGGGTAGGAGGATACTGCAACGAAAATAAGAACACTAGTAAAATAACAATGATAATACGAAAAATCCATTTAGGATGCTTCTAGAACATATTGGAGGTCTCTCAAACCACGAGCTTGCTTGTCGGGTGGATCATGGTCATAGTTGGCACACATGAAAAACTTCATGTCCAATTTATGAGAAAAAATCTTGCTCTCCTTCACCTTGGAAAGATGGCCACACCAACACCGCTCCACTCTCACCACCGGTGGCAACCTTGCATCTTTCATCTTTGTTGGCCTATAGTCAGGGTCCGAGCAAGGAAAACTCATGGTAGAATCTCGTTGGTGAGAGGAAGAGGAGGAAGAGGTCATCTTGTGTGTCACAACATATTAATGCCTGGATTTATAGAAGCACACCAGAGAAATTAGCGGGGAAAAAATCTAGGAATAAACTGGCGGGAAAAAAAGGTGGGAAAATTAAGTGTGCGGTGATCATGCAGCCTTCTGTGTGGCTAAAGACAACCATAATGTGGCCATCCTCGGCGAAGCTCACAAGAGTAATCGGCCTCGGCGAAGAAGATAGGCTCAAGTCGGCCTAGCACAAGCGGACTGCTATCTGACATCGCTGGCGATGTAGGCCGACGGCCTGACCGAAAGGCACCCGTCGGTCTGGCCCAAGCCCACAGGACCTAGTCGGTTCCGCTCAGGCCGAGGCACGCCTAGTTTTTGAAATTCCTCAATTCGTGTATTATTCTATAAATTTGTATAAAAATGTATTATTTTAAAAAATAGAAGATATGAATGGCTGATTTGAATTAATCTGCACGGGAGTGCCAAGCATGCACGGATTTCAAGATTTTTTCATTGTCTAGAAATTTGAGCATCCGAATGTTGATTATGTTACAAAATTGGAAACGTCATATTTGTGTTAAAAAACTCTATCTAGTGATACCATTATTTGCTAAATACCTAGCATGTAATCCTCTCTTTTAGTCATCATAAAAAAATTGGTCGACATTGTACTCTCTCCATCTAAAAAATGATTTCACGGATTTGTCTAGATTTAGATGTATGTAAACATATGTTATTATATTGATCTTTACTATTAAATTCGAGTTGGTGGCTCACTTTGTCCATCAAATATTGGGAGGATCTGGTCCATCCAAGACGCCTATCAAATACTGGATGGATCTGGACCACCCACTAAATAAAATTTTAGGAAGTTAAAAAATCACCATACGAAGTTACCACAAAACAAATAAGAAATATATCACCGTAATTAAAGAAAGGAATCAATCACAAGACCACTACCATACAGTAATTTAAAAAATAAGAAAAGCAATCAGAAGATCAACAGGTCATTCCATGCATACATAAAACTAAATAGTAACTGACATTTGCATGCCTCCCGGGCCATTTGCATGCGTACATGAAACGTCACGTAGAGCATGTACTCCAGGGAGAAACGATTACACTAGGATAGCTTGATTAAACGAACGTGACAAACATTAAATGCTAATTAGAGAAAAATAAGTATGTCTAATTGGTTATCTTTCTTTAATTAAGAAGGACCACATGAAAAAAATCCCACATTCCTCACTTTGATTATGGCTCTCACACGGCCAGTAAAGTATAATTTTAATTAAATATGATTGGGGTATCAATTAGAGAAGAATAATTGAAGTAGAATTTGGCACACACGGTGGATGTACCATTTGTGCATTTTTCTGCACCGAAAGAACCTCTCTAATAGTAAGTTTAGTTTTTGACATTGAACCAACTCAATGGTATCACAAGCACAGTGTGATGTCAGCGTCATGCGACCATATGGCATTTAACCCAATTAGAGGGTTCTAAAACAAGTTACAGAAGAAAAGAAAAAAAAAAGAACCCAAAGAAGAAGATCCATTTTCACTATATATTTTACTACTATAGGTTTTTACTCAGTCAAAAAAGGACCTTAACTTATATCCATTAAGGATGAGGGCCAAGAATTCTACTATAGTTCTAACCATATATTGTTTTCAATGGTGTATGTTAGGTATAGATAATATATAATGAAAATGTACGCATTGAGAGATAAAGGAGAAGCAAATGCTGACAAAGGTAAATCTTTACTATTAAATTCGAGTTGGTGGCTCACTTTGTCCATCAAATATTGGGAGGATCTGGTCCATCCAAGACGCCTATCAAACACTGGATGGATCTGGACCGCCCACTAAATAACATTTTAGGAAGTTAAAAAATCACCATACGAAGTTGCCACAAATCAAATAAGAAATATATCACTGTAATTAAAGAAAGGAATCAATCACAAGACCACTACCATACAGTAATTTAAAAAATAAGAAAAACAATCAGGAGATCAACAGGTCATTCCATGCATACATAAAACTAAATAGTAACTGACATTTGCATGCCTCCCGGGCCATTTTCATGCCTACATGAAACGTCACGTAGAGCATGTACTCCAGGGAGAAACGATTACACTAGGGTGGCTTGATTAAACGAACGCGACACACATTAAATGCTAATTAGAGAAAAATAAGTATGTCTAATTGGTTATGTTTCTCTAATTAAGAAGGACCACATGAAAAAAAATCCCACATTCCTCGCTTTGATTATGGCTCTCACACAGCTAGTGAAGTATAATTTTAATTAAATATGATTGGGGTATCAATTAGAGAAGAATAATTGAAGTAGAATTTGGCACACACGGTGGATGTACCATTGTGTATTTTTCTGCACCGAAACAACCTCTCTAATAGTAAGTTTAGTTTTTGACATTGAACCAACTCAGTGGTGTCACAAGCACAGTGTGATGTCAGCGTCATGCGACCATATGGCATTTAACCCAATTAGAGGGTCCTAAAACAAGTTACAGAAGAAAAGAAAAAAAAATAACCCAAAGAAGACGATCCATTTTCACTATATATTTTACTACTATAGGTTTTCACTCAGTCAAAAAAGGACCTTAACTTATATCCATTAGGGATGAGGGCCAAGAATTCTACTATAGTTCTAACCATATATTGTTTTCAATGATGTATGTTAGGTATAGATAATATATAATGAAAATGTACGCATTGAGAGATAAAGGAGAAGCAAATGCTGACAGAGGTAAATTCATTGGTGGGAGTTGAGAAGAACTTAAATAATGAAAATGTAGTCACATAGAGAGGTACCTAAAGTTTATCAAAGAGGAGGAGGACACAAACATTTGCCATAGTATCCGGAGCATGTCTCCCTAGCTGCACACATTTATGAAAAATACTATATTTATTAATGCATATACACACGTCCTTCTTGTTCCCGAAAGAAAATATTTATTCAAAGTGAATAAGTGACTTGAGGTGGACCGGGGCGATAAAGTAACAAAGTTAAAACCTGAGGTAGCATCGACATGGGCTTGTAGAAAAATGGAAGAGGAGAAACATTGTTCTACTTCTTGTCGCAATTTCGTATGGTAACGAGGAAAAATACTATAGGAGAGAACGATAATGATTACCATGAAACAAAGATATTTTTGTATTTTATGCGCATGTATGTATTGTGTTAGATAAACACAATGTGTAGTACAATATTTGTTAATTGATATCCTCATATATTATATTGTTGACCCGTAAATGTTGGAGATATGCTCAAGAGGCAATAATAAAGTGGTTATTATCATATCTTCATACTTATGATAAATGTTTACATACCATGCTATAATTGTATTAACCGGAAATATTAATACTTGTGTGATTTATAAACATAAAAGAGTCCCTAGTAAAGCCTCTTGTTAAAACTAGCTTGTTGGTTAATATATGATCATGGTTTCCTGATCATGAACATAGAGATGTTATTAACAACGGGGTCATATCATTAGGGGAATGATGTGATGGACATACTCCTATAGTTAAGCGTAGCATAAAGATCAAGTCATATAGTTCATTTGCTATAAGCTTTCTGATACATAGTAACCTAATTCCTTTGACCATGAGATCATGCATATCACCATCACCGGAAGGATGCTTTGATGACATCAAACACCACACTATAACTGGGTGGCTATAAAGGTGGCATTGAGTGTTCGGAAAGTATGGGTTCAGACACATGGATCAAGAGTGGGATTTGTCCATCCATATGACGGATAGATATACTCTGGGCCCTCTCGGTGGAATGTCATCCAATTAGCTTGCAAGCATGTGACTGGCTCACAAGGGATCACATATCACGGGAACGAGAAAAGAGTACTTATCGGTAACGAGGTTGAACTAGGTATGCAGAGATACCGACGATCAAAACCTCGGATAAGTAAACTATCGTGAGACAAAGGGAAATTGGTATCGTATGTAAGTGGTTCATTCGATCGCAAAGCGATCGTTGAAATATGTGGGAGCCATATGAATTTCCAGATTCCTCTATTGGTTATTTATCGGAGAAGTGTCTCGATCATGTCCGCATAAATCACGAACCGAAGGGAGACACACTTAAGGATTCGATGTTGTTGAGTAGTTATGGAATGATGAGTAAGAGACCGAATGTTGTTCGGAGTCCCGGATGGGATCCGGGATATCACGAGGAGATCCGGAATGGTCCGAAGAATAAGATTCATATAAGGAAAGTCATGTTTCGGGGTTGGAGAATGGTTCCGGTATTTTCATCGGGAATGTTCTAGAAGGTTCCGGAATGTCCGGCACTTCGGAGGGGAAGGGTACATGAATGTGTCATTACAAGTTGGAATGGTTGCATCATGTACTAGGTGTCATCGCTGAACAAAATAAAGGGATAAATCAAATCCTAGTTTGAAAAGTCAAACGCCAATTTGAAAAAGTCAAACGGCTATTTTGTTTGGTGGAGGGAGAGTAGGAAACCTACTTGGGGAGGAAGTCCCTCTCCCTCCACTGCCGGCCCTTGGAGACCGAGTTGGGGAGGGACTCCCCTCCCCTTGGCGCGCCCCCTCCACATATATAAGGAGGGGCAGGGCTGCCCCTCCAAGCACACAACTTGCACCCCGCAAACCCTAGCTCCAAGCCGCCGGCGCCGCCACCTCCTGCTACCGCCGCCGCCTAGGGATAAACCCTAGCCGCCGACTTGGGGCATCCCCTTGCCCTAGCCGCCGGCCTAGCTCCCTCTACTTGGTGTGTATAAACCCTAGATCGCCAAGCCTCTCTCATAGTCCACCATACCCGCTCCGGCTTAAGGCGAAGCCCTGCGAGATCTCCCCTCTACTTCCGGTACCACTCCGTCGTGCTGCCGGAATCGCGAGGAGAGTGCTACAACCTCCGCTGCCTGCTGGAACAAGGGAGAGGAAGGTCTTCATCGAGTACCGAACGTGTGACCGACTGCGGAAGCGCTGCCGGAACGCAGCGCCGGAAGGATCGTCTACGCGATCTTGAGATCGGAAAGAGTACGACTACATCACCCACGAGAATCTGCTCTCGTTAACCGCTTTGGATATTCGAGGGTTAGTATTCCATCGACTCGTTGCTACAATCTAGTAGATAGATCTTGGCTTGATCATAGATTAGATCTTGATTGTGTGTTCATGCGGTAGAAATTTTTTGTTTTCCATGCTACGAACCCCTACAGTGGTATCAGAGCCGTGTCTATATGTAGATCTGTTGCACGAGTAGAACACAATGGTCATTGTGGGCGGTGGTGCTTTTATTATCAATTGCTTCTTGTGTACTTTGCATCTTGCGGTATGATGGGATGAAGCGGCCCGGGCTAACCTTACATGACATCGTTCATGAGACTTGCTCCACGCTCAACATGCAACTTGTATTGCATAAGTGGCTTTGCGGGTGTCTGTCTCTCCCATCATAGTATAGATCCAATTTACAACGGGCACTTGATAGTTCAAGCATCAACATTGTGGTTCCTGTTCGTAAGTTAGAGCGACACTTATTGAAAGCCCCAAACCACGTAAAACATGCAAAGAAAATTAGAGGCGTCTAACTTTGTTTTGCAGGGGTGTGCTATGATGTGATATGGCCATGATTGTGATTATATTTGATGTATGCAATGTTCCTTATTGTAAGTTGACAACCGGCAGGAGCCATATGGTTGTCTTTAAATTCTGTTAAGACCTGCGTGTCTATTCAAAGTAGTCGAAATAGTTGAAGCTGGTGGACGACAACCATGGACCGGCGTCATTGACCTTGATGCAATGCTGGTGATGATGGAGATCATGTTCGTGCTTGAAGATGGAGATCGGAAGCACAAAGAAGAAAGGCCATATCATATCACATATTATGAATTGCATGTGATGTTAATCCTTTTATGCATCTTGTATTGCTTAGTTCACGACGGTAGCATTATAAGATGATCCCTCAAGCACACAATTTCAAGTTTTAAAGTGTTCATCCTTAGCAAGCACCGTTGCTAAAGCTCGTTGTTTCAAAGCATCACGTGATGATCGGGTGTGTTAGATTCTGCGAGTGTATACAACGTGAGCAAGCCAGATTTGCTCATGCGGAAGCTAAGGTTTGATCTTGACGAGCCTAGCATGTACAGACATGGTCTCGGAACACGGATCACCGAAAGGTAAATCATGAGTCATATAGTAGATATGATGAACATGTTGATTGTTCGCCATTGAAGCTACATCAACTCTCGTGATGATCGGTTTTGATGTGGTGGATTTGGTTCGTGTGGTCACTAAAACAATGTGAGGGATATTTTTTTGAGTGGGAGTTCAACGGCAATATGATTAAAAGTTGAACACTATTTATCATAAATTAAATCGAAGTGAATTTGCATAGTTGTTGTAGTCATTGGCATCCGTTTACCACCTTGCGCTTAGTTATAATTGAGATGATAGAACTATAGAATTCTGGTTAGTTACTTTACGAACTGGTATCGTATTGTTTTGAAGTGTTAATCTAAAGTTTAAAAGTCCTATTGCAAACTTTTAGTAAGTTCCGGTTACTCCATGAAGTTTAATAATTGGTATTAAAATCGAGAGTGACAATTCCAAGAGTTAGTGTATGAGTATCATGTTTGTCTCCTTGATTCTTGATATTCAAAGAATTGTCTTAATATCAAGGTTATCTAGGATCTGAAAGAGTTGTTTCAGAAATCATGATGTGTGGAAGATATTTTGATATCTGAAACGAAGTTTTGGTTGCAACATGATAGAGTATAATATGGCAAAAGTCATGTTCTCATATTTGATGAGAATTTGCAAAAGATTGGAGACACTAGCTGTCCTAATCCTCCAAAAAGTTTTGGAGAGCAACATTATACTCACGATTCACCGTTATAAGCTAAAGTAGCTTGATCATGAATAATTCCATGAGAAGGATGAATATTTGATGTAGGTAAAATGTTTACTACATCAAGAGATTACTAAAGAAAGGAATTTGAAAGAACACCAAACATTTGATGATGGTAATCTACTTCAAAAGTGCAAGTCCAAAAACATTGGTATTTAACTATACACGCTTTGGACTATGTGTCATGTGTATGGCTCCACTGTTGATGTTGATAGATTCTTTCAAACAGAAAAAAGAAATACTGAAAGAGAATCTCATAAATATATGGCAGAAAAGGAAAGACTAGAATTATTCAGTTTAGGTATATAAAGGATATACGTGTTATGGCTATATTCTTTGCTTGTTAAACAATGTGGTTCTTAAGTATTTGATACTGAATTTGTTGGTATGAATCATCATACGAAACAACAGAATTCATGAACTACAGTGGCCTAAGTAACTAGCAAAAGAATATGTGATGATGTTCATCGAGAACAAATAAAGGTTTATTGTGTTGCTCGTTAAAAGCTTGCCTTCAAGATTTGTTTTATCAGGTAATATGAGAACAAAAGGGTTATTCAATTAATTGCCGTAATCCATAAAAGATGGATGATTCACAAATCTCGTTGGAGAAATCACATCCATAAAACTAGTGCTAAAAATGTCGAAAGACAAATTGATTGAAAGATCACCTATGAAGTGACATCGCCATTTAAAATATATTGGAAAGAAAACATGAAGAAACTCCATGTGGATGGAATTTTGGAGTCTTTTGATTTTTGATCAAATGATGCTTGTGAAACTTTCCTAGAGATAATTAAAACTTCGTTCATAGGCCAAAAGGGAACGAATGACTAGCTTATTGGAACTTGTACATATTGTTGTATGAAGTCCATTATGTGTAGTCAAGAGCGATGGATTTCAACTTCATATGCTTCCCCTGAAAATTTGAGTGAATATATGAATATTTACTTAATAAGGATGAAGTATGAAACAATTGAAAAGTTCAAAGATTTTCAAGATGAAGTGCAAAATCATTGTAACAAGAATATAAATAGTTTATGATAAGATCATAAATAAAGATATTTGAGTTACGAGTTTAGCATAATACCTAAGATTTAAGGAATCGTTCCGTGGATTTGCATTTCCCGAAACACCATAAGAGTATGGAGCGTTCGAGATATGTAATTAAACCTTGTTTGACATGGTAAGATCAAAGGTGTAATTCATAAAACTGTCATTATATTTTAAAGATTAAAAGCTTTAGAGACTACCGTTTTTCCACTGAAAAGAGCTCCATCATAATCCGTTGAATTGACACCATATAAAGTTATGGTTTGGGATAAAACCCAAGTTGTCCTTTCTTAAACATTGGTATGCTATGCATAAGAAAGATGTTTGCAACCAAAGTCGGATGAACCTATCTTTGTATGTTATTTAAAAAAAACTGTTCCTCCATAACATGGGAGACAAAAATGTTTGTCGCTTAGAACGTCAAGTTTCTTTAAGAAGGAATTTTTCGTGAAAAGTTAAGTGGGAGGACAATAGAACTTTGATAAGGTTAAAAGAACCTTAGCTATATGTGCAGAGTTGCGCAGCACCGAAAAGTGTTCCGGAGGCAGCAACAATGCTCATGGCTCACGTGCCTCAAAGGTTGTGGTTACGGAGATCTAAGTTTAAAGCAAGTAGGTCGGGTAAACAATCAAATACCAAGATTTGAGAGTTAAATCATTATTTGAAAATAATGATCCGACTACATGCAAAGAAGCGATGATGGGCCCTGACTCCGTCAAATGGCTTGAAGCCATAAAATCCGTGATAGTTCCATATACGAGAGATCAAGCCTTGAACTTGAAAGACCCTCTGGAAAGGTACAAGACCTTACAGTCGTATTTGGATCTATAAAGAAATAGACATGGATGTTTCACATCTATGAAATTATCGACATGTCGAGAAAGAGTTCACGACAATGTTCAAAGAGTTGACTATGACAAGATCTGATCTTTCATTAAGCGATATTTAGCCTAGAAAGATTAATATAGCAACTACGACATATAATTTTGTTATGTGTTGAATAAACAAAACAAGTTCTTCTAATAGAATGGTTACCAAGGACGTGTGCATGACACGGTCCAAAGGGTTTTGTTAATTCAAATGATGCTAAAAGCATATGCAAACTTCAATAGTTGAAGTAAGCATCACGGAGTTGGAATCTTCACCATGATGAAACTGTTAAAAGAGTTTAATTTCATCGGAGACGATGAAGATGCTTGCATTTGCAAGAAATTAAGTGGGAGCGCTAAGACATGTTTCTAATACATTATGTGGAAGACATATTGTTGATTGGAAATAATGTATCTTTTATTAACACATGATAATAATTTCATCTCGATGAAAAACTTAGGCAAAACCCAAATATTTGGCATCAATAGACGCTAATATGGTTGTGCCGAAAGTACATAGATGATATATTGAATGAGTTCAATATAGAAACTACAAAAAAGGTTCTTGTCGCACAGAAAGGATTGAATGAGTTCAATATTGATGATATATTCTAGTGTATTGACACTTGATATGTGAAACAAAGATTCAAGTATAGATTGATACTTGATGTATGAAATCACAAAGAGTATTTATATCAATCATGTTGTGATATGTACAAATCCATATATGTCCTATGATCTAAATGATGTGAGCATATACCAGAATGATTCATAAGATGATCATTGGACGATAGTAAGGATATTCTTATGATCTTTTGGAAGAACTAAGAATATATTGTTTTGTAAAAGTGACAAATAGATGGTTAGTTCATTGTAAAAGTACTACATTGATACTAGTTTTGTCACGAAGTACGAATTAAGTTTATCTCAATCTAAACTAAGGGTGGCACAATGTGATGGAAAGTAAGTTCCATAATGGATTTGAATGAGTTCCAAAGTTAAGACATTGTGACAAATACTACAACAAAAGGGCTAAGTATATAAATGCTATTATAGCAGCAAAAGAGGGAATTTGTGTCAAGTAGTTTGTTATCAAACTAGGTGTAGTTCACAGCAGGGATAATGCTATGAAGATATATTCTACGACAATATTATCAACATGTTTTAACCCCAAAGAACTAAAGGTCATACCAAAGGACCAAATTTGTACAAAGCCATCTCATTAGAAAATGAGTGATGCGTAGAGACGCAAAGACATGCAATTACACACGGACCTGGAAGTGTCAGATCCGGAGATCAGTTGACCACTAGCAATCGTGTACATACAACACCAGAAAGCCATAGGTGTTGAATACACAAAGGTTTGAAACTAGATTATTGACTCTAGTGCAAGTGGGAGACTATTGGAGATATGCCCAAGAGGCAATAAGAAAGTGGTTATTATCATATCTTCATACTTATGATAAAGTTTACATACCATGCTATAATTGTATTAACCGGAAACATTAATACTTGTGTGAGTTGTAAACATAAAAGAGTCCCTAGTAAAGCCTCTTGTTAAAACTAGCTTGTTGGTTAATATATGATCATGGTTTCCTGATCATGAACATAGAGATGTTATTAACAACAGGGTCATATCATTAGGGGAATGATGTGATGGACATACTCCTATAGTTAAGCGTAGCATAAAGATCAAGTCCTATAGTTCATTTGCTATAAGCTTTCTGATACATAATAACCTAATTCCTTCGACCATGAGATCATGCTTATCACCATCACTGGAAGGATGCTTTGATGACATCAAACACCACACCGTAACTGGGTGGCTATAAAGGTGGCATTGAGTGTTCGGAAAGTATGGGTTGAGACACATGGATCAAGAGTGGGATTTGTCCATCCATATGACGGATAGATATACTCTGGGTCCTCTTGGTGGAATGTCATCCAATTAGCTTGCAAGCATGTGACTGGCTCACAAGGAATCACATACCACGGGAACGAGAAAAGAGTACTTATTGGTAACGAGGTTGAACTAGGTATGCAGAGATACCGACGATCAAAACCTCGGATAAGTAAACTATCGCGAGAAAAAGGGAAATTGGTATCGTATATAAGTGGTTCATTCGATCGCAAAGTAATCGTTGAAATATGTGGGAGCCATATGAATTTCCAGATTCCTCTATTGGTTATTTATCGGAGAAGTGTCTCGATCATGTCCGCATAAATCACGAACCGTAGGGAGACACACTTAAGGGTTCGATGTTGTTGAGTAGTTATGGAATGATGAGTAAGAGACCGAATGTTGGTCGGAGTCTCGGATGGAATCCGGGATATCACGAGGAGATCCGGAATGGTCCGGAGAATAAGATTCATATAAGGAAAGTCCTGTTTCGGGGTTGGAGAATGGTTCCGGTGTTTTCATCGAGAATGTTCTAGAAGGTTCCGGAATGTCCGGCACTCCTGAGGGTAAGGGTACATGAATGTGTCATTACAAGTTGGAATGGTTGCATCATGTACTAGGTGTCATCGCTGAACAAAATAAAGGGATAAATCAAATCCTAGTTTGAAAAGTCAAACGCCAATTTAAAAAAGTCAAACGGCTATTTTGTTTGGTGGAGGGAGAGTAGGAAACCTACTTGGGGAGGAAGTCCCTCTCCCTCCACCGCCGGTCCTTGGAGACCAAGTTGGGGAGGGACTCCCCTCCCCTTGGCGCGCCCCCTCCACCTATATAAGGAGGGGCAGGGCTGCCCCTCCAAGCACACAACTTGCACCCCGCAAACCCTAGCTCCAAGCCGCCGGCGCCGCCACCTCCTGCTGCCGCCGCCGACTTGGGGCATCCCCTTGCCCTAGCCGCCGGCCTAGCTCCCTCTACTTGGTGTGTCTAAACCCTAGATCGCCAAGCTTCTCTCATAGTCCACCATACCCGCTCCGGCTTAAGGCGAAGCCCTGCGAGATCTCCCCTCTACTTCCGGTACCATGCTGGCGTGCTGCCGAAATCGCGAGGAGAGTGCTACAACCTCCGCTGCCTGCTGGAACAAGGGAGAAGAAGGTCTTCATCGAGTACCGAACGTGTGACCGACTGCGGAAGCTCTGCCGGAACGCAGCGCCGGAAGGATCGTCTACGCGATCTTGAGATCGGAAAGAGTACGACTACATCACCCACGAGAATCTTCTCTCGTTAACCGCTTTGGATCTTCGAGGGTTAGTATTCCATCGACTCGTTGCTACAATCTACTAGATAGATCTTGGCTTGATAATAGATTAGATCTTGATTGTGTGTTCATGCGGTAGAAATTTTTTGTTTTCCATGCTACGACCCCCTACAGTAAAAGCGTATGGACATTTAGCTAGTATATATATCAATGTAGAAAAATTTACGACATCATTTGACAGAAAGAAGGAGTACTATAATTATTAGTACTACCTAAATATGTAAACGACAAAATTCAATTTATATTGAAAGCAACTAATAGATAGCAACTTCGTATTCTAACTTTTTGTTGAGTAAAATGTAGACTACAGATTAATACAAAACAAAAAATTGATCTAAAAAATAAAATAAAATAAATAATTAAATAAATTGTTAGTCAAACTTAAAATAAAAAAGTTAGATATTAAATAAAGAATAGGCTAGCCAACCCGTTGTTGGACCACACCATCGTTCATCGCCGTGATAGTTGAGGGCATATATGCAGGCTCGGCAGAAATGGAATCGGGAGAGAAACGGTTTGGTTTATGATGACAGTGATGATCGCGATTGGCTGGCGGAAGCGCGCACGTTCCGTGATGAGTTTGACTGCAGGTGAGACGAATCATTTCCACCAGCAGCTGCCCAAGATTTTTGTGGCAACGACGAATTGATTTGGTGATTTCTGATTTTGAGCAACGGCATCATAAGTAGGGCGACCGGATAAGAAATGTTCAAAGTCTTACATTTCAAGGTGAAAATCAAGGTATACCATTGATTGGTTGTGTTTGATAATGTTCTTGTTAAAAGCATTGTTTTGTGAGCCAAAATTTTCTCTAGGACGAAAACCTAAGATCTATGATAGGGTGACGACAACTCTTGTGCACTGTTCACTTTTGGAAGGTATCGCTTTTAGAGGAGATAGACTTTTAGTGTTATCTTGGTGATGGTACTAATAGTGCTATAAGAAATAGATCACTGTAGATAAAATTTTCTTTTATTGTAATTATTTTTTTAGACAGTGTGTATCCGTAAGGCCGCTAGGTTAATATGTTGTTTTAGAGTCTGGGTGTAACTGATAACTTCGCATATTTGTAAAAAAAAATGAATGGTTGAATTGAATTAATCTGCACTGGAATGGCAAACATGTCCGGTTTCCAAGATTTTTCGCTGGCTAAACATTTGAGCAAGTGAATGTCAATTATGCTACCCAAAATTGGAATGTCATTTTTGTATTGAAAAACTATATCGATTGATGCCATTTTTTGTTAAATACCTTGGATATACTCCATCTATTCTCTTTTTTCCGGTCTTGAAAAAAATCACACAAACATGTACTCCCTCTATCTCAAAAATGACATCACAAATTTACATAGATATAGACATGTTTTATTTTATACAAATCTAGACAAATTTATGATATTTTTTTGGACGGAAGAAGTATTGTTTTTGTTTAGTACTACCTAAATATGTAAACATCAAATCCAATCTACATTGAATGCAATGACATCTAACGAAGGATTGTTTTATATATATTTGTTGAGTAAAGGTAGAATGTAGATTAATATCCCTGGACTAACCAAACTGGTATGTAGCCGTCGCCACGGAGAAGAGTTAGCTAAAACTCATCTAGGGTTCCATCCCCTGACGACGTCGCCGGTCCGCTCCTCTGGTGGCCCTAGGGCCTTGGAGGTGTAGCGGACCACGGCATCTCGCCGACGGGAGTTTTTTTTATCTTTGTTTAGCGTATTTTTAGTGTCTTCTTCGAAATATTAAGGTGACCACTACATCTTGGAGTCAGAATAAAGTTCTCCCCACTCTATCCTTGCTCTGGTGGTGTATCTAGCACCGACGGAGGCGCGTGGAGTCGTTTGTCCGACGGATCTTGGTCTGTTTTTATGTTCATTGGTGTGATTTTATGTCAGTCTTTTCCGATCTAAGTTATCATGATTAGCATGAGCATGGTTGGTGCTCTGGTGAGTTGGTTCATTGTGACCTTAGCACGATGATTTCTCGTCTGTCTACTATAATAATCTCTACTATGACAAGCTTTGTCCGGCTCTGGTGATGGAGAGACGAGAACGGCGGCGCGCCTTCGACTCATTAGTGTTTGTAACCATTGTTAGGTGGTTGAATGACCTATTTGTATTTTTTAAAATTTTATGGCTATTTATACTATCGTTGATGATTTTTAATATATTGGTAGATTTTCGCAAAATAATTTAAATCAATATAAAATAAAATTTTAATATAAAGTACAGAATAAAATTAATAAATTAAGTATTTTAAAAAATTGTTAGTCAAATTTAAATCAAAAAATCGTTATACTATATAAAAAGGAGAGAGTGGGCTAGTCAACCCGTTATTGGGCCGTACAATTTTTCGATCGACATGATTGGGAGGGCGTGTATAGCGGGACAGGGGCCGTGAGAGGAATGATATTTCCGATGACAGCGATGACCGATGGGAGCGTGCACGGCCCATGAATCGTTTCCGCCAACATCAGCTCAGGATGCAGTTCACTCTCAGAGCGGCGATTCCGGCGTGCGCGCGATATCGCGTGTGCATAGCCCCACCTTCTATCTCCTCTGCTACATGTAAAGTTTGTGTCAGACTAGTTTTTTTATTACACATAATTGTATAATTTAAAACTTTTGCAGATTTTGGACTACTAGACATTTGCTGAGTTTTTTAAAAACGTTTGCAGAGTTTTTTTAAATTAAAACGTTTGTAGAGTTTTTTAATTTAAAACGTTTGTAGAGTTTTTAATTTAAAATGTTTGCAGAGTTTTTTAATTTTTTTTTCAAATTTATACCATTTTCAATTATTTTACAATAAATTTAGTAAAAAACCGGTATAAAAGCCTTAACAGGCCGGCACGTTAGACCCATTTAGCTAATGTGTCGTGTCTGAGCCTCGAGATGAAGCACACGGGCCGACACGACACGGCCTGTTAGCTTAATATGTTCAGGTGGGCCGTGCCGTGCCAGGCACACTACTGTCTTAGCGGGTCGTGCCATGCCGTAAATTTAAAACTACACACTAAAAAATATCTATATACATTAGCTTCACTAATCTAAAACATCTTATACTTTGTATTATTATGCTACCCAATTCACACTTTTTGCTTAACTTCTGAAACGACTCAGGCTGAAAGAGAAATTAGGAAATGAGCCGTCGTACAAGCAGATGGCGCAATCGCTCAGATATCGACGCCAGAGCTGCGGTCCAGCATGCGAGAGTCCTTCCTGGCGAGAGAGGTCCAGGAGCCACAGTCCTTCCTTCGTGGAGCTCGTTCCAGAGAAGTTTGAGTACCGTCGCGGCGTAAGGGCATTTCTGTCCGACCGTATTCGAACCTGTCCGCCTCGACACGAAAATATGCGGCGTCCTAGCGGGTCGATCTATTTGGACAAACGCGTCCGGCTCGATCTTGTATCTAATCTGGTCAACGATTGCATCGGCCCGGACGCGCGCGGACAGCTCGGGTGTCCTGCCCGTTGGTGCCGTTGGCCCACCCATCAGCCACCACGTCGTTGATTTAGACGCACGCAGCGGCACCGATTCAGAGATGCTGCACGGAGGGCTGACCGGCGACAACCTGTACCATCAATGGTGACGAGATGGCACACTGACTGGCTGGACACTTCACTATCGCCTCTTCGGCCTCCGCACCGACATCTGATGCCGGTCCTTTTTAATTGGCCGTCTGCGTCATCTTCTCCCCACGGAACACCATCATCTTCTCCTTCTCCTTTTCATTCTCCACTACATGTAGCTAGCCATGGCCGGCGGCGCTGGATCGAGGGGAGGGTGCGGCGGCCGTGGACGTCGACGGAGGTGTGGAGGACGCGTCCAAATTACCGCGCCGCCACGCTCTCCCTCACCGCCATCGTCGCCCGAAGATTTTGACCCAGGCATCCAGTTCGCCATGGCCATCCACCTTGGCATGTCGCGTGACAGGCTGCTCCTCCCCCGCAGGTTCGAGACGTTGATCGGCGACAAGCCGCCAACGCTTTTCATGGTGTGGGCAAACGGCTTCAGGACCAGCAGGTACCCGATCGATCTGCATTTCGACCACCTCGGCCAGATGTACCTCAGCAACGGCTGAGAGTGCTTCGCCTGCTCGCACCAGATCGAGGCAGGCAACATCCTTGTCTTCAAGTACGACGACGAAGGAAAGTTTGGCGTCAGCGTCTTCGACCACACCATGTGCCGCCGCTGCTACCACTCCGACTCCGACGAGTAGGCTAGGCTGCGCTCACATGTATGATCTATCAATGTAGGCTTTGGTCATTTGCAATGAATGTCTTTATTCGACCGGCAAATATATTACAAACAAGAGTACAATGGGTCACCTACGGGTCAACCGGCATTGGCCATTCTAACTAGGCGCCGCCTACGGGTCGGTAAGGCCCCATTCTACGCTAAAAGAGCAGTAGATCGCTTCCTGGGTCTACAACTGTTCTTTGGATTGGGGGAGTCGGGCACGCAGGTACGCGTCGTCGGGATTGGCCCGCAATGCTCCGGAAATGTCGTTACGCACTTCCATGAGCGCTAGACGCAGGCGGTGCTCCGGCAGAAAGACGCGGCTCATCCACCTCGAACAAGAAGCGCTCGGTAGTGGTCCTGTTATAGTTGTAGTGAGAGCGTCGTGGCGACGGCGGGTTCGGCAACCACCACGGCCGCTCGGGCGCCTCTACTCTGTCGGGGTCGGGGTTGTCATGGAGCTCGTCGGGTCGACGCCGGCGGCCAGGCATGGTGTTTTTTATGCTGTGGGTGGTGCGTGTCTAGTCGAAGGTACCTGGACGACCTCCCCTATTTATGGCTGCGCCTGGGCGCGGAGGGAAATGCTCAGAACTCGCGGGAAGCGACGGGAAAAAAGACGAGAGACGGTGTGGCGGCCGAAAGTCACCGAAAATATGCCGACGTTGATGATGGCCAGGCGCGAAAAGATGGGTCGCACCATTGGGCTCGGTCGGCTGAACATGCCGAATCACGGCTTTAAATTGATCATGGCCCAACTCAAATGAACAGAAACTAACCCTTGAAGTGACCGGATGGGTGGACCCGGTGGAGATGCGCTAAGGAATCCCCCACTACGACGCTACCTCGATCCCTTGGATCTCGTGGCTTTCCTTTTTCCTATTTTCTTTTTCTTCTAGTTGAATCCCTGAATCTCGCGTGGGCTTTTTTCCGGTGCTTTGTTCGAATGGATCTTTTGTTGATTTTCTTTTGATTTCTTATTATCCCTGAATCTTGCAACTCGGGCGTGTGTGCGTCACTCTTATTCTCTGTCTAATAATTGGCCAATTTCATGCGTAGTTCTTGTATAAAAATTCTTGTTGGTTGCCATGTTGTTGTAAAAATGGCATCCAACAAAAGATGTCGTTCGGCACTTACAGCACGGTGTGAAAAGTATCCTTTGATGCTTTTGATTTTGATTCTTTAGAAACTTTTGATGCTTCCGGGAGGCGCCAACATTTTACGCGCCAAGCGCAGCTCGTGCGCGCTTTCGCAGCTAGAGACCGTAAAAAGAAACCGTAAAAACAAATATTCTGTCCATTACTTTTTTTTTCTGCCTCATTCATCTTCTTCCTCCCGACGTCGCCCGCCTAGACCCCGACCGCCCCCTCATGGCCCACCGCCGTCCTGCCTAGACCTCCGCCCCGCCCCTCCTAAGCTCCTTGGGCAGCGCTGGCCCGCTCGGCCGCCTCCTGGGCTTCTCCGCAACGGCGGCATCACACCTCGCCTGCAGTAGCCTCCCCATCCTCGCCAGCTCACACCTCACCCCCTTCGCACACCTCACGTACCCACTCCCCCGCAGGGCGATCGAGCTGGCCGGGAGCTTTGGCCGTGCACGGACACAGTGTTGCCATAGACTACACGCCTAGAGTCGTGGCTAGCGCCGGCTCCATGGGAGATACACATGCCAATAGAGTTAACCGGTTCTAAATCTGTCTAAAATCAGTCCTAATGAGGCTATTTGTTAGTGATTGGGAAAAAATTTGAGCAAAATCGGTGCACAATGGTAGAATTTGCCCGAATTCCGGTGGCTCCGGTGCCGTTCCGGTGACGGTTGGTGAAATTTCCCTCCCGCCAACGGCCTTCGCGGGGGTACAGGCTATGCTCGGTTTGGGCTTTGTAGCCTGGAAATTACATGTTCGGGGCGAGAGTTTTTCGGAGCCTCTTAAAGCTTTTTACTGTTTGAGGACGTTTACGGACTCTGATTTGCTCCATTTTTTTAGCGAAAACTAAAAACTGATAGTTATTTTACAGTTTCGGGTATTTACGGGCACTACTAGAGATGCTCTAACTACACACACGCAAAGGCTGAAACTCTAAAGCAACAATTAGACAGATTCTCTATTAAAACCGGTCAACACACACTAGTGGAAACGAGGCCTTTTGTTGATCCAAAAAAGGGTTTTAACACCGGTTCTTCTACGAACCGGTGTTAAAGGGGGGGCCGTACCAGCGTGGCCCCTGCGGCAAAAAAGGAGCCCCCTTTAACACCGGTTCATGCCACGAACCGGTGTTAAAGGACCCTGCAACAGTGGCCCGCGCAGCCCCCCTTTAACAGCGGTTCGTGGCACCACCCCAGCCCACACACACCCCACTCTTCCATTCTTTCACTATCTCATTTTGGAGCCTAGCAAGAGGGTGTGAAGAGTGCTAGTTTTTTTTTTCATATGCACAAGAGGTGTTCGGTGAAATGCCCGAGAGCTCAAAATATGTTTTCTTGTTGCTCTTTCCGTCTCGGTCGAGGTCGGCAACTATCCTTTCATGTGTCATTAATGTACTATATATATATAAATGGTCATCTCCCTATTATTTTTTAATATATACTACATATTAATGCAGATGAACCGGCAATGGATGTACGGTGACCGTCGCACTTCCGAGTACATTACGGGCCTCCAAAATTTCATCGTTGTGGCTAATGCAAACCGTGGTCACAATGGTTTTATGTGCTGTCCGTGTGTTCACTGTCAGAACAAGAAAGACTACTCAATACCAGAACCATTCACGCCCACCTGCTTCGATCCGGTTTCATGCCCAGCTATAATTGTTGGACCAAGCACGGAGAAAAAGGGGTTGTGATGGAAGACAACGAAGAAGAAGAGGATGATGACAACTATCATAATATGTATCCTGAATATGATGATAATGCAACGGGGGTAGATAATGAAGATCAAGAGGGAGCAGATGGGCCCGCTGATGACGATCTTGGTCGGGCCATTACTGATGCAAAGGAAGAATGTGAAACTGAAAAGGAGAAGGAGAAGCTGGAGCAGATGTTAAAGGATCACAAAACATTGTTGTATCCAACTTGCGAAGATGGCCACAAAAAGCTAGGTGTCACACTGGATTTGCTGCAATGGAAGGCAGAGAATGGTGTGACTGACAGCGCATTTTCAAAGTTGTTGGTAAAAATGAAGAATCTTCTTCCAAGAAATAATGAGTTGCCCGACAGTACATACCAAGCAAAGAAGGTTGTCTGCCCTCTAAGATTAGACGTGCAGAAGATACATGCCTGCATTAATGACTGCATCCTCTACCACGGTGAGAAGTACGAGAATTTGGATGCATGCCCGGTATGCACTGCACTGCGGTATAAGATCAGACGAGACGATCCTGGCGATGTTGAGGGCGAGGCCCCTAGGAAGAAGATTCCCGCCAAGATTATGTGGTATGCTCCTATAATACCACGGTTAAAACGTCTCTTCAGAAATAAAGAGCATGCCAAGTTGTTGCGATGGCACATGGAAGACCGTAAGAAAGACGCGATGCTGAGACACCCCGCTGATGAGTCACAGTGGAGAAAAGTCGAGCGAGAGTACCCGGACTTCGCACGTGACGCAAGGAACTTAAGGTTTGGTCTAAGTACAGACGGCATGAATCCTTTTGGTGAGCAGAGCTGCAGTCATAGCACCTGGCCTGTGACCCTATGTATCTATAACCTTCCTCCTTGGTTGTGTATGAAGAGGAAGTTCATTATGATGCCAGTGCTCATCCAAGGCCCGAGGCAACCCAGCAACGACATTGATGTGTACCTAAGGCCATTAGTTGAAGAACTTTTACAGTTGTGGGCCAAACCAGCTGTACGTATGTGGGATGAGCACAAAGGGGAGCCATTTGACCTACGAGCATTGTTTTTCGTAACCATCAATGATTGGCCTGCTCTTAGTAACATTTCAGGGCAGACAAACAAGGGATACAATGCATGCACACACTGTTTAGATGAGACTGAAAGTGTATATTTGGATAAATGTAAGAAGGTTGTGTACCTAGGGTATCGCCGATTTCTTCTAAACCTGCATCCAGTAAGAAAGAAAGGCAAGCATTTCAAACGTCTGGCAGAACCCCGGAGGAAGCCTGTCCTCCGTACCGGTGAGGAGGTATTTGGTATGGTCAAGGACCTAGAAGTAATCTTTGGAAAAGGTCCTGGTAGTCTATCTGTTCCGAATGACGTTGCCGGACACGCGCCCATGTGGAAGAAGCAATCTATATTTTGGGACCTACCCTATTGGAAAGTCTCAGAGGTCCGCTCTTCAATCGACGTGATGCACGTGACGAAGAATGTTTGCGTGAACCTGCTAGGCTTTCTAGGAGTGTATGGGAAGACAAAAGATACACCGGAAGCACGGCAGGACCAGCAACGTCTGAAAGCCCCTGAAGAGCCTATGCATCCTGAGAACGAGAAGGGTAAACGATGCCACTTAACTCCTGCCAGCTACGCTCTTACCAAAGCAGAGAAGGAAATATTTTTTGAATGTCTGAGCAGTATCAAGGTCCCGTCTGGCTTCTCGTCGAATATAAAGGGAATAATAAATATGGCAGAGAAAAAATTCCAAAACCTAAAGTCTCATGACTGCCACGTGATTATGATACAATTGCTTCCGATTGCATTGAGGGGGCTTCTACCTGAAAATGTTCGAGTACCCATTGTGAAGCTATGTGCATTCCTCAATGCAATATCTCAGAAGGTAATCGATCCAGAAAGCCTACCAGGGTTACAAACAGATGTGGCCCAATGTCTTGTCAGCTTTGAGTTGGTGTTCCCACCATCCTTCTTCAATATTATGACGCATCTTCTAGTTCACCTAGTAGAAGAGATTGCCATTCTCGGTCCTGTATTTCTACACAATATGTTCCCCTTTGAGAGGTACATGGGAGTCTTAAAGAAATATGTTCATAATCGTGCTAGGCCAGAAGGAAGCATCTCCAAGGGCTATGTAACAGAGGAGGTCATTGAGTTCTGTGTTGATTTTATTCCTGACCTTAAGGCGATTGGTGTTCCAGAATCACGACATGAGGGGAGACTGCGTGGAAAAGGCACCCTAGGATGTAAAGCAATGATATGTAGGGACGGGCATTCTCTCAATCAAGCACACTATACGGTTTTTACAAAGATCTATCTTGGTTGCCCCGTATATCAATGAACACAAGAATTTAATACGCCTCAAACACCCGGGGCAGTCTGATGAATGGATTATAAGTGAACACATGGCGAGTTTTGGCGGCTGGCTGCAAAGACTTCTCACGAATAACACCACTGTTAGGGATCAGCTGTACTTGTTGGCCAGGACACCATCTTCGACTGTATGTACTTTCCAAGGGTACGAGATAAATGGGAATACATTTTACACGATAGGCCAAGATAAAAAGAGCACCAACCAAAATAGTGGTGTCCGCTTCGATGCAGCAGAAGACAATGGGCAGAAGACCACGTATTATGGGTTCATAGAGGAGATATGGGAACTTGACTATGGACCTAATTTTAAGGTCCCCTTGTTTCGATGCAAATGGGTCAAGCTAACAGGAGGAGTGGTTGAGGTAGACAAGAAGTACGGAATGACAACGGTGGATCTCAACAATCTTATGAAGGTAGACAAGAACTTAGACGAACCATTCGTCCTAGCCAATGATGTGGCTCAGGTTTTCTATGTGAAGGACATGTCCTCCAGACCAAAAAAAAAAAGAAAAAATATGCAAACGAATACATCATATGATGAGCCAAAGCGTCACATAGTTCTTTCAGGGAAAAGAAACATCGTGGAAATTGAGGACAAGACAGACATGTTAGAAGATTATAATAAGTTTGATGAAATTCCGCCCTTCACAGTGAAAACTGACCCAAGCATTCCGTTAAGTAAAGAAGATGCTCCATGGTTACGTCTGAAGCGATCATAAGGAAGGACATATGCCAAGAAGTTCATGCTCATATTATGTAACTCTAGTTCATGTTTTTAATATTAATACATGTCTTGAGTGTTAGTCATGTTTTGTGGATGGACCGGGACTATGAGAAGAAGTTGTCCCGATTCGTACTTACCATTAAGATCTGATCTCCAAACGCGCGCGGTCACATATTAGGGAGTGCCTCTATGACCAGTTTCTTGGAGATGTCGGAGGACTAGGCTCCGTCGGCATCTCCCTGAAACTGGCCGTAGTGGTGTCCCTGCTCTCGAAAACCATCTTGCAGCTTTGTAACTTCTCTAACTAGATCAATACACCTGGGAGCTAACTAATTTCACATATTAGGGAGTGCCTCTATGACCAGTTTCTTGGAGATGCCGGAGGACTGGGCTCCGTCGGCATCTCCCTGAAACTGGCCGTAGTGGTGTCCCTGCTCTCGAAAGGAGGTAAGGCATAGCCTCAAACTGGCTGGAGGACTGGACTCACAAGGATGCCTATTTATAGTACAAGCAGCTCGACATAGTGTCGACACTTACGAAATAATGTCGACACTCACCCCTATTATTAGTGCTGACTCGTGTTTTGTCCCGGTCGGTGTCTCCAACCGGGACTAAAGGTTCATCTTTAGTCCTGGTTGGTGTATCCAACCGGGACTAAAGATTCATCTTTAGTCCCGGTTGGTGTCTCCAACCGGGACTAAAGGTTCATCTTTAGTCCCGGTTGGTGACACCATCCGGGACAAGGTACACGCCGCACGACATAATGTCGACACTCACCCCTATTATTAGTGCTGACTCGTGTTTTGTCCCGGTTGGTGTCACCAACCGGGACTAAAGGTTAGTCCCGGTTGGAGACACCATCCGGGACAAGGTACACGCCGCACGACATAATGTCGACACTCACCCCTATTATTAGTGCTGACTCGTGTTTTGTCCCAGTTGGTGTCTCCAACCGGGACTAAAGGTTCATCTTTAGTCCCGGTTGGTGTCTCCAACCGGGACTAAAGGTTCATCCCGCCATTTTTTCCCCCCATTTTTCTTCCCGCCATTTTTCTTCCCGCCAGTTCTTCTTCCCGCCATTTTTCTTCCCGCCAGTTCTTCCCTCCAGTTCTTCCCGCTAGTTCACTATATATATATGTAGGGTTGGCCTCCATTGTCATTGCACATCTCTTGACTCATATATGCAACCTCATCACTCTTTCCCATGGCTTCCACCGTAGCACTAACCCCCAGGGAGGCGGAGGCGCTTTGCGCCTCGAACTACCCCTGCCCGCCGGGCTACTGTGTCCCCGTCGGCTGGATGCTGAGCGTCGGAGGCGTGCCGGTTCCTCCTGTCCCTCTAGGTTTGGCGCGCCGGATGGCCATCACGAACCACTACTACTTTGAGCTCACGCCGGAGCAGCGGAGGAATCCCAGATGGCATCCCGACTATTTCCCTACTTGGGAAGCCTTCTTCGTGGATCGCCGTGAGAGGGCGCTCGCCAGGCACGAGGAGGACGGCCCACCTCCTCCTAACTTCAACGAGGCCGGCCGTCGGCTATGGTGGCGCGGTCGGACTCTCCAGAGCGTCATGGCCTATGACACTGCCGCCGACTCTAACCCCCGTCTGCGCTACCCTCAAGTCCATCCCACGCGCTACCCTCAAGTCCAGCCCACGCGTACTCTCCAGAGGTTCAATTACGGCGACCCCGACGACGACAGCGATGACGGCGGCGGCGAGTACGACGACTACAGTGGCGAGTATTACAGGTGTAGGCAGGAGCATGACTGAATCACTCCAACATTCCGAAACAAGTTCGGCCGATTGTTACTTAATCTGGCCAGGTATCTTAATTTTCAGTTCTTTTATGTATCTTAATTTTCAGTTCCAGTTCGGCTTTATGTAACTTACTATTAGTTGCATTCTCATTCGAGGTTGACAATATGCTATTTTATCAAAAAAACAATGCAAGTTGAGCGAGGCTTGGCCCCGAGCTAAGAATCATCATGCCCGTTGTTCGACAAAGTTTGTCGATAGTTTAAAACGGTGATAAAAAAAAAGATCGAAACAGTGCGAAACCTTCGCGTGGTGTTATATTATGTGACATAGTTAGAAGGAAAAATCTCAAACTTGGTATATTGATTATGTCTCGAAAAAACCTTCACAAAATGACCTATCTCATTCGAGGTTTCTTGGCTTTCGGGTCAAATGACCAATGTTATGGCTAGAATCAAGGCATAGTTTGTGATAATATGGCCATATTGTGCATACATGTGCATCATGGCATGGCAAACAATGTTGCAAGAGGAAGTTTTCCTTTTTATCGCACCAAAAAGGCATTTTCCATTTTCCAAGCATAAAAAACGGACGGTTTTGTGAAGCAACCACCAAATGGCTAATTCAAAAAACCACCAACACATTTTACAAAAATACTAGACCACCTTATATGCACAATGTACCAACATGGGGATCTGAAACCTTTCCGTCCACCTCTGGTGAAAAAGACAAATTCCTACCGAATCGGCAGGAAGTGGGTCAGATATGAACTACAGGTATATGATACGATGCTCATGATTTTTTACAAAAATCATTTTTAGGTTGACAATATGCTATTTTATCAAAAAAAAACAATGCAAGTTGAGCGAGGCTTGGTGAGATTCAAGTGTATACAAAAGATGCGACATTTAAATATCCAATCAATTCAAAAATGTTAATACAAAAGATGTGGCATTAAAATATGATTTGCTCTAATAAAATAGGGTTAGATTTATTTTTAGATGCTTAATATTTCTTATGTTCAAAGTTTTAGGATTTAACAATTTATTTTTGTTTGAATTGAATAATCAAAATTTATATGTAAGCGTTTTAATCATTTTGAAAATTTTCATGTAAAGTAAATATAAAATGATTTACATGAATGGATAGATATTATTTTTCTGAAAATTATGATATATTATTCATATTTTTCTGAGTTGAAATGAAAAAGATATGAATTTTCTAAATTCATATCCTATTTTTTGAATTAAAAATGCCCCTTTAATGCATGAAATAAATGCCCCCCTTTAACACCGGTTCCAGACACGAACCGGTGTTAAAGGGGGGGGGGCGCATTTATTTTGTTTCGCGCGCGCACCCTCCCTTTAACACCGGTTCGTGGCTGGAACCGGTGTTAAAGGGGGGGTAATAAATGCGCGCACGAAACGGAATCCCCCCCTTTAACACCGGTTCCAGCCATGAACCAGTGTTAAAGGGGGGTATTAAATTCGCCTTCCCCTTCCTTTCTTCCCCCAGAGCCAGATCGAACCGCCACCGCCACCGTACCGCCACCGCGCGCGCGCCATCGGAGCAGAGAGAAGCGCCGCCACCGCCACCTGTTGGAGATATGCCCTAGAGGCAATAATAAATGTAGTTATTATTATATCTTTGTGTTTATGATAAATGTTTACATTCATGCTATAATAGTATTAACAAGGAAACATTAATACTTGTGTGATTTGTGAACTTAATTTGAAGTCCCTAGTAAAGCCTCTATATAATACTAGCTTGTTGGTTAATGGATGATTGTGGTTTCCCTATCATGAACATTGAGATGTGATTAACAACAAGATCATATCGTTAGGAGAATGATATGATGGACATACTCCTATAGATAAGCGTAGCATAAAGATCAAGTCATTTTAATAGTTCAATTGCTATATGCTTTCTGATACATAGTAATCTAATTCCTTCGACCATGAGATCATGCATATCACCTTTACCGGATGGATGCTTTGATGACATCAAACACCACACCGTAACTGGGTGGCTATAAAGGTGGCATTGAGTGTTCGAAAAGTATTGGTTGAAACACATGGATCAAGAGTGGGATTTGTCCATCCATATGACGGATAGATATACTCTGGGCCCTCTCGGTGAAATGTCATCCAATTAGCTTGCAAGCATGTGACTGGCTCACAAGGGATCACATATCACGGGAACGAGAAAAGAGTACTTATCGGTAACGAGGTTGAACTAGGTATGCAGAGATACCGACGATCATAACCTCGGATAAGTAAACTATCGTGAGACAAAGGGAAATTGATATCGTATGTAAGTGGTTCATTCGATCGCAAAGTAATCGTAGAAATATGTGGGAGCCATATTAATTTCCAGATTCCTCTATTGGTTATTGTTCGGAGAAGTGTCTCGATCATGTCTGCATAATTCACGAACCGTAGGGAGACACACTTAAGGATTCGACGTTGTTTTGAGTAGTTATGGAATGATGAGAAAGAGACCGAATGTTGTTCGGAGTCCCGGATGGGATCCAGGATATCACGAGGAGATCCGGAATGGTCCGGAGAATAAGATTCATATAAGGAAAGTCCCGTTTCGGAGTTGGGGAATGGTTCCGGTGTTTTCATCGGGAATGTTGTAGAATGTTCCGGAATGTCCGGCACTCCGGAGGGGAAGGGTACATGAATGTGTTGTATCAAGTTGGTATGATTGCATCATGTACTAAGTGTCATCGCTGAACCAAATAAAGGATTAATTCAAATCCTAGTTTGAAGAGTCAAATAGCTAGTTTGAAAAGTCAAACGGCTAAATTTGGAAAGAGGAAAAGAGGAGGAAGGGGAAACCGAGTTGGGGAGGAGTTCCCTCCTCCAACCGACAGCGCACCCTCCAAGCCGAGTTGGGGAGGGACTCCTCTCCCTCCCCTTGGCCGGCCGGCCCCTCCACCTATATAAGGAGGGGCAGGGCTCCCTCCTAGAGACACATAAGATCCTCTCCTCCAAACCCTAGTACCAAGCCGCCGCCGGCCCTAGGGCACTCGCCGCCGCCGCCTAGGTGAAACCCTAGCCGCCGGCACTAGCCCCTCCTCGGCGTGTCTAAACCCTAGATCGTCGAGGGACTCTCTCATACTCCACCATACTCGCTCCGGCTTAAGGCGAAGCCCTGCGAGATCTCCCCTCTACTTCCGGTACCACGCCGTTGTGCTGCCGAAATCGCGAGGAGAGTGCTACAACCTCCGCTGCCTGCTGGAACAAGGGAGAGGAAGGTCTTCGTCGAGTACCGAACGTGTGACCGACTGCGGGAGCGCTGCCGGAACGCAGCGCCGGAAGGATCGTCTACGCGATCTTGAGATCGGGAAGAGTACGAATACATCACCCACGAGAATCCGCTCTCGTTAAACACTTTGGAATCTTCGAGGGTGAGTTATTCCATCGACTCGTTGCTACAATCTAGTAGATAGATCTTGGCTTGTTTGTTTGTATGCGGTAGAAAATTTTTGTTTTCCATGCTACGAAACCCTACACCACCGCCCATCGGAGCAGAGAGAAGCCACCGCCGGCCGCCACCGCCCTCGGAGAGTGAGGGAGGAATCGTCCGTGGGTGCCCTGAATCGTCGGCCCTGTCACCTCCACCTCTATCCGCCGCTCGCCATCGACACTGCCGGTAACCCCGACCTTCCCCGGCCTCGTCGACCCCACCATCAGCTTCCTGGTGAGCCTCTGGTGCTCAGGCACATCTTCTCTTCCTCCCTCACGGTCTATATCGCCTCCGCATCGTGTAACTGCCGCAGTTCCTCCTCGTTCTCTGTTCTCCGGCGACCAAAAAGGGGAGGCGCCACCACTACTAGGTCCGCCTCGACCTCCTCTTTCCAACCAGCCCAACCACAAGTCCCCGCGTGTAGCAGATCGACGGGAGCAAGATCGACCTGAGAGGAGCTCCATTGCTGACGTCAGCGTGATGCAATAATCGTTTTCGTTTTCTTTTATTATTTCTGTAATTATTTCAGTGAAGAAAATACCTGACATGTGGGCCCTATCTGTAAGCGATAAAAACATTTCCATAAATGTTTTCTAATTAAGAAAATTGTTTATGTAAATTCCAAAAATGCAAATGGTTTTATAATATTCCAAAAAATAATTTAAAATGAAATAATTTAAAATGCAATTATTTTATAATGCATCCGCGCGCAGAGAGCAGAGAGCAGCCGCGCCGGCGCCGCGTCCAGCCCTCGCCGTCGGAGCCGCCGCCCTCACCCTCGCCGTCGGAGCCGCCGTCCACGCCTCTGCGTCCGGTAATCATCGGCGGCACAATGTGAACAATGTGACAAAGCTGGCGGCACAATGTGAACAATGTGAACAATGTGTCAATGCGGCAGCCGTCCACGCCTCTGCGTCTGGCAGTCGTCCTCTGTGAACAATGTGGGGAATATGTGTGATGTATAAAAGATGTAGTCGTGTATTCACATTTGAGTAAAGTTTCTGATGTTGTAACATGGATAATATTGTTTACTTAGTGTTGGTGGTGAACTTGATGGTCAAAATCGGGAAACTCGAAACTAAGATGGCATGTAATTATGGAGGGAGTAGTAGTATAGATAGGGTGTCAAGCGGGGCGGGTTCGCGGGCAACATAGTTTCACCGGCTAATATAAATTGTACTACATGCATAGATTAAAACTTGTATACAAATTGGACCTCTGACTCATCCTGATTAGGGTTTCGACCCCTCGGAACTCGTTTAAAATGATCAAGCATCCTTAGGGTTTTAATTTCATTTGTGTATTTTTGTATGAATAATATGTATATTTGTGTATGAATCCAAGTCCACTTGAATGTTTACACTCTTACTCTAGATAATATTATTGTTTTAGAAACTATGGATCCACTTAGTAGAAACCTTGAAGAAGAAGAAATAATGGAGAACATTATTGATGAGGACACCTCACAATATCTGAACTTGGAGGGACATGATGACGACAGCTCAAGTACTAGTCATGGAGAAGATGAAGACTCCGGTGAACGCAATTTAGTGGTTACAAAGTCCGGCGAGGTATATGCATTTATTAAGCCTCTGCTGACTTCCACCAACAATCTTCTTCTACATGTATTAATTAACGCTTCTTTCTTCTTTTAGCCCTCTGGATCGACCAGCCAGCAACCATCTTATTCTACGAAAAAGAGCAAGCGAGGCGCGAGCCATCGGTTGAAAGATCGTGCAATGTTCACGATCGAAGCAGTCCGTGTTGATGGCAGGCCGATGGAGCCCAAGAAGGCCGCAGACAAATTTGTACGTCAGGCTGGAGTTCTTGTTAGGGACCAAATCCCAATCATAATTGAAAATTGGAATAAGCCAAAGAAGGGTGACGGTACCTTTGTCGATGAAAGATCCAAAGAAACGCTTTGGAATTCGTTGTTGGTAAATTTCACCCTTCCGCCAGAGGAGGATGAAAACAACCCGGTTATAAAGGAAAAGGTCAAAGAGTGGACTCTAAAGAAGATGGCTGACGCTTTCCGCAACTGGAAGACAAAATTGAACAAATTTGTCAAAGCTGGCGAGACTCCAAATTTCGAAGACGCATATTATGCGAAGATAAGACCTCACTGGCCCGAATTTGAGACATATAAAAAAAGTGCTATAGCTAAAAGAGGTCAGAAACCAATACGCTTAATGCCCAGAAGAAGGAATATCACCAGAGGACGGGGTCAGGTGGCTACATATCTCAGAGGCCTAAGTGGGAGGAAGCTGAGAAGGCCCTGCGCGCTAGAGGGATCACACCCCAGACAGATGGGTGGGACCTACGTGCAAAGACTTGGTTCTACGGAATCGGGGCAAGGTTGGACCCAGAAACAGGATTGTGTATCTTCCCAACCCTCCTTGTTAAACCCGTCACTGAACTCATCACGGCATCGAGGAAACATCCGCCAGGACCTTCCATCCCGACAGAGAGAATGACCAGCTCACACGCGCCATCGGTAAAAAAGAACACCCTGGATATGCACGAGGCACAGGGGGTATGACGTGGAAGGATGGGTTTGCCGAGTGGAGCGACTCTTAGCGGCAGAAAAGAAAAAGAGCGTACAGAGCGGATGACACAGATAGAACATGCACTTGCGGCGCTGCAGGCGCAAGTGAATGCACAACAGAGCCATCAAGCTACCGGCCCATCTCAGCGGCACGAAGAGCCTGCATTGGAAGCTGCCGGCGGCCCAGACTCTGCGCGGAAAAGCAGTGTGGCTTCCACGGAGAACGTGTAGCCCACGCTTGAAATGGCGGGTCCTCGATACCCCGTGGATGAGATCACGGAGAGCGAACACGCTGAGCTGCATGTGAGATTAATGGGCTTATCCATTAAGGTGGCTGTCGGCTATGCCTTACCTCCTGTAGCTGGTGGAACTTACCACTGCCGACCGATTCCAGATGGCTATGCTATTGTCGGGGTGGATGAGGTTGTGAAGGAATATGAGGAAGCACAGCTTGACCATGCTACAGGTGAAGGGGAAACTCAACTCAAATTTGAAGTGAAAACAACCATTCTTTGGAAGAAGGAACACATCGTGCTTCCAAATTGGAGGTCACTGGCACCCCCGCCGTCTCCGCAGCGTCAGCAGTCTGAGCCGCTTCAGCTATCTCCTGCGCGGCAGCCATCTCCGGCGCTTCAGCCATCTCCGGCCCGTCAGCCATCTCCGGTGCTTCAGCCATCTCCTCAGCGTAAGCGGAAGAGCACTGCCACGAAGAGCATCAGTAGCACTGCCACAAAGAAATCCACAGGAAACCGTACGCCAAAGAGTTCAAAAAACTACATCCCGCAGCCTTCCGCCAAGCCATTGCCGGTTTTACCGTGGAATCGCAGCAACGAGGAGACCAATAGGATCTCGGAAGAACAGGTCAAGAAATTCTTTGCACCTAGACGGGCCAAGCCAAAGGAGAAAATAGATCCGGCGGTGGTGGAGAAGTTTTACAAAAATCTTTTGAAACCTGAAACCCCACTTGTGCCGGACTACGAGCGCCAGATTTTGAAGGCGGATGCAAGGCGCCGTAGGGAGACTGAAAGTAGCAGTCGTGAGGCACCCCAGAAAACAGTTCCCATGCTCGGAGAGCAGGAAAACCAATCATACGCCCCGCTCCAAATGTTCGACACACGGGACGCTCCTCCCGTAAATGATTACGAGGCAGAGCTACAAAGAAAGGCCAATGAGATGGGGATGACTTACATTGCATACTTGAACGTCATGGGAGACAACTTGCCCAAATGCGATGCCAACCCCACACAGCCATGGAAGTATGGGAAGAATCTCGTCAAGAAAGAGGAGCTCAAGAATCTACCAACAAAGATGTGAAAATTGCACAAGTGGTACCTTGATTTCTGCAAGACGAGAAAAGAAGAATGGATCACGGCGCATATAAGAGATGAGATTTTCTTGTGCGGAGACGACGGGATCGACTTCAACATTCAAGACTTGCATTTTCTATTCAATCAGAAGGAACTCGACAAAGCTGCCATCAGCCTTTATTGTGTGTAAGTACTATTTCTGTAATTTATATCTCATCTCATTCACTTCATTAATTGCATGTATATATATATGCTCACCATATATGTATATACTATTATGCAGGAAAAAGGTTATGGAATGCAGGAAAGGAGGCCCTTTTGACATTGGGTTCGTTGACCCAAATAGAGTTCATGAAGAAGTGGTAAGAACCAAACCCGGGCAAACAGAAGATTACTTGCTAAGGTCTTTGCTGAGACAACAAACCAAAAGGGAAATACTATTGCCTTACAACTTCTCGTGAGTACTGTTATCCTCTCTCTTGTACACATTCTATTTCGGCTTACTCGATGTTAAGTGTAACTGATGATGAGTTATGCGTGCGTAGGTTCCACTTTATTCTGCTAGTCATTCAACCCGACTCAGGAAAAGTCCTTGTCATGGACTCGTTACGAAAAGAAAAAGAGATATGGGCAGACTTTAGAGAGATGCTCCAGAGGTAATTTCAGTCATATTATCGCACTAGATCGGCAACTTTCGTGACAACAAGTAATTAATTACTCCTTTATCCATTTTCTTTGCCGGACAGGGTTTGGAAAAGGTTCACGGGCAGGGCCGTGGGTGAATGGTCAGAAGAACTAAAATTTGTAGACCAAAATGTAAGTAATACTAGCTAGCTAGGTCTGCGTATCTCTTTGATTCTGCTTCCAATTCCATTATATCATGCTTTATTGATTATTATTTTGATTGAACTCTCTATTCTCGTAAAGTGCGCGCATCAGGGACACGGCAATAACTTATGTGGGTACTATGTTTGCGAGTTCATTCGCAACACGATATGTGCGACGGGCCAAGCCGCACTAGAACAACTTAGAGTAAGTAAACAAAGTCCACAACATTATTTTATTACCATCAATTGTGTTGAGTTTTATTCTTATATATATATTGACGGCTCATTCTTCATATATATTCAGATCGAACGAATGCGGGACCAACTCCTACCATTTGAACGCATACGAGCCATTCAAGAGGAATTGGCGGGGTTCATACTTCATGAGGTCCGTCACGCCTGGCGGAGAACTCTTTAGATATCCACCAAAATGAACGATGAAGATGTATGTGCCGATGACGATGTATGTGCCGATGACGATGTTTGTGTATAATAATAGTTGCTTAATTATTCATGTACTCGTATGTACCGATGACGATTTATGTGTATACCGCTCCCGATCGATTCCCCCTCCCGCCCCTCCCGCATAAATACGTCCAGAACGGGGCAGAGGCAGAAGTCTACCGTGACAGAGATTTAGGCCGTTTTCCTGCTGCGGCAGGAAAACGGCCTAAATCTCTGCCGCGGCAGAAGAACCTTTAACACCGGTTCCAGCCCCGAACCGGTGTTAAAGGGGGGGCTGAGACCCACGGCAGCCCCACATGCGCCACCCTTTAACACCGGTTCGTATAAGAACCGGTGTTAAAGGGGCCCCCCCTCTAACACCGAACCCTCAACATCGGTTGAGGAACCGCTGTTAGAGGGCCCTCCCAACCGGAGTTAAAGGGGGGGCTCTGCACTAGTGACACTAGCTGCCGAAACCACGAATCTTACAGGACATCCGACGGGAGCTGATGGGTGCGTACGTGCCCATGTGAGGCAAGTCATTTAATGGGTGAAATCTTTAAGATTCATAAAACTTGGAAATTATTCATTAAACATAGTCTACTTTGTGTGAAAATTCAGGTTATGTCATTCTTGCGCCATATTCTGCTTCACGAAAAACATATATTTGCGTGCCCGTAAAATTTGAAATGAATTTTTTTCTCTAAAATGTTGGAAGTGCACTCTGAAAACATCGTTTGTAGCGCAAAGATACACTCATCTATCAAATATATACACATTATCATAAAAAAAAGTCTATATTTTGTAAGCCGTGAAATGTTCATACATGGTAGCCCTTTTTTAGACACAAGTTTTATAGATGTCTATATTCAAGGTTTGGTGTTTTTTATGGAAACTAGGTCAGATCAAATTATTGCACGCACAAGTTTATCAACTTTTTAGATTTTGTTCATTTTCTGGCATGGTTTCCAGAACGGGTTGAAAACTGTTGGAAAGACCATTGTATTCATAATAAGGAGTCAAATCTTCCGAAACTCTAAGTGGTTCTTTGACATAATGACTATGGGGTACCTCATAATAATTTTGAAAAATGTTAGGAGCAAACTATCAGGCACTTGTGGTTCAAATTAACCAACTTTAAAAATTGACATAAAATCATTGAAATGGATGAAATATGCTAAAAATCTTACAATTCATAAAACCCGAGCATTATAAACAACATATGGTTTACGTTGCATAAAAATTGAGGTGTTGCTAGTTTGCATCATATTCTGCAAACTTTTTGAAAAAAACAATGTTGGCCCATGAAAAATGGAATATTACTTTTGTGCTCAAATTGTGGGAATGTCTCTTAAAAACATTGTTTGCCATATGCCAAATTTCAACCATCCACTAAGTATGGGAAAGTTATCACAAACCAAGTCGTAGATACGGCAATGACCGAGGTTATCATGCAATGAAAATCACAAACGTGAAGTACTACTTTGTACATGGGCCTGACTAGTTATATTTATGGAAATTTTTCTTATTTCTTTATCCAGAAATTCTTTACCTTTTTCGCCGAAAATGGCTCCCTTGTTTTCTTTTTGGTTTTCGTTTAGAATATTCTATTTTTGTTTTTTTCCGCAAAATGCCGCTTCCGTTTCCATTTTAACACTCAATTTCCTTTTTCTTCGAAAATGAACGGAAAGTTTTTCTTACCATTTTCAACCCTAGGCCGGCCTTGTTGTTTTGCTTGACGCCTATCCGGCTCCTGGTCCAGTCGGCTCCCACAGAGGGCAACCGGCCCCTGGCTCCCCCAGGCGCAGACCACCGGGCTGGCTAGGCCTACCTAAGGGGTGATCCTCCGACACTACCTAGGTACCTTAAAAATGCTTTAAAAAAAACTTTAGAAGCAAAGCTAGCATGCACTTGTAGTTAAAATTTGACCTACTTTTGGAAAATCAAAATAAATTCGTTTAGATGGGCGAAATGATTTAGAAATCTTAAAAATCATGAAATTTCATAATTATTTGCTCAAAAAGGTGAGAAGCACTCTTTGGAAACATTGTTTGGCCTTTCAAGATGAACCCATCTACCAATCGTAAGCAAGTTATCATAAAAAAATTGATAGATACGGCCTCGAGCTACGTACCTAGGTTGAAACTCTAGTGTTTACGCGGAAGCCCATTCTGAGAGTACTTTTCTTATATAATTTCAATATTCTATGTTTGATATTTTTTTTCTAAATACTAGTGCACATAAAAGGACCAATACACACATTTTATAATTTTTCATTTTCTTTAATTGTTTTCAAAGTGTGTCCAAATTGTCAGCACGACCATTCATATGACAGTGTTGAATCTTTCAAAAACACACTTAGTGGTGGTTCTTTGATACCATTACTACATGGTACTTTAAAATGATTTTTCAAAAAAATTAGAAATCATGCATGCATGGTTCAACTCTGACCTACTTTCGGGAAATGGAAATAAAGTCGTTAAAACCGGCAAAATTAGCTAGAAATTTTTAAAAATCATGATACCGAGAATTATCCATCGGATATGGTATAATTTGTGTGAAAATTGAGATGGACCCATTTGGCGTTTATTTTTGGCACCTGAAAATGGACCTATTATTTCCTCAAAATTTTTTGAAGCTTCCCTTAGAAACACAGTTTGCGATGCCAAGATTGACCTATCTACCAAGTATGGGCAAATTATCTTGAACTATGGCATAGATATCACCATGCCCTTGGTTGGACCAAGTTGGTCCATCATTATTGGAAGATGTGAATGTCCATGTATGATAGTCATTTTGAGAAAAAAATTCTATAAAACTGTTGTATTCCAACGTTTGGTATTTTTCATAGATACTACGCCACAAAAAAGGACTAAATGCCCAAATTTTTCTATGTTTCATATTTCTTTCATTTTCTTGTAGAGGGCACACACGGTAGGACATCATTCAGCAAATGCAACCAATTCCAAGGGGCTGAGTGAAAACACCGCAGGTGGTGAACGACACCGGTATCACTGAGATGCAGATTCCAATGGACCGTCAGCAGGAGGCCGTACTCCGAGGAACAGGAACAGATCTGTGGTCGAGCATCTGCCCCACCACAAAATAAATCCTCCTCGTCCTTCAGACATGGGAATTCCCTTTGTCATTTGCTGCTGGATCTGGCAATGGCAATGGCAGCCACCTACTCTGCTGCAGAGCGGAGAGAGGTGGGACGGGCCGGACAGCTAGGCACGGCGGACTTCCGTCCAATTTAAACCTGATGCTGACGTCGGGCCGATCCGATCGATGACGGCGTGCATTCACTACTATACAAAGCCCAAATCTCTCTGAGAACAATTTAAAAACATAAGCTAAACTCAGGTACGGTGATGATTGTCGGAGGAATTTGCCGAAGGAATCCATGGCCGTGTCTTGTCAGCACGGAGGAGGCCGGGGAAGGGAGACAAAGGTTAGATTCAGGCAGCATGCATGTGTGTTTCATGTGTTTGAGAGGTAGTCAGACATCAATCAGGATGCTGTTAGCCGGAGAATTACATTTGTTCAGCAATTGTATGGAAGCATACAGGTCAGAAAATTGTTTGCATTGGCCCACAAGGTTTGCAACAGATGCCTAACGAGACAACTCAAAAGCAGAGCTGCATGAATCACCAATTGTCTAATTCACAAGATGATGGCAAAATTATCACAGAGGAGTAGCGCCATTCATATCAGTAGGCAGTAGCAAGGCTGAGCGAAAAATGACGCGCTGTGTCGCCTGTCAGTCTGTCGGTACAGATCAGAAAAGAAGAGCAAGAGGAGATAGAAAGATATGTGGGATGATCCAGAGTTAAAGATTTGACCAAATGAAACATTTGTGACGGAAAAACGACCTTTTTTCTTAATAACTATACACAAAGCTAAAAGGACGAAAAGTAGATTTTCTTTTTCAGATTAAAAAATCACATAGTACACAGCTTCCTCGGATTCGGAGCTTTCCGTCTGTTAGTCTGATCTATTCCTGCCAACTTCACTACGGCGGCCGGCCAAGGAGGAGAGGAGGCGGTGGCCGGACAAGGACAAGGAGGAGCGGTAGCCGCAGCCGGAGTCGTAGGATGAAGATGGCGGGCAGGAGGCTCGAGCTTGTTGATGTGGATGATGAGTGGAACACTGTCGCCGGACAAATACTCACTTGGCACCGGCAGGGCCCTGACCTCGCGCGCCGTCGGTGCGCCCGCGGACAGCGAGCTGCTGCTCATCATGGGCGACTCCAGGATCACCATCGTGCCGTCGCCCGGGTGCTCCACGGCGAGCCTGCACGAGAACTGCGCCGCCCCAGGCGCGCCGCCGTCTGATCTGACGCACACCACCGACACGGCCGTGGTCGCGCCCTCGCCCACAGACACCAGGAACACGTTGCGGCGGTGCGGGTCGGCGCCGGCAGCAGCTCGGTCTTCTTCCCCGACGAGGAGGTACCAGCGCCGGGACAGGGGAAGGCTGAGCTTCCGAGGCTGGCCGTAGCGGACGTCGAGGACGGGGCGCGAGTGGTCGGGGCCGGAGACGTGGCTGAGGAGCATCTGCCGGGAGCCGAAGAAGCCGCAACCGCGCTCCGGGCAGCCGCAGGGCGCGTGCGGGCACGCGCGGCAGTGGTCCGCGGCCAGGTGGTACACGAGGCCGCCCGCCCGGCAGCCGTAGCCCTCGTAGTCGCACAGCACCGTGGCCGCGGCGGCGAAGGCGTCGAAGTCCCTGGAGTGGGCGGCGGGGCGGCTGCAGGCCTCGGCGTGGACGCCGCGGCAGGTCGCGCCGCACACCCGGTGCTCGGCGTCGCACTGCGAGTCCGTCAAGATTCAAGCAGAGGCTCTCGTCACGCCATGTCGGCTCGAGAAGGAAGCAAATATCGGGGCCAAGAAGGAAGCGTCTCACCTTGTAGATGGGCGGCTTGAGGGGCTGCAGGCAAGCGTGGCAGTCTAGCATCTCCGCCGGCACGGCCACTATCCGTGCATCCCCGGCCTGCTGCGGCGCCGCGGCGGCTACCGGTGGCACCACGGCGGGATCGCCTTCTCCGCCGCCGTCGGCGACACCCATTTCTCGTCTCCTTCCGCTTGCTTACGCCCGAGGTCCAGTACTCCAGTTACTCCAGTGTCGAACAACACACAGGTTGGAGATGCAGGCGCACTTAATTAGTGGAATACAAGAGCACTAACGCCAACGCCATGTCGTCTAGTTGAACTCTGAATTTTGACACAAAAGATTCCAAGTTACTACTGGTCGAATCTAGAATGGCCATTTCCTTTTGTTTACATGTGTGTGTGTGTGAATCAAACCAATTACTCGGGTCAAAGGGGATAATGGCGCCATTGGTCGGATGCTTTGGGACGCACTTGCATGAACCTAGGTCTCTGTGCAGAATCTTTTCATTTATAATTTCGATACTCCCTTCATACCTGATTATACCGCTAATACGTATTTCGAAAAAATAGTTTAACTGTAAATTTGATCAACAATATATAAATCATATGTCATAAAAATTATACCATCGAAAGCATATTTTAAATTTGAATCTAATGGTATAAGTTTTGTTAAATATAGTTTTGTTGACCAAATTTATTGTCAAACTATTTTTTCGAAATAGTATTTGCCTATAAACCGGAATAAAGGTATTACCTCCTTTTAGAGCAAGATCAATAAGAGAAACAGTAGTCAGCAATGCCAGGTCACTTCTACTCCCTCCAAATCCAAATTATTTGACTTAAATTTGTCTAAATTTAGATGTCTCTAGAGTTATTTTAGTGCTATATATATCCGAATCTATACAAACCAAATCAACTAATTTGGATCAGAGAAAGTATCATAAAACCCATCAATACAAAGGCTAGCTATTGAACTGACTATTTGGTGGGCTTTTAGTAGCATTTAATTACTTAATGCATGATCTGCTATTGGGCATAGGCCACGTACGAGCTGCTCTAGCGGGGGGGTCATACTGCAAGCGTCAGCGCTTCTCTCTCTCCTCATTTCTCTCTCTTTCACCTCTCTCTCTCCTCATTTCTCTCTCTTTCACTTCAAATTCTGATGACATGACACATACTATAGCCGCTGATTAGGTTTTATTGTACTTGCTCTTATGTGACATTCAAAGAACGTTTTGAAAGTTTTCTGTGGTTTTTGGTTGGAGTAGAAATCCAAGATGTACTGCACTTTTCAATTCCTATATTTGGAGTTTTGTGCGTTTTCTAAATTCTTTCACAATAGAGTGTATCTTAGCACGCTATCATAGGGAAAATAATTGGTTAAGAGACAAGCTCTTCAATGCATTGTTTTTTAAGTGGTGTCTCTACATTTATTGATTTAGAGAACATGCATACATGTGGTTGGCCTAACAATAATTTTTACCTATGGTTTTGTGTAAGAGATGTTTCTTAACTAAGATACAATCCCACTCTCTTTTATAATTAACTATAGTGTCACATAAGCAAAGTGCATACGATATAAAGCTAAGAAACGTCCCTTATGAAAGACCTAAATGTTGCAACCAAGTTGAGATCACAGTTTAGCGTTTGACTTAGAAAATTTACTGTACGTTGCAAACGGTTGGTTTTTCGATTTCTCTTCCTCTTCGTGACAACGAGTGGCTACTCTGTCCCAAATCTCTAAGTGGACTACCATTGTTCTTGCGCTTAGACCCATATCTCTACAATTGTCCCATGGAATGCGTTATTACACTTCCGTGCGTAGTTTTTGATGGATTATTTTCTTGCACTTCATGTCGAGGTGTGGACTTCCAATAAGCATGTGCATTTTCGAAACATATGTTTTTCAATTTTTTTTCTATATTTGACGAGAGAATGCACTTCACTAAACTATGCAATTTCTTCTCATAGCGTGCATATTTTCCAATGAATGTTTTTTATTATTTTTGGAATCACGTAGTCCTTATAAGCTACTCCTTTTATCATTCGATGTCCCGCTTCGAGAATGATGTGAACCTTTCGGCGGACATTACTCCGGTCTGACTTGATGCAGAGATTAGTGACCTTGTTGTTCCGTGTTTGATTTGTTTTTTGATGCAGAGAACGGCTGAAGGCGATGCAGATCAAATCTATTTCTCCCCACCAGCTCATAAAGTCTTCTATGGTATTGTTGAGCAATGGACATACAATATTGATTTCATTTTATCTACCTTAGACATTAGGGGATATATCCGATTAGGGGATATATCCGATTGGTCCAAATGCAGTAAAAGTGATGTTGAGAAAAAAATTAACAATTCAGGTCAAGGTGTAGAAACCGACCTCTGCACTGGAGCCGGCAGGAGAGCAATTTGCAGATCGCGAACGGCATGTTGCCAGTGAGGATGTGGCATGCTCAGTCTTCACTGGTGAAGACCAGCTCGGCACCGCGCTGCAGCACTGCCGCGTCGACGACTCCCCGCCGTTGCTACTTCTCGCGACGAATTTGAGGCACGGCGTGTCGTGCACGACGTTGCCACGTGCTGCCGCCTACACCACCAACGTTGTCACTAGTAACACTACAACATAAGACATTAAATCAGGGATGACAACCTAGCACATTGAGAGAAAGGCATCACACAAGCCAAAGGCATACTACACATATCAACATCAACCTATGAACATGAAAAGCATATTTGCAAATGCATAATCACAAACACTGGGGGACATTATCAAAAGCACCGAGGCACAACAATAACGTTGCAATAGTTCAACATCGTCATATGTTGGCATCCCAAGCAGGACTGCTCAAATTAATCTTCAATAAAAAGACATCAATGGAAGCATAAATGAAATGCATACCCAAAACTCATCCTATTGTGCATCGGTGGGTACAATATTTAATGTTGGTTAACCAAGCACAACAACAAATTTTAAGTTGTTACACTAAGTAGGTCACAAGTTGAGCTAGATTAAGCACTCGAGGCATACAACAAATTGGGATATTTCACCCAATCTCAAAAGGTTGATGCCCTGTCAGTACGAATATAACGCAAGTCCTAGAATCTTTTCCTTTGGTACATGAGCTTTCGCACAAGTCTACCGGTTCAAATGATACCAACTTTAACATCCCCACCTTTCTAATAAAATGAAATGCCACTACAGCGACTACAACAATGGAAGGATACAGGCCACAAAAGTAATTCTGCAAAGTTTCCCCTGTACCGAAGGGCATCCACGACATGCAATGAAATAGAGGAGTTGAAATGTGGCTTTATAATACTAAACTTTAACTTTTCTAAAAATTAGGCTAGCGATTTACAATGTTGTAATAGCCAGGTGGAATCAGTGTTTTTACATATACATGTACATGCTGAAACAAGTTTATAGAATAAATTTACACTGCTACACACATTTGTACATTTAGAAAACAGAGAAGAGAACATGACTTATTTACATCATACAGAGGCAGACCTCGAAACAGAGACATCGACTGTTAGGTTAGCGGAACCACAGAAATCGTATGGGACCAAAAGAAAAGCTTCTCTAGGGTGCACACTATCCCACTCATTTGTATTTGTAATAGAGGCCTTCACTTGCAGGCAGTTTTCAGGGTTTCCCCGACTAGCTGCTTTAATTTCATAGGAGAACCTCCAGTTCAGGTCGCCGTTCCTCAGGCAAACCACGGTAAACGCATGCCCAAAGGGTGTCATGTTCTTGTTCAGAAGCAGGAAGAGGTGATCGTCCTCTCCAAGAAGAACCAGAAACGGCAGGGACACCTCCAGGTTTACTTCGAATGGCTGGCCATATACGAAATGCAAGCAATCAGCGCTGTGGTCTACGAGGAAGTGACCTGACCAACATCCAGTGAAGCCTTTGTATCCACAGCCAGGAATAGGGCACGTTGATGGGGCAAAGAGGCAGGCTTCTTCGTGAGTGCTTCGTTGCGCGTAGCTAACCAAGTCGCAGCAGCCCCACTTGGCGTATGCGCAGGAGGACTTGATCGACTCAACGATCTTCTCCAGTGCGATGTTTCGTGCAAAGATAGCATCATGCGAACAGACATGGCACTTGTTGCTGAGCCTGGACCAGCAGGAAAAGCATGCTACATGGCCATTTTGGCACTGGAAAATACACAAAAACAAGCTATGATCACGCAAGAGCTGTCCAAAAATTTGCTTCTCATAACAATATAGTCCTCGGTATGATTACATATAAGGATAAAGCACGGCTATCAAAGGCCCGATCCAAATGCCAATGTGTAGTAGATCGCCATAGAGCGGGAGATAATTTACCAGAGTATACTAATTCTGCATCTGCAGCTTGATTTGCGCCTTACAGATGCACCAAAACATTATGTGGATCACATGGCTTAAGCTCTCTGGACTCAAACTTATGTGTTCAGAAAAGTTAATAGTGGTTTTAGTACAGTGTAGGGCAGTGAGCCTTTATAATAGGTTTAGTAGTACATGACTCTTTGTAGTATCGGTACTTCTAGTATTGCTTCTTTCCAAGTCGTGGTACTCACAGTTCTACGAATAATCGGGCAATAACCTTCAGAACATACGAGTCCATAAGACTAAACTATAGATCAGTTTGATCTATGTTTCACTCGTCAATGCTTATTTGATGATTTGATGATGTTAACAGTATATAGGAATGCTACCATTAAGATCGAAACTGTGTATCTTAGAAGGAAATGGAAAAGAGGAAATAAGCCAAAAGTAAATATGCAACATGGTAACAGATTATCACAGTGCCTAAATTAATGCAAAGATTTTTTCCTTGCTGTTGCCTATGTGCTTGTTGACAAGATGCAGATCAGAAAACGTTACAGCGAGTGTCAGATCAGCTGCAGCAACGGTGAGCACTTCACTCAGATATTATGCATTCTTAATTTCTTAGAGAATGGGTTGTCCTTTTCTAATTGGGCGTTTCGAACCAAATTGGTAAGCAGAGCAAATTAAGCAACCAGCGTCCATAATTTTGCAGAGTATAGAATGCAATTTGATAGAGTAACGAGCTTTTTTACCTGGTAGAGGGGAGGGCAGAGGGGCTCGAAGCAGACGGAGCAGTCGAGCAGGTCCGGGTCGATCCGCATGCTGATCCCCGGATCGCCGTCCCCGCCGACCCTCCGCGCCTCCAGGCCGTCACCGGCCGCCGCCAGTTTCCGGGCCTTGGGGGGCGGTCCTCCACCGGCCGCGCCGTCGCCAGGGCCGCCGCCGCCGTCACGCTTCCTCTTGTCGTTCCCAGCGGTGTCGGTGGCGGTGGTAGTGGCGGGAGGGTCTTCGTCGGCGTCGGCGGCGTCGTCGAAGGAGAATTTGGCCATGGATTTTTGAGGGAAATGGAGTAACTGTCGGTGGCTTGCTTGGTTTATGTTGTTCTGCAGCGGCGAGGGGAATGCACGAGCACGATGGAGGAGGCAGTTGCCAACACATCTCTTTCCGCTCTTTCTTTCTTTTTCCTCCTCTGACGGTTATCAAGCTAACTGTATTTTTTAATAAGAAAAACAATACAGTGGTACAAAAAAATGGTTTCGTTATATTTAATACTAGAAAAAAATTAAAATTCGTTTAACTTCCTTCAAGTAAAAGAAAAAAAATCACATTAGATTAAGCCGTTAATATCTATTCTATTATATATATATACTAAAAGTAATATAAAAGGCATTAGGTTGATCCACGTCATCTAAATTATTTAGACTATTAGATGAATAATTAGTGGCTATGATTTAATTAAAGTTTTTTATTACGTAACAGAATAGACGTGGCAGCCGGGTCACCCGCCGTGTACGTTGATAAGAAGCCATACCCAAGCAACGTCAAAAAAAAAAAAACTCACGCAGCCTTATAAGTCGTTACACCCCTACGTTTAGGGTTGCAGACGCACGCCCACTTCGGCCCGCAAAACGGAATGATTAGTATAAATTGTACTATATGCATGGATTGGAATCGGTCTAAAAATTATACTATATTTACATGAGCTGAGGCTATGTGTTGTCCGCATACCCGTCCGCTTGCAGCCCTACCTACGTTGATAACAAGCCATGCCCCGCAAACAAAAGCCATGTTTATGTATCCAAAGGCATTTAAAAAACATGAAATCTAACTTACAACTGACCTCATTGTGTCTTAACGCGAGGTCACGGTTCCTGCGCCGCGCGATCTCGATCCTACGGTGTCTACGAAGCGGCGCGCGAGGGCCCAGCCGCAGTGTCCTAGTACCAACATTGAGTCGTTTCTTCCGGGTCGGAGAAAGAGAGAGCACAGAGAGCTCCATTTCCGCATTGATCTCGCCGGCGCTTCTCCCACAGATCCGCGGGGACGTGCGAGGTGTTGTCACCGGCGGCGTTTACTTCATTGCGCTGGCCCTCGCAACTCGTGTCACCGGATCCATTTTTCAGCGGTGGGCGGGGAGGAGGGGAGGAGGAGAGGTGGTGGGTGAGGTCGGCGGTCGATTCCGTCGCCGGAGCACATCCTGAAGTATCTGGACCACATCCTCTCGTCCGCGTCTGCATCTTCTCCCCGCCGGCCACATCGTCGACTCTCTGGCTACATCGGCAGCGACATCGTCAAATATCCTGGTCATATCGTCGAGATTTGCAGGCTAGTCTTGAAGCGATCGGGCACATCGTCGATTCTCCTCACTTATTTGTCGTACGGCCGGTTAGATTCTTGTTCTTCTGGCTAACATCTCCACCACATCTGGCAAGGTACCATAGCTCCACCACATCTAACATAGATGTTAGTAGATCTGGTTGGATGATGCATGTTGCTCTCTATGGTGTACATGATGCTCTCTGTGGTGGTTGTCTCTCTATCTGATTTTGGATGTTGCTTAATGTGTCTACTTCATAGTTCCTTCTTACTTAGTTGTGGTGGTTTTTGTTTGCTCTGAATGGGGATGTTGCTCTATCTGTGGAATGGTGCTCTTGTGTGGAATGTTTGCTCTCTGTTGTGGAAATGTTGCTCTGGTGTGGTCTTGGATGTTGCTTATATGTAGGATGTCAATTTGCTTAACCCAGGTGGGATGTTGCTCTCTAGGTGGATGTTGTTTTCATATAGATGTTCCTTTCACATAGATGTTTTGCTCTCTGTGTGGATGTTGCTTTCATACAGATGTTGCTTTTCACATAGATGTTTGCTCTCTGTGTGGATGTTGCTTCCATACAGATGTTGCTCTGTGTGGATGTTGCTTTGTGTGGATGTTGTTGTGTGTCAACCTGTTTTGCTTAACATGTTTGCTTTATATATAGGATGTTGCTCTGTGTTAGATGTTGCTATGTGTTTGCTTTATATATATAGCATGTCAATAGCTCGGGTGGGATACCTCTTTTTCTATGGGATGTCATTTTGATCTATTTATTTTTAGTGGTGTTTGTCTAGTTTATATCCACCCCTGCCTCTGGTTTTCGTTTGTCGCTAAATCTAATGCATGTAATTTTTACATTTTCTAATGAATGTAATATCTGTTTTTAGCTCTGAATTTCTCTGAAAATATACTCCAGTAGATTAGACATGTTTCATCTTACAAAAGCCTACGTTTCAATATAGCAGGTACGAAATGACAAAGCCAAGCAGTGCTAAGAAATCTGGGAGGGAGCACTCAAAGCTAAGTTTGATGCGGAAGAAGCTCACACTTAGGTCTAAGATGTCACCACTGCACTATAACGATCAAGGAACATCCATTGATAACATGATAGAGGGAGACGATGTTGAAGAAGTGCACGAAGAGAGTGACACCAACAACAATGAAGAAGAACATGCTATTGTCTTGTCACAAGTAAAACCAAACCTTCCCATTTTTTCTGCATTTGAATGTCAACAGCTCTTAAAATGCTTAGTTATAGTTGAAGTTTCATTAGTTTCTGTAGGTAATTTCTTAGGCAGATCCCACTCATGTAAAATGTTACTTTTCCTAATAGATGTAAACACAATGTGCATGCTTTTTTATCTTGCCTTTGTTAAAGGTTTTAGTTGCACCAATCGCCTGTGTGATATACTTGTGTTTTTACAACTTTTTGTTTACATTTTCGGGTGCGTGTTATCTATTTTTTTGTTTTACCTCTCGTCCATGTGCTCCATGAAAACCATAATATTCTAAATTTGTAGACTGATTATCTAGATGTAAACTTGATTAAAATATGATCCCACCCATAAGCTTTTTTAATGTGCTCATGTTTTTTATTAGGCCAAAGCAAAGAAGCTGCTACAGAGGGCATCACCCATGAAATTGGTCAACTTATACCCTCATATGTCAGAAGATCAGAAAAATATGACAAGGAAGACAGATTACGGTGGACTATTGGACATCAAGTGCTCAAAACTTCAACCAGAACTTTGCAAATTTCTCATGGAAAGTTCTGACCCAGTATCTTGCAGCATGGTATTCCCTGGCCGTGGCGCAATCCCTGTCACTGAACTTTCTGTTAGAGAAGTTTTAGGAGTGCCGCGCGGCAATGCTGAAGTGATTTATGAAGTGGATTCGGAGGCCACCAAATTCATGAATAGGAAGATGGGAAATGAGGGCAGAAAGCAGCCAACCATCACTTATCTGAAAAAAAAACTTGTGGCTATGAAGAATGCAAATAGTTCATACCTAAGGTTGTTCATAACATTAGGTATGTGCTCTGTTCTTGCGCCAACCACAGGAGTATGCATCAGCCCTAGAATATATCCATCAATGGTTAACATTAAGCAAGCACACAAGTTGAATGTCTACAAGTTTGTGATCATGACGATCCGGAAAGCTACCAAATCAAAAGAAGAGAAGGCCATTATGAAATCGTGCATGTTATATCTAATGGTACATACCACATCCATTTTATATCTAGATCAAAGTTCTTGAGTTTTGCATGTTTCTTTTTATTTTTTGACAAGATGTTATTTCTTATTTTTGTCTTGCAGGTCAAATACCCAGATTCTTTAGAACTGAAAGATATGCATATCAATGAACAAGCCACGCGTGTATCTGTATGGACCAATGCAATGGTCAAGAAATCTATACAACAGGATACCGGTAGTGATGGTAGCTTCGGAATGGCAACGGTAATTTAGCAGAAACATCTTCTATTGTTAAGCTTTAGATGTAATCTTGCTTTCAGTTTCCTGTGATGTTATTTCTTCTATTTTTTTACATCTTTCAGTTTGCTCTTGTTTGCAAACTAGAATCTAGCCATTTTATGTTTAAACATCTTTATTTTTTTCTCCTTCATGCAACCTGAATTTGCAAGCATAGCCAATCCACCATCATCTCTTCAAGTAGAATCTAGCAACCAGTCTAAAAATGAACAAGAAGACAATCCAAGCAGTAGCAATCCTTTTAACACAGAATGCAAAAAAGAGCACAAAGCTCATGAGGAAGGCCGGAGCATTCTTTTTGCAGACACACAGATGATTGATAAGTTTATTGAAGTTCGTGCGCCACCAGACCGTACATTGGAAGTAAGTTCACCCTTTTTTGATGTTACTATTTTTTTGGGTCTTAAGCAAGATGGTTCAAGTAGCACACTAACCATGTTTTGCTCTATAGGATACAACAAGGTACAAGGAGTCTATTCAGTATGCCCGTCACGGTTTTGAATCAAGCTTGCAAATGTTCATGAGAAATCTGCTACCTCGACCTGTCAAGCAACCAAGTACTACAAGCAAGAGCAACCAAGTACTACAAGCAAGTTCCGAGAAACTGAAGGAGAAGGTTTCCAACGAGGAGGGATGTAACCAAACCCCAAGGTGTTCCGGCGACAAGGACGAGGAGAAATAGCAGGGATCTAATGTTGCAGATGAGGACCAAGAATCTGAGGTTAGTGGAGAAAGTTTGACAGAAACTAATCACAAAGTGATGAATTCAGAGACTTCAATGGAAGCCCAAGTTATCATAGATGCTGCAATGGCACACTCAATTTCCATGGGGACTCAAACATGGCACACAAGCACGGATGTTAACAAACAACAAGTTGTACCAAAAGAAAGCTCTAAGGATGTAAACAAAGAACAAACATCCAAGTTAGAAGCTATGAGAACTGTGTGTGATGACAAAGATGCAAGCCAGAAAAATCAGGATGACAAGGACAGAGATGCCACTGAGTCATGTGGAAAAGAGCAGCACAGATTGGAGGAGATCAGTAAGAAAGGAGATGTTCCAACAGAGGTCACAAATACTGATGTTGTACTAGAGTTAGCAAAGGATGTTATTGATATCAACAACAAACCAGAAACAACAGAATTCCTTATGGTTGATTCAGCTGCACAGATAATAAATCATGATGTTCTAATTGAGGAAAACATTGTATAGATGCCCAAGAGTAAACTAAAATCTTCATCCGAGATTAAGGATGAAGATTTCAGTACACCAGTTTCAAGCAAGAAACCTAAGGGCACACCTATTAGATTAAGCAGGAATGAATATGAGGGTGAAGACAATTTCGACAACTCGGAAGATAATAGGGGGACAAAATTCATGGATTTCTTGCGTGGCTCACCCATTCCCAATATCAATCATCATGTATACGAGCCCCATCAATTTCTTGATATAGAGTGGGCAAAGAAAACCAGCACCAGTGAAGTTATGCATGACATACTCAAAACATTTCCCCGACATAACTTGGAGGAAGCAGGTCAGGGACTCGAAATTTTTCTTGATGCACAACCAAGGCCAGAGTCAGCAAAGCTACTTGCAGATATGTTACCAAAAGTATCAGAAAAGAAATGGAATAGAGTAACTTTTGCTAATCAGAACCCGAAAATATCAAAGCCAACAACAGTTGTTTCTACATCACCAAGTAGGTCGCCATGCAGGTATAGAACAAGAGCTGTAGTTTGAGAAGAAGCATCATTCAGCCAAAAAGATGGAACCATCATTGGAAATCCAACAACATCAACTACTACAGAAGAACAAGTATCTCCACGACGGTCTGCAAGCAAAGAAAAAATCCCATCAGGTAGGACCACCTGCATTATTACAAGGTCAGACAAGGCACTGGCTCTTGGTGAAAATGCAGTAGATGGCAAAGTAATAAATACTCCAGATTCCGCACCCCAAACTACAACAACTAGTGTGCCAGACTCAACATTTGTTGACTCAATGAATATGAAGCTGAACTTTGACACTAGTGAGTCAGAAAAGAAGAAGAGGGAAGCATTATTGTTAGCACCAAATGCTCCTTCTTTTGACCTTTGTACACCATCAGATGATGAGTCAAACAAAGAAGAAACAACAGTCGTGGCACAGGAGGCTGGATGTAGCCAACCACAAAAAGAATCATCTAACTTGGAAATCACAGCAGTTGGACATGAATACCAGAAGAGAATATCCAAAGTTGGCAAGTTCGACAAATCACCTTATGTGAACTATGAAACGCATAAGAACTACAACGTAACCAAACCAATTGAGACTCTATACAGCATGGTGTGCAAACACTGTTTCAAGAGTCGTTCCACAACGAATGATGAAAATGTCGTTGATGTAGGTAGATACTACATAACTGTTTGTAATCTTGCTGATTCAGTGAAACCAGGGAAAAAACTGATGAACATAGTTGATGAGGTTGCTATTCACATTATAAAAGAAGAAAACACAAACCAAGCGAAGTACATCATGCTGCTACGTGTAGCTGTAAGTTTAATGTTCATTTTTTCTTTTTTAAGTGTAACATCTTGGTCCAGTTTTTTAGTATTTTTCTATTCAAAAGAGTTGGTACTAGAAACATTCATCTACATATCCTTTGTTTTTCCCAGGAGTACCTGATCGACTGCCGCTTCGACCTTAAAGATGTTACAAGATGCTTCGAGATAACCCCTTCTAACAAACTGGATGAAAAAGAAGTTGTAAGAACCTCATAATTACATGTGTTTTAAATGTTCTCAAAAATTGGATTTTCTTAACTAATATTTGTTTAACAAGAAGCAATTTAACTTGCTGTTTTTTTACATGCAGGTTTGTTTCCCAACTTTGCAGAAGTTGACAAACATGCCTAATGATCAATCAGGCCACTACTGGCTGGTTGTTCTAAACATCAAAGCTCAAAGGTTCGAAATCATTGACTCCCTAAGTGAAAATGGCGAAGCATTACTGATGCACAGTTGTCATCTACTAGTGGCTAGGATCAAAATAATGTGGGAAAGATACTTCAAAGATTCAAAAGTGCAAATTTCAACTTGGCCAATTGAACTTATTGAAAGCCCGAAGCAAACTAACACGTAAGTGATCACCCACAAACTTACACTTTTTTTAAAGCGATGTATGTTTTTGCTTCACTTCATCTTGCTTATATATAAGATGTTTCCTTTCTAAAAACATAAATAAAACTCTACAAATTTCTACATCCTGCCTAAGTGAGCTTTTTTTATCAGGTATGATTGTGGGTTTTTCACTCTAAAAAACCTGAAAGAAAAGCATGGAAGAAAGATGCCAACTTACACACAGAAGGATATGCCAAACATAAGGAAGATATTCACTAACAAATGGCTTCGTTTTCCGAAGAACACAACAACTTGGCAGTGTTACATCTAGTTCAACAGTAAGTTCTCATATTTTTTTTCTGTTCAAGCAACTGTAAACTTACATTGCATAACATGCTTACATCAAACATGCTATATTATTTGAGAAATAGCAAAGAAAAATGAACAGCGAGGAACATAACTAAGAAATATCTAAAGAAGCCGGTTTATTTTTCCATATCTACTACTTGAAAAGCGAAAATGTAGGGTGCTTTGCTAGATCAACTAGCCTCAATGGACAGTTATGGCTATCATGGTCTATCTCTTTGCAAAGTGTGCATTTAGTCGGACGAGGATTCTGAAGATGTAACCCACTTTTCCTCCTCTTCTGAGCTGGCCTTCCCTTAGTGGTCGTGACAGCAGGGTCTTGCGCTTTTCTGTTGCTAGCAAGGGTGGGATCTTCTTCCATAGGTGCACCATCTGCCATGTTAGTTCTCTCAGGAACTACTGGAGCTTTCCTCTTCTTCCTTTTCAATGCATCTGCAGCAGCCTTTTTGAGATCAACCATTTCTTTCTCCATTGCTTTCATGTGTTTCTCAGCAATCTCTTTTGTTTTGTCTGAGGACGCCAAACCAACAACAAGTTTAGCAAAATCATTGCATAGGTTCCCATAACGCAACATCCTCATATCTTTCCTTGACAGATTCTTAGCTGGATGAACAACTTCTTTTGGCTCAATGGTTGGCACAACTATATCCAGAGGAGGTTTGGACCACCTAGCAAGGATGTAGCAGTATGGTATTCGATGCACCGCACCCAAATGGGACATAAACTTCATTACATGGCAACAAAGAATACCATCCTTCTTGATCTTACAACATTGGCAGTTGTATATTTCATTCTCCAAATCAACATCAACCATGTAACTTCTTCTGCCATAACCATAGACAGCCCCCTGAATTGGAACAATTTCAAAGACGACACCTCCATGATCAAAAGCATTGTAGGAAGTTATCTTACGCAACTCAACCTGAAAACGATTGTAAATCGGCAGAGTGTATGTGTCTAAAATCTGCTGCTCCATAGGGAATTCTGACCAAAGTCATATAGTTTTATCCTCTCGACAAACTCGTGCGAATCTTCAGCTACATCAATCTGCTCCTGTAACTTCATGTATTGTTTGAAGAAGCGAAAAAGGCTATCATGGGGACTAACATACTTCTTAAGAACCGTGTTGAATCCTTCACTTCTTGCTGTAGTCTACAGGAACGGGAAAAAGCGGTGCTGGAAGTAAACTGGAACAAAGTTCTATCTTAGATCATAGATATCAAGAAAATGAGCATTCTCAACAATATCATGCTTGATTAACATCTCGGACCACTTGGTCCCAAAATCCTCTATACTCAAACTGTAATCAATGACTTCATTGAAATTCTTCCTTAATTCTTCTCTTTCTGCTATGAAAGGATCAAGCTTCTCTTGCACTTTCTGCATTATATGCCATCTGCAATTCCTATGCACAGTGTGCACCAACAAAGTAAGGATTGCACTCCTCATAGCACCATCTTGGTCAGTTATGATGTTATTCGGATGCAAGACATCCATTGCATCTAGAAACATCTCAAACAGCCATACAAAATCTGCTATCCTCTCATTTCGGACAAAACCACACCCAAGCTGAATGGATTTCCCATATCTGTTGATACCTATGATCGGCGCACATGACATCTTATACCTGTTTGTCATGTACGTCGTTTCAAAGGAAATGCAATCATTGTACAACTTGTAAGCATCCCGCGCAGCACCATCTACCCAGAATATTCTCTCAACTCGAGACAACTCGTCAAGGTAGAACTTGTAGTAGAAACGCAGATCCTGTTTCTTCAACTCTTCAAAATAATCCAACAACTCAGGTATATCTTGAAATCTGTCTTTTTCGCCACTTTTTGCCATGTAGTTACTCACAGTTTTGCTGTCATATGGTACATTCTGCTTGTTTCCATAAAGCTCAGCCATAATCTGCATAATCCTCCCAGAACTGAGGTTCACCTCATGCAATAAGTCTATAATTTTTCTCTCCTCTTTTGGTATTTTCTTGTGCAATCTCAGATATTTCTTCAAAGCGAACTTCTAGATAACATCATGAGTGTGTTCCTCTACAAATTGCATCACTTGCCATCTAGCACCAGTGCGCTTCACCCTCATCTTCGATTTGCAATTGCATAGCTTGGTGATAGTACGTTTCCTTTGCTTCAATGGCACTTCTTCTTGTTGGAGATATGCCCTAGAGGCAATAATAAATGTAGTTATTATTATATCTTTGTGTTTATGATAAATGTTTGCATTCATGCTATAATAGTATTAACAAGGAAACATTAATACTTGTGTGATTTGTAAACTTAATTTGAAGTCCCTAGTAAAGCCTCTATATAATACTAGCTTGTTGGTTAATAGATGATTGTGGTTTCCCTATCATGAACATTGAGATGTTATTAACAACAAGATCATATCGTTAGGAGAATGATATGGTGGACATACTCCTATAGATAAGCGTAGCATAAAGATCAAGTCATTTCAATAGTTCAATTGCTATATGCTTTCTGATACATAGTTATCTAATTCCTTCGACCATGAGATCATGCATATCACCTTTACCAGATGGATGCTTTGATATCATCAAACACCACACCGTAACAGGGTGGCTATAAAGGTGGCATTGAGTGTTCGGAAGGTATTGGTTGAAACACATGGATCAAGAGTGGGATTTGTCCATCTATATGACGGATAGATATTCTCTGGGCCCTCTCGGTGAAATGTCATCCAATTAGCTTGCAAGCATGTGACTGGGTCACAAGGGATCACATATCACGGGAACGAGAAAAGAGTACTTATCAGTAACGAGGTTGAACTAGGTATGCAGAGATACCGACGATCATAACCTCGGATGAGTAACATATCGTGAGACAAAGGGAAATTGGTATCGTATGTAAGTGGTTCATTCGATCGCAAAGTAATCGTAGAAATATGTGGGAGCCATATGAATTTCCAGATTCCTCTATTGGTTATTGTTCGGAGAAGTGTCTCGATCATGTCCGCATAATTCACGAACCGTAGGGAGACACACTTAAGGATTCGACGTTGTTTGAGTAGTTATGGTATTATGAGAAAGAGACCGAATGTTGTTCGGAGTCTCGGATGGGATCCGGGATATCACGAGGTGATCCGGAATGGTCCGGAGAATAAGATTCATATAAGGAAAGTCCCGTTTCGGAGTTGGGGAATGGTTCCGGTGTTTTCATCGGGAACATTCTAGAAGGTCCCGGAATGTCCGGCACTCCGGAAGGGGGAAGGGTACATGAATGTGTCATTGCATGTTGGAATGATTGCATCATGTACTAAGTGTTCTCGCTGTCCGAAATAAAGGGTTAATTCAAATCCTAATTTGAAAAGTCAAACGGCTAGTTTGAAAAGTCAAACTGCCAGTTTTCGGAAAGAGGAAAAGAGGAGAAGGTTGAAACCGACTTGGGGGAGGAGTCCCTCCTCTCCAAGCCGGCGCACCTCCCAAGGCCGAGTTGGGGAGGGACTCCACTCCCTCCCCTTGGCCGCCGGCCCTCCCACCTATAAGAGGAGGGGCAGGGCCTCCTCCTCTAGACACACAAGTTCCTATCCTCTAATCTCCGGTTTAGAGCCGTTTTGGTTTAGAGCTTCTAATTGCTTTAGCCAGCGGTTTAGAGCCTTCTAATTGGTTTAGAGCCCTCTAATTGGTGTGTCTAATTACTAGACCACTAATAGCCTCTCTCATAAGCTCCACCATACTCGCACCGGCTTAAGGCGAAGCCCTGCGGGATCTCCCCTCTACTTCCGGTACCACGCCGTTGTGCTGCCGGAATCGCGAGGAGAGTGCTACAACCTCCGCTGCCTGCTGGAACAAGGGAGAGGAAGGTCTTCGTCGAGTACCGAACGTGTGACCGACTGCGGGAGCGCTGCCGGAACGTGGCGCTGGAAGGATCGTCTACGCGATCTTGAGATCGGAAAGAGTACGACTACATCACCCACGAGAATCTGCTCTCGTTAAACACTTTGGAATCTTCGAGGGTGAGTTATTCCATCGACTCGTTGCTACAATCTAGTAGATAGATCTTGGCTTGTTTGTTTGTATGCGATAGAAATTTTTTGTTTTCCATGCTACGAAATCCCTACAGTGGTATCAGAGCCGTGTCTATATGTAGATCTGTTGCACGAGTAGAACACAATGGTCATTGTGGGCGTTGATGCTTTTATTGTAGATTGCTTTGCGTGTACTTTGCATCTTGCGGTATGTTGGGATGAAGCGGCCCGGGCTAACCTTACATGACATCGTTCATGAGACTTGCTCCACGCTTGACATGCAACTTGTATTGCATAAGTGGCTTTGCGGGTGCCTGTTTCTCCTAGCATAGTAAAGATCCAATTTACAACGGGTAATCAACAATGCTAGTATCAATGTTGTGGTTCTTGTTCGTAGGTTAGAACGACACTTATGGAAAGCCCCAAACCACGTAAAATATGCAAAGAAAGTAGAAGCGTCTAACTTTGTTTTGCAGGGGTGTGCAGTGATGTGATATGGCCATGATTGTGATTATATTTGATGTATGCAATGTTCCTTATTGTAAGTTGGCAACCGGCAGGAGCCATATGGTTGTATTTAATTTCTGTTGAGACCTGCGTGTCTATTCAAAATAGTTGTAATAGTTGAAGCTGGTGGACGACAACCATGAAGAAGCGTCATTGACCTTGATGCTATGCCGGTGATGATGGAGATCATGTTCGTGCTTGAAGATGGAGATCGGAAGCACAAAGAAGAAAGGCCATATCATATCACATATTATGAATTGCATGTGATGTTAATCCTTTATGCATCTTGTATTGCTTAGTAGACGACGGTAGCATTATAAGATGATCCCTCATGCACATAAATTTCAAGTTCTAAAGTGTTCGCCCTTAGTTAGCACCGTTGCTAAAGCTTGTTGCTTCGAAGCACCACGTGATGATCGGGTGTCTTTGATTCCACGGGTGAATACAACGTAAGCAAGCCAGATTTGCTTATGCGGTAGCTAAGGTTTGATCTTGACGAGCCTAGCATGTACAGACATGGCCTCAGGAACACGGATCGCCGAAAGGTAAAGCATGAATCATATAGCAGATATGACGAACATGTCGATTGTTCGCCATTGAAACTATATCAACTCTCGTGATGATCGGTGTTGATGTAGTGGATTTGGTTCGTGTGATCACTAAAACAATGTGAGGGATGTTGTTTTGAGTGGGAGTTCACCTAGTTTAATTTCATTAATTAATTTGAACTCAATTTGTCATAAACTTAGTCTAAACTATTGCAAATATGTTGTAGATCAATGGCAGCCCCTACCATCAATTTTAATGCGTTCCTAGAGAAAGAAAAGTTGAAAAACAATGGAAGCAACTTCGTGGATTGGTTCCGCAATTTGAGGATTGTCCTCACAGCTGGTAATTTGACCTATGTGCTGGATGCACCGCTAGGTGACCCACCTGCAGCTGATGCTACCGATGAAGTAAAGAATGTTTACCTCGCTCGGAAGAATCAGTACTCCATAGTTCAGTGTGCTATCTTGTATGGTTTAGAATCGGAGCTTCAGAAAAGGTTTGAAGAGTCAGACCCATATGATATTGTCGAGGATCTCAAATTAATTTTTGAGACTCATGCGGCAATTGAAAGTTATGAAGCTTCTGAAAAGTTCTTTAACTGCAAGATGGAAGAAGGAAGCTCCGTCAGTGAGCATGTGCTTAAGATGTCTGGGCACGCAAATAAACTTCAAAGCTTGGGTATAGTGATTCCTAATACTTTGGGGGTTTACCGCATCCTCCAATCACTACCACCAAGTTACAAGAACTTTGTGATGAACTACAACATGCAGAACATGAACAAAGAGTTGCCAGAACTATTTGCTATGTTAAAATCTGCAGAAGTGGACATCAAGAAAGAGCACCAAGTGTTGATGGTCAATAAGACCACCAAGTTCAAGAAAGGCAAGTCTAAGCAGAAGGGACACTTCAAGAAGGGTGGTAAGAAAGTTACCATACCGATGAAGAAGACCAAGGCTGGACCCAAGCCTGATACTGAGTGCTTTTACTGCAAGGGAGAAGGTCACTGGAAGCGGAATTGCCCAAAGTACTTGGCGGATTTGAAGAACGGCAACATCAAGAAGAAAGGTATATCTGATATACATGTTATTGATGTGTATTTCACTAGTATTCGTAGTAGTGCCTGGGTATTTGATACTGGTTCGGTTGCTCATATTTGTAACTCGAAACAGGAGCTGCAGAATAAACGAAAGCTAGCGAAGAACGAGGTGACGATGCGCGTGGGAAACGGATCAAAGGTTGATGTGATCGCGGTCGGCACGCTACCTCTTCATCTACCATCGGGATTAGTTTTATACTTAAATAATTGTTATTTGGTGCCTGCGTTGAGCATGAACATTATATCGGGATCTTGTTTATTGCGAGACGGTTACTTGTTTAAATCCGAGAATAATGGTTGTTCGATTTATATGAGTAATATGTTTTATGCACATGCACCTTTGATAGATGGTCTATTCTTATTGAATCTCGATAGTGGAAATACACATATCAACAACATTGAGGCTAAACGATTGAAATCAAGCGATAACTCGACCTATATGTGGCACTGTCGTCTTGGTCACATCGGAGTGAAACGTATGAAGAAACTCCATTCCGATGGACTTCTTGAATCACTTGATTTTGAATCACTTGAAAGATGCGAAGCATGTCTGATGGGTAAAATGACTAAGACTCCATTTTCTGGTATGATGGAGCGAGCTACGGACTTATTGGAAATCATACATACCGATGTGTGTGGTCCAATGAGTGTAGCATCGCGCAGTGGTTATCGTTATGTTCTTACCTTCACAGATGACTTGAGTAGATATGGGTGTATCTATTTCATGAAACATAAGTCCGAAACTTTCGAGAAGTTTAAGGAGTTTCAAAGTGAGGTAGAGAATCAACATAACAAGAAGATTAAATTTCTACGTTCTGATCGTGGAGGTGAATATCTAAGTTACGAGTTTGGCGAGCATTTGAAGAAATGCGGAATACTTTCGCAGTTGACACCGCCGGGAACACCACAGCGTAATGGTGTGTCTGAACGTCGTAATCGAACTCTCTTAGATATGGTTCGTTCTATGATGTCACTTACAAATTTACCGCTATCATTTTGGGGTTATGCATTAGAAACAGCCGCATTCACTTTAAATAGGGCACCGTCTAAATCCGTTGAAACGACACCGTATGAATTATGGTTTGGGAAGAAACCTAAATTGTCGTTCCTTAAAGTTTGGGGATGCGAAGCCTATGTAAAGAAGTTACAGCCGGACAAGCTTGAACCCAAAGCGGAGAAATGCGTCTTCATAGGATACCCGAAGGAAACTATTGGGTATACCTTCTATCATAGATCCGAAGGCAAAATCTTCGTTGCCAAGAATGGATCCTTTCTAGAGAAGGAATTTCTCTCGAAAGAAGTGACTGGAAGGAAAGTAGAACTCGACGAGGTTGTCGAACCTTCTCTCGAAATTGCGAGTAGCGCAGCGCCGGAAGAAGTTCCTGTGATGCCTGCACAAATTAGAGAGGAAGCTAATGATGATGATCATGAAACTTCGGTCGAAGTTGCTACAGAGCCTCGGAGGTCAACGAGAACTCGTACCACTCCAGATTGGTATGATTCCGTTATGAATGTCATGTTGGTGGACAACACCGATGACCCCGAGACATATGAGGAAGCGATGATGAGCCCAGATTCCAATAAATGGCAAGAAGCCATGAAATCCGAGATTGGATCCATGTACGAAAATCAAGTATGGACTTTGATGGACTTACCGGATGGCCGAAAGGCGGTCGAGAACAAATGGATTTTCAAGAAGAAAACAGATGCTGATGGTAATGTTACTGTCTATAAAGCTCGACTTGTCGCAAAAGGGTTTCGACAAATTCAAGGAGTTGACTACGATGAGACTTTCTCACCGGTAGCGAAGCTAAAGTCTGTGAGGATTATGTTAGCAATCGCTGCATATTATGATTATGAGATATGGCAGATGGATGTCAAAACAGCATTCCTCAATGGAGACATTGATGAAGAGTTGTATATGATGCAACCCAAAGGTTTTGTCAATCCTAAAGATGCTAACAAGGTATGCAAACTTCAACGGTCCATCTATGGATTGAAGCAAGCATCCCGAAGTTGGAATCAACGTTTTGATAAAGTAATCAAAAGTTTTGGTTTTATACAAACTTATGGAGAAGCTTGTATTTACAAGAAAGTGAGTGGGAGCTCTGTAGCATTCTTAATACGGTATGTGGATGACATATTGTTGATTGGGAATGATGTAGACCTTCTTAATAGTGTCAAAGAATATTTGAATAATAGTTTTTCAATGAAGGATCTTGGCGAAGCAGCTTACATATTAGGCATAAAGATTTATAGAGATAGATCGAAACGCCAAATATCATTGTCACAGAGTACATATTTGGACAAAGTTCTAAAGAAGTTTGGAATGGAAGAAAGCAAGAAAGGGTTCTTGCCCATGTTGCCCAATACGACCTTGAGTAAAACTCAAAGTCCGACATCGGCAGAAGATAGAGAAAGGATGAGTAAGACTCCCTATGCCTCAGCCATAGGATCTCTAATGTATGCCATGCTATGTACTAGACCCGACATTGCATATGCTGTTAGTTTAACTAGCAGATATCAAAGTGATCCAGGAGTGGATCATTGGACAGCGGTCAAAAACATCCTTAAGTACTTGAGAAGAACTAAGGATATGGTTCTTTCTTATGGAGGTGATGAACAGCTCGTTGTTAATGGTTACACCGATGCTAGTTGGAACACCGATCCGGATGATTCTAAATCACAATCTGGATATGTATTTATTTTGAATGGTGCAGCAGTTAGCTGGAGGAGTGCAAAGCAAAGCGTTGTGGCGAGATCTTCAACTGAATCGGAATACATGGCTGCTTCGGAGGCTTCACAAGAAGCGATATGGATGAAAGAGTTCATTACAGAGCTGGGTGTGGTTCCTAGTGCGCTGGACCCAATGTCTATCTACTGTGATAACATGGGCGCCATAGCCAATGCGCAAGAACCAAGGTCACACAAGAAGCTGAAGCACATCAAGCTACGTTTTCATGCTATTCGAGAACATATCCAGGATGGGGATATAAAGATTTGCAAAGTACACACAGATCTGAATGTGGCGGATCCGTTGACTAAACCTCTCCCGAGGGCAAAACATGACCAACACCAAACTGCCATGGGTGTTCGGTATATTACCATGTAATCTAGATTAGATGACTCTAGTGCAAGTGGGAGACTGTTGGAGATATGCCCTAGAGGCAATAATAAATGTAGTTATTATTATATCTTTGTGTTTATGATAAATGTTTGCATTCATGCTATAATAGTATTAACAAGGAAACATTAATACTTGTGTGATTTGTAAACTTAATTTGAAGTCCCTAGTAAAGCCTCTATATAATACTAGCTTGTTGGTTAATAGATGATTGTGGTTTCCCTATCATGAACATTGAGATGTTATTAACAACAAGATCATATCGTTAGGAGAATGATATGGTGGACATACTCCTATAGATAAGCGTAGCATAAAGATCAAGTCATTTCAATAGTTCAATTGCTATATGCTTTCTGATACATAGTTATCTAATTCCTTCGACCATGAGATCATGCATATCACCTTTACCAGATGGATGCTTTGATATCATCAAACACCACACCGTAACAGGGTGGCTATAAAGGTGGCATTGAGTGTTCGGAAGGTATTGGTTGAAACACATGGATCAAGAGTGGGATTTGTCCATCCATATGACGGATAGATATTCTCTGGGCCCTCTCGGTGAAATGTCATCCAATTAGCTTGCAAGCATGTGACTGGGTCACAAGGGATCACATATCACGGGAACGAGAAAAGAGTACTTATCAGTAACGAGGTTGAACTAGGTATGCAGAGATACCGACGATCATAACCTCGGATGAGTAACATATCGTGAGACAAAGGGAAATTGGTATCGTATGTAAGTGGTTCATTCGATCGCAAAGTAATCGTAGAAATATGTGGGAGCCATATGAATTTCCAGATTCCTCTATTGGTTATTGTTCGGAGAAGTGTCTCGATCATGTCCGCATAATTCACGAACCGTAGGGAGACACACTTAAGGATTCGACGTTGTTTGAGTAGTTATGGTATTATGAGAAAGAGACCGAATGTTGTTCGGAGTCTCGGATGGGATCCGGGATATCACGAGGTGATCCGGAATGGTCCGGAGAATAAGATTCATATAAGGAAAGTCCCGTTTCGGAGTTGGGGAATGGTTCCGGTGTTTTCATCGGGAACATTCTAGAAGGTCCCGGAATGTCCGGCACTCCGGAAGGGGGAAGGGTACATGAATGTGTCATTGCATGTTGGAATGATTGCATCATGTACTAAGTGTTCTCGCTGTCCGAAATAAAGGGTTAATTCAAATCCTAATTTGAAAAGTCAAACGACTAGTTTGAAAAGTCAAACTGCCAGTTTTCGGAAAGAGGAAAAGAGGAGAAGGTTGAAACCGACTTGGGGGAGGAGTCCCTCCTCTCCAAGCCGGCGCACCTCCCAAGGCCGAGTTGGGGAGGGACTCCACTCCCTCCCCTTGGCCGCCGGCCCTCCCACCTATAAGAGGAGGGGCAGGGCCTCCTCCTCTAGACACACAAGTTCCTATCCTCTAATCTCCGGTTTAGAGCCGTTTTGGTTTAGAGCTTCTAATTGCTTTAGCCAGCGGTTTAGAGCCTTCTAATTGGTTTAGAGCCCTCTAATTGGTGTGTCTAATTACTAGACCACTAATAGCCTCTCTCATAAGCTCCACCATACTCGCACCGGCTTAAGGCGAAGCCCTGCGGGATCTCCCCTCTACTTCCGGTACCACGCCGTTGTGCTGCCGGAATCGCGAGGAGAGTGCTACAACCTCCGCTGCCTGCTGGAACAAGGGAGAGGAAGGTCTTCGTCGAGTACCGAACGTGTGACCGACTGCGGGAGCGCTGCCGGAACGTGGCGCTGGAAGGATCGTCTACGCGATCTTGAGATCGGAAAGAGTACGACTACATCACCCACGAGAATCTGCTCTCGTTAAACACTTTGGAATCTTCGAGGGTGAGTTATTCCATCGACTCGTTGCTACAATCTAGTAGATAGATCTTGGCTTGTTTGTTTGTATGCGATAGAAAATTTTTGTTTTCCATGCTACGAAATCCCTACACTTCTCCCTCTGCATTTTTCCATGATTTGTTGCACACAAAAACACTCTTGTCCTTCTCACCATCTTTTGGAGATTTCCTTGATGACTCTATCTTCACTGAGAATCCAACATGTTTAGCGTATCTGTTGTAATGAACCAATGCTTCATCAAGCGACGCAAACAACATCCCGATAAATGGAGTTTTTGGAACAAAACCCTCTGGAGTAGATTGAACCTCATCCTCACTGCCACTTTCCTCACTAGAAAGCGTCACCCCTGTTTGTGCACGAGAAGTAACATTAGTCCCCAGTTGCACATCTGGCACATCTGTATCAGCAGCGGATGTTCCAGCATTAGCCCGAGCATCACGTGGAGCCGATGTCCTAGCCCCATCAGCCTGGACATCAGGTTCTTCGTCTGAATTTAGTGGCTGGTTTAGATCAAACCCTCCAAACCACCACTCGAAACCTCTTGTCATTTTTTGTTTTACATTCACTCCTAAAATTTACAGAACACATTATCAGCGAAGTACATTACAGAACAACAAAGTTATTCCGAACATAAAGCAAACAAAAATATTATTTCTTTACTTCACAGTTAATTCACAACAACACAGTCATTTTTACTAACTTTTTTCTACCTGTAACTGCAGATTCATGTTACATCACAACAAATGGAAAAAGGTGGGACCTTTTTTATGCCTGAGTATATGTTCTATCATACTGAAGAGAGGAAGAATGATAATGTGCCCAAAGGATATGAACATCACTTCTGTTTTTGTGTTCTAGGATGTTCAGTACATGCTACCACTACTTCTGTTTTGTGTTCCAGGATGTTACTGTTATCACTGTTTTATTATATCTGCTAGGATGTTATCATTGCTTTTCTGCTAGGATGTTATCACTGCTTTCCTGCTACCTACTTTTGTTTTGCACCGATACAATGTTACAAATTGGTAGGATATTATCACAGATGGTTACATGGCAGGATGTTATCCTGTGTTGCTCATGAAAGGACCAACAAATTGGTAGGATGTTATCACAGATAACATGATGGTTACATGGTAGGATGTGGTTAATGCATGTTCCAAGGCAGGATGTTATCACGGATGGTTACATGGTAGGATATTATCTGCTAGATTTTTTTCTGTGTTGCTCACGAAAGGATGTAATCTTTACAGGATGTTAGAGCAATCACATGGACATCATACGAGGATGGGGAAGAGGGATTGGGGTATTAGTAGAAAAGGAGGAGAGGAATCGCAGGATGTTAGAGCACGTACCTCAGCAGGGTATCCTCGGTGTAATTTTTTGACGATGTTACTTGAGCAGGTGCTTGTGTCCTGGATCGAGCTCCGAGGTAAGCTGGGGAAGATGTTAAGCTAGGGAATAAGCTGGGGATCGAGCTCCAGGTGTAAGCTGGGGAAGAAGAATAGGTGTAAGTTTACACCTGGCGATATTGAAGGAGGAAGATGGAGAGCTCCATGGAGCCTGGGGAACAAGATCCAGATGTAAGCTGGTTTGAAGGAGGCGGAAGCGGAGGCGGAGGAAATATCTGGTAGTAGCGTCAATTCCACGCGGGGGGCGTGCGCGAGTTTCCCGATGTTTTGTTTTCGGGGAAGTAACGATGGCATACGGAACTGACCTCGCGTTAAGACATATCTAGGTCGACCTCGGTGTAGCCACTCCCTTTAAAAAAGGCAAAGGCTACCACTACCAAAAATAAGATCGATTGTTGCTAAAAAAATATCGATTGCATCTTAAACTAGCTAGCGACTACCTAAGGGCACAATTCTCGGATACAAATAAGATTCAAAATGTAATTTGTACGATTTTAGTTAACCTCGCATGTTGAAAATGCGAATGGATTTAGAGAGTATGACCTAATTGATCTGACGCACCGTGATTCTAGAGGCACAATTCTCGCAAGAAGAGAGACCGTCTAACCATTCTACCGCCAAATCATCAAACTTTAACAATACAAAATTTTGAAATGATAAGCCACAAGAATAAACAGTCACGTGCACAGCCGCATGATAAACACTGATCCCTAAGAAATACCCATAATTAAACAAAGAAAATACATCTTTATTCTAAACCATACCATATTAACCACCAAGACATTGTCACAAAAACACACTAACTAAACATACATAAACTATGGTCTAGAGATTGATTAGTGCTTCCCTCAACTCCCGGAGCCTTGACCAATTCTTGGAAGTTAGTCGAAACAAAGGATATTGAAACAAGTTCTTTTCGGAGGAAAGGGAAAGCCTACATACAGATTTCCACTCCATGCTAATCTCATAGTCAAAGAAGTGGTCAGCTCCTTTCTGTATGACTCATGTGGCCCGTATATTTTATTCTTACAAGAGAAGGCATAGAACTTCCGCAAAAAGATAAGAAGAATAACATCTCGACAAAATCCAATGATAATACAAACTCATGAATACCTATATTTTTGTCCATATATCCACATACCCAAAGCAATGAGTATTCTTATAGGAAATTGCTAAAATTATCCTCCGTCAACTTTCATGATCAATAAGTACTCACATTTATCAATTACATAATCAAGGCACAATACGATACAACAAGTGAGATGTACCAGCCTATACATATATATCATTTATTACTGCAATTAAACACAAAATTATTAATGTATCATCATATTTTAGTTATCCATATCGGAAATAAAGACAGTTTTACAATAAAAATTACAGATAAAGTACAACATGGTACATGAGGAGACATGCTAGAAGTTCTCATATAATCAAATACAAATAAATATATCCGTAAATATGTGTAAGCAGGATTAAACAAACATCTTATCATAATTCATTGTTTTAATAAATTACAGTCAACAACAAAACCAATTCAATAGATAATCATAATTATTGTACCTGAAACAGATATATGTTCCTAGAGTGAATCAGGTTTAACAATAAGTATTATATACTCCTCAAGCCTATCAAGTTATTAGTAGTTAGTAATAAATAGTCTAAACTGTTTGCAAGACAAACATACCATAGTTTACATAAATATCATATATAAACATCATCCAATGATTTTATAGTCAGAAAGATTTAAGATATAAAAGCATTCAATAAGCTCAAAAATTCTGCAATCCCTTATTATCTCTATGTGTGTTCAATTACATATATATCTATATACCTATATATGCAAGGAAAAGTGTATGTGCCACCTTACCTTATGTAGATGATATAATCAAGACGTGCATTTCTCTATCTAACCTTTCAATGTAGTAAGATTTATAACTGTATTTAATCTCTAGGACACAATCAACCTTAACCTATTGGCAGAATTGGGATAAGAAAAATATATTGGTATTGAGTTAAATATGTGCATGGATGTGGAGAACGCTTATTAAGCATGTGAAAACATTTTAGTGATAATATGTTCTCTAGAATACAATGTATTGTTACTTAAAAAAAATACAACATATTGATACAATTTTTATACAAAATTATTTCAAAGTAGTGGAATATTTTAATTCTTCGGATTATCTAGGTATCAAGATTATTTACTCCTCGGTATTATAAAAATTAGAGAGCATTTGTATAAATAACAGTCAATTGGAAGTAAATTTGTTTTCAATATAACCTTTTGAAAATTATTTATATATATTGAGTTCTTATGACTTTCCTATGATGTACGTGATTAAATAAACTATTATCTAATTTCAAATATTACAAGAAATTTTATGTGGTTTCTTATATCCTTCAAATTTATTAGGATATTACAATTTGTAATCATGTAAAAAACTGTGGTTGATTAAAATGCTAGAACTATTTCGTACATGATATGCATTCATCTTACATGACAAGACAAATACAATAGAGAGGATAGTATGGCTAAAAATAGTTAAACTTATTACTTCATCCACTATAAAATAAAACATACAATATTTTTATTGGTATGCAAAATATTTATTGGAACCTTAAAAATGAATTCATGTCAATTCGTTTGAGATGAAAAATATTTCCTTATTTTCATAATAACATAAATTTTGGTCCAGTTGTATATTTTGGACTAGCTATTTCTAAGACGTCATGTATTTCAAACTAACATGAGAACATCATGTATTTTGCGGCAAATGAAGGGATGAGATATAAAAAAATCCAACAAAAATATATTTCAAATTCTTAATGTTTAGTCGACCTATATATTAATGACGATAAACTATTTTTATGAAAAATAAGGGATATATATTAATGAGGAAATACTCTTTTATGAAAAAAAGATGGGAAGACAAATTATTAACCTTCTCTTTAAAGGGAAATGGTGGGGGAAACCCTCACATAAAGTTTGATTTTTTAAATAATAAGAACCCAATTTTGTATCCCAAAGGACTTGAACCTGGGCAGCTAGGCCGTATATCCACTCTCACTTCTTGACAAATTATTAACCTTATTAACAAAAATATATTTTCTATTCACTCCAAATGTTGTAAACATCCTGTAATCATTGCTCAAGTAAACTCTAATTATTTAAGAATGTGAATGTTAGCCTTGTATACTAATCCAAGATGACATAAAAACTATAGGTAATCTCATGATTTAAACTCAAATTGTATATATCCATTTAATCTCATGCAAAAATTTCAAATATGTCCATTTTCGGTAGTGTGTTGAAATATCCTAATAGTCTTTCACCCAGAAACTAAATACGATTAAAGACCTCTTCTACAAATGTGATATCTATTTACTTTATATATAAAAAATGGTGGTTGCATAATGTATTACTTTCAATCATATGATATATATTTGCGAAGGTATTTTAATTTGACACACTAAAGATGATACTACTCTTAAATGAATCATAAATAAAGGTGGTGCCCTAGCATTTGCGAGGGCCACCTTGCTAGTTATGTTAAACAATTAACATTACCATTCGTTAAAGCATAATTCAACCATAATAAGTAGTTTTTCTTTTTTTGCGGGTAATTAGTAGTTGATTTTCACCGATAATAAGTAGTTTTCCATGGCAACTAAAGATTTTTTAGATGTTGTCATCGCTCGAGAAAAACATGGAGAAGATTTTCTCAAAGTATATTTTGAAGAAAACAGGGCTCCCAAAATGATCTCGTGAAACACAACGATACCATCATGAATGTTGCGTCCTTTGATAAAAGCCGTTTAGTTTAAGTGAACCGCTTCATGGGCAATCGGTGGAAGCTTGGAAGCAAAGGCTTTTGGCCGCCAGTTTGAAGATCGTGTTGGTAAATGGTAAGGATAATCCGGTGAAACTACCTAGCCTGATCTGCCCCAGGGATCGTTGGTAACAAGGTAAGCACCCTAAAGTTTACACGACTAGTGTTGATGAGGCCTGCTGGACGGAATCTATGAGATCAGAGACTTGTGGATGGTAACCATGAACCCGTTAGGTTTGAGGGCGATATCGGCTTTTGTCTTTGAGAGCATCCTCGAGCTTGGTCGTGGAGAGAGGCATTGTGAGGGCCTCGCTATCCTCAGTGGACGTCCTCCCCAACTATCACATGTCGAAGGAGAGAGAGACCTCACCTTTGTTCGTAGAATCTAGAAAATCTCCGTAGAAAGCATAGATGTGTTGGTGGGGCTCATCGTGTTCTAAGAATGAAAGCCTCCATGGATGTTAAACCCATTGATTTTTAGTTAACTTCTTGAGCGAGAAGCCGAGATCCTTCGCCGACATCGAAGACTAAGAGGCGGGGATCAGATCATAGTCGGGTCACCGTCCGAAGGAGGCATAGGGGAAACTTCAACTCAAACGAACTAAAGCCGAACACCCTATCTAGCACACACATTTGATTGGGTCAAGCTGTGTGTTCATCCACTTGAACCTAGCCCCACCATGACATATCTCCCACACACTTGTATCATGGTGTACTAAGTCACTAGTGACGTGCCGTTGTATCATGGTGTAAGTCATTACTGATGGGCCACTTTACTGACCGCGCCGGTTGGTGACAAAAAAACATTTGTAACGTGAGGCACTGCTGACGGGTAGCTTGGGGCCACTGGCATGCTAGTCCGTACTCAAATGAGTATTTTATACTAACAAATCTGAACTCTAGGCAAAACGAAAGTTGACCCCTGGATCGACGGTATTTTTAATTTGAACTGAATTTGTACATGTCGGCATCACCGTTTTTGGCCAAAACCCAAAATTTAGGGAGGTCGGCGCAAAGATATTTGGTGCATGGTGCCTTGGGCTGGGTGTCGTACTAGCTCGGCGCCAAATAGTCTAGGCTGACGGTTCTTTGGCACTCGAAAATGGTGGCGCCTACCTTCATGACTTGGCCTCCAATTAAATTGGCGCCAATCTCAGGGATGAGACTCCGAAATAGATTTGCCCAACTGTTAGATGTGGCATTAGTTTTGCTAGAGATCAAATTTGTCCAGAAACAAATACAGTACTCATACAAGGACGGGATGAATTGTCAGTTTAACATCGAGGCTACTATTTTGCCTTCGCACGCATATTTCAAAATATGCCTAATCAACTTGGACGGAGTCGATACCATGTGTTCCCATGTTCTCTGTTAGAATTTGAGGCACATTTGATGTTGGGCTTTTGACCCATAACAAATACAAATTCTGAAATTCTTTTTGGCCATTATTATAACAGCTCATGTGTGTGTTAGTGATGCCAAAGTTTAATCTCACATTGCTAGTGGAAGGAGAGTTGAACCACCTTATATAGTAAAGTGTTGCACCACTCACTAAGGTGTGAGAAGAAGAGAAGCCCTCGCACACTCCTCCTCTGACGCTGCCCGCCTCACCACGCCTTGCCACGACGCGCCGCAGGTTGCGGGTTGTGGGCTGTTGAACCCTAGCCGTCACCAGCAATTAGATTGCATCTGCCTACCTGCGCATCGCCGTTCCACCTCTCTGTGCTGCCATCTGCTACTCCATCCCGCCGGCTGCGTGCACGACTGTCTGGAAGAGAAGGCCTCCGGAACCCCATCTCTCTGATCCTGCACCGGGACCGGGAGAGAGGCGATAAGGTTTTTGGGGAGCGTCTAGGCGCGACTGCTCAAGCTCTTCTTCGTCCGGCTTCATCGACTCCATCGCCATGTCTGACGACGCTTCCAAGCAGGCTGTTGCTGCTACCTCCGGTGGCGGATCCACTTCTGTTGCGCCGTTGGTTATACCATCGACGAACTCGTACGTGTTCTTTGCCCTCCTGTTATTTCCTATGATGATTACTAGTATTGCAGTATGCGTAGATGTGCTAGGTTTTCACTTGCCTATATGGTGCATGTCTACTATGCGTATGCTAGTTAGTCTTGAAAATTATTCTGTCATGATTTACACTTGGATTAAATTAATGCGAAAACTGCTAATTATTTCAACAATCTCTATGTATTTATTTTGTTATTAAGAACTAGCATAGTGGCTCCTCGCAAATGCGACGGCACCGCTTTTAGTTCACCAAAAGTTTTAGTTACTTAATTTGTGTGATTTGAAGATTTCTCTTTCTTCCATTTAATTTTTCATCATTTAATAAACATTATTTAGACATGGATGCTACCTTGAAGTGTAGAGTTGGCATTTAATTTCTCTATTATTATATTGTAGATAAATGATAAAAAGGGAGCTATGAAACAATTATTATGTACTATAAGCTGGTATAGAGGAAAAGGAAGAAAAAGATCTACAATAAAATAATATCTATCCATTGATCTGGTGGACCCTCATATAAATATGATGATATTACTCAATTTTATCTATATCTTACAATTTTAGAAGTTATTTAAAGGAAAAAGTATCACACTACTGAATCAGCATATCTATTAAAAAATATTTGCTCCACATTAAAATTAAAAATAATTTCTCTCACTCCTAGTGAATCTCTCCTTCTTCTGGTTCACAATTATCCATTCCCAATACTCACACCGTTCCATTACAGACCTTCCTTTTTCCCGACTGCAATACAAATCAGCTTAATGTGACCACATACCAGAATCAAATCGCCCTCGTTCTCGCTGGTCTCCTTGTCCCACAACAGGGGTGTGAGCTGCGGGCTTGTGTGAGTTGCGGGCTTGCGGCTGTTGGAGGACATGCGCTTAGTCAGAGTTGTTAGGAAAGTTCTAGAACTAAATTATTATGCAGTTCCAGAACGAAGCTAACTTTATTGTTTCTACTCCGTATGAGATTTCAGGAAAGTTTATCCTGCTTCCACTTAAAAAACAATTTATAGTAATATTTCAAATCTTAGATATGAAAACGATATGTACCTGTCTTTTTTGTGTAACACCGTGGGCTGATAACTTTCAACTCCATAGACACTTGTGTTGGATCTTTCTCCATACTATTAGATCACCGTGGTTATCTCAAGCTATTTTCTCAGGAAAATAAGATCATGAGTTATCCTCGACATGTCCCGCTAATTATTTGAAAGGAGTACAATATGCAGTATATGTGCAATATATTACGTCATATTAGGATTCATACATATGAAAGATTTTCTTATCACTTAGTAATCAATGTTTCAGATCGATATAGTGACCGTACTTAATGTAAGCTAGAAAAGATTATCGGATATTCACAAAATTTTACTCTAGCTCCTCAGGGAGCATATGCTCCCTTTAACGAAAAAATGTTTGAACTTGTCAAGCAATTAAAAAAAATATGCGTAGATCTTCATATTCAATATGTGCATGTAAACCTTTGTGAAAACTTACATTTTTGTCTCACATGTAAAAAGAAAAAAATGTCTCATGAAATTACTTTTAATAGCACCAAACATTGTCTTTTTCACACTATCCAAAACAAAAATCGGGTTTCCGTGAAATGACTCAATTAGCATATAGAATGTGAAGATGAATGTGCGGATTTTTTCTGGTTTTTTTTAACATGTCAGAATTCTTCTAGAATCCATTTTAAATGAAAGGGCACATGCTCTTGGGTGCCAAAACTCGATTCTCACGCATTAATCATTTTCTTGTAAAATGTTGGAACTTGTGAATTAAAATCTTTACAACAATATTGAAATTTACTATTTTTGTTTAGGATAAGAAGAACATGCAAACGTGATAAAAATAAATAACCATTTTTCAAATATTTGTTTGTACATATTGTTTTTTGTGCCAGAAGTAGCAGTGTACCTGTTTGCCTGGAAAAGTTGGGCCCATCTACGGACTTGATGCACATATAAAATGTAAAGATGAATGTGTAGAATATTTTCCAGATTTTTTTAACATTTTGAAAAATGTGTTTAAAATCCCTTTTAAATGACTCCCGGATATTCATAATTTTCTTTCGGGAAATTTACTCTCAAACCGGTCGGACAGTTTGCAAAACCTAACAGGAAGTGTAAACGCATCGTGTTAGCTAGAAATAGAATCATTTCGAAAATTCAAAATATTTTGTAGAACAAACCGTCTGTCCAATTTAAAATCTGTTTTCACCGTTGGACTAGTCACGACGAGATCTTAAAAACTAGATCCCATGTTGATATGTTTTTTAATATAAAAAAATCGGACCAAAAAGTTATCGACCCCAACATGTGAGTTATCCATTCCATAATATGTAAGTTATCCACCCAGTAACACATAAGTTACCCACCATATAAACGTGTTGGATAGAGATGTTTTCGCATACATGCTGAGCAAGTTTAATTGGAACGCAGTAGGCTAGTTATTTGGGTACCGAGGCTTCATTCAAGCGTCGACGAGCTATAAGGTCTTGGTAACCTAAAACTCTTCGAAGCTTCGTCATCCGTACGCCGCAGTAGCGATAATGGACGACGAAGTTGAGCCACTAGAATACTGGTTGCGCGTCACGTTGTTTATTATGACTTAGTATGGTGGGTGGTTGAGCATAAGACCCTATAGATTTATATTGTATATAAAAGAAGCTTAAATTTAGTTTCTTTAGAAAAAATATGTTTGATGTCTGACGCGGTAGCCTTTCGAGGTTGAGTAGTTTGTACGCGGCGAGAGCGGCAATGAGCGACGAGATCGAGCCGTTAGAATAATTTTTTATATTCTATCTGTGGTTAATTTTTTAGTGGTGGATAACTTACATGTTATTGGGTGGATAACTTACACGATGAAGCATGGATAACTCTCGTGTTACTGATGCATAACTTGTGGGTAAATACAAAAGTTACCTATCCCTAACACGTGATTTATGGATAATTTTATAATGATGGATAACTTACATGTTATTGGGTGGGTAACTTACATGCTGAAGTCCGGATAACTCGTATAGATAACTTTTGGTCAAAAAAAGTTATTGGAACATACCAACATGAGATCTAGATTCAAAAATGTCGTCGCGACTAGCCTAACGGTGAAAACAGATCTTAATTCGTACAAACGGTTTGATCTAGAAAACATTTTAAATTTTCATATTTGAATTGAGCTGGCTAATTATAAATCTTGTCGTTTAGTCTTAGAAAGGTACCATGCATGCAATTGCTGACAAATTCCTATCCGATCGCCCGCCAGATTTCTATATTTTTAGACCGGTCGTTACGTAGTACAGTCCTTTTCTTTTTTAAGTTGGTACTTGTTAAACAAAAAAGGAATTTCATGTATAACATGTAGAAGTTTGCTCGTATATATTCTATCATCTGTTTCCATATTTTCTTTTTATTTTGCAAATATCTATTTCTTGTGAGTTAATAATATAGTACATTATCATGTTTTCTCTTAGGCTATACAATTTTGCATGCATGTTTATGTCGACCATTTTGCATGTACTCTTCGTTTGAAAATATAAGATGTTTTAGGTTTGTGAAGCTAATGTATCTAGACATCTTTTAGTGTATAGATTCACTTGAACCTAGACGCTAAAAAATGTCTAGATACATTTATTTCACAAATCTAAAACATCTCATATTCTCAAATGGAGATAGTAGTAATTTTTTTATCAAGCTGGACATGAACTGTTTGTCCAATAGAGCAAACGAAATTTATTGGCACATAGCCATATTACTCAGAAACTCTCTGCCAACTGTTTTTTCTTGTACCTAGATGTAGACAATCAATCTATGGCTACTTTGTTTCGTAAAAAAAAACTATGGCTACCCATTAAATACGCAGCTACTTTGATTGACTTTAGGAGTATATGATTTGAGATACCACCCGTTAGTTCCAAACCTAACCGTCCCAGCCGGCCGCTAGCCAACTCAAATTTGACGTGACTACTAACTTGAAATTGTACGGACACAGTTGAGGTAGGCCCAGCTAATCATCGCTTTAAATTTTTTTTTAGGTGACTACCAACTTGAAATTGGTACGGACACGCTTGAGACATATATAGTCAAAACGTTTTACGAAATTAACATAATCATGGCCGCAAATAGTAAATCCAACGGTTAAAATAATTCTAATAACGTAGATCAATCTAATGTTTTGGAAAAACATTTTTATATTGCTTTTAGTATATAATAGATCCTGCAAATCAAGGCACTTTATGATGGAGAGGACATGTTTGCACGTGGTATAATAATCTCCAAAAAGCCCATTGTTTTTTGTTTATAGGCGGAAGTCGAGCTAGCTACTCTCCTCTCTCACAGAATGTTCTCCCACTGTAACGCTAGTTTGAAAATGTTTTAGTTATTCAATCAATATTCATCAATTGATTTTATATGCACGAGATTTTTGCCTCCAGAGTTCTAGTGATCCTATTATTTAAAAAACGGAAATTATATTTATGAGTTTCAAAAAAATTCTGGAAGTAGCCAATGATCTAACCCAAAAATCTATGGAAAATCAATTCTAAATACTCCCCCTGTCCTGAAAATGATATTGCAAAATTAGTTTAAATATGAATAATATATATATACAAAATAATATCTAAATACATTCGTATTTTTAGATAAATATATGACATTCTTTTTAGAACAAAATTAGTACTTTATATTTTGAGCTACACAAAAATAGAAAAAGTACAGGTTTGAGTATGCATATTTTCAAATCTTCAAATTTTATCATATTTACTATTTTTGTGTAGCACACAATACATAGAATTTCGTATTTTGCATGCACAAACCTGTACTATTTTTGTGTAGCACACAATACAGGATAAATCGTTGTCAATGTCTATTTTTTAGATTTCTAGAAACATATAAATATAGTTTTTAAGATTTGAATATTTGTTTTTGCATTTTATATGCATTTCCCAAATCCCAAGTGCTTTACACCAATTACTGTCATCTGAACCGTTTTGGTACTCCTATCTATCTTGAAAAGGATGTTACCGAGCCCCAAAGAAAAAGATGTTCCTTCAAGGATGTTAGAGATACTCTCTCCGTTCTGAAAAGCATCTCGTGGATTTGTCTAAATTTGAATATATCTAAACAATGTTTAGTACATAGATTAATACAAATTTAGACACATTTTTGCCATTCTGTAAATTTTTAGGATGAAGGGCTAATCTACTTCCTCTGTATCAAAAGATGTAAAAAAATTGTCAAAATTTAGATGTATCTAGACTATAAATAATCTAGATACAACTAAATTTAAATAAACTTGTGACACTTATTTTGTGATGGAGTTAGTAGATATATTCTTTGGTATGAGGGAATATACGTCACGTCTCATCGAACATATTCTTCTAGGGGTTTTGCTTGGCTGCATATAATTTATTCGTGGACAACATTGTTTAGTTTTTACAGCCCAGGCCAGGGCAAGTGGCCGCAAAAGCGCGCGTGCATGATTAGAGCATCTCCAGCATTGGCACTGCGCTAGAAAACCATTGGTATGCAGCTCGTCGGAGTCTATTTTGCGCGTTCCAGCAAAAAATTAGTGCATGCGGCGTTTTGCGCTATCCAAAGCAGTATATTGGGGTGTGCAATACAGAGCGTGCTATTGCTTAGGCTCGTGCGCGAACAAAACGGCCACTGAAACTTCACTCGCGCGACGGACCTATCATCCGCCACGGAAACTTCCGTCGACGGCTCTCCTGGCCCTCCGTCCTGGCCGCCCGTGCGTGGACTCCGGTACCCGCGCGTGGAGGAGTGCCACCGGCCCTCCGCTGCCCGCTCTTGGCCCTCCGCTGCCGGACCGCCTAGCCACCCACGCGTGGAGATCGTGAGCCCGATGTCCATAGAGCCGCGGATGTACCGAAGAATCCGTTTCACCGCTGTCCAGTGAGCATCGTGAGGCGTGTGCATGTAGAGACAGACCTGCTGTACGGCATACTACAGCTCCGGGCGAGTGAGCTTCAAGTACTGCAAGGCACCAAAAATGGAGCAATAGTGAGACGCATCCGTAGCCGGTGATCCAACGGTGGCGGAGAGCTTGGCGTTCGTGTCAACAGGAGTGGCCGCAGTAGAACAATTAAGCATCCCAGCACGCTCAAGAATATCCTAAGAGTACTTCCGTTGATGAAGAAAGAACCTAGAACCTATCTGCGCGGCGTACCAACTCAAGGCCGAGGAAGTAGTGAAGCGGACCGAGGTCCTTGATGGTGAACTCAGCGCGAAGACGATCAGTGAGCTGTCAAAGAAGAGCGTTGCTATAGGCTGTCAGGATGAAGTCATCAACATAGAGCAGCAAATAAGCCGCATCAGAGCCCTGTCGGTAGACGAACAAGGACGCGTCGGAGCGCGTAGAGAGGAATCCAGACGAACAAGGACGCGTCGGAGCGCGTAGAGCGGAATCCAAGCTGATGAAGAAACGCCGCCATGCGTTGGTACCAGGCACGCGGTGCTTGCTTCAGCCCGTACAGAGAGCAGGAGAGAAGGCACACATGGTCGGGATGCTCGGCATCGACAAACCCAATGGGCTGCTGACAATACACTTGCTCCGAGAGATGTCCATGAAGGAAGGCGTTGGAGACGTCCAACTGGTGCATCGGCCAATCTCGAGAGACGGCAAGGTGCAGAACAGTTTGGATCGTGCCCGGTTTGACAACTGGAGCAAACGTATCCATGAAGTCGACGTCAGCGCGTTGACGGAAGCCTCGGACCACCTAGCTTGCCTTGTAGCGCCCTAGTGTACCATCGGAGCGCAGCTTGTGCTTGAACACCCATTTGCCACTGATGATGTTGGCACAAGGAGGGCACAAAACGAGCTCCCATGTCCATTTTTGTTGCAGGGCATCAAACTCCTCCTGCATGGCCGCATGCCACTGCGGATCGCATACAGTAGCTCGAACGGAGTTGGGTATCGGCAAAGGCGCATGCGTAGAGGCCACGCATGCATAGACGTTGGCGGGGTAGCACGTAGAGGGCCGGTGCACACCCTCACATGCACGTGTAGGGTTCACAGCATAGAAAACAAAAAATTTCCTACGATCGGAACAACTAAGTACTAAGATCACTACTGGAAAAACCATCTTCGGTTCGATCACTAGAAGCCCAGCAGTCCCGGCCCGTCACGAACCGCGACTAGTGCTAGCACTAGTCCCGGTCCGTGAGGCCTCCAACGGCTAGAAATGGCCATAAGCATTAGTCCCGGGCCGGACCAGAGCATTAGTCCCGGTCCGTAATACGGCCCGGGACTAATAAGCTGGAGCGGGTCAACAGCTCTTTTCGGGGACTATTAGTCCCGGATCGTATCACGTCCCGGGACTAATTGTCCATCACTATATATACAGCTCCCTGGCCAGCTGCCCTAAAGCATATGGTGGCCATTTTTCTCAAAGAAAGCAAGAGAGTTCATGCCATTTTTTTCTCAAGATTTGTCAAGATTTAGTTTGCAACACCTAAATCCAAAGCTTTAAAAGGTTAGAACTTCATTCTTTCATCTCTTATTGCTACTTTAGCTCTATATAATGCTCTAGAAGTATAGAGATATGGATCAAATGCATGCATGATCTAGAAGTAGCTAGAAGGATTTTGATATATATGTGTAACAAATTTTGATTAGGCACATAGTTACTGAAAATTGAAATGTGTAATTTTAGAGTTTCAGAGCTTAGAATGGAATGAGGTTTTCACTGATGGAACAATAATAAAAAAACTCTACATTTATCATGTTGATTGTTTTCTCCAATTCATAAATTGGTGCATGTAAATTTTTCAACATTCAAAATTAATGCTCTTGAAGCTCTCAATATAACTTGTAATAATTTTATCATGTTGTGTAATGGTTTTTGATATACTTTTACTATAATGCAGATGGTCCGAGAATGGATGTACGGTACTGACCGACGCTCTGGCGAGTTCATTAATGGCGTGCATGAATTCATCCGTGTTGCTGATGCAAACAAGCACAATGGTTTTGTATTCTGTCCATGTAATGGATGTAGGAATCAGAAGAATTATTCTGACTCAAAAACCCTTCACAGCCACCTGTTGAAGTCCGGCTTCATGCCTAGTTATAATTGTTGGACCAAGCACGAAGAGAGAGGGGTTATAATGGAAGACAATGAAGAAGAGGAGGAGGATGACAACTATCATGGTTTCCCTGAGTACGGAGATACTTCCATGGGGGATGCTGAAGGGGAGGATGAAGAAGAGACACATGATGAACCCGCTGATGATCTTGGTCGGACCATTGCCGATGCACGAAGAGATTGTGAAACTGAAAAGGATAGGGAGAAGTTCAATCACATGCTAGAGGATCACAAAAAGTTGTTGTACCCAAATTGCGAAAATGGTCTGAAAAAGCTGGGCAGCACACTGGAATTGCTGCGATGGAAGGCTGAGTGTGCTATACCTGACTCCTCATTTGAAAAGTTGCTGAAAATGATTAAGAATATGCTTCCAAAAGATAATGTATTGCCCGCCAGTACATACGAAGCAAAAAAGGTTGTCTGCCCTCTAGGTTTAGAGGTTCAGAAGATACATGCACGCCCTAATGACTGCATCCTCTACCGCGGTGAGGAGTATGAGAATTTAGATGCATGCCCGGTATGCACTTCACTTTGGTATAAGATTAGACGAGATGACCCTGGTGACGTTGAGGGTGAGCCCCCCCGGAAGAGGGTTTCTGCGAAGGTGATGTGGTATGCTCCTATAATACCACGGTTGAAACGCTTATTTAGAAACAAAGAGCACGCCAAGTTGTTGCGATGGCATAAAGAGGAACGTAAGTCAGACGGGATGTTGAGACACCCCGCTGATGGGTCGCAATGGAGAAAAATCGATAGAAAGTACCCGGACTTTGCAGATGACGCAAGGAGTTTAAGGTTTGGTCTAAGTACGGATGGCATGAATCCCTTTGGGGAGCAGAGCTCCAGTCACAGCACCTGGCCCGTGTCTATATGCATCTATAACCTTCCTCCTTGGTTGTGCATGAAGCGGAAGTTCATTATGATGCCAGTGTTGATCCAAGGTCCGAAGCAACCCAGCAACGACATTGATGTGTACCTAAGGCCATTAGTGGAAGAACTTTTACAATTGTGGCACGAACCCGGGATACGCGTGTGGGATGAGCACAAGCAGGAAGAATTTAACCTCTGAGCATTGCTTTTCGTAACAATCAATGATTGGCCTGCTCTTAGTAACCTTTCAGGACTGTCAAACAAGGGATACAATGCATGCACACACTATTTAGATGAGACTGCAAGTATATATTTGGAACATTTCAAGAAGAATGTATACAATGAGCATCGTCGATTTCTTTTGGCCAAGCTTCCCTTAAGAAAGAAAGGCAAGCATTTCAACGGTCTGGCATGTCACCAGACGAAGCCTAAGGAGCGTACTGGTGCTGATATATTTGATATGGTCAAAGATTTGGATCAACTGGTAACCTTTGGAAAGGGTCCTGGAGGAAAATCTGTTCCGAAAGACGCTGAAGGACACGCACCCATGTGGAAGAAGAAATCTATACTTTGGGAGCTACCATATTGGAAATTCTTAGAGGTCCGCTCTGCAATCGATGTGATGCATGTGACGAAGAATCTTTGCGTGAACGTGCTAGGCTTCTTGGGCGTGTATGGGCAGACAAAAGATACACTGGAAGCACGAAAGGACCATCAACGTATGGAAGACCCAGATGGCCTGCATCCAGAATGGTTTCAATGTCATGCCAGCTATGCTCTTACCAAACAAGAGAAGGAAATATTTTTTGAATGCCTAAGCAGTATTAAGGTCCCATCTGGCTTCTCGTCGAATATAAAGGGGATAATAAATATGGCAGAAAAAAGTTCCAAAACCTAAAGTCTCATGACTGCCACGTGATTATGACGCAAATGCTTCCGATTGCATTGAGGGGGCTTCTACCAGATAATGTTCGAGTACCCATTGTGAAGCTATGTGCATTTCTCAATGCAATATCTCAGAAGATAATCAATCCTGAAGATCTACCACGGTTACAGAATGATGTGGTCCAATGTCTTGTCAGTTTTGAGTTGGTGTTCCCACCATCCTTCTTCAATATTATGATGCACCTGCTGGTTCACCTAGTCGAAGAGATTTCCATTCTCGATCCTGTATTTCTACACAATATTTTTCCCTTTGAGAGGTTCATGGGAATCTTAAAGAAATATGTTTGTAACCGTGCTAGGCCAGAAGGAAGCATCTCCAAGGGCTATGGAACAGAGGAGGTCATTGAATTTTGTGTTGACTTTGTTCCTGACCTTAAGCCGATTGGTCTTCCTCAATCGCGGTATGAGGGGAGACTGAGTGGAAAGGGTACTCTAGGAAGGAAATCAATAATATGTAGAGACGGACATTCTTACACCGAAGCACATTACACCGTTCTACAGAATTCTATCTTGGCAGCCCCATATATCGAGGAACACAAGAAAATCTTACGCTCCAACAACCCTGGAAAGCATGACTCTTGGATTAGAGATGAACACATGAAGAGTTTCGGCGGTTGGTTGCAACATCTCATCAAAAATAACACTCTTGGAGATCAGCTATACTTGTTGTCTAGGTCACCATCTTTGACTATATCGACTTTCCAAGGGTACGAGATAAATGGGTATACATTTTACACGATAACCCAAGATAAAAAGAGCACCAACCAAAACAGTGGTGTCCGCTTTGATGCAACAGACAACAATGGGTCAAAGACCACATATTATGGTTACATAGAGGAGATATGGGAACTTGACTATGGACCTACTTTTAAGGTCCCCTTGTTTCGGTGCAAATGGGTCAAGCTGACGGGAGGAGGGGTTGAGGTAGACAAGAAATACGGAATGACATCGTTGGATCTCAACAATCTTGGGTACTTAGACGAACCATTCGTCCTAGCCAATGATGTGGCCCAGGTTTTCTATGTGAAGGACATGTCTACCAAACCTAGAAAACAAAAAAATAAGAAAAAGAATACATCAGACGATGAGCCAAAGCGCCACATAGTTCTTTCAGGAAATAGAAACATCGTGGGAGTGGAGGACAAGACAGACATGTCAGAAGATTGTGATAAGTTCCATGAAATTCCGCCCTTCGCGGTGAAGGATGACCCAACCATCATGTTAATGAATGAAGATGCTCCATGGATACGACGGGATCAGAAAGGAACACAAGCAAAGAAATGATATGTAATAATTGTAACATTTTATGAGTTAAGATGTTCCATGCATGTGTCCATTTTTATAGTGATGTTGTCTGCAAACAATCTTGAGTGTGTTAGTCCCGTTTTATGGCTGGACCGGGACTAAAGGAGGGCCTTTAGTACCGATTCATACTTACCATTAATCTGATCTCCAAACGCGTGATGTCACATATTAGGGAGTGCCTCTATGACCAGTTTCTCGGAGATGCCGGAGGACTGGGCTCCGTCGGCATCTCCCTAAAACTGGCCGTAGTGGTGTCCCTGCTCTCTAAAACCATCTTGCAGCTTGTAACTTCTCTAACTAGATCAATACGCCTGGGAGCTAACTAATTTCACATATTAGGGAGTGCCTCTATGACCAGTTTCTCGGAGATGCCGGAGGACTGGGCTCCATCGGCATCTCCCTAAAACTGGCCGTAGTGGTGTCCCTGCTCTCTAAAACCATCTTGGAGATGCCTCAAACTGGCTGGAGGACTGGACTCACAAGGATGCCTATTTATAGTACAAGCAGCTCGGCATAATGTCGACACTCACGACATAATGTCGACACTCACCCCTATTATTAGTGCTGACTCATCTTTAGTCCCGGTTGGTGTCTCCAACCGGGACTAAAGGTTCATCTTTAGTCCCGGTTGGTGTCTCCAACCGGGACTAAAGGTTCATCTTTAGTCCCGGTTGGTGACACCATCCGGGACAAGGTACAAGCCGCACGACATAATGTCGACACTCACCCCTATTATTAGTGTTGCCTGGCCCAGTCTGCCGTAATCCCTTCAGTCGCGGTTGGTTTCTCCAACCGGGACTAAAGATGAACCCTCTCTTTATATAGGCATTTCCCTCTATTTATTAGGTAACACTCAAGACATTTATTCATATTAAAAACCGGAACAAACTGGGACTAGCTAACACTCAGGACTAAAGCCGCCCCCTTTAGTCATAATCATGCCTAGTCCTATAGTACGCAGCTTCAGGGTCTTCATCGTCATCGTCATCATCATCGTCATCATCACCTGCCACTCCGGGGATCCTCAGCCCATCCATGGCATATAGCAGGGGCCATTCCAGCCTCGGATTCACGGAGGGCGGGAGAGGGGTCTCCTGGAAGACGATGCCGCTACCGCCGGGACGGTGTGGGGCCTGTGGCGGGTGTACTCGTGGGCACCGTAGGCGAGGATGGTCTCCCCCGGTGATGTAGCGCATCACTCCGATGATAGTACGGTTCACCCACCACAGACGACGGCCGACTTCGTTGTGGTTCACCGGTGGCGGGCCATCACCCTCATACCTGGCGAGCTCCCTTTCCCGCCTATTAGCGAAGAAGGCATTCCAGGTGTCGTAGTTGTCGGGATCCCACTGGGGATCCATCCGCTGCTCCGGCGTGAGCTCGTGGTAGAAGTGGTTTGTGATTGCCGCTTGGCGTGCGGAACCTTGAGGGACAGGAGGGACAGGAACCCCTCCAGCGCTCAGCATCTAGCCGGCGGGCAGCCGGTAGCCCGGAGGACAAGGGTAGTTGGAGGCGCACAGCGCCTCGGTCTCCTCGAGGGTCAGAATGGCCCAGTAGGAGTTGTCCATTGTTCTAAGAGAGGAAGGTGTGGATGTGTGGATAGCCATGGCACGATCACCCTAAATATAGAGGGAAAGGGCGGGAAAACTTGGCGTGAAGCTTTGGGAAATGGCGGGAAATATCTTTAGTCCCGGTTAGTGACTATATCCGGCACTAAAAGCTCTCGTAGAAAGGAAAGGGCGGGAAAACTTGGCGAGAAGAGGTGGGAAATGGCAGAAAATATCTTTAGTCCCGGTTTGTGACTACATCCAGGACTAAATGGATATTATATTAAGATTCATTATATTTTTCTGATAATAATAGACATATTATTTGTTTTATTTGGATTATTACAATAAAAGATATGATTTTCCAAAGTTTTTATATTAGTTTTGAATTAAAAATGAAAATTTACAAATGAAATAATTTATAAATGATGCAAACAGATAAATGGATATTATATTAAAATTCTTTATATTTTTTTGATAATAATATACATATTATTTGTTTTATTTTGATTATTACAATAAAAGATATGATTTTCCAAAGTTTTTATATTAGGTTTGAATTAAAAAGAAAATTTACAAATGAAATAATTTATAAATGATGCAAACAGATAAATGGATATTATATTAAAATTCTTTATATTTTTCTGATAATAATAGACATATTATTTGTTTTATTTGGATTATTACAATAAAAGATATGATTTTTCAAAGTTTTTATATTACTTTTGAATTAAAAAAGAAAATTTACAAATGAAATAATTTATAAATGATGCAAACAGATAAATGGATATTATATTAAAATTCTTTATATTTTTCTGGTAATAATAGACATATTATTTGTTTTATTTGGATTATTATAATAAAAGATATGATTTTCAAAGTTTTTATATTAGTTTTGAATTAAAAAAGAAAATTTACAAATGAAATATTTTATAAATGATGCAAACAGATAAATGGATATTATATTAAAATTCTTTATATTTTTCTGATAATAATAGACATATTATTTGTTTTATTTGGATTATTACAATAAAAGATATGATTTTTCAAAGTTTTTATATTAGTTTTGAATTAAAAAAGAAAATTTACATATGAAATAATTTATAAATGATGCAAACAGATAAATGGATATTATATTAAAATTCTTTATATTTTTCTGATAATAATAGTCATATTATTTGTTTTATTTGGATTATTACAATAAAAGATATGATTGTTCAAAGTTTTTATATTAGTTTTGAATTAAAAAAGAAAATTTACAAAAAAACAAACAGTCGCGGGGCGTGGATGGACCCGGGACTAAAGGGTCAGTGCGCGCGCGAAAACGAAACGGCCGAAAAAGACCTTTAGTCCCGGGCCGTGGCTTAGCCCGCGACTAAAGGGGGGGTCTCGCTGACCTCAGTCACCCTCCTGCTTCCTTCCTCTTCCCAGGCCAGTTCGCCGTCCCGCGCCGCCGTTACTCGCCGTCCCGTGCGCGCCGCCGTCACTGGCTCGTGAAAATAATCAACCCCCTGGTCCCTCTTCCTTGCGTGGCATGCTGAGGTGGCCAGTACCCCGGCCCACTGGTTAGTCATAGTGGCTAGGCTTAGTAGCGGTACAAAAAGTTTAACCCCCTCTGCTGATGTCATAATGATGAAATAACCCTTTTTAGTAATTTCAGAATTTGATTAAATATTATAAATTTAATAACTTTTAATTTATAAGTCAGAAAAATACAAATAATATATCAAAATGTTCAGAAAATTGAAACCTATCTATTTAACCTATAATCATGAATTAATCAACAACTTAAATGACAAGTATAATTAGAAGAACAAATGCACCCCTCTCATATGTTCCGGAGTTTTCCCGAGTTAGGGTTTTCACCCCTCGGAACCCCGATTAATTTACCGAGCATGTTTTAAGGTTTCAATTCAATGCAATTCAACTTGTCATATAATCATACTTGCTTGAGCATTGCATCGATGCCATGTGTTGATTGTTTCCCCTTTATTTTTTTCTGGTGTTTGGTGCTTCTCGGTAGAATACGATATCGAGATCGAGATCGAAGCCCTTTAGGATTAGGGTTATTTTTTTGTTTAAGTTATTATAATTAGGATTATATTGTTTTAGTTATTAGGATTATTGTTTTTTCTAACCTGTTTAACTCTCTTTTTGTTATAGATAATTAAGTCATGGATCCATCCGAAGATCCTGGTCGCATCGGTGAAGGTTTTCTTCAGGGCATGATAAGAGGTGAAATTCCTCTTATTACGGGCACGACCGAAGATATTTTGCTCGAGGAAGAGATATCCTCATATCTGAATCCATCCGGTGATGGACTGGAGGAAAACCAAGGGGAAGACCAGATGGACGAAGGGCAAACAAATGACAACAATAATGATGGCCCCTCGATAGGATCCGGCGAGGTACATATATATATATATAAAGTCTCGTGTTACCTCTATTCATTAACTGATCTAGATATATATTAATCACTCTATCTTCTTCTTTTAGCCCACCGGATCGAAGCAATCGACTGCTCGAACGAAACGAGGGCCGAACAAAAAGTTGGATGGTAATCAGAGGTTCACCATCGAAGAAATAGCTGATGATGGTGAACCGATTGCTCCAGAGAAGCACTGGAGGATGTTTATAAATCAATGCGGGGTGCTGGTTAGGGACAACCTGCCGATCACCATCCAAGAATGGAATAAGTCAAAGAAACCCGGTGAAGAATCCAACAGCTATGTCACCGATGATGCCAAAGATGACCTTTGGCAGAAGCTCATAGCGCATTTCATACTACCTCCAGAGTATGAGGAATTTGAGGTAGATCGTATTACCCCAAGGCCGGTTGGGCTTGAAAATAGAGCGAAAGTCAAGGAGTGGGCACTAAGCAAGATGGCTGAACTGTACCGGAACCACAAGAAAAATTTATACGCGAAATATGTCGCGAAAAAGAAAACTCCGGACTTCACAGGAGTAAACGAGAAGTTGAGAGAACAGTGGCCCGATTTTGTACAGTACAAGCAATCTGATAAAGCAAAGGCAAAGTCTGCAAAGAACGCGTTAAATGCTGCCAACAAGAAATACCATCATAAAATGGGGAAAGGTGGCTACAAGAGTGCCATCCCTAAGTGGGAAACTATGGAGAAGGATATGAGGGCTAGAGGCATCACTCCTGGTACAGATGGATGGCCCGAGAGGTCAAAGCACTGGTGGTACGGTCACGGGGGATCCTTGGACCCAAAAACAGGGAAGACATTATTTCATGATAAAATTCTAAAACCCTCCGAAGACCTTATTCAAGCAATGAACGATGCTCAATTGGGATTGTTCCGTCCCGAGAAAGAGAACGACGAGATGACACGCGCCCTAGGGAATCCTGAAAAGGGAGGACGAACACGAGGCAAAGGCGCCGGTGTCTCGTGGAAGAAAGGGTTTCCTCTGTACGATGCCAGTTACAGAAGCCGTCAGAGAAAGAAGGACCGGGAGGAAGACCGGATCTCCAGGGTAGAGCAGGACCTAGCTGATCTGAAGAACCTCATGCATGAAATTAGCCAAAGGCCGCCGTCGTCAACTCACCCGCGGTCTGATAATCCTGCATTGGATCTTAGCCAACGGAGAAGCAGCATGGCTTCCACGGAGGTCCGTGCTGATGATCAAGCACTGTTGGATGATGCACCGGCTCCTCACTACCCCGTGGATGATGTCAGAGAGATGGCACAATGTGATCTACATCAGCCAATGAACAACCTGTCCTTCAAGGTGGCGATCAGCACTGCTTTACCTTGTCTACTTGGAGCACTCCACCATTCACTTCCGTTTCCACCAGGCTATGCTCGTGTCACGGTGGATGACATAGTGGAGGATTTTGCGGACCTAGAGATTGAAATCGCTACGCCTGAAGGCCATACGAAACTAGGAGATGTCAAGCGCAACATCATTCTATGGAATAAGAAGTACATCAAGTTTCCAGGCACGGCGCCAAGGACACCGACTCCAAGGAATCCAAATCCACCCCGCATCGAATATCGTCAACCTCCAAGTCCACCCCAACCCAATTATCGCCAACCTCCAAGTCCACCCCAACCCGATTAACGCCAACCTCCAAGTCCACCCCGCCCCGCTGACGATCGCCGCAGCAGGAGTACATCAACTCGATCTCCGCCTCCGCCTCCATGCAATACTACTACCTCGTCGAAGAAACGGAAGTTTGACGGTCCCCCGCGCCCCACATCAAAGAAAGATCAAACGCCGAAGATAGTCGATATCCCGCCGGCTCTTCCAAAGAGACCTTATGACAAGACCGACGAGGAAACTAACGCGGATGTGGTTGCCCAAGTTAAGGCGCATTTTGCACCCAAAAAGCTTGAGCCAAAGCCGGTATATAACAAATAAAACAAAAAAGTGGGCTAAGTCCTTTCTTGAGCAACCATCCCAGATATCGATGAATCTGGAATCAGACTATGACCGGGAGATTATTAAGCAAGCACAGAAGAAAAAAATCACAAGTGCAAAAAGCGGGAAGCAAGTTGCCCAGCTCGGAGCACAGAAGAATCAATCGGTCGCCCCGCTCAAAGTCATTTCAGACCTCGACAAGGCCTTCAGAGCTGAAATGGATATGGACATGCAAATAATGGACCCTAGAGCCCGTAATAATGTTGCACTTATGGGAATCACTGTATCGGAGGCCAAAGCACTTGCTAACGAAGAAAATATGTCTCTTGGTCAATATTTAGGCTATGAAGATACGCCAGTGGGTCAGATAGTACGGCAGTATGTCCAAGGGCAGCCTCTAGTCAGTAATGAGGAGCTCGCGCGTCTATCCACACATATGCGAAATCTGCATGAATGGTACATGTCGCAAGCAGAAAAAAAGCATCATAAAGATTGGTTTCCGGTGGACGTTAGAAAGGAGCATCACTTTAAACCATACTCGATACAGGTTCAAATGACCGAACTGTTTCAGTTATACAACCAGCGCGCCCTCAACAAATCTATCATTGGTTGCTACTGTCTGTAAGTTATTTATTTCTATAATTAAGTTTGTAGGTTTAGCTCGTTCATTGCATTTAATATATTATCCTAAATATATATCCTTTTGTATGATGATATTATATTCCGCAGAATGAAGATGCTTGAATGCAAAAGAGCTAGAAGATACGACGTTGGGTTCATTGACCCATATATCATTAATGAATATACGTTAAAGAATCACCCCAAAGACGTGGAGGAAGACCTGTCCAGGTTCTTAACCGAGCATAATTTTGTTAAGGAAATACTATTTCCTTACAACTTCAAGTGAGTGTTTATATCTTGTACACATTTTATTTTTGCTTACTGGATGAGATATGCATGTATACTTATGTAAATGTCCGCAGATTCCACTGGATCTAGCTAAACATTCAAGTTGACAAGTCCCTAGTCGAAGTCCACGACTCATTAAGTTGGGACCAAGAGAAGTGGAGCGACATGAAAGCAATGCTCCATAAGTAATTTCAATCATTATCGCATTATATCGTCCTCTTTCATTCATTTCCTGATATCAAGTAACTAATAACTCCTTTGTTCATTTTCTTTGCCGAGCAGGTGTTGGAAACGGTTCAGACAGAAAATACCAGGTCCATTCAAAGAGGAGCTAACTTATAAAATGGCGAAGAGTTTACAGCAGCCACCGGGAACTCATTTATGTGGATACTACGTCTGCGAGTACATCCGCGAGTTGACCAGTGAGCAGAAAGTTGACTCACATTATATTTATGATTTGCGGGAGACACTAGAGCCAGACCAGCGCATAAGAGCAATTCAAGAGGAGCTGGCGGGATTTATGATGAAGGAAGTCCTTTATGTACATGGAGAGCATTATGCGGATGACGTGGAACTCGATTTTCCTTAGTCATCTCCATGTAGCTCATATGATATATATATTCATCAATGACCATGTAATTTTCAAAACATTTCTTCCTTTTGATATGATTGATTATATGTATGCTTGCAAGGGATCGATCTTATATAAATGCATCGACGTGTAGTGTGTATGTAGTAGCGTATAATATGTCTACTGAAATATATGTTTGTTATAGTGAAACACAAAACGAAAAAGGAACAAAATGGCAAAAAAAAGGAAATACACAATCTCTGCCGCGGCAGAGAAATGTGGTGTTTCTCTGCCGCGGCAGGAAACCTTTTAGTCGCGGGTGGTGTTACAGCCCGGGACTAGAGGGTTCCGCCCCCCGTGGCACTGAAACAGCCACGTGGCTGTTATCAGTCGCGGGCCTTTGCGAGCCGGGACTAGAGGGGGGGCCTCTAGTCCTGTTTTCGCAGTCCCGGGCCCAAAACCGGGACTAGAGCCCGTTGCGGCCCGGGACTAGAGCCTCTTTTTCCACCAGTGGATCTATCTACTAGATACAAGCAACGAGTGGATATACATCCATAGAATACATACCCTCGAAGACTGAAAAGCGTTAACGAGGTTGTACTCGTGGATGATTTAGTCGAATGCTTGCCGATCTCAAGATCGAGAAGAAGTCCATCCAGTCCAGCAGGTCCAGCACCATCAATTCCAGAACCGCAAAGCAATGGTGCATCCGTGATCACACACACGTTCGGGTATCCCGAGAACCTCCACGCCCTCACTCCAGCGAAGCAGCGGCAACAAATCCTTCCAGATAAAGCCTTCGGGAACATGTATATCGCTGATCCGAGACCATGGGGAAATTCTAAAGGGGGAGAGAGATCCTTCACGAGGAGGTGTAAGAGTGGAGGATGGGGAGGTTCTCCTTATATAGGAGAGGGGGTAGCCCAAGGGGGCATGGCCGCCGGCCATGGAGGGTGCCCACACCTCTCCCTCATTCATGTGGTGGAAGCTCCACTCACATAAAGATGACCCTCCATTTTCTCCACTCAAATTCCCATTAAATTTCCACCAAATTTAATGTAATCTCTCTTTAAATAAAACCTATTTTATTTATTTATTCAGAATTTTGTTAATTACTTTAATTAACAAACATTCACATAAAACCCTTACAACATTTCAATTTCACATGCAGAACCAGTTTTAGCAATTTCAACCGAAACAATTCCGGTGTCTAGTGAAATAAATTCATGCGCTTTCTTTTTCTTTTTCTGGCATATTATTTGATCTGAATGGTGTCGGTATCCCTTAAGTGTATCACCCTATGGTTCACGAATAATGTAGTCATGATCGAGATCCCTCTCCGATCAATAATCAGCAGCGGGACCTGGAGATCTGTACTGACTCACACATATTCAACGATGACTTCTGTGATCGTGTGACCCTTATACGCATGTAACTCAATCCCTTTGTCTCGCGATATATTACATGTCCGAGATTCGATTATCGGTATCTCCATACCTAGTTTGATCTCGTTACCGACATGTACTCTTTTCTCATTTCCGTGATATAACATTCTAGTGATCAAATCGCTTGCTTGCAAGCTAACTAATGTGATATCACCGAGAGGGACCAGAGTATATCTATCTGTCATCGGGATGGACAAATTCCACTCTTGATCCATGAGACTCAACATAACACCTTCGTAGCACTGAACCCATCATTATAGTCACCCTCTTATGATGTGACGTTTTATGTTATCAAGATACTCTTCCAGTGTTAGTGATTGACATGATCTCATGGTCTAAGGACTAAGATTACTTTGTATGATGTTATAGCAATATAAACACAATGACCTTGATCGTAATGCTATACTTCGGATGAATGTTCATCACATCACTCCAACAATGTTGTGACCGCGTTATTAACATCATCCAATGTCCATGATCAGGAAACCTTTGATCATCTTGTTAATCAACGAGCTAGTTTATAAGAGAGGCATAACTAGGAACTTTCTTTTTGTTTATTAAACACACATGTATTATTGTTTCTGTATTAATACAATTATAGCATGCAAAATAAACATTTATCATAAACTTGGAATATACATAATTACAACTTTATGATTGCCTCTCAGGGCATATTCCCTTTAGCACGAGTAGTGACGCCCACGGGCGGAGGTGGTGGCGGGGTAGCAGCTGAACTTGATGACGATGAGGAGGCCGACGATTCAGTGGCCGGCAACGAGAGCACCGGCGACGAGGGGGCCGTCGATGATGAGTCCGACAACGAGGAGGCCGACGAAGAGGGGGCCAGCGAGGAAGAGGCCGGCGTCGATGACGATGACCCAGACGCCAAGGGCCCGAGCGTGGCAGGCGCAGCTGCCAACGCAGGAAGCGCGGGCGCTGGCAGGCTGCTGTCGCGTGCTGTCATGTAGGGGCGCCCAGAGGAGGGGCGACCGACACTGTAGGAGTCTCCAAGATGCCCTGCTTAAATGAAAACAACATATCATTAAAGTAAATGTGCCACGAGGTTATTATGCGATGAGAGACCGGATCATAGCAGCGATAGCCCTTGGTGTTAGCTGGATAGCCGATGAATGCACATGGAAGGGAGAGAGGGGCGAGGTTATGTGCAGCAGGGGAGGCTGTACTGGGGTAGTAGCGACAGCCAAAGATGCGGAGGTCATCATAGGAGGGTTGTGTACCGTAGAGAAGGTGGTGTAGTGCATACTGCCAACGGGGGCGATAAGGACGAATGTTAATGAGAAGTGTGGCGGTGGCGAGGGCATCCGGCCAAAAGCATGGTGGCATGTAGGCATGGAACAAGAGGGTGCAGACGCAATCGTTGAGGGTACGAAGGATGCATTCAACGCGACCATTCTGTTGAGAAGTGTAGTGACACGTGAGATGAAATACAGTGCCACGAGTAGCGAGGAGGGTGCGAACAACGAGGTTGTCAAACTCTTTCCCATTATCGGTCTGGAGGGCATGGATGGTGTGACTGAACTGGGTGGAGACGTAGGAGAAAAAGGATGTTAAGATGATGGAAACATCGGATTTACGGCAAATGGGAAAAGTCCACACAAAATGTGAATAATCGTCCAATATCACAAGATAGTAAAGAAAACAAGAATTACTCAGAATTGGAGAGGTCCACACATCACTATGAATTAACTGAAACGGAAAGGACGCTACAGTAGAGGATGAACTAAAAGGAAGACGAACATGTTTGCCTAGACGACATGCTTCACAAGAGTGAGATTCTATTTTATTACAATAAAAAGAAAATACATGCATTATTTGGCGAAGTGCGGTGGAGTTGGGATGTCCTAGGCGCGCGTGCCAGAGGTCGACACCAGCGGAGAGGGAGAGGTGGCTGGTGGAGGTGGAGGACTTCTATACAGGATAGAGGGCATCAGCAAGGCTGTCACATCGGTGGAAGAGCATGCGAGTACGACCATCCTTCACAGAAGCGACATCATCAAATTCGACAGAAATGGAGTTATCACGAGCAAGGCGTTTAACAGCAACGAGATTCTGAATAAGAGAGGGAGAAACTATGACATTATGAAGAGCAATAGGCCTAGAATTAGAAGGGAAACGGGTGTAACCGGTGTGGGTGATAGGAAGAGTTTGACCGTTGCGACAATGATACGGGAGGAAGTGGTGGTGGGAGAGGAAATAGAGAGGTTACCGGGGTGGGAGGTCATGTGGGAGAAAGCATCGGTGTCCATGAAACAATCACCACTGCCACCGTATGCGCCAGTGTTGGGCGCGGAGTGGAGGGCATGTAGCAGCGCGGGGTCGACTGATACGTCGAAAACGTATCTATAATTTTTGATGTTCCATGCTTGTTTAGTATCTACTTTGCTTTGCTTTGTCTACACTTTGAGGTGTTTTTATATGTTTTCTGGTACTAACCTATTAACAAGATTCCACAGTGCCAGTTGCTTGTTTTCTTCTTTTTTGGTTCCAGAAAGGCAGAAAATCAATATTTTCGGAATTGGACGGGACAAAAGCCAAAGTCAATATTTTACCGAGGAGAACACAGAGTCCAGAGGATAGACGGAGGGGAGCCATAGGGTGGCCGCACCCCCCAGGCGTGAGCCCACCCTAGGTCGCGCCTGGGCAGGGTGTGGGCCCCTTGGCCGCCCTCCTGCCTCTCCTCTTCGCTTATAAGAAGCCCCTGATGCCTAAACCCTAAGGACCCGATCAATATTCCACAAAACCATCTGTAGCCGCCGCCACCATCGTCCCTAGATCGGGGGGATCTGAAGCTCTTCCCGGCACCCTAACAGAGGGGAGATCATCCCGGAGGCCTTCTTCTTCATCATGTCAGCCTCCGGTATGAAGCGTGAGTAGTTCCACCTTGGACTACGGGTCCATGTAGTAGCTAAATGGTTGTACCTCCTCCTTTGTGCTTTCATGTCTAGATCTTGTGAGCTCCGTTCATGATCAAGATCTCATCTATTTGTAATCATGCATGTTGTGTTTGCGGGGATCCGATGGATAATGAGATTACTATGTCAGATTGATTAATGGTTTTATCTTATTGATTCTATCATGTCTGTGTTGTTTGTGATCTTGCATGCTCTCGTTGTTAGTGGATATCTTGGCCAAGTAGTTGCTAGTGACTCTAAGAGGGGGTATTTATGCTCGATAGTGGGTTCATGCCTCTATTTAATCTAAGAGAAGTGACAAAAATCTCTAAGGTTGTAGATGTGTTTTTGCCACTAGGAGAAAACAACGGTCTCTTATTCATGGAACAAGTGGATTGTTTACCTTACACACTTTGCTTAAAGCAGTTGTCTGTTGTTTGCAACTTAATACGGGAGGGGGTTCGGATGATAACCCAAAGGTGGACTTCTAGTCATAGATGTAGTTGGATGGCGGTATATGTATCTTGTTGTATTGCCCAATCGAATTTCATAGGATCATGATGTCTAGTATTGCATTGTTCCTTGCTTAGTCATGTCAATTGCCCTGCTGTAATTTGTTTACCCAGCATGCCATGTTTGTTTATCTAAGGAGAACACCTCTAGTGAAATATGGACCCCGGTCCAATCTTTACCATTGATACATCTTCCACTGTTACTGTTTAATTGCTGCAAACCACCATTATCTTCCACACCATACAGTTAATCCTTTGTTACAGCAATCGGTGAGATTGACAACCTCACTGTTCGTTGGGGCAAAGTCTTGAGTTTTTGTTCTGCAGGTTTCCAAGTTGCTTGCAACACCTTTGATACGTTTCCTTCCTCCTACTGGTTCAATAACCTCGGTTTCTTACTGAGGGAAGACTTGTTGTTGTGCTCTTCACACCTTGCTCTTGGGGTTTCCCGAAAAAACGCTTCCAGGCGCCATCATCGACCTACGGCGTCGGGGATGCGCCATTGTAGCCGGGAGGCACGCCATACTAAGGCGCAACAAAGAGCGCCTGGTGGGTTGCTGGTTGGGGCCCTAGGATACCGGGGTGCAGGGCTCGGGGCACCGGCATGGTGTAGGCGTGGACGACTCCAGTCCAGGGATTTTGGCCCGTGGTCCATGGTGGCGTAGGCGTGTACTGCTAGGTGCTGACCCACAAGTGTAGGGGATCGCAACAGTCTTCGTGGGTAGTATTACCCAATTTATTGATTTGACACAATGGGAGCCAAAAAATACTTGCAAGCCTTAACAACTGAGTTGTCAATTCAGCTGAACCTGGAAATAGTTCTTGCTCACAGAAGTTTATCAGTAGCAATAGTTTGTAGTAGCAACAGCAAAGCAACAGCAGCAGCAACAACAACAACAACAACAACAACAGCAAAGTAGGAGCAATAGTAACAGTAATGGTAACTATGGGATTTGAGTGCGATAGGCATAGGAATGGATGGACGGGCGTTGCATGGACAAGTCTAAATATGTAACTTCAAGATCTAGGGCATTGCAGATAAATAATAACAAGCATCCAAGTACTAAACAATCCTAGGCATGTGCTCCAAATATAGTCATACGTGCTCGCAATGAGAACTTGCATAACATCTTTTGTCCAGCCAGCCCATGGCAGCGGGGCCTCTAGGGAACTACTGGCAATTAAGGTGCTCCTTTTAATAGAGCACCGGATCAAAGCATTAACACTCCATGAACACATGTGATCCTCACACCACAGCCATCCCCTCTGGTTGTCCCAATTATTGTCACTTTGGGGCCTTTGGATCCGGACAATGATATGTGTACACAACTTGCAGATAAGACCACAAACAATACTATCATAATGATTCAATAATAAGTTCAGATCTGAGATCATGGCACTCGGGCCTTAGTGACAAGCATTAAGCACAACAAGTTGCAACAAAGTCAAATAGCACTAATAAAGATACTAGGCACTATGCCCTAACAGATCTTATTCGATTACATGATAGAACTGTTGGAGATATGCCCTAGAGGCAATAATAAAAGTGGTTATTATTATATGTTTGTGTTTATGATAAATGTTTACATTCATGCTATAACAGCATTAACTGGAAACATTAATACTTGTGTGATTTGTAAACTAAATTAGAGTCCCTAGTAAATCCTCTTTGTAATACTAGCTTGTTGGTTAATAGATGATCGTGGTTTCCCGATCATGAACATTGAGATGTTGTTAACAACAAGATCATATCATTAGGAGAATGGTATGATGGACATACTCCTATAGATAAGCGTAGCATTAAGATCAAGTCATTTCAATAGTTCATTTGCTATAAGCTTTTTGATACATAGTAACCTAATTCCTTCGACCATGAGATCATGCTAATCACCATCATCGGAAAGATGCTTTGATGACATCAAACACCACACACTAACTGGGTGGCTATAAAGGTGGCATTGAGTGTTCGGCAAGTATGTGTTGAGGCACATGGATCAAGAGTGGGATTTGTCCATCCATATGACGAATAGATATACTCTGGGCCCTCTCGGTGGAATGTCATCTAATTGGCTGGCAAGCATGTGACTGGCTCACAAGGGATCACATATCACGGGAACGAGAAAAGAGTACTTATCGGTAACGAGGTTGAACTAGGTATGCAGAGATACCGACGATCAAACCTCGGATAAGTAAATTATCGCGAGACAAAGGGAAATTGGTATCGTATGTAAGTGGTTCATTCGATCGCAAAGTAATTGTAGAAATATGTGGGAGCCATATGAATTTCCAGATTCCTCTATTGGCTATTGATCAGAGAAGTGTCTCTGTCATGTCCGCATAATTCACGAACCGTAGGGAGACACACTTAAGGATTCGATGTTGTTTAGTAGATATGGAATGTTAGTAGGGATACCGAATATTGTTCGGAGTCTTGGATGGGATCCGGGATATCATGAGGAGATCTGGAATGGTCCGAAGAATAAGATTCATATAAGGAAAGTCCGATTCCGGAGTTCGGGAATGATTTCGATGTTTTCATTGGAGAGGTTCTAGAAGGTTCACCGGACTGGAAGGGGAATGGTCCATGAATGTGTCATGGGTAAGTGGAATGATTGGATCATATCCTAGGTCACTTGGTTTGGGCATTTGCAAGAGAGAATTAGAGCTCTAAATTGAAAGTCAAACGGGAGGTTTGAAAAGTCAAACTGGACCAATGGTTTCCTAGTGGAAGAAGGAAAGAGTCCTTCCTTCAATCCAACTCGGGTTTGGGTTTGGATTCAAACCCTCCCCTCCCAAGGCTGCCCCCTCCAACTGCGGAAGCGCTGCCGGAACGCAGCGCCGGAAGGATCGTCTATGCGATCTTGAGATCGGCAAGTGTACGACTACATCACCCACGAGAATCTGCTCTCGTTAACCGCTTTGGAATCTTTGAGGGTGAGTGCTTCTATCGACTCGTTGCTACAATCTAGTAGATAGATCTTGGCTTGTTTGTGTGCATGCGGTAGAATTTTTTGTTTTCCATGCTATGAACCCCTACAAGAACTCATCCAATCCCTACCATCTCCAAGACTACAGCGGGGGATTAGTCACTCATGGATGAGGGAAACATCGATGGTTGATGGAGATGCGTTGGTGATGATCCTCTCCAAATTCCCTGTTCCGACAGGGTGCCAGAATGGAGTTTCTAGATCCAAATCTTGGTTTCTGGTGGCGGCGGTGGAGCGGAACTCTTTCTGGAAAACTATCGACCCCCCCCCTCGGTTTTTAGGTCAAGAGGCAACTTATAGGCACAGAGGGAGGCCGAGGGGGAGCCTGGGATGGCTGCACCCCCTAGGCGCGGCCAGAGGTGGGCCCGCGCCTGGCAGGGGTGTGGGCTTTCCCCCAGACCCCTTCTCCGTATCGTCTTCTGGCTCTGTGGCTCTTCTGGTGAAATATAATTTTTGGCATATTTTCTGGGATTTTTCCTGATAGTTGATTTTCTGCACAAAAACTAGACACCAAGGTAATTCTACTGAAAACAATGTTAGTCCGTGTTAGTTGTATCCAAATCACACAAGTTTAGAGGAGAAACAATAGCAAAAGTGTTCGAAAAAGTAGATACGTTTTGGATGTATCACTAGGGAGCGGGAGCGCCGTCGCGCTCGCTGCCGTTGCTGCCACGACCGCATCGACGCTGGCGGCCGTCGTTGCTACCCATGGCAGGAAGAGCGGGGGCACGTGCCCCCCCCCCCCCCCCCGCCGTTGGGGAGGACTCTTTGTCCGGAAGCCCAAAAGGCGGAGGCTGGCGGCTGAGTCGGGTAGGAGGTAGGCGGCGCCGGGGCGTGGGCTGAGGGTGCGAGCGCACCACGGGAGAAGCTAGAGATAAGGGCGGTGTGAGCCACACGAGTTCGTAGGTGTTGCAGCTGTTGATACGTCGGAAACGTATCTATAAATTTTGATGCTCCATGCTTGTTTAGTATCTACTTTGCTTTGCTTTGTCTACACTTTGAGGTACTTTTTACATATTTTGTGGTACTAACCTATTAACAAGTTGCCATAGTGCCAGTTGCCTGTTTTCTGCTGTTTTTAGTTCTAGAAAAGCTAGTAAGGAAATATTCTCGGAATTGGACGGGAAAACGTCAAAGTCAATAACTTTTCATGAGGAACAAGAAGTCCAGAGGGGAGACGAAGAGGCGTGCCAGGGCAGCCACACCGCCTAGGCGCGGGTGGGCCCTGCCCCGCGCGTAGGCAGGGTGTGGGGCCCCTGGCCACCGCCTCGGCCTACCCTTCGCCTATAAGAAGCCCATGTTGCAGAAACCCTAAGGACCGGATCAATATTCCATGAAACCTTCTGTAGCCACCGTCACCATCGTCCCTAGATCGGGGGGATCTGAAGTTCTTCCCAGCACCCTGCTAGAGGGGAGATAATCCCGGAGGCCTTCTCTCCGGTATGATGTGTGAGTAGTTCTACCTTGGACTATAGGTCCATGTAGTAGCTAGATGGTTGTATCTCCTCCTTCTGCTTTTATGTATAGATCTTATGAGCTCCGTTGATGGTCCTTTCATATGTGTTGTCGTCGGTGGCACGATTGATGTGCAAAACTGGATGCGGTGAATAGTGTTGTCCAAGAAAAGAGCTTTCATACAGTACCTGAAATAAAGAAAAAAGAAAAGAAAAAAGAACAAATGCAACCACCCTGACTGATGAATTCAAACACAGATGAACAATCAAATTAATCAGATTTAGGCATGTGGATGAACATTCAATGATAGGTGAAAAACGAAATCGGATCTGGGCATTGTTCCTCCAAACCTGAAAATGAAAAAAGCGCATACGAATACACTGATCCAATGATCATTCGGACTGGAAAAAAAGATACTCCCTCCGATCCAAATTAATTGACTTAAATTTGTCAAGATTTAGATGTATTTAGACATGTTTTAGTGCTAGCTACATCCAAATCTAGATAAACTTGAGTCAATTAATTTGCATCGGAGGAAGTATTTAGCCATTTCTTGTTTCACCACATGATGTTCTCGACTTACCAGCGGAGAGAGACCGAGAGAGTAGAGAGGAAAGAGAGTGGCAATGAGGAACTGGTAGAGGATACACCGCCAAACTTAAAAAGATCAATCCATCAGTGGTGGCTCAGATTCTGCATACCTACTCACGTCTTCAAGCCTCCATGGAGGCGATAGCACCTGCGTCCTGGACGGCGTACGTCGGCAGTGGGGATTGGGGCGTGTGGAGCAGATGATGCAGAGGCGTGTGGTGGGGATTATAGAGCAAGGAGCGGAGGCGCAAGATGGAGGCGGGGATGGTGGGTGAGGATCGTGTGCGGAGGCAGGGGCGATGGGCATGTTTCTCTTGGGTGCTGGAACAGTCAAGCGATATGTAATTAACGGAAACATGATTAGCGGAGGCGGAAATCCGGAGTGAACGCGGGGGCGTCGGACGATGGGAGGGACGTAGCGGCATAAAACGGAACATCTTTATATTTTTTAGACAGTAGAGAAAAAGATGACGCGGGAATTTGATCTGTACCGGTTGCAAGTGCTTACCCCAATGACTGGTGTTAGCAAAACAATTTGATACGTACTAGTCACACTTAATTAGTGAAGCCCCCCTGCACCCTTCCTTCGGCAAAATAAGCTTTTGATTCTCCGTTGGCTTTAAAAACACGGTTTACATGTCCGTGCATGTGGTGGGACTTCAAGTACTTCGAGCGCTTAATTGTTTTTTCGTTGGCTAGATATTATTGTACTTATGTTTAAGAGGTGTGTTTCAATGTTCTCTCACTTCTCTTTCTCTCGAACTTAGAAAATTGAAAACACAAAGAAGTCAAGATTGACCCAATACCTTTTCGGTTCAGACCAGGTATCGGTCAATCCCATCCGTCCTTATTTTTTCAGTTTTTTTAAGTTTGGGAGGAGAGAGAACACGAAACCAAACTTCATGCTTAATTAATTTTCTTTGGCTGCACGTGATGATGCTCACGGTCTTTTAATTTCCGTCACCGTCAAAATTTCATAAAATTGATCAAATCTGCAGAATATAATTCCAACTTCTATTAGTAGAACTTTACTAAATCATATTTTCTTATGTTTGTTACTATAAAACTAGCATGGTGGCCCTCGCATTTGCGAGGGCATTATGTTTATACGGTTTAAAATTGTCAAAATTTAATATTTGTTATGGCTTTTTCCCTCGTATTTACACTCTTCATTGCGAAATACAAAAAATAAATTTGGATAAATTATTTATGATGCAACTTTAACCTTTACTTTAAAATGATAATAATTATTGTGAAACATGTTTTACAAAAATCAAATGATATTTTTCCTCATATACTATTTATATACTCAAGCATGCAGTTGCAAACACACAAACTAATTATCTGTAATATGTGAGTCCCGTAGGTTAGTTCTGATGTGCTCTCTAGAATACTCCCTCCGTCTCAAAATAGATCTGTAGCTCTAATGCATGGTCATTGTACTCCCTCCGTCTCAAAATAGATGTCACAAATTTATCAAAATTTGGATAAATCTAGTCACTATTTAGTATATAGATTTATTAAAATTTTAATAAACCTGCGACATCTATTTTGAGACGGAGAGAGTACATGGTTGCACACAGTAATCTGGTCCATATGTTCATACTTTTCTCTTCATAGCTCATCATAGAGATACTTCATGTATGCACAACTGGATATATTTTAACTATGTATGCATTATTAATGATGTACCATAACCCTTATTTGATTTTTTTATAAAAATAATTATGAAATATCTTTACAAAATATCTAGTGAAAAAATTGTTTTATATATAGAATTTGTATAGAAAGGCATGGAGTTTCATACACACGGAGGACTATCCCGTAATCTACATGTCCGCTAGGTTAATTATTGTGTGCTCTTAGAAAAACAGTTCCATATCTCTAACTCTTTGTCATTTTATGCATGGTTGTATACAACAATCTTGTATTTCTATTCATACCCTTCTCATACAGATACTTGATTGTATGTACAACTGGATTAACAAAACAATGCTTGACATGCCCATAGGCTTCGATTCTAGCAATCAATGACAGTGCATTTACTCCTCCACCGATTGCTTTTGTTCATTCCTAATCACTTATTGACCAATTGGTTATTGATCGGGATATGGAAAGAAGAAAATTTAGATTGTCTAAGGTTTTGTTGGGTCTCAGTCATGTACCTATCGTGATTTGGATTATCTCCTTATTGTTTCCAAAAACTATATAGAAAGATTAATAGAATGATTATGAATAAAGATGGTCAAGGTATAGGTTTCCTAATGTAAAATAAAATGAGAAGTCATCATATAATATATGTTTACCAACTGATATATATTTTTGTTGATACCATACGTTGTGATAGGAATTATGCAACTACATTGGAAGATACTTCCAAGATTATACACATTCTAAAACTCCACTTAGGGCTAGGATATCTCATTAAGTGATAAAATGTATAAACATAATCTAATAAATACTACTGCATCATTGTGAAAGTAGACCCAATTTTTTTTTTGGTAATGTCAACTAAGTTACATTGTGAATGTTTCTCCCTTGATTTGTTCTATGTCCAATAGGGTGTAGTTAACTTAGTTACTTTTTGCAATATGACTTCTTGCTTCACACCAAAAGTTTGAAGATGTCATCAATGTTCATAATTTGGGATTAGTTTTGTGAATATATTAGTAGCATCTCATAATTAGAAGATTTGTAACAATGAGCATGAAAAATGCAACCATGACATAGGAGAGAAGACCAACCGTCTTTGCAAACTTTACTCACCTTGGCATCTTCCTACATGATATCAAAAGCATGTTCAATTTAACACCAGTATTACACCAGAAAATAGCTTGTGTAACCTTTGCATAGTTTTGTTGGTGGTTTTAGTGTCACTTACTCCAACTAATTTCTATGTTGACTAAAAACCAACTCCACCATTATATTATTGTACACAATAGAAAAGCAAATTAAATTAAAAGTGGATCGGAGTAAGTGTACATTCATTTACTATTTTATTAGGAACTTTCATTCCAACCTTTTTTACCTTACTAAAAAAGCGCAACTTTACAATATGAAATATAGTGCACTCGATGGATTCACAAAGTATATATAGCATGTTAATCTAGGAAAAAGTGTATGATTCCTACCAAAAAAACTTACACCACCTCTAACTAATAGCATATGACATCATATTTACATGGAGTAAGAAATGTAATACCATAAAACCTATTGCCTAGTAGATATGTCTATCACACATATGAAGAATGTAGGAACCTTTTCTTGACTTAGAGGAAACCCTGATCTGCCATAGGGATGATAGGCCTATCTTCAAACACTACCAAAAAATACGAAGATATCGGCTACTTGAATAACCATGTCACAATCTTCAATGGACAAAATAGTGAGCATTCCGAACGATATTTTCTTGTATTTTGTAGATACTTAAATAGACAAAGGGGAAGGAAGCGAACAACATTATGCTACAAAAAAATGACAAAATCCTAATATTGCTTAAAATCGCATCAAAAGCTCGTTCTAGAAGCTAAGGCTTTTTTGTTGGAGAAAATATGTACCGATAAATTAGCAGAAACAAATGAAAATAAATATATATCTATAATTTTTTTTAATATGGCCCTCTATGGTTGTTACACAAAGCTGATATGTGTATATATATCATCCAAAATAGGTACTGAATGTGACACTCTTTCTAATCTCCCCCGATGACCAATGTGAAACCTATAATACAAGTGGTTTACATGCTCAAAGTGAATGTGTTTGGGAGCTCGTTTAAACATTCTAATATCCACTAAACAATATTTAAATTTATTCGTTATTTCTTGAATCCTAATTAAAATCCACAAACAGTTTTTTACAGAAAAGTCCACACATACTCTTTTATATATACCGATTCCAGTAGAATTTTTTTTACCTTTCCGTATATCGCACCGTGATGATTTGTTTGTTGTACTCCCTCCGTTTTAAAATATAAGATGTTTTAGGTTTGTGAAGAAAATGAATCTAGACTTGTTTTAGTATGTAGGTTCACTCAACTTTGGGATGAACTACACACTAAAAGAAGTCTAGATTCATTTTCTTCACAAACCTAAAACATCTTATATTTTGAAACGGAGGGAGTACATGCCTATGAGCTTTTAGCACGAAGAGAAATTGATCAGATGACCAGATCCATCAAAGTGTTTTTTATTTTTGTTTTTTGAGATCCATCGAGGCTTGCATGCAGTTTATATTCTTCTCTCAAGCAGCCAAGGGATATAGACGTATATGCACAAAGGAAAATAAAAAGGGAACATACCACGTGTGGAGGTACATAACAGCAAACGTGTTGTGTTTTTTTTGTTGATTAAACGTGATGTGTTCGATTAGGTACGCTGTTTTTTTATGGTTATGTGCCTCTCATATGGGGCTACCGTACATACGTTACTATGTTATCGTGTTGGGTCAACCGGAACACGTGACATATATGTTACATAAATTTGGATGTGATTTAAAATCCTAATCATAAATTCTAGATCTAACTATCCAAAATAATTCTGATGATGTGGATCAACCTGATGTCTCGAAAAACACCCTTATATTGTTTTTAGTATATAATAGATATAAGTATTTTTTTATACTACCTCTATCCCAGTTTATAAGACTTACGCATATACCTAGATCATCCGCATGAGCTATATAATATAAATTATATAATATAAAAATTATATTATTAGAAAATATAACATTTGAAGTTTCTAATAGTATAGTTTTTATCTTATTTATCTCATGCTAAGTTGGTTAATTTATCGATCTAGAAATATGCGTAGATCTTATAAACCGAGATGGAGGGAGTAGATTGATCAAATATTTCAACACTCCCGAAAATTGACTTTGACCACAACTAATAATATGAAAGAAAAAGTGAGTAATACTGTATTGCAAATTAGTAGGAGAGTTCCACTAGGCCCAAAAATTAGGGGATCGTGTATCGAGCTTGGCTTGTGCTGCCACTCTTCACAGGAGCATACATGGACATAAATAAAAAGATTCTGCACAGAGATGGAGGTCCCAATGCCACCAACTAGTCGCGCACTATCTCCTCTTTGACCACAGCACTCTCCGTGCATTCGCAAGTTTGACAGGTTACTCGATCCATTTTAAAAGGGAAGGTGTCCCGCGGTGGAGCGATCTCCACCGAAGAAACTCAACCCGTCCGACCATGTTTTAACCGGTCCGTATGGACGCGTGGACCAGGCGCGATGTTTCAGCAGGACAATCCATTCGAATTAAGGGCATTTTCATCGGGAAGATCTAACCCGTCTGAATGTGTCTTAATTGGTCTGCACGGGGTGGCGGACCGTGCGCGGTGTCCCAACGAAACGATCCATCCAGACTCACTCGGGCCGGACCATTCCATCTCTGATCCAAATCTATTGCCCGAATGAGTTCGTTCGGACTCTGGCATGTCTAATTGTTGTAGCAGACTGGTCCAGTTGGCACTCACACTATGAGTCTTCTTCTCTCTTTTCTCTTGGACTGGCCAAATAAAATAAGATAATTTGGGTCACACTGCTAGGCGCGGTTGGCTGGACATCAGACCACGACCCAAAAGCACCGGTGGCTTGGCCAAAACGGACATTTTGGGTCACGCTTTTGGGTATCCCCGGTGGAGATGCCCTAACTTAGGCCGGATAGACCTATCTGTGGCCCAAATTTATTGCTCGGATGGGTCTATTCAGACAGACACGGATGCTGGCATGTCCGGTTGTTGTAGCAGACTGGGACAGTTGGCAGTCACACTATGGGCCTTTTCTCTCTCTTTTCACTCTTGGGCTGCCTCGTCTCTCTTGAGCTGGCCAAACAAAATAGGACAATTTGGGTCACGCTGCTGGGCACAATTGGCCGTACATGCTGAACCACGACACAAAAGTGCTGGTGGCTCGACCCAAACAGCCTAAAATGGAACGTTTGGGTCTCCCGGCCGGTGGAGATGCCCTTAGCCCGTGGATAAAAAATGGACAGTTGTCATCCCTGTCCGTTCGGGATTGGGGGTGAGCCACGACGGGCCAATCCATCGAGGACATGCCCCGTCCGCCACCGTAGAAGTGGCTTCCCGCCTGGCCATATTTAGTTTTCCACCTGTCTAGGCTAAAAAAAGCCGGTGTGATGTGGTGGAAGGCCAAGCCCTATCTAGCCACCAATACCTTGCTGCAAGATCAACTCCTTGTCCAGGATCAGCGCACGAGCACTTCCCGGTGGACCATGTCAAGGATGAGGCGCACGCGATTGCATTTGTGGAGTTCGTGGAGACCGCAGAGTGGCAGGCAACGGACGTGTGCCGCACCATCGAGAGGGGTCGGCACCGGCTGTCATGATAGAGGCAACCATGGAGGTAGAGCGCCTCACAATTGGGAAAGCGCGCATAGATCGAGGTCAGGCCATTAGGTCACGCGCCATGGAAATGACGCAAGTAGTAGAGCGCGGAATGGCGGGGGTACCACGCATCATAGGGCCCAAGGACGACAAGCAAGGAAATTTTTTAGGCAGTTGTCGTCGTTAGAGTATGGCATAGGTCGGTGATGCATGTAACATACATACATGGACTTTCTAGTTTATTATCACATATTTCAACATATTTGCATCGTATTAATAGTTATTACCCATGTTCTTAATGATTTCGGAGATTTTCTAAAAAAATCTTCTATCCTTTGGTTCTAACTCCGTCAGGCGGAAAATACCCGCTGTTAGTATTTTCTAAGTTTACATGACCTACCGGACTCCAAAAAGGCCAATGTCAGAGAGCACACTTTAGAATTTTTGAGGCGCATCTAGCATGCCAAATGAGGTCACCGAAATCCCAATAGACTGGCAAAGAGGGCCGATGGCAGGGGCCCTATAGTGGCCACGCTGCCTACCCTTGTTTCCACCTCGTTGCTCGGATGTCGTTGATTACACCGCCATTCTCTTCGTCTTGACCTAAGACCTTCTAACAAAAGGGCTCCCAGCGTGATCTCAAAACACACGGATGCGGAGATCAAAAACCACGAAACAGAGAGTCTGCAGGCCGCCGCTAGAGGTAGATTGGAGGGGGGACCGCTGCTGGAATCGCCTCTAGTAGTCTCTCCTCCTTTACCAACACCTCCTCATCGCTCTCCACCAATACACCATGAGAGGGGAGTAGTCCACACCCCAACCCCCCCCCCCCCCTCGACTATGGGTTTATGATGGAAACTTGATCTAATCTCTCTATGTATGATCACTCTTGAAGTCCATATTGTGTGCCTTGCATGATTATGGATCTAGCTATATAATTCCTATGGTGTATATGGTGGTATGAGATGATACTTATTATGCATTTACTGTTGTATTGGTACTTTATGGTTTATCATACTTTGGAGATACTTATATGATACATGTAGTGGTTTCATTCATAATGCATTGTTTACCTATTCATGAGGTACATTGACACAGATACTACAGTGATCCCCGGCTATTGGTGGTTATCACGGCCAACGGGTTTTTGGATCGCCGTAGTCGTAGTATAGGACCGTGTAATCAACGTAACAATTAATAATGAACATAGTCTTAATTTAGATTTAACGTGCTGCTGACTTGCGGGGCCAATCAGCCGACATGTGGACATAATCGTACACGTGCATAGTCCGCGGTGCGTCTAGCCAGACGCATTCCTGGCCCAAACCAGACGCATTCCCGGCCTAAATTTGGGTTAGAAATGGATCGTTCCAGACGCACTTATTCGTTTAGGATAGATTTTTCTGGTCCGCCTACCCGTTTCGACAGATTCGGACTAAGCCATGGTCGAATGGAGGACTGGTGGAGATGTCCTTACCACTTCCATCGATTGATGTCTTGTCTTCGGTTGGTTTCCATTAGTTGATTTGGTTCACACACACACACTTTTTACTACTACCTCCATTCCAATTTATTAGGTCAATACAGAGTTTAAGAAAAATGCAAGACCATAAATTTATTCAATAAAACATGTATTATATTTCATAAGAATATACTATTAGAAACGTCTTTTGTGCAGCGCTAAAAAAGTCAAACCCAAGGCAGCATGTTGTACTCTCTTTGTCCTAAAGTATATCGTAGATTTGTCTAAATTTACATGTACTAACACATTAAAACACGTTTAGATATATACAAATTTAACTAAATCCGTTGTTTCTAATCAGACGTTTCTTTATGCATCGATGGCAACAAAAATGAGCTCGGGACTACCTAGGGAACTGGCAAAACGGCAGGACTTTTTCTCAAGCGCATCTAACTAAGCGCCTCGTTGTACCTGCCGTAAGAACAAGTCCATTAGGTACCATACATTTTCTCCCAAAAAATTGTGACACATAGTCCGGCTAACCCCGTTCCCAACGGGACAGACTATTCGGTTGTTCGTTGTGCCACCGCGTCGTCGTCCAGCCTACACGCCGTCACCAACCATGTCATCACTCAACTACGATGCATTGTCGAGTCTCGCGTCGGCCAGCAGTCTTGCAGTGCCACATGGCCGGCTAACACCGACTTGCCGTCCCTCCCGCCCGTCGACCATAACCGCCACCGCACAGAAGAGTCACCGCCGATGAGAGGCGTACGTACATACTCGTATCCATATGTATGTTACATATGGATACGAGTATGGTCTAAGTCTGAGTTTGCTCTGAGTTTGGTGGAAGGAATTGTTCCCTAAGCAAAAGCCATTCGTTTAACTCCTCGAGCGAGAACCTTAAGACATATCTAGCAGGCCGATGCAAACCAGCAACCCTGAGTCGACATGCAGGCAGAAAATGGGTCTTGGTCCGGCTAGGCCAATCACCACTACCGGCTTCCCGCGCGACCCGTGTTTCCTGCCCTCGTTGGCTCCTCTTTCCCGCGTGCGTCCGGTGGTCATTTCCCACCCATGGCCAAAAACATCCTGCACCCGGCTGACTATTTTCTGCCCTGGCCATGGTCTATAAAAGACAGCCGCAAGCGCCACGATTAACACCAGCCCTAGCACCACCAATAACCACCAAAGCACTAGCAAACACCAGCCATACCACACTATAAGATTGCCAACTGGATGAGGATCAAGGAGATGTGTCGTGGCCGCTTCCCGCAGCCCTCGGAGGAGGATGTGGAGTTGCAGGCCAGCGAGTTGGCCTGGTGTTTTGCCGAGGAGGAGGTGGGCCACTTCGAGCACCAAGCCGATTTGGCCGAGCATGCGTCAGAGGAGTTGGTCGAGATGGCCGTGCGCGAGGCTGCCGAGATCGCGGTGCGTGAGATCCACCACGTCGCGGCCATGGAGGCGGTGGATACGATGGTGAAGGAGGCCGTCTTCGCGTTACTATGCGAGATCTGCCATGATGCGGCTATGACGATGCTGGAGTAAGTGCCCAGGGAGGCCGCCAGGGTCGCCCTGCGCGAGCTTCGCCATGCTAACATGGCACACAAGGCGGAGGAAACAGCAGAGCGCGAGCACACCAACGCCATGATAGAGGAGCAACTCGTGGCAGATGCCGCCGAGGTTGCATCCTCTTGGGGGCTCATTGACGGTGACGAGATGGAGGTGGAGGAGGACGAGGAGGAGGAGTACAGCGGTGAGGCAGAGGCTCAAGCCATGGCCGCCACTCTGGAGAGGTCGGGCGTAGGGCTGTGGCGAGAGACTACGTCAAACACGAGCCGCAGGAGTGTCGTGCGACGGAGGAGCAGCTGGTGAGTGTGGTGTCGGTGGTGCGCGCTGTGGTGGAGCTCGCCGAGGCAGAACAGGAGAAAACTGAGGTGGCGAGGGACCACTGGGCGACCGAGATGGAGAAAGCGCTGGCCCTCCGGGGGGTGGGGCGCAAGAGGGCAGCGATCGTGGCGGCGGATCGTGGTACCGTCGGTGAGCAAGGCATCACCATCGTCATGGACCGCCTCCAACGGCATGCCATCTAGGCGGCGCGGGCGGCAATCGACGGGGCCGAACTCTCCGGCAATTGCGCCCACAACAAATGCGACAAGTAGACGTAGGGCCGGCCAATAACATAGGTTCGTTGTTTATTATTGTTTAGCTAGGCTTTTTTAATAGACGGTGTCAAATCTAATGAAAGTTGGTATTAGTGATGTTTTACTTATGCCCAGTTGCCGGCTAGAGGACACTCTCGCATGGTCCATGCTCTGTCAAGGACAATGCAGCCGTTGTTGTCCAAATTTGATGCATCTATAGATCGCGCCGAATGCATCAGTCTGGATAGATCATACCGTCGAAGGGACACACGGTCACCGCTCTGGTCCGGTCGGATAGACATGGCAGAACCATTTGGGTCATGCCATGGGAGATGCCATTAGCTGGTATTGTTTAACTCCTCGAACGAGAACCTTAGCTGGCATCGAGGACTATGGGGCAGGGAGTGGTTCATATTATATGAAAAGGGCAGGGAGTAAATGGGACGCATGGTTGCATCTGTGTGAGAGATTAATGACTGTATTTTTGTCAGATAAACGAGACAAATTTATGTGGGAATTAACTGATAGTGGGGTATTTATAGTTAAATCCTTGTATGAAGATTTCATGAATGGACATCCGAACTTTCCCATAAAATATTTATTAAAGATAAAAATACCTATGAAAATTAAGATTTTTATTTGATTTTTCAATAATAAGGTGTTGTTAACCAAAGATAACCTTGCTAAAAGAAAGTGGAGTGGAAGTAAAAAATGTTGCTTTTGTAATGATGACAAAACAATAGAGCATTTATTTCTTTCATGCCCTTTTGCAAAAGTTATTTGGCGCATGGTTTTCTTCACACCTCCACCAACCAATATTACTAATATGCTTGGTAATTGGCTAAATGGAGTAGACAAAGCGAACAAAGGAAGAATTCGTATTGGAATTTCGGCCATATGTTGGTCCATTTGGAAATGCCAAAATAATATTATTTTTAATAAGGCAAGAATCCCATCATTTTTGCAAGTTATTTATATGGCGGCGCATTGGATTCAACTCTGGGTTTTCTTCTCCCAGAGCATCAGCGGCTACACATGGTTTCTGGGTGCACCCGTCTTGTGGCGGTTACTTTGGAATTTTTCAGCCAGGCTTTGTGGCGTCATTCTAGTAGATTGACAGATGTCTAGCTGTTATTTTCTATCTCTTGTGAGATCTTTTGCTTCATTCAGATGGTTGGTGTTTGTATGTAATACTTGGTTACTTTCGTTTGACTTTAATAAAGCCTATGTGCATCCGATGATGCAGAGGCCGGGGTCCCCCTCCCCCACCCCACCCCCTTTCGAAAAAAAACATGACAACTTCAACTCAAACGAACTAAAGGAAAACGCCCTATCAAGCACACATCGGATTGGGTCAAGCAGTCCCACAAACTTGTACTCCCTTCCTCTAGAAATAACTGACTGGAGTTTGTCCAGATTCGAATCTATCTAGACGGATTTTAGTATATAGATATATATGAATCTAGACAAACTTTAAGTCAATTATTCATAAACAAATGAAATTAATAATCATGGTTTAGTAGTGACGAGATGCCCTTCTATCATGGTGTAAGCCGTTACCGACAGGCCACATCGCACATCGCTGACCGTGCCTGTTGGTGATGGCATTTCCTAACAAAAACATTTCTAATGTGAGTCACTGCTGACGGGTAGCTTGGGGTGTCTAGCATGCTAATCCGTACTGGGAACAGTTCATACTCAACTACTCGCTAGGAGACATATTCCCTACCCGGATTTTTTCGGAAATGGGGCGGTCTCTGTATTCTCGAATGCACACAGCCAAATTTATCTCGGATGCACACGACCCAATTTATTAGTGTAAACATTATAATTCAAGGGTCCGAGAGGGTTAATACAAATATTAACCATCTGAAGAAGAAAAGTAGACTGACAAAGAATAGCCTATAAAAGCTAAACATCTCCCAACCTAGTAGAATAATGCTATGAAACCAGGTAATTAATAGATATCCTGAGCATCGAGGCTATGTTTTGCCTTCACACGTGTATTTCAAAATAAGCCTAATTAACTTGGACGGAGTGGGTACCATGTGTTCCCATGTTCTCTATATTTTTTCTTTCAAAAAACCCTGCAAATCAAGGCACTCTATGATGGAAGACATGTTTGCACGTAGTATAACCTCTTTGAAAGAACATTTCTTAATCCCTAGTGTTTTGTGTGTTAGATAACAATATTAAGGATTATTTAACGTGTGTTGAAGTGTTGCAGCTCTCTCTAAGAAAAAGGGAAAAGAATCTTCCTTTGGGGGCGGATAATCCGCCCCTCCCTCTTCCCAAGAGTACGCGAGCCCCAGAGAGGGGGCGGAGTTTGTGGCCGGATTTTCTGGCCATGCCAGATAGTCCGCCCCTTGGGGGCGGACAGTCCACCCCCTCAAGGATTTCCTTCAAGCCAAGCCAGTGTCGCTCTCTGTATGGGGGGCGGAGTTTCCCTCGGACTTTCCGGTCCTTGGGCGAACTTTCTCCCAAGGGCGGATAGTTCGCCCCTGGCAGGGGCGGATAGTCCGCCCCCTCAGGATTTTTCTTCAAGTCAAGGCTGCGTCGCTCTTTGTATGGGGGCGGAGTTTTCCCCGGAGTTTCCGTCATGGGGGGCGGATTTTCTCCCCAGGGCGGATAGTCCGCCCCAAATTTCTCCAACGGCTTGTTCTGGGCAGGGGGTATTTAAGCCCGTCTTCCCCCTCTGTCCAGAACTCTTGATCGATTCGAAAAAGAAAAGACCTGACCTGCAACCTTCATCCAAGAGAACTCCACCTAGATCCACTCAAAGGCTCCGTCCATTGGGGAATCAAAGGAGGAGGACTCGATCATCATCAACTACAATCAAGCGCTTCATCTCCTCTCCATTCAGTTGGAGAACCACCGATCTAGTATTTCTTGCAAATACCTAGATCCTTGTTTTTGTTTATATTGATAAACCTTGTTCTTGTGGCAGCTTGTTGTCATCTCGGGAGCCCCCAATTCGGTTGTGGGTGTGTGCCCCGATAGTGTTGTAAAAGGCACCGGTTCCCGCCTCAAAGGGATCCAATAGTGGAGAAGGTGGATCAGGCCTCTCGTGGCGAGATCCATCGGAGAATAGGGTGAGGCCTTTTGTGGCGTGGTGGTCTTAGAACCGCCCACCCCTCCAACGCAGATGTACTTCCCTTAACAAGGAAGGAACTGCGGTAAAACAAATCCTTGTGTCTCCGCGTGCTCCACTATGGTTCCTTCGCTCCTCTCTTTATGTGCTTAGTAGTTAGGGTTGCATATAGGGAAATTCTCGTAGTTGCATATCTAGAGAATTTACTTTGTGTCAAGCCTAAAATTGAAAAAGTATTAAAAATTGTTTAGCACCTATTCACCCCCCTCTAGGTGCCCATACGATCCATTTCAATTGGTATCAGAGCTCCGGCTCTTATTTCGGGCTTAACCGCCTAAGAGAAGTATGGGTTCCAAGGTAGATGGGAGTGATGCTCCGGAGGTAGTCACTATGAACGATCTCAAGACGTTGGAAACAACCTTGGTGAGTTCAGTGGAGGCTAAGATGGAAGAGATACGTCAATTGATAATGCGTCTCTCCACATCCGCAACATCACCTCCATCTAACTCTAAGGATACCACTCCGCAATCCAAGGAAACGGGTAAAACTGTTTCCAAAGATAACGAAGCGGTTGGTGATGACACTAGAAAGAGATCCTCCTCGAAAAAGGATAGCGGTAAGGATGGATACAATGAGGTTTCTCATGTGTATTCCCCTGATCCACCTATCCCTCACCCACATATACATAATAGGGGTGATCCACCCAAACTTTCAGCTTCTACTTTTACTCAATGGCAATTTTTTGATGAAATCTCATGTGTGCAGTTCCTCCATAGAGTTGTGGAAGATCATCGAAAATGGTCTTCATGTTGGAAACCCCAACAATCTTACAAGAAGAGAAGTTGTCGATAGCCAGCTCAACACTACAGCTTTACACATGATACAACTTGGTGTGGGTGACAAAGATATGCCACACATTCAGCATCTTAGTACAGCTAAGGAAGCTTGGGATGCTCTCACCGATCTCTTCATCGGAAATGAAAGTATGAAAAGGAATAGATATGATGTATTGAGCAACGAAGCTGAAGGATTCTATATGTTTGATGGAGAAGACCATGAAGACATGTATAGGAGGCTTAAGGCAATAGCCACAAATTTCAGAAATCATGGTGCCACTCATGTTGATGATGCATGGATCAAGCGCAAGTATGTCAGTGCTCTTATGCCATTTGAGCCCACAGATTTGAAAAGTCTCCAAGGTAGGCATAACTATCACCTCATGACATCCAATGAGGTAATGCAAGAAATGGCCGCTTTCAAAGTGGATGCCAAGAATGCCGAAGATGCTCGTGCTCGAGCTATGGGGATGCAAAAGGGGGTCAACGTGGCCTTGAAGACTAGTGTGATTGATCATGATGAATATGCCATAGAAGGTCTGGACTGTCCCGAGGATATAAAAACGATCCACAGACAATACTTGGCTCTTTATCTAGAAACTTTTGGAAAGATCCAGCCAAGGCTAAAGCTGAACTAGAACGCAAGAGTGGAGCCTATGGAAGAAAAGAAAATCACTACTAGAAAAACCATCTTCGGTTCGATCAGAACAAGCCCAGCAGTCCCGGCCCGTCACGAACCGCGACTAGTGCTAGCACTAGTCCCGGTCCGTGAGGCCTCCAACGGCTAGAAATGGCCATAAGCATTAGTCCCGGGCCAGACCAGAGCATTAGTCCCGGTCCGTCATACGGCCCGGGACTAATAAGCTGGAGCGGGGCAACAACTCTTTTCGGGGACTATTAGTCTCGGGTCGTATCACGGCCCAGGACTAATTGTCCATCACTATATATACAGCTCCCTGGCCAGCTGCCCTAAAGCATATGGTGGCCATTTTTCTCAAAGAAAGCAAGAGAGTTCATGCCATTTTTTTCTCAAGATTTGTCAAGATTTAGTTTGCAACACCTAAATCCAAAGCTTTAAAAGGTTATAACTTCATTCTTTCATCTCTTATTGCTACTTTAGCTCTATTTAATGCTCTAGAAGTATAGAGATATGGATCAAATGCATGCATGCTCTAGAAGTAGCTAGAAGGATTTTGATATATATGTGTAACAAATTTTGATTAGGCACATAGTTACTGAAAATTGAAATGTGTAATTTTAGAGTTTCAGAGCTTAGAATGGAATGAGGTTTTCACTGATAGAACAATAATAAAAAACTCCACATTTATCATGTTGATTGTTTTCTCCAATTCACAAATTGGTGCATGTAAATTTTTCAAAATTCAAAATTAATGCTCTACAAGCTCTCAATATAACTTGTAATAATTTTATCATGTTGTGTAATGGTTTTTGATGTACTTTTACTATAATGCAGATGGTCCGGGAATGGATGTACGGTATTGACCGACACTCTGGCGAGTTCATTAATGGCGTGCATGAATTCATCCATGTTGCTGATGCAAACAAGCACAATGGTTTTGTATTCTGTCCATGTAATGGATGTAGGAATCAGAAGGATTACTCTGACTCAAAAACCCTTCATAGCCACCTGTTAAAGTCCGGCTTCATGCCCAGTTATAATTGTTGGACCAAGCACGGAGAGAGAGGGGTTATAATGGAAGACAATGAAGAAGAGGAGGAGGATGACAACTATCATGGTTTCCCTGAGTACGGAGATACTTCCATGGGGGATGCTGAAGGGGAGGATGAAGAAGAGACACGTGATGAACCCGCTGATGATCTTGGTCGGACCATTGCCGATGCACGAAGAGATTGTGAAACTGAAAAGGATAGGGAGAAGTTCAATCACATGCTAGAGGATCACAAAAAGTTGTTGTACCCAAATTGCAAAAATGGTCTGAAAAAGCTAGGCAGCACACTGGAATTGCTACGATGGAAGGCTGAGTGTGCTATACCTGACTCCTCATTTGAAAAGTTGCTGAAAATGATGAGGAATATGCTTCCAAAAGATAATGTATTGCCCGCCAGTACATACGAAGCAAAGAAGGTTGTCTGCCCTCTAGGTTTAGAGGTTCAGAAGATACATGCATGCCCTAATGACTGCATCCTCTACCGCGGTGAGGAGTATGAGAATTTAGATGCATGCCCGGTATGCACTTCACTTCGGTATAAGATTAGACGAGATGACCCTGGTGACGTTGAGGGCGAGCCCCCCCCCCCCCCCCCGGAAGAGGGTTCCTGCGAAGGTGATGTGGTATGCTCCTATAATACCACGGTTGAAACGCTTATTCAGAAACAAAGAGCACGCCAAGTTGTTGCGATGGCATAAAGAGGAACGTAAAACATATGGGATGTTGAGACACCCCGCTGATGGGTCGCAATGGAGAAAAATCGATAGAAAGTACCCGGACTTTGCAGATGACGCAAGGAGTTTAAGGTTTGGTCTAAGTACGGATGGCATGAATCCCTTTGGGGAGCAGAGCTCCAGTCACAGCACCTGGCCCGTGACTATATGCATCTATAACCTTCCTCCTTGGTTGTGCATGAAGCGGAAGTTCATTATGATGCCAGTGTTGATCCAAGGTCCGAAGCAACCCGGCAACGACATTGATGTGTACCTAAGGCCATTAGTGGAAGAACTTTTATAGTTGTGGCACGAACCCGGGATACGCGTGTGGGATGAGCACAAGCAGGAAGAATTTAACCTCCGAGCATTGCTTTTCGTAACAATCAATGATTAGCCTACTCTTAGTAACCTTTCAGGACAGTCAAACAAGGGATACAATGCATGCACACACTGTTTAGATGAGACTGCAAGTATATATTTGGAAAATTGTAAGAAGAATGTATACAATGAGCATCGTCGATTTCTTTTGGCCAAGCATCCCTTAAGAAAGAAAGGCAAGCATTTCAACGGTCTGGCATGTCACCAGACGAAGCCTAAGGAGCGTACTGGTGGTGATATATTTGATATGGTCAAAGATTTGGATCAACTGGTAACCTTTGGAATGGGTCCTGGAGGAAAATCTGTTCCAAAAGATGCTGAAGGACACGCACCCATGTGGAAGAAGAAATCTATATTTTGGGAGCTACCATATTGGAAATTCTTAGAGGTTCGCTCTGCAATCGATGTGATGCATGTGACGAAGAATCTTTGCGTGAACCTGCTAGGATTCTTGGGCGTGTATGGGAAGACAAAAGATACACCGGAAGCACGAAAGGACCATCAACATATGAAAGACCCAGATGGCCTGCATCCAGAATAGTTTCAAGGTCATGCCAGCTACGCTCTTACCAAACAAGAGAAGGAAATATTTTTTGAATGCCTAGGCAGTATTAAGGTCCCGTCTGGCTTCTCGTCGAATATAAAGGGGATAATAAATATGGCAGAAAAAAAGTTCCAAAACCTAAAGTCTCATGACTTCCACGTGATTATGACGCAAATGCTTCCGATTGCATTGAGGGGGCTTCTACCAGATAATGTTCGAGTACCCATTGTGAAGCTATGTGCATTTCTCAATGCAATCTCTCAGAAGATAATCAATCCTGAAGATCTACCACGGTTACAGAATGATGTGGTCCAATGTCTTGTCAGTTTTGAGTTGGTGTTCCCACCATCCTTCTTCAATATTATGACGCACCTGCTGGTTCACCTAGTCGAAAAGATTTCCATTCTCGGTCCTGTATTTCTACACAATATGTTTTCCTTTGAGAGGTTCATGGGAATCTTAAAGAAATATGTTCGTAACCGTGCTAGGCCAGAAGGAAGCATCTCCAAGGGCTATGGAACAGAGGAGGTCATTGAATTTTGTGTTGACTTCCTTCCTGACCTTAAGCCGATTGGTCTTTCTCAATCGCGGTATGAGGGGAGACTGAGTGGAAAGGGTACTCTAGGAAGGAAATCAATAATATGTAGAGACAGACATTCTTACACCGAAGCACATTACACCGTTCTACAGAATTCTATCTTGGCAGCCCCATATATCGAGGAACACAAGAAAATCTTACGCTCCAACAACCCTGGAAAGCATGACTCTTGGATTAGAGATGAACACATGAAGAGTTTCGGCGGTTGGTTGCAACATCTCATCAAAAACAACAGTCTTGGAGATCAGCTATACTTGTTGTCTAGGTCACCATCTTCGACTATATCGACTTTCCAAGGGTACGAGATAAATGGGTATACATTTTACACGATAGCCCAATATAAAAAGAGCACCAACCAAAACAATGGTGTCCACTTTGATGCAACAGACAACAATGGGTCAAAGACCACATATTATGGTTACATAGAGGAGATATGGGAACTTGACTATGGACCTACTTTTAAGGTCCCCTTGTTTAGGTGCAAATGGGTCAAGCTGACGGGAGGAGGGGTTGAGGTAGACAAGAAATACGGAATGACATCGTTGGATCTCAACAATCTTGGGTGGCTAGACGAACCATTCGTCCTAGCCAATGATGTGGCCCAGGTTTTCTATGTGAAGGACATGTCTACCAAACCTAGAAAACGAAAAAATAAGAAAAAGAATACATCAGACGATGAGCCAAAGCGCCACATAGTTCTTTCAGGAAAATGAAACATCGTGGGAGTGGAGGACAAGACAGACATGTCAAAAGATTGTGATAAGTTTCATGAAATTCCGCCCTTCGTGGTGAAGGATGACCCAAGCATCATGTTAATGAATGAAGATTCTCCATGGATACGACGGGATCAGAAAGGAACACACGCGAAGAAATGATATGTAATATTTGTAACATTTTATGAGTGAAGATGTTCCATGCATGTGTCCATTTTTATAGTGTTGTGTGCAAACAATCTTGAGTGTGTTAGTCCTGTTTTGTGGCTGGACCGGGACTAAAGGAGGGCCTTTAGTACCAATTCATACTTACCATTAAGATCTGATCTCCAAACGCGTGATGTCACATATTAGGGAGTGCCTCTATGACCAGTTTCTCGGAGATGCCGTAGGACTGGGCTCCGTCGGCATCTCCCTGAAACTGGCCGTAGTGGTGTCCCTGCTCTCGAAAACCATCTTGCATCTTGTAACTTCTCTAACTAGATAAATACGCCTGGGAGCTAACTAATTTCACATATTACGGAGTGCCTCTATGACCAGTTTCTTGGAGATGCCGGAGGACTGGACTCACAAGGATGCCTATTTATAGTACAAGCAGCTCGGCATAATGTCGACACTCACCCCTATTATTAGTGCTGACTCATCTTTAGTCCCGGTTGGTGTCTCCAACCGGGACTAAAGGTTCATCTTTAGTCCCGGTTGGTGACACCATCCGGGACAAGGTACAAGCCGCACGACATAATGTCGACACTCACCCCTATTATTCGTGTTGCCTGGCCCAGTCTACCGCAATCCCTTCAGTCGCGGTTGGTTTCTCCAACCGGGACTAAAGATGAACCCTCTCTTTATATAGGCATTTCCCTCTATTTATTAGGTAACACTTAAGACATTTATTAATATTAAAAACCGGGACAAACCGGGACTAGCTAACACTCAGGACTAAAGCCGCCCCCTTTAGTCATAATCATGCCTAGTCCTATAGTACGCAGCTTCAGGGTCTTCATCGTCATCGTCATCATCATCGTCATCGTCACCTGCCACTCCGGGGATCCTCAGCCCATCCATGGCATATACCAGGGGCCATTCCAGCCTCGGATTCACGGCGGGCGGGAGAGGGGTCTCCTGGAAGACGATGCCGCTACCGCCGGGCCGGTGTGGGGCCTGTGGCGGGTGGACTCGTGGGCACCGTAGGCGAGGATGGTCTCCCCCGGCGATGTAGCGCATCCCTCCGATGATAGTACGGTTCGCCCACCACAGACAACGGCCGGCTTCGTTGTGGTTCACCGGTGGTGGGCCATCACCCTCGTACCTGGCGAGCTCCCTTTCCCACCTATTAGCGAAGAAGGCATTCCAGGTGTCGTAGTTGTCGGGATCCCACTAGGGATCCATCCGCTGCTCCGGCGTGAGCTCGTGGTATAAGTGGTTTGTGATGGCCGCCTGGCGTGCGGAACCTTGAGGGACAGGAGGGACAGGAACCCCTCCAGTGCTCAGCATCCAGCCGGCGGGCGGCCGGTAGCCCGGCGGACAAGGGTAGTTGGAGGCGCACAGCGCCTCGGTCTCCTCGAGGGTCAGAATGGCCCAGTAGGCGTTGTCCATTGTTCTAAGAGAGGAAGGTGTGGATATGTGGATAGCCATGGCACGATCGCCCTAAATATAGAGGGAAAGGGCGGGAAATATCTTTAGTCCCGGTTAGTGACTACATCCGGGACTAAAAGCTCTCGTAGAAAGGAAAGGGCGGGAAAACTTGGCTAGAAGAGGTGGGAAATGGCGGAAAATATCTTTAGTCCCGGTTTGTGACTACATCCGGGACTAAAAGCTCTCGTAGAAAGGAAAGGGCGAGAAAACTTGGCAGGAAGAGGTGGGAAATGGCGGAAAATATTTTTAGTCCCGGTTTGTGACTACAATCAGGACTAAATGGATATTTTATTAAAATTCTTTATATTTTTTGATAATAATAGACATATTATTTGTTTTATTTGGATTATTACAATAAAAGATATGATTTTTCAAAGTTTTTATATTTGATTTGAATTAAAAAAGAAAATTTACAAATGAAATAATTTATAAATGATGCAAACAGATAAATGGATATTATATTAAAATTCTTTATATTTTTTGATAATAATAGACATATTATTTGTTTTATTTGGATTATTACAATAAAAGATATGATTTTTCATAGTTTTTATATTTGATTTGAATTAAAAAAGAAAATTTACAAATTAAATAATTTATAAATGATGCAAACAGATAAATGGATATTATATTAAAATTCTTTATATTTTTTTGATAATAATAGACATATTATTTGTTTTATTTGGATTATTACAATAAAAGATATGATTTTTCAAAGTTTTTATATTAGTTTTGAATTAAAAAGGAAAATAAAAAAAATAGTCGCGGGTCGTGGCTGGACCCGGGATTAAAGGGTGAGTCCACGCGCGAAAACGAAGCGGCCGAAAAAACCCTTTAGTCCCGGGCCGTGGCTTAGCCAGCGACTAAAGGGGGTTGACCCTTTATATTCTGCGCGCCACCGCTCCTGCCCAGCACTTGGCATTCCTCGACGAAGACGAAGCAGACGAACGCAGAGACAAGAAACGCAGGGGAGGTGTTGTTCGGCCACCGTGCCGCGCTCCGCCGTGCCGCGCTCCGACGTGCCGTGCTCCGCCGTGCCGTGCTCCGACGCTCCGTGCTCCGCCGTGCCGCGCTCCGCGCCGCTGCTCCGCGCTCCCCCGTGCCACGCGTCGCTGCTCCGCGTGCCGTCGTGCCGCGCACCGCTGCTCCGCGCCGCCTCACTGTGCCGCCGTCACGTGCTGTCATGCGCCGGCGTCGGTGAGCGCTCGATCGAGGCCGGGGTATTTTTATTTTAGTTAGGATTAGGATTATTATTGTTTTAGTTAATTATTAGGATTAGTATTAGGATTATTGTTTTAGTTATTGTTGTTTTAATTAAAATATTAGAATTAAGATTATTGTTTTAGTTATTTTTTGTTTTATTTATTAGGATTATATTGTTTTAGTTATTTTTTTTGTTATTAGGATTATTAGGATTATAATTATTGTTTTAGTTATTAGGATTAGTATTAGGATTATATTGTTTTCGTTATTAGGATTAGAATTATTGTTTTAGTTATTAGGTTTTGTATTAGGATTATTGTTTTAATTAAAATATTAGAATTAGGATTAGGATTATTGTTTTAGTTATTTTTTGTTTTATTTATTAGGATTATATTGTTTTATTAGGGTTATTTTTTTGTTTTAGTTATTATGATTATTGTTTTAGCACAAATAATATTAGGATTATTATAATTAGGATTATATTGTTTTAGTTATTAGGATTATTGTTTTTTCTAACCTGTTTAACTCTCTTTTTGTTATAGATAATTAAGTCATGGATCCATCCGAATATCCTGGTCGCATCGGTGAAGGTTTTCTTCAGGGCATGATAAGAGGTGAAGACATTACTACCGGCGCCGAAGATATTTTGCTCGAGGAAGATATTTCCTCATATCTGAATCCATCCGGTGATGGACTAGAGGAAAACCTAATGTACCAAGGGGAAGTCCAGATGGACGAAGGGCAAACAAATAACAACAATTATGATGGCCCCTCGACAGGATCCGGCGAGGTACATATATATATATAAAGTCTCGTGTTACCTCTATTCATTAACTGATCTAGATATATATTAATCACTCTCTCTTCTTCTTTTATCCCACCGGATCGAAGCAATCGATAGCTCGAACGAAACGAGGGCCGAACAAAAAGTTGGATGGTAATCAGAGGTTCACCATCGAAGAAATAGATGATGATGGTGAACCGATTGCTCCAGAGAAGCACCGGAGGATGTTTATAAATCATTGCGGGGTGCTTGTTAGGGACAACTTGCCGATCACCATCGAAGAATGGAATAAGTCAAAGAAAGCTGGTGAAGAATCCAACAGCTATGTCACCGATGATGCCAAAGATGACCTTTGGCAGAAGCTCATAGCGCATTTCATACTACCTCCAGAGTATGAGGAATTTGAGGTAGATGGTATTACCCCAAGGCTGGGTGGGCTTGAAAATAGAGCGAAAGTCAAGGAGTGGGCACTAAGCAAGATGGCTGAACTGTACCGGAACCACAAGAAAAATTTATACGCGAAATATGTCGCGAAAAAGAAAACTCCAGACTTCAAAGAAGTAAACGAGAAGTTGAGAGAACAGTGGACCAATTTTGTACAGTACAAGCAATCTGATAAAGCAAAGGCAAAGTCAGCAAAGAACGCGTTAAATGCTGCCAACAAGAAATACCATCATAAAATGGGGACAGGTGGCTACAAGAGTGACGTCCCTAAGTGGGAAACTATGGAGAAGGAAATGAGGGATCGAGGCGTCACTCCTGGTACAGATGGATGGCCCGAGAGGTCAAAGCACTGGTGGTACGGGCACGGGGGATCCTTGGACCCAGAAACAGGGAAGACATTATTTCATGATAAAATTCTAAAAACCTCCCGAGAACTTATTCAAGCAATGAACGATGCTCAATTCGGATTGTTTCGTCCCGAGAGAGAGAACGACGAGCTGACACGCGCCCTAGGGAATCCTGAAAAGGGAGGACGAACACGAGGCAAAGGCGCCGGTGTCTCGTGGAAGAAAGGGTTTCCTCAGTACGATGCCAGTTACAGAAGCCGTCAGAGAAAGAAGGACCGGGAGGCAGACCGGATCTCTAGGGTAGAGCGGGACCTAGCTGATCTGAAGAACCTCATGCATGAAATTAGCCAAAGGCCGCCGTCGTCAACTCACCCGCGGTCTGATGATCCTGCATTGGATCTTAGCCAACGGAGAAGCAGCGTGGCTTCCACGAAGGTCCGTGCTGATGATCAAGCACTGCTGGATGATGCACCGGCTCCTCACTACCCCGTGGATGATGTCAGAGAGATGGCACAATGTGAGCTACATCAGCCAATGAACAACCTGTCCTTCAAGGTGGCGATCGGCACTGCTTTACCTTGTCTACCTGGAGCACTCCACCATTCACTTCCGATTCCACCAGGCTATGCTCGTGTCACGGTGGATGACATAGTGGAGGATTTTGCGGACCTAAAGATTGAAATCGCTACGCCTGAAGGCCTTACGAAACTAGGAGATGTCAAGCGCAACATCATTCTATGGAATAAGAAGTACATCAAGTTTCCAGGCTCGGCGCCAAGGCCACCGACTCCAAGGAATCCAAATCCACCCCGCATCGAATATCGTCAACCTCCAAGTCCACCCCAACCCGATTATCGCCAACCTCCAAGTCCACCCCAACCCGATTATCGCCAACCTCCAAGTCCACCCCAACCCGATTATCGCCAACCTCTAAGTCCACCCCGCCCCGCTGACGATCGCCGCAGCAGCAGTACATCAACTCGATCTCCGCATTCGCCTCCGTGCAATACTACTACCTCGTCGAAGAAACGGAAGTTCGACGGTCCCCCGCGCCCCACATCGAAGAAAGGTCAAACGCCGAAGATAGTCGATATCCCGCCGGCTCTTCCAAAGAGACCTTATGACAAGACCGATGAGGAAACTAACGACGATGTGGCTGCCCAAGTTAAGGCACATTTTGCACCCAAAAAGCCTGAGCCAAAGCCGGTATATAACAAAAAAAACCAAAAAGTGGGCTAAGTCCTGTCTTGAGCAACCACCCCAGATATCGATGAATCTGGAATCAGACTATGACCGGGAGATTATTAAGCAAGCACAGAAGAAAAAATCACAAGTGCAAAAAGCGAGAAGCAAGTTGCCCAGCTCGGAGCACAGAAGAATCAATCGATCGCCCCGCTCAAAGTCATTTCAGACCTCGACAAGGCCTTCAGAGCTGAAATGGATATGGACATGCAAATAATGTACCCTAGAGCCCGTAATAGTGCTGCACTTATGGGAATCACTGTATCGCAGGCCAAAGCACTTGCTAACGAAGCAAATATGTCTCTTGGTCAATATTTAGGCTATGAAGATACGCCAGTGGGTCAGATAGTACGACAGTATGTCCAAGGGGCGCCTCTAGTCAGTAATGAGGAGCTCACGCGTCTATCCACACATATGCGAAATCTGCACGAATGGTACATGTCGCAAGCACAAAAAATGCATCAGAAAGATTGGTTTCCGGTGGACGTTAGAACGGAGCATCACTTCAAACCATACTCGATACAGGTTCAAATGACCGAACTGTTTCAGTTATACAACCAGCGCGGCCTCGACAAATCTATCATTGGTTGCTACTGTCTGTAAGTTATCTATTTCTATAATTAAGTTTGTAGCTTTAGCTCGTTCATTGCATTTAATATATTATCCTAACTATATATATCCTTTTGTATGATGATATTATATTCGGTATAATGAAGATGCTTGAATGCAAAAGAGCTAGAAGATACGACGTTGGGTTCATTGACCCATATATCATTAATGAATATACGTTAAATAATCACCCCAAAGACGTGGAGGAAGACCTGTCCAGGTTCTTAACCGAGAATAATTTTGTTAAGGAAATACTATTTCCTTACAACTTCAAGTGAGTGTTTATATCTTGTACACATTTTATTTTTGCTTACTCGATGAGCTATATATGCATGTATGCTTATGTAAACGTTCGCAGATTCCACTGGATCTTGCTAAACATTCAAGTTGACAACTCCCTAGTTAAAGTCCATGACTCATTAAGTTGGGACCAAGAGAAGTGGAGCAACATGAAAGCAATGCTCCATAAGTAATTTCAATCATTATCACATTATATCGTCCTCTTTCATTCATTTCCTGGTATCAAGTAACTAATAACTCCTTTGTTTATTTTGTTTGCCGAGCAGGTGTTGGACACGGTTCAGACAGAAAATACCAGGTCCATTCAAAGAGGAGCTAACTTATAAAATGGCGAAGAGTTTACAGCAGCCACCGGGAACTCATTTATGTGGATACTACGTCTGCGAGTACATCCGAGAGTTGACCAGTGAGCGGAAAGTTGACTCACATTATATTTATGATTTGCGGGAGAAACTAGAGCCAGACCAGCGCACAAGAGCAATTCAAGAGGAGCTGGCGGGATTTATGATGAAGGAAGTCCTTGATGTACATGGAGAGCATTATGCGGATGGCGTGGAACTCAATTTGCCTTAGTCATCTCCATGTAGCTCATATGATATATATATTCATCAATGACCATGTAATTTCAAAACATTTCTTCCTTTTGATATGATTGATTATATGTATGCTTGCAAGGGATCGATTAATTATATAAATGCATCGACATGTAGTGTGTATGTAGTAGCGTATAATATGTATACTGAAATATATGTTTGTTATAGTGAAACACAAAACGAAAAAGGAGCAAAATGGCAAAAAAAAAGGAAATACACAATCTCTGCCGCGGCAGGAAACCTTTTAGTCCCGAGTGGTGTTACAGCCCGGGACTAGAGGGTTTCCGACCCCCGCGACGCTGAAACAGCCACGTGGTTGTTATCAGTCGCGGGTCGTTGTGAGCCGGGACTAGAGGGGGGCCTCTAGTCCCATTTTCGCAGTCACGGGCCCAAAACCGGGACTAGAGCCCGTTGCGGCCCGGGACTGGAGGTCCTTTTTCCACCAGTGAATGGTCCCAAGCTGAGAACATGTTTCAACTGTGGTGATCGGCTGCACTTTGTAGCTGAGTGTCCATATCAAAGTAGGGAAGATAATGGAGGAAGACTTATTTTCAAAGACAAGTCAAAGGCTCCACGCAAGAAATAGTTTGTAAAGAAGAATTCTCCATTCAAGAAGCAACCAAAGATTGTTCTAGTAGCGCAAGAAGAATATTCATCGGGAAGTGAAGATGAGGACGAAGACGATAGCTCTCAAGAGGTGGCTGCTATAGCCACTACGTCTCCTTCAACATCTCTCTTCGACTCTCTGAATGAAAACATCATCAAAAAGAATGCTACTTGTCTCATGGCAAGAAGCTCCGTGGGCTATGCTTCCGGTGGGTCGAAATGGGTGCTGGATAGTGGATGCACTAGTCATATGACCGGAAGCGAGGAGATCATCATGGAGGTGCATCCAAATCATGATAATATCACAGTCTCCTATGGTGATAAGTCTAAATCTCAGGTATTGGGTCTTGGCAAGGTTATGGTTGCCCACGATATCTCTCTCGTGGACGTCATGCTTGTTGAGACCCTCGGTTACAACTTTCTTTCTGTTCGTGCCCTTGGCAAGATGGGATTTGCTGTTTTTATTGATGATGATTTGGTGGTACTCTTGTGGAGCAAGTCTCTAAAGGTCGCTTTCGTTGGATACGTCGAAAATTACCTGTATGTGGTGGACTTTTCCGGGAAAACCACTTCGGGTCCGATGTGTCTATTCGGAAAGGCCGACGTCGGCAGGCTATGGCATCGCCATTTAGCCCATGTCAACATGAGAACTTTGCAAAGTCTCCACAAGGGTGGACACATCCTTGGACTAAAAGACAATGTCTCCTTTGCCAAAGATCGTGTTTGCAGGGCTTGTGTTGAAGGCAAAATGCACGACTCTCCCTACAAGAGGAAGACTACTGTGTCTTCAAAAAGGATCTTGGAATTACTTCCTGTGGATTTATTTGGTTCTCCTTCTCATGCAAGTCTTGGCGGGAAGAAATATTGCTTGGTCATTGTTGATGATTACTCAAGATATACATGGGTCTATTTCTTCAAACTAAAGAGTGAGACTCAACAAACTATCATTGACTTTGCCAATGAAGTTCAACGTCAACACAATGTTCCTATCTTGGAAATAAGGAGTGACAATGGCTCTGAATTCAAAAAATACACCTTGAATGAGTTTCTAAGCGAAGAGGGGATTAAACATCAATATTCCGCTGCGTACACCCCTCAACAAAATGGTGTAGCCGAGAGGAAGAACCGAACTTTGATGGATATGGAAAGATCAATGTTGGCTGAATTCAAGTCTCCTTATAATTTTTGGGCTGAAGCCATATCCACTGCTTGTCACTCATCGAACCGACTCTACCTCCAAAACATTTTAGACAAGACTCCATATGAAATACTTACCGGTAACAAGCCCAACATCTCGTACTTCAGGGTATTCGGGTGTAAGTGTTTCTTTCTTATTAAAGGTGTCGTTTGTCAAAATTTGAGTCCAAGGCTTTAGAAGGTATTTTTGCTGGTTACGGTGCCGAATCCCACACTTATAGAGTCTACAACAAGCTCACTGGGATTGTTGTAGAATCTTGTAGTGTGGAGTTCGATGAAAATAACGGCTCCTTTGTAGGGCAAGTTGATGTTTGTGATGCAGATATTGAAATACCCCAAGATGCCATAAGAAGAATGGGCATGGGATTTTTCCGCCCCATTGAGGAACCCCTTGTGGCGGATCAGGAAGGACAATGCTCCACTCATGTGGAGCCCTCATCTACACAAGATCAACAAGCTCCTACTGTTGGAGAAAACTCTGCACCAACACCGCAACCTGCTAAAGATCATCTGTCTCCTGGACATGTTGGTAGTCCCAGGCCGGACTATCTGCCCCCTCCAAGGGGCGGACAATCCGCCCCTGGCACTCCAACTCGTTCCAGGGGATCCGAAGGAGAAAACAACAGCCAAGAAACTCCCAGGACGGATTCTCCGGCCCCCGAGGGCGGATTATCCGGCTCTGTTTCTCCAAGTCCTGTCAGGCATGCTCTTGAAGAAGTCACTGGTGTTTCATCTTCCAGGCCGGATAGTCCGGCCCTTCCAAGGGGCGGATTATCCGACCCTGAAGAACAAGCTCTGCAGCAACCTCCTGGTGTTATCTCTGACCAAGATCAAGGGCAAGGCAGTGGTCAAGACAAGGATACAAATACTGAATCAACTCCTTCTAGAAACAATAAGGACATTGAGGCTCGTCGCAAGGCTCGTGCTGATCGGAACCTTGAACTAAGGGGTCACACTCTTAACAAGGTTGTTGGTGATCTACGACGAAGGGTATCTACTAAAAGAGAACTTGCAAGCTTCTGTGATCATCAAGCTCACATTTCCATGGTTGAACCGAAGAAGGTCTTTGATGCTCTTGAAGACCCCGATTGGGTTGTTGCAATGCATGAAGAATTAAATAACTTCGAACGCAACAAAGTTTGGAAGCTCGTAGAGAAACCAAAGGATTGCCGCAACGTTATCGGCACCAAGTGGATCTTCAAGAACAAACAAGATGAAAATGGCATTGTTGTGAGGAATAAAGCAAGACTCGTGGCTCAAGGTTTCTCTCGAGTGGAAGGAATTGATTTTGGCGAGACTTATGCTCCTGTGGCTCGTCTTGAGTCCATTTGTATCCTTCTTGCCTATGCAGCCCATCATAACTTTAAATTACAACAAATGGATGTTAAGAGTGCGTTTCTTAATGGTCCTCTACATGAGTTAGTATACGTCAAGCAGCCCCCGGGTTTTGAGGACCCCAAATTTCCGAACCATGTCTACAAACTCGATAAGGCGCTCTATGGCCTTAAACAAGCCCCACGTGTGTGGTATGAGCACCTTAAAGAGCTTTTTCTAGACCGTGGATTCAAAGTTGGGCAAATCGATCCCACTCTTTTTACTAAGAAGGTTAATGGGGAGCTTTTTGTATGCCAACTTTATGTAGATGACATTATTTTTGGGTCTACTAACCAAGCTTTTAACGATGAATTTTCAAAGCTTATGACTGACAGGTTTGAGATGTCCATGATGGGTGAGCTGAGGTTCTTTCTTGGATTTGAGATCAAATAACTTAGAGAGGGAACCTTTATTAATCAAGCTAAGTACATCCAAGACATGCTCAAAAGGTTCAAGATGACGGATCTCAATGGTGTGTCTACTCCAATGCAAACAAAGTGTCATCTTGAGCTCAATCCCAAGGGTAAAGACGTGGACCAAAAGGTATACCGATCCATGATCGGCTCTCTCCTTTACCTTTGCGCATCTAGGCCCGATATCATGTTAAGTGTAGGAGTGTGTGCAAGGTACCAATCCACTCCTAAAGAAAGCCACTTAGTGGCGGTCAAACGAATCTTCAGATATTTGGTTCATTCCCCAAATTTTGGGTTATGGTATCCCAAGGGTTCAAGTTTCTCTCTATGTGGTTACACTGATTCAGATTGGGCTGGTGACAAAGATGATAGGAAATCAACCTCTGGTGCGTGTCAATTCTTGGGTAGGTCTCTAGTGTGTTGGTCTTCAAAGAAACATAATTGTATTTCACTCTCAACAGCCGAAGCTGAATATGTTGCTGCTGCAAGTGCTTGTACGCAATTGTTATGGATGAGGCAAACTTCAAAGGAATATGGTGTCAATTGTGACAAAGTGCCTCTATTATGTGACAGTGAAAGTGCTATCAAGATTGCCTACAACCCCGTGCAGCATACAAGAACTAAACATATAGAGATTCGCAACCACTTCATTCAGGATCATGTTGCTCGTGGTGATATTTCCCTATCCTTTGTGAGCACGAAGAACCAACTTGCTGATATTTTCACGAAGCCCCTTGACGAAGCAAGATTTTGTTATTTGAGGAATGAGCTAAATATCGTAGATTCAAGGAGCTTGGCTTGACTATCCTTGCACACTCACTTACTCTTATTCATGTATTTGGTTTAGATGCGGGCATAGACATAGGGGGAGTGTGGTCCTAATTGATTGGGCTGACCCTCCCCCCATAATGCCGAAAGCAAGTAAAATCATTTCCCTTAATATCATTTTGTGATATGTGGGTTATCGATGAGCATTGGTTTTGAACTCAAGATACATCTTCGCGGTGTCATGCCATGCGCTCCAACATGGTGGCTTCGGCCACCGCCCTCTTCCTAGTGAAGAGTTGGTTTCTGATGGTTCTCTTTGGATTTTCTTGCTCATTTTTTGTTCTTATGAAAAACACACTCAATTTTGGCTTTTGTTTGATTTGATTCTTGCAAATTTGGGTGTGTAGTACCATCTCAGTTTCTTGATCTAAACCCAAGCCTTTCTTTCCCTCCTTGAACCACCTATTCTTGCACACAAGTCCTCCATACACCATCGTGGGTTTTTTCTAGGTTGCTCCGGCCTGAATCTGTCCTGTACAGAATTTTCAGAGAGGGGCGGACTATCCGCTCTAAGTGGGGGGCGGATAATCCGCCCCAGGCGAAATTCGTCTGTTATAGGCAGGGTCGGGGAGGGTAGGCTCAAACAGAGCAGCCCGTCCTCCCCCAACCCTCGCTTAGCTTCCAGCCGCCGCCGGAGCTTCCGCCCCTCCCCGGAGTCGATTTGACCACCGGATTCTCCGGGCCCTCCCCGGATCTTCTTCCTCACGCCTTCGGGTACCTTCTCCTCCGAGCTCTTCCTCCAATGAGTGAGGGTAACTCCCTCATCCATCTCTTTTGCTTGAGATTCATTGTTGTGGTGGAAATCTCGTGGTAGATGTTACTTGGTGTCTTCCCGTGCATGTTAGAATTCGTAGAAATACATCCCTTGTGCCCGATCTGTGGTGCCATGGTGAATCTGGGCCAAACCAGAAATTTTTTGACAGGGGCGGATTATCTGCCCCCATGGCCGGAAAGTTCGGCCTGGAAACAATGTGTCTGGTCTGGTTTGGTTCCGATTTTCTCCCATGCACTCTTCTGGCTCATGGAATGTGTTCTCACTCGTTCTAGCATGTCTCCTAGACTTGTGTGTGCACTTATCCCCATGCTACCTCTCTCTGCTTTTCACAGGTGGTTCTCGTCCTCCCAAGACTTACAAGCGTCGTCCTCGTGCCCGTTATCTCAGGCCCACTGCAGAGGGCACTTTTGTTTACGAAACTAAGGTTCGCAGGTTAGCCAGAGAAGTTGAACGGATGGTAGAGGCAGCAAGGAAAGCCAAGCGGGTTGCATCTCGCAAGGGCAAGGGTAAAGGCAAGGAGGCTCGGCCTAACTACAAGGTCATGGACAGCACCGATTACTCTTCCATGCGCCAGACAGATCACTATGCAGATGTTGACAGTGATGGTGAGCCCGAGGATTCTATGTTTTGGTGCTCTCATTTTCGGTACATCCATGATGATGTCTATGTTCCTCTCAAAATTCGCCCCATGCACCCTCTGAATATGACTGAGTCTCAATCAAAGGCTTGCCTTCGTGAAGATTTGGATGTGACAAACAAGATGGGACTTCATCCCCTTATGACTCTGCAGTGCCACTATGACTCCAAGATTGTGAAGCAGTTTTTCTCCACCCTGGTTATCTGTGGTGATGAACTTCATACTATGAAGTGGATGACGGGAACATCAATGATCCAGTCTGATTTCCGCACCTTTGGACAGGTTCTTGGCTATGCTTTTCACGGGCGGGACACCCCTTCAGGACACCGCATTATCTCTCCGCTCAGGCCATCCAAGGATACTGTTCTTGCTCCATGTTTGTCGCCCAATGGCGTTGTTGGCACCTTCGCTAGCCTTTCACCACTGTATGCCACCCATGTTGGCATGTTTCGGGACAGCATTACTCCTAGTGGAGGCAACAATGACAAAATCCGTGGTCACCTGGTTCCTCTTCTTGCCTTTGCTCATGAGTGTGCCACCAATGCTAGCTCTGCTACAGGATACAAGTTGGATGTGATGGATTTCATTTATCATGAGATGACTGATGCGATGCTCAACAGGCTTTCCATCCCATATGCTCCTTTTATCATGATGCTCATCAAGCATATGCTGCCTCATGAGGATTTTGGCACTGATTTGGATGGTTTGCACAAGTCAAAGAAAATTTACAACAAAGCTCAGAAGACCTCTCACCCCTCCACTGCCCCTGAGTCCTTTATGCGCGATGCACGAGCTAGTGGTCGTCGTTCTGCCGTGTCCCCAATGGCACGCGAGGTTAAACAACTCACTTGGTTCAGCGGCACATTCTTTGCATGGGTGTTGACACTCACAAGGGCCAGTATGAGGCGTACCACAGGGACCATGCGACGGATCACACTCAGCAGCTCATTCTTCACCATGTTTCTGGTGCCACTGGCCATCCTCCTCCTCCCACTGATCCGGAACCGTATGCTCAATGGAACACTTCAGGGATCAACTATGGTGAGCTTGAGAGTTACCTGTTTTCTCCACCTCCGAGGGCACCCACTCCTCCAGCTGATGACGATGATGATGAGTATGACAAAGAGGAAGGGGACGGGGACGACTACGACGAGGACGAGGAGGCATGATCTTCTGGGGCGTTAGCATCGCTCTTCTTCCTTTTTGGCGTTTCAATGCCAAAGGGGGAGAAGTAGTTCTATTAGGTCTCGTGGATTTGCAAGGGTCGGGCACAAGCAATTGTCTTTTCGTTGTTTGTATTTACTTGCTTGTGCCTTTTTAGCGTGAACTTATTTGATATTTGTGGTTGATTATGTAAGACTATGTCGTGCTCCACTATGTTTGGTATTCATGGAATTCTGGATTTATCTATTTTGGATCTCATGGAATCCTAGATTTATCTATGGAGCATATTTGATGGCATATGGATTCATGGGAGTATCTAATGTATGCATCGGTGCTTGGAGGCTATCAAGATAATTATATTCTTTGGCTATAATCACAGCCCGGTGGTATGACCTTGTTTCCCAACCCACCTTGTTTCAATTATCTTTGCTATGGAAGTTGTGTTCTCTCTAGTGTGTGTATTTGTATTCAAATGCAAATTTTTAATATGCACACATCTAGGGGGAGCGCCTTTCACTTTAAGGTGGCGTAGCCAGTTTCATTGCAAATCCTAGTATTGTCATCTAACACCAAAAAGGGGGAGATTGAAAGAACATTTCTTAATCCCTAGTGTTTTGTGTGTTAGATAACAATATCAAGGATTATTTAACGTGTGTTGAAGTGTTGCAGCTCTCTCTAAGAAAAAGGGGAAAGAATTTTCCTTTGGGGGCGGATAATCCGCCCCTCCCTCTTCCCAGGAGTGCGCGAGCCCCAGAGAGGGGGCGGAGTTTGTGGCCGGATTTTCCAGCCATGTCAGATAGTCTGCCCCTTGGGGGCGCACAGTCCGCCCCCTCAAGGATTTCCTTCAAGCCAAGCCTGCGTCGCTCTTTGTATGGGGGGCGAAGTTTCCCTCGGACTTTCCGGTCCTTGGGCGGACTTTCTCCCAAGGGCGGATAGTCCGCCCCCGGCAGGGGCGGATAGTCCGCCCCCTCAGGATTTTTCTTCAAGTCAAGGCTGCGTCGCTCTCTGTATGGGGGGCGGATTTTCTCCCCAGGGCGGATAGTCCGCCCCAAAGGGGGGCGAATAATCCGCCCCCAAATTTCTCCAATGGCTTGTTCTGGGCAGGGGTATTTAAGCCCGTCTTCCCCCTCTGTCCAGAACTCTTGATCGATTCGAAAAAGAAAAGACCTGACTGCCAAGAGAACTCCACCTAGATCCACTCAAAGGCTCCGTCCATTGGGGAATCAAAGGAGGAGGACTCGATCATCATCAACTACAATCAAGCGTTTTTGTTTATATTGATAAACCTTGTTCTTGTGGCAGCTTGTTGTCATCTCGGGAGCCCCCAATTCGGTTGTGGGTGTGTGCCCCGATAGTGTTGTAAAAGGCACCGGTTCCCGCCTCGAAGGGATCCAATAGTGGAGAAGGTGGATCAGGCCTATCGTGGCGAGATCCATCGGAGAATAGGGTGAGGCCTTTTATGGCGTGGTGGTCTTAGAACCGCCCACCCCTCCAACGCAGATGTACTTCCCTTAACAAGGAAGGAACTGCGATAAAACAAATCCCTGTGTCTCCGCGTGCTCCACTACGGTTCCTTCGCTCCTCTCTTTACGTGCTTAGTAGTTAGGGTTGCATATAGGGAAATTCTCGTAGTTGCATATCTAGAGAATTTACTCTGTGTCAAGCCTAAAATTGAAAAAGTATTAAAAATTAGTTAGCACCTATTTAACCCCCCTCTAGGTGCCCATACGATCCATTTCACTTCTAAAAGCCCTTTTTTCAATAGGCGGGAAGTCGAGCTTGTTTCCCTCCTCTCTCTCATACAATGTTCTCCCAATCTATCATTAGTTTGTTTAATTTTTATTAGTCATTTCGATTCATAATAAGTGTCACCGATTTAGTATAAGTTGATTTAGTACAAAGTTGTATTAAGCGATATTTATTATGGGTCGGATGAAGTAGATACAACTAAATTTGGGTAAAAAATAAACTTTTTAAAATTATATGTTTCAGTTATTCAATCAGTGTTCATCAATTGATTTTATATGCTTGAGATTTTTGCCTCCCGAGCAATAGTGACCATATTATTAAAAAAGTTAAAAGCCATATTTTACGAGTTAAAAAAAAGATGTAGCCAATGATGTATCCCACAAACATGTAAAAATCAAGTCCAACTAATTTGCTGGAGCTAAAAAAATAGCAGAAGTGTAAGTATGCATATTTTTAAATCTTCAAATATTATCAGATTAATTAATTTTGTGTAACCCTTATTAGAAGGAATTGCTTATTTTGTATGCTTATAGACATCATTGACAATGTCTAGATTTTTTTATTTTTTTTGAAACTTATAAATATAGTTTTTTTGAATTATAAAACATAATTTCGCATTTTATATGCATTCCCCAAATACCAAGTGCTTGGTACACATAACACGTCTCACTGAACATATTCTCCTTGTGGTTTTTCTATTTCCTCACCGTACAGCAATCGATTGCTGGGCTCACATAATTTATCCGTTGACGACACTGTTTAGAGCAGATGTCGGGCTTTATAGCCATGCCGTGTCATCAGCATAAAACCCACCCATATAATAGACTAGCTATTAGTACTTGTTAAGTTGGCTTAAAAAAATTTAATCATTTAATGTTTACATGTTGTTGGTTCTAAGCAAAAGGGGTATTGCCGGACGCTTTATCTGCTCTTCTCTCTTTTCTCTTTCTCTCCTTTCCACCTAGAATTTCAGTAACACGATGAGTACTATAATCACTAGACCTTTTTGTATATGCTCTATTTTTAGGGAATCTTCACCGGCACCATCCAAACGGCCGTCCAAAATTGTCTGACCGGATCAGAGCGATGGGCGCTCTCTCTCTCCAGCGGGGCGACCCATTCGGACCGATTTGTCTGACGCGACCCATCGGCGCACCAAATTTGGACAACATTTTTGTCGGAACGAACAGCGAGCGGACCACGCGAGTGTCCTCCACTCGGTAGCTGGCGTCCAAGTGAAACATTAATGGTAATAGTAGCTTCTCATTAGAGTTAACATCGCCTGTTACAAAAAAGCCCAGGTAAACAAAATAAAAAAGTTCTATACAGTGGCCGTCCCTACGACTACACGTCGCCGTTGCCTGAGGGTTCGACCCCATTGATCGTGGCTCCGTTCTATGGCAACGTTGCTACGATCCACCGCCTCGGTCGCTACCCTCTGGCGCTCCGCCTCCCGGAGGGCTAGCACCTTCTCCAGCTCGACCGCCCAGTGGTCCCTCACCATTGTCATGGCGAGCTCCACCGCAACGCTTCCGCTGACGCCACTAGCTTCTCTTCCACCGCACAACGCTCCTGTGCCTCAAGCCGGAAGCGTTCTTTTGTCGTAGCCCTATGATGCGACCTCTCCTAGCTAGTCAGCCACACCAGAGGCCAGCTGGAGCCGGCATCCTACACGACGCTCCTCTCCAGCGTGACGATCGTGGCCTTGGTCCTGTCCACGATGTCGTCGTCGTCCTCCTCCTCCTCCTTCTCCTCCCATCCTCGTCCTCCTCCACCTCATTGTCACCCCCTTCAACGACCACCCAAGCCGATGCCACCTCGGCGGCTTCCGCCACGTGCTCCTCCGCCACCACCGCTTTCGCGGCATGCTCGCGCTCCGCCGCCTTGTGGGTCATGGCAACGTGGCGGAGCTCGCTAACGGCAACCTTCGTGGCCTCCCTGGCTACCAACTTCAACATCGTCATCATCGCCTCATGAATGATCTCGTGTAAGGCCGCTAAGGCAGCCTCGTTTGCCACCACCACGACCGCCTCCTTGGCCGCGACATGGTGAAGCTCGTGCACCGCAAACTGGGCGGCCTGTCACGCTATCGCCCCGACCACCTCCTCCAGCGCCTGTTCGACCACCTCTCCTTCGCGCTCGAAAGCGCCCACCTCCTCCTCGACAAATTGATGGGCCAACTTGGTGGCCTGCAGCTCCACATCCTCCTCAGAGCGCTGTAGGAAGCGGTTGCGACACATCTCACTAATCTTCATCTAGTTGGCGATCTAACGGCGAGACATGGTTGACGTTTGCAAGTGACTTTTGATGGCGCTTGGGATGATGTTCATCGTCGGGCAGCTGCCGTCTTTTATAGACCACGACCATGGCGGGAAACTGCATGCTGGGCACGGAATGTTTTCGGCAGTGGGCGGGAAGGTGCATGCGGAAAACAGTAGCCAGTGAGGACGCGAAACACCGGTCACGCGAGAAGCCGACTGCGATGATTGCCGATGTCCTGTCGCCATTAGAGCGAGGTCGTCAAGCATTGAGCGGTCACAATGCGCCGGTCCACTGGACGCGTCGCTCAACCTTGCCAGACCTTGACCAAATTCTATACGTGAGCCTATCCAACCGGATAAAAACGGACTCTTTGGATCCCGATTTTGCATCGAACCCGCTAGAGATGCCCTTAGGGCATCTCCACCGGACCGACCCAAACGGTCTGTGCGTGTCCGAAACTGTCCGCGCGGAGGCGCAGGGCGTGCGTGGCGCCTAAGCGGTCCAACCCATCCGGCGAAACGCATCCGGCTCGACCCATCCATGCATCTAATCTGAGGCTCGGTTATGTCGGCCCAGACGCGCGCGGACGTCGTGCCCGTTGGCCACCCGGGCCCATATGTAAGAAAGACATTAGTACTTCACGATAGATTTTTATTAGATTAAGACCTGACAGTTATAAAAAGGTCATTCAAACTAATTAGAGGGTGCTACTGCTACTGCTGCTCCTGCGGCTACGACTACAGCTATTGCTGGAGGAGGACGACGCGGCGGCTACTCGCCACCGTTGCCACGGCCACCGGCCCCGTCGAGCGCCGCCCTAGCGGCCCAGATGGCCCGCTGCTAGACGCGTTCGTGGAGACGGCCGCGAGCCGCCACCCTGCCCTCCAACTTCTATCGGTCCTCAGCCGCCCAGTTCGCCAGGGCCTTGTCCATCTCGGCGGCCCAGTGGTCCCTCGCCTCCTGCTAGGCGAGCAACTCCGCTAGAGAAGGAGCCGGAGCTGGAGCTGGGATCGGAGCACCATTGGGGCCACAGCCCAGCGCCTGCACTATCTGCACGGGAACAGCGAGCGGCGCCTCCAGCTGGTCCACCTCCTCCCCCTCCTCGTCGTCGTCCACCGCCTCCTCCGTGTCATCGGCGTCGACGAGATCCCACGTGACCGCCGCCTCAACAGCCAGAGCCACGCGCTCCTCCTCCTTCGCCAAGTCGGTGACGTGCTCGCGCCGAGCCTCTTCCGCATTGCTGCACGCTTTGGCGGCGTGGCGGAGCCCGCGGATGGCGGACTTGGCGGCCTCCTTGGCCACCTCCTCCAGCGTGGCCATGGCCGCCTCATGGCGAATCTCGCGAAGAGCCGCTGATGCGGCCTCCATGGCCACCGCCTTCACCGCCTCCTTGGAGGCGACGTGGTGTACGTTGGTCACCACACATTGGGCGGCCACCCTTGCCGCCGCGTCCACCACCTGCTGCAGTGCACACTTGGCGATCTTGCCTTCCTTCTCGAAGGCCAGCACATGCGCCTCAACCATGCGTCGGGCCAGCACCGTGGCCTCGAGGTGGACCTCGTCGACCTCCACGTCCGGGTAGCGGGCGTGGCACATCAACCGGATTTTGGACCATGTGGTGATCTTGCGGCGAGGCATGGCTGCTGGAGCTTTTTCGGCTGCTGGTTTTCTCTTGCTTTGGGGCTTGATGTCTTCGTCGCGCCGGCGGCCGTCTTTTATAGACCTCGTCGGAGGCGGGAAATGGACTGGGATGCGCGGGAAGTTTTGTTGCCGCGAGAAGTTTTCTCGCCGTGGAAAGCGAGGCGCGCGCGAGAAACTATGGCGGGAAACGCAGGCCACGCGGGAAGCCGCTGGCCCTGACAGCCGGCGTCGCGTCGCCATTAACGTCCCATCGATAGGGTGTCAACCGGTGACACGGGAGGGAGACAGACAAATGGATCGGGCCGCTCTGGGCGGTTGGTCGGACAGACCGGACCACGTCCGCAAATCGACCGGGCCCTAACTCAAAGAAACGGACCTTTGAGGTTCTGTATGGGTCGACCCGGTGAAGTACCCTTCTAGCCCAAGCCATGGCAAGTGGCCGCAAACGCACGCATGCATGATTGAGCAATGCCAGTGAATGCATGCTGCCATGGGGCCCACGTGGTCATAGGTTTAATCAGTTATGTACAGTGAATTCCATGGAGCAAAACGATCCATGCCATTGCCGTGCTACCTGTCCGGCACGTTCCACTGCTACCAGCTGCCTGACCGACAAAAATAAGGGGACAATCTCTAGGAAAGTCCTTTGGCTTCAGTGCTTTCCATATTAATTAAATTAATTTTTTATTAAAAATAGAAAAATCCTAAAGCCAAAGATATATCCCACAAACGAGTAAATCTTAATTCATGATGTGTTGTATTCTAAGCTACAAAAAAAATAACACAGTCTGATTTTTTATTTGGAATCATTATAATCAGATCTACGGTTTTATCATTTTACTACTTCAAAATAGACATAATTTATGATGATATTTTGCACAATTATGGTATACATAACTTGTTACATTCTGACTTGTTTTCAGAATTTTTTGGAACACAGAAATGATTTTTAATTTATTTTAAAAAATCACTGGCGCCCATGTCTACCAAATCTCGACTCGACGAAATCCCTTTGTGCATAAATACTTATGCTTAAGTTTAGTTATACGTTCTAAGTTTACAAGAATATATATAAAAATAGACAAATTCACCATAAGATATATTTTCATACCTCTAGCCCTATACACATATGCATAACGCATAGAAAGCAACTCCTGATATATTACTCTATGTTTATTAGTCCCCAGTCCAATTTCCAAATATAGTTTTCTAGGATTATAAGCACACAATTCAACTCCTTTGTCTTAAACCGCTTGTCACTTAATTGCAAGTCTATTGAGTTTGAAATATGTTTTAACTTCGGCGAATGAATCCCCACCAATCAAAAAACTATACTCATAAGAAGTATTTTTTATTCTAAATCTAATGACAAAAAAGAAAAATATTTATTCAAAACTTAGGCGGAAGTCGAGCTCGTTTCCCTCCTCTCACACAATGATCTCCCACTCTAATGCTAGTTTGTTCAATTCTTATTACTAGATACAAAAAAATTGGGTAAAAATGTAAAACGTTCAAAAAAATATGTTTCATTTATTCAATCAGGTTCATCAATTGATTTTATATGCACGAGATTTTTGCCTTGCTGAGTTCTAGTGATCCCATTATTTAAAAAGGAAAAAAATGTATTTACAATGCAAGTTTTAAAAGAAATCTGGATGTAGCCAATGATGTATCCCACAAACCCCCAAAAATCAATTCTAAATATTTTAAATGCTTAGTTGGCATAGGACTATGTTACTACTCAAGTTACTCCCACTATGACTAGCCTAAGCAATTAGATGACATGGCATGCAATTAGAAAAAAACACCCGCAAAAAAAACTAAGCAATTAGATGACATAGCATGCAATTAAATGATAAGAGAGAGACTTGTGATAACTAGCTATATTATCATAACATCACACATTTTAAGACAAAATGAGTCTATATTGCAATAAATAAGCTTTTGCATGACACCATACATATGTTATTTTCCACTATGAGGCTGGTCATAGTGGAGAGTAACATATGCACAAGTTACTACTCTATGTTACTATCTTCATAGTGGAGAGTAACATATAAGTGGTGTCATGCAAAGTATCATTTATTAGGTGATAGACTCATTTTGCATTGGTATGTGTGATGTTACAGTAACTAAATATGTTACTCCATCTTCATCTCTCTTCATTAATTCACCGCCACATAAGCAATTTTGTTAAGTTGGACCTTTAGTTAAAGTTACTTGCAGTATAACTAGCATAAAAATAGTAACTTAGACTAATAGCATACGCATGTCAGTACTATTATAGCTCAGGCTCAAGTGGCCGCAAAAGCGCGCGTGCATAGCATGGGGCAATGCGAACGCAGGCTGCCATAGGATGGGGCCTATGTGGTCGGTAGGTTTTAATCAGTTCCGTAAAACGAGTTAGATGGAGCAAAACGGTCCTCGCCGTTGCCATGCTACCTGTCTGGAATCTTAATAAGACACATGCAACATAATTTTCATATATGATAATAAAATATGATATGCAATGGTCACCTTTTAGTCTTATTTTTACTTAAAATATGGTGAGACAAATCGTTGCTAATCGATCGTCCCGTAGCTAGCTAAGAGAAAACAAACGTCATTTTTTTCTCTCTGCTCCAACTTAAAAATTCTCCTATATAGTATTGCTAAGATAAAATTATTATACATGCCTTTACATTGCTCCGAGCTGCCTGACTAACAAAATTAAAGCGATAGCTTTCCGGAAAATCCAGTGCTTCATGCATGTTAAACAATAAATATAAATAAATATTAAAAATTCTGAAATTAGCTACATTCTAAAACTAGCCGATATATCCCACAAACAAGCAAAATCTTAATTTGAAATCAATATACCTAGATCTACAGTTTTGATATTTTTGTGTACCTCAAATACACATTTTTAATACTTAATATTTTACAGCTACATCCTGATTTTTTTTAGAATTGTTTTTGGAACTCAAAAGTATAATTTTGGATATATATTTACAAATGTGAGATCACCGGTGACCATGTGCACCAAATCTCCACCCGACAACTTCCCTCGGTGCATAATTTTAGAGTTTAACACAATTAAATGGGAAAATCAATTAAATGAGAATACGGTCATATAAATTAAAAATGCAGAGCAGATACACATGAATTTGGCCGGTGATTTATGCTGCCCTTAATTGCCTATGTTCATGAAGTTACTTGGATCTAGGCGTTGAGGAGTGAGGAGAGTGCAGCAGCGCTGTAGCATCATCTTCCTCCCATGAAAATTTCTTGGACGTGAACTAGAAAGAGATGCATCAAGCAACGAAAAGAGAAGGTTCGCTACCCGCAAAAAAAAGTTAGCGATGGAAATAAATGTAGCTGCTCTTAAAAACATTAATGACATGAGTGTGTGGTGGAGTGGTACTAAAAGGGGCAGCTGTTACTGAGCGATGCGTAATGCATATCCATGACTGTTTCGAAGGTGATGTTATATGCTGTTACTGAGCGATTAACTTAGGTATTTCACAATGGAGTGTCTCTTAGCTCGTTATCCCAGGTACTACCTCCTTCACGGTTTGTAGGACGCCTAATCAAATTTGGGTTTTTCCAAAACTACAATGTTCCTAGGCGCATAAGAATTAATTGTTAATTAATGTGGCACCGTTTCTCCCAACTTCCTATGCATGCAACAGTCTTCCACCAATGCATGCGTCTTAACCGCTCACTAATAGGCCTAATTTTTAGCCAATACGTTCACGCCTAGGTCCGTGAGATTTTTGTAGAGCGTCCTGTAAACCGTGAAGGAGGGAGTAGTGGTATATCTTAGACTAGCCCCAATGGGGATATCATAGGTAGTATCATGCACCACATGCATACAAAATGCTTATGTGTCACTGCAATAAATGATGAAAGAGAATGTGTTGGTATCATAGGTAGATACGGTATCATAGCACATAGAACTAGAAAAACTAATCCCAAATAAATCTTGCACACAAATTTACATTGAGATTCTACAAAACAATAAATACACTAAGACTATGATACTACTATATGATACTATGCATTGTGAAGTTAGTATCATATACTAGTATCATATGCATGATACTACTATATGATACTTCCCATTGTGACTAGTCTTAAGAAACAACTAGTACAATGGATTGTATCTTAAGAGTTGTATCTACATTTAATGATTTTGGATACATGCATGCATTTGATTGGGTTAACCATGTATTTTGCCTATGATACCGGGCAAGGCTTGTAGCTAAGCTAAGATACAACCCCACTTTCTCTCTTCATTAATTATAGTGCCACATAAGCAATTTGCCTATGATATCGTGCTAAGAAACACCTATTGGAAAAGGCCTTAGTCCCTACAGCTAGGGCGTGGGCGACAAAATCGGATCGATTGATTGCTCGTGTTCTGGTCTGAACCTCAAATCACCCTGCAACCGAGGACCATGCTTGATTTGGGCAGCCAGCCTCTCCACGTGCAAATCTGGGAACGCAGCGGCCGAGCTCATGCAACCAGCGAGATGGCGCGAGCTCGAGCATGGCCGCAAATTTCCAGCGGGAGAATTTCGCTTACCGCTAGCGTACTCCGCTTACTATTTAGAGACGGCGGTGTTCCGGACCCAAATCCGAATCCACCATTTCCCTCCTTGGAGCTCATCTTCCACCGGATCTAGGGAGATGTCGACTCAGTCCTCTGCGTCGAGCACAAAGACGATGGTCCTGCCGGCTACTCCGTCGACCACGGCGACTTCTTCACCCTCTAGCGCCTGGAGGACGGTCCTGCTGGCTACTCCGCCTTCACCGTCGAGCGCGTCGAGGACGATCCTGCCGGCTACTCCCTTGACCACGAAAACGTTGGTCCTGCCGGCAACTCCCTCAGCTACAACATCGGTGAGCCAGCCAACATCTCCCTAGTCCCAACATCTGTGTTGCATCGTCAGAACTGCTGTAAGAACCCTCTCACCGGTATGTTAGATTTGGGTACGTCTGCAATGCTCCTATGGTGTGTAATGATTTGGATAGATCTGTTAGTATGTATTATTGTGATCTGTTAGATCTTTCAACATGTGATTGTGTGCTTGTTGGTAGAGTAGGTCTTGTGTAGGCCATTTTGCTAGAAGGATGAACTGGTTTGCTTGTTATTCATTATCATAGAACAATTCGCTCGACAAGTATACCAATCTTCCTATTCACACTGTCATAACTTTGGAGTTTGAGAAGGCAATCCGTCTTCGAGCTATGTACATACCTCGACCAATGTAGTGGGTCGCTTGTCTATCCCTGTTCGTACTTAACAAGATTTGTGAATTGGTTAGAGAAGGGGTTAGGTGTGATAATAGTTTCAAAGAGGTTTACATGCAGCCTTTATGCAATGATGTTCTTGATTTAACTAGAAAGAAAACCATACGAGGAAGTGGACGAATAAGTGGGCGCAAGTGCGCCAGCTGAAGGATCTGGACGGAGTTCAATGGTGTTCGGAGACCTCATCCTTCAGGATGGAGCACGCCAGGCAGATGGAGCTCTCTAAGGTTGTGATGAACTACTGAATGAATGTTTACTTGTTTCATGATTTTCTCAACTATTTAACTAACACATTTTTATATCAGACATTTCCGGTGGATCTCTTTAGTAATCCCGTGGACAACTTTTCTCAGATGGAGCTCATCTTCATGCCTAAGCCTCTTATTGAGAAGAATTTGTAGACCAACCAGCGGTTGATCTGGGCTATGGACCACCTTGATGATAACAAGATACAAGGTTGGTGGTACACTTCAATGCTTACATGTGAGAGGAGGGGATGACTGACGTGCTGGCTTCCCAGGAACTACGTCTGAGATGAGGGCGTGCCTATGCTACATTGTTACTCGTACTACTTATCTATCTTAGATTTATGATGGTGCAGATGATATGATTGAACAAGAGTTTTGTATATTTTGAGAGGTGGTGAAATATCCCCTCCATTAGCTCTAGGCTCTATGAAACTGCCGTTGGAGGTGGTACATGGTTACCCCTTTAGTTATGAACAGCTATGTTAAACTTCTCGTTGAACTACTTGTTTTCAACTGCCCGTTGAACAAATTATGATGAACTCCTATGTTGAAGTACTTGTAGAATTGCATGTTGAACTTATTGTGCTGGACATATCTGTGATGAACCGGTTGATTGTTCTGATGAAATACATTTGTGATCAATTACTTGTTGGAGTGTTGGGTATCCTCGTCACTTCAATGTGAAAGCTTGTCACAACAGCTTCACTGCGGAAAACCAAACATGTCGAGAGGCTGTTTCAGGATGGCAGTACCATCTCATCACTGCCTGGCCGGGCTGAGATTCGGTTGTAGACTACCAAACACGCCCAACGTGGATGACCAGATCTCTCAGACGTGCGGCAAGATACAGGGGAGGGGAGTCGGCGGGTGCTCTCGTATTTTTGCTATTCCAGTTTTCATATCGAGATTTTCCAGCATTGTAAGCATAAATTCTACTCCATTCTCTCAAACCGCTTCTCACTTAATTGCAAGTCTATTGAGTTTTGAAATTGTTGTAACATCGGTGAACGCAGCTCCACCAATCAAAAAACTATACTCACAAGAAGTATTTTTATTGTAAATCTAATGGCAAAAAAGAAAACTTTTCACAGAACATCATGATTTTTTTTGCATTAGCACATAGATCTCATATTATATTTTCTCTACTTCTATCTTCTTAAAATCTTTGCGAATCAACGTACTCGATGATCGTTGGCTTTGGCCTTCGCTGGAACCAAGGCGTCCTCTTCGGCATCCTTCCCACCCTCGGCATGCGTTTGTTCGGCCTGGCTTTCGGCGAAATCCTGGGACTCGATGCCATGTTCGGCGTCGGTCCGGGACTGTTCCTGAGTGAAGAAGGAGTTGTTGCCGGCCGCTGTCGATCCTAAGGCGATCATGTCTTTCATGTACTCTTCACCCACCATTCCGCCGAACATGTTGTGGGCGTTCGCGTCGCCGAAGGTTGCGGGCGAGGAGCTGCCGGCGAACGAAAGAGGGCCACGGTGCATGGCCGAAGAAGTGCTGGCGTACACCGGGTTGCTGGCGTAGGGGACATTGATGGCGACGTTGAAGGTCGGAGGAGGGCGAGGAGCGGGGCAGGGGAAGAGCACGTTCGGGTTTCACCCGCCATCGAACTCGGGGAAGGAGGAGTACCTTTGGGCTCTGGCACGGGTTCGCCTGGCTCTCCTGGAACATGGTCGGTGAGATTGGCGAGAACCCGATGATACGTTGGAAACGTATCTATAATTTTTGATGTTCCATGCTTGTTTAGTATCTACTTTGCTTTACTTGTCCACACTTTGAGGTGCTTTTAACATGTTTTCTGGTACTAACCTATTAACAAGTTGCAACAGTGCCAGATGCCTGTTTTCTGTTGTTTTTGGTTTCAGAAAAGTTAGTAAAGAAATATTCTCGGAATTGGACGGGACGAAGGACAAAGTCAATAACTTTTCGTGGGGAACAAGAAGTCTAGAGGGGAGCCCGGAAGGCCAGCCAGGGGGGCTAGACCCACCCTAGGTGCGGGTGGGCCTAGCCCCGCGCCTGGCTAGGGTTTGGGCACCCTGGCCGCCTCCCGGTCTCGCCCCTTCGCCTATAAGAAGCACTCGATACAGAAACCCTGAGTACCCGATCAGAAACACGAAACCGTCTATAGCCGCCGTCACCATCGTCCCTAGGTCGGGGGGATCTGAAGTTCTTCCCGGCACCCTGCCGAAGGGGAGATCATTCCGGAGGCATTCTCTCTTGTATGATTCGTGAGTAGTTCCACTTTGGACTATGGGTCCATGTAGTAGCTAGAAGGTTGTATCTCCTCCTTTGGGCTTTCATGTATAGATCTTATGAGCTCCGTTCATGATCAAGATCTAATATATTTTTAATCATGCATGTTGTGTTTGCGGGGATCCGATGGATATTGAGATTATTATGTTAGTTTGATTAATGGTTTATCTTTATGATTCTATCATGTCTGTGTTGTTTGTGATCTTGCATGCTCTCCGTTGCTAGTGGTTATCTTGGCCAACTAGTTGCTAGTGACTCCAAGAGGGAGTATTTATGCTCGATAGAGGGTTCATGCTTCTAGTTTCCAAGGGAAGTGACAATAATATTTTCGGTTGTAGATGTGTTGTTGCTATTAGGGAAAAAACAATGGTCTCTTGTTCATGGAACATGTGGACTGTTTACCTTACACATTTTGCTTAAAGCAATTGTCTGTTGCTTGCAACTTAATACTGGAGGGGGTTCGGATGATAACCTGAGGGTGGACTTCTAGTCATAGATGCAGTTGGATGACGGTCTATGTATATTGTTGTATTGCCCAATCAATCTTATAGGATCTTTCTGGCTAGTAATTACATTGGTATGCCTTGCTTAGTTCCTGTCAATTGCCCTGCTGTAATTTGTTTACCCTTCATGCCATGTTGTTTATCTAAGGAGAGTACCTCTAGTGAACTATGGACTCCGGTCCAATCTTTACCATTGATACATCTTCCACCGTTACTTGTTTACTTGCTGCAAACCATTACCTTTCACACCATACGTTTAATCCTTTATTACAGCAAATCGGTGAGCTTGACAACCTCACTGATTCGTTCGGGCAAAGTCTTGAGTTTGTGTTGTGCAGGTTTCCATGTTGCTTGCAACACCTGTGTGACGTTTCCTTCCTCCTCCTGGTTCGATAACCTCGATTTATTACTGAGGGAAAACTTGCTGATGTGTTGCTTCACACCTTGCTCTTGGGGGTTGCCAACGAAGCGCTCCTACATCAACCTAGCGCTGAATCACCCGACCAGCGATCCGACGCTTGGTTGGCTACCCCAGTGCGCGGCATATTGCAGGGGGACGATCAGCATCGGACACGACATCGTCGTATGCGGCGTGCACTCCATAGCCGCCTGCGCTTCCCTCATCACATGCGCCTCAGCGAGCGCCTTCGCCTCCTACCTTGTCGTCCTGTCCTTGCAGCTCTCCATTTTGATCTTCCTGCGCCGGACTACGTCCAGCCACTGGGCGTCGGTCAAGCCCTCCGACCTCGGCGCCCTCGGCTTCCTCGCCTTTTTCTCCTTTGGTTCGCCTACAGTGGATGAGGGTAAACCCTTGGGAGGCATGGTGAATGGGATCTCGGCGAACTGGCGAGAGATGTGGCGGGGAATGGAGAAGAAGAGACAGGAGGGGAAGAAGAAAAATACAGGAGCTCGGCCTCGAGTCGTCGACAGGGTTGGCCCACCAGCTTTTTCGCTTCGTTCGGTATTCCCAGGCGGTTCCCAGCGTCCCAGGTACGGCTTGGGAACGCCAGATAAAAGTTAGGTCAAATCCAGCGGTATTCGCGCCCTAAGAACGCCACTGGACAAAAAATCGCCGTTTAGATAAAAAAAAATATCCTAAGAACACCGTTCTAGGAACACGGGTAGAGTGGTGCTCTTAACCCAATAACTGGTGAGAGAGAGGGGGGCTTTTGATAATTGATACGTCACACTTAGACTAGTCACAATGGGAAGTATCATATAGTAGTATCATGCAAATGATACTAGTATATGATACCATCTTCACAATGCATAGTATCATATAGTAGTATCATAGTCTTAGTGTATTTATTATTTTGTAGAATCTCGATGTAAATTTGTGTGCAAGATTTATTTGGGATTGGTTTTTCTAGTTATGTGCTATGATACCGTATCTACCTATGATACCAACACAATCTCTTTCATCATTAATTGCCGTGACACATAAGCATTTTACATGCATGTGGTGCATGATACTACCTATGATACCCCATTGGGGCTAGTCTTAATTAGTGAAGCTCCCTTTCCTTGGACAAAATACACTAGGTCGTGGTAGTTGGCATTTAATTTATTTCACTCACGTTTAATTAATTTCCGTTGGCTGCATTTGATGGTCCTCACGGTTGTTTAACTTTCGGTCGCCGTCAAATTTTATAAAACTGATCAAATATGCAGAAAAAGCTCCAACTTCTGATACTTGAACAATAAAAAAACATATTTTCCTATAGTATGTTTGACACTGTAAAATATAAGTACTCCACTTTTTATATAATTGATCAAACTTTCAACTCTCCCAAAAATTGACTTTGACCACTACTAATAATATGAAAAAAAAAGTGAGTAATACTGTATTATCAAAATTAGGAGATTCATTCTCTCAAAGAAAAAACTAGGAGATTCCATTAGGCCAAAAAATAAACGCATCGTGTATCGAGCTTGGGTGGTGCCGCCACTCGTCACATGACAAGAGCATCCATATATAAGAAAAGATTCTGCACAGAGACGCATGTGCTTCGAAGAGCGTCCCAATGCCACCAACGCAGGTACTTGGTTTAGGTCTGGTCCACCCATTCAGTCCGAATTTGTATACGAACGTGTGGGACTTGCGTGGCGTTTCAGTGTCCCGATTTATTTAGACCAACATGTTAGACTCGATCAAATTTAGACAATGGTTGTGTTGACTTGGACGGACGCTTACATTGGTCGTGTTCTGTCCGTCGGCCACTCGATGCCCATATATAAGTGAAGTATTAGTATTTAACGATAACTATTTATTAGATTAAGCTATGCCAGTTACAAAAAGGCTGTTTGAACAAAATGGGGGGGGGGGGGAGGGGGCTACTGATGCTGCTGGAGGAGGAGGACGTGGCGGCGGCTACTCACCACAGTTGCCACGGAACCATTGCCGCGGCCACCGTTGTCGCTGCCGCCGACCCCATTTATTGCCGCCCTAGCGGACTAGATGACCCGCTTCTGGACGCGTTCGCGGTGACGGTCGCGCGCCAGGCCACGAGCCACCGCTTTGCCCGCCGCCTTCCTGCGGTCCTCCGTCGCCCGATTCGCCAGGGCCTTGTCCATCTCGGCGGCCCAGTAGTCCCTCGCCTCCTGGTCGGCGAGCTCCCTCGCCGCAGCAATGGCAAACGCCTGGCGCTGGAGTTCTGTCTCAGCTGCAAGCAACTCCGCTGGAGAAGGAGCCAGAGCCGGAGCTGGAGCATCATTGGGGCCGAAGCCCAGCGCATGCGCGATCTGCACGGGGACGACGATCGCCTCCTCCCCATCGTCCTGCTCCGGCCGATCCACCTCCTCCCCCTCCTCCTCGTCGTCCTTCGCCACCTCCGTCTCGTCGCCCTGATGAGAGCCCAAGCAGCCGCCGCCTTAGCGGCCATAGCCACACACTCCTCCTTCGCCGCTAAGTCGGTGACGTGCTCATGCTGCGTCTCTTCCACATCACTGTGTGCTTTGGCAGCGTGGCAAAGTTCGCGGACGGCGACCTTGGTGGGCTCCTTGGCCACCTCCTCCAGCGTGGTCATGGACGCCTCGTGGCGGATCTCGCGAAGAGCCGCTGATGCGGCCTCCAAGGCCATCACCTTGTTTGCGGCGACATGGTGTATGTCGCGCACTGCCCATTGGGCGGCCACCATGGAGGTCGCCTCCACCACCCGCTCCAGCGCCGCCTCAGCCACATGGCCTTCCTTCTCGAAGGCCAACACTCGTGCCTCGCTCATACGCCTGGCTAGCAACGTGGCCTCGAGGTGGACCTCGTCGACCTCCACCTCCGGGAAGAGGGTGCAGCACATCTCCCGAATTTTTGTCCAGTTGGCGATCATGCGGCAAGGCATGGCTGCTGGTGGCTGGTGCTTTCTCGGCTGCTGGTTTGCTCTTGCTTTGGGCTTGTTGTCTCCGCCACACCAGTGGCCGTCTTTTATAGACCGTGACGAAGGCGGGAAACGGCTGGGGAGGTGCGGAAAGTTTTCTGGCCGCGGGAAGCAAGACGCGCACGGGAAGCCGTCAGCACTAATAGCCGATGTCTCGTCGCTATTAACGTCCCATCACGAGGGTGTCAAACAGTGACAGCGGGAGGGAGACGGACAGCTGACTCGGGTCGCTGGACGCGGCTGGCCGGACTGGTCGGACCACGACTCTAAAATGACCGCAGCTTGATCCAAATAAACAGAAACGGACCGTTTAAGATGCCTCGAATGTATCTGACCGGTGGAGACTTGATAAACCCATACTCACTCAATAGAAGAAGTATAAAAAGGTGAAGATTCGAGACTCCACCAGTAATTCAATTTTTTTGGTCCTGGTCAGTTGAGGTTAACTAATGTCCAGCCAGAAGACATTACTAGTAATTAACGACATGACATGTCATCGGCGTAAGTGCGCGCTTGTCTTCTCCTTTCCACTAGTCTACTCTAGTGTGCGTCCAGGTTCAACTGTGTGCTGGACAGTGACCGGGCCGGGGTAAACTGGATCTTGGTCCTTACCGGAAAGCTAAGCGGCAGGAAAGGACAGGGGAAATGGGCAATGTCGGCCGAGAGGCAGCTCTCGCCGTGCTGCCCGCCGCCATGTCGACCGAGCCGCAGCAGGGCGTCGCCGCCAGGATGCTCTACTTCCCGGCGGAGCTGCTGGACTGCCACGCCTGCCGCCTCCCCCTCAAGCCGCCCATCTACAAGGTGATAAATCTGTCCCCTTCCCAAGTTTCTTCCTTCCTTTCTTGGCAGATCCATTAATCCTCTTTCCAAGTTTCCTTCCCGAATCGCCATGCCATGAGAACGCGTGCGTGCTGAATCTTGATAATGGTTTGCAGTGCGAGGCCGAGCACCGGGTGTGCTCCACCTGCAGCGGCCTCCACGGCGAGGTCTGCACCAGCGCCCTCCTCCACTCCAAGATGGCCGACGAGTTCGCCGCCGCCGCCAGCGAGACGTGCGACTACGTGCGCTACGGGTGCGACGCGGGCGCCGTCGTGTACCACCTGGCCGCGGAGCACCGCCGGTCCTGCCCTCACGCGCCCTGCGGCTGCCCGGATGGGTGCGGCTTCTTCGGCTCCCGGCAGATGCTCCTCAACCACGTCTCCGGGCCCGACCACTCCCGCCCCATCATCGACATCCGCTACGGCCAGGAGTGGAAGCTCAGCCTTCCCCTGTCCCACCGCTGGTACGTTCTCCTCGGAGAAGTGGACCAGGCCGCTGCCGCCGCCGGCGCGGACAGGCACCGGAACGTCTTCCTCGTCTCCCTCGGCGAGCGCGGAGACACCACAGCGGTGTCCGTGGTGTGCGTCAGGGCGGACGGCGGCGCGCCCGAGGCGGCGCAGTTCTCGTGCAGGCTCGCCGTGGAGCACCCGGGCGACGGCACCAGGGTGATCTTCGAGTCGCCCCTCATGAGCAGCAGCTCACTGTCCGGCGGCGCGCCGGCGGCGGGCAATGTCAGGGCGTTGCCGGTGCCGAACGAGTACTTGTCCGGCGACAGCATACCCCTCAGCATCCACATCCACAAGCTGGAGCCTCCTTCCGCTGCTGTTCCTGACATTCCTACTGCTGTTCCTGACATTCCTACCGCTGTTCCTCTTCCTCCTACTACTCCGGCCGTCGCCACGCCTTCTCATCCCCATTCGGCCGCCGCCACCGTCACCCTTGCCCTCCACTCGCCAACAGGAGATCAGAGCAACAAGAAACGGAAGGCTACGAATCCCAGGAAATACAGTACACCTAACCGAAGCTGAGATGTAGTATGATCGACTAGTGTCCCATGTCAGTTAGCTATCCTGTTATCTGCAACTAGTGAACTAGTGAACCTCTTTTAATCTGAACAAGTCCATGGTATTCAGTCTGAAATATGTATAATCCCCCTTGCCCTTGTTGTATGCATATCCTGCACATTATTTTGTTGTTACTGGCTCTGTTACGCATGGACTGAATGTTTTTCAACAAAGACGTCTGCACTACTACAATTTAGCACTTCAGGAAAATAGCATTTTAAAACTCAGATTTGAAGGAAAAAAACATGTCGCCATAACTTCCACATCCAAACTCAGATGACATTATCCATAGTTTATACCAATATAACAAAACCAGCATGTGTGAATACTTGCCAATGTACTCCTATATAAACCAAAATGATATTTTCTCTATTTTGTCATAATATTAACTCACATTGGTAGAATCCTCTAGCTATCTTGTTATATGGAACAAGTACCTCTTTTAATCTGATGAAGTCCATGGTGTTCAGTCTGAAATATGTATGATCCCATTGACTTGTGGTTACTAGCTCTGTTACGCATGAACTTGCTGTTTTTTCTTCAACAAAGACGTGCACTACAGTTTAGCACTTCAGGGAAATACCATTAAAAAGCTTCAGAACTGAAGAAAAAACATGTCGCCATAACTTTCACATCCACTCTCAGATGACATTATCCATAGTTTATAGCAATATAGCAAAATCAATATGCGTGAATACTTGCCAATGTACTCTTATATAAACCAAAACGATCTTTCCCCTATTTCCTCATGATATTCCGTATCTCACATTGGTAGAATCCTCTAGCTACTAAGATATCCAAGCATATTAAATGTAAAGATGATATAATACATATGATTGTGAGAAATGTATATTCATTTCTTCGTTTTGCTCAAATTGATCTGTACATTTTTATTATAATTGTGTATAACAAAGCATTTTGCATGCTCATATTTAGCTTCATAGTGAGATGGGAATAAGACAAATTATAATTTATGTTGGAACTTGTATAGATAAAAAATAATATTTCACACATGTTTGACAAGTAATAAAAATAAAATTGTTCAATATAAATACCCACACATTTCCGAACTCCACTAGTCATGGATATAGCAGGATCGATTTTTCTGCTCTGGTCTTGCTCTCTAAGTTCAATTAAAACCATAACATTTAACTCTGCTCGTATATACAAACCACCATTTTCTATGAAATGACCGGTATCGTTGCGCCCATAGTACTTATATCTAAGGACATGCTCAGAAACCTAAGTACTGTGTTATCTTATCAATATACATGTTTGTCTTATGGTCACTCACATTTGTTCTGGTTGCATATGAAGCCCTTCCATAGGCCTAATTCCATCTTACTGCTTATAATCATAATAGCTCTTCTTTTGCAGTAATTCAAAGTGGGTCCTAAAACACATGCTCTAAACAATATTATACTATTTGAAATGTCAAAAACAATCTTAAAATTTTAGCACATGCTCATGTCCATGTACCATGATCTCACATTAAGTTTCAGGAGATTTTTTTTTGTGACGTTTAAAAAATGGTGTTGAACTAGAATCATGATGTGTGGCGCTTTTAAGCGTCACCATTTGACACCTTGTGCTCCACAAATTCGATAGTCTAGGTCACTCTAAGAAAATGGGTCCTATATGATCCAACATGGTGACCGGGCAAGAAGCAAATAGGCGAAGACATAATTCACATACTTCCTCCGGTTCAAATTAATTGACTTGAGTTTGGCTAGATTCGGATGTATCTAGACTTGTTTTAATATTAGATACATCCGAATCTAGACAAATTCAATTCAATTAATTTGGATCGGAGGGAGTATTTGTTTTGCTAGCGATGCATATTTTTTTCTCATGCAAGCGGAGGCACCGGTGGCGCCAATTTCAGTACAGCTAGCAAAGTGGAAAATAGAGAGTGCAGTACAAAGGCCGTAATCAGAAAGGAGGCGAGATGTTCTCTGGTGTTGCCTATTGTCAGCGCCCTAGCGAGTGAGAGGCAATCAGTGAGCAACGTAACCTGGCGCATCTGAACAAGAAGACGAACTTCAGCTTCCGCCTGGAGAGGGGAGGGCACGGACTGGACCAGAATGCCGATGTCGTCTACCGAGGTGGATAATTACTGCAGAAACACGCCAATGAACGTTCATTCGGTGCCTGCATACTCGGGATCTTGTTCTGTTCTTCAAGGAGGCGTGAGAGATGGCCTTCGCACCTGGAATAAGAAGATCGGATCGGATTGTTAGAGCATCTCCACCGCGCTCCCCAAGTGGCATCCGACAGCAACGCCAGATCGCTCGTTTAGGGAGTGCCGGCACGAACCGACACCTTTGTGCTCCCTAACCGTGCTCCCTAAAGGTTCTAATAAAATTCAGAGAAATTCATAAAATTTACAAATTTTGATTGTAATTTAACTGAATTTAAATAAAATAAACTAGAAAACGGCGCTGATGCTGCTGCTGCTGCTAGGTCACAACCATGTCGTGCTTAGACCCCACTCCTCTAATAGAGGGTGGAGGGTGTTAGATGTATATATCTGTATATTGTATTTCCCCCATATGTTAGGGGGTTCCTGCATATTTGCCCTGTACCTGTACTATATATTGTGGCCTTTGGCCCCCAGAGGAATACATGTTGCATATTCCTGACATGGTATCAGAGCGAGGTTAAACAATTTTTCTTCTGCAACATCGTCACAGCCGCCACCGTCCCTGTCGTCGTCGTTCTTCCGACGTCGCCGCCGCCGGTTGCCGCTGTCGCCGGCCATCTTGGATCTGCTGTACTTGTTTTTCCAGATCGATTCCATCTCGAATCTCCTCCGCGCGCGGTACTGACCGCCGCCGATTCCTCTTCACCTGGGCTCTTCACGCGCCTCGAATCTTCGCGTGAGGAGACCAACTCCCTGGCGCAGTGCTGCCTCTCGCCAGGTGCCCGTACACTCTCGCCGACCGCCCCACGCGCCCGCCCGCGAGGAGACCAACTCCCTGGCATCGCCCGTCCTCCACGACCGCACGCACGCGTCTGTCTCCCCGTGCTCTGTCCAGGACCTCCAGAGCGTCTCTTGCCGGTCACGTCCCGAGACTTCTAGCCGCCGGCGGGCCCATCTTCGCCGCTTTCTTTTCCGGTCACGATTTTCCCCGGAATAGGTTCGCGCCGCCCCGATCTAGCTTATCCCAGTGCACAGATTACCGGTGGTGCCCTGTTCTAAGAGGAATTGGCTGGAGATTGCTGCTCGCGAGCGTTGACTTTCAGCAGCCAGATCTAGATCTAGATCAAAAAAAAAATTAAAAAAAAAGAGAGAGAGAAATATGTCTTCTTCCTCGGGTTATATTGTGATTCCTCACTGCCCGGTGATCTTCGATGGCGCGAATTATCCTGATTTCGCTGCCTTTATGCGCGTTCACATGCGCGGTCTTCGTCTTTGGGGTGTGCTCTCCGGCGAGGTCTCCTGTCCGCCGTGCCCCCTGCTCCTGTGGCTCCTCTTTCGCCGACGCCGATTGTTCTCGGTGCTGATGCTTCTCAGGAGGCCAATGATGCTGCTCAGAGTGCTGATGATACTGCTGTTGCTGCTTATGACCTGAAGTTCAAGCAGTACTCTTCTGATCTCGAGGCCTATCGACACGCTCTGACTGCTTACACTCAGTGGGTTGATGAGGATGCCCGTGCTGCTGCTGTTCTCACCTCTAGTGTTCTGCCCCAGTATGCTGCTGAGTTCATGAGTCTCCCTACTGTTGCCGCTCAGTGGGCCCATCTTCGTCAGCGCTATCAGCCGTCTGGGGATGCTCTTTACCTGTCTGTGGTTCGCCAGGAGCATGCTCTCCAGCAGGGTGATTCTACTATTGATGAGTTCTATACTCAGAGTGCTGCTATCTGGCGTCAGCTTGCTTCTCTCCGTACTGCTGTTTGTGGCACATGCTCGTGCTGCCAGATTGTGCGCTCGGACTTGGAGTTTCACCGCATCTATGAGTTTCTGTCTCGGCTTTGCCAGGAGTTTGAGCCCCGGCGTGCTCAGCTGAATGCTCGTGGTCGTGTTCCGCTCTCTGAGGTGTTGTCTGAGCTTCGGGCTGAGGAGACCCGTCTCCGTGGTGCTGGTCTTCTTGCGGTTCCATCTGCGATCTCTACTCGTGGTGCTCCTTTGCCGTCTGCTCCCTCGACTCAGCCGCGGTCCCCTGTGCCGCCGCCGCCGATACTACCCACTCCTCCAGGTCAGGGTCAGGGTCAGCTTCAGCACCAGCAGCCTCAGGGTCAGAGTCAGCATCAGCAGGCTCGTGGTCAGGGTCGCCGTGGTTCTCTTCGTCACTGCTCTTACTGCAACAGGGATGGTCACACTTGGGCCACCTGTTATACACGGGACCCCAGTTTACGTCAGCAACACCAGGCTCGTGGGCAGTCGGCCTCTTCCGGATCTTCAGCAGTTGCTCTCTCTGATCAGGACATTATCAGGAGTCTTCGCGGTCTGCTTGCTGCTACAGACTCTTCTTCGACGGGCACTGCTGGTTCTGTGACTGACTCTTCAGGCACTGTGCGACCATCACCTTCTACACAGTCAGGTACGTCTCCGTGGTATCTGGATTCTGGAGCTTCTTTTCATATGACCTCTGAGTCTTCTTTTCTGTCCGCTCTTCGTTCTCTCCCTTCTCCTGTCCGTGTTTTTACGGCTGATGGTACCTCTCTCCCTGTTTCTAGTCGGGGCACCCTTTCTACATCTTCTTTTTTTGTTCCTGATATTTCTCATGTCCCGCTTCTTAAGATGAATCTGTTCTCTGCTAGCCAGCTTACTGACTCTGGTTGTCGCGTCATTCTTGATGCTGATTCTTGTGTTGTTCAGGACCGTCGCACCCAGGCCCTGGTTGGAGCTGGCCCTCGCGGCCGTGACTCTTCAGGTCTTTGGGAGTTAGACTGGCTAGGAATACATGTTGCATATTCCTGACAGAGGGCCTCCTTATGCGCCTCCCGCGCTTCCATAGCTTGGTTGAGGCGGGCACGCGCCGCCGGGTCGTTTGGGTTGTTGAGCACCGCTCGGAGGCACTCCAAATGAGCCTCTTCGAGTTCTTGTCGCCACAGGTGTTGCGGTAGCAGGACGTCGCGGAGGATGGCCCATCCGAAAGGTTCACAGGTGGTTCGGTGTCAGCACAGGCCCACGCGGCGCACGCGTTGTGTCCAGCGTGCTCAGAAGGATCCCGAATAAAAACTTCCTCCTCAAGACGGCGGCCAGGCATGGTAGATGGCGTTATGCGACTGCCCGCGATTCTCGTTTACTTTTATTATTGGCCGAAAGCGGCGGAAATCTAGAACAAGCAGGAAACGAGGACAGGAAAATGCCTAGGCGCGGCGGGAAGCCACCAGAAGCGGCAGGAAACGATAGCTCGTCGCGTCTACTGTGTTGACCGGCCGCTTTGACCGCGGGCTAAATTGCTGTCAGCACTAGTCCACGCGGCGCACATGTTGTGTCCGACACGCTCAGAAGGATCCCGATGGTGTGGGGACGGGACGAGCACGCCGGATAAGCCATTGGACCACGCCGGACTGAATGTGTCTTTTGCACTCGCGACTGCCCAATAGCCCTTTAAAGCATCGCTTGGGAAACGTGGCCGAAGATGCTCTTATCCCCTTCCTTGGCGTAGGTGTTTCTGCTTTGGCTTCGTGGGTTTGAATCAGCAGATAAGGTTTAGAGTTGTCACTTGTCCTCTAAAATCTGTCCAAATACTTATGAATGTAGACAAATCCGTGATGTACTTTTCCGGGCTGAAGGAGTATTAGCAATGATTACATACTCTCTCATTTTCATTTTCATCTATAATCCATCCGTTAAGTCTCGTTCTCAAGCTGATCAAATTATTTGTCGAGAATGCTATTTTTCGTGATGAAATGCATATCGACGGTGGAAACAGAACGTTGTGCCAGCACATGAATGGCAAGGTTGAAATTTGGATGGCCAATTTATCCATAAGGAGAATGTTAGGAGTGTCAAGCTTTGTGGTTTTACCCCTTAAGAGATGGCTTACTTTTCCTAACATAGATTTTTTTTTGTTGAAATTTGTCCACAGATCGATTACATCAAACTAGACAAACAAGCACACTCGAAAAATCTTATGGCCAAGAGTACGTGTTATACCCGTTATTTTTCTTTATTTTCTTTTCAACTCTCTCGGTTACAAAACTCACGCAACCCGCTCGTTATAAATACACGGCCAGGCTCTAAACCAAACTAACCCTAGTAAAACACGGACAACACTTTCAAACCAACTAGGACTCACGTAACAGCTACTACTAGTACTACCAACTTACCAGCTAATTAACCTAGTAGGATACAGACTCGACACATTAGACTAACTCTCAGACTGCAAGTTGCCTAATTAAACTACACTTACTAAATCAAGATTACTGCTAACAATCTTTTTTTAATCTTGACTAGTCGTCTCCTCGTACTCCTTCCAATCTTGATTCTTCGCAGCTTCACGTCGTTGTTCATCATCTTCATTGTATGTCTGTACAGTCAGTATGACCATACAGACAGTGCACCTTCTTTGCCCTGCCAGGTTTTGCCACCGCCATTGCTCGGCTTCTGCCGCACTCGGTTTGCACCTATGTACCACCGCCATTGCTAGCATCCTCGCACTCGCACTCGGTTCGCACCATACTTCTCTTGCACTTGCTTATAGTAGCCTTCTACTGGTCGCACACCTCCTCACTTTACGATGCCTTCTCCTAGCACCGTCCGTCTTCAGACGCACCGAACCCACGCTAACCGCAGCCAGGTTGTTCACAAGGACATGGACACAATTTACGGAACACCGTGCACACCTCTCAATAGTGACGTACTCCAGGTGCAACGGATCCTTACGGGGACGAGCATTGGACACGACGACGACTCACACCGACATGACACTAACCACACGTGCAAACATGCACACACTTGACTCCTTGAGCCACACTCTCCCAGATGACGATCTTGACGAGCCATCCGGTGCCGCTGATCGGCACCTCAGCTCCCATCAACGACCATCCACCACCTTGCTGATGACACCTCCTTGACGTCTTCTCCTTGTCGCTCCACCGAACGACGATTGCTCGCCCTGAGGCGCTAGTCGGGTCGTCTCCTCGGGGCAAGCGTGGCTTCAAATCTTCAACCTCGCTCTGATACCAATTATTAAAATTTGTCCACGGATCGATTACATCAAACTAGACAAACAAGCACACTCGAAAAATCTTATGGCCAAGGACACGTGCCGTGTCCGTTATTTTTCTTGACTAACACTTTCAAACCGACTAGGACTCACGTAACAGCTACTACTAGTACTACCAACGGACCAGCTAATTAACCTAGTAGGATATAGACTCGACACATTAGACTAACTCTCGGACTACAAGTTGCCTAATTAAACTTAAACACTTACTAAATCAAGATTACTGCTAACATTTTTAACAAGAAAAAGGTCATGAAGAACCCGTAGTCTGCAATAAATTGGCGATCGGCGTACATTTACAACTAACACCCCACGGAAGCAGGAACCGACAACATCAGGAGAGCCAAGTACCAGGCTTTGAGGATCCCAACTACTCTGGATACTTATGTAAGCTTTGTGGTTTTAGCCATAAGGAGATTGTTAGGAGTGTAAAGTTTTGTGGTTTTACCCCTTAAGAGATGGCTTACTTTTCCCAACAGAGATTTTCTTTAACAGGAAAAAGGTCATGAAGAACCCGTAGTCTGCAATAAATCGGCGATCGGCGTACATTTACAACTAACACCCCACAGAAACATATAGAAACGTGCTTCAGTATAGGTTCATCGTCGATGATCGTTGACCTCCAGGCACGGCTGCCCTTGGCTTCGCCAGGGACAAAACCACTTGGACAAGCACCGATGTGCATCACCACACCGAGACTAAAGAAGATCCTCCACTTAAGGATGAAGAAGAAGCTCGATCGACCTTAAGGCTCGAGCGCAACAGGGACATCCTCATGGCTGAAAGTAGTGGGAACGTGGCATCACTTGGGAACTACTACCAGGATCACAGGCTCCTCAGATCGCCAACACCACCTCCACACTACTATAGCCATGCAACCATCATCTTCCTCTCCCTTGCTATCGAGGTCGGCCGAGAGGAAAAACATAGATACGAGGCCACCGAGCAGGAAGTGGTAGCACTTATTGAAAAGTGGGCTCGCCTCAAGGGTAAACGCCGACATCTTCCACCTTGGAAGCATGCCGACGGCCCTTTCGCTAACCTCCTGACACTGTGTTGATGTACTGGAATGGAGGAGGTCACCCCCACCACCACCATTTAGGACAGCTGGCGTCCGTAGTGCTCTCACTCTCGCCTCTAGAGCTCGCCAAAATTATAAAAACATTAGAGCAACACCCTAGATCGAAGGGTAGATGACCTTGACCTTATTACGGAGATCCCTTCATAGAAGGAGCTCACATGCAGCTCCGTCCATAGGAGCACGACCATGATGAAGACCCACTGTAGGCTGCACCAGATCTGACCAAGGGAGAGTGGTTCCCTACTCCAATCACTACAGGACGCGCGCGCTACGCCAAGGGCAAAAAGCCGTCGGCGTAGGCTAAAATGCCCTCGGCGTATGGTACGCCGACGGCTGCCCTCGTCGTAGCCTCCTCGGCAAAGGGCTCCCTCGGCGGAGCACATACAGGCCGTCGACGTATCAAAATACCGTCGGCATATGCCCTCGGCGTAGCGGCCGTCGGCATAGCTTTTCGATAGGTTGCAAAAATATTTTTTTTTAAAAAAAATTTAAAATTTTTATTTTTTTCTCAAGTTTTGAATCTTTGAATTGTTTGACTTGTTAATCTCTCACTTTGAACATTTTTAACACTAACTACACTTAATATTTAATTAAATTGCAGTCTTGGTCGAACTTCCCGGCCGGTCACCCATCCTAATACTACTCCAGCTCCAGCACACTTTACTTCCTCGTTCCTTCAGAATCTGTTTCCGCAAAGTAATTCATACATCGTTGTCAATACTATGATATCAATCCTATTAACCCTTATATCAACATGTCACATGTTTGTATCTTTTTGAAATTACAAACAATTATTTAAGTAAACATTAATGAATAAGTAAAAATATTATTGAATTCAAATAAAAATATAATAATTTTACTTTTTTTGTATTTTTCTATTTAATATGGAATAATTAATATCTTTAAATCTGTAAATCGGAATTTAACAAATAATATGTCCAAATTGATTGGAAAAATGAGAGGAATCCAAATATGATATCCATATCAACTAATCACAAACCCTCCGTTTTTGAATTATCTATTTAGTGGTTGCTTTAGAAAATTCCCTTTTTGCGCAATAACGAAAAATGGCTTTTTGGTGCGATGAAAAGGAAAACTTGCATTGAATATTTGATAAAATAGCATATTGTGAACCTAAAAATGATTTTTCCAGAAAAACATGAGCATCGGATCATGTACATGTAGTTCATATCTGACCCACTTCCTACCGATTCAGCAGAAATTTGTCTTATTCACCAGAGGTGGACAAAAAGGTTTCGGATCCCCCTGTTGGGACATTGTCCATATAAGGTGGTATAGTGTTTTTGTAAAATGTGGTGGTAGAATTTTGAATTAGCCATTTGGTGGTTGCTTCACAAAATCGTCTGTTTTTTGTGCTTGGAAAATGGGAAATGGCTTTTTGGTGCGACGAAAAGGAAAACTTCCTCCTGCAACATTGTTCGCCATCCCATGATGCATGTGTATGCACAATATGGTCACATTATCACAAACTATGCCTTGATTCTAGCCATAACATTGGTCATTTGACCCGAAAGCCAAGAAACCTCGAATGAGATAGGTCATTTTGTGAAAGTTTTTTTAGACATAATCAATATATCAAGTTTAATATTTTTACTTATAACTATGTCACATAATATGACACCACGCGAAGGTTTCACATTATTTTGATCGTTTTTGAATTTTTTATGCCCGTTTTAAACTATCGTCAAACTTTGTCGAACGGCGGGCATGCAGATTCTTAGCTCGGGGCCGAGCCTCGCTAAACTTGCATTGGATCTTTGATAAAATAGCATATTGTGAACCTAAAAATGAACTTTATAAAAAAACATGAGCATCGGATCATGTACCTGTAGTTCATATCTGACCCACTTCCTGCCGATTCGGCAGGAAATTGTCTTTTTCACCAAAGGTGGACGGAAAGGTTTCGAATACCCCTGTTGGGACATTGCCCATATAAGGTGGTATAGTATTTTTGTAAAATATGGTGGTAGCATTTTGAATTAGCCATTTGGTGGTTGCTTCACAAAATCGTCCGTTTTTTGTGCTCGGAAAATGGGAAATGGCTTTTTGGTACGACGAAAAGGAAAACTTCCTCCTGCAACATTGTTCGCCATCCCATGATGCATGTGTATGCACAATATGGGCACATTATCACAAACTATGCCTTGATTCTAGCCATAACATTGGTCATTTGACCCGAAAGCTAAGAAACCTCGAATGAGATAGGTCTTTTTGTGAAGGTTTCTTTAAGACATAATCAATATACCAATTTTGATATTTTTCCTTCTAACTATGTCACATAATATAATACCACGCGAAGGTTTTGCATTGTTTCGATCATTTTTGAATTTTTTATGCCCGTTTTAAACTATATATAATGTTTTATGTTTTACTTAATTTTATTTACAAATGTTTAATATTTGAGTGTAGATAGATAGGTCTTATTTTTCTACAAATTTTGATATATTATTTGTATTTTTTTGAATTAGAATGATTTAGTTATGATTTTTCAAAGTTTAATGAGATAAAATAAAAAATAGCTATGCCGAGGGGAGCCGTCGGCGTAGCATAGGATATGCCGAGGGCAATTCTACGCCGACGGCTGCTTGGCGGAGCTGGCCTAGACGATGGCTACGCCGACGGCCTCGACGTTGGCCGTCGGCGTAGCGACCGGCCGTCGGCGTAGCTTCCCATTCCTGTAGTGAATCTACCAACATATTGCCGCAAATCTATAACCTGTTGTAGCCACCCATGCCCACACCGAACGTTATCGCAGCCGAGAGAGCAAGGGTACCGAAGCAGGGATGCACTCTGTGATAGAAAACGTAATGAGGTAGGGTAAAAGGCTCGTACCTCTTGGGGTCGGCCATACTCAATATATATATATATATATGGGTATTACAAGGGTATTACACATGGAGGTACAATAAATCTCTAATATACACAATATCTAACACCCTCCCTTAATCTCAACCAGGCTGAAGGTTGAGATTACGCCTACATAGTGTAAACAAAGGAAGCGGCAGTGGCTTGGTAAATATGTCAGCTAGCTAATCTTTCAACGATATAAATATGATCTCAAGAAGCTTCTGAGCAACCCGTTCACAAACAAAGTGAAAGTCAATCTCGATATGCTTAGTATGAGCATGGAACACCGAGTTGGACGAAAGATAAGTAGCTCCAATATTGTCACATCAAAGTATAGGTGGACTTCTATGAATAACTCCAAGCTCACCCAGGAGGGCTTGTACCCAAATCAACTCAGCTGTAGAGTTTGCTAGTGCCTTGTACTCAGACTCCGTACTTGAGCGAGACACTGCAGCCTGTTTTCTAGCACTCCAAGATACTAGATTACCTCCATAAAATATAGCAAATCCCCCCGTTGATCTCTGATCATCATAATCACCATCCCAATCTGCATCTGAGAAGGCAGAGAGTAGATGTCTGGTAGGAGTAGTGAATGGACGCAACAGTAAACCATGTGATAGTGTACCCTTCACATAGCGAAGTATGCGCTTGACTGCTGACCAATGATACACCAAGGAGAATGAAGATACTAACACACCTTGTTTACTGCATAGGATAAATCTGGTCGTGTCATAGTAAGGTACTAGAGCCCCCCAACAATCCTGCGATATCGAGTGGACTCTTCACTAGAGAGAGGAGTACCGTCAGTAGCAGAAAGTGTCTCGGTAGCAGCCATGGGAGTAGTCATAGGAGTGGAGTCAACCAGACCAGCTTGACGAAGTAAATCAGAGGCATACTTGCGCTGACTCAAAAGAAGGCCACCCTGCTGCTGTGTCTGTACCTCAATACCAAGGAAGTAGTGGAGATGGCCAAGATCCTTGAGAGCAAAGGAAGATCCAATTTGCTGAACAATACGATCAACTGATAGGGACGTCGAGCTCACCAGAATAATATCATCGACATAAACAAAAAGATAGACTATGACGCTAGCTCGCCGAAGAATAAATAGTGATGTAGCTGCTGTAGATGGTGCAAATCCCAAAGCACTGAGAACAGAACTGAGTCGAGCATGCCATGCACGGGGAGCTTGTTTGAGCCCATAAGATAGCTTTATCAAGCTTACATAAGTATCCGGAGTAGTTGGGATCCTCAAAGCCTGGTGGTTGGCGCATGAAAACTTCCTCCTCAAGAGGGGCACTAGAATAAGCATGTGTGACATCCTCGTGCCTGGGAAAACATCAGATTTATGTTTCAAAAGGTAGAGCCAAGTAAAACGACTATAAGTATCAATAAAGCTCACATAAAACTGATGACCACTAACTGAAGTTTGGGCAGTACCCCAAACATTAGAATATATAACCTCAAGAGGGGCACTAGTAACACGAGTAGACAATAGAAAAGGTAACTGATGACTTTTGCCTTGCTGACAGGCATCACACACTACAACTTTATTAACTGACATTGATGAAAGTTCATGAAGATGTAAAATATGCTGGACTATTGGAGAGGCAAGATGTCCTAGACGGGAATGCCAAAGACCATGTGACACCTTGGGGATGCTGAAGGCTTGCTTCACGGATGACACATCTAGAGAGTAGAGTTTGCTGCGACATCCCCCTCTAAGAAGAACCTCCCTAGAATCCCGGTCCTTTATAAGAAAGTACCAAGAATGGAATTCAAAGAAAACATTGTTATTAGTGGTGAGTCTTTTAACGGAGAGTAGGTTACGAGTAATGGATGGTACATGACAACTATTTTTGAGATGTAAGGATTTTTGAGATACAGAAATTGAGGACTGACCAACATGTGTAATGTACCATTGGCGGCTTGGACCATATCCTTGTCGTGGTATGGCTCTTTGGCGGTTAGCTTGTCAAGGTCGTTGGTGAAGTGCTCGGTGGCTGCCGTGTCCGCGTACCATGCAGGTCAACCGGTAGGATGATGTAGACCCAGTGTGCGTGACAGGGAGGGCAGCAAGTTGGCACTCCATATTGCGACCATCGTTCCCGGCGCCAAGGTAGTCGTTCAGAAAACGCTTGAAACAGCATGAGGCAACATGCTCAACCTTGGAGCATATCTGGCAGATGGGACGGGTACCACCGCCTCCTCCTCCGCCAGAGGGACGCCCCTATTGACACCCGCCTGAGGTCGGGGGCTTATGCTGCCATGGCGGGACAGTGTACTGCCCGCCACCACTTGGGGGACGTGGAGCACCAGGAGTGCCAGGAGGTGCGGTATAGGGCGCACGTGGTGGCTGCCACTATGGCGAGTTGGGCACACGACCACCAGAGGCGCGGGCGATGTAGTTGGCCACGGCCTGCATGTCCACGCCATGTTCAGCGCGTCTCGCCTCGACACACTGATCGGTGTTCAGTAGCGACGCGTAGACGTCGCGAGTAGGCATCTGGTCACTGACCGATCGAGCGGAGACACGATCAGCCAGCGCGTCGTAGTCGTGATCGAGGCCAGCGACGAGGAAGGAGTTGAACTCCTCGGTGCATAGGGGCTGGCCGATCGTGGTGAGTACATCAGAGAGCGACTTCACCCTATTGAAGTAGGCGGTAGCATTAGGGTACTCGTGCTTCTTCACCTTGGAGAGCGCGGTGCAAATCTGCATGACACACGCGGAGGACTGCGACGCAAAGCTCGACTGCAGGTTTTCCCACACCTCCTGCAAAGTCTAGTTGTTCATCACCAGTCCGAGAGCCCCCTCAGTGAGCGAGGAGACGATGGCAGAGAGTATCGCCTAGTCCTGCTGTACCCAGGCGGCGAACTTGGGGTTGGGGATGGTCGAAGCAGGGACATCACCAGATGCAGGGACATCGATCTCCTCCAACGGACAGGGTAGAGACCCGTCGACGAACCCATAGATCAAATTGCTCCATAAGATCGGATCAACCTGGATTCTCCAGTAGAGGTAGTTATCCGCGGTAAGGTGGATGGTGATCTCGCTGTGGACGTTGATTGGCACGCCGGAGATGCGCGACGCCATGGCGGCGGCACGACTCTTGCTTGAGGACGATCCAACCAAAGACGAACTGCCAGAGGAGAGAGCCGAGCTGCGCGAGGTAGAGATGCTAGAAGTCGTCATCGCCAGGAAGTAGGAGGCGGCGACTGGCGGCGATCTTCTACTCGCGTGCGAGGTAGGCGAAAGCGGCGGCAGAGCTACGGTTTCTAGACCTGCGCTCTTGATACCATGATAGAAAACGTAATGAGGTAGTGTAAAAGGCTCGTACCTCTTGGGGCCGGCCGTACTCAAGATATATATGGGTATTACAAGGGTATTACATGTGGAGGTACAATACAACTCTAATATACACAATATCTAACACTCTCGACTTTGAAGGAGGAAGGGGGAGGATAGCCAACTGTAGATTAGAGGACTATCCAAACTTAGAATTGTTACTTTCTTATCTTTGTTTGATCATGGCCGGATCTCAAATTAAGTAAACTAGATCCATGTATCTCAATGGCAGGAAAAACGCATCTGAGCATGCATCGCCTCTCGGGTCGCATATGTACGACTCCAGAGGCCCGCACCCGCCATCCAAAAACCACCTCTCCGCCGCCCTTCACCCTGCCGCCGCCAAAGGAGGCCACCGACAGACTATAGCGCAATCTGGGGTGCGCCTGTTTTAGCTATTCTTTTGGCGTTCTTCCTTGCCCCAGCGAGTTCTTCCACCATTGTTTGCGCAATCTGGTTGATCAACTTCACCGCGTCCTACTCGCTTCCAATGCCAAGCTCAGGCCTACTCCCTCCGTTTCAAAATATAAGATGTTTTAGCTTTGTGAATGAAGTGTATCTAGACTCCTTTTATAGTGTGTAGATTTATCTAGATTTAGAGTGAACCTAAACACTAAAAGAGGTCTAGATACACTTCATTCACAAAGCTAAAACATCTTATATTTTAAAACGAAGGGAATAGATGCCAACATGATCGGAATAAGTTGTGGAAGCGCCTGACGGTCCGCACCCAGCAACGCGCCACCACGCCCTCAGTTCATCCCATAGAGGAGAATCGATCCATCACCGCCGTCGTTGTGGTTCAAGATAGGGCTCTTCGCCTCATTGTTGCTTCTCCCTATGGCATCCCGCTAGTCCGACGAGATGTTGCCGAAGCCACCGAGTAGGGTGGCACCATCACGGATGGCGAGGGTGAGCATGTTGGCGCAGGAGATGGTGTGTCGATGTCCCTCATGTGCTCCTTTGTTTGTGGACGCACACTTCAACTCGCTCAGGAGGCATGCGTGCATCATGTTCCTATGGCTAGGCCACCCATTCATCTTGGATCCGCCTTGGCATTTGTATTGCTACGATAGCTTGGGTGTTGAGAAGGGTGTTAGGAATAATAATACCGATAGGACACGGAACGGTGTCGTGTGTGTGTGTTTCGAGTAGGACTAGTAGTCCAACACCTATTCGTATTGACTTCGTCTTGCCGGGTATATATACACCCATGTAGTAGCCCTGTAAGACAACCGTGAGATTCAATACAAACAACAGGACCGAGAGGGCCCTGTAGCCATCAACATTGTTTTTCCCGTATGTACTCGTGTGAGTTGAGAGAGCTAGTTCTTTTGATCAGGCTAGATAACTAGCTTGCTGATCGTTGTTAGCTGGTTCTTATACGTGCGCGCAACTCGCCGGAATACTTCGTCGTCGTCACGCCGGACTGCACTCGGCGTTTGGGGCTGGGCCAACAATTGGTATCAGAGCCTCACGGAGGATCTCCTAGTAACGGGAGGTCATGACGGGCAAGGAGCTAGGCGAGTACTCCGGTGCGGCTGCGGGTGCATTGGTGTCGTCGTAGTACCCGCGGTATGATCGCGGCAACTACACGACGTGGGCGAAACGGATGGAGTGGGCCATGGAGGGCAACGACATCTGGGAGGCTGTCGATCCCGGCGGCGACGAGTTCAAGAAGGGCGCGTCGAAGTACCGCAAGGACCGACAGGCACTCACGGCCATCGGCTCCGTGGTGCCGGCAGACGTGATGCAGCACCTGATCTCGAAGGTTTCTGCAAAGGAGGCGTGCGAGACACTCAAGACGTTGAATCTTGAGCACGAGCGCGTCCGCAGGGCGACCCTACAAATCTTGCAGAAGAAGTACGAGAACCTGGAGATGGGAGGAGATGAGACGCTGGACGCTTTTGCCTCGAGGGTAGCCACAATTGTCAACGGGATTCACGCGCAAGGTAAGAAGCTGGAAGATATCTCAGTCGTAATGCGTTTCCTACGTGCAGCACCGCCGCGGTACATATCTGTGGTGTCGGCAATCGAGCAATGCGTTGATCTCACCACCCTCACGATGGATGACCTGGTTGGACGGTTCAAGGCGCATGACGAGCGGATGAAGATCACCTACGGCGACCCGAATCAAGATGAGCACCTCATGCTTACACGTGCCCAGTGGCATGCAATGGTCGCCAAGGAGAGGAGCGATAAGGCATCTGGCAGTGGCGATAGTTTGGTCCCGGCGAAGAAGTCGGACAACAAGCCGAAGAAGCCAAAGAAGAAATTCGACAAGAAGAATCTTCGCTGCCATAAGTGCAATCAGCTCGGGCACTTCAAATCGGAGTGTCCCAACCGTTTAAAGGAGAAGGCTCTCATGGCGAAGGAAGGAGATGATAGACCGATGATGCTCATGCTCGAAGCTTGCGAGTTAATGACTACCAAGGAATCAACTCCTCAGGAGTCCGCTATGGAGATCGTCACGCTAGAGGAAGAGAAGGTCTTCCCGCGGAGGATGCAGACGGCTCACGACGTTTGGTACCTCGACACAGGCGCTAGCAACCACATGACCGGCGACAAGGCTCAGTTTTCTGAGTTGAACCTCATGGTTGGAGGCTCCGTTCGATTCGGCGATGGGTCGAAGGTGGAGATTGCAGGACGAGGCACTGTCCTGTTTGAGTTGAAGGATGGAGGTCACAAGGTACTCACTGACGTGTACTATATTCCCAAGCTTAAGACCAACATTATCAGTCTTGGTCAGCTCGCGGAGCGTGGATGCAAGATCGTGTTGGAGGACGAGTTCCTGTGGGGATATGACCGCCAAAGGCAGCTTATCATGAAGGTGGAGAGGTCGAAGAATAGACTCTACATCCTCAATCTCAATCGGCGGATCCAGTATGTTTGATGACAAGCATGGAAGACTCGGCATGGAAGTGGCATGCACGCTACGGACATCTAAATTTCCAAGCTCTACGACAACTTGGACTGAAGGAGATGGTACGTGGCTTACCGTGTGTTGATCATGTTGAGCAGGTGTGCGACGGTTGTCTCATTGGGAAGCAAAGGCGAGCCCCGTTTCCAAGGGAGGGACAATATCGAGCAAGTAAGGTTCTTGAGTTGGTGCATGGAGACTTATGCGGACCAATCACGCCGGCGACCCCTGCCGGGAACAAGTACTTTTTGCTCATCGTCGACGACTTCCGTAGATACATGTGGGTTGTGTTGCTGAAGAGTAAGGATCAAGCTTTGCAAGCGTTCAGGATTGTGAAGATGGCAGCCGAGGTGGAGTCCGAGGCAAAGTTGAAGGCCCTCCGTACCGATCGGGGTGGGGAGTTCAAATCCAATGAATTCAAGGCGTTTTGTGAAGCTAATGGGATCCGGCGGTATCTCACCGCACCATATTCACCGCAGCAAAACGGTGTTGTGGAAAGAAGGAACCAAACCGTGGTGGCCATGGCACGCAGCATGATGAAGAGCAAAGGCATGCCAGGCAGGTTTTGGGGTGAGGCAGTTAGTACAGCTGTCTATTTGTTGAATAGGGCGCCAACTAAGAGCGTGGTTGGTATGACACCGTACGAAGCATGGTACGGACGCAAGCCCTCGGTTGATCATCTCCGCACTTTCGGGTGCGTGGCGCATGTGAAGACGGTGATCGGGCATACTAGCAAGTTGGCGGATCGAAGTACTCCAATGGTCATGATCGGCTATGAATACGGTTCGAAGGCGTATCGCGCGTACAATCCAGTGAACAAAAAGTTGGTGGTGACACGCGACGTCATCTTCGAGGAGGAGAAATCCTGGAATTGGGGCTCTGCGGAACCGGTACAATCAATTCTGATGAAATATTTACTGTAGTCTACAGTGATTCGCATGCAGATGATCAAGAAATGGCGTCCCGTGGCGTTACGGATTTAGGCGCTGGTTCAGAAGATGGAAGTCCGGAAGTGAGCAGCAGCAGCGCTACGCCTGGAGAGGTATCTCCGCGTGGGAGTCGCGGCACGAGCAGCAGCTCACGCGCTGCACCTGGAGGCTCGGCGTTGCCATTCAGTCCACGCGCGGACGAGAGCCCTAGCACAAGTGGCCCATCAGCTGCACACTCCCGTCCAGGAGGGACTAGCGGCAGTCCAGAAGTGGACGCAGGCGACGATGTCATGTCGCCAACATGCAGTAGACCGACAAAAACTGCAGGAAATTCAGTAGACGCTGAAACAAGTACTACGTCAGCTTCCACGTCTCCTCCAAGTGCACGGGAAGAAAGGAGACGGCCACCTACTCCAGAAAAATTCCGAAGTGTACTGGAGTTGTATCCGCCGGAGACCCTTCGCACAGCGCGTGCGCGAGGGAGAGGACAAGGTCGGTGTTTACTCACCGAGGAGCCGACGAAATTCGAGGATGCTAATACGGAGGAGTGTTGGCGTCGTGCTATGGATGAGGAGTTGGGATCGATCCGCGACAACGATACATGGGAGCTTGTCGATCTACCCAACAATCACAAGGCCATAGGGCTCAAGTGGGTGTACAAGATCAAGAAGGATGCCGAAGGGAAGTTGGTGAATCATAAAGCTCGGCTAGTTGCCAAGGGGTATGTGCAAGAGCAAGGTGTGGATTTCGAAGAAGTGTTTGCTCCCGTTGCAAGGATGGAATCGGTGAGATTACTTATCGCTCTCGCAGCTCAAGAATCTTGGAAATTGCATCACATGGATGTGAAATACGCGTTTTTGAATGGGGAGTTAGAAGAAGAAGTTTATGTGAAGCAACCACCGGGATACATCAAAGAGGGAGAAGAACACAAGGTTTTGAAGCTACACAAGGCGTTGTACGGGCTACGGCAAGCCCCTCGGGCGTGGAACATCAAGCTTGATCGTACATTGATCTCTCTCGGATTCGAGAAGAGCCCACTGGAGCATGCGATGTATAAGCGAGGTAAAGGAACGGATCATCTACTAGTTGGCATCTATGTTGATGATCTATTGATAACTGGAGCGGATGAGAAGGAGATTGCAAAGTTCAAGCTACAGATGAAGGAGTTATTCAAGATGAGTGATCTAGGCTTGTTGAGCTACTACCTTGGGATCGAGGTACATCAAAAGCTGGGTGAGATCACGCTATGCCAAGAGGCATATGCAAAGAAGATACTCGAGAAGTGTGGCATGGAAGAATGCAATCCAACTCATGTTCCGATGGAACCTCGTCTTAAACTGAGCAAAATGAGTGAAGCACCTGCGGTTGATGCGACGGAGTATAGGAGTGTGGTCGGAACTTTGAGGTATCTCATTAACACAAGACCCGACTTGGCCTATTCCGTTGGCTATGTGAGTCGCTTCATGGAAGCACCCACAATGGAGCATTGGACAACCGTGAAGCATATACTCAGGTATATCAAAGGGACAACAAACTTTGGTATTGTCTACTTGAAAGAGAAGGAGGAGGTGAAGCTACTTGGCTACAGTGATAGCGACATGGCAGGAGATATTGACGACCGTAAGAGTACCTCGGGCGTGCCATATTTCTTGGGAAGAAGCATAGTAAGTTGGCTATCAAAAAAGCAAAAAGTGGTGGCACAGTCATCCTGAAGCTGAGTATATTGCGGCTGCAACTGCGGCGTGTCAAGGTGTGTGGCTAAGGAGTCTACTTGGTGATCTCACCAATCGGGAGGCGGAACAAGTGGTGCTCAATATTGACAACAAGTCTGCAATTTCATTGTGCAAGAATCCGGTGCATCATGACAGGAGTAAGCACATTGATACGAAGTATCACTACATACGGCAATGTGTAGAGGAGAGCAAGATTGAAGTCAACTATGTTTGCACCAAAGATCAGCTTGCGGATATCCTAACTAAATCTTTGGGACGAGTGAAGTTTGCGGAGATGCGAGGAAGGATCGGCGTCCAAGCTGTGAAGATGGGCACATCGTGCTTAGGGGGGTGATTGTTAGGAATAATAATCCCGATAGGACAAGGAACGGTGTCGTGTGCGTGTGTGTGTTCCGAGTAGGACTAGTAGTCCAACACCTATTCGTATTGACGCTGCGTCGTCTTGCCGGGTATATATACACCCATGTAGTAGCCTTCTAAGACAACCGTGAGATTCAATACAAACAACATGACCGAGAGGGCCCTGTAGCCATCAACATTGTTTTTCCCGTACGTACTCGTGTGAGTTGAGAGAGCTAGTTCTTTTGATCAGGCTAGATAGCTAGCTTGCTGATCGTTGTTAGCTGGTTCTTATACGTGCGCACAACTCGCCGGAATACTTCGTCGTCGTCATGCCGGACTGCACTCGGCGTTTGGGGCTGGGCCAACAGAGGGGTCATGGCAGCTGTGTTTGAAGAAGAACGGATTAGTTCTAAAGGTTCCATCTCGCATGCTTAGGTTGAATCGAGAGGCAATGAAGTTTCCAGAGAGTATTCACTACAGGAAACGCCTGGTATGCTGAGGGCTTATTGCCGTCGGCGTAGCTCGGAAAACCCTCGGCGTAAGCTACGCCGACGGCTGCCGTCGGCGTACCGTCCTCGGCGGACCTCTCCCTCGGCGGAGCAGGCGCGGCCGTCGGTGTAGGACAAGACCGTCGGCGTAGGTCAACGCCGATGGCCTGACGGCGCCCGTCGGCGAACGTCGGCAGCGCCGTCACACGACCAGTTAACGGCGCGTCGGCTACGCCGACGGCTTCCCCCTCGGCGTACTCTCGCCACGTGGAGGCAGGCGGGCGGCCTGGCGTAGCCGCTACGCCGACGGCCTCCCCCTTGGCGTACGCTCGCCACGTGGAGGCAGCGGAGCGGCCTGGCGCAACGCCTACGCCGATGGCCTCCCCCTCGGCGTACATATGCCACGTGGAGGCAGCGGAGCGGCCTGGCAGCAGCTGGCTGGCCCTATGCCGACGGCCTTGTCGTCGGCGTAGCCGTGACCATTTGGTCACGCGTACCTTATACGCCGAGGGCAAGGCCGTCGGCGTAGGACCAGCCCCAGTTTTTTTTTCTGCAATGCAATGCTCACCTTTATTTCAGCACATGCTCATATCAAACCCTCACAGCTCACAGCAATGCTCACCTTTATTTCACACATGCTCATATCAAACATTGCTCATATCAAACATTGCTCATATCACACATTGTTCATATCACACATGCTCATATTAAACATTGTTCATATCACACATGGTCATATCACACATTGTTTATACATCATCTATACATCGTTCATACATCATCACACATGCCTACAACTCTGGAGGAGAGGGGGTGTACCCGAGATCTCCCCTGGTGAAAAGTGGCGACCTCTGCCGAGGGTTGCGTCCAGTAGAAGCAGCAGAAGAGCCACCTGGCGAGGGAGTAGAAGTGTGAAGCTCGGGAGAACCACCTGCAGAATGGCTAGGAGATGGACCATCGTCATGAAGCGGTGTGATCTGACACCCATTCGGCGAGGCGTGGCCAAAGTGCCGGTTCCCAGAAGCTCCCGTTCCCTACATGTTGCCTACATGTTAGCAACTTGCGAGGCAAAGTAAAGTGATAACCAGTGGGTTAGCAAAGAACTTACCGGTGTCGATGCGTAGTAGGTCCTAGCGAAGCTTTCCTTCGATTACAAAAATGGCGCCGGACCTGGCATGGGAGGCACGGCCCCCAAATCTCTATTCTGGCCAGTTTGAATATTCACCATCATGTCCTGCAAGATAGTTTAGAAGTCAGGCCGTAGTACAACAAACAGGGGGAAGTGGGACTTGTATCTTTTGCAAAAATAAAGGTTCCGACTTACATTTACGTATTGCATGTAGATCGCAAGCGCCTCCTGATGCTGCCGAAAGGCCACCTGATATTCCTCATAAACGGTATCGTAGGCCGCGTCTAACTCGGGCTACAATTTCAAATACAAGGAATCTCGTCAGTGGTTAGCCATGCAGGAACAAAAGTCATAAAGATGATGAGAACGAGAAAAACTTACATCCTCGACGGAGCGACGAGGCTGGCCACGATGCGGGATAGGGGGGCCGTCGGCGGGGTAGGTAGCCTTGAGACGGCTGAAGCTCGTGCTGAGGGTAGGCTTGACCTTCTTATTCAGAATCTTGAGGCGTCCATGCTGCAATCCGTGCCCCGACAGGACCAACGACTCCTCGTCGATCTCCGCGTGAATGGGGTCATCCACATGGGGGTGACGAGCCTTCACCATCGTGCTGTAGTTCCCCAAGTCGTTCTGGGCAGTGCCAAAGTACACGGGCAACGAGGGTTGAGGCTCCAAGTAATTGGGCTTCTTTCGCCGCATCATCTCATAGATGGCGACGTCATGAATCACCTCCCCGGGTTGTGCCTCGGCCACCTGAAACGCGAAAAGAAATATTATGCATATGAAGTACAAACATGACGAGAAATACACGCAGGTCGTTCCATGTATATACGTACCACCTTCCCCTTGAAGCGGTCAAAGTTGCGGTTTCCCGCGCAATGCGTTCCACCATCGCCTCGGTTACCCACGTTCCGCCTCGACAAGGCTGCAAACTCCTCGTCTTCTCTGAGCCACCTCGTCCTAACCAGCTCCTCCCATGCGAGTCGATGCGGCTTGGCCCAATCGGGGATAACCTGAAAATGCAATACTCAACTCCAGACAATGCAATGGCAACTTAGAAGCAATGTAGAATATCATTGACATTTTACTCACCGACATGTACTCTTCTGGCGTCATCGAGTACTCAGGATTAGGGTTCCTACCGACAATGTCTTCCTTCTTGACCCTCACGCCCCTGTCAGCCCAGAAGTGGCTAGCGGCCGTGACCTTCTGGTTGTACCACACCTGGGGGGTCAACTTCACACAAGCCCCAAGCAAAGTCCTCTGCGCCTTCTCCTGGTCCTCCTCGGCCACACGGTAAAAGCACTTCAATCATGCATAAGAGTCATGAGTTAGCACGGTGGGGTCATCAAGTATGAACATAACTCGAGAAATATGCCTTACCCAAAACTTGGTGATGACAGCATCAGCAGCTGTCGTAAAGCCCGGGACACGGGTAGTCTGGTAGTCCGCCCAAGTAGTAGCTAGCTTCCTGTCACCCTCATGGGTAATGTGATAGCCCGGCCAGAACTTCCTAATCAGAGCTCCAACAAGGCTGTTAGGAAGGCGAGGCTTGGTCCCCGGAGGAAATGTCCAATTGCTGCACAATAATAAACATTAGTACACAATAATTATTTATGACCAACATGAAATAAAATGTTTTAAATTGCCAAATTAGTACACTTACTCAAGGCCATCTGGAATAATAAGGGCTTTCGCCTCCTGAGTCCTAGGCTCAAACTTCTCGTCAGGGACTCCCGATTCCCCACGATTCCGCAATTTCTTCGGCCCCACCAACTCGCGGCTAGTGTCCGCCTCCGTATCGGTCCCCGCCTCCCTCTTAGTCCTCGCCTCCCTCTTAGACTCTGCCTCCCTCTCAGACTCTGCCTCCCTCTTGGACTCTGCCTCCCTCTCGGCCCTGAAAGGCTGCTCTGTCAGGAACAACTCAGGAGCCACGTCGCCAGAAGCAGAGGGTGGTGGGTCAAAGTCCACGCCTCCTCCCGTGGCACCTCGTCCTCGTCCTCCTCGACCTCGACCTCGACCCCGTCCTCCGCCAGCAGGAGCAAGATCGGGGTAACGCGGATTGGGATTTGGCTGTCTCCCACTCCGTGTAGCTCTTTTCTTGCGCTGCTTCAGCGCATTAAGCAAGGACGAACTAGTTGCCTTGCCGCTGCTCATATTGTTCAATCACCTGCATTAAGTAAGAGAAAACAGTTAAGCACAAAGACATAATAAAATGTATACACAAAGAATAAAGGCATAATACAATTAAGAAAACAGTTAAGCACAAAGACAAAATAAAATGCATTAAAAAATAAATACTCACTATCATTTTCATTCTCATTCTCATTCTCACTATCACTATCTTTTGAGTAGAAATCTGGATTCTCATCGAAGGGTGTAGGCTCATCATCGTTGTCATTCTCGGTATGGAGCTTCTCGAGCATACTTATGTCATGTAGATTCACCACTGACTCACCCCGAGTTTCTACATCATTCCCAAGGTCCTCAAGATCAACCGGTTCTAAATCAAAGTGTCCGAAGTCCTCTTGCTCTTGATAGAAAATTCCCTCGTACGTTACAAGGTTAATGTTGTTGTAATCGTCCTCGGAGGGAATCGGTAGGTTACCATGTGGCGATACCTGGAACACGACTTCCCAGCCCTGGAGTTCCGCTTTCTGGCATGGGTAGGGCAAATAATAAACTTGGTTGGCTTGGTGAGCAACAGCAAAGACGTCGGCTCCGCTATAGGTGGTTGAAGGCCTAACTTCAACTAACCCAATGGAAGGGGTACTTCTCAGTCCACCCCTTGGGTCAAACCAGTGGCAGTTGAACACAACAAGATTGAGTTCGACATTCGTACGATTGAAGGTCAGCTTGTATACATTCTCTAACCTTCCGTAGTAATCAAGGGAATCGGCTCCTTTGGTGAACACCCCAGTATTTACCGTTTTTGCATTCGGTCGCCCTTTCTGGTGCGTCTCTGTATGGAAGCGAAACCCATTCACATCATACTTCTCATACTTCATGACGACACTGTTACAACCTTGGGAAACACATTTCAGCTCATCTGACATCTCAACGTTGGGATCAGCTCCCTACAGGTACAAGAGGAATTTGTTGCATTCAGTAGTTACGTGGAATAAGAGCGACAAGTCACATATTGCAAGGTAAGAGGGACATGTTAGAAATTACTTTTTCCATAAACCAGGACACAAAGTTTTTTTATTTCCGGGAGCACCCTCTTTCAGTAGAGTGTCCAACTCCATGGGAGAGGGATCCATCGGTCCCGCCACTGTTCATCCGTGAAATCGCTAAGAAGGAGAAAATAAGCATTAGACGGAGACCGAGTTACTAGCTGCATAGAGAAATAGGGTGTTCACCATTTTACCTAATGAAATCGACCACTTCCTTCATGTTCATAAGCACATAGAGCATTATGCAATCCTTCTCTTCCTTCGGCAACCTATATTTTAGTCCTTTACCGGCCTTGCCACTGGGAAATTGGAATAGTTCGAGATTGGGGTCATTCTTGGGCAGGTCGACATTGTAACGAGAGACCGGGTTATGCATAGTGGGAACATCATCGGGCCAGTAGGTTGTCGCGGCGTCTGCCATCTCCTGAAGGCATGTTGCTTCAGCTATGCATGCTTTAATCTTGGCTTTGTTTCCAGTTATCTTTCGAATATACTTAAACTCTCTCTCAATACAAAATTGCCAACGAAATTGCACCGGCCCCCCCAAGAGTGCCTCGTTCGCGAGGTGCACAATGAGATGTGCCATCGAAGTAAAGAAGCCTGGCGGAAAGATCATCTCCAAATTGCATAGCAACTCCGGCACCTGAACTTGCAGCTTCTCAATCACTAGAGGACATATCTGCTTAGCACAGAGGGTGCGGAAGAAATGGCTCAACTCCGCAAGCACTCTCCATAATTTTTCGGGGAGATACCCTCGAACCATCACCGACATCAGTCGCTCAATCCATATATGATAGTCGTGACTCTTGAGCCCGTTGACTTGTCCCGTCAAAAGATTGACTCCCTTACTTATATTCGAACAATAACCGTCAGGGAACATCACGACGTATTTGAGCCACCTAAAAGACTCCTTCTTTTGGACATTATCAAGGCAGTAGTAGGCATGCGGCTTGAACCAATTCTTTCGACGGACAGTAGGAGGCTGCATGTGTAATCTCTTCCTATCACAAAGCTTCTCAACATCGACTCTAGCCTTGACATTATCCTTTGACTTCCCAGGAATGTTCAGGACTGTGTGAAAAAGGGACTCCCCGACATTCTTTTCGGTGTGCATCACATCGATGTTATGGGGAAGTTCGAGGTCCTTGTAATACACGAGATTCGTTAAGGCTGCCACGTGAGTCCAATTATGTGTTACACCATATCCCGCAAATTGATGGCCAGTTCCCGGCGCCGCGGGCACGAGAGCACGTATCTCGGCATCAACAGTTGCACCCTCGAACTTTGGTACATCTTTTACTTCATGCACAACTTTGCCCTTCTTGAAGTTCTTTCTATCTTCTCTGAACGAATGATTTCTTTTGAGGTACTGTCGATTCGTGTCAAAAAATCGGATGGGCCGCGGGTGGGGATAGAGGCTGGGAAACGAGTGGCCCGGGGTGGGCCGCGGGTCAAAAAATCGGATGAGGCTACGCCGACGGCCAGGCATACGCCGAGGGCAGCCGTCGGCGTAGCTAGGGCGATTTTTTTTATTTTTTGTCTATTATTTTGTGTCTATTATTATAGAAGAAACTATAATATTATCGGATAAGGCTACGCCGCTGTCATATATTATTTTGTGTCTATTATTATAAAATAAACTATAATATATTATTACTATATATACTTTTTTAATTTCGTCTTGTGCTCGTTTTCCAAGCAAACCCTAGACAACTCGAGAACCTTCGCTTCTAGGTTTCAAGCAAACTTGCGAGGGGGGACACATGCAAGCACCTATGCCAACCTCTCACCACACTCACACACATATGCTAGGGACACATGCAAGTTTTCATCTGATTCCGATGTTCTCGTGGTCTTCCTCCGGTGAAACCCTGATTTGGCACACTCGGATCGTCTACCCCCCTAGACGTTCCTCTGACAGGGGTAGCCCGGCGTAGCTCTCTCTTGTTTTGTGTTTGTTTAGGTCATAGGGTGATGTAAAACCATGTTGGTTCACAAGTTGGGGCACTATCCTACACGGTTTCACCTAAACGGGGAGATTCCCCCCTTATACGGGTACGGAACCTTCGTCTCTAGGTTAGAGCGCATGCATGCGAGGGGGGACACATGCAAGCACCTATACCAACCTCTCACCACACTCACACACATATGCTAGGGACACATGCAAGTTCTCGTCTGATTCCGATGTTCTCGTGGTCTTCCTCCAGCGAAACCCTGATCTCTGTGCACACTCGGATCGTCTACCCCCGTAGACGTTCCTCTAACAGGGGTAGCCCGACGTAGCTCTCTCTTGTTTTGTGTTTGTTTAGGTCATAGGGTGATGTAAAACCATGTTGGTTCACAAGTTGGGGCACTATCCTACCCGGTTTCACCTAAACGGGGAGATTCCCCCCTTATACGGGTACGGAACCTTCGCCTCTAGGTTAGAGCGCATGCATGCGAGGGGGGACACATGCAAGCACCTATACCAACCTCTCACCACACTCACACACATATGCTAGGGACACATGCAAGTTCTCGTCTGATTCTGATGTTCTCGTGGTCTTCCTCCGGCGAAACCCTGATCTCTGTGCACACTCGAATCGTCTACCCCCCTAGACGTTCCTCTGACAGGGGTAGCCTGGCATAGCTCTCTCTTGTTTTGTGTTTGTTTAGGTCATAGAGTGATGTAAAACCATGTTGGTTCACAAGTTGGGGCACTATCCTACCCGGTTTCACCTAAACGGGGAGATTCCCCCCTTATACGGGTACGGAACCTTCGCCTCTAGGTTAGAGCGCATGCATGCGAGGGGGGACACATGCAAGAACCTATACCAACCTCTCACCACACTCACACACATATGCTAGGGACACATGCAAGTTCTCGTCTGATTCCGATGTTCTCGTGGTCTTCCTCCGGCGAAACCCTGATCTCTGTGCACACTCGGATCGTCTACCCCCTAGACGTTCCTCTGACAGGGGTAGCCCGGCGTAGCTCTCTCTTGTTTTGTGTTTGTTTAGGTCATAGGGTGATGTAAAACCATGTTGGTTCACAAGTTGGGGCACTATCCTACCCGGTTTCACCTAAACGGGGAGATTCCCCCCTTATACGGGTACGGAACCTTCGCCTCTAGGTTAGAGCGCATGCATGCGAGGGGGGACACATGGAAGCACCTACACCAACCTCTCACCACACTCACACACATATGCTAGGGACACATGCAAGTTCTCGTCTGATTCCGATGTTCTCGTGGTCTTCCTCCGGCGAAACCCTGATCTCTGTGTACACTCGGATTGTCTACCCCCTAGACGTTCCTCTGACAGGGGTAGCCCGGCGTAGCTCTCTGTTGTTTTGTGTTTGTTTAGGTCATAGGGTGATGTAAAACCATGTTGGTTCACACGTTGGGGCACTATCCTACCCGGTTTCACCTGAACGGGGAGATTCCCCCTTAGACGGGTACGGAACCTTCGCCTCTAGGTTAGAGCGCATGCATGCGAGGGGGGACACATGCAAGCACCTATACCAACCTCTCACCACACTCACACACATATTCTAGGGACACATGCAAGTTCTCGTCTGATTCCGATGTTCTCGTGGTCTTCCTCCAGCGAAACCCTGATCTCTGTAAACACTCGGATCGTCTACCCCCCTAGACGTTTCGCTGACAGGGGTAGCCCGGCGTAGCTCTCTCTTGTTTTGTGTTTGTTTAGGTCATAGGGTGATGTAAAACCATGTTGGTTCACAAGTTGGGGCACTATCCTACCCGGTTTCACCTGAACGGGGAGATTCCCCTCTTATACCGGTACGGAACCTTCGCCTCTAGGTTAGAGCGCATGCATGCGAGGGGGGACACATGCAAGCACCTATACCAAACTCTCACCACACTCACACAAATATGCTAGGGACACATGCAAGTTCTCGTCTGATTCCGATGTTCTCGTGGTCTTCCTCCGGCGAAACCCTGATCTCTGTGCACACTCGGATCGTCTACCCCCTAGACGTTCCTCTGACAGGGGTAGCCCGGCATAGCTCTCTCTTGTTTTGTGTTTGTTTAGGTCATAGAGTGATGTAAAACCATGTTGGTTCACAAGTTGGGGCACTATCCTACCCGGTTTCACCTAAACGGGGAGATTCCCCCCTTATACGGGTACGGAACCTTCGCCTCTAGGTTAGAGCGCATGCATGCGAGGGGGGACACATGCAAGAACCTATACCAACCTCTCACCACACTCACACACATATGCTAGGGACACATGCAAGTTCTCGTCTGATTCCGATGTTCTCGTGGTCTTCCTCCGGCGAAACCCTGATCTCTGTGCACACTCGGATCGTCTACCCCCTAGACGTTCCTCTGACAGGGGTAGCCCGGCGTAGCTCTCTCTTGTTTTGTGTTTGTTTAGGTCATAGGGTGATGTAAAACCATGTTGGTTCACAAGTTGGGGCACTATCCTACCCGGTTTCACCTAAACGGGGAGATTCCCCCCTTATACGGGTACGGAACCTTCGCCTCTAGGTTAGAGCGCATGCATGCGAGGGGGGACACATGGAAGCACCTATACCAACCTCTCACCACACTCACACACATATGCTAGGGACACTTGCAAGTTCTCGTCAGATTCCGATGTTCTCGTGGTCTTCCTCCAGCGAAACCCTGATCTCTGTGCACACTCGGATCGTCTACGCCCCTAGACGTTCCTCTGACAGGGGTAGCCCGGCGTAGCTCTCTCTTGTTTTGTGTTTGTTTAGGTCATAGGGTGATGTAAAACCATGTTGGTTCACAAGTTGGGGCACTATCCTACCCGGTTTCACCTGAACGGGGAGATTCCCCCCTTATACGGGTACGGAACCTTCGCCTCTAGGTTAGAGCGCATGCATGCGAGGGGGTACACATGCAAGCACCTATACCAACATCTCACCACACTCACACACATATGCTAGGGACACATGCAAGTTCTCGTCTGATTCCGATGTTCTCGTGGTCTTCCTCCGGCGAAACCCTGATCTCTGTGCACACTCGGATCGTCTACCCCCCTAGACGTTTTGCTGACAGGGGTAGCCCGGCGTAGCTCTCTCTTGTTTTGTGTTTGTTTAGGTCATAGGGTGATGTAAAACCATGTTGGTTCACAAGTTGGGGCACTATCCTACCCGGTTTCACCTGAACGGGGAGATTCCCCTCTTATACCGGTACGGAACCTTCGCCTCTAGGTTAGAGCGCATGCATGCGAGGGGGGACACATGCAAGCACCTATACCAAACTCTCACCACACTCACACAAATATGCTAGGGACACATGCAAGTTCTCGTCTGATTCCGATGTTCTCGTGGTCTTCCTCCGGCGAAACCCTGATCTCTGTGCACACTCGGATCGTCTACCCCCTAGACGTTCCTCTGACAGGGGTAGCCCGGCGTAGCTCTCTCTTGTTTTGTGTTTCATTAGGTCATAGGGTGCTGTAAAACCATGTTGATTCACAAGTTGGGGCACTATCCTACCCGGTTTCACCTAAACGGGGAGATTCCCCCCTTATACGGGTACGGAACCTTCGCATCTAGGTTAGAGCGCATGCATGCGAGGGGGGACACATGGAAGCACCTATACCAACCTCTCACCACACTCACACACATATTCTAGGGATACATGCAAGTTCTCGTCTGATTCCGATGTTCTCGTGGTCTTCTTCCGGCGAAACCCTGATCTCTGTGCACACTCGGATCGTCTACCCCCCTAGACGTTCCTCTGACAGGGGTAGCCCGGCGTAGCTCTCTGTTGTTTTGTGTTTGTTTAGGTCATAGGGTGATGTAAAACCATGTTGGTTCACAAGTTGGGGCACTATCCTACCCGGTTTCACCTAAACGGGGAGATTCCCCCTTATACGGGTACGGAACCTTCGCCTCTAGGTTAGAGCGCATGCATGCGAGGGGGGACACATGCAAGCACCTATACCAACCTGTCACCACACTCACACACATATGCTAGGTACACATGCAAGTTCTCGTCTGATTCCGATGTTCTCGTGGTCTTCCTCCGGCGAAACCCTGATCTCTGTGCACACTCGGATCGTCTACCCCCCTAGACGTTCCTCTGACAGGGGTAGCCCGGCGTAGCTCTCTCTTGTTTTGTGTTTGTTTAGGTCATAGGGTGATGTAAAACCTTGTTGGTTCACAAGTTGGGGCACTATCCTACCCGGTTTCACCTGAACGGGGAGATTCCCCTCTTATACGAGTACGAAACCTTCGCCTCTAGGTTAGAGCGCATGCATGCGAGGGGGGACACATGCAAGCACCTATACCAACCTCTCACCACACTCACACACATATGCTAGGGACACATGCAAGTTCTCGTCTGATTCCGATGTTCTCGTGGTCTTCCTCCGGCGAAACCCTGATCTCTATGCACACTCGGTTCGTCTACGCCCCTAGACGTTCCTCTGACAGGGGTAGCCCGGCGTAGCTCTCTATTGTTTTGTGTTTGTTTAGGTCATAGGGTGATGTAAAACCATGTTGGTTCACAAGTTGGGGCACTATCCTACCCGGTTTCACCTAAACGGGGAGATTCCCCCTTATACGGGTACGGAACCTTCGCCTCTAGGTTAGAGCGCATGCATGCGAGGGGGGACACATGCAAGAACCTATACCAACCTCTCACCACACTCACACACATATGCTAGGGACACATGCAAGTTCTCGTCTGATTCCGATGTTCTCGTGGTCTTCCTCCGGCGAAACCCTGATCTCTGTGCACACTCGGATCGTCTACCCCCCTAGACGTTCCTCTGACAGGGGTAGCCCGGCGTAGCTCTCTGTTGTTTTGTGTTTGTTTAGGTCATAGGGTGATGTAAAACCATGTTGGTTCACAAGTTGGGGCACTATCCTACCCGGTTTCACCTAAACGGGGAGATTCCCCCCTTATACGGGTACGGAACCTTCGCCTCTAGGTTAGAGCAATGCATGCGAGGGGGGACACATGCAAGCACCTATACCAACCTCTCACCACACTCACACACATATGCTAGGGACACTTGCAAGTTCTCGTCAGATTCCGATGTTCTCGTGGTCTTCCTCCGGCGAAACCCTGATCTCTGTGCACACTCGGATCGTCTACCCCCCTAGACGTTCCTCTGACAGGGGTAGCCCGGCGTAGATCTCTGTTGTTTTGTGTTTGTTTAGGTCATAGGGTGATGTAAAACCATGTTGGTTCACAAGTTGGGGCACTATCCTACCCGGTTTCACCTAAACGGGGAGATTCCCCCCTTATACGGGTACGGAACCTTCGCCTCTAGGTTAGAGCAATGCATGCGAGGGGGGACACATGCAAGCACCTATACCAACCTCTCACCACACTCACACACATATGCTAGGGACACTTTCAAGTTCTCGTCAGATTCCGATGTTCTCGTGGTCTTCCTCCGGCGAAACCCTGATCTCTGTGCACACTCGGATCGTCTACGCCCCTAGACGTTCCTCTGACAGGGGTAGACCGGCTTAGCTCTCTCTTGTGTTGTGTTTGTTTAGGTCATAGGGTGATGTAAAACCATGTTGGTTCACAAGTTGGGGCACTATCCTACCCGGTTTCACCTAAACGGGGAGATTCCCCCCTTATAAGGGTACGGAACCTTCGCCTCTAGGTTAGAGCGCACGCATGCGAGGGGGGACACATGCAAGCACCTATACCAACCTCTCACCACACTCACACACATATGCTAGGGACACATGCAATTTCTCGTCTGATTCTGATGTTCTCGTGGTCTTCCTCCGGCGAAACCCTGATCTCTGTGCACACTCGGATCGTCTACCCCCCTAGACGTTCCTCTGACAGGGGTAGCCCGGCGTAGCTCTCTCTTGTTTTGTGTTTGTTTAGGTCATAGGGTGATGTCAAACCATGTTGGTTCACAAGTTGGGGCACTATCCTACCCGGTTTCACCTAAACGGGGAGATTCCCCCCTTATACGGGTACGGAACCTTCGCCTCTAGGTTAGAGCGCATGCATGCGAGGGGGACATATTCAAGCACCTATACCAACCTCTCACCACACTCACACACATATGCTAGGGACACATGCAAGTTCTCGTCTGATTCCGATGTTCTCGTGGTCTTCCTCCGGCGAAACCCTGATCTCTGTGCACACTCGGATCGTCTACCCCCCTAGACGTTCCTCTGACAGGGGTAGCCCGGCGTAGCTCTCTGTTGTTTTGTGTTTGTTTAGGTCATAGGGTGATGTAAAACCATGTTGGTTCACAAGTTGGGGCACTATCCTACCCGGTTTCACCTAAACGGGGAGATTCCCCCCTTATACGGGTACGGAACCTTCGCCTCTAGGTTAGAGCAATGCATGCGAGGGGGGACACATGCAAGCACCTATACCAACCTCTCACCACACTCACACACATATGCTAGGGACACTTGCAAGTTCTCGTCAGATTCCGATGTTCTCGTGGTCTTCCTCCAGCGAAACCCTGATCTCTGTGCACACTCGGATCGTCTACGCCCCTAGACGTTCCTCTGACAGGGGTAGCCCGGCGTAGCTCTTTCTTGTTTTGTGTTTGTTTAGGTCATAGGGTGATGTAAAACCATGTTGGTTCACAAGTTGGGGCACTATCCTACCCGGTTTCACCTAAACGGGGAGATTCCCCCCTTATACGGGTACGGAACCTTCGCCTCTAGGTTAGAGCGCATGCATGCAAGGGGGGACACATGCAAGCACCTATACCAACCTCTCACCACACTCACACACATATGCTAGGGACACATGCAAGTTCTCGTCTGATTCTGATGTTCTCGTGGTCTTCCTCCGGCGAAACCCTGATCTCTGTGCACACTCGGATCGTCTACCCCCCTAGACGTTCCTCTGACAGGGGTAGCCCGACGTAGCTCTCTCTTGTTTTGTGTTTGTTTAGGTCATAGGGTGATGTAAAACCATGTTGGTTCACAAGTTGGGGCACTATCCTACCCGGTTTCACCTAAACGGGGAGATTCCCCCCTTATACGGGTACGGAACCTTCGCCTCTAGGTTAGAGCACATGCATGCGAGGGGGGACACATGCAAGCACCTATACCAACCTCTCACCACACTCACACACATATGCTAGGGACACATGCAAGTTCTCGTCTGATTCTGATGTTCTCGTGGTCTTCCTCCGGCGAAACCCTGATCTCTGTGCACACTCGAATCGTCTACCCCCCTAGACGTTCCTCTGACAGGGGTAGCCCGGCATAGCTCTCTCTTGTTTTGTGTTTGTTTAGGTCATAGAGTGATGTAAAACCATGTTGGTTCACACGTTGGGGCACTATCCTACCCGGTTTCACCTGAACGGTGAGATTCCCCTCTTATACCGGTACGGAACCTTCGCCTCTAGGTTAGAGCGCATGCATGCGAGGGGGGACACATGCAAGCACCTATACCAAACTCTCACCACACTCACACAAATATGCTAGGGACACATGCAAGTTCTCGTCTGATTCCGATGTTCTCGTGGTCTTCCTCCGGCGAAACCCTGATCTCTGTGCACACTCGGATGGTCTACCCCCTAGACGTTCCTCTGACAGGGGTAGCCCGGCGTAGCTCTCTGTTGTTTTGTGTTTGTTTAGGTCATAGGGTGATGTAAAACCATGTTGGTTCACACGTTGGGGCACTATCCTACCCGGTTTCACCTGAACGGGGAGATTCCCCCTTAGACCGGTACGGAACCTTCGCCTCTAGGTTAGAGCGCATGCATGCGAGGGGGGACACATGCAAGCACCTATACCAACCTCTCACCACACTCACACACATATTCTAGGGACACATGCAAGTTCTCGTCTGATTCCGATGTTCTCGTGGTCTTCCTCCGGCGAAACCCTGATCTCTGTAAACACTCGGATCGTCTACCCCCCTAGACGTTTCGCTGACAGGGGTAGCCCGGCGTAGCTCTCTCTTGTTTTGTGTTTGTTTAGGTCATAGGGTGATGTAAAACCATGTTGGTTCACAAGTTGGGGCACTATCCTACCCGGTTTCACCTGAACGGGGAGATTCCCCTCTTATACCGGTACGGAACCTTCGCCTCTAGGTTAGAGCGCATGCATGCGAGGGGGGACACATGCAAGCACCTATACCAAACTCTCACCACACTCACACAAATATGCTAGGGACACATGCAAGTTCTCGTCTGATTCCGATGTTCTCGTGGTCTTCCTCCGGCGAAACCCTGATCTCTGTGCACACTCGGATCGTCTACCCCCTAGACGTTCCTCTGACAGGGGTAGCCCGGCGTAGATCTCTCTTGTTTTGTGTTTGTTTAGGTCATAGGGTGATGTAAAACCATGTTGGTTCACAAGTTGGGGCACTATCCTACCCGGTTTCACCTAAACGGGGAGATTCCCCCCTTATACGGGTACGGAACCTTCGCCTCTAGGTTAGAGCGCATGCATGCGAGGGGGGACACATGCAAGAACCTATACCAACCTCTCACCACACTCACACACATATGCTAGGGACACATGCAAGTTCTCGTCTGATTCCGATGTTCTCGTGGTCTTCCTCCGGCGAAACCCTGATCTCTGTGCACACTCGGATCGTCTACCCCCCTAGACGTTCCTCTGACAGGGGTAGCCCGGCGTAGCTCTCTGTTGTTTTGTGTTTGTTTAGGTCATAGGGTGATGTAAAACCATGTTGGTTCACAAGTTGGGGCACTATCCTACCCGGTTTCACCTAAACGGGGAGATTCCCCCCTTATACGGGTACGGAACCTTCGCCTCTAGGTTAGAGCAATGCATGCGAGGGGGGACACATGCAAGCACCTATACCAACCACTCACCACACTCACACACATATGCTAGGGACACTTGCAAGTTCTCGTCAGATTCCGATGTTCTCGTGGTCTTCCTCCAGCGAAACCCTGATCTCTGTGCACACTCGGATCGTCTACGCCCCTAGACGTTCCTCTGACAGGGGTAGCCCGGCGTAGCTCTTTCTTGTTTTGTGTTTGTTTAGGTCATAGGGTGATGTAAAACCATGTTGGTTCACAAGTTGGGGCACTATCCTACCCGGTTTCACCTAAACGGGGAGATTCCCCCCTTATACGGGTACGGAACCTTCGCCTCTAGGTTAGAGCGCATGCATGCAAGGGGGGACACATGCAAGCACCTATACCAACCTCTCACCACACTCACACACATATGCTAGGGACACATGCAAGTTCTCGTCTGATACTGATGTTCTCGTGGTCTTCCTCCGGCGAAACCCTGATCTCTGTGCACACTCGGATCGTCTACCCCCCTAGACGTTCCTCTGACAGGGGTAGCCCGACGTAGCTCTGTCTTGTTTTGTGTTTGTTTAGGTCATAGGGTGATGTAAAACCATGTTGGTTCACAAGTTGGGGCACTATCCTACCCGGTTTCACCTAAACGGGGAGATTCCCCCCTTATACGGGTACGGAACCTTCGCCTCTAGGTTAGAGCACATGCATGCGAGGGGGGACACATGCAAGCACCTATACCAACCTCTCACCACACTCACACACATATGCTAGGGACACATGCAAGTTCTCGTCTGATTCTGATGTTCTCGTGGTCTTCCTCCGGCGAAACCCTGATCTCTGTGCACACTCGAATCGTCTACCCCCCTAGACGTTCCTCTGACAGGGGTAGCCCGGCATAGCTCTCTCTTGTTTTGTGTTTGTTTAGGTCATAGAGTGATGTAAAACCATGTTGGTTCACAAGTTGGGGCACTATTTTACCCGGTTTCACCTAAACGGGGAGATTCCCCCCTTATACGGGTACGGAACCTTCGCCTCTAGGTTAGAGCGCATGCATGCGAGGGGGGACACATGCAAGAACCTATACCAACCTCTCACCACACTCACACACATATGCTAGGGACACATGCAAGTTCTCGTCTGATTCCGATGTTCTCGTGGTCTTCCTCCGGCGAAACCCTGATCTCTGTGCACACTCGGATCGTCTACCCCCTAGACGTTCCTCTGACAGGGGTAGCCCGGCGTAGCTCTCTCTTGTTTTGTGTTTGTTTAGGTCATAGGGTGATGTAAAACCATGTTGGTTCACAAGTTGGGGCACTATCCTACCCGGTTTCACCTAAACGGGGAGATTCCCCCCTTATACGGGTACGGAACCTTCGCCTCTAGGTTAGAGCGCATGCATGCGAGGGGGGACACATGGAAGCACCTACACCAACCTCTCACCACACTCACACACATATGCTAGGGACACATGCAAGTTCTCGTCTGATTCCGATGTTCTCGTGGTCTTCCTCCGGCGAAACCCTGATCTCTGTGCACACTCGGATTGTCTACCCCCTAGACGTTCCTCTGACAGGGGTAGCCCGGCGTAGCTCTCTGTTGTTTTGTGTTTGTTTAGGTCATAGGGTGATGTAAAACCATGTTGGTTCACACGTTGGGGCACTATCCTACCCGGTTTCACCTGAACGGGGAGATTCCCCCTTAGACGGGTACGGAACCTTCGCCTCTAGGTTAGAGCGCATGCATGCGAGGGGGGACACATGCAAGCACCTATACCAACCTCTCACCACACTCACACACATATTCTAGGGACACATGCAAGTTCTCGTCTGATTCCGATGTTCTCGTGGTCTTCCTCCGGCGAAACCCTGATCTCTGTAAACACTCGGATCGTCTACCCCCCTAGACGTTTCGCTGACAGGGGTAGCCCGGCGTAGCTCTCTCTTGTTTTGTGTTTGTTTAGGTCATAGGGTGATGTAAAACCATGTTGGTTCACAAGTTGGGGCACTATCCTACCCGGTTTCACCTGAACGGGGAGATTCCCCTCTTATACCGGTACCGAACCTTCGCCTCTAGGTTAGAGCGCATGCATGCGAGGGGGGACACATGCAAGCACCTATACCAAACTCTCACCACACTCACACAAATATGCTAGGGACACATGCAAGTTCTCGTCTGATTCCGATGTTCTCGTGGTCTTCCTCCGGCGAAACCCTGATCTCTGTGCACACTCGGATCGTCTACCCCCTAGACGTTCCTCTGACAGGGGTAGCCCGGCGTAGCTCTCTCTTGTTTTGTGTTTGTTTAGGTCATAGGGTGCTGTAAAACCATGTTGATTCACAAGTTGGGGCACTATCCTACCCGGTTTCACCTAAACGGGGAGATTCCCCCCTTATACGGGTACGGAACCTTCGCCTCTAGGTTAGAGCGCATGCATGCGAGGGGGACATATTCAAGCACCTATACCAACCTCTCACCACACTCACACACATATGCTAGGGACACATCAAGTTCTCGTCTGATTCCGATGTTCTCGTGGTGTTCCTCCGGCGAAACCCTGATCTCTGTGCACACTCGGATCGTCTACCCCCCTAGACGTTCCTCTGACAGGGGTAGCCCGGCGTAGCTCTCTCTTGTTTTGTGTTTGTTTAGGTCATAGGGTGATGTAAAACGATGTTGGTTCACAAGTTGGGGCACTATCCTACCCGGTTTCACCTAAACGGGGAGATTCCCCCCTTATACGGGTACGGAACCTTCGCCTCTAGGTTAGAGCGCATGCATGCGAGGGGGGACACATGCAAGCACGTATACCAACCTCTCACCACACTCACACACATATGCTAGGGACACATGCAAGTTCTCGTCTGATTCCGATGTTCTCGTGGTCTTCCTCCGGCGAAACCCTGATCTCTGTGCACACTCGGATCGTCTACCCCCCTAGACGTTCCTCTGACAGGGGTAGCCCGGCGTAGCTCTCTCTTGTTTTGTCTTTGTTTAGGTCATCGGGTGATGTAAAACCATGTTGGTTCAGAAGTTGGGGCACTATCCTACCCGGTTTCACCTAAACGGGGAGATTCCCCCCTTATACGGGTACGGAACCTTCGCCTCTAGGTTAGAGCGCATGCATGTGAGGGGGACACATGCAAGCACCTATACCAACCTCTCACCACACTCACACACATATGCTAGGGACACAAGCAAGTTCTCGTCTGATTCCGATGTTCTCGTGGTCTTCCTCCGGCGAAACCCTGATCTCTGTGCACACTCGGATCGTCTACCCCCCTAGACGTTCCTCTGACAGGGGTAGCCCGGCGTAGCTCTCTGTTGTTTTGTGTTTGTTTAGGTCATAGGGTGATGTAAAACCATGTTGGTTCACAAGTTGGGGCACTATCCTACCCGGTTTCACCTAAACGGGGAGATTCCCCCCTTATACGGGTACGGAACCTTCGCCTCTAGGTTAGAGCGCATGCATGCGAGGGGGACATATTCAAGCACCTATACCAACCTCTCACCACACTCACACACATATGCTAGGGACACATCAAGTTCTCGTCTGATTCCGATGTTCTCGTGGTGTTCCTCCGGCGAAACCCTGATCTCTGTGCACACTCGGATCGTCTACCCCCCTAGACGTTCCTCTGACAGGGGTAGCCCGGCGTAGCTCTCTCTTGTTTTGTGTTTGTTTAGGTCATAGGGTGATGTAAAACGATGTTGGTTCACAAGTTGGGGCACTATCCTACCCGGTTTCACCTAAACGGGGAGATTCCCCCCTTATACGGGTACGGAACCTTCGCCTCTAGGTTAGAGCGCATGCATGCGAGGGGGGACACATGCAAGCACGTATACCAACCTCTCACCACACTCACACACATATGCTAGGGACACATGCAAGTTCTCGTCTGATTCCGATGTTCTCGTGGTCTTCCTCCGGCGAAACCCTGATCTCTGTGCACACTCGGATCGTCTACCCCCCTAGACGTTCCTCTGACAGGGGTAGCCCGGCGTAGCTCTCTCTTGTTTTGTCTTTGTTTAGGTCATCGGGTGATGTAAAACCATGTTGGTTCAGAAGTTGGGGCACTATCCTACCCGGTTTCACCTAAACGGGGAGATTCCCCCCTTATACGGGTACGGAACCTTCGCCTCTAGGTTAGAGCGCATGCATGTGAGGGGGACACATGCAAGCACCTATACCAACCTCTCACCACACTCACACACATATGCTAGGGACACAAGCAAGTTCTCGTCTGATTCCGATGTTCTCGTGGTCTTCCTCCGGCGAAACCCTGATCTCTGTGCACACTCGGATCGTCTACCCCCCTAGACGTTCCTCTGACAGGGGTAGCCCGGCGTAGCTCTCTGTTGTTTTGTGTTTGTTTAGGTCATAGGGTGATGTAAAACCATGTTGGTTCACAAGTTGGGGCACTATCCTACCCGGTTTCACCTAAACGGGGAATTCCCCCCTTATACGGGTACGGAACCTTCGCCTCTAGGTTAGAGCGAATGCATGCGAGGGGGGACACATGCAAGCACCTATGACAACCTCTCACCACACTCACACACATATTCTAGGGACACTTGCAAGTTCTCGTCTGATTCCGATGTTCTCGTGGTCTTCCTCCGGCGAAACCCTGATCTCTGTGCACACTCGGATCGTCTACGCCCCTAGACGTTCCTCTGACAGGGGTAGCCCGGTGTAGCTCTCTCTTGTTTTGTGTTTTTTTAGGTCATAGGGTGATGTCAAACCATGTTGGTTCACAAGTTGGGGCACTATCCTACCCGGTTTCACCTAAACGGGGAGATTCCCCCCTTATACGGGTACGGAACCTTCGCCTCTAGGTTAGAGCGCATGCATGCGAGGGGGGACACATGCAAGCACCTATACCAACCTCTCACCACACTCACACACATATGCTAGGGACACATGCAAGTTCTCGTCTGATTCTGATGTTCTCGTGGTCTTCCTCCGGCGAAACCCTTATCTCTGTGCACACTCGGATCGTCTACCCCCCTAGACGTTCCTCTGACAGGGGTAGCCCGGCGTAGCTCTCTCTTGTTTTGTGTTTGTTTAGGTCATAGGGTGATGTAAAACCATGTTGGTTCACAAGTTGGGGCACTATCCTACCCGGTTTCACCTAAACGGGGAGATTCCCCCCTTATACGGGTACGGAACCTTCGCCTCTAGGTTAGAGCGCATGCATGCGAGGGGGACACATGCAAGCACCTATACCAACCTCTCACCACACTCACACACATATGCTAGGGACACATGCAAGTTCTCGTCTGATTCCGATGTTCTCGTGGTCTTCCTCCGGCGAAACCCTTATCTCTGTGCACACTCGGATCGTCAACCCCCCTAGACGTTCCTCTGACAGGGGTAGCCCGGCGTAGCTCTCTCTTGTTTTGTGTTTGTTTAGGTAATAGGGTGATGTAAAACCATGTTGGTTCACAAGTTGGGGCACTATCCTACCCGGTTTCACCTAAACGGGGAGATTCCCCCCTTATACGAGTACGGAACCTTCGCCTCTAGGTTAGAGCGCATGCATGCGAGGGGGGACACATGCAAGCACGTATACCAACCTCTCACCACACTCACACACATATGCTAGGGACACATGCAAGTTCTCATCTGATTCCGATGTTCTCGTGGTCTTCCTCCGGCGAAACCCTGATCTCTGTGCACACTCGGATCGTCTACCCCCCTAGACGTTCCTCTGATAGGGGTAGCCCGGCGTAGCTCTCTCTTGTTTTGTGTTTGTTTAGGTCATCGGGTGATGTAAAACCATGTTGGTTCACAAGTTGGGGCACTATCCTACCCAGTTTCACCTAAACGGGGAGATTCCCCCCTTATACGGGTACGGAACCTTCGCCTCTAGGTTAGAGCGCATGCATGTGAGGGGGACACATGCAAGCACCTATACCAACCTCTCACCACACTCACACACATATGCTAGGGACACAAGCAAGTTCTCGTCTGATTCCGATGTTCTCGTGGTCTTCCTCCGGCGAAACCCTGATCTCTGTGCACACTCGGATCGTCTACCCCCCTAGACGTTCCTCTGACAGGGGTAGCCCGGCGTAGCTCTCTCTTGTTTTGTGTTTGTTTAGGTCATAGGGTGATGTAAAACCATGTTGGTTCAAAAGTTGGGGCACTATCCTACCCGGTTTCTCCTAAACGGGGAGATTCCCCCCTTATACGGGTACGGAACCTTCGCCTCTAGGTTAGAGCGCATGCATGCGAGGTGGGACACATGCAAGCACCTATACCAACCTCTCACCACACTCACACACATATTCTAGGGACACATGCAAGTTCTCGTCTGATTCCGATGTTCTCGTGGTCTTCCTCCGGCGAAACCCTGATCTCTGTGCACACTCGGATCGTCTACCCCCCTAGACATTCCTCTGACATGGGTAGCCCGGCGTAGCTCTCTCTTGTTTTGTGTTTGTTTAGGTCATAGGGTGATGTAAAACCATGTTGGTTCACAAGTTGGGGCACTATCCTACCCGGTTTCACCTAAACGGGGAGATTCCCCCCTTATACGGGTACGGAACCTTCGCCTCTAGGTTAGAGCGCATGCATACGAGGGGGGACACATGCAAGCACCTATACCAACCTCTCACCACACTCACACACATATGCTAGGGACACATGCAAGTTCTCGTCTGATTCCGATGCTCTCGTGGTCTTCCTCCGGCGAAACCCAGATCTCTGTGCACAGTCGGATCGTCTACCCCCCTAGACGTTCCTCTGACAGGGGTAGCCCGACGTAGCTCTCTCTTGTTTTGTGTTTGTTTAGGTCATAGGGTGATGTAAAACCAGGTTGGTTCACAAGTAGGGGCACTATCCTACCCGGTTTCACCTAAACGGGGAGATTCCCCCCTTATACGGGTACGGAACCTTCGCCTCTAGGTTAGAGCGCATGCATGCGAGGGGGGACACATGCAAGCACCTATACCAACCTCTCACCACACTCACACACATATGCTAGGGACACATGCAAGTTCTCGTATGATTCCGATGTTCTCGTGGTCTTCCTCCGGCGAAACCCTGATCTCTGTGCACACTCGGATCGTCTACGCCCCTAGACGTTCCTCTGACAGGGGTAGCCCGGCGTAGCTCTCTCTTGTTTTGTGTTTGTTTAGGTCATAGGGTGATGTAAAACCATGTTGGTTCACAAGTTGGGGCACTATCCTACCCGGTTTCACCTAAACGGGGAGATTCCCCCCTTATACGGGTACGGAACCTTCGCCTCTAGGTTAGAGCGCATGCATGCGAGGGGGACACATGCAAGCACCTATACCAACCTCTCACCACACTCACACACATATGCTAGGGACACATGCAAGTTCTCGTCTGATTCCGATGTTCTCGTGGTCTTCCTCCGGCGAAACCCTGATCTCTGTGCACACTCGGATCGTCTACCCCCTAGACGTTCCTCTGACAGGGGTAGCCCGGCGTAGCTCTCTCTTGTTTTGTGTTTGCTTAGGTCATAGGGTGATGTAAAACCATGTTGGTTCACAAGTTGGGGCACTATCCTACCTGGTTTCACCTAAACGGGGAGATTCCCCCCTTATACAGGTACGGAACCTTCGCCTCTAGGTTAGAGCGCATGCATGCGAGGGGGACACATGCAAGCACCTATACCAACCTCTCACCACACTCACACACATATGCTAGGGACACATGCAAGTTCTCGTCTGATTCCGATGTTCTCGTGGTCTTCCTCCGGCGAAACCCTGATCTCTGTGCACACTCGGATCGTCTACGCCCCTAGACGTTCCTCTGACAGGGGTAGCCCGGCGTAGCTCTCTCTTGTTTTGTGTTTGTTTAGGTCATAGGGTGATGTAAAACCATGTTGGTTCACAAGTTGGGGCACTATCCTACCCGGTTTCACCTAAACGGGGAGATTCCCCCCTTATACGGGTACGGAACCTTCGCCTCTAGGTTAGAGCGCATGCATGCGAGGGGGACACATGCAAGCACCTATACCAACCTCTCACCACACTCACACACATATGCTAGGGACACATGCAAGTTCTCGTCTGATTCCGATGTTCTCATGGTCTTCCTCCGGCGAAACCCTGATCTCTCTGCACACTCGGATCGTCTACCCCCCTAGACGTTCCTCTGACAGGGGTAGCCCGGCGTAGCTCTCTCTTGTTTTGTGTTTGTTTAGGTCATAGGGTGATGTAAAACCATGTTGGTTCACAAGTTGGGGCACTATCCTACCCGGTTTCACCAAAACGGGGAGATTCCCCCCTTATACGGGTACGGAACCTTCGCCTCTAGGTTAGAGCGCATGCATGCGAGGGGGGACACATGCAAGCACCTATACCAACCTCTCACCACACTCACACACATATGCTAGGGACACATGCAAGTTCTCGTCTGATTCCGATGTTCTCGTGGTCTTCCTCCGGCGAAACCCTGATCTCTGTGCACACTCGGATCGTCTACCCCCCTAGACGTTCCTCTGACAGGGGTAGCCCGGCGTAGCTCTCTCTTGTTTTGTGTTTGGTTAGGTCATAGGGTGATGTAAAACCATGTTAGTCACAAGTTGGGGCACTATCCTACCCGGTTTCACCTAAACGGGGAGATTCCCCCCTTATACGGGTACGAAACCTTCGCCTCTAGGTTAGAGCGCATGCATGCGAGGGGGGACACATGCAAGCACCTATACCAACCTCTCACCACACTCACACACATATGCTAGGGACACATGCAAGTTCTCGTCTGATTCCGATGTTCTCGTGGTCTTCCTCCGGCGAAACCCTGATCTCTGTGCACACTCGGATCGTCTACGCCCCTAGACGTTCCTCTGACAGGGGTAGCCCGGCGTAGCTCTCTCTTGTTTTGTGTTTGTTTAGGTCATAGGGTGATGTAAAACCATGTTGGTTCACAAGTTGGGGCACTATCCTACCCGGTTTCACCTAAACGGGGAGATTCCCCCCTTATTCGGGTACGGAACCTTCGCCTCTAGGTTAGAGCGCATGCATGCGAGGGGGACATATGCAAGCACCTATACCAACCTCTCACCACACTCACACACATATGCTAGGGACACATCAAGTTCTCGTCTGATTCCGATGTTCTCGTGGTGTTCCTCCGGCGAAACCCTGATCTCTGTGCACACTCGGATCGTCTACCCCCCTAGACGTTCCTCTGACAGGGGTAGCCCGGCGTAGCTCTCTCTTGTTTTGTGTTTGTTTAGGTCGTAGGGTGATGTAAAACGATGTTGGTTCACAAGTTGGGGCACTATCCTACCCGGTTTCACCTAAACGGGGAGATTCCCCCCTTATACGGGTACGGAACCTTCGCCTCTAGGTTAGAGCGCATGCATGCGAGGGGGGACACATGCAAGCACGTATACCAACCTCTCACCACACTCACACACATATGCTAGGGACACATGCAAGTTCTCGTCTGATTCCGATGTTCTCGTGGTCTTCCTCCGGCGAAACCCTGATCTCTGTGCACACTCGGATCGTCTACCCCCCTAGACGTTCCTCTGACAGGGGTAGCCCGGCGTAGCTCTCTCTTGTTTTGTCTTTGTTTAGGTCATCGGGTGATGTAAAACCATGTTGGTTCAGAAGTTGGGGCACTATCCTACCCGGTTTCACCTAAACGGGGAGATTCCCCCCTTATACGGGTACGGAACCTTCGCCTCTAGGTTAGAGCGCATGCATGTGAGGGGGACACATGCAAGCACCTATACCAACCTCTCACCACACTCACACACATATGCTAGGGACACAAGCAAGTTCTCGTCTGATTCCGATGTTCTCGTGGTCTTCCTCCGGCGAAACCCTGATCTCTGTGCACACTCGGATCGTCTACCCCCCTAGACGTTCCTCTGACAGGGGTAGCCCGGCGTAGCTCTCTGTTGTTTTGTGTTTGTTTAGGTCATAGGGTGATGTAAAACCATCTTGGTTCACAAGTTGGGGCACTATCCTACCCGGTTTCACCTAAACGGGGAATTCCCCCCTTATACGGGTACGGAACCTTCGCCTCTAGGTTAGAGCGAATGCATGCGAGGGGGGACACATGCAAGCACCTATGACAACCTCTCACCACACTCACACACATATTCTAGGGACACTTGCAAGTTCTCGTCTGATTCCGATGTTCTCGTGGTCTTCCTCCGGCGAAACCCTGATCTCTGTGCACACTCGGATCGTCTACGCCCCTAGACGTTCCTCTGACAGGGGTAGCCCGGTGTAGCTCTCTCTTGTTTTGTGTTTTTTTAGGTCATAGGGTGATGTCAAACCATGTTGGTTCAGAAGTTGGGGCACTATCCTACCCGGTTTCACCTAAACGGGGAGATTCCCCCCTTATACGGGTACGGAACCTTCGCCTCTAGGTTAGAGCGCATGCATGCGAGGGGGGACACATGCAAGCACCTATACCAACCTCTCACCACACTCACACACATATGCTAGGGACACATGCAAGTTCTCGTCTGATTCTGATGTTCTCGTGGTCTTCCTCCGGCGAAACCCTTATCTCTGTGCACACTCGGATCGTCTACCCCCCTAGACGTTCCTCTGACAGGGGTAGCCCGGCGTAGCTCTCTCTTGTTTTGTGTTTGTTTAGGTCATAGGGTGATGTAAAACCATGTTGGTTCACAAGTTGGGGCACTATCCTACCCGGTTTCACCTAAACGGGGAGATTCCCCCCTTATACGGGTACGGAACCTTCGCCTCTAGGTTAGAGCGCATGCATGCGAGGGGGACACATGCAAGCACCTATACCAACCTCTCACCACACTCACACACATATGCTAGGGACACATGCAAGTTCTCGTCTGATTCCGATGTTCTCGTGGTCTTCCTCCGGCGAAACCCTTATCTCTGTGCACACTCGGATCGTCAACCCCCCTAGACGTTCCTCTGACAGGGGTAGCCCGGCGTAGCTCTCTCTTGTTTTGTGTTTGTTTAGGTAATAGGGTGATGTAAAACCATGTTGGTTCACAAGTTGGGGCACTATCCTACCCGGTTTCACCTAAACGGGGAGATTCCCCCCTTATACGAGTACGGAACCTTCGCCTCTAGGTTAGAGCGCATGCATGCGAGGGGGGACACATGCAAGCACGTATACCAACCTCTCACCACACTCACACACATATGCTAGGGACACATGCAAGTTCTCATCTGATTCCGATGTTCTCGTGGTCTTCCTCCGGCGAAACCCTGATCTCTGTGCACACTCGGATCGTCTACCCCCCTAGACGTTCCTCTGACAGGGGTAGCCCGGCGTAGCTCTCTCTTGTTTTTTGTTTGTTTAGGTCATCGGGTGATGTAAAACCATGTTGGTTCACAAGTTGGGGCACTATCCTACCCAGTTTCACCTAAACGGGGAGATTCCCCCCTTATACGGGTACGGAACCTTCGCCTCTAGGTTAGAGCGCATGCATGTGAGGGGGACACATGCAAGCACCTATACCAACCTCTCACCACACTTACACACATATGCTAGGGACACAAGCAAGTTCTCGTCTGATTCCGATGTTCTCGTGGTCTTCCTCCGGCGAAACCCTGATCTCTGTGCACACTCGGATCGTCTACCCCCCTAGACGTTCCTCTGACAGGGGTAGCCCGGCGTAGCTCTCTCTTGTTTTGTGTTTGTTTAGGTCATAGGGTGATGTAAAACCATGTTGGTTCAAAAGTTGGGGCACTATCCTACCCGGTTTCTCCTAAACGGGGAGATTCCCCCCTTATACGGGTACGGAACCTTCGCCTCTAGGTTAGAGCGCATGCATGCGAGGTGGGACACATGCAAGCACCTATACCAACCTCTCACCACACTCACACACATATTCTAGGGACACATGCAAGTTCTCGTCTGATTCTGATGTTCTCGTGGTCTTCCTCCGGCGAAACCCTGATCTCTGTGCACACTCGGATCGTCTACCCCCCTAGACATTCCTCTGACATGGGTAGCCCGACGTAGCTCTCTCTTGTTTTGTGTTTGTTTAGGTCATAGGGTGATGTAAAACCATGTTGGTTCACAAGTTGGGGCACTATCCTACCCGGTTTCACCTAAACGGGGAGATTCCCCCCTTATACGGGTACGGAACCTTCGCCTCTAGGTTAGAGCGCATGCATACGAGGGGGGACACATGCAAGCACCTATACCAACCTCTCACCACACTCACACACATATGCTAGGGACACATGCAAGTTCTCGTCTGATTCCGATGCTCTCGTGGTCTTCCTCCGGCGAAACCCAGATCTCTGTGCACAGTCGGATCGTCTACCCCCCTAGACGTTCCTCTGACAGGGGTAGCCCGACGTAGCTCTCTCTCTTGTTTTGTGTTTGTTTAGGTCATAGGGTGATGTAAAACCAGGTTGGTTCACAAGTAGGGGCACTATCCTACCCGGTTTCACCTAAACGGGGAGATTCCCCCCTTATACGGGTACGGAACCTTCGCCTCTAGGTTAGAGCGCATGCATGCGAGGGGGGACACATGCAAGCACCTATACCAACCTCTCACCACACTCACACACATATGCTAGGGACACATGCAAGTTCTCGTATGATTCCGATGTTCTCGTGGTCTTCCTCCGGCGAAACCCTGATCTCTGTGCACACTCGGATCGTCTACGCCCCTAGACGTTCCTCTGACAGGGGTAGCCCGGCGTAGCTCTCTCTTGTTTTGTGTTTGTTTAGGTCATAGGGTGATGTAAAACCATGTTGGTTCACAAGTTGGGGCACTATCCTACCCGGTTTCACCTAAACGGGGAGATTCCCCCCTTATACGGGTACGGAACCTTCGCCTCTAGGTTAGAGCGCATGCATGCGAGGGGGACACATGCAAGCACCTATACCAACCTCTCACCACACTCACACACATATGCTAGGGACACATGCAAGTTCTCGTCTGATTCCGATGTTCTCGTGGTCTTCCTCCGGCGAAACCCTGATCTCTGTGCACACTCGGATCGTCTACCCCCTAGACGTTCCTCTGACAGGGGTAGCCCGGCGTAGCTCTCTCTTGTTTTGTGTTTGCTTAGGTCATAGGGTGATGTAAAACCATGTTGGTTCACAAGTTGGGGCACTATCCTACCTGGTTTCACCTAAACGGGGAGATTCCCCCCTTATACAGGTACGGAACCTTCGCCTCTAGGTTAGAGCGCATGCATGCGAGGGGGGACACATGCAAGCACCTATACCAACCTCTCACCACACTCACACACATATGCTAGGGACACATGCAAGTTCTCGTCTGATTCCGATGTTCTCGTGGTCTTCCTCCGGCGAAACCCTGATCTCTGTGCACACTCGGATCGTCTACGCCCCTAGACGTTCCTCTGACAGGGGTAGCCCGGCGTAGCTCTCTCTTGTTTTGTGTTTGTTTAGGTCATAGGGTGATGTAAAACCATGTTGGTTCACAAGTTGGGGCACTATCCTACCCGGTTTCACCTAAACGGGGAGATTCCCCCCTTATACGGGTACGGAACCTTCGCCTCTAGGTTAGAGCGCATGCATGCGAGGGGGACACATGCAAGCACCTATACCAACCTCTCACCACACTCACACACATATGCTAGGGACACATGCAAGTTCTCGTCTGATTCCGATGTTCTCGTGGTCTTCCTCCGGCGAAACCCTGATCTCTCTGCACACTCGGATCGTCTACCCCCCTAGACGTTCCTCTGACAGGGGTAGCCCGGCGTAGCTCTCTCTTGTTTTGTGTTTGTTTAGGTCATAGGGTGATGTAAAACCATGTTGGTTCACAAGTTGGGGCACTATCCTACCCGGTTTCACCAAAACGGGGAGATTCCCCCCTTATACGGGTACGGAACCTTCGCCTCTAGGTTAGAGCGCATGCATGCGAGGGGGGACACATGCAAGCACCTATACCAACCTCTCACCACACTCACACACATATGCTAGGGACACATGCAAGTTCTCGTCTGATTCCGATGTTCTCGTGGTCTTCCTCCGGCGAAACCCTGATCTCTGTGCACACTCGGATCGTCTACCCCCCTAGACGTTCCTCTGACAGGGGTAGCCCGGCGTAGCTCTCTCTTGTTTTGTGTTTGGTTAGGTCATAGGGTGATGTAAAACCATGTTGGTTCACAAGTTGGGGCACTATCCTACCCGGTTTCACCTAAACGGGGAGATTCCCCCCTTATACGGGTACGAAACCTTCGCCTCTAGGTTAGAGCGCATGCATGCGAGGGGGGACACATGCAAGCACCTATACCAACCTCTCACCACACTCACACACATATGCTAGGGACACATGCAAGTTCTCGTCTGATTCCGATGTTCTCGTGGTCTTCCTCCGGCGAAACCCTGATCTCTGTGCACACTCGGATCGTCTACGCCCCTAGACGTTCCTCTGACAGGGGTAGCCCGGCGTAGCTCTCTCTTGTTTTGTGTTTGTTTAGGTCATAGGGTGATGTAAAACCATGTTGGTTCACAAGTTGGGGCACTATCCTACCCGGTTTCACCTAAACGGGGAGATTCCCCCCTTATACGGGTACGGAACCTTCGCCTCTAGGTTAGAGCGCATGCATGCGAGGGGGACACATGCAAGAACCTATACCAACCTCTCACCACACTCACACACATATGCTAGGGACACATGCAAGTTCTCGTCTGATTCCGATGTTCTCGTGGTCTTCCTCCGGCGAAACCCTGATCTCTGTGCACACTCGAATCGTCTACCCCCCTAGACGTTCCTCTGACAGGGGTAGCCCGGCGTAGCTCTCTCTTGTTTTGTGTTTGGTTAGGTCATAGGGTGATGTAAAACCATGCTGGTTCACAAGTTGGGGCACTATCCTACCCGGTTTCACCTCAACGGGGAGATTCCCCCCTTATACGGGTACGGAACCTTCGCCTCTAGGTTAGAGCACATGCATGCGAGGGGGGACACATGCAAGCACCTATACCAACCTCTCACCACACTCACACACATATGCTAGGGACACATGCAAGTTCTCGTCTGATTCCGATGTTCTCGTGGTCTTCCTCCGGCGAACCCTGATCTCTGTGCACACTCGGATCGTCTACCCCCCTAGACGTTCCTCTGACAGGGGTAGCCCGGCGTAGCTCTCTCTTGTTTTGTGTTTGTTTAGGTCATAGGGTGATGTAAAACCATGTTGGTTCACAAGTTAGGGCACTATCCTACCCGGTTTCACCTAAACGGGGAATTCCCCCCTTATACGGGTACGGAACCTTCGCCTCTAGGTTAGAGCGAATGCATGCGAGGGGGGACACATGCAAGCACCTATGACAACCTCTCACCACACTCACACACATATTCTAGGGACACATGCAAGTTCTCGTCTGATTCCGATGTTCTCGTGGTCTTCCTCCGGCGAAACCCTGATCTCTGTGCACACTCGGATCGTCTACGCCCCTAGACGTTCCTCTGACAGGGGTAGCCCGGTGTAGCTCTCTCTTGTTTTGTGTTTTTTTAGGTCATAGGGTGATGTCAAACCATGTTGGTTCAGAAGTTGGGGCACTATCCTACCCGGTTTCACCTAAACGGGGAGATTCCCCCCTTATACGGGTACGGAACCTTCGCCTCTAGGTTAGAGCGCATGCATGCGAGGGGGGACACATGCAAGCACCTATACCAACCTCTCACCACACTCACACACATATGCTAGGGACACATGCAAGTTCTCGTCTGATTCTGATGTTCTCGTGGTCTTCCTCCGGCGAAACCCTTATCTCTGTGCACACTCGGATCGTCTACCCCCCTAGACGTTCCTCTGACAGGGGTAGCCCGGCGTAGCTCTCTCTTGTTTTGTGTTTGTTTAGGTCATAGGGTGATGTAAAACCATGTTGGTTCACAAGTTGGGGCACTATCCTACCCGGTTTCACCTAAACGGGGAGATTCCCCCCTTATACGGGTACGGAACCTTCGCCTCTAGGTTAGAGCGCATGCATGCGAGGGGGACACATGCAAGCACCTATACCAACCTCTCACCACACTCACACACATATGCTAGGGACACATGCAAGTTCTCGTCTGATTCCGATGTTCTCGTGGTCTTCCTCCGGCGAAACCCTTATCTCTGTGCACACTCGGATCGTCAACCCCCCTAGACGTTCCTCTGACAGGGGTAGCCCGGCGTAGCTCTCTCTTGTTTTGTGTTTGTTTAGGTAATAGGGTGATGTAAAACCATGTTGGTTCACAAGTTGGGGCACTATCCTACCCGGTTTCACCTAAACGGGGAGATTCCCCCCTTATACGAGTACGGAACCTTCGCCTCTAGGTTAGATCGCATGCATGCGAGGGGGGACACATGCAAGCACGTATACCAACCTCTCACCACACTCACACACATATGCTAGGGACACATGCAAGTTCTCATCTGATTCCGATGTTCTCGTGGTCTTCCTCCGGCGAAACCCTGATCTCTGTGCACACTCGGATCGTCTACCCCCCTAGACGTTCCTCTGACAGGGGTAGCCCAGCGTAGCTCTCTCTTGTTTTTTGTTTGTTTAGGTCATCGGGTGATGTAAAACCATGTTGGTTCACAAGTTGGGGCACTATCCTACCCAGTTTCACCTAAACGGGGAGATTCCCCCCTTATACGGGTACGGAACCTTCGCCTCTAGGTTAGAGCGCATGCATGTGAGGGGGACACATGCAAGCACCTATACCAACCTCTCACCACACTCACACACATATGCTAGGGACACAAGCAAGTTCTCGTCTGATTCCGATGTTCTCGTGGTCTTCCTCCGGCGAAACCCTGATCTCTGTGCACACTCGGATCGTCTACCCCCCTAGACGTTCCTCTGACAGGGGTAGCCCGGCGTAGCTCTCACTTGTTTTGTGTTTGTTTAGGTCATAGGGTGATGTAAAACCATGTTGGTTCAAAAGTTGGGGCACTATCCTACCCGGTTTCTCCTAAACGGGGAGATTCCCCCCTTATACGGGTACGGAACCTTCGCCTCTAGGTTAGAGCGCATGCATGCGAGGTGGGACACATGCAAGCACCTATACCAACCTCTCACCACACTCACACACATATTCTAGGGACACATGCAAGTTCTCGTCTGATTCCGATGTTCTCGTGGTCTTCCTCCGGCGAAACCCTGATCTCTGTGCACACTCGGATCGTCTACCCCCCTAGACATTCCTCTGACATGGGTAGCCCGGCGTAGCTCTCTCTTGTTTTGTGTTTGTTTAGGTCATAGGGTGATGTAAAACCATGTTGGTTCACAAGTTGGGGCACTATCCTACCCGGTTTCACCTAAACGGGGAGATTCCCCCTTATACGGGTACGGAACCTTCGCCTCTAGGTTAGAGCGCATGCATACGAGGGGGGACACATGCAAGCACCTATACCAACCTCTCACCACACTCACACACATATGCTAGGGACACATGCAAGTTCTCGTCTGATTCCGATGCTCTCGTGGTCTTCCTCCGGCGAAACCCAGATCTCTGTGCACAGTCGGATCGTCTACCCCCCTAGACGTTCCTCTGACAGGGGTAGCCCGACGTAGCTCTCTCTTGTTTTGTGTTTGTTTAGGTCATAGGGTGATGTAAAACCAGGTTGGTTCACAAGTAGGGGCACTATCCTACCCGGTTTCACCTAAACGGGGAGATTCCCCCCTTATACGGGTACGGAACCTTCGCCTCTAGGTTAGAGCGCATGCATGCGAGGGGGGACACATGCAAGCACCTATACCAACCTCTCACCACACTCACACACATATGCTAGGGACACATGCAAGTTCTCGTATGATTCCGATGTTCTCGTGGTCTTCCTCCGGCGAAACCCTGATCTCTGTGCACACTCGGATCGTCTACGCCCCTAGACGTTCCTCTGACAGGGGTAGCCCGGCGTAGCTCTCTCTTGTTTTGTGTTTGTTTAGGTCATAGGGTGATGTAAAACCATGTTGGTTCACAAGTTGGGGCACTATCCTACCCGGTTTCACCTAAACGGGGAGATTCCCCCCTTATACGGGTACGGAACCTTCGCCTCTAGGTTAGAGCGCATGCATGCGAGGGGGACACATGCAAGCACCTATACCAACCTCTCACCACACTCACACACATATGCTAGGGACACATGCAAGTTCTCGTCTGATTCCGATGTTCTCGTGGTCTTCCTCCGGCGAAACCCTGATCTCTGTGCACACTCGGATCGTCTACCCCCTAGACGTTCCTCTGATAGGGGTAGCCCGGCGTAGCTCTCTCTTGTTTTGTGTTTGCTTAGGTCATAGGGTGATGTAAAACCATGTTGGTTCACAAGTTGGGGCACTATCCTACCTGGTTTCACCTAAACGGGGAGATTCCCCCCTTATACAGGTACGGAACCTTCGCCTCTAGGTTAGAGCGCATGCATGCGAGGGGGGACACATGCAAGCACCTATACCAACCTCTCACCACACTCACACACATATGCTAGGGACACATGCAAGTTCTCGTCTGATTCCGATGTTCTCGTGGTCTTCCTCCGGCGAAACCCTGATCTCTGTGCACACTCGGATCGTCTACGCCCCTAGACATTCCTCTGACAGGGGTAGCCCGGCGTAGCTCTCTCTTGTTTTGTGTTTGTTTAGGTCATAGGGTGATGTAAAACCATGTTGGTTCACAAGTTGGGGCACTATCCTACCCGGTTTCACCTAAACGGGGAAATTCCCCCCTTATACGGGTACGGAACCTTCGCCTCTAGGTTAGAGCGCATGCATGCGAGGGGGACACATGCAAGCACCTATACCAACCTCTCACCACACTCACACACATATGCTAGGGACACATGCAAGTTCTCGTCTGATTCCGATGTTCTCGTGGTCTTCCTCCGGCGAAACCCTGATCTCTCTGCACACTCGGATCGTCTACGCCCCTAGACGTTCCTCTGACAGGGGTAGCCCGGCGTAGCTCTCTCTTGTTTTGTGTTTGTTTAGGTCATAGGGTGATGTAAAACCATGTTGGTTCACAAGTTGGGGCACTATCCTACCCGGTTTCACCAAAACGGGGAGATTCCCCCCTTATACGGGTACGGAACCTTCGCCTCTAGGTTAGAGCGCATGCATGCGAGGGGGGACACATGCAAGCACCTATACCAACCTCTCACCACACTCACACACATATGCTAGGGACACATGCAAGTTCTCGTCTGATTCCGATGTTCTCGTGGTCTTCCTCCGGCGAAACCCTGATCTCTGTGCACACTCGGATCGTCTACCCCCCTAGACGTTCCTCTGACAGGGGTAGCCCGGCGTAGCTCTCTCTTGTTTTGTGTTTGGTTAGGTCATAGGGTGATGTAAAACCATGTTGGTTCACAAGTTGGGGCACTATCCTACCCGGTTTCACCTAAACGGGGAGATTCCCCCCTTATACGGGTACGAAACCTTCGCCTCTAGGTTAGAGCGCATGCATGCGAGGGGGGACACATGCAAGCACCTATACCAACCTCTCACCACACTCACACACATATGCTAGGGACACATGCAAGTTCTCGTCTGATTCCGATGTTCTCGTGGTCTTCCTCCGGCGAAACCCTGATCTCTGTGCACACTCGGATCGTCTACGCCCCTAGACGTTCCTCTGACAGGGGTAGCCCGGCGTAGCTCTCTCTTGTTTTGTGTTTGTTTAGGTCATAGGGTGATGTAAAACCATGTTGGTTCACAAGTTGGGGCACTATCCTACCCGGTTTCACCTAAACGGGGAGATTCCCCCCTTATACGGGTACGGAACCTTCGCCTCTAGGTTAGAGCGCATGCATGCGAGGGGGACACATGCAAGCACCTATACCAACCTCTCACCACACTCACACACATATGCTAGGGACACATGCAAGTTCTCGTCTAATTCCGATGTTCTCGTGGTCTTCCTCCGGCGAAACCCTGATCTCTGTGCACACTCGAATCGTCTACCCCCCTAGACGTTCCTCTGACAGGGGTAGCCCGGCGTAGCTCTCTCTTGTTTTGTGTTTGGTTAGGTCATAGGGTGATGTAAAACCATGCTGGTTCACAAGTTGGGGCACTATCCTACCCGGTTTCACCTCAACGGGGAGATTCCCCCCTTATACGGGTATGGAACCTTCGCCTCTAGGTTAGAGCACATGCATGCGAGGGGGGACACATGCAAGCACCTATACCAACCTCTCACCACACTCACACACATATGCTAGGGACACATGCAAGTTCTCGTCTGATTCCGATGTTCTCGTGGTCTTCCTCCGGCGAACCCTGATCTCTGTGCACACTCGGATCGTCTACCCCACTAGACGTTCCTCTGACAGGGGTAGCCCAGCGTAGCTCTCTCTTGTTTTTTGTTTGTTTAGGTCATCGGGTGATGTAAAACCATGTTGGTTCACAAGTTGGGGCACTATCCTACCCAGTTTCACCTAAACGGGGAGATTCCCCCCTTATACGGGTACGGAACCTTCGCCTCTAGGTTAGAGCGCATGCATGTGAGGGGGACACATGCAAGCACCTATACCAACCTCTCACCACACTCACACACATATGCTAGGGACACAAGCAAGTTCTCGTCTGATTCCGATGTTCTCGTGGTCTTCCTCCGGCGAAACCCTGATCTCTGTGCACACTCGGATCGTCTACCCCCCTAGACGTTCCTCTGACAGGGGTAGCCCGGCGTAGCTCTCTCTTGTTTTGTGTTTGTTTAGGTCATAGGGTGATGTAAAACCATGTTGGTTCAAAAGTTGGGGCACTATCCTACCCGGTTTCTCCTAAACGGGGAGATTCCCCCCTTATACGGGTACGGAACCTTCGCCTCTAGGTTAGAGCGCATGCATGCGAGGTGGGACACATGCAAGCACCTATACCAACCTCTCACCACACTCACACACATATTCTAGGGACACATGCAAGTTCTCGTCTGATTCCGATGTTCTCGTGGTCTTCCTCCGGCGAAACCCTGATCTCTGTGCACACTCGGATCGTCTACCCCCCTAGACATTCCTCTGACATGGGTAGCCCGGCGTAGCTCTCTCTTGTTTTGTGTTTGTTTAGGTCATAGGGTGATGTAAAACCATGTTGGTTCACAAGTTGGGGCACTATCCTACCCGGTTTCACCTAAACGGGGAGATTCCCCCTTATACGGGTACGGAACCTTCGCCTCTAGGTTAGAGCGCATGCATACGAGGGGGGACACATGCAAGCACCTATACCAACCTCTCACCACACTCACACACATATGCTAGGGACACATGCAAGTTCTCGTCTGATTCCGATGCTCTCGTGGTCTTCCTCCGGCGAAACCCAGATCTCTGTGCACAGTCGGATCGTCTACCCCCCTAGACGTTCCTCTGACAGGGGTAGCCCGACGTAGCTCTCTCTTGTTTTGTGTTTGTTTAGGTCATAGGGTGATGTAAAACCAGGTTGGTTCACAAGTAGGGGCACTATCCTACCCGGTTTCACCTAAACGGGGAGATTCCCCCCTTATACGGGTACGGAACCTTCGCCTCTAGGTTAGAGCGCATGCATGCGAGGGGGGACACATGAAAGCACCTATACCAACCTCTCACCACACTCACACACATATGCTAGGGACACATGCAAGTTCTCGTATGATTCCGATGTTCTCGTGGTCTTCCTCCGGCGAAACCCTGATCTCTGTGCACACTCGGATCGTCTACGCCCCTAGACGTTCCTCTGACAGGGGTAGCCCGGCGTAGCTCTCTCTTGTTTTGTGTTTGTTTAGGTCATAGGGTGATGTAAAACCATGTTGGTTCACAAGTTGGGGCACTATCCTACCCGGTTTCACCTAAACGGGGAGATTCCCCCCTTATACGGGTACGGAACCTTCGCCTCTAGGTTAGAGCGCATGCATGCGAGGGGGACACATGCAAGCACCTATACCAACCTCTCACCACACTCACACACATATGCTAGGGACACATGCAAGTTCTCGTCTGATTCCGATGTTCTCGTGGTCTTCCTCCGGCGAAACCCTGATCTCTGTGCACACTCGGATCGTCTACCCCCTAGACGTTCCTCTGATAGGGGTAGCCCGGCGTAGCTCTCTCTTGTTTTGTGTTTGCTTAGGTCATAGGGTGATGTAAAACCATGTTGGTTCACAAGTTGGGGCACTATCCTACCTGGTTTCACCTAAACGGGGAGATTCCCCCCTTATACAGGTACGGAACCTTCGCCTCTAGGTTAGAGCGCATGCATGCGAGGGGGGACACATGCAAGCACCTATACCAACCTCTCACCACACTCACACACATATGCTAGGGACACATGCAAGTTCTCGTCTGATTCCGATGTTCTCGTGGTCTTCCTCCGGCGAAACCCTGATCTCTGTGCACACTCGGATCGTCTACGCCCCTAGACATTCCTCTGACAGGGGTAGCCCGGCGTAGCTCTCTCTTGTTTTGTGTTTGTTTAGGTCATAGGGTGATGTAAAACCATGTTGGTTCACAAGTTGGGGCACTATCCTACCCGGTTTCACCTAAACGGGGAAATTCCCCCCTTATACGGGTACGGAACCTTCGCCTCTAGGTTAGAGCGCATGCATGCGAGGGGGACACATGCAAGCACCTATACCAACCTCTCACCACACTCACACACATATGCTAGGGACACATGCAAGTTCTCGTCTGATTCCGATGTTCTCGTGGTCTTCCTCCGGCGAAACCCTGATCTCTCTGCACACTCGGATCGTCTACGCCCCTAGACGTTCCTCTGACAGGGGTAGCCCGGCGTAGCTCTCTCTTGTTTTGTGTTTGTTTAGGTCATAGGGTGATGTAAAACCATGTTGGTTCACAAGTTGGGGCACTATCCTACCCGGTTTCACCAAAACGGGGAGATTCCCCCCTTATACGGGTACGGAACCTTCGCCTCTAGGTTAGAGCGCATGCATGCGAGGGGGGACACATGCAAGCACCTATACCAACCTCTCACCACACTCACACACATATGCTAGGGACACATGCAAGTTCTCGTCTGATTCCGATGTTCTCGTGGTCTTCCTCCGGCGAAACCCTGATCTCTGTGCACACTCGGATCGTCTACCCCCCTAGACGTTCCTCTGACAGGGGTAGCCCGGCGTAGCTCTCTCTTGTTTTGTGTTTGGTTAGGTCATAGGGTGATGTAAAACCATGTTGGTTCACAAGTTGGGGCACTATCCTACCCGGTTTCACCTAAACGGGGAGATTCCCCCCTTATACGGGTACGAAACCTTCGCCTCTAGGTTAGAGCGCATGCATGCGAGGGGGGACACATGCAAGCACCTATACCAACCTCTCACCACACTCACACACATATGCTAGGGACACATGCAAGTTCTCGTCTGATTCCGATGTTCTCGTGGTCTTCCTCCGGCGAAACCCTGATCTCTGTGCACACTCGGATCGTCTACGCCCCTAGACGTTCCTCTGACAGGGGTAGCCCGGCGTAGCTCTCTCTTGTTTTGTGTTTGTTTAGGTCATAGGGTGATGTAAAACCATGTTGGTTCACAAGTTGGGGCACTATCCTACCCGGTTTCACCTAAACGGGGAGATTCCCCCCTTATACGGGTACGGAACCTTCGCCTCTAGGTTAGAGCGCATGCATGCGAGGGGGACACATGCAAGCACCTATACCAACCTCTCACCACACTCACACACATATGCTAGGGACACATGCAAGTTCTCGTCTAATTCCGATGTTCTCGTGGTCTTCCTCCGGCGAAACCCTGATCTCTGTGCACACTCGAATCGTCTACCCCCCTAGACGTTCCTCTGACAGGGGTAGCCCGGCGTAGCTCTCTCTTGTTTTGTGTTTGGTTAGGTCATAGGGTGATGTAAAACCATGCTGGTTCACAAGTTGGGGCACTATCCTACCCGGTTTCACCTCAACGGGGAGATTCCCCCCTTATACGGGTACGGAACCTTCGCCTCTAGGTTAGAGCACATGCATGCGAGGGGGGACACATGCAAGCACCTATACCAACCTCTCACCACACTCACACACATATGCTAGGGACACATGCAAGTTCTCGTCTGATTCCGATGTTCTCGTGGTCTTCCTCCGGCGAACCCTGATCTCTGTGCACACTCGGATCGTCTACCCCCCTAGACGTTCCTCTGACAGGGGTAGCCCGGCGTAGCTCTCTCTTGTTTTGTGTTTGTTTAGGTCATAGGGTGATGTAAAACCATGTTGGTTCACAAGTTAGGGCACTATCCTACCCGGTTTCACCTAAACGGGGAGATTCCCCCCTTATACGGGTACGGAACCTTCGCCTCTAGGTTAGAGCGCATGCATGCGAGGGGGGACACATGCAAGCACCTATACCAACCTCTCACCACACTCACACACATATGCTAGGGACACATGCAAGTTCTCGTATGATTCCGATGTTCTCGTGGTCTTCCTCCGGCGAAACCCTGATCTCTGTGCACACTCGGATCGTCTACCCCCCTAGACTTTCCTCTGACAGGGGTAGCCCGGCGTAACTCTCTCTTGTTTTGTGTTTGTTTAGGTCACAGGGTGATGTAAAACCATGTTGGTTCACAAGTTGGGGCACTATTCTACCCGGTTTCACCTAAATGGGGAGATTCCCCCCTTATACGGGTACGGAACCTTCGCCTCTAGGTTAGAGCGCATGCATGCGAGGGGGGACACATGCAAGCACCTATACCAACCTCTCACCACACTCACACACATATGCTAGGGAAACATGCAAGTTCTCGTCTGATTCCGATGTTCTCGTGGTCTTTCTCCGGCGAAACCCTGATCTCTGTGCACACTCGGATCGTCTACCCCCCTAGACGTTCCTCTGACAGGGGTAGCCCAGCGTTCTTGGTAGTCTTAGTCTCTAGGAGAGACATGAAAACCCTCAGTATGATCTTTGGTGCTTGTACATGGCAATAGTGGCTTCGTAGTCATTTTCTTGTTGAAAGCATTGCTTGAAGATTGGATCTTCTCCAGGGTGTAAGTCCAGGATTTGACCATGATGGTTAGACCGGACGACGACAGTGTTTGTGCACTCCTACCTTCCTAGGTGCGTTGCTTTGGAGAATCGGTTCGGCATCTAGGTATCGTCACCACTTTTGGTGCTCTTGTTGCTGAAATTCTCTGATTGCTTCGACATGGCATTATTTTTTTGTGCTTCTTCTTCTTCTTTTGTTGTTTCGGCTGTGTGCATCCTTAATATGTAGACCTGCTCTAGAAATTATGTTGTTGTAGATGATGAGCGTAATTGGTGTCATTTTATTATTAATATATTTCCTTTATCAGAAAAGCAAACTTTGCACAAACTTAGAGATGTTTTTACATCGAGCATCTGGATGACTGGATGACACTTATATCGAGGAAAGGATAGAAAAGGAAAGTCAAATACCATGCCAAACGAAGACCAAGAAGAGAAGATGCTCGTCGGGAGACCATAAGCACCGATCGAGTGTTCACTTACATCATTTTACAAAACGTGCATGCGCACAAAAATCCCATAAGTTTCAGGGAGTGGATACCACCTGACCGTGTCCTAGTGAAATCAATTCCCCGAGTGAAGGTTAATGGTTTATAGCAGCTGGTGCATTACAGTCCAGCAAAACCATGATCCTGAAATCGATTCTAGAGGGAATTCCATGTTTAGACGGATTAGTGCTTGTTCATGGTTTTTCTGTCTGCGCAAGTGCCTTTAGTTTCAGCTAACGTTAGTACTATATATCTTACGGAGCTGGAGCATATGTCCAAATGTACTTTTTTTCGAAATGGGAGCATCGCCCCGGCCTCTGCATCAAGCGATGCACACAGCCCTTTTATTACCCAAGTTTTGAGATTCAAAGTTTACAAATCATGGATCGGAAAGTGTGGATACATGTACCAACGAAACAAAAACGAAATAAATCTATGCATCTTAAAGTCTTCTAGTAGGCTGCCACCCAGCCTGGCAGTAAATAGCCCGAGCAACCGCCTCCAGCGGGATGCATCCAGAGTGCATAGACGCCCTCTGCGCCTCCGGGAGTAGAAGAGACCAATCGTGGATCCAATGGGTAACCATACGGATAACCTGTAAGAAGTGAGAGTTTGTACTCTTGTTAAAAACAATATCGTTTCGACAGTTCCATATAGCCCAAAGCAAAGCGCAAATACCAATTCTAATTCTTTTTTTAGAGTCCTTATCTACTCCGTTCAACCAATTTCCGAACGTATTCGTAACATTTGTTGGAGGAGAGATATTAAAAGTGAACTGAATAACTCTCCAAACTAATTTTGCGAAGGGACAATCAAAAAATAGATGGTTGATTGATTCGTTGGAATCGCAGAACTCACATTTCTTACAACCATTCCAGTTTCGTCTAGCCAAATTATCTTTGGTGAGAATAACTCCTTTAAGCACGGACCACATAAAGATCTTAATCTTTAGTGATACTTTGATCTTCCAAATATACTTTCGAAGAAAAACTGTATGACCATTCATATAGTCCGCATACATAGATTTAACCGTAAATAAACCTGACGTATTTAGCTTCCAAACAAAGATATCAATCTCGTCCGAAAGACTAACGTCCATTAAACACTGCACTAAGTTTAACCATGTGGCCCACTTGTCGCCCGTTAAAGATCTTCTAAATTCGATACTTAGTGGAACCGTAGTAAGAACATCAGCGACCAGGACGTTTTTCCGTCGTGCGATATTGTACAAATTTGGATATTGATTTGCTATAGAGCTCTCTCCTAGCCAAGTGTCCTCCCAAAACCGAGTCTGCTGCCCATTCCCAACATTGAAGGATCCTCTCTCGAAGAAATCATCCTTAACACTCATGAGACCTTTCCAGAATTGGGAGTCAGTTGGTTTCGCTATTACTTGTGACAGGGTCTTGTTATGGAGATATTTGTTTTGAAGGAGCTCCTGCCATACCCCTTCTTCATTTAGGAGTTTATATAGCCATTTGCTGAGTAAGCATCTATTCTTAATCTCCAAGACTTCCACACCAAGACCCCCTTGTTCTTTCGGTCTACATATAATGTTCCACTTAGTCAATCTATATTTTCGTTTGAACTGATGATTCTGCCAGAAGAAACGAAATCGATAGAAGTCCAATCGTTTATGTACCCCTTTAGGTACTTCTAAGAAGGACAACATAAACATCGGGAGGCTGGTTAAAACAGAATTTATCAAGACTAGCCTATCTCCGTATGAGAGGAGCTTGCCTTGCCAGCAACCAAGCTTCCGTTCGAAGCGGGTTTCTACTGCGCTCCATTCTTTATTCAAAAGCCTCCTATAGTGGATTGGAATACCGAGATATTTAAAAGGTAGATTCCCAGCTTCACATCCGAAAATATGTTTGTACTGGGCCTCTGCATCTTTAGCTTTCCCGAAGCATAAAATTTCACTTTTGTGAAAGTTAATTTTCAGCCCAGAGAGTTGCTCAAAGATACTCAATATCAGCTTCATGTTGACAGCCTTCTCAAGATCGTGTTCCATGAAAAGGATGGTATCATCGGCATATTGAAGGATAGATATTCCGCCCTCAACGAGATGAGGAACAAGACCTCCAATTTGGCCATCTTCTTTTGCGCGTGCAATTAAGATGGCAAGCATATCCGCAACAATGTTGAATAGTAATGGTGAGAGCGGATCTCCCTGTCTCAACCCCTTTCTAGTCTGGAAAAAATGGCCAATATCGTCATTGACCCGTATTCCCACAGACCCTCCTTGGACAAAATCCTTAATTAGGTTACACCATTTCTGGGAGAAACCTTTCATACGCATGGTTTGCTGGAGGAAAGGCCATTTAACCTTATCATAAGCCTTTTCAAAATCAATTTTAAACAAAATCCCATCCATTTTCTTCCGATGAAGTTCATGAATGGTTTCATGGAGTACAACCACCCCTTCGAGAATGTGTCTGCCAGGCATGAAAGCAGTTTGAGAAGGCTTAATAACATTGAGGACGATATCAGCAATTCTATTTGAACCCACCTTTGTGAAAATCTTGAAACTTACGTTAAGTAAACATATGGGTCTATATTGTTGAATTTGTGTAGCATCTTCCTTTTTCGGTATCAAGGTAATGATCCCGAAGTTAAGCTTATACAGTGGCAAATCACCATTCTGAAGCTGATTAAAAAGTGACATTAGATCATTTTTAATCACTTCCCAAAAGCATTGATAAAATTCAGCAGGAAACCCGTCTGGTCCTGGTGCTTTATTATGCTCCATTTGCGATATTGCCGCTAAAACTTCTTTCTCCGTAAACTGTGTTGTCAATAAAATATTCTCCTCAGGTGTAACTTGAGGAATATCCGCATTAACCTCCCCTCTAAGACTAAAGCTATTCTTGGCCGGTGCCCCAAATAGCTTCTTATAATATTCTGATATATAAATTCTTAAGTTTTCCTGACCAATAATTGTCCCTTCGTCTTGTTCTAATTGAAAAATTCTTTTCTTCCTATATCTACCATTCGCCATTAGGTGGAAATATTTTGTATTATTCTCCCCCTCTTGAATGAATTTCACCTTTGCTCTTTGAGCCCATTTAGATTCCTCTTCCCGTCTAAGTTTTCCTAAATTCTCATTAGCTCTCTTAAGTGATTCCCGTTCCATTGCGTTTAATGGAACAGTTTCTGCTCGAATATCTAGCTCCTCAATAAGCCTGGTGAGTCTATCTCTCTCCGATTTGTAAATACCACTTTTGTTTTTCGCCCATCCACGAAGGAAGCGGCGTAGATGACGAATTTTCTTTTGCCAAAGATCAATTGGGCTAACCCCCAAAGTGACCGATTCCCATTCTCTCGTGATCATATTAAAGAAATCTTCTTCCCGTAACCAAGATAATTCAAACGAGAAAAGAGATTTATTCCCCAGATGAGCTCGTTCTCTTGAGTCCACAAACAAGGGTGTGTGGTCCGGCCCCGTACGGGCCAGCGCTTGCACCGAGACCAACGGAAACTTTTGTTCCCACTCTATGCTTGTTAGCACCCGGTCTAACTTTTCATAGGTGGGCGTTTCTCTACGACTTGTCCAAGTATATTGTCGTCCTGACAACATAATCTCCCGTAAGTTTAAACTCTCAATTATGGCATTAAACATAATCGGCCATCTAGGATTATAATTACTGTTATTCTTTTCTAATGGACCTTGTATAATATTAAAATCGCCGCCCAACATCATTGGAGTCCCTGGGCTATCGCACATCCTGGCTAGTTCAGCAAGAAAATCTGGTTTATGCTCCTCTTGGGCTGCACCGTAAACCGCCACAAAGGACCATTCAAAACCATCCACTTTCGATTGAAGCTTTAATAGATTCAACAGGCAGCCTCCACGATTATGTGTTGTTTATAAGTATGAAAATAGAAATCTGATGGAAAAATTGCGTAGAATCTAGAATTAGCCAATTAGGCCATCCTGGTTGTGAATGATAAGAAGAATCAGGCCCTTGGTAAGGCAGCAGCGCACCCGGCCGGACCCCAAAGTTCAACGGGACGTCAGATGAGGCGCTCACGATACTTTGCTCACCGTTCCTCCACCTCGAGAGGCTGAGACGAGACTGAAACTTCAGCCATCGGAACAAGAGATTTGGGTTGAGGTAGGCTCCGCTATATATGCAGCGATACGAATAAACAGAGACAAGAATAAATCAATGGTGCCATATATATGAATCAATGGAAGTATTGCGAGCTGTGTAAGAATCAGCCACAACAATATTTATTTATATACATGACCAGCAAAACAGATACTAACAGGAGAAATACACAGGAAGGAGACATTACAGACTTGTATTACAATCTTTAGCACGTGAACAGCAGCAGAGGTCAGAGCTCCTCCTATCTGGTAACAGTGAAGTTCTCAGGAACCTGAGGCTCCCATCCATCTTGTAATACACAAGAAGGAGACATTACAGACTTGTATTACAATCTTTAGCATGTGAATAGAAGCACAACACAGGTTGTAAACTTGTAATATCCTCTGAGAGGTCAGAGCTCCTCCTATCCTATCTGGTAACAGTGAAGTTTTCAGGGAGCTGAGGCTCCACTCCAACTTGATATACCTTGGGTGTGCACACTGCAGGTGTTCCGGTAATCTCCCATGGCTCATCATCCAGCACCATGCTACGGAGCACGGGGAAACCTTCCAGTAGCTCCAGTTTGGGACAACCATCGATGGAGATCTTCCGCAACTTGGAGAAGCCACTGATCTTCTTGAGCTCGGGGCAGTAGAGCACATCGAATTCCACAACGGAAGGGAAATTCTCCACAGATTCTAGGATGCTTAGACCGTACAGGTACAGGGTTCTCAAGTTGTGCCTGCTGTGGCTAGCAAGTCCTCGGGGAAGTCGACTCAGGTTGCAGGATCGAATACGGAGTTCCTCAAGGGCAGGCATGGCCATGGCTCTTCCCTGCTCCTCCACCCAGTCCCACTCCTTCCATCGAGGCAAGTCGTCCATCACCAATTTTTTCAGTTTTGGAAACGGTCTAGTAACAACAGTGCCTCCATCTCCACTGGCCAGGCTCTGAAAGTCAGGGCCAACAACCTCGATGGATGGAGCATCAGTGATCCATATATCTTCCAAGTTGAGCATCAGACACAAACCATTAGGTAGTTGGTTGCAGTTGGGCAGGCCAAATAGATCAATTAATCTCAAGCTCTTAAAGGCAGCAGCTGATGGAGCTTGCATCCAAATTGGTGGTCGATGACCAAAGTATCTTGACAAGAATAAATCCTCCAAGGAAGGTGGAGGGCACAAGCCATTGAATACTGCCTCAATCCGCTGCTCATCCTCCTCTGTAGTTTGTTCCTCTTCTCCTATCTCCACCTCCTCTTGTCCGTTGCACTTCAAGGCCAAATATACTAGACTCTTCTTGTTGCTAATCATGGCCCTTGCAGCTGATGAATTATCAGGCACATTTTCTAGATATTTTATCGAAAGATTCCTCAGATCACAAAGAGGCCTTAACTCTTCTAAACTGCACCAATCCTCATACATCTTTGCTGGGAAACCATAGACTGTCGTCAGTTTTTTAAAGGCACCGAAACCCATTGGTACAGCATCAACATTGGTCCCTTCTATGGCCAAATATCTTAAACGCTCTAGCTTTGTAATGCTGTCCGGAAGCTTATTGAGCCTCATACAGTCGAGGAGTGCTATGTGCTCAAGGTACTTCAGCTTATGAATGTCTTCTGGCAGTTCAGATATATCTGTTTGTTTGAGTCTCAGGTACCTTAGGTGCCTCAACTGACACAAAGAATCGAGGATCCAGTTAGACTCATGAGATTCTATACACAGTACCCGTAAACTAGCAAAACTAGCCAATGAACCAGTAGGCTTGATGCTACAGTTTAGAATTAATGTTCTCAGTGATTCTTGATTTTCTAGGATTCTCCACTCTAGTATTGTATCTTCTAGTGTTATAGATAGACGCCGTAGTTTTTGGGTAGTCAATAGAAGATTTCTAAAGTCAGATTGCTCCTTCTGAACCACAAGAGCTTCTTCCCTAGCCACAAACTGAGCAAACGAACAAACAACATCATGCATGCTGTAGATGTATATGTTCTGGTCTGAATCATGAAGCTCCAAAAGATTCCTACTGACCAACTCTTGGTGGTATTCAGTTCCTATTTCCTCTAGGTCATGTTGGTCTAATTCCGACCTCCGGTCACCTTGAATAAACCCTTCACTTATCCACATGCTAATAATTGCATCAAAGCTAGGTGCTGAACCCTTAGAAAAAAGTGAGTAATATAGAAAGCATTGCTTCAACTCTGAAGATAAATCATCATAGCTCAAGTGTACCGATGAGTTCAGTTCCCCATGCAACCCATTTTCTTTCCATGCAATAATTTTCTTCAGAATATTTTCCCACTCAGCTTTGCTTGGACGCCTTGTGCTTAGAAATCCTCCCATCACTTTAATAGCGAGAGGTAAACCATCACATTTTCTAACAATCTGCATCCCGATATCTTTGAGATGATCAAAACTACTCTCATCGGTAACCTACGAACAATATAGAGTACTAATTAAGGCAAGATTTATAGTTGCACATGCACATATTATATTTCATGAGCACATTAATTTAATAGAAAAAATGGAAACCTAACACCATGTATTACTAATATAGTGAACTATGATAAAAGCACTTCTAAAAGAGTTAACTTCAGAAAAATTCATAATAATATTTTGTATCGATAGATGTAGTAAAATTGTTGAACAAATAAAAGTGTGTTTCCAGATTAACTAAAAATTGACTTCACTAAAAACTTTTTGCCACCAAGAGGGACCCTGGAGCTCTCTGCTACTCCATCCGCCGGCTGCGTGCACGGCCGTCCAGGAGAGCAGGCCTTCGGAACCCCATCTCTCTGATCCTGCACCGGGAGAGAGGCAATAAGGTTTTTGGGGAGCGTCTAGGCGCGACTGCTCAAACTCTTGTTCGTCCTCTACGTCCGTCTTCCTCGACTCCATCACCATGTTTGACGACGCTTCCAAGCAGGCTGCTGCCGCCGGTGACGGATCCACTTCTGTTACGCCGTTGGTTATACCATCGACGAACTCGTACGTGTTCTTTGCTCTCCTGTTTTTCCTATGATGATTACTAGTATTGCAGTATGCGTAGATGTGTTTGTGGACGCACACTTCAACTCGCTCAGGAGGCATGCGTGCATCATGTTCCTATGGCTAGGCCACCCATTCATCTTGGATCCGCCTTGGCATTTTTATTGCTATGATAGCTTGGGTGTTGAGGAGGGTGTTAGGAATAATAATCCCGATAGGACACGGAACGGTGTCGTGTGCGTGTGTGTGTTTCGAGTAGGACTAGTAGTCCAACACCTATTCGTATTGACGCTGCGTCGTCTTGCCGGGTATATATACACCCATGTAGTAGCCTTGTAAGACAACCGTGAGATTCAATACAAACAACAGGACCGAGAGGGCCCTGTAGCCATCAACATTGTTTTTCCCGTACGTACTCGTGTGAGTTGAGAGAGCTAGTTCTTTTGATCAGGCTAGATAACTAGCTTGCTGATCGTTGTTAGCTGGTTCTTATACGTGTGCGCAACTCGCCGGAATACTTCGTCGTCGTCACGCCGGACTGCACTCGGCGTTTGGGGCTGGGCCAACAATTGGTATCAGAGCCTCGCGGAGGATCTCCTAGTAACGGGAGGTCATGACGGGCAAGGAGCTAGGCGACTACTCCGGTGCGGCTGCGGGTGCATTGGTGTCGTCGTAGTACCCGCGGTATGATCGCGGCAACTACACGACGTGGGCGAAACGGATGGAGTGGGCCATGAAGGGCAACGACATCTGGGAGGCTGTCGATCCCGGCGGCGACGACTTCAAGAAGGGCGCGTCGAAGTACCGCAAGGACCGACAGGCATTCACGGCCATCGGCTCCGTGGTGCCGGCGGACGTGATGCAGCACCTGATCTCGAAGGTTTCTGCAAAGGAGGCGTGGGAGACACTCAAGACGTTGAATCTTGGGCACGAGCGCGTCCGCAGGGCGACCCTACAAATCTTGCAGAAGAAGTACGAGAACCTGGAGATGGGAGGAGATGAGACGCTGGACGCTTTTGCCTCGAGGGTAGCCACAATTGTCAACGGGATTCGCGCGCAAGGTAAGAAGCTGGAAGATATCTCATTCGTAATGCGTTTCCTACGTGCAGCACCGCCGCGGTACATATCTGTGGTGTCGGCAATCGAGCAATGCGTTGATCTCACCACCCTCACGATGGATGACCTGGTTGGACGGTTCAAGGCGCATGACGAGCGGATGAAGATCACCTACGGCGACCCGAATCAAGATGAGCACCTCATGCTTACACGTGCCCAGTGGCATGCAATGGTCGCCAAGGAGAGGAGCGATAAGGCATCTGGCAGTGGCGATAGTTTGGTCCCGGCGAAGAAGTCGGACAACAAGCCGAAGAAGCCAAAGAAGAAATTCGACAAGAAGAATCTTCGCTGCCATAAGTGCAATCAGCTCGGGCACTTCAAATCGGAGTGTCCCAACCGTTCAAAGGAGAAGGCTCTCATGGCGAAGGAAGGAGATGATAGACCGATGATGCTCATGCTCGAAGCTTGCGAGTTAATGACTATCAAGGAATCAACTCCTCAGGAGTCCGCTATGGAGATCGTCACGCTCGTGGAAGAGAAGGTCTTCCCGCGGAGGATGCAGACGGCTCACGACGTTTGGTACCTCGACACAGGCGCTAGAAACCACATGACCGGCGACAAGGCTCAGTTTTCTGAGTTGAACCTCACGGTTGGAGGCTCCGTTCGATTCGGCGATGGGTCGAAGGTGGAGATTGCAGGACGAGGCACTGTCCTGTTTGAGTTGAAGGATGGAGGTCACAAGGTACTCACTGACGTGTACTATATTCCCAAGCTTAAGACCAACATTATCAGTCTTGGTCATCTCGCGGAGCGTGGATGCAAGATCGTGTTGGAGGACGAGTTCCTGTGGGGATATGACCGCCAAAGGCAGCTCATCATGAAGGTGGAGAGGTCGAAGAATAGACTCTACATCCTCAATCTCAATCGGGCGGATCCAGTATGTTTGATGACAAGCATGGAAGACTCGGCGTGGAAGTGGCATGCACGCTACGGACATCTAAATTTCCAAGCTCTACGACAACTTGGACTGAAGGAGATGGTATGTGGCTTACCGTGTGTTGATCATGTTGAGCAGGTGTGCGACGGTTGTCTCATTGGGAAGCAAAGGCGAGCCCTGTTTCCAAGGGAGGGACAATATCGAGCAAGTAAGGTTCTTGAGTTGGTGCATGGAGACTTATGCGGACCAATCACGCCGGCGACCCCCACCGGGAACAAGTACTTTTTGCTCATCGTCGACGACTTCAGTAGATACATGTGGGTTATGTTGCTAAAGAGTAAGGATCAAGCTTTGCAAGCGTTCAGGATTGTGAAGATGGCAGCCGAGGTGGAGTCCGAGGCAAAGTTGAAGGCCCTCCGTACCGATCGGGGTGGGGAGTTCAAATCCAATGAATTCAAGGCGTTTTGTGAAGCTAATGGGATCCGGCGGTATCTCACCGCACCATATTCACCGCAGCAAAACGGTGTTGTGGAAAGAAGGAACCAAACCGTGGTGGCCATGGCACGCAGCATGATGAAGAGCAAAGGCATGCCAGGCAGGTTTTGGGGTGAGGCAGTTAGTGCAGCTGTCTATTTGTTGAATAGGGCGCCAACTAAGAGCGTGGTTGGTATGACACCGTACGAAGCATGGTACGGACGCAAGCCCTCGGTTGATCATCTCCGCACTTTCGGGTGCGTGGCGCATGTGAAGACGGTGATCGGGCATACTAGCAAGTTGGCGGATCGAAGTACTCCAATGGTCATGATCGGCTATGAATACGGTTCGAAGGCGTATCGCGCGTACAATCCAGTGAACAAAAAGTTGGTGGTGACATGCGACGTCGTCTTCGAGGAGGAGAAATCATGGAATTGGGGCTCTACGGAACCGGTACAATCAATTCTGATAAAATATTTACTGTAGTCTATAGTGATTCGCATGCAGATGATCAAGAAACGGCGTCCCGTGGTGTTACGGATTTAGGCGCTGGTTCAGAAGATGGAAGTCCGGAAGTGAGCAGCAGCAGCGCTACGCCTGGAGAGGTATCTCCGCGTGGGAGTCGCGGCACGAGCAGCAGCTCACGCGCTGCACCTGGAGGCTCGGCGTCGCCATTCAGTCCATGCGCGGGTGAGAGTCCTGGCACAAGTGGCCCATCAGCTGCACACTTCCGTACAAGAGGGACTAGCGGCAGTCCAGAAGTGGACGCAGGCGACGATGTCACGTCGCCAACATGCAGTACACCGACAAAAACTGCAGGAAATTCAGTAGACGTTGAAACAAGTACTACGTCAGCTTCCACGCCTCCTCCAAGTGCACGGGAAGAAAGGAGACGGCCACCTACTCCAGAAAAATTCCGAAGTGTACTGGAGTTGTATCCGCCGGAGACCCTTCGCACAGCGCGTGCGCGAGGGAGAGGACAAGGTCGGTGTTTACTCACTGAGGAGCCGACGAAATTCGAGGATGCTAATACGGAGGAGTGTTGGCGTCGTGCTATGGATGATGAGTTGGGATCAATCCGCGACAACGATACATGGGAGCTTGTCGATCTACCCAACAATCACAAGGCCATAGGGCTCAAGTGGGTGTACAAGATCAAGAAGGATGCCGAAGGGAAGTTGGTGAAACACAAAGCTCGGCTAGTTGCCAAGGGGTATGTGCAAGAGCAAGGTGTGGATTTCGACGAAGTGTTTGCTCCCGTTGCAAGGATGGAATCGGTGAGATTACTTATCGCTCTCGCAGCTCAAGAATCTTGGAAATTGCATCACATGGATGTGAAATCCGCGTTTTTGAATGGGGAGTTAGAAGAAGAAGTTTATGTGAAGCAACCACCGGGATACATCAAAGAGGGAGAAGAACACAAGGTTTTGAAGCTACACAAGGCGTTGTACGGGCTACGGCAAGCCCCTCGGGCGTGGAACATCAAGCTTGATCGTACATTGATCTCTCTCGGATTCGAGAAGAGCCCACTGGAGCATGCGATGTATAAGCGAGGTAAAGGAAGGGATCATCTACTAGTTGGCATCTATGTTGATGATCTATTGATAACTGGAGCGGATGAGAAGGAGATTGCAAAGTTCAAGCTACAGATGAAGGAGTTATTCAAGATGAGTGATCTAGGCTTGTTGAGCTACTACCTTGGGATCGAGGTACATCAAAAGCTGGGTGAGATCACGCTATGCCAAGAGGCATATGCAAAGAAGATACTCGAGAAGTGTGGCATGGAAGAATGCAATCCAACTCATGTTCCGATGGAACCTCGTCTTAAACTGAGCAAAAGGAGTGAAGCACCTGCGGTTGATGCGACGGCGTATAGGAGTGTGGTCGGAAGTTTGAGGTATCTCATTAACACAAGACCCGACTTGGCCTATTCTGTTGGCTATGTGAGTCGCTTCATGGAAGCACCCACAATGGAGCATTGGACAGCCGTGAAGCATATACTCAGGTATATCAAAGGGACAACAAACTTTGGTATTGTCTACTTGAAAGAGAAGGAGGAGGTGAAGCTACTTGGCTACCGAAGGAGGAGGACAAGCAACCAGGGGACACGAGATTTACCCAGGTTTAGGCCCTCGGAGGGAAAACCCTACTCCTGCTTGTCTGCTCTTTGATTACGGCGGAACCGAAGGTTACAGGGTGCGCAGATTCGATCTGGCGTGGCTGCGTGTGCGAAAGTATGAGTCGAGTTAGATCTGAAGATCTATTGTGGTCTAGTCTATCGGGGGGTGGAGAGATTAGGTCGTGTGTGTAGTCGTGCCCTCCTCGTTGGACCCTCCTAGCCTTTATATATGGGGAAGCTAGGTCTCGGGTGCCAATACGAGTAGGTTACAAGTTGTATTCAAACTCTAGTCTTGAGGTATCCTTGTCTTGTGCGCTTTGGAGTCCGTGTCCATATGTGCTTCGTGCAGCCGAAACGTCTTGGGTGTCCTGGACCCTGGCAGGTCGTCGAGTGGGCCTTCCATCGGGCTGGACCAAGTATGCTAACATCGGGTACCCGTAGGGCATATCCATGTCAGTAGCCCCCAAGTGTCCATCCGAAACATAGATTCGGGTGGAGACTTAGTTGTCTTGAACCTTGTATTTGGATGTCGGAGTCGAAAGTTGTGTCGAGTGCGAAGCACTTCACCCGGAAGTTCATCGGGTCAGCTGAATTTGTTCGGCTGTTGTAAAGGAATCGACATCATGGACGTAGTCAACACAATGGACTATAGGGTGCGCGACCAGCGCTCCCTATGGGAGTAGCCCCCGAGTGTCTGTTCGAGTCGTAGACTCGAGGAGAGACTTTAATTCAGCTGTTGTTTGCTTCAGGTTCGTAGGACACAATTTTTTTTCGGATGCTTGAATCAATCCTCCCTATGGGAGTAGCCCCCGAGTCCGTAGTGGAGTCGTAGACTCGGCGTAGGACTCGAAGATCTTGTGTGTGCGCGACCATCGCTCTAGTTTGGAGTAGCCTCCGAGTGTCTGGCGGAGTCGTAGACTCGGGCAGAGACTCGAGTCTTGTATCTTGTAGACGCAGTGGACAATCTCGCGGGCGTACCGCTGACCCGGAAGTACATCGGGTGCGCGACCAGCGCTCCTGATAGGAGTAGCCCCCGAGTGTCTAGTCGAGTCGCAGACTCGAGTGGAGACTCATGCGAGGACAAATCACTGACCCGGAAGTGCATCGAGTCAGCGTCTCATGCATAAGGAGCCAAGAATCGATGATGCAGTCGGAGTTGACGTGGCGGAGTCGTGCGACGTTTAGCCGGAAGGACTCGATGTTGCGGATGAAGTCAACACCGTTGCTTCTGTCGGGTGAGCGACCAATGTCGTGTCTTCGTAGCATCAAGCGATGCAACCATCCAAGGAGGGACTCGACTCGGGTCTTGATTGTATGGCGTAGCCAGCTCTTTTGTCGACTCCTGTTGGAGGACCTAATAGAATAGCTCGACGCGGTCGATGTCCTTGTAAGCTGCAGAAAACATAAAGAATTGTGAAGTACTTGTATCTTGTAAAGAATATTTGCCTGTCGGCTTGTACAGTAAGATTCTGGTGCCGATCGAGTCGACACTTTTGCACTGTATGCTAGGCCTTTTCGTTAGCCTGATTACCCTTAATCTCAGTACCTTGCCGAGGCACTCGGAGTTCAAGGATTCGACGATCAGGCAGAATCAGCTACTCGGGCTATCGCGTTCGAGGTGCTCGAGTGCGTGGAGCCGATGGCACATTAGGTTACTCGAAGAGGGCGCAGCCCCCGAGTGTTTCGAGTGCGAGTTAAAAAAGGAAATCAGCTCTGAGTAGAGGGAAACTTAGCTTTATTGGTAGTTGTCGTGGACGGAGTCGACGCGGTAGCGGGTCACACAGTGGACGTAGTCGACGCGGCGGACCACGGTCATAGCAGCGACGGGTTCCTGGGGTCGATGGCGGCAGCGAATTCCACTTCCCACAGACGGCGCCAATTGACGGGGTTTAATCTCGTCAATGCCCATTGTTATGGACTTGGGTTTTGGAGAAGATGGGGATGCTGGAGATCGTGGCACGGTTAACAGACAAGCAACCAGGGGACACGAGATTTACCCAGGTTCAGGCCCCCGGAGGGAAAACCCTACTCCTGCTTGTCTGCTCTTTGATTACGGCGGAACCGAAGGTTACAGGGTGCGCAGATTCGATCTGGCGTGGATGCGTGTGCGAAAGTATGAGTCGAGTTAGATCTGAAGATCTATTGTGGTCTAGTCTATCGGGGGTGGAGAGATTAGGTCGTGTGTGTAGTCGTGCCCTCCTCGTTGGACCCTCCTAGCCTTTATATATGGGGAGGCTAGGTCTCGGGTGCCAATACGAGTAGGTTACAAGTTGTATTCAAACTCTAGTCTTGAGGTATCCTTGTCTTGTGCGCTTTGGAGTCCGTGTCCATATGTGCTTCGTGCAGCCGAAACGTCTTGGGCGTCCTGGACCCTGGCAGGTCGTCGAGTGGGCCTTCCATCGGGCTGGACCAAGTATGCTAACATCGGGTACCCGTAGGGCATATCCATGTCATCGTGCTTAGGGGGGTGATTGTTAGGAATAATAATCCCGATAGGACAAGGAACGGTGTCGTGTGCGTGTGTGTGTTCCGAGTAGGACTAGTAGTCCAACACCTATTCGTATTGACGCCGCGTCGTCTTGCCGGGTATATATACACCCATGTAGTAGCCGTCTAAGACAACCGTGAGATTCAATACAAACAACAGGACCGAGAGGGCCCTGTAGCCATCAACATTGTTTTTCCCGTACGTACTCGTGTGAGTTGAGAGAGCTAGTTCTTTTGATCAGGCTAGATAGCTAGCTTGCTGATCGTTGTTAGCTGGTTCTTATACGTGCGTGCAACTCGCCGGAATACTTCGTCGTCGTCACGCCGGACTGCACTCGGCGTTTGGGGCTGGGCCAACAGAGGGGTCATGGCAGTTGTGTTTGAAGAAGAACGGATTAGTTCTAAAGGTTCCATCTCGCATGCTTAGGTTGACTCGAGAGGCAATGAAGTTTCCAGAGAGTATTCACTACAGGAAACGCCTGGTATGCCGAGGGCTTATTGCCGTCGGCGTAGCTAGGAAAACCCTCGGCGTAAGCTACGCCGACGGCTGCCGTCGGCGTACCGTCCTCGGCGGACCTCTCCCTCGGTGGAGCAGGCGCGGCCGTCGGCGTAGGACAAGACCGTCGGCGTAGGTCAACGCCGACGGCCTGACGGCGCCCGTCGGCGTAGAGGCTGTCGGCGAACGTCGGCAGCGCCGTCACACGGCCAATTAACGGCGCGTCGGCTACGCCGACGGCTTCCCCCTCGGCGTACTCTCGCCACGTGGAGGCAGGCGGGCGGCCTGACGCAGCCGCTACGCCGACGGCCTCCCCCTCGGCGTACGCTCGCCATGTGGAGGCAGCGGAGCGGCCTGGCGCAGCGCCTACGCCGACGGCCTCCCCCTCGGCGTACATATGCCACGTGGAGGCAGCGGAGCGGCCTGGCAGCAGCTGGCTGGCCCTATGCCGACGGCCTTGCCGTCAGCGTAGCCGTGACCATTTGGTCACGCGTACCTTATACGCCGAGGGAAAGGCCGTCGGCGTAGGACCAGCCCCAGTTTTTTTTCTGCAATGCAATGCTCACCTTTATTTCAGCACATGCTCATATCAAACCCTCACAGCTCATAGCAATGCTCACCTTTATTTCACACATGCTCATATCAAACATTGCTCATATCAAACATTGCTCATATCACACATTGTTCATATCACACATGCTCATATTAAACATTGTTCATATCACACATAGTCATATCACACATTGTTTATACATCATCCATACATCGTTCATACATCATCACACATGCCTACAACTCTGGAGGAGAGGGGGTGTACCCGAGATCTCCCCTGGTGAAAAGTGGCGACCTCTGCCGAGGGTTGCGTCCAGTAGAAGCAGCAGAAGAGCCACCTGGCGAGGGAGTAGAAGTGTGAAGCTCGGGAGAACCACCTGCAGAATGGCCAGGAGATGGACCATCGTCATGAAGCGGTGTGATCTGACGCCCATCCAGCGAGGCATGGCCAAAGTGCCGGTTCCCAGAAGCTCCCGTTCCCTACATGTTGCCTACATGTTAGCAACTTGCGAGGCAAAGTAAAGCGATAACCAGTGGGTTAGCAAAGAACTTACCGGTGTCGATGCGTAGTAGGTCCTAGCGAAGCTTTCCTTCGATTGCAAAAATGGCGCCGGACCTGGCATGGGAGGCACGGGCCCCAAATCTCTATTCTGGCCAGTTTGAATATTCACCATCATGTCCTGCAAGATAGTTTAGAAGTCAGGCCGTAGTACAACAAACGGGGGGAAGTGGGACTTGTATCTTTTGCAAAAATAAAGGTTCGGACTTACATTTACGTATTGCATGTAGATCGCAAGCGCCTCCTGATGCTGCCGAAAGGCCACCTGATATTCCTCATAAACGGTATCGTAGGCCGCGTCTAACTCAGGCTACAATTTCAAATACAAGGAATCTCGTCAGTGGTTAGCCATGCAGGAACAAAAGTCATAAAGATGATGAGAACGAGAAAAACTTACATCCTCGACGGAGCGACGAGGCTGGCCACGAGGCGGGATAGGGGGGCCGTCAGCGGGGTAGGTAGCCTTGAGACGGCTGAAGCTCGTGCTGAGGGTAGGCTTGACCTTCTTATTCAGAATCTTGAGGCGTCCATGCTGCAATCCGTGCCCCGACAGGACCAACGACTCCTCGTCGATCTCCGCGTGAATGGGGTCATCCACATGGGGGTGACGAGCCTTCACCATCGTGCTGTAGTTCCCCAAGTCGTTCTGGGCAGTGCCGAAGTACACGGGCAACGAGGGTTGAGGCTCCGAGTAATTGGGCTTCTTTTGCCGCATCATCTCATAGACGGCGACGTCATGAATCACCTCCCCGGGTTGTGCCTCGGCCACCTGAAACGCGAAAAGAAATATTATGCATATGAAGTACAAACATGATGAGAAATACACGCAGGTCGTTCCATGTATATACGTACCATCTTCCCCTTGAAGCGGTCAAAGTTGTGGTTTCCCACGCAGTCGTTCCACCATCGCCTCGGTTACCCGTGTTCCGCCTCGACAAGGCTGCAAACTCCTCGTCTTCTCTGAGCCACCTCGTCCTAACCAGCTCCTCCCATGCGAGTCGATGCGGCTCGGCCCAATCGGGGATAACCTGAAAATGCAATACTCAACTCCAGACAATGCAATGGCAACTTAGAAGCAATGTAGAATATCATTGACATTTTACTCACCGACATGTACTCTTCTAACGTCATCAAGTACTCAGGATTAGGGTTCCTACCGACAATGTCTTCCTTCTTGACCCTCACGCCCCTGTCAGCCCAGAAGTGGCTAGCGGCCGTGACCTTCTGGTTGTACCACACCTGGGGGGTCAACTTCACACAAGCCCCAAGCAAAGTCCTCTGCGCCTTCTCCTGGTCCTCCTCGGCCACACGGTAAAAGCACTTCAATCATGCATAAGAGTCATGAGTTAGCACGGTGGGGTCATCAAGTATGAACATAACTCGAGAAATATGCCTTACCCAAAACTTGGTGATGACAACATCAGCAGCTGTCGTAAAGCCCGGGACACGGGTAGTCTGGTAGTCTGCCCAAGTAGTAGCTAGCTTCCTGTCACCCTCGTGGGTAATGTGATAGCCTGGCCAGAACTTCCTAATCAGAGCTCCAACAAGGCTGTTAGGAAGGCGAGGCTTGGTCCTCGGAGGAAATGTCCAATTGCTGCACAATAATAAACATTAGTACACAATAATTATTTATGACCAACATGAAATAAAATGTTTTAAATTGCCAAATTAGTACACTTACTCAAGGCCATCTGGAATAATAAGGGCTTTTGCCTCCTGAGTCCTAGGCTCAAACTTCTTGTTAGGGACTCCAGATTCCCCACGATTCCGCAATTTCTTCGGCCCCACCAACTCACGGCTAGTGTCCGCCTCCGTATCGGTCCCCGCCTCCCTCTCAGTCCTCGCCTCCCTCTTAGACTCTGCCTCCCTCTCAGACTCTGCCTCCCTCTCGGACTCTGCCTCCCTCTCGGCCCTGAAAGGCTGCTCTGTCAGGAACAACTCAGGAGCCACGTCGCCAGAAGCAGAGGGTGATGGGTCAAAGTCCACGCCTCCTCCCGTGGCACCTCGTCCTCGTCCTCCTCGACCTCGGCCTCGACCCCGTCCTCCGCCAGCAGGAGCAAGATCGGGGTAACGCGGATTGGGATTTGGCTGTCTCCCACTCCGTGTAGCTCTTTTCTTGCGCTGCTTCAGCGCATTAAGCAAGGACGAACTGGTTGCCTTGCCGCTGCTCATATTGTTCAATCACCTGCATTAAGTAAGAGAAAACAGTTAAGCACAAAGACATAATAAAATGTATACACAAAGAATAAAGGCATAATGCAATTAAGAAAACAGTTAAGCACAAAGACAAAATAAAATGCATTAAAAAATAAATACTCACTATCATTTTCATTCTCATTCTCATTCTCATTCTCACTATCACTATCTTTTGAGTAGAAATCTGGATTCTCATCGAAGGGTGTAGGCTCATCATCGTTGTCATTCTCGGTATGGAGCTTCTCGAGCATACTTATGTCATGTAGATTCACCACTGACTCACCCCGAGTTTCTACATCATTCCCAAGGTCCTCAAGATCAACCGGTTCTAAATCAAAGTGTCCGAAGTCCTCTTGCTCTTGATAGAAAATTCCCTCGTACGTTACAAGGTTAATGTTGTTGTAATCGTCCTCAGAGGGAATCGGTAGGTTACCATGTGGCGATACCTGGAACACGACTTCCCAGCCCTGGAGTTCCGCTTTCTGGCATGGGTAGGGCAAATAATAAACTTGGTTGGCTTGGTGAGCAACAACAAAGACGTCGGCTCCGCTATAGGTGGTTGAAGGCCTAACTTCAACTAACCCAATGGAAGGGGTACTTCTCAGTCCACCCCTTGGGTCAAACCAGTGGCAGTTGAACACAACAAGATTGAGTTCGACATTCGTACGATTGAAGGTCAGCTCGTATACATTCTCTAACCTTCCGTAGTAATCAAGGGAATCGGCTCCTTTGGTGAACACCCCAGTATTTACCGTTTTTGCATTCGGTCGCCCTTTCTGGTGCGTCTCTGTATGGAAGCGAAACCCATTCACATCATACTTCTCATACTTCATGACGACACTGTTACAACTTTGGGAAACACATTTCAGCTCATCTGACATCTCAACGTTGGGATCAGCTCCCTATAGGTACAAGAGGAATTTGTTGCGTTCAGTAGTTACGTGGAATAAGAGCGACAAGTCACATATTGCAACGTAAGAGGGACAGGTTAGAAATTACTTTTTCCATAAACCAGGACACAAAGTTTTTTTATTTCCGGGAGCACCCTCTTTCAGTAGAGTGTCCAACTCCATGGGAGAGGGATCCGTCGGTCTCGGCCACTGTTCATCCGTGAAATCGCTAAGAAGGAGAAAATAAGCATTAGACGGAGACCGAGTTACTAGCTGCATAGAGAAATAGGGTGTTCACCATTTTACCTAATGAAATCGACCACTTCCTTCATGTTCATAAGCACATAGAGCATTATGCAATCCTTCTCTTCCTTCGGCAACCTATATTTTAGTCCTTTACCGGCCTTGCCACCGGGAAATTGGAATAGTTCGATATTGGGGTCATTCTTGGGCAGGTCGACATTGTAACGAGAGACCGGGTTATGCATAGTGGGAACATCATCGAGCCAGTAGGTTGTCGCGGCGTCTGCCATCTCCCGAAGGCATGTTGCTTCAGCTATGCATGCTTCAATCTTGGCTTTGTTTCCAGTTATCTTTCGAATATACTTAAACTCTCTCTCAATACAAAATTGCCAACGAAATTGCACCGCCCCCCCCCCCAAGCGTGCCTCGTTCGCGAGGTGCACAATGAGATGTGCCATTTGAGTAAAGAAGCCTGGCGGAAAGATCATCTCCAAATTGCATAGCAACTCCAGCACCTGAACTTGCAGCTTCTCAATCACCAGAGGACATATCTGCTTAGCACAGAGGGTGCGGAAGAAATGGCTCAACTCCGCAAGCACTCGCCATACTTTTTCGGGGAGATACCCTCGAACCATCACCGGCATCAGTCGCTCAATCCATATATGATAGTCATGACTCTTGAGCCCGTTGACTTGTCCCGTCAAAAGATTGACTCCCTTACTTATATTCGAACAATAACCGTCAGGGAACATCACGACGTATTTGAGCCACCTAAATGACTCCTTCTTTTGGACATTATCAAGGCAGTAGTAGGCATGCGGCTTGAACCAATTCTTTCGACGGACAGTAGGAGGCTGCATGTGTAATCTCTTCCTATCACAAAGCTTCTCAACATCGACTCTAGCCTTGACATTATCCTTTGACTTCCCAGGAATGTTCAGGACTGTGTGAAAAAGGGACTCCCGACATTCTTTTCGGTGTGCATCACATCGATGTTATGGGGAAGTTCGAGGTCCTTGTAATACACGAGATTCGTTAAGGCTGCCACGTGAGTCCAATTATGCGTTACACCATATCCCGCAAATTGATGGCCAGTTCCCGGCGCCGCGGGCACGAGAGCATGTATCTCGGCATCAATAGCTGCACCCTCGAACTTTGGTACCTCTTTTACTTCATGCACAACTTTGCCCTTCTTGAAGTTCTTTCTATCTTCTCTGAACGAATGATTTCTTTTGAGGTACTGTCGATTCGTGTCAAACGCAACATATTTGCGACCCGACTTTAGCCAAAGGAACTCAAGTCGGTGCCTGCACACTGGGCATGGCCACTTACCAGCTGTACACCATCCGCATGTTAGGGCATACCCGGGCATGTCATGCATAGTATATTGTAACCAAACTTTCATCAAAAAGTTTCTCTTTGATGCTCGGTCGTATGTCAACGTCCCGTGTATCCAAGAGTGGTTCAAATCATCCACAATCGGCTGCATGTAGACACTCAAGTTCTTCCCTGGATACTCAGGTCCTGGAATTATCAGCGACAAAAACATGGTCTTCCGTTGCATTAATACTCCGGGAGGGAGATTGAGCGGAATAACATACACCGGCCAGCAGCTGTACGAGGCCGTCGACATACCATATGGGTTGAAGCCATCTATTGCTATCGCAATTCTAACATTCCGAGCCTCTTCTGCCCACCGGGGGTATTTGTCATCGAAGTTCTTCCATGCCTTACCATCATATGGATGTCCCATCTTCTTCCGTCCGTGCCCGTCCTCGTATCTTTTCCCCTTCTTGTGCCACGTCATCTGTTTGGCAGTCTCCTCGCTCAAGTAAAGCCGCTGGATTCTTTTTATGAATGGGAGATACTGAAGTATCTTCTTAGCGACCTTCGACTGCCTCACCTGACCATCCTTCCCCTTTATCTCTTCATATCTAGAGGCCTTACAAATGGAGCAGTACTTGTCACCCTCAAACTGTTTCCAAAACAAAAGGCAGCCTTTTGGACAACAATCTATCTTTTCATAATCCATGTTGAGCTCCTTCATTAGTTTCTTCGTTTCGTGAAAGGTTTTAGGCAGACAATGCCCTTCGGGCAACATGTTACCACATGTTCTCAGATTAGCTTCAAAGTGAGAACGGGTGGCGGAGTACTGGCACTTGTCGGCTAGACACTGAGAGATGGCATCGAGCTGAGAAATCTTTGCACCCTCGTATAGAGGCCTCTTAGCCGCGGCCATCATATCAAGGAAGGCCTTCGCGGTTGGCTCTGGTTCCTCCGGTTCTAGGGGTTCCTCCGGTTCTGGTGATTCCTCCCGTGGAGGTGGCGAATTCGGCTGGTCGGCATCGATAAGATCATCTAGCATGTTTCTAATCCCATCGTGCTCATTGCCATTGAGCCGCTGACGCATCACCTCACCTCTGTCACGTTCGTACCGAGCAAAGTCGACTTGCGTGACATAGTTAGACATGTACCCATATTGTAGAAGGTGTTCGTACATGTCATCCTTTCCCTGACGATGACGCTTAGTGCAATGAGCGCAGGGACAAAGTGCCCGAACCATTTCCTTCGAACCACGCACTAACTCATTCACTAACAAATGAGTGTTCCGTACCCAATCGTCTGTTTTATTAGTCGCACTAATACGGCCACTGTACATCCACCCATTATCAGCCATCCTCTTCTGCTTTGTTGGGAGACAAACAACAAATATAACATTTTATATCAAACAGGAGATTAAATGCTTCATATTTTTACGCATTCATCAACCTACATGTCCAATAGGAAAAGAGGGTCCTAACCAGCCGCCGGATCCGTAGATTGGGTAAGTTCTCCCTGGTTCTACCCCGATCCAAGCAGAATTTCGGCAGCACCTCCCCGTTGCTCTCCCGATACACGTCTCGACAAAAAGCCAAGAGTATGTGCATCCGGAGAACAACGAGGAGACGCCACCGAAATCCTGTCTCGAATCGAGGTAGAGCCAGGGAGAACCAAACCCAACTACGAATCCGCCGACTGCCCGATAAAAGCCATAAGCGTTACAGTCCAAAATATGCGAGACCACTAATGCATATTAAGTCGCGTAACGCTTACGGTCGGGATGACGCCTAGGTGACGCGACATACTTGGTGATCTAGACATGAAAATAAACCTAGGTACAAGAGAGGCGAACGGATTCTCACCCTCGAAGCGTGATCAAATCGTCGAAGATGATCCGGGACCCCGCCGTCGAAACACTCCCCCGCTCACCCTCCGGTAACTGCAAAAAACATGAGAAGATGGTTAAATATGCAACATCTATTTAGCAATTTCTAATTCTAATTCTAATTCTATTTCTACTACTATTTCTAGCATTTCTAATTCTACTCCTATTTCTAGCAATTCTAGTTCCATTCCTATTTCTACTCACATACTACAAACTACTTCTATTTAGGGGTTTCATTCTACTCCTACTTCTTATCCTACATACTACAACTACTCCTACTCCTATTTATCATCACATAAAAAACTACAAAGTAAAAATAAAAAAAATCAGGCTTCTACACTCACCTCCACTAGCTCGGGGTGGAGGAGCTAGGGACGGGCGGGGCCGGGGTCGGGGGAGGAGCAGCTGGTGGCGGTGGGGTCGGTGCAGAGGTGCGCTGGCTAGAGCTAGCGGCAGGGGCAGGGGCGGGCAGGGACGAGCCGACGCGGTGCTAGGGAAGGGGGTGCTGGGGCAGGGACAGCCGACGCGGTGCGGGGAGGAGGGGGTGCTGGGGCAGGGACGGGCCGACGCGGTGCGGGGAGGAGGGGGCGGCGTGGTGCTGGGGCAGGAGGCGGCGACGCGGTGCTGGGGAAGGAGGGGCGGCATGGTACTGGGGAGGAGGGGGCGGCGTGGTGCTAGGGGAGGAGGCGCTAGGGGAGTGGGAGGCAGCGGCGTGGTGCTGGGGGAAGGGCGACATGGTGTTGGGGGAGGAGGCGGCGGCGCGGTGCTGGTAACGGCGGGTCGGGGGTGGGAAGGGGGTTGGGAGGCGGGGGTGGGGATAGAGGCTGGGAATAGAGTGGCCCGGGGTGGGCCGCGGGTCAAAAAATCGGATGAGGCTACGCCGACGGCCAGGCATACGCCGAGGGCAGCCGTCGGCGTAGGTAGGGCGGTTTTTTTATTTTTTGTCTATTATTTTGTGTCTCTTATTTTGTGTCTATTATTATAGAAGAAACTATAATATTATCGGATGAGGCTACGCCGCCGTCATATATTATTTTGTGTCTATTATTATAGAAGAAACTATAATATATTATTACTATATATACTTTTTTAATTTCGTCTTGTGCTCGTTTTCCAAGCAAACCCTAGACAAGTCGAAAAACTTCGCTTCTAGGTTTCAAGCAAACTTGCGAGGGGGGACACATGCAAGCACCTATGCCAACCTCTCACCACACTCACACACATATGCTAGGGACACATGCAAGTTTTCATCTGATTCCGATGTTCTCGTGGCTTCCTCCGGTGAAACCCTGATCTGGCACACTCGGATCGTCTACCCCCCTAGACGTTCCTCTGACAGGGGTAGCCCGGCGTAGATCTCTCTTGTTTTGTGTTTGTTTAGGTCATAGGGTGATGTAAAACCATGTTGGTTCACAAGTTGGGGCACTATCCTACCCGGTTTCACCTAAACGGGGAGATTCCCCCCTTATAGGGGTACGGAACCTTCGCCTCTAGGTTAGAGCGCATGCATGCGAGGGGGGACACATGCAAGAACCTATACCAACCTCTCACCACACTCACACACATATGCTAGGGACACATGCAAATTCTCGTCTGATTCCGATGTTCTCGTGATCTTCCTCCGGCGAAACCCTGATCTCTATGCACACTCGGATCGTCTACCCCCCTAGACGTTCCTCTAACAGGGGTAGCCCGGCGTAGCTGTCTCTTGTTTTGTGTTTGTTTAGGTCATAGGGTGATGTAAAACCATGTTGATTCACAAGTTGGGGCACTATCGTACCCGGTTTCACCTAAACGGGGAGATTCCCCCTTATACGGGTACGGAACCTTCGCCTCTAGGTTAGAGCACATGCATGCAAGGGGGGACACATGCAAGCACCTATACCAACCTCTCACCACACTCACACACATATGCTAGGGACACATGCAAGTTCTCGTCTGATTCCGATGTTCTCGTGGTCTTCCTCCGGCGAAACCCTGATCTCTATGCACACTCGAATCGTCTACCCCCCTAGACGTTCCTCTGACAGGGGTAGTCCGGCATAGCTCTCTCTTGTTTTGTGTTTGTTTAGGTCATAGGGTGATGTAAAACCATGTTGGTTCACAAGTTGGGGCACTATCCTACCTAGTTTCACCTAAACGGGGAGATTCCCCCCTTATACGGGTACGGAACCTTCGCATCTAGGTTAGAGCGCATGCATGCGAGGGGGGACACATGCAAGCACCTATACCAACCTCTCACCACACTCACACACATATTCTAGGGACACATGCAAGTTCTCGTCTGATTCCGATGTTCTCGTGGTCTTCCTCCGGCGAAACCCTGATCTCTGTGCACACTCGGATCGTCTACCCCCCTAGACGTTCCTCTGACAGGGGTAGGCCGGCGTAGCTCTCTCTTGTTTTGTGTTTGTTTAGGTCATAGGGTGATGTAAAACCATGTTGGTTCACAAGTTGGGGCACTATCCTACCCGGTTTCACCTAAACGGGGAGATTCCCCCCTTATACGGGTACGGAACCTTCGCCTCTAGGTTAGAGCGCATGCATGCGACGGGGGACACATGCAAGCACCTATACCAACCTCTCACCACACTCACACACATATGCTAGGGACACATGCAAGTTCTCGTCTGATTCCGATGTTCTCGTGGTCTTCCTACGGCGAAACCCTGATCTCTGTGCACACTCGATCGTCTACCCCCCTAGACGTTCCTCTGACAGGGGTAGGCCGGCCTATCTCTCTCTTGTTTTGTGTTTGTTTAGGTCATAGGGTGATGTAAAACCATGTTGGTTCACAAGTTGGGGCACTATCCTACCCGGTTTCACCTAAACGGGGAGATTCCCCCCTTATACGGGTACGGAACCTTCGCCTCTAGGTTAGAGCGCATGCATGCGAGGGGGGACACATGCAAGCACCTATACCAACCTCTCACCACACTCACGCACATATGCTAGGGACACATGCAAGTTCTCGTCTGATTCCGATGTTCTCGTGGTCTTCCTCCGGCGAAACCCTGATCTCTGTGCACACTCGGATCGTCTACCCCCTAGACGTTCCTCTGACAGGGGTAGCCCGGTGTAGCTCTCTCTTGTTTTGTGTTTGTTTAGGTCATAGGGTGATGTAAAACCATGTTGGTTCACAAGTTGGGGCACTATCCTACCCGGTTTCACCTAAACGGGGAGATTCCCCCTTATACGGGTGCGGAACCTTCGCCTCTAGGTTAGAGCGCATGCATGCGAGGGGGACACATGCAAGCACCTATACCAACCTCTCACCACACTCACACACATATGCTAGGGACACATGCAAGTTCTCGTCTGATTCCGATGTTCTCGTGGTCTTCCTCCGGCGAAACCCTGATCTCTGTGCACACTCAGATGGTCTACCCCCCTAGACGTTCCTCTGACAGGGGTAGCCCGGCGTAGCTCTCTCTTGTTTTGTGTTTGTTTAGGTCATAGGGTGATGTAAAACCATGTTGGTTCACAAGTTGGGGCACTATCCTACCCGGTTTCACCTGAACGGGGAGATTCCCCCTTTATACGGGTACGAAACCTTCGCCTCTAGGTTAGAGCGCATGCATGCGAGGGGGGACAAATGCAAGCACCTATACCAACCTCTCACCACACTCACACACATATGATAGGGACACATGCAAGTTCTCGTCTGATTCCGATGTTCTCGTGGTCTTCCTCCGGCGAAACCCTGATCTCTGTGCACACTCGGATCGTCTACCCCCCTAGACGTTCCTCTGACAGGGGTAGTCCGGCGTATCTCTCTCTTGTTTTGTGTTTGTTTAGGTCATAGGGTGATGTAAAACCATGTTGGTTCACAAGTTGGGGCACTATCCTACCCGGTTTCACCTAAACGGGGAGATTCCCCCCTTATACGGGTACGGAACCTTCGCCTCTAGGTTAGAGCGCATGCATGCGAGGGGGACACATGCAAGCACCTATACCAACCTCTCACCACACTCACACACATATGCTAGGGACACATGCAAGTTCTCGTCTGATTCCGATGTTCTCGTGGTCTTCCTCCGGCGAAACCCTGATCTCTGTGCACACTCGGATCGTCTACCCCCCTAGACGTTCCTCTGACAGGGGTAGCCCGTTTGTAGCTCTCTCTTGTTTTGTGTTTGTTTAGGTCATAGGGTGATGTAAAACCATGTTGGTTCACAAGTTGGGGCACTATCCTACCCGGTTTCACCTAAACGGGGAGATTCCCCCCTTATACGGGTACGGAACCTTCGCCTCTAGGTTAGAGCGCATGCATGCGAGGGGGACACATGCAAGCACCTATACCAACCTCTCATCACACTCACACACATATTCTAGGGACACATGCAAGTTCTCGTCTGATTCCGATGTTCTCGTGGTCTTCCTCCGGCGAAACCCTGATCTCTGTGCACACTCGGATCGTCTACCCCCCTAGACGTTCCTCTGACAGGGGTAGCCCGGCGTAGCTCTCTCTTATTTTGTGTTTGTTTAGGTCATAGGGTGATGTAAAACCATGTTGGTTCACAAGTTGGGGCACTATCCTACCCGGTTTCACCTAAACGGGGAGATTCCCCCCTTATACGGGTACGGAACCTTCGTCTCTAGGTTAGAGCGCATGCATGCGAGGGGGACACATGCAAGCACCTATACCAACCTCTCACCACACTCACACACATATTCTAGGGACACATGCAAGTTCTCGTCTGATTCCGATGTTCTCGTGGTCTTCCTCCGGCGAAACCCTGATCTCTGTGCACACTCGGATCGTCTACCCCCCTAGACGTTCCTCTGACAGGGGTAGGCCGGCGTAGCTCTCTCTTGTTTTGTGTTTGTTTAGGTCATAGGGTGATGTAAAACCATGTTGGTTCACAAGTTGGGGCACTATCCTACCCGGTTTCACCTAAACGGGGAGATTCCCCCCTTATACGGGTACGGAACCTTCGCCTCTAGGTTAGAGCGCATGCATGCGACGGGGGACACATGCAAGCACCTATACCAACCTCTCACCACACTCACACACATATGCTAGGGACACATGCAAGTTCTCGTCTGATTCCGATGTTCTCGTGGTCTTCCTACGGCGAAACCCTGATCTCTGTGCACACTCGATCGTCTACCCCCCTAGACGTTCCTCTGACAGGGGTAGGCCGGCGTATCTCTCTCTTGTTTTGTGTTTGTTTAGGTCATAGGGTGATGTAAAACCATGTTGGTTCACAAGTTGGGGCACTATCCTACCCGGTTTCACCTAAACGGGGAGATTCCCCCTTATACGGGTACGGAACCTTCGCCTCTAGGTTAGAGCGCATGCATGCGAGGGGGACACATGCAAGCACCTATACCAACCTCTCACCACACTCACACACATATGCTAGGGACACATGCAAGTTCTCGTCTGATTCCGATGTTCTCGTGGTCTTCCTCCGGCGAAACCCTGATCTCTGTGCACACTCGGATCGTCTACCCCCCTAGACGTTCCTCTGACAGGGGTAGCCCGTTTGTAGCTCTCTCTTGTTTTGTGTTTGTTTAGGTCATAGGGTGATGTAAAACCATGTTGGTTCACAAGTTGGGGCACTATCCTACCCGGTTTCACCTAAACGGGGAGATTCCCCCCTTATACGGGTACGGAACCTTCGCCTCTAGGTTAGAGCGCATGCATGCGAGGGGGACACATGCAAGCACCTATACCAACCTCTCATCACACTCACACACATATTCTAGGGACACATGCAAGTTCTCGTCTGATTCCGATGTTCTCGTGGTCTTCCTCCGGCGAAACCCTGATCTCTGTGCACACTCGGATCGTCTACCCCCCTAGACGTTCCTCTGACAGGGGTAGCCCGGCGTAGCTCTCTCTTATTTTGTGTTTGTTTAGGTCATAGGGTGATGTAAAACCATGTTGGTTCACAAGTTGGGGCACTATCCTACCCGGTTTCACCTAAACGGGGAGATTCCCCCCTTATACGGGTACGGAACCTTCGCCTCTAGGTTAGAGCGCATGCATGCGAGGGGGACACATGCAAGCACCTATACCAACCTCTCACCACACTCACACACATATTCGAGGGACACATGCAAGTTCTCGTCTGATTCCGATGTTCTCGTGGTCTTCCTCCGGCGAAACCCTGATCTCTGTGCACACTCGGATCGTCTACCCCCCTAGACGTTCCTCTGACAGGGGTAGGCCGGCGTAGCTCTCTCTTGTTTTGTGTTTGTTTAGGTCATAGGGTGATGTAAAACCATGTTGGTTCACAAGTTGGGGCACTATCCTACCCGGTTTCACCTAAACGGGGAGATTCCCCCCTTATACGGGTACGGAACCTTCGCCTCTAGGTTAGAGCGCATGCATGCGACGGGGGACACATGCAAGCACCTATACCAACCTCTCACCACACTCACACACATATGCTAGGGACACATGCAAGTTCTCGTCTGATTCCGATGTTCTCGTGGTCTTCCTACGGCGAAACCCTGATCTCTGTGCACACTCGATCGTCTACCCCCCTAGACGTTCCTCTGACAGGGGTAGGCCGGCGTATCTCTCTCTTGTTTTGTGTTTGTTTAGGTCATAGGGTGATGTAAAACCATGTTGGTTCACAAGTTGGGGCACTATCCTACCCGGTTTCACCTAAACGGGGAGATTCCCCCCTTATACGGGTACGGAACCTTCGCCTCTAGGTTAGAGCGCATGCATGCGAGGGGGGACACATGCAAGCACCTATACCAACCTCTCACCACACTCACGCACATATGCTAGGGACACATGCAAGTTCTCGTCTGATTCCGATGTTCTCGTGGTCTTCCTCCGGCGAAACCCTGATCTCTGTGCACACTCGGATCGTCTACCCCCCTAGACGTTCCTCTGACAGGGGTAGCCCGGTGTAGCTCTCTCTTGTTTTGTGTTTGTTTAGGTCATAGGGTGATGTAAAACAATGTTGGTTCACAAGTTGGGGCACTATCCTACCCGGTTTCACCTAAACGGGGAGATTCCCCCTTATACGGGTGCGGAACCTTCGCCTCTAGGTTAGAGCGCATGCATGCGAGGGGGACACATGCAAGCACCTATACCAACCTCTCACCACACTCACACACATATGCTAGGGACACATGCAAGTTCTCGTCTGATTCCGATGTTCTCGTGGTCTTCCTCCGGCGAAACCCTGATCTCTGTGCACACTCAGATGGTCTACCCCCCTAGACGTTCCTCTGACAGGGGTAGCCCGGCGTAGCTCTCTCTTGTTTTGTGTTTGTTTAGGTCATAGGGTGATGTAAAACCATGTTGGTTCACAAGTTGGGGCACTATCCTACCCGGTTTCACCTGAACGGGGAGATTCCCCCTTTATACGGGTACGGAACCTTCGCCTCTAGGTTAGAGCGCATGCATGCGAGGGGGGACAAATGCAAGCACCTATACCAACCTCTCACCACACTCACACACATATGATAGGGACACATGCAAGTTCTCGTCTGATTCCGATGTTCTCGTGGTCTTCCTCCGGCGAAACCCTGATCTCTGTGCACACTCGGATCGTCTACCCCCCTAGACGTTCCTCTGACAGGGGTAGCCCGTTTGTAGCTCTCTCTTGTTTTGTGTTTGTTTAGGTCATAGGGTGATGTAAAACCATGTTGGTTCACAAGTTGGGGCACTATCCTACCCGGTTTCACCTAAACGGGGAGATTCCCCCCTTATACGGGTACGGAACCTTCGCCTCTAGGTTAGAGCGCATGCATGCGAGGGGGACACATGCAAGCACCTATACCAACCTCTCACCACACTCACACACATATGCTAGGGACACATGCAAGTTCTCGTCTGATTCCGATGTTCTCGTGGTCTTCCTCCGTCGAAACCCTGATCTCTGTGCACACTCGGATCGTCTACCCCCCTAGACGTTCCTCTGACAGGGGTAGCCCGGCGTAGCTCTCTCTTATTTTGTGTTTGTTTAGGTCATAGGGTGATGTAAAACCATGTTGGTTCACAAGTTGGGGCACTATCCTACCCGGTTTCACCTAAACGGGGAGATTCCCCCCTTATACGGGTACGGAACCTTCGCCTCTAGGTTAGAGCGCATGCATGCGAGGGGGACACATGCAAGCACCTATACCAACCTCTCACCACACTCACACACATATTCTAGGGACACATGCAAGTTCTCGTCTGATTCCGATGTTCTCGTGGTCTTCCTCCGGCGAAACCCTGATCTCTGTGCACACTCGGATCGTCTACCCCCCTAGACGTTCCTCTGACAGGGGTAGGCCGGCGTAGCTCTCTCTTGTTTTGTGTTTGTTTAGGTCATAGGGTGATGTAAAACCATGTTGGTTCACAAGTTGGGGCACTATCCTACCCGGTTTCACCTAAACGGGGAGATTCCCCCCTTATACGGGTACGGAACCTTCGCCTCTAGGTTAGAGCGCATGCATGCGACGGGGGACACATGCAAGCACCTATACCAACCTCTCACCACACTCACACACATATGCTAGGGACACATGCAAGTTCTCGTCTGATTCCGATGTTCTCGTGGTCTTCCTACGGCGAAACCCTGATCTCTGTGCACACTCGATCGTCTACCCCCCTAGACGTTCCTCTGACAGGGGTAGGCCGGCGTATCTCTCTCTTGTTTTGTGTTTGTTTAGGTCATAGGGTGATGTAAAACCATGTTGGTTCACAAGTTGGGGCACTATCCTACCCGGTTTCACCTAAACGGGGAGATTCCCCCCTTATACGGGTACGGAACCTTCGCCTCTAGGTTAGAGCGCATGCATGCGAGGGGGGACACATGCAAGCACCTATACCAACCTCTCACCACACTCACGCACATATGCTAGGGACACATGCAAGTTCTCGTCTGATTCCGATGTTCTCGTGGTCTTCCTCCGGCGAAACCCTGATCTCTGTGCACACTCGGATCGTCTACCCCCCTAGACGTTCCTCTGACAGGGGTAGCCCGGTGTAGCTCTCTCTTGTTTTGTGTTTGTTTAGGTCATAGGGTGATGTAAAACAATGTTGGTTCACAAGTTGGGGCACTATCCTACCCGGTTTCACCTAAACGGGGAGATTCCCCCTTATACGGGTGCGGAACCTTCGCCTCTAGGTTAGAGCGCATGCATGCGAGGGGGACACATGCAAGCACCTATACCAACCTCTCACCACACTCACACACATATGCTAGGGACACATGCAAGTTCTCGTCTGATTCCGATGTTCTCGTGGTCTTCCTCCGGCGAAACCCTGATCTCTGTGCACACTCAGATGGTCTACCCCCCTAGACGTTCCTCTGACAGGGGTAGCCCGGCGTAGCTCTCTCTTGTTTTGTGTTTGTTTAGGTCATAGGGTGATGTAAAACCATGTTGGTTCACAAGTTGGGGCACTATCCTACCCGGTTTCACCTGAACGGGGAGATTCCCCCTTTATACGGGTACGGAACCTTCGCCTCTAGGTTAGAGCGCATGCATGCGAGGGGGGACAAATGCAAGCACCTATACCAACCTCTCACCACACTCACACACATATGATAGGGACACATGCAAGTTCTCGTCTGATTCCGATGTTCTCGTGGTCTTCCTCCGGCGAAACCCTGATCTCTGTGCACACTCGGATCGTCTACCCCCCTAGACGTTCCTCTGACAGGGGTAGTCCGGCGTAGCTCTCTCTTGTTTTGTGTTTGTTTAGGTCATAGGGTGATGTAAAACCATGTTGGTTCACAAGTTGGGGCACTATCCTACCCGGTTTCACCTAAACGGGGAGATTCCCCCCTTATACGGGTACGGAACCTTCGCCTCTAGGTTAGAGCGCATGCATGCGACGGGGGACACATGCAAGCACCTATACCAACCTCTCACCACACTCACACACATATGCTAGGGACACATGCAAGTTCTCGTCTGATTCCGATGTTCTCGTGGTCTTCCTACGGCGAAACCCTGATCTCTGTGCACACTCGATCGTCTACCCCCCTAGACGTTCCTCTGACAGGGGTAGGCCGGCGTATCTCTCTCTTGTTTTGTGTTTGTTTAGGTCATAGGGTGATGTAAAACCATGTTGGTTCACAAGTTGGGGCACTATCCTACCCGGTTTCACCTAAACGGGGAGATTCCCCCCTTATACGGGTACGGAACCTTCGCCTCTAGGTTAGAGCGCATGCATGCGAGGGGGGACACATGCAAGCACCTATACCAACCTCTCACCACACTCACGCACATATGCTAGGGACACATGCAAGTTCTCGTCTGATTCCGATGTTCTCGTGGTCTTCCTCCGGCGAAACCCTGATCTCTGTGCACACTCGGATCGTCTACCCCCCTAGACGTTCCTCTGACAGGGGTAGCCCGGTGTAGCTCTCTCTTGTTTTGTGTTTGTTTAGGTCATAGGGTGATGTAAAACAATGTTGGTTCACAAGTTGGGGCACTATCCTACCCGGTTTCACCTAAACGGGGAGATTCCCCCTTATACGGGTGCGGAACCTTCGCCTCTAGGTTAGAGCGCATGCATGCGAGGGGGACACATGCAAGCACCTATACCAACCTCTCACCACACTCACACACATATGCTAGGGACACATGCAAGTTCTCGTCTGATTCCGATGTTCTCGTGGTCTTCCTCCGGCGAAACCCTGATCTCTGTGCACACTCAGATGGTCTACCCCCCTAGACGTTCCTCTGACAGGGGTAGCCCGGCGTAGCTCTCTCTTGTTTTGTGTTTGTTTAGGTCATAGGGTGATGTAAAACCATGTTGGTTCACAAGTTGGGGCACTATCCTACCCGGTTTCACCTGAACGGGGAGATTCCCCCTTTATACGGGTACGGAACCTTCGCCTCTAGGTTAGAGCGCATGCATGCGAGGGGGGACAAATGCAAGCACCTATACCAACCTCTCACCACACTCACACACATATGATAGGGACACATGCAAGTTCTCGTCTGATTCCGATGTTCTCGTGGTCTTCCTCCGGCGAAACCCTGATCTCTGTGCACACTCGGATCGTCTACCCCCCTAGACGTTCCTCTGACAGGGGTAGTCCGGCGTAGCTCTCTCTTGTTTTGTGTTTGTTTAGGTCATAGGGTGATGTAAAACCATGTTGGTTCACAAGTTGGGGCACTATCCTACCCGGTTTCACCTAAACGGGGAGATTCCCCCCTTATACGGGTACGGAACCTTCGCCTCTAGGTTAGAGCGCATGCATGCGAGGGGGACACATGCAAGCACCTATACCAACCTCTCACCACACTCACACACATATGCTAGGGACACATGCAAGTTCTCGTCTGATTCCGATGTTCTCGTGGTCTTCCTCCGTCGAAACCCTGATCTCTGTGCACACTCGGATCGTCTACCCCCCTAGACGTTCCTCTGACAGGGGTAGCCCGTTTGTAGCTCTCTCTTGTTTTGTGTTTGTTTAGGTCATAGGGTGATGTAAAACCATGTTGGTTCACAAGTTGGGGCACTATCCTACCCGGTTTCACCTAAACGGGGAGATTCCCCCTTATACGGGTACGGAACCTTTGCCTCTAGGTTAGAGCGCATGCATGCGAGGGGGACACATGCAAGCACCTATACCAACCTCTCACCACACTCACACACATATGCTAGGGACACATGCAAGTTCTCGTCTGATTCCGATGTTCTCGTGGTCTTCCTCCGGCGAAACCCTGATCTCTGTGCACACTCAGATGGTCTATCCCCCTAGACGTTCCTCTGACAGGGGTAGCCCGGCGTAGCTCTCTCTTATTTTGTGTTTGTTTAGGTCATAGGGTTATGTAAAACCATGTTGGTTCACAAGTTGGGGCACTATCCTACCCGGTTTCACCTGAACGGGGAGATTCCCCCCTTATACGGGTACGGAACCTTCGCCTCTAGGTTAGAGCGCATGCATGCGAGGGGGGACAAATGCAAGCACCTATACCAACCTCTCACCACACTCACACACATATGATAGGGACACATGCAAGTTCTCGTCTGATTCCGATGTTCTCGTGGTCTTCCTCCGGCGAAACCCTGATCTCTGTGCACACTCGGATCGTCTACCCCCCTAGACGTTCCTCTGACAGGGGTAGTCCGGCGTAGCTCTCTCTTGTTTTGTGTTTGTTTAGGTCATAGGGTGATGTAAAACCATGTTGGTTCACAAGTTGGGGCACTATCCTACCCGGTTTCACCTAAACGGGGAGATTCCCCCCTTATACGGGTACGGAACCTTCGCCTCTAGGTTAGAGCGCATGCATGCGACGGGGGACACATGCAAGCACCTATACCAACCTCTCACCACACTCACACACATATGCTAGGGACACATGCAAGTTCTCGTCTGATTCCGATGTTCTCGTGGTCTTCCTCCGGCGAAACCCTGATCTCTGTGCACACTCGGATCGTCTACCCCCCTAGACGTTCCTCTGACAGGGGTAGCCCGTTTGTAGCTCTCTCTTGTTTTGTGTTTGTTTAGGTCATAGGGTGATGTAAAACCATGTTGGTTCACAAGTTGGGGCACTATCCTACACGGTTTCACCTAAACGGGGAGATTCCCCCCTTATACGGGTACGGAACCTTCGCCTCTAGGTTAGAGCGCATGCATGCGAGGGAGACACATGCAAGCACCTATACCAACCTCTCATCACACTCACACACATATTCTAGGGACACATGCAAGTTCTCGTCTGATTCCGATGTTCTCGTGGTCTTCCTCCGGCGAAACCCTGATCTCTGTGCACACTCGGATCGTCTACCCCCCTAGACGTTCCTCTGACAGGGGTAGCCCGGCGTAGCTCTCTCTTATTTTGTGTTTGTTTAGGTCATAGGGTGATGTAAAACCATGTTGGTTCACAAGTTGGGGCACTATCCTACCCGGTTTCACCTAAACGGGGAGATTCCCCCCTTATACGGGTACGGAACCTTCGCCTCTAGGTTAGAGCGCATGCATGCGAGGGGGACACATGCAAGCACCTATACCAACCTCTCACCACACTCACACACATATTCTAGGGACACATGCAAGTTCTCGTCTGATTCCGATGTTCTCGTGGTCTTCCTCCGGCGAAACCCTGATCTCTGTGCACACTCGGATCGTCTACCCCCCTAGACGTTCCTCTGACAGGGGTAGGCCGGCGTAGCTCTCTATTGTTTTGTGTTTTTTTAGGTCATAGGGTGATGTAAAACCATGTTGGTTCACAAGTTGGGGCACTATCCTACCCGGTTTCACCTGAACGGGGAGATTCCCCCCTTATACGGGTATGGAACCTTCGCCTCTAGGTTAGAGCGCATGCATGCGAGGGGGACACATGCAAGCACCTATACCAACCTCTCACCACACTCACACACATATGCTAGGGACACATGCAAGTTCTCGTCTGATTCCGATGTTCTCGTGGTCTTCCTCCGGCGAAACCCTGATCTCTGTGCACACTCGGATCGTCTACCCCCCTAGACGTTCCTCTGACAGGGGTAGCCCGGTGTAGCTCTCTCTTGTTTTGTGTTTGTTTAGGTCATAGGGTGATGTAAAACCATGTTGGTTCACAAGTTGGGGCACTATCCTACCCGGTTTCACCTAAACGGGGAGATTCCCCCTTATACGGGTGCGGAACCTTCGCCTCTAGGTTAGAGCGCATGCATGCGAGGGGGACACATGCAAGCACCTATACCAACCTCTCACCACACTCACACACATATGCTAGGGACACATGCAAGTTCTCGTCTGATTCCGATGTTCTCGTGGTCTTCCTCCGGCGAAACCCTGATCTCTGTGCACACTCAGATGGTCTACCCCCCTAGACGTTCCTCTGACAGGGGTAGCCCGGCGTAGCTCTCTCTTGTTTTGTGTTTGTTTAGGTCATAGGGTGATGTAAAACCATGTTGGTTCACAAGTTGGGGCACTATCCTACCCGGTTTCACCTGAACGGGGAGATTCCCCCTTTATACGGGTACGGAACCTTCGCCTCTAGGTTAGAGCGCATGCATGCGAGGGGGGACAAATGCAAGCACCTATACCAACCTCTCACCACACTCACACACATATGATAGGGACACATGCAAGTTCTCGTCTGATTCCGATGTTCTCGTGGTCTTCCTCCGGCGAAACCCTGATCTCTGTGCACACTCGGATCGTCTACCCCCCTAGACGTTCCTCTGACAGGGGTAGTCCGGCGTAGCTCTCTCTTGTTTTGTGTTTGTTTAGGTCATAGGGTGATGTAAAACCATGTTGGTTCACAAGTTGGGGCACTATCCTACCCGGTTTCACCTAAACGGGGAGATTCCCCCCTTATACGGGTACGGAACCTTCGCCTCTAGGTTAGAGCGCATGCATGCGAGGGGGGACACATGCAAGCACCTATACCAACCTCTCACCACACTCACACACATATGCTAGGGACACATGCAAGTTCTCGTCTGATTCCGATGTTCTCGTGGTCTTCCTCCGGCGAAACCCTGATCTCTGTGCACACTCGGATCGTCTACCCCCCTAGACGTTCCTCTGACAGGGGTAGCCCGTTTGTAGCTCTCTCTTGTTTTGTGTTTGTTTAGGTCATAGGGTGATGTAAAACCATGTTGGTTCACAAGTTGGGGCACTATCCTACCCGGTTTCACCTAAACGGGGAGATTCCCCCTTATACGGGTACGGAACCTTTGCCTCTAGGTTAGAGCGCATGCATGCGAGGGGGACACATGCAAGCACCTATACCAACCTCTCACCACACTCACACACATATGCTAGGGACACATGCAAGTTCTCGTCTGATTCCGATGTTCTCGTGGTCTTCCTCCGGCGAAACCCTGATCTCTGTGCACACTCAGATGGTCTACCCCCCTAGACGTTCCTCTGACAGGGGTAGCCCGGCGTAGCTCTCTCTTGTTTTGTGTTTGTTTAGGTCATAGGGTGATGTAAAACCATGTTGGTTCACAAGTTGGGGCACTATCCTACCCGGTTTCACCTGAACGGGGAGATTCCCCCCTTATACGGGTACGGAACCGTCGCCTCTAGGTTAGAGCGCATGCATGCGAGGGGGGACAAATGCAAGCACCTATACCAACCTCTCACCACACTCACACACATATGATAGGGACACATGCAAGTTCTCGTCTGATTCCGATGTTCTCGTGGTCTTCCTCCGGCGAAACCCTGATCTCTGTGCACACTCGGATCGTCTACCCCCCTAGACGTTCCTCTGACAGGGGTAGCCCGTTTGTAGCTCTCTCTTGTTTTGTGTTTGTTTAGGTCATAGGGTGATGTAAAACCATGTTGGTTCACAAGTTGGGGCACTATCCTACCCGGTTTCACCTAAACGGGGAGATTCCCCCCTTATACGGGTACGGAACCTTCGCCTCTAGGTTAGAGCGCATGCATGCGACGGGGGACAAATGCAAGCACCTATACCAACCTCTCACCACACTCACACACATATGCTAGGGACACATGCAAGTTCTCGTCTGATTCCGATGTTCTCGTGGTCTTCCTCCGGCGAAACCCTGATCTCTTGCACACTCGGATCGTCTACCCCCCTAGACGTTCCTCTGACAGGGGTAGCCCGTTTGTAGCTCTCTCTTGTTTTGTGTTTGTTTAGGTCATAGGGTGATGTAAAACCATGTTGGTTCACAAGTTGGGGCACTATCCTACCCGGTTTCACCTAAACGGGGAGATTCCCCCTTATACGGGTACGGAACCTTTGCCTCTAGGTTAGAGCGCATGCATGCGAGGGGGACACATGCAAGCACCTATACCAACCTCTCACCACACTCACACACATATGCTAGGGACACATGCAAGTTCTCGTCTGATTCCGATGTTCTCGTGGTCTTCCTCCGGCGAAACCCTGATCTCTGTGCACACTCGGATGGTCTACCCCCCTAGACGTTCCTCTGACAGGGGTAGTCCGGCGTAGCTCTCTCTTGTTTTGTGTTTGTTTAGGTCATAGGGTGATGTAAAACCATGTTGGTTCACAAGTTGGGGCACTATCCTACCCGGTTTCACCTAAACGGGGAGATTCCCCCCTTATACGGGTACGGAACCTTCGCCTCTAGGTTAGAGCGCATGCATGCGAGGGGGGACACATGCAAGCACCTATACCAACCTCTCACCACACTCACACACATATGCTAGGGACACATGCAAGTTCTCGTCTGATTCCGATGTTCTCGTGGTCTTCCTCCGGCGAAACCCTGATCTCTGTGCACACTCGGATCGTCTACCCCCCTAGACGTTCCTCTGACAGGGGTAGCCCGTTTGTAGCTCTCTCTTGTTTTGTGTTTGTTTAGGTCATAGGGTGATGTAAAACCATGTTGGTTCACAAGTTGGGGCACTATCCTACCCGGTTTCACCTAAACGGGGAGATTCCCCCTTATACGGGTACGGAACCTTTGCCTCTAGGTTAGAGCGCATGCATGCGAGGGGGACACATGCAAGCACCTATACCAACCTCTCACCACACTCACACACATATGCTAGGGACACATGCAAGTTCTCGTCTGATTCCGATGTTCTCGTGGTCTTCCTCCGGCGAAACCCTGATCTCTGTGCACACTCAGATGGTCTACCCCCCTAGACGTTCCTCTGACAGGGGTAGCCCGGCGTAGCTCTCTCTTGTTTTGTGTTTGTTTAGGTCATAGGGTGATGTAAAACCATGTTGGTTCACAAGTTGGGGCACTATCCTACCCGGTTTCACCTGAACGGGGAGATTCCCCCCTTATACGGGTACGGAACCTTCGCCTCTAGGTTAGAGCGCATGCATGCGAGGGGGGACAAATGCAAGCACCTATACCAACCTCTCACCACACTCACACACATATGATAGGGACACATGCAAGTTCTCGTCTGATTCCGATGTTCTCGTGGTCTTCCTCCGGCGAAACCCTGATCTCTGTGCACACTCGGATCGTCTACCCCCCTAGACGTTCCTCTGACAGGGGTAGTCCGGCGTAGCTCTCTCTTGTTTTGTGTTTGTTTAGGTCATAGGGTGATGTAAAACCATGTTGGTTCACAAGTTGGGGCACTATCCTACCCGGTTTCACCTAAACGGGGAGATTCCCCCCTTATACGGGTACGGAACCTTCGCCTCTAGGTTAGAGCGCATGCATGCGACGGGGGACACATGCAAGCACCTATACCAACCTCTCACCACACTCACACACATATGCTAGCGACACATGCAAGTTCTCGTCTGATTCCGATGTTCTCGTGGTCTTCCTCCGGCGAAACCCTGATCTCTGTGCACACTCGGATCGTCTACCCCCCTAGACGTTCCTCTGACAGGGGTAGCCCGTTTGTAGCTCTCTCTTGTTTTGTGTTTGTTTAGGTCATAGGGTGATGTAAAACCATGTTGGTTCACAAGTTGGGGCACTATCCTACCCGGTTTCACCTAAACGGGGAGATTCCCCCCTTATACGGGTACGGAACCTTCGCCTCTAGGTTAGAGCGCATGCATGCGAGGGGGACACATGCAAGCACCTATACCAACCTCTCACCACACTCACACACATATTCTAGGGACACATGCAAGTTCTCGTCTGATTCCGATGTTCTCGTGGTCTTCCTCCGGCGAAACCCTGATCTCTGTGCACACTCGGATCGTCTACCCCCCTAGACGTTCCTCTGACAGGGGTAGCCCGGCGTAGCTCTCTATTGTTTTGTGTTTGTTTAGGTCATAGGGTGATGTAAAACCATGTTGGTTCACAAGTTGGGGCACTATCCTACCCGGTTTCACCTGAACGGGGAGATTCCCCCCTTATACGGGTACGGAACCTTCGCCTCTAGGTTAGAGCGCATGCATGCGAGGGGGACACATGCAAGCACCTATACCAACCTCTCACCACACTCACACACATATGCTAGGGACACATGCAAGTTCTCGTCTGATTCCGATGTTCTCGTGGTCTTCCTCCGGCGAAACCCTGATCTCTGTGCACACTCGGATCGTCTACCCTCCTAGACGTTCCTCTGAGAGGGGTAGCTCGGCGTAGCTCTCTCTTGTTTTATGTTTGTTTAGGTCATAGGGTGATGTAAAACCATGTTGGTTCACAAGTTGGGGCACTATCCTACCCGGGTTCACGTAAACGGGGAGATTCCCCCCTTATATGGGTACGGAACCTTCGCCTCTAGGTTAGAGCGCATGCATGCGAGGGGGGACACATGCAAGCACCTATACCAACCTCTCACCACACTCACACACATATGCTAGGGACACATGCAAGTTCTCGTCTGATTTCGATGTTCTCGTGGTCTTCCTCTGGCGAAACCCTGATCTCTGTGCACACTCGGATCGTCTACCCCCCTAGACGTTCCTCTGACAGGGGTAGCCCGGCGTAGCTCTCTCTTGTTTTGTGTTTGTTTAGGTAATTGGGTGATGTAAAACCATGTTGGTTCACAAGTTGGGGCACTATCCTACCCGGTTTCACCTAAACGGGGAGATTCCCCCCTTATACGGGTACAGAACCTTCGCCTCTAGGTTAGAGCGCATGCAGGCGAGGGGGGACACATGCAAGAACCTATACCAACCTCTCACCACACTCACACACATATGCTAGGGACACATGCAAGTTCTCGTCTGATTCCGATGTTCTCGTGGTCTTCCTACGGCGAAACCCTGATCTCTGTGCACACTCGATCGTCTACCCCCCTAGACGTTCCTCTGACAGGGGTAGGCCGGCGTATATCTCTCTTGTTTTGTGTTTGTTTAGGTCATAGGGTGATGTAAAACCATGTTGGTTCACAAGTTGGGGCACTATCCTACCTGGTTTCACCTAAACGGGGAGATTCCCCCCTTATACGGGTACGGAACCTTCGCCTCTAGGTTAGAGCGCATGCATTCGAGGGGGGACACATGCAAGCACCTATACCAACCTCTCACCACACTCACGCACATATGCTAGGGACACATGCAAGTTCTCGTCTGATTCCGATGTTCTCGTGGTCTTCCTCCGGCGAAACCCTGATCTCTGTGCACACTCGGATCGTCTACCCCCCTAGACGTTCCTCTGACAGGGGTAGCCCGGTGTAGCTCTCTCTTGTTTTGTGTTTGTTTAGGTCATAGGGTGATGTAAAACCATGTTGGTTCACAAGTTGGGGCACTATCCTACCCGGTTTCACCTAAACGGGGAGATTCCTCCTTATACGGGTGCGGAACCTTCGCCTCTAGGTTAGAGCGCATGCATGCGAGGGGGACACATGCAAGCACCTATACCAACCTCTCACCACACTCACACACATATGCTAGGGACACATGCAAGTTCTCGTCTGATTCCGATGTTCTCGTGGTCTTCCTCCGGCGAAACCCTGATCTCTGTGCACACTCAGATGGTCTACCCCCCTAGATGTTCCTCTGACAGGGGTAGCCCGGCGTAGCTCTCTCTTGTTTTGTGTTTGTTTAGGTCATAGGGTGATGTAAAACCATGTTGGTTCACAAGTTGGGGCACTATCCTACCCGGTTTCACCTGAACGGGGAGATTCCCCCCTTATACGGGTACGGAACCTTCGCCTCTAGGTTAGAGCGCATGCATGCGAGGGGGGACAAATGCAAGCACCTATACCAACCTCTCACCACACTCACACACATATGATAGGGACACATGCAAGTTCTCGTCTGATTCCGATGTTCTCGTGGTCTTCCTCCGGCGAAACCCTGATCTCTGTGCACACTCGGATCGTCTACCCCCCTAGACGTTCCTCTGACAGGGGTAGTCCGGCGTAGCTCTCTCTTGTTTTGTGTTTGTTTAGGTCATAGGGTGATGTAAAACCATGTTGGTTCACAAGTTGGGGCACTATCCTACCCGGTTTCACCTAAACGGGGAGATTCCCCCCTTATACGGGTACGGAACCTTCGCCTCTAGGTTAGAGCGCATGCATGCGACGGGGGACACATGCAAGCACCTATACCAACCTCTCACCACACTCACACACATATGCTAGGGACACATGCAAGTTCTCGTCTGATTCCGATGTTCTCGTGGTCTTCCTCCGGCGAAACCCTGATCTCTGTGCACACTCGGATCGTCTACCCCCCTAGACGTTCCTCTGACAGGGGTAGCCCGTTTGTAGCTCTCTCTTGTTTTGTGTTTGTTTAGGTCATAGGGTGATGTAAAACCATGTTGGTTCACAAGTTGGGGCACTATCCTACCCGGTTTCACCTAAACGGGGAGATTCCCCCCTTATACGGGTACGGAACCTTCGCCTCTAGGTTAGAGCGCATGCATGCGAGGGGGACACATGCAAGCACCGATACCAACCTCTCATCACACTCACACACATATTCTAGGGACACATGCAAGTTCTCGTCTGATTCCGATGTTCTCGTGGTCTTCCTCCGGCGAAACCCTGATCTCTGTGCACACTCGGATCGTCTACCCCCCTAGACGTTCCTCTGACAGGGGTAGCCCGGTGTAGCTCTCTCTTATTTTGTGTTTGTTTAGGTCATAGGGTGATGTAAAACCATGTTGGTTCACAAGTTGGGGCACTATCCTACCCGGTTTCACCTAAACGGGGAGATTCCCCCCTTATACGGGTACGGAACCTTCGCCTCTAGGTTAGAGCGCATGCATGCGAGGGGGACACATGCAAGCACCTATACCAACCTCTCACCACACTCACACACATATTCTAGGGACACACGCAAGTTCTCGTCTGATTCCGATGTTCTCGTGGTCTTCCTCCGGCGAAACCCTGATCTCTGTGCACACTCGGATCGTCTACCCCCCTAGACGTTCCTCTGACAGGGGTAGCCCGGCGTAGCTCTCTATTGTTTTGTGTTTGTTTAGGTCATAGGGTGATGTAAAACCATGTTGGTTCACAAGTTGGGGCACTATCCTACCCGGTTTCACCTGAACGGGGAGATTCCCCCCTTATACGGGTACGGAACCTTCGCCTCTAGGTTAGAGCGCATGCATGCGAGGGGGACACATGCAAGCACCTATACCAACCTCTCACCACACTCAAACACATATTCTAGGGACATATGCAAGTTCTCGTCTGATTCCGATGTTCTCGTGGTCTTCCTCCGGCGAAACCCTGATCTCTGTGCACACTCGGATCGTCTACCCCCCTAGACGTTCCTCTGAGAGGGGTAGCCCGGCGTAGCTCTCTCTTGTTTTATGTTTGTTTAGGTCATAGGGTGATGTAAAACCATGTTGGTTCACAAGTTGGGGCACTATCCTACCCGGGTTCACGTAAACGGGGAGATTCCCCCCTTATATGGGTACGGAACCTTCGCCTCTAGGTTAGAGCGCATGCATGCGAGGGGGGACACATGCAAGCACCTATACCAACCTCTCACCACACTCACACACATATGCTAGGGACACATGCAAGTTCTCGTCTGATTTCGATGTTCTCGTGGTCTTCCTCCGGCGAAACCCTGATCTCTGTGCACACTCGGATCGTCTACCCCCCTAGACGTTCCTCTGACAGGGGTAGCCCGGCGTAGCTCTCTCTTGTTTTGTGTTTGTTTAGGTAATAGGGTGATGTAAAACCATGTTGGTTCACAAGTTGGGGCACTATCCTACCCGGTTTCACCTAAACGGGGAGATTCCCCCCTTATACGGGTACAGAACCTTCGCCTCTAGGTTAGAGCGCATGCATGCGAGGGGGACACATGCAAGAACCTATACCAACCTCTCACCACACTCACACACATATGCTAGGGACACATGCAAGTTCTCGTCTGATTCCGATGTTCTCGTGGTCTTCCTACGGCGAAACCCTGATCTCTGTGCACACTCGATCGTCTACCCCCCTAGACGTTCCTCTGACAGGGGTAGGCCGGCGTATATCTCTCTTGTTTTGTGTTTGTTTAGGTCATAGGGTGATGTAAAACCATGTTGGTTCACAAGTTGGGGCACTATCCTACCCGGTTTCACCTAAACGGGGAGATTCCCCCCTTATACGGGTACGGAACCTTCGCCTCTAGGTTAGAGCGCATGCATTCGAGGGGGGACACATGCAAGCACCTATACCAACCTCTCACCACACTCACGCACATATGCTAGGGACACATGCAAGTTCTCGTCTGATTCCGATGTTCTCGTGGTCTTCCTCCGGCGAAACCCTGATCTCTGTGCACACTCGGATCGTCTACCCCCCTAGACGTTCCTCTGACAGGGGTAGCCCGGTGTAGCTCTCTCTTGTTTTGTGTTTGTTTAGGTCATAGGGTGATGTAAAACCATGTTGGTTCACAAGTTGGGGCACTATCCTACCCGGTTTCACCTAAACGGGGAGATTCCTCCTTATACGGGTGCGGAACCTTCGCCTCTAGGTTAGAGCGCATGCATGCGAGGGGGACACATGCAAGCACCTATACCAACCTCTCACCACACTCACACACATATGCTAGGGACACATGCAAGTTCTCGTCTGATTCCGATGTTCTCGTGGTCTTCCTCCGGCGAAACCCTGATCTCTGTGCACACTCAGATGGTCTACCCCCCTAGACGTTCCTCTGACAGGGGTAGCCCGGCGTAGCTCTCTCTTGTTTTGTGTTTGTTTAGGTCATAGGGTGATGTAAAACCATGTTGGTTCACAAGTTGGGGCACTATCCTACCCGGTTTCACCTGAACGGGGAGATTCCCCCCTTATACGGGTACGGAACCTTCGCCTCTAGGTTAGAGCGCATGCATGCGAGGGGGGACAAATGCAAGCACCTATACCAACCTCTCACCACACTCACACACATATGATAGGGACACATGCAAGTTCTCGTCTGATTCCGATGTTCTCGTGGTCTTCCTCCGGCGAAACCCTGATCTCTGTGCACACTCGGATCGTCTACCCCCCTAGACGTTCCTCTGACAGGGGTAGTCCGGCGTATCTCTCTCTTGTTTTGTGTTTGTTTAGGTCATAGGGTGATGTAAAACCATGTTGGTTCACAAGTTGGGGCACTATCCTACCCGGTTTCACCTAAACGGGGAGATTCCCCCCTTATACGGGTACGGAACCTTCGCCTCTAGGTTAGAGCGCATGCATGCGAGGGGGGACACATGCAAGCACCTATACCAACCTCTCACCACACTCACACACATATGCTAGGGACACATGCAAGTTCTCGTCTGATTCCGATGTTCTCGTGGTCTTCCTCCGGCGAAACCCTGATCTCTGTGCACACTCGGATCGTCTACCCCCCTAGACGTTCCTCTGACAGGGGTAGCCCGGCGTAGCTCTCTCTTGTTTTGTGTTTGTTTAGGTAATAGGGTGATGTAAAACCATGTTGGTTCACAAGTTGGGGCACTATCCTACCCGGTTTCACCTAAACGGGGAGATTCCCCCCTTATACGGGTACAGAACCTTCGCCTCTAGGTTAGAGCGCATGCATGCGAGGGGGACACATGCAAGAACCTATACCAACCTCTCACCACACTCACACACATATGCTAGGGACACATGCAAGTTCTCGTCTGATTCCGATGTTCTCGTGGTCTTCCTACGGCGAAACCCTGATCTCTGTGCACACTCGATCGTCTACCCCCCTAGACGTTCCTCTGACAGGGGTAGGCCGGCGTATATCTCTCTTGTTTTGTGTTTGTTTAGGTCATAGGGTGATGTAAAACCATGTTGGTTCACAAGTTGGGGCACTATCCTACCCGGTTTCACCTAAACGGGGAGATTCCCCCCTTATACGGGTACGGAACCTTCGCCTCTAGGTTAGAGCGCATGCATTCGAGGGGGGACACATGCAAGCACCTATACCAACCTCTCACCACACTCACGCACATATGCTAGGGACACATGCAAGTTCTCGTCTGATTCCGATGTTCTCGTGGTCTTCCTCCGGCGAAACCCTGATCTCTGTGCACACTCGGATCGTCTACCCCCCTAGACGTTCCTCTGACAGGGGTAGCCCGGTGTAGCTCTCTCTTGTTTTGTGTTTGTTTAGGTCATAGGGTGATGTAAAACCATGTTGGTTCACAAGTTGGGGCACTATCCTACCCGGTTTCACCTAAACGGGGAGATTCCTCCTTATACGGGTGCGGAACCTTCGCCTCTAGGTTAGAGCGCATGCATGCGAGGGGGACACATGCAAGCACCTATACCAACCTCTCACCACACTCACACACATATGCTAGGGACACATGCAAGTTCTCGTCTGATTCCGATGTTCTCGTGGTCTTCCTCCGGCGAAACCCTGATCTCTGTGCACACTCAGATGGTCTACCCCCCTAGACGTTCCTCTGACAGGGGTAGCCCGGCGTAGCTCTCTCTTGTTTTGTGTTTGTTTAGGTCATAGGGTGATGTAAAACCATGTTGGTTCACAAGTTGGGGCACTATCCTACCCGGTTTCACCTGAACGGGGAGATTCCCCCCTTATACGGGTACGGAACCTTCGCCTCTAGGTTAGAGCGCATGCATGCGAGGGGGGACAAATGCAAGCACCTATACCAACCTCTCACCACACTCACACACATATGATAGGGACACATGCAAGTTCTCGTCTGATTCCGATGTTCTCGTGGTCTTCCTCCGGCGAAACCCTGATCTCTGTGCACACTCGGATCGTCTACCCCCCTAGACGTTCCTCTGACAGGGGTAGTCCGGCGTATCTCTCTCTTGTTTTGTGTTTGTTTAGGTCATAGGGTGATGTAAAACCATGTTGGTTCACAAGTTGGGGCACTATCCTACCCGGTTTCACCTAAACGGGGAGATTCCCCCCTTATACGGGTACGGAACCTTCGCCTCTAGGTTAGAGCGCATGCATGCGAGGGGGGACACATGCAAGCACCTATACCAACCTCTCACCACACTCACACACATATGCTAGGGACACATGCAAGTTCTCGTCTGATTTCGATGTTCTCGTGGTCTTCCTCCGGCGAAACCCTGATCTCTGTGCACACTCGGATCGTCTACCCCCCTAGACGTTCCTCTGACAGGGGTAGCCCGTTTGTAGCTCTCTCTTATTTTGTGTTTGTTTAGGTCATAGGGTGATGTAAAACCATGTTGGTTCACAAGTTGGGGCACTATCCTACCCGGTTTCACCTAAACGGGGAGATTCCCCTTATACGGGTACGGAACCTTTGCCTCTAGGTTAGAGCGCATGCATGCGAGGGGGACACATGCAAGCACCTATACCAACCTCTCACCACACTCACACACATATGCTAGGGACACATGCAAGTTCTCGTCTGATTCCGATGTTCTCGTGGTCTTCCTCCGGCGAAAGCCTGATCTCTGTGCACACTCAGATGGTCTACCCCCCTAGACGTTCCTCTGACAGGGGTAGCCCGGCGTAGCTCTCTCTTGTTTTGTGTTTGTTTTGGTCATAGGGTGATGTAAAACCATGTTGGTTCACAAGTTGGGGCACTATCCTACCCGGTTTCACCTGAACGGGGAGATTCCCCCCTTATACGGGTACGGAACCTTCGCCTCTAGGTTAGAGCGCATGCATGCGAGGGGGGACAAATGCAAGCATCTATACCAACCTCTCACCACACTCACACACATATGTTAGGGACACATGCAAGTTCTCGTCTGATTCCGATGTTCTCGTGGTCTTCCTCCGGCGAAACCCTGATCTCTGTGCACACTCGGATCGTCTACCCCCTAGACGTTCCTCTGACAGGGGTAGCCCGGCGTAGCTCTCTCTTGTTTTGTGTTTGTTTAGGTCATAGGGTGATGTAAAACCATGTTGATTCACAAGTTGGGGCACTATCCTACCCGGTTTCACCTAAACGGGGAGATTCCCCCTTATACGGGTACGGAACCTTCGCCTCTAGGTTAGAGTGCATGCATGCGAGGGGGGACACATGCAAGCACCTATACCAACCTATCACCACACTCACACACATATGCTAGGGACACATGCAAGTTTTCGTCTGATTCCGATGTTCTCGTGGTCTTCCTCCAGCGAAACCCTGATCTCTGTGCACACTCGGATCGTCTACCCCCCTAGACGTTCCTCTGACAGGGGTAGCCCGGCGTAGCTCTCTCTTGTCACTACTAGAGAAAAGCCTATGCGAGGCGCACCAAAAAGCCTATCCGAGGCGCATATCACATGCGCCTCTAGCTTCAAGCCTCGGGTATTTCTTATGTGAGGCGCATATGATATGCACCTCCTATACTTCACATATGCGAGCCGCATATCGATATGCGCCTCGCATATCATATGTTTCACAATGCGCCTCGGATATTTATAGTATATGCGCCTCCTATAGTATCCTATATGCGCCTCCGGTAATATTTTCGAAATTCAAGTTTTACAGACCACTATAAATAATAATATACAGATATTCAAATATACAATATAGTCCAGAATACAGTATAAAGAGCACATAATTTTTCAGAAACTTGCAATTTGCCAAAGCATAATAGAACCAACATGAATACAATACATTACACATCAATCATGACATACAAGTGCATACATCAAGTGTTTGTGCCACAAGTTCACACCTCCGAGTACAAGTTCACAATCACATTACACCTTCGAGTACAAGTTCACAATCACATTACAACTCCAACGACGTAGCTCTACCTAGAGGAAGTACAACACATAACCTACCATGAAGAGCAACAAGGTGGTGATCACAAGGAAGTTCCTCCACTTCTTCCTTCCATGCCTCCTCCACTTCTCTTCCGCCACCTCTCTACTCTCATAGCCTTGGTAGCTGTTGCCCGAGAAGTTGTTCACTTGCTTCTGGCAGTCTTTCCACTCCTCGTACAAAAAGCAGGAGTAAAACCATTGATTTTGTAGTGAAATGTATATGTAGAAAGAAAAAATGTATATGTAGAAAGAAAAAATCAGGAGTAATTCCAACTCTTGCTACAACACTGGCTCTGCCTTTACTTTTCAAGGAAGGACCTTCCTGCATGACAATATGTAGAAAGAAAAAATGAGAGGGGCTTGACAGATGTAAAACCATTGATTTTGTAGTGAAATGTATATGCAACAATTTGTTTGAGGGTAGTATTATGCAACAATTTGGGTATACAAACAACAATTTACCATGGATGGCTCAAATATTATCCAAGGGTGTAGAAAACAGTACTACCTTCTCAGTCAATTTTGCAATCATTGATTCAACCGAGGAGCTTCAGCCGATGATTTGTATGTTGCTTCTAGTGTCCGGATTGCCACTGCAGTATCCATGCTCATTGATGAGAAATCCCCTTGATCAGCCTGTTAATACCTACGAAGGTTTATCTCTTACAACAAAGGTATATTTCTCCATCGAGTTGACTAAAAGATCTGAAGAAAGAAAATCAAAACTTAATTCAGAATAAAATTTCTACCTGCAAATTCTTGCACATTGCTATGATTCTGTCGAAGTCGGTATTGATTGCCCGCAAGAAGTGGTCAGATGGACTTTGCATGATTGGACAGGGAAACCCAGCATTCGAGAAGTGCTACAATAGTAGAGAATGGCCAAGTAAGAAGAATACAGAAAGCCATAGGATGAGACATGGAAAACAGTCATCTACAACAGGAAGAAAGGAAGTTACTGTAGGACAATTGGACATGAGAGCTGCAAAATAAGGATCATATAAGATCGTTTTAAGCAGTACATTGTTTTGTCAAATTATGAATAATACTTTGCGCAGGCTTAGTTTTTCCAACCAATGCAACTAGAATGTCGTAGATTCAGTGAAATTAAGCAAATAGCAACTCAATCAATTAACATGTCATGCTATCTTTGAGTATCTTCGATGACCCTTCTATCTAGACTAAAAAAAATCAGGAAGGTAATTCTGTCCACGTAACTGGATACCATCGTTTCACTCAAGTGGTAGCTTTGTAATGCATGTGAAGTACTGAAATGTAATTGAGCAGAGTTGAGCAGTAGAACTGCAGAGAACTTTTTCACCTGCAGACAAGCCAGTGTTTCGCCAAAAAAGAGGGTATTCCCATTTGAAAGCAAGCAAATCCGGTCAAAAAGTCCAAAAACCTCGGTGCTGCTTTGATACATTGTGAAGATGACTGTGCACCCTGTGCTTGCAAGTTTCTTCAGTGTTACCATCAAGAGGAGTGCAGAAACACTGCATCAAAAGAAACCAAATACATAAATGCACACACACACTTAAGCAGCAGGTAGTAATTTTTTTTATAGGAATCCATAAAGGTAAATGTAACTTATAGAGATGAGAAACAAACCTGTCGAGGTGATAAAGAGGCTCATCAATAAACAGAACATGCGGCCTCATCACGAGCTCCCTCGCAATGCTTACCCTCCTCCTCTCACCGGTCGGAAGCCTCTTATTGAAACAGTGCCCTCCAACGAGTTTGTCGGCGTAGTCGCCTAAAGACATGGCCGCAATTGCGTCGTCCACGACAGGCTTCTTCGAAGAGAAGACGCCAGGAAGCTGCAGGAGCGCCGAGTAGTAGAGCATCTCACGCACCGTCAGAGACTCAATTAGCACATCGTCCCGGTCGACGTACCCCTACAAAGCGGTCCAACAATAGGACGTAAGCAATCAGTCGGTCATCAGTAGCGCATTAGGCTTTAGCAAATGGAGCGAGATCAATAGCAGAAATTTATCACAGCCAGATAGTTCAGGTATTTCTGCAAGATCGAATCTATCGCTGACAAAACATGATATATGTGCTACCGCTAATGGACACCAAGCTATGAAATTTGGTCTACAGTTTCTGAAGATTAGTTCACAATAGCCTGAAGATATTGTACAGACCACACAGTTTTGAACAGAATTGCACATTTTTCAGAACACGACATCAATGTGGACGGTAGAGCTTATATATGATGGAGAATTCAGTCATAGATATGGCAGGTATTTGAGGTCAAATGATCGAATCCAACACAGAAGAAATGATGGACAGAGCAGAAGAGGCACACTTTTGGACATAATTGGGCAGTTTTTTCAGAAGAGACAGTTGACATCAAAGGGTGACTAGTAATTTGGTTGAGGAAGAGCAGAGCTTGCATAAGACCCATATGGCAAGGGTGACTTGACGCCATTGACGAAGACCTCGCCGTACACCCGCTCGGCGCCATGCAGCCTCCCTGAATCAACGAGTGACAGCCATTATTATGAGTAACTGAAGCACATATACCAGCAGAGTGGAGGAGAAGAAGGGGAGTAGAGCACATTGCGAGAACCAGTAACAAACCTGCGATGGCTCTGAGGAGGGTGGATTTGCCGGAGCGGGCGGGGCCCATGACGACGGTGAGCGTGCCGGGGAGCGCGTAGCCGCTGGAGCCCTTGACGGCCCGGCGCCAGTCCCGGACGGAGACGGTGAGCTCCTTCCAGACCAGGACGGCGCCGGCCACCTTCCGCTCCCTGAAGGCGGGGGCGGAGGCGGAGGGCTCAGGGATGGAGGGGGACGGGGACGGGTAGGCGCTGCTGGCGAGGGAGGCGAGGTGGATGGAGGAGGAGGAGGGGGCATCGGTGATGTCGTCCCCCCAGTCCGGGGAGTCCTCGAAGGAGACGGGGCGGCCGGGCCTCGGGAAGTAATAGCGGCGGTTGGTGGTGGCGGCGACGGGGGCGGAGGGGCTCCCCGCGGAGGAGGAGGAGCTGCGGTACTGGTCTGACGACGCCGCCGCCTCCATCGCCGCACGCGACCAAGAGAGATAGACTGGACGCGAGAGTGTGGGGGAATCTCTCTGTCTGGCCTCTGGTCACTAGGACGCCGTCGCCGGCGCCATTGCCGCTTTAGCTTTCCGCTTTTCTTTGTCCAATGAGACACAAGTGAGTGGGGTGCTATGTGCAAAAAGCTGGAAAAAAGTGGTGCCAGCTTATGCGAGGCGCATATTGCACAATATGTGCCTCCTATAATTCAAACTATAGGAGGCGCATATAGCAATATGTGCCTCGCATATGCGGCCACCTACCAGCGCCCGGGCCCGCATGAGTTACTTGAGGCGCATATGGCCATATGCGCCTCGCATATTATCAAATATAGGAGGCGCATATAGCCATATGCGCCTCGCATATTCGTGCACCTACCAACACGCGGGCCCACACAGAATATGCGAGGCGCATTCTGGCCATATGCGCCTCGCCTATCTGATATATAGGAGGCGCATATTACTAGAATGCGCCTCGCATAATATGAGGCTTCTAGATTCTGTCCGTACAGGGATTATAGGAGGCGCATTCTTATCATATGCGCCTCGCCTATTTTTGTACTAGAGGCGCATATCGCAAAGTGCGCCTCGCCTATTTTTATAGGAGGCGCATATGCTAAATGTGCCTCGCATAAGCATGTCTCCTATAGCCTTTTCTCTATTAGTGTGTTTTGTGTTTGTTTAGGTCATAGGGTGATGTAAAACCATGTTGGTTCACAAGTTGGGGCACTATCCTACCCGGTTTCACCTAAACGGGGAGATTCCCCCTTATACGGTTACGGAACCTTCGCCTCTAGGTTAGAGCGCATGCATGCGAGGGGGGACACATGCAAGCACCTATACCAACCTCTCACCACACTCACACACATATGCTAGGGACACATGCAAGTTCTCGTCTGATTCCGATGTTCTCGTGGTCTTCCTCCGGCGAAACCCTGATCTCTGTGCACACTCGGATCGTCTACCCCCCTAGACGTTCCTCCGACAGGGGTAGCCCGGCGTAGCTCTCTCTTGTCTTATGTTTGTTTAGATCATAGGGTGATGTAAAACCATGTTGGTTCACAAGTTGGGGCACTATCCTACCCGGTTTCACCTAAACGGGGAGATTCCCCCCTTATACGGGTACAGAACCTTCGCCTCTAGGTTAGAGCGCATGCATGCGAGGGGGACACATGCAAGCACCTATACCAACCTCTCACCACACTCACACACATATGCTAGGGACACATGCAAGTTCTCGTCTGATTCCGACGTTCTCGTGGTCTTCCTCCAGCGAAACCCTGATCTCTGTGCACACTCGGATCGTCTACCCCCCTAGACGTTCCTCTGACAGGGGTAGCCCGGCGTAGCTCTCTCTTGTTTTGTGGTTTTTTAGGTCATAGGGTGATGTAAAACCATGTTGGTTCACAAGTTGGGGCACTATCCTACACGGTTTCACCTAAACGGGGAGATTCCCCCCTTATACGGGTACGAAACCTTCGCCTCTAGGTTAGAGCGCATGCATGCGAGGGGGGACACATCCAAGCACCTATACCAACCTCTCACCACACTCACACACATGTGCTAGGGACACATGCAAGTTCTCGTCTGATTCCGATGTTCTCGTGGTCTTCCTCCGGCGAAACCCTGATCTCTGTGCACACTCGGATCGTCTACCCCCTAGACGTTCCTCTGACAGGGGTAGACCGGCGTAGCTCTCTCTTGTTTTGTGTTTGTTTAGGTCATCGGGTGATGTAAAACCATGTTGGTTCACAAGTTGGGGCACTATCCAACCCGGTTTCACCTAAACAGGGAGATTCCCCCCTTATACGGGTACGGAACCTTCGCCTCTAGGTTAGAGCGCATGCATGTGAGGGGGACACATGCAAGCACCTATACCAACCTCTAACCACACTCACACACATATGCTAGGGACACATGCAAGTTCTCGTCTGATTCTGATGTTCTCGTGGTCTTCCTCCGGCGAAACCCTGATCTCTGTGCACACTCGGATCGTCTACCCCCCTAGACGTTCCTCTGACAGGGGTAGCCCGGCGTAGCTCTCTCTTGTTTTGTGTTTGTTTAGGTCATAGGGTGATGTAAAACCATGTTGGTTCACAAGTTGGGGCACTATCCTACCCGGTTTCACCTAAACGGGGAGATTCCCCCTTTATACGGGTACGAAACCTTCGCCTCTAGGTTAGAGCGCATGCATGCGAGGGGGGACACATGCAAGAACCTATACCAACCTCTCACCACACTCACACACATATGCTAGGGACACATGCAAGTTCTCGTCTGATTCTGATGTTCTCGTGGTCTTCCTCCGGCGAAACCCTGATCTCTATGCACACTCGGATCGTCTACCCCCTAGACGTTCCTCTGACATGGGTAGCCCGGCGTAGCTCTCTCTTGTATTGTGTTTGTTTAGGTCATAGGGTGATGTAAAACCATGTTGGTTCACAAGTTGGGGCACTATCCTACCCGATTTCACCTAAACGGGGAGATTCCCCCCTTATACGGGTACGGAACCTTCGCCTCTAGGTTAGAGCGCATGCATACGAGGGGGACACATGCAAGCACCTATACGAACATCTCACCACACTCACACACATATGCTAGGGACACATGCAAGTTCTCCTCTGATTTCGATGTTCTCGTGGTCTTCCTCCGGCGAAACCCAGATCTCTGTGCACACTCGGATCGTCTACCCCCCTAGACGTTCCTCTGACAGGGGTAGCCCGACGTAGCTCTCTCTTGTTTTGTGTTTGTTTAGGTCATAGGGTGATGTAAAACCATGTTGGTTCACAAGTTGGGGCACTATCCTACCCGGTTTCACCTAAACGGGGAGATTCCCCCCTTATACGGGTACGGAACCTTCGCCTCTAGGTTAGAGCGCATGCATGCGAGGGGGGACACATGCAAGAACCTATACCAACCTCTCACCACACTCACACACATATGCTAGGGACACATGCAAGTTCTCATCTGATTCCGATGTTCTCGTGGTCTTCCTCCGGCGAAACCCTGATCTGTGTGCACACTCGGATCGTCTACCCCCTAGACGTTCCTCTCCCAGGGGTAGCCCGGCATAGCTCTCTCTTGTTTTGTGTTTGTTTAGGTCATAGGGTGATGTAAAACCATTTTGGTTCACAAGTTGGGGCACTATCCTACCCGGTTTCACCCAAACGGGGAGATTCCCCCCTTATACGGGTACGGAACCTTCGCCTCTAGGTTAGAGCGCATGCATACGAGGGGGACACATGCAAGCACCTATACGAACCTCTCACCACACTCACACACATATGCTAGGGACACATGCAAGTTCTCGTCTGATTCCGATGTTCTCGTGGTCTTCCTCCAGCGAAACCCTGATCTCTGTGCACACTCGGATCGTCTACCCCCCTAGACGTTCCTCTGACAGGGGTAGCCCGACGTAGCTCTCTCTTGTTTTGTGTTTGTTTAGGTCATAGGGTGATGTAAAACCATGTTGGTTCACAAGTTGGGGCACTATCCTACCCGGTTTCACCTAAACGGGGAGATTCCCCCCTTATACGGGTATGGAACCTTCGCCTCTAGGTTAGAGCGCATGCATGCGAGGGGGACACATGCAAGCACCTATACCAACCTCTCACCACACTCACACACATATGCTAGGGACACATGCAAGTTCTCGTCTGATTCCGATGTTCTCGTGGTCTTCCTCCGGCGAAACCCTGATCTCTGTGCACACTCGGATCGTCTACCCCCCTAGACGTTCCTCTGACAGGGGTAGCCCGGCGTAGCTCTCTCTTGTTTTATGTTTGTTTAGATCATAGGGTGATGTAAAACCATGTTGGTTCACAAGTTGGGGCACTATCCTACCCGGTTTCACCTAAACGGGGAGATTCCCCCCTTATACGGGTACAGAACCTTCGCCTCTAGGTTAGAGCGCATGCATGCGAGGGGGGACACATGCAAGCACCTATACCAACCTCTCACCACACTCACACACATATGCTAGGGACACATGCAAGTTCTCGTATGATTCCGATGTTCTCGTGGTCTTCCTCCAGCGAAACCCTGATCTCTCTGCACACTCGGATCGTCTACCCCCCTAGACGTTCCTCTGACAGGGGTAGCCCGGCGTAGCTCTCTCTTGTTTTGTGTTTGTTTAGGTCATAGGGTGATGTAAAACCATGTTGGTTAACAAGTTGGGGCACTATCCTACACGGTTTCACCTAAACGGGGAGATTCCCCCCTTATACGGGTACGGAACCTTCGCCTCTAGGTTAGAGCGCATGCATGCGAGGGGGACACATCCAAGCACCTATACCGACCTCTCACCACACTCACACACATATGCTAGGGACACATGCAAGTTCTCGTCTGATTCCGATGTTCTCGTGGTCTTCCTCCGGCGAAACCCTGATCTCTGTGCACACTCGGATCGTCTACCCCCCTAGACGTTCCTCTGACAGGGGTAGACCGGCGTAGCTCTCTCTTGTTTTGTGTTTTTTTAGGTCATCGGGTGATGTAAAACCATGTTGGTTCACAAGTTGGGGCACTATCCTACCCGGTTTCACCAAAACAGGGAGATTCCCCCCTTATACGGGTACGGAACCTTCGCCTCTAGGTTAGAGCGCATGCATGTGAGGGGGACACATGCAAGCACCTATACCAACCTCTCACCACACTCACACACATATGCTAGGGACACATGCAAGTTCTCGTCTGATTCCGATGTTCTCGTGGTCTTCCTCCGGCGAAACCCTGATCTCTGTGCACACTCGGATCGTCTACCCCCCTAGACGTTCCTCTGACAGGGGTAGCCCGGCGTAGCTCTCTCTTGTTTTGTGTTTGTTTAGGTCATAGGGTGATGTAAAACCATGTTGGTTCACAAGTTGGGGCACTATCCTACCCGGTTTCACCTAAACGGGGAGATTCCCCCCTTATACGAGTACGGAACCTTCGCCTCTAGGTTAGAGCGCATGCATGCGAATGGGGGACACATGCAAGAACCTATACCAACCTCTCACCACACTCACACACATATGCTAGGGACACATGCAAGTTCTCGTCTGATTCCGATTTTCTCGTGGCCTTCCTCCGGCGAAACCCTGATCTGTGTGCACACTCGGATCGTCTACCCCCTAGACGTTCCTCTGACAGGGGTAGCCCGGCATAGATCTCTCTTGTTTTGTGTTTGTTTAGGTCATAGGGTGATGTAAAACCATGTTGGTTCACAAGTTGGGGCACTATCCTACCCGGTTTCACCTAAACGGGGAGATTCCCCCCTTATACGGGTACGAAACCTTCGCCTCTAGGTTAGAGCGCATGCATGCGAGGGGGACACATACAAGCACCTATACCAACCTCTCACCACACTCACACACATATGCTAGGGACACATGCAAGTTCTCGTCTGATTCCGATGTTCTCGTGGTCTTCCTCCGGCGAAACCCTGATCTCTCTGCACACTCGGATCGTCTACCCCCCTAGATGTTCCTCTGACAGGGGTAGCCCGGCGTAGCTCTCTCTTGTTTTGTGTTTGTTTTGGTCATAGGGTGATGTAAATCCATGTTGGATCACAAGTTGGGGCACTATCCTACCCGGTTTCACCTAAACGGGGAGATTCCCCCCGTATACGGGTACGGAACCTTCGCCTCTAGGTTAGAGCGCATGCATGCGAGGGGGGACACATGAAACCACCTATACCAACCTCTCACCACACTCACACACATATGCTAGGGACACATGCAAGTTCTCGTCTGATTCCGATGTTCTCATGGTCCTCCTCCGGCGAAACCCTGATCTCTGTGCACACTCGGACCGTCTACCCCCTAGACGTTCCTCTGACAGGGGTAGCCCGGCGTAGCTCTCTCTTGTTTTGTGTTTGTTTAGGTCATAGGGTGATGTAATACCATGTTGGTTCACAAGTTGGGGCACTATCCTACCCGGTTTCACCTAAACGGGGAGATTCCCCCCTTATACGGGTACGGAACCTTCGCCTCTAGGTTAGAGCGCATGCATGCGAGGGGGGACACATGCAAGCACCTATACCAACCTCTCACCACACTCACACACATATGCTAGGATCACATGCAAGTTCTCGTCTGATTCCGATGTTCTCGTGGTCTTCCTCCGGCGAAACCCTGATCTCTGTGCACACTCGGATCGTCTACCCCCATAGACGTTCCTCTAACAGGGGTTGCCCGGCGTAGCTGTCTCTTGTTTTGTGTTTGTTTAGGTCATAGGGTGATGTAAAACCATGTTGGTTCACAAGCTGGGGCACTATCCTACCCGGTTTCACCTAAACGGGGAAATTCCCCCCTTATACGGGTACGGAACCTTCGCCTCTAGGTTAGAGCGCATGCATGCGAGGGGGGACACATGCAAGCACCTATGCCAACCTCTCACCACACTCACACACATATGCTAGGGACACATGCAAGTTCTCGTATGATTCCGATGTTCTCGTGGTCTTCCTCCGGCGAAACCCTGATCTCTGTGCACACTCGGATCGTCTACCCCCTAGACGTTCCTCTAACAGGGGTAGCCCGACGTAGCTCTCTCTTGTTTTGTGTTTGTTTAGGTCATAGGGTGATCTAAAACCATGTTGGTTCACAAGTTGGGGCACTATCCTATCCGGTTTCACGTAAACGGGGAGATTCCCCCCTTATACGGGTACGAAACCTTCGCCTCTAGGTTAGAGCGCATGCATGCGAGGGGGGACACATGCAAGCACCTATACCAACCTCTCACCACACTCACACACATATGCTAGGGACACATGCAAGTTCTCTTCTGATTCCGATGTTCTCGTGGTCTTTCTTCGGCGAAACCCTGATCTCTGTGCACACTCGGATCGTCTACCCCCCTAGACGTTCCTCTGACAGGGGTAGCCCGGCGTAGCTCTCTCTTGTTTTGTGTTTGTTTTGGTCATAGGGTGATGTAAATCCATGTTGGATCACAAGTTGGGGCACTATCCTACCCGGTTTCACCTAAACGGGGAGATTCCCCCCTTATACGGGTACGGAACCTTCGCCTCTAGGTTAGAGTGCATGCATGCGAGGGGGGACACATGAAAGCACCTATACCAACCTCTCACCACACTCACACACATATGCTAGGGACACATGCAAGTTCTCGTCTGATTCCGATGTTCTCATGGTCTTCCTCCGGCGAAACCCTGATCTCTGTGCACACTCGGACCGTCTACCCCCTAGACGTTCCTCTGACAGGGGTAGCCCGGCGTATCTCTCTCTTGTTTTGTGTTTGTTTAGGTCATAGGGTGATGTAATACCATGTTAGTTCTCAAGTTGGGGCACTATCCTACCCGGTTTCACCTAAACGGGGAGATTCCCCCCTTATACGGGTACGGAACCTTCGCCTCTAGGTTAGAGCGCATGCATGCGAGGGGGGACACATGCAAGCACCTATACCAACCTCTCACCACACTCACACACATATGCTAGGGACACATGCAAGTTCTCGTCTGATTCCGATGTTCTTGTGGTCTTCCTCCGGCGAAACCCTGATCTCTGTGCACACTCGGATCGTATACCCCCATAGATGTTCCTCTAACAGGGGTTGCCCGGCGTAGCTGTCTCTTGTTTTGTGTTTGTTTAGGTCATAGGGTGATGTAAAACCATGTTGGTTCACAAGTTGGGGCACTATCCTACCCGGTTTCACCTAAACGGGGAGATTCCCCCCTTATACGGGTACGGAACCTTCGCCTCTAGGTTAGAGCGCATGCATGCGAGGGGGGACACATGCAAGAACCTATACCAACCTCTCACCACACTCACACACATATGCTAGGGACACATGCAAGTTCTCATCTGATTCCGATGTTCTCGTGGTCTTCCTCCGGCGAAACCCTGATCTGTGTGCACACTCGGATCGTCTACCCCCTAGACGTTCCTCTCACAGGGGTAGCCCGGCATAGCTCTCTCTTGTTTTGTGTTTGTTTAGGTCATAGGGTGATGTAAAACCATTTTGGTTCACAAGTTGGGGCACTATCCTACCCGGTTTCACCCAAACGGGGAGATTCCCCCCTTATACGGGTACGGAACCTTCGCCTCTAGGTTAGAGCGCATGCATACGAGGGGGACACATGCAAGCACCTATACGAACCTCTCACCACACTCACACACATATGCTAGGGACACATGCAAGTTCTCGTCTGATTCCGATGTTCTCGTGGTCTTCCTCCAGCGAAACCCTGATCTCTGTGCACACTCGGATCGTCTACCCCCCTAGACGTTCCTCTGACAGGGGTAGCCCGACGTAGCTCTCTCTTGTTTTGTGTTTGTTTAGGTCATAGGGTGATGTAAAACCATGTTGGTTCACAAGTTGGGGCACTATCCTACCTGGTTTCACCTAAACGGGGAGATTCCCCCCTTATACGGGTACGGAACCTTCGCCTCTAGGTTAGAGCGCATGCATGCGAGGGGGACACATGCAAGCACCTATACCAACCTCTCACCACACTCACACACATATGCTAGGGACACATGCAAGTTCTCGTCTGATTCCGATGTTCTCGTGGTCTTCCTCCGGCGAAACCCTGATCTCTGTGCACACTCGGATCGTCTACCCCCCTAGACGTTCCTCTGACAGGGGTAGCCCGGCGTAGCTCTCTCTTGTTTTATGTTTGTTTAGATCATAGGGTGATGTAAAACCATGTTGGTTCACAAGTTGGGGCACTATCCTACCCGGTTTCACCTAAACGGGGAGATTCCCCCCTTATACGGGTACAGAACCTTCGCCTCTAGGTTAGAGCGCATGCATGCGAGGGGGGACACATGCAAGCACCTATACCAACCTCTCACCACACTCACACACATATGCTAGGGACACATGCAAGTTCTCGTATGATTCCGATGTTCTCGTGGTCTTCCTCCAGCGAAACCCTGATCTCTGTGCACACTCGGATCGTCTACCCCCCTAGACGTTCCTCTGACAGGGGTAGCCCGGCGTAGCTCTCTCTTATTTTGTGTTTGTTTAGGTCATAGGGTGATGTAAAACCATGTTGGTTAACAAGTTGGGGCACTATCCTACACGGTTTCACCTAAACGGGGAGATTCCCCCCTTATACGGGTACGGAACCTTCGCCTCTAGGTTAGAGCGCATGCATGCGAGGGGGGACACATCCAAGCACCTATACCAACCTCTCACCACACTCACACACATATGCTAGGGACACATGCAAGTTCTCGTCTGATTCCGATGTTCTCGTGGTCTTCCTCCGGCGAAACCCTGATCTCTGTGCACACTCGGATCGTCTACCCCCCTAGACGTTCCTCTGACAGGGGTAGACCGGCGTAGCTCTCTCTTGTTTTGTGTTTTTTTAGGTCATCGGGTGATGTAAAACCATGTTGGTTCACAAGTTGGGGCACTATCCTACCCGGTTTCACCTAAACAGGGAGATTCCCCCCTTATACGGGTACGGAACCTTCGCCTCTAGGTTAGAGCGCATGCATGTGAGGGGGACACATGCAAGCACCTATACCAACCTCTCACCACACTCACACACATATGCTAGGATCACATGCAAGTTCTCGTCTGATTCCGATGTTCTCGTGGTCTTCCTCCGGCGAAACCCTGATCTCTGTGCACACTCGGATCGTCTACCCCCATAGACGTTCCTCTAACAGGGGTTGCCCGGCGTAGCTGTCTCTTGTTTTGTGTTTGTTTAGGTCATAGGGTGATGTAAAACCATGTTGGTTCACAAGCTGGGGCACTATCCTACCCGGTTTCACCTAAACGGGGAAATTCCCCCCTTATACGGGTACGGAACCTTCGCCTCTAGGTTAGAGCGCATGCATGCGAGGGGGGACACATGCAAGCACCTATGCCAACCTCTCACCACACTCACACACATATGCTAGGGACACATGCAAGTTCTCGTATGATTCCGATGTTCTCGTGGTCTTCCTCCGGCGAAACCCTGATCTCTGTGCACACTCGGATCGTCTACCCCCTAGACGTTCCTCTAACAGGGGTAGCCCGACGTAGCTCTCTCTTGTTTTGTGTTTGTTTAGGTCATAGGGTGATGTAAAACCATGTTGGTTCACAAGTTGGGGCACTATCCTATCCGGTTTCACGTAAACGGGGAGATTCCCCCCTTATACGGGTACGAAACCTTCGCCTCTAGGTTAGAGCGCATGCATGCGAGGGGGGACACATGCAAGCACCTATACCAACCTCTCACCACACTCACACACATATGCTAGGGACACATGCAAGTTCTCTTCTGATTCCGATGTTCTCGTGGTCTTTCTTCGGCGAAACCCTGATCTCTGTGCACACTCGGATCGTCTACCCCCCTAGACGTTCCTCTGACAGGGGTAGCCCGGCGTAGCTCTCTCTTGTTTTGTGTTTGTTTTGGTCATAGGGTGATGTAAATCCATGTTGGATCACAAGTTGGGGCACTATCCTACCCGGTTTCACCTAAACGGGGAGATTCCCCCCTTATACGGGTACGGAACCTTCGCCTCTAGGTTAGAGTGCATGCATGCGAGGGGGGACACATGAAAGCACCTATACCAACCTCTCACCACACTCACACACATATGCTAGGGACACATGCAAGTTCTCGTCTGATTCCGATGTTCTCATGGTCTTCCTCCGGCGAAACCCTGATCTCTGTGCACACTCGGACCGTCTACCCCCTAGACGTTCCTCTGACAGGGGTAGCCCGGCGTATCTCTCTCTTGTTTTGTGTTTGTTTAGGTCATAGGGTGATGTAATACCATGTTAGTTCTCAAGTTGGGGCACTATCCTACCCGGTTTCACCTAAACGGGGAGATTCCCCCCTTATACGGGTACGGAACCTTCGCCTCTAGGTTAGAGCGCATGCATGCGAGGGGGGACACATGCAAGCACCTATACCAACCTCTCACCACACTCACACACATATGCTAGGGACACATGCAAGTTCTCGTCTGATTCCGATGTTCTTGTGGTCTTCCTCCGGCGAAACCCTGATCTCTGTGCACACTCGGATCGTATACCCCCATAGACGTTCCTCTAACAGGGGTTGCCCGGCGTAGCTGTCTCTTGTTTTGTGTTTGTTTAGGTCATAGGGTGATGTAAAACCATGTTGGTTCACAAGTTGGGGCACTATCCTACCCGGTTTCACCTAAACGGGGAGATTCCCCCCTTATACGGGTACGGAACCTTCGCCTCTAGGTTAGAGCGCATGCATGCGAGGGGGGACACATGCAAGAACCTATACCAACCTCTCACCACACTCACACACATATGCTAGGGACACATGCAAGTTCTCATCTGATTCCGATGTTCTCGTGGTCTTCCTCCAGCGAAACCCTGATCTGTGTGCACACTCGGATCGTCTACCCCCTAGACGTTCCTCTCACAGGGGTAGCCCGGCATAGCTCTCTCTTGTTTTGTGTTTGTTTAGGTCATAGGGTGATGTAAAACCATTTTGGTTCACAAGTTGGGGCACTATCCTACCCGGTTTCACCCAAACGGGGAGATTCCCCCCTTATACGGGTACGGAACCTTCGCCTCTAGGTTAGAGCGCATGCATACGAGGGGGACACATGCAAGCACCTATACGAACCTCTCACCACACTCACACACATATGCTAGGGACACATGCAAGTTCTCGTCTGATTCCGATGTTCTCGTGGTCTTCCTCCAGCGAAACCCTGATCTCTGTGCACACTCGGATCGTCTACCCCCCTAGACGTTCCTCTGACAGGGGTAGCCCGACGTAGCTCTCTCTTGTTTTGTGTTTGTTTAGGTCATAGGGTGATGTAAAACCATGTTGGTTCACAAGTTGGGGCACTATCCTACCTGGTTTCACCTAAACGGGGAGATTCCCCCCTTATACGGGTACGGAACCTTCGCCTCTAGGTTAGAGCGCATGCATGCGAGGGGGACACATGCAAGCACCTATACCAACCTCTCACCACACTCACACACATATGCTAGGGACACATGCAAGTTCTCGTCTGATTCCGATGTTCTCGTGGTCTTCCTCCGGCGAAACCCTGATCTCTGTGCACACTCGGATCGTCTACCCCCCTAGACGTTCCTCTGACAGGGGTAGCCCGGCGTAGCTCTCTCTTGTTTTATGTTTGTTTAGATCATAGGGTGATGTAAAACCATGTTGGTTCACAAGTTGGGGCACTATCCTACCCGGTTTCACCTAAACGGGGAGATTCCCCCCTTATACGGGTACAGAACCTTCGCCTCTAGGTTAGAGCGCATGCATGCGAGGGGGGACACATGCAAGCACCTATACCAACCTCTCACCACACTCACACACATATGCTAGGGACACATGCAAGTTCTCGTATGATTCCGATGTTCTCGTGGTCTTCCTCCAGCGAAACCCTGATCTCTGTGCACACTCGGATCGTCTACCCACCTAGACGTTCCTCTGACAGGGGTAGCCCGGCGTAGCTCTCTCTTATTTTGTGTTTGTTTAGGTCATAGGGTGATGTAAAACCATGTTGGTTAACAAGTTGGGGCACTATCCTACACGGTTTCACCTAAACGGGGAGATTCCCCCCTAATACGGGTACGGAACCTTCGCCTCTAGGTTAGAGCGCATGCATGCGAGGGGGGACACATCCAAGCACCTATACCAACCTCTCACCACACTCACACACATATGCTAGGGACACATGCAAGTTCTCGTCTGATTCCGATGTTCTCGTGGTCTTCCTCCGGCGAAACCCTGATCTCTGTGCACACTCGGATCGTCTACCCCCCTAGACGTTCCTCTGACAGGGGTAGACCGGCGTAGCTCTCTCTTGTTTTGTGTTTTTTTAGGTCATCGGGTGATGTAAAACCATGTTGGTTCACAAGTTGGGGCACTATCCTACCCGGTTTCACCTAAACAGGGAGATTCCCCCCTTATACGGGTACGGAACCTTCGCCTCTAGGTTAGAGCGCATGCATGTGAGGGGGACACATGCAAGCACCTATACCAACCTCTCACCACACTCACACACATATGCTAGGGACACATGCAAGTTCTCGTCTGATTCCGATGTTCTCGTGGTCTTCCTCCGGCGAAACCCTGATCTCTGTGCACACTCGGATCGTCTACCCCCATAGACGTTCCTCTAACAGGGGTTGCCCGGCGTAGCTGTCTCTTGTTTTGTGTTTGTTTAGGTCATAGGGTGATGTAAAACCATGTTGGTTCACAAGTTGGGGCACTATCCTACCCGGTTTCACCTAAACGGGGAGATTCCCCGCTTATACGGGTACGGAACCTTCGCCTCTAGGTTAGAGCGCATGCATGCGAGGGGGGACACATGCAAGAACCTATACCAACCTCTCACCACACTCACACACATATGCTAGGGACACATGCAAGTTCTCATTTTATTCCGATGTTCTCGTGGTCTTCCTCCGGCGAAACCCTGATCTGTGTGCACACTCGGATCGTCTACCCCCTAGACGTTCCTCTCACAGGGGTAGCCCGACATAGCTCTCTCTTGTTTTGTGTTTGTTTAGGTCATAGGGTGATGTAAAACCATTTTGGTTCACAAGTTGGGGCACTATCCTACCCGGTTTCACCCAAACGGGGAGATTCCCCCCTTATACGGGTACGGAACCTTCGCCTCTAGGTTAGAGCGCATGCATACGAGGGGGACACATGCAAGCACCTATACGAACCTCTCACCACACTCACACACATATGCTAGGGACACATGCAAGTTCTCGTCTGATTCCGATGTTCTCGTGGTCTTCCTCCAGCGAAACCCTGATCTCTGTGCACACTCGGATCGTCTACCCCCCTAGACGTTCCTCTGACAGGGGTAGCCCGACGTAGCTCTCTCTTGTTTTGTGTTTGTTTAGGTCATAGGGTGATGTAAAACCATGTTGGTTCACAAGTTGGGGCACTATCCTACCTGGTTTCACCTAAACGGGGAGATTCCCCCCTTATACGGGTATGGAACCTTCGCCTCTAGGTTAGAGCGCATGCATGCGAGGGGGACACATGCAAGCACCTATACCAACCTCTCACCACACTCACACACATATGCTAGGGACACATGCAAGTTCTCGTCTGATTCCGATGTTCTCGTGGTCTTCCTCCGGCGAAACCCTGATCTCTGTGCACACTCGGATCGTCTACCCCCCTAGACGTTCCTCTGACAGGGGTAGCCCGGCGTAGCTCTCTCTTGTTTTATGTTTGTTTAGATCATAGGGTGATGTAAAACCATGTTGGTTCACAAGTTGGGGCACTATCCTACCCGGTTTCACCTAAACGGGGAGATTCCCCCCTTATACGGGTACAGAACCTTCGCCTCTAGGTTAGAGCGCATGCATGCGAGGGGGGACACATGCAAGCACCTATACCAACCTCTCACAACACTCACACACATATGCTAGGGACACATGCAAGTTCTCGTATGATTCCGATGTTCTCGTGGTCTTCCTCCAGCGAAACCCTGATCTCTGTGCACACTCGGATCGTCTACCCCCCTAGACGTTCCTCTGACAGGGGTAGCCCGGCGTAGCTCTCTCTTATTTTGTGTTTGTTTAGGTCATAGGGTGATGTAAAACCATGTTGGTTAACAAGTTGGGGCACTATCCTACACGGTTTCACCTAAACGGGGAGATTCCCCCCTTATACGGGTACGGAACCTTCGCCTCTAGGTTAGAGCGCATGCATGCGAGGGGGGACACATCCAAGCACCTATACCAACCTCTCACCACACTCACACACATATGCTAGGGACACATGCAAGTTCTCGTCTGATTCCGATGTTCTCGTGGTCTTCCTCCGGCGAAACCCTGATCTCTGTGCACACTCGGATCGTCTACCCCCCTAGACGTTCCTCTGACAGGGGTAGACCGGCGTAGCTCTCTCTTGTTTTGTGTTTTTTTAGGTCATCGGGTGATGTAAAACCATGTTGGTTCACAAGTTGGGGCACTATCCTACCCGGTTTCACCTAAACAGGGAGATTCCCCCCTTATACGGGTACGGAACCTTCGCCTCTAGGTTAGAGCGCATGCATTTGAGGGGGACACATGCAAGCACCTATACCAACCTCTCACCACACTCACACACATATGCTAGGGACACATGCAAGTTCTCGTCTGATTCCGATGTTCTCGTGGTCTTCCTCCGGCGAAACCCTGATCTCTATGCACACTCGGATCGTCTACCCCCATAGACGTTCCTCTAACAGGGGTTGCCCGGCGTAGCTGTCTCTTGTTTTGTGTTTGTTTAGGTCATAGGGTGATGTAAAACCATGTTGGTTCACAAGTTGGGGCACTATCCTACCCGGTTTCACCTAAACGGGGAGATTCCCCGCTTATACGGGTACGGAACCTTCGCCTCTAGGTTAGAGCGCATGCATGCGAGGGGGGACACATGCAAGAACCTATACCAACCTCTCACCACACTCACACACATATGCTAGGACACATGCAAGTTCTCATTTTATTCCGATGTTCTCGTGGTCTTCCTCCGGCGAAACCCTGATCTGTGTGCACACTCGGATCGTCTACCTCCTAGACGTTCCTCTCACAGGGGTAGCCCGGCATAGCTCTCTCTTGTTTTGTGTTTGTTTAGGTCATAGGGTGATGTAAAACCATTTTGGTTCACAAGTTGGGGCACTATCCTACCCGGTTTTACCTAAACGGGGAGATTCCCCCCTTATACGGGTACGGAACCTTCGCCTCTAGGTTAGAGCGCATGTATGCGAGGGGGGACACATGCAAGCATCCCTCTCACCACACTCACACACATATGCTAGGGACACATGCAAGTTCTCGTCTGATTCCGATGTTCTCGTGGTCTTCCTCCAGCGAAACCCTGATCTCTATGCACACTCGGATCGTCTACCCCCCTAGACGTTCCTCTGACAGGGGTAGCCCGACGTAGCTCTCTCTTGTTTTGTGTTTGTTTAGGTCATAGGGTGATGTAAAACCATGTTGGTTCACAAGTTGGGGCACTATCCTACCCGGTTTCACCTAAACAGGGAGATTCCCCCCTTATACGGGTACGGAACCTTCGCCTCTAGGTTAGAGCGCATGCTTGCGAGGGGGACACATGCAAGCACCTATACCAATCTCTCACCACACTCACACACATATGCTAGGGACACATGCAAGTTCTCGTCTGATTCCGATGTTCTCGTGGTCTTCCTCCGGCGAAACCCTGATCTCTGTGCACACTCGGATCGTCTACCCCCCTAGACGTTCCTCTGACAGGGGTAGCCCGGCGTAGCTCTCTCTTGTTTTATGTTTGTTTAGATCATAGGGTGATGTAAAACCATGTTGGTTCGCAAGTTGGGGCACTATCCTACCCGGTTTCACCTAAACGGGGAGATTCCCCCCTTATACGGGTACAGAACCTTCGCCTCTAGGTTAGAGCGCATACATGCGAGGGGGGACACATGCAAGCACCTATACCAACCTCTCACCACACTCACACACATATGCTAGGGACACATGCAAGTTCTCGTATGATTCCGATGTTCTCGTGGTCTTCCTCCAGCGAAACCCTGATCTCTGTGCACACTCGGATCGTCTACCCCCCTAGACGTTCCTCTGACAGGGGTAGCCCGGCGTAGCTCTCTCTTGTTTTGTGTTTGTTTAGGTCATAGGGTGATGTAAAACCATGTTGGTTAACAAGTTGGGGCACTATCCTACACGGTTTCACCTAAACGGGGAGATTCCCCCCTTATACGGGTACGGAACCTTCGCCTCTAGGTTAGAGCGCATGCATGCGAGGGGGGACACATCCAAGCACCTATACCAACCTCTCACCACACTCACACACATATGCTAGGGACACATGCAAGTTCTCGTCTGATTCCGATGTTCTCGTGGTCTTCCTCCGGCGAAACCCTGATCTCTGTGCACACTCGGATCGTCTACCCCCCTAGACGTTCCTCTGACAGGGGTAGACCGGCGTAGCTCTCTCTTGTTTTGTGTTTTTTTAGGTCATCGGGTGATGTAAAACCATGTTGGTTCACAAGTTGGGGCACTATCCTACCCGGTTTCACCTAAACAGGGAGATTCCCCCCTTATACGGGTACGGAACCTTCGCCTCTAGGTTAGAGCGCATGCATGTGAGGGGGACACATGCAAGCACTTATACCAACCTCTCACCACACTCACACACATATGCTAGGGACACATGCAAGTTCTCTTCTGATTCCGATGTTCTCGTGGTCTTCCTCCGGCGAAACCCTGATCTCTCTGCACACTCGGATCGTCTACCCCCCTAGACGTTCCTCTGACAGGGGTAGCCCGGCGTAGCTCTCTCTTGTTTTGTGTTTGTTTAGGTCATAGGGTGATGTAAAACCATGTTGGTTCACAAGTTGGGCAACTATCCTACCCGGTTTCACCTAAACGGGGAGATTCCCCCCTTATACGGGTACGGAACCTTCGCCTCTAGGTTAGAGCGCATGCATGCGAGGAGGGACACATGCAAGCACCTATACCAACCTCTCACCACACTCACACACATATGCTAGGGACACATGCAAGTTCTCGTCTGATTCTGATGTTCTCGTGGTCTTTCTCCGGCGAAACCCTGATCTCTCTGCACACTCGGATCGTCTACCCCCCTAGACGTTCCTCTGACAGGGGTATCCCGGCGTAGCTCTCTCTTGTTTTGTGTTTGTTTAGGTCATAGGGTGATGTAAAACCATGTTGGTTCACAAGTTGGGGCACTATCCTACCCGGTTTCACCTAAACGGGGAGATTCCCCCCTTATACGGGTACGGAACCTTCGCCTCTAGGTTAGAGCGCATGCATGCGAGGGGGGACACATGCAAGCACCTATACCAACCTCTCACCACACTCACACACATATGCTAGGGACACATGCAAGTTCTCGTCTGATTCCGATGTTCTCGTGGTCTTCCTCCGGCGAAACCCTGATCGCTGTGCACACTCGGAACGTCTACCCCCCTAGACGTTCCTCTTGACAGGGGTAGCCCGGCGTAGCTCTCTCTTGTTTTGTGTTTGTTTAGGTCATAGGGTGATGTAAAACCATGTTGGTTCACAAGTTGGGGAACTATCCTACCCGGTTTCACCTAAACGGGGAGATTCCCCCCTTATACGGGTACGGAACCTTCGCCTCTAGGTTAGAGCGCATGCATGCGAGGGGGGACACATGCAAGCACCTATACCAACCTCTCACCACACTCACACACATATGCTAGGGACACATGCAAGTTCTCGTCTGATTCCGATGTTCTCGTGGTCTTCCTCCGGCGAAACCCTGATCTCTGTGCACACTCGGATCATCTACCCCCCTAGACGTTCCTCTGACAGGGGTAGCCCGGCGTAGCTGTCTCTTGTTTTGTGTTTGTTTAGGTCATAGGGTGATGTAAAACCATGTTGGTTCACAAGTTGGGGTACTATCCTACCCGGTTTCACCTAAACGGGGAGATTCCCCCCTTATACGGGTACGGAACCTTCGCCTCTAGGTTAGAGCGCATGCATGCGAGGGGGGACACATGCAAGCACCTATACCAACCTCTCACCACACTCACACACATATGCTAGGGACACATGCAAGCTCTCGTCCGATTCCAAAGTTCTCGTGGTCTTCCTCCGGCGAAACCCTGATCTCTGTGCACACTCGGATCGTCTACCCCCCTAGACGTTCCTCTGATAGGGGTATCCCGGCGTAGATCTCTCTTCTTTTGTGTTTTTTTTAGGTCATAGGGTGATGTAAAACTATTTTGGTTCACAAGTTGGGGCACTATCCTACCCGGTTTCACCCAAACGGGGAGATTCCCCCCTTATACGGGTACAGAACCTTCGCCTCTAGGTTAGAGCGCATGCATGCGAGGGGGACACATGCAAGCACCTATACCAACCTCTCACCACACTCACACAGATATGCATGGGACACATGCAAGTTCTCTTCTGATTCCGATGTTCTCGTGGTCTTTCTCCGGCGAAACCCTGATCTCTCTGCACACTCGGATCGTCTACCCCCCTAGACGTTCCTCTGACAGGGGTAGCCCGGCGTAGCTCTCTCTTGTTTTGTGTTTGTTTAGGTCATAGGGTGATGTAAAACCATGTTGGTTCACAAGTTGGGGCACTATCCTACCCGGTTTCACCTAAACGGGGAGATTCCCCCCTTATACGGGTACGGAACCTTCGCCTCTAGGTTAGAGCGCATGCATGCGAGGGGGACACATGCAAGCACCTATACCAACCTCTCACCACACTCACACACATATGCTAGGGACACATGCAAGTTCTCATCTGATTCCGATGTTCTCGTGGTCTTCCTCCGGCGAAACCCTGATCTCTCTGCACACTCGGATCGTCTACCCCCCTAGACGTTCCTCTGACAGGGGTAGCCCGGCGTAGCTCTCTCTTGTTTTGTGTTTGTTTAGGTCATAGGGTGATGTAAAACCATGTTGGTTCACAAGTTGGGCAACTATCCTACCCGGTTTCACCTAAACGGGGAGATTCCCCCCTTATACGGGTACGGAACCTTCGCCTCTAGGTTAGAGCGCATGCATGCGAGGAGGGACACATGCAAGCACCTATACCAACCTCTCACCACACTCACACACATATGCTAGGGACACATGCAAGTTCTCGTCTGATTCTGATGTTCTCGTGGTCTTTCTCCGGCGAAACCCTGATCTCTCTGCACACTCGGATCGTCTACCCCCCTAGACGTTCCTCTGACAGGGGTATCCCGGCGTAGCTCTCTCTTGTTTTGTGTTTGTTTAGGTCATAGGGTGATGTAAAACCATGTTGGTTCACAAGTTGGGGCACTATCCTACCCGGTTTCACCTAAACGGGGAGATTCCCCCCTTATACGGGTACGGAACCTTCGCCTCTAGGTTAGAGCGCATGCATGCGAGGGGGGACACATGCAAGCACCTATACCAACCTCTCACCACACTCACACACATATGCTAGGGACACATGCAAGTTCTCGTCTGATTCCGATGTTCTCGTGGTCTTCCTCCGGCGAAACCCTGATCTCTGTGCACACTCGGATCGTCTACCCCCCTAGACGTTCCTCTGACAGGGGTAGCCCGGCGTAGCTCTCTCTTGTTTTGTGTTTGTTTAGGTCATAGGGTGATGTAAAACCATGTTGGTTCACAAGTTGGGGCACTATCCTACCCGGTTTCACCTAAACGGGGAGATTCCCCCCTTATACGGGTACGGAACCTTCGCCTCTAGGTTAGAGCGCATGCATGCGAGGGGGGACACATGCAAGAACCTATACCAACCTCTCACCACACTCACACACATATTCTAGGGACACATGCAAGTTCTCGTCTGATTCCGATGTTCTCGTGGTCTTCCTCCGGCGAAACCCTGATCTCTGTGCACACTCGGATCGTCTACCCCCTAGACGTTCCTCTGACATGGGTAGCCCGGCGTAGCTCTCTCTTGTTTTATGTTTGTTTAGGTCATAGGGTGATGTAAAACCATGTTGGTTCACAAGTTGGGGCACTATCCTACCCGGGTTCACGTAAACGGGGAGATTCCCCCCTTATATGGGTACGGAACCTTCGCCTCTAGGTTAGAGCGCATGCATGCGAGGGGGGACACATGCAAGCACCTATACCAACCTCTCACCACACTCACACACATATGCTAGGGACACATGCAAGTTCTCGTCTGATTTCGATGTTCTCGTGGTCTTCCTCCGGCGAAACCCTGATCTCTGTGCACACTCGGATCGTCTACCCCCCTAGACGTTCCTCTGACAGGGGTAGCCCGGCGTAGCTCTCTCTTGTTTTGTGTTTGTTTAGGTAATAGGGTGATGTAAAACCATGTTGGTTCACAAGTTGGGGCACTATCCTACCCGGTTTCACCTAAACGGGGAGATTCCCCCCTTATACGGGTACAGAACCTTCGCCTCTAGGTTAGAGCGCATGCATGCGAGGGGGACACATGCAAGAACCTATACCAACCTCTCACCACACTCACACACATATGCTAGGGACACATGCAAGTTCTCGTCTGATTCCGATGTTCTCGTGGTCTTCCTACGGCGAAACCCTGATCTCTGTGCACACTCGATCGTCTACCCCCCTAGACGTTCCTCTGACAGGGGTAGGCCGGCGTATATCTCTCTTGTTTTGTGTTTGTTTAGGTCATAGGGTGATGTAAAACCATGTTGGTTCACAAGTTGGGGCACTATCCTACCCGGTTTCACCTAAACGGGGAGATTCCCCCCTTATACGGGTACGGAACCTTCGCCTCTAGGTTAGAGCGCATGCATTCGAGGGGGGACACATGCAAGCACCTATACCAACCTCTCACCACACTCACGCACATATGCTAGGGACACATGCAAGTTCTCGTCTGATTCCGATGTTCTCGTGGTCTTCCTCCGGCGAAACCCTGATCTCTGTGCACACTCGGATCGTCTACCCCCCTAGACGTTCCTCTGACAGGGGTAGCCCGGTGTAGCTCTCTCTTGTTTTGTGTTTGTTTAGGTCATAGGGTGATGTAAAACCATGTTGGTTCACAAGTTGGGGCACTATCCTACCCGGTTTCACCTAAACGGGGAGATTCCTCCTTATACGGGTGCGGAACCTTCGCCTCTAGGTTAGAGCGCATGCATGCGAGGGGGACACATGCAAGCACCTATACCAACCTCTCACCACACTCACACACATATGCTAGGGACACATGCAAGTTCTCGTCTGATTCCGATGTTCTCGTGGTCTTCCTCCGGCGAAACCCTGATCTCTGTGCACACTCAGATGGTCTACCCCCCTAGATGTTCCTCTGACAGGGGTAGCCCGGCGTAGCTCTCTCTTGTTTTGTGTTTGTTTAGGTCATAGGGTGATGTAAAACCATGTTGGTTCACAAGTTGGGGCACTATCCTACCCGGTTTCACCTGAACGGGGAGATTCCCCCCTTATACGGGTACGGAACCTTCGCCTCTAGGTTAGAGCGCATGCATGCGAGGGGGGACAAATGCAAGAACCTATACCAACCTCTCACCACACTCACACACATATGATAGGGACACATGCAAGTTCTCGTCTGATTCCGATGTTCTCGTGGTCTTCCTCCGGCGAAACCCTGATCTCTGTGCACACTCGGATCGTCTACCCCCCTAGACGTTCCTCTGACAGGGGTAGTCCGGCGTATCTCTCTCTTGTTTTGTGTTTGTTTAGGTCATAGGGTGATGTAAAACCATGTTGGTTCACAAGTTGGGGCACTATCCTACCCGGTTTCACCTAAACGGGGAGATTCCCCCCTTATACGGGTACGGAACCTTCGCCTCTAGGTTAGAGCGCATGCATGCGAGGGGGGACACATGCAAGCACCTATACCAACCTCTCACCACACTCACACACATATGCTAGGGACACATGCAAGTTCTCGTCTGATTCCGATGTTCTCGTGGTCTTCCTCCGGCGAAACCCTGATCTCTGTGCACACTCGGATCGTCTACCCCCCTAGACGTTCCTCTGACAGGGGTAGCCCGTTTGTAGCTCTCTCTTATTTTGTGTTTGTTTAGGTCATAGGGTGATGTAAAACCATGTTGGTTCACAAGTTGGGGCACTATCCTACCCGGTTTCACCTAAACGGGGAGATTCCCCTTATACGGGTACGGAACCTTTGCCTCTAGGTTAGAGCGCATGCATGCGAGGGGGACACATGCAAGCACCTATACCAACCTCTCACCACACTCACACACATATGCTAGGGACACATGCAAGTTCTCGTCTGATTCCGATGTTCTCGTGGTCTTCCTCCGGCGAAAGCCTGATCTCTGTGCACACTCAGATGGTCTACCCCCTAGACGTTCCTCTGACAGGGGTAGCCCGGCGTAGCTCTCTCTTGTTTTGTGTTTGTTTTGGTCATAGGGTGATGTAAAACCATGTTGGTTCACAAGTTGGGGCACTATCCTACCCGGTTTCACCTGAACGGGGAGATTCCCCCCTTATACGGGTACGGAACCTTCGCCTCTAGGTTAGAGCGCATGCATGCGAGGGGGGACAAATGCAAGCATCTATACCAACCTCTCACCACACTCACACACATATGTTAGGGACACATGCAAGTTCTCGTCTGATTCCGATGTTCTCGTGGTCTTCCTCCGGCGAAACCCTGATCTCTGTGCACACTCGGATCGTCTACCCCCTAGACGTTCCTCTGACAGGGGTAGCCCGGCGTAGCTCTCTCTTGTTTTGTGTTTGTTTAGGTCATAGGGTGATGTAAAACCATGTTGATTCACAAGTTGGGGCACTATCCTACCCGGTTTCACCTAAACGGGGAGATTCCCCCTTATACGGGTACGGAACCTTCGCCTCTAGGTTAGAGTGCATGCATGCGAGGGGGGACACATGCAAGCACCTATACCAACCTATCACCACACTCACACACATATGCTAGGGACACATGCAAGTTTTCGTCTGATTCCGATGTTCTCGTGGTCTTCCTCCAGCGAAACCCTGATCTCTGTGCACACTCGGATCGTCTACCCCCCTAGACGTTCCTCTGACAGGGGTAGCCCGGCGTAGCTCTCTCTTGTCACTACTAGAGAAAAGCCTATGCGAGGCGCACCAAAAAGCCTATCCGAGGCGCATATCACATGCGCCTCTAGCTTCAAGCCTCGGGTATTTCTTATGTGAGGCGCATATGATATGCACCTCCTATACTTCACATATGCGAGCCGCATATCGATATGCGCCTCGCATATCATATGTTTCACAATGCGCCTCGGATATTTATAGTATATGCGCCTCCTATAGTATCCTATATGCGCCTCCGGTAATATTTTCGAAATTCAAGTTTTACAGACCACTATAAATAATAATATACAGATATTCAAATATACAATATAGTCCAGAATACAGTATAAAGAGCACATAATTTTTCAGAAACTTGCAATTTGCCAAAGCATAATAGAACCAACATGAATACAATACATTACACATCAATCATGACATACAAGTGCATACATCAAGTGTTTGTGCCACAAGTTCACACCTCCGAGTACAAGTTCACAATCACATTACACCTTCGAGTACAAGTTCACAATCACATTACAACTCCAACGACGTAGCTCTACCTAGAGGAAGTACAACACATAACCTACCATGAAGAGCAACAAGGTGGTGATCACAAGGAAGTTCCTCCACTTCTTCCTTCCATGCCTCCTCCACTTCTCTTCCGCCACCTCTCTACTCTCATAGCCTTGGTAGTTGTTGCCCGAGAAGTTGTTCACTTGCTTCTGGCAGTCTTTCCACTCCTCGTACAAAAAGCAGGAGTAAAACCATTGATTTTGTAGTGAAATGTATATGTAGAAAGAAAAAATGTATATGTAGAAAGAAAAAATCAGGAGTAATTCCAACTCTTGCTACAACACTGGCTCTGCCTTTACTTTTCAAGGAAGGACCTTCCTGCATGACAATATGTAGAAAGAAAAAATGAGAGGGGCTTGACAGATGTAAAACCATTGATTTTGTAGTGAAATGTATATGCAACAATTTGTTTGAGGGTAGTATTATGCAACAATTTGGGTATACAAACAACAATTTACCATGGATGGCTCAAATATTATCCAAGGGTGTAGAAAACAGTACTACCTTCTCAGTCAATTTTGCAATCATTGATTCAACCGAGGAGCTTCAGCCGATGATTTGTATGTTGCTTCTAGTGTCCGGATTGCCACTGCAGTATCCATGCTCATTGATGAGAAATCCCCTTGATCAGCCTGTTAATACCTACGAAGGTTTATCTCTTACAACAAAGGTATATTTCTCCATCGAGTTGACTAAAAGATCTGAAGAAAGAAAATCAAAACTTAATTCAGAATAAAATTTCTACCTGCAAATTCTTGCACATTGCTATGATTCTGTCGAAGTCGGTATTGATTGCCCGCAAGAAGTGGTCAGATGGACTTTGCATGATTGGACAGGGAAACCCAGCATTCGAGAAGTGCTACAATAGTAGAGAATGGCCAAGTAAGAAGAATACAGAAAGCCATAGGATGAGACATGGAAAACAGTCATCTACAACAGGAAGAAAGGAAGTTACTGTAGGACAATTGGACATGAGAGCTGCAAAATAAGGATCATATAAGATCGTTTTAAGCAGTACATTGTTTTGTCAAATTATGAATAATACTTTGCGCAGGCTTAGTTTTTCCAACCAATGCAACTAGAATGTCGTAGATTCAGTGAAATTAAGCAAATAGCAACTCAATCAATTAACATGTCATGCTATCTTTGAGTATCTTCGATGACCCTTCTATCTAGACTAAAAACAATCAGGAAGGTAATTCTGTCCACGTAACTGGATACCATCGTTTCACTCAAGTGGTAGCTTTGTAATGCATGTGAAGTACTGAAATGTAATTGAGCAGAGTTGAGCAGTAGAACTGCAGAGAACTTTTTCACCTGCAGACAAGCTAGTGTTTCGCCAAAAAAGAGGGTATTCCCATTTGAAAGCAAGCAAATCCGGTCAAAAAGTCCAAAAACCTCGGTGCTGCTTTGATACATTGTGAAGATGACTGTGCACCCTGTGCTTGCAAGTTTCTTCAGTGTTACCATCAAGAGGAGTGCAGAAACACTGCATCAAAAGAAACCAAATACATAAATGCACACACACACTTAAGCAGCAGGTAGTAATTTTTTTTATAGGAATCCATAAAGGTAAATGTAACTTATAGAGATGAGAAACAAACCTGTCGAGGTGATAAAGAGGCTCATCAATAAACAGAACATGCGGCCTCATCACGAGCTCCCTCGCAATGCTTACCCTCCTCCTCTCACCGGTCGGAAGCCTCTTATTGAAACAGTGCCCTCCAACGAGTTTGTCGGCGTAGTCGCCTAAAGACATGGCCGCAATTGCGTCGTCCACGACAGGCTTCTTCGAAGAGAAGACGCCAGGAAGCTGCAGGAGCGCCGAGTAGTAGAGCATCTCACGCACCGTCAGAGACTCAATTAGCACATCGTCCCGGTCGACGTACCCCTACAAAGCGGTCCAACAATAGGACGTAAGCAATCAGTCGGTCATCAGTAGCGCATTAGGCTTTAGCAAATGGAGCGAGATCAATAGCAGAAATTTATCACAGCCAGATAGTTCAGGTATTTCTGCAAGATCGAATCTATCGCTGACAAAACATGATATATGTGCTACCGCTAATGGACACCAAGCTATGAAATTTGGTCTACAGTTTCTGAAGATTAGTTCACAATAGCCTGAAGATATTGTACAGACCACACAGTTTTGAACAGAATTGCACATTTTTCAGAACACGACATCAATGTGGACGGTAGAGCTTATATATGATGGAGAATTCAGTCATAGATATGGCAGGTATTTGAGGTCAAATGATCGAATCCAACACAGAAGAAATGATGGACAGAGCAGAAGAGGCACACTTTTGGACATAATTGGGCAGTTTTTTCAGAAGAGACAGTTGACATCAAAGGGTGACTAGTAATTTGGTTGAGGAAGAGCAGAGCTTGCATAAGACCCATATGGCAAGGGTGACTTGACGCCATTGACGAAGACCTCGCCGTACACCCGCTCGGCGCCATGCAGCCTCCCTGAATCAACGAGTGACAGCCATTATTATGAGTAACTGAAGCACATATACCAGCAGAGTGGAGGAGAAGAAGGGGAGTAGAGCACATTGCGAGAACCAGTAACAAACCTGCGATGGCTCTGAGGAGGGTGGATTTGCCGGAGCGGGCGGGGCCCATGACGACGGTGAGCGTGCCGGGGAGCGCGTAGCCGCTGGAGCCCTTGACGGCCCGGCGCCAGTCCCGGACGGAGACGGTGAGCTCCTTCCAGACCAGGACGGCGCCGGCCACCTTCCGCTCCCTGAAGGCGGGGGCGGAGGCGGAGGGCTCAGGGATGGAGGGGGACGGGGACGGGTAGGCGCTGCTGGCGAGGGAGGCGAGGTGGATGGAGGAGGAGGAGGGGGCATCGGTGATGTCGTCCCCCCAGTCCGGGGAGTCCTCGAAGGAGACGGGGCGGCCGGGCCTCGGGAAGTAATAGCGGCGGTTGGTGGTGGCGGCGACGGGGGCGGAGGGGCTCCCCGCGGAGGAGGAGGAGCTGCGGTACTGGTCTGACGACGCCGCCGCCTCCATCGCCGCACGCGACCAAGAGAGATAGACTGGACGCGAGAGTGTGGGGGAATCTCTCTGTCTGGCCTCTGGTCACTAGGACGCCGTCGCCGGCGCCATTGCCGCTTTAGCTTTCCGCTTTTCTTTGTCCAATGAGACACAAGTGAGTGGGGTGCTATGTGCAAAAAGCTAGAAAAAAGTGGTGCCAGCTTATGCGAGGCGCATATTGCACAATATGTGCCTCCTATAATTCAAACTATAGGAGGCGCATATAGCAATATGTGCCTCGCATATGCGGCCACCTACCAGCGCCCGGGCCCGCATGAGTTACTTGAGGCGCATATGGCCATATGCGCCTCGCATATTATCAAATATAGGAGGCGCATATAGCCATATGCGCCTCGCATATTCGTGCACCTACCAACACGCGGGCCCACACAGAATATGCGAGGCGCATTCTGGCCATATGCGCCTCGCCTATCTGATATATAGGAGGCGCATATTACTAGAATGCGCCTCGCATAATATGAGGCTTCTAGATTCTGTCCGTACAGGGATTATAGGAGGCGCATTCTTATCATATGCGCCTCGCCTATTTTTGTACTAGAGGCGCATATCGCAAAGTGCGCCTCGCCTATTTTTATAGGAGGCGCATATGCTAAATGTGCCTCGCATAAGCATGTCTCCTATAGCCTTTTCTCTATTAGTGTGTTTTGTGTTTGTTTAGGTCATAGGGTGATGTAAAACCATGTTGGTTCACAAGTTGGGGCACTATCCTACCCGGTTTCACCTAAACGGGGAGATTCCCCCTTATACGGTTACGGAACCTTCGCCTCTAGGTTAGAGCGCATGCATGCGAGGGGGGACACATGCAAGCACCTATACCAACCTCTCACCACACTCACACACATATGCTAGGGACACATGCAAGTTCTCGTCTGATTTCGATGTTCTCGTGGTCTTCCTCCGGCGAAACCCTGATCTCTGTGCACACTCGGATCGTCTACCCCCCTAGACGTTCCTCCGACAGGGGTAGCCCGGCGTAGCTCTCTCTTGTCTTATGTTTGTTTAGATCATAGGGTGATGTAAAACCATGTTGGTTCACAAGTTGGGGCACTATCCTACCCGGTTTCACCTAAACGGGGAGATTCCCCCCTTATACGGGTACAGAACCTTCGCCTCTAGGTTAGAGCGCATGCATGCGAGGGGGGACACATGCAAGCACCTATACCAACCTCTCACCACACTCACACACATATGCTAGGGACACATGCAAGTTCTCGTCTGATTCCGACGTTCTCGTGGTCTTCCTCCAGCGAAACCCTGATCTCTGTGCACACTCGGATCGTCTACCCCCCTAGACGTTCCTCTGACAGGGGTAGCCCGGCGTAGCTCTCTCTTGTTTTGTGGTTGTTTAGGTCATAGGGTGATGTAAAACCATGTTGGTTCACAAGTTGGGGCACTATCCTACACGGTTTCACCTAAACGGGGAGATTCCCCCCTTATACGGGTACGAAACCTTCGCCTCTAGGTTAGAGCGCATGCATGCGAGGGGGGACACATCCAAGCACCTATACCAACCTCTCACCACACTCACACACATATGCTAGGGACACATGCAAGTTCTCGTCTGATTCCGATGTTCTCGTGGTCTTCCTCCGGCGAAACCCTGATCTCTGTGCACACTCGGATCGTCTACCCCCTAGACGTTCCTCTGACAGGGGTAGACCGGCATAGCTCTCTCTTGTTTTGTGTTTGTTTAGGTCATCGGGTGATGTAAAACCATGTTGGTTCACAAGTTGGGGCACTATCCAACCCGGTTTCACCTAAACAGGGAGATTCCCCCCTTATACGGGTACGGAACCTTCGCCTCTAGGTTAGAGCGCATGCATGTGAGGGGGACACATGCAAGCACCTATACCAACCTCTAACCACACTCACACACATATGCTAGGGACACATGCAAGTTCTCGTCTGATTCTGATGTTCTCGTGGTCTTCCTCCGGCGAAACCCTGATCTCTGTGCACACTCGGATCGTCTACCCCCCTAGACGTTCCTCTGACAGGGGTAGCCCGGCGTAGCTCTCTCTTGTTTTGTGTTTGTTTAGGTCATAGGGTGATGTAAAACCATGTTGGTTCACAAGTTGGGGCACTATCCTACCCGGTTTCACCTAAACGGGGAGATTCCCCCTTTATACGGGTACGAAACCTTCGCCTCTAGGTTAGAGCGCATGCATGCGAGGGGGGACACATGCAAGAACCTATACCAACCTCTCACCACACTCACACACATATGCTAGGGACACATGCAAGTTCTCGTCTGATTCTGATGTTCTCGTGGTCTTCCTCCGGCGAAACCCTGATCTCTATGCACACTCGGATCGTCTACCCCCTAGACGTTCCTCTGACATGGGTAGCCCGGCGTAGCTCTCTCTTGTATTGTGTTTGTTTAGGTCATAGGGTGATGTAAAACCATGTTGGTTCACAAGTTGGGGCACTATCCTACCCGATTTCACCTAAACGGGGAGATTCCCCCCTTATACGGGTACGGAACCTTCGCCTCTAGGTTAGAGCGCATGCATACGAGGGGGACACATGCAAGCACCTATACGAACATCTCACCACACTCACACACATATGCTAGGGACACATGCAAGTTCTCCTCTAATTTCGATGTTCTCGTGGTCTTCCTCCGGCGAAACCCAGATCTCTGTGCACACTCGGATCGTCTACCCCCCTAGACGTTCCTCTGACAGGGGTAGCCCGACGTAGCTCTCTCTTGTTTTGTGTTTGTTTAGGTCATAGGGTGATGTAAAACCATGTTGGTTCACAAGTTGGGGCACTATCCTACCCGGTTTCACCTAAACGGGGAGATTCCCCCCTTATACGGGTACGGAACCTTCGCCTCTAGGTTAGAGCGCATGCATGCGAGGGGGGACACATGCAAGAACCTATACCAACCTCTCACCACACTCACACACATATGCTAGGGACACATGCAAGTTCTCATCTGATTCCGATGTTCTCGTGGTCTTCCTCCGGCGAAACCCTGATCTGTGTGCACACTCGGATCGTCTACCCCCTAGACGTTCCTCTCACAGGGGTAGCTCGGCATAGCTCTCTCTTGTTTTGTGTTTGTTTAGGTCATAGGGTGATGTAAAACCATTTTGGTTCACAAGTTGGGGCACTATCCTACCCGGTTTCACCCAAACGGGGAGATTCCCCCCTTATACGGGTACGGAACCTTCGCCTCTAGGTTAGAGCGCATGCATACGAGGGGGACACATGCAAGCACCTATACGAACCTCTCACCACACTCACACACATATGCTAGGGACACATGCAAGTTCTCGTCTGATTCCGATGTTCTCGTGGTCTTCCTCCAGCGAAACCCTGATCTCTGTGCACACTCGGATCGTCTACCCCCCTAGACGTTCCTCTGACAGGGGTAGCCCGACGTAGCTCTCTCTTGTTTTGTGTTTGTTTAGGTCATAGGGTGATGTAAAACCATGTTGGTTCACAAGTTGGGGCACTATCCTACCCGGTTTCACCTAAACGGGGAGATTCCCCCCTTATACGGGTACGGAATCTTCGCCTCTAGGTTAGAGCGCATGCATGCGAGGGGGACACATGCAAGCACCTATACCAACCTCTCACCACACTCACACACATATGCTAGGGACACATGCAAGTTCTCGTCTGATTCCGATGTTCTCGTGGTCTTCCTCCGGCGAAACCCTGATCTCTGTGCACACTCGGATCGTCTACCCCCCTAGACGTTCCTCTGACAGGGGTAGCCCGGCGTAGCTCTCTCTTGTTTTATGTTTGTTTAGATCATAGGGTGATGTAAAACCATGTTGGTTCACAAGTTGGGGCACTATCCTACCCGGTTTCACCTAAACGGGGAGATTCCCCCCTTATACGGGTACAGAACCTTCGCCTCTAGGTTAGAGCGCATGCATGCGAGGGGGGACACATGCAAGCACCTATACCAACCTCTCACCACACTCACACACATATGCTAGGGACACATGCAAGTTCTCGTATGATTCCGATGTTCTCGTGGTCTTCCTCCAGCGAAACCCTGATCTCTCTGCACACTCGGATCGTCTACCCCCCTAGACGTTCCTCTGACAGGGGTAGCCCGGCGTAGCTCTCTCTTGTTTTGTGTTTGTTTAGGTCATAGGGTGATGTAAAACCATGTTGGTTAACAAGTTGGGGCACTATCCTACACGGTTTCACCTAAACGGGGAGATTCCCCCCTTATACGGGTACGGAACCTTCGCCTCTAGGTTAGAGCGCATGCATGCGAGGGGGACACATCCAAGCACCTATACCGACCTCTCACCACACTCACACACATATGCTAGGGACACATGCAAGTTCTCGTCTGATTCCGATGTTCTCGTGGTCTTCCTCCGGCGAAACCCTGATCTCTGTGCACACTCGGATCGTCTACCCCCCTAGACGTTCCTCTGACAGGGGTAGACCGGCGTAGCTCTCTCTTGTTTTGTGTTTTTTTAGGTCATCGGGTGATGTAAAACCATGTTGGTTCACAAGTTGGGGCACTATCCTACCCGGTTTCACCAAAACAGGGAGATTCCCCCCTTATACGGGTACGGAACCTTCGCCTCTAGGTTAGAGCGCATGCATGTGAGGGGGACACATGCAAGCACCTATACCAACCTCTCACCACACTCACACACATATGCTAGGGACACATGCAAGTTCTCGTCTGATTCCGATGTTCTCGTGGTCTTCCTCCGGCGAAACCCTGATCTCTGTGCACACTCGGATCGTCTACCCCCCTAGACGTTCCTCTGACAGGGGTAGCCCGGCGTAGCTCTCTCTTGTTTTGTGTTTGTTTAGGTCATAGGGTGATGTAAAACCATGTTGGTTCACAAGTTGGGGCACTATCCTACCCGGTTTCACCTAAACGGGGAGATTCCCCCCTTATACGAGTACGGAACCTTCGCCTCTAGGTTAGAGCGCATGCATGCGAATGGGGGACACATGCAAGAACCTATACCAACCTCTCACCACACTCACACACATATGCTAGGGACACATGCAAGTTCTCGTCTGATTCCGATTTTCTCGTGGCCTTCCTCCGGCGAAACCCTGATCTGTGTGCACACTCGGATCGTCTACCCCCTAGACGTTCCTCTGACAGGGGTAGCCCGGCATAGATCTCTCTTGTTTTGTGTTTGTTTAGGTCATAGGGTGATGTAAAACCATGTTGGTTCACAAGTTGGGGCACTATCCTACCCGGTTTCACCTAAACGGGGAGATTCCCCCCTTATACGGGTACGAAACCTTCGCCTCTAGGTTAGAGCGCATGCATGCGAGGGGGACACATACAAGCACCTATACCAACCTCTCACCACACTCACACACATAAGCTAGGGACACATGCAAGTTCTCGTCTGATTCCGATGTTCTCGTGGTCTTCCTCCGGCGAAACCCTGATCTCTCTGCACACTCGGATCGTCTACCCCCCTAGATGTTCCTCTGACAGGGGTAGCCCGGCGTAGCTCTCTCTTGTTTTGTGTTTGTTTTGGTCATAGGGTGATGTAAATCCATGTTGGATCACAAGTTGGGGCACTATCCTACCCGGTTTCACCTAAACGGGGAGATTCCCCCCGTATACGGGTACGGAACCTTCGCCTCTAGGTTAGAGCGCATGCATGCGAGGGGGGACACATGAAAGCACCTATACCAACCTCTCACCACACTCACACACATATGCTAGGGACACATGCAAGTTCTCGTCTGATTCCGATGTTCTCATGGTCCTCCTCCGGCGAAACCCTGATCTCTGTGCACACTCGGACCGTCTACCCCCTAGACGTTCCTCTGACAGGGGTAGCCCGGCGTAGCTCTCTCTTGTTTTGTGTTTGTTTAGGTCATAGGGTGATGTAATACCATGTTGGTTCACAAGTTGGGGCACTATCCTACCCGGTTTCACCTAAACGGGGAGATTCCCCCCTTATACGGGTACGGAACCTTCGCCTCTAGGTTAGAGCGCATGCATGCGAGGGGGGACAGATGCAAGCACCTATACCAACCTCTCACCACACTCACACACATATGCTAGGATCACATGCAAGTTCTCGTCTGATTCCGATGTTCTCGTGGTCTTCCTCCGGCGAAACCCTGATCTCTGTGCACACTCGGATCGTCTACCCCCATAGACGTTCCTCTAACAGGGGTTGCCCGGCGTAGCTGTCTCTTGTTTTGTGTTTGTTTAGGTCATAGGGTGATGTAAAACCATGTTGGTTCACAAGCTGGGGCACTATCCTACCCGGTTTCACCTAAACGGGGAAATTCCCCCCTTATACGGGTACGGAACCTTCGCCTCTAGGTTAGAGCGCATGCATGCGAGGGGGGACACATGCAAGCACCTATGCCAACCTCTCACCACACTCACACACATATGCTAGGGACACATGCAAGTTCTCGTATGATTCCGATGTTCTCGTGGTCTTCCTCCGGCGAAACCCTGATCTCTGTGCACACTCGGATCGTCTACCCCCTAGACGTTCCTCTAACAGGGGTAGCCCGACGTAGCTCTCTCTTGTTTTGTGTTTGTTTAGGTCATAGGGTGATGTAAAACCATGTTGGTTCACAAGTTGGGGCACTATCCTATCCGGTTTCACGTAAACGGGGAGATTCCCCCCTTATACGGGTACGAAACCTTCGCCTCTAGGTTAGAGCGCATGCATGCGAGGGGGGACACATGCAAGCACCTATACCAACCTCTCACCACACTCACACACATATGCTAGGGACACATGCAAGTTCTCTTCTGATTCCGATGTTCTCGTGGTCTTTCTTCGGCGAAACCCTGATCTCTGTGCACACTCGGATCGTCTACCCCCCTAGACGTTCCTCTGACAGGGGTAGCCCGGCGTAGCTCTCTCTTGTTTTGTGTTTGTTTTGGTCATAGGGTGATGTAAATCCATGTTGGATCACAAGTTGGGGCACTATCCTACCCGGTTTCACCTAAACGGGGAGATTCCCCCCTTATACGGGTACGGAACCTTCGCCTCTAGGTTAGAGTGCATGCATGCGAGGGGGGACACATGAAAGCACTTATACCAACCTCTCACCACACTCACACACATATGCTAGGGACACATGCAAGTTCTCGTCTGATTCCGATGTTCTCATGGTCTTCCTCCGGCGAAACCCTGATCTCTGTGCACACTCGGACCGTCTACCCCCTAGACGTTCCTCTGACAGGGGTAGCCCGGCGTATCTCTCTCTTGTTTTGTGTTTGTTTAGGTCATAGGGTGATGTAATACCATGTTAGTTCTCAAGTTGGGGCACTATCCTACCCGGTTTCACCTAAACGGGGAGATTCCCCCCTTATACGGGTACGGAACCTTCGCCTCTAGGTTAGAGCGCATGCATGCGAGGGGGGACACATGCAAGCACCTATACCAACCTCTCACCACACTCACACACATATGCTAGGGACACATGCAAGTTCTCGTCTGATTCCGATGTTCTTGTGGTCTTCCTCCGGCGAAACCCTGATCTCTGTGCACACTCGGATCGTATACCCCCATAGACGTTCCTCTAATAGGGGTTGCCCGGCGTAGCTCTCTCTTGTTTTGTGTTTGTTTAGGTCATAGGGTGATGTAAAACCATGTTGGTTCACAAGTTGGGGCACTATCCTACCCGGTTTCACCTAAACGGGGAGATTCCCCCCTTATACGGGTACGGAACCTTCGCCTCTAGGTTAGAGCGCATGCATGCGAGGGGGGACACATGCAAGAACCTATACCAACCTCTCACCACACTCACACACATATGCTAGGGACACATGCAAGTTCTCATCTGATTCCGATGTTCTCGTGGTCTTCCTCCGGCGAAACCCTGATCTGTGTGCACACTCGGATCGTCTACCCCCTAGACGTTCCTCTCACAGGGGTAGCTCGGCATAGCTCTCTCTTGTTTTGTGTTTGTTTAGGTCATAGGGTGATGTAAAACCATTTTGGTTCACAAGTTGGGGCACTATCCTACCCGGTTTCACCCAAACGGGGAGATTCCCCCCTTATACGGGTACGGAACCTTCGCCTCTAGGTTAGAGCGCATGCATACGAGGGGGACACATGCAAGCACCTATACGAACCTCTCACCACACTCACACACATATGCTAGGGACACATGCAAGTTCTCGTCTGATTCCGATGTTCTCGTGGTCTTCCTCCAGCGAAACCCTGATCTCTGTGCACACTCGGATCGTCTACCCCCCTAGACGTTCCTCTGACAGGGGTAGCCCGACGTAGCTCTCTCTTGTTTTGTGTTTGTTTAGGTCATAGGGTGATGTAAAACCATGTTGGTTCACAAGTTGGGGCACTATCCTACCCGGTTTCACCTAAACGGGGAGATTCCCCCCTTATACGGGTACGGAACCTTCGCCTCTAGGTTAGAGCGCATGCATGCGAGGGGGACACATGCAAGCACCTATACCAACCTCTCACCACACTCACACACATATGCTAGGGACACATGCAAGTTCTCGTCTGATTCCGATGTTCTCGTGGTCTTCCTCCGGCGAAACCCTGATCTCTGTGCACACTCGGATCGTCTACCCCCCTAGACGTTCCTCTGACAGGGGTAGCCCGGCGTAGCTCTCTCTTGTTTTATGTTTGTTTAGATCATAGGGTGATGTAAAACCATGTTGGTTCACAAGTTGGGGCACTATCCTACCCGGTTTCACCTAAACGGGGAGATTCCCCCCTTATACGGGTACAGAACCTTCGCCTCTAGGTTAGAGCGCATGCATGCGAGGGGGGACACATGCAAGCACCCATACCAACCTCTCACCACACTCACACACATATGCTAGGGACACATGCAAGTTCTCGTATGATTCCGATGTTCTCGTGGTCTTCCTCCAGCGAAACCCTGATCTCTCTGCACACTCGGATCGTCTACCCCCCTAGACGTTCCTCTGACAGGGGTAGCCCGGCGTAGCTCTCTCTTGTTTTGTGTTTGTTTAGGTCATAGGGTGATGTAAAACCATGTTGGTTAACAAGTTGGGGCACTATCCTACACGGTTTCACCTAAACGGGGAGATTCCCCCCTTATACGGGTACGGAACCTTCGCCTCTAGGTTAGAGCGCATGCATGCGAGGGGGACACATCCAAGCACCTATACCGACCTCTCACCACACTCACACACATATGCTAGGGACACATGCAAGTTCTCGTCTGATTCCGATGTTCTCGTGGTCTTCCTCCGGCGAAACCCTGATCTCTGTGCACACTCGGATCGTCTACCCCCCTAGACGTTCCTCTGACAGGGGTAGACCGGCGTAGCTCTCTCTTGTTTTGTGTTTTTTTAGGTCATCGGGTGATGTAAAACCATGTTGGTTCACAAGTTGGGGCACTATCCTACCCGGTTTCACCAAAACAGGGAGATTCCCCCCTTATACGGGTACGGAACCTTCGCCTCTAGGTTAGAGCGCATGCATGTGAGGGGGACACATGCAAGCACCTATACCAACCTCTCACCACACTCACACACATATGCTAGGGACACATGCAAGTTCTCGTCTGATTCCGATGTTCTCGTGGTCTTCCTCCGGCGAAACCCTGATCTCTGTGCACACTCGGATCGTCTACCCCCCTAGACGTTCCTCTGACAGGGGTAGCCCGGCGTAGCTCTCTCTTGTTTTGTGTTTGTTTAGGTCATAGGGTGATGTAAAACCATGTTGGTTCACAAGTTGGGGCACTATCCTACCCGGTTTCACCTAAACGGGGAGATTCCCCCCTTATACGAGTACGGAACCTTCGCCTCTAGGTTAGAGCGCATGCATGCGAATGGGGGACACATGCAAGAACCTATACCAACCTCTCACCACACTCACACACATATGCTAGGGACACATGCAAGTTCTCGTCTGATTCCGATTTTCTCGTGGCCTTCCTCCGGCGAAACCCTGATCTGTGTGCACACTCGGATCGTCTACCCCCTAGACGTTCCTCTGACAAGGGTAGCCCGGCATAGATCTCTCTTGTTTTGTGTTTGTTTAGGTCATAGGGTGATGTAAAACCATGTTGGTTCACAAGTTGGGGCACTATCCTACCCGGTTTCACCTAAACGGGGAGATTCCCCCCTTATACGGGTACGAAACCTTCGCCTCTAGGTTAGAGCGCATGCATGCGAGGGGGACACATACAAGCACCTATACCAACCTCTCACCACACTCACACACATATGCTAGGGACACATGCAAGTTCTCGTCTGATTCCGATGTTCTCGTGGTCTTCCTCCGGCGAAACCCTGATCTCTCTGCACACTCGGATCGTCTACCCCCCTAGATGTTCCTCTGACAGGGGTAGCCCGGCGTAGCTCTCTCTTGTTTTGTGTTTGTTTTGGTCATAGGGTGATGTAAATCCATGTTGGATCACAAGTTGGGGCACTATCCTACCCGGTTTCACCTAAACGAGGAGATTCCCCCCGTATACGGGTACGGAACCTTCGCCTCTAGGTTAGAGCGCATGCATGCGAGGGGGGACACATGAAAGCACCTATACCAACCTCTCACCACACTCACACACATATGCTAGGGACACATGCAAGTTCTCGTCTGATTCCGATGTTCTCATGGTCCTCCTCCGGCGAAACCCTGATCTCTGTGCACACTCGGACCGTCTACCCCCTAGACGTTCCTCTGACAGGGGTAGCCCGGCGTAGCTCTCTCTTGTTTTGTGTTTGTTTAGGTCATAGGGTGATGTAATACCATGTTGGTTCACAAGTTGGGGCACTATCCTACCCGGTTTCACCTAAACGGGGAGATTCCCCCCTTATACGGGTACGGAACCTTCGCCTCTAGGTTAGAGCGCATGCATGCGAGGGGGGACACATGCAAGCACCTATACCAACCTCTCACCACACTCACACACATATGCTAGGATCACATGCAAGTTCTCGTCTGATTCCGATGTTCTCGTGGTCTTCCTCCGGCGAAACCCTGATCTCTGTGCACACTCGGATCGTCTACCCCCATAGACGTTCCTCTAACAGGGGTTGCCCGGCGTAGCTGTCTCTTGTTTTGTGTTTGTTTAGGTCATAGGGTGATGTAAAACCATGTTGGTTCACAAGCTGGGGCACTATCCTACCCGGTTTCACCTAAACGGGGAAATTCCCCCCTTATACGGGTACGGAACCTTCGCCTCTAGGTTAGAGCGCATGCATGCGAGGGGGGACACATGCAAGCACCTATGCCAACCTCTCACCACACTCACACACATATGCTAGGGACACATGCAAGTTCTCGTATGATTCCGATGTTCTCGTGGTCTTCCTCCGGCGAAACCCTGATCTCTGTGCACACTCGGATCGTCTACCCCCTAGACGTTCCTCTAACAGGGGTAGCCCGACGTAGCTCTCTCTTGTTTTGTGTTTGTTTAGGTCATAGGGTGATGTAAAACCATGTTGGTTCACAAGTTGGGGCACTATCCTATCCGGTTTCACGTAAACGGGGAGATTCCCCCCTTATACGGGTACGAAACCTTCGCCTCTAGGTTAGAGCGCATGCATGCGAGGGGGGACACATGCAAGCACCTATACCAACCTCTCACCACACTCACACACATATGCTAGGGACACATGCAAGTTCTCTTCTGATTCCGATGTTCTCGTGGTCTTTCTTCGGCAAAACCCTGATCTCTGTGCACACTCGGATCGTCTACCCCCCTAGACGTTCCTCTGACAGGGGTAGCCCGGCGTAGCTCTCTCTTGTTTTGTGTTTGTTTTGGTCATAGGGTGATGTAAATCCATGTTGGATCACAAGTTGGGGCACTATCCTACCCGGTTTCACCTAAACGGGGAGATTCCCCCCTTATACGGGTACGGAACCTTCGCCTCTAGGTTAGAGTGCATGCATGCGAGGGGGGACACATGAAAGCACCTATACCAACCTCTCACCACACTCACACACATATGCTAGGGACACATGCAAGTTCTCGTCTGATTCCGATGTTCTCATGGTCTTCCTCCGGCGAAACCCTGATCTCTGTGCACACTCGGACCGTCTACCCCCTAGACGTTCCTCTGACAGGGGTAGCCCGGCGTATCTCTCTCTTGTTTTGTGTTTGTTTAGGTCATAGGGTGATGTAATACCATGTTAGTTCTCAAGTTGGGGCACTATCCTACCCGGTTTCACCTAAACGGGGAGATTCCCCCCTTATACGGGTACGGAACCTTCGCCTCTAGGTTAGAGCGCATGCATGCGAGGGGGGACACATGCAAGCACCTATACCAACCTCTCACCACACTCACACACATATGCTAGGGACACATGCAAGTTCTCGTCTGATTCCGATGTTCTTGTGGTCTTCCTCCGGCGAAACCCTGATCTCTGTGCACACTCGGATCGTATACCCCCATAGACGTTCCTCTAACAGGGGTTGCCCGACGTAGCTGTCTCTTGTTTTGTGTTTGTTTAGGTCATAGGGTGATGTAAAACCATGTTGGTTCACAAGTTGGGGCACTATCCTACCCGGTTTCACCTAAACGGGGAGATTCCCCCCTTATACGGGTACGGAACCTTCGCCTCTAGGTTAGAGCGCATGCATGCGAGGGGGGACACATGCAAGAACCTATACCAACCTCTCACCACACTCACACACATATGCTAGGGACACATGCAAGTTCTCATCTGATTCCGATGTTCTCGTGGTCTTCCTCCGGCGAAACCCTGATCTGTGTGCACACTCGGATCGTCTACCCCCTAGACGTTCCACTCACAGGGGTAGCCCGGCATAGCTCTCTCTTGTTTTGTGTTTGTTTAGGTCATAGGGTGATGTAAAACCATTTTGGTTCACAAGTTGGGGCACTATCCTACCCGGTTTCACCCAAACGGGGAGATTCCCCCCTTATACGGGTACGGAACCTTCGCCTCTAGGTTAGAGCGCATGCATACGAGGGGGACACATGCAAGCACCTATACGAACCTCTCACCACACTCACACACATATGCTAGGGACACATGCAAGTTCTCGTCTGATTCCAATGTTCTCGTGGTCTTCCTCCAGCGAAACCCTGATCTCTGTGCACACTCGGATCGTCTACCCCCCTAGACGTTCCTCTGACAGGGGTAGCCCGACGTAGCTCTCTCTTGTTTTGTGTTTGTTTAGGTCATAGGGTGATGTAAAACCATGTTGGTTCACAAGTTGGGGCACTATCCTACCTGGTTTCACCTAAACGGGGAGATTCCCCCCTTATACGGGTACGGAACCTTCGCCTCTAGGTTAGAGCGCATGCATGCGAGGGGGACACATGCAAGCACCTATACCAACCTCTCACCACACTCACACACATATGCTAGGGACACATGCAAGTTCTCGTCTGATTCCGATGTTCTCGTGGTCTTCCTCCGGCGAAACCCTGATCTCTGTGCACACTCGGATCGTCTACCCCCCTAGACGTTCCTCTGACAGGGGTAGCCCGGCGTAGCTCTCTCTTGTTTTATGTTTGTTTAGATCATAGGGTGATGTAAAACCATGTTGGTTCACAAGTTGGGGCACTATCCTACCCGGTTTCACCTAAACGGGGAGATTCCCCCCTTATACGGGTACAGAACCTTCGCCTCTAGGTTAGAGCGCATGCATGCGAGGGGGGACACATGCAAGCACCTATACCAACCTCTCACCACACTCACACACATATGCTAGGGACACATGCAAGTTCTCGTATGATTCCGATGTTCTCGTGGTCTTCCTCCAGCGAAACCCTGATCTCTGTGCACACTCGGATCGTCTACCCCCCTAGACGTTCCTCTGACAGGGGTAGCCCGGCGTAGCTCTCTCTTATTTTGTGTTTGTTTAGGTCATAGGGTGATGTAAAACCATGTTGGTTAACAAGTTGGGGCACTATCCTACACGGTTTCACCTAAACGGGGAGATTCCCCCCTTATACGGGTACGGAACCTTCGCCTCTAGGTTAGAGCGCATGCATGCGAGGGGGGACACATCCAAGCACCTATACCAACCTCTCACCACACTCACACACATATGCTAGGGACACATGCAAGTTCTCGTCTGATTCCGATGTTCTCGTGGTCTTCCTCCGGCGAAACCCTGATCTCTGTGCACACTCGGATCGTCTACCCCCCTAGACGTTCCTCTGACAGGGGTAGACCGGCGTAGCTCTCTCTTGTTTTGAGTTTTTTTAGGTCATCGGGTGATGTAAAACCATGTTGGTTCACAAGTTGGGGCACTATCCTACCCGGTTTCACCTAAACAGGGAGATTCCCCCCTTATACGGGTACGGAACCTTCGCCTCTAGGTTAGAGCGCATGCATGTGAGGGGGACACATGCAAGCACCTATACCAACCTCTCACCACACTCACACACATATGCTAGGATCACATGCAAGTTCTCGTCTGATTCCGATGTTCTCGTGGTCTTCCTCCGGCGAAACCCTGATCTCTGTGCACACTCGGATCGTCTACCCCCATAGACGTTCCTCTAACAGGGGTTGCCCGGCGTAGCTGTCTCTTGTTTTGTGTTTGTTTAGGTCATAGGGTGATGTAAAACCATGTTGGTTCACAAGCTGGGGCACTATCCTACCCGGTTTCACCTAAACGGGGAAATTCCCCCCTTATACGGGTACGGAACCTTCGCCTCTAGGTTAGAGCGCATGCATGCGAGGGGGGACACATGCAAGCACCTATGCCAACCTCTCACCACACTCACACACATATGCTAGGGACACATGCAAGTTCTCGTATGATTCCGATGTTCTCGTGGTCTTCCTCCGGCGAAACCCTGATCTCTGTGCACACTCGGATCGTCTACCCCCTAGACGTTCCTCTAACAGCGGTAGCCCGACGTAGCTCTCTCTTGTTTTGTGTTTGTTTAGGTCATAGGGTGATGTAAAACCATGTTGGTTCACAAGTTGGGGCACTATCCTATCCGGTTTCACGTAAACGGGGAGATTCCCCCCTTATACGGGTACGAAACCTTCGCCTCTAGGTTAGAGCGCATGCATGCGAGGGGGGACACATGCAAGCACCTATACCAACCTCTCACCACACTCACACACATATGCTAGGGACACATGCAAGTTCTCTTCTGATTCCGATGTTCTCGTGGTCTTTCTTCGGCGAAACCCTGATCTCTGTGCACACTCGGATCGTCTACCCCCCTAGACGTTCCTCTGACAGGGGTAGCCCGGCGTAGCTCTCTCTTGTTTTGTGTTTGTTTTGGTCATAGGGTGATGTAAATCCATGTTGGATCACAAGTTGGGGCACTATCCTACCCGGTTTCACCTAAACGGGGAGATTCCCCCCTTATACGGGTACGGAACCTTCGCCTCTAGGTTAGAGTGCATGCATGCGAGGGGGGACACATGAAAGCACCTATACCAACCTCTCACCACACTCACACACATATGCTAGGGACACATGCAAGTTCTCGTCTGATTCCGATGTTCTCATGGTCTTCCTCCGGCGAAACCCTGATCTCTGTGCACACTCGGACCGTCTACCCCCTAGACGTTCCTCTGACAGGGGTAGCCCGGCGTATCTCTCTCTTGTTTTGTGTTTGTTTAGGTCATAGGGTGATGTAATACCATGTTAGTTCTCAAGTTGGGGCACTATCCTACCCGGTTTCACCTAAACGGGGAGATTCCCCCCTTATACGGGTACGGAACCTTCGCCTCTAGGTTAGAGCGCATGCATGCGAGGGGGGACACATGCAAGCACCTATACCAACCTCTCACCACACTCACACACATATGCTAGGGACACATGCAAGTTCTCGTCTGATTCCGATGTTCTTGTGGTCTTCCTCCGGCGAAACCCTGATCTCTGTGCACACTCGGATCGTATACCCCCATAGACGTTCCTCTAACAGGGGTTGCCCGGCGTAGCTGTCTCTTGTTTTGTGTTTGTTTAGGTCATAGGGTGATGTAAAACCATGTTGGTTCACAAGTTGGGGCACTATCCTACCCGGTTTCACCTAAACGGGGAGATTCCCCCCTTATACGGGTACGGAACCTTCGCCTCTAGGTTAGAGCGCATGCATGCGAGGGGGGACACATGCAAGAACCTATACCAACCTCTCACCACACTCACACACATATGCTAGGGACACATGCAAGTTTTCATCTGATTCCGATGTTCTCGTGGTCTTCCTCCGGCGAAACCCTGATCTGTGTGCACACTCGGATCGTCTACCCCCTAGACGTTCCTCTCACAGGGGTAGCCCGGCATAGCTCTCTCTTGTTTTGTGTTTGTTTAGGTCATATGGTGATGTAAAACCATTTTGGTTCACAAGTTGGGGCACTATCCTACCCGGTTTCACCCAAACGGGGAGATTCCCCCCTTATACGGGTACGGAACCTTCGCCTCTAGGTTAGAGCGCATGCATACGAGGGGGACACATGCAAGCACCTATACGAACCTCTCACCACACTCACACACATATGCTAGGGACACATGCAAGTTCTCGTCTGATTCCGATGTTCTCGTGGTCTTCCTCCAGCGAAACCCTGATCTCTGTGCACACTCGGATCGTCTACCCCCCTAGACGTTCCTCTGACAGGGGTAGCCCGACGTAGCTCTCTCTTGTTTTGTGTTTGTTTAGGTCATAGGGTGATGTAAAACCATGTTGGTTCACAAGTTGGGGCACTATCCTACCTGGTTTCACCTAAACGGGGAGATTCCCCCCTTATACGGGTACGGAACCTTCGCCTCTAGGTTAGAGCGCATGCATGCGAGGGGGACACATGCAAGCACCTATACCAACCTCTCACCACACTCACACACATATGCTAGGGACACATGCAAGTTCTCGTCTGATTCCGATGTTCTCGTGGTCTTCCTCCGGCGAAACCCTGATCTCTGTGCACACTCGGATCGTCTACCCCCCTAGACGTTCCTCTGACAGGGGTAGCCCGGCGTAGCTCTCTCTTGTTTTATGTTTGTTTAGATCATAGGGTGATGTAAAACCATGTTGGTTCACAAGTTGGGGCACTATCCTACCCGGTTTCACCTAAACGGGGAGATTCCCCCCTTATACGGGTACAGAACCTTCGCCTCTAGGTTAGAGCGCATGCATGCGAGGGGGGACACATGCAAGCACCTATACCAACCTCTCACCACACTCACACACATATGCTAGGGACACATGCAAGTTCTCGTATGATTCCGATGTTCTCGTGGTCTTCCTCCAGCGAAACCCTGATCTCTGTGCACACTCGGATCGTCTACCCACCTAGACGTTCCTCTGACAGGGGTAGCCCGGCGTAGCTCTCTCTTATTTTGTGTTTGTTTAGGTCATAGGGTGATGTAAAACCATGTTGGTTAACAAGTTGGGGCACTATCCTACACGGTTTCACCTAAACGGGGAGATTCCCCCCTTATACGGGTACGGAACCTTCGCCTCTAGGTTAGAGCGCATGCATGCGAGGGGGGACACATCCAAGCACCTATACCAACCTCTCACCACACTCACACACATATGCTAGGGACACATGCAAGTTCTCGTCTGATTCCGATGTTCTCGTGGTCTTCCTCCGGCGAAACCCTGATCTCTGTGCACACTCGGATCGTCTACCCCCCTAGACGTTCCTCTGACAGGGGTAGACCGGCGTAGCTCTCTCTTGTTTTGTGTTTTTTTAGGTCATCGGGTGATGTAAAACCATGTTGGTTCACAAGTTGGGGCACTATCCTACCCGGTTTCACCTAAACAGGGAGATTCCCCCCTTATACGGGTACGGAACCTTCGCCTCTAGGTTAGAGCGCATGCATGTGAGGGGGACACATGCAAGCACCTATACCAACCTCTCACCACACTCACACACATATGCTAGGGACACATGCAAGTTCTCGTCTGATTCCGATGTTCTCGTGGTCTTCCTCCGGCGAAACCCTGATCTCTGTGCACACTCGGATCGTCTACCCCCATAGACGTTCCTCTAACAGGGGTTGCCCGGCGTAGCTGTCTCTTGTTTTGTGTTTGTTTAGGTCATAGGGTGATGTAAAACCATGTTGGTTCACAAGTTGGGGCACTATCCTACCCGGTTTCACCTAAACGGGGAGATTCCCCGCTTATACGGGTACGGAACCTTCGCCTCTAGGTTAGAGCGCATGCATGCGAGGGGGGACACATGCAAGAACCTATACCAACCTCTCACCACACTCACACACATATGCTAGGGACACATGCAAGTTCTCATTTTATTCCGATGTTCTCGTGGTCTTCCTCCGGCGAAACCCTGATCTGTGTGCACACTCGGATCGTCTACCCCCTAGACGTTCCTCTCACAGGGGTAGCCCGGCATAGCTCTCTCTTGTTTTGTGTTTGTTTAGGTCATAGGGTGATGTAAAACCATTTTGGTTCACAAGTTGGGGCACTATCCTACCCGGTTTCACCCAAACGGGGAGATTCCCCCCTTATACGGGTACGGAACCTTCGCCTCTAGGTTAGAGCGCATGCATACGAGGGGGACACATGCAAGCACCTATACGAACCTCTCACCACACTCACACACATATGCTAGGGACACATGCAAGTTCTCGTCTGATTCCGATGTTCTCGTGGTCTTCCTCCAGCGAAACCCTGATCTCTGTGCACACTCGGATCGTCTACCCCCCTAGACGTTCCTCTGACAGGGGTAGCCCGACGTAGCTCTCTCTTGTTTTGTGTTTGTTTAGGTCATAGGGTGATGTAAAACCATGTTGGTTCACAAGTTGGGGCACTATCCTACCTGGTTTCACCTAAACGGGGAGATTCCCCCCTTATACGGGTACGGAACCTTCGCCTCTAGGTTAGAGCGCATGCATGCGAGGGGGACACATGCAAGCACCTATACCAACCTCTCACCACACTCACACACATATGCTAGGGACACATGCAAGTTCTCGTCTGATTCCGATGTTCTCGTGGTCTTCCTCCGGCGAAACCCTGATCTCTGTGCACACTCGGATCGTCTACCCCCCTAGACGTTCCTCTGACAGGGGTAGCCCGGCGTAGCTCTCTCTTGTTTTATGTTTGTTTAGATCATAGGGTGATGTAAAACCATGTTGGTTCACAAGTTGGGGCACTATCCTACCCGGTTTCACCTAAACGGGGAGATTCCCCCCTTATACGGGTACAGAACCTTCGCCTCTAGGTTAGAGCGCATGCATGCGAGGGGGGACACATGCAAGCACCTATACCAACCTCTCACAACACTCACACACATATGCTAGGGACACATGCAAGTTCTCGTATGATTCCGATGTTCTCGTGGTCTTCCTCCAGCGAAACCCTGATCTCTGTGCACACTCGGATCGTCTACCCCCCTAGACGTTCCTCTGACAGGGGTAGCCCGGCGTAGCTCTCTCTTATTTTGTGTTTGTTTAGGTCATAGGGTGATGTAAAACCATGTTGGTTAACAAGTTGGGGCACTATCCTACACGGTTTCACCTAAACGGGGAGATTCCCCCCTTATACGGGTACGGAACCTTCGCCTCTAGGTTAGAGCGCATGCATGCGAGGGGGGACACATCCAAGCACCTATACCAACCTCTCACCACACTCACACACATATGCTAGGGACACATGCAAGTTCTCGTCTGATTCCGATGTTCTCGTGGTCTTCCTCCGGCGAAACCCTGATCTCTGTGCACACTCGGATCGTCTACCCCCCTAGACGTTCCTCTGACAGGGGTAGACCGGCGTAGCTCTCTCTTGTTTTGTGTTTTTTTAGGTCATCGGGTGATGTAAAACCATGTTGGTTCACAAGTTGGGGCACTATCCTACCCGGTTTCACCTAAACAGGGAGATTCCCCCCTTATACGGGTACGGAACCTTCGCCTCTAGGTTAGAGCGCATGCATGTGAGGGGGACACATGCAAGCACCTATACCAACCTCTCACCACACTCACACACATATGCTAGGGACACATGCAAGTTCTCGTCTGATTCCGATGTTCTCGTGGTCTTCCTCCGGCGAAACCCTGATCTCTGTGCACACTCGGATCGTCTACCCCCATAGACGTTCCTCTAACAGGGGTTGCCCGGCGTAGCTGTCTCTTGTTTTGTGTTTGTTTAGGTCATAGGGTGATGTAAAACCATGTTGGTTCACAAGTTGGGGCACTATCCTACCCGGTTTCACCTAAACGGGGAGATTCCCCGCTTATACGGGTACGGAACCTTCGCCTCTAGGTTAGAGCGCATGCATGCGAGGGGGGACACATGCAAGAACCTATACCAACCTCTCACCACACTCACACACATATGCTAGGGACACATGCAAGTTCTCATTTTATTCCGATGTTCTCGTGGTCTTCCTCCGGCGAAACCCTGATCTGTGTGCACACTCGGATCGTCTACCCCCTAGACGTTCCTCTCACAGGGGTAGCCCGGCATAGCTCTCTCTTGTTTTGTGTTTGTTTAGGTCATAGGGTGATGTAAAACCATTTTGGTTCACAAGTTGGGGCACTATCCTACCCGGTTTTACCTAAACGGGGAGATTCCCCCCTTATACGGGTACGGAACCTTCGCCTCTAGGTTAGAGCGCATGTATGCGAGGGGGACACATGCAAGCATCCCTCTCACCACACTCACACACATATGCTAGGGACACATGCAAGTTCTCGTCTGATTCCGATGTTCTCGTGGTCTTCCTCCAGCGAAACCCTGATCTCTATGCACACTCGGATCGTCTACCCCCCTAGACGTTCCTCTGACAGGGGTAGCCCGACGTAGCTCTCTCTTGTTTTGTGTTTGTTTAGGTCATAGGGTGATGTAAAACCATGTTGGTTCACAAGTTGGGGCACTATCCTACCCGGTTTCACCTAAACAGGGAGATTCCCCCCTTATACGGGTACGGAACCTTCGCCTCTAGGTTAGAGCGCATGCTTGCGAGGGGGACACATGCAAGCACCTATACCAATCTCTCACCACACTCACACACATATGCTAGGGACACATGCAAGTTCTCGTCTGATTCCGATGTTCTCGTGGTCTTCCTCCGGCGAAACCCTGATCTCTGTGCACACTCGGATCGTCTACCCCCCTAGACGTTCCTCTGACAGGGGTAGCCCGGCGTAGCTCTCTCTTGTTTTATGTTTGTTTAGATCATAGGGTGATGTAAAACCATGTTGGTTCGCAAGTTGGGGCACTATCCTACCCGGTTTCACCTAAACGGGGAGATTCCCCCCTTATACGGGTACAGAACCTTCGCCTCTAGGTTAGAGCGCATACATGCGAGGGGGGACACATGCAAGCACCTATACCAACCTCTCACCACACTCACACACATATGCTAGGGACACATGCAAGTTCTCGTATGATTCCGATGTTCTCGTGGTCTTCCTCCAGCGAAACCCTGATCTCTGTGCACACTCGGATCGTCTACCCCCCTAGACGTTCCTCTGACAGGGGTAGCCCGGCGTAGCTCTCTCTTGTTTTGTGTTTGTTTAGGTCATAGGGTGATGTAAAACCATGTTGGTTAACAAGTTGGGGCACTATCCTACACGGTTTCACCTAAACGGGGAGATTCCCCCCTTATACGGGTACGGAACCTTCGCCTCTAGGTTAGAGCGCATGCATGCGAGGGGGGACACATCCAAGCACCTATACCAACCTCTCACCACACTCACACACATATGCTAGGGACACATGCAAGTTCTCGTCTGATTCCGATGTTCTCGTGGTCTTCCTCCGGCGAAACCCTGATCTCTGTGCACACTCGGATCGTCTACCCCCCTAGACGTTCCTCTGACAGGGGTAGACCGGCGTAGCTCTCTCTTGTTTTGTGTTTTTTTAGGTCATCGGGTGATGTAAAACCATGTTGGTTCACAAGTTGGGGCACTATCCTACCCGGTTTCACCTAAACAGGGAGATTCCCCCCTTATACGGGTACGGAACCTTCGCCTCTAGGTTAGAGCGCATGCATGTGAGGGGGACACATGCAAGCACCTATACCAACCTCTCACCACACTCACACACATATGCTAGGGACACATGCAAGTTCTCTTCTGATTCCGATGTTCTCGTGGTCTTCCTCCGGCGAAACCCTGATCTCTCTACACACTCGGATCGTCTACCCCCCTAGACGTTCCTCTGACAGGGGTAGCCCGGCGTAGCTCTCTCTTGTTTTGTGTTTGTTTAGGTCATAGGGTGATGTAAAACCATGTTGGTTCACAAGTTGGGCAACTATCCTACCCGGTTTCACCTAAACGGGGAGATTCCCCCCTTATACGGGTACGGAACCTTCGCCTCTAGGTTAGAGCGCATGCATGCGAGGAGGGACACATGCAAGCACCTATACCAACCTCTCACCACACTCACACACATATGCTAGGGACACATGCAAGTTCTCGTCTGATTCTGATGTTCTCGTGGTCTTTCTCCGGCGAAACCCTGATCTCTCTGCACACTCGGATCGTCTACCCCCCTAGACGTTCCTCTGACAGGGGTATCCCGGCGTAGCTCTCTCTTGTTTTGTGTTTGTTTAGGTCATAGGGTGATGTAAAACCATGTTGGTTCACAAGTTGGGGCACTATCCTACCCGGTTTCACCTAAACGGGGAGATTCCCCCCTTATACGGGTACGGAACCTTCGCCTCTAGGTTAGAGCGCATGCATGCGAGGGGGGACACATGCAAGCACCTATACCAACCTCTCACCACACTCACACACATATGCTAGGGACACATGCAAGTTCTCGTCTGATTCCGATGTTCTCGTGGTCTTCCTCCGGCGAAACCCTGATCGCTGTGCACACTCGGAACGTCTACCCCCCTAGACGTTCCTCTTGACAGGGGTAGCCCGGCGTAGCTCTCTCTTGTTTTGTGTTTGTTTAGGTCATAGGGTGATGTAAAACCATGTTGGTTCACAAGTTGGGGAACTATCCTACCCGGTTTCACCTAAACGGGGAGATTCCCCCCTTATACGGGTACGGAACCTTCGCCTCTAGGTTAGAGCGCATGCATGCGAGGGGGGACACATGCAAGCACCTATACCAACCTCTCACCACACTCACACACATATGCTAGGGACACATGCAAGTTCTCGTCTGATTCCGATGTTCTCGTGGTCTTCCTCCGGCGAAACCCTGATCTCTGTGCACACTCGGATCGTCTACCCCCCTAGACGTTCCTCTGACAGGGGTAGCCCGGCGTAGCTGTCTCTTGTTTTGTGTTTGTTTAGGTCATAGGGTGATGTAAAACCATGTTGGTTCACAAGTTGGGGTACTATCCTACCCGGTTTCACCTAAACGGGGAGATTCCCCCCTTATACGGGTACGGAACCTTCGCCTCTAGGTTAGAGCGCATGCATGCGAGGGGGGACACATGCAAGCACCTATACCAACCTCTCACCACACTCACACACATATGCTAGGGACACATGCAAGCTCTCGTCCGATTCCGAAGTTCTCGTGGTCTTCCTCCGGCGAAACCCTGATCTCTGTGCACACTCGGATCGTCTACCCCCCTAGACGTTCCTCTGACAGGGGTATCCCGGCGTAGATCTCTCTTCTTTTGTGTTTTTTTTAGGTCATAGGGTGATGTAAAACCATTTTGGTTCACAAGTTGGGGCACTATCCTACCCGGTTTCACCCAAACGGGGAGATTCCCCCCTTATACGGGTACAGAACCTTCGCCTCTAGGTTAGAGCGCATGCATGCGAGGGGGACACATGCAAGCACCTATACCAACCTCTCACCACACTCACACAGATATGCATGGGACACATGCAAGTTCTCTTCTGATTCCGATGTTCTCGTGGTCTTTCTCCGGCGAAACCCTGATCTCTCTGCACACTCGGATCGTCTACCCCCCTAGACGTTCCTCTGACAGGGGTAGCCCGGCGTAGCTCTCTCTTGTTTTGTGTTTGTTTAGGTCATAGGGTGATGTAAAACCATGTTGGTTCACAAGTTGGGGCACTATCCTACCCGGTTTCACCTAAACGGGGAGATTCCCCCCTTATACGGGTACGGAACCTTCGCCTCTAGGTTAGAGCGCATGCATGCGAGGGGGACACATGCAAGCACCTATACCAACCTCTCACCACACTCACACACATATGCTAGGGACACATGCAAGTTCTCATCTGATTCCGATGTTCTCGTGGTCTTCCTCCGGCGAAACCCTGATCTCTCTGCACACTCGGATCGTCTACCCCCCTAGACGTTCCTCTGACAGGGGTAGCCCGGCGTAGCTCTCTCTTGTTTTGTGTTTGTTTAGGTCATAGGGTGATGTAAAACCATGTTGGTTCACAAGTTGGGCAACTATCCTACCCGGTTTCACCTAAACGGGGAGATTCCCCCCTTATACGGGTACGGAACCTTCGCCTCTAGGTTAGAGCGCATGCATGCGAGGAGGGACACATGCAAGCACCTATACCAACCTCTCACCACACTCACACACATATGCTAGGGACACATGCAAGTTCTCGTCTGATTCTGATGTTCTCGTGGTCTTTCTCCGGCGAAACCCTGATCTGTCTGCACACTCGGATCGTCTACCCCCCTAGACGTTCCTCTGACAGGGGTATCCCGGCGTAGCTCTCTCTTGTTTTGTGTTTGTTTAGGTCATAGGGTGATGTAAAACCATGTTGGTTCACAAGTTGGGGCACTATCCTACCCGGTTTCACCTAAACGGGGAGATTCCCCCCTTATACGGGTACGGAACCTTCGCCTCTAGGTTAGAGCGCATGCATGCGAGGGGGGACACATGCAAGCACCTATACCAACCTCTCACCACACTCACACACATATGCTAGGGACACATGCAAGTTCTCGTCTGATTCCGATGTTCTCGTGGTCTTCCTCCGGCGAAACCCTGATCTCTGTGCACACTCGGATCGTCTACCCCCCTAGACGTTCCTCTGACAGGGGTAGCCCGGCGTAGCTCTCTCTTGTTTTGTGTTTGTTTAGGTCATAGGGTGATGTAAAACCATGTTGGTTCACAAGTTGGGGCACTATCCTACCCGGTTTCACCTAAACGGGGAGATTCCCCCCTTATACGGGTACGGAACCTTCGCCTCTAGGTTAGAGCGCATGCATGCGAGGGGGGACACATGCAAGAACCTATACCAACCTCTCACCACACTCACACACATATTCTAGGGACACATGCAAGTTCTCGTCTGATTCCGATGTTCTCGTGGTCTTCCTCCGGCGAAACCCTGATCTCTGTGCACACTCGGATCGTCTACCCCCTAGACGTTCCTCTGACATGGGTAGCCCGGCGTAGCTCTCTCTTGTTTTGTGTTTGTTTAGGTCATAGGGTGATGTAAAACCATGTTGGTTCACAAGTTGGGGCACTATCCTACCCGATTTCACCTAAACGGGGAGATTCCCCCCTTATACCGGTACGGAACCTTCGCCTCTAGGTTAGAGCGCATGCATACGAGGGGGACACATGCAAGCACCTATATGAACCTCTCACCACACTCACACACATATGATAGGGAAACATGCAAGTTCTCCTATGATTTCGATGTTCTCGTGGTCTTCCTCCGGCGAAACACAGATTTCTGTGCACACTCGGATCGTCTACCCCCTAGACGTTCCTCTGACAGGGGTAGCCCGACGTAGCTCTCTCTTGTTTTGTGTTTGTTTAGGTCATAGGGTGATGTAAAACCATGTTGGTTCACAAGTTGGGGCACTATCCTACCCGGTTTCACCTAAACGGGGAGATTCCCCCCTTATACGGGTACGGAACCTTCGCCTCTAGGTTAGAGCGCATGCATGCGAGGGGGGACACATGCAAGCACCTATACCAACCTCTCACCACACTCACACACATATGCTAGGGACACATGCAAGTTCTCGTATGATTCCGATGTTCTCGTGGTCTTCCTCCGGCGAAACCCTGATCTCTGTGCACACTCGGATCGTCTACCCCCTAGACGTTCCTCTGACAGGGGTAGCCCGACGTAGCTCTCTCTTGTTTTGTGTTTGTTTAGGTCATAGGGTGATGTAAAACCATGTTGGTTCACAAGTTGGGGCACTATCCTATCCGGTTTCACGTAAACGGGGAGATTCCCCCCTTATACGGGTACGAAACCTTTGCCTCTAGGTTAGAGCGCATGCATACGAGGGGGACACATGCAAGCACCTATACCAACCTCTCACCACACTCACACACATATGCTAGGGACACATGCAAGTTCTCTTCTGATTCCGATGTTCTCGTGGTCTTCCTCCGGCGAAACCCTGATCTCTCTGCACACTCGGATCGTCTACCCCCCTAGACGTTCCTCTGACAGGGGTAGCCCGGCGTAGCTCTCTCTTGTTTTGTGTTTGTTTAGGTCATAGGGTGATGTAAAACCATGTTGGTTCACAAGTTGGGGAACTATCCTACCCGGTTTCACCTAAACGGGGAGATTCCCCCCTTATACGGGTACGGAACCTTCGCCTCTAGGTTAGAGCGCATGCATGCGAGGGGGGACACATGCAAGCACCTATACCAACCTCTCACCACACTCACACACATATGCTAGGGACACATGCAAGTTCTCGTCTGATTCCGATGTTCTCGTGGTCTTTCTCCGGCGAAACCCTGATCTCTCTGCACACTCGGATCGTCTACCCCCCTAGACGTTCCTCTGACAGGGGTAGCCCGGCGTAGCTCTCTCTTCTTTTGTGTTTTTTTAGGTCATAGGGTGATGTAAAACCATGTTGGTTCACAAGTTGGGGCACTATCCTACCCGGTTTCACCTAAACGGGGAGATTCCCCCCTTATACGGGTACGGAACCTTCGCCTCTAGGTTAGAGCGCATGCATGCGAGGGGGGACACATGCAAGCACCTATACCAACCTCTCACCACACTCACACACATATGCTAGGGACACATGCAAGCTCTCGTCCGATTCCGAAGTTCTCGTGGTCTTCCTCCGGCGAAACCCTGATCTCTGTGCACACTCGGATCGTCTACCCCCCTAGACGTTCCTCTGACAGGGGTAGCCCGGCGTAGCTCTCTCTTCTTTTGTGTTTTTTTAGGTCATAGGGTGATGTAAAACCATTTTGGTTCACAAGTTGGGGCACTATCCTACCCGGTTTCACCCAAACGGGGAGATTCCCCCCGTATACGGGTACAGAACCTTCGCCTCTAGGTTAGAGCGCATGCATGCGAGGGGGACACATGCAAGCACCTATACCAACCTCTCACCACACTCACACAGATATGCATGGGACACATGCAAGCTCTCGTCCGATTCCGAAGTTCTCGTGGTCTTCCTCCGGCGAAACCCTGATCTCTGTGCACACTCGGATCGTCTACCCCCCTAGACGTTCCTCTGACAGGGGTAGCCCGGCGTAGCTCTCTCTTGTTTTGTGTTTGTTTAGGTCATAGGGTGATGTAAAACCATGTTGGTTCACAAGTTGGGGAACTATCCTACCCGGTTTCACCTAAACGGGGAGATTCCCCCCTTATACGGGTACGGAACCTTCGCCTCTAGGTTAGAGCGCATGCATGCGAGGGGGGACACATGCAAGCACCTATACCAACCTCTCACCACACTCACACACATATGCTAGGGACACATGCAAGTTCTCGTCTGATTCCGATGTTCTCGTGGTCTTCCTCCGGCGAAACCCTGATCTCTGTGCACACTCGGATCGTCTACCCCCCTAGACGTTCCTCTGACAGGGGTAGCCCGGCGTAGCTCTCTCTTCTTTTGTGTTTTTTTAGGTCATAGGGTGATGTAAAACCATTTTGGTTCACAAGTTGGGGCACTATCCTACCCGGTTTCACCCAAACGGGGAGATTCCCCCCTTATACGGGTACAGAACCTTCGCCTCTAGGTTAGAGCGCATGCATGCGAGGGGGACACATGCAAGCACCTATAACAACCTCTCACCACACTCACACAGATATGCATGGGACACATGCAAGTTCTCTTCTGATTCTGATGTTCTCGTGGTCTTCCTCCGGCGAAACCCTGATCTCTCTGCACACTCGGATCGTCTACCCCCCTAAACGTTCCTCTGACAGGGGTAGCCCGGCGTAGCTCTCTCTTGTTTTGTGTTTGTTTAGGTCATAGGGTGATGTAAAACCATGTTGGTTCACAAGTTGGGGCACTATCCTACCCGGTTTCACCTAAACGGGGAGATTCCCCCCTTATACGGGTACGGAACCTTCGCCTCTAGGTTAGAGCGCATGCATGCGAGGGGGGACACATGCAAGCACCTATACCAACCTCTCACCACACTCACACACATATGCTAGGGACACATGCAAGTTCTCGTCTGATTCCGATGTTCTCGCGGTCTTCCTCCGGTGAAACCCTGATCTCTGTGCACACTCGGATCGTCTACCCCCCTAGACGTTCCTCTGACAGGGGTAGGCCGGCGTAGCTCTCTCTTGTTTTGTGTTTGTTTAGGTCATAGGGTGATGTAAAACCATGTTGGTTCACAAGTTGGGGCACTATCCTACCCGGTTTCACCTAAACGGGGAGATTCCCCCTTATACGGGTACGGAACCTTCGCCTCTAGGTTAGAGCGCATGCATGCGAGGGGGGACACATGCAAGAACCTATACCAACCTCTCACCACACTCACACACATATTCTAGGGACACATGCAAGTTCTCGTCTGATTCCGATGTTCTCAAGGTCTTCCTCCGCCGAAACCCTGATCTCTGTGCACACTCGGATCGTCTACCCCCCTAGACGTTCCTCTGACAGGGGTAGCCCGGCATAGCTCTCTCTTGTTTTGTGTTTGTTTAGGTCATAGGGTGATGTAAAACCATGTTGGTTCACAAGTTGGGGCACTATCCTACCCGGTTTCACCTAAACAGGGAGATTCCCCCCTTATACGGGTACGGAACCTTCGCCTCTAGGTTAGAGCGCATGCATGCGAGGGGGGACACATGCAAGAACCTATACCAACCTCTCACCACACTCACACACATATTCTAGGGACACATGCAAGTTCTCGTCTGATTCCGATGTTCTCAAGGTCTTCCTCCGCCGAAACCCTGATCTCTGTGCACACTCGGATCGTCTACCCCCCTAGACGTTCCTCTGACAGGGGTAGCCCGGCGTAGCTCTCTCTTCTTTTGTGTTTGTTTAGGTCATAGGGTGATGTAAAACCATGTTGGTTCACAAGTTGGGGCACTATCCTACACGGTTTCACCTAAACGGGGAGATTCCCCCCTTTTACGGGTACGGAACCTTCGCCTCTAGGTTAGAGCGCATGCATGCGAGGGGGACACATGCAAGTACCTATACCAACCTCTCACCACACTCACACACATATGCTAGGGACACATGCAAGTTCTCGTCTGATTCCGATGTTCTCGTGGTCTTCCTCCGGCGAAACCCTGATCTCTGTGCACACTCGGATCGTCTACCCCCTAGACGTTCCTCTGACAGGGGTAGCCCGGTGTATCTCTCTCTTGTTTTGTGTTTGTTTAGGTCATAGGGTGATGTAAAACCATGTTGGTTCACAAATTGGGGCACTATCCTTCCCGGTTTCACCTAAACGGGGAGATTCCCCCCTTATACCGGTACGGAACCTTCGCCTCTAGGTTAGAGCGCATGCATGCGAGGGGGGACACATGCAAGCACCTATACCAACCTCTCACCACACTCACACACATATGCTAGGGACACATGCAAGTTCTCGTCTGATTCCGATGTTCTCGTGGTCTTCCTCCGGCGAAACCCTGATCTCTGTGCACACTTGGATCGTCTACCCCCCTAGACGTTCCTCTAACAGGGGTAGCCCGGCGTAGCTGTCTCTTGTTTTGTGTTTGTTTAGGTCATAGGGTGATGTAAAACCATGTTGGTTCACAAGTTGGGGCACTATCCTACCCGGTTTCACCTAAACGGGGAGATTCCCCCCTTATACGGGTACGGAACCTTCGCCTCTAGGTTAGAGCGCATGCATGCGAGGGGGACACATGCAAGCACCTATACCAACCTCTCACCACACTCACACACATATGCTAGGGACACATGCAAGTTCTCGTATGATTCCGATGTTCTCGTGGTATTCCTCCGGCGAAACCCTGATCTCTGTGCACACTCGGATCGTCTACCCCCTAGACGTTCCTCTGACAGGGGTAGCCCGACGTAGCTCTCTCTTGTTTTGTGTTTGTTTAGGTCATGCGGTGATGTAAAACCATGTTGGTTCACAAGTTGGGGCACTATCCTACACGGTTTCACCTAAACGGGGAGATTCCCCCCTTATACGGGTACGGAACCTTCGCCTCTAGGTTAGAGCGCATGCATGCGAGGGGGGACACATGCAAGCACCTATACCAACCTCTCACCACACTCACACACATATGCTAGGGACACATGCAAGTTCTCGTCTGATTCCGATGTTCTCGTGGTCTTCCTCCGGCGAAACCCTGATCTCTGTGCACACCCGGATCGTCTACCCCCCTAGACGTTCCTCTGACAGGGGTAGGCCGGCGTAGATCTCTCTTGTTTTGTGTTTGTTTAGGTCATAGGGTGATGTAAAACCATGTTGGTTCACAAGTTGGGGCACTATCCTACCCGGTTTCACCTAAACGGGGAGATTCCCCCCTTATACGGGTACGGAACCTTCGCCTCTAGGTTAGAGCGCATGCATGCGAGGGGGGACACATGCAAGCACCTATACCAACCTCTCACCACACTCACACACATATGATAGGGACACATGCAAGTTCTCATATGATTCCGATGTTCTCGTGGTCTTCCTCCGGCGAAACCCTGATCTCTGTGCACACTCGGATCGTCTACCCCCTAGACGTTCCTCTGACAGGGGTAGGCCGGCGTAGCTCTCTCTTCTTTTGTGTTTGTTTAGGTCATAGGGTGATGTAAAACCATGTTGGTTCACAAGTTGGGGCACTATCCTACCCGGTTTCTCCTAAACGGGGAGATTCCCCCTTATACGGGTACGGAACCTTCGCCTCTAGGTTAGAGCGCATGCATGCGAGGGGGGACACATGCAAGAACCTATACCAACCTCTCACCACACTCACACACATATTCTAGGGACACATGCAAGTTCTCGTCTGATTCCGATGTTCTCATGGTCTTCCTCCGCCGAAACCCTGATCTCTGTGCACACTCGGATCGTCTACCCCCCTAGACGTTCCTCTGACAGGGGTAGCCCGGCGTAGCTCTCTCTTCTTTTGTGTTTGTTTAGGTCATAGGGTGATGTAAAACCATGTTGGTTCACAAGTTGGGGCACTATCCTACACGGTTTCACCTAAACGGGGAGATTCCCCCCTTATACGGGTACGGAACCTTCGCCTCTAGGTTAGAGCGCATGCATGCGAGGGGGACACATGCAAGTACCTATACCAACCTCTCACCACACTCACACACATATGCTAGGGACACATGCAAGTTCTCGTCTGATTCCGATGTTCTCGTGGTCTTCCTCCGGCGAAACCCTGATCTCTGTGCACACTCGGATCGTCTACCCCCTAGACGTTCCTCTGACAGGGGTAGCCCGGCGTAGCTCTCTCTTGTTTTGTGTTTGTTTAGGTCATAGGGTGATGTAAAACCATGTTGGTTCACAAGTTGGGGCACTATCCTACCCGGTTTCACCTAAATGGGGAGATTCCCCCCTTATACGGGTACGGAACCTTCGCCTCTAGGTTAGAGCGCATGCATGCGAGGGGGGACACATGCAAGCACCTATACCAACCTCTCACCACACTCACACACATATGCTAGGGACACATGCAAGTTCTCGTCTGATTCCGATGTTCTCGTGGTCTTCCTCCGGCGAAACCCTGATCTCTGTGCACACTTGGATCGTCTACCCCCCTAGACGTTCCTCTAACAGGGGTAGCCCGGCGTAGCTGTCTCTTGTTTTGTGTTTGTTTAGGTCATAGGGTGATGTAAAACCATGTTGGTTCACAAGTTGGGGCACTATCCTACCCGGTTTCACCTAAACGGGGAGATTCCCCCCGTATACGGGTACGGAACCTTCGCCTCTAGGTTAGAGCGCATGCATGCGAGGGGGGACACATGAAAGCACCTATACCAACCTCTCACCACACTCACACACATATGCTAGGGACACATGCAAGTTCTCGTCTGATTCCGATGTTCTCATGGTCCTCCTCCGGCGAAACCCTGATCTCTGTGCACACTCGGACCGTCTACCCCCTAGACGTTCCTCTGACAGGGGTAGCCCGGCGTAGCTCTCTCTTGTTTTGTGTTTGTTTAGGTCATAGGGTGATGTAATACCATGTTGGTTCACAAGTTGGGGCACTATCCTACCCGGTTTCACCTAAACGGGGAGATTCCCCCCTTATACGGGTACGGAACCTTCGCCTCTAGGTTAGAGCGCATGCATGCGAGGGGGGACACATGCAAGCACCTATACCAACCTCTCACCACACTCACACACATATGCTAGGATCACATGCAAGTTCTCGTCTGATTCCGATGTTCTCGTGGTCTTCCTCCGGCGAAACCCTGATCTCTGTGCACACTCGGATCGTCTACCCCCATAGACGTTCCTCTAACAGGGGTTGCCCGGCGTAGCTGTCTCTTGTTTTGTGTTTGTTTAGGTCATAGGGTGATGTAAAACCATGTTGGTTCACAAGCTGGGGCACTATCCTACCCGGTTTCACCTAAACGGGGAAATTCCCCCCTTATACGGGTACGGAACCTTCGCCTCTAGGTTAGAGCGCATGCATGCGAGGGGGGACACATGCAAGCACCTATGCCAACCTCTCACCACACTCACACACATATGCTAGGGACACATGCAAGTTCTCGTATGATTCCGATGTTCTCGTGGTCTTCCTCCGGCGAAACCCTGATCTCTGTGCACACTCGGATCGTCTACCCCCTAGACGTTCCTCTAACAGGGGTAGCCCGACGTAGCTCTCTCTTGTTTTGTGTTTGTTTAGGTCATAGGGTGATGTAAAACCATGTTGGTTCACAAGTTGGGGCACTATCCTATCCGGTTTCACGTAAACGGGGAGATTCCCCCCTTATACGGGTACGAAACCTTCGCCTCTAGGTTAGAGCGCATGCATGCGAGGGGGGACACATGCAAGCACCTATACCAACCTCTCACCACACTCACACACATATGCTAGGGACACATGCAAGTTCTCTTCTGATTCCGATGTTCTCGTGGTCTTTCTTCGGCGAAACCCTGATCTCTGTGCACACTCGGATCGTCTACCCCCCTAGACGTTCCTCTGACAGGGGTAGCCCGGCGTAGCTCTCTCTTGTTTTGTCTTTGTTTTGGTCATAGGGTGATGTAAATCCATGTTGGATCACAAGTTGGGGCACTATCCTACCCGGTTTCACCTAAACGGGGAGATTCCCCCCTTATACGGGTACGGAACCTTCGCCTCTAGGTTAGAGTGCATGCATGCGAGGGGGGACACATGAAAGCACCTATACCAACCTCTCACCACACTCACACACATATGCTAGGGACACATGCAAGTTCTCGTCTGATTCCGATGTTCTCATGGTCTTCCTCCGGCGAAACCCTGATCTCTGTGCACACTCGGACCGTCTACCCCCTAGACGTTCCTCTGACAGGGGTAGCCCGGCGTATCTCTCTCTTGTTTTGTGTTTGTTTAGGTCATAGGGTGATGTAATACCATGTTAGTTCTCAAGTTGGGGCACTATCCTACCCGGTTTCACCTAAACGGGGAGATTCCCCCCTTATACGGGTACGGAACCTTCGCCTCTAGGTTAGAGCGCATGCATGCGAGGGGGGACACATGCAAGCACCTATACCAACCTCTCACCACACTCACACACATATGCTAGGGACACATGCAAGTTCTCGTCTGATTCCGATGTTCTTGTGGTCTTCCTCCGGCGAAACCCTGATCTCTGTGCACACTCGGATCGTATACCCCCATAGACGTTCCTCTAACAGGGGTTGCCCGGCGTAGCTGTCTCTTGTTTTGTGTTTGTTTAGGTCATAGGGTGATGTAAAACCATGTTGGTTCACAAGTTGGGGCACTATCCTACCCGGTTTCACCTAAACGGGGAGATTCCCCCCTTATACGGGTACGGAACCTTCGCCTCTAGGTTAGAGCGCATGCATGCGAGGGGGGACACATGCAAGAACCTATACCAACCTCTCACCACACTCACACACATATGCTAGGGACACATGCAAGTTCTCATCTGATTCCGATGTTCTCGTGGTCTTCCTCCGGCGAAACCCTGATCTGTGTGCACACTCGGATCGTCTACCCCCTAGACGTTCCTCTCACAGGGGTAGCCCGGCATAGCTCTCTCTTGTTTTGTGTTTGTTTAGGTCATAGGGTGATGTAAAACCATTTTGGTTCACAAGTTGGGGCACTATCCTACCCGGTTTCACCCAAACGGGGAGATTCCCCCCTTATACGGGTACGGAACCTTCGCCTCTAGGTTAGAGCGCATGCATACGAGGGGGACACATGCAAGCACCTATACGAACCTCTCACCACACTCACACACATATGCTAGGGACACATGCAAGTTCTCGTCTGATTCCGATGTTCTCGTGGTCTTCCTCCAGCGAAACCCTGATCTCTGTGCACACTCGGATCGTCTACCCCCCTAGACGTTCCTCTGACAGGGGTAGCCCGACGTAGCTCTCTCTTGTTTTGTGTTTGTTTAGGTCATAGGGTGATGTAAAACCATGTTGGTTCACAAGTTGGGGCACTATCCTACCTGGTTTCACCTAAACGGGGAGATTCCCCCCTTATACGGGTACGGAACCTTCGCCTCTAGGTTAGAGCGCATGCATGCGAGGGGGACACATGCAAGCACCTATACCAACCTCTCACCACACTCACACACATATGCTAGGGACACATGCAAGTTCTCGTCTGATTCCGATGTTCTCGTGGTCTTCCTCCGGCGAAACCCTGATCTCTGTGCACACTCGGATCGTCTACCCCCCTAGACGTTCCTCTGACAGGGGTAGCCCGGCGTAGCTCTCTCTTGTTTTATGTTTGTTTAGATCATAGGGTGATGTAAAACCATGTTGGTTCACAAGTTGGGGCACTATCCTACCCGGTTTCACCTAAACGGGGAGATTCCCCCCTTATACGGGTACAGAACCTTCGCCTCTAGGTTAGAGCGCATGCATGCGAGGGGGGACACATGCAAGCACCTATACCAACCTCTCACCACACTCACACACATATGCTAGGGACACATGCAAGTTCTCGTATGATTCCGATGTTCTCGTGGTCTTCCTCCAGCGAAACCCTGATCTCTGTGCACACTCGGATCGTCTACCCCCCTAGACGTTCCTCTGACAGGGGTAGCCCGGCGTAGCTCTCTCTTATTTTGTGTTTGTTTAGGTCATAGGGTGATGTAAAACCATGTTGGTTAACAAGTTGGGGCACTATCCTACACGGTTTCACCTAAACGGGGAGATTCCCCCCTTATACGGGTACGGAACCTTCGCCTCTAGGTTAGAGCGCATGCATGCGAGGGGGGACACATCCAAGCACCTATACCAACCTCTCACCACACTCACACACATATGCTAGGGACACATGCAAGTTCTCGTCTGATTCCGATGTTCTCGTGGTCTTCCTCCGGCGAAACCCTGATCTCTGTGCACACTCGGATCGTCTACCCCCCTAGACGTTCCTCTGACAGGGGTAGACCGGCGTAGCTCTCTCTTGTTTTGTGTTTTTTTAGGTCATCGGGTGATGTAAAACCATGTTGGTTCACAAGTTGGGGCACTATCCTACCCGGTTTCACCTAAACAGGGAGATTCCCCCCTTATACGGGTACGGAACCTTCGCCTCTAGGTTAGAGCGCATGCATGTGAGGGGGACACATGCAAGCACCTATACCAACCTCTCACCACACTCACACACATATGCTAGGATCACATGCAAGTTCTCGTCTGATTCCGATGTTCTCGTGGTCTTCCTCCGGCGAAACCCTGATCTCTGTGCACACTCGGATCGTCTACCCCCATAGACGTTCCTCTAACAGGGGTTGCCCGGCGTAGCTGTCTCTTGTTTTGTGTTTGTTTAGGTCATAGGGTGATGTAAAACCATGTTGGTTCACAAGCTGGGGCACTATCCTACCCGGTTTCACCTAAACGGGGAAATTCCCCCCTTATACGGGTACGGAACCTTCGCCTCTAGGTTAGAGCGCATGCATGCGAGGGGGGACACATGCAAGCACCTATGCCAACCTCTCACCACACTCACACACATATGCTAGGGACACATGCAAGTTCTCGTATGATTCCGATGTTCTCGTGGTCTTCCTCCGGCGAAACCCTGATCTCTGTGCACACTCGGATCGTCTACCCCCTAGACGTTCCTCTAACAGCGGTAGCCCGACGTAGCTCTCTCTTGTTTTGTGTTTGTTTAGGTCATAGGGTGATGTAAAACCATGTTGGTTCACAAGTTGGGGCACTATCCTATCCGGTTTCACGTAAACGGGGAGATTCCCCCCTTATACGGGTACGAAACCTTCGCCTCTAGGTTAGAGCGCATGCATGCGAGGGGGGACACATGCAAGCACCTATACCAACCTCTCACCACACTCACACACATATGCTAGGGACACATGCAAGTTCTCTTCTGATTCCGATGTTCTCGTGGTCTTTCTTCGGCGAAACCCTGATCTCTGTGCACACTCGGATCGTCTACCCCCCTAGACGTTCCTCTGACAGGGGTAGCCCGGCGTAGCTCTCTCTTGTTTTGTGTTTGTTTTGGTCATAGGGTGATGTAAATCCATGTTGGATCACAAGTTGGGGCACTATCCTACCCGGTTTCACCTAAACGGGGAGATTCCCCCCTTATACGGGTACGGAACCTTCGCCTCTAGGTTAGAGTGCATGCATGCGAGGGGGGACACATGAAAGCACCTATACCAACCTCTCACCACACTCACACACATATGCTAGGGACACATGCAAGTTCTCGTCTGATTCCGATGTTCTCATGGTCTTCCTCCGGCGAAACCCTGATCTCTGTGCACACTCGGACCGTCTACCCCCTAGACGTTCCTCTGACAGGGGTAGCCCGGCGTATCTCTCTCTTGTTTTGTGTTTGTTTAGGTCATAGGGTGATGTAATACCATGTTAGTTCTCAAGTTGGGGCACTATCCTACCCGGTTTCACCTAAACGGGGAGATTCCCCCCTTATACGGGTACGGAACCTTCGCCTCTAGGTTAGAGCGCATGCATGCGAGGGGGGACACATGCAAGCACCTATACCAACCTCTCACCACACTCACACACATATGCTAGGGACACATGCAAGTTCTCGTCTGATTCCGATGTTCTTGTGGTCTTCCTCCGGCGAAACCCTGATCTCTGTGCACACTCGGATCGTATACCCCCATAGACGTTCCTCTAACAGGGGTTGCCCGGCGTAGCTGTCTCTTGTTTTGTGTTTGTTTAGGTCATAGGGTGATGTAAAACCATGTTGGTTCACAAGTTGGGGCACTATCCTACCCGGTTTCACCTAAACGGGGAGATTCCCCCCTTATACGGGTACGGAACCTTCGCCTCTAGGTTAGAGCGCATGCATGCGAGGGGGGACACATGCAAGAACCTATACCAACCTCTCACCACACTCACACACATATGCTAGGGACACATGCAAGTTCTCATCTGATTCCGATGTTCTCGTGGTCTTCCTCCGGCGAAACCCTGATCTGTGTGCACACTCGGATCGTCTACCCCCTAGACGTTCCTCTCACAGGGGTAGCCCGGCATAGCTCTCTCTTGTTTTGTGTTTGTTTAGGTCATATGGTGATGTAAAACCATTTTGGTTCACAAGTTGGGGCACTATCCTACCCGGTTTCACCCAAACGGGGAGATTCCCCCCTTATACGGGTACGGAACCTTCGCCTCTAGGTTAGAGCGCATGCATACGAGGGGGACACATGCAAGCACCTATACGAACCTCTCACCACACTCACACACATATGCTAGGGACACATGCAAGTTCTCGTCTGATTCCGATGTTCTCGTGGTCTTCCTCCAGCGAAACCCTGATCTCTGTGCACACTCGGATCGTCTACCCCCCTAGACGTTCCTCTGACAGGGGTAGCCCGACGTAGCTCTCTCTTGTTTTGTGTTTGTTTAGGTCATAGGGTGATGTAAAACCATGTTGGTTCACAAGTTGGGGCACTATCCTACCTGGTTTCACCTAAACGGGGAGATTCCCCCCTTATACGGGTACGGAACCTTCGCCTCTAGGTTAGAGCGCATGCATGCGAGGGGGACACATGCAAGCACCTATACCAACCTCTCACCACACTCACACACATATGCTAGGGACACATGCAAGTTCTCGTCTGATTCCGATGTTCTCGTGGTCTTCCTCCGGCGAAACCCTGATCTCTGTGCACACTCGGATCGTCTACCCCCCTAGACGTTCCTCTGACAGGGGTAGCCCGGCGTAGCTCTCTCTTGTTTTATGTTTGTTTAGATCATAGGGTGATGTAAAACCATGTTGGTTCACAAGTTGGGGCACTATCCTACCCGGTTTCACCTAAACGGGGAGATTCCCCCCTTATACGGGTACAGAACCTTCGCCTCTAGGTTAGAGCGCATGCATGCGAGGGGGGACACATGCAAGCACCTATACCAACCTCTCACCACACTCACACACATATGCTAGGGACACATGCAAGTTCTCGTATGATTCCGATGTTCTCGTGGTCTTCCTCCAGCGAAACCCTGATCTCTGTGCACACTCGGATCGTCTACCCACCTAGACGTTCCTCTGACAGGGGTAGCCCGGCGTAGCTCTCTCTTATTTTGTGTTTGTTTAGGTCATAGGGTGATGTAAAACCATGTTGGTTAACAAGTTGGGGCACTATCCTACACGGTTTCACCTAAACGGGGAGATTCCCCCCTTATACGGGTACGGAACCTTCGCCTCTAGGTTAGAGCGCATGCATGCGAGGGGGGACACATCCAAGCACCTATACCAACCTCTCACCACACTCACACACATATGCTAGGGACACATGCAAGTTCTCGTCTGATTCCGATGTTCTCGTGGTCTTCCTCCGGCGAAACCCTGATCTCTGTGCACACTCGGATCGTCTACCCCCCTAGACGTTCCTCTGACAGGGGTAGACCGGCGTAGCTCTCTCTTGTTTTGTGTTTTTTTAGGTCATCGGGTGATGTAAAACCATGTTGGTTCACAAGTTGGGGCACTATCCTACCCGGTTTCACCTAAACAGGGAGATTCCCCCCTTATACGGGTACGGAACCTTCGCCTCTAGGTTAGAGCGCATGCATGTGAGGGGGACACATGCAAGCACCTATACCAACCTCTCACCACACTCACACACATATGCTAGGGACACATGCAAGTTCTCGTCTGATTCCGATGTTCTCGTGGTCTTCCTCCGGCGAAACCCTGATCTCTGTGCACACTCGGATCGTCTACCCCCATAGACGTTCCTCTAACAGGGGTTGCCCGGCGTAGCTGTCTCTTGTTTTGTGTTTGTTTAGGTCATAGGGTGATGTAAAACCATGTTGGTTCACAAGTTGGGGCACTATCCTACCCGGTTTCACCTAAACGGGGAGATTCCCCGCTTATACGGGTACGGAACCTTCGCCTCTAGGTTAGAGCGCATGCATGTGAGGGGGACACATGCAAGCACCTATACCAACCTCTCACCACACTCACACACATATGCTAGGGACACATGCAAGTTCTCGTCTGATTCCGATGTTCTCGTGGTCTTCCTCCGGCGAAACCCTGATCTCTGTGCACACTCGGATCGTCTACCCCCATAGACGTTCCTCTAACAGGGGTTGCCCGGCGTAGCTGTCTCTTGTTTTGTGTTTGTTTAGGTCATAGGGTGATGTAAAACCATGTTGGTTCACAAGTTGGGGCACTATCCTACCCGGTTTCACCTAAACGGGGAGATTCCCCGCTTATACGGGTACGGAACCTTCGCCTCTAGGTTAGAGCGCATGCATGCGAGGGGGGACACATGCAAGAACCTATACCAACCTCTCACCACACTCACACACATATGCTAGGGACACATGCAAGTTCTCATTTTATTCCGATGTTCTCGTGGTCTTCCTCCGGCGAAACCCTGATCTGTGTGCACACTCGGATCGTCTACCCCCTAGACGTTCCTCTCACAGGGGTAGCCCGGCATAGCTCTCTCTTGTTTTGTGTTTGTTTAGGTCATAGGGTGATGTAAAACCATTTTGGTTCACAAGTTGGGGCACTATCCTACCCGGTTTCACCCAAACGGGGAGATTCCCCCCTTATACGGGTACGGAACCTTCGCCTCTAGGTTAGATCGCATGCATACGAGGGGGACACATGCAAGCACCTATACGAACCTCTCACCACACTCACACACATATGCTAGGGACACATGCAAGTTCTCGTCTGATTCCGATGTTCTCGTGGTCTTCCTCCAGCGAAACCCTGATCTCTGTGCACACTCGGATCGTCTACCCCCCTAGACGTTCCTCTGACAGGGGTAGCCCGACGTAGCTCTCTCTTGTTTTGTGTTTGTTTAGGTCATAGGGTGATGTAAAACCATGTTGGTTCACAAGTTGGGGCACTATCCTACCTGGTTTCACCTAAACGGGGAGATTCCCCCCTTATACGGGTACGGAACCTTCGCCTCTAGGTTAGAGCGCATGCATGCGAGGGGGACACATGCAAGCACCTATACCAACCTCTCACCACACTCACACACATATGCTAGGGACACATGCAAGTTCTCGTCTGATTCCGATGTTCTCGTGGTCTTCCTCCGGCGAAACCCTGATCTCTGTGCACACTCGGATCGTCTACCCCCCTAGACGTTCCTCTGACAGGGGTAGCCCGGCGTAGCTCTCTCTTGTTTTATGTTTGTTTAGATCATAGGGTGATGTAAAACCATGTTGGTTCACAAGTTGGGGCACTATCCTACCCGGTTTCACCTAAACGGGGAGATTCCCCCCTTATACGGGTACAGAACCTTCGCCTCTAGGTTAGAGCGCATGCATGCGAGGGGGGACACATGCAAGCACCTATACCAACCTCTCACAACACTCACACACATATGCTAGGGACACATGCAAGTTCTCGTATGATTCCGATGTTCTCGTGGTCTTCCTCCAGCGAAACCCTGATCTCTGTGCACACTCGGATCGTCTACCCCCCTAGACGTTCCTCTGACAGGGGTAGCCCGGCGTAGCTCTCTCTTATTTTGTGTTTGTTTAGGTCATAGGGTGATGTAAAACCATGTTGGTTAACAAGTTGGGGCACTATCCTACACGGTTTCACCTAAACGGGGAGATTCCCCCCTTATACGGGTACGGAACCTTCGCCTCTAGGTTAGAGCGCATGCATGCGAGGGGGGACACATCCAAGCACCTATACCAACCTCTCACCACACTCACACACATATGCTAGGGACACATGCAAGTTCTCGTCTGATTCCGATGTTCTCGTGGTCTTCCTCCGGCGAAACCCTGATCTCTGTGCACACTCGGATCGTCTACCCCCCTAGACGTTCCTCTGACAGGGGTAGACCGGCGTAGCTCTCTCTTGTTTTGTGTTTTTTTAGGTCATCGGGTGATGTAAAACCATGTTGGTTCACAAGTTGGGGCACTATCCTACCCGGTTTCACCTAAACAGGGAGATTCCCCCCTTATACGGGTACGGAACCTTCGCCTCTAGGTTAGAGCGCATGCATGTGAGGGGGACACATGCAAGCACCTATACCAACCTCTCACCACACTCACACACATATGCTAGGGACACATGCAAGTTCTCGTCTGATTCCGATGTTCTCGTGGTCTTCCTCCGGCGAAACCCTGATCTCTGTGCACACTCGGATCGTCTACCCCCATAGACGTTCCTCTAACAGGGGTTGCCCGGCGTAGCTGTCTCTTGTTTTGTGTTTGTTTAGGTCATAGGGTGATGTAAAACCATGTTGGTTCACAAGTTGGGGCACTATCCTACCCGGTTTCACCTAAACGGGGAGATTCCCCGCTTATACGGGTACGGAACCTTCGCCTCTAGGTTAGAGCGCATGCATGCGAGGGGGGACACATGCAAGAACCTATACCAACCTCTCACCACACTCACACACATATGCTAGGGACACATGCAAGTTCTCATTTTATTCCGATGTTCTCGTGGTCTTCCTCCGGCGAAACCCTGATCTGTGTGCACACTCGGATCGTCTACCCCCTAGACGTTCCTCTCACAGGGGTAGCCCGGCATAGCTCTCTCTTGTTTTGTGTTTGTTTAGGTCATAGGGTGATGTAAAACCATTTTGGTTCACAAGTTGGGGCACTATCCTACCCGGTTTTACCTAAACGGGGAGATTCCCCCCTTATACGGGTACGGAACCTTCGCCTCTAGGTTAGAGCGCATGTATGCGAGGGGGGACACATGCAAGCATCCCTCTCACCACACTCACACACATATGCTAGGGACACATGCAAGTTCTCGTCTGATTCCGATGTTCTCGTGGTCTTCCTCCAGCGAAACCCTGATCTCTATGCACACTCGGATCGTCTACCCCCCTAGACGTTCCTCTGACAGGGGTAGCCCGACGTAGCTCTCTCTTGTTTTGTGTTTGTTTAGGTCATAGGGTGATGTAAAACCATGTTGGTTCACAAGTTGGGGCACTATCCTACCCGGTTTCACCTAAACAGGGAGATTCCCCCCTTATACGGGTACGGAACCTTCGCCTCTAGGTTAGAGCGCATGCTTGCGAGGGGGACACATGCAAGCACCTATACCAATCTCTCACCACACTCACACACATATGCTAGGGACACATGCAAGTTCTCGTCTGATTCCGATGTTCTCGTGGTCTTCCTCCGGCGAAACCCTGATCTCTGTGCACACTCGGATCGTCTACCCCCCTAGACGTTCCTCTGACAGGGGTAGCCCGGCGTAGCTCTCTCTTGTTTTATGTTTGTTTAGATCATAGGGTGATGTAAAACCATGTTGGTTCGCAAGTTGGGGCACTATCCTACCCGGTTTCACCTAAACGGGGAGATTCCCCCCTTATACGGGTACAGAACCTTCGCCTCTAGGTTAGAGCGCATACATGCGAGGGGGGACACATGCAAGCACCTATACCAACCTCTCACCACACTCACACACATATGCTAGGGACACATGCAAGTTCTCGTATGATTCCGATGTTCTCGTGGTCTTCCTCCAGCGAAACCCTGATCTCTGTGCACACTCGGATCGTCTACCCCCCTAGACGTTCCTCTGACAGGGGTAGCCCGGCGTAGCTCTCTCTTGTTTTGTGTTTGTTTAGGTCATAGGGTGATGTAAAACCATGTTGGTTAACAAGTTGGGGCACTATCCTACACGGTTTCACCTAAACGGGGAGATTCCCCCCTTATACGGGTACGGAACCTTCGCCTCTAGGTTAGAGCGCATGCATGCGAGGGGGGACACATCCAAGCACCTATACCAACCTCTCACCACACTCACACACATATGCTAGGGACACATGCAAGTTCTCGTCTGATTCCGATGTTCTCGTGGTCTTCCTCCGGCGAAACCCTGATCTCTGTGCACACTCGGATCGTCTACCCCCCTAGACGTTCCTCTGACAGGGGTAGACCGGCGTAGCTCTCTCTTGTTTTGTGTTTTTTTAGGTCATCGGGTGATGTAAAACCATGTTGGTTCACAAGTTGGGGCACTATCCTACCCGGTTTCACCTAAACAGGGAGATTCCCCCCTTATACGGGTACGGAACCTTCGCCTCTAGGTTAGAGCGCATGCATGTGAGGGGGACACATGCAAGCACCTATACCAACCTCTCACCACACTCACACACATATGCTAGGGACACATGCAAGTTCTCTTCTGATTCCGATGTTCTCGTGGTCTTCCTCCGGCGAAACCCTGATCTCTCTGCACACTCGGATCGTCTACCCCCCTAGACGTTCCTCTGACAGGGGTAGCCCGGCGTAGCTCTCTCTTGTTTTGTGTTTGTTTAGGTCATAGGGTGATGTAAAACCATGTTGGTTCACAAGTTGGGCAACTATCCTACCCGGTTTCACCTAAACGGGGAGATTCCCCCCTTATACGGGTACGGAACCTTCGCCTCTAGGTTAGAGCGCATGCATGCGAGGAGGGACACATGCAAGCACCTATACCAACCTCTCACCACACTCACACACATATGCTAGGGACACATGCAAGTTCTCGTCTGATTCTGATGTTCTCGTGGTCTTTCTCCGGCGAAACCCTGATCTCTCTGCACACTCGGATCGTCTACCCCCCTAGACGTTCCTCTGACAGGGGTATCCCGGCATAGCTCTCTCTTGTTTTGTGTTTGTTTAGGTCATAGGGTGATGTAAAACCATGTTGGTTCACAAGTTGGGGCACTATCCTACCCGGTTTCACCTAAACGGGGAGATTCCCCCCTTATACGGGTACGGAACCTTCGCCTCTAGGTTAGAGCGCATGCATGCGAGGGGGGACACATGCAAGCACCTATACCAACCTCTCACCACACTCACACACATATGCTAGGGACACATGCAAGTTCTCGTCTGATTCCGATGTTCTCGTGGTCTTCCTCCGGCGAAACCTTGATCGCTGTGCACACTCGGAACGTCTACCCCCCTAGACGTTCCTCTTGACAGGGGTAGCCCGGCGTAGCTCTCTCTTGTTTTGTGTTTGTTTAGGTCATAGGGTGATGTAAAACCATGTTGGTTCACAAGTTGGGGAACTATCCTACCCGGTTTCACCTAAACGGGGAGATTCCCCCCTTATACGGGTACGGAACCTTCGCCTCTAGGTTAGAGCGCATGCATGCGAGGGGGGACACATGCAAGCACCTATACCAACCTCTCACCACACTCACACACATATGCTAGGGACACATGCAAGTTCTCGTCTGATTCCGATGTTCTCGTGGTCTTCCTCCGGCGAAACCCTGATCTCTGTGCACACTCGGATCGTCTACCCCCCTAGACGTTCCTCTGACAGGGGTAGCCCGGCGTAGCTGTCTCTTGTTTTGTGTTTGTTTAGGTCATAGGGTGATGTAAAACCATGTTGGTTCACAAGTTGGGGTACTATCCTACCCGGTTTCACCTAAACGGGGAGATTCCCCCCTTATACGGGTACGGAACCTTCGCCTCTAGGTTAGAGCGCATGCATGCGAGGGGGGACACATGCAAGCACCTATACCAACCTCTCACCACACTCACACACATATGCTAGGGACACATGCAAGCTCTCGTCCGATTCCGAAGTTCTCGTGGTCTTCCTCCGGCGAAACCCTGATCTCTGTGCACACTCGGATCGTCTACCCCCCTAGACGTTCCTCTGACAGGGGTATCCCGGCGTAGATCTCTCTTCTTTTGTGTTTTTTTTAGGTCATAGGGTGATGTAAAACCATTTTGGTTCACAAGTTGGGGCACTATCCTACCCGGTTTCACCCAAACGGGGAGATTCCCCCCTTATACGGGTACAGAACCTTCGCCTCTAGGTTAGAGCGCATGCATGCGAGGGGGACACATGCAAGCACCTATACCAACCTCTCACCACACTCACACAGATATGCATGGGACACATGCAAGTTCTCTTCTGATTCCGATGTTCTCGTGGTCTTTCTCCGGCGAAACCCTGATCTCTCTGCACACTCGGATCGTCTACCCCCCTAGACGTTCCTCTGACAGGGGTAGCCCGGCGTAGCTCTCTCTTGTTTTGTGTTTGTTTAGGTCATAGGGTGATGTAAAACCATGTTGGTTCACAAGTTGGGGCACTATCCTACCCGGTTTCACCTAAACGGGGAGATTCCCCCCTTATACGGGTACGGAACCTTCGCCTCTAGGTTAGAGCGCATGCATGCGAGGGGGACACATGCAAGCACCTATACCAACCTCTCACCACACTCACACACATATGCTAGGGACACATGCAAGTTCTCATCTGATTCCGATGTTCTCGTGGTCTTCCTCCGGCGAAACCCTGATCTCTCTGCACACTCGGATCGTCTACCCCCCTAGACGTTCCTCTGACAGGGGTAGCCCGGCGTAGCTCTCTCTTGTTTTGTGTTTGTTTAGGTCATAGGGTGATGTAAAACCATGTTGGTTCACAAGTTGGGCAACTATCCTACCCGGTTTCACCTAAACGGGGAGATTCCCCCCTTATACGGGTACGGAACCTTCGCCTCTAGGTTAGAGCGCATGCATGCGAGGAGGGACACATGCAAGCACCTATACCAACCTCTCACCACACTCACACACATATGCTAGGGACACATGCAAGTTCTCGTCTGATTCTGATGTTCTCGTGGTCTTTCTCCGGCGAAACCCTGATCTCTCTGCACACTCGGATCGTCTACCCCCCTAGACGTTCCTCTGACAGGGGTATCCCGGCGTAGCTCTCTCTTGTTTTGTGTTTGTTTAGGTCATAGGGTGATGTAAAACCATGTTGGTTCACAAGTTGGGGCACTATCCTACCCGGTTTCACCTAAACGGGGAGATTCCCCCCTTATACGGGTACGGAACCTTCGCCTCTAGGTTAGAGCGCATGCATGCGAGGGGGGACACATGCAAGCACCTATACCAACCTCTCACCACACTCACACACATATGCTAGGGACACATGCAAGTTCTCGTCTGATTCCGATGTTCTCGTGGTCTTCCTCCGGCGAAACCCTGATCTCTGTGCACACTCGGATCGTCTACCCCCCTAGACGTTCCTCTGACAGGGGTAGCCCGGCGTAGCTCTCTCTTGTTTTGTGTTTGTTTAGGTCATAGGGTGATGTAAAACCATGTTGGTTCACAAGTTGGGGCACTATCCTACCCGGTTTCACCTAAACGGGGAGATTCCCCCCTTATACGGGTACGGAACCTTCGCCTCTAGGTTAGAGCGCATGCATGCGAGGGGGGACACATGCAAGAACCTATACCAACCTCTCACCACACTCACACACATATTCTAGGGACACATGCAAGTTCTCGTCTGATTCCGATGTTCTCGTGGTCTTCCTCCGGCGAAACCCTGATCTCTGTGCACACTCGGATCGTCTACCCCCTAGACGTTCCTCTGACATGGGTAGCCCGGCGTAGCTCTCTCTTGTTTTGTGTTTGTTTAGGTCATAGGGTGATGTAAAACCATGTTGGTTCACAAGTTGGGGCACTATCCTACCCGATTTCACCTAAACGGGGAGATTCCCCCCTTATACCGGTACGGAACCTTCGCCTCTAGGTTAGAGCGCATGCATACGAGGGGGACACATGCAAGCACCTATATGAACCTCTCACCACACTCACACACATATGATAGGGAAACATGCAAGTTCTCCTATGATTTCGATGTTCTCGTGGTCTTCCTCCGGCGAAACACAGATTTCTGTGCACACTCGGATCGTCTACCCCCTAGACGTTCCTCTGACAGGGGTAGCCCGACGTAGCTCTCTCTTGTTTTGTGTTTGTTTAGGTCATAGGGTGATGTAAAACCATGTTGGTTCACAAGTTGGGGCACTATGCTACCCGGTTTCACCTAAACGGGGAGATTCCCCCCTTATACGGGTACGGAACCTTCGCCTCTAGGTTAGAGCGCATGCATGCGAGGGGGGACACATGCAAGCACCTATACCAACCTCTCACCACACTCACACACATATGCTAGGGACACATGCAAGTTCTCGTATGATTCCGATGTTCTCGTGGTCTTCCTCCGGCGAAACCCTGATCTCTGTGCACACTCGGATCGTCTACCCCCTAGACGTTCCTCTGACAGGGGTAGCCCGACGTAGCTCTCTCTTGTTTTGTGTTTGTTTAGGTCATAGGGTGATGTAAAACCATGTTGGTTCACAAGTTGGGGCACTATCCTATCCGGTTTCACGTAAACGGGGAGATTCCCCCCTTATACGGGTACGAAACCTTTGCCTCTAGGTTAGAGCGCATGCATACGAGGGGGACACATGCAAGCACCTATACCAACCTCTCACCACACTCACACACATATGCTAGGGACACATGCAAGTTCTCTTCTGATTCCGATGTTCTCGTGGTCTTCCTCCGGCGAAACCCTGATCTCTCTGCACACTCGGATCGTCTACCCCCCTAGACGTTCCTCTGACAGGGGTAGCCCGGCGTAGCTCTCTCTTGTTTTGTGTTTGTTTAGGTCATAGGGTGATGTAAAACCATGTTGGTTCACAAGTTGGGGAACTATCCTACCCGGTTTCACCTAAACGGGGAGATTCCCCCCTTATACGGGTACGGAACCTTCGCCTCTAGGTTAGAGCGCATGCATGCGAGGGGGGACACATGCAAGCACCTATACCAACCTCTCACCACACTCACACACATATGCTAGGGACACATGCAAGTTCTCGTCTGATTCCGATGTTCTCGTGGTCTTTCTCCGGCGAAACCCTGATCTCTCTGCACACTCGGATCGTCTACCCCCCTAGACGTTCCTCTGACAGGGGTAGCCCGGCGTAGCTCTCTCTTCTTTTGTGTTTTTTTAGGTCATAGGGTGATGTAAAACCATGTTGGTTCACAAGTTGGGGCACTATCCTACCCGGTTTCACCTAAACGGGGAGATTCCCCCCTTATACGGGTACGGAACCTTCGCCTCTAGGTTAGAGCGCATGCATGCGAGGGGGGACACATGCAAGCACCTATACCAACCTCTCACCACACTCACACACATATGCTAGGGACACATGCAAGCTCTCGTCCGATTCCGAAGTTCTCGTGGTCTTCCTCCGGCGAAACCCTGATCTCTGTGCACACTCGGATCGTCTACCCCCCTAGACGTTCCTCTGACAGGGGTAGCCCGGCGTAGCTCTCTCTTCTTTTGTGTTTTTTTAGGTCATAGGGTGATGTAAAACCATTTTGGTTCACAAGTTGGGGCACTATCCTACCCGGTTTCACCCAAACGGGGAGATTCCCCCCGTATACGGGTACAGAACCTTCGCCTCTAGGTTAGAGCGCATGCATGCGAGGGGGACACATGCAAGCACCTATACCAACCTCTCACCACACTCACACAGATATGCATGGGACACATGCAAGCTCTCGTCCGATTCCGAAGTTCTCGTGGTCTTCCTCCGGCGAAACCCTGATCTCTGTGCACACTCGGATCGTCTACCCCCCTAGACGTTCCTCTGACAGGGGTAGCCCGGCGTAGCTCTCTCTTGTTTTGTGTTTGTTTAGGTCATAGGGTGATGTAAAACCATGTTGGTTCACAAGTTGGGGAACTATCCTACCCGGTTTCACCTAAACGGGGAGATTCCCCCCTTATACGGGTACGGAACCTTCGCCTCTAGGTTAGAGCGCATGCATGCGAGGGGGGACACATGCAAGCACCTATACCAACCTCTCACCACACTCACACACATATGCTAGGGACACATGCAAGTTCTCGTCTGATTCCGATGTTCTCGTGGTCTTCCTCCGGCGAAACCCTGATCTCTGTGCACACTCGGATCGTCTACCCCCCTAGACGTTCCTCTGACAGGGGTAGCCCGGCGTAGCTCTCTCTTCTTTTGTGTTTTTTTAGGTCATAGGGTGATGTAAAACCATTTTGGTTCACAAGTTGGGGCACTATCCTACCCGGTTTCACCCAAACGGGGAGATTCCCCCCTTATACGGGTACAGAACCTTCGCCTCTAGGTTAGAGCGCATGCATGCGAGGGGGACACATGCAAGCACCTATACCAACCTCTCACCACACTCACACAGATATGCATGGGACACATGCAAGTTCTCTTCTGATTCCGATGTTCTCGTGGTCTTCCTCCGGCGAAACCCTGATCTCTCTGCACACTCGGATCGTCTACCCCCCTAAACGTTCCTCTGACAGGGGTAGCCCGGCGTAGCTCTCTCTTGTTTTGTGTTTGTTTAGGTCATAGGGTGATGTAAAACCATGTTGGTTCACAAGTTGGGGCACTATCCTACCCGGTTTCACCTAAACGGGGAGATTCCCCCCTTATACGGGTACGGAACCTTCGCCTCTAGGTTAGAGCGCATGCATGCGAGGGGGGACACATGCAAGCACCTATACCAACCTCTCACCACACTCACACACATATGCTAGGGACACATGCAAGTTCTCGTCTGATTCCGATGTTCTCGCGGTCTTCCTCCGGTGAAACCCTGATCTCTGTGCACACTCGGATCGTCTACCCCCCTAGACGTTCCTCTGACAGGGGTAGGCCGGCGTAGCTCTCTCTTGTTTTGTGTTTGTTTAGGTCATAGGGTGATGTAAAACCATGTTGGTTCACAAGTTGGGGCACTATCCTACCCGGTTTCACCTAAACGGGGAGATTCCCCCTTATACGGGTACGGAACCTTCGCCTCTAGGTTAGAGCGCATGCATGCGAGGGGGGACACATGCAAGAACCTATACCAACCTCTCACCACACTCACACACATATTCTAGGGACACATGCAAGTTCTCGTCTGATTCCGATGTTCTCAAGGTCTTCCTCCACCGAAACCCTGATCTCTGTGCACACTCGGATCGTCTACCCCCCTAGACGTTCCTCTGACAGGGGTAGCCCGGCGTAGCTCTCTCTTGTTTTGTGTTTGTTTAGGTCATAGGGTGATGTAAAACCATGTTGGTTCACAAGTTGGGGCACTATCCTACCCGGTTTCACCTAAACGGGGAGATTCCCCCCTTATACGGGTACGGAACCTTCGCCTCTAGGTTAGAGCGCATGCATGCGAGGGGGGACACATGCAAGAACCTATACCAACCTCTCACCACACTCACACACATATTCTAGGGACACATGCAAGTTCTCGTCTGATTCCGATGTTCTCAAGGTCTTCCTCCGCCGAAACCCTGATCTCTGTGCACACTCGGATCGTCTACCCCCCTAGACGTTCCTCTGACAGGGGTAGCCCGGCGTAGCTCTCTCTTCTTTTGTGTTTGTTTAGGTCATAGGGTGATGTAAAACCATGTTGGTTCACAAGTTGGGGCACTATCCTACACGGTTTCACCTAAACGGGGAGATTCCCCCCTTTTACGGGTACGGAACCTTCGCCTCTAGGTTAGAGCGCATGCATGCGAGGGGGACACATGCAAGTGCCTATACCAACCTCTCACCACACTCACACACATATGCTAGGGACACATGCAAGTTCTCGTCTGATTCCGATGTTCTCGTGGTCTTCCTCCGGCGAAACCCTGATCTCTGTGCACACTCGGATCGTCTACCCCCTAGACGTTCCTCTGACAGGGGTAGCCCGGTGTATCTCTCTCTTGTTTTGTGTTTGTTTAGGTCATAGGGTGATGTAAAACCATGTTGGTTCACAAATTGGGGCACTATCCTTCCCGGTTTCACCTAAACGGGGAGATTCCCCCCTTATACCGGTACGGAACCTTCGCCTCTAGGTTAGAGCGCATGCATGCGAGGGGGTACACATGCAAGCACCTATACCAACCTCTCACCACACTCACACACATATGCTAGGGACACATGCAAGTTCTCGTCTGATTCCGATGTTCTCGTGGTCTTCCTCCGGCGAAACCCTGATCTCTGTGCACACTTGGATCGTCTACCCCCCTAGACGTTCCTCTAACAGGGGTAGCCCGGCGTAGCTGTCTCTTGTTTTGTGTTTGTTTAGGTCATAGGGTGATGTAAAACCATGTTGGTTCACAAGTTGGGGCACTATCCTACCCGGTTTCACCTAAACGGGGAGATTCCCCCCTTATACGGGTACGGAACCTTCGCCTCTAGGTTAGAGCGCATGCATGCGAGGGGGACACATGCAAGCACCTATACCAACCTCTCACCACACTCACACACATATGCTAGGGACACATGCAAGTTCTCGTATGATTCCGATGTTCTCGTGGTCTTCCTCCGGCGAAACCCTGATCTCTGTGCACACTCGGATCGTCTACCCCCTAGACGTTCCTCTGACAGGGTAGCCCGACGTAGCTCTCTCTTGTTTTGTGTTTGTTTAGGTCATGGGGTGATGTAAAACCATGTTGGTTCACAAGTTGGGGCACTATCCTACACGGTTTCACCTAAACGGGGAGATTCCCCCCTTATACGGGTACGGAACCTTCGCCTCTAGGTTAGAGCGCATGCATGCGAGGGGGGACACATGCAAGCACCTATACCAACCTCTCACCACACTCACACACATATGCTAGGGACACATGCAAGTTCTCGTCTGATTCCGATGTTCTCGTGGTCTTCCTCCGGCGAAACCCTGATCTCTGTGCACACCCGGATCGTCTACCCCCTAGACGTTCCTCTGACAGGGGTAGGCCGGCGTAGATCTCTCTTGTTTTGTGTTTGTTTAGGTCATAGGGTGATGTAAAACCATGTTGGTTCACAAGTTGGGGCACTATCCTACACGGTTTCACCTAAACGGGGAGATTCCCCCCTTATACGGGTACGGAACCTTCGCCTCTAGGTTAGAGCGCATGCATGCGAGGGGGGACACATGCAAGCACCTATACCAACCTCTCACCACACTCACACACATATGCTAGGGACACATGCAAGTTCTCATCTGATTCGGATGTTCTCGTGGTCTTCCTCCGGCGAAACCCTGATCTCTCTGCACACTCGGATCGTCTACCCCCCTAGACGTTCCTCTGACAGGGGTAGCCCGGCGTAGCTCTCTCTTGTTTTGTGTTTGTTTAGGTCATAGGGTGATGTAAAACCATGTTGGTTTACAAGTTGGGGCACTATCCTACCCGGTTTCACCTAAACGGGGAGATTCCCCCCTTATACGGGTACGGAACCTTCGCCTCTAGGTTAGAGCGCATGCATGCGAGGGGGGACACATGCAAGCACCTATACCAACCTCTCACCACACTCACACACATATGCTAGGGACACATGCAAGTTCTCGTCTGATTCCGATGTTCTCGTGGTCTTCCTCCGGCGAAACCCTGATCTCTGTGCACACTCGGATCGTCTACCCCCCTAGACGTTCCTCTGACAGGGGTAGCCCGGCGTAGCTCTCTCTTGTTTTGTGTTTGTTTAGGTCATAGGGTGATGTAAAACCATGTTGGTTCACAAGTTGGGGCACTATCCTACCCGGTTTCACCTAAACGGGGAGATTCCCCCCTTATACGGGTACGGAACCTTCGCCTCTAGGTTAGAGCGCATGCATGCGAGGGGGGACACATGCAAGCACCTATACCAACCTCTCACCACACTCACACACATATGCTAGGGACACATGCAAGTTCTCGTCTGATTCCGATGTTCTCGTGGTCTTCCTCCGGCGAAACCCTGATCTCTGTGCACACTCGGATCGTCTACCCCCCTAGACGTTCCTCTGACAGGGGTAGCCCGGCGTAGCTCTCTCTTGTTTTGTGTTTGTTTAGGTCATAGGGTGATGTAAAACCATGTTGGTTCACAAGTTGGGGAACTATCCTACCCGGTTTCACCTAAACGGGGAGATTCCCCCCTTATACGGGTACGGAACCTTCGCCTCTAGGTTAGAGCGCATGCATGCGAGGGGGACACATGCAAGCACCTATACCAACCTCTCACCACACTCACACACATATGCTAGGGACACATGCAAGTTCTCGTCTGATTCCGATGTTCTCGTGGTCTTCCTCCGGCGAAACCCTGATCTCTGTGCACACTCGGATCGTCTACCCCCATAGACGTTCCTCTAACAGGGGTTGCCCGGCGTAGCTGTCTCTTGTTTTGTGTTTGTTTAGGTCATAGGGTGATGTAAAACCATGTTGGTTCACAAGTTGGGGCACTATCCTACCCGGTTTCACCTAAACGGGGAGATTCCCCCCTTATACGGGTACGGAACCTTCGCCTCTAGGTTAGAGCGCATGCATGCGAGGGGGGACACATGCAAGCACCTATACCAACCTCTCACCACACTCACACACATATGATAGGGACACATGCAAGTTCTCATATGATTCCGATGTTCTCGTGGTCTTCCTCCGGCGAAACCCTGATCTCTGTGCACACTCGGATCGTCTACCCCCTAGACGTTCCTCTGACAGGGGTAGGCCGGCGTAGCTCTCTCTTGTTTTGTGTTTGTTTAGGTCATAGGGTGATGTAAAACCATGTTGGTTCACAAGTTGGGGCACTATCCTACCCGGTTTCTCCTAAACGGGGAGATTCCCCCTTATACGGGTACGGAACCTTCGCCTCTAGGTTAGAGCGCATGCATGCGAGGGGGGACACATGCAAGAACCTATACCAACCTCTCACCACACTCACACACATATTCTAGGGACACATGCAAGTTCTCGTCTGATTCCGATGTTCTCATGGTCTTCCTCCGCCGAAACCCTGATCTCTGTGCACACTCGGATCGTCTACCCCCCTAGACGTTCCTCTGACAGGGGTAGCCCGGCGTAGCTCTCTCTTCTTTTGTGTTTGTTTAGGTCATAGGGTGATGTAAAACCATGTTGGTTCACAAGTTGGGGCACTATCCTACACGGTTTCACCTAAACGGGGAGATTCCCCCCTTATACGGGTACGGAACCTTCGCCTCTAGGTTAGAGCGCATGCATGCGAGGGGGACACATGCAAGTACCTATACCAACCTCTCACCACACTCACACACATATGCTAGGGACACATGCAAGTTCTCGTCTGATTCCGATGTTCTCGTGGTCTTCCTCCGGCGAAACCCTGATCTCTGTGCACACTCGGATCGTCTACCCCCTAGACGTTCCTCTGACAGGGGTAGCCCGGCGTAGCTCTCTCTTGTTTTGTGTTTGTTTAGGTCATAGGGTGATGTAAAACCATGTTGGTTCACAAGTTGGGGCACTATCCTACCCGGTTTCACCTAAATGGGGAGATTCCCCCCTTATACGGGTACGGAACCTTCGCCTCTAGGTTAGAGCGCATGCATGCGAGGGGGGACACATGCAAGCACCTATACCAACCTCTCACCACACTCACACACATATGCTAGGGACACATGCAAGTTCTCGTCTGATTCCGATGTTCTCGTGGTCTTCCTCCGGCGAAACCCTGATCTCTGTGCACACTTGGATCGTCTACCCCCCTAGACGTTCCTCTAACAGGGGTAGCCCGGCGTAGCTGTCTCTTGTTTTGTGTTTGTCTAGGTCATAGGGTGATGTAAAACCATGTTGGTTCACAAGTTGGGGCACTATCCTACCCGGTTTCACCTAAACGGGGAGATTCCCCCCTTATACGGGTACGGAACCTTCGCCTCTAGGTTAGAGCGCATGCATGCGAGGGGGACACATGCAAGCACCTATACCAACCTCTCACCACACTCACACACATATGCTAGGGACACATGCAAGTTCTCGTATGATTCCGATGTTCTCGTGGTCTTCCTCCGGCGAAACCCTGATCTCTGTGCACACTCGGATCGTCTACCCCCTAGACGTTCCTCTGACAGGGGTAGCCCGACGTAGCTCTCTCTTGTTTTGTGTTTGTTTAGGTCATGGGGTGATGTAAAACCATGTTGGTTCACAAGTTGGGGCACTATCCTACCCGGTTTCACCTAAACGGGGAGATTCCCTCTTATACGGGTACGGAACCTTCGCCTCTAGGTTAGAGCGCATGCATGCGAGGGGGGACACATGCAAGCACCTATACCAACCTCTCACCACGCTCACACACATATGCTAGGGACACATGCAAGTTCTCGTCTGATTCCGATGTTCTCGTGGTCTTCCTCCGGCGAAACCCTGATCTCTGTGCACACCCGGATCGTCTACCCCCCTAGACGTTCCTCTGACAGGGGTAGGCCGGCGTAGATCTCTCTTGTTTTGTGTTTGTTTAGGTCATAGGGTGATGTAAAACCATGTTGGTTCACAAGTTGGGGCACTATCCTACACGGTTTCACCTAAACGGGGAGATTCCCCCCTTATACGGGTACGGAACCTTCGCCTCTAGGTTAGAGCGCATGCATGCGAGGGGGGACACATGCAAGCACCTATACCAACCTCTCACCACACTCACACACATATGCTAGGGACACATGCAAGTTCTCGTCTGATTCCGATGTTCTCGTGGTCTTCCTCCGGTGAAACCCTGATCTTTGTGCACACTCGGATCGTCTACCCTCCTAGACGTTCCTCTGACAGGGGTAGCCCGGCGTAGCTCTCTCTTGTTTTGTGTTTGTTTAGGTCATAGGGTGATGTAAAACCATGTTGGTTCACAAGTTGGGGCACTATCCTACCCGGTTTCACCTAAACGGGGAGATTCCCCCCTTATACGGGTACGGAACCTTCGCCTCTAGGTTAGAGCGCATGCATGCGAGGGGGACACATGCAAGCACCTATACCAACCTCTCACCACACTCACACACATATGCTAGGGACACATGCAAGTTCTCATCTGATTCGGATGTTCTCGTGGTCTTCCTCCGGCGAAACCCTGATCTCTCTGCACACTCGGATCGTCTACCCCCCTAGACGTTCCTCTGACAGGGGTAGCCCGGCGTAGCTCTCTCTTGTTTTGTGTTTGTTTAGGTCATAGGGTGATGTAAAACCATGTTGGTTCACAAGTTGGGGCACTATCCTACCCGGTTTCACCTAAACGGGGAGATTCCCCCCTTATACGGGTACGGAACCTTCGCCTCTAGGTTAGAGCGCATGCATGCGAGGGGGGACACATGCAAGCACCTATACCAACCTCTCACCACACTCACACACATATGCTAGGGACACATGCAAGTTCTCGTCTGATTCCGATGTTCTCGTGGTCTTCCTCCGGCGAAACCCTGATCTCTGTGCACACTCGGATCGTCTACCCCCCTAGACGTTCCTCTGACAGGGGTAGCCCGGCGTAGCTCTCTCTTGTTTTGTGTTTGTTTAGGTCATAGGGTGATGTAAAACCATGTTGGTTCACAAGTTGGGGAACTATCCTACCCGGTTTCACCTAAACGGGGAGATTCCCCCCTTATACGGGTACGGAACCTTCGCCTCTAGGTTAGAGCGCATGCATGCGAGGGGGGACACATGCAAGCACCTATACCAACCTCTCACCACACTCACACACATATGCTAGGGACACATGCAAGTTCTCGTCTGATTCCGATGTTCTCGTGGTCTTCCTCCGGCGAAACCCTGATCTCTGTGCACACTCGGATCGTCTACCCCCCTAGACGTTCCTCTAACAGGGGTAGCCCGGCGTAGCTGTCTCTTGTTTTGTGTTTGTTTAGGTCATAGGGTGATGTAAAACCATGTTGGTTCACAAGTTGGGGCACTATCCTACCCGGTTTCACCTAAACGGGGAGATTCCCCCCTTATACGGGTACGGAACCTTCGCCTCTAGGTTAGAGCGCATGCATGCGAGGGGGGACACATGCAAGCACCTATACCAACCTCTCACCACACTCACACACATATGCTAGGGACACATGCAAGTTCTCGTATGATTCCGATGTTCTCGTGGTCTTCCTCCGGCGAAACCCAGATCTCTGTGCACACTCGGATCGTCTACCCCCTAGACGTTCCTCTGACAGGGGTAGCCCGACGTAGCTCTCTCTTGTTTTGTGTTTGTTTAGGTCATGGGGTGATGTAAAACCATGTTGGTTCACAAGTTGGGGCACTATCCTACCCGGTTTCACCTAAACGGGGAGATTCCCCCCTTATACGGGTACGGAACCTTCGCCTCTAGGTTAGAGCGCATGCATGCGAGGGGGGACACATGCAAGCACCTATACCAACCTCTCACCACACTCACACACATATGCTAGGGACACATGCAAGTTCTCGTCTGATTCCGATGTTCTCGTGGTCTTCCTCCGGCGAAACCCTGATCTCTGTGCACACCCGGATCGTCTAACCCCCTAGACGTTCCTCTGACAGGGGTAGGCCGGCGTAGATCTCTCTTGTTTTGTGTTTTTTTAGGTCATAGGGTGATGTAAAACCATGTTGGTTCACAAGTTGGGGCACTATCCTACACGGTTTCACCTAAACGGGGAGATTCCCCCCTTATACGGGTACGGAACCTTCGCCTCTAGGTTAGAGCGCATGCATGCGAGGGGGGACACATGCAAGCACCTATACCAACCTCTCACCACACTCACACACATATTCTAGGGACACATGCAAGTTCCCGTCTGATTCCGATGTTCGTGTGGTCTTCCTCCGGTGAAACCCTGATCTCTGTGCACACTCGGATCGTCTACCCTCCTAGACGTTCCTCTGACAGGGGTAGCCCGGCGTAGCTCTCTCTTGTTTTGTGTTTGTTTAGGTCATAGGGTGATATAAAACCATGTTGGTTCACAAGTTGGGGCACTATCCTACCCGGTTTCACCTAAACGGGGAGATTCCCCCCTTATACGGGTACGGAACCTTCGCCTCTAGGTTAGAGCGCATGCATGCGAGGGGGACACATGCAAGCACCTATACAAACCTCTCACCACACTCACACACATATGCTAGGGACACATGCAAGTTCTCATCTGATTCCGATGTTCTCGTGGTCTTCCTCCGGCGAAACCCTGATCTCTCTGCACACTCGGATCGTCTACCCCCCTAGACGTTCCTCTGACAGGGGTAGCCCGGCGTAACTCTCTCTTGTTTTGTGTTTGTTTAGGTCATAGGGTGATGTAAAACCATGTTGGTTCACAAGTTGGGGCACTATCCTACCCGGTTTCACCTAAACGGGGAGATTCCCCCCTTATACGGGTACGGAACCTTCGCCTCTAGGTTAGAGCGCATGCATGCGAGGGGGGACACATGCAAGCACCTATACCAACCTCTCACCACACTCACACACATATGCTAGGGACACATGCAAGTTCTCGTCTGATTCCGATGTTCTCGTGGTCTTCCTCCGGCGAAACCCTGATCTCTGTGCACACTCGGATCGTCTACCCCCCTAGACGTTCCTCTGACAGGGGTAGCCCGGCGTAGCTCTCTCTTGTTTTGTGTTTGTTTAGGTCATAGGGTGATGTAAAACCATGTTGGTTCACAAGTTGGGCAACTATCCTACCCGGTTTCACCTAAACGGGGAGATTCCCCCCTTATACGGGTACGGAACCTTCGCCTCTAGGTTAGAGCGCATGCATGCGAGGAGGGACACATGCAAGCACCTATACCAACCTCTCACCACACTCACACACATATGCTAGGGACACATGCAAGTTCTCGTCTGATTCTGATGTTCTCGTGGTCTTTCTCCGGCGAAACCCTGATCTCTCTGCACACTCGGATCGTCTACCCCCCTAGACGTTCCTCTGACAGGGGTATCCCGGCGTAGCTCTCTCTTGTTTTGTGTTTGTTTAGGTCATAGGGTGATGTAAAACCATGTTGGTTCACAAGTTGGGGCACTATCCTACCCGGTTTCACCTAAACGGGGAGATTCCCCCCTTATACGGGTACGGAACCTTCGCCTCTAGGTTAGAGCGCATGCATGCGAGGGGGGACACATGCAAGCACCTATACCAACCTCTCACCACACTCACACACATATGCTAGGGACACATGCAAGTTCTCGTCTGATTCCGATGTTCTCGTGGTCTTCCTCCGGCGAAACCCTGATCTCTGTGCACACTCGGATCGTCTACCCCCCTAGACGTTCCTCTTGACAGGGGTAGCCCGGCGTAGCTCTCTCTTGTTTTGTGTTTGTTTAGGTCATAGGGTGATGTAAAACCATGTTGGTTCACAAGTTGGGGAACTATCCTACCCGGTTTCACCTAAACGGGGAGATTCCCCCCTTATACGGGTACGGAACCTTCGCCTCTAGGTTAGAGCGCATGCATGCGAGGGGGGACACATGCAAGCACCTATACCAACCTCTCACCACACTCACACACATATGCTAGGGACACATGCAAGTTCTCGTCTGATTCCGATGTTCTCGTGGTCTTCCTCCGGCGAAACCCTGATCTCTGTGCACACTCGGATCGTCTACCCCCCTAGACGTTCCTCTGACAGGGGTAGCCCGGCGTAGCTGTCTCTTGTTTTGTGTTTGTTTAGGTCATAGGGTGATGTAAAACCATGTTGGTTCACAAGTTGGGGCACTATCCTACCCGGTTTCACCTAAACGGGGAGATTCCCCCCTTATACGGGTACGGAACCTTCGCCTCTAGGTTAGAGCGCATGCATGCGAGGGGGGACACATGCAAGCACCTATACCAACCTCTCACCACACTCACACACATATGCTAGGGACACATGCAAGCTCTCGTCCGATTCCGAAGTTCTCGTGGTCTTCCTCCGGCGAAACCCTGATCTCTGTGCACACTCGGATCGTCTACCCCCCTAGACGTTCCTCTGACAGGGGTATCCCGGCGTAGATCTCTCTTCTTTTGTGTTTTTTTAGGTCATAGGGTGATGTAAAACCATTTTGGTTCACAAGTTGGGGCACTATCCTACCCGGTTTCACCCAAACGGGGAGATTCCCCCCTTATACGGGTACAGAACCTTCGCCTCTAGGTTAGAGCGCATGCATGCGAGGGGGACACATGCAAGCACCTATACCAACCTCTCACCACACTCACACAGATATGCATGGGACACATGCAAGTTCTCTTCTGATTCCGATGTTCTCGTGGTCTTCCTCCGGCGAAACCCTGATCTCTGTGCACACTCGGATCGTCTACCCCCCTAGACGTTCCTCTGACAGGGGTAGCCCGGCGTAGCTCTCTCTTGTTTTGTGTTTGTTTAGGTCATAGGGTGATGTAAAACCATGTTGGTTCACAAGTTGGGGAACTATCCTACCCGGTTTCACCTAAACGGGGAGATTCCCCCCTTATACGGGTACGGAACCTTCGCCTCTAGGTTAGAGCGCATGCATGCGAGGGGGGACACATGCAAGCACCTATACCAACCTCTCACCACACTCACACACATATGCTAGGGACACATGCAAGTTCTCGTCTGATTCCGATGTTCTCGTGGTCTTCCTCCGGCGAAACCCTGATCTCTGTGCACACTCGGATCGTCTACCCCCCTAGACGTTCCTCTGACAGGGGTAGCCCGGCGTAGCTCTCTCTTCTTTTGTGTTTTTTTAGGTCATAGGGTGATGTAAAACCATTTTGGTTCACAAGTTGGGGCACTATCCTACCCGGTTTCACCCAAACGGGGAGATTCCCCCCTTATACGGGTACAGAACCTTCGCCTCTAGGTTAGAGCGCATGCATGCGAGGGGGACACATGCAAGCACCTATACCAACCTCTCACCACACTCACACACATATGCATGGGACACATGCAAGTTCTCTTCTGATTCCGATGTTCTCGTGGTCTTCCTCCGGCGAAACCCTGATCTCTCTGCACACTCGGATCGTCTACCCCCCTAAACGTTCCTCTGACAGGGGTAGCCCGGCGTAGCTCTCTCTTGTTTTGTGTTTGTTTAGGTCATAGGGTGATGTAAAACCATGTTGGTTCACAAGTTGGGGCACTATCCTACCCGGTTTCACCTAAACGGGGAGATTCCCCCCTTATACGGGTACGGAACCTTCGCCTCTAGGTTAGAGCGCATGCATGCGAGGGGGGACACATGCAAGCACCTATACCAACCTCTCACCACACTCACACACATATGCTAGGGACACATGCAAGTTCTCGTCTGATTCCGATGTTCTCGTGGTCTTCCTCCGGTGAAACCCTGATCTCTATGCACACTCGGATCGTCTACCCCCCTAGACGTTCCTCTGACAGGGGTAGCCCGGCGTAGCTCTCTCTTGTTTTGTGTTTGTTTAGGTCACAGGGTGATGTAAAACCATTTTGGTTCACAAGTTGGGGCACTATCCTACCCGGTTTCACCCAAACGGGGAGATTCCCCCCTTATACGGGTACAGAACCTTCGCCTCTAGGTTAGAGCGCATGCATGCGAGGGGGACACATGCAAGAACCTATACCAACCTCTCACCACACTCACACACATATGCATGGGACACATGCAAGTTCTCTTCTGATTCCGATGTTCTCGTGGTCTTCCTCCGGCGAAACCCTGATCTCTCTGCACACTCGGATCGTCTACCCCCCTAAACGTTCCTCTGACAGGGGTAGCCCGGCGTAGCTCTCTCTTGTTTTGTGTTTGTTTAGGTCATAGGGTGATGTAAAACCATGTTGGTTCACAAGTTGGGGCACTATCCTACCCGGTTTCACCTAAACGGGGAGATTCCCCCCTTATACGGGTACGGAACCTTCGCCTCTAGGTTAGAGCGCATGCATGCGAGGGGGACACATGCAAGTACCTATACCAACCTCTCACCACACTCACACACATATGCTAGGGACACATGCAAGTTCTCGTCTGATTCCGATGTTCTCGTGGTCTTCCTCCGGCGAAACCCTGATCTCTGTGCACACTCGGATCGTCTACCCCCTAGACGTTCCTCTGACAGGGGTAGCCCGGCGTAGCTCTCTCTTGTTTTGTGTTTTTTTAGGTCATAGGGTGATGTAAAACCATTTTGGTTCACAAGTTGGGGCACTATCCTACCCGGTTTCACCCAAACGGGGAGATTCCCCCCTTATACGGGTACAGAACCTTCGCCTCTAGGTTAGAGCGCATGCATGCGAGGGGGACACATGCAAGCACCTATACCAACCTCTCACCACACTCACACAGATATGCATGGGACACATGCAAGTTCTCTTCTGATTCCGATGTTCTCGTGGTCTTCCTCCGGCGAAACCCTGATCTCTGTGCACACTCGGATCGTCTACCCCCCTAGACGTTCCTCTGACAGGGGTAGCCCGGCGTAGCTCTCTCTTGTTTTGTGTTTGTTTAGGTCATAGGGTGATGTAAAACCATGTTGGTTCACAAGTTGGGGAACTATCCTACCCGGTTTCACCTAAACGGGGAGATTCCCCCCTTATACGGGTACGGAACCTTCGCCTCTAGGTTAGAGCGCATGCATGCGAGGGGGGACACATGCAAGCACCTATACCAACCTCTCACCACACTCACACACATATGCTAGGGACACATGCAAGTTCTCGTCTGATTCCGATGTTCTCGTGGTCTTCCTCCGGCGAAACCCTGATCTCTGTGCACACTCGGATCGTCTACCCCCCTAGACGTTCCTCTGACAGGGGTAGCCCGGCGTAGCTCTCTCTTCTTTTGTGTTTTTTTAGGTCATAGGGTGATGTAAAACCATTTTGGTTCACAAGTTGGGGCACTATCCTACCCGGTTTCACCCAAACGGGGAGATTCCCCCCTTATACGGGTACAGAACCTTCGCCTCTAGGTTAGAGCGCATGCATGCGAGGGGGACACATTCAAGCACCTATACCAACCTCTCACCACACTCACACACATATGCATGGGACACATGCAAGTTCTCTTCTGATTCCGATGTTCTCGTGGTCTTCCTCCGGCGAAACCCTGATCTCTCTGCACACTCGGATCGTCTACCCCCCTAAACGTTCCTCTGACAGGGGTAGCCCGGCGTAGCTCTCTCTTGTTTTGTGTTTGTTTAGGTCATAGGGTGATGTAAAACCATGTTGGTTCACAAGTTGGGGCACTATCCTACCCGGTTTCACCTAAACGGGGAGATTCCCCCCTTATACGGGTACGGAACCTTCGCCTCTAGGTTAGAGCGCATGCATGCGAGGGGGGACACATGCAAGCACCTATACCAACCTCTCACCACACTCACACACATATGCTAGGGACACATGCAAGTTCTCGTCTGATTCCGATGTTCTCGTGGTCTTCCTCCGGTGAAACCCTGATCTCTATGCACACTCGGATCGTCTACCCCCCTAGACGTTCCTCTGACAGGGGTAGCCCGGCGTAGCTCTCTCTTGTTTTGTGTTTGTTTAGGTCACAGGGTGATGTAAAACCATTTTGGTTCACAAGTTGGGGCACTATCCTACCCGGTTTCACCCAAACGGGGAGATTCCCCCCTTATACGGGTACAGAACCTTCGCCTCTAGGTTAGAGCGCATGCATGCGAGGGGGACACATGCAAGAACCTATACCAACCTCTCACCACACTCACACACATATGCATGGGACACATGCAAGTTCTCTTCTGATTCCGATGTTCTCGTGGTCTTCCTCCGGCGAAACCCTGATCTCTCTGCACACTCGGATCGTCTACCCCCCTAAACGTTCCTCTGACAGGGGTAGCCCGGCGTAGCTCTCTCTTGTTTTGTGTTTGTTTAGGTCATAGGGTGATGTAAAACCATGTTGGTTCACAAGTTGGGGCACTATCCTACCCGGTTTCACCTAAACGGGGAGATTCCCCCCTTATACGGGTACGGAACCTTCGCCTCTAGGTTAGAGCGCATGCATGCGAGGGGGACACATGCAAGTACCTATACCAACCTCTCACCACACTCACACACATATGCTAGGGACACATGCAAGTTCTCGTCTGATTCCGATGTTCTCGTGGTCTTCCTCCGGCGAAACCCTGATCTCTGTGCACACTCGGATCGTCTACCCCCTAGACGTTCCTCTGACAGGGGTAGCCCGGCGTAGCTCTCTCTTGTTTTGTGTTTGTTTAGGTCATAGGGTGATGTAAAACCATGTTGGTTCACAAGTTGGGGCACTATCCTACCCGGTTTCACCTAAACGGGGAGATTCCCCCCTTATACGGGTACGGAACCTTCGCCTCTAGGTTAGAGCGCATGCATGCGAGGGGGGACACATGCAAGCACCTATACCAACCTCTCACCACACTCACACACATATGCTAGGGACACATGCAAGTTCTCATCTGATTCCGATGTTCTCGTGGTCTTCCTCCGGCGAAACCCTGATCTCTCTGCACACTCGGATCGTCTACCCCCCTAGACGTTCCTCTGACAGGGGTAGCCCGGCGTAGCTGTCTCTTGTTTTGTGTTTGTTTAGGTCATAGGGTGATGTAAAACCATGTTGGTTCACAAGTTGGGGCACTATCCTACCCTGTTTCACCTAAACGGGGAAATTCCCCCCTTATACGGGTACGGAACCTTCGCCTCTAGGTTAGAGCGCATGCATGCGAGGGGGGACACATGCAAGCACCTATGCCAACCTCTCACCACACTCACACACATATGCTAGGGACACATGCAAGTTCTCGTATGATTCCGATGTTCTCGTGGTCTTCCTCCGGCAAAACCCTGATCTCTGTGCACACTCGGATCGTCTACCCCCTAGACGTTCCTCTGACAGGGGTAGCCCGACGTAGCTCTCTCTTGTTTTGTGTTTTTTTAGGTCATAGGGTGATGTAAAACCATGTTGGTTCACAAGTTGGGGCACTATCCTATCCGGTTTCACGTAAACGGGGAGATTCCCCCCTTATACGGGTACGAAACCTTCGCCTCTAGGTTAGAGCGCATGCATGCGAGGGGGGACACATGCAAGCACCTATACCAACCTCTCACCACACTCACACACATATGCTAGGGACACATGCAAGTTCTCGTCTGATTCCGATGTTCTCGTGGTCTTCCTCCGGCGAAACCCTAATCTCTGTGCACACTCGGATCGTCTACCCCCTAGACGTTCCTCTGACAGGGGTAGCCCGGCGTAGCTCTCTCTTGTTTTGTGTTTGTTTAGGTCATAGGGTGATGTAAAACCATGTTGGTTCACAAGTTGGGGCACTATCCTACCCGGTTTCACCTAAACGGGGAGATTCCCCCCCTTATACGGGTACGGAACCTTCGCCTCTAGGTTAGAGCGCATGCATGCGAGGGGGGACACATGCAAGCACCTATACCAACCTCTCACCACACTCACACACATATGCTAGGGACACATGCAAGTTCTCATCTGATTCCGATGTTCTCGTGGTCTTCCTCCGGCGAAACCCTGATCTCTCTGCACACTCGGATCGTCTACCCCCCTAGACGTTCCTCTGACAGGGGTAGCCCGGCGTAGCTGTCTCTTGTTTTGTGTTTGTTTAGGTCATAGGGTGATGTAAAACCATGTTGGTTCACAAGTTGGGGCACTATCCTACCCTGTTTCACCTAAACGGGGAAATTCCCCCCTTATACGGGTACGGAACCTTCGCCTCTAGGTTAGAGCGCATGCATGCGAGGGGGGACACATGCAAGCACCTATGCCAACCTATCACCACACTCACACACATATGCTAGGGACACATGCAAGTTCTCGTATGATTCCGATGTTCTCGTGGTCTTCCTCCGGCAAAACCCTGATCTCTGTGCACACTCGGATCGTCTACCCCCTAGACGTTCCTCTGACAGGGGTAGCCCGACGTAGCTCTCTCTTGTTTTGTGTTTGTTTAGGTCATAGGGTGATGTAAAACCATGTTGGTTCACAAGTTGGGGCACTATCCTATCCGGTTTCACGTAAACGGGGAGATTCCCCCCTTATACGGGTACGAAACCTTCGCCTCTATGTTAGAGCGCATGCATGCGAGGGGGGACACATGCAAGCACCTATACCAACCTCTCACCACACTCACACACATATGCTAGGGACACATGCAAGTTCTCGTCTGATTCCGATGTTCTCGTGGTCTTCCTCCGGCGAAACCCTGATCTCTGTGCACACCCGGATCGTCTAACCCCCTAGACGTTCCTCTGACAGGGGTAGGCCAGCGTAGATCTCTCTTGTTTTGTGTTTTTTTAGGTCATAGGGTGATGTAAAACCATGTTGGTTCACAAGTTGGCGCACTATCCTACACGGTTTCACCTAAACGGGGAGATTCCCCTCTTATACGGGTACGGAACCTTCGCCTCTAGGTTAGAGCGCATGCATGCGAGGGGGGACACATGCAAGCACCTATACCAACCTCTCACCACACTCACACACATATTCTAGGGACACATGCAAGTTCCCGTCTGATTCCGATGTTCTCGTGGTCTTCCTCCGGTGAAACCCTGATCTCTGTGCACACTCGGATCGTCTACCCTCCTAGACGTTCCTCTGACAGGGGTAGCCCGGCGTAGCTCTCTCTTGTTTTGTGTTTGTTTAGGTCATAGGGTGATGTAAAACCATGTTGGTTCACAAGTTGGGGCACTATCCTACCCGGTTTCACCTAAACGGGGAGATTCCCCCCTTATACGGGTACGGAACCTTCGCCTCTAAGTTAGAGCGCATGCATGCGAGGGGGACACATGCAAGCACCTATACAAACCTCTCACCACACTCACACACATATGCTAGGGACACATGCAAGTTCTCATCTGATTCCGATGTTCTCGTGGTCTTCCTCCGGCGAAACCCTGATCTCTCTGCACACTCGGATCGTCTACCCCCCTAGACGTTCCTCTGACAGGGGTAGCCCGGCGTAGCTGTCTCTTGTTTTGTGTTTGTTTAGGTCATAGGGTGATGTAAAACCATGTTGGTTCACAAGTTGGGGCACTATCCTACCCGGTTTCACCTAAACGGGGAGATTCCCCCCTTATACGGGTACGGAACCTTCGCCTCTAGGTTAGAGCGCATGCATGCGAGGGGGGACACATGCAAGCACCTATACCAACCTCTCACCACACTCACACACATATGCTAGGGACACATGCAAGCTCTCGTCCGATTCCGAAGTTCTCGTGGTCTTCCTCCGGCGAAACCCTGATCTCTGTGCACACTCGGATCGTCTACCCCCCTAGACGTTCCTCTTGACAGGGGTAGCCCGGCGTAGCTCTCTCTTGTTTTGTGTTTGTTTAGGTCATAGGGTGATGTAAAACCATGTTGGTTCACAAGTTGGGGAACTATCCTACCCGGTTTCACCTAAACGGGGAGATTCCCCCCTTATACGGGTACGGAACCTTCGCCTCTAGGTTAGAGCGCATGCATGCGAGGGGGGACACATGCAAGCACCTATACCAACCTCTCACCACACTCACACAGATATGCATGGGACACATGCAAGTTCTCTTCTGATTCCGATGTTCTCGTGGTCTTCCTCCGGCGAAACCCTGATCTCTGTGCACACTCGGATCGTCTACCCCCCTAGACGTTCCTCTGACAGGGGTAGCCCGGCGTAGCTGTCTCTTGTTTTGTGTTTGTTTAGGTCATAGGGTGATGTAAAACCATGTTGGTTCACAAGTTGGGGCACTATCCTACCCGGTTTCACCTAAACGGGGAGATTCCCCCCTTATACGGGTACGGAACCTTCGCCTCTAGGTTAGAGCGCATGCATGCGAGGGGGGACACATGCAAGCACCTATACCAACCTCTCACCACACTCACACACATATGCTAGGGACACATGCAAGTTCTCGTCTGATTCCGATGTTCTCGTGGTCTTCCTCCGGCGAAACCCTGATCTCTGTGCACACTCGGATCGTCTACCCCCCTAGACGTTCCTCTGACAGGGGTAGCCCGGCGTAGCTCTCTCTTCTTTTGTGTTTTTTTAGGTCATAGGGTGATGTAAAACCATTTTGGTTCACAAGTTGGGGCACTATCCTACCCGGTTTCACCCAAACGGGGAGATTCCCCCCTTATACGGGTACAGAACCTTCGCCTCTAGGTTAGAGCGCATGTATGCGAGGGGGACACATGCAAGCACCTATACCAACCTCTCACCACACTCACACACATATGCATGGGACACATGAAAGTTCTCTTCTGATTCCGATGTTCTCGTGGTCTTCCTCCGGCGAAACCCTGATCTCTCTGCACACTCGGATCGTCTACCCCCCTAAACGTTCCTCTGACAGGGGTAGCCCGGCGTAGCTCTCTCTTGTTTTGTGTTTGTTTAGGTCATAGGGTGATGTAAAACCATGTTGGTTCACAAGTTGGGGCACTATCCTACCCGGTTTCACCTAAACGGGGAGATTCCCCCCTTATACGGGTACGGAACCTTCGCCTCTAGGTTAGAGCGCATGCATGCGAGGGGGGACACATGCAAGCACCTATACCAACCTCTCACCACACTCACACACATATGCTAGGGACACATGCAAGTTCTCGTCTGATTCCGATGTTCTCGTGGTCTTCCTCCGGTGAAACCCTGATCTCTGTGCACACTCGGATCGTCTACCCCCCTAGACGTTCCTCTGACAGGGGTAGGCCGGCGTAGCTCTCTCTTGTTTTGTGTTTGTTTAGGTCACAGGGTGATGTAAAACCATGTTGGTTCACAAGTTGGGGCACTATCCTACCCGGTTTCACCTAAACGGGGAGATTCCCCCTTATACGGGTACGGAACCTTCGCCTCTAGGTTAGAGCGCATGCATTTGAGGGGGGACACATGCAAGAACCTATACCAACCTCTCACCACACTCACACACATATTCTAGGGACACATGCAAGTTCTCGTCTGATTCCGATGTTCTCGTGGTCTTCCTCCGCCGAAACCCTGATCTCTGTGCACACTCGGATCGTCTACCCCCCTAGACGTTCCTCTGACAGGGGTAGCCCGGCGTAGCTCTCTCTTCTTTTGTGTTTGTTTAGGTCATAGGGTGATGTAAAACCATGTTGGTTCACAAGTTGGGGCACTATCCTACACGGTTTCACCTAAACGGGGAGATTCCCCCCTTATACGGGTACGGAACCTTCGCCTCTAGGTTAGAGCGCATGCATGCGAGGGGGACACATGCAAGTACCTATACCAACCTCTCACCACACTCACACACATATGCTAGGGACACATGCAAGTTCTCGTCTGATTCCGATGTTCTCGTGGTCTTCCTCCGGCGAAACCCTGATCTCTGTGCACACTCGGATCGTCTACCCCCTAGACGTTCCTCTGACAGGGGTAGCCCGGCGTAGCTCTCTCTTGTTTTGTGTTTGTTTAGGTCATAGGGTGATGTAAAACCATGTTGGTTCACAAGTTGGGGCACTATCCTACCCGGTTTCACCTAAACGGGGAGATTCCCCCCTTATACGGGTACGGAACCTTCGCCTCTAGGTTAGAGCTCATGCATGCGAGGGGGGACACATGCAAGCACCTATACCAACCTCTCACCACACTCACACACATATGCTAGGGACACATGCAAGTTCTCGTCTGATTCCGATGTTCTCGTGGTCTTCCTCCGGCGAAACCCTGATCTCTGTGCACACTCGGATCGTCTACCCCCATAGACGTTCCTCTAACAGGGGTTGCCCGGCGTAGCTGTCTCTTGTTTTGTGTTTTTTTAGGTCATAGGGTGATGTAAAACCATGTTGGTTCACAAGTTGGGGCACTATCCTACCCTGTTTCACCTAAACGGGGAAATTCCCCCCTTATACGGGTACGGAACCTTCGCCTCTAGGTTAGAGCGCATGCATGCGAGGGGGGACACATGCAAGCACCTATGCCAACCTCTCACCACACTCACACACATATGCTAGGGACACATGCAAGTTCTCGTATGATTCCGATGTTCTCGTGGTCTTCCTCCGGCAAAACCCTGATCTCTGTGCACACTCGGATCGTCTACCCCCTAGACGTTCCTCTGACAGGGGTAGCCCGACGTAGCTCTCTCTTGTTTTGTGTTTGTTTAGGTCATAGGGTGATGTAAAACCATGTTGGTTCACAAGTTGGGGCACTATCCTATCCGGTTTCACGTAAACGGGGAGATTCCCCCCTTATACGGGTACGAAACCTTCGCCTCTAGGTTAGAGCGCATGCATGCGAGGGGGGACACATGCAAGCACCTATACCAACCTCTCACCACACTCACACACATATGCTAGGGACACATGCAAGTTCTCGTCTGATTCCGATGTTCTCGTGGTCTTCCTCCGGCGAAACCCTGATCTCTGTGCACACCCGGATCGTCTAACCCCCTAGACGTTCCTCTGACAGGGGTAGGCCAGCGTAGATCTCTCTTGTTTTGTGTTTTTTTAGGTCATAGGGTGATGTAAAACCATGTTGGTTCACAAGTTGGGGCACTATCCTACACGGTTTCACGTAAACGGGGAGATTCCCCCCTTATACGGGTACGGAACCTTCGCCTCTAGGTTAGAGCGCATGCATGCGAGGGGGGACACATGCAAGCACCTATACCAACCTCTCACCACACTCACACACATATGCTAGGGACACATGCAAGTTCTCGTCTGATTCCGATGTTCTCGTGGTCTTCCTCCGGCGAAACCCTGATCTCTGTGCACACCCGGATCGTCTAACCCCCTAGACGTTCCTCTGACAGGGGTAGGCCAGCGTAGATCTCTCTTGTTTTGTGTTTTTTTAGGTCATAGGGTGATGTAAAACCATGTTGGTTCACAAGTTGGGGCACTATCCTACACGGTTTCACCTAAACGGGGAGATTCCCCCCTTATACGGGTACGGAACCTTCGCCTCTAGGTTAGAGCGCATGCATGCGAGGGGGGACACATGCAAGCACCTATACCAACCTCTCACCTCACTCACACACATATTCTAGGGACACATGCAAGTTCCCGTCTGATTCCGATGTTCTCGTGGTCTTCCTCCGGTGAAACCCTGATCTCTGTGCACACTCGGATCGTCTACCCTCCTAGACGTTCCTCTGACAGGGGTAGCCCGGCGTAGCTCTCTCTTGTTTTGTGTTTGTTTAGGTCATAGGGTGATGTAAAACCATGTTGGTTCACAAGTTGGGGCACTATCCTACCCGGTTTCACCTAAACGGGGAGATTCCCCCCTTATACGGGTACGGAACCTTCGCCTCTAGGTTAGAGCGCATGCATGCGAGGGGGACACATGCAAGCACCTATACAAACCTCTCACCACACTCACACATATATGCTAGGGACACATGCAAGTTCTCATCTGATTCCGATGTTCTCGTGGTCTTCCTCCGGCGAAACCCTGATCTCTCTGCACACTCGGATCGTCTACCCCCTAGACGTTCCTCTGACAGGGGTAGCCCGGCGTAGCTCTCTCTTGTTTTGTGTTTGTTTAGGTCATAGGGTGATGTAAAACCATGTTGGTTCACAAGTTGGGGCACTATCCTACCCGGTTTCACCTAAACGGGGAGATTCCCCCCTTATACGGGTACGGAACCTTCGCCTCTAGGTTAGAGCGCATGCATGCGAGGGGGGACACATGCAAGCACCTATACCAACCTCTCACCACACTCACACACATATGCTAGGGACACATGCAAGTTCTCGTCTGATTCCGATGTTCTCGTGGTCTTCCTCCGGCGAAACCCTGATCTCTGTGCACACTCGGATCGTCTACCCCCCTAGACGTTCCTCTGACAGGGGTAGCCCGGCGTAGCTCTCTCTTGTTTTGTGTTTGTTTAGGTCATAGGGTGATGTAAAACCATGTTGGTTCACAAGTTGGGCAACTATCCTACCCGGTTTCACCTAAACGGGGAGATTCCCCCCTTATACGGGTACGGAACCTTCGCCTCTAGGTTAGAGCGCATGCATGCGAGGAGGGACACATGCAAGCACCTATACCAACCTCTCACAACACTCACACACATATGCTAGGGACACATGCAAGTTCTCGTCTGATTCTGATGTTCTCGTGGTCTTTCTCCGGCGAAACCCTGATCTCTCTGCACACTCGGATCGTCTACCCCCCTAGACGTTCCTCTGACAGGGGTATCCCGGCGTAGCTCTCTCTTGTTTTGTGTTTGTTTAGGTCATAGGGTGATGTAAAACCATGTTGGTTCACAAGTTGGGGCACTATCCTACCCGGTTTCACCTAAACGGGGAGATTCCCCCCTTATACGGGTACGGAACCTTCGCCTCTAGGTTAGAGCGCATGCATGCGAGGGGGGACACATGCAAGCACCTATACCAACCTCTCACCACACTCACACACATATGCTAGGGACACATGCAAGTTCTCGTCTGATTCCGATGTTCTCGTGGTCTTCCTCCGGCGAAACCCTGATCTCTGTGCACACTCGGATCGTCTACCCCCCTAGACGTTCCTCTTGACAGGGGTAGCCCGGCGTAGCTCTCTCTTGTTTTGTGTTTGTTTAGGTCATAGGGTGATGTAAAACCATGTTGGTTCACAAGTTGGGGAACTATCCTACCCGGTTTCACCTAAACGGGGAGATTCCCCCCTTATACGGGTACGGAACCTTCGCCTCTAGGTTAGAGCGCATGCATGCGAGGGGGGACACATGCAAGCACCTATACCAACCTCTCACCACACTCACACAGATATGCATGGGACACATGCAAGTTCTCTTCTGATTCCGATGTTCTCGTGGTCTTCCTCCGGCGAAACCCTGATCTCTGTGCACACTCGGATCGTCTACCCCCCTAGACGTTCCTCTGACAGGGGTAGCCCGGCGTAGCTGTCTCTTGTTTTGTGTTTGTTTAGGTCATAGGGTGATGTAAAACCATGTTGGTTCACAAGTTGGGGCACTATCCTACCCGGTTTCACCTAAACGGGGAGATTCCCCCCTTATACGGGTACGGAACCTTCGCCTCTAGGTTAGAGCGCATGCATGCGAGGGGGGACACATGCAAGCACCTATACCAACCTCTCACCACACTCACACACATATGCTAGGGACACATGCAAGTTCTCGTCTGATTCCGATGTTCTCGTGGTCTTCCTCCGGTGAAACCCTGATCTCTGTGCACACTCGGATCGTCTACCCCCCTAGACGTTCCTCTGACAGGGGTAGGCCGGCGTAGCTCTCTCTTGTTTTGTGTTTGTTTAGGTCACAGGGTGATGTAAAACCATGTTGGTTCACAAGTTGGGGCACTATCCTACCCGGTTTCACCTAAACGGGGAGATTCCCCCTTATACGGGTACGGAACCTTCGCCTCTAGGTTAGAGCGCATGCATTTGAGGGGGGACACATGCAAGAACCTATACCAACCTCTCACCACACTCACACACATATTCTAGGGACACATGCAAGTTCTCGTCTGATTCCGATGTTCTCGTGGTCTTCCTCCGCCGAAACCCTGATCTCTGTGCACACTCGGATCGTCTACCCCCCTAGACGTTCCTCTGACAGGGGTAGCCCGGCGTAGCTCTCTCTTCTTTTGTGTTTGTTTAGGTCATAGGGTGATGTAAAACCATGTTGGTTCACAAGTTGGGGCACTATCCTACACGGTTTCACCTAAACGGGGAGATTCCCCCCTTATACGGGTACGGAACCTTCGCCTCTAGGTTAGAGCGCATGCATGCGAGGGGGACACATGCAAGTACCTATACCAACCTCTCACCACACTCACACACATATGCTAGGGACACATGCAAGTTCTCGTCTGATTCCGATGTTCTCGTGGTCTTCCTCCGGCGAAACCCTGATCTCTGTGCACACTCGGATCGTCTACCCCCTAGACGTTCCTCTGACAGGGGTAGCCCGGCGTAGCTCTCTCTTGTTTTGTGTTTGTTTAGGTCATAGGGTGATGTAAAACCATGTTGGTTCACAAGTTGGGGCACTATCCTACCCGGTTTCACCTAAACGGGGAGATTCCCCCCTTATACGGGTACGGAACCTTCGCCTCTAGGTTAGAGCGCATGCATGCGAGGGGGGACACATGCAAGCACCTATACCAACCTCTCACCACACTCACACACATATGCTAGGGACACATGCAAGTTCTCGTCTGATTCCGATGTTCTCGTGGTCTTCCTCCGGCGAAACCCTGATCTCTGTGCACACTCGGATCGTCTACCCCCATAGACGTTCCTCTAACAGGGGTTGCCCGGCGTAGCTGTCTCTTGTTTTGTGTTTGTTTAGGTCATAGGGTGATGTAAAACCATGTTGGTTCACAAGTTGGGGCACTATCCTACCCTGTTTCACCTAAACGGGGAAATTCCCCCCTTATACGGGTACGGAACCTTCGCCTCTAGGTTAGAGCGCATGCATGCGAGGGGGGACACATGCAAGCACCTATGCCAACCTCTCACCACACTCACACACATATGCTAGGGACACATGCAAGTTCTCGTATGATTCCGATGTTCTCGTGGTCTTCCTCCGGCAAAACCCTGATCTCTGTGCACACTCGGATCGTCTACCCCCTAGACGTTCCTCTGACAGGGGTAGCCCGACGTAGCTCTCTCTTGTTTTGTGTTTGTTTAGGTCATAGGGTGATGTAAAACCATGTTGGTTCACAAGTTGGGGCACTATCCTATCCGGTTTCACGTAAACGGGGAGATTCCCCCCTTATACGGGTACGAAACCTTCGCCTCTAGGTTAGAGCGCATGCATGCGAGGGGGGACACATGCAAGCACCTATACCAACCTCTCACCACACTCACACACATATGCTAGGGACACATGCAAGTTCTCGTCTGATTCCGATGTTCTCGTGGTCTTCCTCCGGCGAAACCCTGATCTCTGTGCACACCCGGATCGTCTAACCCCCTAGACGTTCCTCTGACAGGGGTAGGCCAGCGTAGATCTCTCTTGTTTTGTGTTTTTTTAGGTCATAGGGTGATGTAAAACCATGTTGGTTCACAAGTTGGGGCACTATCCTACACGGTTTCACCTAAACGGGGAGATTCCCCCCTTATACGGGTACGGAACCTTCGCCTCTAGGTTAGAGCGCATGCATGCGAGGGGGGACACATGCAAGCACCTATACCAACCTCTCACCACACTCACACACATATTCTAGGGACACATGCAAGTTCCCGTCTGATTCCGATGTTCTCGTGGTCTTCCTCCGGTGAAACCCTGATCTCTGTGCACACTCGGATCGTCTACCCTCCTAGACGTTCCTCTGACAGGGGTAGCCCGGCGTAGCTCTCTCTTGTTTTGTGTTTGTTTAGGTCATAGGGTGATGTAAAACCATGTTGGTTCACAAGTTGGGGCACTATCCTACCCGGTTTCACCTAAACGGGGAGATTCCCCCCTTATACGGGTACGGAACCTTCGCCTCTAGGTTAGAGCGCATGCATGCGAGGGGGACACATGCAAGCACCTATACAAACCTCTCACCACACTCACACACATATGCTAGGGACACATGCAAGTTCTCATCTGATTCCGATGTTCTCGTGGTCTTCCTCCGGCGAAACCCTGATCTCTCTGCACACTCGGATCGTCTACCCCCTAGACGTTCCTCTGACAGGGGTAGCCCGGCGTAGCTCTCTCTTGTTTTGTGTTTGTTTAGGTCATAGGGTGATGTAAAACCATGTTGGTTCACAAGTTGGGGCACTATCCTACCCGGTTTCACCTAAACGGGGAGATTCCCCCCTTATACGGGTACGGAACCTTCGCCTCTAGGTTAGAGCGCATGCATGCGAGGGGGGACACATGCAAGCACCTATACCAACCTCTCACCACACTCACACACATATGCTAGGGACACATGCAAGTTCTCGTCTGATTCCGATGTTCTCGTGGTCTTCCTCCGGCGAAACCCTGATCTCTGTGCACACTCGGATCGTCTACCCCCCTAGACGTTCCTCTGACAGGGGTAGCCCGGCGTAGCTCTCTCTTGTTTTGTGTTTGTTTAGGTCATAGGGTGATGTAAAACCATGTTGGTTCACAAGTTGGGCAACTATCCTACCCGGTTTCACCTAAACGGGGAGATTCCCCCCTTATACGGGTACGGAACCTTCGCCTCTAGGTTAGAGCGCATGCATGCGAGGAGGGACACATGCAAGCACCTATACCAACCTCTCACAACACTCACACACATATGCTAGGGACACATGCAAGTTCTCGTCTGATTCTGATGTTCTCGTGGTCTTTCTCCGGCGAAACCCTGATCTCTCTGCACACTCGGATCGTCTACCCCCCTAGACGTTCCTCTGACAGGGGTATCCCGGCGTAGCTCTCTCTTGTTTTGTGTTTGTTTAGGTCATAGGGTGATGTAAAACCATGTTGGTTCACAAGTTGGGGCACTATCCTACCCGGTTTCACCTAAACGGGGAGATTCCCCCCTTATACGGGTACGGAACCTTCGCCTCTAGGTTAGAGCGCATGCATGCGAGGGGGGACACATGCAAGCACCTATACCAACCTCTCACCACACTCACACACATATGCTAGGGACACATGCAAGTTCTCGTCTGATTCCGATGTTCTCGTGGTCTTCCTCCGGCGAAACCCTGATCTCTGTGCACACTCGGATCGTCTACCCCCCTAGACGTTCCTCTTGACAGGGGTAGCCCGGCGTAGCTCTCTCTTGTTTTGTGTTTGTTTAGGTCATAGGGTGATGTAAAACCATGTTGGTTCACAAGTTGGGGAACTATCCTACCCGGTTTCACCTAAACGGGGAGATTCCCCCCTTATACGGGTACGGAACCTTCGCCTCTAGGTTAGAGCGCATGCATGCGAGGGGGGACACATGCAAGCACCTATACCAACCTCTCACCACACTCACACAGATATGCATGGGACACATGCAAGTTCTCTTCTGATTCCGATGTTCTCGTGGTCTTCCTCCGGCGAAACCCTGATCTCTGTGCACACTCGGATCGTCTACCCCCCTAGACGTTCCTCTGACAGGGGTAGCCCGGCGTAGCTGTCTCTTGTTTTGTGTTTGTTTAGGTCATAGGGTGATGTAAAACCATGTTGGTTCACAAGTTGGGGCACTATCCTACCCGGTTTCACCTAAACGGGGAGATTCCCCCCTTATACGGGTACGGAACCTTCGCCTCTAGGTTAGAGCGCATGCATGCGAGGGGGGACACATGCAAGCACCTATACCAACCTCTCACCACACTCACACACATATGCTAGGGACACATGCAAGTTCTCGTCTGATTCCGATGTTCTCGTGGTCTTCCTCCGGCGAAACCCTGATCTCTGTGCACACTCGGATCGTCTACCCCCCTAGACGTTCCTCTGACAGGGGTAGCCCGGCGTAGCTCTCTCTTCTTTTGTGTTTTTTTAGGTCATAGGGTGATGTAAAACCATTTTGGTTCACAAGTTGGGGCACTATCCTACCCGGTTTCACCCAAACGGGGAGATTCCCCCCTTATACGGGTACAGAACCTTCGCCTCTAGGTTAGAGCGCATGCATGCGAGGGGGACACATGCAAGCACCTATACCAACCTCTCACCACACTCACACACATATGCATGGGACACATGCAAGTTCTCTTCTGATTCCGATGTTCTCGTGGTCTTCCTCCGGCGAAACCCTGATCTCTCTGCACACTCGGATCGTCTACCCCCCTAAACGTTCCTCTGACAGGGGTAGCCCGGCGTAGCTCTCTCTTGTTTTGTGTTTGTTTAGGTCATAGGGTGATGTAAAACCATGTTGGTTCACAAGTTGGGGCACTATCCTACCCGGTTTCACCTAAACGGGGAGATTCCCCCCTTATACGGGTACGGAACCTTCGCCTCTAGGTTAGAGCGCATGCATGCGAGGGGGGACACATGCAAGCACCTATACCAACCTCTCACCACACTCACACACATATGCTAGGGACACATGCAAGTTCTCGTCTGATTCCGATGTTCTCCTGGTCTTCCTCCGGTGAAACCCTGATCTCTGTGCACACTCGGATCGTCTACCCCCCTAGACGTTCCTCTGACAGGGGTAGGCCGGCGTAGCTCTCTTGTTTTGTGTTTGTTTAGGTCACAGGGTGATGTAAAACCATGTTGGTTCACAAGTTGGGGCACTATCCTACCCGGTTTCACCTAAACGGGGAGATTCCCCCTTATACGGGTACGGAACCTTCGCCTCTAGGTTAGAGCGCATGCATTTGAGGGGGGACACATGCAAGAACCTATACCAACCTCTCACCACACTCACACACATATTCTAGGGACACATGCAAGTTCTCGTCTGATTCCGATGTTCTCGTGGTCTTCCTCCGCCGAAACCCTGATCTCTGTGCACACTCGGATCGTCTACCCCCCTAGACGTTCCTCTGACAGGGGTAGCCCGGCGTAGCTCTCTCTTCTTTTGTGTTTGTTTAGGTCATAGGGTGATGTAAAACCATGTTGGTTCACAAGTTGGGGCACTATCCTACACGGTTTCACCTAAACGGGGAGATTCCCCCCTTATACGGGTACGGAACCTTCGCCTCTAGGTTAGAGCGCATGCATGCGAGGGGGACACATGCAAGTACCTATACCAACCTCTCACCACACTCACACACATATGCTAGGGACACATGCAAGTTCTCGTCTGATTCTGATGTTCTCGTGGTCTTCCTCCGGCGAAACCCTGATCTCTGTGCACACTCGGATCGTCTACCCCCTAGACGTTCCTCTGACAGGGGTAGCCCGGCGTAGCTCTCTCTTGTTTTGTGTTTGTTTAGGTCATAGGGTGATGTAAAACCATGTTGGTTCACAAGTTGGGGCACTATCCTACCCGGTTTCACCTAAACGGGGAGATTCCCCCCTTATACGGGTACGGAACCTTCGCCTCTAGGTTAGAGCGCATGCATGCGAGGGGGGACACATGAAAGCACCTATACCAACCTCTCACCACACTCACACACATATGCTAGGGACACATGCAAGTTCTCGTCTGATTCCGATGTTCTCGTGGTCTTCCTCCGGCGAAACCCTGATCTCTGTGCACACTCGGATCGTCTACCCCCATAGACGTTCCTCTAACAGGGGTTGCCCGGCGTAGCTGTCTCTTGTTTTGTGTTTGTTTAGGTCATAGGGTGATGTAAAACCATGTTGGTTCACAAGTTGGGGCACTATCCTACCCTGTTTCACCTAAACGGGGAAATTCCCCCCTTATACGGGTACGGAACCTTCGCCTCTAGGTTAGAGCGCATGCATGCGAGGGGGGACACATGCAAGCACCTATGCCAACCTCTCACCACACTCACACACATATGCTAGGGACACATGCAAGTTCTCGTATGATTCCGATGTTCTCGTGGTCTTCCTCCGGCAAAACCCTGATCTCTGTGCACACTCGGATCGTCTACCCCCTAGACGTTCCTCTGACAGGGGTAGCCCGACGTAGCTCTCTCTTGTTTTGTGTTTGTTTAGGTCATAGGGTGATGTAAAACCATGTTGGTTCACAAGTTGGGGCACTATCCTATCCGGTTTCACGTAAACGGGGAGATTCCCCCCTTATACGGGTACGAAACCTTCGCCTCTAGGTTAGAGCGCATGCATACGAGGGGGACACATGCAAGCACCTATATGAACCTGTCACCACACTCACACACATATGATAGGGAAACATGCAAGTTCTCTTCTGATTCCGATGTTCTCGTGGTCTTCCTCCGGCGAAACCCTGATCTCTCTGCACACTCGGATCGTCTACCCCCCTAGACGTTCCTCTGACAGGGGTAGCCCGGCGTAGCTCTCTCTTGTTTTGTGTTTGTTTAGGTCATAGGGTGATGTAAAACCATGTTGGTTCACAAGTTGGGGAACTATCCTACCCGGTTTCACCTAAACGGGGAGATTCCCCCCTTATACGGGTACGGAACCTTCGCCTCTAGGTTAGAGCGCATGCATGCGAGGGGGGACACATGCAAGCACCTATACCAACCTCTCACCACACTCACACACATATGCTAGGGACACATGCAAGTTCTCGTCTGATTCCGATGTTCTCGTGGTCTTTCTCCGGCGAAACCCTGATCTCTCTGCACACTCGGATCGTCTACCCCCCTAGACGTTCCTCTGACAGGGGTAGCCCGGCGTAGCTCTCTCTTGTTTTGTGTTTGTTTAGGTCATAGCGTGATGTAAAACCATGTTGGTTCACAAGTTGGGGCACTATCCTACCCGGTTTCACCTAAACGGGGAGATTCCCCCTTATACGGGTACAGAACCTTCGCCTCTAGGTTAGAGCGCATGCATGCGAGGGGGGACACATGCAAGCACCTATACCAACCTCTCACCACACTCACACACATATGCTAGGGACACATGCAAGTTCTCGTCTGATTCCGATGTTCTCGTGGTCTTCCTCCGGCGAAACCCTGATCTCTGTGCACACTCGGATCGTCTACCCCCCTAGACGTTCCTCTGACAGGGGTAGCCCGGCGTAGCTCTCTCTTGTTTTGTGTTTGTTTAGGTCATAGGGTGATGTAAAACCATGTTGGTTCACAAGTTGGGGAACTATCCTACCCGGTTTCACCTAAACGGGGAGATTCCCCCCTTATACGGGTACGGAACCTTCGCCTCTAGGTTAGAGCGCATGCATGCGAGGGGGGACACATGCAAGCACCTATACCAACCTCTCACCACACTCATACACATATGCTAGGGACACATGCAAGTTCTCGTCTGATTCCGATGTTCTCGTGGTCTTCCTCCGGCGAAACCCTGATCTCTGTGCACACTCGGATCGTCTACCCCCCTAGACGTTCCTCTGACAGGGGTAGCCCGGCGTAGCTGTCTCTTGTTTTGTGTTTGTTTAGGTCATAGGGTGATGTAAAACCATGTTGGTTCACAAGTTGGGGCACTATCCTACCCGGTTTCACCTAAACGGGGAGATTCCCCCCTTATACGGGTACGGAACCTTCGCCTCTAGGTTAGGGCGCATGCATGCGAGGGGGGACACATGCAAGCACCTATACCAACCTCTCACCACACTCACACACATATGCTAGGGACACATGCAAGTTCTCGTCTGATTCCGATGTTCTCGTGGTCTTCCTCCGGCGAAACCCTGATCTCTGTGCACACTCGGATCGTCTACCCCCCTAGACGTTCCTCTGACAGGGGTAGCCCGGCGTAGCTCTCTATTGCTTTGTGTTTGTTTAGGTCATAGGGTGATGTAAAACCATGTTGGTTCACAAGTTGGGGCACTATCCTACCCGGTTTCACCTAAACGGGGAAATTCCCCCCTTATACGGGTACGGAACCTTCGCCTCTAGGTTAGAGCGCATGCATGCGAGGGGGGACACATGCAAGCACCTATGCCAACCTCTCACCACACTCACACACATATGCTAGGGACACATGCAAGTTCTCGTATGATTCTGATGTTCTCGTGGTCTTCCTCCGGTGAAACCCTGATCTCTGTGCACACTCGGATCGTCTACCCCCTAGACGTTCCTCTGACAGGGGTAGCCCGACGTAGCTCTCTCTTGTTTTGTGTTTGTTTAGGTCATAGGGTGATGTAAAACCATGTTGGTTCACAAGTTGGGGCACTATCCTATCCGGTTTCACGTAAACGGGGAGATTCCCCCCTTATACGGGTACGAAACCTTCGCCTCTAGGTTAGAGCGCATGCATACGAGGGGGACACATGCAAGCACCTATACCAACCTCTCACCACACTCACACACATATGCTAGGGACACATGCAAGTTCTCTTCTGATTCCGATGTTCTCGTGGTCTTCCTCCGGCGAAACCCTGATCTCTCTGCACACTCGGATCGTCTACCCCCCTAGACGTTCCTCTGACAGGGGTAGCCCGGCGTAGCTCTCTCTTGTTTTGTGTTTGTTTAGGTCATAGGGTGATGTAAAACCATGTTGGTTCACAAGTTGGGGCACTATCCTACCCGGTTTCACCTAAACGGGGAGATTCCCCCCTTATACGGGTACGGAACCTTCGCCTCTAGGTTAGAGCGCATGCATGCGAGGGGGGACACATGCAAGCACCTATACCAACCTCTCACCACACTCACACACATATGCTAGGGACACATGCAAGTTCTCGTCTGATTCCGATGTTCTCGTGGTCTTCCTCCGCCGAAACCCTGATCTCTGTGCACACTCGGATCGTCTACCCCCCTAGACGTTCCTCTGACAGGGGTAGCCCGGCGTAGCTCTCTCTTCTTTTGTGTTTGTTTAGGTCATAGGGTGATGTAAAACCATGTTGGTTCACAAGTTGGGGCACTATCCTACACGGTTTCACCTAAACGGGGAGATTCCCCCCTTATACGGGTACGGAACCTTCGCCTCTAGGTTAGAGCGCATGCATGCGAGGGGGACACATGCAAGTACCTATACCAACCTCTCACCACACTCACACACATATGCTAGGGACACATGCAAGTTCTCGTCTGATTCCGATGTTCTCGTGGTCTTCCTCCGGTGAAACCCTGATCTCTGTGAACACTCGGATCGTCTACCCTCCTAGACGTTCCTCTGACAGGGGTAGCCCGGCGTAGCTCTCTCTTGTTTTGTGTTTGTTTAGGTCATAGGGTGATGTAAAACCATGTTGGTTCACAAGTTGGGGCACTATCCTACCCGGTTTCACCTAAACGGGGAGATTCCCCCCTTATACGGGTACGGAACCTTCGCCTCTAGGTTAGAGCGCATGCATGCGAAGGGGACACATGCAAGCACCTATACCAACCTCTCACAACACTCACACACATATGCTAGGGACACATGCAAGTTCTCATCTGATTCCGATGTTCTCGTGGTCTTCCTCCGGCGAAACCCTGATCTCTCTGCACACTCGAATCGTCTACCCCCCTAGACGTTCCTCTGACAGGGGTAGCCCGGCGTAGCTCTCTCTTGTTTTGTGTTTGTTTAGGTCATAGGGTGATGTAAAACCATGTTGGTTCACAAGTTGGGGCACTATCCTACCCGGTTTCACCTAAACGGGGAGATTCCCCCCTTATACGGGTACGGAACCTTCGCCTCTAGGTTAGAGCGCATGCATGCGAGGGGGGACACATGCAAGCACCTATACCAACCTCTCACCACACTCACACACATATGCTAGGGACACATGCAATTTCTCGTCTGATTCCGATGTTCTCGTGGTCTTCCTCCGCCGAAACCCTGATCTCTGTGCACACTCGGATCGTCTACCCCCCTAGACGTTCCTCTGACAGGGGTAGCCCGGCGTAGCTCTCTCTTCTTTTGTGTTTGTTTAGGTCATAGGGTGATGTAAAACCATGTTGGTTCACAAGTTGGGGCACTATCCTACACGGTTTCACCTAAACGGGGAGATTCCCCCCTTATACGGGTACGGAACCTTCGCCTCTAGGTTAGAGCGCATGCATGCGAGGGGGACACATGCAAGTACCTATACCAACCTCTCACCACACTCACACACATATGCTAGGGACACATGCAAGTTCTCGTCTGATTCCGATGTTCTCGTGGTCTTCCTCCGGCGAAACCCTGATCTCTGTGCACACTCGGATCGTCTACCCCCTAGACGTTCCTCTGACAGGGGTAGCCCGGCGTAGCTCTCTCTTGTTTTGTGTTTGTTTAGGTCATAGGGTGATGTAAAACCATGTTGGTTCACAAGTTGGGGCACTATCCTACCCGGTTTCACCTAAACGGGGAGATTCCCCCCTTATACGGGTACGGAACCTTCGCCTCTAGGTTAGAGCGCATGCATGCGAGGGGGGACACATGCAAGCACCTATACCAACCTCTCACCACACTCACACACATATGATAGGGAAACATGCAAGTTCTCCTATGATTTCGATGTTCTCGTGGTCTTTCTCCGGCGAAACACAGATTTCTGTGCACACTCGGATCGTCTACCCCCTAGACGTTCCTCTGACAGGGGTAGCCCGACGTAGCTCTCTCTTGTTTTGTGTTTGTTTAGGTCATAGGGTGATGTAAAACCATGTTGGTTCACAAGTTGGGGCACTATCCTACCCGGTTTCACCTAAACGGGGAGATTCCCCCCTTATACGGGTACGGAACCTTCGCCTCTAGGTTAGAGCGCATGCATGCGAGGGGGGACACATGCAAGCACCTATACCAACCTCTCACCACACTCACACACATATGCTAGGGACACATGCAAGTTCTCGTATGATTCCGATGTTCTCGTGGTCTTCCTCCGGCGAAACCCTGATCTCTGTGCACACTCGGATCGTCTACCCCCTAGACGTTCCTCTGACAGGGGTAGCCTGACGTAGCTCTCTCTTGTTTTGTGTTTGTTTAGGTCATAGGGTGATGTAAAACCATGTTGGTTCACAAGTTGGGGCACTATCCTATCCGGTTTCACGTAAACGGGGAGATTCCCCCCTTATACGGGTACGAAACCTTTGCCTCTAGGTTAGAGCGCATGCATACGAGGGGGACACATGCAAGCACCTATACCAACCTGTCACCACACTCACACACATATGCTAGGGACACATGCAAGTTCTCTTCTGATTCCGATGTTCTCGTGGTCTTCCTCCGGCGAAACCCTGATCTCTCTGCACACTCGGATCGTCTACCCCCCTAGACGTTCCTCTGACAGGGGTAGCCCGGCGTAGCTCTCTCTTGTTTTGTGTTTGTTTAGGTCATAGGGTGATGTAAAACCATGTTGGTTCACAAGTTGGGGAACTATCCTACCCGGTTTCACCTAAACGGGGAGATTCCCCCCTTATACGGGTACGGAACCTTCGCCTCTAGGTTAGAGCGCATGCATGCGAGGGGGGACACATGCAAGCACCTATACCAACCTCTCACCACACTCACACACATATGCTAGGGACACATGCAAGTTCTCGTCTGATTCCGATGTTCTCGTGGTCTTTCTCCGGCGAAACCCTGATCTCTCTGCACACTCGGATCGTCTACCCCCCTAGACGTTCCTCTGACAGGGGTAGCCCGGCGTAGCTCTCTCTTGTTTTGTGTTTGTTTAGGTCATAGGGTGATGTAAAACCATGTTGGTTCACAAGTTGGGGCACTATCCTACCCGGTTTCACCTAAACGGGGAGATTCCCCCTTATACGGGTACAGAACCTTCGCCTCTAGGTTAGAGCGCATGCATGCGAGGGGGGACACATGCAAGCACCTATACCAACCTCTCACCACACTCACACACATATGCTAGGGACACATGCAAGTTCTCGTCTGATTCCGATGTTCTCGTGGTCTTCATCCGGCGAAACCCTGATCTCTGTGCACACTCGGATCGTCTACCCCCCTAGACGTTCCTCTGACAGGGGTAGCCCGGCGTAGCTCTCTCTTGTTTTGTGTTTGTTTAGGTCATAGGGTGATGTAAAACCATGTTGGTTCACAAGTTGGGGAACTATCCTACCCGGTTTCACCTAAACGGGGAGATTCCCCCCTTATACGGGTACGGAACCTTCGCCTCTAGGTTAGAGCGCATGCATGCGAGGGGGGACACATGCAAGCACCTATACCAACCTCTCACCACACTCACACACATATGCTAGGGACACATGCAAGTTCTCGTCTGATTCCGATGTTCTCGTGGTCTTCCTCCGGCGAAACCCTGATCTCTGTGCACACTCGGATCGTCTACCCCCCTAGACGTTCCTCTGACAGGGGTAGCCCGCCGTAGCTGTCTCTTGTTTTGTGTTTGTTTAGGTCATAGGGTGATGTAAAACCATGTTGGTTCACAAGTTGGGGCACTATCCTACCCGGTTTCACCTAAACGGGGAGATTCCCCCCTTATACGGGTACGGAACCTTCGCCTCTAGGTTAGAGCGCATGAATGCGAGGGGGGACACATGCAAGCACCTATACCAACCTCTCACCACACTCACACACATATGCTAGGGACACATGCAAGCTCTCGTCCGATTCCGAAGTTCTCGTGGTCTTCCTCCGGCGAAACCCTGATCTCTGTGCACACTCGGATCGTCTACCCCCCTAGACGTTCCTCTGACAGGGGTAGCCCGGCGTAGCTCTCTCTTCTTTTGTGTTTTTTTAGGTCATAGGGTGATGTAAAACCATTTTGGTTCACAAGTTGGGGCACTATCCTACCCGGTTTCACCCAAACGGGGAGATTCCCCCCGTATACGGGTACAGAACCTTCGCCTCTAGGTTAGAGCGCATGCATGCGAGGGGGGACACATGCAAGCACCTATACCAACCTCTCACCACACTCACACACATATGCTAGGGACACATGCAAGCTCTCGTCCGATTCCGAAGTTCTCGTGGTCTTCCTCCGGCGAAACCCTGATCTCTGTGCACACTCGGATCGTCTACCCCCCTAGACGTTCCTCTGACAGGGGTATCCCGGCGTAGATCTCTCTTCTTTTGTGTTTTTTTAGGTCATAGGGTGATGTAAAACCATTTTGGTTCACAAGTTGGGGCACTATCCTACCCGGTTTCACCCAAACGGGGAGATTCCCCCCTTATACGGGTACAGAACCTTCGCCTCTAGGTTAGAGCGCATGCATGCGAGGGGGACACATGCAAGCACCTATACCAAGCTCTCACCACACTCACACAGATATGCATGGGACACATGCAAGTTCTCTTCTGATTCCGATGTTCTCGTGGTCTTCCTCCGGCGAAACCCTGATCTCTGTGCACACTCGGATCGTCTACCCCCCTAGACGTTCCTCTGACAGGGGTAGCCCGGCGTAGCTCTCTCTTGTTTTGTGTTTGTTTAGGTCATAGGGTGATGTAAAACCATGTTGGTTCACAAGTTGGGGAACTATCCTACCCGGTTTCACCTAAACGGGGAGATTCCCCCCTTATACGGGTACGGAACCTTCGCCTCTAGGTTAGAGTGCATGCATGCGAGGGGGGACACATGCAAGCACCTATACCAACCTCTCACCACACTCACACACATATGCTAGGGACACATGCAAGTTCTCGTCTGATTCCGATGTTCTCGTGGTCTTCCTCCGGCGAAACCCTGATCTCTGTGCACACTCGGATCGTCTACCCCCCTAGACGTTCCTCTGACAGGGGTAGCCCGGCGTAGCTCTCTCTTCTTTTGTGTTTTTTTAGGTCATAGGGTGATGTAAAACCATTTTGGTTCACAAGTTGGGGCACTATCCTACCCGGTTTCACCCAAACGGGGAGATTCCCCCTTATACGGGTACAGAACCTTCGCCTCTAGGTTAGAGCGCATGCATGCGAGGGGGACACATGCAAGCACCTATACCAACCTCTCACCACACTCACACAGATATGCATGGGACACATGCAAGTTCTCTTCTGATTCCGATGTTCTCGTGGTCTTCCTCCGGCGAAACCCTGATCTCTCTGCACACTCGGATCGTCTACCCCCCTAAACGTTCCTCTGACAGGGGTAGCCCGGCGTAGCTCTCTCTTGTTTTGTGTTTGTTTAGGTCATAGGGTGATGTAAAACCATGTTGGTTCACAAGTTGGGGCACTATCCTACCCGGTTTCACCTAAACGGGGAGATTCCCCCCTTATACGGGTACGGAACCTTCGCCTCTAGGTTAGAGCGCATGCATGCGAGGGAGGACACATGCAAGCACCTATACCAACCTCTCACCACACTCACACACATATGCTAGGGACACATGCAAGTTCTCGTCTGATTCCGATGTTCTCGCGGTCTTCCTCCGGTGAAACCCTGATCTCTGTGCACACTCGGATCGTCTACCCCCCTAGACGTTCCTCTGACAGGGGTAGGCCGGCGTAGCTCTCTCTTGTTTTGTGTTTGTTTAGGTCATAGGGTGATGTAAAACCATGTTGGTTCACAAGTTGGGGCACTATCCTACCCGGTTTCACCTAAACGGGGAGATTCCCCCTTATACGGGTACGGAACCTTCGCCTCTAGGTTAGAGCGCATGCATGCGAGGGGGGACACATGCAAGAACCTATACCAACCTCTCACCACACTCACACACATATTCTAGGGACACATGCAAGTTCTCGTCTGATTCCGATGTTCTCAAGGTCTTCCTCCGCCGAAACCCTGATCTCTGTGCACACTCGGATCGTCTACCCCCCTAGACGTTCCTCTGACAGGGGTAGCCCGGCATAGCTCTCTCTTCTTTTGTGTTTGTTTAGGTCATAGGGTGATGTAAAACCATGTTGGTTCACAAGTTGGGGCACTATCCTACACGGTTTCACCTAAACGGGGAGATTCCCCCCTTATACGGGTACGGAACCTTCGCCTCTAGGTTAGAGCGCATGCATGCGAGGGGGACACATGCAAGTACCTATACCAACCTCTCACCACACTCACACACATATGCTAGGGACACATGCAAGTTCTCGTCTGATTCCGATGTTCTCGTGGTCTTCCTCCGGCGAAACCCTGATCTCTGTGCACACTCGGATCGTCTACCCCCTAGACGTTCCTCTGACAGGGGTAGCCCGGCGTAGCTCTCTCTTGTTTTGTGTTTGTTTAGGTCATAGGGTGATGTAAAACCATGTTGGTTCACAAGTTGGGGCACTATCCTACCCGGTTTCACCTAAACGGGGAGATTCCCCCCTTATACGGGTACGGAACCTTCGCCTCTAGGTTAGAGCGCATGCATGCGAGGGGGGACTCATGCAAGCACCTATACCAACCTCTCACCACACTCACACACATATGCTAGGGACACATGCAAGTTCTCGTCTGATTCCGATGTTCTCGTGGTCTTCCTCCGGTGAAACCCTGATCTCTGTGAACACTCGGATCGTCTACCCTCCTAGACGTTCCTCTGACAGGGGTAGCCCGGCGTAGCTCTCTCTTGTTTTGTGTTTGTTTAGGTCATAGGGTGATGTAAAACCATGTTGGTTCACAAGTTGGGGCACTATCCTACCCGGTTTCACCTAAACGGGGAGATTCCCCCCTTATACGGGTACGGAACCTTCGCCTCTAGGTTAGAGCGCATGCATGCGAAGGGGACACATGCAAGCACCTATACCAACCTCTCACAACACTCACACACATATGCTAGGGACACATGCAAGTTCTCATCTGATTCCGATGTTCTCGTGGTCTTCCTCCGGCGAAACCCTGATCTCTCTGCACACTCGAATCGTCTACCCCCCTAGACGTTCCTCTGACAGGGGTAGCCCGGCGTAGCTCTCTCTTGTTTTGTGTTTGTTTAGGTCATAGGGTGATGTAAAACCATGTTGGTTCACAAGTTGGGGCACTATCCTACCCGGTTTCACCTAAACGGGGAGATTCCCCCCTTATACGGGTACGGAACCTTCGCCTCTAGGTTAGAGCGCATGCATGCGAGGGGGGACACATGCAAGCACCTATACCAACCTCTCACCACACTCACACACATATGCTAGGGACACATGCAAGTTCTCGTCTGATTCCGATGTTCTCGTGGTCTTCCTCCGCCGAAACCCTGATCTCTGTGCACACTCGGATCGTCTACCCCCCTAGACGTTCCTCTGACAGGGGTAGCCCGGCGTAGCTCTCTCTTCTTTTGTGTTTGTTTAGGTCATAGGGTGATGTAAAACCATGTTGGTTCACAAGTTGGGGCACTATCCTACACGGTTTCACCTAAACGGGGAGATTCCCCCCTTATACGGGTACGGAACCTTCGCCTCTAGGTTAGAGCGCATGCATGCGAGGGGGACACATGCAAGTACCTATACCAACCTCTCACCACACTCACACACATATGCTAGGGACACATGCAAGTTCTCGTCTGATTCCGATGTTCTCGTGGTCTTCCTCCGGCGAAACCCTGATCTCTGTGCACACTCGGATCGTCTACCCCCTAGACGTTCCTCTGACAGGGGTAGCCCGGCGTAGCTCTCTCTTGTTTTGTGTTTGTTTAGGTCATAGGGTGATGTAAAACCATGTTGGTTCACAAGTTGGGGCACTATCCTACCCGGTTTCACCTAAACGGGGAGATTCCCCCCTTATACGGGTACGGAACCTTCGCCTCTAGGTTAGAGCGCATGCATGCGAGGGGGGACACATGCAAGCACCTATACCAACCTCTCACCACACTCACACACATATGATAGGGAAACATGCAAGTTCTCCTATGATTTCGATGTTCTCGTGGTCTTTCTCCGGCGAAACACAGATTTCTGTGCACACTCGGATCGTCTACCCCCTAGACGTTCCTCTGACAGGGGTAGCCCGACGTAGCTCTCTCTTGTTTTGTGTTTGTTTAGGTCATAGGGTGATGTAAAACCATGTTGGTTCACAAGTTGGGGCACTATCCTACCCGGTTTCACCTAAACGGGGAGATTCCCCCCTTATACGGGTACGGAACCTTCGCCTCTAGGTTAGAGCGCATGCATGCGAGGGGGGACACATGCAAGCACCTATACCAACCTCTCACCACACTCACACACATATGCTAGGGACACATGCAAGTTCTCGTATGATTCCGATGTTCTCGTGGTCTTCCTCCGGCGAAACCCTGATCTCTGTGCACACTCGGATCGTCTACCCCCTAGACGTTCCTCTGACAGGGGTAGCCTGACGTAGCTCTCTCTTGTTTTGTGTTTGTTTAGGTCATAGGGTGATGTAAAACCATGTTGGTTCACAAGTTGGGGCACTATCCTATCCGGTTTCACGTAAACGGGGAGATTCCCCCCTTATACGGGTACGAAACCTTTGCCTCTAGGTTAGAGCGCATGCATACGAGGGGGACACATGCAAGCACCTATACCAACCTCTCACCACACTCACACACATATGCTAGGGACACATGCAAGTTCTCTTCTGATTCCGATGTTCTCGTGGTCTTCCTCCGGCGAAACCCTGATCTCTCTGCACACTCGGATCGTCTACCCCCCTAGACGTTCCTCTGACAGGGGTAGCCCGGCGTAGCTCTCTCTTGTTTTGTGTTTGTTTAGGTCATAGGGTGATGTAAAACCATGTTGGTTCACAAGTTGGGGAACTATCCTACCCGGTTTCACCTAAACGGGGAGATTCCCCCCTTATACGGGTACGGAACCTTCGCCTCTAGGTTAGAGCGCATGCATGCGAGGGGGGACACATGCAAGCACCTATACCAACCTCTCACCACACTCACACACATATGCTAGGGACACATGCAAGTTCTCGTCTGATTCCGATGTTCTCGTGGTCTTTCTCCGGCGAAACCCTGATCTCTCTGCACACTCGGATCGTCTACCCCCCTAGACGTTCCTCTGACAGGGGTAGCCCGGCGTAGCTCTCTCTTGTTTTGTGTTTGTTTAGGTCATAGGGTGATGTAAAACCATGTTGGTTCACAAGTTGGGGCACTATCCTACCCGGTTTCACCTAAACGGGGAGATTCCCCCTTATACGGGTACAGAACCTTCGCCTCTAGGTTAGAGCGCATGCATGCGAGGGGGGACACATGCAAGCACCTATACCAACCTCTCACCACACTCACACACATATGCTAGGGACACATGCAAGTTCTCGTCTGATTCCGATGTTCTCGTGGTCTTCCTCCGGCGAAACCCTGATCTCTGTGCACACTCGGATCGTCTACCCCCCTAGACGTTCCTCTGACAGGGGTAGCCCGGCGTAGCTCTCTCTTGTTTTGTGTTTGTTTAGGTCATAGGGTGATGTAAAACCATGTTGGTTCACAAGTTGGGGAACTATCCTACCCGGTTTCACCTAAACGGGGAGATTCCCCCCTTATACGGGTACGGAACCTTCGCCTCTAGGTTAGAGCGCATGCATGCGAGGGGGGACACATGCAAGCACCTATACCAACCTCTCACCACACTCACACACATATGCTAGGGACACATGCAAGTTCTCGTCTGATTCCGATGTTCTCGTGGTCTTCCTCCGGCGAAACCCTGATCTCTGTGCACACTCGGATCGTCTACCCCCCTAGACGTTCCTCTGACAGGGGTAGCCCGGCGTAGCTGTCTCTTGTTTTGTGTTTGTTTAGGTCATAGGGTGATGTAAAACCATGTTGGTTCACAAGTTGGGGCACTATCCTACCCGGTTTCACCTAAACGGGGAGATTCCCCCCTTATACGGGTACGGAACCTTCGCCTCTAGGTTAGAGCGCATGAATGCGAGGGGGGACACATGCAAGCACCTATACCAACCTCTCACCACACTCACACACATATGCTAGGGACACATGCAAGCTCTCGTCCGATTCCGAAGTTCTCGTGGTCTTCCTCCGGCGAAACCCTGATCTCTGTGCACACTCGGATCGTCTACCCCCCTAGACGTTCCTCTGACAGGGGTAGCCCGGCGTAGCTCTCTCTTCTTTTGTGTTTTTTTAGGTCATAGGGTGATGTAAAACCATTTTGGTTCACAAGTTGGGGCACTATCCTACCCGGTTTCACCCAAACGGGGAGATTCCCCCCGTATACGGGTACAGAACCTTCGCCTCTAGGTTAGAGCGCATGCATGCGAGGGGGGACACATGCAAGCACCTATACCAACCTCTCACCACACTCACACACATATGCTAGGGACACATGCAAGCTCTCGTCCGATTCCGAAGTTCTCGTGGTCTTCCTCCGGCGAAACCCTGATCTCTGTGCACACTCGGATCGTCTACCCCCCTAGACGTTCCTCTGACAGGGGTATCCCGGCGTAGATCTCTCTTCTTTTGTGTTTTTTTAGGTCATAGGGTGATGTAAAACCATTTTGGTTCACAAGTTGGGGCACTATCCTACCCGGTTTCACCCAAACGGGGAGATTCCCCCCTTATACGGGTACAGAACCTTCGCCTCTAGGTTAGAGCGCATGCATGCGAGGGGGACACATGCAAGCACCTATACCAAGCTCTCACCACACTCACACAGATATGCATGGGACACATGCAAGTTCTCTTCTGATTCCGATGTTCTCGTGGTCTTCCTCCGGCGAAACCCTGATCTCTGTGCACACTCGGATCGTCTACCCCCCTAGACGTTCCTCTGACAGGGGTAGCCCGGCGTAGCTCTCTCTTGTTTTGTGTTTGTTTAGGTCATAGGGTGATGTAAAACCATGTTGGTTCACAAGTTGGGGAACTATCCTACCCGGTTTCACCTAAACGGGGAGATTCCCCCCTTATACGGGTACGGAACCTTCGCCTCTAGGTTAGAGTGCATGCATGCGAGGGGGGACACATGCAAGCACCTATACCAACCTCTCACCACACTCACACACATATGCTAGGGACACATGCAAGTTCTCGTCTGATTCCGATGTTCTCGTGGTCTTCCTCCGGCGAAACCCTGATCTCTATGCACACTCGGATCGTCTACCCCCCTAGACGTTCCTCTGACAGGGGTAGCCCGGCGTAGCTCTCTCTTCTTTTGTGTTTTTTTAGGTCATAGGGTGATGTAAAACCATTTTGGTTCACAAGTTGGGGCACTATCCTACCCGGTTTCACCCAAACGGGGAGATTCCCCCCTTATACGGGTACAGAACCTTCGCCTCTAGGTTAGAGCGCATGCATGCGAGGGGGACACATGCAAGCACCTATACCAACCTCTCACCACACTCACACAGATATGCATGGGACACATGCAAGTTCTCTTCTGATTCCGATGTTCTCGTGGTCTTCCTCCGGCGAAACCCTGATCTCTCTGCACACTCGGATCGTCTACCCCCCTAAACGTTCCTCTGACAGGGGTAGCCCGGCGTAGCTCTCTCTTGTTTTGTGTTTGTTTAGGTCATAGGGTGATGTAAAACCATGTTGGTTCACAAGTTGGGGCACTATCCTACCCGGTTTCACCTAAACGGGGAGATTCCCCCCTTATACGGGTACGGAACCTTCGCCTCTAGGTTAGAGCGCATGCATGCGAGGGGGGACACATGCAAGCACCTATACCAACCTCTCACCACACTCACACACATATGCTAGGGACACATGCAAGTTCTCGTCTGATTCCGATGTTCTCGCGGTCTTCCTCCGGTGAAACCCTGATCTCTGTGCACACTCGGATCGTCTACCCCCCTAGACGTTCCTCTGACAGGGGTAGGCCGGCGTAGCTCTCTCTTGTTTTGTGTTTGTTTAGGTCATAGGGTGATGTAAAACCATGTTGGTTCACAAGTTGGGGCACTATCCTACCCGGTTTCACCTAAACGGGGAGATTCCCCCTTATACGGGTATGGAACCTTCGCCTCTAGGTTAGAGCGCATGCATGCGAGGGGGGACACATGCAAGAACCTATACCAACCTCTCACCACACTCACACACATATTCTAGGGACACATGCAAGTTCTCGTCTGATTCCGATGTTCTCAAGGTCTTCCTCCGCCGAAACCCTGATCTCTGTGCACACTCGGATCGTCTACCCCCCTAGACGTTCCTCTGACAGGGGTAGCCCGGCATAGCTCTCTCTTCTTTTGTGTTTGTTTAGGTCATAGGGTGATGTAAAACCATGTTGGTTCACAAGTTGGGGCACTATCCTACACGGTTTCACCTAAACGGGGAGATTCCCCCCTTATACGGGTACGGAACCTTCGCCTCTAGGTTAGAGCGCATGCATGCGAGGGGGACACATGCAAGTACCTATACCAACCTCTCACCACACTCACACACATATGCTAGGGACACATGCAAGTTCTCGTCTGATTCCGATGTTCTCGTGGTCTTCCTCCGGCGAAACCCTGATCTCTGTGCACACTCGGATCGTCTACCCCCTAGACGTTCCTCTGACAGGGGTAGCCCGGCGTAGCTCTCTCTTGTTTTGTGTTTGTTTAGGTCATAGGGTGATGTAAAACCATGTTGGTTCACAAGTTGGGGCACTATCCTACCCGGTTTCACCTAAACGGGGAGATTCCCCCCTTATACGGGTACGGAACCTTCGCCTCTAGGTTAGAGCGCATGCATGCGAGGGGGGACTCATGCAAGCACCTATACCAACCTCTCACCACACTCACACACATATGCTAGGGACACATGCAAGTTCTCGTCTGATTCCGATGTTCTCGTGGTCTTCCTCCGGTGAAACCCTGATCTCTGTGAACACTCGGATCGTCTACCCTCCTAGACGTTCCTCTGACAGGGGTAGCCCGGCGTAGCTCTCTCTTGTTTTGTGTTTGTTTAGGTCATAGGGTGATGTAAAACCATGTTGGTTCACAAGTTGGGGCACTATCCTACACGGTTTCACCTAAACGGGGAGATTCCCCCCTTATACGGGTACGGAACCTTCGCCTCTAGGTTAGAGCGCATGCATGCGAGGGGGACACATGCAAGTACCTATACCAACCTCTCACCACACTCACACACATATGCTAGGGACACATGCAAGTTCTCGTCTGATTCCGATGTTCTCGTGGTCTTCCTCCGGCGAAACCCTGATCTCTGTGCACACTCGGATCGTCTACCCCCTAGACGTTCCTCTGACAGGGGTAGCCCGGCGTAGCTCTCTCTTGTTTTGTGTTTGTTTAGGTCATAGGGTGATGTAAAACCATGTTGGTTCACAAGTTGGGGCACTATCCTACCCGGTTTCACCTAAACGGGGAGATTCCCCCCTTATACGGGTACGGAACCTTCGCCTCTAGGTTAGAGCGCATGCATGCGAGGGGGGACTCATGCAAGCACCTATACCAACCTCTCACCACACTCACACACATATGCTAGGGACACATGCAAGTTCTCGTCTGATTCCGATGTTCTCGTGGTCTTCCTCCGGCGAAACCCTGATCTCTGTGCACACTCGGATCGTCTACCCCCCTAGACGTTCCTCTGACAGGGGTAGCCCGGCGTAGCTCTCTCTTGTTTTGTGTTTGTTTAGGTCATAGGGTGATGTAAAACCATGTTGGTTCACAAGTTGGGGAACTATCCTACCCGGTTTCACCTAAACGGGGAGATTCCCCCCTTATACGGGTACGGAACCTTCGCCTCTAGGTTAGAGCGCATGCATGCGAGGGGGGACACATGCAAGCACCTATACCAACCTCTCACCACACTCACACACATATGCTAGGGACACATGCAAGTTCTCGTCTGATTCCGATGTTCTCGTGGTCTTCCTCCGGCGAAACCCTGATCTCTGTGCACACTCGGATCGTCTACCCCCCTAGACGTTCCTCTCACAGGGGTAGCCCGGCGTAGCTGTCTCTTGTTTTGTGTTTGTTTAGGTCATAGGGTGATGTAAAACCATGTTGGTTCACAAGTTGGGGCACTATCCTACCCGGTTTCACCTAAACGGGGAGATTCCCCCCTTATACGGGTACGGAACCTTCGCCTCTAGGTTAGAGAGCATGCATGCGAGGGGGGACACATGCAAGCACCTATACCAACCTCTCACCACACTCACACACATATGGTAGGGACACATGCAAGTTCTCGTCTGATTCCGATGTTCTCGTGGTCTTCCTCCGGCGAAACACTGATCTCTGTGCACACTCGGATCGTCTACCCCCCTAGACGTTCCTCTGACAGGGGTAGCCCGGCGTAGCTCTCTCTTCTTTTGTGTTTTTTAGGTCATAGGGTGATGTAAAACCATTTTGGTTCACAAGTTGGGGCACTATCCTACCCGGTTTCACCCAAACGGGGAGATTCCCCCCTTATACGGGTACAGAACCTTCGCCTCTAGGTTAGAGCGCATGCATGCGAGGGGGACACATGCAAGCACCTATACCAACCTCTCACCACACTCACACAGATATGCATGGGACACATGCAAGTTCTCTTCTGATTCCGATGTTCTCGTGGTCTTCCTCCGGCGAAACCCTGATCTCTCTGCACACTCGGATCGTCTACCCCCCTAAACGTTCCTCTGACAGGGGTAGCCCGGCGTAGCTCTCTCTTGTTTTGTGTTTGTTTAGGTCATAGGGTGATGTAAAACCATGTTGGTTCACAAGTTGGGGAACTATCCTACCCGGTTTCACCTAAACGGGGAGATTCCCCCCTTATACGGGTACGGAACCTTCGCCTCTAGGTTAGAGCGCATGCATGCGAGGGGGGACACATGCAAGCACCTATACCAACCTCTCACCACACTCACACACATATGCTAGGGACACATGCAAGTTCTCGTCTGATTCCGATGTTCTCGTGGTCTTCCTCCGGCGAAACCCTGATCTCTGTGCACACTCGGATCGTCTACCCCCTAGACGTTCCTCTGACAGGGGTAGCCCGGCGTAGCTCTCTCTTGTTTTGTGTTTGTTTAGGTCATAGGGTGATGTAAAACCATGTTGGTTCACAAGTTGGGGCACTATCCTACCCGGTTTCACCTAAACGGGGAGATTCCCCCCTTATACGGGTACGGAACCTTCGCCTCTAGGTTAGAGCGCATGCATGCGAGGGGGGACACATGCAAGCACCTATACCAACCTCTCACCACACTCACACACATATGCTAGGGACACATGCAAGTTCTCGTCTGATTCCGATGTTCTCGTGGTCTTCCTCCGGCGAAACCCTGATCTCTGTGCACACTCGGATCGTCTACCCCCCTAGACGTTCCTCTGACAGGGGTAGCCCGGCGTAGCTCTCTCTTGTTTTGTGTTTGTTTAGGTCATAGGGTGATGTAAAACCATGTTGGTTCACAAGTTGGGGAACTATCCTACCCGGTTTCACCTAAACGGGGAGATTCCCCCCTTATACGGGTACGGAACCTTCGCCTCTAGGTTAGAGCGCATGCATGCGAGGGGGGACACATGCAAGCACCTATACCAACCTCTCACCACACTCACACACATATGCTAGGGACAGATGCAAGTTCTCGTCTGATTCCGATGTTCTCGTGGTCTTCCTCCGGCGAAACCCTGATCTCTGTGCACACTCGGATCGTCTACCCCCCTAGACGTTCCTCTAACAGGGGTAGCCCGGCGTAGCTGTCGCTTGTTTTGTGTTTGTTTAGGTCATAGGGTGATGTAAAACCATGTTGGTTCACAAGTTGGGGCACTATCCTACCCGGTTTCACCTAAACGGGGAGATTCCCCCCTTATACGGGTACGGAACCTTCGCCTCTAGGTTAGAGCGCATGCATGCGAGGGGGGACACATGCAAGCACCTATACCAACCTCTCACCACACTCACACACATATGCTAGGGACACATGCAAGTTCTCGTCTGATTCCGATTTTCTCGTGGTCTTCCTCCGGCGAAACCCTGATCTCTGTGCACACTCGGATCGTCTACCCCCCTAGACGTTCCTCTGACAGGGGTAGCCCGGCGTAGCTCTCTCTTCTTTTGTGTTTTTTTAGGTCATAGGGTGATGTAAAACCATTTTGGTTCACAAGTTGGGGCACTATCCTACCCGGTTTTACCTAAACGGGGAGATTCCCCCCTTATACGGGTACGGAACCTTCGCCTCTAGGTTAGAGCGCATGCATGCGAAGGGGGACACATGCAAGCATCCCTCTCACCACACTCACACACATATGCTAGGGACACATGCAAGTTCTCGTCTTATTCCGATGTTCTCGTGGTCTTCCTCCGGCGAAACCCTGATCTCTGTGCACACTCGGATCGTCTACCCCCCTAGACGTTCCTCAGACAGGGGTAGCCCGGCGTAGCTCTCTCTTGTTTTGTGTTTGTTTAGGTCATAGGGTGATGTAAAACCATGCTGGTTCACAAGTTGGGGCACTATCCTACACGGTTTCACCTAAACGGGGAGATTCCCCCCTTATACGGGTACGGAACCTTCGCCTCTAGGTTAGAGCGCATGCATGCGAGGGGGGACACATGCAAGCACTTCATGTGGTCGTGGTGAGTGCTATTGAGAACCACATGCGATAATAACACTTACAAACATATAGAAATTTCTCGGGGTGTGAGAAGATTCGCAACGACATTTCATGTGGACGTGTAGACTGCTATTCAGAGGGTACAAAATTATCCAATTAATAAAAAAAATATAAATAATTGATACAAATACAAAATAAATGAAAAATACATAAGGCTACGCCGAGGGTGACCGTCGACGTACTTTGCTGGTACGCCGAGGGTGGCCGTCGGCGTATGCTATGCCGAGGGTCGCCGTCGGCCTAACCGACGACACCGTTAGCGCGCCGTCCGTGCTGGCCGGCATGTGCATACTACGCCGAGGGCCTCCGCTACGCCGAGGGTGACCGTCGGTGTAGTGCATACTACGCCGAGGGCTGGCCTGTTGGGCTGGCCTGGTGCGGTGCTACGCCGACGGCCCCGACGTTTGGCCGTCGGCGTAGCGGACGGCTGTCGGCGCATCTGGCCATTCCTGTAGTGATTCGTTGAGGATCGGGAAAAGTATGCATATCTTTTTTGCAGCAGTGTTCTCGGCGAGTGGGGGAAGCTACACTGGCAGACTTCGTTCTTGGTAGTCTTAGTCTCTAGGAGAGACATGAAAACCCTCAGTATGATCTTTGGTGCTTGTACATGGCAATAGTGGCTTCGTAGTCATTTTCTTGTTGAAAGCATTGCTTGGAGATTGGATCTTCTCCAGGGTGTAAGTCCAGGATTTGACCATGATGGTTAGACCGGACGACGACAGTGTTTGTGCACTCCTACCTTCCTAGGTGCGTTGCTTTGGAGAATCGGTTCGGCATCTAGGTATCGTCACCACTTTTGGTGCTCTTGTTGCTGAAATTCTCTGATTGCTTCGACATGGCATTATTTTTTTGTGCTTCTTCTTCTTCTTTTGTTGTTTCGGCTGTGTGCATCCTTAATATGTAGACCTGCTCTAGAAATTATGTTGTTGTAGATGATGAGCGTAATTGGTGTCATTTTATTATTAATATATTTCCTTTATTAGAAAAGCAAACTTTGCACAAACTTGGAGATGTTTTTACATCGAGCATCTGGATGACTGGATGACACTTATATCGAGGAAAGGATAGAAAAGGAAAGTCAAATACCATGCCAAACGAAGACCAAGAAGAGAAGATGCTCGTCGGGAGACCATAAGCACCGATCGAGTGTTCACTTACATCATTTTACAAAACGTGCATGCGCACAAAAATCCCATAAGTTTCAGGGAGTGGATACCACCTGACCGTGTCCTAGTGAAAATCAATTCCCCGAGGGAAGGTTAATGGTTTATAGCAGCTGGTGCATTACAGTCCAGCAAAACCATGATCCTGAAATCGATTCTAGAGGGAATTCCATGTCTAGACGGATTAGTGCTTGTTCATGGTTTTTCTGTCTGCGCAAGTGCCTTTAGTTTCAGCTAACGTTAGTACTATATATCTTACGGAGCTGGAGCATATGTCCAAATGTATGATGATTCTGAATGACCTGAATAATCAGGCAGCCTCCACGATTATGTGTTGTTTATAAGTATGAAAATAGAAATCTGATGGAAAAATTGCGTAGAATCTAGAATTAGCCAATTAGGCCATCCTGGTTGTGAATGATAAGAAGAATCAGGCCCTTGGTAAGGCAGCAGCGCACCCGGCCGGACCCCAAAGTTCAACGGGACGTCAGATGAGGCGCTCACGATACTTTGCTCACCGTTCCTCCACCTCGAGAGGCTGAGACGAGACTGAAACTTCAGCCATCGGAACAAGAGATTTGGGTTGAGGTAGGCTCCGCTATATATGCAGCGATACGAATAAACAGAGACAAGAATAAATCAATGGTGCCATATATATGAATCAATGGAAGTATTGCGAGCTGTGTAAGAATCAGCCACAACAATATTTATTTATATACATGACCAGCAAAACAGATACTAACAGGAGAAATACACAGGAAGGAGACATTACAGACTTGTATTACAATCTTTAGCACGTGAACAGCAGCAGAGGTCAGAGCTCCTCCTATCTGGTAACAGTGAAGTTCTCAGGAACCTGAGGCTCCCATCCATCTTGTAATACACAAGAAGGAGACATTACAGACTTGTATTACAATCTTTAGCATGTGAACAGAAGCACAACACAGGTTGTAAACTTGTAATATCCTCTGAGAGGTCAGAGCTCCTCCTATCCTATCTGGTAACAGTGAAGTTTTCAGGGAGCTGAGGCTCCACTCCAACTTGATATACCTTGGGTGTGCACACTGCAGGTGTTCCGGTAATCTCCCATGGCTCATCATCCAGCACCATGCTACGGAGCACGGGGAAACCTTCCAGTAGCTCCAGTTTGGGACAACCATCGATGGAGATCTTCCGCAACTTGGAGAAGCCACTGATCTTCTTGAGCTCGGGGCAGTAGAGCACATCGAATTCCACAACGGAAGGGAAATTCTCCACAGATTCTAGGATGCTTAGACCGTACAGGTACAGGGTTCTCAAGTTGTGCCTGCTGTGGCTAGCAAGTCCTCGGGGAAGTCGGCTCAGGTTGCAGGATCGAATACGGAGTTCCTCAAGGGCAGGCATGGCCATGGCTCTTCCCTGCTCCTCCACCCAGTCCCACTCCTTCCATCGAGGCAAGTCGTCCATCACCAATTTTTTCAGTTTTGGAAACGGTCTAGTAACAACAGTGCCTCCATCTCCACTGGCCAGGCTCTGAAAGTCAGGGCCAACAACCTCGATGGATGGAGCATCAGTGATCCATATATCTTCCAAGTTGAGCATCAGACACAAACCATTAGGTAGTTGGTTGCAGTTGGGCAGGCCAAATAGATCAATTAATCTCAAGCTCTTAAAGGCAGCAGCTGATGGAGCTTGCATCCAAATTGGTGGTCGATGACCAAAGTATCTTGACAAGAATAAATCCTCCAAGGAAGGTGGAGGGCACAAGCCATTGAATACTGCCTCAATCCGCTGCTCATCCTCCTCTGTAGTTTGTTCCCCTTCTCCTATCTCCACCTCCTCTTGTCCGTTGCACTTCAAGGCCAAATATACTAGACTCTTCTTGTTGCTAATCATGGCCCTTGCAGCTGATGAATTATCAGGCACATTTTCTAGATATTTTATTGAAAGATTCCTCAGATCACAAAGAGGCCTTAACTCTTCTAAACTGCACCAATCCTCATACATCTTTGCTGGGAAACCATAGACTGTCGTCAGTTTTTTAAAGGCACCGAAACCCATTGGTACAGCATCAACATTGGTCCCTTCTATGGCCAAATATCTTAAACGCTCTAGCTTTGTAATGCTGTCCGGAAGCTTATTGAGCCTCATACAGTCGAGGAGTGCTATGTGCTCAAGGTACTTCAGCTTATGAATGTCTTCTGGCAGTTCAGATATATCTGTTTGTTTGAGTCTCATGTACCTTAGGTGCCTCAACTGACACAAAGAATCGAGGATCCAGTTAGACTCATGAGATTCTATACACAGTACCCGTAAACTAGCAAAACTAGCCAATGAACCAGTAGGCTTGATGCTACAGTTTAGAATTAATGTTCTCAGTGATTCTTGATTTTCTAGGATTCTCCACTCTAGTATTGTATCTTCTAGTGTTATAGATAGACGCCGTAGTTTTTGGGTAGTCAATAGAAGATTTCTAAAGTCAGATTGCTCCTTCTGAACCACAAGAGCTTCTTCCCTAGCCACAAACTGAGCAAACGAACAAACAACATCATGCATGCTGTAGATGTATATGTTCTGGTCTGAATCATGAAGCTCCAAAAGATTCCTACTGACCAACTCTTGGTGGTATTCAGTTCCTATTTCCTCTAGGTCATGTTGGTCTAATTCCGACCTCCGGTCACCTTGAATAAACCCTTCACTTATCCACATGCTAATAATTGCATCAAAGCTAGGTGCTGAACCCTTAGAAAAAAGTGAGTAATATAGAAAGCATTGCTTCAACTCTGGAGATAAATCATCATAGCTCAAGTGTACCGATGAGTTCAGTTCCCCATGCAACCCATTTTCTTTCCATGCAATAATTTTCTTCAGAATATTTTCCCACTCAGCTTTGCTTGGACGCCTTGTGCTTAGAAATCCTCCCATCACTTTAATAGCGAGAGGTAAACCATCACATTTTCTAACAATCTGCATCCCGATATCTTTGAGATGATCAAAACTACTCTCATCGGTAACCTACGAACAATATAGAGTAGGTAATTAAGGCAAGATTTATAGTTGCACATGCACATATTATATTTCATGAGCATATTAATTTAATAGAAAAAATGGAAACCTAACACCATGTATTACTAATATAGTGAACTATGATAAAAGCACTTCTAAAAGAGTTAACTTCAGAAAAATTCATAATAATATTTTGTATCGATAGATGTAGTAAAATTGTTGAACAAATAAAAGTGTGTTTCCAGATTAACTAAAAATTGACTTCACTAAAAACTTTTTGCCACCAAGAGGGACCCTGGAGCTCTCTGCTACTCCATCCGCCGGCTGCGTGCACGGCCGTCCAGGAGAGCAGGCCTTCGAAACCCCATCTCTCTGATCCTGCACCGGGAGAGAGGCAATAAGGTTTTTGGGGAGCGTCTAGGCGCGACTGCTCAAACTCTTCTTCGTCCTCTACGTCCGTCTTCCTCGACTCCATCACCATGTTTGACGACGCTTTCAAGCAGGCTGCTGCCGCCGGTGACGGATCCACTTCTGTTACGCCATTGGCCATACCAGCGACGAATTCGTACGTGTTCTTTGCTCTCCTGTTTTTTCCTATGATGATTACTAGTATTGCAGTATGCGTAGATGTGCTAGTTTTTCACTTGCCTATATGGTACATGTCTACTATGCGTATGCTAGTTAGTCTTGAAAATTATTTTGTCATAATTTACACTTGAATTAAATTCATGCAAAAACTGCTTAATTATTTCAACAAAACCAACCCTCGACCCACGCTCTGGGACCCTCCACCGCTGAAGCACCATCGATCTTCGGATCCCCCACCATCCGCACTAGGCAGATTGTGTCTACCCCTTGTGCTCATTGTGGCAAGGGCCTAGACATGGCACCACCTCTGTTTTCTGCAAATCGACGTCGTTTTCAATGCCCTCACCTCTCCTCTCCCGGTCAAAGTTGTAGCTCCTCGTTGATCCGGAGTATCTTGTGTGGTGAGCGCAGAGGGACAGGGGAGCTCATGGTGGCCCCAATAAGGAAGCGGCTTCCACGACCGTACTAATTTAGACGGATAAAATCATACTAAGTGTATAATACATATATAAATCCAAATATATACATTTTTTTAGAAACACAGTACAAACATAGACGCTCACAACCACAACACGTATATGCATCTACCCCTATAAACGCACACACGCACACCCTATCCCTATGAGCACTTCCGAGAGACTGAGTCAAATTTTAAATGGCTAGATTTTGACTTAGTAATTTTCATATGACCATTGTACCCTTAATTATAAAGGGATACAGAGCTATCTCATCCTTTGATGTATTTAAGTTTGTGAGGGGTTGTAGCCAGCCATAAGTGGCGACTTTGTCCACTAGACTAGAGATTGAAGATCCAGTTTTTCTTAATCTCGTGAGGGAGAATGGCAGGGAATTGTTTCATAGGGCAGACCTAGCACGGCCAGGATCAGCTAGCAGATTAATTCTCTCACATATGACCTAGAACTCTTGGCCAAATCTTAATGCAGACCCGACATTGCGCCAAAAATCTCCGAAATTTGCAGCACAACCGTCGTTTTTATTAACATAACCATGTCATGAACAAATAAAGATGACCGATTTCACACCCTCCAGCGATCGAGAGGTGTACTCCCTCCGTCCGCAAATAAGTGTGCTTCTAGCTTTTTCCTAAGTCAAACATAACCAAATTTGACCAACTTTATAGAGAAACATAGGAAAATATATTACATCAAATTAACATATTATAAAATTAGATTTAAAAATAAACCTAACGGTATCAATTTAGTGTCATAAATATTGATATGTTTTCCTAAAAAGTTAGTCAAACTTAGTAAAGTTTGACTTAGGACAACGCTAGAAGTACGCTTATTTGCGGACCGAGGGAGTATGTGTGTATAGGTGTGTGTGTGGGGGGGTGGGGGGGTGGTGGTGGTGGTGGAAGGGTTGAAGGCAGCGATGTACATTGGGGGAGGCCGCACCTCCCTAATGAAAGTCCACTTGTGTGCCAGAATTGCTGCCCTACAAAGTCGCACTTATCGGTTGAAAGGGTTGAAGGAAAACATATTTCTAGGGGGATTTTACCTATTGGTACCGGATTCCTAAAGTTTGTGCATCATTTCCCACAAGACAAGAACCTTTATTTTGAAATTCAAGAACTAAATCTATTTATGTTGGCAATGAGAGATTTTTTTCTCCATACAGAATTAGTTTCTTCTGATTCTGATCGTAACAAGTGCAGTATATTGGAGGACAGCTAGGCAAACCAAGTGTTCGATGAAAACATCAGGTAAAGAAACTGGTACTACTTATGTGCAAAATCAGGGTTAAGAGAGTCTTCATATCAACTGACGTGATGGAGTCAACATAGAACTATGTTGTTGATTTAAAATAAGCATGTAATTTCCATAATCAACCCATGAGAGTTTTTTTTGCGGTGGCAATTATATCTCCAAAACAACAATGCCTACTTAGCCTATGCAAATAGAGCATGTAGTAATACACAAAGAGCCCGAGAATGGAATGGCTGAACATGCGGGAGATTATTGAGCCCCTTTTGCTAGAGATAGGAATGTAAATTATTCTAATAACTCAAAATTTTAAGATAATTTAACATTACTTTCAGAAGCTTAAATTCTTGAGGGCCAAAAAATAGAAGATCGGTCTGTGGATAGAGATTTGATGATAAAATATGATTGATGAATCACTTTTAGGTAACTAACAGAGTAGTGATTGCCATTTCGAATCTGGTCGGGGTATATAATGGTGAGGAATTTACACTCTTCCAACCACTAAGAGGCATTGTATATAACGAATTAATAGAAATGTATTTTTTTACCTTTTATTTTATATAATTCCATGTGTAAATGATCATAAGTAGATTATTAAAATAGTATTTTTCCGAGATGACATAACAATCACTAAAACACAAATTAAATATGTATCCATGCTTACAATATTCTGAAATCGAACTATTAACTTCCAGTATCATGACATGTATATCTATAAAACTATAAATTTATGTTTCAAACACTTTCAAGTTAATAAAGGTGATGCCCTCGCAATTGCGAGGGCCACTGTGTTAGTTATACACTAAAAGGAATATAAGGGGTTCTTTGAAGACACCCTGTTAATCCACATCATCCAAAATATTTAGTTCTTTAGATAATTAAACCAATAAAGGACAACCATTGTATTATGTAATTGTCCCGAGTCTATCTGGTGTGTATGTCATGTAACAAACAGGATACGGACCATGTCCATGTCACATACAATTTTTGTTCAAAGGAAACCGGCCAGTCTATCTATGGTATGGCATTTTTTTTTCACAATTAGTACTACATACAACCATTGGTCGGTCATGTAAAAATAACAGTGATCGGTTGCATCTTCCCTTCCCAGTTGGGTACCGTATCCTTTTAGCGTTATACATGACGCGCCCATTGCCAAAAATTCCCTAACGTGTTGCTACCTACCATATGTTAAAATATATATCCTAGCCATTTTTATCAGTTCGTACATCTAGCTTAGATGGCTAGTGTATCAATTCAATATGGTATCAAAGCTAGGAGGTCTCAAGTTCAAACTCTGGTTAACATACTATTTAATCTACTTCAAATAGTTGCGCGCCCGTCCTTCCTATATGTGAGGAAGAGTGTTAAAATATATGGACTAAGGCTTGTCATAGTGCAAGTAACTTTAAGAATAACTAAGGGTCCAACTCTGTAAAATTGCTTATGTGGCAGTGAATTAATGTTGACAGAGGAGGCTGAAGTAACATATTTAGTTACTGTAACATCACATTTACCAATACAAGATGAGCCTATCATATAATAAATGATACTTTGCATGACACCACTTATATGTTACTTTCTACTATGAAGATCGTAATGTTACTCTCTACTATGAAAATAGTAACATAGAGTAGAAATTTGTGCATGTTACTAATTTATGTTATTCTCTACTATGACCAGCCTAATCCTACTTATGGTTTGGATGACCACCACGCAACCCAAGCCCCCAAGCATTCCACTAGTAGAAAAAGGGCATATAGTCCCGGTTTGTAAGAGCCTTTAGTCCTGATTTTACACCCGGGACTGCGAAATCGGGACTAAGGCCCCTATCTCTAGTCCCGGTTTATTACAACCCAGGACTAGAGGTCACCGCATGGGCCACCGCATGGCCGTTTTTATAACAGGGGATGAATGACCTTTAGTCCAGGGTCATAATACGGCGCTGGACTAAAGATCTTTTTTCAAATATTTTTTTTATTTTTTTCCAATTTTTTTCTTCAACTTTTGAATTGTCTGACTCGTAATCCTCTCACTTGGAACATTTTTAGTACTAAGTATATCTAATCTTAGGTCAAATTACACTTACGGTAGACTTCCCAGTCAGTGACCTATCCTAGCACTACTTCACCCTCAGCACGCTTGACTTCTCTGTTCCATCAGGATGTCCTCGCGCGAAGCCCATTTATACCTTGTAGTCAACACTACCATATCTATCCTATTAGCCTATATCAATATGCCATACATCTTTATTTTTTAAAATTTCAAACAACTATTTTAGTAAACAACAATAAATAAGTAATAATAATATTTTAATCCAATGAAAGTAAAAAACCAAATAAAATAATTTTTTTTGCCATTTATTCATTTAATATGGCATAAATAATATCTTTAAATCTGTAAATCGAAATTCGACAAATAATATATCCATAATTATCAAAAAAATTGAGGAATCCAAATATGGAATAAATAAAATTGCAAAAAAAAAAATTTAATTTTTTAAATAACTTTTTTTTCTTTTCGAATTTTAAAAATCTAAAATAATCCAAAACAGCCTAAGGCTGTTAAAATCGAACTCACAATTTTTTTCCACACATTTTGATAGGTTGTACATTTTTTTCGATATCATACGCAAAAGTTATAGCCAATTTAAGTTTTCCTGCCGGGGCCCGCATCCCTTTAGTCCCGGGTCGTGTTGCCCGTGCCCGAACCCCTTTAGTCCGGGCCGTATCACGACCCGGGACTAAAGGTCCAAAACGACCCGGGACTAGAGTTTCCTCGGGATCCTAGCCACCGAAAACGGTACGAACCGGCACTAGTGCTCATACTAGTCCCCACCCGTGACAAATCGGGACTAGTGTTAGACTCTAGATCGAACCGAAGACCCTTTTTCTACTAATGTTCATGCCGCCGTGAGGTGATCTACCAGGGAAGAGTATCACATGAGTTAATTAGGTAGCCATCCGTCACAGCACAAAACTATTATTTCCGCTCGGAAAACCTTTCAGCCTACACATGCAATGGTGGCATGGTGCAATAATCCTTAGATGTAACATATTGTAAATTTTTACCCAACAATTCTATAAGCAATAGTGCAGCCTGGCGAGGTGGCTTGATGAGTCATCGGAAGTTGAGGCATCTCAGAAATATTGCAGCTTGGCCAAGCTCGATGACCCCATCCTAAGAAGCAGGCTGCTCGGTGAATAACGTCGAGATCGACCAACCTACCTGCTACTCCCTCCGACCCATATTAATTAACTTGAATTTGTCAAAATTTGGATGAACCTATATACTAAATAATGTCTAGATTCATCTAAATCTAGACAAATATGAGTCAATTAATATGGGTCGGAGGGAGTTCATGGATGGTATTGGCATATAACGACATCCTTAATCATTGTTGTATTTATGGAGAGAAAACCTGTTTTCAGTCAAAGGTGTGTGTAAAACGCAAGAAAATAGCATGTTGTGACACCTAATTCAAATGTTGCAGTGCGGGTTGAACTTTTATGCTCAGTGCGTATACACTTGCTAACTTAGATTAACTCACGTCGGAATTACAGGTGTTGCACGTGACCTGATGATGCTGGGTTTTAGTTTTGTCCATATGAAATAATAGCTTCCATTATTGTTTTCCGGTTGCAGGAGCTCATGTGGAACAAGGGCTATGTACTTATCGTGTACTTATAATGGTGAACTGAAGTTACTTTGATCTGTACTATATGGTAGTTGAAGATATAAAACTTTTTTGAAACAAGGAAATATCCCTCCCCCCACCCCACCCACCCACCCTCCCCCGCGCGTGCGGCAAGACTCAAGTTTTAGTCTTACCCGCATATTCATCTAACAAAACTAGATTTGACACGGCTACATTTTGTTTACTTTAAATATCTAATCTATTTATACTTCCCTTCCATTTAGACTAGCTTGTCTACACTTTATATGTGTAATTTTCTTATGTAGATATTACCATAGTATAAGGTCGATTTCAATTGCTTTATTGTTTTTACCAATAACAAATTCCTTCGTTGTATTAGATTAGTTATGTTTCCTTAGACATCAAACTCAAGTGGTACGTACAAAATAAACCATACTATATGCTCGACAGTCCTCTCTTCAGTTGGGAAGTTCTTCAACATTTCATACCTAAAGCCATAATATCATAAGATTTCACACCAAATAACAAGCATTTATGATACCATCTATATTGAATAATAATACTTTCATGGCTGCTCCAAATTTATACAAGAAAATCAATCGATTGGACCAACTATTATGTTGAGCATTATTGTTAATTGCAGAAGTATAGACAACTTAAGCCATGTCACTCTAATTATTTGGAATTTTGGATCTTCAGTTCATGGTTATGCTCCAAATGGTGGTGAACACATAATCCGTTTTGCTCCAATTCAAATTTCCGAACTAGCTTAGAAATGGAACTTGTGGCTAGGTTGTTCGATATACCTTAATAATTAGTTTTAAAAAGTTTTAATGAATAGATATATCTTGATAATTAGTTTTTAAAAGTTTTAATGAATAATATTATAGTTCTCGATAATCAAGTATGATTTGAACTCAATGGCATGGTAGTAGTCTACTAGCATAGTTGGTGCTTAGTGAAGGAGAGAGAGAGCAAGGATAAAATGTACATAAATGTGGAGGTTTGTTAATTGGTCATTAGAGAGAAGAATGGTGTTACTGATATATTGCACTACCATAAGAAGAAACCACTACAAAAAGGTTTCAACTTATGGATTGAGAAGATTTGTATAATATTAGTTAAAGAAAGTTCAAATGGTTTTTGTGATATAACAAAATTTGGAAGAAGACATTACTTGGGTCCAACATTTTAGAAAAATATATTTTCTATTAACCTCATGATTTTATATGCATTTTCCCTGATGTGGTCATAAAATATACATTTAATGGCCAATGTTTCTAATTGTTTAAAAAATTACTATGTGTGTTAGTGCAAGCATAATCTTTTTTTTACTTTGTATTTTTTAAACATGTGAATCAAGTGATTTAACTAAAGTATTGTACAATATGAAGATGATGCCTTTTTAAACTTAAATATGTTATATAAAACTATGTGACATCCAACTCGGTGTAATCAGTTTTGGATGACACAACAAATATGTGTTGAGTGTGAAAGTAGAAATCCTAGGTTAAAAAGCAGGGCCCGAAGAGAGTAAATGTACATCAAAATACCACTTCCTATGTTTCAAGATAGACAACATTATATTCTAGAATACGTAACATGCTATTTTTATAATTGTCATCATGACCACTTCCCGCAAATTTAAACAATTCAAAATATTTACCACACATGCGGTATTTTGCCTAACATAGTATTTGCGGAAGCATTAGAATACTGTTATTTAGAATTACGTGTGTCTGGTCTACATTACATCATAAAATTATTAATTTCTTGAATTTTATCAACCCGGGAGCAATTTAGTTCATTTTGATTGAAGTTCAGCAAGTTTAACCGATTCATCCACGTTAGAGCTGCCTCAACCGTGCACTTTTCATTCTAGTCCTACAACTTGTTCTCAATGTGCAAACAAGTTTCACAACTTGTAAAATGTAGGTCCGATCGACCTGTCACAGCTGACAAAAACTACATTTACATACTAGTGAATCGAACTCAAGATCCACTCGTACCGAACAATTGTGCCCACCATTGGATCACACAGCATTGCAACTATAATTAGTACGCTACTTTCTTGTATTAATGAAGTTGATGAACATTTTGTTGTTGATTAACATGGGCCCGGGGACAAGAAAAATTGGCTTTTTTGAAAAGGGGAATCAAGCACCGGATGTCTTGACTACCTGGATAATAGAACAAACCAGTGGAGCTATGGTGCGTATCTTGTCGATGTATAGGGGGTACCCAAGAAAGACTTGGGGGTCTTGTGGCTAGCACATGAGGTGGTGTGCTAGACCGCCCGAGTTTAAATCTCACATTCTCCTATATATGATTAGTGTCTAGTTCCTCCTAGGCACTCTTTCATCTTTCATCTTTTTATAGGGGGTACCCAATTGAACCAGAGTTGAGGATGGGATGGTAGAACGTAGATCTTGAGGCGAGGGAGAAAAATATAGGGACGGCATTGGACGCAGGGCTCGATGGCAACGGCCTGCGCTTGGTAGGAGCTTGGCCGAGATGATGCCGGCAAGGACGCGTGGACTTAAAAGACGAAGAAGGGGGAGAGAGCAAGATGGGTGGGCCATCTTTATTTATTCTAGTACTTACTTTCTAGCACTTCCTATTTTTCTACCATTGGTTTGGCTTGGTTGGATGGTTCCTAAATTCTCCATGCATGGTAAAACTTGTATATTTCTTAATGTATTTTGAAAATTAGCATATTGAAAATAAATTAGTATAGAAACACTATCACATAAAACTGCATTAACATGCATCATACCCGCGAAAAAATCACAACATACGAATTGTGTAATTGATGAATATTTTTCATTTTGGGGGTAAACATTTTTTTTGCGGGGAGGGGGTAAACGTAGTGCAAATATAATTAATCACAGAACTACTTATGAAACCTATACTTTATTATGCGTATAGGCACTCACATGCATGTTGCAAAGTACTCACTATGTTTCATAAGTGTAATAGTTTCAGGTTTGCCTAAGTTAAACTTACTTCAAGTTTGGTCAATTTTTTTAAAATATTATGGTTAAAACACCAAATTAATTTTATTAAGTTCATCATAAAAAATGTGTTGTAGTAGTATTACAAACGTCGTTCTAGTCAAACTTCAAACAAGCTTAACGTTTAACTTGGAAAAACCTTAAAACTATTGTACAACCATAAATCATAGAGAGCACTCCAAATTAACATGCAGTGAAGAGTAAATTAATTAGTTTGACTGTGTATATTAGTGCTGAGCTACTGACCTCTGGCTCCGGCAACTGTTTCTTAAGCAATGACCAAGCATCGTCATTGCCTAGTTTTCTGACACGGAGTAGGTCACCGTCGGAGGCTCCCATCCTCTGAACAACATCTTCCATTCTGGAGGTGACCAAGACACGGCTTCCTGGTTGTGTACAACTGGCGTTAGCAGCCGGGACTTGGAGTATGTCTTTCCACGCTCCATCGCTCCATACATCATCCAAGACCAGTAGGAACTTGTTCGCCGACAGGGCCTCGGTGAGGGACCGTTCGAGGATGGACTCGTCCTTCTCCTCGTTGTGCTTCCCCCCAGCATGGGTGATGGCAGACCTTAGCAGCTCCTCCTTGTCGAAGTATTGGGTGATGCTCAGCCATATCTTTGTTTTGAACTCCTCCTGAATGGCCTCATTTGAAAAGATCTTCTTGGCGAGGAGACTCTTGCCCATACCCCCCTGCCCAATAATGGCCACCACCTTAAGGTCTCTGCCATCTTGGGCGATCAGCTTCTGCACAAGCTGCTCTGCATCCTTCTCGATGTTCTCCCCCACGACTTCCGACACATTGAACCCTGACGTCATTTTTTTGCTCTTAATATGAGCCGGATCTGTGAGCTTCCTCCGTTCCTCGTATGAGCCGAGGTTAATGAAGTTGAGCTTGGTGGCATCCTTCCGGATGTTGTCCAGGTCCTCATTGAGCTTCTTGATGCGGTTGCCTGTTTCATGGGCGAACACGGGGTTCCTTAGGCAGAACACCAACGGCTGGAAGCAACCCTGTAGCTTCTTCTTGAAGTGCCCTCCAAAAGAAGTTGGACGGCGTGAGGAGGCACCGTCAACCTCGTCACTCTTCTCTGGTCTCTCCATGGCCTCGAGCTGGCATAGCTCAAGGATGTCGGTTGCCTCGTACATGACGTCCTTGAGCTTTCCCACCCACGTATTGACGTTCTTGTCGGTGATGCGTCTTCTGTCGGCGTCGGTGAGGTAGTCTTGGAGGTGTACAACGTTGTTGTTCAGCTTCTGGATCTCGGCCTCAACGCCCAGCAGCATGCTCAATTCTTCTTCCGCCATGTCGGCGATCATCTTCTTCACATAGGGTGCCAGAGCATCCAGGACAACCGCCATGGCTCCAGCTGCATCCAAGTTAATCATACAAGCTGTTAGCATAGAGATTCGTTGATACAAACATATACTCAGAAGCTAATTAATGGCCTACTTAAGCTTTGATCAGAAGTAAATGGCCGGCCCCTGCTCATAATAGTACATAAACAGCTGGTAGATGTATCATAAGAAGAGGAACAAGTAAGCACTGATTGTCACCTGAGTTTGCAGCAAGGGATGGGAGGGGAATTTCAGCCCTTTCCAAGTGGAGTATTCAGCGGATGGGGGAGATGAGCAGTCCGGGCAGGGACCGTATGTATACTACCAGTGCTGAAAGGTAGTATGATGCACGCAAATGCAATTAATGGCTAAACGTGACTTGATTCCATTTGCATGTGAGGATTGTTTGGATCTACTCTACCCAAAAGGAGTATAATACGTTCGTACTCCCTCCGATGTATAACTAAGTGTACTTCTAACTTTTATGGCAAGTCAAGCTTTTTTAAATTTAACCCATTATTTTTGTTGGCAATGTCTGCGATGAGGCTGGCGACAAGGTTGACATCCTAGAGGAGCATGACCAAAAAACTGGCAATGCTGGGGAGCACCGCCACCGCGTCCTAGAGGAGCGCCTCGGAGCTCCGATTCATGCGCACCATGTAGGGCACTATGGGCACGGTCATCACCGTGTCCAGGCCCTAAATCGTCATCCAGGGTTTCAGTGGCCTCTAGCGCATCGTCGTCATGTGAGAGAAGCTTCCTACATTCTCTAGTCGCCTGGTCCCAATCTATGCTGATTCATGTGTAACTCTGGTAACTGGGCCTGCTCTCTGCGCTATCCTTCGTTGCTTCGTTGAGTTCGCCTGATTCTGGCTCTACGAGCTTGGATTCCTATGTGTAAGACTCATCTTTGTGCGCACAGAATCCTGCAATTGGGCCATGAGAATGGGGCCATACAGACGATGTACGAATACAGCCATAGCAAGTGTATGACGTGCAGGGATCCTATTAACACGGAAATGTATATAACTTTTAAATATTTTCTAAAGCCCAGCATGCCTTTAATTACGAAGAGGTACAGTGAAACCAAAGCAAGGAACAGATCAGAACGTTTACGGAGCTTAAAGATTACTTAAATATCAACTTGACATTTTTTTTTCATTTTTTTGGCTGGGAAAACATCCACTTGACATTAAGTAAATAGGAACTAGCGCCATTGGCCATAGCGTGGCGTGATAATAAAATACTGCTCAACCAGCTATATATGAGCATCATTTGACTTTTGGTGATTTGAGTACATTTTGTTTACTGTCTGCAGTTATATATATGCGTCATTTGTGCAAGTTGCAGTTTTCAAAGTAATGAGTTTATAGGTGATGCTTACACGATTTCCACCCCCGTCTGCTGTTGGAGCAGTTGGTAGGAGATCAAACAAACAGAACCTAATCAGGCTGGAAAAATGTCCAGACATCTGACTAAATAGATAAATAAGATCGCTAATTATACTGTTTCCTGACCAAAACAATTAGAGCAGCAAGTATATGTGTTAATATATCGTCGACACTTCCGAGTGCACTGACTAATTTTCTTTTGGATTTTTTTTTGACACTTCCGAGTGCACTACCAAACTAGCGCAGGAGCCACGAGTGCTTCTGATGACCGGCAGTACCGGCACCACAACGAGAGATCAGTACTGCATTAGATATCTCAATGGGCTTTGGACCAATCATCGCCACCCAAAACTTAGTGTTAACCTTTTGCCACGATCGATCGTCCTCAGATGCACTCAATAATGCTGCAGAATCATCCTCAGATACAGACTCCAAGGGATGATCTACCCCCAGCGAGTCGAGAAGGTCAACTGCTACGTGCATGCGAGGATGGTAGATCGGGACAAAAAAGGTCAACTACGTTTTACATCAGATGATTGGCCGGAGCCTATATTGCTCCTCAGTAAACAGAATTATTTTATACAATTTTAAAAATGCAAACACAGCTGGTTGAGCATCGTTTGACTTTCGTCATTTGAATACAGCTTATGTGCTGTCTCCAAAACGTCATTTTTGCAAGTTGCAGTTTTCAAAGTAATACTACGTACTTGATAGGTGATGGTTACGACACTACAAGAAAGAAACCAGGCACCAACGGCCAGCTTCTACGCTTACTGCTATATGTCGGGCCATCGGCGTAGGCCCGAAGGCGGGAAGCCGAGCAAACCGGCCATCAGTGTAGTGGATTGGCCGTGTTAGCGAGGTGAAGGTATTAAGGCTATGCCGATGGATAAGTCTTCGGCATAGCTATTTTCCCTTTTTGCCACATTAATACTAAAAAAATCATAATTAAATTATTCTAATTTTGAAAAATACATATAATATATTAAAATTTGCATAAAAATAAGATCTATCTAACTAAACACAAATATTACATATTTTTGTAGAATAAAATATAAAAACATTACTTATATTTTCGTGTAACACATTTTCCATTTTCCGAGTGTAAAAAATGGGGCGTTTTGTGAAACAACCACCAAAGGCATAATTCAAAAATCTACCACCCCATTTTAAAAAAATAATAGACCATATTACATGGAACATATCCCAACCGGGGTATCTCAAATCTTTCTGTCCACCCCTGGTGAAAAAGACAAATATCTGCTAAATCAGTAGGAAGTGGTTCCGGTTTGAACTACAGGTAAATGCTCATGATTTAAAAAAAATCATTTTTAGACTGACAATATGATGTTTCTTTAGAGATCCAATGCAAGTTTAGCGAGGCTCATACCCTAGGTAAGAATCTTCATGTACGTCGTTTTGACCATAGTTTGAAATGGGCATAAGAAATTCAAAAACGATCCGAAAAATGTAAAACATTCGCGTGATGTCATATTATGTGACATAGTTGCAAAAAAAAATACCAAACTTTGTATGTTGATTACATCTCAAAAAAACCTTCTGTAAAAAAGGAGCTATGATGTTCGAAATTGTAGGGGTTCGTAGCATGGAAAATAAAAAATTTCTACCGCATGAACACAAAAATCAAGATCTAATCTATGATCAAGCCAAGATCTATCTACTAGATCGGTACAACGAGTCGATAGAGTACTAAACCTTGGAGATCCAAAGAGGTTAACGAGATCGGATTCTCGTGGGTGATGTAGTCTATCAGTTGCCGATCTTAAGATCGCGTAGACGATCCTTCCGGCGCCGCGTTCCGGCAGCGCTCCCGCAGTCAGTCACACGTTCGGTACTCGATAAAGACCTTCCTCTCTCTTGTTCCAGCATGAAGTGGAGGTTGTAGCTCCCTCCTCACGATTCCGGCAGCACGACGACGTGGTGTCAGGAGTAGAGGGGAAATCCCGCAGGGCTTCGTCTAAGCCGGAGCGGGTATGGTGGAGTATAAGAGGGCCTCGACGATATAGGGTTTAGAGGCCTGATGGATGGAGGTATCCGGCGGCTAGGGTTTAGCTAGACGGCGGCTGTTTAGAGGAGATCTAGGGAAGCTGCAACTAGAGAGGGGGCGGCAGCCGACCTAGGGTTTCAAGTGGGGTGCAAGGGGGCGCCCTCCCCTCTATTTATGAGAGGGAGAGGCGGTTTGGGGAGGGGAGTGATGAGGGCGTGAACACTTCGTTGGGAGACCCCAAGAGGAAGGTATGATGAGCACAACAGCAAGTTTTCTCTCAGTAAGAAACCAAGGTTATCGAACCAGTAGGAGGAAGGAAACGACTCAAAGGTGTTGCTAGCAACTTGGAAACCTGCACAACACAAACTCAAGACTTTGCCCCAACGAACAATGAGGTTGTCAATCTCACCGGTTTGCTGAAAACAAAGGATTAACTATATGGTGTGGAAGGTAATAGTGGTTTGCAGAAAGTAAACAGTAACAGTGGAATATGTATCAATGGTAAAGATTGGACCGAGGTCCATAGTTCACTAGAGGTGTTCTCCTTAGGATAAACAAACATGGCATGCTGGGTAAACAAATTACAGCGGGGCAATTGACAGGACTGAGCAAGGCATAACAATGCAATACTAAACATTCATGATTCTATGAGATTCGATTGGGCAATACAACAAGATACATAGACTGCCATCCAACTGCATCTATGACTAGTAATCCACCTTCAGGTTATCATCCGATCCCCCTATGGTATTAAGTTGCAAGCAACGGATAACTGCTTTAAGCAAAGTGTGTAAGGTAAACAATCCACTTGTTCCATGAACAAGAGATCATTGTTTTCTCCCTAGTGGCAACAACACATCTACAACCTTAGAGATTTCTGTCACTTCCCTTAGATTAAATAGAGGCATGAACCCATTATATAGCATAAATAACCCCTCTTGGAGTCACTAGCATCTACTTAGCCAAGATAGCTACTAGAAACGGAGAGCATTCAAGATCACTAAAAGGGTAATTGCCCCTATGTGTGGTTTTGGTGATTAATTACAATCCCTATGGACTAGTGTTTTCACTGAGTTTTATATGAAGGAATATTCCATAGGTCATGCTTGTAGTCCATGTGTTGGATTCAAGTATGGATGCCATGAAGATAAATATATACCTTGAGTATTGGCATCAAAATCATCGAGTTGAAGAGAAGAATATGATATGATCAAGATCTTGAGAGTGTGATCTGAATAGAAGAATTCAAGATATGGCTCTAAGTCGGTGTCATGATAGCCTCATTAGTTGAGCTATGGTTGACTAAGATTTAGAGCATGTAATCAAATGGAGAGTTCCTTATGTACCTCAAGATATTAAGATGGAGTACGAGAAGATACTTGGTTGACCAATACAAAGAGTGAAGAGTGATTTCAAGTTGGTCAACACATGAAGCATAAAGAATGTACCACATGGTCTTATGGTATGGTAAGCCTTGTCAATTATGCATCATGAACTAACCCATTATATATTTGAATTTGCGTTTTCTATATGGGACAGGTATCTTTCCATGGGCATGCTTCAAAAATGAAGATATTTTATAGCCCATGAGAGGATGACATCAAGTGGTGATCGTCATCAAGGTTGAGAAGGGCAAGTTCAAGATAAGCATCTCAAGAAGATCATGTAGGGGTTCGTAGCATGGAAAACAAAAAATCTCTACTGCATGAACACACAATCAAGATCTAATCCATGATCAAGCCAAGATCTATCTACTAGATTGTAGCAACGAGTCGATGGAATACTAACCCTCGAAGATCCAAAGCAGTTAACGAGAGCAGATTCTCGTGGGTGATGTAGTCGTACACTTGTCGATCTCAAGGTCGCGTAGACGATCCTTCCGGCGCTGCGTTCCGGTAGCGCTCCCGCAGTCGGTCACACGTTCGGTACTCGATGAAGACCTTCCTCTCCCTTGTTCCAGCAGGCAGCAGAGGTTGTAGCACTCTCCTCGCGATTCCGGCAGCACGGCGGCGTGGTACCAGAAGTAGAGGGGAGATCTCGCAGGGCTTCGCCTTAAGCCGGAGCGAGTATGGTGGACTATGAGAGAGGCCTTGGCGATCTAGGGTTTAGAGGCACCAAGGAGAGAGAGCTAGGCCGGCGGCTAGGGAAAGAGGAGGGCCCCAACTCGGCGGCTAGGCAAACCCTAGGGGCGGCGGCGACTTGGTGGAGGCCGGCGACTAGGGCTAGGGTTTAGAGTAGAGAGGTGTAGGGAAGAGGGGCACCCGTGCCCCTTCTTTTATAGGTGGGAGGGAGACGGATAGGAGGAGGGAGTCCTCCTCCAACTCCTCCTCCTTGGCCGGCGGGTGGAGGGAGTGGGACTTCCTCCCCAAGTAGGTTTCCTACTCTCCCTCCACCAAGCAAACTTGCCGTTTGACTTTTTCAAATTGGCGTTTGACTTTCAAACCAGGATTTGATTTCTCCCTTTATTTTTCCCAGCCAAGTGACCTAGTACATGATGCAACCATTCCACATTGTCATGACACATTCATGTACCCTTCCCCTCCGGAGTGCCGGACCTTCCGGACCCTTCTAGAATATTCCCGATGAAAACACCGGAATCATTCCCCAACTCCGAAACAGGACTTTCCTTATATGAATCTTATTCTCCGGACCATTCCGGATCTCCTCGTGATATCCCGGATCCCATCCGAGACTCCGAACAACATTCGGTCTCTTACTCATCATTCCATAACTACTCAACAACATCGAATCCTTAAGTGTGTCTCCCTACGGTTCGTGAATTATGTGGACATGATCGAGACAGTTCTCTGAACAATAACCAATAGAGGAATCTAGAAATTCATATGGCCCCCACATATTTCTACGATTACTTTGCGATCGAATGAACCACTTACATACGATACCAATTTCCCTTTGTCTCACGATAGTTTACTTATCCGAGGTTTTGATCGTCGGTATCTCTGCATACCTAGTTCAACCTCGTTACCGATAAGTACTCTTTTCTCGTTCTCGTGATATGTGATCCCTTGTGAGCCAGTCACATGCTTGCAAGCTAATTGGATGACATTCCACCGAGAGGGCCCAGAGTATATCTATCCGTCATATGGATGGACAAATCCCACTCTTGATCCATGTGCCTCAACCCATACTTTCTGAACACTCAATGCCACCTTTATAGCCACCCAGTTACGGTGTGGTGTTTGGTTTCATCAAAGCATCCTTCTGGTGATGGTGATTAACATGATCTCATGGTCGAAGGAATTAGGTTACTATGTATCAGAAAGCTTATAGCAAATGAACTATATTAAATGACTTGATCTTTATGCTATGCTTAACTATAGGAGTATGTCCATCACATCATTCTCCTAATTATATGACCCTGTTGTTAATAACATCTCTATGTTCATGATTAGGAAACCATGATCATATATTAACCAACAAGCTAGTTTAAAAAGAGGCTTTACTAGGGACTCTTTTATGTTTACAAATCACACAAGTATTAATGTTTCCGGTTAATACAATTATAGCATGGTATGTAAACATTTATCATAAGCATGAAGATATGATAATAACCACTTTATTATTGCCTCTTGGGCACATCTCCAACAGTCTCCCACTTGCACTAGAGTCAATAATCTAGTTTCAAACCTTTGTGTATTCAACACCTATGGCTTTCCGGTGTTGCATGTACACGATTGCTAGTGGTCAACTGATCTCTAGATCTGACACTTCCAGGTCCGTGTGTAATTGCATGTCTTTGCGTATCTACGCATCACTCATTCTCTAATGAGATGGCTTTGTATAATTTTGGTCCTTTGGTGAGACCTTTAGTTCTTTGGGGTTAAAACATGTTGATAATATTGTCGTACAATATATCTTCATAGTATTATCCCACTGTGAACTACACCTAGTTTGATAACAAACTACTTGACACAAATGCCCTCTTTAGCTTCTATTATAGCAGTCATATACTTAGCCCTTTTGTTGTAGTATATGTCACAATGTCTTAACTTTGGAACTCATCCAAATCCATTATGGAACTTACTTTCCATTATATTGTGCCACCCTTAGTTTAGATTGAGATAAACTTAATTTGTACTTTGTGACAAAACTAGTATCAATGTAGTACTTTTACAATGAACTAACCATCTATTTGCCACTTCTACAAAATAATATACTCTTAGTTCTTCCAAAAGATCATAAGAATATCCTTACTATCGTCCAATGATCATCTTATAAATCATTCTGGTATATGCTCATAACATTTAGAGCATAGGACATATCTGGATTTGTACATATCACAGTATGATTGATATAAATACTCTTTGTGATTTCATACATCAAGTATCAATCTATACTTGAACCTTTGTTTCACTTACCAAGTGTCAATACACTTGAATATATCATCAATATTGAACTCATTCAATCCTTTCTGTGCGACAAGAACCTTTCTTGTAGTTTCTATATTGAACTCATTTAATACATTATCTATGTACTTTCGGCACAACCATATTAGCGTCTATTGATGCCAAATATTTGGGTTTTGCCTAAGTCTTTCATCGGGATGAAATTCTTAATATGTGTTAATGAAAGATACATCATTTCCAATCAACAATATGTCTTCCACATAATGTATTAGAAACATGTCTTAGCTCTCCCACTTAATTTCTTGAAAATGCAAGCATATTCATTGTCTCCGACGAATTTAAACTCCTTTAATAGTTTCATCATAGTGAAGATTCCAACTCTGCAATGCTTACTTCAACCATTGAAGTTTGCATATGCTTTTAGCATCCTTTGAATTAACAAAACCCTATGGACCATGTTATGCACATGTCCTAGGTAACAATTCTATTATAATAACTTGTTTTGTTTATTCAACTACCACATAACAAAATTATATGTAGTGGTTGCTACATTAATCCGTCTAGACTAAATATCGCTTATGAAAGATCAAATCTTGTCATAGTCAACCTTTGAACATTGTTGTGAACTCTTTCCCAACATGTCGACTATTTCATAGATGTGAAACATCCATGTCTATTTCTTTATAGATCCAAACACAACTGTAAGGTCTTACACCTTTCTCGAGGGTCCTTCAAGTTCAAAACTTGATTTCTCGTGTATGGAACTATCACGGATTTTATGGCTTCAAGCCATTTTACGGAGTCAGGGCCCTTCATCGCTTGTTTGCATGTAGTCCGTTCATTATTCTCAAATAATGATTCAACCCTCAAATCTTGGTATTTGACTATTTACTCGACCTACTTGGTTCAATAGAAACTTTGACCTCCGTAACCACAACCTTTGAGGCACGTGAGCCATGAGCATTGTTGCTGCCTTCGGAACACTTTTCGGCGCTGCGCAACTTTGCACATATAGCTAAGGTTCTTTTAACCTTATCAAAGTTCTATTCTCCTCCCACTTAACTTTTCACGAAAAATTCCTTCTCAAAGAAACTTGACGTTCTAAGCAACAAACACTTTTGTCTCCAGTGTTATGGAGGAATACTTAACAATTATTCGAAATAACATACAAAGACAGGTTCATCCGACTTTGGTTGCAAACATCTTTCTTATGCATAGCATACGAATGTTTAAGAAAGGAAAACCATAACTTTATATGGTGTCATTTCAACGGATTATGATGGAGCTCTTTTCAGTGGAAAAACGGTAGTCTCTAAAGCTTTTAATCTTTTAAAATATAATGGCAGTTTTATGAATTACACCTTTGATCTTACCATGTCAAACAAGGTTTAATTACATATCTCGAACGCTCCATACTCTTACGGTGTTTCGGGAAATGCAAATCCACGGAACGATTCCTTAAATCTTAGGTATTATGCTAAATTTGTAACTCAAATATCTTCCTTTATGATCTTATCATAAACTATTTATATTCTTGTTACAATGATTTTGCACTTCATCTTGAAAATCTTTGAACTTTTCAAATGTTTCATACTTCATCCTTATTAAGTAAATATTCATATATTCACTCAAATTTTCGGAGAAAGCATATGAAGTTTAAATTCATCGCTCTTGACTACACATAATGGACTTCATACAACAATATGTACAAGTTCCAATAAGCTAGTCATTCGTTCCCTTTTGGCCTATGAACGAAGTTTTAATTATCTCTAGGAAAGTTTCACAAGCGTAATTTGATCAAAAATCAAAAAGACTCCAAAATTCCATCCACATGGAGTTTCTCCATGTTTTCTTTCCAATATAATTTAAATGGCGATGTCACTTCCTAAGTGATCTTTCAATCAATTTGTCTTTCGACACTTTTAGCACTAGTTTTATGGATGTGATTTATCCAACGAGATTTGTGAATCATCCATCTTTTATGGATTACGGCAATTATTTGAACAACCCTTTTGTTCTCATAATACCTGATAAAACAAATCTCGAAGGCATGCTTTGATGTTTAACGAGCAAGACAATAACCCTTTATTTGTTCTCGATGAACATCATCACATATTCTTTTGCTAGTTACTTAGGCCATTGTAGTTCATGAATTCTGTTGTTTCGTATGACGATTCATACCAACAAATTCAATATCAAATACTTAAGAACCACATTGTTTAATAAGCAAAGAATATAGCCATAACATGTATATCATCTATATACTTAAGCTGAACAATTCTAGTCTTTTATTTTCTGCCATATATTTATGAGATTCTCTTTCAGTATTTCCTTTTCTGTTTGAAAAAATCTATCAACATCAATAGTGGAGCCATATACATGACACATAGTCCAAAGCATGTATAGTAAAATACCAATGTCTTTGGATTTGCACTTTGAAGTAGATCACCATTATCAAATGTTTGGTGTTCTTTCAAATTCCTTTATTTAGTAATCTCTTGGTGTAGTAAACATTTTACCTACATCAAATATTCACCCTTATCATGGAATTATCCATGATCAAGCTACTTTTAGCTTATAATGGTGAATCGCGAGTATAATGTTGCTCTCCAAAACCTTTTGGAGTATTAGGACAACTAGTGTCTCCAACCTTTTGCAAATTCTCATCAAATATGAGAACATGACTTTTGCCATATTATACTCTGTCATGTTGCAACCAAAACTTCGTTTCAGATATCACAATATCTTCCACACATCATGGTTTCTGAAACAACTCTTTCAGATCCTAGATAACCTTGATATTAAGACAATCCTTTGAATATCAAGAATCATGGAGAAAAACATGATACTCATACACTAACACTTGGAATTATCACTCTTGATTTAATACCAATTATTAAACTTCATGGAGTGACCAGAACTTACTGAAAGTTTGCAATAGGACTTTTAAACTTTAGATTAGCACTTCAAAACAATACGATACCAGTTCGTAAAGTAACTAACCAGAATTCTATAGTTCTATCATCTCAATTATAACTAAGCGCAAGGTGGTAAACGGATGCCAATGACTACAACAACTATGCAAATTCACTTTGATTTAATTTATGATAAATAGTGTTCAACTTTTAATCATATTGCTGTTGAACTCCCACTCAAAACAATATACCTCACATTGTTTTAGTGATCACACGAACCAAATCCACGACATCAAAACCGATCATCACGAGAGTTGATGTAGCTTCAATGGCGAACAATCAACATGTTCATCATATCTACTATATGACTCATGCTTTACCTTTCGGTGATCCGTGTTCCGAGACCATGTTTGTACATGCTAGGCTCGTCAAGATCAAACCTTAGTTTCCGCATGAGCAAATCTGGCTTGCTCATGTTGTATACTCTCGCAGAATCTAACACACCCGATCATCACGTGGTGCTTCGAAACAACGAGTTTTAGCAACGGTGCTTACTAAGGATGAACACTTTAAAACTTGAAATTGTGTGCTTGAGGGATCATCTTATAATGCTACCATCATGAACTAAGCAATACAAGATGCATAAAAGGATTAACATCACATGCAATTTATAATATGTGATATGATATGGCCTTTCTTCTTGTGCTTCCGATCTCCATCTTCAAGCACGAACATGATCTCCATCATTACCGGTGTGGCGTCAAGGTCAATGGTGCCGCTTCATGGTTGTCTTCCACCAGCATCACCTATTACAACTACTTTGAATAATAGACACGCAGGACTTAATGGAAACAACCATATGGCTCCTGCCGGTTGCCAACTTACAATAAGGAACATTGCATACATCATATATAATCACAATCATGGCCATATCACATCACAACACACCCCTGCAAAACAAAGTTAGGCGCCTCTAATTTTCTTTGCATGTTTTACGTGGTTTGGGGCTTTCAATAAGTGTCGTTCTAACTTACGAAAAAGAACCACAACATTGATACTAGTATTGTCAATCACCCGTTGTAAATTGAATCTTAACTATGTTGGGAGAAACAGGCACCCACAAAGCCACTTATGCAATACAAGTTGCATGTCAAGCGTGGAGCAAGTCTCATGAACGATGTCATGTAAGGTTAGCCCGGGCCGCTTCATCCCACCATCCCGCAAGATGCAAAGTACACAAGAAGCAATCGATAACAAAAGCATCAACGCCCACAATGACCATTGTGTTCTACTCGTGCAACAGATCTACATCTACATATAGCATGGAAAACAAAAAATTTCTACCGCATGAACACACAATCAAGATCTAATCTATGATCAAGCCAAGATCTATCTACTATATTGTAGCAACGAGTCGATGGAATACTAACCCTCGAAGATCCAAAGCGGTTAACGAGAGCAGATTCTTGTGGGTGATGTAGTCATACACTTGTCGATCTCAAGATCGCGTAGACGATCCTTCCGGCGCTGCGTTCTGGCAGCGCTCCCGCAGTCGGTCACACGTTCGGTACTCGATGAAGACCTTCCTCTCCCTTGTTCCAGCAGGCAGCGGAGGTTGTAGCACTCTCATCGCGATTCCGGCAGCACGACGGCGTGGTACCGGAAGTAGAGGGGAGATCTCGCAGGGCTTCGCGTTAAGCCAGAGTGAGTATGGTGGACTATGAGAGAGGCCTTGGCGATCTAGGGTTTAGAGGCACCAAGGAGAGAGAGCTAGGCCGGCGGCTAGGGCAAGGGGAGGGCCCCAACTCGGCGGCTAGGCAAACCCTAGGGGCGACGGTGACTTGGTGGAGGCCGGCGGCTAGGGCTAGGGTTTAGAGGAGAGAGGTGTAGGGAAGAGGGGCACCCCTGCCCCTTCTTTTATAGGTGGGAGGGAGGCGGCTAGGAGTAGGGAGTCCTCCTCCAACTCCTCCTTGGCCGGCGGGTGGAGGTAGTGGGACTTCCTCCCCAAGTAGGTTTCCTACTCTCCCTCCACCAAGCAAACTTGCCGTTTGACTTTTTCAAATTGGCGTTTGACTTTCAAACTAGGATTTGATTTCTCCCTTTATTTTGCCCAGCCAAGTGACCTAGTACATGATGAAACCATTCCACATTGTCATGACACATTCATGTACCCTTCCCCTCCGGAGTCCGGACCTTCTGGACCCTTGTAGAATATTCCCGATGAAAACACCGGAATCATTCCCCAACTCCGAAACAGGACTTTCCTTATATGAATCTTATTCTCTGGACCATTCCGGATCTCCTCGTGATATCCCGGATCCCATCCGAGACTCTGAACAACATTCGGTCTCTTACTCATCATTCCATAACTACTCAACAACATCGAATCCTTAAGTGTGTCTCCCTACGGTTCGTGAATTATGCGGACATGATCGAGACACTTCTCTGAACAATAACCAATAGAGGAATATGGAAATTCATATGGCTCCCACATATTTCTACGATTAATTTGCGATCGAATGAACCACTAACATACGATACCAATTTCCCTTTGTCTCATGATAGTTTACTTATCCGAGGTTTTGATCATCGGTATCTCTGCATACCTAGTTGAACCTCATTACCGATAAGTACTCTTTTCTCGTTCCCGTGATATGTGATCCCTTGTGAGCTAGTCACATGCTTGCAAGCTAATTGGATAACATTCCACCGAGAGGGCCTAGAGTATATCTATCCGTCATATGGATGGACAAATCCCACTCTTGATCCATGTGTCTCAACCCATACTTTCCGAACACTCAATGCCACCTTTATAGCCACCCAGTTACGGTGTGGTGTTTGATGTCATCAAAGCATCCTTCTGGTGATGGTGATTAACATGATCTCATGGTCGAAGGAATTAGGGTACTATGTATCAGAAAGCTTATAGCAAATGAACTATATTAAATTACTTGATCTTTATGCTATGCTTAACTATAGGATTATGTCCATCACATCATTCTCCTAATGATATGACCCTGTTGTTAATAACATCTCTATGTTCATGATCAGGAAACCATGATCATATATTAACCAACAAGCTATTTTAACAAGAGGCTTTACTAGGGACTCTTTTATGTTTACAAATCACACAAGTATTAATGTTTCCGGTTAATACAATTATAGCATGGTATGCAAACATTTATCATAAGCATGAAGATATGATAATAACCACTTTATTATTGCCTCTTGGGCATATCTCCAACAGATCATTTGCTTGAAGCTTGCCGTCCATATTGGTGATAATGGACTTGTGAAGACATGTATTAATGAAGCTATCCCATAGTGGTGTATGGGGAGCAAATTAGGAGTCTTCGCGAAGCAACAATGATCAAGTGTTGCATTCCGTCTTGGGTGGAGCTTGAAGCATTGTCATCAAGATCAAGCGGGATGCGCAAGGAAAAGGTATGGCCTTGCTAGGTTTTCCTTTAACAGTCTCAAGGTGGTTTTTGGGAGACCGGGTTATAGGATAGATAGCCGCACTATCAAGAGGGGATTTCGGTTGTGTAACTTGACCACATCGTCATAGGTAGCTCAATACTTTGCATACTTTGCATCTTCCTATTTTGTTGCTTCTTGTTGTTTCTCCATGTGAGGTTCTTGAGCTTGTTGCTAGCTCTTCAATAAGCCCAAGTTCATCGAAAACAGAATTCGTATGCATCTTCTATGGTGTTTCCGAGTTTGAAGGTTTTATCGGTTCTTATTTAGAGACGCTTCTTACCTTTATTCATTTGGTTCTATCCTACTTTGTTGGGATATGATGTTTCTATGCACAATCTTGTAGAGCTTTATGTCCTCGTCAAAACAATCCCAAGAGCATCGAAATCGGAGTCCGGATGCAAAAGTTATTGCGTTTTTTGTGAAGCCCGTTTCATCTCGGTTGTGGATTCGGTTCAACCGGCTCCCAGACCGGGTGGTCCGGTGCCAGGACCGGAAAACCAGATCTTAAACCGGGATTGTTGGTTTTGCTATACCGAGTCTATCCGAGACTATATACTGACCCTAATCCCGGTTGAAATCTGGTTTTCTCGTCCAGGAACTGAACCATCCGGTCCTGGAGCCGGTCCAACCGAACTTTCAACCGGATTCGCACAGTTTTCTCCTAACGGCCATATTTGCCTTCCACTATAAAAGGGGGTTCTTCCACCAACGTTTCAGATTGTACTGGACCACGAAATTGACCTCCATTGTTGAACCTATTGAGCTTGCTTCATCCCCCTTCCCTCCTACGATTCTTGCATCTTTTTGAGGGCTTTGGAAGAGGAGATCTAGATCTACAATCCCCACCAACCAATTCCTCCTCTAAGTGAGGGGAACCCATTGGATCTAGATCTTGGAGTCATTTGTTGACTTCCACCATTGTTCTTCCTCTCTAATTCCTCCCTAGCACTTGTTGCTTTGGTGGGATTTGAGAGTGAAAGATTTGAGCACCCTTGGTTGTCTTGCTTTGCATTTTTGCATAAGTGTTGAGCTCTCCATTATGATTTGTTCGAGTGAGTGACCGTGTGCTTGTTACTCTTGGAGGGTGACCTCCTAGTTGGCTTGGCGGTTGGTGCCGCGGTGTCCTCTTCGTAGAAGATTGTGAAGAGACCCGGGCTTCTCCTTCGTGGAGCTTATGAAGTGGTTTTGGAGCTTGCCATCTCCGGAGTGGAGGAAAAGCTAGCCATAAGGAAAGGGCCTATTCCTTCGTGGGATAGACTCGGAGAAGAAGGTGAGCCTTCGTGGCGTTGAGAAATCCTTCGTGGAATCCCACACCTCTCCAATGTGACGTACCTTACTTGTAAGGGAACACGGGAATACATCTTCGTATCCATGTGCCTCGGTTATCTCTATACCCGAGCTTACTTTCCTTGTGATAGCCATCGAGCTTGAAGTACTTATATCTTGCTTATCACCTGTGGTATATTTATCTTGTGCTATCTTGCTTAGCTTAACTTGTTGTTGGTGCACTTAGTTGAGCCTAGTGTAGTTAGGTTTTGTGCTTGTAAAATAAACGTTAGTTTAATTCCGCATTCTATCAAGCCAAAACCGTAATAGTTTTGAAATTGCCTATTCACCCCCCTCTAGGCTACATATCTATCCTTTCAATTGGTATCAGAGCAAGGTCTCTCCTTGTTTAGGCTTCACCGCCTAGAGTGTAAAGATGTCGGCTAGTAGTATAGTGCACAATGACACAATTATCTTTGATGGCGCAAATTATGCTTTGTGGAGAAATTGCTTGCTTTGTAATCTTCGGACCTTTTGTCCAAATATTGAGCGATTTCTAGATGTAGGTTTTTCTCCTCCTATGGATCCTCAAAATCTATCTTTAGAGGATGAGAAAAATTTACATCTCGAAGCTCAAGTATCTAATGAGTCCTTGAGCCCCATAGTTAATTCGTTCTTAATGATTGCAAAGCGCAAGTCATCTCATGATATGGGGACCAAGCTTAAAGAAATATTTGGTGGGTCCATTTCTCAAAGGGTCGGTGGTATCTCCAAGGAGCTCTCTTCTCCCTCACATCATGAAGAGCTCCAAGTTGCTTCCACCTCCGGCCGCGATGATATTTCAGTTCTTCCCACTTCACTTACATGTGACAATTCACAAGGTAATGACATGGCGAGTGAAAAAATCATATGTGATGATGGTAGTGTTTCGCTTTAGACCAACAATTCTCGTTCTATAAATGATAATGGTGTAGAGAGTTTGGACTAAAGCACTTCTTGCAACAATGATGCTATATACCCTTGTGTTGCTAGTCCTTGCATATCTTCTAGAAATTATTTGAGTACTAGTGTAGATGATATGCTTGATTTGCCTTATTCCCATGAAAAAAATGCTTACATTTCCTCTAGTTGTTTATCTAACAATGTAGAGGAAATAAAACATTCCATGGAACAAGAAATGATCATGAATGAAGATTCAAGAATATCCTCATCTTCATCCTCCCGTGCTCACATGTGCCTTATGGCAAGAGGATCAAAGGTATCTCCTACTTTGGATCCCAATATGTCGTCTAAAGATAATATCAATGATAATGATGATAGTGATGATGACATTGATGAGGATACTAGTGCTCTCTTTCTTGGGTTAACTTTTTTGTGTACCTCTCTTCGTGGTAATAATAAGGCCGTTACTTGTCTCAAACACGTTATGGACACCATAACTAAACAAATGGGAATCATAGAGGAGTTGGATTTCCAACTTGATGATGAGAGTCGGAGATTCGATCTCCTTAAGCAAGAGCTTGCCGAGGAGAAGAACACTAATAGTCTCCTCACACAAAAAATTGAATCTTATGAGCTTGAAAAGGAAAATTCCATTAATGATGCTTGTGCTACTAACTCTACTTCTTGTGAAGCATCTACCCTAAAGGAGAATGTTGAGCTAAGGGCTCAACTTGAGTTGCTAACTAGCAAGTATAGGAAATTGGAAAAAAGTCATGAAAAGCTCTCGGGCTCTCATAATGATCTTCTAATCTCCCATGATGGGATAAAGTTAGCTTGTGAGGCAAGTATTACTAAGATAACATGTAGAGGTCCCAACCTTTAATAAGGTAGAGATCCCTGTGTTTACAATGCTAGTCCCTGGATCAATAGCTAGCATCCACAATTAAGATGTAATATCAAGAAACAAGGGTCATAATATAACTTTATAACCAGGAATAACATAATTTTATTACATCTTACGTAGCTCATTTGGCTATTACAATACATTGCAGCAGAAAATCTATAAGCATGGGGTCCTTCATCTTTAAAGTGCCACAGGCAAACATGTTGGTTGTAGACTTGTAATCCTAATCAATCAACTTCACTAATATCAAACAAACCTGCAACATAACAAGTTACAGCCACAAGGGTCAATACATTTGAATTGTATTGGCAAGTTTTACTACTATGTTGAATATAAGTGGATCCTATCATTACATGCATATTTGGCTAAGTAGGGTTTTAGGCTCATTTGCAGAAAGCAATAATTTATCCTATCTTTTCAAAATGGTTTTGATCTTTTGTCCAATCTTTTTGAACTCCTTGGTAAATCCCCAAGTGTCTTTGTCAAAATCTCTTGAGCTCCTTGGTACACCCCAAGTACTTCAAGTTTTTATCAAAATCTCTTGAGCTCCTTGGTAAATCCCCAAGTGCTTCAAGTTTTTATCAAAATCTCTTGAGCTCCTTGGTACCCCCAAGTGCTTCAAGTCTTTTGTTGTCTCTTTAAAGTTTTTCTTTTATAAATTGGAATGTCGAGATTTCCCATAGCTTCAAGCTTTAGTTGCTCAGTATTGTCCATAACCGGGGACACGGCTAAGTACTTAAATTTTTTATCTTCTGCAGAAGTTGTACACTTTACCCACATGACACAATCTCATCTTGTTGCCACCAGTGGCCGCTGGATAAGTACTCACCAAGATGGAGTACTGGCAGATTGAGAATGTGACGAAGTCTTTCCAGAGGGTCCTCCCATACATCATTGCTAGCTTGTCTTCAGGCACCAATGTAGGGTTCCTAGTTCCGTAATTTCCAGTAAACCTGAGGACAATGCATGGGTCTTCCCAATGTAGTTGACTAAGCCAGAGCCATATTAGCATGTGGCTGTACACGAAAGCCACAGTTGGAGAAACATGTTCAATCTCTAAGTCCCTGGGTGGTTTTCTTTTGGTGCACAACACAAAGAGATTGCCATAGACATGGTTCCTTTTGTTGCCACCTTATCCAAAACTCAAAGTATCCTTATCCACCCAGGTGGTTCATTGAGTACTTGTTTTATTATATAAAACATAAGTCTTTTCTCAACTTCATAAAATCTCAACATGTATCTCTTCTCAAAATATATAGCATGGCTAAGAATTTTACAACTACATTGTTTTCACTAAGGAATATATAAGGTATCCTATTAGGATTTAGCATAGCATAAGTATAGAAATTCTTTTCATGCATGTTTCAAAATCCACTAAGTATAATGAAAATAGTAGGACTTTAGATGAGAGTGTCACTTGCCTTTTTGGTAGGGAATGTTGGTTCACTTCTTGATCTTGCTTGTTTCACACTTTTCTAACTTCACTACAAATCAATCAAGCAAACACAAAATCAACTAGCATTCCAACCAATATTCAAACAATCAAACACACATAAAATAGTAGGATCTAGGTCATGCATGCAAGCATGCAAAAGATAGTTTTATTTGCCAAGGTGGTCTCTACTAGGCTCTACACATTGTAAAGTCCAAAGTGGTCATTTCCCAAAGTGGCAAAGTCATTTGCAAAAGGGTTTTATCTATAAGTCATTTTTAAAATCCAATCATTATTTCATGTGGTGGAAAATGTTTTTATCAAAGAAAAAACTTTATGTTGTTGACCAAATAAGTTGTTAATCTCAAAACTTGGTGTTTAGGGTTAGTAGGTTTGATTCAAATCATTTTCCCAAAGTTTTTACTCCAAAATCATTTCCATAACAAAATCAATATTTTTATTTGACTAGAAATAGGCTAATTCAAGTTTTTATTCCTAATCTTCACAAAATCCATTTTTAAAACAATGGGTTGGTTCCTAGGGTCAGTAGGTTCACAACAAACCAATTTGCAAAAGATTTCATTCTCAAAATCATTTTGGAATAATTTTTCTAACCTAAACAATCATACAAATGTTTCTGCAAAAACAAACATTTTACCAGGAGCTTTTTACTAAACAAATTGCATGGTTGGCTAGGGCTTGTTCCACTGATTCCATTGATATAAAGTTTGCAAATTTTGGACATGTGGATCAAAAGTTACAAGGTTTTCAAATCTGCATCTAAATCAGATTCAAACTTTGTTTTAAACAGAACTGGTGCCACGCGGCGCAATACTATTGGGCGGTACCGGTTCGCACGGATCGACCTATGTGGGGAGTTGGATCTAATCAGATCGCACGGTTCACATCGCGTACCCCTTCACCGTTAATTGGTTCTATCGTGTCACTACGATAAAATCGAACGGCTCTTATCAACTTGCCAGGAACTGGCGGCGCTAGCGCGGCGGCAGACGGCAGCGATGCTCAGACGGTGGCGGTACTGGCGATGCAGGAAGCAAAGAGAGAGGGGGAAGTGCTCACCGTGCTCAGGGGATCCTGGCGATGCTCAACGTGGTCGCGAGGAGGCGAGGGGCGCTCAGGATCCGTCGGGATTCCTTGCCGGAGTCAAGGACGGCGTCGGTCTCGCTCAGGCGTCATCGGGGATGAGGCTACCGATCGTGCTGAGGCAAAACGATGGTGTGGTTAGATGCGTACGAGTATGGGGAATGTGAGAGTATCACTGAAAGGCTCGGGGCGGTCTGGGCTTACCAGGGAAGTTCGCCGGAGTAAGAAGCAGACGCGGCGGCACTCAGAGGTTGTCGAAGCCGATGTTCTGGGGCGCCCCCGAGTGAATGGACAACACATGGAGAAGCGCCAGGGGCTGGGGTCACGGTCATGTGCTCATGGAGGCAAGGGGCGACAAGGTTCGGCCGGAATCGCTCGGTGAGACTCGCCGGAGCAGCGGTGGTGCAAATTCGATTCAGGGCAGCCTGGTGGCTCTGGTCGAGTGGGTTCTGAGGGGAAAGGAAGAGGAGTTGCTGGTGATTAAGAGTGCGTGGTCGCAGGGTGAATTAAAGCCGCTATCAACACGAATTGATCGCCGGCGTTACTGGCTGCAACTGCAGGGAGTAATCGGCGCGGGTTGAAGACGATGAACAGGAGGGGTGGGGTCGGTTGGTCAGCGAGAGAGAGGAAGAGGGAGAGGGTCCACCAGCCAGTCGCTCTGCGGGTGCGGGTTAAGGTGGAAAACGCTTCGCGCGTGGGGGAATAGCTGGGCTGGTACTGGGCTTCTGGGCCAGGTTTAGTTGGGTCGAGTCTGACTCTATTTTTTTCTTTCAAATGCTTTTTATTTTTCTATCTCTATTTTCTGTTTTGCTATTCAAACAACAATTCAAACATTCAAATCAATTCAAAACTCCTCCAAACTTTGTGTTGAGTTTTGGTTCTGTTTAACAGCAATATTCCAAGTCCCAAAATAATATAATATTTTTCTTTTTAGGGTCCATTAATAATTAAATAAAAGGGATCTTAGTTATTAAATCAAATAGGATTTGATTTATTTAAAACTCCATTTGAAATCTAAATAATAAAAAAAACCAATCAGTAGGTTTTATTTGAAAATATAGAATACTTGGAAAACTTGTTTAAAATAAATAAATAAGTTTTGATGTTTAATTAAAATAGTAAAAGCTTTATTTTTTATAAACTTTGGATATTAAATCCTTATTTTTTTTAAATAAACCTTTACTATTTTTATCAAATATGAATATTTTATTTCAAAAGTTTGGCCAAGGTTTAATTTGGCTTATAAAATAATCCTTATTTATAATTTCATCCTTTGCTTTTGAAAACCAAATCTTTTTATTAAAGGATCCAAAAATAGTAATTCCAAATATTTTTATTTTCCTTTATTAAATGTTTATCTTTTTAAATCCCTTTAGGATTTATCTTGATCAAAATAGGTTTGAAGGTTCCCATTTGAATTCAAAAGTTTCTTCTCACCCTGAAAATCAACAAAGTTTTATTTTATTCATTTATTTTTCACATTACAAGATTTGGAAAATCTTGGGATGTGAGAGCCTACCTCCCTTAAAATAAATCTCGTCCCGAGATTTGGGAAGGCTAGGGTTACAAGTAGGATCAAAAGCATCTAGGGTACTACCACCCTTAAAAAATTTCAAACTAAATTACATATTGGCTTGCTTGGGATCTTGGGGAAACTTCTCTGGGCAAACATTTGCATAGTGTCCTTTGTTTCCACACTTGGCACATGTGACAAGGCTGAGATCCTTCATAGGCTTGTTTATCTTGTTCTTCACCTTTTCTGGACAATTGCTTGCATAATGTCCTGGGTTTTTGCAATTGAAACATATGATAAGTTTGAGTTCTTCACGTGTCTCTTGTGGACAAGTTGTTGCATAATGGCCTAGCTCTTTGCAGTTGTTGCACCATACTTGGCCAATCTCTTTATACTTCTGTTTCTCTGGACATTCACTAGAATAGTGTCCCATTTCTTTACAATGATGACATTGTACATGGCTTTTGTCCTTCTTTTTCTTTTTGGGCTTCTCCAAAGCTAGGAGTGCATCTAGTTCATGTTGTTCATATGTTATCTGGTAGGTAGGAATGTCTACTTGTTTCTTGGACCTTCTATTGCTCTTTGGATAATTAATATGCCTCTTCTTTGGTCCTTTGAATTGGGTTGTATTGCATGGAGGTATAAGTGGAGCTTTTCCTTTGTCCTCATTCTTCTTGGTGGACTTGGATCCTTCTTGATAGTTTGCAATCATTTGTTGCACTCCACCTTGTTTCCTTTGTTCAACAATGGAATAGATGGGGCATTGGATAGGGACATGATTGTTTCCTTCACATAGGTAACAAGTAGCTTGAGAGGTGGGACATTGGCCAATGGGATGTTTCTCTTCACAGTTAGGGCATTGATCTCCATGCTCCTTGGAAGTGTGATCCTTGTCTCCACAAATATTGCAAGCTTTGGCTCCTTTTAGAATAACATCCTTGTCATCCTTGAAGTTGCTTTCCATGTTGAGCATTTGATCTGTCACCTTATGCAACATTTGGGCTTGGTTTTCCAAAAATCCTTGCAGGGTTGGATCTTCCCCACTGGTGTTGGCTATGAATTGAGCCGTCATTTGGTTCAACTGGTTTTGGGTTGATATGAGTTCTCTCATGTTGTCCTCTTGGTTGGTGTTGGTGTCATCAGCCTTGATGTTGGAGTTTCTTGGAGTAGTCATCTGTTTGGGTTAGATGGAGATTAGAATAGGCAAAATATTTCTAAGGAATAAATTCTAATCACACACATCACAATTCACACAAGCAATGTGCAAGCATTCACAAACAACTTTTCACTCAAACAACAAAGTTCAAGCACATTTTTAGGCAACAAAATATTTTTGTTACACCACATAAGTTGGTGTGTTTGACTTAAACAAAATATGGTGGTCCATCTATATGGTTCACTTGTGATCTTTCCATCCTTCTTGGTTTATTCCTTCTTGCATGAGATCATGGTTTCCTTGAGAAAAACTCTTGGTTATAAACTTCAAAGGTGATGTGGGCTCCTTCTAACTTGTGTTTCCTTAGTGTCCAAATCTTGAGCAAGATTTCCTTGTCGCACTTGTCCTTAGTGACATCCAAGATTGAAGTCCTTGGTGAATATGCTGAAGATGTTGAAGTCATTAGAGTTGAAGAAGTTGAAGTCATTAGAGTTGAAGATGTTGAAGTCATTAGAGTTGAAGAAGTCCTTAGCACATGGTGAAGTCTTTGGCCATGGGGTAGGTTTTTCCATCAAGCTTGAAATAGAAGAGATGTAGAGTCAAAAACCAAAATGGTTGAGGAAAGAGTTTACAAGATTGTTTGTAAATAAGTTTTGGAACAAATATAACTCCTACTTTTCTAAGGGTTTTTGTCCAATCCTAGGTTTACAAATCCTACAGGCAACACAATGCTCTGATACCATCTGTAGAGGTCCCAACCTTTAATAAGGTAGAGATCCCTGTGTTTACAATGCTAGTCCCTGGATCAATAGCTAGCATCCACAGTTAAGATGTAATATCAAGAAACAAGGGTCATAATATAACTTTATAACCAGGAATAACATAATTTTATTACATCTTACATAGCTCATTTGGCTATTACAATACATTGCAGCAGAAAATCTATAAGCATGGGGTCCTTCATCTTCAAAGTGCCACAGGCAAACATGTTGGTTGTAGACTTGTAATCCTAATCAATCAACTTCACTAATATCAAACAAACCTGCAACATAACAAGTTACAGCCACAAGGGTCAATACATTTGAATTGTATTGGCAAGTTTTACTACTATGTTGAATATAAGTGGATCCTATCATTACATGCATATTTGGCTAAGTAGGGTTTTAGGCTCATTTGCAGAAAGCAATAATTTATCCTATCTTTTCAAAATGGTTTTGATCTTTTGTCAAATCTTTCTGAACTCCTTGGTAAATCCCCAAGTGTCTTTGTCAAAATCTCTTGAGCTCCTTGGTACACCCCAAGTACTTCAAGTTTTTATCAAAATCTCTTGAGCTCCTTGGTAAATCCCCAAGTGCTTCAAGTTTTTATCAAAATCTCTTGAGCTCCTTGGTACCCCCAAGTGCTTCAAGTCTTTTGTTGTCTCTTTAAAGTTTTTATTTTCTAAATTGGAATGTCGAGATTTCCCATAGCTTCAAGCTTTAGTTGCTCAGTATTGTCCATAACCGGGGACACGGCTAAGTACTTAGAATTTTTATCTTCTGCAGAAGTTGTACACTTTACCCACATGACACAATCTCATCTTGTTGCCACCAGTGGCCGCTGGATAAGTACTCACCAAGATGGAGTACTGGCAGATTGAGAATGTGACGAAGTCTTTCCAGAGGGTCCTCCCATACATCATTGCTAGCTTGTCTTCATGCACCAATGTAGGGTTCCTAGTTCCCTCATTTCTAGTAAACATGAGGACAATGCATGGGTCTTCCCAATGTAGTTGACTAAGCCAGAGCCATAATAGCATGTGGCTGTACACGAAAGCCACAGTTGGAGAAACATGTTCAATCTCTAAGTCCCTGGGTGGTTTTCTTTTGGTGCACAACACAAAGATATTGCCATAGACATGGTTCCTTTTGTTGCCACCTTATCCAAAACTCAAAGTATCCTTGTCCACCCAGGTGGTTCATTGAGTACTTGTTTTATTATATAAAACATAAGTCTTTTCTCAACTTCATAAAATCTCAACATGTATCTCTTCTCAAAATATATAGCATGGCTAAGAATTTTACAACTATATTGTTTTCACTAAGGAATATATAAGGTATCCTATTAGGATTTAGCATAGCATAAGTATAGAAATTCTTTTCATGCATGTTTCAAAATCCACTAAGTATAATGAAAATAGTAGGACTTTAGATGATAGTGTCACTTGCCTTTTTGGTAGGGAATGTTGGTTCACTTCTTGATCTTGCTAGTTTCACACTTTTCTAACTTCACTACAAATCAATCAAGCAAACACAAAATCAACTAGCATTCCAACCAATATTCAAACAATCAAACACACATAAAATAATAGGATCTAGGTCATGCATGCAAGCATGCAAAAGATAGTTTTATTTTCCAAGGTGGTCTCTACTAGGCTCTACACATTGTAAAGTCCAAAGTGGTCATTTCCCAAAGTGGCAAAGTCATTTGCAAAAGGGTTTTATCTATAAGTCATTTTTAAAATCCAATCATTATTTCATGTGGTGGAAAATGTTTTTATCAAAGCAAAAACTTTATGTTGTTCACCAAATAAGTTGTTAATCTCAAAACTTGGTGTTTAGGGTCAGTATGTTTGATTCAAATCATTTTCCCAAAGTTTTTACTCCAAAATCATTTCCATACCAAAATCAATATTTTTATTTGACTAGAAATAGGCTAATTCAAGTTTTTATTCCTAACCTTCACAAAATCCATTTTTAAAACCATGGGTTGGTTCCTAGGGTCAGTAGGTTCACAACAAACCAATTTGCAAAAGATTTCATTCTCAAAATCATTTTGGAATAATTTTTCTAACCTAAACAATCATACAAATGTTTCTGCAAAAACAAACATTTTACCAGGATCGTTTTACTAAAAAAATGCATGGTTGGCTAGGGCTTGTTCCACTGATTCCATTGATATAAAGTTTGCAAATTTTGGACGTGTGGATCAAAAGTTACAAGGTTTTCAAATCTGCATCTAAATCAGATTCAAACTTTGTTTTAAACAGAACTGGTGCCACGCGGCGCAATACTATTGGCGGTACCGGTTCGCACGGATCGACCTATGTGGGGCGTTGGATCTAATCAGATCGCACGGTTCACATCGCGTACCCCTTCGGCGTTAAGTGGTTCTATCGTGTCACTACGATCTAAATCGAACGGCTCTGGTCAACTTGCCAGGAACTGGCGGCGCTAGCGCGGCGGCAGACGGCGGCGATACTCAGACGGTGGCGGTACTGGCGATGCAGGAAGCAAAGAGAGAGGGGGAAGTGCTCACCGTGCTCAAGGGATCGTGGCGATGCTCAACGTGGTCGCGAGGAGGCGAGGGGCGCTCAGGATCCGTTGGGATTCCTCGCCGGAGTCAAGGACGGCGTCGGTCTCGCTCAGGCGTCGTCGGGGATGAGGATACCGATCGTGCTGAGGCAAAACGATGGTGTGGTTAGACGCGTACGAGTATGGGGAATGTGAGAGTATCACTGAGAGGGCTCAGGGCGGTCTGGGCTTACCAGGGAAGTTCGCCGGAGTAAGAAGCAGACGCGGCGGCGCTCATAGGTTGTCGAAGCCGACGTTCTGGGGCGCCCGCGAGTGAACGGACAGCACAGGGAGAAGCGCCAGGGGCTAGGGTCACGATCGTGTGCTCAGGGAGGCAAGGGGCGACAGGGTTCGGCCGGAATCACTCGGTGAGACTCGCCGGAGCAGCGGTGGTGCAAATTCGATTCAGGGCAGCCTGGTGGCTCTGGTCGAGTGGGTTCTGAGGGGAAAGGAAGAGGAGTTGCTGGTGATTAAGAGTGCGTGGTCGCAGGGAGTATTAAAGCCGCTATCAACGCGAATTGATCGCCGGCGTTACTGGCTACAACGGCAGGGAGTAATCGGTGCGGGTTGAAGACGATGAACAGGAGGGGTGGGGTCGGTTGGTCAGCGAGAGAGAGGAAGAGGGAGAGGGTCCACCAGTCAGTCGCTCTGGGAGTGCGGGTTCAGGTGGAAAACGCTTCGCGCGTGGGGGAATAGCTGGGCTGGTACTGGGCTTCTGGGCTAGGTTTAGTTGGGTCAAGTCCGACTCTATTTTTTTCTTTCAAATGCTTTTTCTTTTTCTATCTCTATTTTCTGTTTTGCTATTCAAACAACAATTCAAACATTCAAATCAATTCAAAACTCCTCCAAACATTGTGTTGAGTTTTGGTTCTGTTTAACAACAATATTCCAAGTCCCAATATAATATAATATTTTTATTTTTAGGGTCCATTAATAATTAAATAAAATGGATCTTAGTTATTAAATCAAATAGGATTTGATTTATTTAAAACTCCATTTGAAATCTAAATAATAAAAAAAACCAATCAGTAGGTTTTATTTGAAAATATAGAATACTTGGAAAACTTGTTTAAAATAAATAAATAAGTTTTGATGTTTAATTAAAATAGTAAAAGCTTTATTTTTTATAAACTTTGGATATTAAATCCTTATTATTTTATTTAAATAAACCTTTACTATTTTTATCAAATAGGAATATTTTATTTCAAAAGTTTGGCCAAGGTTTTATTTGGCTTATAAAATAATCCTTATTTATAATTTCATCCTTTGCTTTTGAAAACCAAATCTTTTTATTAAAGGATCCAAAAATAGTAATTCCAAATATTTTTATTTTCCTTTATTAAATGTTTATCTTTTTAAATCCCTTTAGAATTTATCTTGATAAAAATAGGTTTGAAGGTTCCCATTTGAATTCAAAAAGTTTCTTCTCACCCTGAAAATCAACAAAGTTTTATTTTATTCATTTATTTTTCACATTACAAGATTTGGAAAATCTTGGGATGTGACATAACATCTTATGAGCCTCTTTTGGACATTAGCACAACTTCTACTCAATATGCTATTTTGCCATGTGCTAGTCCTAGTAATCCATCTAGCCATACTATTGATAAACCTTGTGTTGGATTAATTGCTTTGGCTTGTTGCTCTAACAATGAAGCTTCTACTTCCTCTAGTACTTGTATTTCTACTAACCATATAGAGGAAATAAAAGAGCTCAAGGCCCAAGTCACTTCCTTCAGGAATGACTTGGAAAAGAGTCATGAAGGGAAATCCACACTCGATAATATCTTAAGTGTGCAAAAATCCCCTAATGATAAAAGTGGACTTGGATTCAACTCCAATAAAAAGAACAAGTCCAAGAGCAACAAGAAGAAGGGCCAAGACCAAGTCAAGAATCTGGCCAAGATTATTTGCTTCAAGTGCAAGGTTGAAGGACATCATGTAAGATCTTGTCCATTGAAGAAAAAGCACTTGAGTGAGAAGCAACAAGGGAAGCGACCACAAGTTCAAGGTCAAGCCCAAGTTGAAGATAGGCCACATCCAAAGAAGAATCAAGATAATGCTCCCCAAGCCAAGAAATCAATGAAGAAGAGAAAGGGGAGCACTTGTTGCTACATATGTCATGTGAAGGGGCACTTTACTTCTTCATGTTCAAATGGTACCTTATCTAACCCTATCATGATTGATGATGATTATTCTATTAGGAAGATAAGGATGGTAATGTGTTTGCCAAGTTTGTTGGAACTCAAAGTGGTGTCAAGAAAAGAACCATTTGGGTTGCCAAGACTATTGTGACTAACCTCTTAGGACCCAAATTGCTTGGGGACCAACTAGCTCAAACTTGATCAATAGGTGTTTATGGAGGGCATTGGAGACTTGGATAACTCATGAAGAATTAAGGGATCTTCATATGTTATATTTTATCAAGCCAGGTCCTAAGGATTATTATTTCCCTATCTTACCCAATGTGCCTCTTCGCGGTAACTTGTACTTAACTCATTTATATTGTAAGTTACTTGCCCCTTTACATGTTTTGGTTTTGTACCAAGTATGTTTTTGTATTTGGTGTGCCTCATGCTTGATTATTTTGTGTATTCAAGTATGTCTAGGTGTTTGGCACATCATTTACTCGTATCTTTTATTTTGAGCCTCTAATGTGTCTTGATAGGACACATGCAAGCACCTATACCAACCTCTCACCACACTCACACACATATGCTAGGGACACATGCAAGTTCTCGTCTGATTCCGATGTTCTCGTGGTCTTTCTCCGGCGAAACCCTGATCTCTCTACACACTCGGATCGTCTACCCCCCTAGACGTTCCTCTGACAGGGGTAGCCCGGCGTAGCTCTCTCTTGTTTTGTGTTTGTTTAGGTCATAGGGTGATGTAAAACCATGTTGGTTCACAAGTTGGGGCACTATCCTACCCGGTTTCACCTAAACGGGGAGATTCCCCCTTATACGGGTACAGAACCTTCGCCTCTAGGTTAGAGCGCATGCATGCGAGGGGGGACACATGCAAGCACCTATACCAACCTCTCACCACACTCACACACATATGCTAGGGACACATGCAAGTTCTCGTCTGATTCCGATGTTCTCGTGGTCTTCCTCCGGCGAAACCCTGATCTCTGTGCACACTCGGATCGTCTACCCCCCTAGACGTTCCTCTGACAGGGGTAGCCCGGCGTAGCTCTCTCTTGTTTTGTGTTTGTTTAGGTCATAGGGTGATGTAAAACCATGTTGGTTCACAAGTTGGGGAACTATCCTACCCGGTTTCACCTAAACGGGGAGATTCCCCCCTTATACGGGTACGGAACCTTCGCCTCTAGGTTAGAGCGCATGCATGCGAGGGGGGACACATGCAAGCACCTATACCAACCTCTCACCACACTCACACACATATGCTAGGGACACATGCAAGTTCTCGTCTGATTCCGATGTTCTCGTGGTCTTCCTCCGGCGAAACCCTGATCTCTGTGCACACTCGGATCGTCTACCCCCCTAGACGTTCCTCTGACAGGGGTAGCCCGGCGTAGCTGTCTCTTGTTTTGTGTTTGTTTAGGTCATAGGGTGATGTAAAACCATGTTGGTTCACAAGTTGGGGCACTATCCTACCCGGTTTCACCTAAACGGGGAGATTCCCCCCTTATACGGGTACGGAACCTTCGCCTCTAGGTTAGAGCGCATGAATGCGAGGGGGGACACATGCAAGCACCTATACCAACCTCTCACCACACTCACACACATATGCTAGGGACACATGCAAGCTCTCGTCCGATTCCGAAGTTCTCGTGGTCTTCCTCCGGCGAAACCCTGATCTCTGTGCACACTCGGATCGTCTACCCCCCTAGACGTTCCTCTGACAGGGGTAGCCCGGCGTAGCTCTCTCTTCTTTTGTGTTTTTTTAGGTCATAGGGTGATGTAAAACCATTTTGGTTCACAAGTTGGGGCACTATCCTACCCGGTTTCACCCAAACGGGGAGATTCCCCCCGTATACGGGTACAGAACCTTCGCCTCTAGGTTAGAGCGCATGCATGCGAGGGGGGACACATGCAAGCACCTATACCAACCTCTCACCACACTCACACACATATGCTAGGGACACATGCAAGCTCTCGTCCGATTCCGAAGTTCTCGTGGTCTTCCTCCGGCGAAACCCTGATCTCTGTGCACACTCGGATCGTCTACCCCCCTAGACGTTCCTCTGACAGGGGTATCCCGGCGTAGATCTCTCTTCTTTTGTGTTTTTTTAGGTCATAGGGTGATGTAAAACCATTTTGGTTCACAAGTTGGGGCACTATCCTACCCGGTTTCACCCAAACGGGGAGATTCCCCCCTTATACGGGTACAGAACCTTCGCCTCTAGGTTAGAGCGCATGCATGCGAGGGGGACACATGCAAGCACCTATACCAAGCTCTCACCACACTCACACAGATATGCATGGGACACATGCAAGTTCTCTTCTGATTCCGATGTTCTCGTGGTCTTCCTCCGGCGAAACCCTGATCTCTGTGCACACTCGGATCGTGTACCCCCCTAGACGTTCCTCTGACAGGGGTAGCCCGGCGTAGCTCTCTCTTGTTTTGTGTTTGTTTAGGTCATAGGGTGATGTAAAACCATGTTGGTTCACAAGTTGGGGAACTATCCTACCCGGTTTCACCTAAACGGGGAGATTCCCCCCTTATACGGGTACGGAACCTTCGCCTCTAGGTTAGAGTGCATGCATGCGAGGGGGGACACATGCAAGCACCTATACCAACCTCTCACCACACTCACACACATATGCTAGGGACACATGCAAGTTCTCGTCTGATTCCGATGTTCTCGTGGTCTTCCTCCGGCGAAACCCTGATCTCTGTGCACACTCGGATCGTCTACCCCCCTAGACGTTCCTCTGACAGGGGTAGCCCGGCGTAGCTCTCTCTTCTTTTGTGTTTTTTTAGGTCATAGGGTGATGTAAAACCATTTTGGTTCACAAGTTGGGGCACTATCCTACCCGGTTTCACCCAAACGGGGAGATTCCCCCCTTATACGGGTACAGAACCTTCGCCTCTAGGTTAGAGCGCATGCATGCGAGGGGGACACATGCAAGCACCTATACCAACCTCTCACCACACTCACACAGATATGCATGGGACACATGCAAGTTCTCTTCTGATTCCGATGTTCTCGTGGTCTTCCTCCGGCGAAACCCTGATCTCTCTGCACACTCGGATCGTCTACCCCCCTAAACGTTCCTCTGACAGGGGTAGCCCGGCGTAGCTCTCTCTTGTTTTGTGTTTGTTTAGGTCATAGGGTGATGTAAAACCATGTTGGTTCACAAGTTGGGGCACTATCCTACCCGGTTTCACCTAAACGGGGAGATTCCCCCCTTATACGGGTACGGAACCTTCGCCTCTAGGTTAGAGCGCATGCATGCGAGGGGGGACACATGCAAGCACCTATACCAACCTCTCACCACACTCACTCACATATGCTAGGGACACATGCAAGTTCTCGTCTGATTCCGATGTTCTCGCGGTCTTCCTCCGGTGAAACCCTGATCTCTGTGCACACTCGGATCGTCTACCCCCCTAGACGTTCCTCTGACAGGGGTAGGCCGGCGTAGCTCTCTCTTGTTTTGTGTTTGTTTAGGTCATAGGGTGATGTAAAACCATGTTGGTTCACAAGTTGGGGCACTATCCTACCCGGTTTCACCTAAACGGGGAGATTCCCCCTTATACGGGTACGGAACCTTCGCCTCTAGGTTAGAGCGCATGCATGCGAGGGGGGACACATGCAAGAACCTATACCAACGCTCACCACACTCACACACATATTCTAGGGACACATGCAAGTTCTCATCTGATTCCGATGTTCTCAAGGTCTTCCTCCGCCGAAACCCTGATCTCTGTGCACACTCGGATCGTCTACCCCCCTAGACGTTCCTCTGACAGGGGTAGCCCGGCATAGCTCTCTCTTCTTTTGTGTTTGTTTAGGTCATAGGGTGATGTAAAACCATGTTGGTTCACAAGTTGGGGCACTATCCTACACGGTTTCACCTAAACGGGGAGATTCCCCCCTTATACGGGTACGGAACCTTCGCCTCTAGGTTAGAGCGCATGCATGCGAGGGGGACACATGCAAGTACCTATACCAACCTCTCACCACACTCACACACATATGCTAGGGACACATGCAAGTTCTCGTCTGATTCCGATGTTCTCGTGGTCTTCCTCCGGCGAAACCCTGATCTCTGTGCACACTCGGATCGTCTACCCCCTAGACGTTCCTCTGACAGGGGTAGCCCGGCGTAGCTCTCTCTTGTTTTGTGTTTGTTTAGGTCATAGGGTGATGTAAAACCATGTTGGTTCACAAGTTGGGGCACTATCCTACCCGGTTTCACCTAAACGGGGAGATTCCCCCCTTATACGGGTACGGAACCTTCGCCTCTAGGTTAGAGCGCATGCATGCGAGGGGGGACTCATGCAAGCACCTATACCAACCTCTCACCACACTCACACACATATGCTAGGGACACATGCAAGTTCTCGTCTGATTCCGATGTTCTCGTGGTCTTCCTCCGGCGAAACCCTGATCTCTGTGCACACTCGGATCGTCTACCCCCCTAGACGTTCCTCTGACAGGGGTAGCCCGGCGTAGCTCTCTCTTGTTTTGTGTTTGTTTAGGTCATAGGGTGATGTAAAACCATGTTGGTTCACAAGTTGGGGAACTATCCTACCCGGTTTCACCTAAACGGGGAGATTCCCCCCTTATACGGGTACGGAACCTTCGCCTCTAGGTTAGAGCGCATGCATGCGAGGGGGGACACATGCAAGCACCTATACCAACCTCTCACCACACTCACACACATATGCTAGGGACACATGCAAGTTCTCGTCTGATTCCGATGTTCTCGTGGTCTTCCTCCGGCGAAACCCTGATCTCTGTGCACACTCGGATCGTCTACCCCCCTAGACGTTCCTCTCACAGGGGTAGCCCGGCGTAGCTGTCTCTTGTTTTGTGTTTGTTTAGGTCATAGGGTGATGTAAAACCATGTTGGTTCACAAGTTGGGGCACTATCCTACCCGGTTTCACCTAAACGGGGAGATTCCCCCCTTATACGGGTACGGAACCTTCGCCTCTAGGTTAGAGAGCATGCATGCGAGGGGGGACACATGCAAGCACCTATACCAACCTCTCACCACACTCACACACATATGGTAGGGACACATGCAAGTTCTCGTCTGATTCCGATGTTCTCGTGGTCTTCCTCCGGCGAAACACTGATCTCTGTGCACACTCGGATCGTCTACCCCCCTAGACGTTCCTCTGACAGGGGTAGCCCGGCGTAGCTCTCTCTTCTTTTGTGTTTTTTAGGTCATAGGGTGATGTAAAACCATTTTGGTTCACAAGTTGGGGCACTATCCTACCCGGTTTCACCCAAACGGGGAGATTCCCCCCTTATACGGGTACAGAACCTTCGCCTCTAGGTTAGAGCGCATGCATGCGAGGGGGACACATGCAAGCACCTATACCAACCTCTCACCACACTCACACAGATATGCATGGGACACATGCAAGTTCTCTTCTGATTCCGATGTTCTCGTGGTCTTCCTCCGGCGAAACCCTGATCTCTCTGCACACTCGGATCGTCTACCCCCCTAAACGTTCCTCTGACAGGGGTAGCCCGGCGTAGCTCTCTCTTGTTTTGTGTTTGTTTAGGTCATAGGGTGATGTAAAACCATGTTGGTTCACAAGTTGGGGAACTATCCTACCCGGTTTCACCTAAACGGGGAGATTCCCCCCTTATACGGGTACGGAACCTTCGCCTCTAGGTTAGAGCGCATGCATGCGAGGGGGGACACATGCAAGCACCTATACCAACCTCTCACCACACTCACACACATATGCTAGGGACACATGCAAGTTCTCGTCTGATTCCGATGTTCTCGTGGTCTTCCTCCGGCGAAACCCTGATCTCTGTGCACACTCGGATCGTCTACCCCCTAGACGTTCCTCTGACAGGGGTAGCCCGGCGTAGCTCTCTCTTGTTTTGTGTTTGTTTAGGTCATAGGGTGATGTAAAACCATGTTGGTTCACAAGTTGGGGCACTATCCTACCCGGTTTCACCTAAACGGGGAGATTCCCCCCTTATACGGGTACGGAACCTTCGCCTCTAGGTTAGAGCGCATGCATGCGAGGGGGGACACATGCAAGCACCTATACCAACCTCTCACCACACTCACACACATATGCTAGGGACACATGCAAGTTCTCGTCTGATTCCGATGTTCTCGTGGTCTTCCTCCGGCGAAACCCTGATCTCTGTGCACACTCGGATCGTCTACCCCCCTAGACGTTCCTCTGACAGGGGTAGCCCGGCGTAGCTCTCTCTTGTTTTGTGTTTGTTTAGGTCATAGGGTGATGTAAAACCATGTTGGTTCACAAGTTGGGGAACTATCCTACCCGGTTTCACCTAAACGGGGAGATTCCCCCCTTATACGGGTACGGAACCTTCGCCTCTAGGTTAGAGCGCATGCATGCGAGGGGGGACACATGCAAGCACCTATACCAACCTCTCACCACACTCACACACATATGCTAGGGACACATGCAAGTTCTCGTCTGATTCCGATGTTCTCGTGGTCTTCCTCCGGCGAAACCCTGATCTCTGTGCACACTCGGATCGTCTACCCCCCTAGACGTTCCTCTAACAGGGGTAGCCCGGCGTAGCTGTCGCTTGTTTTGTGTTTGTTTAGGTCATAGGGTGATGTAAAACCATGTTGGTTCACAAGTTGGGGCACTATCCTACCCGGTTTCACCTAAACGGGGAGATTCCCCCCTTATACGGGTACGGAACCTTCGCCTCTAGGTTAGAGCGCATGCATGCGAGGGGGGACACATGCAAGCACCTATACCAACCTCTCACCACACTCACACACATATGCTAGGGACACATGCAAGTTCTCGTCTGATTCCGATTTTCTCGTGGTCTTCCTCCGGCGAAACCCTGATCTCTGTGCACACTCGGATCGTCTACCCCCCTAGACGTTCCTCTGACAGGGGTAGCCCGGCGTAGCTCTCTCTTCTTTTGTGTTTTTTTAGGTCATAGGGTGATGTAAAACCATTTTGGTTCACAAGTTGGGGCACTATCCTACCCGGTTTTACCTAAACGGGGAGATTCCCCCCTTATACGGGTACGGAACCTTCGCCTCTAGGTTAGAGCGCATGCATGCGAAGGGGGACACATGCAAGCATCCCTCTCACCACACTCACACACATATGCTAGGGACACATGCAAGTTCTCGTCTTATTCCGATGTTCTCGTGGTCTTCCTCCGGCGAAACCCTGATCTCTGTGCACACTCGGATCGTCTACCCCCCTAGACGTTCCTCAGACAGGGGTAGCCCGGCGTAGCTCTCTCTTGTTTTGTGTTTGTTTAGGTCATAGGGTGATGTAAAACCATGCTGGTTCACAAGTTGGGGCACTATCCTACACGGTTTCACCTAAACGGGGAGATTCCCCCCTTATACGGGTACGGAACCTTCGCCTCTAGGTTAGAGCGCATGCATGCGAGGGGGGACACATGCAAGCACTTCATGTGGTCGTGGTGAGTGCTATTGAGAACCACATGCGATAATAACACTTACAAACATATAGAAATTTCTCGGGGTGTGAGAAGATTCGCAACGACATTTCATGTGGACGTGTAGACTGCTATTCAGAGGGTACAAAATTATCCAATTAATAAAATAAATATAAATAATTGATACAAATACAAAATAAATGAAAAATACATAAGGCTACGCCGAGGGTGACCGTCGACGTACTTTGCTGGTACGCCGAGGGTGGCCGTCGGCGTATGCTATGCCGAGGGTCGCCGTCGGCCTAACCGACGACACCGTTAGCGCGCCGTCCGTGCTGGCCGGCATGTGCATACTACGCCGAGGGCCTCCGCTACGCCGAGGGTGACCGTCGGTGTAGTGCATACTACGCCGAGGGCTGGCCTGTTGGGCTGGCCTGGTGCGGTGCTACGCCGACGGCCCCGACGTTTGGCCGTCGGCGTAGCGGACGGCTGTCGGCGCATCTGGCCATTCCTGTAGTGATTCGTTGAGGATCGGGAAAAGTATGCATATCTTTTTTGCAGCAGTGTTCTCGGCGAGTGGGGGAAGCTACACTGGCAGACTTCGTTCTTGGTAGTCTTAGTCTCTAGGAGAGACATGAAAACCCTCAGTATGATCTTTGGTGCTTGTACATGGCAATAGTGGCTTCGTAGTCATTTTCTTGTTGAAAGCATTGCTTGGAGATTGGATCTTCTCCAGGGTGTAAGTCCAGGATTTGACCATGATGGTTAGACCGGACGACGACAGTGTTTGTGCACTCCTACCTTCCTAGGTGCGTTGCTTTGGAGAATCGGTTCGGCATCTAGGTATCGTCACCACTTTTGGTGCTCTTGTTGCTGAAATTCTCTGATTGCTTCGACATGGCATTATTTTTTTGTGCTTCTTCTTCTTCTTTTGTTGTTTCGGCTGTGTGCATCCTTAATATGTAGACCTGCTCTAGAAATTATGTTGTTGTAGATGATGAGCGTAATTGGTGTCATTTTATTATTAATATATTTCCTTTATCAGAAAAGCAAACTTTGCACAAACTTGGAGATGTTTTTACATCGAGCATCTGGATGACTGGATGACACTTATATCGAGGAAAGGATAGAAAAGGAAAGTCAAATACCATGCCAAACGAAGACCAAGAAGAGAAGATGCTCGTCGGGAGACCATAAGCACCGATCGAGTGTTCACTTACATCATTTTACAAAACGTGCATGCGCACAAAAATCCCATAAGTTTCAGGGAGTGGATACCACCTGACCGTGTCCTAGTGAAAATCAATTCCCCGAGGGAAGGTTAATGGTTTATAGCAGCTGGTGCATTACAGTCCAGCAAAACCATGATCCTGAAATCGATTCTAGAGGGAATTCCATGTCTAGACGGATTAGTGCTTGTTCATGGTTTTTCTGTCTGCGCAAGTGCCTTTAGTTTCAGCTAACGTTAGTACTATATATCTTACGGAGCTGGAGCATATGTCCAAATGTATGATGATTCTGAATGACCTGAATAATCAGGCAGCCTCCACGATTATGTGTTGTTTATAAGTATGAAAATAGAAATCTGATGGAAAAATTGCGTAGAATCTAGAATTAGCCAATTAGGCCATCCTGGTTGTGAATGATAAGAAGAATCAGGCCCTTGGTAAGGCAGCAGCGCACCCGGCCGGACCCCAAAGTTCAACGGGACGTCAGATGAGGCGCTCACGATACTTTGCTCACCGTTCCTCCACCTCGAGAGGCTGAGACGAGACTGAAACTTCAGCCATCGGAACAAGAGATTTGGGTTGAGGTAGGCTCCGCTATATATGCAGCGATACGAATAAACAGAGACAAGAATAAATCAATGGTGCCATATATATGAATCAATGGAAGTATTGCGAGCTGTGTAAGAATCAGCCACAACAATATTTATTTATATACATGACCAGCAAAACAGATACTAACAGGAGAAATACACAGGAAGGAGACATTACAGACTTGTATTACAATCTTTAGCACGTGAACAGCAGCAGAGGTCAGAGCTCCTCCTATCTGGTAACAGTGAAGTTCTCAGGAACCTGAGGCTCCCATCCATCTTGTAATACACAAGAAGGAGACATTACAGACTTGTATTACAATCTTTAGCATGTGAACAGAAGCACAACACAGGTTGTAAACTTGTAATATCCTCTGAGAGGTCAGAGCTCCTCCTATCCTATCTGGTAACAGTGAAGTTTTCAGGGAGCTGAGGCTCCACTCCAACTTGATATACCTTGGGTGTGCACACTGCAGGTGTTCCGGTAATCTCCCATGGCTCATCATCCAGCACCATGCTACGGAGCACGGGGAAACCTTCCAGTAGCTCCAGTTTGGGACAACCATCGATGGAGATCTTCCGCAACTTGGAGAAGCCACTGATCTTCTTGAGCTCGGGGCAGTAGAGCACATCGAATTCCACAACGGAAGGGAAATTCTCCACAGATTCTAGGATGCTTAGACCGTACAGGTACAGGGTTCTCAAGTTGTGCCTGCTGTGGCTAGCAAGTCCTCGGGGAAGTCGGCTCAGGTTGCAGGATCGAATACGGAGTTCCTCAAGGGCAGGCATGGCCATGGCTCTTCCCTGCTCCTCCACCCAGTCCCACTCCTTCCATCGAGGCAAGTCGTCCATCACCAATTTTTTCAGTTTTGGAAACGGTCTAGTAACAACAGTGCCTCCATCTCCACTGGCCAGGCTCTGAAAGTCAGGGCCAACAACCTCGATGGATGGAGCATCAGTGATCCATATATCTTCCAAGTTGAGCATCAGACACAAACCATTAGGTAGTTGGTTGCAGTTGGGCAGGCCAAATAGATCAATTAATCTCAAGCTCTTAAAGGCAGCAGCTGATGGAGCTTGCATCCAAATTGGTGGTCGATGACCAAAGTATCTTGACAAGAATAAATCCTCCAAGGAAGGTGGAGGGCACAAGCCATTGAATACTGCCTCAATCCGCTGCTCATCCTCCTCTGTAGTTTGTTCCCCTTCTCCTATCTCCACCTCCTCTTGTCCGTTGCACTTCAAGGCCAAATATACTAGACTCTTCTTGTTGCTAATCATGGCCCTTGCAGCTGATGAATTATCAGGCACATTTTCTAGATATTTTATTGAAAGATTCCTCAGATCACAAAGAGGCCTTAACTCTTCTAAACTGCACCAATCCTCATACATCTTTGCTGGGAAACCATAGACTGTCGTCAGTTTTTTAAAGGCACCGAAACCCATTGGTACAGCATCAACATTGGTCCCTTCTATGGCCAAATATCTTAAACGCTCTAGCTTTGTAATGCTGTCCGGAAGCTTATTGAGCCTCATACAGTCGAGGAGTGCTATGTGCTCAAGGTACTTCAGCTTATGAATGTCTTCTGGCAGTTCAGATATATCTGTTTGTTTGAGTCTCATGTACCTTAGGTGCCTCAACTGACACAAAGAATCGAGGATCCAGTTAGACTCATGAGATTCTATACACAGTACCCGTAAACTAGCAAAACTAGCCAATGAACCAGTAGGCTTGATGCTACAGTTTAGAATTAATGTTCTCAGTGATTCTTGATTTTCTAGGATTCTCCACTCTAGTATTGTATCTTCTAGTGTTATAGATAGACGCCGTAGTTTTTGGGTAGTCAATAGAAGATTTCTAAAGTCAGATTGCTCCTTCTGAACCACAAGAGCTTCTTCCCTAGCCACAAACTGAGCAAACGAACAAACAACATCATGCATGCTGTAGATGTATATGTTCTGGTCTGAATCATGAAGCTCCAAAAGATTCCTACTGACCAACTCTTGGTGGTATTCAGTTCCTATTTCCTCTAGGTCATGTTGGTCTAATTCCGACCTCCGGTCACCTTGAATAAACCCTTCACTTATCCACATGCTAATAATTGCATCAAAGCTAGGTGCTGAACCCTTAGAAAAAAGTGAGTAATATAGAAAGCATTGCTTCAACTCTGGAGATAAATCATCATAGCTCAAGTGTACCGATGAGTTCAGTTCCCCATGCAACCCATTTTCTTTCCATGCAATAATTTTCTTCAGAATATTTTCCCACTCAGCTTTGCTTGGACGCCTTGTGCTTAGAAATCCTCCCATCACTTTAATAGCGAGAGGTAAACCATCACATTTTCTAACAATCTGCATCCCGATATCTTTGAGATGATCAAAACTACTCTCATCGGTAACCTACGAACAATATAGAGTAGGTAATTAAGGCAAGATTTATAGTTGCACATGCACATATTATATTTCATGAGCATATTAATTTAATAGAAAAAATGGAAACCTAACACCATGTATTACTAATATAGTGAACTATGATAAAAGCACTTCTAAAAGAGTTAACTTCAGAAAAATTCATAATAATATTTTGTATCGATAGATGTAGTAAAATTGTTGAACAAATAAAAGTGTGTTTCCAGATTAACTAAAAATTGACTTCACTAAAAACTTTTTGCCACCAAGAGGGACCCTGGAGCTCTCTGCTACTCCATCCGCCGGCTGCGTGCACGGCCGTCCAGGAGAGCAGGCCTTCGAAACCCCATCTCTCTGATCCTGCACCGGGAGAGAGGCAATAAGGTTTTTGGGGAGCGTCTAGGCGCGACTGCTCAAACTCTTCTTCGTCCTCTACGTCCGTCTTCCTCGACTCCATCACCATGTTTGACGACGCTTTCAAGCAGGCTGCTGCCGCCGGTGACGGATCCACTTCTGTTACGCCATTGGCCATACCAGCGACGAATTCGTACGTGTTCTTTGCTCTCCTGTTTTTTCCTATGATGATTACTAGTATTGCAGTATGCGTAGATGTGCTAGTTTTTCACTTGCCTATATGGTACATGTCTACTATGCGTATGCTAGTTAGTCTTGAAAATTATTTTGTCATAATTTACACTTGAATTAAATTCATGCAAAAACTGCTTAATTATTTCAACAAAACCAACCCTCGACCCACGCTCTGGGACCCTCCACCGCTGAAGCACCATCGATCTTCGGATCCCCCACCATCCGCACTAGGCAGATTGTGTCTACCCCTTGTGCTCATTGTGGCAAGGGCCTAGACATGGCACCACCTCTGTTTTCTGCAAATCGACGTCGTTTTCAATGCCCTCACCTCTCCTCTCCCGGTCAAAGTTGTAGCTCCTCGTTGATCCGGAGTATCTTGTGTGGTGAGCGCAGAGGGACAGGGGAGCTCATGGTGGCCCCAATAAGGAAGCGGCTTCCACGACCGTACTAATTTAGACGGATAAAATCATACTAAGTGTATAATACATATATAAATCCAAATATATACATTTTTTTAGAAACACAGTACAAACATAGACGCTCACAACCACAACACGTATATGCATCTACCCCTATAAACGCACACACGCACACCCTATCCCTATGAGCACTTCCGAGAGACTGAGTCAAATTTTAAATGGCTAGATTTTGACTTAGTAATTTTCATATGACCATTGTACCCTTAATTATAAAGGGATACAGAGCTATCTCATCCTTTGATGTATTTAAGTTTGTGAGGGGTTGTAGCCAGCCATAAGTGGCGACTTTGTCCACTAGACTAGAGATTGAAGATCCAGTTTTTCTTAATCTCGTGAGGGAGAATGGCAGGGAATTGTTTCATAGGGCAGACCTAGCACGGCCAGGATCAGCTAGCAGATTAATTCTCTCACATATGACCTAGAACTCTTGGCCAAATCTTAATGCAGACCCGACATTGCGCCAAAAATCTCCGAAATTTGCAGCACAACCGTCGTTTTTATTAACATAACCATGTCATGAACAAATAAAGATGACCGATTTCACACCCTCCAGCGATCGAGAGGTGTACTCCCTCCGTCCGCAAATAAGTGTGCTTCTAGCTTTTTCCTAAGTCAAACATAACCAAATTTGACCAACTTTATAGAGAAACATAGGAAAATATATTACATCAAATTAACATATTATAAAATTAGATTTAAAAATAAACCTAACGGTATCAATTTAGTGTCATAAATATTGATATGTTTTCCTAAAAAGTTAGTCAAACTTAGTAAAGTTTGACTTAGGACAACGCTAGAAGTACGCTTATTTGCGGACCGAGGGAGTATGTGTGTATAGGTGTGTGTGTGGGGGGGTGGGGGGGTGGTGGTGGTGGTGGAAGGGTTGAAGGCAGCGATGTACATTGGGGGAGGCCGCACCTCCCTAATGAAAGTCCACTTGTGTGCCAGAATTGCTGCCCTACAAAGTCGCACTTATCGGTTGAAAGGGTTGAAGGAAAACATATTTCTAGGGGGATTTTACCTATTGGTACCGGATTCCTAAAGTTTGTGCATCATTTCCCACAAGACAAGAACCTTTATTTTGAAATTCAAGAACTAAATCTATTTATGTTGGCAATGAGAGATTTTTTTCTCCATACAGAATTAGTTTCTTCTGATTCTGATCGTAACAAGTGCAGTATATTGGAGGACAGCTAGGCAAACCAAGTGTTCGATGAAAACATCAGGTAAAGAAACTGGTACTACTTATGTGCAAAATCAGGGTTAAGAGAGTCTTCATATCAACTGACGTGATGGAGTCAACATAGAACTATGTTGTTGATTTAAAATAAGCATGTAATTTCCATAATCAACCCATGAGAGTTTTTTTTGCGGTGGCAATTATATCTCCAAAACAACAATGCCTACTTAGCCTATGCAAATAGAGCATGTAGTAATACACAAAGAGCCCGAGAATGGAATGGCTGAACATGCGGGAGATTATTGAGCCCCTTTTGCTAGAGATAGGAATGTAAATTATTCTAATAACTCAAAATTTTAAGATAATTTAACATTACTTTCAGAAGCTTAAATTCTTGAGGGCCAAAAAATAGAAGATCGGTCTGTGGATAGAGATTTGATGATAAAATATGATTGATGAATCACTTTTAGGTAACTAACAGAGTAGTGATTGCCATTTCGAATCTGGTCGGGGTATATAATGGTGAGGAATTTACACTCTTCCAACCACTAAGAGGCATTGTATATAACGAATTAATAGAAATGTATTTTTTTACCTTTTATTTTATATAATTCCATGTGTAAATGATCATAAGTAGATTATTAAAATAGTATTTTTCCGAGATGACATAACAATCACTAAAACACAAATTAAATATGTATCCATGCTTACAATATTCTGAAATCGAACTATTAACTTCCAGTATCATGACATGTATATCTATAAAACTATAAATTTATGTTTCAAACACTTTCAAGTTAATAAAGGTGATGCCCTCGCAATTGCGAGGGCCACTGTGTTAGTTATACACTAAAAGGAATATAAGGGGTTCTTTGAAGACACCCTGTTAATCCACATCATCCAAAATATTTAGTTCTTTAGATAATTAAACCAATAAAGGACAACCATTGTATTATGTAATTGTCCCGAGTCTATCTGGTGTGTATGTCATGTAACAAACAGGATACGGACCATGTCCATGTCACATACAATTTTTGTTCAAAGGAAACCGGCCAGTCTATCTATGGTATGGCATTTTTTTTTCACAATTAGTACTACATACAACCATTGGTCGGTCATGTAAAAATAACAGTGATCGGTTGCATCTTCCCTTCCCAGTTGGGTACCGTATCCTTTTAGCGTTATACATGACGCGCCCATTGCCAAAAATTCCCTAACGTGTTGCTACCTACCATATGTTAAAATATATATCCTAGCCATTTTTATCAGTTCGTACATCTAGCTTAGATGGCTAGTGTATCAATTCAATATGGTATCAAAGCTAGGAGGTCTCAAGTTCAAACTCTGGTTAACATACTATTTAATCTACTTCAAATAGTTGCGCGCCCGTCCTTCCTATATGTGAGGAAGAGTGTTAAAATATATGGACTAAGGCTTGTCATAGTGCAAGTAACTTTAAGAATAACTAAGGGTCCAACTCTGTAAAATTGCTTATGTGGCAGTGAATTAATGTTGACAGAGGAGGCTGAAGTAACATATTTAGTTACTGTAACATCACATTTACCAATACAAGATGAGCCTATCATATAATAAATGATACTTTGCATGACACCACTTATATGTTACTTTCTACTATGAAGATCGTAATGTTACTCTCTACTATGAAAATAGTAACATAGAGTAGAAATTTGTGCATGTTACTAATTTATGTTATTCTCTACTATGACCAGCCTAATCCTACTTATGGTTTGGATGACCACCACGCAACCCAAGCCCCCAAGCATTCCACTAGTAGAAAAAGGGCATATAGTCCCGGTTTGTAAGAGCCTTTAGTCCTGATTTTACACCCGGGACTGCGAAATCGGGACTAAGGCCCCTATCTCTAGTCCCGGTTTATTACAACCCAGGACTAGAGGTCACCGCATGGGCCACCGCATGGCCGTTTTTATAACAGGGGATGAATGACCTTTAGTCCAGGGTCATAATACGGCGCTGGACTAAAGATCTTTTTTCAAATATTTTTTTTATTTTTTTCCAATTTTTTTCTTCAACTTTTGAATTGTCTGACTCGTAATCCTCTCACTTGGAACATTTTTAGTACTAAGTATATCTAATCTTAGGTCAAATTACACTTACGGTAGACTTCCCAGTCAGTGACCTATCCTAGCACTACTTCACCCTCAGCACGCTTGACTTCTCTGTTCCATCAGGATGTCCTCGCGCGAAGCCCATTTATACCTTGTAGTCAACACTACCATATCTATCCTATTAGCCTATATCAATATGCCATACATCTTTATTTTTTAAAATTTCAAACAACTATTTTAGTAAACAACAATAAATAAGTAATAATAATATTTTAATCCAATGAAAGTAAAAAACCAAATAAAATAATTTTTTTTGCCATTTATTCATTTAATATGGCATAAATAATATCTTTAAATCTGTAAATCGAAATTCGACAAATAATATATCCATAATTATCAAAAAAATTGAGGAATCCAAATATGGAATAAATAAAATTGCAAAAAAAAAAATTTAATTTTTTAAATAACTTTTTTTTCTTTTCGAATTTTAAAAATCTAAAATAATCCAAAACAGCCTAAGGCTGTTAAAATCGAACTCACAATTTTTTTCCACACATTTTGATAGGTTGTACATTTTTTTCGATATCATACGCAAAAGTTATAGCCAATTTAAGTTTTCCTGCCGGGGCCCGCATCCCTTTAGTCCCGGGTCGTGTTGCCCGTGCCCGAACCCCTTTAGTCCGGGCCGTATCACGACCCGGGACTAAAGGTCCAAAACGACCCGGGACTAGAGTTTCCTCGGGATCCTAGCCACCGAAAACGGTACGAACCGGCACTAGTGCTCATACTAGTCCCCACCCGTGACAAATCGGGACTAGTGTTAGACTCTAGATCGAACCGAAGACCCTTTTTCTACTAATGTTCATGCCGCCGTGAGGTGATCTACCAGGGAAGAGTATCACATGAGTTAATTAGGTAGCCATCCGTCACAGCACAAAACTATTATTTCCGCTCGGAAAACCTTTCAGCCTACACATGCAATGGTGGCATGGTGCAATAATCCTTAGATGTAACATATTGTAAATTTTTACCCAACAATTCTATAAGCAATAGTGCAGCCTGGCGAGGTGGCTTGATGAGTCATCGGAAGTTGAGGCATCTCAGAAATATTGCAGCTTGGCCAAGCTCGATGACCCCATCCTAAGAAGCAGGCTGCTCGGTGAATAACGTCGAGATCGACCAACCTACCTGCTACTCCCTCCGACCCATATTAATTAACTTGAATTTGTCAAAATTTGGATGAACCTATATACTAAATAATGTCTAGATTCATCTAAATCTAGACAAATATGAGTCAATTAATATGGGTCGGAGGGAGTTCATGGATGGTATTGGCATATAACGACATCCTTAATCATTGTTGTATTTATGGAGAGAAAACCTGTTTTCAGTCAAAGGTGTGTGTAAAACGCAAGAAAATAGCATGTTGTGACACCTAATTCAAATGTTGCAGTGCGGGTTGAACTTTTATGCTCAGTGCGTATACACTTGCTAACTTAGATTAACTCACGTCGGAATTACAGGTGTTGCACGTGACCTGATGATGCTGGGTTTTAGTTTTGTCCATATGAAATAATAGCTTCCATTATTGTTTTCCGGTTGCAGGAGCTCATGTGGAACAAGGGCTATGTACTTATCGTGTACTTATAATGGTGAACTGAAGTTACTTTGATCTGTACTATATGGTAGTTGAAGATATAAAACTTTTTTGAAACAAGGAAATATCCCTCCCCCCACCCCACCCACCCACCCTCCCCCGCGCGTGCGGCAAGACTCAAGTTTTAGTCTTACCCGCATATTCATCTAACAAAACTAGATTTGACACGGCTACATTTTGTTTACTTTAAATATCTAATCTATTTATACTTCCCTTCCATTTAGACTAGCTTGTCTACACTTTATATGTGTAATTTTCTTATGTAGATATTACCATAGTATAAGGTCGATTTCAATTGCTTTATTGTTTTTACCAATAACAAATTCCTTCGTTGTATTAGATTAGTTATGTTTCCTTAGACATCAAACTCAAGTGGTACGTACAAAATAAACCATACTATATGCTCGACAGTCCTCTCTTCAGTTGGGAAGTTCTTCAACATTTCATACCTAAAGCCATAATATCATAAGATTTCACACCAAATAACAAGCATTTATGATACCATCTATATTGAATAATAATACTTTCATGGCTGCTCCAAATTTATACAAGAAAATCAATCGATTGGACCAACTATTATGTTGAGCATTATTGTTAATTGCAGAAGTATAGACAACTTAAGCCATGTCACTCTAATTATTTGGAATTTTGGATCTTCAGTTCATGGTTATGCTCCAAATGGTGGTGAACACATAATCCGTTTTGCTCCAATTCAAATTTCCGAACTAGCTTAGAAATGGAACTTGTGGCTAGGTTGTTCGATATACCTTAATAATTAGTTTTAAAAAGTTTTAATGAATAGATATATCTTGATAATTAGTTTTTAAAAGTTTTAATGAATAATATTATAGTTCTCGATAATCAAGTATGATTTGAACTCAATGGCATGGTAGTAGTCTACTAGCATAGTTGGTGCTTAGTGAAGGAGAGAGAGAGCAAGGATAAAATGTACATAAATGTGGAGGTTTGTTAATTGGTCATTAGAGAGAAGAATGGTGTTACTGATATATTGCACTACCATAAGAAGAAACCACTACAAAAAGGTTTCAACTTATGGATTGAGAAGATTTGTATAATATTAGTTAAAGAAAGTTCAAATGGTTTTTGTGATATAACAAAATTTGGAAGAAGACATTACTTGGGTCCAACATTTTAGAAAAATATATTTTCTATTAACCTCATGATTTTATATGCATTTTCCCTGATGTGGTCATAAAATATACATTTAATGGCCAATGTTTCTAATTGTTTAAAAAATTACTATGTGTGTTAGTGCAAGCATAATCTTTTTTTTACTTTGTATTTTTTAAACATGTGAATCAAGTGATTTAACTAAAGTATTGTACAATATGAAGATGATGCCTTTTTAAACTTAAATATGTTATATAAAACTATGTGACATCCAACTCGGTGTAATCAGTTTTGGATGACACAACAAATATGTGTTGAGTGTGAAAGTAGAAATCCTAGGTTAAAAAGCAGGGCCCGAAGAGAGTAAATGTACATCAAAATACCACTTCCTATGTTTCAAGATAGACAACATTATATTCTAGAATACGTAACATGCTATTTTTATAATTGTCATCATGACCACTTCCCGCAAATTTAAACAATTCAAAATATTTACCACACATGCGGTATTTTGCCTAACATAGTATTTGCGGAAGCATTAGAATACTGTTATTTAGAATTACGTGTGTCTGGTCTACATTACATCATAAAATTATTAATTTCTTGAATTTTATCAACCCGGGAGCAATTTAGTTCATTTTGATTGAAGTTCAGCAAGTTTAACCGATTCATCCACGTTAGAGCTGCCTCAACCGTGCACTTTTCATTCTAGTCCTACAACTTGTTCTCAATGTGCAAACAAGTTTCACAACTTGTAAAATGTAGGTCCGATCGACCTGTCACAGCTGACAAAAACTACATTTACATACTAGTGAATCGAACTCAAGATCCACTCGTACCGAACAATTGTGCCCACCATTGGATCACACAGCATTGCAACTATAATTAGTACGCTACTTTCTTGTATTAATGAAGTTGATGAACATTTTGTTGTTGATTAACATGGGCCCGGGGACAAGAAAAATTGGCTTTTTTGAAAAGGGGAATCAAGCACCGGATGTCTTGACTACCTGGATAATAGAACAAACCAGTGGAGCTATGGTGCGTATCTTGTCGATGTATAGGGGGTACCCAAGAAAGACTTGGGGGTCTTGTGGCTAGCACATGAGGTGGTGTGCTAGACCGCCCGAGTTTAAATCTCACATTCTCCTATATATGATTAGTGTCTAGTTCCTCCTAGGCACTCTTTCATCTTTCATCTTTTTATAGGGGGTACCCAATTGAACCAGAGTTGAGGATGGGATGGTAGAACGTAGATCTTGAGGCGAGGGAGAAAAATATAGGGACGGCATTGGACGCAGGGCTCGATGGCAACGGCCTGCGCTTGGTAGGAGCTTGGCCGAGATGATGCCGGCAAGGACGCGTGGACTTAAAAGACGAAGAAGGGGGAGAGAGCAAGATGGGTGGGCCATCTTTATTTATTCTAGTACTTACTTTCTAGCACTTCCTATTTTTCTACCATTGGTTTGGCTTGGTTGGATGGTTCCTAAATTCTCCATGCATGGTAAAACTTGTATATTTCTTAATGTATTTTGAAAATTAGCATATTGAAAATAAATTAGTATAGAAACACTATCACATAAAACTGCATTAACATGCATCATACCCGCGAAAAAATCACAACATACGAATTGTGTAATTGATGAATATTTTTCATTTTGGGGGTAAACATTTTTTTTGCGGGGAGGGGGTAAACGTAGTGCAAATATAATTAATCACAGAACTACTTATGAAACCTATACTTTATTATGCGTATAGGCACTCACATGCATGTTGCAAAGTACTCACTATGTTTCATAAGTGTAATAGTTTCAGGTTTGCCTAAGTTAAACTTACTTCAAGTTTGGTCAATTTTTTTAAAATATTATGGTTAAAACACCAAATTAATTTTATTAAGTTCATCATAAAAAATGTGTTGTAGTAGTATTACAAACGTCGTTCTAGTCAAACTTCAAACAAGCTTAACGTTTAACTTGGAAAAACCTTAAAACTATTGTACAACCATAAATCATAGAGAGCACTCCAAATTAACATGCAGTGAAGAGTAAATTAATTAGTTTGACTGTGTATATTAGTGCTGAGCTACTGACCTCTGGCTCCGGCAACTGTTTCTTAAGCAATGACCAAGCATCGTCATTGCCTAGTTTTCTGACACGGAGTAGGTCACCGTCGGAGGCTCCCATCCTCTGAACAACATCTTCCATTCTGGAGGTGACCAAGACACGGCTTCCTGGTTGTGTACAACTGGCGTTAGCAGCCGGGACTTGGAGTATGTCTTTCCACGCTCCATCGCTCCATACATCATCCAAGACCAGTAGGAACTTGTTCGCCGACAGGGCCTCGGTGAGGGACCGTTCGAGGATGGACTCGTCCTTCTCCTCGTTGTGCTTCCCCCCAGCATGGGTGATGGCAGACCTTAGCAGCTCCTCCTTGTCGAAGTATTGGGTGATGCTCAGCCATATCTTTGTTTTGAACTCCTCCTGAATGGCCTCATTTGAAAAGATCTTCTTGGCGAGGAGACTCTTGCCCATACCCCCCTGCCCAATAATGGCCACCACCTTAAGGTCTCTGCCATCTTGGGCGATCAGCTTCTGCACAAGCTGCTCTGCATCCTTCTCGATGTTCTCCCCCACGACTTCCGACACATTGAACCCTGACGTCATTTTTTTGCTCTTAATATGAGCCGGATCTGTGAGCTTCCTCCGTTCCTCGTATGAGCCGAGGTTAATGAAGTTGAGCTTGGTGGCATCCTTCCGGATGTTTTCCAGGTCCTCATTGAGCTTCTTGATGCGGTTGCCTGTTTCATGGGCGAACACGGGGTTCCTTAGGCAGAACACCAACGGCTGGAAGCAACCCTGTAGCTTCTTCTTGAAGTGCCCTCCAAAAGAAGTTGGACGGCGTGAGGAGGCACCGTCAACCTCGTCACTCTTCTCTGGTCTCTCCATGGCCTCGAGCTGGCATAGCTCAAGGATGTCGGTTGCCTCGTACATGACGTCCTTGAGCTTTCCCACCCACGTATTGACGTTCTTGTCGGTGATGCGTCTTCTGTCGGCGTCGGTGAGGTAGTCTTGGAGGTGTACAACGTTGTTGTTCAGCTTCTGGATCTCGGCCTCAACGCCCAGCAGCATGCTCAATTCTTCTTCCGCCATGTCGGCGATCATCTTCTTCACATAGGGTGCCAGAGCATCCAGGACAACCGCCATGGCTCCAGCTGCATCCAAGTTAATCATACAAGCTGTTAGCATAGAGATTCGTTGATACAAACATATACTCAGAAGCTAATTAATGGCCTACTTAAGCTTTGATCAGAAGTAAATGGCCGGCCCCTGCTCATAATAGTACATAAACAGCTGGTAGATGTATCATAAGAAGAGGAACAAGTAAGCACTGATTGTCACCTGAGTTTGCAGCAAGGGATGGGAGGGGAATTTCAGCCCTTTCCAAGTGGAGTATTCAGCGGATGGGGGAGATGAGCAGTCCGGGCAGGGACCGTATGTATACTACCAGTGCTGAAAGGTAGTATGATGCACGCAAATGCAATTAATGGCTAAACGTGACTTGATTCCATTTGCATGTGAGGATTGTTTGGATCTACTCTACCCAAAAGGAGTATAATACGTTCGTACTCCCTCCGATGTATAACTAAGTGTACTTCTAACTTTTATGGCAAGTCAAGCTTTTTTAAATTTAACCCATTATTTTTGTTGGCAATGTCTGCGATGAGGCTGGCGACAAGGTTGACATCCTAGAGGAGCATGACCAAAAAACTGGCAATGCTGGGGAGCACCGCCACCGCGTCCTAGAGGAGCGCCTCGGAGCTCCGATTCATGCGCACCATGTAGGGCACTATGGGCACGGTCATCACCGTGTCCAGGCCCTAAATCGTCATCCAGGGTTTCAGTGGCCTCTAGCGCATCGTCGTCATGTGAGAGAAGCTTCCTACATTCTCTAGTCGCCTGGTCCCAATCTATGCTGATTCATGTGTAACTCTGGTAACTGGGCCTGCTCTCTGCGCTATCCTTCGTTGCTTCGTTGAGTTCGCCTGATTCTGGCTCTACGAGCTTGGATTCCTATGTGTAAGACTCATCTTTGTGCGCACAGAATCCTGCAATTGGGCCATGAGAATGGGGCCATACAGACGATGTACGAATACAGCCATAGCAAGTGTATGACGTGCAGGGATCCTATTAACACGGAAATGTATATAACTTTTAAATATTTTCTAAAGCCCAGCATGCCTTTAATTACGAAGAGGTACAGTGAAACCAAAGCAAGGAACAGATCAGAACGTTTACGGAGCTTAAAGATTACTTAAATATCAACTTGACATTTTTTTTTCATTTTTTTGGCTGGGAAAACATCCACTTGACATTAAGTAAATAGGAACTAGCGCCATTGGCCATAGCGTGGCGTGATAATAAAATACTGCTCAACCAGCTATATATGAGCATCATTTGACTTTTGGTGATTTGAGTACATTTTGTTTACTGTCTGCAGTTATATATATGCGTCATTTGTGCAAGTTGCAGTTTTCAAAGTAATGAGTTTATAGGTGATGCTTACACGATTTCCACCCCCGTCTGCTGTTGGAGCAGTTGGTAGGAGATCAAACAAACAGAACCTAATCAGGCTGGAAAAATGTCCAGACATCTGACTAAATAGATAAATAAGATCGCTAATTATACTGTTTCCTGACCAAAACAATTAGAGCAGCAAGTATATGTGTTAATATATCGTCGACACTTCCGAGTGCACTGACTAATTTTCTTTTGGATTTTTTTTTGACACTTCCGAGTGCACTACCAAACTAGCGCAGGAGCCACGAGTGCTTCTGATGACCGGCAGTACCGGCACCACAACGAGAGATCAGTACTGCATTAGATATCTCAATGGGCTTTGGACCAATCATCGCCACCCAAAACTTAGTGTTAACCTTTTGCCACGATCGATCGTCCTCAGATGCACTCAATAATGCTGCAGAATCATCCTCAGATACAGACTCCAAGGGATGATCTACCCCCAGCGAGTCGAGAAGGTCAACTGCTACGTGCATGCGAGGATGGTAGATCGGGACAAAAAAGGTCAACTACGTTTTACATCAGATGATTGGCCGGAGCCTATATTGCTCCTCAGTAAACAGAATTATTTTATACAATTTTAAAAATGCAAACACAGCTGGTTGAGCATCGTTTGACTTTCGTCATTTGAATACAGCTTATGTGCTGTCTCCAAAACGTCATTTTTGCAAGTTGCAGTTTTCAAAGTAATACTACGTACTTGATAGGTGATGGTTACGACACTACAAGAAAGAAACCAGGCACCAACGGCCAGCTTCTACGCTTACTGCTATATGTCGGGCCATCGGCGTAGGCCCGAAGGCGGGAAGCCGAGCAAACCGGCCATCAGTGTAGTGGATTGGCCGTGTTAGCGAGGTGAAGGTATTAAGGCTATGCCGATGGATAAGTCTTCGGCATAGCTATTTTCCCTTTTTGCCACATTAATACTAAAAAAATCATAATTAAATTATTCTAATTTTGAAAAATACATATAATATATTAAAATTTGCATAAAAATAAGATCTATCTAACTAAACACAAATATTACATATTTTTGTAGAATAAAATATAAAAACATTACTTATATTTTCGTGTAACACATTTTCCATTTTCCGAGTGTAAAAAATGGGGCGTTTTGTGAAACAACCACCAAAGGCATAATTCAAAAATCTACCACCCCATTTTAAAAAAATAATAGACCATATTACATGGAACATATCCCAACCGGGGTATCTCAAATCTTTCTGTCCACCCCTGGTGAAAAAGACAAATATCTGCTAAATCAGTAGGAAGTGGTTCCGGTTTGAACTACAGGTAAATGCTCATGATTTAAAAAAAATCATTTTTAGACTGACAATATGATGTTTCTTTAGAGATCCAATGCAAGTTTAGCGAGGCTCATACCCTAGGTAAGAATCTTCATGTACGTCGTTTTGACCATAGTTTGAAATGGGCATAAGAAATTCAAAAACGATCCGAAAAATGTAAAACATTCGCGTGATGTCATATTATGTGACATAGTTGCAAAAAAAAATACCAAACTTTGTATGTTGATTACATCTCAAAAAAACCTTCTGTAAAAAAGGAGCTATGATGTTCGAAATTGTAGGGGTTCGTAGCATGGAAAATAAAAAATTTCTACCGCATGAACACAAAAATCAAGATCTAATCTATGATCAAGCCAAGATCTATCTACTAGATCGGTACAACGAGTCGATAGAGTACTAAACCTTGGAGATCCAAAGAGGTTAACGAGATCGGATTCTCGTGGGTGATGTAGTCTATCAGTTGCCGATCTTAAGATCGCGTAGACGATCCTTCCGGCGCCGCGTTCCGGCAGCGCTCCCGCAGTCAGTCACACGTTCGGTACTCGATAAAGACCTTCCTCTCTCTTGTTCCAGCATGAAGTGGAGGTTGTAGCTCCCTCCTCACGATTCCGGCAGCACGACGACGTGGTGTCAGGAGTAGAGGGGAAATCCCGCAGGGCTTCGTCTAAGCCGGAGCGGGTATGGTGGAGTATAAGAGGGCCTCGACGATATAGGGTTTAGAGGCCTGATGGATGGAGGTATCCGGCGGCTAGGGTTTAGCTAGACGGCGGCTGTTTAGAGGAGATCTAGGGAAGCTGCAACTAGAGAGGGGGCGGCAGCCGACCTAGGGTTTCAAGTGGGGTGCAAGGGGGCGCCCTCCCCTCTATTTATGAGAGGGAGAGGCGGTTTGGGGAGGGGAGTGATGAGGGCGTGAACACTTCGTTGGGAGACCCCAAGAGGAAGGTATGATGAGCACAACAGCAAGTTTTCTCTCAGTAAGAAACCAAGGTTATCGAACCAGTAGGAGGAAGGAAACGACTCAAAGGTGTTGCTAGCAACTTGGAAACCTGCACAACACAAACTCAAGACTTTGCCCCAACGAACAATGAGGTTGTCAATCTCACCGGTTTGCTGAAAACAAAGGATTAACTATATGGTGTGGAAGGTAATAGTGGTTTGCAGAAAGTAAACAGTAACAGTGGAATATGTATCAATGGTAAAGATTGGACCGAGGTCCATAGTTCACTAGAGGTGTTCTCCTTAGGATAAACAAACATGGCATGCTGGGTAAACAAATTACAGCGGGGCAATTGACAGGACTGAGCAAGGCATAACAATGCAATACTAAACATTCATGATTCTATGAGATTCGATTGGGCAATACAACAAGATACATAGACTGCCATCCAACTGCATCTATGACTAGTAATCCACCTTCAGGTTATCATCCGATCCCCCTATGGTATTAAGTTGCAAGCAACGGATAACTGCTTTAAGCAAAGTGTGTAAGGTAAACAATCCACTTGTTCCATGAACAAGAGACCATTGTTTTCTCCCTAGTGGCAACAACACATCTACAACCTTAGAGATTTCTGTCACTTCCCTTAGATTAAATAGAGGCATGAACCCATTATATAGCATAAATAACCCCTCTTGGAGTCACTAGCATCTACTTAGCCAAGATAGCTACTAGAAACGGAGAGCATTCAAGATCACTAAAAGGGTAATTGCCCCTATGTGTGGTTTTGGTGATTAATTACAATCCCTATGGACTAGTGTTTTCACTGAGTTTTATATGAAGGAATATTCCATAGGTCATGCTTGTAGTCCATGTGTTGGATTCAAGTATGGATGCCATGAAGATAAATATATACCTTGAGTATTGGCATCAAAATCATCGAGTTGAAGAGAAGAATATGATATGATCAAGATCTTGAGAGTGTGATCTGAATAGAAGAATTCAAGATATGGCTCTAAGTCGGTGTCATGATAGCCTCATTAGTTGAGCTATGGTTGACTAAGATTTAGAGCATGTAATCAAATGGAGAGTTCCTTATGTACCTCAAGATATTAAGATGGAGTACGAGAAGATACTTGGTTGACCAATACAAAGAGTGAAGAGTGATTTCAAGTTGGTCAACACATGAAGCATAAAGAATGTACCACATGGTCTTATGGTATGGTAAGCCTTGTCAATTATGCATCATGAACTAACCCATTATATATTTGAATTTGCGTTTTCTATATGGGACAGGTATCTTTCCATGGGCATGCTTCAAAAATGAAGATATTTTATAGCCCATGAGAGGATGACATCAAGTGGTGATCGTCATCAAGGTTGAGAAGGGCAAGTTCAAGATAAGCATCTCAAGAAGATCATGTAGGGGTTCGTAGCATGGAAAACAAAAAATTTCTACTGCATGAACACACAATCAAGATCTAATCCATGATCAAGCCAAGATCTATCTACTAGATTGTAGCAACGAGTCGATGGAATACTAACCCTCGAAGATCCAAAGCAGTTAACGAGAGCAGATTCTCGTGGGTGATGTAGTCGTACACTTGTCGATCTCAAGGTCGCGTAGACGATCCTTCCGGCGCTGCGTTCCGGTAGCGCTCCCGCAGTCGGTCACACGTTCGGTACTCGATGAAGACCTTCCTCTCCCTTGTTCCAGCAGGCAGCAGAGGTTGTAGCACTCTCCTCGCGATTCCGGCAGCACGGCGGCGTGGTACCAGAAGTAGAGGGGAGATCTCGCAGGGCTTCGCCTTAAGCCGGAGCGAGTATGGTGGACTATGAGAGAGGCCTTGGCGATCTAGGGTTTAGAGGCACCAAGGAGAGAGAGCTAGGCCGGCGGCTAGGGAAAGAGGAGGGCCCCAACTCGGCGGCTAGGCAAACCCTAGGGGCGGCGGCGACTTGGTGGAGGCCGGCGACTAGGGCTAGGGTTTAGAGTAGAGAGGTGTAGGGAAGAGGGGCACCCGTGCCCCTTCTTTTATAGGTGGGAGGGAGACGGATAGGAGGAGGGAGTCCTCCTCCAACTCCTCCTCCTTGGCCGGCGGGTGGAGGGAGTGGGACTTCCTCCCCAAGTAGGTTTCCTACTCTCCCTCCACCAAGCAAACTTGCCGTTTGACTTTTTCAAATTGGCGTTTGACTTTCAAACCAGGATTTGATTTCTCCCTTTATTTTTCCCAGCCAAGTGACCTAGTACATGATGCAACCATTCCACATTGTCATGACACATTCATGTACCCTTCCCCTCCGGAGTGCCGGACCTTCCGGACCCTTCTAGAATATTCCCGATGAAAACACCGGAATCATTCCCCAACTCCGAAACAGGACTTTCCTTATATGAATCTTATTCTCCGGACCATTCCGGATCTCCTCGTGATATCCCGGATCCCATCCGAGACTCCGAACAACATTCGGTCTCTTACTCATCATTCCATAACTACTCAACAACATCGAATCCTTAAGTGTGTCTGCCTACGGTTCGTGAATTATGTGGACATGATCGAGACAGTTCTCTGAACAATAACCAATAGAGGAATCTAGAAATTCATATGGCCCCCACATATTTCTACGATTACTTTGCGATCGAATGAACCACTTACATACGATACCAATTTCCCTTTGTCTCACGATAGTTTACTTATCCGAGGTTTTGATCGTCGGTATCTCTGCATACCTAGTTCAACCTCGTTACCGATAAGTACTCTTTTCTCGTTCCCGTGATATGTGATCCCTTGTGAGCCAGTCACATGCTTGCAAGCTAATTGGATGACATTCCACCGAGAGGGCCCAGAGTATATCTATCCGTCATATGGATGGACAAATCCCACTCTTGATCCATGTGCCTCAACCCATACTTTCTGAACACTCAATGCCACCTTTATAGCCACCCAGTTACGGTGTGGTGTTTGGTTTCATCAAAGCATCCTTCTGGTGATGGTGATTAACATGATCTCATGGTCGAAGGAATTAGGTTACTATGTATCAGAAAGCTTATAGCAAATGAACTATATTAAATGACTTGATCTTTATGCTATGCTTAACTATAGGAGTATGTCCATCACATCATTCTCCTAATTATATGACCCTGTTGTTAATAACATCTCTATGTTCATGATTAGGAAACTATGATCATATATTAACCAACAAGCTAGTTTAAAAAGAGGCTTTACTAGGGACTCTTTTATGTTTACAAATCACACAAGTATTAATGTTTCCGGTTAATACAATTATAGCATGGTATGTAAACATTTATCATAAGCATGAAGATATGATAATAACCACTTTATTATTGCCTCTTGGGCACATCTCCAACAGTCTCCCACTTGCACTAGAGTCAATAATCTAGTTTCAAACCTTTGTGTATTCAACACCTATGGCTTTCCGGTGTTGCATGTACACGATTGCTAGTGGTCAACTGATCTCTAGATCTGACACTTCCAGGTCCGTGTGTAATTGCATGTCTTTGCGTATCTACGCATCACTCATTCTCTAATGAGATGGCTTTGTATAATTTTGGTCCTTTGGTGAGACCTTTAGTTCTTTGGGGTTAAAACATGTTGATAATATTGTCGTACAATATATCTTCATAGTATTATCCCACTGTGAACTACACCTAGTTTGATAACAAACTACTTGACACAAATGCCCTCTTTAGCTTCTATTATAGCAGTCATATACTTAGCCCTTTTGTTGTAGTATATGTCACAATGTCTTAACTTTGGAACTCATCCAAATCCATTATGGAACTTACTTTCCATTATATTGTGCCACCCTTAGTTTAGATTGAGATAAACTTAATTTGTACTTTGTGACAAAACTAGTATCAATGTAGTACTTTTACAATGAACTAACCATCTATTTGCCACTTCTACAAAATAATATACTCTTAGTTCTTCCAAAAGATCATAAGAATATCCTTACTATCGTCCAATGATCATCTTATAAATCATTCTGGTATATGCTCATAACATTTAGAGCATAGGACATATCTGGATTTGTACATATCACAGTATGATTGATATAAATACTCTTTGTGATTTCATACATCAAGTATCAATCTATACTTGAACCTTTGTTTCACTTACCAAGTGTCAATACACTTGAATATATCATCAATATTGAACTCATTCAATCCTTTCTGTGCGACAAGAACCTTTCTTGTAGTTTCTATATTGAACTCATTTAATACATTATCTATGTACTTTCGGCACAACCATATTAGCGTCTATTGATGCCAAATATTTGGGTTTTGCCTAAGTCTTTCATCGGGATGAAATTCTTAATATGTGTTAATGAAAGATACATCATTTCCAATCAACAATATGTCTTCCACATAATGTATTAGAAACATGTCTTAGCTCTCCCACTTAATTTCTTGAAAATGCAAGCATATTCATTGTCTCCGACGAATTTAAACTCCTTTAATAGTTTCATCATAGTGAAGATTCCAACTCTGCAATGCTTACTTCAACCATTGAAGTTTGCATATGCTTTTAGCATCCTTTGAATTAACAAAACCCTATGGACCATGTTATGCACATGTCCTAGGTAACAATTCTATTATAATAACTTGTTTTGTTTATTCAACTACCACATAACAAAATTATATGTAGTGGTTGCTACATTAATCCGTCTAGACTAAATATCGCTTATGAAAGATCAAATCTTGTCATAGTCAACCTTTGAACATTGTTGTGAACTCTTTCCCAACATGTCGACTATTTCATAGATGTGAAACATCCATGTCTATTTCTTTATAGATCCAAACACAACTGTAAGGTCTTACACCTTTCTCGAGGGTCCTTCAAGTTCAAAACTTGATTTCTCGTGTATGGAACTATCACGGATTTTATGGCTTCAAGCCATTTTACGGAGTCAGGGCCCTTCATCGCTTGTTTGCATGTAGTCCGTTCATTATTCTCAAATAATGATTCAACCCTCAAATCTTGGTATTTGACTATTTACTCGACCTACTTGGTTCAATAGAAACTTTGACCTCCGTAACCACAACCTTTGAGGCACGTGAGCCATGAGCATTGTTGCTGCCTTCGGAACACTTTTCGGCGCTGCGCAACTTTGCACATATAGCTAAGGTTCTTTTAACCTTATCAAAGTTCTATTCTCCTCCCACTTAACTTTTCACGAAAAATTCCTTCTCAAAGAAACTTGACGTTCTAAGCAACAAACACTTTTGTCTCCAGTGTTATGGAGGAATACTTAACAATTATTCGAAATAACATACAAAGACAGGTTCATCCGACTTTGGTTGCAAACATCTTTCTTATGCATAGCATACGAATGTTTAAGAAAGGAAAACCATAACTTTATATGGTGTCATTTCAACGGATTATGATGGAGCTCTTTTCAGTGGAAAAACGGTAGTCTCTAAAGCTTTTAATCTTTTAAAATATAATGGCAGTTTTATGAATTACACCTTTGATCTTACCATGTCAAACAAGGTTTAATTACATATCTCGAACGCTCCATACTCTTACGGTGTTTCGGGAAATGCAAATCCACGGAACGATTCCTTAAATCTTAGGTATTATGCTAAATTTGTAACTCAAATATCTTCCTTTATGATCTTATCATAAACTATTTATATTCTTGTTACAATGATTTTGCACTTCATCTTGAAAATCTTTGAACTTTTCAAATGTTTCATACTTCATCCTTATTAAGTAAATATTCATATATTCACTCAAATTTTCGGAGAAAGCATATGAAGTTTAAATTCATCGCTCTTGACTACACATAATGGACTTCATACAACAATATGTACAAGTTCCAATAAGCTAGTCATTCGTTCCCTTTTGGCCTATGAACGAAGTTTTAATTATCTCTAGGAAAGTTTCACAAGCGTAATTTGATCAAAAATCAAAAAGACTCCAAAATTCCATCCACATGGAGTTTCTCCATGTTTTCTTTCCAATATAATTTAAATGGCGATGTCACTTCCTAAGTGATCTTTCAATCAATTTGTCTTTCGACACTTTTAGCACTAGTTTTATGGATGTGATTTATCCAACGAGATTTGTGAATCATCCATCTTTTATGGATTACGGCAATTATTTGAACAACCCTTTTGTTCTCATAATACCTGATAAAACAAATCTCGAAGGCATGCTTTGATGTTTAACGAGCAAGACAATAACCCTTTATTTGTTCTCGATGAACATCATCACATATTCTTTTGCTAGTTACTTAGGCCATTGTAGTTCATGAATTCTGTTGTTTCGTATGACGATTCATACCAACAAATTCAATATCAAATACTTAAGAACCACATTGTTTAATAAGCAAAGAATATAGCCATAACATGTATATCATCTATATACTTAAGCTGAACAATTCTAGTCTTTTATTTTCTGCCATATATTTATGAGATTCTCTTTCAGTATTTCCTTTTCTGTTTGAAAAAATCTATCAACATCAATAGTGGAGCCATATACATGACACATAGTCCAAAGCATGTATAGTAAAATACCAATGTCTTTGGATTTGCACTTTGAAGTAGATCACCATTATCAAATGTTTGGTGTTCTTTCAAATTCCTTTATTTAGTAATCTCTTGGTGTAGTAAACATTTTACCTACATCAAATATTCACCCTTATCATGGAATTATCCATGATCAAGCTACTTTTAGCTTATAATGGTGAATCGCGAGTATAATGTTGCTCTCCAAAACCTTTTGGAGTATTAGGACAACTAGTGTCTCCAACCTTTTGCAAATTCTCATCAAATATGAGAACATGACTTTTGCCATATTATACTCTGTCATGTTGCAACCAAAACTTCGTTTCAGATATCACAATATCTTCCACACATCATGGTTTCTGAAACAACTCTTTCAGATCCTAGATAACCTTGATATTAAGACAATCCTTTGAATATCAAGAATCATGGAGAAAAACATGATACTCATACACTAACACTTGGAATTATCACTCTTGATTTAATACCAATTATTAAACTTCATGGAGTGACCAGAACTTACTGAAAGTTTGCAATAGGACTTTTAAACTTTAGATTAGCACTTCAAAACAATACGATACCAGTTCGTAAAGTAACTAACCAGAATTCTATAGTTCTATCATCTCAATTATAACTAAGCGCAAGGTGGTAAACGGATGCCAATGACTACAACAACTATGCAAATTCACTTTGATTTAATTTATGATAAATAGTGTTCAACTTTTAATCATATTGCTGTTGAACTCCCACTCAAAACAATATACCTCACATTGTTTTAGTGATCACACGAACCAAATCCACGACATCAAAACCGATCATCACGAGAGTTGATGTAGCTTCAATGGCGAACAATCAACATGTTCATCATATCTACTATATGACTCATGCTTTACCTTTCGGTGATCCGTGTTCCGAGACCATGTTTGTACATGCTAGGCTCGTCAAGATCAAACCTTAGTTTCCGCATGAGCAAATCTGGCTTGCTCATGTTGTATACTCTCGCAGAATCTAACACACCCGATCATCACGTGGTGCTTCGAAACAACGAGTTTTAGCAACGGTGCTTACTAAGGATGAACACTTTAAAACTTGAAATTGTGTGCTTGAGGGATCATCTTATAATGCTACCATCATGAACTAAGCAATACAAGATGCATAAAAGGATTAACATCACATGCAATTTATAATATGTGATATGATATGGCCTTTCTTCTTGTGCTTCCGATCTCCATCTTCAAGCACGAACATGATCTCCATCATTACCGGTGTGGCGTCAAGGTCAATGGTGCCGCTTCATGGTTGTCTTCCACCAGCATCACCTATTACAACTACTTTGAATAATAGACACGCAGGACTTAATGGAAACAACCATATGGCTCCTGCCGGTTGCCAACTTACAATAAGGAACATTGCATACATCATATATAATCACAATCATGGCCATATCACATCACAACACACCCCTGCAAAACAAAGTTAGGCGCCTCTAATTTTCTTTGCATGTTTTACGTGGTTTGGGGCTTTCAATAAGTGTCGTTCTAACTTACGAAAAAGAACCACAACATTGATACTAGTATTGTCAATCACCCGTTGTAAATTGAATCTTAACTATGTTGGGAGAAACAGGCACCCACAAAGCCACTTATGCAATACAAGTTGCATGTCAAGCGTGGAGCAAGTCTCATGAACGATGTCATGTAAGGTTAGCCCGGGCCGCTTCATCCCACCATCCCGCAAGATGCAAAGTACACAAGAAGCAATCGATAACAAAAGCATCAACGCCCACAATGACCATTGTGTTCTACTCGTGCAACAGATCTACATCTACATATAGCATGGAAAACAAAAAATTTCTACCGCATGAACACACAATCAAGATCTAATCTATGATCAAGCCAAGATCTATCTACTATATTGTAGCAACGAGTCGATGGAATACTAACCCTCGAAGATCCAAAGCGGTTAACGAGAGCAGATTCTTGTGGGTGATGTAGTCATACACTTGTCGATCTCAAGATCGCGTAGACGATCCTTCCGGCGCTGCGTTCTGGCAGCGCTCCCGCAGTCGGTCACACGTTCGGTACTCGATGAAGACCTTCCTCTCCCTTGTTCCAGCAGGCAGCGGAGGTTGTAGCACTCTCATCGCGATTCCGGCAGCACGACGGCGTGGTACCGGAAGTAGAGGGGAGATCTCGCAGGGCTTCGCGTTAAGCCAGAGTGAGTATGGTGGACTATGAGAGAGGCCTTGGCGATCTAGGGTTTAGAGGCACCAAGGAGAGAGAGCTAGGCCGGCGGCTAGGGCAAGGGGAGGGCCCCAACTCGGCGGCTAGGCAAACCCTAGGGGCGACGGTGACTTGGTGGAGGCCGGCGGCTAGGGCTAGGGTTTAGAGGAGAGAGGTGTAGGGAAGAGGGGCACCCCTGCCCCTTCTTTTATAGGTGGGAGGGAGGCGGCTAGGAGTAGGGAGTCCTCCTCCAACTCCTCCTTGGCCGGCGGGTGGAGGTAGTGGGACTTCCTCCCCAAGTAGGTTTCCTACTCTCCCTCCACCAAGCAAACTTGCCGTTTGACTTTTTCAAATTGGCGTTTGACTTTCAAACTAGGATTTGATTTCTCCCTTTATTTTGCCCAGCCAAGTGACCTAGTACATGATGAAACCATTCCACATTGTCATGACACATTCATGTACCCTTCCCCTCCGGAGTCCGGACCTTCTGGACCCTTGTAGAATATTCCCGATGAAAACACCGGAATCATTCCCCAACTCCGAAACAGGACTTTCCTTATATGAATCTTATTCTCCGGACCATTCCGGATCTCCTCGTGATATCCCGGATCCCATCCGAGACTCTGAACAACATTCGGTCTCTTACTCATCATTCCATAACTACTCAACAACATCGAATCCTTAAGTGTGTCTCCCTACGGTTCGTGAATTATGCGGACATGATCGAGACACTTCTCTGAACAATAACCAATAGAGGAATATGGAAATTCATATGGCTCCCACATATTTCTACGATTAATTTGCGATCGAATGAACCACTAACATACGATACCAATTTCCCTTTGTCTCATGATAGTTTACTTATCCGAGGTTTTGATCATCGGTATCTCTGCATACCTAGTTGAACCTCATTACCGATAAGTACTCTTTTCTCGTTCCCGTGATATGTGATCCCTTGTGAGCTAGTCACATGCTTGCAAGCTAATTGGATAACATTCCACCGAGAGGGCCTAGAGTATATCTATCCGTCATATGGATGGACAAATCCCACTCTTGATCCATGTGTCTCAACCCATACTTTCCGAACACTCAATGCCACCTTTATAGCCACCCAGTTACGGTGTGGTGTTTGATGTCATCAAAGCATCCTTCTAGTGATGGTGATTAACATGATCTCATGGTCGAAGGAATTAGGGTACTATGTATCAGAAAGCTTATAGCAAATGAACTATATTAAATTACTTGATCTTTATGCTATGCTTAACTATAGGAGTATGTCCATCACATCATTCTCCTAATGATATGACCCTGTTGTTAATAACATCTCTATGTTCATGATCAGGAAACCATGATCATATATTAACCAACAAGCTATTTTAACAAGAGGCTTTACTAGGGACTCTTTTATGTTTACAAATCACACAAGTATTAATGTTTCCGGTTAATACAATTATAGCATGGTATGCAAACATTTATCATAAGCATGAAGATATGATAATAACCACTTTATTATTGCCTCTTGGGCATATCTCCAACAGATCATTTGCTTGAAGCTTGCCGTCCATATTGGTGATAATGGACTTGTGAAGACATGTATTAATGAAGCTATCCCATAGTGGTGTATGGGGAGCAAATTAGGAGTCTTCGCGAAGCAACAATGATCAAGTGTTGCATTCCGTCTTGGGTGGAGCTTGAAGCATTGTCATCAAGATCAAGCGGGATGCGCAAGGAAAAGGTATGGCCTTGCTAGGTTTTCCTTTAACAGTCTCAAGGTGGTTTTTGGGAGACCGGGTTATAGGATAGATAGCCGCACTATCAAGAGGGGATTTCGGTTGTGTAACTTGACCACATCGTCATAGGTAGCTCAATACTTTGCATACTTTGCATCTTCCTATTTTGTTGCTTCTTGTTGTTTCTCCATGTGAGGTTCTTGAGCTTGTTGCTAGCTCTTCAATAAGCCCAAGTTCATCGAAAACAGAATTCGTATGCATCTTCTATGGTGTTTCCGAGTTTGAAGGTTTTATCGGTTCTTATTTAGAGACGCTTCTTACCTTTATTCATTTGGTTCTATCCTACTTTGTTGGGATATGATGTTTCTATGCACAATCTTGTAGAGCTTTATGTCCTCGTCAAAACAATCCCAAGAGCATCGAAATCGGAGTCCGGATGCAAAAGTTATTGCGTTTTTTGTGAAGCCTGTTTCATCTCGGTTGTGGATTCGGTTCAACCGGCTCCCAGACCGGGTGGTCCGGTGCCAGGACCGGAAAACCAGATCTTAAACCGGGATTGTTGGTTTTGCTATACCGAGTCTATCCGAGACTATATACTGACCCTAATCCCGGTTGAAATCTGGTTTTCTCGTCCAGGAACTGAACCATCCGGTCCTGGAGCCGGTCCAACCGAACTTTCAACCGGATTCGCACAGTTTTCTCCTAACGGCCATATTTGCCTTCCACTATAAAAGGGGGTTCTTCCACCAACGTTTCAGATTGTACTGGACCACGAAATTGACCTCCATTGTTGAACCTATTGAGCTTGCTTCATCCCCCTTCCCTCCTACGATTCTTGCATCTTTTTGAGGGCTTTGGAAGAGGAGATCTAGATCTACAATCCCCACCAACCAATTCCTCCTCTAAGTGAGGGGAACCCATTGGATCTAGATCTTGGAGTCATTTGTTGACTTCCACCATTGTTCTTCCTCTCTAATTCCTCCCTAGCACTTGTTGCTTTGGTGGGATTTGAGAGTGAAAGATTTGAGCACCCTTGGTTGTCTTGCTTTGCATTTTTGCATAAGTGTTGAGCTCTCCATTACGATTTGTTCGAGTGAGTGACCGTGTGCTTGTTACTCTTGGAGGGTGACCTCCTAGTTGGCTTGGCGGTTGGTGCCGCGGTGTCCTCTTCGTAGAAGATTGTGAAGAGACCCGGGCTTCTCCTTCGTGGAGCTTATGAAGTGGTTTTGGAGCTTGCCATCTCCGGAGTGGAGGAAAAGCTAGCCATAAGGAAAGGGCCTATTCCTTCGTGGGATAGACTCGGAGAAGAAGGTGAGCCTTCGTGGCGTTGAGAAATCCTTCGTGGAATCCCACACCTCTCCAATGTGACGTACCTTACTTGTAAGGGAACACGGGAATACATCTTCGTATCCATGTGCCTCGGTTATCTCTATACCCGAGCTTACTTTCCTTGTGATAGCCATCGAGCTTGAAGTACTTATATCTTGCTTATCACCTGTGGTATATTTATCTTGTGCTATCTTGCTTAGCTTAACTTGTTGTTGGTGCACTTAGTTGAGCCTAGTGTAGTTAGGTTTTGTGCTTGTAAAATAAACGTTAGTTTAATTCCGCATTCTATCAAGCCAAAACCGTAATAGTTTTGAAATTGCCTATTCACCCCCCTCTAGGCTACATATCTATCCTTTCAATTGGTATCAGAGCAAGGTCTCTCCTTGTTTAGGCTTCACCGCCTAGAGTGTAAAGATGTCGGCTAGTAGTATAGTGCACAATGACACAATTATCTTTGATGGCGCAAATTATGCTTTGTGGAGAAATTGCTTGCTTTGTAATCTTCGGACCTTTTGTCCAAATATTGAGCGATTTCTAGATGTAGGTTTTTCTCCTCCTATGGATCCTCAAAATCTATCTTTAGAGGATGAGAAAAATTTACATCTCGAAGCTCAAGTATCTAATGAGTCCTTGAGCCCCATAGTTAATTCGTTCTTAATGATTGCAAAGCGCAAGTCATCTCATGATATGGGGACCAAGCTTAAAGAAATATTTGGTGGGTCCATTTCTCAAAGGGTCGGTGGTATCTCCAAGGAGCTCTCTTCTCCCTCACATCATGAAGAGCTCCAAGTTGCTTCCACCTCCGGCCGCGATGATATTTCAGTTCTTCCCACTTCACTTACATGTGACAAGTCACAAGGTAATGACATGGCGAGTGAAAAAATCATATGTGATGATGGTAGTGTTTCGCTTTAGACCAACAATTCTCGTTCTATAAATGATAATGGTGTAGAGAGTTTGGACTAAAGCACTTCTTGCAACAATGATGCTATATACCCTTGTGTTGCTAGTCCTTGCATATCTTCTAGAAATTATTTGAGTACTAGTGTAGATGATATGCTTGATTTGCCTTATTCCCATGAAAAAAATGCTTACATTTCCTCTAGTTGTTTATCTAACAATGTAGAGGAAATAAAACATTCCATGGAACAAGAAATGATCATGAATGAAGATTCAAGAATATCCTCATCTTCATCCTCCCGTGCTCACATGTGCCTTATGGCAAGAGGATCAAAGGTATCTCCTACTTTGGATCCCAATATGTCGTCTAAAGATAATATCAATGATAATGATGATAGTGATGATGACATTGATGAGGATACTAGTGCTCTCTTTCTTGGGTTAACTTTTTTGTGTACCTCTCTTCGTGGTAATAATAAGGCCGTTACTTGTCTCAAACACGTTATGGACACCATAACTAAACAAATGGGAATCATAGAGGAGTTGGATTTCCAACTTGATGATGAGAGTCGGAGATTCGATCTCCTTAAGCAAGAGCTTGCCGAGGAGAAGAACACTAATAGTCTCCTCACACAAAAAATTGAATCTTATGAGCTTGAAAAGGAAAATTCCATTAATGATGCTTGTGCTACTAACTCTACTTCTTGTGAAGCATCTACCCTAAAGGAGAATGTTGAGCTAAGGGCTCAACTTGAGTTGCTAACTAGCAAGTATAGGAAATTGGAAAAAAGTCATGAAAAGCTCTCGGGCTCTCATAATGATCTTCTAATCTCCCATGATGGGATAAAGTTAGCTTGTGAGGCAAGTATTACTAAGATAACATGTAGAGGTCCCAACCTTTAATAAGGTAGAGATCCCTGTGTTTACAATGCTAGTCCCTGGATCAATAGCTAGCATCCACAATTAAGATGTAATATCAAGAAACAAGGGTCATAATATAACTTTATAACCAGGAATAACATAATTTTATTACATCTTACGTAGCTCATTTGGCTATTACAATACATTGCAGCAGAAAATCTATAAGCATGGGGTCCTTCATCTTTAAAGTGCCACAGGCAAACATGTTGGTTGTAGACTTGTAATCCTAATCAATCAACTTCACTAATATCAAACAAACCTGCAACATAACAAGTTACAGCCACAAGGGTCAATACATTTGAATTGTATTGGCAAGTTTTACTACTATGTTGAATATAAGTGGATCCTATCATTACATGCATATTTGGCTAAGTAGGGTTTTAGGCTCATTTGCAGAAAGCAATAATTTATCCTATCTTTTCAAAATGGTTTTGATCTTTTGTCCAATCTTTTTGAACTCCTTGGTAAATCCCCAAGTGTCTTTGTCAAAATCTCTTGAGCTCCTTGGTACACCCCAAGTACTTCAAGTTTTTATCAAAATCTCTTGAGCTCCTTGGTAAATCCCCAAGTGCTTCAAGTTTTTATCAAAATCTCTTGAGCTCCTTGGTACCCCCAAGTGCTTCAAGTCTTTTGTTGTCTCTTTAAAGTTTTTCTTTTATAAATTGGAATGTCGAGATTTCCCATAGCTTCAAGCTTTAGTTGCTTAGTATTGTCCATAACCGGGGACACGGCTAAGTACTTAAATTTTTTATCTTCTGCAGAAGTTGTACACTTTACCCACATGACACAATCTCATCTTGTTGCCACCAGTGGCCGCTGGATAAGTACTCACCAAGATGGAGTACTGGCAGATTGAGAATGTGACGAAGTCTTTCCAGAGGGTCCTCCCATACATCATTGCTAGCTTGTCTTCAGGCACCAATGTAGGGTTCCTAGTTCCCTCATTTCTAGTAAACATGAGGACAATGCATGGGTCTTCCCAATGTAGTTGACTAAGCCAGAGCCATATTAGCATGTGGCTGTACACGAAAGCCACAGTTGGAGAAACATGTTCAATCTCTAAGTCCCTGGGTGGTTTTCTTTTGGTGCACAACACAAAGAGATTGCCATAGACATGGTTCCTTTTGTTGCCACCTTATCCAAAACTCAAAGTATCCTTATCCACCCAGGTGGTTCATTGAGTACTTGTTTTATTATATAAAACATAAGTCTTTTCTCAACTTCATAAAATCTCAACATGTATCTCTTCTCAAAATATATAGCATGGCTAAGAATTTTACAACTACATTGTTTTCACTAAGGAATATATAAGGTATCCTATTAGGATTTAGCATAGCATAAGTATAGAAATTCTTTTCATGCATGTTTCAAAATCCACTAAGTATAATGAAAATAGTAGGACTTTAGATGATAGTGTCACTTGCCTTTTTGGTAGGGAATGTTGGTTCACTTCTTGATCTTGCTAGTTTCACACTTTTCTAACTTCACTACAAATCAATCAAGCAAACACAAAATCAACTAGCATTCCAACCAATATTCAAACAATCAAACACACATAAAATAGTAGGATCTAGGTCATGCATGCAAGCATGCAAAAGATAGTTTTATTTTCCAAGGTGGTCTCTACTAGGCTCTACACATTGTAAAGTCCAAAGTGGTCATTTCCCAAAGTGGCAAAGTCATTTGCAAAAGGGTTTTATCTATAAGTCATTTTTAAAATCCAATCATTATTTCATGTGGTGGAAAATGTTTTTATCAAAGAAAAAACTTTATGTTGTTGACCAAATAAGTTGTTAATCTCAAAACTTGGTGTTTAGGGTCAGTATGTTTGATTCAAATCATTTTCCCAAAGTTTTTACTCCAAAATCATTTCCATACCAAAATCAATATTTTTATTTGACTAGAAATAGGCTAATTCAAGTTTTTATTCCTAATCTTCACAAAATCCATTTTTAAAACAATGGGTTGGTTCCTAGGGTCAGTAGGTTCACAACAAACCAATTTGCAAAAGATTTCATTCTCAAAATCATTTTGGAATAATTTTTCTAACCTAAACAATCATACAAATGTTTCTGCAAAAACAAACATTTTACCAGGAGCTTTTTACTAAACAAATTGCATGGTTGGCTAGGGCTTGTTCCACTGATTCCATTGATATAAAGTTTGCAAATTTTGGACGTGTGGATCAAAAGTTACAAGGTTTTCAAATCTGCATCTAAATCAGATTCAAACTTTGTTTTAAACAGAACTGGTGCCACGCGGCGCAATACTATTGGGCGGTACCGGTTCGCACGGATCGACCTATGTGGGGCGTTGGATCTAATCAGATCGCACGGTTCACATCGCGTACCCCTTCACCGTTAAGTGGTTCTATCGTGTCACTACGATCTAAATCGAACGGCTCTGGTCAACTTGCCAGGAACTGGCGGCGCTAGCGCGGCGGCAGACGGCGGCGATACTCAGACGGTGGCGGTACTGGCGATGCAGGAAGCAAAGAGAGAGGGGGAAGTGCTCACCGTGCTCAAGGGATCGTGGCGATGCTCAACGTGGTCGCGAGGAGGCGAGGGGCGCTCAGGATCCGTTGGGATTCCTCGCCGGAGTCAAGGACGGCGTCGGTCTCGCTCAGGCGTCGTCGGGGATGAGGATACCGATCGTGCTGAGGCAAAACGATGGTGTGGTTAGACGCGTACGAGTATGGGGAATGTGAGAGTATCACTGAGAGGGCTCAGGGCGGTCTGGGCTTACCAGGGAAGTTCGCCGGAGTAAGAAGCAGACGCGGCGGCACTCAGAGGTTGTCGAAGCCGACGTTCTGGGGCGCCCGCGAGTGAACGGACAGCACAGGGAGAAGCGCCAGGGGCTGGGGTCACGGTCGTGTGCTCATGGAGGCAAGGGGCGACAAGGTTCGGCCGGAATCACTCGGTGAGACTCGCCGGAGCAGCGGTGGTGCAAATTCGATTCAGGGCAGCCTGGTGGCTCTGGTCGAGTGGGTTCTGAGGGGAAAGGAAGAGGAGTTGCTGGTGATTAAGAGTGCGTGGTCGCAGGGAGTATTAAAGCCGCTATCAACGCGAATTGATCGCCGGCGTTACTGGCTACAACGGCAGGGAGTAATCGGTGCGGGTTGAAGACGATGAACAGGAGGGGTGGGGTCGGTTGGTCAGCGAGAGAGAGGAAGAGGGAGAGGGTCCACCAGTCAGTCGCTCTGCGAGTGCGGGTTCAGGTGGAAAACGCTTCGCGCGTGGGGGAATAGCTGGGCTGGTACTGGGCTTCTGGGCTAGGTTTAGTTGGGTCAAGTCCGACTCTATTTTTTTCTTTCAAATGCTTTTTCTTTTTCTATCTCTATTTTCTGTTTTGCTATTCAAACAACAATTCAAACATTCAAATCAATTCAAAACTCCTCCAAACATTGTGTTGAGTTTTGGTTCTGTTTAACAACAATATTCCAAGTCCCAATATAATATAATATTTTTATTTTTAGGGTCCATTAATAATTAAATAAAATGGATCTTAGTTATTAAATCAAATAGGATTTGATTTATTTAAAACTCCATTTGAAATCTAAATAATAAAAAAAACCAATCAGTAGGTTTTATTTGAAAATATAGAATACTTGGAAAACTTGTTTAAAATAAATAAATAAGTTTTGATGTTTAATTAAAATAGTAAAAGCTTTATTTTTTATAAACTTTGGATATTAAATCCTTATTATTTTATTTAAATAAACCTTTACTATTTTTATCAAATAGGAATATTTTATTTCAAAAGTTTGGCCAAGGTTTTATTTGGCTTATAAAATAATCCTTATTTATAATTTCATCCTTTGCTTTTGAAAACCAAATCTTTTTATTAAAGGATCCAAAAATAGTAATTCCAAATATTTTTATTTTCCTTTATTAAATGTTTATCTTTTTAAATCCCTTTAGGATTTATCTTGATAAAAATAGGTTTGAAGGTTCCCATTTGAATTCAAAAAGTTTCTTCTCACCCTGAAAATCAACAAAGTTTTATTTTATTCATTTATTTTTCACATTACAAGATTTGGAAAATCTTGGGATGTGACATAACATCTTATGAGCCTCTTTTGGACATTAGCACAACTTCTACTCAATATGCTATTTTGCCATGTGCTAGTCCTAGTAATCCATCTAGCCATACTATTGATAAACCTTGTGTTGGATTAATTGCTTTGGCTTGTTGCTCTAACAATGAAGCTTCTACTTCCTCTAGTACTTGTATTTCTACTAACCATATAGAGGAAATAAAAGAGCTCAAGGCCCAAGTCACTTCCTTCAGGAATGACTTGGAAAAGAGTCATGAAGGGAAATCCACACTCGATAATATCTTAAGTGTGCAAAAATCCCCTAATGATAAAAGTGGACTTGGATTCAACTCCAATAAAAAGAACAAGTCCAAGAGCAACAAGAAGAAGGGCCAAGACCAAGTCAAGAATCTGGCCAAGATTATTTGCTTCAAGTGCAAGGTTGAAGGACATCATGTAAGATCTTGTCCATTGAAGAAAAAGCACTTGAGTGAGAAGCAACAAGGGAAGCGACCACAAGTTCAAGGTCAAGCCCAAGTTGAAGATAGGCCACATCCAAAGAAGAATCAAGATAATGCTCCCCAAGCCAAGAAATCAATGAAGAAGAGAAAGGGGAGCACTTGTTGCTACATATGTCATGTGAAGGGGCACTTTACTTCTTCATGTTCAAATGGTACCTTATCTAACCCTATCATGATTGATGATGATTATTCTATTAGGAAGATAAGGATGGTAATGTGTTTGCCAAGTTTGTTGGAACTCAAAGTGGTGTCAAGAAAAGAACCATTTGGGTTGCCAAGACTATTGTGACTAACCTCTTAGGACCCAAATTGCTTGGGGACCAACTAGCTCAAACTTGATCAATAGGTGTTTATGGAGGGCATTGGAGACTTGGATAACTCATGAAGAATTAAGGGATCTTCATATGTTATATTTTATCAAGCCAGGTCCTAAGGATTATTATTTCCCTATCTTACCCAATGTGCCTCTTCGCGGTAACTTGTACTTAACTCATTTATATTGTAAGTTACTTGCCCCTTTACATGTTTTGGTTTTGTACCAAGTATGTTTTTGTATTTGGTGTGCCTCATGCTTGATTATTTTGTGTATTCAAGTATGTCTAGGTGTTTGGCACATCATTTACTCGTATCTTTTATTTTGAGCCTCTAATGTGTCTTGATAATATCTTATTTGGCTATTTTAGAGTGGTTAATGGAACATCCATTTTGGGGTAGTGACATGCCTCGCGCATCTCTCAAACCTTAAAATATGTGTACATGAGGACCACCACTTAGTATTGATATTTCAAGCTTATCTAGTCACTATGTGGTGTATCATACTCATGAGAAATTCAAATTCTAAATGTCCATTAATTATCTCTAGTCGAGGTTGTTTTGCCTCTTTTAAAAAAATGAATATCACATTATGGGGTAGTAATATGCTTCTTTTGCATATCGCAATACTAGGAAATGTGAACATATGAGGTAGTGCCACTTAGAGTTGATATTGTTGATTATCTTGTTTCTAGGTGGCATGTTGGCTCAAAAAAGGTCCTATTTTTGTTAGAAGCTTTTATTGCTCGTCTTTTTGGTCTTTGTTTGAGGAAGAAATTCTTGGTGCGGTCTTTCTTAAATACATATCTCTATATCTTATTTGGTATACCATTTGCTTCAAGTTATTATAATCATTGCTTTCCATGATTGTGTGACTAGTTGAATCTATCAAGAATCTCTATCTTTGCATAGTGCTTAATCTTTTTATTTCTATCCTATGCTTTTTATTGTGAATATTTATCTTTAATATCCGTGCAATATACCGTCGGAAATCTATTCCAATACACTCATTGTAAGGTTCCCAACCTTTGATAAGGTAAGGATCACTGTGATTGCAATGCTAGTCCCTGGATCAATAGCTAGCATCCATAGTTAAGATGTAATATTAAGAAACAAAGGTCATAATACAACTTTATAACCAGGAATAAAATAATTTATTACATCTTACATAGCTCATTTGGCTATCTCATTACAATGCAGCAGAATATAGCAATAGCATGGGGTCCTTCATCTTCAAAGTGCCACAGGCAAACATGTTGGTTGTAGACTTGTAATCCTAATCAATAAACTTCACTAACATCAAACAAACCTGCAACATAACAAGTTACAGCCACAAGGGTCAATACATTTGAATTGTATTGGCGGGTGATACTATAGTAGTATAGTGGAGTCTATCATCTATATGCATTTGGCTAAGTGGAGCTTAGGCTTGCATTGCTCAAAATAGATTTTCCTTATCATTTGAAAACACTAAGTTTTTGCTTGACAAAATCTTTCCCAAGGCATCTCCCAATAGAAATTGGTGATCCTTCAACCCTTGTTCAACCACAAGATTTTACTTAGAAATTGGGATGAGGAGATTCTTGATAGCTTTCATGTCTTGATGCTCAAATTGTCCTTTACCAGGGACATGGCTAAGTACTTAGATTTTACACTCTGCAGAGGTGGTGCACTTTCCCCACATGACTTGGTTTCACCAAGACAAGATCTTTCAGAAGCCTTCCCTTAGACCAAATGGACGCGCTCCAACCTATCATCCCACTACCACCAACTGTCCAAATGGCTAAGTTATTGCAACCTATATGTTCCAGGCAGAGCCCATAATGCCAAGTGGCTACACTTGAAGCTTCTCAACATTTGACATCTCAAATATCTTTGTTCCTGGGTGGCCATCCACAAGTGTGATACACAAGGTAAACCATAGAAATGGGCCTTGTGTAACCACTCAACACAAACCATTCCTTCCATTCCACCCAGGTGATTCATTCACTTAGTTGTTTTATTAAACAAAACACAAGTCCTTGACTTAGAAATATTCCATAGTATGAATATAATTCACCCATGTTTTCTACTAGCTAAGCTAAGCATGATAGTAGTAGAAATCTTAACTTAGGAGAATTCTACTAAGGTTTCATCTACTAGGATTTCCCATGGCTTAGTTTACACTTAGCATAATTCCATGCAAGTCCTACTTAGAAATATCACTAATGCATAGTGAAAATAATGGGAAAAATATGAAGCATCACTTGCCTTTTTGGTAGAGAATATAAGTTCACTCCTTGAACTTTGCAATATTCTCACTCTTCAAATCACTACAATTCAATCAAGCAAGCAACATTTCAATCTACCATTCAAGCAACAACACATAAAATAATAGGAACAAAACATTGCATGCAAGCATGTCAAACTTTGTTTTATTTACAAAAGTGGTTCATAATAGGTTATAAACATTCTATAACACTTGTTGGTCATTTTATAAATTGGCAAAACTATTTGCAAAAGATTTTACCTATAAATCATTTTCAAACCAAATCATTATTTTATGTGGTTAAAAATGCCTTTATCAAAGTATCAATCTTTATAGGGTTTACCAAATACATTTTTAAATCATAAAACTTGGTGCTTGGGGTAAGAGAGTTTATTCCAAAACATTTCCCAAAGGTTTTCTTCAAAAAGCATTTTTAACAAATAAACAATATTTTTATTTGACTAGAAATGGTTTAAATCAAAGGTTTATTCTTTTGCTTCACCAAATATATTTTTGAAACCACAAATTGATTTCTATGGTCAGTAGGTTCAAAACAAACCATTTGCCAAAGATTTTATTTCAAAAACATTTTAGAACAAATTTTTATATTCTAAATATGCCTACACAAGTTTCTACAAAAACAAACAATTTAACACAAGCAATTTACTAAACAAAGGTCATGGTCAAAAGATAATTGTTTTGCTGAATCCATTGATATAAATTTTGCAAAATTTGGACGTGTGGTTTGAAAGTTCTGCAATTTTCAAAATTGAACAACAAATAGATCATTTCTGGTTTTATTCAAACGGACAGGGCCACGTGGAGCAATTTCATTGGGCAGTACCGCTTCGGTTGGATCGACCTTTCTAGGCCGTCAGATCTCAATGGCTACGCACGGTGCAGATCAAAGAATACCCCTTCGATCAAGTTTCTTTCGCGTGCGTTGGATCTAAATCCTACGGCGCACAACTACTGACCATTCTCTAGCGGTGCTGGCGGCGGCGACTGGCGGCGGAGCGGCCTGGCGGTGGCATTGCTGGCGATGCAGGAAGCGAGAGAGGGTGGGGAGAAGCTCACCAAGTTCATCGTGGCGTGGGGATGCTCAAGGTGGTCGTAGCTCGTCGAGGGGCGCTCGGTGGTGACGTGGATTCCTCGCCGGAGTTGAGCTGCGCCTCGGGCTCGTCTGTTCGTTGACGGGGGCAAGTCTAGGGTTCACTCCAACCTAAACAAGCAACGCCATTAGGTTCGCGAGAGAAAGGTGAATACAGGAGTATCAGCCAGAGGGAATGGGGCGGCCAGGGATTTCCAGGGGGTTCCGCCAGAGAGGTAGCAGACGACGGCGGTGCGGTCAGTCGAGGTGATTGCCGACGATAGGGGGCATGCGAGAGCGAGCTGAGGCCACTGGGAGATGCGTATGGAAGAGGGGAGCAAGCACGCGTGGTCGAGGAAGCAAGGGGCGATGGCGAGTGGCCGGAATTGTCACCGGAAGACGTCGGAGACAGCGGCAACACAAGGCAACATGGAGGCACCCTGGTGGCTCTCTGGCAGGGGGGTTTAAGGGGAAAGGCAGGAGATTTATCTGCCGTGATCGCGAGGATTAAACGTCGATCCTTTACCGGGAATTTACTCCGAGGAGTTAACGGCAGGAAACGGCCGGGAGGGCGCGGTCTTCGCGTGGGTGGAGAAGATGGTGAGGTGGCAGTGGGGTTGCCTGGCAGCGAGAGAGAGAAAAAGAAAGTGGGGTCCAGCGGTCAGTGTCTTTGCAGGTGGCTTTTCCGGTTCGAAACATTTTCCTGCGGGGGAAAGAGAGGGAGTGGGCTGCTGGGCCTTAGTGGGCTGCCATATGGGTTGGGTTTGTTTTCCATTTTTTTATACTAACCTTTTTCTTTTCTATTTTTGAATATTCTGATTTGATTTTCATTCAAACAATTCAAGCAACAAATCAATTCAAACCTCAACCAAAAATTGTGTAGATTCATATACTGATTAATAACACATTCCAAAGTCAAATTTAGGATAATTTATTTATTCCTTTTAAGGTCTTTTAATTATTTAAAATAGGCTCTATTATTAATTAAATAAGATTTAATAATATTTTTCAATCTCCATTTGAATTCAAATCACCACCAAACTTTGGGTGAATTTTTGATTCTGTTTATCAACATATTTCAAAGTCCAAAATAAAATAATTCTTTTATTCTTTTAGGATCTATTATTAATTAAAATAAAAGACCTTAGTCTTTATTTCAAATAGGGTTTAATTTATTTAAAAACTCTATTTGAAATCTAAATAATACCAAAACCTTTTCAGTAGGTTTCATTTGAAAAACAAAAACACTTGGAAATCTTATTTAAAATAAAATAACAAGTTTTAGTGTTTATTTAAAATGGAAAAGCCTTTACTTAAATAAAATTGGATATTAATAAATCCTTATTATTTTATTTAAATAAACCTTTACTATTTTTATCAAACAAAATATTTTCTTTCAAAAGCTTGGCCAAGGTTAAATTTGGCTCTTTAAAATAATCCTTATTTATAATTCTTCCTTTGCTTTTGAAAACCATATCTTTTATTAAAAGATTCAAAAATAGTGATTCCAACTATTATAACTTTATTTATTATTTGTTTATCTTTTTAAATCTCTTTAGGATTTTATTTGATCAAAATAGGTTTTGATGTTTCCAATTGGAATCAAAAAGTTTCTTCTCACCCTAAATTTCAACAAAATTTTATTTTGTTTATTTATTTTTCACATTACAAGATTTGGAAAATCTTGGGATGTGACAGGCTACCACCCTTAAAATAAATCTCGTCCCGAGATTTGGGAAGTCTAGGGTTACAAGTTGGCTCAAAAGCAACTAGGGTACTACCACCCTTAAAAAAATTTCCAACTAGATTACTTCTTGGTTTGCTTGGAATCTTGTTGAAGCTTCTCTGGACAAACATCTGCATTGTGTCCTTTGTTTCCACATTTGAAACATGTGACAAGATTGAGATCCTTCATAGGCTTGTTTATCTTGTGCTTCATCTTTTCTGGACAATTTCTTGCATAATGTCTTGGTTCTTTGCAATTGAAACACATCACTTGGCTGATATCTTTCTTTTCCTTTGGTATCATTGCCTCTTGTTTGTTTCCTTGTTTCTTCTTCTTTTCTGGGCATTCATTGGCATAGTGTCCCATCTCTTTGCAAGTGTAACATTGCTCTTGGGTAATATCCTTCTTGCTTGGGTTGGGGCATTTCTTCTTCTTCTTCTTCTTCTTCTTCTTGGGTCTCTCCATATAAGGGTCCCAACCTTTAATAAGGTAGAGTCCCCTGTGTTTACAATGCTAGTCCCTGGATCAATAGCTAGCATCCACAGTTAAGATGTAATATCAAGAAACAAAGGTCATAATACAACTTTATAACCAGGAATAACATAATTTTATTACATCTTACATAGCTCATTTGGCTATTACATTACATTGCAGTAGAATATCTATAAGCATGGGGTCCTTCATCTTCAAAGTGCCACAGGCAGACATGTTGGTTGTAGACTTTGTAATCCTAATCAACACACTTCACTAAATCAATCAAACCTGCAACATAACAAGTTACAGCCACAAGGGTCAATACATTTGAATTGTATTGACAAGTGATACTATGGTAGTATAGTGGAGTCTATCATCTATATGCATTTGGATAAGTGGAGCTTAGGCTTGCATTGCTCAAAATAGATTTTCCTTATCATTTGAAAGCACTAAGTTTTTGCTTGACAAAATCATCTTTCCCAAGGCATCTCCCAATCAAAGATTGAAGATCCTTTAACCCTTGTTCAACCACAAGTTTTTAACTTAGAAATTTGGATGATGAGATTCTTGATAGCTTCCATGTCTTGATGCTCAAATTGTCCTTTACCAGGGACATGGCTAAGTACCATTCCACCCAGGTGGTTCATTAACTTAGTTGTTTTATTAAACAAAAACACAAGTCCTCAGACTTAGAAATTTTTCCATAGTATGAATGTATATTCCACCCTTGTTTTCTATTAGCTAAGCTAAGCTTGATAGTAGTAGGAATCTTAACTTAGGAAAATTTCTACTAAGGTTTCATCTACTAGGTTTTCCCATAGCATGGTTTATACTTAGCAAAAATTCCATGCAAGTTTTACTTTGAAAAATCACTAATGCATTGTGAAAGTAATGGGACAAAAGTATGAAGCATCACTTGCCTTTTTGGTAGAGAGTATAAGTTCACCCTTGATCTTTGCAATGTTCACACACTTCAAGTCACTACAATTCAATCAAGCAAACAATATTTCAATCTACCATTCAAGCAAAACATCACATAAAATAATAAACAAAACAATACATGTAAGCATGCAAAAGGGTTGTTTTATTTGTAAAAGTGGTTTCTAATGGGTCATAAACATTTGATAACACCTAATGGTCATTTTATAAAGTGGCAAAGTCATTTGCAAAAGATTTCACTTCATGAACCATTTTCAAAACAAGGTATCATTTTATGTGGTGTAGAAATGTTTTTACTAAGGCATTAACCTATAGGATTTACAAAATATGTTTTCAAACCATAAAACTTTGTGTTTAGGGTCAGAGAGTTTGAAACAAAACATTTCCCAAAGGTTTTCTTCCAAAACCATTTTTAATAAATAAACTATATTTTTATTTGACTAGATTTGGTTTTAAATCCAAGTTTCATTATTTTGCATCTCCAAATACATCTTTGAAACCATAAAGTGATTCCTAGGGTCAGTAGGTTCAAAATACACCATTTTTCAAAGATTTATCCCCAAAATCATTTTAGAATAATTTTTATAACCTAAACAAGCATACATAAGTTTCTGCAAAAACAAACAATTTAACAGAAACTTTTTACTAAACAAATGGCATGGTTGGCTAGGGCTTGTCTTGCTGATTCCATTGATATAAAATTTGCAAATTTTTATAACCTAAACAAGCATACACAAGTTTCTGCAAAAACAAACAATTTAACAGAAACTTTTTACTAAACAAATGGCATGGTTGGCTAGGGCTTGTCTTGCTGATTCCATTGATATAAAATTTGCAAATTTTGGACGTGTGGAACTAAAGTTATGCAATTTACAAAATCACATATCTAATAGATCAATTCTGTTCTAATTCAACTCAACAGAGACACGTGGCGTGTTTCTATTCGCTGATACCGCTTCGTCTGGATCACGCGCTGTAGGCCGTAGGATTAAACTAACATCGCACAGCGCAGATCGATCGATACCCCTTCGGCTAAGGTTCTATCGTGACCATGCGATTAAGATCTGACGGTGCTAAGCCTACAAGCCAGAGATGGGCGGTGCTGTGGTGGCTACTGGCGGCGGAGCGCTCAGGTGGTGGCGGTGCTGGCGAAGCAGGAAGCAAGAGAGGATGGGAAGATGCTCACCGTGTTCGCAACGTCGTGGGGAAGCTCAAGGTGTGGTCAGTTTGTCGAGGGGCGCTCTGGTCCGACGTGGATTGCTCACCGGAGTCCACACGGCGTCGGGCGTGCTCTGGAGGTCGTCGAGGGCGAGGCTGCAGATCGTCCCGAAGCAAAATAAGTGCACGGTTAGATGCGGGCGAGTGCGGTGAGTGCAGGAGTGTCATCGGGAAGGAGAGGGGCGGATGCATGCTTACGGGGAGGGTCGCCGGAGAGGAAGCAGACGATGGCGGCGCTTGGAGTCGTCGTTGTCGAGGCTCAGAGGCGCGCGCGAGCGAGCTTCAGATGCAGAAAGATGCGTCAAGGCCTGGGGAACTTGCCCGTGTGCTTGGGGAGGTAAGGGGCGATGCGGTGCTGCCGGAGTTGGCCAAGAACCTCGTCGGAGAAGGCGGCGATGCAGAAGAAATTAGAGACAGCCTGGGGCAAGGAAGGTCTGGCGAGTGAGGGAGATTAGAGAGGGGAGAGGGATGCTTAAATGCGCGCGGTCACGGGGCTGATTCAACGCGTGGTTATGAGGAATCAAGCGTGCAGTTATTTGGCAGAAACGGCGACGAGGTTTGGGGGAGAAGAGGTTGCGGCGGGTGAGGAATAAAGCTCGGGTGTGGGGCCGTTTCGTCAGCGGAGTGAGAGAGGGGATTTGGGGTCCACATGTCTGCGTCTGTGTGGGTGTGAGTTTGAGTGAAAGAAAACGCTTCGGGAGGGGAAAGAGGAGGTGGGCTGTTGGGCTTAGTGGGTCAGGTTGGGTTGAGCCGTCTTTGCTCTATTTTTTTCTGTTCTGAATCTTTTTCTTTTTTCATTTCTCATTTCTGTTTTGAAATTCAATCAAACAATTCAAACAACACATGAATTCAAACCTTTGCCAAAGTTTGTGTAGTTTTTAATTCTGTTTAACAACAGAATCCAAAGTCCAAAATAAAATAACATTTTTATTTTAGGGTCCATTAATAATTAAATAAAATGGACCTTAGTTATTAAATCAAATAGGATTTGTTTTATTAAAATCTTTATTTTTAAATCTAAAATAAAACCAAAAACACTTCAGTAGGTTTTATTTTAGAATATAAAATACTTGGAAAACTTATTTAAAATAATTTAATAAGTTTTAGTGTTTATTTAAAATGGGAAAATCCTTTACTTCAATAAATTTGGTTTATTAATAAACACTCATTTTTTTATTTAAATAAACATTTACTCTCTTTATCAAATAGAAGCATTTTATTTCAAAAGCTTGGCCAAGTTTTCATTTGGCTTTATAAAATAATCCTTATTTATAATTTCTATCCTTTTCTTTTGAAACCAAATCTTTTTATTAAAAGATCCAAAATAGTAATTTTAAATATTTTAACTTTATTGTTCATTTAACTTTTTTTAAATCCCTTTAAGATTTTATTTGATCCATATAGGTTTTGAAAGTTTCCAATTGGATTCAAAAATTTCTTCTCACCGTGAAATTCAACAAAGTTTTATTTTATTCATTTATTTTTCACATTACAAGATTTGGAAAATCTTGGGATGTGACAGGCTACCACCCTTAAAATAAATCTCGTCCCGAGATTTGGGAAGGCTAGGGATTACAAGTTGGCTCAAAAGCATCTAGGGTACTACCACCCTTAAAATTTCCAACTAGATTACATCTTGTCTTACTTGGGATCTTGATGTAACTTTCCTGGACAGAAGTTTGCATAGTGGCCTAGCTCTTTGCATTTGAAACATGTGATAAGGTTGAGGTCTTGAGGTGGCTTATCTGGACAATATGATGCATAATGTCCTAACTCTTTGCAGTGGTTGCACATCACTTGGCTAATATCCTTCCTTATCTTGGGTTTCACTAGCTTTTGTTTGTCTTCTTGGCTCTTCTTCTTTTCTGGGCATTCATTGGCATAGTGTCCCATCTCTTTGCAATTGTAACATTGTACCTGGCTTTTGTCCTTCTTCTTCTTTTTGGGTCTCTCCAAAGTTAGGAGTTCTTCTAGTTCATGTTCTTCATACCTCACCTCAGAGGTGGGAAATCTTTCTCTCTTCTTGGGGCATTGGTCTTCATGCTCCTTGGATGTATGATCCTTGTCTCCACAAATATTGCAAACTTGGGTTCCCTCTAGGATAGCATTTTTGTCATCCTTGTTGTCATTAGCTCTTTGGGAAAAGTTTTCTCCCATGTTGATCATTTGAGTAACCAATCCTTGCAACAATTGGGATTGAAGTTTCAAAATCCTTTGTATGGCTGGGTCTAGTCCATTGTTGTTGGCTAAAAGCTGAGTTGTCTCTTGGCTCAACTGGTTTTGGGTTGCTATAAGTTCTCTCATGTTGTCCTCTTGGTTGTGGTTGTCATCATTAACCTTGATGTTGGAGTCTCTTGGAGTAGTCATCTGTTTGGGTTGGGTAGGCATTAGAATAGGCAAAACGATTTTCTAAGGAAATAATTCTAATCACACACATCACAATTCACTCAAGCAATGTGCAAGCAATCACAAACAAACATTTCACTCAAACAACAAAGTTCAAGCACATTTTTAGGCAACAAAAATATTTTTGTTACACCACATAAGTTGGTGTGTTTGATCTATACTTAATATGGTGGTCCATCTATATGGTTCACTTGAGATCTTTCCTTCTTTCTTGGTTGATTCTTCTTGCATGAGGTCATGGTTTTCTTGGGAAAACTCTTGGTCACAAAACTTCAAAGGTGATGATGGCTCTTTCTAAGTTGTGTTTCCTTAGTCTCCAATTCTTGAGCAAGATTTCTTGTCTCACTTGTAGTCCTTAGTGATATCCAAGGTTGAAGTCCTTGGTGAAAATGTTGAAGATGTTGAAGTCATTAGAGTTGAAGAAGTCCTTTGCACATGGTGAAGTCTTTGGCCATGGGGTAGGCTTTTCCATCAAGTTTGGAATAGAAGAGATGTAGAGTCAAAACCAAAATGGTTGAGGAAAGAGTTTACAAGATGGTTTGTAAATAAGTTTTGGAACGAATACAACTCCTATTTTTCTAAGGGGTTTTGTCCAATCCTAGGGTTACAAATCCTACAGGCAACACAATGCTCTGATACCATCTATAAGGGTCCCAACCTTTAATAAGGTAGAGTCCCCTGTGTTTACAATGCTAGTCCCTGGATCAATAGCTAGCATCCACAGTTAAGATGTAATATCAAGAAACAAAGGTCATAATACAACTTTATAACCAGGAATAACATAATTTTATTACATCTTACATAGCTCATTTGGCTATTACATTACATTGCAGCAGAATATCTATAAGCATGGGGTCCTTCATCTTCAAAGTGCCACAGGCAGACATGTTGGTTGTAGACTTTGTAATCCTAATCAACACACTTCACTAAATCAATCAAAACTGCAACATAACAAGTTACAGCCACAAGGGTCAATACATTTGAATTGTATTGGCAAGTGATACTATGGTAGTATAGTGGAGTCTATCATCTATATGCATTTGGCTAAGTGGAGCTTAGGCTTGCAGTGCTCAAAATAGATTTTCCTTATCATTTGAAAACACTAAGTTTTTGCTTGACAAAATCATCTTTCCCAAGGCATCTCCCAATCAAAGATTGAAGATCCTTTAACCCTTGTTCAACCACAAGTTTTTAACTTAGAAATTTGGATGATGAGATTCTTGATAGCTTCCATGTCTTGATGCTCAAATTGTCCTTTACCAGGGACATGGCTAAGTACTTAGATTTTTACACTCTGCAGAGGTGGTGCACTTTCCCCACAAGACTTGGTTTCACCAAGACAAGATCTTTCAGAAGCCTTTCCTTAGACCAAGTGGACGCGTTCCAACCTATCATCCCACTACAACCAAATGTCCAAATGGCTAAGTTCTAGCAACCTATGTGATCCAGGCAGAGCCCATAATGCCAAGTGGTTGCACTTGAAGCTTCTCAACATTTGACATCTCAAATATCTTTGTTCCTGGGTGGCAATCCACAAGTGTGATACACAAGGTAAACCATAGCCATGGGCCTTGTGTAACCACTCAACCAAAAACCACCAAGCAAGTACCATTCCACCCAGGTGATTCATTAACTTAGTTGTTTTATTAAACAAAAACACAAGTTCTCAGACTTAGAAATTTTTCCATAGTATGAATGTATATTCCACCCTTGTTTTCTATTAGCTAAGCTAAGCTTGATAGTAGTAGGAATCTTAACTTAGGAAAATTTCTACTAAGGTTTCATCTACTAGGTTTTCCCATAGCATGGTTTATACTTAGCAAAAATTCCATGCAAGTTTTACTTAGAAAAATCACTAATGCATAGTGAAAGTAATGGGAAAAAAGTATGAAGCATCACTTGCCTTTTTGGTAGAGAGTATAATTTCACCCTTTATCTTTGCAATGTTCACACACTTCAAGTCACTACAATTCAATCAAGCAAACAATATTTCAATCTACCATTCAAGCAAAACATCACATAAAATAATAAACAAAACAATACATGTAAGCATGCAAAAGGGTTGTTTTATTTGTAAAAGTGGTTTCTAATGGGTCATAAACATTTGAAAACACCTAATGGTCATTTTATAAAGTGGCAAAGTCATTTGCAAAAGATTTCACTTCATGAACCATTTTCAAAACAAGGTATCATTTTATGTGGTGTAGAAATGTTTTTACTAAGGCACTAATCTATAGGATTTACAAAATATGTTTTCAAACCATAAAACTTTGTGTTTAGGGTCAGAGAGTTTGAAACAAAACATTTCCCAAAGGTTTTCTTCCAAAACCATTTTTAATAAATAAACTATATTTTTATTTGACTAGATTTGGTTTTAAATCCAAGTTTCATTATTTTGCATCTCCAAATACATCTTTGAAACCACAAAGTGATTCCTAGGGTCAGTAGGTTCAAAATACACCATTTTTCAAAGATTTATCCCCAAAATCATTTTAGAATAATTTTTATAACCTAAACAAGCATACACAAGTTTCTGCAGAAACAAACAATTTAACAGAAACTTTTTACTAAACAAATGGCATGGTTGGCTAGGGCTTGTCTTGCTGATTCCATTGATATAAAATTTGCAAATTTTGGACGTGTGGAACTAAAGTTATGCAATTTACAAAATCACATATCTAATAGATCAATTCTGTTCTAATTCAACTCAACAGAGACACGTGGCGTGTTTCTATTTGCTGATACCGCTTCATCTGGATCACGCGCTGTAGGCTGTAGGATTAAACTAACATCGCACGGCGCAGATCGATCGATACCCCTTCGGCTAAGGTTCTATCGTGACCATGCGATTAAGATCTGACGGTGCTAAGCCTACTAGCCAGAGATGGGCGGCGCTGCGGTGGCTGCTGGCGGCGGAGCGCTCAGGTGGTGGCGGTGCTGGCGAAGCAGGAAGCGAGAGAGGATGGGAAGATGCTCACCGTGTTCGCAACATCGTGGGGAAGCTCAAGGTGTGGTCAGTTTGTCAAGGGGCGCTCTGGTCCGACGTGGATTGCTCACCGGAGTCCACACGGCGTCGGGCGTGCTCTAGAGGTCGTCGAGGGCGAGGCTGCAGATCGTCCCGAAGCAAAATAAGTGCACGGTTAGATGCGGGCGAGTGCGGTGAGTGCAGGAGTGTCATCGGGAAGGAGAGGGGCAGATGCATGCTTACGGGGAGGGTCGCCGGAGAGGAAGCAGTGGCGGCGCTTGGAGTCGTCATTGTCGAGGCTCAGAGGCGCGCGCGAGCGAGCTGCAGATGCAGAAAGATGCGTCAGGGCCTGGGGAACTTGCCCGTGTGCATGGGGAGGTAAGGGGCAATGCGGTGCTGCCGGAATTGGCCAAGAACCTCGTCGGAGCAGGCGGCGATGCAGAAGAAATTGGAGACAGCCTGGGGGCAAGGAAGGTCTGGCGAGTGAGGGAGATCAGAGAGGGGAGAGGGATGCTTAAATGTGCACGGTCACGAGGCTGATTCAACGCGTGATTATGAGGAATCAAGCGTGAAGTTATTTGGCAGAAACGGCGACGAGGTTTGGGGGAGAAGAGGTCGCGGCGGGTGAGGAAGAAAGCTCGGGTGTGGGGCCTTTTCGTCAGCGGAGTGAGAGAGGGGAGTTGGGGTCCACATGTCTGCGTCTGTGTGGGTGTGAGTTCGAGTGAAAGAAAACGCTTCGGGAGGGGAAAGAGGAGGTGGGCTGTTGGGCTTAGTGGGTCAGGTTGGGTTGAGTCGTCTTTGCTCTATTTTTTTCTGTTCTGAATCTTTTTCCTTTTCCATTTCTCATTTCTGTTTTGAAATTCAATCAAACAATTCAAACAACACATGAATTCAAACCTTTGCCAAAGTTTGTGTAGTTTTTAATTCTGTTTAACAACAGAATCCAAAGTCCAAAATAAAATAACATTTTTATTTTAGGGTCCATTAATAATTAAATAAAATGGACCTTAGTTATTAAATCAAATAGGTTTTATTAAAATCTTTATTTTGAAATCTAAAATAAAACCAAAAACACTTCAGTAGGTTTTATTTTAGAATATAAAATACTTGGAAAGCTTATTTAAAATAATTTAATAAGTTTTAGTGTTTATTTAAAATGGGAAAAGCCTTTACTTTAATAAATTTGGTTTATTAATAAACACTCATTTTTTTATTAAAATAAACCTTTACTCTCTTTATCAAATAGAAGAATTTTATTTCAAAAGCTTGGCCAAGTTTTCATTTGGCTTTATAAAATAATCCTTATTTATAATTTCTATCCTTTTCTTTTGAAACCAAATCTTTTTATTAAAAGATCCAAAAATAGTAATTTTAAATATTTTAACTTTATTATTCATTTAACTTTTTTTTAAATCCCTTTAAGATTTTTTTTGATCCATATAGGTTTTAAAAGTTTCCAATTGGATTCAAAAATTTCTTCTCACCCTAAAATTCAACAAAGTTTTATTTTATTCATTTATTTTTCACATTACAAGATTTGGAAAATCTTGGGATGTGACACTCCAAAGCTAGGAGTTCTTCTAGTTCATGCTCTTCATACTTTACCACAAAGGTGGGAAATCTTTCTCTCTTCTTGGGGCATTTACTAGAGATATGACCTTCTTCTTCACAAGAGTAGCAACACTTTGTGATCACTTTGGATCTGGCCTTATGGTGCATAGTTTTGACTTTGCCTTCATCCTTCTTGGTAGAAGTTGTTCCTTCATGAGGGTTTACAAACTGTTGATGCACTCCACCTTGTTTCCTTTGTTGAACTATGGAATAGATGGGGCATTGGATAGGGACATGACTATTTCTTTCACATAGGAAACAAGTAGCTTGAGATGTGGGGCATTGATTGGTTGGATGTTTCTCTTCACAATTGGGACATTGATCTTCATGTTCCTTGGAAGTGTGATCCTTGTCTCCACAAATATTGCAAGCTTGGGTTCCTTCTAAAATATCATCCTTGACATCCTTGTTGTCACAAATTCCTTGGGAAAGGTTGTCTCCCATGTTGATCATCTGAGTGGCCATCCCTTGCAACAATTGGGATTGAATTTCCAAAAACTTTTGTATGGTTGGGTCTAATCCATTGTTGTTGGCTAAAAACTGAGTTGTCACTTGGTTCAACTGGGTTTGGTTTGCTAGTAGTTGTTCTCTCAGGTGCATCTCTTGGTTACTGTTGTTGTCATTACTGATGTTGAAGTCTCTTGGAGTAATCATCTGTTTGGGTTGGGTTGGGATTAGAATAGGCAAAATATTTCTAAGGGAATAATTCTAATCACACACATCACAATTCACACAAGCAAAGTGCAAGCAATCACAAACAAACATTCCACGCAAACAACAAGTCTCAAGCACATTTTTAGGCAACAAAATATTTTGTTACACCACATAAGTTGGTGAATTGGTTTGATCTAAATATGGTGGTCCAACTATATGGTTCACTTGAGATCATTCTATCCTTCTTGGTGGATTCTTCTTGAATGAGATCATGGTTTCCTTGGGAAAATTCTTGGTCACAAAAACTTCAAAGGTGATGATGATTCCAAAGTTGTGTTTCCTTAGTCTTCAAGTCTTGAGAAACATTTCTTGTCTCACTTCTAGTCCTTAGTGATATCCAAGGTTGAAGTCCTTGTTGAGAATAAGGTTGAAATCACTTGAAGATGTTGAAGTCATTTGAGTTGATGAAGTCCTTTGCACATGGTGAAGTTTTTGGCCATGGGGTAGGCTTTATCCAACAAGTTTGAAATAGAAGAGATGTAGAATCAAAATCAAAAATGGTTGAGGAAAGAGTTTACAAGATTGTTTGTAAATAAGTTTTGGAACAAATACAACTCCTATTTTTCTAAGGGGTTTTGTTCAATCCTAGGTTTACAAATCCTACAGGCAACACAATGCTCTGATACCATCTGTAAGGTTCCCAACCTTTAATAAGGTAAGGATCCCTGTGATTGCAATGCTAGTCCCTGGATCAATATCTAGCATCCACAGTTAAGATGTAATATCAAGAAACAAAGGTCATAATACAACTTTATAACCAGGAATAAAATAATTTATTACATCTTACATAACTCATTTGGCTATCTCATTACAATGCAGCAGAATATAGCAATAGCATGGGGTCCTTCATCTTCAAAGTGCCACAAGCAAACATGTTGGTTGTAGACTTGTAATCCTAATCAATAAACTTCACTAACATCAAACAAACCTACAACATAACAAGTTACAACCACAAGGGTCAATACATTTGAATTGTATTGGCGAGTGATACTATAGTAGTATAGTGGAGTCTATCATCTATATGCATTTGGCTAAGTGGAGCTTAGGCTTGCATTGCTCAAAATAGATTTTCCTTATCATTTGAAAACACTAAGTTTTTGCTTGACAAAATCTTTCCCAAGGCATCTCCCAATAGAAATTGGGATGAGGAGATTCTTGATAGCTTTCATGTCTTGATGCTCAAATTGTCCTTTACCAGGGACATGGCTAAGTACTTAGATTTTACACTCTACAGAGGTGGTGCACTTTCCCCACAAGACTTGGTTTCACCAAGACAAGATCTTTCAGAAGCCTTTCCTTAGACCAAATGGACGCGCTCCAACCTATCATCCCACTACCACCAACTATCCAAATGGCTAAGTTATTGCAACCTATATGATCCAGGCAGAGCCCATAATGCCAAGTGGCTACACTTGAAGCTTCTCAACATTTGACATCTCAAATATCTTTGTTCCTGGGTGGCCATCCACAAGTGTGATACACAAGGTAAACCATAGAAATGGGCCTTGTGTAACCACTCAACACAAACCATTCCTTCCATTCCACCCAGGTGATTCATTCACTTAGTTGTTTTATTAAACAAAACACAAGTCCTTGACTTAGAAATATTCCATAGTATGAATATAATTCACCCTTGTTTTCTACTAGCTAAGCTAAGCATGATAGTAGTAGGAATCTTAACTTAGGATAATTCTACTAAGGTTTCATCTACTAGGATTTCCCATGGCATAGTTTACACTTAGCAAAATTCCATGCAAGTCCTACTTAGAAATATCACTAATGCATAGTGAAAATAATGGGGCAAAAGTATGAAGCATCACTTGCCTTTTTGGTAGAGAATATAAGTTCACTCCTTGATCTTTGCAATATTCTCACTCTTCAAATCACTACAATTCAATCAAGCAAGCAACATTTCAATCTACCATTCAAGCAACAACACATAAAATAATAGGAACAAAACATTGCATGCAAGCATGTCAAACTTTGTTTTATTTACAAAAGTGGTTCATAACAGGTTATAAACATTCTATAACACTTATTGGTCATTTTATAAAGTGGCAAAACAATTTGCAAAAGATTTTACCTATAAACCATTTTCAAACCAAATCATTACTTTATGTGGTTAAAAATGCCTTTATCAAAGTATCAATCTTTATAGGGTTTACCAAATACATTTTTAAATCATAAAACTTGGTGTTTGGGGTCAGAGAGTTTATTCCAAAACATTTCCCAAAGGTTTTCTTCAAAAAGCATTTTTAACAAATAAACAATATTTTTATTTGACTAGAAATGGTTTAAATCAAAGGTTTATTCTTTTGCTTCACGAAATATATTTTTGAAACCAAAAATTGATTTCTATGGTCAGTAGGTTCAAAACAAACCATTTGCCTAAGATTTTATTTCAAAAACATTTTAGAACAAATTTTTATATTCTAAATATGCCTACACAAGTTTCTACAAAAACAAACAATTTAACAGAAGAAATTTACTAAACAAAGGGCATGGTCAGAAAGTAATTGTTTTGCTGAATCCATTGATATAAAATTTGCAAAATTTGGACGTGTGGTTTGAAAGTTATGCAATTTTCAAAATTGAACAACAAATAGATCATTTCTGGTTTTATTCAAACGGACACAGCCACGTGGAGCAATTTCATTGGGCGGTACCGCTTCGGTTGGATCGACCATTCTAGGCCGTCAGATCTAAATGGCTACGCACGGTGCAGATCAAAGGATACCCCTTCGATCAAGTTTCTTTCGCGTGCGTTGGATCTAAATCCTACGGTGCACAACTACTGACCATTCTCTAGCGGTGCTGGCGGCGGCGACTGGCGGTGGAGCGGCCTGGCGGTGGCGTTGCTGGCGATGCACTAAGCGAGAGAGGGTGGGGAGAAGCTCACCAAGTTCGCCGTGGCGTGGGGATGCTCAAGGTGGTCGTAGCTCGTCGAGGGGCGCTCGGTGGTGACGTGGATTCCTCGCCGGAGTTGAGCTGCGCCTCGGGCTCGTCTGTTCGTCGACGGGGGCAAGTCTAGGGTTCACTGCAACCTAAACAAGCAACGCCATTAGGTTCATGAGAGAAAGGTGAATACGGGAGTATCAGCCAGAGGGAATGGGGCGGCCAGGGATTAGCAGGGGGTTCCGCCAGAGAGGTAGCAGACGACGGCGGCGTGGTCACTCGAGGTGATTGCCGATGATAGGGGGCATGCGCAAGCGAGCTGAGGCCACTAGGAGATGCATATGGAAGAGGGGAGGAAACTCGCGTGGTCGAGAAAGCAAGGGGCGATGGCGAGTGGCAGGAATTGTCGTCGGAAGACGTCGGAGACAGCGGCAACACAAGGCAAAATGGAGGCAGCCTGGTGGCTCTCTGGCAGTGGGGTTTGAGGGGAAAGGGAGCGGAGAGGGAGGAGATTTATCTGGCGTGATCGCGTGGATTAAACGTCGAGCCTTTACCAGGAATTTACTCCGAGGAGTTAACGGCAGGAAACGGCCGGGAGGGCGCGGTCTTCGCGTGGGTGGAGAAGATGGTGAGGTGGCAGTGGGGTCGCCTGGCAGCGAGAGAGAGAGAAAAAGAAAGTAGGGTCCAGCGGTCAGTGTCTTTGCGGGTGGCTTTTCTGGTTCGAAACATTTTCCTGCGGGGGAAAGAGAGGAAGTGGGCTGCTGGGCCTTAGTGGGCTGCCAGATGGGTTGGGTTTGCTTTCCATTTTTTTTATACTAACCTTTTTCTTTTCTGTTTTTGAATATTCTGATTTGATTTTCATTCAAACAATTCAAGCAACAAATCAATTCAAACCTCAACCAAAAATTGTGTAGATTCATATACTGATTAATAACACATTCCAAAGTCAAATTTAGGATAATTTATTTATTCCTTTTAAGGTCTTTTAATTATTTAAAATAGGCTCTATTATTAATTAAATAAGATTTAATAATATTTTTCAATCTCCATTTGAATTCAAATCACCACCAAACTTTGGGTGAATTTTTGATTCTGTTTATCAACATATTTCAAAGTCCAAAATAAAATAATTCTTTTATTCTTTTAGGATCTATTATTAATTAAAATAAAAAGACCTTAGTCTTTATTTCAAATAGGGTTTAATTTATTTAAAAACTCTATTTGAAATCTAAATAATACCAAAACCTTTTAAGTAGGTTTCATTTGAAAAACAAAAACACTTGGAAATCTTATTTAAAATAAATTAACAAGTTTTAGTGTTTATTTAAAATGGAAAAGCCTTTACTTAAATAAAATTGGATATTAATAAATCCTTATTATTTTATTTAAATAAACCTTTACTATTTTTATCAAACAAAATATTTTCTTTCAAAAGCTTGGCCAAGGTTAAATTTGGCTCTTTAAAATAATCCTTATTTATAATTCTTCCTTTGCTTTTGAAAACCATATCTTTTATTAAAAGATTCAAAAATAGTGATTCCAACTATTATAACTTTATTTATTATTTGTTTATCTTTTTAAATCTCTTTAGGATTTTATTTGATCAAAATAGGTTTTGATGTTTCCAATTGGAATCAAAAAGTTTCTTCTCACCCTAAATTTCAACAAAATTTTATTTTGTTTATTTATTTTTCACATTACAAGATTTGGAAAATCTTGGGATGTGACACTCATTGTCTTCGACAATTGATATACTTGTGTGTGGTATCATTTGTGGATCATATTCACTTTGGAGTTAACCTCTTATTGCCTTATTTTCCTTCCAAAACTTTGTTGTGGCTCCCATTGTCTTCATTGGCTTTTGAACATCTCTTTGATGATGTTTTTGATTATTATGTGTTTTAGTGGAAGACAAACCTTTTCTTCTCGGAACCTTGTTCCATTGTGAAAAGTGTTAAGGGTTTGGTTTATTTGTTGAAACCTTGATCTTTTGGGAGTTTGTTATCTCATTCTTTATTCTCTATTTTACTTTCTTGAATGAGATAAATCTTTGAGCATTTTTGTTTTTATTTCATCTTTCATGCTTAATAGTTTTTGGTTGGTTCATTTTTTGAACTTTGTTGAACAAATCTTGTGTTGATTTGATTCTTCAATATAGTTTGGACAACAAGTGTGTTTTGTCACACCTTGTATGCCTTCTTGAATATTTTTGGTGATTTGTCCAAAGTATATCTTTGTTGGATCTTGAAAGTATCGCGCATGCATGTTTACTAAATGTATATCTTATATCTTGTTTTGCTTTCTTTGATCCAATATATAGGGTATACTCCATCAAATCCTTCAATGGCTAAGGTGTGCATGAAATTCAACATCTCTAAATATGCACATGTTTTTATGGAGTGTATCCTATGTGTTGTGGTTATTCTAACCACTTTGGACCCAATAAGTTTGGGGATCAAGACGTACTTGAATGTTGTTTTAGGTACATTGAAGATGTAATGGATTGCTTGTCTCGTCTAAAAGGAAAGTGTTGTCACCACATGATAATTGGATCCAAGCTAGGATGATCTAAAAATTCTTATCTACTACATCATACCATTGCTATCTCGGTAACAAGTATCTTATTTATGCATACTATTCTTCCATCTAATCTCTTGTAGGTTGCATCTTGGCATGAATTTATTTGTTTGTAAATATTCGATTCTTGCAATTATCTTGAAAGACTTCTGTATCCTTATTGCTTATGTGAGTAATTTGAGATGATTCATATAATGGGGAGTATATAAAATCATGTTCATGATTCACCAATTCCAAATATGCCTTGTAGCAATTCATTGCATATCAACTCCTCAAGGTACTCTCATGTGCAATATTGTTGAAATTGCATTGAATCATTCCTTTTGATACTTGTTGCCTTTCTCAAATTATCCCAACTAGCATTAGTTCCCTTAGTGTTAGTTGTGATGGTTTTGAGATTTTTTGTTTTTCTTTGGTGAAGTTCATTGATATACCATAAGATAAAATAGAGCCATGGGCTATATATGCACTTAAGAAAAATATCCTTTTTGGTATATCTCATGACTTCCGCTTGGATATCATGTATTCTTTTTATTAACCTCTTATGTGTGGATGTTTCTTTGTGGATTATTCTCATGTTTTTTCCCTTAGAAACTTATATACACGAGAGTGTTAATCTCTCCCCTTGATATGCTCGCTCTTTTCCGACCATCACTCTTATCCTCTTGATTTTTAATGGTTTTGGTAAGGTCTTGATTTATGAGTGCTTGGTTTACTTTTATTGCATCTTCACACAGTCATATCTCATATTTGGTTTCTTTTGGACTTAAGCTTGTCTTGACAAGTGTATTGGTTTATATCTAATCCTTGTATCTTGGTTGTGTTCTAAATAAAACAACCAATTTATGCATGAACCTTGGGGAGCTTACTTATTTCACTTAGAGCACTATTTATCCATTTGATTATTTGGATCTTTTGATTGCTTGCTTCATCCATTGAAGTTCCTTCACCTTGTTATCCTTTTAGCAATCCTTGATCCTCAATATAGTTTGATTTCCTCCAAGTGTTCGTCATTGGATATGTGCATGTGATTTCACTCATATTACGAGTAATGCGCACCTTGTGTAGGAACTCATACTATATTGTCCTTCTAACCTTGTTATCCATTTTGGCACTTGTTGTCAATGGGGGAGAAGTTTAGAGGGTTTTAAGAGAAATGGTTTTCTACTTAAGATTGGTTTGTTCTTAAGTGTTTGCCTTTCATGCATTTCATCTTTATTATGTTTTGCATGGTTGTATATATAGTGGAAACTCTCCCAAAGGTTATCCTTAACAATGTATGCAATGAAATTCAAGATCATCACATGTGCATATATTGTGGGGGAGTTTTCTCTATATATGTTGGTCCTACTCACATCTCCTGCATTAGTTGTAGTTTATGTGAGTAGAATCGGTTTTGATATGGGCTAGTATCTTTGTGTTACTTAACCATATCAAATACAACCTCTTGTATACAACTTATTCTCGGATAAGCTGCATACTTGTTTCTAATATTCATTATATAAACCCTCTTGTTGTGATTGTCATCAATTACCAAAATGGGGGAGATTGAAAGGGTAATTGCCCGTATGTGTGGTTTTGGTGATTAATGACAATCCCTATGGACTAATGTTTTCACTTAAATTTTATATGAAGGAATATTCCAAAGGTCATGCTTGTAGTCCATGTGTTGGATGCAAGTATGGATGCCATGAAGATAAAGATATACCTTCAGTATTGGCATCAAAATCATCGAGTTGAAGAGAAGAATATGATATGATGAAGATCTTGAGAGTGTGATTTCAATAGAAGAATTCAAAATATGGCTCTAAGTCGGTGTCATGATAGCCTCATTAGTTGAGCTATGGTTGACTAAGATTTAGAGCATGTAATCAAATGAAGAGTTCCTTATGTACCTCAAGATATTAAGATGGAGCACGAGAAGATACTTGGTTGACCAATACAAAGAGTGAAGAGTGATTTCAAGTTGGTCAACACATGAAGCATAAAGAATGTACCACATGGTCTTGTGGTATGGTAAGCCTTGTCAATTATGCATCATGAACTAACCCATTATATATTTGAATTTGCATTTTCTATATGGGACAGGTATCTTTCCATGGGCATTCTTCAAAAATGAAGATATTATATAGCCCATGAGAGGATGACATCAAGTGGTGATCGTCATCAAGGTTGAGAAGGGCAAGTTCAAGATAAGCATCTCGAGAAGATCATTTGCTTGAAGCTTTTTGTCCATATTGGTGATAATGGACTTGTGAAGACATGTATTAATGAAGCTATCCCATAGTGGTGTATGGGGAGCAAATTAGGAGTCATCACGAAGCAACAATGATCAAGTGTTGCATTTCGGCTTGGGTGGAGCTTGAAGCGTTGTCATCAATATCAAGTGGGATGCGCAAGGCAAAGGTATGTCCTTGATAGGTTTTCCTTTTACCGGTCTCAAGGTGGTTGTTGGGAGACCGAGTTATAGGATAGATAGACGCACTATCAAGAGGGGCTTTCGGTTGTGTAACTTGATCACATCGTCATACGGAGCATATTCCTATTTTGTTGCTTCTTGGTGTTTCTCCATGTGAGGTTCCTAATCTTGTTGCTAGCTCTTCAACAAGCCCAAGTTCATCGAAAACAGAATTCGTATGCATCTTCTATGGGGTTTTCGAGTTTGAAGGTTTTATCGGTTCTTATTTAGGGAGGCTTATTACCTTTCTTCATTTGGTTCTATCCTCCTCTGTTGGGCTATTATGTTTCTCTGCACAATCTTGTAGAGCTTGTTGTCCTCGTCAAAACAAGCCCAAGATCATCGAAATTGGAGTCCGGATGCAAAAGTTATTGCGTTTTTCGTGAAGCCTGTTTCATCCCGGTTGTGGATTTGGTTCAACCGGCTCCCAGACCGGGTGGTCCGGTGCCAGGACCGGAAAACCGGATCTTAAACCAGGATTTTCGGTTTTTCTATACCGAGTCTATCCGAGACTATGTACTAACCCTAATCCCGGTTGAAATCTGGTTTTCTGGTCCAGGAACCGAACCATCCGGTTCTGGAGCCGATCCAACCGAACTTTCAACCGGATTCGCACAGTTTTCTCCTAACGGCCATATTTGCTTTCCACTATAAAAGGAGGTTCTTCCCCCAACGTTTCAGAGTGTTCTTCACCATGAAATTGACCTCCATTGTTGAACCTCTTAAGCTTGCTTCCTCCCTCTTCTCTCCTATGATTCTTGCATCTTTTTGAGGGCTTTGGAAGAGGAGATCTAGATCTACAATCCCCACCAACCAATTCCTCCTCTAAGTGAGGGGAACCCATTGGATCTTGATCTTGGAGTCATTTTTTGACATCCACCATTGTTCTTCCTCTCTAATTCCTCCCTAGCACTTGTTGCTTTGGTGGGATTTGAGAGTGAAGGATTTGAGCACCCTTGGTGGTCTTGCTTTGCATTCTTGCATAAGTGTTGAGCTCTCCTTTACAATTTGTTCGAGTGAGAGACCGTGGGCTTGTTACTCTTGGAGGGTGACCTCCTAGTTGGCTTGGAGGTTAGTGTCGCGGTGTCCTCTTTGTAGAAGACTGTGAAGAGACCCGGTCTTCTCCTTCGTGGAGCTTGTGAAGTGGTTGTGGAGCTTGCCATCTCCGGAGTGGAGGAAAATCTAACCATAAGGAAAGGGCCTATTCCTTCATGGGATAGACTCGGAGAATAAGGTGAGCCTTCGTGGCGTTGGGAAATCCTACGTGGAATCCCATGTTGGGGATATGCTATATGGGTATCCTCATAGCATGTCACCTATCCGGATAACCCGGGTGTCCCACAGTTGGTAGCATGGCATATGGCCTGCTGGGCGGCCCAGTTAGATGGATCCAGAAGGGAGGCCCATGCCGGATAAAGGAAGGCTACGGTGGAGTCATCAGCGTACCCGGAGCCTTGGAGTGCAATATACACAAGACTAGTAATAGACGGTGTAGGACTCTATAACCTGTCCGGCTAGGACTTTTCCCTATAACCCTAGGACCTGGCAACTATATAAGTCGGGCCTATGGGAGACTTTAGGGCATCGATTCATACAACCTTGCATAGCGAACCAATCCCTGTAACTCGGCGTATTGCCCTTATAGTGATTTATAGCAGGAGTAGGATTCCGCCACCGTCGTAGGATCTGAACCTGGGTAAGCTGTGTTACCTCGTACCCGTCAACCGTCCGCCTTCCCCCACGTCTCTAAACACGCACTATGAGGACCCCTCCATGGCGTACTCGTCAGCAATACCATGATAGTTGGCGCCCACCGTGGGGCAAGAGGCGCTTCAGGCTCTTCAGCGGGCGAGGACCAAGATCTTCGCAGGAATCGGCAAAACCGTAGCCATCGGTCGCGTTCTCTTCTCCGGCAACGTTCCGATCGTCCCTCCTGACGAGTTCTGGATCCCAGCGAAGACGAACCCTACGTGGTGTTCGATCGTTCCTATCGGAGACATGCACCTCTTCATCGGTGAAACCGACTCGGGCACTAGTTCCCTGGGAGTCGGAGGAGCATCAAGGCCCGCACAGACCGCCTACGGGCAGGATATGTTCGTGGAAGGATCGATGTCGGATCTCTCTTCGGAGTTTGCCGGCAAAGATCGGAAAAATTCAAGGCCCACCCAAACCGCCCCTGTGCAGGATATAAAGGTGGAAGATCACTGCAAATCCGCCGGATTCGCCCGTGCGTCTGGAAAGCAGAGATCCAAGTTTGTCGGCGTGGTCACCATCTTCGATCTAGCATGCTGTGTTTAGAGAGAAGGCGAAAACCCCCACGATTACCTGGCCAGGTGGCTCCGTATACGAGCCGATCTGGCCCACTACCCCGATGATAACGCTTTGTATCACTTCGTGGAAGGACTGGACCGTGGCACGCTTCTCCGGCATTCTTTAAGACGGCAGCAGGCAACATGACGCCTTACCCTCGAACAGATGGTGAGCACCGTCAACAACTACGCGGAGGCTAACGCAAAAGCCTAGAAAGCACTCGCACTCATCGATGGAGAACCTCTGATTCAGCCACCGCCACCACCGCCTCCGGCCGCCATCGCCGCAGCGGCGCCACCACCTCCAGTCATCGTCGCTGCCATTGCACCTCCACCGCCCGTCATCGAGGAAGTCCTAGCACCCTCTGACTCTATCATTGACGCGCTTTATGCTGATTTCAGTGCAGATTCAGAGGAGATAGATTTCAGTCCAGAAGAGCTAGACTCCGCTATGCAGGAGATGGAGGAGGAGTACTCGCGCGACGAGCAAGCCAACAACGCCGCCGCGTCTCGAGGGGTGTTCATCACCATTGGGCCGGCGGTGGATGAAGATCAACCCGGACGAGCTCCGCCTACAGCGCTGGAAAAGGGGAAGGGGCCACTTATTGCTGCTGACGACGATCGCGCAAAAGTCATGCCTCCTCCTCCTAACCCAGTGCACCAGCCGCAGGAACTCGGCACCGGCCCGAGCAACAACAACACCGCAAACTTGCCGCCTCCAACATCCACGTCTGCAGCAGCCCAAGTTACTCCAGCTGATAGAGTGATGTACGGCAATCTCCTCGTTGAGCTACTGACCGTTGCTCATATCCGAAACGTGGCCCAGCTTGACGAGAAGCGCCAGCAGCTGCTGGAGGAAGCGCAGGCCATCGCGGAGCAAGGAGCCAAGCTAGATCGAGATCTGGTCAATGCGCAGAAGTCTATAGAGAAAGCTAGAGCAATGGAGGCCGAGTACAAGACCTTACTGCAGTACCAGAAGACTAAGAAAGCTCCGGCTCGCGTCATCTACGATCCTGGTGTACGGCGCAACCTAGGACGAGCTCCCTTGAAGCCGGCACAAGCCAAGCCATACATTGACAGTGAAGGCAAGCAGGTGATGCCCACCCCACTCCTTAACCTCGTCGTTGCCAAGACCCTTCTGGAGCAGGATAGATCGCCCGAAGCAGTGGAACAAGTCTACGACCTAGTGGCTAAGGCGGTGAAGCAGTAGGAAAAGGCCACCTCTCAGAGGCTCGAATCTGACCCAGCGCTTTGCCGGTCTAGTCAGTACAAACCGCCAAGGGGCAGATCTCCTCTTGATGTCGGGTCCCAGACGGGTTCATGAGAATGAATACGGAGGGACGCGCGCAAAAGGACGGATGCCATCCCTATATCCTCTGACCATAGAGAAAAGGCCCGACCTCGCCGCCAGTTGCCACCGCCCCGATCTCCCCGACATCACGAAGATTACAAGGCTCACCATCGTATGGATATTCCCCCACCAAAGCAGTGTGGCATCGTCATCCGCGACAACGCGGAGCAGACCCATCATGACGGAGAGCGCAACCAAGGGCACACGAGCAGGTCACACCACGACCCTCCACATCCGACAAGCAACCGTGACAAGCGTGAGGCGTCGCATGAGGGTAACAGCAAGAAGGCTAACCCACCGCCACCTCTGCCTCCGTCACCACCAAGCAGTCACCATGGCGGAGGGGGCCCGCATCGTTTACGCAGCCCATCCCCTGTTGACAAGAAGTAAAAGAACCCGGAGCCGTACGATGCACGTTCACGGATCGATAAGATCCACGAGGCCCGGGAAGGACCATACCTGGGACCACGTTGCTTTGGACCTGCGATACGGTCCACAACTTACCCCAAAGGTTTCCGGATTGACAAGACCATCAAGCCCTATGACGGCATCGCCAAGCCAGCCACATGGTTGCAGGACTACGGAAACGCGATGGAGATTGCTGGAGGCAACCCCAACGTCGCCGTCAAGTACCTCCCGTTAATGTTGGCAGGCACGACCCGTCAATGGATCGACGACTTGCCGGAGAAATCTATCTACAACTGGTTGGACATGCAAGAAGCGTTCACCAAGAACTTTGAGGGTACATACAAGCGTCCTTGCACTGTGGGCGATCTACAACGGTGAGTGCAAGAGAAAGACGAGACATCTCGCGCCTACCTCTCTCGCTGGCTGGACATGAAGAATTCATGTGCAGGAGTGCACGCTCAGACCGCCATGGCCGCCTTCATCGACGGGTTGGAAAGGGGCACGTTGCTCCGGCATAAGCTGAAGCTCTTGCAGGACAATCACCAGCTTGACTTGAACCAGATGATTCGGTTGGCTAGTGAGTTCACAGCTGCCGACGACGATGCTCGCGGCTCCTTGCCGGCAACAGCCGTTCCAACTCAAGCTCAGAGGAACAATAGTACAAAGCGGAAAACCGCTCCAGAAGAAAAGCAATCTACCTACATGGTCGCTATGAATTTTGCAGGACGAGGTGAAGGCGGACAACATGGCCAAGGAAGAGGAGATGGTCGTGGGCAGCAACAAGGAAATGAAACCACCTCGGCGCCGCTCCGCGTTCCCCAAACCTACGAGGAGTACCGCGATATGCCGTGCCTCGTACACCTCGATGCCAACGGTAAAGCCACCCATACCAATCGACACTGCAAGTTCGTCAACGACCTCGAGGAAGATTCGGAGTCCAGCTACAAGCGAAGTCGGAAGAACAGATCATGAGGCAAGGGCAAGGGGAAGAAGAAGGGGGAGGAGTCCAAGGATTCAAGTGATATGGACGAAGACGTTGACCCCAAGCACACCGCCAAAAGCGATGACAAGGGCAAGAACTCCTTCGCAAAGAAGTCTCCAGTCTACCACACTTTCCTTGGCACCCCCACCGTCCAACAACAAAAGACCTCTCTGAGGATCCTGATGGCCACTCTCCCCCCAGTCCCCCAGTACCTGCGCTGGTCGGAGGTTCCAATAACTTGGGATAGGACGGACCACCCAGACCTTATACCTATGGAGAACCAATACTCCATGGTCATCAAACCCTTAATTGACGGCGTGGAGTTCACCAAGTGTATGGTGGATAGTGGAAGCAGCATCAACATCATGTACCTGGATACACTGTAGAAGATGAACTTGACGGAGGCAAACCTAAGGCGGACCAACACCATCTTCCACGGCGTAGTCCCTGGTCGGGAGGCTTGGTCCCTTGGGTGCATTACACTTCAGGTTGTCTTTAGCGATGTTAACAATTACCGCCAAGAGCGCATGACCTTCGAGGTGGTCCCCTTCAAGAGCGTGTACCACATCATATTCGGTCGCGACATATTCCACACGTTCATGGCCAATCCATGCTTCGTCTACAACAAACTCAAGATACCCGGACCAAACGGTGTCATCACCGTATCCGGAAGCTTTACCAAGGCAAGGGACTACGAGATTAATGAAGCAGCTATTGCAGAAGCTGTCCTCTACACCGAAGAATTCAAAGAGATCCAGAGCAAGGTCGATGACTCAGAGATGCCCGCGTCGAAGAAGCAGATCTCCGACTCTGCTCCTGCGTTCAAGGCCGCCATCGAGACCAAGCCGGTGGAACTTGTGGTAGGCGATGCCTCCAAGACCACCGCCATTGGGACGAACCTGGATCCAAAATAGGAAAGCGCGCTCATCGAGTTCCTCCGTGAGAATAGAGACATCTTTGCCTGGCAACCTGCCGACATGAAAGGTGTACCTAGGGAACTTGCCGAGCACAGCTTAAACATTGATCCAAAATGCAAACCAGTGAAACAACCTCTATGACGCTTTGGAGATGAGAAGAGACGCGCCATTGTAAAAGAGATAGCTAGGTTACTTAAAGCTAGATTTATCCGAGAAGTCCTTCACACCCGATGGGTGGCCAATGCTGTACTTGTCCCCAAAAAGGGAACCAATGAATTAATAATGTGCGTTGATTACACTGGCTTGAACAAAGCATGTCCCAAAGATCCGTTTGCTTTGCCTCGCTTTTGTGTTTTCTCGATGCATACTCAGGATACCACCAGATCAAGATGAGGAAGTCAGACCAATTGGCCACTTCGTTCACTACCCCGTACGACACGTTTTGCTATGTTACGATGCCCTTTGGGATGAAAAACACGGGTGCTACGTACCAGCGGACAATGCAACGTTACCTCCACGATCAAATAGGTCGGAACGTCCACGCCTATGTGGACGATATCAGGGCGATGTCTAAAAATTCAAACGACTTAATCTCAGACTTAAAAGAAACCTTTGATAATCTCCAAAAATTCAACATGCTGCTTAACCCTAAGAAGTGTGTCTTCGGGGTTCTAGCCGGCAAATTGTTGGGTTTCATCATTTCCCAACACGGAATCGAGGTCAACCCGGAGAAAATCAAGGCCATCTTAAACATAAACCGTCCGACATGCTTAAAGGACATTCAATGACTAACAGGTTGTGTTGCAGCAGTTAGTCGGTTCGTCAGCTGACTTGGAGAGAAGGCTCTGCCGCTGTACAAGTTGCTGAAGAAGGCGGACAAATTCACATGGACAAACGAGGCAGATGCAGCATTGAAGCAGCTCAAGGAGATTCTTTCCTCAACGCCCATCCTTGCAGCACCCGATCCTGGAGAGCCCCTGTTAATCTACATGGCGGCAACCAACCGGGTAATCAGCATCGTCGTCGTGGTAGAGCGGAAGGAACCAGGCTATGAGCACGGAGTTCAACGACCAGTTTACTATGTGAGAAAGGTCTAGATGGAGTCCAAGCAGCGTTATCCGCACTACCAAAAGATAGCTTATGGAGTATTCCTTGCTTCCCGGAACCTGCGGCATTATTTTCAGGAGCACCCAATCACAGTAGTGAGCAAGACTCCGCTGTCCGACATTATCAACAATAGCGATGCTACGGGAAGGGTCGCTAAGTGGGGCATTGAACTTGCCGCCTTCAAGATAACCTACAAGAGACGCGATGCTATCAAGTCACAAGCCTTGGAGGATTTTGTTGCAGATTGGACGGAGAAGCTAGATGCTACTCCGTTGCCGGAACCAGAGTACTGGGTGATGCACTTTGACGGATCAAAGTTGCTCAACGGCTCGGGGACTGGTGTATTGCTACAGTCACCAACAGGAGACAGGCTACACTACATTCTGCAGATCCACTTCGAGGCTACAAACAACATGGCGAAGTACGAAGAACTCATTCACGGACTACGTGTAGCGAAGGATATTGGCAACAAGCGCATAGTTTGCTATGGAGATTCCGACTTGGTTGCCCAGCAGGTGGCTGGCACCTGGAATGCGCGGAACCCTATGATGACTAGTAGAAAACATGCCATCCGTTCGCGCCCCCTCAGAGCATTAGTCCCGGTTGCGCCACCAACCAGGACTAATGCTGGCACGCGTCCCGGTTCGAGCGGGCACGGGGCCCGGAGGCATGCGTCCCAGTTGGTAAGGGGGCATACGTCCCGGTTTGTAACACAAACCGGGACTAAAGGTTGGGCGTCAGCCATGTGGCGTGGCACACACCTTTTGTCCCGGTTTGTGTTCGTATGCTCCCGCCCTCTATAAATGCAACGTCCCAGCCCTCTGCCTCCACTCTGTTTTTTCTCTTGGTGGAAGGTGTGAGGGGTGTGCTAGTTTTTTTCCCCTATGCATGCATTCAAGGTGTTTGATGAAATGTTTGAGTGAGTAATCCCGTTCAATTTCTCATAGAACAAAAATATAGAAGGTGTCCGAGACGCACTTGAGCTTTCTCCTCATTATTTCCCTCGATCGAGGTTAGCAATCTTATCTTTTCTCTGTCATTGATACAATGCATGTGTCGATGTGAATTGGTCATTTCACTATTTATGATGTCCTGTTTTTTGATAAACTTACTTATATGATGCAGATGAACAGTCGGGAATGGATGTACGGTGACTGGCGCGTAGCCGGGTATATGAAAGGCGTGGATAAATTTATCGATGTGGCTACGGCAAACAAAGAGAATGGTTTTATATGTTGTCCATGTGTTTAATGTCGGAACAACAAGGAGTACTCTTCCTCGAAAATCATTCGCGGCCACCTGATTATGAAAGGTTTCATGCCCAACTATAATTGCTGGACCAGGCACGGGGAAAGAGGGGTTATGATGGAAGATGGTGAAGAAGAAGATGATGACAACAACTATCATCATATGTTTCCTGAATACAGTGATACTGCAATGGATGACAATGGAGAGGAAGGAGGTGAAGAACGGGCATCAGATGAGCCGGCTGATGAACTGGGTAGGGTCATTTCTGATGCAAAGCGAGACTGTGAAACAGAAAATGAGAAGTTGAAGTTAGAGGGCATGTTAGAAGATCACACGAAATTGTTGTACCCAAATTGTGAAGATGGCAGCACAAAGCTCGGTACCACACTGGAATTGTTGCGATGGAAGGCAGAGTGTGGTCTAATTGACTCCTCATTTGAAAAGATGCTGAAAATAGTGAAGCCGAAGTTTCCAAAACATAACGAACTTCCCGAGAGTACCTACGAAGCAAAGAAGACTCTTTGTCCTCTAGGATTAGATGTGCAAAAGATACATGCATGCATTAATGACTGCATCCTCTACCACGGTAAGGAGTATGAGAATTTAGATAAATGCCCGGTATGCAATGCATTGCGGTATAAAATCAGACGAGATGACCCTGGTGATGTTGAGGGAGAGCCCCTCCGGAAGAGGGTTCCTGCTAAGGTTATGTGGTATGCTCCTATAATACCAAGGTTGAAACACATGTTCAGAAACAAAGAGCATGCCAGGTTGTTGCGATGGCACAAAGAAGACCGTAAGAAAGACGGGAAGTTGAGACACCCTGTTGATGGGTCACAGTGGAGAAAAATAGAGAGAGACTTCCCAGACTTTGCAGGTGACGCAAGGAACTTATGGTTTGGTCTAAGTACGGATGGCATGAATCCTTTTGGGGAGCAGAGCTGCAGTCACAGCACCTGGCCCATGACTCTATGTATCTATAACCTGCCTCCTTGGTTGTGCATGAAGCGTAAGTTCATTATGATGCCAGTGCTCATCCAAGGCCCAAAGCAACCGGGCATCGACATTGATGTGTACCTTAGGCCATTAGTTGAAGAACTCTTACAGTTGTGTAGCAAACCAGGTGTACGTGCATGGGATGAGAACAAACAGGAGCCATTTGATCTATGAGGGTTGTTATTCGTAACCATCAATGATTGGCCTGCTCTTAGTAACCTTTCAGGACAGACAAACAAGGGATATAAGGCATGCACACACTGATTAGATAAGACTGAAGGTACATATTTGCATAAATGCAAGAAGGTTGTGTACCTGGCGAATCGACGATTTCTTCCGACCAATCATCCCGTAAGAAAGAAAGGCAAGCATTTCAAAGGTGAGGCAGATCATCGGAAGAAGCCTGAACTCCCTACTCATTTCAAAGAAAGGCACGCACCCATGTGGAAGAAGAAATCTATATTTTGGGAGCTGCCATATTGGAAAGTCCTGCATGTCCGCTCTTCAATCGACGTGATGCATGTGACGAAGAATCTCTGCGTGAACCTGCTAGGATTCCTAGGTGTGTATGGGAAGACAAAAGATACACCTGAAGCACGGGAGGACCAACAAATTATGAAAGACCCAAAGAACATGCATACACATAACAAGACAGATAAAGGGCGTCACTTAAGTCGTGCCAACTATGCTCTTACCAAAGCAGAGAAGGAAATCTTTTTTGAAGTCCTTTACAGTATCAAGGTGCCGTCGGGCTTCTCATCTAATATAAAGGGGATAATAAATATGGCAGAAAAAAAGTTCCAAAACCTGAAGTCTCATGACTGTCACGTGATTATGACGCAGTTTCTTCCGATTGCATTGAGGGGGCTTCTACCAGAAAATGTTCGAGTACCCATTGTGAAGCTATGTTCATTCCTCCATGCAATATCTCAGAAGGTAATCAATCCAGATATTCTGCCAAGGTTACAGAAGGATGTGGTACAATGTCTTGTTAGTTTTGAATTGGTGTTCCCACCATCCTTCTTCAATATTATGACGCATCTCCTGGTTCATCTAGTGGAAGAGATTGCCATTCTCGGTCTGGTATTTCTGCACAATATGTTCCCCTTTGAGAGGTTTATGGGAGTCTTAAAGAAATATGTTCATAACCGTGCTAGACCAGAAGGAAGCATCTCTAAGGGATATCGAACAGAGGAGGTCATTGAGTTTTGTGTTGACTTTATTCCTGACCTTAAGCCGATTGGTGTTTCTGACTCGCGGCATGAGGGGAGACTAAGTGGAAAAGGCACGCTGGGAAAGAAAGCAATGATATGTAGGGACGGGGATTCTTTCACTAAAGCACACTACACAGTTCTACATAATTCCACCTTGGCAGCTCCGTATATCGAGGAACACAAGAATATTCTACGCTCCAAAAACCCGGGAAGCCTGAATCACTGATTACAGATGAACACATGAAGTCTTTTGGTGGTTGGATGCGGAAACATCTCTTGAATGACACCACTGTTGGAGATCAGCTATACTTGTTGGCCGCGTCACCATCTTCTACTGTATTGAATTTCCAAGGGTACGAAATAAATGGGAATACATTCTACACGATCGCCCAAGATAAAAAGAGAACCAACCAAAATAGTGGTGTCCGCTTTGATGCAATAGACGAGAATGGACAAAAGGACACATACTATGGTTACATAGAGGAGATATGGGAACTAGACTATGGAGTCTCTTTTAAGGTCCCTTTGTTTCGCTGCAAATGGGTCAACCTGAATGAGGAAGGGGTAAAGCTAGACCAGTTGTACGGAATGACAACAGTGGATCTCAACATTCTTGGTTATAGAGATGAACCATTCGTCCTAGACAATGATGTATCTCAGGTTTTCTATGTGAAGGACATGTCCTCCAGACCGAAAAAAAGAAAAAATATGCAAACGAATACATCATATGATGAGCCAAAGCGTCACATAGTTCTTTCAGGGAAAAGAAACATTGTGGGAATCGAGGACAAGACAGACATGTCAGAAGATTATAATAAGTTTGATGAAATTCCGCCCTTCACAGTGAAAACTGACCCAAGCATTCCGTTAAGTAAAGAAGATGCTCCATGGTTACGTCTGAAGCGATCATAAGGAAGGACATATGCCAAGAAGTTCATGCTCATATTATGTAACTCTAGTTCATGTCTTTCGCGGTTTGTGGCTTCACCGAAGGATATCTTTCGCGGTTTGTGGCTTGACCGGGACTATATATAGGGGGGCCTTTAGTCCCGATTTTGTAGTCTCAGTTTTTAATATTAATAAATGTCTTGAGTGTTAGTCCCGTTTTGTGGTTGGACCGGGACTATGAAGAAGTTGTCCCGATTCGTACTTACCATTAAGATCTGATCTCCAAACGCGCGCGGTCACATATTAGGGAGTGCCTCTATGACCAGTTTCTTGGAGATGCCGGAGGACTGGGATCCGGCGGCATCTCCCTGAAACTGGTCGTAGTAGTGTCCCTTCTCTCGAAAACCATCTTGCAGCTTGTAACTTCTCTAACTAGATCAATACACCTGGGAGCTAACAAATTTCACATATTAGGGAGTGCCTCTATGACCAGTTTCTCGGAGATGCCGGAGGACTGGGCTCCGTCGGCATCTCCCTGAAACTGGCCGTAGTGGTGTCCCTGCTCTCGAAAACCATCTTGCAGCTTGTAACTTCTCTAAGTAGATCAATACGCCTAGGAGCTAACTAATTTCACATATTAGGGAGTGCCTCTATGACCAGTTTCTCGGAGATGCCGGAGGACTGGGCTCCGTCGGCATCTCCCTGAAACTGGCCGTAGTGGTGTCCCTGCTCTCGAAAACCATCTTGGAGATGCCTGAAACTGGCTGGAGGACTGGACTCACAAGGATGCCTATTTATAGTACAAGAAGCTCGGCATAGTGTCGACACTTACGAAATAATGTCGACACTCACCCCTATTATTAGTGCTGACTCGTGTTTTGTCCCGGTTCGTGTCTCCAACCGGGACTAAAGGTTCATCTTTAGTCCCGGTTGGTGACACCATCCGGGACAAGGTACACGCTGCAGGACATAATGTCGACACTCACCCCTATCATTAGTGCTGCCTGGCCCAGCCTGCCGAAATCCCTCCAACCGGGACTAAAGATGAACCTTTAGTATATTGAAAATCCGAACAATGAAAATCCTTTGCGTGGTGTCATATTATGTGACATAGTTGAAAGGAAAAATACTAGACTTGGTATATTGATCATGTCTCGAAAAAACCTTCACAAAATGACCTATCATGTTCGAGGTTTCATGGCTTTCGGTCCAAATGACAGATATTATGTGCTGAATCACGGCATAGTTTGTGATGCTATGCCCATATTATGCTTGCATGTGGACATTGGTATGGAGAACAATGTTGCAGGAGGAAGTTTTCCTTTTTGTCGCACGGAAAAGCCCTTTTCCATTTTCCGAGCGCAAAAAAACGGGTCGTTTTGTGAAGTAACCACCAAAATGCCGTTTCAGAATGCTACCGTCCCATTTTCAAAAAATACTAGACCACCTTACATGGACTATCTCCCAACCGGGACATCTGAAACCTTTTCTTCCATCCCGGGTAAAAAGGACAAATGTCTATCGAATCGGTAGGAAGTGGGACCGGTTTGTACTACAGGTACATGATCTATCGCCCGTGATTTTTTGAAAAAATCATTTTTAGACTCGCAATATGTGGTTTCTTCAGAGATCCAATGCAAGATCTAACGATGCTCGTCCCCTATCTTCATGGGGCTTATAGCTCCTATGCGACGTCTTTACATGGAATTGGAAGGAAAGCGACATCGTTGAAAAGAATAGCTCGCATGCGACGGTTGTGAGGCAGCTAATATCCCAGGGCCACACGGGCCTTAAAACGGTTGTAAGGACACATTTAACTTTGTTCCAAGATTAGGGTTAAGCCAAACCCATTGGTTGGGACAGCCAGTCAAGCCAGTCAAACCAACCGCTTCCGACCGAGAGCGCGCGTCACACTGACTGTAGCTTCCCTGACGGCGGCGGCGGACCTCACCCATCGTTCTCGGCGCCGGCGGCGGCACGGCAATTAATTTAGGCGGCGGTGCTTTCGTTCGACGACGAAGGTGGTGAGTGCCATTTGAAAGCTAATTCCTCTCCCATTCTTCTCAATTCGAGATCTGAGCATGCCCATTGATGCTAGATTGTGGAGGCAAGGGTGTGCTGAACGGGGCGAGGGGGAACGATATGCATCATGGAGAGGGGACTTCTAATCGGTATATCCCGTATCTCTGCACTTAATTTCTCTAAGGTTGAGCTCTTTGTTCGCTTCCGCTAGCTCACAGTGCCCGCCAAAAACAGGGGAGACGATGTTGCGCGCCAAACCTTCGAATTTCGCATCAATTTCTTTCCCTCTAGGGCTGTTTTAGTTGATGGCAGCACGCAGATCATTGAGAGAGACACGGTTGTTAAATGGGAGGTGGAATTAGAACATGTTGATCCCCAAGAGCTAATAAACATGGGAGAGGAGGCAGTAAGGAAAATGGTGGAAAAAATTGGGGATAGTGTGGTTTGGGGGCCAGAGCAAGAAGTTTCTTTGTTACGATTTGATGATTGCAAATGTGACTATGTTAGGGTTGAGACAGGGGAACATATAGTTGATGAAATCGATGAGCGAAACGGTTGGACAAGCAAAACTGTTCTGTTTTTAGCAGAGCTCATTGATCTGAAACCTGATTCGAGGGTTGGATATGTGGCCTCGAAGCTGGCTGCTCAGATGGTCGAGGATGATTGGGCTGCACAAAGGCAAGTAATGCCTATACTTACTGAGTTGGAAGTGTGAACAGTGGAGGATGATGATGCTAATGCACAAGGGGAGGCTGCAGATAGTAATGCACAAAGGATTGTAACTGTTGATTGGAATTCAGTTGAGATACCTGACCGGACTGATTTGGTCATTGCACCAATAGATGACATTGAAATGGCAAAGCTTTTTGGCATTCCTATAGATGACAGAGACAAGGAGAAGAAGAGGGATGAAGCTGCAAATGATGGTGACAACCATTTAAGAGATGAAGAGGCAGATATAGATCTAGAGTTGTTGGAAAATGCTGCGGTTCATGTAGATGATGCACATGATGATGAGCTAGTAACAGTTTATGACAAAGAGGACCCAGTTATTGAAGTTGGGAGATTGTTTCCAAGCATGGATGAATTCAGGATGTGTTTCAGGACATATGCAGTCAAACGTGAGTTTGCTACCAAGACTATGTGGACTGATAAAAAGAAGTTCTATGCAAAATGCGTAGGTTATGATGGTGGTGCCAAGCCTTGCAAGTGGTATATATCTGCTAGACGCCAACCTTATGGAAGGACAATAAGAGTGAATCAAATTCCAAAACCTCATACTTGCATTACAAGTTCTCAAACAGTTACAAAGATGACATCACAATTATGGGTTGCAGAAAAGATCAAGCCCATTTTAGCCACAACACCAAACAGCACTGCAAAGAGACTGAAAATAGACTTGGAAAAGCAGCACCCCATTAAGCTGAATTATACTACAGTGTGGAAGGCAAAGCAAAGGGCAATGAAAGAGCTATATGGTGATTGGGCAAATACCTTTCGAATGCTTTATAACTTCAAAGCAGAAGTAGAGAAGAGGTCACCTGGCAGTGTTGTGGAGATAGATACTGAGGTAACAGCTGATGGGAAAGTCTTCTTCTCTAAATTCTTCATGGCTTTAAAGCCTTGCATCGATGGCTTCAAAGCAGGTTGCCGTCCATATTTGAGTATAGACTCATCTTTCTTGACTGGAAAGTGGAATGGTCAACTAGCAGCATGCAATGCTTTAGATGGACACAGTTGGATGTTCCCTGTAGCTATTGGCATGTTTCAGTCTGAGACAAAGGCATCATGGACATGGTTCATGATGCAGTTTAAAAGATGCATAGGGCCAGTCTCTCCATTGGCAGTGCACACAGATGCATGTAAAGGTTTAGAAAATGCAGTGAAGATTGTTTTCCCTCATGCTGAGCAGAGGGAGTGCTTCGGCCATATGTGGATGAATTTGATCAAAAAATTCAGAGGAGATGATTTTGGACGCATGTGGCCAGCAGCAAGGTCTTACACCAGGCAGACACATTCATATCACCTTGAGAAGATTAAGGCGGCATGCTCTGAGGAGGATAGGGTCAGGTTTTGTACATGGTTGCAAACCTACCATTCTCTTTTATGGTACAGGTCTGGTTTTAACACTGCCATCAAATGTGATCATATCAACAATAATTTGGCAGAAAGTTTCAACAACAAAGTGAAGGAGTTAAAAGACTTGCCTGTCCATGACATGGTTGACCAGATCAGGATCATGATCATGAGGTTGTGGGAATTGAGAAGAAGGCTTGGTGATGTTCTTCAAGGAGATAAGCTTCCTGATGTTGTGCAGCAGGTGGTCAATAGGAGCAGAAATCTTGCACATTTGCGTGTTGAGAAATCCTCATTATGGGGTGCTGAAGTCAGAGATACAAAGACTGGCAGGAGGCATGTTGTTGACACTCAATTTCATGAATGCACATGCCTTGAGTGGCAACACACTGGGAAGCCTTGTGAGCATGCCATACTTTTCTTGTCCTCCAAACACAAGCTAAATATGCACCCATATTTGCATGAGTATTATTCTGTAGCAAAATTCAAGGCTGCATATGGAACACCAATTCCAGCACTTACAGATCAGTCTCAGTGGCCTGAAGTGGACATTCAGTTCTCCTTGTGTCCTCCTTTGATGAAAAGAAAGGCTGGCAGGCCCAAGCAGAGTAGATTCAAGGCTTGGTTTGAGAAAGGTGGGAGCAGCAAGAAGGGAAAGAAAGATGAAAAGAAAGATGCCAAGCCAAAAAGGGCCCAAAAAGGTAACAAGAATAGATGCAAACTCTGTGAAGAACTTGGACACCGAGATGGCTCTACCAAGTGCAGATACACTGCTGAAAAGCCAAAGTATGTTCATCCAAAATCTATCCCATTTCTTGTTGATGATTTTTCTCCCCCAGCTAACTTGCTTGTTTTCAGGAGGAAGCGTGGAGAAAAAGGCCCACCTCTTGTTGTTGACGAATGCTGGCTAGTGAAAAGGGCAAGAATCAATGGCCAAAGAAAGAAGAGAACTAACCAAATCATGTTTGGTGCTGCTGAGGTGCAATCTGAACTTGTTTTGGAGGATGATGTGCAAACTGTTGAGGCTTTACGGCACACCGTTTCTGATTTGGAAGCTCTGGTGCAAAATGAGGGGCAAAATGAGCCTGTTGTTGAGGCTCTAGTGCAAAATGAGCCTGTTGTTGAGGCTCTGGTGCAAAATGAGCCTGTTGTTGACGCTCTGGTGCAAAATGAGCCTGTTGTTGAGGCTCTGGTGCAAACTGACCATGTTGTTGAGGCTCTGGTGCAAAGTGACCATGTTGATGAGGCTCTGGATCATGATCATGAGGTTGTTGAGGAGGTGCAGGAGGTGAAGGAGACTCTTGGACGTGCTGTGGGGAGGCCAGATGGTAATGGTAAGAAAAAGAAGAGCATAAACCTATTGTGTGGTGTGAAACTTGTGAAGGAGAAGAAAACGAGGGGTAAGAAGAGCCAAAAGAAATAGACATTTGTTATTGTAAACATTTGACACTTGTTGTTGTAATAATTTGGCACTTGTTGTTGTAAACATTTTTTATTATAATAATTTGTCACTTGTTGATAATTTGGACAAAATTCAAATATGATGGTAAATTTGAATTTCAACAAATGTAGCTATGTCACTTTTCTATGTTTGTATGAGCTTCCAACGTTTTTCTCATATGTACAATACAACTCATCCTCACTCTGATCCCTTTTGTGAAGTACAACTCACCCTCACCCAAAATGGGGTAGAAATGGGCTCCAAAGCTAGGGTAAACCACCCCATTTCTAAGCAAGTTTTTCTTCGACCATTTCTAAAACCAAGTTTGATATTTTTCCTCATAACTATGTCACATAACATGACACCATGCGAAGGTTTTGTATTTTTTTGATTTCTTTTGAATTAGTTATGCACATTTGAATGTCTGGTCAAACTTGAAGGGTTTTCATAAATATTCTTAGCTAGGGACTGAGGCTCACAAAACTAGCATTGGATCTCTGATGAAATAGCATGTTGTGAACCTAAAAATGATTTTTACAAAAAATCATCAGCATGGAATCATGTACCTGTAGTTCATATCTTACCCACTTTCAGCCGATTCGGTGGGATTTGTCTTTTTCACCAGGGATGGAATAAAAGGTTTGAGATACTCAAGTTGGGAAATTGTACATTCTAGGTTGTCTAGTATTTTTGAAAAATAGGATGTTACCATTTTGAAACTTCAATTTGGTGGTTGCTTCACAAATCCCCCCCTCTTTCGGCACTCAGAAAATAGAAAATGATTTTTCTGTGCGTCGAAAAGGAAAACTTTGTGCTACAACATTGTTAGTCATCCCATTATAGACATGCATGCCAAATATGGGCACATTATCACAAACTATGCCTTGATTCTAGCCATATCATTGGTCATTTGACCCGAAAGCCAGAAAACCTCGGAGGAGATAGGTCATTTTGTGAAGGGTTTTTTGAAATATGATCAATAGACCAAGTTTGATATTTTTCCTCACAACTATGTCACATAACATGACACCATGCGAAGGTTTTGTATTTTTTTAATTTTTTTTAATTAGTTATGCACATTTGAATGTCTGGTCAAACTTGTGAAACCCCGTTGACTGTATCCTAAACCCCGCTAACCCTAAGGCCGAATGAGGACCGTAGATCTAACCCTAGCGCGACAATGTGGCCGTCCGATCGCGTCTTATAGAAGGATTCCGCGGGTGGCTCTGGGCGATCCGTCGAAGGGCTTGTTCTGCAACCTGATTGGTTGGCGTCTCTTAGAAGGATTTCGTGGCTAGCTCTTGGCGATCCGTGGGATGGATGATTCTGGAATCTGATTGGCTTCATCATTTTTACGTGCAACAGCGTGGCATGCGAGCGTGGCATGCGAGGGCGCTGGGCGGGGCGGGCTGCACCATGCATGCAGCTGCCCCTAGCGTCGCAGTCTAGCTATTTTACGTGCAACAGCGCTGCAGCGTATTTACTCCCTCCGTCGCATTAAATAAGTGTATGTGTAACAACTTTCTTCAGTCAAACTTACTCCCCTCAGGTTCATTGTAATAAATGAGATTTTGCATGATACCACATCTATGTTATTTTGCACTATGGAGTAGTAACTTAGAGTAGTAACATATGCATGATACCACATCACCTATGTATAAGGTGAACCTTTGCTATAAGATGGGACCCACACAGCTTATGAAAATGGCTATAAGGTCAAGTTCACCATAAGCTGGGACCCACATGTCTGTTAAAAGTACACACAAGCAAGAGAGAGAGGAGAGAGTAAAATAATTGTTTATTGCTTGTGGGCAACCCATAAGCTTGTAGGTCACCCTTAAGGAAAATCTTCTAAATTTTGTGGACAAATTTTTGTGGACAAATTTTGTGGACTTTGTGCATTGGATGCCCAAGTGCATTGGAAAGGTAGAAGTACACTTTTTATGGACAAATTTTGAAGCCAAACGTACACTTATTTGTGGACAGAGGGAGTATGCATGTCACTATGACCAGTCTAAGAAAAAATATCAAAATCTAAAATATGTAATAAATATAACGTACAGCGTTGGCACACTTTATTGACCGTTGGACCGAGCGTGGCATGCGAGGGCGCTAGGCGGGACGGGCTGCACCATGCATGCAGCAGCTGCCCCTAGCGTCGCAGTCTAGCTATTTTGCGTGCAACAGCGCTGCCACATTAATTAAGTGTACGTCGAACAACTTTCTTCAGTCAAACTTACTTCCATCTGGTTCATGCGCCATACAAAAATTCAATATTACTCCCACAGATTTTTCTTGCGTGTGTAAAAACGAACGAGTTTGTTGCATGCGGTGTGTAAAAACGAACGAGTACCTTTTATTTTTCCCTTTTATTTTTCACTGCCAATGAAAAACTACCTTGCACGTTTTTTTCTCTCTTTCGCATTAATGCATGCATGCATGCAGGGGCGGGGGCGGCGGTGCAGGGGTTACAGTACGTCGCATCCTAGCTATTTTTTCTCTCTTTCGCATTGATCACGCCCGCTTCCCACACGCAACGCAGCGCACGCGTCTCGTCTCAGCATCTGCGCCAACGCGACGCTGGATTCCCACGCCGCCCTTCACGCCCCGCCCTCAATAAATAGGCAAAACGCCTTTGCCTCCTCATCTCATCTTGCCCCTCATCTTCAACCTCGAGCCCGTCCCTTTGCCTCCTCCCAGCCCCCAAACACTCCGACCATGGCGACCTCCCCCTTCCGCTTCCCTTCCGACACCGAAGTAAGCGACGAGGATAACCACCCGGACCACAAGCAGTGGTGGGAGCAGGGGGCGCCCACGCGCCCCAAGCGTGGCAAGAAGAAGAAGTCCCCGCCCTGCCCCTGGGGGGAGCAGGGCCCCATCGTCACCAACCCAGTCCCCAACCTCCCCGGCGGCGGCGACCTCCCCTCCGAAGCCTACTGGGCTAAGGCGGCGAAGGACGAGGAAAAGGAGGAGGCTGCTTTCTCCAGGTGGGAGGAGAAGCAGGCCCAGCGCGCCTTGAAGAAAAGGCGCAGACGGGCGGACGACGAGCGACGGGAGGCCAATTGCTGGGCCTTCCAGGAGGAGCAGCGGAAGCGGGAGCACCGGGAGAGGCTGGCGGCGTGGAATGCCGCGAAGGCGGCTGCACCGGCGGCACCGCCTCCACCGCCGATGGAGTAGGGTAGCTAGGGTTAGGGTTTAGGGTCTAGCCCAGGGTTTAGGCGGGGCGCCTATTCCCTTCTATATTATTGTACTTTTTCTTTTTATTGTAATGTTATCGATCCCCCCTATCTAATATAAGTAATGTTATCCCAATATTATCTATCCCCTTGTTTTATTGTAATCTGTGTCTTATTGTATTGTCATTTGTCAAAACACCCAAAACAACAAGTGTATAAAAAAAGACACAAAAACAAGTTCATATAATACTCGTGCAATATTTATATATTTACAAGTGTATAAAACAAAAGACACAAAAACAAGTTCATACAACACATGGTTCATTTTCAAATAAGTCATTTACATATTTACATAAGTTAAAGGAGCGCCCAAGTTATGTTAGTTAAATGGATGTCCTTGGACTTCATTTATATATTTACTTTTGCAAAAAAAAAGATTGCAACCTGAGCACGAGTATCTGCAGATCCACACGTTCCTATTTAGATTGTAACGTGAGTACCTTTTTTTTGCCCAATCAACATATAGTTACTATTGGGCCTGGATACGTCTATTTTGGCATGGCTAAGTTATATTTGGGCCTGGCCTTTTTCAATCCTCGTCAATTGTTTTTTTTACTTTTCAACCCCTCCCCTGCACACGGGCGCCCCCTGCACACTGATAAAAGGAACACTGACGAAACTGAAGGAACACTGATTTCGAAAACAGAGCAGCTCAAAAATTAGCCCGAATTTGTGTTGCATTTTATTCAAGCCAAAGACATAGACCATTACATCCATTACAAAGCATCACTCGAACACTGACTGCGCTGTCTAATGACTAACGATGAGGAGATAAACTAATCCGAGAGAAATTACACAAAAATAAAAAAAACCGGCCATCAGATTGTCATGCTTATTCAATTCGATGATTTGCCTTAGCTGCTTGTTCATCTTCTTCAGCTCGGCCTTCACTTCCGCATCCACCATAGTACCAGCGGAAATGGGGTTGCCACATCCCAATTGCTCCACCACGGACGGGTTTTCGAGCTCCCGTGATGCTACCTCCACCCCAATTCGCTCGATGTACTCATCAAGCCACTCAAAATGCCCACATTTTGGCAGTTCCTGAAATCGCAGAGATGAACCCTAAATCCCAAATTCGATGAAATACATGAAATTTTGAAAGAAAAGCGAGAAATTGATGCTCGAAACACTCAAATCTCACCTTTCCCGGCTCGGGCTTGCTCTCACACTTCACAAATTCCCGGCCAATGTTGTCGTTCTTGTCGGTGGATGTGACAAGCCGCTTCAGGGGTGCGGTACAGGGGAAATCGGGGCACCTCCTCATCGGCACTACACCATACCGAGGCCATGAGCGGTGGGAGGAAGCAGAGCTCGACATCCCTCGCCGGCGTTGCCGCACTTGCTCGCCGGAGAAGAAAACGGAAGGGGATGAGATGCTGGAACGGTGGTGGGAGTGCTCGGGTGCGGGGACGGATCGGGGCCAACGGCTCTCTTCGACCACAGGGTGGGTCCCACGATATGAGGTGGACATCAGGTGAGTTTCGCCATGACGTGGAGAGGCTGTGGGTCCTACTGTGCTCAGCTGATTCGAATTCGTTGACGGTCTCGTGGGGTTAAGTAGAAGTGTCGCACGGGAGCTATTTGCCGCCTTACAACCGTCGCATGCCATCTATTGTTTGCAACGATATCGCTTTCCTTCCAATTCCATGTAAAGACGTCGCATAGGAGCTATAAGCCCATCTTCATGCATGCCGGTTCGACCATAGTTAGAAATTCAGAAAATTCAAAACGGGCATAATAAATTCAAAAAAATTCTGAACAATGAAAATCCTTCGCGTGGTGTCATATTATGTGACATAGTTGAAAGGAAAAATACCAGACTTGGTATATTGATCATGTCTCGAAAAAACCTTCACAAAATGACCTATCATGTTCGAGGTTTCATGGCTTTCGGTCCAAATGACCGATGTTATGTGCTGAATCACGGCATAGTTTGTGATGTTGTGCCCATATTATGCATGGATGTGGACATTGCTATGGAGAACAATGTTGCAGGAGGAAGTTTTCCTTTTTGTCGCACGGAAAAGCCCTTTTCCATTTTCCGAGCGCAAAAAACGGGTCGTTTTGTGAAGTAACCACCAAAATGTCGTTTCAGAATGCTACCGTCCCATTTTCCTAAAATACTAGACCATCTTACATGGACTATCTTCCAACCGGGACATCTCAAACCTTTTCGTCCATCCCGGGTAAAAAGGACAAATGTGTGCCGAATCGGTAGGAAGTGGGTCCGGTTTGTACTACAGGTACATGATCTATCGCCCGTGATTTTTTGAAAAAATCATTTTTAGACTCGCAATATGTGGTTTCTTCAGAGATCCAATGCAAGATCTAATGATGCTCGTCCCTATCTTCATGCATGCCGGTTCGACCATAGTTAGAAATTCAGAAAATTCGAAACGAGCATAATAAATTCAAAAAAATCCGAACAATGAAAATCCTTAGCGTGGTGTCATATTATGTGATATAGTTGAAAGGAAAAATACCAGACTTGGTATATTGATCATGTCTCGAAAAAACCTTCACAAAATGACCTATCATGTTCGAGGTTTCATGGCTTTTGGTCCAAATGACCGATGTTATGTGCTGAATCACGGTATAGTTTGTGATGTTGTGCCCATATTATGCATGCATGTGGACATTGGTATGGAGAACAATGTTGCAGGAGGAAGTTTTCCTTTTTGTCACACAGAAAAGCCCTTTCCCATTTTCCGAGCGCAAAAAACGGGTCGTTCTATGAAGCAACCACCAAAATGCCGTTTCAGAATGCTACCATCCCATTTTCCTAAAATACTAGACCACATTACATGGATTATCTTCCAACCGGGACATCTCAAACCTTTTTGTCCATCCCGGGTAAAAGGGACAATTGTCTGCCGAATCGGTAGGAAGTGGGTCCGATTTGTACTACAGGTACATGATCTATCGCCCGTGATTTTTTGAAAAAATCATTTTTAGACTCGCAATATGTGGTTTCTTCAGAGATCCAATGCAAGATCTAACGATGCTCGTCCCCTATCTTCATGCACGCCGGTTCGACCATAGTTAGAAATTCAGAAAATTCAAAACAGGCATAATAAATTCAAAAAAATCCGAACAATGAAAATCCTTCGCGTGGTGTCATATTATGTGACATAGTTGAAAGTAAAAATACCAGACTTGGTATATTGATCATGTCTCGAAAAAACCTTCACAAAATGACCTATCATGTTCGAGGTTTCATGGCTTTCGGTCTAAATGACCACTGTTATGTGCTGAATCACGACATAGTTTCTGATACTGTGCCCATATTATGCATGCATGTGGACATTGGTATGGAGAACAATGTTGCAGGAGGAAGTTTTCCTTTTTGTCGCACGGAAAAGCCCTTTTCCATTTTCCGAGCGTAAAAAATGGGTCGTTTTGTGAAGTAACCACCAAAATGCCGTTTCAGAATGCTACCGTCCCATTTTCCCAAAATACTAGACCACCTTACATGGACTATCTCCCAACCGGTACATCTCAAACTTTTTCGTCCATCCCGGGTAAAAAGGACAAATGTCTGCCGAATCGGCAAGAAGTGGGTCCGGTTTGTACTACAGGTACATGATCTATCGTCCGTGATTTTTTGAAAAAATCATTTTTAGACTCGCAATATGTGGTTTCTTCAGAGATCCAATGCAAGATCTAACGATGCTCGTCCCCTATCTTCATGCACGCCGGTTCGACCATAGCTAGAAATTCAGAAAATTCAAAACAAGCATAATAAATTCAAAAAAAATCCGAACAATGAAAATCCTTCGCGTGGTGTCATATTATGTGACATAGTTGAAAGGAAAAATACCAGACTTGGTATATTGATCATGTCTCGAAAAAACCTTCACAAAATGACCTATCATGTTCGAGGTTTCATGGCTTTCGTTCCAAATGACCGCTGTTATGTGCTGAATCACGGCATAGTTTGTGATGTTGTGCCCATATTATGCATGCATGTGGACATTGGTATGGAGAACAATGTTGCAGGAGGAAGTTTTCCTTTTTATCGCACGGAAAAGCCCTTTTCCATTTTCCGAGCGCAAAAAATGGGTCGTTTTGTGAAGTAACCACTAAAATGCCGTTTCAGAATGCTACCGTCCCATTTTCCTAAAATACTAGACCACCTTACATGGACTATCTCCCAACCGAGACATCTCAAACCTTTCGTCCATCCCGGGTAAAAAGGACAAATGTCTGAATCTGTAGGAAGTGGGTCCGGTTTGTACTACAGGTACATGATCTATCGCCCGTGATTTTTTGAAAAAATCATTTTTAGACTCGCAATATGTGGTTTCTTCAGAGATCCAATGCAAGCCATTTTTCTTCCCGCCATTTCTTCCCGCTAGTTCTTCCCGCCAGTTCTTCCCTTCAGTTATTTTCCTGCCATTTCTCACTATATATATATGTAGTGTTGGTCTCCATTGTCATTGCACATCTCTAGACTCATATCTGCAACCTCATCACTCTTTCCCATGACTTCCACCGTAGCACTAACTCCCAGGGAGGCGGAGGCGCGTTGCGCCTCGAACTACCCCTGCCCGCCGGTCTACTGTGTCCCCGTCGGCTAGATGCTGAGCGCCGGAGGCGTGCCGGTTACTCCTGTCCCTCTAGGTGTGGCGCGTCAGATGGCCATCACGAACCATTACTACTTCGAGCTCACGCCGGAGTAGCGGAGGAATCCCAGATGGCATCCAAGACTATTTCCCGACTTGGGAAGCCTTCTTCATGGATCGGTGTGAGAGGGCGCTCGCCAGGCACGAGGAGGATGGCCCACCTCCTCCGAACTTCAACGAGGCCGGCCGTCGGTTGTGGTGGCGCGGTCGGACTCTCCAGAGCATCATGGCCTATGACACGACCGCCGACTCTAGCCCCCGCCTGCCCTACCCTCAAGTCCAGCCCACTCGTACTCAGCCTTCAAGGTTCAACTACGGCGACCCCGACGACGACAGCGACGACGGCCGCGACGAGTACGACGACTACAGTGGCGAGTATTACAGGTGTAGGCAGGAGCATGACTGAATCACTCCAACATTGCAAAACAAGTTCGGCCGATTGTGGCTTAATCTGGCCATGTATCTTAATTTCCAGTTCTTCTATGTAATTTTGTGTTAGTTGCGTTATGTACTTTAATTCCAGTTCTATCCTAATAAAATTTTCTTTCCGCCCATTATTTTCCGTCCTTTTTTTCCCGCCCATTAATATATAAAAAATATAAGTTAATTCATATCCAAATTAAAACACGAAAAATGGTTTTGAATTAGTTATTAAAATTCAAACACTTTTTATGTTTAAAGTTTTTCAAAATTCCAAATAAATATTCAAAAAATATAAGTTAATTGATTTTTAATTTTAAATGGTTCATAGTTTAAATGGTTAAATTAATTATTTTTTAAAAATAGAAACTGGTTTTGAATTATTTATTCAAATCCAGACACTTTTTATGTTTAAAGTTTTTCTAAATTCCAAATTAATATTCAAAAAATATAAGTTAATTCATTTTTTATTTTAAATGGTTCATAGTTTAAATGGTTACATTAATTATTTTTAAAAACAGAAAATGGTTTTGAATTAGTTATTCAAATTCAAACACTTTCTATGTTTAAAGTTTTTCTAAATTCCAAATTAATATTCAAAAAATATAAGTTAATTCATTTTTAATTTTAAATGGTTCATAGTTTAAATGGTTACATTAATTATTTTTTAAAATAGAAAATGGTCTTGAATTAGTTATTCAAATTCAAACACTTTTTATGTTTAAAGTTTTTCTAATTCCAAATTAATATTCAAAAAATATAAGTTAATTCATTTTTAATTTTAAACGGTTCATAGTTTAAATGGTTACATTAATTATTTTTAAAAAACAGTAAATGGTTTTGAATTAGTTATTCAAATTCAAACACTTTTTATGTTTAAAGTATTTCTAAATTCCAAAGTAATTATCATTTTAAAAACATTACAAATTTAAACCCCAAAACAAAAAATAAGACGGGAACAGAAGAACAATTCCTGAAAAAATTGAAAACAGGGTCATATGTCCCGGTTGGAGCCACCAACCGGGACTAAAGACCCCCCGCGCGCCCCTTGGTCTGCTGAAATAATTGGAGTATACGTCCCGGTTGGTGGCTCCAACCGGGACGTATGACCCTTTAGTCCCGGTTTTTGGCATCAACCGGGACGTATTCTCCCTCCCCTTTATACATGACGCCCCTTCTCCTTCTCCTACTTCCCCGTTCCTCATCAACCGCAACAGATCATCGCCGCCGCCGCGAGGACAAGCGCTCGAACACCGTCAGGCTGCCCAACCACCGCCCCGCTGTCGGCCTCCACGCGCTGCCCCGCCGTCGGACTCCACGCGCTGCCCCCTGTCGCGCCTCCATGTGCTCCTCGCCGGTGCTCCAAGCCTCGCCGACTCCGGCCACCACCTCCACCGCTGATTCCGGCCACCCCGAACCCCTCCATCAAGTTTTTCGAGCTCCTGGTTAGTTTCTAAAGCTCAAGGAGAGCTCCGTTTGCCTGGTTGCTTGCTGTAGCCGCCGCGCGTCGTGTCCGAGCAAGCTCCGCCGCTCGCCGCCATCGTGACCACTGTTCCGATGACCACAAGCCTACCCGCTAGCCCGCGCATGCAGCGAATCGACGGATTCGAGCCCAACCCGAGGATCCCCATTGCTGATGTCATGCTGACATCAACATGAGGCAATATACCCTCTTTTCTTTTTATTAAAATCATTCCTATAATTCTTTTTTGGAAATAATTATAATAACCCATGGGGCCCAGACATCAGTGACTATGAGTAGCCCCAGATCGAGTGAGAAATGTTTCCCAGCCTATGGTGACGTCAGCCTGAGGTCATAAATGTTTTAAAATTGATTAAATAAATTTCAGAAAATGATTTAATATTGTAAAATCAATAACTTATTATTTATAAGTCAGAACATATGTATAATATACCAAAATGTTCAGAAAAATGAAACCTACCTCTTTAAGCTATAATCATGCATTGTTAAGCAACTTAAATGACAAGTTTGATTAGAAGAACATAGTAACCCCTCACAGGTGATTCCGGAGTTTCCCTGAGTTAGGGTTTGCGCCCCTCGGAACCCCGTTTAATTTGTCGAGCATGCTTTAGGGTTACTTTTCAATACAATTTAACTTTTCATATCATCATACTTTCTTGATCATTGCATCGATGCCATGTGTTGATTGTTCCCCTCTCTTTCTGGCGTACGGTTCTTCGCGGTAGAATACGAGATCGAGATCAAAGACCGTGGTCAACACCATCGAAGATCGAAGATTTTTTGATAGCCATCGTATTGTAGATGCTTAGCCATGATATTAGTTTTCATAGACCCCAGTTGAATCGATGTTGCACCTAGGGTTAGACGGTGTGTCCTCGCCAGGGCATCCTTTAATGACAAGTTTAATTAGAGAACTAAATCAATCCCTCTCATGTGTTTCCGGAGTTTCCCGAGTTAGGGTTTTCAACCCTCGGAACCCTGTTTAAATTGCCGAGCAAGTTTTAGGGTTTCATTTCAATGCAATTCAACTTGTCATATCATCATCCTTGTTTGAGCATTAGGCCTATCCCTCCTCCCCGACCGTCACAGCGCCTCCGTCTCGGTCCATCGCCACGCACTCCAGCCGCCCCTTCCCTTTTACTGTGTATGTATATATTGTGTATGTATATATAGTGTGTATGTATATATTTTTATTATTGTGTATGTATATATTAGGGTTTCTCTGAATTAGGGTTTATCCATTTTGACTTATCCGTTTTTCCACCTATGCAGAAAATATGTACCCACACGTCAGAGACGAAGAAAAGGAAGAGTTGATCCAAGGTGTGATCCGCGGGGAAGAAAATTTAGATGTATCGACGTTTCTGAACAACTCCGGTGAGGGTGATCCTCTTTTTGCCGGAATAGACGACTTGTTTGAGGTTGAAGGCGTTGCCTTCCGCGAGGGAGAAGGCGATGCCTTGTGTACTCGAGAAGACGACCGCTCTGACTAGGTGCATGTAATATAATTAATTCATTAATTAATCATCTGCTATCTATGTAGAAATAGTAACGACGATCTTTCTTCTTTTAGCCCTCTGGATCGAACAAATCTACTGAAAAGAGCGGACGAGGCCCAGCCAAAAAGTTGGAAGACCATGAGAGGTCCAGGATCGAAGATATCGCTGAAGACGGCAAACCGACGGCTCCCAAAGTTGTCGCAATCAAATTTGTGGCACAATGCGGAGTAATCGTTAGGGATTTAATCCCGATCACCATTCAAAATTGGAATAGGCCTGCTGATGCTAAAGAAGAGGGAACATGTTTGTTTGTCCCTAACAAGGCCAAAGATTTACTGTGGAAGAGGCTCATGGTTAATTTCAAACTACCGAAGATAGAGCTGAATCCAAATGCGGAGGATCCAGTTGAGGACGCCTTAGAACATGGGAGAGCCATGGAGGCTAAGGTCAGGGAGTGGGCTATGAAGAAGATGGCCCAGTGTTTGACCAACTGGAAGAAAAGGTTGCACCTTGACTATGTCGTGAAAGAGAAGACTCCGGATTTCAAGAAGACTCAGTTTGAGAAGATAAAACCATTCTGGGCTGAGTTTGTAAATTACAAGACATCAGAAAAAGATAAGAAAATGTCTGCAACGAATAAGCTGAATGCTGCTAACAAGAAGTATCACCATACTATGGGGCAAGGTGGCTACAGGGTTGGCATTCCTAAGTGGGAGAAACTTGAGAATGAACTGCGTGCTAAAAAGATCAGCCCAGAGACAGACGATTGGGTAGAACGTGCAAGGAATTGGTTTTACGGGCATGGGGGCACGTTGGACTCGGAAGGGATGTGTATATATAACATACGACATAAAGAAGACCCCTTGCCAATCGAGAGGATGAGAAAAGCAGTAAAGGCTGTTAAAGATGGGGTTCGTTCCCGATAGAGAGAATGATGAGCTCACACTCGCCCTTGGAAATAAGGAACATGATGGACGAACACGAGGCACAAGAGGCTCCCAACCATGGAGGACTGGGTTTCCCGAAGAGAGGAAGAAATTTCCTGATAGAAGCCGTCAGAGGAGAAAGGACAGGGCGGAAGTTGAAGCAGATATTCAGAAAGAGAGAATGCGTATAATTTAAGAACGAATAAAGCAACAACAAGATTAAATTAACGCACTTAAAGAGCAAAGTACTACCGGCCCATCTCAGCAGTACACTGTATTCGATGCTACCGGCCTATCGAATAATCGAAAAAGCAGTGTGGCTTCCACCGAGGTCCCGGGTGATGACAATGGCGATGACGATGGTGCACCGACGATGGCTCCTGTTGGCTACCTAGTGGATGATATCACATAGATGACACACTGCGAGCTACATGTCAAAGTTGTGAACATATCAATGAAGGTGGCGGTCGGCTATGCCTTACCAATAGGACCCACACCAACTTACCACTATCGTCTGGTTCCAGAGGGCTACGCTGTTGTCGGGGTGGATGAAATCATGCCCACCTTTGAAGTTTTGGATCTTGACTACCCTGCAGGTGAAGGGGATGTGACTGTACTGGGAGACGCAACAAATGTCACCATTCTATGGCCGAAGGAATGTATCGTGCTTCGAAATCACACGCCAAGGCCATCTTCGCCGCCGCCTCACCCGTCTCCAGCGAGGTCGTCGCCGCCATGGCAGCCGTCTTCGTCGCCTCACCCGGCTCCGTCGCCTCACCAATCTCCGGCGCAGCCATCGCCGTGGGAGCCATCTCCGGTGCCTCAGGATAAAAAGCGTAAGCATACCGCTACTCTGTGTCGTGGTAAGCGATCGCCGAAACGTAAACAAGAGCCTCTTCCAAAAGTACCAAAGGTTCCTCCCAAGAGAGCTTATGACTGTACTGAAGAGGAGACTGCGGCAATCGTTGATGCGGAAATGACAGCGTTTTTTGCTAAGCTGAGGCGGCCGAAAGAGCCAGAGTTCCCCAGCACCAAAGAAGAAAAAGCCAAAGTGTTGAAAATGCTAAAGACTCTTCATCAACCCGAGCCAAAGCTGTCATCAGACTATGAGCGTTCTATTCTCAAGTCACATGCGGCACAAAAAGCCTCGAAGAGCAGTACTGATGCAAGCGAGAAATCGGTTGCCCAGCTCGGAGAACAAACAAAACAGTCTTGCGCCCCTCTCAAGGTGATTTCCCAAACCAATGTCGGGTCGAGCAAATATGGGGCCGAAGAGCAGTATGATCCAGAGGTAGTTGCACAATACGGAGAAGCTGCCGCTGCTCAAGGTATGAGTATTGCCTAGTACTTATCCCAGTTAGAGTACTTCCCCGTGAGTGAAGTAGCATACAAATACCAGTACGGCAAACCTCTCGTCAAACCTGAGGAGGTAAACAATCTTCCAACAAAAATGCGAAGATTGCATAACTAGTACATGCATGCCACAAAGGCCGGGGCTAACTGGATAGTGCTGAGGTTTACAAAAAAGCATCATGGGAAAGAAAAGGATGACATGATATCCATTGAATTTGATGAACTATTTCAATTATTCAATCAAGACGCCTTGGACAAATCGATCATCAGTGCCTATTGTCTGTAAGTACTAATTCTGTAATAAATTTAGTCTCCAGCTATCTCACCTTGTTTATTGCATGTATATAATCATACTGTAATATGCAGAATGAATATTCTCGAATGCAGCAGAGGACAAATCTATGACATTGGCTTCATTGACCCATATTGGGTTCATCAAGCTAATCTCAAAACAAGCCCCCAGGATACGGAGGATAATATAGTACACGCGTTAAGGTTTCATGAAACCAGAAGGGAAATACTTTTTCCTTACAACTTCGAGTGAGTGTTATTGTCCTCTATACACTTTCTATTTCGCTTACTCGATGTTAAGTATATAATTTAAGTATATAATTGATTAGTTATGCATTCGCAGCTTCCACTATATTCTGTTAATCATTCAACTTGACAAAGGGCGTGTACTAGTCATGGACTCGAAACATAAACCCCTTAAGCAGTGGAAGGACATGCAGATGATCCTCCAGCGGTAATTCTAATCATTACGACACTATATCGGCAACGTTCGTGAATTTTATGATATCAAGTAATTAATAACTTCTTTTATTCGTTTTCTTCGCCGGGCAACGCTTGGAAACGATTCACCAACAAGGCTAGGGGTGTTTGGAAAGAGGATCTTACATTTGAAGCACTAGATGTAAGCACCACTAGCTATATCCGCGCATCTCTTTGATTCTAGTTTTGATATAGTTATTATCATGCTTGATTATTATTTTGATTGAACTATGTTCTCGTAAAGTGCCTGACACAGGGACCAGGTAACAATCTATGTGGATACTATGTTTGCGAGTTCATCCAACAAACGTGCGATGAGAAGGGCAGAAATTTAGAGCAACTCCACGTACGTAATCAATTTCTATAGTTTTTAATTCCAATCAAATTGTGTTTAGTTTCATTCATATAGGCTGACTCCTTTTTAAAATCAGATCGAACGTCTATGGGACGGTCTTCTGCCAAAGGATCGCGTACGAGCAATTCAGGAGGAATTGGCGGGATTCTTGGATGCAGAAGTCCTAAACCCAAAAGGGGAATACTATTCGGCTGTGTATAGACAATAGGGATTGTAAAAAGAGCAACTTTTGTATGTAGTGCATGAACTCGATCCGTGTATCGAATGTAATATTGTCATGATGATCTTGTGTAATATAACGGTTCCTTCATTGATAAGTGAAAAACACTAAATAAACAATAAAACAACCTAAATGAATTCTCTGCCGCGGCACAGAAAGTGGCGAAAATGCTGCCGCGGCAACAAAATGTGCCAAAATGAATTATCTGCCGCGGCAGAGAAATGTGCCAAATCTCTGCCGCGGCAGAAGGTTATTTGTCCCGGTTCGTGTTACGAACCGGGACTAATGCTCCACCCCCCTCGCCCTCTGACGCCGCCACGTGTACCCCCATTTGTCCCGGTTGGTGGGGCAACCGGGACTAAAGGATGGGGCTTTAGTCCCGATTGCCCCGTCCCGGTTGGGTAACCGGGACTAATGCCCCTTACCAACCGGTACCAATGGGGTGTTTTCTACCAGTGGATGGCGGCATATCGAGACGAAGTGGACGAGATAGCCAAGAGCTTCTTGGGCTACGAAGTCAAGTATGTACCTAGGGAGCAAAACGAGGCGGCTAATCTGCTGTCTAAACTTGGATCAGGGTGCAAGCGAATTCCGCTAGGAGTTTTCCTAGAGCATCTACACACACCATCTGTGAAGGGAGCCGACATCGACAACCCGGATAGAGCTGACTCTTTCGTCAACATGGTGACTAAGGTCCCTTCGGCTTGGACAAAACCGTTCATGGAATATCTCGAACATGGAACTTTGCTCGACGATGAAGTCGAAAGACGGCAAATAGTACGACAAGCAAAGGGTTATACCATAATCAATGGGCAACTCTACATAAGGAGCACTACTGGTGTATACCTAAAGTGTGTTTCCCAGCTAGAAGGTATTTAAATCCTACACGAAATCCATCTCAGAGATTGCGGGCATCACACCGCTCCTCGATCGTTGGTCGCGAAAGCCTTACGGCAAGGATTCTACTGGCTGACCGCGAAGGCGGATGCCGACAAGCTGGTTGAGACATGCATGGGATGCCAGTATTATGCCCAACAACCACATGTTCCTGCTGAAGAACTGCGAACAATACCAATAACTTGGACGTTTGCAGTCTGGGGTCTAGACATGGTGGGACCATTACAGACGGCACCGTGTGGGTTTACGCATCTGCTTGTAGCAGTTGATAAATTCACTAAATGGATAGAAGCTAAACCCATTAGAAAGCTTGATGGGGCAACTGCCCTTAGGTTTGTCCAGGATTTAGTGGTGAGATTTGGCCTCCCACACAGCATTATCACCGACAACGGCAGCAATTTGTCACTCGGATAAGTGGAGGCTTATTGTTGGGAGAAAGGCATCCAACTTGACCTTGCATCTATGGCACACCCACAATCCAACGGTCAGGTTGAGCGAGCCAATGGATTATTTCTGCAGGGAATCAAGCCACGTCTTGAAGCACCACTACATAGAGCAGCTGGGGCCTGGGCAGAAGAATTGCAATCTATGTTGTGCAGTTTACGAACTACACCCAACAGATCCACCGGCTACACCCCTTACTTCATGGTATATGGAGCAGAAGCCATCCTGCCTTCCGAAATCCTTCACGATTCACCAAGAGTTGCCGCCTACGACGGAGATGACGCTGAAGAATCTAGACGCCTAGATGTGGACCTTCTCGAGGAGGAGCGTGTTTTGGCATGCCAAAGATCCCCATCTACCAGCAGAAGCTACGCAGCTACCATAGTCGCCGCGTTCGGCATCGCTCGTTTAAAAAGGGGGATTTGGTGCTCCGACTTAAGCAGAAGAAGTCACACAAACTATCCCCGCCATGGGAAGGACCGTTCATCATAAGCAAGGTGCTACTCAATGGGTCTTACTACCTCGTTGATAATCGTGAACTAAAGGATAGACCCAAGAAGGATCATAGCGACGTGACCCGTATGATGACTACCCGGAGCTTGATCGGCCATGGAACATAGCACAGCTATGTCCTTTTTACACTTAGCATTTTTTATCTAATTATGTACCACTAATATGATCAATGAAATAAAGCTCTCTGGTTCACTCATATTTCTGAGTCGTTTACCTCCTTTAGTGTTCATTTTTAGATCATGTAAAACCATTATGCACAAGCTTTGCGTTTGCACTTGTGAAAATTCCTCCTATGGGCGTTAGCTTAAGTTTTCTGGTCTACACGATTCTTTGTCGTTTTTATGTGGATTCTGGAGTAGTGACTTTCGGCACTTATTGTCAACGATTTTGTGCTCAGTTTATTGACGGTGCCATTGGGCATCATCACCTAAGTGCATGGTTCCGACAACGAGTCTTCCGACTCACGAAAAGTCAAGCATAAGAACCAAAGTAATGGATAAGCCAGCACTTGCTTAAAAAATATATACATGCTGGAAACTAGTTCTTGAGCAGCAGGAAATAACAACCATTGTTTTCCGCCTTAAGTTACATACACAAAGTTTTTTCCGCATACACACCAAAGGCGAAACAAATGTTACAAAGTTGTTCTTCACTCCTTTGGCGCAGGTGACTTGGAGGCGGCATCATCACCAGCTGGAGAGCCACCCTCGAAGTCGGCGCTGTGGTGGGACTCAGAGGAACCTTGGTCGCCGCTGTCGATGATGTTCATAGGCACGAAGACGTCGACGTCCACCAACTCGGCAACTCTGGTGTCATAGCCCGCGAACGATGACAGGATGGCTTCGTTATTAATCTCTTTGCCATCATCATCTACGTCGGGAATGCCAGAGGTCACCGTGTCGATGTCGGTTCATAATGTGCCTTCACCATCGACAGCGCCATCCTTGCGCCAGCCCGTGCACATGAAGCTTTCCAGCTCGTGATACGCTCGGGGGCTCGGCGCAGAATCTCCGAGTACTTCACCATAGAGTCTGATGCCTTGATGTTTATCTGGAGGGGCTTGGCGATCTCCTTGGCTTGCGTGATGGCCGTGTTGATGAAGTTGCCTGCAAGAACCATGCATTCCTTGGCTGGAGGAGGCGATCGGGTGAAACCCATAGGATCTGCAAATTCCAACAAGGAGCGCATGATTTCAACAATATAAAAGTATCCACACTACAGAAATCCAAGACGGTGAAAACTTACTGAAGATGCTGGCCTCAGCTTGCCAGAGGATGTCCGCCAAGGATTCATTCTCTTGTTGGAGGAGCTTATACGCCTCGTTATGGCATTTATTTTGCTCATCAGCAGCTTGCTTCTGATCTTTTAAGATCGCAATCTCCTCCTTCAAGCGATTGATTTCCTCGGTGGCGGAGTCCTGCAGGGCCTTCATTGACTCCTCATGCATTTTCAGCATGTCTTTCCTCTCCTCCTTAAGGATCATGTTTTGCAAAATCGGAGAAAGAAAAGTACACAGTGAGTACTCGGAGAATGTAGGCACAAAACCAAGACGGAATGCGCAAAAATAAAACACACTCTTGTTTTTGATGATCCGTTCCTTCAAGATGGTGGTTTTACCATTTTCGGCTTCAAGATCTGCGCGCATCTTCTGGTATTTGTCATTGGCCATGCCCCTCCGAGCATTCTCGTTATGTGGAAAAAAGGACAAAGTTAAAACATTGCTTAGTCTGCTTGGAGCATCTAGCCGGAAATCCTCCACCTAGACTCTCGGGGGCTATAGTGAGAGTTTTTAACCTAGCAACATGCTTAGCTTTCTTTAAGCATCTAGTCGGAACTAATTCAGTTACAACTAGAAGCTTGGGGGCTACAATACTGAAATTTATAAACATTGCGTATGCTACTCTTAAAGCATCTAGTCGGAATTATTCATTCCATCTACATGCTTGGGGGCTACAGTAAGAAGTTTTCTGGCTTAGTCACTCTTAGAGCATCTAGACGCAAAGATCTATGGTTTTCCGTCTACATCCTTGGGGGCTACAGTGGGATACTCATATGAAATGCGAAAGGCAAGTAAAATTTACAAGTGCAATGATCTTGAGATTGGTAGCGCTCTCGGCCAGCAGCTTGCCAAAGGAGATACTGTTTCCTCGGAATATGTCTGCTTGTCAGAGGAGCTCCTCAAGACCGCACGTCGGAGATGTCGGTGATGCACCAGGAAACAGAGTTGTGCTACTCGGCGTAAGTGCCGGGTAGACTATCTTCGGGAACTCAAAAGGTTTCTAGGGAGCAAGGGCGCCGCCTTCGGCAGAAGTACCAGCTTCCACCACCGCCTTGCCGCCACCGATGGCATCCTTAGCCGGAGCTTCAGCCATTTGTTGGGCGGTACTCTCCTGCATCGCCTGCTCACCGACAACAGCAAGCTCGGTAGAGGCGCCTGAATCCACTTCCATGGTGGAAGGGCCTGATGCCTCCTTAGCTTGTGAGCTTGTCGGAGCAGACGAGGGCTTGACGGCAGGAGTGGCAGGGGCGATGGCGGGGGAGGCATCACGATGCAGCATGTCCTTAATATTTCGAGAAGCCCCCGATGTTTTGGAGGTCTTCTTGAGGCTGGTCGTGGCTTTCTTCCTAAAACGTGCAAAATGCATAAGTATAGGAGCAAGACAGATAAATAGGCAATGTCGGAAAATGAGAAGCTTACACAAGTGGGGGTGCTTTGGCGAAGGGGATCCCGGTAACTCTTCTCTTTTCCGCCTCCAGGGCGGCGGTAGTCTTTTTGGAGGCTCCACCCTCCGTCTTCTTCTTATTGCCTCCGTCGGCAGCGTCAGAGGTGGAGCTCTTCCACTTCCGCGCCAACGGAGCTTCGTCGTCGGACACGACTGTGACTTCCTTCATCTTTGGATAATAGATTTGGGCAGCCAGCTTGCCCTCATCTAGATCGCTAAGCTGTTAAGTGAGAAATCACCGTGTTAGATGAGATGACATTTGCAAGACGGAAGAACTGGAATATATGTCGTACACGGAAACAAATACCTACCTTTGGGCACTTGCCGTCTACGAACATGTCGTAGGTAATGGTGAAGCCACGCTTCTTATCCTTCACCTTGACAATGTCCTTAAGGCGGAGCTTGACGGAGTCGCTCAAGAAGTTGTCCACGGAGATGCGGAGACTATCCCTTATGTCGTTGTATAGTCGTGCATGAGCTTCACGCGGTGCTGCAGAGGTTGGATTCGCCTAATGAACCAGCACATGGCTAGGTCCAAGCTGGTCAAAGCCATCTCTACGAACCATTCGATCCTCCTTATGGCACGAGAAGTGTCGAGGTCGGAGGGAAGGGAGGCCTGGGATCTCCATGACGAGGCTTCAGCGGCGGCTCCGTCAATGAAGTCCGGGTACATAACTTGCCGGCTATCCAGAGGAATGTCTAGGCCGTAAAAGTACGTCCGCTGCCAATTTTTGCAGGACTCGTGGCCGACGATGTTGGGGAAACGCCGGCCAGGTCGAATCTTGAAGATTATGGTGCCGCGATTCCTAAGCTCTTCCTTGCTATGTCCGGCTTCACGTTTGACGGTGAAGAAGTACACGAAGAGGTCTAACCTAGGCCTTATCCCTAAGTATCCCTCGCAGAGCGCCGAGTAGTTGCTAAGCACTAAGATACTCTTGGTGAAAGGTTCTGGGGCTGGACCCTATAGTGATTCAAGACGGAGAGGAAGAAGTTGGAGATGGGCAGGGAGACGCCACATACCAGTTGAGCTTTGAGGTACACCTTTTCTCCGGCTTGGGGAGAAGGTATCACCTCGCCGGCCGGCGCCGCCCGCCAGGCGAGCCCCTCCGTCGCAGGAAGGTAGCCTTCGACGATCATCTCTTGGATATCACATTCTGTGATATCCGAGCCGCGCCAGTCACCCTTGTGCGAGTCTGGTTCCTCCTCCAACGGCTCCAGCGCCGCCATATTAAGGTCGCCGTCGGTGGACTCGATAACCGCCGACGCGGGGATGACTAGGACCTCTAGAGGCATGACGATGGAGCTCGCTGGCTTCGCCATAGCTTCGTTCGACGCTGCAATGGAGGGAGAAGTGCTGCTGCTGGCATTGGAGTGAGGCTGGGTGCGACTGGTGCAGATTGGAAGCTAGGGTTTTTTTCGCGATTTGGGTGCGGAGAGCTCGAAGGGGCGTGCGCTGGAGGAAGAATATGATGCGAGGAGAATGAGGTAAAAAGTGGAAAATTCTACCGCGGTTACTATTTATCATCTCCAAGCTTCAAGATTCGTGCAGCTTGATCGGACGATTGCCGCGTAGACGACGTGTTCGTGAACGTGCGTGGAAATTTCGCCACGTCTCCAACCGTCACCGCCAACGGTTCGTATTGCTCGCGCGGGAAAATCGGACATGATTGCGTTCTCTGCATGTGTGAGTTTCGAGGTGTCGCTGACCTAAGCCTACGTCGTCCTAGCTGACATGGGCAGATGAGCCGTCACATCGAAGATTCCAGGCATGGACGGATCTAGTCCGGCTACGGAAGAGTACGATGGAATATTCAGCATTTATCCGACTTACAAGTTGAAGACGGAGAAAGCCTTGCAAGGTTCTTTGGGAGGACTACAAGATATTGCTTGACGATTTGCCGACATCCAACTAGACGGAACATTCATCTGAAGAGGCAAGACGACGTAAGATCTCGGAGTTCTCCGGGGGCTACTGTTGGGGATATGGTATATGGGTATCCTCATAGCATGTCACCTATCCGGATAACCCGGGTGGCCCACAGTTGGTAGCATGGCATATGGCCTGCTGGGCGGCCCAGTTAGATGGATCCAGAAGGGAGGCCCATGCCGGATAAAGGAAGGCTACGGTGGAGTCATCAACGTACCCGGGGCCTTGGAGTGCAATATACACAAGACTAGTAATAGATGGTGTAGGACTCTGTAACCTGTCCGGCTAGGACTTTTCCCTGTAACCCTAGGACCTGGCGACTATATAAGTCGGGCCTATGGGAGTCTTTAGGGAATCGATTCATACAACCTCGCACAGCGAACCAATCCCTGTAACTCAGCGTATTGCCCTTATAGTGATTTATAGCAGGAGTAGGATTCCGCCACCGTCGTGGGATCTGAACCTGGGTAAGCTGTGTTACCTCGTACCCGTTAACCGTCTGCCTTCCCCCACATCTCTAAACACGCACTGTGAGGACCCCTCCATGGCGTACTCGTCGGCAATACCACGACATCCCACACCTCTCCAACGTGGCGTACCTTACTTGTAAGGGAACACGGGAATACATCTTCGTCTCCGCATGCCTCGGTTATCTCAATACCCGAGCTTACTTTCCTTGTGATAGCCATCGAGCTGGAAGTACTTATATCTTTCTTATCACTTGTGGTATATTTATCTTGTGCTATCTTTCTTAGCTTAACTTGTTGTTGGTGCACTTAGTTGAGCCTAGTGTATTTAGGTTTTGAGCTTGTAAAATAAACGTTAGTTTAATTCCGCATTCTATCAAGCCAAAACCGTAATAGTTTTGAAATTGCCTATTCACCCCCTCCTAGGCGACATCTCTATACTTTCAATCACAAACAACACAGACATGATAGAATCAATAAGACAAAACCATTAATCAATCTGACATAGTAATCTCAATATCCATCGGATCCCCACAAACACAAGATGCATGATTACAAATAGATTATCTTGATCATGAACGAAGCTCACAAGATCTAAACATGGTAGCACAAAGGAGGAGATACAACCATCTAGCTACTACATGGACCCGTAGTCCAAGGTGGAACTACTCACACTTCATACCGGAGGCTGGCATGATGAAGAAGAAGGCCTCTGGGATGATATCCCCTCCGGCAGGGTCCCGGGAAGAGCTTCAGATCCCCCCGATCTAGGGACGATGGTGCGGCGGCTACGGACTGTTCCGTGGAATATTGATTGAGTCCTTAGGGTTTCTGTATTGGTGGGTCTTTATAAGCGAAGAGGCGAGGCAGGGGGGCAGCCAGGGCGGCCACACCCCCAGGCGTGGGCTAGGGTTAGCCGTGCGGCCAGGGGGTGTGGCCCCCTGGTGGCTCCCCTCCGTCTCGTATTCTGGCTTCGTGTTCCCCATGATAAAATATTGACTTTGGCTTTTGTCCCGTCCAATTCCGAGAATATTGATTTTCTGCCTTTCTGGAACCAAAAACAGAAGAAAACAAACAACTGGCACTGTGGCATCTTGTTAATAGGTTAGTACCAGAAAACATATAAAAACACCTCAAAGTGTAGACAAAGCAAAACAAAGTAGATACTAAACAAGCATGGAACATCAAAAATTATAGATACATTTCCGACGTATCAGGGAGTCCTCCCCAAACTCCACCTTGTGGCCGGCTGCAAGGGAGAGGGAGGAATCTTCCCTTAGGTAGGATTCCTTCCCTCCCTCCACTAGGCAACCATGTTGGGATTTGACTTTTTTAAATTGGCTTTTGACTTTCAAACTAGAGTTTGATTTCTCTCTTCCCATTGCCCAGCCAAGTGACCTAGTACATTATGCAACCATTCCACTTTGTCATGACACACCCATGTACCCTTCCCACTCCGGATAGGTGGACCTTCTAGACCCTTGTAGGACATTCCGCTGAAAACACCAAAACCATTCCCGAACTCCGGAATTGGACTTTCCATATATGACTCTTATTTTCCGGACCATTTTGGATCTCCTCATGATATTTCAGATCCAATCCGAGAATCTCAACAACATTCGGTCTTTTACTCACATTCCATATCTACTAAACAACATCAAATCCTTAAGTGTGTCTCCCTACGGTTCGTGAATTATGCAGACATGATTGAGACTCTTCTCTGATAAATAACCAATAGAGAAATCTAGAAATTCATATGGCTCCCACATATTTCTATGATTACTTCGTGATCGAATGAACCATTTACATACGACACCAATTTCCCTTTGTCTTGTGATACTTCACTTATCCGAGGTTTGATCGTCGGTATCTCTGCATACTTAGTTCACCCTCATTACCGATAAGTACTCTTTACTCATTCCTGTGATATGTGATCCCTTATGAGCTAGTCACATGCTTGCAAGCCAATTGTATGACATTCCACCAAGAGGGACCAGAGTATATCTATTCGTCATATGGATGGACAAATCCCACTCTTGATCCATGTGTCTCAACACATACTTTCCGAACACTCAATGCCACCTTTATGACCACCCAGTTATGAAGTGGTGTTTGATGTCATCAAAGCATCTATCCGGTGATGGTGATTAACATGATATCATGGTCGAAGGATTTAGGTTACTATGTATATGAAAGCTTATAGCAAAAAAATTATTGAAATGACTTGATTTTATGCTACACTTAACTATAGGAGTATGTCCATCACATCATTCTCCTAATAATATAACCTTGTTATCAATAACATCCAATGTTCATGATCAGGAAACCATGATCATCAATCAATCAACAAGCTAGTTTAACAAGAGGCCTTACTATGGACTCTTACATGTTTACAAATCACACAAGTATTAATATTTCCGGTTAATACAATTATAGCATGGGATGTAAAGTTTTATCATAAACATAAATATATGATAATAACCATTTTATTGTTGCCTCTTGGGCATATCTCCAACAGTCTTCCACTTGCACTAGAGATAATAATATAGTTTCAAAGCTTTGTGCATTCAACACCTATGTCTTTCTGGTGTTGTATTTACACGATTGCAAGTGGTCAACTGATCTTAGGATCCGACACTTTCAGGTCCGTGTGTAATTGCATGTCTTTGCGTATGTACGCATCACTCATTCTCTAATGAGATGGCATTGTATAAATTTGGTCCTTTGGTGGTACCTTTAGTTCCTTTGGGATTAAACATGTTTATACAATTGTCGTACAATATATCTTCATAGTACCAGCCCGCTGTGAACCACACCTAGTTTGATAATCAAACTACTTGACTCAAATGCCCTCTTTTACTGATATAACAATAGAAATATACTTAGCCTTTTGTTGTAGTATCTGTCATAATGTTTCAACTTTGGAATTCATCCAAATCCATTATGGAATTTCCTTTCCATTACATTGTGCCACCCATAGTTTAAATTGAGATCAAATTAATTTGTACTTTGTGACAAAACTAGTATCAATGTAATACTTTACAATGAACTATCCATCTATTTGTCACTTCTACAAAAATAACATATTCTTATTTCTTCCAAAAGATCATAAGAATATCCTTACTATTGTCCAATGATCATCTTTATGAATCATTCTGGTATATGCTCATAACAATTAGAGTATAGGACGTATCTGGATATGTACATACTACAGTATGATTAAAAATACTCTTTGTGATCAAGTATAAAAATACTTGAATCTTTGTTTTACTTACCAAGTGTCAATACACTTGAATTTTCGATTTAATCCTTTCTGTGTGAGAAGAACCTTTCTTGTCATTTCCATATTGAACTCATTTAATATCTCATCTATGTACTTTTGGCACAACCATATTAGCGTCTAACCATAAAGACATTGATGCCAAATATTCGGGTTTTTCCTAAGTATTTCATCGAGATAAAATTCTTAACCTATGTCAATAGGAGATACATCATTTCCAATCAACAATATGTCTTTCACATAATGCATTAAAAATATGTCTTAGCGCTCCCACTTAATTTCTTTCAAATGCAAGCATCTTGATCATCTCTGATAAAATTAAACCTTTTAACAGTTTCATCACGGTGAAGATTCCAACTCCGGGATGCTTACTTTAACCATGGAAGTACGCATGCTCTTTTAGCATCATTCGAATCAACAAAACCCTTTGTACTGTGTCAAGTGCATGTCCTAGGTAACCATTCTATTAGAAGAGCTTGTTTTTGTTTATTCAACTACCACATAAAGAAATTTTATGTAGTGGTTGCTACATTAATCCATCTAGACTAAATATAGCTATGAAAGATCAAATCTTGGCATAGTCAACTGCTTGAACATCGTCATGAACTCTTTCCCGACATGTCGACTATTTCATAGATGTGAAAATACATGTCTATTCCTTTATGGATCCAAATACGACTATAAGGTATTGCACCTTTCTAGAGGGTCTTTCAAGTTCAAAGCTTGATCTATCGTGTATGGAAATAACACGGATTTTATGGCTTCAAGCCAATTTGACGGAGTCAGGTCCCATCATCACTTCTTTGCATGTAGTCGGTTCATCATTGTCAAATAATGATTTAACTCTCAAATCTTGGTATTTTATTGTTTACCCGAACTACTTGGTTCAATAGGAACTTAGACCTCCGTGGCCACAACCTTTCAGGCACGTGAGCCATGAGCATTGTTGCTACCTCCGAAACACTTTTCGGTATTGCGCAACTTTGCACATATAGCTAAGCTTCTTTTAACCTTATCAAAGTTCTATTGTCCTCCCACTTAAATTTTCACGAAAAATTTCTTCTCAAAGAAACTTGACGTTCTAAGCGACAAACACTTTTATCTCCGGTGTTATGGAGGAATACTCAACGATTATTCGAAATAACCTACAAATACATGCTCATCCGACTTTGGTTTTAAACATCTTACTTATGCATAGCATACCAATGTTTAAGAAAGGATAACTTGGGTTTTATCCCAAACCATAACTTCATATGGTGTCATTTCAACGGATCATGATGGAGCTCTTTTTAGTGTAAAAGCGGTAGTCACTAAAGCTTTTAATCTTTTAAAAATAAAATGGCAGTTTTTATAGCTCACACACCTTTGATATTACCATGTCAAACAAGGTTTTATTACATATCTCAAACACCCCATACTAATATGGTGTTTCGGGAAACGCAAATCCATGGAAAAATTCCTTCAATCTTAGGTGTTATGCTAAACTTGTAACTCAAATATCTTCCTTTATGATCCTATCGTAGATTCTTTATTTTCTTGTTACATTAATTCTGCACTTCATCTTGAAAGTCTTCGAACATTTTCAAATGTTTTAGAATTCATCCTTATTAAGCAAATATTCATATATTCACTCAAATTTTCGGAGAAAGCATATGAAGTTGAAATCCATCGCTCTTGACTATACATAATGGGCTTCATACATCTATATGTACAAGTTTTAATAAGCTAGTCTTTCGTTCCCTTATGGCCTTGAACGGAGTTTTAATTATCTCTAGGAAAGTTTCACAAGCTTCATTTGATCAAAGAATCAAAAGACTCTAAAATTCCATCCACATGGATTTTCTTCATGTTTTATTTCCAATATAATTTAAACGATGATGTCACTTCCTAAGTGATCTTTCAATCAATGGTCTTTCTACATTTTTAGCACTAGTTTTATGGATGTGATTCCTCCAATGAGATTTGTAAATCATCCATCTTTTACGGATTACGGCAATTATTTGAACAACCCTTTTGTTCTCATAACACCTGATAAAACAAATCTTGAAGGCAATCTTTTGATGTCAACGAGCAACACAATAACCCTTTGTTTGGTTTCGATGAGCATCATCACATATTCTCTTGCTAGTTACTTAGGCCATTGCAGTTCATAAAATATGTTGTTTCGTATGACGATTCATACCAACAAATTCAATATCCAATACTCAAGAACTATATTTGTTTAACAAGCAAAGAATACAGCCATAACACGTATATCCTCTATATATCTAAGATGAACAATTCTAGTATTTTCTTTTCTGCCAAATATTTCTTAGATTTCTCTTTCAGTATTTCTTTATCCTTTCAAAAGAATCTATCAACATCAACAGTGGCGCCATACTCATGACACATAGTACAAAGTGTGTATAGTTAAATAACAATGTCTTTGTCTTGCACTTTGAAGTAGATCACCATCATCAAATGCTTGGTGTTCTTTAAAATTTCATTCTTTAGTAATCTTTTAGCATAGTAAACATTTTAAATATTCATCCTTATCATGGAACTATTCATGATCGAACTACTTTAGCTTATAATGGTGAATCGTGAGTATAATATTGCTCTCCAAAACCTTTTTGGAGGATTAGGACGACTAGTGTCTCCAACCTTTTGTAAATTCTCGTCAAATATAAGAATACAAATCTTGCCATAGTATACTCCATCATGTTGCAACCAAGACTTTGTTTCAGATATCGCAATATCTTCCACACATGATGGTTTTTGAAAAACTCTTTCAGCTCCTAGATTACCTTGATATTAAAATGATCTTTTAAATATCAAGAATCATGGAGACAAACATGATACTAATATACTAACACTGGAATTGTTACTCTTGATTTAATACCAATTATTAAACTTCACGGAGTAATTTGAACTTACTAAAAGTTTGTAATAGGACTTTTAAAATTTAGATTAACACTTCAAAATAATACGATACCAGTTCGTAAAGTAACTAACCAAAATTCTATAGTTCTAATATCTCAATTATAACTAAGAGTAAGGTGGTAAACGAATGCCAATGACTACAACAAATATGCAAATTCACTTTGATTTAATTTATGATAAATAGTGTTCAACTTTTAATCATATTATTGTTGAACTCCAACTCAAAACAATATCCCTCACATTGTTTTAGTGATCACACGAACCAAATCCACTACACCAAGTCCGGTCATCATGAGAGATGATGTAGCTTCAAAGGCGAACAATCAACATGTTCATCATATCAGCTATATAACTCATGCTTTACCTTTCGATATTATGTGTTTCGATACCATGTTTGTACATGCTAGGCTCATCAAGGTTAACCTTAGTATCCACATGAGCAAATCTGGCTTGCTCCCGTTGTATGCACATGTACAATCTATCACACCCGATCCTCACATGGTGCTTCGAAACGATGAGTCTTAGCAACGGTGCCTACTAAGGACGAACACTTTATTACCTGATATTTTGTGAGAGGGATCATCTTATAATTCTACCATCGCGATCTAAGAAATACAAGATGCATAAAAGGATTAACATCACATGCAATTCATAATATGTGATATGATATGGACTTTCTTCTTGTGCTTTCGATCTCCATCTTAAAGCACGAACATGATCTCCATCATCACCGGCGTGGCGTCAAGGTCAATGGCACCGCTCCATGGTTGTCGTCAACAAGCATCAACTATTACAACTACATTGAATAATATACACGCGAGTCTTAACGAAATTAAACAACAACCATAAGGCTCCTGCCGTTTGCCAACTTACAATAAGGATCATTGCATACATCATATATAATCACAATCATGGCCATATCACATCACAACACACCCCTGCAAAACAAAGTTAGACGCCTCTAATTTTCTTTGCATGTTTTACGTTGTTTGGAGCTTTGTAATAAGTACCGTTCTAACTTATGAACAAGAACCACAATATTGATGCAAGAACTATCAAGGGCCCGTTGTAAATTGAATCCTCACTATGATGGGAGAGAAAGACACCCGCAAAGCCACTTATGCAATACAAGTTGCATGTCGGGCATGGAGCAAGTCTCATGAATGATGTCATGTAAGGTTAGCCTGAGTCGCTTCATCCCACCATCCCGCAAGATGCAGAGTACACAAGAAGCAATTGATAATAAAAATACCACCGCCACACTGACCATTGTGTTCTACTCGTGCAACAGATCTACATATATACACGGCTCTGATACCACTGTAGGGGTTCGTAGCATGGAAAACAAAAAAATTCTACCGCATGAACACACAAATCAAGATCTAATCTATGATCAAGCCAAGATCTATCTACTAGATCGGTGCAACGAGTTGATAGAGTACTAACCCTGGAAGATCCAAAGCGGTTAACGAGATCGGATTCTCGTGGGTCATGTAGTCGTTCACTTGACGATCTCAAGATCGCGTAAATGATCCTTCCAACGCCGTGTTTCGGTAGTGCTCCCGCAGTCAGTCACACATTCGGGACTCGATGAAGACCTTCCTATTCCTTGTTCCAGTGGGCAGCGGAGGTTGTAGCTCTCCCCTCGCGATTCCGGCAGCACGACGGCGGGTGTCGGGAGTAGAGGGGAAATCCCGCAGGGCTTCGCCTAAGCCAGAGCGGGTATGGTGGAGTAGAAGAGGGCCTCGGTGATCTAGGGTTTAGAGGGTCGAGGGGTGGAGGTAGCCGGTGGCTAGGGTTTAGCTATACGACGACTGTTTAGAGGAGATCTAGGGCGGCTGCAACTAGAGAGGGGGCAGCAGCCAACCTAGGGTTTCAAGTGGGGTGCAAGGGGGCGCCCCTCCCCTCTATTTATGAGAGGGAGAGGTGGTTTGGGGAGGGTAGTCCTCCCCAAAATCCACCTTGTGGCCAGCACAAAGGGAGAGGGCGGAATCCTCCCTTAGGTAGGATTCCTTCCCTCCCTCCACTAGGCAACCATGTTGGGATTTGACTTTTTCAAATTGGCGTTTGACTTTCAAACTAGAGTTTAATTTCTCTCTTCCCATTGCTCAGCCAAGTGACCTAGTACAAGATGCAACCATTCCACTTTCTCATGAAACATCCATGTACCCTTCCCACTCCGGATCGGTGGACCTTCTAGACCCTTGTAGAACATTCCGGTGAAAACACCGAAACCATTCCCGAACTCCGGAATTGAATTTCCCTATATGAATCTTATTCTTAGGACCATTCTGGATCTCTTCGTGATATCCTGGATCCAATCCGATACTCCAAACAACATTCGGCCTCTTACTCACAATCCATATCTACTAAACAACATCAAATCCTTAAGTGTGTATCCGTACGGTTCGTGAATTTTGCAGACATGATCGAGACTCTTCTCCGATTAATTACCAATAGAGGAATCTGAAAATTCATATGGCTCCCACATATTTCTACAATTACTTCGTGATCAAAGAACCATTTACATACGATACCAATTTCCCTTTGTCTCGCAATACTTTAATTATCTGAGGTTTGATTGTCGGTATATCTTCATACCTAGTTAAACCTGGTTACCGATAAGTACTCTTTACTCGTTCTTGTGATATGTGATCCCTTGTGAGCTAGTCACATGCTTGCAATCCAATTGGATGACATTCGACCGAGAGGGCCCAGGGTATATCTATCATATGGATGGACAAATCCCACTCTTGATCCATGTGCCTCAACACATACTTTCCGAACACTCAATGCCACCTTTATAACCACACAAGTATTAATGTTTCCGGTTAATACAATTATAGCATGGGATGTAAACTTTTATCATAAACATAAAGATATGATAATAACCACTTTATTATTGCCTCTTGGGCATATCTCCAACAGAAATTTCATGGCTTTCGAGCCAAATGACCAATGTTGTGGCCTGAATCGTGTTGGGGTTCGGTGTAGAAAATCAAAAAATTTACTATGCGGCAACCCCGGAAGCCCAAGATTTATTTACTAGTAATGCAGTAACGGGAAGGAGATACGGTATTCATGGATGAATAAGACGCCCCAATGCTAACCTCAAGGTCACGATGTCCTTGCGGCTCCACGACAACTCCTATAGCACCGAAATCATGGTGCCGCCAGAAGGAGTCACACACGTACGGTCCTTGATGGTGACCCCCACTTCTCCCCGATCTAGCCGAGATTGGAGAAGTAGATCTCCCGGCTCCGAATCCCACAGAGCGATGGAGCTCCACGGTGAAGAACTCCTTGCTTGCACAACCCTAACAAGGGGGCAACGGTCGCAAGAGGGAGAGAGGTGAGAGAGGCAACATGGGCCTTTTATTTATTTCCAGGTGTAAATTGGTGTGTTTTAATCCTCCCATGGGCACCTCATTATATAGGCGAAGGGAGGGACCTTTAGGTCCCAATGTGGGACTAAAATCAATAGGAAAAATGGGGAATTTCAGGCAACAGCCGGCTGGGCCCTTTGGGTGACCCGGATGGACCACCCGACCTCGGCCAGTAGGCGGCAGCCAGTGTGCGGGAAGGGGAGGCGGCAGCCAGGCGGGTGGGCTAGCCACGGCCCATGTGGGGGGGGCAGCGTGGCTACGCTGCCCCCCGCGGCCGGGTGGTCCTGCCTCCGGTCCAAGCGGCTTAGCAGCTGGTGCAGGCGGCGTTTAATACTCACTGCCCACGTGTGGCATGAACTATTCACCGCCCACGTGGGCTGTTTAAAAAATAGCTCTCCTTTGCCCTTTTCCGATCGTTTCTTTGTAGGTAGGATTTTGCCTAACTATTAAGACGCCTCTTATAAATCTTTATTTAAATATTATTTTACAATATATTAATTCATAATTAATATATAATAATCATATTTAAATAACCATTTACCCGAAAACCCTTTTCCGATCCTTTTCCTTATTCTTTCTCCGAACGACTTTGGAGCTCCCTATAACTTTTCTGGTTTCCCCTTTCTCACTTTTTCAGTGATTCGGAATAGCCATTAACGATCTCCAAGCTTCGTCAAGCCCTTTAGTGTGCTACCCAACAGTTCGTGAATACTACAGACATGACCAAGACTCCTCTATGACCAATGATCAACGTCGGGATCTGGATATCCATAATGACCACTTGTGTACTCAATGATATTTGTCGTTCAACCATAAACATTGTATCTTATTCCTTTTGTCTCTACGATACTATATTATCTGAGGTTTTGATCAAGTGACATACTTATGTCAGTGTTCAACCTCGTTACCGACAATACCTTCTTTAATTATTCCGATAAGCAATATCTTCGTGACCTAGTCACACGTTGCATAGCTTATGGATATAGCTTATCCGAGTGGGCCCAGAGTATCTTCTGCCACGCGGATGGACAAATCCTACTTTTGACTCAGTCTCCTCAACATGTTCCTCCGGATACCCAACATCACCTTAATAATCACCATTTCACTGAGTGACATTGTGTGTCGTTTGTTGGAGATATTCCCTAGAGGCAATAATAAAAGTAGTTATTATTATATCTTTGTGTTTATGATAAATGTTTGCATTCATGCTATAACAGTATTAACCGGAAACATTAATACTTGTGTGATTTTTAAACTAATTAGAGTCCCTAGTAAAGCCTCTTTATAATACTAGCTTGTTGGTTGATAGATTGTAAGAGGTCCCAACCTTTAATAAGGTAGAGATCCCTGTGTTTACAATGCTAGTCCCTGGATCAATAGCTAGCATCCACAGTTAAGATGTAATATCAAGAAACAAAGGTCATAATACAACTTTATAACCAGGAATAAAGTAATTTATTACATCTTACATAGCTCATTTGGCTATTACATTACATTGCAGCAGGATATTTATAAAGCATGGGGTCCTTCATCTTCAAAGTGCCACGGGCAAACATGTTGGTTGTAGACTTGTAATCCTAATCAATAAACTTCACTAACACCAAAATAACCTGCAACATTACAAGTTACAGCCACAAGGGTCAATACATTTGAATTGTATTGGCAAGTTTCACTACTATGTAGAAATATGTGGATCCTATCATTACATGCATATTTGGCTAAGTAGGGTTTTAGGCTCATTTGCAGAAAGCAGTATAATTTATCCTATCTTTTCAAAATGGTTTTGATCTTTTTGTCAAATCTTTCTGAACTCCTTGGAATCCACCAAGTGCTTCAAGTCTCTTGTTGTCACTTTCAAGTTTTACTTTTAGAAATTGGAATGTCGAGATTTCCCATAGCTTCAGGCCTTAGTTGCTCAGTATTGTCCCTAACCGGGGACACGGCTAAGTACTTAGGTTTTTATCTTCTGCAGAAGTTGTACACTTTACCCACATGACACACTCTCATCTTGTTGCCACCAGTGGCCGCTGGATAAGTACTCACCAAGATGGAGTACTGGCAGATTGAGAATGTGACGAAGTCTTTCCATAGGGTCCTCCCAATACACAATGCTAGCTTGTCCTCAGGCACCAATGTAGGGTTCCAAGTTCCCTCATTCCAGTAACCTGAAGAGGCCAATGCATGGGTCTTCCACTATGTAGTTGACTAAGCCAGTGCCCATTTAGCATGTGGCTGTGCACGGAAGCCACTGTACGAGAAACATGTTCAATCTCTAAGTCCCTGGGTGGTTTTCTTCTAGTGCACAACAAAAAGAGATTGCCATATAAACATGGTTCCTCTTGTTGCCACCTTGTCCAAAACTTGAGTATCCTTGTCCACCCAGGTGGTTCATTGAGTACTTGTTTTATTATATAAAACATAAGTCTTTTCCCAACTTCACATAATCTCAACATGTATCTCATCTCAATATATATAGCAGGGCTAAGCATATTACAACTACATTGTTTTCACTAAGGAATATATGGGGTATCCTATTAGGATTTAGCATAGCAAAATATAGTAGTCCTTATCATGCATGTTTCAAAATCCACTAAGTGTAATGAAAATAGTAGGTCTTGGATGATAGTGTCACTTGCCTTTTTTGGTAGAGGATGTTGGTTCACTTCTTGATCTTGCTAATATCACACTCTTCTAACTTCACTACAAATCAATCAAGCAAACATAGATTCAACTAGCATTCCATCCAATATTCAAACCATTCAGCACACATAAAATAATAGAAACCAAGTCATGCATGCAAGCATGCAAAAGATAGTTTTATTTGCAAAGGTGGTTTCTACTAGGCTCTAAACATTGTAAGGCTCAAAGTGGTCATTTTCTAAAGTGGCAAAACCATTTGCAAAAGGGTTTTATCTATAAACCATTTTTAAATCAAATCATTATTTCATGTGGTTGAAAATGCTTTTAGCAAAGCAACAATTTTATATTGTTCACCAAATAAGTTGTTGATTCACAAAACTTGGTGTTTAGGGTCAGTAGGTTTGATTCAAATCATTTTCCAAAAAGTTTTACTCAAAAATCATTTCCATATCAATATCAATATTTTTATTTGACTAGAAATGAGTTAATTCAAGTATTTACTCCTAAACTTCACAAAAAACATTTTTAAATCCATAAGTTGTTTCCTAGGGTCAGTAGGTTCACAACAAACCATTTTGCAAAGATTTCAAACCCAAAAATCATTTTGGAATAAATTTTATATCCTAGACAAGCATACACAAGTTTCTGCAAAAACAAACATTTTACCAGAAGCTTTTTACTAAACAAAGTGCATGGTTGGCTAGGGCTTATTTTTCTGAATCCATTGATATAAAGTTTGCAAAATTTGGACGTGTAGATTTAAAGTTATGCAATTTACAAGTTTGTATCTAAATCAGATTCAGAGTTTTGTTTTAAATCAAAACCAGTCCACGTGGCCTAATCTCATTGGCCGGTACCGCTTCGGGTGGATCGGCCTCTGCGAGTCGTAGGATATAACTAAGATCGTGCGGTTATGGTTCAACTCATACCCCTTCTCTTAGTTCTATTCTCCGCCATCGGATCAAGATCTAACAGACACGTTTGCTTGGTCAATAACGGGAGGCGTTGCGCGGCGGTGAGCGGCGGCGCGCGGTCAGACGATGTGCTTGCCGATGTTGCAGGAAGCAAGGGAGAGGGGGAGATGGATTACAGTGTTTGCGTGGTCGAGGCGAAGCTCGAGGTGGTGCTGGTCTGGCGAGGGGCGCTTGGTGCTGTGGCCAATTCCTCGTCGGAGTAGCTGCGAGCGGCAGGCGGTTCTGGAGGTCGTTGAGGATGGGGCTGCAGGTCGCACCGAGGCAAGGCAGGGGCACAGTTAGACGCGGGTTGAGCTGCTGATGATGTGAGCATCAATAGGAGGTGCCGGGATGGTCGAGACTTACCAGGGGGTCGCCGGAAAAAGAAACAGACGCGGCGGCGCTCAGTAGATGATGAAGTCGACGTTGTGGAGCGCCCGCGAGCGAATGAGTGGCACGGGGAGATGCGCCAGGAGGTGAGGAGCAAGCTCGTGTGCTTCAGGGGCAGTGGGGTTGTCTGGCTTCGCCGGAATTTGAGAAGAACCTCGTCGGAGTTGGTGTGGTTGCAGCGACCAATTAGGGTAGCCCTGGGGCGAAGAGGAGCTGGAAGCAGAGGGGAAATGGGGAGAAGAGGGAGGCGTTTAAGGGGGCATGGTCGCGGCGAGATTAAGGCGAGGCATTGAAGCGAATTCAATCGCGGCATCAATGGCAGGAAACGGCGAGGAGGAATTGTCGCGGTGAAGACGACGCTGAGGTGGCGTGGGGCCGCGCTGTCTGCGAGAGAGAGGAAGAGGGAGAGGGGGCCACATGTCTGTGTCTGCGCGGGTGGGTTTTTCGGTGGAAAATGATTCGCGTGTGGGGGGTTTAGTTGGGCTGGAGCTGGGCTTGCTGGGCCAAACGAGTTGGGCTGAGTCCTTTAGCATTTTTTTGTACTGAAACTTTTTCCTTTTTCCATTTGATTTTCTGTTTTGAAATTCAATCAAACAATTCAAACATTCAAATCAATCAAACTTCCACCACACTTTGTATTGAGTTTAGTTCTGTTTAACAACATAATTCAAAGTCCAAAAACAAAATAATATTTTTATTCTTTTTAGGATCTATTTAAATAGAATTTGATTTGTTAAATCTCCATTTGAAATCTAAAATAAAATCAAAAACACTTCAGTAGGTTTTATTTGAAAATATAAAACACTTGGAAAACTTATTTAAAATAAATTAATAAGTTGTAGTGTTTATTTAAAATGGGAAAAGTCCTTACTTTAATAAAATGGGATATTAATAAATCCACATTATTTTATTTAAATAAACTTTTACTATTTTTATCAAATAGAAATATTTTATTTCAAAGGCTTGGCCAAGTTTTAATTTGGCTTATAAAATAATCCTTATTTCTATATCTACCTTTGTTTTATAAAAACCATATCTTTTTATTAAAGATCCAAAAATAATAATTTCACATATTTAATATTTTCTTATTAATTGTTTATCTTTTCAAATCCCTTTAGGATTTGTTTGATCAAATAGGTTTGAAGGTTTCCAATTGGAATAAAAAAGTTTCTTCTCACCCTGAAAATCAACAAAGTTTTATTTTATTCATTTATTTTTCACATAACAAGATTTGGAAAATCTTGGGATGTGACAGGCTACCACCCTTAAAATAAATCTCGTCCCGAGATTTGGGAAGACTAGGGTTACAAGTTGGTTCAAAGCATCTAGGGTACTACCACCCTTAAAATAAATCTCGTCCCGAGATTTGGGAAGGCTAGGGTTTCAAGTTGGTTCAAAGCATCTAGGGTACTACCACCCTTAAAAAAATTCCAACTAAATTACCTATTGGCTTGCTTGGGATCTTGGGGAAGCTTCTCTGGGCAAACATCTGCATAGTGTCCTTTGTTTCCACACTTGAAACATGTGACAAGGCTGAGATCCTTCATAGGCTTGTTTATCTTGTGCTTCATCTTTTCTGGACAGTTGCTTGCATAATGTCCTTGGTTACCACAATTGTAACATGTGATAAGTTTGAGTTCTTCACGTATCTCTTGTGGACAGGTTGCCACATAATGGCCTAGCTCTTTGCAGTTGTTGCACCATACTTGGCCAATCTCCTTATACTTCTGTTTCTCTGGACATTCACTGGCATAGTGTCCCATTTCTTTACAATGATTACATTGCACATGGCTTTGGTCCTTCTTTTTCTTGGGTTTCTCCAAAGCTAGGAGTGCTTATAGTTCATGTTCTTCATATGTTATCTCATAGGTAGGAATGTCTACTGGTTTCTTGGACCTTCTATTGCTCCTTGGATAATTCATATGCCTCTTCTTTGGTCCTTTAAATTGGGTTGTATTGCATGGAGGTATAAGTGGGGATTTTCCTTTGTCCTCATCCTTCTTGGTAGGGTAGTCTGCAATCAGTTGTTGCACTCCACCTTGTTTCCTTTGTTCAACTATGGAATAGATGGGGCATTGGATAGGGACATGATTATTTCCTTCACATAGGTAGCAAGTAGCTTGAGATGTGGTACATTGGCCAACTGGGTGTTCCTCTTCACAGATGGGGCATTGATCTCCATGCTCCTTGGAAGTGTGATCCTTGTCTCCACAAATATTGCAAGCTTGGGTTCCTTCTATAATAACATCTTTGTCATCCTTGTTGTCACAAACTCCTTTGGAAGAGTTGCTTTCCATGTTGAGCATTTGATCTGTCACCTTATGCAATAATTGGGCTTAGGTTTCCAAAAACTTTTGCAGGGTTGGATCTTCCCCACTGGTGTTGGCTATGAATTGAGTTGTCATTTGGTTCAACTGGTTTTGGGTTGCTATAAGTTCTCTCATGTTTTCCTCTTGGTTGTTGTTGTCATCAACCTTGATGTTGGAGTCTCTTGGAGTAGTCATCTGTTTGGGTTGAATTGAGATTAGAATAGGCAAGATATTTCTAAGGAAATAATTCTAATCACACACATCACAATTCACATAAGCAAGGTGCAAGCAATCATGAACAAACACTCCTTTAAAACAACAAGTTTCCAAGCATATTTTTAGGCAACCAAAATATTTTTGTTACACCACATAAGTTGGTGTGTTTGACTTAACTAAATATGGTGGTCCATCTATATGGTTCACTTGAGATCTTTCCATCTTTCTTGGTTGATTCTTTTGCATGATATCATGGTTTCCTTGGGGAAACTCTTGGTCACAAAACCTCAAAGGTGATGATGGCTCCTTCTAAGTTGTGTTTCCTTAGTCTCCAAATCTTGAGCAAGATTTCTTGTCTCACTTGTCCTTAGTGATATCCAAGGTTGAAGTCCTTGGTGAAAATGCTGAAGATGTTGAAGTCATTAGAGTTGAAGATGTTGAAGTCATTAGAGTTGATGAAGTCCTTAGCTCATGGTGAAGTCTTTGGCCATGGGGTAGGTTTTTCCATCAAGTTTGAAAAGGAAGAGGTGTAGAGTCAAAACCAAAAAGGTTGAGGAAAGAGTTTACAAGATTTTTGTAAATAAGTTTTGGAACAAATACAACTCCTATTCTTCTAAGGGGTTTTGTCCAATCCTAGGTTTACAAATCCTACAGGCAACACAATGCTCTGATACCATCTGTAAGAGGTCCCAACCTTTAATAAGGTAGAGATCCATGTGTTTACAATGCTAGTCCCTAGATCAATAGCTAGCATCCACAGTTAAGATGTAATATCAAGAAACAAAGGTCATGATACAACTTTATAACCAGGAATAAAGTAATTTATTACATCTTACATAGCTCATTTGGCTATTACATTACATTGCAGCAGAATATTTATAAAGCATGGGGTCCTTCATCTTCAAAGTGCCACAGGCAAACATGTTGGTTGTAGACTTGTAATCCTAATCAATAAACTTCACTAACACCAAAACAACCTGCAACATTACAAGTTACAGCCACAAGGGTCAATACATTTGAATTGTATTGGCAAGTTTCACTACTATGTAGAAATATGTGGATCCTATCATTACATGCATATTTGGCTAAGTAGGGTTTTAGGCTCATTTGCAGAAAGCAGTATAATTTATCCTATCTTTTCAAAATGGTTTTGATCTTTTTGTCAAATCTTTCTGAACTCCTTGGAATCCACCAAGTGCTTCAAGTCTCTTGTTGTCACTTTCAAGTTTTACTTTTAGAAATTGGAATGTCGAGATTTCCCATAGCTTCAGGCCTTAGTTGCTCAGTATTGTCCCTAACCGGGGACACGGCTAAGTACTTAGGTTTTTATCTTCTGCAGAAGTTGTACACTTTACCCACATGACACACTCTCATCTTGTTGCCACCAGTGGCCGCTGGATAAGTACTCACCAAGATGGAGTACTGGCAGATTGAGAATGTGACGAAGTCTTTCCATAGGGTCCTCCCAATACACAATGCTAGCTTGTCCTCAGGCACCAATGTAGGGTTCCAAGTTCCCTCATTCCAGTAACCTGAAGAGGCCAATGCATGGGTCTTCCACTATGTAGTTGACTAAGCCAGTGCCCATTTAGCATGTGGCTGTGCACGGAAGCCACTGTACGAGAAACATGTTCAATCTCTAAGTCCCTGGGTGGTTTTCTTCTAGTGCACAACAAAAAGAGATTGCCATATAAACATGGTTCCTCTTGTTGCCACCTTGTCCAAAACTTGAGTATCCTTGTCCACCCAGGTGGTTCATTGAGTACTTGTTTTATTATATAAAACATAAGTCTTTTCCCAACTTCACATAATCTCAACATGTATCTCATCTCAATATATATAGCAGGGCTAAGCATATTACAACTACATTGTTTTCACTAAGGAATATATGGGGTATCCTATTAGGATTTAGCATAGCAAAATATAGTAGTCCTTATCATGCATGTTTCAAAATCCACTAAGTGTAATGAAAATAGTAGGTCTTGGATGATAGTGTCACTTGCCTTTTTTGGTAGAGGATGTTGGTTCACTTCTTGATCTTGCTAATATCACACTCTTCTAACTTCACTACAAATCAATCAAGCAAACATAGATTCAACTAGCATTCCATCCAATATTCAAACCATTCAGCACACATAAAATAATAGAAACCAAGTCATGCATGCAAGCATGCAAAAGATAGTTTTATTTGCAAAGGTGGTTTCTACTAGGCTCTAAACATTGTAAGTCTCAAAGTGGTCATTTTCTAAAGTGGCAAAACCATTTGCAAATGGGTTTTATCTATAAACCATTTTTAAATCAAATCATTATTTCATGTGGTTGAAAATGCTTTTAGCAAAGCAACAATTTTATATTGTTCACCAAATAAGTTGTTGATTCACAAAACTTGGTGTTTAGGGTCAGTAGGTTTGATTCAAATCATTTTCCCAAAGGTTTTACTCAAAAATCATTTCCATATCAATATCAATATTTTTATTTGACTAGAAATGAGTTACTTCAAGTATTTACTCCTAAACTTCACAAAATACATTTTTAAATACATAAGTTGTTTCCTAGGGTCAGTAGGTTCACAACAAACCATTTTGCAAAGATTTCAAACCCAAAAATCATTTTGGAATAAATTTTATATCCTAAACAAGCATACACAAGTTTCTGTAAAAACAAACATTTTACCAGAAGCTTTTTACTAAACAAAGTGCATGGTTGGCTAGGGCTTATTTTTCTGAATCCATTGATATAAAGTTTGCAAAATTTGGACGTGTAGATTTAAAGTTATGCAATTTACAAGTTTGTATCTAAATCAGATTTAGAGTTTTGTTTTAAATCAAAACCAGTCCACGTGGCCTAATCTCATTGGCCGGTACCGCTTCGGGTGGATCGGCCTCTGCGAGTCGTAGGATCTAACTAAGATCGTGCGGTTCTGGTTCAACTCATACCCCTTCGCTTAGTTCTATTATCCGCCATCGGATCAAGATCTAACAGACATGTTTGCTTGGTCAATAACGGGAGGCGCTGCGCGGCGGTGAGCGGCGGCGCGCGGTCAGACGATGTGCTTGCCAACGTTGCAGGAAGCAAGGGAGAGGGGGAGATGGCTTACAGTGTTTGAGTGGTCGAGGCGAAGCTCGAGGTGGTGCTGGTCTGGCGAGGGGCGCTCGGTGCTACGGCCAATTCCTCGTCGGAGTAGCTGCGAGCGGCAGGTGGTTCTAGAGGTCGTCGAGGATGGGGCTGCAGGTCGCACCGAGGCAAGGCAGGGGCAAAGTTAGACGCGGGTTGAGCTGCTGATGATGTGATCATCAATAGGAGGTGCCGGGGTGGTCGAGACTTACCAGGGGGTCGCCGGAAAAAAGAAACAGACGCGGCGGCGCTCAGTAGATGACGAAGTCGACATTGCGGAGCGCCCGCGAGCGAATGAGTGGCACGGGGAGATGCGCCAGGAGGTGAGGAGCAAGATCGTGTGCTTCAGGGGCAGTGGGGTTGTCTGGCTTCGCCGGAATTTGAGCAGAAACTCGTCGGAGTTGGTGTGGTTGCAGCGACCAATTAGGGTAGCCCTGGGGCGAAGAGGAGCTGGAAGCAGAGGGGAAATGGGAGAAGAGGGAGGCGTTTAAGGGGGCATGGTCGCGGGGAGATTAAGGCGGGGCATTGAAGCGAATTCAATCGCGGCATCAATGGCAGGAAACGGCGAGGAGGAATTGCCGCGGTGAAGACGACGCTGAGGTGGCGTGGGGCCGCGCTGTCTGCGAGAGAGAGGAAGAGGGAGAGGGGGCCACATGTCTGTGTCTGCGCGGGTGGATTTTTCGGTGGAAAATGATTCGCGTGTGGGGGGTTTAGTTGGGCTGGAGCTGGGCTTGCTGGGCCAAACGAGTTGGGCTGAGTCCTTTAGCATTTTTTTGTACTGAAACTTTTTCCTTTTTCCATTTGATTTTCTGTTTTGAATTTCAATCAAACAATTCAAATATTCAAATCAATCAAACTTCCACCACACTTTGTATTGAGTTTAGTTCTGTTTAACAACATAATTCAAAGTCCAAAAACAAAATAATATTTTTATTCTTTTTAGGATCTATTTAATAATTAAATAAAATAGTCCTTAGTTATTAATTCAAATAGAATTTGAATTGTTAAATCTCCATTTGAAATCTAAAATAAAATCAAAAACACTTCAGTAGGTTTTATTTTAAAATATAAAACACTTGGAAAACTTATTTAAAATAAATTAATAAGTTGTAGTGTTTATTTAAAATGGGAAAAGTCCTTACTTTAATAAAATTGGATATTAATAAATCCTCATTATTTTATTTAAATAAACTTTTACTATTTTTATCAAATAGAAATATTTCATTTCAAACGCTTGGCCAAGTTTTAATTTGGCTTATAAAATAATCCTTATTTCTATTTCTACCTTTGTTTTATAAAAACCATATCTTTTTATTAAAGATCCAAAAATAATAATTTCACATATTTAATATTTTCTTTATTAATTGTTTATCTTTTCAAATCCCTTTAGGATTTGTTTGATCAAATAGGTTTGAAGGTTTCCAATTGGAATAAAAAAGTTTCTTCTCACCCTGAAAATCAACAAAGTTTTATTTTATTCATTTATTTTTCACATAACAAGATTTGGAAAATCTTGGGATGTGACAGGCTACCACCCTTAAAATAAATCTCGTCCCGATATTTGGGAAGACTAGGGTTACAAGTTGGTTCAAAGCATCTAGGGTACTACCACCCTTAAAATAAATCTCGTCCAGAGATTTGGGAAAGCTAGGGTTTCAAGTTGGTTCAAAGCATCTAGGGTACTACCACCCTTAAAAAATTTCCAACTAAATTACCTATTGGCTTGCTTGGGATCTTGGGGAAGCTTCTCTGGGCAAACATCTGCATAGTGTCCTTTGTTTCCACACTTGAAACATGTGACAAGGCTGAGATCCTTCATAGGCTTGTTTATCTTGTGCTTCATCTTTTCTGGACAGTTGCTTGCATAATGTCCTTGGTTACCACAATTGTAACATGTGATAAGTTTGAGTTCTTCACGTATCTCTTGTGGACAGGTTGCCACATAATGGCCTAGCTCTTTGCAGTTGTTGCACCATACTTGGCCAATCTCCTTATACTTCTGTTTCTCTGGACATTCACTGGCATAGTGTCCCATTTCTTTACAATGATTACATTGCACATGGCTTTTGTCCTTCTTTTTCTTGGGTTTCTCCAAATCTAGGAGTGCTTCTAGTTCATGTTCTTCATATGTTATCTCATAGGTAGGAATGTCTACTGGTTTCTTGGACCTTCTATTGCTCCTTGGATAATTCATATGCCTCTTCTTTGGTCCTTTAAATTGGGTTGTATTGCATGGAGGTATAAATGGTGATTTTCCTTTGTCCTCATCCTTCTTGGTAGGGTAGTCTGCAATCAGTTGTTGCACTCCACCTTGTTTCCTTTGTTCAACTATGGAATAGATGGGGCATTGGATAGGGACATGATTATTTCCTTCACATAGTTAGCAAGTAGCTTGAGATGTGGGACATTGGCCAACTGGGTGTTCCTCTTCACAGATGGGGAATTGATCTCCATGCTCCTTGGAAGTGTGATCCTTGTCTCCACAAATATTGCAAGCTTGGGTTCCTTCTATAATAACATCTTTGTCATCCTTGTTGTCACAAACTCCTTTGGAAGAGTTTCTTTCCATGTTGAGCATTTGATCTGTCACCTTATGCAATAATTGGGCTTGGGTTTCCAAAAACTTTTGCAGGGTTGGATCTTCCCCACTGGTGTTGGCTATGAATTGAGCTGTCATTTGGTTCAACTGGTTTTGGGTTGCTATAAGTTCTCTCATGTTGTCCTCTTGGTTGTTGTTGTCATCAACCTTGATGTTGGAGTATCTTGGAGTAGTCATCTGTTTGGGTTGAATTGAGATTAGAATAGGCAAGATATTTCTAAGGAAATAATTCTAATCACACACATCACAATTCACATAAGCAAGGTGCAAGCAATCATGAACAAACACTCCTTTAAAACAACAAGTTTCCAAGCATATTTTTAGGCAACCAAAATATTTTTGTTACACCACATAAGTTGGTGTGTTTGACTTAACTAAATATGGTGGTCCATCTATATGGTTCACTTGAGATCTTTCCATCTTTCTTGGTTGATTCTTTTGCATGATATCATGGTTTCCTTGGGGAAACTCTTGGTCACAAAACCACAAAGGTGATGATGGCTCCTTCTAAGTTGTGTTTCCTTAGTCTCCAAATCTTGAGCAAGATTTCTTGTCTCACTTGTCCTTAGTGATATCCAAGGTTGAAGTCCTTGGTGAAAATGCTGAAGATGTTGAAGTCATTAGAGTTGAAGATGTTGAAGTCATTAGAGTTGATGAAGTCCTTAGCTCATGGTGAAGTCTTTGGCCATGGGGTAGGTTTTTCCATCAAGTTTGAAAAGGAAGAGGTGTAGAGTCAAAACCAAAAAGGTTGAGGAAAGAGTTTACAAGATTTTTGTAAATAAGTTTTGGAACAAATACAACTCCTATTCTTCTAAGGGGTTTTGTCCAATCCTAGGTTTACAAATCCTACAGGCAACACAATGCTCTGATACCATCTGTAAGAGGTCCCAACCTTTAATAAGGTAGAGATCCATGTGTTTACAATGCTAGTCACTGGATCAATAGCTAGCATCCACAGTTAAGATGTAATATCAAGAAACAAAGGTCATGATACAACTTTATAACCAGGAATAAAGTAATTTATTACATCTTACATAGCTCATTTGGCTATTACATTACATTGCAGCAGAATATTTATAAAGCATGGGGTCCTTCATCTTCAAAGTGCCACAGGCAAACATGTTGGTTGTAGACTTGTAATCCTAATCAATAAACTTCACTAACACCAAAACAACCTGCAACATTACAAGTTACAGCCACAAGGGTCAATACATTTGAATTGTATTGGCAAGTTTCACTACTATGTAGAAATATGTGGATCCTATCATTACATGCATATTTGGCTAAGTAGGGTTTTAGGCTCATTTGCAGAAAGCAGTATAATTTATCCTATCTTTTCAAAATGGTTTTGATCTTTTTGTCAAATCTTTCTGAACTCCTTGGAATCCACCAAGTGCTTCAAGTCTCTTGTTGTCACTTTCAAGTTTTACTTTTAGAAATTGGAATGTCGAGATTTCCCATAGCTTCAGGCCTTAGTTGCTCAGTATTGTCCCTAACCGGGGACACGGCTAAGTACTTAGGTTTTTATCTTCTGCAGAAGTTGTACACTTTACCCACATGACACACTCTCATCTTGTTGCCACCAGTGGCCGCTGGATAAGTACTCACCAAGATGGAGTACTGGCAGATTGAGAATGTGACGAAGTCTTTCCATAGGGTCCTCCCAATACACAATGCTAGCTTGTCCTCAGGCACCAATGTAGGGTTCCAAGTTCCCTCATTCCAGTAACCTGAAGAGGCCAATGCATGGGTCTTCCACTATGTAGTTGACTAAGCCAGTGCCCATTTAGCATGTGGCTGTGCACGGAAGCCACTGTACGAGAAACATGTTCAATCTCTAAGTCCCTGGGTGGTTTTCTTCTAGTGCACAACAAAAAGAGATTGCCATATAAACATGGTTCCTCTTGTTGCCACCTTGTCCAAAACTTGAGTATCCTTGTCCACCCAGGTGGTTCATTGAGTACTTGTTTTATTATATAAAACATAAGTCTTTTCCCAACTTCACATAATCTCAACATGTATCTCATCTCAATATATATAGCAGGGCTAAGCATATTACAACTACATTGTTTTCACTAAGGAATATATGGGGTATCCTATTAGGATTTAGCATAGCAAAATATAGTAGTCCTTATCATGCATGTTTCAAAATCCACTAAGTGTAATGAAAATAGTAGGTCTTGGATGATAGTGTCACTTGCCTTTTTTGGTAGAGGATGTTGGTTCACTTCTTGATCTTGCTAATATCACACTCTTCTAACTTCACTACAAATCAATCAAGCAAACATAGATTCAACTAGCATTCCATCCAATATTCAAACCATTCAGCACACATAAAATAATAGAAACCAAGTCATGCATGCAAGCATGCAGAAGATAGTTTTATTTGCAAAGGTGGTTTCTACTAGGCTCTAAACATTGTAAGGCTCAAAGTGGTCATTTTCTAAAGTGACAAAACCATTTGCAAAAGGGTTTTATCTATAAACCATTTTTAAATGAAATCATTATTTCATGTGGTTGAAAATGCTTTTAGCAAAGCAACAATTTTATATTGTTCACCAAATAAGTTGTTGATTCACAAAACTTGGTGTTTAGGGTCAGTAGGTTTGATTCAAATCATTTTCCCAAAGGTTTTACTCAAAAATCATTTCCATATCAATATCAATATTTTTATTTGACTAGAAATGAGTTACTTCAAGTATTTACTCCTAAACTTCACAAAATACATTTTTAAATCCATAAGTTGTTTCCTAGGGTCAGTAGGTTCACAACAAACCATTTTGCAAAGATTTCAAACCCAAAAATCATTTTGGAATAAATTTTATATCCTAAACAAGCATACACAAGTTTCTGCAAAAACAAATATTTTACCAGAAGCTTTTTCTAAAAAAAAGTGCATGGTTGGCTAGGGCTTATTTTTATGAATCCATTGATATAAAGTTTGAAAATTTTGGACGTGTAGATTTAAAGTTATGCAATTTACAAGTTTGTATCTAAATCAGATTCAGAGTTTTGTTTTAAATCAAAACCAGTCCACATGGCCTAATCTCATTAGCCGGTACCTCTTCGGGTGGATCGGCCTCTGCGAGTCATAGGATCTAACTAAGATCGTGCGGTTCTGGTTCAACTCATACCCCTTCTCTTAGTTCTATTCTCCGCCATCGGATCAAGATCTAACGGACACGTTTGCTTGGTCAATAACGGGCGGCGCTGCGCGGCGGTGAGCAGCGGCGCGCGGTCAAACGATGTGCTTGCCGACGTTGCAGGAAGCAAGGGAGAGGGGGAGATGGATTACAGTGTTCGCGTGGTCGAGGCGAAGCTCGAGGTGGTGCTGGTCTGGCGAGGGGCGCTCGGTGCTGCGGCCAATTCCTCGTCGGAGTAGCTGCGAGCGGCAGGCGGTTCTGGAGGTCATAGAGGATGTGGCTGTAGGTCGCGCCGAGGCAAGGCAGGGGCACAGTTAGACGCGGGTTGAGCTGCTGATGTTGTGAGCATCAATAGGAGGTGCCGGGGTGGTCGAGACTTACCAGGGGGTCGCCGGAAAAAGAAACAGACGCGGCGGCGCTCAGTAGATGACGAAGTCGACGTTGCGGCGTGCCCGCGAGCGAATGAGTGGCACGGGGAGATGCGCCAGGAGGTGAGGAGCGAGCTCGTGTGATTCAGGGGCAGTGGGGTTGTCTGGCTTCGCCGGAATTTGAGCAGAACCTCGTCGGAGTTGCTGTGGTTGCAGCGACCAATTAGGGTAGCCCTGGGGTGAAGAGGAGCTGGAAGCAGAGGGGAAATGGGGAGAAGAGGGAGGCGTTTAAGGGGGCGTGGTCGCGGCGAGATTAAGGCGAGGCATTGAAGCGAATTCAATCGTGGCATCAATGGCAGGAAACGGCGAGGAGGAATTGCCGCGGCGAAGACGACGCTGAGGTGGCGTGGGGCCGCACTGTCTGCGAGAGAGAGGAAGAGGGAGAGGGGGCCACATGTCTGTGTCTGCGCGGGTGGGTTTTTCGGTGGAAAAAGATTCGCGTGTGGGGTTTAGTTGGGATGGAGCTGGGCTTGCTGGGCCAGACGAGTTGGGCTGAGTCCTTTAGCATTTTTTTTTGTACTGAAACTTTTTCCTTTTTCCATTTGATTTTCTATTCTAAAATTCAATCAAACAATTCAAACATTCAATTCAATCAAACTTCCACCACACTTTGTATTGAGTTTAGTTCTATTTAACAACATAATTCAAAGTCCAAAAACAAAATAATATTTTTATTCTTTTTAGGATCTATTTAATAATTAAATAAAATAGTCCTTAGTTATTAATTCAAATAGAATTTGATTTTTAAATCTCCATTTGAAATCTAAAATAAAATCAAAAACACTTCAGTAGGTTTTATTTGAAAATATAAAACACTTGGAAAACTTATTTAAAATAAATTAATAAGTTTTAGTGTTTATTTAAAATGGGAAAAGTCCTTACTTTAATAAAATGGGATATTAATAAATCCTCATTATTTTACTTAAATAAACTTTTACTATTTTTATCAAATAGAAATATTTTATTTCAAAGGCTTGGCCAAGTTTTAATTTGGCTTATAAAATAATCCTTATTTCTATTTCTACCTTTGTTTTATAAAAACCATATCTTTTTATTAAATATCCAAAAATAATAATTTCACATATTTAATATTTTCTTTATTAATTGTTTATCTTTTCAAATCCCTTTAGGATTTGTTTGATCAAATAGGTTTGAAGGTTTCCAATTGGAATCAAAAAGTTTCTTCTCACCCTGAAAATCAACAAAGTTTTATTTTATTCATTTATTTTTCACATAAGAAGATTTGGAAAATCTTGGGATGTGACATAGCTGATCATGGTTTCCTGATCATGAACATTGGGATTTTATTAACAACAATATCATATCATTAGGAGAATGGTGTGATGGACATACTCCTATAGATAAGCGTAGCATAAAGATCAAGTCATTTCAATAGTTCGTTTGCTATAAGCATTCTGATACATAGTAACCTAATTCCTTCGACCATGAGATCATACTAATCACCAACATCGGATGAATACTTTGATGACATCAAACACCACACCATAACCGGGTGGTTATAAAGGTGGCATTGAGTGTTTAGAAAGTATGTGTTGAGGTACGTGGATCAAGAGTGGGATTTGTCCATCCATATGATGGATAGATATACTTTGGGCCCTCTCGGTGGAATGTCATCCAATTAGCTTGCAACCATGTGACTGGCTCACAAGGGATCACATATCACGGGAACAAGAAAAGAGTACTTACATGTAACAAGGTTGAACTAGGTATGCAGAGATACCGATGATCAGACCTCAGATAAGTAAAATATCGCTAGACAAAGGGAAATTGGTATCGTATGTAAGTGGTTCCTTCGATCGCAAAGTAATCATAGAAATATGTGGGAGCCATATGAATTTCCAAATTCATCTATTGGTTATTGATCGGAGAAGTGTCTCGGTCATGTCTGCATAATTCACAAACCATAGGGAAACACACTTAAGGATTCGATGTTTAGTAGATATGGAATGTAAGTAGGGAGACCGAATGTTGTTTGGAGTCTCGGATGGGATCCGGGATATCACGAGGAGATCCGGAATGGTCCGGAGAATAAGATTCATATAAGGAAAGTCCAATTCAAGAGTTCGGGAATGATTCCGGTGTTTTCATCGGAATGATCTAGAAGGGTCTAGAAGGTTCATCGGACCGGAAGGGGAAGGGTGCATGAATGTGTTGTGACTAAGTTGAATGATTGCATCATGTCCTAGGTCACTTGGTTGGGCATTTGAAATAAAGAAATTAAACTCCAAATTGAAAGTCAAAAGGCAAGTTTGAAAAGTCAAACTGGGACAATGTATCCTAGTGGAGGAAGGAAAGAATCCTTCTCTCCATCCACCACAAGCCAAGTAGGAGAAGTAGTTGGGGGAGGATTCAAACTTCCCTCTCCCAAGATGCCCTCCCTCTCGTAAATAGAGGGGAGGGGGTTCCCCCCAACACACAACAATACAACCAGCCCCTCCCACACCGCCGCCGCGCCGCCAGCCACCTTCGCACCAAGTCGCCGCCGCCCTAGCCGCCGCCGATGCTGGCTAACGTGAAGCCTGTTGGGAACCCAAAGAGCAAGGTGTGAGGCAGCACAGCATCAAGTTTTCCCTCAGTAAGAAACCGAGGTTATCGAACTAGTAGGATGAAGGAAACGCCACACAGGTGTTGCAAGCAACACAGAAACCTGCACAACACAGACTCAAGACTTTGCCCCAACGAATCAGTGAGGTTGTCAAGCTCACCTGTTTGCTGTAACAAAGGATTAAACGTATGGTGTGGAAGGTAATGGTTTGTACCAAGACAAGTAATAGTGGAAGATGTATCAATGGTAAAGATTGGACCGGGGTCCATAGTTCACTAGAGGTGCTCTCCTTAGATAAACAACATGGCATGAAGGGTAAACAAATTACAGCAGGGCAATTGACAGGAACTAAGCAAGGCATAACACTGGAATACCAGACAAAAAGATCCTATCAGATTCTATTGGGCAATACAACAATATACATAGACTGCCATCCAACTGCATCTATGACTAGAAGTCCACCTTCAGGTTATCATCCGAACCCCCTCAAGTATTAAGTTGTAAGCAACAGACAACTGCTTTAAGCAAAGTGTGTAAGGTAAACAATCCACTTGTTCTATGAACAAGAGACCGTTGTTTTCTGCCAAGTAGCAACAACACATCTACAACCGAAGATATTTCGGTCACTTCCCTTGGAAACTAGAGGCATGAACCCACTATCAAGCATAAATACCCCCTCTTGGAGTCACTAGCAACTACTTGGCCAAGATAGTTACTAACAACGGAGAGCATGCAAGATCACAAAAAACACAGACATGATAGTATCAAATAGACAAAACCATTAATCAATCTAACATAGTAATCTCAATATCCATTGGATCCCCGCAAACACAACATGCATGATTACAAATAGATTAGATCTTGATGATGAACGGAGCTCACAAGATCTATACATGAAAGCACAAAGGAGGAGATACAACCATCTAGCTACTACATGGACCCATAGTCCAAGGTGGAACTAATCACGCTTCATACCGGAGAGAAGACCTCCGGGATGATTTCCCCTCCGGCAGGGTGCCGAGAAGAACTTCAGATCCCCCGGATCTAGGGACGACGGTGGCGGCGGCTATAGAAGGTTTCATGGAGTTTTGATCGGGTGCTTAGGGTTTTTGCATCGGGGGCTTCTTATAGGAGAAGAGGCGAGGGCGGGAGGAGAACAGGGGAGCCACACCCTGCCCAGGCACGGGTCCACCCTAGCCTGTGCCCGGGGGGTGTGGTGGCCCTCTGGCACCTCTCCGTCTCGACTTCTGGCTTCGTGTCCCCCACGGTAAAATATTGACTTCGGCTTTTGTGGCAACTCGTTAATAGGTTAGTTCCAAAAATGATATAAAAACACCTCAAAGTGTAGACAAAGCAAAGCAAAGTAGATACTAACAAGCATGGAGCATCAAAAATTATAGATATGTTTTCGACGTATCAGCCGAATCCACCTCCTCCTCTCTGGCTTCTAAATCCTAGATCGTTGGGGAAACCCTAATACTCCAACATAACTCACTCCGGCTTAGGCAAAGCCCTGCGGGATCTTCCCTGTACTTCTGACACCACGCTGTCATGCTGCCGGAATTGCAAGGAGAGAACTACAACCTCCGCTGCCTGCTGGAACAAGGGAGAGGAAGGTCTTCATCGAGTATAGAACATGTGACCGACTGTGGAAGCGCTGTCGGAACTCAGCGCCGGAAGGATCTTCTACGCTATCTTGAGATCGACAAGTGTACGACTACATCACCCACGAGAATCTGCTCTTGTTAACCGCTTTGGAATCTTTGAGGGTGAGTACTCTAATCGAATCATTGCTACAATATAGTAGATAGATCTTGGCTTGTATGTGTTCATGCGGTACAAATTTTTTGTTTTCCATGCTACGAACTCCTACAGTGGTATTAGAGCCGTTTCTATATGTAGATCTGTTGCACGAGTAGAACACAATGGTCATTGTGGGCGTTGATGCTTTTGTTGTCGATTGCTTCTTGTGTACTTTGCATCTTGTGGGATGGTGGGGTGAAGCGGCCTAGGCTAACCTTACATGACATCGTTCATGAGACTTGCTCCATGCTTGACATGCAACTTGTATTGCATAAGTGGCTTTGCGGGTGCCTGTTTCTCCCAACATAGTGAAGATTCAATTTACAATGGGTGATTCACAATACTAGTATCAATGTTTTGGTTCTTGTTCTTAAGTTATAATGACACTTATTGAAAGCCAAAAACCACGTAAAATATGCAAAGAAAATTAGAGGCGTATAACTTTGTTTTGCAGGGGTGTGCTGTGATGTGATATGGCCATGATTGTGATTATATATGATGTACGCAATGTTCCTTATTGTAAGTCGGCAACCGGCAGGAGCCTTATGGTTGTCTTTTAATTTCATTAAGACGTGCATGTCTATTATTCAAAGTAGTTGTAATAGTTGATGTTGGTGGACGACAACCATGGTGTGGTACCATTGACCTTGACGCCACGTCGGTGATGATGGAGATCATGTTCGTGCTTGAAGATGGCGATCGAAGGCACAAGAAGAAAGGCCATATCATATCAAATATTTTGAATTGCATGTGCTGTTAATCCTTTTATGCATCTTGTATTGCTTAGTTCACGATGGTAGCATTATAAGATGATCCCTCTCACAAAATATCAAGTTATAAAGTGTTCGTCCTTAGTAGGCACCGTTGCTAAAGCTTGTTGTTTCGAAGCACCACGTGATGACGGGTGTGTTCGATTCTGCGAGTGTATACAACGGGAGCAAGCCATATTTTCTCATGCAGAAGCTAAGGTTTGATCTTGACGAGCCTAGCATGTACAGACATGGTCTCGGAACACGGATCACCGAAAGGTAAAGCATGAGTCATATAGTAGATATCATGACCATGTTGATTATTCGCCTTTGAAGCTACATCATCTCTCGTGATGATCGGTTTTGATGTGGTGGATTTGGTTCGTGTGATCACTAAAACAATGTGAGGGATGTTCTTTGAGTGGGAGTTCACCTAGATTAATTTAACTATTAATTAGAACTCAATTTGTCATAAACTTAGTCTAAACTATTTCAAATATGTTGTAGATCAATGGTGGCCCCTACCATCAATTTTAATGCGTTCCTAGAGAAAGAAAAGTTGAAAAACAATGGAAGCAACTTCGCGGATTGGTTCCGCAACTTGAGGATTGTCCTCAATGCTAGTAATTTGACCTATGTGCTGGATGCACCGCTGGGTGACCCATCTGCAGCTGATGCTACCGATGAGGTGACGAATGGTTTCCTAACTCGGAAGAATCAGTACTCCACAGTTTAGTCTGCTATATTGTATGGTTTGGAATCGGAGCTTCAGAAAAGGTTTGAGAACTTTGAACCACATGATATTGTCCGTGAACTCAAAATGATATTTGAGGCTCACGCGGAAGTTGAGAGTTATGAGGCTTCTAAAAAGTTCTTTAACTACAAGATGGAAGAGGGAATCTCCATCAGTGAGCATGTGCTTAAGATGTCTGGGCACGCAAGTAAGCTCCAAAGCTTGGTTATAGTGATTCCTAATGCTTTGGGGATTCACCGTGTCCTCCAATCACTATCACCAGGTTACAAGAACTCTGTGATGAACTACAATATGCAAAACATGGAAAAGTCATTGCCTGAACTCTTCTCCATGTTAAAGTCTGTGGAAGTGGAGATCAAGAAAGAGCACCAAGTGTTGATGGTCAATAAGACCACCAAATTCAAAAGGCAAGGCAAGTCTAAGAAAAAGGGAAACGTAAAGAAGGGCGGTAAGAAAGTTATCGTGCCGGCGAAGAAGACCAAGGCTAGGCCTAAGCCTGATATTGAATGCTTTTACTGCAAGGGAGAAGGTCACTGGAAGCAGAATTGCCCTAAGTACTTGGCGGATTTGAAGAACGACAACATGAATAAGAAAGGTATATCCGATATACATGTTATTGATGTGTATGTCACTAGTAGTCGTAGTAGTGCCTAGGTATTTGATATGGGTTCGGTTGCTCATATTTGTAACTCGAAATAGGTGCTGCAGAATAGACGGAAACTAGCGAAGAACAAGGTGACCATGCGCATTGGAAATGGATCAAAGGTTGATGTGATCAATGTCGGCACGCTACCTCTTCATCTACCATCGGGATTAGTTTTATACTTAAATAATTGTTATTTGGTGCCTACTTGAGCATGTACATTATATCCGGATCATGTTTATTGCGAGACGGTTACTTGTTTAAGTCCAAGAATAATGGTTGTTCGATTTATATGAGTAATATGTTTTATGCACATGCACCTTTGATAGATGGTCTATTGTTGTTGAATCTCGATTGTAGTAATACACATATTAATAACATTGAAGCTAAACGTTTGAAAATGAGCGATAACTCGACCTATATGTGGCACTTTCGTCTTGGTCACATTGGAGTGAAGCGTATGAAGAAACTCCATTCTGATGGACTTCTTGAATCACTTGATTTCGAATCACTTGAAAGATGCGAAGCATGTCTGATGGGTAAAATGACTAAGACTCCATTTTCTGGTACGATGGAGCGAGCTACAGGCTTATTGGAAATCATACATACCGATGTGTGTGGCCCAATGAGTGTAGCATCGCGCGGTGGTTATCATTATGTTCTTACTTTCACGGATGACTTGAGTAGATATGGGTATATCTATTTCATGAAACATAAGTCCAAAACTTTCGAGAAGTTTAAGGAATTTCAAAATGAAGTGGAGAATCAATGTAACAAGAAGATTAAGTTACTATGGTCTGATCGTGGAGGTGAATATCTAAGTTACGAGTTTGGTGAGAATTTAAAGAAATGCGAAATACTTTCACAATTAACACTGCCGAAAACACCATAATGTAATGGTGTGTGTGAACGTCGTAATCGAACTCTCTTAGATATGGTTCATTCTATGATGTCACTTACAGATTTACCGTTATCATTTTGGGATTATGCATTAGAAACATCCGCATTCACTTTAAATAGGGCACCATCTAAATCCGTTGAAACGACACTGTATGAATTATGGTTTGGGAAGAATCCTAAATTGTCGTTCCTTCAAGTTTGGGGTTGTGAAGCTTATGTAAATAAGTTACAGCCCAACAAGCTTGAACCAAATAGGAAAAATGCGTCTTCATAGGATACCCAAAAGAAACTATTGGGTATACGTTCTATCATAGATCCGAGGGCAAAATCTTCGTTGCTAAGAATGGATCCTTTCTAGAGAAGGAGTTTCTCTCAAAAGAAGTGACTACAAGGAAAGTAGAACTCGACGAGGTTGTCAAACCTTCTCTCGGATTTTTGAGTAGCACAGCACCGAAAGAAGTTCATGTGGCTCCTACACCAATAAGAGAGGAAGCTAATGATGTTGATCATAAAACTTCGGTTGAAGTTACTACGGAACCTCGCAGATCAACGAGAACTTGTACCACTCCCGATTGGTATGATCTCGTTATGAGTGTCATGTTGGTGGACAACACCAACGACCCTGCCGACATATGAGGAAGCGATGATGAGCCTAGATTCCAATAAATGGTGAGAAGCTATGAAATCCGAGATTGGATCCATGTACAAAAACCAAGTATGGACTTACCAGATGGCCAGAAGGCTATCGAGAACAAATGGATTTTTAAGAATAAAATAGATGTTGATGGTAATGTTATTGTCTATAAAGCTCGACTTGTCGCAAAAGGGTTTCGAAAAATTCAAGGTGTTGACTACGATGAGACTTTCTCACCGGTAGCGAAGGTAAAGTCTGTGAGGATTTTGTTAGCAATCGCTGCATATTATGATTATGAGATATGGCAGATGCATGTCAAAATGGCGTTCCTTAATGAAGACATTGATGCAGAGTTATATATGGTACAACCAAAGGTTCTGTAAAGGGTCCCAACCTTTAAATAAGGTAGAGTCCCCTGTGTTTACAATGCTAGTCCCTGGATCAATAGCTAGCATCCACAGTTAAGATGTAATATCAAGAAACAAAGGTCATAATATAACTTATTAACCAGGAATAACATAATTTTATTACATCTTACATAGCTCATTTGGCTATTACATTACATTGCAGAAGAATATCTATAAGCATGGGGTCCTTCATCTTCAAAGTGCCACAGGCAGACATGTTGATTGTAGACGTTGTAATCCTATTCAACACACTTCACTAAATCAATCAAACCTGCAACATAACAAGTTACAGCCACAAGGGTCAATATATTTGAATTGTATTGACAAGTGATACTATGGTAGTATAGTGGAATCTATCATCTATATGCATTTGGCTAAGTGGAGCTTTAGGCTTGCATTGCTCAAAATAGCTTTTCCTTATAATTTGAAAATACTAAGTTTTTGCTTTGACAAAATCATTTCTCTCAATCAAAGATTGAAGATCCTTTAACCCTTGTTCAACCACAAGTTTTTAACTTAGAAATTTGAATGATGAGATTCTTGATTGCTTCCATGTCTTGATGCTCAAATTGTCCTTTACCAGGGACATGGCTAAGTACTTAGATTTTACACTCTGCAGAGGTGGTGCACTTTCCCCACAAGACTTGGTTTCACCAAGACAAGATCTTTCAGAAGCCTTCCCTTAGACCAAAATGGACGCGTTCCAACCTATCAAACTCTACCACCAACTGTCCATATGGCTAAGTTCTTGCAACCTATATGATCCAGGCAGAGCCCATAATGCCAAGTGGCTGCACTTGAAGCTTCTCAACATTTGACATCTCAAATCTCTTTGTTCCTGGGTGGCCATCCACAAGTGATATACACAAGGTCAACCATATACATGGGCCTTGTGAACCACTCAACCAAAAACCACCAAGCAATTACCATTCCACCCAGGTGATTCATTAACTTAGTTGTTTTATTAAACAAAAACACAAGTCCTCAGACTTAGAAATTTTCCATAGTGCGAATATATTTCCACCCTTGTTTTATATTAGCTAAGCTAAGCATGATGGTAGTAGGAATCTTAACTTAGGAAAATTTCTACTAAGGTTTCATCTACTAGGTTTTCCTATAGCAAGGTTTATACTTAGCAAAAATTCCATGCAAGTTTTACTTAGAAAAATCTCTAATGCATAGTGAAAGTAATGGGACAAATAGTATGAAGCATCACTTGCCCTTTTTGGTAGAGGGTATAGGTTCACTCCTTGTCCTTGCAACAATCACACTCTTCAAGTCACTACAATTCAATCAAGCAAGGCACAAACTATATCTACCAATCAAGCAAAACATCACATAAAATCATAGAACTAAGACAATGCATGCAAGCATGCCAAGGATTGTTTTATTTGGACAAGTGGTTCCTAATGGGACCTAAACATTTTAAAACACCTAATGGTCATTTTATAAATGGCAAAGTCATTTGCTAAAGATTTCACTTCATAAACCACTTTCAAAACCAAGGTATCATTTTATGTGGTGTAGAAATATTTTTACTATGGCATTAATCTATAGGGTTCACCAAATATGTTTTCAAACCATAAAACTTGGTGTTTGGGGTCAGAGAGTTTGAAACAAAACATTTCCCAAAGGTTTTCTTCCAAAACTATTTTTAATAAATAAACTATATTTTTATTTGACTAGAAATGGTTTTAAATCAAAGAATCATTCTTTTTCTTCACCAAATACATCTTTGAAACCACAAAGTGTTTCCTATGGTCAGTAGGTTCAAATCACACCATTTTCCAAAGATTTTATCCCCAAAATCATTTTTGAACAAATTTTATAACCTAAACAAGCATACAAATGTTTCTGCAAAAACAAACATTTTTCCAAAAGCTTTTGACTAAACAAATGGCATGGTTGGCTAGGGCTTGTCTCATTGATTCCATTGATATAAAGTTTGCAATTTTTGGACGTGTGGATCAAAAGTTGTGCAATTTACAAAATTGGAAATCTAATAGATCAATTCTGTCTTTTAAATCAACTACAGGCCACGTGTCGAGATCTTACTCGCTGATACCGCTTCGTCTGGATCACGTGCTGTAGGCCGTTGGATCTAACTGATATCGCACGGCGCAGGTTCACTCTTACCCCTTCGCTCTCTTTCTTTCCTAGCCGCTGGATGAGGATCTAACGGCTCACAGGAGGTTGACCAAAGTCTGGCGGCGCAGCGACGGTGGCTGGCGGCGGCGAGGTCAGATGGTGGCGGCGCTGGTGAAACAGGAAGCGAGAGAGGATGGGAAGATGCTCACCGCGTTCGCAGTAACGTGGGGAAGCTCAACGTGGCGGTATCTCGCCGAGGGGCGCACGGAGATGAGGGTAATGGTTCGCCGGAGTTGTTCCTGGCGTCGGGTTCGCTCGGGCGTCGTTGGAGGCGGGGCTACGGTGCACGCTAGGACAAATGGGAGAAAGGGTCAGACGCGCAAAGCCATGGCGACGATGTGTGCATGAAGGAGAAGGAGAGGCGCGGTCGGAAACTACCTGTGAGGCTCGTCGGAGTTGGAGCGGACGGCGGCGTCGTTCAGTCGAGGATGAAATCGTCGCTGCAGAGCACGCGTGAGCAAGAGGAAGGCACTGGCAGGTGCAGGAGATGATGGCGAGCAAGCCAGTGTGCTCTGGAAGCAGTGGGGCTGGCGGTGGTGTCCGGAATTTGAACAGGAGCTCGCCGGAGTTTGTGGTCGTTCGGGAAGGATTCCGAGCAGCCTGGTGGCCGAGAGAGCTGGGCGAGAGAGGGGAAATGGAGAGGAGGGGGAGACGCTTTATCGTGCGTGGTCGCAGGGCGGGGTTATTGCGCCATTAAACGTGAATTAAGCCCGCAAATTCAATGCAGAAACGGGAGAGGAGGGAGGAGGAACTGGTCGCGCGGTTGAAGACAGGTGAGCTGGCTGCGTGGGTCCTGCTCGTCAGCGAAAGAAAGAGAGTGGAGGTGGGGGCCTACTCATCAGTGACTGCGCGGGTTCTGTTTCTGGTGAAAAACGTTTCGCGCGTGGGAAAAAGGAATTGGGATGGAATGGGCTGCTGGGCCTGGTGAGTTGGGTCAGTCCATTTTCATATTTTTTTCTGCCTGATTGTTTTATCTTTTTCTATTTCTATTTTCTGTTTTGAAATTCAAACAATCAATTTAAACAACCAAAACAATCCAAACTTCCACCAAACTTTTGCATTGAGTTTGATTCTGTTTATCAACACAAAACAAAGTCCCAGAAATAAAAATAATATTTTTATTTTAGGGTCCATTTATAATTAAATGAATAGACCTTGTTTATTAAATCAAAATACGATTTGATTTATTTAAAATCCCCATTTGAAAATTAAATATTATCAAAACCAAATCAGTAGGTTTTATTTGTAAATAAAAGATACTTGGAGATCTTGTTTAAAATAAAATAATATTTTTGTTTTAGGGTCCATTAATAATTAGATAAGATGGACCTTAGTTAATAATCCAAATAGGATTTGTTTTATTAAAATCTTTATTTTGAAATCTAAAATAAAACCAAAACACTTCAGTAGGTTTTAATTGGGAATATAAAATACTTGGAAAACTTATTTAAAATAAATAAATAAGTTTTAGTGTTTAATTAAAATGGGAAAAGCCTTTACTTTAATAAAATTGGATATTAAATGCTTATTATTTTATTTAAACAAACCTTTATTCTTTTAATCAAAACAAAATGTTTTATTTCCAAAAGTTTGGCCAAGGTTTAATTTGGCTTTATAAAATAATCTTTATTTATAAATCTACCTTTTCTTTTTGAAAACCAAATCTTTTTATTAAAAGATCCAAAATAGTAATTTTAAATATTTTTAAGTTTATTGTTTATTTAACTTTTTAAATTCCTTTAGGATTTTATTTGATCCAAATAGGTTTTGAAAGTTTCCAAATGGATTCAAAAGTTTCTTCTCACCCTGAAAATCAACAAAGTTTTATTTTATTCATTTATTTTTCACATTACAAGATTTGGAAAATCTTGGGATGTGACAGGTTTTATCGATCCTAAAGATGCTAACAAGGTATGCAAACTTCAACGGTCCATTTATGGATTGAAGCAAGCATCTCTAAGTTGGAATCAACGTTTTGATAAGGTAATCAAAAGTTTTGGTTTTATACAAACTTATGGAGAAGCTTGTATTTACAAGAAAGCGAGTGGGAGCTCTGTAGCATTCCTAGTACTATATGTGGACAACATATTGTTGATTGGGAATGATGTAGACATTCTTAATAGTGTCACGGAGTACATATTTGGACAAAGTTCTAAAGAGGTTTGGAATGGAAGATAGCAAGAAAGGGTTCTTGCCCATATTGACCAATACGACCTTGAGTAAAACTCAAAGTCCTGCTACGGCGGAAGATAGAAAAAGAATGAGTAAGACTCCCTATGCCTCAGCCATGGGATCTATCATGTATGCCATGATATGTACTAGACCCGACATTGCATATGTTGTTAGTTTAACTAGCAGATATCAAAGTGATCCAGGAGTGGATCATTGGACATCGGTCAAAAACATCCTTAAGTACTTGAGAAGAACTAAGGATATGATTATTTCTTATGGATGTGATGAACAACTTGTTATTAATGGTTACACCGATGCTAGTTGGAACACCAATCCGGATGATTCTAAATCTCAATCTGGATACGTATTTACTTTGAATGGGGCAGCAGTAAGCTGGAGGAGTGCGAAGCAAAGCGTTGTGGCAAGATCTTCAACTGAATCAGAATACATAGATGCTTAGGAGGCTTCACAAGAGGCGATATGGATGAAGGAGTTCATTACAGAGCTCGGTGTGGTTCCTAGTGCGCTGGACCCAATGTCTATCTAGTGTGATAACATGGGCTCCATAACCAATGCGCAAGAACCAAGGTCACACAACAAGCTGAAGCATATCAAGCTGCGTTTTCACGCTATTTGAGAGAATGTCCAAGATGGTGACATAAAGATTTGCAAAGTACACACATATCTAAATGTGGCGGATCCGTTGACTAAACCTCTCCCGAGGGCAAAATATGACCATCACCAAACCGCCATGGGTATTCGGTATATTACCATGTAATCTAGATTAGTTAACTCTAGTGCAAGTGGGAGACTGTTAGATATATGCTCTAGAGGCAATAATAAAATTAGTTATTATTATATCTTTGTGTTTATGATAAATGTTTGCATTCATGCTATAATAGTATTAACCAGAAACATTAATACTTGTGTGATTTGTAAACTAATTAGAGTCCCTAGTAAATACTCTTTATAATACTAGCTTGTTGGTTGCTAGATGATCATGGTTTATTGATCATGAACATTGGGATGTTATTAACAACAAGATCATATCATTAGGAGAATGGTATGATGGACATACTCCTATAGATAAGCGTGGCATAAAGATCAAGTCATTTCAATAGTTTGTTTGCTATAAGCTTTCTGATACATAGTAACCAAATTCCTTCGACCATGAGATCATGCTAATCACCATCACCGGATGAATACTTTGATGACATCAAACACCAAACCGTAACTGGGTGGTTATAAAGGTGGAATTGAGTGTTTGAAAAGTATGTGTTGAGGCACATGGATCAAGAGTGTGATTTGTCCATCCAAATGACAGATAGATATACTCTGGGCCCTCTTGGTGGAATGTCATCCAATTAGCTTGCAAGCATGTGACTGGCTCACAAGGGATCACATATCATGGGAACGAGAAAATAGTACTTATCGGTAACAAGGTTGAACTAGGTATGCAGAGATACCGACGATCAGACCTCGCATAAGTAAAATATCGCGAGACAAAGGGAAAATGGTATCATATGTAAGTGGTTTATTCGATCGCAAAGTAATCGTAGAAATACGTGGGAGCCATATGAATTTCCAGATTACTCTATTGGTTATTGATCGGAGAAGTGTCTCGATCATGTCTGCATAATTCATGAACCGTAGGGAGACACACTTAAGGATTCAATGTTGTTTATTAGATATGAAATGCAAGTAGAGATACCAAATGTTTTTCGGAGTCTCGGATCAGATCCGGGATATCATGAGGAGATCCGGAATGGTCCAGAGAATAATATTCATATAAGGAAAGTCCAATTCCGGAGATCGGGAATGATTCCGGTGTTTTCACTGAAATGATCTAGAAGGGTCTAGAAGGTTCACCGGACCGGAAGGGGAAGGGTGCATGAATGTGTTGTGACTAAGTGGTATGATTGCATCATGTCCTAGGTCACTTGGTTGGGCGTTTGAAAGAAAGAAATTAAAGTCCAAATTGAAAGTCAAAAGGCAAGTTTGACAAGTCAAACTAGGACAATGTATCCTGGTGGAGGAAGGAAAGAATCCTTCTCTCCCTCCACCACAAGCCAAGTAGGACAAGGAGTTGGGGAAGGATTCAAACTCCCCTCTCCCAAGCTGCACTCCCTCTCATAAATAGAGGGGAGGGGCCGAGGGGGTGCCCCCCAACACACAACAATACAACCAACCCCTCCCACATCGCCGCCGCGCCGCCAGCCGCCGCCGACTCCACCTTCTCCTCTCCGGCTTCTAAACCCTAGATCACCAGGGAAACCCTAATACTCCACCATAACCCGCTCTGGCTTAGGCAAAGCCCTGCGGGATCTTCCCTCTACTTCTGACACCATGCCGTCATGTTGTCGAAATTGCGAGGAGAGAGCTACAACCTCCATTGCCTGCTAGAACAAGGGAGAGGAAGGTCTTCATCGAGTACCAAACGTGTGACCGACTGTGGAAGCACTGCTGGAGCGCAGCGCCGGAAGGATCATCTACGTGATCTTGAGATCGTCAAGTGTACGACTACATCACCCACGAGAATCTGCTCTCGTTAACCGCTTTGGAATCTTCAAGGGTGAGTACTCTAATCGACTCGTTGCTACAATCTAGTAGATATCTTGGCTTGTATCTTGTTTTCAAAATTTGATGTAAGCTTTGAAATAATTTTGGAGTAGCGTGAATTTTTATGAAAGAGTCCAAGAGGTAAGAATGAGAATAAGTTTTTTTGTAAATATTTGCTAGCGTGAATTTTTATGAAAGAGTCCAAGAGGTAAGAATGAGAATAAGTTTTTGTAAATATTTGCTTCCTTTGGTTTTGAAACTAAGTTTTTGATTCAAACGTCCAGTCTAACTAGGGTCTCCTATGGTCAGGATGGCTCTGATACCAACTTGTCAACACCCGGATTTTTAATCCCAGATGCCTGTTATGCCATACATCGCAATCCCAGGATTACCATTTTTGTGAGACATAACTGAATTGGATACCACAGTACATCATCCATTACAAACCGTACATAAGTTCGTACACAAATAGGGATCTCATGATCCAGTTCTTAATACAACTTCAAGCAGTGGAATACGTAATAATAACGGTAGCGTAGGCGAAGCTCCATCTTCGAGGTCATAGGCAATGCTGACGATGGGAGATGACCCTAGTTGTCGTAACCTTCCTAGGGTCCATCTTCCAGGTACTCCTCTTCATAGTCTGGCCATGGGAATAGCCAGGGACAAAGCCATGAGTACTCTTTAAGTACTCGCAAACTAATGCTAACAAGTGAAAGGGGTTTTTGATAATAGGACACTAGGCTCTAGGGTTGTTTTGCAAAAGCCAGATTTATCTCTACTAAGCTGAGAAGCAAGAGAAGCTAGTCACAATTTTATAACTTCTACTTAGGAACTTGTATTTCATATCATAACCCTGTTGTGGTCAAGTCAAAGTCTCAATTCATTTCACAAGTCTTTTGAAAACATCTGACGGGGGAACAGTATGGCCACTCCAACTGTCCATAACCGCGGACGCGGCTATTCGAATAGTTTGACACTCTGCAGAGATTGTACACTTTTACCACAACATTCGATACATCCGTCAGGAACAAATCCTGAATTCACCATACTCAGTATGTGGATAATCGATCCTAACCTTTCAATTACATGCCTTAGTATAAGCACCTCTCCTGTGAGTTTGGCCTCCCAACCATGACCAACTGTCATCTTGGGTACTGCACAGGTGGACAATCTTCACAAGGTAGCCTCAGCTCAGACCTTGGACGTGAGGGAACTAATACTAAGGTATATAAGTTTCCAGTCAAGCCCTACCCAATCTTCGGGTATTGTGGTTGTACGATAAAATTGGAATGGCATCGCATCCAGACAACCATCAGTTTTATAAAGGGCTAAGGCTCATGCCTCAACATTTTTATCACCCAAAATCATCAGGTGTTCGGAAACACATGGCCAAAACATTTCAATAGAATGATCCATCATTCCAAGGTTTTCATAACCATTTTCACCAAGTATTCCCATCTAATGTTGATCAAGTTTTATGCTTAGCACTAGCATCTACAAGTGGGGGTAAGTACTAAGGAGGGGTGGTAAACTAGTGGAGTTTAACTAAGTTCAATCTCATGCCTTAGGATGACATCAAGATTATCTAGCTTAGGCCAACTTTTATGCTCTTTATGCAACCTTCAATTATCTTTCTAATATCTACAATTTACTTAAGTAAGCTCTAAGTACTAGCTTTGATAAAGAAATAAAGTATAAAGCTTGTAAGTAAAACTAGGATTGGTTTATCAAGTGGGTAGGATCATCTATGCTTAAGGCATATAGTTGGCATGGTGAAAAACAAGTATTGGCTTACACAGTATCAGTATAAGCTTGCTAAATTGCAAGTGTTAGGCTTGCCTTGTGCGGAGCAGTGGTTGAAGTTCTCCTCGGCTTCTTCTTCATAGTATCCTCCTTCCTCCTCGTATCCTTGGTCGCTACTAGCGTCTATGAATAAATACGAGGTACACAATCACCAAACAATACTTAACTACTTGCAATCATCACACAAAAGGGTCCTATAGATGATCTAGCATCATCACTAACATTACAAGATTAAAGCTTGGTTTAAATCCTTTTATTTTTAGAAAAGTAATTTCTACTCATTGAAAAACTACTTAAGATTTAATATTCTCCAAACCAAACATGGGATCATATTGACACTTGTCATCACCACATATTTTAGTCCATGGGAATGTGATTTAAAGTGGTGTCACAATTTAATAAGATTTTACCCTTTTATTTTAATTAAATAAAGTGACTAGAAATGCCTATGTAGCATTCTTTTATTACTTGAACGTTATTTCTGTAAGTAAACCTATATATTTTTTATATATTCTGAAATGTATGGTTAAATGTGATTTCTGAGAGTTGGAATCAACTCAAAAGCTATTATGGTTTAAATTTGAAAAATGTTTGAATGCAGAAAAGCTTCTGCCTTGTTATTTTTACCAAGGATGATCTACAAATCCAAATGACTTGAATCCAACGGGCTTGGATTCAGCATTCCTAGACCTTTCTAACAAAATTGGTTTCATTCAATTTTGTTCACTGAATCGAGTTGGGTTGATTGTTGAAACTAGGTACAGAATTGAGTTTGAATCTAAATAGAAAAATCTAAATTCAAACGAGTGGGCTGCACGGGAACTGTTAACGGGCCGGCCCAGTGACACTCCGCGGCGCGAGGTTCAGCTGACAGGGGGTTCCACCAGTCAGTGGCTCTTTAAACGCGAAGCGGTACGGGGCAATATCGGCCACACGATCTAAGTCTAATCCAATGGCTGAGGGTCATCGTCCACGTCGGGCAACTCCGGTGAGACTGAAACCTAACGCGGCCAGTGGGGGTCGTTGGGGGCTCACCGGGGTTCAGGCAAGGGTCGGCGAGACGGGCGAACGACGAAGTCGACAACGGCGAACCTCCTGGTACCGGCAGCTTCTCCTGGGGCGGCTCCAATCGCTGGCCCCCTTCTTCTCTAGCAGCGGCAGGCTTCGGTGAAATTCCGACGAAGTGCTGCTCGCCATGCTCCGGGAACGGGGTGGCACGATCAGTGAGGAGAGGGGAGTGAGATGGTGTGCTCATTTCGGCTGGGGGTGGCCTCTATTTATAGTCGCGACGACGAGACCGAACGGGATGGGCAGACGACGGTGGCGACACGGCTACGGGCGGCTAGATGCATGGCCGGCGGTGGTGATCGCTTGGTGGTCTTCTGGCGATGCTCTACGGCTTTAATGCGCGTGTAGGGGCGGTGCGGTTTGGTCTGGAACGCGCGATGCTCTACGCGGCAGAGGAGGCGTCTTCGACGGCGAGCGGTGGCTGTGCGGCATGGGGCGGCGAACGGGGATGTCTGGCAGTCTCCTGGGTTGGTGGCGATCATGTATGCACGCGGCGAGGGAGGCGCGCGGTCTGTGGGCGTGTGTCGAGGGTGGCGCTCTGGCGCATGCTCGGCATGGTTGGCAGAGGCACGGGCGCGGCATTCCTGGATGCTCTGGTCGGTGTCTTCAAGGCAGGGCTGGTCGAGAGGGGGCGGTGAGGCATGGGCTTGCTCCCAGACATGCTGGCTAGGCTTGGTGCTTCTCCTAGCTTGCTGTCTACACTGGGGTGGCATGGGTGGCTTCGGCTGTTCACCATTGATGGCATTGCCAAGCTCACAGTGGTGCTAGTGATTAGTTAAGATTGTTAGATGATCTACTAAGCTCACAGAGGGAACAAGTTAGGCTCAATTCACTGCTCAAAACAGTGTTTTGATATTGTTAGATTTGTATCTGCAAGGTGTTTGATGAAATGGCCGCATGAATTCAAGTTTTGAATTTTGAAAAGATTTTTGGTGGGTGTGCTAGGTTGGTGCTGGTGAGTCTGCAGATGCTTGGGTTTTGAAAGTTGAGCTTGTTTGGGTGGTTTTTGAAAAAGTGGGATCTTCCCATATGATAAAGATTCAATTTTGAATTGTCATTTAAACTATGCATTTGAAAGTTTCTGGATGATCACAAAGTGGGCCTTGATACTTTCTTATGAGTACAATCAAGGGGTGCAAAGATCCAAATAAGTTTCTGTTAAGTTCTGAAAGTTTGAGACAGCCAAAGTAGGCATGGGAGTTAAATTGGTCAAAATGACCATTCACTCATTTTGTTTGTTTTGATTTATTTGTCTTTGGGAAAAGTTTGGGAATTGTTTAGATGATGTTTATTTCACCTAAGAATCCTTTTACAAGCAAAGAAACATATAAACAAGGCAATTCAAAAGAATTCAAAAATGGGATGCATACACACATGTATGCTTTCATATTTTTATTTAGAAAAGTTTTTGTTAACCCTAATTTTGGTGATTAGATTTTGATGATCTAAGTTTAGTATTTTTGGGATGTTACAAGCAACCACCAAAGGCATAATTCAAAATGCTACCATCCATTTTTTAAAAATACTAGACCATTTTGCATGGACAATATCCTAGCCGGGGTATCTCAAACCTTTTCGCCTACCCCTGCTAAAAAGACAAATGTCTGCTGAATCGGTAGGAAGTGGGTCTGGTTTGAACTACAGTTATATGATCTAATGCTCATGATTTTTTGAAAAAATATTTTTAGACTCAAAATATGATGTTTATTTAAAGATAAAATGCAATTTTAACGAGGCTCATCCTAGGTAAGAATCTTCATGCCCCGCCATTTTGATCATAGATTGAAACGGGCATAAGAAATTTAAAAATGGTCCGAACAATATAAAACATTCACGTGGTGTCATATTATGTAACATAGTTGCAAGGAAAAAAATACCAAACTTGGTATATTTATTGCATCTCAAAGACTCTTCTCAAAATAAGCTATCATGTTCGAGATGTCATGGCTTTTAGAAAAATGACCAATGTTATGGCCAGTGTGCCCATATTGTGCATGCATGTGCATTTTGGGATGGCGAAACAATGTTGTAGGAGAAAATTTTCCTTTTTACCGCACGAAAAAACCATTTTCCATTTTCTGAGTGCCAAAATTGGAACGTTTTGTGAAGCAACCACCAAAGGCATAATTCAAAATGCTACCACCCCATTTTTCCAAAATACTAGACCATCTTACATGGACAATGTACCAACCGGGATATCTCAAACCTTTCCACCCACGCTGATGTAAAAGACAACTATCGGTCGAATCTGTAGGAAGTGGTCCGGTTTGAACTACAGGTACATGATCTAATGCTCATGATTTTCCAAAAAAAAATTAGGTTCACGATATGCTATTTCACCAGGGATTCACTGCAAATTTAGCGAGGCTCGGCCCCGAGCTAAGGATTTTTTAGAATCCTCAAATTCAAAAGGGAAATTTTAGTATGAGTTTTTGAAGATTTGATCAATATTAAATAAATTTTATTTAAAAAGACATGATGCGTGATAAAAAAAAAGTATGATAGAGATGTCATATTTGGATTCTTCTCATTTTTCTGACCGATTTAGACATATTATTTGTCGGATTCTGATTTATGGATTTAAAGATATGAATTATTCCATATTATATAGAAAAAGGCAAAAAAAATCTTTTATTATCATTTGAATTCAAGATTATTATTACTTATTCATTTTTTTACTTACTTAAATAAATGATTAAAATTTAAAAAATAAAGTCGTGTGACACCATGGTCCAAGGGTTAGTTGGATTGATATGGTAGTATTATCAAGAAGGTTTAATTTCTTTATCGAAAGTTTATCCGAAAGGAATAGAGAAGTTAAACGTGTGCTGGGACAGGAGTAGTGTAAGAATAGGCGATCGATCAGGAAGTTCGACCATTATTGCAATTTGACCGAGATTAAGCATACTTAGAGTTAAAAAATCGTTTTTAAATTTGACAAGTCAAATAATTCAAAAAGACTGGAACAAAATTTTAAAAAATTAAAAAAAATCTGAAAAAAAACTAGGCCAACGGCTAAGCCGTCGTCGTATCCGAACGGCCGTTAACCGTCAGGTGGGGCATCTAAACTATATCGACGGCAAACGAGTCTAATCCAACGCTGTATTACGCCGATGGCATTTTGACCTAGCCGACGGCTTCTGTCGGCGTAGTGACGCGTTGTAGTGCAATACAACCACCCCGCCTGTTGTTGGACCAGTTGTGTATGTGTTTAACTCCACGGTATTCCGGGCTATCCATTTGCTTGTGCCAACGTGATTAATAATCCCACGTGATTAGAGTCTTTGTGTGAATGGTCTTGCCTACGGTGCCGGCTGCTGCGCACCATGTAGCATTCGCGGTCGGGCAGGCGGCGATTGGCTGGATCCCACCATCCACTCACGTACGGGGACCTTGAATAAGGTGGCAGTCCTAGAATTCTTCCTCCCGCCGAGATGAAGACTAGCCGGATGTATGTCTTTGGCGTGTTCCGGAAGGCTTCGCCAACGACCTTCACTTGGCGATTTATGTTTGGAGATTGCTGGATCGGCATATTTGATCACGCACCCATATTTTACTTTATCCGTTTGGTTTCAGAGGAAATGCTTCGAATCTCTGCTGACTGTTAATATCATGGGGCAGTTCACGTTCCATGGTGCTAGCGAACAGGGTCATGGAAACCAAGATCTGAGGACTAGCAATAATAGTTCGAAGCTCTGTGGCAATAAGGAATTATTGGCTTGCAGTTTCTTGATTTGGAGGTGCGGCTTGCAACTGAGGACGATTGGACAGAAGTTCAAAGAAGCTAGACTTCTGGTGCTGTCCTAGTGGTGATCGTTATAGCAGGGCTGTTCTTTTTTATTATTTTTTTGGCTGTATGCATCCTTTTTACCGATAGGGTGATGCGTTGTTCCAGAGACTGAGCGTAATTGATATCTTGACGATATTAATATATACACTCTATCGAAAGATACAATCAATAATGCTATAGAAACGAAAAAGGCCAAGTTAAGTACACACTCCAAGGGATCATCTACCCAGCGAGTCGAGAAGGCCAACTACACGTTGGGGATAAAAGGTCAACTATGTTTTACATCAGATCGGGACAAAAGGTCAACTACGTTTACATCAGATGATAGGCTAGAGCCCATTGTTCCCCAGTAAACAAAATTATTTTATACACTTAAAAAAATGTAAACAGAGCTAGTTGAGCATCGTTTGACTTTCGTGATTTGAATACAGCTTATGTGCTGTCTACAAAACGTCATTTTTGCAAAGTTGTAGTTTTCAAAGTAATACTACGTTGATATGTGATGGTTACAAGACACCCACCCCGCCTGCTGTTGGAGCAGCTGGTAGGAGGTCAAACAAACCTAGCTGTGTGTGTTTATACTCCACATGTAGTCCAGGCTGTCCATTTGCTTGTGCTTGTGCTTGTGCTAACATGATTAATAATTCCACGGTCTCGGACTGATCATCGACGCATAAAACCCTAGTATTCTAGATAAATGGCACCAACAACTGTCTGACTTTAAATTAATAAAGCCTGAGATTTTACACAATGAAACACAACGGCCACAAAGTATTACTGCCAACCAGACACAGACTAGGAGTTTAACGTCCCACGGCCAGCACTTACAAACGGTAGCGCCAACACTTGATGCTACAGGACTAGAGACAAAACAGAAAAAAGGTAAACAGGGGAGCTAGTTGGTAGAGCAAGGCGGCGAGTAGGCATCGCGATGAAGCTTGCTTAGTCCTTTCAGGCAAAGCGTCCCAGCCGTCCAGGTCCTTACTCCTGCACAGAGGCCTTTACAACTGCAAGAAGATAATAGATTTAAAAGTATAATCGGCAGGTTGGTCCGGGAACTTATGTTTAATGGTGAATTTGTTTTAAATATTTTACAAAGCCTAGCACTGTGCAGAGAACAGTATCCAAATCAAACATCTAGCTAGCTTTCGATGACAAAGAGAAAAACCGCAAAAAAATCATTGAAGGATCTAGGGTTCTAGATAACTCTCAGCATATATTTTATACCACTCCAGCAGAACCGAGCCAACACGCAGTTAAACTGATTAGAGTCCTTGTGGGAATGGTCGATCGTGACAAAAAGTCAACTACGTTTTACGTGAGATGATTGGCCCGAGCCCATTGCTCCTCTATAAACAGAGTTATTTTACCCACTTTAAGTAGATCCGAACAGAGCTGATATAATTCTACAAAATATATTCCTTCCAAAAAACTAGTCTCAAGTTATTCTTTTTGTGAAGTTATAAATTTGATTAATCTACAGGAGAAGCTTCTTGTAGGCAATCAGCAGAAACATCATCGAGTCCCACCTCCATCCAGGTTGCAGTAGCGGAGCCAGGATTTGAGCAAGCCCCGGGCCAAAAAAATAACATAAAAACTACTAAAAATACTCTTGTAATAGACAGAAAATCTGGTACAATAGCAAACAGGGATATATATTTACAAAGAACCGTACATAAGAGATGCCAAAAAACTTGAAATAGTAGTACAGGATACTCATAGATGAGATTTGCATTATGTTTGCTTCGGTTTGATGAGCTTCTTGGGTTCGAGAATTTGCATTTGCTGATTTGAGCGAGGGAAAATAACTTTTCATCTTGTATTCCTAAAACATTAAATCAACTACTCCCTCCGTCCCAAAATAGATGTCTCAAATTTATTAAAATTTGGATGAATCTAAACACTATTTAGTATAGAGATTCATCCAAAATTTGAAAAACCTAAGACATCTATTCTTGAACGGGGAGAGTACAAATAATTGTTAAGCCATACCACAATCACTCAATCTGAACCAGGCGGGAGTTCTTCATCCTTTATTCCTAAAACAAGAACACTTCTAATTCCTTTCCAAAAAAGAACACTTCTAATTGGCTAATTAATTCCTAATTCCTAAACAACAACTTATGGCAGTAGTTCTTCATCCTCTACTCTTAAAACAAGAACAATTCTAAATGGCTAATTCCTTATACCTAAACAAGAAATTACCTAGTGAGAGGAGTTGCAAATGAAATTGAGGGCAGACCGACAGAGGAGGTCGATTAGCCGAGGCAGGTGGGGCGGAAGGAGGGGCATGGGAAGCAGCGAGGGAAGGGTTTCTGATTCTCCCTATCAGTCTTGTCTGCCAAGTTGGGCTGACCAGGGCCAAAAAAAATTTTAGAGAATATTAGGAAGAAAAATTTCCTACGCCCAGGGCCAGGGCCATGGCCCTTGTTTCCCTGGGCCTGTCTCCACCCCTGACAGTGCGTGGCCATACGACCCACATTTGTTAGGTGTCACTCCTGATAGCTTAATAGGATATCTAGATTGGCTCCACAGACCAACACTAGTCTTTTCTGCGCACTTTGTCTTCACTCATGCGCACCCGGTAACCCACTTCCCGGTCGGTCATAAATCCTAAAATTACTCTAGGCCAAGCATGCTTAACCTTAGAGTTATTTTCGAATGATCTTCCGAAAAATAAGTTGCAACTTATTGATATGAGTATCCTATCAATCCTATTAAGTCATGTGCTTGATCTCACATACACCCGCCCTTTAAAAGATCGATGACCTCATCGATCAAGCACACTCCAGGAACGTCCCCTCTTGGCACACGTATGTGCGTCCAGTGCCGGCACATGTGCCATGTCGTGTCCACTCCGGGCCACACGCGCCATGCGCCACATGTCCGCACTGACCCACACACGCTCGTGTAACCGCGAGGGTCGGCTCTGATACCACTTGTAACACCCCATCACCGGGCCCAGGGGGTGTCACTCCTGATATGCTATCTCGTCCACTTGCAGAAGTGCTATGCTATACTTCAATGGTGCTATCTCGTCGCTCTGTCCTATCCTGCTCCTACTCTGCTACAAACCATAGTTTAAACAAGAATTAAAAGCGATGAACAAGCACGCGCGATACTAGGTGTGATGTGAAGGGATACAGGTAGGCTACACTAGCGCAAATCACGGGATTACCACTAGACGCGCAGTTGTGGAACTTGATGAAGCACGTCGAGGCAGCATAAATGTTCTACGTCTCCTCCTCGTACTCGTCCCACAAGCATCTCCCCTTGCGCAGCTCGTCCAAGCGCTACAGATGCAGCGCCTCTGAGGTATCCACACGTATAGGGTGGAAGCGTCAGACGCCGGACTGCTAGGTCCGCGCGTGCAACCCAGGCGTGAGGGGTGGTGGCTGGATGGAATGGTCTAACCCTGGTCAGCTCGCCCCACCCTCTCTTATATAGGCGTCCCTAGTGGGCTTCTACATTAGTATCCCATTAGTAACCTAAGCCTGGTCTAATTCAGATCTAATCCTCATTAGGCCCAGCCCCTTAAGTGTGTGACCCTATAGGTTCATATACGTATAGACATGACACGAATACACTTATTCCGTCAATAGTTGGTAGCGGCCTCTAGCAAGACATGCCAATTCCTAAACGCATACAAAGATCATATCGGACGAATCAACACAAGGTTTAGTACATGTCTTTCCCTTTGCCTCATGATATTTGGTCTAGCTCTAAGCTGACCTCCCTTTCTTGATAATGTGATACGGAATCCCTTTTACTAGGTTAAATCTTAACCATATGTAGCACGACCATGCATTTCTAGATCCGATCACTCGAGGGGGCCAGAGATATCTCTCTCACGTAGAGAGGCGCAAATCCCATCTTGATTGACCATGTCTTGCAGCATGCTTCAAGACAAACCCGAAAGCTACCTTTATAACTACCCAGTTACAGAGTAGAGTATGATAGCCCCAAAGTAGGTCGATCCACATCTCAATTACATGCGACAATCTCAGGTCTAAGGACAAAACATACACTATGTGTAGAGAGAGAGCTGCAACTAATTGCCAGTCTCAAGTTGGGTCAGTCCAACCCCATGTTCATAACATGTGTCCACATCATTGGTTTGACATCTCCATGTCCATGACTTGTGAAACATAGTCATCAACCAATCGATGTGCTAGCCTAATATTCACATGTGTCCTCACATGAACTCCGACTAGGGACAACTATTAAATAACCATAAAAGTAAAGAGTTTCACAAACAATTCACATAATTGTCAATCAATACAAGTTGCCTGATATGGATATTTAAGGAACATTACAATAACTCATGGATACATATGAAATATAATCATATCTATGATTTCCTCTAGGGCATATTTCCTTCAGTCTCCCACTTGCACTAGAGTTAATCTAGATTGAATCTAATACCTATTGCTCTTGTGTGCGCCTCATGCCAAGGCTGCGGGAGTGGCTTTGTAAAGGGATCAACAACATTTGAGTCCGTATGTATTTTGCATATCATGACAATACCATCCTCAACGAACTCTCGAATCTGATGGTAATGCATGCGAATATGTTTGTTCTTCTGGTGCTGTCTAGGTTCCTTGGCTTGTCCAATAGCACCATTGTTATCACAATAAACGTCCATGGGATTGGATGTGCCCTGAACCACACCAAGAGCAATCAGGAAATTCCTAATCCAAACAGCTTCCTTTGCAGCCTCCGAGGCGGCAATATATTTAGCTTCTGTTGAAGAGGAGGCCACCGTATCTTGCTTGGAACATTTCTAACTCACAACACCACCATTCATGACAAACACATAACCAGATTGCGATATGGAGTCATCTGAGTCGTTAAGGTAACTCGCATCTGTGTAACCCCTTACACTGAGTTCATCCTCACCTCCATAAACTAGGAACACATTCTTAGTCCTTCTCAAGTACTTAAGGATATTCTTTACCGCTGTCCAGTGACCTTCACCTGGATCAGCCTAGTATCTGCTCGTAACACTTAGAGCATAGGAAACATCTGGGCGCGTACATATCATTGCATACATGATGGATCCAATAGTCGAAGCATATGGAACCCTGCTCATGCGTTCACGCTCATCAGTAGTCGAAGGATACTGAGTCTTGCTGAGTTTTATGCCGTGAGACATGGGAAAGAACCCCTTATTAGCCTCTTCCATGCTTAGCCGTTTTAACACTTTGTCAATGTATGTACTCTGGCTTAATCCAATTAGCCTCCTTGATCTATCTCTATAGATCTTGATGCCCAGAATATATGCCGCTTCTCCTAAGTCCTTCATCGAAAAACTATTTTTCAATAAGGTCTTAACAGACTCAAGCACAGGAATGTCATTTCTAATCAGTAATATGTTATCTACATATAAGATTAGAAATACCAGTGCTCTCCCACTTTCCTTCTTGTAAACACAAGGTTCTTGTTCGTTTTTGACGAAGCCAAACTCCTTTACAACTTCATCAAATAGAATGTTCCAACTCCGAGATGCTTGCTTTAGCCCATAAATAGACTTTAGAAGTTTGCATACCTTTCCAGCATTGTTTGGATTGACAAAACCTTCAGGCTGCATGATATACACGTCCTCAGTTAGGATTCCATTTAGGAAAGCCGTCTTGACATCCATCTGCCATATTTCATAGTCCAAATGTGCAGCAATGGATAGAATGATCCGTATGGACTTAAGCATCGCTACGAGCGAGAAAGTATCATCGTATTCAACTCCTTGAACTTGTCGAAAACCTTTTGCAACAAGTCGATCTTTATGCATGTGAACATTTCCATCCATATCAATCTTCTTCTTATAGATCCATTTGCACTCGATGGCTTTAAAACCATCAGGCAGGTCAACCAAGTTCCAAACTTGATTGTTACCCATGGACTCTATCTCGGACCTCATAGCGATCAACCATTTCTTAGAGTCTGGGTCCACAATCGCTTTTGCATAGGTCGCAGGCTCATCATTGTCTAACAATAATAATTCCCGTGTTTCGCGGAGCCTGGCCGATCTTCGTGGTTGTGGTGCTTCTATTAGCACGAGTTCCTCAACTTGTTCTGCTACAATAGCATCACTTGTAGAAGCATCCCCGACTGGCTCATCTTGAACTTCTTCAAGTCGCACCGACCTTCCACTCGTTCCCTTTGTGAGAAACTCTTTCTCTAGGAAAACACCACTACGAGCAACAAACACTTTGCCCTCTTCTCGGTTGTAGAAGTAATACCCCAAGGTTTCCCTCGGATATCCCACGAAAATGCACTTATCCGATTTGGGTGTTAGCTTATCCGACTGAATTTGCTTGACAAATGCATCACAACCCCAAATCTTAAGAAAAGACAAATTGGGATTCTTTCCAGTCAGTATCTCATATGGTGTCTTAACTACGGATTGAGATAGTACCCTGTTAAGTGTGAAAGCTGCCGTTTCTACAGAATATCCGCAAAATGATAATGGTAAATTCGACTGGCTCATCATTGATCGAACCATGTCCAATAAAGTTCGATTGCGCCGTTCAGAGACCATGTTTCTTTGAGGCGTTCCGGGCGGCGTGAGTTGTGGAACAATTCCGCAACTCTTAAGATGATTGCTAAATTCATGACTCAAATATTCACCTCCACGATCAGATCGCAAGGCCTTTATTTTCTTGCCACGTTGATTCTCTACCTCACTCTGAAACTCCTTGAACCTTTCAAAATTTTCAAACTTATGATTCATCAAGTAGACATAACCATATCTGCTGAAATCATCAGTGGAAGTAATGAAGTAGTGATATCCTCCTCTGGCTGTCGTGCTCATTGGTCCACATACATCAGTATGTATGACTTCCAACAAGTCTATCGCTCTCTCGGGTAAACCCGAAAAAGGCGACTTGGTCATCTTTCCAAGTAAACAAGCCTAACATGTCTCGTATGATTCAAAATCAAACGAAGTTAGAATACCATCACCATGGAGCTTCTTCATGCGCTTTTCACTTATATGCCCCAAACGACAATGCCATAAATAGGTAGGACTCAAATCATTAGGCTGAAGCCTTTTAGTACTAACATTGTAAATAGATGCATCATCAAGATTTAAAATAAATAACCCATTCACAATGGGAGCATTAGCCATAAACATATCATTCTTAGAGATTACACAACCATTGTTCATACTCGCAAATGAATATCCATCCCTCATCAAACATGAAGGTGATAAAATGTTTCGAACCATACTTGGAATGTAATAACAATTATTCAACTCCATAATAAATCCTGACGAAAGGTGAAGTTGCATGACGTCGACGAACAATGCAGGCAACCCTTGCTTTATTTTCGACGCGAAAATCCACTTCGCCTTTCTGCACTTCTCTAGTCCTTATTAGCCCCTGCATCGAATTGCAAATATGAGCAACCGATCCGGTATTAAATACCCAAGAGTTAACATAGGAATCAGCGAGAAGAATGTCCACAACATTTACAACAAGCGTACCTGAGTGGGAAGTACTCTTACTTCCACTCTTCTTCGAAGAAGCCTGGTACTTGCTGCAATTTCTCTTCTAGTGGCCATGTTTATGACAGAAGAAACACTGTGTGTCGTCTACAGGTCCAGCCTTTTGCTTGGGTGCAGGATTAGGGATAGTCCTTAGCCTTGCCCTTCTTCTTCCAAGAAGTACCTTTTTCTTGAAGCTAAGCTTGTTCTGCATAGCCATCACATGGCTATGCCCTGCACACTTCTTCATGTCACTTTCTGCTATTTTTAGCATCCCATATAACTCATTAAGGCCCTTCTCCACCCCATGCATATGGTAGTTCGAAATGAACTGCCCATAGCTTGACGGAAGAGATGCCAAAATGAAATCAGTAGCCAACTCTTGGCCTAGTGGAAAACCAAGATTTTTCCAAAGTCTGACTGTAACCAACCATTTTAATCACATGGGGCCTACATCTGCTCCCTCTGCCAGCTTGCATTCCACAAAGGACTTGGCGACATTGTACCTTTCAGTCCTTGCCTGATCTTGGAACATGTCCTTAAGCGCGACGATCATATCGTACGCATCCTGATCCTCAAACTTCTTTTGGAGTTCAGGTTCCATGCATGCAAGCATAAGACAGCTAACCTCAAGAGAATCATCACATGCTCTCTTGTAAGCATTCTTTAGGGAAGCAGTTGCATTATCAGCAGGTTCATCGGGGATTGGGGTATCCAGAACCATTTCCTTTTTATCAGACATGAGAACAATTCTCAGGTTACGGACCTAGTCCATATAGTTTGTTCCATTCAGTTTATCTTTGTCAAGAATCGAACGCAAAGAAAAATGTGATGCAGTGTTCGATGCCATTGATCTATAACAGAAAACATGCAAAATACTAAGCCATGTAACCATGAAAGAGTAAAACATATTAAACAATTTAATAGCATACTCCCACTTAAATCAACATCCCTCTGTTGATACTAAGTGATTCAAGATCCACAATTAACAAGTCGACTAGTGAGCTTTAGCATCACTGCTAGAAGACAAGGTAAATCAGTAAGCAACACTTGCTAATCATATCACATATGACTCTTGTTGTTGGGTGACATCTTTATGTTAAAACTAGGCGCCCAACCTTTATTTAAGATGACCTTGTCAAGCTCACCAACCCTTATGCGTGTAGGTATCTGATACAAACCCATCTAGCCAAGGAAAACCGCGGCACCCTAATTTCATAGGCCCACAACGATTGTACATGGCATAGGATGGTGCAAGATTTGGTTGGGAGAGCATGGTTTAACATAAACTTTGTGAGGGATCGTTCTACTTCTATCATCTAAGCATGCATAGAGTAAAACGCATAAGAATAGCATTCACATAGTTGTGAAACAATATGGCCCATTTTCTCATGGTGATCTCTATCGCCATAGAACCTGTCCACCATGATGATCTCGATCTTCATGTTCCATGCGAGTCATCCTCCAAGTGATGAGTCCTCCAAGAACTAATACAAGCTATTACTCCTAACAGCTAGTAATCAAAATTACATAGTATTGGGATCATCACAAGTTGGCACGCAGGCCATTACAATAATTGACAACACATATGGCTCCAGCCGTGTTGCCCTACTCACGACACGCAGGTCATGATAAATTTCATACATGCATCACATAAATATATGGGCCATATTGATCACATACATCCTGCAAAAACAAGTTATGCATAGAATCGCATTCTACCGGATCATGTGAACTCGCAGCACCTAGTTACCTTAACGAGATACAAAAGGGGCTACGACTAAGGGGGCTAGGTGGTCTCCCCCTGCGGGGTTCGAAGGGGCAGCGCCCCTCGCGGTATTCCTAAAACATTAAATCAACTACTCCCTCCGTCCCAAAATAGATGTCTCAAATTTGTTAAAATTTAGATGAATCTAGAAACTATTTAGTATATAGATTCATCCAAAATTTGAAAAACCTAAGACATCTATTCTTGGACGGAGGGAGTACAAATAATTTTTAAGCCATACCACAATCACTCAATCTGAACCAGACAGGAGTTCTTCATCCTTTATTCCTAAAACAAGAACACTTCTAATTCCTTTCCAAAAAAGAACACTTGTAATTGGCTAAATAATTCCTAATTCCTAAACAAAACAAGAACAATTCTAAATGGCTAATTCCTTATACCTAAACAAGAAATTACCTAGTGAGAGGAGTTGCAAATGAAATTGAGGGCAAACCGACAGAGGAGGTCGATTAGCCGAGGCAGGTGGGGCGGAAGGAGCCGAGGAGGGGAGGAGGCGGTGGGCTAGCGGTCAGGAAGGGCAGGCATTAGCAGCACGTGCAGCACTATCAGTCTTGTCTGCCAAGTTGGGCAGACCAGGGCCAAAAAAATTCTAGAGAATATTACAAAGAAAATTTTCCTACGCCCAGGGCCAGGGCCATGGCCCTTGTTTCCCTGGGCCTGTCTCCACCCCTGACAGTGCATGGCCATACGACCCACATTTGCTAGGTGTCACTCCTGATAGCTTAATAGGATATCTAGACTGGCTCCACAGACCAACACTAGTCTTTTCTGCGCACTTTGTTCTTATTCATGCGCACCCGGTTACCCACTTCTCGGTCGGTCATCCATCCTAAAATTACTCTAGGAAAAGCATGCTTAATCTTAGAGTTCTTTTCGAATGAGCTTCCGGAAAGAAGTTGCAAATTATTGATATGAGTATTTTATCAATCCTGCTTGATCTCACATACACCCACCCTTTAGAAGATCGATGCCCTCATCATCAAGCAAACTCCACGAACATCCTCTCTTGACACACGTATGTGCGTCCAGCCAGCACATGTGCCATGTCGTGTCCACTCCGGGCCACAAGCGCCATGCGCCACATGCCGCACTAACCCGCACACGCTCGTGTAACCGCGAGGGTCGGCTCTAATACCACTTATAACACCCCGTCCACTGGGCCCGGGGGGTGTCACTCCTGATATGCTATCCCGTCCACTTGCAAAAGTTCTATGCTATACTTCTATGGTGCTATCTCGTCGCTCTATCCTATGTTGCTCCTACTCTGCTGCAACCATGGTTTAAACAAGAATTAAAAGCGATGAACAAGCGCGTGCGGTACTAGGTGTGATGTGAAGGGATACAGGTAGGCTACACTAGCGCAAATCAAAATTTTCTACCGCGTAAACCAGGATTACTGTTGTCATAGATCACGGGATTACCACTAGACGCGCAATTGCGGAACTTGATGAAGCGCGTTGAGGCAGCGTAGATGTTCTACGTCTCCTCCTCGTACTCGTCCCACGAGCAGCTCCCCTTGCGTGGCTCATCCAAGCGCTACAGATGCAGCGCCTCCGAGGTATCCACACATACAGGGTGGAAGCGTCAGATGCCAGACTGCTAGGTCCGCTCGTGCAACACAGGCATGAGGGGTGACGGCTGGATGGAATGGTCTAATCCTGGTCAGCTCGCCCCACCCTCTCTTATATAGGCGTCCCTAGTGGGCTTCTACATTAGCATCCAATTAGTATCCTAAGCCTGATCTAATTCGGATCTAATCCTTATTAGGCTTCCATCCCCTTAAGTGTGTGACCCTATAGGTTCATATACGTATAGACATGACACGAATACACTTATTCTGTCAATAGTTGGTAGCGGCCTCTAGCAAGACGTGTCAACTCCTAAACGTATACAAAGATCATATCAGATGAACCATCACAAGGTTTAGTACATGTCTTTTCCTTTGCCTCACGATATTTGGTCTAGCTCCAACCTGACCTCCCTTTCTCGATACTGTGATACAGAATCCCTTTACTAGGTTAACTCTTAACCATATGTAGTACTGCCATGCATTTTAGGATCCGATCACTCGAGGGGCCCAAAGATATCTCTCTCAAGTAGAGAGGGGCAAATCCCATCTTGATTGAGCATGTCTTGCAGCATGCTTCAGGACAAACCCGAAAGCTACCTTTATAACTACCCAGTTATGGAGTAGCGTCTGATAGCCCCAAAGTAGGTCGATCCACATCTCAAGTACATACGACAATCTCAGGTCTAAAGACAAAACCTACACGATGTGTAGAGAGAGAGAGCTGCAACTAATTGTCAGTCTCAAGTTGGGTCGATCCAACCCCATGTTCATAACATGTGTCCACATCATTGGTTTGACATCTCCATGTCCATGACTTGTGAAACATAGTCATCAACCAATCGATGTGCTAGTCTAATATTCACATGTATCCTCACATGAACTTCGACTAGGGACAACTATTAAATAACCATACAAGTAAAGAGTTTCACAAACAATTCACATAATTGCCAATCAATACAAGTTGCCTGATATGGATATTTAAGGAACATTAGAATAACTCATGGATACATATGAAATATAATCATCTCTATGATTGCCTCTAGGGCATATTTCCTTCATGATGTTGCCTCCCATCACCGCCGCAGCCGCGACATGAGTTTTGACGATGTTCACAACCATGAAGAAGACGAGATGGTGGTGCCACCACCCCACGCCTCATCCGTGTGGACCAGCTATGCCACCACCAAAATTAGCGGTGTCTTCTCATCGCCAAGGAGGATGAGTGGGCCATGGCGGCATGGGAGAGGAAAAAATCCCAGCGGACGTGCTAACCAAACAGGCCTTTGATGCAGCGAGGAGAGATCAGAGGAAGGCCGAGAGGGCATCGAAACGGGAGAGGAAGGCCTTCATCAAAGCGCAGCTCTCTAGTCATCAGACAATCGACGATGACAATAGGTGGATCGACATGTTCAACACGAGCGAGGAGCGTACTTCGGATGATGATGATTAGTCTAGTTCCATCTACTGTTTATTTCATCTAGTGTATTATGTTTAAAATACATTATTGGAGTGTATTTATTGGAGAGGCTATTTTAGTGTATTATGTTTAAAATAGCAGCCGACCGTGTGGGCAAAAACTATTTTAGTGTATCTATTGGAGATGCTCTAAGAGTTTGGTCACAATCACAAGGAGATTAACTGGTATCGTGTGTCTAAAGCCCAGTTCTTTTGACGGCTTCTCCGAGAAGCCACCCTATCCTAGCTTTCTAAGAAAGTTAGTTTCAAAATTTTATGACGCTTCTAAATTAATATAAACTTAACCATTTTAGAAGCCTTGTAATTTTTTTGAACTGACTTTTCTAGAAAGCTGAGGGTAGGACAGCTTTTTAGAGAAGCCAAAAAAAACTGGACCTAAAGACCATACCTAGTAAGCAAATCCTGAGCGAAATGGTGGTTCTTGACGCTCGGGCGCTACCCAGGCCGATCGGAAGTATATGAATAGAAACATAGGCCCAATTACTTTGCAGGTTCAGCCCGTTTAATTTTCACGTTATCGAGTCGAAACAAAAGACTCCAACTCGCGATCGCCTGCTGCTCGCGCCGCCGACGAAGAAAATGACCGGCGAGGATCGCCCATCCGGACTCCCCGATAATCTTCTCCCGCACTTGGCTCCAATCAAAGAGGCTGCGTTCACGACCGCTATGGCGCTCCTCGGGCACTCCTCGGCACTCGGGCACGGTAAACCTCGAAACACGCGTCCAGGCTACGGTAGGGAGCGAGAGGAACGCCTTGGTCTCCTCCGTCCTCCCTGCGACACGCCTTCGTCTCCGCAGCCGTGGCGTTGCTCGATGCCAAGAGGCTCTCGCTGAGCATGGAGTACGCGCCAAGTGTCTTTAGTTTCAGATTGAGTTCAACGGGTGGTCAGATGAGGCGCTCACCGCTCCTCTTCCCCGTCCATTATATTTCTGTGCTCCAACGCCGACCGTGCAGCAATGCAGAAGCAAGGGTATAATAAATAAACAGGAAACAAGGAAAATAAATGGTGCCATATATATACATATATATATGAATTAACTGCAATATGAATCGACCGAGAATTAGCCTCAACAGTAATTATTGATACATACTATATATGACCAGCAAAACAGGTTCTAAGTTCTAACATGAGAACCACACAAGCATAAAGTACAGACTTGCATTCCAATCTTTAGCACGTGAACAGCAGCACGGCGCATGTTGTAAACTTGTAATATCCTCGGAGAGGCCAGAGCTCCTCCTATCTGGTAACAGTGAAGTTTTCAGGGAGCTCAGGCTCCACTCCAACTTGATATACCTTTGGTGTGCACACTACTACAGGTGTTCCGGTAATCTCCCATGGCTCATCATCCAGCACCATGCTACAGAGCACGGGGAAACCCTCCAACAGCTGCAGCTTTGGGCAACCGTGGATGGAGATCTTCCGCAACTTGGTGAAGCCACTGATCTTCTTGAGCTCCGGGCAGTAGAGCACATCCAATTCCACAACCGAAGGGAAATTCTCCACGGATTGTAGGATGCTAAGATTGTACAGGTACAGGGTTCTCAAGTTGTGCCTGTTGCGGCTAGCGAGTCCTTGGGGAAGACGGCTCAGCTTGCAGTCTTCAATATGGAGTTCCTCAAGGGCAGGCATGGCCATGCCTTTGCCCTGCTCCTCCACCCAGTCCCACTCCTTCCATCGAGGCAAGTAGGCCAACACCAATTTTTTCAGTTTTGGGAACGGTCTAGTAACAACTGCGCCTCCATCTCCACTGGCCAGGCTCTGAAAGTCAGGGCCGACAACCTCGATGGATGGAGCATGCCTGATCCATATATATTCCAAGTTGAGCATCACACACAAACCGTTAGGTAATTGGTGGCAGTTGGACAGACGCCGTAGACTAATAAACCTCAAGCTCGTAAAGGCAGCAGCTGATGGAGCTTGCATCCAAATTGGTGGTCGATGGCCAAAGTATCTTGTCAAGAATAAATCCTCCAAGGAAGGTGGAGGGCATAACCCATTGAATACTTCCTCTGTAGTCTGTTCCTCTTCTCCCATCCCCACATTCTCATCATCTCTGTAACAGTTCAACTCCAAATAGACTAGACTCTCCTTGTTACTGATCATGGCCCTTGCAGCTGTTGAACTATCAGGCACATTCTTTAGATAATGTATTGAAAGATTCCTCAGTTCACAAAGAGGTCCTAACTCTTCTAGACTGCACCAATCCCCATACATCTTTGCTGGGAACCAAAAGATTGCCGTCAGTTTTTTCAAGGCACCGAACCCCATTGGAACATAATCAACATTGGACCCATCTAAGGCCAAAAATCTTAAACGCTCTAGCTTTGTAATGCTGTCAGGAAGCTTGTTGAGACTCATACAGTGGAGGAGCGCTATGTGCTCAAGGAACTTCATCTTATGGATATCTTCTGGCAGTCTAGATATATCTACCCCTTTGAGTCTCAGGAACCTTAGGTGCCTCAACTGACACAAAGAATCAAGGATCCGGTCAGAATCGGCAGATTCTATACTCAGTACCCGTAAACCAGCAAAATTAGCCAATGAACCACTAGGCTTAATGCTACAGTTTAGTATTAATGTTCTCAGTGATTCTAGATTTTCTAGGATTCTCCACTCTAGTATTGAATCTTCTAGTGTTATAGACAAACGACGTACTCTCTGGGTAGACAATAGAATATTTCTAATGTCAGTTTGCTCCTTCTGAACCACAAGCGCTTCTTCCCTAGCCACAAACTTAGCAAAGGAACAAACAACATCGTGCATGCTATAGTGGTACATGTTCCAATCTGAATTAAGCTCCAAAAGATTCCTATTGACCAACTCTTGGTGGTACCCAGTTCCTATTTCTTCTAGATCATGTTGGTCTGATTCTGACCTCTGGTCACCTTGAATAAACCCTTCATTTATCCACATGCTAATAATTGTTTTGAGGCTAGGTGCTGAACCCTTGGGAAAAAGTGAGTAATATAGAAAGCATTGCTTCAACTCTGGAGATAAATCATCATAGTTCAAGTGTACCGAGGAGTTCAGTTCCTCATGCAACCCATTTTCTTTCCATGCAATAATTTTTTTCAGAATATTTTCCCACTCAAGTTTGCTTGGGCGCCTTGTGCTTAGAAGTCCTCCCATCACTTTAATAGCAAGTGGTAAACCATCACATTTACTAATAATCTGCATCCCGATATCTTTGAGATGATCAAAAGTACTCTCACCAATAACCTACCAACAATATAAAGTACTTAATTAAGGCAAGATCTATAGTTGCACGTGCACATATTCATATTTCGTGAGTAGATTAGTTTAAAACTAAACAATGGTAACCTAACACCATGTATTACTAATGTAGTGAACTATGATAACAACACTTCTAATAGAGTTGACTTCAGAAAAAAAACATAATAATGTGTGGCATCCATATATATAATAAAATTGCTGAACACATGTGTGGTTCCATATTAAATAGAAACTGATTTCCCTAAAAACTTTTTGCTGCCACCAAATATAGGGAAATCACTAGAAATAATAACCCACAAACATAGAAAACAAGGCAAAATAAATTTAAATGAACATATAAAATATTCACAAAACTTTAGAGCTAAAAATGACACATAATTGTTTTTGAAAGTTATATTTCTATAGTGCAAGAAAATGGTCAAGTTGGGTTTTTAGAAAACTCATACTATATTTATCAATCAGATTAAAGGCTCGTGAATTATGTTTTCATTTTTTATTTAAATATAATTAACCTATCGATAATTTTGTTGAAGGACCCAAAATAATGTTACCGCCGATCCCCATGGTAGCCACACCGTATTCACACACAACACCTTCGTCCCTCCCACTCTCTCTGTTTCTCTATGTGCATTCTAGGGGTAAGAGCATCTCCACTCGCCCCCTTCCCCCCCCCCTCCATACGGCTTCCGGCGCGGCCTGATTTTGGGCCGGATGGAGGGGGGATTGGGCACTAGCTCCCAGTCATATGCACATAAATTTTTTGGAATTTATTTATTCGGCCATTTTATTACATGCTTGAAAAATGAAACTAGTCATACTCCTGCCTAGTCCTTTAGTACACGATTTCGGGGTCGTTGTCTTCGTCATCGCTTGGCGCGCTCGGCTGGAACCTATGTCCTTCCGCGGTTTGATGCGGGTAGCGGAGACCGGTGGTCGCAGCTGCTGCAGTGGCCCACTATGTCGTCCTCCATGTAGTACAAGGAGGCGCGCATGGCCGCGTGCTGCCCCGTGAACTCCTCCGGGTCGCCGGTGCGTCCGAGCTGGTGCGCGACCACAGGGCATTCCGGAGGCACCTGCCACTCCGCCCTCGGAGGCAGGACGCCTGGAGGTGGGTTGCCCCGGTTGCCAACATCGCCGCACCCGCGGCCTCTGCTGCCCTTACTTGGACACCGCGGTGGCTGAAAGTGCGGGTACCGCAGGCAAGGGTGATATTCGTCGATGATGTGGCGCATCATACCGGCGAGGGTCTGGTTCGCCCACCACAGCCGCCGGCCGGCTTCGTTGTGATTCACCGGAAGAGGGTCGTCGTCCTCGTACCTGGCGAGCTCTCTTTTCCGTCGATTGGCGACGAAGGCGGTCCAGGTCACGGTGTTGTCGGGGCACCAATTGGGATCAATCCGCTGCTCCGGCGTGAGCTTGAGGTAGTAGTGGCTCATGGGGCCGCCCGACGGACGGAACCTCGAGGCATAGGGGTGACAGGCACCCCTCCGGCGATCAGCATCCACTCGAGGGACAGTCACTAGCCCGGCGGACATGGATAGCTGGAGGCGCACAATGCCTTCGTCTCCTCGAGGGCGAGATAGGCCCATTCCGGGGTGTCCATGGTGAGAGGGCTGTGTGGATCTGTGGATGGCAATGGCTGCCGCGCTAGATATAGCGGGAAAGCTGGGCGGGAAGAGTTGGAAAGGGCGGGAATGAAATGGTGCGCCGACGCGTGGCCAAACGACGGGACTCATCGGCTCTGGAAATAAAGCACCTATCTCATTGCCAAGGCTGGCCCGCGTTGTTTTCATCTCCATTCGGCACCCCGCTAGCCCCCTATGGGTTGGGTTCAGCCTGGGGCACCCGGCAACAAAACGGGCTACGCCGGTGCCAAAAAATAAGGGGGGGATATTGGGCGTGATTTTCAGTGCCGGAGCCCCCATATCCCTTTAGGGGGGCTTTAGGGGCCCCGAGTGGAGATGCTCTAAAGGATTAGTGCCAAATCGTAGAATTACTTCTGAAACATATACCTTATTGTATGTTAGGCACTTGAAAGCATGTTGCAAATTACTCTCTATGTTTCGGAATTGTAATAGTTTCAGGTTTGCCTAAGTTAAACTTACTTCAAATTTGGTCAATTTTATAGAAAATATTATGGTTAAAACACCAAATTCATTTTATTAAGTTCATCATAAAAAATGTGTTGTAGTAGTATTACAAATGTTGATATAATTGTGTATCTTTCTATTCAAACTTCAAACTAGCTTAACGGTTAACTTGGAAAAACCTTAAAACTATTGTACAACCATAAAGCATAGAGAGCTCTCCAAATTAACATGCAGTGAAGAGTAAATTAATTAGTTTGACTATGTATATTAGTACTGAGCTACTGACCTCTGGCTCCGGCAACTGTTTCTTGAGCAATGACCAAGCATCATCATTGTCTAGTTTCCTGACACGGAGTAGGTCGCCGCTGGAGGCTCCCATCCTCTGAACAACATCTTCCATTCTAGAGGTGACCAGGACACGGCTGCCCGGTTGTGTACAACTGGCGGCGGGAACATGGAGTATGTCTTTCCATGGTCCATCGCTCTATACATCATCCAAAACCAGCAGGAACTTGTTCGCCGATAGCGCCTCGATGAGAGTCCGCTCGAGGATGGACTCATCCTTCTCTTCGTGGTGCTTCCCCTCGGCGTGGGTGATGGCGGATCTTAGCAGCTCTACCTTGTCGAAGTGTTGAGTGACGCTCAGCCATATCTTTGTTTTGAACTCATCCTTGATGACCTCGCTTGCGAAGATCTTCTTGGCGAGGAGGGTCTTAGCCATGCCGCCCTGCCCAACGATGGCCAACACCTTAAGGTCTCTGCCATCCTGGGTGATCAGCTTCTGCACAAGCTTCTCTGTGTCCCTCTCGATGTTCTCCCCCACAACTTCTGACGCATTGAACCCCGCCATCATCTTTTTGCTCTTAATATGAGCTGGATCTGTGAGCTTACTCCGTTCCTCATAGGAGCCGAGGTTGATGAAGTTGAGCCTTTTGGCATCCTTGCGGATGTTGTCCAAATCCTCGTTGAGCTTCTTGATGCGGCTGCCTATCTCATGGGCGAACACGGGGTTCCTCAGGCAGAACAACAACGGCTGGAAGCAGCCCTGCAGCTTCTTCTTCAAGTTCCCTACAAAAGAAGTTGGACAGCGTGAGGAGGAGGCACCGCCAACTTCGTCACTCTTCTCTGGTCGCTCCATGACCTCGAGCTGGCAGAGCTCAAGGATATCGGTTGCCTCGTACATGACGTCTTTGAGCTTCCCCACCCACGCCTTGACGTTCTTGTCGGTGATGCGTCTTCTTTCGGCGTCGGTGAGGTAGTCCTGGAGGTGTATGCCATTGTTGTTCAGCTTCTGAATCTCGGCTTCAACGCCCAGCAGCATGCTTAGTTCTTCTTCCATCATGTCGGCGATCATCTTTTTCACATAGGGCGCCAAAGCATCCAGGACAACCGCCATGGCTTCTGCACTCAAGTTAATCATAGTACAAGCTGTTAGCATGCATAGAGATTCTACTCAGAAGCTAATTAATGGTGGCTACTTAAGCTGTTCTTTGAAATAAATGGCCCTGACTCAGTACTACTGCACATAGTACTAACTGTTTAACTGTTCGAACCAGATCTGCTCCGAACGGTTTAAATCCAAGACTGCAGATCTGCTCGTTCTTCACGGCTTGAGGTTCGAGCGTCATGTGTGGCAACATGAGGCAAAGAAATTCTTCCAAAGGAGCCAGGAAATTAATGCTCTGGCTATTGTAACCTGACCGATGTCAACCCAGGGAGGACCTTGGTCTTGTAATGCTTTTTTGATGAATATATTTTGGTGGGGAGTCTTCTCCCAAAGAAGCCTAAAAGTTAATCGGACAAACTAGGGGCTATTATTATTTACAGGCTGAGTCAGAATTCTGCTAGTGCTATCAACCTCGGTAAAGGGTCGTCAACGCACCAATAGGATGTCAAGTGAGATCCAGCCAAAGTCCTACCTTTAGTTTATTTGTTAAAATCTAATTTAAATTTTAATAAAAAATTACACTAGATTTTGGGGCTTGCTTCGGTGTCCCCCTAGGGCAAAGTTTGATTGAGAAAACCGGTTTTTGGGTGAGTACCGGTTAAGGTTTAGGTCAGTACTATCCCGTATGTTGTATTTGTATACGATTTAGGGACGGTTTGTACAGGACGACCTCAGGAAAAAATAGATGCTGGTCCCATATTCGTTAATCTTCTTCTTTCATATCATAATCAGTTCTGTTCGACACGATGAGCTGATCTCCGATACATGTAATCTCCGTATTATACTCCAGCCACGTATGCGTACAACCTTATGCATATGGATCAAAACGACCAGACTGGGTCTAGATCAAACGTCAAACCCACCCAAAAACAGGGGGGAGGGGGCAGGGATACCGAAACCAAGGTGCTAGATTTTAGCAAATAAAATAGAAGTGGGCTTAACATCGCTACGCATGCATATATAATATATATAACTAATAAACATAAGTCAGATTTGTGCGGCTCCAACCTTGTGGCCTGTGATATTCGCCCCGACGTCGCCCTTGCCGTGCTAGCTGCTCCGGCGGTCGTCGCCGGCGGTGAGAGACAGAGGTGGAATTGAGTGAGGATTGATTCACGTTCTATCCTGTAAAGCTGTGGGCTGCATTTGTTAGCAGCTATTTATAATTCCCCTGCGCTGGGGTGGGGTGCCGTGCAGGTGTAATAAACTTCCTCCCAAGCAAAGCGTCTGTCTCTGATGATCCACGGAATACCGAGACGGCGGAGTAGAACACGGTAGGCATCTCATCTCAACCAAAGGGAGACGGCAGGAATGTCGACCTTGCCTGCCACGCCTCACTTTGCAGCAAGGGATCGGATTCCAAAGGGAGATGGAGTACGTATTCAGCGGTACTCAAAGGGAGAAATGAATAGGACTCCCTCCGATCCATATTATTCCCTGTATTTTGTTTAATCAAAGTCGATCTTTGTAATGTTTGAACATGTATAAACTATAAAATATTAATATCTACAATTTCAATTATGGATAATATGAAAATATGCTTCATTATGTTTCTAGTACTATTCTTTTTTTTTTTTGAACGGAAAGGTCCAAAGGACCAGAAGCTTCATTTCATCGGCGGTGGGTGTACAATTACAGAAAGGTCCCCAACAAAAATAGAAAGAACAACTAGGACCTGTAAAATTAAACAGAACACCCTAGAAGAGAACGCAAAAACGCGATCAGGTACAAGCACGCCGGCGACAAGCAACCTCCAAACGCGACCACCGCATTCCAGGCCGAGGACGAAACCACTTGGCTGGGATGCAGCACGAACAGCCGCGATGAGGTTGAATAAGGGCCTCCGATGGAGGTTTTCAAAGCACCGACAGACATCGCAGCTGCCGGGCATGGCGGGGTCAGCCTTCTGACCGGAGATAGCGGCGGCGACACGCCGACGCTTGGGGACCGCCATGGGGAGAAGAAGCTTCAAGAACTCCCCATCATCTCTCTGTGTAGCGCAGAACCTCGAGAAGCACTCCTCTCCCACGCCACCATGGCCGACTGAGAGGAAAGAGGGAAGACAAGGACCACATGCACGAAGAAGACGAGGTACGCCGAGGATAGGGGAGCCGTCCGCTCGCCGAAGCCAGTCGTCCTTCATCCCCTCGCCACCACGGCCGGTCGGATGAAGAGGGACAAGCAGCACCAGCGACGCCAACGACCAGCCGGCGGCGCGCACACCCGCCAGAGTGGAAGAACTCCCGCCGCCACCAACATCCCTCATCTGGGCGCCCACCATCTCCGTCCCCTCGCAACCACTGCCGGCCAGAGGAAGATGGGATAGCCAAGAGACGACGAGGAGTAGGAGGCAGAACAAGACCTTATTTATGGAAGTGGTGGTCGCCATCACCGCGCAGAACTCCGACCAAAGAAGCTCGTGCGCCATGGGGACGAACCCTAGAGCCAGGATGCGGTCAAGATCCAGATCTCCACTCCCGGGCAGAAGGCCCACTACCGGCATGAAGCCAAAGAAACCTACTCTAGAAACTACAGCACCACCCCCAGACCTACTCCGGCCAGCTAATCCGGCAGAGAGGTGCCAGGGGAGGCCCGTCGACCGACGGGGCGAGTCCAGTTACTCTAGAGATAAGGTGGGAGGGCGACTACTCTTGCACGGAGAGATGGTGCGAAGTTTCATATGGCTGGGGCACAGTTTTCGGTTTTCTAGTACTATTCATTTGATTATATAAATATCCATACATCTTATATGTGATTTATTATGAGACGTGTCCTCAATTTAATTGGAATCTAGGACTGTGCCACTAAGAATCGGCCAGGGATCGCTGTGTCGGATCTAATAATGGTGGTGGTCCTTTGGTTTCTGTTGCACGAGGACGAAGATCTGCTTGATGTCTTCCTTCGTTGATCTGATCTGGAGAGACGGGTTCTGGAAGGCTCCGCCGGCGAACTCCCATGGGTGTATCATGCCTGGAGATTGCTGGATCGGAAGGTATTTGGTCGTGCGCACCTTGTTTTTCTGGCCGTTTGGTTTCAGCGGGAGCATTGCGAAGCTCTGTTGTTTGTTCCCACCAAGTGCCATTCTTAGAGCCATGGTGAAGTCGGATGCGGAGAATGTCAGTAAAGCGGAAATTTGAGGGTAGCGATGGTGATTTTTGTTCCTGTGGCGACAGAGATCTGGCTGCGTGATCTGGAACTCGTTGCAGCGGTTGTTGGTGCGGGAAGACAACACATGGGAGTTTCCAGTCTTATCTTGCAGGGTGAAAATCCAAGGTCTGGCCTTAGCTGGTTGTGCCTGGCAATGGCCTTATTGAAGGCATTGTTTTGTGAGCAAGGACTTTCTCCAGGATGAAAACCTATGACCTTTGGTCGGACAACGACGGCGCTTGGGCACTGTTTCCTTCTTGAAGGCGTTGTTATTGGAGTGGAGGACTACTGGTGTTGTTCTGATGGTGTCACTGTCGTTTCTTTGAGGATTAGTTCTCTGTAGCGGGACTTTTCTTTTTTGTAATTTCTCTTTCTTTTTTATGAGCTGTGTGCATCCGTAGAACCGCTAGAGCATGTGTTGTTGCAGAGGCTGGGTGTAATTGGTGTCCTTGTGATATTAATATATACTCTTTTCAAAAAAAAAAAACTAAAGAAATGCCACAGCCCACGTGCCATTGAGGTTTGGTAGCACTTGTTTTTTCAATGTAATTTTAGCATGCGTATATGGAATTACTAACAGAATTATTGGGGCCAAGGGGATACTACGGAAGTTTGGTAAAAGAGTCAAGGAAGGAATTTGACAAACCATTCTTCTTTGAGGTTCTCATCTTAGCATGCTGGCACATTTGAAAGTACAGGAATGGAGCTATTTTTCAGCATATACAACCTAAGCTTAGGGCATGGAGGGGAGCTTTCGTCAATGACATCACCATGCATATGAATCGGGTGAAAGAAAAACATATGCTAGAGTTGTCATCATGGATTAGCAATCTTCCTTAAATGCTATAGTTTAGTTCTCACATAATTTGGTGTTTACCTCTTGCATATATGCGACTTTTGTGACTCTGTTTTTGTTAATATGGCGGGATCCACTCGCCAGAGACACGGGAGGCGGAAAAGGCCGGGTTACACTATTCGTTGTAGTTGGGCCGGAAGTAGGCTGCCAGGCACTGCGCTTGCAGGAGAGAATGGATGGGCCGGCTCAGTCATCCGGTTAGGTTAGTTTTAGATTTTCTTTGTTTCTTTTCTTTTTCTATTTTCATAATTCTTTTCTAGTTTTTGATTTAGGAATTCAATTCAAATGAAACCAGTTCCTAAATTTTTGTAAAATCAAGATACGTGGTTTAGACTTTATAGAGGCTAGTTTTGGTCAAAATAAAATTTCAAACATTCCCTTATGCATATAAAGCATCATAAGGGTATTTGGAGAATTGAAAAATACGATTTAGTGTTTAAGAGAATTTCCAAATTATTAAGGAACCTTATTCCTATCCAACAAAAATACAAAATAACATTTTCAAATGAAAATTTAATAGATGATTTTGGGGATTCCAGTTGACAAAGGATTTTTTAATCAAGGTTTTGCATGATGGAATGCATTTGCATTTTTTGAAATCCCAATTTTTTAGAATCTTGGGATGTTTCATTTATCCTTGTATTTTATTTAAAAATAATAATATCAAAGTATAATGATACTACGATACGATACTACAGTACTGCTAACAAGAAAAGGAAACTTCCTAGTATCCCAATACTGAAAACCTTGATTGGCAGAATTATCAGTGGGCAAATTTAGCTATCAGAAAGACAAAGGAGGGCAAATAAACTCCTTCGCGGCGGGTTGGGGGGTAGGGCGGGTGGAGGGGCCTTCCTTGAGTGGTTCTCCCAATGCATTTTGTAAAAAATAGTTATACTCACTAAATTGAAATGAACCGGCGAAATTTCATTCGGATAGGTAAGATTTGTACCAAATCTGAACAAAATTCAAATAAAACTAAAACAAACCTATACCTAAATCTAGTGTCGTCTGTTGAAGACGCTATGGAGTACGCGATCTGTGAAATCCCTAGACGGAAAAACAAGAATCGTTTTGAGAATAACAACCTTCAAGATAAAATATGTTTTTTGTGCATTGAGTGGCCTCTTTATATATTGAAAAATCTAAAATGTTGATCATAGGGAAGCCAAAGCTGACGTCCCAAAGAAAAAATTATTGGCCACCGCCAGAATGCCGGCCATGTAGTATCTTTTCAGGCCTACTATTTGCCCAGTCGGGCCATCCTGCAAGTGCGCAGTCCACTTCCACTGGCCTACCAGCACATCAAAATCTTTCTTGCTTCCCAAGCGATGACCCAAACCCAACACACAAAGCCCGGACTCGCCTCCTCTTCCTCTCCTCTCACAACTCGCCGAAGCCAAACCCGATTCTCCCACCAGCCACAGAGCGATTCGCCGCCGCCGCCACCGGTGCCGCCGGCGTCAAGCTCCGAGGGAGCGAGTCCCTTGCGCCGCCCATCCGCCTCTCCGGTGCGTCCTCCGTCCCGCTCTCCTCGGTCAGCCCGCACGGGCGCCGCGCCTGCCTCGAGACGACACGATTCGCGCCCGGCCTAGGGTTTCCACCGCCGTCGCCGGAGGGAGAGAGAGAGGGGAGAAACAGGACTAGAGCGAGATGGTACGTACGCAGGCTTTCGATTCGTTTCTCTATTTGATCCATGCTCGAGCCCTATTAACCGCGTGGGCGTGGCTGATGCTCTGCTGCTGGTTCGGCAGGCAGGAAGGCTCCTTGCGAACCTCCTCGTCATGGGCGGCACCGTCGTCGGCAGGGCGGTTGTCCAGGCCTATCGCCAAGCCATCATCAGTGAGTGCTCGCCCTCTCTCCCTTTCCCTCCTTCCTCCCCTTTGTAGAAATATGTGTTTTCTGTTAGAATCCATGGCCGCATTTGCCTGCTGCGCATTGGCAGGGATGGTAATTTTCTGTGGCTAGGAGAGGATTTTGCAGCTCTCTTTAGATGACTTGATATCTACCTTGAACTCGGTAGTGTCCCTTGCTATCCAAAATCGAGTGGTGGTGATATGATGGTAATGTGCATTGTATTGATTTATTGTGTGCTTAATGGGCATAGTCTAGAATGCTACCCTGTTAAAATGTAAATAAACTATGCTAAATTGTTTCTTATTGATGATCATATGTTATTTTCCATTATATGTTTGTTTCTGTCAACTATGACATGTAGTATCTTCGGATGTGCATATGGATTTCATTTAGCAGTGTTAATAATCATTTGATTAAATTGTTTATTAATCAACACTTGATTTGGCTTTGCTTCATTAGACCCTTCTTTCAAACTGTTTCTTGTGAAATTTGTGCATTCCATCCCAGACAGACCTTAAGCCTTGAAATCAAGGACCTTGTTTGCCTGCCTACGCCATACAGTAGTTTAGGATATCCTTGGTCATTATGTTTGAACACTGATGTCATGTGTACTGAATTGGCCATATCCTACCTTGACACAGTTCTGATACAATTGTAAGCACTAGCTTTGATATTGGTTCTTCTTTCGGTTGCTTTGATGCATATAGAAACATCTTGCTGATCAGTTGCCGTGCAGCATGCTCAATGTGACTAATCGTTCATGATTTTTTCTTACAGACGCAAATAGTTCTGGAGCTGCCCAGGAAGTTGTGAATGGTATTCGGAAGGCTAGCAAGGCCATGACTGAGCAAGAAGCCCGGCAAATATTAGGTATCAGTGAAAAGACGAGTTGGGAGGAGATCCTGAAGGTATGTGTGTGACAATGGAAGCTGGTTTTCTTTTTTATCTTGGATCAACTGTTTTTTCTTCTCTATGCCATTTACATGAATTAATGTTTCTCTCCATGGGCTTCATGAAAATAAGATTGTTGAAGCACATATACAGCAATCTGCTTCATCTTAAAACTGATGTTATTAAATATCACAAGTATTGAACAGAAACATGTAGACTGTCATTTTACTTGCTCTGTATCACAAAGTTAAGATTGTTACAACCACATGTGTAGCCATTTCCTTGGAACGCCAACTGATGCTAGATATTTTCCCTTTAAAATATTCTGCAGAAGTACGATACAATGTTTGAGAAGAACGCCAAGAGCGGAAGCTTTTATCTCCAGTCGAAGGTTCACCGAGCCAAAGAATGTCTGGAACCCATATATCATGACAAGCCTGACATAACAAACTGAGATAGCGTAGGTTCCACTCGAGGTGTTTTATGCAATCCATCATTTTGTCGATCCGGCCAGAGATCGCCATTCTGTGTTGAGTTGTGCTGGGGGCACCAGATTAATTGGTTGTAACAAGAAGCTGTTCTGCGTTGTCTTGAATACTATATTCAAAATAAGAACACGGTTTGATTTAATTCTCTTTCAGATGCAGCGTCTTGCTTGCTTGCAAATTTGGATGTATCAACCTTGGTATTGCTGCGATGGTCTCTAATATTATGTTGTTGCAACAATTTGTGTTTTGGACTAAATTTACTAGACTACGCAACAGTTTGTGTCTCTAATGAACACAGAAACAAACTTTCTCTGCAAGAGATACGAATCTGGCCTATACAGCAAGGTTGAGCTGTTAGCTGTGAAAAAATAAAGAGGTACTCATTGTTCCTGGAGGATCGGTCAGTCAATATACATGAACTATGATCTATACGCAAATACTGAAAGGGCCATCTTGTTCATGTGGAGTTTACTCTTCTGGCCTGTTTCGTTCACTGAGATGAGCTAATTACAACGATATATCATGATTCTGTTAGCCAGTTTCTGTGTCCATATGTACATCATATCATTCTACCTAAGTGGCCTAGTCTGTACATTATACGTATACACATGGCTTGCTGCAAAAACTAAGGTCACTTCCTCCTGAATAATCACTGCAGGAATTTGAGCGATGCGAAACCCTGGACCCATGCATTTTGATGCATCTACTACTAAAATTATCTAGACATGTGGCAGGAGGAATCACGCCAAGCTCTCTTGCAACCAGCCAACTTCTGACAGTGATCCGGGTAGACTGCTGGCTTTCGAACCTGAAAAATAAACTGGATTTTCACCTCAGCAAAAAGAAAGCAGATGTGGAATAGCATTATAAGATAATAATAAAAATCGCATTTTCCCTAACATAAATAGACAAAAATCTTAAATGAAGCGATAAATTTAAGTTAAGATAATAAAAATCGCATTTCCCCTCAAACATAAATACACAAAAATATTAAAATGAAGCAATAAATTTAAGTTCATACGCGAAGAAGAGGAACCTACTCCATCTTTTATCCTAGCCGATCTTAGTACATGATTTTAGGCTCTGCCTTCATAGACTGATAGACAGACGGTGCTAGTCTTGTTTATACAATCTTACAGATCATCTGTTAATATCATGCCACCACCGGACTGGAGTTTCTTTATTCCTAAAATCACATGTATAGCGCAGTGGCATTTCCGTTACACACAACCTGATGCCACATTTACATATTGCTAAAGTACGCCGCAATTAGAAGGAAAGCCAAAGACATGTGCTTCTATTCCCACTCAAAGGTAAATGCTTGAAATCTATATATCGTCATCCCCACATGATAAGCTAATATAGGCTAAGTTAGATTGAAGTGTTTTATCTGATCGCTGATGCGGCCAAAGCACACCGTTCTGTTTGAGTTATGATGGGGCCGTCAGTAGCCCAGGAGTGGAGGCTCTGGACTCCAGAGCTGAACTAAATTACAAGCACTTAGCGCAAGAAAAGGTGCCAAAGGCGCCGGCCGTGCCGGTGACCCACACAAAAACATTAGCTGGCCAGGCCCCCTTCGATGTGGTCGACCCACACAAAAACATTAGCTGGCCAGGGACTGCAGGCCCCCTTCGATGTGGTCCTGATGATACGATCTGTATCATCGTTGCCATGTTATTTTTCCTGACAAATTCGTTTTCTGTTTTGAGATTGGTACCAAGGTGTCGAACCTAACTGAAAAGTCGACAGGTTCACAAGTCTTGGCAGAAGAATATCGAAGAAGCATCAATCAAGTGAAGAAAAAAGTTAGATGCCATAATTATTTCTATATGTGTAAACCAACAACCTGATGTTGAAGGCAAAAGATTCCCTTGGAATATTGTGCAAGTGCTTTCTTGTCATTGTCTGTCAAACAACATCGTACTGGCCTCTAATAAGAAAACATTATACTTGAATTCTAAACAGAAAACATTTGTACTCACCTGTATGCCCACTTAGCCATCAGATTAATATCGGCTCGACATATGAAGCTCGAAACTGCAGACTTGATGACAGTAGCTTGGCTTCAAACATTACACAGCAGGAGGATTCCTCCACCATGGAACCACATCTAGCTCTCTGAGAAAAACAAACACATCTGTTTCAGAACAAGACAAGCACAACTGGCACCTTTCTAGGGAAAGAGCTAGACGATGACATTTGTCCCAAAGAAGAGACGATGCGCGATGTTATTTATCTTGCAGTCCAGAGTCCAAACGAACCAATGGCTTCTGCTACTCACCTGCTTCCCCTCTTCACAGTGATACAACTCTACCTGCTAACCCTAGCTGCTTCTTTCTGCCACCCTGATCAAGCTGCAGCACTTGTCCAACTAAAGCAATCCTTCATCTTCGACTACGCCACCACCACACTGCCGTCGTGGCAACCTGGTACCGACTGCTGCCTTTGGGAGGGCGTCGCCTGTGATGACGATGTATCTGGCGTTGGCCAAGTCACTGTTCTCGACCTTGGTGGGTGCGGCCTCTACAGCTACGGCTGCCATGCCGCGCCCTTCAACCTCACCTCCCTGCGCTACCTCGACCTCAGCATGAACGATTTCGGCAGATCTCGCATACCCGTAGTTGGCTTCGAGAGGCTATCCAAGCTCACTCACCTCAACCTTTCTTGCTCAGGCTTGTACGGTCAGATTCCAATAGCCATCGGCAAACTCACAAGCCTCGTAGAGTTGGATCTTTCTTCAGAGATAAATGCTGATTCCTATCCAAGCATGAGTCAATGTGCTTCCTTGGGTGACCGTAACAATCTGTTGCTACGAGAGCCCAGCTTTCAGGCCTTAGTGGCAAACCTCACCAATCTGAGGGAACTCTACCTTGACGGAATAGACATATCTGGTAGTGGAGAAGGGTGGCGTAGTAGTCTAGGTAAAGCTGTTCCCAGTCTCCAGGTTCTTAGCATGTCATACTGTCGACTCCATGGTTCAATCCACTCCTCCTTGTCAAGTCTCCGATCCCTTACCGTGATCAACCTCAATCATAATCCCTTCATTTCGGGTGTTGTTCCTGAATTCTTTGCGGGCTTTCTGAATTTAAGCCTTCTTCAACTCAGCTTTAACAGTTTCAGAGGTTGGTTTCCTCAGACAATCTTTCAACTCAAGAATATAAGGGTGCTTGATGTGTCATATAATAGTGAACTCTCAGGTCATTTACCAGACTTTCCAAATGGGACTTCTTTGGAGATGTTGAATCTCCAATCTACTAGTTTCTCTGGTATCAAGCTGAACTCTTTCAGCAACCTCCTCTCTCTGAGGAACCTAGGTTTTGATGGAAGTTCAGTTTCTGTGGAGCCTAATGATTTATTGTTCAACAAGCTCAACTCTTTGCAAAGCTTGCAGCTCTCTTTTGCTACATTTTCAGGGGAGTTAGGACCAATTTTCTCATGGATCAGTAATCTTAAGAACTTGAAAAGGTTGCATATAACTGATTACCATTCCTCCAAGATAATGCCCCCCTTGATTAGCAACCTCACCAACTTGACAAGTTTGGAGATTATTGACTGCCGCTTTTATGGGACATTACCACCATCAATTGGCAACCTCAACAAGTTGACTTCCTTGAGAATCTTAAGTTGTCCCTTCTCTGGGACAATACCATCTTCAATTGGAAATCTCAAGGAACTGAGAAGATTGGAGGTCTCTTACAGTGAATTATCAGGTCCAATAACAACACATATTGGGCATCTCAGCAAACTAAAGGTCTTAGTATTAAAGGGATGCAGGTTTTCTGGCAGAATACCAAGTTCAGTTGCCAACTTGACTCAACTGGTTTATGTGGATCTTTCACAGAATCTCCTTCGAGGTAAGACTACACAAATTTATTATTTCCTTCGTTTTAAATAAAAAACTTACTGCACACAATGTCAACATTGCATCCTCTAATGCATTTTAAATTCTTGAACAAAAAGTTGCACAAATTGTTCACATCAGCGTTGCCATAACTAGATAATAAAATACCGGATTTTTATCCAAATAATATGAAAGTATGGGCACCACTTCTTTCCAAAAGGAGACAAGAACCTTAAATAGCACATACACGAAGCTATTCAAAAAAAAATATCGAGGAAGTAAAACTGTATTCACATTTAAAAATTAATTACAAAATTTTTAAGACACTTTCCAAGTGATTTATTCAAATTATACGTGTCAATATTCTTATCTTAGATGGCATATATATACACACATTAGTCACTCAAGTTCTTTCCAATAGATTATGTTTGACCTTTGAATATTGTCTCAATAGTTTATCGCTCATAGATATCAACATCCAATGTTGGATTTTCTTAACATTTGATTATATCAATGTTAAACGTTGAAATGTTTAACATGGGAATCACACTTTTCTTCCATAGATGCATTTTGTTGTCTTCTAAAATGTTAACGTTTAAATTTCTTAACTCTACTTGCAGGAGAAATTCCAACATCTTTATTCACCTCTTCAGCAATGTTACAGTTGGATCTTTCGTTAAACCAACTTTCTGGACCAATACAAGAATTTGACACACTGTATTCACATGCGAAAGTTATTTCTCTGGGCAAAAATCAAATTAGTGGGCAGATTCCTTCATCATTCTTTCAATTTACAAATTTGGCAATACTGGATCTGAGCTCAAACAACTTAACAGGTTTGGTACACTTGAGATCACTTTTGAAGTTGAGAAAGCTTGCTTCCTTGGATCTCTCACACAACAAGTTGTCTGTCCTGGATGAAGAAGGCGGTAAACCCACGGTACCCATACTCCCTAAACTCTGGGAACTACGACTTGCCTCTTGCAACATGACAACAATTCCTAGATTACTGATGCATGTTCATCATATCATAACATTGGACCTTTCGAGCAACAAAATACAGGGAACTATACCCCAATGGATATGGGCAAAATGGGATGATAGCCTTACAGAATTAAATCTTTCAAACAACATTTTCTCACATATGCAACTCACTTCATATGTTCTCCCGAACATTTGTTTGGCATTACTTGATCTCAGTTTCAATAGACTTGAAGGCCAGATACCGATGCCAAACCTGTTGACAACAACAGGTTTTAGTAGTTTCCCTCAAATCTTTGATTATTCAAACAATAGATTCTCTTCTATTCTGTCAAACTTCACTGCTTATCTTGGCCAAACTACTGATCTCAGATTGTCCAAAAATAACATAAGCGGGCATATACCGCATTCTATTTGTGATTCAAGCAACCTCGAAGTCCTCGACCTGTCATATAACAACTTCAGCGGGCTGATACCATCCTGTTTGATAGAAAATAGCTACTTAAGTGTATTAAATTTGAGGGACAATCATTTTGAGGGAACATTTCCTTATAATGTTACTAAGCACTGTAATCTCCAAACAATAGATTTACACGGCAATAAGATTCAAGGCCAACTACCTAGGTCTCTTTCCAACTGCGCTAATTTGGCGGTTCTTGACATTGGAAACAATGAGATGGCTGATACTTTCCCGTTTTGGCTAGGAAGGCTTTCCGATCTCTGTGTCCTTGTTTTGAGATCCAACCAGTTTTATGGCTCACTTGCTTATCCTCCCGGAGATAGCAAATATGGGGAACACTTCTCAAAGTTAAAAATCATTGATATAGCCTCAAATAGTTTCTCTGGCAATTTGGATCCAAGGTGGTTTGAGAGGATGACATCTATGATAGTAAAGTTCAACGACACAGGAAATATCTTAGGTCGTCAGATATCGTTCATCAGTTCATACTACCGTGATATTGTTGCAATCACATACAAAGGGCAATACGTGACAATTGAGAAAATCTTGATTGCCTTAACTGTTATTGACTTCTCAAATAATAAACTGGATGGCGACATTCCCGAATCAATTGGGAGGCTAGTTTCATTGCATATTTTGAACATGTCACATAATGCATTTACAGGGAGGATTCCAGCACAAATTGGTGAGATGCATCAACTGGAATCACTAGACCTGTCCTGGAATGAGTTTTCTGGGGAGATTCCACAAGAGCTAACTAACTTAACATTTCTTGGCACCCTGAACTTGTGTGAAAACAAGCTGGATGGAATGATACCATGGTCTCATCAGTTTGAGACATTCGACAACACTTCCTATGAAGGGAATGCAGGGCTCTGTGGACCGCCTCTGTCCAAACCGTGTGGCAGTTCAAGTAATAATCCAAATGAGGCACACGTGAACATATATGAAGATCATGTCGATATTGTCTTGCTTCTCTTTATTGGTGTGGGCTTTGGCATCGGATTCGCAACAGCTATTCTAATGGAATGGGGTAAAATCGGCAAACGGATTGAGAATGTGTGAACATGGTCTGAAGGCACGGGATTAACTGTCAGTACAGTTATGCTATTATATTATTGTAGTGAGCCATAAGTTGTAATATGCCACCCTATACGCTCATGCGTACATCTTACCATCTACATTCAATCGCATGTGTATTTTCACGTTATGTAATGCGGTCTGAAATCACAAGACCCCGACTGCAAGTATAGCCACACGCTATAACCGGAGGGAGCTATAAGTTGTAATGTGCCACCCTGTGTTGTGTGCTCATGCTTGTATTCCTATCACCTGTCATAATTTGTGTTTTGTCATGTTGTCAGCACATTGTGATGCTTATACATAAACGATTGCTGAATTGCTAGTGTTAATTGCTACAATCGATTAGAAGGGACAAGGCTGCACGAGTCATTTTGGTACCGCCACATCCGCCTCCCCCTTCCCCTTCCAACACATCTAGCTATACATGGCGGCAGAAACGTAATTAATCGTCCACAAAATGAACTAACTGGGTTGCAGCTAGCGGCATCGAACAAACTGAAACCGATAGCGGATCGAACAGACTGATACCTGGGCTCCGATCTGGTACAAGGTTGCGGCAGCACCTCGGGGAGCTCCGGCGAGGGGTCGCCGCACTTGGCCTGGAAATCCTCGCCGTCGCGAGCGTCTTCGAGCATCCTTATAGAGCTGCGGGTGTCCAAGCCGTCGCCGTCGGCGGGGAAGGACGCGCCTGTGTTTTGCCCCGTCCCCGTCGAGGGGCTCTTTTCAGGGGAAAGGAGTAAAGGTGTCAGGGCAGTGAAGTTGGGGCAGGCTTAAACCTGCTAATTTACTCCCCGGTAGTATGCAAAACTAAAATTTCTAATATATGTAAATGTTGTACATAATTTTATATTAAAATTTTATAAATAATTAAATATAGTGCTACTACGATATTATCATATGATACAATGCACTATAGAAATAATATCATACACTAATATCATATACATGATACTAATAGTATGATACTCCTGCTATAACCAGCCTACTAATAGAATAATAGCATCCACTATGTTGTCCACAGGAGGTTCCACAAGTAAAAAATAGTCCATAAAGATGTCCATATACATAGTGGAGCTTGTCCATAAGCAAAATTTCTTATGGATGACCTACAAGCTTGTGGGTTGTCCACAAGTAATAAAAAATTATTTCTCTCTCTCCTCTCTCTCTTGCATGTAGGTACTTTTAACACACAAGTAGGTCCTAGCTTATGACAAAGTTGACCTCATACATTGTAGCTATTTTCATAAGTTATGTGGGTCCCAGCTTATGGCTAAAGTGAACCTTATACATAGGTGATGACCTAAGGGCATGTACATTAGTGTCCAGTCAGCCCCTGTAATAGGTGCCACGTCTGATTTTTAGTCGGTTAGAGGAGAGAGAAGGAGGAGAGATAATGAGGCCGTCGGTAATATGTGCCTCCACATCATCCTGTAAGTGTGTCTTCGTAGGTTTTCTCCTATAAGTGTAGCATTACTTATCTTGCAAATAGTCTGTTTCCGAAAAATACGGTGGTTGTCAAAAAGTATTATACCAATTCTGTGCCTCCACATCATCCCGTAAGTGTGTCTTCCGTAGGTTTTCTCCCGTAAGTATAGCATTACTCATCCTGCAAACAGTCTGTTTCCAGAAAATACGGTGGTTAGCGACGCCGTCCCACCCATTGTATAGGTGTCATCTGTTACATGTGGCCCCATAACAAATCTGGTCCTATGATCTCTTTGTTCCCGAGTAAATAGTGTTATAAATTATTTAATTAATTATGTACACCTATTGCTTTCAGATTCATACCAACGGGCTAAAAAAGACAACCTGCTGTATGAATCGTCTATGGTATTATCTATAGCTGACATGTACATGGGCTGCAGAAGGTGGCTGTCTAAACGACCGTGCATGTCCTAAGTACATGTACACTCAGCCGTCTCTAAGGTGTGCCACCTATGACGTGTAAAAAAACTGACGAGAAAACGAGTGCTTCTGTCGACAAGGTTGTAGATGGTCTATTGCGTGAAATTCGGAGCATACCGACGGCTTCTTTCCTTCGTAAGAGGGTGTCTTGTGGGTTGTGGGCGAAAGGATTTTTTTTCTTTCCGCAAAGTCGTGGGCTGATTCTATAAAACTTTAACTGCTACCGATTCTATAAACAGACTAATAGACACCGAAAAAAAAGACTAATAGACACCGGACTATACCAACAGTCTTTAACCCTATCTAAAGATGCGAGTCGTACAGTAGATGCCCTAATCCATCCCCTTTCTTTTAAATAAGAAAAATGCCCCCTTTAATCTCCTCCTGACGTAGCCGCCGCCTCTTCTCCGTCTCCTCCATAGATCGGTTCCCCCTCTTCTGGCCGGCCTCGCCGGCGTAAGGAGGGGTGGGAAACCCGATCTAAGCATGGGTGGAGTTTTTAGTAATTTGAGAGATTAGATTAGAGTTTTAGTAGTCATCTTTTTTATCTCTACGTTAATAAAGATGATATCGTTTATAATAAGTGACCTTTGGCTTTTTGTTTGACAACGACTTTTCGGCGTCAATGTAGATTACAGTTCGGTCTTTCAGATCTTACTTTGCAAGTCGATTTTAGAGTTTTTTTCATGGTTGTCGCGAGGATTATCCTCACAATATTGTCCCGGCTGCTACGTCCTCAACAATGGTGATTCATACCATCGATTCGCCAGCGACGTCGACCAGGCTGCTTGGTTACTTTTGACTGTAATACTGGTGTTGGTATTCTTGCCGATGTTGATTGATTACTCTAATGATTATACGCGTGCACACAGCCTTGGCACTGCGGCTCAAATTAAAATTATAGGAGAACCTCGTTGGTATTTACAGGTTATGGTTTGGTATCTGTCAGTTCTTGACTGCCTTCAGAAAAATTCAAGATGGTGTCTTGGAAGAAGAAAGAGTTTGAAGACCTCGGTGTTTTACTAGTTTTGTTTAGACTTTATTTTTTAATCGTTGGAGATAGCCTATGTATCTCTACCATGTATTATATGCTACTATGAATATATCGTGGTATTGATTGTCAAAAAAAGAAAAAGAAAAATGCCCCCTTTCTTTTAGAGGAGTAAATTTGCTCCTCTAAATTTAGTGCCGTGGAACCGATTCCCAAAAAATTTAGAGGCATAAACTTTTTCTTTTGCAAATCCAAACTTTTGAACAAAACTATTACTATTACAATCCGAAATAAGAGTAATAAATTAAATTATTCATTATTATAAACCCAAATAAATGTAATAAATCCAATAGTTGAATATTATAAAATCATAATCATTGCCATTTCCAAATCCTTGTCTTCATTTTCTTCCTCCTCGGACGAAGAATCGTCGAAAACCATCTCTCCAACCTCTTCATCTACGGTTGAATGCTATCAGTCACGAACAAAGCTGAAAAACAAACCCAAATATCATAGGGGAATTTGGTCGAGTACCTTGTGCACGACGGAGGGGCAGATCGCGGCCGGAGCGGTTGCGCCGACCAAAAGGGGACTCGACGATCGGGCGGGCTAGAGGACAGACGGACGGCAAGGTCGTTGCCGACAAACACTCTCCTAGCGGCTGCGCGACGACCGGACGACCACGGACCAGCGCCTCTGTCGGCGGGAGAAGTTCGTCAGAATACAGCCACGGACCTCGACCACGGCCACCAACTCGGCGCCCGTGGTCGCTCTACACCGCCTTCTTACCCTCCCAAGGCTCTTCCCGGCCGAAATCAACCTCGTTGTGGCCGGAGATGATCTTTCTTCCAATTTTGACCGGAGGCAGGATCCACCTCGATGCGGAGGATCTAGGGGCGATTCCGGCAACGGCGAGCATCCGCGATAGGGGCGGATGGGGGAAATGGGGTTGCGGTGCTTCGGGAAGGCGACAGAGGGAAAACGGTGGTCAGGTGGGGAAACGCCGACGAGAATGGTGCGGCGGGGCGACAGGGCAGTGGCGACGGGGTGGAGGAGAAAAAATATGAGAATCGTGGCCTCCGCCGCGTATATTTGCGAGTCGCCGAGGACGATTCCTAAAATTTATTCTCCTCTAAAGACGTTTGGGATGGGTTATAGATGCTCTAATGGTTGTTAGAGGCTCCGGCCGTTAGAGGAGAAAATATAATTTTCTAATGGCCGAAAGGGTATGGGTTAGAGATGCTCTAAGCCATGTACAATGAGAGATGTGTAGAGGAGTGTAACATCCCAAGATTAGCACCTCTAATAGACAGGACACATGTTTGTGCATTGCATTCATGCGTAAGAAAATCTGGAGAATTTTTGCGCAAAACTAAAGATACTGTAGAGGGATCGGATCTCTCTTGTTCTGATGAAAACATCAGGGCAAGTGTTACGGATTTCGACATGGCCTCTATTATATTTTTGTGTCTTGGGAAAACAATTCAATTCATATTTGAAATTGAGAATTGAAATACAAAAATATTCCATCATACAACAGATGGACCTTTAAAATAATATTGAAAAAAAAGAGAATTGCAATCAGGCAATGAAATGTATTCCTTTTCATAATAAATGTATATTACAATATTCCCTATACTAAGGACATCACAATAGTATAATACAAAAGAATTATTAACTATAAGATGAATACAGATATTTCAAATGTCAATTTTAATAAATGAATAAAAGAGGTGTTACAAAAGAAAAATATTCACTTCATTAATTTAAACAAATGTTACAATGTTTTATTACAAAAGAAAAATGAATAAAGATTACAATAGAAGTAGTAACTTCAAATAAATATTACATTGTCTTATACAAATGAATAAATAAATTACAAAAGAATAAACATTACAGAAACCTAAACTTATCCCTACTCTAATTCTTCTATCTATTAATTCCCAAACCGTGCATAGAACTTCTGTACCTGCAAAACAAAATAAGAAAAATAAATATAAGATGTGAGGGGGTTAGTTTTGGTTGCTCTCAGTAAGTACAGTGAAGTGCACTGCCACTGTTTATCATAGAGCTTAATTAGGATGAGGGGCAAGTTTCACCAAATCGAGCATTTGTTCTTATTAGATGTGTAGCCTCGGTCCTACATCATTGGCAGTAATAGGGGCAAGTTTCACCAGAGGAGGTAGAAAGGAAGGAGTAAAATCACTATAACTACTTGTGTGCTGATCCACAACAGTGCAAGCTTATAGGTAAGCAGCATACACATAACTGCATGTGTGTGTGTGCTGTCAGCACAAGGAAGCCTCAAGGGCAGATAAGAGTGCACAACCGTAGCAACAAGCTACCATTCCATCTCCACACTTCAGAGCACATTCCCCATCTTACCATCTTATCATCTTATCATCAACCCAAGAATACATAGATCATCCCACCAAAACTTCATTCAATCAATGGTTTCTTCAAGAAGCCATCCAATAACTAGGACAAGAAGAAGATTCAGATCAAGCCAACCATAAGGAAAAGGTTCAACACTGGCAATGACTCCAGGAGGAAGAGGCCAGAGTTTAGCTGCTATAGTAGATCAAGAAGAAGTAGGCCAGGATCTAAGAGAGGAGCAAGCTACAACTGTAATAATAGCTGATCAAGGGCAAGCCAAGATCACATATTATTTGCTCAAGATCTACTATCAACTTATCTACACTAGGCAGCAAGGTAAATAAAAGTACCACCAGGTTATGTAGCATCTGTTCTTAATAAGTTTGCACCATCAGGATCAGGGGTAGATAAGGGGAACAACATCCAATATAAATGATTCTCTCAGACTGGCATGCAAGTGGCATGTCTAGATCATCACTGAGTCAAAAGAGGAGGCAACAATAAAATCTGTTCTTCTAAATCTAATAATTTGCCTCAGCCTTTCCATCACTGGCAACCAACTGTCCATTTTTTTAAGTCAGATACTGCAGAAGTAGATCATGTCACTATGAACTGCTATTGTGCACTCTTTGGATACACCACAATAGGGTTCTAAAGCAAAGCACAACCACTACTTCAGTTATCTACTTGATTCTCCACTTAATATAATATTACACATCAGTATCACTGTAACCTACTAATGTGTACACTCCAAAGAGGCATCACAGTAATAGGCTCACAACAATAAAAGCCAACAAAGTATACTCGCAGAAGCAACTTAGGTTTTCAAACCATTAGAAGCTTTCTTAAATCATTTCTCTAGTTAAAATTAACTAGAGATCATTTAAGCTTTTACTTCTGTCATTTTGGACAGATAAAATTCCATCAAGTTGATTTCTGAGGATAAGAACTCAGTTAACCCTAGGACAACATCATAATATCAGCTCTAATAAACTGTTAGTACCAACACATCTAGGAGCTGATTAATTAGTAGTACCATAGCTATTAAGATTTTCCTTAGAACATATGCAAAGGTAAGCATCATTGCAGTACTTCCATAAGGAATGATCACAGTCATAAATGGACAAGTGTAGTAAGAGATTACGAGTAGCAAAAGCATGGTATCAACTATAGGAATTTGGACATGATCAGAACACAAATCCAAAGATAACCAATTTGTCAAACCATTCCAAATGTAATCGACCATATTCCTAGATATCATTAACTAGGAATAACCTATATGTAGATTCCTATCATATATCAAAGACAAATACATATTATCAAACTATGTTGCTAAACCAGACTACTCAGAATAGATTACAATTTCCCATAGTGTGTGGCAGCCAATCATATCTATTTTACCACCAAGTGAAAGCAAAAACTAATATTACTCATCAAAGTGTGGTGCACTGGAAATCACTGCAACACCACCGGTTCCAAAAAAAATTACTAATCACCTGAGTATACATTCGACTAACATCATAGCCTAGTACATGTCGAGGAATTCAGCCACCCACCATAATTCTGCACCTAAACAAGTTCATCGGCTCGAAGGCCAGTTACACGAGTCTTACCTAACCGGAGACATGGTTGAGGTAGTAGACAAGAAGGTCGATGTTGGGGTTTCAGATACTTGTCGTCCCAGCGGTGTTGGAGAAAGAAGCGGTCCCAGCAGCATAACCACTGTCCACCATCATGGCAAGGTTCCTAGGCAGCAGACTGACGGCACCGGTGAAAGAACATGTTGGGCCCCCATGTGTGGTTTTGGTAATTAATGACAATCTTTATGGACTAATGTGTGTATTAAGTTATACTTGTAGGATTTGTCCATTGGCATCGCTTGGAGCATGTGTTGGCTTCAAGGTCGGTGAAATGCAAAGAAGATATGTTGGGCATGCTCAATATGCGAGGTCGATGATGAGGAATTAAGAAAGGCGTTCCATCTTGAGAAGGGCAAGACCGTCTACATCGAGCTCAAGTGGAATGCTCAAGGCAAAGGTATAATCGTGCATTCTCTTTGGGGAGCTCATCTAATTCATTTAATAATGCTCATTTGCATTCTTTCACATTTGATGTGTTTTAAATGCTTATGGTTGAGCAAGGATTCCATATTTGTGCATTATGTATTCCAATGCATTTATTTTGAATTGTGCACAAATCTTGGGGAGCTTCTCTATTTGTTATTTAAAACACTCTTTTGCTCATATCATAATATCTTGTAGTTTCCATTTGAACTCACTTGTTGTTTTCAATTGGTTTGTCGGACCTTGTAGCTTGCTTGCATCATTTGACTTTATTTTGGCAATTTTCGGATCCTCGATATAGTTCTACTCCCTCCCAAGTATTCATCATTGGATATGTGCGAAGGCACACCTTTGGAGGAATTATTACTACATTTGCCGCATGAGAGGCAAATGCACAAGAACAAACTCAATGCATAAACCAACTTCCCTTAAACCCTCTCAAACTTCTCCCCATTGGCATCGATTTCCTAAATGGGTGACAAGTTCGAGAAGGCAAATGTAGTAATAATTCCTCCAAAGGTGTGCCTTCGCACATATCTCCAAAGGTGTGCCTTAGCATGTGGTATATATAGAGGAAACTCCACCAATGATAATGATTGGCAATATATGCAATGAAATTCAAGTTCATCACACATGCATAGATTGTGGGGGAGTTTGCTCTATATATGGTGGTGGTACCAATATCACATACTTTTGTAATATTTGATATTGGTATTACCATTTTATTCATTAATATTCCTTATATAAACCCTCTTAAAGGGATTGTCATCAACTACCAAAATGGGGGAGATTGAAAGAACATGTTGGGCTCCCATGTGTGGTTTTGGTAATTAATGACAATCTTTATGGACTAATGTGTGTATTAAGTTATACTTTTAGGATTTGTCCATTGGCATCGCTTGGAGCATGTGTTGGCTTCAAGGTTGGTGAAATGCAAAGAAGATATGTTGGGCATGCTCAATATGCGAGGTCGATGATGAGGAATTAAGAAAGGCGTTCCATCTTGAGAAGGGCAAGACCGTCTATATCGAGCTCAAGTGGAATGCTCAAGGCAAAGGTATAATCGCGATAGGTTTTCCCTTTTGCCGGTCTCTTGTTGTGTGTAGGAGACCAGGTTTAGGATAGATAACCATACTATCAAGAGGGGCTCTCGTATGAGTAACTCGGTCACATCGTTCGGAGAGAGTTCAAACCTTTGCATACTTGCGTCATCGTATTTGGTTGTCATTTGGTCTTATCCATGTGAGGATATAGAGCTTGTGGTAATCTCCATAACAAGCTCTTGTTCATCAAAATCGGATCTCCCATATATATCTTGTTGTGATTTTGTTTTATGCGGCTTTTCGGTTTCTCACCAAGTGAGGTATATCACATTATTCTACTTGATACTTTCTCACTTGGTGATAACTAATATTTCCACTTTTTATTGGAAAGCCCTTGTTGTCCTCTATCCAACGCAATTGGAATCGGGTCAATCGGAGTACCATTTAAAAGTTATGACCGTTTGATTATTTGCCGTTTTAAATGAAAAAGAAAAAGAAAAACTGGGCCGAGCGGTACTACCGCAGCCCAGTACCGCTCGGGCCTAGCGCGCGCAGCCCATTTTCTGTCTGGCCTAGTACGCGCACCGGCTGTGCCGGTCTGGCCCGGTAGTACCGCCCGGGTGGGCCGGTACTACCAGTCGCCCCAGATTTTTTCCAAATGCATCTCGCCCAAATCGGCCTGCCCACTTGCGCGTGCCTGCTGCTGGCGTTGCTCGCGATGTGCGCGTGCCACAGGATCGCCACTCCCGCGCGGGCCCGCGCTGTCCTGCGCCGCCACTCGCCTCACGCTCGCTCAGCCCACCCGCCTCGCTCCCGCGCCACTGGCCGCTGGACCCGCCCGCCCGCTGCCTTGCTGCGCGCTCGCACCCGCCTACCCCGCGTGCGTTGACCGCCTGGGGAGGCTCGCCCGCGCGCACGCCCTGCCGCTCGCTGCGCTGCTGCTGCGCCTGCCGCTCGCGGGCCCCGCTCTGCTGCCGCTTGCTGCTGCTGCTACTGCGCTCTGCATCGCTAGCTGCTGCTTGCTGCCGCGCGCAGGGCCCCGCCTGCTGCTGCTTCTCGCATGCACTGGCACGCGCGCGCGCTTGCTGCTTTGCTGCTGGCCGCACGACCCATGCCATGCTGCCCCTGCTAGCCCTACTCCCGTCAGCTGCTCTGCTTTTTTCCTCTTCATGGCTAGTTCGCGTTTGCCTCGACCCGATTTGATTTATTCGGTCCGGTAGTACCGGTCGTGTCCGGTACTACCGGTCCGTCCAGAAAAATACCCCAACGGTCATATTTTGGCTAGCTCTATATAAGTCTTTTGTCCATTTTCATTTAGGGTTACTTCTTCCTCCTTTTCTTGTCCAAGCTTTGCCCCCATTTGCTTTACTCTTTAAGCTTGATTTCTACACACCCCTTCATTGATTCTTGCATATATTTGAGGGGTTGTTGGAGGTGATCTAGATCTACGTTTTGACCAAACCAAAACATCTCTTTGTGAGTGTATCTTTGGGGATCTAGATTTTGGGGGATTTTGTGTCTCTCTTTGATTCCTCCTCTCTTGTTCCCCCAATAGCTTTAGTAGCTTTGTTGGAACTTGAGAGTGAGGGATTTGAGCATCTTTTTGGTGTTATTGCCATTTGCATTTGGTGCATCGGTTTGAGTTCTCCTCGGAGGATTTGGTTTGAATTGCTCATTGGAACTTGTCCCTCTTGGGTTCTTGGAACCCTAGACGGTTTTGTGGCCTTGGTGGCATTGTGGCCTTGGTGGCATTTGTTGAGGCCTTTTGTGGCATTTGTTGAGGCCTTTTGTGGCATTTGTTGGGAGCCTCCAATTAAGTTGTGGAGTTGTGCCCCAACCTTGTGAGAGGTTCCGGTTGCCACCGATAAGTGCACCGATAGTGGAAGCGTGGATCGATCCCATTGGGGTGAGATTCACCGGAGAATAAGGGAGGCCTTTTGTGGCGTTGGTGGTTTGATACCACCCCCCTCTCCAAACGATACGTACTCCATGGTGGGAGGAACTCGGTAAAATATCGGTGTCCTCGCGTGCCTCGGTTATCTCTATACCCGAGCTCTTTACTTATGCACTTTACATTGTGATAGCCTTCGTGCTTGAAGTACTATATATCTTGCTATCACTTTGTTGCTTGTATTGCTTAGCATAAGTTGTTGGTGCACATAGGTAAACCTTAGTTGTTTCTAGGTTGTGCTTTACAAAGTAAACACTAGTTTTATTCCGCCTTTGTTGAGCCACTCTAGGAAAATTTTTAATCGCCTATTCACCCCCCTCTAGGCGACATCCGTATCCTTTCAGCCGGGGTTACGCCGAGGCACCGTCCCTCCGGCGTCAGGGATGGGAGTAGGCTGCAGTTGCATCTACAGTACCACATCACCGTGGGGCGTGCACGAGAGGAAGGGAGAAGAAAATCGAGCTAGAGGATCCACGCCGGTAAGATAAATCGAGGTTAGGGTTCATAGTAGAAGCACACAAAGGATGCACAGCCATGGTCGAGGTAAACGAGAAACAAGAGAGAAACCTAGACGGAGCGTGTGTCCGCCACCAGCAGTAGACCAGGGCCAGAGCCAACCAGGCCGGCGACGGTGGCGCCACGCTGCATCGCCAAAGTAGGGTTGGGGGCGAGGTCCATAGAGCCTATTGACTAATCGAATCGGATGGCCTAGTCGTCCAAGAGATGGCGAAGTCCTAGCGACCGTCGACGACGACCGCAACGACCTATACCACCGAAATCAAACAGGCGACGGTGACATTGTCGCGAACAAGAAGGGAACGAGAGGGTGAGAGCCGTCTGTGCTGTGTGCGTTGAGAGGATGAGGGGAATGGTTGGACCCAACCCAAACTGGGCCGACCTGTTGGGCCAAACCAACTCGGTCTGGTTGGACCAAATCCAGTTTTCACCAATTAGGCCACCACCCAACTAATTGTCCACTATCAAACCATTTTATTTTCAATTTAATAAGTCTATAAAATATTTCCAAACAAAACAAAAGCATATAAAAATCATATAAAATCTTAAAAATTACAAATGATACATCATAGTATTCACAATATAATCTCTACCTAATAAAAATATAATCTTACTTATTTAAGTTAAATAAAATGCAAATAAATATTAACACCACTAAAGCCTTAGTGAAATTTCATAAAATAAGGAAAAATCCTAAAAATAAGTAAAAATTATTTTTGCATATAAAAATAAATCTACTATTTTATAAAAATACTAACTTACTCTGTATACAAATAAAAATTGAAGAAAATATTTAAAAAATATAATCCTTTGTGGAATTTTAGAAAAATAAGGATAACACTTAAAATTAAATAAAAATTCACTTCTAAGATCTTAAGTAAGTATGTTTTATTAGAAAATACTAATTATACCATTCCAACACATTTTAAAGGTTGTTAAGTAATAAATATCCTTATTTATTATCTATTTGATAAATTCTTGAAAAACATTTCTTAAATAAGAAATAATCATAATTTTATATAAAACATTAAATCTTTTACAATTAAATACTACTTCCAAAACCATAACTTAATTCTATAATAATACTCAAAAGTAAATTATCAACTTTTAGAAAACTCTTTAAAACCATAACTCCAAGGTAAACCAACAATTTGAATAAATTTTAATCATCATTCACTTATAACAAAAGTGAATGTTATTTATCTCTTAACTATTCTTAAACATGATTTAAAACTTTAATGTATTATTAAAATCTTCTAAATCTACTTTTCTTAATAAGATAAATTATATTCATAATAACAAATCACATGTAAACTCATCATTCACTTAAGCTGAAAGTGAATGATCTCATACCTTTAAACATGCTTGTTGCGAGGTTTAAAACTTATTAATACTTTTAAACACATCACACCCTAGATCTACTTATGTTTTATAGTTAACTTTGGTCTAAGTAGTCGTAAACATCTCATTTGAAGTTTATTTATATTTAAGACATCTCAAACTATTCAAGCAAATGCAAACTACATCAGTCACATTTTATTAACCATCGAGATTGGTTAAACCTTACCAAAGAAAACTTTTCTTCAAATGTTATTCTTTTTGCCACTTCAAACAATAACTATATGATAGTACTTTCAACCGTTAACAACTTAACCCATGGACTTTCATCCTAGCTACCAAATGGTAGTTAACCTCAATTGTAAATTAATTGGTGCTTTGTTTTTATACCTTGCATCCTAAGACTTAAGTTTCTTATAAACTCATTTGCTTGATGATAATCAACTCTTAAAGAAATCACCTAAGTTCAACTCACCTATTGATGACCCACAAGTATAGGGGGTATATCGTAGTACTTTTGATAAATAGGAGTGTCGATCCCAACGAGGAGAAGAAGGTGCTGAACAGTGGTATGGAGCAGGAAATTCCTGTGAATACTTAGCAAACAGATTTTTAGTGGTTTTCTAACAAAGCAACAAAACAAGTAGCAAGTAACAAAGGTAACGAACAAATGGAGCAAGTGGCCCAATACTTTCTTAGCAAAGGACAAACCGGTGGAAATACTTATAAGGACCAAACGTTCTCGAGGACACATGGGAATTCTGTCAAGTGATTTCGCTTCAAATAGCTGAGTACTCTTCTTTGGTGTTTGTAAGTGTTGTGTGGGTGAACATGTGCTAACATACCTCCCTTCCCAGGACTAATACATTCTTGTGATTAAACCCCCTGCAAACATCCGTAACTACAGGAAAGTAATTAAGATATAAATATAACCACAACCTTAAACTCTGAGATCCTACACCCCCTTATGCAATGGTGTCCTAACAGGGGTTCAGGTTTTTGTCACTCCGGCAACCCCACGATTAGTATCCAAATACACAATGCATCCCCCTAGGCCCATAAATGGTGAAGTGTCATGTAATCAATGTTCACATGACACCACTAGAAGAATAGCTCCACAACTTAAATACTAAACCATTGAATATTAACTCAACACAGATCCACTAATAACAACATGACTTCTCCCATGTCCTCAAGAACTAGACGAACTACTCACAAGACATCATATGGATCAAGATCAAAGATGATATGATAATGAATAACAATCTGAACATAAGCAGTAATCCAATGGTTCCACTCACAAGCATCAACTACAATAGTAATCAACACCGGGAAAGTTTCCCCTAAGAACTAAAGTAATATCCAACACAACTGTTACAGCGGGACGGAGTGGTGATGATGGTACTGGTGGAGATTGTCGGGGGAGTGACCCCATGTAGGGTCAAGATAAGGGAAAGAAGAGAGGTGTCTCCCTAGCCTTAGGCCGAATTATAAGTTAAGTCGGCCGAATCATGCAAGATCCGGCCGAGGTAAGCTGAGGCTTGGCAAATATAGAGTGATTAACACATCACTCGGCCGACGTCTGAGCTAAGTCGACCGAGTAAGATTGATTGACTCGTGTGCAGGGGGAGGCCGAGCCGAGCTAAGTGAGACAAGGCTGAGTAACAGGAAGCTTGCAAAGGAAGGAGAGATCCCAGAGTCAAACTCTAGGAACTGACTAAGAGGAATCTAGGCAGGGCCAAGCACTAAGGACAAGGAGCAGAACCGCATAGGTCCAGGCAAGCATCACGGAGGTGATAGTGGGGAGGCCAGAGGCTCACATGTGGGGGTCTCTGGCCCTTTGCCGCCGATAGAAGGGGGACAAGGAAAGGAATCCGCCAAGTTACCACTTTGGGACAAGCATATTCCAAGAATATGCTTGCCACATCAGCCCTAGGAGCCGCCAAGGAACCCCTTTATAAGGAGAGGCACGAGCTCCTGAGAGGGGGATCGATTCATTGGAGACAAAAGGCTAGCATAGTTACCTTCTCCTTCTATTCTATGATACAGCTCGAGGAGCACTTGTAACTCTTTTGGAGGAGTAATAGAGATCTACTATTAATCCATTGTGTGTAGAAATCACTACATCTTCCCTCCCCGGATCCCTCTAGCATCCATCAGCCCCAAACTTTAGCCTACCCATGGCATCTACCGTGCCACCACCACGACAGTTGGCGCCCACCGTGGGGCCACCAGCGGTGCTAGCTGGAGTCAAGATCCGTATGGGAAACTTCATCCACACCGGCGAGCGGGTTGTTTCTGGCTTAGTCCAGAGATTTGATATCTGGGACTACGTCAGTGATAACACTGGCATCTTTGGGAGGAAAGCACCCCACGCAACGACATCTTCATCAACCTAGGCGCTCACAAGGTCTACGTCGGCATCGACACCTCCTGCGTCTACCCACCCGAGTCGTCGAGGCGGGAGACCCTCCTCCCTGTGCTGCCAACGGTCAGCGTGGAGTTCGCTCCGCAGGCAACGTCGAGGTGATGATGACGTCCCCGGCACCAGCAGCAGGAGTGTAACATCCCAAAAATAATAAGCTTGGATCATCAAACTCTAATCCTCAAATTAGGGTTAACAAAAAAATTTCTAATAAAGATTATGAATGCATGCATATGTGTATGCATGGATTTTTAAATTCTTTGGAACCACCTTGTTTGATTGTTTCATTACTTGTAAAATGTTTCTTAGGTGAAATAAACATCATCTAAAACATTTCTCACACTTTTCCTAAAGACAAGTAAATCAAAACAAATATATTAAGGGAATGGTCATTTGGACCAATTTAACTCCCATGCCTACTTTGGCTGTCTCAAACTTTCAGAACCTAACAAAAACTTTTCTGGATCTTTGCACCCCTTGAATGTACTCATAACAAAGTATCAAGTCCCACTTTGTGATCATCCAGAAACTTTCAAATGCATAGTTTAAATGACAATTCAAAATTGAATATTTCTCATATGGGAAGATCCCACTTTTTCAAAAACCACTCAAACAAGCTCAACTTTCAAAACCCAAGCATCTGCAGACTCACCAGCACCAATCTAGCAAACCCACCAAAAATCTTTTCAAAATTCAAAACTTGATTTCATGTGGCCATTTCATCAAACAGGTTGCAGACACAAATCAAACAAACATCAAACACTATAGTGTGCAGTAAAATTGGCCTAACTTGTTCCCTAGTTAGCTCACAACCAGCTCAGTAGATCATCTAGCAAGATTAACCGAGCACTAGCACCACTGTGAGCTTGCCATTGACATCAATGGTGAACAGCCGAGCACACCCTTGCCACCCCATAGTCGACAGCAAGCTAGGAGCAGCAGCAAGCCTAGCCAGCATGTCTGGGAGGCAGCCCACCGTCCACCGCCACTCACTGTCCCAGCCGCGAGCGTTGCCAAGCCCTGGACCACACGCACAGACCATGCCAAGCTCGCCAGCAACCATGCCGAGCGTGCGCCAGAGCACCACCCTCGACCGAAGCCCACAAACCGCGCGCCGCCCTTGCCGCGTGCATACACAACCCCCACCGACCCAGGAGACCACCAGACATCCCCGTTCGCCGCCCTATGACACACAGCCACCGCTCGTCGTTGAAGACGCCGCCTCTGCCGCGCCGAGCGTTGCGTGTTCTAGACCAGACCACACCGCCCCACGCCTCTAAACCATGTCGTTGAGCATCACCAGGAGACACCGCACCGTCCCCTACCCTCGCCCATGCCAATAGCCGCCTGTAACATTGCCCCCGACGAGCTCATCGTGCGCCCAACGGTCCCCTCGCTCGACTATAAATAGAGGCCACCCCCGCTCGATTTCTTCACACCATCTCACTCCCCTCTCCTCACTGATCGTGCCACACCATTCTCAGAGCAAGGAGAGCACCACCCCGTCGTATTTTCGCCGGAGCCCCCCGCCTCTGGAGAAGAAGGGGGCTAGCGATTGGAGCCGCCCCAGGAGAAGCCACCGGTACCAGGAGATTCGCCGTCGTCGACTTTGTCGTTCGCCCGCCTCGCCGACCCTCGCCAGCACCCCGGTGAGCCCCCAGCAACCCTCACTGGCCGCGCTAGGTTTCGTTCTCGCCGTCGTTGTCTCGCATCGATGATGACTCCCAGCCGTTGGATTAGAATCAGATCGAACAACCCACGTTGCCCTATACCGCTTCGCCCCTCCCCGCGTCACTGACGAGTGGGGACACCCACTTAAGCAGCCCGCGGGAGCACTGCGCTTAGCAGGCCGGCCCGTTAACTTTTCCCGCGCAACCCAGTTATTCAAATTAAACCTTTTTCTTTTTAATCCAAACACACTTGTGTACCCATTTTCAAAAATCAACCCAGGTCGATTCAGTGCACCATTTGGAATGAAACCAATTTTGTTGGAAAGGTCTGTGAATGCTGAATCCAAGCCCATTGGATTCAAGTCATTTGGATCTGTAGATCATCCTTAGTAAAAATAACAAGGCAGAAGCTTTTCTGCATTCAAACATTTTTCAAATTTAAACCATAATAGCTTTTGAGTTGATTTCAACTCTCAAAAATCACATTTAACCATACCTTTCAGAGTATATAAAAATATATAGGTTTACTTGCAGAAATAATGTTCAAGTAATAAAAGATTGCCCCATAGGCATTTCTAGACACTTTATTTAATTAAAATAAAAGGGTAAAACCTTATTAAATTGTGACACCACTTTAAATCACATTCCCTTGGACTACAATATGTGGTGATGACATGTGTCAACATGATCCCATGTTTGGTTTGGAGAATATTAAATCTTAAGTAGTTTTTCAATGAGTAGAAATTACTTTTCTAAAAACAAAAAAAGAATTAAACCAAGCCTTAACCTTGTAATGTTAGAGATGATGCTATATCATCTATAGGACCCTTGTGTGTGATGATTGCAAGTAGTTAAGAATTGCTTGGTGATTGTGTACATCGTATTTATTCATAGACGCTAGTACCGACAAAGGATACGAGGAGGAAGGAGGATACTACGAAGAAGAAGCCGAGGAGAACTTCAACCACTGCTCTGCACAAGGAAAGCCTAAAACTACTAGTTGAATGTGCAAGAAAATACTTGCTTGTTACCATGCCTACTATATGCCTTAAGCATATGTGATCATACCCACTTGATAAACCAATCCTAGTTTTATTTGCAAGCTTCTTACTTTATTTTTTTTCTTTATCAAAGCTTACTTAGAGTTTACTTCAGAGTTTGGTAGATACTAGAAAGTTGAGAAGGTTGCTTAAAGAGCATAAAATTTGGCCTAAGTTAGAAACCTTGATATCATCCTAAGATATAAGGTTGTACTTAGTTGAAACTCCACTAGTTTACCACCCCTCTTTAGTACTACCCCCACTAGTAGATGCTAGTGCTAAGCATAAAACTGGATCAACTTTAGATGGGAATAATTGTTGGAAAAATGGTTATGAAAACCTTAGAATGATGGATAATTCTATTGAAATGTTTTGGATATGTGTTCCCGAACACCCGATGATTTTTGGTGATGAAAAAGTTGAGGCATCAGCCTTAGCCCTTTATAAAACTGATGGTTGTCTGGATGCGATACCATTCCAATTTTATCATACAACCACAATACCTGAATATTGGGTAGGGCTTGACTGGAAACTTATGTACCTTAGTATTAGCTCCGTGGAAACTTATGTACCTTAGTATTAGCTCCCTCACGACCAAGGTCTGAGCTGAGGCTACCTTGTCAAGATTGTCCACCTGTGCAGTACCCAAGATGACAGTTGGTCATGGTTGGGAGGCCAAACTCACAGGAGAGGTGCTTATACTAGGGCATGTAATTGAAAGGTTAGGATTGATTATCCGCATACTGAGTATGGTGAATTCAGGATTTGTTCCTGACGGATGTATCGAATGTTGTGGTGAAAGTGTACAATCTCTGCAGAGTGTCAAACTATTCGAATAGCCGCGTCCGCGGTTATGGACAGTTGGAGTGGCCATACTGTTCCCCCGTCAGACTTTTCAAAATGACTTGTGAAATGAGTTGATACTTTGACTTGACCACAACAGAGTTGTGACCTGAAATGCAAGATCCCACTTAGGAGTTATAAAATTGTGACTAGCTTTGAAACTTAGTAGAGATAAATCTGGCTTTTGCAAAACAACCTTAGAGCCTAGTGTCCTATTATCCAAAAACCACTTTTACCTGTTAGTATTAGTTTGCGAGTACGTAAAGAGTACTCATGGCTTTGTCCCTGGCTATTCCCATGGCCAGACTATGAAGAGGAGTACCTGGAAGATGGACCCCAGGAAGGTTACGACAACTAGGATCATCTCCCATCGTCAGCATTGCCTGTGACCCCGAAGATGGAGCTTCGCCTACGCTACCGTTATTATTATTACGTATTCTGCTGCTTGAAGTTGTATTAAGAACTGGATCATGAGATCCCTATTCGTGTAAGACCTTATATATGGTTTGTAATGGATGATGTACCATGGTATCCAATTCTGTTATGTCTCGCAAAAATGGTAATACTGGGATTGTGATGTATGGCATAACAGGCATCTGGTATTAAAAATCCGGGTGTTGACAAGGAGCAGGCGCCGGACCGAGCAAAGACCCGATGACAGGAGGACAGGTGACGACGAAGCAAGCAGCTCCAAAGCCCACCGAGTTAGATCCACCAGCGACCAGGGCGGCCAAGGTGCAGGAGGTGACTCCAAAGGCAGCAAGGGTAAGATGGCCACCTCTAGAGAGGCCAGAGAACATCCTTCAGGCAACTATAGATAACCTAACTACGCCTGTAGCATCGGTACTTGACCCGGCAAACGCACATGCGTAGTTAGAAGAAACTAGACAGAAAGTGTTAGTAGAAGCAAAAAAGTGTCAGCCTTGCGGGAATCCTTAAACAGGACCTTGCGTGAGTACGCAAGGGCAAACAAACTAGATACGGCTCCCGACCGAGTAGACGAGCTAAGATTAAGGGGGAAGAACCTCATGAATGATATCAACAAAGAGCACGAAGCTCGACCCGATGATTTGGTTGACCCAGGCTTGCCGAGGTATAGTACCCGGCAAAGAACCTCAGGGCGGCAAATGCAGCAGCCCTAGAGTTGGAGGGATTAAGCGGGGAAGTCCAGCAAAAATAGCAAGAGAGAGTAAATGAGTTGGTACGCATTGCGAACCAGCAGAATGAGGAAATTCTTAGGGGTGACCCGGCAAGGCCAGGAGCTTCCCGCATGGTTCATTCGGCAGGAGCTGCCCCCACATTATCTGTGGCAGCGGCATCCTCGCCCGGAAACAATGCGCGAAGAGACAGAGTAGTGACCTCCGGAAAAAGAAACAAGCATATTGTCCCATATGATCCGACGGTGGCTGGGAAGGTCAATGAAAATAGAGGTGTCGTGGGAATGGTCACGGCAGATGTTGCAGTCGGCAGCGAGTAGTAGAACGAGGAGCAAGGCGGCCAGCCATCCGCGGTGCGAGATGAGGGTGGAGACACAAGGTTTTACCCAGGTTCGGCCCCCCGGAGGGTAAAGACCTACTCCTGCTAGATTGTATTATGATGGTGGTACAATGGGCGAGCTCGGCGGCTAGGCGGTGAGTCGCTTGGATGTATGATGGAACGTATCTCTACACGCCCTGTAGGGAGGTTTATATAGGCTCACCTCCCCTAGGGTTTACATATCTCAACCGAATCAGTTAAGGCTTCAGTACCTGTTTAACCTAATCCGACTGGGCCTATCTACTCGCCTGGGTGTTCAGCTTCCAATCGCTTGGATCCACACTGGGCCTTGATCCAGTCGCCGTCTTGCAGGCCCACTCGCCAGTTCCTGGGCCAGTCGGAAACGTCCTGCTGGGTATAGCCTGGTAGGCATATCCCCATCAGTAGTCCCCGAGGCCGTCGTTGATTGGGCGCAGGTGGTTTTTTGCTGGCATTCGGAGTATACGGCTTCAAAGCAGACATCCAGTCGAATCGTCGGCGGGTTCCTGATTAAAGGAGAAAACTAGTCATTCTTATCGCAGCTTTGGCGAGTCGAGTCGGCGAAATATTCAGTCACTGTCGTAGTGATCGGGTCGGCGAGCCGAGTGGCTGAAGTTGGACCGGTAAACGCGGTCAAACTAGCCGTTGGGGTAATCCAACGGTAACTTTTGGCGTAATCACCGCGTAGTAACGGCTCCCTAATTTGGCGGGTAACAACCGCTATATAAGTGGAATGGTAGGCGATCGGAGAGCCATCTCTTCCTCATTTCCTCCGATTGCGCGCCCCTTTGTTTTCCTCCGAATCGCGATCCATTCGAACCGAAATCCTCCGACCCCCACGAATCCTTCTGCCAATGGCCCCCTCCACCGATCCTTGGGGCAGATCCAAGTGTACGAGAGTGCAACTGGCGTCCTTCGAGGAGGCCGGGATCCTGCGCGCTAGCAGGTGGCGCATCCCTGCGGCCGGAGAGGTGACCCCGAACCCGCGCGAGGGTGAGTTCATCTGCTTCACCAGCCACCTAGAGCGGGGGCTGGGATTCCCAACATCTCTGCTCTTCCGGCGCTTCTGCGCTTTCTACGGGATCCAACCGTCGGACCTGGGCCCGCACAGCATCGAGCAGCTCGCCATTTTCGTGGCGTTCTGCGAGTGCTATCTGGGCTGCAGGCCCTACTTCCCCCTGTGGCAAGATCTATTCCATGGGAGGATCAGTCGCGAGGAAGCGGGCAACCCAATGCTCGCCGCGGGCGGCCTGACGTTTCAGCTGAAATCGAAGGCTTCCTTCTTCGACCTGATGCTACCCGCCAAGGCGGCGAGCCAATGGAAAAATTCTTGGTTCTATGTCACCGAGGCGACTCCAGACGGCGAGGTGGCGATCCCAAGATACTCCGCCGACCGGCCTGAGCCACGCCGACTTCAAGTCGGCAAGCTTCCAACAGACCAGCGGATGGTCGTAGATGAAATGCTTCAGACCATCTGCGGCCTGAAGAAGAGAGGCCTCCAGTCCATCAATTTGTACAATTGCTGGCTCGGGCGGCGACTTGTCCCCCTGGCCCGCCACGACCACTACATGTACGAGTACGCGGGCCGGGAGGACTCGACGAAGTCCTGCTTTGCCGAGTGGCAGCTCGAGGATTACCTCCTGGCGCTGAAGAAGATCACCCAGGCGACGTACCTCAACGCGAAGGCCGGGGTCGCCCCCTACACCGCAAAGCATCCAGCCCCAACGGTGAGTCGTCTTTCTATCATTCGCAGTCACAGTTAAGTGCTGTCGTGGTTAAACTAACATTGTCTTGTGCTTATTGCAGCTGTTTCAAGTGGTGGAAGGATGGCTTCCGCCGGCGGACGAGGAGAACTCGAGCTCATCCGTCCAGGAGGTGAGCGACTCGCCTCCTGCAAGGGGTGGCGTCGAGAGCAACGGGAGTGGCGACGATGTCGAGTCCGAGGAAGAGGTTGCCCCGCTGGTCCGAAAAACTCGAGGACAGCGGCAGCGTGAGCTCGAGGCGAGCAAGAGCCTCGAGCGTCATGATGATGACGACGAACTCCCCGCGCATACCTCGCATCGCGAGGCTACTCCGTCGAAGATGAAGAAGAAGAAGGAAAAGAAGGAGAAGACGGAGAAGGAGGTGAAGGCCCCTCCAAAGAAGAAGGCGAAGCCAGCAAAACAGGCGTCTCCGCCTCATTTGCCAAGCAGCTCCGACGCCACCAGCCTGGCCAGGGGTGAAGCCCCACAGATGGCGACGGCGCCAGATATCACCGCCATCCTAAATGAGGTGCCTCTGGCCTCGATGCCTCCGCCGTTCGCCCCAGTCTCTGGGTCGGGGGCCGCTCCGGTCGCGGTAGCTTCGCCGCCCAAGGATGCTCCTGCCGAAAACGTTTCGGAAGCTCCGGCCGCAGCCTCGACAACAAAGAAACCATCCGTGTCTTGGGCACACGATGTCCTGGAGATGGGGCTCAGTCGCCGACTGGGCCCCGAACTGGAGAAGCCAGCCGGCATCCGCACGGGGCTACGCTTCATTCCAGTCGCCAAGTGAGTTTTGCTCACGCGATCGATTTGTAGGACCGGAGCTAAGAAGATAGGCCATCCGACCGTGGCCAAGGTGCCACCCATCGTCGGCGAGGAGGATCCCTCCCGGAAGAGGAAGGCGGACGAGGTCGTCGTCCCCGCGGACAGCGCCAAGAAGGCCAAGGGCGACGATGTCGTTACGGTGTCTGACGACACGGCGATCGCGCCGAGTGAAACCGTAGCGGAGGCGGCCTTGCCGACCAAGGAGGGTGCTCCTTCGCCTGGGGTGGCCGAGCCGGCCTCCTTTGGTGCCGGAGCCTCCATCGCGACGTTCTCGCGCTTCATGGCCAAAGCGGCTACAGCGAGTGGTACCTCACCCTCGAGCCGCGCGCCTGGGGTCGCCGGTACGGAGGTCGAGCAGCGTCGTGGGCACACGCCAGCCCTTCTCGCGTCCGTGGACGCGATACAACTTCATGGCATGCTTGGTGCAACCATCCAGGTATGTCTAGTCCCCGAGGATCAGGCCGGTGTACTGCAGCGGTCTGATTCTTTTAGCGTCTTGTTTTATCTTTCGCGTCCAGTCCCCGAGTGCGCACTCGCTGAATTTCAGCGGGTGGGCACTTTAGGGTTTTTTGATTGCCAGTCCCCGAGTGCGCACTCGCTGAATTTCAGCGGGTGAGCACTTTAGGGTTTTTTGATTGCCAGTCCCCGAGTGCGCCAGCGGGTGAGCACTTTAGGGTTTTTTGATTGCAGTCCCCGAGTGCGCACTCGCTGAATTTCAGCGGGTAGGCACTTAGGATCTCGCTGTTGTTAATTCTTCTGTGTACGTGTGCAGGGCTTGCAGCATGAGTCGGCTGACCGGCTTGACGCGAAGCGTCGCGCGGAAAAGGAGCTGGCCAGCGTCCGAGAGGCGAACAAGGAGCTCCAGGCGATCGCTGCGAAGGCAGAAGAGGCCCGCCAGGGACTTGTCCCAGCTAGTGAGTTGGAGACATCTCGTTCGGCGTTGGGCTTAGCTGAAAAGCGTATCGCCGACCTCGAACGCGAACTGAAGGAGGAGAAAGAGGAAGCGAGTTCGGCGGATGGGCGAGCCAAGGCCGCTGTTACGGCCGCCGCAGAGGAACGTAAAGTTTCTGACGCCCTTGTTGCTGGGCTTCAGGACGACTATACTTCTCTCCAAAGCTTCATCACGGATCTCTCCCGCCCCTTGATTGGTAAGTGTGCCTGCTCCTGCCTGTTGCATATGCGTTGTATATTGTTTGATGTACTCACTATCATCTTCTATCCACGGGTCGGATCCTTGATAGCACGGAAGAGGCGAGCTCATTCGACGCATGGCAGTTTGTAGCCACACTGGTCGATTCGGCGACATTGTCGGCGACGCGCATACATGCATACCTTCAGGAGATGTCGCGCACAGAAGTAATTCCCAGCGACCTCGTCGAGGTGTGGAAGTACTTGGAGAAGGCACCGTCGGTCGTTGAGTTCATGATGCGATCGGCGTTCCGGCGCGGAGCAGCGACGGCGCTTAGCCTTGGGCTTGCTCACTTCCCGGAGGACTTTGATCTGGACGACGTGACGAGTGGCTACCCATCGTCGACTGGCGCGGTGGAGATCTCCGAGGTGCTCAAGCTGACGGACCGTGCCGCGGCGTACTCCGAGCGCGTCTGGGCGATGGGCGACCTCCTTCCTTACCAGGAGACGGTCGTCGCACCCAACGACCCCGAGCCGCAGCACCGGGACTTCAAGGTCGAGCAGCCCTTTCGCGCGGTGATGGCGGGTGAGATGACGACGTATCCGTCGAACCCGTACACTCCCTTCATCCGCAATCGCAAGGTTGCTGGCGAGTCGTCGTCGAAGCCTGCAGAGTGAACTAGTATGCCCTGGGGCGTTAGTAACAGTTCTGCCGTTGGGCATACTATGTATTTTGAGACAATTTGCGACATGCTGTTAATGAGATATTGTGTTTTGTGCAATTTGTTGTGTGTTTTTATTTTGATTGAGGGTTGAGCGAGTCCCCGAGCGCGTCCGCCCTTTTTATGGGGTTTACCTTGCTTGTTATGTGTTTGCGGTTTTGGATGTTTCCCCTTGCGCGAACGAGGTCGACTCACCCGAGCTCGGAGAGCCAGTCGCACGGCGACTCCCATGAGTGCTCTGTACTTCGCCGTTTTCCCTTGCGCGAACGAGGTCGGGTGGCCGAGTCCCCGAGCGTGGTACTTGGTTGTTCTAGGTGCGACTCGAGGGTGGGTGAGGACTTGGCGCGTTGGTTTGAGCGCATCACTCCTGCCTGGCCCGTTGGGTCAGTCGCATGGCGAGTCCTGGGCATGCTCTCATACTTGGCGTTTTCCCTTGCCGCTCGCGCTGAACTGGTCATCAGTCCCCGAGCGTGGTACTTGGCCGTTCGAGTCGCTATGTCGAGGATGTGGAGGATTATGGTCGCTGTAAGAAGCGACAGCAGTTGTCTTGGCTCGTAGAGCCAGTCGAGCTGGGCGACTCCAATGGGGCTCCGGGTAGGCGTTTTTCATGGACGTTACAAGACCTGGGGTATCCCAGTGCCCTTGCAGCGCACTACTTGGCCGTGCCGATCGCGGTACTAGAGGTTGACTGCGGTTAGCTTGACGCTGTTATTACGAGTGCGAGTGGCACAAGACACGGAGAGTAGGCGCGATTTGCGGTAACCAACATTTTTATTTCATAGCGACTGGAGGATACATATGTGGGGTTCTAGGAATAGAACTTCCGTAGGAGGTTTACATTCCATGGCCGCTTGACGTCGAGTTTGCCGTCCCCGCGGACGTCGATGAGGTAGTAGGCGTCGTTGCCGAGTACTCGCCCTATGGCGAATGGTCCCTCCCATGGGGGGGATAGCTTGTGCATGCCCTTCTTATCCTGGATGAGGCGCAGCACCAGGTCGCCTTCTTGGAAGGTGCGAGTTTTCACCCGCCGGCTGTGGTAGCGGCGGAGTCCTTGCTGGTAGATGGCGGTGCGTGAGCGAGCTTGTCGCGTGCTTCGTCGAGTTGGTCGACTCCGTCCTGTCGTGCGAGTTCGTTCGCAACCTCCGTGTAGTGGACGACCCTTGGCGAGTCGTGCTTGAGGTCAGTGGGCATGACTGCCTCGGCGCCGTACACCATGAAGAAGGGGGTGAACCCTGTCGACCTGTTGACTGAGGTGCGGATGCCCCAGATAACGGAGGGTAGCTCCTCGACCCAACACCCGGCAGTGCGCTCGAGTGGTACTTGGAGCCGCAGCTTCAGGCCATGGAGGATGCTCTGGTTGGCCCGTTCGGCTTGTCCGTTGGACTCCGGGTGGGCGACTAACGCCAGGTCGATCCGGATGTGGTGTTCCTCGCAAAACTCGGCCATGGCTCCTTTGGCAAAGTTGGTGCCGTTGTCCGTGATGATGTTGTTTGGGAACCCGTAGCGATATATGAGCTCGCGTAAGAACTTGGTGGCGGTCTTCCCGTCGCATTTCCGGACTGGCTTGGCCTCCACCCACTTTGTGAATTTGTCGACCGCGACCAGAAGGTGGGTGTAGCCGGAGGGGGCCTTTTTGAAGGGGCCTACCATATCCATACCCCACACGGCGAACGGCCAAGTGATGGGGATTGTCTTGAGTGCTGAGCTCGGCACGTGTGTCTGGTTGGCGTACTTCTGGCACCCGGTGCACCGTTGGACGATGTCGACGGCATCGGCATGTGCGGTGTGCCAGTCGAAGCCGTGCCGCATAGCCTTGGCGACCAGAGAGCGGGCGCCGGCGTGGTGGCCGCAGTCGTCGGAGTGGATGTCGTGGAGGATCTTGTGTCCCTCGGCGGGTTGGACGCAGCGTTGGAACACGCCAGTCACGCTGCGCTTGTGGAGCTCGCCGTCGATGATGGTGAAGGATTTGCATCGGCGTGCAATCATCCGGGCGTCTGTCTCGTCTGCCGGCAAGGTGCCAGCCTCCAGGTAGGCGATGTAGGGCCTGGTCCAGTCGTCTGGCTCGGCGACGAGTGCGACCAGGGCCGCCTCCGGCTGCAGCGGGACTCCGATGTCGATATCCCTTGGGGGTGAGACTGACGGCTTGGTGATCGTGTCGAGGAAGACCCCGGCGGGTGGTGCGAGTCGAGCCGACCCGATGCGAGAGAGTGCGTCAGCCTCCTCGTTCTTCCGCCTGTCGATCCAGTCGACGGAGTAGCCTGCGAAGTGTCCCCCCAGCTTGTCTACTGCTTGGCGGTATGCCTCCATTGTGGGTGAGACGGCGTCGCAAGTGCCGGCGACTTGCCCCGCGACGAGGTCGGAGTCTCCGTAGAAGCGTAGGCGGTGGACGTTCATCTCCTTGGCGGCTTGCATGCCGTGGAGTAGTGCCTCGTACTCGGCCATGTTGTTGGTGCAGGGGGTGAAGTCGAGGCAGAGGACGTAGCGGAGCTTGTCGCCCTTTGGTGAAGTCAGTACGATCCCTGCTCCTGCGCCGTCCGTGTTCTTGGAGCCGTCGAAGTGCAGGCTCTAGTAGTGGAGGTATGGCAGCTTTTCTAGCTGCTGGGCCTCTTCCCAGTCGGTGATGAAGTCCGCTAGAGCCTGCGATTTGATCGCTTTTCGTGGCTCGTACTTGATGTTATGGACGCCGATTTCAACGGCCCACTTAGCGACTCGCCCAGTCGCCTCACGGTTGCGGATGATGTCCTGCAACGGTGCTGAGGAGACGACCGTGATCGGGTGCTCCTAGAAGTAGTGCGGCAGGCGCCGCTGTGCTCTGAAGACCGCGTATACCAGTTTCTGGTACTGCGGGTATCGCTGGCGCGACTCGGTGAGGACCTCGCTGATGTAGTACACTGGTCGCTGTACCGGGCGCTCCTTTCCTTCCTCCGGTCGCTCGACGACCATGACGGCGCTGACGACTCGCTCGAAAGCCGCGACGTAGACCAGCATGGGTTCTTTGTCGACGGGGGCGGCGAGTAATGGTGCTGCGAGTAGCACCTTCTTGAGGTCGCGGAGTGCGTCGTCCGCCTCCTTGTCCCACTGGAAGGTGGGGTTCTTGCGCATCAGACGGTATAGGGGCATCGCCTTTTCGCCCATGCGGGGGATGAAGCGACTGAGAGCCACTACTCGCCCGGCAAGCTTCTGGACGTCGCGCAGGCACTTGGGTTTGCCGAGTCGAGCGATCGTGTCGATCTTTGTGGGGTTCGCCTCGATACCGCGCTTGGAGACGACGTACCCCAGTAGTTGCCCTGCTGGTACACCGAAGGTGCATTTGCCTGGGTTGAGTTTTATCTTGTATTTCCGCAGGTTGGATAATGTTTCCGCCAGGTCGACGAGTAGATCGCCCTGGCGAGCCGATTTCACGACCACGTCGTCGATGTAGACGTGGATGTTGCGGCCAATTTGGCTCGCGAGGCACTCCTGCATGCACCGCTGGTAGGTCGCCCCGGCGTTCTTGAGGCCGAAGGTCATGGCGGTGTAGCAGAAGGCTCCGAATGGCGTGATGAACGCCGTCTTCTCCTCGTCCTCAACAGCCATTTTGATCTGGTTGTACCCAGAGTAGGCGTCGAGGAAACACAGCGACTCTGAGCCCGCGGTGGAGTCAATTATTTGGTCGATCCTTCGGGCAGGCGCTGTTCAAGTTTGTGTAGTCGATACACATCCTCCAGGTCCCGTTCTTCTTCTCGACCAGGACTGGGTTTGCCAGCCACTTGGAGTACTTGATTGGCTGGATGAAGCCTGCAGCGAGTAGACGCTACACCTCCTCGGCGATAGCTCGGCGGCGCTCCTCATTGAAGGGCCGCATCGACTGCTTGACGGGTCACACTTTGGGGTCGACGTTTAGTTTGTGCTCAGCAAGCTCCCTAGGGACACCAGGCATGTCAGAGGGCTTCCATGCGAAGATGTCCCTGTTCTCACGGAGGAACTCGATGAGCGCGCCTTCCTAGGCTGGGCTCATCCCCGTTCCGATCGTCACCATATGGCTGGAGTCGCCTGGGACTAGCTCAACGGTGCGGGTGTGCGTTGTTGCCTCGAAGGCTGAGGTGTTTGCGCCCTCCGAATTAGGCTTCTTGAGTATGGTGGGGTCATCATTGTTTACCCCGCTCGCGTACTTGGCGAGCTCGTCGGCGTGGTTGGCCTCTGCCGCGATGATGACGTCGGCGTGTTCGGCTCCTTTGGCCTCGCACTCGGCGGCCATGTCGGGGTCGCCGTTGATGGTGATGACGCCGCACGGCCCAGGGAGCTTCATCGCGTTGTACGCGTAGTGGGGCGCTGCCATGAACTTGGCGAACGCCTGGCGCCCCAGGACGCAGTGGTAGGGGCTGTCGAAGGGTACCAGCTCGAAGACGATCCGCTCGGTGCGGAAGTTTGCTGGCGTGCCGAAGGTGACTGGCAGCGTGACCTTGCCGATCGGGTACGCCTTCCGACCAGGGACGATGCCGTGGAACGTGGTGTGGGTCGTCTCGATCATCGACTGAGGGAGCCGCAGCCGCCTGATGGTGTCCAGGTACAGGATGTTGATGGAGCTGCCACCGTCCATCAATGTCTTGGGGAGCCAGTAGTCGCCCACCTTTGGCTTGACCACCAGGGCGACTTGTCCTGGGTACTCAATGCGCGGCGAGTGGTCCTGGCGGTTCCAGGTGATGGGCTGCTCCGACCAGTTGAGGAACTGGGGAACGTCCACCTGGGACACCGTGTTGACGGCGACGGCGCGGGTGATGACCTTCTTCTCGCGCTTCGTGTTGAAGCCTGTGAAGGTATGGAGCGAGCCAGCCACGTTGCCGAATTTTCTGTCGTTTGGTGGGTTGTTGTCGGGGTCCTCCCTTGCTCGCCGTGCCTTCTCGATCTCCCTGAGGGTGTGGCAGTCGGCGGTCGTGTGCGTTGCAGGTTTCCCTTCCCTGCTGTGAAACGCACAAGGTTGGTTAAGGAGGGCCGCAGGGTCGAACCTTGGCTTGGCCTTGTAGTTGCCGCCGTCGCGGCGTTGTCCTCCGTCGCGGCGGAAGCTCTTGGGCTCGCGTTGCGCGTGCCCGGCGTTGGCGATGAATTCGACTCGCCCGTCACTGCGGCGCTTGCGAGTGAGGCGAGTGTTGCTTTAGCGTAGGTCGGACCGCCGTCCGTTGTCGTTGCCGCTCGTGCAGCGTTGGCCTCCCGACTCGTCGTCGGTTTCCTAGTTTGGGTCTTCCTCCGCGTACCGTTTGGCGATCTCGAGGAGGTCCGGTATGTTATCGAGTGTGCGAGAATGTCGCTTGAGCTTGGTGACCAGGGGCTCGTAGCAGCACGAGGTCTTGAAGCAATGGATCGCGGTGTCCGGGTGGATGCCGACCGCGTTGTACCATAGTTCCTGCCACCGCTGGACCCAGTTGCAGGTCGACTCGCGGGGTCCCTGGACGCATCGCTCCAGGTCCTCGATGGTGGTGGCGCGGGTGTAGGAGCACTCGAAGTGCCTGACGAAGGCATCGCGCATCTCCTCCTAGGAGTCGATGCTGTCCTGGGGGAGGGTGTTGATCCACTGCCTGCACGTCCCCTCCATCATCAGGGGAAGGTAACGGGCGGCTAGCAGGTCGGTGTGGCTGGCGATCCCCATCACCATGAGGTATGTATCGAGCCACACGGAGGGGTCGTACGAAGGGTCGTACTTTTCTATCTCCTTCGGCGCATTGAAGTTCGCCGGGTACTTCTCACCTCGGATCATCGGTCCGAAGCACCTGGGACCGAGTCGACTTAGCGACCCCATCGGCTCGCTGTCGCGGCGATTGGCTAGGGTGTGTCGCAGGTCGTCGGGCTGGCGTGCGCGCCAGCTTTGGTTGTTGATGATGTGGGTGCGGGTGTCGACGGGTTGACCGTTGGCGGCGACGAAGTTGGTCACTGGCCTAGGGTCGTTGGTGGAGAGTGCCGCGTTCGCGGGTCGGTGTTGGAGCTGCAGTGGCTCTGGTGGCGAGCAGTTGAGGGTGTTTGCCACCAGTGGGCGGCCGCTTGAGGCCGCTCTGCTTCCCGAAGAACGCGAGTATACTCGACCCTGTGAGTCGGCGCCTGCGTTTTGTTGCTCGACGACCTTCGCGAGCAGGGCCCTGACATACTGGATCTGTAGGGCGCCGTCGCTGGTGGCCGTGATGTTGTCAGCCGCTACTCGGCCCGCCACGAGGTTGTCCATCGGGGTGGAGAACAGTGGGAGGCCGTTCGCGTCTCGCTCCCGTGAGGAGACTACTATCCGCGGCTGATCCCTGGGGGGTGTGCGGTTGGGTGGAGGTGGGGCGCCCATCGCCGTCGACCCTGGAGGGGGCCGGTCGCTTCCTCCTGGTGGCGCGTTCTCGCAGATCGCGCGCTCGGCCGCGCGGGCCGGGTCGTTTTTGTCGTCGAAGTTCAGGGCGCGCCCCTGAACGATAGGGTTCAGGCCCGTCCTGATTCACTGCGCGTGGTAATGCGACAGCTCCTGCGCTGTCACCTGCTCGAGGCGAAACTTTTCGCGCTTGGCCTGCTCCTTGCGGACTGCCTCCGCCAGCTTCAGGCGGAGTTCCTCGACCTCCGTTGCCGTGGCGTTGGGAGGGATCGGGGTGGAGAACGGGTCCTCCGGCGGATCGGTGCCAGTCTCCATATAGGTTGCGGCGTGACGACCGGTCCCGTCGCAGAGATTGGCGGAGTTTTCCGACCCGGAGTCGAAGTCGAAGATCCCAAGGATGGAGGGATCCTCGAAGTCTCCCATGTTGGAGACCTGGGTGATGGAGCCCGCGGGTGAAGCCGCGGTGATGGATCCGGCGAGTGATGCCGGGGTCGCCGAGTCGGCGTTGTCGTTGAGGGCCGCGTCTTCCGCGGCCACGGAGTTTTCGGCCACGTCACTGTGGGCCGAGTTGTACTCGGAGGCGAGGCGATGGATGGTGCGGACCTGGCTCTCAGAGAGCCGATCGCGTGGCGGCGACTCGCGGATGCGAGCCGAGTCCTCCGAGATGATGATGTCGGTGAGGCCGACGAAGAGGCTGATCGTGCCTACTGGCAGGATCATGCTGTGCGTGACGGGTCGCGCCGCCGGGACGTAGCTGCTTGGCAAGATCTGGAGCATCTCGCCAATCGCTATCATGCGGCCGGTGGCGACCGACTCGTTGATGGGTAGATTGGATCTCGCCGCAGAACACCGGCCGGACCGGCCAGGCCCCACGGTGGGCGCCACTGTCGTGGGAATGGTCACGGCAGATGCTGCAATCGGCAGCGAGTAGTAGAACGAGGGGCAAGGGCGGCCATCCATCTGCGGTGCGAGATGAGGGCGGAGACACATGGTTTTACCCAGGTTCGGCCCCCCGGAGGGTAAAGACCTACTCCTGCTAGATTGTATTATGATGGTGGTACAATGGGCGAGCTCGACGGCTAGGCGGCGAGTCGCTTGGGTGTATGATGGAACGTATCTCTACACGCCCTGTAGGGAGGTTTATATAGGCTCACCTCCCCTAGGGTTTACATATCTCAACCGAATCAGTTAAGGCTTCGGTACCTGTTTAACCTAATCCGACTGGGCCTATCTACTCGCCTGGGCCTTCAGCTTCCAGTCGCTTGGATCCACACCGGGCCTTGATCCAGTCGCCGTCTTGCAGGCCCACTCGCCAGTTCCTGGGCCAGTCGGAAACGTCCTGCTGGGTATACCCCGGTAGGCATATCCCCATCAAGAGGCAATGGGAGTCGAGGTAACAGCGGTGATAGAAACCTCGGCCGTGCAAACGGAGAGCACGGAAACCTCGGAAGAGGAAACCATGAGAATAATAACCCGGCGGAAGGGAGGAGGTACCCTCTGCAGGATCCCCAACCGAGGTATGAACCTCGGCAAGAGCGAGAATCTAGGACGGCTCAACATAATCAGGCAAATGACAGATACAATGATGGTTACTCGGAAGTAGAGTATGCAGGAAATGGTGGGCAAAACCACTATGGAGTACAGGAGAGAGTTATTTACAGGAACTTGCCATCAACTAATGCAAGATTAAAGCTGGACAGGCTGTATCAGTCCGAGTTGTTGGAAGAACAGGGTCCACCTGGCCCGACATGTTTTGGACCTCGGATCATGGGCGAACCGCCCGTGCCGAACTTCCAATTAGCAAGAGGCACCAAAACATACAATGGAAGTACAAAGCCACAAGATTGGTTATCTGATTATGCCACGGTAGTAAAAATAGCTGGCGGAAATCTAAGATGGGCGGTGAGATATGTCCCGCAGATGTTGGAAGGACCAGCCAGAGTATGGTTGAATAATTTGCCAACAGGAAGTATCAACTGTTGGTTAGATTTTGAAGAGATGTTTGTCAGTAATTTCACCAGTGCATATAAAAGGCCAAACAGGACACAACAGCTCGGGATGTGCAAGCAGAGACCAAATGAGACAGGTAGAGAGTTCCTGACTTGGTGGTGTAACCTCAGAAACTCATGCGAAGGGGTCATCGAATCTCAAGCAATTGCTTGGTTCACTTAGGGCTGCAGGTATGCAAGCGTATTGTGGTAGAGGTTGCAGAGAGATATTCCATCCATATTGGCAGAAACCATCAGAATAGCAAATTCATATGCTTTGGGTGATCCGACTCAACCAGAGTTAATGTCGGCAGAGCATCACGAGCAGCAGGATCGTTATGCCAGAGACGGTGCCGGATCATCGTGGTGCAATGATTACCGAGGTAGAAGAAGGGATGAGAGGCCGGATTACAGATACACTTCCAATCAAGTGGCAGCGGTTGTGCAGGATCAGCCGAGTCATGGGAACAATCAGCGACAGAAGAATGGTCCTCAGCAGTGGACACCGAAGAATGAAGGGAAAAAGCAGTGGACGCCTGAGCAGAAGAAGCAAAGGCAGGAAAGGCCAAAGTACACATTTGAATCCATGCTGGATCAACCGTGTAAGTTCCACACACCTAACCCGGCTAAGCCAGCAAATCATACTACTCGCCAATGCGCTTGGATGAAAAGTGCAATGGGAAACCCGGCGGGCATACAAGCACCTCCGCATCAAGGAAATCAACAGCAGCAGCCATAGTTAACCGGGGGGAATGCACAGCAGCTAATGTTACCACCACCCCCTTCGAGGTATGGTAACCCGGACCGGAGGGATGCAGTGCACCAAGTGGTAAATCACAATCAAGACGGAAGGGGAAACCCCGGGAACAATGGACACAATGATTACTGGGAGCACCATCAATCGTACTGTGTGTTCACGATAGAACAGTAAGATAGACAAAGCGTACAGCACTGGCATATGGAGGTGAATGCAGTTATGCCGACAGTACCAAGATACCTTCCATGGTCCGATCAAGAGATAACCTGGAGCATAAAGGATCACCCGAAGATAATGCCGAATCTAGTGTCATATGCCTTGGTCCTAGATCTGACATTCGTCGGGCCTAGCATCAATGTGAAGTTCTCGAAAGTACTCATAGATAATGGAAGTAGTATAAACATCATGTACAAAGACACGATGCACAAACTTGGAATAACACAGAATATGCTGCAGCCAACATGGACCACTTTCCATGGGATTGTTCCGGGGCTCTCATGCGAGCCCATTGGAAAAGTCCGAGTAGATGTGCAATTCGGCACAAGGGAGAATTGTAGAGCCGATAATCTGGAGTTTGAGGTGGTGGACCTAGAGAGTTGTTATCATGCTTTACTCAGGCGGCCAGCATTGGCTAAATTTATGAGCAGTTGTCATATTACTTACTTGAAAATGAAGATGCTAGGACCTCAGGGAGTAATAACAGTAACTGGGGATTACATAAAATCAATGGAATGTGCTTCAGCCGGGTCAAACCTGGCCGAGTCATTGGTGATTGCAAGAAGAAAAAAAGAATTCAGGAAGTAGCAGCTCTGGCTCAGTCGACACAGCTTAATATGCCGGCATTAGCCAACCCACATGGAAGTGTATCTTTCCAGCCGACTAAGGAGACAAAAAAGATCCAGATTGATGATCAGTTTCCAGAGCGCACCATCACGATTGGTGCTGGCCTAGATGACAAATAGGAAAGCGAGCTCACCAACTTCCTCCATGAGAATCGGGATATCTTTGCATGGTCAACACAAGACCTGGAAGGTGTACCGAGGGAGTTGGCTGAGCACTCTTTGCATGTGAGGCCAGGAGCAAGGCCGGTGAAGCAACCTCTCCACCGCTTCGCTGAAGACAGGAGAAAGATAATAGGAGATGAGATAGCTCGGCTCCTTGCAGCCGGGTTTATTATGGAAGTGCTTCATCCAGATTGGCTATCAAATCCGGTACTAGTAGAAAAGAAAAAGGATGACCCAAATGTAGCCGTCGTATGGCGAATGTGCATCGATTACACGAACCTCAATAAGGCGTGTCCCAAAGATCCTTTTCCTTTAACTAGGATAGACCAAGTCATTGATTAGACCGTAGGCTGTGAGCTATTGTCATTTGTAGACGCATATTCTGGTTTCCACCAGATACCGTTAAACCCGGCTGATCAAATAAAGACTGCGTTTATCACCCCGTATGGGGCTTACTGCTATCGCACCATGCCATTCGGCCTACGTAACGCAGGAGCCACATACCAAAGATGCATGTTGAAATGTCTACGTGATCAAATTGGGAAAAATGTGAAAGTATATGTTGATGATGTGGTTATAAAAACCAAAGAGAGCAAAACGCTCCTAGAAGATATTCGGCAGACATTTACGAACCTGAGAAGGTTCCGAATGAAGCTTAACCCAGAGAAATGTACCTTTGGTGTGCCGACTGGAAAATTACTCAGTTTCCTCGTATCCAGCCGAGGTATAGAGGCAAACCCAACTAAGATCCGAGCAGTTGAAAGAATGGAACTGCCGACATGCCTGAATGATGTACAAAAATTTACAGGGTGTCTCGCCTCACTGAGTCGGTTCGTATGTCGGCTAGGGGAAAAAGCATTACCTCTATATCAACTGATGAAAAAATCCGACAGGTTCATCTGGACACCGCAGGCGGATAGCACTTTCCATGAGTTAAAAAAGATGCTGGTCACGGCACCAATTTTGGCCTCTCCTTTGTCAAAGGAGCCTATGCTACTCTATGTGGCAGCTACTAACAGAGTACTAAGTGTAGTAGTGGTTGTGGAACGATACGAAGAGGATAAGTCGGTACAAAGGCCGGTATATTACATAAGTGAGGTATTATCAACCTCAAAGAAAAACTACCCGCACTACCAGAAGATGGCTTATGGAGTATACATGTCGGCGAAGAAACTCAAACACTATTTTGAATAACACCCGATAAAAGTGATTTGTGAGGCACCCATAGGCGAAATATTGAGCAACAAAGATGTGAGTGGCCGAATAGAAAAATGGGCAATCGAGTTATCGTCTTATGCTCCGCAATTTGATAGGCGAGATGCAATCAAATCTCAGGCAGTAGCCGATTTCTTTGTGGACTGGGCCAAAGTACAGTATGAGCCCCCATTGCCAGATTCGAACTATTGGACGATGCATTTTGACGGGTCCAAGTTAAGAAATGGGCTAGGAGCAGGAATAGTACTAACTTCACCGAAAAAATATCAGCTGAAATACGTGCAGCAGATACACTTCGCTGCATCAAACAATGTGGCCAAGTATGAGGCACTTGTCCATGGCCTAAAAATGGCGAAAGAGATTGGCATACATCGGATTCTATGTTATGGGGATTCAGACCTCGTAGTACAGCAAGTGTCAGGGAATTGGGACGCACTAGATGCGAATATGGCCTTGTATAGATTTCATGTCTAGAAGATCAGTGGTTATTTTGATGGGTGTGAATTCCATCACATACCCCGGGCGGAAAATGATGCAGCAGATATACTGTCAAAACTCGGATCAACTAGGCAGTCAATTCCATCCGGCATAGCTCTGGAACACCTGAGAAAACCATCGATTACACCCTCGCCAGAATCCGAGTCAATTTGTGTCTTGGCAGAACAGATAGAAAGGAATGTCCCAATGGACATTGACAAAGAATATGACCCGAACTATTCGAGGAATAATTCGGCTGACCCAAGAGTGAATATAGAAAAGACCAAAGATGTTATGTCAACAGAGATTATGGAAATTGACAATGTAATTTTCCCGGAAAAATCACACCAACATGGGCGCAACCCATATTCTCATTCCTTAAAGAGGAAATCTTGCCGGATGATGAGGTCTTGGCTAGGCAGATTGTGAGAAGAGCAAAAGCCTACACAATCATTAATAATGAGCTTTATAAGAGAAGTGTGACAAACGTACTACAACGATGTGTTGACCCGGAAGAAGGGCAAGAAATTCTTTTGGATATACATCAGGGAGAATGTGGACATCATGCCTCGTCCAGATCCCTAGTGGCCAAAGCATTTAGGCATGGATTTTATTGGCCAACTGCGCTGAAGGAAGCAAAGGAATTGGTAGAAAGATGTAATGGTTGCCAGAGATACGCCAGCAAGATACATCTTCCTTCGTCCGAGCTGAAGACAATACCAATCACATGGCCCTTTTCTGTGTGGTGTTTGGATATGGTAGGTCCATTTAAGCCGCTCACGGCGGAATGACTCACATTCTGGTCATGGTGGACAAATTCACAAAATGGATAGAAGTGAAGCCAATAAGAAAGTGTGACATACTCACAGTGGTGAAATTCCTCAAAGATATTATCTTGAGATATGGATACCCACACAGTATCATCATGGATAATGGCACAAACTTCGCTAAAGGAGCATTTGCTAGATTCTGCCAAGGGAAACACATAAGACCCGATGTCGCCTCGGTGGCTCACCCAGCATCGAATGGGCAAGTAAAAAAGATCAAATCGACTAGTATTGTCAGGGATAAAACCTCGGCTAATTGAACCACTGCAAAGGTCGGCAGGATGCTGGATTGAGGATCTTCCAGCAGTGCTGTGGAGCCTCAGGACCACCCCAAACAGATTGACGGGATATACCCCGTTCTTTCTTGTATACGGGGCAGAAGCTATACTTCTAGCTGACATAATGCATGACTCGCCAAGAGTGGCCCGGTACACAAGTGCCGAAGTGAACGAAATATCACGGCAAGACAATGTGGACTTGCTAGAGGAAGCAAGGGAATTGGCGTTGTCAAGATCAGCTACTTATCAGCAAGAGCTCAGACGATATCATAACAAGAAGGTCAGTCCAAGAATTTTTAAAGAAGGAGATCTAGTTCTTCGGCTAGTGCAACGCACAACCAGCATGCATAAGCTCTCACCCCCATGGGAAGGACCATTTATCGTGAGTAAAGCATTACACAACGATGTGTATTACCCGATCGACACTCAGACACCAGAAAAGAACAAGGCAAACAAGTCCGGAGATGAGTCAAAGAGACCATGGAATGTAGCCTTACTTCATCCGTTGTACACTTAGAAGCCCTGTATTGCATCTTGTCACCTGATGCGCCAAATCAATGTATCAAACGCGTATCAAAAGTGACTCAAAGACTAGAGCATGTATTCCTTATTTTTAACTATGTATCAAACTTCGGCAACCCAAGCAGTGACTCGGGGACTGCCTCATGTTATTAGTCATTTTTAACTATGTATGAAATTTCGCTAGCTCGAGCAATGACTCGGAAACTCCTCCCAATTGGTTGTCATTCTGTAACTATGCATGAAGCTTCGGCGACCCGAGCAGTAACTCAGGGACTGCCTTATATTATTTGTTCTTTTTCACGCATGTATGAAACTTCGGCAACCCGAGCAATAACTCGGGGACTCCCTCATATTGTCTGTTAATTTTGTGCCGTATGAACGAAAGTTCGATGACTCAAACAGTAACTCGGGGACTACCCCGTATTGTTTATCCATTTGGGAATAAATGGAACCTCGAGGGCTCAAACAATGACCTGGGAACTGCCCCGACTAATCTGTTATCAATCACAGATGCAATATAAACTTGCCTCGGCAACCGAAGAAATAACACAGAGGAAATAGCCAACAATCTGTACTATCATAGTCAGGCGAATGACAACATTAGCAAGTCGAGGATATAACGAGGAAAGTACCTTATCTATATTGTTTTACCAACGGTTACCTCGGAAAAGGCACTAAGTCCATCAGTTTAGAATATCTATAGGTTTAAAACTCATAGTCCCTCAAGGAGAGAATGCAAAAGCGACGGTTTTACGAGCAAGAATAAATAAGAAACACAAGAAGGATGCCAAACGAAAGTCAGTCATCTGAAAAATATGACCCGGATTTACGAAGTTAGAGTTGGGCAAAGCAAAGATACGATTCACATAAACTTAGTTAGATAGAGTAGCAACAATTGCTAAGGCATCAGAGGCCAAAGGATAAACGATTCACATTGTACCAAAAGGCGGATAACTGTTTCCAAGACAGCATACACCCGACATACCGGGGACTTAAATAAGTAGGATTCGTTGAACCTAAATGTCGATAGAGGCCAAATCACCTGTGGGAGGGACAACACGAGCACCAGGAGTTTCAGACATGGGTGTCTCGGACGCAGTCGGGACGACCTCGTTTTCCTTCAAAGGTGCATCCTTAAGAACTGGGTGCTCCGAGGTTGTTTGGGCCTCTACAGAAGTTACCTCGGCATCAACGGAGGCCGTAGCAACGCCTGGGGAAAGCTCCGGCTGCTGGGAGACATCACCCTGAGCTCGAGAAGCTTCAGTTCCTTTGGAGGACGACCGAGCATCCCCATCCCCATCTGAGCTGTCATTGGAGTCATCAGCATTATCAGAGCCATCCTCTGACTCATCTTGCTCAGCCGAATCACCACCAGATTCGTCCTCAGCCTCGGCATCATCAGACGGGTTAGGAAGAAAACTCAGCCCCTCGATCCAGTGATGCACGTCAGCATACTTGATAAGCTGTAAGGCACGGGCTTGACGGCGAGCAACGAACTCCGGATTCTCAATCCAAGGAGAGACAGTGCGCAAGTTCATCAGAATATCGAGGGAGAGATCTTCGTACCATGACAAAATAGCTGTAAGCGCCATATCAGCACCAGCCCTTCCAGCAGATTCCCTCCAGAGATTAAGTTGAGTCTGAGATTCCATCAGTCTCCCCACAAGCACTTATACCTCATCAACATCCGCGTCATTCGGCCAGAGAACATGGTAGGCTCGAATAGCTGCTTGCACCAGATCTTTACCCATAACTTTCATTGGCCAAATAGCAACACCAATGGCAATCAGGAAATCTTCCATGGAATACTCTTGATTCAGAGCAACGGGAACACCTCGGCGCTCGCGAGCATAAATCACAGCTTTGGAGCTCACAGGCTTAACTTCTGGGAAATGATCTACACGAAAGGACGTCATATAAGTTAAGATGAGCAAGGGAAAATAATAACTCGACGAGAGACAAAAACTCACGATGGATGTAACTCAGCATTTTCTGGAGATCCCGGGACCAGTCGGTCCTGCTCTTCTCAAAACGAGTGATTTCCTCGCTCATCGCCTGGTTCCTTAATTCAGCAGCATCAAGAAGTTCCTTGCCCTTCTGAAGCTGCAAACTTAGTCTGTTCTTTTCCTCAGAGAACTCCTGATCAACCTTCTCTAACTCAGATTTCTGGGAGAGCTTAAGAGATTCAACCTCGGCGCGTAACTGGGATATCTCATCATCTTTTTCCTTGAGTTGTACCGAATGAGTGGCAGCTTGTTTTAAAAAATGCAGCATCATATCAGGCATAGGTATGCATTCTTGATGCGACGCTACAAGTGTTCGTAAATCAGCTATACCAAATCCGAGAGGTCGTAAGATACACAAGATTTACCTCGAAGAAAAAGTAGACAAATTAAAAGAAAAAACCAGTGACTAACCTTCAAGAGCACCCACTTTCTTGGTAGGAAGGGTATTCAGATTGTTGATACTAGCTGCATAACAACAAGATGCAGGTTGGTACAACAACTAAGTAGGTCACAAGGGCAAGATAAACTAAACGAACCAGATAGTTTACCAGTTTTCTTCACAACAGGGACAACTTGCTCAAACTTATCTTGAAGTTTCTTGTGCTCAAAGAGAAACCTTTGAAATTCGGCTGTCCGCTGATCATGGGCAACCTGAAGATGACAAAAAGTTACACAAAGTAAAACAGATCCGAATCAAGTAAAAAATTGACTCGGATCTGGATGGCTGGATATTCAAAAGTAAAACAGATCTGAATCAAGTAAAACTTGACTCGGATCTAGATGGTTGGATATTCAAAAGTAAAATAGATCCGAATCAAGTAAAACTTGACTCGGATCTAAATGGTTGGATATTCAAAACTAAGACAGATCCGAATCAAGTAAAAACTTGACTCGGATCTAGATGGCTAGATATTCAAAGCTAAGACAGATCCGAGTCAGGAGAAACTTAACTCGAACCTGTATAGCTGGATATTCCAGACCACCATTAATCCGAATCACGAAGAAAATTAACTTGGAAAGTAATGTATTTGAAACAAGTTGAAGCTTCCAAACGAATAACGAGTCATCCGGTTGCAAGCTTCGAGGACTAGTATGTGTATGGTATCATATGAATAATAGACGAAATATCAACGGAGGTGCTTACCTCATTCATCTTATCACTTTCAAGGACAATCTTAGCAGCCATATGCAAGCGACTGCTGATGTCGGAAAGTTGGAACGGTTTGCTACTCGGATTGCCTTCGAGTTGATCGGCGGCATTCCAGTTATTGGCATACTCCACCAGTGAGCCGAGGTTGTTCCCACTCTCGGTACGGGTCAAAACCTTACCTCGGGCCTGTTGCGTAACTGCCGCCGCCACCGGACTTTTATGAAGAATAAGCTGAGTATCGGCAGCAAGGGCTACACCAGGTTTAACGGTGGAAGCTCCCTTACGAAGTATATCGGTGATGCTGGGTTGAGAAGAGCTTGTTGACCCTTTCTGAGATGGCAAGGGTTTAGTGACAACAACCTTCTTGCTCTTGGTAGAAACTTCGGCAGGGGCAACGACTTCGGGACCGGGGGCCACATCCTGGGCGGCAGGAGGAATAACAGTCTCCAAAGGGGCCGAGGTAGTGGTGTCCTCGGTAGGAATTGGAGCAGAAGCTGGAACGGCGGTGGTCGATGGGTCATTGGGGGAAACCTTGGGAGTTTTGAGGGGGATAGCAGGGTCGGCAGGAAGATCCGGCACCGGGGCATCATCGGATATAACAGGGGGAGCTATAGGCTCATCTCGAGGAGGAGAGGAATTAGTCGGCGCTGGAGGAGAATCAACATGAGGGGGACTCGAAACCCGAGTATCCTCCGGAGGCGGGGGAGAATACGGCCGAACAGTATGAGATGTCATACTCGGACCGCTTGGCTTTGCGAAAAGAGGAGCTCTGCAAGAAAGCAGAAACTGATTCAGAAAAAGAAAGAGAGAAACAAGAAATACAAATGAAAATATAAGGAGAAACTTACCCGGAAACCCCAGGCATGGTCTTACGCCTCGGAATGTGCTGAGCAGATTTCTTCATTCGCTTCTTGGGGGCAGCACCGGAAGGATCCGTCGAAGCGATGCGCTTCTTTGAAGCGACAGGAGCTTCAGAAGTGAGAGGCTCGAACTCGTGCACCTGGCCAGCTCGATTAGCTGGGAAAGAAGGAGCCGGAAATGTGTAAGAGATAGGCACCATGTCAACTACCTAAAGAATTTGGACGTTGTCCGAGTCACCTTCATCGGCACAGGCCGAGGTCTTGCTCTGGGTACGAACCTAAGCAGCATCCGACTTAGGAACGAATTCCTCCGGATCAGGTTCTCCATTGTCCGGGTTACTTCAGTCAGCAGGCCAAGGAAGAGCCAAAACCTCGGCATCCTCTGCGGTCTGCTCAGAAAACCACTGCGAGGAAAGAAGAAAAGAGTTAGCGAAGATAAAGGGAAAATAACTCGGGTTGAATCACATATGTTCGATTTACATGAGGAGGAGGATTCTCGCGGGAGAATGGCTTCATTCCCCACTTCCATTCCTCGGGCATATCAGTCCTAAAAATAGCCCAAACATGCTTGTAAATCTGATAGTCATCGAGCTCAACCGTGGAAACTCGGTTGGGATCCAAAGGACCACTCATGTAGCAGAGCTTGTGGGAGCGAAGCTGGAAAGGGCAGATTCGGCTGCCAATAAACGCGGTCATCAGATCTTCGCCCCGGAGCCCGACCCGAGTCAATTCCTTAAGCCGGAGCTCAAATGCCTCGGCAAGGGCATGAGTATTCCTCGGGTTATACAGCCAATTCTTCTTCGATGGAGGACCGATAGAGAAAGCGGGGAGCCCAATCTTATCTTCCTTCCCAGTGTTCTTGACATAGAAAAATGATCTATGCCACTTTTTACAAGACTCGAGGCCTGCAACACGGGGGAACATGGAGTACTTCCGAGGTGTAATGGAGGCGGCCCCGCATTGGGTGAGCAATTTCTCAGGAGGATGAAGAGTTTTATCCGGCACCACATTGGCCCGGATCTGAAAGAAATTAGACCAAACGTCTACAGAAGGCCAGAGGCCGAAGTACCCCTCTGAAGCCGAGATGAAGGCCAATAGAGAAGCAATGTCGTTAGCCGGAAGGTGATGCGGCTGAAGGCGAAAGTAATCTAAGAATCTCCTAGCGAAGTCACTAAGAGGGAGGCCGAATCCACGAGCAAAATGGGACATAAATACTACGAACTCGCCCTCATTAAGCACGGGGGGGGATTCTTTGCCGGGTAAGCGACAACTTACCTCGGCAGGGATTCAACGTGTCCTGATCAGCCATTCGATCTCCCGGCGAGTAACCGAGGAACCTTGCCAGGAACCATGTTCCGAAACCGCCGCAAGGTCTTCTTCCCCGACGAGAGCGCCACTAGCGGAGCTCGACATGGGCTTGCCGGAGGAATCAACCGAGGAGTTACTGGCGGCGGGGAGGAGACTAGAGGTACAAGGCGCCATCACGACGGTGACGGACGTGGCGGCAGAACAGAGAAAGAACCGCCGTGGGAAATCAAGGAAAACTAAGAACTCTTAACGCTGGAACCTAGCGGCAGCGCTGCAGAGAAACTCACCGACGGAGACACGAAAGAGGAGGCGCTGCGGTGAGGTCGCAAGAGCCGGAGAGCTATAGCATGCCCGTCGAGGAGAAGCAGTGGAGGCGCGGCTACTGGAACACGAGCGGTGGCGGTGTCGCAAGGAAGAAGATGAAGGTAGTAGGAAGGGGAAAAGTGGATCGGTTTACCCCCACTCCCCTCTTTATAGCTGCTAGGTATGAGGCATAGTGGGATTGTGGCTGTGCCACAATAACCGCGTAAATCGCGTGTATCGCATAACCGCGCACGGAGAGTGGAGCCATAGCGAGGGCCACATGGCGCGGGAGGAGATCGTTCCATCTGATCATTGTGGTTGTCGAGGCGTCACTGTGCCGACGTGACGAGCTCAGTAATCATTGTAGCATGTCAGTAAACACTGTAGAGGAACAAAAAACTAGGGAACAATGATGACAGGTACACGTAGGACGACGCTTACTTAGGAAGCCAAGCAGAAACCCAGGACCAGAGAAAATAACTCGGAATGAAGTTCATAACAGGAAAGGGTAAGAATAAGGAAGAATGTAGTAGAAAAATAACATCGGCAAAGAAGCACCTTGGACAGGAAACGAAAAAGGATGAATGTCTGGAAACTGATGTGGCCCGGCCGAGGTTCCCGGCAGGACCGCACCAGCTTCGGGGACTAATGTCGGGGGAGTGACCCCAGGTAGGGTCAAGATAAGGGAAAGAAGAGAGGTGTCTCCCTAGCCTTAGGCCGAATTATAAGTTAAGTCGGCCGAATCATGCAAGATCCGGCCGAGGTAAGCTGAGGCATAGCAAATATAGAGTGATTAACACATCACTCGGCCGACGTCTGAGCTAAGTCGGCCGAGTAAGATTGATTGACTCGTGTGCAGGGGGAGGCCGAGCCGAGCTAAGTGAGACAAGGCCGAGTAACAGGAAGCTTGCAAAGGAAGGAGAGATCCAAGAGTAAAAATCTAGGAACTAGCTAAGAGGAATCTAGGCAGGGCCAAGCACTAAGGACAAGGAGCAGAACCACATAGCGCCAGACTGTAACATCCCTAAAATCATGATTTCAAAGTTTGCATATCATTCATGCATGCATATAGATTTGAGATCAATTTCAAACTCATTTCAGAAAAACAGAAGCACATAGTGCTATGATTTTATGTGAGCAAACTTAATCAAGTGGCCATTCCCATTTGAAAGTTTGAATGTTTATAAAACTAGTTTGTTTGCTTCCTTTATTGAAGGGATTGTGTGTAGAATTTAAACCAAGGTTTACAAATTGGAAAAAGGTTTCAAAAACCATTTTTCAAACTATGCAAATCAAGTGCCAAGTCCCAGATATTTTGCTCCCCAAGTTTGACCAAGCCTTTGCAAAGCAACCACTTGATTTTATGCCTATATGTGAGACTACTCCACCCTGCAAAAACCCCAGAAAGATTTGAATTCAAAAAGAGTTTGAATTCATTTCAAAACCATTTCAGAAAATCGAAATAGAAAAAGAGTAAACAAAAGAAAAGGGCCAGGCGCCAGGATTCTAACCCAGCAACAAAACTGGCCCAACTAGCCCACCCGGGCCATTCCTCTCTCTCTCGCACACGCAAGCGCACCCACACAGCCGCTGACGACCAGACCCCGCCTCCTTTCTGCGCGTTTTGCTGACGAGCGGGCCCTCTCCACGTCGCCCTCGTCTTCCCCAAATCGCGCCCGCAGACCACGTCGCCGCTGCAGTGATGCCGGTAATGGCGCGGCGTAATTATCCTTGACGCCGCAAGCGTTTCTTGTCGCGCTTGGGCCTATTTAATCCCCACTGCACCGCGAGCATTTCCCCCACTCTCCTCGCTCACTCCGCCACCAGGCTGCGCGCATTTGTCTTCGAAGCACCGCAGTACTGACGGCTCCGGCGACTAATTCCGGTGAGCCTCGACCGCCCCCCTCTCTCTGGTTCAAGCTATCTTGTTCAGCATGATCTGGCGCATCTGTTGACACCTTTCTTTTTCCTGCTCGTGACCCAGGCCGTCGTCCCCGTTCGTGTCTGCAACCACCTACGCCGCCGCTAGACTCCGGCGACCAATTGAGGTAAAACCCGAGCGCCCCTTGCCCCCTCTTTCATACGAGATTGTTCGCCTGCGTCTTGTGCACCCCCTGACCCCTCTAGTTTGTTGTAGGGCAACGTCAAACCTCGGCAACAACTTCATCTGCAAGCGACTGACGCCGCTCGCAACTCCGACGAGCCCCAGCGACCGTGCCCGTGCACCCCTTCCCGAGCCATCACTACCTTGAGCATCAGCAGCCTCCTGCGGTCCTGGTAAGCCACTTCCCCCTCTCGCGCGCGACCTAGAACGCCCGCGCCGCCGCTGTCAGACGCGCCGCCGCCAGTCGCCGCCGCTAGCGCCGCTCGTATTTGGTCAAAGCTGTTAGGAGCGTTAGATGCAGATCCTGCGGCTGAGATTAGAAATTAAGTGAAGGGGTAAGCGCGCATCTGAGCCGCCAGGTCTGACTTAGATCCTACGGCCCGCAGAGCTCGATCCGTCCGAACCGGTACGCGCCAGTAGGAACGTGACGCGTGGCTAGGGTTAGATTCAAAACCAGTTTTGAAATCAGATTTTGATCCAAAATTGAAATAGCTATAACTTTTGATTCCCACGTTAGATTTTTGCAAACTTTATACCGTTGGAATCAGGGAGACAAGCCCTTTCTGAATCTGCAATGTGTTTAATGAAAAGTTTCTGTTAAAATGACTTTATTTGCAGTAACTTGTTTAGGGCTATTTTGAGTATAGAATTTGTTGGAAAATTGTTTAGGTATAAAATAAACTTGGCTTAGCAAGTTTTTGACTTGTTAATAGTTCAGTACTATGCACTTGCTTGGTTAGATTTCAAAAATCATCACATAGCTTTTTCTTTTGCATGCATGCATATGTTTATGATTGTATATGAATTGTGTGTAATTTTGTGCTACCATTTTTGTGTAGATTTTGCTAGTGACTGTGATTGTGAAGACTGCTACTCTCCCCATTACCAAGGCAAGTGGTACTTCATGATTATTTTCATCCCTATATTTTGTACAAGCATTAGAAATATTTTGCTAAGTCTTGCATGTTACTTTTTGCCAAATGCTAAGTTGGGAAATCCTAAGTAGTTGTAGAATTGCTAGGAAAATTCCTAAGTTAAGCTACTATACCATGCTTAGCCTAGCTAGTAGCAAACAAGGGTTGGTAAAGTATATACATGCTATGTTGAAAATATTTCTAAGTCTTGGGACTTATGTTTTATTAATAAAACAACTAAGTCAATGAATCTCCTGGGTGGAATGGGACTTGAATGGTGGTTTTTGGTTGAGTGGTTACACAAGGCCCATGGATATGGTTTACCTTGTGTATCTCACTTGTGATTTGCCACCCAGGCACAAAGGGATTTTGGAGGCCAAGTGTTGAGAAGCTTATAGTGCAGCCACTTGGCAATATGGGCTCTGCCTTGATCATTTAGGTTGCTAGAACTTAGCCATTTGGACAGTTGGTGGTAGTGGGATTGATAGGTTGGAGCGCGTCCATTTGGTCTAAGGGAAGGCTTCTGAAAGGTCCTGTCTTGGGAAACCAAGTCTGGTGGGGAAAGTGCACAACCTCTGCAGATGGAAAATCTAAGTACTTAGCCAAGTCCATGGCAATGGACAACTTGAGCATCAAGACATGGAAGCTATCAAGAATCTCATCACTCCAACTTCTAAGTAAAACTTGTGGGTGAACAAGGGTGAAGGACCTCAATGTCTATTGATGGTTTCTTGGGAAAAGTTTTTGACAAGGAAAAACTTAGTGATTTCAACTAATAGGAAAAACCTATTTTGAAGCAAAGCAAGCCAAGCTACACTTAGCCAAATTGCATATAGTAATATAGTCCACTTAAAATTTACTAAGGTATCACTTGCCAATACTATTCCAAAGTATTGACCCACTGTGGCTGTAACTTGTGATGTTGCAGGTTATTCCCATGATGATTAGGTGTCATGAGTCTACACTCAACATGCTTGCCCGTGGCACATGAAGATGAAGACTTATGTTTATTTACTTATTCCAAACTCTTGTACTAGGCCTATGGCCCTGAGTTGTAAAAGACTATGTTTTATCTCTGGAATGGATGTAATAAATGACCTTTGTATCTGTGTACTTCATCTTAAACTGTGGATGCTAGCATTGATCCAAGGACTAGCATTGCAATCACAGGCATCCTTTTCCTTTACAAAGGAGGGATCTTACAGATGGTATCAGAGCACTGTGTTGCCTGTAGGTTTATGACCCTAGGATTGGAAACCACTAAGGAAAAAATTTCAACTACTTCTACACTTGTCTATTCTTCTCGTAAACTTTTCTAATCTTCTTTCTCATCTCTATTTGTAGATGAACTCCATCAACGAGGCCGTAAGGAAAGGACCACTCATGACCATGACCTTAGAGTGTGAGACAGAGTTCCCCAATATTCTCAAGGACCTCATGGTGGCAATGGAAATACATGGTGCAGTTGTGTACAAAGGCTTTCCAGTGATGGATGAAGGAGTTGAGTACTGGTGGGTGCAACTTCACTTGTACAAAAACAAGGAAGACAACCACAAGGAAAAAGGATTCTGCATGTACACCAACACTGTGGTGCACACCACATTCTTTGAGTCAGCAAGAGAAGCAGCTTGGAGGACCATCAAAGAGCTTAGTGCTAGAGTCAAGTGCAGAATGCTCAATCTCCAAAAAGACTTGAAGAAAGAGAAGGAACATACTCAAGAGTTGGAAGATACCAACCAAACCTTAAGAGGAGACATAATAGACTTAGTGATGGAGTCATGTGAGCAAGATAGGCTAGTTGCTTCTAGGAACATTGTGTTAGCCAACAGATCCAGTGAGATAGGATTGTAAACGTACTTCGTTAGTTGGACCACCACGTATCACCCTATTTTCCAAAATGTTGTCTTAAAATAAGAGAGAACCTTGATTGATGTAATGACTTCATGTATGCAAGACTTGTGTGTTTTGTTTTCCCATGGCTATGTATGTGGTGTTTTGTCTTTTGTTTATCTTAAATTGTGTTGTTCTAACTTTTCTATCTTATAAGTAGATGCCTATTACCATCAGCACTGTTGAGGAGTTCCGGGCTACTCGCTTTGGTCCTCGTATTGTTGAGCTTACTACTTTGCTCAATCTCCCTCTTCCCACCATCATGGTGCACCCACTCACCAAGTTCGAGAGGAAGGACCTCTGGGGCTTCAAGGTGAACCAGCCAGGACGCCAGACAGAGCCTACTACAGAGGCCATCGTCTTCAATCTTATGCACGATGACAGGGAGAGAGGCATGGAAGTAGTTATGCAGGACCTGATAGGACGTCTGCTAGGACGACACTCCCGACAGGTTAGAGGCACTCACTTCCACGTCTTCGGAAGGCGTGATGATGACGGAGAGTCCATCGACTTCGAGGACGACTCGAGGGACGCAGCAGAGCCGATACGCCTGTACTTCCAGGACTTAGAGTCTCTTATTAGGCACGTGGACACTGACAGGACCAATGTCATGCTCAGTAATGACGAGCTCCAGGTGCAGCTTCGCGAGAAGGACAAGCTCTTCGCGCAGCAGGACGAGATAGTCAAGGAAATGGAGGCAAAGTTCGAGACCCAGGACAGGAAGTTCAAGAGTCAGGAGAAGCGTGTCCAGGATAGGAACAAGAAGATCCGGGATATGACCGAGGAGCTGCAGTCCAAGGATTTCGAGTTAGAGCAGCAGCAGACGGTGATTGAGAGGCTTCGTTCCCAGAAGAGGGCTCTCAAGGCCAAGATTGAGTCCTTGACCACTACTATTGAGGAGAACAAGACCGCGATGGAGAATGCAGGTCTTACATTTGTCGAGGAGGAGATTGATGCTGATGAGTAGACTAGACTACTCGTTTATCATTTATTATCATACTTGTTATTGGTGAACTTGTTATTGGACCATCCGACATGTGGATGGCTTGCTACTTGTGTGTTTTACTTTGTGAACTTATTATCTTGTTGTTGATCTATTACCTTGTTGCATGCTTGTGATTGCTTATGTGATGTAATGTGCATAAAACATCTATGGGTATCTCATTCTTATCTCTATTTGAACAAACCACAGATGCCTCCCCGTCGTGCAAACCCCAACCCCAACAACATCACCCCAGAAATGCAACAAATGATGACTGCCCAAACTCAGCTTATGCAAATGATGACAACCTTCATCCAGAACCAGAATAATAACAACAACAACAGCAACAACAACAACCCTCCGGACTTTGATATGCTCACCAGATTTTTGAGGTTGAGGCCAGCTAAGTTCTCGAGGACAACTGATCCCATGGTGGCCAATGATTGGCTACGTTCTGTAAACAAAGACTTAGTGACTGTGGGCTGCACGGATGCTGAGAAAGTCAGATTTGCAGCACATCTGCTGGAAGGGCCAGCCGCCACTTGGTGGGACAATTTCTAGATCACCACTCCTATTGATGAGGTGACTTGGGCTATTTTCGAAGATGGCTTTCGCACTGCTCATATCTCGTCAGGAATAATGAGCCTGAAAAATAAAGAGTTCCACAATCTGAGGCAGCGCCACTGTAGCGTGGCTGAATACATTGAGGAATTCAACAATCTGGCGCGTTACGCACCGGATGAAGTTGACACTGATGCCAAGAGGAAGGAAAAATTTCTAGAAGGCTTGAATGATGAGCTAAACCTGCAATTGTCAGTGGCATATGTTCCAACTTATCAGTCTCTGTGTGACAAGGCTGCTATTTTGGAAAGCAAAATGAAGCAAGTTGAGAGTAGGAAGAGAAAGCACTCCGACAAGCACAGCTCGGGATCGTCTCACAAACGATCTCACCTTGATGACAGTGGAAGCTCAGGATCCCACAAGCATGGGAAATTCAACAAGCACCACAACCACAACCGTCATGACAACAAGCATCATCGCAGTCATGACAATGATAAGTACAAGAACCACAAGAGTGGACATAAGAGCCACCACAGTGGCAATGGAAGTGGAAGTGGAAGTCAATATGCTAAGAGAGACATCAGTCAGGTTGAATGCTTCAAATGCAAGAAGCTGGGGCATTATGCAAATGAGTGCCCTGAAAAGAAAGTTGAAGGACCTAACAAGCCCAATCCTTTTCAGAAAGGACAGGTTAACCACATCAATGTGGAGGAGGTCTATGAGGAACCTGATGCTGTGGCTGGTAAGTTCAGACTCAATTCTATTCCAGCATTTGTACTCTTTGACACTGGTGCATCTCATTCATTCATATCAAAAGCATTTGTTGATAGAAATGGGTTTGCAACTGAAAACATTGGGTGCCCAATAAAAGTTAGTTCTCCGGGAGGAGATATGATAGTAAGTCTTGGATGCCGGGATCTAGTCATAGAGTTTGGAAAGCATAAGTTTCCAGTGAGCCTGATAATCCTAGATTCCCAAGGATTGGATGTAATTTTGGGAATGGATTGGATGGCTAAGTATGAAGGAGTACTAGATTGTGCCAATCGTACTGTTGCACTCACAACCCCGGAAGGGAAACGGATAAAATTCAAGTCCAACTTTGAATCTAAAGGAAGTAAGCTAAATTCTCTTAAGGGGGTTAGCATGGATAGTGTGCCAATTGTGAGTGAGTATCCGGATGTGTTTCCGGAAGAGTTACCGGGAATGCCACCAGATAGAGATGTGGAGTTTATAATAGATTTGGTACCAGGTTCTGGACCAAGAGCAAAGAGACCGTATAAAATGTCAGTTGATGAACTGAAAGAACTCAAGAAGCAACTAGGAGAACAGTTGCAGAAGGGATTCATCCAACCAAGTTCCTCATCTTGGGGAGCTCCAGTTTTGTTTGTAGAGAAGAAAGATAGAAGTCAAAGGTTATGCATAGACTACCGTTCTCTCAACGAGGTAACTATCAAGAACAAATACCCTTTGCCAAGAATCAATGACTTGTTTGATCAGCTAGAAGGAGCATGTGTGTTCTCAAAGATTGATCTCCGGTCAGGCTATTTTCAACTCAAGATAAGAGAACAAGACATACCTAAAACAGCATTCACTACAAGGTATGGGTTGTATGAGTATACCGTAATGCCTTTTGGCTTGACCAATGCTCCAGCCTACTTCATGAATATGATGAACAAAGTGTTCATGGAATTCCTTGACAAGTTTGTTGTCGTTTTCATCGATGACATCCTAGTCTACTCCAAGAGCAAAGAAGAACATGAAAGACACTTACGTTTGATACTTGAGAAACTGAGGGAGCATAAACTTTATGCCAAATTCAGCAAGTGTGAGTTCTGGTTGGAAGAGGTTGGTTTTATTGGTCATGTTATGACAAAGGATGGTGTAGCAGTTGATCCTGCTAAAGTTTCAACTGTGACTGAATGGGAATCTCCTAGAAACGTGAAAGAGGTTCGTAGATTCCTTGGCTTAGCGGGTTACTACAGAAGGTTCATTGAGAATTTCTGAAAGGTTGCTAAGCCCATGACTGAATTGTTAAAGAAATACAAGAAGTTTGCTTGGTCTGAAGGTTGTGAGCTCAGTTTTCAAGAATTGAAGAAGAGACTTGTGACAGCACCAGTTTTGTGTCTGCCAGATTTGGAAAAGGATTTCCAAGTATATTGTGATGCTTCTCATCAAGGATTAGGTGCCGTACTTATGCAAGGCGGTAAAGTTGTGGCTTATGCCTCGAGACAACTCAAAACTCATGAAGTAAACTATCCTACTCATGATTTAGAGTTAGCTTCTGTTGTCCATGAACTCAAAACATGGAGACACTATCTTTTGGGAAAACGTTGTGAAGTATTCACGGATCACAAAAGTTTGAAGTATATCTTCACCCAGAAGGAAATCAATATGAGACAAATGAGATGGTTAGAGCTTATCAAGGATTATGACTTAAGTTTGCAATACCACCCCGGTAAAGCAAATGTTGTGGCCGATGCTCTAAGTCGTAAGGCTTTTGTAAATGGCCTTACTAAAGGGGAATTGCCAGATGATTTGTGTGCCGAATTCAGAAAACTCAGATTGGAGATTGTGCCTGAAGAACATCTCATGTCTTTGGATGTTCAAACCACTCTGTTGGATAAGATCAAAGAAGCCCAGAAGACTGATAAAGAAATCGAAGAGATTAAGGAAAGGATTGGCCAGGGAAAAGCCAAAGGTTTCCATGAAGACGAACAAGGTACTTTATGGCATGGGAAACGTATTTGTGTTCCACAAGATCCGGAGTTGAGGAAACTGATTCTAAAAGAAGCCCACAACTCTCCATATTCTATTCACCCGGGAAACACTAAAATGTACATGAACATGAAAGAAAGATTTTGGTGGAACAATCTCAAAAGGGACATCGCCGAACATATTGCTTTGTGTGATGTGTGTAGTAGAGTAAAAGCGGAGCATCAGAAACTAGCAGGTTTGCTTCAACCACTACCTATTCCTGATTGGAAGTGGGACAAGATTGGTATGGATTTCATTACCGGATTACCAAGGACCAGGTCAGGGTATGATTCCATATGGGTAGTAGTGGATCGCCTAACTAAAGTGGCCCATTTCATACCCGTGAAGACAACTTATACAAGTGCCAAGTTAACCAAAATCTACATGAGTATAATTGTATGTCTTCATGGTGTGCCTAAGAGTATTGTGTCTGATAGAGGAACTCAGTTCACTTCTCATTTTTGGAGACAGCTTCATGAATCATTGGGAACGAGGTTGGAATTCAGCACTGCTTTTCATCCTCAAACCGATGGACAAACAGAAAGGACTAATCAAATTCTTGAGGACATGTTGAGGGCATGTGCCCTAGACTATGGAGCAAGTTGGGATGAAAGTCTGCCTTACGCAGAATTTTCTTATAACAATAGCTATCAAGCCAGTATTGGGATGGCACCATTTGAGTTTCTCTACGGAAGAAAGTGTACCACCCCATTGCTATGGAATGGTGTGGGAGAAAGAAGTTTATTTGGACCGGATCTTATCAAAGAAGCTGAAGAGAAAGTCAAATTAGTTAAGGACAAATTGAAGATAGCACAGTCCCGACAGAAAAGCTACGCAGATCCTAAGCGTAGAGAAGTCACCTATGACGTTGGAGATAAAGCCTATCTTAGAGTATCACCACTTCGTGGAGTGAAAAGATTTGGAGTCAAAGGAAAGTTGGCACCAAGATATGTTGGGCCATTCAAGATTATAAGTCGCAAGGGAGAAGTTGCATATGAAGTCGAAATGCCAGAATCTCTGTCAGCTGTCCATAATGTGTTTCATGTGAGTCAGCTTAAGAAATGTCACCCAGAAATGGAAGAAACTTCTTTGAAGGATACCATACCTTTGGAAGAAGTTCAACTAGAAAGTGATCTCACTTATGAAGAAAAGGCTATCAAGATTCTTGAGACTGCAGAAAGAGTCACAAGGACAAAGACCATCAAGTTTTGCAAAGTACAATGGAATCATCATTCCGAAGAGGAAGCAACATGGGAAAGATAAGATGATCTTCGGAAAGACCACCCTCACCTATTTGCTAGCCAATCCGAATCTCGAGGGCGAGATTCACCTTAAGGGGGTTAGATTTGTAACATCCCTAAAATCATGATTTCAAAGTTTGCATATCATTCATGCATGCATATAGATTTGAGATCAATTTCAAACTCATTTTAGAAAAACAGAAGCACATAGTGCTATGATTTTATGTGAGCAAACTTAATCAAGTGGCCATTCCCATTTGAAAGTTTGAATGTTTATAAAACTAGTTTGTTTGCTTCTTTTATTGAAGGGATTGTGTGTAGAATTTAAACCAAGGTTTACAAATTGGAAATAGGTTTCAATAACCAAGTTTGACAAAGCCTTTGCAAAGCAACCACTTGATTTTATGCCTATATGTGAGACTACTGCACCCTGCAAAAACCCCAGAAAGATTTGAATTCAAAAAGAGTTTGAATTCATTTCAAAACCATTTCAAAAAATCGAAATAGAAAAAGAAAAAGAGTAAACAAAAGAAAAGGGCCAGGCGCCAAGATTCTAACCCAGCAACAGAACTGGCCCAACTAGCCCACCCGGGCCATTCCTCTCCCTCTCGCACGCGCAAGCGCACCCACACAGCCGCTGACGACCAGACCCCACCTCCTTTCTGCGCGTTTCACTGACGAGCGGGCCCTCTCCACGTCGCCCTCGTCTTCCCCAAATCGCGCCCGCAGACCACGTCGCCGCTGCAGTGATGCCGGTAATGGCGCGACGTAATTATCCTTGACGCCACAAGCGTTTCTTGTCGCGCTTGGGCCTATTTAATCCCCTCTGCACCGCGAGCATTTCCCACTCCGCCACCAGGCTACGCACATTTGTCTTCGAAGCACCGCAGTACTGACGGCTCCGGCGACTAATTCCGGTGAGCCTCGACCGCCCCCCTCTCTCTGGTTCAAGCTATCTTGTTCAGCATGATCTGGTGCATCTGTTGACACCTTTCTTTTGCCTGCTCGTGACCCAGGCCGTCGTCCCCGTTCGTGCCTACAACCACCTGCGCCGCCGCTAGACTCCGGCGACCAATTGAGGTAAAATCCGAGCGCCCCTTGCCCCCTCTTTCATACGAGATTGTTCGCCTGCGTCTTGTGCACCCCCTGACCCCTCTGGTTCGTTCTAGGGCAACGCCAAACCTTGGAAACAACTTCATCTGCAAGCGACTGACGCCGCCCGCAACTCCGACGAGCCCCAGCGACCGTGCCCGTGCGCCCCTTCCCGAGCCATCGCCACCTTGAGCATCAGCAGCCTCCTCCGGTTCTGGTAAGCCACTTCCCCCTCTCGCGCGCGACCTAGAACGCCCGCGCCGCCGCTGTCAGACGCGCCGCCGCCAGTCGCCGCTGCTAGCGCCGCTCGTATTTGGTCAAAGCTGTTAGGAGCGTTAGATGCAGATCCTGCGGCTGAGATTAGAAATTAAGTGAAGGGGTAAGCGCGCATCTGAGCCGCCAGGTCTGACTTAGATCCTACGGCCCGCAGAGCTCGATCCGTCCGAACCGGTACGCGCCAGTAGGAACGTGACGCGTGGCTAGGGTTAGATTCAAAACCAGTTTTGAAATCAGATTTTGATCCAAAATTGAAATAGCTATAACTTTTGATTCCCACGTTAGATTTTTGCAAACTTTATACCGTTGGAATCAGGAGACAAGCCCTTTCTGAATCTGCAATGTTTTTAATGAAAAGTTTCTGTTAAAATGACTTTATTTGCAGTAACTTGTTTAGGGCTATTTTGAGTATAGAATTTGTTGGAAAATTGTTTAGGTATAAAATAAACTTGGCTTAGCAAGTTTTTGACTTGTTAATAGTTCAGTACTATGCACTTGCTTGGTTAGATTTCAAAAATCATCACATAGCTTTTTCTTTTGCATGCATGCATATGTTTATGATTGTATATGAATTGTGTGTAATTTTGTGCTACCATTTTTGTGTAGATTTTGCTAGTGACTGTGATTGTGAAGACTGCTACTCTCCCCATTACCAAGGAAAGTGGTACTTCATGATTATTTTCATCCCTATATTTTGTACAAGCATTAGAAATATTTTGCTAAGTCTTGCATGTTACTTTTTGCCAAATGCTAAGTTGGGAAATCCTAAGTAGTTGTAGAATTGCTAGGAAAATTCCTAAGTTAAGCTACTATACCATGCTTAGCCTAGCTAGTAGCAAACAAGGGTTGGTAAAGTATATACATGCTATGTTGGAAATATTTCTAAGTCTTGGGACTTATGTTTTTGTAGAGGTCTCAACCTAATAATAAGGTACATTCCTCCTGTGTTTACAATGCTAGTCCCTGGATCAATAACTAGCATCCATAGTTTAGATGTAATATCAAGAAACAAAGGTCATAATGTAACTTTATAACCAGGAATAACATAATTTTATTACATCATACATAGCTCATTTGGCTATTGCATTACATTGCAGCGGAATAACTATAGTCATGGGTCCTTCATCTTCAAAGTGCCACAGGCAGATGTTGGTTGTAGACTTTGTAATCCTAATCAATCAATCTTCACTAAAATAAATCAAACCTGCAACATACAAGTTACAGCCACAAAGGGTCAATACATTTGAATTGTATTGGCAAGTGATACTATGGTGGTATAGTGGAGTCTATCATCTATATGCATTTGGCTAAGTGGAGTTGAGGCTTGCATTTCTCAAACTAGATTTTCCTTAACATTTTGAAAACACTAAGTTTTTGCTTGGCAAAATCTTTTTCTCAATCAAAGATTGGAGATTTCAAACAACCCTTGTTCAAACCACAAGATTTTAACTTAGAAATTTGAATGATGAGATTCTTGATTGCTTCCATGTCTTGATGCTCAAATTGTCCTTTACCAGGGACATGGCTAAGTACTTAGGTTTTACACTCTGCAGAGGTGGTGCACTTTCCCCACAAGACTTGGTTTCCCAAGACAAGATCTTTCAGAAGCCTTCCCTTAGACCAAAATGGACGTGTTCCAACCTATCAAACACTACCACCAACTGTCCATATGGCTAAGTTCTTGCAACCTATATGATCATGGCAGAGCCCATATTGCCAAGTGGTTGCAGTTGAAGCTTCTCAACATTTGACATCTCAAATCTCTTTATTCCTGGGTGGCCATCCTCAAGTGAGATACACAAGCCAAGTCCATGGCCTTGTGAACCACTCAACCAAAAACCACCAAGCAATCCCATTCCACCCAGGTGATTCATTAACTTAGTTGTTTTATTAAACAAAACACAAGTCCTTAGACTTAGAATATTTTTCCATAGTGTGAATATATATTCCACCCATGTTTTCTATTAGCTAGGCTAAGCTTGATAGTAATAGGATTCTTAACTTAGGAAAATCCTACTAAGGATTCATCTACTAGGTTTTCCTATAGTAAGGTCTATACTTAGCAAAATAAAATCCATGCAAGTTTTACTTAGAGAAAGCACTAATGCATAGTGAAAGTAATGGGACAAAAAGTATGAAGCATCACTTGCCTTTTTGGTAGAGGGTATAGGTTCACTCCTTGTCCTTGCAACAATCACACTCTTCAAGTCACTACAAATCAATCAAGCAAGGTACAACTCAATCTACCAATCAAGCAAAACAACACATAGAATGACCAAGTCAAAGTAATGCATGCAAGCATGCCAAGCTTTGTTTTGTTTGAAAAAGTGGTTCCTAATGGGTCATAAACATTTGATAACACCTATTGGTCATTTTGTAAAGTGGCAAAGTCATTTGCAAAAGGTTTCACTACAAAAACCATTTTCAAAACAAAGTATCATTTTATGTGGTGTAGAAATATTTTTACTAAGGCATTAACCTATAGGATTCACCAATAAGTTTTTAAACCACAAAACTTGGTGTTTGGGGTCAGAGGGTTTAAAACAAAACATTTTCCAAAGGTTTTCTTTCAAAATCATTTTTAATAAAATAACCACATTTCTATTTGACTAGAAATGGTTTTAAATCAAAGAATCATTCTTTTCCTTCACCAAATACATTTTGAATCTACTAAGTGTTTCCTATGGTCAGTAGGTTCAAAATACACCATTTCCTCCAAGGTTTTCCATTCAAAACCCTTTTCATAAACAAATCAATAGTTTTATTTAGCTAGAAATGAACTAAACCAATTAATCCATTCTAAACTTTTCCAAATTCATTTTCCAAAACATGGGTTGGTTCCTAGGGTCAGTAAGGTCACAACAAACCATTTTGCAAAGGTTTTAACCCTAAAATCATTTTTAAACATTTTTTCTAATCTTAGCAAGCACACAAATGAATCTGCAAAAACAAGCAAATTAACAGATACTATTTACTAAACCAAGGGTAGGTTTGGTTAGGTCTTGCTCTCCTGAATCCAACGACATAAAATTTGTAATTTTTGGACGTGTGGATCCAAAGTTACAAGGGTTTGAAGTTTGTAAATAAATCTGATTCACAAATTCTTTTAAACAGATTCTAGTGCCACGCGGCAGTATCTTACTGACCGCTTCGCGCGGATCAGCGTTGCGGTGCGTTGGATCTAATCGATCGCACGGTTCTGGAAGCATACCTCTTCGGTGTTTAAGTGACCTAATCCTGTTCGCCCGATCTAGATCTAACGGATCAAAACAAATGGCCATTAACTGGCGGCGTTGCGCGGCTGTGCGCGACGGCGACGGCAGACGGCGGCGGCGCTGGTGAAATAGGAAGCGAGGAAAGAGGGGGAAGTGCTCACCGAGACCGCAGGAGGCTGGGGAAACTCGACGTGATTTTCTTGGGTCAAGGGGCGCTCGGGGTCCGCTGCAATTCGTCACCGAAGCTTGCTACAGCGACAGACGGCTCTGGACGTGGTCGGGGACGTTGCTGTGGTCCACGAGAAGGCAAACGAAGGACTGGGTTAGCTGCGCAAGGCCAAAGCAAGGATGTTCGCGTGATCGAGACAACGTGGGGCGGTCAGTGCTTACCGGGGAAGGTCGTCGGAGAGGTTGCAGACGGCAGCGTCGTTCAGAGCTTGTCGTAGCCGACGCTCTGGGGCGCCCGCGGTTGAGAGGAGGGTGCTGGGAGATGCATCTGGGAGTGGGGAAGCTGCCAGCGTGCTCAGAGAGGCTCGGGGTGGTGTCGAGTCGCCGGAATCGGCACCGGACTTCGTCGGAACAGAGGGTGTTCGGAAAGGAAATTGGGGAGGTCTAAGGCGTGCGAGCGCGAGGTGTCAGAGGGGAAATATAGAGGAGGCCTGGGCGTTTAAGACTGCGTGGTCAAGGCGAGGTAAAGGTGCGGCATTAAGACGAATTGATCGCGCGGATTGAAGGCAGCAACGGCAGCGAGGTTTGAGGGAGGGAGATCGCGCGGTGAGGACGATGGCTAGCGAAGTGGGGCCGTTGCGTCAGTGGGAAAAGGAGTGAGGGAGAGGTCCACCGGTCAGTCTCTGCGCGGGTTTCTTTCACGGTGAAGAAAAACGGTTCGGGGGCGAAGGGTAGATGGGCTGGACTAGGCTGGGGTGGGCTTTAGCTGGGCTGGTCGGTTTGACTCTTTTTTTTGTACTGTTTCTGTTTTCCCATTTCTGTTTCTTTAATTCTGTTTTGAATTCCTTTAATTATTTCAAGCACTCAATTGATTTCAAATCTTTGTCAAAATTTGTGTGGATTTAAATACTGATTAGTAGCACATTCTGAAATTAATTTTTGAATAAAACTTTATTCTTTTTGGGGTCTTTTAAATAAATCAAAAGGCCCTAGTTTTAAACCAAATAAGTTTTAATAATAATTTCAAACATCAATTCAAATCAAAACCACCACCAAACTTTGTAAATTTTTTAGTTCTGTTTAATAACACAAAACAAAGTCCAAAACAAAATAATTTTTTTATTCTTTTAAGATCTATTAATAATTAAATAAATAGACCTTAGTTATTAATTCAAAATAGGGTTTAATTTATTTAATAAAAATTTCTATTTGAATTCCAAATATTTTCAAAACCAAACTAGTAGGTTTTATTTGAAAATAAAGAATACTTGGAAAGCTTGTTTAAAATAAAAATAAACATTTCTGTTATAGGGTCCATTAATAATTAAATATAATGGACCTTAGTTAATAATCCATATAGGATTTGTTTTATTAAACCTTTATTTTGAAAACTAATATAGTACCAAAACCATTCAGTAGGTTTTATTTGAGTATACAAAATACTTGGAAAACTTATTTTAAATAAATAAATAAGTTTTGATGTTTTGGAAAAAGTAAAACCTTTATTAATAAAACTTGGATATTTAAATCCTTTTTATTTTATTTTAAATAAACCTCTACTATTTTAATCAAAGCAAAACCTTTTTGTTTCAAAGTCTTGGCCAAGGTTTAATTTGGCTTTATAAAATAATCCTTATTTATAAAACTACCTTTTCTTTTGAAAACTCTTTATTTTAAAGATCCAAAATAGTAATTCCAATTATGAAAACTTTCTTGATTATTTGTTTATCTTTTTAAATCCCTTTAGGATTATTTGTTCACCAAATGGTATGGGTTTTTGGTAAGGGCTTTATTAGCTTTGGAAATTCAATTTCCTTATCTTATTATATTCATAAGATTTTATTTATGATTCCAATTTGAGTGAAACCAACTTCTATGGTCCTTCTTGATCCTTTGTGAATATTTGTTGATCAATTTTGATATGGATCAAATCCATGGATTTGGAGATACTTTGGAAAATGATTTTTATTCCATTAGGGTTTTAGGATTTGGATTTATTTTCCAAATGTTTAAATTTACAGATACATTCATTGAGGAATGCATTTCACTTGATTTGGATTTTTGTTGAATTCAAACTTTAACCAATTTTTGTTCAAGATGGGATTTTAAGTTTCCTTTTAGAAACAAAAGTTTCTTTTCACCCTGATTTTCAACAAAAATTTATTTTGTTTATTTTATTTTTTCACATTACAAGATTTGGAAAATCTTGGGATGTGACAGGCTACCACCCTTAAAATAAATCTCGTCCCGAGATTTGGGGAGGCTAGGGGTTACAAGCAGGCTCAAAACAACTAGGGTACTACCACCCTTAAAATATTTCAAACAAAAATTACATATTGTCCTTCTTGGGATCCTGGGGAAACTTCTCTGGGCAATCATCTGCCTAGTGTCCTTTATTTCCATACTTGACTCATGGGCCAAGGTTGAGCTTCTCCATAGGCTTGTTCAACTTGTTCTTCATCTTTTCTGGACAGTTGCTTGCATAGTGTCCTGGGTTCTTGTAGTTGAAACAGTGGATTTCTTGGAGTTCTTTACGTGGCTCTTGTGGACAAGTTGCTACATAGTGGCCTGGCTCTTTGCAGTTGTTACACACCACTTGGTCAATCCCCTTATTTTTCTTGTTCTCTGGGCACTCACTGGAGTAGTGTCCCATTTCCTTACATTTGCGACATTGCACAAGGTGCATGTCCGGTCTTGGTTTCTTGAGCTTCTTTGATCCTTTGAATTGGGTTGTCTTGTTTAGAGGTATAAGTGGTCCTTTTCCTTTAGTAGACTTGGATCCTTCTTGTTTCTTTTGTTCTACCATGGAGTAGATAGGGCATTGGATAGGGACATGGTCGTTTCCTTCACAAAGGTAACAGGTAGCTTGAGAGGTGGGACATTGTCCAACAGGATGATTTTCTTCACAGTTAGGGCATTGATCTTCATGATCCTTGAAAGTATGATCCTTGTCTCCACAAATAATGCAAGCTGGTGCTCCATCTAGAATAATATTCTTGTCATCCTTGTTGTCAAAGACTCTTTTGGGATAGCTTTCTTCCATGTTGATCATTTGATTAGTCACCTTAAGCATCAGTTGGGATTGTTCTTCCAAAAACTTTTGCAGTGCTGGATCTTTATCACTATTGCTGGCTATGAACTGAGCTGTTAGTTGGTTCAACTGGTGTTGGGTTGCTATGAGCTCTTTCATGATGTCAGCTTGGTTGGTGTTGGTGTCATCAACTTTGATGTTGGAGTCTCTTGGAGTAGTCATCTGTTTGGGTTGAAGGGGAATTAGAATAGGCAAGATATTTCTAAGGAGTCATTCTATTCACACACATCACAATTCACACAAGCAATGTGCAAGCAATCACAAACAAACACTCCACTCAAACAACAGGTTTCAAGTACATACTTAGGCAACAAAATATTTTTGTTACACCACATAAGTTGGTGAATTTGACTTAACTAAAATATGGTGGTCCATCTATATGGTTCACTTGTGATCTTTCCATCCTTCTTGGTTGCTTCTTCCTACATGAGATCATGGTTCTTTGGGAAAAACTCTTGGTTATCTTGACTTCTAGTGAAATGAACTCCTTCTAACTTTTGCATTCCCTTAGTCCCTAATTCTTGAGCAAGATTTCCTTGTCTCACATGTAGTCCTTAGTGATATCCAAGTTGGAAGTCCTTGGTGTACAAGCTGAAGAAGTTGAAGTCATTTGAAGAAGTTGAAGTCATCTTTTGCACATGGTGTAGTCTTTGGCCATGGGGTAGGTTTTTCCATCAAGTTGAAAATAGAAGAGATGTAGAGTTGAAACCAAAATGGTTGAGGAAAGAGTTTACAAGATTTTGTAAATAAGTTTTTGGAACAAAATACAACACCTATTTTTCTAAGGGTTTTTGTCCAGTCCTAGGTTTACAAATCCTATAGGCAACACAATGCTCTGATACCATTCTATAGAGGTCTCAACCTAATAATAAGGTAGATTCCTCCTGTGTTTACAATGCTAGTCCCTGGATCAATAGCTAGCATCCACAGTTTAGATGTAATATCAAGAAACAAAGGTCATAATGTAACTTTATAACCAGGAATAACATAATTTTATTACATCATACATAGCTCATTTGGCTATTGCATTACATTGCAGCGGAATAACTATAGTCATGGGTCCTTCATCTTCAAAGTGCCACAGGCAGATGTTGGTTGTAGACTTTGTAATCCTAATCAATCAATCTTCACTAAAATAAATCAAACCTGCAACATACAAGTTACAGCCACAAAGGGTCAATACATTTGAATTGTATTGGCAAGTGATACTATGGTGGTATAGTGGAGTCTATCATCTATATGCATTTGGCTAAGTGGAGTTGAGGCTTGCATTACTCAAACTAGATTTTCCTTAACATTTTGAAAACACTAAGTTTTTGCTTGGAAAAATCTTTTTCTCAATCAAAGATTGGAGATTTCAAACAACCCTTGTTCAAACCACAAGATTTTAACTTAGAAATTTGAATGATGAGATTCTTGATTGCTTCCATGTCTTGATGCTCAAATTGTCCTTTACCAGGGACATGGCTAAGTACTTAGGTTTTACACTCTGCAGAGGTGGTGCACTTTCCCCACAAGACTTGGTTTCCCAAGACAAGATCTTTCAGAAGCCTTCCCTTAGACCAAAATGGACGTGTTCCAACCTATCAAACACTACCACCAACTGTCCATATGGCTAAGTTCTTGCAACCTATATGATCATGGCAGAGCCCATATTGCCAAGTGGTTGCACTTGAAGCTTCTCAACATTTGACATCTCAAATCTCTTTATTCCTGGGTGGCCATCCTCAAGTGAGATACACAAGCCAAGTCCATGGCCTTGTGAACCACTCAACCAAAAACCACCAAGCAATCCCATTCCACCCAGGTGATTCATTAACTTAGTTGTTTTATTAAACAAAACACAAGTCCTCAGACTTAGAATATTTTTCCATAGTGTGAATATATATTCCACCCATGTTTTCTATTAGCTAGGCTAAGCTTGATAATAATAGGATTCTTAACTTAGGAAAATCCTACTAAGGATTCATCTACTAGGTTTTCCTATAGTAAGGTCTATACTTAGCAAAATAAAATCCATGCAAGTTTTACTTAGAGAAAGCACTAATGCATAGTGAAAGTAATGGGACAAAAAGTATGAAGCATCATTTGCCTTTTTGGTAGAGGGTATAGGTTCACTCCTTGTCCTTGCAACAATCACACTCTTCAAGACACTACAAATCAATCAAGCAAGGTACAACTCAACCTACCAATCAAGCAAAACAACACATAGAATGACCAAGTCAAAGTAATGCATGCAAGCATGCCAAGCTTTGTTTTGTTTGAAAAAGTGGTTCCTAATGGGTCATAAACATTTGATAACACCTATTGGTCATTTTGTAAAGTGGCAAAGTCATTTGCAAAAGGTTTCACTACAAAAACCATTTTCAAAACAAAGTATCATTTTATGTGGTGTAGAAATATTTTTACTAAGGCATTAACCTATAGGATTCACCAATAAGTTTTTAAACCATAAAACTTGGTGTTTGGGGTCAGAGGGTTTAAAACAAAACATTTTCCAAAGGTTTTCTTTCAAAATCATTTTTAATAAAATAACCACATTTCTATTTGACTAGAAATGGTTTTAAATCAAAGAATCATTCTTTTCCTTCACCAAATACATTTTGAATCTACTAAGTGTTTCCTATGGTCAGTAGGTTCAAAATACACCATTTCCTCCAAGGTTTTCCATTCAAAACCCTTTTCATAAACAAATCAATAGTTTTATTTAGCTAGAAATGAACTAAACCAATTAATCCATTCTAAACTTTTCCAAATTCATTTTCCAAAACATGGGTTGGTTCCTAGGGTCAGTAAGGTCACAACAAACCATTTTGCAAAGGTTTTAACCCTAAAATCATTTTTAAACAATTTTTCTAATCTTAGCAAGCACACAAATGAATCTGCAAAAACAAGCAAATTAACAGATACTATTTACTAAACCAAGGGTAGGGTTGGTTAGGTCTTGCTCTCCTGAATCCAACGACATAAAATTTGTAATTTTTGGACGTGTGGATCCAAAGTTACAAGGGTTTGAAGTTTGTAAATAAATCTGATTCACAAATTCTTTTAAACAGATTCTAGTGCCACGCGGCAGTATCTTACTGGACGGTACCGCTTCGCGCGGATCAGCTTTGCGGTGCGTTGGATCTAATCGATCGCACGGTTCTGGAAGCATACCTCTTCGATGTTTAAGTGACCTAATCCTGTTCGCCCGATCTAGATCTAACGGATCAAAACAAATGGCCATTAACTGGCGGCGTTGCGCGGCTGTGCGCGACGGCGACGACAGACGGCGGCGGCGCTGGTGAAATAGGAAGCGAGGAAAGAGGGGGAAGTGCTCACCGAGACTGCAGGAGGCTGGGGAAACTCGACGTGATTTTCTTGGGTCAAGGGGCGCTCGGGGTCCGCTGCAATTCCTCACCGGAGCTTGCTACAGCGACAGACGGCTCTGGACATGGTCGGGGACGTTGATGTGGTCCACGAGAAGGCAAACGAAGGACTGGGTTAGCTGCGCAAGGCCAAAGCAAGGATGTTCGCGTGATCGAGACAACGCGGGGCGGTCAGTGCTTACCGGGGAAGGTCGTCGGAGAGGTTGCAGACGGCGGCGTCGTTCAGAGATTGTCGTAGCCGACGCTCTGGGGCGCCCGCGGTTGAGAGGAGGGTGCTGGGAGATGCGTCTGGGAGTGGGGAAGCTGCCAGCATGCTCAGAGAGGCTCGGGGTGGTGTCGAGTCGCCGGAATCGGCACCGGACTTCGTCGGAACAGAGGGTGTTCGGAAAGGAAATTGGGGAGGTCTAAGGCGTGCGAGCGCGAGGTGTCAGAGGGGAAATATAGAGGAGGCCTGGGCGTTTAAGACTGCGTGGTCAAGGCGAGGTAAAGGCGCGGCATTAAGACGAATTGATCGCGCGGATTGAAGGCAGCAACGGCAGCGAGGTTTGAGGGAGGGAGATCGCGCGGTGAGGACGATGGCTAGCGAAGTGGGGCCGTTGCGTCAGTGGGAAAAGGAGTGAGGGAGAGGTCCACCGGTCAGTCTCTGTGCTGGTTTCTTTCGCGGTGAAGAAAAACGGTTCGGGGGCGAAGGGTAGATGGGCTGGACTGGGCTGGGGTGGGCTTTAGCTGGGCTGGTCGGTTTGACTCTTTTTTTTGTACTGTTTGTGTTTTCCCATTTCTGTTTCTTTAATTATGTTTTGAATTCCTTTAATTATTTCAAGCACTCAATTGATTTCAAATCTTTATCAAAATTTGTGTGGATTTAAATATTGATTAGTAGCACATTCTGAAATTAATTTTTGAATAAAACTTTATTCTTTTTGGGGTCTTTTAAATAAATCAAAAGGCCCTAGTTTTAAACCAAATAAGTTTTAATAATAATTTCAAACATCAATTCAAATCAAAACCATCACCAAACTTTGTAAAAATTTTAGTTCTGTTTAATAACACAAAACAAAGTCCAAATAAAATAATTTTTTTATTCTTTTAAGATCTATTAATAATTAAATAAATAGACCTTAGTTATTAATTCAAAATAGGGTTTAATTTATTTAATAAAAATTTCTATTTGAATTCCAAATATTTTCAAAACCAAACCAGTAGGTTTTATTTGAAAAAAAAGAATACTTGGAAAGCTTGTTTAAAATAAAAATAACATTTCTGTTATAGGGTCCATTAATAATTAAATATAATGGACCTTAGTTAATAATCCATATAGGATTTGTTTTATTAAACCTTTATTTTGAAAACTAATATAGTACCAAAACCATTCAGTAGGTTTTATTTGAGTATACAAAATACTTGGAAAACTTATTTTAAATAAATAAATAAGTTTTGATGTTTTGGAAAAAGTAAAACCTTTATTAATAAAACTTGGATATTTAAATCCTTTTTATTTTATTTTAAATAAACCTCTACTATTTTAATCAAAGCAAAACCTTTTTGTTTCAAAGTCTTGGCCAAGGTTTAATTTGGCTTTATAAAATAATCCTTATTTATAAAACTACCTTTTCTTTTGAAAAATCTTTATTTTAAAGATCCAAAATAGTAATTCCAATTATGAAAACTTTCTTAATTATTTGTTTATCTTTTTAAATCCCTTTAGGATTATTTGTTCACCAAATGGTATGGGTTTTTGGTAAGGGCTTTATTAGCTTTGGAAATTCAATTTCCTTATCTTATTATATTCATAAGATTTTATTTATGATTCCAATTTGAGTGAAACCAACTTCTATGGTCCTTCTTGATCCTTTGTGAATATTTGTTGATCAATTTTGATATGGATCAAATCCATGGATTTGGAGATACTTTGGAAAATGATTTTTATTCCATTAGGGTTTTAGGATTTGGATTTATTTTCCAAATGTTTAAATTTCCAGATACATTCATTGAGGAATGCATTTCACTTGATTTGGATTTTTGTTGAATTCAAACTTTAACCAATTTTTGTTCAAGATGGGATTTTAAGTTTCCTTTTAGAAACAAAAGTTTCTTTTCACCCTGATTTTCAACAAAAATTTATTTTGTTTATTTTATTTTTTCACATTACAAGATTTGGAAAATCTTGGGATGTGACAGTTTTCTTAATAAAACAACTAAGTCAATGAATCTCCTGGGTGGAATGGGACTTGAATGGTGGTTTTTGGTTGAGTGGTTACACAAGGCCCATGGATATGGTTTACCTTGTGTATCTCACTTGTGGTTTGCCACCCAGGCACAAAGGGATTTTGGAGGCCAGGTGTTGAGAAGCTTATAGTGCAGCCACTTGGCAATATGGGCTCTGCCTTGATCATATAGGTTGCTAGAACTTAGCCATTTGGACAGTTAGTTGTAGTGGGATTGATAGGTTGGAGCACGTCCATTTGGTCTAAGGGAAGGCTTCTGAAAGGTCCTGTCTTGGGAAACCAAGTCTGGTGGGGAAAGTGCACAACCTCTGCAGATGGAAAATATAAGTACTTAGCCAAGTCCATGGCAATTGACAACTTGAGCATCAAGACATGGAAGCTATCAAGAATCTCATCACTCCAACTTCTAAGTAAAACTTGTGGATGAACAAGGGTGAAGGACCTCAATGTCTATTGATGGTTTCTTGGGAAAAGTTTTTGACAAGGAAAAACTTAGTGATTTCAACTAATAGGAAAAACCTATTTTGAAGCAAAGCAAGCCAAGCTACACTTAGCCAAATTGCATATAGTAATATAGTCCACTTAAAATTTACTAAGGTATCACTTGCCAATACTATTCCAAAGTATTGACCCACTGTGGCTGTAACTCGTGATGTTGCAGGTTATTCTGATGATGATTAGGTGTCATGAGTCTACACTCAACATGCTTGCCTGTGGCACATGAAGATGAAGACTTATGTTTATTTACTTATTCCAAACTGTTGTACTAGGCCTATGGCCCTGAGTTGTAAAAGACTATGTTTTATCTCTGGAATGGATGTAATAAATGACCTTTGTATCTGTGTACTTCATCTTAAACTATGGATGCTAGCATTGATCCAGGGACTAGCATTGCAATCATAGGGATCCTTTTCCTTTACAAAGGAGGGATCTTACACAGACAAGCGTCACGGAGGTGATAGTGGGGAGGCCAGAGGCTCACATGTGGGGGTCTCTAGCCCTTTGCCACCGACAGAAGGGGGACACGGAAAGGAGTCCGCCGAGTTACTAGTTTGGGACAAGCATATTCCAAGAATATGCTTTCCACATCAGCCCTAGGAGGAGCCAAGGAACCCCTTTATAAGGAGGGGCACGGGCTCCTAAGAGGGGGATCGATTCATTGGAGACAGAAGGCTAGCATAGTTACCTTCTCCTTCTATTCTATGATACAGCTCGAGCAGCACTTGTAACTCTTTTGGAGGAGTAATAGAGATCTACTATTAATCCATTGTGTGTAGAAATCACTACATCTTCCCTCCCCGGATCCCTCTAGCATCCATCGGCCCCAAACTTTAGCCTACCCATGGCATCTAACGTGCCACCACCACGACAGGGATGATGGTGTGGATGATGATGATCCCGATGAAGCCTAGCTTGATAACGGTGTTGATGGCGACAGTCTCCCCTCTCCGGGAAGGAATTCCCCCAGCTGAAATATGTCTGTCGGAGAGATCTTTCTCTCTCAGTGTTTTCCGCCACCTAGAGGTGGAGGAAATCTATCTGTGGTCGCTCCCCTGGTATTAGGGTTCCGTAGGGAAGATATAGGCGAAGGGGCGGAGTCGGAGGCCGGGCAGGTGGGCCACACCTTCCCTAGGCGCAGGGTCAGGTGGGCCCGCACCTAGGGGGTGTGGGCCTGTCACATCCCAAAATTTTCCAAATTTTGAAATGTGAAAAATAAATAAACAAAATAAATAATTGTTGAAATTTAGGGTGAGAAGAAACTGTAGGGTTTCGTAGCATGGAAAACAAAAAATTTCTATCGCATACAAACAAACAAGCCAAGATCTATCTACTAGATTGTAGCAACGAGTCGATGGAATAACTCACCCTCGAAGATTCCAAAGCGTTTAACGAGAGCGGATTCTCGTGGGTGATGTAGTCGTACTCTTCCCGATCTCAAGATCGCGTAGACGATCCTTCCGGCGCTGCGTTCTGGCAGCGCTCCCGCAGTCGGTCACACGTTCGGTACTCGACGAAGACCTTCCTCTCCCTTGTTCCAGCAGGCAGCAGAGGTTGTAGCACTCTCCTCGCGATTCCGGCAGCACAACGGCGTGGTACCGGAAGTAGAGGGGAGATCTCGCAGGGCTTCGCCTTAAGCCGAGCGAGTATGGTGGACTATGAGAGAGACCCTCGACGATCTAGGGTTTAGACACGTCGAGGAGGGGGCAAGGCCGGCGGCTAGGGTTTAGCTAGGCGGCGGCGGCGAGTTGCCCTAGGGCCGGCGGCGGCTATGGAGGGCGGCGGCAGCTTGGAGCTAGGGTTTAGAGGAGGCAACTTGTGTGTCTAGGAGGGGAGCCCTGCCCCTCCTTATATAGGTGGAGGGGGCGCGCCAGGGGAGGGGAGTCCCTCCCCAAGTCGGCTTCCAAGGTGGGCCGGCGGTGGAGGGGAGGAACTCCTCCCCAACTCGGTTTCCACCTCCCTCTCCACTTCCCAAAATAGCCATTTGACTTTTCAAATTGGCGTTTGACTTTTCAAACTAGGATTTGATTAAACCCTTTATTTTGTTCAGCGATGACACCTAGTACATGATGCAATCATACCAACTTGATATAACACATTCATGTACCCTTCCCCTCCGGAGTGTCGGACATTCCGGAACCTTCTAGAACATTCCCGATGAAAACACCGGAACCATTCTCCAACCCCGAAACAGGACTTTCCTTATATGAATCTTATTCTTCGGACCATTCTGGATCTCCTCGTGATATCCCGGATCCCATCCGAGACTCCGAACAACATTCGGTCTCTTACTCATCATTCCATAACTACTCAAACAACGTCGAATCCTTAAGTGTGTCTCCCTACGGTTCGTGAATTATGCGGACATGATCGAGACACTTCTCCGAACAATAACCAATAGAGGAATCTAGAAATTCATATGGCTCCCACATATTTCTACGATTACTTTGCGATCGAATGAACCACTTACATACGATACCAATTTCCCTTTGTCTCACGATAGTTTACTTATCCTAGGTTATGATCGTCGGTATCTCTGCATACCTAGTTCAACCTCGTTACTAATAAGTACTCTTTTTTCTCGTTCCCGTGATATGTGATCCCTTGTGAGCTAGTCACATGCTTGCAAGCTAATTGGATGACATTCCACCGAGAGGGCCTAGAGTATATCTATTCGTCATATGGATGGACAAATCCCACTCTTGATCCATGTGTCTCAACCAATACTTTCCGAACACTCAATGCCACCTTTATGGCCACCCAGTTACGGTGTGGTGTTTGATGTCATCAAAGCATCCTTCCGATGAAGGTGATATGCATGATCTCATGGTCGAAGGAATTAGGTTACTATGTATTAGAAAGCATATAGCAATTGAACTATTAAAATGACTTGATATTTATGCTACGCTTATCTATAGGAGTATGTCCACCATATCATTCTCCTAACGATATGATCTTGTTGCTAATAACATCTCAATGTTCATGATAGAGAAACCACAATCATTTATTAACCAACAAGCTAGTATTATAAAGAGGCTTTACTAGGGACTCTATTTTAGTTTACAAATCACACAAGTATTAATGTTTCCTTGTTAATACTATTATAACATGAATGTAAACATTTATCATAAACACAAAGATATAATAATAACTACATTTATTATTGCCTCTAGGGCATATCTCCAACAGTCTCGCACTTGCACTAGAGTCATCTAATCTAGATTACATGGTAATATACCGAACACCCATGGCAGTTTGGTGTTGGTCATGTTTTGCCCTCGGGAGAGGTTTAGTCAACGGATCCGCCACATTCAGATCTGTGTATACTTTGCAAATCTTTATGTCCCCATCTTGGACATGTTCTCGAATAGCGTGAAAACGTAGCTTGATGTGCTTCAGCTTCTTGTGTGACCTTGGTTCTTGCGCATTGGCTATGGCGCCCATGTTATCAGAGTAGATAGACATTGGGTCCAGCGCACTAGGAACCACACCCAGCTCTATAATGAACTCTTTCGTCCATATCGCTTCTTGTGAAGGCTCCGAAGCAGCCATGTATTCCGATTCAGTTGAAGATCTCGCCACAAGGCTTTGCTTTGCACTCCTCCAGCTAACTGCTGCACCATTCAAAGTAAATACGTATCCAGATTGTGATTTAGAATCATCCGGATCGGTGTTCCAACTAGCATCGGTGTAACCATTAACAACGAGTTGTTCATCACCTCCATAAGAAAGAACCATATCCTTAGTTCTTCTCAAGTACTTAAGGATGTTTTTGACCACTGTCCAATGATCCACTCCTGGATCACTTTGATATCTGCTAGTTAAACTAACAGCATATGCAATGTCGGGTCTAGTACATAGCATGGCATACATTAGAGATCCTATGGCTGAGGCATAGGGAGTCTTACTCATCCTTTCTCTATCTTCTGCCATTGTCGGACTTTGAGTTTTACTCAACGTCGTATTGGGCAACATGGGCAAGAACCCTTTCTTGCTATCTTCCATTCCAAACCTCTTTATAACTTTGTCCAAATATGTACTTTGTGACAATGATATTAGGCGTCTTGATCTATCTCTATAAATCTTTATGCCTAATATGTAAGCTGCTTCGCCAAGATCCTTCATTGAAAAACTATTATTCAAATATTCCTTGACACTATTAAGAAGGTCTACATCATTCCCAATCAACAATATGTCATCTACATATAGTATTAAGAATGCTACAGAGCTCCCACTCACTTTCTTGTAAATACAAGCTTCTCCATAAGTTTGTATAAAACCAAAACTTTTGATTACCTTATCAAAACGTTGATTCCAACTTCGGGATGCTTGCTTCAATCCATAGATGGACCGTTGAAGTTTGCATACCTTGTTAGCATCTTTAGGATTAACAAAACCTTTGGGTTGCATCATATACAACTCTTCATCAATGTCTCCATTGAGGAACGCTGTTTTGACATCCATCTGCCATATTTCATAATCGTAATATGCAGCGATTGCTAACATAATCCTCACAGACTTTATCTTCGCTACTGGTGAGAAAGTCTCATCGTAGTCAACTCCTTGAATTTGTCGAAACCCTTTTGCGACAAGTCGAGCTTTATAGACAGTAACATTACCATCAGCATCTGTTTTCTTCTTGAAAATCCATTTGTTCTCGACAGCCTTCCGGCCATCCGGTAAGTCCACCAAAGTCCATACTTGGTTTTCGTACATGGATCCAATCTCGGATTTCATGGCTTCTTGCCATTTATTGGAATCTGGGCTCATCATCGCTTCCTCATATGTCTCAGGGTCATCGGTGTTATCCACCAACATGACATTCATAACGGAATCATACCAATCAGGAGTGGTACGAGTTCTCGTTGACCTGCGAGGCTCTGTAGTAACTTCAACTGAAGTTTCATGATCATCATCATTAGCTTCCTCTCTTATTGGTGCAGGCACCACAGGAACTTCTTCCGGTGCTGCACTACTCGCAAGTTCGAGAGAAGGTTCGACAACCTCGTCGAGTTCTACTTTCCTTCCAGTCACTTCTTTTGAGAGAAATTCCTTCTCTAAAAAGGATCCATTCTTGGCAACGAAGATTTTGCCTTCGGATCTATGATAGAAGGTATACCCAATAGTTTCCTTCGGGTATCCTATGAAGACGCATTTTTCCGCTTTGGGTTCAAGCTTGTCCGGCTGTAACTTCTTTACATAGGCTTCGCAACCCCAAACTTTAAGGAACGAAAAATTAGGTTTCTTCCCAAACCATAATTCATATGGTGTCGTTTCAACGGATTTAGATGGTGCCCTATTTAAAGTGAATGCGGCTGTTTCTAATGCATAACCCCAAAATGATAGCGGTAAATCTGTAAGTGACATCATAGAATGAACCATATCTAAGAGAGTTCGATTACGACGTTCGGACACACCATTACGTTGTTGTGTTCCCGGTGGTGTCAATTGTGAAAGTATTCCGCATTTCTTCAAATGCTCGCCAAACTCGTAACTTAGATATTCACCTCCACGATCAGAACATAGAAATTTAATCTTCTTGTTACGTTGATTCTCAACCTCACTTTGAAACTCCTTAAACTTCTCAAAAGTTTCGGACTTATGTTTCATGAAATAGATATACCCATATCTACTCAAGTCATCCGTGAAGGTAAGAACATAACGATAACCACCGCGCGATGCTACACTCATTGGACCACACACATCGGTATGTATGATTTCCAACATGTCCGTAGCTCGCTCCATCATACCAGAAAATGGAGTCTTAGTCATTTTACCCATCAGACATGCTTCGCATCTTTCAAGTGATTCGAAATCAAGTGATTCAAGAAGTCCATCGGAATGGAGTTTCTTCATACGCTTCACTCCAATGTGACCAAGACAACAGTGCCACATATAGGTCGAGTTATCGCTCGATTTCCAACATTTAGCCTCAATGTTATTAATATGTGTATTTCCACTATCGAGATTCAATAAGAATAGACCATCTATCAAAGGTGCATGTGCATAAAACATATTACTCATATAAATCGAACAACCATTATTCTCGGACTTAAACAAGTAATCGTCTCGCAATAAACAAGATCCCGATATAATGTTCATGCTTAACGCAGGCACCAAATAACAATTATTTAAGTATAAAACTAATCCTGATGGTAGATGAAGGGGTAGCGTGCCGACCGCGATCACATCAACCTTTGATCCGTTTCCCACGCGCATCGTCACCTCGTTCTTCGCTAGCTTCCGTTTATTCTGCAGCACCTGTTTCGAGTTACAAATATGAGCAACCGAACCAGTATCAAATACCCAGGCACTACTACGAGTACTAGTGAGATACACATCAATAACATGTATATCGGATATACCTTTCTTCTTGATGTTGCCGTTCTTCAAATCTGCCAAGTACTTTGGCAATTCCGCTTCCAGTGACCTTCTCCCTTGCAGTAAAATCACTCAGTATCAGGCTTAGGTCCAGCCTTGGTCTTCTTCGTCGGTGCGGTAACTTTCTTACCACCCTTCTTGAAGTGTCCCTTTTGATTAGACTTGCCTTTCTTGAATTTGGTGGTCTTATTGACCAACAACACTTGGTGCTCTTTCTTGATCTCCACTTCTGCAGATTTCAACATGGCGAAGAGTTCTGGCAACGTCTTGTTCATGTTCTGCATGTTGTAGTTCATCACAAAGTTCTTGTAACTTGGTGGTAGTGATTGAAAGACACGGTAAATCCCCAAAGCATTAGGAATCACTATACCCAAGCTTTGAAGTTTGTTTGCGTGCCCAGACATCTTAAGCACATGCTCACTGACGGAGCTGCCTTCTTCCATCTTGCAGTTAAAGAACTTTTCAGAAGCCTCATAGCTCTCAATTGCCGCGTGAGTCTCAAAGATCAATTTGAGATCACGGACAATATCATGTGGGTCTGAATTCTCAAACCTTTTCTGAAGCTCCGATTCTAAACCATACAATATAGCACACTAAACTGTGGAGTATTGAGTCTTCCGAGTGAGGTAAACATTCTTTACTTCATCAGTAGCAGTAGCTGCAGGTGGGTCACCCAGCGGTGCATCCAGCACATAGGTCAAATTACCAGCTGTGAGGACAATCCTCAAATTTGGGAACCAATCCGCGAAGTTGCTTCCATTGTTTTTCAACTTTTCTTTCTCTAGGAACGCATTAAAATTGATGGTAGGGGCTGCCATTGGTCTACAACATATTTGCAATAGTTTAGACTAAGTTTATGACAAATTGAGTTCTAATTAATAATTAATCTAGGTGAACTCCCACTCAAAACAACATCTCTCATATTGTTTTAGTGATCACACGAACCAAATCCACCACATGAAAACCGATCATCATGAGAGTTGATGTAGCTTCAATGGCGAACAATCGACATGTTCATCATATCTACTATATGACTCATGCTTTACCTTTCGGTGATCCGTGTTCCGAGACCATGTCTGTACATGCTAGGCTCGTCACGATCAAACCTTAGATTCTGCATGAGAAAATCTGGCTTGCTCACGTTGTATACACTTGCGGAATCTAACACACCCGATCATCACGTGGTGCTTCGAAACAACAAGCTTTAGCAACGGTGCTAACTAAGGGTGAACACTTTATGACTTGAAATTTATGTGCATGAGGGATCATCTTATAATGCTACCGTTGTTAACTAAGCAATACAAGATGCATAAAGGATTAACATCACATGCAATTCATAATATGTGATATGATATGGCCTTTCTTCTTTGTGCTTCCGATCTCCATCTTCAAGCACGAACATGATCTACATCATCACCGACATTGCATCAAGGTCCATGACGCTGCTCCATGGTTGTCGTCCACCGGCTTCAACTATTACAACTACTTTGAATAGACACGCGGGTCTTAACAGAATTTTAAAGACAACCATATGGATCCTGCCGGTTGCCAACTTATAATAAGGAACATTGCATACATCAAATATAATCACAATCATGGCCATATCACATCACAGCACACCCCTGCAAAACAAAGTTAGACGCCTCTACTTTCTTTGCATGTTTTACGTGGTTTGGGGCTTTCAATAAGTATCGTTCTAACTTACGAACAAGAACCACAACATTGATACTAGTATTGACAATCACCCGTTGTAAATTGCATCTTAAATATGCTGGGAGAAATAGGCACCCGCAAAGCCACTTATGCAATACAAGTTGCATGTCAAGCGTGGAGCAAGTCTCATGAACGATGTCATGTAAGGTTAGTCCGGGCCGCTTCATCCCAACATCCCGCAAGATGCAAAGTACACAAGAAGCAATCGAAAATAAAAGCATCAACGCCCATAATGACCATTGTGTTCTACTCGTGCAACAGATCTACATATAGACACGGCTCTGATACCACTATAGGGTTTCGTAGCATGGAAAACAAAAAATTTCTATCGCATACAAACAAACAAGCCAAGATCTATCTACTAGATTGTAGCAACGAGTCGATGGAATAACTCACCCTCGAAGATTCCAAAGCGTTTAACGAGAGCGGATTCTCGTGGGTGATGTAGTCGTACTTTTCCCGATCTCAAGATCGCGTAGACGATCCTTCCGGCGCTGCGTTCTGGCAGCACTCCCGCAGTCGGTCACATGTTCGGTACTCGATGAAGACCTTCCTCTCCCTTGTTCCAGCAGGCAGCAGAGGTTGTAGCACTCTCCTCGCGATTCCGGCAGCACAACGGCGTGGTACCGGAAGTAGAGGGGAGATCTCGCAGGGCTTCGCCTTAAGCCGGAGCGAGTATGGTGGACTATGAGAGAGACCCTCGATGATCTAGGGTTTAGACACGCCGAGGAGGGGGCAAGGCCGGCGGCTAGGGTTTAGCTAGGCGGCGGCGAGTTTCCCTAGGGTCGGCGGCGGCTATGGAGGGCGGCGGCAGCTTGGAGCTAGGGTTTAGAGGAGGCAACTTGTGTGTCTAGGAGGGGAGCCCTGCCCCTCCTTATATAGGTGGAGGGGGCGCGCCAGGGGAGGGGAGTCCCTCCCCAAGTCGGCTTCCAAGGTGGGCCGGCGGTGGAGGGGAGGAACTCCTCCCCAACTCGGTTTCCACCTCCCTCTCCACTTCCCAAAATAGCCGTTTGACTTTTCAAATTGGCGTTTGACTTTTCAAACTAGGATTTGATTAAACCCTTTATTTTGTTCAGCGATGACACCTAGTACATGATGCAATCATACCAACTTGATATAACACATTCATGTAACCTTCCCCTCCGGAGTGCCGGACATTCCGGAACCTTCTAGAACATTCCCGATGAAAACACCGGAACCATTCTCCAACCCCGAAACAAGACTTTCCTTATATGAATCTTATTCTCCGGACCATTCCGGATCTCCTCGTGATATCCCGGATCCCATCCGAGACTTCGAACAACATTCAGTCTCGTACTCATCATTCCATAACTACTCAAACAACGTCGAATCCTTAAGTGTGTCTCCCTACGGTTCGTGAATTATGCGGACATGATCGAGACACTTCTCCGAACAATAACCAATAGAGGAATCTGGAAATTCATATGGCTCCCACATATTTCTACGATTACTTTGCGATCGAATGAACCACTTACATACGATACCAATTTCCCTTTGTCTCACGATAGTTTACTTATCCGAGGTTATGATCGTCGGTATCTCTGCATACCTAGTTCAACCTCGTTACTGATAAGTACTCTTTTTTCTCGTTCCCGTGATATGTGATCCCTTGTGATCTAGTCACATGCTTACAAGCTAATTGGATGACATTCCACCGAGAGGGCCTAGAGTATATCTATCCGTCATATGGATGGACAAATCCCACTCTTGATCCATGTGTCTCAACCAATACTTTCCGAACACTCAATGCCACCTTTATGGCCACCCAGTTACGGTGTGGTGTTTGATGTCATCAAAGCATCCTTCCGGTGAAGGTGATATGCATGATCTCATGGTCGAAGGAATTAGGTTACTATGTATCAGAAAGCATATAGCAATTGAACTATTAAAATGACTTGATATTTATGCTACGCTTATCTATAGGAGTATGTCCACCATATCATTCTCCTAACGATATGATTTTGTTGTTAATAACAACCAACAAGCTAGTATTATAAAGAGGCTTTACTAGGGACTCTATTTTAGTTTACAAATCACACAAGTATTAATGTTTCCTTGTTAATACTATTATAGCATTAATGTAAACACTTATCATAAACACAAAGATATAATAATAACTACATTTATTATTGCCTCTAGGGCATATCTCCAACAGAAACTTTTTGATTCCAATTGGAAACATCAAAACCTATTTTGATCAAATAAAATCCTAAAAGGAATTTACAAAGATAAACAATTAATAAAGAAAGTTAAAAATAGTTGGAATCACTATTTTTGGATCTTTTCATAAAAAGATTTGGTTTTCAAAAGCAAAGGTAGAATTATAAATAAGGATTATTTTATAGAGCCAAATTAAACCTTGGCCAAGCTTTTGAAAGAAAATATTTTGTTTGATAAAAATAGTAAAGGTTTATTTAAATAAAATAATGAGGATTTATTAATATCCAATTTTATTAAAGAAAAGGATTTTCCATTTTAAATAAACACAAAAACTTATTAATTTTATTTTAAATAAGTTTTCCAAGTGTTTTATTTATTCAAATAAAACCTACTGAAATGATTTTGGTATTATTTTAGATTTCAAATAGAGTTTTTAAATAAATTAAACCCTATTTGAATTAATGACTAAGGTCTATTTATTTAATTATTAATGGATCCTAAAAAGAATAAAATTATTTTGTTTTGGACCTTGGTTTGTGTTGTTAAACAGAATTAAAAACTACACAAAGTTTGCCAAAGGTATGAATTCATTTGGGTGTTTGAATTGTTTGAATAAAATCAAAACATAAATTCCAAATAGAAAAAGAAAAGGTAATCACTATAAAAAAATGAAAGAAACAGACCCAACCCAACAGGCCCAGCAAGCCCACTCGCGGCCCAACTTTGCCCCTCCTCAGCGAAACGTTTTCCACCCAGAATAGAACCCGCTGAGTCACAGACAGGCAGGCCCCACTCCCACTCCCTCCACCTCGCTGACAGACAGGCCCCACGCCACCTCATCATCGTCTCCACCTCGACCGTTCCCCTCGCCGTTTCTGCCGGCGATAAATGCCATTGATTTGGCATAACACCGCGAGTAAATCTCGACAGCAACCATGCGCGCTTAAACACCCCTCTCCCCTCTCTCATTTACCCCACTCTCCACACCCTCTCCGCCTCAGGGCTGTCCTGATTTTGAACCACACCGCGCTGCCTCCGACAAGCTTCTCCGGCGAAATCCCGGCGACTCCGGCCACCTCTCCACTCCCAGAGCATACGAGCTTGCTCTCCAGTTCTGTGTGCACCTTCCCGTGTGCTCCACTCACTCGCGCGTGCTCCAAATCATCGGCAAGGACCACCGTCTGAGCACTGCCACGTCTGCCATTCGCTCCGGCAAGCACCCCGGTGAGTACAGACTTCCCCAGCACCTACTGATGATGCTCCCTTGATCCCTAGTGCCGTGCGTGTCTAATAATGTGCTTCGTTTGCCTCGGCATGACCTGTAGCCTCGCCCCCGTCGACAACCGTGCGATCCCGAGCCAGAGAGCAACTCCGGCGAGCAATTACTTTCGTCCCCGTGCGCCCCCTGCCTCCTCGTGAACAGGTTGAGTATAAGAACGTCAAGGCGAACACGGTGAGCCCTCTCCCATTCTTTCTCGCGTCATGCATCATCGGTGATGACCACGCCAGAGCGCCGCCGCCAGCGCCGCTCGATTTAGGTCAAATCGTTTTACACCGTTAGATCTCCATCTGGCGGCTTAGATAGAATCATTAAACGAAGAGGTACGAGTGTCTCTGTGCCGCACGATCTGTTTAGATCCAAAGACTCACAGAGGATGATCCGCATAAAGCGGTACCGTCCTATAAAAACACGCCACGTGGACAAGGTTTTGTTTAAAACAGAAATTAGAATCTATTTGATATGCAAACTTGAAAAATTCATAACTTTAATTCTACACGTCCAAATTTTGCAAATTTTATATCAATGGATTCAGAAGAACAAGTGCTTTGCAACCATGCACTTTGTTTAATGTTTTGATTCTGTAAAATTGGTTGAATTTGCAGAAACTTGTGTAGGCTTATTTTGAATATAAAAATTGTTCTAGATATAATTTTAATGTGAAATCTTTGCAAAATGGTTTGTTTTGAACCTACTGACTATAGGAACCAACTTATGGATTTAAAAATGTATTTTGTGAAGATAAAGAATAAATAATTGAATTAGCTCATTTCTAGTCAAATAAAAATATGGATTATGATTTAGAAATGATTTTTGAGTGAAACCTTTGGGAAATGATTTGATTCAAACCTTCTGACCCTAAACACCAAGTTTTGAGAATTAAAATATATTTGGTGAAACCTTTAAAGAATATTGCTTTGCTAAAAGCATTTTCAGCCACATAAAATAATGATTTGATTTAAAAATGGTTCATAGATAAAACCTTTTGCAAATGGTTTTACCACTTTAATAAATGACCACCTTTTTGAACCTTATAATGTTTAGAGCCTAGTAGAAACCACTTTTGCAAGTAAAACTATCTTTTGCATGCTTGCATGCATGACCTTGTTTCTATTATTTTATGTGTGATAAAATTGGTTGGAATGCTAGTTGAATTTGTGTTTGCTTGCTTGAATTGTAGTGAAATTAGAAGAGTGTGATATTTGCAAGATCAAGAAGTGAACCAACATTCTCTACTAAAAATGCAAGTGACACTATCATCCAAGTCCTACTATTTTCATTACACTTAGTGGATTTTTGTAACATGCATGGAAAGGACTACTATATTTTATGCTATGCTAAATCCTAATAGGATACCCTTATATATTCCTTAGTGAAAACATTGTAGTTGTAGTATTCTTAGCCCAGCTATATATTTGGGATGGGATACATGATATGATTCTATGAAGATTTGAAAAGATGTAAGTTTTTATATAATAAAACAAGTACTCAATGAACCACCTGGGTGGAAAAGGATACTCAAGGTTGGATAAGGTGGCAACAAAAAGAACCATGTTTATATGGCTATGTCTTTTTGTGTGTGCACTAGAAGGAAACCACCCAGGGACTTAGAGATTGAACATGTTTCTTGTACAGTGGCTTCCGTGTACATCCACATGCTAAATGGGCTCTGGCTTAGTCAACTACATAGTGGAAGACTCATGCATTGGCATGTTCAGGTTAACTAGAATTGTGTAAGGGAAATTTATCCCTACATTGGTGCCTGGTAGACAAGCTAGCATTGTGTATTGAGAGGACTTCTATGGAAAGACTTTGTCACATTCTCAATCTGCCAGTACTCCATCTTGGTGAGTACTTATCCAGCGGCCACTGGTGGCATCAAGATGAGATTGTGTCATGTGGGTAAAGTGTACAACTTCTGCAGAAGATCAAAATTCTAAGTACTTAGCCGTGTCCCCGGTTATGGACAATACTGAGCAACTAAGGCCTGAAGCTATGAAAGATCTCGACATTCCAATTTCTCAAAGTAAAACTTGATGGTGACAACAAGGGATTTGAAGCACTTGGAGTTTTCCAAGAAGTTCAGAAAGATTTGACAAAGATCAAAAACTATTTTGAAAAGATAGGATAAAACTATATTGCTTTCTGCAAATGAGCCTAAACCCTACTTGGCCAAATATGCATGTAATGATAGGATCCACTTATTTCTACATAGTAGTGAAACTTGCCAATACAATTCAAATGTATTGACCCTTGTGGCTGCAACTTATTATGTTGCAGGTTTGTTTGATGTTAGTGAAGTGTGTTAAATAGGATTACAACTCTACAACCAACATGACTGCATGTGGCACTTTGAAGATGAAGGACTCCATGCTATATATTCTGCTGCATTGTAATATGATAGCCAAATGAGCTATGTAAGATGTAATGAATTATTTTATACCTGGTTATAAAGTTGTATTATGACCTTTGTTTCTTGATATTACATCTTAACTGTGGATGCTAGCTATTGATCCAGGGACTAGCATTGTAAACATAGGGATCTCTACCTTATTAAAGGTTGGGAACCTTACAGATGGTATCAGAGCATTGTGTTGCATGTAGGATTGTAACCCTAGGATTGGACAAAACCCCTTAGAAAAATAGGAGTTGTATTTGTTCCAAAATTTATATACAAACAATCTTGTAAACTCTTTCCTCAACCCTTTTGATTTTGATTCTACATCTCTTCTATTTCAAACTTGATGGAAAAAGCCTACCCCATGGCCAAAGACTTCACCATGTGCAAAGGATTTCATCAACTCTAATGACTTCAACATCTTCAGGTGATTTCAACTTTAGTTTCACCAAGGACTTCAACTTAGACATCACTAAGGATTAGAAGTGAAAAACTAAGAGACATTAGATTGCCTACCAAAGACATTAATATCAAGTTAGAGTATGGATCATATTGACCTATGAGGTATGACTATACTAGGTTGATTATTTCAAGAAAACTTGTTGGTTTCCTTCAACTCATGGGTTAAACTCATAAGTTGATAAGTGAATAGTTGCTTGTTGATTGCTTGATTGTTTGATTGAACTTGGTTGGTTTGAGTTGTGTGTTAGAATTTCTTAAAAACCTATCCATCATAACTTATCCCTATCAAACCAACAGATGCCTCCCCGTCGTGCCAACCCCAACCAAAACAACAACATCACTCCTGAGATGCAGCAGATGATGACAGCTCAGACACAGCTGATGCAGATGATGACCACGTTCATACAGAATCAGAACAACAACAATAACAACAACAACAATCAGAATAATCCTCCAGCACTTGATATGCTCATCAAGTTTCTGAAACTTAGACCTGCAAGGTTCTCTGGAACAACTGATCCAATGGAAGCCAATGACTGGTTACGTTTAGTGAACAAAGACTTAGTGACTGTTGGTTGCACCGATGAAGAAAAAGTTAGGTTTGCAGCATTTCTACTTGAAGGACCAGCAACAACATGGTGGGACAACTTTCAGATCACCACTTCCCTTGAGGATGTGACTTGGGCTATTTTTGAGGATGGATTCAGAACAACTCACATCTCACCTGGGGTGATGTACTTGAAGAAAAAGGAGTTTCACAATCTGAAACAGCGTCACCTCGGTGTAGCTGAGTACATTGAAGAATTCAACAATCTAGCACGTTATGCACCGGATGAAGTTGACACAGATGCTAAGAGAAAGGAGTAATTTCTTGAAGGACTTAATGATGAGTTAAACCTGCAGTTATCTGTTGCCTATGTCCCAACTTATCAATCACTCTGTGACAAAGCCACCATTTTGGAAAACAAGATGAATCAAGTTGAGAATAGAAAGAGGAAGCATAAACTCAAGCATCATTCAGAATCATCACAAAAGAAGCATTCACTCAAAAAGAGCAATGAAGATTCTGAACCACATCAGTATCACCACAACAACAATGGAAGTGATATTAATGGAAATGGTACTGACAATGGAGATGACCTTGGTCAGAACCAACATGGCAATTCTAGGAAGAAAGACATTAGCCAGTTGCAATGCTATAATTGTAAGGAACTTGGACACTATGCATCAGACTGTCCTGAGAAGAAAAAGAAAAAGGATGCTAGAAGAGCCAATGGAGATGACTCCAATGTTACCCATAAAGGACATGTGAACCACATTGACATGGATGGAAACTTTGAAGAGATATAAGAAGTGGATGTTAGAAACTAGTTAACTCAGTTGAGTCAAATAAGGATTCCTTGTCTAGATATTAAGTGTTGAACCATAGTCAAGTGAACCATCAATGTAACCCTATGAGACTTTCTTTTAAGGGTGGTAGTACCCTAGTTGCCTTGAAGCCAACTTGTAACCCTAGCCTTCCCAAATCTCGGGACGAGATTTCTTTTAAGGGTGGTAGCCTGTCACATCCCAAAATTTTCCAAATTTTGAAATGTGAAAAATAAATAAACAAAATAAATAATTCTTGAAATTTAGGGTGAGAAGAAACTTTTTGATTCCAATTGGAAACATCAAAACCTATTTTGATCAAATAAAATCCTAAAAGGAATTTACAAAGATAAACAATTAATAAAGAAAGTTAAAAATAGTTGGAATCACTATTTTTGGATCTTTTAATAAAAAGATTTGGTTGTCAAAAGCAAAGGTAGAATTATAAATAAGGATTATTTTATAGAGCCAAATTAAACCTTGGCCAAGCTTTTGAAAGAAAATATTTTGTTTGATAAAAATAGTAAAGGTTTATTTGAATAAAATAATGAGGATTTATTAATATCCAATTTTATTAAAGAAAAGGCTTTCCATTTTAAATAAAAACAAAAACTTGTTAAATTTATTTTAAATAAGTTTTCCAAGTGTTTTATTTATTCAAATAAAACCTACTGAAATGATTTTGGTATTATTTTATATTTCAAATAGAGTTTTTAAATAAATTAAACCCTATTTGAATTAATGACTAAGGTCTATTTATTTAATTATTAATGGATCCTAAAAAGAATAAAATTATTTTGTTTTGGACCTTGGTTTGTGTTGTTAAACAGAATTAAAAACTACACAAAGTTTGGCAAAGGTATGAATTCATTTGGGTGTTTGAACTGTTTGAATAATATCAAAACAGAAATTCCAAATAGAAAAAGAAAAGGTAATCAGTATAAAAAAATGAAAGAAACAGACCCAACCCAACAGGCCCAGCAAGCCCACTCGCAGCCCAACTTTGCCCCTCCTCAGCGAAACGTTTTCCACCTAGAATAGAACCCGCTGAGTCACAGACAGGCAGGCCCCACTCCCACTCCCTCCACCTTGCTGACAGACAGGCCCCACGCCACCTCATCATCGTCTCCACCTCGACTGTTCCCCTCGTCGTTTCTGCCGGCGATGAATGCCATTGATTTGGCATAACACCGCGAGTAAATCTCGACAGCAACCACGCGCGCTTAAACGCCCCTCTCCCCTCTCTCATTTCCCCCACTCTCCACACCCTCTCTACCTCAGGGCTGTCCTGATTTTGAACCACACCGCGCTGCCTCCGACAAGATTCTCCGGCGAAATCCCGGCGACTCCGGCCACCTCTCCACTCCCAGAGCATACGAGCTTGCTCTCCAGTTCCGTGCGCACCTGCCCATGTGCTCCACTCACTCGCGCGCGCTCCAAATCATCGGCAAGGACCACCGTCTGAGCACCGCCGCGTCTGCCATTCGCTCCGGCAAGCACCCCGGTGAGTACAGACTTCCCCAGCACCTACTGATGATGCTCCCTTGATCCCTAGTGTCGTGCGTGTCTAATCATGTGCTTCGTTTGCCTCGGCATGACCTGTAGCCTCGCCCCCGTCAACAACCGTGTGAGCCCGAGCCAGAGAGCAACTCCGGCGAGCAATTACTTTCGTCCCGTGCGCCCCCTGCCTCCTCGTGAACAGGTTGAGCATAAGAACGTCAAGGCGAACACGGTGAGCCCTCTCCCATTCTTTATCGCGTCATGCATCATCGGCGACGACCACGCCAGAGCGTTGCCGCCAGAGCACCGCCGCCATCGCCGCTCGATTTAGGTCAAATCATTTTACACCGTTAGATCTCCATCTGGCGGCTTAGATAGAATCATTAATCGAAGAGGTACGAGTGTCTCTGTGCCGCACGATCTGTTTAGATCCAACGACTCACAGAGGCTGATCCGCACGAAGCGGTACCGTCCAATAGAAACACGCCACGTGGACAAGGTTTTGTTTAAAACAGAAATTAGAATCTATTTGATATGCAAACTTGAAAATTTCATAACTTTAATTCTACACGTCCAAATTTTGCAAATTTTATATCAATGGATTCAGCAGAACAAGTAATTTGCAACCATGCACTTTTTTTAATGTTTTGCTTCTGTAAAATTGGTTGAATTTGCAGAAACTTGTGTAGGCTTATTTTGAATATAAAAATTGTTCTAGATATAATTTTAATGTGAACTCTTTGAAAAATGGTTTGTTTTGAACCTACTGACCATAGGAACCAACTTATGGATTTAAAATTGTATTTTGTGAAGATAAAGAATAAATAATTGAATTAGCTCATTTCTAGTCAAATAAAAATATGGATTATGATTTAGAAATGATTTTTGAGTGAAACCTTTGGGAAATGATTTGATTCAAACCTTCTGACCCTAAATACCAAGTTTTGAGAATTAAAATATATTTGGTGAAACCTTTAAAGAATATTGCTCTGCTAAAAGCATTTTCAACCACATAAAATAATGATTTGATTTAAAAATGGTTCATAGATAAAACCTTTTGCAAATGGTTTTACCACTTTAGTAAATGACCACCTTTTTGAACCTTAAAATGTTTAGAGCCTAGTAGAAACCACTTCTGCAAGTAAAACTATCATTTGCATGCTTGCATGCATGACCTTGTTTCTATTATTTTATGTGTGATAAAATTGGTTGGAATGCTAGTTGAATTTGTGTTTGCTTGATTGAATTGTAGTGAAATTAGAAGAGTGTGATATTTGCAAGATCAATAAGTGAACCAACATTCTCTACTAAAAAGGCAAGTGACACTATCATCCAAGTCCTACTATTTTCATTGCACTTAGTGGATTTTTGTAACATGCATGGAAAGGACTACTATATTTTATGCTATGCTAAATCCTAATAGGATACCCTTATATATTCCTTAGTGAAAACATTGTAGTTGTAGTATGCTTAGCCCAGCTATATATTTGGGATGGGATACAAGATATGATTCTTTGAAGAGTTGAAAAGATATAAGTTTTTATATAATAAAACAAGTACTCAATGAACCACCTGGGTGGAAAAGGATACTCAAGGTTGGACAAGGTGGCAACAAAAAGAACCATGTTTATATGGCTATCTCTTTTTGTGTGTGCACTAGAAGGAAACCACCCAGGGACTTAGAGATTGAACATGTTTCTCGTACAGTGGCTTCCGTGTACAGCCACATGCTAAATGGGCTCTGGCTTAGTCAACTACATAGTGGAAGACTCATGCATTGGCATCTTCAGGTTAACTAGAATTGTGTAAGGGAAATTTATCCCTACATTGGTTCCTGGTAGACAAGCTAGCATTGTGTATTGAGAGGACTTCTATGGAAAGACTTCGTCACATTCTCAATCTGCCAGTACTCCATCTTGGTGAGTACTTATCCAGCGGCCACTGGTGGCATCAAGATGAGATTGTGTCATGTGGGTAAAGTGTACAAATTCTGCAGAAGATCAAAATTCTAAGTACTTAGCCGTGTCCCCGGTTATGGACAATACTGAGCAACTAAGGCCTGAAGCTATGAAAGATCTCGACATTCCAATTTCTCAAAGTAAAACTTGATGGTGACAACAAGGGATTTGAAGCACTTGGAGTTTTCCAAGAAGTTCAGAAAGATTTGAAAAAGATCAAAAACTATTTTGAAAAGGTAGGATAAAACTATATTGCTTTCTGCAAATGAGCCTAAACCCTACTTGGCCAAATATGCATGTAATGATAGGATCCACTTATTTATACATAGTAGTGAAACTTGCCAATACAATTCAAATGTATTGACCCTTGTGGCTGCAACTTATTATGTTGCAGGTTTATTTGATGTTAGTGAAGTGTGTTAAATAGGATTACAACTCTACAACCAACATGACTGCCTGTGGCACTTTGAAGATGAAGGACTCCATGCTATATATTCTGCTGCATTGTAATGTGATAGCCAAATGAGCTATGTAAGATGTAATGAATTATTTTATACCTGGTTATAAAGTTGTATTATGACCTTTGTTTCTTGATATTACATCTTAACTGTGGATGCTAGCTATTGATCCAGGGACTAGCATTGTAAACACAGGGATCTCTACCTTATTAAAGGTTGGGAACCTTACAGGGCCCCCTGAGGCCCATCTCCATCCCTCCTTCTAGCTTCCTTCGTCTTCTGGTAAAATAATATGTTTCCATATTTTTCTGGTATTTTTCTGATCTTCACGAAATTGCACCAAAACGCCTTCTTTTCCATCAGAATCCAGACTCCGGCAGTCCATCCTCCAGGAATCATCCAACATGCATAAACAGATGAAAAGCCATAAGTAGTACCTCATAATAAGACAAACATCAATGAATAGAGGTAAATTATGATATAGAAAGGTGATGCAAATTGGGCGTATCAACTCCCCCAAGATTAGACTTTGCTTATCGCCAAGCGAATACTGAGCTCAGTAAACATGTTCACAAGTTTATGGAGTGAAGTGTTAATAAAAGAATACAAACAAGAAGCATCATACCATTGCACAACTTATAGAAGAAAGCAACTCACCTTTATATAACTTAGCATGCAACCAAGTACAATAGTCACAATAGAGATGCATAAACATAAATCATAATTGGAATTGGCAAACTTGTTCTTGGTCAGAGAACACCTGGCAAACAGTTTCACAAAAACTTTTTGTAGAAGTTTCAAAACAGGAACACTCTTTGCTCAAAAAGTTTTTTCACAAGTAAAGGCTTCCAAAGTAATACTCAATAGATAAGAGTTTTGTGCAAACAAGGAAGATAAAGAACATGATTGAATAAATCACCATATGAAAGCTTGAAACACAACAACTCAAAAGCTTGCTGGAGATAGAGAGGAAGTAGGTTTACTGACTCAACTGGTAACTAGGAGAGAGGTCCCTTCTTAGAGGGTAGAAGGGATTACAAGTCATAAAGAGCTTCCAAACGAGTATGGTACTTACTAGCTTTGAGCCCTCATTGCCCCTATCATAAGCATCTTGAGATGATTAAGGTTAAAGTGAACAAAGATGGAGTATATGCTTGACGAAATATAAGTTGGAAATCTCATGTCCCTTGAATATGAGGGCCACTCCTCATGCATACTCAACTTTGGGTCCAGGTAAGTTCTTGTCATTGTAAGTATTTGCATATCATTGAGAACCGCCAACGGGGTACCCCTTGCACATGGCACAGGAGATTTCCCATAACCAAAATGACAAGACAAGCAGACAATGAGAATCTCAGCAATCTTTTTATTTACCATATGAATAGCTTTTTATTGAGGATGCTTCATAGATGACTCACTATGGTGATGCTGCAAGTTTCCACCATGATTAAGCATGGCTTAGGCTAGCGGCCTAGGCGTTTCTCTAACACAGAATACAAACTCCATGGACTTACAAGTTCCCTCTTTATTTCACACTGTTGACATCCATAGACAAAACAGCACGATATCAACTGTGTATAGAGTACAAGTGCAATGTTGAAAACGTTCCCCGTGACAGCACGGTTCTGCTAATTCCAACGTATAGATGCAAGCATATACAACTTCGATGTTCACAATGGTTCAAGTTTATTAGGGGCAAAGAAATAAAGTGTGCCATCAAGTTCATGAGAGCTTTACTAACTAGTTTTCTCATAACAAAATACTTTTTAATTCGAAAGGTAGTTGAAGCTTGAGAATTTTCTAGGAAATGCAACAGCTACTAGGTAGATATGGTGGACACAAGTGGAAAAAGTTTTTGGTTCAAAGGGTTTTGGAAACATGAGAAGTATACCTTCTCAAAACAGGTTTTTGGCTAGCAAGGCTGGGTAGCAAACAAGAGAGTTGAAAGAAACAAGCAAACATACAAGTAATAAAGCCAAACATGCAATCTTTCTTGAAGACACAAAAGGATCTTAAATAAATAATACTAAGCTTATGAGACAACAAGAAAGAAAACAAATGATACAAAATACATGTAAGCTTTTTCTTTCTTTTTCTCTTTCTTAGTAATGCTACTGACCAGAACTCGGTTTGCCAAAACCAATTTAGATCCACTAGATGATCCCAAAGTGGTGCCAATACTGATCAACAAGATCCATAATATAATAGAGATTGCAAACTAAAATAAGAAGTGCAAAAAGTAAAAGATGAGACTTCTCATTAATATTCCAATAAAGGCACTCACACCAAGGTATACATAGATAATCAACTAAAGGAGAGATACTTCCACATGCAAACCAAACTATAAGATAACCTCTCTACCACAGATATGAATCCACTAAAAAGGTAAAAGATAAAAGATAAAGGTGATGATACCGCGGCACTCCCCCAAGCTTGGAACAAGCCAAGGGGATGCCAAACCTGATGATGAATTACTCCCTTGGTAGTCTCTTGATAAGCTCCTCAATTAGCTTCCTTAGTTCCTCGAACTCAAAAGTAAGAGTACGGATTAGCTCCGAGTTTTTATCTATACGGTTCATTATCATGTCAGACCGAGAATCCAAGTCCTTGTTATTCTTTCCCCACTCTTCATCCTTAGCATGATCCTTCTCTGCATTTTTAGAATGGGGCATATCCCAAACCGAAGGCAAGTTCCCTTTGGTCACTTGTTGGTATTGATATTCATGTATAAGTGTATGGAAGGGTCGCTTGTTACGTGGAGGAGATGACCGTGGATTGTAGAAGAGACGTGGAGGTTTCCCTCCTATGGACATCCGTGCTGTCCTCTTAGGCTTGATAGGGGTTGCCACCACTCCAATGCTTGCGACGGTAGCGCGAGTGTCTGGTTGCTTGTCCTCCTCCCTGTCACCTTCATACCCTACCAGAATCTCCTCCTCCTTGGGGACTTGAGGTTCTTCTTCCTCAGGCTTCTTTCCTTTGTCGTTAGCGGAGGCCATGGTGCTCTAAACTTGAGAAGATTTCCTGACAGAAATAGATCGAAATGAAAACACGACGAGAACACGATGCACGAACCTCGGGGGATCCGGGGGTTATATATTATGAAGTTTCAATGCATAAGGAAGGCTTTGACACGGAAATGAGGCGGAGACGGAGTTCGGGGGAGGAACACCCCCCTCAGGCACGGCCAGGCTGGGCATGTGCCTGGGGTGGGTCTGTCCACCCCCGGGCTCTGTTTCCTCTTCAGTTTTGTCTCGTAACTTCCCTTATTTATTAAAAACATTAAAAATATAAAAATATTGGAGTTTCACGAACCTTCTGTTTTCACCACTTTTACCTATTCAAAGACGAACTCTGTAGATTCCTTTTCTCTTTCTCCTGAAAATTTCCTTCTTACAAAACCCTTGCACAAACTCAATGACAACATTAGTGTAAGCAAAAACAATAAACCTTTGGTACACACTTCAACTGAAAACCCACCAAAGCAAAAACTTCTGTAAGAGGCAAATGCAAATGATGGCAAAAATCTATCAAAACAGACTAGCAGATAAATATTGATTTTTTATAAGACCTTCTATTGCTCAAATCAAAAAGTGCAGAACTAATGAAAGTTGGGTAACAACTTGGAGAACAAGCTCAGAAAAATTCATCTCCATCTGACATACTGAGATTCCTCATGAATTTTTACAATACAGCACAAAAATCTGTCCCAGGACAGCCACTTTTCACAACTCCACTACTTCACAAAAGTAGTTGAACTTGACACACCAAAACAAAAAGGATAAGGAGAGGTTATTACAGATTTAATAACTTCCAAGACTTGACAAAACTCTTGGGTTATCTCCCAACAAGTACTTTTCTTTAATGCCTTTAAGTTAGGCTTGAAACTTCCAAAGATGCTCACAGAGGAGATATATATTTGAAGTGAAAGAGAGCATCAAGAAGCAAATAACCAACACACTTGAGTCTAACCCACTTCCTATGCATGGGGGTATCATGAGAAAACAAATTGTTGAAACAAAAATCCACTAGCATAGGAAGACAAAACAGATGCAACTTCAAAGCTTTCAACATAAAACGAGGAAACTTAACATCATTGAGATGCATAAAACCATGTTTCCCTCTCTCAAAATAACTTTCAGTAGCACTTTGAATAAATTTGACAATATAACTATCACCGGCAACAACTTTATCAGAAGAATAAGAATACTTACAGTCATCAAAAAGAGGTCCAAGGTCATAAACCATATCAATAGAAGCAAGTTGTTCCATCCTGAAATCTTTATTAGACAAGCTATTTTCACAAGGAGCTTTAGCAAATTTGGAAAAGTTAAACTCATAAGAATCTCCATCAAACTTAGTTAAAACCTTTTCCTTCTTACAATCAATAATAGCTCCACAAGTGTTCAAGAAAGGTCTACCAAAAATGATAGGATAAGTTTTGCTAGCTGCTGAATTAAGCACTAAAAAATCAGCAGGATACTTAATCTTACCATAGAGAACCTCCACATCTCTTACAATGCCAATGGGGCAAATGGTTTCCTTATTAGCAAGGTGAATAACCACATCAATGTCCTCAAGCTCACAAGGACCAATCTCATGCATAATTTCCCTGTAAAGCTCATAAGGAATAGCACTAGAACTAGCACCAAGATCACATAAACCATAGTAGCAACGATCACCAATTTTAACGAAAAGCACAGGAACACTAGCTTTTCTAGCCTTACTAGGATGAGAAATAATATTAGAAGCATCTTCACAGAAGACAATGTGCTCATCCTCTCTATTTCTAGTGACAGGGTCTTTCACAATAGCTACCACAGGTTCAATATTCAATTGCATACCAGGCTCCACAGTTTTCATTGTACCTTTATTATTTGCACTAATAATCATAGAATAATCCTTATCTTAGCTAGGAAAGGCATTTTCTCAACATGAGGTTCAGGCACAATATGATTAGTGGTACAAACTTGAGTACTTCTAACTGGAACATGATCAACAATATCTTTATACGGGGCATGGTACTTGTCCCACTCTTTCTTGGGAAGTTCAATATAAGAGGCAAAGGCATTAAAACATTTTGCAAGAACTTGGGGATAAAGGCCAAACTCATTGCTAATGTCATGGAAGTTATCAGTACCCATAAAATATTTAATGCATTCATAATCATAGTTTATACCTGACTTTCTTCCTTTGTCATTCTCCCAAGCCTCAGTGTTATCTTGAATACGGTCTAAGAGATCCAATTTAGCTTCTTCATTCATACGTGTGAATGATCCAGCACAAGAAGCATCTAGTAAATCTTTATCATGAAGAGAAAGCCTAGCATAAAAGTTATTGAGAATAATATTGTTAGGGAGTTCATGAATAGGACATTTAAGCATGAGTAACTTCAATCTCCCCCAAGCTTGAGCTGTACTCTCTCCATCATGAGGCCAAAAGTTATATATAAGATTTCTATCCTTATGAATTTCACTAGGAGGATAAAATTTAGAGTAAAAGAGAGATGCCATCTCCTCCCATTCCATGGATTGTCCATTCTTCAACAACTTATACCATTCTTCAGCTCTCCCTTTCAAGGATATGGAGAGTAACTTCTTATTCACCTGTTTAGTTGTGATACCTGCACACTTAAACAACCCGCATAATTCATGGATAAAAAGCAAGTGATCACCAGGATGGACAGTTCCATCCCCAAAATAATAATTATCCATAACACTATTAACAATACTTGTAGGTATCTTAAAAGGATATATCTCAACAGGAGGTGGTTCATCTACTACCCTTGTAGTGGTAGTAGATTTCCCAAACAGAAAACCAAGTGGGTTATCTATATTGGAAACAAAGTAACAAGCAATAACAAAAGCAATACTAACAGTAAAAGTTTCCCTTACTAGTTCCACTCTTCAATAGAGCTTCACTCCCTGGCAACGGCGCCAGAAAATAGTCTTGATGACCCACAAGTATAGGGGGTGTATCGTAGTACTTTCGATAAATAGGAGTGTCGATCCCAACGAGGAGCAGAAGGTGCTGAATAGTGGTATGGAGTAGGAAATTCCTGTGAATACTTAGCAAACGGATTTTTAGTGGTTTTCTGACAAAGCAACAAAACAAGGAGCAAGTAACAAAGGTAACAAATGGAGAAAGTGGACCAATCCTTTCTTAGCAGAGGACAAGCCGGTGGAAATACTTATAAGGACCAAACGTTCTCGAGGACACATGGGAATTCTGTCAAGTGCTTTCGCTTCAAATAGCTGAGTACTCTTCTTTGGTGTTTGTAAGTGTTGTGTGGGTGAACCTGTGCTAACATACCGCCCTTCCTAGGACTAATACATACTTGTGATTAAACCCGCTGCAAACATCCGTAACTACAGGAAAGTAATTAAGATATCAATCTAACCACAACCTTAAACCCTAAGATCCTACACTCCCTTATGCAATGGTGTCCTAACGGGAGTTCAGGTTTCTGTCACTCCGGCAACCCCACGATTAGTAGCCAAATACACAATGCATACCCCTAGGCCCATAAATGGTGAAGTATCATGTAGTCGACGTTCACATGACACCACTAGAAGAATAGCACCACAACTTAAATACTAAACCATTGAATAATAACTCAACATAGATCCACTAATAACAACATGACTTCTCCCATGTCCTCAAGAACTATACGAACTACTCACAAGACAACATATGGATCAAGATCAAAGATGATATGATAATGGATAACAATCTGAACATAAACAATAATCCAATGGTTCCACTCACAAGCATCAACTACAATAGTAATCAACACCGGGAAAGTTTCCCCTAAGAACTAAAGCAATATCCAACACAACTGTTACAGCAGGACAGAGTGGTGATGATGGTACTGGTGGAGATGATGGTGTGGATGATGATGATGATGATCCCGATGAAGCCTAGCTTGATGACTGTGTTGATGGCGACGGTCTCCCCTCTCCGAGAAGGAATTCCCCCGGCAAAAATCTGTCTGCCGGAGAGATCTTTCTCTCTCGGTGTTTTCTGCCCCCTAGAGTCGCTGGAAATCTATCTGTGGTCGCTCCCGTGGTATTAGGGTTCCGTAGGGAAGATATAGGCGAAGGGGCGGAGTCGGAGGCCGGGCGGGTGGGCCACACCTGCCCTAGGCGTGGGGTCAGGTGGGCCCACATCTAGGGGGGTGTGGTCCCCCTGAGGCCCATCTCCGTCCCTCCTTCTGGCTTCCTTCGTCTTCTGGTAAAATAATATGTTTCCATATTTTTTTGGTATTTTTCTGATCTTTGCAAAATTGCACCGAAACGCCTTCTTTTCCATCAGAATTCAGACTCCGGCAGTCCATCCTCTAGGAATCATCCAACATGCATAAACATATGAAAAGCCATAAGTAATACCTCATAATAATACAAACATCAATGAATAGAGGTAAATTATGATATAGAAATGTGATGCAAATTGGGCGTATCACCTATACTATTGGGGATTCACTTTGGAAGTTTTATAAAATGCATAACATTACTTATGCATAATAGCATGTTGCTTCTTTAAACATTAGTCCTTACCGGACCAATGATGCTAATTTCAGATATTGGATCTTTTATTGTCTCGAAGACCGTGAGTGCATAATCTTGCAATCACAAAATGGAATTTCACACTTGCTTATGTCCTTTGATTATTTTCTGTAAAGTATTTTGCAAATCCAGTTTTGTCCTCACCTGCATTTCAAAAAGGTTAGAAAACACTATTTTCATAATAATATGATTATAGGTTATTTACCATGAGGTAATAACCTACTATGGAAGTTACAGTGGTAAAGGAGCATAATACCTAGGACTTAACAACCAATGATGCCTGTGATTTTGCGCCGTATATTACGCGTTAACCTTGAGATTTGGAATGGGAAAAAGAAGTCAGCTGGATCGGCTCTCTCTTGCATGCATCGGACACTGTTCTGGGCATTTGTAAGTTGCATATCATGGGTATAGCCATTTTATACGGGGAAAAGTCTACCGTGGATCTGGGCTTATAAAAGACAGATTTCTAGTGTTAATGGTTGTTGTGTGTATCCAACTAAGGTATACCGTTTTATACGGGGAAAAGTCTACCTTGAGTACGGACATACAACAATTGCGCTATATGCGGGGTCGCGGAGAAGGACAGTGATTGGCTTGTCTGGGCCTCATACCACGGAAGTATGAACAGGTTGGCCGCTCGGATGTGCAACAAATCTAAGATCTCTCATGGGTAAAGTAACGCACCTCTGCAGAGTGTAAGAACTGTAACTTGTTACTCCCTGTTTCGGGAAGGAGCTACGAACACGGTGGGAAAGGAACTCCATGAAAGTTCTGGTAAACCCGTGAAGGCTGACGGACATAGCTTTTCAGAATAAAAGCAACCTTTGAAGAAATGTTTACGAAAACCTGCATTGCCTACGACCTATGGTCTATGGCTGTAGATATAGTGCATCAAACACTCCTTTTTAGTGAACTTGCTGAGTACGCTCGTACTCAACGTATCTTCTTAACCCTTTCTAGATTCTGAAGCCATTAAGACGACGTCTACATCAAGTTATGCTCCAAGAATCATCATCAAAAGCTCAAGCTCTTCAATGAAGTAAAGGAAGTCAACATATACATCAATTAAAGTGAAGACGAAGTTACTGATTAGATAGGAATATAATCCCTAGCCATAGAACCTATTTCTGTAGTGTATTGCAATAGCAGCAATGCCAGACCAATAGTTTAGATACTAGTCTTATTAGTATGATAGTTTTTGAGCTGTTTATTTCTGATTTCTTCTTTGTAAGAAGATTCTTTCTCTCTCTTTAACCTAGAGTGTTCTCTGGATCTTGTGTAAAGAGCCAATTTGTAACCTATAGTCATGTCTTGGACCTGTTGTGTTTCTGTTGTACCACTCTGAGGGATGTAATACTACTGAACGGTGTTTCATTGGTGTTATGTCAACGACTATAGTGTACTACATCATGCAGTGGTATGCTGGGTCACCACAGCTGATATCAGAGCATATTCTTTGACCTTAGGATTAAAACCCTTTTTGGAAGATCAGTAGGTTGGATAGTGACTATAGGAGCTATCTTATCTAAACCAAATATTATTATAATTTGTGATAAGTATCCACTTGGGGATAACTTTGTCACCAGATACTTAAGTCATTCTTTCTTAGGAATAATTGTTTATCTGTTCTCAGTATAGTGCTATTTAGTGTCTTCCAAAGGAGATGTATGTTGGAATTATGACCTAGAAGCAATAATAAAGATGTTATTATTATAATTCTTGTTCATGATAAAGTTTATATTCCATGCTAGAATTGTATTAAGCAGAAACTTTAATACTTGTGTGGTTTGTGAACAACACCGTGTCCCTAGTACGCCTCTATGGACTAGCTCATTGATTAATGACGGTTAAGGTTTCGTAACCATAGACATGAGTTGTCGATTAATAATGAGATCATATCATTGGGAGAATGATATGATGGACAGACCCAAATTAAACAGAGCAATTAGATCGTGTCATCGTGTTCATCTTTGCGAAGCTTTTTCTTATGTCAAATATTGTATTCCTTAGACCATGAGATAATGCAACTCCCTGGTATCGTAAGAAAGCTTTGAGGTCATCAAACGCCATTCTATGAGAGGGTGATCATAAAGGTGTCTCTCAGGTGATCGGAAAGTACTTGTTGGTTGTATGTATCGAGATGGGATTTGTCCCTCCCAAGTCGGAGATATATACTTCAGGCCCACTCGGTAATCGATATCAACACCGCTTGCAAGCATGTGGTTAAGGAGTTAATCACGAAGTGATATCGGATTATGGAACGAGTAAAGTACTTGTTGTGAACGAGATTGAACTAGGTATGCCGATGCCGACGATCGAATCTCAGGCAAGTAAAATATCGTGTGACGAAGGGAATATATATATGGGATTGATTGAATCCTGACATCGTGGTTCATCCTATATGATCATCGATGAATGTGTGGGAGTCAATATGGGTTTCCAGACCCCGCTGTTATTTATTGATAGAAGATCATGTCTGCATATTCTCGAACCCGAAGGGTCACACACTTAACGTGTCTCGACGCTAGGATAGAATGGATAATTGGTTTATGAGTTTTTGTTCGGAGTCTCGGATGAGATCCAGGATGTCACGAGAGGTTCCGGAATGGTCCAGAGAATAAGATTCATATAAGGCAAAGCAGGTTTTGGAGTTCGGAATTGTTTCGGATTGTTCAGTATTGTACCGGAAGCTTCTAGAACCTTCTGGAGTGGGACCAACGTGGCCCCACTTGTCGGGAGGGGGCGTGGGCCTACGATTGGAGTGCCCTGGCCGCTTTGGGCCAGGGGCAAAAGGCCCCATAGGCCCAGCCGGCCAAGCCCTAGGGGAAACCCTAGGGGAGCTTCTAGAAGGGGGGGAACTTGCCCCCACTCCTTCCCCTTGGCCGCCGGCCCTAGGCTTGGAGGAGGGGCAAGGGGAAGCCGCCCACCCCTCTATATAAAGAGGGCTGGGGGCGCACCCTCCCACCACACCTCCTCAAGCCCTAGCCGCCCTGCTGCCCTCCTCTCTCTCTCCTTCCCGACTGCACGTAGGCGAAGCCCTGCCGCAGAAACTCTCCACCGTTTGCACCACGCCGTCGTGTTGTAGATCCAACCTATCTCTCCACCCCACTTGCTGGACCGAGGAAGGAGGAGACATCGAGGTTTTGCACGTGTGCATCTCTCAGAGGCATCGCCACTTGCGGTGTTGGATCGGATCGGATCGCGAGGAGGAGAAGCGAGTACGACTACATCAACCACGTTCCGTTGAATGTTCCGCTGTGCGAATCTTCAAGGGTATGAAGATCTCATCTATTTCCCCCTCGTTGTTTGCATCTTCTAGATTAGATCTTGGCTTTTCCTGTTCGCATCCGTAGAAAATTTTGATTTACTATGCTGCGAAACCCATCAATGGTATCAGAGCTAGATCTATGCATAGATGTGTTTCACGAGTAGAACGCAACATGCTTGTTGCGGGCGTTGATGTTTTCTGTTGCAAGCCTCTTGTTTGTGTACTTCTTATGACGCGGGATAGTGAGATCGAAGCGGTCCAGGCCAACTTTACGCGACCTCGTTCGCGAGACCGGCTCCGCACTTGACGTGTGGCTTGTTCCACACATGCGGCTGGTGGATGCCAGTTTCTCTCACTATAGTTGTCATGGGATTTACACCGGAGTTTTGCGACCATAATATCATTGTTGTGGCTTTCTGTAGTAAGAATCGTTCTTAGCTTGTTACTCCCATAAGCCACGTAAAACATGCAACAACAAAGTAGAGGCGTCTAACTTGTTTTTGCAGGGAGTGTTTTCTGTGATATGGTATGGCCCAAGATGTGATGTGTATGTTGTATGCAATGATCATGTTTTGTAATGTTTCACGACTTGCATGTCGATGAGTACACAACCGGCAGGAGCCATATGGTTGTCTTTATAATTGTGTATGACCTGTGTGTCAACTTCTTATACGCCATGTAATAGCTTTACTTTATCGCTAAGTAGTTAGCAATAGTTGTAGTTGCTATTTGTGGTGGAGGCAATCATGGTGGAGTGATGGAGATCATGCTGGCACGCACAAGATGGAGATCATTGCGCGAAGATTGGCTATACCATGTCACATAAAGTTATATGCATGTGATGTTTATCCTTTTATGTGTCTTATTATGCTTAGATCGCGACGGTAGCATTATAAGATGATTCCTCACCGTTGCGAAAGTTCGTCGTGTTCAAGCATCACGTGATGATCGGGTGCTATAAACTCTACGTTCACATACAGCGGGTGCAAGCCAGTTTTGCACACGCGGAAATACTTGGGTTTGACTTGACGAGCCTAGCATGTACAGACATGGCCTCGGAACACACGAACCTAAAGGTTAAGCATGAGTCATATGAATGATATGATCGACACTTTGTTGTCCACCATTGAAACCACATCTATTCTCGTGAAGATCGGATTAGGTGTGGTGAATTTGGATCATGTTCACTAAACAACTTGAGGGATGTTGAATTTAGTGGGAGTTCATCTAGTAATTTGATTAAGTTGAACTAGTTATCATGAACATAGTCTAAATTGTACTTGCAAATTTTGTAGATCAAATGGCTAAGTCCAACTTCAACTTCAACGTTTTTGCTGAGAAAGAAAAGCTTAAGAACAATGGGTCTAACTTCACCAACTGGTTCCGCAATCTGAGAATCATTCTCGCTGGCGGACAAAAGGACTATGTCCTTGAGAAAGCGCTAGGTGACGCCCCTGCTGTAGATGCGCCGGCTGATGAGAAAACTGTTTATCAGTCGTGCAAAGATGATTATGGTGTGATTAAGAGCACCATGTTGTTTGCTATGGAATCGGACCTTCAAAATCGTTTTGAGGATTTCCCCGGGCCCTTTGAGATTCTTGAGGAACTGAAAACTATGTTTTAGACTCAGGCCCGTTCTGAGAGATATGAGATCTCTGAGAAATTCTTTAACTGCAAGATGGAGGAAGGGAGTTCCGTTAGTGAGCACGCCAAAAAGATGTCGGGCTACACTCAACGCCTTGAGCAACTGGACTGCAAGATTCCAGAGGAGCTCAAGATTGACAGGGTTCCGCAATCACTCCCTCCTAGCTACAAAGGTTTTGTAGTTACTCATAATCATATTGGTTCCATTGATACGATCACTGAGATCTTCGCTAAGCTGAAAGCTGCGGAGGTGGACATCAAGAAAGATAATCATGTGTTGATGGTCAACAAGCCCCCCAGCGTTAAGAAACGTAAGGGTGCAAAGAAGCCCTTCAAGAAAGGCAGCGGCAAGCGCGTTGCCCCTACTGAGAAGAAGCTCAAGTCTGGACCTAAGACGGACACTGAGTGCTTCTATTGCAAGGACAAGGGTCACTGGAAGCGCAACTGTCTGAAGTACTTAGCGGACAAGAAGGCTGGCACCATCAAAGGTATATTTGATATACATGTTATTGATGTTTTCCTTACTAGCCCTCATTGTAGTGCCTGGGAATTTGATACTGGTTCAGTTGCTAATATTTGTAACTCGAAACAGGAGCTACGGAATAGACGGCGGCTGGCGAGGGATGAGGTGACGATGTGCGTTGGCAACGGATCAAGAGTTGATGTGATCGCCGTCGGCACGCTCTCCTTAGTTTTACCTTCGGGATTAGTTTTAAACCTCAATAAATGTTATTATGTGCCTACGTTGAGCATGAACATCATATCTGGATCGTGTTTATTGCAAGACGGTTATTCATTTAAATCTGAGAATAATGGTTGTTCTATTTATATGAGTAACATCTTTTATGGTCATGCACCTGCTGTGAATGGTTTATTTCTTCTGAATCTCGAAAGGGATGAAACACACATCCATAACATTGAGGCTAAGAGATGCAAAGTAGATAGTGATAATTCTACTTATTTGTGGCACAGTCGTCTAGGTCATATTGGTGTAAAACGCATGAAGAAACTCCATTCTGATGAACTTTTGGAGTCTCTTGATTTTGAATCATTTGACACATGCGAACCATGCCTCATGGGCAAGATGATCAAAACCCCGTTCTCCGATATGATGGAGCGAGCAACGGACTTGTTGGAAATCATACATACTGATGTATGCGGACCGATGAGTGTTTCGACGCGCGGTGGATATCGCTACTTTCTCACTTTTACTGATGACTTAAGTAGATATGGGTATATCTATTCAATGAAACATAAATCTGAAACATTTGAAAAGTTCAAAGAATTTCAGAATGAAGTGGAAAACCATCGTAACAGAAAAATTAAGTTTCTACGATCTGATCGTGGAGGTGAATATTTGAGTTATGATTTTCTCACGCATCTTAAAGCAAGCGGAATCGTTTCGCAACTCATGCCACGCGGAACACCACAGCGCAATAGTGTGTCTGAACGCCGGAATCGAACTCTATTAGATATGGTGCGATCAATGATGTCTCTTACAGATTTGCCGTTATCATTTTGGGGTTATGCATTAGAAACCGATGCATTCACTTTAAATAGGGCACCATCTAAATCCGTTGAGATGACACCGTATGAACTGTGGTTTGGTGCTAAACCTAAGTTGTCGTTTCTTAAAGTTTGGGGATGCGAAGCTTACGTCAAGAAGTTGATGTCGGACAAGCTTGGACCCAAAGCGGAGAAATGCGTCTTCATAGGATACCCTAAGGAAACGATTGGGTATACCTTCTATCACAGATCCGAAGGCAAAGTGTTTGTCGCAAAGAATGGATCCTTTCTTGAGAAGGAGTTTCTCTCGAAAGAAGTGAGTGGGAGGAAAGTAGAGCTAGACGAGGTTATTGAACCTTCTCTTGAGTTGGAGAGTAGCGCAGCACCTGAAATTTTTCCAGTGCCGTCTGCACCAACAATAGAGGAAGCTAATGACAAGGATCATGAAGCTTCGGACGATGCTACTACTGAACGTCGCAGGTCGACAAGGTCGCGTGCCCCTCCTGAGTGGTACGGCAACCCTGTCTTAACTGTCTTGTTAGTAGATGACAGTGAACCTGCGAACTATGAGGAAGCAATGATGAGCCCAGACTCTGAGAAATGGCTAGAGGCCATGAAATCCGAATTAGGATCCACGAGCGAAAACCAAGTATGGACTTTGCTAGACCCTCCTAGCGACCGAAAGTCCGTTGAGTGCAAATGGATTTTCAAGAAGAAAACGGACGTGGATGGTAATGTTACTGTCTATAAAGCACGGCCTGTCGCGAAAGGTTTTCGACAAGTTCAAGGTGTTGACTACGATGAGACTTTCTCTCCCGTAGCGATGTTTAAGTCCATTCAGATTTTATTAGCAATTGCTGCGTTTCATGATTATGAAATTTGGCAGATGGATGTCAAGACTGCGTTCCTCAATGGCAACATTGATGAAGAGTTGTATATGATGCAACCCGAAGGTTTTGTCGATCCTAAGGATGCTGATAAAGTATGCAAACTTTAGCGTTCCATTTATGGACTGAAGCAAGCATCTCGGAGTTGGAACCTTCGTTTTGATCAAGTAATCAAGAGCTTTGGATTTGTTCCAAATTGCTACGAAGCTTGTATCTACAATAAAGTGAGTGGGAGCTCAGTGACATTTCTAGTACTATATGTGGATGACATATTGATTATTGGAAATGACATTGACATGCTTAACGATGTGAAGAGTTATTTGAACAAATGTTTTTCAATGAAAGACCTAGGGGAAGCTGCTTATATATTAGGCATAAAAATCTATAGAGATAGACAAAGACGCCTAATAGCTTTAAGCCAAAGTATATACCTAGACAAAGTTCTGAAAAGGTTCAGAATGGATAAGGCAAAGAAAGGTTCAGTGCCTATGTTGTCAGGTAAAACATTGAGCAAGGCTCAGTGTCCAGCTATGGTAAATGATAGAGAAGCTATGAGCAAAGTGCCTTATGCCTCGGCCATAGGTTCTATCATGTATGCCATGCTGTGTACTAGACCGGATGTGTCCAATGCTCTTAGTTTGACGAGCAGATACCAAAGTGATCCAGGAGTAGAACACTGGACAGCCGTGAAGAACATCCTAAAGTATTTAAATAGGACTAAAGAAATGTTCTTAGTCTATGGAGGTGATGAACGGCTCGTCGTAAAGGGTTACGTCGACGCTAGTTTCGACACCGACAAGGATGATTCTAAATCTCAGACAGGATATGTTTATATTTTGAATGGAGGAGCTGTGAGCTGGAGAAGCTGCAAGCAAAGCGTGATCGCGGGATCTACAGTAGAAGCGGAATACATGGCTGCTGCAGAAGCGTCAAGTGAAGGAGTTTGGATCAGGAACTTCATCACTGAGCTTGGTGTGGTTCCAAGTGACCTGGACCCATTGGAGATATTGTGTGACAACACTGGCGCCATAGCACTGGCTAAGGAACCAAGATATCATCCAAAGACCAAGCATATCAACCGCAAGTTTCATATAATCTGAGATTATATAACAGATGGAGATCTGAAGATTAGCAAAGTACATACAGATCTGAATGTCGCAGATCCATTGACTAAACCTCTTCCACGAGAAAAACATGATCAGCACCTTAGTGCCATGGGTGTTATATTGTTGCCAGATGTAAACTAGATTATTGACTCTAGTGCAAGTGGGAGACTGTTGGAATTATGCCCTAGAGGCAATAATAAAGATGTTATTATTATAATTCTTGTTCATGATAAAGTTTATATTCCATGCTAGAATTGTATTAATCGGAAACTTTAATACTTGTGTGGTTTGTGAACAACACCGTGTCCCTAGTACGCCTCTATGGACTAGCTCATTGATTAATGATGGTTAAGGTTTCCTAACCATAGACATGAGTTGTCGATTAATAATGAGATCATATCATTGGGAGAATGATATGATGGACAGACCCAAATTAAGCAGAGCAATTAGATCGTGTCATCGAGTTCATTTTTGCGAAGCTTTTTCTTATTTCAAATATTGTATTCCTTAGACCATGAGATAATGCAACTCCCTGGTATCGGAAGAAAGCTTTGAGGTCATCAAACGTCATCCAATGAGAGGGTGATCATAAAGGTGTCTCTCAGGTGATCGGAAAGTACTTGTTGGGTTGTATGTATCGAGATGGGATTTGTCCCTCCCAAGTCGGAGAGATATACTTCGGGCCCACTCGGTAATCGATATCAACACCGCTTGCAAGCATGTGGTTAAGGAGTTAATCACAAAGTGATATCGGATTACGGAACGAGTAAAGTACTTGCTGTGAACGAGATTGAATTAGGTATGCCGATGCCGACGATCGAATCTCGGGCAAGTAAAATATCGCGTGACGAAGGGAATATATATATGGGATTGATTGAATCCTGACATTGTGGTTCATCCGATATGATCATCGATGAATGTGTGGGAGTCAATATGGGTTTCCAGACCCCGCTGTTGATTATTGATAGAAGATCATGTCTGCATATTCTCGAACCCGAAGGGTCACACACTTAATGTGTCTCGACGCTAGGATAGAATGGATAATTGGTTTATGAGTTTTTGTTCGGAGTCTCGTATGAGATCCAGGACGTCATGAGAGGTTCTGGAATGATTCGGAGAATAAGATTCATATAAGGAAAAGTAGTTTTTGGAGTTCGGAATTGTTTCGGATTGTTCGGGATTGTACCGGAAGCTTCTAGAACCTTCCGGAGTGGGACCAACGTGGCCCCACTTGTCGGGAGGGGGCGTGGGCCTACGAGGGAGTGACCTGGCTGCTTTGGGCCAGGGGCACAAGGACCCATAGGCCCAGGCGGCCAAGCCCTAGGGGAAACCCTAGGGGAGCTTCTAGAAGGGGGGAACTTGCCCCCCACTCCTTCCCCTTGGCCGCCGGCCCTAGGCTTGGAGGAGGGGCAAGGGGCAGCCGCCCACCCCTCTATATAAAGAGGGTTGGGGGCGCACCCTCCCCCCACACCTCCTCAAGCCCTAGCCGCCCTACTGCCCTCCTCTCTCCCTCCCGACTGCACGTAGGCGAAGCCCTGTCGCAGAAACTCTCCACCGTTTGCACCACGTCGTCGTGTTGTAGATCCAACCTATCTCTCCACCCCACTTGCTGGACCGAGGAAGGAGGAGACGTCGAGGTGTCGCACGTGTGCATCTCTCGGAGGCATCGCCACTTGCGGTGTTGGATCGGATCGGATCGCGAGGAGGAGAAGCGAGTACGACTACATAAACCACGTTCCGTTGAACGTTCCGCTGTGCGAATCTTCAAGGGTATGAAGATCTCATCTATTTCCCCCTCATTGTTTGCATCTTCTAGATTAGATCTTGGCTTTTCCCGTTCGCATCCGTAGAAAATTTGATTTACTATGTTGCGAAACCCATCAATGTAAACCACCAAGATACTTTAGGAAAGTCAATTCGCCATAGTAGATTAGAATCAAGTTTAATACATCCATTGAAGTAGTCTTAATGGTGTAGCCTAACCCTAGAATTTATGTAAGACAGTGGAATCTTATGGTTAGTTGATAACCAAGACAACTTGATGAATATCATTAGGATAGATGTTGATGGAATGAGTAGTAATCATGTGGGATTCACTTGAGAATTCTACGTGATGAAGTGAAATTATGTTGAGACGTAATGATAGTATAATGAGAAACAAAGTCATCATGGTTAGATTAGCTCTTGAATCATGATGTATAGGTAAAACATAACAAGATCATGGTGAGAATAGCTCCGAAACCATGATATAAGTGTAAATATGACAAGTAATTAGTAAATTGTCTTGAAGTAAACGTATGAAAATAACATGGTAGAACCATGATAGAAGTCATAAATGTATAAGTCTCGTAAAATCTTTGGTTTAAAGTAGTAAACAGAATGTTGTCAGCCTTTTCGGGAAGATCATGTGAGGTTAGTTTATTAATAAAGAAAGGTTGGTTATAGCTAGTCGCTCCAAAGGTGAGACAAGAGGTTAGTAAAACCCCAAAGTGAGACCACTTTGATTAGAATTATCCTGTTGCAAATGAGCAATTTGGGTAATCTTAAAACAAAAAGTAGTTTGACTATCTAAGTGCCAAGTATCACGATGTAAACCTATACGTGGAGGTGTCATATACTACACAACTAAGCCTGACTTCTATAGATACTATACTCAACTACTATATCCCAGGATTATATTGTGTGTTATATGTACCACATTTGGACTTATTGGTTTTTCTTGAATCTTCTTGATTGACTAGATCTGTACATGAAGTTTGACTTGGTGTGCAAATGCATGTTGCAACATCTAGTTATTACTTGATGTTATAGACCTAGATAGAACCGAGAATTCGTGTAAGGGAGTGACGAGTTCCAAAGACCAAGATGAATATTTACATGAAAAATGAAGTCAAGTATAAGGAGTATCAACAAAATTTGAAGGATGGATCAGTTCTGTTCATTCTTAGTCAGCTATAAGAAGGAATATTAGTGTAGAAAATGTATGGAGCAACAAGAAGTAATGAACTTGAGTTCAACCAAAGTAGGGGATGTTGCTAAGAAGTTAATGAAATAGTTGTACCAATTTCATGGAAGTATCTTGAATAGGTGCAAAGGAGAAGTTTTGGAACAAAATGGTATTCAAGCTCTAACAATTCAAAGAGAATGACAGTGGTAGGTCGAAAACCGTAGGATAATACATACACCCTAGGATGGTCCGCAGCTAGTATCTTGTCCGCAGTTGGTATTTGGTTGATTTAGTTAACCAGACATCTTAGTATTCCATAAAGAGCATAAAACTTGGCCTAATTTAAGTAAGACACAAAGAAGTATAAAATTTCAGGCGACCGTATTTCGAGACACTTCGCGAAATCAGGCCTACCTAAGAGAGAATGTCCAAGCAGTAAGTAATACAAATAATTTTGGAAGATTCACTTCGGAGATCCATAATTGTGTGGGTATATTGTAAGTTCTTCCAAGAGACCTTAAATAGGTAGAATACAAGCTAGACAAAGACTAATATCCTAGTTATAAAGACAATGGTGACTATGCAGACGGTTTAGAGACCATTAGTAAACCCTAAGGGGGAGAGTAAACAGAAAATGGAAGTATTGTTATCTGACTTTCTGAGAAAAAGTTGGAGAAGAAGGACTAACCTACAACAACAGCAAGCCTTATTTTCATAAGGTCAAAATAAGCCATCCTTGTAATAGTACTCTTGGAAGTATGTCTAAATGAAAGATCGAAGCTTACTTCAATATAGTAGTACTCAAAACTTAAGGTAACTAATAAATGGTAGTTGAATAAGTATTTAAGGTGATAACAAAAGATTATCTAAAGCGTGATGAGGTAAAATCTTAAGAGGTGATAAAAGAGATTAATCTTAATACACGAATTCTAGAGGAAGCAACTCTTAAATGATTCTTAAGAGGTAATAGAACACATCCAATTGGACTTGTGTAGTGAAACAAGAAATTCCGATGGTATGGACTAAATGTGTTCAAAACCAATTGAAAGAACATGTGGGCCCCCATGTGTGGTTTTGGTAATTAATGACAATCTTTATGGACTAATGTGTGCATTAAGTTGTACTTGTAGGAATTGTCAATTGGCATTGCTTGGAGCATGTGTTGACTTCAAGATATATGAAATGAGAAGAAGATGTGTTATGCAAGCTCAAAATGCGCCATCTATAGAAGATCTCATGTTTGATGCTTGCCATCCTCGGTGATCATGGATCGATGATGAGGAATCAAGAAAGGTGTCCATCTTGAGAAGGACAAGATCGTCTACATCGAGCTCAAGTGGATTGCTTAAGGCAAAGGTATAATATTGAAAGGTTTTCCCTTTTGCCGGTCTCATGTTTGTTGGGAGACCGGATTTAGGATAGATAACCGTACTATCAAGAGGGGCTCTCGAATGAGTAACTCGGTCACATTGTTCGGAGAGAGATCAAACCTTTGCATACTTGCATCATCATATTTGGTTGTTATTTGGTCTTATCCATGTGAGGATATAGAGCTTGTGGTAATCTCCATAACAAGCTCTAGTTCATCAAAAACAGATTTCCCTTTTATATCTTATTGCGTTTTGATCTTGGAGGTTTTACCAGTTTGTATTTTAGAGATAGGTAAAACCTTCCATTATTTGGTTCTTACTCATGTGAGGATTTAGAGCTTGTGTTAATCTCCATGACAAGCTCTAGTTCATCGAAAACGGATTTCATATGCATTTTCTATTGCGTTTTTGATGTTGGAGGTTTTATCGGTTCGTCTTTTTGATAGAGGTTAAACCTTTAGTAATGTGGATCTATCCTCCCTTGATGTACTATAATGTTTCTTTGCATGATCTTTTAGAGCTTGTTGTCCTCTTTGAAACGAGCCCAAGATCATCAAAATCGGAGTCCGGATGCAAAAGTTATGGCTGTTTTCGTTCAGGGATGACCGGTAGTACCGGACCAGGGTCCGGTAGTACCGGAGGTCCGGTAGTACCGCCCCTTAGTACCGGTCGGTACAGAATAAGGTGCATTTGGCAACCTGGGATCCCCAGGGAATGTCCGATAGTACCCGGAATGTCCGGTAGTACCGGGAAAACGTCCGGTAGTACCGGGATTCGCGTTTTTGGGCTTCAACGGTTGGATTTTGGGGGGACCTATTTAAGAGGCCTTCTTCCCCAATAGTTCCCCAACCATTCTTGCAAGTTTTCCCCTCCATTGTTGACCTTCTTGAGCTTGCTTTCTCTCAATCGCACCGATGATTCTTGCATATTCTTGAGGGATTTGAAAGAGGAGATCTAGATCTACAATCCCACCAATCAATCTCTCCTCTAAGTGAGGGGAACATATTGGGATATAGATATTGGAGTCTTTTGTGGATTTCCTCCATTGTTCTTCCTCTCTTATTCCCCCATAAGCTTTTGTAGCTTTGGTGGAATTTGGGAGAGAGGGATTTGAGCACCTTTATGGTGTTCTTGCCATTTGCATTTGGTGCATCGGTTTGAGTTATCCTCAGAGGATTTGGTTCATGTGACTCATTGGAGCTTGTCCCTCTTGGGTTCTTGGAACCCTAGACGGTTTTGTGGCCTTGGTTGCATTGTGGCCTTTTGTGGCATTTGTTGGGATCATCCAATTAAGTTGTGGAGAAGTTCCCCAACCTTGTGAGAGGTTCCGGTTGCCACCGACAAGTGCACCGATAGTGGAAGCGTGGATCGATCCCATTGGGGTGAGATTCACCGGAGAATAAGGGAGGCCTTTTGTGGCATAGGTGGTTAGATACCACCCCCTCTCCAAACGAGACGTACTCCATGTTGGGAGGAACTCGGTAAAATATCGGCGTCCCCGCATGCCTCGGTTATCTCTATACCCGAGCTCTTTACTTATGCACTTTACATTGTGATAGCCTTTGTGCTTGAAGTAATATATATCTTGCTATCACTTTGTTGCTTGTATTGCTTAGCATAAGTTGTTGGTGCACATAGGTGAACCTTAGTTGTTCTAGGTTGTGCTTAACAAAGTAAACACTAGTTTTATTCCGCCTTTGTTGAGCCACTCTAGGAAAAGTTTTAATCACCTATTCACCCCCCCCTCTAGGCGACATCAGTATCCTTTCAATTGGTATCAGAGCCCGGTGTCTCATTTTAGGATTCACCGCCTTGAGAGTAAAGATGTCGGCTAGAGGATTAGTGCATAATGACATGTTCACATTCGATGGCACAAATTATGATATATCGAAAAATCGCATGCTCATTCATTTCGGGACATGGACCCAAATTTGGAGCGTATTGTAGATATAGGTTTTTCTCCTCCTATGGATTTCAAAAATATATCTTGTGAGGATGATAAAAACTTATATCTCGATGCTCAAGCTTCTAATGTGCTTGTTAATGCTTTGAGCTATGTAGTTACCTCTTCAATCATTCCTTTTTGGAGCGCTCATGAGTTATGGACAAAACTTCAAGATAAATATGTTGTGTCCAACATTATTGAGGATGATTGTGTTGCTTCCACTTCCGGTCGAGATGAGTTCTCATCCTCTACCACTTCACCAACATGTGACTTTTCACTAGGTAATGATATGGTGAGTGGTGATAGAAATTGCAATTTGGATAGTGTGCTTACTATTTGTAATCCCTCATCTCTATCTAGTTGCAATGATATATCTTTGGACTTTAACACTTCTAGCACTACAAACTTCTTACATGCTTGTGTTAATAGTCCTTGCATATCATGTAGAAATGACTTGGATAAATCTCATGATGATATGCTTGTGTTGTCTTGTTGCCATGATAAAAATTCTTCCATTTCCTCTAGTACTTTTGTTGCTAACCATGTATAGGAAACCAAAGATTCTATGGGCCAATACATGGTTTTGAATGAAGCCACAAATGCAATCTCATCTTCACCTTCTTCCGGCACCCACCTATGCCTTATGGCTAGAGATTCTAAGGTAACCCCTACTTTGGAACCCATTACCTCCTATGATGAGGAGGATGTGGATAATGTGGAAGAAGAGCTTGATATTGATGATTTATATGAAAAGGGTGAGATTGTTTATCGTGCCCTTGTTAAAAAGGATATTGCTTGCTCTAACTTTGTTGAAGTCTTGGACTTTGCTATTAAGAGCAAAGAACATATTGATAAGTTAGAAACACAAATTGAGGTGCATGATAACAACATTGATAAAATGTGTAGTCTTGAGCGTGAGTATGCTAATATAATTACAAACCTAAATAAAGCTCTTGAAGAGGAACAAACCACTAAGGAATCTCTTGAGGAGACCTTTGCTTTAGAGCTATCTAGAGTAAAGGAATCTCATGATAGAGATCTTGAGGTGGCAAGTGATCTCCAAAGTAAAAATGATGAGACTCAAGTTGCTTATGCTAAACTCCTTGAGGATTTTGAGCACCTCAAAAATGGCTACCGGGTCGTTAAGAGGGAGCTAATCAAACTCACCGAGTCGCATGAGCAACTTAAAGCTTCATATTCAAAAGAGCTTGACAAGTTGCCCTCACCTCTTGCCAATAATAATGATGCTTGTGCTACTAACTCTATTTCTTATGAAGCATCTATTTTGAAGGAGAATGTTGAGCTAAAGGCTCAACTTGCTTTTCTAACTAGAAACTATGGGAAATTAGAAGAAAGTCATGCTAAGCTCTCGAGCTCGCATGAGGATCTTCTAGTCTCCCATGGTAGGCTAAAGTTAGCTCATGAGTCCCTCGTGTCAAAGGTAACATCTAGTGGGCCTCATGTGGACATTAGCACTATATCTACTCCAAATGTTATATTTCCATGTGCTAGTCCTTGTAATTCATCCTCTCACAACCATGCTATATCTCGTGATGAATTACATTCTGTGCCTTGTTGCTCTAACAATGTAGCATCTACTTCCTCTAGTACTTTTGTTGAAACTAACCATGTGTCACATCCCAAGATTTTCCAAATCTTGTTATGTGAAAATAAATGAATAAAATAAAACTTTGTTGATTTCCAGGGTGAGAAGAAACTTTTTGAATCCAATTGGAAACCTTCAAACCTATTTTTGATCAAATAAATCCTAAAGGGATTTAAAAAGGTAAACAATTAATAAAGGAAAATTTAAATAATTGGAATTACTATTTTAGATCTTTTATTAAAAAGATTTGGTTTTCAAATGAAAAGGTAGAATTATAAATAAGGATTATTTTATAAAGCCAAATGAATTCTTGGCCAAACTTTGAAGTAAAATATTTTGTTTTGAATTAAAAAAAATAAAAGTCTTTTAAATAAAATAATGAGGATTTATTAATATCCAATTTTATTAAAATAAAGGTATTACCATTTTAACTAAACATGAAAACTTGTTAAATTATTTTAAATAAGTTTTCCAAGTGTTTTATATCTTCAAATAAAACCTACTGATTTGGTTTTGTTAATATTTAGATTTCAAATGGAGATTTTAATAATCAAATCTTATTTTGAATTTGTAACTAAGGACTATTTTATTTAATTATTAAATAGATCCTAAAAAGAATAAAAATATTGCTTGTTTTGATTTGAGTGTTTGAATTGTTTGAAATTCAAAACAGAAAACCAAATAGAAAAAGAAAAGGATCACTGAATAAAAAAATGGAATCTGACTCAGCCCAACTCATCTGGCCCAGCAAGCCCAATTCCAGCCCAGCTACCTTTCCCACGCGCGAAACGTTTTCACCCAAACACGCACCCGCGCAGTCACAGACGGGTGGACCCTCTCCCTATCTCTCTCCCTCACTGACAGCAAAGCCCCACCTCTCATGTTCGTCGTCTTTAACCCCCAAACCGCGCCCTACCGTTGCAGCCAGTAACGCCGGCGATCAATTCGCGTTAACAGCGACCATAACTCCCCCTGCGACCACGCGTGCATAAACGCCTCCCTCCCCTCTCTCGTTTCCCCCAGACAGCTCTCCCCCTCTGCCTCTAGGCTGCCCCAATTCGAGCCCGCGCCCTCACTGCTCCGGCGAGTTCCGCGAACAATTCTGGCCAGTAGACACCGCCCCTTGCCTCCTCGACCAAGCTCACACACTCCCCAGCCTCTGGCGCTTCTCCCTGTGCTTTCCGTTCAACCGCGCTCGCCCCAGAAAGTCGACAAGGACAAGCACAAACACGCCGCCGCGTCTGCCACCTCTCCGGCGACCCCTCCCCGTAAGAACCGAACGCCCCTTCCTCTCTGCTTGTAAGCCACGTGTTCAGTCCCTTCACGCGCACCTAACCGTATCTTTATTTTTCTCTGGCATGGCCTATAGCCTTGCCTCCGACAAGAACCAGACGGACCCGACAGTGAGCACAGCTCCGGCGAGCGATTACTCCCGCTCCAGTACGCCCCTCGCCAGACCAGCATCACCTCGAGCTTCACCACGACCTCGCGAACACGGTGAGACCCTCCTCTGTCATCCTTCCTTCTTGTAATCGCCGCGACAACACAGCTTGACCGCGCGCCGCCGTCAGCCACCGTCGGCGCCGCTCGAGTTTGGTCAAACCATTTTACACCGTTAGATCCCCATCTGACGGATTAGATAGAATCATTAAACGAAGAGGTACGGGCTAATCTGAACCGCACCGTCTCACTTAGATCCAACGGCTGTAGTTGCGCAATCCACACAAACCGGTATCAACAAAACAGAATCAGACGCGTGGCACTAGTCGATTTAAAACAGAATTTGGAATCTGATTAGAATGCAAACTTGTAAATTGAATAACATTTGATCCACACGTCCAAAATTTACAAACTTTATATCAATGGAATCAGCAAGACAATCCCTAGCCAACCATGCAATTTGTTTAGAGTTTTGCTTCTGGAAAATTGTTTGTTTTTGCAGAAACATGTGTATGCTTGATTAGGTTATAAAAATTATTTCAAAACAATTTTGAGGATGAAATCTTTGCAAATTGGTTTGTAGTAAACCTACTGACCTTAGGAACCAGCTTATGGATTTAAAAATGTATTTGGTGAAGATTAGGATGGAATAATTGAAGTAGCTCATTTCTAGTCAAATAAAAAAATATTGATTTTGATATGGAAATGATTTTTGATTAAAACCCTTGGGAAAATGTTTTGATTCAAACCTACTGACCCTAAACACCAAGTTTGTGAATTAACAACCTATTTGGTGAACAATATAAAATTGTTGCCATGCTAAAAAGCATTTTCCACCACATGAAATAATGTTTTGATTTAAGGAATGGTTTATAGATGAAACCTTTTGCAAATGGTTTTACCATTTTAGAAAATGACCACTTTGAACCTTACAATGTTTAGAGCCTAGTAGAGACCACCTTTGCAAATAAAACTATCTTTTGCATGCTTGCATGCATGACCTTGTTTCTATTAGTTTATGTGTGATGATTTTTTTGATTATTGTTTGGAATGCTAGTTGAACCTATGTTTACTTGATTGATTTGTAGTGAAGTTAGAAGAGTGTGATATTAGCAAGATCAAAAAGTGAACCAACATTCCCTACCAAAAAGGCAAGTGACACTATCATCTAAAGTCCTACTATTTTTATTACACTTAGTGGATTTGAAACATGCATGAAAATGATTCCTATACTTTATGCTATGCTAAGTCCTAATAAGATACCTTATATATTCCTTAGTGAAAACAATGTAGTTGTATTATGCTTAGCCCTGCTAAATTTTTTTGAGAAGAGATACATGTTGAGTTTGTGAAGTATTGAAAAGACTTGTGTTTTATATAATAAAACAAGTACTCAATGAACCACCTGGGTGGACAAGGATACTCAAGTTTTGTACAAGGTGGCAACAAAAGGAACCATGTTTATATGGCAATCTCTTTGTGTTGTGCACCAGAAGAAAACCACCCAGGGACTTAGAGATTGAACATGTTTCTCGTACTGTGGCTTCCGTGTACAGCCACATGCTAAATGGACACTGGCTTAGTCAACTACATAGTGGAAGACCCATGCATTGGTCTTCAGGTTAACTGGAAATGAGGGAACTAGGAACCCTACATTGGTGCCTAAAAACAAGCTAGCATTGTATTCGGACCCTATGGAAAGACTTCGTCACATTCTCAATCTGCCAGTACTCCATCTTGGTGAGTACTTATCCAGCGGCCACTGGTGGCAACAAGATGAGATTGTGTCATGTGGGTAAAGTGTACAACTTCTGCAGAAGATAAAAATTCTAAGTACTTAGTCGTGTCCCCGGTTATGGACAATACTGAGCAACTAAGGCCTGAAGCTATGGGAAATCTCGACATTCCAATTTCTAAAAGTAAAATTAGAAAGATTTTAGCAAAAATCTTGAAGTACTTGGGGTTTACCAAGGAGCTCAAGAAGAATTTTGATAAAAACTTGAAGTACTTGGGGTTTACCAAGGAGCTCAAGAAGATTTTGATAAAGACTTGAAACACTTGGGGATTCACCAAGGAGTTCAAAAAGATTTGATAAAAAGATTAAAACCATTTTGAAAAGATAGGATAAAAATTATTGCTTTCTGCAAATGAGCCCAAACTCTACTTAGCCAAATATGCATGTAATGATAGGATCCACTTATTTCTACATAGTAGTGAAACTTGCCAATACAATTCAAATGTATTGACCCTTGTGGCTGTAACTTGTTATGTTGCAGGTTTGTTTGATATTAGTGAAGTTGATTAATTAGGATTACAAGTCTACAACCAACATGTTTGCCTGTGGCACTTTGAAGATGAAGGACTCCATGCTATATAGATATTCTGCTGCATTGTAATGTGATAGCCAAATGAGCTATGTAAGATGTAATGAATTATTTTATTCCTAGTTATAAAGTTGTATTATGACCTTTGTTTCTTGATATTACATCTTAACTGTGGATGCTAGCTATTGATCCAGGGACTAGCATTGTAAACACAGGGATCTCTACCTTATTAAAGGTTGGGAACCTTACAAGATGGTATCGGAGCACTGTGTTGCCTGTAGGATTTGTAAACCTAGGACTGGACAAAACCCTTTAGAAAAATAGGAGTTGTTTTTGATCCAAAACTTATTTACAAACAATCTTGTAAACTCTCTCCTCAACCATTTTGGTTTTGATTCTACAACTCTTCTATCTCAAACTTGATGGACAAATCCTACCCCATGGCCAAGGACTTCACCATGTGCTAAGGATTTCTTCAACTCTAATGACTTCAGCATCTTCAACATTTTCACCAAGGACTTCAATCTTGGATATCACTAAGGACTACAAGTGAGACAAGAAATATTGCTTAAGATTTGAAGACTAAGGAAACACAATTTAGAAGGAGCCATCATCACCTTTGAAGTTTTGTGACCAAGAGTTTTTCCCCAAGGAAACCATGATCTCATGCAAGAAGAATCAACCAAGAAGGATGGAAAGATCACAAGTGAACCATATAGATGGACCACCATATTTAGTTAAGTCAAACCCATCAACTTAGTGTGGTGTAACAAAAATGTTTTGTTGCCTAAAAGATGCTTGAAAACTTGTTGTTTGAAAGGAGTGTTTGATTGTGATTGCTTGCACTTGCTTATGTGAATTGTGATGTGTGTGTGATTAGAATTATTTCCTTAGAAATATCTTGCCTATTCTAATCTCAATCCAATCCAAACAGATGACTACTCCAAGAGACTCCAACATCAAGGTTGATAACACCAACAACAACCAAGAGGACAACATGAGAGAACTCATAGGAACCCAAAACCAGTTGAACCAAATGACAGCTCAATTCATAGCCAACACCAGTGGGGAAGATCCAAACATGCAAAGATTTTTGGAAAACCAAGCCCAATTGTTGCATAAGGTGACAGATCAAATGCTCAACATGGAAAGCAACTTTTCCAAAGGAGTTAGTGACAACAAGGATGACAAAGATGTTATCCTAGAAGGAACCAAAGCTTGCAATATTTGTGGAAACAAGGATCACACCTCTAAGGAGCATGGAGATCAATGCCCCAACTGTGAAGAGAAACATCCAGTAGGCCAATGCCCCACATCTAAGGTTACTTGTTACCTATGTGAAGGAAATAATCATGTCCCTATACAATGCCCCATCTATTCCATAGTTGAACAAAGGAAACAAGGTGGAGTGCAACAACTGATTGCAAATTATCAAGCTGGAGCCAAGTCTACCCAGAAGAATGAGGACAATGGAAAATCTCCACTTATACCTCCATGCAATACAACCCAATTTAAAGGACCAAAGAGGAAACATATGAATTTTCCAAGGAGCAATAGAAGGTCCAAGAAACAAGTAGACATTCCTACCTATGAGATAATATATGAACAACATGAACTAGATGCACTCCTAGCTTTGGAGAAACCCAAGAAAAAGAAGGACAAAAGCCATGTGCAATGTAATCATTGTAAAGAAATGGGACACTATGCCAGTGAATGTCCAGAGAAGAATAAGTATAAAGAGATTGGCCAAGTAGGGTGCAACAACTGCAAGGATCTATGCCATTATGCAGCAACCTGTCCACAAGAGATACGTAAAGAACTCAAACTTATCACCTGTTTCAATTGTGGTAACCAAGGACATTATGCAAGTAACTGTCCAGATAAGATGAAGCACAAGATAAACAATCCTATGAAGGATCTCAACCTCATCACATGTTTCAAGTGTGGAAACAAGGGACACTATGCAGATATTTGCCCAGAGAAGTTTCCCCAAGATCCCAAGCAGGACAAAATGTAATCTAGTTGGAAAAAATTTAAGGGTGGTAGTACCCTAGATGTGTTGAGCCAACTTGTAACCCCAGCCTTCCCAAATCTCGGGACGAGATTTATTTTAAGGGTGTAGCCTGTCACATCCCAAGATTTTCCAAATCTTGTTATGTGAAAATAAATGAATAAAATAAAACTTTGTTGATTTTCAGGGTGAGAAGAAACTTTTTGAATCCAATTGGAAACCTTCAAACCTATTTTTGATCAAATAAATCCTAAAGGGATTTAAAAAGGTAAAGAATTAATAAAGGAAAATTTAAATAATTGGAATTACTATTTTAGATATTTTATTAAAAAGATTTGGTTTTCAAATGAAAAGGTAGAATTATAAATAAGGATTATTTTATAAAGCCAAATGAATTCTTGGCCAAACTTTGAAGTAAAATATTTTGTTTTGAATTAAAAAAAATAAAAGTCTTTTAAATAAAATAATGAGGATTTATTAATATCCAATTTTATTAAAATAAAGGTAATACCATTTTAACTAAACATCAAAACTTGTTAAATTATTTTAAATAAGTTTTCCAAGTGTTTTATATCTTCAAATAAAACCTACTGATTTGGTTTTGTTAATATTTAGATTTCAAATGGAGATTTTAATAATCAAATCTTATTTTGAATTTGTAACTAAGGACTATTTTATTTAATTATTAAATAGATCCTAAAAAGAATAAAAATATTATTTTATTTTTGGGACTTGGTTTTGTATTGTTAAACAGAACCAAACTCAAATGCAAAGTGTGGTGAAAGTTTGTTTTGATTTGAGTGTTTGAATTGTTGTTTGAAATTCAAAACAGAAAACCAAATAGAAAAAGAAAAGGATTACTGAATAAAAAAATGGAATCAGACTCAGCCCAACTCATCTGGCCCAGCAAGCCCAATTCCAGCCCAGCTACCTTTCCCACGCGCGAAACGTTTTCACCCAAACACGCACCCGCGCAGTCACAGACGGGTGGACCCTCTCCCTATCTCCCTCCCTCACTGACAGCAAAGCCCCACCCCTCCTGTTCGTCGTCTTCAACCCCCAAACCACGCCCTGCCGTTGCAGCCAGTAACGCCGGCGATCAATTCGCGTTAACAGCGACCATAACTCCCCCTGCGACCACGCGTGCATAAACGCCTCCCTCCCCTCTCTCGTTTCCCCCAGACGGCTCTCCCCCTCTCCTCTAGGCTGCCCCAATTCGAGCCCGCGCCCTCACTGCTCCGGCGAGTTCCGCGAACAATTTCGTCCAGTAGACACCGCCCCTTGCCTCCTCGACCAAGCTCACACACTCCCCAGCCTCTGGCACTTCTCCCTGTGCTTTCCGTTCAACCGCGCTCGCCCCAGAACGTCGACAAGGACAAGCACAAACACGCCGCCGCGTCTGCCACCTCTCCGGCGACCCCTCCCCGTAAGAACCGAACGCCCCTTCCTCTCTGCTTGTAAGCCACGTGTTCAGTCCCTTCACGCGCACCTAACCGTATCTTTATTTTTCTCTGGCATGGCCTATAGCCTCGCCTCCGACAAGAACCAGACGGACCCGACAGTGAGCACAGCTCCGGCGAGCGATTACTCCCGCTCCAGTACGCCCCTCGCCAGACCAGCATCACCTCGAGCTTCACCACGACCTCGCAAACACGGTGAGACCCTCCTCTGTCATCCTTCCTTCATGTAATCGCCGCGACACCACCGCCTGACCGCGCGCCGCCGTCAGCCACCGTCGGCGCCGCTCGAGTTTGGTCAAACCATTTTACGCCGTTAGATCCCCATCTGACAGATTAGATAGAACCATTAAACGAAGAGGTACGGGCTAATCTGAACCGCACCGTCTCACTTAGATCCAACGGCTGTAGTTGCGCAATCCACACGAACCGGTATCAGCGAACCAGAATCAGACGCGTGGCACTAGTCGATTTAAAACAGAATTTGGAATCTAATTAGAATGCAAACTTGTAAATTGAATAACTTTTGATCCACACGTCCAAAATTTACAAACTTTATATCAATGGAATCAGCAAGACAATCCCTAGCCAACCATGCAATTTGTTTAGAGTTTTGCTTCTGGAAAATTGTTTGTTTTTGCAGAAACATGTGTATGCTTGATTAGGTTATAAAAATTATTTCAAAACAATTTTGAGGATGAAATCTTTGCAAATTGGTTTGTAGTAAACCTACTGACCTTAGGAACCAGCTTATGGATTTAAAAATGTATTTGGTGAAGATTAGGATGGAATAATTGAAGTAGCTCATTTCTAGTCAAATAAAAAAATATTGATTTTGATATGGAAATGATTTTTGATTAAAACCCTTGGGAAAATGTTTTGATTCAAACCTACTGACCCTAAACACCAAGTTTGTGAATTAACAACCTATTTGGTGAACAATATAAAATTGTTGCCATGCTAAAAAGCATTTTCCACCACATGAAATAATGTTTTGATTTAAGAAATGGTTTATAGATGAATCCTTTTGCAAATGGTTTTACCATTTTAGAAAATGACCACTTTGAACCTTACAATGTTTAGAGCCTTGTAGAGACCACCTTTGCAAATAAAACTATCTTTTGCATGCTTGCATGCATGACCTTGTTTCTATTAGTTTATGTGTGATGATTTGTTTGATTATTGTTTGGAATGCTAGTTGAACCTATGTTTACTTGATTGATTTGTAGTGAAGTTAGAAGAGTGTGATATTAGCAAGATCAAGAAGTGAACCAACATTCCCTACCAAAAAGGCAAGTGACACTATCATCTAAAGTCCTACTATTTTTATTACACTTAGTGGATTTGAAACATGCATGAAAATGATTTCTATACTTCATGCTATGCTAAGTCCTAATAAGATACCTTATATATTCCTTAGTGAAAACAATGTAGTTGTATTATGCTTAGCCCTGCTAATTTTTTTTGAGAAGAGATACATGTTGAGTTTGTGAAGTATTGAAAAGACTTGTGTTTTATATAATAAAACAAGTACTCAATGAACCACCTGGGTGGACAAGGATACTCAAGTTTTGTACAAGGTGGCAACAAAAGGAACCATGTTTATATGGCAATCTCTTTGTGTTGTGCACCAGAAGAAAACCACCCAGGGACTTAGAGATTGAACATGTTTCTCGTACTGTGGCTTCCGTGTACAGCCACATGCTAAATGGGCACTGGCTTAGTCAACTACATAGTGGAATACCCATGCATTGGTCTTCAGGTTAACTAGAAATGAGGGAACTAGGAACCCTACATTGGTGCCTGAAAACAAGCTAGCATTGTATTGGGACCCTATGGAAAGACTTTGTCACATTCTCAATCTGCCAGTACTCCATCTTGGTGAGTACTTATCCAGCGACCATTGGTGGCAACAAGATGAGATTGTGTCATGTGGGTAAAGTGTACAACTTCTGCAGAAGATAAAAATTCTAAGTACTTAGCCGTGTCCCCGGTTATGGACAATACTGAGCAACTAAGACCTGAAGCTATGGGAAATCTCGACATTCCAATTTCTAAAAGTAAAATCAGAAAGATTTTAGCAAAAATCTTGAAGTACTTGGGGTTTACCAAGGAGCTCAAGAAGAATTTTGATAAAAACTTGAAGTACTTGGGGTTTACCAAGGAGCTCAAGAAGATTTTGATAAAGACTTGAAACACTTGGGGATTCACCAAGGAGTTCAAAAAGATTTGACAAAAAGATCAAAACCATTTTGAAAAGATAGGATAAAAATTATTGCTTTCTGCAAATGAGCCCAAACTCTACTTAGCCAAATATGCATGTAATGATAGGATCCACTTATTTCTACATATTAGTGAAACTTGCCAATACAATTCAAATGTATTGACCCTTGTGGCTGTAACTTGTTATGTTGTAGGTTTGTTTGATATTAGGGAAGTTGATTAATTAGGATTACAAGTCTACAACCAACATGTTTGCTTGTGGCACTTTGAAGATGAAGGACTCCATGCTATATAGATATTCTGATGCATTGTAATGTGATAGCCAAATGAGCTATGTAAGATGTAATGAATTATTTTATTCCTGGTTATAAAGTTGTATTATGACCTTTGTTTCTTGATATTACATCTTAACTGTGGATGCTAGCTATTGATCCAGGGACTAGCATTGTAAACACAGGGATCTCTACCTTATTAAAGGTTGGGAACCTTACAATCCTAGAAAATGTGAATATTCGAGGTTGTGTCACTTAGATTTGATATTGATAATTATCTAGCACCTATGTGACACATTTGCTCATACAAGTTCCAATTTGCTTGAATGTTGTTGTTGATCATATTTTGGATCTTGTATATGAGAGTGTTTCTTGGTATGTGTTTCCTCATATTTAGATCTCTATATCATCATGGAAACCATTTGCTTCAAGTTACTCTAATCACTAGTGATTGTGTGACTATTGGAAGCTACCAAGAATCTTGTTCGAAGTATCATGCTTAATTCTTATATTTTGTTATATGCTTCTTGTTGTGACTATGATCTTGGATATCCATGCAAGCTACCTTGGGAAAACTATTCCCAATATTTCTTGTCCTTGGACAATGAGTACCCAATTTATGATAGAATTTATTGATCATATTCACTTTGGCCCTTTCTTAATATTGTCCCATCTTTGGCCAAGTAAATGTTTTGTGTGCTCCCATGTATTCCTTGCTACTTTTGGATCTTCTTATTTTATTGGTATCCTCTTGTGTTTTATTTAATGTAGGTAGTAGTGATGATGTCATTTGTGTGCATTTTGCATTCAAAATCAAAATTCTATATAATGTACTACTTATGGGTGAGCTCTCCTATATTATTTAGAACACTCGTATTTATGCTTCTTTGTTTGATCCATATCGGGTTTTTTTGTGCTTGGAACCTCAATCTTTTTGTTTTGGTACTTTGTGACATCATGAGAAGTTTGGGGAGTTTGGTTTCTTATTGGAACCTTGCTCTTTTTCGGAGTTGGTTTTGTCTCATTCCTTGTTTCATGATTTGACCATTTTAGAATGAGATAAATCCTTGAGCATTTTTATTTCTATCTATCTTTTGCTCTTTTGGTTTTAACCTAGTTCATTTGTTGAACTTGTGATCTTTCATGTGTTGAATTGGTTCTTTGATACAATTTGGACATTGTTTGTCATGTCACACTCTTGTGTGTGCAATATCGATTTACTTGGTGTTTTTGTTCAAATTGTATCTCCTTTTTGGTTCTTGAAAGCTTTATGCATGCATATTTACTATATGTTTATATTATGGCATGCTTGCTTTATTTAATCCAATATATAGGGGAAACTCCACCAATTCCCATCGGCTAAGTTGTGCATGAAATTCAATTTCATATCATTATGCACATAATTATGTGGAGTCTCACCTATGTATTATAGTTGCACTAACTTCTTTGGACCTAATAAGTTTGGGGACCATTTTTGTACTTAAATATTTTTTAGGTACATTTGAGATATAATGGATGCTTGTCTCTCAATCTTGAAGAAGTGGTGCGTTAATGAAAATTGGAGGCAAGCTATAGGATGATCAATGAATTCATATCATCTACATCCTACCAATTATATCTCGGTAACAAGTATCTCTTTCTCATGCTCATATATCTTGATTCCAACCGTTTGTCGGTTGCCTTCTGGCATGAATTCATGTATTTGTAATTTTTGTATCTCTAGCCATGGTATTAAGAGAACTCTCTATTGTATATGTGTATAAGTTGAGATGAGTATATATATTTGGGACTATAAAAAATCATGCATATGATCCTCCAATCCCAAATATGTCAATCTAGCAATTTTATTGCCTATATTTTCCTCAACTTCTCTCATGTGCAATAGTGAGATTTTGCTAGTTAAATTTTTCTTGTGATACTTGTTGCCTTTCTCCATATATTCCAACTTTCTCCTCTTCCCTTGGTGAAAGTTGTAATATATGTAGTGTCTTGGTGTTTGAAGTCCATTAATGTACAATAAGACATATGTGAGCCTTTGGCCATGCTTTGAAGCAAAAAATCTTATTGATATATGTTATGACTTCATTTTTGCCTTTCATGTGCTTTCTTGTATAATCTTCTTTATGTGTGCATATTTCTTTTTTGGCATATGTCTTTGTGATGTTTTCCATTTAGAGACATATACACATATGAGGAGATAATTTTAGTTGATTTTTAATCCTTGGAGACCACCTTTCTATTTCTTTTGATTCTTCGGTGGCTTCCAAATTTAATTGCCTATGAGTGCTTGTTCCTCTTGTTTGCATCTTTGGGCACTCATATTTGTTCTCTCATGCCTTGTATTGTTAAATGAACTTGGATGAGTGAGGATTCCATGATTATGCACCTTGTTCCCAAATGCAATTATCATAATTGGTGCATTATCTTTGGGGAGCTCATCTAATTCATTTAATAATGCTCATTTATCTTTTTTTTCTCATTTATTGCGTCTTAAATGTTTATGGGGAAGTGAGGATTCCATATTTGTGCATTTTTGTATTGAAATACAACGATTCTAAAGTGCACACAAATCTTGGGGAGCTTCTCTATTTTATTTAAGCATTTATTTGATCTCTCATTTGTTGTGCTTGAAATGCTTATGGGGGAGCAAGGATTCCATATTTGTGCAATATGTATTCTAATGCATTTATGTTGAATAGTGCATAAATCTTGGGGATCTTCTCTATTTGTTATTTAAAGCACTCCCTTGCTCATATCATAATATCTTGTAGGTTCCATTTGAACTCATTTGTCGTTTTCAATTGGTTTGTGGAACCTTGTAATTGCTTGCATCATTTGACTTTATTTATTTTGGCAATCTTCGGGTCCTCAATATAGTTCTACTCCCTTCCAAGTATTCATCATTGGATATGTGCGAAGGCACACCTTTGGAGGAATTATTATTATATTTGCCTTCTAAAACTTGTCACCCATTTCGGCAATCGATGCCAATGGGGGAGAAGTTTTAGAGGGTTTAAGGGAAGTTGGTTTATGCATTGAGTTTGTTCTTGTGCATTTTCCTCTCATGCTCTTGCATCTTTGTCGTTGCTTAGCATGTGGTATATATAGTGGAAACTCCACCAATGATAATGATTGGCAATATATGCAATGAAATTCAAGTTCATCACACATGCATAGATTGTGGGGGAGTTTGCTCTATATATGGTGGTACCAATATCACATACTTATGTAGTATTTGATATTGGTGTTACCAGTTTGTTCATTAAAATTCCTAGTATAAACCCTCTTAAAGGGATTGTCATCAATTACCAAAATGGGGGAGATTGAAAGGACATGTGGGCCCCCATGTGTGGTTTTGGTAATTAATGACAATCTTTATGGACTAATGTGTGTATTAAGTTGTACTTGTAGGAATTGTCCATTGGCATTGCTTGGAGCATGTGTTGACTTCAAGATAGATGAAATGAGAATAAGATGTGTTGTGCAAGCTCAAAATGTGCCATCTATAGAAGATCTCATGTTTGATGCTTGCCATCCTCGGTGATCATGGATCGATGATGAGGAATCAAGAAAGGTGTCCATCTTGAGAAGGACAAGATCGTCTACATTGAGCTCAAGTGAATTTCTCAAGGCAAAGGTATAATATTGATAGGTTTTCCCTTTTGCCGGTCTCATGTTTGTTGGGAGATCGGATTTAGGATAGATAACCGTACTATCAAGAGGGGCTCTCGAATGAGTAACTCGGTCACATCGTTCGGAGAGAGATCAAACCTTTGCATACTTTCATCATCATATTTGGTTGTTATTTGGTCTTATCCATGTGAGGATATAGACTTGTGGTAATCTCCATAACAAGCTCTAGTTCATCAAAAACGGATTTCTCTTTTATATCTTATTGCGTTTTGATCTTGGAGGTTTTACCGGTTTATATTTTAGAGATAGGTAAAACCATCCATTATTTGGTTCTTACTCATGTGAGGATTTAGAGCTTGTGTTAATCTCCATGACAAGCTCTAGTTCATCGAAAACGGATTTCATATGCATTTTCTATTACGTTTTTTATGTTGGAGGTTTTATCGGTTCGTATTTTTGATAGAGGTTAAACCTTTCGTAATTTGGATCTGTCCTCCCTTTCTGTACTATAATGTTTCTTTGCATGATCTTTTAGAGCTTGTTGTCCTCTTCAAAACGAGCCCAAGATCATCAAAATCGGAGTCCGGATGCAAAAGTTATGGCCGTTTTCGTTTAGAGATGACCGGTAGTACCGGACCAGGGTCCGGTAGTACCGCCCCTTAGTACCGGTCGGTACAGAATAAGGTGCGTTTGGCGATCTGAGATCCCCAGGAAATGTCCGGTAGTACCGGGAAAAAGTCCGGTAGTACCGGGATTCGCGTTTTTGGGCTTCAACGGTTGGATTTTGGGGGGACCTATTTAAGAGGCCTTCTTCCCCAATAGTTCCCCAACCATTCTTGCAAGTTTTCCTCTCCCTTGTTGACCTTCTTGAGCTTGCTTTCTCTCAACCCCTTCGATGATTCTTGCATATTCTTGAGGGATTTGAAAGAGGAGATCTAGATTTACAATCCCACCAATCAATCTCTCCTCTAAGTGAGGGGAACATATTGGGATCTAGATATTGGAGTCTTTTGTGGATTTCCTCCATTGTTCTTCCTCTCTTATTCCCCCATAAGCTTTTGTAGCTTTGGTGGAATTTGGGAGAGAGGGATTTGAGCACCTTTGTGGTGTTCTTGTCATTTGCATTTGGTGCATCGGTTTGAGTTATACTCGGAGGATTTGGTTCGTGTGACTCATTGGAGCTTGTCCCTCTTGGGTTCTTGGAACCCTAGACGGTTTTCTGGCCTTGGTGGCATTGTGTCCTTTTGTGGCATTTGTTGTGAGCCTCCAATTAAGTTGTGGAGAAGTGCCCCAACCTTGTGAGAGGTTCCGGTTGCCACCGACAAGTGCACCGATAGTGGAAGCGTGGATCGATCCCATTGGGGTGAGATTCACCGGAGAATAAGGGAGGCCTTTTGTGGCGTAGGTGGTTAGATACCACCCCCTCTCCAAACGGGACGTACTCCATGTTGGGAGGAACTCGGTAAAATATCGGTGTCCCTACGTGCCTCGGTTATCTCTATACCCGAGCTCTTTACTTATGCACTTTACATTGTGATAGCCTTCATGCTTGAAGTAATATATATATTGCTATCACTTTGTTGCTTGTATTGCTTAGCATAAGTTGTTGGTGCACATAGGTGAACCTTAGTTGTTCTAGGTTGTGATTAACAAAGTAAACACTAGTTTTATTCTGCCTTTGTTGAGCCACTCTAGGAAAAGTTTTGATCGCCTATTCACCCCCCTCCCCTCTAGACGACATCAGTATCCTTTCACCAATCTTCGGAAGGATTATCAGTACAAACCATTCAAAGACAAACCAAATATAGTCTTTTGACCACAACTAGTGTCTAATAGAAATTTAAAACCTGTTTTAGTGAGACTTCCTAGACCTTACACAGTATAGTAAGGAAGCTCGATAATCAAGTAAAGGAGTTGGATTAGGATCCCTAATTAGGAAAATGAACTAAATAAGAGACCGTTAACAACTTAACCCATGGACTTTCATCCTAGCTACCAAATGGTAGTTAACCTCAATTATAAATTAATCGGCACTTTGTTTTTATACCTTGCATGCTAAGACTTAAGTTTCTTATAAATGCATTTGCTTGATGATAATCAACTCTTAAAGAAATCACCTATGTTCAACTCACCTATACTATTGGGGATTCACTTTGGGAGTTTTATAAAATGCATAGCATTACTTATGCATAATAGCATGTTGCTTTTTTAAACATTAGTCCTTACCGGACCAATGATGCTAATTTTAGATATTGGATCTTTTATTGTCTCGAAGACCGTGAGTGCATAATCTTGCAATCACAAAAGGCAAGTTCACACTTGCTTATGTCCTTTGATTATTTTCTGTAAAGTATTTTGCAAATCTAGTTTTGTCCTCACCTGCATTTCAAAAATGTCAGAAAACACTATTTTCATAATAATATGATTATAGGTTATTTACCATGAGGTAATAACCTACTATGAAAGTTACAGTGGTAAAGGAACATAATACCTAGGACTTAACAACCAATGATGCATGTGATTTTGCGCCGTATATTACGTGTTAACCATGAGATTTGGAATGCGACGAAGAAATCAGCTGGATCGGCTCTCTCTCGCATGCATCGGACACTATTCTAGATTTTTGTAAGCTACAGATCATGGGTATAGCCATTTTATACGGGGAAAAGTCTACCGTGGATTTGGGCTTACAAAAGACAGATTTCTAGTGTTAATGGTTGTTGTGTGTATCCAACTAAGGTATAGCCATTTTATACGGGGAAAAGTCTACCTTGAGTATGGACATACAACAATTGCGTTGTATGCGGTGTCGCGGAGAAGGACAGTGATTGGCTTGGATCTTAGTCTGGGCCTCATACCAAGGAAGTATGAACAGGTTGGCCGCTCGGATGTGCAACAAATCTAAGATCTCTCATGGGTAAAGTAACGCACCTCTGCAGAGTGTAAGAACTATAACTTGTTACTCCCTGTTCCGGGAAGGAGCTACGAACGCGGTGGAAAAGGAACTCCATGAAAGTTCTGGTAAACCCGTGAAGGCTGACGGACATAGCTTTTCAGAATAAAAGCAACCTTTGAAGAAATGTTTACGAAAACCTGCATTGCCTACGACCTATGGTCTGTGGCTGTAGATATAGTGCATCAAACACTCCTTTTTAGTGAACTTACTGAGTACGCTCGTACTCAACGTATCTTCTTAACCCTTGCTAGATTCTGAAGCCATTAAGACGACGTCTACATCAAGTTATGCTCCAAGAATCATCATCAAAAACTCAAGCTCTTCAATGAAGTAAAGGAAGTCAACATATACATCAATTAAAGTGAAGACGAAGTTACTGATTAGATAGGAATATAATCCCTAGCCATAGAACCTATTTCTGTAGTGTATTGCAATAGCAGCAATGCCAGACCAATAATTTAGATACTAGTCTTATTGGTATGATAGTTTTTGAGTTGTTTATTTCTGATTCTTCTTTGTAAAAAGATTCTTTCTCTCTCTTTAACCCAGGGACGGAGCTGCCTTATGGGCATTGGGGTCAGCTGACCCCAATGAAAACTAGCAAAATCCTCACTAATTTGTACTAAGTGATATTTATCTATAGAAGATGACCCCAATGTAATTTAGAGGTTATAAAGCTGACCCCATTGACAGATTTTTTTAGCTTCGTCCCTGCTTTAACCTAGAGTATTCTCTAGATCTTGTGTAAAGAGTCAAGTTGTAACCTATAGTCATGTCTTGAACCTGCTATGTTTCTGTTGTACCACTCTGAGGGATGTAATACTAGTGAACGGTATTTTATTGGTGTTATGTCAACGACTATAGTGTACTACATCATGCAGTGGTATGCTGGGTCACCGCAAGGAGTACTCCCTTCATCCAGAAATAACTGACACAAACCTAAGTCAGTTATTTCTAGACGGAGTCAGTACTTCAAAATTGGAAAATGATATTGTCTTTGATGATGTCTCAACCTGAGGGTCATGACGCAATTCGGAGATCATCTTCGATTGCCAGGTCGAGGAGATGTCTCAACAAAGGGTCATGAGGCAATTCGGTCTTTGCCAGATAGTAGAACCTCCATGTCCGAAGGTCCCCCTTCCATATGTCGTGCACACGTAAGTTAATACATGCACATTCGGATTGTGGCTTACTTCATTTTCATTCTTTAATGATGGTCTAACAAAGTGTAATTGTAGGTACTCTCGAAAGGGTAATAACAGAACTGCAACTCAATGGCTTCAACGGGTTAGGAGTTATGTTGACGAGTGGCAGAATGCGATGAATGAAGTGTGGCAAGCTGGCCCGTTTAATATGGAGCTATTCCGCGCATACTTATAGAGGTACATGTTCATGACAGGGCTGCGTCCCATGCTACATGTGCACGACGATGCAATATACCCTAGCGATTCGAGTTTGGAGTCCAGACAATCAACGGTAAATATTCTCTTCTAGCATAATGAACATGTTCGCCTATATAATGCATACTTAACTACGATACAAATACATGCTCATATGGCGTGGGAGCTATAGGCTGAAGTGACTCAGTATGGATGTCCGCTTTCGTCCGCTCCTCTTGTATCTCGTCAGTATGCTTAGTCCTTTCTCCAGCGTGTCGAAGATAGGCTACGGAGTATCTACGCGACCATCACGTGCACCAACGTTTCGGATGTCATTCAGCACCGAGCAGCACAGCACCCACCGCTGCGCTCCATGGAGGAGCGCGACCCACGTCCCTCCACGCAGAAGCGCCCACCGCGTAGCTCCATGGAGGAGAGTGCCACGTGTCCCTCCACGCAACAGCCACCTCCAGAACAGGCTGGAGGCTCGGCATGGCAGGAGCAAATTCCTCGTCAACTCCGCAACGGGCCTCGTCCACGGCTCTCACAGCTGGTGACGCCGTGAGCACCACCTCCAGACCAGGTTGGAGGCTCGGCGTGGCAGCAGCCGCAGTTTACTTCTGACCAGTGGCAGTAGCACACGCTTACTTTCGACCAGTGGTAGCAACAACAACACATCCCCTTTATGAACTTTGATTACTGACCATAGTCTTAGCCTCAGGGTAAGCATTTCCCTATCTACTATTGTTACATGCAGCATCATATCGTTTAGTACTAAATTTCTTATACACGGGCACGAGGATATGGAGGCCCTAACATGTGCTCTATAGGTTCATGGGCGACTGATGAGAAGGAGGATCAACAGACACAGCAAGATCGGGTTGACTGGTTCGGCCAGTATCAGACGCAGCAGACTCCACCTCCTTTTCCTACATAGGATACGCAGACCCAGGGTGACTGGTCAACTCTACCTCCCCGTAATGTGATGCCACCGAACAGGTACGGATGGAGTACACCTATGCCTCCGCAACCTCGTCGTGGTCGACACCAATGATATCTATCTATGTATGGGACATATATCTACCTATGCATAAGAAATATATATATATATATATCTACCTATGCTTGAGACATATATCTATCTATGTATGAGATATATCTATCTATGTATGAGACACCTTTCCATCATTTCACATTTTTATTTGACAAACAATTCAATATAGATTGCGACACAGTTCAACATAACGTGCGGTACATAAATAAGAGTGCGTTCTATCCCTACGACGATGCATCACCCTTGCCCTTCGACGATGCCTTTCCCTTGCTCTTCTTGTCCAGCCTCTTGTCCCACCCATCTCTCTCCCTCGTACCAACGGCCAGCAACATGAAGAGATCATCGTCACTCTCTTCTATCTAAGATGAAAAGTTCTCATCCTTCATATGCTTGTCATTGCTCTTCTTGGCCTGCTCCTTCTTCATGGCCTGCTTCTTCTTCATGGCATGCCTCTTGTCCCACTCATCTCTCGCCTTGGTACCAACGGGCGGCGACATGAAGAGATCATCTTCATCTTCACTCTCTTCTATCGAAAATGAAGGGTTCTTAGCCTTCCTCGGCTTGTGAGCTTCACTCTTAAATGTAAGCTTGTTCCACCTTGCATTAATCCTGAGAAGCTCTTGTACATCCTCTGGGGTCGTTCGATTCCACCCTCTCCTACATAGTGACTCACCCAACTCAGTGAGGAGATAATCACTAGCAAGGAGTTCCTGCAATTTGGCTGGATTATTGTCTATCCTACAAGTCCTGGTGAAATAGAAAAGGTCATCAGACATCTTTTTCCAGGGAAAAGCAGTTGACATAGTGGTGCTCTCGACGAGAATGGTGTGCTTCGAGAGCTTCGTGAGGAGGGGGTTTTATAGAGTAAACGAACACGAATTGGCGGGAACAACTAAGCGGGAGGAACTGAGCGGGAAACATTTTGGCGGGAAACAATTTGGCGGAAAACATTATGGCGGGAAACTTAAGATACATTGTCTCCGAAATTAACCGACGACTACAAACTAATACGAAATTAAGTTACTAAATAACAAATATGCAACTAAAATGAAGATACATCTACAACTGAAATTAAGATATATCGGGACACTACAACTAAAATGAAGATACATTGGTACCGAGACATACATCTACCTTTCCTGAGTCCAGCGCTGGTACTTCCCGGTCTTGTCCCCACGTTTCTCTGTCTCCAGCGCCTTAGCATCCCTTTCTCTTAATCTCTTTCTTTCGGCATCACGGGCCTCCTTGCGCATCTGTTCCTACGCATGCCGGCGTTTTTCCTCTTCCGCCCTCCTCTTCATGTTTATCTCCCGGTTTCGATCTCTCGCCTCTCTTTTTTTTCAACTCACTCTCCTGCTCGTTCTCATGACCGGCCCTCCTTTCGGCACGTTCCTCTTCGTGAAAGGCAGCCCATCTCGGTGTCTGGATTTATAGAGGCACCGGAAAGAATAGGCGGGAGAAATATGCGGAAAAACGGTAGGAAAAAACAGCGGGAAGCGGTGGCGGGAGATAAACGACACGAAACAGTGGCGGCAGAAAATTGGCGGGAATCGGCTGGCGGGACAAAATGGTGGGAACTGAAGGCGAGCCAAATTTATTTAGTTAACCTAACATGTCGTATGATCCATGCAAGCTTTGAAGGGGTCCCAGGATTTCAGCACCCGACGACCTCTTTGTTGTGCCTGTCGTGCCTCCGACAGCCTTGTCGGGAGTTTATCCACCGACCGGCTTTGGTTGGGAGTTTAACACCCGAGGCCACGCTATATTTGCGATTTATCAAATTTATGTATTATTTGTAGAATTTAATTTAAAAAATTGTATTATTTAAAAAAATAGCTTTTTCTCGTATGCCGCTCCTGATGTGACCCATTCGCCCATATCTAATACTTCAGCTATCTGCACAAGAGGGCGGTCATTGACTGACTTGGAAATACCTCGGCACAACCACAAGAAGGTAGCGAGTGTGGCCAAATCAATCACATCAATGCCCTCTGGAGTCCAAGATTGACCAAATGTCCAAATCAATCCCAACCGTTTTTTCCGCATTCCCGAATAAAAAATACTCCATCCGTCCAAGAATAGATGTCTTAGGTTTTTAAAATTTTGGATGAATCTATATAGTAAATAGTGTCTAGATTCATCTAAATTTTGAAAAATTTGAGACATCTATTTTGAGACGGAGGGAGTATCAAACATACACCGAGTTTACTTAGATGGGTAGTGTAATCATAAATATTCTGTAGTAAGGCAGTCTGATATTTAGAGGTGTTGAATCTACTTATACCTAAGAAAACAAAGAAATTCATCACAATCTTACTCTTTTACATGATTATGTATCTATAATTTCTCCACAACGGTCAATTTATTTATTTTACTTTGTGATGCTCTTGGTTGCAGCTTAGGCGAACGGCAGTTAAAACTGGGGACGAAGTTCAGTTACTGTTACTTATAGCTCAGTTAGCTTATTTTCCACTTTGTAGTGGCGGTTGCTGATCAGGATGGCATTCATAAACCGATTGCCATTTTCATATGGCTGGGATTGCCGTTCATATATGGTTCGATCTCTTTGTGTACTACTTTGCCATTTTCATGTCGTAATTTTGCATGTTCATAGTCTCATACATATAAGTTGTACAACAAGGGCTCTTTCTGGTGTGGGTATGGCTGATCTACTGTCTTAAGTTTGGAATGAATTCCCTGTCATGTTAGCAATTATTACTTTCTCTGTGCAGCAGCAAGCTGAAGCCAGATAATGCATTTTCGGTCAGAAATGAGCCCCATTTGACAGGCTGGATTGATGTGCACAATAAGGCAGTCATTGACTGACTTTGGAATGCGTCGGCACAACCGCAAGAAGGTAGTGTCCTGGACTTTTAATTTCCAAAGCCATCAGCATCGCGAGGAAAATTCTTCCACCACCGCAGCACCATTTTATTTTTGCTCTGTTTTCTGAAGCGACGATTTTATATGTTGTTCTCCGGAGTCGTGTTGCGGTTCAGAAAAGTCGAAAGTCGGAAAAAATGGCTTGTGCCACTCACCTACTTGGCCTCTTCATGCTGATACAACTCTACTCACTAGCCACATCAAACTCTTCCCATGGCTATGGCCATGGTAGCGGCGCCATAGCCACTTCTTCCTGCCATCCGGACCAGACTGCAGCACTTGTCCAACTAAAGCAGTCTTTCATCTTCGACAATTCCACCACCACTCTGCCGTCGTGGCAACCTGGTACTGACTGCTGCCTCTGGGAGGGTATCGGCTGTGAAGATGATGGTGTATCTGGTGGCGGCCATGTCGTCGCTGTTCTTGATCTCGGTGGCCGTGGACTGTACAGCTATGGCTGCCATGCTGCGCTCTTCAACCTCACCTCCTTGCGCTACCTCGACCTCAGCATGAACGATTTCGGTGGATCTCGCATTCCGGAAGCTGGCTTCGAGAGGCTATCCAAGCTCACTCACCTCAACCTTTCGCATTCCAGCTTCTACGGCCAGATTCCGATCGCCATAGGCAAGCTCACAAGCCTCATATCATTGGATCTTTCTACACATCATTATATCGTCGACTCCGATGACATCACATATATGTTTGCTCTCCTTGGCAACCAAAACTATCTGCTGCTACAAGAGCCCAGCTTTGAGACCATAGTGGCGAACTTTACCAATCTGAGGGAACTCTATCTTGACGGAGTGGACATGTCGAGTAGCGGAGAAGAGTGGTGCACTGGTCTAGGTAAAGCAGTCCCTAGTCTTCAGATTATTAGCATGGCAGACTGCCAGCTCCATGGTCCAATCCACTCCTCCATGTCAAGCCTCCGATCACTTACTGTAATTAACTTCCAGGATAATTCTGGAATTTCGGGTGTCGTTCCTGAATTCTTCGCTGACTTTCTCAAATTAAGCCATCTTCAACTCAGCGATAACAGTTTCATTGGCTGGTTTCCTCAGGCAATCTTTCAACTCAAGAACATAAGAGTGCTTGATGTATCAGGCAATGCTCAACTCTCGGGGAATTTACCAGAATTTCAAAATGGGACTTCTTTGGAGACTTTGGATATACATGGTACTAATTTCTCTGGTATCAAGCTGAGCTCTTTTAGCAACCTCCTGTCTTTAAGGGAGCTTGGTTTTGACGGAAGGTCAATTTCTGTGGAGCCTACTGATTTATTTTTCAACAAGCTCAACTCTTTACAAAACTTGCAGCTCTCTTTTAAACAATTCTCTGGGGATTTACGGCCATTTTTCTCATGGATTGGTGGCCTTAAGATCTTGACAAGCTTGCGACTCTCTTTCATGCAATTTTCTGGGGAGTTTGCGCCACTTGTCTCTTGTATTAGTAATCTGAAGGACTTGGAAATCTTGAAACTCTCCAATTACCATTCATCCAAGATAATGTCCCCCTTTATTGGCAACCTCACCAAGTTGACAAGTTTGGAAATCATTAACTGTGGCTTCACTGGGAAAATACCACCATCAGTTGGCAACCTCACCAAGTTGACTTCCTTGAGAATTTCTGATTGTCCCTTCTCTGGGACAATACCATCTTCAATTGGCAATCTCAAGGAACTAAGAACTTTGCAAATATCTGGAGTTAACTTATCAGGTCCAATAACAACAGGTATTGGACATCTCAGCAGATTGAAGGTCTTAGATTTATCAGGCTGTAGGTTTTCTGGCATAATACCTAGCACAATTGCCAACTTGACTCAACTGATTTATGTGGATCTTTCGGAGAATGTTCTTAAAGGTAAGGTTAAATTCATAATCGAGGTGTTCATAGGCAAATAGAACAAGAACAGAAAAGGAGAATAAACCCATGCATCTCTCTGTCATGAACAATTTTTTTTTGACATCAACCTGCATTTTATTAGCTAGCCAGTAGACATACATCATCAATCAAAATTGGTCCAAGAAAAATAGGATGGTTTAGAGGTCATCGTCTCACAAAGCTAGCTAATACAGCTAATACATGTGCCGCCACATGTGCTATCCGGGACAATGTTGATAGACCACCTTCAATGTGAATCCCTGAGAAAGAGCCAAGGCTCCATATTTTTTGCAGTTGAACATCAACTTATTGTTTGCAGCTGCCAAGAAATTACCTAGTCACCTCCCACACCTTCCAGTTGATACTAGTTTAGTTTCACATGGCTGCCAGAAACCCTCCCGGGTCCTCTCGCGCGAGGAGGCTCCGGAGGCGACCCCCTCCTAAAACCTAACTACCCGCCGTCGGCGCCCCTCCCCGACCGCTGCCGCCCCCGGCGTGGGTGGTGGCGGCCACGCCTGGCTGCCGAAGGCGGCGGGCGACGGCAGGCGCGCCCTGAGGCGGCCCCTTCGCGCGGAGGCGGAGCCTCTCCCGAGTGGCGCAGGGGCGGGTCGGCGACGACGGCGGTCGTCGATGGCGGAGCGTGCTGCGGCGCGCGGGGGCGTGGGGTGCGCTGGTGGTCCTCGGCAGGAAGCAGGAGGAGGAAGGTCGGGAGCACGCGACCCTGGTGGCGGCGTGGCTCGGGCTGGCAGGGGCCGGCCCCTGCTGCAGGGCGGTGACGGAGTGGCGGCCGGCGAGCCGCTGCCGTCCTCTTCCTCGCTCTGGCCGGGCAGTTCTCCTCGGGCACAGGCTGCGTGGGGCAGTGGGTGCATAGCGGGCTCAGATCTGGGCCGTGGGGTCTAGTCTGTGGCTGCTACGGGTTGTCGCGGTGACAATCGCCGTGCCATGGCATGACTGTTGGTCTGCGGAAGCTTCTTCGCTAGAGCTGGAGGTGAAAGATGGTGGCTGGAGTTCTAGGGCGGCAGCGGAACACGACGGGGGTTGGCTCGGTGGTGGTGGGCTGGGAGGGAGTTCCCCAGGGCTCGGTCTGCGGCGACACCAAGGCGTAGCAGCGCGGCAGCGAGCTGATCTTGGCCAGATCTGGGCATGCGGGCCTGCGAGGCCTGCGGGCTGATCGGCTCTGCGACTGCGTCCGGACAGCGGCCACTTCGGTTGGTGGTGGGTAGTACCCCGCACCTTGGTGGCGGCGCAGACTTTCAGCCACGTGAGGTAGCGCTCGATCACCACACCCATTCCGGCGGACTTTTTTCGTGTGAGGCCGACGGTGGTAAGGACTCGAGCTCGTGGACGCCGGGGCGGCGGCCTCGGAAGGTGGACGGCTTCGGCTTCCCTCCGGCGGAGGTGGCTCCGGTAGGTGACGTGAGATCCCCAGACCGGCGGCGGTCCGGCAGGCCCGGGGGAGCTCGGTGGCGATGGTGCTCCTACTTGGCAGCTGGGATTTGCCGGTGTGGCGGATCCCCTGGTGGGAGGAGGAGTGGGGTCTGGGGCGGCGGTCGACGTGTTCGGTGGCACCCTTGCTGCAGTGCGGCGGCAGGACTTCACGAGCCTCCGCGGGCTCGGCCGGGCCTAGGACCTGGTTTGTCCTGCTGCTGCACCCGGTCGGCTACTACCTGCTGGTGGTGGAGGTAGTTCCCTCCCGCGTACTGTTGACATGTCAGTCATCGCCGAAGTCTTCGCTTCCTCAGCTTACCGGCTCCGTTCCGTGGTTTCCGGTGTGACGGCGGTGGCGACTTCAAGACCAGGGTGGCGCGTGTTCGTGGGTGACGGGTTTGGTGGTTCTTTCCAAAGTGCTCGGGTGGGTGGCTCCGGAGGGGTCAGGAGAAATCCTTGTCTTTTGACACTGGCATGGTGACGCCTGCGGGTATCACCTTCCTTCTTGAAGGGTGTCGGGGGCCTCCCTCCCCCCCCCCCCCCCCCCCCCCGCTGCGTACCGAGGGAAACCCTAGGCCCCGGTCGGACAGCAGTGTCGTCGTCGTCACTCCCCTTCTTAGAGGTGTTGTCTTGGTACGCAGTCGCTTTGGACCGCGGGATGTGTGGTGGTATTTCTCTGGGGGCGCACCGGTTGCGAGTTGTTTCCGTTTTTGGCACACCGCCGTTCTCGGCTTTCTTTTTCTTTTGTTTTCTTTTCTTCTTGCGTTTCGTGTAGGGCTTGGGTTCTCCCCGACGCCTTGTATCCTGTGTCGTTTGTTTCTTTGGGCGATGTGCTGTCTGACCCAGCAGCGGTCTCACCAGTGTGCTTTATTTATAAAGCGGGGCGAAATTTCGAGGAGTTTCACATGGCTCGCAAGTGTCTCTTTATGGTGCCTGGTTTCCGCACAACAGAATATAGCATTGATATTGTACAACAAAAGAGTAGCATTGATAGCCATTGCCGAGTGCCGAGCGGTTTGGTGCTTGCACTGGTTCATCATGAACATGTTGCAACCGCTCCCACCATATGTACCGTGCTCTTACCACCACCTCCTCCTATACCCCCAGCTGGCTGATCACTGGAGACTGCATGGTCAAGAGACAAGGAAGTCCTGCACAATCAATCTGACACGCTTCCTGGATGGTATGCTAGCTCCAGACTAAACTGAGATAATGCCAAACACTATTGCACTTATGCACAGGAAAATCATATGCTCTATATCGTCACTTAGGCACAACCCACTCCAGACAAGACTGAGAGGACGCCCAAACTATCTTGCACTTATGCACTGAAAAAGTATATGTGTTATAGTATCTTTACCCAGGACATTGCACGTAACATGTCAATTGCCATGTAGAACGTCAATCAATCATGTATACCAATACCATTGCTGGTTATTCTTAATAACAGTAGATTAAACAAGGCACCTTGACATGTTTAACCGTTCTCTCTAAAACATCTCTATTCTTGAGATTCTCCATAGTGCATTTTCTTGTTCCAGTGTGATGTTAATGACATTTTAACTTTATTTGCAGGAGAGATTCCAACATCTCTATTTAATTATCCTGCAATGGTATCGTTGGATCTTTCATCAAACCAACTTTCTGGACCGATACAAGAGTTTGATACACTGTATTCACAGTTGAAAGCTGTTTCATTGAGTGAAAATTCAATTAGTGGTCAGATCCCTGCATCATTCTTTCAACTCACAAGCTTGATGGGCCTTGATCTTAGCTCAAACAACTTAACAGGTTTAGTAAAACTAAGTTCACTCTGGAAGTTAAGAAATCTTGAGTCCTTGTGCCTCTCGGACAATCGGTTGTCCATCTTGGATGGAGAAAGCAGTAAGTCAACGGTGCCTGCACTCCCTAGACTCTTGGAATTACGACTAGCGTCATGCAACATGACAAAAATTCCTAGGCTCTTGATGTGGGTTAATCATATCCAAACATTGGACCTTTCAAGCAACAAAATACATGGGACTATACCCCAATGGATATGGGAGAAGTGGGATGGTAGCCTCACAGAATTAAATTTTTCAAACAACATTTTCACACATATGCAACTCACTTCACATGTTCTATCATGCAGTCGTTTGGAATCTCTTGATCTCAGTTCCAATAGACTTCAAGGCAAGATCCCGATGCCAAACCTGTTACCATCAAGTAACAATCAAATATTGGATTATTCAAACAATAGATTCTCTTCTGTTGTGTCAAACTTCACTGCTTATCTTCGGCAAACTGCTTATCTCAAATTGTCAAGAAATAACATAAGTGGGCGTATACCAAATTCAATATGTGATGCAAGCAACCTCGAAGTCCTCGACCTGTCATATAACAACTTCAGCGGGTTAATACCATCCTGCCTGATAGAAGATAGCCACTTGGGTATACTAAATTTGAGGGAAAATCACTTTGAGGGAAGATTGCCTTACAATGTCAGTGAGCACTGCAATCTTCAGACAATAGATTTACATGGCAATAGAATTCAAGGGCAGCTTCCTAGGTCTCTTTCGAAGTGCGCCGACTTGGAGATTCTTGACATTGGGAACAATAAGATGGTTGATACTTTCCCATTTTGGCTGGGTAGGCTCTCTGATCTCAGTGTCCTCATTTTGGGATCCAACCAGTTCTATGGCCCACTTGCTTATCCTCCCCAGGGTTACTTCTCACAATTACAAATCATTGATATAGGATCAAACAACTTTTCTGGCAATTTGGATCCACGATGGTTTGAGAGGTTGACATCTATGATGGCAAAGTTCAATGACACGGGAAATATCTTAGGTCATTGGATGTTGTACGGTGGACCATACTACCATGATACCATTGCAATCACATACAAAGGGACATATGTGACATTTGGAAAAGTCTTGACTACCTTAACCGCAATTGACTTCTCAAATAATGCATTGGTTGGTGACATTCCCGAATCAATTGGGCGGCTAGTTTCATTGCATATATTGAACATTTCACATAATGCACATACAGGAAGGATCCCACCACAAATTGGTGAGATGCGTCAGTTGGAATCACTAGACTTATCCTGGAATGAGCTTTCTGGTGAGATTCCACAAGAGCTAACAGATTTAACATTTCTTGGCACCCTGAACTTGTGTGGAAATAAGCTGGATGGAACGATACCTCAGTCACACCAGTTTGCCACATTTGAAAACACTTCATATGAAGGGAATGCAGGGCTTTGTGGACCACCCTTGTCCAAACCATGTGGTAATTCGAGTAAACCATATGAGGCAACAGTGAACAAATCAGGACATCAAGTTGATATTATTTTGTTTCTCTTTGTTGGGTTCGGCTTTGGAATTGGATTCACAGTGGGTATTCTGATAAAATGTGGTAAAATCAACAAATGGTTTCAGATTATATGGAATGTTCAGAAGATGCAAAACTGAATGTCAGCTATAAGTTGCATTATGTCACCCTAGCTCATATTTATACCTTGTAATCTATCAAAATTTGTGTACTGTTCTGTTATGTAATGTTTGGAGCAAACATATTCTTTTAGAGCAAAATGTTATGTAATGTTGCTAGCACATTCTGATGCATATACAGAACTTATAAGATAATTTCCCATTTGTAGTGTTAACTGCTACTATCGAAGGTAGATGCGCTGATCCTCCCAAATTAAGGCCAGCGTCATCACCCACACAATACACCTCATGCCATCAGTCTATCATATAATCATCTATTTATCCAGCTTCCCTGCTTTTACCGCCGCTATTGCAGCAGCGAAACGTCATTATCGTCATGCTCTTTTGCCTGTGACCTCTCACAGCACCGACAACCACTCTTGGCTCTCCAATGACCCCAGCGATTGTTGCTGCTAGCTGCCTGATCAGCACTCCCTAGTGCCCCATTCTGGGTCACTTCAATGCCCTCGGGTCCATGACCTCTTTCCCTTCCTAGCCCTTTTCAGATTGAAAGAAGAAGAGCTCTAGTTACAATTTTTTTTTGTCAAAGATCGCCATTATGTGGCGGGTGCATCAGGTTAATTGGTTGAAACAGGAAGTTCTTCTACTTTACTTGAATATTCAGCAGAAACAAACAGAGGCTAATGTAAAAAAAATAGGTCAATTTATTATAGTTGCCATAAGTCATTTCTCTTTTGCCTGCAAGTTCAGATGCCGAAACATTAGTATCATTGTTTTTTACTTTGTTATGAGAATACTAGTATTCCCTGCCACTGTGAAACTCAATTTGTTTTGCACAACGAAACTGGCAAGGAATTGTTCTGTGTGCAATCCTTATGGTAAGACCTGAATGGAAAATACCATTTAGTGCTCCCTAGCAGCTAAACTAGGATTTAAGTGTCAAAGATGCTACTTTAGTTTTTATGTAAAAAAATACTCTTCAGGTTCTTAAAAAATAAATCATTGACAAATGTGCCTTACCTTATGCTGAATAAAACTGAAACTGTGCATATATTGGGAAAGCGAGATGCAATCTTCACTCAAATCGTCAGTAAATGCCCTATCCTCAAATAGTCAAATCTTCGGCAGTGTGTAATAGAAGAGCCATAGTATGCTAAACAAATTTCCTGGCTGAAGCTCCACATCCTCGCTGCGGTTGGTTCAGTTCCGCGGCATCCACCTCCTCATGCATCCACAAAATATTTCCACTTCCAGAACAGCTCAGCTAGCAATACACATAGGCGGAAACTGAATTAATCAACCACAAAATTAATCCACTGTGTGGCAGATAGTGGCACCGTGCTCAAACCTAAACTGACAGGGGATCCATGGGACGAGACGAGAGATACATACCTAGTGGGCTCCGATCCGGTACCAAGGCTCCGCCGCAGCGAGCTCTGGCGATGGGATCGTCGTACTTGGCCTGGAAATCTCTCGCCGCCGTCGTGGTTGACGGTGAGGAGAAACCCACTCGGCGTTAGGCGCACCCCGCAACCGCGCGAGTCCGAATCGGTAGACCATGTTCGAGCGGTCCACCGCAAATTTCATTTTCCCGATCCATCTTCTCTCGCCGTTCTTTTCCCCCCATAGCCATGGAAAGGAGTCACGCTCACTTGCCTGGCCGCACGCCGCCGTCCTTGCCGCTGCCTTGCGCCGCCGTTTGTCGCTTCCTTGCGCAGTCGGCCGTCGCCGCATGTGTGCCGCCGCCGTATTCCATCGCGTCCGCCGCCCATAACTGCCTTGCGTCGCTCGTCCTTGTCGGCCAGCTCCTGCTCAGGGCCGGCTTTGGCCTATGGCGACCTTGGCAAAGGCCAAGGCCCATGCCGGCAAGGGGGCCTATAAATTTATAATTCTCTATGCTATACTAGCTACACATTTCTAAAAAGAACTCAGCCGGCAACTAATCTAACTCCTGGTTACTAGCGAGAGAAACGAGCCACCACAGCCAGATTGATCGATTCCCTCGCGATCGAATATCGTCCAGCCGCTCCAGCGAAGGCCTCGCCCCCGCAACCGCCCCCGCCCCTTTATTCCGTGGCGGCACACGATTGATCTAGCTACAGGGACAGGACTACTTATGGAATACGTACAAGCTGTATTTTGATTCTAATTTCCCGATCGATCTCGTCTCCCCTGCCTGCCTACAATCCGCAAAATTTCCTAATCGGCCGTCAGCGGTGCGCTCGCTCGCCCTGGTACAATCTTCTGGCCTTAATCTTTAATTCTTTAGTCAACCGATTTAGGAAATTGTTGGGGTTCTATCTTTTAGTTGTTATAGTTGTTATATGAACTTATTAAATCACAAAAAAGGTACTCTAAAAAGGTATTTTCCAGCGGCGAGTACTGATTGATGTCAACAAGGATAATCAAAGTCAAGAATTTAAGCCCGAAAAAATGATGATCATAATTCCAATGTTGATCAAACGAGGATAAAATTGATCTTGAGATTGTACTCAACAAGTTTGCATCCAAAAATGTCCAAAGAAGCTTTTTTCTAAACAGTCAATCCATTATTTCTTATTTAAGGTAATCAAACTAGTAGAAAATAGTACTTGATATACTCGGAGATTAAGAATGTATAGTTGGATGTTAAATTTTAATATTTTGCGACTGAAAGTATATACATATATTTTTTTAGATATGTTTACATATACAGTAGCCTTAGGGGCCCATTTCATAACTTCGCACAAGGGCCCCATAAAATATAGAGCCGGCCATGCTCCTGCTCATCGCTACCATAGGGATCCTACGCCGCCGCGCACCTCAGAGCAGTGCTTGCCCATGAGGTTGGGATGAGGCAGTGCTCCTTGACACAGGCGCCATGGCCGCCACCCTAGGGCTCTATGTCGATCTTGACGCCATCGTCTCCTATGTCAAGCACCGCTGGCAGCTCCCCGCAGCCATAGGTGACCGCTGCTGCAATGAAAGACAACACTGCTTCATGCCACGCTGACAATTTTTGCTACCCGCGGTAGCAAATTTGCTACATACGGTTGTCTCGGCGTTGCTACATATGACGGACTTTTTTTTTCTACGTAGCATGTTTTTTTGATAATGTCTCCGACGAATTCGATTTTTGCTATATTTTTGTTGTTTTTTGCTAAATTTGTTTTCGGATTTTGCTTCAATGTCATAATTTTTTTGCTACATGACATTTCCGATGAGGTCTCCGATGAGGTGTCTAGAAAAGTCTCCGGCGATGTCTTCGATGAAATAGGTTTTTTGCTACATTAGAAGAACATTGTTGCTACAACTGTCGCGTGGTTTTGCTACAGCAGTGTCAACTTTTTGCTATAAGATCTCCGGCGAGAGTCACTGGCGAGTTTTTTCCGACGATGTTTTCAGCGAAGTCGGTTTTGCTACATTAGCACATTTTTTTGCTATATGGTCTCCAGCGAGACGTTCTATTTCTGAAACAAACCATTTTTTTTTTTGCTTCGGAAGCAAAAGCGAAAACATATGTAGCAAAAAAGGGTGTTTTACAGCAAGTACGGGATCGTGGCGGCACCGGAAATGGGAGCACATTTTCTTCACAAATTTGGATCCGGTTTGCATCGAAACGGACGGCCCAGATGCATCCGGCCTGTCCTCCCAGGATCGCCCCTGGTCCACATGTCAGTCTCTCTCCCACCCCACATCCTCTCCTTTCTCCAAAAAGCTACTGCTGCCGCCTGTCAAGCAAGCTTGCGCCGCCGCCGCCGCCCACCAGCTAGCTCCCGCCACCGCGTGCCACGCAAGCTCGTGCAGACCATGCCGTGGCCGTGCGCAAGCAAGCCGACACGGCCTTCCCTGCATCTCGCGCCGTCGTCGCGGCCTCCTGGACGGCCGACACTGCGCCCTTGGCCGCCGTCGCGCCGCCGTCCTGCTTCCCCTCGCCATCTTGTTCCGCGGTCCTGCCCTTCAGCGCCGGTGCCGCCCTCCTCTCCGCCATCGCCATGGAGAATCGCCTTGCCGCCCCCATGGAGCTTCGAGCTCGAGCTTCTCCCCTCTCCAACACCGGTCGTCGCCCTCTCCAGCACCGTTCGCTGCCCCAAGCTCCACCACCCCAATAAAATGCGGGCAAGGGCGCCGACGCCAAGAGCGGGGCCGCGAGGGACGCGAGCACGACCTGACGCGGGGACGCGAGATGGGCTCCGGTGAGGCGCGCGAGCACGATGGCTTTGGCGACGGCGAGCGAAGCGCTCGGAGCGAGGATGGTGGGTGACAAAGACGGAGTTCCGACGAGCTCGCTGCGAGGACGGCTCCAGCAAGGCGAGCTCGTATGACGGCCAGGGGCTTATAGCTCCTATGCGACGTCTTTACATGGAATTGGAAGGAAAGCGACATCGTTGAAAAGAATAGCTCGCATGCGACGGTTGTAAGGCGGCAAATAGCTCCCGTGCGACACTTCTACTTAACCCCACGAGACCGTCAATGAATTTGAATCAGCTGAGCACAGTAGGACCCACAGCCTCTCCACGTCACGGCGGAACTCACCTGATGTCCACCTCATATCGTGGGACCTACCTCACGGTCGAAGAGAGCCGTTGGCCCCGATCCGTCCCCGCACCCGAGCACTCCCGCCACCGTTCCAGCATCTCATCCCCTTCCGTTTTCTTCTCCGGCGAGCAAGTGCGGCAACGCCGACGAGGGATGTCGAGTTCTGCTTCCTCCCACCGCTCATGGCCTCGGTATGGTGCGGTGCCGATGAGGAGGTGCCCGATTGCCCCCGTACCGCGCCCCTAAAGCGGCTTGTCACATCCACCGACAAGAACGGCAACATTGGCCAGGAATTTGTGAAGTGTGAGAGCAAGCCCGAGCCGGGAAAGGTGAGATCTGAGTGTTTCGAGCGTCAATTTCTCGCTTTTCTTTCAAAATTTCATGTATTTCATCGAATTTGGGATTTAGGGTTCATCTCTGCGATTTCAGGAACTGCCAAAATGTGGGCATTTTGAGTGGCTTGATGAGTACATCGAGCGAATTGGGGTGGAGGTAGCATCCCGGGAGCTCGAAAACCCGTCTGTGGTGGAGCAATTGGGATGTGGCAACCCCATTTCCGCTGGTACTACGGTGGATGCGGAAGTGAAGGCCGAGCTGAAGAAGATGAACAAGCAGCTAAGGCAAATCATCGAATTGAAGAAGCAGGACAATCTGATGGCCGGTTTTTTTATTTTTGTGTAATTTCTCTCGGATTAGTTTATCTCTTCATCGTTAGTCATTAGACAGCGCAATCAGTGTTCGAGTGATGCTTTGTAATGGATGTAATGGTCTATGTCTTTGGCTTGAATAAAATGCAATACAAATTCGGGCTAATTTTGAGCTGCTCTGTTTTCGAAATCAGTGTTCCTTTAGTTTTGTCAGTTTTGTCAGTGTTCCTTTTATCGGTGTGCAGGGGGCGCCCATGTGCAGGGGAGGGGGAGGGGTTGAAAAGTAAAAAAAAACAATTGACGAGTATTGAAAAAGGCCAGACCCAAATATAACTTAGCCAGGCCAAAATGGACGTATCTAGGCCCAATAATAACTATATGTTGATTGGGAAAAAAAATAGTACTCACGTTACAATCTAAATAGGGACGTGTGGATCTGCAGATACTCGTGCTCAGGTCGTAATCTTTTTTTTGCGAAAGTAAATATATAAATGAAGTCCAAGGACATCCATTTAACTAACATAACTTGGGCGCTCCTTTAACTTATGTAAATATGTAAATGACTTATTTGAAAATGAACCATGTGTTGTATGAACTTGTTTTTGTGTCTTTTGTTTTATACACTTGTAAATATATAAATATTGCACGAGTATTATATGAACTTGTTTTTGTGTCTTTTGTTTGATACACTTGTTTTTTTTCGTGTTTTGACAAATGACAATACAATAAAACACAGATTACAATAAAACAAGGGGATAGATAATATTGGGATAACATTACTTATATTAGATAGCGGGGATCGATAACATTACAATAAAAAGAAAAAAGTACAATAATATAGAAGGGAATAGACGCCCCGCCTAAACCCTGGGCTAGCCCCTAAACCCTAACCCTAGCTACCCTACTCCATCGGTGGTGGAGGCGGTGCCGGTGCAGCCGCCTTCGCGGCATTCCACGCCGCCAGCCTCTCCCGCTGGTCCCGCTTCCGCTGCTCCTCCCGGAAGGCCCGGCCATTGGCCTCCCATTGCTCCTCCTCCTGCCGTCTACGCCTTTTCTTCAAGGCGCGCTGGGCTTGCGTCTCCGCCCACCTGGCGATGGCAGCCTCCTACTTTGCCTCCTCCTTCGCCGCCTTAGCCCAGTAGGCTTCGGAGGGGAGGTCGCCGTCGCCGGGGAGGTTGAGGACGGGGTTGTGGACGATGGGGCCCTGGTCTCCCCAGGGGCAGGGCGGGGACTTCTTCTCCTTCTTCTTGCCACGCTTGGGGCGCGTGGGCGCCCCCCTGCTCCCACCACTGCTTGTGGTCCGGGTGGTTGTCCTCGTCGCTTACTTCGGTGTCGGAAGGGAAGCGGAAGGGGGAGGTCGCCATGGTCGGAGTGTTTGGGGGCTAGGAGGAGGCAAAGGGACGGGCTCGAGGTTGAAGATGAGGGGCAAGATGAGATGAGGAGGCAAAGGCGTTTTGCCTATTTATTGAAGGTGGGGCGTGAAGGGCGGCGTGGGAATCTAGCGTTGCGTTGGCGCAGACGCCGAGACGAGACGCGTGCGCTGCGTTGCGTGTGGGAAGCGGGCGTGATCAATACAAAAGAGAGAAAAAATAGCTAGGATGTGACGTACTGTAACCCCCGCACCGCCGCCCCTGCATGCATGCATGCATTAATGCGAAAGAGAGAAAAAAACATCCAAGGTAGTTGTTCATTGGCAGTGAAAAATAAAAGGGAAAAATAAAAGGTACTCGTTCGTTTTTACACACCGCATGCAACAAACTCGTTCGTTTTTACACACGCAAGAAAAATCGGTGGGAGTAAGTTTGACTGAAGAAAGTTGTTCGACGTACACTTAATTAATGCGGCAGCGCTGTTGCACACAAAATAGCTAGACTGCGACGCTAGGGGCAGCTGCTGCATGCAGGGCATGGTGCAGCCCGCCCCGCCCAGCGCCCTCGCATGCCACGCTCGGTCCAACGGTCAATGGAGTGTGCCAACGCTGTACGTTATATTTATTACATATTTTAGATTTTGATATTTTTTCTTAGGCTGGTCATAGTGACATGCATACTCCCTCTGTCCATAAATAAGTGTACGTTTGGCTTCAAAATTTGTCCACAAAAAGTGTACTTCTACCTTTCCAATGCACTTGGGCATCCAATGCACAAAATCCACAAAATTTGTCCACAAAAATTTATCCACAAAATTTAGAAGATTTTCCTTAAGGGTGACCTACAAGCTTATGGGTTGCCTACAAGCAATAAACAATTATTTTACTCTCTCCTCTCTCTCTTGCTTGTGTGTACTTTTAACAGACATGTGGGTCCCAGCTTATGGTGAACTTGACCTTAGGTTGTTCCTAGTGCTAGTATCATAAGGTGTATCATGCATGCCAACTTGGCAAATCATAATGGCAAGTAAATCTTATGCACACATTTTACATAGAGATTCTACAAATCAATAAATATACTACTACTATGATACTACTACATGATACAATGCATTAGAGACATAGTATCATACACTAGTATCATATGCATGATACTAATATTATGATACTCCCACTATAACCAGCCTTATAGCTATTTCTATAAGCTGTATGGGTCCCATCTTATAGCAAAGGTTCATCTTATACATAGGTGATGTGGTATCATGCATATGTTACTAGTCTAAGTTACTACTCCGTAGTGCAAAATAACATAGATGTGGTATCATGCAAAGTCTCATTTATTACAATGAACCTGAGGGGAGTAAGTTTGACTGAAGAAAGTTGTTACACATACACTTATTTAATGCGACGGAGAGAATAAATACGCTGCAGCGCTGTTGCACGTAAAATAGCTAGACTGCGACGCTAGGGGCAGCTGCATGCATGGTGCAGCCCGCCCCGCCCAGCGCCCTCGCATGCCACGCTGTTGCACGTAAAAACGATGAAGCCAATCAGATTCCAGAATCATCCATCCCACGGATCGCCAAGAGCTAGCCACGAAATCTTTCTAAGAGACGCCAACCAATCAGGTTGCAGAACAAGCCGTTCCACGGATCGCCCAGAGCCACCCGCGGAATCCTTCTAGAAGACGCGATCGGACGGCCACAGTGTCGCGCTAGGGTTAGATCTATGGTCCTCATTCGGCCTTAGGGTTAGCGGGGTTTAGGATGCAGTCAACGGGGTTTTACAAGTTTGACCAGACATTCAAATGTGCATAACTAATTCAAAAAAATCAAAAAAATACAAAACCTTCGCATGGTGTCATGTTATGTGACATAGTTGTGAGGAAAAATATCAAACTTGGTCTATTGATCATATTTCAAAAAACCCTTCACAAAATGACCTATCTCCTCCGAGGTTTTCTGGCTTTCGGGTCAAATGACCAATGATATGGCTAGAATCAAGGCATAGTTTGTGATAATGTGCCCATATTTGGCATGCATGTCTATAATGGGATGACTAACAATGTTGTAGCACAAAGTTTTCCTTTTCGACGCACAGAAAAATCATTTTCTATTTTCTGAGTGCCGAAAGAGGGGGGGATTTGTGAAGCAACCACCAAATTGAAGTTTCAAATGGTAACATACTATTTTTAAAAAATACTAGACCACCTAGAATGTACAATTTCCCAACTTGAGTATCTCAAACCTTTTATTTCATCCCTGGTGAAAAAGACAAATCCTGCCGAATCGGCTGGAAGTGGGTAAGATATGAACTACAGGTACATGATTCCATGCTGATGATTTTTTGTAAAAATCAATTTTAGGTTCACAACATTCTATTTCATCAAAGATCCAATGCTAGTTTTGTGAGCCTCAGCCCCTAGCTAAGAATATTTATGAAAACCCTTCAAAAAGTTTGACCAGACATTCAAATGTGCATAACTAATTCAAAAAAATCAAAAAAATACAAAACCTTCGCATGGTGTCATGTTATGTGACATAGTTCTGAGGAGAAATATCAAACTTGGTCTATTGATCATATTTCAAAAAACCCTTCACAAAATTACCTATCTCCTCCGAGGTTTTCTGGCTTTCGGGTCAAATGACCAATGATATGGCTAGAATCAAGGCATAGTTTGTGATAATGTGCCCATATTTGGCATGCATGTCTATAATGGGATTACTAACAATGTTGTAGCACAAAGTTTTCCTTTTCGACGCACAGAAAAATCATTTTCTATTTTCTAAGTGCCGAAAGAGGGGGGGATTTGTGAAGCAACCACCAAATTGAAGTTTCAAAATGGTAACATCCTATTTTTCAAAAATACTAGACCACCTAGAATGTATAATTTCCCAACTTGAGTATCTCAAACCTTTTATTCCATCCCTGGTGAAAAAGACAAATCCTGCCGAATCGGCTGGAAGTGGGTAAGATATGAACTACAGGTACATGATTCTATGCTGATGATTTTTTGTAAAAATCATTTTTAGGTTCACAACATGCTATTTCATCAGAGATCCAATGCTAGTGTTGTGAGCCTCAGCCCCTAGCTAAGAATATTTATGAAAACCCTTCAAGTTTGACCAGACATTCAAATATGCATAACTAATTCAAAAAAAATCAAAAAAATACAAAACCTTCGCATGGTGTCATGTTATGTGACATAGTTCTGAGGAAAAATATCAAACTTGGTTTTAGAAATGGTCGAAAAAAACTTGCTTAGAAATGGGGTGGTTTACCCTAGCTTTGTAGCCCATTTCTACCCCATTTTGGGTGAGGGTGAGTTGTACTTCACAAAAGGGATCAGGGTGAGGATGAGTTGTATTGTACATATGAGAAAAACATTGGAAGCTCATACAAACATAGAAAAGTTACATAGCTACATTTGTTGAAATTCAAATTTACCATCATATTTGAATTTTGTCCAAATTATCAACAAGTGACAAATTATTATAATAAAAAAGTTTACAACAACAAGTGCCAAATTATTACAACAACAAGTGTCAAATGTTTACAACAATAACAAATGTTTACAATAACAAATGTCTATTTCTTTTGGCTCTTCTTACCCCTCGTTTTCTTCTCCTTCACAAGTTTCACACCACACAATAGGTTTATGCTCTTCTTTTTCTTACCATTACCATCTGGCCTCCCCACAGCACGTCCAAGAGTCTCCTTCACCTCCTGCACCTCCTCAACAACCTCATGATCATGATCCAGAGCCTCATCAACATGGTCACTTTGCACCAGAGCCTCAACAACATGGTCAGTTTACACCAGAGCCTCAACAACAGGCTCATTTTGCACCAGAGCGTCAACAACAGACTCATTTTGCACCAGAGCCTCAACAACTGGCTCATTTTGCACTAGAGCCTCAACAACAGGCTCATTTTGCCCCTCATTTTGCACCAGAGCTTCCAAATCAGAAACGGTGTGCCCTAAAGCCTCAACAGTTTGCACATCATCCTCCAAAACAAGTTCAGATTGCACCTCAGCAGCACCAAACATGATCTGGTTAGTTCTCTTCTTTCTTTGGCCATTGATTCTTGCCCTTTTCACTGGCCAGCATTCGTCAACAACAAGAGGTGGGCCTTTTTCTCCACGCTTCCTCCTGAAAACAAGCAAGTTAGCTGGGGGAGAAAAATCATCAACAAGAAATGGGATAGATTTTGGATGAACATACTTTGGCTTTTCAGCAGTGTATCTGCACTTGGTAGAGCCAGCTCGGTGTCCAAGTTCTTCACAGAGTTTGCATCTATTCTTGTTACCTTTTTGGGCCCTTTTTGGCTTGGCATCTTTCTTTTCATCTTTCTTTCCCTTCTTGCTGCTCCCACCTTTCTCAAACCAAGCCTTGAATCTACTCTGCTTGGGCATGCCAGCCTTTCTTTTCATCAAAGGAGGACACAAGGAGAACTGAATGTCCACTTCAGGCCACTGAGACTGATCTGTAAGTGCTGGAATTGGTGTTCCATATGCAGCCTTGAATTTTGCTACAGAATAATACTCATGCAAATATGGGTGCATATTTAGCTTGTGTTTGGAGGCCAAGAAAAGTATGGCATGCTCACAAGGCTTCCCAGTGTGTTGCCACTCAAGGCATGTGCATTCATGCAATTGAGTGTCAACAACATGCCTCCTGCCAGTCTTTGTATCTCTGACTTCAGCACCCCATAATGAGGATTTCTCAACACGCAAATGTGCAAGATTTCTGCTCCTGTTGACCACCTGCTGCACAACATCAGGAAGCTTATCTCCTTGAAGAACATCACCAAGCCTTCTTCTCAATTCCCACAACCTCATGATCCTGATCCTGATCTGGTCAACCATGTCATGGACAGGCAAGTCTTTTAACTCCTTCACTTTGTTGTTGAAACTTTCTGCCAAATTATTGTTGATATGATCACATTTGATGGCAGTGTTAAAACCAGACCTATACCATAAAAGAGAATGGTAGGTTTCCAACCATGTACAAAACTTGACCCTATCCTCCTCAGAGCATGCCGCCTTAATCTTCTCAAGGTGATATGAATGTGTCTGCCTGGTGTAAGATCTTGCTGCTGGCCACATGCGTCCAAAATCATCTCCTCTGAATTTTTTGATCAAATTCATCCACATATGGCCGAAGCACTCCCTCTGCTCAGCATGAGGGAAAACAATCTTCACTGCATTTTCTAAACCTTTACATGCATCTGTGTGCACTGCCAATGGAGAGACTGGCCCTATGCATCTTTTCAACTGCATCATGAACCATGTCCATGATGCCTCTGTCTCAGACTGAAACATGCCAATAGCTACAAGGAACATCCAATTGTGTCCATCTAAAGCATTGCATGCTGCTAGTTGACCATTCCACTTTCCAGTCAAGAAAGATGAGTCTATACTCAAATATGGACGGCAACCTGCTTTGAAGCCATCGATGCAAGGCTTTAAAGCCATGAAGAATTTAGAGAAGAAGACTTTCCCATCAGCTATTACCTCAGTATCTATCTCCACAACACTGCCAGGTGACCTCTTCTCTACTTTTGCTTTGAAGTTATAAAGCATTCGAAAGGTATTTGCCCAATCACCATATAGCTCTTTCATTGCCCTTTGCTTTGCCTTCCACACTGTAGTATAATTCAGCTTAATGGGGTACTGCTTTTCCAAGTCTATTTTCAGTCTCTTTGCAATGTTGTTTGGTGTTGTGGCTAAAATGGGCTTGACCTTTTCTGCAACCCATAATTGTGATGTCATCTTTGTAACTGTTTGAGAACTTGTAATGCAAGTATGAGGTTTTGGAATTTGATTCACTCTTATTGTCCTTCCATCAGGTTGGCGTCTAGCAAATATATACCACTTGCAAGCCTTGGCACCACCATCATAACCTACGCATTTTGCATAGAACTTCTTTTTATCAGTCCACATAGTCTTGGTAGCAAACTCACGTTTGACTGCATATGTCCTGAAACACATCCTGAATTCATCCATGCTTGGAAACAATCTCCCAACTTCAATAACTGGGTCCTCTTTGTCATAAACTGTTACTAGCTCATCATCATGTGCATCATCTACATGAACTGCAGCATTTTCCAACAACTCTAGATCTATATCTGCCTCTTCATCTCTTAAATGGTTGTCACCATCATTTGCAGCTTCATCCCTCTTCTTCTCCTTGTCTCTGTCATCTATAGGAATGCCAAAAAGCTTTGCCATTTCAATTTCATCTATTGGTGCAATGACCAAATCAGTCCGGTCATGTATCTCAACTGAATTCCAATCAACAGTTACAATCCTTTGTGCATTACCATCTGCAGCCTCCCCTTGTGCATTAGCATCATCATCCTCCACTGTTAACACTTCCAACTCATTAAGTATAGGCATTACTTGCCTTTGTGCAGCCCAATCATCCTCGACCATCTGAGCAGCCAGCTTCGAGGCCACATATCCAACCCTCGAATCAGGTTTCAGATCAATGAGCTCTGCTAAAAACAGAACAGTTTTGCTTGTCCAACCGTTTCGCTCATCGATTTCATCAACTATATGTTCCCCTGTCTCAACCCTAACATAGTCACATTTGCAATCATCAAATCGTAACAAAGAAACTTCTTGCTCTAGCCCCCAAACCACACTATCCCCAATTTTTTCCACCATTTTCCTCACCGCCTCCTCTCCCATGTTTATTAGCTCTTGGGGATCAACATGTTCTAATTCCACCTCCCATTTAACAACTGTGTCTCTCTCAATGATCTGCGTGCTGCCATCAACTAAAACAGCCCTAGAGGGAAAGAAATTGATGCGAAATTCAAAGGTTTGGCGCGCAACATCGTCTCCCCTGTTTTTGGTGGGCACTGTGAGCTAGCGGAAGCGAACAAAGAGCTCAACCTTAGAGAAATTAAGTGCAGAGATACGACATATACCGATTAGAAGTCCCCTCTCCATGCTCCATATCGTTCCCCCTCGCCCCGTTCAGCACACCCTCGCCTCCACAATCTAGCATCAATGGGCACGCTCAGATCTCGAATTGAGAAGAATGGGAGAGGAATTAACTTTCAAATGGCACTCATCACCTTCGCCGTCGAACGAAAGCGCCGCCGCCTAAATTAATTGTCATGCCGCCGCCGCCGGCGCCGAGAACGATGGGTGAGGTCCGCCGCCGCCGTCGGGGAAGCTACAGTCAGTGTGACGCGCGCTCTCGGTCGGAAGCGGTTGGTTTGACTGGCTTGACTGGCTGTCCCAACCAACCGGTTTGGCTTAACCCTAATCTTGGAACAAAGTTAAATGTGTCCTTACGACCGTTTTAAGGCCCGTGTGGCCCTGGGATATTAGCTGCCTCACAACCGTCACATGCGAGCTATTCTTTTCAACGATGTCGCTTTCCTTCCAATTCCATGTAAAGACGTTGCATAGGAGCTATAAGCCCGACGACCAGCTATTGGCGACGACGGCGAGTGTGGTTGTGTCCGTATTGGGGTAGAATCACTGTTGGGGCCACATGCAAAGTTGGGTCCGACAGCCGTCCGATTTTTGTTCGGCCCACCCTGCAAACGGATCAAATCAAACAAATCTAGTGTCCGGTTTGGTCTAGCCCGTTGGAGTTGGCCTTAGAGTTTATGGCCCAATAGGTTTAGCCTCCATATAGGACAGTCTTCAGGTGTGTGGTCACTGTCTGTATATAAATTTAGTACTCCCTCCAATTTAAATTAATGGAGTTAACTTTATCTAGATAGGCATGTATCTAGTCTAAATATTAAATTAGGTACATATGAATCTAGGCAAAGTAGAGTCCACTAATATCGATCAGAGGGCGTCATACAATTCTAAAAAAATAAATTTATACCCATTGATCCTTCAACAAAAGTTTTGTATATAATGTGTCTACGCATTGCTACTTTGCTAGTTTGTTGCTTCTTTGATGGGTATATATGTATTTTATGTGGTCAGTCCAACAATCGGTTGGCCTCGTATGGTCTTGCAATGACATTATTAAATGCAGTACATGTGTATAAAAATAAATGCTTGTACTTGGTAAACTACCATAGCTTGCGCAATAAACATGAAAAAAATTCTTCATCTTCTTTGCGGTGACCTAGTGCTCCACTGCATATGTTATAAAGCACGAGCCGTTGGCATAACAGTTACGAAAGTCCTCTTCCGCAAATATTACACCCTCAGAGAGCCATTGTGGATATAGGCTTCGAGATCCTCCTCGCTCCAATGAGGATTCACTTCTACTAATAAATCTAAAAATGCTAACTTGAGAAACAATGTTACTTCTAAACTAACACTACTAGGAAAACGTATGTTCGTGGCGCACCTGAAAAGGCCTTCCGTGGCGCACTAGCAGTGCTCCACGGGCTTCGCGCTGCGGCTATCTCGTAGCCGTGGCGCACTGCATGGTGCGCCACGGTTGTGTCGAGATAGGCGTGGCACACAGGGTACAGGGTGCGTCACCGATGTGTTTTTTAAAAAACAAATTTTTTTTGCAAAAAAACACCCTCGTTTTGAAATGCAAAAGCAATCGGGTCCGTGCGTCGTCGTCGTGTCGCCTCGCCGGAGCATGGTCGTGGCCACGACCTACCACCGCATGGAGGTGCGGGAGGCCGTGGCCATGGTAGTCCTTGTCGGCATCGAGGTAGTAGATGGTTGGAGAAGGGGAGGTACGACGAGAGGGAGGAAGAGAAGAAGAGAGGAAGGAAGGGAGGTAGGTGAGGAGAAGGAGGACGCCGTCGCCGGTCGTCGCTGCGAGGAGGAGGAGGCCGCCATCGCCGGTCATCGCTGCGAGGAGGAGGAGGCCGTCGTCGCCGGTCGTCGCTGCGAGGAGGAGGAGAAGGAGGCCGTCGTCGTGCCACCGTCACTTGAAGGAGAGGAAGAGGCCGAAGCAAGGACGCCGGAGCAAGGTGGTCAGAGATAGGTGAAGGGGAAAAGGGGAAGGAGGAGAAGGAGAAGGAGAAGGAAAAGAGAGAAGGAGAAGGAAAAGGGGGAGGGAAAGTTGAGGGGTAGGTGGGCGGGGTGGTGATTCAAATTTGAATCCCGCCCAAGCTTATCCATGGCGCACTAGGTGGTGGTGCGCTAGGGTAAGTTGTCCTCTTTTTTTTGCAGGAAAAAACGGTATTTTGACCGTAACTTTTTACTCTTTTCGAATTTTGAAAATCTAAAAAATCTCTAAACGACCAAAGGTGATTGCGAGCGGATGCGAAATCTCGTTCTCATCATTTTGGTATATTATACGATTTTTTCGATATTGTATGCAAAAGTTATGACCATTTTACCGTGGCATGACTTTTTTTTGCAGATAAAGTCGAAATTATTGTTTATTAATTTTCTTACAAACTATACCACATTACATATATAAATATGAAAGGATTATATTTTTGGAAGTGTTTATCATTTTCTTTTATTTTTTGCAAAATCTAAAAAGGCGATCCACGTGTGTGTGTGTGGAGTTGGTGCAAGCCACTTAGCCGTAGGGCACTAGGGCAGAGTACCCTACGGCTAAGTTGACCCAGCTGCTGCAGCACTCATGCCCGTAGCGCACTAGGTCAAGGTGCGCTACGGCTAAGTGACACATCCGTAGCGCACCTTGACCTAGTGCGCTACGGGTATGTGTGTTGCGATCACCTGTGCCCTGGCCCACACATAGCCGTGAAGCACCACCCTCATGTGCGTCACGCTTATGGTAGTTAGCCGTAGGGCACCTGTGGTCAGTGCGCCACGCCTATTTTACCCGTGGGGCACCATTAGCAAGTGCGCCACAGAAGTGTGGATTACCTATATCCGTTTTCCTAGTAGCGTAAGCACCATCAAAGCATTTCAACTTTATTGGGTACGATCTAGGTTGCTCAGCCCGACTATTCTAGACGTGCAAAACTATTCCTCTAAGTCTATGTTTTCCTCTGCTAGATTATATGACCTACGATGCCTCTTAGTTGAGTGTACACATATGATAATACAGTGCCTGTGCTTTTGAGTGCCCTAGCAACACAATCATGATCATAGATGATCTTTTGGTTCTAACTATTAGTGCTACTGCTAATATTATATCCTTACTTTTAATTATTATTCTACCCATCCTAAAAGTTTCTAAGCTAAAATCTTTATAGATTCCTAAGTTTGCTTGATGAAGATTGGTATTAGCCTTCTTCTTCCTCCTCTGGTTCTTGAAGTGTTCTTCAAGTTCCTCTCCTTTCTTCTTGCTCCTTCTGCCTCGCAGATCTCTCTCTAGACCGGTGTGCGTGATCTTTTAGTCTGAGCTAGACTAGTGAGTTGTAAGCTCTGGGGTCTCAGGTGGTCATCTATTTATAGTGTTCCTAAATGGCTGTGGCGGCGACACATGCCATGCATTTAGGTGATTCACCTGCTTGGACATGTGTGAAATCGTCTCTGTTGTCTAACTTATTCATAGGTGGCATGTTACTTTCAGTGGTTAAGCCCATGCTAGCTTTAACTTACGTGTGTATGCCAAAATTGGCATATAGGTTCTTTGTCTGTATATGCAGGGTAAGTATCTGCATATTCCTAAATAGGCATGTCGGTTTTGGTCTTTGTCATTTTATGGTTTTGGAACATGCCAAGTGTATTATCATATTATTATAAATAATATCTATGTGAATTTCATCCATGAGTCCTTTTAATTCCATTTGGATGAATGTCCTTATTTATAGTTATTATGAAGTTTGATTGGTTTACTTTCTTCAGGCATTATGTTGTTAACACCTACGGTTCTAGGGTTCTAGGAAGTTCCTAAGGCCTAGATAAATCCTTTGGTTAATGTTCATGTACTGTGATCTCTATCACTTTTACTGGTTTACAAGTTTCATTATTAATGTTCTAAATTTCTAGGAGTTCCATGTTCTTGGTAGAATTTCTAAGCCTGGGGTTTTCCTTCGGTGAGTAGGCTTGTATTTTGATTGCTGAGATTCTTATTGGTTTAAAATTATCACTACTGATGTTGAGAATTTCTAGAATGGTTTCTATTTCTAGGTTTTTAACCTATTTTGGAAATTTTTGTTAGTGTACTGAAGTGTAGTTGTGTTATGGGATCCTAGTTGTTCATGATCTAGTTGTGTTTTGACTGTTTCTTGGGATTACTCAAGTTTATTACTTTTGGGTGTGATAAACTGTAAGTGTTTATCCCCCACCATTTAGTGTTTTATAAGAATCCAAGGCCCGGTATGTAATTTGGTTGAAAGGATTTCTGTTGTGTCCTAGTGTTCATGTTGCTAATCTAATTTCCAAATGTTTACAACTCTGTGTAGTTGTCCAGATTCCAGGGACAGAACATCAAAATACTAACTGATCTTACTGCCAAGATTCAAGTAAAAGTAAAACAGAAATAGCAGATGCCCAAAGATTATCAAATATATATAACTGCAAGAGAACTATAACGAAACGTACGATGAATCTTACATCTGCATGGTGATCCAACAAAATCTTCATGGCACCATCCTGCTTATATTGAGCAGCAAGATGCAATGGTGTTCGATCATAAGTAGAGAATGGATCGACATAAGCGCCTCTAGAGAGCAAGAGTTCCACTATTTCACAGTCCCTGAATCAGACGTTTGGAACATGAATACAATTAATTCCACGACAATTCCTTTTGATTATCATATCTTCTAGGCTCCAATTTAGTTCCTTGGACTCATATGAATTGAGTTATGCCACGACATTCACCACCTGAATATGTGAGAGTAGTGGCAAGAGTAGGGAGAGTTACCTATTTTGACGGCCTCATGGAGAGTAGTAAACCCTCTTTTTTTGTCGAGTAATTGCCCAGAACAGAGGTGTTCTGCCTGTCAAGAGCACGGAAAACAGGAAGCTTACGCATTTACATCATCAGAACAAAGAAGCAAAGTTTATATGCAGGAGAAACGAATGGAAAAGAAATGAAGTTTTCAATGCACAAATTCAGACTTTTCCATGCACATGACATGAGAGAGCACACTGATGGGCCTATGTTTCGTCCCGTCAGTGGTATGGCATGCCACTATGTTATTTGGGCCCATAATTTACGGCCTACAAAGCCCACCGATACACTTAAACAGGCTGGTACAAAAACGCCTGCCCACGGCACCGGCGGCGACACCGTGCGGATCTTACGCGCCGCCGACCACCCGCCTCCGCCGCCGTCCTCCGCTCATCATTTTCCTGGTCGCCGACCTCCTCGCCCTGCCGCCTCCAAATTAGCATCAACGATTTCGGAGGGCCTCTCCCTCGCCTAGGGCTAGGGCTAGGTATCGGCCATGGGGAGCGCGAGCACAAGCCGCGCCGAACATTAGTGACATCTCTTGCGGCATTTCCAAATCCGGAAGCAGGACAGCGAGGGAAGCAGTCGCGCTGCACCCGCCGCCATGGGCTTCCAGGACGCGCCTAGCGGCGGCGGCGGCGGGTCCCTTGCCAGCGTGGGCTTCGCCGGCGCCGGGGTCGGGACCAGAGGGGCCGCCGCCGGCAGCTGCAGCTACAAGGACCTCCTCGTCATGGCGCTGCCCAAGGACGACGGCACCAAGGTCCTCGGCACCGGCCTGACGGACGTCGGGCAGGCCGTGATGGTAAGGATGCCTCCCTCCCATCCGTGAGTCTAGGTTGTTGCCGTTCAGTTAAATGGGTGGAATGGTGATTCTCCCATTGGATGGATGGACGCGTTCGTTTGCTTCGGTTTAGATTATGGAAATATCAATAGTGTCAAATATCGTCTGAACTTTTACTTGTTGTCCTAAGGGATGTCTGTTTTCTGCACAACACACGAGCTGTATTTAATTTGTGATGTGGACATCACAAGTACTCCCTCCGTTTGGGATTATAAGTCCCGCGCGGATAACTAGGTTACCAATTTGGACAGCAAAACATAAATAACATAGCATAAAAATTATACCATTAAAAACTTTAGAGGTTATATTTTCTAATGATATAATTTTTGTGATATATAAATTATGTTTTCTTAGTTAAATCAACAATCTAGGTATGCGCGTAGGACCTATAATCCCGAACAGAGGGAGTAGCTACCTTCCTAGAGTGAATTTGCTTCTCCATTCGATTCACCCAATGCACCCAGGTAGTAACATAGTTAATCTCAATATTTGTTAACATTTGTCTCTTGTCGTCTCGTGCATGAAGAAAATGGTTTAGCTTACTTTTTTTTCGCGCTTTTTGTCGCCTTCCTGTGGATACGTAATATACAGATTCTCTTTACTATTGTCTATACCAATCGATGCACACGAATCATGTCGTCTTTTGCCATATAGAGTATCTGAACATATTACTCCATGACTCACTGATTTATAGAGTTGACATGGGCTAGGAGTGGGAAAATAATATTTAAAACTTAACAGATGAGTACATCTACCCCTTCGTGTACACCTCTTGCATCAATGTTAGTTTGTGGAGACTGAGAACCTTCCAGAGGAAAGAATGAAAGCCTCATCCACTATCATTTAAACTTTAAAGTTCCGTTTTGTTTTAATATTGATATAATACAACTAGTATATATGCTTAAGTAGCTTAGGAAATAATTTCGGCTGTGTTGTGAATGTTCCCCATGATTGGTTTGAACGAAGGCAAATATATGAAACAGCATTTGCCCTTCGGTGCTTGTAATTTACGTATCTGGATGCGCATTTGATCTTTGCATTTACTTGTTCATACTACCCAGCCATTGGGCTTTGGTGGCTGACTGACGATAGGTGAATACCCTTATGCCAATAAAGTAAATATACATATGTGGATCCTGCTTAGTTATAGGAAAACACAAAGAGTTGTAGCATGGAGTCAACCCTTATTGTATACATACGCTGGATTTAATAGTTCCATGATACTGTTATTGACTTTGATGGCTTTGATAATCTTATTACCTACACTTCCTGAAAATAAAAGAAACTCCAGCTTCATAGTGTAGAATGGAAAATCTTACTACACCATCTTTATTGCAACTGCAGCCATACTAGGTTAGTGCACTTGTTTTTAGATTAACTATGTGAGTGCACTTGTTTTTAGATTAACTATGTGAGTGCACTTGAAGGGAGCTTTTCCTTCACAAAAACTGTGTTTTCTTTTATTTCCTCATAAATTCCTTATGATTCTTGTGAAACTGGTCATCGGTTTGTTTCTGATTGTCTTGAGACTTGTTTTTTTGATCCACTGCAGGCATTTTTTACGAGTAGAGAGATTAGAGAATTTGCCAGTGGGGCATTAGCTGGTGCCATGTCTAAAGCTATTCTTGCTCCCCTTGAGACTATCAGGTAACCAACTTTATCATGCGGTTTCCATTTATTTACTCCTTATGGAGTACAGTGTCATTTTTACACCTAATGTGCTGAACCTTGATATTGTAAGTTTGGTTTTTTATTTATTTTCTGATCTGTGGCTGGTGCATGCGCTTGAGTTAAGATGTGACAAATTCAGTGCTCCAGCTAACTGGTCTTGGCAAGATAACCTTTTACACAATATTTGGTTTTCTATTTGTTATCAAGTTGTTCATTAAAGCATTTGGGTGTCATGAAACTATGGTTGATTCAGTAACCAGATTCAAGAATTTGACTGGAAACTGACTAGAAAATCCTGAAACTCAAAGACATATGTAACAACCTTCACAAACAAGTTCCAGGACACCATCTCACAAACAAGTTCCAGTTGAGCTTTGAAGTATACTTTAAGAAAACAACTTATGTTTCTCTATGCAATTTGTGACTCTATCAGCTCTCAACCAAAATTTCTCCAGATTAAAAAATGTAGCTTCTATTTGCCAGAATATAAACATGTTACTTTGTTTATCTCTAAATGCTAGAGAGGTGGTATTCTTGGTAGGATCTTATGTCTTCCTTTCAAAGAAAATTTGTGAAAATATTGTTGCAACTGAGCTATTGGTGTTGAGACATGCAACACATTACAGACTAATTTTCTCATGTATCTTGATGGAGCTCTGTAATCATATGATGCATCTGTATATCAAAAGGAATAGTCGCATAATATCATGGTATTTATATTTTTTCAGGACTAGAATGGTTGTAGGTGTAGGATCCAAACATATCGGTGGTAGCTTAGTGGAGATCATGCAACAAAATGGGTGGCAAGGGCTCTGGGTGGGTAATACAATCAACATGATCCGCATTATTCCAACCCAAGCAATTGAGCTCGGAACTTTCGAGTATGTCAAGAGGGGCATGAAATCAGCTCAAGAGAAATGGAAAGAGGATGGATGCCCAAAGATACAGCTTGGCAGCATGAAAATCGAGGTGCCGCTCCACTTGTTATCTCCAGTTGCTATTGCCGGTGCGGCTGCTGGGATAGCTGGCACATTGGTGTGCCATCCTCTTGAAGTCATCAAGGTAATCGCTGAACTGATTCCCACCATATTGACAGCCAAAACTCAAAACCATATATGCAGTTGTTAAATCATCATACCGCTTGTGTCATAATTTCGTTTTGTTCCATGGCAGGATCGCTTGACCGTTGATCGAGCGGCTTATCCTAGCGTTAGCCTTGCCTTGAGCAAGATATATCAGACCGAAGGTATCGGGGGTCTCTACGCTGGCCTGTGTCCGACCCTAGTTGGCATGCTTCCTTACAGCACATGCTACTACTTCATGTACGACACAATCAAGACCTCGTATTGTCGCCTACATAAGAAGAAATCATTGAGCCGTCCTGAGCTGCTAATCATCGGAGCTCTGACAGGTAAAGGATTCAACACTGCCTTACAACTAGCTTTGTTCAATTACCAACTGAGCGCATACCTTAGAATCCACTATCAGTTTACAGAAGGAATGGAATTCCAGTTGCTGCCTAGACAACAATTTGAAACTTTGAGAGTAAACGGGCGGTGACATTTTCATTTGTCGGTTCTGCAGGTCTGACCGCGAGCACAATCAGCTTCCCGCTGGAGGTGGCGAGGAAGCGTCTCATGGTTGGCGCCCTGCAAGGGAAGTGCCCGCCCAACATGGTGGTCGCCTTATCAGAAGTGCTCCAGGAGGAGGGCCTCCTGGGGATGTACCGCGGGTGGGGCGCGAGCTGCCTGAAGGTGATGCCGAATTCAGGCATCACCTGGATGTTCTATGAGGCGTGGAAAGACATCTTGTTGGCCGACAAGGACAAGCCCCGTGACTAGCCCGACGGCGAGTTACTGAAGATGCGCTAGGTAGAATAATGTTGTTTGGTGCTGTGGCCGTGACTAGCCGTGCGATGATAGGTGCTAGGTAGAATAATGTTGGTTGGTGCTGTGGCCGCGACTAGCTGTGTGATGATAGGCGCTAGGTAGAATAATGTTGGTTGGTGCTGTGCGCGTTTGTGGGATTCTGACCCTTTTCCAGTTTTCGAATCCTGAACGGTTGCGCCAGTTCTGTTTCTATGACTGGAAGCGAAGCCAGTTCTGTTTCTATGGCTGGAAGCATTTGTTTGCTATTCCTAGCAAATCTTGGAATGGCTGATTCCATGCTTATCAGCTCGCTAAGACCCTTCAGGAGTGTTGATTAGAAGTTGATAGGAGGCATGTTTATGTGCGAATGTGCGGTGTAGATTAGTCGACTCCAAACCAAACATACACGTCGGTACTTTGCCTTGTTTTCAGGAGAAAGCATGATCGCATGGTAAATCTCCAGCAACTGGCTGTCCCAAAAACGGAGATAAAAGGGGAAAACAATTGACCAATGAGATCAGGCAGAATACATACAATTAACTAACTGCGAAGCACAAGACAGAATGCAATTAACCAACTGCAGATGCAACTAATTTGGGTTACTGCATATGGCAGCACTAACCAGGAGCTGAGGTTACCTTCATTCAGGAAACATACGCATACTGCCAAACAGATATTCAGATATCTCCTGAACGTAACATGGCACAGGGTTCTCCCTAACCTAACACTGTAGCACGAGTCGAAAGGTTCGTACGTGGTATGTATCTACCAGAACCATATTACCACCGAAAGTAGGCATATATACCGCCCAATATCTACTATATATATGTCCACCAATCATACCAATCGACCTCAGATGGTGCAGCTTCACAAAGTTCAGTTCTCCGTGTGTATCTGTCAGTAACTGCTGGCATCATATATAACAGGCAGTTCAGTAGTTCACGAGGCGTGTCGAGCGACGAGGACGGCCCGGTAGGCAGCGGAGATGTAGGCGTAGGCGGCGATGAACACCACGATGTCGTCCAGCAGACCCCGATACCCCAGTACAACTGGAAACGAAACAGCATAGTCATGCACGGAAGCTACTAATAGAGGCGTTTGCCAAGAGGATTGAGGTGACTGAATCATCTGGTTCTCTTACCTTCAGGAAGGAGGTCCATAGGGCTCACGAGGTACAGCAGAGAGAGGACTACCTGCAAGCCATCCGACAGAGTTGATTTAGAACGGGCAGTTGCTATGCGACCAGAATGATGTTATAATGCACTACATGGTCAAAGAATGTGTATCATGAACTGCTGCTTGTTATTGGTTGCTATAAGACTGAAACATTGCCAGCCGTAAATTCAGTTTCTGAAACTAAACAAGTACCAGGCTGGTACAGAGAAGTAGCCGAAATCTAATCTGGCCAATGGCCCAGACTTCGAGCAGACCACATAGTAAACAAGCATCCCTAACCAGACCAGCGCCGACAAGAAAATGTTTATGTGATTCTTCAAGACTAAATTGTAGTTCATCTTATCTTTTACAGTTTAGATTTTGACAGCAACAAGTAAATCTTTTTTTTCTTCAGTTTCAAAATCATTGCATGGAAAGTTTCCTGAAGAGTATATGCTAACACCCAAGCAAGATAATTCACCCAGCGAAAGAAAGGTTGCAGGATTTTAATAAGCAACCACGATGGTGATATGCCAAATGATTTAGGTTGTCTTGACTAACCCAGAGTTTTCTATAAAGTAAATTCTAAATGACAGCATGATGAGAATCAACTAGCATCCTGGAAATAAAATTCATCCATATAACCAGTAGTTCTTCCAATAAAAAAAACTTGATAAATTATGAAATGTCCCCCATTACTCATAACAGAAATTTTCAATGAGGTAGCAGTTGTTTAAAATGCATTGCTTGAGCGATGTGAAAATATATTAAAAAAAATAGTATAGTAAAGTATGAAAAAAAGGGAAGATAAATATTGACCCATTGAGACTTGCAGAAATATGAAAGGTCCCAATAAAGCACAGCGATGTATAGCAATCTGACACTTTGTCACATTTTACAAAAAACAGTTGAGCAATGAAATTGGGTGTTTGACACCGACAGACTATGAATTCCTTCTACACAGTGATTAACCTAAGGATCGATTTTAGTTGGTACACTGCTAATTTAGAAACGATGACTCACAATAAGTAAAGTAATTAACTGGGATTTGGGAGTACTGGTATGAGTTTACTGGTCCACTGACATCATGCAAAATCTAGAAAATAGCACACTGCAGAACCAGACTTTGCTGTCCACTGTCTAAGCGTCATTATCTAATAAGTGATAGGCCAAATAGCATGACATGATAAATGAAGATGATATAACTTGACTAATGGAGACATCGATAGACTTAACTGCCAACACGACTTGGATTTTGAAGAACAAGGGAGGTCCACGGAGTGTGTCTCTGAATTCTGTCAGCATCCTCCTGATGTAAAAGGGCTGGTCCAGCAACCACTGCAATCACATGTACCCAGCAAATGCAAAGCAGCCTGCTATTAGATGAGACGTAAAATAGAACAACCATAAGACAGTTTTGTACGATAAGAGCATGCTTTTGACGCTTGACTTGGCTTGTGATTCATACAGCATGAAGCTGCCGTGGATAGTGATTATGCACAGTCCCAAATAGAGAACTACTTACCTGTTTAAGACTTTTTTATTCAATTTGGCAGCATGATGAGGGTTACATGCAATCAATTGAAACAGTTAGTTGACTACATGGAGGGGTGCAAATTTTACACTGGACAGAACAGTTGTTAGAGTGAAGTCTTTTCAATAATTGAACATATGCTAACATAAGATATCTCCAAATTCAGAGAATGCTGCAGAAACCAGTTTACCAAAAATGGCTCTGATAATGCTTATTGCCCAACTAGTTAGGTATGACTACAATATACCATCAACCGAGTTCAGTTGTACCCTCTGATAGACATTTCAGTCTCATTCAATGGATCTATTTTTAAGAAGATTCGAAGGATTAACCGATTAACGTAACAACTTTGAGGACATTGTATTGTACAAGTATGAAGATAATAGAACTGCTTCTACAGACTGATGTAGATCAAATTTACATGAGTTCATCAAACAAAACTAAACAGCATAACTCCATATGTTTGCTTGTATTTTCACAGGTAGTGTAACATTTCACTGCGAAGTACACCAACAATCTAAACGGCTAAACCTAACATAACAAAAGAAGCCAAGAACAAAATCATGTACTGATGTAATCAAGGAATTCAGGCTCTTTCAAGTTTGTAATCCAGATTGCAATGGCACACAGAAGATATGGCAGGATTACCTGAATCACATTGTGAGGAGCTCCAGCGAAACGGCCATTGTACTGCTGAATCCGGTTCATAACAGGAGCGATTTCTGGTTCATTACGCAGCAGGGAAGCAACTTCAGAAGGCACCAGCAGAGTTATGGAGCGACGGCACAGAGGACAATCGGATGGCCGAAGGACAGATCCATGCAGCCAGACACCCACGATGCAGTGTCCTGAACACAGCACAAATAGTAGCATCATGTGACTCGTTAAAATCAACGACATGGCCAAGTTATCTCAGCACACAGCAGCAGAGATTCAATTGTGTTCATGGAGAGTGCATGGGCCAACAAAATGTTTGCAGTCAGTATAACAATCAGCTCGCAAAAAAAAGAACACAATAACATGGCCATGATATGTGAGCACACAGCAGTGCAGATCAATTTGATTTTGTTCATCTAGAGTCCAGGAGCAGCAAATATGTGCAGCCAATCAAACAATCAGAACAAAACACAATGGCATGACCAAGTTATGTAATCCACTCAGCAGCGGAGATTTAACTTTGTTCATCAAGAGTTCAGGCCGGAGCAGCAAAATGTTTGCTGCCAGTCCGAAGAATCAGCGCAAAACACAATGCCAAGTCTAACATCAGATCTAATTAAGCAAAGCAAGCATATCATCTCATAATCATCTACAGCTGGGTATTCTGAAGGATCATGAAAGCAGCAGGTAGATCTAGTACTAGCGGCAGATGCTCTCGAACATTGGTAGTCCAACAATCTCATATGTACTATGCAGTTTCCACTAGCACACACATACCACATAGATAACGTACGGCCACCAACCAACCGATTGAGAAATTCGATTTGAAATTAGGTACATGATCATCAGAGAACTGCAAAACCCTGACCCCACCAAATCACAAGCACGGACAGCAGGCACCAACCAAATCACACTCTACCAAAGCAACTAAGCAAGCGCTAACTAAAGTAATCCACCTCCAATCGGCACATAGCAACCAAATCGCACCTCGCCAAAGCAAGCTATGCAAGCACTAACAGTAACAGGGCAATCCATCTCGATTCGGCACGGACGAGCAGAGTAACCACCGACCCGAGCCGAGCCCGCAATCCAACGAAACGCGGCACAGAACATCTGCAAGCAAGCAACCAACCAACCAACCAGTTCGAACGCAAACCCCACACGGTGGCGACGAAGCACGTACGGTACGGACGCGAGATTGCGAGGTCGAGCAACCAAATCAAGCAGCGCGCGCCAGCCCAGGCGCGAATGCAGGCGGCCGGAGGACCCTAGCTAGCAGCGGGAGGAGGAAGGAGAGAAGGGGGGAAGGTGGCGGCGGGCGCCGGGGGTGAGCGATTACCGCAAAACCAGTGGGAGCAGTTGGCCTGGTGGGGGACGGAGATGTCGAAGCCGCGGCACACGGCGCAGCGCTCGCCGAGGGGAGGCGCCGTCATCTCGATCCCGCGCCCGCGCCCGGTTCTCCTCGAATCTTCTGGAAGGATCCGGAGCCTGCTCGACTCGAGGGTTTTTCCGCACCGCGTGCTTGGCTCGGGGGTGATGGGCATTCTGGGGAGCGGAGAATGCGGGTACGTATTTATAAAGGCGGCGTAGGGAGGAGGGTGAGGAGACTAGCCGATGACTATTCCGTCCAAGCCGAAGCTGATCACCCTCTTTATTAAACTGTTTTTCTTCCTTCGATATTATGTCTACGACGGAAGATTTAGTTCTTCTTGAGATGTTTTATTTAATTTCACCGATCTATTAAAAATCATAATGACACTATAAAAAATATCACAAGTGATTTTTTTTACAAATAGATCTTTAGACCACCTAGCAACGACTACAATCACCAGTACGAATCAAAGACGGGTCGTCCTTCTCGTCACTCCATCACAAGAGACGGACAAAGCTTGTTGTCATCATATTGATGACAAGTATGCCATGGGGGTCCTCGAGGCGTGGAAAAAAAAGGAAGGGTGAGACGTAAGAATGTCCGGGATGGGGAGTACACATGTTTACCCGGATTCAGATTCGACCGTGATATAATCGGCAAAGCAGGAGGTTACAAAGAGTTCGAAGACTGGTTCGCCTGTGTGAGTTGTGAGATTGCTCGTGCCCTAAAGTTTGCCCGTAGACCGGAGAGAGGCATATCCGGCTACATCACAGATTACAACATAGTCGTAACTACTACATCTTGTACTCCAAGTATACTGGTATCGAGCTTCAAGTCGGCAACTCTTCTGGGTCTTCCCGTAGCCGGATGGGTCTCTGTATGTCTCGTTGACTGAGCTGCCCGTGGAGCCATAGGCTCTAACCACAACTGGGACGCCCTAGTCTTCGACTATAAAAACCGGCCATAACAATGTTGACGACACTGTTCGTCGCAGCGATGTACAACAACATCGACTCATGAACCTATGGCGCTGCAAGGACTAGGGCGGAAGAAAGTACGCGGTTCAATCCTACAAGACAGATTCTGCCTCGTTTTACCACACAAACTTGTCGGTTTTCTTCAGGAGTTTGTATAGTGGCATGGCTTTTTCACCAAGCCAGCTGATGAATCGACTCACTGCTACGACACAGCAGGTGAGATGTTGCACATCCTTCAAATGCATAGGTTTGGTTATGTTGATGAGCGCCTTGATCTTGTCCCGGTTTACTTCAGTGTCTCTCTACGACACAATGAAGCCTAGTAATTTTCTTACTGAAACACCAAAGAAATATTTATTGGGATTGAGCATCATGTTGTATTTTCAGAGGCTGATGAACGTTTCTTCTAAGTAGGCAATAAGGTTGTCTTTCTTTTTCGATATTACCACGATGTCATCCACGCATGCATATACATTGTGTCCGATTTAATTGTGGATAAAACACTATATTGTGTGCTAGTACGTAGCTCATGCATTCTTTTTGTACGGTGTGATGAATGAAGTCTTGATTTGATCTGACTCCTTCATCGTGATTTGGTGATATTTTGAATATGCATCGAGAAAGCAAAGGAGTTCCGATCCGATCGTCGAATCGATAACTTATTCAATCCTTGGTTGAGCAAACGGATCTTTAGGACATGCCTTATTCAAGACGGTAAACATAATAAACACAACTTATATGTAAAGACATGTGTCGGATGAAAAAAAAAACACGATTATATAGACCGAATGGAATTATTTGGAATCATAGTGTGCGTGGATTCAGTCTCTTTTTCAATTTGGATTGTATATGGACCAGATTTAGTTTGGACAGTATATGGACTACTCCCTCTTTTCCATAATTTTAGATCCCCACTTACCGGTAGTGTGTGCCTTTTGAAGGAGCGCTACCAGTAAGCCTTAGTGCTAATGCGTGTCATTCCCAAACGCCGCCGATAACACTAGTAGTGTGCGGGTTTTTGTGTGCGTCGCTAATGGATTTGCACTATACATTTTCCTACTAGTGCGAGGTCTAGGACGTAGACGAATGGACGTATTCCAGCGATGGTTACAGATGTGGCAGAGTAGCCTCCCTCACTGGTGGCGGATGGGGAGTAGAGGGACTCTGGCGATGTCGTTCGCGATTGCGGATGGGACGACGGACTAGCATGACTCCGGACATTCACAAACGGGTGGGAGACACTAGCCAAACGGATCACAATATTCTTCCTCAATTTATCAAAATTGTTGAATCGTGTGCCTACGAGATAGTTCTACAATACTTTGGTTTTAAAATGCTTTGGACATAGTACAAGTGATTACATTTAGGATATAAGTACCATATTGATGTGTTCAAATTACTTTCGTATTTTGTATCAAATTTTCATGCTCTAAAATTCGCTCTACCTCAATTTTTTTCGTCCTTCGCCACTGTCTACATATACTGAATCTTATCTAGTGGTTTCTTGGTTCCGTAACTTCTTGACTTATTTTGTGTCTCTAGTTTTTTTTTTTGGAAAAGAGTATATATTAATATCACAGGGGTACCAATTACACCCAGCCTCTCCAACAACGCATGCCCTAGCGGTCCTACAGATACACACAGCTCAGAAAAAAGAATTAAAAATAAAAGAAAAGTTTAGCTTACAGAGAACTAATCCTCAAAGCAACGACACTGACACCATCAGAACAACACCAGTAGTCCTCCACTCTAATAACAACGTCTTCAAGAAGGAAACAGTGTCCAAGCGTCGTCGTTGTCCGACCAAAGATCATAGGTTTTCACCCTGAAGAAAGTCCTTACTCACAAAACAATGTCTTCAACAAGGTCATTGCTAGACACAACCAGTTAAGGTCAGACCTTAGATTTTCACCTTGCAAGATAAGACTGAGAACCACCCTGTGTTGTCTTCCCACACCAACAGTCGCTGCAACAAGTCCCAGATCACGCAACCAGTCCCAGACCTTGGATTTTGTGCCTCTAGTGGACACTATTAATCCAATTGTTGGCGAACCTTATATGTATGAGATGGTGGTCGTACATTTTGCAATGGATATGGACTATTTGTATCTGTGACAATTGGTGTTCAGTTTAATATATATTGTACTATTGGTTCCCAAACAAATGGTTTTCCTTTGGCCGTTATTAGTATCTTGTAAGATAATGTAAAGAATTACACGCATCAATGCGGGCTTCACACTAGAATTCTCTTATTCCATATGAAAGGAGTGCGCAGCATCCAATCTACAAGTGCAATCCATGAGTAGAAAGAGGTTCCATGGATTTGTTCTACTACAAGAAATCCATTAACATCACTGCATTTACCTTTGAACAGTTTAATTAGCATTCCAGCCAACAAGGAGCATACATGTTGAACCCAAGGCAGACATCAAATGGAAGTATCCAAATCCGTAGGAAATATATTATCCCCGGATGGAATTTCTTCATTGAACCACAAATGACTAGAGATCTTATTTTTAACGGTATAACTTTTGAAGCCATTCATGATCTTCGCCAATGCTGAGAGTCAGATAGAATAACAAAACTCTTCCAATATAAATAGTGATGCCCATCAGCCACGGTTGAAATGGTAGCATATCATCGCCATCACACAACCAATCACAATTTAGCATAGTTTCTATTTTGCTTCACTCCAAAATCTCAAATTTGAGTACTAATTCTATGATAAACTCTAAGTATAGACTCCCTAGTTAGACCATCCATGGGTTGATGCATGTCTCCTTGGCTAACATAGGAAACCTTCTCTGTAAGTGGTCTGCCTCTTTAACCAGGAAGCGTCTATATATACAACACTACTGCCAAGTGTATCACACATTTTAGATCCGGTGTTATTTGTCATTGTTCTCACCTAACAAACAACTTTCAGTTATTTTTCTTGGACCATCACAAATTTTCATGTCATACCCATTGTGCATGTCATAATTACAGCATGAATGAACTTATGGACGTATTTTTGGACGAGGCGCCTGAAGCTTCTCTTGCATGATGCTCTGATGACCTTGAACTCTAGGACTGGAAAACTATATATGTGGCCTATCTACAAGCGAGGAGTAGAGCAAGAAACTTGTCTGTTTATCTACCTATTATCAGATGTTATCTTAGTGGTTTCCTAGATTCACAAACTTCTTGATTTTCTTTGTACCTCAAGATCTATCATAATGTTTCGAAAATACGATAAATCGCTCCCTGAACAAATGCCTGTACATACCAAATCCCCCCCCCCCCCCCCCTTACATAGTTTTGTTTGTATTTTGGCTTTATTTTTTTCTTTTTGTTAGCTTCATTTTTCAGTTCTAGCTTTGACCTGTAAAATGTTTCCTGAGATGTTTTTGGAAAAGTGATGGCCATAAATGAAACGATCGAGCATAAAAACATGTGAACAGGTTAAAAAAAAGCAGTGCCCGTCTTTTTTTTGTAGTTCTCAAAAGAATTTTCTTGTAATGATGTATTATATGTTTTTGGTACGTGGCCTATGTTGTAGAGATACAGCAGTTGGGCAAGTTAGGGCGAGCCGAAAGTTTGGTTCCAGAAGATGGAAAAAAGTACTCCTTCTGTCCGAAAAAGCATGTCGCATACTTATTTAGATTCGCGCATATCTGCATATTAAAACGTGTCTAGATACATATAAACTTAGACAAATGTGTGACATTTTTTTCGGACGAAATGCAATAATTTTTTTGCCTGCAATATGCAATGGTTCTGAAACAGCTACAATGTGCAGCTGTTCTGAAACGGTTACTGCTACTGTGAATCGAAGGTCCTTTGTCCGCAATGTGGGAAGCATCCGCTGTGATCATGCTTCAGCCGTGAGCATGCATCAGGACACTCGTATAGGTATAGGTACTTAAGAAGCAATGTTGTGTGTTTTCCATTGAAACCTTTTTCCCTTTTTGTCTCATATTAATAAGAAAATTACAAAAAACCACCACATTACAGGTTAGGGTTTCAAAAAACCACCACTATTCGTTAGGGTTTTAAAAAACCACCACTTCAGCACTAACATTTTACAAAAAGAACTGATTCAGTTTTCATCATCTGTAGACAGCCAAACTGACCATTTGGGCCCACTGTCAGGCTGACGTGGCAAACGGCAATAGTCCAGAACTGACGGCGTTTATCTGAGCCGTCAAAACAGAAATAGAACCCCACCAGTAGGCATGGGACCCACACGTCATCTCTCTCTTCCTCCTCCTACTTCAATGGTGATGGCCGACTGCGTCCAGCCCCATGCCGCTGCCACGGGCCAATGCAACAAGCTTAGAGGAGCAGTGCCGCGGCCGTCGCCGTTCTCTGTGCTCCATGGGCAGGGGCTGCCCTCTCCCTCATCGTCCGCCTCCGGACTCGCAAAGTCAACGCCGGCGGCCATGGCTCCCTGCCTCGGTCAGAGATGAAAATCCAGTCCAGGAAGCACTCGTCGTCGTCCCAGCCTGAGCGCCACCCTTGCTCTCGGGGGCGAGCATACCCTGTCCCCGCCGGCGCACCGCTCCCTTCCCGGTCCTGCCGGCGAGCAGCCTTCTCCCCCGCTCACCTCCTGTATCGGGTTTCTTCTCCGCGACCGACGCGCTGCGGCCTGCACACTGCCTTGGCCTCTATCGGCGCCTCCCCTCCCATCCCCTGCCTCGGCCCCCGCCTGAGAGCGCCGTCCGCGGCCACCCCAACTTCCAAAGTGCGTGGCCACTTGCCCCCGTTGCTCCAGAGTGCCGGCCACCGCTCGCCTTCCCTGCATCTGCGCGCTGCCGCGGGGGTACAACCTCCCTTCCTCCTTAACCACCGGAGCTGTGACCCTCAAGCGCCGCTAACCCGAGGCCCCTGCTGTTGTCTGCCACGGATGCCGCACCTCGCCACCAGCACTGCTCCTCCGGCCGTCGGCATTCATGGCGGCGCTCCGACGCTCCGATGCACACAAGGTGTTTGAAAGAATGTCTAGGAGAAAAATAGTCAGTGAAGGTGCTGATAGCTGGGCCATACATCCGATACAACTGCATATTCACGGCCGTTTGTCTAGATCATTACAGCTTGCCACGTCAGCCTGACAAGCAGTCCCCACCTGTCAGTTTCGCTGTCTATTGAGGATCAAAACTGAATCAGTGCTTTTTGTAAAATGTTAGTGCTGAAGTGGTGATTTTTTGAAACCCTAACGAATAGTGATGGTTTTTTGAAACCCTAACCTGTAATGTGGTGGTTTTTTGTAATTTTCTCCATATTAATAAAAAAGGTTGCCACGCAGTGACCACCGAAATCCCCTACTACATGGACAGCAGCCTCCTAACCCTCTCTAATTGCAAGACGTCCTCTCATTGAAGTATGTCCATATTTATTAAAAATGCTAACTTCTGACAAGCCGAGCGAACATGTACGGATCGTTGAAGATCTAAGTTTTCATCGTTATATATATTGTAAGTCGCCGACAGAGATAATTTCTATATGTGAAATCTTTGGCATTGTATAAACACTTTCCATAAAGTAAAGTTGCGCTGGTTAGCGCCCATGATTTTTTCCTCTCTTTATTGAAGAGGTTTTCCACGTTAAATCGTGTGTCCCTGCTGTAATTTTGTTTTCTTTCTACGGTATTTGCTTGTCGCGTTTATAACACCGGGTTTATAGTTATATGACCGTTATTGGCCTGGTCATTGATTGCAGTGTATTCTCTTTTATCAACCTTTGTTTTATCATGTGTTGTAGCTCAATGGGAAGATCAACCTCAATGGTTAATTGCAAGAAGAAATCTTGTGCGTTTTCAGGAAATATGGTTATTAAAATTCAAACTTCTAATTCATAATAAACATGATTTTCTTTATACCACATTTTATATGTATGACAAGTTAATAATTACGAGGATGCAAGTGGGATGGACATGGGTAGCCCGCCTCCCGACTAACCCTCCCGTTGGGACTAAATTGGACTAACCGGGATGCTAGGAAACATGACAGGTGGGTTTCGTGGGACCCATGAACTAAATCGCACGTACAAAATTCAACTACTAGGCCGAGTGCTCAAAACTGCCAGACTAAACTTCCGTCCGCACGAGCAAGTTCTTCCTAGAGAGCCTCTTGCATGTTAGCTAGTGTTACAAAAGGGATTAATGAGACGACATTGATAATCTTTGTTATATGTTGATCCAAATTCTATAAAATATAGACTAACTTCTGACGAGCGGAGCGAGACCCGTCGCTAGAGGCTTGGCGAGTGGATAAACCTCTTATAAGCCATCGGCTGGGATAAGTTGCATCTGTAAAAATCACTGGCGTTGTGTAAACACTCTCCGATATAGTGAAGTTTCGTTAGCGCTGGCGCCCATGATTTTTTTCTCTCTTTGTTGAAGAGGTTTTTTCATGTTAAATTTGTGTCCTCTTTGCTGTAATTTCGTTTTCGTTCTTCGTTATTTACTTGTCGCAATTATAACAATTCCGACGGGTGCTTGGCGAGATCCCCAAAAGACAGTAATCTGATTTGCTAGCGGGATTGGAGGTGGGATAAACGGGCAATCCTATCCCACTCGCATCGTTAAATAATTATAAGACCAGTGGCAATATACGAACATTCAGCTAGTTCGTTCATACAGTAAATATCCATATATCGTGTCAGGGCTCTGGCCAGTTAACTGAGTTCGAGTTGAACTTGGAGATGGAGAAGGAACCGGGATGCGTACAATTCTGACTCCAACACAACAAACCAAGTTGCATCATGCTACGTACACGCCTTCATAGATCGGTCATATGCATAGTCGTGGCCTAACCAATCTGGATCTCGCCCTACGTAGGAACAGAGATGGAAGAGACGAAGCAGGCCAAGATGCTCCCCGACGACGTCCTCCGCGAGATCCTCCTGCGCGTCTCTGCCGACGATGTCGCCGCCCTATTCCGCTGCGGCATCACGTGCAAGCATTGGCGCGCCCTCGTGGCCGAACGCTCCTTTCTCCGCCGCCGCTGGCCACACAGGGCGCGCCACCCGTCTTCCCTCCTCGGGTTCTTCGTTCAGCAACGACCATCCGATGACGATGACAACAACAACAATGGGTCGACGTCATTCCAACCGGCCTTCCTCCCGCCGTCGTCTGGATCGGTGCTCGGCTCCCACAGCCGCTCTCTCGCCTCCTTCGTCCCGGGCTTGCCATCCGGCGAACTGGACGGTGCGGTGCCGCTCGCCGCGCGCCACGGCCTCCTCCTCGTGCGCCTATCCCGGCGGTCCAACGACGACCCCGCCCGCCTGGCCGTGTGCAACCTGCTCGCCGGAACATGCGACGTGCTCCCCTCGCTCAACCCCGGAGTTTCCGCCGTAAACTGCGCCATTATAACCGGCGCAGACTATCGCTTGGGGCACCATGAGAGGCATTCTCCATCGTCGCCACACAGCTACTCCACCTCCTCCTTCAAGGTGCTCGCCATCGTCATCGACAACTCCAAGAACCACTATCCAGAGTGGAACAACCTCTACACTTTCTCCTCCGCGGATGATCCTCCTAGCTGGAGCGAGCCAGCAAACTGCTTCGACGCATTCCCATGGCGCGACGAGCGCCACCACGCGGTTCTACAGTGGAGGAACAAGGTCGTCGTGTGCGGCGGCATGGCACACTGGCTCGTGATGTTGACGGCGGCGGTCTCAAAGTACTACATCTTGCGCGTCAGCATCGAGACCGGCGAAGTCTCCCTGACGGAGCTCTCGACCCCGGCCGAGAAACTGCATTCCACGACAAGGTGTGGCGAGCCGACACTCTTTGCCACCGCCGCCGGCTCGCTCTCGGTGTTCTGGATGCAGGAGGAAGGTCTCTCGCTAGATATGTGTGCGCAGGGAGACGATGGAGCATGGCTTCACACTAGAACGGTCGAGCTGAAACCACCCAACAAGATGATGTGGAATAATCCCTCGCGAGTGCACGTGTGGTCAGGGGAGAAGAGCGGCATGTTGATCGTCATAGACACGTTCCAGTGTGTTCACCTGGTCGACGTGGAAAGCGGGGTCATGGAGGATGTGAGCCGACAATTCCAAAGCTCTTGGGGTATGATGGCCGTTCCGATGGAGATAGACTGGCCTGCCTTGTTCTTGTCCAGGCTTATTGGACGGGGGTAAACACTACTTCATTTTGTTTCATTTTGTTAGTAGTTTACTTAATGCGGTTAAACATTCCAAAAATGTCAAAATACCTATCTTTTTGTATTTTTATCTACTACTCTCTCGGTCCTAAAATATAAGACGCCTAAAGTTTAGTCAAAAGTCAACATCTTCTAAATTTGACCAAGTTTATAGAAAAAAATATGAATAACTGCAATATCGAATGGACATATTGGGAAACTCTATTTATGGTGAATCTATTGATATTGATTTGATATTGTGAATGTTTATATTTTTACATATAAATTTACTTTTAATTAAAGCTTAGGCGCCTTACATTTTAGGACGGAGGAAATACTTTATTTCACCACTGTTATAACTGGCAATCACTTTATTTTTTTTTGCAAAAACAATCACTTTAATATTGATTACCTAGATGAGTCTATCTTATGTAGCCATAGAGTTTTTTAAAGATCATGTTAAAAAAAGCTTCTACTCTCCCAGAATTAGGTTTTACTCGTGTGCTCCGCGTCCGCGATGATCCAAAGTTTTGCCAAACTATATTTTCCAGGATGTAAGAAGGGTGATTGAGGCTAAGTCCTTGCGCTTAGTCATGAGATGTAGCCATAGAGTAAGGGATATTATGGCTATTTGATCTGCTTATGCGTTGCTACACGTTGATTTTTATTGTGAATATTTGTTTAATCATGTAGAATAATTATTAATAGAAAAATAAATTGTAAAAAATAATAAAAATCGAGGTTAGACACAAGTTTTACAAACCCGCATACCCTTGCATCGCCCCACAGGCGACTCAGGGGGCATGAGCCCGCGCCGCCGCTGGCCCCCACCCCACGACCTCCTCTCCTCTGTCGCTGCCGCCGGCCTGGCCACGGTGGCGGCGGCCCCCGCTGCCAAAGGTGGTTGGGGGGATCCCGCGGTGGACGCTTCTCGCCCCGACGGCTTCTACTTCGTCTACCCCGGCGGCTACATCAGCGTGGTGACGACGGGCGAGGGAAGGCGGTGGTGGGCGGCGTCTTTGCGCCGTGGCGGGGCCTGGCGCTTGCCGCCGGCGCTACGGGAGGTGAAGGCGAGGCCAGGCCCGTCTGGGGCCCAGATGGGCTTGGCGGGCCACGGCTCTGCCTCGGCTGGAGGGTGCCGCGGCGGGGCTACTGCGGCTGCGGATGGCGTGTGGGAAGCCGAGCCGGCGGGCTTGGGCGGGGTTTGGCCGGGCGGTGACTCTCGGCCACGGACAGTCGTCAGGGGTGGCCGATGACCCATAAGTATAGGGGATCGCAACAGTTTTCGCGGGTAGTATTTCCCAATTTATTGATTCGACACAAGGGGAGCCAAAGAATACTTGCAAGCCTTAACAACTGAGTTGTCAGTTCAGCTGCACCTGGAAATAGTTTTTGCTCACAGAAGTTTATCAGTAGTAACAGTTTGGTAGTAGCAACAACAAAACAACAACAGCAGTAACAGCAACAGTGAAACATGAGCAATAGTAACAGTGACGGTAACAATAGGATTCGAGTGTGGTAGGCATAGGGATGGATGACGGGCGTTGCATGGACGAGTCTAAACATGTAACTTCAAGATATAGGGCATTGCAGATAAATAATAACAAGCATCCAAGTACTAAAAAATCCTAGGCATGTCGAGGATATAACCCCAGTTACCCCAGAGTTGTGGTATAAGGAGACTCAGTTGAGGAAGGAACAACTTAGTAAAATAGAAATCATATATACCAGGAGATAAAAGAAAGAACTAAAGGATATAAGGAAAAATGTCTCTAGGCTGATTTAGGCTAAATTCGGCCCCAGGACATACAGCCTGGGCCGACATATACTAGTGGGTGCCGAATCAAGATGTAATCAGGCTAGATGTATCTGCCCCGGGTAGGCCGACCTCGATTACCTCGGCCCATCATGGGCCTCCTCCTTGATGTCGCCTCCCGCCAGAGCCAGAGCTGGGCGGTGCCTCGCCATCTTCCCGCTAGTGATGCCGACGCACCCCCACTGGGTTCCCTCGCGCCAAGACTACCGCCAAGCAGCGATCTAGGTGGGCCGATGCAGGACGGTTCAGCCCACCATGGACCAAAGCTCCCGCGTCGCCAGCGCCACCAACCACCACGTGGCGAGCTTCCTCGTCTTCGCCCGGGTGGGCCGAAGCCAGTTAATTCGGCCCACTGCGGGTTCGTCCTTCCCCCATGACCACGTTGGCCCAGCGACACTTCACCTGGCCCACCGCAGGACCCTGCAAGCTCTACAACGCCAGCCTCGCCACCGCACCCCGCAAGGGTCACCCGGGTGGGCCGAATCAACCAGACCTCGGCCCACCACGGGTCTTCTTGACCAGATCAACGCCCCCGGCTACGGGCCGGCTTGAAGGGACCCCGGCTGGGCTCCCAGTGACCCGGCTGGGCTCCCAGTGACCCGGCTGGGCCACTCTTGCTTTCTTTCATACCCAGGCCAAATGAGATGTAATCCGGCTGGGCCTCTAAACATAGTTCGGCTGGGCCTATCAGGACCAGGCCGAATCAGCCACGTCCTAGGCCGAATCTCCACCTCGCCCTACTCACTTGGGTCGAGTTCTAATGACCTAGACACCACGTTATTCATCTCGAGGTGCCTCCACGATCTCCACAAGAACACGTCATCGGATCAAGACAAGACCAACAAGTATTGTGCCAGTCTTGGGAGCCCACCAGCTCAGACTGGCACATGATGTATGGAATATGCCCATGGCATCTAACAAGATGCTAAGGATATGCTCTTGGCATCAAATAAGATGCTAGGGAATATGCGTGACATCTCCAAAGATGCCAAGGCATATGCTGAGCATCTCTAGAAGATACCCAGAATATGCCATCTAGATGCCAAACGTGTAGAACAAGTCTTGTCCCCTAGGCTCCCCTTTATAAGGAGCACCAGGGGGATCGTTAGAAGAGGAGGCCCCGAAGGGCTCTTCCCCTCTCTGCTCAATAGGAGCTCTTCTTCTTCCTCCTCCACTCTCACAGAGAGATCTAGATAGAGGCATAGGAGGTACAGCTCAAGGAGCATGATTGTAGCCACAAGTATGGTAAGATTATAAGAGATTAGATGTAGAGAAAGAGGTGTTATCTCCACATGAGAGCATCAATCCTAGATACATTGTATTTCTCTTTGTTCATACGAGTGCGGTCTTCAATGTATCATCCCTCCCCGGATTCCTCCACGTCCATCGGCCCCAACTTTAGCCTACCCATGGCATATGCCGTGATACCACCACGACATTTGGCGTCCACCGTGGGGCACTTTAGTGGCGTTGGTTGGGTTTTCATCTGGACGGGAGCATCTTCATCAACCTCATATTCATAGAGCACCTTCAGCTCCTCCAGGCGAATAGATAACAGAGAGGTAAGCACAGGGGTCTCCAAGTCTGACTCGGCAAGGCAGGTGAGACTCAGCGAGAATGACTCAAACTCCTCTCCAAGCATACTGTAAGTAACAGATAACTCAGCCACCAACATTCGATCCTTCACCCCGGGGAGAAAATAACTCAACCGGGTGTAATATCCCAAAAATACTAAACTTAAATCATCAAACTCTAATCATCAAAATTAGGGTTAACAAAAACTTTTCTAAATAAAATTATGAATGCATGCATATGAGCATGCATTGAATTTGAAATTCTTTTGAACCACCTTGTTTGTATGTTTCCTTGCTTGTAAAATGTTTCTTAGGTGAAATAAAAATCATCTAAAACATTTCCCACACTTTTCCCAAAGACAAATAAAGCAAAACAAATAAAATAAAGGAATGGTCATGTTGACCAATTTAACTCTCATGCCTACTTTGGCTGTCTCAAACTTTCAGAAACTAACAGAAACTTTTCTGGATCTTTGCACCCCTTGAATGTACTCATAAAAAAGTATCAAGGCCCACTTTGTGATCATCCAGAAACTTTCAAAGGCATAGTTTAAATGACAATTCAAAATTGAATCTTTATCATATGGGAAGATCCCACTTTTTCAAAAACCACTCAAACAAGCTCAACTTTCAAAACCCAAGCATCTGCAGACTCACCAGCACCAATCTAGCACACCCACCAAAAATCTTTTAAAAATTCAAAACTTGATTTCATGCGGCCATTTCATCAAACAGGTTGCAGACACAAATCATACAAAATCTAAACACTATAGTGAGCAGTGATTGAAGCCTAACTTGTTCCCTCTCTAGCTCACAACCATATCAGTAGATCATCTAGCAAGTTAAACCAAGCACTAGCCCCACTGTAAGCTTGGCATTGCCAGCAATGGTGAACAGCCGAGCACACCCATGCCACCCCAGTAGAGACAACAAGCTAGGAGAAGATTAAGCCGTGCCAACCTTGTCTGAGAGGCAGCCCACCGTCCACCGCCACTCCCTCTCCACCACTCGAACCCTGCTAGCCACTGGACCACACGCACGGACCGCGCCCAGACCGCCAGCGACCATGCCGAGCATGCGCCAGAGCGCCACCCTCGACCGAAGCCCACAGACTGCGGGCCGCCCTCAGGGCGCGCATACACGATCGCCACCAACTCAGGAGACCGCCAGACATCCCCGTTCGCTGCCCCGTGACGCACAGCCACCGCTCGCCGTCGAAGACGCCGCCTCTGCCGCGCAGAGCATCGCATGTTCCAGACCAAGCCGCACCGCCCCACGCCTCGAAACCATGTCGTTGAGCATCGCCAGGGAACACCGCACCACCCCCTACCTTCGCCCATGCCAATATCCGTCTGTACCATCGCCCCCGACGAGCTCACCGTGCGCCCCGACGGTCCCCTCGCTCGACTATAAATAGAGGCCACCCCCGCTCGAATTCTTCACACCATTCTACTCCCATCTCCTCACTGATCGTGCCACACCGTTCCCGGAGCAAGGCGAGCAACACTTCGCCGAAATTTCACTGGAGCCCGCCGCCTCTAGAGAAGAAGGGAGCCATCGATTTCGTCCACCCCAGGAGCTACCGCGACCACCCCTGAGTTCGCCGTCGTCGACTTCGTCGTTCGCCCGCCTCGCCGACCCTCGCCTGCACCCCGGTGAGCCCCCAGCACCCCTCACTGGCCGCGCTAGGTTTCTTTCTTGCCGGCGTTGCCCCGCGTCGACGATGACTCTCAGCCGTTGGATTAGAACTAGATCGAACGATCCACATTGCCCCGTACCGCTTCGCACCCCTCTGTCTCACTGACGAGTGGGGACACCCACTTAAGCAGCCTGCGGAAGCGCTTCGCTTAGCAGGCCGGCCCAGTAACTTTTCCCGCGCAGCCCAGTTATTTGAATTAAACCTTTTCCATTTTATTTCAAACTTACTTCTGTACCCAACTTCAAAAATCAACCCAGATCGATTCAGTGCACCAAATTGAATGAAACCAATTTTGTTAGAAAGGACTGAGAATGCTGAATCCAAGCCCGTTGGATTCAAGTCATTTGGATCTATAGATCACCCATGGTAAAAATAACAAGGCAGAAGCTTTTCTGCATTCAAACATTTTTCAAATTTAAACCATAATAGCTTTTGAGTTGATTCCAACTCTCAAAAATCACATTTAACCTTACCTTTAAGAATATATAAAAATATATAGGTTTACTTGCAGGAATAATGTTCAAGCAATAAAAGGATGCCACATAGGCATTTCTAGTCACTTTATTTAATTAAAATAAAAGAGTAAAACTTCATTAAATTGTGACACCACTTTAAATCATATTCCCATGGACTCAAACATGTGGTGATGACATGTGTCAACATGATCCCATGTTTGGTTTGGAGAATATTAAATCTTAAGTAGTTTTTCAATGAGTAGAAATTACTTTTCTAAACATAAAAGGAATTAAACCAAGCTTTAATCTTGTAATGTTAGTGATGATGTTAGATCATCTATAGTACCCTTGTGTGTGATGATTGCAAGTAGTTAAGTATTGTTTGGTGATTGTGTACCTCGTATTTATTCATAGACGATAGTACCGACCAAGGATACGAGGAGGAAGGAGGATTCTACGAAGAAGAAGCCGAGGAGAACTTCAACCACTGCTCTGCACAAGGCAAGCCAATACTTGCAAGCTGATACTATACCTATGCAAGCCAATACTTGCAAGCTGATACTTTACCTATGCAAGCCAATACTTGCAAGCTGATACTATACCTATGCAAGCCAATACTTGCAAGCTATTAACTTAGCAAGCTTATATTGACACTGATGCAAGCCTAATACTACTAGTGAATGTGCAAGCTTTACTAATCAAGTTGACCAATGCAAGCTAACCCTTGCAAGATACCCTACTGATGCCACAAACCATTACTTGTTACTATGCCCACTATATGCCTTAAGCATATGTGATCATATCCACTTGATAAACCAATCCTAGTTTTATTCGCAAGTTTATTACTTTATTTCTTTATCAAAGCTCTTACTTAGAGTTTACTGAAATAAATGGTAGGTACTAGAAAAATACTTGAAGGTTGCATAAAGAGCATTAAACTTGGCCTAAGTTAGATAATCTTGATGTCATCCCAAGGCATAAGATTGAACTTAGTTAGAATCTACTAGTTACCACCCCTCATTAGTGCTTACCCCCACTTGTAGATGCTAGTGCTAAGCATAAAACTTGATCAACTTTAGATGGGAATACTTGGTGGAAAAATGGTTATGAAAACCTTGGAATGATGGATCATTCTATTGAAATGTTTTGGACATGTGTTTCCGAACACCTGATGATTTTGGTGATGAAAATGATGAGGCATGAGCCTTAGTCCTTTATAAAACTGATAGTTGTCTGGATGCGATACCATTCCAATTTTATCGTACAACCACAATACCCGAATATTGGGTAGGGCTTGACTGGAAACTTATATACCTTAGTATTAGTTCCCTCACGGCCAAGGTCTGAGCTGAGGCTACCTTGTGAAGATTGTCCACCTGTGCAGTACCCAAGATGACAGATGGTCATGGTTGGGAGGCCAAACTCACAGGAGAGGTGCTTATACTATGGCGTGTAATCGAAAGGTTAGGATTGATTATCCGTATACTGAGTATGGTGAATTCAGGATTTGTTCCTGACGGATGTATCGAATGTTGTGGTGAAAGTGTACAATCTCTGCAGAGTGTCAAACTATTCGAATAGCCGCGTCCGCGATTATGGACAGTTGGAGTGGCCATACTGTTCCCCCGTTAGACTTTTCAAAATGACCTGTGAAATGGATTGAGACGTTGACTTGACCACAACAGGGTTGTGATATGAAATACAAGTTCCCACTTAGGAGTTATAAAATTGTGACTAGCATTCATTTGCTTCTAGACTTAGTAGAGATAAATCTAGATTTTGCAAAATAACCCTAGAGCCTAGTGTCCTATTATCAAAACCCCCTTTCTCTTGTTAGTATTAGTTTGCGAGTACTTAAAGAGTACTCATGGCTTTGTCCCTGGCTATTCCCATGGCCAGACTATGAAGATGAGTACCTGGAGGATGGACCCCAGGAAGGTTACGACAACTAGGATCATCTCCCATCGTCAGCATTGCCTGTGACCCCGAAGATGGAGCTTCGCCTATGCTACCGTTATGATTACGTATTCCGCTGCTTGATGTTGTATTAAGAACTGGATCATGAGATCCCTATTTGTGTAAGAACTTATGTATCGTTTGTAATGGATGATGTACTATGGTATCCAATTCTGTTATGTCTCGCAAAAATGGTAATCCTAGGATTATGATGTATGGCATAACAGGCATCTGGGATTAAAAATCCGGGTGTTGACAAGTTGGTATCAGAGCCATCCTGACCATAGGAGACCCTAGTTAGGCTGGACGTTTAAATCAAAAACTTATTTTCCAAAACCAAAGAAAACCAATATTTACAAAAAACTTATTCTCATTCTTATCCCTTTGATTCTTTCATGAAAATTCATGTTCCTCAAAATCTCTTGCAAAAATACATAAAATTTTGACACACTTTATCACTCTACTAACTTACTCATCCTATATTCTTATAGATGGACGTGAAGTACAACAAGTTTTACCAATTGGGGAATGGCAGAGACCTTATCTTTGAGAGGGATTTGGACCAGCTTTCGGAACTTCTGGAGCGTCCGCACCCCAAGTTCTTTGGAGCTCAACTCAATGATCAAAGAGGAGAAGACCTGCAGTGGCTAATTGTTGCAAGTCTCCGAGGAAAGATTGAACCTCCCACTGCGGAGGGAATTCAGTTTACCTTGAGGGAAAACAACTGGATCGATGGACTTGCCAAAGCAATGCAGGAAGCTCTTTCCCGTCTGTGTGGGCAGAGCATCAATCAGATCAAGGGTACTCGCTTTGAGTTTTGCCCAAGGCGTGATGAAAATGGACAACCACTGGAAGCCCCATACCACCCTGAGCTGAAGACTCAATTGGACCACCTTAGCTTCATGATGTACGATCGTCAGCAAGAGTTGGACAACTACCGGGACTACTGCAACCACAAGTCTGCCATCATCAAGACGAAGGATCAGACCATCGCCATATTAGCAAAGGATCGCAAGTCTCGCCGCCGTCAGCTTGACAAGAAGGAGCGCATTATTGCCCGTCTTCGCCACTGCATCTCATCTCAGGAGGAGACCATCCACGAGAGAGACATGTAGTTGGAGGAAAGGGAGAATGCCGGAGAGGATCTTCATGGAGACCCCTACTCCTATCTCAGCGATGATGATGATTTTCTGGAGGATCAGGCTATGGATTTCTTCACCGATGAGGATGATTTCGCCTTCATCGATGATGATGAGGATGATGAAGCCATAGATTCCAAGGAGTAGTCGCACTTGAGCACTAGCGTAGTGAGTAGTATTCGGTCCCACTGTATCGTAGTTTTCAGATGGTTCCTAAAACCATCTGATTTTCCTTGTTGTGGTGTGTGTTGTATCGTGTGCTATGAATGAATGAATGAATGAATGAATGAAAAAGCAAGTTGCTAGAAAATCTGAGTCAGACTTTAAAAAAATTTCAAAGACCCAAAACCTTAGAAATTTCCCTCTTTTCTCAAGATCTATCTCAATCTTCAGATGCCATGTGGAGGAAGTGGTTCATCCCCGGACCTGATGTTGCAGATACTGCAAATGTTGACTTCTGACCGCGAAGCTGAAAGAGCCGAACGTCAAGCCAACCTAGCCACACTTCAACAGATAGCCCAACTTGCCCATAACAACCAAGGCCACGGAAACCAGGATAACCATGGATCTAAGCTCAAGAATTTCCAGAATACCAACCCACCTGTTTTCACTAAGTCAGAAGAACCCCTAGACGCCGATGATTGGCTGCAAACCATGGAAAATAACCTAGAAGTCGCCGGAGTGGAAGCCAACGAGAAAGTTCTGTTCGCCACCCACTATCTAGCCGGAGATGCCAGGGCATGGTGGAACAGTGTTCGCGCAATGACCGGAGGCCAGATGATGACCTGGGAGGAATTCAAGGTCAAGTTTAGCAGAACCCATGTGCCACCGGGTTTGATCAAGAGAATGAGAGACGAGTTCAGAGAGCTGAAGCAAGGAAGTATGACTGTAGTGGAATACCGTGACAAATTTTTGTCATTAGCTAGGTATGCCCCGCATGAGATCGACACCGAAGCCAAGAAGAAAGAAAGATTCCTGAATGGTCTGCATGATGAGATGCAGACAGTGTTAGTCAATAACCCCTTTGCGGATATTGAAGCCCTTGTCGACTCTGCTATCCAGATAGAAGGAAAGATCAACCAAGCCAATGAGAACCGCAAGCGTTGCATGATGCATCAACCAGGAACCCATCAGACCCCAAAGTATCGCCCCAACCCATCTCCAGGATTTGCCCCAAGAACCAACAGACCCCCGATGAACCGTCCGACCTATCCCAACCGTGGAAACCCTAGGCCCAGAGGAAATCACAACAACCCCAGCAACGGTAGCAATTTCAATCGTGCCCCACCCAAGTTCAACAATAACAATGCTACCGCCAACACCAACACTGCCCCTAGGACTGGAAGCAATGTTGTGCCTGTAGCAGCCAAGGACAAGTCGCAAGTGACCTGTTATGACTGTGGAAATAAAGGCCACTATTCCAACGAGTGCCCCAACAACAAGAATGCTACGGCCCTCAATGCCAATGTCCCAGCTCAGCAACAGCGTCGTGTTTAGCCAAGAAGAAGATTTGCCCCAGGGAATTCACTCAACCGCAACGGCCGTCTTTTTCTCATGCATGCTGAAGAAGCTCAGGAAGCGCCAGACGTCGTGCTGGGTATGTTTTCTGTTAATTCAGTACTTGCAAGAGTGTTGTTTGATTCTGGTTTATCGCATTCATTTGTCACCGAAGAATTTGCCTGCACTAGTAAAATTCAACCAACCAAACTGAAGCATGCTATGATTATTCAAATTACCGGATCAACCACCAAGGCTAGGCAAATTTGCAAAGCCATCCCTATCCGAATCCATGGCATAGATTTTTATGCTAATCTGATAGTACTCGGAACTAAAGGTTTGGAAGTAGTACTAGGAATGGATTGGATGTCCAAACATAAATGATTGATTGACTGTGCCAAGAAAGCCATAACCATGACCAGTACCGCCAGAATATCAGTCGAGCATGCAATCGGCAAGGGGCAAGGGGTACTCTGGGAACATTTTAATATAAAGCCTATGTACGACTCTACGAGTCCCACATAGTCTCGGGGACTAATGTCGGGGATATAACCCCAGGTACCCTAGAGTTGTGGAATAAGGAGACTTAGTTGAGGAAGGAACAACTTAGTAAAATAGAAATCATATATACCAGGAGATAAAAGAAAGAACTAAAGGATATAAGTAAAAATGTCTCTAGGCCGATTTAGGCTAAATTCGGCCTCAGGACATACAGCCTGGGCCGACATATACTAGTGGGTGCTGAATCAAGATGTAATCAGGCTAGATGTATCTGCCCCAGGTGGGCCGACCTCGATTACTGTTGGAGATATGCCCTAGAGGCAATAATAAATGTAGTTATTATTATATCTTTGTGTTTATGATAAATGTTTACATTCATGCTATAATAGTATTAACAAGGAAACATTAATACTTGTGTGATTTGTAAACTTAAATTTGAAGTCCCTAGTAAAGCCTCTATATAATACTAGCTTGTTGGTTAATAGATGATTGTGGTTTCCCTATCATGAACATTGAGATGTTATTAACAACAAGATCATATTGTTAGGAGAATGATATGATGGACATACTCCTATAGATAAGCGTAGCATAAAGATCAAGTCATTTTAATAGTTCAATTGCTATATGCTTTCTGATACATAGTAATCTAATTCCTTCGACCATGAGATCATGCATATCACCTTTACCGGATGGATGCTTTGATGACATCAAACACCACACCGTAACTGGGTGGCTATAAAGGTGGCATTGAGTGTTCGGAAAGTATTGGTTGAAACACATGGATCAAGAGTGGGATTTGTCCATCCATATGACGGATAGATATACTCTGGGCCCTCTCGGTGAAATGTCATCCAATTAGCTTGCAAGCATGTGACTGTCTCACAAGGGATCACATATCACGGGAACGAGAAAAGAGTACTTATCGGTAACGAGGTTGAACTAGGTATGCAGAGATACCGACGATCATAACCTCGGATAAGTATACTATCGTGAGACAAAGGGAAATTGATATCGTACGTAAGTGGTTCATTCGATCGCAAAGTAATCGTAGAAATATGTGGGAGCCATATGAATTTCCAGATTCCTCTATTGGTTATTGTTCGGAGAAGTGTCTCGATCATGTCTGCATAATTCACGAACCGTAGGGAGACACACTTAAGGATTCGACGTTGTTTTGAGTAGTTATGGAATGATGAGAAAGAGACCGAATGTTGTTCGGAGTCCCGGATGGGATTCGGGATATCACGAGGAGATCCGGAATGGTCCGGAGAATAAGATTCATATAAGGAAAGTCCCGTTTCGGAGTTGGGGAATGGTTCCGGTGTTTTCATCGGGAATGTTCTAGAATGTTCCGGAATGTCCGGCACTCCGGAGGGGAAGGGTACATGAATGTGTTGTATCAAGTTGGTATCATTGCATCATGTACTAAGTGTCATCGCTGTACCAAATAAAGGATTAATTCAAATCCTAGTTTGAAAAGTCAAATAGCTAGTTTGAAAAGTCAAACGGCTAAATTTGGAAAGAGGAAAAGAGGAGGAAAAGGGAAACCGAGTTGGGGAGGAGTTCCCTCCTCCAACCGGCGGCCCACCTCCAAGCCGAGTTGGGGAGGGACTCCTCTCCCTCCCCTTGGCCGGCCGGCCCCTCCACCTATATAAGGAGGGGCAGGGCTCCCTCCTAGAGACACACAAGACCCTCTCCTCCAAACCCTAGCCCCAAGCCACCGCCGCCTCCATAGCCGCCGGCGGCCCTAGGGCAAACCGCCGCCGCCGCCTAGCTAAACCCTAGCCGCCGGCTTGCCCCCCTCCTTGGTGTGTCTAAACCCTAGAACACCGAGGTACTCTCTCATACTCCACCATACTCACTCCGGCTTAAGGCAAAGCCCTGCGAGATCTCCCCTCTACTTTCGGTACCACGCCGTTGTGCTGCCGGAATCGCGAGGAGAGTGCTACGATCTCCGCTGCCTGCTGGAACAAGGGAGAGGAAGGTCTTCGTCGAGTACCGAACGTGTGACCGACTGCGGGAGCGCTGCCGGAACGCAGCGTCGGAAGGATCGTCTACGCGATCTTGAGATCGGAAAGAGTACGACTACATCACCCACGAGAATCCGCTCTCGTTAAACACTTTGGAATCTTCGAGGGTGAGTTATTCTATCGACTCGTTGCTACAATCTAGTAGATAGATCTTGGATTGTTTGTTTGTATGCGGTAGAAATTTTTTGTTTTCCATGCTACGAAACCCTACAGTGGTATCAGAGCCGTGTCTATATGTAGATCTGTTGCACGAGTAGAACACAATGGTCATTGTGGGCGTTGATGCTTTTATTGTCGATTGCTTCTTGTGTACTTTGCATCTTGCGGGATGTTGGGATGAAGCGGCCCGGGCTAACCTTACATGACATCGTTCATGAGACTTGCTCCACGCTTGACATGCAACTTGTATTGCATAAGTGGCTTTGCGGGTGCCTGTTTCTCCTAGCATAGTTAAGATCCAATTTACAACGGGTGATTAACAATACTAGTATCAATGTTGTGGTTCTTGTTCGTAAGTTAGAACGACACTTATAGAAAGCCCCAAACCACGTAAAACATGCAAAGAAAGTAGAGGCGTCTAACTTTGTTTTGCAGGGGTGTGCTGTGATGTGATATGGCCATGATTGTGATTATATTTGATGTATGCAATGTTCCTTATTGTAAGTTGGCAACCGGCAGGAGCCATATGGTTGTCTTTAATTTATGTTAAGACTCGCGTGTCTATTCAAAGTAGTTGTAATAGTTGAAGCCGGTGGACGACAACCATGGAGAAGCATCATTGACCTTGATTAAATGCCGGTGATGATGGAGATCATGTTCGTGCTAGAAGATGGAGATCGGAAGCACAAAGAAGAAAGGCCATATCATATCACATATTATGAATTGCATGTGATGTTAATCCTTTATGCATCTTGTATTGCTTAGTAGACAACGGTAGCATTATAAGATGATCCCTCATGCACATGAATTTCAAGTCATAAAGTGTTCACCCTTAGTTAGCATCGTTGCTAAAGCTTGTTGTTTCGAAGCACCACGTGATGATCGGGTGTGTTAGATTCCGCAAGTGTATACAACGTGAGCAAGCCAGATTTGCTCATGCGAAAACTAAGGTTTGATCTTGACGAGCCTAGCATGTACAGACATGGTCTCAGAACACGGATCACCGAAAGGTAAAGCATGAATCATATAGTAGATATGATGAACATGTCGATTGTTCGCCATTGAAACTATATCAACTCTCGTGATGATCGGTGTTGATGTGGTGGATTTGGTTCGTGTGATCACTAAAACAATGTGAGGGATATTGTTTTGAGTGGGAGTTCACCTAGATTAATTTTATTATTAATTTGAACTCAATTTGTCATAAACTTAGTCTAAAACTATTGCAAATATGTTATAGATCAATGGCAGCCCCTACCATCAATTTTAATGCGTTCCTAGAGAAAGAAAAGTTGAAAAACAATGGAAGCAACTTCGCGGATTGGTTCCGCAATTTGAGGATTGTCCTCACAGCTGGTAATTTGACCTATGTGCTGGATGCACCGTTGGGTGACCCACCTGTAGCTGATGCTTCCGATGAAGTAAAGAATGTTTACCTCACTCGGAAGACTCAGTACTCCACAGTTCAGTGTGCTATCTTGTATGGTTTAGAATCGGAGCTTCAGAAAAGGTTTGAGAATTCAGACCCATATGATATTTTCGAGGATCTCAAATTGATCTTTGAGACTCATGCGGCAATTGAAAGCTATGAGGCTTCTGAAAAGTTCTTTAACTGCAAGATGGAAGAGGGCAGCTCCGTCAGCGAGCATGTGCTTAAGATGTCTGGGCACACAAACAAACTTCAAAGCTTGGGTATTGTGATTCCCAATGCTTTGGGGATTTACCGTGTCCTCCAATCACTACCACCAAGTTAAAAGAACTTTGTGATGAACTACAACATGCAAAACATGAACAAGACGTTGCCAGAACTCTTTGCCATGTTGAAGTCTGCAGAGGTGGAGATAAAGAAAGAGCACCAAGTGTTGTTGGTCAATAAGACCACCAAATTCAAGAAAGGCAAGTCTAAGCAGAAGGCACACTTCAAGAAGGGTGGTAAGAAAGTTACCACACCGACGAAGAAGACCAAGGCTGGACCTAAGCCTGATACTGAGTGCTTTTACTGCAAGGGAGAAGGTCACTAGAAGCGGAATTGCCCAAAGTACTTGGCGGATTTGAAGAACGGCAACATCAAGAAGAAAGGTATATCTGATATACATGTTATTGATGTGTATCTCACTAGTACTCGTAGTAGTGCCTGGGTATTTGATACTAGTTCGGTTGCTCATATTTGTAACTCGAAACAGGTGCTACAGAATAAACGGATCAAAGGTTGATGTGATCGCGGTCGGCACGCTACCCCTTCATCTACCATCGGGATTAGTTTTATACTTAAATAATTGTTATTTGGTGCCTGCGTTAAGCATGAACATTATATCGGGATCTTGTTTATTGTGAGACGGTTACTTGTTTAAATCCGAGAATAATGGTTGTTCGATTTATATGAGTAATATGTTTTATGCACATGCACCTTTGATAGATGGTCTATTCTTATTGAATCTCGATAGTGGAAATACACATATTAATAACATTGAGGCTAAACGTTTGAAATCGAGCGATAACTCGACCTATATGTGGCACTGTCGTCTTGGTCACATTGGAGTGAAGCGTATGAAGAAACTCCATTCCGATGGACTTCTTGAATCACTTGATTTCGAATCACTTGAAAGATGCGAAGCATGTCTGATGGGTAAAATGACTAAGACTCCATTTTCTGGTATGATGGAGCGAACTACGGACTTATTGGAAATCATACATACCGATGTGTGTGGTCCAATGAGTGTAGCATCGCGCGGTGGTTATCGTTATGTTCTTACCTTCACGGATGACTTGAGTAGATATGGGTATATCTATTTCATGAAACATAAGTCCGAAACTTTCGAGAAGTTTAAGGAATTTCAAAGTGAGGTAGAGAATCAACGTAACAAAAAGATTAAATTTCTATGTTCTGATCGTGGAGGAGAATATCTAAGTTACGAGTTTGGCGAGCATTTGAAGAAATGCGGAATACTTTCACAGTTGACACCGCCGGGAACACCACAGCGTAATGGTGTGTCTGAACGTCGTAATCGAACTCTCTTAGTGAAGGGTTTCGCAGCATAGTAAATCAAAATTTTCTACGGAAGCGAACAGAAGGAAAGCCAAGATCTAATCTAGGAGATGCAATCAACGAGAGAGATTGGATTAGATCTTCATACCCTTGAAGATTCGCACAGCGGAACGTTCGTCGGAACGTGGGTGATGTAGTCGTACTCGCTTCTCCTCCTCGCGATCCGATCCGATCTAGCACCACAAGTGGCGGTGCCTCCGTGAGATGCACACGTGCAGCACCTCGACGTCTCCTCCTTCCTCGGACCAGAAAGTATGGTGGAGAGATGGATTGGATCTACAACACGACGGCGCGGTGTATATGGCGGAGAATTTCTGCTGCAGGGCTTCGCCTACAAACAGTCGGGAGGGAGAGAGGAGGGCCAGCAGGGAGGCTAGGGCTTGGAGGAAGGTGTGTAGGGAGGGGGGCGCACCATCACTCTATTTATAGAGGAGGGGCGGCCAGCCCTAGCCTCTCCTCCAAGCCTATCTCTAGTTTAAACAATTTAAACTCTCCCTTATCTAGAAATCCTATCTTATCTTATCTCTAGTTTAAACGATTTAAACTCTTTAGGATCGGCTGGGCCCTATGGGGCCTTGTGCCCCTGGCCCAATGCGGCCAGGACACTCCCTCATAGGCCCATGCCCCCTCCCGGAAGGTGGGACCACGTTGGCCCCTTTCCGGAAGGTTCTAGAAGCTTCCGGTACAATACCGATTAACCCGGAACAATTCCGAACTCCAAAAACTACACTGCCTTATATGAACCTTATTCTCCGGACCATTTCGGAACCTCTCGTGATGTCCCGGATCCCATCCGAGACTCCGAACAAAAATTCATAAACCAATTATCCAATCTATCCTAGCGTCGAGACACGTTAAGTGTGTGACCCTGCGGGTTCGAGAATATGCAGACATGATCTTCTATCAATAATCAACAGCGGGGTCTGGGCACCCATATTGACTCCCACACATTCATCGATGATCATATCGGATGAACCACGATGCCAGGATTCAATCAATCCCATATATATATTCCCTTCGTCTCGCGATATTTTACTTGCCCGAGATTCGATCGTCGATATCGTCATACCTAGTTCAATCTCGTTCACAGCAAGTACTTTACTCGTTCCGTAATCCGATATCACTTTGTGATTAACTCCTTAACCACATGCTTGCAAGCGGTGTTGATATCGATTACCGAGTGGGCCCGAAGTATATCTCTCCGACTTGGGAGGGACAAATTCCATCTCGATACATACAACCCAACAGATACTTTCCGATCACCTGAGAGACACCTTTATGATCACCCTCTCATAGGATGACGTTTGATGACCTCAAAGCTTTCTTCCGATACCAGGGAGTTGCATTATCTCATGGTCTAAGGAATACAATATTTGACATAAGAAAAGCTTTGCAAAGACGAACACGATGACACGATCTAATTGCTTCGCTTAGTTTGGGTCTGTCCACCATATCATTCTCCCAATGATATGATCTCATTATCAATTGACAACTCATGTCTATGGTTAGGAAACCTTAACCATCATTGATCAATGAGCTAGTCCATAGAGGCGTACTAGGGACACGGTGTTGTTCACAAACCACACAAGTATTAATGTTTCCGCTTAATACAATTCTAGCATGGAATATAAACTTTATCATGAACAAGAATTATAATAATAACATCTTTATTATTGCCTCTAGGGCATAATTCCAACACTTAGATATGGTTCGTTCTATGATGTCACTTACAGATTTACCGCTATCATTTTGGGGTTATGCATTAGAAACAGCCGCATTCACTTTAAATAGGGCACCATCTAAATCCGTTGAAACGACACCGTATGAATTGTGGTTTGGGAAGAAACCCAGATTGTCGTTCCTTAAAGTTTGGCGGTGCGAAGCCTATGTAAAGAAGTTACAGCCGGACAAGCTTGAACCCAAAGCGAAAAAATGCGTCTTCATAGGATACCCGAAGGAAACTATTGGGTATACCTTCTATCATAGATCCGAAGGCAAAATCTTCGTTGCCAAGAATGGATCATTTCTAGAGAAGGAATTTCTCTCGAAAGAAGTGACTGGAAGGAAAGTAGAACTCGACGAGGTTGTCGAACCTTCTCTCGAAATTGCGAGTAGCGCAACACCGGAAGAAGTTCCTGTGGTGCCTGCACCAATAAGAGAGGAAGCTAATGATGATGATCATGAAACTTCGGTTGAAGTTGCTACAGAGCCTCGCAGGTCAACGAGAACTCGTACCATTCCAGATTGGTATGATCCCGTTATGAGTGTCATGTTGGTGGACAACACCTATGACCCTGAGACATATGAGGAAGCGATGATGAGCCCAGATTCCAATAAATGGCAAGAAGCCATGAAATCCGAGATTGGATCCATGTACGAAAACCAAGTATGGACTTTGGTGGACTTACCGGATGGCCGGAAGGCTGTCGAGAACAAATGGATCTTCAAGAAGAAAACAGATGCTGATGGTAATGTTACTGTCTATAAAGCTCGACTTGTCGCAAAAGGGTTTCGACAAATTCAAGGAGTTGACTACGATGAGACTTTCTCACCAGTAGCGAAGCTAAAGTCTGTGAGGATTATGTTAGCAATCGCTGCATATTACGATTATGAGATATGGCAGATGGATGTCAAAACAGCATTCCTCAATGGAGACATTGATGAAGAGTTGTATATGATACAACCCAAAGGTTTTGTTGATCCTAAAGATGCTAACAAGGTATGCAAACTTCAACGGTCCATCTATGGATTGAAGCAAGCATCCCGAAGTTGGAATCAACGTTTTGATAAGGTGATCAAAAGTTTTGGTTTTATACAAACTTATGGAGAAGCTTGTATTTACAAGAAAGTGAGTGGAGCTCTGTAGCATTCTTAATACTATATGTGGATGACATATTATTGATTGGGAATGATGTAGACCTTCTTAATAGTGTCAAGGAATATTTGAATAATAGTTTTTCAATGAAGGATCTTGGCGAAGCAGCTTACATATTAGGCATAAAGATTTATAGAGATAGATCGAAACGCCAAATATCATTGTCACAAAGTACATATTTGGACAAAGTTCTAAAGATGTTTGGAATGGAAGATAGCAAGAAAGGGTTCTTGCCCATGTTGCCCAATACGACCTTGAGTAAAACTCAAAGTCCGACATCGGCAGAAGATAGAGAAAGGATGAGTAAGACTCCCTATGCCTCAGCCATAGGATCTCTAATGTATGCCATGCTATGTACTAGACCCGACATTGCATATGTTGTTAGTTTAACTAGCAGATATCAAAGTGATCCAGGAGTGGATCATTGGACAGCGGTCAAAAACATCCTTAAGTACTTGAGAAGAACTAAGGATATGGTTCTTTCTTATGGAGGTGATGAACAGCTCGTTGTTAATGGTTACACCGATGCTAGTTGGAACACCGATCCGGATGATTCTAAATCACAATCCGGATACGTATTTATTTTGAATGGTGCAGCAATTAGCTGGAGGAGTGCAAAGCAAAGCGTTGTGGCGAGATCTTCAACTGAATCGGAATACATGGCTGCTTTGGAGGCTTCACAAGAAGCGATATGGATGAAAGAGTTCATTACAGAGCTGGGTGTGGTTCCTAGTGCGCTGGACCCAATGTCTATCTACTGTGATAACATGGGCGCCATAGCCAATGCGCAAGAACCAAGGTCACACAAGAAGCTAAAGCATATCAAGCTACGTTTTCACGCTATTCGAGAACATATCCAAGATGGGGATATAAAGATTTGCAAAGTACACACAGATCTGAATGTGGCGGATCCGTTGACTAAACCTCTCCCGAGGGCAAAACATGACCAGCACCAAACTGCCATGGGTGTTCGGTATATTACCATGTAATCTAGATTAGATGACTCTAGTGCAAGTGGGAGACTGTTGGAGATATGCCCTAGAGGGAATAATAAATGTAGTTATTATTATATCTTTGTGTTTATGATAAATGTTTACATTCATGCTATAATAGTATTAACAAGGAAACATTAATACTTGTGTGATTTGTAAACTTAAATTTGAAGTCCCTAGTAAAGCCTCTATATAATACTAGCTTGTTGGTTAATAGATGATTGTGGTTTCCCTATCATGAACATTGAGATGTTATTAACAACAAGATCATATTGTTAGGAGAATGATATGATGGACATACTCCTATAGATAAGCGTAGCATAAAGATCAAGTCATTTTAATAGTTCAATTGCTATATGCTTTCTGATACATAGTAATCTAATTCCTTCGACCATGAGATCATGCATATCACCTTTACCGGATGGATGCTTTGATGACATCAAACACCACACCATAACTGGGTGGCTATAAAGGTGGCATTGAGTGTTCGGAAAGTATTGGTTGAAACACATGGATCAAGAGTGGGATTTGTCCATCCATATGACGGATAGATATACTCTGGGCCCTCTCGGTGAAATGTCATCCAATTAGCTTGCAAGCATGTGACTGGCTCACAAGGGATCACATATCACGGGAACGAGAAAAGAGTACTTATTGGTAATGAGGTTGAACTAGGTATGCAGAGATACCGACGATCATAACCTCGGATAAGTAAACTATCGTGAGACAAAGGGAAATTGATATCGTATGTAAGTGGTTCATTCGATTGCAAAGTAATCGTAGAAATATGTGGGAGCCATATGAATTTCCAGATTCCTCTATTGGTTATTGTCCGGAGAAGTGTCTCGATCATGTCTGCATAATTAACGAACCGTAGGGAGACACACTTAAGGATTCGACGTTGTTTTGAGTAGTTATGGAATGATGAGAAAGAGACCGAATGTTGTTCGGAGTCCCGGATGGGATTCGGGATATCACGAGGAGATCCGGAATGGTCCGGAGAATAAGATTCATATAAGGAAAGTCCCGTTTCGGAGTTGGGGAATGGTTCCGGTGTTTTCATCGGGAATGTTCTAGAATGTTCCGGAATGTCCGGCACTCCGGAGGGGAAGGGTACATGAATGTGTTGTATCAAGTTGGTATGATTGCATCATGTACTAAGTGTCATCGTTGTACCAAATAAAGGATTAATTCAAATCCTAGTTTGAAAAGTCAAATAGCTAGTTTGAAAAGTCAAACGGCTAAATTTGGAAAGAGGAAAAGAGGAGGAAGGGGGAAACCGAGTTGGGGAGGAGTTCCCTCCTCCAACCGGCGGCCCACCTCCAAGCCGAGTTGGGGAGGGACTCCTCTCCCTCCCCTTGGCCGGCCGGCCCCTCCACCTATATAAGGAGGGGCAGGGCTCCCTCCTAGACACACACAAGACCCTCTCCTCCAAACCCTAGCCCCAAGCCGCCGCCGCCTCCATAGCCGCCGCCGGCCCCAGGGCAAACCGCCGCCGCCGGCTTGCCCCCCTCCTTGGTGTGTCTAAACCCTAGAACACCGAGGGACTCTCTCATACTCCACCATACTCGCTCCGGCTTAATTCGAAGCCCTGCGAGATCTCCCCTCTACTTACGGTACCACGCCATTGTGCTGCCGGAATCGCGAGGAGAGTGCTACAACCTCCGCTGCCTGCTGGAACAAGGGAGAGGAAGGTCTTCGTCGAGTACCGAACGTGTGACCGACTACGGGAGCGCTGCCGGAACGTAGCGCCGGAAGGATCGTCTACGCGATCTTGAGATCGGAAAGAGTACGACTACATCACCCACGAGAATCCGCTCTCATTAAACACTTTGGAATCTTCGAGGGTGAGTTATTCTATTGACTCGTTGCTACAATCTAGTAGATAGATCTTGGCTTGTTTGTTTGTATGCGGTAGAAATTTTTTGTTTTCCATGCTACGAAACCCTACAATTACCTCGGACCATCACGGGCCTCCTCCTTGATGTCGCCTCCCGCCAGAGCTAGAGCCGGGCGGTGCCTCGCAATCTTCCCGCCAGTGATGCCGGCGCACCCCCGTTGGGTACCCTGGCTCCAAGACTACCGCCAAGCAGCGATCTGGGTGGGCCGACGCAGGACGGTTCAGCCCACCATGGACCAAAGCTCCCGCGTCGCCAGCGCCACCAACCACCGCGTGGCGAGCTTCCTCGTCTTCACCCGGGTGGGCCGAAGCTAGTTAATTCGGCCCACTGCGGGTTCGTCCTTCCCCCATGACCACGTTGGCCCAGCGGCACTTCACCCGGCCCACCGCAGGACCATGCAGGCTCTACAACGCCAGCATCGCCACCGCACCCCGCAAGGCTCACCCGGGTGGGCCGAATCAACTAGACCTCAGCCTACCACGGGTCTGCTTGACCAGATCGACGCCCCCAGCTACGGGCCGGCTTGAAGGGACCCTGGCTGGGCTCCCAGTGACCCGGCTGGGCCACTCTTGCTTTCTTTCACACCCAGGCCAAATGAGATGTAATCCGGCTGGGCCTCTAAACATAGTTCGGTTGGGCCTATCAGGACCAGGCCGAATCAGCCACGTCCCAGGCCGAATCTCCACCTCGCCCTAAGCACTTGGGCCGAGTTCTAATGACCTAGACACCACGTTATTCATCTCCAGGTGCCTCCATGGTCTCCACAAGAACACATCATCGGATCAAGACAAGACCAACAAGTATTGTGCCAGTCTTGGGAGCCCACCAGCTCAGACTGGCACATGACGTATGGAATATGCCCATGGCATCTAACAAGATGCTAGGGATATGCTCTTGGCATCAAATAAGATGCTAGGGAATATGCCTGGCATCTCCAAAGATGCCAAGGCATATGCTGAGCATCTCTAGAAGATGCCTAGAATATGCCATCTAGATGCCAAACGTGTAGAACAAGTCTTGTCCCCTGGGCTCCCCTTTATAAGGAGCACCAGGGGCATCGTTAGAAGAGGAGGCCCCGAAGGGCTCTTCCCCTCTCTGCTCAATAGGATCTCTTCTTCTTCTTCCTCCTCCACTCTCACAGAGAGATCTAGATAGAGGCATAGGAGGTACAGCTCAAGGAGCATGATTGTAGCCACAAGTATGGTAAGATTAGATGTAGAGAAAGAGGTGTTATCTCCACATGAGAGCCTCAATCCTAGATACATTGTATTTCTCTTTGTTCATACGAGTGTGGTCTTCACTGCATCATCCCTCCCTGGATTCCCCCACGTTCATCGGCCCCAACTTTAGCCTACCCATGGCATATGCCGTGATACCACCACGACAAGGAATGTGCTCCAAATATAGTCATACGTGCTCGTAATGAGAACTTGCACAACATCTTCTGTCCAGCCAGCCAGTGGCAGCGGGGCCTCTAGGGAACTACTGGCAATTAAGGTGCTCCTTTTAATAGAGCACCGGATCAAAGCATTAACACTCTGTGAACACATGTGATCCCAACACCACAGCCATCCCCTCCGGTTGTCCCAATCATTGTCACTTTGGGGCCTTGGGATCCGGACAATGATATGTGTACACAACTTGTAGATAAGATCACAAACAATACTATCATACTGATTCAATAATAAGTTCAGATATGAGATCATGGCACTCGGGCCCTAATAACAAGCATTAAGCACAACAAGTTGCAACAAAGTCAAATAAGACTAATAGAGATACTAGGCACTACGCCCCTAACAGATCTTATTCGATTACGTGACAGAACTCATCCAATCTCTACCATCCCCAAGCCTACAGCGGGGGATTACTTACTCATGGATGAGGGAAACATTGGTGGTTGATGGAGATGCGTTGGTGATGACGATGGCGATGATCCTCTCCAAATTCCCCATCCTGGTAGGGTGCCAGAACGGAGTTTCTGGATCCAAATCTTGGTTTCTGATGGCAGCAGCGGAGCGGAACTCTTTCTGGAAAACTATCGACCCCCTGAGTTTTTAGGTCAGGAGGCAACTTATAGGCGCGGAGGGAGGCCGAGGAGCTGCCTAGGGTGGCCAGACCTTCCCCAGGCGCGGGGTCAGGTGGGCCCGTGCCTGGGGTGGGTCTGGGCCCCCAGGCCTCCTCTCTGTCTCCCCTTCTGGCTCCGTGGTTCTTCTGGTGAGAAATAGTTTTTGGCATATTTTCCGGGATTTTTCTCGATAGTTCATTTTCTGCACAAAAACAAGACACCAAGGTAATTCTGCTGAAAACAACATTAGTCTGTGTTAGTTGTATCCAAATCACACAAGTTTAGAGAAGAAACAATGGCAAAGTGTTCGAGAAATTAGATACGTTTTGGACGTATCAACTCCCCCCAAACTTAGATTATTGCTTGTCCTCAAGCAATTCAGTTGAAAACTGAGTGCGATAAAAGAACTTTCATGAACATTTTGCTTCATATGATGTAAATATTCTCAGCACAGGAGTAGATGCTTAGACAATTCATAATAATGAGTATGCAACTAAGTCTACTCAATAGTTATTGCAAGCTATGACGAGAAACCAACTCAATAATAATAAGTAGCATGAAACATAAACATAAGCAACATTGAAATGCTCATAATAAGGTATGATAGAGTGGTATCTCTCTTGCCTTTGTTTGAAGAGCACAATATAAATGCCAAGGCACCTCTGAAGTTCACATGAAGACTAGAAGTAAAGATATCAGAGATACAAGTATCAAAGTCGTGACATAATTAACCAAGTTTTGGATCAAACACAAAAATGACAACTCTGCTCTCAAGAAGGTTCTCATAGAATAAGTGGTGACTCAACAAAATTGTGAAAACGGTTTTGTGAAGGTTTGAAAGGCTTCCCAATGCTAAAAGGAAGGTACTCATTATCTTTGAGCTCTCATTGCCCTATCATAGGCATCTTCATGTGGTTAAGGTGAAAGTGAGGTCCACTCTGAATCATATGTTTGACAGACCATAGACTGGAAATCCCAAGCCCCTTGAGTACGAGGGTCGCTCCGCATCTACTCAACTTTGGTCACCTGAAAGTTCTTGTCATTGTAAATACATGCATATCATCGAGAACCGCCAACAGGGTACCCCTTGCACATGGTACATGAGATTTCCCATAACCAAAATGACAAGGCAAGCAGACAATGAGCATCTCAGCAATCTTTTTTATTTACCATATGCATAGCTTTTTATTGAGGAAGCTTCATAGATGCTCATTATAGTGACGCTGCAAGTTTCCACCATGATTAAGCATGGCTTAGGCTAGCGGCCCAGGCGTTTCTCTAACACAATGTATAAACTCCATGAACTAACAACTTACCCTTTTATTTCACATCGTCAACATCCGTAAACAAAAGAGCAAGGAATCAACTGGATGAGATATCCAAAAAAGTGTTGAAAGCGTTCCCCGTGACAGCAAGGTTCTGCTGACTCCCAGTATATAATTAGCAAGCATATAACTTTCATGGACTAGTCATAATGGTTCAGGATTATTAAGCGCAAGGAATAAAGTGTTCCATCAAGTTCGTGAGAGCTTTACTAACTAACTTTCTCAAAACAGACAAACATTTTATTTTGGAAGAAAACACGGCATATGGAATATGCACTGAAATAGCAAATGATGCTAATAGGTAGGTATGGTGAACACAGCTGGCAATATTGGTTTTGGGGAGTTGAAAGCACAGGCAGAGCACATACTCAGTGCAAGTGAAGGCCAGGAATAGTGAGGGAGTGACAAACGAGAGCGCAATAACTGTCATAATCATGCTTGCAACAAAACATGACTAACTATGGCATGGAAGTGATACAAGAACTCTAAGGCAAAATAAATCATCGAGGCTTACTGACTATTGATTAGTCATGCATGCGTGAGCATGTGCCAAGTCGATTCACATGAACAGTCAGAGGAGGATACCACAATATCATACCAAAGTATGAATAAAACAATGCAAGCAAACATTCATATGACATGCTACAAACTATTAGCAAGCTGGAGCTAATCATAGACAAGCAAGAACTACTAAGCATCCATAATGACATACACTTTACACAGACAGGCTAAGCATCCTCATAATGATGAGTATATGTACAAAAAATGAAATAAATAGAGTTCGTTACCAGCCTCTTACCACGCCTCCAATTGTCTTAATCTTCATTATTGCCCTTCACTTGTGTGACTTGAATATTAACATGAAACTAAAATCCACTGTGGACGGCTGAACCCTGCAAAGAATTCACAAAACCAAATAAGAACAACAAATATTTTTGGTGTTTTCGATTTTTTTAAGAAATCAAACAAAGAAAAAGAAAACCAAAAACAAAAAACTAAGACGCTCCAAGAACAACACAACTGTGCATGAAACAATAAAAACGAAGTGTCTAGAAAGACCTGAGATTTTTATTGATGAAGAAGGGGATACCTTGGGCACCCCCAAACTTTGACGCTTGTACCTCTTGAATAATTCTTGGGGTGACACGGAGTGACTCCCCCCAAGCTTGAGTTTTTGTCCATTCTTCATCTCATTACATCATCCTCTCTCTACACCTAAAATTTTTCCTTCATACAAAACTTCACACAATCTTCATTAGCAACATTAGTTTATTCAAAAGATATTAGACCTCTGGCAAAGCTTTGGAACAGCAAGAATTTTCATTAAAAACACAAGATACTGTAACAACTCCTTCAAAAAGCTCAATTCACCTAAAGAGAACTCAAAAAGGAATCAATAAGAAGCAAATGCAAATAATGGCAGAAATCTGTCAAAACAGATCAGCAGGTAGAAACCGAATTTTTCGAACATCTTCTGTTGCTCAAATCAAAAGTGTTGAACTATCGTAAGTTAGCTAACATACTGGGGGATTTATTCGTAAATTTTGAGCTCAATCCGAGTTACAGAGACTCCTCACGAATTTTTTTGGTGGAGGACAGAAATCTGTTTCGGGACAGCAACTCCCCAAATCTTACTTACCTCTCATTAGAGGTCATTCTTGGCACAAAAAGCAAACAAAAAGGATAAGGAGAGGTCATTACTGAAGTAATAACTTCCAAGACTCAAGTAAACTCTTGGGTTATCTCCCAACAAGTACTTTTCTTTAATGCCTTTAAGTTAGGCACGACGAAGAGCAAGGATTGGAAAGGAGAAAAATAAAAGCAAGCAAGTATAACCACAGTGAAAACATTATTTTATTCATTAAAATCCTTTTTTTAATAAGGTTGATCAAGTCATATTACCAAAACAATCTTATATAAAACAAAACTTTGCATTCCACAAGGTGATTATGTTACCTCATACTTGATAGTAATTGTCCCAATCATAACAGTTTCAAAATTTTCTTGTGGAATGGGACAATATATTTCTCCAACCTTGATGCTCTTAATATTTTCAATGGAATCCAAGCAATAGCTCTTAACAACCTTCTTGGGGAAATAGACAGTGTTCTCTTTGTCATTAATATTGAATGTCACTTTTCCTTGATTGCAATTGATGACAGCACCTGCAGTATTAAGAAAAGGTCTCCCAAGAATAATAGACATATTATCATCTTCAGGCATTTCAAGCACAACAAAATCAGTTAAGACCATACAATTATGAGCAACTTGAACAGGAACATCCTCACATATACCAATGGGGACAGTAGTTGACTTATCAGCCATTTGCAAAGATATATCATTTGGTATCAACTTTTCTAACTAGAGTCTCTTATAGAGAGAAAAAATCATAACACTAACTCCAGCTCCCAAATCACATAAAGCAGTTCTAACATAATTATTATTAATGGAGCAAGGAATAGTTGGTATACCTGGATCACCAAGTTTCTTTGGAACCTTACCATTGAAGGAGTAATTAGCAAGTAGAGTAGAAATCTCCTCATTAGGAATCTTCCTTTTATTAGAGACAATATCATTCATATACTTTTAATAAGGAAGCAATTTAATAGCATCAGTCAAAGGAATTTGCAAAAATAAAGGTTTCATCCACTCACAAAACTTGTTGTATTGTTCTTCCTCCTTTGACTTGTGTTTCTTACCTGTAAAAGGCATAGGCTTCTGCACCCAAGGTTCTCTCTCTTTACCATGTTGCAATAAAATCTTCCTTTGTGTACCTAGTGTTCTTAGTGTGCTTCTTAGGTTCTTCCTCACCTTCCTCCTTATCAGGTGACTCATCAATATTGCCACTCTCAGTTTCAGCATCAGAGACAGATATACTATTAGGATCTACAACAGGTTCAAGTGGTTCCTCAACTTTCTTATGTTTCTTTTTCTTCCTCTTACGAGGAATACCACTATCCTCACCTTGTTGGGAATCCTACTCTATTCTTTTAGGGTGTCCTTCAGGATATAAAGGATGTTGAGTAGCTGCACCACTCCTAGTTCTAATTCCATAAGCATGTTTATTTCCTGAAGCATTAACTAGCATGTCCTTTTGCACCTTAGCAAGTTGATCAAGTTGGGTTTGAACCATTTGAAAGTGTTTACAAATCATTTTAATATCATTAGAAGTTCTTTCCACAATATCTTTCAACTCATGGATAGCTCTAGAGTTTTCCAATAAATGGTTCTGAACTTGTTTATTAAAAATACCTTGTTTAACAATAAATGTGTCAAGTTCCTCTAAGCATTGATCAGGAGGCTTACCATAAGGAATATCACCTTCATTAAATTGGAGAGAGTGTACCTCAATAGTAGATGAGTGGGGAATTGGCTTACATAATTCTTCTATAGGAGGTAGATTCTTCACATCTTCAGCTCTAATACCTTTCTCCTTTAGACACTTTTTAGCTTCCTTCATCACTTCATCATTTAATGCAATAACTTCCCTCTTCTTTGTTGTTGGTGTTGGAACTGGTTCAGGAACAACTGGTTCAGGAGTAATAGGCCCAGGTGTATTCAGCTCAGTTGAAGTCCAATCATCATAATTCTTGCTTACCTTGTTCATTAATTCTTTAGCATCTGTAGGAGTCCTTTTCCTGAAAACACAATCAGCAAAGCTACCTAGGTAGGTCCTAGAATCATCAGTTAGTCCATTATAATAAATATCAAGAAGCTCATTATGAGGTAATGGACATCCAGGATATGCATGAATCAAGGAACAAAATCTTTTCCATGACTCAGGCAATTTCTCTTCTTCTCCCTGTTTAAAATCAAAAAGTCTCTGCAAAGCAGCATGTATAGACCTGGGAGGAAAATATTTACGGAAGAAAGAAGCAATCAAGCAATCAGGGCTATCAATGGAACCAGGATGTAATCTATTAAACCAAGCCCTAGCTTCTCCTTTTAATGAAAAAAGGAAGGTTTGAGCAACAAAGTACTTGCACATTTTAAAATCATCAGAAAACAAAGCACTCATAGTAGAAAGCTCATTCATATGAGCCACAACACTCTCATTTTCAGTACCACAAAAAGGTTTTTTCTCAACAATATCTAAATAAGATAAATCAAGAGAGAAATCATAATCTTTATCTTTAATATCTATGGGAGAGGTGGCAAACTTAGGATCATAGGACTTCTTAGGCATAATAGTACATCTAGCAAGGAGACTCTTAATAGCACTAGCACCATGTGTGTTTCGGCACTCTTCAACAAATTCATCAGTGAGCTCTATGTAACCATTATTAATAGCATAACTCTCACTAGACTCAGGTGAGCTAGTAGGTGTAACAGTGTATTCACTAGGAGTTTCGGTATTTCCTAGACTAGCCATAGTAGCATCTAGAAAATGACCTAATGAACCACTCACATCCAGCACGGTAGAAGTAACATCATGAGTATCAAAAGCAGTTTCAGATTCAGCAGTAGTAGCAGTGTGTAGTATGAGCATGTGGTGGTGGTGTGACAAGCTTACTTATAACAGACGGTGAATCAAGAGTGGCAAAGGTGTTTAGGACTGTACCTCTTCTTGTAGTGGATGGTAAAATAGGAAACTTTCCATCACGAGACTTCCCCATGATGAAAGGAGTAGCAGTGAACAATAATAGATCCAAGTGAACTTACAAATAAAGCTATGCTCCCTGACAACGGCGCCAGAAAATAGTCTTGATGACCCACAAGTATAGGCGATCGCAACAGTCTTCGCGGGTAGTATTTTCCAATTTATTGATTTGACACAAGGGGAGCCAAAGAATACTTGCAAGCCTTAACAACTAAGTTGTCAGTTCAGCTGCACCTGGAAATAGTTCTTGCCCACAGAAGTTTATCAGTAGTAACAGTTTGGTAGTAGCAACAGCAAAGCAACAACAACAGTAACAGCAACAGTGAAACAGGAGCAATAGTAATAGTAACGGTAACAGTAGGATTCGAGTGCGGTAGGCATAGGGATGGATGACGGGTGTTGCATGGACGAGTGTAAACATGTAAATTCAAGATCTAGGGCATTGCAGATAAATAATAACAAGCATTCAAGTACTAAACAATCATAGGCATGTGCTCCAAATATAGTCATACGTGCTCGCAACGAGAACTTGCACAACATCTTCTGTCCAGCCAGCCCGTGGCAGCGGGGCCTCTAGGGAACTACTGGAAATTAAGGTGCTCCTTTTAATAGAGCATCGGAGCAAAGCATTAACACGCCGTGAACACATGTGATCCTCACACCACAGCCATCCCCTCCGGTTTTCCTAATTATTATCACTTTGGAACCTTTGGATCCGGACAATTATATGTGTACACAACTTGCAGATAAGATCACAAACAATACTATCATAATGATTCAATAATAAGTTCAGATCTGAGATCATGGCACTCGGGCACTAATGACAAGCATTACGCACAACAAGTTGCAAAAAAGTCAAATAGCACTAATAGAGATACTAGGCACTACGCCCCTAACAGATCTTATTCGATTACATGATAGAACTCATCCAATCCCTACCATCCCCAAGACTACAGCGGGGGATTACTCACTCATGGATGAGGGAAACATCGGTGGTTGATGGAGATGCATTGGTGATGACGATGTCGATGATCCTCTCCAAATTCTCCGTCCCGACAGGGTGCCAGAACGGAGTTTCTAGATTCGAACCTTGGTTTCTGATGGCGGCGGCGGAGCGAAACTCTTTCTGGAAAACTATCGAACCCCCCTGAGTTTTTAGGTCAGAAGGCAACTTATAGGCGCGGAGGGAGGCCGAGGAGCTGCCTGGGGTGGCCAGACCTCCCCCAGGCACGGGGTCAGGTGGGCCCACGCCTGGGGTGGGTCTTGGCCCCCCAGTCCTCCTCTCTGTCTCCCCTTCTGGCTCCGTGGATCTTCTGGTGAGAAATAGTTTTTGGAATATTTTCCGGGATTTTTCCTGATAGTTCATTTTCTGCACAAAAACAAGACACCAAGGTAATTCTGCTAAAAACGGCATTAGTCTGTGTTAGTTGTATCCAAATCGCACAAGTTTAGAGAAGAAACAATAGCAAAGTGTTCGAGAAATTAGATACGTTTTGGACATATTAGTGGTCGCCTTGTCGTTCTCCGTCGCCTTTCGCCAGAGATGAGGAAGCCACGGTGGCGGCCCCGGGGACGCGGCGGCTGTGCGGTGGTCAGCGGCCTGGGCTTTGCCTCGACGCGGCAGTTGCATGGAGGACGACTGGTCTGGGGGGCTCGGCGTGGTGGTCTCGTGGAGCTCGCCTTTTTCTGTTGGTGCCTTGGCGGCATTGGTGGGCTGCCACGTGTGGCGGGGGCTTGGTGGCCCTCGCTGGCTTTCCCATGGCGGAGGTGCGCCATGATGCATGGACGGCGGCGCGGCGGCGCCGCTTTCGGTGGTCGGGGCGTTTTGGTGCGCCCCTTGGCTGGTGGCGAGTTGGCGTGAGGTTGTTCGCTCTGCTATGCGTGTAGGCCGGAGCGGCGGCTCCAGACAAGGATGGTGTTGATGTTCTGTCCTGTCCGTGTGGGCGGCGGGGCAAGGGCGTGTGGGCGGGGGTGCCGTCTCTCCTTCCGCTGGTCATTCTCGCCGGGCGGCATGGGTCACCTTCGTGGCGGTCCTTTGGAGGTGGTGCAGGGGTCTCCGGACGAAAGTCCTGCCCAACTTTGGTTGGTGCCGACATCGGCGACGCCTGTGGGCGCCGCTCCCTCTTGGGGGCGTTGTCGTGGAGCCCGGGCACCCCTCCGTCCATTACTTCAGGGTGAAAACCGAAATCTGGCTTCGCCAGATTGGATGATGGCGGTGTCCTCTCGGATGTCGTGACCTTCCGGAAGGCGTCATTTTTCGGAGTAATGTGAGCCTTTGCCTGGGGTTGCTGGTGCTTCGGGGAGGGTCAACGTCTTCGGGCCCTGTCGGCCTGCGAGTGCCGCTGGCGAGTTCTCTACGGCCTGCCTCTCGCCATGTAGCCTGTGAGGCCTAGCCGTTCCTTCAGCTCTGACTTCCTCTCTGGGGACGTGGACCAGGCTTTCCGTTATGCTCGCCGTTGCCGTTGTGCTGACATCGTTCGGCGGTGCTCCAGACCTAGTCGAGCTAGGTAGTGTGGCCTCGTGTGGTTTCTGCCGGTTTTCCTTAAAACTATGCCGTTGGGGTCTTTTCTTGGTCCGGTTCCCCTTTTAACCGGACCCGTGTGTATATACGTTTGTTTCGGGTTTTGGCCGGTTTCCCTTCTAAATCGGCCAATTCTCTTTTTTTAATAGAAAAGGCAGTACTCATGCTGGTTGCTCAAAAAAAATGTCGTCCTAATTGCCACAACCATTTACTAAATCAGTATGTTACCGTCATCTTGCTAACACATATGTGGTACAGTTCGAGGTTAAATAAAACTACATTCATTTATTTCACCAAACTTGTTGAATTACTTTACACCTCAAAACCTTGTATTATTACCTAGACCTTCATTTCATAAGGAGGGTACTTACGTATAACCTAAGATCAGTAAATTACATTGCACGTACTCTGTCCGATCCAAATTAATTGACTCAGATGTATCTAACACTAAAACATATCTATACATTCAAATTTAGAAAATTCAAATCAATTAATTTGGATTAGAAGGAGTATGAAACAATCTACTTTTCATAAGGTAAATTCGCAAGTTCCTTACATGGATCTGCCGCACCTCAACAAAAAGAAAAGACACCATGCAAACTTTCTTTATGCAAAGAAAAGGTCCCTAATCTAAAACACCCTTCTACACTCATATAGCAAGATGAATGAAATATAGGCCTGAATCCGGCCACGGCCAAGTGTAGCAGAGACTTTAAAGTACAATATCGGTTTCGCTTTCACCTATGGAATAGGACAGATCTTGACCTAAATAACCTGATGTTGGTTTATGTTGTAGAAAAGTAGTCCAAAAATTAGAAAAGTCTATCCTTGAAAAAATAGAAGATTGTATAAATTTTTATAATTGATCTAACTTTTCTTTTGTAAGAAATTTGAAAAACCATACTCTATCGCTGAAAACTTAGACTAGCACTACGGAAAAGTAGTACTTTGTCAGCGAAGAAATGGCACGGCAAAACCATAGATACACACGACAAACTCTCTGTCGTGAGTGGGCACACGACACAACTCGCATGACAAAGAATACGACAACAAATAATCTTTGTCGTGTGCTTCCTCGCATCCACACGGAAAATGCTCTTCAGTGTGCTACAACACATAGGAGGTTTGGAACTGAGTGGTGCACATTTATTTTCATATTTTTCTTACGGAAGCGGAAATAAATATAGAAACTCCGGAAACAAAATAAAAGCAGATTTTATGATTGATATTACACGGAAACGAAAATAAAAGGCTGTGTGCATCAACCGATGCAAAGGCCGAGGTTTTACCCCTTTTCGAAAAAAAACACGGAAACGAAAATTCCGTTTCCGCGTCTGTTCCGCCGAAAAACGTTGTTCCGTTTTTGTTTCTGTTTCCGTCAAACCAATTTCATTTTCATTTTTATTTTGCAAAATTCCGTTTTCATTTCCGTATTTTCACTCAGTTTCCGTTTTTTCGCGGAATAGTCGGAAACTTTGGGCTCCACTTTCATCCCTACCACCCGTTTAGAGGGAGCAAAATTTGCTCATCTAGGATAGGGAGAATTTTAGTCCTCTAAGTTTTTTGGGATCGATTAGAGATGATCTAAAAGGAACTTTGAGGTTCCATTTTCAGCCAATCATCCCACTACGTTGTTCCATTTCGTCATACCTATACCACAGTCCACAAACGGTAAAGGAAACGCACACGCGCAAACAACACAACCCTGGCCACCATCGCCTCCTCTTCAGCATGCTCAAACACGTCCTCTCCTGGTCTTTCCCTGCCGCCGACGCCCGCATCATGGCCTCCTCCTATCCAGACCACCCCCCGCCACGCAGGCACCCTAAAAATTATTGAAGGCGAGGTGGCGGGTTACAAAGGGTCTTGACGGCAAAGCAGACCGACTCCGATAGGGTCTGTGTCGCCGCCGAGGGGCAGCAGCTCACCAAGGATCTTAGCTTCCTGGAGTTAGTCGCCAGCCTCGTGACGTCCCTGATGACGAGATCCATTATCCGTCTGGCCGTCCAATGCTAGGGTTTTCCCTCGTCCTACTAGCTCCAGAAAGGAAGGTCAAGGCCAACACGATCAAAAACCAACACAATTCAAAAGGAAAAGGTCTATTAAACTTTACCTTTTTAAAACCAAAGCAACGCGGTCAGATAGATCTCTAGCAGAAGTTTCAATATAACGTAGGTACTAATCAAAATTCTGTCTAGTATTTGAAAAATCTTTACTAAGTAAAATTATATCTAGTCTTTGAGAAGTATGATCCGCATTGTTAGATTAAGTAAAATGCATACTACCCGTCTCAATCTCTTTCAAGCACCAGTGATTTATTACTCCACTGAAAAGTTTTGTCCATTTAACCAAATCTTTTACCCATATTTAGCCGGTTAGACTCCAAATCAACAGGAGCAAAGCTTTTCGATGCAATTTTTTTTAGCGGATGAGCTTTTTAATGCATTTTTTTAGGAAAACTGCCGTGTAACTTTATTAATTGCCAACAATAGTTATATCATTCAGAAGTTTGCTAAGGATAAAACTAGACGGTTCATCGATCTAATTGCAAAACATTTTAGTAGAAAACCACCTCTCTAGCCACACCGCGAGCAACTTCGTTGGGTTGTACATGAACTCAACATTTTGATGCCAAATCAATGCAATCAGCAAAAATCGCTGAGGCCTTGTTCGGTTATTACGGGAATGGGCGGGATTGGCATGGATCAAGGTGGATTAGATTTCAAGGGCTGCGCCGTCGGGAGGCGGCTTAAATCAATCCACGCTCTTCACAAACCCACTGTTTGATCAGCCACCGGAACCAAAACCCCCTGCATCGGTGATGGCGTCTGCGAACGATGGGGGCGATTACGGGGGATCCGCTGAGGAACCTTCCCGCCCGAAGTCGGCTCGTGAACGCGCATTGGTGTTAGGAGGTATCTGCAGAGGTACTGATCGCTATGTGGTGGAAGAGGTTAGTTCCAGTAATTGGCATGCGGCGGCGGAGGAGGGCTTAGGCGCGGATGAGGAAGATCTGATTGGGGGAGAGGTGGATATGGAGGATGATGCGTTTGTGGAAGAGGACCCAGATGATGTCCCCGTACCACCGCAGAGGCCATGGAGACTGATGGCGAGATATTTAGGGCAGACTTCGCCGTCCGCGGAGACGCTGAAAAATCATTTCTCGGAGGTGTGGATGCTCCGTACGGGGGCAACTTTCGCGCCGATCAAGCCTAAGTGGTTCGTCATAACGCTGAATTCTGAGGGGGATTACAACTTTGTGGTGCAGGGTGGCCCATGGATCCACCTAGGTAATGCTCTGATGGTGCAACCTTTGGAGGGAGCTGCGAGACCGTCTGCGACAGACCTCACATCTCTGCCGATGTGGGTAAAGATTTTCGATGTCCCATGGGACAAGCAGACTGAAGAAAATGGGAGGAAGTGGGGCAGCAAACTAGGTAAGGTGGTAAAGGTGGACGTGGATAAATCAAAAGCAAGTTTTAGGGATTTTCTGAGAGTTCGCATTGAGATTCCAATTAATAAGAGGTTACAAACCAAAATTACTACTGGAGTTAAAGGGAGGCCAGAAACTCATTCTACGTACCTGCTGAGGTATGAACGAGTGCCGTACTTTTGCTTTTGGTGTGGTTTTATTGGGCACAATGAATCTGTCTGTGAAAAGAAAAGGATAGGTGTGCCATCGCTGTGTTATGATGCTACTTTGCGCTGCTCTCCTATGCGGAAATATGAGTACAGGCCGGCTGTTGCTCCACCGGTGGAGAACCCAACGGTAAAGAGGGGACTTAGTTTTTCCTCAAGTGCTGAAAATTCAGGAAATTTGGGGATACCTAAGGCACGTACTAAGAATAGGCCTGTGTTTCGCCAAGAGACAGTGATACCAGTGCCTGTGGATTCAAAAGACGGTTTTGATAACAACGAAGTCAGTGCAGATTCGCAGACAGAGGTGGACATAACAGGAATGCTGAGTGCTCTGAAAATGCAGTTCCCCAATGAGTCTCTTACGTGTCTACGAGCACGCCTGATGTCACAGAGAGAATTAATGATGGGTAGGGCAGCTGAGAAGCCGACCTTGAAAGATTTACAGGAGACAGATCATGATGCGATATTCGTGCAGCCGTTGGCAATGCTCAAGGGCCCTGTTGGACCTCGGAGTTCGGACATGATACCTCCGATGAGGGGGCTTAGCTCGTGGGTAGCTTCAGAGGACAGTGCTGATACAGAAATGACAGAGGTAAATTCGGTGCTAGGGAAGCGTCTGGCTAGCCATACCGTGAATCTAGGGGATGTTAATGCGAATGATCGTACTCTTGTTGTTCATGACATTGTGGAGGCTGGCTGTGCACAGAAGAGGGGGAGGGTGAATTTTAGTGCAGGTCAGGTATCGGAAGAGGTTCTCAGGGAAGGGGTGAATTACTTGGAGGCAACCAGCCTAGGGGCCGCTGGTCAACTGACGGGGTCGCAAGGAGCGCCCCGTCAGGAACAATGAATTGCTTATCCTTGAACTGTCGGGGAGCAGGGAATAAACCGACAGTTCGAGAAATTGTTGGTCTTGTTAGATCAACAAAGGCAAGTATAGTATTCCTTTGTGAAACTAGACAAAAAGAAGAGAAAATGAAGCGGTTGCGTGGCAGATTGGGTTTAAAAGGCTTTGCAGGGTTGGACTGTGAAGGAAGAAGTGGAGGTCTAGCCTTGTATTGGAGTGAACAAGTGTATGTTGATGTTCAGGAGATTACTGAGAGATATATAGACATGTTTGTTAGAATATCAGCTCATGACCCACTCTGGCGCCTTACCTGTGTTTATGGAGAACCACGTACTGAACACCGGCACCGAATGTGGAGTAAAATGCAGCAGTTGAAGACCCAATCTCAGCTGCCGTGGTGTGTCATCGGTGATTTTAATGAGGCAATGTGGGCTTTCGAGCATTTTTCTGCCACACCAAGGGGTGAGAACCAAATGCTAGCATTCAGAGAAACCCTGGAGGTCTGTGAGCTTGTTGATCTGGGGTTTAAAGGCCCTGCGTACACTTACGATAATGGCAGACATGGAAGGGCAAACGTGCAAGTGCGTCTAGATCGAGCTGTAGCGGACAATAATTGGCGGAATTTATTCCCTCATTCGCAAGTGCTGCACAAGGCAACACCATGTTCTGATCACTGCTTGGTCGTGTTGGAGTGTAAAAAAGAGGATCAGATTGGGCCAAGACCCACTAGAAAACATTATGAAATTATGTGGGAGAGAGACCCAAGTTTACCAGAACGTGTGGCTAATGCATGGAGTGAAGCTGGGCCGAAAACTTCTATGGGTGACATTCGGCATGAGCTAGGAGAAGTAATGAATAAGCTTCAGAGCTGGAGTAAGTCAAAGTTTGGCTCAGTGACACGTGAACTTGAATTGTCAAGATCAAAGCTGGAAGAACTCATGAGCATGAACGCGGACAGAAGGGAAATACGTGATGTACAAGATAGAATGAACGAGCTTTTGTATCGTGAGGAAATGATGTGGATGCAACGATCACGTCTAGACTGGCTGCGAGAGGGGGATAAAAATACCCGGTACTTCCATAGCAAAGCTGTGTGGCGAGCAAGGAAAAATAATATCACTCGGCTACAGGATGAATCTGGACAGTGGCATTCGGACCGTGCAACAATGGGCAATTTAGCAACAAATTACTTTAAAACCCTTTTTGAAGCTGAGCCAGATATTAATGCTGCTCCTGTCATCGCCTTAGTAGAAGAGAAAATTACTCCTGAGATGAACGAAAAGCTATGTGCTAGTTTTACTGATCAGGAAATCTCGGATGCTTTATTTTAAATTGGGCCTTTGAAGACACCGGGACCGGATGGATTCCCGGCACGATTTTTCCAGCGGAATTGGGACGTCCTGCGGAATGAGATCAGTGTGGCAGTGAAGGAGTTCTTCGCCTCTGGTATAATGCCCCCTGGAGTTAATGAGACGGCCATTGTCCTTATACCGAAGATTACTGAGCCAGAAACTCTATCGAATTATCGGCCGATTAGCTTATGCAATGTTATCTATAAAGTGGTGGCAAAATGTCTCATTAATAGACTAAGGCTGATTCTTGGAGATGTCATTTCAGAGGCGCAAAGCGCGTTTATACCGGGTAGGCTCATCACGGACAACGCTCTTCTCGCCTTTGAGTGTATGCACTATATCCAGCAAGAAAAGGACCCTGTGAAGAGTTATTGTGCTTATAAGCTTGATCTATCAAAGGCATATGATCGGGTTGACTGGGGATTCTTGGAGCAAATGATGTACAAGCTTGGCTTCTCTCATCAATGGGTGACATGGATTATGGCGTGCGTCACATCGGTGAGATATTCCGTTAAATTAAATGGAGCCTTACTTGAATCGTTTGCACCGTCGCGAGGGCTACGGCAAGGTGACCCCCTTTCACCGTTTCTTTTCCTTTTTGTTGCTGATGGCTTATCTGCATTGTTGAAGCAAGGAGTAGATCAAAATCGGGTGGAACCAGTACGCGTGTGTCGCCATGCTCCGGGCATATCTCACCTCCTCTTTGCCGATGATACTATCCTCTTTTTCAAGGCTAATGAGGAGCAAGCGCAGAATGTCCAATCAATCCTAGATGCATATGCAAGTGCAACCGGGCAACTTATCAATCGTGCAAAGTGCTCAATTCTGTTTGGTGATGGCTGTCCGCAGGAGACACAACAACGTGTTAAAGGTGTGCTACAGGTACAAGCTGATGCTTTCGAAGAGAAATACTTGGGCCTACCAACTCCTGATGGTCGAATGCACAAAGGACGGTTTACAAATCTGCAGGAAAAATTACTCAAACGCTTGCTGCTGTGGGGGGATGGTCTTCTTTCTCAAGGAGCAAGGGAAATCTTGATTAAGGCGGTAGCGCAAGCCATTCCAACATACATTATGGGTATTTTTAAGCTGCCAATGTCCGTCTGTGATGAGTTAACTCGCATGGTGAGGAATTACTGGTGGGGATCACGTGATGGACAGAGAAAGACACATTGGCTCTCATGGGACAAGATAATTGCGCCAAAATCTCAGGGAGGTTTAGGCTTCCCTGACTTCCGAATTTTTAACCAGGCATTGCTCGCTCGACAGGCGTGGAGATTGCTTGTCAACCCTGAAAGCCTATGTGCGCGAGTGTTACGTGCGAAGTATTATCCTAGTGGCCAGCTACAGGACACTGTTTTTTCAGCGAATGCATCGGCGTCATGGCAAGGTATTCAGCATGGCTTAGAGCTCCTGAAGAAGGGTCTAGTGTGGCGTATTGGCTCCGGAGAAAAAGTCAGAATTTGGAGAGATCCTTGGGTGCCCAGATCTCACAACTATAGACCAATCTCGCGGAAGAATAACTGTCGCCTACGTCGCGTGTCTCAGCTTCCGAATGAGGATGGATCTTGGAACGTTGGCCTGCTGCGGCGTTATTTTATGCGTGCTGATGTTGATGCAATCCTGAAAATCATAACATCACCAAGAGGGCAACCTGATGTGTTAGCCTGGGGACCGACGCGTACGGGCATTTTCATGGTCAAGTCTGCTTATTGGCTTGGACTAGAGGAGATGCGCCGGCCTACTCAAGGCGCTGCTAGCAGGGCACCGGATGGTCGTAGGACCATTTGGAAGCAACTTTGGGGGTGCCCTGCCCCCCAAAAGGTACGCATTTTCGGTTGAAAACTAGCTACAAATGCCCTAGCTACTTGGGAGAACAAAAAACGTCGAAAGATGGAAATATCTGACCAATGTACTATTTGTGGTATCGAACGCGAGACCACCTTCCATGCTCTTTGCAGGTGTACAATGGCAAGGATGCTATGGCAGGAGATGTCAGAGGAATGGAGCTTACCGGATGTGGAGGCGTTCGCGGAGGCAGGAGATGAATGGGTTCTCCAAATGATGGCAGAACGGTCGGAGCTGGAGCGCATGAGAATCCTAATGACACTGTGGCGAATATGGCACGTGCGGAACGAGATCATCCACAACAAGCCAGCTCCACCAGTTGATGTGTCAAGAAGATTCCTGTGCAGTTATCTAGAGTCGCTCACGACGATAAAATATAATCCGCAGACGGATGATGTGAAGGGCAAGCATGAGGCTATCATGAATTACAATGATCTCAAGCAATCCAAGCGGTGGCAGGAGAAGAGGCAAGATGCGCCTTCTGTATGGACTAAGCCAATGGCGGGAAGGATCAAACTTAATGTTGATGGCTCCCATAGTGAGAAGGACGGCAATGGAGGCGCAGGGATGATCTTGCGGGACGAGGAGGGTGCAGTAATTGTTTCTGCATGTAGATTTCTTCCTTCATGTTCATCCCCATTGGAGGCGGAGCTTGCGGCTTGCTGCGAGGGTATTGAGAAGGCGAGAGAATGGTCAGATCATCCATGCGACGTGGAGATGGACTGCCTTGAAGCAATTCATATGCTGAATTCTCTGGAGGTAGATAGGTCTAGCCACACGCATATAGTGCAAGAAATAAAAAGACAGCTCTTGCTAGAACCCAGGTTTCAGATGTGTTTTATAGATAGAAGCCAGAATAAGGCTAGTCATTTGCTAGCCAACGCGGGTCGTGCGACTGCGCGCACTGTAACCTGGATTGGGTCAGGACCTGTTGATGTGTCGACTGTTTGCCTCCAGGAAGCTTCTCTTCCTGTAGATTAATAAATTTTATGAGTTCACAAAAAAAAAATCCCCTCTAATCCTCTCCAATACACTTCAATCCACCTCACACATGGATTAACCGAACATGGCCTGAGGATTTGATGGTATCCAAATCAGAGTTACATCCCTCGGCTGTGTCTTATGCAAAAAAAAAAAGCTGGTCGCCCACCCTCGACAGTAGCACGCACACCGACACGTGGGGCGTATCGCAGATGCAGCGTGGGCATGCGCTATACGTTTGCATAGAAAACTGATATGGTTAAGTTTAACACGCAAGCGCCCGTGGCCTAATGGATAAGGCGTCTGACTTCTAATCAGGCGATTGTGGGTTCGAGTCCCACCGGGCGTGTTTTTTTGTTTTTTGCTTAATTTCATTTTCCTTGGTCTTTTTTTATTTCCCTTGTGCTGGCAGAGTGGCAGGCCATCCCCGCGACATTTTGATTCCGATCGATGGCGATGCATGTCCTGTCCGCTGGGGAATAGAGCACGACCACGTCACGGCCATGACATGACGAAGTTACCAGCCTAACATCAACCGGAGTAGAAATCACGGCATGCACTCCACTAGAGATAGGCAGTTTGGAAACTGTACTGCAGAGTACTTTCTTTTTTAGTCTATATAAGTACAAATAAAAATGAACTAGAATTCAAGGTTATGATTTGTAAAAGTTTAGTTTATTTTTTTATAATAAAGAGGTAAATGATACCCTAAAGTTACCCACTTCCATCCTTACACTCCAACCAAACAATTGTACCATAAGCTCTAGTGCAACTCATATACTTGAGACAGTGAGACATGCAGTTTTTTTTTTTTTTGAGAACTTACTGAGACGTGTAGTGAAGGAGCAACCAGCTTGTTCAGACCATATACTTCGTGAACTCAATTTTATTACTCCTTCCGATCTAAATTAATGGTCGAATTTAGATAAAGTTAAGTATATTGATATGAACCGAAGAGAGTACTGTACTCACATTCCTCGCAATTCCAGATTGCAAATGACTAAAAACCAAAGCTATTACTGTCGGTTAGTAGATTTTCTACATGACTCGGGTTACGTATCCGTGGCGGCGGGGCATCGACCGCCGCTAGCCTCACGGCATGCGCTCCAGCTAGACAGTTGTGCGGCGCAGATCGACACTCCACTGCTCAAGTGCTGACAAACTGACCAAACCGTTTACTAGCTAGGCCCGCGTATAGTATAAATAGGCCCGCGTACAGTATAACTGAAGGATACCCCGTAAACGTACTTGCCACCATATACCCGCAAAAAAAAGAGAACCATATACGTGCACTCTGCTCGTACGCTGCTGTGGCTGGCTACAAGCCGCATCCACCATGCATCCCACTTTAACCAAGATCTGGTTCCTCTTATGCTTAGCAGCAGCCGCCGCGTCTTCCTCGTCCACCCATGTTGCCGGCACCGGCGCCGCCCGTTGCGTGCCACACGAGCGGGAGGCGCTGCTGGAGTTCAAGGCAGGAATCACCAGCGACCCCACCCGCCAGCTCGCCTCGTGGCGGCAAGACGGCGATGGGGACTGCTACAGATGGAGAGGCGTCCGGTGCAGCACGCGCACCGGCCACGTCCGCGAGCTTCATCTCCGCAACGTGCACGCCAACAACAACACTTTCATCGACGACCAAGAGACAGCTCTGGTGGGCCAGATAAGTCCCTCCTTGCTCTCCCTACGGCACCTGGTGCACTTGGACCTCAGTGTGCAAGAGCTCCAGGGGCCCACCGGTCGTTTCCCGAAGTTCCTAGGGTCGTTCAAGAAGCTCAAATATCTTAACCTTTCATGCGTCCCGTTCTCCGGCAGGGTGCCGCCTCAGCTCGGCAACCTCTCGATGTTACAGTATCTTGACCTTTCACAAAGCAATGATGTCTTTCTGAATTTTAGCGGGGCACACCTGTTCTCCACAGATATCTCTTGGCTAGCTCACCTACCGAAGTTACGGTATCTCAACATGCAATGTGTGAACCTCACCTTGGCTGTTGACTGGGCGCATGCGGTGAACACTCTCCCTTCCTTGAGGGCCTTGTGCCTCTCCCAGTGCTCTCTTCAGAGCGCTAACCAATCACTTCCACACCATAACCTCACGAATCTTGAGGAGCTCGACCTCTCCGGCAACGATTTTGTCCAGCCAACTGCATCTTGCTGGTTTTGGAACATAACAAGCCTTAGGAGCCTCAACGTTGGTGATTCCTATTTGTACGGTCCACCTCCAAATTCTCTAGGAGGTCTGAAACACCTCTGAGTCCTTATCTTTTCAAGAAATAGCATGGGCACCAAGACACCAACAACCATGAGAAATCTATGCAATCTGGAAGTCCTAGACCTCCGAGACAATTTCCTGCATGGAGACATGATGGAGATGTTACCACGGTGTTCACCCAACAAGTTGACAGAACTACACTTGGAGGGCAATAATATCAGTGGCCTACCGAAACTGATAGGGGAATTCCTCAATATTGTAATCCTTGACCTGTCCAACAACCAGCTCACTGGACCTATTCCTGCTGAGATTGGTACGTTGAATAAGTTGGCTTACCTCGACCTTTCAAACAACCAATTTGCTCCCCGTCAAGAACAAAACAACCAGCTCATTGGACCTATACCTTCTGAGATGGGTAGGTTGGAAAATTTGGCTTACCTAGACCTGAGTGGAAATAACATTGGAGGTGTGGTCACACAAGATCATTTTTCTAATCTTAGAAGCTTGGAGAAAATATACCTATCTGATAATTCTTTGAAGGTTGTGGTGGATCCTGAGTGGCGACCACCATTTAGTCTGACAGCGGCATCTTTTGCTTCATGCCAGATGGGTCCTCTATTTCCTGCATGGTTGAAATGGCAGGTGGATCTCTCTTACCTTGATATCTCAAGCACGGGTATAGCTGACATGCTTCCAGATTGGTTTTGCACCACATTTGCAAATGTAAGTACAATCATAGTTTCAAATAACAGAATCAATGGTAGCTTACCAACAAACATGAAGGTGATGACGTCATTAAGAATACTTTATTTGGATTCAAACCAGTTAACTGGTCAGATACCACAGTTGCCAGTAGGAATGCATATATTGGATTTGTCTAGAAATTCTTTATCAGGAGGACTTCCATCAAATTTCGGGGCTCCATATATACAAGAGCTGAAACTCTACTCCAATATTCTCACCGGCCATATTCCAGAATCTATTTGTGAGCTGCAAGGCGGAGATATGATCTTAGATTTCAGCCACAACCATCTTGAGGGGGAATTTCCTCCATGTTTCCAGCCAAAGGATCCATGGATTCTAATTTTCAGTAACAACAAGTTCACTGGAAAGTTCCCGTCATTTCTGCAAAATAGCAAGGGTCCATATATCCTTGATCTATCATGGAACAATTTCTCTGGAAGATTGCCTTTGTGGGTCGGAGAACTGGTGAACCTAGAAATACTGCGACTGGGCCACAACATGTTTTCTCATAGTATTCCGACAACTATTACCAATCTTACAAGGCTAGTTCATTTGAATTTGGCAAGCAACAATATGTTTGGTGTCATACCCCAGAATATGTCAAATTTAAAGGGTATGAAGGCGGGGAATAGTCCCACTTCATTCACACCTAACACTCTTAATATGTCTGTGTTCACAAAGGGGCAAGAGCTCAATTACCAGGATACCATAATCTTTGACATGGTGATGATTGACTTGTCTTCAAATTTCTTAACTGGTGGAGTTCCAGAAGAACTAGTTACTCTTGATGGAATTTTAAGTCTTAATTTATCATGGAACAACTTGAGTGGGAAACTCCCAAACAAGATTGGTGTCATGCGGTCGGTGGAGTCACTTGACCTCTCAAGGAACAAGTTTTATGGAGAGATCCCACAAAGTTTATCAAATTTGTCATACTTAAGCTACCTGGACTTGTCTTACAACGATCTCACTGGAAGAATACCATCAGGGGGTCAACTTGATACCCTCTATGAAGAATACCCAGCGATGTACTACGGCAATAGTGCTCTTTGTGGATATCCTCTTCCCAATAATTGCTCGGACAACAATGCACCGGAGGAACATCATGCTCAAAAGACAAGTGGAGATGCAATGTTCTTCTACCTTGGACTTGCAATAGGATTTGGTGTCGGTCTTTGGGTGGTATTCTGCATCATCTTATTCAAGAAAGCATGGAGGATTGCTTATTTCCGCATCCTCGACCGGGTATATGATAAAGTGTATGTGTTTGTGGTTGTTAGTTGTGCGAGCCTGGTCCAAAAGACGGCGAAGAACTAAGCAAGGATACATATCGAGTCATGATACAAATTAAGCCACCAAATGTCCGTTGGGTCGTTTGGTGACATAGTATAGTTATACTTTATATTGAAATAAAGCAAAGAAATATGTATATGCCTTTAGTTTGTTGTAAGTATATTTTACTTTGCTCAATCCATGTGATGTATTGTATGCTGCCAGTTTGTACTCGTGTTAAAGCCATGGAATCAATTCTCGATCAGCTTGGCCATAGCAAGAAACTTTGTTGCAATAAAATGTGCAATGAGATACTATTCAGAGTGGTACCTTCGGAAAGTGTCTTTGGCACATGGGCAGGCGGTGCTTCCTTTATTTGCAGATTTTTAAAAAAATTCTAAACCTCATACTTCTATGTTTCCAAAAATTATGACATTATATATATAGATAGATATATAGGAGGAGTGTACGCAAAAAATTCCGTTAAAAAATATGTTGTATTTTAGGAAAAACAAAAAATACAAATTTCTCACAAAAAGATATACTCCCTCCATCCGGGTTTATTAGACTAAAACGCAGTCCAAGAAATATGTTTGACTATAAATTTGACCAACAAAATATGAATCATATGTCACAAAAATTATATCATTGGTCAAATTTGTAGTCAAACATATTTCTTGAACTGAGCCCAATAAACCCGGACGCAGGAAGTACTGTTTTTACTACTATTTATTGTTAGGAATTTGTCTTGTTATATCACCTAGAATATAAAGTTTTTCTAAATGGGATTTTTTTTGCATAGATTCCTCCTGTATATATCCATCTATAATTTTTTGAGACATACAAGTATGAGGTTCTAAGACAGATTTCATCATATTTTATCATTGTTCTGTAGCCCATAATACAAAGTATTTGTTGTTCGATTTTGCATGCTCGTGATATACAACATTGACGATGCCCAAAATTAATATATGCCTAACATTGACTATGCTCGTGAGGGGAGCCGCGTCCGTCGCCCTCTGGGAGAAGAGGTGTGGGTGGGTGTTGGGGTGTGTGTGTGTGTGGTGGTGGGTGGGTGTGTGGGGGGGGGGGGGGTGGGTGGATTGGGGAAAGGCTCTCATACCATCTTCCCGTCTCTTTAAAATTGTAATTATATTTTTTGAATTTTGAAAAATGTAATAAAGAGCGGTGAAGCTCGGGGAGGCAAAGCCACTTTCGGAAAGCACATATGGAGTGAATCTTTAGAACCAAGTCGAAAGCAATGGCAGCCATTCTTTAGCATTTCAAAAGATTAAAAAAAACACGAATCCAAAAGAATAAGACGACCGTTCATCACTTTTTACGGCAAAAAATAAAGTAGACTGACGGAAACGGATGAGCGCCGCCACGTCCTTTTCGGTTGCTTCACGCACGCTGCCACCGTGCGTGCGTGCGCTAGCTTCCCCAGCTACTCAACGCGGGTTGACAGCCAGCCACGGAATCTGACTAGCAAGTAGTAGTAGCAGGGGTCCCTCGCCGTCTTGCCGTCGTGGTGGTGGTGCGCCCGCCGCCGCCACCGCCACCGCCGCGGAGCTCGCGGTCCAGGTCCGCGCGCGCGCGGCTCTCCGGCTCGCCTGCCCGGTATCGTGGTAGGTGCGTGCGTACGGCGTCGCCCTCCTCTCCCTTTTGCTTATTTTCCTATTCGGCTAACGATCCAAGCCCCGGGCTGGGGCGAATTCCTCGCTCGTTTCGTTTCCCCCTCGACCCCGGCCCCTGCCTACTTCGCGGGTTCCCTTTCACCGGCAGCGGGGAATCGATCGATCTGGCGGAGTTGGGGCACGCTTACGCACCCATCGGTGGGTGGGAGGATAGGGAGGATTCCAATCCAAGCTAATTTAATTTCGGTTCAGTTCACCGTAGCGCCGCTTGACTGATATGTCGTCCTTGATGCTGTGCTCATCAGCTCATGGATAAGCTGTGACTGCCAAGTTACTCAGTGCTAGCTCCACTCCAACTCCGTTTGCTCATAGCTGGCTGGTCTGGGCTTGCTATCGATGCCGCTGGCATCTGAATTCTGAAACCCACTCTGTTCCTGTCAGACAACATGTCCCCAATGCACCAGTGTGAACCTTTTCCTTCCCGTTTACAAACTATAGAGTGTTTCTGAACTAAACAAAGGGATTTTGTCTGCATGCAAGTCGCTAACGCGTAGGTGAAATTTTGTGTGGTTTTCCCTGCAGATAGTTACCGAGAATGTGGGGTGAGAGGACTCATCATCACAAGCATGAGCAACACGCTCATTTCCCCTCCGGAAGCTCCAAGGAGCCGAAGTTCATAGCAGACAGTTACAGCTCGGTGGATGAGGTAGGTGACAGGCGCTCCTGATGTCCCTAATGTGACCCCTCTCTTTATCATTTCTAGACAAGTTTCTCTGCTACTTTTGATATAATAGAAATCTCTCCTTTGAAAAATCCAACCACTGTTTTTTCAACATAAGTTAATTCAGCAAAAGTCACATAGAGGCACTCAATCAGCCTTATTCTGTTCGCTTTGTTAAAACCTCAGTTAATTGCTTAAACTTTGTTTCCCTGTATTTCAGTATTCCATGCAGTCTTGATTAACGTTGAAAAATGTCAAACCCTGACAATGTATAAACGTCTTACGTATGTGTATTCTGCACACCCAAATATACATACCAGAAACTGCTACTTTGAGCCACATTTCTTATTTCTGTTCTGTTGCCTACAAGAAACATCGTTGAAATGCTTTCAGCTACCTTGTTTCCTACAGATGAATAAGTAGATCATATCATGCCAGCGTGTGTTTGTGTTCTCTACCACAGTATAATATTGTACTCATTTCGACATATGAAGGTCATTGGTGCATTGAGAGAAGCTGGGCTTGAATCATCAAATCTTATTCTTGGCATTGACTTCACCAAAAGCAATGAATGGTCAGGTAATGTTACTTCTGCATCACTGTCATGTCATATCTGCTGTTTCTTTTTTAGGCTTCCTACATTCTAGCGTTTACGTCAGATCCTTGTCGCTTAACTAAATAATTTTTCTGTTGAATTTTTGTAGGTAGGCATTCCTTTGGAAGAAAATCTCTGCATGCCATTAGTGGCACCCCAAATCCATATGAGCAAGCCATTTCCATAATTGGGCGAACGCTATCACCCTTTGATGATGATAACTTGATACCATGTTTTGGATTTGGTGATGGTAAGTACTCCTTTACTGTTTTCTTCCTTTTCGTTTCAAGGAAAAAATTGTGCACGTCTTTCATGACTTGATGAAATGTAATTCAACATGTAGCTTCTACACATGATCATTCCGTCTTCAGCTTTTACCAAGAAAACCGCCCTTGTCGTGGTTTTGAGGAGGTTCTTGAAAGATACAGACAAATTGTTCCACATTTGAACCTTTCAGGTAATGAAGGCTTTGTTCTCCTTTTTCCTTCAGTAGAGATTCTGAGATTGTAAAACATAAACATGAGTTCCGTTTGTCTCAGTAACTTACTTGATGATATCCAAAAAAGAAAATGACACACATTTTGGTGCTTGTTCCAGAAAGAACTTATTTGATGATGTCCCTCAAATTAGTGTACCATAGCACATAGAAGGTAGTCCTATTTTATGCTCAATAATTAGGTACACCTGGAATTTTTTTACATCACTTGCTGGTAAGATTTATATCGTTGCTATTGTTGCACAATGATTACATACACTATCTAATCTGAGAACTTGAGGTGGTAGATACATGACTAGGTCAAAGGTATTCTCAGTATAACTCATGTGTGTGTTTCAAGTTTTAACTGAATAGCAACGTATCTATGGTATTGTTTCTGTTTGGGCAGCTGAATGAATACTTCACCAGCAATGCTCAAGTCTTTTGTCTCCCTCGTAATTTGCTTGAACTGGTCACTGTAGGGCCAACTTCTTTTGCACCTCTTATTTACGCGGCGATGTCTGTTGTCGAAAGCAGTAACTGGCAATACCATGTCCTCGTCATCATAGCTGATGGACAGGTAATGTGTTTGTTGTAGCAGCAAATTTCTTCGATGGAACTTCAGCCATTCAGAGCTTGTCTCACTTGAGCAAAAGTTGTAGGTGACCACCACAAATTCAAGTGACAGAAGATTAAGTCCACAGGAGCAGGCAACTATACAAGCAATTGTCGATGCTAGGTAAATGCAGTTCATCTATTGCTGACTTGTTGTTCAAGAATAAATGTTTTGTTATTCAACTTGGTGCTGTTGTATTACTAAAGTGTATTTGGTCGCTAGCTTCTATCCTCTTTCAATTGTGATGGTGGGAGTGGGAGATGGACCATGGGATGCAATGCAACATTTTGATGACTGTATTCCTGACAGAGCTTTTGACAATTTCCAGGTGATTTAACAATACTATTATGTTGCTTCAGTTCCAAACTACTTGTTTAGCGCCACCAAAACAGTAATACCTTCAGCGCTAATGATTCTAGCTGTGTTTCTTGTGATTAATGACGTGAGAGAACTGATGATCCGAATAAGAAAGAAAACAAGAATATCAACTTCAGATTAATTTACTATGTGCCATTGCCTCCTGATTAGAAGAGTTTCAGATTTGTGGTGCATTCATTGTCTGTTCATCTACTTATAACCTTGCTCATAAACTTCTGCAGTTTGTGAACTTCACTGATATCATGTCGACAAGAAAGGATATGTCAAAGAAGGAGGCTGCATTTGCCCTTGCAGCTCTTATGGAAATACCCACTCAATATAAAGCAACTCAAGGCCTCCGGCCGTCAGAGTACTTGCTCTTCTTCATTCTCTGCAGTCGAGTATTAGTTATTCTTGGCACCCCTACCATATTCTTCGTTTGCTGATATCTTATTTATTGGCCTATCCAAACTAATCTTTTAGGAAGCACGCACAAAAGGCTAACCCTCCGAGGATTCTTCCTCCTCCAAACAAAGTTCTTGAACGGGATAATGCTGCAGCTGCACATGCTCCAACTACAACCTCCCGGTCTATTGACGTTGGCAAAAGCGCTTCGGATGAACAGGTAGGTAACTTCAGGCCAGTTGGTAGTCTGCAACATATTCTGTTATAGATATGGGCTCTTAAACTCTCTGCTTGTAAAACTTATAGGTATGCCCCATCTGCCTAACGAATCCAAAGGACATGGCTTTCCAATGTGGTCATCTTGTAAGTCTTCCTACGCGTGCATGGATACTGTGTGTCTACTGGGTTTAGCATCACAGTGCTAAGTGATCCAGTGTAACCAGGCAGCCTATAGCTGAACTAACTCATCTTATGACCAACCCTAAGTCTTCTATGAACACATTTATAAGCGGTGGTTCCCTTCTTGGATAATTAACTGACCAACTTTCATTTTCCTCTTATCCCAAGACATGCAAGGAATGTGGTCCGACACTATCTACATGCCCCTTGTGCCGCGCCCCGATCACCGTGCGTGTGAGGCTCTACTCGTAACATTGATACAGCCGGCCTTCTGCAAACAGAGCAAAACCTGGAAGGACAAGGAGATGTGAATAAGGATTTACTGCATATGTCTAGCACCAACTATATCTGCTGATGAGTAATTTCAGTCAGCTGTTGCCTGTACAGATTATGCTATCATCTTGTAAATGTAGTAGTAGTAGGGAAAATAAGCTTTTATGGTAAAATCAGGAAGGGATACTAACAGTTGTACTGAAATGTATTTTGTCTCGTCGTATCGCTGGCCCGGTACTTCCACCGTTTGTGACAAAGTTCACTAACACTGTGTTTGGATGTTGGAAAATAAGTTTGGAATTGAATTGGGCTGAAGATTCCAAATCCAAGATGGAAAGGAAATGACCTCTATTTCCAATTCTGACGTTTGGTTGCGCAATGAATTTTTTGTTGGAATCAAAGGGTAGTATCCAATTCCAAATCATGTTTGGATGTACATAACATGGAATTAAATTTTTTTTTAGATTTGACAATATAAACTTCTCTACACATCTATGCACAATAGTATATTCTTTACATGTGGAATTAAATAGCAATGACAATCACAACAGGATAATAAATTTATCTCTTACAATCACAACCACGAGATGGTACTAAATCTTCTAGGAATCTACAGCTCACATAGATCAAATTAGTATGTATTAGGTGTTCTTACAAGAAATAGCTGCAACAACAAATCGTGGGACAAGAAGATGAGAAAGGCAGCAACAAATCGTGGGACAGATTTCCGGCAGTAGGAGGACCAGGGAGCCACCTCCACCAACCTGATGGTGAGGGTCGACCTCCTGCCGGCCTTAGGGGAGCCATGGCTCAGCCGCCATAGGTTAGGGTTTGGGGGGGGCTCCCCCAGCCGTTCCAAGCGGGAGATGGAGGAAGGAAGAGGGACAGGAGGCCACGCGGGAGGAGAAGTCGGTGGGGAAGGGGACCATGAGGAAAGGGGGGAGGCGGGGAGCCTACCGGCGGCGATGCAGGGAAGAAGCGGAGGGGCGGGATGCTCTATCGGGAGCGGTGGGGGCAGGGGCGGGGGCGTTATCGCGAAGGAATGTTTCCGCGTCTTTCCGAGCCCGTGAGCTCGGAAACTGCAAGGACGGGGTGGACGCTCACGGGAGGCAGCTTGGAATTGTTCATTCTTTCCACGCGGAAATTCTCAGTCCTTTCCAAACGGTAGAATTAGGCAGGATGATTCCAGAATTCCAATTCCTAGCTTATTTTCCAACATCCAAACACAGCGTAAGCTCTTGCCATTGCTGCACGGTAGAGAAAATGGATGCAAGGCTGTCGAGTAACTAATATGTGATCTTTTGCTATACTAAAAAGAAATGTGAATTACAAAATTAGGGATGACAAAATATCTCATTTTATCACAAAAGTTGAAGAGAGTAGTTTTCCATCTAGACCAGCAGAGAAAATTGAAATACTCTGTGCTGATAAGGGCATTCCTGAAACCGAAAACTATTAAGTATGTATAACGCAAAACTCCCAGGTTGCGAGGTCCTTTTTGTAACTTTTCCCTTTTCAATCTCCACCCCGAGCGAGAGCCACAGCCGCGAGAAGAGCAGAGATAGCTCAGCCTCCACCCCTTCCCATCGCCGGCGATGTTGCTCCGCCTCCGCCCGCCGGCCACCGCGGCCGCCGCAGCGAGCCTCTCGTCCTTCTTCCCCTCCGCCCCCTTCAGCCGCGCCCTCCCCTCCCCGTCCTGGCGCCCGCGCCCCCGCCGCCGTCTCTCCTCCGCCGCCTCCTCCTCCCCCAAAGGTAACGCCTCCCCTGCGCCTCGTTCGTACCTTGCTACTCTCCGTTGATTCGAGGAGCTGTAGACATGCCTCTTAACATTTTTAATCGTCCGAAATCGAACAAGGATGGCAAAAAATTGATGGGTTTAAGCTGTGGCGCTAGATTCGGGAGGGAGACTGGACGCGCTGCGGGAGCGGTACGACGTCATTGTGGTCGGAGGGGGCCACGCCGGCTGCGAGGCCGCGCTCGCCTCGGCTCGCCTGGGCGCCCGCACACTCCTCCTCACCCTCAACATTGACCGGATTGCATGGCAGGTCTGCGCTGAGCCGAGCTCTGTTACAGTTTTCAGTTCTAGGTTTCTTCTTCAGTTGTGTGGGGGCGTATCATTTGCGTAGGGTAAATGTATGGTTTATGTTCCTTCTGACATTATTAGTTGTAGAATATGCAACCGGAGCGATGTGCTAAATGGATGCGATCGATCGGTCGATGCGCCGTAGGAAATGTCTGTAACCAAGTTATGTTGTCCCAGAATCGAGCCCATTAAATCATGTACTGTAAGAGTTGAACAATGTGCAATACTGTGATATATGCTAGTGTATCTACAATACTCGGGTTCGTTACATTTTTATGTAGTGCTGTATCTAATGAAGAGTTAACATAACTGCTGAATCTAAAGCTGTCTTGGAATAAAAAAAGTTGTTTGAACCTATGGAAGAAAGAAATTTCTGTGTGGTATTTCTGGAATTCTGTAAGGAGCAAGGAAGTATCCTTAGTCAAGAAGCTACCGGTCAGTTTTTGCGATACTGCAGAAGCCAAAAGGGCGGTCCACTGACTTATCTGTTTTCTGTTGTTTTATACAGCCATGTAACCCCGCAGTGGGTGGACCTGCAAAGTCTCAACTTGTACATGAGGTAGATGCCCTTGGTGGTGATATTGGAAAAATTGCAGATAGGTAAAAGTTAAATCTGTTTTTATTTATAGAGATGAATTCTCTCTTGTGTCTTCGGTGCTTGTGGCTGGGGTATTGGGCTGAGAGAAGCTCGCAATGCTACCAAATCAACAAATATCTTTTGGTATACTCATTGCCTCTTTCTTCTGATAGGTGCTACTTGCAAAAGCGTGTGCTGAACAGCTCAAAAGGCCCTGCTGTCCGTGCACTGCGTGCTCAGACTGATAAGAGGGAGTATGCAGTAGAGATGAGGAAAGTTGTAGAAAGGTCAGTATATATAAAAATCCTTCTGTATCATAACTCCATAACTTGCAGAGAATTAGCCAAAAATGTTTGTTTGGTTGACAACTTAAGTGGTTTGTTCTATGTAAAATGTTCATTTTGGTGACGTCTCATCTAAATCGCATGCTTCATATAGGTGGTTCTGACATAATCGTGTTTTTCTTATTATTTTCTAAGCTGCACAAACATAGCGACCTCACTAATTCTGCATGCGATAGTGTTACTCCTGACCAAAGGCTATTGACTACATGAATCTATTTTCCTGCATACAAGTTCTCAGATTCATAAAGGTGAATCTCATGTGCAGATTTTTCTGCCTATTAAATGAAAATATTGATGTGATGTGTATTAATCTCTAAATTTGATTCTATTGCCGACATATATCTTAGTCTGATATCTTTCATGCTACTTACTTATTGCTCCACATGCTATTTCAGCACACAAAATCTTTTCATTAGAGAGGCAATGGCTACAGAAGTTATGATAGGCAAGAATGATAGTGTTGAGGGTGTTCGAACTTTCTTCGGCATGGACTTTTATGCTCCATCTGTTGTACTTACCACCGGAACATTTATGAGTGGTAAGATTTGGGTTGGTAGGACATCAATGCCTGCAGGACGAGCTGGAGAATCAGCTTCTCATGGACTTACTGAAAACTTGCAGCATCTGGGTTTTGAAACTGACCGTTTAAAAACTGGCACGCCACCACGGATTGATCGCAGGACAGTTGACTTTTCTACATTGGAAGCCCAACATGGTGATGAAGAGGTGCGTAGAACATGTGAAACGATTTTTTTCTTGTGATTATGTGTTCTTGGTTATCTGCATTTGGGGGATCATTTGCCACTTGGCATCTATAATATAAGCATGTTAAATTAAATAGTGCACCTTTGTACTCTATCTCATATAGTAAGCTTCTGTGGTTTAGTTATTTTTGGTTTCTCTCTCGGTTAGCCTATATGTGTTGAATGAGCTGTGATTTAAGCTGATGGCACCTCTTGAAACAGGTAGGCTGGTTTAGTTTTGATCCTGAATTTCACGTTGAGAGGGAACAAATGTGCTGCTACTTAACACGGACTACAAAAGACACACACCAAATTGTTACAGACAACTTGGATGAAACACCAACATATGGTGGCTGGGTCGAAGCAAAGGGACCAAGGTACTGCCCAGCAATTGAAGACAAGGTATTGTATCATGGACATTGCAAAGATCTTGGAAACAAAAAAATAGTTAAGCTATATATACTGATTTATTTGCTGATCGCATCCTAAATATAAGCAGATATTTCTTTGTTGCAGATTGTAAGGTTCAAAGATAAAGAATCTCATCAAGTCTTTCTTGAACCAGAGGGTAGAGATGTCCCTGAGCTATATCTACAGGTCTCTCTCCACTCCTCTTTCTAGTCTGCACCTTTTTCCTTTTTCACCAAATTGTTTTTAGTCTGAGACTTTGTTATCACTTGTTCTTATCTATACAATTTTGTGTAAAAAACGGTGTTTTCTGCAATATTTCTTTACTGAAAACCTACAACTTAGACTGTTTATACATCTTATACAGGGATTTTCCACTGGTCTTCCTGAGCGATTGCAATTACCACTTGTGAGAACACTACCAGGACTGGAAAACTGTGTGATGCTAAGGCCAGCTTATGCTGTTGAATATGATTACTTGCCTGCTTATCAGTGCTCAAGATCACTTATGACAAAAAAGTTTGAGGGCTTATTCTTCTCTGGTCAGATTAATGGAACAACAGGATATGAAGAAGCTGCAGCTCAGGTTTGTCCATTGTTTCTGATATCTCAATCATAGGGATTATGGTTAATTTCACCTGATTTTCTGGATCCTAATCTTGCTCACTTTTGTTACAGGGTATAGTTTCAGGAATCAATGCAGCTAGACATTCTGATGGAAAGTCACTAATAGTTCTTGAGAGGGAAAGCAGCTACATTGGGACTCTGATCGATGATCTTGTTACAAAGGATCTTAGGGAGCCTTATCGCATGTTAACAAGGTATGAGTTATCAGTACAACAGCTCTTGGTATTGATGCTTAAAGGACTCGATTGAAAAAAAGATAGTTGAAGGCTCCTATATAAGACAAAGGAATGTGATGTATTATTTGTATTTAACTGTAAATACTAGAATCTGTGTAATAATTCTAAAAGGAAACATGGCAAATTTTGAGGATTTGCCACTCCATTTGTTGGAATTTATGGATTTGTGAATTGACGTCTCATCGACACGTGGGTCCAGGGATCACATGTCGATGATATGTGGAATGGCAAATCTTTAGTGCTAACGAATGGAGTGGCCTTAGCCCCCTATCACCATAGAGTAACAAACCATGACTCTCACCAAAGACTGTCAGATAGGGCTAGGGCTAGTTAAATGGCGAGCAGGACAATAGGCAAATGTTTCGGAAGTATGTTTAGTGAAGGATATTACCAACTTCCATGAAACTTGACAGGAGCACTGCTCATTTATTAGGAAGAAAAGGTGGAGCGATAATTGCAAAATCACTTGTTCTCTAAGGAACAAGTCAGAAGAACCTTTACTGGCATAATGCTGTGATGTTGTCTGTAATCATCCATTAGAAGGAATCAAAGAGCTTACCATTTTATCGATTTAGTGTGACTCTTTGAATCACAGTTTGACTGACCTTTTCTGCTGTTGGCACTTGTGGACATTCAGTCGTTCAGAGCATCGTCTACTATTTCGATCCGATAATGCTGATAGTCGGTTGACCCCTTTGGGGAGAGATATTGGTTTAATAGATGATAGACGCTGGGAGCTTTATCAGTCAAAGCAAGCCCGCATTAAAGAAGAAAAGGAACGGTTGAAGCATACACGAGTATCAGGTAAGTTTTATACTTGATGCTGAATTACCGTATGGATTTATGCAAAGTTTCAAAATGGTATTTTTTTAACATGTGCTCACTTTGTTTAATTACAAGCATGGTTTATGGTTCTCTAATTAAGTATTCCATTTGCAGGAGATGAATTCGCTGCTGAAGTTACTGCAGTATCCAACCAACCTATAAAGCAGTCATCGACACTTGAAGCCATACTGAAAAAGCCACATGTGCAATATAAACTTCTGGATAAGCATGGATATGGAAATGAGCATTTATCTCGAATAGAGAAAGACTGCGTGGAGATTGATATCAAGTATGAAGGTTTCATAGCACGGCAGCAAAGTCAATTACAACAGGTAATTTGCTTTACCATCATGTCCTTTTATTCTGAATTAAATGTGTAAGGGAAGTTCTTGAAGTTTAAGAAAAAATGGATAATACATGTTTAAGAAGTTTGGCAGGCAGTGATGCATAGTGCAAGTATCTGCCGTTCTATTTAATTTTTTTTTTTTTTTGCTTTGTTGAGGAACTTTGTATTTAGCTTTTTGGTAGTAGTGCTAGATTTTCCATCTTTCTCTATTCAATTTTTTGTCTTGCCCTGCTTAAGGAAAAAAAACACCTCCATTGACATCAGTTATTTAATCTGGCTTGTTTTGCTACTTGAAAAACCTGCTGGCCCCTAATTATGTTTTTCCTCTTCAGATTATAAACCAGGAACACAGGAAACTTCCTGAAGACTTGGATTACCACTCAATGTCAAATCTATCACTTGAAGCCCGTGAAAAACTTTCCAAGGTATGCGAAGCATCTGCTTCTACAGTATATTTGTTTTTTTTGGGCTAGCACTGAGAATATGTTCAAGGGCAAGACACATCTTGTGTGTATTTCGGCCTTTGTATCAACGATTTAGAAATAATCCTTACATGTCTCCATTTTTTTCCCAACAATCCTCGAGGTTTCAGCTGCTAAAAGTTTGAACTGCTTGACCGCATCCTGTCTGAACTCTACTGTCATGTACATACTGACCCAAGTGCCTAAAGCTTGACAACTGCAGCACTGTACCATTATAAACAGTACCAGTTTCATAAAACTCATACCCTGACAATTCATCTGCAGATAAGGCCACAGACCTTAGGCCAGGCGGGCAGGATCGGGGGCGTGAGCCCAGCCGACATGACGGTCCTTCTCATCTCGATGGAGAGCACCCGCCGCATGGCTGAGTACAGGCGAAAGCAAGACATGCTGAGGTCCTCCGCCGCCGCCAAGGCAGACGGTCCTTCAGAGGAGGTGGTCCATGCCAGTGCCAAGGCAGACGATTCTTCAGACGAGGTGGTCCATGCCAGTGCCACCACTGCGTAACCGCACGCACACCTGTGATTACTACAGGCAACCGAACAGGGCCCCTCGAGAAGTTGAGATCTGCAGGGCAGCATGCCCCTCGAATGGAATATCCGGAACACATATGCGGCGTAGCTGGAGTGCAATTCAGAATTGTTCAGGAGATGCTAAGATGCATGTGCTATACCTGAACACCTGCCTTTTTCGACGACCTGACGAGAAAGGGTGGTGGTCCTCGGAGAGTTTCAGTTTCAGGCATGTGGATGATGAAGCTTAATTGTTAGTGTTGGGTCAGATGGAGCCGTAGGATTATAGAGGATCTAATGTACTCCTACTTAGAGATTAGCAGGCATGCATGTAAAGAGCGATAATGATCAACTGACGCTGGAGAGCAAACGCTGTTTGTGTGTACATATACATAGAATCTTTTCAAATTATGGAATGCAACTAAGCCATAAATGTTTTTATGTGCACATACATGGAATCTTTTCAAATTCTGGAATACAATGAAGCCATAATTGTTTGTGTGTACACATACATGGAATCTTTTCAAATTCTGGAATGCAACGAAGCCATAAATGTTTTTACATGCATATACAACAGAATCGTTTTTAAATTCTGGAATGCAATGATGCCGTTTCAAATTCTGGAATGAAATGATGCCACAAATGTTTGTATATGTGGAATCTTTTCAAATTTTGGAATGCAATGAATGAAGCCATTAATGTTTGTACGTACATATGCGTAGAATCTTTCTCAAATTCTGGAATGCAGCGCAGCCATGTAGGTACCTCTGTTCCATAATGTAAACATTTTGGCAACCTAAATTAGTTTGCTATAAAACGTTCTACATTATGGAACAGATTTAGTACCTCCGTTCCATCATGGAAGCTATCATTGGACAATCAAAAACATAATGAAAGGTAGCACAATCTTAGCTACAATATCAACTGTTAACTCTTAACTATCGGTAACATGCACAAACACAATGCTAAAATGAACATCGATTAGTAAGTGAAGTGTTTTGTACAGAATAAATGGGTACCACTGAAACTTCTGTAGCTCCCACTACTGAGCAAGTCAGGCAACAGCAAAAAATCTCTGTAAAACGCCTAACATTTCTATCCACCACCATAAGCGTTTAAGAACTACCCCAGCACTAAACCGCCAGATTGAACCAATGATCTGTACACAAAATTTCCAGCACTACCTCCTCTCCTCTACCACCTCGATCACAAAACTGTCCTATGCAAAAAAAAATGCTATTAACCAACATGTGTGGCTGTCGACCCAAGATGTGTGCTGTTGGTTCTGATGCGCCCGTAGACTTGCAGGTTCCCCTGGAAGAAGCTGACCAGCTGCTCCAGCAGAGGGACGAAACCGACAGGCAAAGTAGCCGCAGCTGCGAGATGGACATGTTTCACGACCTCGTGGTGCCTGGCCCTCTCGTCCTCCTGCCTTTTCCTCATCTTCCGCAGATAGATCAGGTCGTCGCCATGGCCGGGGGGAGCTTGCTCCAAGAACGCGATCATGTCGGTACCAGTATCCACCCCGAGTTCCCTCTGCAGAACCTCGCGCCTCCTGCTGTAATCTTTGGAGGCGAGGTTGGCTCTCTTCCTCTGCCGGTGCTCGTGTACCTGGCTCCTCCTGAGCTCATGGATGAGATTGGAGAAATATTCGATCGACTTCAGCGTGTCGTTCTTGGGAACCAGCTCTATTGCTCGGAACCAGTCATTTGTTATGATGAATATTGGTCGGGCGCCCAGCTTGCCAGGGGAGAAAGGCGGGGCGCCGTCTGGTGCGTCTAGCTCCTCCTGTACCTCGGGGAACCATTTCCTCAGCCATCCATTCAGCGCTTCCACGTAGGACCTTTGCGTGCTGATCCACTTGTTGAAGCAGCGATACCATTTTGTGAGCTCCCTCTCCAGCTCCAGCGTAGCCTTTGCAGCAGCACTAGACTGGCTTATGGTCCTCGCCTTGAGCAGGTGGATTCTGCTGTCTCGTATGGCTGATAGCTGCTTCTTGTGGCATTCCAGAACTGCTTTCCACATTCTTCGCAATCTGTACTTGCAAAAAAATCAACAGTATTTAACAGATTAGATTAGATGTTCTGACAAACATCGAGAGGCAGAACAAGTGAAACTAGTGAACTTCATACATACCCTTTGATGAGATCAACAAGCTGAGGGTACAGTTCTTCATCTCGAATCTTCTCTATCTTTGATGAGAAAGCATTGGCTGTCCTGATGTTAATGCTAATCCTTGACTTCAAGTCCCGCACCGACAATCTGGTCGAATCAATTTCGCTTTGCTCTGCTCCTTGGTTGTCCAATGACTCCAACCGCTTGAAATTCTTTTCATACAGAATCCTCAGCTTCTCTTCAGCCTAGAACAATCACCTAACCTTTTCAACACATATTTTGGCAGTAAATAACAGATAATATGAATTGACACTTGCAGTTTGTTGATGTGACCCAAGTGCGTACCTTAACCTCCTGATATAGCTTCTGTTCCCAGGCACACAGCTTCTCCAGAGTCGACGACAGATTCAGGTCAGGATCCCTTCTACCATTGGGCGATGAAGCCGACATGCTGGCTCTGCTGCTCGGTAATCTTGATTTCCTTTGTCGCTTTGGGAGGCAGTAAGAGGATGACACGGTAAGGGAAGAAGAGAAATCTGCAAAAAGTAGCTTATGTCACATCGTAATGCACTCACACAAGAAAGGTGTACTCCAAAGAAAAACACTGCATTACCCACATCTAAGAACTCCGGGTGTTGTCCGATGAGGCACCTTGCCCACCTCAAGCAGCTTGGAGACTTCATCGCCACAGCCCACTGCCTGCTCGAACGTCGCTTTGATCTCCTCCATCGCCTCCATGACATCCTTGTCGCCATTGTGCAATGGCGAGAAGGACCCGCTGCTCACAGTCAAAGACTTGCTGTTGCTCCCCCCTTCCCCATTTGCGTTGATGATCGACTCATCATCATCATCATCATCATCAAATGCCACACCCTTCTTCTTCCCGGTGGAGCTGCCACCGTCAATGTCACCACTGCCCATGCCCTTCAAGCTCGCTGTATCGCTCCTGGCCCCTTTCTTGCTCTTCGAGCTGGCATTGCTCGGCATTGACACCGGCTTCTCCGCCTCGCCATTGTGACCGGTCAATCTCTTGCTCTGCAGCTTCACCTCAGAAGGCTCGCCGCCCTTGGGACCGGATGATCCTTGGCTCTGCACCTTAGCCTCAGAAGGCTGGCCGCCCTTGGGACCGGATGATCCCTGGCTCTCCACCTTGGCCTCAGAAGACTCGCCCTTGGAAGCAGCATTGGTGGTAGGAACCGGTCTCTTCCCCTTGACGTTCTGATCCCCAACAGCCGAGGTGGAAGACTTTGAGGCCGCAGCAGCCTTGGGCTCCAGCTCAGCCTCGTCCTCGAGCTCGGGGATCCCCTCCATCCGCCTGAGCTCGGCGTAATTGGGGCTGTTGGTGGGCAAATTCCGGGTGATTCCGCCGGTCGCGTATTCCTCGAGAAAGTGGTCGTAGGGGAGGAAGGGGTCCAAGAAGTCCCACCCCGAGGCCTCGGGCTCCGGGGGCGGCGGCGTGGGCGGCGGTGGCCTCCTCTCGTCCGCGAGCACCTCGCCGCGGGGCCCGTAGGGGTACCCCTGCGCGTAGCCGTAGCCGGTCTGGGCCTCGGCGTACCCGGCGTAGGGGTCCTCGTACACGACGTTGGGCACGGTGGCGGTGTTCCTCATGTAGTGTCGTTGCTGCTGATGCCACGGGGGCTGGGGCTGGGGCTGGTGCGGCGGCGCGCTCCAGTGGCGGAAGCGCCTGGAGTGGTCGAGCGCGTGGAGGTCCTCGTCGTCGTCTTCGGTGTCTTCATCGTCGTCGTGGTCGGAGAGGGAGTGGGAGAGCGGCGAGACTGTGGAGGAAGAGCCGGACGGGGACGGCGGGAGGCTCGACGAGGCGGTCCTGGCGACCGGCTTGGCGGGTGAGGGCGGGAGGGTGAGCACGGGCGAGTCCGGGTCGGCGGCGGAGGAGGAAGGGAGGAGCGCGGCGGCCGCGAAGCGCCGGAGCGCGCCCCCGACGGCGCCGAGCGAGCGGAAGTAGGCGGCGTGCGCGGCCGAGAACGCGAACCGCCGGTTGGCCGCGGCCCGGATCAGCGCCGCGCGCTCCCGGCACACCGCCGCGGGGTCCCGCGCCGCTTTATCCCTCCGCGAGGTGGTGGCGGCGAGGCCCGTCGCCCGGCGCGCGGCGGCGGCGAGGGCGTCGTGGGAGACTGTGCAGCCCATGGCAGCTCGCTCGCCGGGCGGGGAAGGGAGTACGATGAGAGAGAGAAAAAAACCTAGCTAGACGGGTAGCGGCGGGCGCGTGCCGTGGTAGGCTCTGGCGGCTCGTCGGCGTCCATTGGTTGCTGGGTTATAACAATGGCGGGGGCCGGCGCGTGGCTGGTTCGTACCGTCTCCGAGGAGAGTTCGGATCGAGCTGCGGCGGCGGATGGAAACTTGGAAAGAGGCGGCGGGATTGGGAGGGAGGGAGGAGAGGACGGCGTGGTGCGGCCGCGTGAGAGGAGGGAAGGGAAGACGAGGATGGAAGGGAGGAGTGGTTTCCGTGTGTACTTTTTTTCCGTTCGGGGTTTTCCTTTGTGGCCCCTTGTGTTTCCTTATTATTTTTGTGGTTGACCAGCGGGGCCGGACGCGGGATTGCTTCTTCTTTCCTTTTACGTGTTTACCCAAGAAGAATAATCGGGTTCAAACATGTTCCTTTTTGTCTCGTGTTCCCAAACGAACGAGGATGTGCACACAACTAGTATTCCCTCTGTTTCTTAACATTTTTTACCCCCGATTTTATATATTGCACACAACATGAGTATATACCTTCGATCACACGTTTAAAATCCGAGAATGCTCCCTATATTTTGTACAACCAAAATATCACGTTTAGAAGTTGCAAAACTATCTAAAAGTAACTATGGAGGTAGCCATTCATGCATCCAACACGGATGATATTAAATCGTGTTGTGAATCCTTTTTTTTGGGTATTATGAGCTACACAAAAATGACAAAATCTGATAAAGTTTGGAGAGTAGAATATATGTGCATTTTTCTTCCACACTTCTGTTATTTTTGCATAGCCTATATAAACCATTTGAGATTGTAACTTTGCTAACTTTGCACATTCGTGGAATATGTCATCCAATTTTTTTTCAGAATTTGAGCTCGTAATATGATTTTGTTTTGTTATTAAAAAAATAAAGAGACCACCAGAGCCTGGGGGCCATAAATCTCTACTCGTTAAAATCAACGATAACGGTTAGATGTGTGTGGGCGTGCAGAAGCGGGTATGAACCTTGATGAGTTGAGTCTTCGAACCCCAAAAGTGTTTGCGAATTTTATATTTGATGCAAAGTATTTTTGGACCCATCCTTAGGAAACAAGTCGTGTTTTTTTGGACCAACTGTAAGTAAGTTTATTATATAAAGAAAGAAGAGTTACGATTAAAATAATTATAGATATAGATGGTCGGGACATGCCTCGTTATCTTGCAAAGATGATGCCCCAATTCACGAGCTCGGGTTCTTGTACTACAACTAGTCTCTGCCTCGCTTATGTGGCCTCGGGGCTATAGAGGTGGGGTGGATCTAGGCCTTCGTCGGCGAGAGGGCTCTATTTTTCTGTTTTTAGGGTTCAAGTTTGGTGGAGTGGCGCTCAGGTGGTGGTGGCGGCGTCTTCCCTTCCAATAAGGTCTTCCTGGCTTCAGCCCCATCTCGACGGCGATGCCGAGGAGCTTGTGGGAGTGGTGTGGTCCTCGAGGACTTCTTCTGCATGTGGGGATCTTCGGAAAGGTTCATCGGCAGTTCATTCTTTTTCTTTGTTTTCTGGACGAATGTGGTTTTTTGACCCATTCGGCGGCTTCTCGTCCGCACCAACGACGTCAGGCCGGCTTAGGGAGGAGCGGCAGCGGTGCCGCGCCGTCGACACGGTCTGGAGGTCGAAGATGAAGAGCTTTTTAAGAATTTTGATGTAATTTTCATTTTTATTGAGCTGTATTGTACTGCTTGATGTTTTTAATAAGGTCTTCCTAGCTTTAGCCCCATGTCAACGACGACGTCAAGGAGTTTGTGAGAGTGGTGTGGTCCTCGAGGACTTCTTCTGCCTGTGGGGATCTTCGGATCGTCAAAAATGTTCATCGACAGTTCATCCTTCTTCTTTGTCTTTTGGACGGATGTGGTTTTTTGACCCGTTCGACAACTTCTCGTTCACAACCAACAACATCAGGCCGACTGTGGAAGGAGCGGCAGCGGTGGCGCTTCATCCACATGTTCCGGAGGTTGAAGATGAAGAGCTTCTCAAGAATTTTGATGTAATTTTCATTTTTTTTTTTGAGCTGCATTGTACTGTTTGATGTTTTTTGTAATAATACCCTATTCTAAAAAAAACTCTCTAAATGCAAAAACATATCTTGTCCTCATATTATGTTAAGCAATCGTGGCTGTGAGGAAGCCCTATTTCTGGTTTACGTGACACCGATAGGACGAACATGCAAATATTTACGGGGAAAAACTGGCAGAGAGACGCACTTTTGTGTTTTTCTGTCCTCCCTCCTGCCAGCACGCACCAACGCACGCAAAGCGTAACTATCGCCAGATTTCATCGGGCCCACGCCGCAGCCTCCAAACACAAGGGCGATCTCCAAGTCGAGGGGAAAAACCATACCATTGTTCAAAGAGTGAGAATCACGCGTTATCTACCTATATCGTGATGACTAACTCAGTTGAAACGATCTTCCTAATTCTACATATGGCAACATGCCGACATCTTTATCTCCTCTCGTTTTCAAACATCGATTTGCAAATGTCGACGGCAGAAAGCCCTTGTCCCTTTTATTTTGGCGTGCCAGAGGTCAAGGTTGATGTGTCTTGTACTATCTGGTTCACGCCCCACCGTATAAATGTTTTTTCGACGAAGGGTGATTTTAGTTGATTCGACCGTTCTCATTATTGAAATGATACAAGCATCAAGTCTGGGGTCTATGAATTCATATACTTTCTCCGGTTCATGTTCATGAACTTATCTTTGTCTAGATACAAATAGACCTAGTCTAAACATTTAAATAGATAAATACGAATTTAGATAAATTTAGAGTCATTAATATGGGCTGGAGGGAGTAGTAAAAGTATTGCTCTTTTTTTTTGAGTGAATTGCAGTTTTTACCCCCTAATTTGATAATTTTGACGCCAATTACCTCATTTAGCATGTTTTCATCCTAATTACCCTATTTAGTTAAAGTTGTGCCAAATTTTACCCCGGCTAACATTTCAGCGATTAGCGACTCAATAGGTGAGTCATGACTTCCAGGCACATGTCACATAGACCGTTCGCGGAGGCGTATCTGTCCAAGTTTAGATTTTTTTTAGCAATTTGACAGGCCACAGAACGCGTGCGGCAACACTTGACGTGGGTGAATGCGGCAGAGATGGCCTTGCGGCGCCGCTAGACCGATCGTCGACGTTGATCAGCGAGGCATGCTTCTTGAACAGGTTCATCGTGAAGCGCCTATAATATGTGTTGCTGAACCAGAACACCGGAAATGAATAGGAAACGATGACGAGGTGTAGCATGACAAGAGGCAGGACCTGCTATGGTTTGAACAGGAAGCCTCATGGTCAAAACGCTGTTGTAACTACCAAATAGTTGGATACCTCAATATGACCAACGGAGAAACATCCAATACAACTATGGTTTAGCTGGAGCTAGTTGCATCTTAAGATGAGAGAGAGCCTTGAGAAATGCACACCGAAGACCAGGAGTACTAAAAAAGCTCAGGCCCATTGTTTTCCTATATATGGTGATTATAGTGATGGTACTTTGATCTTAACTATGTATATCTTTTAAAATGTCAACTTCGGTATAATGGAAGCACGCGTTGAATCGTTTAAAAATGTTAAAGTGGGTAAAAATTGGCACATTTTTTACTAAATGGGATAATTTTGATAAAAAAATTGCTAAATAGGGGTAATTAATGTCAAAATTGTGAAACTAGGAGGTAAATACTGGAATTTACTTTTTTTTTTACCTTTTGAGTGAAACAGGGACAGAATTGACAAGTTCCGTTCGCAGCCACAGAAAAGTGACCTTTGAACGAGTCAGGTCCTGTGCTTGCCGACATATAGGTAATAGATGCACGTGTGTAAACATTGTCGACTGCCCTTTTTGCGAACCTCCTTTCCGGTGTTAAGGTTTTGCCCGTAGCTGGGCCGTCCTAATCTACAATGTCAATTACTACATCCGTTTTAAGGCATAAGGCGCACACGTTTTTTAAAGCAAAATTTGATCAAAAAAATTGAGCAACAAAATCTTGATTATATTGTAATAATTAGTACCATTGGATTCGTATTGAAAAATACTTTTCAGTGATACTAGTTTTATACCAAAACTTTTTACGTATTTAGAGTAATTTTTGGTCAAAGAAAAAACATGCAAAAGGAGGATGTCTTAAACCCTGAAACAAAGGGAGTACTAGGGTAGTAGGAGTATAATTTAATGAACTGAACTAGCAGCAGCCCACATCAGGCACAGCAAGATATCGTATCATGAAAAGCATATATGAACAGTAAAGATCTCATTAATGCAGAAAGACATGCCACTGATGAAATGGGTTTGGATTTGGTGTTGACGAGACTTGACGCGTACGTTAGTCGTTATCATCATAATCCCTAGTCATGAGAGAATCTCCATTTTAGCCAGTGAGCTGAACCTGACGTCTGTTGGCAGGGTAACTAGCTAGCTGTGTACCTAGTTTTCTTTTCTTTTGCGGGAAATATCGGGTTCTATTTCATGAGCTCAAAAAAACTACAAAAGCACCCCAAAATTTAATAAAAATCACAAAGAGATTCCTGGACCACATAAGGATCATTACTGCCGGTGGTCGGCTAACAAAACTTTACTATATAGAGAGTATTTACACAACGACGAGATTATCTCGGATGCGACTTATCCTAACCGACGGTTTATACGAGGTATATATAACGGTGAAAATTTAAGTCATCAACGATTCACTCGGTCCAACCCTATCGACGATGGGCCTCGCTCCATCCATCAGAAGTTAGTCTCCTTCATAAATTTGGATCGTAACATAACAATGTATATCACTTATGTTTTTTCTCTCAACAGCTCTTTTGTGACATTAGGAGTTTCTTTCCGTAGACTTACAATATGTACTATTGAAAATATGGGAAAAGGAGTTTCTCTTAAAAATCCTATTATATATGCAGCGGCGGAGCTTGAGCTAAAAAGTTGGACGGGCCAATACACTAAAAAGGGACTAAATGCTACTTAAAAAAAGGACTAAATGGGATGTTACTCACCTAAATTTTGGTAAAAGGACAGTGCTAGGCGTCCCCCGGGGGATAATTGCCCCCGATCCCGCGGGTCGACAGCCCGACACGTGTCCCATTACCTGGTCAACGAGCGTACTCCCCCTCGTATCGTTCTCCTCTGTCAGACTTTCTCTCTCCCATCTTATCTCGCCCTCATCTCGCTCTCCTGTCTCATCTCGCTCTCCCACCCAATCGACATCGGAGAAGATGCCGGAGAAGTCGCATCGCAGGAGAAGTGGCGTCGCTGTCGGGGAAGACGTCGCCACAGAGGTAGCAGCGCCGACAACCCCCTGTAGCAGCGCCTCCCACAACTAGTAGCACCGCCACGAGACAAGAGTAGCAGGGCCGGGGGCTGCGTGTAGCAAGGGCGGCGGCTGTCTGTAGTACCGCCGGAGGCCGGTGTAGCAACCCCAGCGGCCGTCTGTAGCAAGGCCAGCGGCAGCATGCAACAACCCCGGCGACCGCTTGTAGAGGCGCCGCCCGCCGTCTGTAGCAGCGCCGACGGCCGCGTGTAGCAGCTCCGATGGTCGCGTGTAGCAACCCTGACGGCTGCGTGTCGCAGGGTCGATGGCCGCGTGTAGCATCCCGACGACCGTCTGTAGCAACGCTAGAGGCCACGTGTAGCAGCCCCGATGGTCGCGTGTAGCAGCCCCGACGGCTGCATGTCGCAAAGTCGGTGGCCGCATGTAGCATCCCGAAGACCGTCTGTAGCAGCGCCGGCCGTTGCATGAAGCAGCGTCGACGAGCGTATGTAGCAGGGCCCCTTTCAGGATCTGCGGCGGCGGCGCTCGGGTGGGAGGAGAACGGTGGCTGGAACGCGCGGCGGTTGGTGAGAGAGGTTGTGGCTGTAGGAGATAGGGAGATGGCGTCCGGTAAGAGAGGCTCTGCCGCGGCGGCGCTTGGGTGAGAGGAGAACGACGGCCGGCCGGGACATGCGGCAGCCGGCGAGAGAAGTGCGTGTGTGGGTGAGAGAGGTGCGCGCATGGAGAAGAACGAGCAGCGCTAGGAGGACAACGGGAAATAAGTGGAGGAGAAGAACTGGGGGCAGATAAGGAGCGTGGTGGTGGACCCCATCTTTCGCTGTGTCGTCTAGATGGACATGTGTCGCGACCAGAAGCCGGGGGACGTGAGTCACGCGATCCCCCGGGTTATCTATATCGTTTTTCTAGAAAAAAGCCCTTTTACTCCTGGGCTAGGTGGGCCATAACCTAGTTTTGCTAAGGAAGCTCCGCCAGTGTATATACGGTGTGTTAGGTTACTATCGAGTCCATGCTTAGGCGCGCGCGCGTGTGTGTGGAAGTGAGCATCATACGGTGGATCTTGATTCGTAGAGTCCATATGTCTCGAAGCTCAAAAATGTTTGTTGATTTGTTTTTTTCTTGTGTCTAGTCTATTTGATTCAAAGGATTTTTCGAGACCTTTGTCAAATATCAAGTCTATCCTTTTCTTTTCCTTCAAAGAAAGTTTGTCTTTTTTGCCAGGCCAAAACTGAGATTCAAATCCCAAATTAATATAAAAAAAAGAAGTATAAGCAAGTTGATACCCGAATCTTTCAGCTGCCTCAGTTTTCTTGCACGCAAAAGGTACGGTCAGGTGGTGCCCGAATTCACGAACTCCATCTCCTAGTCGATCGAGTCTCCAGAACTTGGATAGTGCTAGTAGCCTAGTAGTGTCAAAGAAAACTGTCAAGATCAACGCAGCAGTGAGGCCCCGTTTCATGTTTACATGCCACTGAGAGGATGAATTTGCAAATATTATGGGACTGATGGAAGATGCACTTTTGTCTTTTTGTCCTCTCTCTTGCCAGCAGGAACACACGCAAATAAATGTGCAAAGAGTAACTATCGCCAGTGAGTGATTTCCATGGGCCCACGTTCATCCGAGCTAACGGCGATCTTGTTATACTGTTAGACAAGTCATGGAAAAAAACCAAACCATGATTCAAAGAGTGAGAATTGCGCGTTAGCCGATCGACCCCCTCAAAGTTCTACACACTACATGGTAACATCCTTTTCGCTTTTAAACGTGTGACTCAAAATAGAGTTGATCGACATCACAAAAATGACATTGATCATGGCCACATAGGTAGAGTGACAGATGTACTCCCTTAGTGTAGAAATAATTGATTTGAGTTTGTCTAGATTCGAATATATTTATACATTAAAATACGTTTAAATATATTTGAATCTAAACAAATTTAAGTTAGTTATTTCTAAACAAAGGGAGTAGTAATTTCTGAAATTTTCCTTTTTGCGAACCCCTTCGCAGCGAGAATTTTTATATTTATTTATAGCTAGGTTGTTGTAATACTGGTATGCCAATTCGTTTCATCAAAAAATAAAATAAAAAACTGCATTGTCAACTGAAGAATCGGACTGCCCACCACGTCACAGGACAAGACATCTCCTAACTTGAAAAGCACATATGAACAGTAAAGAACTCATTAGTGCAGAACAAGAGGACCCAAATGGATCGAATTAGCTGTTGACAAGACTTGACGCGTCGTCATCGTCAAGTAGTACCCAAAGAATCTACATCCATCACTGTCTCTTGCCCGGTGAGTGAGTTGAACCTCACACATCAGTTGGCCTTGGCCGCTAACTAGCTAATTAAACTAGCTGTCTATCCAACTTTGACAAACAACTTGACAGACTAAGATGGAACATGAAAAATTGCATTAGTTAGTTCCTTATGTTATACAAGAACCGAAGAACGAACAAACCAAACACATGGGACACATGGATTTTAACGTGTAAAAACCCTCCGATGAGAATGGTAAAAAACTGGAAATATGTAACTAGTTTGTCGTTAGTCTCCTTTGACCGTTACACATTTGCCATGTCAGCCTTATAGTGGGTCCATCTTGTCAGAAATAATGCCAACCAAGCTAAGCTGGGCGATCGGTATTTTTTTTTTTGAAACATTAGAGGGTCGAGTGGTGGTTTTCTTGTGAATTTTTTCAAGTGGTGGTCTTTGGAAGCCCTATCCCTCAATGTGGTGATTTTTACAATTTTGTCGATCTTGAGAGCTATGCATTGAAAATATCTACTCCCAGTATAGGTAGTCTTAGTGCCAACAATGAAGGCATCGGTTTGACCGTGCCGACAAAAAATCCAAAACATGAGTCATCTAAAAAACACACGTAGAAGTAAGTAATCGAACACATATACGTACTGAAATTTATTTATTTGCAGATTTAAAATCAATTTGTTAGCTAAACGTACACGCGCAGTCCTAAGGGGTATAAGGGTCATTAGCCTCTGACCGACTAACATGTCGCTGCAATGCGTATATATTATGGACCAGCAATGAACTACGAAAATCCGCAAAGAGGAAAAGGCAGCAGCCAATTTTATGACAGCGGCCGGTTCCACATGGATCTCTTGTGTGCTGTGTGCAGCACAGACACAACTGTATTTTTCGTGCTTAATTTGGTCACCTATTTGACTATGTGCCAAGTTCAAAACGGTTTTTGACTATGAATTTTCCAAGGCTGCAAAAAGGCCAGGTCCTTTCGGAATTTGAGATATCTGAGTCGCATTGCTGCATATGAAAACAAAACACATTAATTGATTTCTTGAAACTTGCCAAGAATTGTACTTTTGAGTTTTAATTTTTTATAAACGAAATCATGTATGTAGGCATTGCATATACACTCACTAATTTAATTTTCACAAATAGAAAGGGCAACTGTGACCCGTGGGAAATTCAGAAAATGAGTAATATGTGCTTCGCTTTTCTCATTTTGAAATTTCACACTCGTCGCAAATGTTCACAATGTTCTACTCCCTCCGTCCCAAAATAGATGTCTTAAGTTTTCTAAAATTTTGAATGAATCTATATACTAAATAGTGTCTATATTCATCTAAATTTTAATAAATCTGAGACATCTATTTTAGAACGGCGGGAGTATAAAAAAATGAAGATAAGTTCCTATAAATACCTAAGGTTGTTATATTTTCCATAATTTTAAAAAGTGCAAGATTTCCGTTTGCATATTTTTTTGGTTTTCTCCTACGTACCTTTTTAGTCCGTCCCCAGAACTTGATGGTGATCCACCAGTCAAAAAAGAAGTGGCAGATCAACACATGCATGCACTGTCCGTACGTGTTGCTTCGGTGTCCCGCTTAGGTCACCTAACACTCGCTATCACCTGCATCTTTTAATCTCACACTGACCCTAACTCGTTTGGCTTAATTAGGAGACCGGCTAGGCTTGTCCGGCGGTCGTGTACATAATCTAACACAAGTGTCACGTAATCTAACGACAAGACTTGTACGGAGTACGTGACATGTGACAAGCAATCAATGATCTTTTTTTGTTTTGTTTTGATCACGGGGACAAAAACGTCGTCGACGACCATGCGTGCTGTTACGTGTACCTCACTCCAACACATGGATCGTCATCATCATTGCACCATCTGAACTCTACTCCAAAATCCAAATGCTAGTACTAACATTTTTTTGATCAAAAACCTCACTCCACCCCATTTCTTTTGGACTTGTTAGAGGTAGAATTACAGTATAATTCAAAAACACCACAAATGTTTATGTATTTTTTAAATAAAGTCTATGCAAGCAGGTCCGTCGATCGGCAAGTGCTACTGCGTCAACTTGTGCGTGGATAATTGAATTATAATACGAATGTATAAGTTGACCTGACCTAGCTAAAGATTCGTTTATTTTGACGACCAACCTGTAGCTTCGTTTTGACTTTCATTATTATAGGTACGACTTTCTGTTCATAGCCTTTTCAAGTCAATAGAGAATATATGCCAAATATACAACGTGCCCGAGCATAACAAGAGAGTTTTTTTTTTTAATTTGTTCATTTGGTGGCGCATACCTAAAAAACATAGCCAGCTATGTGGGCGTTCAGGCCCAGCCCAGGTGCCCCTAGCCTGTGGACTGTGGCTATCTCAAAGGACATAAACTTCAGTCTAACCTTTGCTAATAATGTACGCACTCCGATGTAACACCGGATTAGGGCTTTTCCTGTTCTCAATCGAACCTACTTCCGGTGAAAGTATTAAGGCTATGTTATGTATATGTAGCTAGCTTGTCTCAATCGTGTAATGTGAATTATTAGAGTGTAATTTAAAGAACCGAACAGCCCACATCAAGGACAAGATTTCTTTAATTAACATGAAAAGCACACATGAGCAGTAAACAACTCACTATGCATGACAATATCAATAGGACAAACGGAATGGTTTGGAAATGGCTGTTCAGAAGACTTGACGGCCGCCATCGTCATCACAATCTCAAGTACTGAAAGAATCTCCATCCATCACTTTCATGTTCTGGTGAGTTGAACAGACATCTAACCTTTTTTATCACATACTATACAGTTAACAAAAAACTTGACACATTAGAAAACTTTTTTTTTGAAGGTGATGCATCAATTAGTGGTTTATTTCATAAAGCCAAGTGGAATTAACTAATCAGTAGAATCCTCGCCTTTTATTTTGTGCTTGATGACTGTGAATTTCTGTCGGCTATTTGCATTCTAGTTATGGAGAGTCCGAGTATAATATTTAATACTTTTAATTGATAAAAACACTTTTTATCGAAAACAATCGTTAATTACCAAACCTAAATTGTAGATTAAAATTGATTTAATAACCAAACTTGAACACGCGGCGTCATGTTCGTTTCAAGGGCGTTACACGCTGGGAATCAACCTGTCGGCTGTCGCTGTGATGTGTATGAAACTAAATGAACTAGAAAGATCAATAAAGGTTGAAAAGGAAGCAGCCTTTTATGATAGTGATCTCTTGTGCCCGTAGTACAATTGTGTCTTGTGCTTTGCCTGCCGTCGACTCTCGTGGCAAAGTTCAAAATGATCTTTCTTTTTGACCTATGAACTTTTCTGTGGCTATGAAAAGTCTTGGTACTATTGGAGAATTCTGTGTTGCGGTACTTTTTTTTTAGCTTTGCCCCGTTATATTAATTAAGCGAGGAGAGTTTGCAGTACTGAGAAAAGAAGAATTATTTGAAGCCATTTTTAATAGGTTGCTTCAGTATGATCTTCATGCATGGCATATGGATGTTTTCCTACAACATTTTGGGAAACCAGATATAAGATCTCACCCCGCGGAAACCCGACGTAACCTCTTGCTTTTTTACAGAAATGAATTCTTAGAACTAGGGCATCGGTTTTTTAAATTTATAGTGAGAATTGTTCTTTTGGATTAAAAAAATACAAACCAAAAACCACATATGTCACTGTCAGATTACATAGAAAGTTGCCCACGTATATTTTCACCCAAAAAAAAATTAGGATAGTCTCTGACACGAGTGTGATAAACAGAAAATGAGCAATTCTTGATTTGGTTTCTCTCGTTTTCAAATTCTCACACAAGCCACAAATGATCATATTGTTCTACGAAAATTTATAAGGGTAAGTATCTATATATCTGAGCTAGCAATTTTTTTGGCTTTCTCCTACGCATGTGTTTGGTTGCCGGTGCTTGAGGATGATCTACATCTACAAATCAAAAAGAAGTGACACATCACACATGCATACACACACATGTTGCTTCGTTGTCCCGTTTAGGTCACCTAGCTAACCCGGCCTACTCCATTTTTAATGGCACACACATTGACCCCAACTCTTTTGGTTTAATTAGGAGACCGGCTGGCTTGTCCGGTTGTGTACATGATCCAACTCAAGTGTCACGTAATCTAACCAAGTCTTGAACGGATCTGCGTGGGATTACGTGAACCTCACTCCAACAGATGGATCATCATCATCGGCATCATGTTAAACTATAACCATCCTAATCGATTGATTCGCGAAGCTAGCTAGAACAAGAAAGAAACTCCCCTAAAAGCAGAAAGAAACTTCCCACACACGTCATTACTACTTTTGGAGAAGGGGTTTATATTCTTTTTTTGCTAATAAGTATTAAAAATTATGTAGTATTATAATTCTCAAAATTAAAGTCACATACTCTCCGCTCAGAATAAGTGATTTGGATTTATCTAAATTTATCTATATGTAGATACTAAAACATGTATAGATACATGCGCATCCAAACAAATTCAAGTGAGTATGTTTTATTTCACACTCTCCTCAAGCATGTTTATGTTAGTGACGTCCGTCGATTTGAAGAGCCCAGTCAACAAGTGCTACTGCATCAACTTGTGCATGGATATATTGAATAAAAATATATAAGTTGAGCAAATGTATCTATAAATTTGTTTACTTTTGACAAACAGTCTTGTCGTGGGAACACCACTGCGGGTACCATCAGAAGAGGAACCGTTGATGCGGAGCATAGCGACATAAGTTGAATCGGAGACTAGATTAGTATGCTCAAGTTACCCAGCTTCGTGTCCCCAATGGTGGAGGATCCTGCTTACTCTTGCTATAAATCAGTGTACGAATATATATGTGTTATAGGGTTATGTCGACTAGCTTAGTACTAAGTTGACGGGTTTCTAGATCTGCTATTGCAAGCTTTATGCAATCTTGGATCTATCAATCTCTCGTAAGCTCGTGTCTGCAATGGGATACCCCTAGCCGACCTTATATACACAACCGACGTAGGACGTAGGGTTTACAAGTCTCCTGAGTCAATACAAGAGTAGGAGTCCTAACAGACACCGACTACTACCTACTTGTCTTGCACTTCAAGTCTTTAGTCTCCGGATCCCTCTTCGACTTCTATGAACCAACTATGAGCCAGGTTTAACCGGCACATACCTTGTACTTCGTGTAAGCCCACCGGAAGGCTGCCATGGACAACCATGTACCTCCATAAACCATATTTGTGAGCATACCCGGCTCGACATATCTATGACAAATCTCTATAGCTAATAAGACTTAACATTTTCTAGATAACTCATAGCTTCATTTTGACTTTGCATTCTCGGCCATACGATTCCCTTTGGATGGATAGCTTAGGGGCTAGGTTATACTATGTAGAGGAGGGGAAGGGAGGCGGGGACGCTAAGTGGTGGCGGCTAGGGTTTCCCCGTCTTGCCTTGGGTAGGGAGCGGTGTGGGGCTCCTATTTTCTTCTATCAACGATTCCAATTATGTGGGAGGCAGTGTTTCATACTTTCCTGTGCATGTACATACACCGGTGTATGAAATTCTTGAGTTCGGACCAATACAACCCGCTTGCTCAAATGTACATGAGTCTATGCAAACTTACAAAACCAAGTTTGGATACATACAATGGAGACGTCTTAATAAGAAATATGCACATCCGTCTGGTTGTCATAAAAATTAACATTGTCGCATCGATATTGTGCATCCTCCATCTCCCCTCCCCTGAAAGAAGCCGCTAATCTTCCCATCCCATCTCGTGCACGAACAAGCTTTCGATTAGGTCTTTATCATGGACGTGGCCCGATCTTCACAAATTAACGAGCGGGAGGGTGAACACGAAGAACGAATGAAGAACACAAAAGGCAAAGACGATGTACTAGAAGCTAAACTACTAAATACACGGTAAAGATACACGAGATGAAACAATGTAAACTCCAATCAAAATCACAAATCACTCACCTCTTAGTAACATTGTCTGCTCTCATCTGTCGAGTCCACCTATCAAACAAAATAGAGATTGACAAGCACTCTCGAAACTCTAGGAAGGAGAGATTAACACAAAATAGAATCTTTACTGCGAGATTGGATAACCAACATAACCTTACACACACACACACACAGAGCGCAATTACTAGAGGCATAATTGATACAAATCCAACGTATAAACTAGGAAGAGGCCTTGGAATCCACATTTAGATTTTAGGGGTGAACGCTCTAGGGTTTCACATCATCATGTCTATCAAGATTTTAAGTGGTAGCTGTATATTTATAGTCCAAATGCGAGGAGTTGGCATGAATCTACATTGTTGGTTCACCGAAGAACGCCACCAAGATGGATCCTACTATGCGCGGCCTAATCGCCGACGAAGCACTGCCACCACCAGAGCATCACCTCCTCTCCCACGCAAAAATGTGATAGAAGTTTTGGTTGTCTTCATATTTGGGGGTGCAAAGTCAACCGAGGGAATATTTCTTACTATTTGTATTTTCGACAAATATTAACACCAATCGTTGAGTATTAATTTCTATCACTCATAACAAGTTTTTCAAACGGAAAATACACACCCATTTTTTTAAAGATGATAAATCTCAAAAATATGAACCATATTACTATTGATTTTTTGGAAAAGTGGCTTTGACTGCTGAGCTCCAGTGATCCCTTCATTTAAAAAACTCAAAAACCATATTATAACTTCAAAAAATTAAAATAAATTCTAGACATAGTTGATGTTGTATCCTACAAGCATGAAAAATCGCAACCAGAAATTATTTACATTGTGGGCTACACAAAAATGACAAAATCTGATAAAATTTAATGATATAAAACTATATATACTCAGATCTGTCATTTTTGTATAGCTCATAATATAAAATATTATAAAGTATATTTTATACATCTGTGGGATAATCATTGGCCACATTCGTGATTTTTCTGTTTTTTTAGAGAAAAGAACCGGGTTAGAAATGTCCCGGCCTGAGCAGAAACACTGAAAAACAGCCGGCCCAGCCCACGAAGGGCCTGCAAACAGCACCTCGTGCAGCCGTGCTACTAGGAAGTTCCAAAACCCTACTCCGCCCAGCTCTCTTCCCCTCTCCCTCCTCCTCCGCACCCTCTCTCCGCGCCTCGCTCCGATCCGCCTCCCCGCGCCGCTGCGCTCTCCGCTTCCGTCCAGCCGCCATGTCGATCCGCATGCTGAACCAGAACGCGGAGGTGCTCAACAAGTCGGCGGCGCTGCACATGAACATCAACGCCGCCAAGGGCCTCCAGGAGGTGCTCTGCACCAACCTCGGCCCCAAGGGCACCATCAAGATGTAAGTCCCCCCATCTCTCTCTCGCTCTCTCCGCGCCACGCTATACCCAGAATCCCGATGCGGCGAACCGAAAGCTTCTAGATCGAGCTCTGGATCACGCGAGCTCTAGGTTTGGCGTGCCCTGGGTTGGCTAGGTTTGCGGGGTGCAGAGTGTTCTCCGTGGACTGTAGCCCCTGTTCATTCTGTCTCCGTTGATCCAGCTACAGACTTGAAATGGGGGGCGAGGTTTGGGTGATCTGTGCATTCCCTTCCCAGCGTCTCGTGATCTCTCACTTCCCAGAGGGGAAGGGGATATTTTCCATTTCGATCCCCGTTATTCGACAGATCGCTGTTTACTGCTCAGATTTAGGACTGTATGGAATAATGTCTGGCCAATCTGCTTTCAGCAAACTGCTTTGGGTTTTGGCTGACTGGATTAAGTCAGAATTGGTAGCTAATGATATTTTTGCTGTCAATCTTTTGAGCTGTTGAAGTATAAAATTATTGGTCCGTGGATAGATATTTAGGTAACTCAGCGCAGACAGACTGACAGTATTATTTTTACGCAATATTGACTGTATTATTTGCTATTATATCTGATTGTCTTTAATTGTGATGCTACAGGCTTGTGGGTGGAGCTGGTGACATCAAGCTGACCAAGGATGGGAACACCCTCCTGAAAGAAATGGTATTAAATATGCTCACACTTCTCGTCACGACCTTTCCATGCTCTCTCGTCTGGTTTCCGATGTTTTGTCTTGCCGTTCACAGCAAATCCAGAACCCGACAGCAATCATGATTGCAAGGACAGCGGTGGCGCAGGATGACTCCAGCGGAGATGGCACCACATCCACCGTCCTTTTCATCGGAGAGCTTATGAAGCAGTCTGAGCGATGCATCGAAGAAGGTCTGGTTATGCGGTCCCATCCCTTTTATCTGCTCCGATGAATTGAATCATTGATATGATTGTTGTTGCATGAAACTTGCTGCTTCTATTCAAAATATTCGTTAGGCATCTATGAGTAAGCACTATACAGTAGATGTGATTATTCTTTTCATAATGGCAATATACAATTAGATGTGAAGCAGTCTAAGGACTATAATGGCAATACGCTCACGCAATGTTTGGTGTTAGTATTTCTGAACAGTATTCTTCTGGTAGGTATCATTGGCTGGTATTCTGACTTAATGCATTATTTAGTTGATTTAAATTAAAAATGAGTACTTTTACATAGTTATGCAATCTTCACATATAAACAGAAGTGCTTACACGCAAGTGAAGATAAATAAAATTGTTGACCTGTGCCACTGCTAAGGGGATTTATGGGTGTGGCATCCCAGAGATTTGATTTTGAATGTTGCAGAACTATTTTCTGTATCAATAGCTAATTGAAGATAGAAAGTAACGTAGTATAATTTCGAGTACTTTAAAATGAAAACAACTCTTGTTGCATGGATATGTGCATTTTGTGGGCATTAATGTGCTCTGAACATGTATTTCCCAGTTGGTTGCTACACAACAGAGACAAAAAGTTAACCTTCAAATTATGGGCCTTCTGCTCTAAGCTTGGCAGAAAATGTTACCTCTAATTGCAGTGCTGATTCTTAGATGCAAACCCATCGTGCTCATATGGTAGCTGGCTCCTTGAAGTTCATAGTAACAGATTATTATTTTCGCAGGTACTCACCCACGGTTTTTGGTTGATGGTTTTGAGGTTGCCAAGAAAGCTACTCTTGAATTTCTCGAGACATTTAAGACGCCAGTCGTTATGGGTGATCAACCTGATAGGGAGATCTTGAAAATGGTAGCAAGAACAACTCTTAGGACAAAGGTGGTTGCACTCCATTTCACCATTTTACTTCGTAATTGAATGTGCACATATACCATACTCTTGAGTGCCCAGTCTTACTCAAAATTTGCTCTCTTTGTAGCTGTATGAAGGATTGGCTGATCAGTTGACTGATATTGTTGTAAACGCGGTAATGTTAGCTTTCTTTTATAGTGCTTCCTTTGAAGGTTTTTATTCTACGAAATTGCTTAGATTATCTATATTTTCTGTATGGTCCCTGCTTTAGGTTCTCTGTGTCCGCCAAAGTGATGAACCAATTGATCTTTTTATGGTGGAAATAATGCATATGCGCCACAAATTCGACGTGGACACGCGTCTGGTATGCAATTTTTTTACCTTTGCACATTGTAACATCCTTCTGAACTCTATAGATCTTTGAATAAATAGTTTACATGTATTTTTAGTCACAACCTTGTGAACATGCCTACCTGTTTATTGTAGTTATTGGATCTTTCCAGATGTTTTCTTGGCCACAAATAAATGAACTTTTGTAGTAATTTAACATCAGAATGCTTATTCCGTTGCTTTTGTGTAGATTGAGGGTCTGGTCCTTGACCATGGTTCTCGGCACCCTGACATGAAGCGCAGGGCAGAGAATTGCTACATCCTGACAGCTAATGTATCACTGGAATATGAGAAGAGGTGCATGCTTCTGCATACATTGCTTTGTTGCATACTCTACTTTCATTTGTTACTATAGATGCATTTTTATTTGGCTGCACCAGAAATAAGAAGGTTCTCTCGAACTGGTTAACTGACACATAAGTTTCTCAGTGAAATAAATGCAGGATTCTTCTACTCAAACGCAGAACAAAGGGAAAAGATGGTTTCTGCAGAGAGACGTCAAGTCGATGAACGCGTGAAGAAGATTATTGAATTGAAAAATAAGGTATTTGCTTAGTCCCACCCTCCACCCCACCCGGTAGCTTTTGTTGGAACATATTGTTCACGTGCTTCCATGGCATGCAGGTTTGCTCAGGAACTGACAAGAATTTTGTGGTGATCAACCAAAAGGGCATTGATCCTCCATCCCTTGATCTTCTAGCTAGAGCAGGGGTAACCACTTCTGGCTTGTTTCTAATTCTTTTTGCATTTGAACCTGTTCTTTCTGGGTCTCCAGTTCAGTTAAGATGTGTGCTTGTCATTATTTCACCAGCTTAACTTGGAAATTAAAAGTTGATTGACATTATACATAATGCTACTCTATAAACCACAAACAAGTCAATTTCAAGACAAACCACATGTAGAAAATGCAAGTTCAGCAAGCTTCTTTGCCGAGGCATGTTTGCCTGGTATGTTACCTTCTTTGCTGAGTATATTGGTTGTAAAAACATCTTATATAATGGGACGGAGGGAGTAAGAACTAAGCATGACGACCGATATTTCGAGTGATGACAATGCATTAATTTCATTCAGCTTTGAATCCATGCACACTAATTTTGGACTGCAAGAAGTTTTTTGCATTGGAGCCTTGTTACATTATAAGCTCAAGAATTTGCATGCTGCAGATTATTGGTCTCCGCAGAGCGAAGAGGAGGAACATGGAGAGACTTGTGCTAGCCTGTGGTGGTGAAGCCATCAATTCAGTCGATGACTTGACAGAAGACTGTCTTGGCTGGGCAGGGCTTGTCTATGAGCATGTTCTTGGAGAAGAAAAGTACACGTTTGTGGAGAATGTAAAGAATCCCCACTCTTGTACTATATTGATTAAAGGTTAGCTCATTCTCGATTAACAGTATGATCTTTTCTGATACTACCTGTGTTGTGAACTCTCTATAACTTGAACATCTTCAGGACCTAATGACCATACCATTGCACAAATTAAGGATGCTGTTAGAGATGGTCTAAGATCAGTCAAGAATACAGTTGAAGATGAAGCTGTTGTGCTGGTATGGTTTTTAAATTTCCCCAACACATCATTAAATTGAATGCTTGGCTAGATATGTATGGATATCATTTAGCAGAGGCTATACTAAAGATATGTGGGTCTGAATTTCTAAGGTCGTTGACTCTGATTAGGAGTTCTTAGTTCTCACAAGGCACAGGGTACTTCATGATGTACTTGAGCATAGTAATTTATTATTTTACATGCATTTTGGGTGTTATCCTAGCGCATTCAACTTATGTGCCTCCTTGCATTGCTTGTTGGGGGGTCACGTATTACACAACTCATATAGAGGTAATAGTGTTGGTGCTAATTGAGATTTTTTTGTTACTTAATTTCTTAGTGGCGTAGGTGCCATTTGTCTGGTTGCTTTTGACACCCTATTTATTATCGTGGGTGGTCTTGTTTTGCTTGAGGATCTTGCTTTTATTAGCTTTGGCTCTTGGTTGAATGTCAGCTTCCTGATAATGCGCATTTGTCATCTTGTATTTTCTATTTAATTTGTCAACTGCAGGGTGCTGGAGCATTTGAGATGGCTGCAAGGAAGCATCTTATGGACAATGTGAAGAAAACCGTTAAAGGGGTAAGTGCACTGGACAAGTACATGCTCTTTTCTACTGTAGCAACATGAGTATGCTGTTAACTTGGAATCTTAACAACAGCGAGCTCAACTTGGGGTGAAAGCATTTGCTGATGCTCTACTTGTTATACCCAAGACGCTAGCAGAGAATTCAGGTTTAGATACCCAAGACGTCATTGTTGCTCTTGAGGTATGGCACTTCTACGTTTTCTACTGTCTCTTCCGACACAGTTATCTCGAGCTTGGCTGTAAGAAAGTTCCAACTGTATCTGATGTTTCCTACAGAATGAGCATGACCGTGGATTGGTCGTGGGACTGAACCACAACTCTGGAGAACCAGTCGATCCCGAGATGGAGGGCATCTATGACAACTACATTGTGAAGCGACAGATCATTAATTCTGGGTACGTGATAGAAGCATTTCTCAACCGACCTGCTCCCCTGAAAGAGAAGTTATTATTATTTGTAATGTATGTCAATCTGATGATAAACTCTATTCTGGTGCAGACCCATCATTGCCTCGCAGCTATTGCTTGTGGACGAAGTGATCAGGGCAGGCCGCAACATGAGGAAACCAACCTAACCTCCTAATGCTCCAGTTGTAGAATCTTTTTGTTTGGTTATTTTTGGTCTCACATCACTAGTTTTTGCCGAGTAGCGAGTGGCGTGGGGTGGAATGCTTGGGTTATGGTAGCTGAAAGAGATTCTAGCTGTAATATTTATGACTACCTATGCCCTCCTCGTTGTGACTAAGAGTTTATTTTCGAGTTGTGTGGGCAGCTAGGCTGTTGTAAGATCTTGTCTTGTAAATACTATGGAGAATGCCACATCCTGTTTCTACAGCCATGTTTGTATGCGAAGTATTCTTGTTTTGAATTAAGTCACGAGGAAAGTATTCTCGTTTTGAATTAAGTCGAGCAGCTATATATTTTGTGTGGGTGGTGATAGTATTCTTGTTTGTGTGGAGAATGACATAGGATCTTTTACCGTTTTTGTGTGTATGTTCATGTATACAAAATTTGGTTTCTATGTCATGTAGCAAGTTTAAATGCTTAATTCAACATGAAGGACGTGGACAGCAGGCTCCAGATCGTGGCCGTGCCAATTGCAGGTCATCAGTCCTTGATTTGGGGAGGTCCAAGTTGGCCTGATAAAGAAGCGGCTGGTCAGGCCAAGCTGCAATCCGGTTGCTGGGGTTCTCCCTGCCGATTGCTTCTATACGCCATCCGAATCCGATCCAATCAACTTTTTACTACTATACTCTGATCCATATCAATGTTCTCAACTTTGTATGTATTGTGCTACTGTTTTCTTCCCACAGGTATATAGGGCGCGGTGATTGGGTTCAATGTTCCCACGATACTATGGTTTTAAAAACTGATGTATCTCCAAAACTGTACATATTTTTTCTGTACTGGAAACTCTGCTCCTGATCTATACTATATATTCTTGTGCATATTGTTCATATGCAAGGTTTGGAGAAACCGAACTGCACAACATGAGCCCTATATATATATCATGTAGTCGTTTTACCATCTTTCACGTTGCCTTTGCTCAAAACCAAATTAAGTCGAACTTCTCATCTTTTAAACACAGAGTCTGCCTCTCAAAGTTGCATCCTGTATACGTATGGATGGGCGATTTAAGCACCGGGTTCGCGTGTTTGACTTATCTCTCCCAGCACAAATATGGCTTCTGTGCATTGAAACAAAATATCTACTCCCTCCGATCCATATTAAGTGTCGCTGAATCAAATGTATCTATACATGTTTTAGTGATAGATACATCCGATTGCTGACATAGACAACAACAATTAATAGATCCAATCAAAAAATCGTGAAGACCCACATAAATAAGAAAACAATAATGACAATAAGAAATTCTCTATGAATAAATATATAGATGAAGGAAATAATTCAATTTATGTTTGTATTGCACTCCACATATTTTGTCCTACTACTTTCTTTCCCTAGGCAGGGTATTTATTAAAAAGAAAAGAAAAAAAGGCAAACTAATGACACACGTGCGCCTATTAATTAAAATAGAACTAAAAGCTACTGCATCTTATAATAACCTAATAAAACCTAGCTAGAGGATGACGACGGCCGGCATCAAGGCGTGCCGCGTTGCTGCTTATTTCTCAGACGGCGATGGAGATGTCATTGTTGTTGGTGCTGTTCTTGGTGGGTAGCTCGACGTTCTTGCTCCCGGCGGCCTTGGGTGTGGAGTTTCGGTAGCATGCGTAGAGTATGAGCTGCGCGATGCTGAATAGGACTCCGAGGCCGTTTGGTATGGTGATGTAGAGGTCGAACTTGATGAGAGCGTATGCGGTCCAGCAGCATCCGTTGAGGAGTCCGACGAGGGATAGGAAGAATGGCATGTACTGGACGCTCTTGGTTTTGATAACTTTGCTCATGACGGTGAGCGGAGAGGCGTACATGACGGTGTTGGCGACGACGCAGATGATGCCGACGATCATGGATCGCCTGACGTGGGTGTGTGCTCCGAGGAGGGTGGCGAGCACGATGGCGGCCATGACGACGAGCTCGGCGGCGAGCACGGCGATCACCCTGAGTCGCTTCCTTGCGGGCGCGAAGCGGAAGAAGATGATGAGGTATACGGCCTCGATGACGAGTCCGGCGCCGTTGATGGTGATGACGAGGGTGCTGTCGGGGTGGACGATGGGGAGGCCGTAGAAGACCCAGAGCATGCAGTTGAAGAGCGTGGCGAGGTAGGGGATGGGGCTGAACTCCTCCACGTCCTTCTTCTTGATGATCTTCCAGAAGGTGGGCACCGGCGAGAGGAAGAGCCCGCACGAGATGACGTTGCCGATGATGCCCACGATGCTGCGGGCCACGTCCGCGGACACCATCTTGCTGCTTGTGATCGGATTGGACGGCGGCGGCGGCGGCGACGGCGGAAGAGATAGCAGCTAGGTTCCGGCGTACGGAAGGTGGCTGGCTTTGTAGATCAGGTAGATTGGAGGATTGGCTTTTGGTTTTCCGTATCTTTGGCAGGTACGTAGCTAGTAGTACATGCATGTATTTATAGAGATCGAGCTGATACAACTCGCCTCTGCACCGAACGGATAAATATATAAACAGATAAAGTTTGTTGAGCACGTAATTTGAATGAATTGCAGAATCGATCGCGCATGTAATTTTCTTGCAGCTGTTACATATCTTATTATCTGCAAAACGACTAGATAATTTAAATATCTATCTATTATGCCAAGTAGAACGTGCCCAACAAGATATTATTCTAGTTGGTTGTCCGCCGTGTACACTAGGTTGTTGTCGGGAGTTTTCTTCGTGGGTATTCACACAAAGATATTTTTAACACAGTTTTTTTAAAACGATATTAAATTTGTTATAGAACTATATTAGATTCTACTGGGTTTGATCAAATTCATAGACTTATCACATGGATTGAGAATTACTCCTCCATCCCAAATCAATTGACTCAACTTTGTTTAGATATGCATGGCTCCGAAATAAAAAAAAAGGATTTTGAAATTAATTCCGACAGTATAGCAATACATTATCAAACATGGGTATCGATGATGTGAGAATAAACACACTTTTCTTTTTACAATTGTTGACAAGTTCTAATGTTTATACTAGTAATAAAAATAAGAGGACATGTCATTTCAATGACATACTAAATCGAGTGACTGTTTAGTTATTGGAATTATGTTGTTCATGCCAAACGTAGTCATTAGAGCATCTCCACTCGTGTCCGACGCAGCCTGCTTTTTGATGGGTTCCCAAATTGGGGTTGGGGGGGTGGGGGGGGGGGGGGGGGTGGGTTAAGCTCAACAAATATAACACTTTTGGAATTATTCGGTGAAAAATTTACATGTGTGAAGAATAAAAAGTACTCCCTCCATCTCAAAATAGATGTCTCAGATTTGTCAAAATTTGGATGAATCTAGACACTATTTTGAGACCGAGGGAGTAATTATAATCGTGCTTAGTCCTGTAGTACACGACTTCGGGGTCGTCGTTGCTTGCCGCGCGTGTTTGGAACCTCAGCCCTTCCCTAGTTTGCAGCGGGTAGCGGATACCGTTGACCAGCCACGAAGACCGACGGATGCAGCTGCTGCAGAAAGCCACCGTGTCGACCTCTTCGCGGTACAAAGAGGCGCGCATGGCGACACGCTGCTCCGGGAACTCCTCCGGGTCGCCGGTGCATCCAAGCTGGCGCATGGCCATAACGTATTCTGGAGGCACCCGCCACTCCGGCCTAGAAGGCAAGACGCCCGGAGGTGGGGTGTCTCGTTTGGTGACGATGCTGTTGTTGTTGTTGTTGTTGTTGTTGTTGTTGTTGTTGTTGTTGTTGTTGTTGTTGTTGTTGTTGTTGTTGTTGTTGTTGTTGTTGTTGTTGTTGTTGTTGTTGCTGCTGCTGTTGCTTGATCTCCGCGGTGGCTGAAAGTGCGGGTACCACATGCGAGGGTGATCTCCTTCGGCGATACGGTGCATCACACCAGCGTGTGTCCGGTTCGCCCACCGCAGCCGCCGACTGGCTTCGTTGTGGTTCACCAGAGGATGGACGTCGCCCTCGTACCTGGAGAGCTCTCTTTTCTGCCGATTGGCGAAGAAGGCGTTCCAGGTCACGGTGTTCTTGTTACTTTGCGTCCTAAAAGTTCCGAGGCCAAGGCATAGCGGGGTCCGAGTTGCTTGTGATCACCACGATTCGAAAAGTTGGGGAGGGGAATAATTGCTGAGAGGGGTATTTCGAGTGAATGATGTCCAAACAAAATATTTTTGAATCTTCTCTGTTATGTCAGGATATTCCGTTATACTAGTTCATGTTGTGCCCCTGTCGTGCCCTTCTATGTGGCCCTGCACGTGTCATAGGGGAAATTAATTTTTGCATTTTCCTAACCCTCGGAACTGAATCTGGTGGTCGCGGTGGTCGTTTTTATCCCTTCTCCCGCACTAAATCCGGCGGCGGCAGCAACAGTCGTTTTTCTCCCTCCCCTACACTGAATCCGGTGGTGGCGGTCCCTTTTCTCCCTACCCTGCCACATTCTTTCCCAGCATGTATTGCGAGGCCAAGGTGGTAGCTATGTTGGTGACTGATTTGGGTCCGTTGGAGCTAGAGTCTCGAGCGCAATGCCAGAGAAGCGAAGCAGCGGTGAGGTCTTTAGCCCAGGTTAGCGAGGAGGCCAGTCAGAAGTCTGCTAACAAGATACCTACAAGCAGCGAGTTGAAGATAAAAGCTAGGCTGGTGGTGGAGTGTTTGGCTGCAGTGCGGGGTCGTGGAACCTGGATGTCGAAGAAAACCACCCGGGAGAAGAGCGAGAGGTGATTTTTCTTATATATGCCTTGTCTTACAAGTAGATAAGTTACTGCAAAGTAGAATCGAATGAACTGAAAGGTGTCCTTTTTAATCAAATTAGGTCCAGCTAATGGGGTTCGTTGCATAGTAAACAAAAAATTCCTACGGTTGCAACTGCCAAGATCATATCTAGGCGATACTTGTAATGGTTATAGATGGACTCACCCTCGTAGACTGTAAGTGAGAAATCATTCCCACAGACAAACGTGGTTGATGTAGATGTACACTACCGTCCTCAAGGATGTGCAGACGATCAGCACCATAAACAGGCAGCGCCTCCGCAATCGATCACACATACGGTGCGCCAACTACTCCCAAGCCCTTGCTTCCAATAGGGCAGTGGAAGTATCGGATCCCCAGGATCTCAAACAACGCTAAACCATGGTAGTGGTGGTGGAGGGGATAGTTTAGAGCAGGGCTTCTCCAAACACATTTTCTAGTGGCAATGGAAAAGGCAGGTAAGGGGGAGAAGATACCAACCAAAGGGAATATGAGAGAGGCTATGGGAGAGTGTGTGAGAGAGGGGGAGGAGGCCACCTCCTTTTATAGGGGAGAGGGCTTCTCCGAGCACCGTTTCCAAGACTCATTGTGTCTAAGCACCACGTGATGATCGGGTGTGATAGATTCTACATGTGCATACAACGGGAGCAAGCCAGATTTGCTCATGCAGAAACTAAGGTCAACCTTGACGAGCCTAGTATGTATAGATATGGTCTTGGAACACGGATCACCAAAAGGTAAAACATGAGTCAAATAGTAGATATGATGAACATGTTGATTGTTCTCCATTGAAACTACATCATCTCTTGTGATGATCAGACTTGATGTAGTGGATTTGGTTCGTGTGATCACTAAAACAATATGAGGGATATTGTTTAGAGTGGGAGTTCACCTAGACTAATTTAAGTATTAATTAGAACTCAATTTGTCATAAACTTAGTCTAAACTATTGCAAATATATTGTAGATCATGGCGGCCCCTACCATCAATTTTAATGTGTTCCTAGAGAAAGAAAAGTTGAAAAACAATGGAATCAACTTTACGTATTGGTTCCTCAATTTGAGGATTGTCCTCAATGCTGGTCAGTTGACCTATGTGTTGGATGCACCGCTGGGTGACCCACCCGCAGATGATGCTACCGATGAGGTGAAGAATGTTTTCCTCGCTCGGAAGCAATAACACTCCACAGTTCAGTGTGCTATCTTGTATGGTTTGAAATCAGAGCTTCAAAAGAGGTTTGAGAACTTTGACCCACATGATATTGTCCGTGAACTCAAAATGATATTTGAGGCTCACGCGGCAGTTGAGAGTTATGAAGCTTCTAAAAAGTTCTTTAACTGCAAGATGGAAGAGGGCAGCTCCATCAGTGAGCATGTTCTTAAGATGTCTGGGCACGCCAATAAGCTCTAGAGCTTGGGTATAGTGATTCCTAATGCTTTGGGGATTCATCGTGTCCTCCAATCACTACCACCAAGTTACAAGAACTTTGTGATGAACTACAACATGCATCGCATGGATAAGTCTTTGCTTGAACTCTTCTCTATGTTGAAGTCTGCGGAAGTGGAGATCAAGAAAGAGCACCAAGTGTTGATGGTCAATAAGACCACCAATTTCAAGAAGCAAGGCAAGCCTAAGAAAAAGGGAAACTTTAAGAAGGGCGGTAAGAAAGCTACCGCGCCAGCGAAGAATACCAAGGCTGGGCCTAAGCCTAATACTGAGTGCTTTTACTGCAAGGGAGAAGGTCACTGGAAGCGGAATTTCCCCAAGTACTTGGCGGATCTGAAGAACGGCAACATCAAGAAGAAAGGTATATCCGATATACATGTTATAGATGTATATCTTACTAGTCGTTATAGTAGTGCCTGGGTATTTAATACTGGTTCGGTTGCTCATATTTGTAACTCGAAACAGGTGCTGCAGAATAAATGGAGACTAGCGAAGAACGAGGTGACGATGCGCATAGGAAATGGTTCAAAGGTTGATGTGATCGCGGTAGGCACGCTACCTCTTCATCTACCATCAGGATTAGTTTTATACTTAAATAACTGTTATTTGGTGCCTGTGTTGAGCATGAAAATTATATCAGGATCTTGTTTATTGCGAGACGGTTACTTGTTTAACTCCGAGAATAATGGTTGTTCGATTTATATGAGTAATATCTTTTATGGTCATGCACCTTTGATAGATAGTCTGTTCTTGTTGAATCTCGATAGTAGTGATACACATGTTCATAATATAGATGCTAAACGTTTGAAATTAGATGATAATTCTACGTACATGTGGCACTGTCGTCTTGGTCACATTGGAGTGAAGCATATGAAGAAACTCCATTCTGATGGACTTCTTGAATCACTTGATTTCGAATCATTTGAAAGATACGAAGCATGTTTGATGGGTAAAATGACTAAGACTCCATTTTCTGGTATGATGGAGCGAACTACGGACTTATTGGAAATCATACATACCGATGTATGTGGCCCGATGAGTGTAGCATCGCGCGGTGGTTATCGTTATGTTCTTACTTTCACGGATGACTTGAGCAGATATGGGTATATCTATTTCATGAAACATAAGTCCGAAACTTTCGAGAAGTGATACGTCGGAAATGTATCTATAATTTTTGATGCTCCATGCTTGTTTAGTATCTACTTTGATTTGCTTTGTATACACTTTGAGGTGTTTTTATATCTTTTCTGGAACTAACCTATTAACAAGTTGCCACAGTGCCAGTTGCCTGTTTTCTTCTGTTTTTGGTTCCAGAAAGGTAGAAAATTAATATTCTCGGATTTGGACGGGACAAAAGCTAAAGTCAATATTTTACCGTGGGCAACACAAAGTCCAGCGGAGAGACGGAGAGGCGATCCAGGGCCGCCACACCCCCTAGGCGCGGGTGGGCCCACCTCGCGCCTGCGTAGGGTGTGGGCCCTTTGGCCGCCTCCCAGCCTCGCCTCTTCGCCTATAAGAAGCCCCCGATGCAGAAACCCTAGGCACCCGATAAAAACTCCACGAAACCTTCTGTAGCCGCTGCCACCATCGTCCCTAGATCGGGGGGATCTGAAGTTCTTCCTGGCACCCTGCCGGAGGGGAGATCATCCCGGAGGCCTTCTTCTCTGGTATGAAGCGTGAGTAGTTCCACCTTGGACTATGGGTCCATGTAGTAGCTAGATGGTTGTATCTCCTCCTTGTGCTTTCATGTATAGATCTTGTGAGATCCGTTCATGATCAAGATCTAATCTATTTGTAATCATGCATGTTGTGTTTGCGGGGATCCGATGGATATTGATATTACTATGTAAGATTGATTAATGGTTTTGTCTATTTGATACTATCATGTCTGTGTTACTTGTGATCTTGCATGCTCTCCTTTGTTAGTAGCTATCTTGGCCAAGTAGTTGCTAGTGACTCCAAGAGGGGGTATTTATGCTCGATAGTGAGTTCATGCCTCTAATTTCCAAGGGAAGTGATAGAAATATCTTCGGTTGTAGATGTGTTGTTGCTACTAGGGAGAAAACAACGGTCTCTTATTCATGGAACAAATGGATTGTTTACCTTACACACTTTGCTTAAAGTAGTTTTCTGTTTCTTGCAACTTAATACTGGAGGGGGTTCAGATGATAACCTGAAGGTGGACTTCTAGTCTTAGATGCAGTTGGATGGCAGTCTATGTATATTGTTGTATTTCCCAATCGAATCCCATAGGATCTTTTTGTCTGGTATTGCATTATTATGCCTTGCTCAGTTCCTGTCAATTGCCCTGCTATAATTTGTTTACCCTTCATGCCATGTTGTTTTTCTAAGGAGAGCACCTCTAGTGAACTATGGACCCCGGTCCAATCTTTAACATTGATACATCTTCCACTATTACTTGTTTACTTGCTGCAAACCATCACCTTCCACACCATACGTCTAATCCGTTGTTACAACAAACCGGTGAGCTTGACAACCTCACTGATTCGTTGGGGCAAAGTCTTGAGTTTGTGTTGTGCAGGTTTCACGTTTCTTGCAACACCTTTGAGACGTTTCCTTCCTTCTACTGGTTCGATAACCTCGGTTTCTTACTGAGGGAAAACTTGCTGATGTGCTCATCACACCTTGCTCTTGGGGTTTCCAACAAAGCGTCCCACGACAGTACTGGGCGCCATCATCAAGAAGTTTAAGGAATTTCAAATCGAAGTAGAGAATCAACGTAACAAGAAGATTAAATTTCTATGATCTGATCATGGAGGTGAATATATAAGTTATGAGTTTGACGAGCATATGAAGAAATGCAGAATACTTTTACAATTGACACCACCAGGAACACCACAATGTAATGGTGTGTCCGAACGTCGTAATCGAACTCTCTTAGATATGGTTCGTTCTATGATGTCACTTACAGATTTACCGTTATCGTTTTGGGGTTATGGATTAAAAACAACTGTATTCACTTTAAATAGGGCACCATATAAATCCATTGAAACGACACCATATGAATTATGGTTTGGGAAGAAACCTAAATTGTTGTTCCTTAAAGTTTGGGGTTATGAATCTTATGTAAAGAAGTTACAGCCCTATAAGCTTGAACCCAAAGCAGAAAAATGCGCCTTCATAGGATACCCGAAGGAAACTATTGGGTATACCTTCTATCATAGATCCGAAGGCAAAATCTTCGTTGCAAAGAATGGATCCTTTCTTGAGAAGGAGTTTCCCTCAAAAGAAGTGACTTGAAGGAAAGTAGAACTCGACGAGGTTGTCGAACCTTCTCTTGGATTTGAGAGTAGCACAACACAGGAAGTGGTTCTTGTGGAGCCTACATCAATTGGAGAGGAATCTAATGATGGTGATCATGAAACTTCGGTCGAAGTTACTACGGAACCTCGCAGGTCGATGACGACTTGTACCACTCCCGATTGGTATGATCCTGTTATGAGTGTCATGTTGGTGGACGACACCGACGACCCTGCGACATATGAGGAAGCGATGATGAGCCCATATTCCAATAAATTTCAAGAAGCCGTGAAATCCGAGATTGGATCCATGTACGAAAACCAAGTGTGGACTTTGGTGGACTTACCGGATTGTCGAAAGGCTGTCGAGAACAAATGGATATTCAAGAAGAAAACATATGTTGATGGTAATGTAACCGTCTATAAAGCTCGACTTGTCGCAAAAGGGTTTCGACAAATTCAAGGAGTTGACTACGATGAGACTTTCTCACAGGTAGCGAAGCTAAAGTCTATGAGGATTTTGTTAGCAATCGCTGCATTATATGATTATGAGATATGGCAGATAGATGTCAAGACAGCATTCCTCAATGGAGACATTGATGAAGAGTTGTATATGGTACAACCCAAAGGTTTTGTCGATCCTAAAGATGCTAACAAGGTATGCAAACTTTAACGGTCCATTTATGGATTGAAGCAAGCATCCCAAAGTTGGAATCAACATTTTGATAAGGTAATCAAAAGTTTTGGTTTTATAAAAACTTATGGAGAAGCTTGTATTTACAAGAAAGTGAGTGGGAGCTCTATAGCATTCCTGGTACTATATGTGGACAACATATTGTTGATTGGGAATGATGTAGATCTTCTTAAAAGTGTCAAAGATTATTTGAATAATAGTTTTTCAATGAAGGATCTTGGCGAAGCTGCTTATATATTAGGCATAAATATTTATAGAGATAGATCGAGACGCCTAATATCGCTTTCACAGAGTACATGTTTGGACAAAGTTCTAAAGAGGTTTGGAATGGAAGATAACAAGAAAGGGTTCTTGCCCATGTTGCCCAATACGACCTTGAGTAAAACTCAAAGTCCTGCTAGAGTAGAAGATAGAGAGAGAGGATGAGTAAGACTCCCTATGCCTCAGCCATAGGATCTATCATGTATGCCATGCTATATACTAGACCCGACATTGCATATGATGTTAGTTTGACTAGCAGATATCAAAGTGATCCAAGAGTGGATCATTGGATAGCGGTCAAAAACATCCTTAAATACTTGAGAAGAACTAAGGATATGCTTCTTTCTTATGGAGGTGATGAACAACTCGTTGTTAATGGTTACACCGATGCTAGTTGGAACACCGATCCGGATGATTCTAAATCACAATCTGGATACGTATTTACATTGAATGGTGCAGCAGTGAGCTGGAGGAGTGCAAAGCAAAGCATTGTGGCAAGATCTTCAACTGAATCAGAATACATGGCTGCTTCAGAGGCTTCACAAGAAGCGATATGGATGAAGGAGTTCATTATGGATCTTGGTGTGGTTCCCAGTGCGCTGGACCCAATGGCTATCTACTGTGATAACATGGGTTCAATAGCCAATACGCAGGAGCCAAGTTCACACAAGAAGCTGAAGCATATCAAGCTACATTTTCATGCTATTCGAGAGCATGTCCAAGATGGTGACATAAAGGTTTGCAAAGTACACACAGATCTGAATGTGGCAGATCCATAGACTAAACCTCTCCCGAGGGAAAAACATGACCAGCACCAAACCGCCATGGGTATTCGTTATATTACCATGTAATCTAGATTATTGACTCTAGTGCAAGTGGGAGACTGTTGGAGATATTCCCAAGAGGCAATAATAAAACTAGTTATTATTATATCTTTGTGTTTACGATAAATGTTTACATTCATGCTATAATTGTATTAACCAGAAACCTTAATACTTGTGTGATTTGTAAACTTGTTAGAGTCCCTAGTCAAGCCTCTTTGTAATACTAGCTTGTTGGTTAATAGATGATCATGGTTTACAGATCATGAACATTGAGATGTTATTGAAAACAAGATAATATCATTAGGAGAATGATGTGATGGACATACTCCTATAGTTAAGCGTTGCATAAATATCAAGTCATTTCAATAGTTCGTTTGCTATAAGCTTTTAGATACATAGTAACCTAAATCCTTCGACCATGAGATCATGTTAATCACCATCACCAGATGGATGCTTTGATGACATCAAACACCACTTCGTAATTGGGTGGCTATAAAGGTGGCATTGAGTGTTCGGAAAGTATGTGTTGAGGCACATGGTTCAATAATGAGATTTGTCCATCCATATGACGGATAGATATACTCTTGGCCCTCTCGGTGGAATGTCATCCAATTAGCTTGCAAGCACGTGACTGGCTCACAAGGTATCACATATCACAGGAACGAGTAAAGAGTACTTATCGGTAACGAGGTTGAACTAGGTATGCACAGATACCGACGATCAGACCTCAGATAAGTAAAGTATCGCGAGACAAAGGGAAATTGCTATCGTATGTAAATGGTTCATTCGATCATGAAGTAATCGTAGAAATATGTGGGAGCCATATAAATTGCCAGATTCCTCTATTGGTTATCGATCGGAGAAGAGTCTCGGTCATGTCCGCATAATTCACGAACCGTAGGGAGACACACTTAAGGATTCGATGTTGTTTAGTAGATATGGAAAGTGCGTAAAGAGACCGAATGTAGTTTAGAGTCTTGGATGGGATCCGGGATATCACGAGGAGATCCGGAATGATCCGGAGAATAAGATTCATATAAGGAAAGTCCAAATCCGGAGTTCGGGAATGGTTTCGGTGTTTTCATTAGAATGTTCTAGAAGGGTCTAGAAGGTCCACCGAACCGGAAGGGTAAGGGTACATGGATGTCTCTTGACAAAGTGGAATGGTTGCATCATGTCATAGGTCACTTGGCTTGACACTTGGAAGAGAGAAATCAAACTCTAGTTTGAAAGTCAAAAAGGCAGTTTGAAAAAGTCAAACTGGAACATTGGTTTCCAAGTGGAGGGAGGGAAGGATTCCTACCTAAGGGAGGAATCCTCCCTCTCCTTGCCGCCGGCCACATGAAGTGGAATTGGGGGAGTATTCCCTCCCCCTTGGCGCCCTACCCCTCACAACAAACCCTAGCAAGGCACCACCCCTCTCAAGTCGCCACCTAGGGTTCCTCCTCTAGTCGCCGACTTGGGGGCTAAAATCCTAGCCCCTAGCCGTCGCTCACACCACCCCTCGGCACCCTCTAAACCCTAGATCGCTGAGGCCCTCTTCTACTCCACCATACCCGCTCCGGCTTAGGCAAAGCCCTAGGGGATGTCCCCTCTGCTGCCGGAATCACGAGGAGAGATATACAACCTCTGTTGCCTGCTAGAACAAGGGAGATGGAGGTCTTCATCGAGTACTGAACGTGTGACCAACTGTGGGAGCGCTGCCGGAACATGGCGCCGGAAGGATCGTCTACACGATCTTGAGATCGGCAAGTGAACGACTACATCACCCATGAGAATCCGCTCTCGTTAACTGCTTTGGAATCTTTGAGGGTGAGTACTCTATCGACTCATTTCTACAATTTAGTAGATAGATCTTGGCTTGTGGTGTTCATGCAGTAGAATTTTTCTGTTTTCCATGCTACGAACCCCTACATCGAACCCTCGTCAATTGGCGCCGTCTATGAGAACTAGGGATGCTAATCATGCGATCGTGATGGTTCCATCCGCTGCGATATTTGATTCCTCAGCAACGGAGAATAACCTCCTCTTAGGTGCCCTCGACTTCACCGCCTAGTCCCCGGCCACTTGCAAGGATTTCGATTCCGTAGGAGACAGTGTCGAGATGCTGTTAGGGAGCTTCTGCTTCCAAGTTGGCAAGATCGGTACCCTACGCCTCCCAGAGCGGGTGCCACCTCCGTCGATCAGGCCCGCCTCATGGATGCCATCAATCGGTTCCCTGCGCACACCATCGCTAACAAGCGATTCGAATGACAACGGCAGCTGCAACTCCAACCTCTGAGACCCTCCTACAGAGGAAGGAACCCACGGTTCCAGATCTGAAAGCTATGGTAGAATGAATCCTCCAGCGCTACATGTGCGCGGTCATCCACAATGGCAACATCGACGACGGTGCTGATCCACCAAATCCCCCTCCCAACCCGCGGGATGGGTGATGACTGTCTACACACAGCCTGTTGGGAATCCCAAGAGAAAGGTGTGAAGTAGTAAGCAACAAGTTTTACCTCAGTTGAGACCGAGGTTATCGAACCAGAAGGAGGAAGGAAATGTCACACAGGTGTTGCAAGAAACGTGGAGACCTGCACAACACAAACTCAAGACTTTGCCCCAACGAACAGTGAGGTTGTCAAGCTCACCGGTTTGCTGTAACAAAGGATTAAACGTATGGTGTGGAAGGTAATGGTTTGCAACAAGTAAACAAGTAACAGTGGAAGATGTATCAATGGTAAAGATTGGACCAGGGTCCATAGTGTAGGGCCACGTAGAGATAAAACAAACCTTTTTCCTCTAACATGGTGATCCCAAGATCTAGCTGAGGTAGAAGCCCACGAGGTTTACCACAGACGCGCAGTTGCGTGTTACTGATGAAGCGCGTCAGTTGATGCAGTGCAGTCCTTTGCGATCCGATCTTCCTGGTGCTGATCGTACAACACCTCTGCTGGTATCCACACGTACAAGGAGGAGCATCGGCGGCGAACTACTAGGTTCTATACGATGGCAGAACTGTTGTGGTGCTAGGGTTTATAACACATGGAATGACCTAACCGATCAACGATTAACCTCTCTGGGTTACTGCGCTCCACTATATATAGGGAGTGAACGTGGGCTCCACTCTCGCGGCCCATTCACTAAATCCCATATAACACTAGTCACCGTGAGTCCGACTCACTGACTCAGTCCTAATCCGGCTTGGGTCCAACCCAACCAGATTTCTGATTCAGATCCAATCCAAACTTGCTTCCACTCTTAAGTGTGTGACCCCACAGGCTCATGGTTACTTGGACACGATTAGAGTCCGACTCTCAATCGATTAGTCGGTAGTGGCTCCTAGCAGAACGTGCCGACTCCCAAGTACCAAAGAGTCATGACGACTTGCCTTTCCAATGCGACTTGCGTTCGAGTCCCTTTTGCCTCATGATATACCTTGTCAAACTATAGGCGAATATTTGTCATCACTTAAATAGTCTGACTCTCTTCTAGATCCGAGATAAGTGATTCACCCGAATAACTCTTAGTCGATCGCCTCGGTTAACACTTAACTGAGTCGTGCATGGCCATGCTTTCCGAATCATATCATCCGAGAGGGCCCAGAGAATATCTCTTCGAGTGGAGGGGCAAAATACCATCTTAGTTATTCACATCACGCAACTTGATTCTCAGTCGACCCGAACTCTTCCTTTATAACTGCCCAGTTAGGGATCAACGTTTGATAGAACCTAAGTCGGTGATCCTCAACTCGGACTATGCAACAACCTCAGGTCTAAGGATTACATTGATTGAGATATACAAATGACAACTTGTTCGTTGTACCTCAATATGGGTCAATCCGACTCGCTAAACTCTTTAGCTGAATCTGTGTAAGTCGGAATAGCATCTCCATGCCCATGACAAGTGGAACCGAGTCATCAAGCCGGCTTTCACATTGGTCTAAGTTGTGTGTCCAGCACAACCTCAATGACCAAGGATATTTAGTACAAACAACATGAATGTATAGTTCCACAACCGAATCACATATTCAATGATACACATCAGATGTTTATACAAGGACAACTTAATAACTTTATGAATACAATGGGAAATATCATCATACATGATTGCCTCTAGGGCATATTCCCAACACATAGTTCACTAGAGGTGCTCTCCTTAGAAAACAACATGGCATGAAGGGTAAACAAGTTACAGTGGGGCAACTGACAGGAACTGAGCAAGGCATAACAGTGCAATTACTAGTCAGAAAGATCCTATGAGATTCATTTGGGCAATACAACAAGATACATAGACCGCCATCCAACTGCATCTATGACTAGAAGTCCACCTTCAGGTTATCATCCGAACCCCCTCCAGTATTAAGTTGCAAGCAACAGACAACTGCTTTAAGCAAAGTGTGTAAGGTAAACAGTCCACATGTTCCATGAACAAGAGACCGTTGTTTTCTCCCTAGTAGCAACATCACATCTACAACCGAAGAGATTATTGTCACTTCCCTTAGAAACTAGAGGCATGAACCCACTATCGAGCATAGATACCCCCTCTTGGAGTCACTAGCAACTAATTGGCCAAGATAGCTACTAACAACGGAGAGCATGCAAGATCACAAACAACACAAACATGATAGAATCATAAAGACAAAACCATTAATCAGACCAACATAATAATCTCAATATCCATCGGATCCCCGCAAACACAACATGCATGATTACAAATAGATTAGATCTTGATCATGAACGGAACTCACAAGATCTATACATGAAAGCACAAAGGAGGAGATACAACCATCTAGCTACTACATGGACCCATAGTCCAAGGTGGAACTACTCACGCATCATACCGGAGAGAAGGCCTCCGGGATGATCTCCCCTCCGGCAGGGTGCCGGGAAGAACTTCAGATCCCCCCGAATCTAGGGCCGAATGTGGCGGCGGCTACAGACGGTTTCATTGATATTTGATTGGGTCCTTAGGGTTTCTGCATCGGGGGCTTCTTATAGGCGAAGGGGGAGACCGAGGAGGCCCCCATGGCTGGCCCCTCCGGCTCTCCTCTAGACTTCTTGTTCCCCACGGAAAGTAATTGACTTTGACATTTATCCCGTCCAATTCCGAGAATATTTCTTCACTAACTTTTCTGAAACCAAAAACAGCATAAAACAGGTATCTGGCACTATTGCAACTTGCTAATAGGTTAGTACCAGAAAACATGTAAAAAGCACCTCAAAGTGTAGACAAGCAAAGCAAAGTAGATACAAAACAAGCATGGAGCATCAAAAAATATAGATACGTTTCCAACGTATCAACATCCCCAAGCTTAACTCCTGATCGTCCTCGAGTAGGTAAGTGATAAAAGAATAATTTTTGAGGTGACATGCACCCTCACAATAAAGATCCAACCATTTGCAAGCATTGAAAGCTGGGATCAAAGAACTCTAAACATGTGCATGAAAGATGGAGTTCTAATAGTAGGACATAGTAACTATGCATGCAACATGACAAGCTACAAACAAATATCATGAATAACATGCATTGAAAAACATTTGTTTGTTTCACATACAGAAAACATAGCATAGTGGTAATCAGCTTGTCCCTCATAGAGTAGCAAATAGATGCATATGACACCTGCAAAGTTCACAAGGTTGACTAGAAACAAGTTGCACAAGAACAAGTAATAACACAATATGCATCAATTAATAAGCTTTGGAACATCGCACACAGAATGACAACTATGCTCTCTTAATGGTGCCTAAAGGTAGAAGGTGGAGACTCAAAAGGGGTGGAATAAATACCTTTTATTTTGTAAAGGAAGCAGTGATTACAAGTTTCAAAAAGAGCTTCCAAAAATTATGGTACTTGTTAGCTTTCAGCCCTCATTGCCCCTATCATAAGCATCTTGAAGTGGTTAAGGTTAAAGTGGCAAAGCTGGAGTATATGCTTGATGAAGTATAAGTTGGCAATCTCATGTCCCTTGAATACGAGGGCCACTCCTCATGCATACTCAACTTTGGGTCCAGGTAAGTTCTTGTCACTGTAAGTATTTTCATATCATTGAGAACCGCCAATGGGGTACCCCTTGCACATGGTACATGAGCTTTCCCATAACCAAAATGACAAGTCAAGCACACAATGAGCATCTCAGCAATCTTCTTATTTACCATGGGAATTGATGTCTACGCACTTCTATTCTTGTAGACAGTTGTTGGGCCTCCAAGTGCAGATGTTTGTAGAACATCAACAAGTTTCCCTTAAGTGGATTACCCAAGGTTTATCGAACTCAAGGAGGAAGTGGTCAAAGGTATTCCCTTTCAAGCAACCCTGCAATCAAGATACAAGAAGTCTCTTGTGTCCCCAACACACCCAATATAGGTGCACTAGTTCGGCGAAGAGATAGTGAAATACAAGTGGTAAAGGTGCCAGAAAAGAGCTTCTGACTTGTTGTTGACGTGGGGTAACGGTGCCAGAAAATAGCTGATGGCATGGAGGAAAGGTAAAAGCCCAAAACCTCCCCGGCAAACGGAACAAAGATGGAAGCAAGCAAACATGCAACACATCTAGTAGCAAACGGTGTTTCAATGCTTAGAAACAAGGCCTAGGGATCATACTTTCACTAGTGAACACTCTCTCATATAAATATCCTCTCTTCATGATACTACTCTTAACTACTCTCCGGTTGGACACTCTAATCATTGGTAGGGCTATAACAGCACTCCTCAAAGTCCGCCTTCCCCAATCTAGATAACCCCACACTGTCACCTTGAGCGCTAGATGGTTCCAACAAACACCACAATTTCATAGAGACATCCAAATCCAAATATAACTCATAACAAATATTCAATCTAGCCAAAGTGCCACACGGTATGCACGCTGTCACTTTCACACACGTGGCGGAAAAGCATAGATCTATTAAAGCACAAAGAGTATTTATGTAGACTCAAGCCTAAGTGCCACCATGGCGTGTACGCTGTCACTTTCACACAAATGGGGAGAGCAGAGATCTATTGAAGCATTTGAGTAGCAAGGTAGATCTACTTGATTACAAAGCTCATGATCACAATATGATCATGCATAGAGAGAGAGATGAACACATAGCTACCAGTAGATCCCTTAGCCTCGAGGAAGAACTACTCCCTCCTCATCATGGGAATCAGCAACGGTGATGAAGATGGCGATGGAGATCGATGGAGATGGCTCTGGGGGCACTTCCCCATCCCGGCAGCGTGTCGGAACAGAGACTTTCTATCCCCAAAATCTCCCCTTCGGTGGCGGCGGTGCTACAAAGGTTTTTGTGGATTTCTTCTGGATTGCTTAGGGTTTTCCCATCGGAGGATTCTTATAGGCGCAAGAATCAAGGTCGGTGGGGGTCCAGGGGGCCCACACCCCCTCCAGGCGCCTCTAGGGCTTTCCCGCGCCTAGGGGGGTTTGGCCACCCTGTGGCCCCCTCCGGCTCTGCTTCGTGGTTTCGTGTTACTCCGGGAAAATAATAACTTTGGCTTTTGTCCCGTCCAATTCCGAGAATATTGATTTTCTGCCTTTTTGGAACCAAAAACAGAAGAAAAACACGCAACTGGCACTATGGCAACTTGTTAATAGGTTAGTTCCAAAAAAGATATAAAAACACCTCAAAGTATAGACAAAGCAAAGCAAAGTAGATACAAAAAAAGCATGGAGCATCAAAAATTATAGATACGTTTCCAACGTATCAACATCCCCAAGCTTAAATCCTGCTCGTCCTTGAGTAGGTAAGTGGTAAAAAGAATAATTTTTGAGGTGACATGCACCCTCACAATAAAGATCAAACCATTTGCAAGCATTGAAAGCTATGATCAAAGAAATCTAAACATGTGCATGAAAGATGGAGTTCTAAGAATAGGACATAGTAACTATGCAAGCATCATATCAAACTACAAACAAAGATCATGAATAATATGCATTGAAAAACATTTGTTTGTTTCACATACAAAATCATGGAAAAGTGGCAATCAGCTTGTCCCTCATAGAGTAGCAAATAGATGCATAGGACACCTTCAAAGTTCACAAGGGTGACTAGAAAAAAGTAGCACAAGAACAAGTAATATCACAATATGCATCAATCAATAAGCTTTGGAACACTGCACACAGAATGACAACTATGCTCTCTTAATGGTGCCTAAAGGTAAAAGGCGGAGACTCAAATAATGGTGAAAGAAAGGCCTTTTATAAAGGAAGCAGGGATTTGAAGTTTCAAAAAGAGCTTCCAAAAATTATGGTACTTGTTAGCTTTCAGCCCTCATTGCCCCTATCATACGCATCTTGAAGTGGTTAAGGTTAAAATGGCAAAGATGGAGTATATGCTTGACGAAGTATAAGTTGGCAATCTCAAGTCCCTTGAATACGAGGGCCACACCTCATGCATACTCAACTTTGGGTCCAGGTAAGTTCTTATCGCCGTAAGTATTTTCATATCATTGAGAACCACCAACGGGGTACCCCTTGCACACGGTACAGGAGCTTTCCCATAACCCAAATGACAAGGCAAGCAGACAATGAGCATCTCAGCAATCTTATTATATACCATATGCATAGCTTTTTATTGAGTATGCTTCATAGATAGCTCACTATGGTGATGCTGCAAGTTTCCACCATGATTAGGCATGGTTTAGGCTAGTGGTCCAGGCGTTTCTCTAACACAGGAACTCCATGGACTTACAAGTCCCCTCTTTATTTCACACCGGTGACATCCATAGACAAAAGAACATGATATCAACTGAGTACAAAGTACAAGTGGAATGTTGAAAACGTTCCCCGTGACAGCACGATTCTGCTAATTTCAACTTATAAGTGGTAACCTGCCACCCGCGAGGGGCCCAAAACGCCGCAGGCCACGATCATGGTGGTCACCACCTACTTGGCATCAAACCTGCCACCCGCGAGGGACCCATGGTATGCAATCCACAAATCTGTGATTGCAGGTCTCGGACTTATCAGAGCCGTGCTCCATGACAAAGCAGTCGTGGAGCCAAATAAAAAGGTCGCGCTAAAGTTCACTCGAATCCACACACCCTCATCCGACGAGGAGGAGCATGACTTGTCGCGGAGCCGCCGTAGCCCATGGCGCAGGAGCCACAACTACGACGCTCGTAGCAAGCTCGTGCAGTGCAATATTGACAAGTCACACGCAAAACCCGCGTGCTCCACGGAGTCCGAGGACGAGGACATAGAGTTGTGCGGCGCCAGTTGCTTCGGCAAGGCCATACGGCAATCTCGGATGCCTAAGGGATTCAAACTCCCTTCGGACAACCCAAAATTCAACAGCGCGCAGGAGCCGAAGATCTGGCTCGACGACCATCTGTCGTTAGTCAAGCTCCATGGTGGGAGTAAAAACGCAGCCATGCAATGCCATCAGCTGCAGTTGATGGGCGTAGCCAGAGCCCGGCTCAACAGCCTCCCTTCCGGATCCATCCGCGGCTGGGAAGAGCTAGCATACTGCTTCATCCGCAACTTCAAAGGTACCATCAAGAGACCGGCTTCAATCAAGGAGCTACGTGCCTATTGCCAGCGGTCCAACGAGTCTATCCTCTCGTACATACTGCGGTGGTCCATCATCAAAAACTCCGCCATGAATATCTCGGAGGAATGGGCAATCGACACCTTTAATGATGGCGTGAGGCACCGCGAATTCAAAGAAGAGCTCGGGCGCGTCAATCCCAAAACCATCGATCACTTGATGGACATCGCCAATCGCTGGGCTGATGGCGAAGATGTCGTCAACCGAACACGTTTGGATGACAAGGAAGACTTCGGCCGCCGAGGAAAAATAAGAACGCGCGTCTACGACAACCGCGAAGAGGTCGATATGGTCGCGGCTGGCTATGCCGACTGCCACGAGGATGGAAACCGCAATAGTGGGTATCGTGGCGGCAACTATCGTCACTGTGGAAGGTCAACACAAACGTGGCAACGCCGCAACCGCGATGACAAGCCATCCGCTATTGAGAAGTTGTCGGGTCCCTGCACCATCTAGTTCTACATCGACAAGCAGGATGGCAAAAGGAAGGCCAGCCATATGCTCAAGGACTGTAGGAAGTTCCAAAAACTCCATGAGGGCTACACCCAGATGCGTCGCCAAGCGGTGAACCCAGGGTTTGGCCCCGCCCCAGGAGCTGTCGCACATGGATCTCCACCTCCGCCACCCGGAGAAACCACGCAACATGCGGCTGCGCCGGCCCAGAATAACAGAGAAGATCCATACCCACCACCGCTGGGGGGCCTAATGATACAAAGGGGTGCCCGACCAACAGGGTGCAGAAGACGATCACCCATCAGGTCAATCTGGTTGTCACCTCTCCGCCAGCCATACCTGAGTACCTCAAGGGCTCGGAGTCATGCATCACATTCGATCATTTGGATCACCCACGCCAGATACCTCGCCCATGTCATTCTTCCCTGGTGCTTGAGGCCTAGATTGGAGGATTCGAGATGATTCGTGTCTCCATGGATGGCGGTAGCAGCATCAACCTGATGTTCGCCAGCACACTCGCAGCTATGCGGTTCCCGCTATGCTGCCTAGAGGCGTCAGACACGAAGTTCCATGGCATCGTCCCTGGGAAGGGAATATATCCCTGGACAAAATTTGGCTCGACGTCATCTCCGGCTCCCCAGCAACTTCAGGCACTAGCGGCTTGAGTTCAAGGTGGTGGACTAGCCCTCACAGTACCACGCCATCCTTGGGCGAGTGGCATTCGCAAGATTACAGGCAGTACCACACTACGCATACCTAGTGTTGAAGATGCCAGGACCCAACGGTGTCATCACCGTCCCAGGAAACTTCACCAAGTCAGATAGCTGCGACAGGGACTTCAATAGAATCTCCTAGTCTTCGGCATGCAGGAGGAGCTCGCAAGGCTAAAGGAGCTCATAGACTGACAATGTATCCGAACGAGTGCTAGAGCCGCCTTCACACCTTCCACCAGTTGATAACGCACAAGCTCCTTCACGGCGTCCACATCACAAAATTTGCCTAGCAAGCCCAAGAAGCTGGAGGGAGCCGAATCCAAAGGAAACATCATGGCCCAGATATCCGCGAGTGATGACCTTGCGTGTTTCAGCACCCGAAGCACTTGGTGGACGCGGTCTTGAACCGTCACGACAACAGTCGCTCCATCACGATCCATCCAGAAGAAGCCGCCGGCATCCAACTCTTGTTGCAAAAGAAATTCAGCCAAATCGCAACACGCTCATTCTCTTCCTTCGGAAGAAGATTCACAACTGCATGCAAAAGCAGCAGATGAGATGACGTGAAGGTTAGGCGTAGTCGAAAAGAAAAGAAGCTCACGGAAACTTACACTGGAGTTGTTCGCCGATTCGCCAAAATTCCTCAAGGATAAATTCCTCTCTCACAATGGCCCGTTCGGTCTTGGACTTCCAAACGTCTACGTGGCCACGGATCATGAGAACATCCTTCTCCAGGCTTCGTATGCGATCGCGTAGCAGAGGCAACTGCAATGTCTCACTCGTCGGCGGATGGGTACCAGTCAAGGAAGGAGCCGTGGTCATCGATTCAACATTCGAAGGACCCTAAGGGGTGCACATGTGGCAGAGTATGAAAATCAAAGCAATTGACAACAGTCGAAAGAGACACTTATATTTACATCGAGCAATCACTACATGGTAAAGTCAAAATTGTCCAGCACGAAGCATTACATGCGTGTGGGCAAAGCAAAATCAAAATACTACTAAATAAACTATGTCACAGAAAACCTAAGCAGCTGCATCTGGAGCAGCTTCGAACTCCGAGGCCCTCGCGTTGGCGGCCTGCTGCTACTCCAACGCATATGTGGCCAGAAGGTCAATAAGCTTCGGGCCAAAATGCTTGCAGCGGGAGGTGAACGGAGAAAAATCTACCTCGATGCCATCTGCTGCCATCGGCATCCTGGAAGTAATCTGAGGAAGATCCAGCTGCGCTCCAGACGCCACCGCCATTGCTAGCCCCATGGCGGCACCCACACCCTTCTGATCCCTCTTGTAGCTCGCAGGGGCATCGTCCACCAAGGACTTGGCCAGGGAATCGATGTCGTCAAGGGCGACGCCCTTCGGGTTGATCTCCTAGAAGAAGAGGGCGAGGACCTCCTTGGCCTTGCCTAGCGTCTCCACGGCAGAGCTGCAGCGATCTTTGATCGCCGCAACAGCATCCACCATGGGATCCCCTTGCTCTAAACTGTTGCCATCAAACGCAATGCCAGTAGCATCTACAAGATGCGGCAAAAGAAAATTTGGATGAGTCAAAGGAAGCATATTAGAAGAATAACAGGCTCAGGCATATAAGCATGCGATAACTTACCAGATACTCCCTCCGTTAGGGATTACAAGTCCCAAGAGCTTTTTAAAAATGTTAGAAATTGCAAATCCTCTCCCATTTATTAGTCTCTCTCCTCCAATGCATGTTCTCCTTTTTCTCTATCTTCTCTCATGCATGTGTAACTATTGGTCCATGAAGTAATTGAGAGAGGTAGTTATTGACTTTCTTAATCCTAGCAAAGTGTCCCATAGGCCTTGCAATCCCTAACAGAGGGAGTAGCACTTCGGTAGCAGCCATAAGATGCTCCAGCATGGCCTTATCCCGAGACACCATGGCAGACGCAAGTTGCTGCCCGTGATCTTGGGCCTCCTGCTGATGGCGCTGAAGGGCCTCCACAGCATCCTTCTCCTTGGTATCCACCTGGCTGTGACTCTTTTTGAGTGTGTTCAACTTGCGGAGGGCCTCATTGTTCTCGTCTACAATATTCAACAAGGAAAAGGTCAGTAAAACCGGTACTCATCAGTACTCATAGTCAAACAGAAGAAATACATGCACCTCAGAGTTGTTGAAGGTCGCCCTCCAAGGCAAGATATTGCTGGCCAAGGCGATTGATGTCGTCGATGAAGGGCTACAAACAAGAAAAAGGCAACATCAGGCAAACAAAAGGGCTCGGGGGCTCGTCCATGTCAAATTTAAAAGGCACTTACGTGACCACCCGAAGACTCCGAAGGAGTGGCTTGCGTCTTCCGGGTGAAGACCATTCGAGTCCTCAGCTTAGAGGAGCTCGATGCAGCATCACTGGAGTTGGCTGGTATCTTTGAGGAGGCAGTCGCAGTTTTTGCCAGCAGCATCTGCGACTCCACCACGACCTCTTCAGTCTCATCCTTTATGGATTCAGCTAATGAGGACCTTCTGATAGGACAGAGGCAAACAAGTCAATCAAAGTATCAATAAGTATAAATACAATCAGTAGTGCGAAATCACTTGGTACTCACGATGGGATGTCAGAGAGGTCGAAGACCGGAGTCTCCTTCTTCTTCTTCTTCTTCTTCTTGGCCTGTAGCTGAGGAGGCACGACCTGGAGGGGAACGACAGGAATGGGGGAGGTTGCACCTTCACCCCTAGTATGACGCTCGAGGAAGGCAGGTCCCCTCGGCGTTGGTGGCGTTGCCCCATCCGAACTTTTGCTTTGGGCCCTCTTTCGAGATAGCCCTTTGCTAGGCTCGGGAGCTTTCTTCATTGGCGACTGCGCAGGAGGGAGCGTGGACTCAAACTCCACGTCCCCGCCATTGGGTGCAGCTGTATATTTTTCGGGAAGGGGAGGCATCATGGACTCCACCTTGAACTCCTGCGAAGCGAAAGATACACATGATAGAACAACAAAAAACAAAAAACAAAAGAAGCAAGCAATCAAAAATGCACAACATGCACTGATACGTCCAATTTGCATCACCATTCTATATCATAATTTGCCTCTATTCATTGATATATGTCTTATTATGATGTATTACTTATGTATTTTCCACTGTTTTTGCATGTTGGATGATTCTTGGAGGATGGACTGTCGGAGTCTGGATTCTGATGGAAAAGAGGTGTTTTGATGCAATTTCGCGAAGATCAGAAAAATACCAGAAAAATATTGGAAAATTATATTTTCCCAGAAGACGGAGGAAGCCAGACCCTCTTGCCTGTATCTTCCTCACGGAACCCTAACACCAGGGGGCGACCACAGATAGATTCCCGCCGCCTCTACGGGGCGGAAAACACGGAGAGAGAAAGATCTCTCCGGCAGACAGATTTCTGCCAGGGAAACTCCTTCCCAGAGAAGGGAGATCGTCGCCATTGTAGAGGTCCCAACCTTTAATAAGGTGGAGATCCCTGTGTTTACAATGCTAGTCCCTGGATCAATAGCTAGCATCCACAGTTAAGATGTAATATCAAGAAACAAGGGTCACAATACAACTTTATAACCAGGAATAAAATAATTCATTACATCTTACATAGCTCATTTGGCTATTACAATACATTGCGGCAGAATATCTATAAGCATGGGGTCCTTCATCTTCAAAGTGCCACAGGCAAACATGTTGGTTGTAGACTTGTAATCCTAATCAATAAACTTCACTAACACCAAACAAACCTGCAACATTACAAGTTACAGCCACAAGGGTCAATACATTTGAATTGTATTGGCAAGTTTCACTACTATGTAGAATATAAGTGGATCTTATCATTACATGCATATTGGGCTAAGTGGGGTTTAGGCTTGTTTGCAGAAAGCAATAATATTTTCCCTATCTTTTTCAAAATAATTGTGATCTTTTGTCAAAATCTTTTGAGCTCCTTGGTACACCCCAAGTGCTTCAAGTCTTTGTCAAAATCTTACTGAGATCCTTGGTAAATCCCCAAGTGCCTCAAGTCTCCTTGGTAAATCCCCAAGTGCTTCAAGTCTCTTGTTGTCATTCTCAAGTTTTTCTTTTTAGAAATTAGAATGTCGAGATTTCCCATAGCTTCAGGCCTTAGTTGCTCAGTATTGTCCATAACCGGGGACACGGCTAAGTACTTAGATTTTTATCTTCTGCAGAAGTTGTACACTTTACCCACATGACACAATCTCATCTTGTCGCCACCAGTGGCCGCTGGATAAGTACTCACCAAGATGGAGTACTGGCAGATTGAGAATGTGACGAAGTCTTTCCATAGGGTCCTCCCAATACACAATGCTAGCTTGTCTTCAGGCACCAATGTAGGGTTCCTAGTTCCCTCATTTCCAGTTAACCTGAAGACCAATGCATGGGTCTTCCCAATGTAGTTGACTAAGCCAGTGCCCATTTAGCATGTGGCTGTACACGGAAGCCACTATACGGGAAACATGTTCAATCTCTAAGTTCCTGGGTGGTTTTCTTCTGGTGCACAACACAAAGAGATTGCCATATAAACATGGTTCCTTTTGTTGCCACCTTGTCCAAAACTTGAGTATCCTTGTCCACCCAGGTGGTTCATTGAGTACTTGTTTTATTATAAAAAACACAAGTCTTTCAAAAACTTCATAAAATCTCAACATGTATCTCTTCTCAATATATAGCAGGGCTAAGCATTTTACAACTACATTGTTTTCACTAAGGAATATATAGGGGTATCCTATTAGGATTTAGCATAGCAAAATATAGTAGTCCTTAACATGCATGTTTCAAAATCCACTAAGTGTAATGAAAATAGTAGGACTTGGATGATAGTGTAACTTGCCTTTTTGGTAGGGAATGTTGGTTCACTTCTTGATCTTGCTAATCTCACACTCTTCTAACTTCACTACAAGTCAATCAAGCAAACACAAATTCAACTAGCATTCCAACCAATATTCAAACAAATTAATCACACATAAAATATTAGAAACAAGGTCATGCATGCAAGCATGCAAAAGATAGTTTTATTTGCAAAGGTGGTTTCTAATAGGCTCTATACTTTGTAAGGTTCAAAGTGGTTATTTTCTAAAGTGTCAAATCCATTTGCAAAAGGGTTTTATCTATAAATCATTTTTAAATCAGATCATTATTTCATGTGGTAGAAAATGCTTTTAGCAAAGAAACAATTTTATATTGTTCACCAAATAAGTTGTTAATTCATAAAACTTGGTGTTTAGGGTCATTAGGTTTGAATCAAATCATTTCCCAAAAAGTTTTGCTCAAAAATTATTTCCATAGCAAAATCAATATTTTTATTTGACTAGAAATGAGTTAATTCAAGTATTCACTCCTAAACTTCACAAAATACATTTTTAAATTCATAACTTGGTTCCTAGGGTCAGTAGGTTCACAACAAACCATTTTGCAAAGATTTCATCCCCAAAATCATTTTGGAATAATTTTTTTATACCCTAAACAAGCATACACAAGTTTCTGCAAAAAGAAACAATTTAACAGAAACTTTTTACTAAACAAATGGAATGGTTGGCTAGGGCTTGTTCCACTGATTCCATTGATATAAAATTTGCAAATTTTGGACGTGTGGATCAAAAGTTATAAGGTTTACAAGTTTGCATATCAATCTGATTCAAAAATCTGTTTTAAATCAACTAGTGCCACGCGGCGGCTTGCTATTGGCTGATACCGATTCGGTCGGATCAAGCTCGCTGGATCGTTGGATCTAACTAAGATCGAGTGGCGCAGAGGTACACGATACCCCTTCGTCTACGTTCTATCACAGCCAGACGATCAAGATCTAACGGCTACGACGAGGCTACCAGGAACTGGCGGCGCTGCGCGGCGGTGAGCGGCGGAGCACGCTCTGGCGGTGGTGTCGTGGTGATTCTAGGAAGCAAGGGAGAGGGGAAAATGGCATACAGAATTCACGTGGTCGAGGTGAAGCTCGAGGTGGGGCTGGTCTGGCGAGGGGCGCACTAGAGCGGGAGTAATCGCTCGCCGGAGTCGGTGACGACGTCAGACGGCTCTGTTTGCTGTCGGAGGTGAGGCTGCAGTTCACCCTAAGGCAAGCGGGTGGTACGGTTAGAAGCGTGCTGTTCTGGAGAAGATGGGAGCATCATCGAGGAGTGCTAGGGCGAACGGAGGTTACCTGTGGAGTTTGCCGGAGTGTCAGTGAACGGTGGTGGCGCTCGGATGTTGTCGAAGCCGAGGCTCTGGGGTGAGCGCGGTTGAACATAAGGCACGGGGAGAAGCGCCAGGGGCTGGGGATCACGGCCATGTGCTCAGGGAGGCAAGGGGCGGTGTCTACTGGCCGGAGTTGATGGAGAACCTCGCCGGAGGCAGTGGCGGTCTGAGAGGAAATTAGGGCAGCCTGATGGCTCCGGTGGTGCGGGGTCTAGGGGAAAAGAGAGGGAAGACGCAGGCGGTTAAATGGACGCGGTTACTGGGAGGAATCAAGGCTGTCTTCAATGCGTATTCATCACCGGCGTTTCTTGTCTGCAACGGCAGGGCGGGGTTTGGGGTTGAAGACGACGCTGAGGTGGCCAGTGGGGTCCGGGCGTCAGCGAAGGAGAGAAGTGTGCGGTGGGGTCCGTCTGTCAGTCGCTGAGTGAGTCGATTCGCGGGTTCGAATCGTTTTCTGCGGGGAGGAGGGGAGTTGGTCTAACTGGGCCAAGTGGGCTTAGTTGGGTTGGGTCGAGTTTGATTTTATTTTTTTCTTCTTTCTGATTGCTTTATCTTTTTCTATTTCGATTTTCTGTTTTGAAATTCAATCAAACAATTCAAACACTAATTCAAATCAAACTTCTACCACACTTTGTATTGAGTTTAGTTCTGTTTAACAGAAATATTCCAAGTCCCAAAATAAAATAATATTTTTATTCTTTTTAGGATCCATTAATAATTAAATAAAATGGACCTTAGTTATTAAATCAAATGGGTTTTGATTTATTTAAAATCTCCATTTGAAATCTAAATAAAACCAAAAACACTTCAGTAGGTTTTATTTGAGAATATAAAATACTTGGAAAACTTATTTAAAATAAATTAATAAGTTTTGATGTTTAATTAAAATAGTAAAACCTTTATTTTTAATAAACTTGGATATTAAATCCTTATTATTTTATTTAAATAAACCTTTACTATTTTTATCAAATAGAAATATTTTATTTCAAAGGCTTGGCCAAGTTTTAATTTGGCTTATAAAATAATCCTTATTTATAATTCTACCTTTGCCTTTGAAAACCAAATCTTTTTATTAAAAGATCCAAAATAGTAATTCCAAATATTTAAATTTTTCTTTATTAATTGTTTATCTTTTCAAATCCCTTTAGGATTTGTTTGATCAAAAAGGTTTGAAGGTTTCCAATTGGAATCAAAAAGTTTCTTCTCACCCTGAAAATCAACAAAGTTTTATTTTATTCATTTATTTTTCACATTACAAGATTTGGAAAATCTTGGGATGTGACAGCCATCAACACCATCATCAAGCTAGGATTCATCGGGATCATCATCATCCACACCATCATCTCCACCAGCACCATCATCACCACTCCGTCCCATTGTAACAATCATGTTGGATCTTGCATTAGTTCTTAGGGGAAACTTTCCCGGTGTTAATTACTATTGTAGTTGATGCTTGTGAGTGGAACCATTGGATTATTGTTTATGTTCAGATTGTTATTCATCACCATATCATATTTGATGTTGATCCATATGGTGTCTTGTGAGTAGTTCGTTTAGTTCTTGAGGACATGGGAGATGTCATGTTGTTAGTAGTGGATTTGTGTTGAGTTATTATTCAATAGTTTAGTATTTAAGTTATGGTTCTATTCTTCTAGTGTGTCATGTGAATGTCGACTACATGATACTTCACCATTTATGGGCCTAGGGGAATGCATTGTGTATTTGGCTACTAATTGTGGGGTTGCCAGAGTGACAGAAACCTGAACCCCCGTTAGGACACCTTTGCACAAGGGAGCGTAGGATCTTAGAGTTTAAGGATGTGGTTAGGTTTATATCTTAATTACTTTCTTGTAGTTGCTAATGCATGCAGGGGTTTAATCACAAGTATGTATTAGTCCAAGTAAGGTCGCAACATTAGCACAGGTTCACCCACACAACACTTACAACACCAAAGAAGAGTACTTATCTATTTGAAGCGAAAGCTTGATAGAATTCCCATGTGTCCTCGAGAACGTTTGGTCCTTATAAGTATTTCCACTGACTTATCCTTTGCTAAGAAAGGATTGGGCCACTTGCTGCAGTTGTTCGTTGTCTTTATTACTTGCACTTTGTTTTGTTGCTTTATTAGAAAACCCCTAAAAATCCGTTTGCTAAGTATTTACAGAGATTCCTTGCTCCATACCACTAGTCAACACCTTCTGCTCCTCGTTGGGATCGACACTCCTATTTATCGAAAGTACTGCGATACACCCCCTATACTTGTGGGTCATCAAGACTATTTTCTGGCGCTGTTGTCGGGGAGTGAAGCGCTATTAAAGAGTTGAACTGGTAAAGGAAACTTCTACTATGAGTATTGCTTTTTGTTTCTGTTTGTTGCTTTGTTTTTAATATGGATAACACACTTGGTTTTCTGTTTGGGAAAACTACACCACTGTTAGGGTAGTAGATGAACCACCGCCTGTTGATATAGATCCTTTTAAGATACCTACAAGTATTGTTGATCGTGTTATGGATAATTATTATTTTGGGGATGAATCTGTCCATCCTGGTGATCATTTGCTTTTTATCCATGAATTATGTGGATTGTTTAAGTGTGCAGGTATCACAACTGAACAGGTGAAGAAGAAGTTACTCTCTATATCCTTAAAAGGGAGAGCTGAAGAATGGTATAAGCTGCTGAAGAATGTACAATCCATGGAATGGGAGGAAATGACATCTCTCCTTTATTCTAAATTCTATCCTCCCAGTGAGATTCATAAGGATAGAAATCTGATATAAAACTCTTGGCCTCATGATGGAGAGAGTACAACTCAAGCTTGGGGGAGATTGAAGTTACTAATGCTTAGATGTCCTATTCATGAACTCCCTAACAATATTATTATCAATAACTTTTATGCTAGGCTTTCTCTTCATGATAAATATTTACTAGATGCTTCTTGTGCTGGATCATTCACACATATGAAGGAAGAAGCTAAATGGGATCTCCTAGACCGTATTCAAGAGAACACTAAAGCTTGGGAGAATGATAAAGGAAGAAAGTCAGGTAAAAACTATGATTATGAATGCATTAAATCTTTTATGGGAACTGATGACTTCCATGATATTACTACTGAGTTTGGTCTAGATTCCCTAAGTATTGCCAATTGTTTTAAAGCCTTTGCCTCTTACATATAAATTCCCAAAAATAAGTGGAATAAGTACCATGCACCTTATAAAGATATTGTTAGTCATGTTCCTGTTAGAAGCACCGAAGTTTGTACTACTAATCATATTGCGCCTAAACCTTATGTTGAGGAAATACCTTTCCCAGCTAAGGTAAAGGAGTATTCTATGATGATTAGTACAAATAATAAAGGTACAATGAAAACTATGGATCCTGATGAGCAATTGAATACTGAACCTGTGGTAGCTATTGTGAAAGACCATGTCACTAGAAATATAGAGGATGAGCACATTGTCTTCTGTGAAGATGTTTATAATATTATATCTCATCCTAGTAAGGCTAGAAAAGCTAGTGTTCATGTGCTTTCTGTTAAAATTGGTGATCATTTCTATTATGGTTTATGTGATATTGGTGCTAGTTCTAGTGCTATTCCTTATGAGGTTTACAGGGAAATTATGCATCAAATTGTTCCTTGTGAGCTTGAGGACATTGATGTGGTTATTCACCTTGCAAATAAGGAAACCATTTGCCCTATTGTATTGTAAGAGATGTGGAGGTTCTTTGTGGTAAGATTAACTATCCTGCTGATTTTCTAGTGCTTAATTCTGCAGCTAGCAAAACTTGTCCTATCATTTTTGGTAGACCTTTCTTGAACACTTGTGGAGCTATTATAGATTGTAAGAAGGAAAAAGTTTTAACTAAGTTTGATGGAGATTCTTATGAGTTTAACTTTTCCAAATTTGCTAAAGCTCCTTGTGAAAATAGCTTGCCTAATAAAGATTTCAGGATGGAACAACTTGCTTCTATTGATCCAGTTTATGACCTTGGGCCTCTTTTTGATGACTGTAAGTATGCTCATTCTGATGATAAAGTTGTTGCCAGTGACAGTTATATTGTCAACTTTATTCAAAGTGCTACTGAAAGTTATTATGAGATAGGGAAACATGGTTTTATGCATATCAATAATGTTCAGTTTCCCCGTTTTATGTAGAAAGCTTTGAAGTTACATTTGTTTTGTCTTTCTATGCTAGTGGCTTTTTGTTTCAACAATTTGTTTTCTCATGATACCCCCATGCATAGGAAGTGGGTTAGACTCAAGTGTGTTGGTTATTTGCTTCTTGATTCTCTCTTCCACTTCAAATATATATCTCCTTTGTGAGCATCCTTGAAACTTTCAAGCCTAACTTAAAGGCATTAAATAAAAGTACTTGTTGGGAGATAACCCAAGAGTTTGGTTGAGTCTTGGAAGTTATTACCTCATTAATAACCGCTCCTTATCCTTTTTGTTTTGGTTTTTGTGTCAAGATCAACTACTTTTGTGAAGTAGAGGACTTGTGAAAAGTGTCTGTCCTAGGACAGATTTTTGTGTTGCACTATAATAATTCGTGAGGGATCTCAGTACGTCGGATGAAGCTGTATTTTTCTGTGCATGTTCTCCAAGTTGTTACCCAACTTTCATTAGTTTTGCACTTTTTGATTTGAGCAACAGAAGGTTTTCAAAAAAATCAATCTTTGCTTGTTGGTCTGTTTTGACAGATTTTTGCCATCATTTGCATTTGCCTCTTATAGAAGCCTTTGTTTTGATAGATTTTAGTTGAAGTGTGAACCTAAAGGTTTATTGTTTTTGCTTACACTAATGTTTCCATTGAAGTTTGTGTATTGCCTTGTGAGAAAAGGAATTTCCAGGAGAAGGAGGAAAGGAGTCAGCAGAGTTCATCTTTGAATAGGTAAAAGTGGTGAAAACAGAAGGTTCGTAAAAGCCTAATATTTTTATATTTTTGATGTTTTTATTACATAAAGAGAGTTATGAGATGGAACAGAGGAGGAACCGGAGGCCGGGGTGGCCAAACCCACCCTAGGTGCGGGCCCCAGTTGGCCGCGCCTAGAGGGGGTTTGACCCCCCGAGCTCCGTCTCCGCCTCGTTTTCATATCAGCACCTTCCTTATGCTTTGAAACTTCATAATACATAACCCCTCGTATCGCCGAGGTTCGTGCATCGTGTTCGCGTCGTGTTTTCGTTTCGATCTGTTCCTGTCAGGAAATCTTCCCAAGTTTAGAGCACCATGGTCTCCGCCAACGACAAAGGAAAGAAGCCCGAGGAGGATGATCCTCACAAACCCAAGGAGGAGGAGATTTTGGTAGGTGATGAAGAAGACATGGAGGAGGACAAGCAACCGGACACCCGCGCTACTGTCGCAAGAATTGGAGTGGTGGCAAAACCTACCAAGCTTAGGAGGATAGCACGTATGTCTACAGGAGGGAAACCTCCATGTCATACCCTCTCTCCACGGTCACCTCCTCCAAGTACCAATAAAACCTTCCACGCTCTTGTACATCAGCGTCAATATCAACATGTGCCCAAAGGGAAATTGCCCTCGATGTGGGATATGCCTCTTTCTAACCATGCAGGGGAGGAGCATACTAAGAAGGAAGAGTGGGGAAAGAATAATAAGGACTGGAACTCTCTGTCCGATATGATCATGAACCGCATTGAGAAGAATTCGGAGTTGATTCGTACTCTGACCGTTTAGATTGAGGATTTGAAGAAACTTATTGAAGATCTTATCAAGAAAACACCACCACCACCAAAGGAGTAATTCGTCATCAGATTTGGCATCCCCTTGGCTTGTACCAAGCTTGGGGGAGTGTCACGGTATCACCATCATTATCTTTCATCTTTTACTTTTTTAGTGGATTCATATCTTTGGTAGATAGGTTATCTTATAGTTTGGTTTGTATGTGTAAGTATCTCTCCCTTAGTTGATTATCTATGTATCCCTTGGTGTGAGTGCCTTTATGGATTATTAATGAGAAGTTTCATCATTTACTTTTTGCACTTCCTATTTTAGTTTGCAATCTCTATTATATGATGGATCTTGTTGATCAATATTGGCATCACTTTGGGAGCATCAAGTAAATTTAAATTGGTTTTGGCAAACCAAGTTCTGGACAGTAGCAACACTTTTTGAGGTTTGAAAGAAAAGGAGAAAAAGCTTACAGGTATTTTATATCATTTATTTTCTTTCTTGTTGGCTCATAAGCTTAGTATTCCTTATTTACGATCTTTTGTGTCTTCAAGGAAGATTGCATGTTTGGCTTTATCACTTGTAGGTTTGCTTGTTTCTATCAACTCTTTTGCTTGCTACCCAGCCTTGCTAGCCAAAAAAACTGTTTTGAGAAGGCATACTTCTCATGTTTCCAATCCCTTTGAACCAAAACCTTTGCCATTTGTGTCCACCATGTCTACCTATTAGCAATTGCTATTCCAAGCAAATTCTCAAGCTTCATCTATCTTTCGAATTAAAAACTATTTTGTTATGTGAAAACTAGTTAGTAAAGCTCTCATGAACTTGATGGCACACCTTATTTTCTTGCCCCTAATAGACTTGAACCATTGTGTCATCGAAGTTGTATATGCTTGCATCTATACGTTGGAATTAGCAGAACCGTGCTGTCACGGGGAACAATTTCAACATTGCACCTGTACGTTGTACATAGTTGATATCATGCTCTTTTGTTTGCGGATGTCAGCGGTGTGAAATTAAGAGGGAACTTGTAAGTCCATGGAGTGATGTATGTGTGTTAGAGAAATGCCTGGGCCGCTAGCCTAAGCCATGCGTAATCATGGTGGAAACTTGCAGCATCACCATAGTGAGCATTCTATGAAGCATCCTCAATAAAAATCTATGCACGTAGTAATTAAAAAGATCGCTGAGATGCTCATTGTCTGCTTTCCTTGTCATTTTGGTACGGGATAGCTCCTGTACCATGTGCAAGGGGTACCCCGTTGGCGGTTCTTTATGATACACATGTACTTACAGTGACAAGAACTTATCAGTGACTTAAGTTAAGTAGCATGAGGAGCGGCCCTCGTACTCAAGGGACATGAGATTGCCAACTTATATTTCGACAAGCATATACTCCATCTATGTTCACTTTAACCTTAATCATCTCAAGATGCCTATGATAGGGTCAATGAGGGCTCAAAGCTAGTAAGTACCATAATCTTTTGGACGCTCTTTATGACTTGAAATCCCTGCTACCCTCTATGAAGGGACCTTTCTTCTACTTTTAAGTTGAGTCAGTAAACCTACTTCCTCTCTATCTCCAGCAAGCATTTGAGTTGTTGTGTTGCAAGCATTCATATGGTGATTTATTCAATCATGTTCTTTATCTTCCTTGTTTGCACAAGACTCGTATCTATTGAGTATTACTTTGAAAGCCTTCATTGTGAAAATTTTTTTTGAGCAAAGAGTGCTCCTGTTATAAAACTTCTACAAAAAGCTTTTTGTGAAACCATTTGCCAGCTGTTCTCTGACCAGGAATAAGAGTTTGCCAATTCCAATTATGATTTATCTTTATGCATCTCTATTGTGACTCGTGTACTTGTTGCAAGCTAAGTTATATAATGGTGAGTTGCTTTCTTCTATGAGTTGTGTAATGGTAAGTGTGATGCTTCTTGTCCGTATTATTTTATCGACACTTTACTCTATAAACCTGTGGACATGTTTACTGAGCTCAGTTTTTGCTTGGGGACAAGTGAAGGTCTAAGCTTGGGGGAGTTGATACGTCCAATTTGCATCACCATTCTATATCATAATTTGCCTCTATTCATCGATATATGTCTTATTATGAGGTAATACTTATGTCTTTTCCACTGTTTTTGCATGTTGGATGATTCTTGGAGGATGGACTGCCGGAGTCTGGATTCTGATGGAAAAAGAGTTGTTTTGATGCAATTTCGTGAAGATCAGAAAAATATTGGAAAATTATATTTTCCCAGAAGACGGAGGAAGCTAGAAGGAGAGGCGTAGCCAGGCCACAGGGGGCCCACACCCCCCTAGGCACGGGCCCACCTTGCCTCGCGCCTAGGGAAGGTGTGGCCCATCTGCTCGGCCTCCGACTCTGCCCTCTCGCCTATATCTTCCTCACGGAACCCTAACACCAGGGGGCAACCAAAGATAGATTTCTATCGGGGAAACTCCTTCCCGGAGAGGGGAGATTGTCGCAATCAACACCATCATCAAGCTAGGTTGCATCGGTATCATAATCATCATCCACACCATCATCTCCACCAGCACCATCATCACCACTTCGTCCCGCTGTAACAATCGTGTTGGATCTTGCATTAGTTCTTAGGGGAAACTTTCCCGGTGTTAATTACTATTGTAGTTGATGCTTGTGAGTGGAACCGTTGGATTATTGTTTATGTTCAGATTGTTATTCATCACCATATCATCTTTGATCTTGATCCATATGATGTCTTGTGAGTAGTTCGTTTAGTTCTTGAGGACATGGGAGAAGTCATGTTGTTAGTAGTGGATTTGTGTTGAGTTATTATTCAATGGTTTAGTATTTAAGTTGTGGTGCTATTCTTCTAGTGGTGTCGTGTGAACGTCGACTACATGATACTTCACCATTTATGGGCCTAGGGGAATGAATTGTGTATTTGGCTACTAATTGTGGGGTTGCCAGAGTGACAGAAACCTGAACCCCCATTAGGACACCTTTGCACAACAGAGCGTAGGATCTCAGAGTTTAAGGCTGTGGTTAGGTTTATATCTTAATTACTTTCTTGTAGTTGCGGATGCTTGTAGGGGGTTTAATCACAAGTATGTATTAGTCCAAGTAAGGTCGGTACATTAGCACAGGTTCACCCACACAACACTTACAACACCAAAGAAGAGTACTTAGCTATTTGAAGTGAAAGCACTTGACAGAATTCCCATGTGTCCTCGGGAACGTTTGGTCCTTATAAGTATTTCCACCGTCTTATCCTTTGATAAGAAAGGATTGGGCCACTTGCTGCAGTTGTTCGTTGTATTTATTACTTGCACTTTGTTTTGTTGCTTTATCAGAAAACCCCTAAAAATCCGTTTGCTAAGTATTTACAGAGATTTCCTGCTACATACCACTAGTCAACACCTTCTGCTCCTTGTTGGGATCGACACTCCTATTTATTGAAAGTACTGCGATACACCCCCTATACTTGTGGGTCATCATGCACGCAAGAAATTTACCTTAGGAACTTCCTTCCTGCCAGAGAAGGGGGCAGTCAAAGACTTCCCCGGGAGCTCCTCATCAGCCTTATACTTCAACAAGGGTCGAAGAGCCCGGTCGAGGTCGACTGAAGACATCTCCTCATCCGACACTCTCGTCGGGTCGGTAACGCCGGAGTATAGAAACATCGGGTACATCCTCGCTTGGAGAGGCTGCACCCGATGCCTGAGGAACGTCCGGATGATGTCGACACCATAGACCTCCTTGCCTCACATCAGCTGGAAATCCTTCACTCGCTGGTACAGCTTCTCCACCACTTTGGTCTCACCTTCCATGATGTCGTTTGACCAGGAGAGCTTTCAGATGACCGGCTTGCTGGCGTCGAAGGGAGCTAGCCCATAGTGCTGACGAACGATCTTGGAATCGCGAATATAAAACCACTTGTTCCTCCATTGTTGAATGGATTCACAGAGGTGGAAGGAGAAGAATTGGACAGTGGGGCGGATGGATATCCAGCACCCACCCAGCGCATAAACGTCGCCGGTTCAGTTTGCCTCTTCAGCGAATACAGCTTTCTGAAGAGGCCATAGTGTGGCTCGATGCCGAGCCAACACTCGCAAAGCGTGATAAAACACACAATGTGAAGAAGGGAATTGGGCGACAACTGATGGAGTTGTATCCCATAGAGACAAAGAAGCCCACGAATAAACTCGTGGGTAGGAAGAGAAAGCCCTCGGACAACAAACGCATAAAACATAACCCGAAAGCCTTCGGGTGGGTCCGGGATTACCTCCTCGTCGGGAATGAGGGCGTCGTATTTCTCCTTCGAGATCAGGATGGCCTCACGCAGGAGGTGCAGGTCCACCTCCCTGATAGCCGACTGCCGCCAATCACCGTCAGTGACACGGCCGGCGGTGGAGGTCTTCTTGGTAGCGCCAGTGGCGCTCGTCCCCGCAGTGGCGGAAGTAGTCTTCTTTCGCTTGCCCATCTTGGTGGCGCAGCGTACAACACGATGAGAACGGAGGAAAGACGCGCAGGACGTCCAGTGCGCAATACGAGCGAGCTCTAGAAATTGTGGAAGCAGAGGAGAGGAAATTATTCTAGTCCTTGTGTGGTATGAAAGGATAAAGACGATGAAGCAGAACCATCGATTTCTATGCCCTAAACGTGTGTCCTTCATCGCACCATACACGTGGCGGGTATCCACCAAACCGTCGCGAACACGCCGTCCACTACGCACGGGAATCGAGGAGACGTGGTAATTATCGCATAAACTACGCATGACTAGTCAAATCCAAGTCAGAGTGTGGGACCCATGATCATCTCGTCACGTTACCTCTGCTGCCGCAGACGGTTGAGCTCAACAAGCATCAGCAATGGCGTCGTCAAAGCAAAGGCTAGCAACGGATAAAAACTTTCGATTGCACAAAAAAGTACTTACTCGAGTCTATGACTCAACCAACTACTCGGGGGATACTTCTATTAGGAGCGCTGGCCGCACACCTGAGATATTAACATGGTGGAAACACTTCTTCGAAAAAATCTTCGAGTCCTTCGTCGAGTCTGCGACACCACTACGGACTCGGGGGCTACTCCCATAGGAAGTGCTGATTGTGCATTCGAAAAAGCACTAGCGTTGATGACATCCGTAGATTTAAAGTCTCTACTCGATTCTACGACTCGAACAAACACTTGGGGGCTACTCCCATAGGGAGCGCTGGTTGCACACCCTATGAACTATTCAGATAAGATTCTTCGGATCACATGTGACAAAAAAACCTATTTGGCAACCTTTCCCAAACTAACGCTGAGAAAGACATCGTCTCCTTGGTCACCCGAAACACCTCCACGGTGATAAATTTTTCGATGGTGTGTCTGCGACGCAAAGATAAGACATACAAATATCATCTGATGGCCTGGTATCGCACATGACTGCGTTCTGCCAATAACATACCGTGTCATCAGGCACGATGAAAAATCCCGAAGGACGCGTTGGGTACTCAACTTAAACACTGGAATTCGACTCCTATAAGACCTCCACGGTCTGGGCCGAATTACGCCAGCATTGTTCCGGATTCTAGTCCTGGGACTCGAGTTTGAAGTAGATCGTGTTGTTTTGTCCGAAGACATTTAACTGACACTAATCCATTGGGCGAGTCAGGCACACGTATCAACAATCCCTATGAACTAACATATTCACCCAAAAGCGTGTTTGGATGAGAAGCACTCGAAATACTATAGAGTCTTCACTCAAATCTACGATTCAACTGAACACTCGGGGGCTACTGACATGGATATGCTCTACGGGTACCTAACATTGGCCTATCCGGTCTAGCCCAGTGAAGGCCCACACGAAGACTTGCTGCTAACGCAAAGCCCAAGGAGACTCTGAATGTCCCAAGCCCGGTAGAAGTTCGACTCCTTCTTGGATAACACGGCCAAGCTATAGATAGAATATTCAAGGGTGAAAACCTAACTTGTAACCGACTCGACCTACCTGAGACCTGGCCTCCCCATATAAAGGCCAGGAGGGGCACGGCGAGGAGGATCTCTCCCCAACTCATACACACACCTTACGCTAGATTGCATTTGTTCACCCCCTGTAACCTTCGGTTCAGCCATCAATCAAGAACAGACAAGCAAGAGTAGGGTTTTCCCTTCGGGGGCCTGAACCTGGGTAAACATCATGTCCCCTTGGTGCGTGTATGTTAACCGTCTTGCGATCTCCAGCATCCCCATCTTCTCCAAACCCAAGTCCATAACAATGGGCATTGACGATTCGAACCCTCGTCATAAACCTTTTGGTCCACCTCTCGTGAAAAAGACAAATGTCTGCAGAATCGGTAGGGAGTGGGTCCGATTTGAACTGGATGTACTTGAGATCTAATGCTCATGATTTTTTCCAAAAAAGTCATTTTGGGGTTCACAATATATTGTTTCATCAGAAATACATTGAAAGTTTTGCGTAATTATAGCTCCCATGCGACGTCTTTACGCGGAATTGGAAGGAACACGATATCGTTGCAAAGAATAGCTCGCATGCGACGCTTGTGAGGCAGCTAATAGCCCAAGGCCACACGGGCTATAAAACGATCGTTAAGGACACATTTAACTTGGTTCCAAGATTAGGGTTAAGCCAAACCGGTCGGTTTGGACAGCCAATCAAACCAACCGTTTCCGACCGAGAGCGCGCGTCACACTTACTATAGCTTCCCCGATGGCGGTGGCAGACCTCACCCATCGTTCTCGGCGCCGGCGCTGGCGGCAGGGCAATTCTTTTAGGCGTCAGCTCTTTCGTTCGACGACGAAGGTGGTGAGTGCCATTTAAAACCTAATTCTTCTCCCATTCTTCTCAATTCGAGATCTGAGCGTGCCCATTGATGCTAGATTGTGGAGGCCGGGATGTGCCGAACGGGGCGAAGGGGAACGAGATGGAGCATGGATAGGGGACTTCTAATCGGTATATCCTGCATCTTTGCACTTAATTTCTCTAAGTTTGAGCTCTTTGTTCGCTTCCGCTAGCTCACAATGCCCGCCAAAAACAAGGGAGACGATGTTGCGCGACACATATTCGAATTTCGCATCAATTTCTTTCCCTCTAGGGCTGTTTTAGTTGATGGCAGCACATAGATCATTGATAGAGACACGGTTGTTAAATGGGAGGTGGAATTAGAACATGTTGATCCCCAAGAGCTAATAAACATGGGAGAGGAGGCGGTGAGGAAAATGGTGGAAAAAATTGGGGATAGTGTGGTTTGGGGGCTAGAGCAAGAAGTTTCTTTGTTATGATTTGATGATTGCAAATGTGACTATGTTAGGGTTGAGACAGGGGAACATATAGTTGATGAAATCGATGAGCGAAACAGTTGGACAAGCAAAACTGTTCTGTTTTTAGCAGAGCTCATTGATCTGGAACCTGATTCAAGGGTTGGATATGTGGCCTCGAAGCTGGCTGCTCAGATGGTCGAGGATGATTGGGTTGCACAAAGGCAAGTAATGCATATACTTACTGAGTTGGAAGTGTTAACAGTGGTGGCTGATGCTAATGCACCAGGGGAGGCTGTAGATGCTAATGCACAAAGGATTGCAACTGTTGATTGGAATTCAGTTGAGATACATGACCGGACTAATTTGGTCATTGCACCAATAGATGACATTGAAATGACAAAGCTTTTTGGCATTCCTATAGATGACATACACAAGAAGAAGAAGAGGGATGAAGCTGCAAATGATGGTGACAACCATTTAAGAGATGAAGAGGCAGATATAGATCCAGAGTTGTTGGAAAATGCTGTAGTTCATGTAGATGATGCACATGATGATGAGCTAGTAACAGTTTATGACAAAGAGGACCCAGTTATTGAAGTTGGGAGATTGTTTCCAAGCATGGATGAATTCAGGATGTGTTTCAAGACATATGCAGTCAAACGTGAGTTTGCTGCCAAGACTTTGTGGACTGATAAAAAGAAGTTCTATGCAAAATGCATAGGTTATGATGGTGGTGCCAGGCCTTGCAAGTGGTATATATCTTCTAGACGCCAACCTGATGGAAGGATAATAAGAGTAAATCAAATTCCAAAAGCTCATACTTGTATTACAACTTCTCAAACAGTTACAAAGATGACATCACAATTATGGGTTGCAGAAAAAATCAAGCCTATTTTAGCCACAATACCAAACAGCACTGCAAAGAGACTGAAAATAGACTTGGAAAAGCAGTACCCCATTAAGTTGAATTATACTACAGTGTGTAAGGCAAAGCAAAGGGCAATGAAGGAGCTATATGGTGATTGGGCAAATACCTTTCGAATGCTTTATAACTTCAAAGAAGAAGTAAAGAAGTGGTCACCTAGCAGTGTTGTGGAGATAGATACTGAGGTAACAGCTGATGGGAAAGTCTTCTTCTCTAAATTCTTCATGGCTTTAAAACCTTGCATCGATGGCTTCAAAGCAGGGTGTCGTCCATATTTGAGTATAGACTCATCATTCTTGACTAGAAAGTGGAATGGTCAACTAGCAGCATGCAATGCTTTAGATGGACACAATTGGATGTTCCCTGTAGCTATTGGCATGTTTCAGTCTAAGATAGAGGCATCATGGACATGGTTCATGCTGCAGTTGAAAAGATGTATAGGGCTAGTCTCTCCATTGGCAGTGCACACAGATGCATGTAAAGGTTTAGAAAATGCAGTGAAGATTGTTTTCCTTCATGCTGAGCAGAGGGAGTGCTTCGTCCATATGTGGATGAATTTGATCAAAAAATTCAGAGGAGATGATTTTGGATGCATGTGGCCAGCAGCAAGATCTTACACCAGACAGACACATTCATATCACCTTGAGAAGATTAAGGCGGCATGCTCTGAGGAGGATAGGGTCAAGTTTTGTACATGGTTGGAAACCTACCATTCTGTTTTATGGTACAGGTCAGGTTTTAACACTGCCATCAAATGTGATCATATCAACAATAATTTGACAGAAAGTTTCAACAACAAAGTGAAGGAGTTAAAAGACTTGCCTGTCCATGACATGGTTGACCAGATCAGGATCATGATCATGAGGTTGTGGGAATTGAGAAGAAGGCTTGGTGATGTTCTTCAAGGAGATAAGCTTCCTGATGTTGTGCAGTAGGTGGTCAACATGAGCATAAATCTTGCACATTTGCGTGTTGAGAAATCCTCATTATGGGGTGCTGAAGTCAGAGATACAAAGACTGGCAGGAGGCATGTTGTTGACACTCAATTGCATGAATGCACATGCCTTGAGTGGCAACACACTGGGAAGCCTTGTGAGCATGCCATACTTTTCTTTGCCTCCAAACACAAGCTAAATATGCACACATATTTTCATGAGTATTATTCTGTAGCAAAATTCAAGGTTGCATATGGAACACCAATTCCAGCACTTACAAACCAGTCTCAGTGGCCTGAAGTGGACATTCAGTTCTCCTTGTGTCCTCCTTTGATGAAAAGAAAGGCTGACAGGCCCAAGTAGAGTAAATTCAAGGCTTGGTTTGAGAAAGGTGGGAGCAGCAAGAAGGGAAAGAAAGATGAAAAGAAAGATGCCAAGCCAAAAAGGTCCCTAAAAGGTAACAAGAATAGATGCAAACTCTGTAAAGAACTTGGACGCCGAGATGGCTCTACCAAGTGCAGATACACTACTGAAAAGCCAAAGTATGTTCATCCAAAATCTATGTATTTCTTGTTCATGATTTTTCTCCCCTAGCTAACTTGCTTGTTTTCAGGAGGAAGCGTGGAGAAAAAGGCCCACATCTTGTTGTTGAAGAATGCTGGCCAGTGAAAAGGGCAAGAATCAATGGCCAAAGAAAGAAGAGAACTAACCAGATCATGTTTGGTGCTGCTGAGGTGCAATCTGAACTTGTTTTGGAGGATGATGTGCAAACTATTTAGGTGCAAAGTGAACCTGTTAATGTTCTTGAGGCTTTAGGGCACACCATTTCTAATTTGGAAGCTATGGTGCAAAATGAGGGGCAAAATGAGAATGTTGGTGAGGCTCTGGTGCAAAATGAGCATGTTATTGAGGCTCTGGTGCAAAATGAGCATGTTGATGAGGTTGTGGTGCAAACTGACCATGTTGATGAGGCTCTGGTGCCAGATTGTGTTTTTGAGGAGGTGCAGGAGGTGAAGGAGACTCTTGGACATGCAGTGGGGAGGCCAGATGGTTATGGTAAGAAAAAGAAGAGCATAAACCTGTTGTGTGGTGTGAAACTTGTGAAGGAGAAGAAAACGAGGTGTAAGAAGAGCCAAAAGAAATAGACTTGAATTTGGCACTTGTTGTTGTTGTAAACATTTGTTGTTGTAATAATTTGGCACTTGTTGTTGTAATAATTTGGCACTTGTTTTTGTTGTAAACATTTGTTATTGTAATAATTTGGCACTTGTTGTTGTAATAATTTGGCCGAAATTCAAATATGATGGTAAATTTGAATTTCAACCAATGTAGCTATGTGTAATTTTCTATGTTTGTATGAGCTTCCAACGTTTTTCTCATATGTAGAGTACAACTCATCCTCACCATGACCCCTTTTGTGAAGTACAACTCACCCTCACCCAAAATGTGGTAGAAATGGGCTCCAAAGCTAGGGTAAACCACCCCATTTCTAACCAAGTTTTTTCGACCATTTCTAAAACCAAGTTTGATATTTTTCCTCACAACTACGTCACATATAATGACACCATGCGAATGTTTTGTATTTTTTTGATTTTTCTTTAATTAGTTATGCACATTTGAATGTCTGGTCAAACTTTGTGAAGGACTTTCATATATATTCTTAGCTAGGGGATGAGGCTCACTAAACTAGCATTGGATCTCTCATAAAATAGCATGTTGTGAACCTAAAAATGATTTTTACAAAAAATCATCAGCATGAAATCATGTACATGTAGTTCATATCTTACCCACTTCCAACCGATTCGGCAGGATTTCTCTTTTTCACCAGGGATGGAATAAAAGGTTTGAGATACTCAAGTTGAGACATTGTACATGCTAGGTGGTATAGTCTTTTTGAAAAATAGGATGTTACCATTTTGAAACTTCAATTTGGTGGTTGCTTCACAAATCCCCCCTCTTTCGGCACTCAGAAAATAGAAAATGGATTTTCTGTGCGTCAAAAAGGAAAAATTTGTACTACAACATTGTTAGTCATCCCATTATAAACATTAATGCCCAATATGGGGACATGATCACAAACTATGCCTTGATTCTAGCGATATCATTGGTCATTTGACCCGAAAGCCAGAAAACCTCGGAGGAGATAACTCATTTTGTGAAGGGTTTTTTGAAATATGATCAATATACCAAGTTTGATATTTTTACTCACAACTATGTCACATAACATGACACCATGCGGGAGGTTTTGTATTTTTTTGATTTTTTTTGAATTAGTTATGCACATTTGAATGTCTAGTTAAACTTTTTGAAGGATTTTTATAAATACTCTTAGCTAGGGGATGAGGCTCACTAAACTAGCATTGTATCTCTAATTAAATAGCATGTTGTGAACCTAAAAATGATTTTTACAAAAAATCATCAGCATGAAATCATGTATCTGTAGTTCATATCTTACCCACTTCCAACCGATTCGGCAGGATTTGTCTTTTTCACCAGGGATGAAATAAAAGGTTTGAGATACTCAAGTTGGGAAATTGTACATGCTAGGTGGTCTAGTATTTTTGAAAAATAGGATGTTACCATTTTGAAACTTCGATTTGGTGGTTGGTTCACAAATCCCCCCTCTTTCGGCACTCAGAAAATAGAAAATGGATTTTCTGCGCGTCGAAAAGGAAAACTTTGTACTAAAACATTGTTAGTCATCCCATTATACACATGCATGACCAATATGGGCACATTATCACAAACTATGTCTTGATTCTAGCCATATCATTGGTCATTTGACCCGAAAGCCAGAAAACCTCGGAGGAGATAGGTCATTTTGTGAAGGGTTTTTGAAATATGATCAATATACCAAGTTTGGTATTTTCCCTCACAACTATGTCACATAACATGACACCAGGCGAAGGTTTTGTATTTTTTGATTTTTTGAATTAGTTATGCACATTTGAATGTCTGGTCAAACTTGTGAAAACTCCGTTGACTGTATCCTAAACCCAGCTAACCCTAAGGCCGAATGAGGAACATAGATCTAACCCTAGCGTGACATTGTGGCCGTCTGATCCCGTCTTCTAGAAGGATTCCCCGGGTGGCTCTGGGGATCTGTGGGAGGGCTTGTTCTGCAACCTGATTGGTTGGCGTCTCTTAGAAGGATTTCGTGGCTAGCTCTTGGCGATCTGTGGGATGGATGATTCTGGAATCTGATTGGCTCGTATCATTTTTTTATGAACAGATAAGGTACAACGTGGCACACTCCATTGACCGTTGGACCGAGCGTGGCATGCGAGGGCGCTGCGTGGGGCGGGCTGCACCATGCATGCATGCCATGCAGCTGCCTCTCGCGTCGCAGTCTAGCTATTTTGCGTGCAACCAACCGACGCAGCAGCGCTGCAGCGCATTTTCTCTCTCCGTCGCATTAAATAAGTGTACGTCTAACTTTTTTCTTCAGTCAAACTTACTCCCCTCCGGTTCATGCGTCATAAAAAACATGCAATTCCAAAAAAATACTCCCTGATTTATGCATTAATTCCCTCCATTCTACTCCGTCTGTCCCAAATTACTCTGCGTTTTGGATTTAGTAAAAGTCAATATTTATAAACTTTGACTATGTATATAAGAAAAAATATCAAAATCTAAAATATGTAATAAATATAATTAGATTCACCATAACACATACTTTTATATTATATAAAATTGATATTATAAATGCTAGTATTTTGTTGAATATGCTTGGTGGAGTAATAATTTTTCCAGTAGGCTAACTTATGCATTTATTGCCCTGATTTACTACCCTGCAATTACTTAAATGGTCCATTTTTCTCTTTGGTTGTTTTTTCATGCATGTGGTGTAAAAATAGTGTGAACTTGTAATTACAGGCGACTAATAAAGACTAAGTGTTTCTTCTTCCCTTGTGCTACTCTGCATGCAGTGTGAACAAGGTTGCATGTATTGACAACTCTTAATTTGTTTTTAAACTTGGTTTCATAATATGATAAATTTGTGTAATATATGTTCATATATTTATCTATAAGGTTGGTCAAATTTGACAAAGTTTGACTTGGACAAAACCTAGAAGTACACGGTGCGTGGGACTTGGGGCTGTCAGGCTGTGAATGCTATGCGGGCTCCGACGCGGTGCGCGGTGCGTGGGACTTTGGACTCAGCGTGACTTGGACGCCTGCCTAACTTTAGACGTTTTTCTCTCTTTCCCATTAATGTGTGAATGCATGCAGGGGGCGACGGTGCAGGGCAGAGTCACGTCGTAACCTAGCAATTTTTTTGCACTGACCGTATTGATCATGCACGCGGCTACGCCCGTTGCCTACACGCAACGCAGCGCACGCGGCTGCGCAATGCAGGATTCCCACGCCGCCCTTCACGTTGAGCCCCGCTGATTCTTGGTTCCGGCCCTCAATAAATAGTAGGAACGCCTTTGCCTCCTCATCTTCAACCTCGAGTCCCTTTACCTCCTTTTCCTCCTCCCAGCCCCAAAAAAACCTCTCCGGTGAGCGACCATGGCGACCTCCCCCCTCCGCTGGCCTTTGGAATCTAAGATCAGCGACGAGGACAACCACCCGGACCACAAGCAGATCTGGGAGAAGGGGCACCCACGCGCCCGAGGCGTCGCAACAAGGGGCGATGCGCGTGACGCAAAGCCCTGGCCGACCCCTGGGCCCAAGGGTCCTTCGTCCATAACCCCCGCCCTGGCGGCAACCTCCCCGACTCCGGCCCCTCCGACGAGGACCTCAAGGCGGAGGAGGAGGCAGAGGCGAAGGAGCTGGATGCTGCCGAGAGGGCAGCGGAGAAGGGGGCCCAGCACGCCCGGAAGGAAAGGTGGAAACGGGAGGAAAAGGAGCAACAAGAGGTAGCTCTCTGGGCCCTCTACGAGCAGGCGAGACGGCAGAAGGCGGTGGACTGGAGGGCGGCGGTGGTGCCCGCTTGGGCCCGAGCGACACCACCCCCACCACCGATGGAGTAGGGCAGCCTCCCGGCGGCGAGGTTGGCCGGCAGCTCTAGACGTAGTAGCTATGGTTAGGGTTTAGGCGCCCTTAGGGTTTATGCAATGTGGGGACCCCGTAATGTGGCCCCCCTCTCTATATTGTACCCCTTATATTATATAATATATTATCTATGTGATCGACTTGTTTTTTATTATATTGTCATTTGTCAAAACACCCAAAACAACAAGTGCATAAAACAAAAGACACAAAAAAAGTTCTCATATAAGACTCGTGCAATATTTATAAAATGAGTGAAATTAAAAAAGCTCAAAAGGAAGAATAAGTTAACGTTATGATGGTTGATTATTTTCAAACAACACATGCAACACATGGTTCATTTTCAAACAACACATTTACATATTTACATAAGTTAAAGGGGCGCCCAAGTTAAAGTGCTCGGCTTATAAGTTAAATGGATGCCCTTGGCCTTCATTTATATATTTACTTTCGCAACAAATAAAAGATTGCGACCTGAGCACGAGTATCTGCAGATCCACACGTCTCTAGTTAGATTGTAATTTGAGTACTATTTTTTTGCCCAATCTATTAGTAGTTACTATTGGGCCTGGATACGACCATTTTGGCATGGCTAAGTTCTGTTTGGGCTTGGCCTTTTTAATCACTCCTCGTCGATTGTTTTTTTTTACTTTTCAACTCCTCCCTCTTCCCTGCACACTGAATAAACTGAAGGAACAAAACAGAGGAGCTCAAAATTTGCCCAAATTTGTATTGCATTTTATTCAAGCCAAAGACATAGACCATTACATCCATCTCCGCAGGTTCTATGATAACAAAGCATCACTCAAACACTGATTGCGTTGTCTAATGACTAATGATCAGGAGATAAACAAATCCGAGAAAAATTACACAAAAATAAAAAACGGCCATCAGATTGTCCTGCTTCTTCAATTCGATGATTTGCCTTAGCTGTTTGTTCATCTTCTTTAGATCGGCCTTCACTTCCGCATCCACCATAGTACCAGCGGAAATGGGGTTGCCAAATCCCAATTTCTCCACCACGGACGGGTTTTCGAGCTCCCGGGATGCTACCTCCACCCCAATTCGCTCGATGTACTCATCAAGCCACTCAAAATGCCCACATTTTGGCAGTTCCTGAAATCGGAGAGATGAACCCTAAATCTCAAATTCGATGAAATGCATGAAATTTCGAAAGAAAAGCAAGAAATTGTCGCTCGGAACACTCATATCTCACCTTCCCCGGCTTGGACTTGCTCTCACACTTCACAAATTCTGGGCCAATGTTGTCGTTCTTATCGGTGGATGTGACAAGCCGCTTCAGGGGCGCGGTACGGGGGCAATCGAGGCACCTCGTCATCGGCACCGCACCATACCGAGGCCATGAGCGGAGGGAGGCTGAAGCAGAGCTCGACATCCCTCGCCGGCGTTGCCGCGCTTGCTCGCCGGAGAAGAAAACGAAAGGGGATGAGATGCTGGCACAGTGGCGGGAGGGCTCGGGTGCAGGGACACATCGGGCCAACGGCTCTCTTCTACCACAGCATGGGTCCCACAATATGAGGTGGACATCAGGTGGGTCTCGCCGTGACGTGGACAGGCTGTGGGTCCTGCTCTGCTCAGCTGATTCGAATTTGTTGACGGTCTCGTGAGGTTAAGTGGAAGTGTCGCACGAGAGCTATTTGTCGCTTCAGAAGCGTCGCATGAGAGCTATTATTTGCAACGATGTAGTGTTCTTTCCAATTCCGCGTAAAGACGTCGCATGGGAGCTATAAGCCCAAGTTTTGCAAGGTTCCACCCCTAGACGAGGACGATTCATGCCCGCGCAGCCCCTCATTTTGACCATGTTTTGAAATGAACATAAGAAATTCAAAAACCACTATCAAAACAATTTTTTTAGATTGTTCTATATATGTGATATATTACTAGAAACTAAAAGTATTATGCAACCAAAAAATCAAATGCAAACATATTTAAATCATATATATACATGAAATAAAAGGAGGTAATAAAATGTAAAAAGGAGCAATGCCGAGGGGGTTACCCTTGGCCTAGGTGGGGCGGTGCCGAGGGGGTTACCATTGGCATTGCTATGCTCAGGTGCGCGCCTGTGACAGGTCATGCGACCCCGACGACAACCCCTCGGCTTTGCTATGCGCCTTGTTGTATGCAGAGCTACGCCAATAGCAACCCCGTCGGCATTGCCATGCGGTGTCAATTGTACGTCCAACGGTGGTCGCCAGGGCACGATGTGATGCGTGATGTGCCTACGGCCAGTCCATGCGTTGGCGGGCCCCGGCGTTGCTCTATCTATGCCGAAGGTCATTCTGCACCGACGGTCCCCCTCGGTGTTGCTCATCTATGCCAACGGTTGTGCTACGTCGACAGTGTTTCTCCAGCCATGGGCACCATGCGGACTATGTTGAGGGCCCCGACATTTTCCCGTCGGCGTCGTTGTTTGTTCATGTAGTGCTAGTTGTTGATCGTTGTCACTTTTGTTTACTTTTACCTTTCCCTTTTTACATTGCATTGGCAATGGCTATAAAGCCAAGTGGTTGAGCTCGCTAACCATATCTTTTGTATTGGCGTTAAACCCTAGCGGCCTCTATTCGGGGTTTTGATCTTACCTTCCATTCCCTCGGTTCTAAATTAAATGACTCAAATTTATCTAGATATGTATGTCTAAATTCATGTGTATCTAGATAAATTTAAGTCAATTATTCTGAAACAGAGTTGTAATTTTCAATCCATGTGATAAACATGTGAATTTGGTCGATAGTCCCCTGCTTACAAGCTATACGACCCGTCAGATATTCTAGCGCATTTTGGGATAACATAACCCATTGTTGTACTAATCCTGAGAGGGGCCGTGTTTGGTTGTTACTCGTCGGATCAGCATGTAGATTTGGAAGCCAATCCTAGTTGTAGTACCGGTTATTTTTCTTTCTTTCTTCTCTTTTTTTTTTGAGAGAGAGAGGGACCTGGATGAGGTCGACTCGGGTAGATTTGGCAACGGAAACACGTTTAAATTTGCATTGCAAATTACGTACTCAACAAGATGTACTCTTTATCTGTTCCGCGTATACGTGTGCCCCCATCGCAAGGCGACGAGTATCTGCGCAAAATCATCCAATCCAATCTACAACTTCCGTACGTGCGCAACTCGCCGGAACCTAGCTGCTAGCTCTTCTTTTCTATATTTCTTCTCATTGTCGCCGTGTAACGAAATATTTTGACATAACAGCGAAGATTTAAAAATATTTGGTGTGGCCACCATTCACTTAAAATACCCCTCTTGGCAATTACCCTTTTCCTGACTTTTTGAATCGCGGTGATTACAAGCAACTCGGACCCCGCTATGCCTTGGCCTCTAAACTTCAGGCTGCAAAGTAAAAAGAACACCGCGACCTAGAACACGTTCTCTGCCAATCGGCGGAAAAGAAAGCTCGCCAGGTACGAGGGCGAAGACCCTCCTCTGGTGAACCATAACAAAGTCAGTCGGTGTGATGGGGATATGCCTACCGGGGTATACCCAGCAGGACGTTTCCGACTGGCGACTCGATCAAGGCCTGGCGTGGATCCAAGCGACTGGAAGCTGAAGGCCCAGGAGAGTAGATAGACCCAGTCGGATTAGGTTAAACGAGTACCGAAGCCTTAACTGATTCGGTTGAGATATGTAAACCCTAGGGGGAGGTGAGTCTATATAAACCTCCCTACAGGGCGTGTAGAGGCACGTTCCATCATACACCCAAGCGACTCGCCGCCTAGCCGTTGAGCTCGCCCCATTGTACCTCCACCATAATACAATCTAGCAGGAGTAGGTCTTTACCCTCCGGGGGGCCGAACCTGGGTAAAACCCTGTGTCTCCGCCCTCATCTCGCACCGCAGATGGCTGGCCGCCCTTGCCCTTCGTTCTACTACTCGCTGCCGATTGCAGCATCTGCCGTGACCATTCCCACGACAGTGGCGCCCACCGTGGGGCCTGGCCGGTCTGGCCGGTGTTCTGCGGCGAGATCCAATCTGTCCATCAACGAGTCGGTCGCCACCGGCCGCATGATAGCGATCGGCGAGATGCTCCAGATCTTGCCGAGCAGCTACGTCCCGGCGGCGCGACCCATCACGCACAGCATGATCTTGCCAGTACGCACGATCAGCCTCTTCGTCGGCCTCACCGACGTCATCGTCTCGGAGGACTCGGCTCGCATCCGCGAGTCGCCGCCACGCGACCGGCTCTCCGAGAGCCAGGTCCGCACGATCCATCACCTCGCCTCCGAGTACAACTCGGCCGACAGCAACGTGGCCGAAAACTCCGCGGCCGCGAAAGACGCGGCCCTCAACGACGACGCCGACTCGGCGACCCCGGTGTCACTCGCTGGATCCATCACCGCGGCTTCACCCGCGGGCTCCATCACCCAGGTCTCCAACATGGGAGACTTCGAGGATCCTTCCATCCTTGGGATCTTCGACTTCGACTCCGGGTCAGAAAACTCCGCCGATCTCCGCGACGGGACCGGTCGCCACGCCGTGACCTACATGGCGACCGGCACCGATCCGCCGGAGGATCCCTTCTCCACCCCGATCCCTCCTAACACCACGGCAACGGAGGTCGAGGAACTCCGCTTGAAGCTAGCGGAATTAGTTCGCAAGGAGCAAGCCGAGCGCGAAACATTTCACCTCGAGCAGGTGACAGCGCAGGAGCTGTCGCGTTACCACGCGTAGCGAATCAGGACGCGCTTGAACAATACCGTCCAGGGGTGCGCCCTGGACTTCGACGACGAGAACGACCCGGCCCGCGTGGCCGAGCGCACGATCTGCAAGAACGCGCCACCAGGAGGAAGCGCCCGGCCCCCACCAGGGTCAACGGCGATGGGCGCCCCACCTCCACCCAACCGCACACCTCCCAGGGATCAGCCGCGGATAGTGGTCTCCTCATGGGAGCGAGACGCGAACGGCCTACCACTATTCTCCACCCCGATGGACAACCTCGTGGCGGGCCGAGCAGCGGCCGACAACATCACGGCCACCGGCGACGGCGCCCTGCAGATCTAGTACGTCAGGGCCCTGCTCGCAAAGGCGGTCGAGCAGCAAAACGCAGGCGTCGACTCGCAGGGTCGAGTGTACTCGCGTTCTTCGGGCAGCAGAGCGGCCTCATGCGGCCGCCCATTGGCGGCAAACACCCTCAACTGCCCGCCACCCTAACCACTGCAGCTGCAACACCGACCCGCGAACGCGGCACTCTCCACCAACGACCCCAGGCCAGCGACCAACTTCATCGCCGCCAACAGTCAGCCCATCGACGCCCGCACCCACATCATCAACAACCAAAGCTGGCGCGCACGCCAGCCCGACGACCTGCGACACACCCTAACTAATCGCCGCGACGGCGAGCTGATGAGGTCGCTAAGCCGACTCGGGCCCAGGTGCTTCGGACCGATGATCCGAGGCGAAAAATACCCGGCGAACTTCAAAGCACCGAAGGAAATAGAGAAGTACGACCCTTCGTACGACCCCTCTGTGTGGCTAGACACATACCTCATGGCGATGGGGATTGCTGGCCACACCGACCTGCTAGCCGCCTGTTACCTCCCCTTGATGATGGAGGGGGCGTGCATGCCGTGGATCAACACCCTTCCCCAGGATAGCATCGATGTTGGAGATATGCCCTAGAGGCAATAATAAATATAGTTATTATTATATCTTTGTGTTTATGATAAATGTTTACATTCATGCTATAATAGTATTAACAAGGAAACATTAATACTTGTGTGATTTGTAAACTAAAATAGAGTCCCTAGTAAAGCCTCTTTATAATACTAGCTTGTTGGTTAATAAATGATTGTGGTTTCCCTATCATGAACATTGAGATGTTATTAACAACAAGATCATGTCATTAGGAGAATGATATGGTGGACATACTCCTATAGATAAGCGTAGCATAAAGATCAAGTCATTTTAATAGTTCAATTGCTATATGCTTTCTGATACATAGTAACCTAATTCCTTCGACCATGAGATCATGCATATCACCTTCACCGGAAGGATGCTTTGATGACATCAAACACCACACCGTAACTGGGTGGCTATAAAGGTGGCATTGAGTGTTCGGAAAGTATTGGTTGAGACACATGGATCAAGAGTGGAATTTGTCCATCCATATGACGGATAGATATACTCTGGGCCCTCTCGGTGAAATGTCATCCAATTAGCTTGCAAGCATGTGACTGTCTCACAAGGGATCACATATCACGGGAACAAGAAAAGAGTACTTATCAGTAACGAGGTTGAACTAGGTATGCAGAGATGCCGACGATCATAACCTCGGATAAGTAAACTATCATGTGACAAAGGGAAATTGGTATCGTATGTAAGTGGTTCATTCGATCGCAAAGTAATCGTAGAAATATGTGGGAGCCATATGAATTTCTAGATTCCTCTATTGGTTATTGATCAGAGAAGTGTCTAGATCATGTCCGCATAATTCACGAACCGTAGGGAGACACACTTAAGGATTCGACATTGTTTGAGTAGTTATGGAATGATGAGGAAGAGACCGAATGTTGTTCGGAGTCTCGGATGGGATCCGGGATATCACGAGGAGATCCGGAATGGTCCGGAGAATAAGATTCATATAAGAAAAGTCTCGTTTCGGAGTTGGAGAATGGTTCCGGTGTTTTCATCGGGAATGTTCTAGAAGGTTCCGGAATGTCCGGCACTCCGGAGGGGAAGGGTAAATGAATGTGTCATACCAAGTTGGAATGATTGCATCATGTACTAGGTGTCATCGCTGAACAAAATAGAGGGTTTAATCAAATCCTAGTTTAAAAAGTCAAACGTCAATTTGAAAAGTCAAACGGCTATTTTGGGAAGTGGAGGGGAAGGTGGAAACCGAGTTGGGGAGGAGTTCCTCCCCTCCACCGCCGACCCCCTTGGGAAACCGAGTTGGGGAGGGACTCCCCTCCCCTGGCGCGCCCCCTCCACCTATATAAGGAGGGGCAGGGCTGCCCCTCCTAGAACCCAACACCTCCACCCCAAACCCTAGCTCCAAGCCGCCGCCGGCCTAGGGCAACTCACCGCCGCTGCCTAGGTCAAACCCTAGCCACCGGCCTTGCCCCCTCCTTGGTGTGTCTAAACCCTAGATCACCGAGGAGCTCTCTCATAGTCCACCATACTCGCTCCGGCTTAAGGCGAAGCCCTGCGAGATCTCCCCTCTACTTCTGGTACCACGTCGTTGTGCTGCCGGAATCGCGAGGAGAGTGCTACAACCTCCGCTGCCTGCTGGAACAAGGGAGAGGAAGGTCTTTGTAGAGTACCGAACATGTGATCGACTGCGGAAGCACTGCCGGAATGCAGCGCCGGAAGGATCGTCTACGCGATCTTGAGATCGGGAAGAGTACGACTACATCACCCACGAGAATCCGCTCTCGTTAAACACTTTGGAATCTTCGAGGGTGAGTTATTCCATCGACTCGTTGCTACAATCTAGTAGATAGATCTTGGCTTGTTTGTTTGTATGCGATAGAAATTTTTTGTTTTCCATGCTACGAAACCCTACAATCGACTCCTGGGAAGAGATGCGAGACGCCTTCGTCAGGCACTTCGAGTGCTCCTACACCCGCGCCACCACCATCGAGGACCTGGAACGATGCGTCCAGGGACCCCGCGAGTCGACCCGCAACTGGGTCTAGCGGTGGCAAGAACTATGGTACAACGCGGTCGGCATCCACCCGAACACCGCGATCCATTGCTTCAAGACCTCGTGCCGGTACGAGCCCTTGGTCGCCAAGCTCAAGCGACATTCTCGCACACTCGACAACATACCGGACCTCCTCGAGATTGCCAAAAGATACGTGGAGGAAGATCCAAACCAGGAAACCGACGACGAGTCAGGAGGCCAACGCCGCACGAGCGGCAACGACAACGGACGACGGTCCGACCTACGATACAGCAACACTCGCCTCACCGGCAAACGTCGCAGTGACGAGCGAGTTGACTTCGTCGCCAATGCTGGGCATGCGCAGCGCGAGCCCAAGATCTTCCGCCGCGACGGAGGGCAACGCCGCGACGGCGACAACTACAAGGCGAAACCAAGGTTCGACCCCACGGCCCTCCTTAACCAACCTTGTGCGTTTCACAGCAGGGAAGGGAAGCCCGCCACGCACACGACTGCCGACTTCCACACTCTCAGGGAGATTGAGAAGGCACGGCGAGCGCGGGAGGACCCCGACAACAACCCGCCAAACGGCGGAAAATTTGGCAATGTGGCCGGCTCGCTCCACACCTTCAAAGGCTTCAACACGAAGCGCGAGAAGAAGGTCATCGCCCGCGCCGTCGCCGTGAACGCGATGGCCCAGGTGGACGTTCCCCAGTTCCTCAACTGGTCAGAGCAGCCCATCACATGGAGCCGCCAGGACCACTCGCCACACATCGAGTACCCAGGCCGAGTCGCCCTGGTGGTCAAGCCTAAGGTGGGAGACTACTGGCTCCCCAAGACATTGATGGACGGCGGTAGCTCCATCAACATCCTGTACCTGGACACCTTCAGGCGACTGCGGCTCCCGCAGTCGATGGTCGAGACGACCTACACCATGTTCCACGGCATCGTCCCCGGTCGGAAGGCGTACCCGATCGGCAAGGTCACGCTACGAGTCACCTTCGGCACACCAGCAAACTTCCGCACCGAGCAGATCGTCTTCGAGCTGGTACCCTTCGACAGCCCCTACCACTGCGTCCTGGGGCGCCAGGCGTTCGCCAAGTTCATGGCAGCGCCCCATTACGCCTACAACGCGATGAAGCTCCCCGGGCCGTGCGGCGTCATAACCATCAACGGCGACCCCGACATGGCCGCCGAGTGCAAGGCCAAAGGAGCCGAACTCGTTGACGCCGTCATCGCGGCAGAGGCCAACCACGCCGACGAGCTCGCCAAGTACGCGAGCAGGGTCAACAACGACGACCCTACCATACTCAAGAAGCCCAATTCGGAGGACGCCAACACCTCATCCTTCAAGGCAACGACGCACACCCGCACCATCTAGCTGGTCCCAGGCGACTCCAGCCAGACGGTGACGATCGGGACGGGCATGAGCCCAGCCTAGGAAAGCGCGCTCATCGAGTTCCTCCGTGAGAACAGGGACATCTTCGCATGGAAGCCCTCTGACATGCCTGGTGTCCCTAGGGAACTCGCTGAGCACAAACTAAACGCCGACCCCAAAGTGCGACCCGTCAAGCAGTCGCTGCGGCCCTTCAATGAAGAGCGCCGCCGAGCTATCGCCGAGGAGGTGCAGCGTCTACTCGCTGCAGGCTTCATCCGGCCAATCAAATACTCCAAGTGGCTGGCAAACCCAGTCTTGGTCGAGAAAAAAGTGGGACCTGGAGGATGTGTATCGACTACACAAACTTAAACATCGCCTGCCCGAAGGAGCAGTTCGTCCTCCCGCGGATCGACCAAATAATCGACTCCACCGCGGGCTCGGAGTCGCTGTGTTTCCTCGACGCCTACTCTGGGTACAACCAGATCAAAATGGCTGTTGAGGATGAGGAGAAGACGGCGTTCATCACGCCATTCGGAGCCTTCTGCTACACTGCCATGACCTTCGTCCTCAAGAACGCCGGGGCAACCTACCAGCGGTGCATGCAGGAATGCCTTGCGAGCCAATTTGGCCGCAATATCCACGTCTACATCGACGACGTGGTAGTGAAGTCCGCTCGCCAGGGCGATCTACTCGCCAACCTGCGGAAATACAAGATAAAGCTCAACACAGGCAAGTGCACCTTCGGTGTACCAGCAGGACAACTACTGGGGTACGTCGTCTCCAAGCGCGGGATCGAGGCGAACCCCACAAAGATCGACACGATCGCTCGACTCGGCAAACCCGAGTGCCTGCGCGACATCCAGAAGCTGGCCGGGCGAGTCGCGGCTCTCAGCCGCTTTATCCCCCGATTGGGCGAGAAGGCGATGCCCCTATAACGCCTGATGCGAAAGAACCCCACCTTCCAGTGGGACAAGGAGGCAGACGACGCACTCCGCGACCTCAAAAAGGTGCTACTCGCAGCACCAGTACTCGCTGCCCCCATCGACAAAGAACCCATGCTGGTCTACGTCGCGGCTTCCGAGCGCGTCTTCAGCGCCGTCATGGTCGTCGAGCGGCCGGAGGAAGGAAAGGAGCGCCCGGTACAGCGACCGGTGTACTACATCAGCGAGGTCCTCACCGAGTCGCGCCAGCGATACCCGCAATACCAGAAACTGGTATACGCGGTCTTCAGAGCACAGCGGCGCTTGCCGCAATACTTCCAGGAGCACCTGATCACGGTCGTCTCCTCCTCACCGTTGCAAGACATCATCCGCAACCGTGAGGCGACCGGGCGAGTCGCCAAGTGGGCCGTCGAAATCGGCGTCCACAACATCAAGTACGAGCCGCGAACAGCGATCAAGTCGCAGGCCCTCGTGGACTTCATCGCCGACTGGGAACAGGCCCAGCAGCCAGAAAAGTTGCCATACCTCCACTACTGGAGCCTGCACTTCGACGGCTCCAAGAACGCGGACGGTGCAGGAGCAGGGATCGTGCTGACTTCCCCGAAGGGCGACAAGCTCCGCTACGTCCTCTGCCTCGACTTCACCCCCTGCACCAATAACATGGCCGAGTACGAGGCACTACTCCACGGCATGCGAGCTGCCAAGGAGATGAACGTCAACCACCTACGTTGCTACGGAGACTCCGACCTCGTCGCTGGGCAAGTCGCTGGCACTTGCGACGCCGTCTCTCCCACCATGGCGGCTTACCGCCAAGCAGTAGACAAGCTGGGAGGACACTTCGCAGGCTACTCCGTCAAGTGGATCGGCAGGCGGAAGAATGAGGAGGCCGACAAACTCTCTCGCATCGGGTCGGCTCGACTCGCACCACCCGTCGGCGTCTTCCTCGACACGATCACCAAGCCATCAGTCTCTCCCCCAAGGAAGATCGACATCGGAGTCCCGCTGCAATCAGAGGCAGCCCTGGTCGCACTCATCGCCGAGCCAGACGACTGGACCAAGCCGTACATCGCCTACCTGGAGGCTGGCACCTTGCCGGCAGATGAGACCGACGCCAGGATGGTTGCACGTCGATGCAAATCCTTTACCCTCATCGACAGCGAACTCCACAAGCGCAGCGTGACCGGCGTGTTCCAACGCTGCGTCCAACCCACCGAAGGACGCAAGATCCTCCACGACATCCACTCCGGCGACTGTGGCCACCACGCCGGAGCCCGCTCTCTGGTCGCAAAGGCCATGCGGCACGGCTTCTACTGGCCCACCGCACACGCCGACGCCGTCGACATCGTCCAGCGGTGCGCTGGCTGCCAGAAGTACGCTAACCAGACACACGTGCCGAGCTCAGCCCTCAAGACAATCCCCATCACCTGGCCATTCGCCGTGTGGGGTATGGACATGGTAGGCCCCTTCAAAAAGGCCCCCTCCGGCTTCACCCACCTCCTGGTCGCGGTCGACAAATTCACAAAATGTGTGGAGGCCAAGCCAGTCCGGAAATGCGACGGGAAGACCGCCACCAAATTCCTACGCGAGCTCATATATCGCTACGGGTTCCCAAACAGCATCATCACGGACAACGGCACCAACTTTGCCAAAGGAGCCATGAACGAGTTCTGCGAGGAACATCACATTCGGCTCGACCTCGCGTCAGTCGCCCACCCGGAGTCCAATGGCCAGGCGGAACGGGCCAACCAGAGCATCCTCCACGGCCTGAAGCCGCGGCTCCAAGTACCACTCGAGCGCACCGCCGGGTGCTGGGTCGGAAAGCTACCCTCCGTCATCTGGGGTATCCGTACCTCGGTCAACAGGTCGACAGGTTTCACCCCCTTCTTCATGGTGTACGGCGCCGAGGCAGTCATGCCTACCGACCTCAAGCATGACTCGCCAAGGGTCGTCCACTACACGGAGGCTGCGAACGAACTCGCACGACAGGATGGAGTCGATCAACTCGACGTGGCACGCGACCTGGCTCGCTCACGCACCACCATCTACCAGCAAGGGCTCCGCCGCTACCACAGCCGGCGGGTGAAAACTCACACCTTCCAAGAAGGCGACCTAGTGCTGCGCCTCATCCGGGACAAGAAGGGCATGCACAAGCTCTCCCCCCCATGGGAGGGACCATTCGCCATTGGGCGAGTACTCGGCAACGACGCCTACTACCTCATCGACGTCCGCGGGGACGGCAAACTCGACGTCAAGCGACCATGGAATGTAAACCTCCTATGGAAGTTCTACTCCTAGAACCCCACATATGTATCCTTCAGTAGCTATGAAATAAAAAATATTGGTTACCGCAAATTGCGTCTACTCTCCGTGTCTTGTGCCACTCGCACTCGTAGTAACAGCATCAAGCTAATTGCAGAAGTCAACCTCTGGTACAACGATCGGCACGGCCAAGTAGTGCGTTACAAGGGCACTGGTTTACCCCAGGTCTTGTAACGTCCACGAAAAACGCCTACCTGGAGCCCCATTGGAGTCGCCTAGCTCGACTGGCTCAACGAGCCAAGACAACTGCCTTCGCTTCTCACAGCGACCATGATCCTCCGCATCCTCGACATAGCGACTCGAACGGCCAAGTACCACGCTCGGGGACTGACGACCAGTTCAGCACGAGCGGCTAGGAAAAACGCCAAGTATGAGAGCATGCCCAGGACTTGCCATGCGACTGACCCAACGGGCCAGGCAGGAGTCATGCGCTTATTCTGACGCGCCCAATCCTCACCCACCCTAGAGTCGCGACTAGAACAACCAAGTACCACGCTCGGGGACTCGGCTACCCAACCCCGTTCGCACAAGGGAAAATGGTGAAGTGTAGAGCACTCATGGGAGTCGCCTTGCGACTGGCTTTCCGAGCTCGGGCGAGTCGACATCAGTAACAAAACATTCAAAACCACAAACAAATAATAAACGAGGTAAACCCCATAAAAAGGGCGGACGCGCTCGGGGACTCGTTCAACCCTCAATCACAAACATACGACAATTCACAAAATAGCACGAAATCTCATTATAGCAGATCACAATTGTCACAAAATACAAAGTATGCCCAATGGCAGAACTGCTACTAACGCCCCAGGGCACAATGTTTTACTCCCCAGGCTTCGATGTCGACTCGCCGTCACCCTTGCGGTTGCGAATGAAGGGAGTATACGGATTTGACGGGTACGTCGTCAGCTCACCCTCCATCGCCGCACGGAAGGGCTGCTCGATCTTGAAGTCCCGGTGCTGCGGCTCGGGGTCGTTGGGCGCGACGATCGTCTCCTGATAAGGAAGGAGATCGCCCATCGCCCAGACGCGCTCGGAGTACACCGCGGCGTGGTCCGTCAGCTTCAGCACCTCGGCGATCTCCACCGAGCCCGTCGACGATGGGTAGCCACTCGTCACGTCATCCATGTCGAAATCCTCTGGGAAGTGGGCGAGCCCAAGGCTAAGCGCCGTTGCCGCCCCACGCCGGAACGCCGACCGTGTCATGAACTCGACGACCGACGGCGCCTTCTCCAAGTATCACCACACCTCGACGAGGTCGCTGGGAATCACTTCCGTGGGCGACATCTCCTGAAGATACGCCCGTATACATGTCACCGACAACGTGGCCGAGTCGACCAGCGTGGCTACACATTGCCGTGCGTCGAACGAGTTCGCCTCTTCCGCGCTATCGATGATCCGACCTGCGGATAGAAGGTGACAGTGAATACATCAAAGATTACACAATGCATATGTTACAGGCAGAGGCAGGCACACTCACCAATCAAGGGACGGGAGAGATCCGTGATGAAGCTCTGAAGAGAGGTGTAGTCATCTTGAAGCCCAGTAACAAGGGCGTCAGAAACCTTACGCTCCTCAGCGGCGACTGTAACAGCAGCCTTGGCTCGCCCATCCGCCGAACTCGCCTCCTCCTTCGCTTCCTTCAGCTCGCGCTCAAGGTCAGCGATCCGCTTCTCAGCCGAGCTCAACGCCGATTGAGCTGCCATCAGTTCACTCGCTGGGACAAGGCCCTGGCGGACCTCCTCTGCCTTCGCAGCAATCGCCTGGAGTCCCTTGTTCGCCTCTTGGACGGTGGCCAGTTCCTTCTCCGCGCGACGTTTCGCAGCAAGCCGGTCGGCTGACTCACGCTGCAAACCCTGTACACAAGTCAAACAGTTAACAATAGCGGAATCCTAAGTGCCCACCCGCTGAAATTCAGCGAGTGGACACTCGGGGACTGGCAATCGAAAATCCTAAGTGCCCACCTGCTGAAATTCAGCGAATGCGCACTCGGGGACTGGCAAGCAAAAATCCTAAGTGCCCACCCGCTAAAATTCAGTGAGTGCGCACTCGGGGACTGGCAATCAAAAATCCTAAGCGCCCACCCGCTGAAATTTAGCAAGTGCGCACTCGGGGACTGGCAATCGAAAAATCCTAAGTGCCCACCCGCTGAAATTCAGCGAGTGCGCACTTGGGGACTAGACGCGAGAAATAAAAAGAAGACACTAAAAGAATCCGACCGCTGCAATTCAGCGGCCCGATCCTCGGGGACTGGACATACCTGGATGGCTGCGCCAAGCATACCATGAAGCTGTATCGCGTCCACGGATGCGAGAAGAGCCGACGTGTGCCCGCGACGCTGCTCGACCTCCATATCGGCGACCCAAGGTGCACGGCTCGAGGGCGAGGTACCACTCGTTGTAGCCGCTCTGGCCATGAAGCGCGGGAAGGTTGCGATGGATGCGCCGGCACCATAAGAGGCCGGATCGGCTGCCCCAGACGAGGGAGCACCCTCCTTGATCGTCAAGGCCGCCTCCACCACAGGGTCACTCGGAGCAACCATCGTGTTGTCAGACACCGTGACGATATCGTCGCCCTTGGCCTTCTTGGCACTATCCGTGGGGGCAACGACCTCGTCAGCCTTCCTCTTCCGAGAGGGGTCCTCCTCGGCGACGACTGGCGGAACCTTGGCCACAGACGGGTGGCCTATCTTCTTAGCTCCAGTCCTACAAATTGATCACATGAGCAAAGTGGTCTGAGTACAATGAAAAACAAAGACAGGTGAATAGAACTCACTTGGCGACTGGTAGAAATCGCAGCCCCGTGCGGATGCCGGCCGGCTTCTCCAGTTCTGGGCCCAGTTTACGACTGAGACCCATCTCCAGGACATCGTGCGCCCAAGACACGGACGGCTTCTTCGTTGTCGAGGCCGTGACAGGAGCCTCCGAAACATTTTCGACGGGAGCCTCCCTGGGAGGTGAAGCCGCCGCGACCGGAGCAACCCCCGACCCAGAGACTGAGGCGAATGGGGGAGGCATCGAGGCCAGGGCGCCTCAATCAGGATGGCGGCATCCGCCGCTGCCATCGTCTGTGGCGCTTCATCCTTGGCCAGGCTGGTGGCGTCAGAGCTGCTCGCCGAATGAGGCGGAGATACCTGTCTCGCTGGCTTCGTCTTCCTCTTTACAGGGGCCTTCACCTCCTCCTTCTTCTTCTTCGATGGAGTGGCCTGGCGACGCGAGGTGGTTTCAGGAAGTTCGTCGTTGTCATCATCATGACGTTCGAGGCTTTTACTCGCCTCGAGCTCGCACTGATGCTGCCCGCGAGTTTTGCAAACCAGCGGGGCGACCTCTTCTTCGGACTCGTCATCGTCGTTGCTCCTGTCGCTCTCGATGCCGCCTTTGGCAGGAGGCGACTCGTCCCCGTCCTGGACGGACGAGCTCGAATTCTCGTCGTCTGCGGGCGGAAGCCACCCTTCCACCACTTGAAATAACTACAATGAGCATAAGACAGTATCAGTAAAACCGCGACAGCATTAACTGCGACTGCGAATGATAGGGAATGACTTACCGTCGGGGCTGGATGCTTCGCGGTGTAGGGGCGACCCCGGCCTTCACGTCCAGGTACACCGCCTGGGTGATCTTCTTCAGCGCCGGAATATAATCCTCGAGCTTCCACTCGGCGAGGCAGGATTTCGTCGAGTCCTCCCGGCCCATGTACTGGTACATATAATGGTCACGTCAGGCCAGGGGAACGAGCCGCCGCCCGAGCCAGCAGTTGTATAAGTTAATGGTCTGAAGACCCTTCTTCTTCAGGCTGCGGATGGTTTGAAGCATTTTATCCACGACCATCCGCTGGTCTGTGGGGAGCTTGCCGACTTGGAGTCGGCGCGGTTCGGGCCGGTCGGCGGAGTATCTTGGGATCGCCACCTCGCCCTCCAGAGTCGCCTCGGTGACGTAAAACCAAGACTTCTTCCACTCGCTCGCCGCCTTGGCGGGTAGCATCAGATCAAAAAAGGAAGCCTTCGACTTCAATTGAAACGTCAGGCCGCCCGCCGCAAGCATTGGGCCGCCTGCTTCTTCGCGACTGATCCTCCCGTGGAACAGATCTTGCCACAAGGGGAAGTAGGGCCTGCAGCCCAGGTAGCACTCGCAGAACGCCACGAAAATGGCGAGCTGCTCGATGCTGTGCGGGCCCAGGTCCAACGGCTGGATCCCGTAGAAGGCGCAGAAGCGCCGGAAGAAAAGAGATGTGGGGAATCCCAGCCCCCGTTCCAGGTGGCTGGTGAAGCAGACGAACTCTCCCTCGCGCGGGTCTGGAGTCACCTCTCCGGCCGCGGGGATGCACCACCTGTCAGCGCGCAGGATCCCGGCCTCCTCAAAGGACGCCAGAAGTGCTCTCGTACACTTGGACCTGCCCCATGGTTCGGTGGAGGGGTCCATCGGCGACAAGGATTGTGGGGATCGGAGGATTTTGGATCGGCTGGATCGCAATGCGGAGGGAGACGGAGGTGCGCGCAATCGGAGGAAATGATGAGGGGGTGGTTTTCTGATCGCCTACCATTCCCTTTAAATAGCGGTTGTTACCCGCCAAATCAGGAAGCCGTTACTACGCGGTGATTACGCCAAAAGTTACCGTTGGATTACCCCAACGGCTAGATTTGACTGCGTTTGACGGTCCAACTTCAGCCACTCGGCTCGCCGACCCGATCACTACAACAGTGACTGAGTATTTCGCCGACTCGACTCGCCAAAGCTGCGACCAGAATGACTAGTTTCCTCCTTTATTCAGGAGCCCGCCACCGATTCGACTGGATGTCTGCTTTGAAGTCGTATGCTCCGACTGCCAGCAACCACCTGCGTCCAATCGACGATGGTCTCGGGGACTACTGATGGGGATATGCCTACCGGGGTATACCCAGCAGGACGTTTCCGACTGGCCCAGGAACTGGCGAGTGGGCCTGCAAGACGGCGACTCGATCAAGGCCTGGCATGGATCCAAGCGACTGGAAGCTAAAGGCCCAGGAGAGTAGATAGGCCCAGTCGGATTAGGTTAAACGAGTACCGAAGCCTTAACTGATTCGGTTGAGATATGTAAACCCTAGCGGGAGGTGAGTCTATATAAACCTCCCTACAGGGCGTGTAGAGGCACGTTCCATCATACACCCAAGCGACTCGTCGCCTAGCCGTCGAGCTCGCCCCATTGTACCTCCACCATAATACAATCTAGAAGGAGTAGGTCTTTACCCTCCGGGGGGCCGAACCTGGGTAAAACCCTGTGTCTCCGCCCTCATCTCGCACCGCAGATGGCTGGCCGCCCTTGCCCTTTGTTCTACTACTCGCTGCCGATTGCAGCATCTGTCGTGACCATTCCCACGACACGGCGGCTGCGGTGGGCGAGCCGGACACTCTCCAGTGTGATGCACCATATAACCGAAGGAGATCACCCTCGCCTGCGGTACCTGCACTTTTAGCCACCGCGGAGCTCAAGCAGCGGCAACAACGGCCGCGGGCGCGACGTCATCACCAAACGATACACCCCACCTTCGGGCGTCCTGCCTTCGAGGACGGAGTGGCAGGTGCCTCCGAAATATGCTACGGCCACGCGCCAGCTTGGATGCACCGGCGACCCAGAGGAGTTCCCGGGGCAGCATGTGGTCATGCACGCCTCTTTGTACCGCGAGGAGGTCGACATGGTGGCTTGTTGCAGAAGCTGCGTCCGTCGGTCTTCGCAGCTGGTCCACGGTATCTGCTACCTGTTGCAAACTAGGGAAGGTCTGAGGTTCCAACCACGCGCGGCAAGCAACGAGGACCCCGAAGCCGTGTACTATAGGACTAGGCAGGATTATGACTACTCCCTCAGTCTCAAAATAGATGTATTAGGTTTTTCAAAATTTGTATGAATCTATTCATCCAAATTTTGACAAATCTAAGACATCCATTTTGAGATGGAGGGAGTACTTTTTATTTTTTGCACATGTAAAATTGTCACCGAATAATTCAAAAATTGTTATCTTTGAGTACATGACTAGGAGCGTAACCACCACCGTATGGGGGACAGGTTTAATCTCGTCAATGCCCATTGTTATGGACTTGGGTTTTGGAGAAGATGGGGATGTTGGAGATCGTGGCACGGTTAACAGACAAGCAACCAGGAGACACGAGATTTACCCAGGTTCAGGCCCCCGGAGGGAAAACCCTACTCCTGCTTGTCTGCTCTTTGATTACGGCGGAACCGAAGGTTACAGGGTGCGCAGATTCGATCTGGTGTGGATGCGTGTGCGAAAGTATGAGTCGAGTTCCAGATCTGTAGATCTATTGTGGTCTAGTCTATCGGGGGGTGGAGAGATTAGGTCGTGTGTGTAGTCGTGCCCTCCTCGTTGGACCTTCCTAGCCTTTATATATGGGGAGGCTAGGTCTCGGGTGCCAATACGAGTAGGTTACAAGTTGTATTCAAACTCTAGTCTTGAGGTATCCTTGTCTTGTGCGCTTTGGAGTCCGTGTCCATATGTGCTTCGTGCAGCCGAAACGTCTTGGGCGTCCTGGACCCTGGCAGGTCGTCGAGTGGGCCTTCTGTCAGGCTGGACCAAGTATGCTAACATCGGGTACCCGTAGGGCATATCCATGTCAGTAGCCCCCAAGTGTCCATCCGAAACATAGATTCGGGTGGAGACTTAGTTGTCTTGAACCTTGTATTTGGATGTCGGAGTCGAAAGTTGTGTCGAGTGCGAAGCACTTCACCCGGAAGTTCATCGGGTCAGCTGAATTTGTTCGGCTGTTGTAAAGGAATCGACATCATGGACGTAGTCAACACAATGGACTATAGGGTGCGCGACCAGCGCTCCCTATGGGAGTAGCCCCCGAGTGTCTGTTCGAGTCGTAGACTCGAGCAGAGACTTTAATTCAGCCATTGTTTGCTTCAGGTCCGTAGGACACAATTTTTTCGGATGCTTGAATCAATCCTCCCTATGGGAGTAGCCCCCGAGTCCGTAGTGGAGTCATAGACTCGGCGTAGGACTCGAAGATCTTGTGTGTGCGCGACCAGCGCTCCAGTTTGGAGTAGCCCCCGAGTGTTTGGCGGAGTCGTAGACTCGGGCAGAGACTCGAGTCTTGTATCGTGCAGTTGTAGCCGAAAATCTCGTGGGCGTACCTCTGACCCGGAAGTACGTCGGGTGCGCGACCAGCGCTCCTGATAGGAGTAGTCCCCAAGTGTCTAGTCGAGTCGTAGACTCGAGTGGAGACTTATGCGAGGAGAAACCACTGACCCGGAAATGCACCGAGTCAGCGTCTCACACATAAGGAGCCAGGAGTCAACGTAGCGGAGTCGATGTTGCGGATGAAGTCGACACCGTTGCTTCTTTCGGGTGCGTGGCCAGCGCCGCTTTCGTCGTTGATTGATGTGGTCATCCGAGGAATACATCGACTCGGGTCTTGGCATTGGTCGACTCCGTTGGAGGACCCGATACAATAACGAGATGTAATTTCGACGTCCCTGTAGGCTGCAGAAAACATGAAAATTTGTGAAGTACTTGTATCTTGCAAGAAATATTTGCCAGTCGGCTTGTATAGTAAGATTCTGGTGCCGATCGAGTCGACACTTTTGCACTGTATGCTAGGCCTTTTCGTTAGCCTGATTACCCTTAGTCTCGGTACCTTGCCGAGGCACTCGGAGTTCAAGGATTCGACGATCAGGCAGAATCAGCTACTCGGGCTATCGCGTTCGAGGTGCTCGAGTGCGTGGAGCCGATGGCACATTAGGTTACTCGAAGATGGCGCAGCCCCCGAGTGTTTCGAGTGCGAGTTAAAAAAGAAAATCAGCTCTAAGTAGAGGGAAACTTAGCTTTGTCGGTTGTCATGGCGAAGTTGACGCGATAGCAGGTCACGCGGCGGACGTAGTCGACGCGGCGGACCATGGTCATAGCAGCGACGGGTTCCTGGGGTCGATGGCGGCAGCAAGTTCTGCATCCGAAGATTGTCGCAATCGAAGGCCACGCTAAGTCGTCGCATCCGAAGGATGTATCGGGTTACCGTAGCCGAAAGCCGTGGCTGGTCGCCGAAGCGGAGGGAGCCCCCGAGCCTCCGAGTCATTGGAGTCGAAGATCACATCAGGTCGAAGACCGCGGCGAGTCATGGGAGCCGAAGATTCTGCGGGTGTCGTAGTCGAAGACCGCAGAGGATCATCGCAGGGAGTAGCCAAAGTCGAAGACCGCGATCGGTTGCCGGAGCCGATGGCAGCAGCAGGCCGACGCATTCGAAGATTCAGCGTATCGCGTGGCGGAGGCGGCGCAGCTCCCGGGTGTAGAGTCAATGTGATGTCAGAGTGGAGATGCTCTAATGACTACGTTTGGCATGAACGACATAATTCCAATAACTAAACAGTCACTCGATTTAGTATGTCATTGAAATGACATGTCCTCTTATTTTTATTACTAGTATAAACATTAGAACTTGTCAACAATTGTAAAAAGAAAAGTGTGTTTATTCTCACATCATCGATACCCACGTTTGATAATGTATTGCTATACTGTCGGAATTAATTTCAAAATCCTTTTTTTTTATTCGAAGCCATGCATATCTAAACAAAGTTGAGTCAATTAATTTGGGATGGAGGAGTAATTCTCAATCCATGTGATAAGTCTATGAATTTGATCAAACCCAGTAGAATCTAATATAGTTCTATAACAAATTTAATATCGTTTTAAAAAAACTGTGTTAAAAATATCTTTGTGTGAATACCCACGAAGAAAACTCCCGACAACAACCTAGTGTACACGGCGGACAACCAACTAGAATAATATCTTGTTGGGCACGTTCTACTTGGCATAATAGATAGATATTTAAATTATCTAGTCGTTTTGCAGATAATAAGATATGTAACAGCTGCAAGAAAATTACATGCGCGATCGATTCTGCAATTCATTCAAATTACGTGCTCAACAAACTTTATCTGTTTATATATTTATCCGTTCGGTGCAGAGGCGAGTTGTATCAGCTCGATCTCTATAAATACATGCATGTACTACTAGCTACGTACCTGCCAAAGATACGGAAAACCAAAAGCCAATCCTCCAATCTACCTGATCTACAAAGCCAGCCACCTTCCGTACGCCGGAACCTAGCTGCTATCTCTTCCGCCGTCGCCGCCGCCGCCGCCGTCCAATCCGATCACAAGCAGCAAGATGGTGTCCGCGGACGTGGCCCGCAGCATCGTGGGCATCATCGGCAACGTCATCTCGTGCGGGCTCTTCCTCTCGCCGGTGCCCACCTTCTGGAAGATCATCAAGAAGAAGGACGTGGAGGAGTTCAGCCCCATCCCCTACCTCGCCACGCTCTTCAACTGCATGCTCTGGGTCTTCTACGGCCTCCCCATCGTCCACCCCGACAGCACCCTCGTCATCACCATCAACGGCGCCGGACTCGTCATCGAGGCCGTATACCTCATCATCTTCTTCCGCTTCGCGCCCGCAAGGAAGCGACTCAGGGTGATCGCCGTGCTCGCCGCCGAGCTCGTCGTCATGGCCGCCATCGTGCTCGCCACCCTCCTCGGAGCACACACCCACGTCAGGCGATCCATGATCGTCGGCATCATCTGCGTCGTCGCCAACACCGTCATGTACGCCTCTCCGCTCACCGTCATGAGCAAAGTTATCAAAACCAAGAGCGTCCAGTACATGCCATTCTTCCTATCCCTCGTCGGACTCCTCAACGGATGCTGCTGGACCGCATACGCTCTCATCAAGTTCGACCTCTACATCACCATACCAAACGGCCTCGGAGTCCTATTCAGCATCGCGCAGCTCATACTCTACGCATGCTACCGAAACTCCACACCCAAGGCCGCCGGGAGCAAGAACGTCGAGCTACCCACCAAGAACAGCACCAACAACAATGACATCTCCATCGCCGTCTGAGAAATAAGCAGCGCTCCGGCATGCTGGCCGTACGTCGTCATCCTCTAGGTTTTATTAGGTTATACTCCCTCCGTTTCGAAATATAAGATGTTTTAGATTTGTGAAAGAGATGTATCTAGACACCTTTTAGTGTATAGGTTCAAATAAATCTAGACATTAAAAGATGTCTAAATACATCTCATTCATAAACCTAAAACACCTTATATTTTCAAACGGAGGGAATAAGATGCAGTAGCTTTTAGTTCTATGTTAATTCATAGGCGCACGAGTGTGTTTGGTTTGCCTTTTTCTTTTCTTAAGTACCGTACGTACCCTGCCTAGGGAAAGAAGAGTATAGGACAAAAGAGGTGGAGTGCAATACAAAAAGAAAATTGAATTATTTCCTTTATCTATCCTTATTCATAGAGAATTCCTTATTGTCATTACTATCGTTTTCTTATTTATGTGTGCGTCTTCACCATATTCTGATTGGATCTATTAATTGTTGTCCAAATCTTATTCCGATCATCAATATTTTATAAATATTTTGTTTCATTGCATGGAAATAATATTTGTCCAGAGAAAACACTTTTGTAATCAACACAACTTTATTATGTTTGAAAATTTTATCTGATCGGTCAAATTTAAGTATTTCCTCTGTCCCCATCTAGACGAAGTTGAGTCAATTAGTTTAGATTGGAGGAAGTATTAATTGTTGTCCAAATCTTATTCCGGTCATCAATATTTTAAAAATATTTTGTAAAATAGGAACAGCAAGAAGACCTCCTGCTGGTGATAAAAGTTGCACACAAAATATGTGGAGTGCAATACAAACAAAATTGAATTATTTCCTTCATCTATCCATATTCATAGAGAATTCATTATTGTCATTATCGTTTTCTTATTTATGTGCGTCTTCACGATATTCTGATTGGATCTATTAATTGTTGTTTTCTATCTCAGCAAGTGTTATTTCGATCATTCATAATTTATGAATGTTTTGTTTCAATCCACGGAAGCCATATTTGTCCCGAGAAACACTTTCGTAATTATGGCGATTGTATCTTTTATCTATGGCGTGGAACCATACACATCACTAGTCGAAATTACGGGTGTGCACGCTACCTAAATTGATTATCGGTCGTGTGCCTGATGCACGCCGCCGGTACTACTACTAGCAGCGATGAGTTAGTAGAATTTCTCATCGCTAGCTAGTGCATGAAGAAGGAATTGTTTTTGGATATGACAGACATGGTCGTAGTCTTTTAAAGTCGTATCATGCACCGTGGGGAAATGTTGGTAGTTTAACGTAACTTTTCGGAAGTAGAGAAAATTTCGAGGAAACTTAAAAAGGTACACATGATGTCGAATGGAATGACAAATCGGTGTTCATTGAGAGGTATATGCATATTGTCTGTCTCTGTCTGGACGATAAATGTGAACAGTAGAAAAGAATTCTAGAGGTCTACGATCGTGTGAAACCGAAGTTATCTGGCTGTAGTTGTTGTTGACATTTCCAAATATAAAAGAGAAATAGTAATTTCTAAGTCAGCCATCGGTTGTACTCAGCTTCCAAATTATGAGTATTATTATGGCTTAATAAGGTAAGACATAGTTGCGAGCAAAATATATATTGACGTGCAATTTTACTACTCCTTTCGTCTAGAAATAACTAATTTAAGTTTGTCTAGATCAGTCACCTACTGAGTTATTTCTAAACGGAGGGAGTAGCAAGATCAGTCACCTACTGAGTTAGCTCTTGAGAACTTCTCGAGAAAACACCGTGTACGAAAGTACATATAAAGATCCTCAATTACTCAATACGGGCCTGTAAGGGTATGTGGCAATATAACTACTTGAGAGCCCATTACTCGGGGGGAAAACCCGACCCCGCGTCGCCCTCTCTGGCGACATGGAGGAACCCTAGCCGCCGCGCCACCAGCCCCCCCTCTCTCCCCTTCCCCCGCGCCGCCTCCACTAGAGGAGGCGCTGGCGAAGCCTCGCGCGTCCAGGGAAGGTGACGTGGTGGCGGCGATGGCGGGCGACGCGCTCTGCCGTGGAAGAGCTCTGCCACCTTGGGCGGCGAGCTGAGGTGTGCATCGGCATCGTGCTACTGATTTCGGCATCCTTGCCGAGCTGGCCGGTGCACGGGTGTTCATGCGACGAGGTTCCCACCTCGGGCGGTGCTTCATCGCCTCAGAACCTGCATCATGTGGTGGCCTTCGCTGGCAGGTTGGCGGGCCAACCGGGTTCTCGGGCTGATGCGGGGTCGTCGATGACAAGGTCTTGCTATCGGGTCACAGAGGTTGCGCTAATGTGTGAGTGGTGACCGTGGAGCTTCGGGCGAAATCTCTGCTCAACCTTTTTTGGTGCCTACGATGGCGACACCTTGGGGCGTCGTTACCCTCTTGGTGGCGTTGTCGAGGAGCATCGGGTCACCCCCTATCCCTAGTGATTTAGTTCCTCGGGTGAAAACCTAGATCTGGCTTGCCAGATCAGACGACTATGGCGTCGCAGACGTCGCTCCCTCCTTGGAGGCGTTGTTCTTGGTGGGACGGCCCTAGGTGGCACGCTTTGTGATGGTGCATGCTTTGACCCTGGCATGGAGATTCTTGGAGCTTCGGCGTCGTGCTAGCTCGGTTACCCTGTTGGCAAGGTTTGTGGACCACGGCGGATCCTCTGTTGTAGTGTTCAGGTCGCATGGTTTCACTCAACAGGTGGTGGCTGGCGGCTTTTGGGTCATGTTGTAACGACGAAGAAACATGGTGGTGGTGGGCGGTGGTGCTGCTTATGCGCATCTAGTCTAGGGTTTGTGGGGTGGGGTCGGTTGTAATGTTGACTAGCGGCCTCGGCCATGTCCTTTCTTGTGTGACGGGTGTTTCGGACTATTCTTAGGATTGTACAGTTGTATACCCTCTTTTTCTATCAATGAATCGAGACGCAAGCTTTTTGTTTTCCCGAAAAAAAGAGAGCCTACTACTCGGCTTCAGTGTCACCGGTGACGAGTATTACAGAGCATCAACACACAAGGTACTACCAGTGAGACAATTAAATGGATGGAGCAAGAGCTTATGTACGTCGTAGAGCGATCTGCCCGACCCAGTCTACCCCACGAATCCGGTGAGGCCGAGCTTGTCTACCATGTTGTATATCACGAGATCATTCCACACTGGCCCAAACAACATCTCACCTCCGACAATGAAAGTTGTGGCCCAGGTGAGGAGAACTGCAGCGAAGAAGGTAAAGTTGGTCGGGTCCCCCTTCCGGGCGACCGTGTCGTCAGATCTAAAAAGCGTCTGCCAGATGCCTTGTGTATGGCGCTTTCAGGCGGATCTCTTTCGACGTGAGTTGCGGTGTATCAAGATAATTGTATCTTAGGTGTGGTCGACATACATCTTGGCAACTCCTCTATTTTTTCGAGTGTGTGGCCAGCCGTAAGCGCAACGATGAGTGCAAAAACCACATTAAGTTTTCATGTGATCTATATTGTATTTACGCATGCCTCATCGTGAGGGATCTCGGCCAGGGCGGCGTCTGGTGATCCATGGCGGCGCGGCGGCGTATGGCGGCGCAGGGAGGTCGGGTCGATACAGAGGGCACGACGCAGACTGGCGCGTGCGGTGGCTGCTCGCTGGCCCTAGTCCCGCATGGCGGCTGAGCCCGATCTGGCAACGCAGTTTTTATACATAGGTGTGGGTGTTCCAGGCTTATCGGATGGTTTGCAACGTTTCACGATTGGTGCTGCTGCTCTATTTTGCATTTTCAACATGTACAAAGAACACCTTCGCACTCCTATAGAGGCCAAAGTGTACATGTCCACTCCATCCTTCCTCTGATTCTTGCCCCACCTCTCACGGTCGCCCCTCCTCTAACCTCTCTCCTAAATCCTCCTCTAACCTCTCCCCAACCTCCTCGTTGACAACCTGAAATCCTCGAAGAATCACGCTGTCTCCTAGTGGATGTGCGCTCGTGGTTCAACGATCATCTCCACCATCCCTGATCCGAAAGGCCGCCATAGCCGGCGCCGAGTCGCCCAGCGAAGGCACCGCGCCGCCGAAGCCCCATAGGATCTGCGTCGAGTCCTTCTATGGTAGAGGAAACCTTGATCTGTCCCATGGAGATATGGAATTTGTATTCATGTTTTGTAGCTCAGATCCGTAGCATTTGTTTCCTTTTTTTCTTCTTATATCTGGAAAGTCATATTGGTAGTTGTGTTTTTTTCAATGGTTTTTTTCCATCTTTTCCAACTTGGTTATGTGCGCCCTCTGCTCCGAATGGAACTGATTCTGTGCTAACAGATACAAATATTGTACATTCTCAATGCTAATTCTTGTACTAATTCTATGCTAATTCCTGAACTAACTGAATGGAGCTAATTATGTGCTAATTTCTGTACTAACTACTCCAAACTGAATGGAACTAAGTATCGTACATCTTCAGATGCAACGAAACAGAGACATAGGAAGTTAGGAACGAACGGTATGTAAGGTACTGCTTGACAAGAAAGCAACATAGCTGAGGGGGCTTTTTGCAAAACAATCTCAACAATCTAGATCTCGTGGATGGGCCTGATAAGCCAGGGACCCCAACGTGTATGTAGAGTTGGTTTTTCGCCGATCTGGGTCCTGGCGGGCCTGTGCGGGTCTCGGTCGGGGCGTTGTGGTGGCGCGGAGAGCTCCTGCTCCGGCGTCCTGCAGCGGCATGATCGTTGGCGCTGCTGCCGTGCCAGTGGCGAGGCCGTTGCGCTGCGACCTGGGCGGCGTCCCTGCGTCGGGGTGGAGATGGCGGTTCCCCGTGGCGGTGATCTGGTGGTGGAGGCACTGGAATTGGGGATTCCTTTGGAAGACCTAGATCAGCCCTCTAACCCGGATTGACGGCGGGATCCAGGCGTGTCCATGGTCCGTCTGGCCATGGTGGGCACGAGCCGGAGCCACAAAGTGAGGTCGTGGGGCACGAAGTGAGATGGGTTCGATCTGGTCCTCTATGTCCGATCTGATAATCCTCTCGGCGCTGCCTTGCCTTCTCTTTCGCTGTTCTGTTCGGCGGCGTGGGGGCCTGCTATGTGCTTGAATAATGGTGGCGGTCCTAGGGTTCCTTCCGTGCGAAGAAGAAGATCTGCTTGATGTTGGCCCACGTGGATCTTGGTTGGAGAGGTGAGTTCCGGAAAGCTCCGCCGGCGAACTCCCATGGGCGTATCATGCCTGGAGATTGCTGAATCGGAAGGTATTCAGTCGTGCGTTCCTTGTTTTTCTGGCCGTTTGGTTTTAGCGGGAGCGTTGCGAAGCTCTTTTGTTTGTTCCCACCAAGCACCATTCTTCGAACCATGGTGAAGTCAGATGCGGAGATGCCAGGAAAGCAGAAATATGAGGGTAGCGATGGTGATTTTAGTTTTTATGGCGACGGAGAATTGGCTGTGTGATCTGTGACTCGTAGCAATGATTGTTGGTGCAGGAAGACAACACAGGAGGAGTTCTCAGACTTACCTTGCAGGGTGAAAATCCAAGGTCTGGCCTTAACTGGTTGTGCCTGGCAATGGCCTTGTTGAAGGCATTGTTTTGCGAGCGAGGACTTTCTCCAAGGTGAAAACCTATGATCTTTGATCGGGCAACGACGGCGATTGGGCACTTTCTCTTTTTTGAAGGCGTTGTTATTGGAGTGGAGGACTACTGGTGTTGTTATGATGGTGTCAGTGTTGTTGCTTTGAGGAATAGTTCTCTATAGCGGGACTTTTTTATTTTTTGTAATTCTTTTTCCTTTTTTCTGGATTGTGTGCATTCGTAGGACCGCTAGAGCATGCGTTGTTGTAGAGGCTGGGTGTAATTGGTATCCATGTGATATTAATATATACTCTTTTCCAAAAAAAAGTAATTTAGAATAAAAAAATTCATCTGAGTCCAACCTCACTTAAAAATTCATCTGATTATATGACACTTATGTTATGCACCAATCCAACAGGAAAGTTCTTTTTTTCTGTGTGCAACCAAACAATTTATATTAATCATCCCTGTGTTTTCAATACTTGTAGGATTAAGTATGGAATTACATGTGTGTCATACTTTTCTTATTTCTATATTTTGAGAATCTTGTGAAACAGAGAGACCTTTAGTTGTTCTTTTACGTGCCATCCTGTTTAGCCGTTCTTTTGTTTACTTAATCTTATCTGAGAAAAGAAAAAACCTAAGTCGCTGTAGTCCTTTTCTTGTTATTACTTAGTTTAGTTTACCTTGCTTGTATCTAGTGAGAATTTGAAGAACTTTCTTTAAACACATAAAATATACAAATAGATATTTCAAAAAGTTTGTTACCGTAACACACACTCAAATATCATATAATTAATTGAAATTTGTGCATCTCTCGACTTGTAGGCATTTGCTCCTTCGGGAGATGGCTAGCTTCATGCCAACATTGACAAAAGTTTCAAGTGAGCTTTCATTTTTTGACACGAGATCAACAAAAAAAACATATGGTGTCCTTCCATCAAACTAATAAGCGGACTCATGTTGAATTATTTTCGTGAAGTTAATAAGATTTTTTAGAGAAGGAGTTATCAAACCTTGTAGAAGGCACATATTATCATGCTCCCCTAAAAGTTGATTAAGAAGATGTTGGGAGGTGGGGGAGGGGAGATCGTTGAACATACAAAAACATGCACCAGAATAGTCATGAGTTTTTTCTAGGGAAACTCTTTTCCCTTATGGACGTACTCACCTTCCTTTTTGAATAATAATGGCAACAAACTCCATTGGAGTGAACTTGTTGATAGCATGTACATTTAGAGTATGTTGATTGTGATCAAAGTATGCCATGCCTACTTTTTCGTATTGACCAAAAGGTTGGCTCCTGTTTAAACAGTTGCCAACGTTTTGACTTGCCAATGCTCCACTACCAACTCTAAATCATTTTTAGCCAATGTTGTCTAACTTGTGGGCAATAAAAAGCTCAACCAAAATTTTGACTAGCCAAATTTTTGGTAGGGCAACCATGGTCACAAACCAAACACATTCTTATGACCAATATTGGTTGTACTAAGCTACAATGGCTTGATGTAGAAATCTCTAATAGGATATTTCTTAGACTTGGTACATTTAGAATATCTATCAAACATACTTATTAATACTAACATTGGTACCAACAAGAAAACCTAAGTGGCGCAAACTACTTTGAAGGTGAATGTGGTTTTGTGGTAAAATCATATATGGTTTTCTTATATTTTGACGGAACTAATTCCAATGAAATTTCTCAAATTTAAAAAAAATACAATTCTACTCAAATACAGATAACTACATTAGGATTACCAAAGTTGGAATGTTAGTCGTCTAAATTATGTAATGCTGAACTTCGAGGTTTATTCAAGTCATTAATGTTTTATATATAATTAAAAACATTCTATCTAAGCTTGTATCTTTTATATCGCATGAGTGAAAAAAAAAGAAAACTTGAGACCTTAAGTATAAAAGATTAGTATAAAAGCAATCTATGAAACATAGGAAAAAGCCTTTCAAATGGTTTTTCAATGAATTGTTGAAGCAACTTAGTGATAGTTTCAATAATTCACTGAAAACCATTTGAAATCAGATTTTCATGTTGTTCGGTTTTTGAAGCATTTTGAGAGGACAGTGGAGGTAAAAAGAACATAAGGAATTGCAATCTGAATTTGAGGCAATAAATAACTTACCAAAATCAAGATGCCAACACCTATGTTGGTGGTAGCAAGCAAAGAGTACACCCAATTATTTTTGAATCTTTCCAAGGTGAATATGAAAGATCCATGGCTGCTTGCACTAGAGTATTGGATGGAAATCACAAATTTGCAGTTGCGCGAGTTTGCATAGTGATTTAAAGATAAGGAGGAGCGCAGTGATTGGTGATCCTTTGACAGAAATGGTTTCATGTAGTGGTGGAGTGTTCAATATGACAGGAATATTGTGTGGACATGGTATCAAAATTCTTGATTTGATGAATATAAAGACGTTGCCATCACATTATATCTTAAAGAGATGGACTAGAGAAGCACACAATGGAAGAATATATACAAGATAGACAAGGAAGGAATGTGGTCGAAAATCCAAAGTTTGAAGCTCAACTTTGGTACAAGAATTTGTCTTACAAATTTCATAGCTTGGTATATAAAGTAGCCAACTTTAAAGAGTGATGTTTGATCTTAGAAAATGCACTTGATTGTGTTCATCCACAACTAAAGTACAAGCTCAATGCAACTACCAATGCTACGAATAAGCCATTTAATGATCAAGAAAATATTGATCCAAATGTGCCACAAGAAGCTGAGTTTAGTGTTGCAAAGCTTAAGAAAAAAGAGGTCCAATCAAAAAAATCGAGGAGAACAAAAACCTGGCTTGATAAGTTACTCAAGGGGAAGCACAAGCCAACTGAAGTTGTTGCATCAAAAAACAAAGGAGCAAAGGTTTGTTCCAATTTGTACATGATATGTTATACCATTCTTTCCTAAACTAATTACAAGAATTTCTATTGCAGCAACAAAAGAAGCATGATGGTATGGAGCCTCAAGTAGGAGTGGAGAAGGATGACACTGATAAAGGAGCAAATCCGGAGCTTCAAGAGTGCAACACGATCATGAGTAATACGGACCTCTTGACAGCTCCCCTTTGTGGTTTTTATGATGAAGATATGTTCTAGCATGGACAAGTTTGTTAGTCAGTATTTTAGACGTGGTTGGCTAGTATTTAATTTGGACAGGGTTGACTATAGAATTTTGGATTGGGGGGCAAGCTATACTCATTTGTGGTCTAAGTGTACAAGTAGATTGGCCTAATTTATGTACGCACTTCAAAGATTGTGTAAGAATAGATTATGCCGCAGAATTTTACGGTTAAATGCTACTAATTTCTATGTTATGTGATTCAACTCTCTTCTATAATGTATGCTTCAAGTTTTGCTGCTGAACTGAAGTGCTTTGCGCTGCACTAACACACTATTTTGCTTTTGAACCGATCTTATATTTCTCTGCTATTTCGCTGCTGAATTGAACTGTGTTTTGCTGCTGTTTAGCTACTTCCTCCGACCCATATTAGTTGACTCAAGTTTGTTTAAATTTAGATGAATCTAAACATTATTTATTATATAGATTCACCCAAATTTTAACAAATCCAAGTCAACTAATATAGGTCAGAGGGAATAGAAAAATCATGTATCTAATCAATTTATATGGAAGCCATTATCAAAATTTCAACAGTTGTTTGCTTTTGTTTTGCTGAACTGCTCGTATATGCATCTTGTTGTGTCCGTGCGAATAGTAGGCATGTGGGTTTGACTTGTTCCTGCCGTTGGATGAGAATGACCGGTGGATGGAGTGCCTCAAGGCACAGCGTGACCTGCCTCTGGCAGCGCACTAGATCTCCTGACCGCTGAGTTCCTCTCGCTCGCTCGGTCGCTCGACTCAGTAAGGAAATTACGGGTCAAAAAAAAAAATTCCAAAAAACTCTGGGTAGCGTGACATAGTACAAGTTTTTTACTCTCATACATTCGAATATAGACAAACCCAAGTTAGTTATTTCTGGATGGAAGGTTAAAGTAGATAATATTTTAACTAAATTGATATTAACACAAAGTGAAAAGACATGAGAAGACTAGCATCTTCATTTCTCCACAAGCAAAATCTCCTCTCCTGCTCTCCCTCTCCTTGCCCCTTGAGAATCCCCTCTTTCTCCCAGGCTCCTCAGTCCTCCCTCCCTTCTCTCCGGCAGCCTTGTCGGCCAAAGGGAGTGGGGGGATGGAGGCCGGGATCTTGTAGGTAGTAGTAGTTTAGGTTTTGGCCTTGTGCCGTGGTTCGGCTTCTTGCCGGTAGTGAGCAGTGGAAAGCCAGATCTATGCTTCAGTAGGGTTTGTTGATTTCGTGTTTCCTCTCCAGATAGCCATCGCTTCTATCAATAAGGTCGTGGTATGCTTCCTCCTCTTCTGTGCTGCAGCGGCGCTATCTTCTCTCCTTTCGGCCCGACATGGTGGGAAGCGGCATGACTGCATGTGAAGCTCGAGGAAATTGGGGATGTGCTCCTGCCCTGGTTTTGGTGCGCTATGTCGGGCATTCATCAGCAAAGGCCACTGTTCTACGTTCAAGGAGGACGAAGACGGAGGGCTCCGAAGTTGTTTATCCCTTCATCAAGCGTAGCCTCTTTGGTAGCTTGCTCACTCTTCTCGTTCTCCTAGTCGGCCGTGGCGGCGAGGAGGAGAAGGAGGGCAGTGAGATGGCAACTAGAGTTGGACGCTGGCTTGGGGAGCTTCTGGAGATTGTGCTCCCTGCGGTGATGCCCAAGCGATTGTGCTCCCTCACCGTGCTCGGCAGCTACTGCTGCTGGAGCGTTTTATTCCTCCACGGGAGGATCTCTTCCAGTCTCAGCGCGACCATCCAAGCTCCTACTCTCCCAAGTGGTGACGTCCCCAGTGAGAGCAAGAGTGGCAGCGTCTGGAGGCTGTCCTTTGCCGGCGACGAGCATGGACCGGATCTCGTTTCTCCGGATCTTTTTAGGGTGTGCTATGCAAATCTACAGGACCATGTTGTATTTTTTCCGCTTTTTAGGGTCCTTTCTATAATTGTTCACCCACCGCCGAAGTAATACAATCTCCCAGTCCTTCGGGACCTTTCCTGTTAAAAAAACTGCGCTGGTAGCAGCTGTAGCATGTCGTCATTGACCTCATGTAATAGCAAGCATTCTCAGAGGTTGACGGCTACAGAGTACAGACTGTTGCTGCCGAGTGCTGAGAGGGCGAGGCAGCAACGGAGTCCCCACTACTGAAGGAGCCATACCAGCAGTTCTCAAGATCTTCCCTATTCAGGTTTTCAGGGCAGATCATACCAGCTCTAGTTCCTGTGATGGCGCATACAGCTGTCTGCGGCCATATCCGAGTTACAAGTGCCGAGCAACAGATTATACTACACCCTAACAGTGGAACTAGAATATGTTAAGTAGAACGTGTTTAAAGAATACTTTAAGAGCAGTCAGAGAGCTTTTCTGGACAACATTTTGTATAACATTTAAAAAAAATGTAGGTCCGGCTCATCCTGGCCTGGGCCGAAGTACTCCCTCCGTCTCAAAATAGATGTCGCAAATTTGTCTAAATTTAGATGTATCTCAACGCTATTTAGTCTCCAAATACATCTAAATTTAGACATATTCACGGCATCTATTTTGAGATGGAGGGAGTACATAAAATCCTCAACTGCTCAATTCTGGCTTCTACAGGCCTGTGGCAATATAACTACTCAAGATCCCATTACTCAGCTTCAGTCTCACCAGTGACTAATATTACAGAGCATCAACACACGGGGTACTAACAGTGAGACAATCAAACGGCGGGAGCAAGACCTTATGTCTGCCTCCTCAGAGCGATCCGCGCGACGGAGTCTACCCCATGAATCCGGTGAGGCCGAGCTTGTCTGCGATGTTGTACATCACGAGATCGTTCCACACTGGCCCAAATAGCCGCTCACCTCCAACAATGAAAGTTGTGGCCCAGGTGAGGAGAACCACAGCGAAGATGGTGAAGCCAATCGCGGATTTAACAACATCTGCAAAGGATTGTTTCGAATGTGTAAGGAACTGCAGAAATGACATGGAGAGCACACGACAGAGTGAAGTCCAATTGAGTGAGCAGTAGTAAAACTTGTGTAAGAAAGGAAGTGCAAGATAACGAGCATATAAAATAGAACCTAAGAGCGAGGGATAACAACGTCCATAGTAACCCCAAATTGACTTCTTTTTTTGAAACTCCAAGTTGACTTAATTAGAGATATTACCATACTCGTATCCCTTACAAATGAATCTTTCTTATTTGTAAGCCCTTCATAGATACCATGAAAAAGTTGCAGCGAAGTTTTGTCTCGTACCATGAAAGAACCTAAACTACTGCTCTGAAAACAGACAGCTATAATGCGCAAAAAATGCTTTATCTCATCACTAAGACGTAATATATATCAAATGATAGCGGGAAGTCAATCATTGGTTCAGATGGTCGTGTTCTCCATATTTTTCATGACAAGTAACTATATATCATTTTTGTTAATTTCTGAAAAGCAGTTCAAACTTTCTCCAGTGACTTCCAGATTTTCTCAATGAGCATAATAAATGTTGTCACAAAGATATACAAATGAACAGAACAGGTATTTCATGGATTATTGAAGTGAAAATGAGTGTACCAAAAGAACTGCTATTTTTTAGAATTCTTAATGTGTTAATGTAACTGCCATTTTGGATTGCATGTAGCACTGTTGAGCTGTTCATCCAATGGATGCTCCAAGTTACTATAGACTTCAAGACTATTTGTGTGCTTTCGTTAGCATTTGGTAACAATAAAGTATCAAGGTGATATGAAACTTTCCCTGAATTAAACATGATAGAATGTGATCCTAAGGATAGAAAATTGTACTATTTGTTCATCTGATCTATCTTACTTCCTGACCACCTGCACCCTAAGGTTATCCTGTGATAGTTTGGTTTCCTGAAGGAGCAGACAGTGTGCAATGTAAACCGTAGCATCGAAGTGCCAATGAGTTGAGAACTTCCACAATGTTCCAACCTATAAACCATCAACCTATATGACAGATTTTGTGCTGTGAATCTTGTCCACTATTACAAGTAGAATAACATGTCCTTATGGGGTCACAGACCTAGAAACCAAGTAAGCCTCACTGAACAATTGTTCGTTTGAAAGAGGGCCAAATGAAGAACTTGTAGGTTTATCCCAGATATAACTTGGCAATCTGAGATAAACACTTACTAACTACTAGATGGGTTCGGTTCAAGACATCCACATCCGTGGTAAGATTACAAATCTCCCTTAATCTGACTAGAGTAGCAGTCAACAGGCCCGCCTTGAAGCAACCAAACAATAGTCACAGGCCATCAAACTGAACTGAAATTTCAGTTATCCACTACAACTAACAGCCAAGGACCAGCCTCTAAAAGCAGCCTCCAGTTTGAACACGAGGAATTACGATTTACAGCAAGCACCCAATTCCTCCTACATTACTAGAACTACAGTATTGTTTACCCTATGAGAGTAACTGACTGCCAAGCGGCGCAAGACACCGCATTATGGCAGCACAATTTTACAGATGAATCTGTAATTTCAGCAACCTAAGATCCTAGTTAAAATCACTAAGGATTTCAGTTTGACAGGAACGAAGGTCAATTCCAACCTATGGACAAGAGATCAATAGATGGTCAAAACCACACTGCGTTCTTGTACCAACAAGGATGAGATCTCCTACTCCTACACGAGAAAGTAGGACGAGACGGGAAAGAGGATCGGGTGAGCTTACAGGGGCGGATGGGGGCGAAGGCGGCGGGCGAGGAGGCTTTGGGGGAGCGGAGGACGGGCCAGAAGTAGCAGCAGTTGATGGCCCAGAGGAAGGGGAGGCACGCGAAGCCCCAGAGGAAGAAGCGCCGCGCGTGGCCCTCCGCGTCCTCCAGAGGCATCCCCAGGGGCCCGTCCACCGTCGCCCAGACCGGCGGCGGGGGCAGAGGCGCGCGGCGCGGGGCCACCGCGGAGGAGGATGGCGGGCGCCGGGCGCCTGCTGCTGCCGGCGGGCGGGAGCGGGGGAGGAGGCCGGACTCCTCGTCCACTCCGGGCGCTCCTGCTGCAACCCTCGCCTCCATGACTCCCTGTTCCGTGTTTCTCCCGGTCTTACTTTTCTCGTCCTTCGGGTTGTTGCCTCCCTGATAAATCCACCCACTCCTCTATCCAAATATACCTCAATTTATGTCGAAGAAATATCAAATTTTAAATATGATACTCCAATGGACGACTTCGGTATCGGTTGATCACACCACCACTAATTTGTTACAAACCAGATTTCCAATTTGCCTCATAGATTATAAAACCTATTCCCTTCGTTTTAAAATATAAGATATTTTAGTTTTATGAAACAAATGTATCTAGACTTTTTTTTAAGTATATAGATTCACTCAGATTTGAAGTGAATCTACACACTTAAAAAAGACTAGATACATTTTATTTAAAAAAACTAAAATATCTTATATTTTGAAACTAAGGGAGTACAAACTTGTTTGGACACAAGTGGATGGGATGTATTCTTCTGCAGGGCAAAAATTCGAACAAAATCTTCACAAACCCAAGGAGATAAATATGGAGAAAAGCAACGCCGCGGAGGGAGCAACCCGAATTTTACAAGTTCGTTTGATTTTAAAGGATTCATGTGGATTTTTCATAGCCGTATCATTGTAAGCATTCACATGAAGCGTACACAAAATGTATCTTATTCTAATCAAGTATTTCGGCCTCTGTTGGGTTAAGCTTAACTATCCATGGTATGGTGTGAAGCCTGAAAGAAAGGCCATTGGTGTCATTATAAATTTACCGGTGGTATCTTTTATTTCTAAGAGCATTGTTTCATTATAAAGAGGTATAGTAAAATCCGTTGGTTTCATTTTACCCTAGTCTGGGTGTTGGCTCCGTGGCAAGAGTTTACAGTGCTGAACCTGGCCACCCGGGTTCTATTCGTGCTATTCGAGCTATTCGAGCACGAAGAGGTCTCACCCCCAAAATCTAACAACATGTAGCCAACAAGAGATCATTCTCCGGTGGTCAAAGCTTTTTTATTTGACCCTAGTCAATACATGTAAGGTTTGCCCCTGTTCCTCGGTTCCAAATTAATCTTATAAATATTCAAGCTGGTGACGTGTGTTCCCCTTATGAGATCATCTTAAGTTGCAAGGAAAATAATTACTGTATTTATTATACACTTATATAGTAGACATGTGTATCCTTAACTTTTGCTTAATTATTTACCGCTTTGCATTTTTTAATTCTGTACGAAGGTAAGGACTAGACGGTGGGTTTAAATAACTAACTCAGTCAATTCAAAAACTTCTTTAGCAACACACAAGCATTTCGCTAGTGTAAGAAATAAGAGAGGTGAAACAACACACTTATTAAATACAGCAGCAATTTTTTATATCTTCACCCTTGTTATTCGATTTACAACCTTTTCCCCATGTAGCCATGGAGCAATGGCACAACATTGCCGCACAGTGACATCCTTCTATGCACAAAATATTGTTCTCCTGTCACCCAATGGAGTTGTTCATCTAGCCATCATATTCTCTCGTAGTTGAGTTTGTCGGACTGTCAAAAAAGAAAACTTCGATCACAAATGAAACCCAGTAGTTCAACGTGGCAATACTTCCACACCATTAGACATTCATTATATTTGATGATCACATTATTATAAAGAAAAACTACCAAATGTTCGTATGGCAGACCATGTTTTTACTTTCAGAATAACAACTGGAGCAGAAGTAACTATACCTTGATGAGCATATAAGTTGGTAGCCATGCCGGAGGGGTTGGAATACCAACCCATGCAATCTGCGCAGCAAATATCCATAATTCAGTTGCACAGAAATAATAAGACATGTTACATAGCCAAGATTCATCCAAATTTAACGAACATTGCAATTGATATTGCCGAGACTCCAAAGATAATTAAATCACGAGGTTACTATATTTACCAGGGCATACTCTCCGGTTTCGAAGATTCTGATGTCCAGAACCTGCAGTTGACAGTTGGTGGTCAGCAAACCGAAATCTAGACCAGATAATCATTATTGTAAAAAAAAGCTACTAGGATCAATGAAGTCCTTCCTTTTTTAGAGGAAGGATCTGTGGAGTAAATCATAGTAGTAGTTACCTCGCCACGGTCTTCGTAGATGTAGTCTAGCCCCTTGTAAAATGGTGGATGACCCACTGATAGGTACTGAAATTTAATAGATGGCGAACAACAAAAAGGCAGCAGATCAAGTGTTAGTCACTAAAGCTCCAAAAGGAAAGCTAGTTGCAAGCAGGTTTCAAATTTCAATTACAGAAATAGTTGTGCAAACTTGTAAAAACTGTTCGAGGAATATAGTGGGCAAATTATTTTGGGTGCATGAACCGAAATACAGGCTTACGTTGATGCTGTTTAGGTACTTTTCTTTCTCGACGCGAACGATTTGTCCTTTCTTCACTGCATAAATGAAGGAGAAAATGCAGAAGTTCAGATAGTTAACCGAGGGCATGCAAGACAATTATGCTCTTTCTAGCTCGCTCTAACTGAACGTCTGAACAAATAAGCATGTAGAGTAATTCTGAAGTTTCGGTGGTCTTACTGGAGTAAACGGGCTTCTTCTTCAGGATCTTCTTGGGCGCCGGTGCCGACGCCGCATCGCCATCAGCAGCGGCGGCAGCCGGCTTCTCCTCGCCGGCCGGCTCGGCGGCGGCGGCCCTTACACGGCCGGCAGCTGGACGCGTTGCCGACGAGGACGCCCATTTCGCCACGGACGGCGTCGGCGAGGACGTGCGGGAGAAGAGAGCGCGGGGTGAGGATGCGAGAGCTTCCATGGCCGCGCGCGCACGAAGCACCTCGATCTAGAGCTAGCTACGAACAGAAATCGCGACGGCGGATAAGGCGACCACCACGTGTACATCCTGGTGCACACGCGCGCGCTCCTCTCGTATACGGTACGGACGGCGCTGGAGCGGAAAGCTGGGCTTGGGCCAGAGACGTCACACAAGATCTGTAGCGCTCGTGGGGGTTTCACACGGGCCCAGATTAGCTTCGACTCTTTTTTTTTCCTCATTCTTTTGTTTTTTCCAAATTCAGTTTCGTTCATGCTCCACAGTCCACACTAGAACTAAATTACTACCAGGAGTAGAGGACATGGGCAGCCTGGATGCCAGAATAAAATGCATATGTGCAAATACTTATTCTAGGTAGAAGAAATAACTCTTAAGTACAACATACATATATGAAGTCATCTTCGGTACTCAAGCCATGCAGGTTCGGTGTCTCGCAGTTTGAGATTTCATAAGCAAAGCAAATAAGTCGGTGGAAGCGAGTGTTTATGTTTATACATGCTAATCTACTCCTTACGATGTATACATATTTTCTTTTGAGCTGCTTACGATGCATACACATATACTAGTGGATAACTATTGAAAAATGTACCGGACCTGAGTTGGCACGACGCTCGACACCGACACAGCAACTCTGCAGATCGAAAGTCCGGATATACGAACGAGTGGTTCACGAGGAAGAAAGGGTCGAAAAGTGTAGACAGAGTCAAGTGGAAGAAAAGGGTCATGTGACAAAAAATCTTGCTGCCGTAGTTGTTAGCTGATGGAAGCAGTCTAACCACAAGGATGAGACATGTTCCATGAATCCACGCATATTGTCCGAGAATCATCCGGTCGCCCGTCACGCGCGCGAGCACTGACTTTGACCCTTCTTCCCTCAACCGTTTCGTAGCCACACGCCCGAGCGCACAGGTCTTGTTACGAACAGTCACCAGACTCATCACAGATAGCTTAGTTTCCTTGAGAAACTACCCTCGTGGCCTTGTTTTTTGCAACAAAGAACATCTTGAACCATAACAATTCAGATTTATCATGTATGTTTAGATTTTGTATCCGCCCTATCTCATCTACATGGATTAATCTTCACTGACGTGTGATGGAAATGGCGTGCCCACGGTGACTTTGTACATCCCACTTCCCGACTCCGGTATTGGATGGGAGTTGTAGTGAGCCTGCTCGTGCGCCACTTTTTGCAATAGGTGGTTGTGACCAAGAACGATGCTATATGATCTTATGTGATAACTTGATTCATGATATTTACTTATACACTGCGCACATAGGGTCAAAGCGACAACAATGATGTCGTCAGCACTTCAGGGTTATCAGCCACACAAACTTTCATCACGACCAACTCCAAGACTTCCACACGAGCTCATACTACAAGTGGTAACAAAACAAGCTACAAGCTAACGGCACATTTAAGTTGCCGTTCCTCCTCAATGGCAAAGCCGGTCCAAAGTGTCACATCTTGTATAACATTTGTCTACAAATCTCATGATATGGAATGTTTTAGGTGCCATGGAGTTGGGCATCAAGTACGTCGAGAGAGTGCCCCCAACAACCGCGTAATGATCATCACGAAGCATGGGTATGACTCCATGAGTGAAGATGACCTTCGAGCCTTAGAAGAAGCAACTCGTCGTGAACAAGGCGACGAAGACTCAAGTCAAGTTTGACATCGATTCGAGCCTAGCTCATGCCGTTATCATTTTTTTGAAAAGTCAACTACAAGTTGAACCCAATCAATAGTGCAACCTCCTCCAAAGAAGAGCTGACATCAATGGGTCCTATTAATGTTATCCTGGATGGATGGATGCACTTGTCACAATCTTCCGAACAAATAACTCTAGGCCATGCTCAACTTGAAGTAGAAGAAGCACACCTGGGCTTATCAACAATGTACAATAGTTGAATGAGAGTGGAATGACCATGATTGAATACACTATCAACGCTAGTTTTAGTAGTGGTGCACACCACGACACCGTGGAGTATGATGTGGTCTATGTGACGGTTTGCCACCTTGTTCTAGTCGAACAATGTCTATATGATTGCAGTGATATCCATCATTAGCATACAAAGTATTATTACCAATCTCATAGCAGTTTTGGACCTAATTCTACTCGCTTTCTCGTCGCCACCAGCTCACTCTGATACAATAACTCATGACATTCCGGTCTCTTACTCTTCTTCTTGGCACGTAGGTCTCTTCACCGCGTGTTCTCGTGCTATAGTACTTTGTTTGCGGGCTCTTCAAAATCTATCCTACAGGGTTTATCCGATGAGAAAAATCACCAGGAATATATTCACATATTTATACTAAAATTTTGAATTTCTTCATAGCTGCCATCACTAATTGTTATCCAGATATTTTATGAAGCTCCTAGAAGTATGCAATTTACTGAATTCCAATAATTATAATTATAAATACACCAATGCTAAAGTTTAACTATATTTTCCTGACAATATTCCATTTTTAATTTAACATTCAATTTGAGACACTTCGTTAAAATGGGTTATATGAGAATTTAAATAAGCTCAGTGAACTAGCGGCCAAGCTGCGTCTAGACTATGATGTTAAGCGATATCACAAAATTTGCTCGGCAAAGAAACCATAGCTTCTTTGATTTGTATGTGTTTACGTGTAAATATAATGTACATACAACTTTGAGATTTTGACATCACACACTATCATTCCTAGCTAGGGCCGCCACCCCTAAAACGACAATAAAATGGCATTCTTTCGAGGAGTAATTTGTGTCGCTCAGATGTGTCATAGGGTGTCCATATGTGTTTGTGAGTATATTAGTATGAATAAGTATATCAATGGAGGTCATATATGCACCAAGTCTAACACATACCAAAAGAGAGTTTTCTAGAATATAGTTTTCCATCTTAGTAATATCAAACATAATTAACTATAATGTACACATAAGGAAATATACATTATGTAGATGAGAAGTCTAATCAACTAATTCCCGAGGATTCTAGAAAACAAGATATCCACGACCATGATAAGCCCCAGGTTCACTTCGATATGATAATTGGTGCACATGCCTGCGGAAGCATCGTCGGGGCTGTTTGGTTATGCTTATTTATGGCTTTTCATTTTTTACTTAAAAGCCACAAAAGCACCTAAATAGGTACTTTTAATTTTGGTTTTTGGCTTATACCATCATACTACTATGTCCAGTTAAAAGCCAAAAACCAAAGCCAAAAGCACTTATTTTGGTGCTTTTATGACTCTTTTTTTGAAACGGGGGCAAAAGGAGCTTTGCCTTTATATTGATATAGTAGGAGCAAACATAGGATTGGCCGGAGCCAACAAAATAAAAAGAAAGGGGGGGAAACCCCAAAAAAGAGAAAAAAATGTCAGCCTACAAGCTTCACCAGGTTTTTAGCACCGGCAAGAATCCAATCCTTTCCCTCCTCCCTAATCTTGTGCATGATGACAGACGGCAAATAGGATTTATTGTTGAAGACTCTTTCATTCCTTTCTTTCCAAATCTCCCAAGCGATAAGCAAGACGGCGGTCCGTAAACCTTTGGGAGAAGAGGTGGGAGTCTTGGAGATGGCATGCCAATAGTTCAACACATTAGGTCTTCCGGTCCCCAGGCAGATGAGAAGGTCCGGACAAGAGAGCCAAAAAACCGTGACAGCCCAGATCCTCTTGGAAAAGCGACATTCAAAAAGGATATGTCGCGCCATTTCGGGGGTGCATCTACACAGCTGACAAGTAGGTAGCTGTGGACATCCCCGTTTCGCAAGACGGTCGACGGTCCAGAGGCGGTTCTGAATGGCAAGCCAGGTGAAGAAGCGACATTTGGGGGGAGCCCAAGTTTTTCACACAAAATTTCCGAAGGAGCATGGCAGGGAGGCCAGGAACTGGGCCTTGTAGGCGGAGCTGGCCGAGTAACAACCATTGGGCGACATGGTCCAGATTATGGAGTCCATCGTGCTAGGGGATAGTTATACCGCCGAAAGAAGATCCTAAAGGCGAACGTATTGCTCCATGTGTTCAACCGTGAATGATTCCACATTAATCTCAGCAACCCAGTTTTGGCCCTCGAGAGCATCCCGAACCGTTCGGTTCTTTCTTCTAGAGGCTTTGAAGATCAAGGGAGCTAAATCCTTCAGAGGAGTATCATCCAACCAGGAGGAGGACTAGAAGGAGTGCTTTTATGACTTATAAGCCAAACTCGAAAAGCTAGATTAACCTTAACCAAACAGGCCCTTAATTATTTGGGAGTAGACCGTCTTCTTCTTCACGGGGGATGTCACCACCGTCAGCCATGACTACTGTAAACGATTTTGCCTCATCAAACCTGCGTGACGGTGAACGTCATGACATGGCCAACAACAATGTTGGAATTAGTGCTGAATGTTTGTATGGACGCATTTTTGGACTTGGGATATGCCGCAAATGAAGTGCTAAGAGTCAAGAACATGTAATAGGGGCTTGATATATAGATGCACTATAAGTAGCTAAAATAAACTATACGAATCTAGTAAACTGGTTCACAAGATCATGGAAGGGAACGTCCGGGCGCGAGGCGTCCATATATATACTGACCTCGTTTCCACTATCCACGTTTTAATTTAATTGTCTTCGTTTGTTTGTTTATGCGAGTACATTTGATTTTTTTTCCCTTTATTTAAAGTCAACTTTTCTTGCGCGCTGTAAATTGGATGAGTGGGTACCATGTTTAACACTGACACGATCTGAGTAAAGTCAGAATATACGAATGGTCGTGCGTACTGGCGAGAAGGAGGAAAAAGGTCGACAGAGTCAAGTGGGGCTGGCTGTGAGGAAAAGTGTCATGATGAGAAATCTAAAAAATCGCCGTCACCGTCAGCTTTTTCTGCCGGAGCGCCTCGTGGTGTAGCCTCGACGACGAGGACCGGTTCCAGGAATCCAGACGTACATATCCTCGCTGAATCGTCCATCCAAGACCTGTCACGGTAGCTCTGACTTTTTTTCTTTCCTGATAAGTGGATCCCACTTAAATCTCCTAGTACTTCTAGTTTATTTTGTGATTTCCCGTGCAATTTTTTTTGTTTAAATTTTATACTCCCTCTATTTTAAAATAGATGTCGTGGATTTATCAAAATCTGGGTTAATCTAGATGCATCCAAATGTCAACAAATTCCCAACAACTATTTTGAGACAGAGAGTACTAAAAATCACAGAATAAACTACAAGTGAGATTTTGCCGGGCTCACATTTGCATCTCTATTGATCCAGTCCAAGACACACACGTTTATACCGTGTGTAATGCAATGCAAGAATTTTGAAGGCATGACCTAAAGGATTTCTCTTACATTAAAATTTCAGACCAAGTCTTGATTGGGGTGGAACTTCATTGTAGCCGTGTCATCGGCCTAGTAGTAAGGTTTGCAACAAAAGCTTTTGGCGCAATGTGTATATATCAACAAGATGGGGTATTTTCTGGCGATACAATACGCACGTGTGTGTTCCGCGCATACAATGTCTCACAACTAACAACTTCTGCACACCTCATCGTTTCTATAGTACTTTTTTTTCCCTGTGAAATTGCATTACTTGGTGTTTGTAAACGAGAATGTAAAGATAACGGAACTATATGGTATTTTCAACATATTTATATGTCATATATGTATCGGACTTAATTGGGGTGCGGCCATTGTACTGGTACCCCTAAAGGATGCAAACTTTACTTGATGACGAGTCTATTGGTGCGATGAATTAGGAGCGCTAAAATTGGCGGAACCTCCCTTTTGTTCCCAAGTTCCATCAAAGATGTACCAACTCTTCATCACTACATCTTAGAACTGATCATCCTAATGCGGCGAACATGTCTCGAATGTTTTTTCATGACATTTTGACAAATTATAGCAAGATATCCGACACGAGCTTTGCTATGCCGAGAATGCCCAGAGACAACATCAGGGTTTGCTCACGGTGCGCCGTCTAGGGATGTAGGAGAAATATGGTATAGTAGTAATGGATTTCTCAAGAACTTGGCTTTTTTTTTTAAGAATGATCTTGTAGTAAGAGTTAGTTGAGCTTGCCTTGGGTCTTTTCCGGGAAAAAAATCTAAATTCTCTAGAATATGATGATGTGGGAGTACGATGTCTTTGCCAAGCGACAAGCGCGTTCCCTGCAAAAAAAAAAGCGACAAGCGCGTTCGTCGACACCAGACATTTCCGTCGCTGGCGTTGTGGCCCATGATCGTGGGACCACATGGCAGCCGCACACGCGCGGTGACAACGGGGTCACCGGGCCGTAAAAAACTTCCCATTCGGGCAAGCCGCCTGTCCCGTTCCGTCTCCCGGCCTAGGCCTACCCCACGTTCGCCCAACTGACCAACAGGCGGGACCCACCCACCTCCTGCCGCCCTCGCCTTTTGGCCTGGCCGCGCCGGCCGTCTATTCCAACTTCCCACCACACCACTTGCCGGGTCTCCAGTTTAGCCGCTCCACCAACTCCACCCGCGCCCCTCTCCGAGATGGGCCACTCGACCTCCCGCCACAATGCCCGCGCCGGCGACGACCCTCCGCCGCCGCCGCCGCTGCCCTCCCGCTTCTCGCGGTTCCGCTCCCGCCTGCGCCTCCGTCGCCGCGACCGCTGCGCGGACCCCAGCGGGTCGGGGAGGCCAGCCGTCGCCGTCACCGCCGACGAGTTCGCCGGCATCGCCCGTATCCGGATAGTCAAGGTGCGAGCCCACGCTCCCCCGCCGACCTCGAGGGGCGGAACCGCCAACTGGCGGTTCTGAATTGGGTTTCTGTTCTGTACTTCTGTTCTACGCGCCGCTGTCTGATTTTTGGGCTGGTTTGCTGGTGCAGGCGGACATGCGGTTCAAGGACAAGTTCTTCGCCTGCCTCTCGCTCGGGGAGCGCACCTACCGCACCGAGACCTCCGACAAGTTCAGTACAGTAACCTTTTCCTCTCTCCTTCCCTGTGCCTGCCTGACTCGGTCACGAGTGCGTCCTCTGCGATAAACCTCTGCGCTCTTCACGGTTGACGAATCGATGTGCTTATTCTGCTTGTTGTACTGCCTCACGTGTTCTGAAGCAAGCAGACAAGCTCTCTTGTCTTATGATACTGATTGCTGGTAGTACATGTAATGCTTCTCGAATCGGAATCTGTTCAGCGCCAGGCAAATAAACCAACCTTATTCTGCTTGATGCATGCCTTTTTTTTTTGGAATTTTTTGTGTATTATTACAAGTGTCTGAATCCTGACAATCTGCAATAGCGTACTTCAAACCGTTGCATCTTGTGAAAACCTGCTTGCCTTGAATTTCTTCTGATCTGAATCATATCTTTGTAGATTCGGATGATACACATCTAACACGATTTGGTACTGTATCTTTGTAGGCACGTAGTTTTAGTATTATCTCCCACTTGTTTTCAAGCAAGCACATAATTCGTGGTCTTAAGATAACGAGTGCTGGCTAGTACAAAGCTTAGGAATCGGAATCTGTTCTGCAACAGGCAGGCTCTTACTGAATTTTCCCTTGATCACGAGGGTCCGAATTCTGCTCATCTAAGAAATATGAAAAAAATGCAGAACGATGCATCTTGTTAATCTGCTTGCCCTTTCTTTCTTCTGTTTTGAAATATATCATGAGATACACTTCTAAAGCCCTCTTTTCTTCTGTTTTTGTTACTTGTCGCTGCTGATGTTTTTGAACTACAAACACTTTCCGCAGCACCCACAAGCCTGTATGGAATTCAGTGAGTAAGCTGCACGTTTTCTCTTCTTCCTTTTGTCTAATTAACATGGTTTCCTGTATTAGTGATGGAGATGTGTAGATTTATATATAATTTATAAAAATTGCAGGAAAAGAAAGTCGTTATAGAAACAAATGGACCTCATATTGCACGTATATCTGTTTTTGAGGTACGCCGCTAACTGCATCATTTTCTTCTGTAAGCATTCCACATGCATATGCTTCAACATAAGTAAAATACTGAAAGAACGCTTTTGAAGTTTTTTCTTATCTGCAAGTCAAGACAACAATTCCAATCCATTGACATTGGTTTTTCCCGCAACATTGCAGACTAACCGGTTTTCCAAGAATACCTTGGTTGGTTACTGTGAAGTCGATCTCTTTGATTTGCTCACAAAGGTAACACTGATGTGTTTTATGCCTTTAGTTACATTATCTCTTGTTATTTATTTTATGAAATACATATCATTTCTCTTCTTTCATGAAAAGACTGACAATATATTTTTCAAGACTTGTCTTGATTCAAAATTTCAAAAATGCATCATAACAGTATTTCCACATAGTGTCTCCCTACTTTGTTGCTGTATTCTGAAAATCTGTAACATTTCGGGACAATTTTCTTAATTTACCATAATAGAAAAATCCGTAATGTTTACAGCTTTCTGAAGATATTTTTAGTTTTGATATTTGGAATATTGCCACTAAGTAACTAACATTTTTCGTAGCAGGACTTGGAGGAACACATTGAGGACCTTGCTTTGTTAGATCCATCGTCGTCCTCTAACACCTTGGGAACCATATCCATATCCTGCTACATTGAAGTAACTGCTTTTCTGTTACCTTTGTTCTGTTATCAGCACTCATGGAGCATTTTCCAAGTTCCGAGACTAAATTTGCAGTTTTGTTGCAGGATCCTGTTGAAACAGAAAAAAGCTTCGCACGCCGGGTCTTAGCTATTGTGGTATTCTTTCAATACTAATTCATTGTATTCCCTTTTCATATATGGTTGGCACTTGATTATATTGTTCCTTGAGCATATCATAGTTCCATATGATGTTTTTGATTAGCTAAATTGTGATGTTTCAGTATAGCACTTGAAAGTGATTATAATGTATGTCTGAACTTAGCATTGTACAAACAACGCGAATCAAGATAAAGCTACAGCATGCTTCTATCGAATCAGATTCATCAAGGGTTTCATAGTAAAAACCAATAAAAAAACTCTCTACAATTAGCTATCCCTTGTATCTGTTCTCACCAGTTTTGCGAAATGAATCTCTATGTATTTCTAGATGTCTTATTTACTGTTGTAGCACATCATTTACTTTGTTGTCACGCTTGCTGCTAGTATCCATTCAATTCAAGGACAGTGGTCTTTAATTGTTGTTATTTGTTACTCCTACTCACTAGCCACCTGAGCAGATTTTTTCTATCAGATGCCTCTTAAGTTATCATTTTCACATTGCAGTATTTCCTTCATATCTTTATGTTCCACCCTACAAAACTCAATAGTAGCCTTGCTATGGCAGGACTACAATGAAGATGGAAAGCTTTCCTTATCTGAATTCTCGGACTTGATGAAAGCTTTTGGTAATGGACTAGCAGTTAACAAGGTTGGATATTTTTTCCTCATCTGAATGGAGGTTCTGTTCCTGACCTAGCTGGTTCCTTGTCGGAAAGTACATAATGTATCTTATATTACTTTCTATAATGCTTAGATCGAAGAGCTTTTCCGCCAAGCAGATACAAATGGTGATGACATAGTTGACATGGATGAATTAGCAGCCCTACTAGCTGATCAACAAGAGAAGTAACAAACGGCTACCTTCTCTCGTGTTTCGTTCTGTTTCCAAGATAATCATATCGTTTAGCTCTGACATTTAATAGTATTACTTGTTATCCTCAATTTTTCAGAGAACCAATTATCAGTAACTGTCCTGTCTGTGGTGAAAGTCTTGGAAAGTATGATAAAATAAATGATATGATACATATGACACTTTGCTTTGATGAGGGCACTGGCAATCAAATTATGACTGGGGGATTCTTAACGGATAAGCAAGCTTCCTATGGGTAAGGCAATTCGCTTGCTGTAAATTTTGAAAATTCATTTATATATGAGCAAATCATACTGTGGTCATATAGTAATACTTGTCATGTCCAGGTGGATGTTTAAGCTTAGCGAATGGGCTAATTTTTCCTCATACGATGTTGGTTTACGCTCTGGCTCTACTGCTTCGCATATTCTGGTATGTCTTATTAGTTAGGTTAAAATATACTGGTTAAAATATACTGGTTAAAATATACTGGTATGTCGCATATTCTGGGCTAATTAGTTAGGCTAATTGACAAACCAACTCGAATATACTGTGAAAATATTTCAATTGCATTGCTCTTTTATTTCGTTAACTCAAATTGATGAATTAGGTTTTCGATCGGCGAGCAAAGAGGCTAGTTGAAGAAGCAATAGATGGGAAGATTGTGTTGTCCATGAGGGCTTTATATCAATCAAAAGTAGGGCTCACTCTTATCAATTCTGGTACGTTGAGGCAATGAAGATCATTTCCATAATGCACGTCATATGGATCGATTCAACACTTTTTGAATCTGCCCCAACTCATACTTGTACATATGCTTTTATTAAGAATGCTGTCTTGTGAACCTTAATAGTCAGAACAATAACGGATTTTCTGAATAATTGTTTACTTGGTGGCTAGGTGACCATAAAACTACTTCTAATCACCAATTGACTTGCCCTTCCCCAAGTTCTCTGCATTGCACACATTTTAATTATATGTTCAGAGATTCATTTGTGGCTAGACTTTGTTGGCATTTCCTTTATTACAACCACAGAGTGACTATTTGATATCATACAGTAATGACTTGTACCACCATGGTTTTGTTATCTATGGGTGGCCTTTATCATGGTCTAGTACTACCCCTTCTAATGGATGCTGACACCGAGAAAACCTTATGTTTTGATATCTCTGGGGTAATTGGGATTGTCCTCATGCAGGTGTCAAAGATATCTTGAAAAACCTATCTGAGAAGCAAGGAAAGAAGATGAACTCGGCAGAATCTGCCAAAGATATTCCAAAGTTCCTTGATTTATTTATGGTATGAACTTTTATTCTTTTGCAGCATGCATCTTCAAATAGCTAGTCGGGAGACATGTTTGTTCTCAAAGACACATCAAATTGTGTCATTTTGTATTTTAGGAGTGCGTCCGAATGACACAGTTACAACCCCTAAGATAAAGTAAGTTAGCACAATCCCTAGGGTATAACACCGTCAGGTGGCCTTGTGTGTAACACAGTCATGTCAGTGCCTTGGCACCCACAAGCTGCCACAAATATTGGTTGTTGAGTGGATGGATTCAATAAGCTACTGGTAGTTGGGGGGTGGGGGCTCCCACTATCAAACACAAGCGTGTGCATCCGCCAGATCCTCCACATAGTTGAAGTGATCAGAGATTGCGTCCCCTTGAGCTTGCCGTCACCTAAATAGGAAGAGTAACTTAGACATATCTTATTCTTAACTAATTCCAAACAGGGTATTAATCCCACAACTGTATACCGGTTACTGAAGGTGCTTGGTTATTCCATTATCTGATCTGGAACTTCCAAGTTCTGAAGTATTTCCTTTCATTACATGTTTCTGCCTTGGATACATAAAATTGTCGCTGTAATCCTTGATGTGTTTTGCATATAAATGCAGGGTCAAATTAATATGGATGAGACCAAGGACCCTATTGAAAGTTTTAAGGTATGTCATGCCTCCACATTTCCGACCTATAGCTCCGTCTTTTCTGTTCTAGCTTTCTATGTCAGTGCATAGATTAATGCATAAGGCAACCACCATTGCTATGTATACGGGCCTCATCCAAATTAGCACTCAGGACCCTTTGCTCATTCTATGTGAGTGACTAGTAATTGTATCATCTGTTTAAAATGACCCATCCATTAGTTATTGAATTATACTGTTTCTTCTGTGCATCAGATTCATAGCATAGCTTGCTTCCTTTTTTATTGCCTCAAAAGGTTAGCAATGTCAAAAAGTTGAGGGGTACATGATTGTTTTTGTTAAACCATCCTGGCCTTATGGGTTTCTCCTTATAGTTCACTCACGAAGGCTCACTTTATTTTTCTATACACCTATGCTCATATATTTGAGAAAGTTATCTCATCTCAGGGGATATCTAGTTCAGAAACACAATTTGGTGCACATTTCCAAAAGCTTTTGGTTTGAGTATCAAATCAACACAAAAATGTACTTGCGTGTTATTAGACTCATATAAAATGTTAACTAATATCCATACTTATTTTTGCAGACGTTCAATGATTTTTTTGTAAGACAATTGAAACCCGGTGCCAGGCCAATTGCGTACAATGATCAGGACAATATTGCTACCTGTGCTGCTGACTGCCGTTTAATGGCTTTCAGTTCTGTTGATGAGAGCACAAGATTTTGGATTAAGGTAAGGTATTGTTATCTAATATGGCTATTTCAGTAAATTACAAGATTTAATTATTAATAGAGGTCTACCTATGCAATGAAATGAAACGCAAAGGTCCATTGCGTTTTCTCAAAAAAATTATTAATAGAGGTCTGATGTCCATATAAAATCCTAAGTACTTGCAATACATGGAGAGAAATAAGTTGTCAACCGATGTATTTTCCAAAAACTATCCACTTTTGATACGATAAGTCCATAAATACATTTCTACCAATTGACATTAATAACATACTTTGAATCAAAGCAAAATAGTTGGTAGCTTTTCACTAGTCTATTTTAGACTCTTTCCCAAGGATGAATGGAGTACAAGTGATAGTAGCAGTGACTACAGAGTGACATTTGATCTGTTCAGGAGTATTCTCATGCTTTGTAGTGTCATATTTTGGAGGGATAAGTATGATGGGTTGACTTTATCTGGTGCTTTTAGGACACTAATTAATTTGATTCACAAATTTCATTTATGATCAAAATGACACATCTGGGTGTGTGTTGAAGAAAAGTAATTCAGTTATCTTATATGTCCTGGTCATTTATATTTGCATTATTAATTTATTATTGCTCAAGTGTTTTAGTCGAGTAACTTTCTTTAAATAGAAGGGAAATATTTACAAGGATAATTTGATACTTTTTGTGATGTTGTTTGGTTGAACTCTCATTGCACTCTATCTTCTGCTCCCAGGGTCGCAAATTTTCAATTAAGGGTCTTCTAGGGGTGGATGCGCACTTCGATGCTTTTACCAATGGATCGTTGGTAATTTTTCGGCTTGCACCTCAGGTACAGCTTGAATATCACTAAGGATCCATGCTTGTACGAGACATTGGATTTCTGCAATTTACATTTTGCAATGCAGGACTACCATAGGTTTCATGTGCCTGTGTCAGGAATTGTAGAGAAATTTGTGGAAATTCCTGGATGCTTGTACACGGTATAGAATACTTACCTTGACATGGATTACCTGTGTGGAATGTGTGCTCTGTCCATCATTTTCTAGCATTAAGTGACTGTCTCATATCTTTTTATTTAACAGGTCAATCCTATTGCTGTGAACAGCAAGTACTGTAATGTATTCACCGAGAATAAAAGAACTATCTCAATAATCTCAACTGCAGAGTTTGGAAAGGTTTGCATTTGCTCCTTTTACCATGTATACTAAAATTGAATTTATTTTGCCTTCAATTTCATGAGCAAATATACTGAAAATGACGTACACTGCTTATGTAGTTTCAGACTCTTTCCTATTCTTGCTGGGCATGAACAAGGCCAAAGGCATAATTGATGTTAATAATGTGGTATAACATGTGCCCAATGCTGCAACTAAATTATCACACTCCACATGGTTTGCTATTATAACCTATTAAGATCTGTTCTTTCAAATGCTTAGATTTATCGGTGTTTTCCTTTGCATTTTGAAGTATCAAGTATTAGCATCAATGTTTGTTGCTTCTTAATAATGGTACATGCTCCACATTTCCTTGAGATGACCCGATCCACTGAAAACGTCCTGGAGCATTGCCATGTCTAGAGGCTCCTCATTAGCTGTTGTTCTTATTTGCACAGCAGGCTGGCACCAAGTACAACAATCTAGTAACCTTCTGAACTTTGGCTTCACTGACCTTGCACTATTTTGTAATGACATGGTACAGGTGGCATTTGTTGCCATTGGAGCAACTATGGTAGGAAGCATCACATTCTTGAAAAAGGAAGGGGACTATGTCCACAAGGGAGATGAGGTTTCCTTTATACTCTTTTCCTTCTTGCGACTATTCTGCTGTCTGTGCTGGTTTGTTCAGTTATCTGATTCATCCTCTTTCCCAGTTTGGGTATTTCTCCTTTGGAGGGAGCACGGTAATCTGCGTCTTTGAGAAGGTTTGTTTGTTTTTAACTTTCCTTTTCGCTTCCTTCCTTATTTTTAGATACTGCTAAGCAACTTTGCAAGCAATCCGATATCTCCAGTTTCCTTCTTTTAGATACTGCTATGCAACTTTGCAAGCAATCCGATATCTCCTGCTTCGAATCCGCAAGTAAACCTTGTACTTAACCCTGTACTTTTGATCACAGGACGCGATACAATTCGATGCTGATCTGCTAGCAAACAGTGAAAGGTCACTGGAAACTCTCGTACAGGTTGGCACGACGCTTGGCACCTCCAAACGGAACAAAGAGCCACAAGTTTCAGAGCTACAGAAGTGTTCACTGGAATGATAGAAAGTTAAGAAGATGCAGCTTACCACAGTACAGATCTGTAAAGTGCCTGTAGGAATTAGTGGAGTATATTTTGTTAGTGCCGCGTTTGTGTTGCTGTTTCGGCAGGTTAGCCTTGGTATAGCTGGATCTATTGTGTGTAACACGTGAAAATAGATCCAGTTTTTGTTGGAGCAGACCATTGTCACAAATCACAATTCACATTTAATCTATTTGCCTAGTGAAATATGAGGTGCACATATCTGATGTTTGGTTTCATCTATGGATTTTTGCTGTGAATGGCATTTACCTGGCCATCAACCAATTATTCGCTGGGTTTGGCCATGTTATGATCAGGTCAGGTGGATGAAACAGATGTCGTTATGTCGTATTGTGCGTCTGCATAAGCTAAACTGTTCTTGTTTCGATATTGCCTACTGCTTCTGCTTTGGGTCCGTGTCTTGCCTGACCTTCAGCACCTTCAGCAGGAAGAAATAGACTTTAGTCTTCCCTGCTGTTTAAGCAAAGACTAGAGCAGAAGCTGATTGGTGAACTAAGTCAAGGCAGGGAGAATAGCAATGTAAAGCTGGTTTGTGATCAAACACTCTAAAAACTGAAATCATATACTCCTGCAAACGGATTTATCACATCTTGCGATTTCAGCGACAAATCCGCTCGTGTCTCTTGCAAATTCATAGACCACCTCTGTTTCTCCTCTAATTTTATCACAGTTAACGGGTGATTCCCTTGGCTGTAAATGAAAGAAGCGGGGAAACAAAACTACATCTTGATGACAGTGAACATCTAGCAAATTAACAAGGAACACCACCAGTTGGACCATCCAATACAAACCTACGCCTTAGGCCCCGCTTGGTTCTCTGGATTTTAGCCAGAAAAGGGCATAAATATTACGGACCAATCGAGGTCTCACTAAAACTTCCGCATGCTCAGTAATATTCTGAAACGATAAAACAAGCGGGGCCTGGAAACTATCAAAACATCATCCCAACAACAACCAAACCAATGTCATCCTAATTCCTAACACCTCCCAGAAGTTGACTCCTCGGCTCGTTACATGAGGCCGGGGCGAGAATGGAAGGGGAAATGGGGCGCAGCGAGGGCGGCTCGGTCAAGGTTGCTCCTACTCTTCTTCTCTTTCTTCAGCTCTCCCTTCTTCGCATCTTGATGCTTCCCCTGCTCTGATTGCCTCTTCTTCTTGCTACCGTCGCTGGAACCATTTAGAGATGACGGCGAGGAGGAGTAGGAGGCGTTCTTGGGGAGCACCTGGACATCGGAAGGCCCGCAGCAGAACCCCATGGTTGCAGCTAGCTTTACTCCTTTTTCTTTCCTTCTCTCGGCCGGCTCTCCCTGATTCTTCAGCTTACGAAAAACTCGGCTGCTGTGAGCTGTGTGTTTCAGTTGGAGGTGTTCCTGGGGACCTTCTTATAGGGCTCCAAACTTCTAGAGGAAGGTTGCTGCCACTCAAATATCCTCTCCAGGTCTCCATTTCTTTACTCCATCCAAGCACGTGGTCACCATGAACTTGCGCCTGTCGCAACAGATAGCAGCGGTCTCGCCTTCCATAGTTCCATCGGCAGTGACGCACGCACGCACGACCAACTCGAAATACCCGCGCAGTAAGGCAGGTAAGCGACTGACATGTCGGGGCAGCAACACGCATGGCCCATCTGCCAACCGTGGCAGATGCACTTGGCCCGTTGAAGTTTTCTTGGCCTTAACTGTATATCGCTGACCGCTGACTCAGCACACAGGCGAGCTTCCTTGGCAAGCAAGCTTCTCAGTTCTTTCTTTCTCTCTCCTGATTTGTTTTCTCTATTTTCTAGAAAAAAATGATTTGCTCACGTGGACCGTACCTGCCAATGCAATCCTGTCTCGGAAACCGGGCTGGTGGAAGCCGTTTGATTTGACGATTTTATCTTATAGTCTTTTTTTACGCTAAAAATCTAGACAAATGCGAGACAGTTAATTTCGAACAAAATACACACTATATCTTGGATCGGAGGTAGTATGCAGCCATGGCTTTTGGGCAATTGAATGAAAAATGATGTTTGGGTGTAAATTTGCGGAGTATTCAATTCCTTGGCTCACCAGTATCTGAAAATGTATAACATATTTGCGTATAGTACTTGTAGACATTTTTAACCTGGTTTTCTATTTGCTATTTGTGGAGGGAAATGTGTTTGTGTGTTGTTTGATCATGCAATATTCGTGCATACAAATATTTTGGTATGGGCAAATTGCTAAAATATAACCAAGAAAAATATTGTATGATGTTTATGAAAATAAACGAAGGAGCCCACTGTACAAGGGGTAGGCAGGGGAGCACCCACAATTTTCGCTAGGACGTTATTCTTGTGGTATTAGATATCTTTTGTTTCATTCATTTCCTTTATTTTCTTTGGTTTTTACACCGTATTTAATCAAACCATTAAGTATTTTATAAAATTATATAATTTTAAAGTAAATAAAATTAAATAATAAAAAACTATTTGTAAATCTAAAAAATCATGAGCTTTTAATTTCTTTCGTATGCTTCAATGATCAATTGCTAGCAAAATCTCAAATGTCAACCGGGGAGACCTCCCTCCATTACCATTAGAACTGTTTACCATTTTCAGTTAGAATTAACAAAATTTTCACTAGAAATAATTTAAGAAGATAAAAATATGAAATGTGCTAATGAAATACAAGAGTGGTCTCCACTTATTTATAATAAATTTTTTACTTGTTTCTAGTTTTCTATAATTAAATCATGGCTAACTTTTTCCATCGATATGGTCTGAAGTATAAGTTGAAGGTTCTCTGTTACATCGAGAAACATTAACCATGTAATTGTGTTACTAAGTGTAACTTTCACAATTACATAATTCAAGTAGTTAACACTTGAAAGATGTTATTGCTAATGTTGAACTCTAATTTCATGTGAAAAATATCATGTTATCTTAAATTATGGTTCGAGATATTTCATTGAAATGAGTCCACCAAAATGTAAGCTAAGACATAAATGAATCTTTACCATAATCACATTCACCTATGAAGTAGTTTGACTTATGTATACACTATAGTAGTATCTACAAGTATTTTGATAGAGGTTCTAAATGTACCTAGCATAACCGATATCCTACTCGAGCTTTCTACAATGGAGTTATGTAGCATTGCTGAACCAATACTAATTATGTAGTGCATGTAGTGTTCGCTGGTTTTTTCTCTCATGTGGCATTTGTTGCCATTGGAGCAATGGTAGTTGCAGATATTCTTGTTCTTGAAAAAGTAGGGAGAGTACGTCCATAGAGAGAATGTGGCTTCATTTTATAATCTGTTTTTCATGAAGATTCTAGGGCATGTGTTAATATGCTTAGTGATATACTAGCACCAAGTCACCCCTAGATGTATCACATGTCTTTACTTTTTATAGCGCACAACATGATATGAAAAACTTAATAAAATAGGCATGACTAGAAAATTAAAATGACATTAATTAGCATAGGTGCAACTCTTTTATGTGCTTGATGTTAGTAACAACTATCACTTACGCCAAGTACATGCATGCAACTTTCATTTGTACACATGTGAAAGTAATTTGGAACTAAAACTGTCACAAAAAACATTTTATGGCTTTATATTATATAAGAGGACTAACGAGGCAAACAAAACTTTCTGATATTTCGGCCTATTGTGACGGACATCCACCATCAACTATTATCTAGTAGTACACATTCACTTTGGTGCAAAAACTATATTAAAGAACAACTTCTCTTTTCCTATGATGTTGTCTTCCTTCTTCTTTATGATCATTCTGAAATAGAACCTACAATATAAGTCAAGCATTACCATATGATATTTGTATGCACTTATATTTCCCATATATTTTAGGCTAGATACACGGTTAATTATCAAATATAGTAGTATTTTTAAAGAAGTGAACTGAAAATATTCTTCAAATATAGAACATTTTACATTCTACAAATATGTTTAGCAACATTTTTAAATTACTAAAATCAAGAATATATTTTAAGACACTATTTATGGGAATAACTACTAGGCATCAACCCTCAGCTCGTGAGGACTAATCACACAAGATTAGATCAATAATCATAAACATTATATTAGTAATTATTGAGAGATGAATAATGAATATTCTTACTATGCCGCCAATGCGATGGAATTAAGACTACAAGTAGGGGAAATGGTTGTGCATATGGAGATGGTTATGATGATGGTGTCGGCGTGATGAGGATGATGGGGCGGTCACGACAGCTCACTTCTCCTCTTTCTTATATTGCATTGCAAACGACCTTATATTTTTGGAGGCATTCTGATGCGAATTCCCTGTGGCTCCCTTTATGAAAGTCAGTCGGTTTGACGATATGGAGCCATCCACATATTTTTTCAGTCAGACGATACGGCCAGGGTGACCATATGCAGGTCGTTAACTTTGTTGTGTCTCGTCTCCGCGATTCCTTTTACTTGGAAATATTCATAGCTTGTGATTTTTGCCTAATTTGTCCAGATATCATCATAAAAGCATCCATATCTGCAAGGAAATAAACCACAAAAGTGATTTGCAAATTTATGCAATAATTAGTGATTAGTGGCAGATCTAGAGAGATAATCTCATCAAATATATGAGTAATATCTGGTTTAAACAAGGATAAAAATGAGTGTATTTCTCACTCGTCAAGTAGTGATCACTTTTTTGTACTAGTCCTTTTTTACTTACTCATTTCTTTATAACTAAATTTAAACTAGTTCTATTTTTCAGCGGTTTGGTCTGTACTATACAATCTTAATGAGAACCTTCTCTATTATATCTAGAAACATTAACCACACAACCGTGTTACTAATGCTAAAACTCAAGTTCACAATTTCCCCTTGCTTTCCGTTTTTCTTGGGTCTGTGTTTCTAGTCTTCAGCACCTTGAACATGAAGACATAGACTTAATTAGTCTTCCCCGCTGTTGAAGCAATGATTAGGTCAAGACTCGTAAGATCTTCTCACCCGGTCTTGTGAATTACTACCTCTGTTTGGAATTATAGGTCCTACGCGTATACCTAGATCGTTAATTTGACTAATAAAATATAAGTTATATAACCTAAAAAAATTTACCATTAAAAAATATAACATCTAAAGTTTCTAATCGTATAATTTTTATGTTATTTTATTTATATTTTGTTGATCAAATTGACAACCTAGTTAATCGTGCGTGACCTATAATCTCAAACGGAGGAAGTACTTCCTCCGTCCTAGAGTTTAAGTTTTTTTTTTAAAGTCAAGCTATAAAAAGTTTCACCAAACTTTTTTAAAAAATTATCAAGAACTATGATATTATATAGATACCATGTGAAAATATTTCATGATCTATCAAAGAGTATGAATTTCGTATTTTAAATATTAATATCTTTCTCTAACAACTTGATCAAACTTTTTGTAGTTTGACTTTTGAAAAAATATAAGCCTTTTTTTTGCGGGTAGAAAAAAAATATAAGCCTTAGGGGAACAGTAATCCAGCATAAGACACGGCGCATGTATCTCGATGACAGTGAAAAATTTAATATCTAGTAAATTAACAAGAAACACCGACCACCAGTTGGATCATCTAGTACTACAACCAACCCCATGAACGGATATAACACAACAATAAATAACAAAACCTTTCAACGGAACAGCCGAGGTACGGTCATCCTAATTACTAACACCAACCAGAAGCTAACCCCTCAGCTTTTACATGAGCCCGTGGCGAGAGTGGAAGGGGAAATGGGGCGTCGTCAGGGCAGCTCGGTCAAGGTTGCTGCACTTCTTCTTGTCCTTCCCCTCTCCCTCCTTTGCAGCTTGATTCTTCCCCTGCTCTGGTTGCTTCTTCTTCTTCTTCGCGCTACCATCCCCACAACTATTCGCAGATGATGACGAGGAAGAGGAGGAGGAGGCGTTCTTGGAGAGCACCTGGACATCCGAAGGTCCGCAGCAGAATCCCATGGCTGCAGCTCGCTAGCTTGCTACTACTGCACTTTTCTTATTTACTCAAAACTCCTCTCCGTCTCTCAATTTCTTATTTACTCTTATCATTGCGTTAGTATTATTTTTATTTCTCTTCCTCCAAGTCCAAGCACGTGGGTCACCCTGCACCTGCGCCCGTGGCAACAGATAACGATCTCGCATTATTCCATCGGCCGGCAGTGACGCACCAATGTATCGTTGACTGGTGACTGGTCACAGGAGCCGATCGAGCTTCCTTGGCAGGCAAGCTTCTCAGTTCGTTCTCTCATCCGTTTCTTGTCTCTATTTCCAAATTACGTACGTACAATAGTAAATGATTTGCTCGTGTAGACTAGGCCATCTCGTGTGGGATGGAAACCGGGTGGAAGCCCTCTGGTTTTACCTCACCCTTCCTTACAAACAAATTTTTGTTGAACGCCAATTGATTATTTGAGGAAAACACATCAAGTGCGGTAGCCGAATCTACGCACCGCCGGATGCACCCATGGCGCTTAGCCATTGCGTGAAAGTGATCTTTGGTGATGTGTGTGGATTTACCGTGTTTTTAACACTTTGGTCCATGCACTACCCATAAAATGTACTCCCTCCGTCCCAAAATAGATGTCCCAAATTTGTCAAAATTTGGATGAATCTAGACACTATTTAGTATATAGATTCATCCAAAATTTGAAAAAACCAAGACATCTATTCTTGGACGGAGGGAGTACTATAAATTACACACGAGCTTAATACTCATCATGTGTTGCTTTGGGATAATAAATAAATTCTACATGTCGGCATTTTTAACTTGGTTTGCAATTTTGTGGAGCGAAACGGGCTTGCGTGATGTTTGATCACGTCATAACAAACCACTTGTTTCCCTACTATCTTTATCCAGATGGCAAGAGTTCAACAAAAATGTAACACATGCAACATTTTGTACATACAAGTATAACATGATGTGCGCCAGTCAGGGGAGTGCTCGGATCAGCCGCCTCCCCGCCGTCATATTTCACCAAAAGATGAAATCAGGCCGCCCATCCATTGCAGCATGCCCCTCAACCCAACCAAAAAAAATTTGTACTATTGTGACATTGTCATGACATTTTGTCCCGCAGTGCGTCAAAATCATATAAAAAACATCGCAACATATAGAAAACGAGTTCTCAACATAATAAAAATTGTACTATTGTGACATTGTCATGACATTTTGCAATAGACATCTAGAATCGTGACAATTTCTCGCTCGTGTGTTTGCAACAAAGTGCAAACGAGTTCGCAACATATCAAAAACACCCAAGCAAAATCGACAAATCAACGAAAGCGAGCCTTGTGTTGGAGCACCAGCGTCATCGGATTGGGCACGACAGTTGCGATTCCAGTTCACCCGGAGCTAGATTTAGTTAGCCCAAACCCATGCCATCTATCCACTATCTTCCTTGGGCTAGACAAGGCAGTTGGGTGTGTGAGATCCCATCTATGGAGGTGCAAGAGAACAATAAGCGGAGGAGACGAGCTAGATGGTTAGTGGCAATGGACTAGAAACAAGCTCCAAAATGTTGGGGCAATAGCAGGGGAACATGGAAGAAGAGATGGGAACATACCCTATAGGGGAGAGTACCTAGACAATCGAGTCTCTCACTAGGCCGATCAGTGAGACCATTTTACAAAAAATATTAACATACTAGAAAATTGTAAAAATGTAACACAGATTTTTTTTAGGATATTGATTAAAATTAAAGATACTAACTACCTGATGGTACACATGTGTGAATGATAGGTAAGGACTTTGTTGGGGTGTTACAAGTTTTTTGGTTTTATTTGTTTATATTTAGGTTTGTTTTGATTCTTTCAATTCTATTATATACTAAAAGCAATATAAGAGGTTGTTTCGAGGCATTACGTTGATCCACATCATCAAAATTATTTTAGTGGCTAGATCTAATATTTACGGTCATGATTCTTTTGAATTGCATAAAGTGTTTTGACTAGATATGCCTTTTGGTACCAAACTGAAGTTGGTAGTCACATTAACTTTTTCTTAATGGCAAGCGTCCAGTTGGGCCAAACTCTGCAAAATATTTTGACTAGATAAGCCAAAAAAAAAAGAGATTTGCCTGTGTACCTAATCTGTTTGGTAGTAGTCCTTAAAAAAACTTAAAGGTAGTAGTCATGCCAAAAGAAAAACGCGAGTGACCAGGTGGCATAAAAGCAAGGTTCAATTTAGTAATGTGATAAGTTTTGACTACTCCATGATATGCTCGATAGTTTCTGAATCTATTTGGAGTTGGTAGTCGTGTCATGTTTTTTCTAATTTGGCGATCTACAAGCTGGACCAAAACCAACTAAGAGTTACCTAAAATAATATCTCTGATTGGTTATGATTTAACATGAAATTGGTGTATATAATTTTGAATAGTAACCGTAGGTCTATGTAAAAAATATGACATGTGTGCTCCAATTATAACAGCATTGGTCTTTCTAAACACGTAACACACGCGTTACATGCATACCTTTGAATTGAATAAAACACATTTGGGTTGCCCTCCCGGAGTTTTTTTTCATAGGACTGTGTAAAGCATTGGACCTAAAAAATAAACTAGCCTAGATATCTAATGACCTATTTATAATTTTCTATTACTTTTTAATAGATCAGTGGAATTTTATAAAAAACACATTTGCGTTACATGCATACCTTTCACGTGACATCGCTTAAATTATATGTACCCTTGGATATTAATTGATGGCTATTAGCATATATACCTAATCCTCCCGTGGTTTCGTAATAAACTTTACTCATATGCAGGACGTTCCCCATGACTTTTCTAGGTGCAGAGCTCTTAGATCCCAACTCTTCCCACAACATCATTGCTACCTCTTCACGTGACACTATATATGTTTGTGTGCCCGTAGCGAGGGAGAAGTCCTTGAGACTGACTGTTGGGTGTAAAGTTTAAGGCTAAGTTAGTTGCCATATTGTCCTAGGTGATCGAAATTTGGAATTTATAGGCATGCTTTGGCGGTAGTTTAAAACTTTGCAATCATGCGAGTTGTCCATATAGATAGTGTTTGATCTTCCTGTCAGCAAACAAAAAAGAGCCCATGTGGAGACTGGCTGCAAAAAATGAGTCCATGTGAAGGCCGACTGCAGACAAAAGAGTTTACTTGAAACATGGAGAGGCATAATAGAGATCATATAGTAGCAAAAAAGGAATTTTTGAACGGGACCTCCAACCGGATGTAAAAGGAATTATATTGCACCGAAGAGACATTTGAGCTAAAGAAACTGATAATTATATTTACAAATGAATACACACGAATATCTACATTACTACTTTGGGGGAAAGGAAATATATTACGTAGAAATATTGTAAAGATGGTTTATTTATTTTCTCATCTCTTTATGTGTTGTTCTTTCGAGAGAGAAAAATCATATTTCAATCTTGATATGAGGATTTATTTTAAAATTAGCAATGTTGTTCGGAGAAAATTTTATGAATGCCAGGTGATCTTTTTTGGCTTGATGGCTTAGGTTAAGCATGTCAATATATACAACACAGTTCATTATTCAACCATAAAAAAATTTCTATGTATGAATGCTAACATGGAAGTAGTACATTATATATTTACTTCATATATCTATACTTCCATCAAGTATGTCATTGTTCCAAACTTATCATGCTTTAAATATACCAAGTTAATCTTGGTATGTAAACATCTATATATAGACATGTCAAGTCCCATAAGTTCAACCATACGGGGGATTTAACGGATTTTTTCAACTATCACACACGGTTTGAAAGGAAAATGTCATTGAGTGCAACATTCCTATGGCTCGGGGGTAAAGATTTTTTGTCAAAATTTCATCTTTGAGACTGTTTCTATGTCTATGATGCCACAAATTTCAAAATGGGTGGTGAAAACATCATTTATATTCTGTACGACCAGAAGTGAGTAATATGTTGATGAGGGGAAATAAAACTTCTCATTATTTAGTTGACGACTATTATACAAAGGATAAACCAAACGAAAATTCAAGCATGCAAAAACCAATTAATTAAAAAGGAAAAGAATGATCAACATGAATAACCGGTCGTCAACTTAAACCCCTCCTTTGACACCATCCACACAATGTTTCCTAACAAGAACTCCATGCACTATCTGTAGGGGTTCGTAGCATGGAAAACAAAAAATTTCTACCGCATGCAAACAAACAAGCCAAGATCTATCTACTAGATTGTAGCAACGAGTCGATAGAGGAACTCACCCTTGAAAATTCCAAAGCGGTTAACGAGAGCAGATTCTCGTGGGTGATGTAGTCGTACTCTTGCCGATCTCAAGATCGCGTAGATGATCCTTCCGGCGCTGCGTTCCGGCAGCGCTTCCGTAGTCGGTCACACGTTCGGTACTCGATGAAGACCTTCCTCTCCCTTGTTCCAGCAGGCAGCGGAGGTTGTAGCACTCTCCTCGCGATTCCGGCAGCACGACAGCGTGGTACCGGAAGTAGAAGGGAGATCTCGCAGGGCTTCGCCTTAAGCCGGAGCGAGTATGGTGGACTATGAGAGAGGCCTTGGTGATCTAGGGTTTAGAGGCACCAAGGGGGGAGCTTGGCCGGCGGCTATGGCTTGGGGAAGCCCCAAGTCGGCGACTTGGAGAAACCCTAGGAGGCGGCGGCGACTTGGAGGAGGCCGGTGGCTAGGGCTAGGGTTTTGGGTGTGTTGGGTGTGAGGGAGAGGGGCAGCCCTGCCCCTCCTTATATAGGTGGGAGGGCGCGGCTTGGGAGGAGGGAGTCCTCCCCCAAGTCGGCCTCCTTGGCCGACGGGTGGAGGGAGAGGAACTCCTCCCCAAGTAGGTTTCCTACTCTGCCTCCACCAAGCAAACTTGCCGTTTGACTTTTTCAAATTGGCGTTTGACTTTCAAACTAGGATTTGATTTCTCCCTTTATTTTGCCCAGCCAAGTTACCTAGTACATGATGCAACCATTCCATATTGTCATGACACATTCATGTACCCTTCCCCTCCGGAGTGCCGGACCTTCCGGACCCTTCTAGAACATTCCCGGTGAAAACACCGGAATCATTACCCAACTCCGAAACATGACTTTCCTTATATGAATCTTATTCTCCGGACCATTCCGGATCTCCTCGTTATATCTCGGATCCCATCCGAGACTCTGAACAACATTCGGTCTCTTACTCATCATTCCATAACTACTCAACAACATCGAATCCTTAAGTGTGTCTCCCTACGGTTCGTGAATTATGCGGACATGATCGAGACACTTCTCCGATCAATAACCAATAGAGAAATCTGGAAATTAATATGGCTCCCACATATTTCTACGATTACTTTGCGATTGAATGAACCACTTATATACGATACCAATTTCCCTTTGTCTCACGATAGTTTACTTATCCGAGGTTTTGGTCGTCGGTATCTCTGCATACCTAGTTCAACCTCGTTACCGATAAGTACTCTTTTCTCGTTCCCGTGGTATGTGATCCCTTGTGAGCCAGTCACATGCTTGCAAGCTAATTGGATGACATTCCACCGAGAGGGCCCAGAGTATATCTATCCGTCATATGGATGGACAAATCCCACTCTTGATCCATGTGTCTCAACCCATACTTTCCAAACACTCAATGCCACCTTTATAGCCACCCAATTATGGTGATGTCATCAAAGCATCCTTCCGGTGATGGTGATAAGCATGATCTCATGGTCGAAGGAATTAGGTTACTATTGAAAGGGCATGTATGCCCTCATGTGTGGTTTTGGTAATTAATGACAATCTCTATGGACTAATGTGTAAATTGAGTATTCACTTGTAGGTTTGTCCATTGGCATCGCTTGGGCCATGTGTTGGTCTCAAGGTTGGAAGATGAAGAAATGTCCAAGGGCTTCGTGCCCATTGGAATCATGAAGAAAGAAGGAGCTTGAAGGTCGATCAAGGCATGTGCAAAGAATTGCATCAAGATGGATCAACCTCAAGTAGGGATGAAGAAGGGCGAGCTCAAGATGCGCCATCTTTAGAAGATCTCATGCTTGAAGCTTGCCATCCTCATGGAATGATGAAGACAAGTTCAAAGAAGAGGTTTCCCCATGGTGTATGGGGGAGCAATTTGCAAGTCTTCATCTTCATCAAGCAAGAGCATCCAAGAAAGGTGTTCCCTCTATAGAAGAACAAGACCGTCTACATCTAGGTCAAGTGGGATGCTCAAGGCAAAGGTATGTTCTTGATAGGGCTTTTCTTTTGCCGGTCTCGTATTGTTAGTTGGGAGACCGGGTTTAGGATAGATAGCCGTGCTATCAAGAGGGGCTCTCAAGCGGGTGTCTCGTCTGCATCGTTCCGAGAGAGCTCAAACCTTTGCATTCATAGCATCATCTTTCTTGGTTGTTATTTGGTTCTTGTCCATGAGAGGATCTAGAGCTTGTGGTCACCATCATAACAAGCTCTAGCTCATCATCTAAGGATTTCACTTGCATATCTTATTGCTGTTTTTGATCTTGCGAGTTTTTCGGCTCCACACCTTGGGGGATAGCTCTCAAATATATTCATGATATTTTCTCCCAAGGTGATACCCAATATTTCGATTCAAAAGTTATCTTTCTATTCATCGTTGGATTCTATTCATCGTTATCTTTCCAACAAAATTGGTTTCATCCCGTTTGGAGTTTGGATGCAAAAGTTATTGCGTTTCTGGTTTTCTGGTTTCTGGAATTTCCCTGACCGGAAGTTCTGGCTTCCCACCGGAAGTTCCGCTAGGGCATCTTTGCCGCCGAAAGTTCCGGTGGAAGTTCCGGGTCTTGTTCCGCTCACGTTCAGTAACCTTCTGTTTTGAAGCGTGCTATTTAGCCGGAACCTGGTCGGAACTTGCTCGGAAGTTCACCGGAACTTCCGGTCTGTTTTGACCGGAACTTCCGGTTGCGCTTCTGGAGCGGGCATGTGGAGCCAGGCTGGGCGGAACTTCCGCCCAAAGCCGGAAGTTCCGGCCATGATTCGTTTTCTCAGTTTCTCGCTCCGCAGTTTTCGACCGTTGGCTGGGTGCCACCGGAACTTCCGGCCTCCCACCGGAAGTTCCGGCCTGGTGTCGCGAATGCCCATAACGGGCAGATCTGGGAGCCCTTTAAAAGGGGCTCCTCTTCCCCTTCGTGGGTACTAGCTTTTCTTCTTGGTTCTTGGCTTTCTCTCTCTCCTCCATTGTCAACCTTGAAGAAGCTTTCCCTCTCCCTTTCCCCTCCTATGATTCTTGCATCTTTTTGAGGGATTTGAGAGAGGAGATCTAGATCTACAATCCCCCCAAGTCAAATCCCTTCTTTGTGAAGGAATCATTGGGATCTAGATCTTGGAGAGTTTTGTGTTCTTCCTCCCTTATTCCCCCAATAGCTTTTGTAGCTTTGTTGGAATTTGGGAGAGAAGGACTTGCCCTTGCATTTGGTGCATAGGTTTGAGTTCTACTCTTGTGTTCTTCCTCCCTTATTCCCCAATAGCTTTTGTAGCTTTGTTGGAATTTGGGGGAGAAGGACTTGCCCTTGCATTTGGTGCATAGGTTTGAGTTCTCCTCGGAGATTCGGCGAGTTCAAGCTTGTGAGCTTATTTCTCTTGGGTTCCTTGGAACCCTAGACGGTTGTGTGGTTGGATTGTTGACCTTTTGTGGTCTTGTTGACCTTTTGTGGTCTTGTAGCCTTTTGTGGCGTTGTTGGCCTTTTGTGGCATTGTTGGCCTGTTGTGGCTTTGATGTTGGGAGCCTCCAATTGAGTTGTGGAGTTATCCCCAATCTTGTACGGGTTCGGTGACCGCCCTCAAGCGTCCCATAGTGGATCAAGTGCCCGCCTTTTGTGGTGCGCACTTGGGAGAATAGGGTGAGCCTTTTGTGGCGTCGGTGAGTTGCGTGCTTCCGCATCCGGGGTGAGGCCTTGTGTGGCGTTGGGTGAGCATCGAGCCACCACACCTCGAGGTGAGCCATTTGTGGCGTTCGGAGAGCATTGCGCCATCACACCTCTCCAACGGAGACGTAGCTTCTTTGGAAGTGAACTTCGGGAAACAAATCTTCGTCTCCGCGTCCATCGGTTATCTCTCAACCGAACCCTTTACTTATGCACTTTACATTGTGATAGCCATCGTGCTTGAAGTATTTATACCTTGCTATCACCTTGTTGCTTGTTTTGATTAGCATAGGTTGTTGGTGCACCTAGGTGAACTTAGTGGCTAGGTTTTGTGCTCAATAAATTAAACGTTAGTTTTATTCCGCATTTACTTGAGCCTAAACCGTAATAATTTTAAAAGCCTATTCACCCCCCCTCTAGGCGACTTCCTTTGTACTTTCAACTATGTATCAGAAAGCTTATAGCAATTGAACTATTAAAATGACTTGATCTTTATGCTACGCTTATCTATAGGAGTATGTCCATCACACCATTCTCCTAATGATATGATCTTGTTGTTAATAACATCTCAATGTTCATGATAGGGAAACCACAATCATCTATTAACCAACAAGCTAGTATTATGAAGAGGCTTTACTAGGGACTCTAATTTAGTTTACAAATCACACAAGTATTAATGTTTCCTGGTTAATACTGTTATAGCATGAATGTAAACATTTATCATAAACACAAAGATATAATAATAACTACATTTATTATTGCCTCTAGGGCATATCTCCAACTGATGTGGACATCCCTTCTATTAATACAACCGTTGTACCTACAGCTACACACATACAAGGACCCATCACAAGATCTCGTGCCAAACAACTTAACTACCAGGTACTTTCGTTTCTTGGAACTATTCCTTACATACATGAGAATATGATGCTGCCTAAATCAGATGTATTTCTTACTCTTAGGAATGATGGACCAAGCATGGATGAGAGGGACAAGCATTGGAGCATGGCCATGCATGGAGATGGCAGCAAGCATGTGATGATACAAGAGAAGGCCACGGATGAAGATTTCAGAACTTTGAGGCCACCATAATGAAGAAAGAAGGATTGGACGAAATATTCAAGATTAATACTTCACGAATTCGTCCATAAGCTTAATATGGTGCTGCGACACCTTTATTTTGGGCCAGGCCCATGTAATTTTCGCAAGATTTTAAATAGCCACTTTTTAGAGTCCGTATTTGAGGGGAAAAGGACTTATAGGGTTGGATTCGGCCACCACTTCCATGGCTGGCCAAAACCCCACCTTTTCCTCCTTAAATACTCCCTATAGCCGTCACCCTAGACTCGGATTTTGTTTAGATTAAGTTAGCCATCATAGCAACTTCGCCAAGGCTCGAGCGTCGCAGAGGCCTCTTGTACTTCGCGCCTATACAGGATCCCACCTTTTCAATAAAGCTTTCCTCTTAATCCGCAATATCTTGATTGCAATATTGGTTCTTACTTGTTCTTGATTTCAGGTAGGAATTAAGACCCTCGCTGGTCAGGCTGATCGTGTTCCCGCAGGATCGGTAACCTCCAGGAGATTGGCCTAGCGATTGCATTGGCGCTCGTGCTCGCACGTGTAGTCGGATCGTCAAGCCCGAACTCCACCAAATCGATTATCCTCATCTCATCGAAAGATCGGACACCTTTGCCCTATCAAGTGGTATCAGATTTCAGGTTGCTCGATGAAATTTTACTGTTTTCGTAGATTAGATCTGTTTTTACCTATAACCCACGAAAAAGCCAAAAACACAGTTAGAGTTTAGATCCATCCCATAACCAATCTACGCCTCGCATTATCTTTTCAGTTTTTGTATTGTTGAATTTGTGTCTACATCGTCGCGTCGAGTTGCTGGTCTTAGTGTCTCGTCCCTTAGAGTTTCGAGTTCTGATTATAGTAGTCAACGCCACACTCGCCGATCACCGCCACCATATTCCGCCACCATATTCCGCCGCCATACACCCAGCCACCATAAACCCTAATACTCCGCCACCGCCTTCCTACCGCGACACAGATCCGATCAGTTTTCCTGCCGTGGTACGAGTCCGAGTAGAGTTATTGTTTTCTAGTTACTTCTTTTTACTTTCCTTCTTTGTTGTTTCCGTGTTAAGCTAAATTCCGTGTCGAGCTAAGAGTTCGGTCGTAAGTCTAGAAGGAGAGCAAAAAAAAAAGTCTGGAATCGCCTCCGAATTTTTTTCTGGCTATACTAGTTTTCGACTCTGGGGATCACTTTTTTTCATCGGCCGTTATAGCGATATTTTTTTGGCGCCTGCGCGCTTTCCGGAGCAAAATAAAAAAATTCGAATTTTTTTTTGGGCTAACCTATTTTTAGATCCCGTAGATCAGTTCTAGACACTCGCCATCATAGTGATTTTCCACCTCTCGGTTCGCTTTTCAGGGTGCCATATCATCAGACATTGCTTGTTGTGTCGCGTCATGACATCGTTGGTGATCTAGGCTCGCGTCTCTAGTACGGTCTAGCCTAGGACCAGCACAGTACCGTCGTTGAGCATTCTTTCAACTTTTGCATTGCTGTTTTGATAATTGCTACCCCCTTTGCTAAGCCTTCCCAGAGCTCCATAGATATTCTCCACGTGCGGTGTCTCGACTCCCGGTAATCGCTCGGTTCAATCTCTGGACCCACTGATCCTCGCAGTTACACATCGCCTTTTCCTGCTGTTTGGTAAGAACTTGTAAGAGCTTCGTATATTGCTTGACGGATTACGCGTGCCTTCCACCATATTTCCGTAGTATATACCTGTGCTTTTTAAAGGACTAACCATGACAGATACTTCGCGGAACCCTGCCACAATGACGAACGAAGAACTATATGCCCACTTCTCCGCGCTCTTGGTCAGTCGCGCTGAAGACGTGGATACACGCCTAGGGGAGTTTGAAACCAAGCTCACCAACACCGTGGAAAAGATCGATGGACTCGAAAAATCCTTCAACGCCAAGCTTGACGCTCGGTTCAAGGAGATTTTGAACAGATTGCCCGCACCCGCACCCACACATGGCGCACGGCGCGTTCCGATCACGGGTCGGACTGCTGGTTCGGCTGCCGCCGCACCCCAGGCAGCTACCGCTGCAGCTGACGCACCTCAGACTTCCGCCGCGGCTGCTGCGACATTAGGGACAGACGACGGGTACTACTACGACCCCGACGACGATGATCTGTTTGACGAGGAGGTTGAACAACCTCCACATGTACCTGCTGGACGTCCCCGACATTACCACCGCAACGCTCGACCACCGATACGTGATGATGAGCATGTTGCTAAGTTTAAATTAAATATTCCATCTTTTGAGGGTAAATATAGTCCTGATGCATATGTTACATGGGAGATGGAAGTAGAACAACGTTTTGCATGTTTAAAATATCCTGAGAATATGCGTGTTAGTGCTGCTACATGTGAATTTACTAAATTTGCTTCCCTTTGGTGGTCTGAGTATTGTCGTTTAAATCCTACTACTATTCCTAGTACTTGGACTGCTTTAAAAACTGCTATGCGTGTTCGTTTTGTACCTCCCACTTATCAACGTGATTTACTAAAGAATCTGACACGTTTAGAGCAAGGGAAAAATTCTGTAGAAGAGTATTATCAGGAATTGCAGATGGGGATGGTTCGGTGTGGTCTTGTTGAATCTAATGAACAAATGCTTGTACGTTTCTTTGGTGGATTAAACAAGGACATTCAGCACATATTAGATTATAAGGAATATAATTCTATCACTCGTTTGTTTCATCTTGCTTGCAAAGCTGAACGTGAAGTGCAGGATCGCCAAACACCATGGAGGAGGACTAATAATTCTGCAGGTCGCACATCCACTTGGACATCCCGACAGTCAGCGCCTCCTTCTCGTGATTCGCCACCAACTACTACCACATCCAAGGCCACCACAAGATTTCCAGCTGATCCTCCACCGTCATCCAATGCTCCTGCTCGTAGTGCATCTTCTATGGCTTCCACGGGTAAGACAAAGGATATACAATGCCGCAAGTGCTGGGGTTTTGGTCATATTGAGAGGCAGTGCACAACACAACGTGTGATGATGATGCGGGATGATGGTCAATACGATTCAGCAAGTGACTTTGATGAAGATACATTAGCCCTTATTTCTGCTCGAGATGGAGACAATTCTGATGCTGATGAAGAGACAGAGGTAATAGGAGCTGAAGCTGCTGATCAATACAAGAGCTTAATTACACAACGTGTGTTGAGTGTGCAATTGAGCAAATCTGAGCAAGATCAACGCCACAACCTGTTCCAAACACGTGGTGTTGTCAAGGAAAGAGCTATACGGATCATCATTGATGGAGGGAGTTGTAATAATCTAGCTAGTGTTGATATGGTAGAGAAGCTTGCACTCCCAACAAGACAACGTCCACATTCATATTACATCCAATGGTTTGAGAGTTCTCGTAAGATCAAGGTAACAAGAACGGTACGCGTGCATTTTACTATTGGTACATATTCTGATTTTGTTGATTGTGATGTTGTACCTATGCAAGCTTGTTCTTTGTTACTTGGTAGACCATGGCAATTTGATAGAGAATCTGTTCATAATGGCAAAACTAATCACTATTCTCTTATGCATGATGGAAAGAAAATTGGTCTAAAACCTATGACTCTCGAACAGATTTTAAAAGATGATCTTGCTAGAGCCAGTAGAGCTAAAACTGAGGAGAAAAATAAAAGTGAGAATCAGATTGTTGCTGCAGATTTTGTACCACCAAAGAACACTAAATCTGATTCTACCCATGCTACTGAAATTCGTTTGAAGAGTCCATGTATGCTTGCAAATAAAATTGATATTGCTGAACTAGATGTAAACAATACTCAATGTTATGCAATTATTTGCAAAGAGGTTTTGTTTTCATTTGAGGATATGCCTCCTTCTTTGCCACCCGCTATTGCTAACCTTTTGCAGGAATATGAGGACGTCTTTCCCGCTGAGCTGCCACCAGGACTACCTCCTATTAGAGGAATTGAGCACCAAATTGATCTAATTCCTGGTGCTACGTTGCCCAACCGTGCGCCATATAGAACCAATCCAGAGGAGACAAAGGAGATACAACGCCAAATTCAGGAACTACTCGACAGAGATCATATTCGTGAGTCCCTTAGCCCCTATGCTGTTCCTATTATTTTGGTACATAAGAAAGATGGTTCTTCGCGCATGTGTACTGATTGTAGAGCTATCAATAATATTACTATTCGATATCGTCATCCTATTCCACGTTTAGATGACATGCTTGATGAATTGAGTGGCTCTACCATATTTTCTAAAGTTGATCTGCGTAGTGGTTACCACCAGATTCGTATGAAATTAGGAGATAAATAGAAAACAACATTTAAAACTAAGTTCGGTTTATATGAGTGGTTAGTGATGCCGTTTGGTTTAACTAATGCACCCAGCACTTTCATGAGATTAATGAACGAAGTTTTACGTGCTTTCATTGGACGTTTTGTGGTAGTTTACTTTGATGATATTCTGATTTATAGCAAATCTTTAGAGGATCATTTGGACCATTTACGTACTGTTTTCAATGCTTTACGTGATGCACGTTTATTTGGTAACCTTGAGAAGTGCACCTTTTGCACCAATCGAGTTGCGTTTCTTGGCTATGTTGTTACATCACAGGGCATTGAAGTGGATCCAGCCAAGATTGAAGCTATTGAGAATTGGCCGCAGCCCAAGACGGTCACACAAGTGAGGAGTTTTCTTGGCCTCGCTGGTTTTTATAGGCGCTTTGTCAAAGACTTTGGATCAATTGCCGCGCCGCTGAATGAGCTTACCAAGAAGGATGTGCCCTTTGTTTGGGGCGATGCACAACAACAGGCTTTCGTCATATTGAAAGATAAGCTAACACGTGATCCTTTACTCCAACTTCCTGATTTTACTAAGACTTTTGAGCTTGAATGTGATGCTAGTGGAATTGGTTTGGGAGGGGTGTTATTACAAGAGGGAAAACCTATTGCATATTTTAGTGAGAAATTGAGTGGGGCTAGTCTGAACTATTCTATTTATGATAAAGAATTATATGCGTTGGTTCGGACATTAGAAACTTGGCAATATTATCTATGGCCTAAAAAAAATTGTTATACATTCTGATCATGAATCTTTGGAACATATTCGTAGTCAAGCTAAGTCGAATCGTCGTCATGCAAAGTGGGTTGAATTTATTGAATCTTTTCGTTATGTTATCAAACATAAAAAGGGTAAAGATAATATTATTGCTGATGCTTTGTCGCGCCGTTATACTTTGTTATCTCAACTTGACTTCAAAATATTTGGATTAGAAACTATTAAGGAACAATATGTGCATGATGCTGAATTTAAAGATGTGTTGCAGAATTGTAGAGATGGTAGAACATGGAACAAGTTCGTCTTCAATGATGGATTTGTGTTCCGCGCTAACAAACTATGCATTCCAGATTGTTCTGTTCGTCTTTTGTTGTTATAGGAGGCGCATGGAGGAGGATTGGTGGGACACTTTGGTGTCAAGAAGACAGAGATGTTCTTGCTGCACACTTCTTTTGGCCACGTATGCGTCGAGATGTTGAGAGATTTGTGGCACGCTGCACTACTTGTCAAAAAGCTAAGTCTCGTCTTAATCCACATGGTTTATATATGCCTCTTCCTGTTCCTAGTGTTCCTTGGGAGGATATTTCTATGGACTTTGTTTTGGGATTGCCACGAACACAGAAGGGGAGGGATAGTATTTTTGTTGTTGTGGATAGGTTTTCTAAGATGGCACACTTTATCCCTTGTCATAAAACGGATGATGCTGCGCATATTGCTGATTTGTTCTTTCGGGAAATTGTTCGTTTGCATGGTGTGCCAAATACTATTGTTTCTGATCGTGATATTAAATTTCTTAGTCACTTTTGGAGATGTTTATGGGCTAAGTTGGGGACTAAATTGCTGTTTAGTACTACATGTCATCCCCAAACTGATGGACAAACTGAAGTAGTAAATAGAACTTTGTCTACTATGTTGCGGGCTGTTTTAAAGAAGAACTTAAAATTGTGGGAAGAGTGTTTACCTCATATAGAATTTTCTTATAATCGTTCGTTGCATTCTACCACAAAGATGTGCCCGTTTGAGATTGTGTATGATTTTGTTCCTCGTGCACCTATTGATTTATTGCCTTTACCTTCTTCGGTGCAAAATAATTTGGATGCTACACAACGCGCTGAAATGATATTAAACTTTCATAAGACTACTAAAGATAACATTGAACACATGAATGCTAAGTATAAACTTGCTGGGGATAAAGGGAGAAAGCATGTTGTGTTTGATGTTGGAGATCTTGTTTGGTTACATTTGCGTAAAGATCGTTTTCCTGATTTACACAAGTCTAAGTTAATGCCGCGTGCTGCTGGTCCCTTTAAGGTGTTAGAGAAAATAAATGATAATGCATATAAACTTGAGTTGCCCGCAGACTTTGGTACGGTTAGTCCTACGTTTAACATTGCAGATTTGAAGCCTTACTTTGGTGAGGAAGATGAGATTGCGTCGAGGACGACTTCAATTCAAGAAGGGGAGCATGATGTGGACATCCCTTCTATTGATACAACCGTTGTACCTATAGCTACACACATACAAGGACCCATCACAAGATCTCGTACCAAACAACTTAACTATCAGGTACTTTCGTTTCTTGGAACTATTCCTTACATACATGAGAATATGATACTGCCTAAATCAGATGTATTTCTTACTCTTAGGAATGATGGACCAAGCATGGATGAGAGGGACAAGCATTGGAGCATGGCCATGCATGGAGATGGCAGCAAGCATGTGATGATACAAGAGAAGGCCACAGATGAAGAACTTTGAGGCCACCATAATGAAGAAAGAAGGCTTGGATGAAATATTCAAGATTAATACTTCACGAATTCGTCCATAAGCTTAATATGGTGCTGCGACACCTTTATTTTGGGCCAGGCCCATGTAATTTTCGCAAGATTTTAAATAGCCACTTTTTAGAGTCCGTATTTGAGGGGAAAAGGACTTATAGGGTTGGATTCGGCCACCACTTCCATGGCTGGCCAAAACCCCACCTTTTCCTCCTTAAATACTCCCTATAGCCGTCACCCTAGACTCGGATTTTGTTTAGATTAAGTTAGCCATCATAGCAACTTTGCCAAGGCTCGAGCGTCGTAGAGGCCTCTTGTACTTCGCGCCTATACAGGATCCCACCTTTTCAATAAAGCTTTCCTCTTAATCCGCAATATCTTGATTGCAATATTGGTTCTTACTTGTTCTTGATTTCAGGTAGGAATTAAGACCCTCGCTGGTCAGGCTGATCGTGTTCCCGCAGGATCGGTAACCTCCAGGAGATTGGCCTAGCGATTGCATTGGCGCTCGTGCTCGCATGTGTAGTCGGATCGTCAAGCCCGAACTCCACCAAATCGATTATCCCCATCTCATCGAAAGATCGGACACCTTTGCCCTATCACCAACAGTCTCCCACTTGCACTAGAGTCAACTAATCTAGATTACATGATAATATACCGAACACCCATGGCACTTTGGTGTTGGTCATGTTTTGCCCTCGGGAGAGGTTTAGTCAACGGATCCGCCACATTCAGATCTGTGTGTACTGTGCAAATCTTTATGTCACCATCTTGGACATGTTCTCGAATAACGTGAAAACGTAGCTTGATGTGCTTCAACTTCTTGTGTGACCTTGGTTCTTGCGCATTGGCTATGGTGCCCATGTTATCACAGTAGATAGACATTTGGTCCAGCGCACTTGGAACCACACCGAGATCTGTAATGAACTCCCTCATCCATATCGCTTCTTGTGAAGCCTCCGAAGCAGCTATGTATTCCGATTTAGTTGAAGATCTCGCCACAACGCTTTGCTTTGCACTCCTCCAGCTCACTGCTGCACCATTCAAAGTAAATACATATCCAGATTGAGATTTAGAATCATCCGGATCAGTGTTCCAACTAGCATCGGTGTAACCATTAACAACGAGCTGTTCATCACCTCGATAAGAAAGAACCATATACTTAGTTCTTCTCAAGTACTTAAGGATGTTTTTGACCGCTGTCCAATGATCCACTCCTGGATCACTTTGATATCTGCTAGTTAAACTAACAGCATATGCAATGTCAGGTATAGTACATAGCATGGCATACATTAGAGATCCTATGGCTGAGGCATAGGGAGTCTTACTCATCCTTTCTCTATCTTCTGTCGTTGCTGGACTTTGAGTTTTACTCAAGGTCGTATTGGGCAACATGGGCAAGAACCCTTTCTTGCTATCTTCCATTCCAAACCTCTTTAGAACTTTGTCCAAATATGTACTTTGTGACAATGATATTAGGCGTCTTGATCTATCTCTATAAATCTTTATGCCTAATATGTAAGCTGCTTCGCCAAGATCTTTCATTGAAAAACTATTATTCAAATAATCCTTGACACTATTAAGAAGGTCTACATCATTCCCAATCAACAATATGTCATCTACATATAGTATTAAGAATGCTACAGAGCTCCCACTCACTTTCTTGTAAATACAAGCTTCTCCATAAGTTTGTATAAAACCAAAGCTTTTGATTACTTTATCAAAACGTTGATTCCAACTTCGGGATGCTTGCTTCAATCCATATATGGACCGTTGAAGTTTGCATACCTTGTTAGCATCTTTAGGATCGACAAAACCTTTGGGTTGCATCATATACAACTCTTCATCAATGTCTCCATTGAGGAACGCTGTTTTGACATCCATCTGTCATATCTCATAATCATAATATACAGCGATTGCTAACATAATCCTCACAGACTTTAGCTTCGCTACTGGTGAGAAAGTCTCATCGTAGTCAACTCCTTGAATTTGTCGAAACCCTTTTGCGACAAGTCGAGCTTTATAGACAGTAACATTACCATCAACATCTGTTTTTGTTCTTGAAAATCCATTTGTTCTCGACAGCCTTCCAGCCATCCGGTAAGTCCACCAAAGTCCATACTTGGTTTTCGTACATGGATCCAATCTCGGATTTCATGGCTTCTTGCCATTTATTGGAATCTGGGCTCATCATTGCTTCCTCATATGTCGCAGGGTTATCGGCGTTGTCCACCAACATGACACTCATAACGGGATCATACCAATCAGGAGTGGTACGAGTTCTCGTTGACCTGCGAGGCTCTGTAGCAACTTCAACTAAAGTTTCATGATCATCATCATTAGCTTCCTCTCTTATTGGTGTAGGCGCCACAGGAACTACTTCCGGTGCTGTGCTACTCGCAAGTTCGAGAGAAGGTTCAACAACCTCGTCAAGTTTTACTTTCCTTCTAGTCACTTCTTTCGAGAGAAATTCCTTCTCCAGAAAGGATCCATTCTTAGCAACGAAGATTTGCCCTCGGATCTATGATAGAAGGTATACCCTATAGTTTCCTTCGGGTATCCTATGAAGACGCATTTTTCCGCTTTGGGTTCAAACTTGTCCGGCTGTAACTTCTTTACATAGGCTTCACAACCCCAAACTTTAAGGAACGGCAATTTAGGTTTCTTCCCAAACCATAATTCAAACGGTGTCGTTTCAACGGATTTAGATGGTGCCCTATTTAAAGCGAATGCGGCTGTTTCTAATGCATAACCCCAAAACGATAGCGGTAAATCTGTAAGTGACATCATAGAACGAACCATATCTAAGAGAGTTCGATTACGACGTTCGGACACACCATTACGCTGTGGTGTTCCCGGCGGTGTCAATTGTGAAAGTATTCTGCATTTCTTCAAATGCTCGCCAAACTTGTAACTTAGATAGTCAGAACGTAGAAATTTAATCTTCTTGTTACATTGATTCTCTACCTCACTTTGAAATTCCTTAAACTTCTCGAAAGTTTTGGACTTATGTTTCATGAAATAGATATACCCATATCTACTCAAGTCATCTGTGAAGGTAAGAACATAACGATAACCACCGCGCGATGCTACACTCATTGGACCACACACATCGATATGTATAATTTCCAACAAGTCCGTAGCTCGCTCCATCATACCAGAAAATGGAGTCTTAGTCATTTTACCCATCAGACATGCTTCACATCTTTCAAGTGATTCAAGAAGTCCATCGGAATGGAGTTTCTTCATACGCTTCACTCCAATGTGACCAAGACGACAGTGCCACATAAGGTCGAGTTATCGCTCAATTTCAAACGTTTAGCCTCAATGTTATTTATGTGTGTATTACTACAATCGAGATTCAATAAGAATAGACCATCTATCAAAGGTGCATGTGCATAAAACATATTACTCATATAAATCGAACAACCATTATTCTCGGACTTAAACAAGTAACCATCTCGCAATAAACAAGATCCAGATATAATGTTCATGCTCAACGCAGGCACCAAATAACAATTATTTAAGTATAATACTAATCCCGATGGTAGATGAAGAGGTAGCGTGCCGACCGCGATCACATCAACCTTTGATCAATTTTCAACGCGCATCGTCACCTCGTTCTTCGCTAGCTTCCGTTTATTCTGCAGCACCTATTTCGAGTTACAGATATGAGCAACCGAACCAGTATCAAATACCCAGGCACTACTACGAGTACTAGTGAGATACACATCAATAACATGTATATCAGATATACCTTTCTTCTTGATGTTGTCGTTCTTCAAATCCGCCAAGTACTTTGGGCAATTCCGCTTCCAGTGACCTTCTCCCTTGTAGTAAAAGCACTCAGTATCAGGCTTAGGTCCAGCCCTGGTCTTCTTCGCCGGTGCGGCAACTTTCTTACCGCCCTTCTTGAAGTTTCCCTTTTGCTTAGACTTGCCTTTCTTGAATTTGGTGGTCTTATTGACCAACAACACTTGGTGCTATTTCTTGATCTCCACTTCTGCAGATTTCAACATGGAGAAGAGTTCTGGCAACGTCTTGTCCATGTTTTGCATATTGTAGTTCATCACAAAGTTCTTGTAACTTGGTGGTAGTGATTGGAGGACACGGTGAATCCCCAAAGAATTAGGAATCACTATACCCAAACTTTTGAGTTTGTTTGCGTGCCCAGACATCTTAAGCACATGCTCACTGATGGAGCTGCCTTCTTCCATCTTGCAGTTAAAGAACTTTTCAGAAGCCTCATAACTCTCAACTGCCGTGTGAGCCTCAAATATCATTTTGAGTTCACGGACAATATCATGTGGGTCATGGTTCTCAAACCTTTTCTGAAGCTCCGATTCCAAACCATACAAGATAGCACACTGAACTGTGGATTAGTGATTCTTCTGAATGAGGTAAACATTCTTTACTTCATCGGTAGCAGTTGCTGCAGGCGGGTCACCCAGCGGTGCATCCAGCACATAGGTCAAATTACCAGCATTGAGGACAATCCTAAAATTGTGGAACCAATCCGCGAAGTTGCTTCCATTGTTTTTTAGCTTTTCTTTCTCTAGGAATGCATTAAAATTGATGGTAGGGGCCGCCATTGATCTACAACATATTTGCAATAGTTTAGACTAAGTTTATGACAAATTGAGTTCTAATTAATAGTTAAATTAATTTAGGTGAACTCCCACTTAAAACAATATCCCTCACATTGTTTTAGTGATCACACGAACCAAATCCACCACATCAAAACCGATCATCACGAGAGTTGATGCAGCTTCAATGGCGAACAATCAACATGTTTATCATATCTACTATATGACTCATGCTTTACCTTTCGGTGATCCGTGTTCCGAGACCATGTTTGTACATGCTAGGCTCGTCAAGATCAAACCTTAGCTTCTGGATGAGCAAATCTGGCTTGCTCACGTTGTATACATTCGCAGAATCTAACACACTCGATCATCACGTGGTGTTTCGAAACAACGAGCTTTAGCAACGGTGCTTACTAAGGATGAACACTTTAAAACTTGAAATTTATGTGCTTGAGGGATCATCTTATAATACTACCGTCGTTAACTAAGCAATACAAGATGCATAATGGATTAACATCACATGCAATTCAAAATATGTGATATGATATGGCCTTTCTTCTTGTGCTTCTGATCTCCATCTTCAAGCACGAACATGATCTCCATCATCACCGGCATAGCGTCAAGGTCAATGGCGTCGTTTCATGGTTGTCGTCCACCAGCTTCAACTATTACAACTACTTTGAATAGACACACGGGTCTTAAAAGAATTTAAAAACAACCATATGTCTCCTGCCGGTTGCCAACTTACAATAAGGAACATTACATACATCAAATATAATCATAATCATGGCCATATCACATCACAGCACACCCCTGCAAAACAAAGTTAGACGCCTCTAATTTTCTTTGCATATTTTACGTGGTCTGGGGCTTTCAATAAGCGTCGCTCTAACTTACGAACAAGAACCACAATGTTGATGCTAGAACTATCAAGTGCCCGTTGTAAATTAGATCTATACTATGATGGGAGAGACAGGCACCCACAAAGCCACTTATGCAATACAAGTTGCATGTTGAGCGTGGAACAAGTCTCATGAACGATGTCATGTAAGGTTAGCCCGAGCCGCTTTATCCCATCATACCGCAAGATGCAAAATACACAAGAAGCAAAGTACAATCGAGATTCAATAAGAGATTTGCCTGTGTACCTAATCTGTTTGGTAGTAGTCCTTAAAAAACTTAAAGGTAGTAGTCATGCCAAAATAAAAACACGAGTGACCAGGTGGCCTAAAAGCAAGGTTCAATTTAGTAATGTGATGCGTTTTGACTACTCCATGATATGCTCAATAATTTCCGAATCTATTTGGAGTTGGTAGTCGTGTCATGTTTTTTCTAATTTGGTGATCTACAATGTGTACCAAAACCAGCTAAGAGTTACCTAAAATAATATCTCCGATTGGTTATGATTTAACATGAAATTGGTGTATATAATTTTGAATAGTAACCGTAGGTCTATGTAAAAAATATGACATGTGTGCTCCAATTATAGCAGCATTGGTCTTTCTAAACACGTAACACACGCGTTACATGCATACCTTTGAATTGAATAAAACACATTTGGGTTGCCCTCCTGGAGTTTTTTTCATAGGACTGTGTAAAGCATTGGACCCTAAAAAATAAACTAGCCTAGATATCTAATGACCTATTTGTAATTTTCTATTACTTTTTAATAGATCGGTGGAATTTCATAAAAAAAATGCGTATACATATATATCTTTAGTGGAAATAGTCGGGCTCTAAAATAGAGACACCATGTTAGTTCAAAATCACTTAAATTATGTAGATTGCTCATAATTAATTAATAGCTATGATTGGCTATGTTAGTAAATCATTAGATGTGTCAAACATGTTTGATGTGTCACGTAGCGCCCGATCAAGTTAAAGAGGACGCGTATTTCACGTGACATCGCTTAAATTATATGTACCCTTGGATATTAATTGATGGCTATTAGCATATATACCTAATCCTCCCGTGGTTTCGCAATAAAACTTGACTCATATGCAGTTCCCCATGACTTTTCTAGGTACAGAGCTTTTAGATCCCAACTCTTCCCACAACATCATTGCTACCTCACGTGACACCATATATGTTTGTGTGCCCGTAGCGAGGGAGAAGTCCTTGAGACTGACTGTTGGGCGTAAAGTTTAAGGCTAAGTTAGTTGCCATATTGTCCTAGGTGATCTGAAATTTGGAATTTATAGACATGCTTTGGCGATAGTTTAAAACTTTGCAATTATGCGAGTTGTCAGCAAACAAAAAGGAGCCCATGTGGAGACCGGCTGCAAAAAATGAGTCCATGTGAAGGCCGACCGCAGACAAAAGAGTTTACTTGAAACATGGAGAGGCATAATAGAGATCGTATAGTAGCAAAAAGGAAATTTTGAGCGGGACCTCCAACCGGATGTAAAAGGAGTTATATTGCACCAAAGAGACATTTGAGCTAAAGAAACTGATAATTATATATACAAATGAATACACACGAATATCTACATTACTACTTTGGGGAAAAGGAAATATAGTACGTAGAAATATTGTAAAGATGGTTTATTTATTTTTTCATCTCTTTACGTGTTGTTCTTTCGAGAGAGAAAAATCATATTTCAATCTTGATATGAGGATTTATTTTAAAATTAGCAATGTTGTTTGGAGAAAATTTTATGAATGTCAGGTGATCTTTTTTGGCTTTTTTGCTTAGGTTAAGCATGTTAATATATACAGCACAGTTCATTATTCAACCATAAAAAAATTCTATGTATGAATGCTAACATGAAGTAGTACATTATATATTTACTTCATCTCTATACTTCCATCAAGTATGTCATTGTTCCAAACTTATCACGCTTTAAATATACCAAGTTAATCTTGGTATGCAAACATCTATATATAGACATGTCAAGTCCCACAAGTATGTCATTGTTCTGAATTTTTTCAACTATCACACACGGTTTGAAAGGAAAATGTAATTGAGTGCAACATTCCTATGGCTCGGGGGTAAAGAATTTTTCTCAAAATTTCATCTTTGAGACTGTTTCTATGTCTATGATGCCACAAATTTCAAAATGGGTGGTGAAAACATCATTATATTCCGTACGACAAGAAGTGAGTAATATGTTGATGAGGGAAAATAAAACTTCTCATTATTTAGTTGACGACTATTATACAAAGGATAAACCAAATGAAAATTCAAGGATGCAAAAATCAATTAATTAAAAAGGAAAAGAATGATCAACATGAATAAACGATCGTCAACTTAAACCCTTCCTTTAACACCATCCAGACAACATAGTGGTCCTCCAAAGCAATATTTCCTAACAAGAACTCCGTGCACTATATTTGTTGTTTCATGCAACAGCTAAAGTTATTCCGAACACATAAATACGTCGCCCTCGCATTTGCGAGGGCCACTATGCTAGTTTTATTGAATAGTGAGCAAACATTTCAGCAATTTTAAAAAAGGAATCATTTCTGAATGTTTTTTCTCATCACGAAATTTCCATGAATTCTCAAATGTTGATCGAGGAGGCATCTCCATTTATGTAGGAGTGGTCACCACTTATTTATAATAAACCATTTTACTTATTTCAAGCTCTTTATCGGTACATTGTGACTAGTTTTTTCTTTTTCATCGATATGGTCTAAAGTATACATTCTTAGGTAGAACATTCTATATTATATACAAAACATTAACCATGTAATTGTGTTACTAAGAGTAAAAATTGAAATTCAAAATTACATAATTCAAACCACAAATATTCAAAATATGTCAATGGTATATAGAGCTCCATTTTCTGGTGAAAATAGTGTATTATTTTAAAATTTAAGTAGTTCGAGACATCTCATTGAAATGAGCTCTACCAAAACATAAGTTAGGACTAAAATGATTTATAGAATAATCAGTTTCATACGAAGTAATTTGTCTTATATAAACTATAGTGGTTTTGCAAAATTGAGTATCTACAAGTTTTTTGGTAGATGTTTTAAATATGTCGAGTCTAAGGAATATCCATTAGAGTTTTCTACAACTGGATTATGTAGCTTATCAGAACCAATAGTAATTATGTTGTGTATCCGGTGTGAACTAGTGTTTTTCTCTAGTGGCATTCGTTGCGATGGTGCATATTATTCTCGACAAAAAAGAATCCAGAAGAGAGATGGGGTTCCCTTCCCCTTGAGATGGGGTTTCCTTCTGTTTTTTATAATGAATCGGTAGATTATATTCTTAGACTATCGCGTTTTATGCCAGATTCATTTGCAACGCTGTTTTGGTAGGTTAGCTTTCGTAGTTGGTCCTAAATCACATCTGATCAGTTTCCCAAGCGAAATCCAAGCTGCACATCTAATGTTTGGTTTCACCTGTGAAATTTGCTATGAAACACATTACCAGAGCCATTTGTTAGGTTTGGCCATGGTCTGTTGTGGTCAGGTGGATATAAATCAGTCTATATATCAGGAGCCATTGACTTGGTTGGGTGTGTTATTGAGCCTGTCTAAGTGAATTGCATTCGTTCTTTTTTTTTTTAACGGAATTGCATTAGATGCCACATTCCCTTTTGCTTTAGAAGATCAGGTCAAAAGTATTAGGTGCGGTGTCCTCGTCTTCCCTGTTGTTGAAGAAAAAGACGAGGTCAAGACTCTTAAGCTTTGGTTGATCATGTCGAGCCAGGCAAATAGTAACTGAACAAATCGAAAAGCAGGGGAACTGACATTGTCCCGATGGCAATGAGCATCATCTCCACTAGATTACCAAGAATCACCCGTAATTTGGTTCATCCAATATACCAATACAACCATACCAATGAATGAATGAATAGAACACTATAAATCTTAGAGACTGCGAAAGTATAACTGAAAACCTATGGTAAATTCCTAACTCGTCTGGAAGCCGGGTGGGCAATCGTACGTATTCCCTCCATTTAGAAATATAAGATGTTTTAGGTTTCTGAAGCAAATAAACCTATACACTAAAAGATATCTAGATACATTTGAACCTACACACTAAAATATGTCTAGATACATTTACTTTACAAACCTAAAACATCTTATATTTCTAAACGAAGGGAGTACAAGATCATATCTTCTGAAGGGGAAGTGGGGCGTCGTCAGCGCAGCCCGGTCAAGATTGCTGCTCTTCTTCTTCTCCTTCGCCGCATCCTTCTTTACCTGCGGTTGCTTCTTCTTCTTCTTGCCACCGTCCCCGGAACTGTTAACAGACGACGACGGCGATGACGATGACGACGACGAGGAGGTGTTCTTGGGGAGCACCTTCACATCGGAAGGCCCACAGCAGAACACCATATGGCTGCTACTTCACTCTTTTCCTTCCTTTCTTCCTTTCGTTCTCGGCTCTCTCCGTGAATCTCAGGTGTTCTTGTGTGTTCTCTGTTTCAAAAGCATGGGTTCATGGCGACCATTTTATAGGTCTGGAGAGCAGGCTTCAAACTTCCATCGGAAGGTAGCTACTCTGCTTCGCTTTATTCGAGCACGTGGTCTGATTGCCACCTGCACGTAGTCATCTAGCCTGTTGAATATTTCTTTGCCTCGCCGATGATACTGGCTGTCACTGTACCGTTGACTGGTGACTAGGCGCAGAGGTGAGCTGATTTCGCAGGCAGCAAGCTTCTCGGTTCTTTCTTTTGTGTGTTTTGTCTCTTTTCTAGGGAAAACGACCCGTCAAATGGATTGGAATGAAGACCTTTTCTTCTTCTTTTTCTTTCTTTTGTTTGTTTCCTCTATTTTCTAAGTCACGTTGGATTCAAACTGGGTTAAAGCCTTCTGAATTTGACATGTTTCTTTTCTCTCCTTTTTCTTATAAATAAATGTTTGGTTGAGTCAAAATTCGTCGCCGAGAGTGAAGCCTCTCACACAACAGCCTTATTTGTGGTGTGGATTCTCCTTATACGGTGCACATGCCGAATCTGTCTTTTTTTGGTCTTGTTGTGTCTGATTTCTGTTGGTTTTATTTGTTTTTCTTATGTATTGTGGATTCTTCGGGTTGTCAGTTATTTGCGAGTTAATATTTATGATATCATAAAAAAAGAAAGCCCCTTTTGTAAATCCCATTGAGTGAACATTGCACCGGTGTGCAATATTCGGCATTGCACTTGCTAAAAAAACCGGGATAGCATTACATACATTGTCGACTACACGGCTCACAGAGCTTTCCACGTGCCTATAGGTAGATAGGGTCATAGGTCAAAACTGCATTCACAAAAGGAAATATTTTCATATTAAAAGATTCAATGCAAGGTCATGTCGCCAAAAGTAGATAGACCGAGAAAAATGTGAAATTTCACAAAACACATCAATATCAGATATACCTTGAAAATTGAGTCGGTCGACAACATTGTGAACTGGTTTGTAATTATTGATGCTTAGCTAATATTATTTTCTATTTGGATTTTCAATAATTTTTAGAACAGAAAAACCAACACCATACCTTCTGGTAAGCACATGTCGATAAAAGCTAAGCCAAATGTTAATGGAGAAACCCTCCCTACAAAGCATTTATAAGGATAAAAAAATGTTCACTAAATAGACTAAAGTAAAAATAAAAAACATGTGTATGCTAACAGAACGGACTACTATCCTTCCCATGCATGAGAACTTCCATCTCTATGGCGTTGGAGAAAATAACAACACCTCCATATACTAGTGTTCGACACGAGGGGACGAAAAACGATGTCCTAGTCTTCGACGTCTCGTGGGGTCAGATTTTTCTTCTCATAAGACATTTTGAGTGTTTCCTAATGTCGTCCTTGTTTTATCGTCATCTATATAATCGATGGATTCGTTTTTATTTAACATTCCATGGTGTTCGAGAGTGAGGCATTCCTTGTGCTTGCATACATCGACACCATTTTCCGTGTTTAGTTGTACACGTGTTTGGATCTGACTCAGTGACTTAAAATGGGAAAAGTTTGGCTATCCTAATCCATCTATGGTTTAGAATAACTAAGTAATATTGGATATAATCAAGAAAGTTCTGTCTTTCACCGATATATGTTGTTCGTCACCTATTTATACTAATCTTTTTTACTTACTTCAAGTTCACTATCACTAGTTTTGACCAGTTTTTTCATCGACATGGTTTAAAGTATAAGATCTAAATTATTACTTTACTATTATATTTCAAAGCATCTACATCATAATTTTGTTAGTAGTATTATAACTCAGATTTCAGTTAAAGAATCCAAAGAACTAACACTTCAAATGGTACAATGCTAGTCGGCCTCTATTTCCTAGAGAAATTGTAATATTTTAAATGTTAGTATGAGATATTCCATTGAAATGAGTTCTACCAAAATATAAGAAAATCCTAAAATGATCTTATAAGAAAATCATACTCACCATTCACCAACAAAGTGCATGTTCTGCCAATTGTAGTATCTATAATTATATTTTATATAGGTTCTAAGTGCACTGGGTCAAACAAGTATCCTATTAGAGCTTTCTACAATAAGCTTATGCATCTTAGTTTAACAAATACTAGTAGTGTCAAGTGTTTTCTCCAATTGCACTTGTTGCCGCTAAAGAAATGATGGCTAGAGGGAATCATATTCACAAAAAATAAGGCGCGTATGTCTAAAAATAAGATGGGATTTCCCTTAAAGTTTAGGTTCTCTCATGGTGAGTCTTGATCATGTGTTAACATGCTTGATGATCCATGGATCTGTTTATAATTTTTATTAGTTTTAGGTCTCTTTGTACTTATGTTGATAATTATTAATAGATCAGTGGAATTTTCGCAAAAAAAGAAATGTTAGCCCGTGTGCATCACTGATTGATGACTAGTATTGTATAATTTACATGTATAAGGATTTATTTTGGAGTTCCCCCAGTTCTCTAAAACTAGAAATAGTACCAAGCTAGGGAAACAAATATTTTGCTGCTGGCAATGAACATGATCTATTACGGACTAACAACAAGCAGTGGCGGAGCCAGATCAATCACTGAGCTTGAGCAGGCTTTGTATGCAGCTGTATTGACCAAGATTTGTCCTAAAAATTTCTTACTTAAGCTAGCTCTATCATGTAAACCACAAAGGTAATTAGCAACTAGAGCCCGGGCAGCCGCCCGGGCATGCCGGCCTGTAGCTCCGCCCCTGACAACAAGAAACACCTCTAATTTGCCAACAACCCCATGAATACGATGAAACAAAAATGAATGAATAGTACACACGACGACTCACACTACAATTCTTGAGACTGCAACGGAACAACCGAAGCAACCCTTGATTCCGATGTGTTGTTCCTCGTTACATGAGGCCAGGGCGAGAATGGAAGGGGAAGTGCGGCGTCGTCAGCGCAGCCCGGTCAAGATTATTGCTCCTCTTCTTCTTCTCCTTCAGCTCCTGGCTCTTGACACCTTGTTTCTTCCCCTGCTTCTGCATCTGCTGCACCTTTTTGCTTTCGCTGCCAGAACCGTTACTAGATAAAGACGGCGAGGAGGAGGAGGAGGAGGAGGAGGAGGAGTAGGAGGTGGAGGTGTTCTTGGGAAGCACCTTAACGTCGGAAGGCCCGCAGCAGAATCCAATGGCTGCTCAGCTAGATTACCTGTGCACTATTCTTCTTCCTTTCTCAGCTCACTCTGCTCTTCAGCTTATGAAAAACTGGGATCTATATTGTGTACTTTCTGTTGGAAAGGCATGGAGTTTCTGTCCTATATTGGAGTTCCTGGTGACCATTTTATAGGGGAGAGTTCCAAACATCCAGCAAGAGGAAGGTAGCTGCTCCGATCCTCTCCCGGAAAATGCAGCGTTGCACTTGCACTCAATTTCATTATCCATTTTAGTGCACGAGTATTATCGTCTTTGCTTCATTCGAGCACGTGGTCTGATGGACACCCTGGACGTGCAACGTGGCAGGCAGCGACAACACCCACAGCCAGGAAGCTGAGCCTCTAACATGTAGGGACAGCAACGCTGTGGGCTCACCTGGCATTGCACACTCCTCCTCGTGTTTTGTTGAATTTTCTATGTGTTGGCTAGTAGAGTACTATCGGTTCACCCGTCACTCCACGGTCCTCATGCACAGGTGAGGTGAGCTTCCTTGGCAGGCAAGGTGCTCGTGTTAAAGAGACCAGTTCTTGTTTTCTTTCGATCTCTCATGTGTTTTCAAATGACTTGGTCATGTGGACCAGGATGAAGGCCGGCTAATCATATGTCATATGATGGACACTGGGTAGGTGGAAGCCGTCTCTTTTTTCTCCTTTTTTTTTATTTTGAAGAGAAATGTTTGGTTGAGTAGAAGTTGATCAGCTGGGCTTTTTTTTTTAACAAATCAGCTGGGCTTAAGAATCTCATTAATTAAACATAATTAGTTGATGAAATTTTTATCGGCTGCAGCTGTCACCTTCGATAATTTATTAAAAAGGGCAATTTGCACATGTGACGTGTGTCACCGAGTATATATTCAACACCTCCATCCACCCCAACATAAAATTGTACTCCATATATTTTACTAGTTAAGTGTTTGTGCGTTGCCACATGAAAACAAGATATGGAGACAGTTGACTTGATTTTTTCTGACGCCTTAAGCACAAGGATTTTTTGTATACCCCACGCATTTTGCTCCTTCTTTTTAACCCTCGAATGATCTCCTTCTTCCTTACACTCCAACATTTTTTTGTTTATTTTTTTATCTTTTTACTCCATCATGCATGTGTCTCTTTCTTCCTTATAGTGACTTTCCATAAGATTATATATTTGCGGCCATTTTTCGGCCTCAGTACAGCATATGCGCAAAAATTTGCGGGCCGGCCGATTATCTGCCGGAGATGCTCTCGTGTATCATTGACCGTTTCTTTCATACCTTTTATAAGGAAAAATGACCTACATCAACTAACCGTCGGTAAGAGAAAAATTCAACACAAAGAAGTACACTGGGAACTAGCCATCCTAACCATTGTGCACAACATTTCAGTCCACAAGAAAGATGAGCACCACTACTTCAATTCCTCCTATTCCACGCCTTAGTAGCCTTTGCCTCTAAAGAAACGATTGCTGTCACCGTTCCACCCAAGGATTTCTTTAAACTAGAGAAGAAATCTTTATTGGATCCCCGAATCAGCCGGATGAGCTCCGTATTATTAACAGCACCAGCGGAGGAAGATTCTGCAGCGACGACGCCTTCGCTCTGTCGTAGCAGGCCGAGCAGCTCCTGTTTCGTGACATCTACTTGCTTGATCAGGCGCCCGTGGGGCTTCAGTGTACAAAAAACCGAGTTAGAACTCAAACGCAAAAGAACTTTCATAAAACTTGTAGTAAAAGGCATCTCTAGTATTAGTTTGGTTGGACGACCATGAATTTGATTGGTGTTACCGTGGTAAATAAAACGGAAAGAAACATCGTAATGAAAAAACATCATAAACTAGCATAGCCCAACCCTAGTTTTCTGAGCTGCTATGCAGTGGAAACGAACCCTAGATCTTACTTGGCTAATCACAAACGTCCTGGGAAAAGGGAGTGCGTGCATACTCTATCAAGTTGGCCCTCTCAAATGCTAGGGCATCATCTTTAGTTGGTTTTTGTTGAGAGGAGCATTGTCTTAGAGAGTCAAAATTGACAAGGACATAAATTTATAAATTCATAGACATTAAAATGGTTTTATAGAAAATAACAAAGTCTATAGCCACCACTCATGTTTAATAAATATCACATGTGTAGAACATATCATTTATTATCTCTAATTTTGTACAAATGTCCCATTGTTCCACCAGAGAGTATCGATTGTTTGTCTCGTTTTGTCACAACCAACCATTGATCACCTATTCCTAACATGCCCTATAAATTGAAGTTGAGGGAGTATTTATTTATCAATTAGATAAGTAGTGACACATACTCCCTCAATTCTTATTTACTTTACATTTTAGGAAAATTCAGAAAATTTAGTCCATCATTTATGACTCTATTTTTACACTTTTTTTAGCATGCATTGAAATTACTCTGTTATAAAAATAAGTAACATCTCGATTACCCATAAGCTTAATTAATGGTAGATTTAGGAGAATGACACAACCATGATAAATTAAGAGGAATCCGTTACGTGGACCGATCGGGTTGGTTACATGATGCCTACTCCTGTATTCAGATTTAATGTTATGTTTAATGTTATGATTAAATTATCTAGGGGTATACATAATTACTATAGAACACAGACTAATTAAATACTATTCTACACAAACTGATGATTAAAGATGTAGTATTTTAGAGTTCAAGATGTAGACTAATTCAGAATGGAGCGAGTAATAATTTTTATACAACTCTGCACAGACTGATGATTAACATTCATAGAAATACCAAAGTTTATTATGTTGAGTTTGTATTGATTCGTGAAGTATACACTTATTTTATACTAATTGTTTTTACTTAGTTTATCTCTTCACCACTACTTCTTATTATTTTCTCATCGATATGAACTGAAGTATACAATCTTTATTAGAACCCTATCTATTACATCAAGAAAACATGAACCATATAAAAGTGTCACTAATACTACCTAAATCTCAGAGTCCACAATTATAAAATTCAAACAACTAAATTAAAAATGCCACTGGTAATGTAGAATTTATATCTTTTTCTAAAATTTTGTATTATTTAAATTTTTTGTGATACATTTCACTGATACGGGATCAACTAAAATATAAACTAAGACAAAAGTGAATTTTTCACATAATGACAATCACCTATGAAGTACTTTTTTCGATAAATACCTACAAAGTACTGACTTTTATAAACTATAGTGTTTGTGCCAATTTTAGTATCTAAAATTATTTTGGTAGATGTACCTAGCATAAAAATATATCCTATTAGAACATTCTATAAATGGATCATGTGCAGCAGTAATATGAGGTGTATCTAGTGTCAACAAGTGTTTTCTCTAGTAGCATTTGTTGCCATTCAAGCAATGATGGCAGGAAGCAACTTATTTTCAGAAAAGGAGGCCTAGTAAATCCTTCCAATTATATTTTCTCATGATGATTCTAGTACACGTGTTAGTATGTTTAATTATCTACCCGCACCCCCCCCCCCCAATTTCTTATTCCCCCTTTAGAGAGAGCACAATAATATGTTATGTAAATGTTTTTTTTTTGCTAATTAACTTCATAGAAATGAATAGCTCCAAATTTACTTATTATTTTGATGGAAGAATGTGACACAATTCAAAATTATGATCTTTCGTCCAAGAGGGAAATATCACTTGAAAATTTTGTTGAAGTTGACATAAGGTTGGGAGTCTCCAAAAGTAAACATATCAACAAGTTTGGGAGATACAACTATTTTAGTTGAATGATCCAACATAGGGACAACGTGGTCATATCAAACTTTATAGTACTTATATTGTATAAATTACATGTATAAGGCCCCACAAAAAACTCATATGTATAAGGAATCTGAAGCAGGTTCCCTCGAGTCTCTCAAAGTAGAAGTAGTACCAACCTAATTGTTCTTCGTGGTTTCAACTAAGGTGAAAAAAGTACACAAGGAAAAGGTGAACTAAACTAAGTAACCAAAATAAGTCTAGGACCAGTTTTTGAATTCTTTACAAATAAGACCAACTAAGCAAAAGAATAACTAAACAAGCAACGATTTTTTCAAGGAAGAAACATGTGAAGGTTAAAAAGACATAAAAACTGCTAAGGGCCTTGACAGTTAAATGGCAGTAACTACTTTGGGAGCCACATAAGTGTCCACCGATGATAGTAGTAAGGAAGTGCAGGCACCACGACATTGATCTGCAGAGTACCTATAGCAATTAGCAGATATTATATTCTCCTAGTATCGCATTGGTCGATCATTTAGTCGATCCAGACATCACGACATCGGTGGACACATGATCAGGAGGCGTTTGATCTTTTGGTGTCTATGAGAACAGCAAAAAAAGAGGCGTTTGATCCTTTGGTGTCTATGAGAACGTCAAAAGAAACTTTAGCACTGCTAGAATTTCTAGTAAATTAAACAAAAGGACAAAAGTCCATAGGAGATGCGTCCACCAGAACCTTGTTATAGGTAAAGATAAACATTGATGGTGTTGTGTCCTCTCAAGAACTCAGGGATCCAGGCGGTGGTACTGCTAGATCACACCTAGCATTCTTGGGTGCTTGGAGCAAACCCTATGAGGGGGTTACCGATCCTCTCATCGTGGAAGGGTTATCTTCGTGATGGCGTTATTTTCACAAGGCTACACGGCTTTTCACATCTAGTGATAGAGACGGATTGTCTAGACGTAGATGACCTTTGGACTTCACGTCACAAATCGTGGGCAAACGCACCTATCCTGCAAGAAATTGTGGAGATGGGGAAGGAGTTCGCTTCTCTTTCAATCAAGCATATTAGGAGGAGAGAGGCAAATAACTCGGCACGTGTGCGTGCAAATCATGTGAGTGCACTACAGATGAAGGGCAGCTGGCAAGATGTGAACCCTGCTTTTCTTGTGAACAACCTGATGGCTGATTGTTAGCGGAACACTATGAACAAGTAATAAAACCTCTGGTTTCCATATTAAAAAATATATACTACCACTTACACCAGTTGGGCGACAACATTATTAGTTAGATCATAATTAGTTATTGTTTATTATGGAAATATACTCGTGTAAATTTCCATCCTTTTCATATCACTTTCTTCTTTTTCTTTTTTGGATGATGATGTGTTATCCACCTTCTTATCATATACAATATTGTGGTGTTTGTGTACAAGTGAAATATATTGAAACATTTGAATAATCTAGTTGAATCGATGATAGGTTGATGGATATGAACATTCCTTCCAACCTAGCTAAATTACATGTCGCAACAGATTTTAGGCGATTTTTTGACAATACGGTGGTGTGGTGGTGTTCTGTACAAGCAAAATATGGGGTGATGTTCTGTACAACAGATATTAGGCAATATTTTGCCAAAATATGCAGATGTTTGGATTGGTAAAGTAACGAAATACCAAACATATATCACCTACCCTGCATGTAATAAGTATTGACTGCTTGATTCTTAGACGCCATTTATCAAGATTTTATTTAGCAAATTATTGTCCGATGTGATTTGGGGACTCCAATCAAAACTTCGGAGACATGTGCTTTGTTGCTTTGGTCCGGTCTTTGCAAAGACACATAAACTAATACTAAAACTGAAAAGGAAATAAGGAATGAATTTTACAAGTCAAGCTCTAACCTACTCTACATCAACTAACATACAGAGAGCCAAACTGACAATTATGAAAGTCAAGTAGTACTTACTACTCCTAGTTATCATCATAACTACTATATTGTTAAACATCATGTCCATAAGGAATTAGGCACGCTTGACACATCACGACAACTACTTCCTCCTATTCCACGCCTTAATAGCCTTTGCCTCTAAATACACGGTGGCAACGATTGCTGCAACAGTTCCGGCCAACGATTTCTGTAAACTGGAGAAGAACTCCGAATTATGAGCAGCAGCAACGGAAGAAGATTCTGCAGCGACGACGACGCCTTCGCTCTGTCGTAGCAGCTCCTGCTTCGTGACATCTACTCGCTTGGGCAGGCGCCCGTGGGGCTGCAGCGTACGTACAAGAAACCGAGTTAGTAGAAGAACTCAAACGCGAAATTAATTCTTGATCTGATTTGGCTAATTACGGTCGAAGAACGGCCTGCGAAGATTAGAGAGAGTGCGTGCGTACCCTATTCATAATGCTGGTTGATTCGGATGCGAGGAGCCGGCGGAGCTTGGTCGCGCCATCGATGTCCGGTTGCAGTATCTGCCGAGCGGCCGACATGAAAGACCTGGCCTGCGGTCCCCGGAGGGCGCGACCGCAGAGCCTCCTCGCCGCGAACCGAAGAGCCGCCGCCGCCATCGATGGGAGAGATGGTATTCTCTTCTCGCCGCCGGGTCTGTCTGTCTGTCTGCTCGAGTTCGTTCGACTGATCTTGTTCCGGTCTTTCTCTGCTGCGATGCGATGCGATGCCTCCAATACTATGTACCACCGGCTAGGCTGGTGTTCCTGTTATCCGACTCGAACACGGCCCGCCGGTGCCAGACCGCCGCGTTCTCGTCCTCGTGTCCGACTCTCATCTGAGACAAATGTTAGTGCTAGAAATAGTTAAGTTCGACATGGTACCGTACTACTATCAATAATGGCAAAACTTTAGCTCCCCTCATATGTACTCATACGAATGACTAATCCCGGAAGTCACCTGGCATGTCCGTCGGATATTGGAGAGGGCCGTGTTGCCAGCGGCGGAGGACCAAAAAAATTCCGAGCTAGGGCGATCTCTAAAAAAATATACCAACTCGGTCTTAATGATCTTTGCCACAGAAAAAGTTCTTTCGACTATTGTAGTTGTTGTCCCTACAAGTAGAAGCGATACCAACTCATTAAGGCCATAAATCATATGAAGCATGATGTATCATTCAAATATTAAGGTATTCTCCAAAGTCTTTTAACTCTCCACATATGAATAATGAATATCTCAAGGTTGCCTTATATAGGCTCATGCTTATAATAAGATAAATAACTATGATAAATTTCTGAAAGCCTAGAAATCATATTCATATTGAATTTATAAAATGAGTCACTTGAGTCAAGACAAAAAGTTCTGAAGCAACTCTAACGACATATCATCAAAGCGATGGTCAAATTCTGTTGTACTCACTCTGTTTGGGATTCTTAGTCCAGAGCCAAATTGGCAATACCAAGACGTAGTTGCAAAGCCAAAGTCTACCTCGGGGACGTTTAACTTTTCTATTAATTGCACTTCTAATCTCTTCACTTAAATAGGCCACTCGTTCTCCTCTTCTTTCTATCTAAACCGGAGTATTTGCATCGCACGACAGAAGCTGCATGGGATCCGCGGGAGAGTTAACTCTCCGAAATCCATCTGGCTAGTAGGGAGGAAGGAGGGAGACGAGGAGAAAAGAGAAAAGGGACTCTCTCTTGCTTAAAACTTAAAATGGGCTATATAACTATCAAGGGAATTAAGGAGGATTTAAATGCTCTGGACTATAATCATGAAATATCTGAAAACGCTCTCCCGACTAAGAATCCCAAACATAGGGAGTAATAGATTCTATAGATGAATAGAAGGTGCCCATGCTCCGAAATAATCAATAGTGACCAAGTGTCTTCTCGTTATTAGCTTTTCACTCATTTTGTTACCATTTCATCCATTCTTAGGATTGTGATATCATTTTTTCGCGAATTCACATCTTTCAGCAAACTCTAAACCCCCATTTCTCCAATTGAGTAAGCGTGTCAATTCGAATTTTAGATCAATAATATATACAAGGCAAAGTAAAAAAACAGAAAACATAATAATTAGAGTTGGTTTTGGCCATATGCCATAAGGTTGCCAGAATACTCTCAAGTCCTCCTTAGATACCATAGAGTCGAGTTTTATTAGATTGAGAATAGCTATTGCAAAGAGAAAAGTTGGTTTAAAACTGGACTACACCAAGTCGTTATTTCACTTTGGAATCAGTTTTGCGCAGTGTTCACTAAAACAAGCATAAAATTTTCAAACGAAATCCGCTTCCAACATATGACCACTCAAATTGCCCAGAAAAAAACAAAAGCATCTAAAGCTTCTTGCCAAAAAATCAAGTTTATACTTATCTTTAATTATGTTTTTATTCTATTGTAATAAGTGTTCTTGGGACTATTTTGATCTTTTCATTAGTTTTTAGAGACCACCCTACCTCGATTTCTTTCCGTCCTCCGCCACTGGTTGTACCACACAACCTAATTTGAGTAGAGCTACAATGGCAAAACTGTACAAGTCGTAATGCATGTCTTGGTTCAAACAGACTCGTTAGGGACCTTATGAACAGCGTGCCATGCCCAAGTATGTTCATCTGCCACAACTTTTGGATTGATAATAGTAACACGGACCAACTCAAACCAGCCGTGTGTGGCACCCCGTTGAATCTTCCATGGTTGGATGTATCGTGTGTGACAGCCCAAACAAGCCGCGTATACTAGTGACATTACCAAACTCGAGTAGATCTACAGTGGCACAAAACTGTACTAGTCGTCATGCATGCCTCGCAGGGTCAAAAGACTAGGGCGTGTTTGTTAGGCTATATTCTTCTTTCTTGCATATGGTGGAAAGAATTTGGTCCGTCTATTTTGTCGAATCGCATCAGTTTTTTCATCGCACAGGTTTTAAAACAACCCAAAAGTTAGCCCACGGAAAACATCTATATCGAGCATTTTCACTGGACAAACTCCGTTCGTGCAAAAGGGGGGAATCAGCGCACCGCCTGTGCAAGCTCGGTGATGGTGCGAGCAGCAGCTTTTCCCCAAAAGTCGACGGAGGAAATTTCGTCACCGCCCGTTGATTCGCCACACTATATATCATCATTTGTCTCACCGCCTATTGCCGCGCCACCATTTCCCCCATTTCGAGCTCTCAAACCCGTCAAGATCTTCACTGACAAGCAGGTAAGCGGTGGCAACAATGTATGTGGCTATACGACGGCTCCGGCAGACATTCTTCTCCGAGCTCTTCACAAGCAACGTGTTCCGCTCCTCTGATGATAGTGAGTGTTTTCAAACCCCACCTCTAGTAGCTCCGATTTGATAGCACCAGCTAGATCTAAGTGTAGTTTGCGGTAGGTCTATGGTTGTATGTCCAATGAATTGCATGATGTAGTCATAGATCGATGATTTTGTGGCCTTATTGCTTGTTTAGGTAGGTTATTTTGTCTACGTCATGTATGCTTGTGTTCATGTGTAAGTTATTTAGTCTAGGTCCTCATATGTATGATGGTGATACATGTAGAACATGACCCCTGATAAATTCAGCCAGGCCCTCATGGATTCTCAGGAGATCTTTGTCGCTGAGACCCAACCCTAGCTCCCGACTTTGAGCCTCACCTATCCGCAGCACTCGAAGATCATGTCTCCGCCTTTGATGACTGCGTACACGGTGGAGCAGATTGCAAAGAAAGCTGCATTTATCATGGCTCACAAGAAGGTTGGCAAAGCTAACAACACAAGCCATGATAAGGGGGTGAAGGGCACTATAAAGTGGGAACCATTCTTCTCCATGCTTGTGTTGAACAAGATGTGTGAGATCATCAAGAGCGGCGGATAAAGGGTTCAAGGAGGTGCATCTGAACACTTGTGTCCAGAAGGTGTTTGAGTTTTGTGGCATCGAGGTGTCTTCATAGCAGGTGTACAATCACTTGCGTAAGTGGAGGAGCATGTGGATCCATGTTTCAAGCTCGGAGACCTTCGCGGATTTAGATGGGATGAGGAGAGCTACATCATCATCTTGGAGGACGCCCACTATAGGGGCTACATCTCGGTAGTAACTAATTTTATTGCTTGCACTAACCTCCCTTTTGTTAGAACTAGCACTAACCTCCCTTTTGTTCGAACTAGCACTAAAATCCCTATAATTCCTTGTCTCAGGATCACCCCAAGGACGCCGAGTATCTAAACAAGTCAATCGCCAACTATTTGCAGATGCAAACCATCTTCTAGTACGGCCTTGTCACTGGTAGGTTTGCCATGGGCTCTAGTGAGCCTCCTGGCACACTGAGCCCTATGGCTTCGTTGGTGGTAGCTTCGATCCTTCCAAGAAGAGGAAGAGGTCGCTGGTGGGAGAGAAGGATGCCGTCGCCATCACCATTGCTTCCCCTCCGATGTGCACCCAATTCTCTACTGCGCCGTCGTGAGCGCCAACGGCTCCAACCCTAAAGCTCTGGTGGTGGCGCTCATAACTGATCGGATGCGCGGGAAGGGGAGTACACGATACGAGACAAGCATACAGCTGAATAGTTTGCCCAAAGTATTTTGTTAAATTTTATCCTAAACGAGAGAGTACGAGACAATCCCTTCTTCCCTTTCTCATGTTTTATTTTGAAAAACCTAGAATATAATATTTTGGGATACATTGCAATTTCTCTAAAAAAATACAAAAAATTTAAAGTTTAAAATTGTATTGAAATTTTTTCAAATTCCTCAAATCTTCCTTCTCTTCTACTACTATTTTTCTGAAAATGTTTGGATAATGGAAAAAAGGGAAATATTAGAAGTTAAAAAGGGAAAGAGAAGAAGCCCCTGAGCCAGCCCAAGAGGCCCAGCAAGTCACCGAAACCTCCACTGCCGGATAGCGACGCAGGCGTCGCTCCTCTTCTTCCTACCCCGCCGCCACTCTCTTCCTCCTCACACCGCACGCCGCCTGGCAGACATGCCTGCTCGCCGCCGTCCCTCACCAGTTGTTTCCCTCAACTAGCATCCGCCTCCGCCGTCATTACGGCTACTCCACCACTTCTCTTGCTGTGCTCCTGGGACGGGACGGAACAGATCGAGAGCTCCCAGCCGGCGACCATGGCGGAGGGCCCAAGTGCAGAAGAAGCGGCGCCTCTCCTCCACGGCCTCCCGGACGAGATCACCGTCTGGGAGATCCTCGTGCTCCTGCCCCCCAAATCCCTCCTCCGCTGCCGTGCCGTGTGCCCAGCCTGGCGCCGCGCCACCTCCACCCGCGACTTCCTCCTCGCTCACCACGCCCGCCAGCCCTCCCTCCCCCTCCTATGCGGCTACGACTTCTCCAGCGGCGACGGCGTTTCCCTAGACGTCATCCCCTTCGACCACCGGGCGGGGCTTGCCGCCGCCGACCAGCTCCAGTCCGTCGCGCGACTAGGCAACTCCTTCACTGGTCCCGAGGCCTCCTGCGACGGCCTCCTCCTCATCGGCAGCCTGCACCTGGGCTACTCCATCTGCAACCCAGCGACTCGTCAGCATGCTCGCCTGGAGGAGATTGATCGCTTCGCGCTCTTGGGGATGTACCCTCACAGTCCTACCGGCGAGTACAGACTGTTGCTCGGAAAGTGCAATCGTACAATTCTGGCACCTCATGACTCCTACGTCTACACATTGGGCTCCGGCCAGCCGCCGAGACGCATAAGCTTCCCCGGTGAGGAGCACACGATGGTAGATAGATCCTCTTCCGTCCTGTGCCGTGGCAGCCTGCATTGGCACGTCCAGCAGCATGTGGGTGCAAGCAACATGATAAAATTGTTCAACACCACAACTGAGTCCTTCCAGCAGATGCGTGCTCCAGCTGTTCCTGGCAGTGCTAACCTGTTTGAGATGGATGGAATGCTCGGGATGTACAGCTTGAATGATGCACTGACAACCATTGATATATGGATGACGCAGGACTATGAGAGTGAGGCATGGGCCTTCAAATACCGGGTTGAAGTGCCGGTTGCAGAGCTGCGGGACTACATGATTGAGTCATGGGCCTTCAAATACCGGGGTGAATTGCCGGAGCTTACGGAGCACTTTGGAATGTTCTGCAATCTTGTGAAAGTGGTGGTCATGCCTGGGGATGGTGAGTTGCTCGTGCTGGTCGAAAGTGAAGACAGGCTACATCTTGTTGACATCAATGGGAAATTGGTTGCTAGTTTTCATCACAGCGGACTCGGTGTTACTCAACTTCGGCTGAAACAAACTCTTGTTCCGCATACCTTCTTTCCAACACTAAAGGGTTATGTGGTGAATGATTCACCTTTTATCTGACTGCTGTTGCAAAGTGGTTCTTCTTAACGACCTAATTGTCAGTATCCTCTATGATCAAGAAGCCCTCAGTCTTATCTGGTTTTATGAAATCAAATGTTTGTTCCAGTACCCTTTCAGGCAGAAGGGACTAATGTATGTGAGGTCTAAACTGCCTAGTCATTATTCTGCACATCTGAAATATGTGCTAACTACGTGCGTTATATATGTATTTTATTGAGTGGAGGAATTGAATTTGGTGTCTTAATTAGGACATTATATCAACGTAATGATATATCTATTGTGTTTGATGCTATATTTCTCTGTGTGCGCACTTGTACATCTCTTATCTTCTTAGCAATGCAATCTGCTGCTTAGTTTTCGCAGTAGAAAACGTCGGCTCAATTTTTGTTCACTTCTGAATTGCGTTCTGCAACTGAATCTTTTAATATATTCTTTGCCTTGTTGTTCTTCCCATATCTGTTCACGTGTATCTTGTTCTAAGTAAGAAACAGTTTTGTTGAGACCCATACTGGAACTAAGAGAGTGAGGTCACAGATCAGGGCATTCTACAATTGCTTTCAAGTATTGGTGAGTAGTATATCTGCACACTATATATTTATGTTCTTATATGTCCATTTCAGTTTTTAGTGCAAACCTCAATTTATCTTTCCATGAAAGAAGGTTCTCATGTTGGCAGATGATATGCAGGATCTTAATTTTGGACTTCTTTTTCAACGGAGAACAAGTATAGATTTGTTACCAAGGATACAATTTTTTTATGACCACAAAATCTTGTAAACAATGTTTACTACCGGTGTACCACTACTTAACGGATATCCTGAATGCCCTTGTATTTGCATCGGAGAGAAAATTAATGCTTGTATGGCACACGGTGCTGAAAAGAAGAGGGTATTTCATACAACAATTGATCTTATGTTATGGTAACCTTGAATAGGTTTATGGCATTACAATGTTAATCTCTACCCGCATTGTTTAGCTAATTTTGTTGCAGATTAGCTCTACTTTATCAAGATGACACGCTTGTTGTAGAGATAAATTTTGAGAGGTAGGAGATGAAGCATGAGAAGTACTTTTCTTGGTTACCCAACAATGTCATTCAGACCAAGGAACTCTGATGTTTTTGCAACTTACTGACATTTACATCAGTTTCTTGCCTTCACAAATTGTGCCCATTTCTATCCCGTTTTCATATGCATGTCTGTTTGGAGATATCATTGGAAGTTAGTTTGCTTTCAGTTTCTGATTTAATGTCATCATGAGGTGATTTTGATTTTATAACTAGCTGTCCGCCTTCGTTTTCTTGTCTGTTGTCCATACAGTGTTCGATTAGTTAACTTAGTTCCAAGTAGTGATTAATTCAATTTATTTTTGTTTGACTTTTTGCGTGCACAAATGCCCTAAACCAAACTGTCGACTATGCATGTAAAAGATGTCATTTGCCATGTATTCTGGTAATGCATCATTTGGTGTCACAAATTGTCCCTATGAGATGGCATAGATAAACCAATCTGATAGCTATTCCTATGGTTATGTTTGGACTGGAGTTGCTCATTAGTATCTCTTCAATTGATAGCATTAGATAACTACCACGGCAGAGCTTTGATGAAATCATCTCCTTAGGCAAGGTCATGCTTCAGTCAATCAATTCAAGTTATCGAGGTCGTAACTCCATACAATAAATGGACCCTATTGACCCTATTTGACTGTTACCTTTAATGGCTTTCTTCTTTTAGTTTTTTAAAGCAATAGTTAACTTCACAGGGATAATAATAGATAATGTAGCAAATGGAGGACGTGGCTAGTGTTCTCTGCTTTGATATGGAATCTATTCACCATTTTCTTATTGATTATGTTATTGGAAACATGTTTCTGAGTTAATTTCAGAAAGCTTTTACAAAGCTGGTGGGTCATGACTTCAAATATTTTGTGTTCGATGATAGGTTTGTGTCCAGAGGAAGTGTCCCTTTAGTATACAGACCGCGTTTGCAGTTTGGTCTTTCTGCTGACTTGGAATGATATTATCTTACGGGGCTTTAGGTTGATAAATGTGAAGATAATCTGGCATGCTGACAAGGTGGAGTGTCATTTGTGAGGATACTGTATTTTGGTCTCCATCAAGCAGGACATCACCAGGAATCATGTGGCAAACTGCCAATACAGTTGTAAAAGTAAGTTGAAATCACCAGGACATCACCAGGACGACGACTCTCTTCCCTATCTCCCTTGCTTCTCTCCTCAATCCCCCGATCCATGGCGATTCCTCGATCCCCACCCACCCATGGCGGTCTTCGGGGGTCAAGCCCAGGTCCTTCCACTCCGCTTCCGCCTACTTCCCCCCCACCCACTCCTAGAAATCCGCTCAGGTTCCGCGAGCAAAGCTCATTGCCGACGGCGAGATTCCTGGACTTCGAATCAGGAGATCATCGGAGGTTGATGCTGGCGAGTCCTGGAGGTGATGGAGGAGGTGTGGGAGGGGGACAGAGGTGGAATGGGGGGGGAGATTTGGTGGCCTGAATCACCCTCCACCAGGACGTCGGTTCTCGGGGGTGGTTTCGGGCTGGGGAGAGCGACGAGGGCGCTCTCGGCGGCTTCGTGCGGGGGTGGCGCAGCTGCTTCCGGCGAGTCATTCAACCTCTGCATCGGCTCATTCGGCCCCATCCCCTTCGGGGGGTTGTCGGACCAGGCGAGGCACGCGGAAGAGACGGCGGAGCGTGGCGCTGAGCAAGCTCTTGGTACGTACCGCCCCGGGGTTTGCTCGAAAGGTGGCGGAGACTCCTATGAAGGCGTGCCGAAGGAGGGGAAGACCGAAGCGGGAGGGCTCTCCGCTCTCTCGATTCGTCCAAGTCCGGCGGCGAGGCTTGATGAAAGGGCTTGGGACGGTCCCTGTATCACCGGAGTTCTCGAGGCTGGAATGGTCGGCTGCGCTAGCTCTGCTCGACCTCAACTTGCAGACATTGTTATTTGCGGCGACTCTAGAAGCTCTGCGGGATGACCGGATTTCATGGTGCCCACCTGTCCCACAGGTTGTCAGTTCAGACAGTTAGCATGTAAGGGGGAGAGACGTCGAAGGAGAAGATTCAGCCTCTGGAGGGGGCCAATGGTCAGTGAGAAGGATACGGGGGTGGTGGTTGGAGGTGGAGGGGAAAGTTTTGAAGACTTTTTCTCTCAGCTCTGGTTGCCTGGAGATCCACACATCCAGCTGCAGAAATCTCAACCACATGCTCGAGCTCCTCCACTGAAGCCCAGTATAAAAAACCACCTCCGGAATCCTAGGGTTCGTGTCCCTCTCACTCTGGTGGCGGCGCATCATGAGCCTATCTCTGGCTTGCTGTGCCTTGGTCTGGAAGCTCCTCTAGTTCCTGAAGTTTGTGTGGGTGAAGAAAGGATGGGAGATCGTGGAAGGGGAGGAAAGGGACGTGGGAGAGGGAATGCTGCTGGTCAGGATCAATGGCAGAACCAACTTCCTCAACCTCAACAGGGGCAGCCTCAACAACAAGGTATGCATCAGGGGCAGTTTAGCCAGTTCCCCCAGTTCTTTGCTGGGCAAGCTCCCTTTGGGTTTGCTCCTGGTGGTATGATGCCTCCATGGGGGTTCAATGGTCCTTTCCCTCCTTTCCAACATCCTCCTCAGTTTGGGGGGGGGGCTCCAATCAATGGATTGCCCCTACATTCAATTCCTCTCAGAACCAGCAGTTTCAGAGCCAGGGGGTTGACCAAGAGGATAAATCAAAACCTATCCAGAAAGCTAAGAAGAAGCAGGGGGTGCCTGTGGGAAGAGAGGATCAGGGTTTTGCTAATCCCAGTGGTCAGATGAGCTACTTTGATGGTATATGCTTGGGTTGTGGGGAACCAGGACACTTGCAACTTGCCTGTGAGAAGAAGCCAATGTGTTTCATATGCAAAAGTTTTGGCCATCTTGTGGATAAGTGCCCTGTCAGGAAAAGACCCCATCAGGTTGCTAGATACATTGGTAGTGGTGCTCCTGGTCTTGGGTTCTATCATATTGAGATCCCTAAGGTTGTGACTACTCCAATTACTTCTACCAAGAACTGTGGTATTGTGCTGGTTGAGGAAGGCTCCTTGTCTGCTAGAGAGCTTGCTGAGGAATTTTCAAAAATCTACAAAACCAACTGGCCGTGGCAGATTAGGGACTTAGGGGCAGATAATACCTTTCTGGTCAAGTTTCCTCCCCATATTGCTGTGGAGCAGGTGATTGGCTATCCCAAATTTGGTGTGTCCAAGCCAGGGGTATGGGTCAAAGTGGAGGCTTGGAATGATGACCCTGAGCCTGTGGAATCCTTAAAGAAAGTTTGGATTATCATCACTGGCCTGCAGTCAAAATGGTGTGAATGGAATACTCTGGATCAAGCTGTTTCTGCCTATGGGATCTTAGTGGATGTAGATTGGTTATCTATTTTCAAAGACAATGCTAAGGAGGTTAGAGTGCTAGTTAAGTGTAGAGACCCTTCCAAGCTTCCTATGGGGAGACTCTTTGAATTCAACAGTCATTTATTCCAGCTGGGGTTTTCTCTAGATGCTTCTGCTCCAAACCTGGATGATGAGGATGATCTTCTTACTGATGAGTTGAATGACCATAGGAGGGAGAATGAGGAGGGGGCTACAGGAGATAATGACAGGGGTGTCTCTAAAGATCCTAATGGTTCCAGGTGTTCTAAACCCAATCAATCTCAGCAGAATAGGGGGAACCACCAAACTGGAGGAACTGGTGCTTCTAGAGTCAGGATGTTGGGAGGTCAGAATCCTGCAAATGCTGTGTTTTCCTTGCTCCTCCAGAAGAAGCTGGTTAGTCTGGATATTCTCAAGTTGGGGTCACAGGAGAGAAATATTGAGGTGGCTACACTTGAGGCCAATCAGTTCTGGGCTGCAGAAAAGGAAGAGCAGCTGACTTTTGGGGGAGATGTTGAGATCAGTGCTCAGATTGCAGCTTTGCCTGAAGATATTTTACCTTCCTCTGCTGATCTTCAGGATTTTAGTGAGGGTGCTGTTTCTAACAACAAGAAAAAACAGAAGGTGTGGGGTCCAGTTCAAGCTGTTAGACAGAGTGCTAGGGTGGACAGTTCTAAAAGCATTCTGGAAAAAGCCATGGACTTGAAGAAAGTGGTAAATCTGGATGCTCCAAAATCCATGAAAGGTATAATGCACTCCAATCCTTTTAATGCTCTGGATATTTCTGATATTGAGATGGTCTCTAGAGATATAGGTGTTACTTTTCCCATTAAGGAGATAGCTGCTAGTAGTTGCTCACCTTCCAAATCTTTGCATAATGCCAAGGATTTGAATGATGAAGCTGATGATTGGATAGAGGTAGTTAATAAATCTCGGGGCAAGCACCCCAGGAAAAAGTTACAATGATTTGTGCCTTTTGGAACTGCAGGAGTATTTCTGCTCCTGGTAGACAGAAATTTCTAGAGGAAAATATTTTTCCTTTGCATGTTGACTATATTGGTTTTCAAGAGACTAAGAAAGACAGTTTTAGTAATTCTTTCTTAAAAAATCTTTTAGGTGATAGAAATTTTGCTTGGAACTTCCTGCCATCTGTTGGGACTGCAGGTGGGATCCTAGTAGGAGTCAATTTAGATCTCTTTGATGTTATTTCTTGGGATATTAAATCCTTCTCTGTTAGTACTGTTCTTAGGAATAAAAGTAATAATGTAGTCTGTAGAATTACTACTGTGTATGGTTCTGCTTATGAAGAAAAAAAGCTGGAGTTTATTTCTGAACTCCATGAATTGTTTTTAAATTGGGATGGGCTTGCTTTGATTGGGGGAGATTTTAATCTAGTAAGATCCCCTGAGGATAAAAGCAATAGAAATGTAGATTTTAGATGGGTTGATAGATTCAATGCCTGGGTTGAGCTCTGGGCATTGATGGAGATTGGTCTCTCTGGTAGAGCTTTCACCTGGGGTAATAATCAGGAGGATCTAATTATGAGTAGGATTGATAGGATTTTTTGTTCCACTCAATTTGATGCTAGATTTCCTTTAGCTAGTGCTAAAGCTTTACCTAGAGTGGGTAGTGATCATACCCCCATCATCTGGGATTCAAGGAGGGGCAGGTGATCATAACCAAAAAATTTAGATTTGAAAAATGGTGGATTGGTAGGCCAGACTTTAAAGATATTGTCATTAAAGCCTGGTCTCACAGGGTGAGTAGCTACAATGGTCTGGATATTTGGCAGGGCAAGGTTAGATGTTTTAGGAGGCTAGCTAAAGGATGGAATCTAAATGTTGAGGCAGCCTTAAGGAGAGATAGGAAACTTCTTATGGATGAGTATGATGAATTAGATATAAAAGCTGAGACTAATGTGCTGTCTTCATTAGAAAGAGAGAGACTAGATAAGATCCTTCAAGACCTTAACTCTTTTTGGATCATGGAGGAAATTAAAGCTAGACAAAGATCTAGAGATAGGAATATTCTAGAGGGTGATAGGAATACATCATATTTTCTTGCTGTAGCTAACCAGCGTAGGAGGAAAAAACTGATCCATGTTTTAGAGGGTCCTACTGGCCCTGTTACTGAGATAGATGACATGCTTAAGGTGGCTACTGATTTTTATAAAGACCTTTTCAAGAAAGAAGATAGACCTGACATCAGTTTATGTCAGGACTTCTTTAGTGAGGGAGATAAAATTAGTGCAGAGGAGAATCTGTCCTTGTGTGCCCCTTTTATGGAGGAAGAGATTAAGGATGCTGTTTTTGGCTCTTATGGGGAAGGTGCCCCTGGCCCTGATGGTTTGTCTTTTCTTTTTTATCAGACCTATTGGGATATCATTAAGATGGATTTTCTTTGCATGTTTCAGGAGTGGTTTGAGAATAAGTTAGATCTGTTTAGGCTTAATTTTGCTATGATTACTTTAATTCCAAAAGAGAATGATGCTAGAGTTATGAAGAAGTTTAGACCCATTAGTTTATTGAATTGCTCCTTTAAGATTTTCACTAAGGTTCTCACCAATAGACTTGCTAAAGTGATTGGTAGGATCATATCTATGAATCAATCTGCATTCATTAGAGGTAGATTTATTCTAGAGAGTGTAGTTACTGCTCATGAAGTCATACATGAGGTGCATAGGAAAAAAGATAAAGGTTTAGTTTTCAAAATAGACTATGAGAAGGCTTATGATAGGGTCAATTTAGATTTCCTCTTTGAAATTCTTGAGCTTAGAGGCTTTAATCCTTTCTTTATTAGGCTGATTAAACAGATCTCCCAGGGAGGGTCCATTGGGGTTAGAGTTAATGATGTTGAGAGCAATTTTTTCCTGACTGGCAAAGGCCTTAGGCAGGGAGACCCCATTGCCCCTCTTTTGTTTAATATCATGATTGATGTTTTTGCTAGGATGCTCAGTAGGGGGACTCATTCAGGGGCCATCAGAGGACTGTGCTCTGATTTTGTCCCTGGTGGGGTAGTTTGTCTTCAGTATGCTGATGATACTCTGCTTTTCCTTGAAAATGATGAAAGAGTAGCTGTGAATATGAAATGGATACTTACTTGCTTTGAACAGATTTCTGGAATGAGAATTAATTATGCAAAAAGTGAACTCATTCCAATAAATTTGGAGAGGGAGGAATGCCAACCTTTCATTGATATTTTTCAATGTGTCTTGGGTAGTTTTCCAGTGAAATATTTGGGCATCCCTCTTCATTATGATAAACTTAGAAGGGAGGATCTTCAACCTTTGGTTGATAACATTCTCCATAGAATTACTGGTTGGAGAGGAAAACTACTTTCTTATGCTGCTAAGAAAGTCCTTATCCAGGCCTGTCTTTCTAGCATCCCCATTTATTTGCTTTCCTTTTTTAAGTTCCCTAAATGGGCTCTGAAAATTTTAGATTCTCATCTTGCCAATTTCTTTTGGAATGATGAGGAAGGTAATCACAAAATTCATTTAGCTAATTGGCCTTCGGTTTGCATGAAAAAGGAGTTTGGAGGTTTGGGCATTCCAAATCTCAAAGACCTCAATTTATGCTTACTTGGCTCCTGGGTTAAGAGGTATATTCAAGGGGAGGGCACCCTTTGGAGGAGAGTTATTGATGCCAAGTATCATACTAGATCTCCAAACATCCTGTGCTGTAGGGATGTCCACCCTTCTACATTCTGGAAAGGGGTGATTTGGGCATCTAGAGCTGTAGCTTTAGGATATAGGTGGAAAGTGGGTAATGGTAGACAGGTTAGATTCTGGGAAGATATCTGGTTTGGTAATTCTCCCCTAGCTACTCAATTCTGGGACCTTTATGTTATCTCAAATCAACAAACAAAAACCATTGCTGATTTATGGGATGGGGTTCAGCTTAGATGTGACTTTAGAAGGACCTTTTCTGATAATATGATGGTCCAATGGCTAGAACTTAGAAGTATTGCTGATTCTATTTGTTTGCTGGATTCGGATGACCAACTTGTTTGGCAATATGAAACCTCTGGAGTGTACTCTTCTAAATCCATGTATGCTGTGATTAACTCTAGAGGTGTTACTCCGGTTTTCTTGCCTGCAGTCTGGTCTCTAAGAATCCCTCCCAGGATTCAAATCTTCCTGTGGCTTCTTTCACAGAATAAATCATGACTAGAGACAACCTTAGGGCCAGGGGGATCCCTAAACCCCTTGAGTGCAATCTCTGCTCTGAGTTTGAATCTGTGAACCACCTTTTCTTTGATTGCATTGTCTCTAAACTTCTCTGGGATGATGTGTTTGAAGTTTTTGGGATTACAGTAGAAAACTTCTTTTCAGTTGCTTCCAAATGGATTGCTAATAAAAGACATTTACATTTCAATGTTGTGTCCTCGGCTGTTCTTTGGAGTATCTGGAACAATAGAAATAATTTAGTTTTTAATGCTTGCTCTTGGCTAAATATGAAACAGATTTGGCGCCTCGTCCTGCTGTACCTTCGAAACTGGAAAGTTCCATTCAAAGAGTTGGAGGGGGGGCCTTGGAGATGTTCATGAACAAGATGGCCAACAACCTAAAAATGCCCCTGAGGCTCCTGGCGAGTTGAAGTGCCCTGGCTTCGGGTGGGCTTCCACCTGGAAAGACAGTGCTACCTCGATCCACGCTGGGAGAGCAACGGTGGAACATTTGAAGGCACACCCTGAAGATGAAGATTCAGTGCATGTGATCTTTGGGGATTTGAGGTCTTCAATGTTCCTACCATGTGGCGGCTTGCTTGGGTTGTTGTCCTCTGTGCTTTTGCTTTAGGCTTGTGGCAGCTGCTCTAAAACGGTGAACTTAGTCTGCTTTAGTTTTCGTTTTTGTCGGTCTCCTAGTGTCGCTGTGTGGAGTTTGTATTTCCTGTTAGTGTTGAACTCGGGTGGTCTCGTTTTAATGAAAATGGGGCTGAGGGAGTGATTCCTTTTCATCTAAAAAAAAAAGTAAGTTGAAACGTCACTTTGATCATTTGTTACTACTCACATTATGTTCCATTCTAGGGTAATTTCCCTGCTTCTCACATCAACCATTGTGCGAGATAGTTGCACAAAATATTTGTAGTTTGCGCTGTCGACTGAATATAGCCCTTTTGGAGTGCATGGTTACATTTCACACCATAGGTGCAAGTTATGCGTCCAGATTATCCACATGTATGAGATGTGAAACTGGCGATCATCTGGAACTGCATTCTATGGTCTTCGGGTGCATCGTTGCAGTTTTAACAGAGCTGAGCTACCTGCATCCGAAGGACAGTAGTACTTGTTTACCACAGGGGCTGTCCGCTCAGGCTGCAAGCGGGGAGCGGGCTGTCCGTGGCGCCGCAAAATTGTTCCCAAATGATGACGGAAGCGGGCGCCCACGGTACAGTCACGAAATTAAGCTGAATTTACGGGCTGGCCCGCATTTAGCCCGTCCCTCATCCGCTGTCTCCTCGAGCAGACCCTAGGAACGATACGCTAGCACGTCTCCAGTTGTTCATCCCCATCTCCTTCCATTCCCACCGCTTCTCCTTCGATTCCGGTGGCTGGCGAGGTCTACAACTTGGTGGCAAACTTCACAGAAGTCCAAGAAAAGGAAGCACAAGGCAAACGTCTATTCCATTCTGGTCGGATTCATGCATTATAGAGCAAATTGGCCCCCAAAATTGTGCACCAGGATGGTGTTGGTGTGTAGGACGGCGCGTGTGTTCAATTTGTGTAAGATAATAGGGATCGGCAACGTTGTATAGCAAATGGCAACCTGGTTGTCTCTGAATGTGAATTCAATCAGTTGTAAGTATTAGTTTCAGAGAACTGAATCACGTGATCGACCAGCCGTTAGCAGTTTGTGCGCTAACGATTGAGGTAAAAAGAGGAGGCTATTTTGTTTGTAGTCAGCTACTTGGAGATTAGCGGTGTAGCTCGACGTAGCAAAGCATGCAGCAGCAGCAGCATCGCTCAGGCTGCCTTTTATTCTTTGATCTACCTAAAACACAACCCCCTGAATGCTAGCAATGAGATGATCGAAGCTGTCAGTTCAGAAAAGTTCAGCCTTTACACTACAGAAATGTGGAACACAATCTGATGGATTTTTTTTTATTTTCCATACTGCGAATCTCATCATGGACTTGAGCTAAAGTCAAGTCATCAGTTCCTGTATTTTCTTTCAAAAAAAAAATTATAGATTTTTTTTCTTCTGTCACATATAGAAATGTTCACGTTTAATCAAATAAATTGCTCATGCGCGTACACCATATATATATGCACACAACTTTTATAAGTCGTTCCACAGGAAAAAATATGTTGTGTAACAAAATTTTCATGTTTCACCTTATATGGAAAGATGTGCATGCGTGTCAATTAAAATGTTGTTAACAAAATTCTCAATCAACTTACAAATTGCATTAGATAAAAGAAAATTTCTTATGAAGAAATAATGCAAATTACCGTGAAGTGCCTTAATCTATTCCTGAAAATAATGTTGAGTACATTATTATGTGTAAACAATGCTGATAAAACATTTGCATTGCCTTAGAACAACAATCTAGCTTTATTATCTTAGAACAACAATCTAGCTCTATTTTTTTAATAATATCTAACTTTTTAGTTCAATGAAGGAAGTTTAAAATTCAAGTGAAAAATATATTATTTTTAGATGAATGGAAAATTCCTAAAACTTAGGTCCATCAAAGGTTTACATTAGGTCAGCTAAAAAAGGTTTAAAAAGGGTTTAGCAGTATTTTCCATGTTTCTTTTTTAACTTGCAAAACATAGCTAGGCTTCTCTCTAAAAAAAACCATAGCTGGGCTAAGCCCAGCCCAAGTCCATTCATGCTATTTCCTGAAAGGTCACCACATCAAAAAGAAGAAAAAGAACTCCCAGGGATTGAATCCCCACCGGCGACCATGGCGGAGGCATCAAGAGCGCATCTCCGCCGCGACCTCCCGGAAGAGATCGTCGTATGGGAGATTCTCGTTCGCCTGCCCCCCAAATCCCTCTTCCTCTGCCGCGCCGTCTGCCGCTCATGGCGCAGCGCCACCTCCGCCCGCCCCTTCCTGCTCGCTCAGCACGGCCGCCAGCCCAACCTCCCCATCATCTCCGGCTCCAAGTACGGGGACACCCACTACAAAGACTTCCTCTCCTTTGATCACCGGGCCGCCGACGCACGTCTCCATGTCGTTGCCCGGCTTGACGGCTCATTCAATCTGGAGGCCTCCTGCGGCGGCCTTCTCGTCCTCTCCAAGCGTGGAACGACTGGCACCTGTTTCTGTGTCTGCAATCCGGTCTCTCGTGATCATGCTCCCCTTGGGGCGCCGTGGGACTTGAGTATATTCCGTTTACTGGGAATGTATCTGCACCGCCCCACCGGCGAGCACCGGCTGTTACTGCACCGGAACAGACGCACAGAGTCCATTGTTGGACCTCTGCTCCCGAAAGGTACAACTGGATGCTATGTCTTCGCGTTGGGTTCTGACCAGCCACCGAGGTACATTGGTGATCCGGATGAAGCGGCAGGGTTGTACTCGGACATACCTGCCCTGGTCCGTGATAGCTTGCATTGGTACCCATTGCGACAGCGGGGCAAAAGCAGACTGGTACTGGTATTCGACACCACAGGCGAATCGTTCCGACATATGTGTGCTCCACCAGTTGGCCCTATCAGGTCAAATATCTTTGAGGTGGATGACAAGCTTGTCGTTGGTTGCTGTAACGATGCCATGGAAGCTGTTGATATATGGGTGTTGCAGAACTATGAAGGCGAGGTTTGGGTCCTCGGGTACAGCGTCAAATTGCCGGTCGAACAAATCAGGGAGCATTTTGGGTGCTGGAATGAAGACTCAGATGCCACCGTTGTGTCCGTGGATGGTGATGTCTTCTTGCTGGTCAATCATCGCGGGTGGGTGTTTTACGTCAGCACTGATGGGGAACTGGTTGGCAACTTCCATCGTGATGGCCACCAAATATATGCTTGTGACCTTCGGCTCAAGCAAACTCTTGTTCCGCATAATCTCTTTACAGCACCTGAAGGTTATGCTGTGACTGCTTCGCCTTTTCTCTGACGACTGTTGAGCGAGGCGGTTCTTCTCAATGCCTAGTTTGATATCCTCATGAGCTACAATATATATGAATTGGATCAAGTATGAGCCTTCTAGATCCTTCTTTTCTGCATCGATGTGTATAAACTATGATCAGATGCTCTGACTCCTATGCGGTTGCATGAAATCTATGAATTTTTTTTTCTGCTAAAATTACCAAGTCATTTTTTCTGTGCTTTTGGGATAATTACTGACTGATATGTGTCATCTCTCTATTTTCTTCGCCTGAGGAATTGAATTTGCTTTATTTTATTTATCTATTGATTCTCAGTACTACTGGACTGTTAGCAATTGATACGCCTCATGCCCCTGTTCGTTGAGCTGAGGAATTGTGTTTGCTTTATTATATTTATCTAGTGCTATTTCTTAGTACTGAATTGTTAGCAATCTATATGCTCATGTCCCTATTCCTTGAGCTGAAGAATTGGTTTGACATTCTTATCTAGTGGTCTTCTTGAGATTCAATATTTTGCTTGTCTCTTTACCCTTTGTTGTAGATGATGATAAAAAGAGGGAGGATTTCCTCTGTTGACTTGCAAGCTGCATATGATTATTAAGAGATGGTTGGATCACTACTTGTTAATTTAAATGGTTTTATCACAAGTCAATTTATCATGAAAGGGTCTGTTATAATTGATTTTTCTTGATGATTCCACTGCATCTGGTTAGGTAGGTCTGATGTACACTAATGAGATCATCATTATAGCGAGAATTGAGCATGGTTATGTTTGTCTCATTCTAAGTAGTTGTATTCTTGTAGAAAAGGCTAGTACTTCAACCTGAAAATTCTAGGAGTACTATTTTGTGCTTCAATCCTGGCAAACTTTTGTTGTTGCATTGTTTGGGATGATCTCTTGTAATTTCACTATACCTGCTAACCATGTTAAGGTTTAATGCTTCATGGGATATAATAAGCACATAGAAGGGTTTTCATAAACCGGCTACATCCCCACATTGGGTTCATCTCTGAAGCAGGGACAAGCAGCAGGCCAACTGTGTGCCATTACAGTTCTGAAGAATAATGCACTCTGATCATTTGTTACTGCATAATGTATTATGTGACATTGCAGTGCACGTAAAGTGCTCACATTTAGGCTTGCGGAGACTATTAAGCTCCACACTGGAGTAGCTCCATACTGCATAGTACTGTATTATCCATTGCAGTGCAACCAACCTGAACATCAATAAATACTACCTTTTTGTGCGTGCCGTTGTTTTTCTGTTGCATCATTGGAATGATCTCTTATTGTTTCACTTTACGTGCTAGCCATGTTAAGGATCAGTGCTTCATGTGATGTTCTAGCTTAACTTAAGTCCAAGAAACAAAACTGTATGTCTTGAGCAGGACAGCACTATACCAGTTGTGCGACAGTTCAGTTGTGGAACTAGCACTCTGACCATTTGTTACTTTCTTACTAGCATCTCAAGCACTAACTTTCTGTGACTAATAACTTAAGCACTCAGATCAAGATGCAAAACTTATACTTATGATCACAAAAACTGTTCGCCAAGGTCTGGCTCGATCCTGAATTGTGTTGACCATGTCTGAAGCAGGACAGCACCAGGCCAATTGTGTGACAGTACAAATGTATAAGGAAGTTGAAATTCACTTGATTATTTGCCTCGAAATGTAAAATTAGGTTGTGAAAGTAAGTTCAGCATCCATATTAATTGATCCAGTAAGTTTGTCTGCGATATGAAACTGACGACTGAGATGTCTTTTCACCTGAAACCATTTGGTATGGTGTGTATGCTCAAACATGTCCTTGTAAGGCACGAGTAAGCAGATAACTGGGAGTAGTAGTTGGAACATAAACCAGTGATGTGAGTATCACGTGATCCATGGAACGGCAGTTGCGCGAACAGCTACTACGTTTATGATTTTTTCACCTCAAAGAACTGCTACACCAAGTCTTGGTTTGTTATCTGAAGCTTGTAGTTAGCATCCAGGAGAAGTTACTGTTGACGGAAGTAAATTGAAGTGTCCTGTCGTTTATCTTTTTTTCTCTGATTCTTGGCAATGATGAGATGTGGCAGATTGCCCTCTCTGTTGACTTGCAAGGCGCACCTGATATCTGTAAGAGCTTAGGGCACTACTCCTTGAATTAAATTGTACCATAGTCAAATTTTATTCATGAATACACCGCATCATGTTACTTATGGGCACTAGGCTCACCATTATAGCGAGAGTCCAGACTAGCAGGGCATGGTTATAGTTGTCTCCTTTCAAGCAGGTGTTGTTTTTTCCTAGGAAGAAAACTGATACATACTACTCATCACTAGTCACTGCATGGTATTATGTACATTTGCAAGATAACTGATCAGTCCTTACGTCATGTGTTTTATGTGCCATTGCAGATCAATTGCTCAGCTACTAAAATTCAGGCTACTCGGCAGCCTTTTTTTTAGAGCAACCGGCGGGAGCTTTGCCTTTTCTATTAAAAGGGGGACTCGGCAGCCTATTTTCTACTGCATGGCCCTGTTGGAGTGCATGGCTACATTTTACAATATATATAGGTCTGGAACTGCCTTCTGTGTCTTTGGGTGCATCCTTGCAGTTCTAACAGAGCTGAGCTAGCTGCATCAGAAGGACAAGACTTATTTACCACGGAAGCTACACCGAGAACAACCAAAGGTTTGTCATAGTTCTATCATGTTCCTTGTATAAATGACCGTGAAATGTGAACCCATGCTGAAAACATTTCCTTATACTATCCGTTAATATGTATATACACGACCAGTGACCAGTTTCCTTTTTTTTTTTTGTGAACAGTGACCAGTTTCCATGCGAGTAAAATATTGCTCCAGCTGCTATTTAGTTTAGGTGTATTTTTTTGACGGAAGTCATTCTATTGCCCAACAAACACATCATAATCGCTAACAAATTGCGCACATAAACAGGTGCATCGCGCAATAGTTTCAGTTTCACACGTATATGAAAATAGTTCAGAAAGTCAGCTTTAGTTAATAGAGTATATAGGAGTAGTATAATTTTGATGATCATTTTCCAAAAAAAAAGATATTCTCCACAGTATTTGAAAATCTTCATAGCTGTGAACATGTTTGCCAAAAAAATATGTTTCCCCTTGGTAAATTTCAAAGTTATACCAGAACTGAAGAAAGAGCACTGTATTGATTGGCCGATCCACGTATGATTCTCCTTCTAAACCCATATAACTGAAGAAGGCGTTCAGAAATAACCTCAAGACCAAAAAAGTGACTTGGAGACCGTCGATGATCATGGCTGGGGAATCGATGACAAACTCAGTCGAGCACATGGAGATCGTTGTACTCGGGGCTGCACATGGCGTCGACCATGATGACCGACGGCGAGAGCACGCCGTCCGCCTCCAGGAACAGCCGCACCTGCAGGTTATTCGAGTACGCGCTGGCCAGCGCGCCACGCCGGCGGCGCTGCCACCACCGGGACCGAAGCCTTGGACATGTCCCATCCCACCTGCAACGTTACGTCCCCCCCCCCCCCCCCCCCCCCTCCGCGCGCCAAGTTTAGCATCTTGTTAGAAAAATCGTAAATAAATGTGAAACGTAATTGTTCATTGTGTGCCAAAAAAGATGGTGTGCATCAAATAACAAATTGAAGACACTTTGAAAATTGTTGTTACGATTGAAAAAAAATGTAGGGGGCCAACCCTGAGCTAAGCCCAAGCCCAAAGCCTTTAAGAAATACAGGCTTTATGCTTAACAAAAGAAAACGCTAGGTGATCTATTTAACTAGTTTTTTTTTTATTTCTCAAAAAAAACTAGATTTCGTTTTTGTTTTGATATAACCTGATCTAAGCCCAGCCAGAACCCATTCACCCAGAATCACCGCAACTCCTCCTCTCGTTCTTCATGGGATGAAATCCCCACCGCCAAGCATGGCGGCAGGAGCGTCGCCTCGCTGCCTCCTCCGCCCGCGACTTTCTACAGGCCCATTGCCGCTACCAGCCCTCCCTCCAAATTGTCTGAGGTTAACCCGTCTCCGCCTCCAAGTACAACGACACCAAGACTTTCTCGTCTTTGATCATCGGACTGCTGAGAGCATGTACAATGGTCTTATCTTAGCAATGCCACCTAGCATGCTTGCTGAGTTGGATGAGAGAGGAACAATAAAAAGATATCTATCTTATCTTAGCCAAGAGATCATCTCTTAGCACAATATGTATCACCACATATTTAGAAATATCTGTCACTGGAGATAAAACTAAAAAAATAATTTATTGTACATAATGTTTTGTCAACATATCAAGATTACTTGTCCTATATAAGATAAGATTGTCTTATCTATCAACCATTGTACATGTCTTGATGCCCAGCTACAATCCTTAGCCCGGATCAATCTAGGTGGATCACCATCCCAACTAATAATAGACTTTGAATCATAAGAGTATATTTTTTTTTTGCACTATAGTCGCGTATAACGTTAGCATAGAAAAACAGGGCTAACGGATCAAATATAATCCTGGTTTTCCTTCCTAATAAGACCGGCTATTCCGTCTAGAGCACAGAAAATATTTTTTTAGTAAACACTATAGTCGTATAACCTACTCTCTCCGTTTCAAAATATAACACTACAGGAATGAGAAGTTACGCCGACTGCCAAACGTCGGGGCCGTCGGCATAGCCATCGTCTAGGCCAGCCCCGCTAAGCAGCCGTCCGCGTAGAATTTTCCTCGGCATATCCTATGCTACGCCGACGGCTGCCCTCGGCGTAGCTATTTTTTTATTTTATCTCATTAAACTTTAAAAAAATATAACTAAATCATTCTAATTCGGAAAAATACAAATAATATATCATAATTTGCAGAAAAATAAGACCTATCTATCTGCACTCAAATATTACACATTTGTAAATAAAAACTAAGTAAAACATAAAATATTATATATAGTTTAAAACGGGCATAAAAAATTCAAAAATGATCGAAACAATGCGAAACCTTCGCGTGGTGTTATATTTTGTGACATAGTTAAAAGGAAAAATATCAAACTTGGTATATTGATTATGTCTCAAAGAAACCTTCAGAAAATGACCTATCTCATTCGAGGTTTCTTGGCTTTCGGGTCAAATGACCAATGTTATGGCTAGAATCAAGGCATAGTTTGTGATAACGTGCACATATTGTGCATACATGTGCATCATAGCATGGCGAACAATGTTGCAGGAGGAAGCTTTCCTTTTTGTCGCACCAAAAAGCCATTTTCTATTTTCCGAGCATAAAAAACGGACGGTTTTGTGAAGCAACCACCAAATGGCTAATTCAAAATACTATGAACAAATTTTACAAAAATACTAGACCACCTTATATGGACAATGTCCCAATAGGGGGATCCGAAATCTTTCCGTCCACCTTTGGTGAAAAAGACAAATTCCTGCCGAATCGGTAGGAAGTGGGTCAAATATGAACTACAGGTACATGATCCGATGCTTATGTTTTTTTACAAAATTCATTTTTAGGTTCACAATATGCTATTTTATCAAAGATCCAATGCAAGTTTAGCGAGCTCGGCCCCGAGCTAAGAATCTTCATGTCCGTCGTTTGACAAAGTTTAACGATAGTTTAAAACGGGCATAAAAAATTAAAAAACGATCGAAACAATGCGAAACCTTCGCTTGGTGTCATATTATGTGACATAGTTATAAGTAAAAATATCAAACATGATATATTGATTATGTCTTAAAAAACCTTCACAAAAAGACCTGTCATTCGAGGTTTCTTGGCTTTCGGGTCAAATGACCAATGTTATGGCTAGAATCAAGGCATAGTTTATGATAACGTGTTCATATTGTGCATACATGTGCATCATAGGATGACGAACAATGTTGCAGGAGGAAGCTTTCCTTTTTGTCGCACCAAAAAGCAATTTTCTATTTTCCGAGCATAAAAAACGGATGGTTTTGTGAAGCAGCCACCAAATGGCTAATTCAAAATACTATGACCAAATTTTACAAAAATATTAGACCACCTTATATAGACAATGTCCCAACAGGGGGATCCGAAACCTTTCCGTCCACCTTTGGTGAAAAAGACAAATTCCTGCCGAATCGGTAGGAACTGGGTCAAATATGAACTACAGGTACATGATCCGATGCTCATGTTTTTTTACAAAAATCATTTTTAGGTTCACAATATGTTATTTTATCAAAGATCCAATGCAAGTTTAGCGAGGCTCGTCCCCGAGCTAAGAATCTTCATGTCCGCCGTTTGACAAAGTTTGACGATAGTTTAAAACGGGCATAAAAAATTAAAAAACGATCGAAACAATGCGAAACCTTCGCGTGATGTCATATTATGTGACATAGTTATAAGTAAAAATATCAAACATGATATATTAATTATGTCTCAAAAAACCCTTCACAAATGACCTATCTCATTCGAGGTTTCTTGGCTTTCGGGTCAAATGACCAATGTTATGGCTAGAATCAAGGCATAGTTTGTGATAATGTGCCCATATTGTGCATACACATGAATCATGGGATGATGAACAATGTTGCAGGAGGAAGTTTTCCTTTTCGTCGTACCAAAAAGCCATTCCCCATTTTCCGAGCACAAAAAATGGAAGGTTTTGTGAAGCAACCACCAAATGGCTTATTCAAAATGATACCACCACATTTTAAAAAATACTATACCACCTTATATGGACAATGTCCCAATAGGGGCATCCGAAACCTTTTCGTCCATCTCTGGTGAAAAAGACAAATTCCTGCTGAATCGGTAGTAAGTGGGTTAGATATGAACTACAGGTACATGATCTGATGCTCATGTTTTTTTACAAAAATCATTTTTAGGTTCACAATATGCTATTTTATCAAAGATCCAATGCAAGTTTAGCGAGGCTCGGCCCCGAGCTAAGAATCTTCGTGCCCGCCATTCGACAAAGTTTGACGATAGTTTAAAACGGGCATAAAAAAATCAAAAACAATCGAAATAATGTGAAACCTTCGCGTGGTGTTATATTATGTGACATAGTTATAAGAAAAAATATCAAACTTGATATATTGATTATGTGTCAAAAAACCCTTCAAAAAATGACCTATCTCATTCGAGGTTTCTTGGCTTTCAGGTCAAATGACCAATGTTATGGCTAGAATCATGGTATAGTTTGTGATAATGTGCCCATATTGTTCATACACATGTATCATGGGGTGGCGAACAATGTTGCAGGAGGAAGTTTTCCTTTTGGTCGCACCAAAAAGCCATTTGTCATTTTCTGAGCACAAAAAACTGACGGTTTTGTGAAGCAATCACCAAATGGCTAATTCAAAATGCTATCACCATATTTTACAAAAATACTATATCACCTTATATGGACAATGTCCCAACAGGGGGATCCGAAACATTTCCGTCCACCTCTGGTGAAAAAGACAAATTCCTGCCGAAACGGTAGGAAGTGGGTCAGATATGAACTACAGGTACATGATCCGATGCTCATGTTTTTTTATAAAAATCATTTTTAGGTTCACAATATGCTATTTTATCAAAGATCCAATGCAAGTTTTCCTTTTCATCGCACCAAAAAGCCATTTTTCATTATCCGAGCGCAAAAAGAGAATTTTCTAAAATAACCACCAAATAGCTAATTCAAAAACGGAGGGTTTGTGATTAGTTGATATGGATATCATATTTGGATTCCTCTTATTTTTCTGATCAATTTAGACATATTATTTGTTAAATCCCGATTTACAGATTTAAAGATATTAATAATTCCATATTAAATAAAAAATACAAAAAGTAAAATTATTATATTTTTATTTGAATTCAATAATATTTTTACTTATTCATTAATGTTTACTTAAATAATTGTTTGTAATTTCAAAAAATACAAATATGTGACATGATGATATAAGAGTTAATAGGATTGATATCATAGTATTGACAACAATGTATGAATTACTTTGCGGAAACAGATTATGAAGGAACGAGAAAGTTAAGCATGCTGAAGCTGGAGTAGTATTAGGATGGGTGATCGGTGGGAAGTTTGACTAAGACTGCAATATAATTAAATATTAAAATATAATTAGTGTTAAAAATGTTAAAACTGAGAGATTAATGAGTCAAACAATTCAAAGATTAAGAAATTAAGAAAAAAATAATAAAAAATATTTTTTTAAAAAATAATGCTTTTACAACATGTCGACAGGCTATGCCGACGGTATTTTGATACGCCGACGGCCTCTATATGCTCTGCCGAGGGAGGCCTTTGCCGAGGAGGCTACGCCGAGGACAGTCGTCGGCATATCATACGCCGACGGCTTTTTGCCCTCGGCGTAGCGCGCGCGTCGTGTAAGATGTTTTAGATTGATGAAGAAAATGTAGCTAGATTTATTTAGTGTGTAGATTCACTCTAAACCTAAGTGAACCTATATACTAAAACAAGTCTACGTACATTTTTGTTACAAAACTAAAACATCTTATATTTCAAAACAAAGGGAATAGCATAGAAAACAGGATGAATGGATCAAATAGAATCCCGGTTTTCCTAGGGATGCAGAGGTGGAACAATTGGGACAAGTGGGATACCAATTTTAGACTACTAGACTAACTCTAATTTAGATGGGATAAGTGGGATAAACGAGATATGTCAAATCTAACTTATCCCACTTGCCCCACTTAGTTTTGAGTTAGTCTAGTAGTCCAAAAATAGTATCTCATTTGTTCCAATTGTCCCACTTCTAGGTTTTCCTCCCTAATAAGACCGGGTTTTCCATCTAGAGCACAGAAATTGTTTTTCAGCGGAGAATAAACACTTGTATATATTGACGAACAAGCACGTTCTGTAAAAATTCGTTTCCTTGATTTCAGGGCCAAAGGATGGAGTGGGTCTGGCCCTAGCAGGTCGCCTACTTTGGATTACGGAACGGACGGATGGGCCACGAGCCCACGACCCCTTTGTCCTTGCCTTCTTGAAGTAAGGCGCCTTCGTCTCCTGGAAGACCTCAAGTATGGCGGCGGCGTCCTTCTCTTCTCTCAACCCTCCGGAACCCCGATCTCGATCGTGAGCACCATCATCCAGCGATCGGTCATGGCGGACTGGGTCGTCCCTCGCTCCAGACCTCATCCGCCACGTAGGCGACCTCCTCCTAGCCACCAGCAATGTCGACGGCTACATGGACATGCGGGCCGTTTGCCGCGGCTGGCGCTCCGCCGTGGCCTACCCACGCCTACACGGCGCCGCCGATCTCCGCTTCTGCCCACGGCAGTGGGTGATGCTCGAGGCAGACGGCCATGACGACGAAGGCCGCCTCTTTGTCAACGTCTCAACCGGGCGCTTCTTCCGCCGCCATCTCCCGCTGCTCCGTGACCGTGGCCACGTTCTTGTCGGTGCCTCCGATGGCCTCCTCGTCCTCGCCGAATGCCGGCAGTCTCGCACCTGTATTGTCCTCAACCCCTTGACAGGCCACATCCTCCGCTTCGCCGCGTCAGTAGGGACACTACATGACACGATCGCGGTCGGCTCAGGGGGGGCAGATTGTACTGCTCGCAACCACCGGCAAAAGACCTGAGAGCTGGTATGCTGATCCTTCCAGCAAACAGTTCTACAGCGGCCCTGCTCCTCACTCCGCCCACCACATCGCTTCCACGGTGGCGTACGCCGGCCAAATCTACATGGCCTACACCGACGGATCCGTATCCAGGAGGGTCGGGCCATCGGCGCAGCACGGCCATGACGAGCTGGTAATAGCCGCCACCAAGCCAGCCGACCACACGGAGATAATAGAGGCCGTCTTCCTCGTGGAGTCCGCAGGGGAGCTGCTGCTCGTCCTACGCAAGTGCTATGTCTTCCGTGTCTTCAAGGTTGACGTGGTGCGGAAAGCGCTGGAGGCCGTGACGAGCATCGGCGGCCGCGCGCTCTTCCTTGGCCGCAGGTGCTTGTCTGTGGCCGCAGACAAGTTCCCGACCATCGAAGGAGACAGTCTGTACTACGCCACGCCCTTTGTGTGTGTGCCCAGGCATCACGATGAGTGACCAAAGAATAATGAGGATTAAAATCGGGGGTGGATGGGAGTGGTCGGTCTCGAGCGACATGGACCACCCTTGGAGCATTGCCAGGGTATTCTTCGCCTACTGCTTCAATCTTCCAGGCTCAATGGATGCACTACTACTACAATTGTAAGTAGTAGGAATTTCTTCCACGCAACTTTTAGTTTTTATTTGGTCAGTACCATACTTGGGCGAGTCTTATAAGCAAGTAGTAGTGAGATGGAGAAGGGAGCGGCCCTTTGGAGCACGAGCTACACTGAGCTTGTGTTTCTAACCATTAAATTTTTTTGAATTCAGAAGTCTCAACAAATTTGGGATAAATTTGGCAACAAAATGTATTCTATATTTGGTTCTGTAAAGTACAATTTATTTTTCCTGAGCCCAAAATAATACAATGTATTATATCGGGAAATTTTACAAACTCCTAGAATATAATATTAACTGCGGCGTCGACGTAAATTTCTTGGAACGGAAAGAAAAGAGAGAAAAGAGAAGCAACTGCCTATACCAGCATATCAACGAAACAAAGATGACCGGCAACCACTGCGCTCTCCGGAATAGTCACATCACACTCCTTGCATTCTGAAGCGCCGCATACCAAGCAACACCTTTAAGAAGGACTGCAAATGCTGCTTCCCGAACTGGTCCTAGGATTCCCCCGGTACCAAGCAACACCTTCAACACCTCGCTGTTTTCCTCTCCATTGCCCTGATCGCCGCCATGCCATAGCCTTCGGTGGCTATCAGGGCCGAGCCAGTGAGCCACTTGCTTCCCCTACCTCGAGTGTACAACCAAAGGGATTGTGGTCGCTACCATCCTTCTTGCCGTTTATACCATCAATATTCTACACACCAACGCCATCTCCCACTGCTACGCTGAGTAGTTGCGATTTCTTCCATGCAACTTTTAGTTTTTATTGGGAGTATCTATTTGTCAGTCGACTGATTTGTAATTGGGCAACAGTCACATTTTGTAGCCTATGAACTAGCGACACGTGTTCTGAATGTGGTCCCCAAAAGTCTCCGGTGGAAATAGAAAATCACGTTCCAGCTGTTTTCTCTCTGTCCAGTTTTTTTCTTTTTCTCTGGTTTTTTCCTGTCGACCATCTTCTTGCTCCTCAAGTAAAAGCATCTTTTCTTTCCCTGCCTGGCGATCATCTTGTACCTCACGTAAAAGCACAGTAGAAAAAAAGATTGGGGCATCACTCTCCCTCTCTCACATCTTAGTACCAGAGGAAAAGAATGGAAGAAAAAGATGAACAAGATCAAGGACCTCATCACTCGATGGATCAAGATCAACAAGGAAAATCTGCAGTTTTGGTTAATTTCAATCTTAGTCAGGTAACATCCCCTCTCCCCTCAACTATCTCAACCCTCCTTCCCCTCTCCCCCTCAATCTACTATCAGATCCTGCAAAAATAACAAGAAGTCATGAACTCTCTCCCTATTAGCTTGCCTCCAGCTAATTGACAGGAAATTACAGGAAAAAATCACTTGAAAAAACAAAGACATAGAGCAGGTAAAAAAAGTTCAGATTCTTTGTAAAATCTTAAAGTTGTTTGTAAAAAATGATAGAAACAAACTCCAGGAAAGTTGATTAGTAAACATATACTCTAGGATACATGGTTTTTCAGACAAAAAGAACATAAAGCTGATGCTGGAACATGACTTATTTTTTTTTTTTACATGTAAGATGAAGCAATTGCTAATATGTTCTCTTTTCCAGGATCGAGGATACACCCAGTTACTACATGATATGATTAACATGGGCAGTCAGGAAGATGTTCTTGATCAAGTAAGATTCAGTCAAAAAACTTCAAACTTAGCCTCTCTAGCTTATTCTTAACAGTGTGTCTCAACAAAAAAAACAGGAAAACATCTCTTATCTGGAATTGCTCACAGGAAACAAATCATATAAGGTAAAAAAAGTTGCTATGTCTCTGTTAAGCTACATATTATGTTATGTGGTTCATGCAAACATATTGTTACTTGCAGGCTGTAGAGCAAAAAACATCTGCTGATGCAAACATAACAACAAAAGGATTGCTCGGTGGGGATGTAGAGGTAAAAATATAACTAAGAGTAAAAACATTGATACACAAGAAAAGATTTTGACAAACTAACCTTCTTCCCTCATTCTTAGGCCTTTGTTTCTACGGAAAATGAACATAGCAACAATACGGTTGATGACGTAAGCCCATGGGATATTGGCTTATTCAATAATATTCAACTTGATCAGGTGACTGTTCATTTTAAAATTACAAAAAAGGCATATCAAAAATAAATTAAGTAAAAAAGCTTCACTAACACAACCTTGTCATTGTTCTTGTTCTTGCTCCAGATATCAAATATTGATCATGAAAATCCTCAAAGTGATATTGCTGCTGGATATGGAAATAAAAGTACAAATGATGGTCCTGAAATTAATACATCTGGGTCAAAAACAATTGGTGCTGGTCAAACAGAAGATGGTGATGAGCAGGAATTTCTTATAGAGGAAGACATTGAAACTTTTTTCCAAAATGAGCAGAAAGCAGCTGAAGAAGGAAACATATACAACATTGAAAGTCAGTTAAAGCCATACTTGAATCAACAATTCAAAAATAAAGAGGAGGCACAAGATTTCTTCAATTTCTACTCTAGTGTTTCTGGTTTTTCCTCAGTCATTGTTGCATCATACAGAACTATCAGTAAGAAAAGAAATAATGAGATTACAAGATTTCACATGAAGTGCCATCGACATGGTAAGACTGAAGAGGTTGAGAGGGAGAAACTTGTACCACAGCGTCAAACCACGGTAATAATGCGAACAGAATGCAAGGTGGAAATGATAGCATCTGAAAAAGAAGGACCAGGAGGCTTCTGGGAAATAACTCGGTTAAACTTGGATCACAATCACGAGTTAGCTCCTAACAGCAGATTTTTTCGCTCACACAAGTATATGTCAGATGCAGAAAAAGATTTGATACGCACCTTGAAGAAGACCAATAACCCAACAAGGAAGATTGTCCAGATCTTGGCATACATAAGAGGTGGTATTGCATTACTGCCATACAACAAAAAAGCAGTCAGCAACTATGGCACACAAATAAATAGAGAGATTGAAAATACTGACATGATGGAAGTTGTTAAAATATTTAACGAGAAGCAAGTTGAAACGCCTAGTTTCTACTACTCATTGAACTTGATGGTGAGAATAAGGTCAGAAGCATCTTTTCGACAGATCAAAGGTCGAGACTAAGTTATGAGGAGTGTGGGGATTGTTTAAGTTTTGATACCACCTTCTTAACAAACAAATACAATTTGCCTTTTGCTCCATTTGTTGGAGTGGGCCCTCATGGGAAAACAGCTCTGTTTGGTTGTGCATTGATCATAAACGAAACGGCCACTACATTTGAGTGGGCCTTTAGGCAGTTTAAGACAGCAATGAATGGTATTGCACCCAAGACAGTAATTACAGACCAAGCAAAAGCTATGGAAAGAGCAATTGACAAAATATTTTCTGATGTAGTGCACAGAGTTTGCTTGTTCCATGTCAAAAAGAAAGCCGATGAAAAAATAGGAACATGCTTTCAAGCAAATGAAGGATTGTATGAAGAGTTTCAGGACATAATTGACAACAGCTTGACAGTTGAGTAATTTGAAACTTTGTGGCAGCAAATGATAGAGAAATTTCAAGTGCGCCATATTACACACTTTGACACTATGTGGAAATCAAGGAGCAAATGGGCACCTGTCTATTTCAAAGACAAATTCTTCCCCTTCATACAAACTACGACACGTAGTGAAGGCATGAATGCCCTTTTCAAGCTAGGTGTTGGTGCAAAATTCAGTATCACAAGCTTCCTGCTCAAAGCATCCTAGATGTTATTTTGGATAGGGAGGATGAATGTGATCACAAGGTCAGGACTAAGAAAGTGTCAAATGACAAATATTGGTCAACATTATATATTGAAAGGCAAGCACACCGTCTATACAACATCAGCAAATTTAGGAAATTTCAGTGGAAGTTGGCTGATACATTCAGACTACAACTGGCTGAATATGAAAAGGACAAGATTTATTTGGTTTCACAAGTTGAAAACAATTATTTAAAAGAACATAGGACAAGAATTTACCTGGTGCAGGTGGATGGTGTGCAACAGGAGTATACTTGTGTTTGCTACGGATTTCAGAAAGACGGAATTCTGTGTTCCCATATTCTGAAAGTTATGATCCATCTCAATGTTCCAGAACTACCTGAAAAATATATCATAGACAGGTGGCGAAAGAAAGAGAGGAAACTAATGGCTACTCTAAATGAAAAGCCACAGCTTCAGGAAGAAACCCCGGGATTGAGATTTAACATGCTGTCTAAAAGACTTGTTCGAGTAGCCTCAACTGCTTCAAAAAAGGAAATAAAAGCACCTACTTACTATAAGAAATGATTAGGATAGAGAGGGTTATGGCTGAGATGGATGATGAGACAAATGAAACGGCTCCATTGGCAAGTACATCTACACGCACTGTCACACACGTGCCGTCTGCAGGAGAAAGTTCTTCCAGTATTCAATTAAAAGATCCAGACATTGCAAACACATTAGGAAGGCCTAGGATGTTGACTATTAGAGAGGCTATCAAACAAAATAAATTCTATAGTTGCAGTCACTACGGGTCCACAGCTCATACCAAAAAGAACTGCCCTAACCTGGATAAGGTGTATGACCTACCTAGAAGAAAAAGAGGAAGGTCGCAAAACTCAAGGAAACAAAAGAAAGGTAAGACCACCAAATTTTATAAATTAAACTCACTACTATATTGTAAATTCCATATGAGTCTAAAAGTTTTCCATTTTCAAAAATTGCAGCTGATGCTATAAAGGCAAAGAAGAAATGAGGATGGTGCCTTGAAGGGGATACTAAAGAATAGGGATTTCTTCAAAGGAAAATTTTTACCAGTGAAATGAAAAGTCAGGAAATACATTCAAATATTTTAGATTAGAGTGAAGAGGAAACAACCAAAAGAATCCCTTGATTCTGCTGCTTGGATGTATTACTGTCAAAAAAGGACAAAAGAATTAAAGTTTTGATCGTTATATTAATCAAATGTTTCGTAAATACAGACAAAACTTCTACTGGTTATCATGTATGCCTCTTACCCCTCTTTTGTCAAAAAATATATATTATCATAAAAATACCAGCAGCTCTAAGTTTAGTTTATGTTTTGATAAGAATGATAGAAACTGGAGTTTTGATATGAGAGGCGTTCCTTATAAGGGTCAAATTATAGATTTTTGTTACACATCCAGCGTTCCTTATTTTGCACCAAAAAAATTAAAAACAAAACTACTGATATGAAGGATCCACCGTTATTTCTGAGCATATTTTCAGTGGCACAGCGCCATAAAAACTAGTGTACAACGCCATAAAAGGTGAACCAAATCAATATATTTTAAACCAAATTCGAAAAAAATGAATTAAATTTCGAAACTACTGTACAACGCCATGAAAGGTGAACCAGTTTCGACATTTAGCTCTTATTTTTAAGTTGTGTTTTGATTCAACCAAAATAGAAACAGTAAGACCATAATCTTGTTCTTTGATATAAACTTCTTCTCCAACATTGTGAAAACAAAAAGAACAATGGGGAAACAATTGCAGAAGAACATTGGAAAAACAAAAAAGAGATGAACTTCTTGGATATCCAACAGTATAGCAACACGAGATTGTCCAAACTATTCTTCTGTACACTAGTTTGTAGTACAAAAACAAAAAAAGAAATCTCCACAAAGACTCTCAAAACACTAGGATATCCTTGTTAAAGCTCTGCAAAGAGAACACATATCTTCACTACGAATGTAACTATATTTTCTTCTAACTTTGGTTACACTTTGGACAAACACACAGACTACATACTTCTGGGTTCAACAAAGTATCCAAGGCGTAGTCTACATGCTCCTGGGATCAACAAGCATCATAAGTGTAGTCTAATGCATCCCAACCTGTGTAAAATAAAATTGAATAAACAAAAAAACTTAGGGAAATGGACCTAGGAAAAAATACAGTGTTGATATGGTTAATATTATGCATCATTCTTACATCACCAAAAAACTCTGAAACAATAGTTTTGTTGATGCTGTTATGTGGTGAGAAAAATATCTCATTTGCAAGCTTAATCCTCAGATTTAGAACATCGTCACTTGTGATGACATTCTGTAGGTTTACCCTTGGATTCCAAACGGTCATTATCTTTGCAGCAAATATTCCGCAATCATCTCCGTGTTATATGTAAACATGATAAAGTAAATGAAATTATATGATAGAATGTTACAAAATAAAAACAAAAAATAGGGAAGAAAATTAATGAAGAAAACAGTACAAGTTTAAGAAATCTTACGTGTTGCCTTGCCTTGGCTCAGTAGGGTAAATAACTTGGAATTCATTGAAATTTATAGGACGAGACATAAGAGGGGACACAATCAACTCCCATAACTTGACAAAATTTTGAACCTGAAATTTCATATCCAAAAGATTAAAATTTACCATGCTTGTTTTGTATTGAGAAAATATGATGAAAAAATAAACTAACAATTTACTAACCAATGTATTGTCAATAATGATGTGGAAATCAGAATTTGAGCTATATAGAGAATCTAAGAAAGCAAAGTATTTCGCCTTCAAGCACACTGCAAAGACAAACCAATGCTGTTCGATGCATATAGGGAATGACAACTGTGACAAAACGAGAAAAGAGGAACGTGTAAAGTAAGATGCTTAAGAACAAATATAGAAACAAAAAAAACATTTTCAAAAGCTCTCTGTATTTGTTATGTACCTGATCTGCTCTCCATATTTTCAGAGCTTTGTTTGCTCCGATAAATGCAGTTTCCACAATATCACCATTTCTGCCATTATATTTAAGTATTGTTTCCTGTATAATTAATTTAGAAATTATAAAACATTGGTTGAAACATAGAAGAAGAAAAGAAATTAAAACTTGATATTAGTTACTAGACTTACACCAATATAAGAAAAGAAGCAATGTCTCTTCGACTTAACAGGATGGCAGTCAAGGAATAATTTTCGACACAGGACCAATAACACATAGTTATCAACATGCCCAAAAGGCTGAAGGGTAGCTAATGAGTCAAATGAGCAGTATGCTTTATCATATCTAACAGCTTCATCTCTGCATATTCAAACATGTAAAATATATTAAGTTTCTTGTTTCAGCAACTACAAAATATCAAAAAACACAAAACAACACAAAAAATATAAAAATAGAAAGATAAATTACTTTTTCCAAACATCATGAGCCCCAATCTGACAAATAGCACTATAATGGCGTCTCTCCGAACTTTTCACACTATACTGGGTAGCTTGAGAAACATATGGATCACAACTGAATCTCCCCGGGATAATCACTCTTTGGGGTATGATGAAACCAGTAGTGCGCCTTGTTGATCCTGGATCTTCTTTATTCAGATGAGAACTCACAGCTTGTGCTATGTTAACAAGATTTTTTGCACATGGTCTCAGTTTTTCAGGTTCACAATTATTTGTTTCTTGATCCTACAAATTTACATAAGGACAAAATTTACATAAGGACAAATTTACATAATTGTAATCTTAGGGGGAGGACAAATTTACACAAGGACAAATTTACATAATTGTAATCTTAGGGGGAGGACAAATTTACATAAGGAAAAATATACATAAAACAAATCTAATTTTAGATAGTTCCTGAAAAAAAAACATAAACAATAAACAAAATTACTAACCTTAGGTGATTCAGGTATGGTAATATATGTTCTCTCTGGCATCTGTATCAATTTGCTGTTAATAGTTGCATTCTTGGCTGTGTTTATAAATAGTACCAATTTGTTGTAAGCATCATTTGCTTCTTTCGATAACATACTACACCTCTGGTTGAAACTTCTGCACCCATTAATCTGGACATCAGGAGACATGTTTGCCTGGTTTGGAGACTAAAAAAAATAAAATAAAAAATTGTCAGCTCGTACAAAGGGGGACCTAGAAAGCAAAGAAAAGGTAAAACACAAATATATTAAGGAGATAATATATTACATCTTCTATTAGCAACACTGGGATGCTTGCACATGCAGGTGAGATTAAGTCAACACAATTCGATTGTTGTATATTAACCAGAGTAGTGGGAGTTTTAAAAATGCAACCCTGCAATTGCAAAAAAAAAGTAAATAAAGTAACTAAACAATTACAAAAAAGTAAAACTAACTAAAATGAGAAAAGATGTGAACCTGAGAGGCTCCACTGTTATTTCTGAGCATAGTTTCAGTGGGTAAATCCTTTGAACTCTACAGATTAATATGTTATTAGCAAAGCAAACACAAAATATATTCATTGAAAAGTAAATAAAACAAACTAACCTTATTTTCCAGAAGTAAGTGAGACAAGGAGATAGGTACAATAGGAGATAATTCATTTGTTTCATCTTATAAATTGCTCTCGTTGTTTTGTCCAAATGTAAGCTTATTTGAGGCATCCAAAACCTCATTGTCGCTTGGATAGACAATGTTATTAGACATTACTTTCTTCATAGGAGATGCTAATAAAAGTACGACAAAGTTATAAAAATACAAAGAAAACAAATAAAGGGAAAGAATAAGAAGAAGAAGAAGAAGAAGAAGAAGAAGAAGAAGAAGGGGAAGTAGGAGAACCTGAATGATTTTGCTGAGATTCATGAATATCATTAGGCCAACCTCGTGTTTGGGCTAATGTGGCCGTAAATTAATAAAACAAGTAAAAGATAAAAAAACTAACTGAGATAACCAAGAATACAACATAAACATAACTAGAAGTAGAACAGAAACTTTTGGTCCCTTACTTGTAGGTTTTTCAGTGCCTTCGGGCTGTTCAATCTGCTTGTATTGCTCTTCTTCTTTCTGCATGCTTCTATCAAAAATTGTGGGAGCATCGGAAACTTGGAAATCCAACAAATGTGCTAAATGTTGATATTTACCAGAGGCAAGCTTTCCCCTACTGATATATAAGTTCACATCTGCACGTTCAAAAAGCAAAACAGAAAAAAGCATACAAGAAATATTAAAAACCAATAAAAACAGAAAATGCAAAAAAAACTTTAGATCAAAACAAATATGACACAACAGAATATTACCAAAAGAGTTGTTACTCGGTGAACCATTGTTATTAGTAGGCGTATCCAAATTTGGTGTGAGACATTTTCCATCTGATTTGCCATTTGAATTTTTTATGCATATGGTTGGTTTTGAGTACATCAAGCACAGCATTTTCGCAATACTCCAGCGATTCCTTTTTGTTGTTAACTATCTCTTTAATCCTCTAAATTTGCTGTAAAACAAAAACCATATGCATAAAAAATGTGGCCGTATTACATAGTAAAAAACTATATAACTACATAGTAAAAAATATATAATTACATAGTAACATCTATATTACATTACTGATGGAAAACATGTAAAAAAAGGATATGCAGATACATTATAGGCAAAATGTATATTACAAATATTTACATTACTCACTAGCTATAATTACATAGTGTGTAGATATTTTTACTACATAGTTGATATGTAATTCACTGAACAATGCAGCTATGTAATTATCACTGAACAATGCAACTATGTAATTCACTGAACATGCAATTCACTGAACATGCAGATATGTAATGCACTGAACATGCAGATATTTTTACTACATTACTCACTGAACAATGCAGCTATGTAATTATCAACATGTATACATACAAAGTAAAAATATGTATACTACAGCTATATAAAAATCATAGATCTTCTAGTCAGTAAATATATAAACAATACAAACGAATACATTTAAACTTACATGTATACTTACATGTAAAAATAGAGCACGTATTGAGTAAAAAAAATCACATGTATACTTATAAAGTAAAAATATGAACAATGCGGCTATGTAATTATCAATATGTAGTGCATGTAAAAATTACATGTATACTTACAAAGTAAAAATATGTATACTACAGCTATGTAAAATGTTTCATGTAATTCACACATGTAAAAATGTAGAATACATCACTTGCTGCCTATAATTACATATATGATAAAAATGTAAATTATAACACTTGCTCCCCTATAATTATATATATTTTAGATATGTAAAAATTATACAAACTACTTGATATTACAAAGTCACACATGAAAAACCATACATTACATCGCTTGCTGCCTACAATTACATAGATTGTAAACATGTAAAACCATTATACAAAAATGCAAGTAACAAAAACTCCTCCTATGAGTAAAAAATTTATAATTACATCACTCGCTCCCTATAATTACATAGAGTGTAGATATGTACAAATTATAATATAAAAAAATTCATGTAATTCACACATGTAAAAATATAGAATACGTCACTCGCTGCCTATAATTACATATATTATAAAAATGTAAATTATTCCTCCCTGTAATTACATATATATTAGATATGTAAAAATTTATACAAACTAGTTGATATTACAAAGTCGCACATGTAAAACCGTACATTACATTGCTTGCTGCCTACAATGACATAGATTGTAAACATGAAAACCATTATACAAAAAATGCAAGTAACAAAACTGCTCCTATGAGTAAAAAATGTAAATTACATCACTCACTCCCTATAATTACATAGATACAAAAATACATATATGGGAGAAAAGTGTAATTAAAAAAATGTAATTACATAGATAGGTAAAAGTGTAATTCCCTTTATCATCAAAAAATGTAAAATTCTTACTGTAATTAGATAAATGCACGAGAAGTACACCCTCCCATATAAAATTATTACTTGATATTACATATAAAATTACTTGATATTACTTTTGTGATTACATGAAGGAGATAATGAAAAACAGCTAAGGGCAACAAAAGTAAAACAAAAAGTGATATTACTTTTGCGACTACCACCTCGTCTTACGTGTAAAACTTATGTTTTACATCATCCCATAAGTAGAAAAAATGCATAAAAGCTAAGCATAAAAATATTCATTATGATTACGTAATCGTAAGCATGTAATACCTCAACGTTTAGGCAGAAACTGAACAATGTTGTGAGTTTATTATTGAAATAGTCTTTAACAATTTTTGAATCTGGAATGATACTTTTACATTTATTGTTGAAAGATTCTTCAACAAAATTTGAAACAGGAATGGTGCTTCGACCTTTGTCACATGAATGATCACCCTGTAAAAAAAGAAAAACAAAAAATCAACAAAAGAGAGAATTAGAAAAACAAGGGAAAAAATAAAAAACAACAAATAAAATGAATAATTTAAAAAAAGTTATACATTATCACCTGGATTTTATCAGCGTATGAAAAATGCTTCAATGTCCTTTTCCCATATGAATTCCCACTGCATTTATCCAACTCTGAATATCTTCTGAATCTACTACCTTTCCATACAAGCACTCGAGGTAAGGCACTGGGCAGTGAAATTGGACCAAACTCAACTCTATCAAGATATGCAACCTGACAAAAAAAGAAATGATGTTGTTATAACACTGCTTGGAGGAAGCAAAAAATAAATGAAATAATTGATAAAAAGACACAAACAAAAATAAACTTACTGCGAGAGAATAGTGGTTCCCTCCAAGAGTAATTTGTCGCCTGGCAGCAAGCTTCGTACATTTCTGAAACTTCTTGATGCTATTAATAAGCCAATTGTACACATATTTTGACAGGTTGTACCTCATCATACTCTTTGGATCGCTGAAAATTTTCAGGTAGTCCGAGCTAGGCTGCAAACTTGAATTGGGGCACAAAAAACTTTGAAACGCCACAGCCATGAAACAGATGAAAATATCGTCATCTGACAAATCTTCTCCTGATTTCAGCTTGTTCCCAAAATATGATACTTGAGGAATGCAAGTAACATTAAAATGAGACAAGATAAAATTGCGCCCTGCTTGGCTGTCAGAAACAAGATCCAAACCACCAATTGGTAACCCTAATATATGATGCATAGTTTCTTCAGTAACAGCTATAAACTCCTTGTTAACTTGGATTTCAGATGTGCAGGTATCGAACTTGCTAGCTATCCACTTAACAAATCTGAGAGGCACATCTGTTTTCTCAAATTTTAGCAAACATTGCGCACCATATTGGGTAATGACAGAAATTTGATGTGGAGTTAATTGTTTGACAACTGAGGAGAAATAAGTGCCAGAATAACGCGTGAATATCGTGGGCTGGGTGATTTCAGGGGCAGCAATATTGGGTTTCGTCCGCTTGAACTACAAAATAAAACATAAAACAACAAAAAGACAGTTTAGCAACTACTCTTGAAAAAAAGAGAAGCAAAACCAAATCAGATTTTGATTTAAAAATAAAAACAACCTTATCAACTCTGCAAGATGTCAACTTCCTCTTCAGCTGTTTAACTTTCTGTGCACACATAGAAAAGAACAAACAAAAAGAAATGACTTAAAACTATGGCCAAAAAAAGTTATCCTAAAAAAGTGAACCATAATCAATTAATGTCTCGGTAGCAAAGTGCTAATATGATAACCGAATCCAAGTATGTACTACCTCTGTCCCAGCAAAAAGATAAATAACTCTATCTTGTCACTACCTCTACACTTACCTATATATAAAGTGTACCGTTGAATCAGCACTCGTCATACATAGCTATAGTTTAAAGATAGTGTTACACGACTAAAATGAAAAAGGAAATATAATTCAACCTTCCAAATATATCGCAATATACAAAAAGAAGCTTGTTATAAACCATGACAAGCTAATTGTATTAAGAAACACTACACGCCTCCACTGTCCCAGTTTCATTCAGTTACCATATTCAAAACTACAAAAAGAAACTAACAATATTGCAAATATCAACGAAGTTTGCTATAAACACAAAAAGGAAACCTACAAAAATGATTCGAGAAACACATACATTCTTCACATAGAAATTGAGAAGCGCCTTGTCAAACCTAGCATCTCTCAAAGAGCTCTCCTGTGAACGCAAAAGAGAGAAAGTCAGACTTAGAAACTAACACATAGGCAGATCTTCAAATATGAAAAAAACAGATGAAAAAACATCAGGAGAAAAACAAAAAGCAATTACTTCTTCACTCGATTCATCTTCAGATGAGTAATATGCATCATAGACAAATGCTTTCTTATTACGCGGTTTGTCTTCACGAAAAGTAGTATGTTTCATACAACGAACCTGTGTACATAAATCTCAGAATCAGTATAGAAACAATAGAAAAGGAAAACTACACAAAGCAAAAAATCAAACAAAAAAGACAACAAAAGAAAGAATCGTTCACCTCCTCATGTGGATCACATTCAATTGAGCAGTAATCATCACAAATAACATCAGTCTTGACACAGCTTGGAGACTTTTCAGAGCAGTAATCATCACAGATAACTTCAGTCTGTTCACAACTAGCAGACTTTGGAGAATCATCTCCGTAAGCTTCCAAAATACTATCCATCATAGACAATTAGAAACCCTGATTAAACAAAAAACAAACAGAGAAAAACATCATTTACTCACATACTACAACTTCAACAAAATCTATGAAAAAAAGGAAGATAGCAGAATCCCCAACACATACAGTTCACATAAAATCAAACATTAAACTCGACAACTAGATGCTATAACCTGAACCAAAATCTATCTACAAAAAATTGAAAGGAAATGAACAAATATTCAATACAAACAACCTATGCAATTTCAGGTGATTCACATCCATATACAGGGGTGTGTGATGGGATATAACTAGCTAATTGGCATGCATATTCCCAAAAAAGAAAGTGAATCCATCATGTGTAACAACAAATTCCCAGACAAAAAATCTCATTCTGAACCACGAACATTCACCTGAAATCATGAGAAAAACCACGAACATTCACCTGAATTTGCACGATACCATACATCCTAACATCAAAAATCTAAGATGCTCATCACCACTCATGACCACACGGAGACTGGAAGATTGGGGATCGAAAGAAGGGAGCTACCTGAGAAAAAGAGAAGACAGAAAAGCCAAAACGAACTCCACCGCCAGCAGCAGGTCTTCTCCCCACCGGCCGTCCTCTCCGGCGACGAACTCCAGCGTCCGGCAACAGCGATTCCCTCGTCCACCACAGACAAAAAGCAGAAACAAACACCGCCCGCCAGCACTAGCTCTTCCTACTCTAACACCTCCTCCGCCCGCCGGCCTCTCCGACGACGAACTACACCGTCCGGCAACGAACCCCTGGTCCGCCCTCCCCTTCCCCCCTCTCTGAAGCTTCCCGAGCCCCACCCCCACTCTCCGCCAAGAGAAAAGGCCGAGCTCAGAAATGGATAAGCTAGAAAAAGGAGACAAGCGGCCGGAAAAATCGGAAGGAAAATAAAAACCGGACACGAAAAACCGGAGGAAAAAATCACTCGCCACGTCGGCCCCCCGCGAACTCCACACGTCGGCCAGAATCTCCACGCGACGGCTGCAGATTCGACTGTTGACGAAAAACAAAAACAGTCGATTGTTACGTAGGCAAAGTGTTTTTATTTGGTCAGTACCATACTTGGGATTGGGAGTCTTATAAGCAGGTAGCAGTGAAATAGCAAAGGAAGCGGCCGTTTGGAGAATGAGCTACACCTAGCTTGTGTTTTAACCTTTAAAATTTTGAATTCTGGAGTCTCAAAAAATGTGGGAAAAACTATCTATGGTAAATTTAGGTACAAAACACATTTTATATTTCGTTCAATAAAGTACAATGTATTTTTTCCCGAGCCCAAAATAATACAATGTATTTCAGAGTTTATAGCATAAAACCACCACTTTTTCACCTAAATTTCGAAAAACCAACAGTTTATGTTTGAATCGCAAAAAACCACCACCCTACTACTGATTTTTTTGCAATGTGCGCTAACCAGTAGATTGACACGAATTAATGTTGGATCTGACAGATGGGGCCCACCAGTTTGGGACGTCCGTTAACGGACGTTAACGACATATAGCATAAAACCACCACTCTTCTGCTTTAATTACAAAAAACCACCATCTTTCACTGAAATCGCAAAAAACACCACTCTATGGCAAATTTTTACAATGTGCACTAAACATCATTTTCAGACTAATTAACGTTGGTTTGACAAGGCGACCCCACCGACGACGTGGCACCGCCGGACGGCGCGTTGTCTGCCTTTTTCATACAGGTTCTCTAGTTTTGATAGAAAATTATGTAAGGGTTCATGGCACGTATGTTTTTTCACAAAACCTTTTGTTTATTTGCGAATGTCCATAAATTTTGAATACAAATTTAAATAGACTTTTTAATATGAAACGTCCTTGGAAATATTTGAATATTTTGAATACAGACTTGGTTCACTAATTTGGATAATTAAAATATGCAACTAATTAAAATTGTTTTTCTTAGTAATGAAAACTTTGGAAATTCATAACTTTTATTATATGACTCCAAATAATATAAATAATATGTCTAAATTTATTAGAAAAAACAAGGAATCCCTTTCTGACATCCATCATACATGAATAACTTATGTTCCTCTCGGATATTTTGATTATACAAACAAACGTAATAATAAATATGTGCTATTTTATTAATTTTTGCATGTTAATGTATTGTACAATTATTGGAGCCGCATAAATTGGACATATGTCTTTTTGTTCCATGCATGCATGCGCAATGAATCAAAATGAAGGAATAGAGCCTTGCTAGGCGAGCTGCACACGCTTCTCATTTGAGGATGATGATGTTCTTCATCGCAAACATGTTGAGCAGCGTGACACTGGTGACAACGTATGTGGGTTATCACCGTCAGAGTTTCATAATAAACATATCAATAAATCAAATATTTCTGAGGACGTTTCATATTAAAAAATCTATTTAAATTTGTATTCAAAATTTATGGACATTTGCAAATAAACAGAAGGTTTTATGAAAAAACGTACGCGCCAGGGACCCTTATGTAATTTTCTATTAAAACTAGAGGACCTGTATGAAAAAGACAGACGACGCGTCGTCCGGCGATGCCACGTCGTTGGTCGCCTTGTCAGACCCAGCGTTAATTCGTCTGAAAACGGTGTTTAGTGCACATTGCAAAAAATTATCGTAGATTGGTGTTTTTTGCGATTTCGGTGAAAGGTGGTGGTTTTTCGTAATTGAAGTAGAAGAGTGGAGGTTTTATGCTATATCTCGTTAATGTGGCCGTTAACGGCCGTCCCAAGCGGTTGGGCCCCATCTGTCAGATCCAGCGTCAATTCATGTCAATCGACTGGTTAGCGCACGTTGCAAAAAATCAGCAGTAGGGTGGTGGTTTTTTGTAATTCAAACGTAAACTGGTGGTTTTTCGAAATTTAGATAAAAAATGGTGATTTTATACTATAAACTCATGTATTTCATTGCGAAATTTTACGCACTCCTAGAATAGAACATTAACTACATCCACGTAATTTTTTCGGAATCTTTTGAAACTATGGAATGAACAAATTTATATGAAATGTCATTCCCGTGGTAGGTAAACTTATGAAGACAGAGTAAAATAATTTGGAGTGAATGTATAATACGGGAGAAGCTGAATACGCCGACGGCCGGGTCCCGTCGGCGTAGGCCCTAAATGCCGTCGGCGTAGGCTGGCCCGATGGCTGCCTTCGGCGTATGGCCGTCGGCGTACTGCCCCGTAGGCGTAGCCTCTTCTCCCGTCGGCGTAGAAAAGCCGTCGGCGTATATAGCTACGCCGACGGTAAAGCCGTCGGCATAGACCATATGGGGCCCACCTAGATGACTAACGGCCGTTTGGCTACGCCGACGGCTTTACCGTCGGCCTAGATTTTTTCAATTTTTTTTCCAATTTTTTTTCCAACTTTTTTTAACATTTTTTATTGTTTAACTTGTTAATCTCACATGGACATTTTTAATTCTAAGTATACTTAGTATCAAGTCAAATTGCACAATTAGTCAAACTTCCCAACCGGTCACCCATCCTAATACTACTCTAGGCCCAGCACGTTTAACTTCTTCGTTCTTTCCACATGAGCTTCTGACAAACAAACTAGAACTTGTTGTGAATATTATCATATCAAACCTATTAACCATTACACTATAATGTTAGACATTTGTTTTTTTACATTCTATACAATTTTTTGAGTAACAACAATAAATAAGTAATAATAATCTTGAATTCAAATAAAAATAAAATAAATTTTATTTATTTTGCTTTTTTTATTTAAATTTGAATAATTCATATCTTCAAATCCGTAAATCACAATTCGACAAATAATATATCCAAATCGATCAGAAAAATGAGAGGAATCCAAATATGACATCTCTATCATCTATTTAATTATATATCATAAATTTTCAATATTAGACCAACTGAAACTATGTCAAGATTCATGAAACACCCCGCTTTTGGCACTCGAAAAATAAAAAATGGCTTTTTTGTGCGACGAAAAGGAAAACTTTCTCCTGCAATATTATTCGCCATCCCATGATATACACGAGTGCATAATATGGGCACATTAGCGCAAACTATATCGCGATTCTAGTAATAACATTGGTCATTTGACCTGAAATCCAGAAAACCTCGATTGAGATAGGTCATTTTGTGAAGGGTGTTTTGAGACACGATCAATATATCAAGTTTTATATTTTTCCATGCAACTATGTCATATAATATGACACCACGCGAAGGTTTTGCATTGTTTCAATCGTTTTTTAATTTTTTATGTTCGTTTCAAACTATCGTCAAACTTCCTAAATCGAGGGGCATGATGATTCTTAGCTCGGGGACGAGTCTCACTAAACTTGCATTAGATCTCTGATGAAATGGCATATTGTGAACCTAAAAATGATTTTTACAAAAATCATGAGCAATATATCATGTACCTATAGTTCAAATCTAACTCATTTCCTACCGATTCAGCAGGAATTTGTCTTTTTCACGAGAGGTGAACGAAAAGGTTTGAGATTCTTAGGTTGGGAAATTGTCCATTCAATATGGTCTAGTATTTTTGAAAAATATGGTATTATCATTTTGAAACTTTCATTTGGTGGTTGCTTCACAAAAACACCCCGTTTTTTGCACTCGGAAAATGAAAAATGGCTTTTCGGTGCGACGAAAAGGAAAACTTCCTCCTGCAACATTGTTCACCATCCCATGATATACATGTGTGCACAATATGGAAACATTATCTCAAACTATACCACAATTATAGCAATAACATTGGTCATTTGACCTGAAATCCAGAAAACCTCGATTGAGATAGGTCATTTTGTGAAGGTTTTTTTAAGACTCAATGAATATACCAAGTCTGGTATTTTTCCATGGAACTATGTCATATAATATGACACCACGCGAATATTTTGCATTGTTTAGATCGTTTTTTAATTTTTTATGCACATTTCAAACTATCATTAAACTTTCTAAATCGAGGCGCATGATGATTCTTAGCTCGGGGACGAGTCTCACTAAACTTGCATTATATCTCTGATGAAATAGCATATTGTGAACCTAAAAATGATTTTTACAAAAAATCATGAGTAATATATCATGTACCTGTAGTTCAAATCTAACTCATTTCCTACCGATTCAGCAGGAATTTGTCTTTTTCACGAGAGGTGAACGGAAAGGTTTGAGATTCCTAGGTTGGGAAATTGTCCATTCAATATGGTCTAGTATTTTTGAAAAATGTGGTATTATCATTTTGAAACTTTCATTTGGTGGTTGCTTTACAAAAACACCCCTTTTTTGCACTCGGAAAATGAAAAATGGCTTTTCGGTGCGACGAAAAGGAAAACTTCCTCCTGCAACATTGTTCACCATCCCATGATACACATGTGTGCACAATATGGACACATTATCTCAAACTATACCACGATTATAGCAATAACATTGGTCATTTGACCTGAAATCCAAAAAACCTCGATTGAGATAGGCCATTTTGTGAAGTTTTTTTAAGACTCAATGAATATACCAAGTCTGGTATTTTTCTATGGAACTATGTCATATAATATGACACCACGCGAAGGTTTTGCATTGTTTCGATCATTTTTAATTTTTTATGCACATTTCAAACTATCATTAAACTTCCTAAATCGAGGGGCATGATGATTCTTAGCTCGGGGACGAGTCTCACTAAACTTGCATTAGATCTCTGATAAAATAGCATATTGTGAACCTAAAAATGATTTTTACAAAAAATCATGAGCAATATATCATGTACCTGTAGTTCAAATCTAAACTCATTTCCTGCCGATTCAGCAGGAATTTGTCTTTTTCACGAGAGGTGAACGGAAAGGTTTGAGATTCCTAGGTTGGGAAATTGTCCATTCAATATGGTCTATTATTTTTGAAAAATATGGTATTATCATTTTGAAACTTTCTTTTGGTGGTTGCTTCACAAAACACCCCGTTTTTTGCACTTAAAAAATGAAAAATATGTTATACGAAAGTATTTGTATTTTTTATGTATTTTTTGAATAAAAATATATAATATTTGAGTTTATATAGATATATCTTATTTTTCTGCAAATTTTGATATATTATATGTATTTTTCTGAATTTAAATGATTTAGTTATGATTTTTCTAAGATTAATATGGCAAAAAAAGAAAAATAGCTACGCCGACGGCAAAGCCGTCGGCATAGGTCTGAAACCTACGCTGCCGTCGGCGTAGACTTGACGCCGTTGCTCTGCCGTTAGCCCAATGGGCTACGCCGACGGTCATGTTTACGCCGACGGCGGCCGTCGGCCTATTTATTCTACGCCGACGGCAAAACTGGGCCGACGGCCCGTCAAGCTACGCCGACGGTCCCGACATTTTGCCGTCGGCGTATAAAAAGGCCGTCGGCCTATTTAGTTATTCCCGTAGTGGTACCAGGTTGTAGCAAAGGTGAATACAAGGAAAATAGTATAGCACCATAGTTCACTGAGTGCAAGGGACAAGCCAAACAAATTATGGGATCTATCTTTTAAAAAAGGACAGTTTATTATTATCACACTGATGATACCTAAAATCTGAACTACAGTTCCCCAGACATGAGAGATTTCCGTGGCATTTCAGTGTTTGATTCAGATTTGTGGAGTTTTACCGGCTGAAATAGATTAGGATCCGGCCACATGACAATCAAGATGGCTGCTACATCTTCACATTAAGCTCCGGCCAGCTGCCGAGGCACGTAATATGTCCCGATTTGGAGGAACTGATAAAACACGGATTCTCTTCTGTACTGTTTCGTGGTAGCCTGCATTGGCATGTAGAGCAGTTCGAGAGGGCAAGCAACATGTTAAAAGTATTCAACACCACAACTGAGTCATTCCGCCGGATGCATGCTCCAGCTGTTCTTGGCAAAGCTAAACTGTTTGAGATGGATGGAATGCTCAGCATGTCCAGCTTCAGTGATGTAGTGACAGCCATTGATATCTAGATGGCGCAAGACTATGAGAGCGAGGCACGGGCCTTCAAATATCGGGTTCAATTGCCGGTTGCAGCCGCGCAGTTTGAAAAGGTCAATGGTCATTGGAGCGTAGTGCCGTCTTGGGATGGTGATGTGCTCGTGCTGGTCGAATGCCGCGATTGGCTACTTCAGTTTGACATGGATGGCAAGTTGGTTGCTGGTTTCCATCGCGTATTACACTGTGCTAAACAACTTCGGCTCAAACAAAGTCTTGTTCAACATGCCTTTCTTTCCGACACTAGAGGGTCATGTTGTGAATGCTTCTTAGCGGCTTAACTTTCAGTATCCTCGTGGTTTGCAACATCAAGAATGAGCTAGCTAGCTTCTTTGTTGATTCATATAAAGTTATGATCAGGAAGCCCTAGTAGTTATGTGTTTACATGAATTCAATGCTTGTCAGGAGAGATGGACTACCTTGAAGTTCAATCCCAAGTGATGAAGGATATGCTAGTCGTTTAGTTTTGTAACTCTGAAATTCTCTTTTGCTTTGGACTTTGAATAAAAGGGTCTTCCGCAGCTTGTATTGTACCTCCTCTGCTGCTGCAATATTGACGTGTCACATTCTTTGGATGTCTGGGCCGAGGTGGCCCGCGAACCCCTTTCTAATTGTTTTTATTCGAACTAGAGATTAGAGAGACAACTAGAGACAAGTGAAATCCACCGATCTTTATTGATGAAGGGTCTGAACTTATATACATGATGAATAGACGCGAGTATGTCGGTTCCTGGAGTCGGTTCACAAAACGCGACGCTCCAGAAACATTGGTGACGGTTCCATCATCGTAGGAACTGCCCGTGCGGGAATAAGGGGATTATCCCAATAACTGCCTGAGTTATTTTATTTTTAGCACTCCCCCTAATCATCGCATGACTACACACACCCCTATTCTATGCTTGTCCTTGTGGATGTTCATCATCTTAGAATGGTCTCCTTCAAAAACCCGGTGGGAAAAATGTGAGGAGTTGAGTAGGATATGCTGTTAAAACTCCTTTAAACCCATTAGGAAAATAAGGAGAAAATAACACAACATATAATGATTATTGCCTCTGTTAACTTGATATGAAGTAAATCCATAGAATATAGAGGTCAATAAATATGTCGTTTATACCTTTCTAAAAATCCCGGTGGGGAAAACAAATAGTATGACATATAATCTTATGTTGATATTACCTTATTAAAAACCTTAATAAGAACCTGTAAAGTAAACTCATTTAAGGGAGAAAGAGTGTAATATGATGTTTTGAACAGGGATAATTCAGGAAGATACTCCCTTGATTCTTGCAAATCTCGAAGTCGTCGCATACCAATTCCATGAATATATTTCTGAAATGTTGAAGTTAGTAGAGACTTCGTAAATAAGTCGGCGAGATTATCACATGATTTGTGAGGAGAGGTGGACTAACTTGAAGTTCAATCCCAAGTGATGAAGGATATGCTAGTCGTTTAGTTTTGTAACTCTGAAATTCTCTTTTGCTTTGGATTTTGAATAAAGGAAAAATCTATTTAAAGGCGCCGCAAGTTGCTCTCTATTGTGCGGTGGCGCATGAAGATGCGTGCAGGCCGACCGATTCCTTTTTCCACTGGCACCGTACTTTATCATTTATATCTCCGCAAGCTCCTCGTGTCCACACAGTTCGTATCCTCTCTCTGTACCGTGGGGGAGAAGTGCCGCACGGTGCTGGATGCACGCGAAAAGCAGGTCGCCGCCGCCAAACATGCAGCGGAGACGAGCCACACCGGGAAGATGGATGAACACCGCCAGGGGAAGGCACGAGGGAAGGTGGCCGTTGTCGACGAGCAAGCGGCGGGGAGGTGCGGCGCCACGGAGGTGGAGGAGCGCCTCTAGGCGAGGCACGAGGGAGGTGGCCGCCGCCGACGAGCAAGCAACGGCGAGGTGCCGCGCCTGGGAGGTGGAGGAGCACCTCTAGGGAAGGCACGAGAAGAGGAGGCCGCTTCCGACGAGCGGACGGTGAGAGGCGGGCACGGACGTGCAGGCAGAGCTTCCCGCACGAGAAGGAAGAAGTTCATTTGGTGTCGTTTGCCCCAAATCGGAATTCAAGCCCGGTGCTCCTTCATGTTCATCCGTGCAGGTGCTGCAAGCTTCAGCTTCACGAGGCGGCTGCTAAACAGACTTGTTGACATCAAACTTTACTTGAGAAGACACCCATGGTTGCACAAGCAACAATCATATACGTACAAATATTTATTCTGCCAGGTAGGCACTAATTAACCAGGTAATATGTACTAATTAACCTGGCAATTATAAACTTAATAGTATATGCACTAATTAACCTGGCAATTATATAATAATTATTCTGGCAGGTAGGCACTAATTAACCAGGTAATATACACTAATTAACCTGGCAATTATGAACTTGATAGTATATGCACTACTTCCTCCGTCACGGTTTGGAGGGCGTCTTACAAAAGCATGCGTTTCCAAAACTCTTCTCTTTCTAGGCGCGTTAGATTTAATTACAGAATTAATGTCCTTTTTTTCTCCCCACTCCTACTTCATGCAGCCAAGTAATTAATTCTTGCATGCAACTTCACCAATGCATGCGTCTAAACTCCTCGTTTCTATTGAGTAATTACGTTTAATAGGACGCCAAAGAATTAATGGGCGCATGTTTTTGCAAAAATCTGGCCCCAATTAGCATCCACCTAGATTCCAACAATCTCTCTAAACGCCCTCCAAACCGTGACAGAGGGAGTAATTTACCTGGCAATTATGTAATAATTATTCTGGCAATTATGCAATACTAATCTTGGAATTAGTCTCGGAGTAATATGGCCATTGGAACATAATCAATCTGGCAATTACTGCTAGTTAATTATGCAATTAAGACCTATTTAATCTGGCAATTAGTCATATGTTTACGAGCACCTAACTAATCTGAAAAATACTCCTAATTAATCTGGCAATTAAGTTCTAGTTAATCTGGCAATTAGCAAAGCCACACTCAGTTGTGTGATATGAACATGCATACGAGTTGCATCATGTTTATAGTGTCCTTATTATGCCATCAGCTTCCTGTTTTTATTATCTCCTGCTGATAGATCTTGGAGCACCAATTTTGCTAACTTATCAGCAACAAATGATCTGGTGTTGTCTAATGAGAAAAAATAACAATATATAACGGGAATTATTTTACCAATAGGATGTCACACTTTGGCCCAACAGCCCCATCGTTATGCTTGCTTAATCAGGCCCAGTCATAAGAACAACGCTTTGTGGTTTCTCGCGAGAGTGTTTACCGGCCGCCGCACAGGATCGCAAAAATGCAGCGCCGCGGCGTAGTCAGGTCCCTAAAAGGGTCTACCACAGATTGTACCTCGTCTGTTGCTGCTGTAATATTGCCGTGGCCCATTATTTGGATGCCTGGGCCCAGGTGGCCCGCGACCCCCTTTCTAATTGTTTTCCCAGCTTTCGGCCATATCCACAGCGACAAATAATACACTGGGTTGTAATTCCTGGGTTAAATATTCGCTGAAGAACCCACCTGGGGTAGGGTGGCAAGCCGGGCGGGTTGCGGGCTGAACTTTTTTACTAATCATGTGTTAAATCGGCTCATTCCTGCACCTTCTTTTTGTCTTGATTGGGTTTTGCGGGACCAAATGCGGGTGCCGCTTGCCACCCTAACCTGGGGTGAAGATGGTGTATCCTGGGAGTTTCTACTGCTTTTTCTTAGATTGCACTTTGCGATTGCTCACCACATGTGCCATGTGGTCTTGGAGATTATTGTATGCAATTATCAGGGCTATCTCTAACTTTGTATCTCGTTTCTGCATTTATCTCGTTTCTGCATTTCTCATATCAACACCCCAGGTAGAAGTCTTATCACTTTAGCTGCTAAACATTTTGTGTCACTAATTCTTCATGCCATGTTTGATCTTAACATATGCTCAAGTAGTAGAACTTGTACTGGTAAGGAGAAGTGGTATGTCCTTTTCATGTTCAGGGATTGTGTTCAGTCTTCGGACACTGTTGACGCTGTAACTGCCGCTATCGAGGCAAGGCCATAAGGAGTACCACTGGTCGGAAGTAGATTGTCTCAAGCAGGACATCACCAGGAACCGTGTGGCAAACTGGCAATACAGTTGTAAAAGTAAGTTGAGATGTCACTTTGATCATTTGTTACTGCATGCATTATGTGCCATTCTAGGGTAATTGCCCAGCTTCTCTCGTCAACCTGTATAGGATACCCATGGTCAATTTGTGACATTTGTTTGTGTGGGATAAATTTACATACTGTCACAAAATATTTGGAGTTTGCACTGTCGACAGAATATACAAGTGTAACACCCGGATTTAAAATATATTCCAGTGTGTCTACGATCTAAAACCAGTGAGTTAATGGCTATGTAGAAGTAGGTGTTAAACTTCTTACTATGTTCAAATTGAGATTTGGTAAAAAATTGTACATAAGTTGGATAGTGTGGTGACTGCTAATGCTATACAGCTACGTACTTCCTACTGTGTGTTCCATTTTGCAATTTCTGCAGCGCTAAAGCAAAGAGATGATTTAGTGAGAACTTGGTAAAATCTGATTCTAATATTTGGAGTTATTTGTGAAATCAAGTGCAAATCTGTGCAGACTAAAAAATCAACCAACCCCAGGCCCAGGGTAAGTTTCCATTGTGCCACCCACCGAGATAATCAATTTTTTCAGGTAGCACATGATCTTTTCTTTCTCAGAACTCAGTTGTTTGGACTGAATTTGCTCATCAGTATCTCTCTTCAGAGCTTTGATGAAATCATTTCCATAAGCAAGGTCGTGCTTCAGTCAATCAATTCATCATGTTATCGAGGTTGTAACTCCAATACAATAACTAGACCCTCTTGACCCTATTTGACTGCTACCTCTAATGGTTTTATTCTTTCAATGCAATTGTTAACTACACGGTGATAATGGATAATGTAGCATGTGGAGGACGTGGCTAGTGTTCTCTGCTTTGTCTGTGAGTTAATTTCAGAAAGCTTTTATAAATCTGGTGGGTCATGAATTTGGATCCTTTGTTTGATGATGGGTTAGTGTCCAAAGAAAATGCCACTTTGATATATAGACCGTGTTTGTAGTTTGGTCTTTTTGCTGACTTGGAATGATATTAACTTTCAGGGCTTTAGGTTGATAAATGTGAATATATAATCTGGCATCTGATGCATGTGCATGCTGACAAGGTGGAGTGTCATTTGTGAGGATATTGATTTCCATCAGAAGACTATCGTGTTAAGTCTGTTCTTTCGGCGCTAGTCTTGAGCTTATCGATTAAGTTTGTAGGTCAGTGTTGCAGGCTTGCAGTTATCATTTTGCTTTTTCTGAACCTAAGGTGCAATGCTGCTACAAGTTATCGTATTTCAAGTTTCTATTAGGTGGTGGTGTCGGTTCATAGTCATATTTGAAGCAGATTTTCTCAAGCAGGACATCACCAGGAATCGTGCAGCAAACTGGCAGTACTCTGTAGTTGAAACTGTCGTTTTGATCATTTGTTAGTGCACGTACTATGTTCGATTCTAGGGTAATTGCCCAGCTTCTCACAACAACCTGTAGAATAGCCATGGTAAAATTCTGGCAGCTGTCTTTTGTGGGATAATTAAATATAGATATTGGCACAAAATATTTGGAGTTTGCACCGTGGACTGAATATACAAGTTTTACACCAGTATTAAAAAAAGTATTTCAGTGTGATGTGAAATAGAGTTAATGGCTATGTGGAAGCAGGGTGTTTTATTTCTTACTGTGTTCGATTTGAAATTAGGTGAAACATATAAATATGTTGGATAGTGTGGTTGACTGCTAAGTAGAAGTATGTGCCATGCTTCCTACAGTATTCCATTTTGCAGATTCTCTAGCTAGTGGTAAAACATAGAGATGATTAAGCGGGAACTTGATAAAATCTGGTTTTATTATGTACAGTTATTTGTGAACCAAGTGTAAATCTGTGCAGACTGAAAAAAAGCAACCCTAGGGTAAGTCTACTACGCACACGGCAGGGTCGCCCTTTGCCGTGCGGCTTGGCCTACGGCCCACAACAAAGACATGCGGTGGACATGGCAAAGATGCGTTTTCCGATAGTGCATTCTGTGTACTTTACTTGCGGTGTTGATATCCATGAGGCAAACACTATCTGGTTTCTCATTTCATATTCTGGAAGTACATACATTGTCTTCTAAACTTTATTAGATAGGCGACATTGATATTATTGGCTTCCAGCAAGGAGCACACGTATCCATGTCTGCTTCATCTATCCATGCATGGCATGGATAGTCCCATCTCCAGGCTTTACTTTGGCGGCCATCCAACTGGTAGCAAGTAGCACATGAGGGGTATATTCACAAGTATCGAATAGCTAGAAAACAGAGTTATATGTCCAATCGTGCAAGTGACAAACAAGTTATAAAACAAGGTAAGAATTGAAGGCTACTATACAGTAGTAACAAGAATGAATGGCTAGACTTATATCCAGAGGATACTAAAATTCCTCTTCACATGCTTATGGTTAACTATGGAATCTAATCTAATATTAAAAGCACCGGTTGGGCTGGAATGAACAAGATGACATGGGTCATCCAGTCTTGTAGGATGTATAATCATCTACTTCCTCCATCTTAAATTCAAATTAGATGTCGTAGATTTGTTAAAATTGGATGAATCTAGACACTATTTAGTATATAGATTCATACAAATTTTGACAAACCCGCGATATCTATTTTAAGACGGAGAGAGTATAACCCATCCGAGGGGAGTCTGTCCCGCAGCAGCTGCCACACGAAAATCCGAATACTAAGCGGAAGGGGGGCCTTCCACAAGGGGGAGGTCCAGGTCAGCTCCGGGCCCTGGAACAGGGGCCGGTAGGCCGAGCTAACCGAGAATTCCCCCGAGGCCAATAGCTGCCACGAGGCCAGATCCGGGGAAGAAGCTAAGTTTCTCGGGAGGGAGCCTCGGAGATGCAGAAGGTCCGCGGCTTCATCTTCACTGAGGTAGCGACGGAACAGGATGTTCCAGTGGCTGTCATCAAAGACTTCCGCCACAAGCACCGCGGGGGAAGAAGAGATGGCGAAAAGGCCGGGGAACTGGACCCCCAACGGGATAGGAAGTAGCCACGGGTCCAGCCAGAACCGTACCCCCTGGCCAACCCCCACCGCAAAGGAGATACCCAGGCCAATGAAGTGCTTAATCTCCTGAATGGCTCTCCAGAACTGAGAGCCCTCCCGCCGCTCACAAGCTAACAGGGGTCGACCCCGAAGGTACTTGACCTTGATAAGCTGCAGCCAGAGCCCACCATCATCCCTGAGGATGCGCCGGACCCACTTCAGCATCAGCGCCACATTAAAGCGCCGAGAGTCGAGGATCCCCAATCCCCCAAGACACTTGGGAGAACAGATATCTGCCCATTTGACCATATGATATCTCTGGTGGCCATCCCTTGCCGCCCAAAAGAACCTAGATAACTCCTTAGCGAAGTCGGCATGGGTCCCTTCCGGCAGAAGGTATAAGCCCATCTGGTACATGGGCAGGCTCAAGAGACAGGAGTTGATCAGTATGGACTTGCTCCCCTTGGACGTAAGGAGGGCTCTCCAGGGTTCCGCTCGCGAGCGTACCCTCGAGACCAAGGGGGAAAAGTCCTTGATCAAAACTCTAGTCTCCCGGATAGGCATCCCCAGATACGTAATGGGGAAATCAGCCAGCTTACAATTCAGGTTATCAGCTATCCTCTGTCGCTCCTCCTCAGAGTATCCCAGAACCATCACCTCACTCTTGTCGAAGTTGATCGTCAAGCCGGACAGGGATTCGAAGCAAAGGAGCAGGAACTTCAAGTTAATGATGTCGAGGTCCGAGCCCTGAACCATGATCATGGTATCATCCGCGTATTGTAGGTGAGAGATCCCACCACCGGGGATCAGATGGCCCACCACCCCCGAGATGTGGCCAGCTACTCTGGCCCTATCCAAGATCTCAGCCAGGGCATCCACAGCCGCGTTGAACAGGAGAGGGGATATAGGATCCCCTTGCCTAACCCCGCAGGATGGACGAAAGTATGGGCCAATCTCCCCATTAATGTTGATCGCCGTCTGCCCGCTCATCACGAACTGCATAATCCAGCGGATCATGCGGTCGTCAAAACCCCGCCTCTCCAGCACCAACCTCAAGAAGGCCCAGTCCAAGCGGTCATAGGCCTTCTGGAAGTCTAGCTTGAGAAACACCCCTCGTTGACGTTGAGTCTTGACCTCATGAATAATTTCATGGAAGGCCAGAACATCATCGTGAATGAGGCACCCCTTCAAGAAGGCGAATTGGAGGGGGTGAGTAAGCCGCTCCAACACCGGAGCGAGACGGAGAGCACAGACCTTGGCAAATAGACGATGGATGACGTTAATCACGGTAATCGGGCGGAATTGGCGAATGTCCGTGGCCCCCACTACTTTGGGGATCGGGTAATCACGCCAAGGTTCAGGCGAGACATCACCAGGGTCCCTACATAGAATTCCTGGAACATTTGGAGAACCACCGGCTGGAGCTGGAGCCAAAAAGACTGGAAGAAACCCACGGGCAACCCATCAGGACCCGGGGCCGAACTAGCCTTCATGGTTTTAAGGGCTGCCGACACCTCCTCCGGGAGAAAAGGACGAGTAAGGTCCTCATTCTCCACACGAGAAACCATCGCTCCAGCCGACCAGAAGTCCGGAGCAAGCGAGAGGCCCGAGGGAGGAGACGCCGATAAAAGATCCCGGTAGAAGGCGTAAATATGGGCGGACAGGGCCTGTGGGGATTCCAACAGGTCCGCACCCGCCCAGAGGCAAGGGATCGAGCACTTCCTCCTCCTACCGTTCGCAACGGCATGGAAGTAGGCCGTGTTCGACTCCCCTTGGACAGTCCAGTTCTAGCGGCTCCGCTGCCACCAGAACGCCTCTTCTCCCTTGTAGATCTCCATAATGGAGGACTCAAGGGAGTATCTATGGGACCACTCCTCGGCCGAGAGGCCGTGATGGTCAGCCTCCCGATCCAAGGTCTGAATAGCCTCCAGAATAGACGCCTTCTGGGCGCGCAGGTCCGCCCCCAGGTTCGCCCCCCAACCCCTTATGAACTGGCGAGATAACCTGGCACAATGGTGCCAGATTTCCACAGCACAGTAAACCGAGGGGTCGAGGCGGCCGCCGAAAGCCATCGCGCACGAACCGCCTCCACAAAGCCTCGCTTCTGAAGCCAGAAGGATTCAAAGTGGAAGCGGTTCAGACGAGGTGGGCGACCCCCTCCGGAAGAGAGGAGGAGCGGGGTATGATCGGACCCAATCCTAGTGACCGCCTTCAGCGAACACAGAGGGAATGCCACTTCCCACTCAACAGAAACAAAGACACGGTCGAGTACGCTGCGGATGGGATGAAGCTGCTTATTGGTCCATGTATATCTAGCGCCCACCCGCGTAATCTCGCGGAGAGCAAGATCAGCGATGCAGTCGTTGAACATACGCATCCTAGGGAGGTCCACGTTAGCCGAGCTCTTGTCCTCAACAGAGTGGATCAGATTGAAATCACCATCTATAACCACCGGGATCTCCGTCCGTTCCACCTTCGACTTGAGCTCAAGAAAAACTCAGTAGACCTCCGATGGTCCGCGGGGCCATAGACAATAATCACCTCCCATTTGAAGTGAGTTTGTCTATGCGTGAGGGCCATGCTCACGAAGAAGTCCCCGCGGTCCATATCATCTATCTCAAAGGTATCCTCCTTTACTCCCAGGAGGATTCCCCTAGAGTGGCCAGATGCAGGGAGCCAGGACCAGGAAAACTTGCAGCGGCTGAGGGCCTCCAACTCCGCGATGGAGAAATCTTGGCGAATCGTCTCCTGAAAGCCAACAATGTCTGGCAGCTCCTGGCGGATGTAGTCCTTGATCTGGCGACGCCGGCCCTCGTGTCCGAACCCCCGGATGTTCCAAATGAACATTCAGAAGGCCCGAGGGAAATCCATCAGGACCCTCAGGCCGGGGCGGTCCCCTTAGTGGGGACCGAGCGGGCACGAGGTGGAGGAGGGCGGGACGCAGCAGCCTTGGGAGGTCTCCCACGTTGCCTACCCGAGGGGGTGGGCACCTGGATGACCTCCAGCGCATCAGGGGCAGGAGGGGGATCCCTACTGGGGTCAGGCCCAGCGAGCCTGTCCTCCGTAAGGATCCGGGAGCGTTCTCGTACCCGGGCGTCACGCGCCCTGTGGGACTCCGGAATCCTGTGCCCATATTATGTTCTCTTGTTCGGTTGCACGCGCGCTGTGGTCCTTCGTCCAGGAGGCGCTGGGGCCTGCTTGGCAGGCGCAGGAGCTCGGGGAGTTCTTGCAAACCCAGGCATACAGGGCCGGAGGAGGGCGCCGCCTCTTCTGGTTCGTGTTTGCGGGCATCTCTTGGACCTTATGGAATGTGCGTAACAAGATGGTGATTGAGAAGGTCTTTCCCTCCCGCGTGACTGACCCAGTTTTTTCTTTTCTGGCCTTCCTTCAGCAGTGATCTCCCCTGGTGCGCCTGCGTGACCGGGCGACCTTCGACGACTCGCTTCGGTCCTTGAGGGCAGCGGCGCTCCCCCTCTCGGTCCCAGACCGGTCGGCCTCCTCGGTGGCATGAGGCCCTCCTGTCGCCGCGTCATGTCTTTTTCTTTTCTTGTTTGGGCTTGCCTGTGTTGTGGCCCCAGCGGTCTGTCGTACCTTTTTTCTTTTTGCTTGGCTCCGGCCAGTTTGGATGTTATGTGAACCTCGTATGTGGATGCTGCTTTATTTATAAAGCTGGGCGAAAGCCTATTTCGAGAATATAACACATCCTACTATATACCAAGATCAAAATTAAATAAATTGGTCCCGCTGAACCCGATTATCTATGAAAGATCTAGGGTTTAATTTGTTCCCTTCAAGATGCCACCGATGATTGTTTTCCTATTGAAATCTACTTTTCGTTGTTATGGATATTGCAGTTTCTCGTCCCCTGGCCCAAGGCAATACAATGGTACTAGTTGAGTTGAACAACAAGTACACAGCTAACGGTGCTTACCAAGGCCTGGCGCCATGGGTATCCTGTTGAACCTGTGGTTCCACTCCTCCGTGGTGAGGTCCGTGAGTCCGTTGAGGCCTAGGCGGGCTACGGCAAGCCCGGCGTCGGCAGCAGCGTCATGCTGGTCGACCTTACGGACCAGATCCTTGAAAATTGAGTACCGGCGCTCCTCCTCGCCGACGGAGCAGTAGCTCTTCCGGTACTTGGCCTTCCAGGCCACGAACATCAGCCGCGTCTCCTCATCGCTCCTCTCCCTGTACGATATCTCCCTACCCAATATGCTCCACATGGCTGCCGCGGCTGGAGATACCCCTACCACCACCAGCAGCAGCGCCGCCGCCATGAGAGGGTTCCTCATCGATCTCAGATGTGATTTGGGGTGTAGGACCCTCACCTGACCGGGCTCCTCTAAATAACGGTCTTGACGCAACCACAGGCCCACTTAGGTCCCTTCTTTTCAGCTTCTTGGCGAGCTTCCCCTCGACCAGCTTCTCACAGAATCTCATCTTTAAAATTCGTTCAAACTTCTTAACTAGTAGTTTCAATGTCAATTTAAAAGTATAAACGATTTTGGCAGATGAGATTCTGGAAGAAGCTCGTCGAGAGTAGCTTCTGAGAGAAGCTGGCCAAGAAGCTGAAAAGAAGGCGACCTTAGGCAGCCAGCATTGGAAGCAAATTAATTTGGTTGGCGGCCATATTAGAGATAGAATCGGTGTGCATATAGGGCACAGGTTTAACGCTGAACGCTTGTTTAGGCCGCGATTCCGCGAAGAAATTGCCGATTCGTTGGGATTTGGACCCTGGCGCTGCTTAGCATCGCCTGCTGTACATAGATGACCGGTGGAGGCTAAGACCACCGAAACCCTAAACTATTGTTTTATAATTTGGTATCAGAGCCGAAGCTGCCGGTTCCACGACGCCACGCCCTCATCTACCCCGGACTTGCCTTGGACGCCCGTTCTCTCACGCCTCGCAAGCTCCACCCGTGATCTGTGATCCGCGCCACCGCGAGCTTCTCCGCGCTGCCGCGATGACTTCCTCCGCTCTGCAGCTCTCGACCACGGCAAGGGTGCTTGCTTCTTCCGCTAATGCGATTGTTCCCGCCGGAATCACCATGACCTCTATCTCCGTTCGTCTGGACTCGAACAACTTCACCTTGTGGAAGGGATTGCTGCTCCCGAATGTGTCTCGATGAGGGCGAGGTGGTGCCTGCGAAGACCATCACGCAGGGGAGCGGCAACGCTGCTGTGATGGTCGCCAATCCTGAGTAACAAGCCAATTCAGTGTTTTCTCATTTCCACCCTCACAGAAACTATTGAACCACCTTGACGTTGGTTCAGGTTAGAGAAGAGGTTCCAACCATTGGAGAACACTATCTGATTCAATCTGTCACGCAAGATAGTGTTCTGGCCAGTAACTGTGTCGTTCATGTCATAACCATGAAACAAAGTTATGCCATTCTTTGGGGGGCTTATAGCTCCCATGCGACGTCTTTACGCAGAATTGGAAGGAACACGACATCGTTGCAAAGAATAGCTCGCATGCGACGCTTGTGAGGCAGCTAATAGCCTAGGGCCACACGGGCCATAAAACGGTCGTTAAGGACACATTTAACTTTGTTCCAAGATTAGGGTTAAGTCAAACCGGTCGGTTGGGACAGCCAGTCAAACCAACCTCTTCCGACCAAGAGCGTGCGTCACACTTACTGTAGCTTCCCCGATGGCGGCGACGGACCTCACCCATCGTTCTCGGCGCCGGCGGCGCCGGCAGGGCAATTCTTTTAGGTGGCAACACTTTCGTTCGATGGTGAAGGTGGTGAGTGTCATTTGAAACCTAATTCCTCTCCCATTCTTCTCAATTCGAGATCTGAGTGTGCCCATTGATGCTAGATTGTGGAGGCCGGGGTGTGCTGAACGGGGCGAGGGGGAACGAGATGGAGCATGGAGAGGGGACTTCTAATCGGTATATCCCACATCTCTACACTTAATTTCTCTCAGGTTGAGCTCTTTGTTCGCTTCCGCTAGCTCACAGTGCCCGCCAAAAACAGGAGAGACGATGTTGCAGGACACACATTCGAATTTTGCATCAATTTCTTTCCCTCTAGGGTTGTTTTAGTTGATGGCAGCACACAGATCATTGAGAGAGACATGGTTGTTAAATGGGAAGTGGAATTAGAACATGTTGATCCCCAAGAGCTAATAAACATGGGAGAGGAGGCGATGAGGAAAATGGTGGAAAAATTGGGGATAGTGTGGTTTGGGGGCCAGAGCAAGAAGTTTCTTTGTTACGATTTGATGATTGCAAATGTGACTATGTTAGGGTTGAGACAAGGGAACATATAGTTGATGAAATCGATGAGTGAAACGGTTGGACAAGCAAAATTGTTCTGTTTTTAGCAGAGCTCATTGATCTGGAACCTGATTCAAGGGTTGGATATGTGGCCTCGAAGCTGGCTGCTCAGATGGTCGAGGATGATTGAGCTGCACAAAGGCAAGTAATGCCTATACTTACTGAGTTGGAAGTATTAACAGTGGAGGCTGATGCTAATGCACAAGGGGAGGCTGCAGATGCTAATGCACAAGGGGCTGCACAAAGGATTGTAACTGTTGATTGGAATTCAGTTGAGATACGTGACTGGACTGATTTGGTCATTGCACCAATAGATGACATTGAAATGATAAAGCTTTTTGGCATTTCTATAGATGACAGAGACAAGGAGAAGAAGAGGGATGAAGATGCAAATGATGGTGGCAACCATTTAAGAGATGAAGAGGCAGATATAGATCCAGAGTTGTTGGAAAATGCTGCAGTTCATGTAGATGATGCACATGATGATGGGCTAGTAACAGTTTATGACAAAGAGGACCCAGTTATTGAAGTTGGGAGATTTTTTTCAAACATGGATGAATTCAGGATGTGTTTCAGGACATATGCAGTCAAACATGAGTTTGCTACCAAGACTTTGTGGACTGATAAAAATAAGTTCTATGCAAAATGCATAGGATATGATGGTGGTGCTAGGCCTTGCAAGTGGTATATATCTGCTAGACGCCAACCTGATGGAAGGACAATAAGAGTGAATCATATTCCAAAAGATCATACTTGTATTACAACTTCTCAAACAGTTACAAAGATGACATCACAATTATGGGTTGCAGAAAAAATCAAGCCTATTTTAGCCACAAGACCAAACATCACTGCAAAGAGACTGGAAATAGACTTGGAAAAGCAGTACCCCATTAAGCTGAATTATACTACAGTGTGGAAGGAAAAGCAAAGGGCAATGAAGGAGCTATATGGTGATTGGGCAAATACCTTTCGAATGCTTTATAACTTCAAAGAAGAAGTAGAGAAGAGGTCACCTGACAATGTTGTGGAGATAGATACTGAGGTAATAGCTGATGGGAAAGTCTTCTTCTCTAAATTCTTCATGGCTTTAAAGCCATGCATCGATGGCTTCAAAGAAGGGTGCCGTCCATATTTGAGTATAGACTCATCATTCTTGACTGGAAAGCAGAATGGTCAACTAGCAGCATGCAATGCTTTAGATGGACACAATTAGATGTTCCCTGTAGCTATTGGCATGTTTCAGTCTGAGACAAAGGCATCATGGACATGGTTCATGATGCAGTTGAAAAGATGCATAGGGCCAGTCTCTCCATTGTCAGTGCACACAGATGCATGTAAAGGTTTAGAAAATGCAATGAAGATTGTTTTCCCTCATGCTAAGCAGAGGGAGTGCTTCGGCCATATGTGGATGAATTTGATCAAAAAATTCAGAGGAGATGATTTTGGACGCATGTGGCCAGCAGCAAGATCTTACACCAGACAGACACATTCATATCACCTTGAGAAGATTAAGGCGGCATGCTCCGAGGAGGATAGGTTCAAGTTTTGTACATGGTTGGAAACCTATCATTCTCTTTTATGGTACAGGTCAGGTTTTAACACTGCCATCAAATGTGATCATATCAACAGTAATTTGGCAGAAAGTTTTAGGATCATGATGCTAGTGATATGAATGTAGCTTTCACCAAACACATTACAGATGATCTTATTAAAATTAAGGAAGATAAGTTGAAATACAAAGCTTCTATTCCTAGGAAAGTAAAAGATAGTTGGGAACCCATTATTAATATGCAAGTGAATGACTTTAATCTCAAAGCTTCATGTGACCTTGGTTCTAGTGTCTCTATTATGCCTAGGAATATTTATGAAATGCTTGATTTGCCACCTTTGGAAAATTGTTATTTGGATGTCCCACTTAATGATAATGCTAAGAAAAAACTCATGGGAAGTGTTAATGATGTTCTTATTATGGTTAACAATGTTTATGTCCCTGTTGATTTCTATGTTTTAGATGTTGAATACAATGCTTCTTGTCCTATTACTTTGGGAAGACCTTTTCTTAGAACTGTTGGTGCCATCATTGATATAAAAGAAGGCACCATTAAATATCAAATTCCATTTAAGAAAGGTATTGAACACTTCCCTATGAGGAGAGAGAAGTTTCTTTTTGCTCCTCCTTTGAAATCAAGGTTTGATGTTAATGCTTCTTCATTTGAAAATACTTGATTCTGGCTTCTTATGCCTAACTTAAAGGCTTTTAAAAAAGTACTTGTTGGGAGATAACCTAAGAGTTTTCTTGATTCTTGGAAGTTATTACTTCAGTAATGACCTCTCCTTATCCTTTTTGTTTGCTTTTGTGCCAAGAATGACCTCTAATGAGAGGGAAGTAAGATTTGGGGAGTTGCTGTCCCGAAACAAATTTTTGTGCTCCACCATAAAAATTCGTGAGGAATCTCTGTAACTCAGATTGAGCTGATATTTTATGAATAAATCCCCCAGTATGTTAGATAACTTTAGTTAGTTCAACACCTTTTAATTTGAGCAATAGAAGATCTTCGAAAAAATCGGTTTCTACCTGCTGGTCTGTTTTGACAGATTTCTGCCATTATTTGCATTTGCTTCTTATTGATTCCTTTTTGGGTTCTTTTTGGGAAATTGAGCTTTTTGAGGGAATTGCTACAGTAGCTTGTGTTTTTAGTGAAATTTTTGCTGTTCCAAAGCTAAACCCAAGGGTCTATTATCTTTTGAATACACTAATGTTGCTAATGAAGATTGTGTGAAGTTTTGTATGAAGGAAAATTTTCAGGTGTAGAGAGAGAATGATGTAGTGAGATGAAGAATGGACAAAAGATCAAGCTTGGGGATTCCACCCCGGTGTCACCCCAAGAAATATCCAAGAGGTACAAGCGTCAAAGCTTGGGGATGCCTTGGGCATCCCCTTCTTCATCAATAAAAAGCTCAGGTCTTTCTAGACACTTTGTTTTTATTGTTTCATGCACTGTTGTGTTGTTCTTAGAGCATCTTAGTTTTCGTTTGGTTTGATTAGTTTGTTTAGTTTGCTTGAATAAAGTAGTTTGGACCCCCATTCTCGCTGTGTTGTTTCAAATAAGTTGATTGGTGTTGGAAAGTAGTAGAAAATTCTTGCTTGAATAGTGCAAGAGGAGATTGATTTGACTGTGACCTAGACTTTAGCATGTCATGCTAGGTGTTGTTTTGACCTTATGATTAATGATTATTGTTTAGCATGACTTGTTTGGAACAATTGGGATTGCTTAGTGTGCCTTGAAGGAATCATGCGTTGTTCATACAAAAGCATAGTATTGTGGTATTCTCCTTTGATGCTTTGTTTGGTTTGACTTAGCACATGCTCACACCATGTTATGACCATGAACAAGTCACCATAGCCTCTATGATCATTTAGTCCTTGACTTGTAGTACCACTTTATACTTTGATTAGTAATGTTTTATCGCTTTGCATGATTATGGCCATTATTGCTCTCTTAGTTGGTCGCTCCGAGTCTTTTGCTAGCCTCCACTTGTATGAGTAAGCTCTACTCATGCTTACAACTCCCAAGACACCAAGTTATTCCAAAATGTCCACTATAAATTCCTATGCATGGTGTTTTACACCATTCCAAATATATTCTTTTTTTCATCTATCTTCCAATTAAAAAGTATTTTGTTATGTGAAAACTTAGTGATTAAAGCTCTCCCAAACTTGATGGCACACTTTTTTTTCTTGCCCCTAATAAACTTGAACCATTGTGTCATCTATGTTGTATATGCTTGCACTTATACGTTGGAATTAGCAGAACCATGATGTCATGGGGAACGCTTTCAACATTGCACTTGTACTTTGTACACAGTTGATATCATGCTCTTTTGTCTATAAATGCCATCAGTGTGAAATAAAAGGGGATCTTGTAAGTCCATGGAGTTATGTATGTGTGTTAGAGAAACTCCTGGGCCGCTAGCCTAATCCATGTCTAATCATGGTGGAAACTTGCAGCCATTCTGACTCAACAGTGGTTGTGTCTAAAGCAGTAAGCTATGTTTCCATAGTTGACCTTGTCAATATGGTCTGTCTACGCGATCTCCATGACACCGCACCACCTCCAAGGGTAAACACATACCGCTCGTGGAGTAGAGTTCATCAACGTCAGAGACTCAGTTCGAATCACTATATCCTTCAAGCACAGCAGGGTGTCCTGAATAGTGAATCCCATAGCTCATTATACCACATAGATAGCGCATGATCCTTTCATGTGCATGCCAATGATCAATGCCCGGGTTAGACATGAACCTACTCAACTTGCTCACAGCAAAAGAGATATCAGGTCTTGTAGCGCTTGCTAAGTACATGAGAGAACCAACAACTTGTGAATATTTCAGCTGATCTGTTGGTTCCTTCTTATTCTTCCGTAATTTCATACTGGGATCATAAGGTGTTGGAGAAGTCTTGCCATCAACAAAGCCAAATTGGATCAAAACCTTCTCAACATAATGAGATTGTGTTAAGGTAATCCCATTCTCGTTCTTAATAAGCTTGATGTTCAAAATCACATCAGCCTCTCCCAGATCTTTCATATCAAAGCTCTTTGATAGGAAAGACTTGATTTCATTTATCACTTTCATGTTTGTACCAAAGATCAGAATGTCATCCACGTACAAACATAATATAACACTATCGCCCCCACCATGGCGATAGTAAAAACACACCTATCAGCCTCATTAATGACAAAGTCAGCAGAAAGTAGAGTTCTGTCAAACTTCTCATGCCATTGCTTAGGCGCTTGTTTCAGGACATATAAAGATTTTAATAACTTGCACACCTTTGTCTCTTCACCTTTTACCACAAACCCATCCGGCTGATCCATATAGATCTCCTCTTCCAACTCTCCATTAAGGAAAGCTGTCTTCACGTCCATTTGATGAACGAGAAGACCATAAGAGGCATCCAGGGACAATAGTACTCGAATGGTGGTCAGTCTAGCAACAGGTGAATATGTGTCAAAGTAATCTTCGCCTTCTTTCTGTGTGTAGCCCTTAGCTACAAGCCGCTCCTTGTACTTCTCAATAGTACCATCAGGCCTTAGCTTCTTCTTGAACACCCACTTACAGCCATCATTTCATCCATCTCAAACAGTTCGGCAACGCCAGGAACAGCCGGAGCGCGCATGTGCCCGAACACCTCAGCTGTGGTGTCGAATACCATTATCATGCCGCTCTCGCTCTCGCTCTCGGGCTCGTCCTCCTCTATGGGCCAATGCATGTTATCACGGAAAAGGACCGGATCAAGCGTGTGAATCACTTCCGCCGCCTCCGGCCACCCGATGTGCCGCGGCGGCTCGCGGGAGCCCAATGCATAGAGGTAGCAGTCGTATCCAGAGCCGGGTGGCGGCTCATACAGGTCGTCAGGGTAGAGAAGTAGCCGGTACTCGCCGGTAGGAGGATGCCGGTACATTCCGGCGAGGGTGAAGCCAGTAAGCAGCGGGAGGGGCGCGTACTGACGAGTGGCCGGGTTGCAGACGGAGAGGTGCCTGTCACCAGAGGAAACCGAGTTAGCAGCAACAGTGCCGACGATGATGAGGCCGTCGCAGGAGGCCTCCACGCGCACGAAGCTGTGGCTGGAGGCAAATCGGGCGATAGGCTGGAGCTGGGCGGCGGCAGCGACCCCTGCACGGTGGTCCAGGGGCATGATGTCCAGGAACACGCCGCCGTCGTCGTTGTTGGTGCGGTCGTAGAGGAGAGGCAGGGAGGGCTGGCGGCCGTGGTGGGCGAGGAGGAAGTCGCGAGAGGAGGTGGCACGGCGCCAGCCACGGCAGACGGCGCGACAGCGGAGTAGATCTTTGGGGGGCAGGCGGAGGAGGATCTCCCAGATGAAGATCTCATCCGGGAGGCCGCCGTGGAGAGGCGTCGGTCGTTCTCTTGCGGCCGCCGCCGCCATGGCCGGCGGCTGGGAGGAGAAGAGGAGTGGTGGACTGGTCGGGACGGACGGCCGAACGGATGGTGGCTTCTGTCTGCGGGGTAATAGAAATGGACCTAGGCTGGGCCTGGGCTTAAGCCCAAACAAGATCACTTGTCATTTGATACTAGTACTTCAGAACATCAGAAGGGGAAAAAATTCCCTCTGCTCGGCTGCCTCCACCCAAATCTGGCCAACGGGCTGGCCCAGCACATGCCAAATGGGCCGGCACGTGGCACGGCCCGCTGTGGCCCGTCAACCAACGTGCCGTGCCGGGCCGGCACGCGTCCTAGCGGCTCGAGCCCGGCCCCGGCTTCTGACGGGCCGGCCTGCGGCACGTTAGGCACGCTGGGTCGTGGCTTTTTTCTGCTGGCCCGTCAAAATTTATATACAAAATAGGCATAATTTATACTATGTCATCTAATATTCGCTGCTGTGTTAGTCGACGGGAGCGCGGGAGTCTTATAGGTCTTGGGTTCGAACCCCAGGCACTCCTATTTTGCAGGGACGCGGCACGGGCATGACACCCACGTGCCACGGGCCGCCTGTCAAGCCACATGTCGGGCTCGGGTCGGGCTTTTTTGGCGTGCCACGGGCCGGCCCGCCCAGGCACGGCCCGTTGGCCAGGTTTGCCTCCACCGCCTGCCATCAGCTCGGCGAGGGCAAAATGCCGCCTCCCACGGCTCTGCTTAGAGCTCACACGCGCACGACGGACGTGCTCCGGCGGGTGGCGGTGATGGCGCGCGACCCCTGCCCTGCCTTCTCCTGTATAATTATTTGGCTCCTTATTAGGTCTTGGGGTGTATATATGGCACTAGTAAAGCATAGTATAGCATCATAAAGTGTATATATTCGCTGTAAATAAATAACAATTGTACCGCTCCAAAACAAAGAATGGTGTCTGTGCTGATCTTCATGTTTTGCATGTTTATTTTAATTTTTCAGTTTGAGACCATGTTACAATTTAACCAGCTCAAACTAACAAGTCTGCTAATCTGAAACAACCCTGGAACTAGTGGCAGGTTGTTAGTATGATATCCTGATAGGCTTTGACCAAACCTTGCCACCTTTCCATGTGCTTCTCCTAGTATTGAACATATGGAAGGATGCTGACCTTCCCTAATATTGTTGCCAATTAGTACCCAAAAGCTAGAAAAGAAATCCCTGGCATTCTGCAGCATGGGTGAAATCATGTACCCAGATCTGTTTCAAAAGTCGAAGGCGGTGATGGTGAAAACCCTGCCCCTAAGACGGCGGGAAAGGACGAGCTTGGGAGCACCATGGCGTCCCCTGTCCCTCAACGACGGTGAGCTGTGCGCGTGACCTTCCCTGGCGGGCGTGCTTAGTGGTTCGGCTGATGGCGTCACCCTCCCCGGCGGTTACCCCTCCCGAGTCGCTCCGAGGCCGGCGTTGGGAGGACGTGGCCGACGAGATCGACGAGGAGGTGGCCGCGCGGGCGGTGGAGGCGGCCTGTTGCTCGACGCCGGGCCTGCCAACGCTGGGGGGTTACCTTGACCGCGCGCTCTCTTGCCCGCCCGTGAGGAGGAAGCCTCGTCGGGGACGCAAGACGCCGTCAGCGGGTGGGTCGGCGCCGCCGGGGGTGACGGGGCTATCGGGGTTCCGGCGGCTAGAGTTTCTGATCGCGGCGATGGAGGCGGCCCTAGATGGGCATGCGTCTCTGAGGAGGAATGCCGGCGGAAGCCTGGACCGGGCGACGGTTGTTTCGGCGGAGCCGCTGTCGGTGCTGCGTTCGTCACCACCGCCGCCGCCGCTGGAGGCTTTCTCGCGGGGGGAGGGAGAATGCCCTCCTCTCCCGGACACGGTTGGGAGTGGGCCGGCCCACGGGGGGGCATTTCGAGCGGCCGCGTTCTTGCGGTCCGCATCCTCCCCTGGCGTTCCTAGGATGCGTGAGCGATAGCCACTCCCCCGACGCGGGACCGTGTTGGGCCGAACCCTCGGGTGGGCTCCTGGCTCTGGCTCCACAAGGGCGCCTTGGACCTGTCGTTAGGGCACCCTGCTTCTCCTGAACAGGTCCGTAGATACGCCTCTAGCGCCCGTGAAACCAACTGCGCCGCCGCCGCCTCTGACCATCTCCTGCGCCGCCGCGCTGATGAAGCGCCGCCACGACTCCTCGCTGAGCCCCTCCCCATCCCCTCACCATCACCGTCGCTCGCACCCTCGCTCTCTGAGCCCGAGACCGGCCATGGTGGCGCCCTACCGCCCTCCGGCTCGCCGTTTGCCGGTCCGGCACCCGTCGCCGCCAGGGGGCCACGTGCCGCAGCACCGCAGGGAGGCCGGCACGGGCCGCTTCGACCCCAGGCGGGAGGGCACCGGTCGGTCTCCAGCTGCCAGGAGCCTCCCTCGGGGCAGATCTCTTGCGCGGCGTTCACCGGGGCGTCGGGCGCCCTAGCTGATGGACCTGCAGCGGGAGCATGATCTGCGCAGGGATATGGAGCGCCATCCATGGAACGGGACAGGCTCCTCTCATGGGCAGAGGCAGGAGGGCAGGATCTTCCTGGATGGGTCGCGCTCGCAAGGTGTTCGTCAGCCGTCCCAACCGCAACAAACCACTGTTGTGGGCCAAAACAGGGCAAAGAAGAAAAAAACAAGAAGAGAAGACGTACGCAGGCGACTGAGTTGGGCGGCCAGCAGGGTAGGGCGGGTACAGGAGGGAGCCATCCGCGGTTGGCACCAGGGCGCCTCGCTCGAAGTCCTCGTCGCGGAACAAGTGCTTTAACTGTGGTGAGGTGGGTCACTTTCGCTCGGAGTGCAAGGAAGCTGAGCATTGTATGTTTTGTGGAGACCCCTCTCATCGGGTTTTGGACTGCACAACTCGCTCCCCATACCGTGAGCGCAACATCCTCGAGCTTCTGGGCCATGGTATTGATCCTGGGTTTTACTACATTGACCTGGGTGTGATCGAGCTTTCTGTGCCCCAGAACTTGGCCGAGATCCATGTGTTGCCTAAGCAGGACCCTCCCCTGATTGAGGAGGTCACAATTGACACCATCCGTGCGGAGCTGGGGTCCTATGACCCCGACTACCCATGGAATGTGAGGGAGACTGCCCCATGGTGTTTTCCATGATCTTTCCATCGAGGGAGACTCTCCGTGTCCTTTCTTGGAGCCAGACCACCATCCTGCCGGTCCATAACATCAAGGTCTCCATCCGCGAGTCGTGCGTTCACCCCGACACGACTTCCTCTCTTTCGACGGTTTAGGTGCGCATCCATGGGATTCCGGATGAAGCAAAGAAGGAAAAGTTCATCAAGTTGATTACGCAAGCGATTGGTAAGTTTGTCTATTTGGATGAGGGCTCGCTCAGTGGCCATGGTCCTGTGTGTGTGTTGGTCAAGTACCCAGATCCATCGAAGCTCGATTGTACCTTGCCTACTTTCTACTTCGGGACGGTGGGGAGGAACATCACGGTGGAGCTGAAGCGGGACCAGGATGGGCCCCCCTCCCCCTCTCCGGAGATTTCCGAGCACCGCCGCGACCCGGGTCAGGGGGCGGGGGATGATTCGTCCAGTGAGGACTCAGGGGACGACCGGGATCTCCTTGAGCCCGCACCGGCTACGGCTCCCCCACCTGCGGATCCCTCTACGGGCGGCCCTACCACCCGCATGACGTCTCTGGCTCTCGAGCCAGTCCTCTTCCGGTCCCTCCCGCCTGTGGATATCCCGTGCTGCCTGCGCCCGGCCCTCCGGTTTCCGAGGAGCTGGGCCTGGCCCCCTATGGCTCGAACATGGGTGGGGAGCTCGAGTCCCTGGGCCTCTCGGGCTCTGCAGCTCTAAAGTCCGCCTCGCGCTCCAGCCCCTGGAGACCAGATACTCTTCCAGTGTGGGGATGGTGGTCGCTCCGCCGACCTCTCCCCGCTCTCCTGGGGCTGTCTGCTACTCTCTCTCCCCGGGCTCTACTACAACCTCGCCCCGGAGGTCCCCAGCCGTCGTCCTAGCCACTCCTGATCCTCCGGCTGGGGAGCCAGTCTCGGTCTTCCTCGACACTCCTAAGGCTGGGGCCAAGATCCGTGCCGCTCGCCGCCCCAAGCCCACTCCTTCCACACCTTCACGCTCTAGTGCCAGGATCGCGAGAGCTAGGGGTGGGACTGATGGGAGGGAGCCTACTGTCCTCGAGCAGGCGGTGTCTCGGATGGCGGTCCGCAACCTTGACCCAGGTACATCGATCCTTCCATACCCCTAGTCCATCCTTACTTCTCCTCCTTCGGGATCCAGGTTTTTGGTATTGGCAGATGTCCCTGAAGATCATTTGGCAAGGGTGGCCAGTGATTGCGGGGTGGTGTTCCATGGGGAACGCGGACCCCGCATAGAGCAGATCGCCGTGATTAAGGCAAAGGAGGTCTATGATGGGGCACTTGCAGCATCTCGTGCTCAGGCGGAGCGTGAGAAGCTGGTTGTGCCCCAGGCCCCGAGTAGCGGGGGTACTCCCCAGTGCATGTCAGGTGGCGCGACCGCCTCTACTGCCCCCAGGCGGGAGGGAAGCGGGGGAGGCCACCCAAGCCCGCGTCTAGGCCCTCAACGATTGGTAGGGCCCGATCTTTCCCTCGTAAAGGGACAACCCCGGAAGTTCCCCTAGGATTGGGGCGATTTTCGCATTCATCTGGAACATCAGGGGTTTCGGTCACGACGGCAGAAGACAGCAACTCAGGGACTACTTGAGACAAGAAGATGTTGATATTGTGGGCCTACAGGAAACGATTCGGCAAGACTTCTCGATCCCTGAGCTGCAGGGATTGAGTCGTCATAGGTTTGTTTGGCACTGTCTGCCGGTGTCCGACCACTCCGGTGGGATCCCATTGGGGTGAAGGAGGAGACCTTTGTGGTCGAGGACATGGACCGCGGGGAATTTTTTGTGAGTATGTTACTCACTCATAGGCGGAATAACCTCAGGTGGGAGGTTATTATTGTCTATGGCCCTACGGACCATCGTAGATCCCCGGCCTTCCTTGCGGAGCTAACCGCCAAGGTAGAGAGGTGCTCCACTCCGGTGGTCGTGGCAGAGGATTTCAATCTGATTAGATCCCCTGATGATAAGAGCTCGAAGAACGTGGATCTCCCTAATGCGGATGTTCAATGACTGTATTGCCGACCTGGCCCTCCGTTAGATCACCCGTGTGGGGGGACAATACACGTGGACCAACAACCGGGCGGACCCTGTCCGAAGCGTGTTGGATAGGATCCTTGTTTCGGTTGATTGGGAGTTGGCCTATCCATTGTGCTCGTTGCGTGCGATCACAAGGATTGGGTCAGACCACTGCCTCCTTTTGTTGTCCTCTGGGGGTGGCCAACCCTCGAAACTGAACCGTTTCCACTTTGAGAACTTCTGGCTTCAACAGCCAGGTTTCGTGGAAATGGTTCGGCTTAAATGGGAAGTTGCGGCCATTTCGGCCCCATGGGTACGCTCTTCTATAGACACCTGGCACTTCTGTGCGATGATGGCTCGCCAATTCATGCATGGCTGGGGGGCTAATCTCGGCGCGGACCTGCGGTGAAAAAAGGGGATCTCCTAGGTGCTATACAGGAGTTAGAACCGGGTGTCAGACGCGGATGGGTTGTCGGCTGAGGAGTGGATGCAACGCTATGCTCTGGAAGACTCTCTACTTGATATTTACCGGGGCGAGGAGTCCTTCTGGTGGCAGCGGAGCCGCCAGAACTGGATTCTTAAGGGGGATGCAAACACGGCCTACTTTCATGCCATTGCTAATGGTAGACGTAGGAAGTGTTCCATACCGTGCCTATGGGAGGAGGGCCAGCTCTTAGAGGAGCCCAGGGAACTATCCTCCCATATCTATGCTTTTTATAAGGAACTTTTCTTGGCAGCACCCCGCACTGGGGTGGCCCTCGCGATGGACTTCTGGCCAGGAGGGGCCAGGGTCTCGGAGGAGGAGAATGTGGAACTCTTACTCCCATTCCTGCCAGAGGAGGTGAAAGTGGCCATCATGGAAATGAAGGCTAGCTCTGCACCTGGGCCAGATGGTCTTCCGGTTATTTTCTTCTAGAAGTTCTGGGACAAAATACAGGGGGTTATTATGCCTATGTTCCAGGAGCTCTACGTCGGGACCCTCGTGATGGCTAGGCTTAATTTTGGCATTATTTCCCTGATTCCCAAGATTGTGGGGGCCACGGATATACGCCAGTTCAGACCGATCACAATAATAAATGTGATCCAGAGGATCTTTTCTAAGGTATGTGCGCGTAGGCTTGCTCCGATTATGGAGAGGCTGACGCATCCATACCAGTTTGCCTTGAGGTTTATCCATGATGGGATCTTGGCACTTCATGAGATTATTCATGAAGTGAAGGTTAGACGCCGGAGGGGCGTCTTCCTGAAATTGGATTTCCAGAAGGCATATGATAGGCTAGATTGGTCCTTTATGCGCCAGGTTCTCCAACGCCGAGGGCTTGATGATTGTGTGATAGGGTGGATCATACAGATTATCTCGAGTGGGAGCACGGCTATAAACATTAATGGAGAGGTGGGCCATCTTTTCAAACCCTCGTGTGGGGTTTGACAAGGGGATCCGATTTCTCCCATCTTGCTCAATGCCGCAGTGGACGCCCTTACGGAAATCTTGGAGAAAGCCAAGACTTCCGGCCACATCACCGGGGTTGTGGGGCATCTCATCCCGGATGGGGGAGTAACTCGCCTCCAATATGCCGATGACACTATGATCATGATAGAGGGGTCTGAACAGGATATCATTAACCTGAAATTCCTACTCCTCTGTTTTGAGGCCATGTCGGGCCTCAAGATCAAATTTGATAAGAGTGAAGTCATGGTGCTAGGCTACTCTGATGAAGACCAACAGAGGATCGCGGATAACCTGAATTGTCGGTTGGCGGTATTTCCCCTTAACTACCTTGGTATGCCAATTAGGGACACTAGGATCCTTATTAAGGACTTGGAGCCCCTCATGGCTCGGGTTAAGGCGAAATCCGAGCCCTGGCAGGGGCGCTTTACCTCCAAAGGGAGTAAGACCATCCTTATTGATTCCTGCCTCTCTAGCCTCCCCATGTATATGATGGGGTTGTATCTTCTCCAAGAGGGGGTCCATGCGAACTTCGATAAGGAGCTCTCCCGGTTCTTCTGGATGGCCAATGATGGTCACCAGAAATACCATATGGTTAAATGGGCCGACATTTGCGCCCCCAAAGACCTTGGGGGCATAGGTATCATATCCTCTCGCCACATGAATGTGGCGCTGATGCTCAGATGGGTGTGGAGGATTCTCAAAGACGAGGGCGGCCTGTGGTTACAACTGATAAAAGCTAAGTATCTCCGGGGACGGCCACTTCTAGCTTGTGAACGTCGGGAGGGATCTCAATTTTGGAGATCCATCTAGGATATCAAACCGGAAATTCGAAAAGGAGTGTCCATTTCCATAGGCGATGGGAGAGGCACCGTTTTCTGGCTGGACCCTTGGTGTGGTGCTCGACCTCTCCATCATGAGGCCCCTGAGCTGTTCGCGATCTGCACGGAGCCTTTGCTCCTGGTGGCTGAGGCATGTCAGGGTGGGACATGGCAGATCACATTCCGACGGAACCCTGAGGAGGCAGAACGGGCTTCTTGGGAAGAGATACGGGACAACCCCCCGTTGTCCCTAGCCCTGTCCCCGGACAACGTATCTTGGCGGCTAACCCCCTCGGGGACCTTTACGGTGGGGTAAATGTACAAGGCCCTTTTTAGTGGGCCCTCTCTCGCTTGGACCTCCCCGCTCTGGAAGGCCCCCCTGCCTCTGAAAATTAAAAATTTCATCTGGCAACTGCTTCGTGATCGGTTACCTTCGGGTGTCGAGCTGGCCAAGCGGCATGGCCCTGGGGATGGCCTCTGCCCGCTGTGCGCCGTCCCGGAATTGGGTACCCATATTTTCTTCTCCTGTCCCACGGCTCGCCTCCTATGGAACTTCATCCATGAAGCGCTGGGGCTGAGTGGCAGGCCCCTGACCTGGGAGAGTTCTTGGAGGCCGCGACAAACCGGACCCAAAAGGGGAGGCGCCTTTTTTGGTTACTGTTTGCGGCGATGACCTGGACCCTGTGGAATATCCGCAATAAGATGGTCATAGAGTGTGTGTTCCTGCGCCATGCCTCTAACTCGATTTTCAAATTTTTGGCGTTTTGCAGCAGTGGTACCCGTTATGTAGACCGCGGGACAGAGCGCGACTGGACGAGATGCTGGAGCACTTGATAGGGGCGGCCCGCCGCCTAGATTCTTCGTCCGGCCGCTGAGCACTTTTCCTGCTGGGAGTGGTGCCTTTTTTGCTGTGTGTGTGTGTGTGGGATGCGTCGCCTGTTTAATGTGGGTCCTGGGTTTCAGTGCGTTCTGGTTTGTGTGTGTTGGGTGTGGTGGACTTGCGCCCGTTGGTTTGTACTGAATATTGTCTAGATGTTGTTTTATTTTATAAAGCTGGGCGCATGGCTGTTTCGAAGAGGAGAAAAGACATCCCTGACAAGTATTGTACTTCCAGTAAGTTGTCAGCATTGCCATCATAATCTTTTTCATGCAAATTCAAGACATGGAGTTCAGCTCTGCTCCAAGCAAATTTATGGCCTCCAAACAGATGGTGTGTACTCCCTCCGTTTCAAAATATAAGATGTTTTAACTCTGTGAAGCAAATATATTTAGACATCTACATACTAAAAGAAGTCTAGATATATTTGCTTCACAAAACTAACACATCTTATATTTTAAAATGGAGGGAGTATGAGTCAAGGACGAGAGAAAACAAGCTATCGCAACTCCAGTATTCACGTATCTTCTCACTGCTTGACTAATCTACTAATATTGTTTCTAACTTTCTATGACCCGCTGATCTGCTCTTTGACACTTGGATATTCTCTACCTGTTTCATCGAGAACTTGTTCATCAGAACAGGATGAATCCCCTGATATTCAGGATGAATCAAGAAGGATCACCATAAACACACCTAAAAGAAGAACACTAGGGAAGTTAATAATAAGCACGCCATTTAGCTTCTCTACGTAAAATAAGTAGTAAGAATGTCACCGAGCTCTAAGTTTTTTCATGATATTTTGACATTCTATAACCCCTCTGATGCATTGCTACATGAAGGCCTTCTCCTGTGTATCATTATTTGGATCCTTATTAGGTCTTGGTGTATATGGCACTAGTATTCAGATATCCTCATTTTTTTTATAAAACCACTGATACTGTTTCTAGTTTGCTAGCTATGGCCTGCTGATCTGCTCTTTATTGACACTTGGCTTCTCTACCTGTTTCATCAAGAACTTAGAGTTCATAACATGGAGACAAAAAAGCTAGACGAACCATCGCTAGATAGAAGTAGGAGTACGTACTCCTCGTCTCCTCCTCGCTTTCATCCTGCGCGTGCACGAGGCGAACTTGTTGCGACACGACGCGAGGCGGGATCGATCGTGTGCTAGTCAAAGTTCGGTCGATTGGGATGCTAGCTGCATGACGTACTTGAAACTTGAAACTTGTCCATTGGGGTTTCTTCTTTTTAAAGATTCCGTAGCAGTTAAGTTGCCTAAACCAAACCAAACCAAACCGTGTTCCTTATACATACAGTTCAGAAGACCAAGGAGAAAAAAGATCCATCCTGATGGACTCCGGCGACTGCGATGGCAACGGCATGTGCTTCGCCTACGATGTGCTCCTGCACATCCTCCGCCTCCTCCCCTGGCGCGCCCTCGCCGGCTCTCGGCGCGTCTGCCGCACATGGCGCGCCATCGTTGACGCCCACGATCTCCTCTTTCCGCATTACTTTCCTCGGGGAGCCTTCCCCGGCATCTTCGTCACCAGGGTTGAACGCCACTCCGAATCGGTCTTCTTCGCCCCGCTGGCCAAACGGGACCATCGGTGGCCTCGCTTCCAGTGCCCTGTATTCCAGAACGGCTGGGCGGAAGTACGTGACTCCTGCAACGGCCTCATCCTCCTCAGCGACCGTTACAACGACTACTACGTGTGCAACCCGGCGACGGCACGGTGCACTGCTCGCCTGCCACGCCCGTCCATGCCGACGACGCGCTGTGTTAGCGCCATGTTCATCGCCTTCGACCCGGCAGTGTCGCTGCACTACGAGGTGTTTTCCTTTCCGGAGGAGAACCCACTACAGGGCTCAGCGAGACCGGAGAAAGGTGAAGAGGTTCCACCACTCGAGCAACCGCGAGAGGAGGTGCTCCAGGAACCCAAAGAGAAGGTGTTGCCTGTTACCGTGTACTCGTCGCGCACTGGGCAGTGGGAGAACCGGGAGTTCACGCCCGGGCGTTGTGCCCCAGGACACCTCTATGACGTGGTGACCACTTTGCCTTATGTCTACGGTAAGATGGTCCTGTCATCCGAGTATTGGCACGAGTCGATCTACATGCATTGCCATCACAACGTACTCGTGATTTTGCGGCCCCTGAACGGGACTTATGATATGGTTGAGCTCCCCGGGGAACCTTACAGTGAAAGGTGGTGCGGGTACTCATTGCCGACGAATTCTGTTCTTGCAAACTACGAGAGAGGGGTTCACTATGTGGCGATAAAAAAGTTGCAACTCCAAGTTTGGATGCTATCCGAAGGGACAGATGATCAATTAGGTTGGACACCAGCACACCAAGCCAACCTCAATCCACATCATCATATGATTGTCCCTCTTGCAATAAAACCGAGGGTGACATGGGGGGTGCTAGATAGCAGTGAAGATGATGCGGATGAAGAGGATGACGGTGAAATAGAAGAACTAAGTAGCACAAGTGCCTCTGAATCATCCTGGAACTCCGACGAGGACAACTTCATCGATGTGGCCGGAGATGACACCCACCTTGAGCCGCCGTGGTGGGATGGTGGCTGCGAAATAATGGGATTCCATCCGCACAAATGCGCTCTCGTCCTCCGACTTAAGAGTGCGGTGGTGGTGTATCATCTCAACACATCCAGGGTGCAGTATCTAGGCGACAATTACGAGCTCGCCAAGGACCACATGATACACGCTTGTTGTGTCTATGGTTCATTCCCGTACCGCCCTTGCTACAGGGATGTATTGCCGACATGGAAATCATCTGTGTCAACTTAGAATGTTAGACAGATCGCGCATATCCTGCCCTTTGACATAATCATCGCTTGAAGTTGTGTCTTCTCTCCTTCTTGGTTTATGTAATTTCCTAGGTCAACCGATGCATATCTTTTATATTTAAGTAAAATAAGCTTGGTTAAGTGGCAATATCTTGTTCCATTAGTCAGTTTGTGTAATCTTGCTACTATTTGAACTCCTGTACACACGATAGCTCGCTAGCATCTTGGATTAGGTGAAAAATGTTATATGTTGATCCAAATTCTACAAGTATAGACCAACTTATGACGAGTGAAGCGAGGCCCGTCGCCGGAGGCTTGAGCCGATATATAAACCTCGTGTAAGCCGCCGGTTGGACGAGTTGTATCTGTGAAATCCCCGGCGTTTGTAAACACTTCTCGATATACTGAAGTTTCGCTGGCTGGCGTTCGTGTTTTTTTTTTCTTTGTTGGAGAGGTTTTTCCACGTTAAATCCATGTCTCCTTGCTGTGATTTCGTTTTCATTCTTCGTTATTTACTTGTCGTAATTGTAAGCGGTTAAACTAGCTCCATATAAAAAGGAAAATCAAAATCATGGCATTCGAGCTAGTACTAGAATAAATTAAAATGTTAACCAAATTGATCGATTGAGCAGAATTTGGGATCAATGAGCATGACGCCTATTTCCGCTTGCCTTGACATATGGCCACATACTCATACATCTAAAAGTATAATAGGGGGATTCCTGGAAGTAATCACAGAGATTAAGCATTATTGGTCATTAGATCAAGCGTTTACGTTACGTCTGCACCATTGGATCTTTATCGTCTTTTTTACCCTTTCCAGTCGAAACGCTATATGCACACCACTAGTCTGTACCGTTGAGACCGCTCTCAGCCAAGCTGTATTATTTTGCCTACTGGAAACTTGTATCCCCACCTATCAGCTTCGGTAGTATTTATTTTGGTGGGTAGCCCTTCCGCGTGAGACAAAATCAGTGCTCGTAGTGAAACCCTAGCCTAATCTCCTCTGTGGTATCCTCCCCAATCCCCTTGTCTTCTCCATCCTCCAACCCCCCTCCCCGTCGAGCACGGGCCGCCACAGCGCCACGTCCCTCCTCCTCCCGAGCCACCCCTGCTTGTGGACACGGGAAGGGAGCTCCGCCACGGCCACGTCCCGCGGGAGCATGACCCTGCCCGCATCCCCACCCCCACACCGACCTTGAGCATTGGTCGTCCGAGCCTCCACCGGCCCTGAGCACCACCAGCCGCCCCCGAGCACCACCATCGACTGCGTCCCTACCAGGCCTAGCGAGGCCCTCCTCTACCGATTCCCGACACCCTAGCCCCTCCCCACAGCTCTCCTGCTCCACCCGTGGCAACCCCCTGCTACATATCATCCTCACCATGAGCTGGGGCATGGCGGCGAGCGGGCAGGGCCGCATCGGAGCAGGGGCATGGCTGCGAGCAGGGAACCACCTCCCCTCTTGTAGGCCCATGGGAGTAGAGATGGGTGATTGCCATATCTGACCTCCACGCACAACTCTCTCCCTCCCTCCCTCCCTCCCTCCCTCCCCCTCTCTCTCTCTCTCTCTCTCTCTCTCGATTTTCGCTGCCGCCGGCCCTTGGTCGTTGCCATCTCTCCCTTTTGCTTGTCATTGATGCCGCTGACAGATCAAATCGCCAATCACCTGTATCGCTTTCTGCACTTGTGCCACATACAGTTGTCGTTGGCGAGGAGGCCCCAAGACGAGCGCAACCCGCCGCCACACGCTATGTTGTCGCTGGGAGGAGCGGCTGGCGGCCGTCCTCGTCCGTTGGCACGCAGGAGGCAGAAGCACGGATGAGGACGCCCCCGTGGCATCCACGATCGAGCAACTGGCGTCTCGGCCGTGGAGATCGCCTCGGGGGCGTGTCTATCGAAGCGAGGCAACCCGTCGGCCGCCGAAACGCAGCAACGTTGCGGGAGGCGCTCGCTGTCGAGGAGCGTTTAGAGCTCGCGAAGCACGCCGCATCCTACCCCTCCTCCGTATGTCCCCTGTGAGGGCCACTCTACTCTCATACTCCTCTTCCATCTGCCGGCGTGGAAGCCCATGTAACTGTATGTCCTGGGAACTGCCGAATTCGCAGTCGCGATCCTAGGCCGAGTTCCCGGCTTTGGCCAGATTTTCATCAAACACAACAAAATTTAGATGAATTCAGGCGATTGCATTAAAGTATAGGCGAGTTCGTACATATGTTAAATTCGGACATATAACCGAATTCTGAATACGGTAGGCGAAGAAAAACTTAAAAAACATCTAAAAATAGTAACTAAACTAGGTGATGCCGACGGGGCACGTCGATCAAATGCCGAATTGGCAGTAGAAGGAGGTGTAATCGACGTCATGGGTCCCGTTGTCGTCGCTCGACGGGCAGCTCTGCGCCATGGCTACGATAAGGGCCCGACTCCTGGCTCCGGCAGTTGACGAAATATTGTTCCTAGCGGACGAGGTTGCCTGAGTCCTCGGCGAGCTCCGAATCCTCTACGGCGGTGATGGCGTTTCCAGACGACTCCAGGTGCCCGGGATTGGTCTAGAAACCCGGTTGTAAAATGGGTCAAATTCGGCAAAAACTGGCACCTAGAAATACGACCGAGCGATTTTGGCTGTCCAGATAAAAAAAAGGGTTAATTGGATAGACGCCACTACAATTTTTGGCTATTTGAGAAACACCATTGCAATTTTCATCTTTCAAAAAACGCCACTATAATTTTGTATACATTTCATACATGCCATTATACCCACTTATACACACATATTGGCCAATATACATATGTATTTCCTGTTGTAATACGTATACATGGTGCCCTTTGAGAGTTGCTATTTCCTGGAAATGTAAGAAGAGTGTTAGGATACTACCGTTGGGTGCCACAAAGGCATGGAAAGAAAATGTGCAGACTTGGTCTGATGATCTGCTGCGTACTTCGCAGGATTAAGCATCAGCTATGAGGCAGTCGGAACTATCACCGAGAACCGCAAAAAATTTGCCATCAGGACTCGCAGACGTGTTCTGCTAAGGACGATACCCGACTCAGATTGACCGACCATGGGAAAGTAAGAGTATGTTGTATCATCACCATCATTTTTTATGGCAAATCATTGTTGAAAGCCGTCACTCGGGTACGACCACTACATTTTGTGAACAAGAAACCACATAATTAATCATGTACTACGGCCAATAAAATTATGCCTTACTTAGGAGACTCGTACGCATCTACATCGTTAGTGATGGAGTTTTTATCATCAGCGACATTAGCACAGAAGGCTACTCTAGGCTTGTCCACATACTGTCAAGAAACAAACCCCTTGATTTGGGTGGATCCCACCATGTATATGTATGTACAAAGAGAAATACGAGGTCAGTGTGTGTGTATAAGTGGGCACAATGGCATCTAGGAAATGTACAAAGAATTGCAGTGGCATTTTTCAAAAGATAAAAGTTGGAGCGGCGTTTTTCAAATAACCTGAATTTGCAATGGTATCTATCTAATTAACCCAAAAAAAGGCATAAGAAGACCCTATTAGGAATGTTAATGAAGATGCTCTAATGTATCAGTATAATCTATGCATTCGGAGCTAGGCAGCTAAGTCTCGTTCTTTTTTGTATCTTTTGTAACGTGTTACTGCTGCTACGGTACTGTTGTTATGGTAATTGCAATGCGTGTGTTTATGCCATATACTCATGTAATACTATTATAACGTTCTTCCGTAGCCACTCAGCCCAGCAGCTTTTTTTTTTGACAATTCCACTCAGCCCAGCAGCTTATACCAGCTTAGAGCATCTCCACTCCTTGGACGAACACAGGCCGAAATCCGGATCAAACTTTGGTCGGACGGCGCAAGTTTTCGGCCTGGATACGCCCAGTTTCTCGAGTACCCAGGCCGAGTTCCCGGGTCGCCTGTTTCCGCTCAAATTCGGCTCAAGTTCGTCTAGATTTCAGCATAGTTCGTCATACAATAAATACAGAACATTTTAAGACCAAAGTTCGGCGAAATTTTAAACAGAGTTCGATATAAATGTAAACATAGTTCGGCTAGAAGTGAAAATACAACATATTTCGGCCAAGTTTGGCCTAGTTCACGCTGGGCCAGTAGCGAAGCAGAGCTACGGCGAGGCTAGGTCGGCGAGATTGGCAGCGGGGAAGGCGTGGTGGTGGGCGGCAACTACGGCGAGCGTAGCTAGAGGCTCGGCGCGCGGGAGCTCCGCCGCGAAGTCATGGCGACAGGGAGCGCTGGGAGCTCTTCGCGGCAGTCTGGGCAAGTGGAGTGGGTGAGAATGAGAATGTCTCGCCGACAGAGCTAGCTCACGCCCTTTTTTGTGCGTCCGGCGTCCCCAGGGCGTACCCGGGAACCTGGGTTCGGCCTGGGTAGGCCGAACCAAAACACGCCGAAATCCGGACGAAAACATGTCCGTAGGTACGCGACTAGGCCGATTTACGGCGTTCGGACCGATTTTCGGCGTTCAGACCGAATTTCGGCGTCCAGATCAACATCTTGGATAGGCGAGTGGAGATGCTCTTAGGTCCGAACCTAGGACAGGAGGTGTGGTCCAAACCTGACCCTCTTAATTCTCTAATAGGTTCCATGGTCCAGCGACAGGGCCCGACCGCACCGGACCCTTGCATCTTTGAAATTTGACATTTTCAATCATGTGATACAGCTGCAAAAAGACGATCGTATTTACAAGTACAGCTCACATTGGGCAGTTTTTTTTTTTTTTTGACAGACACATTGGGCAGTTTAGGAGAACATGAGACCCATATGTTACAGACTGCATACATAGTCGGGTGTGGATGGTTTTGGCAATGGATATGCGAGGCCAAATCAGGGTATGGTTTATTCTCCTCTTTCCTCATCAAGTTAGAGCTTTGATGCACGGTTGGACAAGAAGCAGCCCTAGTATATATAGATTACTGCAGTTGTTGGCTACTAACACCACAAAGCCCTTCGTTTGGGTTTGCACCACAGATAAACCTCTAATGCATATGCATATAGCATATAGTACATCATATATTCTAATTCAGCTGCAAAGTGATAGATCAGTCCAAGTAACTGAATGCACTCGGTAAAACACACATATGAACCCAGCTGGGAAAAAATACATCAATCTAACAACCGAGCTGCAAATATATGGCAAAATTAGGCATGTAACAAAAACATATAAGGCGATTTATGGCTAATCTTAGCTACCCTTCCTCTCTTAATCATAGATCGAGATTAGTACCCCTCGATCGATTGATTTCCCGCGCGCCAGTCTCTCTTAATCAGATTATTATGTTTTGACCCCAAACCACAGGAGTCCTGCGTATATTTCATTGAAAGAAGAGGGAAAGTCTGTACATGCCAATAGGCAGAGAGCAAAAAACAAAAGAAGAAGCCATAAAAACTGAAACAGCAAAAGTCCTTCTGAGTGCCAGCCAAACTACTGAGCTCTGGCCACTAAAACCACTTCATCTTTAATGCATTGCACCACCCTCTCCTTCCAAAGGTGCCAAGCAACATAACATGCTAGCCGGACTGTCTCTTTCCTTTGCACCTTGGCACTGCACACATGGCTGAAGATTTCCCCACCACCCTTTAACCGTAGATACCTGGGAACATAAATTGGCCAGCTGGGGATTGGTATTCAGAAATGCTGTCCAAACCTCCTTGGCATATCTGCAACCCACCGTTAGATGTGCCGCGGTCTCCAGTTCTTGGTTACACAGACAGTAGTTGGGATTAAAGGTAATGTCTCGTCGTGTCAATCGATCAGCCGTCCAGTTTCTATTCCGAAGCAGCAGCCAAGTGTAGAATTTGACCTTACCTTCGACTTTAGCCTGCCAGAACCTTTCTAAGCGAGGTTGCGGGATCCTTCCAATGAACTGCGATTCATACGCAGATTTTGCCGAGTAAAGTCCATCAGCACTTGAAGTCCAAATGATTGTGTCCGGTTCCTCTGTTAATTGAAATTCATCAACCATCACCCAAAGCTGCAGGAACTGGTGAAGCTCATCTTCGTTAGAAATCCTGGACAGCCCTCTTAGCCATCTTCCATTATTGAGAGCCTCGGCAATAGCTAGCGATTTTCTCCTAGCCAGGCTAACTAACAAAGGAGCGATCTCTCCTGGTGCCATGCCCCGTTGGCTTCGTCTCCCCGTTGTCTTATAGAAAGGTGTGAATCCGTTGGCTTCATCTTTCCGCAAGCTAGGGCTTTTGTTTCCAGCATAGCGATGGAATCGTGTCCAGGCGGCGGCGGAGGAACCGACGATTCCATCGGCACGCTCCCGAACGATGTGCTCCACAACGTCCTCAGCCGGCTGGGCTGCGCCAACGCAGCCGCGCGCACCAGCGTCCTTTCCCGCCGGTGGCGGAACGTATGGACAGGCCTCCCCGACCCCGTCTTCCGCGGCGTCCCGCCCGGCCCGCTCCTGCACGCTCACCTCGCTCGAGGCCCTTAACCCTGGGGCAGAAAAGGTAATCAAGAGAAAAAGTAGATTATAAACACACATAATTTTCTTTTATATTGGGGCAGAAGCCTATCTTTGTTAATGGTAATACAGTTAGCATACTGGAGATTTAACTTTGTGCAAATTCAACACCTCCGCAATCTCCATCTTTTTCTCAGCATAATTCAGCATGTTCTTTGTCTTAAGACGAGCAACTCCCTTCTTGAACATATCTCGAGCTTTATCATCTTCATTCTAAAATGCACAAAAAGGTGAGACTAACATAAACAATGTATTCCAGTTACATATGCATCATCGTGTCAAACGTACAGTATCCTACTTACATTCGCAACAATGTGATCCTTCTTAATAATGCCATGCATCTGGAAAAGTAAACAGAGGAAATTAGACATTCGCAATATGTTGCATGTTCGACACCATAACTGAACTTGCAGGAAATGTCTATAAACTTGCAAGACAGCTCCAAACTAATAAAGGTAGCAACTTGCCATTTGTCTCATTGTCTGAAAGACAGGAGCCCCCGTCAGTTCAGCATCCATTGTACGTTTGTGCATATGGAACTTGTCCATTGCATGTACTTCCTTCACAGCCTCCTTATACTCTCTCTGAAATACGTGCAAACTAGTAAGAAATATGCATAATCAGAAATGTAAGTCCGTAGTGGTTTAGCACACAAAATGTTTGATGTAGCAGGATGCTAACATTTTTCTTAACCACAAGTCTCCAGATCTCAAAATAGACAAGATCTAGGCCCTTGAGGCAGGCATCATCGCGGAGCTCATAAATGTACTCCTGAATCAAACATACCAGATTGTGAGAAAAACCAGTGATGAACACCTAAATTAGCAGACGAGAGGATATCTTACATTAAATGCAAAAGCAGCTAAACGAACAGTTATATGGGGTAACCGTGTTGCAATCCTCAATGCTTGCCTCCATGCTCTAGTTTCCATCTCTCTCCACTGAAGTGCAACTAAGTTAATGATCTGGTGCTTCACCATCCATGTGTGTATGACTAATGTGCCTATTATTCATGATTTTCTCTGGGGCATACTTACCTCCGTAGACCTGGCATCCAGATGCAAATATTCTTCAATCCACTGTTGCAAGATATTATTCTATCAGTGTTAAAATAATACTGCAACTGGTAATATTTCAAATCTCAACAGCTTGATCACATGATGCATACCTTGATTTTCTTTGATATTTCTCCATAGTACTTGACATAAACAACATCCATTTCATATGTATTATAAAGCTCACGGTAGGCATCGACATCTGGGTACTCCGGTTCGGTGTTACCAGGCATCTATAAAAAGGACAAGAATTAGATAGCTCATCTGAAAATACATAGAGGGGACTAGGGAGATGGATGGACACTACATGGAAGCTAATGAGGACTCGGTTAACAACTAAACACTACCTAAAGCGTTTTCTAATTTTTACAATTTGGCATTCAGTGGTCTGGTCTTCAAGCTACAAATAACTACCACTTTAATTTAGGTTTATATAAAACAGAAGCGATGTGCACAAGGTACGCCATTGTGTCCATCAAAAAATGATTACGGTTCATAGAAATGCAAATGATAAAAAAAGAGAAGACAATAGGATATACACACATACTATTACTTTTTCAAAGCACATTTACTGTACATACTTAATGGCCACAGTCAAGTAAGACGATGTTTTTTTATGAAAGTAACTGGCTAAAGATTCACATTTTCCCCTTATAATAAGATCGAGCATACTAGAAATGGTACTATGTAATTAAATTGCCTTTAACAAGTAGATCCACTGTGAGAGATCGACGTGATACATTTCAGAAGCAACTAAATCGTAAACTAGTTTCAGCAACCACAGAGTTACCATCACAAACTCCATCATGATCTAAGAGAGAATAAGTTTGAAAATAGCAGTATTTGTGAAAACATATAAGATACCAAAGCTTGGACTACTCCCTGCAGTCATAAAAAACATGATTATTTACATATATATATTCTAATGCTGAACCTCAGCCTTTAAACTAAGGCAAGCAAGGAGGTCCAAGAACCAAGTGGGATACACTTCCTAGCATTTCCCTAAGTTACTATCAAATATGAAATGGCTAAGAACCAACCAATTTTAAGGGGTTACTCAGAAAATGCACCAGCTAGACTTATTCAAAGTTGGAATAAATAAATAAAAGCCGGCAAAACTTTTGAAGCCAACCCCAGCAAGTACTACCATCCATTGGTAGCAACAAAACTAACAATAATGGGACAATGGATACAAAACCGATGTTCTCATAAACCCCAGCATCGAATATGGTTATGCAAGTCAAACAATCAACATCTACTTGATTTATCAAGGATGGAGTGTCCTGTAGCAGTTTTAACAGATAATGTCAAACCCATGGCTCAATTTTCTTAACAAACATTGCAGTTGTAGTTGGAATTAATGAAGCAAAACAAACTACCTCATTCATTGCCAGTTTTCACGGTGTGTACTGAAACTATTTCTGAATATTCATGATCAATATAACCAAACTTGTCAGCAAGATGGCTCAAGTATAGATATATAGACGGTACACTTACGCGATTTTGAAGGACAATCTTTTGATAGTCATTCAAATCAGAGTTCCAGCTATCGTCAGGATGGAAGAACCACTCAAAATCATCCTCTAAATGCTCAAAGTACTTCTGGCGGCGAATTTCATCCTTAGAGTATGCATTCGGATCCTTAAGCTTACATCCGGACACTGGGTTCATAGCCTACACATGCCAACCCAAAGGACTGAATTAGCTGATATATGTGGTACACAAATAGAAACTAAAATTGTTCACACATACCAATTACCAAACCAGAGGACTGAATTAGCTGCTATGGCACACAAATACAAACTTGACGACAGCAGGTAGATAATTGACACAGTAGGTAGGTAGGTAGGTAGGTAGGTAGGTAGGTAGGTACCTGGTAATAAGCGATACGATAGCGCGCCTGGCACACTTTTACCTTGACGTTGTCCATCCAACTCATCGAAGGCGTCTTGCTGATTGGAGGACGAATATTGGGAAACAAAATTTGAGCATAACTGGCCTGGTCTTCCTCGCTGAGAAATACTTTTGGGCCGAAAAGCTCCTGGGTTCTTTCTTCTTCTTCTTCTCCCGAGTCCATTGTCAAGCTTATCCGGAAGGTAGTCGGCGGCGAACTGGAGGCTGTTGTGGTCGACGTCGACCTGGGTGGAGGTTAGCTGGAGGCCGAAGACTATCTGGACAGCGTCGAGCCGGGGGCGAGGTCGAGATGGGCGGCGTCGATCTTCTGGCGTAGGAGCTCGGTAGACGTGGCCGGCGGCAACGGTACGAGCGAGCTAGCGTCGGCGGGGATCGGAGGCAGCGGCGGCAGGAAGTGGGAGGCGACGATGGCTCTGCGGCGTGAAACCCTAGCCTCTTGTCTCTTTTTTTTTTTTTTTTTTTTTTGAAGTGCCCTAGCCTCTTGTCGAGAGAACAGGGACAGAATACAGAGGGGAGCAAGAGACAGGATCGGATATGGCAGTTGGGAGTATAATTCTGAAAAAAAATTAGACGGCACTTTTTAAAGTAAGACTCGAAAATGCAGAAATCGAAAACTGAATTTCGAATTCTAAGTATATAAGGAAAATTATACACCTCCTCCGGGGATGAAACGTTTTCATCCCTCGACCCCCGGGTCGAGTCGCTCGCTCGCGTCTTCGATTACGCGCACCCAGGGGCCGCCGCTGCTGCCATGTGCCTCCCGCCCGCCGCTCCCTCCGATGTCGCGCTCCCCTGCTGCCGCCATGCGCCTCCTGCCGCCGCGCCCCTCTGTTGTCGCCATACGCCTCCCACCGCTGTCATGCCCCCTGCTCCTCTTCGGTGAACCGTCCCCCACCCCTGCTCCTCCCGGGTGCGCCGCCCCCGCTCCTCTCTGGTGAGCCGTCCCCCGTGCCCTGCTCCTCCCGGGTGCGCCGTCCTCCGCCCTCTCCGACGATCCTCCCCAGCCTCTCTTCGGCGCGCTGCCCATGCTTATCCCCCACCACGGCGCGGGCAGCTGCTACACGTGGAGACGACGACTGTTACCGGCGGTGGTGTCATCTGCTACACATGGCGGTTGCGGCTGCTGGTACAGGCGGCGGTGGTTCTACACAAGGTGTCGGTGGACACTGGCTGCTATATGTTGTGACGTCCTCTGCTACAGATGGCGACTACTACACGCGGCAGCGGCAGCTGCTGCAAACCGGCATCGTGCGGCTGCCCAGCGTGCTACCGAAGGCCACCGGAGATACTAGTGCAGGAGTTTTCTTTTTGCTACATTTGTTTTGTGGGTTGCTATAATAGTGCAAAGTTTTTGCTACAAGTTCTCCGACAAAATCTTTTTTTGTTACATACGGTGTCTAGTGTTGCTACCATAGTTAGAGTGTTTGCTACTTTAGTTTGCCGGTGTTGCCACTTTTATGTCCGTCGTTGCTACTAGTGTTTTGCTACTTTATCATGTTATTTTTGCTAAGTATTTATATATGTTTTGCTACTTTCACATAATTATTTTGCTACAACCGATTTCTATGATTTTGCTACAAGGTCTCCAGCGAGAGTCTCAGGCGATGTCTCCGGCGATGTCAGTTTTACTACATTAGAAAAAAATATTTTGCAACAACCGTTTTGTGGCTTTGCTACAATAGTGTAATTTTTTTGCTACGAGATCTCCGGTGATGTTTTTCGGCAAGAGTCTCTGGTAAAGTCGGTTTTGCTACATTAGGATTTATTTTTTGGTACAAGGTCGTCGACGAGGTCTCTGGCGAACTCTTCGGCGAGGTCTTGTCTATCCGTTCTTTTCTGTACTGAAAAAAAAGGGACTTTTTATAGCAAAAACGGGTATGTTTGTAGCAAAAGCGGAATTTGAGAACTTTTTGGAGGACATGTGTCACGGGGGAGGCGGGGGATCCGGGAAAATATCCTGACCAGACTTCCTGTTGTACTTGACCAGTATACGCCTCATATGGATCGCCTTCTATAATTCATGCTGACTCTGGCAAATAATGTAGGTTTCCTTTTATTAACTTGTCATGTTCATTATATATGGTAATTAAATTTGGGCATGTTATTTGATTATCCACCTCCTGCCGAGGCAACGGCATATTGGCATGTAGATTTGCAAGGTGATACTGCGTGTTCAAATTTTAGTTTTGGTGTTTCATGTAGATATGCCAGCTAGGTATCCGGAAGTAACTTTTGTTTCATGTTCTACATTCTAAGTAGTTTCATAACCTCACTCCGAAGAGATTTTGCTTCATGAAATATTTTGTTTTAGATTCTTCAATAGTTCTCCAAACCGGCAATCCTTATTTTGAGTGATTACCATCTTATAATAGGTTACCTGGGACGTTGCGAGAGACTGCTTCAGAACAGCAGCACCTGCTATTGGGAACATCTATGCACTTGTTCGGAGTAGGATATCCCATTATCTTTTTGACATGTACCAAACCACCTGACAAATACTACTATAGGTTTGTTCCAGTTTACCTTTTCTATAGATGACAGTGGAGGATTATCGATCACTAGACCCTGAGTTGTTTATCTCTGAACTTATTAATGCAGGTTGCTTCTCTAGAGAAACCCTACAAGATTTTTGAAAGATGCTAGGTCGACAGAAGTTATCACAAGATATATATATATAGAAGGAAGTAACCGTTAGCTTTGCGTTGACCCGTGTTTTTTGGTAGCGTTGTAAATAAATATTTGACGAAAGAGCAAAGTTTGACTGATGCACCTCTGAATTTGAAGCAGTAGCAAATCTGTGACTACTTTGTCTACTGCGACTGCGAAAATCCAATTCGGCTAGCTGCTGTCCCTTACTGCGAAAAAAAGAATACTCCTTCCTACGTGATCCACCTAGGTATCTCTCGATCTTCTCAGGAAGTGGACGAGAAGATCACAAGAAAGTGTTAATGCAGGAAGATATGGTACCTGGCAATCCAGCAGCAGCATGTTAATGCGGAGCCGAGCGCCCGAGCCCTATCCCAATCCGTACGAACCGGCGGCGGCAGCGCGAGCGGCAGATGGAGGGAGGCCCGAATAGTCCCACATCGCCCAACTCGGCTCGGCCGCTCCAACGTAAAAGGCAAATGTTCCTGCCTTTCCATCGCCGAGGACGCAGGCCTGTACTCCAGGCCTGTTGAGGCAAGAGCAGTCGCTACATGGTTTCCCGCTGGGCTCGGCCCCAAGGGCCTGTCACCGTCGGTCATTTCATTTGTGCTCGGGGCGGGAAACACTGATGCGATGTAAGTCCTTTTTAACCATCTTATCTTTTAATTGAAATCGAAAATTTTAGCTTTAAATTTGTGCTCTGGGTGGACAAAATAACAAAAAATGAAATGAAAAACAATATCGATAATCTCAGATAGATCTGCAACATGAAAATAATATCAGATGGAAAAACGAAACGAGCCCAACCCATGTACTGGCCCATTTGTCCAACCCACTAGACCCAACGACAAATTTAGCGAGTAGTGACATGCGGTCTCCCCCGCCGCCATCGTCTGCCTGGACGACTTCACTACTCTCGTCGCCCCCGCTGATTGATGTCTCCCTTCGCCCAACGGCCCTGTTTGTCTCGCTGATCCAGGCATCTGCTGTCAATACGCCACAATTGCGTCCTCTTCAAGACCGTTAGAGCCAGCCCCGACACCTACTACATTCACCTCCGATCCTGCTCCACAGCATGTTGCCGCCGTCGTTCTTGTCCAAGGACGCGTACTACCACCAGCGTAGCCACGCAGCCGCACGCCCACATTTCCCGTGCACATAAAGATATAAACAGATCGGATCGGATATTGCTATTATCATATCCTTTACCATATTTTTTAGCGGATTCGAATCGGAGCGGATACCGGATTGCGGATATGGAGCGGAGTCGGAACAGACTCGGATCAAAAAAGGATAATTGAACAAATAACAAAGAAAAATAAAAATGTATTTATTTTACGCAAAATAAATGCAAAAAATCGTGCAACACTAGATATCAGCAGTATAAAAATACAAGATTGGTAATAGCATATTACAACATGCATATGTAGCATGTATAACTAGCCGATAAACTAACTAGATTGTCTAGATATTGTAGTTATGCTAAATATATCGGATTATCCTATTTGAGTATCTTGGATAATCCTTATAACATGTCGGATTATCCTTATCCGTCGGATACCATCAATATCATATCCGCTACCATATCCGTTGGATATCTGCTTAACAAATATCCGCATCCGCATCCATATCAGCCGGATATCTAAAAAGGCATACCATATCCTCAAAAACGGATGAGGACGCGGTTCAGAGCCGAAATTATCCATAGCAATTACATCCTACGTGCACACCCTCACCTCTCTCCTCCTCCACAACATGCTCCTCGCACCCTAATGCCGCCTCGGCCCCCTCCCCACATGCCGCCTCCTCGACGAAATGCCCCACGTAAACACCGTCTCCTTTAACCTCATCATCGATGCCTACTCCCACGAAGGCCACTATAACACCCCCGGCCTCTCCGGACCGACGGATGTCACTCCTGGCAGCTCAATAGGATATCTAGACTAACCCCACATATCAACACTAGTCTTTTCTGCGCACTTTGTCCTCACTCGTGCGCACCCTATACTTCACTTCCCGGTCGGTCACCCATCCTAGAATTACTCTAGGCCAAGCACGCTTAACCTTAGAGTTCTTTTTAAATGAGCTTCCAGAAAATAAGTTACAACTTGTTGGTATGGGTTTCCTATCAATCCTATTAAGCCATCTTCCAGGGTCTCACATACACACACCCTTAGAAGATCGACGCCCTCGTCGATCAACCACAAGCCATGAACGTTCGCACACGTCTGTGCGTCCAGTGCCGGCATATTGCCATGCCGTGTCAATTCCGGGCCACACGCGCCATGCTACACATGTCCGCCACTGACTCGCACACGCCCATGTAACCGCGAGGATCGGCTCTAATACCACTTGTAACACCCCCGGCCTCTCCAGACGGCGACTGTCTCTCCTGGCATCTCAATAGGATCTCTAGACTAACCCCACAGACCAACACTAGTCTTTTCCACGCACTTTGTCCTCACTCGTGCGCACCCGGTACCCACTTCCCGGTCGGTCACCAATCCTAGAATTACTTTAGGCCAAGCACGCTTAACCTTAAAGTTCTTTCGAATGAGCTTCCGGAAAAGAAGTTGCAACATGTTGGTATGGGTTTCCTATCAATCCTATTAAGCCATGCGCCAGGGTCTCACAGCCACACTGCTGGAGACCTTTAAGCGCTTCCATCATGCCGTAGGAATCAAGGCCGACCGGTCCAGCTACGCGGCCGCACTCGCGTGCAGCGTGCCTGAGGGAGAGAAAGGTGGTGCACACATTGGCCATCTCCGAGGGGCTTGCCAGGGGTCTGCTTGTCTCCAGCTCGCTAGTCAGCATGTACGCCAAGACCATACCCTCTTGTACCCTCCCGCGCCGCTCCCGTGAGCGACCGGGGGGAACCCTAGCACCGCCGGGCCTCCCGTCCGCCTACCGTTCCTCCCTCCTCGCCGCTCGGTGTCGAGGGCGGTGGGGCCCCTATTCTTCCCCTGGATCGCCAGATCTCGGCGCGGGCCAAGATTGACGACCGGCGGCGACGCGCGTGCGCGGGGCGCAGCGGCGCCTGGCTAGGTGGCGCGGTTCGTGGCGTGGCGGCGTCAACCTGTTGTGGCGAGGAGGGCTGCGTGGAGTGGTGGTTTTCGTGCTCGGGGCCGGCGGCTGCTGGGCCGGAGTGGCGAGGGCCGTGGGCGGCATTGGACGGGATCAGGGGAAGCGGCGGACGCGGTGTTGCAGCATGGAGGCGAAGACGCGCCCTTAGCGGCGGCACTCAGCCTACGTGCTCATCGGCACCGAAGGTCGGCCTGCTCGATCCGTTCTCCGGAAACCGGTCGGCGGTGTGGGAATCGCTGCGCCGGCTCTAATAAAGGAGGTGGTCCTTGGGTTTCTTTCGCATAAAGACGAAGATCTGCTTGATGTCTGCCCTTGTTGATCTGAACTGGAGAGGTGAGTTCCGGAAGGCTCATGTCGAATCCATCATGACATGGAGAGAGGTCAACTTCTTGCCGATTGGATAATGGAACTACAACCTGGTTCCCTGACATCCTATGTAACTCTCTACAACATGTACATGGATACTGGGGATTTTTCTTTAGCTTGAAAAAATAGATATGTGATGAAAGAGCGAGGCGCAAAGAAAGAACCTGGTCTTAGTTGAATTGAATTAAAGCCCGGAGTTCACTCACAAGTCACATCCAGAGAGCAATGCAGTATACATGAAACTTGCAGAATCTCTTTCCAAGATTGATAATTTGATAACCAATGATACTATCAGTATAGAGTCAAACCAATGATACTATCAGTATAGAGTCAGATGAAATCACTGGAAATGAGAAATTAATTCCGTACCAATAAAAGTTTCATAGTCCAAATAGACTAAAGAGGAGACCGAGCCCCAAGGCCCATTTTTACAAATTACAACTACTTCTCAAAATAAGTTTATATCCAACTTAACTTATACCATAGAAATTTGATTTTTTTTTACATATGAATGTTGCATTTTTTGTGGGAACTTCCACCGATCTATTAATAATCATGAACAGCATTATAAAGAGTCCCAAAAATAATAGAAATTATAAATAGGTCAATGGACCACCTAGTAACAACTACAAACACCGGCACGAGCCGAAAGCACACTTCCGTCCTCTCTCCTCCATCACCGAAGCTGGGCAAAACTTATCGTAGTAGAGCTTGTTGTAGTAGATGAACGGGAAGTCGTCGTGCCAATGCCCCAAAGGACCAGCGTACCAGAGCAACAACCATCGCCGAAGTGACCAACGTAGATCAGAAGAGACTGACCTCAAAACACACCTACGAAAGTGAAAAATAACGGGTCCGAAAAGATCTGTCGGACACGCGACTCCACGGGCCCTCCGCAGATGCTAGATGCACCAGCAAAGCGACGGATAGGACGGAAGGACTTTATCCTGGCTTCAGGACGTAGCCGCCGCCTCAACAATATGAAAAAGACACTGAACAAAACACCGAGACCTCCCGCGGTGCGAGTGCATGATATATATATATATATATATATATATATATATATATATATATATATATATATATATATATATATATATATATATATATATATATATATATCAGAATGGTCAATTAATTCTAAAACGACACGGACAACTTACCAGGTGCAAGCACGTCCTCGTAGCAAGGTCGGTAGGTGAACGAACCTTCCATACTACAACAATGTTGCACAGGATCTCTCATGAGTTCATGCTCGTTGCCAAGATATTGCATCCTCGATGTGTCTAGATGGTACACTACCACTGCAAAGCGAATTATGAGGATGAGTGCATTCTTGTGAGGATGGAATCCCACGATCCCGCAGTAGTGACCCCATGTTGGCGGGCCAAGGTTTGGGGCGCTGCCGTCAACATCAATGAAGTTGTCCTCGTCCGAGTTCCAGGAATATCCATAGCCATCTCCTTCGTCATCATAATCATCATCATCGGCGGCGTCGTCCTCCTCCTCCTCATCATCATCATCCGCATCTTCACCCACGTTATCATAGTCGTCATCCTTTGTAATGTTGACTGGTCCAGTACTGCTTCTAACAATTCCCCATCTCACCATTGATTTTATTGTAAGAGCCTTAATCATATGACCGTGCATATTAAGGCTAACATCGTATGTCATTGTCCACCCTAGCTGACCATCGGTCGATTCGTTTAGCATCCATACACGGAGCTGCAAATCTTTTATTGCCACGTAGTGTATCCCCCTCTCATAGCTTGCTAATACGGATTTCCAAGGTAGCGTGAACATGTTTCCTGGACTGCCAGGTTCCCCAGGGAGTGGGACCATATCGTAAGTCCCATACGAGGGGCGTAGAACCATTAGGATATTTTTGTGGCAGTGCATGTAGATTGACCAACGCCAATACTCCGATGACCACACAGTTGGATCGTATTTACTCGGTGTCGCCACGACATCGTAGAGGTTCCCTGGGGCACATCGCCCGGGCACGAATTCTCGGTTATCCCATTGCCCGGTGCGCGAGGAGTACACTAACAACGGGACCACCTTTTTCATGGGCTCCTCGACCACTTCCCCTTGTTGTTTATCGAGCGGCGGAACCTCGCCTTCCTTTGGCTCTGCTAGCATCCCTTGCTGAAGGAAGAACACATCATAGTGCAGTGACACGGCCGGGTCGAAGGCGAGAGACATGGCATCGACGAAGCGCGGTGGCGTCAGGCACGGTAGGTGAGCAAACCGTGTTGTTTCCGGGTTGAGCACATAGTAGTTATTCCCGTACTCAAGGAGGAGGAGTCCATTGCATGACTGGCGCACTGTAGCCTCGTGCGGATAGAAGAGTCGCTGGGAGCCAGGCGAGGCGAAGAAGGAAGTACTGGACTCGTACCCAACCTTGGTGAAGAAGATGCCTGCGAAAGCATGCCTTGGAAAGAAGTACGGGAAGCGGAGGATGAATTTATGGGTGTTGACGATGGCACGCCACGTGCGGCAGACGCAGCGGGACCTGGCGAGGTCACGCTCGGGGAGCTGGCACAGGATGTGGAGGAGCACGTCGTAGGGGAAACAAAGGCCGTTCCCGTCGCCACCGCCGGCATCCATGGTGGTGATATGTATCGGTGGCCTTTCTTTTAGGTGTTGCAATCTCTCGGCTTGGTGCCCATATATATATATGTATATGCACGAGCAACCGACCCCAACAAACCTAAACGTATATTGATACCTGAACTGACACGAAGCCGGCCGGACACTGGCCTACTACGGACACGATTGAGTAATTTAGCTACAAGGACTCAAGTCCTAGTATAGAAACTAATTAACCCAGCCAGCTACGTTTTGTTACTCGTATTTATTTTTCTGTACAGAGCCAACATAACCTCCACGAACGTAACCTGCACGGTCTTCCGGCTGGGCCACCGTGCATCACTCTTGCAAAACGGCCTGCTCCTCCTCAGGGACTGGGGAGACTACTACGTGTGCAACCCGGCGACGGTACGGTGCAGTGCTCGGCCACGCCCACATATACCTCCCACACGCCGCGCCGGCGACATGTTCCTCACCTTCGACCCGGCTGTGTCGCTGCATTACGAGGTGTTCTTCTTTCACGAGGAGGTGTCGCCCCCCGTCACTGAAACACCCACGTGGGTCGACCTAGAGCAGACGTACATAGCAACATTGTTTGGAGAAGATGAAGAAGAAGGAGAAGAGCAATTTGGTTTTCCAAGCGAGCCGGATGAGCTGGAGGGGGTCGAGGAACCAAGAGAAAAAGTGTACCCGTCGCGCACGGGGCTGTGGGAGAACCGGGAGTTCAGACCTGGATGTTGTGCCCCAGGGAACCTCTACGACCAGCAGGTGGAAACTTCGGCCAGCAGCTACGGAGAAACCGTATGGTCATCCGAGTATTGGCGGAAGTCGCTCTACATGCATTGCCACAACAGCGTTCTCATGGTATTACGACCCTCAAACGGGACATACGACATGGTTGAGCTCCCCGGGGAACCCTGCGCCGCAAAGGGTTCTTTCTCGCTGCCCACTAAATCTGTCCTAGCAAGTTATGAGAGAGGGATCCATTATGTGGCGATCAACCAGTTACATCTCCAAGTGTGGATGCTGACTACAGATGGTCAACTAGGCTGGACACTATTTCACGGTGCAAACCTCAACCTGCACTAGCATATGGTTGAACCTCTTACAATACAACCAAGGGTGGCATGGGGGTGGTTGAAAGCAGCGAGGATGAACTAGTCAGCCTGTTCGAAGCTTCTAACTATGGAGATACCATACATGGTGAGGAAAATTGTGAGAACGATATGACCAAGGATAAAAATTATGATGGTGTGGAGGATGCGAACGAAGACCAAGAATCAGAAGAACTAAGGAGCAGAGGTGGCTCCGAAGATTCCTGGGATTCCGACGAGGACAACTTCATCGATGTGGTCGAAGGCACAGCTCACCTCGCTCCACTGGCGTGGGGTGGTCGCTGCGAAATCATGGGATTCCATCCGCATAAGTGGGCCTTCATCCTCGTACTTATGCGTGTCTTGGTGGTGTATCATATCGACACGTGGAGGATTCAGTATCTAGGCGACGTCTACGAGCTCGTAAATGACAACGTTCAAGCAGCTTGTTCTGCCTATGGTTCCTTCCCTTACCGGCCTTGCTACATGGATGTACTGCCGGCACAGAAAATCACCCCCTGCCATCTAATAGTGATAGATCATTTTGTTCTATTTTTTCCATTCAAGCTTTGTATACTCTATTACTCTATTACGTGTGTTGTTCATCAATGGCAATCATGGGATTCTTGAATGGCTTCCGATGAGAGATCACGGCCTTCAAACCACGCCATGAACCAGCCAGCCCTTGTCCGATGATTTGCCTCTTTGCTACACAGTTCGTCAAAAAAAGTGCTGTCATGCCATCACCATTGTGGGGAGGGACGGGAAGATTGAAATCGCGCCATGACTTGTCCTTCTCCATAGTTTAGCCTGTCCGACACTAAGATAATAATGTGTATCCCTCGTATCAGGATTCAAATACTATGCACGGCGGTTTTGTATTGCAAATTAAAGGAATTTAAAGCCAACAAAATAGTTGAGCATGAACACAAGTCTTACGGCGGGCGAAAGAGGACTTGAAGTGAGTAGCAAGGTTCACTCAACTCAAATAAGTAAAATCAAATTATATTACACGAACCTGGGAAAGTAATTTTTCTTTTCTAAAACAAATAAAACACGAGTGACTAGAGCATATGTAGACACAATAGCGAAATGTCAAGTCTTATTACGTGCAAAAGAGCACTTGGAAGTGCTATAGTATAATGTAACCCCTCTTTTTTTAAAGAAAAATAATTTATAACCTCATCAATAATCTATTCTAAGATGGTGATTTCCCAAATGACAGAACGTCCTCGTAGCAGGGTCGATAGGTGAACACCTTGTCGACACAACAAGCCGGTTGCTCATAATCTTTGGTGAACTCGTTGTCATCGCCTAGATATTGCATCCTCAACGTCTCGAGATGGTATGCCACCACCGCAGAGCGAATCACGAGTATGACCGCGTTTTTGTGAGGATGGAATCCCATGACACAGCCACCCCATGCTGACGGACCAAGGTGTGCATCATCTCCGGGCACGTCGATGAAGTTGTCCTCGTCGGAGTTCCAGGAATATTCAGAGCAGTCTAGGTCCTCCTCCTCCACCTCTGTATCAGCATAGTCGTCGTCATCCTCGGTCAAGCTGGCTGGTCCACTGCTGCTTCCAACAATCCCCCATGTCACCCTCGGTTGTATCGTAAGAGGGTGAACCATATGACCATGCCGATTGAGGTCGACGTCGTGTGCCAATGTCCACGCTAGCTGACCATTTGCCGATTGGGTTAGCAACCATACTCGGAGCTGCAAATGGTCCATGGCCACGTAGTGTATCCCTCTCTCGTAGCTTGACAACAGGGAAGCTGTGGGCAGCGCGCCAAAGCCCTTTTGACGGCGGCTTTCTCGGGGGAGCGGCACCATGTCGTAAGTCTCCTTGGAAGGGCATATGACCATGAGGATATCATAGTGGCAATGCACATAGAGCGACCCGCGCCAGTACTCGGATGACCAAAACGCTCCCTCGTAGTCAGCAGGCGGCCTGGCAACCATGTCATATAGGTGCCCTGGGGCACAAAGTCCTGGCACGAACATGCGGCTCTCCCACCGCCCCGTGTAGGACGAGTACACCAACAAAGGCACGACCTTCTTCTTCGGCTCCTGAGGCGCCGCCTCCTCCTCTTGCACTTGCTCAGGGGGTGGAGCCTCCTCTCCCTCGGGTGTCACGGATGATAATGACTCATTATTGACCAAGATATCCTTCTGAAAGAGGAACACATCATAATGCATCGACACGGCGGGGTCAAAGGCGAGGGATATGAAGTCGAAGGCACGCGACGTGGGGCGCGGCAGGTGAGCGTGTCGGCTCGTCGCCGGGTTGAGCACGTGGTACTTTCCCCAGTCAAAGAGGAGGAGGAGCCCGTTGCATGACTGCTGGACCGTGGCGTCACGCGGATAGTAGAGGCGTCGTCGGTGGCCTGGCGGTGTGACAAAGGAGATATCGGAACGGCATCCGGTCTTGTTGACAAAGAGGCCCGGAAAGGCCCGGGGGAAGTAGCGCTCGAGTGAGAGGTCGTGGGCGTCGATCATGGCCCTCCAGGCGCGGCAGACGCACTTGCAGGCGGCGACGGCGCCTCCAGGCAGTCGACGGAGGATGTCGAGGAGCACGTCGTAGGGGAAGCACATGCCATTGCCGTCGTCCATGGTGATGATGGAACGGTGGCAGATCTAGGGCGGCTGCGTGATTGATTGTTGAGCGGCATAGGAGAGGGACTCGGTTTTATCCTGCTTTGAACGGTATACGAGACGAATACGGTTTGGTTTGGTTTCTTTCCTTTTCTACCGTACACGAGTTGATCTCGAATGCCTACATCTACGTGCTAAGTCTGTATCTAGGCTGTCATGTGGGATTCTATTAAGGGAAGTAAAGGCTGTGGAGTCCCACGCGCAGCCAGAGAGAGAAAAAGAGATGTTGGCGCCCTAGGGCATCCATCTTCCGATGCCGGCCTCCGGCGGCTCTCCACGCCGACGACCTAGCATTACTAGAAAACAGATCTTCCGTTTGATCTGAACAATGTCACTAGTCCCGGTCTGTTAGCCGTGAGGCCTCCAACAGCTAATAATCGCGAGAGCCACTACTTCCGGGCCGGACTGGACCTATAGTCTTGGTCCGTAATAGGCTCGTGACTAGTAACCTGTAGCGGGTCAGCTGCTCTTTTCGGGGACTAATAGTCTCGGATCATATCACGGCTCGGGACTAGTTGTCCTTCAGTATATATACATCTCCGTGTCCACCTGTCCTAGTCATATGGTGGCCATTTTATTCAAAGAAGCAAGCCGAGTTCATGCCTTTTGTCAAGATTTAGTTTGCAACCCCTAAATCCAAAGTTTTAGAAGGTTAGAACTTCATTCTTTCATCTCTTATTGCTACTTTAGCTCTATAATTCTCTAGAAGCATAGAGATATGAATTTGCATGCATGCTCTAGAAGTAGAAGGATTTTGATACGTATAACAAATTTTGATTAGGCACATAGTTATTGAAAATTGAAATGTGTAATTTTAGATTTTCAGAGCTTAGAATGGAATGAGGTTTTCACTGATAGAACAATAATCAAAAACTCCACATTTATCATGTTAATTGTTTTCTCCAATTCACAAAATGGTGCATGTAAAATTTTCAAAATTCAAAATTAATGCTCTAGAAGCTCACATTATAATTTGTATTAAATTTATCATGTTGTGTAATGGTTTTTGATATACTTTTACTATAATACAGGTGGTCCAGGAATGGATGAATGGTACTGATCGACGCTCTGGAGAGTTCATTAATGGCGTGCATGAATTCATCTGTGTTGCTAATGCAAACAAGCGCAATGGTTTTGTATTATGTCCATGTAGCGGATGTAGGAATCAGAAGGATTACTCTGACTCAAAAACCCTTCACAGCCACCTGTTGAAGTCCGTCTTCATGCCCAGTTATAATTGTTGGACCAAGCATGGAGAGAGAGAGGTTATAATAGAAGACAATGAAGAAGAGGAGGAGGATGACAACTATCATGGTTTCCCTGAGTATGGAGATACTTCCGTGGGGGGTGCTGAAGGGGAGGCTGAAGAAGAGACACATGATGAACCCGCTGATGATCTTGGTCAGACCATTGCCGATGCACGAAGAGACTGTGAAAGTGAAAATGAGAGGGAGAAGTTCAATCACATGTTAGAGGATCACAAAAAGTTGTTGTATCCAAATTGCGAAAATGGTCTGAAAAAGCTGAGCAGCATACTGGAATTGCTGCAATGGAAGGCAAAGTGTGCTATACCCGACTCCTCATTTGAAAAGTTGCTGAAAATGATGATTAATATGCTTCCAAAAGATAATGTATTGCCCGCCAGTATGTACGAAGCAAAGAAGGTTGTCTGTCCTCTAGGTTTAGAGGTTCGGAAGATACATGCATGCCCTAATGACCGCATCCTCTACCGCGGTGAGGAGTACGAGAATTTGGATGCATGCCCGGTATGCACTGCACTTCGATATAAGATCAGACAAGATGACCCTGGTGATGTTGAGGGCGAGCCCCCCGGAAGAGGGTTCCTGCCAAGGTGATGTGGTATGCTCCTATAATACCACGGTTGAAACGCTTATTCAGAAACAAAGAGCACGCCAAGTTGTTTCTATGGCATAAAGACGTAAGTCAGACGGGATGTTGAGACACCCCGCTGATGGGTCGCAATGGAGAAAAATCGATAGAAAGTACCCGGACTTTGCAGATGACGCAAGGGGTTTAAGGTTTGGTCTAAGTACAGATGGCATGAATCCTTTTGGGGAGCAGAGCTCCAGTCACAGCACTTGGCACGTGACTCTATGCATCTATAACCTTCCTCCTTAGTTGTGCATGAAGCGGAAGTTCATTATGATTCCATTGTTGATCCAAGGTCCGAAGCAACCCGGCAACAACATTGATGTGTATCTAAGGCCATTAGTTTAAGAACTTTATAGTTGTGGCACGAACCCGGCATACGCGTGTGGGATGGGCACAAACAGGAAGAATTTGATCTCCGAGCGTTGCTTTTCGTAAAAATCAATGATTGGCCTACTCTTAGTCACCTTTCAGGACAGTCAAACAAGAGATACAATGCATGCACGCTGATACGCCCAATTTGCATCACCATTCTATATCATAATTTACCTCTATTCATTGATATATGTATTATTATGAGGTATTACTTATGTCTTTTCATATGTTTATGCATGTTGGATGATTCTTGGAGGATGAACTGCCGGAGTCTGGATTCTGATGGAAAAAGAAGTGTTTTGATGCAATTTCGCGAAGATCAGAAAAATACCAGAAAAATATGGGAAAATTATATTTTTCCAGAAGACAGAGGAAGCCAGAAGGGGAGGCGAAGAAGGGCCGCAGGGGGCCCACACCCCTAGGCGCGGGTCCCCCTGGGCCGCGCCTAGGGTAGGTGTGGCCCACCTGCCCGGCTCCCGACTCCGTCCTCTCGCCTATATCTTCCCTACGGAACCCTAACACTAGGGGCGACCACAGATAGATTTCCGCCGCCTCTGCGGGGCGGAAAACATCGAGAGAGAAATATCTCTCCGGCAGACAGATTTCTGCCGGGGGAATTCCTTCCCGGAAAGGGGAGACCGTCGCCATCTACACCGTCATCAAGCTTGTCTTCATCAGGATCATCATCATCATCCACACCATCATCTCCACCAGCACCATCATCATTAGTCCATCCCGCTGTAACAATTGTGTTGGATATTGCTTTAGTTCACTAGGGGAAACCTTCTCGGTGTTGATTACTATTGTAGTTGATGCTTGTGAGTGGAACCATTGGATTATTGTTTATGTTCAGATTGTTATCCATTACCATATCATCTTTGATCTTGATCCATATGATGTCTTGTGAGTAGTTCGTTTAGTTCTTGGGGACATGGGAGAATTCATGTTGTTAGTAGTTGATTTGTGTTGAGTTATTATTCAATGGTTTAGTATTTAAGTTGTGGTGCTATTCTTCTAGTGGTGTCATGTGAACGTCGACTACATGATACTTCACCATTTATGGGCCTAGGGTAATGCATTGTGTATTTGGCTACTAATTGTGGGGTTGCAGGAGTGACAGAAACCTGAACCCCCGTTAGGACACCTTTGCACAAGGGAGTGTAGGATCTCAGAGTTTAAGGTTGTGGTTAGATTTATATCTTAATTACTTTCCTGTAGTTACGGATGTTTGCAGGGGGTTTAATCATAAGTATGTATTAGTCCAAGTAAGGTCGGTATGTTAGCACAGGTTCACCCACACAACACTTACAACACCAAAGAAGAGTACTCAGCTATTTGAAGTGAAAGCACTTGACATAATTCCCATGTGTCCTCGAGAACGTTTGGTCCTTATAAGTATTTCCACCGGCTTGTCCTTTGCTAAGAAAGGATTGGGCCACTTGCTCCGTTTGTTCATTGTCTTTATTACTTGCTCTTTGTTTTGTTGCCTTATCATAAAACCACTAAAAATCCATTTTCTAAGTATTCACAGGGATTTCTTACTCCATGCCACTAGTCAACACCTTCTGCTCCTCGTTGGGATCGACACTCCTATTTATCGAAAGTACTGTGATACACCCCCTATACTTGTGGGTCATCAAGGCTACTAATTGCGCCATTGCCGGGGAGTGAAGCGCTATTGAAGAGTGGATCTGGTAAAGGAAACTTCTAGTGTGAGTATTGCTTTTGTTTCTGTTTGTTGCTTTGTTTCCAATATGGATAACCCACTTGGTTTTCTGTTTGGGAAAACTACTACCATTGTTAGGGTAGTAGATGAACCACCACCTGTTGAGATAGATCCTTTTAAGATACCTATAAGTATTGTTGATCGTGTTATGGATAATTATTATTTAGGGGATGGAACTATCCATCCTGGTGATCATTTGCTTTTTATCCATGAATTATGCGGGTTGTTTAAGTGTGCAGGTATCACAACTGAACAGGTGAAGAAGAATTTACTCTTCATATCCTTGTAAAGGAGATCTGAAGAATGGTATAAGCTGCTAAAGAATGGACAATAATCCATGGAATGGGAGGAGATGGCATCTCTCTTTTATTCTAAATTTTATCCTCCCAGTGAGATTCATAAGGATAGAAATATTATATATAACTTTTGGCCTCGTGATGGAGAGAGTACATCTCAATCTTGGGGGATATTTAAGTTACTAATGCTTAAATGTCCTATTCATGAACTCCCTAACAATATTATTATCAATAACTTTTATGCTAGGCTTTCTCTTCATGATAAAGATTTACTAGATGCTTCTTGTGCTGGATCATTCACACGTATGAAGGAAGAAGCTAAATGGGATCTACTAGACCGTATTCAAGAAAACACTGAAGCTTGGGAGAATGACAAAGGAAGAAAGTCAGGTATAAACTATAATTAAGAATGCATTAAATCTTTTATGGGAACTGATTAGTTCCATGATATTAGTATTGAGTATGGTCTTGATCCTCAAGTTCTTGCAAAATGTTTTAATGCCTTTGCCTCTTACATTGAAATTTCCAAGAAAGAGTGGGACAAGTACCATGCTCCTTATAAAGACACGGTTACCCATGTTCCTGCTAGCATAGAGGTTTGTACTATTGATCCTATTTTGCATCAACCTTATGTTGAGAAAATCCCTTTTCCTGCCAAGGTAAGGGAACATTCTATTATAGTTAATGTGGTTAGAAAAAGCGCAAATAAAACTGTGGAGCCCGATGAGCTTATTGATATTGAGCCTGTGGTAGCTATTGTGAAAGATCTTGTCACTAGAAATATAGAGGATGAGCACATTGTCTTCTGTGAAGACGCTACTAATATTGTTTCTCATCCAAAAAGAGCTAGAAAAGCTAGTGTCCCTGTGCTTTTTGTGAGAATTCGTAATCATAGCTATTACTGTTTATGTGATATTGGTGCTAGTTCTAGTGCTATTCCTTATGAGATTTACATGGAAATTATGCATGAAATTGGTCCTTGTGAGCTTGAGGGCATTGATGTGGTTATTCACCTTGCTAATAGAGAGCAAGTTTGCCCCATTGGCATTGTAAGAGACGTGGAGGTCCTTTGTGGTAAGATTAAATATCCTGCTGATTTTCTAGTACTTGGTAAAGAAGCTAGTATAACCTACCCTATTATCTTTGGTAGATCCTTCCTGAATACTTGTGGGGTTATCATAGATTGTAGGAAGTAAAAAGTTTTGACTAAGTTTGATGGAGAGTCTTATGAGTTTAAATTTTCCAAATTTGCTAAAACTCCTTATGAAAATGAACTGCCTGATGAGGATTTCAGGGTTGAACAACTTTCTGCTATTTCTCTTGCTCCTAACAATGCCCTGCAACAATTTATGGAGGATCATGAAAGCGATGTCTTCATGAAGGAAAGAAATGAGATTGACGAGGTTTTCCTTCGCCAGCCTGAGTTACTTAAGCATAATCTACCTGTGGAAGATTTGGGTACCACACTACCACCTAAAGGGGACCCTGTTTTTGAATTAAAACCTTTACCTGATGATATTAAATATGTCTTGATAATAAGAAAGTTTATCCCGTTATTATTAGTTCTAAACTTCCAGGAAAGGAAGAAGAAAGGTTATTGGAGATATTGAAGAAACACCGAGGAGCTATGGGTTATACTCTTGATGATTTCAAAGGAATTTATCCCACTATATGTCAACATGCTATTAATATAGAGCCTGATGCAAAACCAGTTGTTGAACACCAACGCCGTCTAAATCCTAAGATGAAGGATGTGGTAAGAAATGAGGTATTAAAACTCCTTGATGCTGGTATTATTTACCCTATTGCTGATAGTCAATGGGTTAGCCCTGTTCATTGTGTTCCCAAGAAAGGGGGAATAACTGTTGTACCCAATGAAGATAATGAGCTTATACCCCAAAGAGTAGTGGTTGGGTATAGAATGTGCATTTATTTTAGAAAGATTAATAAAGTTACTAAGAAAGATCATTATCCTTTGCTATTTATTGATTAAATGCTTGAGAGGTTGTCCAAAAAGACTCACTTTTGTTTTCTTCATGGTTTATTCTGGGTTTTCTCAAATTGCTGTGAAAGCATAAGACCAAGATAAAACTACTTTCACTTGTCCTTATGGTACTTATGCTTATAGACGTATGCCTTTTGGTTTATGTAATGCTCCTGCTACCTTTCAGAGATGTATGTCTGCTATTTTTCATGGTTTTTGTGAAGAAATTGTGGAGGTTTTCATGGATGATTTATCCGTCTATGGAATTTCTTTTGATAACTGTTTGCACAACCTTGATAAAGTTTTGCAGAGATGTGAAGAAACCAACCTTGTTCTTAATTGGGAGAAATGCCATTTTATGGTTAATGAAGGGATTGTTCTTGGACACAAGATCTCTGAAAGAGGCATTGAAGTTGACAGGGCCAAAATTGAAGCAATTGAGAAGATGCTTTGCCCTAGAGATATTAAAGGTATTCGTAGTATCCTTGGTCATGCTGGTTTCTATAGGAGGTTTATTAAAGATTTCTCCAAAATTTCAAAGCCCCTTACTAATCTTCTTCAAAAATATGTTCCTTTTGTTTTTGATGATGATTGTAAGGAAGTTTTCGAAACTTTGAAGAAAGCTTTGACAACTATTCCTATTGTTCAACCACCTGATTGGAGTTTACCTTTTGAAATTATGTGTGATGCTAGTGATTTTGCTGTGGGTGTTGTCCTTGGGCAACGTGTTGATAAGAACTTGAATGTTATTCATTATGCTAGCAAGACTCTAGATGTTGCCCAAAAGAATTATGATACTACTTAAAAAGAGTTCTTAGTTGTAATCTTTGCCTGTGATAAGTTTAGAGCTTATTGAAGGGTTTCGCAGCATAGTAAATCAAAAAATTCTACGGATGCGAACGGGAAAGCCAAGATCTAATCTAGGAGATGCAAACAACGAGGAGGGAAAGATGAGATCTTCATACCCTTGAAGATTCACACAGCGGAACGTTCAACGGAACGTGGTTGATGTAGTCGTACTCGCTTCTCCTCCTCGTGATCCGATCCGATCTAACACCGCAAGTGGCGATGCCTTCGAGATATGCACACGTGCGGCACCTCGACGTCTCCTCCTTCCTCAGTACAGCAATTGGGGTGGAGAGATAGGATGGATCTACAGCACGACGGCGTGGTGCAAGCGGTGGAGAGTTTCTGCGGCAGGGCTTCGCCTACGCGCAGTCGGGAGGGAGAGAGAGAGGAGGGCAGCAGGGCGGCTAGGGATTGAGGAGGAGGTGTGGGGAGGGTGCGCCCCTAGCCCTCTTTATATAGAGGGGTGGGCGGCTGGCCCTTGCCCCTCCCCCAATCCCTAGGGCCGGCGGCCAAGGAGGGAGGAGTGGGGGGCAAGTTTGCCCCCTTCTAGAAGCTCCCCTAGGGTTTCCCCTAGGGCTTGGCCAGATGGGCCTATGGGGCCTTGTGCCCCTGGCCCAATGCGGCCAGGGAACTCCCTCGTAGGCCCACGCCCCCTCCCGACAAGTGGGGCCACGTTGGTCCCACTCCGGAAGGTTCTAGAAGCTTCCGGTACAATACCGAACAACCCGAAACAATTCCGAACTCCAAAAACTGCTTTGCCTTATATGAATCTAATTCTCCGGACCATTCCGGAACCTCTCGTGACGTCCTGGATCTCATCCGAGACTCCGAAAAAAACTCATAAACCAATTATCCAATCTATCCTAGTGTCGAGACACGTTAAGTGTGACCCTTCGGGTTCGAGAATATACAAACATGATCTTCTATCAATAATCAATAGCAGGGTCTGGAAACCCATATTGACTCCCACACATTCATCGATGAGCATATCGGATGAACCACGATGTCAGGATTCAATCAATCCCATATATATATTCCCTTCGTTGCGTGATATTTTACTTGCCCGAGATTCGATCGTCGGTACCGTCATACCTAGTTCAATCTCGTTCACAGCAAGTACTTTACTCGTTCCATAATCCGATATCACTTTGTGATTAACTCCTTAACCACGTGCTTGCAAGTGGTGTTGATATCGATTACCGAGTGGGCCCGAAGTATATCTCTCCGACTTGGGAGGGACAAATCCCATCTCGATACATACAACCCAACAGGTACTTTCCGATCACCTGAGAGACACCTTTATGATCACCCTCTCATAGGATGACATTTGATGACCTCAAAGCTTTCTTCCGATACCAGGGAGTTGCATTATCTCATGGTCTAAGGAATACAATATTTGACATAAGAAAAGCTTCGCAAAGATGAACATGATGACACGATCTAATTGCTCCGCTTAATTTGGGTCTGTCCATCATATCATTCTCCCAATGATATGATCTCATTATTAATCGACAACTCATGTCTATGGTTAGGAAACCTTAACCATCATTAATCAATGAGCTAGTCCATAGAGGCGTACTAGGGACACGGTGTTGTTTACAAACCACACAAGTATTAAAGTTTCCGCTTAACACAATTCTAGCATGGAATATAAACTTTATCATGAACAAGAATTATAATAATAACATCTTTATTATTGCCTCTAGGGCATAATTCCAACAGTCTCCCACTTGCACTAGAGTCAATAATCTAGTTTACATCTGGCAACAATCTAACACCCATGGCACTAAGGTGTTGATCATGTTTTGCTCGTGGAAGAAGTTTAGTCAATGGATCTGCGACATTCAGATCTGTATGTACTTTGCTAATCTTCAGATCTCCATCTGTTATATAATCTCTGATTATATGAAACTTGCGGTTGATATGCTTGGTCTTTGGATGATATCTTGGTTCCTTAGCCAGTGCTATGGCGCCAGTGTTGTCACACAATATCTCCAGTAGATCCAAGGCACTTGGAACCACACCAAGCTCAGTGATGAAGTTCCTGATCCAAACTCCTTCACTTGACGCTTCTACAGCAGCCATGTATTCCGCTTCTACTGTAGATCCCGCGATCACGCTTTGCTTGCAGCTTCTCTAGCTCATAGCTCCTCCATTCAAAATATAAATGGATCCTGTCTGAGATTTAGAATCATCCTTGTCGGTGTCAAAACTAGCATCGACGTAACCCTTTACGACGAGCTGTTCATCACCTCCATAGACTAAGAACATTTCTTTAGTCCTATTTAAATACTTTAGGATGTTCTTCACGGTTGTCCAGTGTTCCACTCCTGGATCACTTTGGTACCTGCTCGTCAAACTAAGAGCATTGGACACATCCGGTCTAGTACACAGCATGGCATACATGATAGAACCTATGGTCGAGGCATAAGGCACTTTGCTCATAGCTTCTCTATCATTTATCGTAGCTGGACACTGAGCCCTGCTCAATATCTTACCTGACAACATAGGTACTTAACCTTTCTTTGCCTTATCCATTCTGAACCTTTTCAGAACTTTGTCTAGGTATGTACTCTGGCTTAAAGCTATTAGGCGTCTTTGTCTATCTCTATAGATTTTGATGCCTAATATAACAGCAGCTTCCCCTAGGTCTTTCATTGAAAAAATTTGTTCAAATAACTCTTCACATCGTTAAGCTTGTCAATGTCATTTCCAATAATCAATATGTCATCCACATATAGTACCAGAAATGTCACTGAGCTCCCACTCACTTTCTTGTAGATACAAGCTTCGTTGAAATTTGGAACAAATCCGAAGCTCTTGATCACTTGATCAAAACGAAGGTTCCAACTTTGAGATGCTTGCTTCAGTCCATAAAGGGAACGTTGAAGTTTGCATACTTTATCAGCATCCTTAGGATTGACAAAACCTTCGGGTTGCATCATATACAACTCTTCATCAATGTTGCCATTGAGGAACGCAGTCTTGACATCCATCTGCCATATTTCATAATCATGAAACGCAGCAATTGCTAATAAAATCCGAATGGACTTAAACATCGCTACGGGAGAGAAAGTCTCATCGTAGTCAACACCTTGAACTTGCCGAAAACCTTTCGCGACAAGCCGTGCTTTATAGACAGTAACATTACCATCCGCGTCCGTTTTCTTCTTGAAAATCCATTTGCACTCAACGGCCTTTCGGTCGCTAGGAGGGTCCAGCAAAGTCCATACTTAGTTTTCGCTCATGGATCCCAATTCGGATTTCATGGCCTCTAGCCATTTCTCAGAGTCTGGGCTCATCATCGCTTCCTCATAGTTCGCAGGTTCACTGTCATCTACTAACAAGACAGTTAAGACAGGGTTGCCGTACCACTCAGGAGGGGCACGCGACCTTGTCGACCTGCGACGTTCAGTAGTAGCATCGTCCGAATCTTCATGATCCTTGTCATTAGCTTCCTCTATTGTTGGTGCAGACGACACTGGAACAATTTCAGGTGCTGCGCTACTCTCCAACTCAAGAGAAGGTTCAATCACCTCGTCTAGCTCTACTTTCCTCCCACTCACTTCTTTCGAGAGAAACTCCTTCTCAAGAAAGGATCCGTTCTTTGCGACAGCCACTTTGCCTTCGGATCTGTGATAGAAGGTATACCCAATAGTTTCCTTAGGGTATCCTATGAAGACGCATTTCTCCGCTTTGGGTTCGAGCTTGTCCAGCATCAACTTCTTGACGTAAGCTTCGCATCCCCAAACTTTAAGAAACGACAACTTAGGTTTAGCACCAAACCACAGTTCATACGGTGTCGTCTCAACGGATTTAGATGGTGCCCTATTTAAAGTGAATGCAGCGGTTTCTAATGCATAACCCCAAAATGATAACGGCAAATCTATAAGAGACATCATCGATCGCACCATATCCAATAAAGTTCGATTCCGGCGTTCAGACACACCATTGCGCTGTGGTGTTTCGGGTGGCGTGAGTTGCGAAACGATTCCGCTTGCTTTAAGATGCGTGAGAAAATCATAACTCAAATATTCACCTCCACGATCGGATCGCAGAAACTTAATTTTTCTGTTACGATGGTTTTCCACTTCATTTTGAAATTCTTTGAACTTTTCAAATGTTTCAGATTTATGTTTCATTAAATAGATATACCCATATATACTTAAGTCATTAGTAAAAGTGAGAAAGTAGCGATATCCACCGCGCGTCGAAACACTCATCGGTCCGCATACATCGGTATGTATGATTTCCAACAAGTCCGTTGCTCGCTCCATCATTCCAGAGAATGGGGTTTTGATCATCTTGCCCATGAGGCATGGCTCGCATGTGTCAAATGATTCAAAATCAATAGACTCCCAAAGTCCATCAGAATGGAGTTTCTTCATGCGTTTTACACCACTATGACCTAGACGGCAGTGCCACAAATAAGTAGTATTATCACTGTCTACCTTGCATCTCTTAGCCTCAATGTTATGGATGTGTGTTTCATCCCTTTCGAGATTCAGAAGAAATAAACCATTCACAGCAGGTGCATGACCATAAAAGATGTTACTCATATAAATAGAACAACCATTATTCTCAGATTTAAATGAATAACCGTCTTGCAATAAACACGATCCAGATATGATGTTCATGCTCAACGCAGGCACATAATAACATTTATTGAGGTTTAAAACTAATCCCGAAGGTAAATGTAAGATCCCTCCTTTATAAAGGAAAAGGATCCCTGTGATTGCAATGCTAGTCCCTGGATCAATGCTAGCATCCACAGTTTAAGATGAAGTACACAGAAACAAAGGTCATTATTACAGGCATTCCAGAGACAAACATAGTCTTTACAACTCCAAGGCCACAAGCCTAGTACAAGAGTTTGAATAAGTAAATAAATAAAAATCTTCATCTTCATGTGCCACAGGCAAACATGTTGAGTGTAGACTCATGACTCCTAATCCTCATCAGAGTATCCTACAACATCACAAGTTACAGCCACAGTGGGTCAATACATTGGAATAGTATTGGCAAGTGATACCTTAGTATAATTTAGGTGGACTATATTACTATATGCAATTTGGCTAAGTGTAGCTTGGCTTGCTTTGCTCAAAATAGGTTTTGCCTATTAGTTGAAATCACTAAGTTTTTCTTTATTAAAACTTTTCCCAAGGAACCACCAATAGACATTGAGGTCCTTCACCCTTGTTCACCCACAAGTTTTACTTAGAAATTGGGATGAGGAGATTCTTGATAGCTTCCATGTCTTGATGCTCAAGTTGTCCTTTTCCAGGGACATGGCTAAGTACTTAGGTTTTTCCATCTGCAGAGGTTGTGCACTTTCCCCACCAGACTTGATTTTCACCAAGACAGGACCTTTCAGAAGCCTTCCCTTAGACCAAATGGACGCGTTCCAACCTATCATCCCACTACCACCAACTGTCCAAATGACTAAGTTCTAGCAACTTATGTGATCTAGGCAGAGCCCATATTGCCAAGTGGCTGCACTAGAAGCTTCTCAACACTTGGCCTCTAAAAATCTCTTTGTTCCTGGGTGGATTTCCACAAGTGAGATACACAAGGTTCACCAGTCCCCTGGCCTTGTGTAACCACTCAACACAAACCATTCCTTCCATTCCACCCAGGTGTTTCATTTACTTAGTTGTTTTATTAAGCAAAACACAAGTCCAAAAGACTTAGAAATATTTTCATCATAGCATGTATATATTTCACCAACCCTTGGTTGCTACTAGCTAGGCTAAGCATGGCATAGATAGTATCTTAACTTAGAAATTTCTAGCAATTCTACATCTACTAGGATTTCCCAACATGGCATATAAGCAAAATATAACATGCAAGTCTAACAAAATATTTCTAATGCTTAGTAGAAAACATAGGGATAAAAATATTCATGAAGCACCACTTGCCTTGGTAGTTTGGAGAGTAGCTACACTCCTCACAATCACAATCACTAGCACCAAAATCTACACAAAGAATTATAGCAACAATCATATACAAAACATATACAATCAAAAATATATGTATGCATGCAAAATGATATGTGATGATTTTAAAACTCAACCAGGCAAGTATACAGTACTGGTTCATAAACAAGTTAAAAACTTGCCAAACAATATTTAGATAAACCCTAAAACAATTCTTAAACAATTCATATACTCAAATTAGCCCTACACAAGTTTCTGCAAATAAAACCATTTTAACAGAAGCAAAACATTAAACACATTGCATATTTAGAAAGAGCTTGCTCTCCTGATTCCAACGGTATAAAATTTGTCAAATTCTAACGTGGGGATCAAAAGTTATAGCCAAAACAAATTTAAACATCTAATAGATTCAAATCCTGTTTTTAAACTCTAACAGATGCCACGAGTCTTAACCTTATTGGCGCGTACCGGTTCGCGTTGGATCACGCTTCTGAGCCGCTGGACCTGACTTAATCGCACGGCTCAGATCTAAACTTAACGCTTCGCTCGCGTTCTATCCTACCCGCAAGATCTAGATCTAACGGCGCACAGCACTCTGACCATCCAGTGGCGGTGCTGGCGGCGGCTACTTGAGGAGGCGCGGCGCTACAGATGGCTAGGGGGTCGTCGGAGACGCTTACCAGAAACGCGACGACGTGCTGATGCTCAACCTGGTGACGACTTGGCAAGGGGCGCACGGACACAATCGCTGGAGCTCGTCGGAGTTGCGGGCGGCGTCTGTTGCTTGATGTCGAGGTTGTTGCCGAGGCTCTGCGTCGACCTAGCACAAGCCAGAGGGTTTAGGAGACGCGCAAGGGTCTGGCGAACAGGACAGTACCAAAGGGGAGGCAAGGGGCGCACGATTCTTACTGCTATTGCTCGTCGGAGTCGAGCGGCGGATCTGGTGGTTGCGGGCGTGAAAGAAGATGGCGTCCTGGGTCACGAGCAGGCAAACCATGAGTGTTAGCAGATGCGCAAGGACGTGGTGGTCACGCTCGTTTGAACCAGAGGCAGAGGGGCGGTCGGGGCTTACCGAGATTCGTCGCCGGAGCTGTTCTGTCTGCGGCGGTGCAAGGGCAATTGCGGGCAGCCTGGGGGCGTAGAGGTGGCGCTAGGTGAGGGGAAATGGCCACGGTGCAGAGGGGATCTTATAGCCAGAGCGGGGGCGAGGATCGCGCGGCGTATCAATGGCAATTAAGCGCGCAGTAACAGCGGCGAGGTAACGGCGGAGCGAGCAGCGCAGGCGCGCATGATTGACGACGAAGGCGACATGGTCACAGGGTCCACTCGTCAGCGAGTTAAGCAGCGAGGGGGTGGGGTCGTGCAGTCAGTGACCTGGGGTGTGTGTCTGCGGGTGAGCGAGAGAGAGAGACCCCCGGGTGGGCTTAGTGGGCTGGATTAGCAGCTGGGCTCAATTGCTGGCGCTGGCCTTTTTCTATTTCTTTTCTCTTTTTCTTTTTCTATTTTGATTTTCTGGAATGAATTTCAATTCCAAATCAAAGGCTTTTGAATTTCAAATCTTTTCTGAATTTTGTAAAGTGTAACCCTCATGCTTTTGGGCATAAAACCATGTGGTCCCTCTGTACTTGCTTGGTCCCTTTGAATAAACAAAAAAATAAACAGTGCTATAGCACTTGATTTGAAAATGTTTTGAAGATGGTTTTGAAACCATATTTGTTTTGTAAATTTGTGTCCAAACTCTTCATTCAATCCACACAACAAGGAAGCAAACAAAACTTAGTTTAAAACACTTATGCTCTCAATTGAGAGTAGTACTTGTTCAATGTTTGTTCACATAAAATAATAGCACTAAGTGCTTCTGTTTTCTTGAAATGAGTTTGGAAAATGATCCCTAAATTATATGCATGCATGTGTGATATGCAATCTTTGGAATCATGATTTTAGGGATGTTACAAATCTAACCCCCTTAAGGTGAATCTCGCCCTCGAGATTCGGATTGGCTAGCAAATAGGTGAGGGTGGTCTTTCCAAAGATCATCTTCTCTTTCCCATGTTGCTTCCTCTTCAGAATGATGGTTCCACTGAACTTTGCAGAACTTGATAGTCTTAGTCCGTGTGACTCTTTCTGCAGTCTCAAGAATCTTGATAGGTTTCTCTTCATAAGTGAGATCACTTTCCAATTGTACCTCCTCTAAAGGTATAGTATCCTTCAAAGAAGTTTCTTCCATTTCTGGATGACATTTCTTAAGCTGACTCACGTGAAACACATTATGGACAGCTGACAAAGACTCTGGCAATTCAATTTCATAAGCAACTTCTCCTTTGCGACTTAGAATCTTGAATGGCCCAACATATCTTGGGGACAACTTTCCTTTGACTCCAAACCTTTTCACTCCACGAAGTGGTGACACTCTAAGGTAAGCTCTATCACCAACTTCGTAGGTGACTTCTCTATGCTTAGGGTCCGTGTAGCTTTTTCGTCGGGACTGTGCTATCTTCAATCTGTCTTTAACCAACTTGACTTTCTCTTCGGCTTCTTTGATAAGTTCCGGTCCGAACAAACTTCTTTCTCCCACACCATTCCATAACAATGGGGTGGTACACTTTCTCCCGTAGAGAAACTCAAACGGTGCCATCTCAATGTTGGCTTGATAGCTGTTGTTATAAGAAAATTCTACGTAGGGCAGACTTTCGTCCCAAGTGGATCCATAGTCTAGGGTACATGCCCTCAACATGTCTTCAAGAATCTGATTAGTTCTTTCTGTCTGTCCATCAGTTTGAGGATGAAAAGCAGTGCTGAATTCCAACCTCGTTCCCAATGACTCATGTAGCTATCTCCAAAAATGGGAAGTGAATTGAGTTCCCCTATCAGACACAATACTCTTGGGCACTCCATGTAGACATACAATTCTACTCATGTAGATCTTGGCCAACTTAGCACTTGTATAAGTTGTCTTCACGGGTATGAAATGAGCCACTTTAGTTAGGCAATCCACTACTACCCAAATAGAATCATATCCTGATCTGGTCCTTGGTAATCCGGTAATGAAGTCCATACCAATCTTGTCCCACTTCCAATCAGGAATAGGTAGTGGTTGAAGCAATCCGGCTGGTTTCTGATGTTCCGCTTTCACTCTACTACACACATCACACAAAGCAATATGTTCGGCGATGTCCTTCTTGAGATTATTCCACCAAAATCTTTCCTTCATGTCCATGTACATTTTGGTGTTACCCGGATGAATGGAATACGGAGAGTTGTGTGCTTCTTGCAAACTCAGTTTCCGAAGCTCCGGATCTTGTGGAACACAGATACGTTTCCCATGCCATAAAGTACCCTGTTCGTCTTCATGGAACCCTTTGGCTTTTCCTTTGCCAATCTTTTCTTTAATCTCTTCAATTTCCTTATCAGTCTTCTGGGCTTCTTTGATCCTGTCCAACAAAGTGGGTTGAACATCCAAAGACATGAGATGTCCTTCAGGCATAATCTCCAATCTGAGATCTCTAAATTGGGCACACAAATCATCTGGCAATTCTCCTTTTGTAAGGCCATTCACAAAAACCTTACGGCTTAAAGCATCTGCTACAACATTTGCTTTACCGGGATGGTATTGCAAACTTAAGTCATAGTCCTTGATGAGTTCCAGCCATCTTCTTTGCCTCATATTAATTTCCTTCTGGGTGAAGATATACTTCAAACTCTTGTGATCCGTGAATACTTCACATCGTTTTCCCAAAAGATAGTGTCTCCATGTTTTGAGTGCATGTACAACGGAGGATAACTCTAAATCATGAGTAGGATAGTTCACCTCATGAGTTTTGAGTTGTCTCGAGGCATAAGCCACAACTTTCCCTTCTTGCATAAGTACTGCACCTAATCCATGATGAGATGCATCGCAATATACTTGGAAATCTTTTTCCAAGTCTGGCAAACACAAGACTGGTGCTGTCACAAGTCTCTTCTTCAATTCCTGAAAGCTGAGTTCACAACCTTCAGACCAAGCAAATTTCTTGTCTTTCTTTAGCAATTCTATCATAGGCTTAGCTACCTTGGAGAAATTCTCAATGAACCTTCTGTAGTAACCTGCTAAGCCAAGGAAACTACGAGCTTCTTTCACTGACTTGGGAGATTCCCATTCAGTTACAGCTGAAAATTTAGCAGGATCAACTGCTACACCATCTTTTGTCATAACATGTCCAAGAAATCCAACTTCATTCAACCAGAATTCACACTTGCTGAATTTGGCATACAATTTATGCTCTCTAAGTTTCTCAAGTATTAAACGCAAATGTCCTTCAAGTTCTTCCTTGCTCTTGGAGTATATCAAAATGTCGTCGATAAAAACGACAACAAACTTATCAAGAAATTCCATGAACACCTTGTTCATCATATTCATAAAGTATGCTGGAGCATTGTCAATCCAAATGGCATCACGGTATACTCATACAATCCGTACCTTGTGGTGAAAGATGTCTTAGGTATGTCTTGCTCCCTTATCTTGAGTTGGAAATAGCCTGACCGGAGATCAATCTTTGAGAACACACAAGCTCCTTCCAGCTGATCAAACAAGTCATTGATTCTAGGCAAAGGGTATTTGTTCTTGATGGTCACTTCATTGAGTGAACGGTAATCAATGCATAACCTTTGACTTCTATCTTTCTTTTCCACAAACAAAACTAGGGCTCCCCAAGATGAATAACTTGGTTGAATAAATCCTTTCTGCAACTGCTCTCCGAGTTGTTTCTTGAGTTCTTTCAGTTCATCTACTGACATCTTGTATGGTCTCTTTGCTATTGGTCCAGATCCTGGTAGCAAATCAATAAGGAACTCCACATCTCTATCTGGTGGCATTCTCGGCAATTCTTCCGGAAACACATCCGGATATTCACTCACAATTGGCACACTGTCTATGCTAACCCCCTTAAGAGAATTTAGCATACACCTTCTTGCTTCAAAGTTGGTCTTGAATCTGATCCTTTTATTTTCAGGAGTTGTGAGTGAGACAGTATGGTTGGCACAATCTATCACTCCCTTGTGCTTAGTCATCCAGTCCATTCCCAAAATGACATCCAATCCTTGGGAATTTAGGATTATCAAGTTAACGGGAAACTTATACTTCCCAAACTCTATAACTAGATCATGACATCCAGAATTCACTATCATTTCTCCGCCAGGAGAACTTCTTTTATAGGACACCCAATAGTTTCTACTGGCAGTTCATTTCCTTCAACAAATGCTCTTGATATGAATGAATGAGATGCACCAGTATCAAAGAGAACAAATGCTAGAACAGAATTGAGTTTGAACTTACCAGCAACAGCATCAGGCTCCTCATAGATTTCTTCCACATTGATGTGGTTAACTTGTCCCTTCTGAAAAGGGTTGGGCTTGTTTTTCTGAATCCATTGATATAAAGTTTGCAAAATTTGGAGTGTGGATTTTAAGTTATGAATTTTACAAGTTTGCTTACTAATCAGATTCAAAATTCTGTTTTAAACCAAACTAGTGCCACGCGGCGCGTTTCTATTCGTCGGTACTGCTTCGGCCAGATCGCGCAACGGGAGGCGTTAGATCTAAATAGATCGTGCGGCACCGATTGATCAAAAACGGTTCGTTAAGTCATCTATTGTATCCCTACGATCTGCATCCAACGGCTAGCGATGATCTGACCAAACTCTAGCGGCGCTCAGCGGCAGCGCGCGGCGGCGACGCTCGGCTAGCGGCGGAGCTGGCGCTAGAGGAAGCAAGGAAGGAGGAGAGGTGTCTCACTGTGATCGCCGTGGCACGGGGATGCTCAACCTGCCCTTGGTTGGTGAAGGGGCGCACGGGGGCGATGACAATTCCTCGCCGATGTTGCTCACCGGCTCGGGCACGTGTTGACGTTGTCGGGGACGAGCTCCTAGGGCGTAAGAAGGCAAGGCAGCATGTCAGGGAGGTGCGCACAGTCTCGAGGTTTGCAGGAATACTCACCAGAACACGAGGGGCGCTCGGGGTTGGCTTCAGTAACTCGCCGGAGTGGAGGCAGACGGCGGCGGTTCTCTGTGGTCGTCGTTGCCGATGTTTCAAGGCGCGCACGAGTGAGTGGGTGGTATGGGGAGATGCAGGGGATGATGGGAATCTCACTCGTGTGCTCTGGGGGCAGTGGGGGGTTCGTGCTCGCCGGAATTGCTCGGAGAGTCCGTCGGAGCAGAGAATGCTCAAGCGTGAAATCAAGGCAGCCTTGTGGCCGAGAGGAAAGGGTAAGCGAGAGAGAGAGAGAGAGAGAGAGAGAGAGAGAGAGAGAGAGAGAGAGAGAGAGAGAGACCCCGGGTGGGCTTAGTGGGCTGGATTAGCAGCTGGGCTCAATTGCTGGCGCTGGCCTTTTTCTATTTCTTTTCTCTTTTTCTTTTTCTGTTTTGATTTTCTGGAATGAATTTCAATTCCAAATCAAAGGCTTTTGAATTTCAAATCTTTTCTGAATTTTGTAAAGTGTAATCCTCATGCTTTTGGGCATAAAACCATGTGGTCCCTCTGTACTTCCTTGGTCCCTTTGAATAAACAAAAAAATAAACAGTGCTATAGCACTTGATTTGAAAATGTTTTGAAGATGGTTTTGAAACCATATTTGTTTTGTAATTTTTTGTCCAAACTCTTCATTCAATCCACACAACAAGGAAGCAAACAAAACTTAGTTTAAAACACTTATGCTCTCAATTGAGAGTAGTACTTGATCAATGTTAGTTCACATAAAATAATAGCACTAACTGCTTCTGTTTTCTTGAAATGAGTTTGGAAAATGATCCCTAAATTATATGCATGCATGTGTGATATGCAATCTTTGGAATCATGATTTTAGGGATGTTACAGTAAATCTAAGGAGAGCGTGCCGATGGCCATCACATCAACTCTTGATCCGTTGCCAACGCGCATCGTCACCTTATCCCTCGCCAGCCGCCGTTTATTCCATAGCTCCTGTTTCGAGTTACAAATATTAGCAACTGAACCAGTATCAAATACCCAGGCACTACAACGAGGGCTAGTAAGGAAAACATCAATAACATGTATATCAAATATACCTTTGATGGTGCCAGCCTTCTTGTCCGCTAAGTACTTCGGACAGTTGCGCTTCGAGTGACCCTTGTCCTTGCAATAGAAGCACTCAGTGTCCGGCTTAGGTACAGACTTGAGCTTCTTCTCAGCAGGGGCAACGCGCTTGCCGCCGCCTTTTTGAAGGGCTTCTTTGCACCCTTACCTTTCTTAAAGCTGGGGGGCTTGTTGACCATCAACACATGATTATCTTTCTTGATGTCCATCTCTGCAGCTTTCAGCTTAGTGAAGAGCTCAGTGATCGTATCAGTGGAACCAATCTGATTATGAGTAACTACAAAACCTTTGTAGCTAGGAGGGAGTGATTGCAGAACCCTGTCAATCTTGAGCTCCTCTGGAATCTTGCAGTCCAGTTGCTCAAGGCGTTGAGTGTAGCCCGACATCTTTATGGCGTGCTCACTAACGGAACTCCCTTCCTCCATCTTGCAGTTAAAGAATTTCTCAGAGATCTCATATCTCTCAGAACGGGCCTGAGTCTGAAACATGGTTTTCAGTTCCTCAAGAATCTCAAAGGGCCCGGGGAAATCCTCAAAACGATTTTGAAGTTCCGATTCCATAGTAAACAACATGGTGCTCTTAATCACACCATAATCATCTTTGCGCGACTGATAAACAACTTTCTCATCAGCCGGCGCATCTACAGCAGGGGCGTCACCTAGCGTTTTCTCAAGGACATAGTCCTTTTGTCCGCCAGCGATAATGATTCTCAGATTGCGGAACCAGTTGGTGAAGTTAGACCCATTGCTCCTAAGCTTTTCTTTCTCAGCAAAAACGTTGAAGTTGAAGTTGGACTTAGCCATTTGATCTACAAAATTTGCAAGTACAATTTAGACTATGTTCATGACAACTAGTTCAACTTAATCAAATTACTAGGTGAACTCCCACTAAATTCAACATCCCTCAAGTTGTTTAGTGAACATGATCCAAATTCACCACACCTAATCCGATCTTCATGAGAAGAGATGTGGTTTCAATGGTGGACAACGAAGTGTCGATCATATCATTCATATGACTCATGCTTAACCTTTCGGTTCGTGTGTTCCGAGGCCATGTCTGTACATGCTAGGCTCGTCAAGTCAAACCCAAGTATTTCCGCGTGTGCAAAACTGGCTTGCACCCGTTGTATGTGAACGTAGAGTTTATAGCACCCGATCATCACGTGATGCTTGATCACGACGAACTTTCGCAACGGTGCATACATGGGGAGAACACAGTTTTATCTTGATCTTTAAGTGAGGAATCATCTTATAATGCTACCGTCGCGATCAAAGCAAAATAAGATACATAAAAGGATAAACATCACATGCATATAACTTTATGTGACATGGCATAGCCAATCTTCGTGCAATGACCTCCATCTTGTGTGTGCCAACATGATCTCCATCACTCCACCATGATTGCCTTCACCACGAATAGCAACTACAACTATTGCTAACTACTTAGCGATAAAGTAAAGCTATTACATGGCGTATAAGAAGTTGACACACAGGTCATACACAATTATAAAGACAACCATATGGCTCCTGCCGGTTGTGTACTCATCGACATGCAAGTCGTGAAACATTATAAAACATGATCATTGCATACAACATACACATCACATCTTGGGCCATACCATATCACAGAAAACACTCCCTGCAAAAACAAGTTAGACGCCTCTACTTTGTTGTTGCATGTTTTACGTGGCTTATGGGAGTAACAAGCTAAGAACGATTATTACCTACGGAAAGCCACAATGGTGATATTATGGTTGCCAAACTCCGGTGTATATCCCATGACAACTATAGTGAGAGAAACTGGCATCCATCAGCCGCATGTGTGGAACAAGCCACACGTCAAGTGCAGAGCCGGTCTCGCGAACGAGGTCGCGTAAATTTGGCCTGGACCGCTTCGATCTCACTATCCCGCGTCATAAGAAGTACACAAACAAGAGGCTTGCAACAGAAAACATCAACGCCCGCAACAAGCATGTTGCGTTCTACTAGATCTAGCTCTGATACCACTGAAGGGTTTCGCAGCATAGTAAATCAAAAAATTTCTACGGATGCGAACGGGAAAGCCAAGATCTAATCTAGGAGATGCAAACAATGAGGGGGGAAAGATGAGATCTTCATACCCTTGAAGATTCGCACAGCAGAACGTTCAACGAAACGTGGTTGATGTAGTCGTACTCGCTTCTCCTCCTCGCGATCCGATCCGATCTAACACCGCAAGTGGCGATGCCTCCGAGATATGCACACGTGTGGCACCTCGACCTCTCCTCCTTCCTCGGTCCATCAAGTGGGGTGGAGAGATAGGATGGATCTACAGCACGACGGCGTGGTGAAAGCGGTGGAGAGTTTCTGCGGCAGGGCTTTGCCTACGCGCAGTCGGGAGGGAGAGAGAGAGGAGGGCATCAGGACGGCTAGGGCTTGAGGAGGAGGTGTGGGGAGGGCGCGCCCCCAGCCCTCTTTATATAGAGGGGTGGGCGGCTGGCCCTTGCCCCTCCCCCAAGCCCTAGGGCCGGCAGCCAAGGAGGGAGGAGTGGGGGGCAAGTCCCCCCCTTCTAGAAGCTCCCCTAGGGTTTCCCCTAGGGCTTGGCCGGCTGGGCCTATGGGGCCTTGTGCCCCTAGCCCAATGCGTCCAGGGCACTCCCTCGTAGGCCCACGCCCCTTCCGACAAGTGGGGCCACGTTGGTCCCACTTCGGAAGGTTCTAGAAGCTTCCGATACAATACCGAACAACCCGAAACAATTCCGAACTCCAAAAACCGCTTTGCCTTATATGAATCTTATTCTCTGGACCATTCCGGAACCTCTCATGACGTCCTGGATCTCATCCGAGACTCCGAACAAAAACTCATAAACCAATTATCCAATCTATCCTAGTGTCGAGACACGTTAAGTGTGTGACCCTTCGGGTTCGAGAATATGCAGACATGATCTTCTATCAATAATCAATAGCGGGGTCTGGAAACCCATATTGACTCCCACACATTCATCGATGATCATATTGGATGAACCACGATGTCAGGATTCAATCAATCCCATATATATATTCCCTTCGTCGCGCGATATTTTACTTGCCCGAGATTCGATCGTCGGTACCGTCATACCTAGTTCAATCTCGTTCACAGCAAGTACTTTACTCATTCTGTAATCCAATATCACTTTGTGATTAACTCCTTAACCGCGTGCTTGCAAGTGGTGTTGATATCGATTACCGAGTGGGCCCGAAGTATATCTCTCCGACTTCTGAGGCACAAATCCCATCTCGATACATACAACCCAACAGGTACTTTCCGATCACCTAAGAGACACCTTTATGATCACCCTCTCAAAGGATGACGTTTGATGACCTTAAAGCTTTCTTCCGATACCAGGGAGTTGCATTATCTCATGGTCTAAGGAATACAATATTTGACATAAGAAAAGCTTCGCAAAGATGAACACGATGACACGATCTAATTGCTCCGCTTAATTTGGGTATGTCCATCATATCATTCTCCCAATGATATGATCTCATTATTAATCGACAACTCATGTCTATGGTTAGGAAACCTTAACCATCATTAATCAATGAGCTAGTCCATAGAGGCGTATTAGGGACACGGTGTTGTTTACAAACCACACAAGTATTAAAGTTTCCGCTTAACACAATTCTAGCATGGAATATAAACTTTATCATGAACAAGAATTATAATAATAACATCTTTATTATTGCCTCTAGGGCATAATTCCAACACTTATATTATTGATTCAAAGGTTACTATTCATACTGCTATTAAGTACCTTATGACAAAGAAGGACGCTAAGCCTAGACTTATTAGGTGGGTGTTGCTTTTGCAAGAGTTTGATCTGCATATTATGGATAGGAAAGGTGCTGAAAATCCTGTTGCTGACAATTTATCTCGTTTGGAAAACATTTCTTTTGACCCTTTGCATGTTAATGATAGTTTTCCAAATGAACAGTTGGCTGCAATAAGGGTAAGTCCGCATGAAAGTCCTTGGTATGCTGATTATGCTAACTTTATTGTTTCCAAGTATTTGCTTCCAACCTTTACAGCTCAGCAAAGAAGAAAATTATTTTATGATCTAAGGCACTACTTTTGGGATGACCCACATTTATACAAAGGAGTGGATGGTATTATGCGAAGATGTGTTCCAGAATGTGAAGAGCAAGAGATATTGAGAAAATGTTATGACAGTGCTTATGGAGGACATCATGCTGGGGATAGGACTGCACAAAAGGTTTTACAATCTGCATTTTATTGGCCTACCCTTTTCAAAGATGCAAGGAAGTTTGTCTTGTCATGTGATGAATGTCAACGAGTAGGTAACATTTCTAGATGAAATGAAATGCCTATGAATTATTCTCTTTTTATTGAACCTTTTGACTGTTGGGTATTTGAATTTATGGGTCATTTCCCTCCTTCAAAAGGGTATACTTATATTCTTGTTGTTGTTGACTATGTTACCAAATGGGTAGGAGCCATACCTACAAACAGCGCTGATGGTAATACCTCTTTGAAAATGCTCAAGGATGTTATTTTCCTAGGTTTGGTGTGCCTAGATATCTCATGGCCGATGGAGGCTCTCATTTTATTCATGGGGTTTTTAGAAAAACTCTCTCTAAGTATGATGTAAACCATAGAATTGCTTCATCTTATCACCCCCAAACCAGTGGGCAAGTAGAACTTTCCAATAGGGAAATTAAATCTATCTTGTAGAAGACTGTTAATAGATCTAGGAAAAATTGGGCTAAAAAGTTGAATGATGCTTTGTGGGCTTATAAAACTGCTTATAAAAATCATATGGGGATGTCTCCTTACAAAATGGTCTATGGGAAAGCTTGTCACTTGCCTTTAGAATTAGAACAGAAAGCTTATTGGGCAGTGAAAGAGTTGAATAGAGATTTTAAACTTGCCGGTGAGAAAAGATTGATTGACATGAGTACCTTAGATGAGTGGAGGAGTGAAGCTTATGAAAATGCTAAGATCATTAAGGAAAAAGTAAAAAGATGGCATGATAGGAGAATTCTCAAAAGGGAGTTCCATGTTGGTGAGAAAGTTCTTTTGTATAGGTATCGTCTCAGATTTTTTGCAGGGAAACTACTCTCAAATTGGGAAGGACCTTTTGTTATCAAGGAAGTATACCGTTTAGGTGCCATCAAAATATCTTCTCTGAAGGATGACACAACACAGGTGGTGAATGGTCAAAGACTAAAGCATTATATTTCTGGAGATTCATATAATGAAGACGTTGACACAATTCAACTTGTGACTCCGGAAGAATTTATTAGAAGCCAAACACCAGATTCTGCAGAGTTCGACTTTGAATAGGTAAAAGTGGTGAAAACAGAAGGTTCGTGAAAGTCCAATCTATTTATATTTTTGATGTTTTTTATACATAAGGCCAGTTACGAGACAGAATAGAGGAGGAAACGGAGTTTGGGGTGGCCAAACTCACCCTAGGCGCAGGCCCCAGCCTAGCCGCGCCTGGAGGGGGTGTGCCACCCCCGAGATCCGTCTCCGCCTCATTTTCGTAGCAGTACCTTCCTTATGCATTAAATCTTCATAATTTATAACCCCTCGGATCACCCGAGGTTCTTGCATCAAGTTCTCGTCGTGTTTTTGTTTCGATCTGTTTCTGTCAAGCAAATTCTCATTTTTGGAGCTACAATGTCTTCCTCTGGATCACCCATGGGGGATTCCTCCGCGGATATCCTCAACCCATACATATATGAGTTGAGGATCCATCCCAAGGAGTTTATTCTCAAAGATGGGAAGGTACAGATGAAAGAAGTTCAAGGCCCCAAGGAGAAGGAAGTTTGGAAGATAGGATGGAAGCATTGGATCAGGAGGTTTTCAGGTACAAGAAGATGGCGAAACGCGAAGTGGATGTTATTCACAAGATAAGTTCAGAGCTCATCGCCAAACATGAGGAGGAGGTGGCTAAGCTCCGAGAAGAAATCTTCTTGCTCCGTCAGACCACCAACCAATTACAAGCACAGCTCTACGACATACAAAATCAAAACTGTGAGTATGAGGCTAGATTTGATCGCATAGGCTCTGCTGCTAGTTTCAGGATTGCAGAGACAAGGATGTCACATCCCAAGATGTTCCAAATCTTGTAATGTGAAAAATTAAAGAATAAAATAAAACTTTGTTGATTTTCAGAGTGAGAAGAAACTTTTTGAATTCAAATGGGAACCTTCAAACCTATTTTGATCAAGATAAATCCTAAAGGGATTCAAAAAGATAAACATTTAATAAAGGAAAATAAAAATATTTAAAATTACTACTTTGTTTCTTTTAATAAAAGATTTAGTTTTCAAATGAAAAGGAATAATTTATAAATAAGTATTATTTTAAAGAGCCAAACAAAAAACTTGGCCAAGCCTTTGAAATAAAATATTTCTATTTGAGAAAAATAGTAAAGGTATATTTAAATAAAGTAATAAGGATTTAATATCCAAGTTTTATAAATAAAGGTTTTACTATTAACCATCAAAACTTATTTATTTAATTCAAATAAGTTTTCCAAGTATTTTATATTCGCAAATAAAACCTACTGATTTGGTTTTGTTATTGTTTTAGATTTCAAAATGGAGTTTTGAATAAATCAAAATCTATGTGATTTAATAACAATGGTCTATTTATTTAATTAATAATGGACCCTAAAATAAAAATATTATTTTGATCTTTGGACTTTGGTTTATGTTGTTAAACAGAACCAAATTCAATTGTAATGTTTGGTGAAAGTTTGAATTGATTTGAATGCTTGAATTGTTGTTTGGAAATTCAAAACAGAAAATAGATTTGGAAAAAGATAAAACATTTGAAAGAAAAAAAAAGAAACAGACATAGCCCACTAAGCCCAGCAAACAGCCCAGTTCCTCACTCCCGCAGAAAACGTTTTGCACTCGCTCACTGACCCACAGAGACGCTGACCAGTGGACCCAACTCCCCTCTCCTCTCTCTCACTGACCAACCGACCCCACCCTTCCAGCTCATCTTCTTCCTCGCGCAAACGACATCCGGCCGTTGCAGCAGGTAACGTCGGCGATCAATTCGCGTAAATGGCCACATTAATCCACCCCGCGACCACGCCCATTTAACCGCCTGCGTCTCCTCTTCCTTTCCCCTCAGACTCCACGCCCTGAACGCCACCAGGCTGCCCTGAATCGAGCTCGCAGCACCACTGCTCCGACCATCGTCCCCAGTCGATTCCGGCCCAACCTCGCCACCCCTTGCCTCCCCGAGCACACGAGCACACTCCCCACTCCCAGACGCTTCTCCCTGTACCTCCCATTCAACCGCGGGCGCCCCAGAACATCGGCAACCACTTCGACTGAGCGCCGCCGTGTCTGTTACTCTCTCCGGCGACGTCTCCTGGTAAGTCCAGACCACCCCGAGCCCTCTCCTTCACGCACGCGTCATCTCCTTAATCTTACACGTCTAACCATGCTCTTTGTTTGCCCTCTCGTGACCCGCAGCACCGTCCTCGACCACGACCGCGTGCAACCGTCGCCAGACCTAACTCCGGTGAGCGATTCCTCCTGTCCCTGTGCGCCCCTTGCCAAGACAACTCCACGTTGAGCTTCCCCAGGCTTCTGCGATCATAGTGAGCAACCTCCCCTTCCTTCTAGCTTCCTGCATCGCCAGTTTCACCGTCGTCAGACCGTCGCCGCCGCGCGCAGCCGTCGAGCGCCGCCAGTTAGTGGCAATTAGACAGTAGCCGTTAGATCGTTATCGCGTGGCTGAGATTAGAACTGAGCGAAGCGGTATGAGTCAACCAGAGCCATGCGATCTGCTTAAGATCCAACGCACCAGAGAGGCTGATCCGCACGAAGCGGTACCGCCCAATAGGAACATGACGCGTGGCCAGTTTTTGATTTAAAACAAGCTTTGAATCAGATTTATTTGCAAACTTGAAACCTTTGTAACTTTTGATCCACACATCCAAAAATTACAAAGTTTATATCATTGGAATCAGTGGGACAAGACCTAGCCAACCATGCAATTTGTTTAGTAAAAAGCCTCTGGTAGATTGTTTTTTTTTGTAGAAACATTTGTATGCTTGTTTAGATTAAAAAAATTATTCCAAAATGTTTTCAAGGATAAAAATCTTTGTAAATTGGTTTGTGGTGAACTTACTGACCCTAGGAACCAACCCACGGTTTTGAAAATGGATTTGGTGAAGTTTAGGATGAATTGATTGAATTAGCCCATTTCTAGCCAAATAAAAATAATGGTTTTGTTATGAAAATGTTTTTGGAGTAAAAACTTTGGGAAAATGATTTGAATCAAACCTACTGACCCTAAACACCAAGTTTTGAGAATTAGCAACTTATTTGGTGAAAGACATAAAGTTTTGATTTGATAAAAACATTTTCCACCACATAAAATGATGAATGGATTTAAAAATGGTTTATGAATAAAACCCATTTGCAAATGACTTTGCCACTTTAGAAAATGACCACTTTGAACCTTACAAAGTTTAGAAGCCTAGTGGAGACCATCTTGCAAATAAAACTATCTTTTGCATGCTTGCATGCATGACTTAGTTCCTAATATTTTATGTGTGTTTTGTTTGATTGAATATTGGTTGGAATGCAAGTCGATTTTGTGATTGCTTGATTGATTCGTAGTGAAGTTAGAAAAGTGTGGAACTAGCAATAATAAGAAGTGAACCACCATTCCCCACCAAAAATGCAAGTTACAAAGTGATCTAAAAGTCCTACTATTTTCACTATACTTAATGGATTTTGAAACATGCATGAAAAGAATTTTATACTTATGCTATGCTAAATCCTGATAGGATACCCTTATACATTCCTTAGTGAAAACAATGTAGTTGTTACATGCTTAGCCAAGCTATATTTTGAAAAGAGATACATGTTGAGCTTTTATGAAGTTGAGAAAAGGACTTGTGTTTTATATAATAAAACAAGGACTCAATGAACCACCTGGGTGGACAAGGATACTATGAGTTTTGGAGAAGGTGGCAACAAAAGGAACCATGTTTATGGCAATCTCTTTGTGTTGTGCTCCAAAAGAAAACCACCCAGGAAACTTACAGATTGAACATGTTTCTCCAATTGTGGCTTTCGTGTACAACCACATGCTACTTATGGCTCTGGATTGGTCAACTACATTGGGAAGACCCATGCATTGTCTTCAGGTTACTGAAAATGAGTACCTGGAATCCTACATGGGTACTGAAGACAAGCTAGCAATGGTGTATGGGAGGACCCTCTGGAAAGACTTCGTCACATTCTCAATCTGCCAGTACTCCATCTTGGTGAGTACCAATCCAGTGGCCACTGGTGGCAACAAGATGAGATTGTGACATGTGGGTAAAGTGTACTACTTCTGTAGAAGATAATAAAATCTAAGTACTTAGCCGTGTCCCCGGTTATGGACAATACTGAGCAACTAAAGCTTGAAGCTATGGGAAATCTCGACATTCCAATTTCTAAAAGAAATTTTTTTAAGTGACAACAAAAGACTTGATGCACTTGGGGGTACCAAGGAGCTCAAGAGATTTTGATGAAAACTTGAACACTTGGGGTTACCAAGGAGCTCAAGAGTTTTTGACAAAGACACTTGGTGGATTCCAAGGAGTTCAGAAAGAGGTGACAAAAAGATCAAAACACTTTTGAAAAGATAGGATAAAACTATTGCTTTCTGCAAATGAGCCTAAAACCCTACTTAGCCAAATATGCATGTAATGATAGGATCCACTTATATTCAACTTAGTAGTGAAACTTGCCAATACAATTCAAATGTATTGACCCTTGTGGCTGTAACTTGTAATGTTGCAGGTTTGATTGTTTTAGAGAAGATTGATTGATTAGGATTACAAAGTCTATAACCAACATGTCTGCCTGTGGCACTTTGAAGATGAAGGACCCCATGCTTATAGTTATTCCGCTGCAATGTAATGTAATAGCCAAATGAGCTATGTAAGATGTAATAAAATTATGTTATTCCTGGTTATAAAGTTATATTATGACCTTTGTTTCTTGATATTACATCTTAACTGTGGATGCTAGCTATTGATCCAGGGACTAGCATTGCAATCACAGGGATCCTTTTTCCTTTACAAAGGAGGGACCTTACAAAGGACATCCTTTTTGGATGGGGAACCTTTGCCCTGGAAGTTTTATGATGAAAATAGAACACCACCATCACCGAAGGAGTAATTTGTCATCAGGTTTGGCATCCTATTGGCTTGTTCTAAGATTGGGGAGTGCCGTAGTATCACCATCATTATCTTTTATATTTTACCTTTTTAGTGGATTCATATATTTGGTAGAGAGGTTATCTTATAGTTTGTTTGCATGTGGAAGTATCTCTCCTTTAGTTGGTTATCTATGTATCCCTTGGTGTGAATGCCTTTATTGAATATAATGAGAAGTCTCATCTTTTACCTTTTGCACTTCTTATTTTAGTTTGCAATCTCTATTATATGATGGATCTTGTTGATCAGTATTTGGCATCACTTTGGGAGCATCAAGTAGATCTAAATTGGTTTTGGCAAACCGAGCTCTGGTCAGTAGCAACACTTTTTGAGGTTTGAAAGGAAAATAAAAAGCTTATAGGTATTTTGTATCATTTATTTTCTTTCTTGTTGGCTCATAAGCTTAGTATTCTTTATTTAAGATCTTTTGTGTCTTCAAGGAATATTGCATGTTTAGCTTTATTACTTGTATGTTTGCTTGTTTCTTTCAACTCTCTTGCTTGCTACCCAGCCTTGCTAGCCAAAAAACTGTTTTGAGAAGGCATACTTCTCATGTTCCCAATACCTTTGAACCAAACCTATGCCATTTGTGTCCACCATACCTACCTAGTAGCATTATTGCTATTCCAAGCAAATTCTCAAGCTTCATCTATCTTTCTAAATAAAAAGTATTTTGTTATGTGAAAACTAGTTAGTAAAGCTCTCACGAACTTGATGGCACACCTTATTTTCTTACCCCTAATAGACTTGAACCATTGTGTCATCGAAGTTGTATATGCTTGCACCTATACGTTGGAATTTGAAGAATCGTGATGTCACGGGGAACGTTTTCAACATTGCACTTGTACTCTGTACATAGTTGATATCGTGCTCTTTTGTCTGTGGATGTCACCGGTGTGAAATAAAGAGGAAACTTGTAAGTCCATGGAGTTTGTATTTTGTGTTAGAGAAACGCCTGGGCCGCTAACCTAAGCCATGCCTAATCATGGTGGAAACTTGCAGCATCACCATAGTGAGCTATCTATGAAGCATCCTCAATAAAAAGCTATGCACATAGTAAATAAAAAAATCGTTGAGAAGCTCATTGTATGCTTGCCTTGTCATTTTGGTTATGCGAAAGCTCCTGCACCATGTGCAAGGGGTACCCCGTTGGCGGTTCTCTATGATACGCATGTACTTACAGTGACAAGAACTTACCGGTAACTGAAGTTGAGTAGCATGAGGAGTGGCCCTCATATTCAAGGGACATGAGATTGCCAACTTATATTTCATCAAGCATATACTCCATCTTTGTGCACTTGTAAGATCCCTCCTTTGTAAAGGAAAGGATCCATGTGATTGCAATGCTAGTCCCTGGATCAATGCTAGCATCCACAGTTTAAGATGAAGTACACAGATACAAAGGTCGTTTATTACATTCATTCCAGAGATAAAACATAGTCTTTTACAACTCAGGGCCAAAGGCCTAATACAAGAGTTTATGGAATAAGTAAATAAACATAAGTCCTCATCTTCATGTGCCACAGGCAAGCATGTTGAGTGTAGACTCATGACTCCTACTCATCATCGGAGTAACCTGCAACATCACAAGTTGCAGCCACAGAGGGTCAATACTTTGGAATAGTATTGGCAAGTGATACCTTAGTTTATTTTAAGTGGACTATATTACTATATGCATTTTGGCTAAGTGTAGCTTGGCTTGCTTTGCTCAAAATAGGTTTTTCCTATTAGTTGAAATCACTAAGTTTTTCTTTGTCAAAACTTTCCCATGAAACCACCAATAGACATTGGGGTCCTTCACCCTTGTTCACCCACAAGTTTTACTTAGAAGTTGGAGTGATGAGATTCTTGTAGCTTCCATGTCTTGATGCTCAAGTTGTCCATTGCCATGGACCTGGCTAAGTACTTAGATTTTCCATCTGCAGAGGTTGTGCACTTTCCCCACCAGACTTGGTTTCCCAAGACAGGACCTTTCAGAAGCCTTTCCTTAGTCAAATGGATGCGCTCCAACCTATCATTCCCACTACCACCAACTGTCCAAGTGACTAAGTTCTAGCAACCTATATGATCATGGCAGAGCCCATATTGCCAAGTGGTTGCACTGTAAGCTTTCTCAACACTTGGCCTCCAAATCCCTTTGTGCCTGGGTGGCATACCACAAGTGAGATACACAAGCCAAATCCATGGCCTTGTGTAACCACTCAACCAAAAAAACCACCATTCAAGTCCCATTCCACCCAGGAGGTTCATTGACTTAGTTGTTTTATTAAGAAAAGCATAAGTCCAAAAGACTTAGAATTATTTTCAACATAGCATGAACATACTTTACCAACCCTTGTTTTCTACTAGCTAGGCTAAGCATGTCATAGTAACTTAACTTAGGAAAATTCCCTAGCAATTCTAAAATTCTACACTACATAGGATTTCCCAACATAGCATTTGACAAAAGTAGCATGCAAGACTTAGCAAAAATAATTCTAATGCTTATTCAAAATAAAGGGAATGGAAATATCATGAAGTATCACTTGCCTTGGTAATGGGGAGAGTAGCACTCTTCACAATCACAATCACTAGCAAAATCTACACAAAAATTTGTAGCATACAATTACACACAATTTATATACAATCAAAAATATGAATGCATGCATGCAAAAAATTAGTAAGTGATGATTTTGAAAACTCTACCAAGCAAGTGCATGATACAGAAACATAACAAGTCACAAAGTTTGCTAACTAAACTTATTTAGCCCTAAAACAATTTGCTAAACAAAAACTATACTCAAAATGGACCTAAACATGTTTCTGCATACAAAGTCATTTTAACAGATACTATTTGTTAAACACATTGCAGATTCAGAAAGGCCTTGATTCACTGATTCCAACGGTATAAAATTTGCAAAAATCTAACGTGGGAAACTCAAGTTATAGCCCTTTGAAAATTTGATCTAAATCTGATTTGAATTTCTATTTTTGAATCAGCCCTAGCCACGCGTCACGATATTACTGGCACGTACCGGTTCGCACCGGATCACCCTTCCGCGCCGCAGGATCTAAATAAATCGCACGGTCCTGAACGCGTACCTCTTCGCTGATAAGTGATTCTATCATGTCGCTTGGATCTAGATCTAACGGCGCTCGAGCACGCGACCATGTCCTGGCGGCGCGCGGCGTCAGCGAGCGGCGGAGCGCTCAGTCTACGGCGGCGCTAGCGTTTCAGGTCGTGCGCGAGAGGGAGAAGGGTCATACCCGAACCACAGGAGGCTGCTGATGCTCAAGGTGGCGTTGGTTTGCGAAGGGGCGCGCTGACACGGCGATGATTTATCGTCGGAGTAGAGTCTGGTGACGGGTGGCTCTGTTCGAGGTCGAAGGCGACGTTGTCGATCACTAGGAGGCAAACAGAGGGTGTGGTCAGATGCAGGAGATCACGGAGAAAACGCGTGTGTGCAAGAGAAAGCTTGGGGCGGTCTGGACTTACCACTGGAGCTCGATGGAGTTGAAGCCGAAGACGGTGGCGCTCAGTCGTTTGCGTTGCCGTCGTCCTGGGTCACGCGCGGGCGAGCTAGTGGTACTGGGAGATGCGCGAGGTCAAGTGGAGTCTGCTCGTGTGAACCAGGAGCAGAGGGGTGGTCGGAGTTGGCCGGAATCGTGGCTGCAGCTCGTCGGAGACAGCGGGGTTGCGGTGAGCAATTCTTGCAGCCTGGGGGCGCTCTGGGCTTGGGGTTTGGGGGAGAATGGAGAGGGGGCAGAGGGGGTTTTAGTAGCCAGGATACGAGCGAGATTTACTCGCGCATTTACGCGAATTGAAGCTTCCCAAATCAACAGGAAACGGCCGGCGTCAATTTGGGGATGAACCAGTCGTGGGGGTGGAGACGACGGTACCCGTGTGGGCCGCGGTTGTCAGCGAGAGAGGAGAAGGGGGAGTGGGTCCTTCCTGTCAGCGAGCTGGTGGGTTCGGGGGCGGGTGAAAGAAAACGTGTCGCGGGGTGGGAGCTGCTGGCTTGCTGGGCCGTGTTGGGCTGAGTCGGCCAGATTGGCTGGCTGTCTATTTTTTTCTTCTTTACTCCTTTTCTTTTTCTGATTGTTTTTCTAGGAATAGTTTTCAAATCCTATTGCAAATAATTTTGAATTCAAATCTTCTCTAGTTTTTTGTACAGTGTTCCTTGCATCCAAATAAGTGAAAAACACCTCTGTTCACTCAGACCTACTTGGGTTATTTGAAAATAATACAATAAAACCAAGCCTTTTAGGAGATATAATAATAGGCATAACTTTGGTTTTATTCCATATTTTGTTTTGAAACTTTGCTCAAGCTTTTGAAATCACTTAAGTTTGAACTCAAAACATTCTGAATGAATAATAGCACCTTTCTCATTAGCATGTAACACCAAGGCTAGGGTTTTCATACATAAAATAATGAGCAACATTGTTCCTGTTTTTGAAATGATTTTGAGATGAAACCCTAAATGATGATGGATGCATGGATGATATGCATGAGTTTTGAAACATGATTTTAGGGATGTTACAAATCTAACCCCCTTAAGGTGAATCTCGCCCTCGAGATTCGGATTGGCTAGCAAATAGGTGAGGGTGGTCTTTCCGAAGATCATCTTCTCTTTCCCATGTTGCTTCTTCTTCGGTATGATGGTTCCATTGCACTTTGCAAAACTTGATAGTCTTTGTTCTCGTGACTCTTTCTGCAGTCTCAAGAATCTTGATAGGCTTTTCTTCATAAGTGAGATCACTTTCTAGTTGAACTTCTTCCAAAGGTATGGTATCCTTCAAAGAAGATTCTTCCATTTCTGGGTGACATTTCTTAAGCTGACTCACATGAAATACGTTATGGACTGCTGATAGAGATGCTGGCAGTTCAATTTCATAAGCCACTTCTCCTTTGCGACTCAAAATCTTGGATGGCCCAACATATCTCGGTGCCAACTTTCCTTTGACTCCGAATCTTTTCACTCCACGGAGTGGTGATACTCTAAGATAGGCTCTATCACCAACTTCATAGGTGACTTTTCTATGCTTAGGATCTGCGTAGCTTTTCTGTCGGGACTGTGCTATCTTCAACCTGTCCTTAACCAATTTGACCTTCTCTTCGGCTTCTTTGATAAGATCTGGCCCAAATAAACTTCTTTCTCCCACACCATTCCATAACAATGGGGTGGTACATTTTCTTCCGTAGAGAAACTCAAACGGTGCCATCTCAATGCTGGCTTAATAGCTGTTGTTATAAGAAAATTCTGCGTAAGGCAGACTTTCATCCCAACTTGCTCCATAATCCAGGGCACATGCCCTCAACATGTCTTCCAGAATTTGATTAGTCCTTTCTGTTTGTCCATCGGTTTGAGGATGAAAAGCAGTACTGAATTCCAACCTCGTTCCCAATGACTCATGTAGTTGTCTCCAAAAATGGGAAGTGAATTGGGTTCCCCTATCAGACACAATACTCTTAGGCACACCGTGAAGGCATACAATTCTACTCATGTAGATTTTGGCTAACTTGGCACTGGTATAAGTTGTCTTCACGGGTATGAAATGTGCCACTTTAGTTAAGCGATCCACTACTACCCATATGGAATCATATCCTGATCTGGTCCTCGGTAATCCGGTAATGAAATCCATACCAATCTTGTCCCATTTCCAATCAGGAATAGGTAGTGGTTGAAGCAAACCTGCTGGTTTCTGATGCTCCGCTTTTACTCTACTACACACATCACACAAAGCAATATGCTCGGCGATGTCCCTCTTGAGATTGTTCCACCAAAATCTTTCTTTCATGTCCATGTACATTTTGGTGTTACCTGGATGAATGGAATACGGAGAGTTGTGGGCTTCTTGCAGAATCAGTTTCCGCATTTCTGGATCTTGTGGAACATAGATACGTTTCCCATGCCATAAAGTACCCTGTTCGTCTACATGGAAACTTTTAGCTTTCCCTTGGCTAATATTTACCTTAATCTCCTCAATTTATTTACCAGTCTTTTGAGCTTCTCGAATCTTGTCCAACAAAGTGGGTTGGACTTCTAAAGACATGAGATGTCCTTCAGGTACAATCTCCAATCTGAGTTCTTTGAATTGCTTACTCAAATCATCTGGCAAATCGCCCTTGGTAAGGCCATTCACAAATACCTTACGACTTAGAGCATCTGCTACAACATTTGCTTTACCGGGGTGGTATTGCAAACTTAAATCATAGTCCTTGATAAGCTCTAACCATCTTCTTTGTCTCATATTGATTTCCTTCTGGGTGAAGATATACTTCAAACTCTTGTGATCGGTGAATACTTCACAACGTTTTCCCAAAAGGTAGTGTCTCCATGTTTTGAGTGCATGGACGACAGAGGCTAACTCTAAATCATGAGTAGGATAATTTACTTCATGAGTTTTGAGTTGTCTCGAGGCATAGGCCACAACCTTACCGTCTTGCATAAGTACGGCACCCAAACCTTGATGAGACGCATCACAATATACTTGGAAATCCTTTTCCAAATCTGGCAGACATAGAACCGGTGCTGTCACAAGTCTCTTCTTCAATTCTTGAAAGCTGACTTCGCAACCTTCAGACCAAGCAAACTTCTTGTCTTTCTTTAATAATTCAGTCATGGGCTTAGCAACCTTTGAGAAATTCTCAATGAACCTTCTGTAGTAACCTGCTAAGCCAAGGAAACTGCGGACTTCTTTCACATTCTTGGGAGATTCCCATTCCGTCACAGCTAAAACCTTAGCAGGATCAACTGCTACACCATCTTTTGTCATAACATGACCAAGAAAACCAACTTCCTCTAACCAGAACTCACACTTGCTGAATTTGGCATAAAGTTTATGTTCTCTCAACTTCTCAAGTATCAAACGCAAGTGTCCCTCATGTTCTTCTTTGCTCTTGGAGTAGACTAAGATGTCATCGATGAAAACGACAACAAATTTGTCAAGGAATTCCATGAATACTTTGTTCATCATATTCATGAAGTAGGCTGGAGCATTGGTTAAGCCGAAAGGCATTACGGTATACTCATACAATCCATACCTTGTGGTGAATGTTGTTTTAGGTATGTCTTGCTCTCTTATCTTGAGTTGAAAATAGCCTGACCGGAGATCAATCTTCGAGAACACACATGCTCCTTCAAGCTGATCAAATAAGTCATTGATTCTAGGCAAAGGATATTTGTTCTTGATAGTTACCTCGTTGAGTGAACGGTAATCTATGCATAACCTTTGGCTTCTATCTTTCTTCTCCACGAACAATACTGGGGCTCCCCAAGATGAAGAACTTGGTTGGATAAATCCTTTCTGCAACTATTCTCCTAGTTGCTTCTTGAGCTCTTTCAGTTCATCAACTGACATTTTGTATGGTCTCTTTGCTATTGGTCCAGAACCTGGTACCAAATCTATCAGAAACTCCACATCTCTATCTGGTGGCATTCCTGGCAATTCTTCCGGGAATACATCCGGATACTCACACACAATTGGCACACTGTCCATGCTAACCCCCTTAAGAGAATTAATCTTACTTCCTTTGGATTCAAAGTTTGACCTGAATTTTATTCTTTTTCCTTCTGGGGTTGTGAGTGTAACAGTACGATTAGCACAATCTAGCACTCCTTCATATTTAGCCATCCAATCCATCCCTAAAATTACATCCAATCCTTGGGAATCTAGGATTATTAGGCTCACTGGGAACTTATGCTTTCCAAACTCTATGACAAGATCCCGGCATCCAAGACTTACTATCATATCTCCACCCGGAGAACTAACTTTTATTGGACACCCAATGTTTTCAGATGCAAACCCATTTCTATCAACAAATGCTTTTGATATGAATGAATGAGATGCACCAGTGTCAAAGAGTAAAAATGCTGGAATGGAATTGAGTCTGAACTTACCAGCAACAGCGTCAGGTTCCTCATAGACCTCCTCCACATTGATGTGGTTAACCTGTCCTTTCTGAAAAGGATTGGGCTTGTTAGGTCCTTCAACTTTCTTCTCAGGGCACTCATTAGCATAATGCCCCAGCTTCTTGCATTTGAAGCATTTAACCTGACTGATGTCTCTTTTGGCAGGCTGACTTCCACTTCCACTACCATTACCACTGTGGTGGCTCTTATGTCCACTCTTGTGGTTCTTATACTTGTCATTGTCATGACTGCGGTGATGCTTGTTGTTATGACGGTTGTGGTTGTGGTGCTTGTTGAATTTCCCATGCTTATGGGATCCTGAGCTTCCACTGTCATCATAGTGAGATCGTTTGTGAGACGATCCCGAGCTGTGCTTGTCGGAGTGTTTCCTCTTCCTACTCTCGACTTGCTTCATTTTATTCTCCAAAATAGCAGCCTTGTCACACAGAGACTGATAAGTTGGAACATATGCCACAGACAGCTGCAGATTCAGTTCATCATTCAAGCCATCCAGAAACTTTTCCTTTCTTTTGGCATCTGTGTCAACCTCATCCGGTGCATAGCGCGCCAGATTGTTGAACTCTTCTATATATTCAGCCACGCTGCGGTGGCGCTGCTTTAGGTTGTGAAACTCCTTCTTTTTCAGGCTCATCATTCCTGATGAGATATGAGCAGTGCGAAAGCCATCTTCAAAGATAGCCCAAGTCACCTCATCAATAGGAGTGGTGATTTGGAAGTTGTCCCACCATGTGGCGGCTGGCCCTTCCAACAGATGTGCTGCGAACCTGACCTTTTCAGCATCCGTGCAGCCCACGGTCACTAAGTCCTTGTTCATAGAACGTAGCCAATCATTGGCCACCATGGGATCAGTCGTCCCCGAGAACTTAGCTGGCCTCAAACGCAGAAATCTGGTGAGCATATCAAAGCCTAGAGGGTTGTTGTTGTTGTTGTTGTTGTTATTGGGGTTGTTGTTGTTATTCTGGTTTTGGATGAATGTTGTCATCATTTGCATAAGTTGTGTTTGCGCATTCATCATTTGCTGCATTTCAGGGGTGATGTTGTTGGGGTTGGGGTTTGCGCGACGGGGAGGCATCTGTGGTTTGTTCAAATAGAGATAAGAATGAGATACCCATACATGGTTCATGCACATTACATCACATAAGCAAACACATAGCATGCAACACAAAGATAAAAGCTCAACAACAAAATAACAAGTTCTCAAGGTAAAACACACAAGTGGCAAGCCATCCACATGTCGGATGGTCCAATAACAAGTTCATGAATAACAAGTACGATAATAAAAGATAACCGAGTAGTCAAGTCTACTCATCAGCATCAATCTCCTCCTCTACAAAAGTAAGACCTGCGTTCTCCATCGCGGTCTTGTTCTCCTCAATAGTAGTGGTCAAGGACTTGATCTTGGTCTTGAGAGCCCTCTTCTGGGAGCGAAGCCTCTCAATCACCATCTGCTGCTGCTCTAGCTCGAAATCCTTGGACTTCAGTTCTTCAGTCATGTCCCGGATCTTCTTGTTCCTATCCTGGACGCGTTTCTCCTGACTCTTGAACTTGTGGTCCTGGGTCTCGAACTTCGCCTCCATTTACTTGACTATCTCATCCTGCTGTGCGAAAAGCTTGTCCTTCTCGCGAAGCTGCACCTGGAGCTCGTCATTGCTGAGCATGACATTGGTCCTGTCCGTGTCCACGTGCCTAATAAGAGACTCTAAGTCCTGGAGATAGAGACGTATCGGCTCTGCTGCGTCCCTCGAGTCGTCCTCAAAGTCGATGGACTCTCCATCATCATCACGTCTTCGGAAGACGTGGAAGTGGGTTCCCCTAACCTGTCGGGAGTGACGGCCTAACAGACGTCCTATCAGGTCCTTCATGACGACCTCCATGCCTCTCTCCCTGTCATCGTGCATAAGCTTGAAGACGATGGCCTCCGTAGTAGGCTCTGTCTGGCGTCCGGGCTGGTTCACCTTGAAGCCCCAGAGGTCCTTCCTCTCGAACTTGGTGAGTGGGTGCACCATGATGGTGGGAAGAGGGAGATTGAGCAAAGTGGTAAGCTCAACGATACGAGGACCAAAACGGGTAACCTGGAACTCCTCAACAGTGTTGATGGTAATAGGCATCTATTTATAAGATTGAAAAGTTAGAACAACACAAATTAAGATAAAACAAGACAAACATTTCATACATATCCATGGAATCACCAAAATCACACAAGTCATGCATACATGAATCCATTACAACAATCAAGGTCCAAACTTATTTAAGGTATCATTTTGGAAAATAAGGTGATAGGTGGTGGTCCAACTAACGAAGTGCGTTCACAATCCTATCTCACTGGATCTGGTGGCTAACACAATGTTCCTAGAGGCAATCCACCTATCTTGTTCACATGATTCCATCACTAAGTCTATAATATCTCCCCTTAAGGTTTGGTTGGTGGCTTCCAACTCTTGGGTAAGCTCCTTCTCTTTTTCTAAGTCTTTTTGGAGGTTGAGCATTCTGCACTTGACTCTAGCACTAAGTTCTTTGATAGTCCTCCAAGCTGCTTCTCTGGCTGACTCAAAGAATGTGGTGTGCATTACAGTGTTGGTGTACATGCAGAAACCTCTTTCTTTGTGGTTGTCTTCCTTGTTTTTGTACAAGTTAAGTTGCACCCACCAATACTCCACTCCTTCATCCATCACTGGAAAGCCTTTGTACACAGCTGCACCATGTGCTTCCAGTGCCACCATGAGGTCCTTGAGAATTTTGGGAAACTCAGTTTCACACTCCAAGGTCATGGTCATGAGTGGTCCTTTCTTCACGGCTTCGTTGATGGAGTTCATCTACAAATAGAGATGAGAATGAGAAGATTAGAAAAGTTTACGAGAAGAATAGACAAGTGTAGAAGTAGTTAAAAATTTTCCTTAGTGGTTTCCAATCCTAGGGTCATAATCCTACAGGCAACACAGTGCTCTGATACCATCTGTAAGATCCCTCCTTTGTAAAGGAAAGGATCCCTGTGATTGCAATGCTAGTCCCTGGATCAATGCTAGCATCCACAGTTTAAGATGAAGTACACAGATACAAAGGTCGTTTATTACATTCATTCCAGAGATAAAACATAGTCTTTTACAACTCAGGGCCAAAGGCCTAATACAAGAGTTTGCGCAATAAGTAAATAAGCATAAGTCCTCATCTTCATGTGCCACAGGCAAGCATGTTGAGTGTAGACTCATGACTCCTACTCATCATCGGAGTAACCTGCAACATCACAAGTTACAGCCACAGAGGGTCAATACTTTGGAATAGTATTGGCAATTGATACCTTAGTTTATTTTAAGTGGACTATATTACTATATGCATTTTGGCTAAGTGTAGCTTGGCTTGCTTTGCTCAAAATAGGTTTTTCCTATTAGTTGAAATCACTAAGTTTTTCTTTGTCAAAACTTTCCTATGAAACCACCAATAGACATTGGGGTGCTTCACCCTTTTTCACCCACAAGTTTTACTTAGAAGTTGGAGTGATGAGATTCTTGTAGCTTCCATGTCTTGATGCTCAAGTTGTCCATTGCCATGGACCTGGCTAAGTACTTAGATTTTCCATCTGCGGAGGTTGTGCACTTTCCCCACCAGACTTGGTTTCCCAAGACATGACCTTTCAGAAGCCTTTCCTTAGTCAAATGGACGCGCTCCAACCTATCATTCCCACTACCACCAACTGTCCAAGTGACTAAGTTCTAGCAACCTATATGATCATGGCAGAGCCCATATTGCCAAGTGGTTGCACTGTAAGCTTTCTCAACACTTGGCCTCCAAATCCCTTTGTGCTTGGGTGGCATACCACAAGTGAGATACACAAGCCAAATCCATGGCCTTGTGTAACCACTCAACCAAAAAAACCACCATTCAAGTCCCATTCCACCCAGGAGGTTCATTGACTTAGTTGTTTTATTAATAAAAGCATAAGTCCAAAAGACTTAGAATTATTTTCAACATAGCATGAACATACTTTACCAACCCTTGTTTTCTACTAGCTAGGCTAAGCATGGCATAGTAACTTAACTTAGGAAAATTCCCTAGCAATTCTAAAATTCTACACTACATAGGATTTCCCAACATAGCATTTGACAAAAGTAGCATGCAAGACTTAGCAAAAATAATTCTAATGCTTATTCAAAATAAAGGGAATGGAAATATCATGAAGTATCACTTTCCTTGGTAATGGGGAGAGTAGCACTCTTCACAATCACAGTCACTAGCAAAATCTACACAAAAATTTGTAGCATACAATTACACATAATTTATATACAATCAAAAATATGAATGCATGCATGCAAGAAATTGCTAAGTGATGATTTTGAAAACTCTACCAAGCAAGTGCATGATACAGAAACATAACAAGTCACAAAGTTTGCTAACTAAACTTATTTAGCCCTAAAACAATTTGCTAAACAAAAACTATACTCAAAATGGACCTAAACATGTTTCTGCATACAAAGTCATTTTAACAGATACTATTTGTTAAACACATTGCAGATTCAGAAAGGCCTTGATTCACTGATTCCAACGGTATAAAATTTGCAAAAATCTAACGTGGGAAACTCAAGTTATAGCCCTTTGAAAATTTGATCTAAATCTGATTTGAATTTCTATTTTTGAATCAGCCCTAGCCACGCGTCACGATATTACTGGCGCGTACCGGTTCGCACCGGATCACCCTTCCGCGCCGCAGGATCTAAATAAATCGCACGGTCCTGAACACGTACCTCTTCGCTGATAAGTGATTCTATCCTGTCGCTTGGATCTAGATCTAACGGCGCTCGAGCACGCGACCATGTCCTGGCGGCGCGCGGCGTCAGCGAGCGGCGGAGCGCTCAGTCTACGGCGGTGCTAGCGTTTCAGGTCGTGCGCGAGAGGGAGAAGGGTCATACCCGAACCACAGGAGGCTGCTGATGCTCAAGGTGGCGTTGGTTTGCGAAGGGGCGCGCTGACACGGCGATGATTTCTCGTCGGAGTAGAGTCTGGTGACGGGTGGCTCTGTTCGAGGTCGAAGGCGACGTTGTCGATCACTAGGAGGCAAACAGAGGGTGTGGTCAGATGCAGGAGATCACGGAGAAAACGCGTGTGTGCAAGAGAAAGCTTGGGGCGGTCTGGACTTACCACTGGAGCTCGATGGAGTTGAAGCCGAAGACGGTGGCGTTCAGTCGTTTGCGTTGCCGTCGTCCTGGGTCACGCGCGGGCGAGCTAGTGGTACTGGGAGATGCGCGAGGTCAAGTGGAGTCTGCTCGTGTGAACCAGGAGCAGAGGGGTGGTCGGAGTTGGCCGGAATCGTGGCTGCAGCTCGTCGGAGACAGCGGGGTTGCGGTGAGCAATTCTTGCAGCCTGGGGGCGCTCTGGGCTTGGGGTTTGGGGGAGAATGGAGAGGGGGCAGAGGGGGTTTTAGTAGCCAGGATACGAGCGAGATTTACTCGCGCATTTACGCGAATTGAAGCTGCGCAAATCAACAGGAAACGGCCGGCGTCAATTTGGGGATGAACCAGTCGTGGGGGTGGAGACGACGGTACCCGTGTGGGCCGCGGTTGTCAGCGAGAGAGGAGAAGGGGGGGTGGGTCCTTCCTGTCAGCGAGCTGGTGGGTTCGGGGGCGGGTGAAAGAAAACGTTTCGCGGGGTGGGAGCTGCTGGCTTGCTGGGCCGTGTTGGGCTGAGTCGGCCAGATTGGCTGGCTGTCTATTTTTTTCTTCTTTACTCCTTTTCTTTTTCTGATTGTTTTTCTAGGAATGGTTTTCAAATCCTATTGCAAATAATTTTGAATTCAAATCTTCTCTAGTTTTTTGTACAGTGTTCCTTGCATCCAAATAAGTGAAAAACACCTCTGTTCACTCAGACCTACTTGGGTTATTTGAAAATAATACAATAAAACCAAGCCTTTTAGGAGATATAATAATAGGCATAACTTTGGTTTTAGTCCATATTTTGTTTTGAAACTTTGCTCAAGCTTTTGAAATCACTTAAGTTTGAACTCAAAACATTCTGAATGAATAATATCACCTTTCTCATTAGCATGTAACACCAAGGCTAGGGTTTTCATACATAAAATAATGAGCAACATTGTTCCTGTTTTTGAAATGATTTTGAGATGAAACCCTAAATGATGATGGATGCATGGATGATATGCATGAGTTTTGAAACATGATTTTAGGGATGTTACAGCACTTTAACCTTAATCATCTCAAGATGCCTATGATAGGGGCAATGAGGGCTCAAAGCTAGTAAGTACATAATATTTTGGAAGCTCTTTATGACGTGTAATCCATGCTTCCCTCTATAAATGGACGTTTCTCCTATTTCCAAGTTGAGTCAGTAAACCTACTTCCTCTCTATCTCCAGCAAGCACTTGAGTTGTTGTGTTTCAAGCATTCATATGGTGATTTATTCAATCATGTTCTTTATCTTCCTTGTTTGCACAAAACTCTTATCTATTGAGTATTACTTTGAAAGCCTTCATTGTGAAAAACCTTTTTGAGCAAAGGGTTCTCCTGTTTTGAAAACTTATACAAAAAGCTTTTTGTGAAACTGTTTGCCAGGTGTTCTCTTACCAAGAACAAAGTTTGCCAATTCCAATTATGATTTTATTTATGCATATCTATTGTGACTCATGTACTTGTTGCAAGCTAAGTTATATAGTGGTGAGTTGCTTTCTTCTATGAGTTGTGTAATGGTAAGTGTGATGCTTCTTGTTCATATTCTTTTATCGAGACTTAACTCCATAACCTGTGGACATGTTTACTGAGCTCAGATTTCGCTTGGGGACAAGCGAAGGTCTAAGATTGGGGGAGTTGATACGCCCAATTTGCATCACCATTCTATATCATAATTTACCTCTATTCATTGATATATGTCTTATTATGAGGTATTACTTATGTATTTTCATATGTTTATGCATGTTGGATGATTCTTGGAGGATGAACTGCCGGAGTCTGGATTCTGATGGAAAAAGAGGTGTTTTGATGCCATTTCGCGAAGATCATAAAAATACCAGAAAAATATGGGAAAATTATATTTTTCTAGAAGACAAAGGAAGCTAGAAGGGGAGGCGAAGAAGGGCCGCAGGGGGCCCACACCCCCCAGGTGCGGGTCCCCCTGGGTCGCGCCTAGGGTAGGTGTGTCCCACCTGCCCGGCTCCTGACCTCGCCCTCTCCCCTAACACCAGGGGGGCGACCATAGATAGATTTCCGCCGCTGCGGGGCGGAAAACACCGAGAGAGAAAGGTCTCTCCGGATGACAGATTTCTGCCGGGGTAATTCCTTCCCGGAAAGGGGAGACCATCGCCATCAACACCGTCATCAAGCTAGGCTTCATCGGGCTCATCATCATCATCCACACCATCATCTCCACCAGCACCATCATCATTAGCCCATCCCGCTATAACAATTATGTTGGATATTGCTTTAGTTCACTAGGGGAAACCTCCCCGGTGTTGATTACTATTGTAGTTGATGCTTGTGAGTGGAACCATTGGATTATTGTTTATGTTCAGATGGTTATCCATTACCATATCATCTTTGATCTTGATCCATATGATGTCTTGTGAGTAGTTCGTTTAGTTCTTGAGGACATGGGAGAAGTCATGTTGTTAGTAGTGGATTTGTGTTGAGTTATTATTCAATGGTCTAGTATTTAAGTTGTGGTGCTATTCTTCTAGTGGTGTCATGTGAACATCGACTACATAATACTTCACCATTTATGGGCCTAGGGGAATGCATTGTGTATTTGGCTACTAATTGTGGGGTTGCCGGAGTGGCAGAAACCTAAACCCCCGTTAGGACACCTTTGCACAAGGGAGTGTAGGATCTCAGAGTTTAAGGCTGTGGTTAGATTTATATCTTAATTACTTTCATGTAGTTACAGATGTTTGCAGGGGGTTGATACATCGGAAACGTATCTATAATTTTTGATGCTCCATGCTTGTTTAGTATCTACTTTGCTTTCCTTGTCTACACTTTGAGGTGCTTTTTACATGTTTTCTCGTACTAACCTATTAACAAGTTGCAACAGTGCCAGATGCCTGTTTTCTGTTGTTTTTGGTTTCAAGAAAGTTAGTAAAGAAATATTCTCGGAATTAGACGGGACAAACGTCAAAGTCAATTACTTTCCGTGGGGAACAAGAAGTCCAGAGGGGAGACGAGGAAGCGGGCCATGGCAGCCAGACCCCCCCCCCCCAGGCGCGGCCAGGGGTGGGCCCGTGCCTGGCTTGGGTTTGGCCCCCCTGGTCGCCTCCTCAGCCTCCCCCTTCGCCTATAATAAGCCCTCGATGCAGAACCCCTGGGCACCCGATCAAATATCCATGAAACTGTATGTAGCCACCGCCACCATCGTCCCTAGATCGGGGGGATCTAACGTTCTTCCCGGCACCCTTCCGGAGGGAAGATCATCCCGGAGGCCTTTTCTCCGGTATGATGCGTGAGTAGTTCCACCTTGGACTATGGGTCCATGTAGTAGCTAGATGGTTGTATCTCCTCCTTTGTGCTTTCATGTATAGATCTTGTGAGCTCCGTTCATGATCAAGATCTAATCTATTTGTAATCATGCATGTTGTGTTTGCGGGGATCCGATGGATATTGAGATTATTATGTTGGTTTGATTAATGGTTTTGTCTTTATGATTCTATCATGTATGTGTTGTTTGTGATCTTGCATTCTCTCCATTGTTAGTAGCTATCTTGGCCAAGTAGTTGCTAGTGACTCCAAGAGGGGGTATTTATGCTCGATAGTGGGTTCATGCCTCTAGTTTCCAAGGGAAGTGACAGAAATCTCTTCGGTTGTAGATGTGTTGTTTCTACTAGGGAGAAAACAACGGTCTCTTGTTCATGGAACATGTGGACTGTTTACCTTACACACTTTGCTTAAAGCAGTTGTCTCTTGCTTGCAACTTAATACTGGAGGGGGTTCGGATGATAACCTGAAGGTGGACTTCTAGTCATAGATGCAGTTGGATGGCGGTCTATGTATCTTGTTGTATTGCCCAATCGAATCTCATAGGATCTTTCTGACTAGTAATTACATTGTTATGCCTTGCTTAGTTCCTGTCAATTTCCCTGCTATAATTTGTTTACCCTTCATGCCATGTGTTTTATCTAAGGAGAGAACCTCTAGTGAACTATGGACCCCGGTCCAATCTTTACCATTGATACATCTTCCACTATTACTTGTTTACTTGCTGCAAACCATTACCTTCCACACCATACGTTTAATCCTTTGTTACAGCAAACAGGTGAGCTTGACAACCTCACTGATTCGTTGGGGCAAAGTCTTGAGTTTGTGTTGTGCAGGTCTCCGCGTTGCTTGCAACACCTGTGTAACGTTTCCTTCCTCCTACTGGTTTGATAACCTCGGTTTCTTACTGAGGGAAACTTGATGTTGTGCTGCTTCACACCTTGCTCTTGGGGTTTCCATCGAAGCGTTCCACGACAAGTGTTGGGCGCCATCAGTGGGTTTAATCACAAGTATGTATTAGTCCAAGTAAGGTCGGTATGTTAGCACAGGTTCACCCACACAACACTTACAACACCAAAGAAGAGTACTCAGCTATTTGAAGCGAAAGCACTTGACAGAATTCCCATGTGTCATCGAGAACGTTTGGTCCTTATAAGTATTTCCACCAGCTTGTCCTTTGCTAAGAAAGGATTGGGACACTTGCTCCGTTTGTTCGTTGTCTTTATTACTTGCTCTTTGTTTTGTGTCCTTATTAGAAAACCACTGAAAATCCGTTTTCTAAGTATTCACAGGGATTTCCTGCTCCATACCACTAGTCAACACCTTCTGCTCCTCGTTGGGATCGACACTCGTATTTATCGAAAGTACTTCGATACACCCCCTATACTTGTGGGTCATCACACGCACAATTTAGATGAGACTGAAAGTATATATTTGGATCATTGTAAGAAGAATGTGTACAATGGGCATCGTCTTTTGGCCAAGCATCCCTTAAGAAAGAAAGGCAAGCATTTCAACGGTCAGGCATGTCACCAGACGAAGCCTAAGGAACGTAATTGTGCTGATATATTTGATATGGTCAAAGATTTGGATCAAATAGTAACATTTGGAAAGGGTCCTAGCGGAAAATTTGTTCCGAAGGACGCTGACGGACACGCACCCATGTGGAAGAAGAAATCTATATTTTGGGAGCTACCATATTGGAAATTCTTAGAGGTCCACTCTTCAATCGATACGATGCATGTGACGAAGAATCTTTGCGTAAACCTACTAGGCTTCTTGGGCGTGTATGGGAAGACAAAAGATACACCGGAAGCATGAAAGGACCATCAACGTATGAAATACCCAGATGGCCTGCATCCAAAATGGTTTCAAGGTCATGCCAGCTACGTTCTTACCAAACAAGAGAAGGAAATATTTTTTGAATGCCTGAGCAGTATTAAGGCCCCGTTTGGCTTCTCGTCGAATATAAAGGGAATAATAAATATGGCAGAAAAAAGTTCCAAAACCTAAAGTCTCATGACTGCCACGTGATTATGACGCAAATGCTTCCGATTGCATTGAGGGGGCTTCTATCGGATAATGTTCGAGTACCCATTGTGAAGCTATGTGCATTCCTCAATGCAATCTCTCAGAATATAATCAATCCTAAAGATCTACCACGGTTATAGAATGATGTGGTCCAATGTCTTGTCAGTTTCGAGTTGGTGTTCCCACCATCCTTCTTCAATATTATGACGCACCTACTGGTTCACCTAGTCGAAGAGATTTCCATTCTCGGTCCTGTATTTCTACACAATATGTTTCCCTTTGAGAGGTTCATGCGAATATTAAAGAAATATGTTCGTAACCATGCTAGGCCAGAAGGAAGCATCTCCAAGGGCTATGGAACAGAGGAGGTCATTGAGTTTTGTGTTGACTTCGTTCCTGACCTTAGGCCGATTGGTCTTCCTCAATCGCGGTATGAGGGGAGACTGAGTGGAAAGGGTACTCTAGGAAGGAAATCAATAATATGTAGGTACAGACATTCTTACACTGAAGCACATTACACAGTTCTACAGAATTCTATCTTGGCAGCCCCGTATATCGAGGAACACAAGAAAATTTTACGCTCCAACAACCCTAGAAAGCATGACTCTTGGATTAGAGATGAACACATGAAGAGTTTCAGCGGTTGGTTGCAACAACTCATCAAAAACAACTCTCTTGGAGATCAGCTATACTTGTTATCCAGGTCATCATCTTCGACTATATCGACTTTCCAAGGGTACGAGATAAATGGGTATACATTTTACACGATCGCCCAAGATAAAAAGAGCACCAACCAAAACAGTGGTGTCCGCTTTGATGCAATAGACAACAATGGATCAAAGACCACATATTATGGTTACATAGAGGAGATATGAGAACTTGACTATGGACCTACTTTTAAGGTCCCCTTGTTTCGGTGCAAATCAGTCAAGCTGACAGGAGGAGGGGTTGAGGTAGACAAGATGTACGGAATGACATCGTTGGATCTCAACAATATTGGGTACTTAGACGAACCATTTGTCCTAGCCAATGATGTGGCTCGGGTTTTCTATGTGAAGGACATGTATACCAAACCTATAAAAAGAAAAAATAAGCAAAAGAATACATCAGACGATGAACCAAAGCGCCACATAGTTCTTTCAGGAAAAAGAAGCATCGTGGGAGTGGAGGACAAGACAGACATGTCAGAAGATTGTGATAAGTTTCATGAAATTCCACCCTTCGTAATGAAGGATGACCCAAGCATCATGTTAATGAATGAAGATGCTCCATGGATACGACGCAATCAGAAAGGGACACACGCGAAGAAATCATGTGTAATAATGTAACATTTTATGAATGAAGATGCTCCATGTGCCCATTTTTATGTATTAAACACGGTTATGAATGAAGATGCTCCATGACTGCATAGTGTTGTCTGCAAAGCATCTTGAGTGTGTTAGTCCCGTTTTGTGGCTAGACCGGGACTAAAGGGGGCCTTTAGTCCCGATTCGTACTTACCATTAAGATCTGATCTCCAAACGTGTGTGGTCACATATTAGGGAGTGCCTCTATGACCAACTTAAGGGACATGCCGGAGGACTGGGCTCCGGCGGCATATCCCTCAAGCTGGCCGTAGTGGTGTCACTTCTATCGCACACCATCTTGTAGCTTGTAACTTCTCTAACTAGATCAATACGCTGGGAGCTAACTAATTTCACATATTAGGGAGTGCCTCTATGACCAGTTCGTTGGAGATGCCAGAGGACTAGGCTCCTCCGGCATCTCCCTCAAATTGGTTGTAGTGGTGTCCCTGCTCTCGAAGACCATATTGGAGATGCCTCAAACTGGCTGGAGGACTAGACTCACAAGGATGCCTATTTATAGTACCGGTTGGTGTCTCCAACCAGGACTAAAGGTTCAGCTTTAGTACCGGTTGGCGACACCATTCGGACAAGGTACAAGCCGCACGACATAATGTCGACACTCACCCCTATCATTAGTGCTGCCTGGCCCAGCCTGCCGCAATCCCTTCAGTCGCGGTTGGTTTCTCCAATAGGGACTAAATATGAACCCTCTATTTATAGGATGTTCCCTCTATTTATAGGCCTTTCCCTCTATTTATAGGCTGCCTGATCCAGCCTGCCCGCCCTTTCCCTCTATTTATAGGGCGACCATCATGGCCACCCACACATACACACATTCCTCGCCGCCTACTTTAGGATGCCCATACCGCATCCTCGTAGTCGACTCGGCGGCAACGATGGAGTACTGGGCTCCGCCGAGCATGTGATATGTCCAAAACATATCTACTTTCTTGAACACTTTGCTATTGTTTCTCCTCTAAACTTGTGTGATTTGGATGCAACTAACACGGACTGATGCTGTTTTTAGCAGAATTACTTTGTTGTCTTGAATTTGTGCAAAAAATCAACTATCAGGAAACATCCCGGAAAATATGCCAAAAACTATATTTCACCGGAAGATCCACAGAGCAAGAATGAGAGACGGAGAAGGGGCCTGCGGGGCCCAGACCCACCCCAGGCGTAGGCCCACCATTGGCCGCGCCTGGTGGGGGTGCAGCCTCCCTCTGCGCCTATAAGTTGCCTTGACCTAAAAATCGCGGGGGTTCGATAGTTTTCCAAAAGGAGTTCCGCTCCGCCGCCGCCACCAGAAACCAAGATTTGGATCCAGAAACTCCGTTTTGGCACCCTGCCGGGATGGGGAATTTGGAGAGGATCATCGCCATCATCATAACCAACGCATCTCCATCAACCACCGATGTTTCCCTCATCCATGAGTGAGTAATCCCCCGCTGTAGGCTTGGGGATGGTAGGGATTGGATGAGTTCTATCATGTAATCGAATATGATTGTTAGGGCATAGTGCCTAGTATATCTTGTGCTATTTGACTTTGTTGCAAATTGTTATGCTTAATGCTTGTCACTAGGGCCCGAGTGCTATGATCTCGGATCTGAACTTATTATTGAATCATTATGATAGTATTGTTTGTGATCTTATCTGCAAGTTGTGTGCACATATGATTGTCTGGATCCAAAGGCCCCAAAGTGACAATAATTGAGACAACCAGAGGGGATGGTTGTGGTGTGAGGATCACATGTGTTCACGAAGTTTTAATGCTTTGCTCCGGTGCTCTATTAAAAGGAGCACCTTAATTGCCAGTAGTTCCCTAGAGGCCCCGCTGCCACGGGTTGGCTGGACAGAAGATGTTGTGCAAGTTCTCATTGCGAGCACGTATGACTATATTTGGAGCACATACCTAGGATTGTTTAGTACTTAGATGCTTGTTATTATTTATATGCAATGCACTAGATCTTGAAGTTACATGTTTAGACTCGTCCATGCAACACCCATCCATCCATCCCTATGCCTACCGCACTCGAATCCTACTGTTGTTGTTACTGTTACTATTGCAACTATTCACTGTTGCTGTTACTACTATTGTTGCTTTGTTGTAGCTACTACCAAACTGTTGCTACTGATAAACTTCTGTGAGCAAGAACTATTTTCAGGTGCAGCTGAACTGACAACTCAGTTGTTAAGGCTTGCAAGTATTCTTTGGCTCCCCTTGTGTCGAATCAATAAATTGGGTAATACTACCTGCGAAGAATGTTGTGATCCCCTACACTTGTGGGTCATCAAGACTATTTTCTGGCGCCGTTGCCGGGGAGCATAGCTTTATTTGTAAGTTCACTTGGATCTATTATTGTTCACTGCTACTCCTTTCATCATGGGGAAGTCTCATGATGGAAAGTTCCCTATTTTACCATCCACTACAAGAAGAGGTACTGTCCTAAACACCTTTGTTGCTCTTGATTCACCGTCTGTTATAAGTAAGCTTGTCACACCACCACAACATGCTCATGCTACACACACTGCTACTACTGTTGAATCTGAAAATGCTTTTGATACTCATGATGTTACTTCTACTGTGCTTGATGCGAGTGGTTCATTAGGTCCTTTTCTAGATGCTACTATGGCTAGTCTAGGAAATACCAAAACTCCTAGTGAAGACACTGTTACACCTATTATCTCACCTGAGTCTAGTGAGAGTTATGATATTAATGATGGTTACATTGAGCTCACTGATGATTTTGTTGAAGAGTGCCAAAACACACATGGTACTAGTGCTATTAAGAGTCTCCTTGCTAGACATAATATTATGCCTAAGTTGTCCTCTGATCCTAAGTTTGCTAATTCTCCCATAGACATTAAAGATAAAGATTATGATTTCTCTCTTGATTTATCTTATTTAGATATTGTTGAGAAAGAACCTTTCTGTGGGACTAAAATGAGAGTGTTGTGTCTCATATGAATGAGCTTTCTACTATGAGTGCTTTATTCTCTGATGATTTTAGAATGCGCAAGTACTTTGTTGCTAAGATCTTCCCTTTTTCACTAAAAGGAGAAGCTAGGGCTTGGTTTAATAGATTACCTGCTGGTTCCATTGATACCACTGATTGTTTGATTGCTTCTTTCTTCCAGAAATATTTTCCTCCCAGTGCTAGACATGCTGCTTTGCAGAAACTTTTTAATTTTAAACAGGGAGAAGAAGAGAAATTGCCTGAGTCATGGACAAGGTTCTGTGCCTTGATTCATGGATGTCCATTACCTAAGAATGAGTTACTTGATATTTGTTATAATGGACTAACTGATGATTCTAGGACCTACCTAGATAGCTTTGCTGATTGTGTTTTCAGGAAAAGAACTCCTACAGATGCTGAAGAATTAATGGCTAAGATAAGCAAGAATTATGATGATTGGACTTCAACTGAGCTGAATACACCTGAGCCTATTACTCCTGAACCAATTCCAACACCAACACCAAATAAGAGAGCAATTATTGCATTAAATGATTAAGTGATGAAGGAAGCTAAGAAGTGTCTTAAGGAGAAAGGTATTAGAGCTGAAGATGTGAAGAATCTACCTCCTATAGAAGAATTATGTAAGCCAATTCCCCACTCATCTACTATTGATGTACACTCTCTCCAACACTTTGATGAAGGTGATATTCCCTATAGTAAGCCTCCTGATCAATGCTTAGAGGAACTTGACATTTTTATTGTTAAACAAGGTAATTTTAATAGACAAGTTCAGAATCATTTACTAGAAAACTCTAGAGCTATCAATGAGTTGAAAGATGTTGTGGAAAGAACTTTTAATGATATTAAAATGCTTTGTAAACACTTTCAAATGGTTCAAACTCAACTTGATCAACTTGCTAAGGTACAAAAGGATATGTTAGTTAGTGCTTCAGGAGATAAACATGCTTATGGAATTAGAACTAGGAGTGGTATGGATACTCAAGATCCTTTATATCCTGAAGGAAACCCTAAAAGAATTGAGCAGGATTCCCAACAAGTAGACAGTGGTAGTCCTCGTAAGAGAAAGAAAAAGAAACATAAAATAGTTGAGGAACCACTTGAACCTGCTGTAGATCCTAATAGTATATCTGTCTCTGATGCTAAAACTGAGAGTGGTAATGGTAAAAATGATGCTCCCGAGGGATAAGTTGAGGAAGAATCTGATAAACACACTAAGAACACTAGGTACACTAAGGAAGATTTTATTGCTAATAAACATGGTAAAGAGAGAGAACCTTGGGTGCAAAAACCTATGCCGTTTCCAGGTAAGAAACACAAGTCAAAGGAGGAAGAACACTACAACAAGTTTTGTGAGTGGATGAAACCTTTATTCTTGCAAATTCCTTTGACTGATGCTATTAAGTTGCCTCCTTATTCAAAGTATTGTAGGGTTCGCAGCATAGAAAACAAAAAAATTCCTACGATGGGAACAACTGTGTACCAAGATCTATCTACTAGATACAAACAACGGGCGGATGTATATCCGTACAGAACATACCCTTGAAGACCGACAAAGCTTAACGAGTCCAAACTCGTGGTTGATGTAGACGATCTCTTGCCGATCTCAAGATCGAGAGGAAGTCCTAGCGCCGCAAAATAGCAGCGCATCCGTGCTCGCACACACGTTCGAGGCACCGAGCAACCTCCGCCTCCTCGCTCCAGAGATGCAGCGGAAGCACAACTCTTTCTTGCTGAATAGCCACCGGGAACATGTATCTCGCTAGTCCGAGACCATGGGGGATAAATTCTAGAGGGGGAGAGAGATCCTTCACGAGGAGGTGTGAGTGAGAGAGAGGGAGGGGGCTCCTTTTATAGGGAGAGGGGGGCACCCAAGGGGCCATGCGCCCAGCCATGGGGCTGCCCCCACCTCTTCCACATTCATGTGGGTGGACACTCCACTCACTCAAATGCCTTTCAATTCCCTCCACTCAAAAACCCACTCAAATTCCCATTAATTTTCCACCAAATTTAATGCAAACTCTCATTAAATAAAACTGCTTTTATTTATTCAGAATTTTGTCAATTACTTTAATGACAAACATTCACATATAACCCCTTGCTAGTATTTCATTTCACATGCAGAAACACTTTCTGCAATTTCACCCGAAAACCTGTTTCGGTATCTAGTGAAATAAATTCCTGCGCTTGTTATTCTTTTCGGCATGAAACTTTTGCTCCAAATGGATGTCGGTGTCTCTTAAGTGTGTAACCCTACGGTTCATGAATAATGCGGACATGATCGAGACCCCTCTTGGATCAATAATCAGAAGCGGGATCTGGAGACCCATACTGACTCCCACACATTCAACGATGACTTTCTTGTGATCGTCGGAACCTTTTACGCTAGTATCTTAATCCTTTTGTTTCATGATATATTACATGTTCGAGATTCGATCATCGGTATCTCCATACCTAGTTTGATCTCGTTACTGACATGCACTCTTTTCTTGTTCCCGTGATATAACATTCTAGTGATCAAATCACTTGCTTGCAAGCTAACCAATGTGATATCATCGAGAGGGCCCAGAGCATATCTATCCATCATCGGGATGAACAAATTCCACTCTCGATCCATGGGCCTCAACATAACACTTTATTAGTTCTGAATCCATCTTTATAATCACCCTGTTACGGTGTGACGTTTGATGTTATCAAGAAACTCTTCCGGTGTTAGTGATTGACATGATCTCATGGTCTAAGGATTAGGATCACTTCGTAAGTTGTTATAGCAATATAAACTCAATGACTTTGATCGTAATTCTATACTTCGGATGAATGTTCATCACACCATTACACTAATGTTGTGATCCCGTTATTAACAACATCCAATGACCATGATCAGGAAACCTTGATCATCTTGTTAATCAACGAGCTAGTTTATGAGAGAGGCATAACTAGGAACTTTCTGTTTGTTTATTAAACACACATGTATTAATGTTTCCGTATTAATACAATTATAGCATGCAAAATAAACATTTATCATAAACAAGGAATACGATAATAACCACTTTATTATTGCCTCTCGGGCATATTCCCTTCAGTCTCCCACTTGCACTAGAGACAATAATCTAGTTTGAAAACTTTGCGTATTGAACACTTATGGCTTTCCGGTGTTCCATATACGCAATTGCAAGTGGTTAACATAATCTACGGATCTGACACTTTCAGGTCCGTGTGTATTTGCATGTCTTTGCGTCTTCACGCATCACTCATTCTCCAATGAGATGGCATTGTATAAATTTGGTCTTTCGGTGAGACCTTTAGTTCCTTGGGGTTTAAAACACGCGATATAATTGTCATACAATATATCTTTAGTGTTAGCCCGTTGCGAACCAGACCTTAGTTTGATAACAAACTACTTGACACAAATTCCCTCCTTTGCTGCTACTATAGTAGTCATATACTTAGCCTTTTGTTGTAGTATTCGTCACAATGTCTTAACTTTGGAATACATCCAAATCCATCATGGAAACTTTCTTTCCATTTCATTGTGCCACCCATAGTTTAAATTGAGATAAACTTAATTTGTATCTTGTGACAAACCTAGTGTCAATGTAATGCTTTACAATGAACTATTTGTAATTGTTTGTCACCTCTACACAAATATATTCTTAGTTCTTCCAAAAGATCATAAGAATATCCTTACTATCGTCCAATGATCATTTTATGATTCATTCTGGTATATGCTCATAACACTTAGAGCGTAGGACATATCTGGATGTGTACATATCATGGTATGATTGATCAAAACATTCTCGTGATTTCACTCGTCAAGTGTCAAAGCACTTGAATCTTGTTTCACTTATCAAGTGTCGATACACTTGAATCTTGATTCAATTCCTTTCCATGCAACAAGAACTATTTCTTGTCGTTTCTATATTGAACTCCTTCAATATCTCATATATGTACGTTTGGCACAACCATATTGGCGTCACAGTCTATCCACTATAGACATTCACGCTAAATATTCGGGTTTTGCCTAAGTATTTCATCGAAATGAAATTCTTAACCTTTGTCAATAAAATATACATCATTTCTAATCAACAAGATGTCCTCCACATAATGTATTAGAAATATGTCTCAGCGCTCCCACTTAATTTCTTGCAAATGCAAGCATCTTCATCGTCTCCTGATGAAAACTCCTTTTCATCACGGTGAAGATTCCAACTCCGCGATGCTTACTTCAATCATTTGAAGTTTGCATGCCCTTTTTAGCATCCTTTGAATTAACAAAACCCTTTGGATCGTGTCATGTACACGTCCTAGGTAACCATTCTATTAGAAGAACTTTATTTTGTTTATTCATCTACCATATAACAAATTATATGTAGTGGTTGCTACTTTAATCCGTCCAGACTAAATATCGCTATGAAAGATCAAATCTTGTCATAGTCAACTCCTTGAACATTGTCGTAAAATACTTTACGACATGTCGACTATTTCATAGATGTGAAACATTCATGTCTATTTCTTTATAGATCCAAATACGACCGATAGGTTTTTACACCTTTCCGGACGGTCTTCCAAGTTCAAAACTTGATTTCTCGTGTATGGAACTATCACGGATTTTTTTGGCTTCAAGCCATTTGACGGAGTCAGGGCCCATCATTGCTTCTTTGCATATATTCGGTTTATCATTGTCAAACAATAATGATTTACTCTCAAATCTTAGTATTTGATTGTTTATTCGACCGACTTGGTTCAATAAGAACTTAGATCTCCGTGACCACAACCTTTGAGGCACATAAGCTATGAGCATTATGGCAGCCTCCAGAACAATTTCTGGCGCTGCGCAACTCAGCACATTTAGCTAAGGTTCGTTAACCTTATCAAAGTTCTATTGTCCTCCCACTTAACATTTATGAAAAATTCCTTCTTCAAGAAACTTCATGTTTCAAGCGACAAACCCTTTTGTCCTTGGTGTTATGGAGGAATAACCAATTGTTATTCGAAATAACCTACAAATACATGCTCATCCGACTTCGGTTGTAAACATCTTAATTATGTTTAGCATACCAAAATTTAAGAAATGACAACTTGGGTTTTCACCCAAACCATAACTCATATGGTGTCATTTCAACGGATCAAGATGGAGCTCTTTTCAGTGTAAAAGCGGTAGTCTCTAAAGCTTTAATCTTTTAAAACATAATGGCAGTTTTATAAATAACACCTTTGATCCAACCATGTCAAACAAGGTTTCATTACAAATCTCAAACACTCCATATTCCTATGGTGTTTCGGGATATGTAAATCTAGGTGTTTTGCTAACTTGCAACTCAAATAAATCACTTTATGATAAAATCATAATTCATTTATTTTTCTTGTTACACTTGTAACTCAAATAAATCCCTTATGATAAAATCATAAACCATTTATTTTATTGTTACAATGATTTTCCACTTCATCTTGAAAGTCTTTGAAACGTTTTTCAAATATTTCATACTTCTTTCTCATTAAGTGAATATTCACTCAAATTTTCGGAGAAAGCATATGAAGTTGAAACCCATCGCTTACGATTACACATAATGGAATACATACATCGATATGTATAAATTCCAATAATTTAGTCGTTCGTTCTTCCTTGGCCTTTGAACGAAGTTTTAATTATCCCGAGGAAAGTCTCACAAGCGTCACTTGATCAAATCAAAGACTCCAAAAATCCATGAATATGGAGATTCTTCATGTTTTCTTTCCAATATAATTTAAATAGCGATGTCTCTTCGTAAGTGATCTTTCAATCATTTGTCTTGCGACATTTTAGCATTAGGTTTTATGGATGTGATTTCTCCAACTAGATTTGTAAATCATCCATCTTATATGGAATACGGTAATTATTTGAACAACCTTTGTTCTCATAATACCTGATTTAAATAACAATTATTAAAACAAATCTTGAAGTCAAGCTTTGATGTCAACGAGAAATACAAACAACGGTTTGTTTGTTTTCGATGAACATCATCACATATTCTCTTGCTAGTTACTTAGGCCATTGTAGTTCATGAATTGCGTCGTTCTGTATGACATTTCATACCAACCAATTCAGTATCCAATACCCAAGAACCACATTGTTTAACAAGCAAAGAATACAACCATAACATGTATATCATCTATATACCTAAATTGGATATTTCCAATCTTTTCTTTTCTGCCAAATATATTTTATAGATTCTCTTTCAGCATTTCCTCTTTCTTTTTAAAAGAATCTATCAACACCAAAGTGGCGCCATATACATGACACATAGTCCAAAGCGTGTATATTCAAATAATAATACCTTTGGACTTGCACTTTGAAGTAGATCACCATCATCAAAATGATCGGTATTCTTTCAAAATCCATTCTTTAGTAATCTTTTAGTATAGTAAACACTTTACATACATCTTATATTCATCCTTATCATGACGACTTTTATGATCAAGCTACTGTAGCTTATAAAGGTGAATCGTGAGTATAACATTACTTTCCAAAACCCTTTTGGATGATTAGGATGTCTAGCATCTCCAACCTTCGTAAATTCTCATCCAATATGAGAACATATATTATACTCTATCATATTGCAACCAAAATATTGTTTCAGATATCGTTATATCTGCCACACATGATGGTTTCTGAAACAATTCTTTCAGCTCCTAGATAAACTTGATATTAAAACAATCAAGAATCATGGAGGCAAACATGATACTTAAGATACTAACACTGAAATTGTTACTCTCGATTTAATACCAACTATTAAATTTCACGGAGTAAATAGAGTTTGCTGAAAGTTTGCAATAGGACTTTAAACTTTAGATTGACACTCAACACAATACGATACTAGTTCGTAAAGTATATATCCAGAATTCTATAGTTCTATTATCTCAATTACAACTATGCATAAGGTGGTGAACGAATGCCAATGACTACAACAAATTATGCAAATTCACTTTGATTTAATTTATGATAAATTGAGTTCTACTAATCCAAATTAGAAATGAACTCCCACTCAAAAACGACATCCCTCATGTCTTTTTGGTGATTACATGAACCAAATCCACTACACCAAGTCCGATCATCACGTGAGTCGGTGTAGTTTCAAAGGCGAGCATCAAATGGTCATCATATCAAAACATATGACTCATGCTTAACCTTTCGGTCCGTGTTCCGAGGCCATGTATGTACATGCTAGGCTCGTCAAGTAAGAACCTTAGTATCCGCGTGTGTAACTGTCTTACACCCGAGATATGCTCATGGATTCAAGTACACCCGATCATCACGTGATGTCTTGAAGCGACGAAACATTGTCGGTGCATACTTAAGGAAGAACACATTCTTATCTTGATATCTAAATGAGGGATCATCTTATTATGCTAATAAAACACCAAACAAGCAATACAAGATGCAACCAAAACATCACATGTTTATAAGTGAAATGATATGGTTCCCGCATATGATCTCCATCATGTGCACCGTGGTATGATCTCTATCATACCTTTATGTGTAAGTCCAAGGTCTATGGATATTACACGTTATGTATGTTGTAAGAGTATCATCTCATACTTCTACTTACAACATCACCATATCATAACACTAGCCCAGCAACAATCTAAACTAGACGCCTCTAATTTATCCATTACAAGTTTTACGTGGCTTAGGGCTTTCGAAGATAGAACCGTTCTTACCTAGGAACATGAACCACAAAGAGGATAACCAAATTGTTGACAACTCATTGCAAATTAGATATTGACTATAGTAGGAGAGACAGACACCCGCTAGCCACTTATGCAAAACTAGTTGCATGTCAAGCGTGGAACAGGTCTCATGTGCGAGGACATGTAAAGTTTGTCCGGGCCGCTTCATCCCACTATGCCACCAATATCCAAAGTACAACTAAGAAGCAATAAAATGATCATCATCACCCACATACTCATATGTGTACTACCCGTGCAAAGTATCTACGCATAGATCCGGCTCTGATACCACTGTAGGGTTCGAAGCATAGAAAACAAAAAATTTCCTATGATGGGAACAACTATGTACCAAGATCTATCTACTAGATACAAACAACGGGCGGATGTATATCCGTAGAGAACATACCCTTGAAGACCGACAAAGCTTAACGAGTCCAAACTCGTGGTTGATGTAGACGATCTCTTGCCGATCTCAAGATCGAGAGGAAGTCCTAGCGCCGCAAAACAGCAGCGCATCCGTGCTCGCACACACGTTCGAGGCACCGAGCAACCTCCGCCTCCTCGCTCCAGCGATGCAGCGGAAGCACAACTCTTTCTTGCCGAATAGCCACCGGGAACATGTATCTCGCTAGTCCGAGACCATGGGGGATAAATTCTAGAGGGGGAGAGAGATCCTTCACGAGGAGGTGTGAGTGAGAGAGAGGGAGGGGGCTCCTTTTATAGGGAGAGGGGGGCACCCAAGGGGCCATGCGCCCAGCCATGGGGCTGCCCCCACCTCTTCCACATTCATGTGGGTGGACACTCCACTCACTCAAATGCCTTTCAATTCCCTCCACTCAAAAACCCACTCAAATTCCCATTAATTTTCCACCAAATTTAATGCAAACTCTCATTAAATAAAACTGCTTTTATTTATTCAGAATTTTGTCAATTACTTTAATGACAAACATTCACATATAACCCCTTGCTAGTATTTCATTTCACATGCAGAAACACTTTCTGCAATTTCACCCGAAAACCTGTTTCGGTATCTAGTGAAATAAATTCCTGCGCTTGTTATTCTTTTCGGCATGAAACTTTTGCTCCAAATGGATGTCGGTGTCTCTTAAGTGTGTCACCCTACGGTTCGTGAATAATGCGGACATGATCGAGACCCCTCTCGGATCAATAATCAGAAGCGGGATCTGGAGACCCATACTGACTCCCACACATTCAACGATGACTTTCTTGTGATCGTTGGAACCTTTTACGCTAGTATCTTAATCCTTTTGTTTCACGATATATTACATGTCCGAGATTCGATCATCGGTATCTCCATACCTAGTTTGATCTCGTTACTGACATGCACTCTTTTCTCGTTCCCATGATATAACATTCTAGTGATCAAATCACTTGCTTGCAAGCTAACCAATGTGATATCACCGAGAGGGCCCAGAGCATATCTATCCGTCATCGGGATGAACAAATTCCACTCTCGATCCATGGGCCTCAACATAACACTTTATTAGTTCTGAATCCATCTTTATAATCACCCTGTTACGGTGTGACGTTTGATGTTATCAAGAAACTCTTCCGGTGTTAGTGATTGACATGATCTCATGGTCTAAGGATTAGGATCACTTCGTAAGTTGTTATAGCAATATAAACTCAATGACTTTGATCGTAATTCTATACTTTGGATGAATGTTCATCACACCATTACACTAATGTTGTGATCCCGTTATTAACAACATCCAATGACCATGATCAGGAAACCTTGATCATCTTGTTAATCAACGAGCTAGTTTATGAGAGAGGCATAACTAGGAACTTTCTGTTTGTTTATTAAACACACATGTATTAATGTTTCCGTATTAATACAATTATAGCATGCAAAATAAACATTTATCATAAACAAGGAATACGATAATAACCACTTTATTATTGCCTCTCGGGCATATTCCCTTCAAGTATATGAAGGATATTGTCTCTAATAAAAGGAAGATTCCTAATGAGGAGATTTCTACTTTGCTTGCTAATTACTCTTTCAATGGTAAGGTTCCAAATAAACTTGGTGATCCAGTATACCAACTATTCCTTGTTCTATTAAGAATAATTATGTTAGAACTGCTTTATGTGATCTGGGATCTGGAGTTAGTGTTATGCCTTTTTCTCTCTATAAGAGACTCCAGCTAGAAAAGTTAATACCAACTGATATATCTTTGCAAATGGCTGATAAGTCAACTACTATTCATGTTGGTATATGTGAGGATGTTCCTATCCAAGTAGCTCATAATTGCATGGTTTTAACTGATTTTGTTGTGCTTGAAATGCATGAAGATGATAATATGTCTATTATTCTTGGGAGACCTTTTCTTAATACTGCAGGTGTTGTCATCAATTGTAATCAAGGAAAAGTAACATTCAATATTAATGACAAAGAGCACACTGTCTATTTCCCCAAGAAGGTTGCCAAAAGCTATTGCCTAAACTCCATTGAAAATATTGAGAGCATCAAGGTTGGAGAAATATATTGTCCCATTCCACAAGAAAATTTTGAAACTATTATGATTGGGACCATTGCTATCAAGCTTGAGGTAACATAATCACTTAGTGGAATACAAAGTTTTGCTCTAAGATTGTTTTGGTAACAAGACTTGATCAACCTTGTTAACAAAAGGATTTTAATGAACAAAATAATGTTTTCACTGTGGTTATCCTTTCTTTTACTCTTCTCCTTCCAAGTATTTGCTTTAGTTTTAGTTTTGTTAGTTGTTTGCTTGTTTGAGTTTCTTAGAGCTCCTGTAGTTTGGCTTTTTGTTTGCTTTTGCTTCTTCTGAAAAAACTGTTTCTGCGAGAAAATCAATTTTCATACCTTGAAAATTGGCCAAAAATAAAGTTTCCTGAAAAATCCCAGAAAATTCAAAATAATTTTTTCCTCGAAAAAAGGGGCAGAGAGGTACATGAAGTGACCCAGGGGGCCACCCCAGGGCCCCACACCCATGGTAGGCGCGGCCTACCAGGCGGTGGCGCCTGGGGGGTCTGGCCCTCCTGTGCCCCTCCAGGTTGCCTCCTCAAATCCACCTTCTTTATCTCTCCCGAAAAACACCGGAAAACTTGCTCAAGCTCGAGTTCTTGCTGTTCTTGCTACCGATTTTCGATCTCCTTGTTCAGCCCATCTCAAGTGCTGATTTTTGGAGGGATTGCTCCTTGGTATGTGCCTCCTCCACTTGTCCAATTAGATTTGTGATTGGTAGATTATATTTTGAGTATATTTCTGCTATAGGTGTCAGGTTGTTTGAGCTTGCATGCTTATTCTATGCTTAGAAACTTCATTTTGATGCATGTGTAGTCCTCTAGCAAGTTCCTATAGTGGTTGCTCATCATTTATCAACTTAGAAATCACTTGGTTTGACGGTTGTCTAAAAATTTCAGCAAGGAAGATGAGTGCTTATCCACTGAACCAATATGACTTGATGGTGCATGAGCCAATGAAGGTTCATCGTGAGGAGGCAGTTTTCCCTTCCATATATCCATGCCATGAATTTATGAGAGCTGCGGGGATCCTCCAAGATTTCCAAACTATGGTTACAAATGCAGGGTTGGAACACTTTGTTAAAGGTGAACCATTCCAATATGTTAAGATAACCATGGCTTTTGTGCAATACTTCCGATTCACTTGGTCCACTTCTAATCCCATGGTCCATTACAAAATATATAATATATATGTCGACCTGCCTTTTGCTGATTTCTGTGCAGCAATTAGAGTACCTCTGTGGGGATCTTGCGAGAAGATCAAGGAAAGGCCCAAGTCACTTATTGATTTCTATACTGAGATTTGCCAGGATTTTGACTTCTCAAAGGAAAGTGGTAAAATTCAGAACATTCAGATCCCAGCTATTAGATACTTTGCCTATTTCATTACTAAGTGTGTTCTTGCTAGAAAGATTGCTAGAAAGTTGTCTTCTTTTGATATAGCTTTTATTGCAGCTGCTCTAAATAGGAATAGATCTTATAGCCTGGGTGCTCTGATAGCTCACCGTCTTACCACTAACCGTGAGAAGGGTGGAATTTTTGGAGGTCTCATTGCTTCTAGGTTGCTAGCTTTCCATGGTTTAGAGCCTCACTATTCAGATTTTTGTTTTCCCATAGAGAGGATTGATATTGAATCCATGGTTCAGCATGGTTTTGTTTCTTTGGGGGCTAACATAAGAAGTCTACCGTATGAATTGTCTTTTGCCCAGCAAGGACGGAGAAAGGGTAGGACTGAGAAAATAGTTTATTTGCCTGCACCTGCTTTGTTTAATTTTGATAACAGGCAAGGATGGTCGCTTACGGAGGAGGAGGTTGACACATATGTGGGGGAACTCTCCCAGCAAGAAGAGAATGTTGAAGAGGATGCCGAAGACAATTCGGTTCAGCCCTCCAACTTGGGAGAGTCTTCATACCAGCAGCCTTCATTTGGTTGGGGCGCGTCTTCTTCATCGCAAGCGCCTGACTATGATCATTCCTATGATGACCCACCAGCTTGGAGTTACAACCCGCGCTATTGAGCCCCACTTAGGCCAAAAGCCTAAGCTTGGGAGAGGTATACCGACATCGCTCTCATATATATATCATGTTCGGTCGGTTCTTTGTATATCCATTATTTTTGCTTTATTTTTGGTTCTTGTTGCTTCTTTCTCAAAAACACAAAAATACCAAAAATATTTTCGTTGTTTCTCTTGTTTTGTTTCTTTGCTTTGGTTTGTCTTAAAATAAAAACACAAAAAGATTTTGATTTGTTTGTTTTGCTTTGTTTGCTTCTTGTTTACTTGGTTTTTCTTTGTTTGCTTGTTTCTAAAAAATCGAAAACACCAAAAATATTTGTTGTTCTTCTTTGGTTTTGTGAGTTCTTTGCAGGGTTCAGCTGCTCTCAGTGGATTTTGGTTTCATGTTATCATTCAAGTCACACAAGTGAGGAGCAATAATGAAGATTAAGATAACTCGAGGAGTGGTAAGAGGCTGGTAACAAACTCTATTTGTTTCATTTTTGTAATATACTCATCATTGTGAGCATGCTTAGCCTGTTTGTGTAAGGTGTATGTCATTATGGATGCTTAGTAGTTCTTGCTTGTCTATGATTAGCTCTAGCTTGCTAATAGTTTGTAGCATGTCATATGAATGTTTGCTTGCATTGTTTTATTCATACTTTGCTATGATATTGTGGTATCCTCCTCTGACTATTCATATGAATCGACTTGGCACATGCTCATGCATGCACATGACTAATCAATAGTCAATAAGCCTCGATGATTTATTTTGCCTCAGAGTTCTTATATCACTTTCATGCCATAATTAGTTTTGTTTTGTTGAAAGCATGATTATGACAGCTATTGCTCTCTCGTTTGTCGCTCCCTCTCTATTGCTAGCCTTCACTTGCACTGAGTATGTGCTCTACCTGTGCTTCTAACTCCCCAAAACCAATATTTCCAGCTGTGTCCACCATACCTACCTATTAGCATCATTTGCTATTTCAGTGCATATTCTATATGCCGTGTTTTCTTCCAAAATAAAATGTTTGTCTGTGTTGAGAAAGTTAGTTAGTAAATCTCTCACGAACTTGATGGCACACTTTATTCTGTGCACTTAATAATCCTGAACCATTGTGACTAGTCCATGAAATTTATATGCTTGCAAATTATATGCTGGGAGTCAGCAGAACCGTGTTGTCACGGGGAACGCTTTCAACATCTTTTAGATATATATTCATATCTAGTTGATACTTTGCTCTTTTGTTTGCGGATGTCAATGATGCGAAATGAAAGGGGGACTTGTGAGTCCATGGAGTTTGTATTATGTGTTAGAGAAACCCTTGGGCCGCTAGCCTAACCCTTGCCTAATCATGGTGGAAACTTGCAGCATCACCATAGTGAGTAATCTATGAAGCATCCTCAATAAAAAACTATTCATATAGTAAATAAAAAGATTGCTGAGATACTCATTGTCTGCTTGCCTTGTCATTTTGGTTATGGGAAAGCTCTTGTAACATATGCAAGGGGTACCCCATTGGCGGTTCTCGATGATATGCAAATACTTACAATGACAAGAACTTGCCTGGACCCAAAGTTGAGTAGTATGCGGAGTGGCCCTCGCACTCAAGGGACTTGGGATTTCCAGTCTATGGTCTGTTAAGCATATAATTCAAAGTGGACCTCACTTTCACCTTAACCACATAAAGATGCTTATGATAGGGGCAATGAGAGCTCAAAGCTAATGAGTACCTTCCTTTCAGCATTTGGAAGCCTTTCAAACTTTCCAAAACCGTTTTCACAACCTTGTTGACTCACCACCTATTCTATGAGCACCTTCTTGAGAGCATGGTTGTCATTCTTGTGTTTGTCTCAAAACTTGGTTAATTATGTCATGAATTTGATGCTTGTATCTCTGATATCTTTATCTCTAGTCTTCATGTGAACTTCAGAGGTGCCCTGGCATTTATATTGTGCTCTTCAAACAAAGGCAAGCGAGATACCACTCTATCATACCTTATTATGAGCATTGCAATGTTGCTTATGTTTATGTTTCATGCTACTTATTATTCTTGAGTTGGTTTCTCTTCATAGCTTGCAATGAATATTGACTAGACTTAGTTGCATGCTTCTTACTATGAATTGTCTAAGCATCTACTCCTGTGCTGAGAATATTTACATCATATGAAGCAATGTGTTCGTGAAAGTTCTTTTATCGCACTCAGTTTTCAACTGAATTGCTTGAGGAAAAGCAATAAGCTAAGCTTGGGGGGAGTTGATACGTCCAATCTACTTTCTCGAACACTTTGCTATTGTTTCTCCTCTAAACTTGTGTGATTTGGATGCAACTAACACGGACTGACGCTGTTTTCAGCAGAATTACTTTGGTGTCTTATTTTTGTGTAGAAAATCAACTATCAGGAAAAATCCCGGAAAATATGCCAAAAACTATATTTCACCACAAGATCCACGGAGCCAGAAGGAGAGATGGAGAGGGGGCCTAGGGGGCCCAGACCCACCCCAGGCATGGGCCCACCACTGGTCGCGCCTGGTGGGGCTGCAGCCTCCCCAGGCAGCCCCTCGGCCTCCATCTGCGCCTATAAGTTGCTTTTCAACCTAAAAACCAAGGGGGCTTCGATAGTTTTCCAAAAAGAGTTCCGCTGCTACCACCAGAAACCAAGATTCGGATCCAGAAACTCCGTTCTGGCACCCTACCGGGACGGGGAAATTGGAGAGGATCATCGCCATCATCATCACCAACGCATCTCCATCAACCACCCATGTTTCCCTCATCCATGAGTGAGTAATCCCCCGCTGTAGGCTTGGGGATGGTAGGGATTGGAAGAGTTCTATCATGTAATCGAATATGATTGTTAGGGCATAGTGCCTAGTATCTCTTGTGCTATTTGACTTTGTTGCCAATTGTTATGCTTAAGGCTTGTCACTAGGGCCCGAGTGCCATGATCTCAGATCTAAACTTATTATTGAATCATTATGATAGTATTGTTTGTGATCTTATCTGCAAGTTGTGTACACATATCATTGTTCGGATGCAAAGGCCCCAAAGTGACAATAATTGGGACAACCAGAGGGGATGGCTGTGGTGTGAGGATCACATGTGTTCACGGAGTTTTAATGCTTTGCTTCGGCTCTCTATTAAAAGGAGCATCAGTACCTTAATTGCCAGTAGTTCCCTAGAGGCCCCGCTGCCACGGGCTGGCTGGACAGAAGATGGTGTGCAAGTTCTCATTGCGAGCATGTATGACTATATTTGGAGCACATGCCTAGGATTGTTTAGTACTTGTATGCTTGTTATTATTTATCTGCAATGCCCTAGATCTTGAAGTTACATGTTTAGAATCGTCCATGCAACACCCATCCATCCATCCCTATGACTACCGCACTCGAATCCTACTGTTACCGTTATTGTTACTATTGCTACTGTTCACTATTGTTGTTATTGCTGCTGTTGCTTTGCTGTAGCTACTACCAAATTGTGGCTACTGATAAACTTCTATGAGCAAGAACTATTTCCAGGTGCAGCTGAATGACAACTCAGTTGTTAAGGCTTGCAAGTATTCTTTGGCTCCCCTTGTGTCGAATCAATAAATTGGGTAATACTACTCGCGAAGACTATTGCGATCCCCTACACTTGTGGGTCATCTGCATGTCCGAGACTAGGCTCCGCCGGGTTGTCACTCGATGGTGCTACCTTCTGGGACGCGTAGCTTGGTGAGGGATTCGGGTGTCGTCTTCGACCCGGAGCTTCTTTGGTGGAGGTCGTCTGGTCCAGGAAGGGTGCAGAGGGAGCCGGCCACCGAGGAGGTGGTACGGTGGCGTGTCAGGTAGGAGGACGAGTACCTCCGTCACTATATGGCTACGTTGGACACCAGGGTCGATGATACCTGGCAGATTCTTCAGGGATCTCACCCGAGCTATGCTCATGTGATGGTTCCGTATCTTTAGGTTTTCACCTCCCGCGTCTTAGGCACCGGGATTCGTCGTCCATTTTAATTGAGTAAGATGTATTAGTTTCAATACATTTATTAGTTTCAATGGGAAAAGGGAAAGGGCAGGACTAAAAGCTCTGGTAAAAGGGAAATGGCGGGAAAACTTGGCGGAAAGCGGTGGGAAATGGCGGGAAATACAAAAAGATGTATGGATATTATTTGTATTATTTGGATTTTTACAATAGTAGATATGATTTCCCAAAGTTTTATATTTGATTTGAATTAAAAAATGAAAATTTACAAATGACATAATTTATAAATGATGCAAACAGATGTATAGATATTATATTAAGATTCTTTATATTTTTCTGATAATAATAGACATATTATTTGTATTATTTGGATTTTTACAATAGTACATATGATTTTCCAAAGTTTTATATTCGATTTGAATAAAAAATGACAATTTACAAATGACACAATTTATAAATGCTGCAAATAGATGTATGGATATTATATTAAGATTCTTTATATTTTTTTGATAATAATAGACATATTATTTGTTTTATTTAGATTTTTATAATAGGAGATATGATTTTCCAAAGTTTTATATTTGATTTGAATTAAAAAAGAAAATTTACAAATGACACAATTTATAAATGATGCAAACAGATGTATGGATATTATATTAAGATTATTTATATTTTTCTGATAATAATAGACATATTATTTGTTTTATTTGGATTTTTACAATAGGAGATATGATTTTCCAATGTTTTATATTTGATTTGAATTAAAAACAAATTACAAAAAAGACACTAGTACCGGGTCCTGACTGGACCCGGGACTAGAGGGTGCCTGGCGCGCGCGAAAATGAAGTGGCCAAAAAAATCCTTTAGTCGCGGGTCGTGGCTGGACCCGGGACTAGAGGGGGTCTCTAGTCTTGGGCCGTTGCTTAGCCCGCGACTAAAGGGTGGGGGGTATAAGTACACCGCGCCCGCCCCTGGCCGCGCCCACCCAGCACTTGGCAAAATCGACGAGGCCGGTGAAGACAAACAGACGAGCTCGAGAACGACGACGACGCAGGGGAGGTGCTTCCCGATTCACCCACGCCGCCGCCCTCGTCTCTGGCCGCCCCGTCGTGCTGCCACGCGCCGCCCCGCATCGAGCTGCCGCCTCGCCGTGCCGCCGCGCGCCGCCCCACCGTGCCACCGCCCCGCAACGCCGCCGTGCCGCTGTCGTGATGCCGCTGGCCCGCACCAAACACGTCAGTGGCAATTTGTAGCTAGTAATTTAGTTATGTCAAGTAGTAATTTTTCTAGCTGTTTGTTAGTTATTAATATTTATTATTATTAGGGTTTTGTACATATAAATGCTATTATTTTTTAGTATATTATTAGTATATTATTAGGAAATGTTAGTAGTACATCATTAATATTGTTAGTATATATTATTATTATATTATTAGGAAATATTATTTTGTGGTAATACTATATTATTAGGGTTTTGTATATTATTAGTAGTAGTATTGTTAGTAGTATATTATTTGTGGTAATGTTGTTAGTAGTATATTGTTAGTAGTAATATTATTTGTATATTAAATTATTTGTATTATTAATATTATTATAATTATTATATTATTAGAAAATGTTTATATAATATATTTTTTCTAACCTGTTTAACTCTCTTTCTGTTATAGTTAAGTCATGGATCATGATCGCAGTGGTGAAGATCTTCTTCAGGGCATGATAAGAGGTGAAATTCCTCTTATTACTACCGGTGAAGATATTTTACTCGAGGAAGAGACTTCCTCGTATTTGAATCCATCCGGTGATGTACTAGAGGAAAACCTGATGTACCAAGGGGAAGACCGGACGGACGAAGGGCAAACAAATAACAACAATGATGGCTCCTCGACAGGATCCGGTGAGGTATATATATAAAGCCTTGTATTACCTCTATGCATTAATTGATCTAGATATATCAATATATATATATTAATCACTCTCTCTCTTCTTCTTTTAGCCCACCGCATCGAAGCAATCAACAGCTCGAACAAAACGAGGACCGAACAAAAAGTTGGATGGTAATCAGAGGTTCACCATCGAAAAAATACATGATGATGGAGAACCGATTGCTCCAGAGAAGCACCGAAGGATGTTTACAAATCAATGTGGGGTGATTGTTAGGGACAACCTGCCGATCACCATTCAAGAATGGAATAAGTCAAAGAAACCCGGTGAAGAATCCAACAGTTATGTCACCGATGATGCCAAAGATGACCTTTGGTAGAAGCTCATAGCGCATTTCATACTACCTCCAGAGTATGAAGAATTTGAGCCAGATGGTATTACCCCAAGGCCGGGTGGGCTTGAAAGAAGAGCAAAAGTCAAGGAGTGGGCTCTGAGCAAGATGGCCGAACTGTACCAGAACCACAAGAAAAGTTTATACGCGAAATATGTCGCGAAAAAGAAACTCCAGACTTCTTAGGAGCAAATGAGAAGTTGAGAAAACAGTGACCCGATTTTGTAACGTACAAGCAATCTGATAAAGCAAAGGCAAAGTCGGCAAAGAATGCGTTAAATGCTACCAAAAAGAAATATCATCATAAAATGGGGACAGGTGGCTACAAGAGTATCGTCTCTAAGTGAGAAACTATGGAGCGGGACATGAGGACTAGGGGCATCACTCCTGGTACATATGGATGGCACGAGAGGTCAAATCACTGGTGGTACGGGCACAGGGGATCGTGGGAACCAGAAACAGGGAAGACATTATTTCACGAAAAAATTCTAAAACCCTCCAAAGACCTTGTTCAAGCAATGAACAATGCTCAATTGGGATTGTTCTGTCTCGAGAGAGAGAACGACGAGCTGACACGCGCCCTCGGGAATCCTGAAAAGGGTGGACGAACACGAGGCAAAGGCGCTGGTGTCTCGTGGAAGAAAGGGTTTCCTCAGTATGATGATAGTTACAGATGTCGTCAGAGAAAGAAGGACCGGGAGGCAGACCGGATCTTGAAGGTAGATCAGGACCTAGCTGATCTGAATAAGCTCATGCAAGAAATTAGCCAAAGGCTGATGACACCCGCAGGCTGATGATCCTGCATTGGATGTTAGCCAGCGGAGAAGCAGCGTGGCTTCCACGGAGGTCCGGGCTGATGATCAAGCACTGCTGGATGATGCACCGACTCCTCGCTACCTCGTGGATGATGTCAGAGAGATGGCACAATGTGAGCTACATCAGCCAATGAACAACATGTCCTTCAAGGTGGCGATCGACACTGCTTTACCTTGTCTACCTGGAGCACTCCACCATTCACTTACGATTCCACCTGTCTATGCTCGTGTCACGGTGGATGACATAGTGGAGGATTTTGCGGACCTAGAGATTGACATCGCTACGCATGAAGGCCTTACGAAACTAGGAGATGTCAAGCGCAATATCATTCTATGGAAGAAGAAGTACATCAAGTTTCCATGCTCGGCGCCAAGGCCACCGACTCCGAGGAATCCAAGTCCACCCCACCCCGATGATCGTCAACCTCCAAGTCCACCCTGCACCGATTATCGTCAACCTCCAAGTCCACCCCACCCCAATTATTGTCAACCTCCAAGTCCACCCTGCCCCGATGTCGATCGCCGCAGCAGGAGTACATCAACTCGATCTCCGCCTCCGCACAATACTTGATCTCTGCCTCCGTGCAATACTACCTCATCGAAGAAACGGAAGTTCGCCACTCCCCCGCGCCCCACATCGAAGAAAGGTCAAACAGCGAAGATAGTCTACATCCAGCCGGCTCTTCCAAAGATACCTTATGACAAGACTGACGAGGAAAATGCCGCGGATGTGGCTGCCCAAGTTAAGGCGCATTTTGCACCCAAAAATCCTGAGCCAAAACCGGTATATGATGAAAAAACCAAAAAGTGGGCTAAGTCTTTTCTTGAGCAACCATCCCAGATATCGATGAATCTAGAATCAGACTATGACCGGGAGATTATTAAGAAAGCAAAGAAGAAGAAAAAAGCACAAGTGCAAAAAGCAGGAAGCAAGTTGCCTAGCTCGGACAACAGAAGAATCAATCGGTCCTCCAGCTCAAAGGGATTTCAGACCTCGACAAGGCCTTCGGAGCTGAAATGGATATGGACATGCAAATAATGGACCCCAGAGCCAGTACTAATGCTGCACTAATGGGCATCACTGTATCGGAGGCCAAAGCACTTGCTATCGAAGCAAATACGTCTCTTGGTTAATATTTAGGCTATGAAAATTCGCCAGTGGGTCAGATAGTACGGAAGTATGTCCAAGGGGAGCCTTTAGTCAGTAATGAGGAGCTCGCGCGTCTATCCACACATATGCGAAATCTGCACACATGGTACCTGTTGCAAACAGGAAAAAAAGCATCAGAAATATTGGTTTGCGGTGGACGTTAGAAAGAAGCATCACTTCAAACCATACTCGATACAGGTTCAAATGACTGAACGGTTTCAGTTATACAACCAGTGCGCCCTCGACAAATCTATCATTGGTTGCTACTGTTTGTAAGTGATTTATTTCTATAATTAAGTTTGTAGCTCACCTCGTTCATTGAATTTAATATATTATCCTAACTATATATCCTTTTGTATTATATTCTGCAGAATGAAGATGCTTGAATGCAAAAGAGCTAGAAGATATGGCGTTGGGTTCATTGACCCATATATCGTTAATGAATATACGTTAAAGAATCACCCCAAGGACATGGAGGAAGACATGTACAGGTTCTTAACCGAGAATAATTTTGTTAAGGAAATACTATTTCCTTACAACTTCAAGTGAGTGTTTCTATCTTGTACACATTTTATTTTTGCTTACTCGATGTTAAGTGTAATTGATGAGCTATGCATGTATGCTTATGTAAACTGAAGGGTTTCGTAGCATAGTAAATCAAAATTTTCTACGGATGCGAACAGAGGGAAAGCCAAGATCTAATCTAGGAGATGCAAACAACGAGAGAGATTGGATTAGATCTTCATACCCTTGAAGATTCGCACAGCGGAACGTTCGTCGGAACGTGGGTGATGTAGTCATACTTGCTTCTCCTCCTCGCGATCCGATCCGATCTAGCACCACAAGTGGCGGTGCCTCCGTGAGATGCACACGTGCAGCACCTCGACGTCTCCTCCTTCCTCGGACCAGCAAGTATGGTGGAGAGACGGATTGGATCTACAACACGACGGCGTGGTGTATATGGTGGAGAACTTCTGCAGCAGGGCTTCGCCTACAAACAGTCGGGAGGGAGAGAGGAGGGGCAGCAGGGCGGCTAGCTCTTGGAGGGGAAGGTGTAGGGGGTGGTGCGCCCCCAGCCCTCTTTATGTAGAGGGGTGGGCTGCTGCAACCCTAGCCCCCTCCCCCAAGCCAAACCGGCGGCCCCAAGGAGAAGGAGTGGGGGGCAAGGAAACCCCCCCTTCTAGAAGCTCTATCTCGAGTTTAAAACCCTCTTGGCCGGCTGGGCCCTATGGGGCCTTGTGCCCCTGGACCAATGCGGCCAGGGCACTCCCTCATAGGCCCATGCCCCCTCCCGGAAGGTGGGGCCACATTGGTCCCCTTCCGGAAGGTTCTAGAAGCTTCCGGTACAATACCGATTAACCCGGAACAATTCCGAACTCCAAAAACTGCACTGCCTTATATGAATCTTATTCTCCGAACCACTCCGGAATCTCTCGTGATATCCCGGATCCCATCCGAGACTCCGAACAAAAACTCATAAACCAATTATCCAATCTATCCTAGCGTCGAGACACGTTAAGTGTGTGACCCTGCGGGTTCGAGAATATGCAGACATGATCTTCTATCAATAATCAACAGCGGGGTCTAGAAACCCATATTGACTCCCACACATTCATCGATGATCATATCGGATGAACCACGATGCCAGCATTCAATCAATCCCATATATATATTCCCTTTGTCTCGCGATATTTTACTTGCCCGAGATTCGATCGTCGGTACCGTCATACCTAGTTCAATCTCGTTCACAGCAAGTACTTTACTCGTTCCGTAATCCGATATCACTTTGTGATTAACTCCTTAACCACATGCTTGCAAGCGGTGTTGATATCGATTACCGAGTGGGCCCGAAGTATATCTCTCCGACTTGGGAGGGACAAATCCCATCTCGATACATACAACCCAACAGATACTTTCCGATCACCTAAGAGACACCTTTATGATCACCCTCTCATAGGATGACGTTTGATGACCTCAAAGCTTTCTTCCGATACCAGGAGTTGCATTATCTCATGGTCTAAGGAATACAATATTTGACATAAAGCTTCGCAAAGACGAACACGATGACACGATCTAATTGCTTCGCTTAGTTTGGGTCTGTCCATCATATCATTCTCCCAATGATATGATCTCATTATCAATTGACAACTCATGTCTATGGTTAGGAAACCTTAACCATCATTGATCAATGAGCTAGTCCATAGAGGCGTACTAGGGACACGGTGTTGTTCACAAACCACACAAGTATTAAAGTTTCTGCTTAATACAATTCTAGCATGGAATATAAACATTATCATGAACAAGAATTATAATAATAACATCTTTATTATTGCCTCTAGGGCATAATTCCAACATAAACGTCCACAGATTTCACTGGATCTTGCTAAACATTCAAGTTGACAAGTCCCTAGTTGAAGTCCACGACTCATTAAGTTGGGACCAAGGGCAGTGGAGCGACATGAAAGCAATGCTCCCTAAGTAATTTCAATCATTATCGCATTATATCAGCCTCTTTTGTTCATTTCCTGATATCAAGTAACTAATAACTCCTTTGTTCATTTTCTTTGCTGGGCAAATGTTGGACATGGTCCAGACAGAACATACCAGGTCCATTCAAAGAGGAGCTAACTTATAAAATGGTGAAGAGTTTACAGCAGCCACCGGAAACTCATTTGTGTGGATACTACATCTGCGAGTACATCCGTGAGTTGACCAGTGAGCGTAAAGTTGATTCACATTATATTTATGATTTGCGGGAGAAACTAGAGCCAGACCAGCGCATACGAGCAATTCAAGAGGAGCTGGTAGGATTTCTGATGAAGGAGGTCCTTGATGTACATGGAGAACATTATTGCGGATGACGAGGAACTCTATATGCCTTAGTGATCTCCATGTAGTTGATATGATATATATATATATGATATATATATATATCATTAATGACCATGTAATTTCAAAACATTTCTTCCTTTTGATATGATTGATTATATGTATGCTTGCAAGGGATCGATTAATTATATAGATGCATCAACGTGTACTGTGTATGTAGTAGCGTAGAATATGTATACTGAAATATATGTTTGAAATTATAGTGAAACACAAAACGAAAAAGGAACGAAATGGCAAAAAAAAGAAACACACAATCTCTGCCGCGGCAGGAAGCCTTATAGTCCCAGGTGGTGTTACGACCCGGGACTAGAGGGTTTCCGCCCCCCGCCTCGCTGAAACAGCCACGTGGTTGTCTTCTGTCGCGGGTCGTAGCGAGCCGGGACTAGAGGGAGGGGCCTCTAGTCCCGTTTTGGCAGGCCTGGGCCCAAAACCGGGACTAGAGCTCGTTACGGCCCGGGACTATATGCCCTTTTTCCACCAGTGTAGGTCATCGGTGGTGAGGGGGTTGCCGGATCCACGTATGTGGATAGTTTAAGACCTAAAATAACGTTGGTTTTTAGGCTGCTCATCGTTTTGGCTTCAAGGTGACGATGACGGCGCTGAATAAATTTTCTTCACATTCTCCCTCGATGGATTTGGAGATCAGTCTATCCAAGCAAGGATGGTGTGGCGGTGACGGCATCCTCGTGGCGGATTTGTGTCCTCAGGCTTCGCCTCTGCGGCGGTGTTTGATCCAGCGCTGGCGTGGAACCTGGGAGGTAGTCCAGGAGCAGATGCAGATTGTGGTCTGCATCGACGGCATCTGGAAGATGGTGGATCGTGTGCTGGATCTGTGGTTCGTGGATGGCAGATGTGGCTTGCTCCTTCGACGTCTTAGTCGTGCGGGGTGCTAGATTTGGAGCTCGATGGCGTGTCTGAGGTGTTGCCCCGGTCTGATTCAGGAATGGTTACACCTTGGGTGAGCCACCTTGGAGGTCGCAAAGCTGCATGTCAGCAATGGAGCCACATCAAGCTCGGGTGAGGAGGTGAACCGTCATTCTTTATTTTAGTGGCTGTTGTGGTGGTGCCAGAGGCAGTCCTTAGCGATAAGCTCAGAGGTTTCTTCAGTCTAGATTGTTTTCTTTCTTGGATATTGGTTCCTTTGCGCAAAGGCTTGCGTTTTGCTAGGTCGTTGTTTACGTGGCTTGTACTATGATCTTTATGATATATATATAAATAACAAACGTATTACCATGCAGAAAAATATGGAATTCTATTAAAGTTCCGCTTCTAGTTTTTGTTGTGAGAGAATATCAAGAGATATTTCATGAGTTTACAAGAAGTATAAAACACCCCAAACATAATAAAAATTATATTAAGATCCTTGCATTACCTAACAACCACTAGTGCCGAACAAGCCACGTCAACTTGCCGCCAAAGCCGGCCTAGCATTGTTGATTATAGTTAGGAAGTCTTCATGCATGCACCCACCCCGTAGCTAAAGCTATCGCCATTTAACCCTTCAATTGGCTAAAGCTATCGCCATTTAACCCTTCAATTGATCTAAAACTTGTAACGTCAAATCTAGAACACATGAACTTGTAACACCAAACCTAGAACACATGTAGACTAAACAAGATCCACTACTACATGGAGGCAACCAGGCAAATCCTCACCCTCCTCAACGCCAGCGGCAAGATCATCACAGACGAGGTGGAAGAAGAGGCACTTATGCCTTATTCTTATCCCGCTCAACCACATAACAATGCCGGTTGACACCAGCCGCAGATTAGTTTGCTGCAGGAAAGGGACAACAAGTACATAGGTGGTAGACACAGGCAAAACGAACTCATTTCAGATGTGACACAACATTAAAAAATCAACTTCTGGAAGAAACAGGAGCAGATCAACTAGTACAAGGATCGATTCAAATGTGCCATACCAATATTCATATTCAGATTCGTACAGGAGAGCAACAGCTTCAGAATTTAAAAGTACATTCAGTACCGAGTATTATCAAACAATACACAAGTCATCGCAGAGCGTGTGATCTCCGAGTACAAATTCCAGGAACCAACTTTAGCACAGCAATGCTAAGCCAGCTGATCTAACAGAAGCACTCATCGTTCGCACCCCCTCGAATCACCACCTGAGCTCACAGCCAGTTTTACCTGCCAAGAGAAAAGAAGTCTTACCTGCCAGGAGCACATGTCACGAAGTTCTACTTGCGTGGCCTGGGAGAAGGTGAGCTGCTGCTCCCGCTGCCACTGGAGCTCCTTCCTCTAGGACCCCTGAGAGACAGTGCCATATTTTAGTTACAAAGATGTGCATACTGCTATATTATTTCTATCTCTGGACATGATGCAGAACACCAGCAACCTACCTTCTAGGACTGCGGCTCCTTGATACCCTTCTTGGTCCCTACAAAAGTTCTCAAGATTAGATAACTTAGTGGATAGCACCATGACCATCAAAACATAAGCAAACGTTCAACTACTGTTTTCCATGGCAGGCAACAAAAACCACAACAGGTGCTACACTTACCTTTCTCGGAGGACTGGGTGATGCAGAATAGGATGAATCTGACCTTCCACGCCTCAATGGAGGTCCTCGGCCCCTGCTACCACAAAGAGGATTAGTAATATTATTTACAAAGTTACACAAAACAGATGAGGTCCCTTGGGAGATTAACAAGGCAGAGAGGCAGCAACAACTCCATTACCTACGAGGAGAAATCGATCTGGAGCGAGAGTGAAGAGGGCGGCGAGGAGGAGGTGAACGACTGTGACGACGCGGCGGTGGTGGTGGGGGCCTTCTCGGAGGGCTCCTCAGTCTTCTTGGGGGTGGTGACCTGCAGATAAAAACAAGATGAGTTAACACAGTTAATACAGATTAAAATGAGGAAAATGAGATCTAGTAGAACTTTCTAACACAACAGATGCACAGCACCCAATAGGGCAACACACACAGAACATGTGAAACAGGTGAAAGAAATAGAAACTATCTTATAAACAAGGTAACTGGCAAATGGTTATGGACTTGTCCATCCAATTGTCCAAGTTTCAGCAATGAGCTCCAACACAATATTGACATGATTCACAGCCAAAAGTGCATAGTGAAGTACAATTGGGAAGCCAAAACCTGCCATAAATGAAGAAAATGCCTGATACATGGAACATATCAGGCCAGTGTCTAGACAGAGGCCTGAAAGCATGTAGGATATATATATTGTATTCATGAATGAGGTAGGCACATTGAACATCGTCATCTATAGAAAAAAGCTCAAAGTGACTTACCGCCTTCTAGGAGGCCCAGGTGAGCGCCTAAGAGGCCCAGGAGAGCGTCTGCGCGGTGAAGGGCTGCCACGACCCCTCCTAGTTGACAGTTGCGATACCGGTGTCAGCAATTCTAGTTACTATACCCTAGATACAGGAATTGAAGTGAGATAACTCACCGCATTGGTGACCTATGCCTTCTAGGCGGTGAAGGAGAACGCCTTCTAATTGGAGATCCTGGTCTTCTGTCGCCACGCCTGACAGGGGATGGGTCTGGTCGACGACGAATCGGAGAATCAGCACGACGATTTGGAGGAGACCGCTTTCGGGGAGGTGAAGGTGGCTTTCTTCGTGGAGATGCTGCTAGCAGGAAATTAATAGGATTATATCACTGAAGGCTATAATATGCACCTATAAATTTTAATCATAAATGGAAGCAAAAGCGACAGTGAAATGCCTTTTAAAGAATCAAAAAACAGCACTGAGCTACTACCCCTGAATAACTTAAAAATGTATAAAGCTTCAGAAACTTACATTCCCTAGGACGCTGCTGGGCATCCTTTTCAACACTAGTAGCACCTTTATCATTCTGAGGAGCATCTCTTTTTGGAGGAGGGGGCAGTGGCTTCACAGGTGAAGAAGCCTTTTGGCGTGGTGCCAGTGTGAATCTCAACTTAACAATATTTCCATCAATTTGAGCCTGAGATATGCGAAGTTGTTAGTCATTTGCTTATAAGAAAACTAACAATAAAAACAGAGGGTAGGAGGCATACACCATCCATGTAAAGAAGAGCCTTCTCAGCATCAGCCCTCTTCTTGTACTCAACATATCCGTACCCACGAGGAAGATTAACCTACATTACAAAATAAGTTAGAGCAGGTTCCAACAGGAACTTCCAGAGATAATGCCAATGCAACACATTAACTTACAACTCGGTCCATTGATAGCTCAACATTCACGACTTCACCAAAATTTCCTGCAAAATAGGAGATAGTTCTCATAATGTTGTGTGTTTTGCTTAGTGCAACACTGTTAATATGCAGAATACTATAAAAACAAGAGCATTTTTTTCAATGCTTGTGCAAACACTCAACACTGGTATCATGGAGAAGACAACAGAACAGAGTAACCAATTTTAGGTCTGCAACCATCTTAATGTGAATATACTTGGTGGAAGGACATGCATAATTTACCAAGTTCAGTTTCAAACTCAATGCCTCCAAGCCTACCATTCTGATGAAATCGATGAATGCAAATATAACTTCTAGGAAGTATCTTGCCCAAACAAAGTTCAGACCAATTCATTTAACGCCCAACAAGCAGAAGAGCATGAGTTGTGGGTAACATTTTGAATGGTTTGTTTGCTTGATGATAAAATGGAAACAAAGTTGCATATCATTACTAGACCTCACAGAATTAAGCATATGGCATCAAACATTGAGACAAACTCACCAAATATCTCTTTTAAATGAGCCTCATTGACATTCCTGGATAGATGATCAACATGTAGAACAACCGACTCAGGAGGAGGAGATGATTTCCTGAAACAGATATCATTGAGTTAATATGACATGCACAATAAGAGAGCAAAATACATCATAAGTACGTTTGTATATGTTTTCTGTTTACAAGAAAATGAAGAAGGCGTTGAAATATATAATGGAACAGGGAACTACTTGTACTGGAAACAAGAATAGCAAATGCCAAAGAGCAGCCTACAAATGTGAGACGGGCATAAACTTTCCCCAAAAATACAGGGCATGCACAATAAGAGAGCAAAATACATCATAAGTACGTTTGTATATGTTTTCTGTTTACAAGAAAATGAAGAAGGCGCTGAAATATATAATGGAACAGGGAACTACTTGTACTGGAAACAAGAATAGCAAATGCCCAACAGCAGCCTACAAATGTGAGACGGGCATAAACTTTCCCCAAAAATACACGGGAAGCATGGTCAAAGTAATATGAAGCCTAAGTAGAAATCTATCAGCTAAATAAGAAAACTGGTTAATTCTTTTAGTGACGATGAGGATGCCAATGGTAATTGCCATCATGTCAACATAACGGAACTGAAAGATCAAAATAAAATGGGTATCATGGACTAGCTTTGTATTGTCACCCCACAAATGGCATTCCATAAACATCTAATCCTGAGTAAATAGTTGTGACAAATGATAATAATTAACAAGTTCAAACAACATGCTTAACTGTACGAGTACCAATGCAGCGCCAGTAGAATAAAATAAATATGCAGATCCTCTGCAAGTTCATACCTAGGAGGTGAAGCTTTTTTAGGTGGAGGTGATGGTGAGCGGCCTTTCCTTGATGGTGAACCTTTTTTAGGAGGTGGTGAAGGTGATCGACCTTTCCGTGCTCCAGGGGAACTGGACAGATAATATTTTCCATAAACAAATGTGCACATGTGAAGCAGAACTAACATAAAAAACTCAGCAAAAATTTAACCATCTTTGTAAGCACAACAAGAAACCAAGCAAACTTAAATATGAGCAAATTCAGTGCGCCTTTTAATGTGATTAACGTAACATCAATGACAAGTGACAGCAGTGGTTTTTAAAGGTAAAAGAGAGAAGGAAATAGTGCACCATGCAGCTAAAACAAACAACATTACATCCAAATTGTGAAGCTTAGTTGGAGGCAGTTAACTGAAATTTTCTTTCCTATCTCAAGCATCATTCAAAAACTATTTTCTCAACAACACAGTTCTTATCAACACCTTGTCGTATCGATAAACCCCAAGAGGACTAAGTAGACTGAGAAACAACAAGGAACTTAAACATAAAATCAATAACTGTATTTCAGCATATACTCCAGCTGCAGTCAGCTCCTCAAGAATTGGTTTTACCAAGTGTCACGTTCCACCTGAAACTGCAGATTTAGATGAACAAATAAGACCTCCAACCATCGAAGCCTTAGCACCTAGTCTATACAATAACACATGCGCAAGCTCTAGTGTTTGTATTACTTCGAACAACTGTCACTCAAGTCAGTATGTCCAACGAGAATCATCCGGTGTGGTTAACATTACATAGATGAAAGAGATGCTAGACATAAACGCATGAGACCTACAGGTTCCTAACAAGCCACTGTCTCCAAACTCTTTTCAGACGAACTGTTCCAAACTTTACTGTATTGGATTGGGTAGAGCAGATTCCTCAGCGCCTGCTCTATACCACAAACCTAGTGCGGGAACCAACACCGGCCTAGAATTCAAAACCTAGACACCCACAAAGCGATAACGGCGGCGTGCATTCGAAATCCACAGCAAACAACTCGCCTAAACCGCAGCACCTCCGAAGAAGAAACAGCGCCAGGAAATCAAGTCTACAGCCGCAACCGTATGGGATCCGGGCCGAGCGGTAGGGCACGGTCTCACCTGCGCTTGGCGGCGGGAGGGGAGCGGCTCCGGGACGGGGAGGACGAGGAAAGGGAGCGTGAGCGCGAGCGCGAGCGGGACGAGCCCGAGCCCGAGGAGGCGGAGCGGGAGGAGGAGCCCGAGGAGGACCGCGAGACGGAGCGGCCGCGGCGAGGCTTCGCCATCGTCCGTCTCCCCGCGGTGGCGGTGGCGGTGGCGGCGGCGGCGGCGGCGGCAAGCGAGCGAGCGGGGGAGTTTTGGGGTCTGGGTCTAGGGTTTTGCTCGGGGAGGAAAGAGAGGGGGATATGGTGGGGGGTGCGGGGGTACGGTACGGTAAGGTGGACGGGACGTTTGGTCTGAGATTTTTCATGGGCCCACCTGCAGCCTCTCGGAGACTGGGAGCATTCCAGTTTTTCTCTTTTGGTAGCTTTCCTGGAAATTGTGTTCGGAACAGTTACTCAAAAAATCAGTATTGTTACTCAAAAAATCAGTTTTTCTTCTTTTGGTAGCTTTCCAGTGTCTGAGTGGATGACTTCAAATTTAACAAATTTTGAAGGACAAATTCAAATTGATCTATTGTTAGAAAAATCAATTGTGTTCCGAACAGTTACCCAAAAAAAATCAACCAATACCACATCAATTTTTTATTTTGTAGAAACTTCTGATATAATTGTGGGGCTCAAGTCTCGCTAATATTATAAAAAAAAGGATGTTGCTAACTCTCACTTACTTAATTCTCGGACAACACCCCAATATTTTGTACTACTTGAACATTTTTTTATACTCCCTCCATCTCGAAATAGATGTATTAGATTTTTCAAATTCTAGATGAACCTATATATTAAATAGTGTGATTTATCTAAAATTTATTAAATACTCCCTCTGTTTTAAAATATAAGATGTTTTAGCTTTGTGAAACAAATGTATCTAGACTATTTTTAGTATGTAGGTTCACTCAGGTTTAGAGTGAATCTACACACTAAAACAAGTCTAAATGTATTTTTTTCATAAACTTAAAACATCTTATATTTTAAAATGGAGAGAGTATAAGACATCTATTTTAAGACGGCGGGAGTACTATATGATTATTATTTTTAACCACATGCAACTAGAAAAATCCCAGTTTTAGCCTATTTTTAAACCACGTGAAACATTTTCTAAATTGCAACCTACTAGCAACCAGAAAATTTCAGAGGAAACTCTTAGTCGCAACTCACCGACTGGCACAAATCAGAATGCAAATCCAACAGTCAAGGATCCGACTAAGGTCTAGCTTGAGAATTAGCAAAACAACGCAGTACTGTTTAAAAATGCAGTTATTTCAAGGAAAAAGATCTCATGTACTCCCTCCATTTCAAAATATAAGATGTTTTAACTTTGAAACGGAGGGAGTACATGAGAGAGCATCGGAAAAATAGACTACTTTCGTAGGTATTTGACTGATCATATGTATATATTTTTCTGTGTTGCGACCCACATAGCGAATTCATCAGCAAAGAAGAACCAAAATATTCACACATTTGCTATTTCAGTTCACAAGTGGAGTCCAATTTCGCACTTTCTTCAAACATTTACAGCGCTACCATAAAAGTTACAGTAGTGCTATTAGTACAAGTCCCAAAAAAATCAGCAGGATGCGTGCTCCCTTCATTCTATCTGTGGCTGTGTCAGGTAGCATCTTTCGGAAATCTTGTAAAGTTTTCCTCTAGAGAAGCAACCTGCATAATAGTTTAAAAAACAAACAACTCAAAATCAGCAACCATTAATCAGGTATCATCCATAAAGAAAGGTAATTTGCGCAAAACCTAGTGGCTGGAATTTCACGTCAGATCTTTCTCCTTCCTGCCAACAGAAAACCGGATAAGTGTACTCGGAACAGTTTAAGAGTGTCTGTTGCTCCGTGATTCCTAAGGAATTTATTTCACACTTTGGCTAGTACTTAGGAGTTATACCATAATTTTATGACATTAGACCAACAGAATGTGAATGCTTGTATGAGAAAGAGTAATGGACAGACAACTACTATACGGGCATCTCAGGGTTGAGATGCCAACATTGAGAATTTCAAAGGAATGGAAGGGTGTAGAAGTTGCAAATAGCAGCTGCGCCGTTCTGAAGCACTCTTTCTCAGTGTCCCGGATATCCTATTATAAGGTGGTAATCACTACAGATCAGGACTGCCAGTTTGCAGAACTAAAGTACAATCTAAAAACAAAACATCTCATAAAGCGACAACTAGTGAGACTGAAAATTTTGAACAACTTTAAATAGAAACAGAAGTTACTATATTCATAAATAGAGCGATGCTACAGGAATCAGAAGATTGAGCTGTAACACAAGACAAGAATCAAGAAACAGATATGACATGCATATGGACAAATGAAAAATTACATCTGTTCCATCATCTACAAGATCAACAAAGACTCGAGGAATTAAGAAAACTTACTTCTGCAATTTACATCTCTCATTGATTCATCATCTTTCAGTGCCATCATCAGCAACTCCGGAAGCGGAGCTTGGTTAACTGAGCTGTTTAGCATTGATGTTTCAGAACAGCACAAAGCTTGTTGGTACATGAGTTCTTTGCTGCATCACAGGTTGAATCATTAATATCAGATAAAAACAACACCATAAGTGATTTAGTACAGGAAAAAAACGGGGTGGTAGTAGTAGTTGCAGGCTTTCAACTGGATACAATATGAATGGGTAGCAGTTTGATGATGGTGTGTGCGAGCAGTATTGCTTTGTACTCATGCATTTGCAAATGTGTACAGGGAACTAGGGTATTGGTTACCTTGGACGAACCATGTCAGATCACAGAAATTTTCTAACTTACATAAGAGATAAAATGCATATAAGAGTAACAGTAGTCATCAATGTATAGGATTTACCACATTCACAAATATAAGCAAGTATTCTGCTGTATCAAAGTGAAAACTTCGGCAATTCCAACATATGTGCAATTCTTAGCAATATCCAAAAGGCCTAGAAATACATAAATCATCAGTGTACAAAAATGGTGACATGTTCAAGCATCACAGGTTAAGATGGGCTCACCAGGGTGCATCTTACAGTTGTTTCCTGTAAGAAGCTCATAACAACTGGACAAATCACCAACATCTTTTGGATTTCTTCTTGATCTTACAAAATATCTTGGGGAACCATATACAACAGAAGAAAATATCAGCCACAATAAAAAGATCAGTAAATCATTTTACTCCCTTCTTCAGATAGGATTTACGAATTAGCAACCAAAGTAGAAGATCAGTAAATCATTTTACTCCCTTCTTCAGATATGGATACATGGTCAGATTTCTTTTTTCAAGATTTGAAGATTTGCTCGTGCCAAATAGGTGCGCAACTTTACAGATGGATCGCGTAGTTCTGAGTTCTGACCATTTGGCTTATAGGAATCTTTTAAGATTTTCTCCTCCAGTATATATGATTATAGTAAGATGCTGGGAGGGGAGGTGGCGGTTCAAGAATTCACCTTCCAAACCATTATACTTGTCATTACCAGTAATCACCACAGGAACATGAGCCGTCCCTGAAGTGATGGAAGCGAATCGCATCTCTCAAAATGATCTCTCTACTTTCGCTCTTGGATATCAACTTCATAGTCAAGTGGCAGTCACGGCAGACTCTCAAGTTCTTCATTACTCGTATAGGTGCTGACTGTGGTAAATGAATCATTCCTAAAGCCACAGCTAGTTTCTCACTGTGGCAATTCATCAATTTTTGCTCATTTCCAGTTATTTCATCTGACTCTATGCTGGTAGTATCATTGGCTATCAGTTTATCAATCTTGGAAAGCATATCTGCAAGTTTCATGTATACCGCATTGCTCTCTGGATGGGACTTGTCACCCGCAACAAAAGAGTGAACCCCAGACTTTAGTTCAATCCAACTAAGACCAGGTTCTTTCTTCACGCCTCGCTCGTTCATCAAATCTCTAATTTTTGAAGCTAAGGAGAGCTCCCCAGCATCCAGGTACATGTTGTAGAGATTTACATAGGATGCTGAGGAAGCGGGTTGTAGTTCCATTATCCTGTCTGCAACAAGTTGACCTCTCTCCATGTCTCGATGGATACGACACGACGCTAGCAATGACCGCCAGATGATAGGTTCGTCATGGAATACTGAATCAATTATAAAAGCCTCAGCATCAGCTAGTCTCCCAGCTCGTCCAAGGAGATCAACAACACATGTGCAATGCTTTGTGGTTGGGCTCAACCCATATTCATTTTTCATGATTTCATAATACCTGCATGAGACAAGGAAATCAGACGGACCAATGAGGAACAAGTAATAAAACACTAATCTAAGCTAGTAAGATGAACTCAAGCGACACAAAATCGTCAAAGTTCTATCCATGCATAGTTCTTTTTCTGATGAAAGATAGTTGCACAATAAATGATGGAATGATCTGAAAAAATGATTATGAAGGCTTACCTGAGTCCCTCATCAACCAACCCTCCATGGCTACATGCTGTAAGGACAGCGAGAAAAGTAATCTCATTTGGCACCACTTCTGCATCCACCATTTCATTGAAAAACTGTAAAGCTTCCCTTGCACAGCCATGTTGTGCATGGCTTGATATTACTGCAGACCAAGAGACAACATCATGTGATTCCATTTCCTGAAACCTCCGAATTGCAGCATCAACATCCCCTGACCTAGCATACATATGTATACAGGAGTTCCCCATCGCAGTGAATCGGCCAAAACCAGACTTTGTGGCAAAGCACTGAATCTGCTCACCAGCCCTTGCAACAGCCAAACTGGCACACGCATTCATCACGCTCGATATAGTGAAAGGATCAGGTTTCAGACCAGCACCTAATAATTCATGGAACAAGGTCAGTGCCCTCTCGAAAAGCTCATTTTGGACACACCCTGAAATCATCGCTGTCCATGTGACAATATCTTGCTTCGGAACAGATCTGAAACACCTGAATCCATCTTCCATACAGCCAGAGTTGAAGTACAAGTCAATGAGTGCACTCCCAATGAAGTCATCTCCCTGGAAACGGTGCTTCAGAACTTGCCCGTGTATCTGTTTTCCGAACTCAACATCACCTGCCAAGTTACACGCTCGTATCACGCTGGAGAATGTGAACTCAGTAGGCTCCATTCCTCGACTCTGCACCTCTGAATACAGACTTAAGGCCTCTCTCACGACTTCCTTACTGACTGCAGCCTCATCACGACACAGCCCCGCGATCATGGCGTTGAACACAACCACATTTGGATCAAGCACCGACTTAAAGAGCGCGACAGCTTCACCCAGTGCGCCTTTCTTGGCATACATGTCAACCATCGCGCTCGCAAGAAACACGTCGGCGTCCAGCCCCGCCTTCACCACGCGTCCATGGACCGCCGCCGCCATATCCTTCACCGAGTCATCGCTGCCAGCGCAACACTTGATGACGCTGCCAAGAGCGAATGAATTCAACCCCATACCGCAGTCGCGCATAAGAGCAAACACCCGCAGCATCTCCTCGTGCGCACCGGCGCGCACGTACCCGGAGATCAGCGAGTTCCAGGAGACGTCGTCCCGCTCCTCGGTGGCATCAAACACCCGCCTCGCCTCGCCCATGTTGCAGCACTTGGCGTACATGCTGAGGAGCGAGTTGGAGACGAACACGCCCCCCGCGAGTCCCTCGAGGACGGCCAGCGCGTGCACCGCCTTGCCCGCCCTCAGGCACCCCGCACGCGAGCACGCGGAGAGCGCGGCCGCGTAGGTGAACCGGTCAGCCTTGACGCCGGCGGCGCGGCGAGCGCGCTCGAAGGTCTCCAGAGAGGCGTCGGGCTGGCCGTCGCGGGAGTAGGCATCGATGAGTAGGTTGAAGGAAACGGCATTGACACGGGGCATTTCGTCGAGCAGGCGGCGCGCGGGGATGGGGCCGAGGCGGCAGTAGGCTGCGAGGAGCGTGTTGCGGAGGAAGAGGGACGGGGCAGGGTGCGCGCGGGCGATGTGGGCGTGCACGGCGGCTGCGTGGCGCGTCGTTGAGCAGGAGCGGAGGAGGTGGAGGTAGTACGCGTCCTTGGACGGGAACGGCGGCGGCGTGGCGTGGCATTGTGCAGGAGCGGAGGAGGTGGAGGTAGTAGGCCTCGAGGGTGCATGTGACGGTATAGAAGAAGACGCTGCCGTGGCGTACTGGCCGCGGCGGCCGGGACCGGCCGGGCGGACGGAGGAGGTGGGGACGAACCGGGCGATGTAGTAGGAGACATGGCTGCTCTCAATGTCGCGGAGGAAGCTCAGCATGGGGGAGGTGTTTGGTGAAATTCGCAGTAGCGGCGGAGGAAGCCTGGCTTGCAGGCGAGGGAGGCACACGGGGCCGTTGTGCGGGACGCGTCGATCAGCGGCGGCGGCGAGCAGTGAAGCCGTCCCAGCGGACGGTGGTGGCGGGTGAGGCCGCAAGTCAGTATTCGCTAAATTCCTTGGTGGGTATGGGTATAGTGGGTTGGAAATGGGCCAGTATTTGGGTTGGGCTCGCGTTCGTTTTTCATCTGAGATTGTTTTTTCTGTTGCGGAGATCTATCTGAGATTTTCGATACTCCCCTGTCTAGATACTAAGATAGATATTCCTTCTGTTTTAAACTATAAGATGTTTTAGATTTATAAAGAAAATGTATCTAGACTTTTTTTGTTGTAGATTCACTCTAAACCAGAATAAACATATATAGTAAAAGAAGGCTAGATATATTTGCTTCACAAAGTTAAAACATTTTATATTTTAAAACTGAGAGAGTAGATCAGAGGATATTGTTTTTTTATTTTTTGTTGGTTTTTTCCACCCAGAACACAAGCATAAAGCTAAATTTTAGTTCGCAGCAAAAAAAATAAAAAATGGTTAAAAAAGACTTACATCGCATCAGTGTTTCCCGCCCCGAGCACAAATGGAATGACCGACGGTGACAGGCCCTTGGGGCCGGGCCCAGCGAGAAACCATGTAGCGACTGCTCTTGCCTCAACAGGCCCGGAGTACAGGCCCGCGTCCTCGGCGATGGAACGACAGGAACATTGCCTTTTACGTTGGAGCGGCCGAGCCGAGTTAGGCGATGTGGGACTATTCGGGCTCCCGGCCTCCCTCGTCTGCTCCAACGGATTGGGATAGGGGCTCGTCTGTCTGTTGACTCTTCCTTCCAGGTATTTCTGATCTTCTCCAAGGGTGGACGAAAAAATCACAAGAAAAGTGTTACAAGTACTCCCTCAGTACCAAAAGAGGATGTGACAGTTTTATCTATATTCACATGTATCTACTCTCTCCGTTTTAAAATATAAGATGTTTTAGGTTTGTGAAGATGTATGTATATTTTGAAACAAAGGGAGTATACAATAAAACATATCTAAATACATGTGAATCTAGAGAACATCCTTTTTGGGATGGAGGAGGTAGTAACTTGCATGTTAATGCAGCTGCACAATGATACCTCACTATTCAGCAGGATGTTAATTCAGAGCCAAAGTATTCACAAGAAAGCTACGCACTATTTCAGTTCAGAAGTGGAGTCAAATTTCTCAGTTCAGAAGTGGAGTCAAATTTCGCTCGCTCTTCTATCAATGCTACCCAAAACACACGGACCAACGTCACGCTACGGTTACTTCCTTCTATCTCGTGATGATTTGTGTGAGTTAGCACCTTTCGAAAATCTTGTAGAGTTTCTCCAGAGAAGCAACCTGCGTATAGGTTCACAAATAAACAAATCAGGTTTAAAAAGTCGTTAATCCACTGTCATCTACAAAAAAAGGTAATTTGCACAGCTTCTAGTGGTTGCACTTACATGTCAGTTCTGTTTGCTACATGTCAACAGCAAACCAGATAATCTACCCGGAAAAATGTTGTGTGTATGTAGCTCAGTGGTTCCTAAGGAATTTATTGTACGCTTTGGTTGGTAACAAAACTTAACGACCTTATATGCAATTCTCTGAGCAAGGCAATGTACACGCTTTGATGAGAAAGAATCGTGGAAAGAGAACTTCTAGACATGTGTCTCAGGTATTGCAGTGCCAGGACTGAGCATATTTCGTGGACAGGAGTGCAGTAACAGACTATAATGCCATATCGTAGAAAAATTCTAAATTTCTACAAGTCCAGAGCATATGTAGAAGACTGAAGCACATATAACTATCAAACATGCAGGAAAGCTGAACCCAAGTTAGAAGAGAACCTGCACAAACGTCCCATCTGTTGCCATGGACTTTGGGGGCTTGAGGAAAAGTCGCATGGACGGAAACAAGACGTGCTGGATGGTCCACTCGCGCTGAGCCCATGCTGCTTCTGCTTCCGCAAGCAGTTCTTGATCAATTTCATCTTCATCTGCAGTGCAATATATAATTATACACAGTAGATTAGAAAAAGAATACATACATAGAATTAACACTGCAATTGTCTTTTCTGATACCATACAAAAATGGCTCTATTGAATATCTAGCTGCAGCATCGCAGATCACTGATGTTTCTTTAGTATCAGTTTCAGTGTCATGTTATCTAGGTGGTTAATGAGTAATGAACTGGGAAGAACGACTCAATTACCAAAATTATGGTGTTACACTAAGCATACATGTTCTTTGCACTTCGATGGATATAGAATACAGTTACCAAGAATCTCACCTGTGTTTGTTAAATCGTCATCACATTCACCACTTGCCATGCAATCTTTACTTTTCTTGTATAACTGAATGCCATTGCCAGATGGATTTGGAAGGATGGGAGGATGAAGTGCATAGAAGTTCCCAATAGCAGCTGCTGCCGTTCTGAAGCAGTCTCTCTCAACGTCCCAGGTAACCTATTGTAAGATGGTAATCACTAAAAATGAGGATTGACAGTTTGGAGAACTAATGAAGAATCTAAAACAAAATATTTCATGAAGCAAAATCTCTTCGGAGTGAGATTATGAAACTACTTAGAATGTAAAACAGGAAACAGAAGTTACTTCCAGATACCTAGCTGGCATATCTACATGAAACACCAAAACTAAAATTTGAACACGCAGTATCAGCCTGCAAATCTACATGCCATTGCCTCAGCAGGGAGTGGGTAATCAAATAACATGCCCAAATTTAGTTACCATATACAATGAACGTGGTTAATAAAAGGAAACCTACATCATTTGCCAGAGTCAGCACGAATTCTGGAAGGCGGTCCATATCAGGCGTGTACTGGTCAAGTACAACAGGAAGTCTGGTCAGGTTGCCGCTTTGGTCAATGTGAATAGAGAAGTACTCATTAATCATCTCAGAATTTTCTTTCAGTATCTCTGCGTTCACCTGTACACAAGTAGTATCTTTATCTCGATCAAAAAAAAAAGTAGTATCTTTATCAACAGCATGATGCTACAGGAGTCAGGGGATGAAGCTGTAATACAAAAAATCAAGAAATAGAAACAGCATGAACTTGGACAGATAAGAATTTACATTTGTTCCATCATCTACAAGATTAACAAAAAATCGATCGATTAAGAAAACAACTTACTTCTGCAATTTCCAGTTTCTCCTTGTCATTTTCATCACTCATAGTCATTGATTCATCATCCTTCAGTGCCATCATCAGCAACTCCCGAAGAGGAGCTGGTTCACTGAGTTGTATAGCATTGAAGTTTCCAAAACGGCACAAAGATTGTTGGTACATGAGTTCTTTACTGCATCACAAAGTTGGATCATCAATTTATCACATAAAAAATACCATATAATGGTTTAGAACAGAAAATATCAATGCAATATTTGGAAGAGGTGGTAGTACTTGCGAGCTTTCAACATGATATGAATGCATGTATAACGGTTTGATTATGGTGCATGCCAGCAATATTGTCTGTTTACGCCTGCGTGCATTTGCATGTGTGAAGATAGAATAGAGTTTCAGTTACCTTCAATTCATATCTGATATTTGGAATTTCTAGCTTAGATAAATTAGGCATAGAACAATAACACTAGACATCAACATATAGGGTTTACCTAACATTTACCACATTCACAAGGTATAAGCGGGTATTGTGCTGTATCAAAGCGAAAACTTCATCGGCAACTCCAACATATGTGCAGTTCTTAACAATATCCAGAAGTCCTAAAACAATACATAAACGATCAGTCTAAAAATATGGAGACAGATATCGCAAGTTAAAATGAGCTCACCAGGATGCAAGTTTGAATCTATTTCTGTAAGAAGCTCATGGCGACTGGACAAATCACCAGCATCTTTTTGATTTCTTCTTGATCTTACAACATTTCTTGGGGAAGCAGAGCAATAGAAGTAATAATCAGTCGCAGTAAAGAAGAAATGTGAGTGTACCCTACTCTGTTCCTCGAATAAAATTTATGAATTAGCCACCAGTGTACGAAAAGGGCCAGCACTTGCAGCTAAACAAGTCATAGCATGCAAACAGCATGAATTATTAAATCCTCACAGAGGGAAGGCGAACAACAGGTACTTCGTACAGCATTTGGAGGGCATAGAAATACAGAAAGTGGTGACGCTGTCAGCTAGCTAATGAGGAGTTCAGGACCACACCTTACGGAAACAAGGTCGGATTTCTTTTCAAGATTTGAAGATTGTCCGTGCCAATAAGTGTGCAACCTTCCAGATGGATCGCGTGGATCTGTTCTGACCATTTGGCTTGGAACCTTTTGAGATTTTGCTCCTATGGAATAAAATGATTATAGTAAGATTATTTGCTCGGTAGGGAGGTGTTGGTTTCATGCACTGTTTACCAGATAGCTCAATAATACACAGCTAACTAATGTGCTGTAGCAATGTAGTGTATACTTCAAAACTTTTTTGCTTGAAAAGGTATTAAAATTGATATTGAAGCATATTTATGGGATATATGCTACATACCAGTAGGTGTGCTGACCTCGGTACCTTTTTCCTTTTGTGTGTTAGGTTGAGTAAGTGCTGAAGAGTCTACAGTCTGCAATGCACAATGAAAAGCATCACTGATGCGCACAAAAGTTCGCATCAAAATGCAAAATATATCTGCACATAATTTGCACTGGAGGTAAGTTGCTTTTGCAAGCAGGTACATCTAAAAATTAGCTAAAAGCACTAGCATCAATTATTGAACTACAAGTGGGTCGTTGCCTAAATGTAGAAACCCCAGGTGAAGTTCTGCAATATACTGCATTTCTAAGTGTAGCAAATAGCCAAAGATCGTAACAATCTATTTTGAAAGGGGTATATAAACAGCATTGACCATAGACATACAATTGTACAAATACAGGGGTGATGATTGACTCAATATCTATGCTTGACTATTTCGCCGAGGATCATCTAGTGACAAGTCCATTTTCCATGAGAGCAATTTTTTAGAAAATGACAATTGTACGAATTTGTGCGTAACTTTATGCAAGTATTACGCATATTTTAATGGACGCACCTATGCACCTGGTAGTAGCTTTGAAACAGATGCACATAACCAAACAGTTTTGTCAGAGAAGTAACCATATTTACACTTAACACAGGCTAAAAGGCCAAGTACCAGTGGAATTATGTAAAGCATAACCAATGGATAACCTGAGTTTGGAATATCCTTGTGGTATTACAGTTCATCAGCTTTTCCTCAATAGCATCTTTAATCATTTCAATAATACGCTCTTGATTCAAGAGGCTAACCTGCAAGCCGCAACAGAATCATTAAACCAATTATTCGAATCTGAAAATTGCAGAAATACTTGCACATCAAGCACCTGATCTTGTCACAATTTACCTCTTTTTTGGTTGGATGTATATTGACATCCACGTGTTCCGGTGGAAGATTGATGGACATGTATATGAAGGGTTTAGATGCTTGAGGCAATATTGCAGAGTACACAAATTCAATAGCTCTTTTCAAAGAAGTGCAGTCTACAAGCCTATCTGGAGAGTAAAATAGAAACAGTTATTCGCTAAAACAAAAAAACAAGCACAGGCATGATAACATAGGAACTATACACAAGTTCAATGGATGCATAATTTGAAACTTTGTTGGCCTTAAAAAAGCATTCTGAAAAGATAAACCTGTGTCCATCAAATTACACATCAGTTGAATCGCCGAATTGCCAAACTCTTTTTTAACTGAAAAGTATATCTCTACCCTATATATTCAGTTAAATGGCCAAATTGCCAAACTCTAATTAGAGTTACATAACATGTATTATCCACACGTTTAGTACATCCAAAATCTCAATATAATTTATTTATGGATGAAAATCTCTAGAAACATGACTACTGCCATCTGTGTGATCTGCCTATGTCATCGAGCTGCAGCTATCTTATGTACTCCCTCCATTCACTAATGTAAGACCTTCTAGCTTTTTTTGAAACTGCATGTATCTAGACATGTTTTGTTGTTTAGGTTCATCCATTTTAGTCCGAATCTAGTCTATTTTGAAATATCTAAAAGGTCTTACATTAATGGAAGGAGGGAGTACCATTTATGAAAAGAATCATAGTAGTCTTCTTTGCCACATAGTTAGCATTGGAGATGAAACCATCCATCCTGAATATTTCATCTACAGCATTCTCATCTGAAACCTCTATTTCCATCAGATCACGGACAACAGAAGCCCCATAGACATTCCTGATAGCATCTAGCCTTGAAGTTGTGCTCGCACTATGAACATCTGCTCTATTCACTCCATGCTGTGACAAGAGAGGATGCAAATGTCACCCTCTAAAAAGTGATGAATTCACAAAGACAGTAATATTTACCTTTCTGCAAGACAAGTTCACGTTGATGTGATGGACTGCAAACCGACTGATGAAGTCCACTATCTTGGGATAGTCATCATTGGAGTTCTGCAATGTTTTCCTGCGAGCTACCATATTGAAAAACAAATTTTCCACCTGCATAGACAAAAATTGCTGTAAGAATCGCAGTGCATATCAAATACATCTATAGTACTATATGCAAAACTGCAAACCCACCATGACTTGAGTCCCTTTAACCGCTGCACAGGGCTTCGGGTCACTTTCCATTACTCCATCCCTATATGACACTCTGAGGGGAAAACATGGTAATGATCATTAACAAACGACTCCTTTTTGCAGGGAAATTACCAAATGACTTCAGAGTCAAGCAGAAAGCTTTGAAGTTGAACATGGACTGACCTGTAGCCATGCAGTTGGCCTTCTGTTATTGTTGTCACGGTAACATGACCAACGTAAGTCATACTAGCCAAAGCCTCTCCTCTAAACCCCATGGATGTAATCGTCTGTAGATCCTCGTATGCAGACAACTTTGAGGTAGTATGCCTCTCACACAATATTGGCAGGTCCTCAAACTGTGAAATGAATCCAAGTTAGCAGCTGACAAAAGGTGCTGATGATGAACAATGCATATGCATATGCATATATGCATATATGCATATGCTTGATCTCTGTGCTGCTTAAGCAAAATTTTGAACAAGCTCAACTCTTCATATTCCCAACATCAATAATTTAATCCTATAGAATAGGCTGCCAGTGACTAGGATCCCTTGATAGCGCACCACAAGCTCAATATACATTAACATCATAGCGCAGCAAACCAGTAAAATGCTGCCTAGAAGCGACCGGCACTAACAATCTGAGTTGCCTGTTAATGGAAAGGTACGCCCTCACCTCCCCATAGGCCGCTCTCTGCGATTTTTACAGCTAAAGTCGGAACAAACAGATTCAGTGTCCTCACCTCCCCATAGGCCACCCCTGTGCAATTTTTACAGCTAAAGTCGGAACAAACAGATTCAGTGTGCAACAGCACAAGACTAAAATCGCCCACATGCTTGGAATTTCCCACCCACATGACCCTGTACGCACACGATTAGGCAGCAATCGCAATTAACAGTTCGTGAGCCCCAGCATTTTGCACGAATTTGGGACTAGAAGGTAGTGGAGTGGGGGGATTGGTCTCGGGGTTTAGGGTTTAGGAAGCGGGCGTACCCGGATGCCGTGGCCGTCGTCGGAGACCTGGATGAGCTTGAGGCCTCCGTCCTTGACGGTGACGGATACGGTGGACGCGCCGGCGTCGATGCTGTTCTCGACGAGCTCCTTCACCGCCGAGGACGGCCGCTGGATCACCTCCCCCGCGGCGATGCGGTTCACCACCGACTCCTCCAGCCGCCGGATGCGGGGCGGTTCCCCGCCGCCTGCGCCGCCGCGCGGCACCGGGTCGTCGACGTCCATGCCCGCCGCCGTGGCGCGCGGAGACCGGGCCGGGAGGGAATGGAGAGGAGGAGGCGGTGGAGGTTTGCCGATTTGGTTGGTATTCGCGCGGTACACTGGTTATTCAGGCATTTTCAAGCTCTTTTTATTAGATGGGCATTTGCAAGCTCTGGTTGCACGGTGAGAATCGTATCATCTGAAAAGCAATGGATAGATTTGAGTTGGGCTGTGGGCAAATTTTGCACACACAATATAGGCCCCCTTCTTTTCAGCTTCTTGGCCAGCTTCTCCCAGAAGCTACCCTCGACCAGCTTCTCCCAGAATCTCATCTGTCAAAATTGTTTATACTTTTAAATTGACATTGAAACTACTAGTTAAGAAGTTCGAACGAATTTTGAAGATGAGATTCTGGAAGAAGATGGTCGAGGGTAGCTTCTGAGAGAAGCTGGCCAAGAAGCTGAAAAGAAGGGGGCCATAATCTTTTACTAGGTAACGTGGCGCAGCGTCACACCGCGTTGTGAAGAGCAATGTTGCGAAATAATCAGTTAAAATTGTTGCTAGAATGTACGATTCTATGCAGTGTATTATTGTTTTCTGAAGTTGTGATAGAAGAAAATAGTAGTACTATTTATAAATAAAAAAGCGATGAAAGGTATAATTAATGTGGAAGAATGAAACCTATAACAAAGTTGAATCACTGCTTATAAATTATAGCTAGAAAATTGTTCATCCTTGGAAAAATACCGAAGGGTAACTATCGTATAAAAATTAAGTGCGAGGAAAAATTACTGCTAAAAAATATGAAATAACCTAAAAGGAATACCTTCGCTAAAGAATATGAAACAACCCTAAAAAAATATTGTTGATGAACTAAGGTCAATTATATACCGGCTAACTACCAAAGTTATTCTAGAAAAGTACATTCGAATAATAAAAAATGAAACCAAAATAATTTTCATAGACATAGAATAACTAATGCTACAAAAATAAAGCCGAAAAGTTGTGTCCGAAAATTAAGTAGAAAAAATACAATATTTAAGCCGAAGAGTTAGAAAAGATGAACGTAAAAAAATATTAGTTAGGGCAACAAATTTTAGCTGAAAAGATTTACTGCGTCTATGTGACGTGGCACGCGATTGGACAAAATTAGACGATGAATAATGAACAGGACCGTCGGATCAAACGGTCGGAAAAGGTGGACCAAAAAATGTAATCCGAATAGTTAGTAAATATGAACATAAAAAATACCAAAAAAGGTGGGCCAAAAAATTTAAGTCGAATGGTTAGAAAAGATAAAGGTAAAAAAATATTGATTGGGTAAGAAAATTTTAACCGGAAATACGTTACGTGATTGGACAAAATTAGACAAAGCACATAACACGCGCGTGAAGCGAATATGTCCTCAGAGGCAATAATAAAATGTTTATTATGTGTATTCCAAGTATACGATAGATGTTTATTTTACATGCTATAATTGTATTAATACGGAAACGTTAATACATGTGTGTTTAATAAACAAACAGAAAGTTCCTAGTTATGCCTCTCTCATAAACTAGTTCGTTGATTAACAAGATGATCATAGTTTCCTGATCATAGACATTGGATGTTGTTAATAACGAGATCACAACATTAGTGTAATGGTGTGATGAACATTCATCCGAAGTATAGCATTACGATCAAAGTCATTGAGTTTATATTGCTATAAACAAACTACGAAGTAATCCTAATCCTTAGACCATGAGATCATGCCAATCATTAACACCGGAAGAGTTTCTTGTTGACATCAAACGTCACTCCGTAACTGGGTGATTATAAAGATGGCTTTAAAGCTACTAAAGTGTTATGTTAAGAATCATGGATCAAGAGTGGAATTTGTTCATCCTGATGACGGATAGATATGCTCTGGGCCCTCTTGGTGATATCACATTGGTTAGCTTGCAAGCAAGTGATTTGATCACTAGAATGTTATATCACGGAAATGAGAAAAGAGTGCATGTCAGTAACGAGATCAAACTAGGTATGGAGATACCGATGATCGAATCTCGGATATGTAATATATCGTGAAACAAAGGGATTAAGATACAAGCGTAAAAGGTTCCCACGATCACAGGAAACGTCATCGTTGAATGTGTAGGAGTCAGTATGGATCTTCAGGTCCCGCTACTGATTATTGATCGTAGAAGGGTCTCGATCATGTCCGCATTATTCGCGAACCGTAGGGTGACACACTTAAGGGACACTGGCATCCAGTTGGAGCAAATGTTTCATGCCGAAAGAATAAACAAGCGCAGGAATTTATTTCACTAGATACCGAAACAGGTTTTCGGATGAAATTGCATAAAGAGGTTATGCATGTGAAATGGAATTCTAGCAAGGAGTTATTTTTGAATGTTTGTCATTAAAGTAATTGACAAAATTCTGAATAAAATAAAAGAGTTTTATTTAATGAGAGTTTGCATTAAATTTGGTGGAAATTTAATGGGAATTTGAGTGGATTTTTTAGTGGAGAAAATTTAAAGGAATTTTGTGAGTGGAGTGTCCACCCACATGAAGAGGGGAGGGCAAGGGGGCAGCCCCCATGCGCCGGCCACCCCCTTGGGGTTCCCCCCTCCTCCTATAAAAGGTACCCCTCTCCTCACTTCTCACTCACACCTCTTCGTGAAGGATCTCTCTCCCCCTCTAGAATTTATCCCCATGGTCTCGGACTAGCGAGATACATGTTCCCGGTGGCTATTCGGCAAGAAAGGGTTGTGCTTCCGCTGCATCGCTGGAGCGAGGAGGCGGAGGTTGCCCGGTGTCTTGTACGTGTGTGCGAGCACGGATGCGCTGCTGCTTTGCGGCGCTAGGACTTCCTCTCGATCTTGAGATCGGCAAGAGATCGTCTACATCAACCACGAGTTGAACTCGTTAAGCTTTGTCGGTCTTCAAGGGTATGTTCTCTATGGATATATATCCGTCCGTTGTTTGTATCTAGTAGATAGATCTTGGTACATAATTCTCATCGTAGGAAATTTTTTGTTTTCTATGCTGCGAACCCAACAGTGGTATCAGAGCCGGATCTATGCGTAAATGCTTTACACGGGTAGTACACATATGAGTATGTGGACGATGATGATCATGTTGTTGCTCCTTAGTTGTAATTTTGGATATTGATGGCATAGTGGGATGAAGCGGCCCGGACAAACTTTACATGTCCTCACACATGAGACCTGTTCCACGCTTGACATGCAACTAGTTTGCATAAGTGGCTAGTGGGTGTCTGTCTCTCCTACTATAGTCAATATCTATTTTGCAACGAGTTGTCAACAATTTGGTTATCCTCGTTGTGGTTCATGTTCGTAGGTAAGAACGGTTCTATCTCGAAAGCCCTAAGCCACGTAAAAATTGCAATGGATAAATTAGAGGCGTCTAGTTTAGATTGTTGATGGGCTAGTGTTATGATATGGTGATGTTCTAAGTAGAAATATGCGATGATACTCTTACAACATACATAACGTGTAATCTCCATAGACCTTGGACTTACACATATAGGTATGATAGTGATCATACCACGATGCACATGATATAGATCATATGCGGGAACCATATCATTTCACTAATAAACATGTGATGTTTGATTGCATCGTATATTGCTTGTTTAGCGCTTTGTTAGCATAATAAGATGATCCTTCTTTTAAATATCAAGATAAGAATGTGTTCTTCCTTTAGTATGCACCGATTATGTTTTCGTCGCTTCAAGACATCACGTGATGATCGGGTGTTCTTGGATCCACGACCATATTTGGGTGTAAAACAGTTACACACGCGAATACTAAGGTTCTAAATTGGCGAGCCTAGCATGTACAGACATGGCCTCGGAACACGGACCAAAAGGTTAAGCATGAGTCATATAGTAGATATGATGCCCATTTGATGCTCGCCTTTGAAGCTACACCGACTCACGTGATGATCGGACTTGGTGTAGTGGATTTGGTTCATGTAATCACCAAAAAGGCACGAGGGATATCATTTTTGAGTGGGAGTTCATTCGTAATATGGATTAGTTGAACTAAATCTATCACACTTAGTCTAAACTTTACAAATTCTATTGTAGATGGCACCACCCGCTTTTAATTTCAATGTGTTCATGGAGAAAGAGAAACTTGCAACGAACGGTAGCAACTTTACCAAATGGGCCATGAATTTTAGGATTCTCCTCTCTACTGCACAAAAGCAATATGTGCTAGAAGCGCCGTTAGGCCCCCCACCTTTTGAGGATGCCCCTGACGAGGAGAAGAATGTCTATCAGACTCGTCAGGAGGACCACAACTTAGTTCATTGCGGCATATTGTATGGGCTAGAGCCGGAACTTCGAAAGAGTTTCAAAAACGGCAATGCTTTTGATACAATGGGTGAGTTGAAAATGATTTTCGACACACATGCTGCTGTAGAGAGCTACAACGCTTCAGAAAAGTTCTTTAGCTGCATGATGGAAGAGCACAGCTCCGTTAGTGAGCATGTACTCAAGATGTCGGGTTACGCCGATAAGCTTGTGTCCTTGGGAATAACGATTCCCATTGACTTAGGCATCCATCGTGTTCTGCAGTCTCTGCCACCTAGCTATAAGAGCTTCTGATGAACTATAATATGCAAGGCATGAAGAAGTCTCTCCCCGAGCTTCTGTCAATGCTTAAAACTGCAGAAGTGGAGATCAAAAAGGAACATCAAGTGTTGATGATCAATAGGAACACTGGTTTCAAGAAAGACAAGAAGGGAAAACGAAGGGAAGTAAGGGCGGCAAGCCTGTTGCCGTGCCTGAAAAGAAACCCCGAGTTGGACCTAAGTCTGATACCGAGTGCTACTATTGTAAGGGGACTGGCCACTGGAAGCGCAACTGCACCAAGTATTTGGCAGACAAGAAAGTTGGCAAGGCAAACAAAGGTATATATGATACACATGTTATTGTACTTGACTAGTGCTCGCAGTAGCACCTGGGTATTTGATACCGGTTCAGTTGCTAATATTTATAACTCAAATCAGGGGCTGCGAAACAAGCGACCGCTAGCAAGGGGTGAGGTCAAGATGTGTGTCAGCAATGGATCAAGCGTTGATGTGATCGCCGTCGGAATGCTACCTCTCCACTTGCCGTCGGGATTAGTAATAAACTTGAATAATTGTTATCTGGTGCCTGCACTGAGCATGAACATTGTATCTGGATCGTGTTTGATGTGAAGTGGTTATTCATTTAAATCCGAGAACAATGGTTGTTCCATTTATATGAATGAAATCTTTTATGGTCATGCACCGATGATGAATGGTTTATTTCTTTTGGATCTCGATAATAATGTTACACATATTCATAATGTTGATGCTAAAAGAATTAAACTAAATGATGATATATCCGCATATATGTGGCACTGTCGTCTAGGTCATATTGGCGTTAAACGCATGAAGAAGCTCCATTCGGATGGACTTTTGGAATCACTTGATTATGAATCATTTGATACATGTGAGCCATGCCTTATGGGCAAGATGACTAGAACGCCGTTTTCCGGTTCAATGGAACGGGCGACAGATTTATTGGAAATCATACATTCTGATGTATGTGGTCCAATGAGTGTGTCGACGCGAGGTGGATATCGTTATTTTGTTACTTTCACGGATGATTTGAGTAGATACGGTTATATCTACTTGATGAAACACAAGTCTGAAACATTTGAAAAGTTCAAGGAATTTCAGAATGAAGTGGAAAATCATCGTAATAGAAAGATCAAATTTCTACGGTCCGACTGTGGAGGTGAGTATCTAAGTTACGAGTTTAGCACTCACATGAAAGAGTGTGGAATTGTTTCACAACTCACACCTGCCGGAACACCACAGCGAAATGGTGTGTCGGAACGTCGTAATCATACTTTATTAGATATGGTTCGATCTATGATGTCTCTGACGGACTTACCGTTGTCATTTTGGGGCTATGCACTAGAAACTGCTGCATTCACTTTAAATCGGGCACCATCTAAATCCGTTGAAAAGACATCGTATGAATTGTGGTTTGGAAACAAACCTAAGCTGTCATTTCTTAAAGTTTGGGGTTGCGATGTTTATGTGAAGAAACTTCAACCGAATAAACTCAAACCCAAAGCGGAAAAATGCGTCTTCATAGGTTACCCTAAGGAAACTATTGGGTATTCCTTCTATCACAGATCCGGGGGCAAGGTTTTTGTTGCCAAGAATGGATCCTTTCTAGAGAAAGAGTTTCTCGCGAAAGGTGTGAGTAGTCGAAAGGTAGAACTCGAAGAGGTTATTGAACCTTCTCTTCAAAGTATGGCGAGTAGCGCAGCGCCGGAAGTTGTTCCGGAGTTGGCTTCACCTGTTGAAGAGGGAACTAATGATAATGATCATGAAACTCCGAAAGAGAGTACTACCGAACCTCGTGGGTCTAGCAGGACGCGTGCAGCTCCCGAGCTGTACGGAAATCCTGTCATGAATTTCATGGTTGATGAAAATGATGACCCTGCGACATATGAAGAAGCGATGATGAGCCCGGATTCCAACAAATGGTTAGAAGCCATGAAATCCGAGATGGAATCCATGTATGAAAATCAAGTTTGGAACTTGGTGGACTTACCTCACGACCGAAAGGCCGTGGAGAACAAATTTATTTTCAAAAGGAAAACTGATGCTGATGGTAATATAACCGTCTATAAAGCTCGACTTGTCGCAAAGGGGTTTCGACAAATTCAAGGAGTTGACTACGATGAGACATTCTCTCCCGTAGCGATGCTAAAGTCAGTTAGGATTATGTTAGCAATTGCTGCATATTTCGATTATGAGATATGGCAGATGGATGTCAAAACCGCGTTTCTCAAAGGTAATATTGAAGAAGAGTTGTATATGATACAACCAAAGGGTTTTGTCGATCCTAAGGATGCTAACAAGGTGTGCAAGCTTCAGCGATCCATCTATGGATTGAAGCAAGCATCACGAAGTTGGAATCTCCGCTTTGATGAGGTGATCAAAGAGTTTGGATTTGTCCAAACTTATGGAGAAGCTTGTATTTACAAGAAAGTGAGTGGGAGCAATGTGGCATTTCTGATATTATATGTGGATGACATATTATTGATCAGAAATGATATAGATCTTTTAAACAGTGTTAAAAGTTATCTAAACAACAAATTTTCAATGAAGGACCTAGGTGAAGCGTCATACATATTAGGCATAAAGATCTATAGAGATAGATCTAGGCGCCTAATAGGGCTATCGCAAAGTACATACCTTGATAAGATTTTAAAGAAGTTTAAAATGGAAGATAGTAAGAAGGGGTTCTTACCTATGACACAAGGCACGACATTGAGTAAGACTCAAAGTCCGGCTACGGCGGAAGAAAGAGAGATAATGGACAAGGTCCCCTATGCTTCAGCCATAGGCTTTATAATGTACGCCATGCTATGTACAAGACCGGATGTGGAACATGCTATTAGTTTGACTAGTAGGTACCAATCGGATCCAGGTTCAGAACACTGGAAAGCGGTCAAGAATATCCTTAAGTACTTGCGAAGAACTAAGGATATGTTGTTGGAGATATGCCCAAGAGGCAAAAATAAAGTGGTTATTATCATATCTTCATACTTATGATAAATGTTTACATACCATGCTATAATTGTATTAACAGGAAACATTAATACTTGTGTGATTTGTAAACATAAAAGAGTCTCTAGTAAAGCCTCTTGTTAAACTAGCTTGTTGGTTAATATATGATCATGGTTTCCTGATCATGAACATAGAGATGTTATTAACAACAGGGTCATATCATTAGGAGAATGATGTGATGGACATACTCCTATAGTTAAGCGTAGCATAAAGATCAAGTCATTTAATATAGTTCATTTGCTATAAGCTTTCTGATACATGGTAACCTAATTCCTTCGACCATGAGATCATGTTAATCACCATCACCGGAAGGATGCTTTGATGACATCAAACACCACACCGTAACTGGGTGGCTATAAAGGTGGCATTGAGTGTTTGGAAAGTATGGGTTGAGGCACATGGATCAAGAGTGGGATTTGCCCATCCATATGACGGATAGATATACTCTGGGCCCTCTCGGTGGAATGTCATCCAATTAGCTTGCAAGCATGTGACTGGCTCACAAGGGATCACATATCACGAGAACGAGAAAAGAGTACTTATCAGTAACGAGGTTGAACTAGGTATGCAGAGATACCGACGATCAAAACCTCGGATAAGTAAAATATCGTGAGACAAAGGGAAATTGGTATCGTATGTAAGTGGTTCATTCGATCGCAAAGTAATAGTAGAAATATGTGGGAGCCATATGAATTTCCAGATTCCTCTATTGGTTATTGATCGGAGAAGTGTCTCGATCATGTCCGCATAATTCATGAACCGTAGGGAGACACACTTAAGGATTCGATGTTGTTGAGTAGTTATGGAATGATGAGTAAGATACCGAATGTTGTTCGGAGTCTCGGATGGGATCCGGGATATCACGAGGAGATCCGGAATGGTCCGGAGAATAAGATTCATATAAGGAAAGTCATGTTTCGGAGTTGGGGAATGGTTCCGGTGTTTTCATCGGGAATGTTCTAGAAGGTTCCGGAATGTCCGGAACTCCGAAGGGGAAGGGTACATGAATGTGTTATATCAAGTTGGTATGATTGCATCATGTACTAAATGTCATCGCTGAACAAAATAGAGGGTTTAATCAAATCCTTGTTTGAAAAGTCAAACGCCAATTTGAAAGTCAAACGGCTATTTTTGGGAAGTGGAGAGGGAGGTGGAAACCGAGTTTGGGAGGAGTCCCTCCTCCACCGCCGGCCCACTTGGGATCCGAGTTGGGGAGGGATTCCCCTCCCCTTGGCCGGCGCCTCCCTCCTATAAGAGGAGGGGCAGGGCTCCCCTCCTAGCACACAAGATTCCTACCTCTAAACCCTAGCAGCCGCCGGCCTCCACCATTGTCGCCGCCGCCTCCTAGGGTTTGCCAAGTCGCCGAGTTGGGGCAATCCCCTTGCCCTAGCCGCCGGCCTATCTCCCTCTCCTTGGTTCGTCTAAACCCTAGATCACCGAGGCTCTCTCATAGTCCACCATACTCGCTCCGGCTTAAGGCGAAGCCCTGCGAGATCTCCCCTCTACTTCTGGTACCACGCCGTCGTGTTGCCGGAATCGCGAGGAGAGTGCTACAACCTCCGTTGCCTGCTGGAACAAGGGAGAGGAAGGTCTTCATTGAGTACCGAACGTGTGACCGACTGCGGAAGCGCTGCCGGAACGCAGGGCCGGAAGGATTGTCTACGCGATCTTGAGATCGGCAAGAGTACGACTACATCACCCACGAGAATCTGCTCTCGTTAACCGCCTTGGAATCTTCGAGGGTGAGTTCCTCTATCGACTCGTTGCTACAATCTAGTAGATAGATCTTGGCTTGTTTGTTTGCATGCGGTAGAAATTTTTTGTTTTCCATGCTACGAACCCCTACAGTGGTATCAGAGCCGTGTCTATATGTAGATCTGTTGCACGAGTAGAATACAATGGTCATTGTGGGCGTTGATATTTTTGTTGTCAATTGCTTCTTGTGTACTTTGCATCTTGCGGGATGGTGGGATGAAGCGGCCCGGGCTAACCTTACATGACATCGTTCATGAGATTTGCTCCACGCTTGACATGCAACTTGTATTGCATAAGTGGCTTTGCGGGTGCCTGTTTCTCCCAACATAGTTAAGATTCAATTTACAACGGGTGATTGACAATACTAGTATCAATGTTGTGGTTCTTGTTCGTAAGTTAGAGTGACACTTATTGAAAGCCCCAAACCACGTAAAATATGCAAAGAAAATTAGAGGCGTCTAACTTTGTTTTGCAGGGGTGTGCTGTGATGTGATATGGCCATGTTTGTGATTGTATATGATGTATGCAATGTTCCTTATTGTAAGTTGGCAACCGGCAGGAGCCATATGGTTGTCTTTAAATTCTGTTAAGACCCGCGTGTCTATTAAAAGTAGTTGTAATAGTTGAAACTGGTGGACGACAACCATGGAGCGGCGTCATTGACCTTGATGCAACACCGGTGATGATGGAGATCATGTTCGTGCTTGAAGATGGAGATCGGAAGCACAAGAAGAAAGGCCATATCATATCACATATTATGAATTGCATGTGATGTTAATCCTTTTATGCATCTTGTATTGCTTAGTTCACGACGGTAGCATTATAAGATGATCCCTCAAGCACACAAATTTCAAGTTTTAAAGTGTTCATCCTTAGTAAGCACCCTTGCTAAAGCTCGTTGTTTTGAAGCACCACGTGATGATCGGGTGTGTTAGATTCTGCGAGTGTATACAACGTGAGCAAGCCAGATTTGCTCATGCAGAAGCTAAGGTTTGATCTTGACGAGCCTAGCATGTACATACATGGTCTCGGAACACGGATCGCCGAAAGGTAAAGCATGAGTCATATAGTAGATATGATGAACATGTTGATTGTTCGCCATTGAAGCTACATCAACTCTCGTGATGATCGGTTTTGATGTGGTGGATTTGGTTCGTGTGATCACTAAAACAATGTGAGGGATATTGTTTTGAGTGTGAGTTTGGATGAAGGAGTTCATATCCGAACTAGGTGTGGTTGCAAACGCGTTGGACCCAATGGTGATCTATTGTGACAACAATGGTGCCATTGCCAATGCCAAAGAGCCAAGGTCTCACAAGCATTCCAAGCATATTAAGTGTCGGTTTCACTCCATCCGCGAGCATGTCAAGGATGGAGATATACAGATTTGTAAAGTACATACGGATCTCAATATAGCAGATCCATTGACTAAAACTCTCCCTAGAGCAAAACATGATCTACACCAGAACTCCATGGGTGTTAGATACATCACAATGTAACTAGATTATTGTCTCTAGTGCAAGTGGGAGACTGAAGGGAATATGCCCTGAGAGGCAATAATAAAATGTTTATTATGTGTATTCCAAGTATATGATAGATGTTTATTTTGCATGCTATAATTGTATTAATACGGAAACGTTAATACATGTGTGTTTAATAAACAAACAGAAAGTTTCTAGTTATGCCTCTCTCATAAACTAATTCGTTGATTAACAAGATGATCATAGTTTCCTGATCATAGACATTGGATGTTGTTAATAACGAGATCACAACATTAGTGTAATGGTGTGATGGACATTCATCCGAAGTATAGCATTACGATCAAAGTCATTGAGTTTATATTGCTATAAACAAACTACAAAGTAATCCTAATCCTTAGACCATGAGATCATGCCAATCACTAACACCGGAAGAGTTTCTTGTTGACATCAAACGTCACTCCGTAACTGGGTGATTATAAAGATGGCTTCAAAGATACTAAAGTGTTATGTTGAGAATCATGGATCAAGAGTGGAATTTGTTCATCCCGATGACGGATAGATATGCTCTGGGCCCTCTCGGTGATATCACATTGGTTAGCTTGCAAGCAAGTGATTTGATCACTAGAATGTTATATCACGGGAACGAGAAAAGAGTGCATGTCAGTAACGAGATCAAACTAGGTATGGAGATACCGATGATCGAATCTCGGACATGTAATATATCGTGAAACAAAGGGATTAAGATACAAGCGTAAAAGGTTTCGATGATCACAGGAAAAATCATCGTTGAATGTGTGGGAGTCAGTATGGATCTCTAGGTCCCGCTACTGATTATTGATCGGAGAAGGGTCTCGATCATGTCCGCATTATTCGCGAACCGTAGGGTGACACACTTAAGGGACACCGACATCCAGTTGGAGCAAATGTTTCATGCCGAAAGAATAAACAAGCGCAGGAATTTATTTCACTAGATACCGAAACAGGTTTTCAGGTGAAATTGCATAAAGAGGTTATGCATGTGAAATAGAATTCTAGCAGGGGGTTATTTGTGAATGTTTGTCATTAAAGTAATTGACAAAATTCTGAATAAAATAAAAGAGTTTTATTTAATGAGAGTTTGCATTAAATTTGGTGAAAATTTAATGGGAATTTGAGTGGATTTTTGAGTGGAGAAAATTTAAAGGAATTTTGTGAGTGGAGTGTCCACCCACATGAAGAGGGGAGGGCAAGGGGGCAGCCCCCATGCGCCGGCCACCCCCTTGGGGTTCCCCCTCCTCCTATAAAAGGCACCCCTCTCCTCACTTCTCACTCTCACCTCGTCGTGAAGGATCTCTCTCCCCCTCTAAAATTTATCCCCATGGTCTCGGACTAGCGAGATACATGTTCCCGGTGGCTATTCGGCAAGAAAGGGTTGTGCTTCCGCTGCATCGCTGGAGCGAGGAGGCGGAGGTTGCCCGGTGTCTTGTACGTGTGTGCGAGCACGGATGCGTTGCTGCTTTGCGGCGCTAGGACTTTCTCTCGATCTTGAGATCGGCAAGAGATCGTCTACATCAACCACGAGTTGAACTCGTTAAGCTTTGTCGGTCTTCAAGGGTATGTTCTCTACGGATATACATCCGCCCGTTGTTTGTATCTAGTAGATAGATCTTGGTACATAGTTCCCATCGTAGGAAAATTTTTGTTTTCTATGCTGCGAACCCAACAACGCGGACGCGGACCGTCAAACCGGAAAAGGCGGGCTAAAAAATTTAAGACGAATAGTTAGAAAAGATGAAGGTAAAAAAATATCGATTAGGGCAAACAAATTTTAACCGAAAAGTTGTGTTGAGTCTACGCGATGTGGCACGTGATTAGACAAAATTAGACCAAAGATAGTACACGCGTCGTGTGCACTGTTCATGTCGTTCTGATCAAAAATAAATAGCTGATAGGGCAAGGAAATTTTAGCCACAAAGTTCGGATGCATCTACTTGACGACGTGACACGCGATTGGCCAAAATTAGACGATGAATGGTACACGTGTGGACGCGGACCGTCATATCGAAAGGCCAGAAAAGGTGGGCCAGAAAATTTTATCGAAAAGTTGTGTTATGTCTATGATGTGGCACGTGATTGAACAAATTAGACAAAGAATAATACACGTGCGAACACGAACCATTGAATCGAACGGCCAGAAAAGTTGGCCAAAAAAATTAAGCCAAATAGTTAGAAAAGATAAAGGTAAAAAAATATCGATTAGGGAAGAAAATTTTAGCCGAAAAGTTATGTTGAGTCAGCGACGTGGCACGCGATTAGACAAAATTAGACAAAAATATTATATGCGCGGAGCACGCCGTATGTGGATGGGCAGGAACAACCCGTTCACTATTCATCCAGGCGTACTGTTCACCCGCAATGAACAGTGGCCGGAGTGCTCACAGGCCGAGAATCCCGCGAGCCTTAATATATAGTTATATTATTTTATTAGAACCAACCCGTGGTCGTGGGTGCCTGGGTGGTGCTATTGGCCACTATAAGCGGCACTGCCTCCACGCACGGCGTCGATCCTGGGCCGCAGCCTACCCCCGTCATACTCCTCGTGCGTCTCTCGTCGCCAATTCCCTGCACCGCCCACTCCTTCACCTCCACCGCACCCTAAGAACGCTCCCCATCTTCCCTAAGTTTTATTCCTCACCTCTGCCGGCAACGGCGTCGCTGTCGTCAGTGAGATCCCAACCAGCCAGCCGACCATTCCTCTAACCCCCCCGACCTGGACCCCCAACCCTAACTCTGGTCGTCAGCGACATCCCCGCACCCTAACTCTAACTCCGACGAGACACCCCCACCCCCAACTTAAGGTTCTCCCTCACCTCCGCTGGCGACGTTGCGGCGCCCGTCGTCGGCGAGGTCCTCCGGTGCCACCTCGTCCTCATCTTCGATGGTCGCCCCACCCGCCGTCGTCCTCATCTCCGGTCGCCCTCATCCCTATCGACTAACAGGTGGACCAAAAGGAAAATCGCAGTAAAGGGGGTACACGGCATTGGCGAGTAGCGCCATGTTGAGCGGCAATTAGTATATGGTCTCGTGGTCTAGTTTAGTTTCGTTGTGATTCCTATAATGGGCATGGGAAGGCATTCGGTAACATATGACTTTGAGTCATTGACATGTGGACCCATCGTATGGTGGCCTCACATGTCTGTGACCAAACATTAGGCGACGTCACATCACTGACTGAAATATGAGCCCATGGGCACTTTCAAGTTTTTTTCTTGGATGGGCATTTTCAAATCACCTTGTAAAAACGGATTGATTCGATTTATAAACAACACATAAGTTGGGATGTAGGATTATATACTTTTCAAAAAAGAACTATGTTTATGAATGATTTGTACACACCACATAAGTTTCATAGTGAGAATCATGTTTCAACGTCATTCATTTTGTTATTTGAAAGGTTTTACATGTGTATCTAGTGCACTCCATGCTTGTTTTGGGGAAGTTTTATGGAAAGATAGATTGGGTACGATTTATACAGAGGTTAGGCGGTGGATATATTTAAAAACCCTTACTTTCACTACTATTACATTATAGTTTAAATGATTGTATCAATAATTTTAAGTTTAAATGTGGTTTCACATATATTTAGTCCAACTTCGAGTATTCATTTCAAAGCTCCACTTCATTAGTGTCTCAAATGTTAAAAAAGGTTTCAATGGACAAATTCAAAAAACAATTAAAGCCGCATTGAAATACCCCCGATTCAATACAATAACATCATTATAGGCTTTGAGTTCAACCTACTTTCACATAAGGAACATGATACATCACGATGTCTGAAAAATACTCGAAAATGCATCAGTTTACTTCCTAGCATCTTCCTACGAGCTTTAAAAGATTAAAATCCACTAGCACTACCTAAACTTAGCATACTTCAGATACTTTGCCGTTGTTATCTGCTTGTGGTTCTGCTATTATGTTCTACGTCTACTTTGAGGTCCGAAAACATCTATATTTCAATATGTTCTGCTTGTGGTTCTCATTAAATTCCATGGTGCCCACTTTTTCATTATCATAATCTTTTTCCATTAACATCTATATAATTTAGCACAAAATATATATTTAAAACACAATTTGGCAATTAGAATCTCATTTTTTCATATGTATAATATTAAATCTATATCTCATAAAATTATTAAATAATCTGCATGGGTGATGTAATGATATCATTTGGCATTCATTCCATCTTACAGATTAACATTATAATAAATTTTTAACTTGAATATGTTGGTTACAAAATTAGTATAATTATCATAAGATAACACTTGTTTTACTTTGTAAGTATCATAGTTCGATACAATCTTAAGTGGTACCTTCCTATTTATAATATCGTTGAATATTTTAGGTGAGCCATTGTATATGTTGCCTGGTATGGGCCACCTTTGAACAAATGTACCACGGAACCTTCTCATGTCATCAATAAAATATCTACAATATATAATTGTCACATTAAATATCTTGCCATAACATCTCAGGTTGATGATAATTAATCTATCTTGGAAGCATGTTTATTAATACTAAATTTTCTTCCTATTTTTTAATGGCTTTGAATTATTACATTTGGGAAATGATTAATTACTTTGTAAAACACTTAAAATAGGATTATTATTTTTCAAATTTGGAGGTACAATGATGAATTTCACTTAATGAAACTTTTATATATAGTTTCTTCCGGTTTTTTTGTAAACCAACACTTCAAGGACAAGGCTCGAAAAATTACAATCTCCTTTTAAGTCAAAACTGGCAACAATTATCTAGAAAACGCATTATTTAACTTTTATAGTTAACTCGCATATGAGCAGAAATAGAAAAATCATTATGAACTGACCTTACAAGATCAACAATTACATCAAAGAATTTACAGAGAACAAATAAAATAACTTGACACCAACTAAAGCTTTACCATCTTGTGCGGCCTTCGTAAGGAGTACTTTTTTCATGCCCCCTAACATCATGTGTGTCCAACCTTGTCTCTAATTGAACATATCATACACCACCTACAAAAACATATTTTCTTCTCGGGGTCTCTCTGTGAAGACCAGACTAGAACTTTAGTTAGAGCCACCTATATATTTATGCATTTCCGTTCTTTTTATGGCTAATGGTCTTATTGTTTAAAGAGTTTTGCATTTCAATTCTCTTTTATGGCTAGTGGTCTCACTGTTTATTCCATCCGCATTAGGTTGACTATATCAAGAGTGAGCTATATATCTAAACAAAAGGAAACTCTAAGAACTGTTGAAGTGCTTCAAACCATTTTTGCTATCGACTCACACGTAATGTTTAACTTGTTTCATTACTGAAGGGAGGTAGAAAACTTTGGTGGGCTTAGACCAGCCACACTATTGGTGCAGCGCATGAAAAAGATCGAACCGATCCCATTTAGCTGCAGTGTATTGAATCGGTTGGTATAGTAACATGGGACCTAGTTGCTGACAAAAAACTACCCATATTCACGTGGTTGCTCTTCTGCTTGTATCGGGATAGAAGCGAACCATGTATGTGAATCGCTTTTTTCTTGGAACAGATTGAGTTGATACTCTGTAGTGTACCGAAATGGTTCGAAGCATGGTTTGAATCGTTTTTTTTCCAACACTGTGGCTGGTTTTACGTTACGTCCCTGTTTCTGCTCTTTTTTTACCAATTTTAATTGCTTGCGACGAGAAGCCACATTAAAATAGTTAGACAGCGTACAATGCTCTATTCTAGGGTAAATCTATCTTCAGACCGGTCGGTGGGTTGTAGAACCTGGCGGGCTAATTATTGTCGTTGATTGGATAGGAACGATCACTAAGGCATCAAGTGTGAACACGCAAATCAGAGTCAGCTAAAGTTCAAACCGGAAATTCAAAATATTTTGTAGATCAAACCATTCGTTAGATTTACTATCCATTTTCACCACTGAGTTAGTCGCGACGAGATCTTCAAACTAGATCCCATATTGATATCTTTCGATGAATTTTTTTCGGACAAAAAAATTATCCACCCCTAACACGTGAGTTATCCATATCACAGTATGTAAGTTATCCATCCTATAACATATAAGTTATCCATCGTATAAACGGGTTGGATTGATATGTTCTCGCATTTTTATATGGATACTATAATCTTGTTTAATTGAGACATCGTTATTTAGGTGTTAGGGTACCGAGATTTCGTCATCGTCGATGCGTTAACGGGGATAGGTGATGAAACCGAGCCGTTAGACTACTCGTTATACATTATATTTGTTCGCTACGACTTAGGATGGTGGATGGTAGGGTATAACACAACATTTATTATGTTGACTCGACGAAAACGGATCTTAAATTGAAAAAGTTTATATTTATGTTTTTCGCATATAAAAAACTCAAACACATTACCTGTTCGTAGGATGGATAAATTGTGTGTTAACTGATGGGTAACTTATATAGTACCGTCTGGATAACTTAGGTAATACATGTGGATAACATTTTGGTCCGAAAAAACACATAACACTTTCGTAGGGTGGATAACTTATATAGTACGGCCTTGATAACTTACGTGTTATATATGGATAACCTTTCGGGTCCAGAAAAAAGTCGCAAAAACCTATCAATATGGAATCTAGTTTTGAAGATCTCGGCACGACTAGTTTAACGGTGAAAACGGAATTTAAATCAGATAAACTGTTTAACCTACAAAACATTTTGAAATTTATTTTTCGTATTAAATCCGATGACGTTTTTGTTTGTTTGTGCCCAGAGACTAAATCATCATTAATTAGCTCTGTTTAGGGACAAAATCAATCTTATACCCAGAATACTCACACGGAAGCCCTTGCATGTTCGTACGTGTCTGATCCGCTAAAAATTGTTATTTCTGGAACAGTCGTTTTATAGCAACGCCCCTATTCTATTGCAAACTTGTGCACAATAATGACTGTAACCTATACAGCTTTCACTTTTGGTTGGCACATGTACTACCTAAAATTATATCTTTCACCAAATAAAACATTATATAAATTGTCGCTGACCCCCTACTATATACTTCAAAACTTACACATGTTCACCGCATATTTAAACTAGCACATCAAAAGAAGCAGTAAGAATTTAAGATCTCACACTTTCAAATGACTGCTTAATAATGGAGCCCCGTAGACTACTCTCAAGTCCTACTAAATAAATTAAATATTGCATGAGAAAAATATTTCTACACATTCATAATTTGTACCATGAGAAAATATCGTCTAACAGTGTCATAATTCAATCTACATACCACATATAATATATTTCAATAACAATGTATTGGTCTTCATATAGAATTAATAACTAGATGTTTCTTTTTTACCATGATACCGGCGCGGCATGACTCCGCGCTAAAGTTTTTTAGTATATGTACATGTTCTATTACAACAGTACATAATGGTCCATCTCTTTTCAGTCTAGTTTTCTAAAAAAAATGTTTTAACTTCTCTACACTTTCTTTTTATCTACTATGAAATCTGAAATTCTGTTATCTACTATCTATACTTTCATATCACAAGCTCAAATAAAAAGGATTCTATAAGCCAACATTGCTCTAGAAGCCGATTTGATTCATACAGTAGGAAGACATCATAAGGATAGAAACCAAAGGCACTTGGATCAGTGGACACAACATGTACATCCGCACAAGCCATCCTTGTTGGTTTTCAGGAAATCAAAGTTGTGTTCATCCTTGTTGGTTCTTAGGAAGTCAAAGCCGCGTTCATCCTTGTTAGGTTTTATGAAGTCAAAGCGGTGTCTTGGGAGATAGTTGAGCTCCGCGTAGGCTATTCCGTAGCACATAGCAAGTGTCCCTGCTACCCATAACACCTTGTGGTGCACATAATAGGGGTGCTGTGGCTCCCTACGTACAAATCAAAGGAAAAGCGAGTTACAAAGTTATTCTTCTATTACTATAGATCACAAGGAAATAAATCCGAGTTGAAATGTGTATGGTTACCATATTGTTAGTGGGATCTCCACTTTCATCTTCCAAAATGGCGAGTCAGACGGAATGATGTCGTCTGAGATTGTGGCTACCTGCTAAGAACAAATATGCATGGTTCGCAAATAAAGTGTTTGATATAGCAGAATAGTTGTACTCCCTCCGTCTCAAAATAAATGTCACGGGTTTGTCAAAATTTAGATGAATCTGTATAATATTACAGTTCGCTAGGCGCTACACGAGGTCGGATTCCATGTTTAAACAATTAAACACGGTAGACAGCGAGGAAAAAATCGATAGTGAATTGCTGATCTCAATGCAAAAAAGGTGAAGTGTATTGTCGATTTCAAATACTCCCTCCAATCCATATTAATTGACTTAGATTCATCTAAATATAAATATATCTAGTCAAAATTTAGTGCTAGATATATTCGTATTTAGACAAATTTGAGTTAACTAATATGTGTGGGAGAAAGTAGTAGAAAAAGCAAGGGAGACATACTCCCGGTCCAAGAAAAAGTACATCTGATCGATAGCTCGTCCTCTCGTCCTCACTAGAGGACTTTTTTTTTTTTGAAAAGTATAAATTTAAAAGATTCAAAAAAATACAAAAACACCGGAATGTAGATAATAGTTAATAATACACTCTGCAGAAAAGCATGTAAAAATAATTTGTATTCCGGCCTCCGCAAAAAAAGAAATATTCAGCTCTGTATGTAAGCAATGCAAATTTGAATGGGCACCAGTTCTCCCAAAATTTGTCATCTTTGTGTTTTTTGCTGTGCCAGAAATACAAAGTATGTTCCAATGAAAATTTGCAGATTTGTATCCATATTAATGGCCTCATATGTACGTATTTTTTTTCAAAAATATTTGATGCTTTTAAAAAAATTCAAAGACGGGCTTAAGTGAGCGTGTCCTCTAAAGTGAATTTCCGACATCTGATTTCGCTAATTAGACATAGCCTGGAAAGAGTGTCCATACCTTGCTATTACTATTAAGCAGGTTTTGTGATTCGGAGGAGCTGAACCGGCGAAGCGAGCTCCGGCCATGGCTAATCCTTGGCAGCAGCCGCCCATGTTCCTCCTTGAGGGCCGCCGAAGGGGCCGTCGTGAAATACGCCTGCTGTCGCTCAAAGGCGCCACCGCACACTTTCCTCGCAGCAGATCGAAGCGCTGCCGCCGCCATCGGACTGTCCGCCGCCGAGTTCCTCTGTACTCTGTCGCCGTCCTAGGTACTCTGTCGATGATTATGCAGGTCTCGACCGTCCTAGGTACTCTGTCGCCGCCGAGTTCCTCGATCCTCTTCCGCCTACACTCTCCCGAGGTCCATTGTATATCCTACCGGCTAGGTTGGCCGTGTCGGACTGGAACTCGGCCCGCTTGTGCAAAAGCGGGGAGCCAGCTCTTCTAACTTTGCTCTTGCAAAGTCAGGACCTGACATAACCTATATCCACCATACAAACCCCGTCCAACGGCTCTCCTTTGCATAGTACTAGTTCTTGCTGCTAGTCAACTGAACCTCCGGACTCTGAATGTTAATTTGAACGAGAACTGAACAGAAGATGACATTCCTTGTTTCCCTTGTCCAGCCTCCCGTTGTTTCATTGGAGAAGACATATTTTGATCAAGCAACCATGAGGCTATTTTGTTGAACTTGTGTAGACTCATTGTACATTTTGCAACTATTAGCACTATTTTTGGAGAACACTTCAGTACAAATGTTCAATTGATCATGTAAGCAGAGAGACTAAGGAATGATTGTAACACAAACACTTTTTTTAAAGGGTGTAACACACAAGCACTTGATTGATAGCGCCGAGTAAAAATACAATGTACAGGGTGGAGGCACTGTTCCTGTAACTAACTCATCTAACAAGCTCAAGTGAAATGGACAGATGGCATCATGCCAACAGATCAATCGGCAATTCTACATTGAAGACAACAATTTATAGGAAATTAAAACAAAATAGTCAATAAACTAGAATGTATAACTTGGATTTGTCCCTCATTTGTACCAGCACGGAAGTCACCGCTGCCGGGACGGCGGTGAGTCGCTAACAATGGACGCTTGTCAACGAGATCGCCGGCAAAGAGACATGTGGAAGGGCGGAATCTTGAGGGGGAGGGAGCGCCGAGGATGGGTTGCGCACGAAGAGACGGTGGCATGGCCATGGCGGCGATTCGCCAGCGACAAGTCATGGGAGGCTAGACGAGGGATGCAAGGAATGGCTTCGTATGTTGAGTTCTCGTTCAGTTAAACATTGGTCTTGTTTGCATACCGAGTTTCTACGGACCCAGACCAGCCTAGCAAACGGTTTTATTTCTACACGCTAGGTGCAGAAAATGAAGAATCGGCCTATTAAACACGCCCATAGTATCTTATTTGGATGGACCGAGAAGTTCGTGAATACAGAAAATGCGGTTCCCATAACAATAGGATTTTGCATTTTGGAAAAAACAAGTAATTGTCATTTTTGTATAAACGGATTTTGGACGTACTAGATATCAACTAATTATTTGTTATCCCGTCGTTCCGTCAATAGCTCAAGATTTTGACATAAACAAGGTTCTCCATGAGCCTTTTTTTAACTGAAAAATCCGTAAAGCTGGTTTACCTAAAAACCTGATTAAAATTCGTTTTACAAAAACTGGTCGCTAATATTCATTATCCAAACAACCAACGGAGGTTCGTTGAGTAGCAGCAACTACTAGACAAAGGAGAGCCGTTGGATGGAGTTTGTATGGTGGATATAGGCTATGTCAGGGTCCTGACTTTGCAAGAGCAAAGTTAGAGGAGCCGGCTCCCAAAAGCGGTGTATCGATTTCTTGTCCTTCTCCTTCTCTGTCTCCATAGTCCATAGACTAGCCCGATCTCTTTCCTGGCTGGGCCAGCCTGCTCTCCACCCTTCTCTAAACGGCCTACTTCGAGTACTTAGCGCAAGCCACAAGGCTTGTTAACGGCTTTCATTTTAATGCCAGCTCTAAAAAATACGGTGTCTCTCTCGTTACAATCAGTGGTTGATGTACAACAATGCGGGGTGTTGACCGACCCAAACAGTGCAATTTTTGCAGAAAAAAATCTCCTTAAATCAAGCCAACCCTAGAGACCAAGCCAACCCTTCAGTGTCACATACATCTTCATCCTCTTCTCTTCTGCCCCCACCTAACTCCACCTTCTTCCTCCCACTCCTCTATCTTCCTCTCTCTCCACCAAACCACCACCAGACGCCAAAGTGTGTCCACTGCCTCCCCACATCGGTGCGTTCAGACTTTTGCTTGAGCAACACATAAATAAAGCATTTGTGTAAACTTTTGCTTTTATCAGTTTTAGACATGAACTTAAATTTGAAACAAGTAGAGTGAATAGAATGGAGTATGTGCTTTTAGAAATGTTGTTTCAACTTATAACAAATACGTCAGCCAGATTTTTTGTCCATAACTATACATTTCATATAGTTTTGAAAATATGTACTCCCTCCGATCAATATTAATTGTCACTAGATTAGATGTATCTAGCACTAAAACATGTCTAGATACATCCATTTCTGTGACAAGTAATATGGATCAGAGGGAGTAATAATTATCACATAGAAATGCTTCTAAGAGGTGGTTTCCTTACCAATTTGTTTGTACTTTAGTTTACACTTCAGCCAGAGTATCCGTGTATTGTTTGGTTTCCATCATTGCAAACCTTTCATGCAACTTGTAGTAGTAATTTCTTTGTACTAATCAATTCACGAGGTAAATAAAACCATTTTGAAGATTGCATGGCCTAATCAGTATGCTCACTATAGTGTGATTTAATATGTATATGCTTCTAAAGTATCATTAATTGAACATGAATAGTCCCTGTATTTATTTGATCTTGTTGTCGTATTAGCACACAATTCTATTGCCAATAGTTAACACACCATACTAGAACTTGTATTTTTTTATTAGAATCAAGTTATATAGTGCCCTTTAATTCAACCTCTTACCAAACATTATGCACTGTTAATACACTCGTTGCACCTTATTTTTATTTTTATTTTTCATCTTGATTAGTTCCGCTTTCTCTGCCTAGGTCTAAGTTCAAGGAGTATTTCAAGATAGCTAAGATATCGCGAACTATCCCTAGGTTGTTTGGATATTTCACCGCTACCATTTACTTGTGGTTTTGTGTTGATGTTCTATGTTTACTTATATGTGTGGAATGAGGTCTGAAAGCATCTATAGTTTGGTAAGTTTTGTGGTTCTAATTGAGTTCCACTGTACCCACTTTTTCCGTTAGCATAATTTTTTTACATTAACATTTATATATTCTAGTACATAATAGATATTTAAAACACTTTTTGGCAATTAGAATGTCACTTTATATATGTATAATATTGAATCTATATGTTATAAAATTATTAAATAATCTGCATGGGTGATGGAATGATATTGTTTGGCATTTGTTCAATCTTATTGATTAACATTATAATAAAATTTTAACTTGACTATGTTGGTTAAAATTAGTATAATTATCACAAGTTAACACTTGTAAGTATTATAGTTCGAAACAATTTTAAGTGGTACCTGAAGGGTTTCGCAGCATAGTAAATCAAAAATTTCTACGGAAGCGAACAGAGGGAAAGCCAAGATCTAATCTAGGAGATGCAAACAACAAGAGAGATTGGATTAGATCTTCATACCCTTGAAGATTCGCACAGCGGAACGTTCGTCGGAACGTGGGTCCACTTGTCGGCTGTTTTTTTCCCGCCCGTTTTTGCTTCGTTCGGCGTTCCTAGGGCGTTTCCGAGATCCTGGAAATGGCCTGGAAAGTCCGGACCAAAGTTCGCCCAAATCCGAACGAAACTAGGTTCCTGAAAACGCGACTGGATCAATTTTCAGTGTCCAGACCTAATTTTCACCCTAGGATCGGTCTTCTGGGAAGCCGAGTGGAGATGCTCTAATTGAACCTGTCATATAGGACCTACGAAAGCATATTTTGTTCTCAAGGTCTCTCTATGAAGACCAAACTAGAAGTTAAGTTAGAGTCACCTATAGATTTCTGCATTTCCATTCTTTTTTATGGCTAATGGTCCGGTTGTTTATAGATTTCTGCATTTCTATTCATAAAAAAACAAAATCCCGAAATCAAACTAACCGGAACCGAAATCGAATACATTGAAACCGAATGAACGGAAACTGATTTCGTTTTGATAAATGTGATAAATCGAAAAAAGATACATGGAAAGAATACATTTGTGATTCTGTCCACGCGTCCATTACCATACGTACATACTAGCTTTTTTTAGGGAGTTCGGCTCTTTATTGATTAAAACACATCAATGCACAATTTATTCCCGATGAACTCCGGGCAAAAAGATAAAAATGAAACACTACTAGAGAGTTCTGCTCGACGAGCCAAACTATGAGCTGAATTATTACACAAAAGTTTAACATGTTGAAAAGAAGCCGACACCAGTGCAAGAACCAGGTTCTTGATATCCTCAACTATCACGCCAACTAGGGAACGATCTCGAACATGTGAGGTGATCCTCTAGATGACTAGGGCAATCTGTCACAATGATTTTTTCCTGGCCTTCATCTCGAGTAAGGGTGACCGTATTCCTGACGGCTAGTGTTTCTACAATTTCTGTCAAGGTATCCTCATCACGTACCTGGTTGTAAGCAGACAAGAAAAACTCCGTTGACCCCCATTCGAGCTGTAGACGAGAACAAAGCAGATAGATCTTATTTTTCTGCAAATTTTGATATATTATTTGTAATTTTCTAAATTATAATGATTTAGTTATAATTTTTCAAAGTTTAATGAGGTAAAAGAAAAAATAGCTACGCCGATGGCAGCCGTTGGCGTATGCTACACCGAGGGCAGCCGTTGGCGTAACATAGGATACGTCGAGGGAAATTATACGTCGACGGCTGCTTGGCGGGGCTGGTCTGGACAATGGCTACGCCGACGGCCCCGACGTTTGGCCGTCGGCGTAGCTTCCTATTCCTGTAAATTGGAAGAATGCTAAACATGCTCAGAAATAAGAAACAGACTTGTGATGTGTATGTTGCTCATATGCCTGTTTATATAGATTTGAAAGGGAGTGTGCAACGGCTGGACCTAACTGTCACCTCTGTTTCCTAGATTTTCTCCTATGGACCGAACATGTACTTCTTTACTATTATTCCTTTGTTTTGTATTCTCACGGTTTTTCTTTTTCCACCTACTTCTATTCTCGTGAAGGGTTTCTATTCCTATGTTTTCCATAACCATGGCCCGAACGGGGCGTCAAGGCCTGGAAGGAGCTTAGAGGGGAAAAGGTTCCTCTATTTTCGTAAAGAAATCCCCCTCCTGTTTAATTATATCGATCGTAGAGAAGCACAGCAGACTAGGTGGGTCCCACTTATCCTAGCTAGAGTGCGAAAAAACAACTGCTAGCTCAAATGGCCTGGCCGCCAGCGACTTCCTTGTCACGTACTGGTTCGTCGCCATCGTACTTATTGGCGTTAACAAATTAAGCTGCCTGCTGAACGTTACTACTACTTAATTGAGTACTTTGATCGAGGGCAGCGCATGATCCTCTCACCTACTACTACTCCTAATTAAGCTCGAGCGGCGCCCACACCTTCTTCACCCTCTCCCCTCTCGGTGGCCACCCATCAAGGACAACAATGGCATCTCCTGGCTCCAGTGGAACAGCGCAGACTAGCATGATCTCCAGCTCCGGATCCAGGTTTGTACTACGTTCTTCTCGATGTTACTCTCGACTTGGCCCAGCATTTGGCTATTATTCGTCCTCACTTTATACCGTGTCTCTTCACCTCTTTATAATAGTAATAGGAGTCACGCTCTTCCCCTCTTCATTTCACAAACTCGGACAAATGAGTTTCAAATCCTTCGACTGCCGATGATTTTCTGAACCGTGTGTGGTCTACACTCTATACGGTGCGTGGGCATATATATATAAGTAGTTGCAACGGGAGAGATGCACAGAGATAGAACGATTTGAGGGAAGTGCAGAATGTCGCTGCTGCTTAGCGACGAGGCAGATGTAGTATTTAGGAAAATGGGTTGCCGGTAGTTAAGTATTTAGACTAGATGTATTCGTACTTAGACAAAACTAACAAGGTGGCTCTTGCAAATGCAAGAGCATCAGTTTTAGATGTTGAAATTCATTTTTTCCTCCTATTTACCCCTGCTGTACTAAATATAAATTCCTTTGACCTGGGCACGTTCTTGAATGTGTAACATTGTCCTCAATAAACAAATAACATAAATAGTTATAAAAAATATAACAATAAGCTAATGATTGACCTAACCTGTTTTCATAATCAAGCTTGTAGATGGGAGGATAGAACCAAACATTTTTGTTGCCTAAGTATTAGTATGATTTATCGGTTGTGGTTTAGCTATGGTTACAAATATACTCTTCGTCTGATCTGTTTAGGTATATATATATATATATATATATATATATATATATATATATATATATATATATATACATAAGAGAATATATTAAGGTTATACTTATTTACTTATTTAAGATATCATAAAAATATTGTTTTTTACTTCAAAAAAGAAATATTGTTTGAAACTTTATTATTTGCAACAAAATTATGAAGCACATAGTTAGGTATTATTTCTATAATTCTTTGTTATCTTATCTCGAGTCGTAAGTATATTAGAAATAATTATCTTTGGACACAGTGATGAACAAAAGTTTAAAAGCATATGTGTTAAAACTATCACTTTTATGGCACGGCCCCTTAACACCTACTTTTGCATACACACATAGCCTCTCCGATACAACAATTCTTAATTTGGTTGCGATATAATACCACCTCTTGTAAAAAATATTCGAAGGGCTTTTCACACATTAAATTAGTCTTCAAAATCGTGCTTCAATCATAATTTTTATGTGAAATATATCTTCCGTGTTCCACTGCAAGGTTTGAGTTTAGTTTTTTTCTTTAAAACAAGAATAGTCTTTCACAAAACCTTTTTAACAGTCGTCTCTATCTATATTAAATGTTTGCACGTTAACATATTGTACGTGGACCATGTAAGATGTAGCCTAATAAATCTAAGCCGTTATAATAAACCGTGTTTTCAGAACATTTGTATCTCCTTTTATATGGGATGTTTTATGGTACACCAATGCAACATGTTCTGTCCAATCAACTCGATTATATGGTCTAGATCAAATATACCACCTCATAGTTTAACAGAGCTGTCTCTGTCTATATTAAATGTTTGTATGTTAACATATTGTACGTGCCTACTTAACATGTGTATCCTAATAAATCTCTGCCGTTATATTAACCGTGTTTCCGGAACATTTGTATCTCTTTTTGTATGAGACCTTTTACGGTACATCAATGCAACTTGTTCCTTCCAATCAACTCGAACATATGGTCCAGATCTAATACACCACCTCATAGTTTCGATAGCATGTTCTTCTCGAGGGGCGTTTTTGTATTACACTATTCAATTCACACATCTAGTCTTCGTGTCGAAGACTAAAGTCATATTTTCATTTTTCATTTGTAAGTAAAACTACCATTTTAGCGCTGGAAATTTTGACTGAAATTATCTGATTAACTAATGACCCAATACTGGCCCGATTAATTTGGACCGTGTACCACACATCTAAATGTGTAGTCCGGGTTCACCGTAAAATATTCCTTTTATATTTTGTACTTAAATTAGAAATTATGCTGCCGTGTGCTGTTTTTTATACTAAATCATGCACGTGTATAGAGTAGTATAGTCCCCAGTTTATATAGTACATCTATACACTAGAAGGATCACGATTCTAGCTACTCATTCATTTTTTTCGTATAAATCTTGAATGGGCCCAAATATTTGTCTCTTTTGTTGCGCCCAAATATAAGGTATTTTTTATTAAATTTTTGTAGACGTGTATTTTATACTGTTGGCTACACATAGATATTTTTTCTAAAATATTTGATGGATTTAAAAAAAAAATCAAAAACAGGCTCCAACCCATGCTCTAAAGCGATTTTCCGTGGAGTTGACCCTCTCTATTCGTCTTCCTCGAGAGCTCCGGGCTAGGGTTTTCGGCTGCCTCCTATGATTCTCCGACTGCTACCACACTAAGCCCGCTCAGCCGCAACTCCTTTAGGCTGCCTCCTCCGGCCTCAACTCGACCACTGCGCGGCCATGTGCAAGGAGGGGTGCATGGAATCGTTGCTCCAGGCGGAGGTGTCGCGCAGGAGGACGAACCGACAGTGATGAGGCGCTGCAAGAGGCACTGGCTAGACGGGGGGGGGGGGGGGGAGGGGGGAGGGTGGAGACGCATCTTGAGGCAGGGTCTTTGGCATGGAGTTGAACCTGCAGAGGAAGTGTAGAGACATCGACTCTAGGGCAGCACTGCGTGGGAGAGGGAGGCGCCTGAGCGGGTCACTCCGCCTAAACCTTCCCGCCCATCCTTGCCTAGAGACGAGGAAATGTGCTTCCTCTTTGGGCCGTCCACCCCTCTCATTTGCTCCTCTCCTCCACTCTCAGCTCTCTCTTATCCATCAACTTGTGAGCAACAAGCAGACGTCGTGAGTAGGTGTTGTTGCGAATATGGTGAGTGCAAAATACACCCTCGGGTTGAGCTGTCATTTCCTTCTCCCCAACTCTCTTTTTTCTTCTTTTTCTCAATTTGCAAAATTTAATACATATGGGCATAATTGTTTTTGAATTTTGTATCACCGATTCTTCATGTATTAATGTATTGGTTAAAGAAATCATGTGCTTAGAGAAAGGAAATAACAATTTATTTATTTTTAACCTAGAAATATCCATTTATATTCTAATAATAATATTAGGCCCAAATGCTAACAACTCTCCACCAATTAATCGTGCACGCATTGTTAGTATATTGAAAGAACTGAACATAAAAAAGAAATAATGGCGTGACCAAAAATTTGCGTGCTTGCTCGCAATATCTAACGCGATATAGGCGACGAGGCGAAGCTAGCGCGTCCACCTAGTTACACTTGACATTGGGTGTTCCGAGTGCCACACTTGACAACCTCTTGCTCGGCGTCTAGGCATTTGTTGAGTGTTCGCCACGTGGCACTTGGCAACAAGGTACATGGCGAACGTTTAATTGTGCTACCCTGTTTAATTTTGGTAACTGTTTTACCACGACACTCAGGCAACATCACATGTTTATCCAGTGCCGGATAAAATGCACTCAGACAAATAGGGTGGCACTAAACATAGTAGCTGTTTTCGGTATTGAATAAACCATCAATTTGGAAAAAAGCATGATTGTTTCAAAATAACAGTTACAAAAATTATATGTCCATAAAATACAAATCCCAAGAAAAACCAATATACTCCTGCTGTGTCGAAATAGATGTCTTAAATTTGTTTAAATTTTGATGTATCTAGATACTATTTAGACACGGGATACATCCAAATTTAAATAAACTTAAGACATCTATTTCGAGACGGAGGAAGTACTATGGATGTACTTTCAAGAGGTTAATTTGACGTTGCTAAAAAAGAGAGGTTAATTTGACATATAACTTTGAAGTTGCTAATTGGTCTTGATCTATGTCCAAAAGGATTAGAGACTTGAACGCAGTTTTTATATGTAGCTCTTGATCACAGTTTTACTTTTTAACCAACAGACAGAGTTCCATGGGTAGCAACGAAACTACAGAGCCAATAAGTCTTACGATCGGGTTATTACAGAAAATCACAGATAATTTCTCCGAGGAACTAGCACTTGGTCAAGGCGCATACGGAAAGGTTTTCAAGGTATAATTTTTGTCATACTTCATGTCATTCATTGTAGAGAATATGCGAGTCCCGCCACATGAATACTTGGCACACACAGCTTTCCCGTCAAATGATATCGGTTAAGTGCTGATATAATCGATTTTGAGTAGGGTGTCCATGACAACGGAGAAGAAATTGCTGTGAAGCTGCTTCACAATAACATGCAAGCAATTGATGATGGGCTATTCCAGCAAGAGTTTGATAACCTTATGATGCTTAACCATCCGAACATTGTACGGTTAGTCGGATACTGCTACGAAACACAACGCCAACATATGGAATTCCAAGGAAAAATCATTTTTGGTGAAAGAACATATAAAGCCCTTTGCTTCGAGTACATGCACAAGGGAAGCCTTCAAAAGCACATTCATGGTATGAGGTCCTCCAGTTATATTATGTTATGGGTTTTATTAGTATATATACAAACTGTTCTTTAATGTTTGCATTACATACAATCTCTTACTTTTTCAAATTGTGTAGACGAATCACATGGACTTGATTGGGAAAAACGTTACAAAATTATAAAAGGGATATGCGAAGGTTTAAACTACCTTCACGAAGGATGCAAAGAGCCAATTTATCATCTAGACCTAAAACCAGACAACATACTACTAGATGAGTACATGGTGCCGAAACTTGCAGACTTCGGTTTGTCCAAGCTTTTTGGTGAAGAACAAACTAGGGTCGTCACACACTGTCCACTAGGAACAATGTAAGCGAATGCATTTTCCTATGATTGTGTTCCTTTCTCTTTGTTTTTTTTCTGTTTGCAATGGATGAATGAATCCCTTCTCTAGATTTGTATCGTTAACCGTGTTTATTATATTGTGTTGGCATGAACAGTGGATACATTGCCCCCAGAATACTTATTTCGAAACATAGTCTCGAAGAAGGTAGACATATTCAGCTTGGGGGTTGTAATGATAAAGATAATAGCAGGGCCTATAGGCCACTCCAGAAGTGATGAAATGCCTTACCAAGAGTTTCTTGATCTAGTAAGAAACCATACTATCTCTTCACTCCAGAAACGACATCAACATGGCTTGTTTTTACAATTGAAGCTTATGCCATGTTTGGCACATGCACAATTCCATTTTCTCTTTACATGTTGATTCCGCAGGTACAGGAAAACTGGAGGAACAGGATGGAGATGACGCCTAGTCATTCCCGACCACTAGAAGGATATTGTCAGCAAGTGAACATATGCACCAAAATAGCACTAAGCTGCATGGAGACTGATAGACACAAAAGACCCAGTATAGTGCATATCATAGACAAACTGAATGATACGGAAACTGTGATTGACGAGGTAACCTTCTATATTATTATTGTACATGATAGAATTTGTCACACTTAAGAACAACTATTCATATTCTCAGTGAATACATCAACTAATTAGCTACCCATCGGTTTTAATATGACTATCCTCACACTTGGGATCGGCGAGCATCTGAAACGACTATTTATTGGAGAAATCAAGATGGTGAGCTTAGTAGAAATTAGTGGGAAATATTTCTCATCATGTCGTATTCCTTTGGGTTTAGTGCTCTTTAATTGGTACCCACAGTCCAGGAAAAATAATAACGTAGTAAATAGATGGTATCTGAGTAATATTTCATAATATATACCAATATGAAATATATCGTCGGTGTAACGAAATATGAATCATATATATGTATCAGAAATATATATGTTGTTTACAAATGGAAGTCTCCTTGCTTGCTTCCCGAAAGCAGTGGATAATCAAGCAACGGTTGGCGAGAGAGAAGTAAAGATGAAATTAACTCCGCCGTGCTAAAAGAAAGTACTCGATCCTGAGAGCTAGCTAGCTAGCTAGAACTCATGCACGCGCATCCATCCCTTGCCATCTTATTTGATATGAATGTTTCAGGCGGTTTCATGGTCGGAGAGTATGCGTTCATGGATGCACGGAGACTTGGTAAGTTTTACTAGTAAGCGGCCTAGCTATGATATGAACTCCGCACACTTGGCTTGGTATATATGTGCTGTCACGGCCGCCGGCCTAGCGTATCAATGATGGATGGGTTATTTCAGGTGAATGTACAAGCGTTCCCAAGAAGCGAAGCGATTCCGTGTGCCCAGAGGTGCAAGGGGTTCCCAGTTCTGGTGCAGGTCACGGGGGCGCAATGGCATGGGGTGGAAGAGATGCCGCGCCCTGGCGTGGATCTTGTTGTTCTAGTCGACCTCGACATGACCATGGCACTTCAACGGGGACTGAGTATCGTGAAGCAGGCCCTGATGGTCGTCATCGACAAGCTCGGGACCAAGGATCGGCTGTCAATCGTATCGTACGAGGAGAATGCGCCCCACAGTATGGAGCTCACGTACATGTCTGAACAAGGCCGGAATGCTGCCAGGCTCATGGTGGCTGGGAACCACGGCAACGATATCATCGTCGGTCTGCGAGAGGGAGCCAAGGTATATATGTATATCAGGCCGTTCGTACTGCACTACGTACCTTGGTTTTTCTTTTTAGACGATCCCCGTCATGTATTTTGATTTCAATATTAATGTGTTTGTGTGTGGCGTCGTTATATATTTCAGATTTTGAGGGGACGTGAAGATGAGGAGGGAGACAGCCGTGTAGGCTGCATCATTTTCCTCTTGGACAGCAGTGACATGTCTGTCTATGACAACTACCACGAGGAATTCAGCTCGGAGTTCGCGACCTACACATTTGGTCTCGGCGACAAACACAGCCCGTCTCTGTTGAAGTTTGTAGCTGACATGACCGGCGGCACCTACTCTATCGTCCACTACCACATCAACGAGATGAAGAACGCCTTTGAGCTATTGCTCAGTGGCCTCACAAAGATCGCCGCGACGTCCGTCAAGATTAAACTTAGGGCTCACGAACGTGTTGCCATATCATCCATCTATTCCGGCGGCCACGACAGTCGCGTGAGCCCCGACAAAGTTTCCGGCGAGATAAACATAAGAGACATCTACACCAGGGAGAGGAAGAACTTCATCGTCTATCTGACAGTCCCGAATGGCAACAACAACATGAAGCTTCTGACCGTCAGCGGCCAGTACAAGAGCTTCATTGCTGGCAGGAGGCTTCCTCACATGGATGTGTTTGTGTTGCGACCAGGTTCAACCTGTTTGCCGGAACAGCTGGCTATCCACCGTGAGGTGGCTGCGGAGCTCGTGCGGATGCAGCTTCGGAACGACGTGCTCTACGTGAATACTAACCAACCTTACCAAGTGAACCTGATATGGAACAGGATCAAGAGCTCCGAGGAGGGTCGTGGTGCACCCGAGGAAACCTTGTTGGAGCTTGGCAACCAAGTGGACGAGATAGGTAGAAGCCTCATGTACTGCTCCGCTTATCGCCTTTCATGGCTTACTTGCCATAAGTGGCAACGCGGAACCACCATATGAGCATCTCCGGTACCCACTTTCACCACTCCACAACAGCATGAAGATGGGAAGGAGGAGCAAGACAACCCGACAGATCGATTACTAGTGAATGCTTAACTATTCTACCGGAACTATCAAGCTAGCCCTTCTACTTGTGTTTTAATCTCTACCGGGAATGTTCACTCTGATGTTAATTTAGCTAGCAAATGCGAGGGCATTTTATTTAGTGTATTGATCGTCTGAAACATTACGTCAACATTTTTATGTGTTTCTAGATCATGATGTGAGTTTAAATTACTTCAAAGTATACACCAAAGCACAATGTGAAGAACGTAAATAAAGACACCACGTCAATCCACGGTCATCTGAATTATCTTCATATATTTGCGGACTTACTGATAGGATCCATGTGGCTTGTCGCGGTGACCCAGCATACTACTACATATTGTTGTACGCAAGTCATTGACATAATATCTCCGAAAACCCCGCTCAACAAATATTACATCCCTCAGAGTGTTACAACAAAAACATTGTGGGCCTACAATATATACAAACTTATTATTACAATAAAAAAAGATGATACCATAAGTGCTTCTGACTTACAACTAGCCAAACACCTTACTTAAAGTTGTTACATCTTAAGAACGAAAAGAATCAAACTAATTAACAAGTTGAGAGCTCTTCTTCTCGAAACAGGCTTTCGCCCCGCTTTATAAATAAAACAACAACATCCAAGTACAGGGTCTGACACATAGCCACCACGGCCGAAGCCAAAGCGAAAGAGAAAAGAGTCAATCAACAGGTGGGGCCACAGCACAACACAGCCCAAGAGGGAAACAAAAAAGGTGACTCGAAAGAGACGCCGGGCCCCTTAAGGACGCGCAGGGGTTGAAGGCGCAGGAACCGAAAAGGGGATCACAACCGTCCTTAGGGCCCGAAGGTAGTCGTCGAAGGAAGACCGGTCACGCTGACGTACCAAGGGGGACCACTGCTGCAGGAAGGCAAGCATAGCAAAAATAGAGTCAGACGCCCGGGCAGGGAAAATCCTCTCGATCATCATTTTGTTGCGCACATTCCACAAAGTCCATGATATGGCCACAAAAAAGAGCCAGAAGAGTCGGCACCCTCCTCCGGCCCTGTTTGCCTAGGCCTCCAAGAACTCCTCAAGTTCCTGCACCTGCCACGCAGGTCCCAACGCCTCCCGAACAAAACTCCATAAAAACCGCGCCGCCGTGTAGGAGAACATAATATGGCCACAGGTCTCCGGTGTCCCTGATCGCGCCTTGTTGACGTGGGATGCTTTGTTGGAAAACCCCAAGAGCAAGGTATGATGCAACACAACAGCAAGTTTTCCCTCAGTAAGATGATGTTATCGAACCAGTAGGAGGAAGGAAACGTCACAAAGGTGTTACAAGCAACGTGGAAACATGCACAACACAAACTCAAGACTTTTCCCCAACTAACAATGAGGTTGTCAATCTCACCGGTTGCTATAACAAAGGATTAACTGTATGGTGTGGAAGGTGAAAGTGGTTTGTAGCAAGTAAACAGTAACAGTGGAAGATGTATCAATGGTAAAGATTGGACCGGGGCCCATAGTTCACTAGAGATGTTCTCCTTAGATAAACAAACATGGCATGATGGGTAAACAAATTACAGCAGGGCAATTGACAGGATTGAGCAAGGCATAACAATGCAATACTAGACATAAAGATCCTATGAGATTCGATTGGGCAATACAACAATATACATAGACCGTCATCCAACTAAATCTATGACTAGAAGCCCACCTTCGGGTTATCATCCGAACCCCCTCCAGTATTAAGTTGCAAGCATCAGAAACATACTTTAAGAAAAGTGTTTAAGGTAAACAATCCACTTGTTCCATGAACAAGAGACCGTTGTTTTCTCCCTAGTGGCAACAACACATCTACAACCATAGAGATTTTTGTCACTTCCCTTGATTAAGTAGAGGCATGAACCCACTATCGAGCATAAATACCCCCTCTTGGAGTCACTAGTAACTACTCGGCCAAGATAGCTACTAACAACGGAGAGCATGCAAGATCACAAACAACACAGACATGATAGAATCAATAAGACAAAACCATTAATCAATATTACATAGTAATCGCAATATCCATCGGATCCCCATAAAAACAACATGCATAATTACAAATAGATGAGATCTTGATCATAAACAGAGCTCACAAGATCTAGACATGAAAGCATAAGGAGGAGATACAACCATCTTGTTGGAGATATGCCCAAGAGGCAATAATAAAGTGGTTATTATCATATCTTCATGCTTATGATAAATGTTTACATACCATGCTATAATTGTATTAACCGGAAACATTAATACTTGTGTGATTTGTAAACATAAAAGAGTCCCTAGTAAAGCCTCTTGTTAAACTAGCTTGTTGGTTAATATATGATCATTGTTTCCTGATCATGAACATAGAGATGTTATTAACAACAGGGTCATATCAATAGATGAATGATATGATGGACATACTCCTATAGTTAAGCATAGCATAAAGATCAAGTCATTTAATATAGTTCATTTGCTATAAGCTTTCTGATACATTTTTTTTGGAAAAGAGCATATATTAATATCACAGGATACCAATTACACCCGGCCTATGCAACAACGCATGCCCTAGCGGCTCTACAGATGCACACAACCCAAAAAAAAATAAAGAAGAATTACAAAAAAAAGTCCCTCTACAGAGAACTAATCCTCAAAGCAACAACAGTGACACCATCAGAACAACACCAGTAGTCCCCACTCCAATAACAACGCCTTCAAGAAGGAAACAGTGCCCAAGCACCGTCGTTGCCCGATCAAAGATTATAGGTTTTCACCCTGGAGAAAGTCCTTGCTCACAAAACAATGTCTTCAACAAGGTCATTGCCAGGCACAACCAGTTAAGGCCAGACCTTGGATTTTCACCCTGCAAGATAAGACTGGGAACTCCCCCTGTGTTGTCTTCCCGCACCAACAGTCACTGCAACGAGTCCCAGATCACGCAGCCAGATCGCCGTCGCCACAATAACAAAAATCACCATTGCTACCCTCATATTCCGCTTTACTGACATTCTCCGCATCTGACTTCACCATGGCACTAAGAATGGCACTTGGTGGGAACAAACAACAGAGCTTCGCAACGCTCCCGCTGAAACCAAACGGCCAGAAAAACAAGGTGCGCACGACCGAATACCTTCCGATCCAGCAATCTCCAGGCATGATACGCCCATGGGAGTTCGCCGGCGGAGCCTTCCGGAACCCGCCTCTCCAGACCAGATCAACGAGGGCAGACATCAAGCAGATCTTCGTCATCGTGTGAAGGAAACCAAAGGACCACCACCATTATTAGATCTGACACAGTGATCCCCACACCGTCGGCTGGTTCCAGGAGAACGGATCGAGGAGGCAACTAGGGTTGGATAGCCGATCTAGGTATTCCAACGGAATTCCATCGCCGGCACCTCTACCACCCGATCGCCCCACTCCGCTGCCATGGAAGAACGGACAAGCCGCCAGCACGGGGGACGAGCGGCCGTTGCGCGCCAGCACTCCGGACGGGCCTGCCGCCCTCCATGCTGCCTCGCGCCGCCGAGCCACCTTCCCCGCGCTGCCGCTGCCTTCCCGCCAAGGTTCGCCGCCTCCCACACACCACCCTCACCACCCCAGCGACGATCCGCCTCCGCGCGAAGGGGATCTGTCGGGGGAGCGCCTCCCTCGCCCACCGCCTTCGACGGCCAGGCGCGGCCGCCACCACCGGCGGCGGCGGCGGCAGCGGCCGAGGGAGAGGAGATCGGGACGGGGCTTTTCTAGGGTTTGTCGCCTCCGGAGCCGCCCCGCGCGAGGCGACCCGGGAGTCTCTAAGTTGAGTTGCTATCTTTACAATTGACCTAATTCCTTCGACCATGAGATCATGCTAATCACCATCACTGGAAGGATGCTTTGATGACATCAAACACCACACCGTAACTGGGTGGCTATAAAGGTGGCATTGAGTGTTCGGAAAGTATGTGTTGAGGCACATGGATCAAGAGTGGGATTTGTCCATCCATATGACGGATAGATATACTCTGGGCCCTCTCGGTGGAATGTCATCCAATTAGCTTGCAAGCATGTGACTGGCTCACAAGGGATCACATACCACGGGAACGAGAAAAGAGTACTTATCAGTAACGAGGTTGAACTAGGTATGCAGAGATACCGACGATCAAAACCTCGGATAAGTAAACTATCGTGAGACAAAGGGAAATTGGTATCGTATGTAAGTGGTTCATTCGATCGCAAAGTAATCGTAGAAATATGTGGGAGCCATATGAATTTCCAGATTCCTCTATTGGTTATTGATCGGAGAAGTGTCTCGATCATGTCCGCATAATTCACGAACCGTAGGGAGACACACTTAAGGATTCGATGTTGTTGAGTAGTTATGGAATGATGAGTAAGAGACCGAATGTTGTTCGGAGTCTCGGATGGGATCCGGGATATCACGAGGAGATCCGGAATGGTTCGGAGAATAAGATTCATATAAGGAAAGTCATGTTTCGGAGTTGGGGAATGATTCCGGTGTTTTCATCGGGAATGTTCTAGAAGGGTCCGGAAGGTCCGGCACTCCGGAGGGGAAGGGTACATGAATGTGTCATGACAATGTGGAATGGTTGCATCATGTACTAGGTCACTTGGCTGGGAAAAATAAAGGGAGAAATCAAATCCTAGTTTGAAAGTCAAACGCCAATTTGAAAAAGTCAAACGGCAAGTTTGCTTGGTGGAGGGAGAGTAGGAAACCTACTTGGGGAGGAAGTCCCACTCCCTCCACCCGCCGGCCAAGGAGGAGGAATTGGAGGACTCCCTCCTCCTAGACGCCTCCCTCCCACCTATAAAAGAAGGGGTAGGGCGCCCCCTCTCCCTACACCCAAAACCCTAGCTCCTGGCGCCTCCACCCAAGTGCAGCCGCCGCCTAGGGCTCCTCCAAGTCGCCGAGTTAGGGCTTCCTCAAGCCCTAGCCGCTGGCTACACCACCCCTTGGTGCCCTCTATTCCGTAGATCGCCAAGGCCCTCTCTTACTCCACCATACTCGCTCTGGCTTAAGGCGAAGCCCTGCGATATCTCCCCTCTACTTCCGACACCACGCTGTCGTGCTGCCGGAATCACGAGGAGAGTGCTACAACCTCCGCTGTTGCTGGAACAAGGGAGAGGAAGGTCTTCATCGAGTACCGAACGTGTGACTGACTGCAGAAGAGCTGCCGGAACACAGCGCCGGAAGGATCGTCCACGCGATCTTGAGATCGGAAGTGTACGACTACATCACCCACGAGAATCTGCTCTCGTTAACCGCTTTGGATCTTCGAGGGTTAGTATTCTATTGACTCGTTGCTACAATCTAGTAGATAGATCTTGGCTTGATCATAGATTAGATCTTGATTGTGTGTTCATGCGGTAGAAATTTTTTGTTTTCCATGCTACGAACCCCTACAGTGGTATCAGAGCCGTGTTTATATGTAGATCTGTTGCGCGAGTAGAACACAATGGTCATTGTGGGCGTTGATGCTTTTGTTGTCGATTGCTTCTTGTGTACTTTGCATCTTGCGGGATGGTGGGATGAAGTGGCCCGGGCTAACCTTACATGACATCGTTCATGAGACTTGCTCCACGCTTGACATGCAACTTGTATTGCATAAGTGGCTTTGCGGGTGCCTGTTTCTCCCAACATAGTTAAGATTCAATTTACAACGGGTGATTGACAATACTAGTATCAATGTTGTGGTTCTTGTTCGTAAGTTAGAACGACACTTATAGAAATCCCCAAACCACGTAAAACATGCAAAGAAAATTAGAGGCGTCTAACTTTGTTTTGTAGGGGTGTGCTGTGATGTGATATGGCCATGATTGTGATTATATATGATGTATGCAATGTTCCTTATTGTAAGTCGGCAACCGGCAGGAGCCATATAGTTGTCTTTTTAAATCCGTTAAGTCCCGCGTGACTATTATTCAAGATAGCTGTAATAGTTGATGTTGGTGGAAGACAACCATGAAGCGGCGCCATTGACCTTGACGCCACACCGATGATGATGGAGATCATGTTCGTGCTTGAAGATGGAGATCGGAAGCACAAGACGAAAGGCCATATCATATCACATATTATGAATTGCATGTGATGTTAATCCTTTTATGCATCTTGTATTGCTTAGTTCACGACGGTAGACTTATAAGATGATCCCTCAAGCACACAATTTCAAGTTTTAAAGTGTTCATCCTTAGTAAGCACTGTTGCTAAAGCTCGTTGTTTCGAAGCACCACGTGATGATCGGGTGTGTCAGATTCTGCGAGTGTATACAACGTGAGCAAGCCAGATTTGCTCATGCGGAAGCTAAGGTTGATCTTGACGAGCCTAGCATATACAGACATGGTCTCGGAACACGGATCACCGAAAGGTAAAGCATGAGTCATATAGTAGATATGATGAACATGTTGATTGTTCGCCATTGAAGCTACATCAACTCTCGTGATGATCGGTTTTGATGTGGTGGATTTGGTTCGTGTGATCACTAAAACAATGTGAGGGATATTGTTTTTGAGTGGGAGTTCAATGGCAATATGATTAAAAGTTGAACATTATTTATCATAAATTAAATCAAAGAGAATTTGCATAATTGTTGTAGTCATTGGCATCCGTTTACCACCCTACGCTTAGTTATAATTGAGATGATAGAACTATAGAATTCTGGTTAGTTACTTTACGAACTGGTATCGTATTGTTTTGAAGTGTTAATCTAAAGTTTAAAAATCCTATTGCAAACTTTCAATAAGTTCTGGTTACTCCATGAAGTTTAATAATTGGTATTAAATCAAGAGTGACAATTCCAAGTGTTAGTGTCTGAGTATCATGTTTGTCTCCATGATTCTTGATATTCAAAGGATTGTCATCTAGGATCTGAAAGAGTTGTTTCAGAAACCATGGTGCGTGGAAGATATTGTGATATCTGAAACGAAGTTTTGGTTGCAACATGATAGAGTATAATATGGCAAAGGTCATGTTCTCATATTTGATGAGAATTTGCAAAAGGTTGGAGACACTAGTTGTCCTAATCCACCAAAAGGTTTTGGAGAGCAACATTATACTCGGATTCACCGTTATAAGCTAAAAGTAGCTTGATCATGGATAATTCCATGATAAGGGTGAATATTTGATGTAGGTAAAATATTTACTACACTAAGAGATTACCAAAGAAAGGAATTTGAAAGAACACCAAGCATTTGATGATGGTGATCTACTTCAAAGTGCAAGTCCAAAGACATTGGTATTTAACTATACATGCTTTGGACTATGTGTCATGTCTATGGCTCCACTATTGATGTTGATAGATTCTTTCAAACAGAAAAAGAAATACTGAAAGAGAATCTCATAAATATATGGCAAAAAAGAAAAGACTAGAATTGTTCAGCTTAGGTATATAGAGGATATACATGTTATGTGTATTCTTTGCTTGTTCAACAATGTAGTTCTTAAGTATTTGATACTGAATTTGTTGGTGTGAATCGTCATACGAAACAACACAATTCATGAACTACAATGTCCTAAGTAACTAGCAAAAGAATATGTGATGATGTTCATCGAGAACAAATAAAGGGTTATTGTGCTGCTTGTTGAACATCAAAGCTTGCCTTCAAGATTTGTTTTATCAGGTATTATGAGAACAAAAGGGTTGTTCAAATAATTTCCGTAATCCATAAAAGATGGATGATTCACAAATCTCGTTGGAGAAATCACATCCATAAAACTAGTGCTAAAAATGTCAAAAGACAAATTGATTGAAAAATCACTTAGGAAGTGACATCGCTGTTTAAATTATATTGGAAAGAAAACATGAAGAAACTCCATGTGGATGGAATTTTGGAGTCTTTTGATTTTTGATCAAATGACGCTTGTGAAACTTTTCTAGAGATAATTAAAACTTCATTCATAGGCCAAAATGGAACGAATGACTAGCTTATTGGAACTTGTACATATTATTGTATGAAGTCCATTATGTGTAGTCAAGAGCGATGGATTTCAACTTCATATGCTTTCTCCGAAAATTTGAGTGAATATATGAATATTTACTTAATAAGGATGAAGTATGAAACATTTGAAAAGTTCAAAGACTTTCAAGATGAAGTGAAAAATCATTATAACAAGAATATAAATAGTTTATGCTAAGATCATAAAGGAAGATATTTGAGTTACAAGTTTAGCATAGTACCTAAGATTTAAGGAATCGTTCCGCGGATTTGCATTTCCCGAAACACCATAAGAGTATGGAGCGTTCGAGATATGTAATTAAACCTTGTTTAACATGGTAAGATCGAAGGTGTAATTCAAAAAAAAAACTGCCATTATATTTTAAAGATTAAAAGCTTTAGAGACTACCGTTTTTCCACTGAAAAGAGCTTCATCATAATCCGTTGAAATGACACCATATAAAGTTATGGTTTGGGATAAAACCCAAGTTGTCCTTTCTTAAACATTGGTATGCTATGCATAAGAAAGATGTTTGCACCCAAAGTCGGATGAACCTGTCTTTGTATGTTATTTCGAATAACTGTTAAGTATTCCTCCATAACATCGGAGTAAGTGTTTGTCACTTAGAACGTCAAGTTTCTTTGAGAAGGAATTTTTCGTGAAAAGATAAGTGGGAGGACAATATAACTTTGATAAGGTTAAAAGAACCTTAGCTATATGTGCAAAGTTGCGTAGCGCCGAAAAGTGTTCCGGAGGCAGCAACAATGCTCATGGCTCACGTACCTCAAAGGTTGTGGTTACGGAGGTCAAAGTTTCTATTGAACCAAGTAGGTCGAGTAAACAATCAAATACCAAGATTTGAGGGTTGAATCATTATTTGAGAATAATAAACGGACTACATGCAAAGAAGCAATGATGGGCCCTGACTCTGTAAAATGGCTTGAAGCCATAAAATCCGTGATAGTTCCATACACGAGAAATCAAGTTTTGAACTTGAAGGACCCTCGAGAAAGGTGTAAGACCTTACAGTTGTGTTTGGATCTATAAAGAAATAGACATGGATGTTGCACATCTATGAAATAGTCGACATGTTGGGAAAGAGTTCACAACAATGTTCAAAGGTTGACTATGACAAGATTTGATCTTTCATAGCGATATTTAGTCTAGACGGATTAATGTAGCAACCACTACATATAATTTTGTTATGTGGTAGTTGAATAAGCAAAACAAGTTCTTCTAATAGAATTGTTACCTAGGACATGTGCATAACACGGTCCATAGGGTTTGTTAATTCAAAGGATGCTAAAAGCATATGCAAACTTCAATTGTTGAAGTAAGCATTGCGGAGTTGGAATCTTCACTATGATGAAACTGTTAAAGGAGTTTAAATTCGTCGGAGACGATGAAGATGCTTGCATTTGCAAGAAATTAAGTGGGAGCGCTAAGACATGTTTCTAATACATTATGTGGAAGACATATTGTTGATTGGAAATGATGTATCTTTTATTAACACATGTTAAGAATTTCATCCTGATGAAAGACTTAGGCAAAACCCAAATATTTGGCATCAATAGACGCTAATATGGTTATGCCGAAAGTACATAGATGATGTATTGAATAAGTTCAATATAGAAACTACAAGAAAGGTTCTTGTTGCACAGAAAGGATTGAATGAGTTCAATATTGATGATATATTCAAGTGTATTGACACTTGGTAAGTGAAACAAAGATTCAAGTATAGATTGATACTTGATGTATGAAATCACAAAGAGTATTTATATCAATCATACTGTGATATGTCAAATCCAGATATGTCCTATGCTAGAATGATTCATAAGATGATCATTGGACGATATTAAGGATATTCTTATGATCTTTTGGAAGAACTAAGAGTATATTATTTTGTAGAAATGACAAATAGATGGTTAGTTCATTGTAAAAGTGCTACATTGATACTAGTTTTTTCACAAAGTACAAATTAAGTTTATCTCAATCTAAACTAAGGGTGGCACAATATGATGGAAAGTGAGTTCCATAATGAATTTGGATGAGTTCCAAAGTTAAGACATTGTGACAGATACTACAACAAAAGGCTAACTATATGACTGCTGTTAAAGCAGCAAAAGAGGGCATTTGTGTCAAGTAGTTTGTTATCAAACTAGGTGTGGTTCACAACGGGATAGTACTATGAAGATATATTGTACGACAATATTATAAACATGTTTTAACCCCAAAGAACCAAAGGTCTCACCAAAGGACCAAATTTATACAAAGCCATCTCATTAGGGAATGAGTGATGTGTAGAGACGCAAAGACATGCAATTACACACGGACCTGGAAGTGTCAGATCCGGAGATCAGTTGACCACTAGCAATCGTGTACATACGACACCAGAAAGCCATAGGTTTTGAATACACAAAGGTTTGAAACTAGATTATTGACTCTAGGCAAGTGGGAGACTGTTGGAGATATGCCCAAGATGCAATAATAAAGTGGTTATTATCATATCTTCATGCTTATGATAAATGTTTACATACCATGCTATAATTGTATTAACCGGAAACATTAATACTTGTGTGATTTGTAAACATAAAAGAGTCCCTAGTAAAGCCTCTTGTTAAACTAGCTTGTTGGTTAATATATGATCATTGTTTCCTGATCATGAACATAGAGATGTTATTAACAACAGGGTCATATCAATAGATGAATGATATGATGGACATACTCCTATAGTTAAGCATAGCATAAAGATCAAGTCATTTAATATAGTTCATTTGCTATAAGCTTTCTGATACATAGTAACCTAATTCCTTCGACCATGAGATCATGCTAATCACCATCACCGGAAGGATGCTTTGATGACATCAAACACCACACCGTAACTGGGTGGATATAAAGGTGGCATTGAGTGTTCGGAAAGTATGTGTTGAGGCACATGGATCAAGAGTGGGATTTGTCCATCCATATGACGGATAGATATACTCTGGGCCCTCTCGGTGGAATGTCATCCAATTAGCTTGCAAGCATGTGACTGGCTCACAAGGGATCACATACCACGGGAACGAGAAAAGAGTACTTATCAGTAACGAGGTTGAACTAGGTATGCAGAGATACCGACGATCAAAACCTCGGATAAGTAAACTATCGTGAGACAAAGGGAAATTGGTATCGTATGTAAGTGGTTCATTCGATCACAAAGTAATCGTAGAAATATGTGGGAGCCATATGAATTTCCAGATTCCTCTATTGGTTATTGATCGGAGAAGTGTCTCGATCATGTCCGCATAATTCACGAACCGTAGGGAGACACACTTAAGGATTCGATGTTGTTGAGTAGTTATGGAATGATGAGTAAGAGACCGAAGTTGTTCGGAGTCTCGGATGGGATCCGGGATATCACGAGGAGATCCGAAATGGTCCGGAGAATAAGATTCATATAAGGAAAGTCCTGTTTTGGAGTTGGGGAATGATTCCGGTGTTTTCATCGGGAATGTTCTAGAAGGGTCCGGAAGGTCCAGCACTCCGGAGGGGAAGGGTACATGAATGTATCATGACAATGTGGAATGGTTGCATCATGTACTAGGTCACTTGGCTGGGAAAAATAAAGGGAGAAATCAAATCCTAGTTTGAAAGTCAAACGCCAATTTGAAAAAGTCAAACGGCAAGTTTGCTTGGTGGAGGGAGAGTAGGAAACCTACTTGGGGAGGAAGTCCCACTCCCTCCAACCACCGGCCAAGGAGGAGGAGTTGGAGGAGGACTCCCTCCTCTTAGCCGCCTCCCTCCCACCTATAAAAGAAGGGGTAGGGCGCCCCCTCTCCCTACACCCAAAACCCTAGCTCCTGGCGCCTCCACCCAAGTGCAGCCGCCGCCTAGGGCTCCTCCAAGTCGCCGAGTTAGGGCTTCCTCAAGCCCTAGCCACCGGCTACACCACCCCTTAGTGCCCTCTATTCCGTAGATCGCCAAGGCCCTCTCTTACTCCACCATACTCGCTCCGGCTTAAGGCGAAGCCCTGCGATATCTCCCCTCTACTTCCGACACCACGCCGTCGTGCTGCCGGAATCACGAGGAGAGTGCTACAACCTCCGCTGCCTGCTGGAACAAGGGATAGGAAGGTCTTCATCGAGTACCGATCGTGTGACCGACTGCGGAAGCGCTGCCGGAACGCAACGCTGGATGGATCATCCACGCGATCTTGATATCTGAAGTGTACGACTACATCACCCATGATAATCTGCTCTCGTTAACCGCTTTGGATCTTCGCGGGTTAGTATTCTATTGACTCGTTGCTACAATCTAGTAGATAGATCTTGGCTTGATCATAGATTAGATCTTGATTGTGTGTTCATGCGGTAGAAATTTTTTGTTTTCCATGCTACGAACCCCTACACATCTAGCTACTACATGGACCCATAGTCCAAGGTGGAACTACTCACGCTTCATACCGGAGGCTGGCATGATGAAGAAGAAGGCCTTCGGGATGATCTCCCCTCCTGCAGGGTGCCGGGAAGAGCTTTAGATCCCCCTATCTAGGGACAATGGTGGCGGCGGCTACAGACGGTTGTGTGGAATATTGATCGGGTGCTTAGAGTTTAGGCATCAGGGGCTTCTTATAGGCAAAGAGGCGAGGCTGGAGGGCAGCCAGGGGGGCCACACCCTGCCCAGGCGCGGGCCCACCCTAGGCCACACATGGGGGGGTGTAGCCGCCCTGTGGCGCCCCTCCGTCTCTCCTCTGGACTCCGTGTTCTCCTCGGTGAAATATTGACTTTGGCTTTTGTCCCGTCCAATTCCGAGAATATTCCCTTACTAGCTTTTCTGGAACCAAAAACAACAGAAAACAGGCAACTGGCACTGTGGCAACTTGTTAATAGGTTAGTACCATAAAATATATGAAAAGAACATCAAAGTGTGGACAAAGCAAAGCAAAGTAGATACTAAACAAGCATGGAACATCAAAAAATTATAGATACGTTTTCAACGTATCAGTCCCACATAGGGGGCATCGGCCATTGCCAGGGCCATTGCGCTTGGCCACCTCAACTCCTACGATAAGCGGTCACGGAGCAGCTGCCAAACGAAGATGCGAATACTGAGGGGGATGGGGCTTTCCAAAGGGCCGACGTCCACGGCAACTTAGGCCCTTGAAATAGGGCCCGAAATGCCGAGCTCACCGAGAACTCCCCTGATGGAAGCAGCTGCCAAGAGGTCGAGTCCGGCTCCTCTGAAAGCGAGGCAGGAAGGACTTCCAACAGGTGATGGAACTCTTCTGTTTCCACCGCATTAAAGGTTCGGCAGAATAGGAGGTTGCAACGGTCCTCCAGGAAGTTCTCGGCAATGAAGGAGGACGGGGAGGTCAAGATGGCGAGAAGAGCGGGGAACCGAACCCCCAATGGAACAGGAAGACGCCAAGGATCCAGCCAGAATCTTACCCCCTGGCCGTTCCCAGCGACAAAAGAGATGCCCAGCCCAATGTAGTGCTTAATGTACTGGATGGATCTCCAGAATTGAGAGCCCTCCCGATGATCGCAAGCTAGAAGGGGACGGCCCCGGAGGTATTTGGCCTTGATAAGCTGAAGCCAGAGTCCCCCGTCATCCCTCAGGACGCGTCAAACCTATTTCAGCATCAAGGCCACATTAAAGCGATGCGAGTCAAGAATTCCTATGCCCCCAAGGCACTTGGGGGCGCAAACGTCCGCCCACTTGACCATATGGTACCTCTGATGACCATCCCTAGACGCCTAAAAAAACCTAGACAACTCCTTAGCAAAGTCAGCATGTGTCCCTTCAGGAAGCAGGTACAACCCCATTTGGTACATAGGCAAGCTCGAGAGGCAGGAGTTGATCAGGACCGTCTTGCTCCCATTAGTCGTGAGTCATGCTCTCCAGGGTTCAGCCTTTGAGTGCACTCTCGTGACCAGGGGTGCAAGGTCCTTGATCAGGACCCTAGTCTCCTGAATGGGCATCCCCAGGTAGGTAATGGGGAACTCGGCTAGCTTGCAGTTGAGGTTGTCAGCAATCCTCTGACTCTCCTCGTTAGCAAACCCGAGAACCATGACCTCGCTCTTGTCGAAGTTGATCTTGAGCCCTCATGGATTCGAAGCAGAGCAGCAGAAATTTCAAATTAATGATTTCGCGCTCCAAGCCCTGCACCATGATCATGGTATCATCCGCATATTGGAGATGCGAAACACCCCCGCCCAGAATAGGATGCCCTACAACACCCGTGATGTGGCCAGCAAGTTTGGCTCTATCCAAAATCTCAGCCAGGGCGTCCACCGCAGAGTTAAATAGGAGGGGGGAGATCGGATCCCCTTGCCTAACCCCGCAGGAAGGCCTAAAGTAGGGGCCAATCTCACCATTGATATTGATCGCCGTCCTACCACTCATCACAAACTACATGATCCAGCAGATCATGCGACCATCAAACCCCCTTCTTTCCAAAACTAGTCTCAAGAAATCCCAATCCAGGCGATCATAGGCTTTCTGGAAATCCAGTTTGAGGAACACCCCTTTCTGACGGTGTGACTTGACCTGATGAATAATCTCATGGAGGTCAAGGACATCATCATGAATGAGGCGTCCCTTCAGGAAAGCGAACTTGAGAGGGTGCGTGAGCCTCTCCAGGACAGGGGCTAGACGAACACAAACCTTATCAAAGAGCCACTGGATGAATCACAGTGATCGGATGGAATTGATGGATGTTCGTAGTCCTTACCACCTTGGGGATCAGGGTGATCACCCCAAAGTTCAGACGGGACATGTCCAGGGTCCCGGTGTAGAGATCCTAAAACATCAGCAAGACCACCAGCTGCAGCTGGGCCCAAAAAGTCTGGAGAAAGCACACCGGAAGCCCATCAGGGCCTGGAGCCAACCCAGTCTTCATGGATTTGAGGGCCACAGTCACCTCCTCCGTAAGAAAGGGGCGGGTAAGTTCCCTGTTCTCAGCCGGAGTGACCAGCGCCCCTGCCGACTAGAAGTCCTGCGTAAGAGAGATGCCCGAGGGGGGAGAAACCGAGAACAGGTCCTTGTAGAAGGCATAAATATGGGAGGAGTGGTCCTGCGGTGATTCCAATAGGACGTCCCCCTCCTAGAGGCAGGGGATCGAATATTTCCTCCTTATCCCATTCGCAATAGCATGGAAGTAGGCCGTGTTCGATTCACCCTGGACAATCCAGTTCTGACGACTCAGTTGACGCCAGAACGCCTCCTCCCCCCGCAGATCTCCATAATGGAGGTCTCCATGGAATATCTATGGGACCAGGCCTCCGGTGAGAGGCCTCTAAGATCGGCCTCCCGAACCAAGGCCCGAATCTCCCGTAGAATGGCACCCTTCCGGTCCCTGAGAGCAGCACCCAAGTGGGCATCCCATCCCCTCATGAATCAATGGGATACCATGGCACAGTGGTGGCAGATATCGACCGCGGAGTAAACCCGAGGGGGTGAGGCAGCCGCCAACAGCCACCTGGCCCGAACCGCCACCACGAATCTCTGCTTCTGTAACCAGAAGGACGCAAAATGGAAGCGATTTAGCCGGGGAGGGCTGCCCCTCCCGACGAGAGAAGGAGGGGAGTGTGATAAGAGCCAATCCGGGTGACCATCCTCAGAGAGCAAAGCGGGAACGCCACCTCCCAGTCGATAGAGACAAAGACACGGTCGAGTAAACTGTGAATCGGGCTCAACTGCTTATTTGTCCACGTATATCTAGCCCCCACCCGCGCAATCTCACGGAGAGCAAGATCTGCGATGTAGTCATTAAATATACGCATCCTAGGGAGGTCCACATTCGTCGAGCTCTTGTCCTCAGTCGAGCGGATCAGGTTGAAATCACCGGCCACCACCACCGGGATCTCAGCCCGTTCCACTTTAAGATTGAATTCGAGCAGGAAGTCAACGAACCTCCTATGGTCCACGGGGCCATAGATAATGATGACTTCCCATTTGAAGCGAGATTGTCTATAGGTGAGCGACATGCTCACAAAAAACTCCTCGCGGTCCATATCATCTACCTCGAAGGTATCCTCCTTCGCCCCAAGCAGGATCCCCCAGAGTGGCCAATAGCAGGTAGCCATGTCCAAGAGAATTGGGAGCGGCTGAGGCCCTCCAACCCAGAGATGGAGAAGTTCTGGCGAATCGTCTCCTGAAGGCCGACAATATCCGGCGTTTCCAAGAGAATGTACTCCTTGATCTGGCGGCAGCGACCCTCGTGCCTGAACCCTCGGATGTTCCAAATGAATGCTCGAATGGCCCGGAGGAGATCCATCTAGGGATATCACACCTCGGGGGTCCCCTTAGCAGGGACCGAGTGGGCACGGCATGACAGGGGCGGGAAGCAGCGGCCTCAGGAGGTCTCCCACGTGGCCTACCTCGGGGGCTGGCGTGAGGTTAACCTCCCTCTCATCAGGTGCAGGGGGCTCCTCACTGGGGCCAGGTCCTGTGGACCTAGCCTCCGCAAGGAGCTGGGCGCGTTCCTGCTCCCGGGCGTCGTGCGCCCGGGCAGCAGCGATCGCACCTGCATACCCCTCCCGCGCCTTAATGGCAGCGATCTTCTCCATCTGGGGCGCTTCTCGCCACAGAACACAATGCCACAGTCATCAGCAACCTCACCCAGGTGGGCGAGCGACACCTCGGACAATACACAGAATGAAGAACCAGGAATACCAGAGGGACCTAGGTCAGAAGGAATAACTGGAGGGGTAGGGGTGGTACCTGGGAGCTCGTCACGAGCCATGACCCGACGGGAAGCCCTCTTCGCCACCGTTGGCTCCGGACCATGTCATGGTATTGCCGACGAGTACGCCTTGGAGGGGTCCTCACAGAGCATGTTTAGAGACGTGGGTTAAGGTGGAAGGTTGGAGGGTACGAGGTAACACGACTTACCCAGGTTCAGATCCCACGACGGTGGCGGGATCCTACTCCTGCTATAAATCACTATAATGGCAATACGTCGAGTTATAGGGATCGGTTCACTGTGCGCGATATGAGTTGTTACTTGTCCTAAAGGCTCCCATAGGTCCGGCTTATATAGTCGCCAGATCCTAGGGTTACAGGAAAAGTCCTATCCGGACATGTTATAGAGTCCTACACGGTATAGAACTAGTCTAATGTGTCTTGCACTCCAAGGCTCCGGGTATGCTGGTGACTCCTCCATAGCCTTCCTTCATCCGGCATGGGCCTCCCTTCTGGATCCATATAACTAGGCCACCCAGCAGGCCATAGGCCTTGCTACCAACTGTGGGCCACCCGGGTTATCCAGATTAGAGACATGCTATGGTGATACCTATTTAGCATATCCCCAACAGTAGCCCCGAGAGAACTCCGAGATCTTGCGCCGTCTTGCCTCTTCAGGTTGAATACTCTGTCTATATGAATGTCGGCAAATCGTCAAGCAATATCTTGTAGTCCTCCCAAGAACCCTGCAATGTTCTCCGTCTTCAACTTGTAAGTCGGAGAACTGCTAAATCTAACATCGTACTCTTCTCATAGCTGGACTGGATCCGTCCATGCCAGAATGTTCGGATGGGATGGTTCATCTGCCCATGTCAGCTAGAGCAACGTAGACCATAGGTCAGCAACACCTCGTAACTCACACATGCAGAGAACATAATCATAGACGTTTTTCCTGCGCGAAGGATACGAAATGTTGGTGGCGGCGGTGGGAACGTGGCGAAATTTCCGCGCACGCACACGCACGCGCTGTCCACGCAGAAACAATCCGATCAACTTGCATGAATCTTGACGCCGAGGCTTATAAAGTACAATCGTGGTAAATTCTATCCTTTCACCGCATTCTCCCTCGTGTCATCTTCTTCCTCCTGCGAACATATCCTCGAGCTCTCCGCGCGCACGAGATAAACCATAGTTCTTCCCTAATCTCCCAGTCACCTCTCTCCCCACTCCAATGGCAAGCAACAGCTCCACCGCATCCATGGCGGTGATGAACGAGCCACGGCCAAGCCGGCAGGCTCCGTCCACGTGCCTCTAGAGGGCGTGGTTGTGCCGCACTCCGCGGTGGTGGAAACCACTGGCGGTGACCATATTCCAACGGGGCTGGAACCGCTGGAGGGGGAGAGTGACTCCCACAAAGGAGAATGTCACGGATCCGATATCGCCGATGGCGATCTCAAGGAGCTGCTCGCCGAGGGATACCTCTCCGCGACGGAGGGACTGGTCTAGCGGTCGGCGCCGGCCGGCGAGGTTATTCCTTCTCCCCAAGCTGGAGAGAACGTGTACCTCAAAGCACAAATGGTACATGACGTCTCCCTTCCAATATCCGACTTCTTCCTAGATGTCCTTAGCCATTACCGGGTTCAACCTCAGAACCTATCTCCGAATAGCATCCTCGCGCTTAGCAATTACGCGGCGCTTTGTGAGGGCTACCTAGGAATTAGGCCTAGGTTAGATCTTTTCATCTACTTCTTCACCGTCAAGATGGAAGCCGAAGCGAGCAAGGACGAGCTCAAAAAATTGCGGAACCATTAGCTTCAAGATCCGGCCTAGCCGGCGGTTCCCCGACATCGTAGGCCACGAGTCCTGCAAAAACTGGCAGATGACGTACTTCTACGGCCCAGATATCCCTCTGGCCCGCCAAGAAGCAACATACCTGGACTTCGTCGATGGGGCCGCCCCTGAAGCCTCGACATGGAGATCCCAGGCCACCCTTCCCTCCGACAACGATGCCTCTCGCGCTATAAGGCAGATCGAGTGGTTCGTAGAGACGGGTCTAACCGGATTGGACCTAGCCATGTGCTGGTTCGTCAGGCGGATCCAGCCTCTGCAGCACCGCATGAAGCTGATGCACCAGTATACCAAGGATAAGAAGTATAGCCTTCGTATCTCCGAGGAAAACTTTTCGAGTGACTCCATCAAGCTCCACCTCAAAGACATCGTCAAGGTGAAGGACAAGAAGCGTGGATTCACCATCACCTACGATATGTTTGAGGGTGGCACATGCCCAGAGTTACATGTTTATTTTCCGTGTTTGACATATACTCCAGTTATTTCGTCTAGCCATTATCATCTCATCTAACACTTTAGGATTTCACTTAACAGCTAAAAAGTCTAGAGGAGGATAGCATGGCTGCCCAAATCTATGACCCCAAGATGAAGGAAGTCACCGTCGTGTCCGACGATGATGTCCCGTTGGCGCGTAAGCGGAAGAGCTCCACCTCTAACGCTGCCGACGGAGGCAAGAAGAAGAAGACGGAGGGTGGAGCCTCCAAGAAGTCCATTGTCGCCCAGGAGGCGGAGAAAATAAGAATTACCGGCATCCCTTTCACCAAGGCACCAACCATTGTGCCAGCTTCTTATCATCCGACATTGTCTCTTGCTCTTCTTATTCCTGTACTTATACTTTTGCATGTTTCAGGAAGAAGGCTAGTTTGAGTTTGAAGAAGACCTCTAAAACACCGGGGGCTTCTAAAAAAATTAAGGATATGTTGCACCAAGCGTCTCCCACCATCGCCCCTACCACTCCCAGCGTCCAGCCTGCTGCCGCACCGACAAGCTCTCCAGCTGATGTAGCATCTGGCCCTTCCGCATTGGAAGTGGACCCAGGTGTCACCACGGATCTTGCTGTTGTTGGCGAGCAGGTGACACAAGAAAGCACCGCGTCCAAAGTGGCTGAAGCTCCAGCTAAGGATTCCACTAGTAGTGGTAAGGCGATGGTGGAAGGCAGAAATTCTGCCGAAGGCGGCGCCACTCCATCCAAGAAGCCAGCAGATCTCCCGAAGATTGTCTACCCGGTGCTCACACTGAGTAGCTCAGATCTGGCTTCTACTGCAGCGCCAACTTCTCCGACATGTGGTCTTGAGGAGCTGCTCAGGCAAGCGGATATCCTGCATGGATATAGTCTTTCTTTCAGCAAGATATTTGCCGGGAGCACTACCAACCTCAAGATCATCGCACTTGTAAGTGTTCTTTGCCTTTTGCATTTCAAATGTAGTATCCCACTGTAGCCCCCGAGGATTTAGATGGAAAACCATAGGCTTTTGCATCTGAATGCTCTAAGAGTGACTAAGCTAGAAAACTTCGCACTGTAGCCCCCAAGTATGTAGTTTGAATGAAATATTCTGACTAGATACTTTTAGAGTAGTATACGCAGTGTTTGTAAATTTCAATACTGTATCCCCAAGCTTCTAGTTGAAACAGAATTAGTTCCGACTAAATGCTTTAAAGGAAGACTAAGTATATTAGTGAGTTAAAAACTCTCATTGTTGCCCCCAAGCCTCTAGGTGGATATTCATCCAGCTAGATGCTCCAAGTAGACTAAGTAACTTTCAATTTCTCTCCATAGAATGAGAATGATCGGAGATGCATCGTCAACGAGAAGTTCAACAAGATGTGCGCTAAAGTGGAAGCTGAAAAGGGTAAAACTGCCTTTTTGAAGGAACACATCACCAAGAGTAAGAGTCTGTTTTTCCTTTTAATTTCGCACTCAAACTTGGTCTTGTGCCATCACTCTCTGACTACTCACTATGTGCTATCATTTCTCCGACTTGCTGAAGCCATTGCCAAGGCGAAGGATATTGTCGAGCAATCCAAGCATATTGAGATGCTGGATAGCGAGAACAAGATCCTCAAGCAGGAGAGGTCAGACACTTTGAAGATGCACGAAGAATCCATGAAGGCCTTGCAGGAGTCCGCCAATATGGAGATGAACCGTCTGAAGGAGGAAGTTGCAATCCTCAAGGAGCAGAAGAAAGCTGCTGATGAGCAGAATCATCGCAACCTTGAGGCTTACAAGGTTCTCCGACAAGAACGTGATTACATGGCGGAGATACTCCAGCAAGCGGAGGCGAGCATCTTTGATAAGCAATCTCTGTCTTGTACTTCTTTAAGCCAGGTACTCTGAACTTTTTTGTGTTATTGAACTCACGTACTCCTTTGCCTTGCCGGAAACTCCTATTGGTTTAACCAATATGCCTCCTCTGCCAAACGAATGCATGGTTCTCGCCGGCAACTTCATCAGTACCACCGTCAAGCAAGCCAAACAGATTGCCAAGCCCCTCAAACATCATCATCAAGGCAGTGGATTCCGTCATGAAGTACTTGGAGATTCTGCGCCAAGCCCCCAAGCGTATCGTAAGCTAGAAAGAGTCATGTACCCGGGATGGTGCAAGAATGTCGCTGGCAATGGTCAAGGCCCACTATGAGAATGCCGACATCAACACGGTGACCTCGGGCCTGCCCGACATAGATGATGAAGGCCAGAGATTGATCACAAAGCTATCTGGGCATCGCTCACGGGTTTTGACACCAGGGTTGCCGAGTTGGTCGATCCCAAAGCCTTTGTGCCTCTTGAGATCATTGACGGCGACCAACACAGATCCTCCGAGTCCCTCAAGACCACCGACTTTGAAGATGATCAGGATGGCTCTCCTGCTACCGATGATGCTACCTCAAAGTCTCCTGAGCTAGAGGAATGAAAAAACACTATGTAATATTTGTTTCCTCTAGATTTATGTATGCGGAAAAACTATTGTGTTAAACTTAAGGAGGAAAAACAATAGATGTATGTTTCCTGCTACAAGGCGATCAAGTAGCAGGCTCTCGCAGATTTTCTCGCCGATTGGGAGGAGGCCCAGCAGCCAGAGAAACTGCCATACCTCCATTACTGGAGCCTACACTTCGACGGCTCCAAGAATGCGGATGGTGCATGGGCAGGGATCGTGCTCACATCTCCAAAGGGTGACAAGTTATGCTACGTCCTATACCTCGATTTCACCCCCTGCACCAACAACATGGCCGAGTACGAGGCGCTACTCCATGGCATGCGAGCAGCCAAAGAGATGAACATCAATCGTCTGCGCTGCTACAGCGACTCCGATCTCGTCACTGGGCTAGTCGCCGGCACCTGCGACGGAGTCTCCCCCACCATGGCGGCATACCGCCAAGCAGTGGACCAGCTGGGAGGCCACTTCGCGGGCTACTCCGTCGAGTGGATTGACAGGCGGAAGAACGAGGAGGCCGACGCACTCTCCCGCATTGGCTCGGCTCGACTCGCACCACCCATCGACGTCTTCCTCGACACCATCACCAAACCTTCCATTTCTCCCCCGAGGGAGATCGACATCGGAATTCCGCTGCAACCTGACGCAGCCCTGGTCGCAATGATCGCCGAGCCAAGCGACTGGACCACGCCATACGTCGCCTACCTGGAGGGAGGCACCCTACCCGCTGGCAAAACGAAGGCCCGGATGGTAGCATGCCACTACAAATCCTTCATCATCATCAACGGCGAGATCCACAAGTGCAGCGTGACCAGCGTGTTCCAACGCTGCGTCCAACCCGCTAAAGGACGCAAGATCCTCCAGGACATCAACACTGGCTACTGTGGCCACCATGCTGGCGCCCGCTCCCTAGTCGCCAAGGCCATGCGACATGGCTTTTACTGGCTCACCGCACACGCCGACGCGGTCAACATCATCCAACGCTGCATCGGGTGCCAGAAGTATGCCAGTCAGACTCACGTGCCGAGCTCGACGCTCAAGACCATCCCCATCACCTGGCCATTCTCCGTATGGGGCATGGACATGGTAGGCCCCTTCAATAAGGCCCCCTCTGGCTTCAACCACCTCCTAGTCGCGGTCGACAAATTCACAAAATGGGTGGAGGCCAAGCCAGTCCGCAAGTGCGACGGGAAGACCACCACAAAGTTCCTACGCGAGCTCATCTATCGCTACGGGTTCCCAAACAGCATCATCACGAACAATGGAACCAACTTCGCCAAAGGAGCCATGGCCGAATTCTGCGAGGAGCACAATATTCTACTCGACCTCGCCTCAGTCGCCCACCCGGAGTCCAACGGCCAGGAGGAACGCGCCAACCAGAGCATCCTCCATGGCCTAAAGCCGCGACTACAAGTTCCACTCGAGCGAACTCCTGGGTGCTGGGTCGAAGAGATCCCCTCCGTCATCTGGGGCATCCGCACCTCCGTCAACAGGTCAACGGGATTCACCCCCTTCTTCATGGTGTACGGTGCCGAGGCCGTCATGCCAACCGACCTCGAGCACGACTCGCCTCAGGTGGTCAACTACGCGGAGGCCGACAACGAGCTCACACGCTAATACGGAGTCGACTAGCTCGACGAAGCACGCGACCTAGCTCGCTCCCGCACCGTCATCTACCAGCAAGGGCTCCACCGCTACCACAGCCGGCGAGTACGGACCCGCACCTTCCAGGAAGGCGACCTGGTACTGCGTCTGATCTAGGACAAGAAGGGCATGAACAAACTCTCCCCCCGTGGGAGGGACCATTCGCCATCGGGCGAGTCCTGGGCAACGACGCCTACTACCTCATCGACGTCCGAGGCGACGGAAAACTCGACGTCAAGCGGCCGTGGAATGTAAACCTCCTACGGAAGTTCTACTCCTAGAACTCCAGACATGTACCTCCTACCCGCTATGAAAAAAAGTAGATCGATTCGCACAACATGTGTCCACTCTCTGTATCTTGTGCCACTCGCACTCGTAATAACAGCGCTATGCTCCTCACAGAAGTCAACCCTTGGTGACACGACCGGCACGGCCAAGTAGTGTGACATGAGGGCAATGGAAAATCAGGCCTCGTATCATCCACGAAAAAAGCCAAGCCGGAGCCCCATCGGAGTTGCCTCGCTCGACTAGCTTTCCAAGCCAAGACAACTGCATTCACTCCTCACAGTGACCCAGTCCTCCACGTTGTCGTGGTATTGCCGACGAGTACGCCATGGAGGGGTCCTCACAGTGCGTGTTTAGAGACGTGGGGTAAGGCGGACGGTTGACGGGTACGAGGTAACATAGCTTACCCAGGTTCAGATCCCACGACGGTGGCGGAATCCTACTCCTGCTATAAATCACTATAAGGGCAATACGCCGAGTTACAGAGATAGGTTCGCTGTGCGAGGTTGTATGAATCGATACTAAGTTGTGTGTGATTGTGCCCTAAAGGATCCGATAGGCCCGACTTATATAGTCGCCAGATCCTAGGGTTACAGGGAAAAGTCCTAGCCGGACAGGTTACAGAGTCCTACACTGTCTATCACTAGTCTTGTGTATCTTGTACTCCAAAGCTCCGGGTACGCTGGTGACTCCACCGTAGCCTTCCTTTATCCGGCATGGGCCTCCCTTCTGGATCCACCTAACTGGGCCGCCCAGCAGGCCATGGTACCGACTATGGGACACCCGGATTAGTCGGATAAGAGACATGCTATGAGGATACCCATATAGCATATCCCCAACAGTAGCCCCCGGAGAACTCTGAGATCTTGCGCCGTATTGCCTCTTCCCGTGGAATGCTCCATCTAAATGGATGTCGGCAAATCGTCAAGCAATATCTTGTAGTCCTCCCAAAGAACCCTGCAAAGGTTTCTCCGTCTTCTATGAGTAAGTCGGAGAAATGCCAAATCTTCCATCGTACTCTTCCGTAGTCGGATTAAATCCGTCCATGCCGGAATATTCGATGGGACGGCTCATCTACCATGTCAGTTATGACAACGTAGGCTGTAGGTCAGCAACACCTCGTAACTCACACATGCAAAGAATGCAATCATATCCGATTTTCCCGCGCGAGCGATACAAACCGTTGGCGGCGGCTGTTGGAGACGTGGCAAAATTACCGCGCACGTTCACAAACACGTCGTCTACGCGGCAACCGTCCGATTAGCTGCACGAATCTTGACACAAAGTAAGATAAATAGTAACCGTGAGACACTTGCCACTTTTTCACCCCATTCTCTCGCGTCATCATCTTCTTCCTCCAGCCGCGCGCCTCCTCGAGCCCTCCGCGGAAAACCTCGAAGAAACCCTAGCCTCTCTCTCCTCACCAGTCGCATCCTCCCAGTCCTCCATGGCCAGCAGCAGCTCCTCCCCGTCGATGGCGGCATGGAGCGAAGCCACGGCGAAGCCGACGAGCTCCATCGTCGTGCCCCCAGAGGGCCTGGTCATCCCCGCATCGGCGGTGATTGAAACCACCGACGGTGACCACAATCTGGCGGCGCTAGAGCCTCTCGAAGAAGAGCCAGACTCGCACAAGGGCGACTGGCGCGGCTCGAACATCACCGACCGCGACATCCAAGATATGGTCGCCGAAGGCTACCTCCCCGCGACGGAGGGGCTCGCCTGGCGGGAGGCGCCGTCCGGCGAGGCGACACCTTCTCCCCAAGCCGGAGAAAAGGTGTACCTCAAGGCCCAGCTGGTACGCGGCGTTTCTCTGCCCATCTCCCACTTCTTTTTGTCCGTCTTGAACCACTTCAAAGTCCAACCCCATAACCTCTCCCCCAATAGTATCTTAGTGCTTAGCAACTTCGCGGCACTTTGTGAGGGTTACCTAGGGATTAAGCCTAGGTTAGACTTGTTCGTGTACTTCTTCACCGTCAAACGTGAAGCCGGACATAGTAGGGAGGAGCTTACGAACTGCGGCACCATAAGCTTCAAGATCCGACCTGGCCGGCGGTTCCCTGACATCGTCGGCCACGATTCATGCAAAAACTGGCAACGGACGTACTTCTACGGCCCCAACATTCCTTTGGCGGGCCGAGAAGTGACGTACCCGGACTTTGTGGATGGAGCCGCCGCTGAGGTTTCCACATGGAGATCCCATGCCTCCCTTCCCTCCGACCTCAACGCTTCTCGCGCAATAAGTCGGATCGAGTGGTTCGTAGAGATGGGTTTGACCGGCTTGGACCTAGCCATGTGCTGGTTCATCAGGCGAATCCAACCTCTGCAGCACTGCGCGAAGTTCATGCACGAGTACACGGGTGATCGAAAGGATACCCTCAGGATCTCTGTGGATAACTTCTCGAGCGACTCCGTCAAGCTCCGTCTGAAGGACATCGTCAAGGTAAAGGATAAGAAGCGCGGCTTCACCATCACCTACGACATGTACGTAGACGGCAAGTGCCCAAAGGTAGGTATTTATTTTCCGTGTATGACATTGCTCCAGTTTCTCCGTCTTGCCAGTACCATCTTATCTAACACAGTGATTTCTTACTTAACAGCTTAGCGATCTAGATGAGGACAACCTGGCTGCCCAAATCTACGATCCAAAGATGAAGGAAGTCACGGTCGTGTCCGACGACGATGCCCCGTTGGCGCGAAAGCGGAAGAGCTCCACCTCTGACGCTGCCGAAGGAGGCAAGAAGAAGAAGACGGAGGGTGGAGCCTCCAAAAAGAGTACTACCGCCCTGGAGGCGGAAAAGAAGAAAGCCACCGGGATGTTTGCCAAAGCGCCCCCCAGTGTAAGCCTTTCATTCTCCGACATTGTCTTATTTATCTGTCTTGTTCCTGTACTTATGCAGTTTGCACGTTTCATGAAGAAAGCCACAACCAGCCTCAAGAAGTCCTCCAAGACTCTTGGGGCTTCTAGAAATATCAAAGATATGCTGCATCGCGACTCCTCCCCCGCCATCTCCCCTGCTACTCCTTCCGTCAAGCCCTTCTCTACTCCGACAAGCTCTCAAGTCCAGGAGGCACCATGCCCTTCCACCATGGAAGTGGATTCTGGCGCCTCTACCGAACTCGCTGTTGTCAGCGAGCAGTCGACGCAGGAGAGCGCTGCTCTTCAAATGGCTGAAGCTCCGGCTAAGGATGCCATCGGTAGCGGCAAGGCGGTGGTGGGAGCTGGTACCTCAGCCGAAGGCGGCGCCTCTGCTCCCCAGAAACCCTTCGAGTTCCCGAAGATAGTTTACCCGGCGCTCCTGCCGAGTAACACAACTATGGTTCCTGGAGGAGTGCCGTCATCTCCGACGTGCGGTCTTGAGGAGCTACTCCGACAAGCAGACATCTTGCGAGGAAATAGCATTTCCTTTGGCAAGCTGCTAGCCGAGAGCTCTACAAACCTCAAGATCATTGCACTTGTAAGTTTTACTTTATCTTTTGCATTTCGTATGAGTATCCCACTGTAGCCCCCGAGGATGTAGATGGAAAACCATAGGTTTTGCATCTATATGCTCTAAGAGTGGCTAAGTTAGAAATAATTCTCACTGTAGCCCCCAAGCATTTAGATGGAAGAAATTATTCCGACTAGATGCTTTAAGAGTAGCATACACAGTGTTCATAATTTTCAGTGCCGTAGCCCCCCAAGCCTCTTGTTGTAACTGGATTAGTTCCGACTAGATGCTTAAAGAAAAGCTAAGAATATTGATAAGTTAAAAACTCTTGCTGTAGCCCCCGAGCATCTAGATGGAAAATCTCCGACTAGGGGCTCCAAGCAGACCAAACAATGACTTAACTTTGTATTTGCTTCCACAGAACGAGAATGCTCGGAGGGGCATGGCCAACGACAAGTATTAGAAGATGCGCGCAGATCTTGAAGCCGAAAAGGGTAAATCTGCCATCTTGAATGAACAGATCATCAAAAACAAGAGTCTGTTTTATTTTTGTGCATTTCCGTCTTACTTTTGTGCCTTCATTCTTCGAGTACTCACTGTGTACTTTGTTTTCTTCGACATGCAGAGCATGTTGCCAAGGCCAAGGATATTGTCGAGCAGTCCAAGCACATCCAGCAGCTGGACAGTGAGAACAAAATCCTTAAGAAGGAGAGGGAAGAAATGCTGAAGATGCACAAGGATTCCATGAAAGCCCTGCAGGATTCCACCTCCGCGGAGATCAATCACTTGAAGGAGGAGCTTGCGATCCTAAAGGATCAGAAGCAAGCTGCTGATGAGCAAAACCTTCGCCATAGCGAGGTGTTTAAGCTCCTCCAACAAGAAAAGGAATCCTTGGCGGACACCGTCTGGTAGGCTAAGGCCAGCATCTTCAGTAAGTGTCCTCCGCCTTGTAGTTCTATTGTCTGGATACTTAGAGTTTATTGAACTCATGCGATCCTTGTCGGAATTTTCAGCGCCCATGGGTTTAACCCGCTCGCCTCCTTTGGACAAGGAATGCATGGTTCTTGCCGGCAAATTCATCAATACCGCCATCGCCTAAGCCAAGGAGATTGCCAAGCCCCTCCAGATTTATATCAAGGCTTCGGACTCCATGACGAAGTACTCGGAGATTTTGCGCCGAGCCCCCGAGCGTGTCGCGAGCTGGAAGGCTTCATGTGCACGGGCTGGCGCAAGGATGGCGCTGTCTATGGTGAAGGCACACTATGAAGATGCCGACATTGACACGGTGACATCTGGTATCCCCGCCGTGGATGATGACGGCAAGGAGATCGATCACGAAGCCATCCTGTAATCACTCCCGGGTTATGACACCAGGGTTGCCGAGTTGGTGGACGTTGACGTCTTTGTGCCCAGGAACTTCATCGACAACGTCAACCAGGACTCCTCCGAGTCTCATCATAGCGCCGATGTTGAGGGTGATTCTCCGGCTGGTGATGATGCGGCCTCCAAGTCTCCTGCGCCCAAAGAATGAAGAACACTTTGTAATTTCTGTTTCACCTTTGGTGTGCGCACGGGAAAAACGTGTTGATGTAATCTTAAGGCGGAAAACAATGGTTGTCGTATCCTGCTACTTAGGAATTAAGTTTCAGCGTGTATATATTTCTAAGCAAGTGCTGGCTTATCCATTACTCTGGTTCTTATGCTTGACTTTTCGTGAGTCGGAAGACTCGTTGTCGGAACCATGCGCTTAGGTGATGATGCCCAATGGCACCGTCAATAACCTGAGCACAAAATCGCCGAAAATAAGTGCCAAAAGTCACTACTCCAGAATCCACATAAAAACGACAAAGAATGTGTAGACCAGAAAACTTAAGCTAACGCCCGTAGGCGGAATTTTCACAAGTGCAATCGCAAAACTTGTGCATAAAGGTTTTATATGATCTAAAAATGAACACTAAAGGAGGTAAAAGACTCAGCAATATGAGTGAACCAAAGAGCTTTATTTCATTGATCATATAAGAGGTACACGATTAGATAAAAAATGCTAAGTGTAGAAAGGACGTAGCTGTGCTATGTTCCATGGCCGATCAAGCTCCGGGTAGTCATCATCCGGGTCACGTCGCTTACGCTTATGATCCTCGTTGGGTCTATCCTTGAGTTCACGATTGTCGACAAGGTAGTAAGACCCATTGAGCAGCGCCTTGCTTATGATGAACGGTCCTTCCCATGGCGGGGATAATTTGTGTGACTTCTTCTGCCTAAGTCGGAGTACTAAATCCCCCTCTTTAAACGAGCGATGCCGAACGCGGCGACTATGATAGCTGCGTAGCTTCTGCTAGTAGATGGCGGAACTTTGGCATGCCAAAGCGTGCTCCTCCTCAAGAAGGTCCACATCTAGGCGTCTGGATTCTTCACCGTCATCTTCGTCGTAGGCGGAAACTCTCGGTGCGTCGTGGAGGATGTCGGAAGGTAGGATGGCGTCTGCTCCATATACCATGAAGTAAAGGGTTTAGCCGGTGGATCTGTTGGGTGTGGTTCGTAAACTCCATAGCACAGACGGCAATTCTTCCGCCCAGGCTCCAGCTGCTCTGTGTAGCGGTGCCTCAAGACGTGGCTTGATTCCCTGCAGAATTAATCCATTGGCTCGCTCAACTTGACCATTGGATTGTGGGTGTGCCACAGATGCAAGGTCAAGTCGGATGCCTTTTTCCCAGCAATAGGCCTCCACTTCTCCGAGTGAAAAGTTGCTTCCGTTGTCGGTGATGATGCTAGGTGGGAGACCAAATCTCACCACTAGATCCTGGACAAACCTGAGGGCAGTTGCCCCATCAAGCTTTCTAATGGGTTTAGCTTCTATCCATTTGGTGAATTTGTCAACTGCTACCAGCAGATGCGTAAATCCACGTGGTGCCGTTTGTAATGGTCCCACCATGTCTAGCCCCCAGACTGCAAACGACCAAGTTATTGGTATTGTTCGCAATTCTTCAGCAGGAACATGTGGTTGTCGGGCATAATACTGGCATCCCGTGCATGTCTCAACTAGCTTGTCGGCGTCCGCCTTCGCGATCAGCCAGTAGAATCCTTGCCGGAAGGCTTTCGTGACTAGCGATCGAGGAGCGGCGTGGTGCCCGCAATCTCCGAGATGGATCTCGCGCAGGATTTCCATACCTTCTAGCTGGGAAACGCACTTTAAGTATACACCAGTAGTGCTCCTTTTATAGAGTTGCCCATTAATTATGGTATAACCCTTTCCTCGCCGTACTATTTGCCGTCTTTCGACCTCGTCGTCGGGCAAAGTTCCGTGCTCGAGATACTCCATGAACGGTTTTGTCCAAGCCGGAGGGATCTTTGTCACCATGTTGACGAAAGAGTCAACTCTATCCGGGTTGTCGATGTCGGCGCCCTTCACGGATGGTGTGCATAGATGCTCTAGGAAAACTCCTGGCGCAATTTGCTTGCACCCTGATCCAAGCTTAGACAGTAGATCAGCCGCCTTGTTTTGCTCCCTAGGCACATACTTGACTTCGTAGCCCAAGAAGCTCTTGGCTATCTCGTCCACTTCGTCGCGATATGCCGCCATCATAGGGTTCCGCGAATTCCAGGTGCCAGCCACCTGCTGGGCAACCAAGTCGGAATCTCCACAGCAAACTATGCGCTTGATGCCAATATCCTTGGCTACACGTAGTCCGTGAATGAGTGCTTCATACTCCGCCATGTTGTTTGTAGCCTCGAAGTGGATCTGCAGAACGTAGTGCAACTTGTCTCCTTTTGGTGACTGTAGCAATACACCAGCCCTCGAGCTGTTGAGCAACTTTGATCCGTCAAAGTGCATCACCCAGTACTCTGGTTCTGGCAACAGAGTAGCATTTGGCATCTCCGTCCAATCTGCAATAAAATCCGCCAAAGTTGTGACTTGATATCGTCGCGTCTCTTGTAGGTGATCTCGAAGGCGGCAAGTTCAATGCCCCACTTCGCGACCCTTCCTGTAGCGTCGCTGTTATTGATAATGTCGGACAATGGAGTCTTGCTCACTACTGTGATTGGGTGCTCCTGAAAGTAATGCCTCAGCTTCCGAGAAGCGAGGAATACTCCATAAGCTATCTTTTGGTAGTGCGAGTAACGCTGCTTGGACTCCGTCAAGACCTCGCTTACATAGTAAACTGGTCATTGAACTCCGTGCTCGTAGCCTGGTTCCTTCCGCTCTACCATGACGACGATGCTAATAACCCGGTTGGTTGCCGCCTTGTAAATTAATAGGGGCTCTCCAGGCTCGGGTGCTGCCAGAATGGGCGCTGAGGAAAGAATCTCCTTGAGCTGCTTCAATGCTGCATCTTCTTCGTCTGTCCATGTGAATTTGTCCGCCTTCTTCAGCAACTTGTAGAGCGGCAAAGCCTTCTCTCCAAGTCGGCTGACGAACCGACTAACTGCTGTGACACAACCTGTTAGTCGTTGAATGTCTTTTAGGCATGTCGGACGGTTTATGTTTAAGATGGCCTTGATTTTCTCCGGGTTGACCTCGATTCCGCGCTGGGAAACGATGAAGCCCAACAATTTGCCGGCTGGACCCCGAAGACGCACTTCTTAGGGTTGAGCATCATGTTGTATTTCCGGAGATTATCAAAGGTTTCTTTTAAGTTGGAGATTAAGTCGTTTGACTTTTTAGACATCACCGCGATATCATCCACGTAGGCGTGAACATTCCGACCAATTTGGTCGTGAAGGCAATGTTGCATTGTCCGCTGGTAGGTAGCACTTGCGTTTTTCAGCCCGAAGGGCATCGTGACATAGCAAAACGTGCCGTATGGGGTAGTGTACGAAGTGGCCAATTGGTCCGACTTCCTCATCTTGATCTGGTGGTATCCTGAGTATGCATCAACAAAACACAAAAGTTCCGAGCCAGCCGTCGAGTCAATGACTTGGTCAATGCGAGGCAAAGCAAACAGATCTTTGGGACATGCTTTGTTCAAGCCGGTGTAATCAACGCACATTCTTAATTCATTGGTTCCCTTTTTGGGGACAAGTTCAGGATTGGCTACCCATCGGGTGTGAAGGACTTCTCGGATAAACCCAGCCTTAAGTAACCTAGCTATCTCTTTGCCAATGGCGCATCTCTTCTCATCTCCGAAGCGTCGTAGAGGTTGTTTCACTGGTTTACATTTCGGATCTATGTTTAAGCTGTGCTCGGCAAGTTCCCTAGGTACACCTTTCATGTCGGCAGGTTGCCAGGCAAAGATGTCCCTATTCTCACGGAGGAACTCGATGAGCGCGCTTTCCTATTTGGGATCCAGGTTCGTCCCAATGGCGACGGTCTTGGAGGCATCGCCTACCACAAGTTCCACCGGCTTGGTCTCGATGGCGGCTTTGAACACAGGAGCGGAGTCGGAGATCTGCTTCTTTGACGCGGGCATCTCTGAGTCATTGACCTTACTCTGGATCTCCTTGAATTCTTCGCTGTAGAGGACAGCTTTTGCAACGGCTGCTTCGTTGATCTCGCAGTCCCTTTCCTTAGTAAAGCTTCCGGATACGGTGATGACACCGTTTGGTCCGGGTATCTTGAGTTTGTTGTAGACGAAGCATGGCTTGGCCATGAACGTGTGGAATATGTCGCGGCCGAATATGACGTGGTACACGCTCTTGAAGGGGACCACCTCAAAGGTCATGTGCTCTTGGCGGTAATTATTAATTAACGTCGCCAAAGGCTACCTGAAGCGTAATGCACCCAAGGGACCGAGCCTCCCGACCAGGAACTACGCCATGGAACACGGTGTTGGTCCGCCTTAGGTTTGCCTCCGTCAAGTTCATCTTCTGCAGTGTATCCAGGTACATGATGTTGATGCTGCTTCCACTATCCACCATGCACTTGGTGAACTCCACGCCGTCAATCAATGGGTTGATGCCCATGGCATACTAGTTCTCCGTGGGCACAAGGTCTAGGTGGTCCGTCCTGTCCCAAGTTATTGGAACCTCCGACCAGCACAGGTATTGGGGAACTGGGGGGAGAGTGGCCATCAGAATCCTTAGAGAGGTCTTCTGTTGTCGGACGGTGGGGGTGCCAAGGAAAGTGTGGTAGACTGGGGCCTTCTTTGCGAAGGGGTTCTTTCCCTTGTCATCGCTCTTGGCGGCATGCTTGGGGTCAACGTCCTCGTCCATGTCACTTGAATCCTTGGACTCCTCCTCCTTCTTCTTCCCCTTGCCCTTGCCTCGCGGTCTGTTCTTCTAACTTCGCTTGTAGCCGGACTCCGGGTCTTCCTTGAGGTCATTGACGAACTTACAGTGTTGATTGGTATGGGTGGCCTTGCCGTTGACATCGAGGTGTACGAGGCACGGCATATCGCGGTACTCCTCGTACGTTTGGGGAACGCGGAGCGGCGCCGAGTTGGTTTCACTTCCTCGTTGCTGCCCGCGGCCTGCTCCCCTTCCTCGGCCACGTTGTCCGCCTTCTCCTCGTCCTGCAAAAGTCATAGCGACCATGTCGGTAGATTGCTTTTCTTCTAGAGCGGTTTTCCGCTTTGTACTGCTGTTTCTCCGAGCTTGGGTTGGAACGGACGTTGCCAACAAAGAGCCACGAGCATCATCGTCGGCAGCTGCAAACTCACTAGCTAACTGAATCATCTGATTCAAGTCAAGCTGATGATTCTCCTGCAAGCGCTTTAGCTTATGTCGGAGTAACGTGCCCCTTTCCAACCCATCAATGAAGGCGGCCATAGCGGTCTGAGCGTGCACTCCTGCGCAGGAATTCTTCATGTCTAGCCAGCGGGAGAGGTAGGCGCGAGATGACTCGTCTTTCTCTTGCACGGACCGCTGTAGATCGCCCATAGTGCAGGGACGCTTGTATGTACCTTCAAAGTTCTTGGTGAATGTTTCTTTCATATCCAGCCAGTTGTAGATAGATTCTCCGGCAAGTCGTCGATCCATTGACGGGCCGTACCCGCCAACATTAACGGGAGGTACTTGACGGCGACGTTGGGGTTGCCTCTGGCAATCTCCACCACGTTGCCGTAGTCCTGCAACCATGTGGCGGGTTTGGCGGTGCCATCATAGGGCTTGATGGTCTTGTCAATCCGGAAACCTTTGGGGTAAGTTGCGGACCGTATTGCAGGTCCAAAGCAACGTGGTTCCAGGTATGGTCCTTCCCGGGCCTCGTGGATCTTGTCGATCCGTGAACATGCATCGTACGGCTCCGGGTTCTTCTTCTTGTTGTCAACAGGGGATGGGCTGCGTGAACGACGCGGGCCTCTTCCGCCATGGTGACTACTTGGCGGTGACGGAGGCAGAGGTGGCGGTGGGTTAGCCTTCTTGTTGTTACCCTCCCGCGACGCCTCACGCCTGTCACAGTTGCTTGTCGGACACGGAGGGTCGTGGTGTGACCTGCTCTTGTGTCCTTGGTGGCGCTCTTCATCATGACGGGTCTATGCCGTGTTGTCGCGGATGACGATACCACACTGCTTTGGAGGGGGCATATCCGTACGATGGTTAGCCTTGTAATATTCCTGACGTCGGGGGGATCGGGGCGGTGGCGATGGGCGGCGAGGTCGGGCTTTTTCTCCGTGGTCGGAGGATATGGGGATAGCATCCTTTCTGTTGCGCGCATCCCTCCGTCTTCATTCTGATGAACCCGTCTGTGATCCGACATCATGAGGAGATCTATCCCTTGGCGGTTTGTACTGGCTAGATCGGCATAGCGCTGGGTTAGACTCAAGCCTCTGAGAGGTTGCCTTTTCCTGCTGCTTTACCGCCTTGGCCACTAGGTCATAGACCCGTTCTACTGCCTCAGGCGATCTATCCTGCTCTAGAAGGGTCTTGGCGACGGCGAGGTTAAGGAGTGGGGTGGGCATCACCTGCTTGCCTTCACTATCAATGTATGGCTTGGCCTATGCCGGCTTCGAGGGAGCCCATCCTAGGTTGCGCCGTACACCAGGATCGTTGATGACGCGAGCTGGAGCCTTCTTAGCCTTCTGCTGCTGCAGCAGAGTCTTGTACTCGGCCTCCATTGCTCTAGCTTTCTCTATGGACTTCTGCGCATTGACCAGATCTCGATCTAGTTTAGCGCCTTGCTCCGCGATGGCTTGCGCCTCCTCCAGCAGCTGCTGGCGCTTCTCGTCAAGCTGAGTCACGTTCCGGATATGATCAACGGTTAGTGGCTCGTGAGGAGATTGCCGTACATCACTCTACTTCCCCTTTTCCAGCGCCATAGGCGGAGCTAGCCCGGGTTGATCTTCATCTATCGCTGTCCCAATGGTGACGAACACCCCTCGAGACAGGACGGTGTTATTAGCTTGCTCATCACGCGAGTACTCCTCCTCCATCTCTTGCATAGTGGAGTCTAGCTCTTCTGGACTGAAGTCTATTTCCTCTGAATCTGCACTAAAATCAGCGTAAAGCGCGTCAATGACAGAGTCGGAGGGTGCCAGGACTTCCTCGACGACGGGCGGTGGAGGTGCAACGGCCTCGACGATGACTGGAGGTGGTGGTGCTGCTACGACGATGGCGGCCGGATGCGGTGGTGGTGGTGGCTGAATCGGAAGGGCTCCGTCAATGAGCGCAAGCGCTGACTGAGCTGCCGCTTCGGCCTCCGCATAGTTTTTGACGGTGTTCACCATGCCTTCAAAGGTAAGGCGTCCTGATGCATGTTGCCGTCTTAGAGAGTGTCGGAGAAGCGTGCCATGGTCCAGTCCTTCCACAAAGTGATAGATAGCATCATCATTGGGGTAGTGGGCCAGATCGGCTCATATACGGAGCCACCTGTTAATCGCGGGGGTTTTCTCCCTCTCTCTGAACGCAGCGCGCCATATCGAAGATGGTAACCACGCCGACGAACTTGGATCTCTGCTGTCCAGACGCGCGGATAAAGCCGGCGGATTTGCAGTGATCTTCCACCTTTATATCCCGCACAACGGCAGTTTGGGCGGGTCTAGAATTTTCCCGATCTTTGCCGGCAAACTCCAAGGAGAGATCCGACATTGATCCTTCCGCGATCGTATCCTGCCCGTAGGCGGTCCGTGCGGGTCTTGATGCTTTCCGATCTTTGCCGGCAAACTCCGAAGAGAGATCCGACATTGATCTTCCGTGAACGTATCCTTCCCGTAGGCGGTCCGTGCGGGTCTTGATGCTCCTCCGACTTCCAGGGAACTAGTGCCCGAGTCGGTTTCGCCGATGAAGAGGTGTATGTCTCTGATAGGAACGATCGAACACCGCGTAAGGTTCGTCTTCGCCGGGATCCAGAACTCGTCAGGGGGGGCGATCGGAACGTTGCCGGAGAAGAGAACACGGCTGATGGCTACGGTTTCGCCGATTCCCGCGAAGATCTTGGTCCTCGCCCGCTGAAGATCTTGAAGCGCCTCTTGCCCCCACGGTGCGCGCCAACTGTCGTGGTATTGCCGACGAGTACGCCATGGAGGGGTCCTCACAGTGCGTCTTTAGAGACGTGGGGTAAGGCGGACGGTTGACGGGTACGAGGTAACACAGCTTACCCAGGTTCAGATCCCACGACGGTGGCGGAATCCTACTCCTGCTATAAATCACTATAAGGGCAATACGCCGAGTTACAGAGATAGGTTCGCTGTGCGAGGTTGTATGAATCGATACTAAGTTGTATGTGATTGTTCCCTAAAGGCTCCCATAGGCCCGACTTATATAGTCGCCAGATCCTAGGGTTACAGGGAAAAGTCCTAGCCGGACAGGTTACAGAGTCCTACACCGTCTATCACTAGTCTTGTGTATCTTGTACTCCAAGGCTCCGGGTACGCTGGTGACTCCACCATAGCCTTCCTTTATACGGCATGGGCCTCCCTTCTGGATCCACCTAACTGGGCCGCCCAGCAGGCCACAGGCCATGCTACCGACTATGGGCCACCCGGGTTAGTCGGATAAGAGACATGCTATGAGGATACCCATATAGCATATCCCCAACACACGTCCTTAGCGCAGCGACTCGAACGGCAAAGTGCCATGCTCGGGGACTGATGCCAGTCCAAACGGATTAGGTGGACTCGCCAAGTATGAGAGCGCGTTCTGGACTCGCCACGCGACTGGTCATACGGATTAGGTGGAGTGACGTGCCTAACAAAATGCGCGTCGTCCTCACCTACCTCGGGCATGCGACTAGAACCGCCAAGTACAACGCTCGGGGACCCAGCCACCCGACCCTTCTCGCGCCCAGGAAAACGGCTAAGTACAGAGCACCCCTTGGAGTTTCCGTGTGACTGGCTTTCCGAGCCATGGCGAGTCGACCTAAACTTACTAACAGATCAAACAACACATAAAAACAAGGTCAACCCCATAAAAGGGCAGACGCGCTCGGGGACTCGCACAACCAACAACCAAATCGAAAAACAATGACAAAAGAACCCTTGCATTCCTTCAAAGCAGCAAAATTTGTTCGCTTACAAGGGTAGTTACATACTTATCCTAACTAATGCCGATCGGCAAACTACTCTATTCCGCAGGCTTCGATGATGAGGCGCCACCACCCTTGCGATAGCGGATAAAGGGAACCCACAGATTTGATGGGTACGTCGTGAGCTCACCCGCCATGGCCGCACAGAACGGCTGCTGCACCTTGAAGTCGCGGTGCGCTGGCTCGGGGTCATTCGAGGCGACGACCGTTTCCTGGTAAGGAATGAGGTCGCCCATCGCCCACACACGGTCGGCGTACACCGCAGCCCGCTCCATCAGCTTCAGCACTTCGGCGATTTCGACTGCGCCCGTCGATGAAGGGTACCCTCTCGTGACGTCGTCAAGGTCGAAGTCGTCAGGAAAGTGCGCGAGACCAAGGCTCAGCGCAGTCGCCGCTCCACGACAGAAGGACGACCGCGTCATGAACTCCACAACTTTTGGGGCCTTCTCTAGGTAGCGCCAAACCTCGACGAGGTTGTTGGGAATCACCTACGTGGGCGAGATCTCGTGCAGATACGCCCGGATGCAGGTCGCTGACAACGCGGCAGAATCAACCAGAGTGGTGGCACATTGCTGCGCGTCGTACGACTGTGCTTCTTCGACATTATCAGTAATCAGGCCTGCAACACACAAGCAAATAGTAAGGGAAGTTCCAGCAAAACAACGCGACCCGCACGCTCGGGGACTTGGAGAAGGAAAACTCACCAATCAAAAGGCGACAGCGCTTCGTGATGAAATCTTGTAGTCCAGAGAGGTCATCCTGCAGCCCGGCGACGAGCGCGACTGACATCTTCCGCTCCTTAGCAGCAGAAGCAACGACTGCCTTGGCCCGCCCATCCGCCCAGGCCATGCCACTCGGGCCCGACAAGCATTAAGCACAACAAGTTGCAACAAAGTCAAATAGCACTAATAGAGATACTAGGCACTATGCCCCTAACAGATCTTATTCGATTACATGATAGAACTCATCCAATCCCTACCACCCCCAAGCCTACAACGGGGGATTACTCACTCATGGATGAGGGAAACATCGGTGGTTGATGGAGATGCGTTGGTGATGACGATGGCGATGATCCTCTCCAAATTCCTCGTCCCGGCAGGGTGCCAGAACGGAGTTTCTGGATAATCTTGGTTTCTGGTGGCGGCGGCGGAGTGGAACTCTTTCTGGAAAACTATCGAACCCCCTCTATTTTTAGGTCAGAAGGCAACTTATAGACGCGGAGGGAGGCCGAGGAGCTGCCTGGGGTGGCTAAACCTCCCCCAAGCGCGGGGTTAGTGGGCCCGCGCCTGGGGTGGGTCTGGGCCCCCAGGCCTCCCCTCTGTCTCCCCTTCTGGCTTCGTGGATCTTCTGGTGATATATAATTTTTGGCATATTTTTTGGGATTTTTTCCTAATAGTTCATTTTCTGCACAAAAACAAGACACCAAGGTAATTCTGCTGAAAACAGCGTTAGTTCGTGTTAGTTGTATCCAAATCACACAAGTATAGAGGAAAAACAATAGCAAAGTGTTCGAGAAAGTAGATACGTTCTGGACGTATCAACTCCCCCCAAGCTTAGCTTATTGCTTGTCCTCTAGCAATTCAGTTGAAAACTGAGTGCGATAAAAGAACTTTCACGAACACTTTGCTTCATATGATGTATATATTCTCAGCACAGGAGTAGATGCTTAGACAATTCATAATAAAGAGTATGCAACTAAGTCTACTCAATAGTCATTGCAAGCTATGAGGAGAAACCAACTCAATAATAATAAGTAGCATGAAACATAAACATAAGCAACATTGCAATGCTCATAATAAGGTATGATAGAGTGGTATCTCGCTTATCTTTGTTTGAAGAGCACAATATAAATGCTAAGGCACCTCTGAAGTTCACATGAAGACTAGAAGTAAAGATATCAGAGATACAAGCATCAAAGTCATGACATAATTAACCAAGTTTTGGAACAAACACAAAAATGACAACTATGCTCTCAAGAGGGTGCTCATAGAATAAATGGTGACTCAACAAAGTTGTGAAAACGGTTTTGTGAAGGTTTGAAAGGCTTCCCAATGCTGAAAGGAAGGTACTCGTTAGCTTTGAGCTCTCATTGCCCCTATTATAGGCATCTTCATGTGGTTAAGGTGAAAGTGAGGTCCACTTTAAATCATATGCTTGACAGACGATAGACTGGAAATCCCAAGTCCCTTGAGTACGAGGGCCGCTCCGCATGCTACTCAACTTTGGTCACCTGAAAGTTCTTGTCATTGTAAATACATGCATATCATCGAGAACCGCCAACGAGGTACCCCTTGCACATGGTACATGAGCTTTCCCATAACCAAAATGACAAGGCAAGCAGACAATGAGCATCTCAGCAATCTTTTTATTGACCATATGCATAGCTTTTTATTGAGGAAGCTTCATAGATGCTCATTATAGTGATGTTGCAAGTTTCCACCATGATTAGGCATGGCTTAGGCTAGCGGCCCAGACGTTTCTCTAACACAATGTATAAACTCCATGAAATAACAACTTCCCCTTTTATTTCACATCGTCGACATCCATAAACAAAAGAGCGAAGTATCAACTGGATGAGATATCCAACAGGTGTTGAAAGCGTTCCCCGTGAAAGCACGGTTCTGCTGACTCCCATCATATAATAAGCAAGCATATGAGTTTCATGGACTAGTCACAATGGTTCAGAATTATTAAGCGCAAGAAATAAAGTGTGCCATCAAGTTTGTGAGAGCTTTACTAACTAACTTTCTCAAAACATACAAACATTTTATTTTGGAAGTAAACATGGCATATGGAATATGCACTGAAGTAGCAAATGATGCTAATAGGTAGGTATGGTGGACACAGCTGGCAATGTTGGTTTGGGAATTTGGAAGCACAGGTAAAGCACATACTCAGTGCAAGTGAAGGCTAGCAATAGAGAGGGAGCGACAATCGAGAGAGCAATAACTGTCATAATCATGCTTGCAAAAAAACAAGACTAATTATGGCATGAAAGTGATACAAGAACTCTGAGGCAAAATAAATCATCGAGGCTTACTGACTATTGATTAGTCATATGCATGCGTGAGCATGTGCCAAGTCGATTCACCTGAACAGTCAGAGGAGGATACCACAATATCATACCAAAGTATGAATAAAACAATGCAAGCAAACATTCATATGACATACTACAAACTATTAGCAAGTTGGAGCTAATCATAGACAACCAAGAAATACTAAGCATCCATAATGACATACACCTTACACAAACAGGCTAAGCATGCTCGCAATGATGCGTATATGTACAAAAATGAAACAAATAGAGTTCGTTACCAGCCTCTTACCACACCTCGAGTTGTCTTAATCTTCATTATTGCCCTTCACTTGTGTGACTTGAATAATTAACATAAAAACCAATATCCACTGAGGATGGCTGAACCCTGCGAAGAACTCACAAAACCAAAGAAGAACACCAAATATTTTTGGTGTTTTCGATTTTTTAGAAACAAGCAAACAAAGAAAAACCAAACAAGAACAAAGCAAAATCTTTTTTGATTTTTATTTAAAGGCAAACCAAAGCAAATAAACAAAGAAACAAACCAAGAGAAACAACGAAAATATTTTTGGTATTTCTGGGTTTTTAGAAAGAAGCAACAAGAACCAAAAAGAAAGCGAAACAATGGATATACAAAGAACCGACCGAACATGATATATAGATGAGTGTGATGTCGTTGTACCTCCCCCCAAGCTTAGGCTTTTGGCCTAAGCGGGGCTCAATAACGCGGATAGTAACCCCATGCTGGTGGGTCATCATAGGAATGATCATAGTCAGGCACCTATGATGAAGAAGAAGACGCGCCCCAATCAAATGAGGGTTGCTGGTATGAAGACTCTCCCAAGTTGGAGGGCTCAACCGAATTGTCTTCGGCATCCTCTTCAACATTCTCTTCTTGCTGGGAGAGTTCCCCAACATATGTGTCAACCTCCTCCACCGTAAATGACCATCCTTGCCTGTTATCAAAGTTAAACAAAACAAGTGCAGGCAAATAAACTATTTTCTCACTCCTACCTTTTCTCTGACCTTGCTGGACAAAAGATAGTTCATATGGCAAACTTCTCACATTATCCCCCAAAGAAACAAAACCATGCTGAATCATGGATTCAATATCAAGCCTCTCTATGGAAAACTGAAAATCCGAATAATGAGGCTCTAAACCATGGAAAGCTAGCAACCTAGAAGCAATGAGACCTCCACAAATTCCACCCTTCTCACGGTTGGTGGTGAGACGGTGAGATATCAAAGCACCCAAACTATAAGCACTATTCCTATTAAGAGAAGTTGCAATAAAATATAGATCAAAAGAAGACAACTTTCTAGTAGTCTTTCTAGCAAGAACACACTTGGTAATGAAATAGGAAAAGTATCTAATAGCTGGGAGTTGGATGTTCCGAATTTTACCACTTTCCTTTGAGAATTCGAAACCTTGGCAAATCTCAGCGTACAAATCAACAAGTGACTTGGGCCTCTCCTTGATCTTCTCACAAGATACCCACTAAGGTACTCTAATTGCTGCGCAGAAATCAGCAAAAGGCAGGTTGATAGGCATATTATATATTTTGTAATGGACAATGGGATTAGAAGTAGACCAAGTGAACCGGAAATCCTGCACAAAAGCCATGGTTAGCTTAACATATTGGATTGGTTCACCTTCAATAAAGTGCTCCAACCCCGCATTTGTAACCAAAGTTTGAAAATCTTGAGAATCCCCGCAACTCTCATAAATTCATGGCATGGATATATGGAAGGAAAAATGGCCTCCTCATGATGAACCTTCATTGGCTCATGCACCATCAAGTCATATTGATTCAGTGAATAAGCACTCATCTTCTTTGCTAAAATTTTTAGACAACCATCAAACCAAGTGATTTCTAAGTTGATAAATAAAGAGCAACCACTATAGGAACTTGCTAGAGGACTACACATGCATCAAAACAAAGTTTATAAACATAGAACAAGCATGCAAGCTCAAACAACCTGTCACCTACAGTAGCGAAATACTCAAGATACAATCTACCAATCACAAATCTAATTGGACAAGTGGAGGAGGCACTTACCAAGGAGCAATCCCTCCAAAAATCAGCACTTGACATGGGCTGAACAAGGAGATCGAAAATCGTGAGCAAGAACAGCAAGAACTCGAGATTGAGCAAGTTTTTCGGTGTTTTTCGGGAGAGAGAAATAAGGTGGCTTTGAGGAGGTAGCCTGGAGGGGCCCAGGTGGGCCAGACCCCCTAGGCGCCACCAGTGGTGGGCACGCGCCTACCACAGGTATGGGGCCTAGGGGTGCCCCCCGGGTCGCCTCTGGTACCTCTCTGCCCCTTTTTTCGAGGAAAAATTTATTTTGAATTTTCTGGGATTTTTCGGGAAACTTTAATTTTGGCCAATTTTCAGGGTATGAAAATTGATTTTCTCGCAGAAACATTTTTTTCATAAGAAGCAAAAGCAAACCAAAAGCTAAACTACAGGAGCTCTAAGAAACTCAAACAAGCAAACAACTAGCAAAACTAAAGCTAAAGCAAAGACTAGGAAGGAGAAGGAAAAAGAAAGCAAGTATAACCACAGTGGAAACATTATTTTGTTCATTAAAATCCTTTTGTTAACAAGGTTGATCAAGTATTGTTACCAAAACAATCTTATATGAAACAAATCTTTGCATTCCACAAGATGATTATGTTACCTCATACTTGATAGCAATGGTCCCAATCATAATAGTTTCAATATTTTCTTGTGGAATGGGACAATATATTTCTCCAACCTTTATGTTTCAATAGAATTCAGGCAATAGCTCTTAACAACCTTCTTGGGGAAATAGACAGTGTGCTCTTTGTCATTAATATTGAAGGTTACTTTTCCTTGATTGCAATTGATGACAGCACCTGCAGTATTAAGAAAAGGTCTCCCAAGAATAATAGACATATTATCATCTTCAGGCATTTCAAGCACAACAAAATCAGTTAAAACCATGAAATTATGAGCAACTTGAACATGAACATCCTCACATATACCAACAGGGACAGTAGTTGAATTATCAGCCATTTGCAAAGATATATCAGTTGGTATCAACTTTTCTAGCTGGAGTCTCTTAGAGAGAGAAAAATGCATAACACTAACTCCAGCTCCCAAATCACATAAAGAAGTTCTAACATAATTATTCTTAATGGAGCAAGGAATAGTTAGTATACCTGGATCACCAAGTTTCTTTGGAACCTTACCATTGAAGGAGTAATTAGCATGCAAAGTAGAAATCTCCTCATTAGGAATCTTCCTTTTATTAGAGACAATATCCTTCATATACTTTGAATAAGGAGGCAATTTAATAGCATCAGTCAAAGGAATTTGCAAAAATAAAGGTTTCATCCACTCACAAAACTTGTTGTAGTGTTCCTCCTCCTTTGACTTGTGTTTCTTACCTGGAAAAGGCATAGGTTTTTGCACCCAAGCTTCTCTCTCTTTAACATGTTTATTAGCAATAAAATCTTCCTTTGTGTACCTAGTGTTCTTAGTGTGTTTCTCAGGTTCTTCCTCAACTTCCTCCTTATCAGGAGACTCATCAATATTACCACTCTCAGTTTCAACATCAGAGACAAATATACTATTAGGATCTACAACAGGTTCAAGTGTTTCCTCAACTACTTTATGTTTCTTTTTCTTCCTCTTACGAGGACTACCACTATCTTCACCTTGTTGAGAATCTTGCTCAATTCTTTTAGGGTGTCCTTCAGGATATAAAGGATCTTGAGTAGCTGCACCACTCCTAGTTCTAATTCCATAAGCATGTTTATTTCCTGAAGCATTAACTAGCATATCTTTTTGCACCTTAGCAAGTTGATCAAGTTGGGTTTGGACCATTTGAAAGTGTTTACAAAACATTTTAATATCATTAGAAGTTCTTTCCACAATATCTTTCAACTCATGGATAGCTCTAGAGTTATCCAATAAATGATTCTGAACTTGTTTATTAAAGTGACCTTGTTTAACAATAAAAATGTCAAGTTCCTCTAAGCATTGATCAGGAGGCTTACCATAAGGAATATCACCTTCATCAAAGTGTTGGAGAGAGTGTACCTCAATAGTAGATGAGTGGGGAATTGGCTTACATAATTATTCTATAAGAGGTAGATTCTTCACATCTTCAGCTCTAATACCTTTCTCCTTTAGACACTTCTTAGCTTCCTTCATCACTTCATAATTTAATGCAATAACTCCCCTCTTCTTTGTTGTTGGTGTTGGAACTGGTTCAGGAACAACTACTTCAGGAGTAATAGGCTCAGGTGTATTCAGCTCAGTTGAAGTCCAATCATCATAATTATTGCTTATCTTGTTCATTAATTCTTCAGCATCTGTAGGAGTCCTTTTCCTGAAAACACAATCAACAAAGCTATCTAGATAGGTCCTAGAATCATCAGTTAGTCCATTATAATAAATATCAAGCAACTCATTCTTAGGTAATGGACATCCAGGATATGCATGAATCAAGGAACAAAATCTTTTCCATGACTCGGGCAATTTCTCTTCTTCTTCCTGTTTAAAATCAAAAAGTCTCTGCAAAGCAACATGTCTAGCACTGGGAGGAAAATATTTATGGAAGAATGAAGCAACCAAGCAATCAGGGCTATCAATGGAACCAGGAGGTAATCTATTAAACCAAGCCCTAGCTTCTCCTTTTAGTGAAAAGGGGAAGATCTTAGCAACAAAGTACTTGTGCATTTTAAAATCATCAGAGAACAAAGCACTCATAGTATAAAGCTCATTCATATGAGCCACATCACTCTCATTTTTAGTACCACAAAACGGTTCTTTCTCAACAACATCTAAATAAGTTAAATCAAGAGAGAAATCATAATCTTTATCTTTAATATCTATGGGAGTGGTGGCAAACTTAGGATCATAAGACTTCTTGGGCATAATAGTACGTCTAGCAAGGAGACTCTTAATATCACTAGCACCATGTGTGTTTCGGCATTCTTCAACAAATTCATCAGTGAGCTCTATGTAACCATCATTAATATCAAAACTCTCACTAGCAGGTGAGCTAACAGTGTCTTCACTAGGAGTTTCGGTATTTCCTAGACTAGCCATAGTAGTATCTACAAAAGGACCTAATGAACCACTCGCATCAAGCACAGTAGAAGTAACATCATGAGTATCATAAGCAGTTTTAGATTCAGCAGTAGTAGCAGTGTGTGTGGCATGAGCATGTGGTGGTGGTGTGACAAGCTTACTTATAACAGATGGTGAATCAAGAGCAACAGAGGTGTTTAGGACTGTACCTGTTCTTGTAGTGGATGGTAAAATAGGTAACTTTCCATCACGATACTTTCCCATGATGAAAGGAGTAGCAGTGAACAATAATAGATCCAAGTGAACTTACAAATAAAGCTATGCTCCCCGGCAACGGCGCCAGAAAATAGTCTTGATGACCCACAAGTGTAGGGGATCGCAACAGTCTTCGCGGGTAGTATTACCCAATTTATTGATTCGACACAAGGGGAGACAAAGAATACTTGCAAGCCTTAACAACTGAGTTGTCAGTTTAGCTGCACTTGGAAATAGTTCTTGCTCACAGAAGTTTATCAGTAGCAACAGTTTGGTAGTAGCAACAGCAGCAGTAACAGCAACAGGGACAGTAGAAATAGTAACAGTAACGGTAAACAGTGGGATTCGAGTGCGGTAGGCATAGGGATGGATGTCAGGCATTGCATGGACGAGTCTAAACATGCAAGATCTAGGGCATTGCAGATAAATAATAACAAGCATCCAAGTACTAAACAATCCTAGGCATGTGCTCCAAATATAGTCATACGTGCTCGCAATGAGAACTTGCACAACATCTTCTGTCCAGCCAGCCCGTGGCAGCGGGGCCTCTAGGGAACTACTGGCAATTAAGGTTCTCCTTTTAATAGAGCACCGGAGCAAAGCATTAACACTCCATGAACACATGTGATCCTCACACCATAGCCATCCCCTCTGGTTGTCCCAATTATTGTCACTTTGGGGCCTTTGGATCCGGACAATGATATGTGTACACAACTTGCAGATAAGATCATAACCAATACTATCATAATGATTCAATAATAAGTTAAGATCTGAGATCATGGCACTCAGGCCCTAGTGACAAGCATTAAGCACAAGTTGCAACGAAGTCAAGTAGCACTAATAGAGATACTAGGCACTATGCCCCTAACAGATCTTATTCGATTACATGATAGAACTCATCCAATCCCTACCATCCCCAAGCCTACAACGGGGGATTACTCACTCATGGATGAGGAAAACATCGGTGGTTGATGGAGGTGCATTGGTGATGACGATGGCAACGATCCTCTCCAAATTCCCCGTGCTGGCAGGGTGCCAGAACGGAGTTTCTGGATCCGAATCTTGGTTTTTGGTGGCGGCGGCGGAGCGGAACTCTTTCTGGAAAACTATCGAACCCACCTTTGTTTTTAGGTCAGAAGGCAACTTATAGACGCGGAGGGAGGCCGAGGAGCTGTCTGGGATGGCCAAACCTCCTCCAGGCGCGGGGTCAGTGGGCCCGCGCCTGGGGTGGGTCTGGCCTCCCCAGGCCTCCCCTCTGTCTCCCCTTCTGGCTTTGTGGATCTTCTGGTTAAATATATTTTTTGGCATATTTTCCGGGATTTTTCCTGATAGTTCATTTTCTGCACAAAAACAAGACACCAAGGTAATTCTGCTGAAAACAGCGTCAATCCGTGTTAGTTGTATCCAAATCACAGAAGTATAGAGGAAAAACAATAGCAAAGTGTTCAAGAAAATAGATACGTTTTGGACGTATCACTTCTTCACACCTTGCTCTTGGGGTTCCCAACAGGCTCTACATCAACTAAGACATCACAAAGCTGATGACGAATTACTCCTTCGGTGGTGGTGGTGTTCTCTCGATAAGCTCTTCAATTAGCTTCCTCAAATACTCAATCTCGAAGATTAGAGTACGAATCAACTCTGAATTTTGCTCAATGCGGTTCATGATCATATCAGACTGAGAGTCCCAGTCCTTGCTATTCTTTCCCCACTCTTCCTTCTTAGTGTGTTTTCCCCTGTATGGTTAGAACGAGGCAGGTCCCAAACCGAGGGCAAGTTCCCTCGTGGAACGAAGATAAGGCGTGGAGGTTTCCCTCCTATAGACATCCGTGCTGTCCTCCTAAGCTTGGTAGGATTTGCCACCACTCCAATGCTTGCGACGATAGTGCGGGTGTCCGGATGCTTGTCCTCCTCCATGTCTTCTTCATCCCCAACAAAAATCTCCTCCTCCTTGGGGTTTTGAGGATCATCCTCTTCGGGCTTCTTGCCTTTGTCGTTGGCGGAGACCATTGTGCTCTAAGCTTGAGAAGATTTCCTGATAAAAACAGATCGAAACGAAGACACAATGATAACACGATGCATGAACCTCGGGGGATCCGGGGGGTTAGATATTACGAAGTTTCAAAGCATAAGGAAGGTACTAGTGCGAAAACGAGGCGGAGACGGAGCTCGGGGGCTCACACCCCCTCCAGGCACGGAGAGCAGGGGCCCGCGGCTGGGGTGGGTTCGGCCACCCCGGCCTCAGTTTCCTCCTATGTTCCGTCTCGTAACCTTCCTTATGTAATAAAAACATAAAAAATATAAAGAGATTGGGTTTTCACAAACCTTCTGTGACATGGTTATACCCCGCGGGTACACGACTTCAGCATACCTAGTCCAGCCCAAGGAAGGCCCACGACAAATATACGTCGGCCCATGAAGACTTTCGGGTGGCCAGTGCCCATGACGCCTTCGGATCCTTGGAGACCAAGACTAGAGTAGATAGAAAATTCAAAGGGGTAAACCCTAAAACCTATAACCGACTCGATCTGTGCCTGGGACCTGCCTAACTCTATATAAAGGCTAGGAGGGAACGACCTATATCTCTCACCTCATACTTTCGCATAGACACCTCCACGCCAGATTGCATCTGCGCACCCCTGAAACCTTTGGTTCCGCCGTAATCAAGAGCAGACAAGCAGGAGTAGGGTTTTCCCTCCGGGGCCTGAACCTGGGTAAACCTTGTGTCCCCGTGTTGTTTGTTTTCTAACCGTTCCGCGATCTCCAGCATCCCCATCTTCTCCAAAACCCAAGTCCATAACAATGGGCATTGACAAGATTAAACCTCGTCAATTGGCGCCGTCTGTGGGAAAGTAACGAAACAAGTAATGTGCAGAAGAGAGTTGGGGGAAAGATGATGCAGCTGGATGCCATAAAGAAAAAGCAGTCCACGAAGGAAATTGTGGACTGGGAAGGAGAAGCCGTGAAGGACAAATGCGAGGAACATAACCCGAAACCCAGCGGCGGGACGGGGAATTACCTCGTTGCCAGGGAGCTTGACGGCCTCCTTATCCTGCGGGATCAAGCCCCACTCACGAAGCTTGCGGAGATCACTCTCCCGCGTCTCCGATCGTCGCCAGCCACCGTCGGTGACACGAGTAGCGGTAGTACTTTTCTTGCCCCCAGCAGCGCTGGTGCCAACCACAGAAGAGGACTTTTTAGGCTTCCCCATCTTGATGCGGCGACGCCAGCGACGAGAACGAAGAATCAAAGAAGGAAATGTCCGAGGATATTCCAGCGCGCAGCAAGAACTCTCTGAGAAGATTGGACCAGTGAAACAAGAATGGCTGCGGTAAAACAGACTAATTTTTTCCCCAGTGATTATAAGGACGAAGACGATGCATGACAACCGTCCATCGAGAAGACCTAACGCCGATGGCAAGATCTGACCATACACTTGTCAGCATAGCAGTGAACCGTCGCTCACACGCCGTCCACTACGCGTGGAAATCGAGGTGACACCGTAATTATCTCCATGCCGCGCATGACCGGTCAATTCAAGGTCAGAAGGTGGGACCCATGTTCGTCCAGTCACGTCATCTCTGGCGCAGCAGGCGCTTGAGGTCACCGATCATCAGCACTGACGTCATCAAAAGCTATACTAGCAAAAGCCACAATTCTTCGGCTACAAAGCTAAGAGTACTCACTCGAATCTACGATTCGACTAACTACTCGGGGGCTACTCCTATCAGGAGCGCTGGCCGCGCACCCGAAAATGAACAAAAACTACAACACTAAACTATTTTTCTTCGAGTCCTACGTCGAGTCTACGACTCCACTACGGACTCGGGGGCTACTCCCATAGGGAGCATGGATCCAAGCATCCGAAAAATTTGTGTCCTACGGACCTGAAGCCGAACAACGGCTGAGTTAAAGTCTCTGCTCGAGTCTACGACTCGAACAGACACTCGGGGGCTACTCCCATAGGGAGCGCTGGTCGTGCACACTATGAATTCTTCAACTGCGATCCTTCGGATCAGCATGCAAAACTTTTTCGGCAACTCTGCCCTAATTAAACGCTAAGTGAGCAACGTCCTCCTTGGCCACCCGAAGCACCTCCGAGGTGATAAACATTCGGATGCTGTGTCTGCGACACAAAGATAAGACCTACAGATATCATCTGATGGCCTGGTAACGCACATGACTACACTCTGCTAGTAAGAATCCGTGCCAATAGGCGCGATGAAAATCCCGACGGACGCGTTGGGTATATCATTTAAATTCAGTGGAATTCCACTCCTGTAAGTCCTCCGCGGCCTGAGTCAAATTACGCCAGCATATGTTCCGGGTTCGAGTCGAGGGACTCGAACCTGAAGAAGATCGTGTTGTTTTGTCCTAAGACAGTTAACTGACCCTGATCCGTCGGGAGAGTCAGGCGCACACATCAACAATCCCTACACATTCTCTTGAAAGACAGAGCTGCACCCGAAGGATTGAAGAGTCCTCAGCCGAATCTGCGATTCGACTGAACACTCGGGGCTACTGACATGGTTATACCCCGCGGGTACACGACTTCAGCATACCTAGTCCAGCCCAAGGAAGGCCCACGACAAATATATGTCGGCCCATGAAGACTTTCGGGTGGCCAGGGCCCATGACGCCTTCGGATCCTTGGAGACCAAGACTAGAGTAGATAGAAAATTCAAAGGGGTAAACCCTAAAACCTGTAACCGACTCGATCTGTTCCTGGGACCTGCCTAACTCTATATAAAGGCTAGGAGGGCACGACCTAGATCTCTCACCTCATACTTTCGCATAGACACCTCCACGCCAGATTGCATCTGCGCACCCCTGTAACCTTCGGTTCCGCCATAATCAAGAGCAGACAAGCAGGAGTAGGGTTTTCCCTCCGGGCGCCTGAACCTGGGTAAACCTCGTGTCCTCGTGTTGCTTGTTTGCTAACCGTTCCGCGATCTCCAGCATCCCCATCTTCTCCAAAACCCAAGTCCATAACAATGGGCATTGACGAGATTAAACCTCGTCATTCTGTTTTCACCACTTTTACTTATTCAAAGACGACCTCTGTACACTCCTTTTCTCCTTCTCCTGGAAATTCCTTTCCTCACAAGGCATTACACAAACTTCAATGTCAACATTATTATAAGCAAAAACAATAAACCTTTAGGTTCACACTTCAACTGAAATCCATCAAAACAAAAGCTATTGTAGCAACCCCTTTCCAAAACCCCAAAAGAATCTGGAAGGGAATCAATATAAGAGGCAAATGCAAATGATGGCAGAAATCTGTCAAAACAGACTAGCAGGTAAAGATTGATTTTTTTCGAAAACCTTCTGTTGCTCAAATCAAAAAGTGCAAAACTAATGAGAGTTGATTAACAACTGGGAGAACAAGCACAAAACAATACAGCTCCATCCGAAGTACCGAGCTCCCTCACGAATTTTTACAATGCAACACAAAACTCTGTCCCAGGACAGCCACTTTTCACAACTCCTCTACTACTCAAAAGTAATTGAACTTGACACAAAAACCAAAACAAAAAAGGATAGGGAGCGGTTATTACTGAGGTAATAACTTCCAAGACTCGACAAAACTATTGGGTTATCTCCCAAGAAGTACTTTTCTTTAATGCCTTTAAGTTAGGCTTGATAGTTTCAAAGATGCTCACATAGGAGATAAATATCTGAAGTGAAAGAGAGCATCAAGAAGCAAATACCCAGCACATTTGAGTCTAACCCACTTCCTATGCATGGGGGTATCATGAGAAAAAAAATTGTTGAAACAAAAAGCCACTAGCATAGGAAGACAAAACAGATGCAACTTCAAAGCTTTCAACATAAAACGGGAAACCTTAACATTATTGAGATGCATAAAACCATGTTTCCCTCTCTCATAGTAACTTTCAGTAGCACTTTGAATAAAGTTGACAATATAACTGTCACAAGAAACAACTTTATCATCGGAATGAGCATACTTACAATCACCAAATAGAGGTCCAAGGTCATAAACTGGATCAATAGAGGCAAGTTATTCCATCCTAAAATCTTTATTAGGCAAGCTATTTTCACAAGGAGCTTTAGCAAATTTGGAAAAGTTAAACACATAAGACTCTCCATCAAACTTATTCAAAACTTTTTCCTTCTTATAATCTATAATAGCTCCACAAGTGTTCAAGAAAGGTCTACCAAAAATGATAGGAGAAGTTTTGCTAGCTGCTAAATTAAGCACTAGAAAATCAGCAGGATACTTAATCTTACCACAGAGAACCTCCACATCTCTTACAATACCAATGGGGCAAATGGTTTCCTTATTTGCAAGGTGAATAACCACATCAATGTCCTCAAGCTCACAAGGACCAATTTCATGCATAATTTCCTTGTAAAGCTCATAAGGAATAGCACTAGAACTAGCACCAATATCACATAAACCATAATAGCAATGATCACCAATTTTGACAGAAAGCACATGAACACTAGCTTTTCTAGCTCTACTAGGATGAGAGATAATATTAGAAGCGTCTTCACAGAAGACAATGTGCTCATCCTCTATATTTCTAGTGACAAGATCTTTCACAATAGCTACCACAGGTTCAATATTCATTTGCTCATCAGGTTCCACAGTTTTCTTTGTACCTTTATTATTTGCACTAATAATCATAGAATACTCCTTTACCTTAGCTAGGAAAGGTATTTTCTGAACATAAGGTCCAGGCACAATATGATTAGTAGTACAAACTTCAGTGCTTCTAACAGGAACATGACTAACAACATCTTTATAAGGTGCATGGTACTTATTCCACTTCTTTTTGGGAATTTATCTGTATGAGGCAAAGGCCTTAAAACAATTGGCAATACTTTGGTAGTCAAGACCAAACTCATTACTAATATCACGGAAGTCATCAGTTCCCATAAAAGAATTAATGCATTCATAATCATAGTTTATACCTGACTTTCTTCCTTTGTCATTCTCCCATGCTTCAGTCTTCTCTTGAATACGGTCCAGGAGATCCCATTTAGCTTCTTCCTTCATACGTGTGAATGATCCAGCACAATAAGCATCTAGTAAATATTTATCATGAAGAGAAAGCCTAGCATAAAAGTTATTGATAATAATATTGTTAGGGAGTTCATGAATAGGACATTTAAGCATTAGTAACTTCAATCTCCCCCAAGCTTGAGCTGTACTCTCTCCATCACGAGGCCAAAAGTTATATATCAGATTTCTATCCTTATGAATTTCACTGGGAGGATAGAATTTAGAATAAAAGAGAGATACTATTTCCTCCCATTCCATGGATTGCCCATTCTTCAGTAGCTTATACCATTCTTCAGCTCTCCCTTTCAAGGATAAAGAGAGTAACTTCTTCTTCACTTGTTCAGTTGTGATACCTGCACACTTAAACAATCCGCATAATTCATGGATAAAGAGCAAATGATCACCAAGGTGGACAGTTCCATCCCCTAAATAATAATTATCCATAACACGATCAACAATACTTGTAGGTATCTTAAAAGGATCTATCTCAACAGGTGGTGGTTCATCTACTACCCTAACAGTGGTACTAGTGGGTTATACATATGGGAAACAAAGTAACAAACAGAAATAAAAAACAATACTCACACTAGAAGTTTCCTTTACCAGTTCCACTCTTCAATAGTGCTTCACTCCCCGGCAATGGTGCCAGAAAATAGTCTTGATGACCCACAAGTATAGGGGGTGTATCGCAGTACTTTCTATAAATAGGAGTGTCGATCCCAACGAGGAGCAGAAGGTGTTGACTAGTGGTATGGAGCGGGAAATATCTGTAAATACTTAGCAAACGGATTTTTAGGGGTTTTCTGATAAAGAAAAGAAACAAAGTGCAAGTAATAAAGACAAACGAACAACTGCAGAAAGTGGCCCAATCATTTCTTAGCAAAGGACAAGCCGGTGGAAATACTTATAAGGACCAAACATTCTCGAGGACACATGGGAATTTTGTCAAGTGCTTTCGCTTCAAATAGCCGAGTACCTTTCTTTGGTGTTGTAAGTGTTGTGTGGGTGAACCTGTGCTAATGTACCGACCTTACTTGGACTAATACATACTTGTGATTAAACCCCCTGCAATCATCCACAACTACAGGAAAGCAATTAAGATATAAACCTAACCACAACGTTAAACTCGGAGATCCTACACTCCCTTGTGCAAAGGTGTCCTAACGAGAGTTTGGGTTTCTATCACTCCGGCAACCCCACAATTACTAGCCAAATACACAATGCATTCCCCTAGGCCCATAAATAGTGAAGTATCATGTAGTCGACGTTCACATGACACCACTAGAAGAATAGAACCACAACTTAAATACTAAATCATTGAATAATATCTCAACACAAATCCACTACTAACAACATGACTTCTCCCATGTCCTCAAGAACTAGACGAACTACTCACAAGACATCATATGGTTCAAGATCAAAGATGATATGGTGATGGATAACAATCTGAACATAAACAATAATCCAATGTTTCCACTCACAAGCATTAACTACAATAGTAATCAACACCGGGAAACTTTCCCCTCAGATCTATGCAAGTATTCAACACGATTGTTATAGCAGGATGGAGTGGTGATGATGGTGCTGGTGGATATGATGGTGTGGATGATGATGATGATCCCGATGAAGTCTAGCTTGATGACGGTGTTGATGGCGATGATCTCCCCTCTCCGGGAAGGAATTTCCCTGGCAGAAATCTGTCTACCGGAGAGCTCTTTCTCTCTCGGTGTCTTCCGCCCGCAGAGGCGGCGGAAATCTTTCTGTGGTCCCTTCCCTGGTAATAGGGTTCCGAGAGGAAGTTATAGGCGAGAGGGCGGAGTCGGAGGCCGTCCAGGTGGGACACACCTCCCCTAGGCGCCTTCCCTTCTGGCTTCCTTCGTCTTCTGGGAAAATATAATTTTCCAATATTTTTTTGGTATTTTTCTGATCTTCACGAAATTGCATGAAAACACCTCTTTTTCCATCAGAATCCTGACTCCGGCAGTTCATCCTCCAAGAATCATCCAACATGCAAAAACAGAGGAAAACACATAAGTAACACCTCATAATAAGACATATATCAATGAATAAAGGCAAATTATGATATATATAATGGTGATGCAAATTGGACGTATCAGGATCCAACCAACTTATTGCAGCAAACCAAGCAAAAGAAAACTAAAAAAACAAAGACGCTCCAAGAACAACACAAAAGTGCATGAAGCAATAAAAACGAAGTGTCTAGAAAGACCTAAGATTTTTATTGATGAAGAAGGGGATGCCTTGGACATCCCCAAGCTTTGACGCTTGTAACTCTTGAATATTTTTTGGGGTGACACGGGGTGGCATCCCCAATCTTGAGCTTCTGTCCATTCTTCATCTCATTACATCATTCTCCCCTTACACCTGGAAATTTTCCTTCATACAAAACTTCACACAATCTTCATTAGCAACATTAGTGCATTCAAAAGATAATAAACCTTTGGGGTTTAGTTTTAAAACAGCAAAACTTTCATTAAAACACAAGCTACTGTAGCAATTCCCTCAAAAATCGCAATTTACCAAAGAGAATCCAAAAAGAAATCGATAAAGAGGCAAATGCAAATAATGGCAGAAATCTGTCAAAACAGACCAGGAGGTAAAAACTGATTTTTTTCGAAGACCTTCTGTTGATCAAATCAAAAAGTGTTGAACTAACGAAAGTTAGCTAACAACCTAGGGGATTTATTCATAAAATTACATCTCAATACGACTTACAAATATTTTCATGAATTTTTACAGTGAAGCACAAAAATCTATTTCGGAACAACAACTTCCCCAAATCTTACTTCCCTCTCATTAGAGGTTATTCTTGCCACAAAAATCAAAAAAAAAGGATAAGGAGAGGTTATTACAGAGGTAATAACTTCCAAGACTCAAGAAAACTATTGGGTTATCTCCCAAGAAGTACTTTTCTTTACCGCCTTTAAGTTAGGCTTGATAGTTTGAGAAGATGCTCACATAAGAAATATGAATTGAAGTAAAAGAGAACATCAAGAAGCAAATTCGAAACACATTTAAGTCTAACCCACTTCATATGCATAGGAATATTGAAAAGAAACAAGTCATGAAAGCACAAAGAAACAAGCATAGGGAAACAAAACAAGTGCAACTTCAAGATTTTCAACATAAAGAGGGGAAACTTAATATTATTGAGATACATAAGACCATGTTTCCCTATCTCATAATAACTTTCAGTAGCATCATGAATTAAATTAACAATATAACTATCACATAAAACATTCTTATCATGAGCCACATGCATATAATAATTATTACTCTCCACATAAGCATAGTCATTCTTATTAATTGCAGTGGGAGCAAATTCAACAACATAGCTCTCACTATTATTCTCATCACCATAATCATCAAATATAGGAGGCATATTGTAATCACAATTAATTTCCCCCTCAATATTAGGTGGACTAAAAATATCATACTGATCATTGTAGTCATCATATATTGGAGGTTTGGTATCATCATAAGAAATAGAATAGCTATCTTCCAAAGCTGGGGGGCTAAAAAGATCATTTTCATAAAAACAAGCTTCTCCAAGCTTAGACGTTTCCATAGCATTAGCATCAATGGTGTTCAAATAATTCATACTAATAACATTGCTATTAGCATGCAAATAAAGCTCTATAGGTTTTCTAATTTTCTCTTCAAACACTTCATGTCCTAACTCAAGATAAATACTCCTATAAAGCTCTTCTAATTTTGTTGTTGTTTTCCATTAAGCCTAACTAGTGAAAACAAGAAACAAAAAGAAAAAATTGCAGAGTCTAAAGGAAATAACATCGAGCACTTACACCGGAGTATGTGAGTACCTTTTACCTTACCTCCCCGGCAACGGCGCCAGAAAATAGCTTGATGTCTACTCAGTTCTATTCTTGTAGACAGTTGTTGGGCCTCCAGGTGCAGATGTTTGTATAACAGCAGCAAGTTTCCCTTAAGTGGATTACCCAAGGTTTATCGAACTGAAGGAGGAAGTGGTCAAAGGTATCCCTCTCAAGCAACCCTGCAATCAAGATATAAGAAGTCTCTTGTGTCCCCAACACACCCAATACACTTGTCAGGTGAATAGGTGCACTAGTTCGGCGAAGAGATAGTGAAATACAAGTGGTATGGATATAAGGCAACAGTGCCAGAAAAGAGCTTTTGACGGGGAAGAAAAGACTAAAGGGCAATCTGAAATAAAGAAGATAGCAAGCAAAAATGTAACAGATCTAGTTGCAAATGGTGTTTCAATGTTTAGAAACAAGGACTAGGGATCATACTTTCACTAGTGAACACTCTCATATAAATATATTCTCTTCATGATACTACCCTGAACTACTCTCCGGTTGGACACCCTAATCCATGGTAGGGCTATAACATCACTCCTCAAAGTCCGCCTTCTCCATCTAGATAACCCCACACTGTTACCTTGAGAGCTAGATGGTTCCAACAAACACCACAATTTCATTTTTTCCTTTGCAAATTTTCTCTTATCAATAGGGCCATGATCACTTGTTCTATCTGCCTCCCCAACCAAAAGCTGGGGACCTGCCCGATAGCGCCACCGTATCTGAAGGATACGCCGATGCTCCAAGCGGAGTTGAGGAAGATGAGGCTTCAATTGCCAGCTCATCCCATGAAACTACGTCAGTTCCGTCAGCTCGTTCCGAAGATTTCAAGGTGGTGCATGCTACTGGAAAGCGAAAGCATGCCGATCCTGTTGAAACAGTCGAGGATTCCGACAATTTAATAGGTTCCAAGCCGTAAAATATCAAACCTACTCCTGCTGCTCCCCACAATGGGCTTGCCGTCACTTACCACAACAAAATTGAGTGTCGACATGCTATGTACCATGGCGCATAAGCGGCCACCAGCTTTGTTAGACACGAAGAAAGCTCATCCATTGGGTAAAAAACCTTTGCATGTACTTTTGTCTTGTATCGTACAAAAAAAGTGTCATGCATGGGGAGGGGGGAGAGGTATTTTTGTAGTGGAGCCGGTCCACGCCGCAACGAGGTTGTGCGATGTCGACCTAAGCTTTCAAGGGGATTCCAATTCATCTCCAACGGGGCATCTCTATCTTCTCCTCACAGTAGTGAGCTAGGTTGCATCGCGACCATAAGAGATGATACGTGTGGTCAGGAGGAGTGGTCGGGGAAGCGAGAGCATAAGAAGTGTACTATGGCGATTTTCAAAAATCCTAGGGGGAAAACGCAAAAAAAGTGACAAATAAAAATCGTAAGGTATAGGGAACGCATTAACTGGCAAGAGGAATTTGGGAATATTGCAAAAAATAACAACATCAAATAGTATAACACCCCGGCCTATCCGGACCGGCGGCTATCACTTATGGCAGCTTAATAAGATCTCTAGACTAACCCCACAGACCAACACGAGTCTTTTTTACGCACTTTGTCCTTACTCGTGTGCACTCGGTGTCACCCATCCTCAAATTGTTTCAGCCCAAGCAAACTTAACTTGGAGGTTCTTTTTGAATGAGCTTTCAGAAAAGAAGTTGCAACTTGCTGGTATAGGTATACTATCAATCCTATTAACCAATGCGCCAGGGTCTCACATACACCCATCCTTAGAAGATCGACGTCCTCGTTGATCAACCACAAGTCAGGAACGTCCCTCTTGGCACACGTATGTAAGTCTAGTACCGACACATGTGATATGCCGTGTCCACTCTGGGCCAAACACGCCATGCGCCACATGTCCGCCACTAACCCGCATATGCCCGTGTAACCGCGAGGATCAGATCTGATATCACTTGTAACACCCCCGGTCTATCCGGACCGGCGGTTGTCACTTCTGGCAGCTTAATAGGATCTCTAGACTAATCCTACAGACAAACACGAGTCTTTTCTACGCACTTTGTCCTCACTCGTGTGCACCAGGTACCCACTTCCTGGTCGATCACCCATCCTTAAATTGTTCCAGGCCAAGCACGCTTAACCTGTAGGTTCTTTTTGAATGAGTTTCTAAAAAAGAAGTTGCAACTTGTTGGTATATGTATACTATCAATCCTATTAAGCCATGCGCCAGAGTCTCACAAATAGGTATAGAGAAACTGTTTTAGACCATTTTTAGGCCCCAGCTGCTCTATAAATTAGTTTTTGGGGGCACTTTGACTGTTTTACATCATTTGTTAGAGATACTGTAATAACTTTTGTTGTATGTTGTAGTTACAAAACCCTTGAGAACACCAAAAGAGGTGAAAACAAATAATTTTTACTATTATATGTCTTGATTTGTGATAGCAAATAGTAAATCTTCTACTAAATTCTCATGTTTATTTCCTTTTGTTCCAATATGCAGTGGAATTTTGCTGTAAAAAATATAAATGTGGTGAAATTTTACAAATTGTTTTCCACGGAAGAAAGGCAAGTTATGCCCTCCCATTTCCAAACTTGCTCTGTTGACAAACTTTATAATATGTTTAGTCTTGTTGCCTACGGGCATGGTTTGTAAAACTTAAGCTGGTATCACCAGCACCGTTGCCGTTCTAGCCGTAGGGCTTTATTAAGTTAAAGTTGGGTAATGTCGATGCATGTTATCTAGAAAAACATCACACCATCGAGGTCCAGTTGTAGTTCGACAAGGTTCAACCGTGAACAATAACTAACAAACGGGTTCTAAATTATGATGAGTCGGCAGTTTTGACGTTGCGTCCATGGTCTTGTTGGTTTTAGTCGATGAGCGCCGAGTTGGAGCAACAGGTGACGAGCAGGGCCTCCTTCAAGGTACGATACTACAAATGCAATCTTTGTTTAGCAACAACATGTGCGTCTTTCTTATGATGTGTCTACTAATGATGATTTGGTAAACTATCTGTGGTTTAAGGGGATGCTAGATATATTTTTGTTGTTCTGACGTTAGTAAAGTTTTTGGGTATCGGTACTGATTTTTCTTTCATAAGTACATTCCTTGGCATATTATTTTTGGAGCAGAATTTTGTCCTAGATTCATTACTTGGTTAAAACTTATGTGGAGAATAAATGACAAAATACTATTGTTGGATAAGTTAGTACCAGCTGAATCTACCGAACCGGTGTTCTGACGGATGAACCGCGAACCGAGATGTTGACTTGTTTGATTATCTATTCAGTTTTCTACACTATACTTTCAGCTGTCTTGTTATAATCGTGATAAGCAAATAACGAAGAACGAAAAGAAAATCACAGCAAGGAGACACGGATTTAACATGGAAAAGCCTCTCCAACAAAGAGACGAAAAAGCCAGGAGCACCAGCCAGCAGAACTTCACTATATTGAGTGGTGTTTACAAACGCTGGGGATTTTTACAGATCCAATTTGTCCCAACCGACAACTTACAAGAGGTCTATATAGCGGTGGAAATCTAGGTCTTGAATGATCCATACAACGGCGGGGCTTCGCTCCGCTCGTCAGAAGTTAGCGTCCTTAATGAATTTTGATCATACTTCAGCACATCTTATATTCTTAGGGACTTATTCGGTGTTTCGCTCTAAGGACCCACATTCCTAGAGACAACCCTAACCGCTACCTCTCTCTTACCGTGGCTAGCCGACACGCGGACCTATCTCCGTCAAGCAACGGATCGGGCTAGAGGTGACCCTGATACAAAACGATCCTAGTTGGTGCATAGGAGGTTGTCTCCGAGGAACCAAGTGAGGTGGCAGCGTGGGTGAATATTTTGATTCCCTGAGGGAAGGCAGCATGTGATGCGGGCCGACAAGTCCTCGAGCTAGGTAGTCCTCGGGGAATCCAATAAATGGGAGAGGAGGGTGGCGTCGGTGAGCAGAAGCAGGGACGAAGCCATGCGATGGTGGAAGGTTGAGAGCAATGAGGTTGCGCGAAGGTAGTAGAAGTGGCACGACACCAAAGTTAGATGAAGGGACCAGTCACCCCGTAGAAACGCACTGAGTGTTTATCTAGTAGTATCTAACCCAGGTCTCAGACTTTATAGGCGAAACAACAAGCATGAAAGTTCAGCTAGGATGGTCCATGCCGATGGTCGGAGTAGAGGCGCGACGAAGACAAACGGTGGTGGGTGACTCAATCCGATCTATGATCAGCGAACCAAAAAAGAAAAACCGTCCAAATGACCGGCGGAGGAAAAATGATCTAGAGATCGGAAAAGACTCACCAGGGCAGTCGATCACAGATCGACGGGCGAACCCTATAACAGAATACACGGCCCTCGACGAAGATCATGGAGATCGATCCCCCGGGGGCGGCGTGGCAGAAGCGTGTCGGCATCGTCTAGGGTTTGGGTCCAGGTTAGTCTGATACCATGAAGAACGATAGAGAGAGATTGGCGAAATAAACGATGTATTATTGAGCCTCTTGGGCGAGTATATATAGGCGTACATGTGATTATCTCGGAGTATAAGTTAAGTTAGGATTGTATGGAAACAAATCCTGCCTCTATCCTATACTATCGTAACAGTCATATACACAATACTCTAACATCCCCCATAGTAATAGCAGTAGCATCGTAAATAACTGGAATGCCATGGATGATCAGAATGGAGATAAACTGAATTAGCATCTAGTAGGCTGATGGAAAGCCATCGCTATTTGCTAGCATTTGTTGCAGCTTGTTCCTACGATCCATTGATCTCATGCTCTTCGGGGAAAATTATCATTACGCGCCTCCCCATGCCCTAGATAGGTGAAACCTGGCGAAGAAAATCAATAAATAATTTGACTGAAACACGAAATGCTATAGGAATAGCGCCGCACAGGCGTCGGTGAGAGGTGGAATTGAACGGTGACCCGCAAAACTGCATGGCAAGGGGCGGCACGTCCTAGAGTCCTAGAAGTTGATGCCGACATAGAGGCGGCAGTCATGTACGAAGCTTCGATCAATAGACCGTGGGAACAAACTATAGCCATGGTGGGTAAATCTGTAGAAGTACATGGGCTGGGTATACGGGCTTCTTGCTTCCTGTGTGAGATGGACTAATTAATCAATAATGGGCTAATCAAGTGATTATTCTGGACATTAGCACGTATATAAAGGAGTTTATTAACAGTACTATCTGCTGAAAATTGTTAGGGGGGCAACCGTTGGGGGGATGCTAGCCCCCTCCCTCTGTCCCTCGGAAGGAGGAGGTGAGATTTTTATCCAGATTTCTGAGTTCTGGCCGGTCTGTCTTCAAGCTGGTTATTCGAGGCTTAAAATTTTGTGGATTAGCTCCAAACTTGATGACTTTGTTTCTTACTTTGAATACTTCGACTGATTAGCTGGTTTGAGATTTGGATTAGTACAGCATCAGATTTGGAAGTGGTATTATCAGTTCAGGCTGCTGCAGTTTCAACATAGAGCAGTTTTGGTAGAAGAATATATCGGACGGGCAAACGGTATCCGATTATGCTGAAATTTGGCGTGTATGTTGGGAACTCGAATGTCTACTTGTCTACCAAGTTTGGTGTTGATTAGATCCATGGTTAAGAGCGATTTTCTGATTACCTAAGAGGGCAAAAATAGAGATACTCTGCTTTGCTATAATATTTTTTTAAGTGGTTGTTATTGTCGTTGCCGGTTGGCAACGTGCTGAGTGTGTTGTATATCTCTAGATATTTTAGAGAATACTTTATACTCAGGTTGCTCATAATAAAACTCGCGTGGACTAGTTGTCCACATCCATGTTTTTGGGACATATATTGCATATTTTATACTCAGCAACTTTTCCTTAAGTGGATTACCCAAGGTTTATCGAACTCAGGGAGGAAGTGGTCAAAGGTATCCCTCTCAAGCAACCCTGCAATCAAGATACAAGAAGTCTCTTGTGTCCCTAACACACCCAATACACTTGTCAGGTGTATAGGTGCACTAGTTCGGCGAAGAGATAGTGAAATACAAGTGGTATGGATATAAGATAACGGTGCCAGAAAAGAGCTTCTGACGAGGAGGAAAAGACTAAAGGGCAATCTAAAATAAAGAAGGTAGCAAGCAAACATGTAACATATCTAGTTGCAAATGGTGTTTCAATGTTTAGAAACAAAGCCTAGGGATCATACTTTCACTAGTGAACACTCTCATATAAATATATTCTCTTCATGATACTACCCTGAACTACTCTCCGGTTGGACACTCTAATCCATGGTAGGGCTATAACAACACTCATCAAACTCCGTCTTCCCCATCTAGATAACCCCACACTGTCACCTTGAGAGCTAGATGGTTCCAACAAACACCACAATTTCATAAAGACAACCAACTCGGTGGAACCTTAGGTGGTTCTCGGAAAAAGATAGCGAAAAAATTTATCCCTAAAGTAGAAACTAAAAGGAACGTATAAACCAATGCTTCCATAGATTTGATCGTGGTTTATTTACAATTATAACTTCCTCACCTATTCATTTGTCATTTGGGAGAAATCATAATAAAGATTTATGAACTCTAGCCTAAGTGCCATCACGGCATGCACGCTGTCAATTTCACACACGTGGGGAGAGCAGAGATCTATTAAAGCACTTGAGTAGCAGAGTAGATCTACTTGATTACAAAGCTCATGATCACAAGATGATCACGCATATATATATATATATATATATATATATATATATATATATATATATAGAGAGAGAGAGAGAGAGAGAGAGAGAGAGAAACCCTATTTAGCACCTAGGGTGTAGAATAGTTATTTTGCACCTAACATATTTTTACGTTGTGGGATTGAAAAAATTATGTTTCATATACGAATAATTATGTTCATATATTCACCACAACCAAAAAATTGACACAAAAATAAAGTTTACGAGTCATTATAGTGTAAAAAACACCAAAAATATGTATTTTACATCAATTCTTTTTACGGTATGTAAACAAAAAAATTATGTCATTTTAAAATTTTATTTTGTTCTTCTCAACTTACAAAGTAATACAAAATTTATGTAACGTAAAAATAATATACAGTTCTAAAGATAGAGGGTGGGTGTAGTCTACACCCTGAGTGTCAAATAGCGCCACCATATATATATATATATATATATATATATATATATATATATATATATATATATATAGAGAGAGAGAGAGAGAGAGAGAGAGAGAGAGAGAGAGAGAGAGAGAGAGAGAGAGAGAGATGAACACATAGCTACCGATAGAGCCCTTATTCTCGAGGAAGAACTACTCCCTCCTCATCATGGGAATCAGCAACGGCGATGGAGATGGTGGTGGAGATCGATGGAGATGGCTCCGGGGGCACTTCCCTATCCCGGCAGAGTGCCGGAACAGAGACTTCTGTCCCCCGAATCTCCCCTTCGGTGGCGGCGGTGCTGTGGAACTTTTCATGGGTGTATGATTGACTCTCTAGGGTTTTGTCTCCAGGGGCTTCTTATAGGAGAAGGGGCAAGGCGAGGAGGCAGCCAGGGGGGCCACACCCCCTGTTGGCGCGGCCTAGGTGGGCCCGCGCCACCCTAGGGTGTGCCTACCCTAGTGCCCTACTCCGTCTCTGCTTCGATTTTCCGTATCGTTCCGGGGAAAATAGTAACTTTGGCTATTGTCCCATCCAATTCCGAGAATATTCATTTTTTAGATTTTCTGAAACCAAAAAGAATAGAAAACAGGCAACTGGCACTATGGGATCTTATCAATAAGTTAGTTCCAGAGAGTGTATAAAAATACCTCAAAGTGTAGACAAAGCATAAGACAAATGATATAAAACAAGCATGGAGCATAAAAAATAATAGATACGTTTATGACGTATAAGGGAGTAGCCCCCGAGGCTACAAACCGAATACTTGGATTTGACTGTAGGCTCAAATTTTATGCTTTTCTCATGCTGAAAATGTCAACTCCGTAGGAGGATTTGTTCTATCGGGTGCACGACGGCGCTCCCGATGGGATTAGCCCCCGAGGCTATGTTGCGGTGCTTGCATCGGAGCATAGGCTCAAAATAGATCCTTCATCAAGGAAAGTATTATGCTAAATTTTATCAGGTGCACGATAGCGCTCCCGATGGGAGTAGCTCCCGAGTCTATGTTCGGGTGCATGCATCAGAGAATAGACTCCATGTTTTTATTCAGATGATATTTACTTCATTTCTTTTTTCACCACTCATGACGTCAGCAATAACAAAGATGGCGCGCCGATGGGATGTATCCTTTTGTGGGCCGCAATGTTCAGTGCATGCTGATGCGTGGGAAGCGTAGCGGTCGTACTATTACCATGCGGCTCCACTTCTAGCGCGAAAATCGAGACGTCGTGCGACCGCTAGCGGATTTACCGCGACGAGATTTTTCCCTTTTTCATTGTTGCCATGTGTATGCATCATATTCCATTTGGCGCTTCATAGCTTTTAATTAACGGTGCATAATCACACCGCGCTCCTTTATATTGATTGATCTAGGGATTTACTGCCCTTCCTTTGCCATCATCTTCCTCCTCTGTTCCGCTGCTCAGCGCATTTCATTGTTCTTGCGCACTCCTACTTCCTCTTGCTCTTCTCGCACCGTTCCCTCTGAGAATCACCATGGGTCGATCCAAGGGGGCATCTTCCGCTGTTGATGTCACCACGAAGAAAGCTCGGGCCATTAGGTGGGTGCCATCGAAGAGCATGTCTCACGATCGCGAGGCCCACAACTTCCATCTGTTGGATGAAGGCTCCTGCAAGCTGCCTGGCGACGAGAGTACGCCCGCGCCGGAGGCTGGATGGCTGGTAATGTTCCTGTCCTTTCTCTTCCATGGTCTCTCTCTTCCTTCCCATGAATTCCTTCGTGAGATTCTCTTTGTCTACGGCGTATAACTCTATCAGCTTACGCCAAAGTACATCCTCCATATAGCCTTTTTATCGCCTTGTGCGAGTGTTTCCTCGGCATCCATCCCCACTGGGGCCTGTGGAAGCATTTCTACTTCGTTCGCCGCAATGCCACTGATACTGTCGTCCACGACGGCGGAGGCACAATAATTTCTATGCGCTCAGACATAGAATACTTTGATATGAAAACTGCAGACTCTGTCTAAGGTTCGAAAACAAAGTGGTTCTATATCAAGGACCAGCAGGTCGAAGGTAAAAAGTTTGGGTTGGCCCCTTTTGACCCAACAAAAACTTGCCAGGGCTCAGTTCCTAGGAGGAGCGCCCCTCAGCCGAAGAAATGAAAGAGATCAAGCCGCCGCTAGAGCGAATCAAGAAGCTACGCATTGCTGGATTGTTGGGTCTTCAGATTCTGACATATTTTCTTCGGATTCGTATCCAACCCCTCCAAGCTCGGCTGGCCGGTATGTGGAGCTACACTGGTAGAAAATATCCAATGATGATTACACCGGAGGATCTTTCATTTAAGGTTTTGGAGAAGAGGGTGCGTTCATTCACAACGCTAACAAAGAAAAGCCATGTCCCCACTGATTGTCGGGTGAAACCCTTCTCCAAGAAACATCTTGCGCCCGAGGTAAAGCTTTTTGTTGTGTGCACATCCATTTGATGCTCATATATTTACTTTGTAGTTTCTAGGGTTCATTTTTTCCTTTGCAAATTTTCTCTTATCAATAGGGCCATGATCACTTGTTCTATCTGCCTCCCCTACCAAAAGCTGGGGACCTGCCCGATAGCGCCACCGTATCTGAAGGATACACCGATGCTCCACGCGTAGTTGAGGAAGATGAGGCTTCAATTGCAAGCTCATCCATGAAACTACGTCAGTTCCGTCAGCTTGTTCTAAAGATTTCAAGATGGTGCCTGCTACTGGAAAGCGAAAGCGCGCCGATCCTGTTGAAACGGTCGAGGATTCCGACAATTCAATAGGTTCCAAGCCGTAAAATATCAAACCTACTCCTGCTGCTCCCCACAATGGGCTTGCCGTCACTTACCACAACAAAATTGAGTGTCGACATGCTATGTACCATGGCGCATAAGCGGCCACTAGCTTTGTTAGACACCAAGAAAGCTCATCCATTGGGTAAAAACCCTTTGCATGTACTTTTGTCTTGTATCGTACAAAAAAAGTGTCATGCATGGGGGAGGGGGAGAGGTATTTTTGTAGTGGAGCCGGTCCACGCCGCAACGAGTTTGTGCGATGTCGACCTAAGCTTCCAAGGGGATTCCAATTCATCTCCAGCAGGGCATCTCTATCTTCTCCTCACAGTAGTGATCTAGGTTGCATGGCGACCATAGGAGATGATAGGTGTGGTCAGGAGGAGTGGTCGGGGAAGTGAGAGCATAAGAAGTGTACTATGGTGATTTTCGAAAATTCAAGGGGGAAAAACGCAAAAAAGTGACAAATAAAAATCGTAAGGTATAGGGAAATGATTAACCGGCAAGAGGAATTTGGGAATATTGCAAAAAATAACAACATCAAATAGTGTAACACCCGGCCTATCCGGACCGGCGACTGTCACTTATGGCAGCTTAATAGGATCTCTAGACTAACCCCACAGACCAACACGAGTCTTTTCTACGCACTTTGTCCTTACTCGTGTGCACTCGGTACCCACTTCTCGGTCGGTCACCCATCCTCAAATTGTTTCAGGCCAAACAAACTTAACCTGGAGGTTCTTTTTGAATGAGCTTCCAGAAAAGGAGTTGCAACTTGTTGGTATGGGTATACTATCAATCCTATTAAGCCATGTGCCAGGGTCTCACATACACTCATCCTTAGAAGATCGACGTCCTCATCGATCAACCACAAGCCAGGAACGTCCCTCTTGGCACACGTCTGTGCGTCTAGTACCGACACGTGTGACATGCCGTGTCCACTCCGGGCCAAACACGCCATGCGCCAGATGTCCGCCACTAACCCGCACACTCCCGTGTAACCGCGAGGATCATCTCTGAAATCACTTGTAACACCCTCGGTCTATCCGGACCGGCGGCTGTCACTTCTGGCAGCTTAATGGGATCTCTAGACTAATCCTATAGACCAACACGAGTCTTTTCTACGTACTTTGTCCTCACTCGTGTGCACCAGGTATCCACTTCCCGGTCGATCACCCATCCTCAAATTGTTCCAGGACAAGCACGCTTAACCTTGGGGTTCTTTTTGAATGAGCTTTTGGAAAAGAAGTTGCAACTTGTTGGTATAGATATACAATCAATCATATTAAGCCATGCGCCAGAGTCTCACAAATAGGTATAGAGAAACTGTTGTAGACCATTTTAGGCCCCAGCTGCTCTATAAATTAGTTTTTGGGGCACTTTGACTGTTTTACATCATTTGTTAGAGATACTGTAATAACTTTTGTTGTATGTTGTAGTTACAAAACCCTTGAGAACACCAAAAGAGGTGAAAACAAATAATATTTACGATTATATGTCTTGATTTGTGATAGCAAATAGTAAATCTGCTACTAAATTCTCATGTTTATTTCCTTTTGTTCCAATATGCAGTGGAATTTTGCTGTAAAAAATATAAATGTGGTGAAATTTTACAAATTGTTTTCCACGGAAGAAAGGCAAGTTATGCGACAGATGATGTCATCATCCAATGGGCCCAAGCTCATGATCTGCTGCCAAGATTGGACTCGGGACCACAAGAAGAAGAGCTTTGGGGACCGGAAGTAGACATCAGCCCCGACGATGTCGCCAAGTACAACAAATGTTTAGCTCCCGACATTCCTCCTATCAACACCCGCTCTATGATGACATTGGAAGACTCTGAAGATTTAGAATTGCGTCTTGCACGTTATCGCATCGCTTACTACAAGGTACCTAATCCTCCAGAACCCACCCTTCATATAAACCAAATGCCCCCTTTTGATATCTGCATAACGTATGCGATTCCTTTAGTCCTCTGGTTTGGTTTGTGCAAGTGATTTTGTATTGTGATCTTGTTTATCTATACATGTATAGAATGTTGCGGATCCGGAGTCAGCATGCAAGCTCAAGGATCCAGAAGATTACTCTGCGGAAGAACTTCAGGACAACGGGTACTTTTTATATTTGGAGCGACATCCTAGTTTTGAGGGGTGCTTCCATCCTGACAATACCTGGGTTGCTGAATTCGATGACTACCAACGGCTTCTCGTTTATAATGGTGTAAGTGTTCTGTCTATTTGATTCATTCCGTTTGACTAGTTTGGTCCCATATTCCCTGCCGTGAATAGCTTGATTCGACCATGCTGCTCTGTTTTGCTCTGATGCACTATATCTGGACCCCAAAATGTTACAGCTAGAATTATCACACCAGGTATTTTCGTGGCATTAAATTATCACACCAGGTATTTTCGTGGCATTAAATTATCTAACAAACATAGCCAATGTGATGCTGAGTTCTGGATCATGAAAAGATGAAACTGTCAAGATTTCGGGGATTTCATGGAGCGGTCCAGGCTATGATGTCTGATTTTCTTCTTCTTACCACAAACATTGCTCTTTTCAAATTTATTGTCAGTTGTAGGGACACGGAATTTGTGTTGATATTTTTTGGCTGTTGAAACTAGTCGATGCTGATCTCAAAAGAACATTGTAGAATTAGACATAGCGAAGAATCCTTCTTGGACGGCTCCCACCTACCCCGCTCCTCTACCCCCCCTCCCCCCTCGAGAGCGACGGGGGACACCTCCCCCAAATCCGGCACGGGTCGCCAGGCGAAGCCCGGGCGGCGGTCACAACGGTTTTCCTCTTCCTGCGCCCCTGGAAGGCGGTTGGGGCTGACCTTCTCAATGGCATCGGTGCTCCTCGGGATTGGACGGCTCGGAGCTCCTCTGAGAGGCTCCGTCGACGGCAAGGCGGGCGGCACGACATCGACGCAGACACGACGGTTTGGCGCAGGTCTTGCCTGGCCCAGATCTGAGCCCCTTGGGTTCGATCTAGGCTTCGGTGGCCCAACGCATCTGGAGCCACGACGCCTCCTGGAGATGGCGGCGATGTCGGTGCACGTGTAGGGGATGGTGGTGCAACGGCTCACCTGTTGTAGCAAGGTGGCTCCAATTCTGCTGTTGAGACAATTGAAAATTGTGTTTACTTGTTCTGGAATCCTTTATCTTTGATTTGTGAAATCCTTGGGTTTAGACATTACTTCGGGAATTCCTATTCTTTTTTCTTTCAAAAGAGTAGCAACATACCCTTTTTTCTTATTTCCTTCGATAAAGCATCTCCCTCTTCTATAGAAATCAAATAAGGAGGATTTATTCTGATATACTTTTAATTGAAAGAGTTTTCCCTATCTTCCAAAATGGGGCTTTTTTCTTATTTTAACCTTTCGATTTCTATATTAAGGATAGACTGACAGGGGCTTTACAGGCCCATCTTGTCCTGCCTGGGCCTGGTGTGCACCTGGTGCTCTGTCCGGTCGTCGTCCACCTCGCGGTGCTGGAGGTGGGCTCGTCCCGCGTGGCTGTAGTGCTGTCATCCCTAGCTTGAACAATGGCATGTACGTCCGTCTTGCAGGCTTGTTTCAAGTATCCACGATGAGATGATAACGATGGTGACCGCAAGATTGTGGTGGTGCGCGCTGGTGGGCAGTGAGGTTGGTAGTGGTGCGCCGAATCTCCAGGGGTTCTTTGTGGGTGGGGTTAGAGAGAAATCCTTGTCGGCCTGTCTGAGTCCGTCATGCCGCCTCCGGGTGGCGCTAGTCCTTCTTGGAGGGCGTTACGGATATTCCTAGTCTACTCTACTTCGTGTGTCACAGAAAACTCTAGGTCTAGTGCGCTGGCCCGGAGAGCAACACCGTGTCGATGACCTTTCCCTTCTTGAAGGTACCGTTTGGCACTGGGTGCTTCGGTGTACTAGAAGCATGGTGGGACAAATTCAGAGGGCATGGCAGTGGCTGGTCGCCCTTGTTTCATCGACTCGCCGTTTCTTCCATTTTTTCTTTTCTTTTTGGGTGTGTTTTAGTTGTTGGCCCAACACTTTCGGTTGCTCGAACTCTTGTATCGTGTGGTTGTTTTATTTATAAAGCGGGACGAAAGCCTGCTTCGAGAAAACCAGTTGATGCTTCATTTTTTCCTGTCGTTCTCACACTATGGGTTGACATCTTAAAGCCCACTTAGTTACATAGTACAAGCATTTCTAGCATGCTAGTTCTGACTATAAAGAAAACAGAACCCTTTTCCACGCACAAGTGCACTTTCAAACAAGTAATAGTATATGTTTATGCCTTATTTTTTATTTCTATTATTGTGTGTAGTTGTGAATTGGAAGCATTTTTTGGGTTAATCTATGACATAAGTGATGCAACCCTTGTTGTTTATGTAAAACGTTAACTAAGATGGTAATCATTTTACGCTTCAAGCCAGAGCTCAGTTAATAGATAGTGCTTTCCTATTCTCTGATTGCAAGATTATACAAATCAGAAACAGTTTGTCTAGTGTTTGGTTATTAACCAACTACATATTTTACTTGAATCTTGAATGTGTGGCTTAATTTCTAAAGAATGTCCATAATTTCTATACTCCATCCATCTAATTCTTGTATTTTTCTAGTTGCCTGATAGTTATGACACTACATACATCTATTGGGAGGACTACCATGCATATTATCGTACGTATGAAGTTGATGAAGATTATGTCAAGTTTTATGGAGAACTATCAAGCAAAGTCCAGGTATACATCATGTGATCAAGCTAAGGGAACTTAAGATATTTCCTTTGGCTGGATTAAGTTTACACTGATAGGCTTCTATATTGTTATAGTGGCTTAAAGAGTATTTGCATCTGGAACCTAAATCCCAGAAGGTATGTATGCCGCACAGAAAATCATGAAATATAGGTATATTAGTCATATACGCATGGATGTTCCAGTACTGTGATCATTAACTTCTGTGCACTTTAGTGGATAGAGATGGGTAATATAGCAGCGAGGCAAGCATTGAGGATTGCATCACGCTTTACAAATCTGAGTTCTTATTTAGTTGGCAGGGCATTTGATGTAAGATATTCTCTCCTTTTTAATTTATTGCTGTTCAGCACTGGGATTCTCCACAACTTTATCGATTTGGTTCAGGAGTATATTTCTGAGCTGCGCGACGATAAGATCCTCGAGCACTGGTCCCTTTTCTATTTTGAGGTTTGGAAGCTTGACGCTGTGAAAAAGGTTAGCTACGTGCTATATTCAAACCTCTTGCGTACTAAACCATTGATGCCCTCCGTTCGTAGTTTAATGCATTGCTTACTCTTGCACAAAATTTCAGAAGAGTTTGAGAGAGGCCGTGCATGAAGCTTTCGAAATGGAAAAATTCGGTTTAGATTTTGAAGGAATGTCTGCTGAAAGGAAGGCGAAGGCCATTTCTGTATACAAACAAAAGGCAAGCTACTCTCTTAACTTGGATCTATTCTGCAAGTTTATAGACACGTCTAATGAGTTTATGATGATAATTGTGAATTATATATTGCCATTTATAATTTCTCCTGTTTTCTTATCCAGTTTAGATTCCTTACAAATGAAGGTGGCATTACAGTGAATGTAAGCATGGTATTCTATGTTTGACCTGATGTGAAACTAATGGTGTTGCTAACATTACTGTCACCTTTGTGTGCTATTTTAGACTAAAGAGGATGAAGTGTGGGATTTGCTGAGAAAAATAGTTTTCAAGAAGGTAATTAATCCTCATAAGCTCTGCATGAATATCATAATAGTAGCTGTAACTAGATCCCTTTTTCAGTTTAAACGAAAAAACATGGCGAAGTACGCTCAAAAGAAACTAGAGATTGCAGCGCTGATGAAGTTGGCCCCGAGGTAAAATTCGAGTACGCTATTTGGATATGGAAAGAGAGCGCTTATGTGTGTGTATGTGTACATGTGTGCTGCAGGAAGGCTTGAGGTTCCAAGTTTAAGAAAGAGGAGAGGAGATGACAGCACAACAATTTGGATATATGACCCAGACGCTCGCCTCCTGAAATGAGCGGAGTCCAACTACTGCTCTTCTAATGTTCTTGTATATCTGTTGGATGTCATTTTTTTTTTCAATTGGGTACTTTGCACTATATATAGACCGATAAACCTTTGGGCTTATCAAATACTTCCTCCGTTTCAAGATGTTTTAGCTTTGTGAAGTAAATGTATCTAGAATTGTTTTAGTATGTAGGTGCACTCAGGTTTAGACTGAATTTACACACTAAAACAAGTCTAGATACATTTCTTTACAAACCTAAAAATCTTATATTTTTAAATGGAGGAAGTAGGTGAACTCACTTATAAATTCATGCTTAGGTAAGACATTATTATGTTTCTTCTAAGATATATATCATGCACATCTTGAGAGGAAAACAACGCCTGTAGGTCAAATGGCTCATGTTTGTGCTCACTCCACACACGTACACCTGGTTTGCCTCGCAACTGTAAGAGTTTTCCAACTAATGGCTTTAGGTATACATCAATATCGTTGTTGGGTTGCTTCGGATCTTGGATAAGCACTGACATTATAATAAACTTATGCTTCATGCATAACCAGAAGGAAGGTTGTAGATACATAGAGTCATAGATCAGGTGCTATGACTATAGCTATGTTCTCTAAAAGAATTCATACTATATGTATTTAGACCAAACCATAAGTTTCTTGTGTCACACATAAAGTCTGGAAAGTCTCTCTCGATTTTTTTCTACTGCAACCTATCAGCAGGGTGTCTCAACTCCCCTATTTTTATCGTCTTCTTTGTGCCATCGCAAAAACCTGACATGCTCTTTGTTTCTGAATAGACGATTCAACCGTGGTATTATAGGAGCATACCACATAACCTTAGCAGGATCCCTCTTCCTGGGGGGCTCATCATCGCCCTTAACATCATCAGGGTCATCTCGTCTGGTCTTAATGCAGTGCAGTGCATACCGGGTATTTATCTAAATTCTCGTACTCCTCATCGCAATAGAGGATGCAGTCATTAATGCATGCATGTATCTTCTGCACATCTGATCTTAGAGGGCAGAGAGTCTTCTTTTCTTCGTACGTACTCTCGGGCAATTCGTTATCCTTTGAAAGCTTCGGCTTCATTATTTTCAGTAACTTTTCAAATCCCTTGTTAGATAAACCAATATATGTCTTCCGTTTCAGTAATTCCAATGTGGTACCGAGCTATGTGCTGCCATCTTCACAATTTGGATACAACAATTTTTTGTGATCCTCTAACATTTCCTCCAACTTCAACTTCTCTTTTTCTGTTTCACAGTCTCGCTTTGCATCAGAAATGACTCGACCAAGATCATCAGCAGGCTCATCTCATGCCCGTCCTTCACCCCCTTCTTTTTCATTGTCTTCCATTGCAGTATCACCGTATTGAGGAAACATATGGTAGTTGCCATCATCCTCTTCTTCTTTATTGTCTTTCATCATAACCCCTCTTTCTCCGTGCTTGGTCAACCAATTATAGTTAGGCATAAAACCTCTCCGAACCAGGTGACCGCGAAGGAGTTTTCGAGGAAGAGTACTCCTTGATGTTCCGACATTTAACACATGGACAACGCATAAAACCATTCTCTTTGTTTGTCTTAGCCACATCGATAAATTTATCCACGTCTTTAATATACTCGGATTCACGTCGGTCACCATACATCCATCCCCGCGGTTCCATCTACATCATATAATTAAGTTTATCAAAAACCATTATAGAATATAATGAATAGTGAAATGAGCATTTTACATCGACATATGCATTGTATCATTGACAGATGAAAGGATAAGGTTGCTAACCTCGATCGAGGAGGAAAGAAAGAGGAGAAACCTCATATTAATTTTGTTTTGTGTGAAATCAAGCGGCATCATTCTCTCACGCATTTCATCGAACACCTCACGTGCATAGTAAAAAAACCAGCACACACATCCCACACCTTCCATTAAGAAAAAACAGAGGAGAGAGGGAGAGGGCTGGATGCGTATTTATAGACAGACTATTCGTCCCGGCTTGTACCACACCAAAGGTATGCGGCAGGTCGCGTGTCTAATGCAACACCTTTAGTATCGGTTTGTGTCACAAACCGGGACAAATGGTTCCTTCCATTTGTAGGACCTCTGGGATCTTGAGATCGCCACAACTAGCTACAAAACGACTTGAGGAGGAGGCCACCACCACCATGCTTGGGGCTTCTGCCCCAGGCGTTGCGGGAGTAGCCTGGATTTCACTAGATACAACAGCTTTTTTTTTTAATTTTATGAGCTAAGAATCATTTAAACAAATTATTAATATTGTTCATCATCATATATAGACCACATTTTTATTAGTTACAACTATAAAACTGTCAAAACAGTTGAAGTAAGGGCATAATAGGCATACATAAAATGTTCCTCGGTACTCCCTCCATCTTAAAATAGTCGTCGTCACAAATTTATTTAAATTTAGAAGTAGTACTACTCCCTCCGTTTAGAAATATAAGATATTTTAGGTTTATAAAGGAGATGTATCTAGACACCTTGTATACATCTCATTCCAACAAACCTAAAACATTTTATATTTTTAAACGGAGGGAGTATTTCTCAGAGCACCGCGCCAGAATTGAGCTGAACAATGAAGCAAGCGTGTGTGTGCACAAACCGACCTCCGTGGCTTCATGTGCGTGCACGGATGTCGACTGGAGCAAGGTCCACCGAGTCTATCAAGTTGTTCATCCTGGTGGTCCTGAAATTCATGAGCAGGCTCTTGGACATGGATCCCGGCATGGCTGCACGCTGCCACTGGTGCGAGGTTAGCCAGGAGAGCATGAAGGGTATCCCTGTCTCAGCGTCCTCCATGCTATCGAGATCCCTGCTCAGGCCTTCCCATGTGTCCTTGGCTGCCTTGGCCTCCTGGGTGTCCTCGATGGTCCTCCGTACGGCCGCTAAACTGAAACCGCCGGAATCGGTCCTCACATCTGCTGCTATCTTGGCGACCTCCTCGAAAACTCTGGCTCTGGTGACCTCGCCTGCCACTTCCACAGCCTGGCTGCTCGCCTGAGTCTGACCCTTCCTCTCTACGGACACCTCCACTGGATCCAACCACACGGAAGAGTTGCTCACCGGACAGTAATACTTGGCTTCCACCGTCAGGAGTTTAGTTTTGGTTGTCCACCGGAAGATGCCTCCGGCTGCGCCGTCTCTCGGGACGTTGACGTAGACGAGGAAGTTCTTCTCTTCGCTGTTGTAGATGTCGTCGACCTTGATCGTTCCAAGCGTACCGTTCTCGTATACGTGATTGTGGTAGGCCCCAGATGTGATCCGGGATATCCTCACCCCTGCTGGTTGTTCAGAGCGGATGGAGATCTTGACATGCCGTGCGGTGATGGACGTCAGGCCGCCGATACAGAGCGCCATGGCGGCTCCGATGCTCTTGAGGTCCATGGTGGAGTCGAAGGAGTAGGTGCCGTGCCCCTGGGATGCGACGTCGTAAGCTTTCCACCGTCCGTGTTTGGGACCCAAGCCAAAGGTGTAGGTAGGATAATCTCCTTGGGTAGTGATGGGAGCTTTCCCTTCTACACCGTCGGTTAACACCATGACGCGGGCCAAACGGATGCCATGAAGACCCTCCCGTTGGGCTAGAATCTGCATTTTAAGCAATTTATAAATTAAGGAGATTACTTTCCCAATCTATTCGTAGTAACGAATGAAAATGGTACTATCTATTCATAATATGTGTCGCTGATTTAGTACAAATTTTGTACTATAACTTTATACTAAATCATCGACAATTATTATGGATCGGAAAGGGTTGCTACCTGGTGGACAGCTTCCAAGGCGGGTGCGTGTATGATGTCAAAAGGCGCGGCAACTGATGGCCACTCCTCGATTTTTGTTCTCGCCAAGGCTTTCTTTCCATCCTCGTCCGACAAGTATGTCAACGGGAAGAGCAGATGCGTGCAGTTGTTGTGCAAAGCCACGACTGAGAGCCGGTCCTGCGCCTGCAGGTTGCGGAGGACGAACAGAGCGCCCTGCTTTATCTGACTCGGGTTCTCGCCGCCGGCCATGCTCCCGGTGATGTCCAGCACCAAGACCAGGTCTATGGGTGAGCGACACCCATAGTCGTACCTTGGCGCCTTCACTCGTATCATCACAGGGATGCTGTCCTCCTCCTCGGACCGTGGCAAGGCCATGTACCTGCTGAAGGCGCTAAGCTCCAGCTTCTCAATGGTCTGTGAATTCTTGAAAATAACTTTAGTTAGCTGAAACATCATAAGGATCAATATATGTTCATAATTAATTAGCCGTCTAAGTCCTGCACGAGGTGCAGAGTTCATGGACCCGCTAGTTAAATGTTTGAACTAAAAAAAACAGTTTTGTGATTTTCCTATTTACTAGAAATAGATAAAAAGTGAAATAAAGGAAAAAAAAGGAAATGTGTGCACTTTTCCAGTGGATCTCTTGGGATCTATCTGTGTTTCGTATTCGTTGGTGTCGTTTAAGGTTATCCCCTTCTGATCTACAGTTCTCATTTTTGACGATCGTTACTGCTTTGGTGCGTCGGTCTTTTGGAGGCTTAGCATGACTTCTCGCATGTCTGTTATAGCAAGGTCTACTATGACAAACTTTGTCCGAATCCGATGATGGAGGGAGCGGACGGCGGCGCACCATCAGCTCATGCTAGTGTCTGTAGTTGTCGCTAGGTGGTCCTGTGATCTATTTGTAATTTTTATTACTTTAAGAACTATTTGTACTGCCGTTGATGATTATTAATATTTTGGCAAAATTTCAAAAGAAACAAATTTGGGATAGGCTTTTTTGTGATGCAACGTGAATAAAATAAAGAGTGAATTCCACTTTTTACCCTCTACTTGTGCATTTGTGACACTAATTACCTTATGTAGTAAAAATTTATCTAAATTACCATGTTTGGAAACTTTAAACCCTCATTTTCTGATGCTAAACGTGCTAAAACCCTATGTAGTAAAATGTCAGCCTTATCCATGAAAACGTGTTGAATGCTAAAACGGAACAAAATCATGCTTAAATTTTTCTTAAATAGAACATTCGGGTACAACTTCTACTAAATGGGGTAATTAGTTTCTCAAATACACAAATAGAGGGTAAAAAATGAAATTCACTCTAAAATAAAATCAAAGGAACGACTAAGGCTCATGCATGTGTCCCACGTGAAATTGAGGAAAAATGAGATTGACCTGGGTGCTGAGCACTAGCGTAGGATCCACATGTCTCGATTTCACCTTGAGTTGAGCCCGGCAGGTTCAATTTCACACAAGATAAAGCATGTGTTTGGTTGATTCCCAAATGTGCCCAGCCAAAATTTTGGCAGTCTACTATATTTTGGTCCCCGTTTGGTTGATAGCCAATATTTTTGTTGCCTATGTAGCCCACGCAGCTCCATCATCATCGCCATCGGTCATCTGTTTCCATCCAACCGCCTCCTCCATCACCAACTCCCGCAAGGCTCGTCCTCTGACCCCACACCAAATTTCAAATTTTGTTTCTAGCGGCCCGTTACAAATTGCTGAAAAATATTTTGTTACCAACTAGATGCAATATAGACATTTCCTATGACATGTTTAGTTAAAATTTTGTTCCATATATTGTGAAGATACACAATAGAAAGTTTCCTAATATTGATTGTCACATAACATGTGTTTATTTTTTCTCATTGTAAGAATTCAAGTTGGATTTTAATTTTTTTGGCATTGTAGTTTTTTTGTTGGCAAAACATCTTGGACAAATAAAGTAATTTTGCGCCAAAAAGAGGGTCGTAAGGCGTTCCACAATGTGGTCGACACCCAAAATCTAAAAAAGTAGCCAGCTCATCGCCGATGCCCTCTGAAATAATTGTGGCACCGGTCTGGCAGCGTGCATGATGCCCGTAAAAATATCAGGACCCACATCTTGACTGACCGACCAAACCATCACTTCCTTCGCGCGAGTTCTTCTCTTCCATATGGAATGACCAAAAATATACCCTACTCTTTGGAAGCAAATCGACCTCTATCGCCATCTCCTCTTCCTGATTTCTCGTCGTCCTCACACAAAAACAACACAAGGGGATGGAATTTCTACCGATTCAACGGAGCTCTGAGCAGAGCAGCATGTCAAGCGAATCGAGGAGCCCCTACCAGTCGCCGCCACCATGGATCTTGCGCCCCGATGGGGCCAGCTCTTCTTGGTGCTTCTGCGCTCGGAGACGATGGGTATACAACGCATCCCCTAGGAGGTACGGGTGGTGCTCTTCCTCGTCTTCTTCTATGTTCTGCTCAAGCTGGCCGGCGATTGAGGCGGAACGACAAGGCATAGCCAGGTGATGGATGAGATCGAAACAACTACAGACGCAGTTGACCGTTTAATAATAGCAATATTGTATTCGCAGATCGATTTGGGCATCAGAGCATCTAGTTGCTTCGATTTCTAAAAAACTTTGCGGCACCGCCTATGCAGCGTAGGACACCGGTGTCCGATGCCTGAAAACCAATTTGGACACCGCCAAAAGCATACGCTGTAGAAGGCATAAAAGAGCGACCCCAAGATACTTCGCTCTAAGCTCCACATTCTCCTCTCACAAGACACCGAACTTGGTGGTCAGGTCCACCTACTACACTCGCATCAAATACATGTTGTGAAAACAAGTGACATGAGTCCAAATGTTCTAGCCTGAATGAAAGACCAAAAAGATAGTTGACCGATAATAAACAGTAATTATAATAAGGGATTGTTTCCCATTAAACTATTCCGTACGGCAGATGGTCGTTAGATTTTATAAGAGCAAGCACAGCGTCGTAAAAATACTAGGTCTAAAAAAGTACCCGTGGAGAAAGGGTGGCTAAGAAAAATATTTGCTGGAGTGTGTCTAGTATTAGACACAAGGTCCAACTGAATAAAACATTATTTTCATGCTAGTAGTTGACACATGTCGCTGGAGTAGAGGAGTTTAGACGAGAAAGTGTGGTGTTATTGGTTCCCAGAAGCTATGCTAGACTCTGTCTAAACGGTGAAGAGGTTACGTTTGGTTAGACTCTCCTCTGACTTTTTTGCTAGACACATGGACACGTTGTGCATGCTCTAAGGAAGAGAACCAACGAGAAATGCATGCATGCAGGAAGCTTTTTATGATTCGAAATTTGAAAATAAACTATATTTTAAACCGTTAATCCGATTGATGATTTGTCTTCACCGATAGGCTCATCTCGACGAGTACTTCAAAACAAGATCTCATCTTGATATGTTTTGACGATATTTTTTTCCATCGCCAGTAGCCAGATTACTGTACTATAGCTATCAGATTGAGATTGATAGTTAACAGTTATCAGCCAAATAATTTATAGTAACCAAATAATTTTTACATGTTTCTAATGATAATAATTATTTATATGTATAGAAAGTAGGTACTTTATCCATTCTAAACATGTAAAATAATGTATTACCATCATATAAGTCTTACATAGTTGAGAAACAAAGTTTGGAAACCTATTTTAACCATTTGATTTTAACCTGGTAACTAGCTTGACTTTACATAGTAACCAAGTGTCAGTAATCTGGTAACTAGGATCGAAAAAAGTTATCAAAATATATCAACATGGGATCTAGTTTTAAAGATCTCGACGCAAAAAGCTAACCATGGAAACATATATGAATTCCGAATTACGGTTCACGAGATAAAATATTTTAAAGTTTGGAACTCAAAAGGTGTGTTCGGTTCTGGAACCAAGTGGAATGAAACGGAACCATTCCGCACCTAGAGCCAATTCTGATGTTCAGTTGTGGAATGGAACGGAACCGGAAATATTCCCCCATATCCGGAACACCCATTCCACCAAATCGATGAAATGTGGTGGAACGGCTGTTAATTAGGCGTTGTTAATGACAAAGCACTCCAATAATCCAGCCAAAAAATAATTCTCCATTGTTAATTACGATTTTGAGATTAAAAAGACCATTTGCCACTGTTAATTATGATTTTAAGATAAAATATTAAGTTTAACCTCATTTCGTTCTGCTCTCCAAATTCCCTCAACCGATCAAAAAAGGATTTTAATTACGATTTGAGATTAAAAAGGCCATTAGACGCTGTTAATTATGATTTTGAAATTAAAAAAGCCATTTTCTACTATTAATTACGATATTGAGACAAAAGATTAACTTTAATCTCGTTCCATTTTGCTCTCCAATCCCCAATTGAACAAAAATGAAACCATTATATTCATCTTTTTTATCGAAACCGAACATATCGAATACAAGCCTACATAACAACTAGGCCATAAGCATACATGCATGGCTAGGTTGCCATATTAATTCATGCTCACGAAAAGCTAATCTGAGACACATATCTAGATAGCACAGTCCATAAATCTTTCAACCAGCAATTCAGTTAACTCACACGTTGTCCTTTAGGTTTTAAGTTGAGCAAAAGGACAACTCCAATACACTCGTGTTTGGGCCCATGATTCGGGTAATAGCTCTAGTCCTTTCTTTATCTACAGGATTCTAATCCGCATAGAGAACATGTAGATTTGCACCGTGGATCTCAATGATTTAGAAAGCAAGTAGGCAGCTACGGAATTTAAAGTCAACACTTATTACAAGCTACCCACTCCCAAATATAAAATCACGGTAGTATTTGAGAGGGGATTTTGTTTTTCAGATTCGGCGTTCCCGCCTTCTAATCTTAGAGTAACTCTAACAGACAGAATAAATCTCGATCCTTAAAACACAGATACTCCCTCTGTTTGGGATTATAGGTCCTACGCGCATACCTAGGTTGTTAATTTGACTAATAAAAAATAACTTATATATCACGAAAGTTATATCATTAGAAAATATAACCTCTAAAGTTTCTAATGGTATAATTTTTATCCTATATTATTTATATTTTCTTGTTTAAATTAGCAACCTAGTTATCTGTGCGGGACTTATAATCCCAAACGGAGGGAGTACATGGCACTGAAAACAAGTTTTAAGGTTTAAAATTGGACGGGGTAGAACATACACCGTAAATAGACCCCTAAATACGCAGGGCCCACCCATGGCCCACAAATTTCTAAATTTTCTTCTAGCTCGCGTCTTCATGGGTGTGTGCTTGCAAAGTCTGCCCCGCCTGGCCCTCGACTCCCCCGCCCTGCAGCCCCGTGATGCCACACGCTGCCACCCCTGCGCCCTGCATGGGCACACCATGCCCCGCGTTTCTAGCGCCGCCCCCAGCACGCCGTCTCGCGCAGGCCGCTACCGTCGCCCCGCTCCCTGCCTTGGTCCCCGCGCATATCCCTGAGCTCTCTGCTCCGGTCTCTTGTGCAGCCCGCCGTCCCTTGTGCGCTGCCCTGCTCCGGCCTAGCACAGGCCCGACGCTGCCTTCCACAGCCACGAGGTCGTCCGCCCGGCTGGTAAACATTGAAATTGAGTCTACTGCTACCTAATTCGTCAAAATCTGGTCGAGATTTTCCATAATTTGGGGTGATGTGCCAAAATTTGGCCGAATTCTGGCGAATCCCGCAATGGGATGACGCCGTAGCGTTATGAAACTTTCGTGGTGCCAAACCCCAAACAAACCACCACATACGAGGGATACGCTCGGTTTGGCTAGGAAAACTGTGAATGTAGGGATTGGGCTGTTGGTATTTCGGAGCCCCTTAAAAATAATTTCAATTTGGGCATTTTTATGATGCCTCTTAGAGGCGTTTTTTCGTCCAAAACTGAAAGTTAGCAGTTATTTTTCAGTTTTGGCTGCTAGAGTTGCTTCTACCATAGTAACACTCGTTATGTTTTAAGAATATTAGGACTAAGATTTGATAGCCCATATGGCTTCTGTCGTTGCTTTAGTGTGACCTTGTATGTTTAGTTAGCTACAAAATTGTTCACTACGAATAGAGCTAGGCGCCAACGGCCAGAGGCTACGCCGACGGCCAAAAGTCGGGGCCGTCGGTGTAGGCCACGAGCTGGGCGCCCCACGAAACTGGATGTTGACATATAATATCCTACGCCGAAGGCCGCCCTCGGCGCTGCTATTTTCCCTTTTTATCTTATTAATCTTTAAAAAATCATAACTAAATCATTCTAATTCAGAAAAATACAAATAATATATCAAAATTTGCAGAAAAATAAGATCTATCTATCTGCACTCAAATATTATATATTTATGTTTAATAATAATCTTCATGCTCGCCGTTTTGACCATAGTTTAAAATGGGCATAAAAAATTCAAAGACAATCGAAACAATATAAAGTCTTCGCGTGGTATCATATTATGTGACATAGTTGGAAGAAAAATTATGAAACTTGGTATATTCATTATGTCTCAAAAAAACTTCACAAAATGAGCTATCTCATTCCAGGTTTCCTTGCTTTCGGGTCAAATGACCAATGTTATGGCTAGAATCAAGGCATAGTTTGTGATAATGTGACCATATTGTGCAGGCATGTGCATAATGGGATGGCAAATAATATTGTAGGAGGAAGTTTTCCATTTCATCGCACCAAAAATCCATTTTCCATTTCTAAGCGTAAAAACGAGGGGTTTTGTGAAGCAACCACCAAATTGCTAATTCAAAAATCCTACCGCCCCATTTTTCAAAAAAAGTACTAAACCACCTTATATGGATAATTTCCCAATAGGGATCTCAAACCTTTTCGTCCACCCCCTAGTAAAAAAGACAAATTCCTGCCAAATCGGTAGGAAGTGGGTCAGATATGAACTACATGTACATGATCTGATACTCCTGATTTTTTACAAAAATCATTTTTAGGTTCAAAATATGCTATTTCATCAGACATTGAATGCAAGTTTAGAGAGGGTCAGCCCCGAGCTAAGAATCTTCATACCCGCTGTTCGACAAAGTTTCACGGTAGTTTAAAACGGGCATAAGAAATTGAAAAATGATCTAAACAATGTGAAACCTTCGCGTGGTGTCATATTATGTGACATAGATGGAAGTAAAAATTTCAAAGATGGTATATTTATTATGTCTCAAAAAACCTTCATAAAATGACCTATCTCATTCGAGGTTTCCTAGCTTTCGGGTTAAATGACCAATGTTATGGCTAGAATCAAGGCATAGTTTGTGATAATGTGCCCATATTATATATGCATATGCATCATGGGATGGCCAACAATGTTGAAGGAGGAAGTTTTCCTTTTCTTTGCATCAAAAAGCCATTTTTCATTTTCTGAGCACAAAAAACGTTTTTTAAGAAACCACCAAATGGATAATTCAAAATGCTTGCACCCCATTTTTCAAAAAAAAAATACTAGACCACCCTATATGGTCAATGTTCCAACAGGGGGATCTCAAACATTTATATCCATCCCTGGTGAAAAAGACAAATTGCTGCCGAATCGGTAGGAAGTGTGTCAGATATGAACTAGTACATGATATGATGCTCATGATTTTTTACAAAAATAATTTTTAGGTTCCAATATACAATGACAATTTTAGCGAGGCTTAGCCCCGAGCTAATAATCTTCATGCCCGCCTTTCGACAAAGTTTGACGATAGTTTAAAACAGGCGTAAAAAATTCAAAAACGATCCAAACAATGTGAAACCTTCATGTGGTGTCATATTATGTGACATAGTTGAAAGGAAAAATATCAAACTTGGTATATTGATTATTTCTCAAAAAAACTTCACAAAATGACCTATCTCATTCGGCTTTCGGGTCAAATGACCAATGTTATGGCTAGAATTAAGGAATAGTTTGTGATAATGTACCAAATTATGCATGCATGTGCATCATGAGATGTCGAACAATGTTGCAAGAGAAAGTCGATTTTCCGAGCGTAAAAAATGGAGGGTTTTGTGAAGCAACCACCAAATGGCTAATTCAAAATGCTACCACCTTATTTTAAAAAAATACTAGACCACCTTACATGGACAATGTCCAAATAGGGGAATCTCAAACCTTTCTGTCCACACTTGGCCAAAAAGATAAATTCATGCCGAATCCATAAGAAGTGGGTCAGATATGAACTATAGGTACATGATCTGATGTTCATGATTTTTCTAAAAAAAATTATTTTAGATTCACAATATTCTATTTCATCAGAGATCCAATGCAAGTTTAGCGAGGCTAAGCCCCGAGCTAAGAATATTCATGCCTGTCGTTCGATAAAGTTCGACGATAGTTTAAAATGGGCATAGAAATTTTGAAAAAGATCAAAACAATGTGAAATCTCCGCGTGGTGTCATATTATGTGACATAGTTGCAAGGAAAAATATCAAACTTGGTATATTGATTATGTCTAAAAAAACTTCACAAAATAACCTGTCTTATTCGAGGTTTCTTGGCTTTGGGATCAAATGACTATTGTTATGGCTATAATCAAGGCATAGTTTGTGATAAGTTGATAGTTATATCTTATTTGGAATGCTCACATTTTTCTGATCAATTTAGACATATTATTACAATTTACAGATTTAAAGATATTAATTATTCCATATTAAATAAAAAATACAAAAAAGTAAAATAATTATATTTTTGTTTGAATTCAATAATATTTTTAATTATTCATTCACTAGTAGAAAACTAGCCAAAGGATTTGACCTTTAGTACCGGTTTCGTAAGAACCGGTACTAAAGGATGCATTAGTACCGGTTTAACTGCGCAGGTCACCGGCAAACCTTAGTACCGGTTCATTTAGGCTGTATAATACTGGTTCGTGTTACGAACCGGTACTAAAGGAACTTTAGTACCGGTTCATATAAAGAACCGGTACTAAAAGGTCTCCAGCTCTATTTCTTAACGCGAGCCACCCGAGCCAGCTCCATTTTTGCTTCTCCTCTCATATTTCCAAATATTTCCCTCCTCTCACACTCCAATAAATCTCCAATTTTCTCCACCATTTTGTCAAGATTGACGGCATCGGCCGTCTATCCAAGGGTTAGCAATATCATCCTAATTTAGCTTATTTCATTGCTAGTCTAACTCGTATCATTTTTCTAGTGCTAGCAAGGTGTTCGATGAAATGCCTAAGTTAGGGATTTCATTCTTTTTATATGCAATTTGAGCTCAAATTGAAGTATGATTTTTTGGTTTTAGTATCGTCCCCGTCCTCATCGCCGTCGATCGCCAGCGTCGTCCCCTAGCCGACACAACCTCGGTGAGTCTCTTTTTTTTACAAAAACACTTAGTTTTATGTGATGATAAACTTGAATATTAATTAATTTGGTCACTCATATATTCATGGGGTTGTGTAATTAATGATTTTTTATATACTTATATAATGCAGATGAATCGACAATGGATGTACGGTGACCGATGCCATCCCGAGTTCATTACTGGCATGCATTATTTTCTCAACGTGGCTGAGGCAAACAGGCGGTCAAATGGTTTCATTTGTTGTCCATGTAGTTCCTGTAAGAATACGAAGGATTACTCTACTTCAAAAACCCTTCACGTCCACCTGCTTGAGAACGGTTTCATGCCCGGCTATAATTGTTGGACCAAGCACGGAGAAAGAGGGGTTATAATGGAAGACAACGAAGAAGAGGATAATGACAACTATCCTATGTTCACTGAAGACGGTGATAGTAGAATGGGGGGAGACGAATCTGAAGAAGAGCCCATTTTTGATGAGCCCATTTTTGATGAGCCCGATGACGATTTGGGTCAGGCCATTCTTGATGCGAAGATAAACTGCGGAAGTGAAAAGGAGAGGTTGAAGTTGGAGAAAATGTTAGAGGATCACAACAAACTATTGTACCCAAATTGCGAAGATGGCCAGAAAAAGCTAGGTACTACACTAGAATTGCTGCAATGGAAGGCAGAGAATGGTACTTCTGACAAGGGATTTGAAAAGTTGCTGAAAATAATAAAGAAGATGCTTCCAGGGAAGAACGTATTGCCCTCTAGTACATACGAAACAAAGAAGGTTGTCTGCCCTCTAGGATTAGAGGTGCAGAAGATACATGCATGCATCAATGACTGCATCCTCTACCGCGGTGAGGAGTACGAGAGTTTGAATGCATGCCCGGTATGTGGTGCATTGCGGTATAAGATCATGCGAGATGACCCTGGTGATGTTGAGGACGAGTCGTGCCCCAGGAAGAGGGTTCCTGCCAAGGTGATGTGGTATGCTCCTATAATACCACGGTTGAAACGTTTGTTCCAAAACAAAGAGCATGCCAAGTTGTTGCGATGGCACAAAGAGGACCGTAAAAAAGATGTGATGCTGAGACACCCTGCTGACGGGTCGCAGTGGAGAAAAATCGACAGAGAGTTCAAGTCATTTTCAGAGGACGCGAGGAACTTAAGATTTGGTCTAAGTACAGATGGTTTTAATCCTTTCGGAGAGCAGAGCTCCAGTCATAGCACCTGGCCAGTGACTCTATGTATCTATAACCTTCCTCCTTGGTTGTGCATGAAGCGGAAGTTCATTATGATGTCAGTGCTCATCCAAGGCCCGAGGCAACCCGTCAATGACATTGATGTGTATCTGAGGCCATTGGTTGAAGAACTTTTACAGTTGTGTCGTGAACAAGGTGTACCTCTGTGGGATGAGCATGCACAAAAGGAATTTAACCTACGAGCGTTGTTGTTTGTAACCATCAATGATTGGCCTGCTCTTAGTAACATTTCAGGACAGTCAAATAAGGGATACAATGCATGCACACACTGTTTAGGTGAGACTGACAGTATATATTTGGGAAACAAGAATGTGTACCCGGGGCATCGCCGATTTCTTCCAAAACAACATCACGTAAGAAAGAGAGGAAAGCATTTCAGAGGTGAGGCAGATAACCGAACAAAGCCTACCCGCCCTACTGGGGATGTTATATATGATATGGTCAAGGATTTAAAAGTGATCTTTGGAAAGGGTCCTGGCGGAAAATCTGTTCCGAATGATGTTGACGGACACGTACCCATGTGGAAGAAGATGTCTATATTTTGGGAGCTACCCTATTGGAAAATACTAGAGGTTCACTCTGCAATCGACGTGATGCACGTGACGAAAAATCTTTGCGTGAACCTGCTAAACTTCTTGGGCGTGTATGGGAAAACAAAAGATACACCGGATGCACGGCAGGACCAGCAATGTATCCACGAAGGAAACAACCTGAATCCAGAGAAGTATCAAGGTACTGCCAGCTACGCTCTTACCAAAGAAGAGAAGGAGATCTTTTTTGAAGTCCTGAGTAGCATCAAGGTCCCGTCTGGCTTCTCGTCGAATATAAAGGGAATAATAAACATGTCAGAGAAAAAGTTTCAAAACCTAAAGTCTCATGACTGCCACGTGATTATGACACAATTACTTCCGGTTGCATTGAGGGGCCTTCTGCCAGAAAATGTTCGAGTACCCATTGTGAAGCTATGTGCGTTCCTCAATGCAATTTCTCAGAAGGTGATTAATCCACTAACTCTACAAAATTTACAGAAGGATGTGGTGCAATGTCTAGTTAGCTTCGAGTTGGTGTTCCCACCATCCTTCTCAATATTATGACGCATCTCCTCGTTCACCTGGTCGAAGAGATTGGCGTTCTCGGTCCTGTATTTCTACACAACATGTTCCCCTTTGAGAGATTCATGGGAGTCTTAAAGAAATACGTTCATAACCGTGCTAGGCCAGAAGGAAGCATCTCCAAGGGCTATGGAACAGAGGAGGTCATTGAGTTTTGTGTTGACTTTATTCCTGACCTTAAGCCGATCGGTGTTCCTGAATCGCGCTATGAGGGGAGACTGCGTGGAAAAGGCACACTAGGAAAGAAAGCAACAATGTGTATGGACGGACATTCTTTCACTCAAGCACACTACACAGTTTTACATAATTCTAGCTTGGTGGCTCCGTATATAGTGGAACACAAGAATATTTTACGCTCGGAATACCCGGAGCAACGTGAAGATTGGATTGATGGAGAACACATGAAGACTTTTGGCGGTTGGTTGCAAACACATCTCATTAATGGCACTGATGAAGAACAGCTATACTTGTTGGCCAAGCAACCATCTTCGACTATATCGACTTTTCAAGGGTACGAGATAAATGGAAATACATTTTACACGATCGCCCAAGATAAAAAGAGCACCAACCAAAACAGTGGTGTTCGCTTTGACGCGGCAGAGGACAATGGGAAGAAGGTCACATATTATGGATACATAGAGGAGATATGAGAACTTGACTATGGACCTACTTTCAAGGTCCCTTTGTTCCGGTGCAAATGGTTCAACCTGAAAGACGGGGTACATGTAGACCCGCGGTACGGAATGACTACAGTGGATCTCAAGAATCGAGGGTACGACACCGAACCATTCGTCCTAGCCAGTGAAGTGGTTCAGGTTTTTTATGTGAAGGACATGTCTACTAAATCGAAAAAAAGAAAAGAAAGGCAAGAGAACACGTCATACGATGAGCCAAAGCGTCACATAGTTCTTTCAGGAAAAAGAAACATCTTGGGAGTAGAGGACAAGACAGACATGTCAGAAGATTATAATAAGTTTGATGATATTCCACCCTTAAAGGTGAAAATTGATCCAAGCATCGTGTTAAATAATGAAGATTGTCCATGGTTGCGTCGCAATCAGAAGAAAGGGAAACACACAAAGAAAACTCAGAAGACTGGATAGGGATGTTGTTGGTGATGTGTAATAATGTATTAAACCTTTCTCCGTGAACATTGTCCGTGCTTCCAAGACCCCGATACCAGCGATGGTGACATCGGCGACTACGACGACTACAATGGCGACGTTTATAGGTCTAGGCACGAGTATGACTGAATCACTTCAACATTCAAAAACAAGTTTGGCTGATTGTGACTTAATTTGGCCATGTATCTTAATTTTCAGTTGAGCTATGTACTTTAATTTTAGTTCAATCGTAATAAAAGTTTATTCCCGCCCTTTTCCTCCCGTCCGTTTCCTCCGTCATTTGGCCCGAGGTAAGATTGTCGAGGAAATAAAGTGCCCATTATAAAAAAAAAGACAGTCTAACCTACTACTCGGTTCATTTTGCGCCGGATTAGGTAGCGTTCTCTAGAGGATACTTTGCCAACAAATGCGTCCATCCTTTTTCAAATATTTAAAAAAGTGTATTATTTTAAAAAAAAATTGCCTGCCCACGGGCGCAGCGTGACGCCCGCGCCAATCCTGGCTAGTAATATTTAATATTAAGAAACACGTACTTTATCAGCTTACGGATGAACACAATTTGAAAATATGTACAAATATGTCATATATATACTATATGTGAACATTGAAAATAGAAACAGACAGAAATAGCAAAACTTTAGCAAAACAGAAAAAAAAAATTGATACCGGTTATTGGAGAGAACCGGTACAAAATGATTATTGATACCGGTTGTTAGCTAGAACCGGTACCAAAGGTCTTGATGCCCTTTTATTCCTTGCAGACGCTTCAGCTAGCCTAAATCGACAGCTTCTATCTCCCGCAGTCCGCCGCCGTCGCTGCAGCGCCACGCCCCCGGGCTCCCTGGCGCCAAGCCGCCGCCATCGCCGCAGCCACGCCCCCGGGCTCCCTGGCGCAGCTCCCCGGCGCCAAGCCGCCGCCGTCGCCGCAGCCAAGCCCCCGGCGCTGCTCCCCGGCACAGCTCCCCGGCGCCAAGCCGCCGCCGCTCCCCCACTCGCCGGCAAGCAGGTGAGTCCTCTCGCACCTCCTCCCCTTGTCCCCTCCTCCCGGTTAGAGAGCCATGACTCGCGAACTGCGCCCTCCTTCGTGCGACCATCAACAGGCGCCCTCCCAGGACTGCGTCCTCCTCCCCTTGTCCTGCTCGTTCTGTCCTGCCCTCCCAGAACTGGGCCCTCCTTCGCGCAACCATCAGCAGGCACCGCTCGAGTGCTTCCATGCTGGTTATTGGAGAACGGATGAGGATTTCAGGCGTTGACGACTTCTGACGAGCTGGACACATTGGCGTATGAATAATAATGGTGTTCTGGCACTTGTAGTTCTTCAGATGTTCGGTGTTGTGTGTTACTGAAAGCTTTGTTCATGTATGGTTCGTTCAGTTTTTGTTCTGGCAGTAGATTAGTGTGGATGGGCGGCCTTAATTGCCTTATTCTATCTTAAGGTGATCATACGTCCAACAAACCTGGTTCTATGCTAGGATGACTTTGTCTTGTCAGTTTTCATAATTTTATTGAAAAAAAGGTACAGCAGGCAAAGAAATTAAAACATTGTCAAAGCGATTACCAAAAGTTGGAGCACATGCATACAGTTTCTTTGGAGAAAGTTTACAAGGATAACCGAGGAACACTCTTTATCTATTATATGAAAAAAACCAGAAATCTATGATTTAGAACCAGAATGGTCCATTTTACTTTATTTTTTCATGTTCCTGGTATTTTTATCAGAAGTACCAAATATGTATGTACAATTTTTTCTATTGACTTCATGCTTTTCGTTTATGCTTTTGCACTTTTTTGGATCATTAGCAATTAAGTTGAATTTATATATTTTCTAGTGACATTGAGCTATGGAGCACGATCCCTTCATCCGAGATGAGGAGCAAGAAGATATTGTGCAAAAAATGATATATGAGAGTGCCCGTGGACCAGAACCCAATGGAGATGACGATCCCGATGAAGATGACGATGATTTCGGCTCACAATTTCTGAATGATGTCGGTGAGGGACTTGAGTCTGAAGAAAGAAGAGACAACGAAGTGTCCTTAACAAACTCCGGCGAGGTGTATTTATATATTAAGACTATATGTTCATCAGTAGATGCATTGATTTATTTGTATTGCACTTATTAACAAATCATTTTTATTTTAGCCTTCTGGATCATCGACTAAATGTGATAAAGGGAAACGAGGCCCAACGCATCGTCTATCGGGCGAGGGTAGGTTAGCCCTCACCGCATTTAAGGATAGTGGTGAACCGGTGGAACCCAAAGAGTACTGCCGTAAATTTATAAATCAAGCTGGAGTTATTGTTAGAGACCATGTACCGATCAACATTGTAGAGTGGCATAAGCCGAAGAACGCGGGGGATGAAGCTAGTTATGTCAACGATACTCTAAAAAAATTTCTTTGGGACAGTCTACTAACACACTTCAACCTACCGGAAAACTTGACGGAAGGCCAGAAGACGAAAATAAAGAAATGGACTCTTATGAAGATGGCCACACAATTTCAGACCTGGAAGAAAAAATTATGGGCGAAATATGAAGATGCAGATCCAATATTCACTAAAAGTCTAGTGAAGATAGAAGCGCACTGGCCCGCATTTAAGGCGTATAAGCAATCGTCTACTGCCGTGTCCCGATCAGTCACGGGTACGAAAAATGCTGCAAAGAAGAAATATTTCCATAAATTGGGGTCAGGTGGCTACAAGACTGCCATTCCAAAGTGGATAGCATTTGAAGATAAACTGATGAATGCAAAGATCGTTCCACAGACAAAGGACTGGCCCAACCGGTCCAAGTTCTGGTTGTTCGCACATGGGGCAGGGTTGGACCCAAAGACAGGGCGGATCGTTGCAAAGGGAAAATGGAAGGAAAAAATTGCAAAAGTCACGACACTGCTTGTAGATGCAATAGAAAAAGTTAAAAAGGGAGATTACATTCCCGATAGAGAGAATGACGAGTTGACACTCGCTCTGGGGAACCCTGAACACTTTGGACGATTACGAGCCCTCCCAGGTGTCACCATGAAGGAAGCGTGGCCGGAGTGCGCTGACAGTTATAGAAGTCGTGCAAGAAAGAAGAAGCAGGACTTAGACCGGATATCAGAATTGGAACGTAAGGTGCAGCTGCTTGAGAAAAATCAAATAGACTCAACTAGTCGACAGAGGGCACCTGATCAGCAACTGTTTCTACAAGATACTCAAGCCGATGTTTCCCCATCTCAGCCAAGAAGCAGCGTGGGTTCCTCACATCTTGTAGGATGTGGAGCAAGCTACCCCGTGGATTATGTCACGGAGAAGACAGATTGCGAGCTACATGTGCCAATGAGGAACATGTCCATTAAGGTGGCGAACGGCTATGTTTACCCAAATGAAGATGGAGCAACGCACCATCATATGCCCATTCCGGCTGGCTATGCTCGTGTCGGGGTGGACGACGTTGTGACGGGTTATGAAACAATGGATCTTGATTTTCCTGGAGGTGATGATGAGAAGACAATGGGCGATGTCAAGCGCAGTTTTGTCCTATGGAACAAGAAATACATTGTCTTTTCGCCAAGGCCCACAACTCCTCCTCGTAGAAGTCCACATGAGCAGCAAAGTCCACATGAGCAGCAAATGCCATCGACTCCTCCTGGTAGCAGTCCACATGAGCAGCAAAGTCCACACCTACTTGAGAGGGAACCCAGCGCGAGTCCACCATCTCGATATCCTCCGCGTAAGAAAGCGCCCGTTAAGCGGAATGGTTCGCCGACTAGGAAGAGACTTAGAAAGGAGAAAGCACCGCCGCCTATTCAGAAGTTACCTTGGGAAAGAACTATCGAGGAATGCACCGTAATCTCTAAGTCCGAGGTGGAAGCCCATTTTGCTAAGAAAGTGCCAGAGATACCTTTTGAGAAGACATTAGATCCGGTGAAAGTTGTGCGTACCGTTGAGAATCTATATGACCCTGTACCATCGCCGCCATCTGACTATAGGCGTTCTATTGAAAGGTCATATGACGAGATGGTCCTGGCTAAAAAATCTGATCAATCGGTGGTCCAGGCAAAAAAAGGGAAACAAGTGCACCAGCTCGGAGAACAACCCGTTCAATCGGCCCCCCTCTCAAGGTGTTTGACACGAAGGCCGTTCAAAGTTCTCGACAAAACACAACCGATTACCCCATCGCTGAAGTAGCATATAAATTTGTTCAAGGGGAAGATTTGGTCGAGAATGTCAGGTTGCTATCAACAAGTATGCGTAATTTGCATATATGGTACACTAATGCCACAAAGAAAGGGATCGAGGCTATCATGGTGCGAGTTAAGGATGAGCACTACTTCCAAGAATACAGTGTGAGCGTTGAATTCTGCGAACTTTTTCAGTTATACAATCTTCGGGCCCTCGACAAATCTATCATCAGTTGCTATTGTCTGTAAGTGATTTATTTATGTAATTTGAGAAGTCTTTAGCTCAGCTCGTTCATTGTCTGCAATTATACTCAATATAATCTTTTGTGCGCTATATTATGCAAATCGAAGAAGCTCGAATGCAAAAGGGATGAAATCAAGGACATTGGGTTCATTGACCCGGATACAATGCATGTAAAAACCATAGAAGATCCCATATATACCAAGGATACACCGGAGACTTTGCTAAGGTTTTTGAAGCGACAACGTGACAAAAAAATAATACTTTGGCCTTACAACTTTAAGTAAGTGTTACTGTCTTCTAACACATTCTTTTTGCTCACTAGATGTTAAAATTTTAACTGATGAGTTATATCTATGACACTGCATATTAAACGTGCACAGGTTCCACTTTATTCTTATCGTCATTAAAATGTACGATGGAGAAGTTGAAGTCTTTGACTCACTAAGCAAAGAGCCTATACTATACAAGACGGCTTTTGATATGCTCAAAAAGTAATTTTAAATCTTATTGGTTTTTTCATTAATTTTCTGATATCAACAAATTGCTAACTCTTTTATGCATTTTCTTTGTCGGGCAGCGTATGGCAAAAGTTCATCGAGGAAGATCCGGCCGGTGGATGGAAACCGAAGCTGATATGGCGTTCGAACAAAGTAAGTAGTACTACCAAGGTCCACACACCTTTATCATACTTGATTATTGTTTGATTGAATTATATTCTTGTATAGAAATGTGCGAAACAACCACTGGGGACTAATCTATATGGATACTACGTTTGTGAGTACATTCACAAGATTGTCAGCGAGAGAATGAATAATAAAAGAAATAAAGAGGTACGTAAACAATAATCACAAATTTATTTTGTTTCAGTTGTGCTGAGTTTTAGTCATAATTGTTTCATTATGATTTGATATATATATATATACACATAGCTCATGTATTTATTTGTATCTCATTCTTTTACAGTTGGCAAGAAAGCGGGACACGCTCTCAATCGAGCACCGCTTCAAAGCAATTGGCGAGGAATTGGCGGGATTTTTCCTTCGGGACGTCATAGCTAATTTCGGAGAGTACCACTATGCATGAAGATCGATCTTCATGCATGTACTACATGTAATATATAGTTTGCCTCGGAGAGTACCACTATGCTACATGTAATATATAGTATGCTCCGAAAAGTACCACTATGCATGTACTACTTAATTTGCGATCTTATGCAATTACATATTTTATATATATGCACCAAGTTGATATGCATCACCTTGATCTTCATGTATTACCTAAACCCAAACGCGTTTCTGGCACATCGACGGGATCCTCGTATGATGAAATGGTCCGATACCACTAAACCCCTCCTAAACCCTAAACACTGAATTCTTTGCCTAATCTCTGCCACGTCCCCACTTTTGGTACGGTTCGTGTTACAAACCGGTACCAAAGATTTCAGCCCCGCTGGCTCATGCATGCCCACGTGGAGGCACTTTTAATACCGGTTCGTAAGGAACCGGTACCAAAGGGAGGAATGATTTAGTCCCGAATGATTAGTACCGGTTGCCAAACCGGTACCAAAGCCCCTCTGGAACCGGTACAAAAGGGCATTTTCCTACTAGTGATTGTTGTTACTTAAATAATTGTTTGTAATTTCAAAAAATAAAAACATGTGACATAATTATATAAGAGTTAATATGATTGATATCATAGTATCGACAACTAGGTACAAATTGCTTCGCGAAAACTGATTTGGATGGAACGGAAAAGTTAAGCGTGCTGGAGATGGAGTGGTGTGAGGATAGGTGACCGACCGAGAACTTTGACGAAGACTGTAATTTAATTAAATATTATGTGTAATTAGTATTAAAATGGTTCCAGGTGAGAGATTAACGATTCAAACAATTCAAAGATTAAAAAAAGTTGAGATTTTTTTTAAAAAAATTGATTTTTTTACGACTAACTGTTAGACTATGCCGACGGGGCTATGCCGAGAGCTAAACCGTCGGCGTAGCCTGCGCTGACGACTTTTTCATACGCCGACGTTCTCCATGGCTGCACCGAGAGAGGACTAGTCCGAGGAGGATACGCCGAGGACAGCCGTCAGCTTAGGCTACGCCGACGAGTTTTAGCTCTCGGCCTAGCATCCACTTCCTTTAGTGGTTGTTAGTCCCTTGTAATATTTGTCGAGAAATTAATAAATGAATATGCATTAGCGAAACCTACTGTTCAGCTTAAAATAAACTATGTCTAGGCAACCGTGTCAATGGTGGTACAATGTACAATCAGTAAGTTAAATACCTTGTGGATGTTTTCGTCACGCCATTTGTTAAGGTCCTCTCCACTAATGGCAGTCTCATCATCGGTGCTCGAGTCGGACAGAGTCAGGAAGTCGGACAGAAGCGGATTCCTGAGGTCATTTATGCTGATACCAGTCTCGCCATCGTAGTTCGAGGCGGCCTGCAATGATGAAGACTAAGTTACACAAGCTTGGTTTGGTCGCGAGGGGGAATCATTAGACATAAAAGAGAGAATAATTCAATTTACGGCCAATGTGGAGGTATACTACCATATGTTTGTACTCACTGCCGAGTGATATGGACATCATGCTATGCGTGCCTGGACTATATTTAGGGCATCCTTTACCCGTTTTAGTACAAACTAGCATGGTGGCCCTCGCAAATGCGAGGCCACCATCTTAAGTTTATTTGTCTTGTTCTTTGCATCATGCGAAACAAATACTATGGTTGTATATTCATCATAACTATTGAGCTACGCAAAATATCCTTTCATAGAAAGATTTGTTATTTCTACTTTGTTGATGAATGGTTATTAAGAATGAATTTCCATAAGTATAAGTGACTGTATATGTGCATCATTCAGATTGGTGCATTGAATTAATGTTCGGACAACATAGTTTTATGTTTGTAGTTGTATATTTAGGACAATCTATATGTTTTGGTTAAAATATTAAGTAGGCTCTAATCCATTTGAGCAATGGACATATGGTCTTTTATGATCCTTTGAATGGTATAGCAAAGTCGATGTTCTTCAAGAATTAAAATGAAATATATATTATCCTCATTAACAGGTTAATAAGTCAATTTCACAGATGGGTATAGGTATGTATATGATTTATTACATATGGGTATGTAACCCAATTAGTCATGAGTTGGATATGTGTATAATCTTCTGTACATCGGCTACCCAATTAATAGTTACATAATTACATAAATAGTACATTTTCTATATGATATATGATTTGTTGCTTATACATCACATATTTCATGATAAAATATTAATCCTTATTCACCTAAATTTTTACATGATTTACCTTATTAAAAAGCTATATATTTAGATAACTCGGTATTATTCTATATGACATTGCAAGATATATCATATATATAATTATAAAATCTAAGTATCTTTTTATTGTCTAGTTGTTGTTTTAAAAGTATATCTCATGGGTTGAGCTTATTTTCTATGTTATATATGTGTATGATTAATTCTGTTCTGTATGAAAAGTATCATTACGATCTTAGATGAACTTACTCAAATGGATAACTATCTAGGCATTGACAAGTTTTATTATCATGGCTATCTTCATGTGTGGGTGGTGAGTGCTCTTGTGGATATGAGCATGTATTTTGACTTTGCTTGAACACTTGTAGAACTGGACATGTAGCTCATGGATAATTCTACAATGTATGTATAGACATGGTGTGGGTTTGGTCCAACTTTGTAGATCTACAAAGTTGCACATAGACTATTGGTTGTTTATAATTTCTACAAGGCTTTTATACGTTCGGCTACTATATGATGTTATGTTTGTTTTGTTCCTGATTGTACATAGTTATTAGAAATTATTGGTTGTTGTTTATTGATTAATAAAAAGTCTAGTAGATTGCCGGTTGAATATATATTTCTCAAAATGTGTTTTTCTTCACATTGTTCTATAATATTAGAATGTCATCCATGTCTATCTGGTTCAAGTTACGATGAACTATTATAATTATTTTCTTTCACGACACTTACAAAATCTATTGGTTGCAGTCTACTACCACCACTAATAATGTCCATTATATTGATGGTTCGATGTATTGCTTTTTCTTTATAGAATTTCTACATATCTCCTTTCTTCAACCATATTTTAATTGTAATATATAACACACAAATGCGAGAGGTTTTAAATAATGGTCAAATCATGTAATAGTTTGTAACTATTATATCTAGGAATAATACATGTTGAGAGTATGTGACCACGTTGATTAGATGCCTATTTTTTGTTATTTAGATTTTAAATAGTCATGTTAGTGTGCAATACTCAAGTTCGTAGATCAGTTAAAAGTAAGACACATCCAATGGATTGTCCATTGCTCCGGCCTCATTTGTCTCCCTCTACTTCAACGACGATTAGGCAATGGTGGCAAAGTAATCATTTATTGGCCTCTAGTGCCTAGCTAGTTTAATTATTTGTTTGAGTGTTCGTTTAAAAATTGGGTGTGTGAGGCCGATATGATTCTAGCCCCATAGTGCAAGTGGTATCCTAGTTTTCCCCCATCTTTTTCCTGGAAGTCACGGTCAATGCCCGAGAGCTAGTCGTTCTCATATATAATTTTAGTCATCTTCCTCACCAAATTAGCGACCGATGGAAGTTTGGTAGACAATCGTCTTTCAGGTGTGCCTAATACTCAAACAAATTAAGATGGGGAGAAAACTAGGGGCTCAAAATATATGTCCAGGGATAATTACACCAAATCGCAGAAGAATCTAATGATGGCCTAACTCTTAACGGTCCAGGAGTATCTTAATTAAAAATTGAGTGGACAACCACTGATCTAAAACTAAGATCCTTGTAAGATATTTTTAATCTAGCAACAAAAATATATATGTTTTGCACTAGGCTGGCAAATTATTTCAAAGAGTGGTTTGATTTATATTTTTATGAACAGATTTCTAAAAATCAACTAATCACAAACTAATTCTTAGTCGAGAAATAATATATTTTTCTCTTCATGAAACAAAATAGTCCAACAAAATCCAAGAGGACATACGCTAGAAACCTTAAGACAAGGTTAAGAAATTGTTTCCATAAATATTTATTAACCCATTTTTACTTTTTAACAATGGATTTTTCTTATCATTCATTAAAGTACAGTTGATCGAGGAAAGTGGAATGAACACAAATAACAATTTATTTTAATAAAGTCAGGCTCCATCAAAGTCTCTCAAAGTCATCTTTGGAGATTTTCCTTATGCATGACTTAGTGATTGTGTCTTCATCTATGGGATGAGGCCAAACATACAAAATCTAGACTAACCTCATGGTTTCATAAAGCCACGTGCCATCAATATAAAAATATGGGATCACAAGATCATTAAATGTACTTTAGTCTAGCCCCATGTGGCACTTTGCCTTGAAGTTTAACAACTCCATGTGAACATATTTTAATATTCTATTATTTCTAGTTTTCTATTTTGCATGCACATGCATTGCATCATCAGTAATGTGCAAACATGGTCATGCATATAGATAAAATGCCGGTCCATAGACTTCTCACGTATGTCAATAAAATTGTAAAATTCGGTTTAACTTTGTATTTTCTTGGAGACACTATGCTTCACAAGGAACTTTTGGTTACAAGTCTCTATAAAAATGATACGTATAGACTCGTCATGTATATCAATGAGACTATAAAATTACGGGATTTATAATCTCAAACCGGTCGGTGGATGTTAATTTTTGGCGGACGTTCCAACAACTATTGCATGCATGCATTACAATTTAAATAAGTTTGACATCAGTATTTAATGTAGAAAAACGAATATTTAAAAAGGTTTATAGCTCAAACCGTGTATTCGATTGAAAATCCGTTTTCACCGTTGGACTAGTCGCGACGAGATCTTCAAAACTAGATCCCATGTTGATATGTTTCTAAATTTTTTTTGGAACCAAAAGGTTACCCACCCCTAATACGTGAGTTATCCATATCATAATATGTAAGTTATTTATCCTGTAATACATAAGTTATTCACCATATAAACGGTTGGGTAGAGACGCTTTTATATTTCTCATGTGGATAAATTTTATACTTCTTGTCCCATGAAACCTTGGTTGCCACACATATTTTAGCCGCAGTAGTAGCGACGGGCGATGAAATCGAGCCGCTAGACTATGTTTGTGTGCTACATTATCTACTATAACTTATGGTGATGGTAGGATAGGGCATAAGATCTCATTTATTATATCATAAGCAAAAAAAACTTAGATTTAGTTCCTTCAAACAAATTATGCTTGATGTTTGACGCGGTAGTCTTTCGAGGTTAATTCGTCTATTCCTCGCGAGAGCGGCGACGAACGATGAAGCCGAGCCGTTAGAATAACTTTCATATTTTATCTGTGGGTAAAATTTTATACCGGTGAATAACTTACATGTTATTAATTGAGTAAGTTACGTGTTAAAACCTGGATAACTCTCGTGTTACCAATGGATAACTTTTAGGTAAAGAAAAGATTATCCATCCCTCACACATGAGAGATCTATGTTATAAAATATAGGTTATTCACCATATATCATATAAGTTATCCACCATATAAACGGGTTGGGTGGGGCATTCTCGTATTTCTCATGTGGGTAATTTTTATATTTTTTGTCTCATAAAAGCTCGGTTGCCCCATGTATTTTAGTTTACTTAATTAAATGTGAGCTATGAGCTAATTGGGATGCGGTATCCTAAGTGTTAGGGTACCGAGACTTCATCGCCGTCGATGCATACCCTAACACTATTCGAGGCTTTGTCACCCATACGCTTGTGGTAGCGATGACGGGCGATGAAGCCGAGCCGCTAGACTACTGGTTATGCATTACATTTGTTCATTATGACTTAGGATGATGAGTGGGTGAGGTATAAGACCTTATTCATTATATCATATATATATGCAAGAGAAGTTTAGATTTAGTTTATTTAAGAAAATTATACTTGATGTTTGACGCGGTAGCCTTTCGAGATTGAGTAGCTCGTAAACCGTGAGAGCAGCGCCGAACGATGAAACCTAGCGTTTAGAATAACTTTTATATTCTTCATGAGTATATTTTTTACGATGGATAACTTACATGTTATTGGCTGGATAACTTACGTGGTACTGCCTGGATAACTTATGTGTTAGGGGTGGATAACTTTTAGGTCTAGATTTTTTATCAAAACGTATCAATATGGGATCTAGTTTCAAAGTTCTCGTCGCGACTAGCCCAACGGTGAAAACGGATTCTAAATCTTATAAATGGTTTGAGCTACAAAACCTTTTGAATTTATCAATTTTGCATTTAATGCACATGATATCAGCAGTTTTGTCATTTTTATGCTTATACTCTAATCCTAACTACTTCTAACAACGTAATGCATTTTTTGGATTCCGACAACGCCAATAGTAGGTTGCGGGATTCTTTCAACAAACCCCGCCAGAGTTTGTCATCGGTAGAACGGTCGCCAGATAGCAAAATCCTAAAATTGACGTCTAACTTCAGATTTTTTTGGGAGATTCCGTGCTTAGAAAGGACTTTGTGGGTGCAGGACCATATAAAAAGGATTAGGTGAAATATGGTGCCCAATTTCAGGTACGTGAATTGGAGTAGATGGTATGGGAATAAATTAAATTCTAGCCTTTAATTGGAGATCCAATCATTAGGGGAGTCCACAACACGTACTATATGTAGACGTGACAAAGACTTAATTTGTGTGTATAAAAATATAATTAAGTTATGTTGTTTTATTAAATCTTAGCCATCAATATTAGACCCAACTATCATAAATAATTTTGATGATATGGATCAACGTAATGCCTCGAAAAACATTCTTATATTATATAATAGATAAATAAATTCAATTTTATAAATCATAAATTTTGAAAAATCTAGTTCATCTCTTTGTACTAGTAGACTAAAAAAAGTTTTCAAACTGTCATCTCTAGCTCAGGAGGGGAAATCGTGCAAACGTAAAAGAGAGAATAATTAGTTCAATTCAGGGCCGGTATGGAGGTATGCTACCTCATATTCGACTTCAGAGTCTGCGGTCATCACATAGTCGGCAAAGTCTGGGCACATCACATGGTCGGCTGCCGGACGGGGACGGGGGCAGAACAATTCCTCCGGAGTAGCGCTCTAACTTAAATGATGAGGGTAGACTAGTAAGTCAGACAGGCTAGACTATGATTTATGATTGTGAACGCGAGGCCGTGGTTGAAGTTTGCTATACCTGTTTTACTTTGGGTATGAGGTTATAGAGGTCCTGGAGCACATCTGGGTAATTTGCGCCAGCATGTATTGCCACAGTGTCATAAGTTTCTTCCACATACGTCTCGCCATCTGTGTAGTGCCCGATGACTTCCACCATCACGCCGAGAGCATCCATGTTGATCTGCCGGCTCACGAGGACGGCGTCGCAGGGGCAGTGGAGCATGGCCTCAGCGGCACTGCTGTCCGTGTGGCGATCACGAAGCTGGACGTACCGGTCCACAATCACTTGGACACGCGTGCTATAGTCCAAGCCCTTATGGATCCACTCTATCGTCGACTCCCGCGGTGACCAACCATTCTCGCAGATCTCCAATAGCTTCCGCGCCACGGGTTGCATCCTGCTTCTCAGCTTGTTCATGGACTCCGTCATCTTCCTCACGGTCTCCCCTGTTGGCTTCAGGTACTGAACCAGCCAGGGCACGGCACCCTTCAAGTCCTCATACATCTTAAGACCCAGCTCCTTGGATAGCAGATTACCCATGGCCGCCATTCTTTCTCTAAAAAGAAATTAAAGGAATCAGTACACGTTTCTTTTTTCTGCTCTCAAGTCTCGACTCAGCATGCATGGAATGGAAGATCCTCTACGTACCTTGATCTGGCTGGAGATGAAGAAGCACGATTTTTCCTTAGTTTCCCCCTTGTTGGGAGAGATGATGAGAGGACAGTGGGGTATGTGCTTGCTCAATAATAGGGGAGCCCCGGACGGTGCGGTCTCACTCACACACATATAATTGGAAGTAATGTCTCCTTGTGTTACTAATTAGGTAGTAGATCTGAATTGGCAACCCACGACATGGATGGATATAAGGGCAACATGCTGTGGATGACTGTTACAGAATAGCCTGCTGACTTGCATTATTATTTTTTTGCTCCCATCTTAATCTCTTTTAATTTCCTTACAATAAAATGATGAACCAGGAGATCAATCTCACCCGGCCGTCATGACTAGTAAAGGAGGCTGTCGAGTCGGGGCCACCTAGTACGGCGCCGTGGTTGTACGAGCGTCGCGGCATGGGTACCTGGTGGACCCGATACTAGATGGTGCGTAAGTCGACGGCGACTCCACGTTTGAGCCATGACCCGTGCTTTGCATTTGTCCCGATGAAGGAGCAGTTTTGGTAAGGAGAGCATGCCCATCCGACTGGTTTATGCTTCTGAGTTGGCATCCCACTCGCATGCTAAGGTCAGCCTAGCATCCTCAAACTGGCAGCCAAAATCGAGGGAAATTAAATTAGGTAAAATCTAAATGATATACAGTTCCTGAAGAAGACCAAGGACAGATACGATACGTATGTACCCCTCCCGTGTCGCTCCCGCGAGCGACTGGGGGAATCCCACCGCCGCCGCCGGGCCGCCCTCCCCTTCCCCTCCTCCCTCCTCGCCGCCGCCGGGCGCGCCAGCGGCAAAGCCGCTTAGCGTCGGTGGCGGCGGGGCCCTTCTTCTCCCCCTGGTTCGCCAGATCTAGGAGCGGGCCTAGATCTGGCGAACCGGTGGCGGCGCGCGTGCGCGGGGCGCGGCGGCATCCGGCTAGGTGGCGTCACCCTGCTGTGGCGAGGAGGGCTGCGTGGAGCGGTGGTTTCGTGCTCGAGGTCGACGGCTGCTGGACCGGGGCGGCGAGGGTCGTGGGCGGCGTTGGACGGGATCTGGGGGAAGGGGCGGACGTGGTGCTGCAAGATGGAGGCGATGGCGCGCCCTTAGTGGCGGTGCTAAGCCTACGTGCTCATCAGCACCGATGGTCGGCCTGCTCGATCCATTCTCTAAAAACTGGCCGGCGGTGTGGGGATCCCTGTGTCGGATCTAATAAAGGAGGTGGTCCTTTGGTTTCTTTCGCATGAAGACGAAGATCTGCTTGGTGTCTGCCCTCGTTGATCTGGTCTGGAGAGGCGGGTTCCGGAAGGCTCCGGCGGCGAACTCCCATGGGTGTATATATCATGCTTGGAGATTGCTGGATCGAAAGGTATTCGGTCATGCTCACCTTGTTTTTCTGGCCGTTTGGTTTCAGCGGGAGCGTTACGAAGCTTTGTTGTTTGTTCCCACCAAGTGTCATACTTAGAGCCATGGTGAAGTCAGATACGGAGAATGTCAGGAAAGCGGAAATATAAGGGTAGCGATGGTGATTTTTGTTCTTTTGGCGACGGAAAACTGGCTGCGTGATCTGGGACTCATTGCAGTGACTGTTGGTGCGGGAAGACAATACTGGGGGAGTTCCGAGTCTTACCTTGCAGGGTGAAAATCCAAGGTCTGGCCTTAACTGGTTGTGCCTGACAATGATCTTATTGAAGGCATTGTTTTGTGAGCGAGGACTTTCTTCAGGGTGAAAACCTATGATCTTTGATCGGGCAACGACGACGCTTGGGCACTGTTTCCTTCTTGAAGGCGTTGTTATTGGAGTGGAGGACTACTGGTGTTGTTCTGATGGTGTCAGTGCCGTTGCTTTGAGGATTAGTTCTCTGTAGCGGGACTTTTCTTTTTTATAATTCTTCTTTCTTTTTTCTGAGCTGTGTGCATCCTTAGGACCACTAGGGCATGCGTTGTTGCATAGGCTGGGTGTAATTGGTATCCCTGTGATATTAATATATACTTTTTTCCAAAAAAAAGTAAAATCTGACAGCTTTAGGGTAAAATATAGCACAAGTTTTATATGGGGCAGGGAGTAAAAATAGCCAAAATTGTGAAAATAGGGGTGAAATATACAAGTTTTATATGGCACAAGTTTTTACTTTAATAAAGGTTGTGTGCATCCGAGGATGCAGAGGCCGGGATCACCCCCATTTCAAAAAAAAGTTAATAAAATCGCCAAAGCATACGAAGTTAGAAGTCTTTCTGGTGGATCAGCGATTCCTCGCACTGCCACACTGGTGGAGCCGGCAGAGGAGGATGGCGGGGACGATATCTTTTGCATTAGGCGTAGATTGGCTAACCTCTATTAGATTGTTGTGTTTGACATAAGATAATATAATACTACTTGTGTGTTCAATTTTTTGGATGTAATCTAAGATACTAATAAGGCGTCCTAGGTTTGATAGGATCGCGAAAACCGCGGAATCAAGATAACACGAGTGATTGCAAAGTCACGCCTCCTTTATATTCTTGTAGGATTGAATTTGCACAAAGTTGTTTGACTGCAAAGGAATCCTTGGAATAAATTCCAGTCTTCATATGAAATATAATTAAATCCAGCAATTGGTTTTATGCATTAATATGACCAAATTTCCTCATACGAGTGCTATGAGCCCACCAGATGTGATGTTGTAGGAGGAGTGTGAACACAAGTGTACTCATATGATTTGGCGCCAATATATACACCAATTAAAGATACTCTAGAGATGCCCTGAGAGTCGATTAAATATTGTATCACACAATATTGCTAGGAGTTCGGTTTACTCAGTGCTGGACGCTATGTATAGTACCAAAGTCCAACCCGTTATTATGTAATGAATAAAGGATGACAATCTAAATAAGGCATACGTCGGGCAGATGGCCTCACAGCAGCTCTAGACCACCAGGCTTAAGCCTATAGTATATAAGGGCAACATGTTGTGGATGACTGTTACAGAATAGTCTGCTGACTTGCAACGTTTTTTGCTCCCATCTTAATCTCTTTTAATTTCCTTACTATAAAATGATGAACCAGGAGATCAATCTCACCTGGCCTAATGACGCATGACTAGTAAAGGAGGCTGTCGAGTCAGGGACCATCAAGTACGACGCCATGGTTGTACGCGCATTGTGGCATGGGTACCTGGTCGACCTGATACTAGATGGTGCATAAGTCGACAACTACTCCACAGGTGAGCCATGACCCGTGTTTTGCATTTGTACCGATGAAGGGGCAGTATTTGTAAAGAGAGCATGCCTGGCCGATTGGTTTATGCTTCCGAGTTGGCATCCCAATCGCATGCTAAGGTCAGCCTAACATCCCTAACCTGGCGGGCAGAATCGAGGGAAACTAAATGAGGTAGTATTAGATTGGTGTGTTTAACATCCCCAACCTCGCGGGCAGAATCGATTGGAGTATAATACTACTTATGTGCTTAATTTTTTGGATGTAATTTAAGGTCTGTATTAATAAGGCGTCTTAGGTTTGATAGGATTGCAAAAACCGTGGAATTGACATAACACGAGTGATTGCAAAGTCACACCTTCATTCTTGTAGGATTGAATTATTTGCACAAATATGTTTGACTGCAAAGAAATCCTTGGAATAAATTACAGTCTTTGTATGAAAAATAATTAAATCCAGTAATCGTTTTTTATTCATTAATATTTCCAAATTCTCCCACACATGTGTGCTATGAGCCCACCAGATACGATGTTGTTGGAGGAGTGTGAACACGAGAGACGGAACTTTAGTAAACTCGTGCGGTGACAAATCAATCTGCCAACATTTCTAGCCACATGCCCACATGACGTATGTAGTAGTACGTACGTGCGCATTTATAGCATCTTGTTGATTCGATGAGTTGTTCAACTGTCTCTACTCAACAGGGCCCCATCAAATTAATTGTGACAGAGCCCTATTTTTTGTCATTTGGCGCCAATACATACACCAATTAAGTGACAACGAGCGAGCTCTACTACGCCGGTGATTGTTCGCCCAGTTGGCCTCGATGGAGCCATCGTCTTCGCCTGGGAAGAAGCCGCTGAAGGTGCAGCTGTCATCGTGGAACGAAGTATTTTCATTCGACAAATGGAAAACAACAAAAGAGAAAATCTTCCAACCTGAGCAGGAGGAGGAGACGATAGTTGACGAGGATCAACTAAAAACCATACATTCCAAATTTCTACTCCCTCCGTTCACTAATGTAACACATTCTAGCATTTTTCCAAAATACATGTATGTAGATATATTTTACTGTGTAGGTTCACTCATTTTAAAATATATCTAATCTATTTTAAAATATCTAAAAGGTCTAATATTATTGAACGAATGGAGTATAAAAGTTATTGGCTTCGGGTACTGAACCAGCCAGACACAGCGCTCTTCAAGTCCTCATACATCATGAGAGCCAGCTCCTTGGATAGCAGATTACCCATGGCCGTCATTCTTCCTAGGAAAACAGATTAGAGGAAGGAAACATTGCACGTCTTTTTTTCTGCTCTCAAGTCTCGAAGGAGGAGCTAGACAGGTCTATTCATGGTTCTCTGGTTGAAGAAATTAAGGAGCTGTTGAGAAGCTTCGATGATCATTTTGTCATTCATGGGCGTCGTACTGGTAACAAGATCGTGCACTGGTTAGCAAAATAAGGCTGCGTTAATACGTTGTGTAAAGCATGACTTGGATGCCCCCGGCTGAACTTGTAGATTTGTTGTTTTCAGACTCTAGTGTGGTTGATTAATAAAGCGCATCGTGAATCTCAAAAAGCCTCGACTCAGCATGCATGGAACGGAAGATCTTTTACATACCTTGACCTCTAGATGGATATGAAGAACCACGATTTTTCTTAATTTCCCCCTTGTTTGGAGAGATGACGAGAGGACAATGGGGCAAGCTTTATATGTGCTTTCTCAATAATAGGGGACCCCGGAGGGTGCGGTCTCAATCTCACACATATAAATGGTAGTAATGTCTCCTTGTGTTACTAATTAAGTAGTACATCTGAATTGGCAACCCACAACATTGATATAAGGGCAACATGCCGTGGATGACTATTACAGAAGATTCTGCTGACTTGCAATTGTTTTGTCACACACCTTAATCTATTTTCCTTACTATAAGATATTGAACCAAGAGATTGGTTCCACCGACGATGTCGACTCAGGGACCACCTAGTACGGCACCGTGGATGTACCGGTGTCGCGGCATGGGCAACTAGTGGACCTGATACTACATGGTGCATAAGTCGACGACGACTCCACCGATGAGCCATGACCCATGTTTTGTGTTTTCCTAATGAAGGGACAGTTTGGGTAAGGACTCCTCATGATACTATAATAGTGAAATAAAAGGTTGCATGCATCGATTGATGTAGAGGCCGGGGAGTTTCCCCCATTTCAAAAAAATGACCTGGCTGACTGATTCATGCTTCCGAGTTGGTATCCCAGTCGCATGCTAAGATCAGCCTAACATCCCCAACGAGCTGGCCAGAATCGAGGGGAATTAAATCAGATAAAATCTAATAGCTTCAGGGCAAAATATGGCACAAGTTTTATATGGACGCGGGGGGGGGGGGGGGGGGGTGTTAAACATTGTCAAAATTGTGCAAAAAAGGATAAAATCATAGAATTAGTTGATGGTTAATAAAAAAACCCAAAATAGGACAAAGTTAGACGTCCCTCTAGAAGATCAGGTATCCCTCGCACTGCCACCGACAAAGGAGGGGGCGGGGACGATCTACCAGTGGAGGAGGAGTGGTGGTGTGGTGCACTGACACGATCATATTTTTTTTGAAATGGAGAGTGACCCGGCCTCTGGATCAATAGACGCACACAACCTTATATATTACATTAGAAGTATCTAGTGCATTAGGCATCGATAGGCTGAAATCTATTAGATTGTTGTGTTTGACATAATATAATACACTGGTGGAAAAAAAGCCTTCAGTCCCGGGCCGCAACTGGCTCTAGTCCCGGTTTTAGGCCCGGGACTGCCAAAACGGGACTAGAGCCCCCCCTCTAGTCTCGGACCGCTACGGTCCGCGACTGATAACAGCCACGTGGCTGTTTCAGCGCCGCGAGGGGCAGAAACCCTCTAGTTCCGGGCCGTAATACCACCCGAGACTATAAGATTTTCTGTCGCGGCAGAGAATTGTGTGTTTCTCTGCCACGGCAGAGATTGTGTATTTCCTTTTTTTTGCAATTTCGTTCCTTTTTCGTGTTGTGTTTCACTATAATTTCAAACATATATTTCATTACACATATTCTATGCAAGTACATACACAGTACACGTTGATGCATCTATATAATTAATCGATCCCTTGCAAGCATACATTGATGATATATATATTAAAAGGAAGAAATGTTTTGAAATTACATGGCCATTGATGAATATATATATATATATCATATCAACTACATGGAGATCACTAAGGCAAATCGAGTTCTACGTCATCCGCATAATACTCTCCATGTACATCAAGGACCTCCTTCATCATAAATCCTGCCAGCTCCTCTTAAATTGCTCTTATGCGCTGGTCTGACTCTAGTTTTTCCCGCAAACCATAAATATAATGTGAATCAACTTTCCGCTCACTGGTCAACTCGCGGATGTACTCGCAGACGTAGTATCCACATAAATGAGTTCCCGGTGGCTGCTGTAAACTCTTCACCATTTTATAAGTTAGCTCCTCTTTGAATGGACCTGGTATTTTCTGTCTGAACCGTGTCCAACACCTGCTCGGGAAAGAAAATGAACAAAGGAGTTATTAGTTACTTGATATCAGGAAATGAACGAAAGAGGCCGATATAATGCGATAATGATTAAAATTACTTATGGAGCATTGCTTTCATGTCTCTCCACTGCTCTTGGTCCCAACTTAATGAGTCGTGGACTTCAACTAGGGACTTGTCAACTTGAATGTTTAGCAAGATCCAGTAAAATCTGCGAACTTTTACATAAGCATACATGCATAGCTCATCGAGTAAGCAAAAATAAAATGTATACAAGATAGAAACACTCACTTGAAGTTGTAAGTAAATAGTATTTCCTTAACAATATTATTCTCGGTTAAGAACTTGCACAGGTCTTCCTCCACGTTCTTGGGGTGATTCTTTAACGTATATTCATTAACGATATATGGGTCAATAAACCCAACGTCATATCTTCTAGATCTTTTGCATTCAAGCATCTTCATTCTACAGAATATAATATCATACAAAAGGATATATAGTTAGAATAATATATTAAATGCAATGAACGAGCCGAGTTACAAACTTAATTATAGAAATAAATCACTTACAGATAGTAGCAACCAATGATAGATTTGTCAAGGACGCGCTAGTTGTATAACTGAAACAGTTTGGTCATTTGAACATGTATCGAGTATGGTTTGAAGTGATGCTCCTTTCTAACGTCTACCGGAAACCAATCTTTATGATGCTTTTTTTCTGCTTGCGACATGTACCATTCGTGCAGATTTCGCATATGTGTGGATAGACGTGCGAGCTCCTCATTACTGACTAGAGGCTCTCCCCGGACATACTTCCGTACTATCTGACCCACTGGCGTATCTTCAATGCCTAAATATTGATCAAGAGACACATTTGCTTCGGTAGCAAGTGTTTTGGCCTGCGATACAGTGATGCCCATTAGTGCAGCATTAGTACGGGCTCTGGGGTCCATTATTTGCATGTCCATATCCATTTCAGCTCTGAAGGCCATGTCGAGGTATGAAATGACTTTGAGCGGGGCGACCGATTGATTATTTTGTGCTTCGAGCTGGGCAACTTGCTTCGCGCTTTTTTTCTTCTTTGCTTGCTTAATAATCTCCCGGTCATAGTCTGATTCCAGATTCATCGATATCTGGGATGGTTGCTCAAGAATGAACTTAGCCCACTTTTTGGTTTTTTCATCATATACTGTCTTTGGCTCAGGATTTTTAGGTGCAAAATGCGCCTTAACTTGGGCAGCCACATCCGCATTAGCTTCATCATTGGTCTTGTCATAAGGTCTCTTTGGAAGAGTCGGCAGGATGTCGACTATCTTCGCTGTTTGACCTTTCTTCGATGTGGGGCATGGGGGAGCGTCGACCTTCCGTTTCTTCGACGAGGTAGTAGTATTGCATGGAGGCTAAGGCGGAGATCGAGTATTGCGCAGAGGCGGAGATTGAGTTGATGTACTCCTGCTGTGGTGATCGTCAGCGGGGCGGGGTGGACTTGGAGGTTGACGATAATCGGGTTGGGGTGGACTTGGAGTTTGACGATATTCGATGCGGGCTGGACTTGGATTCCTTGGAGTCGGTGGCCTTGGCGCCGAGCCTAGAAACTTGATGTACTTCTTCTTCCATAGAATGATGCTGCGCTTAACATCTCCTAGTTTCGTAAGGCCTTCAGGCATAGCGATGTCAATCTCTAGGTCCGCAAAATTCTCCACTATGTCATCCACCGTGACACGAGCATAGCCAGGTGGAATCGGAAGTGAATGATGGAGTGCTACAGGTAGACAAGGTAAAGCAGTGTCGATCGCCACCTTGAAGGACAGGTTGTTCATTGGCTGATGTACCTCACATTGTGCCATCTCTCTGACATCACCCATGGGGTAACGAGGAGCCGGTGCATCATCCAGCAGTGCTTGATCATCAGCCCGGACCTCTGTGGAAGCCACGCTGCTTCTCCGCTGGCTAAGATCCAATGCAGGATCATCAGCCTGCGGGTGAGTTGACGACGGCAGCCTTTGGCTAATTTCTTGCATGAGGTTCTTCAGATCAGCTAGGTCTTGCTCTACCTTAGAGATCCGGTCTGCCTCACGGTCCTTCTTTCTCTAACGACTTCTGTAACTGGCATCGTACTGAGGAAACCCTTTCTTCCACGAGACACAGGCGCCTTTGCCTCGTGTTTGTCCTCCCTTTTCAGGATTCCATAGGGCGCGTGTTAGATCGTCGTTCTCTCTCTCAAGATGGAACAATCCCAATTGAGCATCGTTCATTGCTTGAACAAGGTCTTCGGAGGGTTTTAGAATTTTTTGATGAAATAATGTCTTCCCTGTTTCTGGGTCCAACGACCCCATGTGCCCGTACCACCAATGCTTTGACATCTCGGGCCATCCATCTGTACCAGGAGTGACGCCTCTAGCCCACATGTCCTTCTCCATAGTTTCCCACCTAGGGACGACACTCTTGTAGCCACCTGTCCCTATTTTATGATGGTATTTCTTCTGGGAAGCATTTAACGCGTTCTTTGCCGACTTTGCCTTTGCTTTATCAGATTGCTTGTACTATACAAAATCGGGCAACTATTCTCTCAACTTCTCGTTTGCTCCTTTGAAGTCTGGAGTTTTCTTTTTCACGACATATTTTGCGTATAAAATTTTATTGTGGTTCCGCTACAGTTTAGCCATCTTGCTCAGAGCCCACTCCTTGACTTTTGCTCTATTTTCAAGCCCACCCGGCCTTGGGGTAATACCATCTGCCTCAAATTCTTCATACTCTGGAGGTTGTATGAAATGCGCTATGAGCTTCTGCCAAAGGTCATCTTTGGCATCATCGGTGACATAGTTGTTGGATTCTTCACCGGGTTTCTTTGACTTATTCCATTCTTGAATGGTGATCGGCAGGTTGTCCCTAACAAGCACCCCGCATTGATTTGTAAACATCCTCCGGTGCTTCTCTGGAGAAATCGGTTCACCATCATCATCTATTTCTTAGATGGTGAACCTGTAATTACCATCCAACTTTTTGTTCGGCCCTCTTTTCGTTCGAGCTGTCGATTGCTTCAATCCGGTGGGCTAAAAGAAGAAGAGAGAGTGATTAATATATATATTAATATATCTAGATCAGTTAATGAATAGAGGTAACACGAGGCTTTATATATATATATGTAACTCGCCGGATCCTGTCGAGGGGCCATCATTGGTTGTTATTTGTTTGCCCTTCGTCCATCCGGTCTTCCCTTGGTACATCGGGTTTTCCTCTAGTCCATCACCGGATGGATTAAGATATGAGGATATCTCTTCCTCCAGCAAAATATCTTCACCGGTAGTAATATTAAGAGGAATTTCACCTCTTATCATGCCCTGAAGAAAACCTTTCACCAATGAGACCAGGATGTTCGGATGGATCCATGACTTAATTAACTATAACAAAAAGAGAGTTAAACAGGTTAGAAAAAACAATAACCTTAATAACTAAAACAAAAAATAACCCTAATAACACTAATTAATAACCCTAATATTATTTGCGGTAAAACAATAATCCTAATAACTAATACAAAAGACAATAACCCTAATATTATTTATGGTAAAACAATAATCCTAATAACTAAAACAAAAAAATAACCCTAATATTATTTGTGGTAAAACGATAATCCTAATTATAATAATCCTAATATTATTTGTGGTAAAAAATATAATCCTAATAACTAAAACAAAAAATAAATTAAACAATAATCCTAAAATCCTAATCCTAATCCTAATAACTAAAACAATAATACTAATTATAATTAATAACCCTAGCTAATTAATAACCCTATCTAATAATTACAAGAAAAAAAACCACACCCTCGAGCTCTCACCGACGCCGGTGGCAGCACATTATGGCGGCACGGCGAGGAGGCGTGCGGCGGCACGACGAGGCGGAGAGCATGGCGGAGCGGCGAGGCGGCGCACGGTAGCACGAAATGGCGGAGAGCACGGCGGAGCAGCGGCACGACGGAGCACGCACGACGGAGCGGCGGTGGAATCGGTGGCCAGCCGGACAACACCTCCCATGCGTTGCGTCGTCGCCTGTGAGTGCTTCGTCTTTGTCGAGAAATGCCAAGTGATGGTGGGAAGCACCTCCCCTGGCGCGGAATATATAGGGACCCCCCCCTTTATTCCCGGGTCTAGCCACCACCCGGAACTAGAGGGTCTCTAGTCCCGGGTCGTGGCTTAAGCCGCGACTAAAGACCCCCCTTTAGTTGCCAGTTAAGCCACGACCCAGGACTACTGTGTTTTTTCGGCCGCTTCGTTTTCGCGCGCGCAGGCACCCTCTAGTTCCGGGTCGATCCACGACCCGCGACTAGTTTGTTTTTTGTAAATTTTCTCTTTTTAATTCAAATCAAATATAAAACTTTGGAAAATCATATCTTGTATTGTAAAAATCCAAATAAAATAAATGAAATGTCTATTATTATCAGAAAAATATAAAGAATCTTAATATACTATCCATACATCTGTTTGCATCATTTATAAATTATTTCATTTGTAATTTTTCTTTTTTTAATTCAAATCAAATATAAAACTTTGGAAAATCATATCTTCTATTATAAAAGTCCAAATAAAACAAATAATATGTCTATTATTATGAGAAAAATATAAAGAATTTTAATATAATATCCATACATCTGTTTGCATCATTTATAAATTATTTCATTTGTAAATTTTATTTTTTAATTCAAATCAAATATAATACTTTGGAAAATCATATCTTCTATTGTAAAAATCCAAATAAAACAAATAATATGTCTATTATTATCAGAAAAATATAAAAAATCTTAATATAATATCCATACATCTGTTTGCATCATTTATAAATTATTTAATTTTTAAATTTTCTTTTATTAATTCAAATCAAATATAAAACTTTGGAAAATCATATCTTCTATTGTAAAAATCCAAAAAAACAAATAATATGTCTATTATTATCAGAAAAATATAAAGAATCATAATATAATATCCATACATATATTTGCATCATTTATAAATTATTTCATTTGTAAATTTTCTTTTTTTAATTCAAATCAAATATAAAACTTTGGAAAATCATATCTTCTATTGTAAAAATCCAAATAAAACAAATAATATGTCTATTATTATCAGAAAAATATAATGAATCTTATTATAATATCCATACATCTGTTTGCATCATTTATAAATTATTTCATTTGTAAATTTTCTTTTTTTACTTCAAATCAAATATAAAACTTTGGAAAATCATATCTTCTATTGTAAAAATCCAAATAAAACAAATAATATGTCTATTATTATCCGAAAAATATAAAGAATCTTAATATAATATCCATACATCTGTTTGCATCATTTATAAATTATTACATTTGTAAATTTTCTTTTTAATTCAAATCAAATATAAAACTTTGGAAAATCATATCTCCTATTGTAAAAATCCAAATAAAACAAATAATATGTCTATTATTAAAAAATATAAAGAATATTAATATAATATCCATTTAGTCCCGGTTGTAGTCACTAACCGGTACTAAAGATATTTCCCGCCATTTCCCACCGCTTTCCGCCAAGTTTTCCCGCCCTTTCCTTTTTACTAGAGCTTTTAGTCCCGGTTATAGTCACTAACCGGGACTAAAGATATTTCCCGCCATTTTCCAAAGCTTCCCGCCAAGTCTATATCTAGGGCGATCGCGCCATGGCTATCCACACATCCACATCTTCCTCTCTTAGAACAATGGACAGCGCCTACTGGGCCATTCTGACCCTCGAGGAGACCGAGGCGCTGTGCGCCTCTAGCTACCCTTGTCCGCCGGGCTATCGGACGCCCACCGGCTGGATGTTGAGTGCTAGAGGGGTTCATGTTCCTCTTGTCCCTCAAGGTTTCGCACACCAGACGGCCATCACGAACCACTCCAGCCAGTTTGAGGCATCTCCAAGATGGTTTTCGAGAGCAGGGACACCACTATGGCCAGTTTGAGGGAGATGCCGGAGGAGCCTAGTCCTCTGGCATATCCAACAAACTGGTCATAGAGGCACTCCCTAATATGTGAAATTAGTTAGCTTCCAGGCGTATTGATCTACTTAGAGAAGTTAAAAGCTGCAAGATGGTTTTCGAGAGCAGGGACATCACTACAGCCAGTTTCAGGGAGATGCCGCCGGAGCCCAATCCTCTGGCATCTCCAAGAAACTGGTCATAGAGGCACTCCTAATATGTGACCACACGCGTTTGGAGATCAGATCTTAATGATAAGTACGAATCGGGACCAAAGATCCCCCTTTAGTCCCGGTCCAGCCACAAAACGGGACTAACACACTCAAGATGGTTTGCAGACAACACTATAAAAATGGACACATGGAGCATCTTCACTCATAAAATGTTACAATTATTACACATCATTTCTTTGCTTGTGTTCCTTTCTGATCCCGCCATATCCATGGAGCATCTTCATTCATTAACATGATGCTTGGGTCATCCTTCACTGCGAAGGGTGGAATTTCATGAAACTTATCACAATCTTCTGACATGTCTGTCTTGTCCTCCACTCCCACGATGTTTCTTTTTCCTGAAAGAACTATGTGGCGCTTTGGCTCATCGTCTGATGTATTATTTTTCTTATTTTTTCTTTTTCTAGGTTTGCTAGACATGTCCTTCACATAGAAAACCTGATCCACATCATTGTCTACGACGAATGGTTTGTTTAAGTACCCAAGATTGTTGAGATCCAATGATGTCATTCCGTATTTCTTGTCTACCTCAACCCCTCGGCCTGTCAGCTTGACCCATTTGCACCGAAACAAGGGGACCTTAAAAGTAGGTCCATACTCAAGTTCCCATATCTCCTCTATGTAACCATAATATGTGGTCTTTGACCCATTGTTCTCTGTTGCATCAAAGCGGACACCACTGTTTTGGTTGATGCTCTTTTTATCTTGGGCGATCGTGTAAAATGTATACCCATTTATCTCGTACCCTTGGAAAGTCGATATAGTCAAAGATGGTGACCTAGACAACAAGTATAGCTGATCTCCAAGAGTGTTGTTTTTTATGAGATATTGCAACCAACCGCCAAAACTCTTCATGTGTTCATCTCTAATCCAAGAGTCATGCTTTCCAGGGTTGTTGGAGCGTAAGATTTTCTTGTGTTCCTCGATATATATGGGGCTGCTGAAAGGATCGTATGGGCACCTAGAGGGGGGTGAATAGGTGCTACTTCAAATTTCCTTCTTTTTCAAATTAAGGTTTGACAATAAGGTAAATTCTCTAGATAATGCAACTATGGTGAATTTACCTATATGACAATTATGCAAGATCTACCACAACACAAAGTAGTAACGAGTAAGTAAGGTGCGGTAAAGGATAGAAGTAACCGAAAAGTGGATGCGGAGACACAAGGATTTGTTTCCCGTAGTTCCTTCCTTTTGAGGGGAAGTACGTCTACGTTTGGAGAGGGGGTGGTTTCAAACCACCAACGCCACGAAAGGCCTCCCTTGTTCTCCGATGAATCTCACCCCAACGGGATCGATTCAACTTCCACTATATCAGCAACCTTCATGGTGGAAGCCGGCACCGTTACAAGTTTGGGGCACACATCCACAACTTAATCGGAGGCTCCCAAATACAAGCAAGCTGTCAAAGCAATCAAAGACAAGCTTGTAAGAACCAAAACAAGAACTAGGGTTTCCAAGAAAACACTAGAGCAAAGGGGCCCTCAATGAAATGAGGGGGAAATGAAAATCTCTTTTGGTGAAGTAGTAGATCGGGGCCTCCTCCTTCGATTCTCCAAAGATCAAGGACTTTGGATGGTGGAATGAGGAGATCTTGAAGATTTAAGTGGCTCCAATGGTGGTCTTGACTTTAATGTGCTTGAGCAACTTGTCCCAAGGTAGGTGGAGGGGTATTTATACCCCTCCACAGAATCTGGCCGTTGGAGCATTTATTGAAGCGGTAGTACAGGAAGTTCAAGCGGTACTACCGGAGAACTCCGGTACTACCGGACCTGGTACCGGACCATCCTTTTTCAAACTTCATCAAGTCCTGCCCACAACAGTACTACTATTGATGCTACCGTAAAGCGGTAGTACCGCAAGTGGCAACCGGTACTACCGGACGTAGTGGAATCAACAGTTTTAGACGAACAAAAAGTCTCTGTCACGCCAGGTAGAAAAATGCGGTACTACCGCATTTTGCTACCGGAGCAGACAGAAGCTTTTTGCCAATGAACAAAAAGTCACTGCCCTGAGCGGTACTAAAATGCGGTACTACCACATTTTAGTACCGGAGCAGGCAGAAGGTTTTGACAAGCTGTCAAAAAGCTTCTGTCGCGCTAGGTACTAAAATGCGGTACTGCCGCTTTTTAGTACCTGGCGTGGCAGGGGCTTTTTGACAGTTAGTCACAGCCTTCTGTCTGGTCCGGTAGCAAAAAGCGGTACTACCGCTTTTTGGTACCGTACCAGGCAGACAGTTTTTGAATGTTGCAGATCTTTTTAATGTTCCTGCGACACACTTAACAAATCATTAGTCCGATATGTGTGTTGTTATCAAACACCAAAATCACTAGGGATAGCAAATGCTCTTTCAATCTCCCCCTTTTTGGTGTTTGATGACAATACACATTTTGCAGGGAAATCTAGTGATGACAAGATGTAGATGGGGCTCCCCCTAGATATGTAGAAACAAGCCCCATACACTCTAACAAGCTTTGCTAAATGACATGTGATGACCAATATGAAGGGTTTTGCAGCATAGCAAATCAAAATTTTCTACGGAAGCGAACAGAGGGAAAGCCAAGATCTAATCTAGGAGATGCAAACAACGATAGAGATTGGATTAGATCTTCATACCCTTGAAGATTCGCACAACGGAACGTTCGTCGGAACGTGGGTGATGTAGTTGAACTCGCTTCTCCTCCTCGCGATCCGATCCGATCTAGCACCACAAGTGGCGGTGCCTCCGTGAGATGCACACGTGCAGCACCTCGACGTCTCCTCCTTCCTCGGACCATCAAGTATGGTGGAGAGATAGATTGGATCTACAACACGACGGCGTGGTGTATATGGTGGAGAATTTCTGCAGCAGGGCTTCGCCTACAAACAGTCGGGAGGGAGAGAGGAAGGTAGCAAGGAAGCTAGGGCTTGGATGAAGGTGTGTTGGGAGGGGGCGCACCAGCCCTCTATATATAGAGGGGGAGGGGGCGGCCAGCCCTAGCCCCTCCTCCAAGCCTATCTCTAGTTTAAACGATTTAAACTCTCCCTTATCTAGAAATTCTATCCCGAGATTTAAACGAGTCAAATCTCTCTAGAATCGGCTGGGCCCTATGGGGCCTTGTGCCCCTGGCCCAATGCGGACAGGACACTCCCTCATAGGCCCATGCCCCCTCCCGGAAGGTGGGACCACGTTGGCCCCCTTCCGGAAGGTTCTAGAAGCTTCCGGTACAATACCGATTAACCCGGAACAATTCCGAACTCCAAAAACTGCACTGCCTTATATGAATCATATTCTCCGGACCATTCCGGAACCTCTCGTGATGTCCCGGATCCCATCCGAGACTCCGAACAAAAATTCATAAACCAAGTATCCAATCTATCCTAGCGTCGAGACACATTAAGTGTGTGACCCTGCGGGTTCGAGAATATGCAGACATGATCTTCTATCAATAATCAACAACGGGGTCTGGGCACCCATATTGACTCCCACACATTCATCGATGATCATATCGGATGAACCACGATGCCAGGATTCAATTAATCCCTAATATATATTCCCTTTGTCTCGCGATATTTTACTTGCCCGAGATTCGATCGTCGGTATCGTCATACCTAGTTCAATCTCGTTCACAGCAAGTACTTTACTCGTTCCGTAATCCGATATCACTTTGTGATTAACTCCTTAACCACATGCTTGCAAGCGGTGTTGATATCGATTACCGAGTGGGCCCGAAGTATATCTCTCCGACTTGGGAGGGACAAATCCCACCTCGATACATACAACCCAACAGATACTTTCCGATCACCTGAGAGACACCTTTATGATCACCCTCTTATAGGATGACGTTTGATGACCTCAAAGCTTTCTTCCGATACCAGGGAGTTGTATTATCTCATGGTCTAAGGAATACAATATTTGACATAGGAAAAGCTTCGCAAAGATGAACACCATGATACGATCTAATTGCTTCGCTTAGTTTGGGTCTGTCCACCATATCATTCTCCCAATGATATGATCTCATTATCAATTGACAACTCATGTCTATGGTTAGGAAACCTTAACCATCATTGATCAATGAGCTAGTCCATAGAGGCGTACTAGGGACACGGTGTTGTTCACAAACCACACAAGTATTAAAGTTTCCGCTTAATACAATTCTAGCATGGAATATAAACTTTATCATGAACAAGAATTATAATAATAACATCTTTATTATTTCCTCTAGGGCATAATTCCAACAGTCTCCCACTTGCACTAGAGTCAATAATCTAGTTTACATTTGGCAACAATCTCACACCCATGGCACTGAGGTGCTGATCATGTTTTACACATGGAAGAGGTTTCGTCAATGGATCTGCGACATTCAGATCTATATGTACTTTGCTGATCTTCAGATCTCCACCTGCTATATAATCTCGGATTATATGAAACTTGCGGTTGATATGCTTGGTCTTTGGATGATATCTTGGTTCCTTAGCGAGTGCTATGGCGCCAGTGTTGTCACACAATATCTCCAGTGGGTCCAATGCACTTGGAACCACGCCAAGCTCAGTGATGAAGTTTCTGATCCAAACTCCTTCACTTGACGCTTCTGCAGCAGCCATGTATTCCGCTTTTACTGTAGATCCCGCGATCACGCTTTGCTTGCAGCTTCTCCAGCTCACAGCTCCTCCATTCAAAATATACGCGTATCCTGTCTGAGATTTAGAATCATCCTTGTCGGTGTCGAAACTAGCATCGACGTAACCTTTTACGACGACCTGTTCATCACCCCCATAGACTAAGAACATTTCTTTAGTCCTATTCAGGTACCTTAGGATGTTCTTCACGGCTGTCCAGTGTTCCACTCCTGGATCACTTTGATATCTGCTCGTCAAACTAAGAGCATTGGACACATCCGGTCTAGTACACAGCATGTCATACATGATGGAACCTATGGCCGAGGCATAAGGCACTTTGCTCATAGCTTCCCTATCATTTACCGTAGCTGGACACTGATCCTTGCTCAATATCTTACCTGACAACATAGGCACTGAACCTTTCAATGCCTTATCCATTCTGAACCTTTTCAGAACTTTGTCTAGGTATGTACTCTGGCTTAAAGCTATCAGGCGTCTTTGTCTATCTCTATAGATTTTGATGCCCAATATATAAGCAGCTTCACCTAGGTCTTTCATTGAAAAACACTTGTTCAAATAACTCTTCACATCGTTAAGCATGTTGATGTCATTTCCAATAATCAATATGTCATCCACATATAGTACCAGAAACGTCACCGAGCTCCCACTCACTTTCTTGTAGATGCAAGCTTCGTAGCAATTTGGAACAAATCCAAAGCTCTTGATCACTTGATCAAAACGAAGGTTCCAACTCCGAGATGCTTGCTTCAGTCCATAAATGGAACGCTGAAGTTTGCATACTTTATCAGCACCCTTAGGATCGACAAAACCTTCGGGTTGCATCATATACAACTCTTCATCAATGTTGCCATTGAGGAAAGCAGTCTTGACATCCATTTGCCATATTTCATAATCATGAAACGCAGCAATTGCTAATAAAATCCGAATGGACTTAAACATCGCTACGGGAGAGAAAGTCTCATCGTAGTCAACACCTTGAACTTGTCGAAAACCTTTTGCGACAAGCCGTGCTTTATAGACGGTAACATTACCATCCGCGTCCGTTTTCTTCTTGAAGATCCATTTGCGCTCAACGGCCTTTCGGTCGCTAGGAGGGTCCACCAAAGTCCATACTTGGTTTTCGCTCATGGATCCCAATTCGGATTTCATGGCTTCTAGCCATTTCTCAGAGTCTGGGCTCATCATCGCTTCCTCATAGTTCGTAGGTTCACTGTCTTCTACTAACAAGACAGTCAAGACAGGGTTGCCGTACCACTCAGGAGGGGCACGCGACCTTGTCGACCTGCAACGCTCAGTAGTAGCATCGTCCGAAGCTTCATGATCCATATCATTAACTTCCTCTATTATTGGTGCAGGCGGCACTGGAACAATTTCAGGTGTTGCGCTACTCTCCAATTCAAGAGAAGGTTCAATAACCTCGTCTAGCTCTACTTTCCTCCCACTCACTTCTTTCGAGAGAAACTCCTTCTCAAGAAAGGAACCGTTCTTTGCGACAAACACTTTGCCTTTGGTTCTGTGATAGAAGGTATACCCAATAGTTTCCTTAGGGTATCCTATGAAGACGCATTTCTCCGCTTTGGGTTCGAGCTTGTCCGGCATCAACTTCTTGACGTAAGCTTCGCATCCCCAAACTTTAAGAAACGACAACTTAGGTTTAGCACCAAACCACAGTTCATACGGTGTCGTCTCAACGGATTTAGATGGAGCCCTATTTAAAGTGAATGCAGCGGTTTCTAATGCATAACCCCAAAATGATAACGGCAAATCAGTAAGAGACATCATCGATCGGACCATATCTAATAGGGTTCGATTCCGGCGTTCAGACACACCATTGCGCTGTGGTGTTCCGGGTGGCGTGAGTTGTGAAACGATTCCACTTGCTTTGAGATGCGTGAGAAAATCATAACTCAAATATTCGCCCCCACGATCGGATCGTAGAAACTTAATCTTTCTGTTACGATGGTTCTCTACTTCATTCTGAAATTGTTTGAACTTTTCAAACGTTTCAGATTTATGTTTCATTAAATAGATATACCCATATCTACTTAAGTCATCGGTAAAAGTGAGAAAATAGCGATATCCACCGCGCGTCGAAACACTCATCGGTCCGCATACATCGGTATGTATGATTTCCAACAAGTCCGTTGCTCGCTCCATCATACCGGAGAACGGGGTTTTGATCATCTTGCCCATGAGGCATGGTTCGCATGTGTCAAATGATTCAAAATCAAGAGACTCCAAAAGTCCATCAGAATGGAGTTTCTTCATGCGCTTTACACCAATATGACCTAGACGACAGTGCCACAAATAAGTAGTATTATCACTATCTACTTTGCATCTCTTAGCCTCAATGTTATGGATGTGTGTTTCATCCCTTTCGAGATTTAGAAGAAATAAACCATTCACATGAGGTGCATGACCATAAAAGATGTTACTCATATAAATAGAACAACCATTATTCTCCGATTTAAATGAATAACCGTCTTGCAATAAACACGATCCAGAAATAATGTTCATGCTCAACGCAGGCACATAATAACATTTATTAAGGTTTAAAACTAATCCCGAAGGTAAAACTAAGGAAAGCGTGCCGACGGCCATCACATCAACTCTTGATCCGTTGCCAACGCGCATCGTCACCTCATCCCTCGCAAGCCGCCGTCTATTCCGTAGCTCCTGTTTCGAGTTACAAATATTAGCAACTGAACCGGTATCAAATACCCAGGCACTACAACAAGGGCTAGTAAGGAAAACATCAATAACATGTATATCAAATATACCTTTGATGGTGCCAGCCTTCTTGTCCGCTAAGTACTTCGGACAGTTGCGCTTCTAGTGACCCTTGTCCTTGCAATAGAAGCACTCAGTGTCCGGCTTGGGACCAGACCTGAGCTTCTTCTCAGCAGGGGCATTGCGCTTGCCGCCGCCCTTCTTGAAGGGCTTCTTCGCACCTTTACCTTTCTTAAAGGAGGGCTTGTTGACCATCAACACATGATTATCCTTCTTGATGTCCACCTCCGCAGCCTTCAGCTTTGCGAAGAGCTCGGTGATCGTATCAGTGGAACCAATCTGATTATGAGTCACTACTAAACTTTTGTAGCTGGGAGGGAGTAATTGCAGAACCCTGTCAATCTTGAGCTCCTCTGGAATCTTGCAGTCCAGTTGCTCAAGGCGTTGAGTGTAGCCCGACATCTTAATGGCATGCTCACTAACGGAACTCCCTTCCTCCATCTTGCAGTTAAAGAACTTCTCGGAGATCTCATATCTCTCAGAACGGGCCTGAGTCTGAAACATGGTTTTCAACTCTTCGAGAATCTCAAAGGGCCCGGGATAGTTTTCAAAACGATTTTGAAGTTCCGGTTCCATAGCAAACAACATGGTGCTCTTAATCACACCATAATCATCTTTGCGCGACTGATAGACAACTTTCTCATCAGCCGGCGCAGTTGCAGCAGGGGGGTTACCTAACGCTTTCTCAAGGACATAGTCCTTTTGTCCGCCAGACAGAATGATTCTTAGATTGCGAAACCAGTTGGTGAAGTTAGACCCATTGTTTCTAAGCTTTTCTTTCTCAGCAAAAACGTTGAAGTTGAAGTTGGACTTGGCCATGTGATCTACAGTATTTGCAAGTACAATTTAGACTATGTTCATGATAAATAGTTCAACTTAATCAAATTACTAGATGAACTCCCACTAAATTCAACATCCCTCAAGTTGTTTAGTGAACACGATCCAAATTCACCACACCTAATCCGATCATCACGAGAAGAGATGTGGTTTCAATGGTGGACAACGAAGTGTCGATCATATCATTCATATGACTCATGCTTAACCTTTCGGTTCTTGTGTTCTGAGGCCATGTCTGTACATGCTAGGCTCGTCAAGTTAGACCCAAGTATTTCCGTGTGTGCAAAACTGGCTTGCACCCGTTGTATGTGAGCGTAGAGTCTATAGCACCCGATCATCACGCGATGCTTGGACACGACGAACTTTCGCAACGGTGCATACTTGGGGAGAACACAGTTTTTATCTTGATCTTTAAGTGAGGAATCATCTTATAATGCTACCGTCGCGATCTAAGCATAATAAGATACATAAAAGGATAAACATCACATGCATATAACTTTATGTGACATGGTATAGCCAATCTTCGTGTAATGATCTCCATCTTGTGCGTTCCGGCATGATCTCCATCACTCCACCATGATTGCCTCCACCATGAATAGCAACTACAACTATTGCTAACTACTTAGCGATAAAGTAAAGCTATTACATGGCGTATAAGAAGTTGACTCGCAGGTCATACACAATTATAAAGACAACCATATGGCTCCTGCCGGTTGTGTACTCATCGACATGCAAGTCGTGAAACATTACAAAACATGATCATCGCATACATTATACACATCACATCTTGGGCCATACCATATCACAGAAAACACTCCCTGCAAAAACAAGTTAGACGCCTCTACTTTGTTGTTGCAAGTTTTACGTGGCTTATGGGAGTAGATGCTAAGAACGATTCTTACCTACGGAAAGCCACAACAGTAATATTATGGTTGCCAAACTCCGGTGTTAATCCCATGACAACTATAGTGAGAGAAACTGACATCCACCAGCCGCATGTGTGGTACAAGCCACACGTCAAGTGCGGAGCCGGTCTCGCGAACGACGTCGCGTAAGGTTGGCCTGGACCGCTTCAATCTCACTATCCCGCGTCATATGAAGAACACAAACAAGAGGCTTGCAACAGAAAACATCAACGCCCGCAACAACCATGTTGCGTTCTACTCGTGAATCACATCTACGCATAGATCTAGCTCTGATACCACTGAAGGGTTTCGCAGCATAGCAAATCAAAATTTTCTACGGAAGCGAACAGAGGGAAAGCCAAGATATAATCTAGGAGATGCAAACAACGAGAGAGATTGGATTAGATCTTCATACCCTTGAAGATTCGCACAACGGAACGTTCGTCGGAACGTGGGTGATGTAGTTGAACTCGCTTCTCCTCCTCGCGATCCGATCCGATCTAGCACCACAAGTGGCGGTGCCTCCGTGAGATGCACACGTGCAGCACCTCGACGTCTCCTCCTTCCTCGGACCATCAAGTATGGTGGAGAGATAGATTGGATCTACAACACGACGGCGTGGTGTATATGGTGGAGAATTTCTGCAGCAGGGCTTCGCCTACAAACAGTCGGGAGGGAGAGAGGAAGGTAGCAAGGCAGCTAGGGCTTGGATGAAGGTGTGTTGGGAGGGGGCGCACCAGCCCTCTATATATAGAGGGGGAGGGGGCGGCCAGCCCTAGCCCCTCCTCCAAGCCTATCTCTAGTTTAAACGATTTAAACTCTCCCTTATCTAGAAATTCTATCCCGAGATTTAAACGAGTCAAATCTCTCTAGAATCGGCTGGGCCCTATGGGGCCTTGTGCCCCTGGCCCAATGCAGCCAGGACACTCCCTCATAGGCCCATGCCCCCTCCCGGAAGGTGGGACCACGTTGGCCCCCTTCCGGAAGGTTCTAGAAGCTTCCGGTACAATACCGATTAACCCGGAACAATTCCGAACTCCAAAAACTGCACTGCCTTATATGAATCTTATTCTCCGGACCATTCTGGAACCTCTCGTGATGTCCCGGATCCCATCCAAGACTCCGAACAAAAATTCATAAACCAAGTATCCAATCTATCCTAGCGTCGAGACACGTTAAGTGTGTGACCCTGCGGGTTCGAGAATATGCAGACATGATCTTCTATCAATAATCAACAGCGGGGTCTGGGCACCCATATTGACTCCCACACATTCATCGATGATCATATCGGATGAACCACGATGCCAGGATTCAATTAATCCCATATATATATTCCCTTCGTCTCGCGATATTTTACTTGCCTGAGATTCGATCGTCGGTATCGTCATACCTAGTTCAATCTCGTTCACAGCAAGTACTTTACTCGTTCCATAATCCGATATCACTTTGTGATTAACTCCTTAACCACATGCTTGCAAGCGGTGTTGATATTGATTACCGAGTGGGCCCGAAGTATATCTCTCCGACTTGGGAGGGACAAATCCCACCTCGATACATACAACCCAACAGATACTTTCCGATCACCTGAGAGACACCTTTATGATCACCCTCTCATAGGATGATGTTTGATGACCTCAAAGCTTTCTTCCGATACCAGGGAGTTATATTATCTCATGGTCTAAGGAATACAATATTTGACATAGGAAAAGCTTCGCAAAGATGAACACAATGATACGATCTAATTGCTTCGCTTAGTTTGGGTCTGTCCACCATATCATTCTCCCAATGATATGATCTCATTATCAATTGACAACTCATGTCTATGGTTAGGAAACCTTAACCATCATTGATCAATGAGCTAGTCCATAGAGGCGTACTAGGGACACGGTGTTGTTCACAAACCACACAAGTATTAAAGTTTCCGCTTAATACAATTCTAGCATGGAATATAAAATTTATCATGAACAAGAATTATAATGATAACATCTTTATTATTGCCTCTAGGGCGTAATTCCAACACAATAATGATTAGGAATGAGGAAGGTCGTCACATAGGATGGATCCAAGCGAGAATAGCTATATTACACACAAGATGGATCCATACGATAACCACATAGTCTTACCGCATAACCACATAGTTCACACATAATAAGTCACACATAATAAGAGGCAAACAAATAAAGTTCACAAGCGAATAAAAACAATGGCAAGAACGATCTTGTGACTTTTCCCTCGCAAATCCCGCATACCTAATGTGCAACTTCTCCCCCTTTGGCATCAAGACGCCAAAAAGGGACAAAAGCAACACTAACGTCCCGGAGATCACTCGTCATCATCATCAACCCAGTCTTCCCATGCATCATCATGAGGTGGCGGGGCACGGAAGGAGGAGGTGGCATCATCTTCCCAGTTGCTGTGCTTGGAGATCCATTGGTCTTCTAGGGTAATGTTGTTCTCGGAGCCCTTGGAAATGGTCAAGCCTTGAGCCTCCATCATTTCCTTCTGACGAGCACATGACTTCTTGGCATAGACATGGGCCTCGTACATGCATTTCTGATTGTCCACTTGGAAGCAGAATATCTTCTTGAGTTTGGCCTCAAACCTCTTAGCCCAAGATGGCTGTGCGGAATGGCGACATGAGACCACAAATGCAGCAGCCTGCTGCGCATCAACTGCATCACCTGACTCCTCCTCAATCGGGTTCCCATCCTCATCAACAATCTGACCATTCGCATTGCATGGTTTGAGATGGGTCTTGATCAACAGATTCGTGTGGCGATGAGTGGCAAGACTAAGAGAAGGCAAGTCACGGGCAATCACAGGGCACTTGCTAATGATGAGAGCCATGATGTATGGAGCAAAAGGAGGCACCCTCCTCTGAAAAGTGGCGTAGACCATTTTATTCCAAATAACATCCATCACATCCATAGGTAGGCCAGAGTCACGGTGGTGAAAGGTGGCCATCATAATATCTACCATGAAAGCATGTATCTCATCAACATTCCCAGCACGAGGGGCGACGGTCTCACGAAAGATGCGATGTAAGATGTCATATGTAGGGAGGAGCCCTTTGATCTTTCCAGGGATCCCGCGCCCTCGGATGTACAGTGGGGCAAGCACATCTTTCTTCATGGGACGATCATTGGCGTGGCACCGAAAGCCAACGGGAATATCCTTGCCATGGTCTTCGTACCCGAGGATAGCCCCAAACTCAGCCAATGTTGCTTGCTTGACAACACCCTCGGTCATACAGGTGAGAGTCCGAGAATCATTCTTGGCAAAGTGAACGGTTGCATAGAACTGAGCAATGAGCATTGGATCATAGCTGCACCGAAACTCCATAATGGGAAGCAAGCCAATGTTGGTGCAAATGTAAAGGGCCTCACCAAAGTAGTTCAGATTCTTCCTCACATGATTCATCTCGATCCATTTTTGAGGAACCACAATTTTGTCATCTTTCATGAGAATCTCATGGAACACCCGCTCCTGAAAATCCGTAAAGAAGAGGCTATTTTCTCGAGTGTAAGATCCCTCCTTTATAAAGGAAAAGGATCCCTGTGATTGCAATGCGAGTCCCTGGATCATTGCTAGCATCCACAGTTTAAGATGAAGTACACAGATACAAAGGTCATTTATTACATCCATTCTAGAGATAAACATAGTCTTTACAACTCAAAGGCCACAGGCCTATTACAAGAGTTTGAATAAGTAAATAAATATAAGTCTTCATCTTCATGTGCCACAGGCAAACATGTTGAGTGTAGACTCATGACACCTAATCCTCATCAGAGTAACCTGCAACATCACAAGTTACAGCCACATTGGGTCAATACTTTGGAATAGTATTGGAAAGTGATACCTTAGTAAAATTTAGGTGGACTATATTACTATATGCAATTTGGCTGAGTGTAGCTTGGCTTGCTTTGCTCAAAATAGGTTTTTCCTATTAGTTGAAAACACTAAGTTTTTCTTTGTCAAAACTTTTCCCAAGGAACCACCAATAGACATTGAGGTCCTTCACCCTTGTTCACCCACAAGTTTTTTTACTTAGAAGTTGGAGTGATGAGATTCTTGATAGCTTCCATGTCTTGATGCTCAAGTTGTCCATTGCCATGGACTTGGCTAAGTACTTAGATTTTTCCATCTGCAGAGGTTGTGCACTTTCCCCACCAGACTTGGTTTCACCAAGACAGGACCTTTCAGAAGCCTTCCCTTAGACCAAATGGACGCGCTCCAACCTATTAATCCTACTACCACCAACTGTCCAAATGGCTAAGTTCTAGCAACCTATGTGATCCAGGCAGAGCCCATATTGCCAAGTGGCTGCACTAGAAGCTTCTCAACACTTGGCCTCTAAATCCCTTTGTTCCTGGGTGGCTTTCCACAAGTGAGATACACAAGGTAAACCATAGCCATGGGCCTTGTGTAACCACTCAACCAAAACCACCAATCAAGTCCCATTCCACCCAGGTGATTCATTGACTTAGTTGTTTTATTAAGAAAAACATAAGTCCAAAGACTTAGAAATATTTTCATCATAGCATGTATATTTCACCAACCCTTGTTTGCTACTAGCTAGGCTAAGCATGCATAGATAGTAACTTAACTTAGAAATTTCCTAGCAATTCTACAACTACTTAGGATTTCCCAACATGGCATTTGGCAAAAATAGTAACATGCAAGATTTAGCAAAAAAAAATCTAATGCTTGTATAAAAATATAATGATAGAAATATTCATGAAGTACCACTTTCCTTGGTAGTTGGGAGAGTAGCACTCTTCACAATCACAATCACTAGCACCAAAATCTACACATAGAATATAGCCACAATCACATACAAAACATATACAATCAAAAATATATATGCATGCATGCAAGATGCTAAGGAATGATTTTTAAAACTCAACCAAGCAAGTGCATAGTACTGAATTCTAAACAAGTCAAAACTTTGCCAAACCAAATTTTATTTAACACTAAAACAATTCCTAAACAATTCATATAACTAAATAAGCCCTACACATGTTTTTGTCAAAGAAACCATTTTAACAGAAGCTAAACATTAAACACATTGCATAAACAGAAAGGGCTTGTTCTCCTGATTCCAACTGTATAAAATTTGCCAAAATATAACGTGGGAATCAAAAGTTACAAACAAAACAAATTTGAACTAAAATCTGATTCAAAATCTGTTTTAAATCTAACTCACTGTCACGCGGCGCTATCCTATTGGCGCGTACCGATTCGCACGGATCGGTCGACGCAGATCGTTGGATTTAAGTGATCGCGTACGGCTCAGATCTAACGTACCGTTTCGTTAAGTGATTCTATCGCACGCGTTGGATTTAGATCCAACGGCTCTTGATCAAACGACCAAGGTCTGGCGGCGCGCGGCAATGGAGAGCGGCGGAGCGCTGTGCCAGTGGCGGTGCCGGCGTTCTAGGTCGCTCGGGGAGGGGAGAGGGTGCTCACCAGAACCGCAGGGACGAGGTGAAGCTCAACGTGGCGGTGGCTTGGCAAGGGGCGCTCGGAGCCGTCGGGGATTCCTCGCCGAAGTTCTTGAACGCGTCGGGTACGGCTGCTGGTCGACGTTGGCGAGGTTCTGCGTCGTGCTAAGGCAAGAGGAGGGCACCGTTAGATGCGCAAGATGCTAAGGGTCCTAGGCGTAACAAACAGAGGGCAAGGGGCGGCTGGTACTTACGGGGAGAGGTCGCCGGAGTTCGAGCAGAGAGCGGCGACGCTCAGTCGTTGTCGTTGCCGAGGCTACAGACCATGCGCAGGCAAATGAAAGACGTCAGTAGATGCGCACGGAGCTGCAGAGCATGCTAGTATGAATCATGGACAGAGGGGGGCATGGTGCTCACCGGAATTCATCGGCGAGGTCGTCGGAACAGCGGCAGCGTCGAGCGAGTTGCGAGCAGCCTGGTGGCGTGGAGAGGAAATTGGGTGAGGGGAAATGGCCGCGAGAGGGAGGGGCTTAAGTAGGCAGAGGCTCGACAAGAAGCGCTCAGTGATTCAATGCCAATTACGCCGCGGAATCAACGCAGCAACGGCCAGTGGCGGTGTTCGTGCGCGGAATCTGGGGAAGACGATGACGACATGGACGGGGCCCGCTTGTCAGCGAATAGAACAGAGGGGGAGTGGGGACCGGGTGTCAGCGGCTCGCTGGGTGTGTCTGCGCGTGAGAGAGAGAGAGGACCCGGGTGGGCTAGCTGGGCTGGTTTCACTGTTGGGCCCAAAGTCTGGCGCCGGCCCTTTTCTATTTCCTTTCTCTTTTTCTTTTTCTGTTTTGATTTTCTGGATTGATTTTCAAATGATTTTGAAAATCTTTTGAATTCAAACTTTTTCCAGGATTTTGTAGGGTGCAACATTCACATTTCAAGGCATAAAAACAAGTGGTCTCTCTGCTCAAGCTTGGTTCTTTTGAATAAACAAAATAAACAGTGCTATGGCACTTGTTTTGCAAATGTTTTGAAAATGGTTTTGAAACCATTTTTATTTTGTATAATTTTTTCAAAACTCCACACTCAATCCAATCAACAAGGAAGCAAACAAACTTGGTTTAAAACTCTTAAGCTCTCAAATGAGGATGGTCTTTTGATTTAAGTTTGCTCACATAAAATGTTAGCACTATGTGCTTCTGTTTTCTTGAAATTGGTTTGAAATTGATCTCAAAACTATATGCATGCATGAATGATATGCAATCTTTGAAATCATGATTTTAGGGATGTTACAAATCTAACCCCCTTAAGGTGAATCTCGCCCTCGAGATTCGGATTGGCTAGCAAATAGGTGAGGGTGGTCTTTCCGAAGATCATCTTCTCTTTCCCATGTTGCTTCCTCTTCGGAATGATGATTCCACTGCACTTTGCAAAACTTGATAGTCTTAGTCCTTGTGACTCTTTTTGCAGTCTCAAGAATCTTGATAGGTTTCTCTTCATAAGTGAGATCACTTTCTAGTTGAACTTCCTCCAAAGGTATAGTATCCTTCAAAGAAGTTTCTTCCATTTCAGGATGACATTTCTTAAGCTGGCTCACATGGAACACATAGTGGACAGCTGACAGAGATTCTGGCAATTCAATTTCATAGGCAACTTCTCCTTTGTGACTCAGAATCTTGAATGGCCCAACATATCTTGGTGCCAATTTTCCTTTGACTCCGAATCTCTTCACTCCACGAAGTGGTGACACTCTAAGATAAGCTCTATCACCGACTTCGTAGGTGACTTCTCTACGCTTAGGATCTGAGTAGCTTTTCTGTCGGGACTGTGCTATCTTCAACCTGTCCTTAACCAACTTGACCTTCTCTTCGGCTTCTTTGATAAGATCTGGACCAAATAAACTTCTTTCTCCCACACCATTCCATAACAATGGGGTGGTACACTTTCTTCCGTAGAGAAACTCAAACTGTGCCATCTCAATGCTGGCTTGATAGCTGTTGTTATAAGAAAATTCTGCGTAAGGCAGACTTTCATCCCAACTGGCTCCATAGTCTAGGGCACATGCCCTCAACATGTCTTCAAGAATCTGATTAGTCCTTTCTGTTTGTCCATCGGTTTGAGGATGAAAAGCAGTACTGAATTCCAACCTCGTTCCCAATGACTCATGCAACTGTCTCCAAAAATGGGAAGTGAATTGAGTTCCTCTATCAGACACAATACTCTTGGGCACTCCATGTAGACATACAATTCTACTCATGTAGATTTTGGCTAACTTAGCACTTGTATAGGTTGTCTTCACGGGTATGAAATGAGCCACTTTAGTTAGGCGATCCACTACTACCCAAATAGAATCGTATCCTGACCGGGTCCTTGGTAATCCGGTAATGAAATCCATACCAATCTTGTCCCACTTCCAATCAGGAATAGGTAGTGGTTGAAGCAAACCCGCTGGTTTCTGATGCTCCGCTTTCACTCTACTACACACATCACACAAAGCAATATGTTCGGCGATGTCCTTCTTGAGATTATTCCACCAAAATCTTTCTTTCATGTCCATGTACATTTTGGTGTTACCCGGGTGAATGGAATACGGAGAGTTGTGTGCTTCTTGCAAAATCAGTTTCCGCAACTCCGGGTCTTGTGGAACACAGATACGTTTCCCATGCCATAAAGTACCCTACTCGTCTTCATGGAATTCTTTGGCTTTTCCTTTGCCAATCTTTTCCTTAATCTCTTCAATTTCCTTATCAGTCTTCTGGGCTTCTCTAATCTTGTCCAACAAAGTGGGTTGAACATCCAAAGACATGAGATGTCCTTCAGGCACAATCTCCAATCTGAGTTTTCTAAATTGGGTACACAGATCATCTGGCAATTCTCCTTTGGTAAGGCCATTCACAAAAACCTTACGACTTAGAGCATCTGCTACAACATTTGCTTTACCGGGATGGTATTGCAAACTTAAGTCATAGTCTTTGATAAGTTCTAGCCATCTTCTTTGTCTCATATTAATTTCCTTCTGGGTGAAGATATACTTCAAACTTTTGTGATCTGTGAACACTTCACAACGCTTTCCCAAAAGATAGTGTCTCCATGTTTTTAGTGCATGGACAATAGAGGCTAACTCTAAATCATGAGTAGGATAGTTTACTTCATGAGTTTTGAGTTGTCTCGAGGCATAAGCCACAACTTTACCATCTTGCATAAGTACTGCACCCAAACCTTGATGAGATGCATCACAATATACTTGGAAATCCTTTTCCAAATCTGGCAGACACAAGACTGGTGCTATCACAAGTCTCTTCTTCAACTCCTGAAAGCTGAGTTCACAACCTTTAGACCAAGCAAACTTCTTGTCTTTCTTTAACAATTCTGTCATAGGCTTAGCTACCTTAGAGAAATTCTCAATGAACCTTCTGTAGTAACCTGCTAAGCGAAGGAAACTACGAACTTCTTTCACAGACTTGGGAGATTCCCATTCAGTCACAGCTGAAACTTTAGCATGATCAACTGCTACACCATCCTTTGTCATAACATGACCAAGAAATCCCACTTCATCCAACTAGAACTCACACTTGCTGAATTTGGCATAAAGTTTATGCTCTCTTAATTTCTCAAGTATCAAACGCAAATGTCCTTCATGCTCTTCTTTGCTTTTGGAGTAGACTAAGATGTCATCGATGAAAACGACAACAAACTTGTCAAGGAATTCCATGAACACCTTGTTCATCATATTCATGAAGTATGCTGGAGCATTGGTCAAGCCAAAAGGCATTACGGTATACTCATACAATCCATACCTTGTGGTGAACGTTGTTTTAGGTATGTCTTGTTCCCTTATCTTGAGTTGAAAATAGCCTGACCTTAGATCAATCTTTGAGAACACACATGCTCCTTCAAGCTGATCAAACAAGTCATTGATTCTAGGCAAAGGATATTTGTTCTTGATAGTTACCTCGTTGAGTGAACGGTAATCTATGCATAACCTTTGCCTTCTATCTTTCTTCTCCACAAACAAGACTGGGGCTCCCCAAGATGAAGAACTTGGTTGAATGGATCCTTTCTGCAACTGTTCTCCAAGTTGTTTCTTGAGTTCTTTTAGTTCATCAACTGACATTTTGTACGATCTCTTTGCTATTGGTCCAGACCCTGGTACCAAATCTATAATAAACTCCACATCTCTATCTGGTGGCATTCCCGGCAATTCTTCCAGAAACACATCTGGATACTCACTCACAATTGGCACACTATCCATGCTAACCCCCTTAAGAGAATTTAGCTTACTTCCTTTAGATTCAAAGTTGGACTTGAATTTAATCCACTTTCTTTCCGGGGTTGTGAGTGCAACAGTACGATTAGCACAATCCAGTACTCCTTCATACTTAGCCATCCAATCCATTCCCAATATTACATCCAGTCCATGGGAATCTAGGATTATCAGATTCACTGGAAACTTATGTTTCCCAAACTCTATTACTAGATCCCGGCATCCAAGACTTACTATCATATCTCCACCCGGAGAACTAACTTTTATTGGACACCCAGTGTTTTCAGTTGGAAACCCATTTCTATCAACAAATGCTTTTGATATGAATGAATGCGATGCTCCAGTATCAAAAAGAACAAATGCTGGAATAGAATTGAGTCTGAACTTACCAGCAACAGCATCAGGCTCCTCATAGACCTCCTCCACACTGATGTGGTTCACCTGTCCTTTCTGGAAAGGATTGGGCTTGATGGGTCCTTCAACTTTCTTTTCAGGGCAGTCATTTGCATAATGCCCCATCTTCTTGCATTTGAAGCATTCAACCTGACTTATGTCTCTCTTAACAGGTTGACTTCCACTTCCACCTCTATTACCACTGTGGTGGCTCTTATGTCCACTCTTGTGGTTCTTGTACTTATCATTGTCATGACTACGGTGATGCTTGTTGTCATGACGGTTGTGGTGCTTGCTGAATTTCCCATGCTTGTGGGATCCTGAGCTTCCGTTGTCATCATAATGAGATCGTTTGTGAGATGATCCCGAGCTGTGCTTGTCGGAGTGCTTCCTCTTTCTGCTTTCCACTTGTTTTATTTTGTTCTCCATGATAGCAGCCTTGTCACAGAGCGACTGATAAGTGGGAACATAGGCCACAGCCAATTGCAGATTCAGCTCATCATTCAAGCCTTCAAGAAATTTTTCCTTTCTCTTGGCATCAGTGTCAACTTCATCCGGTGCATAACGCGCCAGATTGTTGAACTCCTTAATATATTCAGCCACGCTGCAGTGGCGCTGTTTCAGATTGTGGAACTCTTTCTTTTTCAGACTCATCACTCCTGATGAGATATGAGCAGTGCGAAAGCCATCTTCAAAGATAGCCCATGTCACTTCATCTATGGGAGTGGTGATCTGGAAGTTGTCCCACCAAGTGGCGGCTGGCCCTTCCAGTAGATGTGCTGCAAATCTGACCTTTTCAGCATCCGTACAGCCCACAGTTACCAAGTCCTTGTTTACTGAGCGTAGCCAATCATTGGCCACCATGGGATCAGTCGTTCCTGAGAACTTTGCTGGCCTCAATCTCAAGAATCTGGTAAGCATATCAAAGCCCGGAGGGTTGTTGTTGTTGTTATTGTTGTTGTTGTTGTTATTGTTTTGGTTCTGGATGAATGTTGTCATCATCTGCATCAGTTGTGTTTGAGCAGTCATCATTTGCTGCATTTATGGAGTGATGTTGTTGTTGTTGTTGGGGTTGGGGTTTGCACGACGGGGAGGCATCTGTGGTTTGTTCAAATAGAGATAAGAATGAGATACCCATAGATGCTTTCATGCACATTACATCACATAAGCATACACAAGAATGCAACACAAAGATAAAATTCAACAACAAGATAACAAGTTCATAAAGTAAAACACACAAGTAGCAAGCCATCCACATGTCGGATGGTCCAATAACAAGTTCTCAAATATCAAGTATGATAATAAAAGATAAACGAGTAGTCAAATCTACTCATCGGCATCAATCTCCTCCTCGACAAAGGTAAGACCTGCGTTCTCCATCGTGGTCTTGTTCTCCTCAATGCTAGTGGTCAAGGTCTCTATCTTGGCCTTGAGAGCCCTCTTCTGGGAACGAAGCCTCTCAATGACCGTCTGCTGCTGCTCTAGCTCGAAGTCCTTGGACTGCAGTTCCTCAGTCATGTCCCGGATCTTCTTGTTCCTATCCTGGACACGCTTCTCCTGACTCTTGAAATTCCTGTCCTAGGTCTCGAACTTCGCCTCCATTTCCTTGACTATCTCGTCTTGCTGCGCGAAGAGCTTGTCCTTCTCGCGAAGCTGCACCTGGAGCTCGTCATTGCTGAGCATGACATTGGTCCTATCAGTGTCCACGTGCCTAATGAGAGACTCTAAGTCCTGGAGGTACAGGCGTATCGGCTCTGCTGCGTCCCTCGAATCGTCCTCGAAGTCGATGGACTCTCCATCCTCATCACGTCTTCCAAAGACATGGAAGTGGGTACCTCTAACCTGTCGGGAGTGTCGCCCTAGCATACGTCCTATCAGATCCTGCATAACTACCTCAAGGCCTCTCTCCTTGTCATCGTGCATGAGCTTGAAGACGATGGCCTCCGTAGTAGGCTCTGTCTGGCGTCCGGGCTGGTTCACCTTGAAGCCCCAGAGGTCCTTCCTCTCAAACTTGGTGAGGGGATGCACCATGATGGTGGGAAGAGGGAGATTGAGCAAAGTGGTAAGCTCAACGATACGAGGACCGAAGCGGGTAACCTGGAACTCCTCAACAGTGCTGATGGTAATAGGCATCTATTTATAAGATTGAAAAGTTAGAACAACACAAATCAAGATAAAACAAAAGACAAAACAACACATACATATACTTGGGAAGCAAAACACACAAGTCACGCATACATGAAACCATTACAACAACCAAGGTTCAAACTTATTTTAAAGTAACATTTTGTAAAATAAGGTGATAGGTGGTGGTCCAACTAACGAAGTACCTTTACAATCCTATCTCACTGGATCTGTTGGCTAACACAATGTTTCTAGAAGCAATCATCCTATCTTGCTCACATGATTCCATCACTAAGTCTATAATATCTCCTCTTAAGGTTTGGTTGGTAGCTTCCAACTCTTGGGTATGTTCCTTCTCTTTCCTTAGATCATTTTGGAGGTTGAGCATTCTGCACTTGACTCTATCACCAAGTTCCTTGATGGTCTTCCAAGATGCATCCCTTGCTGACTCAAAGAATGTAGGGTGCACCACTGAATTGGTGAACATGCAGAATCCTTTTTCCTGATGGTTGTCTTCCTTGTTTTTATACAAGTGAAGTTGCACCCACCAGTATTCCACTCCTTCATCCATCACAGGAAAACCCTTGTACACAGCTGCACCTTGTATCTCTAATGCAACCATGAGGTCCTTGAGAGCCTTGGGGAATTCTGTCTCACACTCCAAAGTCATTGTCATGAGTGGTCCTTTCCTCACGGCTTCGTTGATGGAGTTCATCCACAAATAGAGATGAGAGAGAAGATTATAAAAGTTTACGAGAAGAATAGACAAGTGTAGAAGTTGAAAATTTTTCCTTAGTGGTTTCCAATCCTAGGGTCATAATCCTACAGGCAACACAGTGCTCTGATACCATCTGTAAGATCCCTCCTTTATAAAGGAAAAGGATCCCTGTGATTGCAATGCTAGTCCCTGGATCATTGCTAGCATCCATAGTTTAAGATGAAGTACACGGATACAAAGGTCATTTATTACATCCATTCCAGAGATAAACATAGTCTTTACAACTCAAAGGCCACAGGCCTATTACAAGAGTTTGAATAAGTAAATAAATATAAGTCTTCATCTTCATGTGCCACAGGCAAACATGTTGAGTTTAGACTCATGACACCTAATCCTCATCAGAGTAACCTGCAACATCACAAGTTACAGCCACATTGGGTCAATACTTTGGAATTGTATTGGCAAGTGATACCTTAGTAAAATTTAGGTGGACTATATTACTATATGCAATTTGGCTAAGTGTAGCTTGGCTTGCTTTGCTCAAAATAGGTTTTTCCTATTAGTTGAAAACACTAAGTTTTTCTTTGTCAAAACTTTTCCCAAGGAACCACCAATAGACATTGAGGTCCTTCACCCTTGTTCACCCACAAGTTTTTTTACTTAGAAGTTGGAGTGATGAGATTCTTGATAGCTTCCATGTCTTGATGCTCAAGTTGTCCATTGCCATGGACTTGGCTAAGTACTTAGATTTTTCCATCTGCAGAGGTTGTGCACTTTCCCCACCAGACTTGGTTTCACCAAGACAGGACCTTTCAGAAGCCTTCCCTTAGACCAAATGGACGCGCTCCAACCTATCAATCCTACTACCACCAACTATCCAAATGGCTAAGTTCTAGCAACCTATGTGATCCAGGCAGAGCCCATATTGCCAAGTGGCTGCACTAGAAGCTTCTCAACACTTGGCCTCTAAATCCCTTTGTTCCTGGGTGGCTTTCCACAAGTGAGATACACAAGGTAAACCATAGCCATGGGCCTTGTGTAACCACTCAACCAAAACCACCAATCAAGTCCCATTCCACCCAGGTGATTCATTGACTTAGTTGTTTTATTAAGAAAAACATAAGTCCAAAGACTTAGAAATATTTTCATCATAGCATGTATATTTCACCAACCCTTTTTTGCTACTATCTAGGCTAAGCATGGCATAGATAGTAACTTAACTTAGAAATTTCCTAGCAATTTTACAACTACTTAGGATTTCCCAAGATGGCATTTGGCAAAAATAGTAACATGCAAGATTTAGCAAAAAAAAATCTAATGCTTCTATAAAACTATAGGGATAGAAATATTCATGAAGTACCACTTGCCTTGGTAGTTGGGAGAGTAGCACTCTTCACAATCACAATCACTAGCACCAAAATCTACACATAGAATATAGCCACAATCACATACAAAACATATACAATCAAAAATATATATGCATGCATGCAAGATGCTAAGGAATGATTTTTAAAACTCAACCAAGCAAGTGCATAGTACTGAATTCTAAACAAGTCAAAACTTTGCCAAACCAAATTTTATTTAACACTAAAACAATTCCTAAACAATTCATATAACTAAATAAGCCCTACACATGTTTTTGTCAAAGAAACCATTTTAACAGAAGATAAACATTAAACACATTGCATAAACAGAAAGGGCTTGTTCTCCTGATTCCAACGGTATAAAATTTTCCAAAATCTAACGTGGGAATCAAAAGTTACAAACAAAACAAATTTGAACTAAAATCTGATTCAAAATCTGTTTTAAATCTAACTCACTGCCACGCAGCGCTATCCTATTGGCGCGTACCGATTCGCACGGATCGGTCGACGCATATCCTTGGATTTAAGTGATCGCGTACGGCTCAGATCTAACGTACCGTTTCGTTAAGTGATTCTATCGCACGTGTTGGATTTAGATCCAACGGCTCTTGATGAAACGACCAAGGTCTGGCGGCGCGCGGCGACGGCAAGCGGTGGAGCGCTCTGCCAGTGGCGGTGCCGGTGTTCTAGGTCGCCCGGGGAGGGGAGAGGGTGCTCACCAGAACCGCAGGGAGGGGTGAAGCTCAACGTGGCAGTGGCTTGGCAAGGGGCGCTCGGAGTCATCGGGGATTCCTCGCCGGAGTTCGCGAACGCGTCGGGTACGGCTGCTGGTCGACGTTGGTGAGGTTCTGCGTCGCGCTAAGGCAAGAGGAGGGCACCGTTAGATGCGCAAGATGCTAAGGGTCCTAGGCGTAACAAACAGAGGGCAAGGGGCGGCTGGTACTTACGGGTAGAGGTCGCCGGAGTTCGAGCAGAGAGCGGCGGCGCTCAGTCGTTGTCGTTGCCGAGGCTACAGACCATGCGCGGGCAAATGAAAGACGTCAGTAGATGCGCACGGAGCTGTAGAGCATGCTAGTATGAATCATGGACAGAGGGGGGCACGGTGCTCACCGGAATTCGCCGGCGAGGTCGTCGGAACAGCGGCAGCGTCGAGCGAGTTGCGAGCAGCCTGGTGGCGTGGAGAGGAAATTGGGTGAGGGTAAATGGCCGCGAGAGGGAGGGGCTTAAGTAGGCAGAGGCTCGACAAGAAACACTCAGTGATTCAATGCCAATTATGCCGCGGAATCAACGCAGCAACGGACAGCGGCGGTGTTCGTGCGCGGAATTTGGGGAAGACGATGACGACGTGGATGGGGCCCGCTTGTCAGCGAATAGAACAGAGGGGGAGTGGGGTCCGGGTGTCAGCGGCTCGCTGGGTGTGTCTGCGCGTGAGAGAGAGAGAGAGAGGACCCGGGTGGGCTAGCTGGGCTGGTTTCACTGTTGGGCCCAAAGTCTGGCGCCGGCCCTTTTCTATTTCCTTTCTCTTTTTCTTTTTTTGTTTTGATTTTCTGGATTGATTTTCAAATGATTTTCAAAAGCTTTTGAATTCAAACTTTTTCCAGGATTTTGTAGGGTGCAACATTCACATTTCAAGGCATAAAAACAAGTTGTCTCTCTGCTCAAGCTTGGTTCTTTTGAATAAACAAAATAAACAGTGCTATGGCACTTGTTTTGCAAATGTTTTGAAAATGGTTTTGAAACCATTTTTATTTTGTATAATTTGTTCAAAACTCCACACTCAATCCAATCAACAAGTAAGCAAACAAACTTGGTTTAAAACTCTTAAGCTCTCAAATGAGGATGGTCTTTTGATTTAAGTTTGCTCACATAAAATGTTAGCACTATGTGCTTCTGTTTTCTTGAAATTGGTTTGAAATTGATCTCAAAACTATATGCATGCATGAATGATACGCAATCTTTGAAATCATCATTTTAGGGATGTTACATCGAGCATGAGAGCGAGCTGCCCCATATGGACTGACCACCCGCAGGGCATGAAATTTTGTCTTAGACAAATCAGACAGCAGCTTTGGCCCAGAACAGTGGATCTTGCGAGGACCGGAAGGAGGAGGAGGTGGAGGAGGTTTACCATGACTAACACTTTGCTTGACCCCCCCACCCCGACGACCACGAGTTGTTGGCAGTTTCAGACGGGCACTAGGTTGAGGCATGACCTCCTCTTCTGACTCAGTCTCTGATTCTGACTCATAGTCTTCGATATCATAGTGAGCTTTGGAGCGCTTGCGTGATCCCCGGGAACCCCCAGCACCTGTGAAAGAACGAGGGAGATAGCATAGGGTTAAGGGCACAAGAACCTGAGACAAACAGAGGATGGAACTTGGTGTTTTTAAAAAAAATTGCTGCCAGTACAGGGCGGTAGTACCGGACCTACACCAGCGGTAGTACCGCCAAGCGGTAGTACCGGAAAAAGATTCCCGGTACTACCGGCCCGTGACCACAGTGCAGATCTAGACTAGAAATCCATGTACGGGCAGTAAATTTGTTGTAAAACACGATTTCCATCGGACAAAGTGGTAGATCTAGTAGATAGCACACGATACAACCTCAAGAATGTGAGTTTTAACCAAGAATCAAAGTTACCCTAGATTCAATGGAGAAAACGAGTGAGAAGATGAGGAGGGCGGTAGTACCGGTGTCCATGACGGTGGGGAAGAGGAAGGAGCCCGCAGGGAGGCCGGATCCGGTGTGGATCCGGGAGAAGGGGGGAAGGGCAGGGTTCCTCCGGCGTCGTCTTGCTCCGGTGGTGGCGCTGGTGAGGAGTGGAGACAAGAGATGAATGAGGCACTCAGGGGTGCCTCTCCCCCGTCTCCAGTCTTAACCGACACGCACAAGCGGTAGTACCGGTTCCATGGGCGGTAGTACCGCTATGCAGTAGTACCGGAGGTACCAACCGGTAGTACCGCACCTGCGAAGTTTTTAGGCAGGACCCTGGAAACAAAACCAGAGGTGGTAGTACCGCTAGTAACCTCCGGTAGTACCGGTTGGCGGTAGTACCGCATATGAGATCCAGTAGTACCGTGACCATCAGGACAGAGAGCCAAGATACATAACAGGGAAGGTTCTTGTGCAGAGTAGATGGGTTTTGTTGGGGGATAAGAATGGTATGGGTTTAGAGAGTCACACTGATATGGGCCAATGCACTCAAAAGTTACAAAAAGAACATATGAAGAGCCAAATGTGAGTGCACGACCAAAGAAACAAAACCAACTAGAGGATGACCAACATGAGTAAGAACCCATTTAAAAAGTGACAAACACGAGTAAGCACATCAACCTCTCGATTGAGAGGGGGGCGGTGGCCTAGGCCACCATATTTGAGTATATACTCGGCTTAGCACCACGGAGATATATCTTGGGTCCATTACCGAAACTCATCATTAAGCTCACATATCACAAAATGATATTAAGAGGAATGATTTTGTTTACTTTGCGCATAATGGGGGGAGGGATGGTCCAATCAATTAGGACCGCACTCCCCCTATGTCCATGCCTACACCTAAACCAAATATGGGTCGAGTATTAGGTGAGAGTGCAAGATAGTCAAGTCAAGCTCCTTGAATCTACGATATTTAGTTCATTCCTCAAGTAGCAAAACCTTGCTTCATCAAGTGGCTTCGTGAAGATATCGGCAAGTTGATCTTTGGTAGAAACATAGGATAGATCAATATCACCTCGAGCAACATGATCTCTAATGAAGTGGTGACGAATCTCAATATGCTTTGTCCTTGTGTGATCCACCGGGTTGTATGCAATCTTGATGGAACTTTCATTGTCACATAGAAGAGGCACTTTGTCACAATGGACACCGTATTCCTTTAAAGTTTGCCTCATCCATAGCAATTGAGTGCAAGCACTAGCGGCAGCAACATACTCGGCTTCGGCGGTGGAGAGAGATATACAATTTTGCTTCTTAGAAGACCAACATACCAAGGACCTACCAAGGAATTGGCATGCCCCGGATGTTGATTTTCTATCATCCTTGTCCCCCGCCCAATCCGAATCCGTGTATCCACAAAGAGCAAACGTTGAACCTCGAGGATACCAAAGACCATAAAATGGGGTATGAACTAAATATCGAAAGATTCGCTTGACCGCCATTAAATGGCTTTCCTTAGGAGCCGCTTGATATCTTGCACATACACCTACACTCAACACAATATCGGGTCTAGATGCACAAAGGTAAAGCAAAGAACCAATCATAGACCGGTATACCTTTTGATCCACATCTTTACCATTTGGTTTTTGTTCTAGATGAGTCTTTGTAGCCATGGGAGTAGGAGCTCCATTCAAATCTTGCATTTTGAATCTCTTGATCATATCTTGAGTATACTTGGCTTGATTGAAGAATGTTCCTCCTCTAACTTGCTTGATCTCAAAGCCAAGAAATACTTTCAACTCCCCCATCAAAGACATCCGAAACCTACTAGTCATAAGCTTTGAGAATTCATCATTAAAATCTTTGTTAGATGAGCCAAAGATAATATCATCAACATATATTTGGCATACAAAAATCTCCCCATTGACCCTCTTAGTAAAAAGAGTGGGATCGATTTTCCCAACCTCAAAGCCACGGTCAAACAATAACTCTCTAAGGTTCTCATACCACGTGCGTGGGGCTTGTTTGAGCCCATAGAGCGCCTTATCAAGTTTGTAGACATGGTTTGGGAAGTTGGGGTCCTCAAATCCCGGGGGTTGCTTAACATATACCAATTCATTTAAAGGACCATAAAGGAATGCAATTTCTACATCCATTTGTTGCAACTTAAAGTTATGATGTGCCGCATAAGCAAGAAGGATACGGATGGACTCAAGGCGAGCCACGGGTGCATAAGTCTCTCCATAATCAATGCCTTCAATTTGAGAATACCCTTGTGCAACCAATCTAGACTTGTTCCTTAGTATAATTCCATGCTCATCTTGCTTGTTCTTGAATATCCACTTTGTTCCAATAACATTGCGGCAATCTTTTGGCTTCTCAACTAACTTCCACACTTTGTTTCTCTCAAAGTTGTTGAGCTCTTTGTGCATAGCTTCTAACCAATCCGAATCTTCAAGAGCTTCCCACACTTTCTTTGGTTCAATCATGGAGATGTGTGCTTGGTGTTCACTGAACCTCTTCAATTGTGCTCTTGTGGAAATTACTTTCCTTAGATCTCCAACAACATTTTGGAGGGTGTGGTCTCTTATTTCCAACATTCTTTCCTTTCTAGCTTCGCGACGAGCATGGATCTCCTCATTGTTTCTTGGAGGACCCTCTTCATCATTTTGATCCTCGTCTTGACCATCAACTTGACCTTGATCATCATTGGAGTCATCCTCTACATTGGGAGGCAAGGATTGACCTTGGTCTTGATCAAGTGCTCTTCTAGCATCAATTTGAGCTTGTCTCAAAACAGTTTGGATGGATCTTCCTTGACAAATTGACTTGGCACCACTTGACAACCCATTGAATGGACCAAGCTCCCTTTGACTAGAGTTCACACATTGATCACTATGTTGAGGGTCCACATATTGTCTTTGGCGTGAGTCAATGTCCTCTTCGGTAGATGGAGCATGTTGAGGTTGTGAAGATGAGGGCTCCACTTGAGTGGAGCATAGTTCTTCTCGATCCGCCATAAGGGGTTCCTCAACGGGGTGGATATAACCCGCACCCATTCTTCCTATGGCATCCTGAGGCATTTCATCATCTGCATCACAAGCATCAACACGCCCCCCTTGGGGACCATCATATTCTTCGAAGGTCACACTACAAGATTCTATGACGGCTTCATAGAGCTTGTCATAGATTCTATAAGTGTGAGATTCGAGACCATAGCCAAAAAAAATACCCTCTAATGATTTAGAATCGAATTTAGACAAACGAACACCTTTGATGAGATAGAAACACTTACAACCGAACACCCGGAAATAAGATATGTTGGGCTTGTTACCGGTAAGTATCTCATATGGAGTCTTGTTGATTTTCTTGTGGAGGTAGAGTCGGTTTGAAGCATGGCAAGCGGTGGAGACAGCTTCGGCCCAAAAGTTGTATGGAGATTTAAACTCCGCCAACATGGTCCTAGCCATCTCAATAAGAGTCCGGTTCTTCCTTTCGGCCACACCATTTTGTTGAGGGGTGTATGCAGCGGAATATTGATGTTTAATCCCCTCATCACTAAGGAAATCATTCAAGGTGTAGTTCTTGAACTCAGTGTCGTTGTCACTTCTTCTAATCAACATGGGAACATTGTGTTGCCGTTGAACCAAGTTGATGAAGTCGATAAGAGTCCTTTGAGTTTCACTCTTCAATTTGAAGAAATAAACCCAAGAGTATCTTGAAAAGTCGTCAACAATCACCAAACAATATTTCTTCCCTCCAAGACTTGCATGAGATGGAGGACCAAATAGGTCCACATGGAGGAGTTCCAAGATCTTGTTAGACTTGATTTGGTTCGTGGGCTTGTGAGGAGCGTCATGCATCTTCCCTAGAACACATGCCCTGCAAACACGATCTTTGGCAAAGGAAACATTTTATTTTAGTCCAACAATATGGCCCTCTTTATGGAGACTTTGCAAAGTTCTCATATTGACATGGGCTAGCCGGCGGTGCCATAGACAACCCACATCGGCCTTTCCGTATAAGCACATCGGACCTGCAGTGGCTTGCCCCGAAAAGTCCACCACATACAAGTCATTTTCGACGTACCCAACGAAAGCGACCTTGAGAGACTTGCTCCACATGAGGACCACAATATCATCATCAATAAAGACGGCAAAGCCCATCTTTCCAAGAGCACGGACTGAAAGTAAATTGTATCCAAGGGTTTCAACAAGCATGACGTTCACGAGTGTAATGTCATAAGCCACCACTACCTTGCCGAAACCCATTACCTTAGACTTTGACTTGTCGGCATATGTGACGGTGATTTGATCTTCATTTGGCACCAAGTCCTTGACAATAGACGAGCTTCCGGTCATATGACTTGTGCAACCACTATCGATCACCCATTTTGACCCTCCGGAAGCATAAGTCTACAAAAGATCAAGCTAGTTTTTTAGGTACCCATTTTTCAATGGTTCCTCTTTTGTTAGCAACAAGGGTCTTGGGAACCCAAATAGACCAAGCAATATAACCATCATAAGGGCCAACATATTGTGCATACACATCACCATAATAATCGCGCATTAGAACATAGTGAGGGTTAGCACTTCCTGCAAAATCATCATGAGACATAGTTTTACCATTTGTGGTCTTACTCTCCACAATGGTCTTGTTGGTCTCTTGTGCGGGCTTGTCCTTCTTATTCTTATTGTTCTTCTTCTTTGCTTTGGAGACAAAACCAATGCCCCCTTTATCACCACTACGCCTTTGCTTGCTCAAAAGATCATCAATAGACTTGTTGCCTTGTGGAAATGTGGCCTTAGAAAGCTCCCCCTTCAACCTAGCATTCTCTTCAAGAATAGTTGTGCTACTAGATGGAATGAAGTTACTAGGTGAAGGAATATTGGCCAATTGAGTTTGAAGCGTTTCATGGGACTTTGTGAGTGACAAGAGTTCACTCTCCAAGGCCTTGTGGGCCTTGTTAAGCAAGCTAAAGTCCTCGGCAAGTTTTTCATGAACCACCCAAACTCAATCTTGTCCTTTTTAGCTCTTTTATATTTAGCAATAGCATGATCACGCTCTTTGATGAGTTTGTTAACAATGATGTCATTGGCCTCATCAAGCCCTTCAAGTTTTAATTCAAGTGACAACCTAGTTTCTTGTTCTTCTTCTAGAGCATTGTTTAGGGCCTCTAGCTCAATCATATGTTCATGCCCAAAATGTTTCCAAAATGTAGCTTAGCATCACCTTCTAGGTTAGTCATAAACTCATCAAAGGCAATTAATTCCTTTTTAACATCAAGAGACATCTCATCATCAATTTCATCATTATCTAAGTGAGTAGAGCGGGATGATGAAGATACCTCCATTCCTCTTGCCATAAGGCAAGTGGCGTTCTTGGTGGAAGAGTTCTCATTTGGAGAATCGAAGACTGAGAATGTCGGAGTAGAGGTGGTGTCAAGAGCACCTACACCATGAGAAGTTTCCTCTTTGTCATCTTCATCATCTTCATTGTCGGAGGAGTACTCTTCATGAGTGATCAAGACAATTTCTCTCGGCTTCTTGTTAATGGGATTCTTTTTGATGAAAGGTTTCTTGTACGGTCCCTTGAGAGTCTTCTTCAACACAAGCTTTCCACCATGATCTTCTCTCTTCTCATAGGGGCAACTAGCCACAAAGTGGTAGCGGTCACCACAATTGAAGCAAGTTCTCAATCTTGTGGTATTCTCTCTTTTCCCATTTGGATTGCTTCTCCGTTCCATTTCCATCTTGGCCTTGGCAGGGTTCTTCCAAAAGTTCTTTGCATAGAAAGCCATATATTGACCATGAGCAATCTTGACTTCATCGGGATGGTCCATGGAAAGCCCTTCATCACTATCATCTTCATCCCCATGGTCCACAACTTTGGCCTTCAAAGTAACATTGACAACATTGCTCATACCAAGGGCACGAGCATGGGCATCTTTGGCATTTTTGGCGGCAACCTTGAAAGCAGCTATCTCTTGCATAACTTCATTTGAGGTCATGAGATGGTAGTTGTGTCTTCCTTGTAGGCTCTTCAAGTCGGTGGGCTCAAAAGGCATGAGTGCACTCACATATTTCCTTTTTATCCATGCATCATCCACATGTGAGGCACCCACATTCCTAAAAGCAGTGGCGGTGGTCTTGAGCCTTCGGTACATGTCTTCGTGATCTTCACCTTCTTTCATGTAGAAGCCTTCGGCTTCATTGCTTAGAGCATCATATCGGTTCATCCTCATACTCTCATTTCCAATAAACAACACAGTGAGAGCATCCCAAGCTTCCTTGGCAATGCTAAAGTGCTCAATGTGTGGATAATCCTTTGTCCCCAAACCTTGTTGAATCATATGCAGAGCAGTGGCATTGAGTTGACTATTAACAATCTCTCTTCTTGTCAAGTTGTTTGGATCCCCAATAAAGAGTCCATGCTCGATGATGTTCCATAGTTCAATGCAAGAGCTGCGCATATGAGTTCTCATTAGTGATTGCCATTGAGCAAAAGTAGCAGATTCTTCAATCTTAGGTGGGTCACCTCTATTGTATACATGAGGGTGAGGGATTGGAGGGTCGGGAGAGTACCATGAGTCATGGTGCTCACCCTTCCCACCATTATTGTGTGTGGAGGAATTAGCGTTGTCTGGTTTACCCCCTACCATCGCACCCTCGGGGGATACTGACGTATTCCCCTTAGGTAAAATGGATGGTTGATCCTCTTGAGGAGATGGGGGTGATGAGCCTTCTTTGTCTTTAAGAAGTTGCTCAAGCATCTTCTTGACTTCGTTGACCAAGGAAGAGCTCAATCTTGTTTCCAAGTTTTTGAGATCTTCCATGGTCACCGTGGTCGGCTCACCATCACCATCCCCTTCGCGGCTACCCATATTCTCTTAGGCGGTAAAGCCCAAATAAAGAGCCGAGGCTCTAATACCAATTGAAAGGATCGTATGGGCACCTAGAGGGGGGGTGAATAGGTGCTACTTCAAATTTTCTTCTTTTTCAAATTAAGGTTTGACAATAAGGTAAATTCTCTAGATAATGCAACTATGGTGAATTTACCTATATGACAATTATGCAAGAGCTACCACAACACAAAGTAGTAACGAGTAAGTAAGGTGCGGTAAAGGATAGAAGTAACCGAAAAGTGGACGCGGAGACATAAGGATTTGTTTCCCGTAGTTCCTTCCTTTTGAGGGGAAGTACGTCTACGTTTGGAGAAGGGGTGGTTTCAAACCACCAACGCCACGAAAGGCCTCCCTTGTTCTCCGATGAATCTCACCCCAACAGGATCGATTCACCTTCCACTATATCGGCAACCTTCAAGGTGGAAGCCGGCACCGTTACAAGTTTGGGGCACACATCCACAACTTAATCGGAGGCTCCCAAATACAAGCAAGCTGTCAAAGAAATCAAAGACAAGCTTGTAAGAACCAAAACAAGAAGTAGGGTTTCTAAGAAAACACTAGAGCAAAGGGGCCCTCAATGAAATGAGGGGGAAATGAAAATCTCTTTTGGTGAAGTAGTAGATCGGGGCCTCCTCTTTCGATTCTCCAAAGATCAAGGACTTTGGATGGTGGAATGAGGAGATATTGAAGATTTGAGTGGCTCCAATGGTGGTCTTGACTTTAATGTGTTTGAGCAACTTGTCCCAAGGTAGGTGGAGGGGTATTTATACCCCTCCACAGAATCTGGCCGTTGGAGCACTTATTGAAGAGGTAGTACAGGAAGTTCAAGTGGTACTACCGGAGAACTCCGGTACTACCGGACCTGGTACCGGACCACCCTTTTTCAAACTTCATCAAGTCCTGCCCACAGCGGTACTACTATTGATGCTACCTTAAAGCGGTAGTACCGCAAGTGGCAACCGGTACTACCGAACGTAGTGGAATCAGCAGTTTTAGACGAACAAAAAGTCTCTGTCACGCCAGGTAGCAAAATGACAGAAGATTTTTTCCAACAAACAAAAAGTCACTGCCCTGAGCGGTACTAAAATGTGGTACTACCGCATTTTAGTACCGGAGCAGGCAGAAGGTTTTGACAAGCTGTCAAAAAGCTTCTGTCGCGCTAGGTACTAAAATGCGGTACTACCGCTTTTTAGTACCTGGCGTGGCAGGGGCTTTTTGACAGTTAGTCACAGCCTTCTGTCTGGTCCGGTAGCAAAAAGCGGTACTACCGCTTTTTGGTACCGCGCCAGGCAGACAGTTTTTGAACGTTGCAGATCTTTTTAATGTTCCTGCGACACACTTAGCAAATCATTAGTCTGATATGTGTGTTGTTATCAAACACCAAAATCACTAGGGATAGCAAATGCTCTTTCAGCTGCCAAGATAGAATTCTGTAGAACTGTATAATGTGCTTCGGTGTAAGAATGTTCGTCCCTACATATTATTGATTTTCTTCCTAGAGTACCCTTTCCACTCAATCTCCCCTCATACCGCGATTAAGGAAGACCAATCGGCCTAAGGTCAGGAACAAAGTCAACACAAAACTCAATGACCTCCTCTGTTCCATAGCCCTTGGAGATGCTTCCTTCTGGCCTAGCACGGTTACGAACATATTTCTTTAAGATTCCCATGAACCTCTCAAAGGAAAACATATTGTGTAGAAATACAGAACCGAGAATGGAAATCTCTTCGACTATGTGAACCAGCAGGTGCGTCATAATATTGAAGAAGGATGGTGGGAACACCAACTCAAAACTGACAAGACATTAGACCACATCATTCTGTAACCGTGGTAGATCTTCAGGATTGATTATCTTCTGAGAGATTGCATTGAGGAATGCACATAGCTTCACAATAGGTACTCGAACATTATCTGGTAGAAGCCCCCTCAATGCAATCGGAAGCATTTGTGTCATAATCACGTGGCAGTCATGAGACTTTAGGTTTTGGAACTTTTTTCTGCCATATTTATTATTCCCTTTATATTCGACGAGAAGCCAGACGGGACCTTAATACAGCTCAGGCATTCAAAAAATATTTCCTTCTCTTGTTTGGTAAGAGCGTAGCTGGCATGACGCTGAAACCATTCTGGATGCAGGCCGTATGGATCTTTCATACGTTGATGGTCCTTTCGTGCTTCTGGTGTATCTTTTGTCTTTTCATACACGCCCAAGAAGCCTAGCAGGTTCACACAAAGATTCTTCGTCACATGCATCACATCGATTGCAGAGCGGACCTCTAAGAATTTCCAATATGGTAGCTCCCAAAATATAGATTTCTTTTTTCACATGGGTGCGTGTCCTTCAGCGTCCTTCGGAACAGATTTTCCGCTAGGACCCTTTCCAAAGGTTACTATTTGATCCAAATCTTTGACCATATCAAATATATCAGCACCAGTACGCTCCTTAGGCTTCGTCTGGTGACATGCCAGACCATTGAAATGCTTGCCTTTCTTTCTTAAGGGATGCTTGGACAAAAGAAATCGACGATGCTCATTGTACACATTCTTCCTACAATGTTCCAAATATATACTTTCAGTCTCATCTAAACAGTGTGTGCATGCATTGTATCCCTTGTTTGACTGTCCTGAAAGGTTACTAAGAGCAGACCAATCATTGATTGTTACGAAAATCAATGCTCGGAGGTCAAATTCTTCCTGCTTGTTCTCATCCCACACGCGTATGCCGGGTTCGTGCCACAACTGTTAAAGTTCTTCAACTAATGGCCTTAGGTACACATCAATGTCGTTTTCGGGTTGCTTCGGACCTTGGATCAACACTGGCATCATAATAAACTTCCGCTTCATGCACAACCAAGGAGGAAGGTTATAGATGCATAGAGTCACGGGCCAGGTGTTGTGACTGGAGCTCTGCCCCCAAAGGGATTCATGCCATCTGTACTTAGACCAAACCTTAAACTCCTTGCGTCATCTGCAAAGTCCGGGTATTTTTTATCGATTTTTCTTCATTGCGACCCATCAGCTGGGTGTCTCAACATCCCGTCTGACTTACGTTCCTCTTTATGTCATCGCAACAACTTGGCGTGCTCTTTGTTTCTGAATAAGCGTTTCAACCGTGGTATTATAGGAGCATACCACATCACCTTAGCAGGAACCCTCTCCCGGGGGGTTCGCCCTCAACGTCACCAGGGTCATCTCGTTTGATCTTATACCGAAGTGACGTGCATACCGGGCATGCATCCAAATTCTCGTAATCCTCACCGCGGTAGAGGATGCAGTCATTAGGGCATGCATGTATCTTCTGAACCTCTAAACCTAGAGGGCAGACAACCTTCTTTGCTTCGTACGTATTGGCGGCCAATACGTTATTTTTTGGAAGCATATTCTTAATCATTTTCAGCAACTTTTCAAATGAGGAGTCAGGTATAGCACACTCAGTCTTCCATCGCAGCAATTCCAGTGTGCTGCCCAGCTTTTTCAGACCATTTTCACAATTTGGGTACAACAACTTTTTGTGATCCACTAACATGTGATTAAACTTCTCCATCTCCTTTTCAGTTTCACAGTCTCTTCGTGTATCGGCAATGGTCCGACCAAGATCATCAGCGGGTTCATCATGTGTCTCTTCTTCATCCTCTCCTTCAGCATCCCCCATAGAAGTATCTCCGTACTCAGGGAAACCATGATAGTTGTCATCCTCCTCCTCTTCTTCATTGTCTTTCATTATAACCCCTCTCTCTCCATGCTTTGTCCAACAATTATAACTGGGCATGATGCCGGACTTCAACAGGTGGTTGTGAAGGGTTTTTGAGTCAGAATAATCCTTCTGATTCCTACATCCACTACATGGACAGAATACAAAACCATTGCGCTTGTTTGCATCAGCAACACGGATGAATTCATGCACGCCATTAATAAACTCGCCAGAGTGTCGGTCAGTACCGTACATCCATTCCCGGACCATCTGCATTATAGTAAAAGTATATCAAAAACCATTACACAACATGATAAAATTATTACAAGTTATATTGAGAGCTTCTAGAGGATTATTTTTGAATTTTAAAAAATTGCATGCACCAATTTGTGAATTGGAGAAAACAATTAACATGATAAATGTGGAGTTTTTTATTATTGTTCTATTAGTGAAAACCTCATTCCATTCTAAGCTCTGAGACTCTAAAATTACACATTTCAATTTTTAGTAACTATGTGCCTAATCAAAATTTGTTACACATAAATATAAAAATCCTTCTACTTCTAGAGCATGCATGCATTGATCCATATCTCTATACTTATAGAGCATTCTAGAGCTAAAGTAGCAATAAGAGATGAAAGAATAAAGTTCTAACCTTTTAAAGCTTTGGATTTAGGGGTTGCAAACTAAATCTTGACAAATTTTGAGAAAAAAATGGCATGAACTCGCTTGCTTCTTTGAGAAAAATGGCCACCATATTCTTTAGGGCAGCTAGACAGGAAGCAGAATATATACTGGTGGACAATACGACCCGGGACTAATAGTCCATGAAGAGACCAGCTGGCCTGCTCCAGGTTATTAGTCCCGGATTATGGACCGGGACTAGAGATCTGGTCCGGCCTGGGACTAGTGTCTATGGCCATTTGTAGCCGTTAGAGGCCTCACGGCCCGGGACTAGTGCTAGCACTAGTCGCGGGCTGTGACAGCCGGGACTGCTGGCATTGTTCATATCGAACCGAAGAGCCTTTTTCCAGTAGTGATATAATACTACTTGTGTTTTTTTTGCATGTAATCTAAGAGCAAGCGTCAGTGTTGCGAAATAGTGGGTCTAAGAAAGCTTAGACATGTGTCTAACCGGTGGAGAGGAGTGGCTAAGAAAAAAATTTAGACTATGTCTAGTACTAGCCACAAGGTCCAGCTGAATAAAAATTTATTTTCATTCTAGTACTCGACACATGTCACGGCAGGAGAGTAGTTCGGCAGAAAAAAGGAAGTATCATTGGTCCTATAAGCCATGCTAGACCGTGTCTAAATGCAGGACATGTTTTGTTCGCTAGACTCTGGTCAGAATTTTTTGCTAGACTCATGGGTCACGCTGTACATGCTCTAAGGTACTAATAAGGAATCTTAGGTTTGATAGGATTGCAAAAATCATGGAATTGGGAGAACACGTGATTGCAAAGTCATGCCTCCTGGATTCTTGTAGGATTGAATTTGCACAAAGTTCTCCCAGAAACAAATGAACAAGAAGCAATTAAATCATGGAACTGGGAGAACACGTAACTGCATAGGAATCCTTGGAAAAAATCTAGTCTTTGTATGAGAAATAAGTAAATCCTGCAATTGTTTTTTATGCATTAATATGACCAAATTGCTTGACACGAGTGTGGTATGAGCCCGCCAGATATAAGGCTGGTTATAGTGGGGGTAACTTTACTAGTAACTAAGAGTCCAAGTCAGCATTTCTGCCTATGTGGCAATGATTTAATGAAGAGAGAGATGGATTGCGTAACTAGCTATGTTACTGTAACATCACACATACCAAGACAAAATGTGTCTATAACCTAATTAATGTGACAATGCATGTTATCGCACCAAAATTATTTCCCACTATGAAGATAGTAATATGTGCATGTTACTACTCTAAGTTACTTCCCACTATGACCATCCTAATGTTATGGGAGGAGTGTGAACACGGGAGACGGAGCTTTAGCAAACTGTGAGGTGACAAATCATCTGCGAAGATTTCTACCCACATGCCCACATGCACGTTTTTCTCTTCTTCATTAATTACTTACGTATGCATTTGTAGCATCTGGATGATTTGAGCCGTTCAAGTGTATATATTGGGCCCATCAAATTAATTGTGACAGAGCCCATTTGGCGTCAATATATTTTACATGCAGGTCCAGAAATGAAAGAAAATTGCAATCAGGACATGTGCTTTTTACAAAAAAAAAGGAACCAAAAACAAATGAACAAGAAGCAATTGAGCTCTTCACCACCGCGACAAACTGCTCCGCTCCACCATCTGGCAAGCGTCGCCACTGCCGGGGACGCATCACTTGGGGAGAGGACGCTGCGAAACACCGGGATGGAGTGGTTGGATGGCCCCCGACACCAGATTCACACCTAGAGGTTGAAGAACTACTAGCAAATAGTGGCTGAGGAGGGCCGCACTTCATCCATGAGGAGCAGGGGCAATATAGCTCCTGTTGTCGCAGGTCCCCTACTGAAGAATTCCAAAGAACTCATGCAACACCGATTCCTCACCACTCATACTGTGAACTTGGCCGGATCATCGCATCACCGACGATGTCACCACCATGGTGACAACACATCAGCGCCAGGGAAACCAAGACTTGAAGATGTGGACTAGGGATGCAGGAGTGGGACATTTGGGACAAGTGGGATATCACTTTTAGACTACTAGACTAACTTGAATTTAGGTGGAATAAGTGGAATAAGCGAGATATGTCAAATCTAGCTTATCCCACTTGTCCCACTTAGTTTTGAGTTAGTCTAGTAGTCTAAAAGTGATATCCCATTTGTCCCAATTGTCCCACTTCTGCATCCTTAATGTGGACGGTCACCAAGCTTTATTACCAGGGAGGGAGAGGTACATCCGCCAACCACCATTGGCTCCATCTGATGGAGCACCGCAACCCACATCAGCAAGCTCTGGCCGTGAACTCCCCAAAGGAATGACGCCATTCGCCAAAGGGGCTGACATAGGTCCAAGAGTAGAGCCGTAGACCTAAACCTAGACCTAACACTACTGCTATACAAGAGAGGCCGGCATCTAGATCCAACTCTACAACCTCTAGCGTGGTTGCCGTCGGTGAGAGGGACCAGATCAGATTGGTCGGTAGTGACTCTCAAGGAGGGCGGTCGGGAGAGGGAGAAGAGTATATATATACACGAATTAAGTGAAAAAGAGCCATATCTACTCCGTCGATGATGGTTTGGCCCAATTGGCCTCAACGGAGCCATCATCATCGCCTGGGAACAAGCCGGCGAAGGTGCAGCTGTCATCATGGGAGTGAAGTATTTTCATTTGATTTGATTGCAAATGGAAAACATAAAAAAAGTAAATATTCCAACTTGAGTAGGAGAGGGGATGATAGTTGACGATGTTCAAGTAAAAACATACATTACAAATTTCTAAAAGACATTGTTTCGTGCTCACGTGGTAAACTCTTTCCCGATGAAGAAGTCACTAGTAGAAAAGGCCTTACCGATGATGTACGGAAAAGGGGTTGGTGGCGTTCAAGTCGCATGCCGCCAATCTTACGCCACTAGTAACAGATAAGGGTGGTGTGCGCAATGAATGCCACCTAGGGGCGGAGCCAGAATTTATCATTGAGAGGGGCAATTAGAGTGTATTAGTGTTATAAGTTTGGTTAGGGGGCTGAAATAGATAAAACATTATACAAATAGTACTTTGATGGATAGTTTTAGTTACAAAATCTAAATCATAGGGGGGCGCTGCCCTGCTCGCCCCTCCCTATCTCAGCCCCTGATGCCACCACTATATTTGTACTGGTTGCATGTCATGCGAACGCCACCACTAGTTCCTGAAATGGTGGCGTTTATTCCAAACGCGCCTCTATTATTTTAAAATAAATGCCACTAGTGTATCGTCATCAGCAGCTTTTACCCTTCCACGTATATTAGCGTATTTCCCTATCGCGGCGGGGAAATACGCCAAAATTCCATGACAGAGTTTCAGACAAGTGTATGTAAAAATAATATATAGTGAAATAATTAACTTTAAAACAGAACAATAGACAAAAGAAACTCAATAGCTAATTCAACAATGTCCGGAAGATTGTTAACACGAAGTACAAAGTAACTCACATAGTAGTACATGTACACTCAACAACAATCCCATCACCCACACACATGACAACACAGTCTACTTAACAAAGTTTTGGTGCAAGTGAGTATAACAACGGTCAAGAAGTACTACTTCAGAAGAAGTGGGAGAATGCCACGTGTTGCCACCCTATTGACGCACGTGATATGTCACCTCCTCTGCCGTATCTACACCGCTGTGGAACACAAATTGTACATCAGTAACGTCTTTGTTAAGGATATCCATAAGCTTCACTTGGATGCGTGAGATCTCATCCATGTGATCTCCACTTCTCTTCTTCTCTAGTTGTTCGCCCTATTTCAGTGTATGTATTTCCCTAAGTCAAGGATATCAATCTCACGTATATATTCACTAATGTAATGGATGGCGTAGTATGTGTCCATAACACTTGCGTAGGCTGCTACACGCAAGGGAATGTTTCAAATTAGGCAAGGCTCTACCTTTCCTTCTGTTTATTTGTGTTATGCATCCTCCATTGGTTTTAAAGTAGAAGATAGCTTTATCCATAACGTCATGCACTAACATGTAGTCTTTCTTCAAGTTTCTCATTGAATCCATGATGATCGTTGCTCACCTGCGGGAGGATCTGATGATGACGCGAACGATGGGACGAGGGTAGCATAGTTAGCAAGTTAGACAGGCTAGCTTATGAATACAGGGTCATGGTTGAAATTGACTATGCGCACCTGTTTTACATCTGGTATAAGATCATATAGGATTTTCAGGGTGAAAACCTATGATCTTTAATCGGGCAACGACGACGCTTGTGTACTGTTTCGTTCTAAAGGCGTCGCTATTGGAGCCTTTGGACTAATGCTGTTTTTTGATGGTGTTAGTATTGTTGCTACGAGGATTCGCTCTCTTTTTCTTTTTCTAATTCTTTTTTTCTTTTTTCTAGGATATGTGCATCCGTAAGGCTGCTAGAGGTCCTGGAGCACATCCGGGTAATTTGTGCCTGCATGTATTGCCACGGTTTCATAAGCTTCTGCCTCATACGTCTCGCCATATGTGTAGTGCTTGATGACTTCCACAATCACGCTGAGAGCATCCATGTTGATATGTCGGCTAGAGAGGACGGCGTGGCAGAGGAAGTGGAGCACACATTCAACGGCGTTTCCCCTGCTGCTTGTGTGGCGATCCCAAAGCTGGATGTACTGGTCCACCATCACTTGGGGCGTGTTTGCTTGCTCAGCCCAATATTTTACCTTTTTTCGCTTGGCCGCTGGGTGATGTATGTGGCAAGATTTTGCTTGAGCCAACTTTGGCACTTTATTTGATAGCCCACATGGTGTGTGATGCAAGAAAGGCCCGGGAGATTGGTTGCCCCGTGCAAAAAGAGGCAATTGTTTTATATTTAACTAACATGCTTTTTATTAATCCCTTCTAATATATCCAGCCGTTCCTCTATCCGAGATATTGTGTACATGAAAAAGATGCTCCTCGATGTTCCAATTCTATTCCTGCAAACGATTTCTAATTTCTTTCAGTGTTTGAAACTCTATGCCGTGTTCCTTTTAGATCTTTTTTGGACGATTTTTTCTAAATTTTTCACACACAGTCGACCATTTCAAGTTTTCTTTGAGAGGAACTTCAATTCATCATTCCACACGACTTTCATGTTGTAAGTTTTTTGTTTTGACATTCCTATACGAGTAGATCTAGATCAACATACAATATATTAGAATAGTTTAAATCTACTCAATATCAAAATGAAAAACTTACAACACAAAAATTGTGTGAAACGGTGAGGCGAATCTACACCTCAAAGAAATTTCTAACTGTTGGCCGTGTATGATGAATTTGACAAAATTCTTTTAGAAAACGTATACATATGAACACGAAATAGACCACTAAAAAGTCAACGAAACTAGGATCTATTTGTGGGAATGAAATCATAACGTCAATTCACAACTTTTCATATACAACTTACTTTAAATCGGTGCATGATTATATAAATCAAAAGGGATTAAGTTAGCCACGTTAGACAAGCAATGTTTACCTGCATCGTTTCATCTAGCGAGAAGAATTTGCACATCGTGTCCTAGTAACGCTAGATTTTGACGTTTTCAATGGGCCAACTTCTGGCCTACTTTAAATCTCGTGCGATGCAAGAAATCAATGCGACCCCAAAAAACAAATGAGCTTATTTCTCCCGACGATATGCGAGAAACAGGAATACGGCCTAGCAAAACCGCCCTTTATGCTTTCTCGGCATTCCTTAATTTCTCCCTTGTTCGGAGAGATGAAAGAGAGGACAATGGAGCGAGGTTTACATATGTTTGCTCAATAATAGGGGACCTCGATCGATGCAGTCTTCCTTGTGTTACTAATTAAGTCGTAGATCTGAATTGGCAACCCAGGCAGTGGATATAAGGGAAACATGATGTGGATGACTATTACAGAATAGTTTGCTGACCTACAATTTTTTGTCACACATTTTAATCTCTTTTTCGTCATGATACACAACTAGTAAAGGAACCTGTTGAGTCGAGGACCGTTGAAAATATAAGCAATAATCCATATGATTTAATCCGGATAATAAATTGATAAACCATGATCACTAACGGTACTAAAACCAATCATGCAGAACATACTACATCTATATAAGATTAACCTATCATATCTACACCAAATGCTAGAACTAGAAACTCTAGCAAAATTTGAAAGAGAGAGATTGAGATCACATACAATGCAGTTGCGGCAGTAGCCGCAGCAGATGTTGCAGCGGCGGTAGTAGCAGCAGAGTTTTCGCTCATGTTGAGGTTGCCGAAGAGGTCCCTGACGTCTGGGAAGAAGTCATCGGACGACATCATGGTTGCCAGTGGTCGCGTTTGAGCGCTCCCCAAAAACCTGATCGCCCCTCACCCGTGCAGGTTCACGAGAGGCGGGGTTACGGAGGCCTATTATCCTGATCTGCGGTGTTACGCCACAAGCCGGAATGAGAAAGAGAAAGACGGCAGCGCGAGGTTCTAGAGCGTGTGTGTATTGATCACCGATTAGGTTTAGCGTGCGCTTCATGATGAGGCAAGGCAGTTGATACACCCAATTTGCATCACCATTCTATATGTCTGGATTAGGTTTAGCGTGCGCTTCATTGATATTTGTCTTATTATGAGGTACTACTTATGGCTTTTTCATATTTTTATGCACGCTGGATGATTCTTGGAGGATGGACTGCCGGAGTCTGGATTCTGATGAAAAAGAAGGCGTATCGGTGCAATTTCGCAAAGATCAGAAAAATACCAGAAAAATATGGAAACATATTATTTCTCCAGAAGAATGAGGGAGCCAGAAGGAGGGACGAGGAAGGGCCTCAGGGGGCCCACACCCCCTAGGAGCGGGCCCACTTGAACCCGCGCCTAGGGCAGGTGTGGCCCACCTACTCGGCCTCCAACTCCCCCCTTCACCTATATCTTCCCTACAGACCCTAAGCCTCTAGGGGCGACCACAAATAGATTTCCGCCGCATCTGGGGGGCGGAAAACACCGAGAGAGAAAGATCTCTCCAGCAGACAGATTTCTGCCAGGGGAATTCCTTTCCGGAGAGGGGAGACCGCCGCCATCAACAATGTCATCAAGCTAGGCTTCATCGGGATCATCATCATCATCATCATCCACACCATCATCTCCACCAGCACCATCATCACCACTCCATCTTGCTGTAACAGTTGTGTTGGATATTGCTTAGTTCATTAGGGGAAACTTTTCCGGTGTTGATTACTATTATAGGTGATGCTTGTGAGTGGAACCATTGGATTATTGTTTATGTTCAGATTGTTATCCATTATCATATCATCTTTGATCTTGAGCCATAGGATGTCTTGTGAGTAGTTCGTTTAGTTCTTGAGGACATGGGAGAAGTCATGTTGTTAGTAGTGAATCTGTGATGAGTTATTATTCAATGGTTTAGTATTTAAGTTGTGGTGTTGTTCTTCTAGTGGTGTCATGTGAACGTCGACTACATGATACTTCACCATTTATGGGCCTAGGGGGGGTTCATTGTATATTTGGCTACTAATTGTGGGGTTGCCGGAGTGACAGAAACCTGAAGCCCCGTTAGGACACCTTTGCACAAGGGAGCGTAGGATCTGAGAGTTTAAGGCTGTGGTTAGATTTATATCTTAATTACTTTCCTCTAGTTTATGGTTAGCTTTGGTGATGCTAGTGGCTAACCAGATTGATTCTATTGGTTAACTTGATATGGTTCAGATGATAAGGCTGCTCTAGAATCATTACTTGGGGATTCTAGTGGTTTAAGAGCTCACCACTATCATTGCTTGGTAAATGACAGTGATTTTTGTGTGATGAAGTCGCTGTATTTATACTGTTAGCTTAAGAATTCATATATAGCTTGAGATCAAATGGTCTCTTAAGTGATGATATATATATATATGGGCATTCTTAGAAATGATTCTTGTGATTAGTATCAGGAAAATGATTTATATTTGGCTATGAGTGTATCTGTAGAAGTTGGATGCTTAGCATGCTTAGTTTAGAAGCTGATCTTGTGACACCATCCCAGTATGGCACACAAGATTAGGTTCTATTACTTGGCTTGGTTTTGTTCAAGCTTAAAATTAGATTGGCATCAAAAATAAATGGAAACTTCTTTCTTTGAATCCCTGAAACCTTTGATGTTGGTGTGAGGTTTAGGGACTAGGCCCTTATCTTGTTGTTCCTCATGGTTTGGTTCTGGTAGTGATACCAGCTACTGATTCTTGAGTCAAAGTTGGGAAAAAATGATTTGTAAGCTTGATAAATTATATGGATCCATAGGATGAAATTCTAAGGTGCTATTCCTATTTAAGAGGTGTGCCTAGAAGTTCAGATCTTGGCTATATTCATTCCTGGAATTTAAATATAGCTTGATATCTAGGATCAATGATGTTGTCCTGAGATCCCAGTTGGATCTTTATAGTTTTCTGATTGCTTTTAGTGTTTAAAACTTCAATGATGGAATCACCCCACTTGGGTGTTTTTCTGAGAGTTTGAGTATGAGACAACTCATGGATGCTTGTCTCACTTAGATAGATAAATCATGTGATGGTATTTTCTACTGACCACACTTGGTTGTTGTTGGGGTTGCAAGTTGTTGATCTTGTGGCTTAGCTTGATCTGGTGCTCCTCCTGATACTTCTAGCTCCTGGACTTGTCCTTGATCTATCTCTCCACCTCCTAGTCTGGTGGCTTGATCTTCTCCTTGCTATCCACCTGATCTACCCCCTCCTTATGTCACCATATTGGTGAGATGATCAAGGTTGTGGTTGATGTACTCTGGTTTGGTTTGGTTTGGCTGTTGTGCTTGGTGTCAAAGAACAAGGAAATGGTGTGGGGTTGGCTTGCCCACGGCTGTGATGTGTAGTTTTGTGTATGTGGCCTATTGATGATGTGCTGACAGCACACACCATGCAGTTCGGTGTGTGTGCTACCTGTGTGCCTGCTGCACACCTTGTGGATATGCTCTGGATATGAAGTTACTTTTATCTGGTTACACTTACTTGTCTGGTGAAACTTGCCCCTCCTTGCTGTTTATTTGACTTATGGCTTAAAATTATGAAAGATATAATTCTTTCATATTGGTGAAACTTGCCCCTTAAATTACTCAATGATGCAAAAGTGAACAGTGCAACTCACTGTCAATTCTGAGAGTACTCTAATCCTTAATTTTCTTTCTTTAGTTTTTGTTTGTTTTGCAGGTACCAGACTTGAAGATCAAGACTTTAGTTTAGGTTTTCTTTCTCTTTATAGAATATTCACTTGTAATATTCTTTTATTCTTTTGTAATTTTTATTTTATTATTTTGTAATAAAGATTGTACTATTACTTAATATATAAAGATTCTTCTATTATTTTATTACTATTGTAAATATTCTTGATCAATTCCATAAGTTAAATTTTTTAACTTATTTATTAAAGAAAATTATGGAATAAATATTCATTTTATTGATTATTTTATTTTATTTAAAGTTTGAGTTATTAATTGTTAACTCTTGATTAAATCAAATCACTCAAACCTAATTCTAAATCCTTTTGAATTATGAATCCAACACTTAAGTTTAAATTCAAATTTCATTTCCCAAAACACAATAATCCACAAAGATCATATCAAAGTTTATAACAATCATTCTCCAAGACTATACCTAATCTCAAAGCATGAAAGGAACTTTGATCACTTTAGGTTTTTATTTGGCAAAAAATTTACCCACATTTTTACAGATGAATGCATGCAATATCTCAAATTCCTAAATCTACCCTTCGTTGGTTCCTAAATGCTGGGATGTTACATATATGAACCACCGCATGTTGAGATAGATCTTTTTAAGATACCTACAAGTATTGTTAATATTGTTATGGATAATTATTATTTTGGGGATAGAACCGTCTATCCCGGTGATCACTTGCTTTTTATCCATGAATTATGCGGGTTGTTTAAGTGTGCAGGTATCACAACTGAATAGGTGAAGAAGAAGTTACTCTCCATATCCTTGAAAGGGAGAGCTGAAGAATGGTATAAGCTGCTAAAGAATGGACAATCCATGGAATGGGAGGAGATGGCATCTCTCTTTTACTCTAAATTTTATCCTCCCAGTGAGATTCATAAGGATAGAAATCTTATATATAACTTTTGGCCTCTTGATGGAGAGAGTATAGCTCAAGCTTGGGGGAAATTGAAGTTACTAATGCTTAAATGTCCTATTCATGAACTCCCTAACAATATTATTCTCAATAACTTTTATGCTAGGCTTCCTCTTCATGATAAAGATTTACTAGATGCTTCGTGTGTTGGATCATTCACACGTATGAAGGAAGAAGCTAAATGGGATCTCTTAGACCGTATTCAAGATAACACTGAAGCTTGGGAGAATGACAAAGGAAGAAAGTTAGGTAAAAACTATGATTATGAATGCATTAAATCTTTTATGGAAACTGATGACTTCCGTGATATTAGCAATGAGTTTGGTCTTGATTCCCAAAGTATTGCCAATTGTTTTAAGGCCTTTTGCATCTTACATAGAAATTCCCAAAAATAAGTGGAATAAGTACCATGCTCCTTATAAAGATGTTGTTAATCATGTTCATGTTAGAAGTACTGAAGTTTGTACTACTAATCATAATGTACTTGAACCTCATGTTGAGAAAGTTCCTTTCCCAGCTAAGGTAAAGGAGTATTCTATGATGATTAGTGCAAATAATAAAGGTAGCAAGAAAACTGTGGAGCCTCGTGAGCAATTGAATATTGAACCTGTGATAGCTATTGTGAAAGATCTTGACGCTATAAATAGAGAGGATGAGCACATTGTCTTCTGTGAAGACGCTTCTAATTATCTCTCATCCTAGTAAGGCTAGAAAAGCTAGTGTTCCTGTGATTTCTGTTAAAATTAGTGATCATTGCTATTATGGTTTGTGTGATATTGGTGCTAGTTCTAGTGCTATTCCTTATGAGATTTATAGGGAAATTATGCATGAGATTGGTCCTTGTGAGCTTGAGGAAATTGATTTGGTTATTCACCTTTCTAACAAGGAGACCATTTTCCCCATTGGCATTATAAAAGATGTGGAGGTTCTCAGTGGTAAGATTAAGTATCCTGCTGATTTTCTAGTGCTTAATTCAGCAGCTAGTAAAACTTGTCCTATCATTTTTGGTAGACCTTTCTTGAACACTTGTGGAGCTATTATTGATTTTAAGAAGGAAAAGTTGTAACTAAGTTTGATGGAGATTCTTATGAGTTTAACCTTTCCAAATTTGCTAAAGCTCCTTGTGAAAATAGCTTGCCTAATAAAGATTTTAGGATGGAACAACTTTCTTCTATTGATCCGGTTTATGATCTTGGACCTCTTTTTGATGACTGTAAGTATGCTTATTCTGATGATAAAGTTGTTTCCAGTGACAGTTATATTGTCAACTTTATTCAAAGTGCTACTAAAAGTTATTATGAGAGAGGGAAACATGGTTTGATGCATCTCAATAATGATAAGTTTCCGCATTTTATGTTGAAAGCTTTAAAGTTGCATCTGTTTTGTCTTCCTATGCTTGTGGCTTTTTATTTCAACAATTCGTTTTCTTATGATACCCCCATGCATAGGAAGTGGGTTAGACTCAAGTGTGCTGGTTATTTGCTCCTTGATGCTCTCTTTCATTCCAGATATATATATCCTATGTAAGCATCTTTGGAAGTTTCGAGCCTAACTTAAAGGCATTAAAGAAAGTACTTGTTGGGAGATAACCCAAGAGTTTTGTCGAGTCTTGGAAGTTATTACTTCAGTAATAACCGCTCATTATCCTTTTTATTTTGGTTTTTGTGTCAAGTTCAACTACTTTTGTGAAGTAGAGGAGTTGTGAAAAGTGGCTGTCATGGGACAGATTTTTGTGCTGCATTGTAAAAATTCGTGAGGAGATCAGTACTTCGGATGGAGCTGCATTTTTCTGTGCTTGTTCTCCAAGTTGTTACCCAACTTTCATCAGTTCTGCACTTTTCGATTTGAGCAACAGAAGGTTTTCGAAAAAATCAATCTTTACCTGCTGGTCTGTTTTGACAGATTTCTGCCATCATTTGCATTTGCCTCTTACAGAAACTTTTGTTTTGATCGGTTTTCAGTTGAAGTGTTTACCAAAGATTTATTGTTTTTGCTTATACTAATGTTGTCATTGAGTTTGTGCAAACATTTTGTAAGAAGGAAATTTTCAGGAGAAAGAGAAAAGGAATCTGTAGAGTTCGTCTTTGAATATGTAAAAGTGGTGAAAACAGAAGGTTCATAAAACTCCAATCTTTTTATATTTGTGATGTTTTTAATACATAAGGGAAGTTACTAGACGAAACTAAAGAGGATACGGAGCCCGGGGTGGACAAACCCACCCCAGGCGCGGGCCCAGCCTGGCCGCGCCTGAGGGCGGTGTTCCCCCCTCGAACTCCATCTCCGCCTCGTTTCCGTGTCAAAAACTTCCTTATGCATTGAAACTTCGTAATATATAACCCCCGGATCCCCCGGGGTTCGTGCATCGTGTTCTCGTCGTGTTTTCGCACCATGGCCTCCGCCAACGACAAAGGCAAGAAGCCCTTGGAGATAAAGTTGGAAGAACAAACCCCGCAGGAAAAGGGGAAGGAAACCTACTTTTGTAGGAGCAATTAATACTTCGGATGCTTTTTCTCGTCACATGCAGGGAATCATAGCCTTTGGTCCATACTTTAGATACTGCCCCAAGGCAGCAGAAGCCCTTCGAACCACTGATGAGTTTTGTGAAAGATACCGTGCTTTGAGGATAAAGGTGGATGAACTTCAAGAAGAGAATAACAAGCTTTGTAAGATGCTAGAGGTTTTTCTTATCCTAAACAAGGGGGCAACACCACCACCACCGAAGGAGTAATTCGTCATCAGGTTTGGCATCCTCTTGGCTTGTTCCAATCTCGGGGGAGTGCCATGGTATCACCACCATTATCTTTTATCTTTTACCTTTTTAGTGGATTCATATCTGTGGTAGAGAGGTTATCTTATAGTTTGGTTTGCATGTGGAAGTATCTCTCCTTTAGTTGATTATATATGTATCCCTTGGTGTGAGTGCCTTTATTGGAATATTAATGAGAAGTCTCATCTTTTACTTTTTAAACTTCTTATTTTAGTTTGCAATCTCTATTTTATGATGGATCTTGTTGATCAGTATTGGCACCACTTTGGGATCATCAAGTGGATATAAATTGGTTTTGGCAAACCGAGTTCTGGTCAGTAGCATTACTTTGAAAGAGAAAAAGAAAGAAAAAAGGGCTTCGGGTATTTTGTATCATTTGTTTTCTTTCTTGTTGGCTCATAAGCTTAGTATTCTTTATTTAAGATTATTTTGTGTCTTCAAGGAAGATTGCATGTTTGGCTTTATTACTTGTATGTTTGCTTGTTTCTTTCAACTCTCTTGCTTTCTACCCAGCCTTGCTAGCCAAAAACCTGTTTTGAGAAGGCATACTTCTCATGTTTCCAAAATCCTTTGAACCAAAACTTTTGCCACTTGTGTCCACCATATCTACCTAGTAGCATTTGCTATTCCAAGCAAATTCTCAAGCTTCATCTACCTTTCAAATTAAAAATTATTTTGTTATGTGAAAACTAGTTAGTAAAACTCTCACGAACTTGATGGCACACCTTATTTACTTGCCCCTAATAGAATTAAACCATTGTGAACATCGAAGTTGTATATGCTTGCATCTATACGTTGGAATTAGTAGAACCGTGCTGCCACGGGGAACGTTTTCAACATTGCACTTGTACTCTGTACACAGTTGATATCGTGCTCTTTTGTCTATGGATGTCAACGGTGTGAAATAAAGAGAGAACTTGTAAGTCCATGGAGTCTGTATTTTGTGTTAGAGAAATGCATGGGCCGTTAGCCTAAGCCATGCCTAATCATGGTGGAAACTTGCAGCATCACCATAGTGAGTCATCTATGAAGCATCCTCAATAAAAAGCTATGCACATAGTAAATAAAAAGATCGCTGAGATGCTCATTGTCGGCTTGCCTTGTCATTTTGGTTATGAGAAAGTTCCTGTACCATGTGCAAGGGGTACCCCGTTGGCGGTTCTCAATGATATGCAAATACTTACAATGACAAGAACTTACCTGTGACCAAAGTTGAGGAGCATGAGGAGTGGCCCTCATATTCAAGGGACATGAGATTGCCAACTTATATTTCGTCAAGCATATACTCCATCTTTGTTCACTTTAACCTTAATAATATCAAGATGCTTATGATAGCGGCAATGAGGGCTCAAAGCTAGTAAGTACCATAATCTTTTGGAAGCTCTTTTTGACTTGTAATCACTGCTACCCTCTAAGAAGGGAACTTTCTCCCACTTCCAAGTTGAGTCAGTAAACCTACTTCCTCTCTATCTCCAGCAAGCATTTGAGTTGTTGTTGTTGTGTTTCAATCATTCATATGGTGATTTATTCAATCATGTTCTTTATCTTCCTTGTTTGCACAAAACTATTATCTATTGAGTATTACTTTGAAAGCCTTCACTTGTGAAAAACCTTTTTGAAGCAAAAAATGCTCTTGTTTTTAAACTTCTACAAAAAGCTTTTGTGAAAATGTTTGCCAGGTGTTCTCTGACCAAGAACAAGTTTGCCAATTCCAATTATGATTTATCTTTATGCATCTCTATTGTGACTGTTGTACTTGGTTGAAAGCTAAGTTATATAATGTTGCGTTGCTTTCTTTTATGAGTTGTGCAATGGTAAGTGTGATGCTTCTTGTTCGTATTCTTTTATCGACACTTCACTCCATAAACCTGTGGACATGTTTACTGAGCTCAGTATTCGCTTGGGGACAAGCGAAGTCTAAGCTTGGGGGAGTTGATACACCCAATTTGTATCACCATTCTATATCATAATTTACCTCTAATCATTGATATTTGTCTTATTATGAGGTATTACTTATGGCTTTTTCATCTGTTTATGCATGTTGGATGATTCTTGGAGGATGGACTGCCGGAGTCTAGATTCTGATGGAAAAGAAGGCGTATCGATGCAATTTCGCAAAGATCAGAAAAATATGGAAACATATTATTTCTCCAGAAGAATGAGGGAGCCAGAAGGAGGGACGAAGAAGGGCCTTAGGGGGCCCACACCCCCTAGGCGTGGGCCCACCTAACCCCGCGCCTAGGGCAGGGGTGACCTACCTGCCCGGCCTCCGACTCCGCCCCTTTGCCTATATCTTCCCTACGGAACCCTAAGCCTCTGGGGGCGACCACAGATAGATTTCCGCCGCCTCTGGGGGTGGAAAACACTGAGAGAGAAAGATCTCTCTGGCAGACAGATTTCTGCCGGGGGAATTCCTTCCCAGAGAGGCGATACCATCGCCATCAACACCATCATCAAGCTAGGCTTCATCGGGATCATCATCATCATCCACACCATCATCTCCACCAGCACCATCATCACCACTCCGTCCCGTTGTAACAATTGTGTTGGATATTGCTTAGTTTATTAGGGGAAACTTTCCCGGTGTTGATTACTATTGTAGTTGATGCTTGTGAGTGGATCCATTGGATTATCGTTTATGTTCAGATTGTTATCCATTATCATATCATCTTTGATCTTGATCCATATGATGTCTTGTGAGTAGTTTTTTTAGTTCTTGAGGACATGGGAGAAGTCATGTTGTTAGTAGTGAATCTGTGATGAGTTATTATTCAATGGTTTCGTATTTAAGTTGTGGTGCTATTCTTATAGTGGTGTCATGTGAACGTCGACTACATGACACTTCACCATTTATGGGCCTAGGGGGATGCATTGTGTATTTGGATACTAATTATGGGGTTGTCGGAGTGATAGAAACTTGAACCCCCGTTAGGACACCTTTGCACAAGAGAGCGTAGGATCTTAGATTTTAAGGCCGTGGTTAGATTTATATCTTAATTACTTTCCTCTAGTTTCGGATGTTTGTTGTGGGTTTAATCACAAGTATGTATTAGTCCTAGGAAGGGCGGTATGTTATCACAGGTTCACCCACACAACACTTTTACAAACATTAAAGAAGAGTACTCAGCTATTTGAAGCGAAAGCACTTGACAGAATTTCCATGTGTCCTCGAGAACGTTTGGTCCTTATAACTATTTCCACCGGCTTGTCCTTTGCTAAGAAAGGATTGGGCCACTTGCTCTGTTTGTTCGTTACCTTTATTACTTGCTCCTTGTTTTGTTGCTTTGTTAGAAAACCACTAAAAATCTGTTTGCTAAGTATTCACAGGGATTTCCGGCTACATACCACTGTTCAGCACCTTCTGCTCCTCGTTGGGATCGACACTCCTATTTATCGAAAGTACTACGATACACCCCATATACTTGTGGGTCATCAGCGTTGTCGGAGGAGGAGTGCGCGAGGGCTTCTCTCCTTCTCACACCTTAGTGAGTGGTGCAACACTCTACTATATAAGGTGGTCCAACTCCCCTTCCACTAGCAATGTGTGACTAAACTTTAGCACCACTAGCACGACCATATGCTGCCATGCACAAGTGGGCCAAAGAGAATTTCAGAATTTTTCTAATGGGCCAACATCCCAAAACTCACCAAATTTCAACAAGGACCACCTAGTACGGTGTCATTGTTGTACAGACCGTATTTGTCAACGTCCAAGGTTCCGTACTGCTACAAAAGAATGTGGGCAAACATTTGATGTGCTTCAATCTCATTGGGAAAGTTTTGGGCATCCTGCCAAGACATGGAGCAGAGAGCAGATGTATAAGCCCATGAATGCTTGTGTGATCATGCACAACTTTATTGAGGATGAACGTGATGACAATATATATGATCAAAGGGAGTAAATGACACTGTGGGTCACTAAACTTGTCCCGCATATGCACTTAAGTCACACATCTTCAAAACTGAACTAACCAGTCACTTAACTTGTGTTTAGCTGCCCTCGAGGTCGCAAATTGGTCTGTCACCCGGGTTTTGCCAAAAAACGCACGCTTGTCTCATGTGACTAGAATTTTTTCAGTTAAGCCCCTATCCAGAATGTGAAGTAGTAAATAAAAAATTAGATCAGATCGGGTTGAGCCCGACCAGATCGTTTTAGCTCATATCGGGTTGACCCCTGGACTCGAGGAGGCGGACCGACGAGGGGCAGCATAGTCAGCGGCGATGGAGGAGTGGAATGCCACCCCAGCAGCCGCGTCAGGCTCGTCAGCGATGCCGCAAGCAGGGGAGACGACGGCGCCCGGAGATCTTCCTCTTATTCAGCTCGATTGGCAGCAGTTTCTGGCGCATGGTAGGACTCCAATTTCGCCCCAAAACTAGGGTTTCTTGATCCGTCCCTTATGATGCTTGTGCGTGCTGCTGCTAGTAGATTATGGTTGGGGATTGTATGTCCCTGATGATTGCTAGTACGTGCTGCTGCTAGTAGATTAGGTTGAGGATTGTATGTTCCTGATGCTAGTAGATTAGGTTGGGGATTATATGTCCCGATTGCTAGTACGTGATGCTGCAAGTAGATTAGGTTAGGGATTGTACGTCCCGATTGCTAGTACGTGCTACTGCTAGTAAATTAGGTTGAGGATTGTAAGTGATGCTGCTAGTATGTGTTGCTAGTAGTAATATGCTAGGTACAAGGTTCACTAATTTCTGATTTGTTTAGATTATTTACTAGCTGAATTTTGGTCAAATTTGTCACAGTCATTGATGAATGAATTATGTTCTGGTTTGTGTAGGCCGTGAATCAACTAAGCTCAGTGTTGAAATTCACCATGGTGGTAATTTTTTTGGATCTGGGCAGAGGATCAACTATTTGGATGAGAAAAGCACCGTTTGGTTTGACAATTTGGACAGAAATTCCTTCAGCTATGAGATACTACTCTATATGATCAATCAGCTAGGATATGAACAGAGGCTGTATATTTTCCGGTGTCCCCTAGGGAATACTCTAGATGCACTGAAAGAGATTGTTATGAAGCTGATGGCAGAGGAGAGCGAAGATGGCACTAGGTTGAGCAAGCTTGGAGCTATAATGCATTATGGATATTGCAATCAGCTGGCCACAATAGGGCTGGTTGTAGTGACCTAAAAGCTCCATATTGAGAGAAATTAATGCACCAGAGGCACCAGATCTTGGAGAGCAGCCATCAGTGCAAAAAAGAGCATCAGACCTCAATGGAATAAGGAAAAGGTTCTGCTACACAAATGGAAGCAGAAAATACAAGCTTGAGAGAAAGGAAAAGAAAACAAAGTTCCAAAATGAGGGAACATGTTGAGCAACTCATGGAGGTAGCAAAGAGGAAGAAATCAAAACAAGCGATAGATGAAAATGGTGATGTTGACTTCCTTGTAATTAGAACCATAAGTGCTCTTCATGTTTTTTATATATTTTCTTATTTAATGCAAAACCATAGTATTACTAAATTATTGTGTGCACCTCATAGCACATTAATCCAAACCAAGTGCGGCTAGAGCTAGATCCTGAACACCAAGAGGATTCTATGGTTCACATTTTGGGACATGAGGTAAAGAAAATATTAGTTTATTTCATTATGTGACTAGTTGATTGTTCATTCCATCAATATGCATATGACTTTGACTCTACGATAAATAGGGGAATTCCTTTAATTATGAAGGAAATGCCCGAAGAAAGTTATTTCATAACACAAAATAGAGCCAATATACATGCAGCTAGAGGTCCACTTGTCACACAACTGGGAGAGCACTAGGAGCTACATGATCAAGAAGGACAAGAGGAGCTACAAGAAAAAGTATGATCAATCAAAAATTACTTTCTAGCGGAAACATGCACTTATTATTGTAACACATTGTACAGGAGCTAGGGGAGAAAGAGGTGCTTCAGGAGCAAAGAGAGCAAGAGGAACAATAGGAACAAGTGAAGCTGGAAGGAAAAGAACACAATAAGCTGGACATCAGGAAGAGTTTCAGTCAACTCAATGAGCTCCAAGAGATGATGCATGAGGAGATCTAATTTTTGTGCTGCACAAAAGTACTAGTTGATATCACTACTAGTCGGTATTAGTTTTGGAGTGCTTTTGATCTGTCAAATTGCTTGCAATGTACTATATTATTGTGTTGTCAAGATACGTATTATGTTTTTATTTGCTATCAAGATCTATCAGTATCGTCCATGTTGTTGTGCATATTGGGCTGTTCGTATCTTTTTATTTGATGTCAAGATCTGTCTGTTAGACAAGAAATGCTGATTTAGACAGAAATTTTGTTAATTTTTGTATATAAATGCAATTAAATTTAGACAAAAAATGCTGTCAAAATTAAAACGTACGTGTTAGGCAAAATAGAGCAGCAGGTGTCTCGGTCGATTGGAGAAAAGGGATGTGTGCACATGGGCTTAACTGAAAAAAATTCCAGTCATGTGAGACCACGTTTTTTTTTTGGCAAAAATCGGATGGCAGACTGATTTGTGACCTCGGGTGCACCTAAACACAAATTAAGTGACCGGTTAGTTTAGTTTTGAAGATACGTGACTTAAGTACACATGCAGGACAAGTTTAGTGACCGCACTGTCATTTACTCTGATGAAGGGTGAGAATTTTAGGGTAAATTGGTTGCGCGCAGCCCGAATCACCGGATGACTACGCAACTTTTCTTACATTGCATCATGAAATCCGAGACCGTGCAATTCACAACCAACTCCAAAACAATTTGATTGACCATATGTGGAATCATATTTAAACCAGTAGTCATTTCCTCTTTTTCTATTTGAGTTCAAATAATTGTAATAAACTATGTATAAACCACGACTTTGTTTATTGTTACGAACTATGATGCTTAAATCTGAATTAGTTGCGTAGGCGTATGCAAGAGTAACATGCTATCATTTGTGTGTGAAAAAATGGCCACGGACGGACCAAACTGAGACACCATTGGGTGTCGTGACCACCCCAAACGGACAGAACAAGGACAAACGAATCAATTTGGACAGAATTGGTGCTCAAAATGAGAAACACTGTTAGAGTTGCCCTTACCGAACGTGTCTGTCAAGTGTAATGCAAGATGGTTGCTCGCCACCATGCATCTTTCGTATTGTAAACCGACGTGTGTCCTTCTCGTTTGTTGCTGAAACAAAGACATGTGTTGCATGGTACAGAGTGAATTCAAGATGAAAAATAAAGGCATGATTCTTTCACATTATATTTTCCTCTTCCTCTCGATAGTAAATTTTCAGGACAAGTACATATTCGGTCCCTAAGTTATATATTTGACTGACTCTAAGTTACATACAATTTGATAGTAGCGGGAGTTTCTTAGTATAGTTCCTTCGAAACTTGTCATTTTTGCATAAGCCACTTTAATTTTCAGTATAAAATTTGGTATGCACATACATACGATGAGTCTCCTAAATGTAATTATTTTTCTAAAGAATTTGAAGACTTAGAAGTTAGAAATACGAGTGGGCCGCATATGTACCCATGGTTTACCACGTGATTTCGCCTTGCTCTCAGTCTTTTACTGTAGCATGAAGCTCTAGACTTGCAATCTATTTTCCATTTTAAGCAATGGACACACCATCCATTTATATGGAAAAGTATCTAGTGAACATGTGCACCCATGAACCTGTGATTTGATGCAAACCAAGTTTTTTGCACAAAACTTATATTGCAATAAAAACAACCTGTAGTACGTTCGTATATATAATTTGATAGAAACTTAATGTAAACTGAGGTTTAGCATAGGTGTTTTTTTAGACAAAGGTTTAGCATAGGTGCACAAATTGGGTTTTTATAGCATCACAATTCTCATGTGGGCTATGGTAATGACGAATATAAGCCAATCTGTCGTGGGCCGTTCCTAAAGAGAGGACAATGTTCCTAAAGAGAGGACAATATTTGGGCCACGTGGGCATTTGAGCTAGTTCGTTTGTCTGGCTGAAGCGATACCAATTCCCAATTTCTCCCCAACCGAGAATGAGAAATTATAAACTGCAAGATGGTGTGAGAGGGACACACTACGACGAGCGTCTATAGGATCCTGTCCTTAGGCATCTTTGAGGAGCTCGCCATAGAGGCACTCCCATATATGTAAAATTTGTTAGCTCCCAGGCGTATTGATATAATGAGAAAGGTTATTTTTTTGCTAGTGTCTTCTTATAAAGGTTTTTTTTTAATTAACCCTATTTTTTAAAAAAATTATGATTATTATTATTTACTATTGTACATATATATGTCTATGCATAATGATGATATTATTTGTTTATATCCATCCGGAATTTGAAGATGAATTGGTTACAAATCCCTCTACTTCTAGAGCATGAAATGAGCTAAACTGGCAATGACAGATGAAAGAATGGAGTTGCTAACTTTTAGAACCCTTGGATAGATGGGACGTCGCCAAATCTTGATAAATCGTGTGAAAAGATAGGGATGAACTCGATCTTAGGGAGGAGTGGCCAAATATTCATTATATAAGTATATCAAAACCATTACACAACATCATGAATAGAGAAGTGACCAAATTAATACAAGTTCATCACATTAAAACCAAAGTAGAATAGTGATCAAATGTTATTATTGCAAAAATACTCCCAAACCAAAACACACAAATCCCTCTACTTCTAGAGCATGAAATAAGCTAAACTAGCAATGAAAGGATAAAGTTGCTAACCTTTTAGAACCCTTAGATAGATGGGGCGCCGACAGAATCTTAACAAATCGTGTGAAAAAATAGGGATAAACTCAAGCTCAGGGAGGAAACAGAGAGGAGAAAGCAGCTTAAAATGGAGTATGGTTCGGCGCGGGGAGGAAAATGATATAGGAAGGATATTAGTCCCTATTAGAGACACCAACCGGAACTAAACGTGTTGGCGCCAGCCCAGCCTTCGCAAACCATTTAGTCCAAGGTCCTGTTTGACATGGAACTAGAGGTGGTCGTGCCCCTGCGAAGGTACTAGCCATTGGAATCGGCACTAATGCTACATTAGTTTCGGCCCAAACACGATAGGGACTAATGCTCCGAACGAAAGGCCTTTTTTCTAATAGTGCATGATTCTTTCACATTATATTTTCCTCTTCCTCTCGAGAGTAAATTTTCAGGACAAGTGTACTTTGTATCCGTTTATACATATTCGGTCCCTAAGTTATATATTTGGCTGACTCTAAGTTACATACAATTTGATAGTAGAGGGAGTTTCTTCGTACAGTTCATTCGAAACTTGTCATTTTTGCATAAGCCGCTTTAATTTTCAGTATAAAATTTGGTATGCACATACATACGATGAGTCTCCTAAATGTTAATATTTCTTTAAAGAATTTGAAGACTTAGAAGTTAGAAATACGAGTGGGCCTCACATGTACCCGTGGTTTACCACGTAATTTCGCCTTGCTCTCGGTCTTTTACTGTAGCATGAAGCAATGGACACCATACATGTATATGGAAACGTGTCTAGTGAACCTGTGCACCCATGAACCAGTGATTTGATGCAAACCAAGTTTTTTGCACAAAAAACCTTATATTGCATAAAAACAACATGTAGTACGTTTGTATATATAATTTGATAGAAACTTAATGTAAACTTAGGTTTAGCATAGGGTTTTTTTTTAGTCAAAGGTTTAGCATAGGTGCACAGGTTTTTATAGCATCACAAATTCTTTTTTTTTTGAGGGAAATCACAAATTCTTATGTGGGCTGTGGCAATGACGAATATAAGCCAATCTTCCTTGGGCCGTTCCTGAAAGAGGGGGCAATATTCGGCCACGCGGCCTTTTGAGCTAGTTCGCTTGGCTGGCTGAAGACCGATTCCCAATTTCTCGTCAACCGAGAATTAATGAGAATCTCCGCCGCCGTGGCGTGCCCGTGAACAATCGCTGCCTGCGTCGCTGCCTCAAACCAAGATTTTAAGGGAATTTCTCCTCATGTGTGTGCACGGAGAGACCTCGGTTTATTCTCGCCCTAATTGATGGATCCATTCTGGAGATAGATTTATTCTGACCCATTGCACTGTTCCTTTTAAGCGGCGCCATGCATGGAGGAGAAGAGCGTCCTGTGAAGAAGAAGAATATCTCTCTCGAAACAAACTTTTGTCCCGTTTTATAAATAAAGCACACAGGTAAGACCGCTGCTAGGCCAGACAGCACAACACCCAAGAGACAAACTGGAAGAACCACAAGACCACTGCTGGGGCAGACAACACAAAAAGCCAAAAAGAAAATACAGATGAAAGGAAAAGAAAAGAAAGCCGACACCGGGGGTGTGACAAAACGAAGAAACTCGCCACCGTTGCGCCCACCGGAGAAGTACCACCACAGGAGTGGCATTCCAAGCGTCGCGTACCAAGTAGCACCTCAAAGAAGGGGAGTGAAGACAACGACACTGCTGCCCAGACAGGTCCTAGGGTTTCCCCCGGTACGCCCCGGGAGGTGTGAGAGAGATACACCCGGCGCCCTTCAGGAAGGAAGGTGATACCCTCGGGTGTCACCGCGTCGGGATCAAAAGGACAAGGATTTCTCCCGACCTCTCAACAGTGACCTCCTGGACCCTATGAAATGCTCCACCAAACACGCCGCCCACCTGCACGAGCCAGCACGGTCTTGAGGTCGCCGCCATCGTCACACCATGAGCCATGGGGCGAGGCCAGTAGGACCGAGAGAGAGGGAACTTCGTCGAGGGTCAGGATAACCTCAGCACGCGGGAGGGAACTACCTCCACCGCTAGAAGACGATAGCCGACCGGATGTAGCAGCAAGACAAACCAGGCCCTCTACCCAGGCTTGTGAAGTCTCGCCTCCACACTGTAGCAAGGGTGCCACCGTACACGCTGACCCCAACACCAGGTCCAACTCCATCGTCCACCAGGGGAACCACCACCTCGGCAAGTCCCAGCCATCAAGTAATAGCTCCAACGCCACCGAGCTCACCCGAGCTAGTCGGCCTGCCGCCGGTCTGAGGAACTCTAGCACAAGTCACCTCCCGGAGCCGCCTCCGCTGAAGGGACTCCTTACAAACCACCTTCCAGGGCCACCGCCCCGGCATCCGCGAGCTCGCACCCCCAGGGCCAGGTTCATTGTGTGACCTGCAAGGCGTGGGGAGGACTGGTTGGCACATGATGGTGGCAGCGGCACAGCCGCACGGAGGGGACTGACCTCCATCGTCGATGTCGGTTGCCAACCGGGGCACGGCAGCAGGGCATACTAGGTCTCGGGCCCGGCTGGACCCCAATAGGGCCCGTGAAGTCCCCGCCGCAGCCGCAGCCGCAACCGCCGCTGCCCTCCTACACGTCCCACACAGCCCCTTCCTCCAGAGGATGATAGCACAACACGAGGCCCGCCTTAGACCCAGATTGGGCCCAAGAGGGCCTAGATCTGGGCTAGCCGGAGCTGCCCGAGGGGGGCATCCCGCCGGCCACCACCCTGCCGACCGCTGGCGTCACCACGTCGCCACCATGGCGCCCGTGGACCGAGCCGCCCCCCACGCCATGCACCGCCGCCAAAGGAAGCAGCATCTCCCGCCGCTAGGGCGCCTGCCACCGCTGCCAGCGCAGGCCCGCGCCAGCCGCCGAACAGCATCACCACCTCCCGGAGAGAGCTCTCCACCGGAGTCCCACTTCCCCGCCACCAGCGGCCGCCTGAATCCCGACTCCCCGCCATGGCTAGGTCGCCCCGCGCCGCTCGCAACGCCACACCGAGAGGAGGAAGGGCGGTCCCGCCGCCTCCCGCGCTGCACGGGCTTTGCCTGGTCGTGCCCTTCGGCGGCGGCGAGGGGAGAGGGCGGAGGAGCTGGACCCGGCGGCGCCTAGGTTTCCCCCTGACACCCGCGGGAGCGTCGCGGGAGCACACGGGTTTTTTTCTCAAGAAGAAGAATATGGGGACGACCAATCCTTCCGGCGGAGGCGGCCAGCCTCCTAACGGACGACCTAATCATGGAGAACCTCTCCCGCCTCCCCGCCAGGTCCGTCCACCGCTGCAAGTGCGTCTCAACGTCCTGGCGCGACCTCATAGCCGATCCCACACACCCTCGCCGGCTTCCTCTACAATGCCTACGCCAGACCCCCGCTTCCAGGACTTTCACTTTGCTGACGTATCCATCAGCACGGCCATGCCGATCGACCCTGGCGACAGCTGGCCTCCTGCAATGGCCTCCTTCTCTGCCGCGGCCACATGTCTTCTTCTTCTTCTTCTTCTTCTTCTTCTTCTTCTTCTTCTTCTTCTTCTTCTTCTTTTGGCAAGGATGAGTTGCGGACCATAACTGGGATGAAGTACAAGGTGACTGCTACTCATCCAGATTGTGGCACCATTTTCTTGGCTTTGTTTAGTGCTGGTACATTAGCATCATACGATATGCAACATCGGAAATTCGGTCGTACCCTTAATCTTGAGAAAAACAAGGCAACATTATTTCTACCCTATGTTCCGCTGTTCTCAGACTCATTAGCGGGTGCAAATGGGCAGTAGTGGTAAGGTTGTGATTTTTCCAAGAATTGGCTCTTCTGTAGGCTAAACTATTTATCTGTTGATTTCTGATTGTACTGAATTTATGCCATTCTATTTACAGGTGCTCTCACTCCTGATATCTTGAATTTATGTTCGGAGTAACCGTAGGGATTAAGCATATTGTAGTTTTAAAAGAACATGGTCAATATTTTTTAAGGATTATGTGTTGCCTTGTTATTGGGCATAGTTTACTACTCCCTCTGTTTTAAAATATAAGATGTTTTAGCTTTGTGAAACAATTCTATCTATACTTCTTTTAGTATGTAGGTTCACTCAGGTTTAGAGTGAATGTATACAATTAAAATAAATCTAGATACATTTTCTTCACAGACGTAAAACATCTTATATTTTGAAACAGAGGGAGTAGCTTTTTAGTATAGTGAAAATGTCAATCAGATTGTTCCCTTATCTATTTGTTGTTAGAGCATCTTCAGTATAGGCACCATTTTGCAGCGCTGCAAATGTGTGATGCAGCGTGTTGTGCTAGAATAGAGCGTGCTATTTTGCCACGTCCTCCGCCGAAGGCGCTATTTTGTAGCGCGCACGACTCGGCGAAAAACCCTCCTCCACTAGACGCTACAAAATAGAGTGTGCGCTATTGGCGCAAACACCAAACCAACAAATGCATATACTCTACAAGATCAAACAAATACCAAAAAATGAACAATAAATTGTCTAGATAATTTATTACAACAAGTTTTGCATCAACAATACAACAAATAGTTTTACAACACATTAACAAATAGTTTTACAACAATACAACAATGAGATCCGCCGATATACACAGCAGGAAATGATAGATATGAGACAGAAGAAGAGGGTACAACACAGGTCCAGGATCATCCTATTACATGTTCTTTGGTGAGGACTCACAAAGATCAGTACTGCCAGATCTTAATGAAGTTGTTGATGAACAAGAAGTACATGTCAGTCAGAGTGCTCCACAATGAGAAAGTTGAGTGTTTGAACATTTTGACAAATAAATTTAAAATAATTTCATTGCAACCCATGTAGTGCTTGATTTTGGTCATGGATGTTGCTATTTAGTACTATGAATAGTGCTCTATTTGTTCCTATCATTTTTGCACACTAATGGATAAGAGAAGAAAAGAATTGTTGTCATTTTAGTTGTTTGTTGTCATTGTGTTTGTCTATGAGTTTCTGAGTTTGTGTCATTGTGTTTGTTCTATTGATAAAATTTGAAGAAGAAGCTCATTTTTATTTAAACATGACACATCTTACAAACATCACAACACATCCATAAATAGGTGAAAAAGCAAACATGATCAAAATCAGTGAAGAAACAATACTACTATTGCCCTAAACATCAACCCACACTACTACCCTAAACATCACTACATGAAGCAAAACCACAACTTCAACTTCTTCTGTATTGTTCACTTCTTCTTTTCCCTGCTTCTCCTCGAGCTTCTTCTTTTTGAAGTGGATATCGTTGCTTCTGCGCACCGCGACCATGAGGGTTATGGTGAATGGAGTACTAAGGGACCGGATTCAGTTTGTGAGGGGGTTGCGACAGGGAGATCCTGATACGTTAGAAACATATCTATAATTTTTGATGCTCCATGATTGTTTAGTATCTACTTTGTTTTGTTTTGTCTACACTTTGAGGTGCTTTTTACATGTTTTCTGGTACTAACCTAACACTGTGGCAACTTGTTAATAGGTTAGTACCAGAAAACATGTAAAAACACCTCAAATTGTAGACAAAGCAAAGCAAAGTAGATACTAAACAAGCATGGAGCATCAAAAATTATAGATACGTTTCCGACGTATCACCAAGGCATCCCCTTCTTCATCAATAAAAAGCTCATGTCTTTCTAGACACTTCGTTTTTATTGTTTCATGCACAGTTGTGTTGTTCTTGGAGCGTCTTAGTTTTCGTTTGTTTTGCTTAGGTTGTTTAGTTTGCTTAAATAAAGTAGTTTGGACCCCCGTTCTCGCTGTGTTGTTTTGCAAATAAGTTGCTTGGTGTTGGAAAGGAGTAGTAAAGTTCTTGCTTGTAAGTGCAAGAGGAGCTTGCATTGACTGTGACTTAGACTTTAGCATGACATGCTAGGTGTTGTTTTGACCTTATGCTTAGTGATTATTGCTGTAGCATGTCTTGTTCTAAACAATTGGGATTGCTTAGTGTGCCTTGAAGAAATTATGCATTGTTTTAGCATGCAAAAAGGCATAGTATTGTGGTATTCTCCTTTGAAGCTTTGTTTGGGTTGACTTGGCGCATGCTTACACCATGTTATGACTATGACAAGTCACCATTAGCCTCTATGATCATTTAGTCCTTGACTTGTAGTACCACTCTATGCTTTGATTAGTACGCTTTGTTGCACTGCATGATTATGGCTATTATTGCTCTCTTAGTTGGTTGCTCCCAGTCTTTTGCTAGCCTCCACTTGTATGAGTAAGCCCTACTCATGCTTCCAACTCCCAAGAAACCAAGTTTTTCCAAAGTGTCCACTATAAACTCCTATGCCTGGTGTGTTACACCATTTCAAGTATATTCTTGTTTTCCAGCTATCTTCTAATTAAAAAGTATTTTGTTATGCGAAAACTTAGTGATTAAAGCCCTCACGAACTTGATGTCACACTTTATATTCTTTGCCTCTAATAAACTTGAACCATTGCATCATCTAAGTTGTATATGCTTGCACTTATACGTTGGAATTAGCAGAACCATGTGATGACCCACACGTATAGGGGATCGCAATAGTCTTCGCGGGTAGTATTACCCAATTTATTGATTCGACATAAGGGGAGCCAAAGAATACTTGCAAGCCTTAACAACTGAGTTGTCAGTTAAGCTGCACCTGGAAATAGTTCTTGCTCACAGAAGTTTATCAGTAGCAACAGTTTGGTAGCAGCAACAATAAAGCAATAGCAATAGTGAAACAGTAGCAATAGTAACAGTAACGGTAACAGTGGGATTCGAGTGCGGTAGGCATAGGGATGGATGGACGGGCGTTGCATGGACGAGTCTAAACATGTAAATTCAAGATCTAGGCCATTGCAGATAAATAATAACAAGCATCCAAGTACTAAACAATCCTAGGCATGTGCTCCAAATATAGTCATACGTGCTCGCAATGAGAACTTGCACAACATATTCTGTCTAGCTAGCCCGTGGCAGCGAGGCCTCTATGGGAACTACCGGCAATTAAGGTGCTCCTTTTAATAGAGCGCCGGAGCAAAGCATTAACACTCCGTGAACACATGTGATCCTCACACCATAGCCATCCCATCCGGTCGTCCCAATTATTGTCACTTTGGGGCCTTTGGATCCGGACAATGATATGTGTACACAACTTGCAGATAAGATCACAAACAATACTATCATAATGATTCAATAATAAGTTCAGATCTGAGATCATGGCACTCGGGCCCTAGTGACAAGAATTAAGCACAACAAGTTGCAACAAAGTCAAATAGCACTAAAAGAGATACTAGGCACTATGCCCTAACAGGTCTTATTCGATTACATGATAGAACTCATCCAATCCATACCATCCCCAAGCTTATAGCGGGGGATTACTCACTCATGGATGAGGGAAGCATCGGCGGTTGATGGAGATGCGTTGGTGATGACGATGGCGATGATCCTGCCCAAATTCCCCGTCCCGGCAGGGTGCCAGAACGGAGTTTCTGGATCCGAATCTTGGTTTCTGGTGGCGGCGGAGCGAAACTCTTTCTGGAAAACTATCGAATCCCCCTTGATTTTTAGGTCGAAAGGCAACTTATAGGCGCAGAGGGAGGTCGAGGGGGTGCATGGGGTTGTTGCACCCCCTCCAGGTGCGGCCAGTGGTGGGCCCGCGCCTGGGATGGGTGTGGGCCCTCCCAGGCCTCCTCTCCGTCTCGTCTTCTGGCTCCGTGGATCTTCTAGTGAAATATAATTTTTGGAATATTTTCTGGGATTTTCCTGATAGTTGATTTTCTGCACAAAAACAAGACGCCAAGGTAATTCTGCTAAAAACAGCATCAGTCTGTGTTTGTTGTATCCAAATCACACAAGTTTAGAGAAGAAACAAGAGCAAAGTGTTCGAGAAAGTAGATACGTTTTGGACGTATCAACTCCCCCAAGCTTAGTTTATTGCTTGTCCTCAAGCAATTCAGTTGAAAACTAAGTGCGATAAAAGAACTTTCATGAACACTTTTCTTCATATGATGTAAATATTCTCAGCACAGGAGTAGATGCTTAGACAATTCATAATAAGGAGTATGCAACTAAGTCTATTCAATAGTCATTGCAAGCTATGAAGAGAAACCAACTCAATAATAATAAGTAGCATGAAACATAAACATAAGAAACATTGCAATGCTCATAATAAGGTATGATAGAATGGTATCTTGCTTGCCTTTGTTTGAAGAGCACAATATAAATGCCACGGCACCTCTGAAGTTCACATGAAGACTAGAAGTAAAGATATCAGAGATACAAGCATCAAAGTCATGACATAATTAACCAAGTTTTGGAACAAACACAAGAATGACAACTATGCTCTCAAGAAGGTGCTCATAGAATAAGTGGTGACTCAACAAAGTTGTGAAGATGGTTTTGAAAGGTTTGAAAGGCTTCCCAATGCTAAAAGGAAGGTACTCATTAGCTTTGAGCTCTCATTGCCCCTATCATAGGCATCTTCATGTGGTTAAGGCGAAAGTGAGGTCCACTCTGAATTATATGCTTGAGAGACCATAGACTGGAAATCCCAAGTCCCTTGAGTACAAGGGCCACTCCGCATGCTACTCAACTTTGGTCACATGAAGTTCTTGTCATTATAAATACATGCATATCATCGAGAACCGCCAACGGGGTACCCCTTGCACATGGTACAGGAGCTTTCCCATAACCAAAATGACAAGGCAAGCAGACAATGAGCATCTCAGCAATCTTTTTATTAACCATATTCATAGATTTTTATTGAGGATTCTTCATAGATGCTCATTATGGTGATGCTGCAAGTTTCCACCAAGATTAGGCATGGCTTAGGCTAGCGGCCCATGCGTTTCTCTAACACAATGTATAAACTCCATGAAATCACAAGCTCCCCTTTTATTTCACATTGTCGACATCCGTAAACAAAAGAGCAAGGTATCAACTGGATGAGATATCCAAAAAATGTTGAAAGCGTTCCCCGTGATAGCATGGTTCTGCTGACTCCCAGCATGTAATTAGAAAGTATATAACTTTCATGGACAGGTCACAATGGTTCAGAATTATGAAGCGCAAGGAATAAAGTGTGCCATTAAGTTCGTGAGATCTTTACTAACTAACTTTCTCAAAACAGAAAAACATTTTATTTTGGAAGAAAACACGACATATATAAAATATGCACTGAAGTAGCAAATGATGCTAATAGGTAGGTATGGTGGACACAGCTGGCAATATTGGTTTTGGGGAGTTGGAAGCATAGGTAGAGAACATACTCAGTGCAAGTGAAGGCTAGAAATAGAGAGGGAGCGACAAACGAGAGAGCAATAGCTGTCATAATCATGCTTGCAACAAAATAGGACTAATTATGGCATGAAAGTGATACAAGAACTCTGAGGCAAAAAAAATCATCGAGGCTTACCGACTATTGATTAGTCATATGCATGCGTGAGCATGTGCCAAGTCGATTCACATGAACAGTCAGAGGAGGATACCACAATATCATACCAAAGTATGAATAAAACAATGCAAGCAAACATTCATATGACAAGCTACAAACTATTAGCAAGCTGAAGCTAATCATAGACAAGCAAGAACTACTAAGCATCCATAATGACATACACCTTATACAAACTGGCTAAGCATGCTCACAATAAAGAGTATATGTACAAGAATGAAACAAACAGAGTTCGTTACCAGCCTCTTACCACACCTTGAGTTGTCTTAATCTTCATTATTGCCCTTCACTTGTGTGATTTGAATAATAGCATGAGACCAAAATCCACTGTGGATGGCTGAACCCTGCAAAGAACTCAAAAACCAAAGAAGAACAACAAATATTTTTGGTGTTTTCAAATTTTTTAGAAACAAGCAAACAAGGAAAAACCAAACAAAGCAAAATATTTTTGGAATTTTCTTTTAAGGCAAACCAAAGCAAAAAAACAAAGAAACAAACCAAAAGAAATAACAAAAATATTTTTGGTATTTTTTGGGTTTTTATAAAGAAGCAACAAAAACCAAAAAGAAAGCAAAAACAATGGATATACAAAGAACCGACCGAACATGATATATATATATATGAGTGTGATGTCGGTGTACCTCCCCCCAAGCTTAGGCTTTTGGCCTAAGTGGTGCTTAATCCCATGGTTTCCAAGAGGATGAACCTCCGTAGTATGCCGAGGAAGCTCCCTCGTCCTGGTACGAGCTCGAGGCCTCCCCTGTGTAATACGCAGAGGGGTCGTATGATGGTGCTTCCTCCTGATAGTGCCCGTGGAAGTTAAGAGAGTGCATCTTGTCATCCATCTCCGCCTTCGAGTGTGACCAAGGTCCCTGAGAAATACTGAACAAAGTGGTTTGGGGTAGAGGGATCTCTCTCTTCCCCGTCAATAAACAACATTCTATAAACCAAGTTCTCAAGAATAGAGCTAGTGGTGACAAAGTGGTGCGCCTTCATGGCAGCAAGATCAAGCCTCTGAGGAGCCAAAACTGTATCATGTGGATCAACAGCAATGTTCAAGGCAGCAGGAACACGAGTAGCAATAATTCCCCCACAAATGGGTCCCTTAGCAGCTAAACGACGAGCAATGAGAGAATCAAGATTATACTTATCCTCATTGTTGAGCGCAGCAACTAAGAAGGCTAATTGATAGTTGGAAATATTACTATTGTTCTCCCTACCAAGAACACTGGTGGCAAGATAGTAGGCAAAGTACCTGATGGCTGGGAGTTGAATATTCTTTATCTTTCCTCGTTGAGCTCTATGGTCATCATCATTGGTTATTCCTCGGTAAGCTCCAACAAATCAGCGGGAAGAGCTGGAATCTTCTTTGATGACCCAGCTGTACCAAGTCCCAGGTGAAATGGATCGTATGGGCACCTAGGGGGGGTTAATAGGTGCTAACCAATTTTTAATACTTTTTCAATTTTAGGCTTGACACAAGGTAAATTCTCTAGATATGCAACTACAAGAATTTCCCTATATGCAACCCTAACTAGTAAGCACGTAAAAAGAGGAGCGAGGAAACCTAGTGGAGCACGCGGAGACACAGGGATTTGTTTTACCGCAGTTCCTTCCTTGTTAAGGGAAGTACATCTGCGTTGGAGGGGTGGGCGGTTCTAAGACCACCACGCCACAATAGGCCTCACCCTATTCTCCGATGGATCTCGCCACGAGAGGCCCGATCCACCTTCTCCACTATTGGATCCCTTCGAGGCAGGAACCAGTGCCTTCTACAACACTGTCGGGGCACACACCCACAACCGAATTGGAGGCTCCCGAGATGACAACAAGCTGCCACAAGAACAAGGTTTATCAATATAAACAAAAAGAAGGATCTAGGTATTTGCAAGAAATACTAGATTGGAGGTTCTCCAAATGAATGGAGAGGAGATGAAGCACTTGATTGCTGATGATGAAGATCGAGTTCTCCTCCTTCGATTCCCCAAGGGACGGGGCCTTTGGGTGGATCTAGGTGGAGCTCTCTTGGATGAAGGTTGTAGATCAGATCTCGTCTTTTTCGAACGAATCAAGGGTTCTGGCAGGAGGGGGAAGGTTGGCTTAAATACCCCCTCCCCAGATCTGGCCGTTGCACAACTTTGGGGGCGGATTATCCGCCCCCCCACTTGGGGTGGATTATCCGCCCCCTGGGAAAACTCCGCCCCAAGGGCGGATTCTCCGGGGGAAACTCCGCCCCCTCTCTAGGGCTGGCGCCTGCGAAACTTGGTGAAGATCTTGGGGGGCGGATAATCCGGCCCCCTCCAGGGGCGGATTATCCGGCCAAACCGGAAAGTCCGTCCAACTCTCTGCCCCCTCTCTGGGGCTTGCGCCTTGGCGATGAGCAGGGAGGGTGGACTATCCGCCCCCCCTGAGGGGCGGATTATCCGGCGGGGACAGAAAATCCGGCCAAAACTCCGCCCCCCTTCTGGGGCTTGCGCCTGCTTGGGAAGAGGGAGGGGCGGATTATCCGCCCCCCAAAGGCAGAATCCTATTCCCTTTTTCTCAAAGAGAGCTGCAACACTTCAACACACATTAAATAATCCTTGATATTGTTATCTAAGACACAAAACACTAGGGATTATAAAATGTTCTTTCAATCTCCCCCTTTTTGGTGTTATATGACAATATTAGGATTTGCAATGAAACCGGCTAATGCCACCTTAAATAATGAAAGACGCTCCCCCTAGATGTGTGCATATTTAAAATTTGCATTTGAATACAAATACACACACTAGAGAGAACACAACTTCCATAACAAAGATAATTGAAACAAGGTGGTTTGGGAAACAAGGTCATACCACCGGGATGAGAATATAGCCAAAGAATATAGTTTGTTTGATAGCCTCCAAGCACATCCCAACCATACCAGCAATATTGATGCCTACATTAGATAGGCCCATGATTCCATATGCCATCAAATGTGCCTCCATAGATAAATCCAGAATTCCATGAGATCCACAATAGATAAATCCAGAAAATCCATGAATACCACACAGCGTACCAAACTTAGTGAAACACGACAAAGTATTACATAATCAAACACAAATAGCAAATGAGTTCACGCTAAAAAGGCACAAGCAAGCAAATAAAAATGACTGAAAGAAAGATGCTTGCGCCCGACCCTTGCAAATCCATGAGACCTAATAGAACTACTTCTCCCCCTTTGGCATCGAAACGCCAAAAAGGAAGAAGAGCGATGCTAATGCCCCTGAAGATCACTCCTCCTCATCCTCATCGTAGTCATTCCCGTCCCCTTCCTCTTCATCATACTCATCATCATCGTCATCAGCTGGAGGAGTGGGTGCCCTCGGTGGAGGAGGAAAGAGGCAACTCTCGAGCTTGCCATAGTTGATCCCTGAGGTGTTCCACTGAGCATACGGATCCGGAGCAGTGGGAGGAGGTGGATGGCCAGTGGCACCTGAGACATGGTGGAGAATAAGCTGCTGCGTGTGATCCCTCTCATGATCCCTGCGGTAAGCCTCATATTGGCCCTTGTGAGTGTCAATGCCCATGCAAAGAATGTGCCGCTGGAACCAAGTGAGCTGCTTAACCTCGCGTGCCATTGGGGACACCGTGGAACGACGATCACTAGCCCGAGCATCACGCATGAAGGACTCCGGGGCAGTGGAAGGGTGATGGGTCTTCTGAGCCTTGTTGTAGATTTTCTTGGGCTTGTGAATTCCATCCAGAGCAGTGCCAAAATCCTCATGTGGCAACATATGCTTGACGAGCATCATTATGAAAGGAGCATAAGGAATAGAGAGCCTGTTGATCATAGCATCCGTCATCTCATGATAAATATAGTCCATGACATCCAGTTTGTAACCTGTGGCTGATCCAGAGTTAGTGGCACACTCGTGAGAAAAAGCAAGGAGTGGAACCAGGTGGCCACGGATCTTGTCATTGTTGCCACCACTAGGAGCGATGCAGTCCCTAAATATGCCAACAAGGGAAGCATACAAGGGAGAGAGGCCAGCGAAAGTACCAGCAACACCATCAGAAGAAAGGCAAGGAGCAAGTGCAGTATCCTTGGATGGCTTCAGAGGAGAAATGATACGATGGCCTGAAGGAGTGTCACGGCCATGGAATGCATAACCAAGAACCTTCCCAAAGGTGCGAAAGTCCGACTAAATCATGGTGGTCCCTGTCATCCACTTCATAGTACGGCGCTCATCACCGCAAATCACCAGGGTTGAGAAGAACTGCTGTACCACAGAGGAATCATAGTTGCATTGGATAGTCATGAGGTGGTGTAGCCCCATCCTGTTGGTCACATCTAGTGCTTCAATGAGCCTTGTCTTGGATTGAGCCTTAGTCAAATTGATGGGACGCATAGGGCGAAGCTTGAGAGTAGCATAGACATCATCATGAATAGCCCGAAAGTGGGCATTCCAAAACATAGAGTTCTCGGGGGGACCATCACTGTCATCCTCATCATAATAATCAGTCTGGCGAATGGTGGCATACTGAAGACTGTCCATAGCCTTGTAATTGGGCCGGGACTATTTGCCCTTGCGATATGCGGTCCTCTTAGTTTTCTTACTTGCCTCTGCCATCCGTTCAGCCTCTCTTGCTGCTCTGTTGACCTCGGTCTCGTCAATGAACTTCCCTTCTGCAGTAGGCTTGAGATAACGGGCACGGGAACGACGGACGAAGGTCTTGGTCGGCTTGGAACCACCTGTGAAAAGCATTAGAGGGATAGCATGGAGATAAGCATACACACAAGTCCAGGAAAGAACATGGAGAAGGAGTAGCATTGCAACCCATAACCAATGATGTGTATTGCAGAAGCAGGACCAAAACAGACCAGAATTTAATCTCTAGGCTGGATTATCCGGCCCTGGCAGGGGCGGATAATCCCCCCCCCCCCCCCCCCCCCCCGCAGAAATTTTCTGGATTGGCCCAGATCTACCATGGCAAAACAGATCGGGTACTAGGGTTGCAATTCTACTGATTCTAGCATGTAAAGAACAACACCAAGGACCTTCTACAACGAGATTTCCACCAAATAAAATGCAACCCCATACAAAAGGAGAGAGATGAGGGAGTTACCCTCACTCATTGGAGGAAAATCGCGGAGGAGAAGATACCCGGAGGCGAGGTGAAGAAGATCCGGGGAGAGCCCGGAGAATCCGGTGGTCGAATCGACTCCGGGAGAGGCGGATGCTCCGGCGGTGACTGGGGGGCAGAGGTAGGGTTGGGGGAGGGTTGGCTGCTCTGTTTGAGCCTGCCCTCCCCGACCCATCCTATAAGGGGCCGATTTCTCCCGGGGCGGATAATCCGATCCCACTTAAGGCGGATAACCCCCCCCCCCCCTGAAATTCTGTAAATCACAGATTCAGGCCAGAGCAACCTAGCAAACCTCTCGATGGTGTTTTAGAGGACTTGTGTGCAAGAATAGATGCTTCAAGGAGGGAGAGAAAGGCTTGGGTTGAGAGCATCAAACTGAGATGGTACTACACACCCAAATTTGCAAGAATCAAATCAATCAAAAGCCAAATTTGAGTGTGTTTTCCATAAGAACATGAGATATGCAAGAAAATCCAACGAGACCCATGAGAAACCAACTCTTCTCAAGGAAGAGGGCGGTGGCCGAAGCCACCATGCTGGAGCGCATGGCATGACACTGCGAAGATGTATCTTGAGTTCAAAACCAATGCCCATCGATGACCCACATATCACAAAATGATATTAAGGGAAATGATTTTACTTGCTTTCGGCATTATGGGGGGATGGTTGGCCCAATCAATTAGGACCACACTCCCCCTATGTCTATGCCCGCATCTAAACCAAATACATGAATAAGAGCAAGTGAGTGTGCAAGGGTAGTCAAGCCAAGCTCCTTGAATCTATGATATTTAGCTCATTCCTCAAATAACAAAATCTTGCTTCATCAAGAGGCTTCATGAAAATATCAGCAGGTTGGTTCTTCGTGCTCACAAAGGATAGGGCAATATCACCACGAGCAACATGATCCCGAATAAAGTGGTTGTGAATCTCTATATGTTTTGTTCTTGTATGCTGCACGGGATTGTAAGCAATTTTGATAGCACTTCCATTGTTGCATAATAGATGCACTTTGTCACAATTGACACCATATTCCTTTAAAGTTTTCCTCATCCATAACAATTGTGTACAAGCACTTGCAGCAGCAACATATTCAGCTTCGGCCGTTGAGAGTGAAATACAATTCTATTTCTTTGATGACCAACACACTAGAGACCTGCCCAAGAATTGACATGCACCAGAGGTTGATTTCCTATCATCTTTGTCACCAGCCCAATCTGAATCAGTGTAACCACATAGAGAGAAACTTGAACCCTTGGGATACCATAATCCAAAATTTGGGGAATCAACCAAATATCGGAAGATTCGCTTGACCGCCACTAAGTGGCTTTCTTTAGGAGCGGCTTGGTACCTTGCACACACTCCTACACTTAACACGATATCGGGCCTAGATGCACAAAGGTAAAGGAGAGAGCCGATCATGGATCAGTATACCTTTTGATCCACATCTTTACCCTTGGGATTGAGCTCAAGATGACACTTTGTTTGCATTGGGGTAGCAACGCCATTGAGATCCGTCATCTTGTACCTTTTGAGCATGTCTTGGATGTACTTAGCTTGATTAATAAAGGTTCCCTCTCTAAGTTGTTTGATCTCAAATCCAAGAAAGAACCTCAGCTCACCCATCATGGACATCTCAAAACTGTCAGTCATAAGCTTTGAAAATTCATCGTTAAAAGCTTGGTTAGTAGAGCCAAAAATAATGTCATCTACATAAAGTTGGCATACAAAAAGCTCCCCATTAACCTTCTTAGTAAAAAGAGTGGGATCAATTTGCCCAACTTCGAATCCACGGTCTAGCAAAAGCTCTTTAAGGTGCTCATACCACGCACTTGGGGCTTGTTTAAGGCCATAGAGCGCCTTATCGAGTTTGTAGACATGGTTCGGAAATTTTGGGTCCTCAAACCCCGGGGGCTGCTTGACGTATACTAACTCATGTAGGGGACCATTAAGGAAAGCGCTCTTAACATCCATTTGTTGTAATTTAAAATTATGATGGGCTGCATATGCAAGAAGGATACGGATGGACTCAAGATGAGCCACAGGATCATAAGTCTCGCCAAAATCAATTCCTTCCACTTGAGAGAATCCTTGAGCCACGAGTCGTGCTTTATTCCTCACAACAATGCCATTTTCATCTTGTTTGTTCTTGAAGATCCACTTGGTGCCGATAACATTGCGGCAATCCTTTGGTTTCTCTACGAGCTTCCAAACTTTGTTGCGTTCGAAGTTATTTAATTCTTCATGCATTGCAACAACCCAATCGGGGTCTTCAAGAGCATCAAAAACCTTCTACGGTTCAACCATGGAAATGTGAGCTTGATGATCACAGAAGCTTGCAAGTTCTCTTCTAGTGGATACCCTTCGTCGTAGATCACCAACAACCTTGTCAAGAGTGTGACCCCTTAGTTCAAGGTTCCGATCAGCACGAGCCTTGCGATGAGCCTCAATGTCCTTATTGTTTCTAGAAGGAGTTGATTCAGTATTTGTACCCTTGTCTGGATTACTGCCTTGCCCCTGATCTTGGTCTACGTTAACACCAGAAGATTGCTGCTGAGTTTGTTCTTCAGGGCCGGATACTCCACCCCTTGGATGGGCCGGACTATCCGGCCTAGGAGGTGAAGTACCAGAGCCTTCTTCCTGAGAGTGTCTGACAGGAGTTGGAGACACAGGGACGGATAATCCGCCCTCGGGGGCCGGAGAATCCGGCCTGGGAGCTTCAGAGTTGTTGGCTTCTCCTCCGGATCCTCTGTAACGAGTTGGAGTGCCAGGTGCGTATTGTCCGCCCCTTGTAGGGGGCGGATAGTGCGGCCTGGGACTACCAACTTGTCCATGGGACAGATGATCTTCAGCAGATTGTGGTGTTGGTGCAGGAATTTTTCCAACAGTAGGAGCTTGTTGATCTTGTGTAGATGAGGACTCCACATGTGTGGAGCATTGTCCTTCCCGATCCGCCACAAGGGGTTCCTCAATGGGGCGGAAAAATCCCACGCCCATTCTTCTTATGGCATCTTGGGGTATTTCAACATCTGCATCACAAACATCAACTTGCCCTACAAAGGAGCCGTTATTTTCATCGAACTCCACACTACAAGATTCTACAACAATCCCAGTGAGCTTGTTGTAGACTCTATAAGTGTGGGATTCGGCACCGTAACCAACAAAAATACCTTCTAAAGCCTTGGACTCAAATTTTGACAAACGGACACCTTTAATAAGAAAGAAACACTTACACCCAAATACCCTGAAGTATGAGATGTTGGGCTTGTTACTGGTAAGAATTTCATACGGAGTCTTGTCCAAAATCTTTCGGAGGTATAGCCGGTTCGATGAGTGACAAGCAGTGGATATGGCTTCAGCCCAAAAATTATAAGGAGACTTTAATTCAGCCAACATTGATCTTGCCATGTCCATCAAAGTCCGGTTCTTCCTCTCGGCTACACCATTTTGTTGAGGGGTGTACGCAGCAGAATATTGATGTCTAATCCCCTCTTCGCTCAGAAACTCATTCAAAGTGTAGTTCTTGAATTCGGAGCCGTTATCACTTCTTATTGCCAAGATAGGAACATTGTGTGTTGACATTGGACTTCATTGGCAAAGTCAATGACAGTTTGTTGAGTCTCACTTTTCAGCTTGAAAAAATAGACCCATGTGTATCTTGAGTAATCATCGACAATGAACAAGCAATATTTCTTCCCACCAAGACTTGCATGAGAAGGAGGACCAAATAAATCCACATGAAGTAATTCCAAGATCCTCTTTGATGACACAATAGTCTTCCTCTTGTGGGGAGAGTCATGCATTTTTTCCTTCTACACAAGCCCTGCAAACACGATCTTTGGCAAAAGAGACATTGTCTTTTAGTCCAATGATGTGGCCACCCTTCTAGAGACTTTGCAAAGTTCTCATGTTGACATGGGCTAAACGGCGATGCCATAGCCAGCCCACGTCGGCCTTTCTGAATAGACACATCGGACCCGAAGTGGTTTTCCCCGAGAAGTCCACCACATACAGGTCATTTTCGATGTATCCAACGAAAGCAACCTTTAGAGACTTGCTCCATAAGAGTACCACCAAATCATCATCGATAAAAATAGCAAAACCCATCTTGCCAAGGGCACGAACAGAAAGAAGGTTGTAACCGAGGGTCTCAACAAGCATGATGTCCACGAGAGAGATATCGTGGGCAACCACAACCTTGCCAAGACCCAATACCTGAGATTTAGACTTATCACCATAGGAGACTGTGATATTATCATGATTTGGACGCATCTCTATGATGATCTCCTTGCTTCCGGTCATATGACTAGTGCAGCCACTATCCAGCACCCATTTCGACCCACCGGAAGCATAGCCCTGCAGGAAAATTACTTCTTGGTTTTAGGTACCCATTTTTCAATGGGTCCTTTCATGTTAGTAACAAGGGTCTTTGGGACCCAAATAGACCAAGCAATATATTCATCAACGGGGCCGACATAATAAGCGTAAACATCGCCATAGACATCAAAAAAGAGTTCATAATTCGGATTGTGAGACCCTGCAAAACCAATATTGTTAGTCTTGTCTTTTGTGATATTCTTCTCAGCGGTGCTTATCTTTGATTGCACATTCTTGGTATTGTTCTTCTTGGTTTTCTTCTTCTTGGACTTGGTGACATACCCGAGTCCCTCTTTACCATGATTTGACCTTTGTTTGTCAAGGACTTCATCAAGCACACCTTTATCCTTGGGAGTGATGTCCTTGATCACTTCTTTTTCCACACTAGCATTTTCCTTGTTACTATATGTTGAGTTGGATGAGCTAGGAGTATCATATTTGGCCAATCGACTTTGAAGCTGATCATGTGACTCATTGAGAATAGAGAACTCGTTTTTCAACGCCTTGTGAGCATTGTCAAGTTTCTACAATTCCTCAGAGAGTCTATCATGAGCATCCCCAAAGTCAATATTTTCCTTCTTTAACTTCTTTGCTTTGGTGACAGCATTGTCACGTTCCTTAACAAGTTTAGTCACAATTTCATCATGTGACTCTTCAATAGACTCAAGCCTCTCTTCAAGAGAGACCCGAGCCTCTTCCTCTTCTTCAAGAGCATTTTTAAGGATGCAATTTCCATTGCATCCTCCCTTTCAATTCTGCCCTTTTCTTCAAGGAGAGCTTTGTTTTGGGCTAGCTGTCCATAAGAGCTTCAAAACGAACTTTGTGCTCATCTTGCAAGTTAGTATAGAAATAATCCAAAGCAATAATCTCTTCTTTAACCTTAAGGCTAGTAGGATCATCCATGTCAATCATAGCCTTAGGAAAAGAAGAGTTAGAAGAAGTTACCTCAGAGCTCCTTGCCATGAGACAAGTAGCATTCTCGTTGATGATGTTTTCGTTCAGAGAGTCGAAGAGAGAAGTTGATGTAGATGTGGCGGCTATAGCAGCCACCTCTTGAGAGCTATCATCCTCGTCCTCATCTTCACTTCCCGATGAATATTCTTCTTGAGCCACTAGAACAATCTTTGGTTGCTTCTTGAAAGGAGCATTCTTCTTTACAAACTGTTTCTTACGTGGAGCCTTTGACTTGTCCTTGAAAATGAGTCTTCCTCCATTATCTTCCCTACTTTGATATGGACACTCAGCTACGAAGTGCAGCCGGTCACCACAGTTGAAACATGTTCTCAGCTTGGGACCATTTTCTTTTCTTCCATATGCTCCACTCTTGCGTTCCAGTTCAGCTTTAGCCTTGGCTGGATCTTTCCAAAAGTTTCTAGCATAAAGAGCCAAGTATTGTCCATGAATCCTTTTTATATCCTCAGGACAGTCCAGACCTTCTAGAGCATATTCATCATGATCAATCACACTAGACTTCAAGGCCACGTTGACCCCTTTTTGCATCCCCATAGCTCGAGCACGAGCATCTTCGGCATTCTTGGCAGCCACTTTGAAGGCGGCCATTTCTTGCATTACCTCATTTGATGTCATGAGGTGATAGTTATGCCTACCTTGGAGACTTTTCAAATCTGTGGGCTCAAACGGCATAAGAGCACTGACATACTTGCGCTTGATCCATGCATCATCAACATGAGCGGCACCATGATTTCTGAAATTTGTGGCTATAGCCTTAAGCCTCCTATAAATGTCTTCATGGTCTTCTCCATCCAACATATAGAATCCTTCAGCTTCGTTGCTCAATGCATCATATCTATTCCTCTTCATACTTTCATTTCCGATGAAGAGCTCGGTGAGAGCATCCCAAGCTTCCTTCGCTGTACTAAGATGTTGAATGTGTGGCATATCTTTGTCACCCACACCAAGCTGTATCATGTGTAGAGCTGTAGCGTTGAGTTGGCTATCGACCACTTCTCTTCTTGTGAGATTGTTGGGGTTTCCAACATGAAGACCATTTTCGATGATCTTCCACAACTCTATGGAGGAACTGCACACATGATATTTCATCAAAAATTGCCATTGAGTAAAAGTAGATGCAGAAAGTTTGGGTGGATCACCCCTATTATGTATATGTGGGTGAGGAATAGGTGGATCAGGGGAATACACATGAGAAACCTCATTGTATCCATCCTTGCCACTATCCTTTTTCGAGGAGGAGCTCTTGCTAGTGTCATCACCAACCACTTCGTTTTCTTTAGAAACAGTTTTACCCGTTTCCTTGGATTGCGGAGTGGTATCCTTAGAGTTAGATGGAGGTGATGCTGCGGATGTGGAGAGACGCATTATCAATTGATGCATCTCTTCCATCTTAGCCTCCATTGAATTCACCAAGGTTGTTTCCAACATCTTGAGATCGTTCATGGTGACTACCTCCGGAGCATCACTCCCATCTACCTTGGAACCCATACTTCTCTTAGGCGGTTAAGCCTGAAATAAGAGCCGAGGCTCTGATACCAATTGAAGTGGATCGTATGGGCACCTAGAGGGGGGTGAATAGGTGCTAACCAATTTTTAATACTTTTTCAATTTTAGGCTTGACACAAGGTAAATTCTCTAGATATGCAACTACGAGAATTTCCCTATATGCAACCCTAACTACTAAGCATGTAAAAAGAGGAGCGAGGAAACCGTAGTGGAGCACGCGGAGACACAGGGATTTGTTTTACCGCAGTTCCTTCCTTGTTAAGGGAAGTACATCTGTGTTGGAGGGGTGGGCGGTTCTAAGACCACCACGCCACAATAGGCCTCACCCTATTCTCCGATGGATCTCGCCACGAGAGGCCTGATCCACCTTCTCCACTATTGGATCCCTTCGAGGCGGGAACCGGTGCCTTTTACAACACTATCGGGGCACACACCCACAACCGAATTGGGGGCTCCCGAGATGACAATAAGCTGCCACAAGAACAAGGTTTATCAATATAAACAAAAACAAGGATCTAGGTATTTGCAAGAAATACTAGATCGGAGGTTCTCCAAATGAATGGACAGGACATGAAGCGCTTGATTGCTGATGATGAAGATCGATTTCTCCTCCTTCAATTCCCCAAGGGACGGGGCCTTTGGGTGGATCTAGGTGGAGCTCTCTTGGATGAAGGTTGTAGATCAGATCTCGTCTTTTTCGAATGAATCAAGGGTTCTGGCAGGAGGGGGAAGGCTAGCTTAAATACCCCCTCCCTAGATCTGGCCGTCGCACAACTTTGGGGGCGGATTATCCGCCCCCTGGGAAAACTCCGCCCCAAGGGCGGATTCTCCGGGGGAAACTCCGCCCCCTCTTTGGGGCTGGCGCCTGCGAAACTTGGTGAAGATCTTGTGGGGGCGGATAATCCGGCCCCCTTCAGGGGCGGATAATCCGGCCCCCTTCAGGGGCGGATTATCCGGCCAGACCGAAAAGTCCGTCCAACTCTCCGCCCCCTCTCTGGGGCTTGCGCCTTGGCGATGAGCAGGGGAGGTGGACTATCCGGCCCCCCTGAGGGGCGAATTATCCGGCGAGGCCAGAAAATCCGGCCAAAACTCCGCCCCCCTTCTGGGGCTTGCGCCTGCTTGGGAAGAGGGAGGGGCGGATTATCCGCCCCCCAAAGGCAGAATCCTATTCCCTTTTTCTCAAAGAGATCTACAACACTTCAACACACATTAAATAATCCTTGATATTGTTATCTAACACACAAAACACTAGGGATTATAAAATGTTCTTTCACCAGGGCCTTGCAAAATTGCTTCAAAGTCATAGAATGAGCCCTGCCATAAATTTTGAAAGACACAGCAGGCTTGAACACGCTGTTAGTAAAGGAGAAACTCTCCACAAATGTTTTAGTGAGCAAAGCATATTGTGCACTCTCATCCTGCATGTAACTTGTTAGTCTAGCCCTCTAAACCAAAGTCATAAAATCGTTAAGAATCCCAGCAGCTCGCAAGAAAGTTTGGCAAGGAAAGGTGGAGGGGTGCGCATCCCCTTCATCTCCCTCATCACCAAATCGCGGAGTGATGAGATCCTCATTGTATGAGGGTCTAGTACTGGTATATGACCTTGGAAGCCTTGCCCTTCTAGGTGCGTCACTCTCAAATATATCACCAAATGCGTGGTGGTACATGACTTCACTTTTCTAAAATTTTAAACAACCATCAAACCAAGTGATTTCTAAGTTGATAAATGATGAGCAACTACTATAGGAACTTGATAGAGGACTACACATGCATCAAAACAAAGTTTCTAAGCATAGAATAAGCATGCAAGATCAAACAACCTGTCACCTATAGAGCAAAATACTCAAGATACAATCTACCAATCACAAATCTAATTGGACAAGTGGAGGAGGCACATACCAAGGAACAATCCCTCCAAAAATCAGCACTTGAGATGGGCTGAACAAGGAGGTCGAAAATCACGAGCAAGAACAGCAAGAACTCGAGCTTGAGAAAGTTTTCCGGTGTTTTTTGGGAGAGAGAAAGAAGATGGCTTTGAGGAGGCAGCCTGGAGGGGCCTAGGTGGGCCAGACCCCCCAGGCGCCGCCACCTGGTAGGTCGCGCCTACCATGGGTGTGGTGGCCTGGGGTGGCCCCCTGGGTCACTTCAGGTGCCTCTCTGTCCCTTTTTTCGAGGAAAATTTTATTTTGAATTTTCTGGGATTTTTAGGGAAAACTTTATTTTTGGCCAATTTTCAGGGTATGAAAATTGATTTTCTCGCAGAAACAGTTTTTTTAGAAGAAGCAAAAGCAAACCAAAAGCCAAACTACAGGAGCTCTAAGAAACGCAAACAAGCAAACAACTAGCAAAACTAAAGCTAAAGCAAAGACTAGGAAGGAGAAAAGTAAAAGAAAGCAAGTATAACCATAGTGGAAACATTATTTTGTTCATTAAAATCCTTTTGTTAACAAGGTTGATCAAGTCTTGTTACCAAAACAATCTTATATGAAGCAAAACTTTGCATTCCACAAGGTGATTATGTTACCTCATACTTGATAGCAATGGTCCTTGATGCTCTCAATATTTTCAATGGAATTCAGGCAATAGCTTTTAACAACCTTCTTGGCGAAATAGACAGTGTGCTCTTTGTCATTAATATCGAATGTTACTTTTCCTTGATTGCAGTTGATGACAGCACCTGTAGTATTAAGAAAATATCTCCTAAGAATAATATACATATTATCATCTTCAGGCATTTCAAGCACAACAAAATCAGTTAAAACCATGCAATTATGAGCAACTTGAATAGGAACATCCTCACATATACCAACATGAATAGTAGTTGACCTATCAGCCATTTGCAAAAATATATCAGTTGGTATCAACTTTTCTAGCTGGAGTCTCTTGTAGAGATAAAAAGGCATAACACTAACTCCAGCTCCCAAATCACATAAAGCAATTCTAACATAATTATTCTTAATAGAGCAGGGAATAGTTGATATACCTGGATCACCAAGTTTCTTTGGAACCTTACCATTGAAGGAGTAATTAGCAAGCAAAGTAGAAATCTCCTCATTAGGAATCTTCCTTTTATTAGAGACATTATCCTTCATATACTCTGAATAAGGAGGCAACTTAATAGCATCAGTCAAAGGAATTTTCAAAAATAAAGGCTTCATCCACTCACAAAACTAGTTGTAGTGTTCCTCCTCCTTTGACTTGTGTTTCTTACCTAGAAAAGGCATAGGTTTCTGCACCCAAGGTTCTCTCTCTTTACCATGTTTATTAGCAATAAAATATTCCTTTGTGTACCTAGTGTTCTTAGTGTGCTTCTCAGGTTCTTCCTCACCTTCCTCCTTATCAGGAGACTCATTTTTATCCACTCTCGGTTTCAGCATCAGAGACAGATATACTATTAGGATCTACAGCAGGTTCAAGTGGTTCCTCAACTATATTATGTTTCTTTTTTCCTCTTACGAGGACTACCACTATCTTCACCTTGTTGGGAATCCTGCTCTATTCTTTTAGGGTCTCCTTCAGGATATAAAGGATCTTGAGTAGCTATACCACTCCTAGTTCTAATTCCATAAGCATGTTTATCTCCTGAAGCATTAACTAGCATATCCTTTTGCACCTTAGCAAGTTGATCAAGTTGAGTTTTTACCATTTGAAAGTGTTTACAAAGTATTTTAATATCATTAGAAGTTCTTTCAACAATATCTTTCAACTCATGGATAGCTCTAGAGTTTTCCAATAAATGATTCTGAACTTGTTTATTAGAATACCCTTGCTTAACAATAAATGTGTCAAGTTCCTCTAAACATTGATCAGGAGGCTTACCATAAGGAATATCACCTTCATCAAAGTGTTGGAGAGAGTGTACCTCAATAGTAGATGAGTGGGGAATTGGCTTACATAATTCTTCTATAGGAGGTAGATTCTACACATGTTCATCTCTAATACCTTTCTCCTTTAGACACTTCTTAGCTTCCTTCATCACTTCATCATTTAATGCAATAACTCCCCTCTTCTTTGTTGTTGGTGCTGGAATTGGTTTAGGAACAACTAGTTCAGGAGTAATAGGCTCAGGTGTATTTAGCTCAGCTGAAGTCCAATCATCATAATTCTTGCTTCTTTTAGTCATTAATTCTTCAGCATCTGTAGGAGTCATTTTCCTGAAAACACAATTAGCAAAGCTATCTAGGTAGGTCCTAGAATCATTAGTTAGTCCATTATAATAAATATCAAGAAGCTCATTCTTAGGTAATGGACATCCAGGATGTGCATGAATCAAGGCACAGAACCTTGTCCATGATTCAGGCAATTTCTCTTCTTCTCCCTATTTAAAATCAAAGAGTCTCTTCAAAGCAGCATGTCTAGCACTAGGAGGGAAATATTTCTGGAAGAAAGAAGCAATCAAGCAATCAGTGCTATCAATGGAACCAGGAGGTAATCTATTAAACCAAGCCCTAGCTTCTCCTTTTGGTGAAAAGGGAAGATCTTAGTAACAAAGTACTTGCGCATCTTAAAATCATCAGAGAACAAAGCACTCATAGTAGAAAGCTCATTCATATGAGCCACAGCACTCTCATTTTCAGTCCCACAAAAAGGTTCTTTCTCAACAATATCTAAATAAGATAAATCATAGTCTTCATCTTTAATATCTGTGGGAGAAGTGGAAAACTTAGGATCAGAGGACAACTTAGGCATGATAGTACGTCTATCAAGGAGACTCTTAATAGCACTAGTACCATGTGTGTTTAGGCACTCTTCAACAAAATCATCAGTAAACTCAATGTAACCATCATTAATATCATAACTCTCACTAGACTCGGGTGAGCTAAGAGGTGTAAAAGTGTCTTCACTAGGAGTTTTGGTATTTCCTAGACTATCCATAGTAGCATCTAGAAAAGAACCAAATGAACCACTTGCATCAAGCACAGTAGAAGTAACATCATGAGTATCAAAAGCAGTTTCAGACTCAACAGTAGTAGCAGTGTGTGTAGCATGTGTATGTGGTGGTGGTGTAACAAGCTTACTTATAATAGACGGTGAATCAAGAGCAGCAGAGGTGTTTAGGACTGTACCTCTTCTTGTAGTGGATGGTAAAATAGGGAACTTTCCATCACGAGACTTCCCCATGATGAAAGGAGTAGCAATGAACAATAATAGATCCAAGTGAACTTACAAATAAAGCTATCCTCCCCGGCAACGGTGCCAGAAAATAGTCTTGATGACCCACAAGTATAGGGGATCGCAACAGTCTTCGTGGGTAGTATTACCCAATTTATTGATTCGACACAAGGGGATCCAAAGAATACTTGCAAGCCTTAACAACTGAGTTGTCAGTTCAGCTGCACCTAGAAATAGCTCTTGCTCACAGAAGTTTATCAGTAGCAATAGTTTGGTAGTAGCAATAGCAACAGTGAAACAGTAGCAATAGTAACATTAACGGTAACAGTGGGATTCGAGTGCGATAGGCATAGGGATGGATGGACAGACGCTGCATGGACGAGTCTAAACATGTAACTTCAAGATCTAGGGCATTGCAGATAAATAATAACAAGCATCCAAGTACTAAAAAATCCTAGGCATGTGCTCCAAATATAGTCATACGTGCTCGCAATGAGAACTTGCACAACATCTTCTGTCTAGCCAGCCCGTGGCAGCGGGGCCTCTAGGGAACTACTGGCAATTAAGGTGCTCCTTTTAATACAGCACCGGAGCAAAGCATTAACACTTCGTGAACACATGTGATCCTCACACCACAGCCATCCCATCTGGTTGTCCCAATTATTGTTACTTTGGGGCCTTTGGATCCGTACAATGATATGTGTACACAACTTGCAGATAAGATCACAAACAATACTATCATAATGATTCAATACTAAGTTTAGATCAGAGATCATGGCACTCGGGCCCTAGTGACAAGCATTAAGCATAACAAGTTGAAACAAAGTCAAATAGCACTAACAGAGATACTATGCACTATGCCCTAACAGGTCTTATTCGATTACATGATAGAACTCATCCAATCCCTACCATCCCCAAGCCTACAACGGGGGATTACTCACTCATGGATGAGGGAAACATCGGTGGTTGATGGAGATGCGTTGGTGATGACGATGGCGATGATCCTCTCCAAATTCACCGTCCCAGCAGGGTGCCAGAACGGAGTTTCTGGATCCTAATCTTGGTTTCTGGTGGCGGCGGCGGAGCGGAACTCTTTCTGGAAAATTATCGAACCCCCCTCGGTTTTCATGTCGAAAGGCAACTTATAGGCACAGAGGGAGGCCGAGGGGGTGCCTGGGGTGGCTGCACCCCCTCTAGGCGCGATCAGTGGTGGGCCCGCGCCTGGGGTGGGTGTGGGCCCCCCCCCCCCAGGCCTCCTCTCCATCTCGTCTTCTGGCTCCATGGATCTTCTGGTGAAATATAATTTTTGGCATATTTTTCGGGATTTTTCCTGATAGTTGATTTTCTGCACAAAAACAAGACACCAAGGTAATTCTGCTAAAAACAGCATCAGTCCGTGTTAGTTGTATCCAAATCACACAAGTTTAGAGAAGAAACAATAGCAAAGTGTTCAAGAAAGTAGATATGTTTTGGATGTATCACCATGCTGTCATGGGGAACGTTTTCAACATTGCACTTGTACTTTGTACACAGTTGATATCATGCTCTTTTGTCTATGGATGTCGCTGGTGTGAAATAAAGAGGGAGCTTGTAAGTCCATGGAGTTATGTATTTTGTGTTAGAGAAACACCTGGGCCGCTAGCCTAAGCCATGCCTAATCATGGTGGAAACTTGTAGCATCACCATAATGAGCAATCTATGAAGCATCCTCAATAAAAAGTTGTGCACATAGTAAACAAAAAGATCGCTGAGATGCTCATTGTCTGCTTGCCTTGTCATTTTGGTTATGGGATAGCTCTTGTACCATGTGCGAGGGGTACCCCGTTGGCGGTTCTCTATGATACACATGTACTTACTATGACAAGAACTTACAGGTGACTGAAGTTGAGTAGCATGAGGTCTGGCCCTCATATTCAAGGGACATGAGATTGCCAACTTATACTTTGTCAAGCATATACTCCATAGTTTGTTCACTTTAACCTTAATCACTTCAAGATGCTTATGATAGGGGCAATGAGGGCTGAAAGCTAACAAGTACCATAATTTTTGGAAGCTTTTTTTGAAACTTGAAATCCCTTCTTCCCTTTATGAAGGGCCTTTCTTCCATTATTATATTGAGTCTCCACCTTCTACCTTTAGGCACCATTAAGAGAGCATAGTTGCCATTCTTAGTTCTATGTGCAGTGTCCCAAAAGTTATTGATTGATGCATATTGTTGATATTGCTTGTTCTTGTGCTATCTGTATCTAGTCACTCTTATGAACTTTGAAGGTGTCCTATGCATCTATTTTCTACTCTATGAGGGACAAGCTGATTGCCACTATGCCATGTTTTCTGTATGTGAAACAAACAAACGTTTTTCAATGCATGTTATTCATGATCTTTGTTTGTAGCCTTTCATGTTGCATGCATAGTTACTGTCTTACTGTTAGAACTCCATCTTTCATGCACATGTTTAGAGTTCTTTGATCCCAGCTTTCAATGCTTGCAAATGGTTTGATCTTGATTTTGATGGTGCATGTCACCTCAAAAATTATTCTTTTTATCACTTACCTACTCGAGGACGAGCATGAGTTAAGCTTGGGGATGCTTGATATGTCGGAAACGTATCTATTATTTTTGATGTTCCATGCTTGTTTAGTATCTACTTTGCTTTGCTTTCTCTACCTTTGAGGTGCTTTTTACATGTTTTCTCGTACTAACCTATTAACAAGTTGCCACAGTGCCAGTTGCTTGTTTTCTACTGTTTTTGGTTCCACAAAAGCTAGTAAGGAAATATTCTCGGAATTGGACGGGACAAAAGCCAAAGTAAATATTTCACCCAAGAGAACACGGAGTCCAGAGGAGAGACGGAGGGGTGCCACAGGGCATCCACCCCCCCAGGCGTGGCCTAGGGTGGGCCCACGCCTGGGCATGGTGTGGGCCCCCTGGCTGCCTCACAGCCTCGACTCTTCGCCTATAAGAAGCCCCCGATGCCAAAACCCTAAACACCCGATCAATATTCCATGAAACCGTCTGTAGCCGCTGCCACCATCGTCCCTAAATCGGGGGATCTGAAGCTCTTCCCGGCACCCTGCCGGAGGGGAGATCATCCCGGAGGCCTTCTTTTTCATCATGCCAGCTTCCTGTATGAAGCGTGAGTAGTTCCACCTTGGACTACGGGTCTATGTAGTATCTAGATGGTTGTATCTCCTCCTTGTGCTTTCATGTATAGATCTTGTGATCTCCGTTCATGATCAAGATCTGATCTATTTGTAATCATGCATGTTGTGTTTGCGGGGATCCGATGGATATTGAGATTACTATGTCAGATTGATTAATAGTTTTGTCTTATTGATTCTATCATGTCTGTGTTGTTTGTGATCTTGCATGCTCTCCGTTGTTAGTAGCTATATTGGCCAAGTAGTTGATAGTGACTCCAAGAGGGGGTATTTATGCTCGATAGAGGGTTCATGCCTCTAGTTTCCAAGGGAAGTGACATAAAACTCTTTGGTTGTAGATGTGTTATTGCCACTAGGGAGAAAACAACGGTCTCTTGTTCATGGAACAAGTGGATTGTTTACCTTACACACTTTGCTTAAAGCAGTTGTCTGTTGCTTGCAACTTAATACTAGAGGGGGTTCAGATGATAACCTGAAGGTGGACTTCTAGTCATAGACGCAGTTGGATGGCGGTCTATGTATATTGTTGTATTGCCTAATCGAATATCATAGGATCTTTTTGTCTAGTATTACATTGTTATGCCTTGCTCAGTCCTATCAATTGCCCTGCTGTAATTTGTTTACCCTGCATGCCATGTTTGTTTATCTAAGGAGAGGACCTCTAGTGAACTATGGACCTCGGTCCAATCTTTACCATTGATACATCTTCCACTGTTACTCGTTTACTTGCTGCAAAACATCATCACCTTCCACACCATACATTTAATCCTTTGTTACAGCAAACCGGTGAGCTTGACAACCTCACTGTTTGTTGGGGCAAAGTCTTGAGTTTGTGTTGTGCAGGTTTTCATGTTGCTTGCAACACATTTGAGAAGTTTCCTTCCTCCTACTGGTTCGATAACCTCGGTTTCTTACTGAGGGAAGACTTGCTGCTGTGCTCTTCACACCTTGATCTTGGGGTTTCCAACAAAGCGTTCCACGTCAATTACAGTAATAAGATGACTACCGTGATCAGAGGTACCACGGAGGATGAGGAGAGGGTGCATTTGGCTTTGGGCTGCAAGATGGCCAAGTTCCCAAAAAAGTACCTGGGCTTACAGCTTGCTTTGAGGCCGCTGACGAGGGTTGAGTGGCATCCCATGTTGGACACGGTGCTCCACTCTATGCCAGGGTGGCAACGTGGGCTGATTGCTAGAGCTGGGAGGCTTATGTTGATCAAAGCAGCGGCCTTGGCGAGGCTGATCCACCACTTCCTGGTGCTGGATGCCATTGTGTGGGTGCTGGAGGAGATTGTGAAGTGGTCGAGGGCCTTTTTCTGTACTGGCAAGGAAGAGGTGCATGGTTTCCAATGCTTGGTCGCATGGGACCAGGTTTGCAAGCCTCTACGGCCTGAGAGTCAAAGATCTGGGCCTGGCGCTGCGAGTCTGTTGGGAGTGGTTGTTAAGGACCGATCCCTCTAGGCCATAGCAGGTCCTTAAATTGGTTCGCGACATGGAGGCTAAGGAGGTCTTCGGAAGCCTCACCAGAACTAGCGTGGGGGAATGGGAGTGAGATTATGTTCTGGAGGGATCGCTGGCTGAATGGTAGAACTCTAGAGGAAATCGCTCCAGCTGTAGTTGAGTTGGTCCCTACCAGGAGGAAGAATCTCAGAAGGGTGTCCCGGGCGATGATCAACATTGCCTGGTTGGGGGACCTTGAGGTAGTTCTATCTGCTAGAGCCAGTGAGGAGTGCATTAGACTCTGGGTAGTGCTGAGCAATGTCACATGAGATACACTAGTAGGAAAATGCTTATCTATAGGGTCCTTATCAGTGGCGCACATGTAAACGGTGCCCCACGGGTCCTTATCCGTGGCGCACCGGTTGAACCATGCGCCATTGAACTTCTCATATCTACGGCGCATGCCCGATGCGGTGCGCCACTAATACGTGGACCCCAGAGCTGGCGGCGGACCCCGTCCTTAGGTAGCATATCTGTGGCGCACACGTTGGGGATGCGCCACGCGTAGAAGGAGTATCGGTGGCGCATGTTTTCCAGTGCGCCACGCATGTTTGTGGGCCCTGGCACTGCTAGTGGGAAAGGCTTATCCACACAGCGTCCCCGGCCCCCTTTTCTTTCTCTTAGCCATTGCCATGGGCGCGGGGGCAGGCGCGCTCGCCCTCATCCTGCTCGTCCTCTGCTGCTTCGCCTGCTGGTGCCAGGGACAGCGGGGGAGACGGCGACTCATCGGCTCGTGTTCGTGGGCGGCGGCGCTGGGGGCAACAACTTCGACCTGGAGGACCTGCTGTGCGCGTCAGTGGAGGTGTTGGGGAAGGGCGGGGCCAAGACGACGTACAAGGTTGTGCTAGAGGACAGGGCGACGGTGGTGGTGAAGCGGCTCAAGGACGTGTCGGTGGGGCGGAGGGAGTTTGCGTCCGCCCTGGAGGCGTTGGGGCGATGCTGGAGGAGAAGCTCCTCGTTGCTGACTACCTCCCCGCCTGCAGCCTCTCTGCCATGCTCCATGGCCAGAAGGAGGTGCTGCTCCACGGCAACTACTACATCCCTCTGTCATCAGCCACTTCCACAACCTACTACTCCCGGTGAGATCCCTCTTCCCTTATTGCATATGTTCTGGAAGAAACTCGTATCTTGTTTTCCTCATGAGTTGAATGTACATGGAGTAGATTGAGCATACACACATATATATATATATACATGCAGTAGATGTAAACCCACCGCACTAAATCGAAACTTCTTGTACATATAAATAAAAATGGATGCGATCCATTCATTTTTTTACAAGTGGAGGGACAAGTTATATGTGGTATGTTTTTCCCATTTGATTGAATAAGCACTGCTAGTGAATGAAGAAATGTCTGGTAGCCATCACATACTAAGAATTCATGATAGAAAAGTCTGGTCATCACATACTAAGAATTTCCAAAATAAACTTGTGAATTCAAACCAAAGCCTAACTAACTAAATTTATCTAATTATCTACCTAAAATAACCCTAGCCCTATCATTTTCCCTTTCGGTCTGGCCAAGCCAAAGCCACACCACCACTAACCCCCACCCCTCTCTTGCTAACCTAAACCACCACCCCTCCCTAACCATGCCTACCCTAGGCCACCTCCATGTGACCTTGTGCCATGTGCCCTGTTTGGTAGCTTTTCAAAAGTAAAATGGGTGACACGAATAAAATGCCAAGTCAAAATAAAATTGCCACATATATATTCTGAAACACAATCAACTATTATTTGGAACCAAACACATACTGCTACAAGCACATACACATCATCCTGCTAGAAGCACATACAAGTACTACAACAGCTCTAATAGCTGTATTTTATTCATAGAACAAACTGACCTTCGATCTTCTTCTATTTGTTGCTTCCTTCACCAAACTCCACCTTCTTCTTCTTCTTTTTCAGCATCACGACCCGATCTTTGCAATACTGAACGCCTTTGTTAATTAATAACAATGCAGTGGCTGCTTTGATCTCAGGAAGCAACCTTGATGGAACTACTTCAGGTATACGAGTTCCTATTTTGAACACACCTTGGCAAATGGCTTCATGCTCCACTATTCTTGGATCATCTGGCGGCACATCACCCATCTTCTCAAGTGCCTTTGCAGCCTTCATCTCCTCCTACTCTGCATTGCTTCTCCTCCTTCAGTAAAACTTGGTCTCCATAGCTAGGAATGAAATGTTGATGCAGAGTGTGCTGGCTTTTATTGACATACAAGATCACCTATGGACAAGAGCATGCACACACAAGTAGAACAGTGCACGTTCAAAGATGCTCACTAGCAAATGCAACCAAAAATGGCAATTGTGCCTTTATTCCATTTTGAGGCATCTATCAGTCATATATCACTTCACCATCACTTCACCATGTATGTGCTTAATTTGGAATATAGGGACTGCTGCTTCTGCATGTTAGGAATATAGGGACTGCTGCCTTATCTATGCATGCCTTCGTTGTATAACATATATGCCTTGTCTACAGATATGGCGAAGTGGTATGTGGTATACAGGGGTTGAATATCGATCTCGATCATGGTCTCGGTGTTGCTCACCGTCGTCGTCGTTATCCTCTATTCGATCATAGTCTAGGGTGATAGCTCTATTTTTAATGTCATGATATTTGTAATGTGATCCAATTTGTAATGTGATCCAATGTGATTATTTTGATTGATGTATATTTTTGTATACTTGTCTACTGGTGTGATTATTTTGATTGTTGTATATTGTTGTATATTGCACTTTGAATCATTATTTTGATTGGTATGCATGTTATATTGTTGTATAATTAACTACTGTATAAATAAAAAAGCACTCGAATAATCAGTGACGCATTGTTTTGTTGTTTAGTGGCGCACCTGGTCAGCGACGCATGCCAAAACGGTGTGCCACTGATATTATCCGTGGCGCACGGAGAGGAGGTGCGCTGTTGATGCCAGGCCTATCCGTGGCGCACCTGGCATGCGCCACAGATACATATTATCAGTGGCATAATATCCTTGGCGCACGGCCGGTGCGCCACTGACCTCTTTTCAGGTGCGTCACGGATAGGTGTTTTTCCACTAGTGATAACCAGGCCCAGGATAGGTTCACTTGGATTGGGTCACTGTGAGGACAATATACATCTAAGGATACTTATAGGCTTCTGTGCCAGGAAAGTGAGCGCTTCAGTTTAGCTACGCCGATCTGGGATTCCCTCGCACCCCTGAAGTGCAAGATCTTCTGTTGGCTTGCGGTGAACTACATGATATGGACCTCGGACAGGAGAGCACACAATGGGCTTCAAGAGATAGCCAGCCGCTGCTTCCTTTGTCTGCAGGAGGATGACAATGTGGATCATATCCTTATGCACTGCGAGTATGTCAAGCAAGTTTGGCTTGGGGCACTGCAGAAGGCCGACTTGCACGTGGAGGAGCCACAAGGTAACAGGAGGTTGGAGGACTGGTGGCTTGAGAGTAGGGCTAGCCTAAGGGAAGGGAAGAGAAGGCTTTTCGACTCCTTGGTATTTGCAACTGCTTGGTTTCCTTGGAAGCAGCGCTATGCGCGTGTGTTCAGCAACAGGAGGGATCAGTGCGACATGCTTAGGCTTATTGATAGAGTGCATGATGAGCTCTGACTCTGGGAGAGAGCGCGGCTTCCTTTATACGCGAGTGTCGGAGTTGGAGGGGTCACGGGAGGGAGTCACCACCCGACAGGAGAGTAGGCCTATGAGGTGTGGGTGGGTGTAGGGAGTGAGTGTGTGGTGGTTTGGGTCAAACCAATTGTGTGCAGTTGGATCTGACTTTTTTTATAAACTTTGTTGCTTTCTTTCTATAAAAATATGGCACGCTTTCCGCGTGCTCGCGAAAAAAATGATCCACTTTCCCTCCTTATTCTCTCCCTTCTTTTTTCTCTAGAATTGATCAAAGGAATCCATAATTTTAGTACAATTAACCTTATTTGATTCAATCTGACAAAACTAAAATTCACTTTCAGAGTTAACGGTTCTAGGAAACTTACCTATAGGATTTGGCGACGCTTGTCAAGGATTTGGCGATACAGACACCAGTGTGTACAACCGTTGGTTCCTCGCGTCGATTTGGCCCCGAAGGATGCAAGATTGCATCTCCAGGCTCATGTTGGTGGGGAAAAGGGACCGCCAGCTAGTCGGCTCCAACATTCGCTCTGTATCCTCAAAAAATGGACGCGCATCACCTTACCATAGAGCTTGTAATTGGCAATCCACTGCTCCCTATCCTCTTCCTCCTAGACCACATGCCTCTGCATCGCCTCTTCCTCCGCCGCATCGCACACCCGTGGCACTGATCCACTGCGAGCAGGGGCAACGACCTTCCCCTCCACCGTGGCCCTCTGCGAGCAGGTGCAGGGGATCGCCCGGTACTCTCCAAGGAGCCCTCACCCTGCTCCACCATCCGCCGCCGCCGCTAGATCGGTGTCTTTATTTAGTTGACCACGCGAGTCTTCTCTCTGTTGAACATGCGCGAGTGGGTAAGATGCATAGAAAATACTAAGGATTTTTTTGCAAAATATTTTCTTACTGAGGGGATATTTGCAAATTCTACAAGCCGGTGTGGCTGCCAACTGGTCGTTTCCGATTGCGTTGCACTCTACCAAAAGTTTATCCACGAATAGTTAGTGTACCGCGGAATGACGTTTTGAAAAACCTTTTGTATGAGTTTGCTCCTACCAGACAACACGTTTTGTACCTCCAGTGTATCACAAGCGCTAATATATATACCTCGAGATCTATGGGTTAATTATAAAACTGTGATGATCGCTTTTGTTGGTTCCGGAGAATGTTGCTTAGGAAATCTTCCACATGCATGCTTTATTCCAACGAATTTTGGATCTCTTTTCCGCTAGTGACACGACACAAAGCAGCAGGCCGCCAATTAATTTCCAGTTCCTTTGTTTTTGTAGCACTCCCCGTTAGTTTAAGAGTGTCTGAGTGTGAAGTCAGAGATGTTGTTTGATCGGGATGACCAGCTGTATACTATGTGAACCGGTCTACGTGTAGTCATTTACTACTAGTATTACTAGAAGGAGGCGCATTTAGTGATTGGTAATTAAATAGGATAGGAACGGTGACAGCTGACAGAGAGGAGATTAGCCTAATCTTGGGATGATTTGTCAAATTAAAGGGTGTATCTTCTCGGTGACAAGACACCAGCTGGACCTGCCACAAGTGACTTATAAAGGATATACTCGGGTGATCTGCTCACCGGCGTATAATCCGATCGATCGAGGCCTAATTATCTGTACGTGTGCTATATAATATCCCTGTCCTCTTCCTCGTACCCCCCCCCCCCCCCCCCCCCCCCCACCACCACCACCACCACCCCACCCAGTCTCTCTCTCCCCTGGTAGGATTATCTGCTCAGACCTGGTTCGGAAGTGCTCCGTTTTATTTTGTCGGGCGCCGCTGTTACGTCTCAACGCGTGAAGAAGCCCGAGAGATCGATGGCGATGGAACGCCGCCTCGTCCTGCTCATCTTCCTGTGCTGCGATCTGTCCCCTCGATTTGCAGGTACATGTAGCATCTGTTCTTTCTTCTAATACGTTTGTTTTGCCTCGATCTCTTCTTCTACTAGTAGTAATTCCTTTCCGTCTTGTGCGTTTCTCCCATGGATGGATTGTGATGACTGATTATTGGTGACATTATGCATGGCTCTCCCAGACGCGTATGATCCGGTGGATCCACTGGGGAACATCACCATCATTTGGGATTTTCTCGACATCGACACTACGTCCACGGTGCGTGATGCGCATACCTGCTTGCTTGCTTGCTTGTGGGTTTTAGGATGATCGCCATTTTTTTACTGTTCGTAAGCATCCCCATATGCATTCGAATAAAGATTCGACACATTTTTTTACACCTATTGCAGGTAGCAAGTTTCCATGATTCAACTTTTCCACGATTTGTTTTTCTCTTTTGATCTGATCTCGTGAGATGCAATGCTCCGTACGACAGGAATCCCGATTTTTCCGCCACTGAAAGTGAGTCGAATAATTCCTGTGTGCGCATGCAGATCATGGTGAGCATCCGCCACATCGAGCAGCCGGGCTGGCGGCTGGGCTGGACGTGGGCCGGGCAGGAGATCATCGGGGACGTGACGGGCGCGGAGACGACGGAGCAGGGCAACTGCTCCGGCGTCCATTTCGTCGACCCCACCAAGCCTCCGCACTGCTGCGACAGGCGGCCCGTCATGGTGGACCTGCCGCCCGGCACGCCGCCCGACAAGCAGGTGGCCAACTGCTGCCGGGGCGGCGTGCTGTCGTCCCTCACGCAGAGCAACAGCACGGCCACCGCCGCGTTCCAGATGTACGTCAACGATTTCGAGCGCGACGCGGACGGCGGCGGCCCCGTGAAGCCGACCAACTTCAGCATCGGCGGCGTGCCGGGCTACACCTGCAGCAACGCCACCCAGGTGCCCGCGACGAGGTCCATGGTCGACAAGCTGCGCCACGTCCAAGTCCTGCGTAAGGCCCCCCTTTTCTTCTACTGAACTGACATGCATGTGACCCTGACTACTCTGATGACTTTGCTCCATCTGCTGGCACGCATGCAGTGACATGGCAGATCACCTGCTCCTACTCGCAGTTCAGGGACGGCCCGTCGCCTTCCTGCTGCGTCTCCCTCTCGTCCTTCTACAGCAACACCATCGTGGGGTGCCCGCAGTGCAGCTGTGGCTGCCTCCCGCGCTCGCCCTCGGCGCCCCCGCTATGCCTCAGGCAAAGTCACTCTGCCTTCTTACTGAGATCTTTGCTACTATATATATTTCTGACTGTGATCGTATGATTCTTCCTTCAGCGACGACGGCGACGAGCAGTCGTCCAAGATCCAGGCGCTGCGTGACGGCGACGACGATCCTCCGTCGCCGGTGATCCGGTGCACGGAGCACATGTGCCCGATCCGTGTGCACTGGCACGTGAAGCAGAACTACCGGGAGTACTGGAGGGTGAAGGCGAGCATCAGCAACTACGACGTGGTGAGCAACTACAGCGACTGGAACCTGGTGGTGCGGCACCCCAACCTGGGGAACATCACGCAGCTCTTCAGCTTCAACTACCAGCCTCTCGGCGCCGCCATCAGTAAGCCACTAGTAGTACTTGCTAAGATGCAGGGGGTAATATATATAAGAAATTTGTTGGATTATTAATTGTGCATGCAATGCAATGCAGATGACACGGCCATGTTCTGGGGGATGGTGAACTACAACGAGATGCTGCTGCAGGACGGGAACGTGCAGTCGGAGATGATACTGAAGAAAGACCCCAGCGAGTTCACCTTCTCGGGGGGGCTGGGCGTTCCCGCGGAGGGTCTACTTCAACGGCCACCAGTGCGCCATGCCATCGCCGGACCAGTACCCTTCGCTGCCAAACGCGGCCGCCCGGGACGTGCACCGCTGACTCCTCACCGCCTCCTGCCTGCTCCTGCTATCTATGTTCCATGTCCTGTAAAGGATGGATGGATGGATGGCCTCCCCCTCCCCCTTGATACATGGTCTTCTTAGCTTAATATTTGACCCGTACAAGTTACAACTAGTTATGCGTGCTAGGATTTCTGATTTTGTAGCATACATTTTTCTCTGTTTTTAGTGATCACAGATTAACTACTCACTGAGAGATCACACTGTTCAATCAAAAATCCTTGTTATAACATATAGTAACGTCATATCAACATAATAGTAGGGTTTATCTATCTACTAATTTCTTCTTAGATAGGTTCGTCGCGAATTTCCGTCCGAATTTATTTTGACGATTTTGCCCCTGCCTGTTCAAGGTATTTACTCATACTGCCACCGCCAAGTAAACATACGGTTCGGTAAAAAAAACTCAACCGCCGCCTAGGTTCGTCGCACGCCATCGATCCATTGGTGCTCGATCCCCTCCTCGCAGCTAGGCCGCCCCTCCGTCCCCGCTCAGGCCGCCGGGCTAGGCCCCGCACACCTTCTGTTTCCCGTCGCCGGACGCGGCAGCCGGACGTGACGAGATCAGCCATGGAATCCGATCGTGGACCGCGTTTGCTACCGGTCGGGGCCCGCGAGGTCGGGCGACAGGAGCTCGAGCAACCAGGATTCGTGGCGGCGGTTCGTCCGCCCCGTCGTAGAGAGCTGCCGCCCACTACCCTCCTCGATCCCCTCTCTGAGACCCTTCCTCGTGCCACCGCCGTCACTTTTTGTGTTGCTGCTCTCTGGCCCTCTCCCGATTCATGGCAGTGCCACCATGGCCCGTTCTGCAGAGCCTCTTCAACTGGCGGCGCGACAAGGAGTCTGAGAAGGTTCGTTAAGGAAACACGAAGGCCCCAAAACTCCTCGCCCCAGGGCTCCAGGTCCTCTGACGGCGGAGTCACCGTCCAAGGTACTGAGGTGACTGCGGTTCATACGAGGTTGGCGGCACGGGCAGCTCTGGAAGCCAAACGGATTCAAAGGGGCAGGGGAGCAGGACCACGACGACGTGTTTATTGTCCACATCGACGGCTACGACGATGACCACCTCTTCACCTGTTGGTGCTGTTGTCGCTTGTGTTCCAATTGAGGTTGGCTTGCCGTATTTCCTTTTGGAGACCAAAGTTCAGTTGCAGAGAAGGGTATCAGGCACTGGACTGTAGAGCTGAAAGGGATGGCGCGTGGGCGGTTTGAAATTTGAACCCGCCGCTCCCGCGACGGCGCCGCCGGCGACCATGGGCCGGCCTTCTCCCTCGGCCCCGCCCTCCCCCGTGCTCCGTTGGCGCGCCTCGGCCGCCTCCCGCTTCGGGCTGCCGCCAGGGGTGGTCGCCGGCGTCCATCATCCTCCGGCCGGCGGAGGGAAGGTTGGTGCTGCTCTCGGCGGCGGGCGTGGTGATTGACGCCCGGGACCGGCGGCGCGACGAGTTCGTTCGCCGGGCTTCGACGATCCTCTTCCCCGCGCACACCGTCAAGGTAGGTGCTCCCCTCTCGCCGGCGTCGCCGCCTTCTGTGCCCAGGTTTGCTCCTTCGCTTTTGTAGGTCCCTCCCCGCCGCTCTCGCCGGCGCGTGTTGAGGAGCTGGCGGACCTACACGGCCTCCCTTGGGGCGACGTCGAGGAGGAGGTGGAACCGGAGGGCGACGAGCCGTCGCCGGGGCCGGAGGCGGTGGCCGCGGGTCGCGCGGCGGGAGAGCTCTCCGACGTGGAGCGGGGGGTCCCCCGGGCCGGCTGCACCTCTTCCCTCCTGCCTCCCTCCCTGGGGGAGTTCTTCTTGCTCGCGCAGGTCGCCCCTCGGCGGCCTCGCCGGCAGGGAGAGCGTCCGCGGGTCCCGCCGCCGACGGCGCCCCAGCAGGGTTGGGGGGAGTGGGCAGGGGATCTCGGCGGGTTGGCGGGTCTGGTGGGCTGGCTGGGCCGCTCGCAGGCCTCGGCCCGCTGGTAGCCTGGCCAGGCCGTCGCGGCCAAATCCTACTGGGCCTGCTAGGGTTCGCCCTCCCCCCCGCCTGGAGGCCCAGTACCGCGCCAGTCCAGCGGGCTGTTGGGGGCCACGGGGTCTTGGCCTGCCTTAGTCGACGCCTGGCGCCTCCCCTCCCTCCCTCATATCCCCGCCGCCACCCCTGGAGCTCGCACCTCGCTCCCCCTGCTTCTGCGCCGTCGTGTCCACCTCCTCCCTCCCCGTCGGCCGGCTCCGCTCCCCCCGCCCGCTCCTTCCTGGCCGCGTTGATGGCGCCGAGGCCCAGAAGCCCCCTGCCGGCGCGCAGCTCCTCCCCATGGTGCTCCCCTCCCCCATCGCGCGGCTCCGACGCCTCGCCATGGCTCTCCCTCCCGATGCTCCTCTCCTCCTCGCAGGCATGGTTCCCCGGACTGCTAGGGCCCGCCGGCCAGGGGCCAGCAGGGGGCGTACCGCCACCCTGGCCGTCGCTCCCCGCCCCTGCCCCGCGGGCAGCACCAGCGGCACCCCTCCCGCTCCCCGAACCATGTCCGCCGCCGGCTGGAGGAGCCACTCCGCCCACCGCCGGCGCCGCAGGACCTTGCGCGGGAGGCGCGTCTCTGGGATGAGGCTCTGCAGGCACGGGACGCGGCGGCGGCACCTCGGTCAGGTGGGAGCCGCGCCGACGGGACCTCCTGGCGTGCTGACCGCCCCGCGGTCCTGCCGCCCGTGGTGCCGGTGGCGCACCTGGATGGGGACAAGGCCGAGCCCTCGGTGCCCAAGAAGAAGAAGAGAAATCCAAGAAGAAGAAGAAGAAGAAGAAGAAGAAGAAGGCGTCTTGCGTGGTCCCTGCTGCGGGGGCCCCTCCGGCCGGTGCCAGTGCCGCCCCCGGCGTCCTTGGCGCTCACCCGGGGGCCGCTCCGGTTGCGAGGTCCGGGATGCTCTCCGCGGCCTCCATCCCTCTTCGCAGAGAGGCCCTCGAGTACTACGGACACGGGGTCGACGGCGGCTTCTACGTCATCGACTTGGGAGGGGCCCAGATGACTGTCCCTGAGACCCTCGCCGTGGTGACGATTCTTCCAGCCCAGGACACCCCCCTCGCGGTGGAGGTCATGGAGGATCTGATCCAGGAGGAGCTTCGGGCGGTCCTACTTGGCCATGAGTGGCTGGTGCACAGGGTCTCCGCTTCCGAGTTTGCTGTCCACTTTCTGTCTGTGGCGATTCTGCGCATGTGCGCCTGCGGCTCGTCCTTCACCCTGCCGCTCCACCAGCTCCAGGTCTCCATTCAGCCGTCCTTGGCCGTGCAGGAGTCGATGGCCACGCTCTCTGAGGTCTGGGTGCGGCTGATCGGTGACCCTCTTGAGGCTCGATGTCCGGAGGTGGTGGCCCTCGTGTCCCAGGCGGTGTGCAAGCTCACGGAGCTAGATCTCGGCTCACTACCTGGCCACGGCCCAATTCGCCTGCGCCTGCTCTGTCCGAGCACTGCGGTGTTCCATGTCTCCCTCCCCCGCGTCTTCTTCGACAGGGTGGGCAGGGACCTCTTGGTGGAGCTGGATGAGGAGGAGGCGGATCACGGTGCCGCCCCCTCGCCCCCTCCATCCTCGGCGCCGGCTGATGATGGCGCGGACCTTGGGGGGGCTCGGGCTTTGGCAGTGACTCGGGGTCCGACCCGGAGTCTCCACCGATCGTCGATGCCTCACCTCCCCCCCCTGTCGCCGCCGCAAGGCGGCGTCGGTGGCCCCGTGGCTCTCCTCAGTGTCGTCTCTCCCCCGGGCGGCCGACCCTTCTTCCTTGGGAGATGCCCCTGGCCGTGAGTGCGTCGGCCAAGCTGGCTCCTGTCGACGTCCCTCGTTGCTTCCGTCCCGTCCAGCCGGTCTCCTTCGGCTTCAACATTGCTCAGTATGGGTCCAACCTCGCTATCGAGCCCGCCCCCCGTCCCGCCTCTCCCCCCGCTGTTGTGTTGTCCCCCGAGGTGGAGACCTCGGGCAGCGTGGGGATGGTGGTCTGCTCCCCCCGGTCCCCGCGATCCCCGGGCGTAGTGTGCTACTCCCTCGCCCCCGACACTCCTGACCCGGCTACGGTGGCAGCCGGAGAGTCACCCCCCTCTCGCCGGCGGCGCCCCCCCAGCTACGTCGGGCCAGGACTCCCAGGCCTCCCCCGCCCCCGCCCTCCCGCCACAGTGTCCGTCTCGCGGGCGCACGGGTGGGTCTCTCCGGCCCGGAGCCGACGGTGGCGGAGCGGGCTGCTCTCCGTGTCGCGGCTCGTGATGAGATCTCAGGTACTTCTGCCGCTTCTGGCTCTTCTCCTTCTGCTCCTGTTTCCTCAGGTCTCCCTGGTTCTTCGTTCTGCGTCTTGTCCGAGGTTTCTTTGGCCCACCTAGGCGAGGTGGACGATGATTGCGGCATCGTCTTCCGTGGCGAGAAGGGTCCGCGGCTTGAGCAGATTGCCGCCATTAAGGCGCGCGAGGGGTATGCGGGCGCGATCGCGGCTGCTCGGGAACGGGATGCCCGAGAGCGGGAACGCGCCTAGATCCTCACCGAGACTAGGTTGTCAGGACCTGGTCCCAGCGAGGATCCCCCTCCTGCGCCTGATGGGAGGGAGGTAGCCCCGGAGCCCGCCCCTCGGGGTAGGCTGCGGGGAAGGCCTCCCAAGGCTGCTGCTGCTGCCCGCCCTCGTACTGGTCGTGCCCTCTCGGTCCCTGCCAAGGGGACCTTGGAGGAATGAGTTCCCCTATGGATCTCATCCGGGCCTTCTGGGTGTTCATCTAGAACATCCGAGGGTTCGGGCATGAGGGTCGTCGCCGCCAGATAAAGGAGTACCTTCGCCTTGAAGCGCCGGATATTGTCGGCCTCTAGGAAACGATTCGCCAAGATTTTTCCATCTTCGAGCTTGAGGGTCTTAGTCGCTGCAAATTATGTTGGTCCTGGCTCCCGACGCTTGGCCACTCTGGGGGCATTCTCCTTGGTGTCAAGGAGGACACCTTTGAGGTGGATGATATGGACCGCGGGGAGTTTTTCGTGAGCATGGCCCTCACCCATAGACAATCCCGTTTCAAATGGGAGATTATCATTGTCTATGGCCCCGCGGACCATAGGAGGTCCCCCGAGTTCCTGCTCGAGCTTAAGCTGAAAGTGGAACGGTCGGAGATCCCGGTGGTGGTGGCCGGGGACTTTAACCTGATCCGCTCGGCTGAGGACAAGAGCTCGGCTAGCGTGGACCTCCCTAGGATGCGGTTGTTTAATGACTGCCTTGCGGACCTGGCACTTCGGGAGGTTGCTCGTGTGGGGGCTAGATATACTTGGACCAATAAGCAGCTGGCCCCGATCCGCAGCATCCTCGACCAGGCTTTCGTTTCGGTTGACTGGGAAGTTATGTTCCCCCTTTGCTCTCTGCGGGCTGTCACCCGGATTGGCTCGGACCACACTCCGCTTCTCCTCTCCTCAGGTGGGGGGCCTCCGCCTAGACTGAACCGATTCCATTTTGAATCCTTCTGGCTGCAGAGTCGAGGATTCGTGGAGGCTGTTCGGTCTAGGTGGCTCGAGGCCGCCACATCCTGTTGGAGATATGCCCAAGAGGCAATAATAAAGTGTTATTATCATATCTTCATACTTATGATAAATGTTTACATACCATGCTATAATTGTATTAAACAGGAAACATTAATACTTGTGTGATTTGTAAACATAAAAGAGTCCCTAGTAAAGCCTCTTGTTAAACTAGCTTGTTGGTTAATATATGATCATGGTTTCCTGATCATGAACATAGAGATGTTATTAACAACAGGGTCATATCATTAGGAGAATGATGTGATGGACATACTCCTATAGTTAAGCATAGCATAAAGATCAAGTCATTTAATATAGTTCATTTGCTATAAGCTTTCTGATACATATTAACCTAATTCCTTCGACCATGAGATCATGTTAATCACCATCACTAGAAGGATGCTTTGATGACATCAAACACCACACCGTAACTGGGTGGCTATAAAGGTGGCATTGAGTGTTCCGAAAGTATGGGTTGAGGCACATGGACCAAGAGTGGGATTTGTCCATCCATATGACAGATAGATATACTCTGGGCCCTCTCGGTGGAATGTCATCCAATTAGCTTGCAAGCATGTGACTGGATCACAAGGGATCACATATCACGGGAACGAGAAAAGAGTACTTATCGGTAACGAGGTTGAACTAGGTATGCAGAGATACCGACGATCAAAACCTCGGATAAGTAAACTATCGTGAGACAAAGGGAAATTGGTATCGTATGTAAGTGGTTCATTCGATCGCAAAGTAATCATAGAAATATGTGGGGGCCATATGAATTTCCAGATTCCTCTACTGGTTATTGATCAGAGAAGTGTCTCGATCATGTCCGCATAATTCACGAACCGTAGGGAGACATTTAAGGATTCGATGTTGTTGAGTAGTTATGGAATGATGAGTAAGATACCAAATGTTGTTCGGAGTCTCGGATAGGATCCAGGATATCACGAGGAGATCCGGAATGGTCCGGAGAATAAGATTCATATAAGGAAAGTCCTGTTTCGGAGTTGGGGAATGATTCCGGTGTTTTCATCGGGAATGTTCTAGAAGGTTCCGGAAGGTCCGACACTCCAGAGAGGAAGGGTACATGAATGTGTCATAACAAGTTGGAATGGTTGCATCATGTACTAGGTGTCATCGCTGAACAAAATAAAGGGTTAAATCAAATCCTAGTTTGAAAAGTCAAACGCCAATTTGAAAAGTCAAACGGCTATTTTGTTTGGTGGAGGGAGAGTAGGAAACCTACTTGGGGAGGAAGTCCCTCTCCCTCCACCGCCGGCCCTTGGATACCGAGTTGGGGAGGGACTCCCCTCCCCTTGGCGCGCCCCTCCACCTATATAAGGAGGGGCAGGGCTGCCCCTCTAAACCTACACCTCTCTCCTCTAAACCTAAACCCTAGCCGCCGGCCTCCACCATTGCCGCCGCCGCCTCCTAGGGTTTGCCAAGTCGCTGAGTTGGGGCTCCCCTCTTGCCCTAGACGCCGGCCTAGCTCCCTGTATTTGGTGTGTCTAAACCCTAGATCACCGAGGCTCTCTCATAGTCCACCATACTCGCTCCGGCTTAAGGCGAAGCCCTAGGAGATCTCCCCTCTACTTCCGGTACCACGCCGTCGTGCTGCCGAAATCACGAGGAGAGTGCTACAACCTCCGCTGCCTGCTGGAACAAGGGAGAGGAAGGTCTTCATCGAGTACCGAACGTGTGACCGACTACGGAAGCGCTGCCGGAACGCAGCGCCGGAAGGATCGTCTACGCGATCTTGAGATCGGCAAGAGTACGACTACATCACCCACGAGAATCTGCTCTCGTTAACCGCTTTGGAATCTTCGAGGGTGAGTTCCTCTACCGACTTGTTGCTACAATCTAGTAGATAGATCTTGGCTTGTTTGTTTGCATGCGATAGAATTTTTTTTCCATGCTACGAACCCCTACACATCCCTCCCCCGTGTATTCTCGGCAGTTGATATTTGGCACCACTGTGCCAAGGTCTCCCGTCAGTTTATGCGTGGTTGGGGTGCAAACCTGGGGGCGGAACTCCGGGCCCGAAAGGGGTCAATCCTGCAGGAGATTCAGGCGTTAGATCGAGAGGCTGACACTAATGGCCTTTCGGAGGATGCCTGGTCTCATAGATATTCCCTGGAGGCCTCCCTTATGGAGATCTTTAGGGGCGAGGAGGCGTTCTGGCGTCAGCGTAGCCGCCAGAACTGGACGGTTCAGGGGGAGTCGAACACGGCCTACTTCCATGCCATTGCGAATGGTCGAAGGAGGAAGTGTTCGATTCCCTGCCTCTGGGAGGGTGAGTCCCTGCTGGAATCCCCTCAGGCTCTCTCTTCCCATATTTATAGCTTCTACAAGTCCCTCTTCTCGACCGCGGAGCCCTCGGGCATCTCCCTCGCCCCGGACTTCTGGCCGACAGGGGGGCGGGTCTCCTCTGCTGAGAACGCGGACCTCACTCACCCGTTTCTCACAGAGGAGATTTCTGCGGCCCTGAAGTCCATGAAGCCGGGGTCGGCCCCGGGTCCTGACGGGCTGCCAGTGCTTTTCCTGCAGTCCTTCTGGGAGCAGTTGAGACCGGTGATCTTGTTGATGTTCCAGGAATTCTACACTAGGACCCTGGTGATGGCTCGTCTAAACTTTGGTGTGATAACTCTGATCCCCAAAGTAGTTGGGGCCACTGATATCCGCCAGTTTCGTCCCATCACAGTTATTAATGTGGTCTAACGGCTCTTTGCGAAGGTCTGTGCGCTCCGTTTGGCCCCGGTCCTGGAGCGACTCACGCACCCCCTCCAGTTTGCTTTCCTTAAGGGTCGCCTCATTCATGATGATGTCCTTGCCCTTCATGAGATTATTCATGAGGTCAAGTCACGTCATCAGAAAGGGGTATTCCTTAAACTGGACTTTCAGAAAGCCTATGACCGTCTGGACTGGGCTTTCTTGAGGCTAGTTCTGGAAAGAAGGGGCTTCGATGACCGGGTGATCTGCTGGATCATGCAGTTCGTGATGAGTGGTAGGACGGCGATCAACATCAATGGGGTGATTAGCCCCTACTTCTCCCCATCTTGTGGGGTTAGGCAAGGAGACCCGATCTCCCCCCTCCTTTTCAATGCCGCGGTGGATTCCCTTGCTGAGATCCTAGATAGAGCCAAAGTCGCTGGCCACATCTCGGGTGTGGTAGGGCATCTCATTCCGGGAGGGGGAGTCTCCCATCTCCAGTACGCAGATGATACCATGATCATGGTGCAGGGCTCGGAGGCTGACATTAGGAATCTGAAATTCCTCCTTCTGTGCTTCGAGGAGATGTTTGGACTCAAGATCAACTTCGACAAGAGTGAAGTCATGGTGCTCGGTTTCGACGAGGCCGATCGGCGGCGTATCGCCGACAACCTCAACTACAAGCTGGCGGAGTTCCCCATTACTTATTTGGGGATGCCCATTCGAGATACGAGAGTGTTGATCCGGGACCTTGCACCCCTAGTCACGAGAGTGCGCACGCGGGCCGAACCTTGTCGTGCGAGACTCACGACTAAGGGGAGCAAAACGGTACTGATCAACTCCTGTCTCTCGAGCCTTCCCATGTATCAAATGGGGCTGCACCTGCTACCTGAAGGAGTCCATGCCAACTTCGCCAAGGAGTTGTCTCGATTCTTTTGGGCGGCGAGGGATGGCCACCAAAAATACCACATGGTGAAGTGGGCGGACGTTTGCGCCCCCAAAGAGTTTGGGGGCATAGGTATCCTTGACTCGCGCCGCTTCAACGTGGCCCTGATGTTGAAATGGGTCTGGCGTATTCTGAGGGAGGACGGGGGCCTCTGGCTACAGCTGATCAAAGCCAAATACCTCCGGGGCCGCCCCCTCTTGGCGTGCGAGCACCGGGAGGGGTCGCGGTTCTGGAGGTCGATCCAGGACATTAAGCATTACATTGGCCGGGGCATTTCTTTCGTGGCGGGCAATGGCAGGGGCTCCCGCTTCTGGCTCGATGCCTGGCTGTCCCCCGTCCCCCTGGGAGTGCGGTTCCCCGCCTTGTTCGCCATCGCCACGTCCCCTGCTTCGCTCGTGGCTGAGAATTTCCGGGAAGACCAGTGGGACGTGCTTTTCCGCCGCACCTTTAATGAGGTGGAGGCGGGGGAATACCTTGTCCTGCTGGAGACCCTTCCGGCCTCTCTCTCTGAGGCGCAGGACGTGGTCTCCTGGCAGCTTCTTCCCTCAGGCGAGTTCTCAGTGGGCTCGGCTTATAGGGCCCTCTTCCAGGGCCCTGAGCGGAGGTGGGTGGCTCCTCTTTGGAAGCCCCCCTTCCTCTTAGTATCCGGATCTTTGTTTGGCAGCTCCGTTGTGACCGCCTCCCCTCGGGTACGGAGGTAGCCAAACGTAATGGCCCTGGTACTGGCCGGTGTCCCCTATGTGGGAATTCGGAGACGTGCGCCCACATTATGTTCTCTTGATCTGCTGCGCAGTTTTTGTGGAGTTTTATGCGCGAAGCTCTGGGTCCGGGGTGGCAGGCGCAGGAACTGGGGGAGTTCCTGCAGGCTCAGGCTTCCCGGACGGGCGGTGGTCGTCGTCTCTTTTGGCTCCTCTTTGCGGCTCTGTCTTGGACACTTTGGATATCCACAATAAGATGGTGATTGAACGTGTGTTCCCCACCCGGGCATCTGACTCTATTTTCGCTTTACTCGCTTTTTTGCAGCAGTGGTCCCTCTTGGTGCGGCAGCGTGACCGGCCGGCCTTCGAGTCCTTCCTCCAGGCTCTGAGGTCGGCGGCGTCCCCTTCTCGGCGCCGACTACCCCCCCCCCCCCCCCCCCCCCGTCGTCGCCGCCCGCGTCGTCCTGAGCGACAGCCGTGTTCCCTCCTTTTGTTTTTCTTTTTCCTTGGGCTGTGATGTGTTGTGGCCCCAGCGGTATGTGACCTTTGTCTGACTTTGTACTTGGGATTTTGCTTTATTTATAAAGCGGGGCGCGAGCATGATTCGAGAGAGCTACACGGAGTGATCAACTCAGGTGTCCAAATCAATTTTTCCCATCAGCACAGGATCCTGCTTCTCCAGGTACCCATATTTTCTTTTGCTCGTCAGCGCAGGATCATTTGTACAGGGGCAAGCACTAAACACCGTAATTCTATGTTGTCTAACATTAATTATCTGACTGAGATTGAGAAAGTATTACTTGGCTACAATACGTATATTAGAAAACTCTATGCCGCCTTAATTGTATAGCATGGTTTTGTTTTACAAAACAAAGTGTCCAAACATCGATAATATTTCACTTTCATTATAAAATCAATGAACTCATTTGCCATTTCAGTTAAAATGGATGTTTTTTTTTTATGTTACCCTCTCCTCTCGTACAGGCATTTCCAAGATAATATAAGTAAACTTTGAGGTTGCCTAAAAGCACACAAATTCAAATTTCCAGTGATACCTCAACATTAGATATTTCAACACGATCAGATAAAGCTTGGCATAAGGACTTTAGTCTTAACCACGCGCCTACGAGGTCAATGGATACATGCCCACATGGTAAAGCTGCTTAGAAAATAGGAATTGGTCTTTGGCATATATCTTTCTACTTAACCTTGGTTTGAGATTTTTTTGATACTTACATATAAGATTTCTGAGTGCCAACAGTGCAGCGACACAAATGTATAATTTCAGAGTTTTCATCGTGGAAGACCAATTCAATGAATGTTTTTGTCTTGGACAATATCTGTAGCAGTTTCAACTGAGCACAACTGAAGCATGACCACCATAGATGGTGGCATCTGCATTATGCCAAGATGACCCAAATGTCATTGATCATCTAAAAATTGTGTTTCGTCCGAGACAGTAGCATGCATATATATAGAAGCATGTGTCATTGGAAGCATACAAGAAGAAAGTAGCATAAGTAGAGATATTTCTCACTATTGATCTTGTAAAAATATGCGATTTCAGACATGAATGTTTTATCCATGGAGCAAATTTTCCATTCGTTGGTAGCAAATATTATTTATTTCGAAGCAATATTAACAATTCTTTGGAAGCATGAGTAAGCAGGATAATGAAAATAATTTCATTATTGATGGGAAAAATCGATATTACGTCGGAAGCAGAGGCATGGTCGATGGAAGCAATACCATGCTGCTTTGATAACATAAACTATTTTAGCAAAAGTATGGTCGATGGAAGCAATACCTGCTTTGAAACAGAAACTATTTTAGCAGAAGTATGGTCGATGGAAACAATTACCATGCTACTTTGAACCCACTCAATTCAGATTTCCTCTGGCAATTCAGGTTTTCCTAAGATTACATTGTGCTCTAAAACAATATCCATATAAAGTTTTAGTTCATGTGGCAATTATCTGCATTTCCTTGTTAAACCCACTCAATTCAGATTTGCTGACATATACATATTCAGATTATTATTTGGCTATTTCATTGTTGGAACTTGTTCCCCACATGACATCATAATTGATATTTGAGAGTGTGCAACAAATTATTTAAAAAAAGAAAGAAAAGACATGCAACATATTTGGTTCATAGGAAAGAGAAGTGTTACAAGGCAAAATATTTTTTAGAGTCTGAACTAAAGAAACATGCAAGTTCGACGGTGGATGAAGATAATCTTTTTCTATGTGTTGGGCCTGATAATTTAATTTTACTTTTTTCAATCAAACACCTACCTTTGTGTTCAGAGTTAATCTTTTTCTATGTGTTGGGTACAAACTAACACGATATTTTTTTCTAAAACATGTATTCATACAGATTTTTTAGAAGAATGGAGAAAGGGGCACATGCGTTAATTTTGTCACCGGTGCTTTGACTTGCACAAGGTTTCTATTTGGAAATGCTAATTGACATAGAGATGTACAAATAAAATGCATCATATCCATCTGGTATTTGGTCCGAGAATGATTAATGATAATGAGCGCAGTGTTACCTGTATATAGTTTTTTATTTGTGATTTCAAAGTGACTTTCCATGGCATGTTATGCTCAAAGTTTTCTAAGTTGCTTCATTGTTGCATCACTTAAATACATCTAAAACCATGAGAGCCCTTCATCCGCCCTATGTTTTTCATGGATTCTCTAGGTTGATCTGACATGTATTGTGTTTACAAAAAGTATAAGGTGTTATTTATCACAATGCGTAAGCTGTGTGCACAGTACACATTATGAATTATAATATCTTTTACATAATTTATTTGTGTCTAATTTTCTTCTATGTGGCAATGCACGGGCATTTAACTAGTATCAACATAATAGTACAAAACATGCCTGTAGGGTTTATATCCTCCCGACCGTTGGTTAACAATTGAGGTTGTACAAAAAAACTACGCGACCTCCTCTCTCCTGTCCTGACCGGGTCACGCCGCCGGCTTCCTCCTCGCCCCCCCCCCCCCCTCTCCTCCGCCGTCACCGGCGTGTAGGTGGTGCCGGCCATCGGTGGTCTCCTCGTGCGGGACGGTGCGGCGCCGGCCCCTTGCTTCTCTCCCTTGGTGGCCTTCTCGTGCGGGACGGCGCAGCGTAGGATGGTGCACACAGGCGGTGGCGGTCCGGCTCAACAGAGGCGGCGTGACCTGTGCTGCGGGTGGAAAGTGCGGTGGAGATGCCACCTTTCATGGCGAAGGTGGCCAGGATGCTTCGCCTGGTGCCCTTTTGGCAGAAATCTGGATCAGGGCAGGTCGGGCTCAACCCTCCTACCCCTGGTTAGTCTGACAAGCAGTGTGAGATGTGGTGGAGGTCGTTCCTTCCCACGTGGAATGTGTTAGTGGTGCTCCTTGTCTACGGCTGGTTCTTCTCAGTTCGGCCTGCCCCGCAACGCTTGCCATTTGTGATACGACGATGATGACTACAAGACCGTGGTGTTGGTGAGTGGCGAGATTGGTGGAGCACTACAAATTGTCTAGAGATGTGATTATTTGGAGTGTCATGAGAAATCCCTGTCATGTTGACACCGATATGGTGACGCTTGCAAGTGTCGTCTTTCCTTCCGAAGGGCGTCGAGTGTATCTTTTTCCCACTACCCGTAGTGTACCAGGGATAACCCTAGGACCAGTCCGGGCAGCAGCATCATTGTCGTCACCGCTCTCCTTCTCGGAGGTGCTGCTTTCTACGCGACAATTCAGAGTGCTAGGGTCGTGGTGGGAATACTCCGGAGGACACAACAACTGTGAGTCCTTTTAGCTTTTGTTGATCCGCTAGTGTCGACATTGTTTTCTCTTCTTTTTTTTCTTCCTTTGGGCTTGTTTGTGCTATTTGTTGAGCAGTGGAGTCAAAGTTTTACTATATGGTTGATATATTAATATAGAAGGGTAAAAGCCTGTTTCGAGGAGGTTTATGACCTCCCCCAGGCGATTCTGGCGGCGAGTAACATGAATCTGATCTTGACTTTGTTTCCTCCTCGGTTTGGCATACAAATTCCTACCATCCTTGTTTATGATTCTTCTCCTTATGATTCTCATTCGGCTTAAGAGCGGACGTAGTCTTCTCGCCTAGCTCGCGACCTAGTAGGGTTTTGTCTTGTGCAGGTGCAACCATGGTAGACAGTAAATCACCAACCAATATCAACCAAGATCCCAAGGCTACTGGGGAATCTAGTAATGTTGCCGCGGGCATGGATCCGCCGCCGGTGGCTGAATCTGTGAGAACAACGGCTAGTTCTGAAGACCCACGTGAAGGGGGTTGACTCTCTCTTTGATCGTCTTGAGATCGGAAAGGAGGAATTCGATGACTTGATCATTGAGGAGGTGGATGTGGATACTGAGAGTGTGAATACCGATGGCATCAGTGATGACGATAGGTGAGCTCGACCGTCAGTGTGAGCAGTGTTTATGGGATTGGATGTTGCGGGCCCCAAAAATTGACTAGGATTTGACCACTCATGGCGTAAATTGAGGTATTCAACCATGTATCCTTGATTTCCGTGTGTAGTGGAGAGAGTGGTAGCGACAGTTCGTGTATCTTCCGCCACGTCTTTGCGGCGATGTGCATCACACAATGCTTGTTGTAGATGAATGGCTAGGATTCATCGTCTTTCGTCAATTTATATGTCGAGGCACCGGTAATTTTCCCCCTTCTCTTCTTCTTTGTTTCTCCTTTGCATCTGTTCTTCTCTTGGGTTGCCCCTTGCTCCATAACTCCACCTCGCACTAGACGTACTCCGAGTATTTCCATGCTCCATTTTTCATTCACGGCGGAGGAGGCGAACTAAGGAGATAGGGAAGAGTAAGAAAACCAGAGGCGTGGGTCAAGCACCATGGCTTCTCAGAAGAAGAAAAATGGAGGAAGCCGCGTCGCCAATGGCGCTTGGCGGTGCTCCTCGATCAAGCCGTTAGAACTGTGGCAGCTTCGCTAGGCCGGCCAGATTTCGGCGGATGAAGAAGCTTGCAAGATCCTAGGCCATGAGGTAAGCCCCGATTCTCCCACTAGGTATTGGATGATGTTCTTGGCCTTCGTGCTTCAGGGACTTTCTCTCCTCATCCACGACTTTGTGTATGGCTTGCTCTACTTGTACGGGGTTCAGATGCATCAGCTGTCCCCCAGTTCTATTCTGCACATCGCGTGCTTTAAGGTCATGCTCTACTTGCTCTACTTGTATGGCTTGCTCTACTTGTACGCCGGGAGGACGGACCCCACCTGCATGTCCTTGGAGAACCTGTCATCCACAGAGATCGAGAAGAAGGTTAAGTTGTTGACCAGCCTTACTTTGGATGAGGCCCTCCTTGTGGAGACTACGACTTCTCCTTTCTGCACCACCAAGATCGTTCTAGAGGTAATATTTTTAATGCACACTTGTTGTCGTTGGATGCTTTGTATGAGTTTGATTGTGTGGTGACTTTTCTGCCTCCGCTGCATGAGAAGTATTAGGATGGTCCTGGCGGTGAGGAGGTGGATGAGTCAGGGTCGACCTCTGATGCGGGTATATCGAGGGCTAGATTGTGCCACAGGGTCCCAAACCTTTTTCTCCTTGTATCTATAGCCTAAACAAATCTAAACCAATGAAAAAGTATATTAGCGGAACCTCGTGCGGAGAAAGCTCTAGGTATACAACCAGGGCCCACAGACAGGTGTTTTCGCTCGAGAAAGACCTACGAAGCCCCGGAATCCTACCAAAACTTGCATGTGGACCAAAGATAAGTGTGCAAGTGTCCATAGATACAATATGGGTGATAATAGAAATAAAATATGTGTTAAAAGAAAACAGAGAAAAAAAAGAAGTTGAAAAAAATGAAAAGAAAACAACTTTACCGTGTACATGCACACGGGGCAAAGGTCCATGCCATGTATGCCCCTCACAGCCAAAGCTCCAATATTCGATTCCGCATGCTATCAAAATAAGAAGAAAAATCCACGCGTAGCAAAAAAAATCTGAGTTCAAAACTTCACCGTGCGTGATGTTTCAGCGCAAGGCAAAGTCCTTTCGTTACGACTGCGCCAAGAGCGTGGACCCCACCTGACAATTTGCCGTGTGTATTCTTTGTCATGGGTCCTGTTGGCTGGATGCCGTATGTATTTCTTTGCCCTGTGTTCTTTTTCTGGTCTGTCGTGCGGTTTTTCTGTGCCGTGTGTCGGTTATGATTTTACCGTGATTCTTTTCTTTGCCGTGTGTATTCCTACCCTACAGGCCCTCACGGCAAAGCGTTATTTGCCGTGTACAATTATCCGGTAGTGTCGCGCGATGGAGTTTGCACGGAAGTTGAGTGTGCCACTCGCCTGTCCGCGGAGATGCGATTGCACCGACGCCGTCGAGGTTTCATGCGACGGTATTTGCGCTCCATCCTATTCTCAGGCATGCCGTTGCCGTGACTGCCAGGCGCAGCTGTGTGGCTGACTGCAAGACCAGCTGAACCCTCGTAGCATCGCTTCGTGACTTGGTGTTGTATTGTTTAATCATGTTTACTGTCCTGTCGACTGTCATGTTGCATTTTATTTCTACTCTGTTTTATAGGCATATAAATAAACGTGCGCTGAGTTCTGAACTGATAGAGCAAGTTCAGACACGATCTGCACGAACCTGAGATGTGCTTTGTTCACATCGAGGTGATTTCCTTTTATTCTGTTTCTTCGATTCTGTTACTGTATGTATCTATTAAATCAGTCGTCACGATCTGGTGCAGTCATTGTGGATCCTGGCGTCACAGTTGGCTTACTGAATAAAAGGAATGAAAGAGAAAAGACGCATTAAGCGCGTGTCAGCAGATTTCGGGTAGCGTTGTTTTTTAGATTCACAGAGATTTCTCCCGGGATTCATTTCAATACAGGAAAGTAAACTTATTACGAATCTAGAGGTTTCTGCTACGCTGTGTTGCTCCTGCTTCGTTGCAGCAGATTAGACTTGCAGCTGACAATGCTCTCCATTTTCTTTACTGAACTTAACACACAACGTTGATTCATTTCGTCCATGCACAATTCAAAATCCCTCTAATAATACGTATATAAAAATCTCTAGAAAGTATTTTTTTTTTACATTTTGTAAATTTCCAAGCAGAATGTAATTCATAAAGGGTACTGGACGGAAACATAACACGCAAAGGGTACAGAGTTTTTCTGAGCATTATAACTTTGGGAATGCTTTGTGTGTCTCCAAAGGCATAAATGAAATTCATCTTCAAGTGCACAAGCATACTAATCCATGATAGGGCTACATGATCTTTAAATTCAATGATATATACGCCTTGTCATTTCAAAAGTACTAAACTGTATGGAATTGTAGTTCAACATGGTTTGGTTGCAAGTACTTGAACTCAACTTAATACGCTTAGTACGCTTAATCCTTATCTTTTTTTAGCACTGCTTAATCCTTATCTAGCAATCATATCCTCCACAGGTCCAAACTCATCCAGTGCTATTGGACGCAGTATCCTCTTAAGGTCCAAGTCCAATGAGGCCCAGTCCAGCCAGGTCTAGCTTATTGCAGGTCCATGGGCCCAGCCAGGTCTAGCTTATTTCAGGTCCAAAGTTCATGGATGTTATAAATCCAGTTCCAGATTTATCTATGATTGTAATTGAATATATTAGTTAAGATAGAGTTTAATAGCATCAGCGAAAGGATCATACCAGAGACACATTGCAAAATTATACTTCCTCCGTTCACTAACATAGGATGTTTTACCAAACTGCAAACTAACTTAGTTTGCAAAAACATCCTATATTAGTGAAAGGAGGGAGTAACAAATAAGCCAAACCGACAAGTCAATCACCCCAAGATAGATAGATAGATACCAGTATTCAGTATCTGACTTTTGAGATCAGTGATCCTTCAAATGGATTATAATACTATTCGGAATCAAGCATCACACTCCTATATTACTATGACCAAATAAGATACTTGTGTCACATACTCACATCAGCTACCTCCGATGAGCTTTTGGTTTTTAATCAAGTTGGCGACATAGTCTGCAACCCACAAGGATCCAGCCTCTGTGCAGCAGTAACCATGTGTGTGACCTTCTTTCTCGATCGACAAGGCAACCCCCGGAGCATACTTTGAGATCTGTAATTGAATACTCGAAGAAGAAAAATACCGTGAGCAAGAATAGTTATGTACGACATCCCAACAATCATTATCGAAATAACAAAAGAAAATTGTTCACCTCTTCCATGTGAGTCAGTGGACCCCACTGATCATCCAAACCAAACAAAAAAGCAATTTCGTCCTGTTTTGCTCTGATGAAATTCCAGTCCGGTTCTTCATGAAGCTGGAGTACAGTAACATGGTCAAGAACTGACTGGTAGGCAAGTAAAACAGGAAGTGATGCAACTGTTGTAATAATACTCTTGTGACTGATAATTCATTTGAACCAAGCATTAACAACTAATTACCTTTAGGAATTCTGTCTTTGCCATGAAAAGCACATTTTGCATCATAATAAAAGGTGGAGTGGATTCCGCTTTTTACCCTGTAGTTCTACATTTGTGACATATTTTACCCTTTATAGTGGAATTTCTACCGAAATATCTCATTTAGGGGACTCTGAACACGGTTTTACCGAAATATTTCATTGCAGATTAGACTTGCAGCTGACAATGCTCCATTTTCTTTATTGCCCTTAACACCGAATTTAATTCATCTTTTCCATATACAATTCAAAATTCCTCTAATAATACATATAAAAGATCTCTAGAAATATCTTTTCTTTTTACATTTGTAAATTTCTAAGCAGCATGTAATTCACAAAGGGTACTAGACGGGAAGCATAACCCACAAAGGGTACACAGTTTTTCTGAGCAGTATAACTTTGGGAATACTTTGTACGTACAATAGAAGTCTCCAAGGCATAAATGGAATTCATTTTGAAATGCACAAGCGTACTAATCCATTGATAAGGCTACGTGATGTTTAAATCCAAGGATTATATGACTTGTCATTTCAAAAGTACAAACTGTAGGAATTGTTGTTCAACACTGGTTTGGTTGCAAGTACTTTAACTCAACTTAATACGCTTAGTACGCTTAATCATTATCTACAATCATATCCTCTTCAGGTACAAACTCATCCGGTGCTATTGGACCTAGTATCCTCTTCAGTTCCAAGTCCAATGACGCCCAGTCCAGCCAGGTCTAGCTTATTTCAGGTCCAAAGCCCATGGACATTACAAATCCAGTTCCAGATTTATCTACGATTGTAATTGAATATATTAGTTAAGACAGAGTTCAATAGCATCATCGAAAGGATCATACCACAGACACATTACAAAATTATACTATCATACTTCCTCCGTTCACTAATATAAGATGTTTTCACAAACTGACTGGGAGTAACAAATAAGCCAAACCGACAAGTCAATCTGCCACAAGATAGATAGATACCAGTATTCAGTATCTGACTTTTGATATCAGTGATACTTCAAATGGATTACTAATACTATTCGGAATCCAGCATCACACTCCTATCTTACTATGACCAAATAAGATACTTGTGTTACATACTCACATCAGCTATCTCCGATTAGCTTTTGGTTTTTAATCAAGTTGGCGACATAGTCTGCAACCCAGAAGGATCCAGCCTCAGTGCAGCAGTAACCATGTGTGTGACCTTCTTTCTCGATCGACAAGGCAACCCCTGGAGCATACTTTGAGATCTGTAATTGAATGCTCGAAGAAAAAAAAATACCATGAGCAAGAGTAGTTATGTACGACATCCCAACAAACATTATCGAAATAACAAAAGAAAATTGTTCACCTCTTTCATGTGAGTCAGTGGACCCCAGTGATCATCCAAACCAAACAGAAAAGCAATTTTGTCCTCTTTTGCTCTGATGAAATTCCAGTCAGGTTCTTCATGAAGCTGGAGTACAGTAACATGGTCAAGAAGAGACTGGTAGGCAAGTAAAACAGGATGTGATGGAACTGCTGTAATAATACTCTTGCGACTGATCATTAATTTGAACCAAGCATTAAAAACTATGTGATTACCTTTAGGAATTCCGTCTTTGCCATGAAAAGCACATTTTGCATCGTGTGGTACTGCGCGGTTCATGAAGAAAGGAGCAAATTCCTTGATAAATTTTTCAGACCAGTGAAACGATACAGGCCTAGTAGGTTACAAGTTCAAAACTCACCTGCAAGAGATGGCTACAGCCAGCATCAACAGCCGTGGCAGACCAGGAAGAACCAAGGAACCTTCTAACGATGTTTCTTGTAACTGAAGGTTGGAGTGATCCAATAAAAGACACAAGCAAACTAACCCCTTTACTAAGGAGCGATGACCTGATAAGTCCATTCGAGAAGACAAACTTCAGAAAAACAGAAATGGTAATTTGTGATAAAAATTACAAAACAAAATAGCTTTAGACATCTACTGGTCGGTTATTCGTTGTATGCCTACGTGGATTGCTTGCTAAATAGAAAAGCCATTCTAGATTTTCCTTATTGCTTGACTTGCCTATCAATGCTCATGTTGTCATGCAAGCACATCAACTTATTTGAATTAGATAGAAAGTTTCTGCAGAATTGCAACAAGGTATTGTGGTGGTTGATTTTTTTTGTACCTTGCAATATATCCAATTGATGATTGCTTCATAGAACTCTTGTTTAATGACAAAAATGGATATAGTCCGACAAAAAAGTTAACCTGTCCAGAAGAGGAAAATAATGAATCAACAAGTACATACTTCAGGAAAGGAGGACAAATACTCCTCTACCTTCTTCTGGAGTCTCTTGAATATTTCCAGGCCTATGTATGCACCGATAGAATGACCCACCTTCATTTAAATGAAAAACAAAAGTTAAGCTGCACTGCCTAAAAAGGAAAATCATGTAAAATGTTGAACTATACAAAGTTCCGGACCCTTGTATCGTGGCATATATAAGTAAAACTACTATAATACCCATACATCAATCTAGCATAGAAGAGCCTGAATCCAATCAAAGAGCTTGTGGTACGAAGAAAAAACATACCAAAATTATTGATTGTTCAGTATGTAGAAGCTCTTGCTCAAGAAAATCAACCTGCAAACACGGACATATGAAACAAAAAACTGTTTTAACCACGGTAGGAGGAATTGTGACATGGTGCTATTTAATTTATGAGTGCTTTTCCTTTTGGAGGCATGCAAGATAAAAAGTTGTTGCAGCAGGAATAAAATTATGAAGAGAAATTTCAACTGAAAAAAACATAAAAACATGTCAAACGAACCTTGTGATCAATTTGTTCACGTAACGAAAACAATCTTCCACGCTCATAATCCTGTCTTGGATGGTGTAAAGATCAAATACAGTAGCAATATTAAAATGCTGAATAAACAATAAAAACCAAGCTTTACTATAGTATAGCCGCCAATGGGTCACTAAAATAGTGTGCATTCGCAAGGCTTATTTTGTGTATTATTTCTGACAATGATAGTGAATACTAAGAATGGAAACTTTGACTACTGACACGACAAAGACATATCGAGGTTTCCTTCTTGAAAGGTGGAACCAGGGAATTGCATGAGTTTTGTGATGCCAAGTAGTGGTAAACTGCAGAAGTAAAGTGGCATGTGGGACACCAATTCTCCATAGATTCTTGCAATTTTAACCAAGATAACAGCCCTAAGAGCCCAGAAATAAAGTTCCCTAACAGGCTGCATGTTTTGGATAATGTATCAGGGTTAAATCAATTGTAAGGAAAACCACTCAAAACATTCAATGCTGAGAAACTATTAGATATCCCTGACAATCCATCATCATTTTACGGTCTGCCATACATATATACTGTACATGTGACTGTTCCTTGACGATTCATCAAAATTCAACATTATGATATGAATCAACCTGAAGAAAGTTGTACTATTACCTTCTGGGCATGTGAAATGTGCCCTATCGCTGCACAATGCACAAGGTTCATCAGCAAGCAGTACAAGCAACATAGACAATCCATCAATGATGATACGATGAACCAAGCTTACCGGTAACAGATGCCTGCCCGCCGAGGTTTTCGTAGAGTGCTTCCACAAAGTCTTTATAGAATCCAACAATACCTTCCACACAGAAACATCATATCAACATAAGCCCTGATCCTTCGCCGGCTTAATTTATTGAGCATGGCCGACACCTACCTGGATTGCCAGGGATGACCAGCACATGAAAGGATGGCGGCTCTCTGGATTTTATCTCGAGCAACTCCGTCGCGAATCTGGGTGGATTTTCTTACTCTTATTAGTAACAATTAATTAACAACCACCAATAAAATGAAGGGCTAAACTCTGAAGCAAATACAGCTCTGAACTGTCGTTGACACTTGACAGCTCTGAATTCTGAAGCGAATACAGCTGCGGCCAGGTACCTGGAGACCATGCACACCCTAGCCGTGACCTGCACCCTCGGAGGGAATGGCTTGAGGAGCCCCGCTCTCTCCATGCTGGATCCGGTGCTCGAAGACCTCGCCCCGCTGACGCCGCTGCAGGCCGCCGGTCTAAACAGCCTGGAGAGCTACCAGATAGAGCACCGAGAGGTCGCGTCGGCGCTGAGCCAAGAAATTTAGGGGCGATCAGCTCGAGGCAACACCACGTACCCGGGTTCTGCACCAGAAATCAGCCGCGCGCGGGCACGATCCTGAGGGGAATTAGAGGGAGAACAATTTCGAGTTCAGGTCGTTAGGGATTCGATTCGTGGAAGCGGAGAGGTAAGGGGCTTACCCATCCAGAAGGAGTGGGAGAGGGAGGAGGGGCGCGGCGGGGACTCGCCGGGATGGTGCGCCGGCCGCCGGAGAAGAGAGGGTTCAGACTTCAGAGTGGAAGTGGAGTGTTGGTGGTTCAGTTGGGTCAGCTACCTTTCCAATCGGATCGGGTGGAACACGTGAGAGTGGTGTGCAAGCTCGGATGCTGCCGTCATATATTGGTTTGAATTTTAAAAATAAAGAAAAGAAAATTAGAATTTCTTATAAATACTCCCCGGTGAATAAGTGTACATCTAACTTTAGAATTAGTCCTCGAAAAGAGAATACATCTACACTATCAAAGCAGTTAATAAATACAATTAGCTCATCTTAATCACTCTCCCACTTCATCCTCCAATCTCCATTCTTCTCTTCTACCTCATCCACCAATCCTTGTTCCCCTCTTTTAATTATATTTATTCTTCAAAAATTTCACTGATCTATTAATAATCATCGACAGCGGTACAAAAAATCCTAACCGTAGTAAAATTAAAAATGGGTCACTAGACCACCTAGTGACATCTACAAATACTAGCACGGCATGTCTTGTCCACGCGGACCGGATCAGACATGGTAGGACCGTTTAGGATCATGCCGCTGGAGATGCCCTAATGCCAATAGGAACTTATAATACTTCCTATAACTAATATGTTATGTATGTCTTCTGCTTGGTCACGCTCAACGGAATTCCAAAGAGGCTCGGCTAGCTGTTTCATGCTTTTGCAATCCACCTCTTTGTCATACTTGATGTCACCTTTGATAATTGCAAATTCTTAGATGGACAAACTATATTCAAATCTCAATGAACATAAGCTCAAATTCAAGTGAGAAAAATAAGGATAAACAAACATACATTAGTGATAGAAACAAAATGATGCAGAAGTTGGATGCAATAAACCACAGCGAACTCGCATGGCTCACGCCAAACATTTTTTATGCAGTGTGCCCGAAATAAACTCCAACTTTGCACCAAAAATGGCAATGTTAAAGTTTGGAATGGGTTACTAAAACATGGCAATGAAGTGTACTAAAACAATACAACAATATATTAGCTACGAAAAATATGGTTTCAAATATTAGACATAGAACAATACAACAGTATATGCAATACAACAAAAATTGCATTACAACAATATATGCATAAGACAGATAGGTATAGTTCAAAACATGACACTATGTTTTAGCTACAAATTTCTATGGTTCGAAATCAAGATAGAGAACAAATCGAGAGCAGAACACACATATAGAGATATTTATACCTCATCTTCTCCATGGCCCCAACAGATCCTCCACACTCCTCGCCTCCTGGGACACCTTCCCTAGGGCACCAACATATCTGCCCAATGGGAGTACGCCTGATGTCGATGTCGCTGACAACATCGTCTTTTCCTCCGCATCATCGACAACCAACAGATATACCCAATGATAGGAGGATCCCGTCGATCGTCACTGACCTCCTCTTCTAGCGACGGCCATATCCGCTCAATGTGGGGACGATCCCGTCAACTGGCTTGGTCTTCTGTTACTACTGCAAGCATCGCTGCCACAGAGAGGGCAGTGTGGGGGTTAAAAATGTTAGGTTTTTTTTTTTGGGGGGGGGGGGGGGGGGTTACCAAGCTTTTATATGTGCGCCAACTTATCGGCAACGGTTAAATATAAGCGTTCACATTGAGAGAAAAAGATATAAAATGTGTTTATTAAAACTCGTACATTACAAAATCTAGTATAGATTATGACGATCTACGGGTCTATTATAGCCAAATAAATTCCAATACTTCCTAGCTGTTTTGACTATTGCTTCAAAAGAGCACAACTAATTCAAAAAATCAGTAAAACAGAAAACCAATGCGCATCGCCATTTTATGTGACCTATTTGTGAGGAAAAATAACATACCTGGACTATGGACAATTTCGTGTAGAACCCTTCACAGCTACCACTTCTTCATGTCCTTTGTTCCCGCCACTTCTTTACCTGTGCATTTTTTCATATTTTGTCTAGTGTGTTTTGTTTGTCGTGTGTTTTAGTGAACTTTGCCTTGTTGGCTATTTTTGCCGAGTATTATACTCGGCAAAGTTGGACTTTGTGCCGAGTTCCGGGAAACATACACTCGGTAAGCCGAGAACAACACTCGGCGGAACTATATTTACCGGTAGTGATATATAGTCAAAATCAAGTTGATCTACAAGAAAAGATAAAATCCTATGTCTAATCTTTCTATAACCAACAATATACTCTAACAATTTAAATTCTATGATAGGTTTTAGGTGTGTTGACCCTCTGGTCTTCTAATTATATTAGCATAGGGTACAAAAGATCTTTACAAACACGAATCGTACCGTGTGATATAAACCGTGTGAAGCAGCTTGACGCTGCAAGTCAAGCTACAACTGATAAACAATATAAACTAGCTTGATTTCCTACCGCTAAACAATGGCAGTGAGAGAACAGAAACACACGTATTGGACGCGTATTGAACCCAGCAGCAGGAAAGATATATGTATGGATATATATACTAGTATGCCACTGAAGCAAGCAGCCACAACTCCATTCTTATTTCTCCTCTGTTCAAACACGGGCACGAGCGCATAGGACTGAAGTGACAGACACGCACACACACAGAGAGAGAGAGCGCCATGGATGGCACCGGCGAGGTTGCTGTTAGCAACACCGACAGAATGAAGAGCCCGCTGCTGGCATCGCTGCCGCCGTCGGCCGGCAACGGCGCGAGCAACCAGCTGGAGAGCATCCTGAGCGACGAATCGGTGCCCTGGGCGCGGCGGATGTGCGCAGCGACCACGATGGAGACGCGCCTGCTTGTGCGCCTCGCGGCGCCTGCCATTCTGGTCTACATGATCAACTTCTTCATGTCCATGTCAACGCAGATCTTCGTTGGCCATCTCGGCACGCTCGAGCTCGCCGCCGCTTCCCTCGGCAATACAGGCATCCAGGTCTTTGCCTACGGCCTCATGGTACGTTCTTAACCATGTCCGGGTCTTTCGATCTTCAGTTTATATTACGGCTATCATCTTGAAATAGATGTCAGAGATTTGTCTAGATTCACATGTGAATCTAATTATTAAGGGGAGTACTAATTAACAATAGCCACGATGAATTTACTAGCGTCGTTTTTCTTTCGAGGCGAAAACCACACGTGCTGGCGGCTAAGTAAATCGATACTGTCTCTTAATCTACAAGTACTGTACTGTGCTAACATGACTGCAACTGCAAGCTCAAAACAAAAATTGGATTGGACTATTCGTAGCTTTAACAGTAATATAAGTATACATCTGCAAGTGCGGCGACGCTCTATGTGTAGGAAGTGGGCGTTGGCGTCCTTCCAGAGACGACTAGCTAGGTGAAGACTAGTACAATGGTTAGTCATTACTAATTCGATGATGACAAGACACTCTTTGTCCTGGCATTGGGAAGATGATGCGATCAAGGATTTCCAACAATTACTAATGTAGTGGCTGGTAGCCCTGGATGTCACGACTGACGCATTAGGTTCTTCATTTATGATCAGCAAAATAAAAACTTACAGCATGCATGAGAGTTGTGTGAAATGGCAAGGTGAAGCTACTCCTCAAAAGAAATTTCAAACGGTCAACAATGTGTGATGAATTTGACAAAATTCGTCTATAAAGATTCAAACATGAGTACGAAATTAAGCAGATACAACTAACAAAACTCGATAGATACCAACCGTCAAAATGGAATCACATTGTTAGCATGCATTGTTATCATACAGAGCTTATTTTGAATCGAAACTCGATTGTGTTAAGTGGAAGGGATTTGGTTGAAGGATTAACGAAGGTCAGAGGAAGAAAACTCACATACCCAGGTTGCATCACTGGAGCAGGCAATGAGTTTATCTTTGCGAAAATGGTTGCCCATGTGTTCGCAGCGGGCCTAGCCCAGAAATGCTTTAATCAGCGCGTTGCCTGCAACGCAAAGAGTGTCTAGCCACTCAGACATCTATATTTTGTTCCCGGAAGCCTACTTGGCCTCCATCCAGCCTACCAAACGCGCCCCAAAATCAACCATCGTGTGCTGCTGCAGCCGCTAGAAGTCTGTCCAAACCTTTTTGAGCGGTCTATTTTCAACAATGTTCTTTCGCGTTTTGGCAATTTTTGGGCTATTTTCGTGCCATTTCTGGATGTGCATGCATGCATTACGGGATAAAACTGCTAGCATCACAAAGTTCAAATATTTGAAATATTTTAATTCTTAAAAAAATCTGATTTAAGATGATTTTTACCATAAATAGGTCTCGGCGAATTCTTCAAAAATAGATCGCATATTGTTATGATTTGAAAAAAATAGGCTAAAAGCTACCAACCCGTGGAATGTGAGTTATAGTCGGTAAACCTAAGAAGATATATATCAACCCCAAAAGTTAACGTCATTGGGGTTGATATCTTCCTCTGTGCGAGGAAGATGAACAAATGGGGGCAAATTGGTGGGCTGCAACAACGACCGATGGAAGGGTTAGTATAGCAACAATAGTAGAGAGAATCTACTATAGCTCATGTAAAACCGGTGATTTCGCCAAAGCCTTGCTGAACTTAACATACAAGCTAGTGTAGCTCATGCAAAAGAAACATACAAGCTAGTACTCCCTTTGTTCACTAATGTAAGACATTATAACTTTTTCTAAAGGAAAATGATCCGGTTCCCCGGACGATGGCGTGATTTCATCATCCGGGTCGCGGGGCAGCGCGTGACACCAGGTCGTGGGTGGGCCCACGTACCTTATCTCACTATCCCGTACTTTTCGAGTCGGTTCTTCTCGGTAAAAGTCGTCGGCACACATCCGCCGCCATGCGCCTCTCCCGCCGCGCCGTCCTCCACCCTCGGCGCCGTCCTCCGCGGCCCGCTCCCTCCTCCTCTCATCGTGCTCGCATGGTGGCTGTCACCGACGCTGTCGTGTGCCTCCATCGCGTCTCCTCCATGACACCCTCCTCCGTCGTCCTCCTCCCACCACCGCGTGTCTCCCTCGCGTCTCCTCCATGACACCCTCCTCCGGCGTCCTCCTCCCACCACCGCGTGTCTCCCTCGTGTCTCCTCCACGACACCCTCCTCCGGCGTCCTCCTCCCACCACCGCGTGTCTCCTTCGCGCCTCCTCCGTGATGTCCTCCTCTGGCGTGCTCCTCCTACCGTGCCCGTACCCGCCGCCGCCCCTGCCTCATCCGCGTCCGCGAGGCTCCGACGGGGAGAGTCACAGAAGGCGACCTGCGACCATGGCGTCGAGGCCTGTGTTGTCGCCCTCCTCCGCCCGCCCTTTTCAGGGTCGTAGATTTTTGCTACACACGGTCGCCGACGCCCGACGGTGCTACATGTGGTTTCGAAGTTTGTTACGTGAGGTCGATGGTTGGGCTGCAAAAGGCGTCGATGTCTGCTACGTGCGGCATCGGAGTTTGCTACATGCCTCAGCGACGGTGCTATGAGATCCCGCTTTTACTATGCCACAATAGCATAAATAATTTTGCTAAAAAACTTCTGCATTTTTGCTACTATAGTTTTGAGGTTTTGCTACAGTTGTGCAAAGTTTTTGCTACGAGGTGTTCGGCGATGTTTGCGGGCGAGAGTCTCCGGCGAAGTTAATTTTTTCCTATATTAGAAGAACTTTTGTTGCTACAACCGTGTTATGATTTTGCTACAACAGTTTTAACCTTTTGCTACAAAGTCTCTAACGAAAGTTACCGGCAAGTTTTTTTTCCGACGATGTCTCCGACAAAATTAGTTTTGCTGTATTAGCATAAAATCTTTTGCTGCATGGTCTCCGACGAGATCTCCGACGGGACGTTCTATTTTTTGGAATAAACTTTTTTTGCTTCAGAAGCAAAAGCGGGAACATTTGTAGAAAAAGTGGATGTTTTGCAGCAAAACCAGGATAGGAGCCTTTTTTAGATGCACGTGGCAACAGGAGAGAAGCAGGACTCGATGGGAGCCTTGTCCGGGGACGCCTAGCGCGCCTTTTGTAAAACACATGCACATAGACATGTTTTAGCATAGATTCTCTCATTTTGGAGTGTATCTTGTCCGCTTTGAAATAGTATTTAAAATGTCATATTAGTGAACAGAAGGAGTAGCTGTGATGGCTAATTAATTGACCGCATCTAACGCAGCTTGGCATGGGTAGCGCGGTGGAGACGCTGTGCGGGCAGGCGTACGGCGCGAACAAGCTGGACATGCTGGGCATCTACCTGCAACGCTCGACTGTCCTCCTGGTGGCGACCGGCGTGCCGCTCACCCTCCTCTACGTCTTCTCCCGCCCCCTCCTCATCCTCCTGGGCCAGTCGCCTGAGATCGCCCGCGCCGCCGCCATCTTCGTGTACGGCCTCATCCCGCAGATCTTCGCGTACGCGACCATCTTTCCCATCCAGAAGTTCATGCAGGCGCAGAGCATCATGGCGCCGAGCGCATACATCTCCGCCGGGACGCTCGCCGTCCACCTCGTGCTCAGCTACCTCGTCGTCTACAAGCTGGGGCTGGGCCTCCTGGGCGCCTCGCTCATGCTGAGCGTCAGCTGGTGGATCATCGTCATCGCGCATTTCGCGTACATCGTTAACAGCAGCCGGTGCAGGCTCACTTGGTCTGGGTTCTCCGTGCAGGCCTTCTCCGGTCTGCCCGACTTCTTCAAGCTGTCCATGGCCTCTGCCGTCATGATCTGCCTTGAGACTTGGTACTTCCAGATACTCGTCCTCGTTGCTGGCCTCCTCAAGGACCCCCAGATTGCCCTCGCCTCGCTCACCGTCTGGTAATTAACTAAATTCTAGATTGACTGAATGCGTATGCTTTCTTGAGAATTGAGATCGAGGAGGACGACGCGATTAAACTTTCTGTTATATATGTACTCGTGTGTTTGTTGCATTGCAGCATGACCATTGCAGGGTGGGTGATCATGATTTCAGTTGGATGCAACGCAGCTGCCAGGTACAGATCGATAACAATCGTGTTTTAGATTTGCTTGCTTCTCAAGTTGGAATGACCCCACATGAATGCATGGTTTACAATATTGCAGCGTGAGAGTGAGCAACGAGCTTGGCGCCGGGAACCCCAAATCAGCCGCCTTCTCCGTGGTGGTAGTCACGATGCTAGCGTTCATCCTGTCGGTGCTAATCTCGGCGGTCATCCTCATCTTCCGTGACTATATCAGCTACATCTACACCGACGGCGAGGATGTGGCAGCGGCGGTGTCCAAGCTGACGCCGCTACTGGCGCTCACCCTCATTCTCAACGGCATCCAACCCGTACTGTCAGGTATACGCTGAATACGTCAAAACGAACTGGGTGGAAAGGGAACTGGAGATGTATAGGATGTCACCAAACCATATGCCGCCTGATGTAGATGTTATACCTACGCAGGGGTAGCGGTCGGCTGCGGATGGCAGGCGTTCGTCGCGTACGTAAACGTCGGCTGCTACTACGTCGTTGGTGTCCCTCTTGGCTGCCTCCTGGGCTTCTACTTCGACCTCGGGGCGGCGGTAAGGCCCTCCGGCCGTGAATAAATTTGCCCTGATTTCAGTCATCCACTTTTTTAGTTATACACAAATTGCAGGGCTTATGGGGCGGTATGATTGGAGGCACCCTAATGCAGAACGTGATACTGTTCTGGGTTATCTTCAGGACAGACTGGAACAAAGAGGTACTCCATATATATGGGATTCACCTCCATCAGATCATGGACAGAATAAATAACATTGGGACCTGCAATATTACACACCGAGTAATTTGTTTCTCACAAACTAAAGTTTACAGAGTCTCTTGAAGACCATGCATGATATTCTATGCAATACGAGTTTCGAACCAACATTAAGACAATAATATTCGGAAAAAACAGTTACAGATTACACAGTTAGACACCAATTCACCATTACTAACATTCAGATATTCTATGTACACTCTTTGTCTGGAACAATTGCACTATCATCTAGTACTGTCCATAGTCACCTCGTTGTCTAAGGGAATTTACTTAAGAGTTACCTTCTGATTTATTTGCAGGTGGCCGCAGCGGTGGAAAGATTGCACAAGTGGGAAGACAAGACACCTCTATTAGCAGGCCAAGAATGAAGCAAGGTTACGAATTGTATGGTTGAACCGTCCATGTATTCGGTAGCAAGTAGATCTCCCTAATGTGTAAAATAAAATGCAATTTCACCACTGACAGAAAATTTGTATCCTAACTCCTAAGTTACGATCCTTTCGGTGAGTTCAAGGTTTCAAGCACGGTATACCATATACACCGCCATGTATCATTTTACTAGTAAGTTACGTCCTTTCAGTGACATCTTTTATTGCGGGGCAAAAGATTGTTCTCACAAAGTTTTATTTCTACAAGTTCTCAAATCTTTTTTTTGGCGGATGAAGGGAGAAGAGTTCCGCATTGCATTATGAGAAGAAAAAGTTGCACAGTTAGCGCGTGATTGGTAGCCTGCGCCGATTTTGAGCTCTCGGAGACAGGCCCTAGGGAGCATGTTCACGTTGAAACGACTCTAGAGTTATGTTGTGGACTTTGTTTGTTTGCCCACATGAGAGTACCCTACATTTCCTGGATTTCTTAACCCATTTGTTTCGTGCACTGCATGCATGAATTTTTCCTTAGCTGATGCAAATAGAATATGTTAGGTTACATATATGCATGAGTCTGTATGTGGTAACCTCGTTGATAGTGTGTTGAGGTTACCATTACATTCTACGCTCATCCTACTCTGCCATTATCAAAAGAGGACGACAAGTCCATCCTAGCAACTACTAAAAAGAGGATAAGTTCATCCTATATCCTACCACTATGACAGAAATTAGATATCACTCGTGACATATTTCCTTGATCCTCTTCAACTTATACTTGTTACCCTTGGTACTCGAGCTTCTTTTCCCTCTTTCATCCCCTCCTTTTTTTCTCATCCAATTTCTTCTCTCTGGCTTTCATTATCTCAGGTTGATATTTCTACACCTACTTAAGCATATCCACTTCATTCTGCAACACTTGAGCATCCTTGTCATCAATCCTGGACAAGTTCTTCTCCACAACCCATTTCTCGGTTTCATCCATGAATTTCTTCACATCAATGAAATTATGAATCTTTCAGTGTTTCAATTCTCGACATGTTCACATGATGAAATGTAATCGCATTTCACATCAACTACAACTTCAACTACTATAAAATAATCTTCCCTCCAAATTAACGCACAATTCTCCTCTCTTTTCCACTACTCTCGACAAGAACACCAAAACTAGTCATCCTCCCTTTCCAATGGCGCTCGTAATACCAAACTCCCAATTCTACATGTTCGACGTACAATGCATGGACTTCAAGGTGACATTCACCCACCATGCATATGAGTGGTGAGGTGGATCTGTCGGGTCAAGGAGGAGTTCCTCGACAACACACTGATTAAGGTTGTTCATCTAGAATATGAGTTCACCGACGCATCAACGAGAAATGTCAGACAGCAGGATCTTCCATACGAGTAGAAGCAACACACCACTATCCTACAACTTTCTATGTCATACGAGTGTCTCATCTTCCAAATCTGTCGTGCCGATGGAGTGAGGAGCTTCTTAGGAAGTTCTTGAGGGATGAAAACATCAGGATCTGCGGCTCTACTATCCAACATTATGTGTGTATGCTGCAGTACTACGACATCACTATTGCTTCTCCAATCAACCTCCAGCGGGTGCTCCCCAACCCAACCCGGAATTATCCTCCGTCACTCTTCGCTCTGTCGAATGCTTATCTAGGGATTAATCTTTTGAAGGACGATCTATAGATACAAGCCGTCTGAGAAGGAAGATGGGTCCAAATTCCATGGTGCTTCGATAAAATTAAATATGCTGCTCTGGATGCTCATATCGGTTTGGATCTTGCTAGGAAGAACGGGAACTTAGTTGGCTGTAGTATCCCTAGAGATATTCATAATTTCTACTAGTTTTGAAGTGTACAAATCTCTGTCGGAGGTGTGAGCCGTAGGTTGGGGCCGGCGGAGAAGACGACGCAGCATGGAAATCCCCATCAGCCTAGGTATATACTGTCCGGACGGGCCATTTTTGGATAATTTTATCTGGGTGGCCCGATATACTGTTTCTAGTCAGGGCAAAAAGATCCAAACCAGCATATCGACCGGACTTTCGGGTATCTCCTAGAGACAGACTGTAAGCAAATTGCAGAATAAGAGTAACTAATAATATGAATCCAAGAACAAGCAGCCTATCCCCAGTTTATGACCTGACGTGCGACTATAAGCATGTGACGTATAACATTGAGTATTCCGTCATATCAAGATGTTAACTTCAATAAAATGTACTAGGTCTAAAATATGTAAAATTTGTGTCATTGGTTCTCCTGATGTCTTGTCCCACCAACCATTGGCCGAGACATAACCAAGACTTTCCCTACTGATACTAGCCCAATTGAAGAGTACACACACACACAATGACGTGGCACACGACCTGTATTTTGTCTTTTCTGTTGTATCATGTACAGATGCCGACCTCTCGTGTTTTTTTCTTTCTTGTGGCGAACTACTCATAAGTTGCTCTTTCTTTATACAGCACGGCACGGGTCCTGCATTTTGATTAGCATCGGACTTGCCTTGGGCAGTTTTAGGTACTAGTATAACCAAGTACTTTGGAAATTTGAGCACCTGTCACTTCACCCTCGACTGGAAAACCTCGCCGGGTACCCGCTTGACCAAGACGAATATTGACGGTCACAATATGGTACTGTATGTCCTTTGAAGTTGCCTGGTATGTTTCTTCCTTTTTCTGTCCATATAAATTTTCTTTGTGGCCGTCTAACATCAAGTTACCTATATAGTACATTTTTTTCCTTGACATCCATGCCGAAGACTTGTTGGAGTACATGTTGGAGCAGGTGGCGGCATCAACACCGTGGCGCACATGTACAATTTAGTGTTTTGTTATGTTTCTTGATGTATGTGCTATGAATTTTGATTTGAAATTTTGTGACGCATTAGATTCAAGTTGCAAGCATATAAACTTTCTTGGTTCCATATAAGTTCTCGTTGAGAGTGAGTAGTAGGAGTACTAATTTTCTATTAAAACGTTGAAATAAGTAACCCGGGCTTGGTGCATCGGGTGCACCACAACGCCCGTTTGCAGAGCTCTAAGAAGTCTGGACTTTTGTATAGGAATTAATTGGTACTCCCTTCGTTTCATAATATAAGATGTTTTAGCTTTGTGAAAAAAATGTATTTAGACCTCTTTTAGTGTTGTAGATTCACTCTAAACATATACACTAAAAAAGTCTAGATATACTCCTTTCACAAAGCTAAAACATATTATATTATGAAATGAAGGGAGTAGTAGTTAGCTTGTCAAGTCACACACTAGCTCATGGTTACAGCTACCTTTCCTTAAAAAAGGCTCTTGCTTAGTCATCCTATTGAGACGAGGTTCCAAGACCAATGGCGGCATGCGTTCAGACATGGATATTTCACAATTAATCGTGCTAAGAATATATGCTGATTTTCGGTACCAGGTGACTTAGCCCCGGCCGGTTCCATCCAATGAACTACCGGTGCCTCAACTGCTCCTAGGTGGCGCCGTTTTATAAAGCATGGTAGATGACAGCTATTGCTGCAAATTAAACACATCATATACTTGTTGCCATCTTCCTGCCCAAGCTGAGAGCTTGAGCACCCGATCATGGCCGAGATCGCGACCGGGGCGCTGAGCAGCCTCCTGCCCAAGCTGGGCCGCCTGCTCGAGGAGGAGTACAAGCTGCAGCGGAGGGTCAAGGGAGACATCGCATTCCTCAAGGCCGAGCTGGAGAGCATGCAAGCTGCGCTCCTCAAGGTCTCTCAGGCTCCCATCGACCAGCGGCCAGACATCCAGGTCAAACTCTGGGCGAGGGACGTCAGGGACCTATCCTACGACATCGAGGACAGCACCGACAAATTCCTGGTACGGCTTGAAACCCGTTCACCAACAAAGAAGAACAGCTGCTTCATGGGTTTCACCGGCAGGAGTTTCAGCCTTCTAACCAAGGCCAAGACTCGCCATAGCATCGCTACAAGGGTCAAACTTATCAAGAGCCTCGTGAGAGAGGTTTGTGAGCGCTGTGATAGGTATAGGGTTGACACTAGTGTCGCCAATAACCAGCCAGTTGGCATTGCCACGACCATTGACAGCCTTCGCCTATCGGCACTATACAAGAAGGCGACCGAGCTCGTTGGAACTGAAGACAACAGCGACGAGCTAGTCAGGAGGCTCACAGCCGAGGGAGGCGAGGCATCCAAGCAACAGCTCAAGATAGTTTCCGTTGTTGGTTTTGGAGGATTAGGAAAGACAACCATCGCTAGCATAGTCTATGAGAAGCTTAAGGTGGAATTTGATTGTGGTGCTTTTGTTTCTGTGTCTCTTACTCCTAACATGGTAAAGATTTTGAAGAACTTGCTCTACCAACTCAACAAGGGCAAGCATGGCAACATCATGAATGAAGCATTTTGGAGTGAACCACAGCTCATTATTGAGCTAAGAGAGATCCTTCGAGACAAGAGGTACTTATCCGTTTTTTACACATAATCTGTGAGTGAATTCTTTGAGAATCAGTTGTGCAAATATGTCCTTTTCATTTGTGTACTACTTTGAAGTACATACAGTACACACAAATATTAGCTTCGTTACTACTCCCTCTGTCTGTCCGCAAATAAGTGTAATTCTAGCTTTTAGCTAAGTCAAACTTTAGAAAATTTGACCAACTTTATAGATGAATATAGCAACATATATTATATCAAAATGACATATTATGAAACTAAATTTTAAAACATATCTACTAGTACTAATTTAGAGTCATAAATATTGTTACGTTTTTCTATAAAGTTAGTCAAATTTTACTAACTTTGATTTAGAACAAGGCTAGAAGTACACTTATTTGCGGACGGAGGGAGTATGAGAAAATATCACATTTATGTCCTCGGGTTTTAGAGTTTGACTAATTAATCGGCAAAACTTTGTTGCAAATTGTCAAAACACATGCTACTTTGACCTTGTTATACGTGTGGCCCATATGTACTTCTTCCGTAAAACATCTAGTTGCAGTTCATGGAAGTCACATGTTTAAATAGAACACTGGAAAATTGTGGCGGCTGATCCAATTTATCTAGTACTCCATCTACCATAAATTAAAAAACTAGAAGAAACACAATAATATAGCCAGCACGAAATCTAAAGTGAACCTTATTGATGAGGGGATATCCCCTATTCAAAAAAAGTATAATACTCTTATGTATTTTCAGATACAACTACAAACATAACAATGGATTTTGATGCATGGAAAAATTTCATGCCTGAAAAAGATTTTCACTGGTGTATTCTAGCAATTCTAAGTCTAACCAACAATCAGCCTAAGAAAAAGGCAAATATTTTATATAAATGAAAAATGATGAACTAGGGAGTTTTACCTACTGTTTTCCCATCAAAAATGATGAACTGATTTATTGTTGAATGGTTATTTGTAATTTCTTTTCCTTTCTACTACGCTGTAATGTCACTTTCTCCAACTTACTTTGGTTTGTGCAGTAGGAAAGAAAATTTACCATCAGCATTTATTTACTATTATATACCTGTCCCACATTATAAGACGATTTTAACCTATCCAAACATCTTTTATAATTTGGAACTTAGGAAGTAACATACATAATTCTTGGGTATCTCCATGTAGGTACTTCATTGTCATTGATGACATTTGGGATTATTCTGTGTGGGAAACCATCAGATATGCGTTGATTGAGAACGGAAACGGAAGTAAAATAATCACAACAACTCGCAATGCCCATGTCGCCAATCAAATCGGTGGGGTCTATAGCTTAATACCTCTATCTCTCATCCACTCAAGAAAGCTATTCCACCAAAGAATATACGGTGATGAAGACAAATCTCTTCCAAGTCATTTGGCCGAAGTATCAGATATTATTTTAAATAAATGTGGTGGTATTCCATTGGCTATAATTACTATAGCAGGTATATTAGCCAGTAAGAAAGGGATGACCCATGAGTATTGGTCCAAGGTGTCACGCTCTATGGGTACAGGGCTGGAAGATGGTCCTCAAATACAGAAAATGAGAAGAATATTATCTTTAAGTTACTATGACCTACCTCCGCATCTAAAGAGCTGTCTGTTGTATCTAGGCTTATTTCCAGAGGATCATGATATTACCAGAGAATATTTGATATGGAAATGGGTTGGTGAAGCTTTTGTCCGCAAAGAACACGGGAAGAGCTTGTACGAGGTAGGAGAGAATTACCTTGACGAGCTCATTAGCAAGGGTATGGTAAAACCAGTTGAATTTGATGGATGCAGCAAGGCAACCACTTGTCGTGTGCATGATATGGTTCTCGACCTCATCACTTCATTGTCAAATGATGAGCATTTTCTAACAGCAGTTGGAGGCCAGCAGCTCATGCCCCTGCCAAGTAAGGTCCGTCGACTATCCCTGCAAACCGGTAATGCAGAGGATGTGCGGTTGCTGTCAACTGTTAGCTTTACCCATGTGAGATCAGTAACTGTGTTCGACCAAGCTTTGAATTTGTTGCCAGGCATTTCATGTTTTCCAGTCTTGCGTGCATTGGATTTAAGTGACTGTGAGCAAGTGGATAATCATCGTTTCAAGGGTATTTGCAAGTTGTTCCATCTGAGGTACTTGTGCCTACGCAGGACATCTGTAACTGAGGTTCCCAAGCAGATCGGGAATCTACAGTTTCTGCAGGTGCTGGACATCAGTTTGACTGAAGTTAAAGTGCTGCCATCAACCTTCGTTCAACTAACCCAGCTGGTGTACCTGAATGTGAGTGCCTGCACTAGACTACCTGATGGGTTCGGGAAACTAGAATGCCTGCAAAATTTCCCAGGTATCACCGTCAGTTACCCATCCATGCTTCATGATCTGGGCAGGCTCACCGAGCTGAGGAATCTCAAGATTATAAAATTCATCCAGTGCGGCGAGAACTATGATGAACCTTTCCTCGAGTGTCTATCCAACCTGGTCAGCCTCGAGAAACTAGAGGTAAATTACTACCTTGGCGGCCCAGATTTCGGTCTCTCCAGAAGTTTGTCGCCGGGGCCTCAGCGGGTCTATTCCATCGACATGCTTCGGAGCACCTTCTATGCGGTGCCAAGGTGGATGTCCTCACTCTCCTGCCTTTCGGCCCTTGAGATCACAATACGAACACTGGCAGTGCAAGACTTTGAGGTCCTCGGCAGCATACCCTCCCTCACTGATCTCTACGTGTGGGTGCTGGAACCCACCGGTGAGAGACCAGAAAGGCTAGCCATCGACAGTAGGTACCCATTCAGGTGCCTATCAGTGTTCAGGTTCTGGAGTTACGGCATGGAGGTGGTGTTTTCTCGAGGAGGCATGCCAAATCTCCAAACCCTTGACCTGGACTTCCAGGTGCGGAAGACAAAGGATCTGGGTGGTAATTTCTACTTCGGCCTGGAGAATCTCCCTTTGCTCCAGCGCGTCCCGGTGAAGATTGACTGCTACTGCACAGAGCCTGGGGAGGTCGAGGCCGCGGAAGCTGCACTGCAGAAAGGGGTCGATATGAATCCCAACAAACCCACACTCAGCATACTCAAGGTATATATGCATCATTTTTCTTCTTTAGTGACAAACACCATTGTCCTATATGGGTTTCTCTCCTTTTATATAGCACTTCTAAGAGTATGTACTTCCACATTCAGCATACCTCTACATGAATCTATTACTCTTTTTGGCATTCTCAATATACCTCGTTGATTATTCAAAGTTATCTCAATACAAATAGTAATGTGAAGAAAATGTCATCAAGACCCTTACTTTTTCCATTATACCCTTTGTATGCAGTATATTTGAAAATATTATTAGTTATATGTATGCAGTATATTTGAAAATATTATTAGTTATATGTATGCAGTGGCTTTTTTTATAGAACTCAATCAGGGGTATCTAGTTTAAAAACAATAAGGAGATAATAAATCCATCTAGCTACATGGTATACGTGCTGTGAGTACATACTGGTAGGTATATATTGTGTTATTTAACTCGCGTATGTCAAACATTACACAGTATGGTGAAATGGGCTAGCTGATCCTCTCAGTACTGGTTTTCATCTACTCCTGTTACTTTGCTGGTATGGCTTCAAGCTACTGTGCTACAACTAGCTTACTCTTCCGTATCTCTTTAGGTGTTTACATATGCCTACTCATAAATTTTCTTCCCTTGCTGCAGATTTAGCTTGGCCACTTTTTTTATTTGGAACAACATCCTCTAAGTCTGACTCTTCAGTGACGAAGCATCCACCTTTGCATATCCAGCTCTTTCTCTTGGGAGGAGTGGTCCTCGACCATGGCTTCCTCCAGCTTCAACATCCATAGTTGACCCTCTGGACCCGTCTTCCTCCATCCCCGAGGGACCGCCACGACAGTGGCGCCCTGCCACTCCCGCTCCTTCCCCCACGACGGCGGCGCCCTGCGCCTCTCCAGGCCGAGGACGATGGAGACGGCGGCGGCCTGCCCCTCCCCTCTCCATGGCCGGTGGCTCGAGGTTAGGGATAACCTCACTGCCATGGTCCACTTGGCAGAGAGAGGAGGAAGGGAGGGGTATGACAAGTGCATCCCACTCCCACACACTTTTGCAAAAAGACCCAAAAATATGTAAGCAGTCTATCGTGTGTACCTCAGCCTATTACTCTGTGCCATGTCAGCCTGGCAGTGGGCCATCCCTGTTAGAAACGGTATCAAACGAGTCTAACTCGGCCATTACACAGATGTGGTAGTTCTTTGTAATTGGTAGCCCCAAAGTTTGTAGTTTTTTGCAGCGATCCTCAATTGTCGTAGTTTTTTGAAACCCTAGCCCCAATTGTCGTAGTTTTCTGCAATTTTCTCGGAACAGACATGATGATTGCTTCAACATTGAACTCAAAAGCTAAGTACTGATTAACCTCGTACGAGATAAAAAGTACAAAAATAAATAGCTGTAGACATCTATTATTCAATTATTTGTTGTATGCCTACTAAGCCACCTATGTGGATTGCTCGCTAAGAGAGAAGCCATTGCAGATTTTCCTTACTGCTTGACTTGACTATCAATGATCATGTTGTCATGCAAACACATCACCTTATTTGAATTAGATAGAAGTTTGTGCAGACTAGCAACAAGGTATTGTGGTAGTTGATGTTTTGTACCTTGCAATATATCCAATTGTTGATTGCTTCATAGTACACTTTTCAATAATAAAAATGGATATAGTCCTACAAAAACGTTTGAAGAGTAAAAATAATGAGCCAACAAATACATACTTCAGGAAAGGAGGATAAATACTCCTCTACCTTCTTCTGGAGTCTCTTGAATATCTCAAGACCTATGTATGCACCAATTAATAGAATGACCCACCTTCATTGAAATGAAGTACTAGAGTTAAGCTGCACTCCTATAAAAGCAAATAGTGTACAGAAGTATAAAAAGTTTCAGACCCTTGTATTGTGGCATATAAAATAAAAACTACTCCATAATACCCACATATCAACCTAGTGTAGAACAGTCACAGAGCTTGTGGTAGCCAAGACAAAAACATACTGGAACTATTGATTGTTTGCTATGTAGAAGCTCTTGCTCAAGAAAATCAACCTGCAAACATGGTCATATGAAACAGGAAACTGTTACAACCACGGTAGGAAGAATTGCAATATGGTGCTTTTTAATTCTAAGTATTTTTCCTTTCTAAGGCATGACAGCTAAATAGTTGTTGCGACTGGAACAAAATTATAAAGAGAAGTTTCAACTGACAAAAAAAAATCAGAAATGCCAAACAAACATTGTGATCAATTTGTTCTTGCAATGAAGATCGTCCACGCTCATAATCCTGCATTGCATAGTGTAAAGATCAAATGCAGTAGAAATATTAAAATGTTGGCCAAGCTTTATTATAGTATAAACGACAATGGATCACTAAGACAGTGTGCATTCACAAGGCTTATTTGATATACTTATATCTGACCATGGTGGTGAAAATAAAACTAAGGATGGAAACTTTGATGACTCATACAACAAAAACATAATAGTTTCTTTTTTGAAAATAATACCACATTAGGTAGAAACAGGGCAGTGCACAATTTTTGTCATAGCAAGTAGTATACAGTGCAGAAGTAAGTGCAGGTGAGAAACCAGTTCTCAATAGAAGTGCAACCTCAACCAAGATATGAACACCTCTAAGAAAAGAAAATTTCCTAACAGGCTGCATTGCATGTTTTAGATAATGCCGTTTACCTTCAGTTTTAAATCAATTGTAACAAAAACCACTAAGAACATCAAGCGCTACGAAACTAGGATTAATCAATCCATCATCATTGTATTGTTTTGCCGTAAATATAAACAATACATGTGAATCTCCATCGTGATTTATCAGCAATTCAACATCAACCGAAAAAATTCTGCATATTACCTTCTGGCCATGTGAAATATGCTCAATCGCTGAACAACTCACAAGGTTGGTTCATCAGCAAGCTGCATCAACAAAAATACGAGAGGATCAAGCAAGCTTACATGTAACAGATGCCTGCCCACTGAGGTTTTCGTAGACGGCTTTGACAAAGTCCTTGTAGAATCCAACAATACCTAGCAAAGAGAAATATGAGAGCAAGGCCTGGCTCTTAAACCAGATGCATCTCACAGTGCGCTACCAACCTGGATTTCCACGGATGACCAGAACATGAACCGACGACGAAGACTCACTAGATCTTATCTCGAGCAACTCTGTTGCGAAGCTGCAGTGATTTTTTTTCTCTTTTAGTAACAACCAACAAACAGCTATGAACTGAACGCCACTTGACAGCTCCCAAGTCTGAACTCTGAAGCATTAGAAACTAGAACACTATTGACAGCTCCAAAGTCTGAAACTCTGAAACGAATACAATCCCGGGTACCTGGAGATCATGCACACCCGGGCCGTGGCCTGCGCCCTCGGAGGGAACGGCGGGAGGAGACTCGCTCTCTCCATACTGGGCCCGGTGCTCGAAGATCTCGCCCCGCCGCCGCCGCCGGTCTAAACAGCCTGGAGAGCAACCAGATAGAGCACCGCACCGTGAGGTCGTGTCGGCGGCGCTGAGCCGGTCAGCTCGAGGTAAAATCACCTACCTGGGTTCTGCACCAGAAATCAGCCGCGCGCAAGCACGGTCCTGAGGGGATTTAGAGCGAGAACAATTTCGAGTTGAGGTCGTCAGAGATTCGATTCGTGGGAGCGGAGAGGTAGGAGCTTACCCATCAGAAGAAGCGGCAGAGGGAGGAGGAGCGCGGCGGGGACTCGCCGGCCGCCGAGAAGTGAGGGTTCAGACTTCAGAGTGGCAGTGGATCAGGGAGACTGACCGAGTGGTTCAGTCAGCCACCTTTCCAATCGAATCGGGGGGAACACGTGACGTGAGATTGGTGTGCAAGGGGTTCGGCTCCTCTGCAGTCGTGTTGCCACTGCACGGATACACTAGCTCTTGAAATATGCCGTCCACTCTAATCTAAACGGCTCTCATTCTACTCAATTGTAGTTTGAACAGGGGTTGATCCCAGAGGGACATAGAAGCTTTCATTAGACCCGGTGGTTGAACAATTAGAAAGTAAGAAATTACAAACAAGTCTACATTTTTAGCACTAAGGACCTTGGATGCAAAAAAGAAAAATGCGATCGATTCCAGCTCGAGTACACACGAGCACCGTGCAGTGGCAACGTGGTTATCGAACCTGAAGGAGGAAGGAAACGTCTCAAAGGTGTTGTAAGCAACGTGGAAACCTGCACAACACAAACTCAAGACTTTGTCCCAACGAATCAATGAGGTTGTCAAGCTCACTGGTTTGCTATAACAAAGGATTAAACGTATGGTGTGGAAGGTAATGGTTTGCAGTAAGTAAACACGAAATAGTGGAATATGTATCAATGGTAAAGATTGGACCGGGGTCCATAGTTCACTAGAGGTGCTCTCCTTAGATAAACAACAAGGCATGAAGGGTAAACAAATTACAGCAGGGCAATTGACAGGAACAGAGCAAGGCATAACAATGCAATTAGTAGTCAGAAAGATCCTATGAGATTCGATTGGGCAATACAACAAGATACATAGACCGCCATCCAACTGCATCTATTACTAGAAGTCCACCTTTAGATTATCATCCGAACTCCCTCCAGTATTAAGTTGCAAGCAACAGACAACTGCTTTAAGCAAAGTGTGTAAGGTAAATAGTCCACATGTTCCATGAACAAGAGACCGTTGTTTTCTCCCTAGTAGCAACAACACATATACAACCGAATAGATTATTGTCACTTCCCTTGGAAACTAGAGGCATGAACCCACTATCGAGCATAAATACCCCCTTTTAGAGTCACTAGCAACTACTTGGCCAAGATAGCTACTAACAATGGAGATCATGCAAGATCATAAACAACACAGACATGATAGAATCATAAATACAAAACCATTAATCAAACCAACATAATAATCTCAATATCCATCGGATCCCCGCAAACACAACATGCATGATTACAAATAGATTAGATTTTGATCATGAACGAAGCTCACAAGATCTCCGTAGACCTGGGAGGGAGAACCCTAATCGGCAACTTGGGAGGGCCCTAGGCGGCGGCGACTTGGGAGGAGGCCGGCGGCTTGGGGCTAGGGTTTGAGATGAGTTGGGTGTGTGAGAGGGGGCACCCCTGCCCCTTCTTTTATATGTGGGAGGGAGGCGCGGTTGGGAGGAGGGAGTCCTCCTCCAACTCCTCCTCCTTGGCCGGCGGGTGGAGGGAGTAGGACTTCCTTCCTAAGTAGGTTTCCTACTCTCCCTCCACCAAGCAAACTTGCGTTTGACTTTTCAAATTGGCGGACTTTTCAAACTAGGATTTGATTTCTCCCTTTGTTTTGCTCAGTGATGACACCTAGTACATGATGCAACCATTCCAACTTGTTATGACACATTCATGCACTCTTCCCCTCCGGAGTGCCGGACCTTCCGAACCCTTCTAGAACATTCCCGATGAAAACACCAGAATCATTCTCCAACTCCGAAACAGGACTTTCCTTATATGAATCTTATTCTCCGGACCATTCCGGATCTCCTCGTGATATCCCGGATCCCATCCGAGACTCCGAACAACATTCAGTCTCTTACTCATCATTCCATAACTACTCAACAACATCGAATCCTTAAGTGTGTCTCCCTATGGTTCGTGAATTATGCAGACATGACCGAGACACTTCTCCGATCAATAACCAATAGAGGAATCTGGAAATTCATATGGCTCCCACATATTTCTACGATTACTTTGCGATCGAATGAACCACTTACATACGATACCAATTTCCCTTTGTCTCACAATAGTTTACTTATCCGAGGTTTTGATCGTCGGTATCTCTGCATACCTAGTTCAACCTCGTTACCGATAAGTACTCTTTTCTCGTTCCCGTGGTATGTGATCCCTTGTGAGCCAGTCACATGCTTGCAAGCTAATTGGATGACATTCCACCGAGAGGGCCCAGAGTATATCTATCTGTCATATGGATGGACAAATCCCACTCTTGATCCATGTGTCTCAACCCATACTTTCCGAACACTCAATTCCACCTTTATAGCCACCCAGTTACGGTGTGGTGTTTGATGTCATCAAAGCATCCTTCCGGTGATGGTGATAAGCATGATCTCATGGTCGAAGGAATTAGGTTACTATGTATCAGAAAGCTTATAGCAAATGAACTATATTAAATGACTTGATCTTTAAGCTACGCTTAACTATAGGAGTATGTCCATCACATCATTCTCCTAATGATATGACCCTGTTGTTAATAACATCTCTATGTTCATGATCAGGAAACCATGATCATATACTAACCAACAAGTTAGTTTAACAAGAGGCTTTACTAGGGACTCTTTTATGTATTGCAAATCACACAAGTATTAATGTTTCCGATTAATACAATTATAGCATGGTATGTAAACATTTATCATAAGCATGAAGATATGATAATAACCACTTTATTATTGCCTCTTGGGCATATCTCCAACAGTCTCCCACTTGCACTAGAGTCAATAATCTAGTTTCAAACCTTTGTGTATTCAACACTTATGGCTTTCTGGTGTTGTATGTACACGATTGCTAGTGGTCAACTGATCTCCGGATCTGACACTTCCAGGTCCGTGTGTAATTGCATGTCTTTGCGTCTCTACGCATCACTCATTCTCTAAGGAGATGGTTTTGTATAAATTTGGTCCTTTGGTGAGACCTTTAGTTCTTTTGGGGTTAAAACATGTTGATAATATTGTCGTACAATATATATTCATAGTATTATTTCTCCGTGAACTACACCTAGTTTGATAACAAACTACTTGACACAAATGCCCTCTTTAGCTGCTATAATAGCAGTCATATACTTAGCCTTTTGTTGTAGTATCTGTCACAATGTCTTAACTTTGGAACTCATCCAAATCCATTATGGAACTTACTTTCCATTATATTGTGCCACCCTTAGTTTAGATTGAGATAAACTTAATTTGTACTTTGTGACAAAACTAGTATCCATGTAGTACTTTTACAATGAACTAACCATCTATTTGTCACTTCTACAAAATAATATATTCTTAGTTCTTTTACAAGATCACAAGAATATCCTTACTATCGTCAAATGATCATATTATGAATCATTCTGGTATATGCTCATAATATTTAGAGCATAGGACATATCTGGATTTGTACATATCACGGTATGATTGATATAAATACTCTTTGTGATTTCATACATCAAATATCAATCTATACTTGAATCTTTGTTTCACTTACCAAGTGTCAATACACTTGTATCATCAATATTGAACTCATTCAATCCTTTCTATGCGACAAGAACCTTTCTTGTAGTTTCTTTATTGAACTCATCCAATATATCATCTATGTACTTTCGGCACAACCATATTAGTGTCTTAATCTATCTATATAGATATTGATCCAAATATTTGGGTTTTGCCTAAATCTTTCATCGGGATGAAATTCTTAACATGTGTTAATAAAAGATACATCATTTCCAATCAACAATATGTATTCCACATAATGTATTAGAAACATGTATTAGCGCTCCCACTTAATTTCTTGCAAATGCAAGCATGTTCATCGTCTCCGACGAATTTAAACTCCTTTAACAGTTTCATCATAGTGAAGATTCCAACTCCGCAATGCTTACTTCAACCATTGAAGTTTGCATATGCTTTTAGCATCCTTTGAATTAACAAAACCCTATGGGCCGTGTTATGCACATGTCCTAGGTAACAATTCTATTAGAAGAACTTGTTTTGTTTATTCCACTACCACATAATAAAATTATATGTAGTGGTTGCTACATTAATCCGTCTAGACTAAATATCGCTATGAAAGATCAAATCTTGTCATAGTCAACCTTTGAACATTGTTGTGAACTATTTCCCAACATGTCGACTATTTCATAGATGTGAAACATCCATGTCTATTTCTTTATATATCCAAACACAACTATAAGGTTTTACACCTTTATCGAGGGTCCTTCAAGTTCAAAACTTTGATTTCTCGTGTATGGAACTATCACGGATTTTATGGCTTCAAGCCATTTTATGGAGTCAGGGCCCATCATTGCTTCTTTGTATGTAGTTCGTTCATTATTCTCAAATAATGATTCAACCCTCAAATCTTGGTATTTGATTGTTTACTCGACCTACTTGGTTCAATAGAAACTTTGACCTTCGTAACCACAACCTTTGAGGCATGTGAGCCATGGGCATTGTTGCTGCCTCCGGAACACTTTTCGGCGCTACGCAACTTTGCACATATAACTAAGGTTCTTTTAACCTTATCAAAGTTATATTGTCCTCCCACTTATCTTTTCACTAAAAATTTCTTCTCAAAGAAACTTGACGTTCTAAGCGACAAACACTTTTGTCTCCGATGTTATGGAGAAACAGTTATTCGAAATAACATACAAAGACAGTTTCATCCGACTTTGGTTGCAAACATCTTTCTTATGCATAGCGTGCCAATGTTTAAGAAAGGACAACTTGGGTTGAATCCCAAACCATAACTTTATATGGTGTCATTTCAGTGGATTATGACGAAGTTCTTTTCAGTGGAAAAACGGTAGTCTCTAAAGCTTTTAATCTTTAAAATATAATGGCAATTTTATGAATTACACCTTCGATCTTACCATGTCAAACAAGGTTTAATTACATATCTCGAACGCTCCATACTCTTATGGTGTTTCGGGACATGCAAATCCACGGAACGATTCCTTAAATCTTTTAGGTGTTATGCTAAACTTGTAACTCAAATATCTTCCTTTATGATCTTATCATAAACTATTTATATTTTTGTTACAATGATTTTGCACTTCATCTTGAAAGTCTTTGAACTTTTTCAAATGTTTCATACTTCATCCTTATTAAGTAAATATTCATATATTCACTCAAATTTTCAGAGAAAGCATATGAAGTTGAAATCCATCGCTCTTGACTACACATAATGGACTTCGTACAACAATATGTACAAGTTCCAATAAGCTAGTCATTCGTTCCCTTTTGGCCTATGAACGAAGTTTTAATTATTTTTAGGAAAGTTTCACAAGCGTCATTTGATCAAAATCAAAAAACTCCAAAATTCCATCCACATGGGGTTTCTTCATGGTTTTTTTTCATTATAATTTAAACGGTGATGTCACTTCCTAAGTGATCTTTCAATCAATTTGTCTTTCGACATTTTTAGCACTAGTTTTATGGATGTGATTTCTCCAACGAGATTTGTAAATCATCCATATTTCATGGATTACGGCAATTATTTGAACAACCCTTTGTTCTCATAATACCTGATAAAACAAATCTTGAAGGCAAACTTTGATGTTTAACGAGCAGCACAATAACCCTTTATTTGTTCTCGATGAACATCATCACATATTATTTTGCTTGTTACTTAGGCCTTTATAGTTCATGAATTATGTTGTTTCGTATGACGATTCATACCAACAAATTCAGTATCCAATACTTAAGAACCACATTATTTAACAAGCAAAGAATACAGCCATAACACGTATATCCTCTATATACCTAAGCTGAACAATTCTAGTCTTTTCTTTTCTGCCATATATTTATGAGATTCTCTTTCAGTATTTCCTTTACTGTTTGAAAGAATCTATCAACATCAATAGTGGAGCCATATACATGACACATAGTCCAAAGCATGTATAGTTAAATACCAATGTCTTTGGACTTGCACTTTGAAGTAGATCACCATCATCAAATGTTTGGTGTTCTTTCAAATTCCTTTCTTTAGTAAGCTATTGGTGTAGTAAACATTTTACCTACATCAAATATTCACCCTTCTCATGGAATTATTCATGATCAAGCTACTTTAGCTTATTGCGGTGAATCGCGAGTATAATGTTGCTCTCCAAAACCTTTTGGAGGATTAGGACAACTAGTGTCTCCAACCTTTTGCAAATTCTCATCAAATATGAAAACATGACTTTTGCCATATTATACTCTATCATGTTGCAACCAAAACTTCGTTTCAGATATCACAATATCTTCCACACATCATGGTTTCTGAAATAACTCTTTCAGATCCTAGATAACCTTGATATTAAGACAATCCTTTGAATATCAAGAATCATGGAGACAGACATGATACTCATACACTAACACTTGGAATTGTCACTCTTGATTTAATACCAATTATTAAACTTCATGGAGTAACCGGAACTTACTGGAAGTTTGCAATAGGACTTTTAAACCTTAGATTAACACTTCAAAACAATACGATACCAGTTCGTAAAGTAACTAACCAGAATTCTATAGTTCTATCATATCAATTAAAACTAAGCGCAAGGTGGTAAACGGATGCCAATGACTACAACAACTATGCAAATTCACTTTGATTTAATTTATGATAAATAGTGTTCAACTTTTAATCATATTGCTGTTGAACTCCCACTCAAAACAATATCCCTCACATTGTTTTAGTGATCACACGAACCAAATCCACCACATCAAAACCGATCATCACGAGAGTTGATGTAGCTTCAATGGCGAACAATCAACATGTTCATCATATCTTCTATATGACTCATGCTTTACCTTTCGGTGATCCGTGTTCCGAGACCATGTATGTACATACTAGGCTCATCAAGATCAAACCTTAGCTTCCGCATGAGCAAATCTGGCTTGCTCACGTTGTATACACTCGCAGAATCTAACACACCCGATCATCACGTGGTGCTTCGAAACAACGAGCTTTAGCAACGGTGCTTACTAAGGATGAACACTTTAAAACTTGAAATTGTGTGTTTGAGGGATCATCTTAAAATGCTACCGTCGTGAACTAAGCAATACAAGATGCATAAAAGGATTAACATCACATGCAATTCATAATATGTGATATGACATGGCCTTTCTTCTTTGTGCTTCCGATCTCCATCTTCAAGCACGAACATGATCTCCATCATCACCGGCATTGCATCAAGGTCAATGACGCTGCTCCATGGTTGTCGTCCACCAGCTTCAAATATTACAACTACTTTGAATAGACATGCGGGTCTTAACAGAATTTAAAGACAACCATATGGCTCCTGCCGGTTGCCAACTTATAATAAGGAACATTGCATACATCATATATAATCACAATCATGGACATATCACATCACAGCACACCCCTGCAAAACAAAGTTAGACGCCTCTAATTTTCTTTGCATGTTTTACGTGGTTTGGGGCTTTCAATAAGTGTCGTTCTAACTTACGAACAAGAATCACAACATTGATACTAGTATTGTCAATCACCCGTTGTAAATTGAATCTTAACTATGTTGGGAGAAACAAGCACCCGCAAAGCCACTTATGCAATACAAGTTGCATGTCAGGCGTGGAGCAAGTCTCATGAACGATGTCATGTAAGGTTAGCCCGGGCCGCTTCATCCCACCATCCCGCAAGATGCAAAGTACACAAGAAGCAATCGACAACAAAAGCATCAACGCCCACAATGACCATTGTGTTCTACTCGTGCAACAGATCTACATATAGACACGGCTCTGATACCACTGTAGGGGTTCGTAGCATGGAAAACAAAAAAATTCTACCGCATGCAAACAAACAAGCCAAGATCTATCTACTAGATTGTAGCAATGAGTCGATAGAGGAACTCACCCTCGAAGATTCCAAAGTGGTTAACGAGAGCAGATTCTCGTGGGTGATGTAGTCGTACTCTTGCTGATCTCAAGATCGTGTAGACGATCCTTCCGGCGCTGCGTTCCGGCAGCGCTTCCGCAATCGGTCACACGTTCGGTACTCCATGAAGACCTTCCTCTCCCTTGTTCCAGCAGGCAGCAGAGGTTGTAGCACTCTCCTCGTGATTCCGGCAGCACGACGGCGTGGTACCGGAAGTAGAGGGGAGATCTCGTAGGGCTTCGCCTTAAGCCGGAGCGAGTATGGTGGACTATGAGAGAGGCCTTGGCGATCTAGGGTTTAGACGCACCAAGGGGAGAGGTGTAGCCGTCGGCTAGGGTTTGTGGAAACCCTATTCGGCAACTTGGGAGGGCCCTAGGCGGCGGCGACTTGGGAGGAGGCCGGCGGCTTGGGGCTAGGGTTTGAGGTGAGTTGGGTGTGTGAGATGGGGCACCCCTGCCCCTTCTTTATAGGTGGGAGGGAGGCGCGGTTGGGAGGAGGGAGTCCTCCTCCAACTCCTCCTCCTTGGCCGGCGGGTGGAGGGAGTAGGACTTCCTCCCTAAGTAGGTTTCCTACTCTCCCTCCACCAAGCAAACTTGTCGTTTGACTTTTCAAATTGGCGTTTGACTTTTCAAACTAGGATTTGATTTCTCCCTTTGTTTTGCTCAGTGATGACACCTAGTACATGATGCAACCATTCCAACTTGTTATGACACATTCATGCACTCTTCCCCTCCGGAGTGCCGGACCTTCCGAACCCTTCTAGAACATTCCCGATGAAAACACCAGAATCATTCTCCAACTCCGAAACAGGACTTTCCTTATATGAATCTTATTCTCCGGACCATTCCGGATCTCCTCGTGATATCCCGGATCCCATCCGAGACTCCGAACAACATTCAGTCTCTTACTCATCATTCCATAACTACTCAACAACATCGAATCCTTAAGTCTGTCTCCCTACGGTTCGTGAATTATGCAGACATGACCGAGACACTTCTTCGATCAATAACCAATAGAGGAATCTGGAAATTCATATGGCTCCCACATATTTCTACGATTACTTTGCGATCGAATGAACCACTTACATACGATACCAATTTCCCTTTGTCTCACGATAGTTTACTTATCCGAGGTTTTGATCGTCGGTATCTCTGCATACCTAGTTCAACCTCGTTACCGATAAGTACTCTTTTCTCGTTCCCGTGGTATGTGATCCCTTGTGAGCCAGTCACATTCTTGCAAGCTAATTGGATGACATTCCACCGAGAGGGCCCAGAGTATATATATCCATCATATGGATGGACAAATCCCACTCTTGATCCATGTGTCTCAACCCATACTTTCCGAACACTCAATGCCACCTTTATAGCCACCCAGTTACGGTGTGGTATTTGATGTCATCAAATCATCCTTCCGATGATGGTGATAAGCATGATCTCATGGTCGAAGGAATTAGGTTACTATGTATCAGAAAGCTTATAGCAAATGAACTATATTAAATGACTTGATCTTTATGCTACGCTTAACTATAGGAGTATGTCCATCACATCATTCTCCTAATGATATGACCCTGTTGTTAATAACATCTCTATGTTCATGATCAGGAAACCATGATCATATATTAACCAACAAGCTAGTTTAACAAGAGGCTTTACTAGGGACTCTTTTATGTCTTACAAATCACACAAGTATTAATGTTTCCGATTAATACAATTATAGCATGGTATGTAAACATTTATCATAAGCATGAAGATATGATAATAACCACTTTATTATTGCCTCTTGGGCATATCTCCAACAAGCACAAAGGAGGAGATACAACCATCTAGCTACTACATGGACCCATAGTCCAATGTGGAACTATGAAGGGTTTCGCAGCATAGTAAATCAAAATTTTCTACGGAAGCGAACAGAAGGAAAGCCAAGATCTAATCTAGGAGATGCAAACAACGAGAGAGATTGGATTAGATCTTCATACCCTTGAAGATTCGCACAGCGGAACGTTCGTCGGAACGTGGGTGATGTAGTCGTACTCGCTTCTCCTCCTCGCGATCCGATCCGATCTAGCACCACAAGTGGCGGTGCCTCCGTGAGATGCACACGTGCGGCACCTCGACGTCTCCTCCTTCCTCGGACCAGCAAGTATGGTGGAGAGATGGATTGGATCTACAACATGACGGCGTGGTGTATATGGTGGAGAATTTCTGCTGCAGGGCTTCGCCTACAAACAGTCGGGAGGGAGAGAGGAGGGCAGCAGGGCAACTAGGGCTTGGAGGGATATGTGTGTAGGGGGGAGGGGGCGCACCAGCCCTCTATATATAGAGGGGGGGGTGCGGCCAGCCCTTGCCCATCCTCCAAGCCTATCTCTAGTTTAAACGATTTTAAACTTATCCCTTATCTAGAAATTCTATCTCTAGATTTAAACGAGTTAAATCTATCTAGAATCGGCTGGGCCCTATGGGGCCTTGTGCCCCTGGCCCAATGCGGCCAGGACACTCCCTCATAGGCCCATGCCCCCTCCCGGAAGGTGGGACCACGTTGTCCCCCTTCCGGAAGGTTCTAGAAGCTTCCGGTACAATACCAATTAACCCCGAACAATTCCGAACTCCAAAAACTGCACTGCCTTATACGAATCTTATTCTCCGGACCATTCCGGAACCTCTCGTGATGTCCCGAATCCCATCCGAGACTCCGAACAAAAAATTCATAAACCAAGTATCCAATCTATCCTAGCGTCGAGACACGTTAAGTGTGTGACCCTGCGGGTTCGAGAATATGCAGACATGATCTTCTATCAATAATCAACAACGGGGTCTGGGCACCCATATTGACTCCCACACATTCATCGATGATCATATCGGATGAACCACGATGCCAGGATTCAATCAATCCCATATATATATTCCCTTCGTCTCGCGATATTTTACCTGCCCGAGATTCGATCGTCGGTATCGTCATACCTAGTTCAATCTCGTTCACAGCAAGTACTTTACTCGTTCCGTAATCCGATATCACTTTGTGATTAACTCCTTAACCACATGCTTGCAAGCGGTGTTGATATCGATCACCGAGTGGGCCCGAAGTATATCTCTCCGACTTGGGAGGGACAAATCCCATCTCGATACATACAACCCAACAGATACTTTCCGAAAACCTGAGAGACACCTTTATGATCACCCTCTCATAGGATGACGTTTGATGACCTCAAAGCTTTCTTCCGATACCAGGGAGTTGTATTATCTCATGGTCTAAGGAATACAATATTTGACATAGGAAAAGCTTCGCAAAGATGAACACGATGACACGATCTAATTGCTTCGCTTAGTTTGGGTCTGTCCATCACATCATTCTCCCAATGATATGATCTCATTATCAATTGACAACTCATGTCTATGGTTAGGAAACCTTAACCATCATTGATCAATGAGCTAGTCCATAGAGGCGTACTAGGGACACGGTGTTGTTCACAAACCACACAAGTATTAATGTTTCCGCTTAATACAATTCTAGCATGGAATATAAACTTTATCATGAACAAGAATTATAATAATAACATCTTTATTATTGCCTCTAGGGCATAATTCCAACAGTCTCCCACTTGCACTAGAGTCAATAATCTAGTTTACATTTGGCAACAATCTCACACCCATGGCACTGAGGTGCTGATCATGTTTTACACGTGGAAGAGGTTTAGTCAATGGATCTGCGACATTCAGATCTGTATGTACTTTGCTGATCTTCAGATCTCCATCTCCTATATAATCTCGGATTATATGAAACTTGCGGTTGATATGCTTGGTCTTTGGATGATATCTTGGTTCCTTAGCGAGTGCTATGGCGCCAGTGTTGTCACACAATATCTCCAGTGGGTCCAATGCACTTGGAACCACGCCAAGCTCAGTGATGAAGTTTCTGATCCAAACTCCTTCACTTGACGCTTCTGCAGCAGCCATGTATTCCGCTTCTACTGTAGATCCCGCGATCATGCTTTGCTTGCAGCTTCTCCAGCTCACAGCTCCTCCATTCAAAATATACACGTATCCTGTCTGAGATTTAGAATCATCCTTGTCGGTGTCGAAACTAGCATCGACGTAACCTTTTACGACGAGCTGTTCATAACCCCCATAGACTAAGAACATTTCTTTAGTCCTATTTAGGTACCTTAGGATGTTCTTCACGGCTGTCCAGTGTTCCACTCCTGGATCACTTTGATATCTGCTCGTCAAACTAAGAGCATTGGACACATCCGGTCTAGTACATAGCATGGCATACATGATGGAACCTATGGCCGAGGCATAAGGCACTTTGCTCATAGCTTCCCTATCATTTACCGTAGCTGGACACTGAGCCTTGCTCAATATCTTACCTGACAACATAGGCACTGAACCTTTTAATGCCTTATCCATTCTGAACCTTTTCAGAACTTTGTCTAGGTATGTACTCTGGCTTAAAGCTATCAGGCGTCTTTGTCTATCTCTATAGATTTTTATGCCCAATATATAAGCAGCTTCACCTAGGTCTTTCATTGAAAAACACTTGTTCAAATAACTCTTCACATCGTTAAGCATGTTGATGTCATTTCCAATAATCAATATGTCATCCACATATAGTACCAGAAACGTCACCGAGCTCCCACTCACTTTCTTGTAGATGCAAGCTTCGTAGCAATTTGGAACAAATCCAAAGCTCTTGATCACTTGATCAAAACGAAGGTTCCAACTCCGAGATGCTTGCTTCAGTCCATAAATGGAACGCTGAAGTTTGCATACTTTATCAGCATCCTTAGGATCGACAAAACCTTCGGGTTGCATCATATACAACTCTTCATCAATGTTGCCATTGAGGAAAGCAGTCTTGACATCCATCTGCCATATTTCATAATCATGAAACGCAGCAATTGCTAATAAAATCCGAATGGACTTAAACATCGCTACGGGAGAGAAAGTCTCATCGTAGTCAACACCTTGAACTTGTCGAAAACCTTTCGTGACAAGCCATGCTTTATAGACAGTAACATTACCATCCGCGTCCGTTTTCTTCTTGAAGATCCATTTGCACTCAACGGCCTTTCGGTCGCTAGGAGGGTCCACCAAAGTCCATACTTGGTTTTCGCTCATGGATCCCAATTCGGATTTCATGGCTTCTAGCCATTTCTCAAAGTCTGGGCTCATCATCGCTTCCTCATAGTTCGTAGGTTCGCTGTCTTCTACTAACAAGACAGTCAAGACAGGGTTGCCGTACCACTCAGGAGGGGCACGCGACCTTGTCGACCTGCGACGTTCAGTAGCAGCATCGTCCGAAGCTTCATGATCCTTGTCATTAGCTTCCTCTATCGTTGGTGCAGGCGGCACTGGAACAATTTCAGGTGCTGCGCTACTCTCCAATTCAAGAGAAGGTTCAATAACCTCGTCTAGCTCTACTTTCCTCCCACTCACTTCTTTCGAGAGAAACTCCTTCTCAAGAAAGGAACCGTTCTTTGCGACAAACACTTTGCCTTCGGTTCTGTGATAGAAGGTATACCCAATAGTTTCCTTAGGGTATCCTATGAAGACGCACTTCTCCACTTTGGGTTCGAGCTTGTCCGGCATCAACTTCTTGACATAAGCTTCGCATCCCCAAACTTTAAGAAACGACAACTTAGGTTTAGCACCAAACCATAGTTCATACGGTGTCGTCTCAACGGATTTAGATGGAGCCCTATTTAAAGTGAATGCAGCGGTTTCTAATGCATAACCCCAAAATGATAACGGCAAATCAGTAAGAGACATCATCGATCGGACCATATCTAATAGGGTTCGATTCCGGCGTTCAGACACACCATTGCGCTGTGGTGTTCCGGGTGGCGTGAGTTGTGAAACGATTCCACTTGCTTTGAGATGCGTGAGAAAATCATAACTTAAATATTTGCCCCCACGATCGGATCGTAGAAACTTAATCTTTCTGTTACGATGGTTCTCCACTTCATTCTGAAATTCTTTGAACTTTTCAAACGTTTCAGATTTATGTTTCATTAAATAGATATACCCATATCTACTTAAGTCATCGGTAAAAGTGAGAAAATAGCGATATCCACCGCGCGTCGAAACACTCATCGGTCCGCATACATCGGTATGTATGATTTCCAACAAGTCCGTTGCTCGCTCCATCATACCGGAGAACGGGGTTTTGATCATCTTGCCCATGAGGCATGGTTCGCATGTGTCAAATGATTCAAAATCAAGAGACTCCAAAAGTCCATCAGAATGGAGTTTCTTCATGCGCTTTACACCAATATGACCTAGACGACAGTGCCACAAATAAGTAGTATTATCACTATCTACTTTGCATCTCTTAGCCTCAATGTTATGGATGTGTGTTTCATCCCTTTCGAGATTTAGAAGAAATAAACCATTCACAAGAGGTGCATGACCATAAAAGATGTTACTCATATAAATAGAACAACCATTATTCTCCGATTTAAATGAATAACCGTCTTGCAATAAACACGATCCAGAAATAAAGTTCATGCTCAATGCAGGCACATAATAACATTTATTAAGGTTTAAAACTAATCCCGAAGGTAAAACTAAGGAGAGCGTGCCGACGGCCATCACATCAACTCTTGATCCGTTGCCAACGCGCATCATCACCTCATCCCTCGCAAGCCGCCGTCTATTCCGTAGCTCCTGTTTCGAGTTACAAATATTAGCAACTGAACCGGTATCAAATACCCAGGCACTACAACGAGGGCTAGTAAGGAAAACATCAATAACATGTATATCAAATATACCTTTGATGGTGCCAGCCTTCTTGTCCGCTAAATACTTCGGACAGTTGCGCTTCTAGTGACCCTTGTCCTTGCAATAGAAGCACTCAGTTTCTGGCTTGGGACCAGCCCTGAGCTTCTTCTCAGCAGGGGCATTGCGCTTGCCGCCGCCCTTCTTGAAGGGCTTCTTTGCACCTTTACCTTTCTTAAAGGAGGGCTTGTTGACCATCAACACATGATTATCCTTCTTGATGTCCACCTCCGCAGCCTTCAGCTTTGCGAAGAGCTCGGTGATCGTATCAGTGGAACCAATCTGATTATGAGTCACTACAAAACTTTTGTAGCTGGGAGGGAGTGAATGCAGAACCCTGTCAATCTTGAGCTCCTCTGGAATCTTGCAGTCCAGTTGCTCAAGGCGTTGAGTTTAGCCCGACATCTTAATGGCGTGCTCACTAACGGAACTCCCTTCCTCCATCTTGCAGTTAAAGAACTTCTCAGAGATCTCATATCTCTCAGAACGGGCCTGAGTCTGAAACATGGTTTTCAGCTCCTCGAGAATCTCAAAGGGCCCGGGATAGTTTTCAAAACGATTTTGACGTTCCGGTTCCATAGCAAACAACATGGTGCTCTTAATCACACCATAATCATCTTTGCGCGACTGATAGACAGTTTTCTCATCAGCCGGCGCAGTTGCAGCGGGGGGGTTACCTAACGCTTTCTCAAGGACATAGTCCTTTTGTCCGCCAGACAGAATGATTCTTAGATTGCGGAACCAGTTGGTGAAGTTAGACCCATTGTTTCTAAGCTTTTCTTTCTCAGCAAAAACGTTGAAGTTGAAGTTGGACTTGGCCATGTGATCTACAGTATTTGCAAGTACAATTTAGACTATGTTCATGATAAATAGTTCAACTTAATCAAATTACTAGATGAACTCCCACTAAATTCAACATCCCTCAAGTTGTTTAGTGAACACGATCCAAATTCACCACACCTAATCCGATCTTCACGAGAAGAGATGTGGTTTCAATGGTGGACAACGAAGTGTCGATCATATCATTCATATGACTCATGCTTAACCTTTCGGTTCTTGTGTTCCGAGGCCATGTCTGTACATGCTAGGCTCGTCAAGTTAGACCCAAGTATTTCCGCGTGTGCAAAACTGGCTTGCACCCGTTGTATGTGAGCGTAGAGTCTATAGCACCCGATCATCACGTGATGCTTGGACACGACGAACTTTCGCAACGGTGCATACTTGGGGAGAACACAGTTTTTTTTATCTTGATCTTTAAGTGAGGAATCATCTTATAATGCTACCGTCGCGATCTAAGCATAATAAGATACATAAAAGGATAAACATCACATGCATATAACTTTATGTGACATGGTATAGCCAATCTTCGCGCAATGATCTCCATCTTGTGCGTTCCGGCATGATCTCCATCACTCCACCATGATTGCCTCCACCACGAATAGCAACTACAACTATTGCTAACTACTTAACGATAAAGTAAAGCTATTACATGGCGTATAAGAAGTTGACTCGCAGGTCATACACAATTATAAAGACAACCATATGGCTCCTGCCGGTTGTGTACTCATTGACATGCAAGTCGTGAAACATTACAAAACATGATCATCGCATACATTATACACATCACATCTTGGGCCATACCATATCATAGAAAACACTCCCTACAAAAACAAGTTAGACGCCTCTACTTTGTTGTTGCATGTTTTACGTGGCTTATGGGAGTAGATGCTAAGAACGATTCTTACCTACGGAAAGCCACAACGGTGATATTATGGTTGCCAAACTCCGGTGTTAATCCCATGACAACTATAGTGAGAGAAACTAACATCCACCAGCCGCATGTGTGGTACAAGCCACACGTCAAGTGCGGAGCCGGTCTCACGAACGACGTCGCGTAAGGTTGGCCTGGACCGCTTCAATCTCACTATCCCGCGTCATAAGAAGAACACAAACAAGAGGCTTGCAACAGAAAACATCAATGCCCGCAACAACCATGTTGCGTTCTACTCGTGAATCACATCTACGCATAGATCTAGCTCTGATACCACTGAAGGGTTTCGCAGCATAGTAAATCAAAATTTTCTACAGAAGCGAACAGAAGGAAAGCCAAGATCTAATCTAGGAGATGCAAACAACGAGAGAGATTGGATTAGATCTTCATACCCTTGAAGATTCGCACAGCGGAACGTTCGTCGGAACGTGGGTGATGTAGTCGTACTCGCTTCTCCTCCTCGCGATCCGATCCGATCTAGCACCACAAGTGGCGGTGCCTCCGTGAGATGCACACGTGCGGCACCTCTACGTCTCCTCCTTCCTCGGACCAGCAAGTATGGTGGAGAGATGGATTGGATCTACAACACGACGGCGTGGTGTATATGGTGGAGAATTTCTGCTGCAGGGCTTCGCCTACAAACAGTCGGGAGGGAGAGAGGAGGGCAGCAGGGCAACTAGGGCTTGGAGGGAGATGTGTGTAGGGGGGAGGGGGCGCACCAGCCCTCTATATATAGAGGGGGGGTGCGGCCAGCCCTTGCCCATCCTCCAAGCCTATCTCTAGTTTAAACGAGTTTAAACTTATCCCTTATCTAGAAATTCTATCTCTAGATTTAAACGAGTTAAATCTATCTAGAATCGGCTGGGCCCTATGGGGCCTTGTGCCCCTGGCCCAATGCGGCCAGGACACTCCCTCATAGGCCCATGCCCCCTCCCGGAAGGTGGGACCACGTTGGCCCCCTTCCGGAAGGTTCTAGAAGCTTCCGGTACAATACCGATTAACCCGGAACAATTCCGAACTCCAAAAACTGCACTGCCTTATACGAATCTTATTCTCCGGACCATTCCAGAACCTCTCGTGATGTCTCGGATCCCATCCGAGACTCCGAACAAAAAATTCATAAACCAAGTATCCAATCTATCCTAGCGTCGAGACACGTTAAGTGTGTGACCCTGCGGGTTCGAGAATATGCAGACATGATCTTCTATCAATAATCAACAGCGGGGTCTGGGCACCCATATTGACTCCCACACATTCATCGATGATCATATCGGATGAACCACGATGCCAGGATTCAATCAATCCCATATATATATTCCCTTCGTCTCGCGATATTTTACCTGCCCGAGATTCGATCGTCGGTATCGTCATACCTAGTTCAATCTCGTTCACAGCAAGTACTTTACTCGTTCCGTAATCCGATATCACTTTGTGATTAACTCCTTAACCACATGCTTGCAAGCGGTGTTGATGTCGATCACCGAGTGGGCCCGAAGTATATCTCTCCGACTTGGGAGGGACAAATCCCATCTCGATACATACAACCCAACAGATACTTTCCGATCACCTGAGAGACACCTTTATGATCACCCTCTCATAGGATGACGTTTGATGACCTCAAAGCTTTCTTCCGATACCAGGGAGTTGTATTATCTCATGGTCTAAGGAATACAATATTTGACATAGGAAAAGCTTCGCAAAGATGAACACGATGACACGATCTAATTGCTTCGCTTAGTTTGGGTCTGTCCATCACATCATTCTCCCAATGATATGATCTCATTATCAATTGACAACTCATGTCTATGGTTAGGAAACCTTAACCATCATTGATCAATGAGCTAGTCCATAGAGGCGTACTAGGGACACGGTGTTGTTCACAAACCACACAAGTATTAATGTTTCCGCTTAATACAATTCTAGCATCGAATATAAACTTTATCATGAACAAGAATTATAATAATAACATCTTTATTATTGCCTCTAGGTCATAATTCCAACAAACTACTCACGCATCAATACCGGAGAGAAGGCCTCCAGGATGATCTCCCCTCCGGTAGGGTGCCGGGAAGAAATTCAGATCCCCCGATCTAGGGATGATGGTGGCGGCGGCTATAGATGGTTTCGTGGAGATTTGATCGGGTTCTTAGGGTTTCTGCATCGGGTGCTTCTTATAGGCGAAGGGGTAGGCCGAGGCGGCGGCCAGGGGCCCCACACCCTCCCAGGCGTGGGGCAGGGCCTACCTGCTCCTAGGGGGGTCTGGGCGCCCTAGCCCGCCTCTCCGGCTCCCCTCTGGACTTCTTGTTCCCCACGGAAAGTAATTGACTTTGGCTTGTGTCCCGTCCAATTCCGAGAATATTTTTTTACCAACTTTTCTGAAACCAAAAACAGCAGAAAACAGGCAACTGGCACTGTGGCAACTTGTTAATAGGTTAGTACCAGAAAACATGTAAAAAGCACCTCAAAGTGTAGACAAGCAAAGCAAAGTAGATACTAAACAAGCATGGAGCATCAAAAATTATAGATACGTTTCCGACGTATCAAGCATCCCCAAGCTTAACTCCTGCTTGTCCTCGAGTAGGTAAGTGATAAAAAGAATAATTTTTGAGGTGGCATGCACCCTCACAATAAAGATCTAAACATTTGCAAGCATTGAAAGCTGGGATCAAAGAACTCTAAACATGTGCATGAAAGATGGAGTTTTAACAATAGGACAAAGTAACTATGCATGCAACATGACAAGCTACAAACAAAGATCATGAATAACATGCATTGAAAAATGTTTGTTTGTTTCACATACAGAAAACATAGCATAGTGGCAATCATGTTGTACCTCGTAGAGTAGCAAATAGATGCATATGACACCTTCAAAGTTCACAAGGGTGACTAGAAACAAATAGAACAAGAACAAGTAATATCACAATGTGCGTCAATCAATTAGCTTTGGAACAGTGCATACAGAATGATAACTATGCTCTCTTAATGGTGCCTAAAGTAGAAGGTGGAGACTCAATAATGGTGGAAGAAAGGCCTTTTTGTAAAGGAAGCAGGGATTTCAAGTTTCAAAACGAGCTTCCAAAAATTATGGTACTTGTTAGCTTTTAGCCCTCATTGCCCCTATCATAAGCATCTTGAAGTGATTAAGGTTAAAGTGACAAAGATGGAGTATATGCTTGACGAAGTATAAGTTGGCAATCTCAAGTCCCTTGAATACGAAGGCCACACCTCATGCATACTCAACTTCAGTCACATGTAAGTTTTTGTCATTGTAAGTATTTGCATATCATTGGGAACCGCCAACGGGGTACCCCTTGCACATGGTACAGGAGCTTTCCCATAACCAAAATGACAAGGCAAGCAGACAATGAGCATCTCAGTGATCTTTTTATTTACTATATGCATAGCTTTTTATTGAGGATGCTTCATAGGTAGCTCATTATGGTGATGCTGCGAGTTTCCATCATGATTAGGCATGGCTTAGGCTAGCGGCCCAGACATTTCTCTAACACAGGATACAAACTCCATGAACTTACAAGTTCCCTCTTTATTTTACACCGGTGACATCCATAGACAAAAGAGCATGATATCAACTGAGTACACAGTACAAGTGCAATGTTGAAAACGTTCCCCGTGACAGCACGGTTCTGCTAATTCTAACATATAAGTGCAAGCATATACAACATAGATGACACAATGGTTCAAGTTTATTAAGGGCAAAGATTATAAAGTGTGACATCAAGTTTGTGAGGGCTTTAATCACTAAGTTTTCACATAAAAAATAGTTTTTAATTGGAAAATAACTGAAAACAAGAATATACTTGGAATGGTGTAACACACCATGCATAGGATTTTATAGTGGACACTTTGAAATAACTTGGTTTCTTGGGAGTTGGAAGCATGAGTAGACCTTACTCATACAAGTGGAGGCTAGCAAAAGACTAGGAGCAACCAACTAAGAGAGCATAATGGCCATAATCATACAGAGCAACAAAGCATTACTAATCAAAGCATAGAGTGGTACTACAAGTCAATGACTAAATGATCATAGAGGCTAATGGTGACTTGTCATATTCATAACATGGTGTGAGCATGTGCCAAGTCAACCCAAGCAAAGCATCAAAGGAGAATACCACAATACTATGCTTTTGCATGCTAAAACAACGCATAATTTCTTCAAGGCACACTAAGCAATCCCAATTGTTTGGAATAAGCCATGCTACAGCAATAATCACTAAGCATAAGGTCAAAACAACACCTATCATGTCATGCTAAGGTCTAAGTCACAGTCAATGCAAGCTCCTCTTGCACTTCAAGCAAGAACTTACTACTCCTTTCCAACACCAAGCAACTTATTTGCAAAACAACACAGCAAGAACGGGGGTCCAAACTACTTTATTCAAGCAAACTAAACGACCTAAGAAAAGCAAACGAAAATTAAGACGCTCCAAGAACAACACAATTATGCATGAAACAATAAAAATGAAGTGTCTAGACAGATCTGAGCTTTTTATTGATGAAGAAGGGGATGCCTTGGGCATCCCCAATCTTTGACGCTTATACCTCTTGGATATTTCTTGGGGTGACACCATGGTGGCATCCCCAATCTTGAGCTTTTGTACATTCTTCATCTCATTGCATCATTCCTCTCTACACCTGAAATTTTTCCTTCACACAATCTTCATTAGCAACATTAGTTTATTCAAAAGATATTAGACCTCTGGAAAAGCTTTGGAACGCAAGGCTTTTCACAAAAAACACAAGCTACTGTATCAACTCCTTCAAAAATTTCAATTCCCCAAAAGAGAACTCAAAAAGGAATCAATAAGAAGCAAATGCAAATAATGGCAGAAATCTGTCAAAACAGACCAGCAGGTAAAAACCGATTTTTTCGAACATCTTCTGTTGCTCAATAAAAAAGTGTTGAACTAATTAAAGTTATCTAACATACTGGGGGATTTATTCGTAAATTTTGAGCTCAATCCGAGTTACAGAGACTCATCACGAATTTGTTTGGTGGAGGACAGAAATCTGTTTTGGGACAACAACTCCCCAAATCTTACTTCCCTCTCATTACAGGTCATTATTGGCACAAAAAGCAAACAAAAAGGATAAGAAGAGGTCATTACTGAAGTAATAACTTCCAAGACTCAAGGAAACTCTTGGTTTTTCTCCCAACAAGTACTTTTCTTTAACGCCTTTAAGTTAGGCTTGATACCTTGAGAAGATGCTCGCATAAGAAATATGAATTGAAGTAAAAGATAGCACCAAGAAGCAAATTCAAAATACATTTAATTCTAACCCTCTTCCTATGCATCGGAATCTTGTACACAAATAAATTCACAAAGAACAAAGTGACAAGCATAGGAATATGAAACAAGAGCAACTTCAATAAATTTAGCACATAGAGAGGTATTTTAGTACCATGAATACTTCTACAACCATATTTTCCTCTCTCATAATAATTTTCAGTAGCCTCATGAATAAACTCAACAATATAACTATCACATAAGGCATGCTTTTCATGATCTATAAACACATCATTTCTATCAAGCTCAAAAATAGTGGGATTAAAACCTTCACAGGTTTTACCCAAAGTAGATATTTCAAAAGGATCCACAAGAACATAACATTCATCCTCCTTTGGTAACCATGTGGGACAATCAAATAATGTAAGGGATAAATAGTTAATCTCATTAGAAGGTAGGCATGGGTAGATAATCCATTCTTCCTCCTTTTGTTCACCACTCTCCCCCTCTTTTTCATCTAATGAGCTTTCAGTTTTAACAATTTCTTCTTCCATAGGATCCTACAAGGCATTAATCTCTTCCATTTGTGGAAAACGCCTATTATAATATTCAAGAATATAGCTATTTTCTTCCTGGTAATTATCAAATAAAAATTTAAGTATCTCAAAAACCTCATGTTTATAAGGTGCATAATCAGTATTTTCAAGCAAACTGGCAGGTTTAAAAGCACCCTTGAAGGAACTAAATTCTTCAATTTGTTCCACATCATCAAAATCATAATTTCCTTTAACATAGGAAGATATGGTAACATTATCATTATACTCACATTGAAAGGGTAGGTGTTTATACCTCATGCAGCAACAAGCTTTATCAAAGCAATAAGTAACATTATAAGTAGAGCACACGTCTCTAGCAATAGTATTCAACTTATCAATTTGTTCCCATAAGTGTTTCCCTTTTTGTGTCAAACGGTGTTTCTTATAATAATAATTTTGTTCTTCTATGAACCCACCTTGCCAATAAGAACTAGTTTCAAAGAAACCATCCATTGATAGAAAGCATGGCCAAGCAAGGCAACAACAGACCAACAACTAGAGTAGGAACTAATTTTTTTTTGTGTTTTTGAAAAGACGCAAACAAAACCAAGCAAAAGAAACAAAGCAAACTAAAAACAAAGTAAAGATAGAGGAAGTGGAGGACTCCCCTTGTGAAGACGTCCTTAGCCTCCCCGACAACGGCGCCAGAAATATTGATGCGTGCACCCAGTGTTGACGTGGGAAACTTCGTTGAAACCCCAAGAGCAAGGTGTGATGAGCACAACAACAAGTTTCCCTCAGTAGAGACCGAGGTTATCGAACCTCCACCTCCCCTTGGTTTAGTTCCACCCTGGGACTTAAAAGGATGGGTTAGCCTCTTTTCCTCTATATATAAAGGTCTATATGAGAGGGAAAATAACACACAATATTCTCTAAGGAAAATTCCTTAGGAGAATTTCTCTCTCTCTTCTATCTTACCACTGCGGTCCTAAGAAGGACTGTGCACATAGGACTGCATTGCTACAGTATGTTGTTATGGTGCGATGATTCCAGCCAAAAGATCTACTTCTCCATCCCGGCTGGTGATGCGTGCACCCAGTGTTGACGTGGGACACTTTGTTGGAACCCCAAGATAAAGGTGTGATGAGCACAGCAGCAAGTTTCCCTCAGTAGAGACTGAGGTTATCGAACCTGAAGGAGGAATGAAACATCTCAAAGGTGTTGCAAGCAATGTGGAAACCTGCACAACACAAACTCAAGACTTTGTCCCAACGAATCAGTGAGGTTGTCAAGCTTACCGGTTTGCTGTAACAAAGGATTAAACGTATGGTGTGGAAGGTAATGGTTTGCAGCAAGTAAACACATAACAGTGGAAGATGTATCAATGGTAAATATTGGACCGGGGTCCATAGTTCATTAAAGGTGCTCTTCTTAGATAAACAAAAGGCATGAAGGGTAAACAAATTACAGCAGGGCAATTAACAGGAACTGAGCAAGGCATAACAATGCAATTACTAGTCAAAAAGATCCTATGAGATTCGATTGGGCAATAGAATAAGATACATAGACCGCCATACAACTGCATCTATGATTATAGGTCCACCTTCAGGTTATCATTTGAACCCCCTCCAGTATTAAGTTGCAAGCAACAAACAACTGCTTTAAGCAAAGTGTGTAAGGTAAACAGTCCACATGTTCCATGAACAAGAGACCGTTGTTTTCTACCTATTAGCAACAACACATCTACAACCGAAGAGATTATTGTCACTTCCCTTGGAAACTAGAGGCATGAACCCACTATCGAGCATAAATAACCCCTCTTGGAGTCACTAGCAACTACTTGGCCAAGATAGCTACTAACAACGGAGAGCATGCAAGATCACAAACAATACGGACATGATAGAATCATAAATACAAAACCATTAATCAAACCAACATAATAATCTCAATATCCATCGGATCCTCGCAAACACAACATGCATGATTACAAATAGATTAGATCTTGATCATGAATGGAGCTCACAAGATCTATACATGAAAGCACAAAGGAAGAGATACAACCATCTAGATACTTGTGGCACTAGGAGCCAGAAAGAACTTCAGATCCCCCCGATCTAGGTACGATGGTGGCGGCGGCTACAGACGGTTTTGTGAAGATTTGATCGGGTGCTTAGGGTTTCTGCATCGGGGGCTTCTTATAGGCGAAGGGGAAGACCGAGGCGGCGACCAGGGGCCCCACACCCCTCCCAGGCATGGGGCAGGGCCCACCCGTGCCTAGGGGAGTTTGGGCACCCTAGCCCGCCTCTCCGGCTCCCCTCTGGACTTCTTATTCCCCACGGAAAGTAATTGACTTTGGCTTTTGTCCCGTCCAATTCCGAGAATATTTCTTTACTAACTTTTCTGAAACCGAAAACAGCAGAAAACAGGCATTTGGCATTGTGGCAACTTGTTAATAGGTTAGTACCAGAAAACATGTAAAAAACACCTCAAAGTGTAGACAGGCAAAGCAAAGTAGATACTAAATAAGCATGGAGCATCAAAAATTATAGATACGTTTCCGACGTATCAGCTGGTTCTGGGAGAGCGATAGTCGTCGTCTAACACCGGACGTGTGCGAGACTTCGGGGGTGCAGCTACTTGTGGCACTAGGAGCTGTCGTTCTATGTCTAGGAGGTGATGACATGCGAGGAGTTTCGCGACCTTGAGGTCGGTTATAGTACAACTATATCATCCAAGTTCTTGCATGAGCGTTAAGCGCTTTCGGTCTACAAGGGTAAATTACCGAAGTCTCTCTCCATTAGAGCATTACTCCTATATATATGCGTATTGGTGGCACGTTAGTTAGGAAAATTTTGTTTTCTGCTATGAATCCCTTCAGTGGTATCAGAGCCGATCTATGTGTAGTATACTTGTACGGTTAGAACACATGATGAATGTAGGTATTGATCCTCTAGTTGTTACCTCCCACTTGTACTTGTTTATATTATGGCGATGTTTGATGAAGCAGTTCGGACTGACCTTACACATAATCCTATGCGAGACTGGTTCCACGCTCAACATACGGCTTGTACCATATAAGTGTCTAGTGGATGTCTGTCTTCACTACAAGAAAAATGTCCTTTTACAATAGAGGATTTTCGTGGTTGAAGGCTTGTTTTTCATGGCTGAAGAGTCTTCTACGACGGATGCCCTTCGTGGTAAAATCCCTGTCACAAATGAGTCTACCACGGGTTTTTTTGACTGTGGAGGATCGCACCCTTCAGCCACAAAAAGTCGTTCCGTCGTAGATGTGTTCGCCAGCCGCGTTGACTGCTAACGTCATGCAAACTGCCACGTGGCGAGCGCTGTTAACGGCCAGTTAACATTGTTAACTATCAATGAAACCATGGTAGAAGACAGGCCCAACCAAGGCCTGGTAATTATTAAGTGGGCCGGACGGCCCATTAAGGAAGTCCAACAAGATCGTGACCCATTACTGTTTCGACAAGCACTATTACAAACGGGCCCACTAGTGAAGTCGTAGTCGACCCGGAAACTTTCTGGCTCGTTACTGTTTTCAAACGCACTGTTTGAAATTGGCCCGTTCGCACGACCCATAAATATCTAGGACTTTTAGTGTTCCGCCGTGCACTATTCAAAATTGCCTTGTTTGGCCAACCGCTTTGGCCCGTAAAGGTTTCAGTCTATTACTGTATATCCACGTACTGTTCGAGTCGAGCACATATACTTGGGGACCTACTGTTTAGTACCGTAAATGTTCGGCCCATGTTTTGGCCCGTTATTGTTTTAACCTGGTGAATTCATCGGCCTGTTACTGTTCCGACCTGGTACAAAATCGGCCTATTACTATCCTGGTCTGGTACAATTCTGATCTTTTTCCTTGTCAGGCCTGCTACTACTCTGTCCCGTTACTGTTCTGGCATTTTACTGTTTCAAGAGTTACTATTCCGGTCGATTACCATCTCGACCAGTTACTGTTTTGGTCTTTTACCGTCTCTGCCTGTTACTGTTTTGGCATGTTACTTTCTTGGTCAGTTATTGTTTCGGCCTTTTACTATTTAGAGCTATTACTGTTTCGGCCTGACGTTATTTCGGTCTGTTATTGTTTCGGCCTACCACTGTTACGGCATGGCGCTGTTACGTACCGTTACTATTACTAATCTCGCATGTGGGTCGACCCCGTCACTTTTATAGTTTCTGCATTTATAAAGCCCATTTCGACACCATAAAAGGTGTACAACTTGTGAGCATTTTTACTGTTCATCATCGGTCTAATACAAGATGGGCAAATACAGAGCACGATATTGTACCCTAATCGACCTGGCTACCGCAGATACGGTACCGCCTACCGCTATGTATGGATGGCATCAAATAAATGTCTACACGGCCTATGCAATTAGTCTAGATATTACATCAAATGTAAACAAATTAAAATTATTACATATTATCAACTCAAGGGAAAGAAAAATCGGCATTTCAGTTGACAATCGAGTTGATAGTAGTCCTCAATTTGCTTTCTCCATCTATCACCTCCATATCCCTTTTGAGCGTGACATCTACATTGGAAAACAAACTCGAGACATGATCTTGTAGCCCCCTCTTTGGTAGCGATAGCAATAATTGCAGTCTAAAACTAAGTAATAATAAGTTAATAAGTTAAACAAGACAAACTAATCATTTAACTGATACGGCAGGATATATGAACTGGAGTTTACTACTGGTCAATGGTTCAAATATGTTGACTATCACGTCAAACAAACAGGACAAACAAACATTAAACAAGTATGTCTACCATGAAACGAGAAATATAACAATGAATGTGGCTTAGAATTTTAGCAAATATAAACTAGCCAGTCATATCAACAAATATATATAGAATAATAAACCAGACAATGGTATGCAGTTACTGTCGTAACTAAGAATGAATAAGACAGAAATTATAACGACATCACGCGAGGACTTGCAGAGCAGGAATGCAAACCACAAATGAACTATTCAGTAGAGGATAGTTATGCCGTTGCTTAGGACAAACCAGAACCAGATACGAAATATAATAGCGTCGCTTGTGAACCTGTAGAATAGGACAGACAAGCATTAGACAAGTGTGTCTACAATGAAATGAGCAGTCAAAAAAAGTGTTTCTTAGAATTTCAGAAAATATAAACTGGCCAGGTTATTTCAACAAATATATATGAAAGCAGTTGTATATCCTAAAAAGCAAGAGACGTTGGTTGACTCAGAATTTACGGTAAGCTACAAATGGCATGCAGTTACTGTCGTACCTAAGAATAAACCAGATAAAAATTATAATGACATCATACCATAACTTGCAGAGCAGGAATGCAAACCACGAATGAACTACACAGTAGAGGATAGTTATGCCGTTTCTTTAGGATGAACCAGCACCAGATTAAAAATATAATGACATCTCTTGCGAACCTGTATAAGAGGATAAGCAATCGTTAGACAAGTGTATCTACAATGAAATGAGCGATTAATCAAAGTGTTTGTTAGAATTTCAGCAAATATAAACTAGCCAGGTCATTTCAACAAATGTATATGAAAGCATTCATTTATCCTGGAATGCAAGAGGCGTTGGGTGACCCAGAATTTACGGTGAGCTACACAATGAGCATGCAGTTACTTTTGTAGCTATGAACAAAATAAAATTTATAATGGCATCATAAGAGAACTTGTAGAGCAAGAATGCAAATAACGAATGAACTATATAGAGAGGATAGCTATGTCGCTGCTTAGGACGAACCATTAGATATGAAATATAATGGCATTACTTGTGAACCTGTAGAACAGGACAACAAGCATTACACAAGTGTGCCAATAAATGAATTGAGCAATCAAATAGAGTGTTTCCTATAATTTTAGCAAATATAAACTAGCCAGGTCATTTTAACAAATATATATATGGAAGCAGTAGTATATCCTGGAATGCAAGAGACGTTGGTTCACTCAAAATTTACGGTGAGCTACACAATGGGCATGCGGTTAATTTTGTAGCTAAGACTGAATGAGACAGAAATTATAATGGCATCATGCGAGAACTTGCAGAGCAGGAATGCAAACCACGAATGAACTACATAGTAGAGGATAGGTATGTCGTTGCTTAGGATGAACCAACACCAGATTAGAAATATAATGGTGTCTCTTGCGAACCTGTAGAAGAGGACATGCAAGCATTACACAAGTGTGCATACAATAAAATGAGCAATCAATCAAAGTGTTTCTTACAATTTCAACAAATATAAACTGGCCAGGTCATTTCAACAAATATATATGGAAGAAATCGTTTATCCTGAAATGCAAGAGACGTTGGGTGAACCAGCATTTGCGGAGATACACAATGGGCATGCAGTTAAAGTCGTAGCTAGGAACCGCATAAAAATTATAAAGTCATCATAAGAGAACTTGTACAGCAAGAATGCAAACTACAAATGAACTATATATACAGTAGAAGATAGCTATATCACTGCTTAGGACGAACCATTAGATATTAAATATAATGGAATTACTTGTGGATCTATAAAACAGGACAAACAAGCATTACACAAGTGTGCCTACAAATGAATTGAGCAATTGAACAGAGTGTTTCCTAGAATTTCAGCTAATATAAACTAGCCAGGTCATTTCAACAAATATATATGGAAGCAGTACTATATCCTAGAAATCAAGAGACTGGGTGACTCAGAATTTGTGGTGAGCTACACAATGGGCATGCAGTTACTTTCATAGCTAATAATGAACGAGACATAAATTATATGACATCATGCGAGAACTTGCAGAGCAGGAACGCAAAACACGAATGAACTACATAGTAGAAGATAATTATGACATTGCTTAGGATGAACCAGCACCAGATAAGAAAACAATGACATCGCGCTTGTGAACCTGTAGAAGAGGCTGTGCAAACCAACATGTTTAGTTTTCCCTTTTGAGCTCTATGCAAACAAAAACAAATAGGCAGCATTACATCTTTTAAAGATCCAAATAGCAACAACAAAATTATAATCAAACTAGTACAATGAGTTTAAACGGGTTTTTTAGTAGATATGGAATGTGAGTAAGAAGACCGAATGTTGTTTGGAGTCTCAGATGGTATCCGGGATATCACGAGGAGATCCGTAATGGTCAGGAGAATAAGATTCATATAAGGAAAGTCCAATTTCGGAGTTCGGGAATGATTTCGGTGTTTTCACCGGAATGATCTAGAAGGGTCTAGAAGGTTCACCGATCCGGAAGGGGAAGGGTACATGAATGTGTCATGACTAAGTGGAATGATTGCATCATGTCCTAGGTCACTTGGCTGGGCGTTTAAAAGAAAGAAATTAAACTCCAAAATTGAAAGTCAAAAGGAAAGTTTGAATAGTCAAACTGGAACAATGGTTCCTGGTGGAGGGAGGAGAGGAAACCTCCTCTCCCTCCACCGCGTGCCAAGGAGAGGGAGTTGGGGGAGGATACGGCCTCCCCATCCCCTAGCTGCCCCTCCCTCTCATAAATAGAGCGGAGGGGGCTTCCCCAAGACCTACACCACCACAACCCCAAGCCGCCGCCAAGCTGCCTTGCGCCGTGCCGCCACCGGCCCACATCATCCTCTCCGGACTCTAAACCCTAGACATCGGGGAACCCCTCTACTCCATCCTACCCATTTTGGCTTAAGGAGAAGCCCTGCGGTATCTCCCCTCTGAACTCCGACACCATGCCGTCGTGCTGCCAGAGTCGCGAGGAGAAAGCTACAACCTCCACTGCCTACTGGAACAAGGGAGAGGAAGGTCTTCATCGAGTATCGAACGTGTGACCAACTACGGGAGCGTTGCCGGAATGCGGCGCCGGAAGGATCGTCTACGCGATCTTGAGATCGGTAAGTGAACGACTATATCATCCACGAGAATCTGCTCTCGTTAACCACTTTGGAATCTTCAAGGGTGAGTACTCTAGTGACTCGTTGCTACAATCTTGTAGATAGATCTTATATTGTGTGTGTTCATGTGGTAGAAATTTTTTGTTTTCCATGCTACGAACCCCTACAGTTTTGACCGCGGCGGGGGTTTCCTCCTACATGTGTGCTATGGTCACACACAAGTTTTCGTAAGATTCGGGTGCTCCTGCGGTCATTTTCCAATGAAACCCTAGTGTGTGGCCCCCGAAGATCTACCCTCCTAACTATCTCCGTACGAGCATTGACCAATGTACTTTTTTTTGGTTTAGGTTTGTTTTTTCCATATCTGCATGGAATACCTAGGTTGGGCCCCAGATTCCACCGAGAGTCCTCGTTTTGACCCGCAGCGAGGGTTTCTTCCTACACGTCGAGCATTTTTGCAAGTGTTATCGCGTGCACGTAACCATGCTCTCACCCAGGAGATAGGAAATGCATCACTGGATATTCCACCACACTTGTACATGTATGCTATGGCCACACGCAAGTTTTCGTGGGATTCCGGTGCTCCTGCGGTCATTTTCCTGCGAAACCCTAGTCTGTGGGCCCCGAAGATCTACCCCCTAGCTATCACCATACGAGCGTTGACCAATGTACCTTTTTGTTGGTTTACGTGTGTTTAGGCCATATGTACGTGGAATACCTAGGTTAGGCCCAAGATCCCACCGGGAGCCTTCGTTTTGACCAACATCGGTGTTTCCTCCTACACGTCGAGCACTTCTCCAAGTGTTATCGCGTGCACGTGAACACGCTCGCACCCGGGGATAGGAAACACATCTATGGACATCCACCACACTTTTACATGTGTGCTATGGCAACACACAAGTTTTCGTGGGATTTTGGTGCTCCGGTGGTCATTTTCCAACGAAACCCTAGTCTGTGGGCCCCGAAGATCTACCCCTAGCTATCTCTGTACGAGCGTTTACCAATGTAATTTTTTGTTGGTTTAGGTTTTTTAGGCCATATCTACATGTAAAACCAAGGTTGGACCAAGATTCCATCGGTAGCCCTCGTTTTGGCCCGCAGCGAGGGTTTCTTCCTACACGTCGAGCATTTCTGCAAGTGTTATCGCGTGCATGTGAAAAAACTCTCACCCAGGAGATAGAAAATGCATCTATGGATATTCCACCACACTTGTCCATGTATTCTATGGACACACGCAAGTTTTTGTGGGATTCCGGTGCTCTTGCGGTTATTTTTCAGCGAAACCCTAGTCTGTGGGCCCCAAAGCTCTACCCCCTAGCTACCTTCATACGAGCGTTGACCAATGTACCTTTTTGTTGGTTTAGGTGTGTTTAGGCCATATCTACATGGAATACCTAGGTTGGGCCCAATATTCCACCGGTAGCCCTCGTTTTGACCCGAGGCGGGGGTTTCCTCCTACACGTCGAACACTTCTACAAGTGTTATTGCGTACACATGAACACGCTCGCACCCGGGGATATGAAACGAATCTAGGGACATTCCACCACACTTCTACATGTGTGCTATGGCCACACACATGTTTTCATGGGATTCCGGCGCCACCGATAGCCCTCGTTTTGACCCGTAGAGAGTAGTTGTTGCCGCTGTTATAGTGTCGACGGTTTTACCGTGGGCGTTACAATGTCAGTGCTAGTGCGGCTGAGGTACTCCTGGAGCAGGGCCACTATAATAGTGCCCACGGTAGCCGTCGGCGTTACAATGTCAGGGCTGGTGCGGCACTGCGGCTGAGGTACTAGCAGGGCCAATGTGATAGTGCCCAAGGTAGCCATCGACGTTACCGTGTCACCATACATCTCTAGCTGTTGTAGCTACGTCCTTTGTTATAGTGCCGACGGTAGTAACATCGGCGTTACGATGTTAGATGTTAGTGCTGGTGCGGCTGAGGTACTCTAGAGTAGGGCCACTATAATAATGCCCATGGTAGTTGTCGGCGTTACAATGTCACCATACATCTCCACCCTAAACTACTAGTGTTGGAGGAGCTGCTGCCACTATTATAGTGCCAACGGTGGCCATCGGCGTTATTATGTGAACGAGCCCAAGTGTTAGTCATTTTTTAAGGAGCCAAACCAGTAGCAGCACTGAGTAGTTTCTGCCACCGCTGTTATAGTGCTGACGGTTATACCGTCGGCGTTACCATGTCAGTGCTGGTGCGGCTGAGGTATTGGAGCAGCAGGGCACTATGATAGTGCCCATGGTAGTCATTGGTGTTACTATGTCACCATATATCTTCACCTGAAAACCACTAGTGCTGGAGGAGCTGCTGCCACTGGTATAGTGCCGACGGTGGCCATCAGTGTTACTATGTTAAGGAGCCCAAGTGTTAGTCATTTTGAGAGAGGCAAACAAGCTAGCAACATTGAAGTAGCTGCTACCGTTGTTATAGTGCCGACATGGACGTTGTCGTCGTGCCGTTTCCTCCGAAGACGGCAAATCGACGTGGCGTCGGCCTGTGCTGAAGGCCGTGTAACGCTGATGGTGGCCGTCGACGTAGATGGGTGTAAGACGACGATGATACTCTGGGGACGGTGGTCGTCGGCGTAGGCTGATCTACGACGGCGGTAGACTTGTGCTGACGGGGTTTTTCTGGCCGTTGGCATTGAAATCACAGTCAGCGTCGTGGCTTGTTCCCGTAGTGTATCACACAAAATCTACTTTTATTACACAAAAGGTTACATCATCCTCGTATCACTCAGGAACAGAAACCAGGAATAACAACAAAGTCAATCAAATTATAAAACACTACGTCTCCTCCTGCGTGATCTCTAGCTCGTAAATCGATCTAGAGGGAAGCCGCGAGCCTGGCGACAAGCTCCTTGGCAATATAGGGGCAACTCATCATGAGATGCTCGTAACCATCGCTCCCCACAATTGCTCTCAAGTTGGCAGTCGAGCTGCAGATGAAGGCGAAGATGGCCTCCTTGAGGCGTGGGCACCGGTGCTGCTCGGCCAGTGCCAGGGTCGTCGCAGCCATGGCCGTGTCCAGGTGCCTGCACAGCCTGTCCTCGCAGACAAGCTTCAGCCTCTCCATGTCGTACCTGTCCGCCGTGACAAGCAGGTGCTGGGCCATCGTCGTTGTGATCGCTTCTTCTTCTTTCATCGTCGTCGTGGGAAGCTCGTCGGTGTAGATGAAGTGGAGCAGTGCTCGGAACACGCCGGCATCCATGTCGTCGATATGGATGCAGCAGCCAGCTTCGTGCTCCCTCATGGCGCCTAGGAGTTCCGCCTTGAAGACGGAAGAACGAGCGGCGAGGATGCAGCGGTGTGCCGCCAAGGACTCACGGCCAACCTTGAACCAAACGTCGCTCCCCTCGTGAGAGGAGAGGAGCTGACGGAGATGCTTGGGCAGGATGGGCGGTGGCACCACCTCTACGAGCGGCGGCTCCGTGCGAGCCTCCTTTACGAAGACAGTGAGGTCGCACCGGACGGTGAAGCAGTCGTCCTTGAGAAACCTTGATGACCCCTCCAGCTCGGCCCTCCTCACGAATCTATGGATGCTCAAGCCGCTATCCTGCTTGGTGAAAATGCACTTGTCGTCGACGAAAGTACACAGCCGCCGAATCGGCTCCCCGCCGACGTGACCGCCGCTGATGCTGAGCTCGACTTTCCTGTGGACGTCGCCGTCGCCGATGGTGGTGGATTGGAGGCGCATGGATATGTAGCTTGTGCTTTGTGACGTGTCGCCGTTTGGGTAGTACTTCAAACGCCAGGTGTGGCCTCCTACCTGGAACTCTCCCGAGCAGAAATACTGACCGTTTGCGAGCATCATCTTTGTCCGCGTGTAGCCTTCGATCCTAAGCGCATGGTGGCCGGTCGTCTCTGAGACAAGGATCACCGACGCGGAGGGCGGCGGCATGGCGGTCGCCGTCGAGTGCTGTGGCGGTTGGCGTTGAGGGCGTAGTTGAGACCACCACCCCATGAGCCATCTCTGCGCGCCGTGATGCCGCCGCCGTAGCTGCTGCTGAGCCGAGTCGTGCTCCGTGGCTTTGTCGAGGCTCAGCTTGTCCTCGCAGACTAACTTTAGCCTCGCCACTTGGTACCTACCTGCCGCCGCAAGTAACTGCCGCGCGACGGCAGGCGCAGTCATCTCCGGCAACGCTTCCGTGTAGATAAAGGATAGCAAAGCCCGGAACGCCGGGGCGTCCATGCCATCGATGATCTTGATGCATGGTGTGTCGGAGCTGGAGAGGAGCTCGGCCTTCAAGACCGGAGACCGTGCGGCGAGAATGCACCGATGCGCGGAGAAGGTCTCGTCGCCGACGATGAACTCCACATCAGCCCCCTCTTTGGTGTGAAGGAGGCGTGCCAGGTGGGCGTGCAGGTCAGACTCCGGCACGTCCAGGAACGTGGCCGTCTCCTCCACGCGGAGGTGCAAGGAGCTCGGGTATCTCATCGTCATAACGTCGATGTCGCACCGGATGGCCAAGCAATCGTTCGTCAGATGCGCCGATCCCTCCAGGTCGTCTCTCCTAACGAAGTAGTTGAAGGTCCACCCGTCGTTCCGTCCTGGCGAAGGGAACTGCCGTATCGTGGAGCTGGTGGAGGTGTGCGCCTCCACGGGCTCGCCGTTCATGTCGAGAACGCTGATGCGAAACCATGCCTTAACGGGGGTCGCGGCGGCGTCCGGCTCGACGTTGAGGCCGACGGCGATCCAGTCGTCGCCCTGCTCCTTCTTTTTGCCGTTGGGGTAGTACATGATGTGCCACGTGCGGCCGCCGACGCGGAAGCCGCAGGAGAGGACGTGCTCGCCGGTGGCCACCGACGCCTTGATGCGGGAGTAGCCGTGGACCTTCAGGACGTGCTGCCCCGTTGCCTTCGCCCGGGCGACGATCGCCGACGAGGTCGACATCGTCATGGCGGCCGGCGACAATGGAGCTAGCGACCAGATCGCGTTTTCAATGCCCCTCTACGCTTCTACTTGTACTACCGGAAAATATGCATATTCCAAATTTACCAATACCGATCTGAACTCGAAGAAATATGCATATACCAAATTAACGGGGCTACGTACGGAGTTTGTTACCGGAAACTATGCATATACCAGATTTACCAATACCGATCTGATCTGATCTCGAAGAAATAGTTGTACGCTTCTACACACGGCAAAATTTTTGCCGGGTTCCGGGGAGCCTTTGCCGTGTGGGCACACCCACGTGACAAAGAACTGCTCTGCCATAGTAAATACTCTGCAACCGGCTTGGAAACGTGGTTGTGTCACTACTTCACTCCCTAAATTAGGAGAAAAATGATAGGAAACTACCACACATTCATACCAGATTTGACACATAACTACCGACTGTTCGTTTTGACAAAAACCACCACGAACTGGGGCAGACAGTTGTCAGATAACACCGGTTGTGTGTTTTAGCTGGTGCAACCATGTTTCTGACATGGAGGCCCCACTGGCAAGTCCACGTGGCGCGACGGTAGCTGTTTTCCTACCTCACGGCCGTTAATGACAAGAAACTACCATATTTGGCGCAGTGTTGACACAAAACTACCGACTTTTACGCTAACGCCATTTTAATCAGTTTTCTGACAAGGAGAACCCACCGTCACTTCTATGTGGCAAAATCCTTTTTCCTTGGTGTTGATCGCACGTGCATGGCCCAAACCTAACGGTCGTGAGGTGGGAAAACCGCGAACATCGCCACATGGACTTGATAGTGGGGCCTCCCTGTCAGAAACATGATTACACCGGTTAAAACACACAATTAGTGCTATCTATCAATCCTAGTCCGCGGTCGTTTTTGTCAAAACGAGCAAAATCGGTAGCTATATGTCAAAGCCGCCGCAAATGTGGTAGATCTTTGTCATTTTCTTCTAAATTAGCGGCACTTTCGTTCAAACAGTTTTTAAAATTACCGTTAACTACGGGATAATCCACTGCCGTGCCGAAAAAGATTGCCCAATGAACGACACAGAGTCAAACTGCCAGCAAAAGTACCGTATAGGGGGCGATATGCAAAGGGGACGATCTGCTGAGCTTTAGCAGACGAGCTTAATGCACGCTCAGCTTCTTCATTCTTTCATAGGCCTCATCTTTTCTTCCTTCACTTGAATAACTAAGGACTGAATTTGACGGTTCTGATAACTTAGAGAAGTTTTTATTGGGTTATTATGATCCAAAGAGAGGCCATCGTCATTGTGGTCAAACCAACTCATGGTAGTTCCTAAAAAACAGTGCTACCTCCTCCATTCAGAAATAAGTGACTCAGATTTGTGTATATTCATATGTATATAAAACACGTTTTGATACATACGAATATAGACAAATCCAAGTCACTTACTTTTAGATGGGGAGAAGTACTATATTACCGTACACTTGCAAATATATTATCTTCTTAGAGCATCTCCACTCGGGCCCATAGGCCCCTAAAGGCCGATGGGGGTGCCTGCTATAACATCTCAGGATTAGCACCTAAAAAGAGAGAGGATATATGTTTGTGCATTGCATTCATGTATAATAGGTTTCCCTGCCCTCTTCGTGCTCTCATGTTATCAGGTTCTGATATTATGTGTTGGTGGGCGACGGGAGGGAAACCCTAGCCGCCCCGTCCACCACCCTCCCCCTCGTTCCCTCCCGCTCCTCGCCGCCGCCAGAGGGCGCCGTCGGCCGAAGGCTGGGCGGTGCGGGCGGCGGCGGGGCCTCTCCTTCTCCCTCGCGTGGTGGTGTCGGCGCGGGCCGAAGTCGCCGGCGGGGGCGTCGCGCTGTCCAGGGGCGCGGCGGTGCTGCTGCTCCGGTGGTGGCATGGAGGCCTGGCGGCGGGGGGCGAGCCGGGACGGTGGCGGCGGTCCGGGTTTCAGCAGAAGCTGCTGGTGCTGCGGTGGCCCGAGCTCGCCTCGACCTGCAAATCTCGGGCGCAGCGGCGGCGGTTTGCAGCTGCGATGGCCACTCCTCTCCGGCTTGGCGCTGCTGGGGCGGACCGGGGCGGGCGGGACGGTACCAGGCGGAGCTGGCCAGGACGGCGGCGCCCTGCCATCGACCTAGATCTGGGCCCATTCGGGCCTGATTAGGGCTGGGCGGGCCTGCCGTCCTACAGGGTTTCAGGGGCTTCAGAAGGAGCCCACCCCTTGGTCCTGGTGGGACTGAGGTGCTGGATCCGGGCCGACGGGCCTAGATCTGGTAACCGCCTGGCAGCTCACCTCTCGAGCTGCGGAATTGACTTGTGTGTCTCGTCATTCCGATCTGTCTAGAGCCTGTCCGTCTGGTCTGCCCGGGTACACCTGTTCCGAGGGTGGTGTCGTTGTGGTCTATTCCACGCGGTGTGTGCGAGGTCGTGGACGCTGGGGCGGCGGCTCCAGAAGGTGGACTGCGCGGGCATGTCTCGGCGGCGGGGCGACGTGGCAGTGGTGGTGGCTCGTCTCTCTGGACCACGAGGGTGGCATGGAGCGGGCATCGGGGACTCCTGGCGGTGGCGGCACCCAGATCGCGTGTTAGAAGCTCGGCTCGGAGATCGGTGGCCTAAGGACCTAAGTATGGCGAGAGTTTTTCCGGGCAAAATCCCAGCGCCTCGGCGCCGATGACGGTGATGCCTGCGGGTATCGTGACCCTCTTGAGGGCGTTGTCGTGGCTACCCTTGCCTTTTTTGAGCTCCGGGTGAAAACCCTAGACCCCTGTGGTCTCGACGGCGGCGGCGCTTGCTGTGTCGTTCCCTCCCTGGAGGCGGCGTCGTGGAGCTCGGGTTCCTTAGGCTCGACGTCTTCGGTGGCAAGCTAGTTGCTTCTTAGGCCTAGTAGTTTTATCTTTGATCTGCTTGTTAGAGGTTTTCCTCACCATCTTGTATCAGTTTGGCCGTGTGGCTTTATTTATAAAGCAGGGCGAAAGCCTATTTCGAGATGTTCATGTATAATAAAATCTAAGGAATTTTCGCTTAAAACTAAAAGAGACATAGAGGAGTCGATGTTTCTCTTGTTCTGATAGAAACATCAGGGCAAGTGCGACGGATTTCAACATGACCTCTAATGAATGTTTGTGTTTGAGGGAATACAATTTGAATTGAATATTCAACTGCTATATCGAATTCAAAAGGAATGAATTAATAATTGAAATGGACATAATAGAAGAAATAAATTCTTACTTATTAATAACATACAAATAATTACAATGTAATTACAATTTAAGAATAAAAGTAAATTACATTTAAGTAAATAAAACAACTAAATAGAAACTAAAAATGGAGGAGTTACAATAATGTAATATGATATTACAATAAGTATTACAACTCAAGTGGTTGCCTTGCTGCATCCATCGAATTCAATTGGTTTTACCATACCCTTGTTAATGAGCTCGTCAAGGCAATTCTCTCCTACCTCGTACAAGCTCTTCCCGTGTTCTTTGCGAACAAAAGCTTCGCCGACCCATTTCCATATCAAATATTCTTGGGTAATATCATGATCCTCTGGAAATAAGCCTAGATACAACAGACAAGTCTTTAGATGCGGAGGTAGGTCATAGTAACTTAAAGATAATATTCTTCTCATTTTCTGTATTTGAGGACTATCTTCCAGCCATGTACTCATAGAGCGTGACACCTTGGACCAATACTCATGGGTCATCCCTTTCTTACTGGCTAATATACCTGCTATAGTAATTATAGCCAATGGAATACCACCACATTTCTTTAAATATCTGATACTTCGGCCAAATGACTTGGAAGAGATTTGTATTCATCACCGCATATTATTTGGTGGGATAGCTTTCTTGAGTGGATGAGAGATAGAGGTATAAAGTTATATAGACCCCACTGATTTGATTGGTGACATCGGCATTGGGTTGTTGTGCTGATGGTAATTTTTCTTTCCTACTGCACAAACCAAAGTAAGTTGGAGAAAGGGACTTTACAGAGTAGTAAAAAGGAAAAGAAATTACAAATAACCATTCAACAATACATCAGTTTGGTCAACTCTCCATGGTTACGGATATCCTAAAACTTGAACTAGATAAGTTCATGGAACTTTACCCTAGGAAGATGGCATAATCATTGATATTATAGACTAAAAAATGCAGTACATTCATTCAAATGATATATTAATTATATATTAGATTTTAACTCCATCCACCCAGAAAGTACACTTGACTAGGTATTTGCCATTTTTCCTTTCCTTTTGACGGGAAAACGGTAGGGAAAAACTCCCTAGTTCATCCTTTTTCATTTATATAAAACTAGCATGGTGGCCCTCGCAATTGAGAGGGCGTCTTCTCTAATGAGTTGAAAAATATTGAGCTATACATTATAGTTTTATGCACTATGCAAGAAATAATACAGTTTAATTTCCTAAATAAAATACTTTTCATTTTAATCATATTTCAGTTTGTGAGTAAATTATGGTATGTCATGTACTCATGTTACACCTTTTTTTGTGCGCCACTTAACAAATATAAGTTAGGTTCATATGAGCAGGGTCTTGAATATGTTTGTAATATGAAAATATATGTTCTTGGTTGAGAGGTACACCAATAAGCAATAAGAATTCTCCAATTTATTTTCAATAGTTATATGCACCTCATCTTGACATCTTCTCGTTTGAAATACAATATTCTCAACACGATCCAAAAATGTGTGAAATTTTGGGCATGGGGGTTTCAAGATGAAACTTTAACAAATATTTTATAGAATATGTCGCAATATACTAAGTCATAATATAATCAAAAGGGATGAATGAGCGATGATGGCGGCGTGTTTTTGACTCGTGCTAGTGTTTATAGTCGTCGCTAGGTGGTCTAGTGACCTATTTTTAATTTTTAATATTGTTGGGTTTTGTTGTACCGTTATTGATGATTATTAATAGATCGGTGAAATTTTGAAAAAAAATAATATAATTGAAAGAGAAGAGAACAAGGATTGGTGGATGAGCTAGAAGAGAAGAATGGAGATTGGAGGACGAAGTGGGAAAGTGATTAGGAGGACCTAATTGTATTTATTTGATTCGCTAGCGTAGATGTATTATCTAATTCTGAAGCTAGATGTACAATTCATGGACCAGGGGAGTATTTATAGTGAAACCTAATTTTTTCTTCTCTACTTCTTCTTTTCTTTTCTCTAATGGTAAGGGGCCTCAGACATTCGTCAATTTCGACCCATTACAGTCCTGAACATCATACAACGGATCTTCCCAAAAGTCTGCGCCACTCACCTTACTCCCGTAATGGAGAGACCCACCCATCAGTATCAATATGCCTTCCTCAAAGGCTGACACATACATGATGGGTTCTCGCCCTGCACGAGATTATCCATGAGGTAAATTCTAGGAAGTTGAAAGGCGCTTTTCTGAAATTAGACTTTCAGAAGGCCTACGACTGCCTGGACTGGTGGTTCCTTCGTCAAGTCCTCATTAGACGAGGTTTTGATGATCACCTGATCACATGGATAATGCAATTCATCATGACGGGGAGCAACACGATCAACATCATGTGAGATTGGACCTTACTTCCGCCCCTCATGCGGGGTTAGGAAGGGGACCCCATTGCCCCCTGCTTTTCAACGCGGCGGTGGACGCTCTCGCGGAGATGCTAGACAAGGCCAAGGCCACTGGCCACATCTCTAGAGTGGTTGGACACCTGATCCCCGGGGTGGGGGGGGAGGTGGGGTCACTCACCTCCAATATGCAGACGACACAATGATCATGATTGAAGGCTCGACAATGGATATTGCAAACCTCAAGTTCCTCCTCCTTTGCTTCTAGGAAATTTTGGGACTTCGGATTAACTTTGACAAGAGCGAAATTATTGCTCTTGGATACTCACAGGAGGATCAGCAGAGGATAGCCGACAACTTTAATTGTCGGCTAGCCTCCTTCCCTATAACTTATTGGGGATGCCGATCCGTGATACCAGGATCCTTATCAGGGACCTGGGACCACTTCTGGATAGAGTTCGCTCAAGGTCCGAACCTTGGTGTGGTAGATTCACATCTAAAGGTAGTAAGACGGTCCTGATTGACTCTTGCATGTCCAGCTTACCCATGTATATGATGGGTCTCTACCTCCTCCAAGAGGGCGTTCACGGGGCCTTTGACAAGAAACTGTCACGCTTCTTCTGGCAGGATCCCAAGGGACACCAAAAATACCACATGGTAAAGTGGGAAGACATTTGCGCCCCGAAAGACTTTTGGGGGATAGGGATACTTGCTTGTCGCCAATTTAACAAAGCCTTGTACGTTGGGTCTGGCGTATCTTGAACGACGATGGCAGTCTCTGGCTCAAGCTAATCGAGGCCAAATATCTACATGGCCGCCCCTCCTGGATTGTGACCGCCGCGACGGTCCCAGTTCTGGCATTCCATTCAGGAAATTAAGAACGAGAACGAGATTCGGCTATAGGCAATGGAGAGGCTACCTTATTTTGGCTAGATACATGGTTGGGGGGAACCCCCCCCTCAGGGAGGTGTACCCTAACCTATTCGACATATGCTCTGAACCATTGCTTCGGGTCTCTATCACGACCCCATAGGGTTCATGAAACATCTCGTTCTGTCGAACCTTGGGCCCGGTAGAAATTGAAGAATGGAGGGAGCTTAGAGCGTCCTTGCCAGACAAACTGACAGACGTGCCCGACTCAGTTGCGTGGAGGCTGACCCCGTCTGGGTCCTTTTTAGTTCGTTTGGCCTATCGCGCCCTCTTTGAAGGGCAGAGCTTCCCATGGACTAGATCACTATGGAAGGCGCCCCTCCCCCTTAAAACCAAGATTTTTGTTTGACAACTCATTCGAGATAGGCTTCCCTTAGGGGTCGAGATCACCAAGAGACATGGGTCGGGGACGGGTTATGTTCATTATGTGGGACCCCGGAAACGGGCACCCACATAATGTTCACCTGCCCCGCGGCCCGGTTCGTGTGGAACTTCGCTCGAGATGCGTTGGGCCTGGACTGGCGGGCCCATGATCTCGGGGAATTCCTAAAAACCCAGACAAATCGCACCGGAAAGGGCCGCCGCCTATTCTGGCTAGTGTTTGGCGCGATGTCCTGGTCAGTGTGGAACATTCGTAATAAGATGGTTATTGAGAAGATCCTTCCTAGGCGTGTCACTGACTCAGTCTTCAAATTCTTGACATCTTTGCAACTCTGGTACTCGTTATATAGACAACGGGACAAGACGCGGCTGGACGAGACCCTTCGGCGTCTCCTGGAGGCACGACAGCTCTCCCCTTATGTCGCCCTTTTTTCTCGTTCAGTGTTGTCCGCTTGGCGAGCATGTCGTTGATTTTTTTTGGGTCGTCTTGTGCTATTACCCTAGCATTCGTTATGTCGTCAGTTGAACCTTTGTAACTTGTGGTAAATGTTTACTTCATTTATAAAGCGTAGCAAAAGTCATTCGAGGAATTTTCTTTTCTTTATCTTTTTAATTCAAACCAATATACGACTGCAGCAGCCGGGCTTGCACACCACTCTCACGTGAACCACCGGCCAGTCCCCCAACACTCCACTGCCACTCTGAAGTCTGAACCCTCTTTTCTCCGGCCGCCGCCGCACCATCCCGGCGGGTCCCCGCGGCGCCCCTCCTCCCTCTCCCTCTCCTTCTGGATGGGTAAAAGCTCCTACCTCTCCGCTCCCACGGATTGAATCCCTGAGGACCTGAACTCGAAATTGTTCTCCCTCTAATTCCCCTCAGGATCGTGCCCGCGCGCGGCTGATTTCTGGTGCAGAAACCGGGTAGGTGGTGTTACCTCGAGCTGATCGCCCCTAAATTGCTTGGCTCAGCGCCGACGTGACCTCACAGTGCTCTATCTGGTAGCTCTCCAGGCTGTTTAGACCGGCGGCCTGCGGCGGCGGCGGCGGCGGCGGGGCGAGGTCTCCGAGCACGGGATCCAGTATGGAGCGAGCGGGACTCCTCGCGCCGTTCCCTCCGAGGGCGCAGGCCACGGCTAGGGTGTGCATGGTCTCCAGGTACCTGGCCGCAGCTGTATTTGCTTCAGAATTCAGAGCTGTCAAGTGTCAACGACAGTTCAGAGCTGTATTTGCTTCAGGGTTTAGGCTTTCATTTCTTTGGAGGCTGTTAATTGTTACTAATAAGGGTAAGAAAGTCCACTGCAGCTTCACGATGGAGTTGCTCGAGATAAAATCCAGAGAGCCGCCATCCCTTCATGTGCTGGTCATCCCTGGCAATCCAGGTAGGTGTCGGCCATGCTCAATAAATTAAGCCGGCGAAGGATCAGGGATTATGTTAATATGATGTTTCTGTTGGAAGGTATTGTTGGATTCTATAAGGACTTTGTGGAAGCCCTCTACGAAAACCTTGGCGGGCAGGCATCTGTTACCGGTAAGCTTGGTTGATCGTATCATCATTGATGGATTGTCTATGTAGCTTGTACTGCTTGCTGATGAACCTTGTGCATTGTGCAGCGATAGGGCACATTTCACATGCCCAGAAGGTAATAGTACAACTTTCTTCAGGTTGATTCATATCATAATGTTGAATTTTGATGAATCAGCAGGAACAATCACATGTATCGTACATATGTATGGCAGACCGTAAAGTGATGATGGATTATCAGGGATATATAATAGTTTCTGAGCATTGGATGCTTGTAGTGTTTTTTTACAGTTGATTTAAACCTGATACATAAATGGAGTTATCCAAAACATGCAGCCTGTTAGGGAATTTTGTTTCTAAGTTCTTAGGGCAGTTATCTTGTTTGAAGTTGCAAGCTTCTATGGAGAACTGGTATCCCACATGCCACTTTACTTCTGCACTCTACCACTGCTTGGCATGATAAAAGTTGTGCAGTTAACTGGTTCGACCTTTCAAGAAAGAAACCTCCACATGTCTTTGTCGTAACAATAGTCAAAGTTCCCATCCTTCGTTTTCTTATTCCCAATCGTTGGTATAAAAAATAAGCCTTGTGGATGCACACTATTTTAGTGACCCATTGGCGTTTATACTATAGTAAAGCTTGGTTTTTATTGCTTGTTCATCATTTTAATATTCTACTGTATTTTGATCTTTACACCATCCAAGACAGGATTATGAGCGTGGACGATTGTTTTCGTTACGTGAACAAATTGATCACAAGGTTCGTTTTCGCATGTTTTGATTTTTTTTCGGTTGAAACTTCTCTTCATAATTTTGTTCCTGCCGCAACAGATTTTTTAGCTTGCATGCCTCTACAAGGAAAAACACTCATAAAAATTAAATAGCACCATGTCGCAATTCCTCCTACGATGGTTAAAACAGTTTTCTATTTCATATGTCCATGTTTGCAGGTTGATTTTCTTGAGCAAGAGCTCCTACATACTGAACAATCAATACTTTTGGTATGTTTTTTTTTTATTTTGCTGCCACAAGCTCTTTGATTTGATTCAGGCTCTTCTATGCTAGATTGATGTGCGGGTATTATAGTAGTTTTACTTATATATGCCACGATACAACGGACCGAAACTTTGTATACTTCAACACTTTACACGATTTCCCTTTTTAGGCAGTACAGCTTAACTTTAGTTCTTCATTTGAATGAAGGTGGGTCATTCTATTGGTGCATACATAGGTCTGGAAATATTCAAGAGACTCCAGAAGAAGGTAGAGGAGTATTTGTCCTCCTTTCCTGAAGTATGTACTTGTTGATTCATTATTTTTCCTCTTCTGGACAGGTTAATTTTTTTGTCGGACTATATCCATTTTTGTCATTAAACAAGAGTTCTATGAAGCAATCATCAATTGGATATATTGCAAGGTACAAAAAAATCAACCACCACAATACCTTGTTGCTATTCTGCAGAAACTTCTATCTAATTCAAATAAGGTGATGTGCTTGCATGAAAACATGAGCATTGATAGGCAAGTCAAGCGTGAGGAAAATCTAGAATGGCTTTTTATTTTTAGCAAGTAATCCAAGTAGGCATACAACAAATTACCGACTAATAGATTTCTAAAGCTATTTTTTTGTAATTGTTATCTTGTGCGCGATTAATGAGTACCTAGCGTTTGAGTTCAATGTTAAAGCAATTATCCTGTCCATTCACAAATTACCATTTGCGTTTTTTCTGAAGTTTGTCTTCCCAAATGGACACGTCAGGTCATCTCTCCTTAGTAAAGGGGTTAGTTTGCTTGTGTCTTTTATTGGATCACTCCAACCTTCAGTTACAAGAAACATCGTGAGAAGGTTCCTTGGTTCTTCCTGGTCTGCTGCCGCTGTTGATGCTGGCTGTAGCCATCTTTTGCAGGTGAGTTTTGAAATTAAGTAATCCACTAGGCCTGTATTGTTCACTGGTCTGAAAAATGTATCGAGGAATTTGCTCTTTTCTTCATGAACCATGCAGTACCACACGATGCAAAATGTGCTTTTCATGGCAAAGACGGAATTCCTAAAGGTAATCAGTTATTAATGCTTGGATCAAATGAATTATCAGTCACAAGAGTATTATTACAGCAATTCCATCACTTCCTGTTTTACTTGCCTACCAGTCAGTTCTTGACCATGTTAGTGTACTCCAGCTTCATGAAGAACCGGACTGGAATTTCATCAGAGCAAAACAGGACGAAATTGCTTTTTTGTTTGGTTTGGATGATCACTGGGGTCCACTGACTCACATGGAAGAGGTGAACAATTTTATTTTGTTATTCTGATAATGTTTGTTGGGATGTCATAGATAACTATCCTTGCTCACGGTATTTTTTTCTTCGAGTATTCAATTACAGATCTCAAAGTATGCTCCGGGGGTTGCCTTGTCGATCGAGAAAGAAGGTCACACACATAGCTATTGCTGCACAGAGGCTGGATCCTTCTGGGTTGCGGACTACGTGGCCAACTTGATTAAAAACAAAATGCTCATCGGAGATAGCTGATGTGAGTATGACACAAGTATCTTATTTGGTCATAGTAATATAGGAGTGTGATGCTTGATTCCGAATAGTATTACTAATCCCTTTGAAGGATTACTGGTCTCAAAAGTCAGATACTGAATACTGGTATCTATCTATCTTGGGGCAGACTGACTTGTCGGGTTGGCTTATTTGTTACTCCCTCCGTTCAATAATATAAGATGTTTTAGCAAACTAAGTTATTTTGCAGTTTGCTAAAACGTGCTATATTAGTGAACTGAGGAAGTACAATATAATTTTGATGGTGCTTTTCAACTCTATCTTAACTAATATATTCAATTACAATCATAGATAAATCAAGAACTGGATTTTAACGTCCATGGGCTTTGGACCTGAAATAAGCTAGACCTGGCTGGACTGGGCGTCATTGGACTTGGACCTGAAGAGGATATTAGGTCCAATAGCACTGGATGAGTTTGGACCTGAAGAGGATATGATTCGTAGATAAGGATTCAAACTCAAAGTAAGAGTACTAAGCCTATTAAGTACTTGCGACCAAACCAGTGTTGAACAACAATTCCATACAATTTAGTACTTTTGAAATGACAAGGCATATACTGTATATCATTGGATTTAAAGATCATGTATCCTTATCAATGGATTAGCACGCTTCTGCACTTCAAAATGAATTCCCTTTATGCCTTTGGAGACTTTTATTTTATATATGTACAAAGCATTCCCAAAGTTATAATGCTCGGAAAAACTCTGTACCCTTTGTGAATGACGCATGCTGCTTAGAAATTTACAAATGTAAAAAAAAAATACTTACTCTATAAACATCACTTTCTTGAGATTTCCTGTACGTATTATTAGGGGAATTTTGAATTGTATATATGGACGAAATGAATCAACATTCGGTGTTAAGTTCAATAAGGAAAATGTCAGCTGCAAGTCTAATCTGCAACGGAACAGGAGCAACAGAGGAGCAGAAACCTCTAGATTCGTAGGCTTACTTTTTGTTTAAGAAGTCTGTTGTTTCGTTTCTTGAAATGAAACCGGGGAGCAATGTATGTGAATCTAGAAAACAAAGAGAAGTAGAGGAGGAAGAACTGGACACGGACACGAACACAAGAAGACGGCGAAATCTGCGACGTATGCTTAATGCATCTTGTCTTCGCTTTTATTCAGTATAATAGGCATAACAAAAAGCCCTATTATGCATGCCGCCACGATCCACAATGTCTGCGCCATCCCACAAACCAAATCATGATGACTGATTCAACAGATATACATAACCGATGAAACAGAATAAAAGGATACCATCACCCTTGATGTGAACAAAGCACATCTCAGGTATCTAAACTTGCATGTTTATTTATGCCTAAAACAGAGTAGAAATAAAACGCAATGTGACAGTAAACAGGACACAAACATGACTAAACAATACAACACGAACTTAACAGGTTCAGCTGGGCAAGCAGTTGGTCTTGCAGTCAGCCACACAGGTGCGCTGGCAGTCACGGCATGCCTGAGAATAGGATGGAGCGCAAATACCGCCGCATGAATCCTCGACGGCGTCGCTGCAATCGCATCTCCGCGGACAGGCGAGGTGGCGGCCGCAGCACCTGTCCTGGCAGCTCTTGTCAGCCTTCCGTCTGCAGGAAGCACACTCAACTTTCGCGCAAACTCCATCGCATGGCCCCTTGGCGAAGGAGACGACCACGCTGCTTGAGCCGCAATGCGGGGCACACTGGTTGCATGGTATCGCCGCCGCTGGTTTCCCTTGGGAGCACAGCAGCAATATCATCAGGACGGCGGCGATCGCCGCCGCCGTAAGAGTAGCTGCACCAGATGCTGCCATTGCAAGTGTATATTGTATTCTGTGGTTGCGAGATTGCTACCGAACTAGTAGAAGGTGAACAAGAGGACACAATAAGGTAGGTAAGATGTGCATATGTTTGGGTAGAGCGACCATGCCCTTTTATAGCCGTCTACCGGCGATCTACGGCACGGGAAATATACGATACCTCATGTACTAGAGCATAACCAATTGTTTATTACTTGCAAGATGGTAAGTACATGTTGACTTGACTAGGAGCACGTATTGATCATTTGAGTTTACTCCACTAGTGGCACACGATTATTCTTGTCCCGGCCCCCTTGATCATTTGAGTTTACCCCACGTACGTAGTAGTTTTGACATGTTCGGGTCAATGGAACTGCAAGTCAATGGAGAAGGTTCAGATCACCGGGTCCTTATTTTACGGCGTGCATGTACTGGAAATTAATTCCGAATTCAAGCAACTTGCTGTTTAGCATTGGAAACAGTTACTAGCATAGTCTAATAACCATAACTAATTTGAAGATCCATTCCTAACACTGCATTGATGCCAACCCGAGAACATTGTGAAAAACTATCGAAATGAATTTTGTACTACCGGTGGCATATATATACCAAGGTTATGAAGCTTTTCATGAACTAGAGAGAGAGTTCAAGAATTACATTTTGAGAAGAGTATTAAGAGCATCGCCAATATAATTGGTATATTTGCCCCCAATTGCTTAAAAGCTGTTTTTTAGCAATTGTGGCTAAGGATGGTAACGGGCAGGTAGAGCAATATCATACCCATACCCGCGTAGTCAATTGATATAAAAGTTTACCCATACCCGTACTCGTGGGTATAAAACTTTACCCATAACCATATCCGCCAGGTACCCGGTGGGCAAATCCAATAATATATAAGTTATTCATAATTTTTTACGTTTATCAATAACATATATTAAAAAAGACAATTATCTCTACTTAATAATATATAGACGAGTACATGAAAGTATCAAAGTTTAGAATTCGCAATTGCATACTTGTCCCTAAGCTTCTTGATCGCATAGGTTAACACTCTATAGATAAGTTTGACATGTCAGTTTAAATGGAAAGGGTATGGATATACTCATGGTAAAATTGCCATCCTTAATTGTGGCCAAAAATATTGCTCCAAGAGCATAGCTAAAAATGGGCCTCATAGTTTTTACCAAGCTTCCTAAAACTCCCCTTCCAATTGGCATACATGCCAATCCAAAGCCAGCTCAGCCACCTCGTCAAACTTCCGAGCACCCTACTTGTCTACTCTCACACCGCGTTGGCTCCGCCTCACCTCCTCCATCACCATTGTTCCTCCTCTTCCGCCTCCCGTACCCCTACTTAGCTTCCCCCACCATTCACATTGGAGCCTACCATTGCCGCCCGCACTAAACTCCATTCCGGCTGGCTGCGGTCGATTACAGCCATATTGACCGCCTTCGGCATGGGATTTGTTGAGCCCGCACCATCCCCAACCCTTAGGTGGTTGGCCACCTTATCTCGCCATGTCGCTCCCATGCTCCCGCATGGGGGAACTCACGGTGGTGGTCGCCAAGCCAACGAGTGCAGTGGCCCGGCCATGTTAGGAATCCAAAATATAGCAATGATATTTGAGATGCACTAAGGAAGCTGAGCGATCACATTAATCAATAAAGGAAATATATTAATATCAAGAAGATACTAGATACACCTAGTCTCTGCAACAACAAAATGTTCGGAGCTAATCTAGACATCAAGGATGCACCCAGCTGAAAATGAAAAATAGAAACAAAATAAAAACAATAAAGAGACCCCGACCGAGCGATAAGAGGCACGCAACTACATGAACAAACCACCACCATTGATGACACCTAGACTCCGTGTAAGAGTTCTTCAAAGTGATGCCTCCAAGAAGGTAATAGTGCACAAGCGCTGTCGTCGTCCTATCTAACCACAAAAGTCACTTCATGGGTTGTCACCCAGAGAGATCCAATCTATAGACAATGCCTTAAACAAGAAAAAGACTAGGGATCCGTCATTTCCAGGTACAAGCAATGAAGGCCATACCTAGGGTTTTCACCATAGAAACAGAGACGCGGAGCTCAAAGAGCACCACCGCGAATGAAGTCATTCTGTGCCGCCACCCCCACTTGCCGTGTTACTAAATCATCGATATTCCGAGTCAAAGTCATCACGTGCACGGTTCCGCAACCACATGCACACAATAAATAGTGGATCCTCATGTGCTCCGTATCCACTATGAGTACTCACCGGATATCCACCAACAGTAGGCGATCTGGACTCAACAAGAGCATGCGGGGTAAAGCCTTCGGAGTCTAGCCGATCTAAAAACACGACCGCCTTAAATCCCGCATCAGTACCTTGGAATCGGTACCATGGATATGCTGATGATGATCTCCAAGGTGAGGACAACCTAAGGTTGACAATCTCCAACACTTGAGCATAGAGCCTTCTATAGTGTCGACGATGAATACACATCTGAGACGTAGTCATGGCAGATCATAATCACTTGAGGTGACGTCCTTGGGAAACATGGGCAAACCGGGACCATAGTGGAGGCAACCAGAAGGTGGCACCACTAGACCCGGCAGAGTCGACACATCCACGCTGGAACCTCGAGGTTCATCGTTGACCAGGCCAGGCGATCTTGGAAGGCAAGCCGATGCGACCTAGGGTCACAGAGTTGGGGAGGAGAAGCAACGAGGGTCCCCGACACAGCCCGTTGTAGTGTCGCCTACCAGTAGCCTCGATCTCGTCTTCCACCAATCCGTAGCAGGGCCACCGTCCTAGAATCTCCCGCCCATGACATCCGATGCCCCACACGTGGCGACCTCCACCGACAGAAGAGAGCCTGCCGCCACTATTCGGTAGAAGGCCCGCCGCTAGCGCGGCTTACGCCGGTGGCAGTGGAGGTAGAGAGAGTAGGCGAAAAGGTGGTTCACGGCGGCGGTAGGGTTTCCCCTTGGTGTCGACGGGGGGCGATGTGAGGGGGTCAATATGGTTCAGAGCCCCTAACCTCTACCACAATGCGTCACATGTATAATAACTAAAAAGAGAAAGGGACCGAAGAACAGAATAATTCAACTCGTGTGCCAACGCCTAGGTCTACACACGGAGCAATCACGGGGCAACCAGCGACCTCATGGATTACTCATGTCCCCATTGGCCCATATATAAGACAAGATAGTCAGCGCATTGGGCTTAACAAAATGTTGATAAGCTCGTAGACAACGGAATTGCTACTTGCTAGTCAATGATGGAAGATTTAGATGGAGTGATCCCAGTTTAGTTGTGGAAATTCCATCCAAGTTGGCTCGCATTAGTCAAAGTTAACCTCTCCATGCAGCCCATACGCATTATAGAACTCAATGTTTCCACTTGAGTCGATGGTAGCCAGGCCATTTTCATAGCAGGGCCATACTAGCTAGCAGCGATACGTATAAACAAATACTCCCTCTGTTCCAATTTACGTTGTATATAAGGTTTTATCAAATTCAAATTTTACAATATTTGACCAAATAGTTTGATACAAATATGAACCTATACAATGACAAATTAATATTATTAGAATTGGCCTAACATATATTTTCATATTATATGCATTTCATATCATGCATATTTATATTATTGTATATATTTTTGGTCAAACTTTGTAAAATTTGACTCATGCAAAATTATACGCAACATATTATGGAGGGAGTAGTACGTACAATATTTTTGTTGTTGCAAAGTAAACGGTGTTCCTTATAAACAAACAAACTGTGTTGATGTTCTATTGCTTAATTTACTTTGATTGAAACTGCTTAAATATAAAGATTCAAGTGGATCACTATTAGGGTATCCTCTACCCTCTCATATCCTCCACAAATAAGTGTACTTCTAGTCATGTCCTATGTTAAAGCTAGTAAAGTTTGACTTATAAGAAAACATAACAATTTTTATGACTCTAAATTGGTATTAATAGATATGTTTTCAAATTTAGTTTCATAATATGTCATTTTGATATAATATATATTGCTATATTTGTCTATAAAGTTGGTCAGATTTCATAAAGTTTGACTTATGCAAAAGCTAGCAGTATACATATTTGTGGACGGAGGAAGTACCATTGAAAAAGTTAATTCATCTTTTATCTATATATATATACTTATATATTCTGTGGGACTTGAAACTAAAAGCGAAGTAGAATATGGGCCTTCTATGTACCGGTTGAATTCTCCAAAAGAGATCAGGCAGGTCCACTTAGATGGAGTGGACAATATGTTAGCAGGCTAAGCCGTATTGTGTTGAATTGTGCAAGATCAGCATTGCATGTTGTAAACTTGTGATGCTTCGCATAGTTTAACAGTAATGTCTCAGATGATGAAGGAAAAAACAGTGAAGTCTCGGACGTATTCATATGGTTTAATACTTTAATGAACTTATAAAATAATAGATCGTTGGCAAAATCAACATAATACAATGGTACGAATGGTACACCAAAATAAAATATATTATACTCTGTCCCGAATTAACCGACTCAACTTTGTCCAGACACGGAAGTATCTATACACTAAAACATATCTAGATATATCCGTATTTAGACAAATTTGAGTCAGTTAATTTAGGACGGAGGAAGTAGATCTGACAATCTCATGACAAAATGGCCAATGGCTTTTATGACCCTAAACATTTGATGTTGAAATTTCTTAGAGTTTTGGTGTACAAACAAAACTTCGAACCCTTAATCATATGGTTATCTTGATATATACAGAGAAAACAAATCTAAGAATGCAAGATCGAGATGTCTCAGGCCGGGGGCCCTTTCGGTGCGCTCTCAATCTCAAATACGTTACTACTGTTTTTCAAAGTTTTTCTTCTGTCAGTCCAAACTGGTCATCCACTCATAAACTGACTGACGCTAGGAAGGTGACTTTGATTGAGACATCGATGACAAGACATAAACCCATGTACTAATCTCACGAGTTGTTTGATCTCTGCAAGCTAGCTAGATGTTTTACTTGATAGCTTCCTTTTTGTGTTGATCAATAATGTTTGTAGCTAACGACAATGACTCAATGAGTTGAATGCCGGCCGGCCATATTGGTTTTATTCCTGGGTTGCATTTTCTTATGTTTCCATGTTATTTTAGTAACACCATCTATTACCATTATCTAGCTCTGGGAGCCGACGAGGCCACGCTCACCGTAGTGTACCTGGGTCTTCTGAATGTGATGGAGATGTTACAGAAGCCCATCAAAGAAAGAGACAAGCTTGATAGGGCTGTGGACAGCATACCGCACTCGCAGTTGATTAAATTATAGGAACTCGAAATTAGAATTTCGATAGTTATCTTTGAAGCCCACGGTACCCTAATTACTGTTAAAAATAATGGGCTAATTCCAAATATATATATCAGATTTTCCTTAAATCTCAAAGCCCAGGTTTGTGGCTGTCCATATGTGTTTGGACTCATATTTATGGCAGCTCACATGGAAGTGAAGTGAGAGTTAAAGTTTAGTCCCACATGGAAAGTTGTAGGAGAGTTGCACCACCTTATAAGGTGAAGTATTATATCACTTTGTAAGTGAGTGACAATAAGAGAGATTTGCGCGCTCCTCCTCCGACGACGCCTGCGTGCCGTAGGTTTTATTTTGCTGCTCAGGAAAATCGTGAGGTTTTGATAGACGTGTCAAATAGTTTCCGTTAGGGTTTTTTGAGCCGCTCTATATAAAGCCCCGCACGGCTATCACCATAACATACCGAAAACCAATCTAGGGTTTTGCCTTCTCTCTGCTTGCGTCGCCACCGTAGTCTACTCCATCCCGCTTGCCGGCGTGCACCGGCGGACGGGAGAGAAGGTCTCCAGAACCACTCGTCTTTGCGATCCTGTACGGGAGAGGGCGAATAAGGTTTTTGGGAAGGGCTCCGCGCGACTGCTCGAGTTCTCCATCACGGGTCGTCTTCCATCCAAGTCAGGTGGTGCTACCTATCGCCATCTTTGCCGACATCTGCTTCGGTCAGTCTTTCCCAAAGTTACTGCTGCGAGTACATCTGCAAGCGAACGGTACATGCGACGTGCTCTTGTTTTGTTATTCATCATGTTCTCCGATTACATGTTTAGCTGCTACTTGTTTCCGTTCATCTTGTTGTTTAGTACATCTAGTATGTTCGAGTTACATGAGCTAGTAGCTAATTTTGTCATATTTAATATTCTGAAATTAATCATGGAAATTGTGCCTAATATTCCAACAATTACAACCAAATGGCATAATTGCAATATTTTTTGTGCTAATTAAGATATTAATGTTTTTGAGCAAAGTTTTGAATGTCCACTACAAGGATGCTCACATTGAAAATGGATCGTGTTCATACGGTTTATTATAATAGAATTTTATATGATGCATGCACTGGCCTTGGGGTTTTACTCTTCGATAATCTTAGGTAAAATAAATAATTTTGTATTATTGTAATAAAAGTATTCCGATCAGTTAGCAAGTTTCTCCTCTCTCTGTTGTCCTTTTTTGTTACTCCTTCAATTTTATTATATTTGTCCAAGGTCTCCGGCAATTCAGTTTCAAACTATCTTTTAGTAGGTAATGAAGGTATATATATACCACTATTTAAATTTACTCATGTACATTTCTCCAATGAGGAAATAAACTTCTTGCATATGTCAAGATTGAAGAAGGCTCGGGGCTATTTGTGAACCTCCAAGATGTACAATAACTTGCAGTAAAAACAGAGTACCCTTGAAGAAAGCGTCTCAAGAGAATGACCAAGATAATGTCGGTACATATAAGATATAATCCTACATACATAGCTGAATATGCGATACAAACAACACCAGTGTTGACTATCCAGCAGTCAAAATCACCGTATTATTGAAGAGTAAAACAACGTCAAACTCATGGCACAATGTCGTGTCACAATGTAGGTGTTTCCTAAAGTCCAGACGCACCTTAAACAATTATACTGGATGAAGGTATTGATTGATGGCCCTACATAACGAAGATAATAAAGCGTTAAGCATTGTATTAGCTTACTGCACATATTGATAAACCTGGCAGTAAGGTATAATTATTGAATGTATATAAAATAAGATTATTGGAATCAATATATCAAATGTTAACATGTTCCACATAAAACTAGATATGCTCAATTCTGTCAGAGTTATCATCTTAAGCATTTCTATAGACACTTGTAATATGAAAATGAGTATATATATGTATACTAAGCATTGAAACGATATACTTACATTTCTTGGGACATAGAGTGCATGGATATCAAGTTCTTTGTAGCTCTCACGGCGAGTGTTAACGACTGTTTTGTACTTGATGACGCCACGTGCCATGGTGAACTCTCCTGTCCCACCAATAATGGCCATCTCACCCTCCAAAAGATACTGCCCCATCACTGCAAGTGTTGACCCTTTGAACCTATTTTAGGAGTGAAGAGTAATATCATGCATATATATATATATATATCACCATGAAAAAAAACAATCTTCATTATTTATCAAAATCTGATCTAGGCCTGAAGTAGAGATAATTATGCATGAACCTGGGATCTTGGAACACCATGCTGAAATAATGGAACCAGCCTGGACCTTCTAGGTCGGCCTGCACTTGCATCCCTTTTGCACGAGCAACAATGGTTGCGTCGGGTTCAGGTGCATCAATTACAGTCCAGTCGATGACAGCGATTGTACCAAACCATGATCGATGGCCAGAATTAACTGTAACCACCTGGTTGTGGTCTGGTCCATCAACTACTTGGTGCAAGTACAGACGCAGGTTTGTCTCACGCTCACATGGAACAATGGGGCACATGAAAGAAGGATCGGCCATGGCTGCGATGAAATGTGAGAAACAGAGGAGGGACAATGCGCGGCTAGGCCAGGCCATGGCTTGGATTATTAATTGGCGCCCAAAGGAAGTAGTCTTCCCTTTCGTGCTGTGTGTGGAAGATGTAGGGGCGATGGACTGTATTTATAGTGTTCAAGAGCATATGCATTCCTGATCCTTATTAGGGCATTGGTGGCTGCTGCTTATTTCAAACAGAGGTTTCATTGGTGTGCGACTATGATTGTTTACATTACATCAATCATTTTTCTTGTTCTGGCGATTTCCCCTATGGCAGTACACAAATCATAGGACATGTACCCATATTTCTTAGTTGATTGGTGCCCATTTTTAACACTATTCCATGTCCTTACGACAGACCATCCTGGAAGTCCCTCGTCGTTTTCCTTTTGTTTTATCTAAATGGCTTTTTCTGGCTTGGATAGTATATAACCGTGTTTCCAAGTGAAACAATTCAACCGAGACTACAAGTCTGGAGCAAAATAAATTGGTTTAGGTACATATCATAGTTGTCATAGACACATAGGATTTTTTTCAAGAGGTCTCACCTCTTGTTAGAAATCCTACAGGATTGTAGTATAGGAAAGCAATGCATAGGAATTTTGTAGGATTTATTCCTTTGAATCAAACACATTCTATTGGAAAAAATCCTATGGATTGGAATCCTATAGAATTCCTTTGAAAATCCTTTGAATCAAACATGCCCTAAATGTGCATGTACCAAATCCCCTCCAGACAAGGATGATAGCAAGGCGCCATTTGTCATATTTTTCTTAAATTTTATCTAATATTCAAAAATCTAAGAACAACTTGATTGAAAGCGCAATTATATTTGTGTGCTGATTCACCGAACAGTGCATGGAAGGTTTGACACGATGACCTTGCTGTCGCTAGAATTATTTTATCAGACGACTCTATATATGGACGACTGACAGTAGAAACGGAGGGAAGGACGACATGTACGAATGCAGAGAGAGAGAGAGAGAGAGAGAGAGAGAGAGAGAGAGAGAGAGAGAGAGAGAGAGAGAGAGAGAGAGAGAGAGATGAGGCTTCTTGTGCATCGAGAAGTGACTGAAGCACCCCCCCACCCCTGCCACCATTAGGCATAAGAATTATTATGATACAGACACCCCTCGTCGCGAGAGAGCGACATCGAAAAGAGAGGGAAGGGCGACACGTATGAATGCCAAAAGATGGTGAGAGAGAGAGAGAGCGGAAAATCATTTCTAAAAGGCAACTTCACATGCAAGAGTCCCATTCCATCGCCCCTTCCCACTTTGAGATTGATGCGTTTGTCTAGTTTTTTTCCAGCCCATATATGGATGACGTCATGCTGACATCACTAATTGAAACAGAATTGAAATCGACTGAAATATTATTGAAACATTGAAACGGTCTATAAACAATATAAAAAAGTTTCACAAGTATTTTAGTGTTTCTGGACAACACGTAGCTGACGTCACGCTAATATCAGCATGTCAGCACTCCGCCACATGAATTTGCCTTTAGAAAATCCTTGTTCACAGAGAGAGAGAGAGAACAACGCTGGATGAAGCGACGTTAGGTCATAGGAGCATGGGATTATTAACCCGTGCGACGGGCGGGCTCTCCCCAATGGTTATTAACATACAACAACAATACATGCATGAGAACCGGTTCGCGCTGGACAAACAGTACTAGACAGACGATCACAACCCGATGACCCGTCTGAATTTGAACGGTTTTTATATATATAAATATATATAATAAAATATATATATATATATATACACTTTCCTTTTTGAACATTTTTTAAATTTTCTCGATTTTTAAATTTGAACATTTTCTAATTTTTCGATTTTGAACAGAACTGCACCGATGTACCTAACCAGCTGATAGTAGCATTTAACTTAGAACAGGAAAGAAAACGTGCTGAAGAGGCAAAACGGAAACATCCAGAACCAGGAAACATCAGCCACGGACCAAGGAAGTGATCTGGGCCTGGCCCATGTACGAGAGGTACACACGCGGAGGGTATTCTCGCGCGCCTCGAGCATGAAAATAGCAGCTCCCGTCACCACGGGATGGGGGTGGGGGTGGGGGGTAAAGGGTTTTAAGCCGAGCTCAAGAAATTGAACCCAAAAGGCTGCAAGTACAACTTTTACATGGCTCGGGGCGATCCTCTTCCGGCGTAATTGGGTCGGTTAGGAAAGGATCTGATTGTTTTAGCGGGATTTTTTTTTAAATTATTTTTTTTTATTTTTTTGGCTATCTACATCCCTAATGTCAATAGGTCAACACATTGTTGCAGAGGCTTGCGATATTAATATATTATAATATATGCTTCTTTAAAAAAAATGAGGGGCCCTACTCCGGCTAGAGTACAGGCCATGAAGAGAACAGCTAGCTAGAGTTTGGAGACGAACACGGCACGGTTTGGTACGAGCGGACCGACCGTCTTCCACTTCCAGTCGGATACGGCATATGGGAGCTAGCTGCTACTCCATATATGCCCGGAGTTGGGAGTTGGGAGAGGCATCGCACGAGAGGAAGAGAGAATCCAGGAATTCCAACAGGACCCCGGCCGAGTCCCCGACTGGGCATCCGCGAAGCGAACAATCGTGCGCGTCTCCAGTCTCCACGATGGCGGCAGCGCTTCGGTTCGCGGCGAAGAGGATCTTCGGCCGCGCCGCCATTGACCGACCGCCGCAGGCGTTTCTCGCGGCCGTCAAGGAGGAGCTCGCGCCGAGGATCGGCCATGGCGGGCGCTCGCTTCGCTGGCCCTTCAGCTTCAGCCGCTCCTCCCTATCACCGGCAACTCTTCTCACCACCACCACCAAGGTACGCACGCACGCATCGAGCATATATACTCGCTCCATCACCGCTTGCAAGTTGCAACTAACGCAGATCAATCATGGCCTCGATCGGTTAACCTAAAATCTCTCTGCGTAACACAGGCTGCTGCAGGAGCAGGACCTTCTTCCTCGTGGCACGAACTACGCAAGGCAGCGACCGGGAGCGCGGTCAGCGCACTGTCAGGCCTGGCCGTCGGGTCGCTGGTCACGTTGCCGCTCTACGTCTCGATCGTCAGGCGGGCGGCCAAGAGACGCGCTGCGGAGCGAGAACATAAGGACTGGTTGAAACACAACGAAATATATACGCTGTGATGATGGATAGCTTAGCTAGCTAGTACTCTCTCCGTTTAGAAATATAAGATGTTTTAGATTTATGAAGAAGATGTATCTAGACACATTTTAGTGTATAGGTTCAAATGAATCTAGACATTAAAAGATGTCTAGATACATTTTATTCACAAACCTAAAACATTTTATATTTCCAAACGAAGGGAGTATTTGAGTTTCACTCACTCGTGCTGCATATTTGGCTTGTTGCCGTGTTATTCGATCTGGATGCATACACGCTTCCATCTTTCATGTCGTACTCCTAACTGGTTGGGAGGACGAAGGCAGAGTAATTACTGCTGTGTCGATTTATATGCTGAGATTTGTTCCAATGCTACTACTCACTCCGTATCAAAATATATCATGTTTTACTATATTTCCGAAATACATTTATCTAGACATCTCTTAGTGTACAATAAAAGACATCTAGATAGAGTTAATAGTATAAAGTCACCATAATTATAGCTAAATTTACCGATTTGTACCACCTTACGTTTTGCATATCAAAATCTACCACCTATCGTTAGTTGTCTCAAAAAACACCAATTCGATGCTAAACTCGAATTAACACCACTTCTGACCGGTCAGGCCCACTAACAGAGATGATGTGCCACCGCGCAGACGGCTGCCGACACGGCCGTTAACGGAGCGCGGGTCCCATTGGTCCGTTGATAGCATAAAACCACCACTTTTATGCTTAAATTTCAAAAAACCACCACTTTTGAATACAAATTCAAATGGAAACCTTTTAATACAAACAGTGCTAAGATATGTTTAAATATTTTAATATAAATTTTATTCACTATTTCAAATAACTGAAATATGAAAAAATTGGTTTCATTAGTAATGCAAACTTTGGAAATTCATAACTTCAATTATATAATTCCAAATAATATAAATAATATGTCTAAATTTATTCAAGGAATCCATTTCTAACATCCATCGTGCATGAATCACATATGTTCCTCTTGGGTATTGAAAGAAAAAAGAAAAAAATGTCCCATACACACTGATGGGGCCTTCAAAATCTCCTCGTCATATACTTCTACTCGGATAAGGATGGCAATGGACAGGGTAGGGCAATACCATACCCATACCCGTGTAATCAATGGGTATAAAAGGTTACCCATACCCACGGGTATAAAACTTTACCCATACCCATATCCGGTAGGTACCCGACGGGTATATCCAATAATATACAAGTTATTTAAAATTTTACTTTCATCAATAGCATATTTGAAAAAAGACAATAATCTATGCTTACTAATAGTAGACGAGTACATGAAAGTATCAAATTAAAGTCTACGAGTCTCAATCTTATACTTGTCACGGGGCTTCTCGACCGCATAGGTTGAAACTCTATAGGTAAGTTTGACATGTTGGTTTAAACGGGCAGGGTATGGGTATACCCATGATCTCAAGTCTATATCCGTATCCGTACCCATGACTTAACGGGTAGGATATGGGTATTATCCATGGGTATAAAAGTATGCACATACCTTATCCGTACGGATACGGTACCGCGGGTACCCGTACCATAGGTAAAATTGCCATCCTTATACTCGGACCTGGTGCTGGATGTGCTCTGCGAGATCTCCAGCCGCTCGTGTTCTGCCACCGATTTCGTCTACTTCCGTGCAGTCTGCAAGCCATGACTTCCATCGTCGCTCTATTCATGATGAGCCATACCTTACCCTCCACAACAAGGGGAACCTCATGGTGCTCATCCTAATGAAGGACCGTAGAGATATAGAGATCTGGACATCATCACACGGTGTAAGGGGAGGTCCTTCCAAGTTTCGGTGCTTGAGTTAAAACAACCGGCTCAACATACTGTTTCGGTGCCTCGGAGAGAAGCATGGCATGGTTCTCATAAAATACAACCATAGACGCGTCTACATTGCTGATCTCAAGACAGGGGTGATGCAGGAGGTCACGGATTGGCCACGCAGTAATGGCCTTAGCCGTAGAAAGACCGTGCCCTTGGAGATGGATTGGCCGGCCTTCTTTCCTTCTCGGCTTGCTATTGCCACCTAGTGAGTTTTTTCTCCTTTTTTACTCCTATATACTAGCTGTAGTTGGAAGGAAAGGATGAACCACAGAAATTATATTCGTCGATTGAGATCCTATTAGTTCATGTCAAACTAATTGAATGGTTGTTAATCATTTCATTTTCTTTACACTATTTGTGTTTTCTGTCCTTCTCAGCTTATGTATCTTGTGCATTTCCAAGTTTAAATGTACTGTGTTGTTCTTCCTACAGTTTTGCATTTAAAGACTTCATAAAATTATTATTTTTTGCGACACATCTATGATAATTTTAATGTTTTAATCAGAAAAGATAGATCTACCAACAGTTCCGAGTCATTTTGTTATAGAATCATACCTTTGTTATCCTGCCCATGGCCGTTCACTTTTTGTGCACTGTGTCCCCGCTAGTAACTCATTTCACAAAATTAAAAATAATATAATTGTTTCACAAAAATTTCAAAATTAACATTGGTGTGTCGTATGAGTAATGCATTTATGTGGTTCATGTTTCTCGATACAAATTTTATTCTTACAATATTATTAACAAAAAATACTAGTTGAATTTGAAGTTTGAGGCATCTATAAGTAAGTAAAAATGTTTAGTATAATTTTGTTTTTCTCTCTAACTTATTTTCCGTTAAATACCATCCCTTTGATAAAATCCTCCGTTCTAATTTCTCAAAATTATTTAGGTCCTCTATAACCTAGCAAGTTGAATGAGTGTTGCCTAGGAAATATCATATTGTTGTGACTATGAAATACAATAATAACAGAAGTGCTACAAGATCATAATATAGAGACTACACAATCCTTTCATATTGTGGGATGGATACACTAAATTTGTTGTATCGTCGATATTCTACTTTGGTTTGAGATTTGGATATGCAACAATATTTTGCATGCATATCATAGAATGCCTCTGATACACCACACTCCTTCAATCCATTAGTTCACCAATTTAATTTTCAAGCCTAAAATTAATATGGCCATGTATATTGGAATAATTATCAAAATAATAATCTATTTGAACTTGTGTTTTTAATAATATCATTTGAACAATCAAAATAAAATAAAAATTCAAAACTAAATTCTAAAACCCAATGATTCATTGTGAAACCCAATGAAACAATATTAAAGTACATTTTTTGTACAAGTCTAACACAAGTTAAGTATGAAAAAAATACAAAATGAGTAAAGTTCAAAACACAATGAAACAAACTATTTCAAAAAAGAATTTCACCAGGTGTCATAAAGTTTTTGAAAGTTCCACCAGATTTGAAATGTTGATTTTCAAATATTTTGAAAGTATATTCAATATTAGACTCATTTTGAGTTCTCTTCACTTCAAATTCGGATTTTCAAACGGTTTTTAAATCCAGGAGCGGAAAAAGGGCTCGAATGCGCTACATGGAGCTCTCTTTTTTTGAAAATTTCAAAAATAATCTAGAAAAAAATAGAAGTATAAAATGCTGAGCTCTACCAGGGAGCATAATCTCATTTCAATTTTTTTGTATTTTAGGCCGAGTAAAAATGACAAATACATGGATCTGGGTGCGGTGAGCAGTGCGCATTTTGAAAACTTGAAAATTTTCAGATTTGTCATTTTGGTGTAGCCTAGAACTGAGATATTGCAATCCGGTAGAGGTCACCATTATCTACACCTCGGATTTCTTTTTGAACTTTTTTGTAACTTACAAATGTCGATTTCAAAATTTTCAAAAAGAAAAGTTCATCATGGAGCTCAGAAGCAACGCTACTATAGTGTCAGTTAGTTACTAAATCTCAATTAAGCATCATACCCGTTGATCAAAAACTTACACGTCCGGTATATGCATACATAAGCAAATTGTGACACCGATTCTAACTGACAAAAACTTGGTCATTCTGCTCTCTCCGAAGAAGGCTGCCCCTCCACCCATGCTACTATAGAGGAAAGACGATGAACTTGGTCTGGATGTACATGAGCGCACCGGCTGCGGCAAGCGTCCCCGAGACTATTTTAAATGGATTGTTCACGATGATTTCACAAGCTGAGCTGCGAGTGATGAGTTAATTAAAGCGAGTTAGTAACTCATTAATTCGAGACAGACTATAAAATTAAAGAAAAATATGGTATTCATTTCGATTCGTATTAGTTGACTTAGATTCATCTAGATACAAATGTATCTAGTTAAGTTAGTGTTAGATACATCTGTATGTAAACAAGTTTGAGTCAACTAACATGAGTCAGAAGAGTAAGTAGCAGTAGTACTAATTACCGTGATGCAGTAGCAGGGCGAAGCTTCCCAAGCATGTCGTGGAGCAGCCTCTGGTTCTGCACCTCCTTAGCGAAGTCGAGAGCTTGCTGGGGGGTTCATCTGCCGGAGCAGGTCGTGTAGCTCCTGCGTCTTCTCCAGCGCTCGCGCGGATAGGCTCGTCATGGGCTCTAACTTGTAGTTGTTGCTGCTGTGAAGGATTGGCACCGGGCGATGACTCGGTGGAGCTGCTGAACGGCCGGCGGAACGCGGTTCACTACAGGAATGGGAAGCTACGCCGACGGCCAAACGTTGGGGTCGTCGGCGTAGCCATCGTCTAGGCCAGTCCCGCCAATCAACCGTCGGCGTATAATTGCCCTCGGCATATCTATACTACGTCGACGCGCCGACGGCTGTCCTCGGCGTAGCTATTTTTATTTTATCTCATTAAACTTTGAAAAATTATAACTAAATCATTCTAATTCGGAAACATATAAATAATATATCAAAATTTGCAGAAAAATAAGACCTATCTATCTACACTCAAATATTACACATTTGTAAATAAAAATTAAGTAAAACATAAAACATTATATATAGTTTAAAACAGGCATAACAAATTAAAAAAATGATCGAAACAATGCGAAACCTTCGCGTGGTGTTATATTATGTGACATAGTTAGAAGGAAAAATATCAAACTTGGTATATTGATTATGTCTCAAATAAACCTTCACAAAATGACCTATCTCATTCGAGGTTTCTTGGCTTTCGGGTCAAATGATCAATGTTATGGCTAAAATCAAGGCATAGTTTGTGATAATGTGCCCATATTGTGTATACATGTGCATCATAGGATGTCGAACAATGTTGCAGGAGGAAGCTTTCCTTTTTATCGCACCAAAAAGCCATTTTCCATTATCCGAGCATAAAAAATGGACGGTTTTGTGAAGCAACCACCAAATGGCTAATTCAAAAATACTACCACCACATTTTACAAAAATAATAGACCACCTTATATGGACAATGTCCCAACAGGGGGATCCGAAACCTTTCCGTCCACCTTTGGTGAAAAAGAAAAATTTCTGCCGAATCGGCAGGAAGTGGGTCAGATATGAACTACAGGTACATGATCCGATGCTCATGTTTTTTTACAAAAATCATTTTTAGGTTCAAAATATGCTATTTTATCAAAGATGCAATGCAAGTTTAGCGAGGCTCGGCCCCGAGCTAAGAATCTTCATGCCCGCCGTTCGACAAAGTTTGATGATAGTTTAAAACAGGCATAAAAAAATTAAAAACGATCGAAACAATGCGAAACCTTCGTGGTGTCATATTATGTGACATAGTTATAAGTAAAAATATCAAACTTGATATATTGATTATGTCTCAAAAAAACCTTCACAAAATGACCTATCTCATTCGAGATTTCTTGGCTGTCGGGTCAAATGACCAATGTTATGGCTAGAATTAAGGCATAGTTTGTGATAATGTGCCCATATTGTGCATACACATGCATCATGGGATGGCGAACAATGTTGCAGGAGGAAGTTTTCCTTTTCGTTGCACCAAAAAGCCATTTCCCATTTTCCGAGCACAAAAAACAGACGGTTTTGTGAAGCAACCACCAAATGGATAATTCAAAATGCTACCACCATATTTTACAAAAATACTATACCACCTTATATGGATAATGTCCCAACAGGGGGATCCGAAACCTTTCCGTCCACCTTTGGTGAAAAAGACAAATTTTTGCCGAATCGGCAGGAAGTGGGTCATATATGAACTACAGGTACATGATTCGATGCTCATGCTTTTTTTACAAAAATCATTTTTAGGTTCACAATATGCTATTTTATCAAAGATCCAATGCAAGTTTAGCGAGGCTCGGCCCCGAGCTAATAATCTTCATGCCCGCCGTTTGACAAAGTTTGACGATAGTTTAAAACGGGCATAAAAAATTCAAAAACGATCGAAACAATGCGAAACCTTCGCGTCGTGTCATATTATGTGACATAGTTATAAGTAAAAATATCAAACTTGATATATTGATTATGTCTCAAAAAAACCTTCACAAAATAACCTATCTCATTCGAGGTTTCTTGGCTTTCTGGTCAAATGACCAATGTTATGGCTAGAATCAAGGCATAGTTTGTGATAATATGCCCATATTGTCCATACATATGCATCATGGGATAGCGAACAATGTTGCAGGAGGAAATTTTCCTTTTCGTTGCACCAAAAAGGCATTTTCTATTTTCTGAGCACAAAAAACGGACGATTTTGTGAAGCAACCACCAAATGGATAATTCAAAATGCTACCATCACATTTAAAAAAAATACTATACCACCTTATATGGACAATGTCCCAACAGGGGGATCTGAAATCTTTCCGTCCACCTTTGGTGAAAAAGACAAATTTCTGCCGAATCGGTAGGAAGTGGGTCAGATATGAACTACAGGTACATGATCCGATGCTCATGTTTTTTTACAAAAATCATTTTTAGGTTCACAATATGCTATTTTATCAAAGATCCAATGCAAGTTTTCCTTTTCATCGTACCAAAAAGCCATTTTTTTATTATCCGAGCGCAAAAATGGAATTTTTTAAAGCAACCACCAAATAGATAATTCAAAAACGGAGGGTTTGTGATTAGTTGATATAGATATCATATTTGGATTCCTCTCATTTTTCTGATCAATTTATACATATTATTTGTTAAATTCCGATTTTAGATTTAAAGATATTAATAATTCCATATTAAATAGAAAATTACAAAAAAAGTAAAATTATTATATTTTTATTTGAATTCAATAATATTTTTACTTATTCATTAATGTTTACTTAAATAATTGTTTGTAATTTCAAAAAATACAAACATGTGACATGTTGATATAAGGGTTAATAGGATTGATATCATAGTATTGACAACAATGTATGAATTACTTTGCGGAAACAGATTCTGAAGGAACGAGAAAGTTAAGCGTGCTGGAGCTGGAGTAGTATTAGGATGGATGACCGACCGAAAAGTTCGACCAAGACTGCAATTTAATTAAATATTATGTGTAGTTAGGGTTAAAAATGTTCAAAGTGAGACATTAACGAGTCAAACAATTCAAAGATTCAAAAATTGAGAAAAAAAATAATAAAAAATTATTTTTTTAATTATTTTTTTAATTATTTTTTTTAAAACATGTTTTTCAACCTCTAGACAAGCTATGCCGCTCTCGGCGTAGCATACGCAGACGGCATTTTGATACGCTGACGGCCTCTATGTGCTCCGCAGAAGGAGTCCTTTGCCGAGAAGGCTACGCCGAGGGCAGCCGTCGACGTACCATACGTCGAGGACACTTTAGCCTACGCCGACGGCTTTTTGTCCTCGACGTAGCACGCGCGTCCTGTAGTGGTTCTACCGTGGAGGCTAGGGAGAGACCTAGTTGGTCCTGCTAGTTCCTTGCCGGCCGTGAGAAACAACTGCGGCCGCCGCTCAAGGGCGCTGCCGCAGAGCCTCCTTGCCGCGAACCCAAGGGCTGCCGCCATCACTGTTTGTTCCGAGTATTGTTCACGAGCGTGGATTTCCGGTCCGGTTCGGTGGAGTTCGCCAATTTTATTTTGAAAAATCTGATACTACGATGCCCAAGTTCCTGCGGTACTTATATACTAACGCCACGGCCGCCTAAATTAAGCTCGGTCGGATCTGGTATCCGTATCGGGATCGGGTCCTGTATATATCGTACGTATCTACGTCTACGTGTCCGGTAAGTAGATAAATCGGAGGTCGCCGCACAGGCCGAGCTTCAACATTTTTTTAAAAGAGTCATATATTAATATCACATGGATACCAATTACAATTAGCCTCTACAACAACGCATACCTATTGATAATATGGATACACACAGCTAAAAAAATTTATAAAAAAAGTCCTGCAATAATCTTTAGCAGCGGCGACACTACCAACACCAAAAACAATACCAGAAATCCAACCTCTCCAAAAGCGACGCCTCCAAAAAATAAACAGTGCATAATCTTAAATTTTCACCCTGGAGAATGTTCTCACTCCCAAAACAATGTCTTCTGCAAGACCATTGCCAGGCACAACCAATGAATGCTAGATCTTAGGTTTTCACTCTGCAAGATAAGACTGTGAACTCCTTCTGTAATGTCGCCCCCTCTAACAGACACTATTGCGAGTCACAGATAACCAAGACAAATCCTCATCGCCATAAAGGCTCAATCCACCATAGCTCGCCCACATGTCTCTAGCTTCATGACATCTGACTTCACCATATGTATCGTCATAGACATGTCACATGATGATAAAAGGTAGCAGAGCTTCACCACGCTCCCACTGAAACCAAACGGCCAAAAAAACACAGGTACGCATGACCGAATTCCTTCTGATCCAGCAAGCTCCAGGCATATGCGTTCATGGGAGTTTGTCGGTGGAGCCTTTCGAAACCAGCCACTCTGGACAAATCAATGGAGACATGCATCAAGTAGATCTTTGTTTGGTGCGAGAGGAATCCAAGGACCACCCCCTTTATTTAAACCTGGCCGAAAGCCCCCTCGCCACCCGCCGGCAACCTGCAAGATCCGCCGCACAAAACCCTACCAGCATCCCTGCGGCTAGGCTAGTACCGAGAAAGATCGCAGCAGAGCAGGGTCGACACCACCGGATCCGGCCCTACCAGCAGCGAAGAGGTTTGGAAGGCGGCGCCGGAGCACCAGATCTCAAGATCTAGGGTTTCTAGCACCAGTCGGCTTGACCATGGACTTCCACCACCGGTCATGGCGCCGCCGGGAGGGACCTCCGCCACCACCCCAACCAGGGACGCTGCCCTGGTTGCCAGCCGGCCTCCATCCACCTCGCACCACCTTCAGCGGCCGGGCCCGCCGCCACCGCGGCGAGGCCGACGGAAGCGGCGGCGGGGGAGCGTTGGCAGCGTGCGGCAGCGCCCCCAGTGTCACCCTGGGGTGGACACGTGGGGCTTTTTTTTCCAACACCGACTGCTTGATTGTCCCGAGCTCAACACCTAGCTACTAAAAACGTTGTCGGGGATGGGCAGGTGGATAATAGCACTACAGTAAAAATTATATCATTGTTCAGCTTTGGCCAACGAAATTTGGGATTTCAGGTTCAATTTAGCCCGTGGAGATAACTTATAGAGGACACTGATATAGTGATAGAAGAAAATGGTTATGGTGTTAATTAGAGATCTACTGTACTATGTTAAGGAGAAGGGGAAAGAAATGAAGATGGTACACATCATGGCAAAGGTCCATAATAGCAACTCTAGCGGATACTGTAAATAGTCAAACCAAAAAATACGTACCAAAAACGGACCTTAAATGTGACGAATGATTTGATTTATAAAACGTTTTGAATTTTCGACTTATTCTTAGCTAGCTCTGATTGGTTTTGTCTTTTAGTGACGCACGTTCACACTCCACGCCAATTGCGCATACACACTATCGATCCTGGCCTAATCAAACGACAATTAGGTCGTCAGGTTTTTGCATCTACCGACCAGTCTATAGATAGATTTTTCGGGCACAAAAACTTACCAAAATAACAAACCTAACTAGACACTAGATCTAATCAAGATTATTTCTAACACAATGCAAACTAGCAAGCAAATTTCATGTCGAAGAAGTTGATCTAGACCAACAAGAGGTACAAGGTCAGCTCTCACCTGACCTGGTGTCATATTTGACTTTTTAAATGAATCTTGACTATGCAATTTCTATCCTTGGAAGTGAAAAAGTTGGGAGTGAAAAAAGCATACCACATGAGTGATTACTAGCAAATCGTAAATTTAAGGAGACTAACTCCCTGCACTAACTTATAATTTTAGAGTGCGAATTCCGAGTACGATTTCAATATTAAATTTTGAATTAGTTATTAAATTATCTATGTAAAATTTGGTCTTAACACTCCGCCAAAGGTTTGAAAAAAGGTCCTCACAAACACTCTCTACACTCTTAGAGTATTACATTTCTAAGATCATATTTACTTACATCCAAGAGGAAGCGACCATACACGACTAGAGACATCTATTAACATATTTATTAGAGGGTACAATTTAAACACTTTGTGAAGATTTTTAAATATCTATAAAAGCTGAAAAAAAGACGTGCATATCCTCTAAGATGATAAGTGTCACATTCCGATGTGTGGAGACATGCATTTTGTGTTTACTCATTTTTGTCGAAACTAGGGGAGCTCAATTTAATAGAAGGTTTTCTTAAGAGGCACTATATCAAAAGAATGACAAATCATTTTTAAGAAAAAACTATTTAAATTTATTCGAAGTATGTTTGCAACCACAAACATTTGATTGCATAACAAAAACATTGTATCTTAACATTTATTAGAAGTGTTATGTGGTTAATTCGCAAAAAAAGTTATTAAGTATGATAAAAAACTATAGTAGTTAAAAGATCGAGATCCACCGAGAAGCAGCAGTAGCAACCGATGGATGCTCTAGGCACTTCACATGGGGAAGAAGTGAGGGAGAAGATAAGAGTCAGCAACGTCGGTTGGTGGTGGCTCTGGCCTACCTCATGATGCGACAGGCAACGTAGACACATGTTGGAGAATGACGACGTGAACTTGGGTAAACTATGAGCGGGATTCTAACGATAGGAATGAAGAGGGGGATTGTTCAGCACCAGCAAATCACTTTATAGTTTACTTAATTAATTATTTAATTTTTTCCATTTTATGTATATTTATAAATTTGTGATTATGTTCTTTTTAGAAAAGGAGATGAGAAAAAGTTTGAGTAGATTTTAATTCCATTTGTTTCTAGTATTATTTTTATGTTTGTGTAAAATATTGGCGCGTGGTAGGACCGCTAATTTTTAAGGTATTGTGTGTCCTCTGATGAGTTCATTTTGTACCATGAACCGTTAATTTTTTTTGGTTTTCTTAGCCGCAAAAAAGTTGTTGGTTTTATGTGTGCGTGTGCGTGTGTGGACTTTATTTCCACGAGTGCATAAACTTCATCGCCACCAATTTTGGAGCTAAATGAGAGAAGAATCAGCAGATGTATTCGATGATCTCAAATGAATACTTGAGAGTTGTATGTCTCGAGACGATCACTTTGTTAGGTTAGCAATTCATGCGCGGTTGTCGTTGTCCCAACAATAGAAGCCACATGCCGGGTGTGTGTACACACAGCCAACATCCAACTCTTTTGCAGGGCATGGGAACCCTCTCCCATCGGTTCCAATTCTTCAGGTATATAGATACTCAAGAACTAGACTTAGCATAACTACTAGAGTTGCTCCTATTGCGCCTAATCAATTGATTTCTATGTAGTGAATTTATAGTGCTAGCGGGAGGACCTATTTCCATCACGATGTATGAAAACGAAATCATGCAAGAGATGGATATATTTTGGTCTACTGGCCTTGGCCCTGCAGGCCTGTCAGCTCGTGGTTATGTCGACAGGCATCTGACCCCGACAAAACTCTCTAATGGAGACAGCTATACGATAGCAGTACGAGGAATCATGATTATATGCGCTTGACTCATATGGGCCAAACTCTGGAAAGGTAATATTGTGAGGCTGAGATACATGTGCTCACTTAGTGCCAATGTCTGCAAGTCCTGAAGATATGCAATTTACGCATCTCGAACTAAGGATGTGTGTATAGTAGTCATTACATAATAATGAGATAGATGGCGAATTAATTGTAAGCAATATGTATTGTAATTGCTTCCGACATATAATAGAATTATTCTTCTGGGCTTTGGCCTAGCCATGGCTGCCTTACTTGGTGAAGAGGATGCATATGAATGCAATGCAATAGTATGGTGGAGCTACCCCGGTAGTAGAGAAAGAAAGGGCAACCCAAATATGTGTGTGACTATCTAATACCACGCCGACTTGCGTAACTCCATGAGCTTAATTTCTATGGAGCTACGCCCTGTGAAAATGTTTTAACTTGTGAGACAGAAACTGCCTATGAAAAATCAGCATCTACTCAATCACTTAACTAATTTGCCTCTGCACTCTTCCTTAAGAGAACAGCAGACGCCAAAACTCGGCTATACCTACAAGTGGTGTGAACTACATGGCTAATACTGACCAGAGATAAACTAGCTAATTAGTATATGTGGCGGATTGTATATGTATAATAGACTGATGGGACATGCGTGCATTTGAATGATTCTTTTCAAAAATAGTATGAGGACTACTAGCTACTAGACCAGACTACAAAATGGAAAACTGGACGTCGACGTCCTTTGTTTTCCTGCCAAATTCACCACTCAACCAACGGTGGTCATTGGCAGCAAGTTAACAAGTTCCAATGCAAGGATAGTCATGTGAAGTAAGAGAGATATAGCATGAACATGCAGACTTGACTAAGGCAGCCATGGTTTTCTAGGCCGAGGGCTTCTTCTGATCTGGTGCTGCAGCAGGCTTGGAAGAGACGTGCTTGTACTGATACTGTGGTGTTGGTGGTGACGACAGAGCTGGAGCCGTCAGCGACATTGCCATGCCTACATCAAATAAAACAAGAGAAGCACATTTGAGAAAGTACTAACACAAATAATCAAAGATTTTCACATTGTGAGAAAAGCTAATGCGTTTGAAGTGCTTGTTTAAAGTACAGTTTGAGCCGAATGTTGGTCCCTCATCTTGAATACCGAACGACATTAGCTTTGTTGTCTCGGCGAAATCGTGAAAAATAAATTATTTGTGAGTATTTTCTGGATATCGTTCTCAATACTCGTATAAGTTTTCCCTTTTTAATAACTTGCCTGACTTTATTCTCATTAATACTATATATCAAGATCGTTTTCCCTTTCTAACATATCAAGATTGTTTTCCAATATTGAGAATATTTGACTCATATTTCCTGTATTTTCACTTATTACTATGAGTTCAATTAAAAACTATTGATTGGCGTGTAGCATGCATGCATGAACCACTAAAACGACATGCATCAAATCGCTTCAGAATGAGAGAAGGACCAAAGTTTTCTAGCTTAAATACTACTAGTACTTGAGTGCTCATATTGTAATACTGAACCACTAAAACGACATGCATCAAATCGCTTCAGAATGAGAGAAGGACCAAAGTTTTCTAGCTTAAATACTACTAGTACTTGAGTGCTCATGTTGTAATACTGAATTTGTTTCTCGATCATAACTGAGGGACCAAAATTGTAGTATCCTTTTTATATCACTTAGCCAATATGAAGAGACATATAATAAGTGATCAAATGAGTAGCCCTAAGCTCTTAATTTAACACTAAAAGAGACATGAAAAAATCTAAGTTTTTCACAAGACTTGCAATAAAATTCAATCCATAGTTGAAGAACCTAAAAAAAAACTTATACTGTGAATTGTGTCAACATTGTACTATTCACGTCAGGTTTGACTCAGACACTAAACTGTAGCCTATATTGTATTTTACCGAGCTGAGGATTGAATTTGAATTTGAAACTTTATAATGGTGTAGACGTTCTCAAGCACTCTATGACATGAATTTTATCAAGAACTTTTAACGAATACTGTACAAGATTTTGGTGTCCTAGTACAGTAAATGTCAATGGTGCTAGGTAATGCATACTAATACGTTAAACAAGAATCTAGTAAGTATCTAAATCAGAGAAAAAAGTGACCTGCTGGCTTGCCGGCATTACTAGGCTCGAACGCGACGGCGCCGACGAACTTGTGGAGGCTAGACACAGCGGTGGGGCTGCTCTCAGGCGGGGCGCCGACTGCGGCGTACTGATACATCGTCTCAGGGTACTGCATCATGTTGAACGCCGGGGTGGGGCTCACGGGGCTGTACTGGAAGTAGGGGTTGTATAACCCGGCAGGATGATCGGCCATTGTTAGCCCCATGGCCGGACCTGCGGCAGCGGCGTCGTCATTTCCATTGTAGACCTGGTACTGCGCTCCTCCGGGCAATCCGCCGTACGCTGGATAGTAGGTCTGGCAAAAAAATTGGGCGAGACATGCATATGTCTGATTAGAGATGGAGCCAAGTAATTGACAACAAAAACAGGCTAAGCTTGTTATTTCTTTCGAGAGCTTATTCTAGGGTAAAAAAAAACATCGGGAGAGCTAACACATATATAGTTCGTACCATGGGCAGATAGCTGTAGTCCGAGAAATATGGAGAATACCTGCAATTGATTTTGCCAAGAGAAAAAGGTGATGAGTCAAAATTATTATCTCTTCCTTATTTTTCATTTCTTGGTCAAGATTCATGCATGCATGTGTAGTATATCTCTTATGACGCCGTTATTAGACTGAAAAATATATTAGTTCCCTTGATTAAGCTAGAAATTATGTGCACTGTTCATGCAGATATGGGCTAGTAATCAATATTTTGTGGTATGCATGAGGTCCCTTCTTACAAAAATACTTAACGTGAACTAAAACCACGTCAAGTATTTTGGTAAAAAGGGAGTATTTATTTGCAATTGTTGTCCATAAGTCTGAGTTCAATACATGACCACAGTGACTTTGTTGTACTAGCCGCATGCCTACATTATTAGGTACTTCCTCCGTCCAGAAATAAGTGACTTTAATTTGTCTAAATTCGAATTTATTTATACACTAAAATGCATCTAGATACATGCTAATCTAGACAAATCCAGTTTCTGGACAGAGATAGTATATATATTTGCCCAAGTTCATTCATATTTTGATAAATCTAAGACATCTATTTTAGGACGGATAGAGTACATTATTTCCTACTAAACCTAGTCCTAATCCACAGCCCACTCTACGTATGTTTCTCTACACATGTCTCTACGTACTTTCTCTGTTTTCTTCCTATGAAATACAGCTGTGAGTGCTTGCTAGTTGCACTGTTTTTTGGGAAGAGAGCAAATGCGCATGCGAGTAGTATATGCGCAAGTGTGTAGTATGCTGAGCTAGCTGTGTGGGCACATGGAAGCTGGAAGGAGAAGCACATGGTCCAAGGTTGGACGGCGCAGTCAGTCTGTCCTTGGCCCCCAACCCCCAACCATTACCGGTCCAGACCAGCATGCAACCCACCTTTAACCAACAGAACCGTCCTCTTTACAGCTACCCCCAGCAAGCATGCACGCACCGGCCACCCAGCGACAGATCTAGAGACTCACCCGTACACGTTGTAGGCAGGGATCCCTGGCTGGATGCCATGATCCACCAAGCTGGCACCGCCTGCAGCTGCTGCAGTGTAAATGGCGGCAGCATATTTCATTGCCGTCGTGCTCATGTCTCCTCCGCCATGGACATCATGACCCAATGCTGCACACGCACAGCCAACAGGGAGGCGGACAGGGTTAGTGATTATTACAAGGAACGGCGGGCGCCAATAAGTTGGTTCTTCTGTACTTGCACTCATCGTGGCGGCCTTAACTGGAATTAATTGGATAGACATGTAGCTAGATCATCGACGTGCAATGCAGTTTCTTCCTTGTTTATGGGACCGATCCAATACCATGCTCAAGCTAATATACTCATTAAATAGATTCTTGTGGGAAAACAGTACTAGTACAGCTTTATGTTTCGAGTACTCCCTCTGTTCGGGATTATAGGTCTTACACGCATACCTAGGTTGTTAATTTGACCAACAAAATATAACTTATATATCACAAACGTTATACCGTTAGAAAATATAACCTCTAAAATTTTTAATAGTATAATTTTTATGTTATACTATTTATATTTTGTTGTTCAAATTGGCAATCTAGTTATCCGCGTGGGACTTATAATCCCAAACGGAGGGAGTACCAATTATGTGCTCATAACATGTGGTAGCACGCATATTGTCAGGGTACCATTGGTCAAAGGTTAACTCCGTCAAACCGTGTATCGAGATCTTAGTACAAAAATCAACAGAGTGGTCACTAGCTAGTTTAGAGGGGTTAATTTATGACTAGTAACAGCAGAGACAAATATGTGCAGATCCATCCAGGACTGAGGAAGACCCAGTGAACTTTTTATAGTTCGTTGGAGGATACTTATCGGAAAGAGCTATAGTTAGGGAACAGCTCCCAAGAATAACGAACCCTGCGTGTTTGCTTTTTACAGCTTTGCAGAGCTGGAGGGCATGCGCGAGAGCTAACCTTTTCCATCTCCGGTGAAAATCTGTCGGATGAATATGCATGCGTGCTATACTAGTATTACTAGTGTGGAGTAGTATGTTCCTTGAATGATTTGATCTCAATTTACATTATCCAACTAACGGTCTCGATGCGTAGATGCTCGTCCTTAAGCTGGTCAGAGTGCTAAGTAACTTAGACTAGTAACTTGTACATGTTACTAGTTCATGTTACTATCTTTATAGTGGTAGTAACATGTGTGTGATGTCATGCAAGGTCTAATAAATTAGATTGTAGACTCATATTGACTTTATATGTGTAATGTTATGGAGTAACTAGCTAAGTTATCACTTTCCTCTCTTTCTTCATTAATTACCATGTCATGTCACCAATTTACTTAGTTGACATTGCATGTACGTGCATGTTACTAGCTTTGTTATTTTCACTATGACTAGCCTTAGTAATGTAGGAGTAAATGAAATTATGCAACACCATTGTGAACTAGCTAGTAGTACATGTCAGAAATAATGCAAATCGTATTGAACACTCACAAAGTCTCCAACATCTACACACCTTAATTTGACCGTTGACAAGGTCTCTAATGTAACGAACACACCTTAATTTGACCATTACTCCATATGCATGTAATTATTGAGTTGTACATATGTACATATTTTGTACAACAGCTAGATTATAAAAAAAATAACCTTCATAACAAATCTAAGATATTATTTTGACGCTACCAATGTGGAAATAATTAAATATTTAATAGTAAAAAGTTACACAAGTACATTAGTATAAGTTGATAACCGTCGAGAATTAGCATCTCTTTGCAGGTTCCGAGTGACGTATAAGAATCGAATCAGATTTTGTTCCAGATTGATTCAAGAAGACTAAAGGAACACACATTATGTAAACGTGCAATCTCAGTGGGTAGAACATCAACCAAGAAAAATCGACAACCATTATGTATTTGCACAACTCAATTAGTATAAGTACTGGCAGATTAAGTACCCTAGTACGACGCTTTGCTAGTAATTAACTAGCAGCTGGCATTACTATGCATTAGCATAAAATGATGCACGTCTTGCCACTACTACATCTCTAGCTAAAAGGGCCCCCAAGTTTGCCGGGAGCTTTGCGCCATGATCGTCTACAATTACAACATGCGCTTGATTAATTAACTTGACAGATCTGAATTTGCAAGCTAATTATATGTGTAGCACGCATGCAATGGTCAACAAGCGACTACCAACGGAACAAACAATATACGGTGCTTAACGAACTATAATTCGGTGCATTAAGAAGATAATAATCCAACAAATCGCTTAATTAATTAGTTCCTTACCAGGAAGATATGGTTGGAGATACGGCGGCAGTTGTGCCTTGGACCTGTGGGCCCCGGCGCTGGCGAGGTTGCAGTTGGCCCTCCTGCCGTCGATCACCGGGTACGGGTCCAAGCACGATCTCCTGGCCGCCTCCGCCTCCCGGAACGTGACCTAGCATCCATCCATGGCATCAATCAGTGGAGTTCAATTGGGCAAGATTAAGACTTACGGCGATGGAGTTGAAGATTTGGTGGTTGGGAACTCACGAATCCATAGCCCTTGGATCTGCCGGTGCCCTTGTCCATGATGACGACGGCCTCGAGGATCTCGCCGAAGCGCTCGAAGTAGCCGCGCACGCCCTCCTTGCGCGTCTCCCACGCCAGACCACCCACGAACACCTTGGTCAGCGTCGTGTCGACCCCCGCCGTCGTCGCCGACGTCGCCTGAGCCGACATCGGTCAGCAGCTAGCCGTCTTCTTTCTTCTTCCTCTAGCTCTGGTCGTCGGCCGTGGTCTTTGCTTGATCTGTCTCGCCGCCAACCGAGAGAGAACTGCTACTATGGAACCCTTTGGGGAGAGGTTAAAAGGGGCCTGCGAGGTGCGATGGAGGCTTGGTTTGCAAGGGATCGCAGGAAAGGAAAGCAACCAACCCTAGCTAGGTAGCCTTGATATAACCTGCGCTTAGCTCTAGAGAGAGAGAGAGAATTAGAAAAGAGATCGATGGAGGGGATGATAGGAAAGGGGACGAGAGGAGAAAGAAGGAAAGCGAAAGCTACCAGGCAAAGGGGAGGAAAAGAGACTAGCCTAGAGGAGAGAAGGTACATAGATAGGGGTAGGACCTTCCTTGTTTGCATGTCAAATATCAATGTCTTTCCACCTTTAATTAGTTGAAAATAATCTCTCCAATACGGTACTCAAAATATACTACTCCGTACCTTGTTTAGTACTGCTAGCTTTGAGCCTTTGACATTCATTTGTTTGTATTCTAATATATGTTTTATGGAAGGTTTTGCTTGTCCTTTGGCAAGTCAACTTAGAATTTGTCAACTCAAAAAATAACTTTGAGTTTGTCAAGTCTTGGTCGACGAAGTGGACCGTCGATCCGATGTTGAGATCCCTCGATAATATACATTCTTTTGATCTCTAAAATAAATTACTATTATATCACCGTCAACATTTTCTTAGACATGTAATATTTTTTTTGGAAAATCAAGAGAGCCTTGATTAATTCTCAGTCAACTAAGATTTAGACACTCCATTTATGAAATCCAAAATGTATGTTGTGAAAATACTTCTCGAAACAAGTACGAACTTCTAGGTAGTATTGAAAAGTAGCAAAATATTCTAGTGTTACTTTTTCTTGTTCATAACGGCAACTTTCACAATACCAAAGAGAGTACATGATGTTTGTAAAAATCATTAGTGATGGTTCTATTTTTATTTGACCAATGCAAGTCACTCTGAAGTATTATGTAAGAAGCTTGGGGTGGAACCACTAACGGTCTAATTGCACGTTTAATGAAACTATTTGTCCTCTTGAACTTGGTGTGGAAGATTGCAATATTTTATATATAACAGGAAAATATTGTAATTATTATGCTTCTCTCTACTATATAAATATTAATTCAGATGTGCTAAAAAGTCGCACATCAAGAACATTAATGTAACGCCCGGTCACCCCAAGTTACCAAGCACGCTTAACCTTGAAGTCTTTTGAAGACGAGTTTCGGAAAAAAAAAAGTTGCAACTTGTTGATATATCCTATCAATCTTCTTAAGCCATGCGTCGGGATCTCACATACACCCATCCTTAGAAGATTGATGTCCTCGTCGATTAACCCCAATCCAGGAGTGTCTTCTCTTGGCACGCGTTTGTCCATCTAGTGTTGGCATATGTACCATGTTGTATGCCAAGACGGGCCACACACACCATGCGCCACATGTCTGCCCTGCTGACTCACACACTCCCGTGTAACCACGAGAAACCTGACTCTAATACCACTTGTAACACAACGGCCACCCTAGGTCCAGCGGTTGTTATCCCTGGCAGCTATCTAGGATTTCTAGACTCGCGCTACCTACCAACACTCACTACAGGATGCGACGGCTAGGCCGACGGCAAAAAGCCCTCGGCGTAGCCAGTTTCTCCGTCGGCATACGCTACGCCGAGGGCTGCCGTCGGCGTAGTCCCCTCGGCGGAGGAAAAATAGCCGTCGGCGTATGGTCCGACCATCGGCGTAGTGCTTTGCCGAGGCTACGCCGAGGGTGACCGCCGGCGTACGTGGTTGGTACGTCGAGGGTGACCGTTGGCGTACTGGCAGGCACGCTATGCCGAGGGTGGCCCTCGGCGTACTGGCAGGCACCGTTAGAGCATCGTCCGCCCTGGCCGGTATGTGCCATGCGTCTTGAGCCTACGCCGAGGGCCTCGATATGCCGAGGGTGACCGTCAGCGTAGGGACGCTTACGTCGATGGCTTAGATACGCCGAGGGCTGGCGACGTAGGCTGTCCTGGCCCGGTCCTACGCTGATGGCCCCGACCTTTGGCCGTCGGCGTAGCAGGCGACCGTCGGCGCATCTGGCCATTCCTGTAGTGACTAGTCTTTTCTACGCACTTTATCCCCACTCGTACACACTTGGGAAAAACTTCCGTTCGGCCACTCATTCAATTGCTTCAGGCCAAACACACTTAACCTAGAATTTATTTAAAGGTAAGCCTCGAAAAAGAAGTTGCAACTTATTAGTATGGGTATCCCATCAATATATTAAGCCATGCGTCAGTATCTCACAATTAATCAAGGAAGAAGAGAGCTAATTCTAAGTTGCCAACTGTTGGAATTATGCCCTAGAGGCAATAATAAAGATGTTATTATTATAATTCTTGTTCATGATAAAGTTTATATTCCATGCTAGAATTGTATTAAGCGGAAACTTTGATACTTGTGTGGTTTATGAACAATACCGTGTCCCTAGTACGCCTCTATGGACTAGCTCATTGATTAATGATGGTTAAGGTTTCCTAACCATAGACATGAGTTGTCGATTAATAATGAGATCATGTCATTAGGAGAATGATATGATGGACAGACCCAAATTAAGCAGAGCAATTAGGTCGTGTCATCGTGTTCATCTTTGCGAAGCTTTTCCCTATGTCAAGTATTGTATTCCTTAGACCATGAGATAATACAACTCCCTGGTATCGGAAGAAAGCTTTGAGGTCATCAAACGTCATCCTATGTGAGGGTGATCATAAAGGTGTCTCTCAGGTGATCGGAAAGTACTTGTTGGGTTGTATGTATCGAGATGGAATTTGTCCCTCCCGAGTCGGAGAGATATACTTTGGGCCCACTCGGTAATCGATATCAACACCGCTTGCAAGCACGTGGTTAAGGAGTTAATCACAAAGTGATATCGAATTACGGAACGAGTAAAGTACTTGCTGTGAACGAGATTGAACTAGGTATGCCGATACCAACGATCGAATCTTGGGCAAGTAAAATATCACGTGGCGAAGGGAATACATATATGGGATTAATTGAATCCTGGCATCATGGTTCATCCGATATGATCATCGATGAATATGTGGGAGTCAATATGGGTTTCCAGATCCCGCTGTTGATTATTGATAGAAGATCATGTCTGCATATTCTCGAACCCGTAGGGTCACACACTTAACGTGCATCGACGCTAGGATAGAATGGATAATTGGTTTATGAGTTTTTGTTCGGAATCTCGGATGAGACCCAGGACATCACGAGAGGTTCCAGAATGGTCCGGAGAATAAGATTCATATAAAGGAAAGCAGTTTTGGGATTTCAGAATCGTTTCGGAGTTTATCGGTATTGTACCGGAAGGTTCTAGAAGGTTCCGGAGTGGGACCAACGTGGGCCCACTTGTCAGAGGCCTGCGTGGGCCTAATGGGAAGTGCCCTGGCCACTTTGGGCCAGGGGCACAAGGCCCCTAAGGCCTAGCCGGCCAGCCCTAGGGGAAACCCTAAGGGAACCTTCTAGAAGAGGGGGGATGACTTCCCCCCACTCCATCCCTTGGGCCGTCGCCCTAGGGCTTGGAGGAGGGGTCAAGGGGGCCGGCCAGCCCCCTATATAAGGAGGGCAGGGACGCAGCCTCCCCCCACTCCAACCCTAGCCGCCAACAGCTGCCCCTCCACCTCTCTCTTTCTCTCCTGACTGCGCGTAGGTGAAGCCCTGCCGCAGAAACTCTCCACCATAAGCACCACGCTGTCGTGCTGCAGATCCAATCTATCTCTCCACCGTACTTGATGGACCAAGGAAAGGAGAAGACGTTGTTGCACTGTACGTGTGCATCTCTCAGAGGCGCCGCCAATTGCGGCGTAGGATCGGATCGGATCGCGAGGAGGAGACGGCGAGTACGACTACGTCAACCACGTTCTGTTGAACATTTCCGCTGTGCGATTTCTTCAAGGGTATGAAGATCTCATCAATCTCTCTTGTTGATTACATCTCCTAAATTAGATCTTGGCTTTCTTGTTCGCATCCGTAGAAATGTTTTTGATTTACTATGCTGCGAAAACCCTTCACCAACAAGATGTAAATTCTGCATAATTAGGTATATGCAATTCAGAAAAATTAATGATGTGAATGGTTAATTATGTTAGCCAAAATGTAAAGTTTAGCAATAATGAGAAGCCCAAAATGATCATGTCCATCCATGAAAATGACATCATGAAACACATATCAATACAAAGCTAGCACATCAACCAACGAAAGTCCATGATAAGAGAAGAGAATTGTAAATCGGTTCTTATCAAGCGAAAAATGTGAAAAGAAATTGGTGAGTGGGAGAATAGTACTTGAACCTTCTTTGATATGACAACTACACATACTAACAACCTTGACTTTTAATTACCGTTTCGATTGATAGGTTTAATTAGTGTCGCTCCCTACTATAGGATGTACCCCTTTTGTACTTTTGTGTTTGTCCCTTTGCGGAGTTAGTGGACGAACACATGCATATTAGTTTCTCTCCTTTGATAAGAACCCCACTATATTTTTGTTGTGTTGTGCATTTCACTTAAATTTATATATAGGTGTATTGACTTTTGAATCTATTTATTTAAGTACTTTGTAATAACATATAAGACGATCATTGCACCTGTAGATGGAATTTAGATAATTTTGTTTTGTAAATAACCATACATGTACCTAAAAAGGTATATATGTGTGTAGGCCGCATGGGACGAAGTCGCTAATTGTATGCTCAACTCATCTTATAGATGTGAGCTTCAACTCTGGTCTCATGTACCTTGTTGTGAACAATGACTTTTTTTAGGTATAGGAGAATACTTGAGGTAATCTATGTTTGCCAAACGAAAGCACTACCTCCATTTCCCAAAAATAAGGCGTATTAAGTTTTTGAAGTCAAACAGTGTAAAGTTTGACCAGACTTGCAGAATAAATTATCAACATTTACAAAAACAAAATAGACATAATATGAAATTATATTGCAAGATCTATCTAATGATATAAACTTGGTCAAACTTTATGTTGTTTTACTTTTAGAAAAAATTGTACGCATTCCTTTCTGGAATGGAAGTAGTAATCAAGAAGCCTTGGGTAAAAAAAAGAGCCAACACAAATTATAACATTTTTCCTTCCTAAAAGTATTCGTAGTTATTTGTCTAATCAAAAATCTCTTAGGAGATGACGATAAAACCTCCAATGAATTGGCAAATTAAATAACAATCTACACCTCTCGGTCAATGAAAACCTCGGCATATAAATAATTTTGTAGATCTAACAATACATACACTATTGTATTCCCAAAGATAAGCAGACGCCCAAAATTTTTGAGCCCACATTATCACAATCGCAAAGAAAACTATGGGTTTGATAAGGAATATTAATCCAAGTTGATTAGACGGTAATAAATTGGCAAAAAGTTGAGAAGATTGCATAACTCCATGAAACTGTTGTCCTCGTGAACTAGGTTTAGAAGATTTAGTTATACATACACAATAAAGATTTAGTAGTATATTCATTATGATGTGTCGTTAGTAAGTTGCACGTTGAGGTCATTAATCAAGAAGCAGAGAGCTTGAAAGATGAAATGTGATCGACAAGATATAATTCTTAGTTGTCAGTTTGTAGCTTTTGCATAATTAATTACATGCTATTGCAACAAATGAATCATAAGAACACTTAATTTTGTTATCCATAATAAATAGTTTAACTAGAATGAAAACCCCAAAATGATGACATCCATCTATGAAAATGAGACCATGAAAGAAATGTATGAACAAAAAGCTAGCTCCAACAATAAATAATCTAGAAGAACGGGAGAAAATTATAGATCAATCTTATCGAGGGATGCATTTATGCAAGTATTTAGTTATAATTTTTGGTGCACACCCACAAATTTAGAAATTCAGTCATAATTATAGATTGATTTTTAGTACTCCCTTCGTCTTAAAATAGATGCCGGAGGTCTTAAAATAGATTTTTAAGTACAGTGTAGAAGATCGTAGTTATTATGACGATGGTCCTAATTATTATTTTAAGACGATGGTCCTAATAGTACTAAAAAGGTGTAGTACGGTGTAGAAAATCGCAATTATTATGATTCCATTTGTCATAAAAATATTAATTATGAAGTATTGCATGCTAGAGAGCTTGAAATATGAAAGGCAACGATATGAAGTTCTCAATTGACAAGTTCTTGCTTGTAGAATTATTAATTTGTTATATACAATTTGGGAAAATCAATGATATAAATGCCTAATTATGTTAGCTATATTGAATACTTAAGGTCTAATGAGATCTCCAAAATGATCACAACCATCTATGAAAATGACACCATGAAAGAAATATCAGCCGAAAGCTAGCTCCAACCAAAAAGAATCCTTATGAAGAGAAGAAAATTGCAAATCGATCTTATCAAGGGAAAAAGGGTGGAAAAAATATTGCTGAGTGGTAGAGCAATACTTGAACCTTCTTTAGATGACAGCTACCCATACTAACAACATTGACTTTTAATTAGTGTGTCCATAGATAGGTATAATTAGTGTACCTTCCTACTCTGATTACGTATCATATGCACCTCTTTTGTACTTTTGCGGTTGACCCTTGCGGAAGTTAGTGGACGAACACATTCTTATTAAAAAAATTTAGTTAAGGAAGTCACTATTTTGTCTTCGTGTGTGTACTCCATTCGCTTTATTAATGGATTGTATTGACTTTTGATTATATTTGTTAAATACCTTTGTATATATGATCATTACACCTATTGATGGCAGGTCATATAATTATGTTTCATAAATAATAATATTTGTAATGTTTATAACAGTGCTAATACAATGTAATTAAATAGTATGTGTAGGCCATGCTTGGCCCATTGGACGAATATGCTAATTGCAGGGTTCAACTCTTTCTTTCTTTTTAAAAGGGTGTAGGGCTCAACTCTTTCTTAGATGTAGCCTTCAACTTTGATCTCACCGAACTTGTCGTCAACAATGGTTTTTCAGATACAAATATTTGAGGTCCTCTCCCATCACCAAAAGAAAAGTATTCAAGAAGCCTGTGTGAAGAACCAACACAATTTATAACACTTTTCCTTCCCAAAAAGTCAAGTGATTCACATATGTTCTAGCCAACTAGCTCGTGTGCTGATCAGAAACTCTCTTAGCAGATAACTTACACACCTGTAATCTGACTTGGTAAAATTAAATAACTATCATCTCCCCTCAAACAAAACTCTCAGGGATATCATCAACTCCCCCCATCTCGAATTAGATGTCCGAGATTTGTCTAAATTCGTGTATATCTATATACGAAAACATGGCTAGATACACATAAATCTAGACAAATCTCTAACATCTAATTTGAGACGTAGAGGGTAAAAAAAGATTGGGATATACTCCCTTCGTTTCAAATTATAACATTAAATGTATCTAAACTCTTTTTAGTGTATAGGTTCAGAGGAAAAATGAGTGAACTATACACTAAACGGCCGTAGATACATATAATTCAAAAAAAAGTTAAAACAAACGTCTAGATACATGTATTTCAGAAAAAAGTTAAAACATCTTATATTTAGAAACGGAAGTAGTGGTACTCACTTCCCTTCAATATAATTGTCACGGATTTAGGCTAAAGTTTGCCTAAACCGCCTAAACCTTTGACAACTAAATTGCATTGAAAGTTGTATAGTTTTGCGAACCTTACAATACAAAACACCAAAGGGAAAAAAAGGCACCCAAAATTGTTGAGCTCCACGTCACCATAATCACAACGAAACTCTGGCTTTGGCTAGAAATAATAATCCAAGTGGATTAGACGGCGATGAACTGGCAAAAGGAGAGGGCAACCTTTTCTTCAGCAGCGAGTATAATACAGCAGGCCACTCTGGTATTGTACACTTTGGCCCTTTGACAGCTGGTTCCTGCAGGCCCCATTAGCTACCCTTTTTGACCACGAGGCCGAGGGCACTTTTGGAAACATCTTACAAAATCGTATCACTGCATTTGGTGACCTAAAAGCTTCCGATAGGATCACTAGGAATGAAGCTTCAGATCAAAACCTCTGTTCTTTCAGGATGCAGAGGATGCCATGTTGAATTTGCTGCTACTAAAATGCAAGAACATAATCATAAGCAAAGTATTGAGATGTACTCCCTCCGTTTGCAAATATAAGATGTTTTAGGTTAGTAAGCTAATGTATCTAAACATATTTTAATTTGTAGGTTCAAATGAATCTACACACTAAAAGGTGTCTAGATACATTTACTTTACAAATCTAAAACATCTTATATTTCTAAACTGCATGAAGAGACCATTGAACAGAACTGCATGCAGCACACAGCATGAAATTTACAGGACTACTTTGCTGATGGCTGTTGTCACAATTGGCTACTTTGCTGATGGCAAACATCACATGATGCACTACAGAGGAAGCTAGCAAGTAGCAACGGAGGTGGTGACCCTGCTTCCTGCTGTAGCTTCTAGGTGGAGGAAGGCCACAGTGAAGGTTTCCATCAAAAGAGGCAGTCAAGTCTTCTTGCATTATATGTGAGATACCCGCCAGACAAAGAAGCCGAAGGCAGTGTGAGCCAGCTTGAGCAAATACAGTGGGCCCGGCGGCGTTTAGTGAGCTTGGCTTGCAGGGTGGGACATCGGCTCAGGCGCCAGTCATGCTCCACTTGCACCCATAGTGGTTGAGCACATCAGCATCATCTTAAAAACTCAGGTTTATCTGAAATGGAGCGAAATATCCACGTCATAATGCAGTGGGGCTCAATCTGAAACAACTTAATGTTCTGAAGAGTGATCCAGCAGGATATTGTCTTCAGAACTGTCCATAGCATCTCCAGTTGCAGCATTATTGACATCAGATTCACAACTAGAATCATATTCTTCATCAGACTCGGAAGTATCCATGATGTCGACATCAGAGAAATCATTACTAGCCAGATGGAGTCCTTCGTCGTTCTCATGATGATCCAACTCCTCCATTTCTAGCGAAGAAGCTTCCCTACCATCACCATGAACCAAATCAGCATTCTGGGATTGTGGTTTGCCATAAAGTGCAACATGCCGATAGTATAGTTCCAACTCCTTCTCAGATACTGCAATAAAGCGCCAAACAGTCTCCAGCGACTGTTCGTATTTTGATTTTTCAAGTGCCTGATGATAAAAGGAAGACAATTGTCAGTGTGTATTCAAAAAGATGTAAATACATATAGAGTCAGCCCAGTGGCTAACGATGATAAAAGGAAGACATGACAACTAAACTTGAGCTTTGTTTTTGGATATATGAACTGGAAACAAGCTGCTGGTATGGTGCTGGTACAAATTTTCAATGGATGTTAACTGTTAAGCATCCTCCGGTTTACAATAAGATATGTCTCTCTTTGTGTACTAAATATGAAATATAGCAATTTTATGATTATTCTTTTGATACAACTTTTTTGTTGCTAACCATAAATTTTGGAAAACTAGACTTCCTACAAGTTTATAAGTAAAAAACATGGCCATCCAGAGAAAATAACAGAAAGTTCCAAAAAGTAGCAACAACCTCGCGACTTGCCTGTGATCATGGAAACCAAAAAGTTCCAGAAAGTTCCAAAAAGTAGCAACAACTGCGTAGTTAACTTACCGGTTTAGTTTTTCCATCATCTCACTCAGTCATCTCCTGTGATCATGGCGGCGCCCGCATGGCTGAGAAAAACTCCGCTTCTTACTTCGGTTCCTATGATGAGGAGGGATATAATCGGGAGGGGTTGTCCTGCCCCGGGGGCATTGGCAGAGGCACATAGCGGTGGCGCGCTGGCGGCTGGGTCTGTTTCGGAGGGCGACTAGGCAGCCGCCTATGAGGATGAGGAGGGATACGAGCAGGAGGGGTTGTCCGGCCCCGCCGGCATCGGCAGAGGCACATAGCGGCGGCGGCGGCCGCGTCCGTCCTGGAGTTCGATGAAGCGGCCGCCTACGTGGAGGAGGAAGGCTACGAGCAGGATTCCCGTCCTTGGAGACAACAACCTCGCGACTTGCCTGCGCAGGAAGCAAACTCCTCGTAGCCTCTGCATCTGACGAAAGGAATTAGCAGAGCAGAGTGATGGGTGGATCCGCCCATCGCTTGCCACGACCTCCTCGCCGCCTTCGCGTCTGAAGAACGGAATCAACAGAGCAGGGAGATGGGTGGATTCGACAGTCGCTTGCCCTGGAGGAAACTGATTTACTGATCCATGTTGGGAATCTGAAAGAGGAGGCGTGGAGGCTGGTGACGAGGCGCTGGAGCAGCTCAGGAATGTCGACCACAACTTCTACACCTTCAGGAACGAGCAGAGAGCAGCGAGTTTGCAACTGAACTTAATTAAACTGAAGTTGTATGAACTGAACTGATGTAATGTACATCTCTGAACTGAACTGTATATGCAGGGGAGGTGACCATCTTGTACAAGAGGAAGGAGGGAGGGTTCGGGCTGATCATACCCAAGCAGGACGGCCAGGTCGACAAGGAGACCATTGCCAAGGCCAACAGAGAGGAGCACTCCATCATCGGATGACTCTTCCTCATATCGTTGCCAGTGTCACAAGTCACTAACAAACTTTCAGGACGAGTCAGAGCCTCAGAGGTGGCATCCTCATGTTAGGTAATCAGGTTATTTTAGCTTGATTTTCTATGGCACATATATTTTTCTCCCACAGGAGCCACACATATTGATATTCGTTGAGTTGGAAAGCAGGGCAAGCAAGTCGGTATGGTACACTGCTACAGTATATAGGTACATATGAATGGCCACCTCTGTTCTCTTTAAGGCCAGACCTCAGAGTCTATTTCTGAAATTTACTATGATACAAGTGTACTATTTTTTATTCCCATGATTGTGTGTGTCAACTTTAATCATTTAATGGTTGGCATACATAGGGCAAACTAAATAGTCGAGTGCACATGATGGAGAACTGTGGAATAGAGTGGCTTTTAGTAGGGCAATTGTGCTGCTGTTCTAAAACTGAGGCAGTAGAAGAGAAGAGGGACATCAAGAGGGAGGGAAGGAAGGGAAGAGGATGATGACACCTGGTAATATTGTAGAGTTGGGAGGAAAATGTATGCATTGCGGAAGGAACAAAAAATCGTTGCACATGAAATGTGATCACACATTAATCTTCGTCATGACATTGACAGAATAGCACGTGCCTAGACATTCACAAAATAGCACTACGCTTCACCATGTAGCAACGCACGGGTAATTAGCTAGTTCTCTGCATTTTCTAGTTGCTACTTACTACCAACCAGAAGTAAGCATCAACTTGAGACAATCAGTGCAAGTAAAATAAAACAACAACCTATCTTACATACCTTTTTCTTTGATAATGTATCAATTGGTGACATGACATCTGGCTGAACATAGTCCTTTCCCCGGTAGAAGACTATGGTGTCATTTCCAACAGTATTGATAGGAACACCACCACTCAGTCGAGCTATCTCACTTGCAAACTCCTGGATTTGCCCTGGTTTGCATGGCTTACAGATGACCTTGACAGTCTCATGTTTCTTCCAGTGCAAATGCATGTTCAGAATTACACCTCCAAAAACTCCGCGCCTTCCAATTGGGACATAATTTGACTTTTTCTGTGAAACTTTCTTCAAATAAAATCTTTCCTCGCCATTAAGATCATCTGGTTTAGCCACAGGGCCTTGAGCTTTAGCAACCTCATACCTCTTTAGCTTCTCAACCAGCATAGCTTCTTTTAATTTGGCCTGGAAAAGAAACAATGCGTATTACATAATCTTCTCTATAACAAAATGAAAAATTAAGCACATCATCTTCAACCACTTAAGTGTTTTTTTAGATGGTAACAAGAGTTCCCTTCAAGCAAGCCAATTATGATTCTAACTGGGCAATCCTAGGTGATTGCCAATCCTTAGAAGACTATGGTGTCATTTCCAATAACATAAAATAGCCAATCATAGGTTCAAATGAACCAACTACATTATGATAAAAATTGGTACCAATAAAGTCATGTTAAGAAAGCAGAATGCTCATGGAATGAAACTGGAATGATGATTCAAATACTGAGTAGCAATTAGCATGTCCAATTCGTAATATAAATAAAAAGCAAGACCCTTATTTTTTAAGGAACTGTGCAGTTCACTCGTTAAATACTTCAGCAAAGAAGTAAACAGACAAGCCAAATAGGCAAAAGAGAAAACAAGGGTAGCATGTTGATACCTTCTCGATCTTGTATTTGAGCCGAGCTTCAGCTGTAGGAAATTTTTGTTTTATTTTTTTCCCCTTGGGTCTGATACGCCGTGGATCATTTTTATTGGCCTCCTTCCTCTTCTTCTTTTCCCGCTTCCTCTGAAGCTTCAAACGCCTCTTTGTCAGATACCTTCCTTTCTTGGAGGGCTCCACCTCTTCAATCTCGAATTTGGGTTTCCCATCGTCAGACAAAACAAGATTCACTGACTCATAGCTGGCCCATCTAACACCAGGTGAATACACAAACGGGTAAAAGGGACTCAAGCATTTGCCAGGGGAAATAACATTGGTTCTGCAATAAGTAGATGGGAAGATATTAGAAACAAAACTAAATTTCACATGTCATGGAAGAAATAGGATACTCAATTTGAATATGCTATGTGCTTGCTATACTCTTCATACAATAATCTGAGTCACCACGTAGGCAACACATGACTCAGTGATATTATATCGTATAACTCAACAGAAACGGCTTTCTGTATTGACCTCTTAGGAGGCTTGTATCAAACCCTATCTTTTCAATTAATGAAACGCAAAGGTCCTTCGCGTTTTCTCAAAAACTGAACAGAAACGGTTTTATATAGATAAAAGCATACAAACTTCTTACAGAATTGCTGGAATTAAGCAACATTATAGTTGTATAAATCAGCAGCAGCAGATAAATTCTGGCACTTCATGTTCGAGGCAATGTGCTACTGCACCTCGTGTATATGTATGTATCCATAAAACTGATGACTGAAAGAGATAATGATCAAACAGTTTCGCTACCTGAAAGCTGGAAGGGATGGTGAAAGTACTGTCTTTTGGGATGAATTAAGGAGAGTGAAAGAAGCAGCCAACTTTCTCAGATTTTGACGTGACAGTGAACGAATTGCCATTATCCACTACTCCTTTGACAATGCATTGTAAATTTCAGTGAGACAACACCATCTGTTCCAAGATATCAACACTGGCCTGCAAGAAGGGTGAAAAACAGCGTCTTACTGTCAGAAATAACACACTGTAAGAGTTGAGGTCACAAAATGTAATGAGAAATGTCTTGCCACTTGGGAGTTTTGTTTCAACTGATCACGAAACCGACACAACCTATGCATGTGCTGCAGGGAGAAAGCAAACTAATAAACAGAACCATGCCATGAGAGCAGAAGAACAGCTGAATAATCATGCACGAATGGACCACGGAATGCAGAGATGCTAGTCTAGCATATCCCATTAGCCTGAATACACGCAAACAGTAGTACAGCTTGATAGTATACAGCATGCCTAGGGGTGTCAATTCGCGGAAAAAAAAATAAACTCATACCTTCCTTCCATTTCGCAAAAAGCAAGAGCATAGTATTATACTCCAAACAAGAGCAGAGTATGACAAGCAAGTGCAGAAAATGAATGCCTCGATATCTACAAATAAATTTTCTAATTTCAGTCTGAGAATACTCGAAGATCACCCACTCCGACGACGAATCGCGATCTGAACCGAAATCTCAACGATGCCAAAACCATTTAGCATAGTGCGAAGCTAAACGCCCAACCCAAAAGAGATTTGCTTCGCCTGAGCCTATCATATCTTCGTCATTACTAGCATGCTGTTATGTGTTCCTTGTAGGTACCTATTATCAAACTACTATCCATGGAGGGGATCGATTGGACAGCACAAAGTATTCTCTTCTGGGTATTTTCGTGGTGTACACTCCCGATAACACAAAGGCCAAATTAATAAGAACTTACACAATTGCGGTATCACCTATTCCGGACGGTGGCTTGACCTGACAGCCGGACCGCGCCTCTCGGTCAGTCGGCGTCTGGGCGGCGGCGGAGATCGCGCTTCTGCGGGGCAGCGAGAGCACACGCCTTGGAGAGGGGAGCGGGCAAGAGGATTTAACGGCGAGGGGAGGGAAGGGCAGGAGCGACCGAGCGGGAGAGAAGAAGTGGAAGACTTGGGGCGGGGGGGGGGGGGGGGGGGGGGGGGGCGGGCGAGTTCGCTCTCGCCGCCGGTCGGGAGCAGAGACCCAGAGAGCAATGGCGGCGAACCGCGCCGGGAGAGTGACACGAGCCGATATGGGTCACGTGCCTCGGGCCTAAAGCCCACGTACTGATCCATTACTGATAGGCCCAATTGGGCTTATATCACGGTGCAAGCCGAACACGAACCGGTGGCGAACGAGTAACGGACTCTTTGTTACGGAATAATTTATTTACGGAACGACGTGAAGAAAAACAAGTGGATCACGTCCCTTAAAACATGGGAGGTAGCAGGACTTAGAGCATTTCCACTCGTTGGCTGAACTCAGGCCGAAAATTGATCCATTTTTGCCGGACGGAACTAGTTTTCGATCTGGGTACGTTCATTTTCCCACTCTCGTACCTAGGCCATGTTCCCAAGTTTGACTAAAATTCATCAAAGATGGGCGAATTTCATTAAGTTGGACGAATATAGGCGGATTACATCAAATTTTAAATAAACTATTACATAATAAACTTAAAAAAGCCGCCGCCATAGCCTACGCCAGTGAACTCGCCGTCCTACATGCCGAAGTTGCTGTAGAACGCCGTGTAGTCAGGGTCAGCGTGGCCGTCATCCTCGTCGTCGTCGTCGTCGTCGCTCGGCGGCTTGTTCTGGCGGGAGCTCCCCTGGCCAGGATCGCCGCACCTCTAGGGCTGGAAGGACGGGCCTTCGTCGTCGTCGTCGAGAACGTAGAGCGAGGCGCCCTGGTAGGCGAGCTCCCGCCCAGACAACACCCGACACCGGGCGGCCTGCTCCTCGGCCTGCTGCTGCAGGCCGAGGATGCGCTGCCGCTCCGCCCGCTCCCAGTCCTTCCTGTACCACTCCAGGATGTCCGGCGAGGAGGGCTCCACCGGCGGAGGCGGCGGCGTCAGCGGAGCGGCTTCGCGGAGCGACTGCTCAAGCGCCATCTTCAGTGCGGTGTCTTCAGCCGGCGCCGAACCTTCTACCTTGGGGCGGCGTAGGTGGCCGGTTGGCGACGCCGTCGTGCGTGGCTCGCGGATGACGATGTCGCGCGAGCGCGTCCGCGGCGGCGAGCGCGCGGGCGACTCCGCCTCGCGCTTGACTGCCGTCAGCGCGTGCAGCGGCGCCGAGCCGGAGGAGTGGGACGCCGACGCGGAGGAGGACGAGCTCATGCTCGCCATCCTCCTCGGCATCCAGTTCAACGGAGGACGCCGCCCCGTCCTGGCCACAGGCGCCGGCGTGCGCGGGAAGCCGAGCCGCGTCGTGTTCCCGCGGTTGATGTGCTCCATCACCGCCTCGAGGGTCCGGCCTGGCGCGCTCCACCAACGCCGGCGGCCAGCCGAGTTGTTGCGTTTCGGCGGCGACTCATTCGGCGGACCCTCGTGGTGGGCGATCTCCTGCTGGCGTCGCTCGGCGAAGAACTGCTCCCAGTGGAGCAGGTTGTCGGCGCTCTCGACTTCGGCGGGATCGGCCATGCCGTTGATGTACTCATGCACATCATACGGTAGTTCGTCCGGCGTCGGCATCGGCGGGACAGGGATGCCGCCGGCGGGACAGCCATGCCGCTCTCGGCTCAGTTTCCAGTCGGGCGGCATCCGCATGTCTGGCGGCGCCATATAGCCGGTGTCGTGCAGGAGGCGTGCCTCCCAGGCCTGCAGGGTGCGCTGGCCAAAGCCGTTCGCCGCAGCTCCGTCGTCGGGGTACCGTGAGGCCATAGCTGGGAAGGGGAAGGCGGTGGAGGGTTCGCCGGAGTTTGTGGGTGGGGAGCTATGAGAGAGTGTGGAAATCTCCGGCGAGGGGTACGACTTATAAAGGCCGAGCTGGGCGGCGAGGGCGGGAGAGATGTAGCGGCGAGGGCGGGAAAATGGGAAACGGCGGGAAGTTAGTGCCCGCCGGTCTGAGGCGGGAGCCGAGGCGACAACGGTGGCGCCGTAAATCGGCGACGCGTGGCCGATGCGACGGGCAGTTATTGCCCGACGATCGTCGCGTGGTTTCGAAGATGACGACGACTCGGTTTCTGTCACTGACTCGGCGGGTCCACGCGCCGCTTTGATTTTTTTTCGCCGATTTCACTGAGTTTGGCGTCCTCAGGGCGTACCCGGAAACCTGGGTTCGACCTGGATAGTCCGGACCAAAAATGGCCCAAATCCGGCCGAAAACAGGTCCTTGGGTACGCGACTGGGCCAGTTTTCGAAAAATTCGATGTCCAGATCGGCGTCCTAGGTAGGCGAGTGGAGATGCTCTTACACCAACCATCGAAGTGCACGTCGTTCTGTAAGCTTATTTTCGTACAGATTTATCCGTAGGTCTAGCATTTTTGGTGGCGAACTGTGTCGGTTCCGTGTTCTGTTCAGGCGAAGAAGCTTTCCCTGCTGCTTGCTCCTATGTGTTCCGTTTTCCCCCCCTTCTCGAAATAGACATACACCCAGCCATATAAATACAGCAACCGCCGCTAGACCAGACAGCACAACGTCTAAATAAATAAATAAATAAATCAAAGACAGAAAAAAAAGAAAAAAAGCCAATAACAACGGCTTGACGAAAACGAGGCGGATCCCTAACCGTTGCCCCCTCCAGCTAAGTCCCACCACAAGCCTAGCACTTTCGAAGGGTCACGCACCAAGCATCACCTTCAGAAAGGGAAGCGATGATGATGATGCTGTTGTCTGGACATGTCCTAGGGTTTTCCCCGGTACGCTTCGGAGTGGGAAAGAGGTACACCCGACTCCTTCAAGAAGGACGGTGGCACCTGCAGGCGTCACCATGTTAGTGTCAAGGTGACAAGTATTTCTTCCGACTCCTAAAAAAACCACGTCTCCGCACGCTTCACATTGATCCACCATGCTCGCCGTCCGCCAATGCACGCCACCACGGTCTTGCATCCGCCACCGCCGTCGCACCGAGACACACGAAGCAGGGCTGAGAGATGGCCGGCGTTCGCGGCAAGCGGCGGCTGTCACCATGGCGCGCGGGCAGACCCCGAGGCGGCGCGCCGATCCAAGAGCGAGCGCGAGGAGGCATGTTCCGCGAAGCCTCCTCCCGTCTCGATGCTATCGACGCCGACGCTCACCGTGGAAACATGCACCCGAGCCTAGCCTACAACTTGCGCAACCGCAAGGTCTTCGTACCCGGCGAGGAGAAGCCCGGGCCACCGGTGTACTCGAAACGGTAAGCGGCACTCGCCGCTGCCCAGCCATGCCTACATTTTTTTGTTCCCCAATTCCAGGATTTTTATCACTCAACGCATATTAATTTATCATCATCTCGCGTATTTTACTTTAATCCTAATTATCATCAATCTAGGAAGTCTGACACGATCCTCGTTAGAGGTTAATTGTTTCTGCATTTTTATTAACTGAGCTGTTTGTTTCTGAATGTTTTTAAACTGAACTGTTTCTGCATGTTCTGCTTCACAATGCCGTGCACTGCTGCAAGGCATTGACCTCTTTTTTCTAGTCATTGGTTAGGGATTCAAGTAGGATCTCACTTCTAAGTCATCTTGAAATCCACGAGTCAAATTTCAAGAAAAAACTTGCTTCTTATGGAAACAATTAGTTATGGTTTCTAACTTAGTATAATACTGCTGCTCTCTTGCTACTGAACATGACAGTTAATAGGAAAGATCCAGTTAATACAGTTTTCTGTGAAAGTATCACCTAGCAGCAAATGCCAGGGACCTCTCTCTCTCTCTTTTGAGTTCAGTCTAAGTCTACATTTTTTGATGAATCATGTCGGCAACGCATATAATTGTATTGTCTCTGCTCTTCCTCGCAGGAAGCAGGTTACCAACGATACATCGTCACAGACCCCTGCATGCTCACAAGGCACCGTAGAAGCTGCCCTAGAACACTACAACCGGTCACACGAGGTATGTTCTTACACACATATACAAGTCCTACTTCAGACATCAGCCACCTGAATACCAACTTGTGTGGCAGGACGAGCATGAGCTGGTAAAAGCAGTGGACGGCAACAGCTTTTACTTCAACGGCCCCCTGGATGCATGTCATCTTCCTTGCTAGGCTGAAAGGGGGCACCACCTGTGTTGAGCTTGTTCCCAGATACTTCTTTGCTGAACTGGCATACGATCCGAATCAGAAGGGATTTTCATGCGTCTCCTGCCTGCGTTAAGATTGACCCAGGTGTGTTGTATTACATGAGTTCTTCACGTGTTTAAGAATTTATTTACCCACTGCTATTTTCCTTTGTTCTTTCGTGGCTACCCAGCAATGCAGATGTGCAAGGAAGCCAAGACTTGTTAACATGAGTTTTGATTGTTGATTCATCCCTAGATCTATCTTGTGTACATGTACAGTTCACATTATCTCTCTACTAGCACTATGTTTAGATATGTCTGTACCGTAAAGATTAAATTCCGAGGCTGATCCTTGATCAAACACTTTGTTTGCAGCACTTTTGACTCTGGCTTCTTTTCTGCAGCTGATCCTGAAACAGCACCTGTTCGCGGTTGTGGAATTTGCGAAAATCGGATCTTTCATCCTGCTGCTGGAGGACACCGTGGTGGTCCGACTCCGCATCCTGCTCATGCTAAAAATGAAGAGGAAAAACCGTCTCCTAATACCATCAAGGGCCTCTTTGATTTATGGGTTTGCAAAATTCAGAAATAGGAAGAATGTACTAGAACTGAATGTCTGTTGTGAGGTGCTCACTGACTCTTAGTAGCAGAGAGATTAGAGAACAGATTCATGTCATTTTTTTCACGGCCAATGTTTGAATCTGTACATATATGCCAGAACTTTATTCATGTCGATTTGTCACTGCCAATATTGGAATTTATACATACATATATCTCTGAACTTTATTCGTGTCATTCTTCAAGGACCTCTTCCTCGCCTTGATTTATAATCAGTGCTGAAGAGACAGTCAGGACCTGCGTACGTGGCCTCTACCTGGCCTGCACCTTGATGTGCATGGTGGAGTTGTAGTGCACGAGCTCCGGCTGCAGCGTCTGCATCGACAGCACCTCCGACTGCAGGTAGCAGAACCCGTCGCCGGCGTCGGGGCCGTAGTAGAACTGCGCCGCCGCGCACGCGCAGTCGTCCAGGCACACCTTCTTGCACGCCTCCTCGCTCACCCTCTCCACGGCCCGCATGCTCGTGGCGTGACCGTTGAAGTACGTCGTGCCCGGCAGCGACACCAGCCGGTGCTGCACGCCCTGCCGCCTCGAGGATGCACATGACGTCGCCGGCGTCCTTGTCGGGACGCAGCCGCGGTTGGGCCGCCGGAAGTCCACCGGCCGGAAGTTGGCCGCGTCCGGGCAGCTGCACTGCGTGTCGTCGGTGCACATGCCGTAGGCACCGCAGACCGTCGGGTAGGCGCAGGGGCCGTCCGGGAAGAAGTGCAGCACGTCGAACACCGGCGCCCAGCCTGCTGCGTTGGAGAGCCACTCGTAGAGCCGGAGGTGCCCGTCGTGCTCCAGCCGCATGTACTGCACCGTGCCGGCGCCGACCGTGGGCAGCTGGATGTTGGTCAGCGACGTCGCGTCGCCGGGCTGGGCGAACACCGCGATGCTGCCGTTGGTGTACGTCGCGTAGGCGTTTGGGGAATTGCTGCCGAAGCCGAGGTGGTAGTAGCGCTGCGGCGGCTTGGCGTCGACGTAGGCGCTCAGGGCGTCGTCCTCGACGGCGAGGTAGATCCGGCCATCACGCCAGTCCGAGGTCGAAGTGTTGGCGGTGAGTCGTGCGACGTGCCTGAGCGACTGCCCGATGAGTAGCGTGTCGGTGGGGTGGTCGAACGACTGCCACACCGTCCTGTTCGTCCCGTCGAACAGAACCAGGTTGCCGTCGCTGCCGATGCGCGCCCCGGCGACGGACTGTCCCTTGGTGCTGGACGACCACACCACCTTGCCGCCGGGTGCCGACCTGAGAACCAGGTCGCCCTCCGCCGTGAGCTCCGCTACGGCACCCGCGCCGACGGGGCTGCCACGGTTGGCGGACCAGACCACCTGCGGGATGCCGGAAGTGACGGAGGTCATGAGCGCGCCGCTGTTACAGTACACGACCGCGACGCCGAGGAGGAACTCGGAGCATGGTGTGGTCGCGGTGCGGGGGTGGTTGGTGCAGAAGAAACCGAAGGCGAAGGAGGGACCTAAGCGGGCGGGGTTGAGCCGCAGCAGGGCGGCGCGCGCCACGGATCCGTCGGCGTAGACGACGTGGTGCGGCAGGGACGCGTCCGTGTTTGCCCAGCTCGCCGGCGCGCTGGCGGCAGGGTAGTCGAACGGCTGCGCGTGGACGCCGCCGCTGAAGAGGAGGCAGCAGAGCGCGAGGAGGCCGACGATCGTCGCCGTAGCATGCTCCATTGTGATCTTGAACTTGCGATTTGATGGGAGTGCAGTGGTCAATTGGTGGGAGAAGGCGTGGGAGTGCCATGTTTTTTTTATAGGTGTTGGTGGATCGATCGTGTCGCCACGCGCGCGCTCGCGGTTGCGGTGCGTGCCTGACTGGATTGGCACATGGTTTTCCGACGTGGAAGTCGTCGCAGGATGGCGCCGCCGCCGCTACCGCCACCGCCGTTGGTTCGCCACTGGTCAGCGAACGCGTCCTTGACGGTGGCCAGCTCACGCACTGCTCAACCTGTTAACTGGCTGGCGTCCAGGTTATGAATGTGTTCTGTACCACGAACCAAGGATTTGGAATTCGCGTTTTTTTTTTCTACCGGCCCATAGGAGATGCCCCAAATTAGAGTCTTTTGTGGGAAATTTCTCACGAAAATAACGAACCAAAGTCAGAATTCCACAAGGATATTGGTCCAAAATGGACGAAAAAAATGACTGAATTTTAACTTCTTTTAATTAAAACTAGTAGTGTTGTTCGAAATAACTTATCGAAATGTTAACAAACAAATCTAAAAAATAATATAAAATAGTATTCACTATAGGAAAACTGTGGCATATTTTTATTTTTTGAAATTACAAACAATTATTTAAGTAAACAATAATAAGTAAGTTATAATATTATTGAATTTAAATAAAAATGTAATGATTTTATTTTTTTGTATTTTTTTATTTAATATGGAATAATTAATATCTTTAAATTTGTAAATTGGAATTTAACAAGTAATATGTCTAAATCGATCAGAAAAATTAGAGGAATCCAAATATGATACCCATATCATATTATCACAAACTATGCCACCATTCTAGCCATAATTTATTTTGCCCGTTTCAAAATATATCAAAACAGCGGGCATTGAAGATTTCTTAGCCTGGGACTGAGCCTCACTAAACTTGTAGTGGACCTCTGATGAAATAGCATACCATGAACCTAAAAATGATTTTTCCAAAAAATTATGAGTATTAAATGATATACCTGTAGTTCAAATCTGGCCGACTTCCTACCAATTTGGCAGGAATTTGTCTTTTTATGAGAGGTGGATGGAAAGGTTTAAGATACCCCGATTAGGAAATTGTCCATCTAAGGTGGTATAGGATTTTTGAAATATGTGGTAGTACCAATTTGAAACTTTCATTTGGTGGTTGCTTTACAAAACACCCTATTTTTGGCACTTGGAAAATTGAAAATGGTGTTTTGGTGCAATGAACTGCAAGATTGTAAGCAATCCTAAGATGCACATGTGTACACAATATGGGCACATTATCACAAACTATGCCTCGTTTCTAGCCATAACATTGGTCGCTTGAAAGCCATAAAACCTCGAACATGATAGCTCATTAAAAGGTTTTTTGGTGATATTTAAAATATTCTAAGTTTGACATTTTTCGTTGAAACTATATCACATAATATGACACCACGCGAGGGTTTTACATTGGTTGGACGGTTTTTATGTTGGAGATATGCCCAAAAGGCAATAATAAAAATGGTTATTATTATATCTTTGTGTTTATGATGAATGTTTGCATAACATGCTATAATTGTATTAAACAGAAAATTAATACTTATATGTTTTGTAAACATAAAAGAGTTCCTAGTAAGCCTCTTGTTAAACTAGCTTGTTGATTAATAGATGATCATGGTTTCCTGATCATGAATATTGAATGTTATTAATAACAAGATCATGTCATTAGGAGAATGATGTGATAGACACACTCCTATAGTTAGCATATCATAAGATCAAGTCATTAAGAGTTCATTTGCTATAAGCTTTCAAATACATAGTAACCTAATCCTTCGACCATGAATGGCGCAACGAACATGCAAGCGAGCGAGAGAGGCAAAGGGAGAGCAGCGCGCGGGGGCGATCGAACAGAAGGGGGTCGAGGCACGCTATCGAGGCGAGCGGGCGGGCTGGCTAGCGGCGACGGGAAGCGGATCAAGATGGGCGATAGGAAGCCAGGCGGCCAGGCGGGGCAGCTGGGCCGATTCGGTAGTACCGGCCCGCCCGGGCGGTATTACCGCGCTGGGCCGGTACTACCGGTCAGCGCAACCGGGCCGAGAAGAGGCCAGCGGGATTGGTTATGTACCGGTTGGCCCAGAAAAACCTTTTTCATTTTCTTTTTAAATTAAAAGGTAAACTTCAAATATTCATAACTCGAGTTTGGTAACTCCGATTGACCCGAAACCAATTTTGTTGGAAAGAGGACAACAAGAGCTACCCAACAGAAAATATTAGTTACCACCAAGAGAGAATATTTGATGTATTATAATGTGAGATACCTCCCTCGGTGAGAAACCGAAAAACCTCAAAGATCAAATCCGTAATAAGATATAAAGGGGAAATCCGATATTGATGATCTAGAGCTTGTAACGAATATTAACACAAGATCTAGAACCTCAGATGACTAAGATCCAAATAATAACCAAGAACGATGATGCTAAGAATGCAAAAGTTTGAGCTCTCTCTAGACGATATGATCGAGATACTCACTCGAGAGCCCCTCTTGATAGTACAGCTATCGATCCTAAACCCGGTCTCTGTTGATGGCGCCTTGTTGATGTGGGAGCGCTTCGTCGAGAAACCCCAAGAGCAAGGTGTGAAGCAGCACAGCAGCAAGTCTTCCCTCAGTAAGAAACCGAGGTTATCGAACCAGTAGGAGGAAGGAAACGTCTCAAAGGTGTTGCAAGCAACTTGGAAACCTGCACAACACAAACTCAAGACTTTGCCCCAACAAACAGTGAGGTTGTTAATCTCACCGGTTGCTGTAACAAAAGATTAACTGTATGGTGTGGAAGATAATGGTGGTTTATAGAAAGTAAACAGTAAAAGTGGAGGATGTATCAATGGTAAAGATTGGACAGGGGTCCATAGTTCACTAGAGGTGTTCTCCTTAGATAAACAAACATGGCATGCAGGGTAAACAAATTACAGCAGGGCAATTGGCAGGACTGAGCAAGGCATAACAATGCAATACAAGACATCATGATCCTATGAGATTCGATTGGGCAATACAAGAATATACATAGACCGCCATCCAATTGCATCTATGACTAGAAGTCCACCTTTGGGTTATCATCCAAACCCCCTCCAGTATTAAGTTTCAAGCAAGAGACAACTTCTTTAAGAAAAGTGTGTAAGGTAAACAATCCACTTGTTCCATGAACAAGAGACCGTTGTTTTCTCCCTAGTAGCAACATCACATCTACAACATTAGAGATTTCTTTCACTTCTCTTATATTAAATAGAGGCATGAACCTACTATCGAGCATAAATACCCCCTCTTGGAGTCACTAGAAACTACTTGGCCAAGATATCTACTAACAACGGAGAGCATGCAAGATCACAAACAACACAGATATGATATAATCAATAAGACAAAACCATTAATCAATTTGACATAAAAGCACAAAGGAGGGGATACAACCATCTAGCTACTACATGGACCCGTAGTCCAAGGTAGAACTACTCACGCTTCATACCGGAGGCTGGCATGATGAAGAAGAAGGCCTCCGGGATGATCTCCCCTCCGGCAGGGTGCCGAGAAGAGCTTCAGATCCCCCCGATCTTGGGATGATGGTGGCGGCGGCTACAGACGGTTTCGTGGAATATTGATCGGGTCCTTAGGGTTTAGGCATCGGGGGCTTCTTATAGGCGAAGAGGCGGGGCAGGAGGGCGTCCAGGGGGCCCACGCCCTGCCCAGGCATGGCCTAGGGTGGGCCCGCGCCTGGGGGGTGCGGCCGCCCTGTGGCTCCCCTCCGTCTCTCCTCTAGACTCTGTGTTCTCCTCGGTGAAATATTGACTTTGTCTTTTGTCCCGTCCAATTCCGAGAATATTTCCTTACTAGCTTTTCTGGAACCAAAAATAGCAGAAAACAGACAACTGGCACTGTGGCAACTTGTTAATAGGTTAGTACCAGAAAACATATAATAAAAACTCAAAGTGTGGACAAAGCAAAGCAAAGTATATACTAACAAGCATGAAACATCAAAATTTATAGATACGTTTCCGACGTATCAAGCATCCCCAAGCTTAACTCCTGCTCGTCCTTGAGTAGGTAAGTGATAAAAAGAATAATTTTTTAGGTGACATGCACCATCAAAACCAAGATCAAACCATTTGCAAGTATTGAAAGCCGGGATCAAAGAACTCTAAACATGAGCATGAAAGATGGAGTTCTAACAGTAAGACAAAGTAACTATGCATGCAACATGAAAGGCTACAAACAAAGATCATGAATAACATGCATTGAAAAATGTTTGTTTGTTTTACATATAGAAAACATGGCATAGTGGCATCCAGCTTGTCCCCCATAGAGTAGCAAATAGATGCATAGGACACCTTTAAAGTTCATAGGAGTGACTAGATATAAATAGCACAAGAACAAGTAATATCAACAATATGCATCAATCAATAAGTTTTGGGACAATTCATATAGAACTAAGAATAGTAACTATGCTCTCTTAACTGGTGCCTAAAGGTAGAAGGTGGATGCTCAATATAATAGTGGAAGAAAGGCCATTCATAAAGGAAAGCAGGGATTTCAAGTTTCAAAAGGAGCTTTCAAAAATTATGGTACTTGTTAGCTTTCAGCCCTTATTGTCCATATCATAAGCATCTTGAAGTGATTAAGGTTAAAGTGAACAAACTATGGAGTATATGCTTGACAAAGTATAAGTTGGCAATCTCATGTCCCTTGAATATGAGGACCGCTCCTCATACTACTCAACTTTAGTCACATGTAAGTTCTTGCCATAGTAAGTACATGTGTATCATAGAGAACCGTAAATGGGGTACCCCTTGCACATGGTACAGGAGCTATCCCATAACAAAAATGACAAGGCAAGCAGGCAATAAGCATCTCAGCAATCTTCTTATTTACCATGGGAATATGGTACTTTTTTCTCTCTTTCCTATTTTCAATATGTCACTTTTTTATAAGAAGAAAGCTTCATAGATGTCATTATGGTGATGATGCAAGTTTCTACCATGATTTGGTATGGCTTAGGCTAGCGGCCCAGACGTTTATCTAACACAAAATACATAACTTCATGGACTTACAAGCTCCCATTTTATTTCAAATTGACGACATCCAAAGACAAAAGAGCATGATATCAACTGCGACTAACTTATAGTACAACTAGATGGTCCTTGCGTGCTCTGCCGCGCCATCCTCCCCTAATTGCATCTAAATATTGTGACATGGTTGATTGTTTGCTTTCTATTTTGAGTGTGTTGTTCTGTTGGTTTTGTTTGTCGTGGGGACTGTAGGGCAACCTATGACCCAGGTGGCAAGAAAGAAAAACATCAATGCCACCAAAGGCCACAACAAATAAACCAAAGGCCCGAACAAATAAACAGCTATCAAAAGCCGCACATCATAAAACCCAGTAATAAGCCGTACGACATCTACGGACACAAGAACAAAACTAACATCATTTTTTTAAACAAAGGGTATTTCTAAAAACTAACAAATAATTTTTAAATAACAAAATCGTTATTTAGCAAGATTAACAGTATAGACATCACCATCTGAATATTACACCTAATATAAACCAATGTTTTTCCTCTTGAAGGGACAGTTAAGCCTATGGATCCAAGTCAGGCAACTTGCTCCACGACAATGCATCAGAACCAAAGCAATTTTTCGAGGGGGCATTATCACAGGCATATCAAGAAAACACAGGATAAAACAACTTGTAGCAAACTAATTTTCTAATCATGAGAACTATTACCTCAATCGTAACAATTCTCATTATTTGGTTGAGCTAGCCAGAGGGGAAAGATGCACTTAACAATTAAGTGAACACACAAAAAAGGAAAATATTAGTCATGGATAAGTTCAGTCTTCTTAATTAGGACTAATAAAACAAAATATGAAAAGAGAAAGGTAATATTGTGGAAAGATGCACTTACCAACTAAGTGAACACACAAAAAAGGGAAGCTTTAGTGTAATGAATAAGAATTAGGTCTTAAAATATATGTAATTGTCGTACGATGCCAAAGCGAATAATGCTAATCAGAACATGAAAAGAACGAGTAATAACACAACTGAATCTCTACTCTTTGAGCAATACCAAAATTCCACAAGACAAAAACAAAGGAAGCGAGCAGGGCAGGGAATAAATAACATGATGCTTACTTGAAGGTATTTTCCAATAGCTAGAGTGAATATGTGGAGACATAGATGCAAAGGTTTATTTGAGAACAGAAATATAATTCTGAAGACATCAAGCCTTTGTGATAATCCAGCAGTGGGGAATACACAAATGTGGCATCATGTGATTGGATCCCATTACCTATATCAATCAAGACAGGAGCAATAGCTATTGGCCAACAATTAACTTTGCCAAGATGTTTAGTCATAACATAGCATAATAACTCAAGACATGCTGAAAAAGGTACACTAACTTGTACAGTAACCAACTGACGAATGGAAATACAAAAAAAGTCAAATATGACTGTCTGCACCTTATGAATGAACTATGAGCGGTGTCTCCCTCTAGGCCGGCAATCAGTGACATAGTCAAGAACATCAAGGCCATGGGTGAGCGCTTTCCAGGAATGGTTTTCTAGAAGAGTCGTAGAGATTCAAATTCCCTGGCTCTTGAGCTAGCTCAGTATAGTTGTATTGTGTGGGGGTTCAGGTGTTCTATATATCTCTCTCAAAAATTTCAACCTGCGCGTTGGAGATTGTTATATGTGATTGTAATTAAATTGTGTTGCTAATTAATACAATCCCAATAAAAAAGGAAATACAGACAAGTTTCTGTTGCATGTGGAAATACCAACAAGTTAAACATTGACAGACAAATGTCATAGTAAATGTGAACCCGAGTAGAATTTTAGTATTGAAATTAATGTGGATCTATTTACCATAGTTGCATAAAAAATAGCTTACATAAAGATGAGAATGAGTGATGACTTCTGCATACCAATGGAAAATGTACACTTGAGGCTTGATCAAGGTGAGCTATAATTTATTTGTATTATTTGAATTCAATTGAATTGTTGCAAAATTATATAGAGTATAACTATATATCGTGTAGTAGTGATGAATTGATGTATGCATGTCAGGCGCATCAGTTAGGTGGCGGCGATGGCGACCTTAGTGGTGAGAAGGCCGAGTTGGGCAAGGTGGAGGTCGGTGTCATCCGGGTGCTCCTCGACATCCCTGGGGCGGTGCGGCAGCGTCCACTTCCCGTCCTCCGTCCTGACCATGCCCTTGTTCAAATCCTGGCGCCAACCTGGCGGCACCATGTGGTCGTCTTGGAGGAAGTCGGCGGCCTTGTTGACAAGCGCCGGATCCCTCCCGCCGAGCTTGAACTCGCGGCCGCGCCCATTGTATCTGTCAGCAGGTGGAGGTGCGCCTCGAGGTTGTGGTAGCTGGCGAGGTCGAAGGTCTTCTTGAGGAACGGCGACACCTCGTGGTCGAGCGCGAGCAGGACGCCGATGTGGGAGTAGACGCTGGGCAGACCCAGCATGTCCGCGAGTCGCAGCAGCCACATCGGGTAGAAGGCCTCCGTGAAGATGCCTAGAACCTTGGGCACCAGTATAAACCTAATTAGTTAAAAAAATATTTTTTAACGTTGACCAAAATATATTAAAGAAAATATCTACAACTATAATATTAAATAATTATATTATGAAAATATATATCATATGATGAGTATACTGATATTGATTTGGTATTAACCATTCTTATTATATATATATCCGAGTTTATACGTGGCCTCCTTTGGAACGGAGGGAGTACACCATTCATCGTGGTCGCTTCATCTTCGCTGGCTAGGGTATCACAAAAATATAGCCCTCTATGCCAAATGCAGAAAAATATATTAACACCTACTCGACATTAGATCAATATTATTAGAGTCCTCATGAGATATACTTCTGTAATTGACGTTGTAGATTATTTTATATTTTCTACATACTCTCGGTCGTTTGATTTTTGAAGAGAAAATGATGCACTATATTTTGGTAAGGAGGGAGTATGTACATGACAGGCCAAGCTGATCAACCTGCCAAGGGGAAGAATCCCAAGTAATACTTGCTACTGCTACGGGCTGTTTTTTTTTGCCGGATCAGGCTTACGGACTGACCTGTAGATCAGCGGAGGAATTTAGGACCTAAAATCATGGGAGACAAAAAAATCTGCACCAACTGAATTCTTGCACCTCCATCCATAACGATTTTTCTGTAAGTTTATATCCATAAGCATAGCATTTCCCGAAGGTTCGCACCTGCCGTGCATACAATACATTGTCGGTTTCCGTATAGGCATTACATAGGTATGTACTAGAGCTTATCCTTACTATTAAAATAAAATTGGTGTTGGTACGTCCACTTTGACTTCAAACATTCACTTTGGCATCAAACATTGGAAGAATCAGAACCGTTTGATCTACGTCCGATGTACAGTAAGCCTTGCTGATACTTTGCTAAGTTAATTACATCTCTCTGCCACCTATAAGTAGAAAATATCGATTCAGAACTTCCACGGCCAGTGAAAAGAACGTTTTTGGGTTGTTTTATTAGACCGTACGAGAAAAAATATTACTAGAGAGAAAAAACACTGTTGGGAGAGGAAAATACCGTCGTCTTGACGTCGCTCGCTGCTCGCCGAAAGCCATCCAGATAGATTCCAAGGAGGGTGAGATGAATCGGGATCACATCAAGAAGATCAGGAGGACCCCAGGCGTGGCGCTGCGTTAGAACGAGGTAGCCTATTTCCCACTCTTCTCTCGTGTCTCTCCTCTCGCGATCTTTCTCTCTCTGATCAAACGGCCCTGCAGCGACCTAGAGCACACGGTGGACTGGGGCTGCGGGGTCTGCGTCTACAAGGAGTGCCGACGTACGGGCATGAGGACACACATATATGGACGTGCTTCTTCTTCCATTCGCTCCATGTTCTTCTTTCTTTGTTTCTGTTCTTTTGGTTGTATGATGCAAATGGAGAGAGGGCGAGTCGCTAGTGTGTTACATTTTTTACATGTCCAACTGTTGATACAAATGTTAATCGATGACTATCGAGTGTCATAATTGGTACAAATGTTGCTTTGTTGATTGAGATTCCCTGTTGTAATTTTTCAAGATGGGCATCTCTGAAGGGATCCACACACTCTGAAGCGTGTTCTGCATGTTCTATGATGTTTCCAATCCCACAGTTCCTTGCAGATTAGGTGACTGCTGAATAGAGAAACACTGAATCCTGCAGGTACACAATAACCAGAGGCCATGCTGATCCTTTTTTAGTTCGTACCCAATTTAATGATGTCAAATTGACCTGTGAAAGACCTTACAAAATGCAACAGACTGAACTTTGTTCAGCTAAGCAAAGTTGCCTAGCCAGGTACGTACACTCTCTACATTTCTGAAATTATCTGATCAGTTCATGGGTGATAATTAATATTACATAGTTCCTTCTAATGTTCTCATGTTTTAAATTTCTATATGCAGATCCAAACATGCCCAATGCAAATAAAAAAAAGATATAAGCAATTGCATTGTCCTTCGGCCTTTGAAAAAAATCCAAGCTAATAGATACTCTGTACAACGAATCAGGAAACCAAGAGCTATTTCAGTAACCCATTGACAACAAGTGAGATTGTCTATGCCCCCTCTCATCCTTATTTGCTAAGCATTTGTCGACTATCCTAGCCTACCTACTGAATGTGTTTGCTGCAATAAGTGCCGAACACTAGGAGTGTTTTACCCATTGAAGAGTTTGTAATCTACTTATGACTAACACTATCCTGATAAACTGCAGAACTTCCTTGTGTATCCGGTCTGCTTGACTGTATCCATTGGATGTGGCTGGATGATGGGCTGCTTCTCCAGGTCATGGCGTTTTGGTCTGGTGACAGCAGCTCTTTCGTATTCCCGTGGGACGAGGCCTCTGCGACGCTGGAGGATGTGGCCATGTGCCGTCCTGAGCGCCTCGTTGGAGCTGGCCACTAGCCACATTGCTAGATCTCAACGCCTTCTCCCCCATAGGAATACTTGTATTGATGGATGAAGGCTTATTGGCCCTGTAGATCCAGCCCACTGCGGCCGATTGTGTTATTGTCCTCATGCACCTCATATATCTCGATGGAATCTGCATACAAGAGTAGACCATTGTGATGCTTCCTGCTAGGACCAGCTACAGCTTGGTGCATATGACCTGGTAAGTGCTACGAGTATTATCTTTCATCTACACGGGCTGAATAAAAATAAGAAAAAGTGTAACATCTGCAACCTGGATAAACTATAAGCAAAAGTTTTGGTATCATGGTAATCACCGTTTTTTATATGCATGGTTCTTTTCTATCGTGAGATTCTTCTAATCATGTTGCTTTGGGTTTGCTTCTGATATCATGGATATATTAGTTACAAAATATATAGTCGTAGCTAAAGAACTTGATCGATATATTAGTCAAAGCAAGCAATCTTTTTTCGGATAGAACAACTCTTATTTTGTTTATCATTTAATAGATCTTTTTGACAGCGCAACTCTTGTATGTTGTTTGTCGTTAATATACTGAGCCCTGTCTTGGTTTCCAGACATATCATGGATTCTCTTCTATTAGGGCCTTACCACCCGAGTTTCTGATGGCAACAAAGAAACACATCTAATAACATTTTGTAGCCACCTAAGACATGATATGTAGTAAAAAATATCTATTTTCTATTCTTTTTACTAACAATATGTTTAGTTTACCCCAATGCAGGAGGTTATTATGGAATCATGAATTGACTGTTAATGATGTTGGATTAATGATGTTGCCTATGCCGGTGAGAAAAAAATCAACGGTTCAAGATTATGTTGGTTGGATAGATTCAAGATGGCGGCCCTCAATTTTCTTCGACATGGCAACAACGAGAAAATCCACATAGCTGTCAATCCATGTCATCTGGTATTCCATTTCAGAAGATTGACAACCAAATCTATGCCACTTTGGCTTCACGATGTTCAGGTACTTGGCCCCTAAGTACTTCATGCACAACAGTATCACACAAGATTGATGTGTATGCCTTCAGTGTCGTCCTAATCGAGCTTGTCTTTAGGAGGAAGCTGGTAGGCTCACGCGACCCCAAGAGTCAGGATATCTGAGAGAACACGTGGTTCGTCTTTGTTACTTAGGATTTTGTTGTTGCTAGGTTGATAGTTAGGCGCATGAGCTTGAGATGCGCGAACCCAAGGGTCAGGAGATCTGAGAGAACAAGTAGTTCGTCTTTGTTTCTTAGGATTTTTTGTTGCTAGGTTGATAGTTAGGCGCAAGAGCTTGAGCTATTAGCAAGACGTGATGTTGCCGATTCCAAGATTTTGTGAGATTTCTGATAAATATGTGCCCTAAGAGAAGATAATAAAAGCTGGACATCTATCCAATTATAAAAGATGTTTCTATTTCGCCAAGCTAATGAAAATGTGGCAGAACAAATGTGCAGACTGCTACATGAAGAGTCCAACGATCAGAAGCCCTAAAATTGGTTGATTGATGAAGCTTTGAAACTTTGCATGCTTCTAACAATTTTCTCTCACTTTCTGAAATATATATGTTCGTTTTCTATTTCCATTGAGCAAAATATTGTTCTCATCCTGATGCTTGTCGTGTGGCCTTTGCTAATTTAGTGTTTCTACAGAAAGTTTCTACATAATTGATATCACAAGGGGAGCCACAAGATATGGAGGAGCTCGAGTGAGCAACCAGTTCAGAAGGAGGAGTGAACATGCAACATTCGCTAATTAGGATTTTCAAGTAGAAGAGTGCATGGTGGTAATCATATTTAAAAATTAATTAGTCTCCCTGTCCAATTTTATTATTTTCATTCTCCCAATCGGTTTCCTATGATTCTTTAAAATTTGGAAGAGTGCATCGAGTCAAGTTTCATTTACATTAAGGCTTCCAAGTAAACAAATACTTTGAAGGCTTTGTGTTAGAAGGTTAGTTCTTAATCAGGTTGAAACCGCTACTCATTCCTTGTGCATTGCAAGTATCTCGTAGTAGCTATTCTCTTGTCTTCTCGATAACAGAAAACTAAAATTGATTTTTAGTCCACATGTTTATACATCCTTTCTGAAATGAGTTTTGTGACTGAATTGATAAAGGAACAATAATACTGGAGCATTGCAAATTCCCATACATCCTCACTTTTAGATGCAGCAGTAAACTTTGATTTTCTATTTATCCCCATGTTTTTAAATGCCAACCAGACAGTCAAATATTTGAAATTTCATTCCCCTTCCATTTTTTCCCTTCTCATGGAACATACCTTGGGGCTTTTGCTTGTTTCTTTTGATATGATTAGTAGCACTTCTGTTGTTAGTTCTAACTCTAATTGTAGAATCTAGCTAAGAGGAAGACATCATGTGCTCGAACAGGATATCAAGGATTGATTTTTGGATGTTATACTTGAGATTTTAGTTCCATATTTCAATTGGAAGTGAACAAACTTTCAATGACATATGTTTGGAACTCTTTTCTACAAATTTGATGAAATCTTATATTTACTTCATTATGATATTCGTGGTCTCACCAAACGTGATATTTCACTCGAGCTATTGGATGCAAAAAATTAATTTTCTTACTGCACAGAAGAACACAAGTGATCGAATTTCCATTATTAAAAATCCCTCGTTCACTATCTATATTAAGGTGATGCACAAGATGAGAACAACACAGAAAATTCAATTGAAGTAGGTGGAAGATGTAAATTGTGTTCGGCAAGGTTTTTGTTCCGAATGAAAAAAAATCCTGTGGGTGGTCCGGATTTCTGATTACCGCGGTTATGGGAAAATCCCGACCATTTACCGACCGAAATTATTTAGACGAAATTTAAATTTAATTTTTTCTAGCCAAACTAGAAAAGATTTTAACGCTTCTGTTTCTACAAAACCGATGTTGGTGCACTGGTATCTACTCAATGCAACTTCCTCTAGGATTCCCGCTGGCTACCTCATTTTTTGCATTATTTTCTGTTTCATTACATCTCAAAAGCAAAAACCCGAGGGACATAATCTAACCACGCACCTCGGTTATGTCTAGGCACGATACTACCAATGTACCTATCTGTCCAATGTGAAATCTATTTTTGGCTGCATGTCAGCGTTTAATTTTTTTAAACATCCAGTAAAATTTTCTTGGTAATGTGGTTTAGCTAGGAGGGTCGGGAAATTGGAATCTATCCGGCCTTACTAATAGGTAGCCAAAATAGTTATAGATAGGAACACATACAAGAGAGATTGCCAGTGGAGGTTGCATAGAAAATAGAACAAAATATGTTCTTATTTTCTTTTATATGTATAGATATTTTGAGCCGTAGCAACGCACGGACATACAACTAGTGATTTTATATTTAGATACACATAAGCTTGATCATACACTCTAGAGAGTTATTAAGACTAGCTAAATGTCAGTACGTTGCTACGGTTTTAAATAAATTATTTATCTTTAGACTATTTTTATTTTTTTGCACGGGTTTTGGTTATTTTGTCTGATATAGTTCTTACGGAGACATAACAAACACATGTAGACACAAAATCATTTTCTTTCCATTTTGCTCATTATTATTCTTATTTAGATGTGAGCTTTACGGCCATGCCACAATTACATCTTTGTTCCTTTCTACCAAAAAAAATAGAAAGTTCCAGTCATGAGATTTTTTTTCTCCTATACTTACTACCAAACCTCATGACACGTCCACCCAAAAGCTATATAAAAATTACACTAAAAATGCCACAACTCCTTCTCATCATCCTCTTTTCTCGTAAAAGTGGCTCCCTGTCTATATATCTAAATTAACAGCGCAAAGCAAGAATCAAGAGCTTTGGGCTCTAAGTAACCACATGTGCTCATCTAGTACTTCTTTCTACAAAACATAACCGAGAGGGGGTACAAAAAATCACTACATCAGTATCTACCATAGCTTTCTGATGTGTACAAATGGTAATAACAGTACATTTTTTAAACAAAAAAACTATATTATGTTGACATTTAAATGTTTGGATGCAGGTGAGAAAGATAGTTCAATTTTACCATGCATGAGATAGAATTTGCAGCTGAAATATGCATGAGCTACGACCATTGTAGCTCTGGTTAAACCATCTGTTTTGTTTTCATATAGTTCTTGAGAGATAGCAGTATGCTGAACATATTGAGACATAAAATTTCAGGCATTATACAAAACAGAAACATAAGCGATGGACATAGAATAAACGGGAAAGATTTGCGCGCATGACAGCCTTCTAATCTCCTCCCCGGTCTCGATGACCGTCGGGAGGCCCTCCACAGCGGCCTTCTGCTCCCGACACAGCCGCCCTCCCTTATCCGGATGCTCGTGCTCCGCCTCCATGGTGAGGTGCCTGAACGGCATGCCGTCATGATCTCCGTAGTCGTGGAACTACATCTCAATCCCGTTGTTGCCTCTGCCAAATGACATGAATGAATTCTAGTAGTTATCTTCTTTGTATTAACTAATTGACAGAGATAGTATGACATAATGAACTTCATTTTTTGCATATATTCCTCAATTAGAAGATACATCAAACTTAACAGATTCTATATGTGAAGCACGTACAGAAAAGTAAAAGAGGAATCATAATAGAATTTACGTTCGACTGAATAGAGTCTACACAAGCTGTAGCCTAGAGTCAATATATTACCACTTGAAGGAAGCACGTCGAATTAGGAACGGCTTCCAGATTCTTCTTAGAGTGCGGCACGCCGACCACATCCAATTTGACAAACTTGCAATCATCTGCCGACGCAGTAGGAAAAATCTATGATGTTACTCAGTGATGCCGGTGAAAATAAGAAGATGCAGTGGATTTAAGACAGAGGCAAAAGCGATTATGCCAGTAAGACGCTTCGTCGGGAGGAATACAAATTCAAACCTGCATCGATCTCTTCACCGTCCAGGAGACCTAGGTGAATGAGTGGATCCCAGGGAAACACATTCGGAGAACCCAGCTGCAGCATCATCCAACACCATGCCTTTCTCTGCCATGCCGCTGAACAACATCTCTGGCACAACCATTGAAGGGATGAGGAGAGGAGAAGATGAGGGATGGTTAGCTCGAGGACGCATGTTTCTCTAGCGCTCTCATCTTGCCCCTGTCTCGAACCTACAACAATCAATCAATGAAATTTTCGACGATTGATACAAATCAAAACCGTGATTGATTGGCACCATCCGTTACTTCCTTAATTGGCGTGATTGATACTTGGTTTCCATATTTCCACCTCAGGTCGTGATGTTTACTTTCCATATTTTCTCCTCCCGTGATGTTTGCCTTCCATGTTTTTCCCTGTTGTGACTGGGCGGTGTGGATTCTTCCAATGTTTGGTGGGCGTGTTTGAGAGAGATTTGACGGTCTAGATCTTTCCAATGTTTGATGGCTAAAGTGAACCACCAACTCCCATTTAATAGTAAAGATATTTGTTTTATTCATATAATACTTTGGTTTGAATCCTTCTGCAAGTAATCAAAAATACTAATGGACATAAGACATACAAACTCACTATAATGCATGAAATCTAGAGGTTCCTTTTTCACAAATAGATTTTTTCAAATGTGTCAAAATAAATTTGGAAATGAAACTTTTTTGTTGCATTAATGGTGTATGTACAATCACATACATTAGAAACTATGTGATAGAATATTACTCACATTTGCAGGTTAAATAATGTCATACATAATATGTACAATCTCTACCTCGCTCTAACGCAACATAGTTCAAAATACTATTTAACATCACATGGGAATAGTTTGTATCACTGAACAATATGTGTTTAGTGATAATACAAGTTATATATAGGTGAAAATGTTTATTATAATATAGTTAGGGTAGTCACATATGGTGATTGCATCAATAACAAAATACATGCATAGTTAGCAAAAAACAGTGGTGGACCTACCACGGCATACCCTGCAGCCCATCCCATGTGAGTACACCAGCCAATGTCAAGCATGCCGGTCTAGCATATCGGTCTAGCATATCGACAGACGAGGGAACTTCCAGGGGACGATCCACCAGAAAAAACAGCGATCGGAAAAACAACGGTCGAGCAAAAACAGTTATACCACATTGTCTCTAACTCTCGTCTCCGACTCCGAGGGATCTAAAAGCCTCTGCCGCGTCACACGCATACACCGGCACGCGTCGACCGGCCGACACCTCGACGCCCAGCTTCACAGCTTATCTATTTTGTCCGGCGTCCAAGCCTCAAGGAGCTAATGTCGATCGTTCGATATGGACTTCAGGAATTAGTCATTGACGTAGTTCACACTAGCATCAACAACACAAAAGAGTTGAATGCCAATTCAGGGCAGCCGGGAATTAACAAGTTTGTGACAACGCGGCTAAGAAAGTCTATGGCCATGTTGACCAGAACCGGGTCCCTCCTGTAGCGCTCACGGCCTTCTCCGGTAAAATTGGTCAAAGTTTAAAATCTTTGTCTTAAAACAAGACCTTGAAGTATACTTATTTGATGAGGGAGAAAGTATGCTTATGTATCTTAAAATTCTATACAGAATGTTGGTTCTTAAATGGAACGGTGGCGTGAGCTATTTTTTCTAAGGGCGTGCCTACGTCTCAGGCGATTGAGATTTAACTAAATCTCAGTCACCTGGTCACAGTAAGAATTTCCATTCCAGTTCCACCTCTGCAGCCGGTACACACCTTGTTCTTGTTTTCTGCCTATGTGCCTTATCTTTTGTTGGGCTTATTTTGTTCTTTTTTGGATTTTTATGTTAAAACTTTTATTGTACATACGGAATCAATGAATTTCGTATCCATTTTTGCTGTAAAAAACAGAAGGACGGAGAACACCAAATATGCAAGTAGTAAGTCCCCGTCTCATGGAAATCCAAATAATAGAATGACTGATTCGTGTTTAGCCACAACATGCAAATTACATGTCCCTATTGACTTTAAATTTGGTGCGCTCGAAAGGTAGTTTTACCCGCTCGATTTGGAATTTCGAAACATTGTGCTTCGCCAAACAACAACACATCCAATCGGTCAGCATGATGCAGACCAAAATCCTAGAAAATCTAAGACTGGGGAAGGTCGAAACAACGCTACGTTGGGGGATTTTGACAAGGTGCTTACCTAGAGAGCGGGGGCTCCTCAGCGGCACGTGGTGGTCCTGCGTGTAGTGCTCTGCCGTGGTCGCCGCCGTCGCGGTTGCCACCATCATGGCTCTACTGCGCCCATCCCGCTCTCTTCCTCACCCTCTCCCTTGCGTTTCCCTCCTCTCTGTATTGTCTCTATCTCCATTTCACCTCTCTCCTTACAGCGCCCCGTACGAAGCAGCACCCTCAAAGAGAGAGGCACCGTCAACACAGCGTTGCAATCAAGTTGAAACTAGCTCTTGGCAAGGCTCTGGTTGCAATCAAGTTGAAACTGGCTCCCCCGGCGGGGCTTAGTTACAAGCAAGTTGCAACTGGCCCCAACGGAGCTCAGTTACAATCAAGTGAAAAAAATCAATGGGGTCCCTCCCTCGGTTGCAATCAAGTTGAAAATGACTCTCGACGGCGCCCCGGTTACAATCATGTTGAAACTGGCTCTCGACGGGACCCTAGTTACAATCAAGTTGCAACTGGCCCCAGCGGAGCACAATTACAATCAAGTTGCAAAAAAACGATGGGGTCCCCCTTGTTGCAATCAAGTTGAAACTGGCTCTCGACGGGCCCCCAGTTAGAATCAAGTTGCAACTGGCCCCCGGCGGGGCTCAGTTATAAGCAAGTTGCAACTGGCCCCCAGCAGAGCTCAGTTACAATCAAGTTGCAAAATCGATTGGGTCCCCCCGGTTGCAATCTAGTTGAAACTGGCTCTCGGCGGGGCCCCAGTTACAGGAAAGTTGCAACTGGCCCCAACGGAGCTCAATTTCAATCAAGTTGCAAAATCAATGGGGTCCCCCCGGTTGCAATCAAGTTGAAACTGGATCTCAGCGGGGCCCCAGTTACAATAAAGTTGCAACTGGCCCCCAGCGGGGCTTAGTTACAGCAAGTTACAACTGGCCCCAGCGGAGCTTAGTTACAATCAAGTTGTAAAATCGATGGGGTCCCACCCTGTTGCAATCAAGTTGAAACTGGCTCTCGGCAGGGCCCCCTCCCGACGGGTGCTTAGTTGCACTCAAGTTGCAACTGTCCCTCGGTGGGGCTCAACTACAAGAAAGTTGCAAAAAATGCCCTCCACCAACAGGAGCTCAGTTACAAGCAAGTTGCAAACCCGATAGAGCTCAGTTACAAATCCAGCAGAGCTTAGTTACAAGCAAGTTGCAACTGGTCCCTGACGGAGCTCAATTACAAGCAAGTTGTAATCGATGGGTCCTCCCCAGTTGCAATTAAGTTGCAACTGGCCCCTAACGAAGCTTAATTACAAGTAAGTTGCAACTGGGACCCGATGGAGCAACCGGGACCTGGCGGAGCTCAGTTACAAGCAGTTTGCAACCGATGCCCCCCCAGTTGCAATCAAGTTGTAAACTGACCCCCTAGCGGAGCTCAGTTACAATCAAGTTGGAAAACAGATGGGGGTCCCCCCGGTTGCAATCAAGTTGCAATTGCCCTCTCGACAGGGGGCACAATTACAAGCAAGTTGCAAATGCCCCCGAGGGATCTTCAATTACAAGCAAGTTGCAACTAGCCCCCGACGGAGCTCAGTTACAAGCAAATTGCAACTAGCCTGCAAACGGGGGTCCCCCGGTTGCAATCAAGTTGCAACTAGCCCTCGGCGGGGGTTCAATTACAAGCAAGTTGCAAAATGCCCCTCGACAGGTGCTCAATTACAAACAAATTGCAAACTGACCCGCCGACGGGTCCTCCCGGTTGCAATCAAGTTGTGATAGCCCCTCCCCCTTGTCGGGAGCTCAGACAACTGCCCCCCCCCCTCGTCGGGGGCTCAATTACAAGCAAGTTGCAAGTCACCCTCGGCGGGGGCCTAGTTGTATATGGCCCTCGCCGAGGGCTCACAGACAACTCTATTTCAACAAATATTGCATCTGCCTTAAAAAAATAACACACCAAGATATAGATGGCTCGACGAGACAGGAAAAAAGCCCAACAAATGTTTAGAAAACAATGATAGTTACGATGAAGTGGCAATTTGCTTCTAAAAGAGGTGTGTCCAGACCCCTTTTAGTGTATGAGTTTTCTTCGAATCTACAAATTTTAAAAGCTAAAAGCATCTTATATTATAAAACAGAGGGAGTACATGTTACTAATATAAGTTAGATTAGTCTAATAAAAAAATTGCAATCTAAATATCTTCCTAGCAGTAAAACAATGACAATTATAAAATCTAGAGACAAAAAACAATAAAAAAAGAAATACAACTAGCAAAAAAGTTGAAAATTAAAACTGAAATGAAACTCGATTAAACAACCAGCTCAAATAGTTAAGCTAATCTTAATTTCACCTAAGGAAAAAAATAACTACCAACAAAAAAAACGACAAAAAAAAGATACAAAAGAAAAATACAGGAAAAAAAAATCACCGATTGGTGGTAGCCCACGGGAAAACAGCCCACAAAAGGAACAAAGCCCAAAAAAACAGAAACCATATATGCGCGGCGCACAGAGACACAACGCGGAAACAACTGTAATAGGGAGACACACACACGCGTGACCCGCGGTTGGTTTGCACTGATCGTAAAGTAAACGATCCAACGGTGTATTTGGTGACTGAGACTTAACTAATTCTCAGGCGCCTGAGAATTAGCAAAACCATTTTTCTAAATAAAAAAAGACATTTCAGACTCGTAAAAATATCTCATTTAGTATAGTATTATCTTGATACTGATATAAGATTAACTAAAGATCCATTCGGGCTACTTTACTCCATTCTAAATTGGAGTAACTCTTAATTGATTAGTATAGTCATTGCAACTATATAGAGCATATACGTGCAATTATAGTGATGAGTTGATGTGTGTGCATCGATTCGTAAGGTGGCAGCGTTGGCGACCTTAGCGATGAGAAGGCCGAGTTGGGCAAGGTGGAGGTCGGTGTCATCAGGGTGCTCCTCGACGTCCCTGGGAAACTGAAATAAAGATAGAAGCAAGCAAACATGCAACAGATCTAGATGTGGACGGTGTTTCAATGTTTAGAAACAAGGCCTAGGGATCATACTTTCAATAGTAAACACTATCTCATATAAATATCTTCTCTTTGATACTACCCTGAACTACTCTCCGGTTGGACACTCTAATCCACAGTAGGGCCTTCCCCAATCTAGATAACCCCACACTGTCAACTTGAGCTAGATGGTTCCAACAAACACCACAATTTCATAAAGACATCCAACTCCAAATATAACTCATGAATATATATGTAATCTAGCTTAAGTGCCACACACGGCGCACACACTGTCACTGTCACACACGTGGGGAAAAGCATAGATCTATTAAAGCACGATGAGTAGCAAGGTAGATCTACTTGATTACAAAGTTCATGACCACGACAAGGCCATGCATAGAGAGAGAGATGAACACATAGCTACCGGTAGAGCCCTTAGCCTCGAGGAAGAACTACTCCCTCCACATCATGGGAATCAGCAACGGCGATGGAGATGGTGGTGGAGATCAATGGAGATGGCTCCGGGGGCACTTCCCTGTCCCGGCAGGGTGCCGAAACAGAGACTTTCTGTCCCCCAAATCTCCCCTTCAGTGGCGGCTGTGCTGTGGAGGTTTTCGTGGATTTCTGCCAGATTTATTTAGGATTTTTGGTCGGAGGCTTCTTATAGGCAAAGGAGGCAAGGTCAATGGAGGGCTAGGAGGCCCACACCCCCTGTGGGCGCGACCAGGGTGGGCCCCGCTCCCACCTAGGGTGTGGACACCCTGGTGTCCTCCTCCGTATCGTCTTCGATATTCCGTATCGTTCAGGGAAAAATATGAACTTTGGCTTTTGTCCCGTCCAATTTTGAGAATATTCATTTTTTAGCTATCTGAAACAAAAAACAGTAGAAAACAGGCAACTGGCACTGTGGCATCTTGTCAATAGGTTAGTTCCATAAAGTGTATAAAAATACCTCAAAGTGTAAACAAAACAAAGCAAAGTAGATAGTAAACAAGCATGGAACATCAAAAATTATAGATACATTTACGACGCATCAGATCCTAGGAGATCCACCAGACACATAATTTTACCCACCCTCCTCTGATGCTAGACGCACCACCGGAGCAAGATAGGATAGGGAGGAGTTTATTCTGACTTCAATATATAGCCGTCGCCTAACTATCCCAAAAAGACACAGAAAAAAGTCTAAACAAAGAACGAAAAACTCTCCCGCTAGAGAGGGGTTGTAGTCCGTCACACCTCCAAGTCCTCAAGACCACCAGAGACGGAGCGGATCAGCACTGTCACCGACAAGGGAACTGGAACCCTAGATGGCTTTTTGGCCGTCGCCCCTAGCCTCTCTCCTGGTACTGGTTCACGAGTGACTCAAGTCTGACACGAGGCATAGATAATACATGTTAGATCGATGTGATGAGGTAAACTATGCAAATATAGTAGGGTGTCGACGATCCAACCTGAGCTTCCTAATATTTTATATTTCTCATCACCATCCTCCTATTTGTGAGTCTCAATCATTATCTCACCACATTGGCCAACAGAAACACTCGAAGCAACCAACAACCACAATGAATAGGATCTGACTTTATTTGAAGCCTTTCACAATGAGTCGGATCCTACCTACATTATTGTTCACATCTGTTTACTTTAACTTTTTTTACGAAGGATGAAGTTAAGCCAAAAAATAATCCTTATTTAACTTTTTCGTAAAACACATGTATCTAACGACTTCAAATGTGTAAGTTCGGAGTAAAAATCCTACACACAAAAAGACTTCTAGATACGCTTGTTTCGGAAAAAAGGCGAAAACATCTTATTTTTAGAATGGAGGAAGTACATACTTCTACATATAGAAGGGTAAGTTTCGAAAACTTTGACCAACTCCATCCCACGGGTTAGACCAAATTTGATGCTTCTATCATAAATTTTTTAGGCCCCAACCTAGTCACAAATAGGTGATGAAGCTAACAATAAAATGCCATGATATCACTCACTCCAATAAGAAAACTTGAAGAATCCCCACAAAATCATCAAAAAGGGTTTGGTTGCCTATACGATTTGGCGAGCTAGGCAGGCTCACCCAATCGCGCTAGGATATGCATTTATAGTGCATATTTGGTAGGTTGCATGGAGTGTTGGGGTTCGAGGGCAGAAAATAAAAACTTCCTACGATCAAAACCCCGATGCCAGGATCTATCTACTAGTAATGCAGTAACGAGGAGGAATACATTATTCATACTTTTGAATACCGAGCGCGTGTGACGTACCGCGGGAAACGTTGGTTGATGAAGTTGTTCTGACGTTGACCTCAAGGTCATGAATTCCAACGGCCCTAACAACTCCTAGCACCAAAAGCCCGATGCCGCCCAAGGGAGTCACACACATACGGTGCTTGACGACGACCCCCACTTTTCCCCGATCCAGCCAAGATTACGGAAGTAGAGCTCCTGGCTACAAATCCCGCAGTGTGACGGTGCTCCGCGGTGAAGAACTTCTCGCTCGCACAACCCTGATAAGGGGGCCACGATCGCAAGAGAGAGAGAGGGAGATAAGAGATAGGCTACCCATGCATTTTCTTTATTTTATTGTGTCTTTTATTCCTCCTATGGACACCTCTATATATAGACGGAGGGAGGGGCTACCTTCCCTTTAGGTCCCCATGTGGGACTAGAACAAAGGGAAAAGGGCAAAATCCCGTGCTCCAGCCGGATGGAACTTGGGGCAACCCGAATGGGCCACCCCGGCGCCGGCCCAGCATGGCAGGAGGCCAAAGCGGGTGGGAGAGGCGGCATCGGTCAGGTGGGCCGGCCTACCCACCCCGCGGCCCAATGGCCAACGGCTGCGGCAGGCGCCAACCCGGGTGGGCTGGCCCAACTGCACGCGCAAAATAGCGTCGGGCGGGGAGAAGGTGGTGGCCGGCAGCACCGCCCACCAGCCGGCCCAGCCTGGCTTCCCCGCGAGCTCCTCTCGGGTGGGGGTTTGAGCTGGCTGCGACGGCGGCGGCTGACATTTGCTTTCGCCCTCGCGCAACCCATAGAACCTGCCGCCCATATGGGCTGGTCAAACCAACCCCATTTTTATTTTTATTTTGCCTTTTTCTTGCAGTTCCTTTTAGGTAAAATCCCTCCAGGGTTTTTCCTAATAAGAAAGATGCTTTTATAAATCTTTATTTAAATATTCATTTAGAACATATTAATTTATAATTAATATATATTTAAATCACCATTTATCTGAAATTCCTTTCGGTCCCTTTTTTTATTCATTCTCCGAACACTTTTGGATCTTTTTAGAACATTTCTGGTTTCTCTCTTCTCTTTTCTTTAGTGATTCCGAATATGCCAATAATGATCTTTGAGCTTCGGCAAGATCTTAAGCGTGCTATCCAACGGTTCGAGAACACTCCAGGATCAACAGCAGGACCTGGATGCCCATGACGACCACCTGTGCATTCCATGAAACTTGTCGTTGAACCATCAATGTTGTGTCTTATTCCTTTTTCCTCTGTGATACTTGTATTGTACGAGGCTTGATAAATGACATCCCCGTGTCAGGTTCAACCTTGATACCAACAGTAGCTACTTTACTCGATCCGATCAGTAATATCCGCGTGACTTAGACACACGTTGTGCAGCTTATGGATATAACTTATCTGAGTGGGCATAGAGTATCTTCCGTCATGCGAATGGAGAAATCCCGCTCTTGAGGCATAATACTCTACCCGTTACTCCGAACACCCGATGTCAACCTTATGATCACCGTTCCACCGAGTGATGTTAGATTCCATTAAAGTATTCTCGGAAGACAGTGATTAGATATGGTCTCACGGTCTAAGGAATAAATCACTATGTTTTCTAATCATCATAACTTGAACTCTATGACATGATCGCGTTATGATGCTTTAGGATCACTAAGGAATGAATCACTATGTTTATTTCTTCCCCTAAACACACGTGATACACATTCTCTTATAAGAAGACCGGCCGTCAAGAATCGACCGACTCCAAAACGAGTAGTACACAACTAAGACTATTTAAAATAACTCATGTTACCCTATTTTCCCTATTTTTTTTAATCATGTATTAATTGACTCAGCAGCAAGGGTTTAGTACAATGCCTCGTGGCTTTTTAGCTGCAGAGCTCGCTACTGTCGAAGCCTGCTTCAAAAGTACATGGTCTATCGTTAGCACTATGGCTTTTCAGCCTCCCTTTGCTAGTTCATACTATCAGTGATCCTAGAGGCCAACCTTTAAACCTTTTTATTTGAATCTCAGGAAGGCTTCTCATACTAAATCAACAAGCTTATTATTGATCAAAGGGAGTAATTAATATGCTAGAATTTAGTTTTCTTATGTAAAGTGTCTACTATTCATCATATATATTTTATCTAATGAGCTTATGCAATCAAATCAATGAGCTATGTTTTGGAAAATCCACTCCTAATTTTACTCCTCTTTTTAAACAGTTTTACTATGGTTACTAGAGAGAAAACAATAGAACAAACCCAACAATACAATCAAGCAACCGAACGACCTCAAGTTTTTTAAGGGGAACTATGGCGGCCGGCGGGCACTAGGCCATCCTGAACCTTTTCCATTAAACCAAAAACAAAGAGTCCAAAAAAACAGTACAACTCTAAAAGCAATAAAAAGAAAAGGAAAACCAGCTAAAATACAACGCGCCATGTCAAAAAGGGAAACCTATCTAACAACAAAGAAATCGGGATGAAAAATAAATCTAAGACTGAGAAGCCAGATGGGAGAACGTCACTGCCTAGTCGTAAATGAGATCCTTATGGGCCTGCTTGAGGCATCTATGTTCCCATAACATGAGGTCCTCGGCACAGCGTATGAAGACAGCCTTCATCGGCTCATCAACATGCGAGAATATCATGGCAGTTCGACGCTTCCAAAGGTTCTAGAGGGCACAAATGATGATCGTAGCTCGCACTTTGCAAGGTGGAGACCCATCCAAATGGTCACGAATTGAGTTACATGCAACCACATTGTCATGAAGAGCCTGAACATGCATCCAGAAAAGGTTGGACCGACAGGCAGTGAAGCAAAATATGTTCGGTGCTTGCGCAAAAGGGGCACGCATCCGAGGTTATCAAACCCCTCCTGAAACGACACTAGTTGGTCAATAGCCTCCCTCGATCGACCAGCCAAAGGAACATGCGGCAACGGTTTGTCGAGTAATTCTTCCAAGTCGGAGTTGCAAAAGGAACATCCTGCAAGTGGTCAAAAGCTACCGAATATGCTGATTTAGTGGTTAGAGGCTTGCCGTTGATCCTCGAAGTCGGGAGCAAGATTGTCTAGAACAACTGAGGCTAACAAAGACTGCAGGGTTATTAGCTCTCACGCCGCCATGTGGGAAAGACGCGGCTGCAAGTTAATGTTAATGGGGCTAGCTGAACAAACCGACTTGACGAAACAGTTAGATCGAGTGGCATGGGAGAACAGGGCAGGGAAACGCCGAGCAAGGGGCTCGTCTTCAAACCAAGTGTCGAGCCAGAAGGCGGCAAGACATCCAACACCAACGGAGACAGTGGTGGCCGATCTGAAGGCAGGCAGGCTAGGAGATCCTTCCAAATGACCGAATCAAACCGGCTAGGGTCCCCTAGGTTGCGAGAGCAGGACCAACGTAGGCCGCCCCATACCAAGTCTGCCAAGGAGTCGAGGGGGGGGGGGGACAGTGCAACCTGGAAAGGAATTTCATAAGAAGGGCGATGTTATGAGAGTGAAGGCAACAGAAACCTAGGCCACCCTTGATAATCGGGGCGCAAACATCCTCCCAAGCGACTTTACATTGACCCCATGCACGTGATCATCCCCACGGTTAATTATTTGAGGCACACAAAAATGCCTTTAAAAGTACCAAAAGTGCCTCTGAAATTTTTTGAAGGCACTATAAATAACCCCGTATCAAATAGGATAGGAAAATATCAATTAAGGCATTCTCAAAAAATGCCTTTAAAAATATATTTTTGAGACACTTTAAATAGTGCCTGTAAAAATAGTTTTTTAAAAACAGTGTCAGAGAAAATCGATTATAGTAAGTGTCACTGATGCAGCACACCTTAGTCGTATAAAATTTTCATTATTTTCTTGAGAAGAACGGAGGCAACGCGCGCTTCCGTCTAGTACATTATGTATGGTAAGATTAACTGAAGATCCATTCATACTTCATTCTAAATTGGAGTAACTCTTAATTGATTAGTATAATCATTGCAACTATATAGAGCATATACGTGCAATTAATAGTGATGAATTGATGTGTGTGTATCGATCCGTCAGGTGGAGGCGTCGACGGCATGGGCGGCGAGAAGGCCAAGCTGGGCGAGGTGGAGGTCGGTGTCATCGGGGTGCTCCTCGACGTCCCTTGGGCGGTGGGGCAGCGTCCACTTCCCGTCCTCCGTCCTGACCATGCCCTTGTTCAAATCCTGGCGCCACCCCGGCGGCACCATGTAGTCGTCCTTGAGGAAGTCGGCGGCCTTGTTGACGAGCGCCGGGTCCCTCCCGCCGAGCTTGAACTCTCGGCCGCGCCCATTGTATCCGTCGAGCATGTGGAGGTGCGCCTCGAGGTTGTGGTAGCAGGCGAGGTCGAAGGTCCGCTTGAGGAACGGCGACACCTCGTGGTCGAGCGCCAGCAGGACGCCGATGTGGGAGTAGACGCTGGGCAGGCCGAGGGCGTCCGCCAACCGCAGCAGCCACATCGGGTAGATGGCCTCCGTGAAGATGCCGGGCACCTTGGGCACCATGTCGTGCACGTTGAGGATGCGCAGCGCCTTGATGCCCAGCTCCTTCTCGAACCGCTCACCGAACCAGGTGTTCCCCACGCGTGGGCCGGAGAAGGAGTAGACGCACACCGGCGCCTTGACGTCGGCGGAGGGGGACACGTTGGCGCCGGTCTCGGCGATGTCGAAGGCGCTGAGCATGGCCAGCGCGCTGCCGAGGCTGTGGCCGGTGACCGTCACGCTCACCTCCTCGCCCTTCCCGGCGTACAGCTCCACCAGCTTCCGCACCTCGGCCAGCACCTGCTCCCGCGCCGAGTACTTGCAGTACTTGCACTTTGGGTCCTTGCCAGTGTAGAGGTCGGCGAACCCCGCCTCCACCTTCACCCTGGGGTCCTCGCAGGGTATCCCGTACTGGCCGATCGGCTCCAGGAACGCGCTCACGTCCTCCACCCACTCCAGCTTCGTCACGGTGCCGCGCCAGGCGACGGCGATGTCGCGGCGGCCGATGCGCGCCGTCTCCGCGTCCGAGGACACGGCCACGAAGCCGATGAAGGTGGCTGTCTCGCTCCACATCCGGTCGTCCAGGGGGTTGTGCTTGGCGATGCTGAAGTTGGGGAGGTGGACGTGCGAGGTGGCGTAGAGGTAGCGGGTGACCTCGTACCCGACGCCGGCGAGGCCGACGTCGGCGAAGAAGGTCTTGGGCGGGTACCTGCAGGTGCCGCAGTAGCGGGAGAAGCGGTCGTAGTCGAAGGAGTCGTAGCAGGCCTGCGCGAACTCGCCGTACCGGATGAGCTCGCCCCGGAGCACCGTGTCGATGGGGTCCAGAAGCCCTTCCCAGTTGTTGCTGCCGTGGATCTCCCGCCACCGCGAGGTCAGCTGCCCGTCCGACCGACCGGAGTCCTCGGCCAGCGTGCCGCGCTCCATGTCGCCCACCACGGAGTCCGGCTTCTCTTTCGCTGGCGCGGGTTTTTCATCGGTCGACACCGCGGAAGTGATCACTGCCGAGCGTCGTCGACGGCTGATCGACTGCTGCTGGACGAACGGCGCTGCCGGCCGACGCGGAGGCGACACGGTCCTGGTGCCTGCAGAGAGGGAGAGGCTGGAGGAGCAGGACACGGTCGTCGACATTATTGCTGCTGCTCAACTGATTCTTGACTGATCGATCGATGTACGTATGTGATTGTGTGCGAGTGTGTGTGAGAGAGAGGGGTTTAGCACGAGCTCTCACTATTTGTGTGTTGTGAACTTGTGATGGATGAGGTTTGAGCGGTTGGGTGGCGTGTATATATATACCCGTCCAAGCTGTCTAATGGTACTCGCTAGCTAGCTAGGCAGCAGCACATTCGTCACGAGGGTTCACACGTGCATGTCATCGTTTTCTTTTATTGAACATGGCATCGTGTGCGAGCTAGCCTTTTTTGGGGTACGCTTTTGCTATTTGACAATCGGCTGTCTCTTATTTCGTGGAAAGTCGATTTTCTAGTGCTCACCAGTACACCGAGTACTTAGAAAAAAAAGAGTTGCACGTAAAATATGTATGTATGCATTGTTAAAACATATACACTTGTTAATTCTAATGAAACGTAAAATATGTCGGCGGTTTTTCCAATAGAAGCCTGATTTTGAGAACATGAACGGAAGGACACCCACACTAGATGAAATGGAACGATAAGAACAAACCGAACCTACACAGATAGAGAGATACTTACCTTTTTCACATTTGTAACTATATTAACATTGATTTCATAAAAGACATTTATTGGATTCCCCCCTAGGAAAAACTAGATCTAATTTGAGGTTGGACGTCCATGCTATTCGAATTTTCGAATTCATCATGATTTGTGCTAGAACTTTGCAAAGATATCCTTTAGGCTCCGTTTGGATGTATGTATTCACAGGCTTGGCATTGCATTCGTTCCAATATCAAAATCTTGGCATATTCGCATTGAGATTGAATATCAATATTTTTGTTTGGGTGTTTAGGTATTTGGTGCCTGGAATTGATACTAAGGTTGAATATCAAATCGTGTTTGGATGGTCAAGTGATGAATTTCATTTGTACTTGCATGGGCGTCCCAAAAATAATTGGTACAGACAAAAACGATCATATCGACACAGGAGGAGGGTGTGGGCGGGATGAATCCTTGCCAGGCGAAGGGGTCGGACGGGAGAGAGTCGAGGAGGACGTCCTCCACGCCGTGATGGGGACGAAGGGCGGGGGCTCCCTGCCTCCCCGAAGGCCGAGGAGAAGAGGGGCGGGGGCTCCCTGCGGACCTCCCTCACTAGAGGAGGATGGAGGCGGCGGCGTCCGGGTGAGCGGAAGATGTGGGATAGGTGACGGCCGGAGAGGAGGACGGAGGCGGCGACATCCGGTTGGGCGGAAGAGGTGGGAACGGCTGCGACCGGAGAGGAGGATGGAGGCGACAACGGCGGCCGAAGAGGAGGATAGAGGCGACGCCGGTGGTCGGAGAGGAGGATGGAGGAGAGGTGCGGCGGTCATGGACCCTGTGAGCAACGACGGTGGCGGTGGTGTGAGCGTACCTACGAGCGAGCAAGATAGAACGAGGGGGTGAGAGGAAAATGTTCGGGCCGAATACCTCGCGATGTCGAGCTCCAGACTCATTCATTCAAAAGTGGGCTGCCCAGGCAAAAAGAACTCCTCTCAATATTTGGCCCGAATGCCTAGCATGAATACCTAAGCCATCCAAACACCTGGTATTTGAGATATTCGGCCTAGAGAATGTCAATGTCCAATACCAAGCCCCAATGCAAACATCCAAACGCAGCCTTAGTTCAATTAGATTCTCCAATTGAAGTCCATATCATTTAATATAGAAGGTCCCAGATATTTATGCATATTGTTCACATGTTGACCTCTCTCTCTCTCTCTCTCTCTCAACGACATTGCATTACAAATGAAATCCAAAGAATAACCGCTCATTCACCTCTCCTCAGGCGGCGACGGCCAACCCAACTCCCTCCCTAGATCTCAGCCAGCGAGCGGGCTGGTTCCCTCTCCCTCTGCTTGTCGTTCCGGCGGCTGGAGGGAGAGGGAACCTTGTTCCTCCGTCTAGTAGTTAGGATTAGAGTATTTTTTTGTCTTGGTGCGCCGTTGGGGGTGGTGGGAGCGGCGCCCGGATGAATAAATCTGCCTTATATCTACTCCCACACCGGCGCTGATCTTCATCGTTGCCCCTCGGAGGTGATGGCAACGTATGTTGTTCGGTCTTTCAGATCGGCAGCTTGGTCTCCTCGTCGTTCTTCAGATCTAGCGAGATCTGTTTCTCGTTGTGTCGCTGGCGCTTGTCATTATCCGCGATGGCGCTGGCGGCCGGGACGAGGTGGTTTCTCTAGAGCAAGGATGTTCATCCGGAGGTGGTGGATCTGTCGTTCCTCTTCGACTTCGTCGACGGGAGGCGACGAATCTTGGTCCAAGACAGCACGGGGACGTCCCCCGGTCGACATGCCACATCAACATGTGCATCGCTGCGTGCAACATGCCTATTCATCGACTCGCAAAGCCTCGTTGATGATGGTGCTTTTTTGGATCTTGCAATGGTGGAGGCTCAGCGTTCGTCTCGGCGACGCTGGAGTTTGGCGGCGGCCGCTAGATTCGGTGGTTGCAGTAAAACCTAGGTGTTGTTTTGTATTTCTCAATCTCTTAGTCTTTTATCTGCAGTGTTTTGAGGATAATCATTTTATCTCGGTCTGCCTTTTAGTGTTTACATGCGTTGCTTTATGTAACTTGATTTTCAATTGATAAAATATGTGATTGCTCAAAAAAAAAGGCATTGCATTATCATATTACATCATGAAATGCTCGAAATAATTGAAGACCATCATTACGTTATCGGCGCTGGGCTACATCACATGCATTGTGAACAAACAAAAATATATTCCATGATTGCAACACTAAAATCTCATCTTCGGGGCACTGCACTCTTACATTCCTTCTAACGAATTAGAATCAAAATATGGGCATGGAGCACGCGAGGATCAAGATCTCATCATCATGTGCTACGCTTCACCATATATACAAGCCCGTGGTTATAGCTGGAAATCAAATATAGGCAGCGTCGTCAGATGCCGAATGGACGGCCACGATAGCTCGTGGTCGTAGTGCAATTAATGGCTGCGCTACGTACGTTAGTTGGAAGCTGCCAAAAAAATGGACGATATATATAGCAGCAGGGGTTGGCCGGATGTACACGTGAATCCTGTGTATACGGACCCAACGACCTGCAGCTAGATCGACCTGACCTGGCCAAGAGGTAGCAGCAGTAATCGTGCGTGTGGCGTGTAGTATACATGCATACAAAAACCTCGAAGGATGCATGGAACACACGTTGGTCCTGGTCTCCGTTAATTATTTCATCTTTTTTCTTCTTCTTTCTTATCGTTGCGGAAAAAAACATTTCGTGTTCATGAATTAGATTTTTGATTTGAGACTGGTCTGAGAGAGCATATATGTCATCTTCAGTTTTTCCGGGCATATTATATTTCGTGAAAATGAGAGTCCATGGTGCATGCGGTGCTTATTGGAAACTGCCAAAAGGGGATGATAGCGGCGTGCATGTACAATTCGGCCGGACGCACACGTGAACCGTGAGACCATGCATGTATGGTCCCGTCCGGACGACCAAATGAAAACGGACACGTTCCGCTGGTTTCGTCTTTAATGTCCACACTGCTACGCAAACACGTTCCTAGTAAGGTAAAACAAATGCTACGGAGATCTTTACATGGAGTGGTTCCTGGTATGGCAATACTTACGGCAAGACATATAAAGGTGCACCCTCAATGCCCAATCTGTCAACTTAGATCAGAAGATATCAATCATTTATTGTTTTCGTGCTTAAGAGCAAAAGAGGTCTGGCATGAACTTGGGTTGACTAATATAATTAATAGAGCTTTGACTGTGGACAGGTCCGGTTCTGTGGTGCTGGAATTTCTTATATGTGATTCAAACAAGGAAGCACCGTAATTAATGGACTTGGATTAGTTGAAACAATTGATGTAGGTTGTTGGTATATTTGGTGGCAAAGAAGAGAAATTGTAAATGGTTCACAGGTGGCGACAGCGGCGAGCTCAGCTTTTGCTATTAATGCTTTAACATCAAACTTTTGTGTAGTTACCCAATCATCGAAGCTAAAAGAAATTACTTGGGTTAAGCCGGAGAGTGGAACAATTAAGATGAATATTGATGCATCATTTCATGTAGATGGATCGGGTGCTGCGGGTGTGGTACTTCGAAACTCTCATTGAGAAGCAATAGTTGGGATGGCTTGCCCAATGAAAAACATTATTGATTCGACTTCGGCTGAAGCAATGGCTCTCCTGAAGGGTTTGGAACTTCTTGAGAAACTGGGGTGTGAAAAGGTGACTATTGAGTCGGATTCTCTTGAACTCATCCAAGCTTGCAATGGAATTGACGAAATTTGGAGTCCTTATGCTGCAATCATGGCTGAGTGTTTCTTAAAAGTTAGATTCATGAAGGAGATAGTCTTTAAGCATTGCCCAAGGAGGATAATCAAGTGGCCCATAATTTAGCTAGGTATTCTTATAAAAAAAAGTCTACTGTGTACTGGGACGATGATCCCCTAGCTTTCTCCTTAGCTCTATACTGAATAATGTAACAATTGTTTGATTTGAAGGTTGCAAGTTCGAGACGCACTCTTTTTTCTTACCAGAGTAACTAGTAGGATTGGAAGGTTTTAATAAAACGGCTTGCAAACCTAATATATTATGATTCAAAAGAACACGTTCCTCTGTGGCTTCTATCTTCGCTACACCAACTTGATCGATCTTCCGAGCCGATCGAGAGGTTGAACCCTGCACTAGGGATAGGCAGTATATGTTGGGTGCGTACGTACATACACTGGCGGTCCTCATACTGTTTCACTTGCTGTCGATGAAGGCTTCGACTCGGTGATCTTTGCTTCAGACTGCATATCCGGCCTAGTGCAGGGTTTTAATTAGTCGATTTTTTTGATAGGTCCGAGGTTGGCATGGTGGTAACTGGACATCAGAGCTATTCTATGGACATCAGAGCTATTCTATGAAGGTTCTCGTCAGTGTGCTTCACCCATGTCACACCTTCAGAGAACGAGGCGGCGAACATCTTATTAGCTAGGTCTAGTGAGCATGTTGTTTATCACTTGACATACTGCTTCTTCCCAAACTCACTTCTCGGGCATTCATCTGTCGCATACGAAGTTCCATGCATGATCTCTCTCTAAGACGTAAAATCTCTTGAACTGCCCGCTTCCCAAACTCACCTCTCGGGCATAGATCTTACGTTTCCTAAACTCACCTCACTGCATCCTTCTCGAAGGTTTTATTTATTTTTATTATATACTACAAGTGGGGCCCTCGCAAATGCGAGAGTATCATGTTTAATGTGTCAAAGGTGGTATAGTGTAGTTCCATAGTATGTAAACCCCATATGTGTTAACTTTTTTATTCTATTAGTGTGTGTTGTAATTTGTTAATACTTTTATTTGTCTAATAGTTTGCAAATGTGTTGACCATATAAAAATTTGGATAGGACTCCAAATCTCTGTAAAAGAGAAAATATGATATTCACTTTTACTAAGGTTGAACTTTTTTAAAGAAAAATAACTCTCTCACTTTAGCTTTGGAACATTCAAAATCGTTTTCTCGTACAAGTAAGATGTACACCAGCTCAATAGGCCACAATTGGTAAATATTAGTACGATGTGCAGAAAAAAGTATAGGCTATTAGATTATTTCACTTTGCACGTTGGCCAGCTATTGTAACATGCACGGACTCTCTTTTTTTCTTTATGAATCAACACATCCGGACTAATTGGCATATGACTAACCTTACATATCAGCACGTCCGTAGTTGACACGACATTGATTACGTATGCGGAGTCTTTTGTTTTCTTTGTGACTCAACACATCCGGATTAATTGGCACATGACTAACCTTACATATCACCATGTTCGTAGTTGACACGACACCATGTGACTACGTACTTATATTCTTCGTATTAAATCTTAGCCATATATTTCAGATCCAACTATCCAAATAATCTTGATGATGTGGATCAACCTGGTGCCTTGAAAAACATCCTTATATTGCTTCCATCGAAATCAAACTCTAAGCAAATCACATTCATTCCACTCCAATCCAACTGTGGGATGGATTAACCGAAGAGGCCTTGTTGGCCTTTTTTTTTTGCTGTTGACCCTATGTACCCTTAAGCCCGTTAGTCATAGCTTTGTCTTGCTGGCCAATGCCTACACCATCTATTTATCCATACATCAACACTTTCCTCCGTTTGACTCCTGTTGGTCTAATACTATTTGCATCTCACGTACGTATTTCAAAGTATATATGCAAGTGTTGTCCACGGAAAGGATTCATACATCGTGTGTTGTGATTGTGTATGTGGTGGTTTTTGGGCGAGAGAAAAATAGTTCATGTTCAGAAAAAAATGTTTGCACAACATACTTAATTATAGATGTGTTTTTTTTAAAGAAAAGCACATTGGTCCCTGATATATGGCTAGCTAGCTTCGTCATACAATACATGGTAAATATTAGTACGTCTGCAGAAAAAAGTATAGGCTATTAGATTATTTCACTTTGCACGTTGGCCAGCTATTGTAACATGAACGGACTCTCTTTTTTCTTTGTGAATCAACACATCCGGACTAATTGGCATATGACTAACCTTACATATCACCACGTCCGTAGTTGACACGACATTGATTACATACGCGGAGTCTTTTGTGAGTCAACACATCCGGATTAATTTGCACATGACTAACCTTACATATCACCACGTTCGTAGTTGACACGACACCATGTGATTACGTACTTATATTCTTCGTACTAAATCTTAGCCATATATTTCAGATCCAACTATCGAAATAATCTTGATGATGTGGATCAACCTGGTGCCTCGAAAAACATCATTATATTGCTTTTAGTATACTCCCTCCGATCCATATTACTTGTTATTGAAATGGATGTATCTAACACTAAAACATGTCTAGATACATCCATTTTAGTGACAAGTAATATGGATCGGAGGGAGTATAATAGATTCTCTTCATTCTGTTTTTCAGAATCACTATGTGAATATCTTTTTAGCACATGAAAACCTTTATTAATCTTGTGATTTTTTTGACATGTATGAACATTTTCAACAAGAACACCATTTCAAATACATTTTTATTTCTCAAACCTGCATGGACATTTTATATTATTGGTATTTTTTTAAACGTGAAGTTTTTTTTACCATGAAATGTTTCTCATGCATATTTAACATATGTTCATGTTTTGGAAGAAAATGTTCGTTGGGTTCAAAAAATGTTTAGGGTTAAAATAAATGTTTAGGGGTTAAAAAGATCTTCACAAAGTTTTTTAAAAGGTTTTGCAAGTCCACAAAAATATTCACCGAGTTCAATAATTGTTCACGTCTTTGAAAACATAGAACCTTCACTGTTCAAAAATTATTCCCGGATTCAAAAAAGTGTTCATGCACAAATAGTATTGACGTTTCATACAAGGTTCACAGGGGCTTCATGTTTTCTTAGATCTCCGTAGAGGTTTCAAAGAATAAATAACTGTTCTACACACGTTTCACTCGAACTTCAAATTCGTTCCTAGGGTTCTACATAACAGAAACATCCAAGATAACACAAGCCAATAAGAACTGCAACTCGTCTTGGGGTCAAATTTGTGTTTTATGATGATAAAGCAAGAGAAACATGAGATCACACCAACAAGCCGCCAATCCAAATATTTGGGCCGGTAGTCTTCATGAGGTTTCACATGGTTTTCATGGTTTTGCTAGTTGGGCAAGATATAGAAAAAAATGACACGAATTTTATAAGAACGCGGCTACCTACGCACGCGCTAGGAATCATTGGATACGGTGATCATAATGGTCCACCGATCTTGATGCAGCAAAGAGAGAGCACAACTCGAGTGATGGTGAATGGTGTTTCAGTCTCACACCTTCATCCCCTTCCCATGCAGTCCACGAAAGAGCTAAAGCACACACGGCCCTGTTTTTGCCATGCGAGTTCACCACATCCTTTGTTTTGTGGTATGCATTTCTATGGTTGTTTATTTTTTTTGGAATCCATATGATAAATAAGGTATGGGTGCTACATCGTGGTTTTTTTTGGGTGTGGATACATAGTTTTATGTGGCGTGTACTATGGCTTTTGCTTTTGTGTATCCATGCAAACACATATATGGTTTTTTTATTTTGTGTATCCATAGAGAGGGCCTTTAATAATGGTTTGCTAGCAAAAAAAGGAACTCACCATGGAACTTTCTTGTAGATATAAATATTTGTGGCGTTTACTGTGGATGTTCTCTTTACGAGTACTTTGTGAACTGGTTTGTGGTTGTGCAAACCGTGTGGTGTTGCATATGACAAATCTATTTTCTTGGCTATACATGATTGTCGTTTTGAATTAGAAAATATGCACCTGGTGTAACGTCGTTAGTATAGGTTGTGCTCCTGAGTTCATATATAGTAATCAATATTACCTGATCCAATGGATATATGGATATGCGTAGCTATCTGTCTAAGTAGCCCACTATTTTCGATAGAAAAAAACCTTTGTCCCTCTTGAAAATGAAATATCTAAATCCACCTGAGGTTTTATTTTGATGGTAACGCGTACGTGCACACATATATACACTCTCAAAGTGGTTTCTTTTTCTTCGGGGGTACTCCACCGTCGATGTCTTCTTTTATTTACTTATTAGATTGCTTTGGAGTTATGCATGGACCAGGGCCTGACCTGTCAAGATCAAAAGAAGAGAATTCTACATTCCCGTGCATATCTGCACATGCATTCATGCATCTTCAACTTATTGGTGGTTTGGCACGCACTCCTCGTTCCCTAGCAACCTTAGATAGTGCCTACGTAGACGGCTTAACGGGTACTCCAAAATTATTTCAAGGAAAAGATCAGTCGATAGTATATTTTTTTACTTGCAGTCGATAGTATTTTTCTTCCACGGGAATGCATTGTTCAGTTGATATTGGCCGAGAGTACACTGCAACATCTGCAACGTGGATTATCACGTGCATGCATGCATGATTGCCCGAAGAACGAATTTGATTAACGTGCATAAATCCCCGTGAACGTGCTACTCTCATTCGGAGAGAGAAAACGGACTGTACGTACAATGTGTGCACCTATATGGTCCATGCACCGTTGTCAATTGTCGATCGAGACCACCGTGATGGTGACTTATTCCACGCTAGTAACGTGTTTGACGAGTGAAAGAGACCACCCACCCACGGTCCTACTCCCTCTGTTTCAAAATATAAAATGTTTTAGCTTTGTGAAACAAATGTGTTTAGACTTGTTTTAGTATGTAGGTTCACTTAAGTTTGGTGTGAATCTACACACTAAAACAAGTCTAGATATATTTTCTTCATAAACCTAAAATATTTTATATTTTAAAACGGAGGAAGTAGTATTTATTCGAGAGTTAATTACACTACTGGAAAAACCATCTTCGATTCGATGTGAACAAGGCAAGCAGTCCCAGCCTGACACAGCCCGCGACTAGTGGGAGCACTAGTCCCGGGCCGTGAGGCCTCTAACGGCTAGAAACAGTCGTAGTCACTAGTCCCGAGCCGGACCAGGTCATTAGTCCCGGTCCGTATCACGGTTCAGGACTAGTTGTCCACCACTATATATTCTGCCTCCTATCCTGCTGTCCTAAAATATATGGTGGCCATTTTTCTCAAAGAAGCAAGAGAGTTCATGCCATTTTTTCTCAAGATTTTTCAAGATTTATTTTGCAACACCTAAATCCAAAGCTTTAAAAGGTTAGAACTTCATTCTTTCATCTCTTATTGCTACTTTAGCTCTATAATGCTATAGAAGTATAGAGATATGGATCAATCCATGCATGCTCTAGAAGTAGCTAGAAGGATTTTGATATATATGTGTAACAAATTTTGATTAGGCACATAGTTATTGAAAATTGAAATTTGTAATTTTAGAGTTTCAGAGCTTAGAATGGAATAAGGTTTTCACTGATAGAACAATAATAAAAAACTCCACATTTATCATGTTGATTGTTTTCTCCAATTCACAAATTGGTGCATGTAAATTTTTCAAAATTCAAAATTAATGCTCTAGAAGCTCTCAATATAACTTGTAATAATTTTATCATGTTGTGTAATGGTTTTTGATATACTTTTACTATAATGTAGATGATCCGGGAATGGATGTACGGTACTGACCGACGCTCTGGCGAGTTCATTAATGGCGTGCATGAATTCATCCGTTTTGCTGATGCAAACAAGCGCAATGGTTTTGTATTCTGTCCATGTAATGGATGTAGGAATCAGAAGGATTACTCTGACTCAAAAACCCTTCACAGCCACCTGTTGAAGTCCGGCTTCATGCCTAGTTATAATTGTTGGACCAAGCATGGAGAGAGAGGGGTTATAATGGAAGCAATGAAAAAGAGGAGGAGGATGACAACTATCATGGTTTCCCTGAGTACGGAGATACTTCCATGGGGGATGCTGAAGGGGAGGATGAAGAAGAGACACATGATGAACCCGCTGATGATCTTGGTCGGACCATTGCCGATGTACGAAGAGATTGTGAAACTGAAAAGGATAGGGAGAAGTTCAATCACATGTTAGAGGATCACAAAAAATTGTTGTACCCAAATTGCGAAAATGGTCTGAAAAAGCTGGGCAGCACACTGAGATTGCTGCGATGGAAGGCTGAGTGTGCTATACCTGACTCCTCATTTGAAAAGTTGCTGAAAATGATGAAGAATATGCTTCCAAAAGATAACGTATTGCCCGCCAGTACGTACGAAGCAAAGAAGGTTGCCTGCCCTCTAGGTTTAGAGGTTCAGAAGATACATGCATGCCCTAATGACTGCATCCTCTACCGCGATGAGGAGTATGAGAATTTGGATGCATGCCTGGTATGCACTTCACTTCGGTATAAGATTAGACGAGATGACCCTGGTGACGTTGAGGGCGAGCCCCCCTCCCCCCCCCGAAAGAGGGTTCCTGTCAAGGTGATGTGGTATGCTCCTATAATACCACGGTTGAAACGCTTATTCAGAAACAAAGAGCATGCCAAGTTGTTGCGATAGCATAAAGAGGAACGTAAGTCGGACGGGATGTTGAGACACCCCGCTGATGGGTCGCAATGGAGAAAAATCGATAGAAAGTACCCGGACTTTGTAGATGACGCAAGAAGTTTAAGGTTTGGTCTAAGTATAGATGGCATGAATCCCTTTGGGGAGCAGAGCTCCAGTCACAGCACCTGGCCCGTGACTCTATGCATCTATAACCTTTCTCCTTGGTTGTGCATGAAGCGGAAGTTCATTATGATGCCAGTGTTGATCCAAGGTCCGAAGCAACCCGGCAACGACATTGATATGTACCTAAGGCAATTAGTGGACGAACTTTTACAGTTGTGGCACGAACCCGGGATACGCGTGTGGGATGAGCACAAGCAGGAAGAATTTAACCTCCGAGCATTGCTTTTCGTAACAATCAATGATTGGCCTGCTCTTAGTAACCTTTCAGGACAGTCAAACAAGGGATACAATGCATGCACGCACTATTTAGATGAGACTGAAAGTATATATTTGAAACATTGTAAGAAGAATGTATACAATGAGCATCGTCGATTTCTTTTGGCCAAGCATCCCTTAAGAAAGAAAGGCAAGCATTTCAACGGTCTGGCATGTCACCAGACGAAGCCTAAGGAGCATACTGGTGCTGATATATTTGATATGGTCAAAGATTTGGATCAAATGGTAACCTTTGGAAAGGGTCCTAGAGGAAAATCTGTTCCGAAGGACGCTGAAGGACACGCACCCATGTGGAAGAAGAAATCTATATTTTGGGAGCTACCATATTGGAAATTCTTAGAGGTCCGCTCTGCAATCGATGTGATGCATGTGACGAATAATCTTTGTGTGAACCTGCTAGGATTCTTGGGCGTGTATGGGAAGACAAAAGATACACCACAAGCACGGAAGGACCATCAACGTATGAAAGACCCATATGGCCTGCATCCAGAATGGTTTTAAGGTCATGCCAGCTACGGTCTTACCAAACAAGAGAAGGAAATAGTTTTTGAATGCCTAAGCAGTATTAAGGTCCCGTCTGGCTTCTCGTCGAATATAAAGGGAATAATAAATATGGCAGAAAAAATGTTCCAAAACCTAAAGTCTCATGACTGCCACGTGATTATGACGCAAATACTTCCGATTGCATTGAGGGGGCTTCTACCAGATAATGTTCGAGTACCCATTGTGAAGATATGTGCATTTCTCAATGTAATCTCTTAGAAGATAATCAATCCTGAATATCTACCACGGTTACAGAATGATGTGGTCCAATGTCTTGTCAGTTTTGAGTTGGTGTTCCACCATCCTTCTGTAGGGTTCGCAGCATAGAAAACAAAAAATTTCCTACGATGGGAACATCTATGTACCAAGATCTATCTACTAGATACAAGCAACGGGTGGATATACATCCATAGAATACATACCCTCGAAGACCGAATAGCGTTAATGAGGTTGTAATCGTGGATGATGTAGACGAACGCTTGCCGATCTCAAGATCGTGATGAAGTCCATCTGGTCCAGCCGGTCCAGCACGATCAAGTCCAGCACCTCAAAGCAGTGGTGCATCCGTGACCGCACACACGTACGGGTACCCCGACGACCTCCGCTCCCTCACTCCAGCGAAGCAGCGGAAGCAACAAATCCTTCCAGAAAAATCCACCGGGAACATGTATCTCGCTGATCCGAGACCATGGGGAAAATCTAAAGGGGGAGAGAGATCCTTCGCGAGGAGGTGTGTGAGACAAGTGAGAGGAGGGGGTCCTTTTATAGGGGAGAGGGGCAGCCCAAGGGGGCATGGCCGCCGGCCATGGAGGGTGCCCCCACCTCTCCCTCATTCATGTGGTGGAAGCTCCACTCACATAAAAACCTCTCCACTCACAATTCCACTCACATGCATTAATTTTCCACCAAAATTAATGCAAGCTCTCATTTAAATAAAACTCTTTTATTTATTTATTCAGAATTTTTTTAATTACTTTAATTAACAAACATTCATATAAAACCCCTTGCTAGTATTCCATTTCACATGCAGAACCAGTTTCAGCAATTTCAACCGAAACAGTTCCGGTGTCTAGTGAAATAAATTCATGCGCTTTCCTTTTCTTTTTCTGGCATATCATTTGCTCCGAATGGTGTCGGCATCCCTTAAGTGTGTCACCCTACGGTTCGCGAATAATGCGGACATGATCGAGACCCTTCTCCGAGCAATAATCAATAGCGCGACCTGGAGATCCATACTGACTCCCACGCATTCAACGATGACTTCTGTGATCATGTGAACCTTTTACGCTAGTATCTTAATCCCTTTGTTTCACGATATATTACATGTCTTTGCGTCTCCACGCATCACTCATTCTCCAACGAGATGGCATTATATAAATTTGGTATTTTGGTGAGACCTTTAGTTCCTTGGGGTTAAACCATGTTGATACTATTGTCGTACAATATATCTTTAGTGTTAGCCCGTTGCGAACAACACCTTAGTTTGATAACAAACTACTTAACACAAATTCCCTCCTTTGCTGCTACTATAGCAGTCATATACTTAGCCTTTTGTTGTAGTATTCGTCAAAATGTCTTAACTTTGGAATACATCCAAATCCATCATCAAAACTCCTTTCCATTTCATTGTGCCACTCATAGTTTAAATTGAGATAAACTTAATTAGTATCTTGCGACAAAACTAGTATCAATGTAACGCTTTACAATGAACTATTTGTAATTGTTTGTCACCTCTACACAAATATATTCTTAGTTCTTCCAAAAGATCATAAGAATATCCTTACTATAGTCCAATGATTATTTTATGATTCATTCTGGTATATCCTCATAACACTTAGAGCATAGGACATATCTGGATGTGTACATACCATGGTATGATTGATCAAAAGATTCTCGTGATTTCACTCATCAAGTGTCAAAGCACTTGAATCTTGTTTCACTTATCAAGTGTCGATACACTTGAATCTTGATTCAATTCTTTTCCATGCGACAAGAACCATTTCTTGTCGTTTCTATATTGAACTCATTCAATATCTCATATATGTACGTTTGGCACAACCATATTAGCGTCACAGTCTATCCACTATAGACATTCATGCTAAATATTCGGGTTTTGCCTAAGTATTTCATTGAAATGAAATTCTTAACCTTTGTCAATAAAAGATACATCATTTCTAATCAACAAGATGTCCTCCACAAAATGTATTAGAAATATGTCTTAGCGTTCCCACTTAATTTCTTGCAAATGCAAGCATCTTCATCGTCTCCCGATGAAAACTCTTTTTCATCACGGTGAAGATTCCAACTCCGCGATGCTTACTTCAACCATTGAAGTTTGAATGCCCTTTTTAGCATCCTTTGAATTAACAAAACCCTTTGGATCGTGTCATGTACACGTCCTAGGTAACCATTCTATTAGAAGAACTTTGTTTTGTTTATTCATCTACCATATAACAAATTATATGTAGTGGTTGCTACTTTAATCCGTCCAGACTAAATATCGCTATGAAAGATCAAATCTTGTCATAGTAAACTCCTTGAACATTGTCGTAAATACTTTATCGATATGTCGATAATTTCATAGATGTAAAACATCCATGTCTGTTTCTTTATAGATCCAAATACGACCGATAGATTTTTACACCTTTCCGGAGGGTCTTCCAAGTTCAAAACTTGATTTCTCGTGTATGGAACTATCACGGATTTTATGGCTTCAAGCCATTTGACGGAGTCAGGGCCCATCATCGCTTCTTTGTAGTCGGTTCATCATTGTCAAACAATAATGATTTACTCTCAAATATCAATCATTTGATTGTTTATCCGACCTTCTTGGTTCAATAGGAACTTTAGACCTCCGTGACCGCAACCTTTGAGGCACATAAGCTATGAGCATTATGGCAGCCTCCAGAACCATTTCCGGTGCTACGCAACTCAGCACATTTAGCTAAGGTTCGTTAACCTTATCAAAGTTCTATTGTCCTCCCACTTAACATTTATGAAAAATTCCTTCTTCAAGAAACTTCACATTTCAAGCGACAAACCCTTTTGTCCTCGGTGTTATGGAGGAATAACCAATTGTTATTCGAAATAACCTACAAAGACATGCTCATCCGATTTTGGCTGTAAACATCTTACTTATGTTTAGCATACCAAAATTTAATAAATGACAACTTGGGTTTTACCCCAAACCATAACTCATATGGTGTCATTTCAACGGATCAAGATGCAGCTCTTTTCAGTGTAAAAACGGTAGTCTCTAAAGCTTTAATCTTTTAAAACATAATGGAAGTTTTATCAATAACACCTTTGATCCAACCATGTCAAACAAGGTTTCATTACAAATCTCAAACACTCCATATTCCTATGGTGTTTCGGGATATGTAAATCTAGGTGTTTTGCTAAACTTGTAACTCAAATAAATCCCTTTATGATAAAATCATAGTTCATTTATTTTCTTGTTACACTTGTAACTCAAATAAATCCCTTATGATAAAATCATAAACCATTTATTTTCTTGTCACAATGATTTTCACTTCATCTTGAAAGTCTTTGAACATTTTCAAATATTTCACACTTCTTTCTCATTAAGTGAATATTCACTCAAATTTCCAGAGAAAGCATATGAAGTTGAAATCCATCGCTTATGACTACACATAATGGACTACATACATCGATATGTATAAATTCCAATATTTTAGTCGTTCGTTCTTCTTTGGCCTTTGAACGAAGTTTTAATTATCCCGAGGAAAGTCTCACAAGCGTCACTTGATCAAATCAAAGACTCCAAAAAACCATGAAAATGGAGTTTCTTCATGTTTTATTTCCAATATAATTTAAACAGCGATGTCACTTCGTAAGTGATCTTCCAATCATTTGTCTTGCGACATTTTAGCATTAGCTTTATGGATGTGATTTCTCCAACTAGATTTGTAAATCGTCCATCTAATATGGAATATGGTAATTATTTGAACAACCTTTTTTCTCATAATACCTGATTTAAATAACAATTATTAAAACAAATCTTGAAGTCAAGTTTTGATGTCAACGAGAAATACAAACAACGGTTTGTTTGTTTTCGATGAACATCATCACATATTCTCTTGCTAGTTACTTAGGCCATTGTGGTTCATGAATTGCATCGTTCCGTATGAAATTTCATACCAATCAATTCGGTATCCAATACCCAAGAACCACATTGACATGTATATCATCTATATATCTAAATTGGATATTTCCAATCTTTTATTTTCTGCCAAATATATTTTATAGATTCTCTTTCGGCATTTCCTTTTCCTTTTTAAAAGAATCTATCAACATCAAAAGTGGCGCCATATACATGACACATAGTCCAAAGCGTGTATATTCAAATAATAATACCTTTGGACTTGCACTTTGAAGTAGATCACCATCATCAAAATGATCGGTATTCTTTCAAAATCCATTCTTTAGTAATCTTTTAGTGTAGTAAACACTTTACATACATCTTCTATTCATCCTTATCATGACGACTTTCATGATCAAGCTACTGTAGCTTATAAGGAGAATCGTGAGTATAACATTACTTTCCAAAACCCTTTTTGGATGATTAGGATGTCTAGCATCTCCAACCTTCATAAATTATCATCCAATATGAGAACATATATTATACTCTATCATATTGCAACCAAAAAATTATTTCAGATATCGTTATATCTGCCACACATGATGGTTTCTCAAACAATTCTTTCAGCTCCTAGATAATCTTGATATTTAAATCAAGAATCATGGAGGCAAACATGATACTTAAGATACTAACACTGGAATTGTTACTCTCGATTTAATACCAATTATTAAATGTCACGGAGTAAATAGAGTTTGCTGAAAGTTTGCAATAGGACTTTAAACTTTAGATTGACACTCAACACAATACGATACCAGTTCGTAAAGTATATATATCCAGAATTCTATAGTTCTATTATCTCAATTACAACTATGCATAAGGTGGTGAACAAATGCCAATGACTACAACAAATTATGCAAATTCACTTTGATTTAATTTATGATAAATTGAGTTCTACTAATACAAATTAGAAATGAACTCCCACTCAAAAACGACATCCCTCGTGTCCTTTTGGTGATTACATGAATCAAATCCACTACACCAAGTCCGATCATCACGTGAGTCGGTGTAGCTTCAAAGGCGAGCATCAAATGGGCATCATATCTACTATATGACTCATGCTTAACCTTTCGATCCGTGTTCCGAAGCCATGTCTGTACATGCTAGGCTCGCCAAGTAAGAACCTTAGTATTCGCGTGTGTAACTGTCTTACACCTGAGATATGCTCGTGGATTCAAGTACACCCAATCATCACGTGATGCCTTGAAGCGACGAAACATTGTCGGTGCATACTTAAGGAAGAACACATTCTTATCTTGATATCTAAATGAGGGATCATCTTATTATGCTAATAAAATGCCAAACAAGCAATATAAGATGCAATCAAACATCACATGTTTGTAAGTGAAATGACATGGTTCCCGCATATGATCTCCATCTTGTGCATCGTGGTATGATCACTATCATACCTTTATGTGTAAGGCCAAGGTCTATGGAACTTACACGCTATGTGTGTTGTAAGAGTATCCTCTCATACTTATACTTACAACATCACCATATCATAACACTAGCCCAGCAACAATCTAAACTAGACGCCTCTAATTTGTCCATTGCAAGTTTTACGTGGCTTAGGGCTTTCGAAGATAGAACCGTTCTTACCTACGAACATGAACCACAACGAGGATAACCAAATTGTCGACAAATCGTTGCAAATTAGATATTGACTATAGTAGGAGAGACAGACACCCGCTAGCCACTTATGCAAAACTAGTTGCATGTCAAGCGTGGAACAGGTCTCATGTGCGGGGACATGTAAAGTTTATCCGGGCCGCTTCATCCCACTATGCCACCAATATCCAAAGTACAACTAAGAAGCAATAAAATGATCATCATCGCCCACATACTCATATGTGTACTACCCGTGCAAAGCATCTACGCATAGATCCGGCTCTGATACCACTGTAGGGTTCGCAGCATAGAAAACAAATTTTTCCTACGATGGGAACATCTATGTACCAAGATCTATCTACTAGATACAAGCAACGGGTGGATATACATCCATAGAATACATACCCTCGAAGACCGAATAGCGTTACAGAGGTTGTACTCGTGGATGATGTAGACGAACGCTTGTCGATCTCAAGATCGTGATGAAGTCCATCTGGTCCAGCCGGTCCAGCACGATCAAGTCCAGCACCTCAAAGCAGTGGTGCATCCGTGATCGCACACACGTACGGGTACCCCGACAACCTCCGCGCCCTCGCTTTAGCGAAGCAGCGGAAGCAACAAATCCTTCCAGAAAAAGCCACCGGGAACATGTATCTCGCTGATCCGAGACCATGGGGAAAATCTAAAGGGGGGAGAGAGATCCTTCGCGAGGAGGTGTGTGAGACAAGTGAGAGGAGGGGGTCCTTTTATAGGGGAGGGGGGAAGCCCAAGGGGGCATGGCCGCCGGCCATGGAGGGTGCCCCCACCTCTCCCTCATTCATGTGGTGGAAGCTCCACTCACATAAAAACCTCTCCACTCACAATTCCACTCACATGCATTAATTTTCCACCAAAATTAATGCAAGCTCTCATTTAAATAAAACTCTTTTATTTATTTATTCAGAATTTTTTTAATTACTTTAATTAACAAACATTCACATAAAACCCCTGGCTAGTATTCCATTTCACATGCAGAACCAGTTTCAGCAATTTCAACCGAAACAGTTACGGTGTCTAGTGAAATAAATTCCTGCGCTTTCCTTTTCTTTTTTTGGCATATCATTTGCTCCGAATGGTGTCAGCATCCCTTAAGTGTGTCACCCTTCGGTTCGCGAATAATGCGGACATGATCGAGACCCTTCTCCGAGCAATAATCAATAGCGGGACCTGGAGATCCATACTGACTCCCACACATTCAACGATGACTTCTGTGATCGTGTAAACCTTTTACGCTAGTATCTTAATCCCTTTGTTTCACGATATATTACATGTCCGAGATTCGATCATCGGTATCTCCATACCTAGTTTGATCTCGTTACCGACATGCACTCTTTTCTCGTTCCCGTGATATAACATTCTAGTGATCAAATCACTTGCTTGCAAGCTAATCAATGTGATATCACCGAGATGGCCCAGAGCATATCTATCCGTCATCGGGATGAACAAATTCCACTCTCGATCCATGGGTCTCAACATAACACTTTAGTAGTTCTGAAGCCATCTTTATAATCACCCAGTTACGGTGTGACATTTGATGTCATCGAGAAACTCTTCCGGTGTTAGTGATTGACATGATCTCATGGTCTAAGGATTAGGATCACTTCGTAAGTTGTTATAGCAATATAAACTAAATGACTTTGATCGTAATGCTATACTTCGGATGAATGTTCATCACATCATTACACTAATGTTGTGACCTCGTTATTAACAACATCCAATGTCCATGATCAGGAAACTTTGATCATCATGTTAATCAACGAGCTAGTTTATAAGAGAGGCATAACTAGGAACTTCCTTTTTGTTTATTAAACACACATGTAATAACGTTTCCGTATTAATACAATTATAAGCATGTAAAATAAACATTTATTATAAATAAGGAATACGATAATAACCACTTTATTATTGCCTCTCGGGCATATTCCCTTCAGTCTCCCACTTGCACTAGAGACAATAGTCTAGTTTGAAAAATTTGCGTATTGAACACCTATGGCTTTCTGGTGTTCCATATACACAACTGCAAGTGGTTAACATAATCTACGGATCTGATGCTTTCAGGTCCGTGTGTATTTGCATGTCTTTGCATCTCCACGCATCACTCATTCTCCAACGAGATGGCATTGTATAAATTTGGTCTTTTGGTGAGACCTTTAGTTCCTTGGGGTTAAACCATGTCAATACTATTATCATACAATATATCTTTAGTGTTAGCCCGTTGCGAACAACACCTTAGTTTGATAACAAACTACTCGACACAAATTCCCTCCTTTGCTGCTACTATAGCAGTCATATACTTAGCCTTTTGTTGTAGTATTCGTCACAATGTCTTAACTTTGGAATACATCCAAATCCATCATGAAAACTCCTTTCCATTTCATTGTGCCACTCATAGTTTAAATTGAGATAAACTTAATTAGTATCTTGCGACAAAACTAGTATCAATGTAACGCTTTACAATGAACTATTTGTAATTGTTTGTCACCTCTACACAAATATATTCTTAGTTATTCCAAAAGATCATAAGAATATCCTTACTATAGTCCAATGATCATTTTATGATTCATTCTGGTATATCCTCATAACACTTAGAGCATAGGACATATCTGGATGTGTACATACCATGGTATGATTGATCAAAAGATTCTCGTGATTTCACTCATCAAGTGTCAAAGCACTTGAATCTTGTTTCACTTATCAAGTGTCGATACACTTGAATTTTGATTCAGTTCTTTTCCATGCGACAAGAACCATTTCTTGTCGTTTCTATATTAAACTCCTTCAATATCTCATATATGTACGTTTGGCACAACCATATTAGCGTCACAGTCTATCCACTATAGACATTCATGCTAAATATTCGGGTTTGCCTAAGTATTTCATTGAAATGAAATTATTAACCTTTGTCAATAAAAGATACATCATTTCTAATCAACAAGATGTCCTCCACAAAATATATTAGAAATATGTCTTAGCGCTCCCACTTAATTTCTTGCAAATGCAAGCATCTTCATTGTCTCCCGATGAAAACTCTTTTTCATCACGGTGAAGATTCCAACTCCGCGATGCTTACTTCAACCATTGAAGTTTGCATGCCCTTTTTAGCATCCTTTGAATTAACAAAACCCTTTGGATCGTGTCATGTACACGTCCTAGGTAACCATTCTATTAGAAGAAATTTGTTTTGTTTATTCATCTACCATATAACAAATTATATGTAGTGATTGCTACTTTAATCCGTCCAGACTAAATATCGCTATGAAAGATCAAATCTTGTCATAGTCAACTCCTTGAACATTGTCGTAAATACTTTACCGATATGTCGACTATTTCATAGATGTAAAACATCCATGTCTGTTTCTTTATAGATCCAAATACGACCGATAGATTTTTACACCTTTCCGGAGGGTCTTCCAAGTTCAAAACTTGATTTCTCGTGTATGGAACTATCACGGATTTTATGGCTTCAAGCCATTTGACGGAGTCAGGGCCCATCATCGCTTCTTTGTAGTCGGTTCATCATTGTCAAACAATAATGATTTACTCTCAAATATCAATCATTTGATTGTTTATCCGACCTTCTTGGTTCAATAGGAACTTTAGACCTCCGTGACCGCAACCTTTGAGGCACATAAGCTATGAGCATTATGGCAGCCTCGAGAACCATTTCCGGCGCTGCGCAACTCAGCACATTTAGCTAAGGTTCGTTAACCTTATCAAAGTTCTATTGTCCTCCCACTTAACATTTATGAAAAATTCCTTCTTCAAGAAACTTCACATTTCAAGCGACAAACCCTTTTGTCCTCGGTGTTATGGAGGAATAACCAATTGTTATTCGAAATAACCTACAAAGACATGCTCATCCAATTTTGGCTGTAAACATCTTACTTATGTTTAGCATACCAAAATTTAATAAATGACAACTTGGGTTTTACCCCAAACCATAACTCATATGGTGTCATTTCAACGGATCAAGATGGAGCTCTTTTCAGTGTAAAAACGGTAGTCTCTAAAGCTTTAATCTTTTGAAACATAATGGCAGTTTTATCAATAACACCTTTGATCCAACCATGTCAAACAAGGTTTCATTACAAATCTCAAACACTCCATATTCCTATGGTGTTTCGGGATATGTAAATCTAGGTGTTTGTCTAAACTTGTAACTCAAATAAATCCCTTTATGATAAAATCATAATTCATTTATTTTCTTGTTACACTTGTAACTCAAATAAATCCCTTATGATAAAATAATAAACCATTTATTTTCTTGTCACAATGATTTTCACTTCATCTTGAAAGTCTTTGAACATTTTCAAATATTTCACACTTCTTTCTCATTAAGTGAATATTCACTCAAATTTCCAGAGAAAGCAGATGAAGTTGAAATCCATCGCTTATGACTACACATAATGGGCTACATACATCGATATGTATAAATTCCAATATTTTAGTCGTTCGTTCTTCTTTGGCCTTTGAACGAAGTTTTAATTATCCCGAGGAAAGTCTCACAAGCGTCACTTGATCAAATCAAAGACTCCTAAAAACCATGAAAATGGAGTTTCTATGGGGGAGGGGTCCCCTGGAAGACGATGCCGCTACCGCCGGACCGGTGTGGGGCCTTTTTGTGGCTCTGTGGCGGATGGACTCGTGGGCACCGTAGGCGAGGATGGTCTCCCCCGGCGATGTAGCGCATCACTCTGATGATAGTACGGTTTGTTGGAGATATGCCCAAGAGGCAATAATAAAGTGGTTATTATCATATCTTCATACTTATGATAAATGTTTACATACCATGCTATAATTTTATTAACCGGAAACATTAATAATTGTGTGATTTGTAAACATAAAAGAGTCCCTAGTAAAGCCTCTTGTTAAACTAGCTTGTTGGTTAATATATGATCATGGTTTCCTGATCATGAACATAGAGATGTTATTAACAACAGGGTTATATCATTAGGAGAATGATGTGATGGACATACTCCTATAGTTAAGCGTAGCATAAAGATCAAGTCATTTAATATAGTTCATTTGCTATAAGCTTTCTGATACATAGTAACCTAATTCCTTCGACCATGAGATCATGCATATCACCTTTACCGGAAGGATGCTTTGATGACATCAAACACCACACCGTAACAGGGTGGCTATAAAGGTGGCATTGAGTGTTCGGAAAGTATTGGTTGAGACACATGGATCAAGAGTGGGATTTGTCCATCCATATGACGGATAGATATACTCTGGGCCCTCTCGGTGGAATGTCATCCAATTAGCTTGCAAGCATGTGACTGGCTCACAAGGGATCACATACCACGGGAACGAGAAAAGAGTACTTATCAGTAACGAGGTTGAACTAGGTATGCAGAGATACCGACGATCATAACCTTGTATAAGTAAAATATCGTGAGACAAAGGGAAATTGGTATCGTATGTAAGTGGTTCATTCGATCGCAAAGTAATCGTAGAAATATGTGGGAGCCATATGAATTTCCAGATTCCTCTGTTGGTTATTGATCGGAGAAGTGTCTCGATCATGTCCGCATAATTCACGAACCGTAGGGAGACACACTTAAGGATTCGATGTTGTTGAGTAGTTATGGAATGATGAGTAAGATACCGAATGTTGTTCGGAGTCTCGGATGGGATCCGGGATATCACGAGGAGATCCGGAATGGTCCGGAGAATAAGATTCATATAAGGAAAGTCCCGTTTCGGAGTTGGGGAATGGTTCCGGTGTTTTCATCGGGAATGTTCTAGAATGTTCCGGAATGTCCGGCACTCCGGAGGGGAAGGGTACATGAATGTGTTGTATCAAGTTGGTATGATTGCATCATGTACTAAGTGTCATCGCTGAACCAAATAAAGGATTAATTCAAATCCTAGTTTGAAAAGTCAAACAGCTAGTTTGAAAAGTCAAACGGCTAAATTTGGAAAGAGGAAAAGAGGAGGAAGGTTGAAACCGACTTGGGGGAGGAGTTCCTCCTCCCACCGCTGGCCCACCTTGGGTCCGAGTTGGGGAGGAACTCCCCTCCCCAGGCGCGCCTCCCTCCACCTATAAGAGGAGGGGCAGGGCTCCCCTCCTAGACACAAGTTCCCTACCTCTAAACCTAAACCCTAGCCACAGCCTAGGGATTTCTCCCAAGCCGCCGAGTTAGAGCTTCTAATTGCCCTAGTCGCTGGTTTAGCCCCTTCTAATTGGTGTGTCTAAACCCTAGATCACCAAGGCTCTCTCATAGTCCACCATACTCGCTCCGGCTTAAGGTGAAGCCCTGCGAGATCTCCCCTCTACTTCCGGTACCACGCCGTCGTGCTGCCGGAATTGCGAGGAGAGTGCTACAACCTCCGCTGCCTGCTGGAACAAGGGAGAGGAAGGTCTTCATCGAGTACCGAACGTGTGACCGACTGCGGAAGCGCTGCCGGAACGCAGCGCCGGAAGGATCGTCCACGCGATCTTGAGATCGGCAAGAGTACGACTACATCACCCACAAGAATCTGCTCTCGTTAACCGCTTTGGAATCTTTGAGGGTGAGTTTCTCTATCGACTCGTTGCTACAATCTAGTAGATAGATCTTGGCTTGTTTGTTTGCATGCGGTAGAAAATTTTTGTTTTCCATGCTACGAACCCCTACAGTGGTATCAGAGCCGTGTCTATATGTAGATCTGTTGCACGAGTAGAACACAATGGTCATTGTGGGCGTTGATGCTTTTGTTGTCGATTGCTTCTTGTGTACTTTGCATCTTGCGGGATGGTGGGATGAAGCGGCCCGGGCTAACCTTACATGACATCGTTCATGAGACTTGCTCCACGCTTGACATGCAACTTGTATTGCATAAGTGGCTTTGCGAGTGCCTGTTTCTCCCAACATAGTTAAGATTCAATTTACAACGGGTGATTGACAATACTAGTATCAATGTTGTGGTTCTTGTTCGTAAGTTAGAATGACACTTATAGAAAGCCCCAAACCACGTAAAACATGCAAAGAAAATTAGAGGCGTCTAACTTTGTTTTGCAGGGGTGTGCTGTGATGTGATATGGCCATGATTGTGATTATATTTGATGTATGCAATGTTCCTTATTGTAAGTTGGCAACCGGCAGGAGCCATATGGTTGTCTTTAAATTCTGTTAAGACCCGCCTGTCTGTTCAAAGTAGTTGTAATAGTTGAAGCTGGTGGACGACAACCATGGAGCGGCGTCATTGACCTTGATGCAATGCCGGTGATGATGGAGATCATGTTCGTGCTTGAAGATGGAGATCGGAAGCACAAGAAGAAAGGCCATATCATATCACATATTATGAATTGCATGTGATGTTAATCCTTTTATGCATCTTGTATTGCTTAGTTCACGACGGTAGCATTATAAGATGATCCCTCAAGCACACAATTTCAAGTTTTAAAGTGTTCATCCTTAGTAAGCACCGTTGCTAAAGCTCGTTGTTTAGAAGCACCACGTGATGATCGGGTGTGTTAGATTCTGCGAGTGTATACAACGTCAGCAAGCCAGATTTGCTCATGCGGAAGCTAAGGTTGATCTTGACGAGCCTAGCATGTACATACATGGTCTCGGAACACGGATCACCGAAAGGTAAAGCATGAGTCATATAGTAGATGTGATGAACATGTTGATTGTTCGCCATTGAAGCTACATCAACTCTCGTGATGATCGGTTTTGATGTGGTGGATTTGGTTCGTGTGATCACTAAAACAATGTGAGGGATATTGTTTTGAGTGGGAGTTCAACAGCAATTTGATTAAAAGTTGAACACTATTTATCATAAATTAAATCAAAGTGAATTTGCATAGTTGTTGTAGTCATTGGCATCCGTTTACCACCTTGCGCTTAGTTTTAATTGAGATGATAGAACTATAGAATTTTGGTTAGTTACTTTACGAACTGGTATCGTATTGTTTTGAAGTGTTAATCTAAAGTTTAAAAGTCCTATTGCAAATTTTCAGTAAGTTCCGGTTACTCCATGAAGTTTAATAATTAGTATTAAATCAAGAGTGACAATTCCAAGTATTAGTGTATGAGTATCATGTTTGTCTCCATGATTCTTGATATTCAAAGGATTGTCTTAATATCAAGGTTATCTAGGATCTGAAAGAGTTGTTTCAGAAACCATGATGTGTGGAAGATATTGTGATATCTGAAACAAAGTTTTGGTTGCAACATGATAGAGTATAATATGGCAAAAGTCATGTTCTCGTATTTGATGAGAATTTGAAAAAGGTTGAAGACACTAGTTGTCCTAATCCTCCAAAATGTTTTGGAGAGCAACATTATACTCGCAGTTCACCATTATAAGCTAAAAATAGCTTGATCATGGATAATTCCATGATAAGGGTGAATATTTGATGTAGGTAAAGTGTTTACTACACCAATAGATTACTAAAGAAAGGAATTTCAAAGAACACCAAACGTTTGATGATGGTGATCTACTTCAAAGTGCAAATCCAAAGACATTGGTATTTAATTATACACGCTTTGGACTATGTGTCATATGTATGAATCCATTGTTGATGTTGATAGATCCTTTCAAACAGAAAATAAATACTGAAAGAGAATCTCATAAATATATGGCATAAAAGAAAAGACTAGAATTGTTTAGTTTAAGTATATAGATGATATACATGTTATGGCTATATTCTTTGCTTATTAAACAATGTGGTTCTTAAGTATTTGATACTGAATTTGTTGGTGTGAATCGTCATACGAAACAACACAATTCATGAACTACAATGTCCTAAGTAACTAGCAAAAGAATATGTGATGATGTTCATCGAGAACAAATAAAGGGTTATTGTGTTGCTCGTTAAACATCAAAGCTTGCCTTCAAGATTTGTTTTATCAGGTATTATGAGAACAAAAGGGTTGTTCAAATAATTGCCGTAATCCATAAAAGATGGATGATTCACAAATCTCGTTGGAGAAATTACATCCATAAAACTAGTGCTAAAAATGTCGAAAGACAAATTGATTGAAAGATCACTTAGGAAGTGACATCGCCGTTTAAATTATATTGGAAAGAAAACATGAAGAAACTCCATGTGGATGGAATTTTGGAGTCTTTTGATTTTTGATCACATGACGCTTGTGAAACTTTTCTAAAGATAATTAAAACTTCGTTCATAGCCCAAAGGGAACGAATGACTAGCTTATTGGAACTTGTACATATTGTTGTATGAAATCCATTATATGTAGTCAAGAGCGATGGATTTCAACTTCATATGCTTTCTCCGAAAATTTGAGTGAATATATGAATATTTACTTAATAAGGATGAAGTATGAAACATTTGAAAAAGTTCAAAGTCTTTCAAGATGAAGTGCAAAATCATTGTAATAAGAATATAAATAGTTTATGATAAAGATCATAAAGGAAGATATTTGAGTTACAAGTTTAGCATAATACCTAAGATTTAAGGAATCGTTCTGTGGATTTGCATTTCCTGAAACACCATAAGAGTATGGAGCGTTCGAGATATGTAATTAAAACCTTGTTTGACATGGTAAGATCAAAGGTGTAATTCATAGAACTGCCATTATATTTTAAAGATTAAAAGCTTTAGAGACTACCGTTTTCCACTGAAAAGAGCTCCATCATAATCCGCTGAAATGACACCATATAAAGTTATGGTTTGGGATAAAACCCAAGTAGTCCTTTCTTAAACATTGGTATGCTATGCATAAGAAAGATGTTTGCAACCAAAGTCGGATAAACCTGTCTTTGTATTACTGTTAAGTATTCCTCCATAAACACCGGAGACAAAAGTGTTTGTCGCTTAGAACGTCAAGTTTCTTTGAGAAGGAATTTTTCGTGAAAAGATAAGTGGGAGGATAATAGAACTTTGATAAGGTTAAAGGAACCTTAGCTATATGTGCAAAGTTGCGCAGCGCCGAAAAGTGTTCCGGAGGCAGCAACAATGCTCATGGCTCACGTGCCTCAAAGGTTGCGGTCACGGAGGTCTAAGTTTCTATTGAACCAAGTAGGTCGAGTAAACAATCAAATACCAAGATTTGAGGGTTGAATCATTATTTGAGAATAATGAACGGACTACATGCAAAGAAGTGATGATGGGCCCTGACTCCGTCAAATGGCTTGAATCCATAAAATCCGTGATAGTTCCATACACGAGAAATCAAGTTTTGAACTTGAAGGACCCTCGAGAAAGGTGTAAGACCTTACAGTTGTGTTTGGATCTATAAAGAAGTAGACATGGATGTTTCACATCTATGAAATAGTTGACATGTTGGGAAAGAGTTCACAAAATGTTCAAAGGTTGACTATGACAAGATTTTGATCTTTCATAGCGATATTTAGTCTAGACGGATTAATGTAGCAACCACTACATATAATTTTGTTATGTGGTAGTTGAATAAACAAAACAAGTTCTTCTAATAGAAGGGTTACCTAGGACGTGTGCATGACACGGTCCAAAGGGTTTTGTTAATTCAAAGGATGCTAAAAGCATATGCAAACTTCAATGGTTGAAGTGAGCATCGCGGAGTTGGAATCTTCACTATGATGAAACTGTTAAAAGAGTTTAATTTCATCAGAGGCAATGAAGATGCTTGCATTTGCAAGAAATTAAGTGGGAGCGCTAAGACATATTTCTAATACATTATGTGGAGGACATATTGTTGATTAGAAATGATGTATCTTTTATTAACACATATTAAGAATTTCATCCTGATGAAAGACTTAGGCAAAACCCAAATATTTGGCATCAATAGACGCTAATATGGTTGTGCCGAAAGTACATAGATGATGTATTGAATGAGTTCAATATAGAAACTACAAGAAAGGTTCTTGTCACACAGAAAGGATTGAATGAGTTCAATATTGATGATATATTCAAGTGTATTGACACTTGGTAAGTGAAACAAAGATTCAAGTATAGATTGATACTTGATGTATGAAATCACAAAGAGTATTTATATCAATCATACTGTGATATGTACAAATCCAGATATGTCCTATGCTCTAAATGTTATGAGCATATACCAGAATGATTCATAAGATGATCATTGGACGATAGTAAGGATATTCTTATGATCTTTTGGAAGAACTAAGAGTATATTATTTTGTAGAAGTGGCAAATAGATGGTTAGTTCATTGTAAAAGTATTACATTGATACTAGTTTTGTCACAAAGTACAAATTAAGTTTATCTCAATCTAAACTAAGGGTGGCACAATATAATGGAAAGTAAGTTCCATAATGGATTTGGATGAGTTCCAAAGTTAAGACATTGTGACAGATACTACAACAAAAGGCTAAGTATATGACTGCTATAATAGCAGCTAAAGAGGGCATTTGTGTCAAGTAGTTTGTTGTCAAACTAGGTGTAGTTCACAGCGGGATAATACTATGAAGATATATTGTACGACAATATTATCAACATGTTTTAACCCCAAAGAACTAAAGGTCTCACCGAAGGACCAAAATTATACAAAGCCATCTCATTAGAGAATGAGTGATGCGTAGAGACGCAAAGACATGGAATTACACACGGACCTGGAAGTGTCAGATCCGGAGATCAGTTGACCACCAGCAATCGTGTACATACAACACCAGAAAGCCATAGGTGTTGAATACACAAAGGTTTGAAACTAGATTATTGACTCTAGTGCAAGTGGGAGACTGTTGGAGATATGCCCAAGAGGCAATAATAAAGTGGTTATTATCATATCTTCATACTTATGATAAATGTTTACATACCATGCTATAATTGTATTAACCGGAAACATTAATACTTGTGTGATTTGTAAACATAAAAGAGTCCCTAGTAAAGCCTCTTGTTAAACTAGCTTGTTGGTTAATATATGATCATGGTTTCCTGATCATGAACATAGAGATGTTATTAACAACAGGGTTATATCATTAGGAGAATAATGTGATGGACATACTCCTATAGTTAAGCGTAGCATAAAGATCAAGTCATTTAATATAGTTCATTTGCTATAAGCTTTCTGATACATAGTAACCTAATTCCTTCGACCATGAGATCATGCATATCACCTTTACCGGAAGGATGCTTTGATGACATCAATAACCACACCGTAACAAGGTGGCTATAAAGGTGGCATTGAGTGTTCGGAAAGTATTGGTTGAGACACATGGATCAAGAGTGGGATTTGTCCATCCATATGACGGATAGATATACTCTGGGCCCTCTGGGTGGAATGTCATCCAATTAGCTTGCAAGCATGTGACTGGATCACAAGGGATCACATACCACGGGAACGAGAAAAGAGTACTTATCAGTAACGAGGTTGAACTAGGTATGCAGAGATACCGACGATCATAACCTTGGATAAGTAAAATATCGTGAGACAAAGGGAAATTGGTATCGTATGTAAGTGGTTCATTCGATCGCAAAGTAATCGTAGAAATATGTGGGAGCCATATGAATTTCCAGATTCCTCTATTGGTTATTGATCGGAGAAGTGTCTCGATCATGTCCGCATAATTCACGAACCGTAGGGAGACACACTTAAGGATTCGATGTTGTTGAGTAGTTATGGAATGATGAGTAAGAGACCGAATGTTGTTCGGAGTCTCAGATGGGATCCGGGATATCACGAGGAGATCCGGAATGGTCCGGAGAATAAGATTCATATAAGGAAAGTCCCGTTTCGGAGTTGGAGAATGGTTCCGGTGTTTTCATCGGGAATGTTCTAGAATGTTCCGGAATGTCTGGCACTCCGGAGGGGAAGGGTACATGAATGTGTTGTATCAAGTTGGTATGATTGCATCATGTACTAAGTGTCATCGCTGAACCAAATAAAGGATTAATTCAAATCCTAGTTTGAAAAGTCAAACAGCTAGTTTGAAAAGTCAAACGGCTAAATTTGGAAAGAGGAAAAGAGGAGGAAGGTTGAAACCGACTTGGGGGAGGATTTCCTCTTCCCACCGCCGGCCCACCTTGGGTCCGAGTTGGGGAGGAACTCCCCTTCCCAGGCGCGCCTCCCTCCACCTATAAGAGGAGGGGTAGGGCTCCCCTCCTAGACACAAGTTCCCTACCTCTAAACCTAAACCCTAGCCACAGCCTAGGGATTTCTCCCAAGCCGCCGAGTTAGAGCTTCTAATTTCCCTAGCCGCTGGTTTAGCCCCTTCTAATTGGTGTGTCTAAACCCTAGATCACCAAGGCTCTCTCATAGTCCACCATACTCGCTCCGTCTTAAGGCGAAGCCCTGCGAGATCTCCCCTCTACTTCCGGTACCACGCCGTCGTGCTGCCGGAATTGCGAGGAGAGTGCTACAACCTCCGCTGCCTGCTGGAACAAGGGAGAGGAAGGTCTTCATCGAGTTCCGAACGTGTGACCGACTGCGGAAGCGCTGCCGGAATGCAGCGCCGGAAGGATCGTCCACGCGATCTTGAGATCGGTAAGAGTACGACTACATCACCCACGAGAATCTGCTCTCGTTAACCGCTTTGGAATCTTCGAGGGTGAGTTTCTCTATCGACTCGTTGCTACAATCTAGTAGATAGATCTTGGCTTGTTTGTTTGCATGCGGTAGAAATTTTTTGTTTTCCATGCTACGAACCCCTACACGGTTCACCCACCACAGACGACGGCCGGCTTCGTTGTGGTTCACTAGGGGCGGGCCATCACCCTCATACCTGGCGAGCTCCCTTTCCCGCCTATTAGCGAAGAAGGCATTCCAGGTGTCGTAGTTGTCGGGATCCCACTAGGGATCCATCCGCAGCTCCGGCATGAGCTCGTGGTAGAAGTGGTTTGTGATGGCCGCCTGGCGTGCGGAACCTTGAGGGACAGGAGGGAAAGGAACCCCTCCAGTGCTCAGCATCCAGCCGGCGGAAGGCCGGTAGCCCGGCGGACAAGGGTAGTTGGAGGCGCACAGCGCATCGGTCTCCTCGAGGGTCAGAATGGCCCAGTAGGCGTTGTCCATTGTTCTAACAGAGGAAGGTGTGGATGTGTGGATAGCCATGGCGCGATCGCCCTAGATATAGAGGGAAAGGGCGGGAAAACTTGGCGTGAAGCTTTGGAAAATGGCGGGAAATATCTTTAGTCCCGGTTAATGACTACATCCAGGACTAAAAGCTCTCGTAGAAAGGAAAGGGCGGGAAAACTTGGCGGGAAGCGGTGGGAAATGGCGAGAAATATCTTTAGTCCCGGTTTGTGACTACAATCGGGAGTAAATGAATAATATATTAAGATTCTTTATATTTTTATGATAATAATAGACATATTATTTGTTTTATTTGGATTATTACAATAAAAGATATGATTTTCCAAAGTTTTTATATTTGATTTGAATTAAAAAAGAAAATTTACAAATGAAATAATTTATAAATGATGCAAACAGATAAATAGATATTATATTAAGATTCTTTATATTTTTCTAATAATAATATACATATTATTTGTTTTATTTGGATTATTACAATAAAAGATATGATTTTCCAAAGTTTTTATATTTGATTTGAATTAAAAAAGAAAATTTACAAATTAAATAATTTGTAAATGATGCAAACAGATAAATAGATATTATATTAAGATTCTTTATATTTTTCTAATAATAATATACATATTATTTGTTTTATTTGGATTATTACAATAAAAGATATGATTTTCCAAAGTTTTTATATTTGATTTGAATTAAAAAAGAAAATTTACAAATTAAATAATTTGTAAATGATGCAAACTGATAAATGGATATTATATTAAGATTCTTTATATTTTTCTGATAATAATAGACATATTATTTGTTTTATTTGGATTATTACAATAAAAGATATGATTTTCCAAAGTTTTTATATTTGTTTTGAATTAAAAAAAGAAAATTTATGAATGAAATAATTTATAAATGATGCAAACAGATAAATGGATATTATATTAAGATTCTTTATATTTTTCTGATAATAATAGACATATTATTTGTTTTATTTGGATTATTACAATAAAAGATATGATTTTCCAAAGTTTTTATATTTGTTTTGAATTAAAAAAAGAAAATAAAAAAAACAATTAGTCGCGGGCTGTGGCTGTACCCGGGACTAAAGGGTGCCTGCGCGCGTGAAAACGAAGCGGCCGAAAAAACCCTTTAGTCCCGAATCATGGCTTAACCCGCGACTAAAGGGGGGTCTTTAGTCGCGGGTTAAGCCACGGCCTGGAACTAAAGACTCTTTAGTCCCGTCCCGTGGCTTAGCCCGGGACTAAAGGGTTGACCCTTTATATACCACGCGCTCGCCCCTAGCGTGCCCAACCAACACTTAGCAAGATTTGACGACGAAGACGAAGACGAGGCGCCATCGACATAGAGAACAAGGGAGGAGCTGCCCGTCGGCCGAATCCCGCGCCGCCGCCCTCGTCTCCGGCCGCCCCTCCATACCGCAGAGCCGCCGCATGCCGCATCGCCGAGCCTCCGCGCCGCCCGCCGTACGTGTCGCGCGCGCCGTGCCGCGCCGCCCCGCCATGTCGCCGCCCCGCCGTGCCGCACCGCCTCGCCACGCCGTTGTTCCTCCGGCCGCCCACCTCGCCGGAGGTGGTTATTTAATTATATAGTCTAGTATTAATTATATATTTAGGTTTTTATATAATTAGTCTAGTATTAATTAGTCTAGTATTAATTAGTAGTATATTTAGGTTTTTGTAGTAATATTTATTATTATTATTATTAGTAATATTTAGGTTTTGTATAAATGTTAGGAAATGTTAGTATTTATATTATTAGGAAATGTTAGTACTAGGATTATTACAATTAGGATTATTATAATTAGGTTTATTAGGGTTTTTTGTTATAGTTTTTTTATAGTTTTTTGTTATATTTTTTTTTCTATATTTTTTTATAGTTTTTAGGATTAGTTATTGTTTTAGTTATTAGGATTAGTATTAGGATTATTACAATTAGGATTATTATAATTAGGTTTATTAGGGTTTTTTGTTATAGTTTTTTCTATAGTTTTTTTATATTTTTTTATATTAGTTTTTTTTTGTTTTAGTATGAGGATTATTGTTTTAATTAAAATATTAGAATTAGGATTAGGATTATTGTTTTAGTTATTTTTTTGTTTTATTTATTAGGATTATATTGTTTTATTAGGCTTATTTTTTTGTTTTAGTTATTATGATTATTGTTTTAGCATAAATAATATTAGGATTATATTGTTTTAGTTATTAGGATTATTGTTTTTTCTAACCTGTTTAACTCTCTTTTTGTTATAGATAATTAAGTCATGGATCCATCTGAAGATCCTGGTCGCATCATTGAAGGTTTACTTCAGGGCATGATAAGATGTGAAATTCCTCTTAATATTACTACTGGCGAAGATATTTTGCTCGAGGAAGAGATATCCTCATATCTGAATCCATCCGGTGATGGACTAGAGGAAAGCCTAATGTACCAAGGGGAAGACCAGATGGGCGAAGGGCAAACAAATAACAACAATAATGATGGCCCCTCGATAGGATCCGGCGAGGTACATATATATATAAAGTCTCGTATTACCTCTATTCATTAACTGATCTAGATATATATTAATCACTCTCTCTTCTTTTAGCCCACCGGATCGAAGCAATCGACAGCTCGAACGAAACGAGGGCCAAACAAAAAGTTGGATGGTAATCAGAGGTTCACCATCGAAGAAATAGATGATGATGATGAACCGATTGCTCCAGAGAAGCACCAGAGGATGTTTATAAATCAATGCGGGGTGCTTGTTAGGGACAACTTGTCGATCACCATCCAAGAATGGAATCAGTCAAAGAAATCCGGTGAAGAATCCAACAGCTATGTCACCGATGATGCCAAAGATGACCTTTGGCAGAAGCTCATAACGCATTTCATACTACCTCCAGAGTATGAAGAATTTGAGGTAGATGGTATTACCCCAAGGCCGGGTGGGCTTGAAAATAGAGCGAAAGTGAAGGATTGGGCCCTGAGCAAGATGGCTGAACTATACCGGAACCACAAGAAAAGTTTATACGCGAAATATGTCGCGAAAAAGAAAACTCCAGACTTCAAAGGAGTAAAGGAGAAGTTGAGAGAACAGTGGCCTGATTTTGTACAATACAAGCAATCTGATAAAGCAAAGGCAAAGTCGGCAAAGAACGCGTTAAATGCTGCCAAGAAGAAATACCATCATAAAATGGGGACATGTGGCTACAAGAGTGTCGTCCCTAAGTGGGAAACTATGGAGAAGAACATGAGGGCTAGAGGCGTCACTCCTGGTACAGATGGATGGCCCGAGAGGTCAAAGCACTGGTGGTACGGGCACGGGGATCCTTGGACCCAAAACAGAGAAGACATTATTTCATGATAAAATTCTAAAACCCTCCCAAGACCTTATTAAAGCAATGAACGATGCTCAATTGGGATTGTTCCGTCCCGAGAGAGAGAAGGACGAGCTGACACGCGCCCTAGGGAATCCTGAAAAGGGAGGACGAACACGAGGCAAAGGCGCCGGTGTCTCGTGGAAGAAAGGGTTTCCTCAGTACGATGCCAGTTACAGAAGCCGTCAGAGAAAGAAGGACCGGGAGGCATACCGGATCTCCAGAGTAGAGCAGGACCTAGCTGATCTGAAGAACCTCATGCATGAAATTAGCCAAAGGCCGCCGTCGTCAACTCACCCGCGGTCTGATGATCCTGCATTGGATCTTAGCCAGCGGAGAAGCAGCGTGGCTTCCATGGAGGTCCGGGCTGATGATTAAGCACTGCTGGATGATGCACCGGCTCCTCACTACCCCGTGGATGATGTCAGAGAGATGGCACAATGTGAGCTACATCAGCCAATGAACAACCTTTCCTTCAAGGTGGCGATCGACACTGCTTTACCTTGTCTACCTGGAGCACTCCACCATTCACTTCCGATTCCACCAGGCTATGCTCGTGTCACGGTGGATGACATAGTGGAGGATTTTACGGACCTAGAGATTGAAATCGCTAGCCTGAAGGCCTTATGAAACTAGGAGATGTCAAGCGCAACATCATTCTATGGAATAAGAAGTACATCAAGTTTCCAGGCTCGGCGCCAAGGCCACCGACTCCAAGGAATCCAAGTCCACCCCGCATCGAATATCGTCAACCTCCAAGTCCACCCCAACCCGATTATCGCCAACCTCCAAGTCCACCCCGCCCCGCTGACGATCGCCGCAGCAGGAGTACATCAACTTGATCTCCGCCTCCGCGCAATACTCGATCTCTGCCTCCGCCTGCGTGCAATACTACTACCTCGTCGAAGAAACGGAAGTTCGACGGTCCCCCGCGCCCCACATCAAAGAAATGTCAAACGGTGAAGATAGTCGACATACCGCCGGCTCTTCCAAAGAGACCTTATGATAAGACCGATGAGGAAACTAACGCGGATGTGGCTGCCCAAGTTAAGGCGCATTTTGCACCCAGAAAGCCTGAGCCAAAGCCGGTATATAATGAAAAAACCAAAAAGTGGGCTAAGTCCTTTCTTGAGCAACCATCCCAGATATTGATGAATCTGGAATCAGACTATGACCGGGAGATTATTAAGCAAGAACAGAAGAAAAAAATCATAAGTGCAAAAAGCGGAAAGCAAGTTGCCCAGCTCGGAGCACCGAAAAATCAATCGGTCGCCCCGCTCAAAGTCATTTCAGACCTCGACAAGGCCTTCCGAGCTGAAATGGATATGGACATGCAAATAATGGACCCTAGAGCCCGTAATAATGCTGCACTTATGGGAATCACTGTATCGCAGGCCAAAGCACTTGCTAACGAAGCAAATATGTCTCTTGGTCAATATTTAGGCTATGAAGATACGCCAGTGGGTCAGATAGTACGGCAGTATGTCAAGGGGAGCCTCTAGTCAGTAATGAGGAGCTCGCGCGTCTATCCACTCATATGCGAAATCTGCACGAATGGTACATGTCGCAAGCAGATAAAAAAGCATCAGAAAAATTGGTTTCCGGTGAACGTTAGAAAGGAGCATCACTTCAAACCATACTCGATACAGGTTCAAATGATCGAACTGTTTCAGTTATACAACCAGCGCTCCCTCGACAAATCTATCATTGGTTGCTACTGTCTGTAAGTTATTTATTTCTATAATTCAGTTTGTAGCTCAGCTTATTCATTGCATTTAATATATTATCCTAACTATATGATATTATATTTTGCAGAATGAAGATGCTTGAATGCAAAAGAGCTAAAAGATACGACGTTGGGTTCATTGACCCATATATCATTAATGAATATATGTTAAAGAATCACCCCAAGGACGTGGAGGAAGACCTGTGCAGGTTCTTAACCGAGAATAATTTTGTTAAGGAAATACTATTTCCTTATAGCTTCAAGTGAGTGTTTATATCTTGTACACATTTTATTTTTGCTTACTGGATGAGCTATGCATGTATGCTTATGTAAACGTCCGCAGATTCCACTGGATCTTGCTAAACATTCAAGTTGACAACTCCCTAGTTGAAATCCACAACTCATTAAGTTGGGACCAAGAGCAGTAGAGCGACATGAAAGCAATGCTCCATAAGTAATTTCAATCATTATCGCATTATATCGTCCTCTTTCATTCATTTTCTGATATCAAGTAACTAATAACTCTTTTGTTTATTTTCTTTGTCGAGCAGATGTTGGACAAGGTTTAGACAGAAAATATCAGGTCCATTCAAAAAGGAGTTAACTTATAAAATGGTGAAGAGTTTACAACAGCCACCGAGAACTCATTTATGTGGATACTACGTCTGCGAGTACATCCGCGAGTTGACCAGTGAGCGGAAAGTTGACTCACATTATATTTATGATTTGCGGGGGAAACTAGAGCCAGACCTGCGTATAAGAGCAATTCAAGAGGAGCTGGTGGGATTTATGATGAAGGAAGTCCTTGATGTACATGGAGAGCATTATGCGGATGACGTGAAACTCGATTTGCCTTAGTCATCTTTATGTAGCTGATATGATATATATATTCATCAATGACCATATAATTTCAAAACATTTCTTCCTTTTGATATGATTGATTATATGTATGCTTGCATGGGATCGATTAATTATATAAATGCATCGACGTGTAGTGTGTACGTAGTAGCGTATAATATGTATACTGAAATATATGTTTGAATTATAGTGAAACATAAAACAAAAAATGAACGAAATTGCAAAAAAAGGAAATATATTTCTCTGCCGCGGCAGAAAACCTTTTAGTCCCGGGTGGTGTTACGGCCCGGGACTAGAGGGTTTTCGCCCCCCGCGGCGCTGAAACAGCCACGTGGCTGTTATCAGTCGCGGGCCGTAGCGAGCCGGGACTAGGGGGGGCTCTAGTCCCGTTTTCGGTCCCGAGCCCAAAACCGAGACTAGAGCCAGTTGTGGCCCGAAACTGGAGGTCTTTTTTTCCACCGGTGTTAGTCATCCTGCGGCATGCACGTCTCGGATGGCAGAAGTTAGATTTGTATAAGATACATTTTTATTCACCTAGAAACTTCATCAGCTGCAATAGATAATTTCGATAAGTGACGATAATCATGGCCAAAGTAATAAGATAGTTGATTTTTTTTTTTTTTGCGGGTAAAGATAGTTGAGTTCTAGGGCTGCGTTATAATATAACTTCCATTTTTCCTGAATTGCAGAGCAAATCGTAATAAACTTTATTTCCCCGGAGACATCTAAAATGCTGGATTAGAATTTGGGGCATTGCAGTGTATGAGGGACGAGTTAGTTTGCCGCTCGCCGTTTGGACTACACTGGTGGACCGGGCTTCGGCTTCTCGTCGTCGGGACGAACACCCGGTGGTGCATCGATCGGCGTCGACAGGATGGAGTCCGGAGGCTTCACTGTACCTGTACGTGCCTCCGCGTGCTCCCGCCTGGACCGGCCTGCACCACGCGCGTGAACGCCGGCAAGCAACAGTAGCCTAGTTAGGCCCAGCAGGGTACGTGGGCTTTAGGCCCTGGCCCGGGGACCCATCGCCTTACGCGTGTCACTCTCTCCCCTCCCGGTGCTGCTCGCCGCCTTCCTCTGCACTCTCGCCTGGCGGCGACGGCGGCTCACTCGCGCGACCTCAACCTCTCCTCTCCCCCCTCAGCTGCCCCTTCCCTGCCATTCATCTCCGCTAAGTCATACTCCCAGCCGAGGACGCGCGATCTGCGCCGCCACGCGGACACCGGCTGCCCGTGAAACCACCTCAGGAATAGGTGAATCTCACAATCTTTAAATTTAACTCCCATGCCGTTGTTAACTTAAACTTTACGTTGCTGGAAATACACTACGACCAGACCCGTAAACCTCTGTGTACTCAGACTGAAAATAGAAACATTCAGGGCATTTATTCCTGCACTTGCTTTTCATATCTGCTCTTATTCGGTATAAATTATGCTGTAGTTTTATTTTTGATCTGGAAGTTTGGAATGAGTTCTTATTTCTTCCTTAGGTTGCCACCCCTAGGCATGATTTATATTAAAGCCAGTGGTCTACTATTTGTGCCTTTGATTTTGACCAAGGCCAATTAAATATCCTGGAGTAGCATCTCAGCATTTCTTGATCAATCCGTGCATGATTATTCAGGGGTTCTTCTTCTCTTATGGAATAATAATGCCAGTTTTTGTTCTCCTTTTCCCTGACAGCACATGCAATTGCTATTATAGGCTGAAATTGATTGATTTTGTAAGACAGTTGGCAAGGAATTACCGGTTATATTTTGTGACCTCAACCTCTTTCATGTGTTACTTTTGACAGTAAGACACTTATCTTCACTCTTCTTGCAGGGATATGTTGATATCTTACAACAGATGGCATTGGCTCACTGAAATTTGCAATGCATTGTCAAAGGAGTAGTGGATAATGGCAATGCATTTACTGTCACGTCAAAATCTGAGACCAGTTGGCCACTTCATTCACTCTCCTAATCCATCCCAAAAGACACTACTTTCACCTTCCCTTCCAGCTCACAGGTAGAGACACCGTTTCCGTTGATTCATTTCTATTTCGTTCCTCAGTTCTATGTATACATAAATAAATACACATGAGGAGCAATACCACATCGCCAGGACTTTATATCTAATTGCTTGAACATGCAATGTCAGATTTTATAGGTTGCAGCTGATTCAGACAACCATAATGTAGCTAAGTTCTAGTAATTCTGTAACAAGTTTAATTGCCTTTACATATAATTAAATTGTTTCTGTTGACTTGTGCTACATATATCACTGATGTGTCCATGGTTATTAAGGCGGTGAGGCGCCTTTTCACCTTTTAAGCGACGCCTTAGACTCATAAATGTATCATACTCCCTCTGTTCCTTGATATAAGGTGTATAGTTTTCTTGCACGGATATTAACGCATAGACTAAAAGGAAAAAATTCGATACTTTTAGATGTTAATACATGTAGGTGACCGATGTGAGAATAGAGAAAAATAGGGAAATCTCGGTATCTCATCTCTCCAAAGTTTGACTCCTAAATTATGTAAAAAAATCCCACGATCCCACCATATACCTTATATTCTGGAATTTTTTACAGAAAACTATACACCTTATATCAAGGAACGGAGGGAGTATATGGCAACCTGATAGGAGATTTAATAACTAAAATTAACATAAATTCGATACAAGTTACATAACAAAGTAATGGCTAGAACTTAGGAGTTCATGGCATAGGCCTCAAACTATCTTGTCTAAATGAATAATGATGATACGATGTTTTGGAACTTCAGATTCATCCTCCTCGTCCAAATAATGCTCCATAGCTTTAGACTTAGTTGTGTTTAAGAAGTTGCAAATTTCTTTCTTAATTTCCACGGATGCCCTGGGCAGTTATCCACGTCGCTGAAACCCCCAGAAAGGTGTCGTTGCAACCATCTCACTCCAGCATGAACTCTCTGGCCACACACCGTACACTGCAGCAAATCATTCCTGGCTAAATCTGGCCAAAATTCATACTTCCAAATTGGATTGTCCCATTTAGCTCCTTTTCTAGGATCATTGGACAGATCATAAGCATCCGCAGCCACAAGATCCATCAAAGCAGCTGCTGCAAGACAACAGAAGGGCAATCAGCTAACAGCCAAAGGCCACTATCTTCTGCTACTTAATCAGCTAATAGAAAGGGCCAGCAGCTACTACTACTAAGAGCAATTCTAGCATATCCCTCAATACGTCGGGCCTTTAAAGTCATTGCTTTCATAGGTTCTGAAAGAAAAAAAATGTCCCGACCAGGTACATTAAACCCGTGCGGCCCTTAATTTTTTTTAAGGCAGTCGGAAAAATCAACGCGCTAGTCCATAGATACGCGGGATCCACGGCGAACCTGTTGGTGCCCTATATAGGCGTGAAACCCTTGGCGGGAGGGACTTTTCAGCCCGCGCGCGCTTCCACCCTACTCCTCGACCGCTGCCTCCCGTCTTGATTTAGGCCTCCCATTTTTATTTTGGCTGCTGGAAAGTCGTTGCCCGTCCGCTGCGCCCATTCTGCCCATTCTACACACGTGTGAGCTTGCCACTCATAGTTCCTCGGTATCTTGTGCACGGCGGATGTGATCGAGCTCACAACCGCCAAATCGACGGTGGCGTCGAGTTAGGCGCCTCGATTTGGCCGTGCTGGAGCGGTAGCCGCTGCCCCTTCCATTGATTTGGAGGTTCCCCGTGAAGTGCACAATAATTTTTCTTTGATTTCTCTATGTTTTAGATTTCGGTTAGATTTCTTGTGGCGATTTGATTTTTTTCATAGAACTTCTGTGCATATTGAAGATGAGTTCAATATTAAGTTTGAGTGCCCAGTTTTTTCGAAGACTCGTCGTCCTCGGACGATTCGGACATTGACGAGTTGCTCCATGGCGACAATATTGAGCAATTGGATGTGATCCTTGCTATGTAGGAGCTCGAGGATAGAAAGAAGAAGAAGCGACAAGGACTTGTGGATCTGGCATTGTCTTTTTGGGTTACCGGTTCTATCAATGACATCGATATCTTGCATAGGTCTCATCTTTTTGCTAGGCTAGCTAGTTGTGATGCTCCAGCTTGCAACTACACTATCAATGGACATGATTTCACAATGAGATATTATCTAGCTGACGGCATTTACCTTTCATGGTTAACATTTGTGAGGACCATCCCAACCCCAACAACAAGGAAACAATCTGTTTTTTCCATGGCTCACGAGGCATGCCAAAAGGACATCGAGAGAGCTTTCAGTGTTTTGCAAGTTAGCTTTGCTACTGTTTGTGGTTCATGGTCCTACTTGACTTCTAGGACAAGAAAACCCTCAACAACATAAGGGTGACATGTGATTCTCCACAACATGATCATCGAGGACGATGGGGATTTGAACTTGGAGTTCTTCTATGACAATGTTGGTAGCCGTGTTAAACCAATAAGAAATCCGGATCATATCCATGCATTTCTTGAGACATACTGAATACTCTGGTACGCAAACCCATCTTCAGCATGTATTCATATGTTATTTGAACCATTATTTGCATTCTGGACAATTCATTATTTGATTAATTATTTGAATTTGAACTATTTTGAACAATCATAATTTAGTTTATGTTGCTACCACATTTATATTTTGTTATCCTAAATCATACATTTGTGTTGAAATGCTGAAAAAACGTTTTAAGGTTTGCGTGGGCTCCGGCTGAACAAATCAGCCAAACAAACACAGATGGTAAAATTGAACATGCTCCCCGAGATCTCCAGCCGTGTGTGCTTGTGCTCAGCCGCGGGATCAATTAATTGATGCATTAAAGCTATATACAATTTTTATAGATATTTATATATCAAGTATACTCCATATATAGATATATGATATGGAAGCCTATCCCCTATATAAGATGGGCGGATAAAAAGAAGGGAAAATCCAAATAGTTAATTAAGTTCAGAATGGTATTCCATAATGGAATACCCATCAAAACAAAGGTTTCTATTAGAGGGCCCTACATACGTAGTACAACTTAGTTGAAGTCGTTCAATGTCGCCAGATAAAAAACACGCTAAGAGTATCTACTACTATGAGTCTTCGGTTAGCTTGAGCCTGTCAACCCAGTCTCGACAAACCTTTCATCCGTTTGGACATTGGGGTCTACCGATATATACATCCTTTGAACAGTACCAAAATATATATCTTGCGGTATATTCATCTTGTATACATGATGTGAAAAAATCCGAATTTTTTTGTGACTATCCGTAGCTTGCATACGACATAGTTAATTGGTAGCAGCTTTTACCTCAGATCCCTGGAGATTTTCTGATGGCTTATTGATCCATCCATGGAGGAGGGCTCATGGATTGTTTTGCTGCAATCTGCTTGAGCTTGACCTGCAATGGCATCAAGATAGATTGTGTGAATGGCTAGGTACAAGCTAGATGCAGTGTTTGCAGAAGCAAAATGGAAAGGCATGGCAGCAAAGGGGATTACATCCTTACGGTTATAATCTGTTTCTCACGGTAATATGTTTGTCGGGGATGTGCTGAATCTTTTGCCAGTTTGAATCTCCCAATGTGTTACAAGACATCATAAAATCTTGATTGCACTTATAAAGATGAAACTTCTCAAGAGACTGGGGTAGTGTTGGAAGGGACAAGATGTTTTTGCATAACATAATCGACAGGTTCTTGAGCGATGCGAGGTTCTCCATCTTGCTTGGTAAGGCGTCCCAGCTGCAGTCAGAAAACTCTAGCACTAGAAGACGAGGGAAAACCTCAGCGAGTACATAAGCAGGTTCTGGTTGGCTGCATCGGACTAAACAAAGTTTCTGCAGGTTGTTTAGGCAACCGTTGTCCTTCCCCAGGCACCTCCAACCTGTAAAGTACCACATTACCAACTGTTTAAGCCCCGGACGATGGCACAGGCCTGCAAGTACCTCTGCTTCAACTTGACTGCACCTCGTTTCATAATCATAACCCCACTCCAGTCTCAGCTCTGTGAGCCGTTTGGTATCTAGATTGGCCTCAAGTGCTTGCTCCTTGCTTCTAACATTTTCAAGGCCACAGATGGTTAGTTTGCCTCTAAGCTTGTTTAGATGACTTAACTGTTTTAGCTCATGACCTTGTTCTTTACTCACTATGAAGCGTGGTGTTGTTCGGAGTGAGCTCAGCCTGCCAAAGTCAGAATGCAGCACATACGGCCCACAGAACAAGTGTCGCAAGTTGACAAGTTCAGTAAAGGTAAATTCTGAAATATCGCTACTATCGAAATCTAGGAGCTGGATATGCTGAAGTTTATTTAGTGTTCTTGGTAAAGTTATCCTACGAGTCCCATATGTCTTGAAAGCAAGATAGCGTAGGTGTTTCAACTGACTAAGAGACTCCGGTATTGAGACGTTACTTCGAGAATAGTTGTTGCTCAAAGCAAATGCTAACACTCGCAGTTTTGGTAGTTTCTTGCATATACTCCTGATGACTTCTTCCTCAACTGGTGTATCATTTCCAACAACATTAATGATGAGAGTGACTAAATTTTCCAATCCAAGGATCTTTTTAGTAATCAATTCTGCATCATAATTTTGGATAAAGAGATGGCGGACATCATGAGAAATATTTCCTTTCCTGCCTTCTCCTCTCTGGCTACTTTCATTCTCGATAGTGTAGCAATCAGTTCTACTGACTATATCTGCTAAATCATGTAGCAGATCATGGATTCTAAAGAATTCTTCATTGTTCCAAGTTCTTTCTTGTTGAAGAAATGAGTATGACACTAAATCTTGAATATATCTCTCGGCTACATCTTCCATATCCTCTGTTACATAGCTGGTCTTCACAAACCCTTGCGCTATCCATAAGTGAACTAAGTTGCTTTTTTTCATTTGGAATCTTCTAGGGAAAATACTGCAGTATTCAAAACATCGCCTGATGTCTGCACTAAGTTGCTGATAGCTCCACCAAAGAACCTCCATGGTGTCATTCAATATGTGAAGCTCTGAAGCATTTTTCCAGAAGTTGATGTCTCGGTTTGCTCCAAGTTGTCCAGCCACTATTACTGCTGCAATAGGTGATCTATGTAGCCTTTCTACAATCACCCTCCCAACTTGTATAAATTCTTTATCAACAACGCTCGTACTACCCAGTGCATAATGCATGAACATCGAAAAATACTGATCCTCATCCAAATCAGGCATTTCCATAGGTTCATCGGCACATAGAGCTCCAGCCGAAACTTTTGTTCGAGCCGTCACAAGGATTTTGCTTCCTTTCAACCCAACATTGAGTGGTGACATTAGTTCCTCTAGCCGTGGGTCGTTCTTGGTATTCACCCAGAGATCATCTAGTATCAAACAAAAACGTTTGCCACACAATGATTCCTTTAGTTTCTCTTCCAGCTCCTCATGATCCAAAATGTTGGAGTACCGATCTGTGGTAATATCCTTCAACATTTCATGAAATATGTCATCCACACTAAATGTTTCGGTCACATGAATGCAAATGACTGTGTCAAAAAGTCCCTCCTCCTTACGTTCCTCCTTTATGTAATCTGAAATATATTGTGTAAAAGTAGTCTTCCCAGATCCTGCAACCCCATATATGCCAATCACGGAGTAACATGGACTGGTACTCGAGCTCGCTGCATCACAATCTGCTGTCTGGCGGAGCTTTTCCATGATAGTATCACGGAACGCCTCTCGACCAAATACCTTGCGGTTGCTAGCCGTTCTAATCTTGCTCCTGTTCTTGTTGGCGACATCATGCGGTGCGCTATTGCTTGCTACGCTCAAGAGTGGTGACTTGTTCACTTCGCTGACGGTGCTTTCTACCTTGTCTATTCTTTTCTTCAAATTATGTGTTGAGATAGCATTAAGGACAAAATCTAACACATGGGTATTCTCCTGGAGGAAGCAAAATCTCAAATAAGTATTGCTAGTCACATACCTATCGTATCTATTAGACATAGGTAACTGTAATGTAGAAAAAATTAGATATCAGTGGTGGAAGAATAATTGGCATGCAGAAGACCTTTGTAGAACAAAATTACTGCCCATGATCCTCACAAAATGTGAACTGATCATGCAGAAGACCTTTGTAGAAGACCTATCATGTATTGGTAATACAATATAGGTTCAAATGGCTCCAAAGAAGACACTCAATATAACATAAATTTTGACTACACGCATGCTAACACAAGAATGAAATTATGAATTTTGTACATGGAGGGCGTATGAGAGTAATGGTTGATGACACACTTTGTGTGTACCTGGTTGCTTGTGATGCCAGCCCCTGCATAGGACCAATCTCGATAAGCGCATGCTCTCTCATACGCATCAATTAACCGGTGGAACATTGATCTGCACCGGTTCCTGAAGACGTTGAAGGAGCTGCACGAGGGTGTAGATTCTAAAGCGTCTGGTTCATCTGATGTGTCCGATGAGCCCCACCATGAGAAGTCTGATGAGCCGCCGTCGTCGCCGCCGCCCCATGACTCGGAGAATAGCGTCACCCGAACTGGTCGCTGGTATGAGCTGGCTGAATATGACGATGGCGCCACCGGGAGTGCAAGTGCTTGCCGCCCGTGTGAGTTCGCACTATCGATAGTCACTGCATGATGGTCGTGTGAGGCCGTTTGGATTGGCTGCTTGAACCAACAATTCGGCACCAACTGCAGTAGCCACATGAAGCTGCTCTTGCAGGCTGCCACAGCGTCGCAGAACCTACCCATCTTAGTTCCAGACAGCTCTTGTTGCAGCCAGTGGATCAAGTCGTCTCTGTCGCGCATCTTAGTTGGATCACATCCGGATGCGGCTTTTAGAAACTGTTGCAGGTTGGCCATCTCGTGAGCCCACTCTGCTCGGCATATCCGAATTGCGTCGTCTCTAGAGGCTGTTTCTAGACGATGTTGCAGGTTGGCCAAAGCTTGGCGAGGCTGAGTTGCATCGCCGTTATTATATGCCTCTTCTAGGAAATCTTGCATCAAGGCCAGTGACATGGTCCACTGGTCGATCTGTATATGATGCCAACTGCCGTGGTTCATGACCTCCAGCGAGCAAGCAATGAAGGCCTTCACGGTAGCATAGCCTACGGCGATGATGTCCTTCATGGTGGCATAGACTGTGGCGACGGTGGCCTTCACGGGGCTGTGAAGGCGCTGCCAGCATCTGCTGCGGTACAACTCGATCTTCTCGTGAGCATCGTCGAAGATGTCTTGCGTGTCCTCCCGAGCGTGCCTCAGCATGGCGGCCATCTCGTCGAGCGTGGACACCACGGATTTTGTTTTGTTTCCTCTATCCAGCATCCTCTGCTCGTCCACGGCACGCAGCGTGTTCTCCAGCTCCGGGATGATGCGGATCTTGAGCTCCAGGAGCTTCTTGGATGGGTCGAACACCAGGCGGGAGAAGATCTTGGGAAGCAGCAAGGTGATGACGGGCGACATCAACCAGCCCACCACGGCCGTGGCCGCGGCGACCTTCCAAGCACTGGCCATGTATGGAGCTTTTTCTTTGCTAGACTAGAAAGAAGACTGGTTTTGGCTGGGGAGAGAGGAGCTAGTGATTTTTCCAAGGGAAGGCCGGCAGCGAGGTAGGATCATAATTTAGATGCGATCTTTGCTTAATTAGCTACGCCCCATCGTCGTTGATACCGATGTACACCTCACGATGATTCTTTTCTGACCAACCAGTATCCGCGCACTGAAAAAATATGTTGAACCTTTCCGCGCATGCAGTTGCCGGCACCACACACGTTGATACACCTTTGCAAAACACGATTATTCTACTGGAGTAATAAGCATCCGTGCCTTGTCATGTTTGTCTGTCTCGGCGCCTTGGACGTTAGCCTAGGAGTACAACACGGATGAAAATCGAGTGAAAAGTTGCAAAACATAAATGGAAGTGGAATGAAAATATGGAAAATGGAAATGGAATTTTGCAAAACAGAAATGAAAACGGAATTTTTTTAAGGAAAAGGAAATGAAAACGGAACAGTGTTTTTCGGCAGAATAGATGCGAAAATAGAATTTCTGTATCCGGCTAAAGTGGACTTTCTTTAGGGTTGATGTGCATGGTCAAATCTAGCTAGGACCTTATCAATCCAAACTTCCAAAGCGGCCTATCCCAAAATCAACGACCATGTAATCCCTTCCGAGGAGGTTTCCACAATTTGACCTTCCCCTTATCCCCTTGTAAACTGAGCATCATACTAGAATTGGTTTGCTTGAGTGTTTGGGAATTTTTATTGCATGATTCAAGAGTTCTTTTGGTTCCTGGTAACATCTGCATTGCTTCGCGTCCACACTGTATTCGGTCTGTATCTATTTTTGATAATATCTGCTTTCTTTTCTGTTTTCGTGGTTTCTATATTTGTCGGCTTCTGCAAAAAAATATGAAAACGAATGTGGCACCACTCAGTTTTGTTTGTTTCCGCTCCGTTTTCATCCCTCCACGCAAGTGAGTTAACACATTGTGCTCGATTTTTTAATTTGAGCTTAGGTTGTGCTTTCTAGTTTCTATCCGCTGGTACTAGCAAAAAATATATATGGTCTCTCACGAGGAGTATTATGGTGGAGCACCTAATAAGCACTCTCAACAGCCTTCAAATTAGTTGTTTTTAGGATCTTGTGAATGCTACAACATGCTAACACGTGAATTTTATCCGAGAAAAACAACGTGCCTAATACATTGAAAAAAGCTTCACAAATAAGATGCAAGTGTGGGATTTAGAGAAAAAGCTTCATTTGGCCTTATATATCCATCATTTATCCCTTCTCTCTCTGCAATTTTTTGTGCTATCGTGGAGAATAAGGATGGGAAGTAATATGGATTATACCTAGTTATAGGAATGAATCACTATCATATATAGATGCCACCATGACATTGTCAATTCACCATGCCAAAAAATATTGATTTGGGCGAAAGAAAGTTATTTTGACAAGTTTAGGGAGCCAAAATTAATTTTGGTACTACATGGTCTTGGATTACATAGGACTAAGTTAAGAGATTATGAGAAGCTCTTCCCATTTTGCTAAGTTCAAGTCACTCGTGTGTATAAAACCCATCTAGGGTTCCGCCCCCCTTCGCCGGCGATGTTGTCGGTCCACTCTGCCTTCATAGCCCTTGGGACCTCCGAGGCGTGGCGTCTAGTGCCTGTAGAGGGGCATGGAGTCTTGTGTCCGGTAGATCTCCTATGACCTGATTTTTTTGTATTCCTTGGTATGGTTGAGATCAGTCTCTTCTGATGTACAATTGTCATCTTCGGTGATGATTGTTGCTCTAGTGCGCTAGTCTTTTGGGACTTAGAACAATTGCTTTATTGTTTGTCTGCTATAACAAGCTCTACTACGGCAAGATTTGCCCGGCTTCACTGATGGAGGTGCGAGATAGGCATCTTTGGCTCGCTGTAGTCGTCTCTAGGTGGCACAATGACTAGTCGTCCCTGCTTGCAAGCGCCGCTCGCCGGATTTGTCTCGTACCTGATTCGTCGAAAATTGGCACAAACTTGGTCAGAATCAAAGCGTGGTGAAGGAATCTTTGACCGGCAGACGATTTTGCCAAAACAGCGAGGAATCGATGGCTGGAGGTGGTTGTACGGACAGCGGCGTCGGTGGAGAAATTAAGGTTTTGGACCTATAACCACGCCTCCGGACGCTACATATACCGCCTAGGAATCGTGTTTTCGGACCACTATAAAAGAAAATTACGGGCCGGGCATTTTTACGGGATCCGCTAGCTCGAACCAATCACGATAAACTATGAAGTGGCTAGACTATTACAGATCCGGTCCAATTTACGGAATCCGTTAGAGATGATCTTACTCATCTCCCTAAGCAGCCATTATACAGGTTAATTTGCCTCCTGATTGCTCGGTTTTCTAAAAGATTTCAGAGGCATTATAAGTACAATAAAGAAACATCTTGTGGAAGTAACGAGTTATTACTTATGTGGCATACCATTAGTCTCTAGCTACTGATCATGGCAATTAATAGTTCCTAGACTTCATTAGAATAGATATTGTCTCGCTGCAAAAAGAAAAAAGATGTTCTCTCTGACAACAGTATCATCTAGCAAATGCCAGCAGATTTTCTCATTCTATTTAATATTAGTCTTAGTAAATCTGGGCATAGTTTGAGGCAAGGATCATTGATGTTCCATTTGATGGTTAACAAAGATCATTGAAGTTTCAGTTTGTTTGATGGTTAACATGGATATGCTAGTACTCTGTTTTTTTACTAAAACTATTGTATATGAAGGCGAGATGATTTTTGCTACTTCCTCCGACCCATATTAGTTGACTTGGATTTGTCAAAATTTGAATGAACCTATATACTAAATAGTGTTTAGATTCATCCAAATCTAAACAAATCCAAGTCAACTAATATGGGTCGGAGGGAGTACTTACTTTGATTTTTAACAATGTTTTTTTGCTACTCTAAATCTGTATATGAAGCCACATGGAACAGCTAAAGTAATTATTTAGTTACAGTGACTTATGCATGTCAGCATAGAACTTTTTTCCGACGGTGTATATGCCCACATGGACTTGTGCATGCGCGTCTGGGAGCATGTGTTTTGTTGAGCACTCAACGGTCTCAAACCGAATAAACTGTGTAACCAAGCTGCACCAGACTGTCATTTCACCTCCTGCCTAGGTAGTCTAAACCAAACCAATCCAGTTCAAATTGGTAGGTACGGGCCGGTTTGATTAACCTGTAAAAACTGTTTTAAACCGGGAATGCCCAGGTTTAAGTTTTAGTCTGCATTTTTTGGGTCGAAACATGTTGGCAAAAACTGCTACTCCCTTCGACCCATATTAGTTGACTCAAGTTTGTCTAAATTTAAATAAATCTAGACACTATTTAGTACTCCCTCCGGCCCGAATTAACGGCCGCGGGAGTTGCAGGACACATTACGATTCCTAATTTACAAAAAAACCCACAATTACTCGAATCTCTTCAAATTTAGTTCAAATTCAAAATACAAACTTGGAAATCGCGGCCCGCGATCTCTGGCGTCACTCGGTCCGTGATCCCCGGCGTCCTCCTGCGGTCACCTGCCCGCGATCCCCGGCGTCGCCCCGCGATCCGTACCCCCGCGGGCGCCAGGTCGCCGTCCTTCCACGAGCGCCAGGTCGTCGTCCTCCCGCGGGCGCCAGGTCCAAGCTCCAGCGGGCGCCAGGTCGCCGTCCTCCAGCGGGCGCCAGGTCCAAGCTCCGGCCGGCTCCAAGCTCCCTCGTGCAGTGGCGCTTTTCCGCAGGAGATCGATCTGGTACCACGCCCACATCTGAGGTAGACATCGCCGGACTCTTCTGATCAGCTCGTCGGGCTCCCGCCGGCCGGCCGCCTCCTCCCTCCTACGGTCGCGCTCCCTCCTACGGCCTGCTCCGATCTCCCTCCAATGGCTGGCCTGCTCCGCGCTCCGGCGTCCTGGACCTGACGTCTCCGCCGTGTCCGCACTCTGGCCGCAGCTCCTGACGAGGTGAACTCCTGCAATCAGGTTCAGATACTCCTGCAATCAAATGCTACTCAGTATAAGTAACTTGACCAATCGTACTGTTGCAATCAAATGCCAGAAGTAATTTGATCAACCATGCTATTGTAATCAAATGCTAGGAGTACAACTAGATTTCAGTTCAGATAGCAGGTTCAGACATCATCAGGTTTATAACTGAAATTACTGTGCACTAGATTCAGATAGCCAGGAGTAGTCCATGAAAGAAAAATGCCTTGGCGCTCATCCTGCTAGTATACAAGATGCATCACTATCTCAAACAAGGCCAATGTATCAAGATATTTATGGCTATCTAGAATATACAGCTTCAAGATACATCACTATATCATACCTTGTCCAAGGATAAGCACATGTACCAGACTACATATACTTTGCAGTGTACCACAATTTGACAATCCGAACTTTTGGAATGATACCTCTCTTGTCCAGCAACATCACCATTGCAGTAACTACTAAGCAACTAAATTTGGAAGCGAACAAATATATGAAGCTTTTATACATACTGCTTTAAGAGAATCCATGATATTACTAAGCCTACTGTGTAGAATCCATTTAAGAGAATCATGACTAGAATTAGCTTTGTTCCTATTTTACTCACTAGTTAACATTCAGCAAATCCTTGGTTTATTGGACAACTCAGAAAATGACTTGATTAGTTCAGAGAAAGAGAATCCAGATCAGTTCAGAGAATTCATATCACAGCTACTGGACTCAACATCATATTTATGAGCATGTTTGGGTGAGAGTTGTTGCAGAAATTGGTACTCCCGTGTAAACAGAGTACCAGAGAAATGAAGCTACTGGAGTATACAGAGTACCAATTTGAAGCTGCTAGATGGTCATATTGTACCAGAGAAATGAAGCTACCGAGCAATCAGGATTATAGGAAGTTGTTGATGTCGTTGTTGAGTTGCTGCTGTCCCTCTCTTAATCTCCAAGAACATCATCTAATTCCAAACCTGTCAAATAGTTACACATGATTTAGAAATCCTTCCATGAAAGAAATGTAAAATAGAATTGGCAGAGGTTGTCTTAAGTTAAAAAGACAGTATAGCCAAATATGTACGAAATAAAAAAAATTGTGCAAAAATATTTAGAAATGTACTGCTTCATGCTTGGATCAACTGCAAAACTATGTGTGTCTACTTGTGTTGTAATTCTCAGTTTGGCCCAATCAACTTGTATACTATGTGTGTACTATGTGTGTCTACTTGTATATATCCTGATAATTCTGAAACTCGGCTTCCTCGGCCCAATCAACAAGTTCTGTAGATATAATTGCCACTTGGTCATTGCAGTCAGTTTGTCTCTCAGTTTAGCCCAATCATGGTTTGATATAACAAGTTCTGAAGCTATATGCTAAACTAGGTGTTACTTAATCTAATCCTTAATCTACACATGAATGTTACTTAATCTAATCCTTAACCTCCCTTCCTGAACACTAAACAGTGTGTAAGGACACAATGAGTAGTACTTGAGTAGTTCCTTACAACTCCGGCACAAGCACGGTACTAATGCATTGGGGATCAGAGTCGCACAATGAGGATTTGAGCAAGTTGGCATAGTCGCACAATGTGTGAGTGAAGCATTATTTTTCTTTAACCCACAAGACAGCTTAGTTGCCTTCACAATGAAAAATGAATATCGCTACTCCAACTCTGAACAAAGCAATTCCAACTCTGAACATCCCCATAAAAAGGAAAAAAAGAAGGAAATACAACAGAAACACTAGAACACTATCTCATTAGTGGATATGTCTATTTTTATTCCAAATAAAGAGACTGCAAAATTGACATAAAGTGACATGATGAGCAAGATATAACAAAACGACATACCACAGCTATAGATGGCGATGCATCTTCTCCAGGAGATGGGTGGGTCACATCAGCTCCAAAAACTATTGTAGGGACATCTGACAAAAGTGGAATTCTCTTGTACAAAGCATTTTCAATATTCCGACCTCCAACCTAATCACAAAAACCAATGTTGTCAATATTCTCTGGACCTGATTGTAGAGTAGCTAGAAATTGAAATCATCAGACAACAGCTCAAGAATCAATTTAAAGAGCTTATCGTAAGAACCACTAATATCATGTAGTATGATAATCAATAATTCAAGTTGCTTCCCTGGACCTTGTTGAGCAAGTACTTGTGCAGAATTCCTATGGATATTTCTGATTGCAGACTCCACACTTTCCTAATGGCTTGGTTGTGTGATATCCACGCATGGTTTCATGTTCATTTTCTAGAATGGAAAATTTCAGTTAATGAGTATAAAGAGTCCATGCTCCTTTAGAAAATGCACCATCAATCAATCAAATCTAAGCTTGAACCAGTCATGTGCACAAGCTTGAACCGATTGATATTGTGCAGCAATTTTTCAGGTGAGAACAGAAGATGAATGAATGCATGGCACTTACCGTAGCAGCTGCCTGTCGAAGGTTGAAGCAGAGAGCAATCCTCTGTTCTCCTCGGCTCGCCTGATGAGGTAGGGGATGATGTGCTCCACGGTGCCGTAGGATAGGTACTTGCTCACCTGGAACCCGGCGTTGCGGAGGCCTAGGGATAGGCCGTCCGCCATGCCCATCAACTGCGCGAACTGCAGGTTCCGGTCCCCCTTGCCGATGCCCATCTCCTGCGCATGTTGGCCTAGCTGCGGTGGGGAAAAGAAGAAGAGAAGAACTTGGCGAACCTGTGGGAGAGACTGCTTGAGCGTGTTGGCCTTGTAGGCGTAGAAGACGCAGAGGCTGTAGAGGTGCCTGGAGCAGCCCATCTTGAACTTGACGGCGTCCTTGGTCCTCTTGATCCGCTCCGCCCATCGAAATTCTTGCTGGCCGTCGTCCCCGACAATCCTCGAGGTACCTGTACACCCTATGGATTCGCCCCTCGGCTGCTATTCTCTGGATTCGCCCCGCCGGCGACGAGCACCGCCACAGGAGCCAGCAAAGTCAGACTCTTGGGGAGGAAAGGTATCCCTTTCATCTATAATCTCCATCATCGTTGGGATCTGATTGGTGGAAGGCGGAAGAACGAAGGCAAGGAGACAAGGAGGAAGGATGGAGGCCGGCGAGGGAGGGGCAGAGCAGGCGGCGCGGGCGAGAGGGTGGTCGACGGCGAGGAAAGGGGAGAGTACGAGGGAGAGAGACGACCCTGAGACCTCGGCTGTTTGTCGGAAAAAGGAGAAGGGGCGTTTTGCAAATTGTCCATCGCGAACGTTAATTCAGGCCGGAGGGAGTATATAGGTTCATCCAAATTTTGATAAATCCAAGTCAATTAATATGGATCGGAGGGAGTAGTATAATGGTATTGTCTATGCTCTTCCTTGCAGGGAGAAGCTTATGTACGCATCATCGTCGGAGGCCCCTGCATGCCAGAAGGCACCGCAGAAGCTGCTCTAGAACACTACAACAGATTACAAAAGGATTATTCTTACTAAAACTTTCCATTATATATGGCCATCTGAATACCATCTTGTGTGGTGTACTTATTAGCAGGATGGACATGAAGCTGGTTAAAGCAGTGGACAGCTTCACCTTGTCCAATTTCCAGTGGATGTATTTTATTAGCTTCCTAGCTAGGCTAGGCTTAAAGGGGGCACCACCTGTGTTGAGCTTATTCCCAAATCCCAAGTACTTATGTGCTCCTCGTGAGATAGATAGATGCATCAATCTATCGCCCATCACATAGAGATTCATGCCACACTTTCCATTTTTATCATGATTTGTCGAGTTATTTTTGCTTTGTTGTTGACTATATTTACACCCATGTCGTCGGCATGTAATTTGCGATGGACCATTTCATGTTATCATTCCTCAAGCACGGTGGAGACCTGGTGAGCTAACAAACCAAAACTCGGTGACACACCTTTGCCTGCTCAACGTCTAACATGGGCGGGGCCCAAGTTTGAATAGTAAACGTTGTAGTATGTCATGAATAGTAAACGATGTATTATTGCATATCATGCATCGACATACGTTTCTATACTAAGAGTGACTGCGTGTGCTAAATCTGTGTGGACACTTCTGTTGACTATTTCACCAAATGAAAGAATAGTAAATGATGAAAAAAGGCTCATAAATTTGGCTAGTCTATTTAAATTTTGTTATGGTTTGAACTTCTAATCTAATACATATTCTGTACATACAAATGAACCGAAGCAACAACTAGCGACTTACAAAAAGGAAAATGAGCTCCCTATCGTTGTTTCAGAACTTGTCCCACTCGCATCTATTCAACTACTTCCGTTCCACAATCTAAGCCCTTTTAGATAGCTAAAACAGTTTGCTAAAAAAAGCTTATATTGTGAAATGGAGGTAGTATTGAAGATATGGTGACCACACAAACTCTCTACATGTCACTAGACGGGGATCTATGGACTAAAATTTTCCTAAGAGCACACCTTTTAGACATTCTGCCTTGACCCCTTTTTAGTGAAGATTTTACCCTACTTGTCTCAACAGAGCATAGAACCATCTCAGAGGCCCAACCAATCAGTTGCAGCCCACGACAAGACAGTATGACTATCTTAGTTAAAATACACCCTTTCTCGGAAAAAACAAAACGCACCTTGCTTCCTTATGCGGGCCGCAGGGTGGTGTTGGAAGTTGGAACCCGGCCATAACATTGTTGTAGGGAATATAGATACAAGGAAATACCCGAGGAACCCTAGCAACTAAAGAACAAACCACATACTAGTCTACACCAAGTGATACTTGTCTCATCTTGCTGATTTATTGTCAGGAGGTGATTGGAATCGCATACAATCAAAATATGGCGTGTAGATTTTTTGTGATGTAGGTTTGTGTGTTCTTGGAAGCGGCGTCCTGGTAGTGGAGACATCATGATACAAAGTAAAGTTTTGTGGCTCCACATCCCAATTATGCGCTTGGGCGTCAAGGCCAACTCCATGGAGATAATAGTTCTTACATCTAAACAACAGAAACTATGTTGCAGTCAAGGGATGGATATTGTGATTTACCGAAGTATTGACATTTGCATATATTCTACAAAGATATGCCATGCATATCGCACCAATGTTACATGTTTTTACTTCCAACTAAACCCTGTGTTTCATGGGTAATAATGTAGACATGAACATTTTTTCTTAATAAAAATAACACATAAATTTTCTCCTCGGGCAATCTTAAAATAATCATAAAAGGGGCTTGTTGTAGGCAATAAAAGAACACACCTGACACATGTGTTGTGCAGATGCACAAGATTAGCAAATATGTTGATTGAAAAATCCTGAAAATGATTTTTATGTGTCTAGTTCAATTAAGAAGAGAAATCGAAAAAGAGCTAATATGGTGATTGGCTTTTAGAGATACTTGGCTACAAGCCCCTCCTATTCAAATTGAAGATCAAAGAGTTTTTAGTATAGAAACATAAGTGTTTAGCCTTCTCTTGATTTTAGCAAAGTTTTCAACACAGAGCAAATACTTATGATTGATTCTTGACAATTAGCTGGCTAGTCATAATAAATAATAAATTTATATAGAAACACATGATTTGACATAACAAATAATAAATATTTTTCTTGTAATAGGTAAATTCTTTAAAAATTGTAGATTAAACTGCAATTTTTCTTTACATTTGTTCACATTATCGTTGTTTATCCCCAGCTAAACCTAAACCATGTACCTTTGGAGATTTATATGAAGTTTACATGTTTATGCGTCCTTAGCGTAGGGCTTCTAGTCAACTAGGACTATTCATGTCATTCATTGGGATAAATATTATTTCTCCTCTTGATGATATCTTGGTGATCTTGGAATAAATATTGTTTTATTTTACATGATCACACATACAGTAATTTATACTATGGTGAGTTTGAAATAACAACCGGGATTCCAAGTGATTTGAATTTGAGTAGGTAACAAAACATCCAATACCATAATATGCTTCATAGTTTAGAGTATTAGTACTAATTCTCATACACTCCTTATTGATACATGTAGTGGAGCAGGTAAAAAGTAATACATCTTTTCCAAAATGTAAGACGTTCTGAAAAGCTAGGTTATCATTCTAAAATGTTTAAACAAAGGTAATATATAATATAATAAATTGATCACATTGTTTAGACTTGGTTTTATAGAAGTATGTTGAATTAGTGATCAACATGAAAGATTTACGCATTGTAAGAATAGATTGTTTAACTCGCATAAACATTTACATGTATTAGACCTCTTTTGTAGAATATTTTAAAATATTGTTAACTCTATGCATTTTTTACGTCTCTAAATAACTAATTTTTTATTTTATACCTTTTTCATGAAGTGACCTCACACTGATGCTCCATAAAAATTAAATGGAAAAGCAAGAACCACTAAAAATAAAGATATGTATTGCAGCCGATGAAGTTTCTAGATTAAAAAATATCTTTTGCTGACGTTTTGCTATCGACAAGAACGCCACCTTACATTGAAGAATATTTCGTGTTTTTATGAGCCACCAGAGAGTCTGGTGGACTGAGGTACCACTATGATCTAAGCATCCAATCACATGTTAATTCTGTTTTGCATGTTGAATGACTAATTAACTCTACTTGTACTAGGGCCGTGTTTGGTCTATTTCACTCGTGCATGCGATGAAAAAGAAACTGAAACCGGTACAGGAGAATAGATAATAGAGAGATGGTTAAAACTCATCTAGGGTTCCTTTCCTTCTCGGCAATGCCATCGGTCCGTCCCGTCTTGGTGTAATGTTTCCTGATCATGGACATTGGATGTTGTTAATAACGGGATCACAACATTAGTATAATGGTGTGATGAACATTCATCCGAAGTATAGCATTACGATCAAAGTCATTGAGTTTATATTGCTATAACAATTTACGAAGTGATCCTAATCCTTAGACCATGAGATCATGTCAATCACTAACACCGGAAGAGTTTCTTGATAACATCAAACGTCACACCGTAACAGGGTGATTATAAAGATGGATTCAGAACTAATAAAGTGTTATGTTGAGGCCCATGGATCGAGAGTGGAATTTGTTCATCCCGATGACGGATAGATATACTCTGGGCCCTCTCGGTGATATCACATTGGTTAGCTTGCAAGCAAGTGATTTGATCACTAGAATGTTATATCACGGGAACGAGAAAAGAGTGCATGTTAGTAACAAGATCAAACTAGGTATGGAGATACCGATGATCGAATCTCGGACATGTAATATATCGCGAAACAAAAGGATTAAGATACTAGCGTAAAAGGTTCCGACGATCACAAGAAAGTCATCGTTGAATGTGTGGGAGTCAGTATGGGTCTCCAAATCCCGCTTCTGATTATTGATCCGAGAGGGGTCTCGATCATGTCCGCATTATTCATGAATCGTAGGGTGACACACTTAAGAGACACCGACATCCAATTGGAGCAAAAGTTTCATGCCGAAAGAATGAACAAGCGCAGGAGTTTATTTCACTAGATACCGAAACAGGTATTCGGGTGAAATTGCATAAAGTGGTTATGCATGTGAAATAGAATTCTAGCAAGGGGTTATTTGTGAATGTTTGTCATTAAAGTAATTGACAAAATTCTGAATAAAATAAAAGAGTTTTATTTAATGAGAGTTTGCATTAAATTTGGTGGAAATTTAATGGGAATTTGAGTGGGTTTTTGAGTGGAGGGAATTGAAAGGCATTTGAGTGAGTGGAGTGTCCACCCACATGAATGTGGAAGAGGTGGGGGCAGCCCCATGGCTGGGCGCATGGCCCCTTGGGTGCCCCCCTCTCCCTATAAAAGGATCCCCCTCCCTCTCTCTCACTCACACCTCCTCGTGAAGGATCTCTCTCCCCCTCTAGAATTTATCCCCCATGGTCTCGGACTAGCGAGATACATGTTCCCGGTGGCTATTCGGCAAGAAAGAGTTGTGCTTCCGCTGTATCATTGGAGCGAGGAGGCGGAGGTTGCTCGGTGCCTCGAACGTGTGTGCGAGCACGGATGCGTTGCTGTTTTGCGGCGCTAGGACTTCCTCTCGATCTTGAGATCGGCAAGAGATCGTCTACATCAACCACGAGTTTGGACTCGTTAAGCTTTGTCGGTCTTCAAAGGTATGTTCTCTACGGATATACATCCGCCCGTTGTTTGTATCTAGTAGATAGATCTTGGTACATAGTTCCCATCGTAGGAAAAAATTTGTTTTCTATGCTGCGAACCCTACAGTGGTATCAGAGCCGGATCTATGCGTAGATACTTTGCACGGGTAGTACACATATGAGTATGTGGGCGATGATGATCATTTTATTGCTTCTTAGTAGTACTTTGGATATTGGTGGCATAGTGGGATGAAGCGGCCCGGACAAACTTTACATGTCCTCGCACATGAGACCTGTTCCACGCTTGACATGCAACTAGTTTTGCATAAGTGGCTAGCGGGTGTCTGTCTCTCCTACTATAGTCAATATCTAATTTGCAACGAGTTGTCAACAATTTGGTTATCCTCGTTGTGGTTCATGTTCGTAGGTAAGAACGGTTCTATCTTCGAAATCCCTAAGCCACGTAAAATTTGCAATGGATAAATTAGAGGCGTCTAGTTTAGATTGTTGCTGGGCTAGTGTTATGGTATGGTGATGCTGTAAGTAGAAGTATGAGATGATACTCTTACAACACACATAGCGTGTAAGTTCCATAGACCTTGGCCTTACACATAAAGGTATGATAGAGATCATACCACTGTGCACATGATGGAGATCATATGCGGGAAACATATCATTTCACTAATAAACATGTGATGTTTTGATTGCATCTTATATTGCTTGTTTGGCGTTTTATTAGCATAATAAGATGATCGCTCATTTAGATATCAAGATAAGAATGTGTTCTTCCTTAAGTATGCACCGACAATGTTTCGTCGCTTCAAGACATCACGTGATGATCGGGTGTACTTGAATCCACGAGCATATCTCGGGTGTAAGACAGTTACACACGCGAATACTAAGGTTCTTACTTGACGAGCCTAGCATGTACAGACATGGCCTCGGAACACGGACCGAAAGGTTAAGCATGAGTCATATGTTTGATATGATGACCATATGGATGCTCGCCTTTGAAGCTATACCGACTCACGTGATGATCGGACTTGGTGTAGTGGATTTGGTTCATGTAATCACCAAAAAGACACGAGGGATGTCGTTTTTGAGTGGGAGTTTATTTCTAATTTGGTTTAGTAGAACTCAATTTATCATAAATTAAATCAAAGTGAATTTGCATAATTTTTTGTAGTCATTGGCATTCGTTCACCACCTTATGCTTAGTTATAATTGAGATAATAGAACTATAGAATTCTGGATATATACTTTACGAACTGGTATCGTATTGTGTTGGATGTCAATCTAAAGTTTAAATTCCTATTGCAAACTTTCAGCAAACTCTATTTACTCCGTGAAATTTAATAGTTGGTATTAAATCGAGAGTAACAATTCCAGTGTTAGTATCTTAAGTATCATGTTTGCCTCCATGATTCTTGATTGTTTTAATATCAAGTTTATCTAGGAGCTGAAAGAATTGTTTCAGAAACCATCATGTGTGGCAGATATAACGATATCTGAAACAATGTTTTGGTTGCAATATGATAGAGTATAATATATGTTCTCATATTGGATGAGAATTTACGAAGGTTGGAGATGCTAAACACCCTAATCATCCAAAATGGTTTTGGAAAGTAATGTTATACTCACAATTCGCCTTTATAAGCTATAGTAGCTTGATCATGAAAGTCGTCATGATAAGGATGAATAGAAGATGTATGTAAAGTGTTTACTACACTAAAATATTACTAAAGAATGGATTTTGAAAGAAAACCGATCATTTTGATGATGGTGATCTACTTCAAATTGCAAGTTCAAAGGTATTATTATTTGAATATACACGCTTTGAACTATGTGTCATGTATATGGCGCCACTTTTGATGTTGATAGATTCTTTTAAAAAGGAAAAGGAAATGCTGAAAGAGAATCTATAAAATATATTTGGCAGAAAAGAAAAGATTGGAAATATCCAATTTAGGTATATGGATGATATACATGTTATGGTTGTATTCTTTGCTTATTAAACAATGTGGTTCTTGGGTATTGGATACCGAATTGGTTGGTATGAAATTTCATACAGAACGACGCAATCCATGAACCACAATGGCCTAAGTAACTAGCAAGAGAATATGTGATGATGTTCATCGAAAACAAACAAATTGTTGTTTGTATTTCTCGTTGACATCAAAGCTTGACTTCAAGATTTGTTTTAATAATTGTTATTTAAATCAGGTATTATGAGAACAAAGGTTGTTCAGATAATTACCATATTCCATATAAGATGGATGATTTACAAATCTAGTTGGAGAAATCACATCCATAAAGCCTAATGCTAAAATGTCGCAAGACAAATGATTGAAAGATCACTTATGAAGTGACATCGCTGTTTAAATTATATTGGAAATAAAACAGGAAGAAACTCCATTTTCATGGATTTTTGGAGTCTTTGATTTGATCAAGTGACGCTTGTGGGACTTTCCTTGGGATAATTAAAACTTCGTTCAAAGGCCAAAGAAGAACAAACGACTAAAATATTGGAATTTATACATATTGATGTATGTAGTCCATTATGTGTAAGTCGTAAGCGATGGATTTCAACTTCATATACTTTCTCCGGAAATTTGAGTGAATATTCACTTAATGAGAAAGAAGTGTGAAATATTTGAAAATGTTCAAAGACTTTCAAGATGAAGGGAAAATCATTGTGACAAGAAAATAAATGGTTTATGATTTTATCATAAGGGATTTATTTGAGTTACAAGTGTAACAAGAAAAATAAATGAATTATGATTTTATCATAAAGGGATTTATTTGAGTTGCAAGTTTAGCAAAACACCTAGATTTACATCTCCCAAAACACCATAGGAGTATGGAGTGTTTGAGATTTGTAATGAAACCTTGTTTAACATGGTTGGATCAAAGGTGTTATTTATAAATTGCCATTATGTTTTAAAAGATTAAAAGCTTTAGAGACTACCACTTTTACACTGAAAAGAGCTCCATCTTGATCCGTTGAAATGACACCATGGAAGTTATGGTTTGGGGTAAAACCCAAGTTGTCATTTCTTAAATTTTGGTATGCTAAACATAATTAAGATGTTTACAACCGAAGTCGGATAAGCATGTCTTTGTAGGTTATTTTGAATAACAATTGGTTATTCCTCCATAACATCAAGGACAAAAGGGTTTGTCGCTTGAAACGTGAAGTTTCTTGAAGAAGGAATTTTTTTGTAAAAATTAAGTGGGAGCGCTGAGACATATTTCTAATACATTACGATGAAAAACTTAGGCAAAACCCGAATATTTAGCATGAATGTCCATAGTGGATAGACTGTGACGCTAATATGGTTGTGCCAAACGTACATATATGAGATATTGAAGGAGTTCAATATAGAAACAACAAGAAATGGTTCTTGTCGCGTGGAAAGGAATTGAATCAAGATTCAAGTGTATTGACACTTGATAAGTGAAACAAGATTCAAGTGCTTTGACACTTGATGAGTGAAATCACAAGGATGTTTTGATCAATCATACCATGATATGTACACATCCAGATATGTCCTATGCTCTAAGTGTTATGAGCATATACCAGAATGAATCATAAAATGATCATTGGATGATAGTGAGGATATTCTTATTATCTTTTAGAAGAACTAAGAATATATTTGTGTAGAGGTGACAAACAATTACAAATAGTTCATTGTAAAGCGTTACATTGATACTAGTTTTGTCACAAGATACAAATTAAGTTTATCTCAATTTAAACTATGGATGGCACAATGTAATGGAAATAAGATTCCATGATGGATTTGGATAAAATCCATAGTTAAGACATTGTGACGAATACTACAACAAAAAGGCTAAGTATATGACTGCTATAGTAGCAGCAAAGGAGGGAATTTGTGTCAAAAAGTTTGTTATCAAACTAAGGTGTGGTTCGCAACGGGATAACACTAAAGATATATTGTATGACAATAGTATCGACATGATTTTACCCCAGTAACTAAAGGTCTCACCGAAAGACCAAATTTATACAATGCCATCTCATTGGAGAATGAGTGATGCGTGAAGACGCAAAGACATGCAAATACACACGGACCTGAAGCGTCAGATCCATAGGTTATGTTAACCACTTGCAATTGCATATATGGAACACCAGAAAGCCATAGGTGTTTAATACGCAAAGTTTTCAAACTAGATTATTATCTCTAGTGCAAGTGGGAGACTGAAGGGAATATACCCGAGAGGCAATAATAAAGTGGTTAGTATCATATTCCTTGTTTATGATAAATGTTTATTTTGCATGCTATAATTGTATTATTACGGAAACGTTAATACATGTGTGTTTAATAAATAAATAGAAAGTTCCTAGTTATGCCTCTCTCATAAACTAGCTCGTTGATTAACAAGATAATCAAGGTTTCCTGATCATGGACATTGGATGTTGTTAATAACGGGATCACAACATTAGTGTAATGGTGTGATGAACATTCATCCGAAGTATAGCATTACGATCAAAGTCATTGAGTTTATATTGCTATAACAATTTACGAAGTGATCCTAATCCTTAGACCATGAGATCATGTCAATCACTAACACCGGAAGAGTTTCTTGATAACATCAAACGTCACACCGTAACAGGGTGATTATAAAGATGGATTCAGAACTAATAAAGTGTTATGTTGAGGCCCATGGATCGAGAGTGGAATTTGTTCATCCCGATGACGGATAGATATACTCTGGGCCCTCTCGGTGATATCACATTGGTTAGCTTGCAAGCAAGTGATTTGATCACTAGAATGTTATATCACGGGAACGAGAAAAGAGTGCATGTTAGTAACAAGATCAAACTAGGTATGGAGATACCGATGATCGAATCTCGGACATGTAATATATCGCGAAACAAAAGGATTAAGATACTAGCGTAAAAGGTTCCGACGATCACAAGAAAGTCATCGTTGAATGTGTGGGAGTCAGTATGGGTCTCCAAATCCCGCTTCTGATTATTGATCCGAGAGGGGTCTCGATCATGTCCGCATTATTCATGAATCGTAGGGTGACACACTTAAGAGACACCGACATCCAATTGGAGCAAAAGTTTCATGCCGAAAGAATGAACAAGCGCAGGAGTTTATTTCACTAGATACCGAAACAGGTATTCGGGTGAAATTGCATAAAGTGGTTATGCATGTGAAATAGAATTCTAGCAAGGGGTTATTTGTGAATGTTTGTCATTAAAGTAATTGACAAAATTCTGAATAAAATAAAAGAGTTTTATTTAATGAGAGTTTGCATTAAATTTGGTGGAAATTTAATGGGAATTTGAGTGGGTTTTTGAGTGGAGGGAATTGAAAGGCATTTGAGTGAGTGGAGTGTCCACCCACATGAATGTGGAAGAGGTGGGGGCAGCCCCATGGCTGGGCGCATGGCCCCTTGGGTGCCCCCCTCTCCCTATAAAAGGATCCCCCTCCCTCTCTCTCACTCACACCTCCTCGTGAAGGATCTCTCTCCCCCTCTAGAATTTATCCCCCATGGTCTCGGACTAGCGAGATACATGTTCCCGGTGGCTATTCGGCAAGAAAGAGTTGTGCTTCCGCTGTATCATTGGAGCGAGGAGGCGGAGGTTGCTCGGTGCCTCGAACGTGTGTGCGAGCACGGATGCGTTGCTGTTTTGCGGCGCTAGGACTTCCTCTCGATCTTGAGATCGGCAAGAGATCGTCTACATCAACCACGAGTTTGGACTCGTTAAGCTTTGTCGGTCTTCAAAGGTATGTTCTCTATGGATATACATCCGCCCGTTGTTTGTATCTAGTAGATAGATCTTGGTACATAGTTCCCATCGTAGGAAAAAATTTGTTTTCTATGCTGCGAACCCTACACTAGGTGCCAAGTTTGTGTGCAAGCAAAGCAACCCCACAAGTCTCATACGACTGCGGAAGCGAGAAACCTAGCACCACTGGAACTTATACATTCAGATCTTTGTGAGATGAATGGTGTGTTGACAAAAGGTGGAAAAGGATACTTTATGTCATTGATTGATGACTCCACTAGATACTGCTATGTTTATCTTCTGAAATCTAAAGATGAAGCTTTGAACTACTTCGAAATCTATAAAGCTGAGGCAGAAAACCAACTTGATCTTAAAATCAAGCGGCTAAGGTCGGATCGTGGTGGAGAGTACTTTTCAAACAAATTTGATTTATTATGTATGGAAGATGGTATCATACATGAGAGGACGCCTCCCTACTCACCTCAGTCAAATGGGGTGGCCGAAAGAAAGAACCGCACTCTAACTGATTTGGTTAATGCCATGTTAGATACATCGGGTCTTTCCAAGGAATGGTGGGGGGGAGGCGCTAATGACTGCGTGTCATGTCCTAAACCGTGTTCCTGTAAAGGATAAAACCATGACTCCATTTGAGGAATGGAAAAGAAAAGGCTTAAACTCTCTTACTTACGAACTTGGGGTTGTTTGGCGAAAGTCAATATTCCAATACCCAAGAAGCGAAAGCTTGGACCAAAAACCGTTGATTGTGTTTTTCTAGGATATGCTTTTCATAGCATTGGCTATAGATTTTTGATAGTAAAATCTGAGGTATCCAACATGCATGTTGGTACAATTATGGAGTCGAATGATGCGACTTTCTTTGAGGACATCTTTTCTATGAAAGGTATGTCTAGCTCATCAAATCAGGAGATGACTAGTTCATCTAGTCAGGAATTCTCTATAATTCCTGAACCCACTATGTCGATAGAACACTCTAATGATCCTATGGAGGATGACAATGAAGCTCCCAAAAGGAGCAAGAGACAAAGAACTGCAAAGTCATTTGGTGATGATTTCATTGTGTACCTTATGGATGATACTCCCACTTCTATTTCAGAAGCCTATGCATCTCAAGATGCTGACTACTGGAAGGAAGTTGTCCAAAGCGAGATGGACTCCATCTTAGCTAATGGTACTTTGGAAATCACGGATCGTCCTTATGGGTGTAAACCTGTAGGATGTAAATGGGTGTTCAAGAAAAAGCTTAGACCTGATGGTACTATTGAAAAGTACAAGGCACGTCTTGTGGCTAAGGGTTATACCCAAAAGGAAGGTGAAGACTTCTTCTATACCTACTCACCTGTAGCCAGATTGACCACTATTCGAGTACTAATTTCCTTGGCTGTCTCACATGGTCTTCTCGTTCATCAAATGGACGTTAAGACAGCTTTTCTAAATGGAGAGATAGATGAGGAAATTTATATGGAGCAGCCTGACGGATTTGAGTAGATGGTCAAGAAGGAAATGTGTGTAAGTTAGTGAAGTCTTTGTATGGTCTTAAGCAAGCTCCTAAACAGTGGTACGAGAAGTTTGAAAGAACTTTAACTGCTAAAGGCTTTGTTGTAAACGAAGCTGACAAATGTGTGTACTATCGCCATGGTGGGGGCGAGGGAGTTATTATGTGTCTCTACGTTGATGACATATTGATATTCGGGACCAACCTCGCTGTTATCGAGGAGGTCAAAGAGTTCCTATCTCGCTGCTTTGAGATGAAGGACTCGGGAGTGGCTGATGTAATATTAAACATCAAGCTACTAAAGGACGACAATGGTGGGATTACACTGCTTCAGTCTCACTGTGTGGAAAAGATATTGAGTCACTTCGGGTATAGCGACTACAATTTTTCTCCAACGCCTTATGATCCGAGTGTGCTACTTCGAATGAATCGAAGGACTGCTAAAGATCAATTGAGATATTCTCAAATTATTGGCTTGCTCATGTATTTAGCCAGCGCTACTAGACCTGACATCTCCTTTGCTGTAAGCAAACTGAGTCAATTTGTGTCAAATCCTGGAGATGATCATTGGCATGCTCTTAAAAGAGTTTTGCGCTATTTGAAAGGCACTGCGAGTTATGATATTCACTATACTGGGTATCCACGGGTACTTGAGGGTTCTAGTGATTCAAACTGGATATCTGATGCCGATGAGATTAAGGCCACAAGTGGTTATTTGTTTACACTTGGTGGTGGCGCTGTTTCCTGGAAGTCTTGCAAGCAGACCATCTTAACGAGGTCAACAATGAAAGCAGAACTCACAGCATTAGACACAGCCACTGTTGAAGCAGAGTGGCTTCGTGAGCTCTTGATGGACTTACCTGTGGTTGAAAAACCAATACCCGCCATCCCAATGAACTGTGATAATCAAACTGTGATCGTCAAAGTAAACAGTTCTAAGGATAATATGAAGTCATCAAGGCATGTGAAGAGGAGATTGAAATCTGTCAGGAAACTGAGAAACTCCGGAGTTATTGCGTTGGATTACATCCAAACATCTAAGAATCTGGCAGATCCTTTCACAAAGGGACTATCACGTAATGTGATAGATAATGCATCGAGAGAGATGGGTTTGAGACCCACGCTATGAGTTGATCCCAGTGGCAACCCACTCTATGTGATCGGAGATCCCGTAAATTAGAGCTGGGAGACAAGCTGTTGGTCAGCTGAGAGGAGAGTATCCCCATATTATATTTACATCTCCATAAATATGCAATACTCTCTTAATCTGCATGGCGGGTTGATATTTATCTTAATGTATTCCAAGTGGTTTTTTATAAGCGGGGATGTTGTCCTGCAGAACATCTCTTGAGGAACACACCTATATGAGTCTGACTGTTAAAAATCGCAGTCCGTGAGAGTTGGGTGCTCTCTAATAAACTCATGAAAGGCCTTGGAGTATGACGCATAAGCTCCAAACCGCGGAGAAGCCGACGGTAGCCCTGTACCGGTCTAGATTTTGGGTGAAACTAGCGCACAGAAAACTTGTAGTTCAAGGCATAGTCCACTATTCAAGTTGCTAGCTAGTGTAGCATAAAGTTTAACGTGGAAGTTCAACTTAACAGTCTCCACTACACACCGGTATATAAAACAATGTTCTGGAATAAAAGTGATATGATGTGCCAATGAGACTTTGTGGGGGATTGTTGGAATTTGGTGTATATTGGGTTGTTGGCCTATTATACAAATTCTGAAATTCTCTTTGGCCCACTTGTGTATGGCCGCATATGGTTGTGCTAGTGGTGCTAAAGTTTAGTCCCACATTGCTAGTTGAAGGGGACTTGGACCACCTTATATAGTAGAGTGTTGAACCACTCACTAAGGTGTGACAAGAAGAGTAGCCCTCGCGCACTCCTCCGCCGACGCCGCCCGCCTCGCCTCGTCACGACGCACGCGTGCCGCGGGTTGCGGGAATCTCGTCGAGTCGAGCTTTATTTTGCTGGTTGGGAAACTGATTATGAGTCATTAACGGACGCGTTAATTACAGTCGTTTCTAGTTTTTATGGACGTGGCTGTTACCGACTCGGACGTGGGCTGAGCCCACGATCTTCCTAACCTGCACTATATAAGCTTCTGCGCTAAACCTAATAGGTGAATCAATCCACACACGCGCCTATTTCCAGAACCTTGCGCCGCCGCTTTCGTCTTCCCCATCCCGGCTTGCGGCGTGCACCGCAGATCGGGACAGTAGGCCTCTGGAACCCCGCCTCTCGTGAACCTGTACGGGTGAGGGGCGATCAGGTCGTCCGACGACTACTGGAAACCACGACGTCGTCCGACGACGAGTAGTTCCCGAACGACGACTTCTTCCCGGACGTCAGCGACCTCTTCGGCAACCTCAATATGGGCGACAGCTCTGCGGCTACTGCCGTGTATGTGATCTTAATCTCTCTCTTTCAGATTATGCTAGAGTTTCTAGTTCTAGCGTTTGACGTAGATGTGATAGGTTTGTCTTTTAAAGATGTAATCTGTTCATCTACTTTGTTGATCTGTATGATTGGTTTTACTACTGTTTGTATGATCATGTTTTATCAGTTTATTATTCGTATTAAATCATATGGATTATTGCTTATATTTCCATCAATAACATCACACGTTTCTAGACAAAATGAGTCTATATTATATAAATGAGGCTTTGCATGATACCATATCTATGTTATTTTACACTATAAAAATAATACTAACTTAGATAGTAATATATACTCCTTAAATAGTGACTAGATTCATCCAAATTTTAACAAATCTAAAACATTTATTTTAGGACGGATGGAATACATATTATTACGCTATAAGTTACCAGCCTTATCCGCGGAAGAAAAATACTACTCGCGCGTTAAGCCGTCTACGTACGCACTACGAGGTTGCTAGCCAGGGAACGAGAAACGCGTGCCAAAGAAGATGCATGCATGTGCGGGCGTATATGCTCGGGAACGTACCATTCTATATTATTTGCTCTTGACAGGTCACGCACTGGTCCATGTATGTACGATCGCTTCCGGTAAGCTCCAAATCAATCTAATCTGGAAAAAAAAATGAAAGAATTAAGACATCGACGATGGAGTTTTCCAAAGAAAAAAATCCACTTCAAGAATGCATGCTGTGTGGATGCGTTCGCCTGTGTTCACAAAAGCGATCGTACATGCAAAAACATCTGCTAGATTTCTAGAAAGAGCATGATCAAAACCATGTGAAACCTTCATGACGACTTCCTGGGCGCCACCCAAAATGCTGGATAGGGTCTTAGCACGACGACTTCTGGTCAGTCTAAGCTCTATTACGTCAAGCTTTGCCTAACTCCGGTGATGGAGGGACGAGGACGGCGCCGTGCCTTTCGCTCGTGCTAGTGTTTGTATTTTTCCTTACTTTTAAGACCATTTATACTGCTGTTGATGTTTAAAAAAAAAGACATTGTTACGCGGGTGCGCGCTATAAGACAACCCAGAAGCTAGCTAGCGTGGAATAAGTCGCCGTCACGGTCGACAATTGACAACGGTGCACGGACCAGCTAGGTGCACGCATCGTACGCACGTTTTCCCTTGCAGCACGCACGTTCACCCGAATTTATGCGCGTTAATCAATTCCTTCTTTGGATAATCATGCATGAATGAATAGCAATGTACTCTCGGCCAATATCAACTGAACTTACCCGTGGGAGAAAAACACTATTCACTGATATTTTCTTTGAAATTATTTCGGACCACCCGTTAAGCCGTCTACGTACGCACTACGAGGTTGCTAGCTAGGGAACGAGGAACGCGTGCCAAACCACCATATATGAAGATGCATGCATGTGCAGACGTATATGCACGGGGACGTACCATTCTATTCTTTCTTTTTTGCGAAAAAAAGGAGAAATAACATTCTATTCTTTACTCTTGACAGGTCAGGCACTGGTATGTACGATCGCTTCAGGTAAGCTCCAAATCAATCTAATCTGAAAAAAAAAAATGAAAGAATACATGGACGATGGAGTTTCCCGAAGGAAAAAATCCACTTCAAGAGTGCATGCTGTGTGGATGCGTTCGCCTGTGTTTACAAAAGCGATCGAACATGCAAAAACATCTGCTGGATTTCTAGAAAGAACATGAAAACCATGTGAAACCTCATGACGACTTCCTGGACGCCACTAAGGATGAAGTTTTTCATCTGGCTAGAATTCTCATTGTTGAGGGTCGCCACCTACCACACAAGCCGTGTTGGATGCTTTGTGACCAAGTGAAGGCCTGAGACTATGACACAAATCCTGATCGGTGCCCGTTCTCGAGGATGATGTCGCATGAGGTACTATCCTGGATTCGATCGGTTGCAGGCCCTCTCGTTGTTGAGGGTGACTTCGCGAAGTGGTGGATGCTGGTGGTGCGCAAAGTAACCTCGGCATTGGTTATGCTCACGACATGGTGCATCTGAAAGCATATAGGAACGTGATCATCTTTAACAACGAGCATCCTTCGGTGGCTTTCCTCATAGACACGATTAAAGCGGGAGCGAAGGCGTGGGCTGAGGCTGGAACTCGATGGCTACACCAATTTCTCCCTTAGCTTAGGTGTCTTGGATTGAGTTGTATGGTGTGGGTGTTTATCCGTTTCTACTAACTTGTACATGAATCTTTTTTTTCTACCAATGCATCGAAACGTAAGGCTTTTGTGTTTTCGTGGAAAGAAGCTCATGACGACTAACGACCCAAATATTTGGATTGGCAGTTTGGTGTGATCTCACGTTTTTCTTGTTTTATCATATATGGTTCTTAACACAAATTTTGAATCCAAGATGAGATGTAGTTCTTATTTTTCCTGTTTTATGTTGGATGCACTACAACCATAGCGGAATAAATTAGAACCTTGAGTGAAACATGGGTGAAACAACTATTTATTCTTTGAAACCTCTATGAAGATCTAGGAAAACCTGAAGCTCTTGTGAAACTTGTATATATGAAACGTCAATACTATTTGTGCATAAACACTTTTTTGGATCCGTGAGTAATTCTTTGAAGCAGTGAACATCCTATGTTTTTGAAGGCGTGAACAATTTTTGAACTGCTTTTTTGTGAACCTCCAAAACCTTTTTTTTTTAATGTGAAATTCTTATTGAACCCATGAACATTTATTTTAACCCTAAATATTTTTTGGACCCAACGAACACTTTTTTCCCAAAACATGAACATATGTGAATATGCATGAGAAACCTTTCACGATAAAAAAATCTTCGTGTTTTAAATGAAGTTCACCAATAATATAAAATGTTCATGTAGGTTTGAGAAATAAAAACGTACTTGAAATGGTGTTCTTGTTGAAAATGTTCACATATCTAAAAAAGAGTTCACAAAATCAACAAAGGCTTTCATGTGCTAAAAATATATTCATATATTGATTCTGAAAAAGAGAATACAAATTTAAAATAAAACCTCCGAGAACGAGAAGGACGCGGTGAGGTGAGTTTATTAGGAAACCAGAGATGGATGCCTGGAGGTGAGTTTGGGGAACAACACTGCCAAGAGATTTTACATCTTAGCTAGAGAGGGACCATGGGAATGCTCAACAAGTGTGTCGTGGTGTGGAACACAGCAGAGCCATCGGGGATGGCAAAGAAGGGACACACGGATGCATTCGGTGGCTCACGCAACGGGTTGGACACGGTGCACTGCAAACACAGGGACGTACCCAGGATCGGGGCCCTCTTGGCGAGGTAACACCCCTACTCCTGCAAGATGAACTATGTATGGGAGCTTGACGCTCAGTACAGATGCTCCTTGAGCTATTTCCTTAGCTACTATCGATGGCTAGAGGAAGATGGGAGTTAGATGCTAATACTTCTATCCTTTAGCTGTTGCCTCTACCTAGAACCCCGGCTCTGCCATCCCTTATATACTCGTCTAGGGGCAGATTACAGTTAGGGTCCTAGGGTTTACTGTTTGGATATGGGTTTACAGGGCAGGGCCGACTGCAGGGCCCAGCCGGTGGGCCAGGACCCGGTCTACCCTTCTTTTAGCGTCATCCTTCTCTTTAGTGGTCACCCGGGCTTCCTTTGGGGCATCACCCTTGCTTTAACGGTCACCCGGACCGCTTTCGCCAGTCCAGCCGACCATCTTGCTTTATCTTTGTCTGGTAGCGCTGGTCATGACGGCATGCCAGCTTCCTTGATGACGAGGAAGAGCCAGAAGCGTACCCCGCACGGAGCGTTAGTCCTTTCGTGCTCTCCATCGAATCCGAGGTGAGCCGGGTGGGAACGGCCACCCGGCTGGTTCTCCTAGCCACCGGCTAGACGGGCCAGCCGGGAAGGTTATAAGCCCGGCCGGGCTTGCTTGTCAGACGGCTAGAGTTGTAATTCCTTGGAGGCCAGGCGGCCTGCGTCTTCTGGAGCCGGCCTACTTATGCCTGGCTTTCCCCACCCGGGGGTTATCCCCCCGACACTAGTCCCCAAGCACGTATGGGCTTGGCCGGTGGGCAAGATCTTCCATGCTCCTTCCTTTCCTGAGAGGTTGCTTTACTTTCTCCGGCTGCAGCTTTTGCTTTTGCTTTCCGGCTGGAGTTAACCGGCTGCGGAATCGATGGCCATCCACTGGGTGTAAACAGCGAAGGCAGGTACCGGCTGGCGGAGCTGAATACGAAACGTTTGGCTAGATGACGTCATTGATGTCGTCACCCACGCCTGTGGCTCTGGCGCACGTCGCGTCAGTTTGACTTCCGCGTCAGTTTTTGGCAACTATGCACGTAAACTTGCCGCAGCGTTTCCTCGGGGCAAGGGCGCACGCATCTCCTCCTGCTGAAGCCCGGGGATCTTCTGTGGCAGTTATGACGGCGCAGAGGATCTGGAGCCGAAGTGTCATGCAGCTGTGGCACCGTGATGACACGCGTCGCGCAGAAGCCAAAGGGGCGACGCTGCCGCTTGCGGGGATAAATAGGACTCTGAGGGGAGAGGTTCGCACACTTGTCCATCCTCCGGCTCATCTTCTCCTCGTGCCCCGATGTTCCTTTCTCTTGCGCGCCCTCTCCCTGTTGCCGTCGGCCACCTTCTTTTCACCAACCACGGCCTCCTCCTCTTCCGAGATGCTGCCGGAGAAAAGTGGCGGCTGGTGCAGGTCCTTCGTGACCGACGAGCTCATAAACAAGTACCGGCAAGGAAGGTTTCTTCCCTCGTCGATCCTTGTGAAGCACCGGCTTGCGCTGGAGGGGAGCGGGTGCCGAACCCTCGGCTGGGGGAGCGCGTCGTCTTCCTCGTGCACTTCGCATGCGGCTTCGGCCTCCCCGTCAGCCTGTTCCTCCTCCAACTCTTCGGCTTCTTCGACCTCCAGCTTCATCACCTGGGCGCCAACGCCATTGCGCAGCTGTCGCACTTTGCGGCCTGTTGCGAGTCATATCTTGGGGTGTGGCTCGAGGTGGCGAACTTTCTCAAGTTCTTCCACTTCAAGGCCCAGAACATCACCAAGGGTGGCCTGCTAACGCGGACGGGCTGCTGTGCCATCTACCTGCGATCTTCCTTGCCGATGCCGCGGTTCGAGCTTCCCGACACCGTCAAACTGTGGCAGCGCTCATATTTCTATGTGAGCAGTGCCACAGAGATTGACTGGATCTGCCTTCCACCCTTCACCGACGTTCCCTCGTCGCAGAGGGCCTGGACGACGAAGAGCATGGGCGCGGTGGTGGACCTCGATCGGATGGCCACCCGGCTAGATACGATGGTGGGTACGGAGAGGCTCACCGCCCGGGACATCACCTTGTCGTGGATGGTGCGTCGCGTGCTTCCGATGCAGAAGCGGTCGCACAAGATGTGCCATCTTTCGACAGCGAACGATCCGACAAGGACGTCGCGGAAGGATGTGCCCTACTAGGACCCGCGGAACTGAGTCTCCATGATCTCCAAGTTCCGCATCGAGGCCAACTGGGCATACTCCTGCCCCCCGTACCATCGCGGCCGCCTGCCGCCGTTGGTAAGTTTTTCTCTGGTTGCTTTGCGCCTTGCTCCTTGTATTTGCTAGCTTTCCTTGGGTGCCTTATGCCCCCCTTTTTGATTAGTTGTTCACGGCGCAGATGGCTGAGGATGGCATGGGTGACTTCCCGCTTTCGTCCTTCTTGGAGGACAGGAAACCGAAGAAGTACCCCTAGACGGAACCCGAAGGGTTTCCCGTCCGGGCGGACGGCGGCCCCTCGGATCCTCATGGTAGGTTGCTGTCCGTAGCTTTTTCTTTCACCTTCGTTCTTGAGGTTATGGTCTTTACTCTTTGCTTGTGCCGTAGTCGATGTCAGCGACGAGGAGGGTGCCCGAGAAAAACCCGCGGCGAGATCCCGGGGAAAAAGGGTGGCACCTGTTGCCGCTCCCGCTCCAGTTGAGACAAAAAAGGCGCGCTGAGGGCGTCAAGTTGTTGCTCCACCCTCCGTCGCCGGGTTAGTGTCTCTCTTGCCCTTGCTTGCCACTCTACGGTTATGCTGCTTTCTCCTTTGACTCTTCGTTCCGCCCAGCGAGGCCAGGGTGCTTGGTGGTGGAGGTGCCGCCGTCATGCCTCCTCCGCCTCCTCCGCCGGTTGAAGAGGTGGAGAGGTTGCCGTCTGCGCCCGCATCGGCTGCGGCCAGCCTGGCTGCGTCAGCCGTGCCATCCCTGCCCAAGGTGCTTGAGGTCTCTCCGACCACGGGGCCGCTGCACCAGGCCCCTGCATCTTCACGGTTGGGCTAGTTGTTTGCAGCTGTGCAAGACCCGGAGACCCCCTCCCTCTCCCAAGGGCTGGCGTGAACCCGTCTTGGAGCATCGCTCCAAGCAGTTCCGCCAGGCCCGTCATTACAGAGGTGACAGAGGGAGCGGGAGCCGCGCAGGCGGCTGCGGCGGATGCCGGCCAGCCGGATGCTGGTCAATCAGCTGGGAGGGAGTTGGTGGTGGTTGTGCCTTCGGGTGCAACTGCCGATGATGACGAGGTTATCGTCATCGGCTCTAGGCCATCTCCGGCTGTGCTGACACCGGCTGCGATCCTTGCCCAGCTCTCCGGCTCGGCGCCCGTCGCACTCAGCCAGGTTCGCCACCTGGTTGAGGGAATGGAAAGTGGCCTTGGCAAGGCCAAAAATTGTCTGTTTGATGGAGGAAAGTCGTTGCCCTTCATACGTTTTCCGCTCTATCATCCGGTTTTCTCCTCTGTTGCTCATTTGCTTTCTTGCTGCAGAAATCGTTTATGGAGTCTGTGAAGAACACCCGGGACCTTGGCCGTAAGATTGCTTCTTCAGATCTGTCTTGGAGATTGGCTCCCTTTTCCCGTTTTTTGTTGACCATCGGGTATCCTCCTACAACCATGATCCAGGACAAGGAGAAGGAGTTGGAACGCCTCAAATCTGAGGTTGCCCGGCTGAAGGAGTCGAACAAAGCGCGACAGGCGCAGTTCGATCAACTTGCCGCGGCCAAGCACCAGCTTGAGGTTAGTATGGAGTGGGGCAAGAAGACGACTGATATCCGGGCGGAGGCGCTGAAGAACTTTGAGACGATCTGCACCCAGCAGGAGGGGATAATCCAGGTTCTTCGCCGCAGGGAGGAGGAGCTCAATCAGCACCTACAGAACATCTCGGAGATGGTCATCAGTAAGTTTTTCATCTACCCTCTTCCCTTGTGCTGTGACTTGCTCGACCTTGTCGGTTTATTCTGCTTTGTGTCTGTCTGCAGCTCACTATCCTGAGGCGACCGAGATGGCCATGGAGAAGCTGCCGATGGGGGAGGTTGGTCGTGACCTAACTGCCCTCGACTTGGTCAAGGTGGTGGCGGAGGAGAGCAACGGCTTGTGTGCCGTTGCCAATGATATCTTCCACTACGTCTGGCCGGACGCGGGCGACGTGCACGACATGGCCAGCCTAACTGTGGCGCTGTCCAAGGGCATCGACGTGCTGGACGTGCACGAGGAGTGGGCTGCTCGAGGCGGGGCAGAGATGGCGCTTGCGATGGTGAAGTCATGGTATCCTAGTGTCGACCTGAGCGTGGTCGACCGCGGCTTCCGCCTTGGGACGACTTACGAGGGTCTTCACGAGAGCCTTCCCGTGCTCCAGGCCTACGGGGTGAAGATTGGCACCTACGTGGACCTCGAGCGTGACTCCAGCGCCCCCGGAGAGCCATGGCCGTTCCACTGGGAGCCGGCGCCTTGGAATCCCATTGACGTAGCCTCCAGCAGCCAGCCTCCTTCCACTGACATCGGCGCCGCCCCTGCTGATCCAGCTACCGCTCCTTCTACTTCGCAAGCTCCTGACTCTTGATCCCCGGGATGCCGGGTGTATTTGTGAAAATTGCTACTTTGATGTGCTACACTTCGGCTGACTTCTGTCACCGACTTTTGAATCTGTGCGAAGCCTTCGTGCTCCGTTTTATGGCTTGGTGCCTTTTGCTAATATTTGTTTGTGTCTTCGTCATTTGCTATCTTTTATGCTCGCGCCAGCTGGGGTAGCCATCCGGGCTCGAGCTCTGTTGCTGTCCTGACTTGGTTTTGTGGGTGCGCGGGAGCGCGTCCACTGGGTGTAGTCCCCGAGGTTCGTGCCGGCTGGGGTAGCCAGCCGGGGCGAAGCTCTTTTGGCTACTTTCACTTGAGTTTGTAGGTGCGTAGGAGCGCGTCCACTGGGTGTAGTCCCCGAGGTTCGGGCCGGCTGGGTAGCCAGCCGAGGGGAAGCTCTTTTGGCTACTTTCACTTGAGTTTGTGGGTGCGCGGGAGCGCGTCCACTGGGTGTAGTCTCCGAGGTACGGGCCGGCTGGGGTAGCCAGCAGGGGCGGAGCTCTTTTGGCTACCTTGACTTGAGTTTGTGGGTGCACAGGAGCGCGTCCACTGGGTGTAGCCCCCGAGGTTCAGGCCGGCTGGGGTATCCAGCCGGGGCGAAGCTCTTTTGGCTACCTTGACTTGAGTTTGTGGGTGCACGGGAGCGCGTCCACTGGGTGTAGTCCCCGAGGTTCGGGACGGCTGGGGTAGCCAGCCGGGGCGAAGCTCTCTTGACACCTTGTTTCCTGCCAACTTGTGACTCGGGTCGTGCAAGACAAAGCATTGCTTTGGGTTAGTTTTCTTGTGCATATGCTCATGCGTTAGTTGGTAATTATCGTAGGAGAAAAATAGATATGTGCCCCTTCGAGTCGGGCCGCTAGGAACTCCCCTTTTCTTAGCGAGTATTAGTCCTTTTAGCATTTTTCCTTGCCGGCTGTTAGCCGGTTTGCGGTCTGCAACCGGAACTGAAGGAGTTGCTATGTTGGCGTGCGTCGCGATACTTCATTTCGCTGTTTTTGGCTTAACTTTTGTAGGGCACAACCGGTTCGCCTGGACGCCCTTGCTTTCTACGCCGGCATCTTCTTGCCACGCACGCTTTGAGTTTTTGCTCTTGTCGGGTCGACAGCCGACGTGCGTACTGAAGCCGGAACCGAAGAGGTTACTCTAGGCGTCACGTGCAATATTATGCCGTCTGTAGAAATTGTGGGGCCTAGGCCAGCCGGTACGAAAGTGCGGATGGTGCGCAGAATTGGGACGAAGTCCTTAGCGCTGCGCCAAGGCTATCATTTTTGTTCACTTGTTACATAACAAAGGGAAGATACATACACTTTTCTAAGTGTAAAATGGCGGAGCCGGCTGGCATTCTATGGACGCTCCGTTGTGGCGCCCCGCAAAAACCACTACTAGAAAATCGCGTTGTTTTTGTGCATTGCATCATCATGACTGCATGCTCATGTCATCATGCCACCTTGCATTTGAGCATCGTCATCATCTTGTATGGTTTGTTTAAAAACTACTTTCGAAAAAATCTGTTTTTGTTTTCTAAACGCCCCGTATTTATTCAAACACAAAACCCGGGTCTCCGGAATATTTTGTTTTGTCTACCAACAGTTTTCAAACGCCTTGTTTTTAATAAATAAAATAGTTAAATTATTTTGGGGAGGCAGTCCAGCCGGCCGGCCCAAAAGCCCAACCGGTCAGACCATCTACTACCCGGCCCAAAAGAAAACCCTAGTCAAAAATATCTAATCCTAAAACTACCCAATCCTGTTCTACCCAGCCCCTCCACATCACCCCGGCCAACCACAGCTCGCCACATCAGCCTGACCCCAAACCCCCACCAATCGCGGCTTGCCACCTCACCGAGCCCCTCCACCTCATCTCTCCTCCTGGCCCACTCACCATCCACCCCGCTACCCCAGGCCCCACCTGCCGCCCCGACCCACTCCCCCAGGACAGCCCCCACGTCCCGCGCCCGGCCCCGCACGCCCTGCGCGACACGCTCCCCCGGACCACCTCGCCACCCACCGCGTCCGCTCCCACCTCGCTTTCCACCCCCGCACGCCTCCTTGCCTCGCAATCCCTGCTCCCTCCCGTCGGTCTCCACCCCGTCGGCCGCCGCCCCGTCGGCCTCCTCGCACCACCGGTCGCCTCCTCCCTCGCCGCCGGCTCAACCGCCCTCCGGTGCGACTCCCTACGCCCCGCGTCCCTGTAGGCCGCGCCAATGGGCCGCCGTCGCCATGGCCGAGCCAGGATCCCGCTTCACCGGCTCCCTCGCGCTCGACCTCACCGTCCGCCAGGTCGGCGCCGCATCCTGCGTTAACGCCGCCGCCCCGGTTTTCCTCCACTGACGCCCGCCGCGCCGGCCTCCTCTCCGTCCTCCCTCCGCTGCTAGGACGCCGCCCTCCCGGGCCTCTGCTGCGCGCGCATGCACGCGTACCTGCTGCCGCCGCGATTGAGCAGCGCCTCTCCGCTGACCCTGCCGCCTCTGGCTGCCCCGCGAGCTCCCTACCGAGCCTCCCTACGACCCTCGGTCGCCTCGAGCCTGAACCTCACCCCGCCCGGAGCCGCCCCAGCGTTTGCTCCGAGCTCGCCCTATAGGCCTTGTTTCGAGAGGCCGCCCAGCACCTCCAAGTCCGGTGCCCCGTCCGCTATTCTGCGACCGACGTCGACATCAAGGGTTTGCCAGCGGCTGAGCACCTCGTCATCATCCTTGCAGCAGCCATACCCCGCCCCTACCTCCTGTTGTGCTCGCCAGACTCGTTCTGTGCGCGCGTGCTCGTGGCGATGTGGAGTGAAGTTCTTCTAGTGATGTGGTAGTGGTCGTGTGATGATGATGGTGTGGCGCTTGTATCACCATGACGAGCTACTACAACCTGTGAACGATCCATTCAGAGACTCCAGGCGGACAAGAACAACAAGCTGGGCAAGTATTTAACAAGACCGACAATGAAGAATCCAAAGACCGTTGGTGCCTATTGCAAGCTCTACATGGATCCGAACACTGCTGAACGCCGAGGACTCCTACATGGCCATATGGCGCCACACCCCGAGTTCTTCATACGACAACATCTCCGACGCTAGAATCAAGCACACCAAGATCTCCTTGACGGACCTGAAGAACCTAATCCCGAAGTCCGAAGATCCGCACAAGGTCGATGCCTAATTCAAGTTCGCCGTCGACAACGAACCGTGATACCTCGAGATCTCCTTCATGGACACCAAAGCCGGAACATCAAGGCCTACCCCATGGGACCTCAAGATCTTCACCACTCGAAGTGTTCCGCCAAGATCGCCATCGACAATGTAACCAAGACCGAACCCGGTGGCTTTTGCTGGACCATCAACAAGAGCTACAATGGGACGCCATGACGGAGACCCAGGACCCGAAGGCCACATGTGCGACAAGTACTTCTTCCCGGATCTGATGCCGAGAACCCGGACGCCAAGGTCGTCGACACGGATACGCCAAGTATTTTCTTGAGGACGCCAAGTTCTTCACCCCGAACGCCAAGACCGAACCGATACGAGGACCCGACAAGATCTTCGCGACGACAAGAGCGACACCGACCAGGGCGAATCCGGTGCGTCCCGACGCCGAACCAAGTCCTTCTTCACGGAACGCCAAGATCTACTCCGTTATCCGAGAACGATCCCACCGAGACCGAACCCCAGATCCGGACCCTAAGACCCAACCCCGAACCCCTCGGAGCCCAAGTTCGTCGAACCCTAATGTGATTCCCTATCCGAGACCCCCATTATTTTTATAATATGACATTATCGTTTGTTGCATATTAAATTGTTCATCTCGCATGCATATCATGTGGGTTGGGGGCATTATGCTGATTCATCTCATAATTAAATATGGAATCCATCTGCGGGATATCTTTGTCTTATTTCGGACTCCATTTAAATTGGCATAGCGAACCGAAGCCATGTTTTGTCTTGCTAATCCAACATTTAATTTGCGGGGTAGATAAATAACTTGAACCGTTTAATTAAATGTCGGGACCCCGGTTCCGCTTAATATTGACTAATTGCATCGCATCTTTTCCATGTCATACATCATTCATGCATCATGCCCGATTTTCTACCGTAGTATTAAATAGTGCATCCGGTGTTTCTTCTAGTGCTTTGCTTCTTCACGGACTAGGCCGATGAGTTGATGCGAGTGACGCCCATTCTTCGGATGAACCTTCGGCAATGTTTTCAGGCGAGCACCTCCCCCTTTCTACCTATCTTACTTTTATAGTATTTATTCCTTCCTGTTGATCTATTGCTATCCGTGTTGCGATGCTCTAGTTTTCGTACCCGTGATATCCCTTGCAGCCTTATATTGCCTTGGACACATCCTATTACCTGTTGAGTGGTAGATAGTTGGACTTGCGCGTCGTAGTCGCTTGCTCAAGTGCTGTTGCGTGTCGTCAAGTACCTCAGTTGTTGGAGTATTGCCGCATGTTTAATGTTGGAGATGATCATGGCTTTAATTACTGTTTAATAACTAAAATTTGAAAGTAGGTAAATGCAGAGGCACCGGTGGGTAATAGACAATATTTGGTTTTTAACCGCTCACTGGTGTCCCGTAGGACCCCGAGTTCTTGACACCTGTTCCGAGGTCGAGCGCGCTAACCACAAGTGGGGTGTGTGGGCACCCCCATCGATTTAGTACCTGATTCCAAGTATTGTACTGGGGGCCACAAAGTAGTTTGGGGCTTTATTACTATCCTATACTTATGCCATGCTTTACTGCTTAATTTAAGATTGTGCGAGGATGCACCTGTACTGTTTAGGATTGCGGAGTGTTTTCGCGGTATCGACAAGCCCAGTCACACTTTCGGGTTCCCAGTCGTTTACAGCCATTGACGCAAACCCTGAGTCCGTCTCGGAGACCGGCCGACTTCGTTGCGGGTAGCTTAGTGGGGGTGGCCCCCATGTACTTGCTTTGGGTCTAGGAAACGTCATGACTTAGGCCCCGCCGACATACCGATGGGTGTATGTTAACTGATCTGGCAAAAAGGGTCGAAGTGCGTGTGGATACTTTGGTGCACCCCTGCAGGGTTAAATCTTTTCGAAAAGCCGTGTCCGCGGTTATGGACGACTTGGAGCACAGTTCTCGATCATAGATAACTATAACTAAAGTTTACTGTTATAATTTGACCTGTAGCCGGTATGACTAGTAATCAGCTCCACTACAACGGAATGGCTAAATAAAAGTACCAACAACTGCTGGGTTTGGGATATCTCATGCTTATTGTATCTGACTAGTAAGTGTTGCAACTACAATGGAATGGTTAACTAAAACTGCCCACTGCTTATTATATCAGGATGACTATCTATACCTGACTAGTAATTGCTGCAACGATAACTGAATAACTAAAACTGCCAACTGTGTGAGTTCCTCGGTTGACTTCCTCGTTCGGTGTCGAGGGGGAAATACCAGGATGGGTATGTTTGGTGGTAGCATCAGGTTGGTTCCGAATAGGTCTTTCTTACCCCTCTCTGATAGCCGCTATTTTTGTATCGAGTCTCTATAGGATGTTTAGTGCATGCTGCGCTGCCGCTTCAGTCCACTATACCTTTGTAGGCGAGGACCGCCGAATTCTAGTCTCGCCGTGTACTGGCCTCAGTACTGACCGCTCTCTCCTTTTTCCTTTGCCCTTTGTCGGCACCCCTTTTGTTTAAGCAGGTTTTGAGATCGACGTCGTTAGCAGGGTTACCCTTCCGGCTTGGCCTGGGCAGGGTTATGGACGCCATTGGTTATTCTTCAGGGCTCTTAGCTCAATTTGCATCTTGTCCGTACTCGGACGCTGTATTGTTTTCAAGGTGATTTGGATCTTTGTACTGAATATCTGTATTCTTGACTCTTTGAGTCGTTGTTGTATATATCTGTTCTGTGGGTTCCATCGTGGACTATTGTGTAATGGTATTACTTCGTTTTCCACCCGCACGAAAGTGCCTGGTGGGCACCTTTGAATCGTTTCTATGCGGGTTTGGCGGGAATCGCTAAAACTTGCATAGGGCCGATTCTGAGGGTGTTACATCCGTCTCCTCGTCTGAGCGATCTGCCTTGTTCTTCATCGGCTATTGTGCGTCAATCAGATAGTATGAATTGTTGTGGAGTGCTCGGCTGACGATGAATGGTCCCTCCCATGGCGGGGACAGCTTGTGCATTCCTTTGGTGCTCTAGACCAGGCATAGAACTAGGTCTCCCTCGCGGAAAGAGGTGGGCCGGATCCGGCTGGCGTGGTATCGGCGTAGGTCTTGTTGGTAAATTGCTGATCTGGACAGAGCCAACTCACGCGCCTCCTCAAGCAAATCCACGCTGTCCTCCCTTGCCTCCTTGGCTTCCTGCTCTATGTAGAGCTGCTTGTGAGGTGCGTCGAACTGGATGTCTATGGGGATAATGGCTTCTGCCCCATAGACGAGGAAGAACGGCATGAAGCCGGTTGAGCGATTGGGTGTGGTGCGTAGGCTCCAGAGTACTACTGGCATCTCTTCTATCCAGCATCCAAGTGACCTGACGAGCGGTTCGATGAGTCTTGGCTTGATTCCAGCTAGCACCAAACCGTTAGCGCGCTCGCATTGTCGATTGGAATAGGGGTGTGCGACCGATGCCAGATCCAGGCGGATCCCTTTAGAAACGATCGAAGACTCCTTTCGCAAAGTTGGTTCCATTGTACGTGATGATGCTGTGAGGGTAGCCGAAGGATGATGATGTCTGTGAAGAACTTGATCACCGTTGCTCCATCCAGCTTCTTGATTGGCTTCGCCTCGATCCACTTGGTGAACTTGTCCACGGTGACGAATAGGTGCGTCATACCGGATCGAGCTATCTTGAATGGCCCAACCATGTCCAGGCCCCAGACCGCGAACGGCCAGGTGATCGGTATTGTCTTGTGTGCCGCAGACGGCATGTGCTTCAGCTGGCTGAATCGCTGGCAGCCGCTGCATGTCTTGACTATTTCTTCGGCGTCCTTCAGTGCCGTCGGCCAATAGAAACCATGCCGAAGGGCCTTGGCTGCTATCGCCCTTGACGAGACATGGTGGTCGCACTCGCCCTGGTGAATGTCCGTCAGAAGCTTGGCTCCTTCCTCCCGGCTGACGCATCGCTGGTAGATGCCTCCGACGCTGTGCTTATACAACTCGTTGTTGATGATGGTGTAGGCGCTTGCCCTTCGTCGCACTTGTTGTGCTGCCACCTCTTCTGTTGGGAGTTCACCCTTAGCCAGGAAATCCATGAACATCTTTGCCCAGTCGGGCGTCTCCCATATGGTGTGCACCGTCTGTATGATGTGCTTGATCTCCTCGCGAACGGCCGACTTCGGAGCGTCGGGAGGTATGTCGGGTGGAAGGGTGCTGATGTCAATCGCGGGCCGCATCGAGGTAGTTTCTGGACGCGACGAGGCAGTCCCCGTGTGCGGTGGAGCAGTCCTCGGGTGTGGCGCGGCAGTCCCCGGGTGCGGCGCGGCACCGGCTGTTCCTGGGTCTGCGTCGAGCACGATGGAGTCGGACTCTGGTGAGGGTGTGATGGAGGGCTTGCGCAGGTGCTCGAGGGAGACTCCGGGCGGTATGGCTTGTCTTGTTGACCCCACCCTGGCCAAAGCGTCAGCGGCTTCATTGTTGGCCCTAGGTACATGGTGAAACTCACATCCTTTGAAGCAAGCGCACAACTGCTGGACGAAGAAGCGGTAGAGGTCCATGTTCGTGTCCCTGGCGTCCCATTCGCCAGCTACTTGTTGCACCACCAAGTCCGAATCTCTGAAGCACAGCACCCTCTGAATGCCTATCTGCTTGGCCATTTTGAGCCCATGGATGAGTGCTTCATACTCGGCGATGTTGTTGGAAGCTTTGAAGTGGATCTGGAGAACGTATTCCAGCCGGTCGCCTTTGGGTGAGGTTATCATGATTCCGGCTCCGAGTCCTCCCCTCATTTTTGACCCGTCGAAGTGTAGCTTACAGTAAGTTGAATCTGGCACTGGGGGCATGTATTGTGTCTCCGCCCAATCGACGATGAAATCAGCCAATGCTTGCGACTTGATTGTTGTGCGTGGCTCGTACTGGATGTTATGCGCAGCAAGCTCGATGGTTCATTTCGCCACGCGGCCAGTGGCGTCTTTGTTGCCGATGATCTCCGCGAGTGGGGCCAGTGCTACCACCCGAATGGAATGCTCCTGGAAGTAATGCTTGAGTTTCTTGGCGGCCATGTACACGCTGTACACCAGCTTCTGGTAGTGGGGGTAGTTATGCTTGGACAACGAGAGCACCTCACTTAGGTAGTATACGGGGCGCTGGACCATCTGAGCCTTTCCTTCCTCTGGCCGCTCGACGACCAGTACCACGCTGACCACTCTGTTTGTCGCAGCGATGTACATCAGCATGGGCTCCTTTGCGGCTGGCGCCGCCAGGACGGGTGGCAAGGTGAGCATGCGCTTGAGGTCTCGGAAAGCTTCACTACTAGGAAACTAGCTATAGATAGATATACCTTCTGTGGCGCATGGTTCTGACCATGCGCCACAAAAGTTATCCAGTGGCGCATCCGGATAAATGCGCCATAGAACCACCAAACTTCTGTGGCGCACCTTCCAGAGCCATGCGCCACAGAAGTTTGGTGGGACCCACACCAGCCGTTGGACCATGAATCTTCTGTGGCGCATTACTCCGTATGCGCCACAGAAGTTTGGTGGGACCCACAGCAGGCGGGGTCTGACCGTGATCTGACCAAACTTCTGTGGCGCATACAAGGAGATGCGCCACAGAAGTTTATATCTTCTGTCACAGAACAATTGTGTGGGCCCCACTCTCTGGACACCTATGTACAAGATTCTATGGCGCATTGTTGCGTATGCGCCACAGAAGAACAAACTTCTATGGCACATGTGTGTAGTATGCGCCACAGAAAGCTTCGTGCTTCTCAGATTATTTATTTCCTGGCACACACATTTTTCTCTTGTGCCAACTAAACAAGTACCAATGGAATAGGTAGAATATACTAGACAATCTAGTAGATAGACATGTGCAGTGGCATACATCGTTGCAAAATGCACATGCGCGTAGCCTTGAACAGCAAAACAACAATGCCATACATCATTGCAAATACACAAACTACAACATTGCAAATCCCTTCAAAGAGCTAGTGGGGGCGATGGCAGTGGAAGATGCCAAACCTCCCTGCTCACACGCGCCTGCAGCCTGCGGACGTGGTCCTCCATGGACATGTTGGGGTCGAGCACCGGCCGCCACCCGATTGGTTCCGCCATGCGCTCCCTCTCCTCCGGAGACGCGAGCACGGCGTACAACCTCATGGACTTGTTGTAGAGGGCCTCGTGCTGCAGTCTGGCCTCCTCCTCGATTAGGTTGACCTCTGATCCCGCGGCGGCTGACTCCGAGCACTGCCCCTCGACCTCGCCCCTCCACTGTGAGTAGGCTGCAGGGAACGCGAGCGGGCTGTGCTCTCCAGCGAGTCTTCCGATGAGTTGTGGGAAGAAGACATGAGGGCAGGTATGTTGCTTTGGACAGGGAGTGTGGCATATATATAGAGGGGTGTCATTAAAGAGCTCTATCTGCTTGGCACTCTCCTCAACATGCCGGAGAGGACCAAGGATGGGCCGAAAGCAAGAAATGACCTGAAATTGCTTGGCATCAAGAAGGATCTTCAGTACCATGATAGTGATGATGATGACGATCAAACGGAAGGAACTCAGGGTTGCCGCAAAAGGGTTAACAAGAATGAGGTGGTTGTGCTTCACGCTGCCTGCTTCACTCTGTGTCAGGAGGAGATCGAGCAGTTTTTTAGGTCCCTCCTAGGAGTCAAAGTTCCTCACGGTTACTCGGGCAAGATAAGCAGGTATCTCGATGTAGCGAAGAAGAGGTTCAGAGGTATGAAGTCCCACGACTGTCACGTGGTGATGACACAGATACTTCTAGTTGCCATATGAGGGATAATGGACGAGCACGTCCGTGAGACGCTATTTGGCTTGTGCAACTTTTTCGACGTCATCTCTAGGAAGTCGATCGGCATGAAGCAGCTCGACAGGCTACAGGAAGAGATCGTGGTGATACTATGCGAGCTCGAGATTTACTTTCCGCCCGCATTCTTCGACATCATGGTGCATCTACTTGTCCATGTCGTGGATGACATCATCCAGCTCGGCTTGACATTCCTGTATAACATGATGCCGTTTGAAAGGTTGAACGGTGTAATCAAAGGGTTCGTTCAAAACAGGTCCCGTCCAGATGGAAGCATAGCCAAGGGCCTTCTGATCTACGAGTGCATCTCTTTCTGCCAGAACTATCTAACCACCGAGAACGAGGATGTTGGAATACCCACCAAGAAGCACCTCGGCAGGCTCGCTGGGTATGGTCACCGCGAGGGCCACCGCTCACTGCATGTCGGCATTGCTAATCAACGCGCCGACTTTGCCAGGGCACACCGAGTCGCACTACAACACATTGAATTGGTTAACCCTTGGGTGGAAGAGCACAAAAGCTTGATCGAGCAGGAGTACGTGGACCGGGCCCGCCCGAGGAAGAAAGGAGACGTAACAAGAGAACACTCTTCCACCTTCACGGGTTGGTTCAAGAAAAGGCTGCTGGACAATCCCCCGCAGACGTCTTCTACGGAAGATCAACAACTCATATTCTATTTGTCACAGGGCCCAGCGCATAACGTAAAGACCTATCAGTCATACGACATCAACGGTTACAGATTCTACACCGAGGAAAAGGACATGAATAGCGAATATCAAAACTCAGGAGTTACTATGATGTCCTTCGCCGATGACGAGACTACTCGCATGGAAAGATTCTACGGAAGGATCGAGGAGATATGGGAGCTCGACTACTGTGGAGAGACGGTACCGATGTTCCGTGTTAGATGGGCTAAGAACGTCGAAAAAGAAGGCCGATATTTCACCACCTGCGTTATACCAGATGCCAAGTCGGCAAAGAAGGCCTCCACGAAAAATGAGCCATGGATACTCGCTACCCAAGTTGATCAATGTTTCTTTATTACCGACCCGTCAAAGCCCAGTCGTGTTGTAGTGAGGAGGGGCAAGAGGAGCACCATCGGAATGGAAGGATCCGCCAACGATCAAGACTTCTACAAGAATGGCGATCCGAAGATCGAAGAGGAGTTCGACAAGTAGTTCAACATGCCTACTACTACTACAGTAGGAAGAAAGACCACACTACCTACTAAAGGTTGTCCATTCACGAGAAGAAATCTCATAGTGCCCAGGCTAAAGTATTCAACCGCGAAGAAAAAAGGCAAGAAGATTGTAAAGAGAGGCTAGCTAGCTCGAAATATCGCACGACGATGTGTGACCTTTTTTATGTATTAGTTAGACACTAATTAAACATATATCGTGATATTCATGTGCGTATAAATTCACATGTATAAATATAATTCGGGGAGATTTTTTGAATAAATATACATATGTGTATGTGCTTGGTTTAAATATATTTGTATCATAAATTTTTAAATAACATATGTGCTTGGTTTAAATATATTTGTATCATATAATTTTTAAATAAAGAAAAAAATTGATGCAGCCAAGATTCGAACCTGGCTGCCACAAGCTCATGTCCAACTACATGCCTCACAACCATTGAGCTAGTGTTCGTTTCGTGTCAAACTACAGCCGCAGGCCGGTTTTGACTAAGTTCCCAAGCTTCTGTGGCGCATATCACTGGAATGCGCCACAGAAGTTCAACAACTTCTGTGGCGCATTCCAGTGATATGCGCCACAGAAGCTTGTCACTTAGTCAAATAACCGCGCGCGGCCGCACGACCTTTCCCCTATCTTTTCCCCTTTTCCCCATGTGCGCCCGAAGCGAAACCTAGCCTAGACGAACCGCTGCCGCCACTCGCCCGCGCCTCCACCGCCGCACGCCTCCGTCGCTCGCCTGCCGCTCACTCGCACGCCTCCGCGGCCGCACGCCTCCGTCGCTCGCCCTAGCGCTTGCACACCGAAGGTGGAGGAGGAGCTAGCCCGTGGTGGAGGTCGAGGAGGATCCCCTATCGCCGTAGCCCGTGGAGGAGGAGAGCCGCCCCCGCCTCCCCCGCCACCGGAGCCCGTGGAGGAGGAGCCCGTCGGCCACCAGCAGGAGGAGAAGGGCAGTGCACCGCCACCATCAGCCAGCGCGAACTCACCGTCCATTGGCGTCCACTTGCTACCGTCAACCGGCGCCACCTAGGTAATGATTTGAACGACGCTGATCGATTAGGGTTCTTGTAGTTTGTTCTTATAGGTAATGATCTGAACCGCCATTCATTATCAAAGCAGCAACAACAATAGAAATTTAGGTAGCTTGAGAGTCGTCTTATCACTTGCTGACAAAGGATTGTTGAATTAGGTAGCTTGAGAGTCGTCTTGTATTACCTGCCAGTATTGTTGTTGGGGATTGCTCTAGAAAGTTGGTAGACAACAAGAACATATACCATAAAAAGTTGGACTTGCTTCTGAATCTTCAATATCAGCATCTTGAAACTAAACCAGGATTTTTTAACTCATCATTTCTTAAGGAAAAAACATTCAGTAGGGCTGGTTACTTTGGGAAATGCCCTGTAAGTTTACCAATTAATTTATGTGCATTCCATGTTTAATTACATGTTCTAGCCTAGGGTATAGTGAGTCAGCAAGTGGCAGAGTACTCAATGTCAGCATCCATGTTATGTGAAGTTGGACTTTCTTCTGAATCTTCAATATCAGCATCTTGAAACTAAACTAGGATTTTTTAACTCATCATTTCTTAAGGAAAAAACATTCAGTAGGGCTGGTTACTTTGGGAAATGCCCTGTAAGTTTACCATTTATTTATGTGCATTAACAGTCCATGTTTAATTACATGTTCTAGCCTAGGGTATAGTGAGTCAGCAAGTGCCAGAGTACTCAATGTCAGCATCCATGTTATGTGAAAATGCTGCCAAAGGATTGTTGAAAAACTCTCCTTTCTGGAGATTGTGCATCCACCATATCATTTTCAGGTTCTCATCATTCCACTAATTTTAAAAACAAGACAAATTCATGTAAGAGGTTATGCTAGGACTGGTCCATGCCTCCATACTCTAGCATGCAACTCTGGTAGCTAGCAACTCTGGGATGGCTCTATGTGAGTAAAGATGCTTGTACATGCCTGCAACTCTGGTAGCTAGCAACTCTAGGATGGTTCTGGGATGGTTCTGATCAACTCCTTCTCTAGGAAGGAAGATCTTTGTTGATTTGCATGTGGCTAGAAGTGAGCCATGTATGGCCTCTCTGTGTCCTGTTTGTAGCCAAAGAGAGGAAGCAAAGCCAGCAGTACCGAAGGACATGTTCTTTTTCTGAAAACTAACCGTGCCATGACTCCATTTTATCCCTTAATCAGAAAAGTTTGAGTTTAGTCTATCAAATGGGCATTCGTCGCTTTTTCGACCTTTTACCTAATTTGTGCTATGATCTGGTTATGCTGCTGGTTATGATCTGTGGTGCAGTTTATGCTCTGGTTATGCTGTTGTGGTGATCTGGTTATGTTGCTGTGGTGATCTGGTTATGCTACTGGTTATGCTGCTGTTTATGATCTGTTTATGATCTGGTTATGCTGCTGGTTATAGAGATTATGCTGTTTATGATCTGTGGTGCTGTTGATCTTGTATGTTCATTTGAAACTGTGAATGAGATGGTGCTGCAGAGGTTTGTTTATTTTGTGAATGAGATGGTGTTGGATGATTATGGATGGTGTCAATGGGGTTATCAATGGGGCTGGGGTGTTTTTTCTTGCAGGGATTTCAATTGAGTTTCCCGTTTCTCCCGAAGTGTTGATTCACTTCCATTTCAGTTGAGAAATGGGCACTCGTAGGTCCAAAAATTAGCAAAGGTCATGCCGAATTTTTCGATCGATATTTGTGCTAACTTTTTGTCTCTTTTTTAGTAATAAAGCGCAAACATGTCGACTAACGACGAGGCCGGTCCTTCTAAACAAATGAGCGTCGAGGATCTAGCCCGAGAGGCCAACAAATCGGTCTGGGGGCCGTGCCAAGAGCATGAGGAGGCGGAGGAGATGAGAATGACACCATCACCGACGACCGTCGTCAGAGGTGCTAGGGGCGAGGAAGATCTAAATTACGAGGGGGACGACGACGACTACGATGGAACTAGTGAAGGCGGGGAGGAGGGTAACACCACCACGGATGGTGGCGAGCGCACAGATGGTGGTAGCGGCAACCCGGCCACCATACAGAAGAAGAAGAAGGATATTAAGGATCGGAAGCCGCAAGTGCTCGCCAACGTCTGTGATGAGTTCACCGAGGTCATAGAAGGTGGCCAACCCATTGCGCCTTCATCGATTGCCTGCGGTTACGGCATGCAACTCGGGTGCATCGTCCGGAAAAGCATGTCGATCAACACAAAGTACATCCGACGTAATCATGCTTTGGTCGAGAACCTCCTTAAGAAGTTTCACAAGCGATACACATTCCCAGAGAAGTTCAGAAACCTGGAGAGTAATAAGAACCCGGTGAACAAACTAGCACTAACAAAGATGAGCAATGCCTTGAGTAGCTAGAAAACCTGGGTAAAGAACAGCATTGACAAAGGTGAAAGCTGGGAGATTATAAGTAGGAAAAATCCGATGCTCGACGAAGAAGAGTTCAAGATATTCAAGGCGGACTTAGATACCGTTGCCTCTAAAGCATGGACTGAGTGGGGAAAGACTATGCGAGAGAAGAACATAGGTAACCACCGGCTTGGAAGCAACGGATACAGAGGGAAACAACCCATTTGGGACAAGGAGGATGCCGAGCTTGAACGCCTGGGTAAAGAGAACCCATGGCATAAAATCACAAACCTGCAGATCCGACAATTTGTCCAGGCCCGCTACTACCTGGACCCTGTTACAGGGGAGTTCGTCACCGACGACCCGGATGTGAAGGCCTTTGAGTATGAGCTGGTAAGGAATTTACCGTGGATCTCTCATTAAAATAATTAAGCCAAGAATCTAAATGCATGCATGGGTTCACCAATACTATATCTCTGCAGGAGAAGGAATTGAACGCTAGCGAGGACTTGTCATCCCAAGATTCGTTGGCGGAGCCATGGGACACTGTTTTTAACAGGGCGACGAACACTTACAAGAACAGGGAGAAGAAGTTGCCGCCAAAATCAGCTGGCCGTGTGTCCGGCTTCGGTACAAGCATGAAGTTTTTCGAGTACTACAAAGAGGACGCAAAGAAGAGGAGGAAGAGGGAGAACTAGTCGGCGGCTAAAGATAAAGTCGAGGTTGAAGAGCTGAAGTTGAAGGTGAAGACATTAGAGGCAAAAGTGGACGAGAAAGCAATGGACAAGTTATTGGAGGAGAAGCTTCGCGCGATCATCCCCCCTGGGTTGATGGAGGGGCTAGCTGTTTGCAATGCGGGAGGTCGACAGGGGCCGATAAACGTGCCCAACTTTAGCGGCAGCGACTCGAACATCAACGTTAACGCGCCGCTAGACTTGGTGACCCCGCCGGCCACCATCGCCGCGGCGCAGCCGCAAGAGCTTGTTGTCGCACAGCTGCCCCCTGCTGCTCCCGCCAAAAATACCAGTATCGCACAGCCGGCGATGGCACCGGTACCGCGGGAGAATGCTGATGATAGGTCTGCCGCCAAGATCGGCCGTGTGTCGACATTAGCCGAGCTCAACGCCCTCACCAAGGTAACTAATATCATACTCTGCTTCATCTTCTTTATGCGCCTTTGGTGATTGCCACCTCGATCATGATGCCCAACACATATGTGTCGATATTCAGGACGCTGCTTGCGTACTACTCCACAAAGTTGCCGATGACGAGTTGAAGGATGTTGCAAGGGCAATATCATACAACCATCGAACCGCACGATGCACAACAATGCAATGGACGATGCCGTGATGAGGGTCCGGATTGCTCGGGTGTTTCCAGGGTGCGACGACATGGACCCCCCTTTCAACCTCAGGGAGCCGACGAACACAAGACCCTTGCAGAATGCCACGGCTGGCCCTTGACATGGCCGAAGAGTCAGATTCGTCTTACGGTGCACCTAAGCGCCACCTCGATCGCCCGGCCACCACCTCGGATGCCACCTCGATCGTCCGGCCACCACCTAGGAAGCCACCTGTCATCGTCGCCACCACCAGTCGCCACCAACAACTGTTGGGAGCGTGTGGGCCACCCCAAGGCGATGCCGCCGTTGCAACGCAACCACCGTCGCCCCCGCCACCACCATCACCACATGGCGGCAACAACGATGATGATGAAGAATTTGTCAACATCGACGACTACATCAACACTGGCGCCGGCATAGGATTGTACATGCCTGCTGTGGATGAAGAACCCTTCATCGCTCGCGAGGGTCAAGGTGGGCATCCCACTACATGCACACAACACCTGGTCTTTGGAGGTTTATCTCAAGAGACGCCTCCGGCCGCTGATCAACAGGAGAAACCAGTTGGATTCATCTTTAGACCTAACACACTTCAAAAGGAGGCCATTGAGCACTTAGCATCCCTAGTGGAGGAGCCTGCTCAGAAGACAAAGAAGCACATGAAGAGAGGTAAGAAAGCTGAGAGCCAACCTCCTCCGAAGAGGATCCGGGCTAAGGATGACGTCGTACCATCCCGCGAGGATGGCTTGTCCAGGATACATATAGCTGGTGAAGTGATACTGACTCCGGATCTGCTTCGCCTTGCTGGTGGACATTTGCTCGCTTTGAGTGATAGTATCAAGACACTAGAGGGCATTCTTCTTAAAGACAAAGATCCAAATTACCCGGTTTTCACTGTCAAGGTGCCATCGGACGTGGACTTCGTCCATGAAGCCCCCGCAGACGTGTTATTCATATCGTACGAGGACGTCTTCAAGCTGTTTCTCTCGAAACGGCTGGACTATAACATGGTCCGCCTATTCGCGCTCAATCTGGCGATGAAGACCAAGAGAGAGTAGACCCCCTACATCACGATAGTGGATCCCTACTACATGCATGATAGCCAGTTGAGGGAAGGATCTGAGACGCGTGCCAAGGCGACGCCGTATCTCGAGAAGTTCATGGTGGACCACAAGAGGACGAACACGCTTCTTTTGCCTTTCTTTCTCGAGTAAGTACACACACCCCCTAGCATTGTTAACTTAGGTTTTCTTATAGATTTCTTCATTTGCCCTTTTCCAACATCCCGTTTCAATCGTGTTGTGCATAGACAAATACTGCACACTCATCGTCATTTGCACAAAGTACTCGATAGCATCGTATTTCGACTCGGCGAGTAAGAATAAGAAGAAGGACTACACTAGAATAAGGGGTGTTTTGAATGAGGCTCTCGAGGGCTACGCTAAAAAGGGATGCCCCTTCGTCAACAAGGGGGAATGTATCAAGGATGACAAGCACGTGTTCAAGCATGTGCTCGAGTTCCCCTGCGTCAAGGAGCCGGCTACTGGCGGCGCCAAGGAGGCCTTCTACGCCATGCATCACCTTAAAGGGTTTGTCCGGGATTGCCAGAACCTAACTCTGCCATCTAGTTTCCGAGCATGGGCCGAAAATTTGGCGTGAAGGGACGATGATGATCTTAAAGAAGACTTCCATCGCATCTAGGTTAAGTTGTCGGAAATCATCGTGGAAGATGTCAACACGAGGGGAGGGGTCCTAAAACACAACAGAGGGTTGACTAAGAGGGAGATTGAAAATATTCTTCGTCAATAGGGTGACAACAGGACATGGATGACGAAGGATGGCTATCTACCATTCCCGAAGCCGAGCGTTAGCAGTTCTAAACATTGATCGATGTGTGCGCCTAGAATTATCATAGATGTCTGTGTGTAGTGTTGTGTCACAAACTATATACTACCATGGTCGTATGTTGTAAACTTCACTATTGTGGTCGTTGTCGTCGAAGTTCTATGATTATGATCGATGTGCTATCTTCTATGTTTACTGATCTTTTGCTTTAGTTTATGTGAATATATATGCATGTGAACCAATTTAGTTCTTTCTGTTGCATGATTTACTAATATGCCTTATCTATAGAGATGACGAAGTGGTACGTGGTGTACAAGGGTTGGATTCCAGGAGTCTACGATGAGTGGGAGGACTGTCAGAAACAGGTGAACAAGTTTAGCGGTAACAGCTACAAAGGATACGTGACTCGAGAGGAGGCGGTAGCCAAGTGGAGGAACAACCTATGGAAGGAGAACCGAATGAAGATATTACTAGTGCTCTTGCTCTTGCTCACCGTCGTCATAGTTGTATTCTGTTTGATTCTAGTGTAGGCGAGATGATCACTTCATTTGTAATGTGATGAGATGGTGAACTTTGTAACAAACACTTGTAAAAAACCACTTCATTTGACTTGTATTGTAATGTGATGATCACTTGTCTATCTCGTTCGGGCTCTAAGTAGTGTGATGGCACTATATTCATGTTTGTATTATATTTGTTTTCATATACTAAGTCAAATATACTGTTTCTATATAATACCTGTATAATATTGTATATTTGGACAAGTTTCAATTTTTTTTAATACCTGATACTCAAACCAGTGGCGCATTGTTGTAACCTTCTGTGGCGCATAGTGTTTCAGTGGCGCATTGTCCATAATGCGCCACTGAACAGAGTCCTGTGGCGCATCAACCGAAATGCGCCACAGAAGTATCATGACTTCTCTGGCGCATTTCAGAATGCGCCACAGAAGTTTTCATCAGTGGCGACATAACAGTGGCGTCCCAGCCATGCGCCACAGAAGACCAATATTGATGCGCCACTGATGAAGGATTTCCTAGTAGTGCTTCATCCGCCTGAGCTGTCCAGACAAATTTGTCTGTCTTCTTCATCAGCTGGTACAGGGCGAGGGCCTTCTCTCCCAGCCGGCTAACGAACCGACTGAGTGAAGCGAGGCACCCGGTGAACTTCTGCACGTCGCGTAGGTTCTGTGGCAGCTCCATACACTCGATGGCTCCGATCTTCTCCGGGTTCGCCTCGATTCCACGCTCGGAGACGAGTAAGCCCAAGAGCTTGCCGGCTGGGACGCCGAACACGCACTTTTCCAGGTTCAGCTTGATCTGGATGAAGGAAATATGCCCTAGAGGCAATCATAGAGATGATTATATTTCATATGTATCCATGAGTTATTGTAATGTTCCTTGAATATCCATATCAGGCAACTTGTATTGATTGGCAATTCTGTGAATTGTTTGTGGAACTCTTTACTTGTATGGTTATTTAAGGGTTGTCCCTAGTCGGAGTTCATGTGAGGACACACGTGAATATTAGACTAGCACATCGATTGGTTGATGACTATGTTTCACAAGTCATAGACATGGAGATGTCAAACCAATGATGTGGACACATGTTATGAACATGGGGTTGGACTGACCCAAATTGAGACTGGCAATTAGTTGCAGCTCTCTCTCTACACATCGTGTACGTTTTGTCCTTAGACCTGAGATTGTCGCATGTACTTGAGATGTGGATCGACCTACTTTGGGGCTATCAAACGCTACTCCATAACTGGGTAGTTATAAAGGTAGCTTTCAGGTTTGTCCTGAAGCATGCTGCAAGGCATGGTCAATCAAGATGGGATTTGCCCCTCTCTACTTGAGAGAGATATCACTGGGCCCCTCGAGTGATCGGATCTAGAAATGCATGGCCGTGCTACATATGGTTAAGAGTTAACCTAGTAAAGGGATTCAGAATCACAGTATCGAGAAAGGGAAGTCACCTTGGAGCTAGACCAAATATCGTGAGGCAAAGGGAAAGACATGTACTAAACCTTGTGATGGTTCGTCCGATATGATCTTTGTATGCGTTTAGAAGTTGGCACGTCTTGCTAGAGGTCGCTACCAACTATTGACAGAATAAGTGTATTTGTGTCATGTCTATACGCATATGAACCTATAGGGTCACACACTTAAGGGGCTCGAAGCCTAATGAGGATTGGATCCGAATTAGACCAGGCTCAGGCTACTAATGGGCTGCTAATGTAGAAGCCCACTAGGGATTCCTATATAAGAGAGGGTGGGGAAAGCTGACCAGGGTTAGACCTCAGATCATTCCCAGCCGCCACTCCTCACGCCTGTGTTGCACGCGCGGACCTAGCAGTCCGGCATTTGACGCTTCCACCCTGTACGTGTGGATACCTCGGAGGCGCTGCATCTGTAGCGCTTGGACGAGCCACGCAAGGGGAGCTGCTCGTGGGACGAGGATAAGGAGGAGACGTGGAACGTCTGCACTGCCTCGACGCGCTTCATCAATTCCGCAACTACGCGTCTAGTGGTAATCCCGTGATCTATGACAACAGTAATCCTGGTATATGCGGTAGAATTTTTTTGATTTGCGCTAGTGTAGCCTACCCGTATCCCTATAGTGGTATCAGAGCCGATGCTGTTCAGTTATAGGTTCGGGATGTTTGCATATGGTGATATGTAGATTGATATGAATGATGTGATCGTTTATATGGCGGTGGTTCAGGATTGATCTATGATCTTGCTTTCCATGATCGTGATCTGAGGTTGTCGAACGACTTACCCTACCGGTCGGCTTCCGCCATCGGGGTAGACAGTGACACATTAATCCTGTTGAATCACGCAAAGATCAATATGATTTATCGAATCGGAACCTAGATCTAAAATCGATGTACCGTGATCAAAGGAGTTTGATTGAATCGGGACAGGAGTCGGTTTATGGTAAATTTGATTTGCCGATCAAAATCCTTAAAAAAAATTGTGAAGATTCGATCTCTCATTTTTCACGGTTTGGCCCATACATCGCTGCCCCTTCGAACCCCGCAGGGGGAGACCCCCTTAAGCGTAGCCCCTTTTGTATCTCGTTAAGGTAACTAGGTGCTGCAATGTCACATGATCGGGTAGAATGCGATTCTATGCATAACTTGTTTTTGCAGGATGTATGTGATCAGTATGGCCCATATGTGTATGTGATGCATGTATGAAATTTTGCATGACCTGCGTGTCGTGAGTAGGGCAACACGGCTGGAGACATATGTGTTGTCATTTATTGTAATGGCCTGCGTGCCAACTTGTGATGTTCCCAATACTATGTAATTTTGATTACTAGCTGTTAGGAGTAATAGCTTGTATTAGTTCTTGGAGGACTCATCACTTGGAGGATGGCTCACATGGAACATGAAGATGGAGATCATCATGGTGGACAGATTCTATGGCGATGGAGATCACCATGAGAAAATGGGCCATACTGTGTCACATCTATGTGAATGCTATTCTTATGTGTTTTACGACTATGCATGCTTAGATGATAGAAGTAGAACAATCCCTCAGAAAGTTTAAGTTAAACCATGCCCTCCCAACCAAACCTTGCACCATCCTATGCCCTATACAATCTTTGGTGGGCCTATGAAATTAGGGTGCCGCGGTTTTCCTTGGCTGGATGGGTTTGTATCGGATACCTACACGCATAAGGGTTGGTGAGCTTGACAAGGTCATCTTAATAGTTAAGGACCTTGGGGCATAAAGGTTGGGCGTCTAGTTTTGGCATAGAGATGTCACCCAAAAACACGAGTCATATGTGATATGATTAGCAAGTGTTGCTTACCGATTTACCTTGTCTTCTAGCAATGATGCTAAAGCTCACTAGTCGACTTGTTAATTGTGGATCTTGAATCACTTAGTATCAATAGAGGGATATTGATTTAAGTGGGAGTATATGCTATTAAATTGTTTAATATGTTTTAATCTTTCATGGTTACATGGCTTAGTATTTTGCATGTTTTCTGTTGTAGATCAATGGCACCGAACACTACATCACCTTTCTCTTTGCGTTAGATTCTTGATAAAGAAAAACTAAATGGAACAAACTATTTGGACTGGGTCCATAACCTGAGAATTGTTCTCAGGTCTGATAAAAAGGAAACGGTTCTGGATACCCCAATCCCCGATGAACCTGCTGATAATGCATCTGCTGCCCTAAAGAACGCCTACAAGAGAGCATGTGATGATTCTCTTGAGGTTAGCTGTCTTATGCTTGCATGCATGGAACCTGAAATCCAAAAGAAGTTTGAGGATCAGGAAGCGTACGATATGATCGTAGCGCTTAAGGACATGTTCCAGGATCAAGCAAGGACTGAGAGGTACAATGTTGCCAAGTCCTTTGTCGAATGCAAGCTGGCAGAGGGAGTAGTTGTAGGCCCCCATGTGATCAAAATGGTTGGTTACAGTCAGACTTTGGAAAAGCTTGGTTTTCCACTAGGCCAAGAGTTGGCCACTGACTTCATTTTGGCATCTTTTCCATCTAGCTATGGGCAGTTCATTTCGAACTACCATATGCATGGGGTGGAGAAGGGCCTTAATGAGTTATGCGGGATGCTAAAAAAAACAGAAAGTGACATGAAGAAGTGTGCAGGGCATAGCCATGTGATGGCTGTGCAGAACAAGCCTAGCTTTAAGAAAAAGAGTACTTCTTAGAAGAAGAAGGGCAAGGCTAAGGATATGATCCCTAAGCCTGCACCCAAGAAAAAGGTTGGACCTATAGAAGACACTGAGTGCTTCTTTCGTCATGAACATGGCCACTGGAAGAGAAACTGCAGCAAGTATGTCAACACCCGGATTTTTAATCCCAGATGCCTGTTATGCCATACATCGCAATCCCAGGAATACCATTTTTGCGAGACATAACAGAATTGGATACCACAGTACATCATCCATTACAAACCATACATAAGGTCTTACATAAATAAGGATCTCATGATCCAGTTCTTAATAAAACACAAGCAGCGGAATACGTAATAATAACGGTAACATAGGCGAAGCTCCATCTTCGGGGTCACAGGCAATGCTGACGATGGGAGATGATCCTAGTTGTCGTAACCTTCCTGGGGTCCATCTTCCAGGTACTCCTCTTCATAGTCTGGCCATGGGAATAGCCAGGGACAAAGCCATGAGTACTCTTTAAGTACTCGCAAACTAATACTAACAAGTGAAGGAGTTTTTGTAATAGGACACTAAGCTCTAGGGTTGTTTTGCAAAAGCCAGATTTACCTCTACTAAGTTTAGAAGCAAAGAATGCTAGTTATAGATTTTATATCACCTAAGTGGGATCTTGCATTTCATATCACAACCCTGTTGTGGTCAAGTCAAAGTCTCAATTCATTTCACAAGTCATTTTGAAAACATCTGACGGGGGAACAGTATGGCCACTCCAACTATCCATAACCGCGGACGCAGCTATTCAAATAGTTTGACACTCAGTATGTACACTTTCACCACAACATTTGATACATCCGTCAGGAACAAATCCTGAATTCACCATACTCAGTATGCGGATAATCAATCCTAACCTTTCAATTACACGCCCTAGTATAAGCACCTCTCATGTGAGTTTGGCCTCCCAACCATGACCAACTGTCATCTTGGGTACTGCATAGGTGGACAATCTTCACAAGGTAGCCTCAGCTCAGACCTTGGCCGTGAGGGAACTAATACTAAGGTATATAAGTTTCCAGTCAAGCCCTACCCAATTCTCGGGTATTGTGGTTTTACGGTAAAATTGGAATGGTATCGCATCCATACAACCATTAGTTTTATAAAGGTATAAGGCTCATGCCTCAACATTTTCATCACCATAAATCATCTGGTGTTCGGAAACACATGTCCAAAACATTTCAATAGAATGATCCATCATTCCAAGGTTTTCACAAACATTTTTCCACCAAGTATTCCCATCTAAATTTGATCAAGTTTTATGCTTAGCACTAGCATCTACAAGTGGGAGTGAGTGCTAATGAGGGGTGGTAAACTAGTGGAGTTTCAACTAAGTTCAATCTCATGCCTTAGGATGACATAAAGATTATCTAGCTTAGGCCAAATTTTATGCTCTTTATGCAACCTTCAAATTTCCTTCTAGTATCTACAATTCACTTAAGTAAACTCTAAGTAATAGCTTTGATAAAGAAATAAAGTATAAAGCTTGTAAGTAAAAACTAGGATTGGTTTATCAAGTGAGTAGGATCATCTATGCTTAAGGCATATAGTTAGCATGGTGACAAGCAAGTATTGGCTTGCATAGGTCAACTTGATTAGTAAGGCTTGCATAAGTATAGTATCTTGCAAGTGTTAGATTGCACATTCAACTAGTAGTATTAGGCTTGCCCTGTGCAGAGCAGTGGTTGAAGTTCTCCTCGGCTTCTTCTTCGTAGTATCCTCCTTCCTCCTCGTATCCTTGGTCGGTACTAGCGTCTATGAATAAATACGAGGTACACAATCACCAAACAATACTTAACTATTTGCAATCATCACACCAAAGGTCCTATAGATGATCTAGCATCATCACTAACATTACAAGATTAAAGCTTGGTTTAATTTCTTTTATTTTTAGAAAAGTAATTTCTACTCATTGAAAAACTACTTAAGATTTAATATTCTCCAAACCAAACATGGGATCATGTTGACACATGGCATCACCACATATTTTAGTCCATGGGAATGTGATTTAAAGTGGTGTCATAATTTAATAAGGTTTAACCTTTTATTTTTAATTAAATAAAGTGACTAGAAATGCCTATGTGGCATTCTTTTATTACTTGGTCATTATTTATGTAAGTAAACCTATATATTTTTATATATTCTGAAAGGTATGGTTAAATGTTATTTTTGGGAGTTGGAATCAACTCAAAAGCTATTGTGGTTCTGCCTTGTTATTTTTACCAAGGATGATCTACAGATCCAAATGATTTGAATCCAACGGGCTTGGATTCAGCATTGCAAGACCTTTCTAACAAAATTGGTTTCATTCAATTTGGTTTACTGAATCGAGCTGGGTTGATTTTTGAAACTAGGTGCATAAATGTGTTTGAATGAAAATGGAAAAATCCAAATTCAAACAACTGGGCTGCGCGGGAAACGATACTGGGCCGGCCTGCTAAGCACAGCGCTTACGCGGGCTGGTTAAGTTGATGTCCCCACGCGTTAGTGAGACGAGGGGGTGCGAAGCGGTATGGGGCAATATGGTGTGTTCGATCTAGTTCTAATCCAACGGCTGAGGGTCGTCGTCCATGTCGGGCAACGCCGGCGAGACTGAACCCTAACGCGGCAGGTGGGGGTCGTCGAGGGCTCACCGGGGCTTAGGCGAGGGTCGGCGATGCGGGCGAACGACGAAGTCAACGACGGCGAACCTCCTGGTACCGGCAGCTTCTCCTGGGGCGGCTCCAATCGCTGGCTCCCTTCTTCTCCAGAGGCGGCGGGCTCCGGTGAAATTCTGGCGAAGCGCTGCTCGCCTTGCTTCGGGAATGGGGTGGAACGATCAGTGAGGAGAGGGGAGTGAGATGGTGTGCTCAATTCAGCTGGGGGTGGCCTCTATTTATAGTCGCGACGATGAGACCGAACGGGATGGGCAGGCGACGGTGGCGACATGGCTACGGGCTGCTAGAGGCATGGCCGGCGGTGGCGATCGCTTGGTGGTATCCTGGAGATGCTCTACGTCTTTAATGCGCATGTAGGGGCGGTGGCAAACGGTCTGGAACACGCGGCACTCTGCGCGGCCGAGGCGGCGTCTTCGACGGCGAGCGGTGGCTGTGAGGCATGGGGCGGCGAACGGGGATGTCTGGCGGTCTCCTGGGTCGGTGGTGATCGTGTATGCATGCGGCGAGGGCGGCGCGCGGTCTGTGGGCGTGTGTCGAGGGCGGCGCTCTGGCGCATGCTCGGCATGGTTGCTGGCGAGCTAGGCACGGTCTGTGCGTGTGGTCCAAGGGCTGGCAACGTTCGAGCTCTAGACAGGGAGTGGCGGTGGGGTGCTGGCTTGCTCCCAGACATGTTGGCTAGGCTTGTTTCTTCTCCTAGCTTGATGTCCACACTAGGGTGACATGGTGAGCTTCGGTTGTTCACCATTGATGGCATTGCCAAGCTTACAGTGGGGCTAGTGCTTGGTTTAGTTTTCTAGATGATCTACTAAGGTTGTTGTGAGCTAGAGAGGGAACAATTTAGGCTGCAATCACTGCTCATAATAGTGTTTAGATTTTATTTGATTTGAATCAGCAAGGTGTTTGATGAAATGGCCGCAATAATTCAAGTTTGGAATTTTGAAAAGATTTTTGGTGGGTGTGCTAGGTTGGTGCTGGTGAGTCTGCAGATGCTTGGGTTTTGAAAGTTGAGCTTGTTTGAGTGGTTTTTGAAAAAGTGGGATCTTCCCATATGATAAAGATTCAATTTTGAATTGTCATTTAAACTATGCATTTGAAAGTTTCTAGATGATCACAAGGTGGGCATGGATACTTTGTTAAGAGTACTATCAAGGGGTGTAAAGATCCAAACAAGTTTCTGTTAAGTTCTGGCAAGCAAAGAAACACATAAACAAGGCAATCAAAAGAATTCAAAATGAAATGCATACTCACATGAATGCTTTCTCATTTTATTTTAGAAAAGTTTTTGTTAACCCTAAATTTGATGATTAGAGTTTGATGATTCTAGTTTAAGACTTTTGGGATGTTACAAAGTACCAGGCTTCTTAGAAGAAGAGTGGAAGTAAGAGTACTTCCCACTCAGGTACGCTTGTTGTAAATGTTGTGGACATTCTTCTCGCTGATTCCTATGTTAACTCTTAGGTATTTGATATCGGATCGGTTGCTCATATTTTCAATTCGATGCAGGGGCTAATAAGGACTAGATAAGTGCAGAAAGGCCAAGTGGATTTTTGCGTCAGAAATAAAGCAAGGGTTAATGCATTGTTCGTCGGCGTCATGCAACTTCACCTTCCGTCAGGATTTATTATGGAGTTGAATAATTGTTATTACATTCCTAGTATGGGTCGAAACATTTTATCACCTTCATGTTTGATGAGGGATGTTTATTCATTCACGAGTGCAAACAATGGTTGTGTAATCTCTAAGAATGCTATGTTTATGGCTAATGCTCCCATTGTGAATGGGTTATTTATTTTAAATCTTGATGACGCATCTGTTTACAATGTTAGTGCTAAAAGGCTTCGGCCTAATGATTTGAGTCCTACCTATTTATGGCATTGTCGTTTGGGGCATATAAGTGAAAAGCGCATGAAGAAGCTCCATTGTGATGGTCTTATAACTTCGTTTGATTTTGAATCATACGAGACATGTCAGGCTTGTTTACTTGGAAAGATGACCAAGTCACCTTTTTCGGGTTTACCCGAGAGAGCGATAGACTTGTTGGAACTCATACATACTAATGTATGTGGGCCAATGAGCACGACAGCCAGAGGAGGATATCACTACTTCATTACTTTCACTGATGATTTCAGTAGATATGGCTATGTCTACTTGATGAGGCATAAGTCTGAATCTTTTGAAAAGTTCAACGAGTTTCAGAGTGAAGTAGAGAATCAACGTGGCAAGAAAATAAAGGCCTTGCGATCTGATCGTGGAGGTGAATATTTGAGTCACGAATTTAGCGATCATCTTAAGAGTTGCGGAATTGTTCCACAACTTACGTCGCCCGGAACGCCTCAAAGAAACGGGGTCTCCGAACGGCGTAATCGAACTTTGTTGGACATGGTTAGATCGATGATGAGCCAGTCGGATTTGCCATTGTCATTTTGGGGTTACGCTCTAGAAACGGCAGCTTTCACACTTAATAGGGTACCATCTAAATCCGTAGTTAAGACACCATATGAGATGTGGACTGGAAAGAATCCCAGCTTGTCTTTTCTAAAGATTTGGGGTTGTGATGCATTTGTCAAGCGACTTCAGTCGGACAAGCTAACACCCAAATCGGATAAGTGCATTTTCGTGGGATACCCGAGGGAAACCTTAGGGTATTACTTCTACAACCGAGAGGAGGGCAAAGTGTTTGTCGCTCGTAGCGGTGTTTTCCTAGAGAAAGAATTTCTTAGAAAGGGAACAAGTGGAAGGTCGGTGCGACTTGAAGAAGTTCAAGATGATCCAGTTGGGGATGCTTCTACGAGTGATGCTATTGTAGCAGAACAAGTTGAGGAACCCGTGGCAACAGAAGCACCACAACCACGAAGATCGGCGAGGCTCCGTGAAGCGCGGGAATTATTATTGTTAGACAATGATGAGCCTGCGACCTATGCAGAAGCGATGGTGGACCCAGACTCTGAGAAATGGCTGATCGCCATGAGATCCGAGATAGAGTCCATGGGGGACAATCAAGTTTGGAACTTGGTTGACCTTCCTGATGGTTTTAAAGCCATCGAGTGTAAATGGATCTATAAGAAGAAGATTGATATGGATGGAAATGTTCACATCCATAAAGCTCGACTTGTTGCAAAAGGTTTTCGACAAGTTCAAGGAGTTGACTACGACGAGAATTTCTCGCCCGTAGCGATGCTTAAATCTATACGGATAATTCTAGCCATTGCTGCACATTTCGACTATGAAATATGGCAGATGGATGTCAAGACGGCTTTCCTAAATGGAATCCTAACTGAGGACGTGTATATGATGCAGCCCGAAGGTTTTGTCGATCCAAACAATGCTGGAAAGGTATGCAAACTTCTGAAGTCCATTTATGGGCTGAAGCAAGCATCTCGGAGTTGGAATATTCGATTTGATGAAGTTGTAAAGGAGTTTGGCTTCATCAAAAACGAACAAGAACCTTGTGTTTACAAGAAGGAAAGTGGCAGAGCGTTGGTATTTCTAATCTTATATGTAGATGACATATTGCTGATTGGAACTGACATTCCTATGCTCGAGTCTGTTAAGACCTCATTGAAAAATAGTTTTTCGATGAAGGACTTGGGAGAAGCGGCATATATTCTGGGCATCAAGATATATAGAGATAGATCAACGAGGCTAATTGGATTAAGCCAGAGTACATACATTGACAAAGTGTTGAAACGGTTCAGCATGGAAGAGACTAAGAATGGGTTCTTGCCCATGTCTCATGGCATAAAACTCAGCAAGACTCAGTGTCCTTCGACTACTGATGAGCGTGAGCGCATGAGTAGAGTTCCATATGCTTCGGCTATTGGATCCATCATGTATGCAATGATATGTACTCGCCCAGATGTTTCCTATGCTCTAAGTGTTACGAGCAGATACCAGGCTGATCCAGGTGAAGGTCACTGGACAGCGGTAAAGAACATCCTTAAGTACTTGAAAAGGACTAAGGATGTGTTCCTAGTTTATGGAGGTGAGGATGAACTCAGTGTAAAGGGTTACACAGATGCGAGTTACCTTAACGACTTAGATGATTCGAAATTGCAATCAGGTTATGTGTTTGTCATGAATGGTGGTGTTGTGAGCTGGAAAAGTTCCAAGCAAGATACGGTGACCTCCTCTTCAACAGAAGCTGAATATATTGCTGCCTCGGAGGCCGTAAAGGAAGCTATTTGGATTAGGAATTTCCTGATCGCTCTCGGTGTGGTTCAGGGCGCATCCAATCCCTTGGACGTTTATTGTGACAACAATGGTGCTATTGCACAGGCCAAGGAACCTAGACAGCACCATAAGAGCAAACATATTCGCATGCATTACCATCAGATTCGAGAGTTCGTTGAGGATGGTAGTGTCATGATATGCAAAATACATACGGACTCAAATGTTGCCCATCCCTTGACTAAGCCTCTCCCGCAGCCTGCGCATGAAGCGCACACAAGAGCAATTGGTATTAGATACATTTTAGATTGACTCTAGTGCAAGTGGGAGACTGAAGGAAATATGCCCTAGAGGCAATCATAGAGATGATTATATTTCATATGTATCCATGAGTTATTGTAATGTTCCTTGAATATCCATATCAGGCAACTTGTATTGATTGGAAATTATGTGAATTGTTTGTGAAACTCTTTACTTGTATGGTTATTTGGGTTGTCCCTAGTCGGAGTTCATGTGAGGACACACGTGAACATTATACTAGCACATCGATTGGTTGATGACTATGTTTCGCAAGTCATAGGCATGGAGATGTCAAACCAATGATGTGGACACATATTATGAACATGGGGTTGGACTGGCCCAACTTGAGACTGGCAATTAGTTGCAGCTCTCTCTCTACACATCGTGTACGTTTTGTCCTTAGACCTGAGATTGTCGCATGTACTTGACATGTGGATCGGCCTACTTTGGGGCTATCAAACGCTACTCCGTAACTGGGTAGTTATAAAGGTAGCTTTCGGGTTTGTCCTGAAGCATGCTGCAAGGCATGGTCAATCAAGATGGGATTTTCCCCTCTCTACTTGAGAGAGATATCATTGGGCCCCTCGAGTGATCGGATCCAGAAATGCATGGTCGTGCTACATATGGTTAAGAGTTAACCTAGTAAAGAGATTCCGAATCACAGTATCGAGAAAGGGAGGTCAGCTTGGAGCTAGACCAAATATCGTGAGGCAAAGGGAAAGACATGTACTAAACCTTGTGATGGTTCGTCCGATATGATCTTTGTATGCGTTTAGGAGTTGGCACGTCTTGCTAGAGGCCGCTACCAACTATTGACATAGTAAGTGTATTCGTGTCATGTCTATACGCATATGAACCTATAGGGTCACACACTTAAGGGGCTGGAAGCCTAATAAGGATTGGATCCAAATTAGACCAGGCTCAGGCTACTAATGTGCTGCTAATGTAGAAGCCCACTAGGGACGCCTATATAAGAGAGGGTGGGGCGAGCTGACCAGGGTTAGACCTCAGATCATTCCCAGCCGCCACTCCTCACGCCTGTGTTGCACGCGCGGACCTAGCAGTCCGGCGTCTAACGCTTCCACCATGTACGTGTGGATACCTCGGAGGCGCTGCATCTGTAGCGCTTGGACGAGCCGCGCAAGGGGAGCTGCTCGTGGGACAAGGATAAGGAGGAGACGTGGAATGTCTGCACTGCCTCGACGCGCTTCATCAATTCCGCAACTGTGCGTCTAGTGGTAATCTCGTGATCTATGACAACAGTAATCCTGGTATACGCGGTAGAAATTTTTTGATTTGCGCTAGTGTAGCCTACCCGTATCCCTACACTGGAAACGGCGGAGGTTGTCGAACGTTTTCTTCAGATCCTCGAGGAGCGTGTGTTGTTCCTTGGTCTTGATGACGATGTCGTCGACGTAAGCGTGTATGTTCTTTCCAATCTGCGTCTGCAGGCATTTCTGCATGTAGCGCTGATAGGTTGGGCCTGCGTTCTTCAATCCGAAGGGCATGGTGGTGTAGCAGTATGCTCCATACGGGGTTATGAATGATGTCTTTATTTGATCGGTTACATTGAGCTTGATCTGGTGGTATCCCCAGTAAGCGTCCAAAAAAGACAACAAATCGCACCCAGCAGTGGAGTCGATGACCTGATCAGTTCGCGGCAGGGCGAAAGGATCTTTGGGACAAGCCTTGTTGAGACTGGTATAGTCAACGCACATGCGCCATGTCTTGTTCTTCTTAAGCACCAACACCGGGTTGGCGAGCCATTCCGGGTGGAAAACTTCCATGATGAAGCCGGCCGCGAGCAACCGTGTGATCTCCTCACCAATGGTTCTTCTTTTTTCTTCCGCGAAGCGGCGTAAAGATTGTTTGACCGGCTTCGCGTCCGGTCGAACTTGAAGGGAGTGCTCAGCGAGTTCCTCGGGACACCTGGCATGTCTTTGGGGCACCATGCAAAAATGGCCCGATTCTCATGGAGGAAATCGACGAGCGCGCTTTCCTATTTGCTTTCTAGGCCGTCTCTGACCAGGACGAACTTGCTTGGGTCCTCCTCGTTCAGCGGGATCTTCCTTGTCCCCTGCGAGGGCTTGAACTGCGATTCTCCAGCCGGCTTGGGCTCTTCAGCCGTCTTGGGCTCTCCAGCCGGCATGTCCTTCTGTAGAGCCGCCACGTTCTGCATTACGGCACGCTTCTCTTCGGCGATGATCATTGCTTCAGCCAGCTTGGAGCCGTCTGAGGCGCATTCGATCGAACGCTTGTAGCATCCATCGACAGTGATCACTCCCTTTGGGCTCGGCAGCTTCATCTTGAGGTATGCATAGTGCGATACCCCCATGAACTTTGTCAGAGCTGGGCGCCCTAGTATGGCATGGTAGGCGCTAGAGAGATTCACGACCTCAAACCAAATTGGCTCGCGGCGGAAGTTGTTCTCGCTGCCGAAGATGACGTCCAGCCGGATTTTGCCGATTGGGGAGTGCAACGGCCCTGGTACTTCTCCATGGAATGAAGTGCTTGATGGTTCCAGCTAGGACTCGCTGATGCCCAACCTCTCGAGGCTGCTCCGGTAAAGGAGGTTGATGCTACTCCCTCCATCGATCAGCACCCGAGAGAAGCGGCATGAATGCTTCTTGGAGATGATGATGGGGTCCAGGACCAACGCATAGCTACCAGGGCTTCGTAACATGGCTGGATGATCCTCCTTGCTCCAGGTGATCGCCTGATCGGACCAGTGCAGGTACTGGGGGACGGGTGGGACGGTTACATTCACCTCCGCCTCATGTATCCGCTTGGCGTGCTTCGATTCTGGCTCTGCCAGGAATATGTGGTAGTTACCCACCTGCCACGGGTAACCATCTTCGTCCTCCTCATGGCGGTTGCGTTGTTCCCTGTTATCTGGTGGGCCTCTGGCTGGCGGTGGAGGTGGTGGTGGGAGTCCGCCGGTTCGGCCATTTTCTTTGTCCAGCTGCATTGGCGCGTCGTGTGGTTCGCGGGCTTGTTGCTGCCACTGTGAAACTTGCACGGCCCATCGAGCATGGACTCTATGGTGTACTTAGGCCAAGGCGGCTTGTCGTCTGGCCTCTGCCTCTGACTGCCTCCTGCAGCCGGATCCTCATGCATCACGGCTACCTGTTTGGTACCGTACCGGCTATCCGACTGGTCGTCTTTCCTCTTGCCGTGGCGGTTGTTGTGACCGTGCCGCCTGGGATGATGGTCGCCCGGCTGGCGACGCTCCGCCTGCTCGTCCGTGACGATTTGACCCTGGTCGTCCACCACGATGGGCTTCTTCATTACCGCATCCGCGGTGGAGTACTTGTCTGCGATGGCCATGACCTGAGCCATGGTTTGCGGGTCTGCCCGACTGAGTTTATGCTTCAGCATGGTGTCGTCTCGGCAGCCGTTGGTGAAGAAGTCTATCGCCTGGTGCTCACGCACCCCTTCACACGAATTGTGCATGCTGGTCCACCAGGTGAGGTAGGCGCGATCCGACTCGTCCTTGCCTTGTACACAGAGGGCGAGCTCGCGGGGTCGACCCGGCCGCTTGTATGTTCCAGTGAATTTGCGGATGAACGCCTCTTCGAAGTCCAGCCACGCGTTGATGCTGTTGTCGGGAGGCTGTTGAGCCACGTCCTCGCCGAGTCGACGAGCATGAGGGGGAGGTAACGAACGGCCAAGCGGAGGTTGCCATTGGCGATTCCCACTGCTATAGTGTAATCGACCAACCAATCCTCAGGATTGACGGTTCCGTTGTACTTTGGCGTGTCTCTTGGGAGCGAAAATCCTTTCGGAAATGGCTCGTTCCGGATGCGCGGGCCAAAACACTTTGGTCCAGCTGGACTTTCTTCCTCCAAGGTGCGTGACTGCACCAGGAGGTCGATGCGCTCCCGCGCATCAGCTGGTTCTCGGGGACTAAGACGGCCCTTCAAATGTGACGGAGGCGGGTCCTTGTTCGCGTCCGCTTCCTCCTCCGGTGCTCGCGTCTTTTTTCCCTGGGAGGATCCGCCTGCGCGACTAACGCTAGAGGCAGCGGCATCACGGTTGTGGCGACCGCGGTTGACAGATTCGCCATGCGGGCGACTGTTTTGCCCGACCCCTCCCGAAGAAGAGGCATGTTGATGTTTGCTTCCTCCATGCGCCGTCTGGTCTGCGCCTTTGCGGGCGACGATGTCGCGGGAGTTGCCCACCTGGCTGGGGACGCCCTCAGCCTGCTGCTTGTTAGCAGTGGCCACGAGGAGCTACACACGCTCCTGCTGGCGACGAAGTTCCTCGCCCTCCAAGTGCTTTAGCTCTGCGGCCGCCGCCTTGGCTGCCCTCATGTTCTTGGCGTGCGTGTTGTAGACGGGCCGCGCCACACCTGCATGTGAGTCAGCGGTGTAGTCCAGTTCTGACGCCAGGTCGTGCCCTCGGTGCTGGATCTTCCTAACGAAGCCATGGGCTGCGTTGTACTCGTGCACGGTGGCGTTCAGCCGACGCTGGTTAGTCGCGACCTTGGTGGCTTCCTCCAGGAGTTTTTGGCATGTAGCTTCGAGCGTTGCCGCCGCAGCCGCTGGAATCGTCTCGACGACGACCGGAGCGCGCAGGTGCTGGATGGAGGCGGTGAGCGGGTCTTGCTCTTGCTCGAGCACGGAGTTTTCTCCTCCTACCCGACGTTCTTGAGGCTGCCGATGGTTTTCGCGAGCGTTCACCATCATGACTTCGATGCAAACCCTCCCCGCGGCTGGGACGCGGGCGAGGGGCACGTCGAGGACGGGGTGACCACGCTGGGAAAACTCTCAGCGACAGTGGCGACATAGACGCGGATGTCTCCAAAATGCATGATGGAGCCGCCAGTGGGGAAGGTGTTCCCAGCGAAGCATGCTGCGTTGTCGATGACGTAGTCGAAGGCACCGAGCATGAGAACGAGGCCAGAGGCCACGCGTTCGCCGGCTACGAGCAGAAGTCCCGTGCAGAAGATGATCCTAGCTGAAGCGATGTGCCCCATGGTGGGCGCCAACTGACGTGGTGTGGAACACGGCAGATCCATCAGGGATGGCAAATAAGGGACACACGGATGCATTCGATGGCTCACGCAACGGGTTGGGCACGGTGCACTACAAACACAGGGATGTACCCAGGTTCGGGGCCCTCTTGGCGAGGTAACACCCCTACTCCTGCAAGATGAACTATGTATGGGAGATTGACGCTCAGTACAGATGCTCCTTGAGCTGTTTCCTTAGCTAATATCTATGGCTAGAGGAAGATGGCAGCTAGATGCTAACACCTCTATCTTTCAGTTGTTGCCTCTACCTAGAACCCCGGCTCTGCCCTCCCTTATATACTCGTCTGGGGGGCAGATTACAGTTCGGGTCCTAGGGTTTACTATTTGTGAAGGGTTTCGCAGCATAGTAAATCAAAATTTTCTACGGAAGCGAACAGAGGGAAAGCCAAGATCTAATCTAGGAGATGCAAACAACGAGAGAGATTGGATTAGATCTTCATACCCTTGAAGATTCGCACAGCGGAACGTTCGTCGGAACGTGGGTGATGTAGTCGTACTCGCTTCTCCTCCTCGCGATCCGATCCGATCTAGCACCACAAGTGGCGGTGCCTCCGTGAGATGCACACGTGCAGCACCTCGACGTATCCTCCTTCCTCGGACCAGCAAGTATGGTGGAGAGATGGATTGGATCTACAGCACGACGGCGTGGTGTATATGGTGGAGAATTTCTGCCGCAGGGCTTCGCCTACAAACAGTCGGGAGGGAGAGTGGAAGGGCAGCAGGGCAACTAGGGTTGGAGGAAGGTGTGTCTAGAGGGGGTGCACCAGCCCTCTATTTATAGAGGGGGGCGTCCAGCCCTAGCCTCTCCTCCAAGCCTATCTCTAGTTTAAACAATTTAAACTCTCCCTTATCTAAAAATCCTATCTTATCTTATCTCTAGTTTAAACGATTTAAACTCTCTAGGATCGGCTGGGCCCTATGGGGCCTTGTGCCCCTGGCCCAATGCGGCCAGGACACTCCCTCATAGGCCCATGCCCCCTCCCGGAAGGTGGGACCACGTTGGCCCCCTTCCGGAAGGTTCTAGAAGCTTCCGGTACAATACCGATTAATCCGGAACAATTCCGAACTCCAAAAACTGCACTGCCTTATATGAATCTTATTCTCCGGACCATTCCGGAACCTCTCGTGATGTCCCGGATCCCATCCGAGACTCCGAACAAAAACTCATAAACCAAATATCCAATCTATCCTAGCGTTGAGACACGTTAAGTGTGTGACCCTGCGGGTTCGAGAATATGCAGACATGATCTTCTATCAATAATCAATAGCGGGGTCTGGGCACCCATATTGACTCCCACACATTCATCGATGATCATATCGGATGAACCACGATGCCAGGATTCAATCAATCCCATATATATATTCCCTTCGTCTCGCGATATTTTACTTGCCCGAGATTCGATCGTCGGTATCGTCATACCTAGTTCAATCTCGTTCATAGCAAGTACTTTACTCGTTCCGTAATCCGATATCACTTTGTGATTAACTCCTTAACCACATGCTTGCAAGCGGTGTTGATATCGATTACCGAGTGGGCCCGAAGTATATCTCTCCGACTTGGGAGGGACAAATTCCATCTCGATACATACAACCCAACAGATACTTTCCGATCACCTGAGAGACACCTTTATGATCACCCTCTCATAGGATGACGTTTGATGACCTCAAAGCTTTCTTCCGATACCAGGGAGTTGCATTATATCATGGTCTAAGGAATACAATATTTGACATAAGAAAAGCTTCACAAAGACGAATACAATGACACGATCTAATTGCTTCGCTTAGTTTGGGTCTGTCCACCATATCATTCTCCAATGATATGATCTCATTATCAATTGACAACTCATGTCTATGGTTAGGAAACCTTAACCATCATTGATCAATGAGCTAGTCCATAGAGGCGTACTAGGGACACGGTGTTGTTCACAAACCACACAAGTATTAATGTTTCCGCTTAATACAATTCTAGCATGGAATATAAACTTTATCATGAACAAGAATTATAATAATAACATCTTTATTATTGCCTCTAGGGCATAATTCCAACAGTCTCCCACTTGCACTAGAGTCAATAATCTAGTTCACATTTGGCAACAATCTCACACCCATGGCACTGAGGTGCTGATCATGTTTTACACGTGGAAGAGGTTTAGTCAATGGATCTGCGACATTCAGATCTGTATGTACTTTGCTGATCTTCAGATCTCCATCTGCTATATAATCTCGGATTATATGAAACTTGCGGTTGATATGCTTGGTCTTTGGATGATATCTTGGTTCCTTAGCGAGTGCTATGGCGCCAGTGTTGTCACACAATATCTCCAGTGGGTCCAATGCACTTGGAACCACGCCAAGCTCAGTGATGAAGTTTCTGATCCAAACTCCTTCACTTGACGCTTCTGCAGCAGCCATGTATTCCGCTTCTACTGTAGATCCCGCGATCACGCTTTGCTTGCAGCTTCTCCAGCTCACAGCTCCTCCATTCAAAATATACACGTATCCTGTCTGAGATTTAGAATCATCCTTGTCGGTGTCGAAACCAGCATCGACGTAACCTTTTACGACGAGCTGTTCATCACCCCCATAGACTAAGAACATTTCTTTAGTCCTATTTAGGTACCTTAGGATGTTCTTCACGGCTGTCCAGTGTTCCACTCCTGGATCACTTTGATATCTGCTCGTCAAACTAAGAGCATTGGACACATCCGGTCTAGTACACAGCATGTCATACATGATGGAACATATGGCCGAGGCATAAGGCACTTTGCTCATAGCTTCCCTATCATTTACCGTAGATGGATACTGAGCCTTGCTCAATATCTTACCTGACAACATAGGCACTGAACCTTTCAATGCCTTATCCATTCTGAACCTTTTCAGAACTTTGTCTAGGTATGTACTCTGGCTTAAAGCTATCAGGCGTCTTTGTCTATCTCTATAGATTTTGATGCCCAATATATAAGCAGCTTCACCTAGGTCTTTCATTGAAAAACACTTGTTCAAATGACTCTTCACATCGTTAAGCATGTTGATGTCATTTCCAATAATCAATATGTCATCCACATATAGTACCAGAAACGTCACCGAGCTCCCACTCACTTTCTTGTAGATGCAAGCTTCGTAGCAATTTGGAACAAATCCAAAGCTCTTGATCACTTGATCAAAACGAAGGTTCCAACTCCGAGATGCTTGCTTCAGTCCATAAATGGAACGCTGAAGTTTGCATACTTTATCAGCATCTTTAGGATCGACAAAACCTTCGGGTTGCATCATATACAACTCTTCATCAATGTTGCCATTGAGGAATGTAGTCTTGACATCCATCTGCCATATTTCATAATCATGAAACGCAGCAATTGCTAATAAAATCCGAATGGACTTAAACATCGCTACGGGAGAAAAAGTCTCATCGTAGTCAACACCTTGAACTTGTCGAAAACCTTTCGCAACAAGCCGTGCTTTATAGACGGTAACATTACCATCCGCGTCCGTTTTCTTCTTAAAGATCCATTTGCACTCAACGGCCTTTCGGTCGCTAGGAGGGTCCACCAAAGTCCATACTTGGTTTTCGCTCATGGATCCCAATTCGGATTTCATGGCTTCTAGCCATTTCTCAGAGTCTGGGCTCATCATCGCTTCCTCATAGTTCGTAGGTTCACTGTCTTCTACTAACAAGACAGTCAAGACAGGGTTGCCATACCACTCAGGAGGGGCACGCGACCTTGTCGACCTGCGACGTTCAGTAGCAGCATCGTCCGAAGCTTCATGATCCTTGTCATTTGCTTCCTCTATTGTTGGTGCAGGCGGCACTAGAACAATTTCAGGTGCTGCGCTACTCTCCAATTCAAGAGAAGGTTTAATAACCTCGTCTAGCTCTACTTTCCTCCCACTCACTTCTTTCGAGAGAAACTCCTTCTCAAGAAAGGAACCGTTCTTTGCGACAAACACTTTGCCTTCGGTTCTGTGATAGAAGGTATACCCAATAGTTTCCTTAGGGTATCCTATGAAGACGCATTTCTCCGCTTTGGGTTCGAGCTTGTCCGGCATCAACTTCTTGACGTAAGCTTCACATCCCCAAACTTTAAGAAATGACAACTTAGGTTTAGCACCAAACCACAGTTCATACGGTGTCGTCTCAACGGATTTAGATGGAGCCCTATTTAAAGTGAATGCAGCGGTTTCTAATGCATAACCCCAAAATGATAACGGCAAATCAGTAAGAGACATCATCGATCGGACCATATCTAATAGGGTTCGATTCTGGCGTTCAGACACACCATTGCGCTGTGGTGTTCCGGGTGGCGTGAGTTGTGAAACGATTCCACTTGCTTTGAGATGCGTGAGAAAATCATAACTCAAATATTCGCCCCCACGATCGGATCGTAGAAACTTAATCTTTCTGTTACGATGGTTCTCCACTTCATTCTGAAATTCTTTGAACTTTTCAAACGTTTCAGATTTATGTTTCATTAAATAGATATACCCATATCTACTTAAGTCATCGGTAAAAGTGAGAAAATAGCGATATCCACCGCGCGTCGAAACACTCATCGGTCCGCATACATCGGTATGTATGATTTCCAACAAGTCCGTTGCTCGCTCCATCATACCGGAGAACGGGGTTTTGATCATCTTGCCCATGAGGCATGGTTCGCATGTGTCAAATGATTCAAAATCAAGAGACTCCAAAAGTCCATCAGAATGGAGTTTCTTCATGCGCTTTACACCAATATGACCTAGACGACAGTGCCACAAATAAGTAGTATTATCACTATCTGCTTTGCATCTCTTAGCCTCAATGTTATGGATGTGTGTTTCATCCCTTTCGAGATTTAGAAGAAATAAACCATTCACAAGAGGTGCATGACCATAAAAGATGTTACTCATATAAATAGAACAACCATTATTCTCCGATTTAAATGAATAACCGTCTTGCAATAAACACGATCCAGAAATAATGTTCATGCTCAACGCAGGCACATAATAACATTTATTAAGGTTTAAAACTAATCCCGAAGGTAAAACTAAGGAGAGCGTGCCGACGGCCATCACATCAACTCTTGATCCGTTGCCAACGCGCATCGTCACCTCATCCCTCGCAAGCCGCCGTCTATTCCGTAGCTCCTGTTTCGAGTTACAAATATTAGCAACTGAACCGGTATCAAATACCCAGGCACTACAACGAGGGCTAGTAAGGAAAACATCAATAACATGTATATCAAATATACCTTTGATGGTGCCAGCCTTCTTGTCCGCTAAGTACTTCGGACAGTTGCGCTTCTAGTGACCCTTGTCCTTGCAATAGAAGCATTCAGTGTCCGGCTTAGGACCAGACTTGAGCTTCTTCTCAGCAGGGGCAACGCGCTTGCCGCTGCCTTTCTTGAAGGGCTTCTTTGCACCTTTACCTTTCTTAAAGGAGGGCTTGTTGACCATCAACACATGATTATCCTTCTTGATGTCCACCTCCGCAGCCTTCAGCTTTGCGAAGAGCTCGGTGATCGTATCAGTGGAACCAATCTGATTGTGATCAACTACAAAACTTTTGTAGCTAGGAGTGTCAATCTTGAGCTCCCCTGGAATCTTGCAGTCCAGTTGCTCAAGGCGTTGAGTGTAGCCCGTCATCTTATTGGCGTGCTCACTAACGGAACTCCCTTCCTCCATCTCGTAGTTAAAGAATTTCTTAGAGATCTCATATCTCTCAGAACGGGCTTGAGTCTGAAACATGTTTTTCAGCTCCTCGAGAATCTCAAAGGGCCCGGCGAAGTCCTCAAAACGATTTTGAAGATCCGATTCCATAGCATACAACATGGCGATCTTAATCAAATCATAATCATCCTTGCGCGACTGATAAACAGCTTTTTCATCAGCCGACGCATCTATAGCAGGGGCGTCACCTAGCGCTTTCTCAAGGACATAGTCCTTTTGTCCGCCAGCGAGAATGATTCTCAGAATGCGGAACCATTTGGTGAAGTTAGACCCATTGTTTCTAAGCTTTTCTATCTCAGCAAAAACGTTGAAGTTGAAGTTGGACTTGGCCATGTGATCTACAGTATTTGCAAGTACAATTTAGACTATGTTCATGATAAATAGTTCAACTTAATCAAATTACTAGATGAACTCCCACTAAATTCAACATCCCTCAAGTTGTTTAGTGAACACGATCCAAATTCACCACACCTAATCCGATCATCACGAGAAGAGATGTGGTTTCAATGGTGGACAACGAAGTGTCGATCATATCATTCATATGACTCATGCTTAACCTTTCGGTTCTTGTGTTCCAAGGCCATGTCTGTACATGCTAGGCTCGTCAAGCTAGACCCAAGTATTTCCGCGTGTGCAAAACTGGCTTGCACCCGTTGTATGTGAGCGTAGAGTCTATAGCACCCGATCATCACGTGATGCTTGGACACGACGAACTTTCGCAACGGTGCATACTTGGGGAGAACACAGTTTTTATCTTGATCTTTAAGTGAGGAATCATCTTATAATGCTACCGTCGCGATCTAAGCATAATAAGATACATAAAAGGATAAACATCACATGCATATAACTTTATGTGACATGGTATAGCCAATCTTCGCGCAATGATCTCCATCTTGTGCGTTCCGGCATGATCTCCATCACTCCACCATGATTGCCTCCACCATGAACAGCAACTACAACTATTGCTAACTACTTAGCGATAAAGTAAAGCTATTACATGGCGTATAAGAAGTTGACTCGCAGGTCATACACAATTATAAAGACAACCATATGGCTCCTGCCGGTTGTGTACTCATCGACATGCAAGTCATGAAACATTACAAAACATGATCATCGCATACATTATACACATCACATCTTGGGCCATACCATATCACAGAAAACACTCCCTGCAAAAACAAGTTAGACGCCTCTACTTTGTTGTTGCATGTTTTACGTGGCTTATGGGAGTAGATGCTAAGAACGATTCTTACCTACGGAAAGCCACAACGGTGATATTATGGTTGCCAAACTCCGGTGTTAATCCCATGATCACTATAGTGAGAGAAACTGACATCCACCAGCCGCATGTGTGGAACAAGCCACACGTCAAGTGTGGAGCCGGTCTCGCGAACGACGTCGCGTAAGGTTGGCCTGGACCGCTTCAATCTCACTATGCCGCGTCATAAGAAGAACACAAACAAGAGGCTTGCAATAGAAAACATCAACGCCCGCAACAACCATGTTGCGTTCTACTCGTGAATCACATCTACACATAGATCTAGCTATGATACCACTGAAGGGTTTCGCAGCATAGTAAATCAAAATTTTCTACGGAAGCGAACAGAGGGAAAGCCAAGATCTAATCTAGGAGATGCAAACAACGAGAGAGATTGGATTAGATCTTCATACCCTTGAAGATTCGCACAGCGGAACGTTCGTCGGAACGTGGGTGATGTAGTCGTACTCGCTTCTCCTCCTCGCGATCCGATCCGATCTAGCACCACAAGTGGCGGTGCCTCCGTGAGATGCACACGTGCAGCACCTCGACGTCTCCTCCTTCCTCGGACCAGCAAGTATGGTGGAGAGATGGATTGGATCTACAGCACGACGGCGTGGTGTATATGGTGGAGAATTTCTGCCGCAGGGCTTCGCCTACAAACAGTCGGGAGGGAGAGTGGAAGGGCAGCAGGGCAACTAGGGTTGGAGGAAGGTGTGTCTGGAGGGGGGCGCACCAGCCCTCTATTTATAGAGGGGGGGCGGCCAGCCCTAGCCTCTCCTCCAAGCCTATCTCTAGTTTAAACAATTTAAACTCTCCCTTATCTAGAAATCCTATCTTATCTTATCTCTAGTTTAAACGATTTAAACTCTCTAGGATCGGCTGGGCCCTATGGGGCCTTGTGCCCCTGGCCCAATGCGGCCAGGACACTCCCTCATAGGCCCATGCCCCCTCCCGGAAGGTGGGACCACGTTGGCCCCCTTTCCGGAAGGTTCTAGAAGCTTCCGGTACAATACCGATTAATCCGGAACAATTCCGAACTCCAAAAACTGCACTGCCTTATATGAATCTTATTCTCCGGACCATTCCGGAACCTCTCGTGATGTCCCGGATCCCATCCGAGACTCCGAACAAAAACTCATAAACCAAATATCCAATCTATCCTAGCGTCGAGACACGTTAAGTGTGTGACCCTGCGGGTTCGAGAATATGCAGACATGATCTTCTATCAATAATCAACAGCGGGGTCTGGGCACCCATATTGACTCCCACACATTCATCGATGATCATATCGGATGAACCACGATGCCAGGATTCAATCAATCCCATATATATATATTCCCTTCGTCTCGCGATATTTTACTTGCCCGAGATTCGATCGTCGGTATCGTCATACCTAGTTCAATCTCGTTCACAGCAAGTACTTTACTCGTTCCGTAATCCGATATCACTTTGTGATTAACTCCTTAACCACATGCTTGCAAGCGGTGTTGATATCGATTACCGAGTGGGCCCGAAGTATATCTCTCCGACTTGGGAGGGACAAATTCCATCTCGATACATACAACCCAACAGATACTTTCCGATCACCTGAGAGACACCTTTATGATCACCCTCTCATAGGATGACGTTTGATGACCTCAAAGCTTTCTTCCGATACCAGGGAGTTGCATTATCTCATGGTCTAAGGAATACAATATTTGACATAAGAAAAGCTTCGCAAAGACGAACACAATGACACGATCTAATTGCTTCGCTTAGTTTGGGTCTGTCCACCATATCATTCTCCAATGATATGATCTCATTATCAATTGACAACTCATGTCTATGGTTAGGAAACCTTAACCATCATTGATCAATGAGCTAGTCCATAGAGGCGTACTAGGGACACGGTGTTGTTCACAAACCACACAAGTATTAATGTTTCCGCTTAATACAATTCTAGCATGGAATATAAACTTTATCATGAACAAGAATTATAATAATAACATCTTTATTATTGCCTCTAGGGCATAATTCCAACAATTTGGATATGGGTTTACAGGGCAGGGCCGGCTGCAGGGCCCAGCCGGTGGGCCAGGACCCAGTCCGCCCTTCTTTTAGCGTCATCCTTCTCTTTAGTGGTCACCCGGGCTTCCTTTGGGGCGTCACCCTTGCTTTAACGGTCACCCGGACCGCTTTCGCCAGTCCAGCCGACCGTCTTGCTTTATCTTTGTCTGGTAGCGCTGGTCATGACGGCATGCCAGCTTCCTTGATGACGAGGGAGAGCCAGAAGCGTACCCCGCACGGAGTGTCAGTCCTTCCGTGCTCTCCATCGAATCCGAGGTGAGCCGGGTGGGAACGGCCACCCGGCCGGTTCTCCTGGCCACCGGCTAGACGGGCCAGCCGGGAAGGTTATAAGCCCAGCCGGGCTTGCTTGTCAGAGAGGGTAGAGTTGTAATTCCTTGGAGGCCAGGCGGCCTGCATCTTCTGGAGCCGGCCTACTTATGCCTGGCTTTCCCCACCCGGGGGTTATCCCCCCGACAAAGTGTGTTTGCAAAGTAGTAGTGCGAAGTGATTAATAACATGCTCAGTAGACCTGGCTAAGATGTGTGCCACCTCCGTTCTACTCCCTTCGTTTAGAAATATAAGATGTTTTAAGGTTTATGAACTAAATGTATTTAGACATCTTTTAGTGTATAGGTTTAAATGAATATACACACTAAAACATGTCTAGATACATTAGCTTAACTAATCTAAAGAATCTTATATTTCCAAATGGAGGGAGTAGCTCTGAAGCGTGTGACATGGGTGAAGCACACTGACGAGCAAGAACTTTCCTAAAATAGCTCTGATGTCAAGTTACCACCATGCATGCTAACCTTGGACCATGGGCGGATGCGGGGGCAGGCCGGACGGGCCGTGGCCCACCCAGAATTTTGGGCGAAAAAAATTGACCCATCTTTTCTTCTAGGCCACCGATAACTTTATGCCCATTCGATCTGATGCCTAAACCAAACTCATTTGCTTCTTATGATGGACAAAAGATAATGAAACTTGCCGAATTTTACCCTGATAACTTTACCACTGTTGATTTGATGAGACTTGAATTTCAACTTGATGCTTTTATCGAAGATATGAGAAGAGATGATGGTTGAAATGTCTAAACCATCTTGGTGATCTCTCTATTAAGCTTGTTGAAACAAAACAAAAACATCTTGTTTATGATTTAGTCTACTTGCTTCTCAAATTGATATTGATCTTACTCGTGGCGACCGCTAGTGTTGAAAGGATATTTTCTGCAATGAGTCTTGTGAAGAACAAGTTGAGAAATAGCTTAGTGATGATCTCTCGAATCATTGCTTAGTGGCATTTATTGAGTGAGATGTGTTCTTGAGTATAAGTGAAGAAGACATAGTTGATACTTTCATGACAATGCGAGAATGTAGAGTTACCAAATAGCTATTTTGTTATATTTTCGCATGTAAAACTCTCTTGATATTTTGGACTATTTGTATTGGAATGATAAACATTTGAAACATTTGTATTGAACTACAATGTTGTGAATCAATTATCTACTTATATAGTTATATTATTCTCGGCAATTTTTTATCGCACAAGTGCTTATGTAGAATTTGTTTTTTAAAGCGTGTCCATCCTACAGTTTTCTTTTGCGTCCGCAACTGCCTTGGACCTATCAAAAAATCCACTGGTTTAAGCCCTGCACTAGGGATAGGCGCAGATCTGAAGCAAAGATCACCGAGTCAAAGCCTTCATCTACCGGAAGTGAAACAGTTATGTACGCACGCAACATATATGTGCCATTCTTTCCTCTCGGCAGGTCGATCAGGTTGGATTATTTGTGTGGGCAGCAAAGACAGAAGCTAGAGCCTAGAGGAACGTGTTGTGCGTGTGGACATCAAAGACGTACGAAACCTGTCCATTTTCATTTGGTGGCATATATGTCCATTGATGCATGTAGACAGATCGATCACAGAGGCGTGTATATATGTATGCACGCCACGTACTGCATGTACCATTCTTGCTCTCCTGGCCGGCCGGGATTCACGTGTGCGTCGGGCCGAATTGTACATGCTGCTATCACCTCCTTTTTTTTTCAACGGTGAATGGGTTTCGCACCCGACATATAATGCTGCAATAAAAGTTGTTGGAGTAAAAAAAGGTCCAAGAAATACAAAATTACACAGAGACCCTAAAATAAGCACCGAGGACCTTGAAGAAAAATTTAAAAAGTGATCAAGTCCTTCACCCTCTTCCTCCTCCAGATGGACGATGAAGCTCCGGCGTCAGCCTGCAATAGAGCCACGGGGGGTTAACATGGTGTTTCTTTGAGCCTTACGATAAAATGTACATCATCCGTGAATTAGATTTCATGGATTTGTCTAAATTCGCATGTATCTAAACCATGTATAAATAAATACAAATTTAGGCAAATTTTCCCCGTCCAATTCATGACGAAGCGAGTAGGAGAAAAGGAAAGTAACGAAGACCAGGACCAACGTGTGTTCCATGCTTCGAGGATTTTGTCTGTACTACTATGCTCCACACGCACGATTATTGCTAGCTCTTGGCAAGCAGGTCAGGTCGACTCGATCCGCAGGTCGGGTCCGTATACACACGATTCACGTGTACATCCGGGCAACCCTGCTGCTATCGTCCAATTTTTGCAAGCTTTCAATGTACGGGATGCCGCGATTGCTTAACGTCCACGAGCTAACTGGCCGTCCATTCGGCATCTGACGGCTGCCTAGATTTGTTTTTCTTTTTTCTTTTTGAAAAAACCTAGATTTGTTTTCTGAGGCCTGTTTCAGTGCTCCTCACTTTCCAAACTTAAAAGAGCAAAAATCTGGTTTTTGTCAATTAATCTATAATCCTCTATTAATTATATTTGTTCGTCTATATACAAATTTTCGTATTACCTATGTGTGTATCAACATATTCATATACGGGGATCAATCTAACTACCCGATGTTTTTGACATAAGCGCCCTAATAGACGCATATGAGGATGAGGACATGGTCGCTCCAAGGCGCGAAGTCCCTTCCCTTCCACATTGCATCCAGTCGACAGTAGTTCGCTAGCTCAATTATAAATCACTGGGCGCGCATTTAGAGAATCGAACTCGTGTTGATCGTTACATCTGCAACAATAAAGCTCAATACTTAGAAGGCAACTACTGCTCACTGCCCACCGTGCTGAGCGCATGCCATCGCCCACCGCTGGTGAGGACAGAGCCACCATGAATCGTGAGTGACAGGCACACCACGATATAGATTATGTACGTATATGGATACATACGGTTTATACAGGCTATATATAAGAACTAATTAGTAGTTAATAATTCATTAATGACCATCATGTCCTTTTTTTAGGGAATGGCCATCATGTCCTTAGTTATAAAGGGGTACATAGTGATCTCACTATTGGTGTGCTTAAATTTTAGATAGGGAGGATCACTAAAGTTTTTCAGGTATTTTTCAAGGACACGTACCGGGAGACATATTTCATTGAAGAGGGACCAAGAGGCCAAGATTAAAATGCGCTATGGCACAGCCGCCACGAGCAACCCCACGCTGCCTAGGGACAACACGCACACTCTAACAACTACTCGCGGCATCTCCACTTTTCTACCTGACCTAAACATTCTTGGAAGAGCCGCATGTACGGCTCTATATACAGGTTTGCCTCATTCGAAATCTTCTAAACTACCAAAACAGGAGACGGGGTGGCTCCTTCGAAGACAACATCATTTTGGTGACGCCAAAGCATCCAGCAGACCAAGGAGATCCCCGTCCACAGATCACACTCACGGCCTTTGCTGTCGCGCCTGTCCTAAAGCCAAGTGACGAGCTTCGTATCGTGGTCCTGCATTCACTGGCTCTTGCTCCACCAGCCGAGGCGGGTCATCCACACTTCCCGATATAGGACACATCACATGAGGAGATGATCAATAGTTTCTCTACACTAGTCGCGAAGGAGCACACCACCGGGTGCTGCAAACCACACCGGCTCAACCTATCGGTAGTCCAACACCTGTTCCTCACGGCAAACCAACGCGAGAGCTTGTAGCTGGCGAGGGACCGATAGCGCTAGATCTACATCGCCCCAGCCATCAAGGTCCGTCCTGCAAACAGGGCCTGGTAGCAAGACTTCGCGGTGTAGCAGTTGGTCGGGTCCCAGTTCCACGTGAAAATATCATGTGTCCCTCCTGTTGGGGTGATCTCTTCTAGACAACTGCAACCTCAAGGAGCTCTCTGATGGCCATCGCATTTAGGTTGGGGGAACATCGTGCAACTAGGCCTAGGCCCTCACGCACTCGGCGAGTCGCGACTGCGCTCGCCGGAACCGCTTCAAAGAGGTTCAGAGCGGCATCCTGATGCATCCACATGGCAGCCACTTGTCTGTCCAGAAAATGTTAGGGGCTCAATCTCCAAGCACCGAGGCCGTGGCTGCATCGAAAATCCGCTCTGCCAGCGTTGATACTCGGGTGTCAAGATCGTGCCAAGGCATATCCACCTCCACGCACTTCAGTCACAACCATCTAGCTCTCAGCGCAACGTTTAGAAGGCACAGGATGGAAATTCCAAGCCCTCCAAACTCTTTGGACATGCACATCCTGTCCTATGCCACCAAGCAGTGCCCACCTCGGACATCTTTCCAGCTATAACCTTGGGCTTGTATGGTGAGGCCTAGCATATGATGATGAAATTTTGTTCCTCACATACATCATGTCCATATTTTTTTTATTAGAATTTGTAAGAAGGAATATAAGAGTGTTGTGCCGAAATATGAGAGTTTACTTCATATTAACAATCGTGGAATATGTATTTGTTTATTAATGTATGTGATGTAGAACAACATTGATAACGTAATGATAGTATTCTCCAAATATTCACATCTGTGTTTTTTCGAGCATATCATTATATAATATGATAATACAATGATGGCGAGGGGGTAGACAGATAGAGCGGTCAACTTGTGAACGATACACATAAATGTATGGGGCCTTCTATGTGATGGGAATATACCAATCAGACTATGCCCAGAGGTTGGATTCAATCATCCCAAGACTGCCTCAAGTGGGCCTGGAGGGACGGCGACTGGAAGGAGACTTTAATCAAGCCCAGACGACTAGAAGTAGAAGGCCTGGGAGTTTAGTTAGGCCTAGTCTGATTAGGTCAAACCTCCGAAACCATTGCTGATTCGGTTGTAATTTTGTAAATCCTAGCAAGTTGACCCTATATAAACCTCCCTGGGGTAGTTATTGGACTCACGAGATATTATCTACCCCATCCTTGCGACTCGATGCATACTCGTCGAGCTCGCCCTCATTGTAATGCACTCTCCACAATCAATACAACCAAGCAGGAAGTAGGTATTTACACTACGGAGGGCCGAACCTGGGTAAACCCTTGTGCGTACTCATCTCGATCCACAGATGGAGACTAGCTCTTGCCCCCAATCGACTCAATCGCTACTCCTGGTAGCTGCCGTGGCCATTCCCACGCCACTATGTTAAATGCTATGGACATCAACTAGACAATCTAACTGAACTAAAGGATACCTTTGCAAAGTTCTAGCACAAATCTTGATGAAATCGACGATCCGGATAGCATGGACGCCCAACCGATTGTGGTTTTGAATTTTGTCCAATATGCACCAAGGATTTACCTAATTAAAAAAAAGAAAAGGCCTACAGATCAATAAGGGGATCAATAAATCGATCATCCGGGTCTCTGCCGGGCGTGCCCTGCTCTTCTCAGCGGTGATCTGCCGGGCTCTCTTCCCTTTGATTAAAAGTTGCATGTGTAGATAGGACAGTGCGCACCGGCCATCGCTATAACCTCCTCTTCCCACCGGTCACCGCTGGTGTCCTTTCCCCACCGGCAACAACTGCCCTCCTCCCTGATGCTCCTCCTTTGCCCCTATTCCATCGTTGTATTTTCTTCCCTGCTGCCAGGACGTCACGGGTCACCGGCATGTCCATGGATATGGTAGAGCTTCAAATCGGAGAGAGGTTACCAGGGGACACAAAAGGGTTGGGACCAATAACTGTTTTGCTGTTAAACACACAAGCAACATGCTGCGATGATTCTTGGCGTTTGCTGCAAATACTTGGTTCGATACTACTACAAATATGTCCTGACTCTTTGGGGTGACTTTCCTAGGGACGATGGGATGTGTTGTGACTTGGGGCAGTATTTTTTGTATACACGATTATTTTTGCTGCCTACTCTTTTTTTTGCTGCATCGATGTCTCAAAATGACGTGCTTCCTTCCATACAGTTTTTCACCCATTACGGTTTGGGATATGCTGCAAAGGTAAGTATATCTCTACTACTATAATGTAGCAGTTTGAATTTGGATTTACCACTTTCATCTGCATTCTCCCGCCAAAACGCCTCTGGTGCGACATGGGCCGTTGATTTCACTGACTAGGTCCATATCTACCATTCATCATGCACCATCGGGAAGAATCTGACGGCCAGCGTATGCTGGATTCGCTCCAGCCTAGGCACGCCTCAGCATGTGCGAAACCAACTTCTAGAGGCTAAACGATTTCTCTAGAAGACAGCCTCGCAGTATACGATCGCTAGGTAAACGTGAGTTACCAGTCTCTGCTGGCTCTCTTCTCTACGGATCTTTTGTGGCTAATTTGGTCTAGAAGAGAAACGCATGGACATATAAGATCCAGCAATAATAGAAGAGAAAGTTGAAACTAGATAGGTAGCAACTAGCAGTACGTCTTAGGTTCAGTACAATACGATCTCAAGTTCGGTGCTATATCCATCAAGCTATAAATTGGCATGTTTAGTCAGAGGATTCCGTATACAACTATTTTTGTTGTTTGAAACTGTGTCTTGTAGGTGCAAGATACTGGACCGTGTCATGTGAAATAAAGCTTGCCATATCTTTTTTACCAGAGGCACAAAATACACGACAAGATACATGTAGCCTTTATTTATAAAAATCAAAAGAATTATAATTATCCAAATGATATATACTATAATCTTGAATTTTTTTAATACGACACGATAAAGTCGTGGATCTAAGTATAGTGAACAATGCACATTTTCTACTCTATTTTATTTATCGTTTTTGTATAGCTCGGAATATCAAGAATTTTGCAGGCTTGTAGAAAACATCATTAACTGCATCCAAAAGATTCAGACTTTTAGAACTTCAAAATGTTATTTTGTTTTTTTAAATAAAGGGCCACATGTATCTCGGGAGCCGGATTTTTCCACACTCCTTTTTCACCTCATATTTGTGATCAAGTGACAATAGTCTTTTCAACATTCAAGTTTGCCCATTTAAACTGTTTACTCCACATTTCACCATAGTGTTCAATATTAAAAACAAAAAAATGGTATGATGTCATTATACAATTTCATTTCATTACATACTAGAAGTATCATCACACTTTCTTTTATTTTTAAATTTTTGGAGATGAGAGATAATGAAATGAGCCGGGTACTAGATTCTTACAGAGAAAGGTGAAAGGTCCATGAAAAGTTTACTTAGGTTTTAATATACCCATAATGTCATTTTAGTGAGAAATTTCATACAAATGCCATATACTGCATTAACTGTATCTGAATTTGTAATTCGTACATTTGGATATATAATTGAATCTATAAATGACCAAATTCCTACATTTGGATATATAATCAAATCAATAAATAACCAAATACTCAAATTACTAGTATGGATACATTTTAACTCTTTCATAGTTGATTTATTTTACTAAATGTCTAAACGTGCAAAGCACGTGCAATTTACTAGTATATGTAAATTACATGCGTGTACACACCGTGATGTTGATAATGCATATATGTGAAAATAATTTAAGTGTTAACAATGTATACATACATATTTTACGTGCAACTCCTTTTTTGACCAGTACTCGGTGTAATGATGAGCACTAGAAAAATCGACTTTTCCCCACAAAAAGAAAATCGACTTTTGACACAATAAGAGAGACAACCGATTGTCAAATAGAAAAGAAAAAGAAAAAAAGATGGCATGCACGTGTGAACCCTCGTGACGAATGAGCTGTGTAGGGAGTACCAGACAGCTTGGATGGGTGTATATATACACGCGACCCCTCATCATCGATCACAACACACAAATCGTGAGAGAGCTCGTGTGCTAAACCCCTCTCTCTGACACACACACAAACACACTCACACTCACAGCTCGATCAGTCCGGAATCAGTTAAGCAGCAGCAATGTCGACCATGTCGTGCTCCTCCAGCCTCTCCCTCCCCGGCACCCGGATCGTGTCGCCTCCACGTCGGCCGGCAGCGCCGCTCGTCCCGCAGCAGTCGATCAGCCGTCGACGACGCTCGGCAGTGATCACTTCCGCGGTGTCCACCGATGAAAAACCCGCGCCAGCGAAAGAGAAGCCGGCCTCCGTCGTGGGCGACATGGAGCGCGGCACGCTAGCCGAGGACTCCGGTCGGTCGGACGGTCAGCTGACCTCGCGGTGGAGGGAGATCCACGGCAGCAACAACTGGGAAGGGCTTCTGGACCCGATCGACACGGTGCTCCGGGGCGAGCTCATCCGGTACGGCGAGTTCGCGCAGGCCTGCTACGACTCCTTCGACTACGACCGCTTCTCCCGCTACTGCGGCACCTGCAGGTACCCGCCCAAGACCTTCTTCGCCGACGTCGGCCTCGCCGGCGTCGGGTACGAGGTCACCCGCTACCTCTACGCCACCTCCCACGTCCACCTCCCCAACTTCAGCATCGCCAAGCACAACCCGTTGGACGACCGGATGTGGAGCGAGACTGCCACCTTCATCGGCTTCGTGGCCGTGTCCTCGGACGCCGAGACGGCGCGCATCGGCCGCCGCGACATCGCCGTCGCCTGGCGCGGCACCGTGACGAAGCTGGAGTGGGTGGAGGACGTCAGCGCGTTCCTGGAGCCGATCGGGCAGTACGGTATCCCCTGCGAGGACCCCAGGGTGAAGGTGGAAGCGGGGTTCGCCGACCTCTACACCGGCAAGGACCCAAAGTGCAAGTACTGCAAGTACTCGGCGCGGGAGCAGGTGCTGGCCGAGGTGCGGAAGCTGGTGGAGCTCTACGCCGGTAAGGGCGAGGAGGTGAGCGTCACGGTCACCGGCCACAGCCTCGGCAGCGCGCTGGCCATGCTCAGCGCCTTCGACATCGCCGAGACCGGCGCCAACGTGTCCCCCTCCGCCGACGTCAAGGCGCCGGTGTGCGTCTACTCCTTCTCCGGCCCGCGCGTGGGGAACACCTGGTTCGGGGAGCGGTTCGAGAAGGAGCTGGGCATCAAGGCGCTGCGTATCCTCAACGTGCATGACATGGTGCCCAAGGTGCCCGGCATCTTCACGGAGGCGATCTACCCGATGTGGCTGCTGCGGCTGGCCGACGCCCTGGGCCTGCCCAGCGTCTACTCCCACATCGGCGTCCTGCTCGCGCTCGACCACGAGGTGTCGCCCTTCCTCAAGCGGACCTTCGACCTCGCCAGCTACCACAACCTCGAGGCGCACCTCCACCTGCTCGACGGATACAATGGGCGCGGCCGCGAGTTCAAGCTCGGCGGGAGGGATCCGGCGCTTGTCAACAAGGCCGCCGACTTCCTCCAAGACGACCACATGGTGCCGCCCGGCTGGCGCCAGGATTTGAACAAGGGCATGGTCAGGACGGAGGACGGGAAGTGGACGCTGCCGCACCGCCCCAGGGACGTGGAGGAGCACCCGGATGACACCGACCTCCACCTCGCCCAGCTTGGGCTTCTCGCCGCCCATGCCGTCGACGCTGCCACCTGACGGATCTATGCACACACATCAATTCATCACTATTAATTGCACGTATATGCTCTATATAGTTGCAATGATTATACTAATCAATTAAGAGTTACTCCAATTTAGAATGGAGTATTAGCCCGAATGGATCTTCAGTTAATCTTACCATACATAATGTACTAGACGGAAGCGCGCGTTGCCTCCGTTCTTCTCAAGAAAATAATGAAAAATTTATACTACTAAGGTGTGCTGCATTAGTGACACTTACTATAATCCATTTTCTCGGACACTGTTTTTAAAAACTATTTTTACAGGCACTATTTAAAGTGTCTCAAAAATATATTTTTAAAGGCATTTTTTGAGAATGTCTTAATTGATTTTTTCCTACCCTATTTGATGCAGGGTTATTTATAGTGCCTTCAAAAAAATTCAGAGGCACTTTTGGTACTTTTAAAGGCATTTTTGTGTGCCTCAAATAATTAACCGTGGGGATGCTCACGTGCATGGGGTCAATGTAAAGTCGTTTGGGAGGATGTTTGTGCCCTGATTATCAAGGGTGGCCTAGGTTTCTGTTGTCTTCACTCTCATAACATCGCCCTTCTTATGAAATTCCTTTCCAGGTTGCACTGTCCCCCTCCCCCCTTGACTTCTTGGCAGACTTGGTTTGGGGCGGCCTACGTTGGTCCTGCTCTCGCGACCTAGGGGACCCTAGCCGGTTTGATTCGGTCATTTGGAAGGATCTCCTAGCCTTCATGCCTTTAGATCGGCCACCACTGTCTCCGTTGGTTCTGGATGCCTTGCCGCCTTCTGGCTCGGCACTTGGTTTGAAGACGAGCCCCTTGCTCGGCGTTTCCCTGCCCTGTTCTCCCATGCCACTCGATCTAACTGTTCCGTCAAGTCGGTTTGTTCAGCTAGCCCCATTAACATTAACTTGTAGCCACGTCTTTCCCACATGGCGGCGTGAGAGCTAATAACCCTGCAGTCTTTGTTAGCCTCAGTTGTTCTAGACAATCTTGCTCCCGACTTCGAGGATCGACGGCAAGCCTCTAACCACTAAATCAGCATATTCGGTAGCTTTTAACCACTTGCAGGATGTTCCTTTTGCAACTCCGACTTGGAAGAATTACTCGACAAACCGTTGCCGCATGTTCCTTTGGCTGGTCGATCGAGGGAGGCTATTGACCAACTAGTGTCGTTTCAGGAGGGGTTTGATAACCTCGGATGTGTGCCCCTTTTGCGCAAGCAACGAACATATTTTGCTTCACTGCCTGTCGGTCCTACCTTTTTGGATGCATGTTCAGGCTCTTCATGACAATGTGGTCGCATGTAACTCGATTCGTGACCATTTGGATGGGTATCCACCTTGCAAAGTGCGAGCTACGATCATCATTTGTGCCCTCTAGAACCTTTGGAAGTGTCGGAATACCATGATATTCTCGCATGTTGATGAGTCGATGACCGTTGTCTTCATACGCTGTGCCGAGGACCTCATGTTATGGGAACATAGATGCCTCAAGCAGGCCCATAAGGACCTCATTTAAGACTAGGCGGTGATGTTCTCCCATCTGGCTTCTCAGTCTTAGATTTATTTTTCCTCGCGATTTCTTTGTTATTAGATAGGTTTCCCTTTTTGACATGGCGCGTTGTCTTTTAGCTGGTTTCCTTTTCTTTTTATTGCTTTTAGAGTTGTACAGTTTTTTTTTGGACTCTTTGTTTTTGGTTTAATGGAAAAGGTTCAGGATGGCCTAGTGCCCGCCGACCGCCATAGTTCCCCTCAAAAAACTTGAGGTCCTTCGGTTGCTTGATTGCATTGTCAGGTTTGTTCTATTGTTTTCTCTCTAGTCACCATAGTAAAACTGTTTAAAAAAGAGGAGTAAAATTAGGAGTGGATTTTCCAAAATATAGCTCATTGATTTGATTGCATAAGCTCATTAGAGAAAATATATATGATAAATAGCAGACACTTTACATAAGAAAACTAAATTCTAGCATATTAATTACTCCCTCTAATCAATAATAAGTTTGTTGATTTAGTATGAGAAAGCCTTCCTAAGATTCAAATAAAAAGGTTTAAAGGTTGGCCTCTAGGATCACTGATAGTTTGAACCAGCAAAGGGAGGCTGAAAAGCCATAGTGCTAACGACAGACCATGTATGAAGCAGGCTTTGACAATAGCGAGCTCTGCAGCTAAAAAGCCACGAGGCATTGTACTAAACCCTTGCTGCTAAGTCAATTACTACATGATTGAAAAATTAGGGAAAATAGGGTAACGTGAGTTAGTTTAAATAGTCTTAGTTGTGTACTACTGGTTTTGGAGTTAGTCAATTCTTGACGGCTGGTCTCCTATAAGAGAATGTGTATCACATGTGTTTATGGGAAGAAATAAACATAGTGATTCATTCCTTAGTGATCCTAAAGCATCATAACACGATCATGTCATAGAGTTCAAGTTATGATAATTAGAAAACATAGTGATTCGTTCCTTAGACCGTGAGACCATATCTAATCAATGTCTCCCGTGAATACTTTAATGACATCTAACGTCACTCGGTGGAACGGTGATCATAAGGTTGATATCGGGTATTCGGAGTAACGGGTAGAGTCTTATGCCTCAAGAGCGAGATTTGTCCATTCGCATGATGGAAGATACTCTAGGCCCACTCGGATATCTTATATCCATAAGCTGCATAGCGTGTGACTAAGTCATGCGGATATTACTTATCGGATCGAGTAAAGTAGCTACTGTTGATATCAAGGTTGAACCTAACATGGGGATGCCATTTATCAAGCCTCTTACAATACAAGTATCACACAGGAAAAAGGAATAAGACACAACATTGATGGTTCAACGACAAGTTTTCTGGAATGCATAGGTGGTCATCATGGGCATCCAGGTCCCGCTGTTGATCCTGGAGTGTTCCCGAACCGTTGGATAGCACGCTTAAGTGCTTGCCTAAGCTCAGAGATCATTATTGGCATATTCGGAATCACTAAAGAAAAGAGAAGAGAGAAACCAGAAATGTTCTAGAAAGATCCAAAAGTGTTCGGAGAATGAATAAAAGAAAAGGGACCGAAAGGAGTTTCAGATAAATGTTGATTTAAATATATATTAATTATAAATTAATATGTTCTAAATGAATATTTAAATAAAAATTTATAAAAGCATATTTCTTATTAGGAAAAACCCTGGAGGGATTTTACCTAAAAGGAACTACAAGAAAAAGGCAAAAGAAAAAAAAAAGAAAAACGGGGTTGGTTTGACCAGCCCATATGGGCGGCAGGTTCAACGAGCCGCGCGAGGGCGGAAGCAGCTGCCAGCTGTCGCCGCAGCCGGCTCAAACCCCAACCCAAGAGGAGCTCGCGGCGAAGCCAGACTGTGCTGGCTAGTGAGCGGTGCTGCCGGCCCACCCGGCCACCGTCTTCCCCCCGCCTGATGCTATTTTGTGCACGCGCAGATGGGCCAGCCCACCCGTGTTGCCGCCTGCCGCCGCAGCTGTTGGACGTTGGGCCGCAGGTGGGTAGGCCGGCCCACCCAGCCGATACCACCTCTCCCGCCCACTTTGGCCTCCTGCCGCGCTGGGCCGGTGTCGGGGTGGCCCACCCGGGTTGCCCCAAGGTCCAGCCGGCTAGAGCACGGGATTTTGCCCTTTTCCCTTTGTTCTAGTCCCACATGGGCACCTAAAGGTAAGGGAGCCCCTCCCTCCGCCTATATATAGAGGTGTCCATAAGAGGATTAAAATACACAATAAAATAAAGAAAAGACCTGTGTAGCCTATCTCTTATTTCCCTCTCTCTCTCTTGCGACAGTGGCCCCCTTATCAGGGTTGTGCGAGTGAGGAGTTCTTCACCGTGGAGCACCGTCATGCTGCGGGACTCGTAGCCAGGAGCTCTACTTTCGTAATCTTGGCTAGATCGGGGAGAAGCGGGGGTCATCGTCAAGCACCGTATGTGTGTGACTCCCTTGGACGGCGACGGGCTTTCGGCGCTAGGAGTTGTTAGGGCCGTTGGACTTCGTGACCTTGAGGTCAGCGTCAGAACGACTTCATCAACCAACATTTCCCGCGGTATGTCACACGTGCTCGGTATTCAAAAGTATGAATACCATATTCCCTCTCGTTACTGCATTACTAGTAGATAGATCCTAGCATCAGGGTTTCGATCGTAGGAAGTTTTTATTTTCTGCCCTCAAACCCCAACTCTCCATGCAACCTACCAAATATGCACTATAAATGCATATCCTAGCGCGAATGGGTAAGCCTGCCTAGGTCGCCAAATCGTATAGGCAACCAAACCCTTTTTGATGATTTTGTGGGGAGTCTTCAAGTTTTCTTATTGGAGTGAGTGATATCATGACATTTTATTGTTAGCTTCATCACCTATTTGTGACTAGGTTGGGGCCTAAAATTTTTATGATAGAAGCATCAAATTTGGTCTAACCCGTGGGATGGAGTTGGTCAAAATTTTCGAAACTTACCCTTTTATATGTAGAAGTATGTACTTCCTTCATTCTAAAAATAAGATGTTTTCGTCTTTTTTCTGAAACAAGCGTATCTAGAAGTCTTTTTGTGTGTAGGCTTTTTACTCCGAACTTACACACTTAAAGTCGTTAGATACATGTGTTTTAGGAAAAAATTAAATAAGGCTTATTTTTTGGCTTAACTTCATCCTTCGTAAAAAAAGTTAAAGTAAACAGATGTGAACAATAATGTAAGTAGGATCCGACTCATTGTGAAAGGCTTCAAATAAAGACAAATCCTATTCATTGTGGTTGTTGGTTGCTTGGAGTGTTTCTGTTAGCCAATGTGGCGAGATAATGATTGAGACTCACAAATAGGAGGATGGTGATGAGAAATGGAAAATATTAGGAAGCTCATGTTGGATCGTCGACACCCTACTATCTTTGCATAGTTTACCTCATCACATCGATCTAACATGTATTATCTATGCCTTGTGTCAGACCTGAGTCACATGTGAACCAGTACCAGGAGAGAGGCCAAGGGCGGCGGCCAAAAAGCCATCTAGGGTTTCAGTTCCCTTGTCGGTGATATCGTTGATCTGCTTCATCTCTAGTGGTCTTGGGGACTTGGAGGTGTGGTGGACTACAACCCTTCTCTGGCGGGAGAGTTTTCCGTTCTTTGTTTAGACTTTTTTCCGTGTCTTTTTGGGATAGTTAGGCGACAGCTACATCCTGAAGTCAGAATAAACTCCTCCCTATCATATCCTTGCTCTCGTGGTGCGCCTAGCATCAGAGGAGGGCCGGTAAAATCGTGTGTCCGGCGGATCTCCTGGGATCCAGTATGTTTTTGTGTTCGTTGGTGTGGTTTCATGTCAATCTCTTCCGATCTATGGTTTTCATCATTGGTTATAGTTGTTGGTCTGGTGCGATGGTCCTTTGATCCATTAGTACGACGACTTTTTGCATGTTTACTATAAGAACCTCTACTAGACAAGTTTTGTCTGGCTCCACTGATAGAGGGGCGAGGACAGCAACGCGCCTTTGACTCACACTTGTGTTTGTAGTCATGCTAGGTGGTCTATTGAACTATTTTCAATTTTTATAACTTTTAGGTCTCTTATACTGTTATTGATGATTTTTAATATTTCTTTCGTCTCAAAATAGATGTCACTGATTTGTCAAAATTTGGATGAATCTAAACACTATTTAGTATACCGATTCATCTAAATTTTGATAAACCTGCGACAACTATTTTAAGACGGAGAGAGTAGATCGGTGGAATTTGTGCAAAAAAAAATGCTCCTATTATCTAACCAAACATATATAACTCAAAAGTTGTGGGGAAACATTTCAAAATTTCCAAGACAGGCTATAAAATTCCCACTAAATGGGGTAACATGTGTTATAGATACGCAATCGTGAGTAGAAGGTGAAATTTGATCAAATATATACTGCATTTTTTTTAAATAAGTTGGTTCTTGTGCAGTGCTCGTGTCACGGTGTGAGTCCATGAGTTTGCACGTGACTTGGAGTATAGCTTGTGGCCTCCATGAGCTCTATCCACCTCTCTCTCACAGCCAGGCACATCCCTTTCTCTAATTTCTGGCCACCAGCCACCGGAGCCGGATTTTGAGTCGCGCGGGTGGGCGGCTGGCCGGAGCAGCAGCGGCAGCAGGAGGAGGCGCCGCCTGAAGGATGCCACGGCGAGCAGCAGCCTGCTGTTGATGCGAGATTCCCGATGGCGTCGCGCAGCGCCGCGCTCTGCTTCTCCGCCGCCACCGTCGCCACAACCACGTCCACCACCGGCTGCAGGAACAGCAGCAGCCGGAGCCACGTCTTGGTCGTCTGCTGCGACAGCAGCAGGAGATCCGACCTGCTCCCTTCCTCACTCGTAAGTTCAGCTTCTGCTTCTCCTACTTGTCTGCTGGGCTCATCTCATAACAGAGCAGTGTGTTATCTTCTTCCCTCTGTCTGGCTGGTGGCGCGCAGGCAGCCAAGGTGCTGGGCGCCCCGACGACCTTCGACGCGGCGAAGCTGACGGTGCAGTTCGCCGGGCAGGACCACCAGCGCCGGCCGGCGTTCCCGAGGGCCTACACCCTGAGCCACTGCGACTTCACGGCAAACCTCACGCTGGCGGTGTCGCGGATCATCACCATCGACCAGCTCCGGCGGTGGGGGCCCGACGACGTCTTCGCCGAGTGGAAGGAGATGAGCAGCTGCTCCGGCGGCCGAGGGGGAGGGGGAGGGGAGATGACCCTGCACCTGCACTGCCTCGTGAGCGGGCGCAACCCGCTGCAGGGGCTGGCGGCAGGGTTCAGGTACTACGTCTTCTCCAAGGAGCTGCCGCTGGTGCTCAAGGCGGTGCTGCACGGCGATGGCGCGCTCTTCGCCGACCGCCCGGAGCTCATGGAGGCCCAGGTGTGGGTCAACTTCCACTCCGCCTCCACCAAGTACAACCGGATCGAGTGCTGGGGACCCCTCAGGGAAGCTGCCGAGGTAACCATTCAGATTCAGTCAGCTTCTTCTTCTTTCTTGCATACTTGATTGTGATCAACCATCCATGGATTGATCCATTTATACATGGTGAATTCTGTTTGTGAACTGCAGAGGAACCTGCTGGAGCTAGCCATGCATTCAACTTCATTTTTTCTTCCTTGCATAATTGCTGATAGTACTGATTTTGATCAATGCAATGCAGAGGAATTTGCTGGAGGGGCGGCTGAACGAACTGCAGAGCGAGATCACCAAGAGACGAAGGAAATGGAACATATTCAACGCCCTCGTCTCGCTTTTCCTATGATCGAATCAATATTCGATCCGGGTAAATATGTACATTGTGATTTAAGAGATAGGGTAAACAAGCATTGGCATTGCATTGCTGCAGGTCTAAGTAACAAGGAAAGAGAGAAACAATCTTTCATTCTTTGCTATGTCATTCCTTGACAAGACAAAAACTGTATAGAGACGACCGTGTGCTCTTCACATGTAGTAGCAGTCGTCTCACCTTGTTGAGAGCAAGCATTTGATCGATTCCTTTTGACTGTTGAAAATGAATCAAAGCTGACATTTGCCTACGTTGAAAATGAATCAAAACTGGCATTTGCCTGTTTCTTCTAACTGTTGGAATGCCACCATATGTGATCTGCCTTTTTTTCAGTTGTGAATCTAACTAGTACTATATAATTTTCTTACTTTTCTGAGTAGTAGCAGCATCAACTTGCATCCATCTATAAAAAATAATAGATATGCTTGGACTAGTTGTTGGTGTCCATGGAAACAGAACGTCTGGACTTTGAAGGTCAACCGGGGAATTGCTGATCAAGGATGCATGAAAATGACTGCCTATTACATGCATTCGTGGGGGCTTTGTTGCTCTGAATGCATGCCTATTTGTTTCTTCTTGGTAGGGTTAAATGTTACCTACGGTTGCGTAGAATACATGGCTGCAGATAGAAAAAAGCAGAGCAGTAGATCAGTAGTACTAGGATACGATTCGTGTTTTGTTAGGTGCAATCTTTTTCATCGGGCATTTGTACGAACACTTGGTCTGCACATCTGTACCTGCAACGTGAAAGCAAATCACGAAAATTCAACTAGGCAAACAAGCACTCCACTCCATCTATCGTGCGCAAGTTGCACGCAGAGGTACGTAGGCAGATGAAGCAAGGACTAGCCGCACGCAGGGCAGTTCAATTCTCATTCTCATCTGACAGACAGACAAAAAAATATATCGGAAATTGCATAACAGAATTACGAACAGTACAGTATTCAAGGTTCAAATTATGGCACCGTTTTCAAGTCTTCGACCCATCACACTACTCATCATTAAACTTTGTTACACAAAATAGACAACAAAAAATCAAATCGAGATCGAATGGTACAGGACGACGCACAAAGGGTTCAACTTCAGAGTTCAGAACAAAGTTCAGAACGGGAAGCTTCTTCAAATGCATGGATCTCTCCATCGGCTAGTAGTCATCGTCGTCGCCGCCATAGTCGTCTTAGCCGTCACCTCCCCGGTCGGTACTTGTACCGACTCACTGTTCGGTTTCACAGGCCACTGAACACGATAAAATGGGCCAGGCCCTAATACCGTGTACGCTATGTCGGCCGTCTTAGCCTGAGCCTGGCCTGCTTTCAGTGTCTCTTGGAGATGCTCTTAGGGTATGTGTCTTGTTTTGAGAAGAGGTATATGCACCTTTTCTGAACATGGGGACCTGTACGCTATGTTTTACTCTGAAACTTGGGAGGTTAACTGAACAAACCGAGCCAGCGCACCTGGCCGGTGTAGTAGTGGTGACAGAAGTAATAGTTTCAGTACTGATCTTCTCATCATTTTTCTTGTTTTGCAGGTCATGATCGTCTTATCTTTTTTTGACGCTCCTTTACCAGACGAATCGGGCCGAATTTAGACTCGGTTTCCGTCGTCCGCTTAGTCTCTGACGCTGTTGCAATCGTTGCGAAGTACGTATTTCAGTTCTACCCGGCCGGCCTCAGTTTTTCGTCAAAACATGCAGCGGATCCGACTCGGCCTCTGGCCGTTCGCGTGAATCATGTACCGAGTCGGACCTGTAGATGCCCTGCTTCCACCACCGGTACTATAAGTGCAGCCACCTTGCCGTGTACTCTCCACCCAAACAATCATCAGAGAACCACGTACTACGAGCTAGCCAAACAACGCCATCCAAATCGATCCAAGAAGCAACAAGTAAGCATGGGTTGCGGCATGAGCCGTCTCGCCAAGGCCACAATCGCGGTGGTCATCATGGCCATGCTCTTTCTGCCCGGCGCCATCGCCATGGCCGCCAGCTTCGACGCCACCCGCAGCCAGCACCTGCCGCTGCCGCGCGGAACCGTCCGCGGGCCAGAGAGCGTCGCCTTCGACGCCCACGGCGAGGGCCCCTACAGCGGCGTCTCCGACGGCCGCGTGCTCAAGTGGAACGGGGAGAAGCTCGGCTGGACGACCTACGCGTACGGCCCCGGCTACGACGCCAAGATATGCACCGCCACCAAGCTTCGCCCCGAGACCGCGACCGAGAGCCGCTGCGGACGCCCGCTCGGCCTGCGGTTCAACCAGAAGACGGGAGACCTGTACATCGCCGACGCGTACAAGGGTCTCATGCGTGTCGGCCCCGGCGGCGGGGAGGCCACGGTGCTGGCCAACAGCGTCGACGGCATACCTCTCCGTTTCACCAACGGAGTCGACGTCGACCAGGTTACCGGCCAGGTCTACTTCACCGACAGCTCCATCAACTACAGCAGGGCGCAGCACGAGATGGTTACGAGAACCGGAGACTCTACGGGGCGCCTCATGAGGTATGACCCACGGACATCTCATGCCACCGTTCTACAGTCGGATATCACATACCCCAATGGCGTCTCCCTTAGCGCCGATCGTAGCCACCTCGTGGTTGCGTCTACGGGGCCTTGCAAGCTACTAAGGCACTGGATCAAAGGTCCTGACGCGGGGAGAACCGAGCCTCTTGCAGACCTACCGGGTTACCCTGATAACGTGAGGCCCGACGGGAGGGGAGGATATTGGGTGGCATTGCATCGTGAGAAAAACGAGCTACCTTTTGGCCGCGATAGCCATCTCCTCGCCGTCAGGGTCGGTGCCAACAGGAAGATACTGGAAGAGATGAAGGGACCCAAGAGCGTGAGACCCACCGAGATAATGGAAAGGCCAAATGGCAAGATGTACATGGGATCTGTGGAGCTGCCTTATGTTAGTGTAGTTAAACGCAACAAGTAGAGAGATGGGTTGATTTAGCATTGCTTTTGATTTTTCTTTTTTATGCTTGCTAAGTGTAATTTCGAGTTTATTTTTTCCATCAGGGACTATCAATGATGTAACCAAACTAATTATCAGCATATCATTTGTCTTTAATTTGTTTTGACGTGCGAAATAACTAGATAGTACCCAAAGTCTTAGTTATCAATGTTGGTGCACACATTTCTTTCAACATATCATGTGTTTATCCTAAGTTGAGGTATCCAAAGTTCCGAAAGTTCTTTCCTCTTGAATGTCCACAAGCATACCACGCCTTGATGGTCTTGGCGAGTTCGCTCCGGCCCGTGAGGCCGTGAGTCTGCTGTACGCATGCATGCATTCTATGTTGGTTGGCCCAAAACAAAACAAATGGGGACCGCACCACCGCACCCGAAAGAATGGATCATAACATTTGAAATAAAAAGATGTGATTCGTGCATGATAGATATCATAAATGGATAGGTTGAATTTTTATAATAAATTGAGACATATTATTTATATTATTTGGAATTATATAGCTAAAGTTATACATTTTTAAAGTTTGCATTATTAATAGAAGCATTTTTAATTGTTTTCATATTTTAGTTATCTGAAATAGTGAACCAAGTTTATATTCAAAATATTCAAACATTTTTTAGCACTTTTCATATTAAAAGTTTTTTCATTTGAACTTGTATTTAAAAGTTATGAACGTTTGAAATAAATTGGTATTTAAAAAAAATCTTCGAGGCGTGAGGGACCTTTGCATAATTTTTTACAGAACTCGAGGACATGCATGCAAAATAGCAGTCAGTGTGTTGACCCGCATCCTCACGTCAGCCTGACGGGTGGGTCCTATTGTCATTTTTGGTGTCAATTGGCTCTCAATTCGGTCTTAGTGCGAATTGCAACAAATTAGTAGAATATTGGTCATATTTTGCGATTTTTTTAATAATGGTGGTTATTCGAACATTTCGCTAAAATGTGGTGGTTTTATGCTAAGAACTCTACATTCCCCCCTCTATTAATTGAGACTTGAGAGTGGCTATTTCTCAACGATTGTTAGAGAGTCATGATGGATTTGGCACTTTTAATACTCATACGGATGATGAAAGGGGAGACATAGGTTGATGATCAAAAAAAATATTCGCATAAGGTAGCATTCGATTTGGTGCCCATGGCCCACTGTCGGGTACCTTTGTGCTTTCATTGCAAACGCAGAATCACTATGGACGTGTTCGTTTTCCCATTTCTTGCATGTGGCGGAAAGAAATAAGAGCGTTTGGTTCTGCGCGATGGATAAAATCTTTGCATCGCACGATTTTTAAAGCGCCCCTCAGCCAGCCCCTGGAGGAACGCCGAAATCGGGCGTTTCCATGGAGCCAAGTTCTTCTCGCGCTCGCGGGGGAAGAAGCTGCACGCGCTCGTGCAAGGGAGGGATGGCGAGAGCTTGCAAAATCCGGTGGAAGAAATTGGGGTTATCGTCCGCCTATTCGCCGCGGCTATTTACACCGCCCCTCCATCGGCTTCGAAATCCATGCCTCCATTTCCCCCAATTTCGAGCTCTCCCTCCAAATCATCTTCCTCACTGACGAGCAGGAGCGGCGCCTTCTACTTCGGCGGGTCTAGCTCATCTCCGGCAAGTCTTCCTCCTTGGCTATGTCGGACATGTTGTCCTCGTTAGGCGAGGTCGAGATCGTGGTAAGAAACATCTAACCCTAGCTCTTGCAACTTAGATCTGTTGACATGTTCTAACTCACAGTTCTAAGCTGTGAGCTGGTGTTCTAGATATGGACATGAGCATGTTGTTCAGTGAGGATTGCCATGTGCTGTTGGTAGGATTAGTGGTATAAGTATAGTTCTTCACCTAGAAATGAACACATTATTATCCTTGCTGTCGTAGGAGAAAGTTGTGTCCCCTGATCTGTCTGCAACCTCTGTGCTGCCTTTGCATTATGTGTCAATGCCTGATGCGGTGGCCACGAGGAAGTTGGCCATGTCATGGCCAGCATCTCTATCCACCTTCGTCCTAAATCAGGTGGTCCAGTTGATCGAGAAAGGGGGTTTAGTAGTGTGGGGATTCAGACATGCGGACATGCGCTTGGTTGCAGATGATGTGTTCAAGTTATATGGCCGGACAATCACTCCGAACCAGATGTACAACCACATGAGGCACTGGAGAGTGCGCTGGATTCGGGTGCTGAGGATCAAGAGGCCTGAGAACGTGCGCTGGGTTGAGGAGACCTTTGTTATCATGATGGACTATGAAGCTTACTATGAGCACATCAAGGTATGATATATTCATACTTAGCATCAGTTTTTGTAATGCTCACATATGCACTACATGTCATGAACTAACTGTAATTCTCATGTAGGTTTACACATCAGACACCGAGTTAATCAACAAGCTTATTGACAACTATGCTTAGATGAAGATCATCTACGGTCCTCGCATTCCCGTTGCGCCCATCTCTATGTCGGCGATCCACCGTACTCTTTCCCACCTGATGGAGCACAGCGAACAGGCGACCAGGTACCTTGCCATGACCCCTAAGCACGGGTTGAACTGGTTCACGACCTTCCTGAACAAGCACTACCTCTGAGCGGCAGACTAGGCTGTTTGAGGATGTCTTGGTAGCGATGTTAGTGATGATGGTTGTAATATGTATTTTGGGAGTAGCTAGGCTGTTGAACTATGGTTGCGGTGACCCCTGAACTTTGGTCCATATATTTTGGGAGGTGGTATTCAATTATAACCTCTCCGTATGTGATGAACTAGTGGCGCATCATGACAGTTGCTCGTTAACTCGTGTTGCAGCACACACGCCACGACTTATTATGTCGAACCTATGTTAATATAAGCTAGTAGTTCTCAAAATTTCACTTCTCTGGACTTTGTTTTCTTGCTTGATGATGTTGGGTAAGCTCACCTCACTAGCCAGGAGGTAAGGCTAGCAGGAACAATGCAGCTCTCCAAACATGCACCAAATTGCTGAAATCCATGGATGCATAAAACCAAACGACTGAGACTTGGCTTCTCAACCCCTAGGAAAATGCGAATACAAGGAACCAAATGAATGACCCTTTTGGCACGAGAGGATGCATTGTCACGCGCAGCTTTCGTGGAGCCATGATCTCCAGGTGCGAGTAAAAGACACGAGCAACCAAACACGCCCTATTGTATTTAGCGAATATGCGGAAATGATGTACTCCCTTCGATCCTAAATAAGTGTCGTGGTTTTGAACTAAAGGAAGGAGTAGTAAAATTTTGAAGATCTCGCAATAAGAGACGTAATGATCCGATAGAGTCGTAAATTATATTCTTGGGTTTAAAATTCATTGTCTTATACCTTAGTTTTAAGTAGTAAGAAAAAATAATATGAGTATACCCTTTGTTCAGGCAGTTCCATAAATTAAAATCTAATAAATAGATTAAAACCCAAATAAAGATATAGCCAGCCAAATTCATAGGAGATGCGAAGTCGTCACCACACTCGTTCTTTTTCTTACACACGCGTGCAAATAATTAGGGTCCCCGCATGGTAACTATGCTCCCATTTCATTCACGGTTTAAAAAGATCAAGACCAGTGTGGAGTGCTAACCTGCTTTTGGTTCTTGGGCAACTACTAGCTACTTAACTTTTCACATCGACCTGTCCGAGGCGTGCATGGACGTACCAGCGGAGGATATGGGGCCACACCATGTGCGTATCTCGGGTATATACTCCGTAATAATAGTGTATCTTGACTTGTCTTCGCACATCAATCTTTGACCCATGGGATCAAAAGAATACACCTCATAGTCTCATATAGCAGTAAATGGCTGGCTCAGTGAACTTGTCATGCATGTACACTTATTAAGTCACACATCTTAGAAACAGAACTAACCGATCACATAACTTATAATTATGTGCACTCGTGGTCACATAACTTACAATCATGCGCACCCGTGGTCACAAACCGTTCTACTAGCCTGTTTTTGATAAAAACCGGTCATGTGCCCAACATGTGAGGGTAAGAGCAGATAGACTTTTATAAAAAGAGCTCTCTATATATTTTTTTGTCAATATGATTTACAATACACGTATATGAAAACTCATGTGAAAATATTTTGTATTCTATCCTCGGTAAAAAAGTGAAGATTTCAGATCTAAACGTAAACAGTAAACGGTGTAATTTTAAATGGACCTTCATTTTTCCAAAATTTGTGATATTTATCTTTTTTTCTGCACTCGTAATAATATTTGCATACATGTATTTCGTATTAGTGGCTACACGTAGGTATATTTTTTGAAAATATTTAATAGTTTTTGGAAAATTCAAAAAGGGGCTCGAGTGAGCCCGTCCTCTAAAGTGAATTTACGAATATTTATATAACTATATGAACATTTTATAGAAAACCATAGATAGCGCAAATACATGTGTGCGTGTTGCGTCTATAAAGAAAACAAATAGGCCCAATTTTTGTAATTAGTGTTAAAAAGATAAATAGAATGAACCTATTTATACGTGTAGGGTTGTGAAAAGAAAAATGGCTTTTCACTAATATATCCATCTGTTGCTAGACTATGCTTGTTGCGCCTGCAGATCAACAATTTGAATCCCACACGGTTCAATTATTTTGAATACTTCTTCCATTGCTAACAAATGGGCCCCACATATAAGGGAATCGTATTTTCAAACAAAAAATAGGGGTGAACTACGTGGTGATTGAATCTTTATGTAACAAGACAGAAATGTAGGTTGGTTTTTGCAAAAGTTTGTCTGCTTTTACACTCACGTGTTGGACACGTCACCCTTTTTTGTCAAAAACCGGCGAGCAGGCATGTTTGTGACCACAGGTGCACATGATTACAAGTTATGTGACCGATTAGTTCGGGTTTTAAGATATGTGACTTAAATGCACATGCTGGACAAATTGAGTGACTCACGGTATCATTTACTCCTCATACATATCCATGCATACCACTTAGCCCCATAGTCAGAATACTATAACTAAGTCACTCTTCACTTTTTTTATGAAAGAAATATATTAATACCAAGAAAATATCGATTAGATCAGGCCTCTATATTAGTAGTATAATGTAAAGAACTAGTCTGTATACAAGGATGCACACAACCAAAAGAGAGAGAAAACCGTCAAACTGATTAGCGAAGCACAAGAGTTACCACCACCAAAGGCCATACCCGGACAGCAAAAAGGTTCTCCAAAAAATGAGGCCTTTAATATATAAGGAAACACTAGAAACGAATAAAGTCTAACGAAACTCTGAACAAACACCATCATCGCCTAATCATAGATCATGGGTTTTTACCCCAATAAAGTCTAACGAAACTCCAAACAATGCCTTAAACAAGGAAACAAATAAAAATCCACTATTGTCAGGTACAACCAGTGAAGGCCTGACATAAGGTTTTCACCCTAGAAATTGAGACTTGGTGCCCAAAAAGCACCACCAAGAATGAAGACCCCCTCTGATGTCGCCCCCATTTGCTGAGACTGCTGCAAAACACTGATCTCCGGCTCACGGTCTTCACCACATCCAATCTCGTCACCCTTCACTTAGATTGTTTTTTCTTTAAGATCACTCTATAAACTTAATTTCTAAGGAAAACTTCATGAAGTCGAGTCTATTAGAAAATTTTCTTTGGCAGCTCTTAACACCTGATTTCTAAAAACCTTCATAGTATGCATTTTTCTTGTTGCGACCAAACAATTTTTGCTCCATATTATTACCCGGTAATAATTACTGCTTTCAAGAGAACATATCAAAGAGGTCCATACACATGGCCGCCACATACTCAATCATCATAAGGTAGTCATGCGATGTCTAATCTGAACATTTCGTGTGTTAATGCCTTACATACTGAGATGAACAATATGCCATGCAGGCAACATTGTCAGCGCCAGATTCGCTCTAACACATATAGTTTCGAATTATGCTCTTCGGGCATCTCCTTAATTTTTTTTAAAAGACCGGCATCTTGATCCCCTGATGCACATTATAATTTTATCACAAAATATGCTAGGTATCTAGAAGGAAAAATATACTTTACGAATTACCTAGGATCATCATCATAAAAACATATATCACAATACTATCGCAAGAAACCCAAATTTCACGAACATCGGACCCAACAAACAACATAGTACTCCACCATTACAGCGCCTTCAGGAAGGGTGGCCTCTATGCGAATTGCCGGTTCCAACCAACACATAGGACTTAGAACTATCACCACCCTAAACGAAGCATTACCGCCCTTCATAAATTATGTTGACACACAAACTCGAAATATGATAAGAGTATGCACATACACAATCTTTCCAAAACTTTGCATAGCCCAACTGTAGGAGCAAAGTGAGCTAGGTTTATTTTCAATATGTATGCATAGTATTATCTTGCATTGATGAATTTGGTAAATTTTGTGACATTACTTTTCAGAACTATATATGGGATACAATGTCAATAGCTAGGCGTGCCCTCTAAAATGCTGCTAGCACAATTAGCATTTTTGTATCTTGATGAAAGGAAGGTTAACGGAATTAGTTGTCAATACTACTGCAAAATTACCCAGGCAGATCACTCTTGAGGAACGATGGAGGATACATGCAATCAGAGCTAAAATTCACAAATTTGGAGAGTGCATACAATCTATGATCAGGCGATCGAAATGTAGTTCCACGGTCATGGAGCAAGCAAGAATTTCTGATTGTTCAGAGCAAATTACACAAATATTCTACTATATATTGGAGTACTATATATATGCATGCATGTCTTTAATTTAATTATTGGTAATGGTAGAACTAGAGATTATCTAGATTGATATGTAATTGATGAGAATCCAGGAGCTAGCTAGCTCGATCACGCGCGCCATAGTGATCTATCGGTTGATGCTAGTACGGCGGGCGTGCATGCGCTGGCGGCCATGGCATCCCGTCCGCCGGCGCGTGCCCGAGCTGCCCGCCGCCAAGGTTCGCCGGCACGCCGTACATGGGCATCGGCGCCGAGGTGTCGCCCATCATCGGAGCATGAAGGGCGCCCCTTGCGGAGGCCTCCTGATGATGTTCCTCCTCGGCCTCGTCCAGCGGCAGCCGTTCGTACGTGGCGTTGGCGAAGGTGGACGCGATCACCATGACGGGCCCCGCCGCGGTGAGCGCGCCGACGACGCTGCCCCCGACCACCTGTCCCTGGCAGCCGGCGAGGTAGACGGTGAGCCCCGTGGATCCCGGCGGCGAGGGCCCGGGGAGGAAGGTGCCGGTGAGGGATAGTATCTCGAAGCGGCCGCGGAGGGCAACGACGGCGCCCGGCGCGGCCGGCTGGCGCAGGGCGACGTCGGCCACGGTCCCGGCTCCGCTGAGCACGCAGACGCCGCGCTGCCTGCGGCGGGAGAAGTGGGCGATGGACTCGGCGACGTCGGCGCCGCCGGCCACCTCCATCACGTGGCTGCGCAGCGCGTTGGGGCTGTCCCGCGTGATGAAGATGGGCGGCTTGGGCTTGTTCTTGGACCCCGGCGGGCGGCCGCGCGGGCGCCTGTTCGCCGGCACCACCACCGCGCCCTCCTTGGGCTCGCCGTTCTCGCCCCGGTCGTCGTCCTGGCCGCTGCCCCCGCCGCTGTGCTCCCCGTCCGCCTTGGCCGCCATGGCGTCCTCCTGGTGGTTGCTGGAGCTGGAGAGGGCGGACGGCTGCGGCGGCGGCGCCTCCGTGGTGAGCGGGAGGCCCAGCCTCCCTTCGTCCCACCACCTGTTCGCCAGCTTCGATTCGATCTCTTCAAATTTCTAACCCAACCAGTGCTTTCTTCCTTTCTCGGTTCTTGGTCTTCTTCTCTGTTGATTTCCCGCCCTACACCATGTATCATGATCTCTTAATCACAAAATTAGGATCGAGCAACCTAACTGTCAACAAGAAATCTAATTAAGCCAGAAAGCCTACGTGATGTAGATACACAGGCCAAGATGTTTACAGAGAAGCATACATACGCTCCCAATCCTATTGGGGATCAGCTCTAGCCTACCTTTGATCTGATGAAGAACTCGAGATCGATATGAAATTGAAGAGATCATCTCAATCTGATCTAACTAGCAAGGATCGAACTAAAGAAGAATCTATTTTTTCTCGAGATTGGAAGTGAAGAAGAATCAGTACCGTATGTGCAGAAATCGCAGCTAGCTAGCAAGGCGCCGATCCTCTACTACTACTGGAGATCGATTAGCTAGCTCCTCCTCTCCCCATCGATCTGCAATTTTTTGTTTGTATACATGTGATGCTTGGTGAGGCTCAGCTAGTGTGCTATATATCTGGGGAAAGATGGAGCTAGCTAGCAGAGGAGGAAGCTTGTCATGGAGAGGGTGCGTGAGGTGTTGATGGGTACATTCTAGTTGTACTTGTTCTACACCTGCTTCTACACTAAACTCACTACCTAGCTAGATGTGTGTATGTGTACATGACATAGTAGCTCTTTATACAATATAAGATTAAGGCTGAGCGCACCACTTTGGTTCACCAATATTTTACGGTGTGTAACGTGGTGGGGAGTAGAACTACCAGCAGGTACACAAATACTAATCTAACCTCTCTTAATCTGTATGTGCTTGCATGGACCACTCGTGCCATTTTTATTTTATGTTTGCTAAGGAATTTTTATAGCTGCCTCGCTAAATATAACCAATCGGCTTGTGTGAAATTAAAAACAAGCGATCCTACAACCAAGTGGTGATTGACATGCTACCTGCCCAAATAACCAATCGGCTTGTGTGAAATGTAATACATATACTTTGCAAAGCCATGATTTTGAATACGTTACCACCCACAATTTGTAGATTTTATGAATTGCATGTTATTACCATCGGTAGATAAATATATTGTATACAGTGATGGCATTTTCCTTCATGAAGGAGTCTAAACACTCTGCCTCTGCACCAATTGATGTATCCAATCATTGAGGGTCTCTTTGATTCACACGATCCCCAAAATGATGGAATAGGAAAAACAAAGGATTTGAGAGGTATGTCCTCTTGAATCCTACATAATAATAATAAAACTACAGATATTGGGATCAAACACCATTTGACACCAACACAAAGAAGGTTTTGGATGGAAACTTTCCTCCCAAAGAGACTGCAAGTGAATCCTTAGGATAAAATCCTAGGGATTTCATTCATGTGTGACTCAAACAACCAACGTAGAAAAATTCTTAAGGAACCAAATCCTACAAAATTTCTACGAAATTCCTTTGAATCAAATGACTCCTTGTTTACCAGAAGTTGGTCACAAAGTGCATCATTGCACTAGGCTCTAGATAATAGCAATAGAACATCTTGCAATACAACTCACATCACAAATTCTAATATGTATAGTAGTAACTTTTGTTGCAAAGGAATGCGTCTACATTGTTTTTACATTGCAATAGAGTAACTTTGGTTGCAAAGGAATGCCTCTACTTTGTTTTTACAATGCAATAGAGTAAAAAAAGGAAAAGGAAAAAACAATGCAATAGAGTAATAAAATAACATATTTCATGTATTATATAGCCTATGATTGACACACCATCCAACCTGAGTCAGTAAACCTCATGCGGCCATTTTCAACCAATTGCATTCAGTAGTCATAGAATCCCCGAGGCTCTTACCTATTGTAGTGGGAGCCAACAATAGGCCACACAAAAATTGAATGTCTTTTCTTTTGTTAAAAACAAGATTGATTTGTGTACTAATCAGAGTATTGGAAATAAAATTATAAGAAATATCATTTTAATCGGTGTGGTGTTTGGAGAGTACGATTATCTTTTACATTTACCACCAGACTAATATATGCATTAGGCCAGGTAGGAGGGATGACGTTAGAGATTATATTAGTCCTTGTAAGAATGCACGCATGCCGTAGATTTGGTTGCCTTGTGAGGATGCCAAATCGTATATCCCTCCGTCCAGGAATAAGAGACTTAGGTTTGTTTAGATTTGAATATATCTATATACTAAAATACGTTTAGATATATTCGAATCTAGCAAATTCAAATCAGTTATTTCCGAACGGAGGGAGTAGTAGGTTTCTAGGTGGGAATCACGTATGCATGTAGCTAGCGTTCTACCTTTCTTTCTTCCACCTCATGCTATTTGAGCTTTGTGTAATGGGTTGGACGGCTCTTAGTTATTTAATTGCCACGTACAAAAACAATGGGACTTTGCATGATTATAACTTACATAGGTACTACTAATCTACTATAATCTTTAACTGGGTTCGTTAACAAAATATCAGAGAGGCCACTTTTTCTAAAAAATGCATTATAAAGCATGCATTAATGCATATGTTTTGTTTTCGCTTGCACAATTATGCGATAATTTCCATGCATGCAGCATGTTGATGCAATGAGAGCTATTGTTGGCGATGAAAGAATTGATAGCCCATCCAGTTTTGGAACTAGAATACTAGTGCAAGTATGGAGCTAGCACTATATACCATCTCGGGAACTATAGCCTATGAAGATGATATCAAAAGATGATGATATTCACTGTGTTCGTTATGGTCAATTGTGTGGTATGATACTTTTACAAAAAAAACTCAGCATTTATTAAAATCAGTGTCCATCTCTAAGAATGTTTCATTCCAATTTTTATAATATACATCAAATATATTTCGCTTTTCTGTGAACCCTCGTGGAACTTGTTATGAAAACCATGATCAAAACTATGTATTTCATTTTACTGGGATGTTTGCTGATACATGCATTCTAAAATACATTTAAAATAAGAATGAAATAATTTGACAAAGCCTCTCTAAGGTAGAGTTTTGTGTTGATGTTGATAAAATTATAAGGGTACATGTACAAATATGTCGCAGGCAACAGATCGGTCGTTCAAGATAACAAAGAAATGGACAATATTCTCTACCCCGCTAGTTCTATGATCCTTTTGTTTAGTCGAGCGATTCATGAAGATTAAAACATTCAACGCACCTCCAAGAAACCGTCATACTTTTTTAACTAAAATTTCCTAATCAGAATGCGTATGGCGCCCAACACAGCTTGGCTGCTTTTGTGCATCTCGACTGCCATAGTGTCGTGTAGTACCCACATGCATGGAAGTCTTGTCAACCAAGATCAACTTATAAGTTTTAAAAAACAAGATCAACTTTGGACATTATACATTAGCTGGATCCAAGATAAAATGTCTAGTTTTGTATTTTTCTAGACAAATTGGATATTTAGTGAAATTTACTAAATGCCTTGATCAAGTTTTGGCTCAGGTTACATCCACCTTGGTTTGAAGTTTAGCATATTTAGTCGAATATACTCTTTGCTGAAAGGTACATCTATTATTGGACATCCTCTTGGTTGTTTTTTCTTCTTCTTTCACATACTTATTTGGTCCGGACCACACCTCTATGTTTTAACTTCGTCGACACATCTAAATCTTCTCTAAAAAACACATATTAGCATTACAACCTGTATTGGTCAAACTATATATCACCTCTTCCAATATCGTCGTTGGCTCTTGTGTTAAATATAAATATATTGTCTAGCCCTTTTCATCAGATCGGTCTTTTGGGATAATTGGTCACGTCTAGGCTATTTTAGTCCTTAGCGTGGGATAGAAATAGGCCACGGAATCTTTTTTTCCTTTTTTTAAATTTTGCGTGAGCAAGGTCTTGAACTCAAGACCTCTTGGCTCTGATACCATAAACAATTTATGCACTAGTCAGTTATCTCAAAAGACCGATCTGATGGAAAGGGCTAGACAGTATATTTATATTCAACATCTTGATCAATGTCATTGTTGCAATATGTGTTACCATCATTAGCAATTGGTAACACGATCAACATATATTGATACAACACTACTACCACAGCTAACCTCAAGTGTAACATGTGAATAAAAAAACCAAAATCTAACTGTCCATATGAGCCTATAGGGTGGCATACAAGCGGGGCGGGATTTAAACCTATCATGTAGTGTAATTTACCCGGATGTAGAATCAAATGAAGACGGAGCCTTCTAGTATAGTTTGTACTAATCCATATGTTTTGCGGGATATGTGGGATCCCTCTTCTACAACTCTAAGAGCCAAACGGGGATAGTGATTACGGAACAAAAAATAATTCATACCTCACTGAAATATCTAAATTTTAAGAAATTGATTTGGGCAAACATTGCAAATGAATTTTGAACAAATTTGAATTTGAATATAGCCCACAATTTAGAAGCATAGGACAACTAATTTTGAAATGCCATTGAAATTTGGAACCCTACCAAAGACATAATGTGGTGGATGATCATTTAGCAACAGTAATTGGGCGCGCCAATAAAGCAAAGTACTCCTAATGACATAGGGGTGTGAGCTCGAGTGATGTTACAGGAACATGCAAGTCTCGATTAGCTTTAATCCCCGGTTAATTAAAGCTACCGATCAGACATCAGTAGTGATGAGATTCTATTTGGCTAATTATAATGGTGGTCCTAAGCACAAGTTGCCATGTACACTATAGTCTCCCTGATCCACTACCCCTAACCTGGCGGTCATCGTCATGCATGGTTTCTTTATACACAATCCTTGTTGGTTTAGAGTAAACTTTGCTTCTTAACTCGACACGTGTACTAGATCATGATAAAAGCAGGTGCAACACACGTTTCTAGAACAACGGCTTACCAATCCATGTCTTTACACGTACTAGAGATAGGTAACCACACTTTTCTCATATGTATGGATAAACGGAGTATACTACTTCTATTCTAATTTTATTAGCAAACAGTTAGGGTGCATTAAGTTAAACATTTCTAAGGCTTGATTGTCGAATAAAGACACATTTAGAAAGTCATTAGGTTGTTTGCAACATGCAAATTTCCACCACCTAGTAGTAGTATGTTCACCAAGACAACAATTTTAAAAGATAGGGGAAAAATGTGGTCCATTGATTTCCCCCTCGCCGTCTATACCATGTGTTTGGTTGCTCGTGTGTTTTTTGCCACTTTGGACACATAGCATGGGAATTGGGAAAGTTTATTTCGCCTTATTGATGTGCAACTTGTTTGGTTAATCACATTAAATGAGATACCAATTAACCAAATGTTGTTTGGTTACCTTTAGGATCTGCTGATGTAAACCATAATGGTTTCCTCATGCGTATTTTGGTGTTCTGGTCACCTTTTTCAAATGTGGTGATGTTACCACTTAAATGTTACATTATTATCATGTTGATTTGATGTAAAATGACAACAAACAACATACTAAACACATCATGATTAATTAGAGGTCACTAATTAGGCTCGGATTCAGTAGGACCTATATCGGGGGATCCCATGATCCTGCATGCTTATATTAGAGGTACACACCTCTGATTAAAATACATGTTGAGCTGTCCTACATCATGTTAATTCATGCCCCTGCATATTGACACCAGGGGTACATGCCCCGATCAAACTATCAGTTCATCAAGTTTTGCATCATTTGCATCACTACTAACACTACTACTTACACATTACACGGACACTACTATAAGAAATGTTCTAACCTTTTACCCCCCCATGTTTGGTCATTGAATGGTCATAGTTTTCCATCTATGATATTTTTGTGACCAAAACAATTGGTCAAAGACCAAGCTTCACAAGGACAACCAATGACCTTTTTAAAAAAAATTGGTCATAAAGGTTATGGTCAAAATAGATGGCCATAGAGTCTATGACCAAATTTTTTGTCATGCGCAATCTGGCATGTCCTTGACGGCCAATCCAACGTGGCAGATTTCTACGACCAAACCAATTCGTCATAGATAAAATTCATATCTGTCCAATTCATCCTTCTAAAATGGATCGAGCCCAATAATTCATCCTATTTAATTATGTGAGCTGCGGACGTTTTGCAGTTCATATTTATACCATTTTTCATGTCTTCTAATAAGTTACATGGGCCAAATCCAATATTCTAGCCTTCTAATTTTTGGGCATTAGCCTTTTTATTTTCGGGCTATCGTTTCTTTTTTCCAACAATCCCAATTATTTATCTTGAATTGCCCACTGTCCCGGTACAATGTTGTTTGGGCCACGACCCTTGTAGAGCCCAAATAGCATTTTGTCCGGTTGTTTTTTCGGCATTCTAAATTCATAGATTTTAAATTTTCATAATTGAACAACAATGAAAATGTCTATTATAACAAAGAGAAAACACAAGAAAAAATAAAATAGCAACCAGAACTACAATATTTTCATAGTTCTTACCTATCATGATATTACAAGCTATGAAAATACCAAAACTACTATTTGCTAACTAGGACTTCATGCTTCTTAGTATTTCTTCATCCCGAAGCTCTTGTAGAAGAGGGGAACACCACTTTAGTCTTGAACACCACTTTCGTGAAGAGGACAACAAAACAAATCAGTTAGAAACAAAATGAAAAGAACATATCAGCAAACAACTACGATTAAAACATGATGAATGAACACAAAAGTAACGGTAGATCCATGGGTCAACTACGGAAGACATGAATGATTTCGTGAGCACACTTGGAATATGAACAAGTACACAACTATGTACTACATCCGTTCCAATTAATACGGCGCTTTTTTCTAAAAGTCAAGCTATAAACTTTGACCAAGTTTTTAGAAAATAGTATTATTATTTACAATCCAAAATCAACACTATTTTATACACCATGAAATATATTTTCATATGATATCTATATAATATTATAATTCTTGATAGTTTTTTCTAAAAATCTGGTCAAACTTTACTTAGCTTAACTTCTCAAAAAATATGGGCCTTATTCATTGAAACAGAGGGAGTAATCAGTAAACAAAGTTCACTTGAAATATGAACAAGTATTCTCACACAAAAGTATCAAGTGAGATGCAAGCAACGTAGAGTTCATGTCCAACCGTAATTACAGTAAGCTAAGTACATAATTCTAGCTCATCCTTTTCAACACCATCTCCCGAGTTCACATGGGTATGAGAAATATGACCCATAGATAGGGAGTCTGAGGGGCAGAACTCACTATGTCTATGAGTCGGTGGCGAGGACAAATAGGCCATTGTACAACTTGACGTGGTTCTTGAACACCCACTAGAAGTTGGTGGCGGCGGTCTGGAGCTGCACTGCGAGCCTGATGTCGCTGGAGGTAACGAACCGGTATTGGTTTTAGAGATCCGTGGGACACGGGGAGCAAAATATCAACAAAACATACTGCTATTAACTATTTCTTTAAGCTAAGAATTATTTTCTCAAATTTCATAGATGTAAAGTAGCCAAAATAAAGCATTACTTCATATAAGACTGAACATATTCTATGGATTGTGGCATCTCAGAAGTCTCAATTCAAATATGAAACTTGCAAGAAATGGGAGAAGGTCTAGCTAGGTTTAAACAACGGTAAACCCCTTAATGTGGACGCTCGACTGTGCCTCCTCGTCAACCGCCCGATCAGGAATAAGAAGGGGAAGGCCGAGAGAAATGGTGTGGCATTGACGACCTCGATGGAAGCCTCCATTGACAAGACGATCACCGATGTGACATCCAACGCAAAACGTATAGATGAAAAGATACACAGTGGAAGGCTATGTTGGACAAGGCCGACAAGAAGGTCAAGCTTGAGGAGGCTAGAGCTAACGCTGCCATGGTTGCCGCCTAGGCCGGCATGATCCAGACGATGAATGTGGTCTCACAAGTCGCGGTCGCCAAAATGGCCGAGGAGCCAAGGATATTGATGGCCAACACATCGATGATGAATGATGATGTCAAATGCTGGTATTTGACGCATCATGCAAGAAAAAATGAGGGCGGCAAGAGCATCACCATCCATTTGATCTATACGCTCTTGGTCTGTAATTCGATCACCGCCATTTTGGGCCCGTCTTGGTGGCCATGAATTTGAACTGCATGCTCTATATGACTTGAACTAATTTTGCTTTTTATGGCTTTGAATTATTTGTATATGGCTAAAAACAATAAACAGTCAGCGGTTTGAAACGGCGGCCCCAAGCCCATATATGTCCGGCGCTAGTCGCCGGACACACTTTGGAACTTGAGAGGGCCTAGGTGGAAATGCTCTAAAATTTGTACTGAAAAGATTATCGTTCATATTTCTGTGGCTACGCATTTTAATTCTTCTACCCCATGAGTTTGCACGTGACATCAATATATTTTGAAGTGCAAAATTCTACTTCCTCCGTTTGAAAATATAAGATGTTTTAGGTTAGTGAAGCTAATACATATAGACACCTTTTAGTATATAGGTTCAAGTAAATCTACAAACTAAAAGATGTCTAGATATATTTACTTTATAAATCTAAAATATCTTGTACTTCCTCCGTTTCAAAATATAAGATGTTTTAATTTTGTTAAAAAAATATCTAGACTTATTTTAGTGTATAAATTCACTCAAAAGCTGAGTGAACCTACATACTAAAAGTAGTCTAAATACATATGCTTCACAGAGCTAAAACATTTTATATTTTGAAACAGAGGGAGTATTGAGGGAGTACTCAAAGAAGTCAAAATGTTGAGATCTTATATTTAGAGTCCGGTGTGAGCCTGATCTTCTGAAGTGCCTTGTGTCAGTCCATTACTTGGCAGCAGTGTGCCACTCGCCCGGGGACGCGGCTGAGCTCTATCCATCCACCCATCTCGCGGGTAGTATCCGCACAGACAGCAGTGCCCCAAGAATGGCGGCACCATCCCACGTCCTCCCCTTCCTCTCCCCGTCCTCCGCCTCCGCCTCCGCCTCCGCCTCCGCCTCCGCTTCCCTGCGCGCTCCCTCCGGCCGACGCGCTGCCGCCCACCTCCGCTGCGCGGCCGCGGCCGGGCAGGCCGGCTTCTTCACCCGCCTCGGCCGCCTCATCAAGGAGAAGGCCAAGAGCGACGTCGACAAGCTCTTCTCCGGCTTCTCCAAGACCCGCGAGAACCTCTCCGTAGTCGACGAGCTCCTCACCTACTGGAACCTCGCCGACACCGACCGCGTCCTCGACGACCTCGAGGAGGTCAGCTCAGCTCGCACCTCCCTGCTCAGTTGCTGCTCGATCAATCCCCCCTCAGTCCGGATTCTTGATGCTTGATTCTTCGCGCGCAGGCTCTGTTGGTGTCGGACTTCGGGCCAAAGATCTCCTTCCGGATCGTCGACACCCTCCGCGACGAAATCCGCGACGGCAAGCTCAAGTCAGGGGCAGAGATTAAGGTGATCGATTCGGTCTCTCGTTACAGTGGAGCAGCAACGAGTTTGGTTCCATGGTCTGATCTTCTGTTCATTTCTGCAGGCGTCGCTGAAAAGATGCATCCTCGAGCTGCTGACGAGCAAGGGCAGCAGCACCGAGCTGAAGCTCGGCTTCAGGTTCTGTCCTCTCTCTGTCTGTCTGTCTCTGCTGAACTGACCATTGCACCATTGTTGCGTCGTGTCTGAATTTTTGGAGGTCTTGGTTGTTTTGGCAGGAAACCGGCGGTTATCATGATCGTGGGAGTGAATGGAGGTGGAAAAACGACCTCGCTAGGTATGCTTTACTGTCTTGCAGCTCGCATTTAGATGCGCATTCCGTTAACGGAAGAAATGCTATAGGTTTACAGTGATTTAGAAAATTTGGGCTGTGTAATTAACTTGTTGCTCCTCGACTTGGTGCTATGAAGAATTGCTTATCCTGCTTTGAGAATCTTACTTAAACCTTATCGCAATGATGGCACTGGTATTTAGGCCTTCTATTGACCATCATGGTCTTTATAGCAACATTGCTTAACAGTTTTATCTGCACTCCTCTGCTTGATCTATCAATGCTAGTTCCAACATACCTTAATGTATGGCGAAAGAACATGATCATATTCCAAAGAAAATATGCTAAATGGAAGAAGGTTTTACTAATGTGCTGAAATAGTATGTTGTGCAAGATGTATAATTGATTAACTCAGGGCAAAACTGTATACATTTTACAGCCGCAAAAATGTTTAATGTGGCATAGCATTGGATTAAGCTTGTTTAGGTTATGTGGACTGTTCTTTTTTTCTTGCGGCGAGATTATGTGGCCACTATGGAGCTAAACGGCTCCTATATGTAGTAAGACTATTTAATTTTTCCATGGTAATTTGGGTATTTCTTATCAGCTGGACTCACGCTTTTAATTGAGTAAATTTAGCACACTGTTTTGTTTTTGTTTGTTATTTTCTGACATGATGCTGTGACGTGGCAAATTGATCCATTCTGTTATCTGCAATATTTGTAGGAAAACTTGCTTACAGATTTAAGAATGAAGGAGCAAAGGTGAGGCTATTACTTGATATCTCCTAGTTCAGCTACATAATATTTCTTCACTGCATTCTTGTAAAATTATAGAGCTTATGTTCCCGCTTTCAACGATAATATAGGTATTGATGGCAGCAGGTGATACCTTCAGGGCAGCAGCTCGTGACCAACTAGAAGTTTGGGCTGAGAGAACTGGCTCAGAGATTGTTATCGATAAAGATAAGAAGGCACAAGCTCCATCAGGTATGAACTTCTGGTCCGCCAATCATGATTGAAGTATTTTTGTTATCATGATGAGCCCAACTGTTATGTATCGTCTAATTTGACTCGCTTGGTAGTTCTTTCGCAGGCAGTGAAACGTGGGAAGCGTGAAGGATTTGATATTGTATTGTGTGATACATCAGGACGTACGGTAGTTGTTACACATTGGAGCTGAATATATCAACGTGTTTGCTTGTTGGAGAAATTGACTGTTCTTCAATGATTATTTTACAGGACTTCATACAAATTATGGTCTGATGGAAGAGTTGGTTACTTGCAAGAAAGTCATGGCTAAAGCCCTTCCCGGTGCTCCAAATGTATGTTCTATCAATACTCAGAAGATTTTGTTCTGTGGTGTATTATTAGGTCAACATTTTTTGCATAGTATTTTTGAGCCAAATTCAGAAACTCAAAGCCGCACAGGTCTAATCAATATGCTGTTTCTTGCTTCTTTGGTCATGTGTGATAATTTGTATCATGTATTCCATGCTCTACAGGAGGTGTTACTGGTTCTGGATGGCACAACTGGCTTAAATATGCTACAACAAGCGAGGGAGTTCAATGATGTAATTGCAACTTTGCACCTAATTTAGCAGTTATGTTTCTACAGAGCAGTGATAATGCTGGACTTTCTTGGCTTTATGACAGGTTGTTGGAATCACAGGATTCATCCTGACAAAGCTAGATGGCACTGCTCGTGGTGGCTGCGTGGTATGGACAAATTCCATCCCTTTTTATGATTTCCATCCCGGGTCTTAAACAAACATCTCCGACTTAACTTGCTTACTACCTGAACTCTCTTCATCCGTCTCAGGTGAGCGTTGTAGACGAACTTGGAATTCCGGTCAAGTTTGTCGGTGTCGGCGAAGGGGTGGAAGATCTCCAACCTTTTGATGCAGAGGCATTTGTTGAAGCCATCTTCCCGTAAATTTTGATTCTGGGGAAATAATCATTGTTCTCCTCATGTGCATCCTCAAAAGTTGGCCTTGTTATTAGTGTATTTATTTTTCATGTAACAAGATTTTGCTAACCTGCTAGAAGCTGCCGACGTCTCACTAGTGGTTTCTTCCATTCATCCTAGTTTGTGGAGTCCTTTAAAGGCAGAACAGAAGCAAAGCATTCATGATTGCTATAATATGAATCTTGCGATTAGACTACAGACTATTTTTTGATTAACTAAGGAAGCATTCATTATATAGTAAGATTCTTGTGATTAAACTACAGATTGTGTCAGTTCAAATTACAGATAACCTTGTGTAAAGAATACTTGCAGAAAAAAGAACTTTTTTTGCGAAATTCAACCGATCTATTAATAATCATCAACAATGGTACAAAGAGGACTAAAAATAATAAAGATTAAAAATAGATCCTTGGACCACGTAGTGACGACTACAGATCCTAGTAGTAGACTGATGGGAAGTCGTCGTGCTAAGATCTCGAAAAACCAACGCACCATAGGAGCAACCATCATCAATGATGGCAATCGCATATTGAAAGAGACTGATCTAAAACTACACCAACAAACATGAAAACCGGTTGGATCCCACGAGATCCGCGGGACAAACGACCCCACAATTTACTCTGACTTGATGTAGTCATCGCCTCACCATCCCGAAGAAGACACCCAAAAGCAATCTAAAAAAACACAAGACCTGCCGCCGGCGAGGGGCCATGGTCCGCACCACCGGATTGAGGTTAGGAGGCTGAGCACCATTCCTTAAACAGATTTGGACCTTCCAACAAAATAGAGGCAAAGCTCCGATTTTGGGGGCACCAATCACCATGAACAAGATTATTCAGAGGAGTTGCTTGACTGCTATTGTGCTCTTTTGTTTTGGGGAAGGCAAGGTTGGGAGTGTCATTTTGGTAGTAGGGAACTCCACTTCAGAAGTTGGCCTTTCCCTTGACAAGAATTATCTGTATATGCAGCCAAAAACTGCAGGCCTCAATGAAGTGCAATAAGGAATAAGGCCAAGGTGTCAGTCCTACATAGCACAGCCACATAAACTGTTCGCGCGCTGCAGAAATAGAATTAGGCTTCTCCTCTTGGTCATGTGTTCTCAGAAATAGCAAAGTCCACCCTTTCTCCTAGTCACCACGTCCACCAGAATTGCACTAAATAAATATTGTGCTTTCCATTCTCTTGTCATGGTATAACCACTAGCCCTCCTGCTTATTGCAACAAGTACCAATCTCTGCAATTCTGCCATTCCATCAAAAAATATATGCAGTAGCAGCAACTCATATTGCAAGCAAATTTGTGGCTGGCCAATTGCAGATAATGCTCCAGAATAAGAATCAATTTCAGCAATACTAAGTGTCGTGTACAGACTCCTCAGTCCCACAGTATGTCTCTCTTGCAACAAGTAATTTCTTTGCACTTCTAAGCAGGTTCGGTAACCTCAGACAGCTAGAGGTTTTCCCCATATAAAGTAACCAACTCAACAAATCTGCACTAGTAGCTTCACTAGGGCTCGGATGGAGCTAAAGTAACCAACTCAACAAATATGCACTAGTAGCTTCACTGGTAGGTTCAGTAACCTCAGACAGCTAGAGGTCCTTCGCCACGGCGGCCGATCTGAGCTCCTCCTTGGGGCTTGGATGGAACCAAGCGGGCACACTTTAGGTGTCCACCCCTTACTGATTAGTACATTTTGTTTGTTTTATGCTCAGTTACAGGAGACACATGCCAACATGATCCATTCATGCCCGCTAGGACGGGTAAAGTTATACTTTATGTTGTATATTTAGTCTGCTAGATCATCTTATTCGTGGCTACATGCAACCTAAGATGCCCTATAGTAATTATGTTTAACTGACTGAACACCAGCTCAATTGACCATTTCCCTCTTTCTTGTAGCTTTTTATTTGGTTTTGACCATTTATGAACTATTATGTTTCGATACACGACGACGATGTTTCTTTGGTTCAGGCATTACATATGCGCATACCAGGAGCTATTAATGGCATGCCTGCAGATAATTCTTCGGAACCAAATGCGCAACAAGCTTCTGAATATTACTGCTTTGGATGGTTGCTCTTCTTATATGTTAGCATCCAAACAAATATCCGAGTCAAGAATCTTTTAACATCCACAACTGATGAATTTCACATGTGTCTTCTGATCTTTTCTTCTCATACAACAGGACATTAGCCAGTCTTGTAAATAATGATCATTTCTTACTGCCTGCAGGCTGTACTTATTATCTCGTACAAGACAATCAATGTATACTTCTGTGCTCTCACTGTTATTTGTTCACAACTGTATAACTTGTCCTGAAGCTGGATTCTGTTGTGTTCCTCTGTTATTGGTAGCATGCTTGTCCTTTAAATTGGAAATACATCTAATCATCTAATCATAAGTATACAAACCCCTGGGAGCTACAGCTTGGGGCTACTTATCAAAAATCAACCATGCACTTGTACTTTATGCTAGTATTTGGTTTCTGCAGTATATCACTAGCAGTACCAGGATGATATGGAAGCACATGAATGACTGCGTCTTCGATCCCCCACGGCCTTCCATCAACAGCCTGATTACCAAGATCAATGAAGAAGCCGCGCTCTGGGCGCAAGCTGGAGCCAAGGGCCTGCGGGTCATCGCGCCAACAACCTAGGATGTACATTGATGTAATTTTTAGTTTCCCCAGACTGTCCTCCTAGGAGGATTGTAAACCCAAACTCCACCTTTTCAATGAGACGAAGCACATAAGTCTGTTTGCGGTTTCTCGAAAAGAAAAAAATCTGTCTGGTCTCATAGGCTGGTTTGTCCCTTGGTCAGTATATGGAAGCTTAGAGGTTCACCTTCTTGGACATTGCACAGGTGCACACCATGGTAGTACTACAAATGTACAGTTCACCCCTGTCCAAGTTCCAACATACATAACTACTACTTAAATTGATCTGTAATTTTTTTGTGCATTAAAAATTTCAATGGAAGGTTAGATATTTCTTGGTAGTTAGTACTACCTTTTTCTTCTTTGTTACTTGTGCATTCCTGTATTTTTGTGCAAGCTCTGCAGAATTATGAGTCGATGAGTCGCAACTTGTCGCTGGGTACGGACAACTAGTCTAGTCCTGACGAGTGGTAGACAAGTCGATATGTAGTAAGTAGACTCTAGTCTACTAATGGGGTCGTAGTGCTCATCATTTTCAGCTGCTGTTTGGGCTGAAACAACCACTTGGAAAATCTCTGAAGGTGACATGGTGATATGGGCTGCAGCAAAGAAGACATGGAAAACGAAAACAACACATGAGAAATTGAAGCAGAGGAGAGCAGAGGAGAGCAGGGCCAGGGGAGAACACTAGTTACCTGCTGCCGGCGGTGGAGTCAGCTTGGTGCAGCCGGCGGAGCAAAGGCCTTTGTGCTGTCTTCGGAGGAGCTCAAGATCAACGCCACTTTTTAGTGTATCAGAGCATTGCGTTGTTATATTTATCTCTCTTCATTTTCTGATTATGAACCATTTAGTTAGTGATACACTAAAAAGTGGCATTCCCTGTAACCCTTGCAAGCTGGACTGGAAGATCACTTCGCTCGCGTGCCGTCACTCTTTTCCTTACTTGCATGATGTTTGTGTATTTGTACAGTCTCTTTGACCAAAATTGCTGCCTTCACCCTTGACTCAGGACCTAAATTTTCCTCTAATGATTGCTTTCGCAAAGCCTTGTGGGTAGAATTACTTATTTATCGCATATGAAGGAGTTAATAGCATGGAACTACCAGTTTTTAGGCAAAATTTCGAAAATCTACCATTTTACGTTTTTGCAGCAAAAATCTGCCACATTTGGCGTCTGTTTTCTCAAATCGCACTAAACTCGTCCTGATCGCGAATTGACACGAAATCTGACAAGGCTGACCCACCCATCAGGCTGACGTGGCAGCGCGAGACTTTGTGCCGTCTGCCGTTTTGCATGTAGGTCCTCAAGTTTTGACAGAAAATTGCGCAGAAGTCCCTAGCACTATTAAAACCTTCATAACTTTTGAATACGAATTCAAATGGAAAAATTTTAAATACGAAAAGTGCTCAAAATTGTTTGAATCTTTTTTTACAAACTTTATTTATTATTTTATATAATTAAAATATAAAAAATATTTTATTAATTATAAGAAATTATTTTGTTAATTATACAAAAACTTTGGAAATTCATAACTTTAACTATATAACTCCAAATAATATAAATAATATGTCTAAATTTATTAGAAAAATCCAAGGAATCCATTTCTTATATTTATAATGCATGAATCATATCCGTTCCTCTCGGATATTTTGATTATGCAAGTAATCATAATAATATGTGCGTGATAGCTCGCTATTCTAATAGTATTTTAATTAATTGTACGTACGACGATATGATTAACCAGCTGTCGTACGTACCAGAACTTGGGAGCCACGTATAGTAGATATGCATACTACTAGTATTGGCTGGCATGGCATAGGCTGATCGATCGATCGCTGTATGCACAGACAGAAGGAATGCATGCGTGGCTAGACACGGGAGGAAGCGCCTGCCGTGTGTTTAATTAACTACTGAAACGTGCATACGTAACTTCGTTGTGACCATTTCATAATCGATAGTCCGTCACGAAGTTTAAGACGCGGCATGGCATTGCACTGCATATGTGGTGCGTGCCAGTGGTGGACCTAGGATTTTAGCAGAGGGTATGCCACATAATTTTTTTTGTGAGTATAGATAACGATTTTGTACAATATCACGATGAAATGACAACTTATGAAATACGATAAAACAATTAAACAAAAGAGGATTTCACATTATAGGTAGTAAAAAACATCAAGTGTTGGATATATGTACAACCTAATATTGAACTAAATTTTCGCGTTGGATGCGACCCTAAATTTCCAAAGTATTTGACCATGGGATAATCAGTCAGGGACACTTTAAAACATAGACATGCATGATGTACTAAAATAAGCAACAAGGTATGCAAAAAAATGTTAAAAAAGATGCAAATAAAAATAATCAAGGGACAATCGAAGATTAATTATAGAGGCAGCTAGCCCATATACTACTAGAACGATGTACATGTGCAATAGCTACATATACTAGTAATTCCTTTGATTAGTTATCAACTTATCACAGCTAACCAGATCAAACCCATTACCAGAATAGCTTCGGTGCATGCACGAAGCATGGGCATAGCTAGCCTGCAGGCTTAAACGAGAGAGATTAAAACCAACATCTTGATAAACATACAGGTATGGCCAGAAGCCAATGCAACAATTTAGCGGATGATCAAGTGACTACCAAAGCTAATTATTATCCTTGAACGAGAAGTCATGGCCCCAGGTTCCATGTACTATTAGCTAGCTTGATTAATACTAGTACATGCGTGGTGCTCCAGGTTGCATGCAGTAGCTAGCTTGATCATTCGGAAAGTTGCATGCGCTAGCTTAGGTTGCACGGCCGGGCCGCAGGGTATGCCGCGGCATACTCGGTATGCTTGTTCCGACTTCCGAGATCTTCAATTTCTAGTGCATCTACAAATATGCAAGAATAAATAAAACGACACACATTTACTATTATGATTAATTGTATAATCAAAATATCCGAGAGGAACGGATATGATTCATGCATTATAAATAAAAAAATAGATTCCTTAGATTTTTCTAATAAATTTAGACATATTATTTATATTATTTGGAGTTATATAGTTAAAGTTATGAATTTCCAAAGTTTTTGTATAATTAATAAAATAATTTCTTATAATTAATAAAATATTTTTTATATTTTAATTATATAAAATAATAAATAAAGTTTGTAAAAAAAGATTTAAACAATTCTGAGCACTTTTTGTATTTAAAATTTTTCTATTTGAATTCGTATTCAAAAGTTATGAAGGTTTTAATAATGTCAGGGACTTCTGTGCAATTTTCTGTCAAAACTTGAAGACCTATATGCAAAATGGCAGACGACACAGACTCGCGCTGCCACGTCAGCCTGACGGGTGGGCCAGCCTTGTCAGTTTTCATGTCAATTCGCGATCAGCGTGACAGTTTTCAGGACAAGTTTAGTGTAATTTGAGAAAACGGACGCTAAATGTGACAGATTTTTGCTGCGAAAACGTAAACTGGTAGATTTTCGAAATTTTGTCCAGAAACTGGTAGTTCTATGCTATTAACTCAATATGAAGGCGTAAAATTTTAAGTTCTCTGAGGAGCAAACGTGAGAAATCCGGCTTCCGACGTGACGAATCTGCAGCCGTTCATTTTTTAAATTCGACGGGCCCTGGCAATTCTGTAGCATCTCGATCTGATAGCTGGAAAAGACTGATCCAAACATTATGTCTGTGTCAAAAACTGTACCACCAGATACGACCTACAGTCCTACAGACAGATGATCAAAACAAGTTCGGTGTCCCAAAGCAAACCTCCACACACAAACGCCCTGCCATGGCCACCACCACCACCACCGACGACGGTGCCGCTGCAGCCAACCATACAGGCGGCCGCGACCATGTCGTGGTGTTCCCGTTCATGGCGAAAGGGCACACGCTCCCGCTGCTCCACTTTGCCACGGCGCTCTCCACCGTGCACCACAAGGGCCCCTGCCTGCGCGTGACAGTTGTCACCACGCCGGGGAACGTCGCCTTCGTCCGTGCGCCTCGCCATGCTCCCGTTCCCTTCGCTGCCTCCGCTGCCGGCCGGCCTCGAGTCCACCGACGCCCTGCCCAGCCCGTCCCTCCACGCGACGTTCATGCGCGCCGCGGCGCTCCTGCGGCAGCCCTTCGCGGACCTCATGGCGTCGCTCTCGTCGCCGCCGCTCGTCCTCGTCTCCGACTTCTTCCTCGGGTTCACGGGCCGCGTCGCCGCGGACGCCGGCGTCCGCCGCGTCGTGTTCCACGGCATGTCCTGCTTCTCCATTGCCTTAGGCAAGTCGGCCAAGATGGGCCCGCTGCCAAGCTGCGCCGGGCGTGGCGAGAGATTCCACGTGCCCCGTATGCCGCCGCATTTGAAGTTCACGGCGGCGGAGGTCCCTCCAGATGCATTGCCCAAGACGACCGACCATGAGCATGAGGAGGACGACACGTCGTCAACAAGGTCCGTGGTGGACAAGGAGGAGTACTCCGACGCGAGCAGCTGGGGCGTCCTGGTCAACAGCTTCGCCACGTTGGACCAGGAGTTCGTGGCGACCCTCGAGTCCTTCTACCAGCCGGACGCCCGCGCCTGGCTGGTCGGCCCGCTGTTTCTCGCCGCCGGCGACATTGTGGAGGAGCAGGATCCCGAGGGCTGCCTCCCCTGGCTCGACGAGCAGTCGGAGCCGGTGGTGTACGTGTCGTTCGGCACGCAGGCCCACGTCTCCGACGAGCAGCTCAGCGAGCTGGCGCGCGGTCTGGCGCAGTCCGGCCACCCCTTCCTGTGGGCCGTCCGGTCCGAGACCTGGTCGCCGCCGGTGGACGTGGGGCCCCGAGGACGCCTGGTCCGCGGGTGGGTCCCGCAGAGGAGCGTGCTGGCGCACCGCGCGGTGGGAGGGTTCGTCAGCCACTGCGGTTGGAACTCGGTAATGGAGAGCCTCGCGGCGGGGAAGCCCGTGATGGCGTGGCCGATGATGGCGGAGCAGCCCGTGAACGCGAGGCACGTCGCGGACATCGTTGGCGCGGGGATCCGGATGGACGTCGGCGACAGTAGCGTCGTGGTCGGCAGAGCCGAGGTGGAGAAGAAGATCAGGAGGCTGATGGACACCGGCGGCGAGGAGGGGCGTAGAATTCGTGCGAGGGCAGCCTGGGCTCAGCAGGCGGCCATGTCCGCGGTGAGCGACGGCGGCACGTCGCGCACGGCGTTGCTGAAACTGCTGGAGGTGCTGCAGGGAAGCTACGACCGTGATGTTGTCGTGTAGTTCAGCGGTACTAGTACGGACGCCTAATTTCGACTCGATCTTGTTACTGGCTAGGAAATTTGAGATGTCCATTATGAGTTGAAGTATTTCCTAGGCTTCAAGATAATAAGGCAACACGAGAATCGAATTTTCATCTCTCAAAGAACAATATGTGAAGGACATGCTCAAGATGTTGATCAATTACTTTTGGAGGTCATAGGCCCTCTCCCTCCCGTGTCGCCCCCGCTCGGGCGGCACCGGAGGGCCCAACCCTACCCGCCAGGTAGTCTCCCTCCGCCTCTGTCGGAGGACGCGGCCAGGCGAAGCTCGCGCCGCCGACGATGGAGGCAGGGGCTCTCTCTCCCGCGTGTCTCATCGTGAGGGATTTTGGCCAGGACGGCGGCTGAGGTCCATGGCGACGCGGCGGCGTATGGAAGCACAGAGAGGGCGCGTGGGGTCGGTGCGGAGGGCACGGTATAGGATGTCGTGTGTGATGGCTTCTCGCTGGCCCTGGTCCTGCATGGCGGCTAGGCCCGATCTAGGTTCTGGCAGGCCTATGCGGGTCTCGGCTTCAAGGCGCTATGGCGGAGCGGGGAGATGCGTCTTGTCATAGTTGAGGTGAGTCCGGTGGATCCCACACTGTGTCTTCCTCGTTCCCCATCCACACCTCGCTTCTAAGGAAATCATAGGAGAGACCGGAGCAGTTCCCCAACCTCGACTCTTTCTCGCGGCCCCTGTTTCGGCTCTCCCGCAGCCCTGATACGTCCAAAACGTATCTACTTTCTCGAACACTTTGCTATTGTTTCTTCTCTAAACTTGTGTGATTTGGATGCAACTAACTCGGACTGACGTTGTTTTCAGCAGAATTACCTTGGTGTCTTGTTTTTGTGCAGAAAATGAACTATCAGGAAAAATCTCGGAAAATATGCCAAAAATAATATTTCACCAGAAGATCCACGGAGCCATAAGGAGAGACGGAGAGGACTCCTGGGGGCCAGACCCACCCCAGGCACGGGCCCACCACTGGCCGTGCCTAGTGGGGGTGCAGCCTCCCCAGGCAGCTCCTCGGCCTCCCTCTGCGTCTATAAGTTGCCTTTCGACCTAAAAACCGGGGGGAGGGGTTCGATAGTTTTCCAGAAAGAGTTCCGCTCCGTCGCCGCCACCAGAAACCAAGATTCGGATCCAGAAACTCTGTTCCGACACCCTGCCGGGACGGGGAATTTGGAGAGGATCGTCGCCATCGAAACGCATCTCCATCAACCACCGATGTTTCCCTTATCCATGAGTGAGTAATCCCCCGCTGTAGGCTTGGGGATGGTAGGGATTGGATGAGTTCTATCATATAATAGAATATGATTGTTAGGGCATAGTGCCTAGTATCTCTTGTGCCATTTGACTTTGTTGCAACTTGTTGTGCTTAATGCTTGTCACTAGGGCCCGAGTGCCATGATCTCAGATCTGAACTTATTATTAAATCATTATGATAGTATTGTTTGTGATCTTATCTGCAAGCTGTGTACACATATCATTGTCCGGATCCAAAGGCCCCAAAGTGACAATAATTGGGACAACCGGAGGGGATGGCTGTGGTGTGAGGATCACATGTGTTCAAGGAGTGTTAATGCTTTGCTCCGGTGCTCTATTAAAAAGAGCACCTTAATTGCCAGTAGTTCCTTAGAGGCCCCGCTGCCACGAGCTAGCTGGACAGAAGATGTTGTGCAAGTTCTCATTGCGAGCACGTATGGCTATATTTGGAGCACATGCCTAGGATTGTGTAGTACTTGGATGCTTGTTATTATTTATCTGCAATGCCCTAGATCTTGAAGTTACATGTTTAGACTCGTCCATGCAACGTCCGTCCATCCATCTCTATGCCTACCGCACTCGAATCCTACTGTTACCGTTACTGTTACTATTGCTACTGTTTCACTGTTGCTGTTACTGCTGCTGTTGCTACTACAAACTGTTGCTACTGATAAACTTCTGTGAGCAAGAACTATTTCCAGGTGCAACTGAACTGACAACTCAGTTGTTAAGGCTTGCAAGTATTCTTTGGCTCCCCTTGTGTCAATGAATAAATTGGGTAATACTACCTACGAAGACTGTTGCGATCCCCTACACTTGTGGGTCATCAAGACTATTTTCTGGCACCGCTGCCAGGGACCATAGCTTTATTTGTAAGTTCACTTGGATCTATTATTGTTCACTGCTACTCCTTTCATCATGGGGAAGTCTCGTGATGGAAAGTTCCCTATTTTACAATCCACTACAAGAAGAGGTACTGTCCTAAACACCTCTACTGCTCTTGATTCACCGTCTGTTTTAAGTAAGCTTGTCACACCACCACCACATGCTCATGCTACACACACTGCTAGTACTGCTGAATCTGAAACTGCTTTTGATACTCATGATGTTACTTCTACTATGCTTGATGCGAGTGGTTCATTGGGTCCTTTTCTAGATGCTACTATGGCTAGTCTAGGAAATACCAAAACTCCTAGTGAAGACACTGTTATACCTGTTAGCTCACCTGAGTCTAGTGAGAGTTATGATATTAATGATGGTTACATTGAGCTCACTGATGATTTTGTTGAAGAGTGCCGAAACACACATGGTACTAGTGCTATTAAGAGTCTCCTTGCTAGACGCACCATTATTCCTAAGTTGTCCTCTAATCCTAAGTTTGCCACTTCTCCCATAGACATTAAAGATAAAGATTATGATTTCTCTCTTGATTTATCTTATTTAGATATTGTTGAGAAAGAACCTTTCTGTGGGACTGAAAATGAGAGTGATGTGGCTCATATGAATGAGCTTTCTATTATGAGTGCTTTATTCTCTGATGATTTTAAAATGCAAAAGTACTTTGTTGCTAAGAACTTCCATTTTTTCACTAAAAGGAGAAGCTAGGGCTTCGTTTAATAGATTACCTCCTGGTTCCATTGATAGCCCTGATTGTTTGATTGCTTCTTTCTTCCAGAAATATTTTCGTCCTAGTGCTAGACATGCTTCTTTGCAGAGACTTTTTGATTTTAAACAGAGAGAAGAAGAGAAATTGCCTGAGTCATGGACAAGGTTCTGTGCCTTGATTCATGCATATCCTGGATGTCCATTGCCTAAGAATGAGTTGCTTGATATTTATTATAATGGACTAACTTATGATTCTAGGACCTACCTAGATAGCTTTGCTGATTGTGTTTTCAAGAAAAGAACTCCTACAGATGCTGAAGAATTAATGGCTAAGATAAGCAAGAATTGTGATGATTGGACTTCAACTGAGCTGAATACACCTGAGCCTATTACTCCTGAACCAGATGTTCCTGAACCAATTCCAACACCAACACCAAATAAGAGAGGAATTATTGCATTAAATGATGAAGTGATGAAGGAAGCTAAGAAGTGTCTAAAGAAGAAAGGTATTAGAGCTGAAGATGTGAAGAATCTACCTCCTATAGAAGAATTATGTAAGCCAATTCCCCACTCATCTACTATTAAGGTACACTCTCTCCAACACTTTGATGAAGGTGATATTCCCTATAGTAAGCATCCTGATCAATGCTTAGAGGAACTTGACATTTTTATTGTTAAACAAGGTAATTTTAATAAACAAGTTCAGAATCATTTATTGGAAAACTCTAGAGCTATCAATGAGTTGAAAGATATTGTGGAAAGAACTTCTAATAATATTAAAATGCTTTGTAAACACTTTAAAATGGTTCAAACCCAACTTGATCAACTTGCTAAGGTACAAAAGGATATGCTAGTTAATGCTTCAGGAGATAAACATGCTTATGGAATTAGAACTAGGAGTGGTATGGCTACTCAAGATCCCTTATATCTTGAAGGACACCCTAAAAGAATTGAGCAAGATTCCCAACAAGTAGATAGTGGTAGTCCTCGTATGAGAAAGAAAAAGAAACATAATATAGTTGAGGAACCACTTGAACCTGCTGTAGATCCTAATAGTATATTTGTCTCTGATGCTGAAACTGAGAATGGTAATGATAAAAATGATGCTCCTGATAATGAGGAAGTTGAGGAAGAACCTGAGAAGCATGCTAAGAACACTAGGTACACTAAGGAAGATTTTATTGCTAATAAACATGGTAAAGAGAGAGAACCTTGGGTGCAAAAACCTATGCCTTTTCCAGGTAAGAAACACAAATCAAAGGAGGAAGAACACTACAAAAAGTTTTGTTAGTGGATGAAACCTTTATTTTTGCAAATTCCTTTGACTGATTCTATTAATTTGCCTCCTTATTCAAAGTATATGAAAGATATTATCTCTAATAAAAGGAAGATTTCTAATGAGGAGATTTCTACTTTGCTTGTTAATTACTCCTTCAATGGTAAGTTTCCAAAGAAACTTGGTGATCCAGGTATACCAACTATTCCTTGCTCCATTAAGAATAATTATGTTAGAACTGCTTTATGTGATTTGGGAGCTGGAGTTAGTGTTATGCCTTTTTCTCTCTATAAGAGACTCCAGCTAGACAAGTTAATACCAACTGATATATCTTTGCAAATGGCTGATAAGTCAACTACTATTCATGTTGGTATATGTGAGGATGTTCCTGTTCAAGTAGCTCATAATTGCATAGTTTTAACTGATTTTGTCGTGCTTGAAATTCCTGAAGATGATAATATGTCTATTATTCTTGAGAGACCTTTTCTTAATACTGCAGGTGTTGTCATCAATTGCAATCAAGGAAAAGTAGCATTTAATATTAATGACAAAGAGCACAATGTCTATTTCCCCAAGAAGGGTGCTAATGGCTATTGCCTGAATGCCATTGAAAATATTGAGAGCATCAAGGTTGGAGAAATATATTGTCCCATCCACAAGAAAGTTTTGAAACTATTATGATTGGGACCATTGCTATCAAGCTTGAGGTAACATAATCACTTGGTGGAATACAAAGTTTTGCTTCATATAAGATTGTTTTGCTAACAAGACTTGATCAACCTTGTTAACAAAATGATTTTAATGAACAAAATAATGTTTTCACTATGGTTATTCTTGTTTTCTTTTACTTTTCTCCTTACTAGTCTTTGCTTTAGCTTTAGTTTTGCTAGTTGTTTGTTTGTTTGAGTTTCTTAGAGCTCCTGTAGTTTGGCTTTTGGTTTGCTTTTGCTTCTTCTGAAGAAACTGTTTCTGCGAGAAAATCAATTTTCATATCCTCAAAATTGGCCAAAAATAAAGTCCCTCGAAAAATCCCAGAAAATTCAAAATAAATTTTTCCTCAAAAAAAGGGGCAGAGAGGCACCTGAAGTGACCCAGGGGGCCACCCCAGGCCACCACACCCATGGTAGGCACGACCTACCAGGGGGTGGCACCTGGGGGGTCTGGCCCACTTGGGCCCCGCTAGGCTGCCTCCTCAAAGCCATCTTCTTTCTCTCTCCCAAAAAACACCGGGAAACTTGCTCAAGCTTGAGTTCTTGCTGTTCTTGATCGCGATTTTCGATCTCCTTGTTTATCCCATCTCAAGAGCTGATTTTTGGAGGGATTGCTCCTTGGTATGTGCCTCCTCCACTTGTCCAATTAGATTTGTGATTGGTAGATTATATCTTGAGTATTTTGCTACTATAGGTGTCAGGTTGTTTGAGCTTGCATGCTTGTCCTATGCTTAGAAACTTTATTTTGATGCATGTGTAGTCCTCTAGCAAGTTCCTATAGTGGTTGCTCATCATTTATCAACTTAGAAATCACTTGGTTTGATAGTTGTTTAAAATTTCAGAAAAGGAAAGTCATGGACCACCACACATTTGGTGATATATTTGAGAGTGATGCACCTAGAAGGGAAAGGATTCCAAGGTCATCTACCAGATCTATACCCTCATACAATGAGGATCTCATCACTCCGTGATTTGGTGACGAGGGAGATGAAGGGGATGCGCACCCCTCCGCCTTTCCTTGCCAAACTTTCTTGCGAGCTGCTGGGGTTCTTAATGATTTCATGACCTTGGTACAGAGAGCTGGACTAACAAGTTACATGCAGGATGAGAGCACACAATATGATTTGCTTACTAAAACATTTGTGGAGAGTTTCTCATTTACTAATAGTTTGTTCAAGCCTACTATGTCTTTAAAAATATATGGCAGGGCTCATTCTATGACTTTGAAGCAATTTTGCAAGGCCCTGGGACTTGGTACAACTAGATAATCAAAGAAGATTTCAGCTCTACCCATTGATTTGTTAGAGCTTTACCGAGGAATAACCAATGATGATGACCGTAGAGCTCAGCGAGGGAAGATAAAGAACATTCAACTTCCAGCCATCAGGTACTTTGCCTACTATCTTGCCACCAGTATTCTTGGTAGGGAGAACACTAGTAATATCTCCAACTATCATTTGGCCTTCTTAGCTGCTGCGCTTAACAATGAGGATAAGTATAATCTTGGTTTCCTCATTGCTCGTCGTTTAGCTGCCAAGGGACCCATTTATGGGGGAATTATTGCTACTCGTATTGTTGTTGCCTTGAATATTGCTGTTGATCCACATGATATAGTTTTGACTCCTCGGAGGCTTGATCTTGCTACCATGAAGGCACACCATTTTGTCACCACTAGATCTATCTTTGAGAACATGGTTTATAGAATGTTGTTTACTAACGGGGAAGATAGAGAGATCCCTCTACCCCAAACCACTTTGCTCAGTATTTCTCAGGGACCCTTGTCACGCTCGAAGGCATAGATGGATGACACGCTGCACTCTCTTAACTTCCGCGGGCACTATCAGGAGGAAGCACCATCATACGACCCCTCTGTGTACTACACGGGGAGGCCTCGAGCTCATACCAGGACGAGGGATCTTCCTCGACATACTACAAAGGTGCATCCTCTTGGACACCATGGGATTGAGCCCCACTTAGGCCAAAAGCCTAAGCTTGGGGGGAGGTATACCGACATCACACTCATATATATATAACATGTTCGGTCGGTTCTTTATATATCCATTGTTTTTGCTTTATTTTTGGTTTTTGTTGCTTCTTTCTCAAAAACACAAAAATATTTTCGTTGTTTCTCTTGGTTTGTTTCTTTGGTTTGCCTTAAAAGAAAAATCCAAAAAGATTTTGCTTTGTTTGTTTTGCTTTGTTTGCTTCTTGTTTGGTTTGTTTTTCTTTGTTTGCTTGTTTCTACAAAAATCGAAAACACCAAAAATATTTGTTGTTCTTCTTTGGTTTTGTGAGTTCTTTGCAGGGTTCGGCCGTCCTTAGTGGATTATGGTTTCATGTTATCATTCAAGTCACACAAGTGAAGAGCAATAATGAAGATTAAGACAACTCGAGGAGTGGTAAGAGGCTGATAACAAACTCTATTTGTTTCATTTTTGTACATATACTCATCACTGTGAGCATGCTTAGCCTGTTTGTGTAAGGGGTATGTCATTATGGATGCTTAGTAGTTCTTGCTTGTCTATGATTAGCTCTAGCTTGCTAATAGTTTGTAGCATGTCATATGAATGTTTGCTTGCATTGTTTTATTCATACTTTGTTATGATATTGTGGTATCCTCCTCTGACTGTTCATGTGAATTGACTTGGCACATGCTCACGCATGCACATGACTAATCAATAGTCAATAAGTCTTGATGATTTATTTTTCCTCAAAGTTCTTGTATCACTTTCATGCCATAATTAGTCTTGTTTTGTTGCAAGCATGATTATGACAGCTATTGCTCTCTCGTTTGTCGCTCCCTCTCTACTGCTAGCCTTCACTTGCACTGAGTATGTGCTCTACCTGTGCTTCCAATTCCCCAAAACCAATATTGCCAGCTGTGTCCACCATACCTACCTATTTAGCATCATTTGCTATTTCAGTGCATATTCTATATGCCGTGTTTTCTTCCAAAATAAAATGTTTGTCTGTTTTGAGAAAGTTAGTTAGTAAAGCTCTCACGAACTTGATGGCACACTTTATTCTTTGCACTTAATAATCCTGAACCATTGTGACTAGTCCATGAAAGTTATATGCTAGGAGTCAGCAGAACCGTGCTGTCACGGAAAACGTTTTCAACACCTTTTAGATATATTTATATCTAGTTGATCACTTGCTCTTTTGTTTTTGGATGTCAACGATGTGAAATGAAAGGGGGACTTGTGAGTCCATGGAGTTTGTATTCTATGTTAGAGAAATGCCTAGGCCGCTAGCCTAATCCATGCCTAATCATGGTGGAAACTTGCAACATCACCATAGTGAGTCATCTATGAAGCATCCTCAATAAAAAAATTATGCATATAGTAAATAAAAAGATTGTTGAGATGCTCATTGTCTGCTTGCCTTGTCATTTTGGTTATGGGAAAGCTCATGTACCATATGCAAGGAGTACCCTGTTGGCGGTTCTCGATGATATGCAAATACTTACAATGACAAGGACTTGCCTGGACCCAAAGTTTAGTAGTATGCGGAGTGACCCGCACACTCAAGGGACTTGGGATTTCCAGTCTATGGTCTGTCAAGCATATAATTCAGAGTGGACCTTACTTTCACCTTAACCACATAAAGATGCTTATGATAGGGGCAATGAGAGCTCAAAGCTAATGAGTACCTTTCTTTCTGCATTTGAAAGCCCTTCAAACTTTCCAAAACCATTTTCACAACCTTGTTGAGTCACCACCTATTTTCTGAGCACCTTCTTGAGAGCATAGTTGTCATTCTTGTGTTTGTCTCAAAACTTGGTTAATTATGTCATGACTTTGATGCTTGTATCTCTGATATCTTTATATCTAGTCTTCATTTGAACTTCAGAGGTGCCTTGGCATTTATATTATGCTCTTCAAACAAAGGCAAGCGAGATACCACTCTATCATACCTTATAATGAGCATTACAATGTTGCTTATGTTTATGTTCCATGCTACTTATTATTATTGAGTTGGTTTCTCTTCATAGCTTGCAATGACTATTGAGTAGACTTAGTTGCATACTCTTTATTATGAATTGTCTAAGCATCTACTCCTGTGCTGAGAATATTTACATCATATTAAGCAATGTTTTCGTGAAAGTTCTTTTATCACACTTAGTTTTCAACTGAATTGCTTGAGGACAAGCAATAAGCTAAGCTTGGGGGGTGTTGATACGTCCAAAACGTATCTACTTTCTCGAACACTTTGCTATTGTTTCTTCTCTAAACTTGTGTGATTTGGATGCAACTAACTCGGACTGACGCTGTTTTCAGCAGAATTACCTTGGTGTCTTGTTTTTGTGCAGAAAATGAACTATCAGGAAAAATCTCGAAAAATATGCCAAAAATAATATTTCACCAGAAGATTCAGGGAGCCATAAGGAGAGACGGAGAGGACTCCTGGGGGGCCCAGACCCACCCTAGGCGCAGGCCCACCACTGGTCGCGCCTGGTGGGGGTGCAGCCTCCCCAGGCAGCTCCTCGGCCTCCCTCTGCGTCTATAAGTTGCCTTTTGACCTAAAACAGGGGGGGGGGGGAGGGGTTCGATAGTTTTCCAGAAATAGTTCCGCTCCGCCGCCGCCACCAGAAACCAATATTTGGATCCAGAAACTCTGTTCCAGCACCCTACCGGGATGGGGAATTTGGAGAGGATCATCGCCATCATCATCACCAACACATCTCCATCAACCACCGATGTTTCCCTCATCCATGAGTGAGTAATCCCCCGTTGTAGGCTTGGGGATGGTAGGGATTGGATGAGTTCTATCATGTAATCGAATATGATTGTTAGGGCATAGTGCCTAGTATCTCTTGTGCTATTTGACTTTGTTACAACTTGTTGTGCTTAATGCTTGTCACTAGGTCCCGAGTGCCATGGTCTCAGATCTGAACTTATTATTGAATCATTAGATAGTATTGTTTGTGATCTTATCTGCAAGCTGTGTACACATATCATTATCCGGATCCAAAGGCCCCAAAGTGATAATAATTGGGACAACCGGAGGGGATGGTTGTGGTGTTCACGAAGTGTTAATGCTTTGCTCCGGTGCTCTATTAAAAGGAGCACCTTAATTGCCAGTAGTTCCCTAGAGGCCCCGTTGCCACGGGCTGGCTGGACAGAAGATGTTGTGCAAGTTCTCACTGCGAGCACGTATGACTATATTTGGAGCACATGCCTAGGATTGTTTAGTACTTGGATGCTTGTTATTATTTATCTGCAATTCCCTAGATCTTGAAGTTACATGTTTAGACTCGTCCATGCAACGCCCGTCCATCCATCCCTATGCCTACCGCACTCGAATCCTACTGTTACCGTTACTGTTAATATTGCTCTTGTTTCACTGTTGTTATTGCATTGTTGTTGCTACTACCAAATTGTTGCTACTGATAAACTTCTGTGAGCAAGAACTATTTCCAGGCGCAGCTGAACTAACAACTCAGTTGTGAAGGCTTGCAAGTATTCTTTGGCTCCCCTTGTGTCGAATCAGGCCCCTTCTCCGGTTCTCCGGTACCCCCGGTGCCGTCTCCCCGCGTAATCCACCATGCCGATGTATCTCCTTCTCGCCGACTTCCCGGAAATGGCATGTGCGCCTTCATCCCCGAGCTTGAAGTGGCTGACCTCCTCGTCTTCTTTCACTCTGTCAGTCGGCGGAAGGAGCACATCGGGCTGTCATGCTTCCCGTTCTGGATGTCCATGGGCGGGGCCATCTGCCTGCTCATCCACCTCCGTTGATCCCACTGGTTCTCGTTGTAGAGCCGGCGGCCGTCGCTCTTCCCCTTCCCTATGTGTGGTCGGCTGGAACATCTCTGGCGAGCCGCGCTGCTCCAGGGCCAGCGCACCACCCTGCTACTGACGAGGTTTCGACTCGGCATTGCCCATTGTTATGGACTTGGGTTTTGGAGAAGATGGGGATGCTGGAGATCGTGGAACGGTTAACAGACAAGCAACCAGGGGACACGAGATTTACCCAGGTTCAGGCCCCCGGAGGGAAAACCCTACTCCTGCTTGTCTGCTCTTGATTACGGCGGAACCGAAGGTTACAGGGGTGCGCAGATTCGATCTGGCGTGGAGGTGCGTATGCGAAAGTATGAGTCGAGAGGTTAGATCTGTAGATCTATTGTGGTCTAGTATATTGGAGGGTGCCTCCTCCTCGTTGGCCCCTCCTAGCCTTTATATATGGGGAGGCTAGGTCTCAGGTACCGATACGAGTAGGTTATAAGTTGTATTCAAAATCTAGTCTTGAGCTTTCCTTGTCTTGTGCGCTTGAGAGTCCGTGTCCATATGGGTTTCATAGCAGCCGAACCGTCATAGGCGTTATGGACCCTGGTAGGTCGTCGAGTGGGCCTTCCGTCGGGCTGGACCAGGTATGCTAACATCGGGTACCCGCAGGGTATAACCATGTCAGTAGCCCCCGAGTGTTCACTCAAATCGTAGATTCGGCTGAGGACTCTTCAATCCTTCGGATGCAGCTATCTCTGTCTTTCAAGAGAATGTGTAGGGATTGTTGATGCGTGTGCCTGACTCTCCCGACGGATCAGGGTCAGTTAACTGTCTTAGGACAAAACAACACGATCTTCTTCAGATTCGAGTCCCTCGACTCGAACCCGGAACATTTGCTGGCGTAATTCGACTCAGGCCGCGGAGGACTTACAGGAGTGGAATTCCAGTGAATTTAAATGATGTACCCAACGCGTCCGTCGAGATTTTTCATCGCGCCTGCTGGCACGGATTTTTACTAGCAGAGAGCAGTCGTGTGCGTTACCAGGCCATCAGACGGTATCTGTAGGTCTTATCTTTGCGTCGCAGACGCAGCATCCGAAATTTTATCACCACAGAGGTGTTTCGGGTGGCCAATGAGGACATTGCTCACTTAGCGTTAATTAGGGCAGAGTTGCCAAAAAGTTTTGCATGCTGATCCGAAGGATCACAGTCGAAGATTCATAGGGTGCGCGACCAGCGCTCCCTATGGGAGTAGTTCGAGTCGTAGACTCGAGCAGAGACTTTAATTCAGCCGTTATTCGGCTTCAGGTCCGTAGGACACAAATTTTTCGGATGCTTGAATCCATCCTCCCTATGGGATTAGCCCCCGAGTCCGTAGTGGAGTCGTAGACTCGACGTAGGACTCGAAGATCTTGTGTGTGCGCAACCAGCGCTCCAGTTTGGAGTAGCCCCCGAGTGTCTGGCGGAGTCGTAGACTCGGGCAGAAACTCGAGTCTTGTATCATGGAGTTGTAGTAGGATATATCGTGGGCGTACCGCTGACCCGGAAGTACATCGGGTGCGCGACCAGCGCTCCTGATAGGAGTAGCCCCCTGAGTGTCTAGTCGAGTCGCATACTCGAGTGGAGACTCATGCGAGGAGAGACCACTGATCCGGAAGTGCATCGAGTCAGCGTCTCATGCATAAGGAGCCAGGAGTCGATGTAGCGAAGTCGCGTGACGTTTGGCCGAAAGGACTCGATGTTGCGAATGAAGTCAATGTAGTTGCTTCTATCGGGTGAGCGGCCAACGTCACGTCTGTCGGGTGCGTGGCCAGCGTCACGTCTTCATAGCATCAAGTGATGCAACCATCCGAGGAGGGACTCGACTCGGGTCTTGAGTGTATGGCGTAGCCAGCTGTTTTGTCGACTCCTGTTGGAGGACTCGATGGAATAGCTCGGCGCATTTGACATCCTTGTAAGCTGCAGAAAAACATGAAGAATTATGAAGTACTTGTATCTTGTAAAGAATATTTGCCTTTCGGCTTGTATAGCAAGATTCTGGTGCCGATCGAGTCGACACTTTTGCACTATATGCTAGGCCTTTTAGTTAGCCTGATTACCCTTAGTCTCAGTACCTTGCCGAGGCACTCGGAGTTCAAGGATTCGACGATCAGGCAGAATCAGCTACTCGGGCTGTCGCGTTCGAGGTGCTCGAGTGCGTGGAGCCGATGGCACATTAGGTTACTCGAAGAAGGCGCAGCCCCCGAGTGTTTCGAGTGCGATTAAAGTAAGAAAGAAAATCAACTCTGGGTAGAGAACTTAGCTTTGTTGGTTGTAGTTGTCGTGGACGGAGTCGACGCGGTAGTGGGTCGCGCGCGGACGCGGTCAACGCGGCGAACAACAGTCATAGCAGCGACGGGTTTCCGGAGTTGATGGTGGTAACGAGCTCCGCATCCGAAGATTACCGGCATCCGAAGGATGTATCGGGTCATCGCAGCCGAAAGCCGCATCGGGTTGCTAATGTCGAGGGAGCCCCCGAGTCTAAGACCACACCAGGTCACCGCAGCCGAAAGCCGCGGCTGGTCACGCGGTGGAGGGAGCCCCCGAGCCCCCGAGTCGTTGGAGCCGAAAATCGTATTGGGTCGCCGCAGTCGAAGATCGCAGCGGGTCTCCCGGTGGAGTCAGCAGAGCCCTCGAGCGCAGAGTCGATGCAACCGCGGGTCACGCGGCGGACGTAGTCGATGCGGCAGGCCGGAGTCGTGTGGTGGATAGTTACACGGCGAACATTGTCGACGCGACGAAATCAATGTAGCAAACCCGTAGTCAAAACGGCAGAGTAGTGACCAACGCGACGGGAGAGTTAAGGGGGCAGTAGGTCACGCATCCACGCGAAAATCTTGTTTTTCTCCCTTCTATGCATGAATCGGAGTTTTCTGGACACGGTTAATTATTTTCCGACTGACTCATACCGTTCCACCTTGATTTTGGCATGCCTATGGCTGCGTGCCATGCTTTGTACTTGTAGTTTGATCGTGTGTTTTTTGTTTGGTAGATTGAAACTTTGGTACTTGGAAAATCTCACACGTCTTTGACAGCTACCTCGAGACTTGTTGCAAGAACATATCCGATTGGGGGTTTCTGGCTCTCGGTGTATGTCTCATCCACCATGAAAACCTGCGCGTGCGTACGCCATCTGACAAGCAAATAGTATAGCAGCAGCAGCCACGTGACATACGTACGATTGATCCGTCTGATGCACACGTAGGGGCTTGACCCGTCGATTGCCTGATTTCCTTGTTGTGGCGTTTTCCGTGGCGCTGGACTACCGAGGAGGCGACGGGATGCCGTATTGCTTTTTCAGGCAAATCTGTCTTGCGATTCCAATTATTGTCGGACTCGTCCATCCAGCATATGATAGCTTTCAGAAAGAAAATACAACGTGTAGGTCCGATCGGCCGATCCGCAAGGGCGGTGCTGAAGTCAAGCCCGTGTTGTGATGAAGTTGACCACGCCGCCGATGCAACGAGTCGACCGTACGTGATCCGGCTGCTATTTGATGACGAGAGAGTTGAAGTAGATCTGTTTCTCGGCGGAAGACGACGATCGTAGATCGTAGGTGATGGAACCGTCACGACCGCACAATCAGCGTCCCCAGTCCCCACGGTCGGCGCCAATTGACGAGGTTTCGACTCGTCAATGCTCATTGTTATAGACTTGGGTTTTGGAGAAGATGGGGATGCTCGAGATCGTGGAACGGTTAACAGACAAGCAACCAGGGGACATGAGATTTACCCAGGTTCAGGCCCCCGGAGGGAAAACCCTACTCCTGCTTGTCTGCTCTTGATTACGGCGGAACCGAAGGTTACAGGGGTGCCCAGATTCGATCTGGCATGGAGGTGCGTATGCGAAAGTATGAGTCGAGAGGTTAGATCTGTAGATCTATTGTGTTCTAGTCTATCGGAGGGTGTCTCCTCCTCGTTGGCCCCTCCTAGCCTTTATATATGGGAAGGCTAGGTCTCAGGTACCGATACGAGTAGGTTATAAGTTGTATTCAAAATCTAATCTTGAGCTTTCCTTGTCTTGTGCGCTTGAGAGTCCGTGTCCATATGGGTTTCATAGCAGCCGAACCATCATAGGCGTCATGGACCCTGGTAGGTCATCGAGTGGGCCTTCCGTCGGACTGGACCAGGTATGCTAACATCGGGTACCCGCAGGGTATAACCATGTCAGCTACCGTTAAGCTCTGCTTCGGCACAATAGTGGTGTTGAACGGCGGCGACAAGGTCCTTGTTGCGGCTGGAGAGTTCAAGGTTGCAGAGCAGGGATCCGTGGGCGATGACAAGGGGAACTTTGTGTCGCTGTGATCCGAGGAGATCTCGGTGACCCATAGCCTCCCTGTTGCCAGGAAAAACGACCGATGCTACGAGACTCTGGAGGATTTTGCATCATATGATTATTTTCTGCTACAACCGGTGTTTTGGATTTTCCATCGTAGCCAGGAATTTTCTGTAGGGGTTTGTAGCATGGAAAACAAAAAAAATCTACCGCATGCACACAAACAAGCCAAGATCTATCTACTAGATTATAGCAACGAGTCGATAGAAGCACTCACCCTCGAAGATTCCAAAGCGGTTAACGATAGCAGATTCTCGTGGGTGATGTAGTCGTACACTTGCCGATCTCAAGATCGCGTAGACGATCCTTCCGACGCTGCGTTCCGGCAGCGCTTCTGCAGTCGGTCACATGTTCGGTACTCGATGAAGACCTTCCTCTCCCTTGTTCCAGCAGGCAGCGGAGGTTGTAGTTCTCTCCTCGTGATTCCGGCAGCACGACGGTGTGGTGTCGGAAGTAGAGGGAAGATCCCGCAGGGCTTCGCCTAAGCCGGAGCGAGTATGGTGGAGTAAGAGAGGGCCTTGGCGATCTACGGATTAGAGGCACCAAGGGGAGGTGGTGTGGCCGGCGGCTAGGGCTTGGAGAAGCCCAAGTCGGCGACCCTGAGGAGGCCCTGGCGGCGGCAGCACTTGGAGGTGGTGGCGCCTAGGAGCTAGGGTTTGGGTGTGAGGTGTAGGGGTGCGCCCTACCCCTCCTTATATAGGTGGGGAGAGGCGGTTTGGGAGGAGGGATTCCTCCTCCAACTCCTCCTCCTTGGCCGGCGGGTGGAGGGAGTGGGATTCCTACCCTAGGTAGGTTTCCTACTCTCCCTCCACCAAGCAATGTTCGGATTTGACTTTTCAAATTGGCGTTTGACTTTCAAACTTGAATTTGATTTGTCTCTTCATATTGCCCATCCAAGTGACCTAGTACATGATGCAACCATTCCACATTGTCATGACACATAAATGTACCCTTCCCCTTCTGGAGTGCCGGACCTTCCAGACCCTTCTAGAACATTCCCGGTGAAAACACCGAAATCATTTCCGAACTCTGAAACAGGACTTTCCTTATATGAATCTTATTCTCCGGACCATTCCGGATCTCCTCGTTATATCCCGGATTCTATCCGAGACTCCGAACAACATTCGGTCTCTTACTCATCATTCCATAACTACACAACAACATCGAATCCTTAAGTGTGTCTCCCTACGGTTCGTGAATTATGCGGACATGACTGAGACACTTCTCCAATCAATAACCAATAGAGGAATCTGGAAATTAATACGGCTCCCACATATTTCTACGATTACTTTGCGATCGAATGAACCATTTACATACGATACCAATTTTGCCTTTGTCTCACGATAGTTTACTTATCCGAGGTTTTGATCGTCGGTATCTCTGCATACCTAGTTTAACCTCATTACCGATAAGTACTCTTTTCTCGTTCCCGTGATATGTGATCCCTTGTGAGCCAGTCACATGCTTGCAAGCTAATTGGATGACATTCCATCGAGAGGGCCCAGAGTATATCTATCCGTCATATGGATGGACAAATCCCAGTCTTGATCCATGTGCCTCAACCCATACTTTCCGAACACTCAATACCACCTTTATAGCCACCCAGCTACGGTGTGGTGTTTGATGTCATCAAAGCATCCTTCCGGCGATGGTGATTAGCATGATCTCATGGTCGAAGGAATTAGGTTACTATGTATTAGAAAGCTTATAGCAAACGAACTATTAAAATGACTTGATCTTTATGCTACGCTTATCTATAGGAGTATGTCCACCATACCATTCTCCTAATGATATGATCTTGTTATTAACAACATCTCAATGTTCATGATCGAGAAACCACGATCATCTATTAATCAACAAGATAGTATTATAAAGAGGCTTCACCAGGGACTCTAATTTAGTTTACAAATCACACAAGTATTAATGTTTCCGGTTAATACTATTATAGCATGAATGTAAACATTTATCATAAACACAAAGATATAATAATAAATGCTTTTATTATTGCCTCTAGGGCATATCTACAACAGTATCCCACTTGCACTAGAGTCAACTAATCTAGATTACATGGTAATATACCGAACACCCATGGCGGTTTGGTGCTGGTCACGTTTTGCCCTCAGGAGAGGTTTAGTCAACGGATCCGCCACATTCAGATCTGTGTGTACTTTGCAAATCTTTATGTCACCATCTTGGACATGTTCTCGAATAGCGTGAAAACGTAGCTTGATGTGCTTCAACTTCTTGTGTGACCTTGGTTCTTGCGCATTGGCTATGGCGCCCATGTTATCATAGTAGATAGACATTGGGTCCAGCGCACTTGGAACCACACCGAGATCTGTAATGAACTCCTTCATCCATATCACCTCTTGTGAAGCCTCCGAAGCAGCTATATATTCCAATTCAGTTGAAGATCTCGCCACAACGCTTTGCTTTGCACTCCTCCAGCTAACTGCTGCACCATTCAAAGTAAATACGTATCCAGATTGAGATTTAGAATCATCCGGATCGGTGTTCCAACTAGCATCGGTGTAACCATTAACAACGATTTGTTCATCACCTCCATAAGAAAGAACCATATCCTTAGTTCTTCTCAAGTACTTAAGGATGTTTTTGACCGCTGTCCAATGATCCACTCCTGGATCACTTTGATATCTGCTAGTCAAACTAACAGCATATGCAATGTCGGGTATAGTACATAGCATGGCATACATTAGAGATCCTATGGCTGAGGCATAGGGAGTCTTACTCATCCTTTCTCTATCTGCCGTTGCAGGACTTTGAGTTTTACTCAAGGTCGTATTGGGCAACATGGGCAAGAACCCTTTCTTGCTATCTTCCATTCCAAACCTCTTTAGAACTTTGTCCAAATATGTACTTTGTGACAATGATATTAGGCGCCTCGATCTATCTCTATAAATCTTTATGCCTAATATTTAAGCTGCTTCGCCAAGATCTTTCATTGAAAAACTATTATTCAAATAATCCTTGACACTATTAAGAAGGTCTACATCATTCCCAATCAACAATATTTCATCTACATATAGTATTAAGAATGCTACAGAGCTCCCACTCACTTTCTTGTAAATACAAGCTTCTCCATAAGTTTGTATAAAGCCAAAGCTTTTGATTACCTTATCAAAACGTTGATTCCAACTTCGGGATGCTTGCTTCAATCCATATATGGACCGTTGAAGTTTGCATACCTTGTTAGCATCTTTAGGATCGAAAAAACCTTTGGGTTGGATCATATGCAACTCTTCATCAATGTCTCCATTGAGGAACGCCGTTTTGACATCCATCTGCCATATCTCATAATCATAATATGCAGCGATTGCTAACATAATCCTCACAGACTTTAGCTTCGCTACTGGTGAGAAAGTCTCATCGTAGTCAACTCCTTGAATTTGTCGAAACCCTTTTGCGACAAGTCGAGCTTTATAGACAGTAATATTACCATCAGCATCTGTTTTCTTCTTGAAAATCCATTTGTTCTCGACAGCCTTCCGGCCATCCGGTAAGTCCACCAAAGTCCATACTTGATTTTCGTACATGGATCCAATCTCGGATTTCATGGCCTCTTGCCATTTATTGGAATCTGGGTTCATCATCGCTTCCTCATACGTCGTAGGGTCATCGGTGTTGTCCACCAACATGACACTCATAACGGGATCATACCAATCAGGAGTGGTACGAGTTCTCGTTGACCTGCGAGGTTCTATAGTAACTTCAACCGAAGTTTCATGATCAACATCATTAGCTTCCTCTCTTATTGGTGCATGGGCCATAGGAACTACTTCTGGTGCTGCGCTACTCGCAAGTTCGAGAGAAGGTTCATCAACCTCATCGAGTTCTACTTTCCTTCTAGTCACTTCTTTCGTGAGAAACTCCTTCTCTAGAAAGGATCCATTCTTGGCAAAGAAGATTTTGCCCTCGGATCTATGATAGAAGGTATACCCAATAGTTTCCTTCGGGTATCCTATGAAGACGCATTTTTCCGTTTTGGGTTCAAGCTTGTCCGGCTGTAACTTCTTTACATAAGCTTCGCAACCCCAAACTTTAAGGAACGACAATTTAGGTTTCTTCCCAAACCATAATTCATACGGTGTCGTTTCAATGGATTTAGATGGTGCCCTATTTAAAGTGAATGCGGCTGTTTCTAATGCATAACCCCAAAACGATAGCGGTAAATCTGTAAGTGACATCATAGAACGAACCATATCTAAGAGAGTTCGATTACGACGTTCGGACACACCATTACGCTGTGGTGTTCCCGGCGGTGTCAATTGTGAAAGTATTCCGCATTTCTTTAAATGCTCGCCAAACTCGTAACTTAGATATTCACCTCCACGATCAGATCGTAGAAATTTAAACTTCTTGTTGCGTTGATTCTCTACCTCACTTTGAAATTCCTTAAACTTCTCGAAAGTTTCGGACTTATGTTTTATGAAATAGATATACCCATATCTACTCAAGTCATTCGTGAAGGTGAGAACATAACGATAACCACCGCGCAATGCTACACTCATTGGGCCACACACATCGGTATGTATGATTTCCAATAAGTTCGTAGCTCGCTCCATCATACCAGAAAATAGAGTCTTAGTCATTTTACCCATCAGACATGCTTCGCATCTTTCAAGTGATTCAAGAAGTCCATCGAATGGAGTTTTTTAATACGCTTCACTCCAATATGACCAAGACGACAGTGCCACATATAGGTCGAGTTATCGCTTAATTTCAAACATTTAGCTTCAATGTTATTAATGTGTGTATTTCCACAATCGAGATTCAATAAGAATAGACCATCTATCAAAGATGCATGTGCATAAAACATATTACTCATATAAATCGAACAACCATTATTCTCGGACTTAAACAAGTAACCGTTTCGCAATAAACATGATCCAGATATAATGTTCATGCTCAACTTAGGCACCAAATAACAATTATTTAAGTATAAAACTAATCCCGATGGTAGATGAAGAGGTAGCGTGCCGACCGCGATCACATCAACCTTTGATCCATTTCCAACGCGCATCGTCACCTTGTTCTTCGCTAGCTTCCGTTTATTCTGCATTACCTGTTTCGAGTTACAAATATGAGCAACCGAACCAGTATCAAATACCTAGGAACTACTACGAGTACTAGTGAGATACATATCAATAACACGTATATCGGATATACCTTTCTTCTTGATGTTGCCGTTCTTCAAATCCGCCAAGTACTTTGGGCAATTCCGCTTCCAGTGACCTTCTCCCTTGCAGTAAAAGCACTCAGTATTAGGCTTAGGCCCATCCTTCGTCTTCTTCGCCGGCGCGGTAACTTTCTTACCGCCCTTCTTGAAGTTTCCCTTTTTCTTAGACTTGCCTTGCTTCTTGAATTTGGTGGTCTTATTGACCAACAACACTTGGTGCTCTTTCTTGATCTCCACTTCTGCAGATTTCAACATGGATAAGAGTTCTGGCAACGACTTGTCCATGTTTTGCATATTGTAGTTCATCACAAAGTTCTTGTAACTTGGTGGCAGTGATTGGAGGACACGGTGAATCCCCAAATAATTAGGAATCACTATACCCAAGCTTTGGAGTTTACTTGCGTGCCCAGACATCTTAAGCACGTGCTCACTGACGGAACTGCCCTCTTCCATCTTGCAGTTAAAGAACTTTTCAGAAGCCTCATAACTCTCAACTGCCGCATGAGCCTCAAATATCATTTTGAGTTCACGAACAATATCATGTGGGTCATGGTTCTCAAACCTTTTCTGAAGCTCCGATTCCAAACCATATAAGATAGCACACTGAACTGTGGAGTACTGATTCTTCCGAGCGAGGTAAACATTCTTTACTTCATCGGTAGCAGTAGCAGCAGGCGGGTCACCCAGCGGTGCATCCAGCACATAGGTCAAATTACCAGCATTGAGGACAATCCTCAAATTACGGAACCAATCCGCGAAGTTGCTTCCATTGTTTTTCAACTTTTATTTCTCTAGGAACGCATTAAAATTGATGGTAGGGGCCGCCATTGATCTACAACATATTTGCAATAGTTTAGACTAAGTTTATGACAAATTGAGTTCTAATTAATAGTTAAATTAATCTAGGTGAACTCCCACTCAAAACAATATCCCTCAAATTGTTTTAGTGATCACACGAACCAAATCCACCACATCAAAACCGATCATCACGAGAGTTGATGTAGCTTCAATGGCGAACAATTAACATGTTCATCATATCTACTATATGACTCATGCTTTACCTTTCGGTGATCCGTGTTCTGAGACCATGTCTGTACATGCTAGGCTCGTCAAGATCAAACCTTAGCTTCCGCATAAGCAAATCTGGCTTGCTCACGTTGTATACACTCGCAGAATCTAGCACACCCGATCATCACGTGGTGCTTCGAAACAACGAGCTTTAGCAACGGTGCTTACTAAGGATGAACACTTTAAAACTTGAAATTGTGTGCTTGAGGGATCATCTTATAATGCTACCGTTGTTAACTAAGCAATACAAGATGCATAAAAGGATTAACATCACATGCAATTTATAATATGTGATATGATATGGCCTTTCTTCTTGTGCTTCCGATCTCCATCTTCAAGCACAAACATGATCTCCATCATCACCGGTATGGCGTCAAGGTCAATGGCGTCGTTTCATGATTGTCGTCCACCAGCTTCAACTATTACAACCACTTTGAATAGACACGCAAGTCTTTACGGAATTTAAAGGACAACCATATGGCTCCTGCCGGTTGCCAACTTACAATAAGGAACATTGCATACATCATATATAATCACAATCATGGCCATATCACATCACAACACACCCCTGCAAAACAAAGTTAGACGCCTCTAATTTTCTTTGCATATTTTACGTGGTTTCGGGCTTTCATTAAGTGTCGTTCAAACTTACGAACAAGAACCACAATGTTGATGCTTGAACTATCAAGTGCCCGTTGTAAATTGAATCTATACTATGATGGGAGAGACAGACACCCGCAAATCCACTTATGCAATACAAGTTGCATGTTGAGCGTGGAGCAAGTCTCATGAACGATGTCATGTAAGGTTAGCCCAGGCCGCTTCATCCCATCATAATGCAAGATGCAAAGTACACAAAAAGCAATTGATAATAAAAGCACCACCGCCCACAATGACCATTGTGTTCTACTCGTGCAACAGATCTACATATAGACACGGCTCTGATACCACTATAGGGGTTCGTAGCATGGAAAACAAAAAATTCTATCGCATGCACACAAACAAGCCAAGATCTATCTACTAGATTGTAGCAACGAGTCGATAGAAGCACTCACCCTCGAAGATTCTAAAGCGGTTAATGAGAGCAGATTCTCGTGGGTGATGTAGTCGTACACTTGCCGATCTCAAGATCGCGTAGACGATCCTTCCGGCGCTGCGTTCCGGCAGCGCTTCCGTAGTCGGTCACATGTTCAGTACTCGATGAAGACCTTCCTCTCCCTTGTTCCAGCAGGCAGCGGAGGTTGTAGTTCTCTCCTCGTGATTCCGGCAGCATGACGTCGTGGTGTCAGAAGTAGAGGGAAGATCCCGCAGGACTTCGCCTAAGCCGGAGCGAGTATGGTGGAGTAAGAGAGGGCCTTGGCGATCTACGGATTAGAGGCACCAAGGGGAGGTGGTGTGGCCGGCGGCTAGGGCTTGGAGAAGCCCAAATCGGCGACCCTGAGGAGGCCCTGGCGGCGGCAGCACTTGGAGGTGGTGGCGCCTAGGAGCTAGGGTTTGGGTGTGAGGTGTAGGGGTGAGCCCTACCCCTCCTTATATAGGTGGGGAGAGGCGGTTTGGGAGGAGGGATTCCTCCTCCAACTCCTCCTCCTTGGCCGGCGGGTGGAGGGAGTGGGATTCCTACCCTAGGTAGGTTTCCTACTCTCCCTCCACCAAGCAATGTTCGGACTTGACTTTTCAAATTGGCGTTTGACTTTCAAACTTGAATTTGATTTGTCTCTTCATATTGCCCAGCCAAGTGACCTAGTACATGATGCAACCATTCCACATTATCATGACACATAAATGTACCCTTCCCCTTCTGGAGTGCCGGACCTTCCAGACCCTTCTAGAACATTCCCGGTGAAAACACCGAAATCATTTCCGAACTCCGAAACAGGACTTTCCTTATATGAATCTTATTCTCCGGACCATTCCGGATCTACTCGTTATATCCCGGATTCTATCCGAGACTCCGAACAACATTCGGTCTCTTACTCATCATTCCATAACTACACAACAACATCGAATCCTTAAGTGTGTCTCCCTACGGTTCGTGAATTATGCGGACATGACTGAGACACTTCTCCAATCAATAACCAATAGAGGAATCTGGAAATTAATACGGCTCCCACATATTTCTACGATTACTTTGCGATCGAATGAACCATTTATATACGATACCAATTTTGCCTTTGTCTCACGATAGTTTACTTATCCGAGGTTTTGATCGTCGGTATCTCTACATACCTAGTTTAACCTCGTTACCGGTAAGTACTCTTTTCTCGTTCCCGTGATATGTGATCCCTTGTGAGCCAGTCACATGCTTGCAAGCTAATTGGATGACATTCCATCGAGAGGGCCCAGAGTATATCTATCCGTCATATGGATGGACAAATCCCAGTCTTGATCCATGTGCCTCAACCCATACTTTCCGAACACTCAATGCCACCTTTATAGCCACCCAACTACGGTGTGGTGTTTGATGTCATCAAAGCATCCTTCCGGTGATGGTGATTAGCATGATCTCATGGTCGAAGGAATTAGGTTACTATGTATCAGAAAGCTTATAGCAAACGAACTATTAAAATGACTTCATCTTTATGCTACGCTTATCTATAGGAGTATATCCATCATACCATTCTCCTAATGATATGATCTTGTTATTAACAACATCTCAATGTTCATGATCGAGAAACCACGATCATCTATTAATCAACAAGCTAGTATTATAAAGAGGCTTTACCAGGGACCCTAATTTAGTTTACAAATCACACAAGTATTAATATTTCCGGTTAATACTATTATAGGATAAATGTAAACATTTATCATAAACACAAAGATATAATAATAACTGCTTTTATTATTGCCTCTAGGGCATATCTCCAACATTTTCTGCTACACACCTTATGTGATTTTGCATCACATGAAGAATGTTTTTGCTACAACCTTTCTCTGATTTTGCATCATACGAGTCTCATCCGAGGATCTCACGGGAATAATTTTGCTACGATGCGACGATGTTAGAAATGTTTTGCTGCAATCTCTATGAATTTTCTGCTAGAACAATGTCAATTTTATGTTACAAAATCTCAGGCGAGAGTCTATGGTGAAGTTAGATTATCTGAATTGTACAATGTTTTTACTCCACATGTCAAGTGAATTTGCATCATTAGAAGATTTTTTTTGCTACGTGATCTCTTTTCAGGTCTCCGTCGATGTATCTAGCGAACTTTTTCTTCTTCTACAACCATCGTATGATTTTGCTATATTAGTATATCTTTTTGCTACAAGGATTCGGGGTGTGATCACCGGCGAAATCAATATATTTTTATAGACGAACTGTTTTTTACTACACACAACAAAAATGGATAGACGAAGAAGCAAAAGTGGGCTTAAAATAGGAACAAACCATCTTTTTTTTTTTAGATTAGAACCAGCTCACTCTTGATTTGGGCCAATTATGATTTTTTTTACCTACTACCTTCAGATATAGTCGCGGCCATCATACGCGGGCGGCCGTTCCCCACCCCCTGGCTATGATTGTGGGCTTAAAATGCAGTCAGGAACAGACCTAGCGGCCTTTTATACTCAGCTCACTCTTTATTTGGGAGTGGACACGGTCGCTCCCAATTCATCTTGATCTGTTACCGAGTCGGAATCATATCAAGGCTTCTCCTCACGACCTCGATCACCGCTATATATAGCTAGGCGCACCCACCCGATTGGGCAAACCTAGACCTCTCCATCCCAAATTCCCGTAGCATCTCGCGAGTTCCGATCGATCCATCCATGGATCATTCACCAGAGCTCTGCGAGATAGTCCCAATGGAATCTTCACCCTACTCCTCGCCATCTCCGCCGCCTTACGCCGCCGCACAAGAGCAATCACCGCTGTCGCCACAAGGCTACCTTCTTGATGAGCTTCCCTGGAGCCCTAACTCGCCTAGCCTGCCGCCTTACTCCCCCGACTATACTCCATGGTTCGACTCCCCCACCTCGCCGCTGGACATGCCGCCCTCGCCGGGGTCATCGCCGGTCTACGTCCCCACGTCACCGGATTACTCCCCTGAATCGCCGCCATACTCCCCCACGTCACCGGTGTACTCTCCCACCTCGCCGGGGAGATTTTGCCGCTACTGTATGTGCAATTCTCCTCCGTCGTCGCCGCCGAGGGAAGATGATCCCCAATCTCGTCGGCCGTCGCCGGAGTACTATCCTAACTCGCCGCCATACTTCCCCACGTCAACGGCGCACTCCCCTACCTCGCCGCCATACTTCCCCACGTCGCCGGCGTACTACTCTCCCACCTCACCGGGCAACAGCTGGATGTGCAGTTCTCCGGATCTCCAATTTCATCTGCCGTCGCCGGAGTACTGCTACGGCTGTTCGACGGCTGTTGAGCTCTGCCAGTGTCCACGGTTGCCTGAAAGCGCACCGAACACGGGCTGCGCGTCAGGCTCGGACGCACTACATGGAGAAGGTGACCACAAATGACCTGCCCAATAATCTGGAGCTTGCGTACGTGCTATACCGGCGAGGCGATCGGTTTCTCCGAGGACCAGGAGGAAGTTGATCATTTGCTTTTAGTAGCTACAATGTCATTTGTATCGTGTGATGTGTGACAAGCCTTTCTAAGCTGGACATGTATGTTCCTCGTTTTATACATTGTGAGAGGTTGAAGGAGTATCCAATAATTAATATTAGGAAAATTTTGCTACATGATACCGTTATTTTCCGTCATTTGCTAAAACACACCATTCAATTCTGACTTTGCTAGATACTCTCTCCATTCACAATTACCTCACATCCTAGGTTTGGTCAAAGTCAAACTTTATAAACTTTAACAGTATATTTAAAAATTAACATCAATATCAATAATGTAAAACCTATTGTATTAGAATTGTCATGAACTATACTTTCATATTATGTTTATTTGGAATTATAGAAGATTGTATTTTTGCTAATATTCTTGATCAAACTTTGTAAATTTGACTTTAAATTAACCCAGAACGCAAGGTAATTGTGAAGGGAGTACCGCTATAATTTTGTGGCACATTTGCGAGAACAGACCACATGGACAAAAAATGGAAAGTTTTGGCACCTTTTTCCGGGTGACCATGTTATGTCCAGGTTTGAAAAAATGTGTCAAAATTTATGTGCCATAAAATTATAATGGTACCTAGCAAAGACACAATTATACGGTGTGTTTTGGCCAACGTCGGGAAATAATAGTGTCAAGTAGCAATTTTTTCCATAATATTATGACATAATAAACTCTAGTATATTAATTGATCGCTCTGACATAATAAACTCTGGTATAATTTACTGGAGCACAAGTGCCGGTCTATACTCTATACAAGAGACCTGTACTATGTATACTAGAAAAGTTGGCGTCTCTTATGTAGAGTATATATTTGCAAAAGCAGGGAAGGGACATTAGTACACAGGAACCAGCTCGTAGGCCAATATTTATTTTGATTCGTGTACTTGCATAGTTTTTCAGACTGACTAACATAAACATGATACATCATACCATAAGTTCTTCAAGTCTAGAGCATGATATATTTCTGGTGATGCATGAAAGCCTAGAGGAAATGACAAAGTAGGGCCATAAGTATTTGCATAGGGTGCTTGATGATTTTCTTTATCCTTGGCGAAAAAGTTTGACGGTTGGAGCTTGCTTTGCTTCGACATTGTAAGTAATTGAGGGATCACGCTCGCTGTCAAAGGAGGAGTCGGCCTGGTGTTGCTCGTCTTTGGAAGTTAGCACCGTGAAACTCCCTACTCTCCTCGAGAGTGTGCGAAACATAATGTCTGTCAGCAGCCTAGATAGTAGTTCCACAAACAAAACAGATCAACATCACACAATTACCACCATTTTCTAGCAAAACCAACAACGAATTACCGAGAGCCTACAGAGCATTTGCTGTTACTACTACAAATGACATAAGTACATGGCACATGCCTTAGGGATGTTTCAAAGGAAAATTAATCAAACACAGGGCCACGAAGATCAGCTATAGCAATGCTTATGGGCTAAGTATCAAGATTATTATACTACGGTAGAAAACTTTGAGTGTGAGCGAGCTAGTACACATTATCCAATATAGCTTCGTTAACATATTACATATCTATGAAAGAATATAACAAAAGGATGACAGTTGGCAGTTGGCACAGACCATCTCAAGGCCCCGCTGAAGTGTACCCTGAAAACAAAGAAGCACCACGTAATACAAGTATTCTGAATGTGCAGTATATATATTTGAGCAAAGAGCTGAATTCCGTGAACACGTGTAGTTAGATATCCATAGGTTGGCCTGCAGAATAAGCAAACACGCAAAGCATGCAGCACTCAGTGAGCAAGAATAGTAGACAGATAAAACAGAAGGGCCAGTGCACGAAGTGTACCTGCTCCAACAGCGATTGATTGGCAGTAGCTCTATAAGCACGAACAAAATGGAGTACCGACAACTACAAGTAGACAGATATATAGCCTTCTGAAAATCCTAAAATAGTATGGATAGTAGTAAAACTGAGCCTTTTCTTCCTCTTGTTCTTCATCTTGCCTTCTGAATTCGTGGCGGCCATTTCGCTCAATCATATTTTCCTTAAAATACAGAGCCAAACCTTTATCAAGCAAGGAAAAATATACCTTAATCTTGCTCTTGCAACCAGGAAGCCAATTTTGCAACAGACTCCAATTGGATCCTCTTTGTCTCATTTTTCCTGAAAAACGTAGAATATTATGGACTTGTTCAGACTAACTGCAAGATCAACCCTCCATCTATGATACTAACTTACAAACTTATTGGAATGATAAAAACATGTATTCTATGAATCAGTAACTAAAGGGACCTCCCTACTACTAATCATCGATTTGATCTTCTATTGATGTTCAGCATAACCACACTAGTAGCATGATTGAGTGGCTTTAACAGAATAATCTGTGGCATCCGTTACTGAACATGTCAGTTGAGAAAGAAGTGGAAATTTGGCTGAAGATAGTTAATATTCTGAACTACACAAAAATTGCTTAAAATAACGTATGCCACCAAACAAGTTGTTTGTATCCTCAGTCGTAATTCATTGAAGCTCTAAAATAAATGTGAGCAACGAAACAAAGTACACAATGTGGTATATCATAAGATCTCCACACATATACCGAAAAGAGCTGCAAACATCCAAACATGGAAAACTGGACACAATTAGCCTCATGATGAAAGAAATTTTTAAAAAAACTTTGGCCCGGAAAAATTTCAGCAACTAAGAGCATCTTCACTTGTTGGACGTTCCTAGGCCGAAATACAGAGCTAAAAATTGTCGGATGGATGTAACTTTTGGCTTGGGAATGGCCGAATTTCCACTCACGTTTTGACGTGATGTTCTCAGACAGACTGTTTTTAATTTGACGATATTTCACCACAATTCGCCTTAAATTCTAAAAAATAATTCTAATCACATTGTTCTGCATGAGACGGCGACGAGCTCGTCGGCCAAGCCCGCGCCGATCTTCGCCCGCCAGGCCCGCGCACCGCCGTTCAGCCGGCCAAGCCTACGTCGGGCTCCGCCGGCTAGGCCCGCGCCGCGCACCGCCGGTCAGCCGGCCAAGCTCACGTCGAGCTCCGCTAGCCAGGCCCGTGTATAGGGATGAGAGAGAGAAGGTGGGCGTGTGGGAGGAGAGAGAACGCTTTTCTCACTGGTGCGTGGGCCACACGGCGAGATTTTCTACATCAGGCGTTCCCAAGCAATTTTCAACGCGCTAGGTTTAGCCGACAGATGAAAAAAAGGTTCAAATCTAAACAAAATCAACATCCTTAAAACACGAGTAGGATGAAATTCGTCCATTCAAATATAAAAGTCATCGATAAGTGGCCTCCTGAAAACGCCGGTGGAGATACTCTGGCCCTTTTGTGTAACCCACTCTGTTGTTTGGTGAAATTTCTTTTCACATAGGGTTATTTTTGTCTATTTTTCGTTTTCTTTTCGGACCGAGATCGGACCTTAACTAGAATCCGCACCCAAATTTTGGGGGCAAGACAGCCAAATCCAAGAACTCACTCGCCGTTCCCGCACGCGAGATCGAAATACCCAAACGGAAAACGGTCATCTCCACCCCTCCCCCTACCTCCCCGTCCGGTTCGTGTCCATGTCCGGCGGCGGCGACTCGCCGGCGCGGGAGGCCGCTGGCAGGGCCGAGTGGCTGCGCATCTACGACTGGATGGTGGCCATCCTCCGCAAGAACCACAGGCACGTGGAGGCAGGGCCGGTCCTGAGATTTTGGAGCCCGGGGCGAAACTAAAATTTTAGGCCCTTTAGTATAATTTTTTTATGTATATATGAGATGATGAAAAATAAATATTTTAAGTACATTTTCAACTAGTTTATTCATATAAAATAATAATGTTTACATGATACCTTAAAATTTCCTCCGAAAATTCATAAAAGCAAAGTATGGAATCAATATCAATTTCGTCCACTAACTCTTCTTGATGCATAGACTTGCCAAACCATTTAACCTCTCCTGAGACATTGAAGATCTCAAATAGTTCTTCAATAATTTTAAATCTGAAAATGTTCTTTCAGCTGATAAACAAGAAATCAAGAACAGCAATTAGTCAATTACTAACTAGAAATAAGAAGTAAGAATTAGGGCTAGACAGGGCCGCGGGGGAAGATCAGCAGGCAGATTTGAACATCGTCGTTGGCCTTCCTGCGTGCGACGTGCCTGGTGTATGATCATAGAGGGCGATCCGGTCCAGGGGAGGCGACCAGGTGATGGGACGGCTTGGGAAGCAGGGGCGGACGGCCGATACCTGGGAAGCCGAAGCGAATAAGCGATGCCTGGCTGGGAGTCGTCGAGTCGAGGCTTCGAGCGCAGGGCCTGGTCGTGGTTGAGGCGTCGAGCAATACGCCGATGCCTAGGAGTCGTCGCGTGAGTCGAGGTCGAGCGATCCCTCAATCCCTAGCCTGGGAGTCATCTGTGTGAGTCGAGAGGTCAATCGTCGAGGCTGGCAGGCGCCAGGTAAGCGATCGATGTCTAGGAGAGATCGATGCCTCATGCTTGGGAGCGATGCGCCTATCCTTCGGTTGGTCACAAGCCTATAACAAAATTTCTTTTCTTACAATATAATACTAGGCTTATAACTTTTTGAGCCCCTAATTATTTTGGGCCCGGGGCGGCTGCCCCTCTAGTCCCCCCCTCAGGACCGGCCCTGCGTGGAGGCGCTGCTCGCCGACCGCGCGCGCCTGGAGGCGCTCGTCAAGCTCCAGCACCAGTTCTGGGTCGCCCGCGACGGCCTCCTCAAGGGCCGCCTCCAAGAGGTGATGTGTAAGATTTCTCCCTTCTCTAAAAGTTATTCTTCCTCGGCTGACGCTATCTAGGGTTTTGCTGCAGACGCGGAGGACGGAAGAGTGCGTGCGGAGGTGCAACGAGGCCAGGCTGAAGCTGCTCCTCGGGGACAAGGATCGGGTGGTGCGGCGCTACAAGAAATACGCCAGTAAGAAGAGATCTTCCTCACCCCCTCGTTGTTTCTCCTTGGCCCTAATCTCTCCTGTTCTTGTGGGGATTTTTCGGTGAAAGAATCCGACAGTTCAGTTGAGGGTTCTTTTGAGGGATTTAGGTGGCCACATGTGCAAAAGTTGCATCTTTCTTTTGGTCTTTGTCTGGGCTAAGGGCGAATCTTTTACTGACTACTTCTGCGAAATGTTTCATCTTTAACTATGTTCATTTTTAACTATGTTCATCTTTAACTATGTTCATTGTGAAATGCTTGGATTGGTGGAAACTACTTCATCTTTCCGTTCACTATGAAATGCCTGATATCAAATTTGTCACAGTTCTCTGTACATTGATAAGCTTTGTTAAACTACTTCATATTTTTCAAAGCTACTTCCTATTGATAACACTATACAGTAATGTCAATTTCTGTGTCATGTGCTACACAGAATTTTGAGAACTTGTATGCTAATTAAACCTACTACATCCGTTTCAAAATATAAGATGTTTTTAGCCTACCAAAACGTCTTATATTTTGGAACAGAGGTTGTACATGTTAATGTCTGGTCTTCAAAAGGTGGTTAATTGCTTCAACACTTCCTGCATTATTGCATTGTTGGACAATAAGCCAGTGTCCCTACAATGAGGCTTTCTGTCGTGTCAGCAGTTTGTCAATCCATTCACGTTCATTGAGAATTGTGATTCATGTTCATGGTGATTGTTACCCACCTAAAATTGCCAACTGTTGTTTTGCTTTCTGTTTAGAATAACATTTTGCTAAGCGAAGATAACATTCAATAGGACCTAGTTTGTACGAAATTATGTTGCTACTGCCTACTGATATATTGTTGCCTTTTTTTTTCAATGTAGAACACCAAGATGATGATTTGGAAGATTTCAAAACTTGTGCAGTAGCTTTGGCTGAAGAAAACAGTAAACTGAAGGTACTTACCAAACCATCAGTTGCATACTCACAAACATGCTCATAAAGGAAAACTTGTCCATCACATTAATTATTGCTCCATATCTGCCCGTTTTTCTTACTTTTAGTTAAAACTGGAAGAAGTTGAAAATTCCGGCGAGCTTAGCGAGAAAACTACGGAACATGAGCACAGTGGAAGGAATTGGGGAGCTGAGATAAGGGATATAAAGAAAGCCTATAAGAACCTGAGCTTAAAGAAGGATAAGGAAGTTTCTGCATTACTTGCAGAGAAAGATTTTGTGTGGAACCAGTACAAGATAATGGAAAAGGACTACGATTCACTACTTAAGAAGAAGAAAATAGAGGCATCACAGGCTACTGAAGCAGCACAAAATCTGCAGCGGAAGGTGGAGGAGCTGCAACTGGCGGCCCAAAAGAAGGATGCCGATATTAGCAGATTACGAGCAGAAGCTAATGGTTCCAACAAAAAGATACTACTTCTTGAGAATAAGCTACAAAAACTGCACTCCCTGGCTTGTGAGGAAGACGACAAAGCCAAAAAACTCAAGGATGGGCACCTGCAGGCTACTCAAAAGCGAAAGCAGGATATCAAAGGGACCAGTCAGAAGCGTCAGTGTGCCTCCTCATTATCAAATGTAAGTAGTCCATGCCCAAATATATCATTCATGTATTGAAATATTCCACTGATAACCCATGATGCAAGTTTCTATTATAGAAATTTTAACACTTACTTTTCCTATGACCCTGTAACAACATTTGATTGTAATGTTCTTCTTGGTAAGCTGCATAAGTTGGATTTTTCTGTAAACTTAGGCAAAGAGTAATGTTGATGTAAAGTTAGTATTATTTGAGTAGTATAGGTGCTCATAAAGGACCATTGCACATACAGTCTTGCAGACAAGTCAGAACTGGGCAAAGCATTTCTGACCTACCAGACTATCAATTTCGATCTAATGGGTTAACCTTATAATGCTAGTTTGGTCTCTATATGCATACACAAACTAACCTTCAAAGAGAGACATGCTATCCTTTCTGAACTTCTCTCATCATTTACAGTGTCCTAATTCATATGCTGCATGAGTTGGCAAGTTGCGATCAGCTTTATTCCTGTATAGTGAAATTTGTAATTTTCTTATGGCAGTGTAAGAACTTTGGATCAATAATTGTAATGTTTAATTCAAGCCACATGAGTCCTATCTTCCTATAAATATGGACAAAGAGTCAAATTGATAGATTTTAGGTGAGCATTATGTGAGCGGTAATTTCATGAAGGCACACATGCATTCAAGAAGTGGCCAAATATGTTCATTTACTACCATCTATAACCTTGGACTGCTGGTTTGTTCATATATATGCAAAAAAACACCTACTCTTTGTCTACCCTACAAAGAGTAGAACAGAAAATCATTACTTTCTTATGGCACTAACCTTTTGCTCATCCATGTCCTAATTCTTGGTAGGCCGCATGAGTTGCGTCCTGCTGTAAATCTGGACAAATAATTTGTTTGATGGAATTTAGGTGAGCATCTTGTGAGTCATAGATGCTTACAAAGGACCATCGCAGATACACTTGGGATTTGGGAGGCTAATAGTAGGACATGTCACTGTAACATTTTCTGCTCATCTGTGTCCTAATTCTTGGTAGGCTGCATGAGTTGCTTCCTGCTGTAAATATGGACAAAAAATAAGGTTGATGGAATTTAGGTGAGCATCATGTGAGCCGTAGATGCTCATAAAGGACCATCACAGATACACTTGGGATGCCAGTAGTAGGATGGCAACATGTTGTTTTCATCACCTCAGGTGGTTAGTTGTTGGGTCTGCATGCATGGTCCAAAATTACACACCAATGACCAAGTGCATCTTCTTTGCCTGTGCTGCTTCGAACTTTCTGCCTCACATATTATGATGTCCTAATTCTTGCTGGGTTGCATGAGTTGCATCTTGCTGTAAATATGGATGTGTAGTAAATTGATGGAAACTAGGCAAGTGTTTTGTAAGTTTTGAATGCTCGCTGCCACATAGTTTTCTCGAGACAATGATAAACCTTTGGTTTCTGAAAATCTGGGAATCACAATAAAAGTTTTAACTATATCATGGACAAGAGCGATCTTTCATATATAGTTATGCTGAAAACATTATGTTATGTTTTTGCCGTTGAGGCCTTGCAGCTTTAGCTAAAGATGTGCTTGGTTTTGACTTTTGAGTGCTAGAAATTTTTTTTTTATATTATGAGTTGCAGCCTGCTATCAATTGTTTGTGAGCTAGGATTGTGGTATGACATAGGAAAAAACAGTACTCCCTCTGTTCACAAATATAAGACGTTTTAGTAAACTAATTTAGCTTGCTAAAATAGAGAAAGTGCTTCCTTTAAGGACTGAAGCACACCATCTTGATGATGTACTATTAGTTTGTTTATAGGGTATCTATTGTCTCTTCCTTCTGCAGATATGAACAACCCTTCAATCCTCAGATGTCCTTGGGTTTGGAGTATTTTAGGAGGTGTCCTCTTGCTCGATTGAGTAGCATAACTTATTTCTTAAGTGGCTTTGTAGTTATTTGTTCTGAATGATATTGAGAGATCTGTCATTCTGTTGTTGTAATTGGTGTCTCCTTGATTTCCACATCTTGTATTGGTTAAGTTAAACATATCCATTGCGTGTATGGGTAGTTCCTTGAAATCCTATATCTATTGTCAGTGCCTTTCTTTGACACCTCTTGTTATTGTAAGGAATCACTTAGTTCTTGCATATCCTTTGCTCTGTTAGATGAAACCTGATTAGTCTCCACTAGAAGACAAGGTTTCACGAAGCAATTCACTCGCATATATATGGTTAATGTGATATGCAAGGATCATATGCATACCAGAGCATTGAAGGCGTGTCATTCTGCTTGTCTTTAACTACCAAATATCTTAATTGGGCCTTTTCTTGATTGTCTTTTATACCCTTGTTTGCCTGAAGATCTTCACTCGGCATTGAGTTTCCTTTAGTTTCTTTTAACTGAAGTTAGCACGTGCTGACAAAATGCCGTTGATGCACGCAGGCTGTGGGTCGCCGCTGTTGCTCCTCGAGGATGCACCTGAAACCCGCGACGTCGCCTGCACCTCAGCAGGCACTCTTCCGCTCCAGTTTCAAGGTCGCAGAGCTGAAGACCCCTACTCTTACCCCTCCCCTGTAGCCTGATCTGACGGTACCCTGACATGCCTGTGGAGCTCCTGTTAGACATCAATAACAACTAAGCTTATCCAGTTCTGCGTGCTCCACTCCCCATTTGAAGCGGCGATGCTGTTTTTAACTTATTTTCGCCCTTATTTTGGAAGTCTTTTGTAATATATTGTGTGGGCGCTGCGCGATCAGCTGAGCTTACTGACCAATGTGTGTATTAATTAACCATGTAAGTAAGACCCTTGTTGCATCTGATGATCAATGAAAATCTGGAATGTTCCTTGTTACTTCTCTATATTACCCCCGTGTGAAATCTGTATTTCTGCCTGCTAGTTACTCTTAGTTTCTGTCGCCTAGCTAGTTTCCTGGCATGCATGGTAAGCTTTGCTTTGCCTGGAAACAATGTCGCTGTAAATTAAAGCCTGTATTCAGTTTCGTAATGAAGTTGGGGAGCTGAGTTGTGCTCCTCTGATTGATCTTATTCGTTGCGTCGGAGTTGGTATGTCAATCTTTACCGTGGCTAAGTTTGGAATATTGTGTTGTTCAAGGAACAAAACAATCATGTTCTCTGTTTCTCAAGCAAACAATCATGTCACTCTATTCTTCCCTGTCTCTGTCTGCTTGTTTTTCTTAATTTTAGTTAAAGTCGGAGGAAGTTGGAAATTCTGCTGAGCTTAGCGAGAAAACTGCAGAATATGAGCACAATGTACGAAATTGGAGAGCTGAGATAAAGGTTTTAAAGAAAGCCTATAAGAACCTGAGCTCAAAGAAGGATAAGGAAGTTTCTGCATTACCTACGCCTCAGCAGGAGGTACTCTGCTTCCACTCCAGTTTCAAGGTCCCATCTGTTGCTATTTTCCTGGAAGCTGGAAGGAGCTGAGCTGTGCTCCTCTGATTGAAAAATAAAACAGGAATTTCAGTAAAGAATATTGCTTTAAAAATATAAATCGATGCGAAAAACAACCTACACATGATGAGTAAATAATCGATTGAAGGAAAAAGTCGCTGACATGTATCATATGTTCCAATGTTTAGCTTGCTAGAGCTAAGGAAGATGGACAGGTTGGTGGTTTAATCCCACATCTAGTTGAGGGAGGGATTTCCATCCTTCAATACGCAGATGACACAATTCTTTTCTTGGAACATGATCTTATGAAGGCTGTAAACATGAAGCTGATTCTTTGCATTTTTGAGCAACTTTCGGGGCTTAAAATCAATTTCCACAAAAGTGAGGTCTATTGTTTTGGGAAGGCAAAAGAATATGAACATGAGTATAGAGATATATTCGGGTGCGACTCAGGTTCTTTGCCTTTCAAGTATCTTGGGATACCTATTCACTATAGAAAGCTTAGGAATTCTGAGTGGAATCCTATCGAGAATCGTTTTGAAGGAAAGTTAGGATGTTGGCAGGGTAAACTTTTGTCATATGGAGATAGATTAGTGCTAATTAACTCTGTATTAACAAGTATGCCCATGTTCATGTTATCTTTTCTGGAAATACCTAAAGGTGTTAGAAAACGATTAGACTTCTATCGTTCAAGATTTTTTTGGCAAAGTGATGAACATAAGAAAAAATATAGATTAACTAAGTGGAATATAATTTGTCGCCCCAAGGATCAGGGTGGATTGGGCATTGAGGTGTTAGAAGTTAAAAATAAATGTCTTTTGAGCAAATGGTTATATAAATTACTTTCAGAACATGGGGTATGGCAGGAAATTCTTCATAATAAATATCTTAAAAACAAAACTCTAGCACAGGTAGAAGCTAAACCGACGGATTCCCCATTTTGGAAAGGACTAATGAAGGTAAAGGATGGATTCTTTACCAGAGGGTTCTTCAAAGTTGGGAGTAGGGTAATAACTCGATTTTGGGAAGATGTTTGGTTAGGGGAGACGCCCCTTTCCTAATAGTATCCTTCGCTCTACAATATTGTGCATAGGAAAAATGTATCTGTTCATGATGTCTTATCTCACAATCCTCTTAACATAGGCTTTAGGAGGAATTTGACTGGGACAAAATGGGATGCATGGTTGCATCTATGTCAGAGATTGATGCAGGTTATTTTGACTAGTGAGCCAGATGTGTTTAGGTGGAAGCTATCTACGGATGGGGTTTTCACTGTCAAATCTTTGTATGAGGATATGATGAATGATCATCAGAGCCTCCCTACAAAATATTTATGGAAGCTTAAACTACCCCTAAAGATTAAGATCTTTATGTGGTTCTTACATAAAAAGGTTTTGTTAACTAAAGATAATTTAGTTAAAAGGAATTGGAAAGGATGCAAAAAATGTTGTTTTTGTGATGGGGAAGAAACAATTGAACACCTTTTTATTGAATGCCCCTGTGCTAGAATTATATGGCGAATTGTTTATTTTACATACAATCTTCCACCTCCGACCAATATTACTAATATGTTTGAGAATTGGTTAAATGGGATGGATAGGGCTAACAAAGCTCGAATACGTATAGGGGTATCGGCTTTATGTTGGTATATTTGGAAGAGTCGCAATGCTATTATTTTTAACAGGGTGCGAGTTTCTTCTTTTTTGCAGGTTATAATATCAGCGTCCCAATGGATCCAGCTTTGGGCTTTTTTCTCTCGGAGCAGCACCGAGATTTGATGGTTTCTGGATGCAGCCGTCTGGTGATGGTTGCTCAGGATATCTTCTACCAGGCTACGTGGCGTCCTTCTAGTAGACTGAGACATGTTTAGCTTTTGTATGCTCTGCATCCTCAGACTTTTTTGTCTTTTCAGATGGTTGGTGTTTGTATCAACCATCTTTGATCTTTGATCTGTATTGGCATTTTAAGACTTTAAGACTTTGAGTAATAAAAGGGCTGTGTTGATGGTTTCTGGATGCAGCCGTCTGGTGATGGTTGCTCAGGATATCTTCTACCAGGCTACGTGGCGTCCTTCTAGTAGACTGAGACATGTTTAGCTTTTGTATGCTCTGCATCCTCAGACTTTTTTGTCTTTTCAGATGGTTGGTGTTTGTATCAACCATCTTTGATCTTTGATCTGTATTGGCATTTTAAGACTTTAAGACTTTGAGTAATAAAAGGGCTGTGTGCATCCTAGGATGCAGAGGCCGGGGTACATCCCCATTTCGAAAAAAAAAGTTTAAATTGGGTAATTCCCATCCTGTTTTGGATGAATTCTCTTTCAAAAAAAAAAAAAACTTTGATGCGTACTCTCCTTCCTTTATTTCTTGTCTCTCACGAGTAAACCCTATTCATAACGCGCACACGGCACCGGCCGTACGGATCGGGACTCATATATAGACGGACCTAGCGCCGAAAACAAAACCTATCAATCATCCTTCTCGATCCAGAACTCATCGCCCATGTCTCCGCCGCCGCCTCCGCCGCCTCCGCCGCTCCTGCAACCCTACGACCCGACTAGGGGCCTCATCTCCTGCTTCACCCACGACCATGGCCTCGCCGACGACATCATCTCAGAGGCCACAGCCGAGTCTCTCCGTGCCATCCTCTTCGACCTCTACGAGGAGGCGTTCCGGCGGCTGCCCGTCGAGGACATGCCCGACGACAACGACATGGCCAAGCTAGTCGATCGCGGCGGCCTCTGCCTCGGCCTCCTCGACCCCGTCACCAACATCGTCCTCAACACCGTCTCCCTCCTCCCGGACGGCTTCGAGACCAACCTGACGACCCCTGCCGGCCGCACCCGCTTCCTATTGTTCTCGCGCCCTCTCCGCCGCGAGAGGAGAAGGAGTGAGTGGGAAGCCGTGGTGTCGAGGTCTAGCCTGTGCCTCCTCAAGTTCATGCGCGCCTACTTCGGCCTGCTCACGGAGGAGCAGGCCGGCAGGTACCTCGTGTGGGCGCGCGCCGACCTCGCCATGGCCGTCCTGCTCGTCGAGCACGAGCTCTACGCCGCCCGCCCCGCGCCACCCGACCCTCGCTCCGGGAGGACAAGGAACTCCCTCCAGCTCGCTGCCGCGCACGTTAACCACCCTTCCCCGGAACACCTAGTCTCGCTCGCCACGACATGGATACCCCAGGAGCGCCTCCAGGTGCTTGCCCCCGTTCTGCGACACCAAGACCGCACGAAGAGGCTCACCGTCCACGACGTCATGACCGTCCTCCAAGTGCTCCGCCACCAAGATGCCATGACCACCAACATGCCGCTTGAAGCCGGAGCTGTAGTGGAGCGCACTACGAGCGGCGGCGCGGACCTTGGAGATGGCCGCATCGCCTACACCACCATCGTCCAACGACCCGGAGACCACATCGCGTCGCTCAGGCGTCCTCAGGACATGGACTCCACCATATCCTCTTACTACTCCACGCGCGATGCGCCGCCGCCGCACGACTCCACCTGCGCGTTCGTCCGGTCTATAGACGCCGAGGCCGACGCGTGCCCATACGCCCGGTCGCTGGAGATGTCCCTCTACGGAGCCATCCATGGCTTCTACCTCAGGGCGCTCGCCCTGCTGCCCAGCCACGCCGGCCGCCAGCAAGTCCGCGGCGTCCTCCTCGCCGGCCACTGCTACGGGCCCATGGACCCCGTCTCCAACATCATCCTCAGCGCCGTCTGGTACGACGCCAACTTCCCGCTACCGAACGCCGACCGCCGCACCCAGCCGCACGATATCCTCGACGCGCGCCCCATCCTTCGAGCCGTGTCCCGCTCCCTACACGGCCTCGTCGCGCTCCTCCACGCCACCTCCGGCAAGAAGCTGCCGCTGCACGAGATCCTCAAGTACCTCTGCTACGCGCAGTGCGACCTCTCCGTCATGCTCCAGCCACATCTACACCAAGACGGGAGCTCTCCATCAAACCCATTCGCGGCTGCCACCGCCGCCGCTCAGCACCCGCAGGCGTCTTCCATGGCAGCATTTTTCGCAGCCTTGGCACCGACGAAGCTGGACCAGCTCCGGTCGTTGACGACGAGTGCCAACAATGCTCCGCTGTCTCAGAAGTCTCTGACCCAGATATACAGTATCCTCAGAGAAGAAACCTCGGCGATGGCGATCCAACGACGGCCGCGTCTTCCTCACAGAAAAAACATCTCCAAGAAGGCGCTGAGAATTCTCGCGAGCAAGAGGAAATCCTACGATCACCAGCGGAGCTTCATCTCCGGCACCATCCAGCAGCTGCTGCAGGAATACGCCCGTGGCCATCCCTTGGAACCGAAATATCATCTGGATTTCGTATGCGGCGCGGCCTTAACCAGTCGCTCTCCCTCCGATCAGTGCTACCACGTCAATTTCATGGCGGCTACCAAATCCACCTTGAGGAACACGCTCTTCTTCGCCGAATTTCCGGGGGAAAACTATCACCGCGGTCAGTCAATGACATCCCTGTGTTGCCCTCTGCCCCAACCGTATGATATGGGTATGCATGCTCCTACTTCTTAAAACGTTACCCAATCTTTCTTTAAAATGTACTTCCTCCATCCTAAATAGACGTCTCAAGTTTTCTAAAATTTAGATGAATCTATATTACTAAATAGTGTCTAGATTTATCTAAATTTTAATAAATCCGAGACATCTATTTTGGGACGGAGGGAGTACTATGTTTTGTTTATGCTGATTTGATTGATTCCACCAACAGGTCGTTGCTACTATGGCCGGGAGACGGCACGCAATATCGCGTATCCAGATCATTACATCGACTACTTCTCCAGCGACATCACTTATGGTGGGCTTGATGACACGGAAGACACACTAGACACCGACTTTTTGTACTTCGACTCCCAGAGGGACATGGAGCTCGCCAAGGTCTTGCTGAGAATGGTAAAGCAAGATGAGGTCATGCAACAAAGGTTGTCTATGATTGATCAATGGGACAATACTCCCATATGCTGATTTAGAGTTGAATTAATGGAGAAATATTAAAAGAGTAGTACTCACTCTGTCCCAAAATAGATGTCTCGAGTTTTTTAAAATTTAGATGAATCTAGACACTATTTAGTATATAGATTCATCTAATTTTTTTAAAAAATCGAGACATCTATTTTATGACGGAGGGAGTACTAGATATATACTAGATAGTACTAGTAGAAGATACATGCTATATGGTTAAAAGTATTGCATCTGTTTTACAATTAAGAACACCTGAAGGTTAATGACACACGCCAAAAATTGTTTTACAGAAGCAACTATGTTCAGGCCTATTTGACACATTGCCAGTGCTATTTTGACTGTTTCTTGCTAAAGATCCACTTCCTGATTTAATTGTAGCAAGTTTAGAAACAAAATTGCATGTGACAATAAATCGCATAAGAGAGAATACAATATTTTGCCGTTGAATTAGCCGGATTTTTAAAGTTGGTTGTCCGACGCGCAACCCCCCCCCCCCCACCCGCCCGCCCAGTTGCTTTGAGAGTCGTGCACAGGCGGCCGGGTCTGCCGAGCCCTTCTCGCCGGCGGCGGCAAAAGGGACGCCGGAGTAGTTTTAGGTGGTAGATGTTGTAGTTTCTTTGGCATTGTTTCATTAGTGGGCCTCGTGCCTGTAGTTTGGAGCACGCATCCTGATTTCGATCAAATCTGGAGGCGTGGGCTGTTAGAATTAATCTTGATTAGTGGAGTGGTGTCCGGTTTGCTACTTTCCTTCTAGTTGTCAAGTTTGAGTTCTAGTCCGTCCTAGTCCAGCGTGTTATTAGTTTAGGCAAGAGTTGAAGTCTGATTAGTAGCTAGAGTACGAGTACGTACAGGTTTCAAGTAGAGTCCGAGTTATGTTAGTATAGGTTGGTCTAGCGTGCGTGTATATATATACACGAGGTGGTCTGTATTGAGTTGAACAGCGTGAGAAAAGAAGAAATAAAGAAAATTCAAGGGCACGATACGTGTCCGTGGTCACAAGAGTTTTTAAGCGTGTTTGTTTGTCTAGTTTGATGTAGTCGATCTGTGGGCAAATCCCAACATGGGCTTCTTGTCGGTGTCTTCTTCTTCCTCCTCTGGTCGGAGGGGAAGACGAAGGAGTGCGGCTCAGCTCCCTCAATAAGATCAAGTTGGGACGAGCTTTCCTATGGAGGAGTGCTGGTGGAGATGGGCATCTTCTGGCATGCCGTGGTGGCGAGGAGAGCACGCACGCCATCTCCCTTACTCTGGCGTAGGTGCTTGGCGGGGCGACCCTCCGCGGCAGTGGAGTCTTGATGCTTCTCTCCCTCTGCCCGGCCGTTGCAGCAAGGAGAGGAAGAGCAACGGCTTGCCTCTCTGTGGTTGGGGAGGTCAGAGGTGTGGAGCCGCTAGTGCTGCGCCTTGCTGGAGCAATATCTCGACGGCGGGTTGCCGTCGACTACATCAACTGAATGGAAGCCGCTTATCTTCCAGGGATCTCTTCTTCGATGACGCATTGACGGCAAGATTCCGTCTAGACGTCGAACTCATCGGCTGTAGGGCAGCCGCTCCCACTGTTCATCGTGCTCCTGGCACAGGGTTGTTTTCCTCCAGGCCATGGTGCCGACAGACAGGGTTGTTTTCCTCCAGGCTTCAAAACGGCGTGCTCCCGCTGCTCCACTCCAAGTGGCGAAGTCCCTGGTGGTGGCGCAGTTGATCGTGCTCGGCAGCGATCTGGATATGGCGGGGAAGGACCATGAAGAAGTCCAGGATCTGATCACCTTTCAGCAGTTAGTTTCAAAGCCTTCTTTGCAATTTCGCATGGCCATGTTGTATTTTCTTTTCCTTCTAAGGCCCTTGGGTTGTTGTTCCACCGGCGGTATTTTATGGCAGCATCAGGTCTTTCTAGACCCCTTCCTCATTAAAAAAAATCAAAGTTAGATGTGCAGGCATGAAACTAATACAACTATATGGACTGATTTGGTCGTAAAACTTAATTCCCGATCTTTTTGCATCTCTCTTCCCGTTGAGCATTTAGGCATGCAAGTATGCAACAGGCACGGAATATTTTATAGCTAAAGTTTCGCGCCAGTCAAAAGCGAGGGAGCAGTGAACCGGGAGAATTCTAGAACATCCTACCAACTTTTCTTTTGGCGCGTGTCCATACGGGGGCAAATCCTTGAAGTTTCAGCCGTTGGATCACTTGGGTTGGGTACTGATGGACAGCAGATGATCACCCAATGGAACAGATCAACGGCTAATATTTGGTTCTGCATCATGGGGATGGCTTACCCAAATTCAAAACTGGTGTACTATAGCAGTAGATATGTATGATACATGAGTTAAAACATGTCCAGTCTCGTTCTGATTATTGTATAACTCCTAAGAGTTTGATTGCTTTTTCTTGTGCAACCCATGCCATTGTTTACAATATGATCATCGAACTGAATAGACACTTTGTAACACCCTCGGATCGGCCCATGCAAGTTTTAGCGATTCCCGCCAAACCCGCGTAGAAAAGATTCAAAGGTGCCCACCAGGCACTTTCGTGCAGGTGGAAAACAAAGTAATATCATTACACAATAGTCCACGATGGAACCCACAGAACATATATATATATATATATATATATATATATATATATATATATAATATATATATATATACAACAACGACTCAAAGAGTCAAGAATACAGATATACAATACAAATATCCAAATCACCCTGAAAACGATACAACGTCCGAGTACGGACAAGATGCAAATGGGGCTAAGAGCCCTAAAGAATAAACAATGGCTTTCATAACCCTGCCCAGGCCAAGCCGAAAGGGTAACCCTGCTAACAATGTCGATCTCAAACCTACTAAACAAAAGGGGCGCCGACAAAGGACAAAGGAAAACAAGAGAGCGGTTAGTACTGAGGCCAGTACACGGCGAGTCTTAGAATTTGGCGATCCTTTCATACATAGGTATGGTGGACTGAAGCGGCAGCGCAGCATGCACTAAACAACCTATAGAGACTCAAATACAACTATCGGCTAGTAGAGAAAGATGAGAAAGACCTATACGGAACCAACATGCACTAAACTTTAGTTATAGTTATCTATGGTCGAGATACTGTTCTCCAAGTCGTCCATAACTACGTACACGGCTTTTCGAAAAGATTTAACCCTGCAGGGGTGCACCAAAGTTTCCACACGCACTTCGATCCTTGTTGCCAGATCAATTAACATACTTTCATTGGTATGTCGGCGGGGCCTAGGACACGACACTTTCCCAAATCCAAATATAGTACATGGGGGCCACCCGAAAGAGCTACCCATACGAGGTATAGTTAATCCTCCTCGTATAGACTCTAGGATTGCATACACTTGCACGGGAGCAGAGGTCATAGACAAAATATTCCCGTGATAGAGTGTCGCACCTACACAACAGTAATAAACGCTCATCGAGCAACACGTAATAAACAAGACATAACATGGCATACATGACATAACGTGGCATGAAAACTTCAAACTAGTTTGTGGCCCCTAGTATAGTACTTTGAAATCAGGTACTAAGCCGATAGGGATGCCCACACACCCCACATGTGGTTAGCGCGCTCAGTCTCGGAACAGGTGTCAAGAACTCGGGTCCTAGGTGGACACAAGTGGGCAATTAACAACCAAATCTCAACTATTACCCACCGGTGCCTCTTTATTAATTATATCCATTTTAATATTTAATTAACCAGCTGTAATTAAAACCACGATCATCTCCACCTTTATGAATATGCCAACCCCCAATATCAGTGGAACAACAACGACGCGAAGCAGCACCTGAGTAAGAGACTATGACTTACAAGGCCAACTGTCTGCCCAAAAAACAGGCAACAGGAGGTGTCCAATGCAATATAAAGGCTGCAGGGATATATAAAGGGGTACAGATCTAAAGCATCGCAACACAGATATCAAAAGATCAACAGGAGGAAGTAAATGCTATAAATATAAAATAGGTAGAAAGAGGGAGAATGTTCGCCTGAAAACATTATCGAAGGTTCATCCAAAGATCGGGTCAACACTCACATCAACTCATCGGCCTAGTCCGTGAAGAAGCAAAGCACTAGAAGAAACACCGGATGCACTATTTAATACTACGACAGAAGATCGGGCATGATGCATGTATGATGTATGACATGGTAAAGATGTGATGCAATTAGACAATATTAAGCGGAACCGGGGTCCCAACAATTAATTAGATGGTTTATGTTGTTTAGATATCCTGCAATTTAAATGTTGTCTTATCAAGGCAAAATATGTCACAGGTTCGCTACACAATTTTAATTGGAGCCAATATTAGACTAGATTTGCCCGCATATGGTCTCCATATTTAATTATGATGTGAATCGGCATAATGCCCCCAAACCAAACAATATTCCTGCGAGTATGAACAATTTCTATGTACAAGTATATGTATGGCAATTTATAAAATAGGGCTCGGGACAGGGTCACACATGGTATCGGCAAGCTTGGGGGTTCACCGAGGGGTTCGGGTTCGGGTTCGGGTCTTCGGACTCCGGGATGGAGAACTTGGTGTTCGGCATCATCGGATCCATGGATCGGGGGTCTTCGGGGTCCATGAAGGGGATCTTGTCGATCCGGCATCGGTGCCTCCGGGTTCTATGCCAATGAACTCGATGTTCCGGGAATGTCTTGGAGTTTGGCGCCAGTGGACGGTCTGGGTAGACAACATTTTGCATCGGCACGATTCTTGGCAGTGTCCTCCGAATGGCACCACATCACTCCATCCATCAACAGTTCACCACAAATCGCAACATCACAAGTAGCAGATAAGACTGATGGCAGGCAAGGTAGGCTTCAAACAAACATGTGCACAAGGACTTGAACTACAGGGCCCAAGCGAGCACAGGGACCGGCGTCGTTGGCCAGAGCATGCAGGGTGGAGCTTGGGGACGCGGGCAAGGCGACAGCGAGAACAGCGGCGCACGACCGATGGACGGAGGGAGCAGCGCGACAAACATAGAGGGGTGGCCGGAGCGCTGCAAGGAGGCGAGGTGGCGGAGCGCCCAGTGGCTACTATCAGCAGAGACGAAGGAGACCGATGCGAGGATGGCGACACATCCACGACGGATCTGGCGGCGGGGAGGTCGCGGCCGAGGGCGGCGTACGGCAGGCATGGCCACGATGGGGGAGAACGTGACCGGCGCAGGGTCAGGGAACGGCGGCGGCGATGACAGGAAATGGCAGGGCGGTCAGACACTGACGGAACGGCGGCGGGGTAAGGTGACAAGGGCGAGTGATGACGGAGGGTGGGGAGGAACTCGATAGGGATCCGGCGTGCGAGGCATCAGGGATCGCGGCGGAGGACTCGCTATGACACAGAGGAAGAAGCGGGCAGGGGTGGCTCGGGAGGAAGCGGTCGACAGAGGAGAGAGAGACGGGCGCGTGTGAGGAGCGGGGTGGGGATCGAACGCATGGGGTGGTCGTGGTGGGGCCGGGAGAGGCGTGGGTTGCATGGGGGTGTGGGGGTCGGTTGGTGGGGGTGGACAGAGACGTGTTGAGTGCGTGTTGGTTTGAATCGGGGTGGCGGCGGCCGGTGGAGGGGTGAGGGTTTGGTGATGACCCACAAGTGTAGGGGATCACAACAGTCTTCGCGGGTAGTATTACCCAATTTATTGATTCGACATAAGGGGAGCCAAAGAATACTTGCAAGCCTTAACAACTGAGTTGTCAGTTTAGCTGCACCTGGAAATAGTTCTTGCTCACAGAAGTTTATCAGTAGCAACAGTTTGGTAGTAGCAACAGCAAAGCAACAACAGCAGTAACATCAACAGTGGCCAAGAGCAATAGTAACAGTAACGGTAACAGTAGGATTCGAGTGCGGTAGGCATAGGGATGGATGGACGGGCGTTGCATGGACGAGTCTAAACATGTAACTTCAAGATCTAGGGCATTGTAGATAAATAATAACAAGCATCCGAGTACTAAACAATCCTATGCATGTGCTCCAAATATAGTCATACGTGCTCGCAATAAGAACTTGCACAACATCTTCTGTCCAGCCAGCCCGTGGCAGCGGGGCCTCTAGGGAACTAGTGGTAATTAAGGTTCTCCTTTTACTAGAGCACCAGAGCAAAGCATTAACAATCCGTGAACACATGTGATCCTCACACCACAGCCATCCCCTCCGGTTGTCCCAATTATTGTCACTTTGGGGCCTTTGGATCCGGACAATGATATGTGTACACAACTTGCAGAGAAGACCATAAATAATACTATCATAATGATTCAATAATAAGTTCAGATCTGAGATCTTGGCACTCGGGCCCTAGTGACAAGCATTAAGCACAAAAAGTTGCAACAAAGTCAAATAGCACAAGAGATACTAGGCACTATGCCCTAACAATTCTTATTCGATTACATGATAGAACTCATCCAATACCTACCATCCCCAAGCCTACAGCGGGGGATTACTCACTCATGGATGAGGGAAACATCGGTGGTTGATGGAGATGCGTTGGTGATGACGATGGCGATGGTCCTCTCCAAATTCTCCGTCTCGGTAGGGTGCCAAAACGGAGTTTCTGGATCCGAATCTTGGTTTCTCGTGGCGGCGGCGAAGCGGAACTCTTTATGGAAAACTATCGAACCCTGCTATGTTTTTAGGTCAGAAGGCAACTTATAGGTGTGGAGGGAAGCCGAGGAGCTGTCTGGGGTGGCCAGACCTCCCCCAGGCGCGGGGTCAGTGGGCCCGCTCCTGGGGTGGGTCTGGGCTCCCCAGGCCTCCCCTCTGTCTCCCCTTCTGGCTCCGTGGATCTTCTGGTGAAATATATTTTTTGGCATATTTTCCGGGATTTTTCCTAATAGTTCATTTTCTGCACAAAAACAAGACACCAAGGTAATTCTGCTAAAAATAGCGTCAGTCCGTGTTAGTTGTATCCAAATCACACAAGTATAGAGGAAAAACAATAGCAAAGTGTTCGAGAAAGTAGATACGTTTTGGACGTATCAACTCCCCCCAAGCTTAGCTTATTGCTTGTCCTCAAGCAATTCAGTTGAAAACTGAGTGCGATAAAAGAACTTTCACAAACACTTTGCTTCATATGATGTATATATATTCTCAGTACAGGAGTAGATGCTTAGACAATTCATAATAAGGAGTATGCAACTAAGTCTACTCAATAGTCATTGCAAGCTATAACGAGAAACCAACTCAATAATAGTAAGTAGCATGAAACATAAACATAAGGAACATTGCAATGCTCATAATAAGGTATGATAGAGTGGTATCTCGCTTGACTTTTTTTGAAGAGCACAATATAAATGTTGAGGCACCTCTGAAGTTCACATGAAGACCAGCGATAAAGATATCAGAGATACAAGCATCAAAGTCATGACATAATTAACCAAGTTTTGGAACAAACACAAGAATGACAACTATGCTCTCAAGAAGGTGCTCATAGAATGAGTGGTGACTCAACAAAATTGTGAAAACGGTTTTTGTGAAGGTTTGAAAGGCTTCCTAATGCTGAAAGGAAGGTACTCATTAGCTTTGATCTCTCATTGCCCCTATCATAGGCATCTTCATGTGGTTAAGGTGAAAGTGAGGTCCACTCTGAATCATATGCTTGACAGACCATAGACTGGAAATCCCATGTCCCTTGAGTACGAAGGACGCTCCTCATGCTACTCAACTTTGGTCACTTGAAAGTTCTTGTCATTGTAAATACATGCATATCATTGAAAACCGCCAACGGGGTACCCCTTGCACATGGTACAAGAGCTTTCTCATAACCAAAATGACAAGGCAAGCAGACAATGAGCATCTCAACAATCTTTTTATTTTCCATATGCATAGCTTTTTATTGAGGAAGGTTCATAGATGCCCATTATAGTGATGCTGCAAGTTTCCACCATGATTAAGCATGGCTTAGGCTAGCGGCCCAGGCGTTTCTCTAACACAATGTATAAACTCCATGAACAAACAACTTCCCCTTTTATTTCACATCGTCGACATCCATAAACAAAAGAGCAAGGAATCAACTGGATGAGATATCCAAAAAAGTGTTGAAAGCATTCCCCGTGACAGCACGGTTCTGCTGACTCCCAGTATATAATAAGCAAGCATATAACTTTCATGGACTAGTCACAATGGTTCAAGATTATTAAGCGCAAGGAATAAAGTGTGCCATCAAGTTCGTGAGAGATTTACTAACTAACTTTCTTAAAACAGACAAACATTTTATTTTGGAAGAAAACACGGCATATGTAATATGCACTGAAATATCAAATGATGCTAATAGGTAGGTATGATGGACACAACTGGCAATATTGGTTTTAGGGAGTTTGAAGCACAGGTAGAGCACGTACTCAGTGCAAGTGAAGGCTAGCAATAGAGAGGGAGCGACAAACGAGAGAGCAATAGCTGTCATAATCATGCTTGCAACAAAACAGGACTAACTATGGCATGAAAGTAATACAAGAACTCTGAGGCAAAATAAATCATCGAGGCTTACTGACCATTGATTAGTCATATGCATGAGTGAGCATGTGCCAAGTCGATTCACATGAACAGTCAGAGGAGGAGACCACAATGTCATACCAAAGGATGAATAAAATAATGCAAGCAAACATTCATATGACATGCTACAAACTATTAGCAAGCTAGAGCTAATCATAGACAAGCAAGAACTACTAAGCATGCATAATGACATACACCTTACACAAACAGGCTAAGCATGCTCACAATGATGAGTATATGTACAAAAATGAAACAAATAGAGTTTGTTACCAGTCTCTTACCACACCTCGAGTTGTCTTAATCTTCATTATTGCCCTTCACTTGTGTGACTTGAATAATTAACATGAAACCAAAATCCACTGAGGACGGCTGAACCCTGCAAAGAACTCACAAAACCAAATAAGAACAAAAAATATTTTTGGTGTTTTCGATTTTTTTAGAAACAAGCAAACAAAGAAAAACCAAACAAAAACAAAGCAAACCAAACAAAGCAAAATCTTTTTGGATTTTTCTTTTAAGGCAAACCAAAGCAAAGAAACAAACAAAACAAAGAAACAAACCAAGATAAACAACGAAAATATTTTTGTTTTTTTTGGGTTTTTAGAAAGAAGCAATAAAAACCAAAAATAAAGCGAAACAATGGATATACAAAGAACCGACCGATCATGATATATAGATGAGTGTGACGTCGGTGTACCTCCCCCAAGCTTAGGCTTTTGGCCTAAGTGGGGCTCAATAGCGCGGATAATAACTCCATGCTGGTGGGTCATCATAGGAATGATCATAGTCAGGCACCTATGATGAAGAAGAAGATGCGCCCCAATCAACTGAGGGCTGCTGGTATGAAGACTCTCCCAAGTTGGAGGGCTGAACCGAATTGTTTTCGGCATCCTCTTCAACATTCTCCTCTTGCTGGGAGAGTTCTCCCACATAAGTGTCAACCTCCTCCTCCTCCGTAAGTGACCATCCTTGCCTGTTATCAAAGTTAAACAAAGCAGGTGTAGGCAAATAAACTATTTTCTCACTCCTACCCTTTCTCTGACCTTGCTAGACAAAAGATAGTTCAAATGGCAAACTTCTCACATTAGCCCCCGAAGAAAAAAACATGCTGAATCATGGATTCAATATCAAGCCTCTCTATGGAAAACTGAAAATCTGAATAATGAGGCTCTAAACCATGGAAAACTAGCAACCTAGACGCAATGAGACCTCCACAAATTCCACCCTTCTCACGGTTGGTGGTGAGACGGTGAGCTATCAAAGCACCCAAACTATAAGAACTATTCCTATTCAGAGGAACTGCAATAAAAGCTAGATCAAAAGAAGACAACTTTCTAGCAGTCTTTCTAGCAAGAACACACTTGGTAATGAAATAGGAAAAGTATCTAATAGCTGGGAGCTAGATGTTCCGAATTTTACCACTTTCCTTTGTGAAGTCGAAACCTTAGCAAATCTCAGCATCCAAATCAAGAAGTGACTTGGGCCTCTCCTTGATCTTCTCACAAGATCCCCACTGAGGTACTCTAATTGCTGCACAGAAATCAGCAAAAGGCAGGTTGATAGGCATATTATATATTTTGTAATGGACCATGGGATTAGAAGTAGACCAAGTGAACCGGAAATACTGCACAAAATCCATGGTTAGATTAACATATTGGATTGGTTCACCTTCAACAAAGTGCTCCAACCCTGCATTTGTAACCAAGGTTTGAAAATCTTGGAGAATCCCCGCAGCTCTCATAAATTCATAGCATGGATATATGGAAGGAAAAACTGCCTCCTCACGATGAACCTTCATTGGCTCATGCACCATCAAGTTATATTGATTCAGTGGATAAGCACTCATCTTCCTTGCTGAAATTTTTAGACAACCATCAAACCAAGTGATTTCTAAGTTGATAAATGATGAGCAACTACTATAGGAACTCGCTAGAGGACTACACATACATCAAAACAAAGTTTCTAAGCATAGAACAAGCATGCAAGCTCAAACAACCTGTCACCTACAGTAGCAAAATACTCAAGATACAATCTACCAATCACAAATCTAATTGGACAAGTGGAGGAGGAACATACCAAGGAGCGATCCCTCCAAAAATGAGCACTTGAGATGGGCTGAACAAGGAGATCGAAAATCGCGAGCAAGAACAGCAAGAACTCGAGCCTGAGCAAGTTTTCCGGTGTTTTTCGGGAGAGAGAAAGAAGGTGGCTTTGAGGAGGCAACCTAGAGGGGCCCAGGTGGGCCAAACCCCCCTAGGCGCCACCACTAGGTAGGTCGCGCCTACCATGGGTGTGGGGCCTAGGGGTGGCCCCCTGGGTCATCTCAGGTGCCACTTCGCCCCTTTTTTCGAGGAAAAACTTATTTTGATTTTTTTGGGATTTTTCGGGAAACTTTATTTTTGGCCAATTTTCAAGGTATGAAAATTGATTTTCTCACAGAAACAGTTTTTTCAGAAGAAGCAAAAGCAAACCAAAAGCCAAACTACATGAGCTCTAAGAAACTCAAACAATCAAACAACGAGCAAAACTAAAGCTAAAGCAAAGGCTAGGAAGGAGAAAGGAAAAAGAAAGCAAGTATAACCAGAGTGGAAACATTATTTTGTTCATTAAAATCCTTTTGTTAACAAGGTTGATCAAGTCCTGTTACCAAAACAATCTTATATGAAGCAAAAATTTGCATTCCACAAGGTGATTATGTTACCTCATACTTGATAGCAATGGTCCCAATCATAATAGTTTCAATATTTTCTTGTGGAATGGTACAATATATTTCTCCAACCTTGATGCCTTCAATATTTTCAATAGAATTCAGGCAATAGCTTCTAACAACCTTCTTCGGGAAATAGACAGTGTGCTCTTTGTAATTAATATTGAATGTTACTTTTCCTTGATTGCAATTGATGACAGCACCTGCAGTTTTAAGAAAAGGTCTCCCAAGAATAATAGACATATTATCATCTTCAGGCATTTCAAGCACACCAAAATCAGTTAAAACCATGCAATTATGAGCAACTTGAACAGGAACATCCTCACATATACCAACATGAACAGTATTTGACTTATCAGCCATTTGCAAAGATATATCAGTTGGTATCAACTTTTCTAACTGGAGTCTCTTATAGAGATAAAAAGGCATAACACTAACTCCAGCTCCCAAATCACATAAAGCAGTTCTAACATAATTATTCTTAATGGAGCAAGGAATAGTTGGTATACCCGGATCACCAAGTTTCTTTGGAACCTTACCATTGAAGGAGTAATTAGCAAGTAGAGTAAAAATCTCCTCATTAGGAATCTTCCTTTTATTAAAGAAAATATCCTTCATATACTTTGAATAATGAGGCAATTTAATAGCATCAGTCAAAGGAATTTGCAAGAATAAAGGTTTCATCCACTCACAAAACTTGTTGTAGTGTTCTTCCTCCTTTGACTTGTGTTTCTTACCTGGAAAAGGCATAGGTTTCTGCACCCAAGGTTATCTCTCTTTACCATGTTTATTAGCAATAAAATCTTCCTTAGTGTACCTAGTGTTCTTAGTGTGGTTTTTAGGTTCTTCCTCAACTTCCTCCTTATCAGGAGACTTATCAATATTACCACTCTCAGTTTCAGCATCAGAGACAGATATACTATTACGATCTATAGCAGGTTCAAGTGGTTCCTCAACTTTCTTATATTTCTTTTTCTTCCTCTTACGAGGACTACCACTATCCTCACCTTGTTGGGAATCCTGCTCTATTCTTTTAGGGTGTCCTTCAGGATATAAATGATCTTGAGTAGCTGCACCACTCCTAGTTCTAATTCCATAAGCATGTTTATTTCCTGAAGCATTAACTAGCATATCCTTTTGCACCTTAGAAAGTTGATCAAGTTGGGTTTGAACCATTTGAAAGTGTTTACAAAGCATTTTAATATCATTAGAAGTTCTTTCCACAATATCTTTCAACTCATGAATAGCTCTAGAGTTTTCCATTAAATGATTCTGAACTTGTTTATTAAAGTGACCTTGTTTAACAATAAAAATGTCAAGTTCCTCTAAGCATTGATCAGGAGGCTTGCCATAAGGAATATCACCTTCATCAAAGTGTTGGAGAGAGTGTACCTCAATAGTAGATGAGTGGGGAATTGGCTTACATAATTCTTCTATAGGAGGTAATTCTTCACATCTTCAGCTCTAATACCTTTCTCCTTTAGACACTTTTTAGCTTCCTTCATCACTTCATCATTTAATGCAATAACTCCCCTCTTCTTTGTTGTTGGTGTTGGAACTGATTCAGGAACATCTGGTTCAGGAGTAATAGGCTCAGGTGTATTCAGCTCAGTTGAAGTCCAATCATCATAATTCTTGCTTATCTTGTTCATTAATTCTTCAGCATCTATAGGAGTCCTTTTCCTGAAAACACAATCAGCAAAGCTATCTAGGTAGGTCCTAGAATCATAAGTTAGTCCATTATAATAAATATCAAGAAGCTCATTCTGAGGTAATGGACATCCAGGATATGCATGAATCAAGGAACAAAATCTTTTCCATGACTCCGACAATTTCTCTTCTTCTTCCTGTTTAAAATCAAAAAGTCTCTGCAAAGCAGCATGTCTAACACTGGGAGGAAAATATTTATGGAAGAAAGAAGCAATCAAGCAATCATGGCTATCAATGGAACCAGGAGGTAATCTATTGAACCAAGCCCTAGCTTCTCCTTTTAGTGAAAAAGGGAAGATCTTAGCAACAAAGTACTTGCGCATTTTAAAATCATCGGAGAACAAAGCACTCATAGTAGAAAGCTCATTCATATGAGCCACAACACTCTCATTTTCAGTACCAAAAAACGGTTCTTTCTCAACGATATCTAAATAAGTTAAATCAAGAGAGAAATCATAATCTTTATCCTTAATATCTATGGGAGAGGTGGCAAACTTAGGATCATAGGACTTCTTGGGCATAATAGTACGTCTAGCAAGGAGACTCTTAATAGCACTAGCACCATGTGTGTTTCGGCACTCTTCAACAAATTCATTAGTGAGCTCAATGTAACCATCATTAATATCAAAACTCTCACTAGCAGGTGAGCTAACAGGTGTAACAGTGTCTTCACAAGGAGTTTCGGTATTTCATAGACTAGCCATAGTAGCATATAGAAAAGGACCTAATGAACCACTTGCATCAAGCATAGTAGAAGTAACATGATGAGTATCAAAAGCAGTTTCAGATTCAGCAGTAGTAGCAGTGTGTGTAGCATGTGTATGTGGTGGTGGTGTGACAAGCTTACTTATAACAAACGGTCAATCAAGAGCAGTAGAGGTGTTTAGGACCGTACCTCTTCTTGTAGTGGATGGTAAAATAGGGAACTTTCCATCACGAGACTTCCCCATGATGAAAGGAGTAGCAGTGAACAATAATAGATCCAAGTGAACTTACAAATAAAGCTATGCTCCCCGGCAATAGTGCTAGAAAATAGCCTTGATGACCTACAAGTGTAGGGGATCGCAATAGTCTTCGCGGGTAGTATTACCCAATTTATCGATTTGACACAAGGGGAGCCAAAGAATACTTGCAAGCCTTAACAACTGAGTTGTTAGTTCAGCTGCACCTGGAAATAGTTCTTGCTCACAGAAGTTTATTAGTAGAAACAGTTTGGTAGTAGCAACAACAAAGCAACAGCAGCAGTAACAACTACAGTGGCCAAGAGCAATAGTAACAGTAACGGTAACAGTGGGATTCGAGTGCGGTAGGCATAGGGACAGATGGACGGGCGTTGCATGGATGAGTCTAAACATGTAACTTCAAGATCTAGGGCATTGCAGATAAATAAATAACAAGCATCCAAGTACTAAACAATCCTAGGCATGTGCTCCAAATATAGTCATACGTGCTCGCAATGAGAACTTGCACAACATCTTCTGTCCAGCCAGCCCGTGGCGGCGGGGGATCTAGGGAACTACTGGTAATTAAGGTGCTCCTTTTAATAGAGCACCGGAGCAAAGCATTAACACTCCGTGAACACATGTGATCCTCACACCACAGCCATCCCCTCCGGTTGTCCCAATTATTGTCACTTTGGGGCCTTTGGATCTGGACAATGATATCTGTACACAACTTGCAGATAAGACCATAAACAATACTATCATAATGATTCAATAATAAGTTCATATCTAGGATCATGGCACTTGGGCCCTAGTGACAAGCATTAAGCACAACAAGTTGCAACAAAGTCAAATATCACAAGAGATACTAGGCACTATGCCCTAACAATTCTTATTCGATTACATGATAGAACTCATCCAATCCCTACCATCCCCAAGCCTACAACGGGGGATTACTCACTCATGGATGAGGGAAACATCGGTGGTTGATGGAGATGCATTGGTGATGACGATGGCGATGATCCTCTCCAAATTCCCCGTCCCGACAGGGTGCCAGAACGGAGTTTCTGGATCCGAATCTTGGTTTCTGGTGGTGGCGACGGAGCGGAACTCTTTCTGGAAAACTATCGACCCCCCCTCGGGTTTTAGGTCGAAAGGCAACTTATAGGCGCGGAGGGAGGCTGAGGATCTGCCTGGGGTGGCCAGACCTCCCCCAGGCACGGAGTCAGTGGGCCCACGCCTGGGGTGGGTCTGGCCCCCCTAGGCCTCCCCTTTGTCTCCCCTTCTGGCTCCGTGGATCTTCTGGTGAAATATAATTTTTGGCATATTTTCCGGGATTTTTCCTGATAGTTCATTTTCAGCACAAAAACAAGACACCAAGGTAATTCTGCTGAAAACAGCGTCAGTCCGTGTTAGCTGTATCCAAATCACACAAGTATAGAGGAAAAACAATAGCAAAGTGTTCGAGAAAGTAGATACGTTTTGGACGTATCATTTGGCTAGGGTTAGTCTAGGGATCTGGTTAGGGTTGGGTAGTCTAGGATTTGGGGTAGTAGGCTGGCTGGCTGGGCCTTCGGGCCTAGCCGGCTGCCTCCCCGGTTTATACAAAATAGTTTTATTATTTTTATCTAGTTTTAAATATCCTTTTGTAAAATAGTTTAGGCAAATAAAATATCCGAGCGGGCCGAGGGTTTGATTTGAAATAAAGATAGGGGTATTTAGAAAACAAAGGTAGTCTTTTATAAAATAGTTTTTGGTAAAAGAAATAATATACATGATGATGTGATGATGCACAAGACAAAGACAGGCGATTTTCTAGTAGTGGTTTTAGCCGGGGTGCTACAATTCGACACCACTAACAATGGATCTCGCCCTCGAGATACGCCTCATGGTGCGGGGAAGAAGGCCGACGGTCTGAATCTTCTTGCTTCGCATAGATCTTCGTGACACCTTGCCTCATCTTGAAATCGGCGACACCACCAACAATGGTTCGTTGTTCACGTTCCTCGAGGGAATACTCTGGAGAAAAAGGACGAAGATAAAGGTCTCAAAAAGTAAATCCACCTTTAACTTCGATAAAATGAGAGAAAAAGGTTCCACCTAATCTACTACAATGTACAAGAGCGAATAGAATGAGTAGTCGGCATGGGGGCTAATACATCACACACCGAAACTATTACTCCGCACATTTAGTAGAAAAACATGCAACCTATTCTCGGAATTTAGACTGAAGATCTTCACAAATGATGTTCAGAAACAAAGGAGTGATGCAGACTCTTCATCAGATCAGATCAGAAGAGATTGCCGGGTCGAACGAACACCGGAATATACAAAGAGGAAAAAATAGTGAATTTTTGGGTCCACTAAAAGATACAATAGAGGAAAATTCCTCAGATAGCATGAAGACCAGATGTCGAAGCACCGTTACAAGAGGATGGAAGCGAATCCCTGAAGGTACAACAGAAACCCAACCACGAGAAATCCTGGACTCGAATAAAATATAAGAGAGAAGATTCAAAACACGCAGAGGTGAGAGGAGAATAGCAGAGGGGTAAGAAGTAAAATCAGATCTAGTAAGATCTATCCAATCAATTTTCCAAAATAATTTTGACACTCTACATCGGCCGTTAGCTAGGTTATCCGACATGCTGGACTAGTGGTATATCGTAACTGCTGAGTTCTGATACCACTTTGTAACACCCTCTGATCGGCCCTATGCAAGTTTTAGCGATTCCCGCCAAACCCGCATAGAAACGATTCAAAGGTGCCCACCAGGCACTTTCGTGTGGGTGGAAAACGAAGTAATATCATTACACAATAGTCCATGATGGAACCCATAGAACAGATATATACAACAACGACTCAAAGAGTCAAGAATACAGATATACAATACAGAGATCCAAATCACCTTGAAAACGATACAACATACGAGTACGGACAATATGCAAATGGGGCTAAGAGCCCTGAAGAATAACCAATGGCGTCCATAACCCTGCCCAGGCCAAGCCGGAAGGGTAACCCTGCTAACAACGTCGATCTCAAACCTGCTAAACAAAAGAGGCGTCGACAAAGGGCAAAGGAAAACAAGAGAGCTGTCAGTACTGAGGCCAGTTCACGGCGAGTCTTAGAATTCGGCGATCCTTGCCTACATAGGTATGGTGGACTGAAGCGGCAGCGCAGCATGGACTAAGCAACCTATAGAGACTTAATACAACTATCAACTAGTAGAGAAAGATGAGAAAGACCTATTCGGAACCAACATGATACTAACACCAAACATACCCATCCTGGTATTTCCCCCCTCGAGACCAAACGAGGAAGTCATGCCAAGGAAACTCACATAGTTGGAAGTTTTATTCATTCTTTTCATGGTGGTTATCCAACTTACTATTCATATCAGATACAAGTCAAATTTATAACAGTAAACTTTAGTTATAGTTATCTATGATCGATATACTATGCTCCAAGTCGTCCATAACCACGGAAATGGCTTTTTGAAAAGATTTAACCCTGCAGGGGTGCACCAAAGTTCCCACACGCACTTCGACCCTTGTTGCCAGATCAATTAACATACTTCCATTGGTATGTCGATGGGGCCTAGGACACGACACTTTCCCAAACCCAAAGCAAGTACATGGGGGCCACCCGAAAGAGCTACCCGTACGAGGTATAGCTAATCCTCCTCGTATGGACTCTAGGGTTGCGTACACTTGCATGGGAGCAGAGGTCATAGACAAAATATTCCCGTGACAGAGTGTCGCACCTACGCAACAGTAATAAATGCTCATCGAGAAACATGTAATGAACATGGCATAACATGGCATACATGGCATGAAAACTTCAAACTAGTTTGTGGCCCCCAGTACAGTACTTTGAAATCAGGTACTAAGCCGATAGGGGTGCCCACACACCCGACATGTGGTTAGCGCGCTTAGTCTCAGAACATGTGTCAAGAACTCGGGTCCTAGGTGGACACAAGTGGGTGGTTAACAACCAAATCTCAACTATTACCCACCGGTGCCTCTTTATTAATTATATCCATTTTAATATTTAATTAACCAGTTGTAATTAAAACCACGAACATCTCCACCTTTATGGATATGCCAACCCCCAATATCAGTGGAACAACAACGACGCGAAGCAGCACCTGAGCAAGCGACTACGACTCACAAGGCCAACTGTCTACCCAAACAACAGGCAATAGGAGGTGTCCAAGGCAATATAAAGGCTGCAGGGATATATAGAGGGATACCAAATCTAAAGCATCACAACACAGATAGCAATAGATCAACATGAGGAAGTAAATGCTATAAATATAAAATAGGTAGAAAGGGGGAGAATGCTTGCCTGAAAACATTATCAAAGGTTCATCCGAAGATCGGGTCGACACTCGCATCAACTCATCGGCCTAGTCCATGAAGAAGCAAAGCACTAGAAGAAACACCGGATGCACTATTTAATATTATGGCAGAAGATCGGGCATGATGCATTTATGATGTATGACATGACAAAGATGCGATGCAATTAGACAATATTAAGCGGAACTGAGGTCCCAACAATTAGTTAGATAGTTTATGTTGTTTAGATACCCTGCAGTTTAAATGTTGTCTTATCAAGGCAAAATATGTCACCGTTTCGCTACAAAAATTTAATTGGAGGTAATATTAGACTAGATTTTCCCGCATATGGTCTCCATATTTAATTATGAGGTGAATCGGCATAATGCCCCCAAACCAAACAATATTCATGTGAGTATGAACAATTTATATGTACAAGTATATGTATGGAAATTTATAAAATAGGGCTCGGGACAGGGTCACACATGGTATCGGCGATCTTGGGGGTTCGCCGAGGGGTTCGGGTTCGGGTCTTTGGACTTCAGGAAGGAGAACTTGGTGTTCGGTATCACCAGATCCATGGATCGGGGGTCTTCGGGATCCATGAAGGGGATCTTGTCTATCCGGCATCGGCGCCTCCGGGTTCTATACTAATGAACTCGATGTTCTAGGAATGTCTTGGAGTTTGGAGCTAGTGGACGGTCTCGGTAGAGAACATCTTGCATCGGCACGGTTCTTGGCAGTGTCCCCCGAGTGGCACAACATCACTCCATCCATCAACAGTTCACCACAAATCGCAACACCACAAGCAGTAGATAAGACTGATGGCAGGCAGGGTAGGCTTCAAACAAACATGTGCACAAGTACTTGACCTGCAGTGCCCAAGCGAGCACATGGACTGGTGTTATTGGCAGGAACGTGCAGGGTGGTGCTTTGGGACGCGGGAAAGGCAACGACAAGAACAGTGGCGCACGACCGATGATCGGAGGGAGTAGCGCGACAAGCATATAGGGGCCGCCGGAGCGCTACAGGTAGGCGAGGTGGCGGAGGGCCTAGTGGCTACTATTAGCGGAGACGAAGGCGACCGGCACGGGGATGGCTGCACGTCCACGACGGACCTGGCAGCGGGGAGGTCGCAGCCGAGGGTGGTGTATGGCAGGCATGGCCACGACAGGGAGAACGAGACCGGCGCGAGGTCAGGGAACCACGGCGGTGGCAAGAAGTGGCAGGGGCGGCCAGATGCTGGCGGAACGGCGGCGGGGTATGGTGACGGGGGCGAGCAACGACAGAGGGTGGGGAGGAACTCGACAGGGAGCTGACGCGTGTAACACCCCAGTTTTAGTTATTCCTATATTAGGGTTTGATTGTGCATCATTAGCATCATCTCTTAAAAATCAATGCAAAGAAATTAAAGTGAAACCCTAAAACCCTAATCTTCCCCTCTCTTTGAAATCTCATTCAAAAGGTTTTAAATATTTTTGAAAACCTACCAAAACAAATGGAGCCCAACTTGTTAAAAGGGCCCCACAATGTTTTATATATTTCACAAAAGTCTCTAGTATTTTTGAAATACCCAAAATAGATTTGAAATTGAAAATTCAAACAGGAAATAGAAAACAGAAAAAGAAAATGTTTTTTAGAAATAAAATAGAGCAGCAGAGCCTAAGCAGGCCGGCCCAAACCTTCTGCCCAGCCCAGCCAGCTGCGTGAGCAGCAGCTAGCAAGCTTCCCCGTGGCCCAGTAGGCCCAATACCTCTTCGTCGTATTCCCTGGGTCATCGTCCACCTCTCGATCCACCGAAGCTTCTCGCTGTCGATGTCGCGTAGCTCGCCGACGTCAAGATCCTCGCCGCCGCTTCGGAGAATGATAAGGGCCAGCCCCTCTCGACCCCTCTCATCCCTATCCTCTCACTCCTCCCTGTGCCCTCTCTCTCGCGTGTTCCTCTCTCTGGCCGAACCCTAGCTCACCGGACCCCCATCCCACGTCGTCGCTCCTGGCCTCCCCGAGCCCATCAGAGTAGCCCAGGAGCTCTGTCGTGAACCTCTTCGTCTCCCTACCAGAGGGATTGAGCCCGCACACCCCCAGCTGGCCTCGAGGATCTCATCCCCCCGAGGTCCGGCCGCCGCCATTGTCTTTAATCTTCGTCGTTCTGGAGCTTCTCCGGCCTCGACACCATCATCACCATGCTCAGGGTGAGCATGCGGTGCTTAGGCACCACCCCGCGAATCCCCTCCTCCTCTCTGTAGTGCCCGCGTCGCGCACAACCACATACCGCCGCTAGTCATTGTTGCCTCCTCGCTCCGACGACCAAATAGGGGCGGATCCGCCACTTGGTTCGCCTCGATGAGCCACGACGAACGCCCCCACTCCCGCATGTTGATTCGTCCCCTAGCATCGCCAATCCCCGCCGGCCGACGAGCTCTCCGGCGAGCCCGCGTGGCTTGCCTATGTGGCCCCGACCCCACCGGCCAGTCGCAGTGGGTAGCTTCTATGTCGGTGAAAAACAACCTTGACCCCTATGCTGACGTCACAGTGATGCAGTAAACCTATTTAAAATGGTTTAATAAATCCAGAAATTGAATAAATATTGTAAAATCAATAACTTATTCATATTAAGTAAGAAAAATACAAATAATATATCAAAATGTTTAGAAAAATGAGAACTATCTATCTAAGCTATACTCATGCATTGTTAGGCAACTTACATGACAAGTTCAATTAGAAGAACATAGTAACCCCTCATAGGTGATTCCGGAGTTTCCCCGAGTTAGGATTTGCACCCCTCGGAACCCCGATTAAGTTGTCGAGCATGCTTTAGGGTTTTATTTCAATACAATTTAACTTGTCATATCATCATCCTTGCTTGAGCATTGCATATATGCCATTGTTGATCGTTTCCCTCTCTTTCCGGTATTTGGTTCTTCTTCGGTAGAATACGATATCGAGATTGAGATCAAGATCGAAGACCAAGATCAAGACCATCGAAGATCGACGAACAAAACTTGACCAGCTGTAACAAGTCAAGTACAAGGCTCTCGAACATCTACTCATCTGTTATCAACTGGCAAAGGCAAGCATAGCCCCACCATGATATAATCCTATGATTTCGAAAGCATCTCATTTCCTGCCATGATGCATACGATTCTACTGTGATCTTTTATCGATAGATAGAGTATCTTATATGTAGCATTACTCCCTTTGATCTTATATTACCTGATCCACTGCTCCTAGCATAACTAGGTTTGGCTTGTGTGCACTATTAGAGCTTATATCTGTGTCCTGCTTAGTCATGCAATAGCTGTTAGTGCTGGTTCATCCAGATGATGTATCAGATGCAGATAATCTAGTATGACAGGAGATCGTGATGGGATGATATCAGAGGTGATATAAGCTAAACATGCTAAGTCTTGTATGGGAGGCCACGGTGGGATGTGGTTTTTCTAGTCCCATGCTCGCCACCACTAGGAACCGAGTTCTTGCCTTTGGAACCGAGACGAGCGTACAACCACACGGGGTTTATGGGGACCCCCTGATTGACTAACTTGCCTTGTAGATTCCATGAGTCACATAGTTCAGGCGTTCCATTCGACATACGCATTGAAAACGTTTTCAAAAGAGGAGGTGAGGGAGGTGCATTCATAACAGGTAGGTAAGCGTGGCCGAGGTTGCTTGGGGTAGATAGCGCCCCTGGTAAACCAACCTCACCTCACATCTTTAAGTACCGGCTTCGGCATTTGACCCGTTACGGTGGAACCATACTTATTGCATGACTCATGGTCTCGGCAAAAGTAAGGTAAAGGTCGTGTCTAACCACCGTCTGCCGGCCTTCCAAGGAAGAGGGCTAATGATTCTGGCATTAAGAGAAGGTTAGTACGTGTGGGTAAAGTTGTACACCCCTGCGAGGTTTAATCTTTTTGAAAATCTGTGTTCACAATTATGAACGCTTGGTGACCAGATTCTAAGATCATAGAGAACTATAACATTATCATAAAACTTGGTAGATCAACGTGTGCTTAAGGATGCTTCCTCATGGGTACGAGGGGGTGATCCTAGTTCAGGAGATGATGATGATTTGGTGGATATCAAAAGATGATGATCAATATTTTGGAGATGTCGCTCTCTTATCCCTTTTTAAAATACTCTAAGTAGACGAGCTCTTCTCTCTTGTTTTATAAACAAAGATGGCTTTATGCAAAACAACTCCACCAGCCATAAGTCTTGCAGAGTACACCCTATACTCACCCTTGCTTTGTTGATACTTTTGGCAGAGTAAGTGTTCCCTGGAGATCAGTTTGGTACTACATCGACATCGACGAGTAGCTTGGGGTTCCCGGCCGGCAGCCTGGAATCTATGGGCTCGGACGTCATCGTTATGCTTCAGGCCTCTTAGGCAAATTGTTAAGTTTGCTATACTTAATAGCATAATTTGCCTTCCGTTGTTTGATGTTTGTGGTCAGTGACCTCTGCTTGTAATAATTTGGTTCTCTGCTCAGTTATGAGCTTGCTGTAATAAATTTTGTGTCATAGGGTCACTGCTATGTTATCGATTCTTCACTAGATATCCTCGAGATCAAGGTTAATCTTATGTCAGACAGAGGTCTGGGATTTGTTTAGCCCTGATCCCGGGGGTGTCACAGGTTTTGGTATCAGAGCAGTACCGACCGTAGGAAAACCTTACTATTGGTCGATGTTGAGTCTAGTACTTGTGAAAACTATTTTAAAAGCTGAAAAGTATTTGCGAAAACTCTAGTATGCTTATTTTACTCCTTATCTAGTTTTGCTCTAACTCTGGGTCATCTTACCTTGCGTTGATTTTGGAAAAGTTTTGATATCTCTTCCAGTCCTTCAAAGCTTAGGTGCCTTCTGGGCATGCCGTTTCTAAGCCAGTTGACCTAGTGTTGAGTTCTCTAGAGTTGTGTGTGTTGTGAATTCCTTGTTACCCCTTGCTCTGCTTCATCTGAGAGATTCATTTCTATCATGATCTCTCTATCTTTTGGGACCCACAATATTATATTGTTGGATCTGTAGTGTTCTACTCTAGGCTTTGAGGTTTCTTTTCGCCTCGTGTGCCCCCTTTTTGTTTGTTTGGGTACTTCAGAAGTTGTATCTTATTTTGGAAGCTACCTTGTGATTACTATCTTGCGGTGTACTCTTTGTCACTCAAGTAGTAGTTATTTCTTTCTCGGGTTTTAACCCTTGGACATGAATCTAAGATCTCGGATTGTGCTGGATTCTGGTGTTGTGAATCTTGTACATGAAGCTGATCTTTAAACCAAGATCCATTCCTTTGACCCCTGCTGTTAATTTGCGCACATTACCTCAGGATGGCTGGTACTACAATTCTAGCCTTCAAGCTTGTGGTCTTTGTAGCGATTGCATTGTGACAACTAAGGACTTCCCCTACCACGTGCTACAGTAGATGTTCTTTAATGGAACCAAATAGATCACAACAGGAGTACTCCTCGTGAGTCTCGCATCTATACTCGTGACTCTGCCACACCTTACCCCTTCTCTGCATTGATTTTTGGAAGATTGTTTACTTATGCATTTACATCTCGGGATTCTATCCTGAGCATGTTCCTTTCCCTTGCTGTTTTCCACCTTCGTCTACCAGTTGGTAGCCAGGTAGTAAATGTGCATCGGTGTCTTCAGATGTAAGATACTCTTGTGGTCCGTCAGGACAAACCATTTCGAAATGTCAGGAGAAACAAACTCCAGTACCTCGTCATATCTAGGACCAGATCAAAGTGTTGTAATCCGCAAATCAAGAGGCATTGATTAGCTTCTGTCCGATCTACCTTAAAGTATCACACTCTTTTATATGAAGAGGTCGTGTTGAGTTACATGACCCCTTAATGAAGTGATGCTCTTACACATGTTTACCCACCCTTCCTTGAGCCTTCGCGCTCGTAAGTGATGCGTGTGCGTAATGATGTCGTTATTCGAGATTCTTAGAAATTATTATTGTTTTGATCTCCAAGGACATTTGTGTCATTCCTAGCATGATTGGTTAACCCTATCACTAAGCAAAGTTTGATTGTGCTACCAAGTCCATTATCCTAGTACACCCTCTTCGGTCAAAGAGTTAGGCTTGTGCCGAAACTCTGAGACTATGCCTTGTTGCCTTACCAAGCAAGTTTCCTCTCGAACTAAGTGACATATCGGTGGTTCGTGATATTCTAGATGTCTACTAGAAGTATCGCCTTGTTGCCATACGCCTGTGCTGTCAGGTTCTCTGAACTGCTCTTTTCTCCAAGGTCGTGTTGTAGGACAAAAGTTTTATCCGACTCTGTTTCTTCTTAAAGGGATGTCTAGTTTCGTTCATGTTGAAGAAAGATAGTATTTCCTTCGTTGGTATGTTATCGTCCCCCACCTTTGATTTGACCTGGGTTATCGTCAAATCAAACTCAGTTCCAAGGACTATCTTGATGGTGTTTCTGCTTGCGATATTTCACTTGTGTACATCTTCATGTTCTTTGGTCTGACCAATATTCTCGCCTTGTTCAAGCAACATATGAGTCCATCTTCTTGGAGTGTCTCGATAAGTTTGTTGTTGAGCCCATCGATGACATCCTTATCTCCTCCATACTAGATTAGATTCATATGGAATATTTGACAATAATGTTGGAAACTTTTGAGAACCATCCTCGAGTCATCTCGAAGTTTGTGCTCTGGGTGTTAGAAGGGACCTTCTCCGATTCACGTGCAATTGCTGAAAGATGTCACCGTGGATTCGAGTAGAGTTATCCTTGTCCCCTTAAGGACACATGTGTGTTTATTGTTAGTACTTTATGTATGTGCAGTTGTCTCTCGACAAGTTGTTAACTACATGGGTATAGCAATCTACCTCAGTCTTCTGGAGCTTAACACTGTAGTCTATATCTTGAGAATCTAGTAGCTTTACCTCTGTGGTAAATGTTGCAAACTTTCTATTCAGACATGCTGAGTCTGAAGTATCATCTCACCTAACCAAAGCTGAATCTCAAGCAGCAATGGTGGTTGGTGTTCCTCAAGGTTTGACATAGGTCTCTTTGTAAATCTAGCAAGAATGATGTAACGGTTGACACACTTAGCCGGAAAGACCTTCTGCCATTGTAACATACCACCTTTTGTGTAATATTAATAAAGATATGTTTGAGCATTGCATGCATGCATAATACTTGCACTTTGGTTTAAACAAACAAACACAAATAAAACCCTAATTTTGCTTATTCTCAAAACCATTCAAATGGTTTACCTATTTTGAAAACTATCAAAACAAATGGAACCCAAATTGTGTAAAGGGCCCTTGGCATTTTAGATATTTATAAAAGTATATGGTATTTTTGAATTATTCAAAACAGTTTGGAAATTGAAATCACAAACAGAAATTGAAAAAAACAGAAATAGAAAATCTTTTCTGTAAATAAAAAAGGTTTCTAACCTATCTCGGCCGATCCCACTTCTCCCCCCCTCTCTCTCTCCGTCACTCGCGCGACCCGCAGCAGCCCAAGAGCCAGCCCAACCTGGCCCAAGAGCAGCCCACCCCGGCCGCGTAACCCTTCGGCGACGACGGGAAGCAGCTGGGTGGCAGCGCCGGCGCCGTCGATCACGCCGCTCGATCGCCGCCGTCTGCCGACCTGGAAGCTTGGATAAGAACGCCACGCCACCCCTGCCTCGACCCTATCCCCTTCGCGTTCCTCTCCTCTGGCCGAAACCCTAGCCGCTCGTCCCCGCTGTCTCCGGCTGCCCCGAGCCTCGCCATTGCCCCTGGGAGCTGCGTCTCGTCGAGTTGCGCCTCCCCGCCGAAGGATTCGGCCGCGGGCGCTAAGGAACGTCGCCATCAACCTCGCCCCGAGCTCCGACCACCGCGTTCTCCCTCGATTCCGACGTCGCCCGTGCTTGCCTCGCCTCACCGACCCCACCGCCGTGCTCCTCGTGAGCTGCTGGTGCTCAAGCACCTCCCCGTTTGCCCCTTTCCCTCTGTATCTTCTTCCCCATGTGCACCTGCAGCCGCCGCTGGCCATCGTCGTTGCCGATGCTCCGACGACCAATCTTCAGCGGCGCCGCCCCTATTAGGCTTCACGCATCGCGCTCGTCGGAACCCACCCTTCCGCGTAGCCCAACGATCCCTCTAACGCCGCCAGCCACCGCCGTCTGCGTGTTCTCCGGCGAGCCTGCGTGGCAGTGACGTGGTGCTGACCAAATCGTGCATGCGGTGGCTAGCTGACGTGTCCCAGACCCCACTTGTCTGTGAGTGGAGCTAGACCCAGCCCAGGTGAAAAGTAACCACACCCTTGCGCTGACGTCAGCATGAGGTCATAATCTCTTTTCTTTTATTAATGTTTTTTAAAGTAAATTCATTTCTGGAATTAATAAATACCCTGTGGGCCAGACTGTCAGGGTTTTAATATTTTTAGAAAATAATTTCTGAAATTATTAAAATTGTGATAGTGGGTCCAGATGTAAAATAATTTATATAATATCAAAAAATGTTTAATTAATTTAAAATTATTTATAAATGGATTAAAATTGAGAAAAATCATAACTAATTCATTTTAAATTAGAAAAATACAAATAATATACCAAAATGATCAGAAAAATGAAATATATCTAACTAAGCTATAATAATACATTGCTAAACAACTTTGATGGCAAGTTTAATTAGAAGAATCAATTGAACCCCATAGGTGATTCCGAGGATCCCCTGTTCTAGGGTTTGGACCTCTCGGACTCCGTTTAAAATGACCAATCATGTTCTAGGGTTCATCTCAACACTATTCAACTTGTCATATCATCCATATTGTATGAGCATTGCACATGCCATGTGCTGAATGTTGTTTTCTCTTTTCCGATGATTGGTTCTTCGCGAATAGGAACCGAACCCGAAGCTGAAGTCAACGCCACCGAAGAGCAGTACCAGTCCAACAACGGACAAGGCAAGCGAAGCCCCACTCATACATATGAATCCTATGTTTACAAAGTATTTCATTCTCATCATATGCATTCGGTTCAACAGTCTTCTATCAGTAGATAGAGTAATCCTATCTGATGCATGTTTCCTTTGTGAAATATAATATCTGATCCACTGCTCCTAGCATAACTAGGGTTCGGCTTATGAGCATCGCTAGTGCCACAGTTCAGTCAAGCTTAGCCATGCTTAGTGCTTAGTTGGTCATAATATAGGAGCCACATATCTCTCAGCAAATCCAATATTTTATGCAAGAAGTAAACACATAGAAATTAAATACCACTTTATTAGAGAAAGAGTAGCCCAAACGTTGCTTGATATCAGGTTCATACCAATAGGAGATCAACTCGCTGATGGTTTTACTAAAGCAATTAACAATCGGCAATTGCTTGCATTCAGAAGCAATCTCAACTTAGGAAAGTTCAGATCGAGGGGAGTGTTAGAGATGTTTGTTATTGTTCGATTTATCCTAACATGACAGTCCTCACATGCATTCTTATGTCCCGGTTTATAAAGGATAGTCGAGAACCCTCGCGCTGACAAATTCACTTTCTCGGTAGCGAAAGCGCTTCTCTTTGCCCCTTAACTTAATAAAGTATTTGGAAAGAAAAGTAGGAGATTATTGGTTTTATTGCTCCCGCTTCCTCAACTGCGCTCGTCAAACCAACTAAACATTGTAAGTTTCTATCCAGATTGATGGTCATCTCTTGTAAACCATGGCAGGGTTTTTGCAACCCTATATTAACACGTGACGGCGGCCCCAAAAGGGTACATAAAGCCTTCACCAAAATACATCTGATATCACACCATAACAAGTAACCGGACTCCTAGGAGTTATACAATAATCGAAACAAGACTCTACATGTTTTAACTCATGTATCATGCATAGTACTATACTCTTTTAATATTTCTCTATTAGTTCAACTCTAAATCAGCATAACGGAGTAATGCCCCCATTGAGCAACCATTCCAGTAGACGACCTTTGCTGCATGACTGCATCTTGCTTTGCCATCCTCTGCAAGACCTTGGCGAGCTCCACGTCCCTCCGGGAGTCGAAGTACAAAAAGTCGGTGTCTAGTGTGCCTTCCGTGTCGTCTAGTCCCCCATGAGTAATGTCGGTCGAGGAGAAGTAGTCGATGGAGCTATCCGGGTAGGCGATCTTGCGCGCCGACTCGCGGCCATAATAGCAACGACCTGTTGGTTCGCCCGAGGTACCAAATCAGCATATAAACATTAATAGTATGTAACACTTGAGTAGTAGTGCATAGCTTACCCATATGATACGGTTGGGGCAGAGGGCAGCACATGGATGTCTTGGGCTGACTCTGAGAAAATTCGGAAGAAGAGCGTCTGGCAGCGGGAAGTTGGCGTCGTACCAGACGGCGCTGAGGATGATGTTGGAGACGGGGTCCATGGCCCCGTAGCAGTGGCCGGCGAGGAGCACGCCGCGGACGTGTTGGCGCGCGGCGTGGCGGGGCAGCAGGGCGAGCGCCCTGAGGTAGAAGCCATGGATGGCGCCGTAGAGAGACATCTCCAATGACCGGACGTATGTGCACGTGTCGGCCTCGGCGTCTAGAGACCGGACGAAGGCGCACGGAGATGCAGCTTGCGTGGAGTAAGAGGATAGGGTGGAGTCCATGTCTTGAGGACGCCTGAGGGACGCGATGTGGTCGCCGGCTGGTTGGACGATGGTGATGTAGGCGATCCGGCCATCTCCGAGGTCCGCACGCTCGCGCTCGACTACAGGTCCTTCAAGCTGCGATGGCGGCATGTTGTTCATGGCAGAGGTGTCGTCTTGGTGGCGGAGCGCGTGGAGGACGGTCATGATGTCGTAGAGGGTGAACCTATTCTTGCGGTCTCGAAATAGGCTTTCGCCCCGCTTTATAGAATAAAGCCACATCGGCCGGATAGATACAAGATGGAGGGGAGACCCCCTTTTACACAGCAGATCAAAATAAACAAGAAAACCGCAGAGGACCTAGACTTGCCACCGAAGACAGCGAGCCAAGAACGGGATGATCCGGGGCTCCACGACGACGCCCCCAAGATGGTAACGACACACCGCGCCGCCGCAACCAACGGTCAAGGGTTTTCACCCGGAGCCCTGGCGCGAGGAAGGTAGCCGCACCGGCGCCCCCAAGAGGGTAACGGTACCCGCAGGCATCGCCACCGATGGTGCCGAAGCACTGAGCTTTCGCCCGGAAAAACCTTCGCACCGCTTCCCGTCTTCCGCCACGCCCGATGCCCCCAAGATAGGCCTCTGGCACACGATCTGGGAGCTGCCGAGGCCGAAGCATCGCCAGCACCAAAGCCTCCCAAAGTCGTCACCTCGCCACCCACATGACCGAGGATAGGAACCACCACCACCGCCACGTCGCTCGCCGAAGAGACGTCCGCGCAGTCCACCTCCCGGGGCCGCCGCCCCGGCATCCGAGATCCCGCACAACAAGCGTGGAAGATACCACCATGACACCTTCCTGAGAGCGGGAGTGCGAGGGCAGTCCAGCCAAACATGCTGTGGACAGATCGGAGTGACGAGCCACGCAAGTCAACTCCGTAGCTCCTCTTCGGAGCTGCCTGGCGGTCACCGGATCTAGGCCCGCTGGCCCGGATCTAGCACCTCAGTCACCTGACCAAGGGGTGGGCTCCCAGTCCTCCCGGGCGCCCCTGGAACCATCCAGACAGCAGGGCCCACCCAGCCCGAATCAGGCCCGTACGGGCCCGATCTGGGCCAAGGGCAGGGGCTCCGCCGTCGGAGGTCAGCTCCGCCAGGCGCCATCCCGGCCGCGTTCCGGTCCGCCCCGACAACCTCCGGTCGAAGGAAGATCCCTGGAGCGGCGTCAACCGTCGTCGCCGTCGGAGATCCGTGAGAATGGGCCCCTGCCGCCACCGGAGCAGATCGGCCGAGCAACCCACCACCCGCTGCCGCCTCGAGCTGCAGGAGGCCGCCCCCGACGAGCGCGCCGGCCGCCGCCACGCCGGGCCCCGCCGGCCTCTGCCTAGTCGCACCGCGCGCCGAAGCTTCCTCCGCCCTGCAACGGGAGCCATGCGCCGGGTAAGGGCGAACCCGCCGCCGCCGGCACCGCCCGAGCTTTGCCCAGCGGCTCGCGCCGACGGCGGCGGGAGGGGGACGAGGGTGGGGCGGGGAAGGGGCTAGGGTTCGGCCTTGCTTCGGCCACCCGCAGGGAGGGCGACGCGAAGCGGTCCAGGAGGAGTCCCGCCTCTTTGCTTGGATTTCTCACGCGAACGACCTATCTCTCTGTGCTTTGCTTCCTATTCTTGCGGTCTTGGTGTCACAGAACGGGGATGATCATCTCGAGGCGCTTGCTGGGTAGCCATGCCGTGGCGAGCGAGACGAGGTGGTCCAGCCAATGGTAGCCAACGTGCGTGGCAGCGAGCCGCAGGAAGCTTCTTGTCCTCCCGGAGCGAGGGTCGGGTGGCGCGCGGCGGGCGGCGTAGAGGTCGTGTTCGACGAGCAGGACGGCCATGGCAAGGTCGGCGCGCGCGCGCACGAGGTACCGGCCAGGCCTGCATGAACTCAAGGAGGCACAGGGTAGACCTCCACACCGCGGCTGCCCATTCATCCCTTCTCCTCTCGCGGCGGCGGCAAGAGTGCGAGTGCGAGCGCGAGCGCGAAACGAAGCGGCTGCGGCTGCGACCGGAAGGGGTCAGATTGGTCTCGAAGCCGTCCGGGAGGAGGGAGATGGTGTTGAGGATGATGTTCGTGACGGGGTCGAGGAGGCCGAGGCAGATGCCAACGCGATCGACTAGCTCGGCCGTGTCAATGTCGTCCGGCATGTCCTTGATGGGAAACCGCCGGAACGCCTCCTCGTAGAGGTCGAAGAGGATGCCATGGAGAGACTCGGCCGTGGCGTCTGAGATGATGTGGTCGGCGTGGCCGTGGTAGGTGAAGCACGAGATGAGCCCCCTCGTCGGGTCGTAGGGCTGCAGGAGCGACGACGGCGGCGGCATCGTCGACATCGGCTTTGAGTTTCGGGAAATCTACTTAAGGACCGGTCAGAGAAATTACAAACCCGGCGGACGTGGGCGCTAAACGACAAAACAAATCAAAGTTATCTAATGTTCAGATTGAAAATTCAAAATATTTTATAGATCAAACCATTTATCCGATTTAGGATCCGTTTTTACCGTTGGGCTAGTCACGACGAGATCTGCGAAACTAAATCCCATGTTGATATGTTTCGATGAAAAAAAATTCGAACCAAAAAGTTATCCACCCCTAAGTTATCCATATCATAGTACATATGTTATCCACAATATAAATAGGGTTGAGTCGAGCTGTTCTCGTATTTCTCTTGTGATAACTTTTGTATTTTTTCGTCTCATGAAACCTTGGTTGCCCCTTGTATTTTAGTTCACTTAATTAAATGTGAGCTATGAGCTAGTTTAATTGAGACGTGATAGTCTAAGTGTTAGGATACTGAGATTTTGTCATTGTCGATGCGTTAGCATTGACGAGCGATGAATGCTTGATACTCTAACACCATTAGGGACTTTGTGACCCGTACGCCGCAGTAGAGGCGATGAAGCCGAGCCGTTAAACTACTAATTGCGTGTTATCTTTATTTACTACAACTTAGGATGGTGGTGGGTGGAGCATAAGACCCCATTTATCATATCGTATAAAATACTTAGATTTAATTTCTTTATACTTGATGTTTGATGTGATAGCCTCTCGAGGTTGAGTCGCTCGTACGCCTCGCGTGACGACGTCGATAAAGCCGAGCCGCTAGAATAACTTTTGTGTTTTATCTTTAGCTAAATTTTTATAGTGGCCGATAACTTATATGTTATTGGGTGGATACGTTATATGCTGAAGCATTGATAACTCTCGTGTTACTAGTGAATAATTATTGTATAATGTTATGGATAAATTTTGTTTACAACTGTGGATAACTTTACATAATTTTTATGATAACTTTAGTTCTATTTGTGGCCATTATATTTTTCTAAGTCCTTCTTATCTCCATTTTTGTTATTTAAATGTGCAATAGACTTAATTAATTTTAACGGGCTTATAGCTCCCATGCGACGTCTTTACTCGGAATTGGAAGGAACACGACATCGTTGCAAAGAATAACTCGCATGCGACGCTTGTGAGGCAGCTAATAGCCCAGGACCACACGTGCCATAAAACGGTCGTTAAGGACACATTTAACTTTGTTCCAAGATTAGGGTTAAGCCAAACCGGTTGGTTGGGACAGCCAGTCAAACCAACCGCTTCCGACCGAGAGCGCGCGTCACACCGACTGTAGCTTCCCCGACGGCGGCGGCGGACCTCACCCATCATTCTCGGCGGCGGCGGCAGGGCAATTCTTTTAGGAGGCGGCGCTTTCGTTCGACGGCGAAGGTGGTGAGTGCCATTTGAAAGCTAATTCCTCCCCCATTCTTCTCAATTCGAGATCTGAGCGTGCCCATTGATGCTAGATTGTGGAGGCGAGGGTGTGCTGAACGGGGCGAGGGGGAACGAGATGGAGCATGAAGATGGGACTTCTAATCGGTATATCCCGTATCTCTGCACTTAATTTATCTAAGGTTGAGCTCTTTGTTCGCTTCCGCTAGCTCACAGTGCCCGCCAAAAACAGGGGAGACGATGTTGCGTGCCAAAACTTCGAATTTCGCATCAATTTCTTTCCCTCTAGGGCTATTTTAGTTGATGGCAGCACGCGGATCATTGAGAGAGACACGGTTGTTAAAAGGGAGGTGGGATTATAACATGTTGATCCCCAAGAGCTAATAAGCATGGGAGAGGAGGCGGTGAGGAAAATGGTGGAAAAATTGGGGATAGTGTGGTTTGGGGGCCAGAGCAAGAAGTTTTTTTGTTACGATTTGATGATTACAAATGTGACTATGTTAGGGTTGATACAGGAGAACATATAGTTGATGAAATCGATGAGCAAAACGGTTGGACAAGCAAAATTGTTCTGTTTTTAGCACAACTCATTGATCTGGAACCTGATTCGAGGGTTGGATATGTGTCCTCGAAGCTGGTTGCTCAGATGGTCGAGGATGATTGGGCTGCACAAAGGCAAGTAATGCCTATACTTACTGAGTTGGAAGTGTTAACAGTGGAGGATGATGCTAATGCACAAGGGGAGGCTGCAGATGCTAATGCACAAAGGATTGTAACTGTTGATTGGAATTTAGTTGAGATACATGACCGGACTGATTTGGTCATTGCACCAATAGATGACATTGAAATGGCAAAGCTTTTTGGCATTCCTATAGATGACAGAGACAAGGAGAAGAAGAGGGATGAAGCTGCAAATGATGGTGACAACCATTTAAGAGATGAAGAGGTAGATATAGATCTAGAGTTGTTGGAAAATGCTGCAGTTCATGTAGATGATGCACATGATGATGAGCTAGTAACAGATGATGCAGGGCATGGATGAATTCAAGGTGTGTTTCAGGACATATGCAGTCAAACGTGAGTTTGCTACCAAGACTATGTGGACTGATAAAAATAAGTTCTATGCAAAATGCATAGGTTATGATGGTGGTGCCAAGCCTTGCAAGTGGTATATATATCTGCTAGACGCCAACCTGATGGAAGGACAATAAGAGTGAATCAAATTCCAAAACCTCATACTTGCATTATAAGTTCTCAAACAGTTACAAAGATGACATCACAATTATGGGTTGCAGAAAAGATCAAGCCCATTTTAGCCATAACACCAAACAACACTGCAAAGAGACTGAAAATAGACTTGGAAAAGCAGTACCCCATTAAGCTGAATTATACTACAGTGTGGAAGGCAAAGCAAAGGGCAATGAAAGAGCTATATGGTGATTGGGCAAATACCTTTCGAATGCTTTATAACTTCAAAGCAGAAGTAGAGAAGAGGTCACCTGGCAATGTTGTGGAGATAGATACTGAGGTAACAACTGATGGGAAAGTCTTCTTCTCTAAATTGTTCATGGCTTTAAAGCCTTGCATCGATGGCTTCAAAGCAGGGTGTCGTCCATATTTGAGTATAGACTCATCTTTCTTGAATGGAAAGTGGAATGGTCAACTAGCAGCATGCAATGCTTTAGATGGACACAATTGGATGTTCCATGTAGCTATTGGCATGTTTCAGTCTGAGACAGAGGCATCATGGACATGGTTCATGATGCAGTTGAAAAGATGCATAGGGCCAGTCTCTCCATTGGCAGTGCACACAGATGCATGTAAAGGTTTAGAAAATGCAGTGAAGATTGTTTTCCCTCATGCTGAGCAGAGGGAGTGCTTCGGCCATATGTGGATAAATTTGATCAAAAAATTCAGAGGAGATGATTTTGGACGCATGTGGACAGCAGCAAGATCTTACACCAGACAGACACATTCATATCACCTTGAGAAGATTAAGGCGACATGCTCTGAGGAGGATAGGGTCAAGTTTTGTACATGGTTGGAAACCTACCATTCTCTTTTATGGTACATGTCAGCTTTTAACACTGCCATCAAATGTGATCATATCAACAATAATTTGGCAGAAAGTTTCAACAACAAAGTGAAGGAGTTAAAAGACTTGCCTGTCCATGACATGGTTGACCAGATCAGGATCAGGACCATGATCATGAGGTTGTGGGAATTGAGAAGAAGGCTTGGTGATGTTCTTCAAGGAGATAAGCTTCCTGATGTTGTGCAGCAGGTGGTCAACAGGAGCAGAAATCTTGCACATTTGCGTGTTGAGAAATCCTCATTGTGGGGTGCTGAAGTCAGAGATACAAAGACTGGCAGGAGGCATGTTGTTGACACTCAATTGCATGAATGCACATGCCTTGAGTGGCAACACGCTAGGAAGCCTTGTGATCATGCCATACTTTTCTTGGCCTCCAAACACAAGCTAAATATGCACCCATATTTGCATGAGTATTATTCTGTAGCAAAATTCAAGGCTGCATATGGAACACCGATTCCAGCACTTACAGATCAGTCTCAGTGACCTGAAGTGGACATTCAGTTCTCCTTGTGTCCTCCTTTGATTAAAAGAAAGGCTGGCAGGCCCAAGCAGAGTAGATTCAAGGCTTGGTTTGAGAAAGGTGGGAGCAGCAAGAAGGGAAAGAAATATGAAAAGAAAGATGCCAAGCCAAAAAGGGCCCAAAAAGGTAACAAGAATAGATGCAAACTCTGTGAAGAACTTGGACACCGAGCTGGCTCTACCAAGTGCAGATACACTGATGAAAAGCCAAAGTATGTTCATCCAAAATCTATCCCATTTCTTGTTGATGATTTTTCTCCCCCAGCTAACTTGCTTGTTTTCAGGAGGAAGAGTGGAGAAAAAGGCCCACCTCTTGTTGTTGACGAATGCTGGCCAGTGAAAAGGGCAAGAATCAATGGCCAAAGAAAGAAGAGAACTAACCAGATCATGTTTGGTGCTGCTGAGGTGCAATCTAAACTTGTTTTGGAGGATGATGTGCAAACTGTTGAGGCTTTAGGGCACACCGTTTCTGATTTGGAAGCTCTGTTGCAAAATGAGGGGAAAATGAGCATGTTGTTGAGGCTCTAGTGCAAAATGAGCCTATTGTTGAGGCTCCGGTGCAAAATGAGCATGTTTTTGAGGCTCTGGTGCAAAATGAGCCTGTTGTTGAGGCTCTGGTGCAAACTGACCATGTTGATGAGGCTCTGGTGCAAAGTGACCATGTTGATGAGGCTCTGGTGCCAGATTGTGTTGTTGAGGAGGTGCAGGAGGTGAAGGAGACTCTTGGACATGCTGTGGGGAGGCCAGATGGTAATGGTAAGAAAAAAGAAGAGCATAAACCTGTTGTGTGGTGTGAAACTTGTGAAGGATAAGAAAACGAGGGGTAAGAAGAGCCAAAAGAAATAGACTTTGAATTTGGCACTTGTTGTTGTTGTTGTAAACATTTGTTATTGTAATAATTTGGCAGTTGTTGTTGTTGTAAACATTTGTTATTATAATAATTTGGCACTTGTTGTTGATAATTTGGACAAAATTCAAATATGATGGTAAATTTGAATTTTAACAAATGTAGCTATGTGTACTTTTCTATGTTTGTATGAGCTTCCAACATTTTTCTCATATGTAGAGTACAACTCATCCTCACCCTGATCCCTTTTGTGAAGTACAACTCACCCTCACCCAAAATGTGGTAGAAATGGGCTCCAAAGCTAGGATAAACCACCCCATTTTTAAGCAAGTTTTTTTCGACCATTTCTAAAACCAAGTTTCATATTTTTCCTCACAACTATGTCACATAACATGACACCATGCGAAGGTTTTGTATTTTTTTTTTGATTTTTTTGAATTAGTTATGCACATTTGAATGTCTCGTCAAACTTTTTGAAGGGTTTTCATAAGTATTCTTTGCTAGGGGCTGAGGCTTACAAAACTAGCATTGGATCTCTGATGAAATAGCATGTTGTGAACCTAAAAATGATTTTTACAAAAAATCATCAGCATGAAATCATGTACCTGTAGTTCATATCTTACCCACTTCCAACCGATTCGGTAGGATTTGTCTTTTTTACCAGGGATGGAATAAAAGGTTTGAGATACTCAAGTTGGGAAATTGTACATGCTAGATGGTCTAGTATTTTTTAAAAATATGATGTTACCTTTTTGAAACTTCAATGTGGTGGTTGCTTCACAAATCCCCCCTCTTTCGGCACTTAGAAAATAGAAAATGGATTTTCTGTGCGTCCAAAAGGAAAACTTTGTACTACAACATTGTTAGTCATCCCATTATACACATGCATGCCCAATATGGGCACATTATCACAAACTATGCCTTGATTCTAGCCATATCATTGGTTATTTGACCCAAAAGCCAGAAAACCTCGGAGTAGATAGGTCATTTTGTGAAGGTTTTTTTTTGAAATATGATCAATAGACCAAGTTTGATATTTTCCTCACAACTATGTCACATAACATGACACCATAAGAAAGGTTTTGTATTTTTTTGTTTATTTGAATTAGTTATGCACATTTGAATGTCTGGTCAAACTTTTTGAAGGGTTTTCATAAATATTCTTAGTTAGGGGCTGAGGCTCACAAAACTAGCATTAGATCTCTGATGAAATAGCATGTTGTGAACCTAAAAATGATTTTTACAAAAAATCATCAACATGAAATCATGTACCTGTAGTTCATATCTTACCCACTTCCAACCGATTCGGCATGATTTGTCTTTTTACCAGGGATGGAATAAAAGGTTTGAGATACTCAAGTTAGGAAATTGTACATGCTAGGTGGTCTAGTATTTTTGAAAAATAGGATGTTACCATTTTGAAACTTCAATCTGGTGGTTGCTTCACAAACCCCCCCTCTTTCGGCACTCAGAAAATAGAAAATGGATTTTATGTGCGTCGAAAAGGAAAACTTTGTACTACAACATTGTTAGTCATCCCGTTATACACATGCATGCCCAATATGGGCACATTATCACAAACTATGCCTTGATTCTAGCCATATCATTGGTTATTTGACCCGAAAGCCAGAAAACCTCGGAGGGGATAGGTCATTTTGTGAAGGGTTTTTCGAAATATGATCAATAGACCAAGTTTGATATTTTTCCTCACAACTATGTCACATAACATGACACCATGCGAAGGTTTTGTATTTTTTTGATTTTTTTGAATTAGTTATGCACATTTGAATGTCTTGTTAAACTTTTTGAAGGGTTTTCATAAATATTCTTAGCTAGGGGTTGAGGCTCACAAAACTAGCATTGGATCTCTGATGAAATAGCATGTTGTGAACCTAAAAATGATTTTTACAAAAAATCATCAGCATGAAATCATGTACCTGTAGTTCATATCTTACCCACTTCCAACCGATTCGGCATGATTTGTCTTTTTACCAGGGATGGAATAAAAGGTTTGAGATACTCAAGTTGGGAAATTGTACATGCTAGGTGGTCTAGTATTTTTGAAAAATAGGATGTTACCATTTTGAAACTTCAATTTGGTGGTTGCATCACAAATTCCCCCCCTCTTTCGGCGCTCAGAAAATAGAAAATAGATTTTCTGTGCGTCGAAAAGGAAAACTTTGTACTACAACATTGTTAGTCATTCCATTATACACATGCATGCCCAATATGGGCACATTATAACAAACTATGCCTTGATTCTAGCCATATCATTGGTCATTTGACCCGGAAGCCAGAAAACCTCGGAGGAGATAGGTCATTTTGTGAAGGGTTTTTTGAAATATGATCAATAGACCAAGTTTGATATTTTTCCTCACAACTATGTCACATAACATGACACCATGCGAAGGTTTTGTATTTTTTTGAATTAGTTATGCACATTTGAATGTTTGGTCAAACTTGTGAAAACCCCGTTGACTGCATCCTAAACCCAGCTAACCCTAAGGCCGAATGAGGAACGTAGATCTAACCCTAGCGCGACACAGTGGACATCTGATCGCGTCTTCTAGAAGGATTCCGCGGGTGGCTTTGGGCGATCCGTGGAAGGGCTTTTTCTGCAACCTGATTGTTGGCGTCTCTTAGAAGGATTTCGCGCCTAGCTCTTGGCGATCCGTGGGATGGATGATTCTGGAATCTGATTGGCTCGCATCTTTTTCCATGAACAGATAAGGTATAGCGTGACACACTTCATTGACCGTTGGACCGAGCGTGGCATGCGAGGGCACTGGATAGGGCGGGCTGCACCATGCATGCATCTGCCTCTCACGTCGCAGTCTAGCTATTTTGCGTGCAGCTAACCAACACAGCAGCGCTGCAGCGTATTTACTTCCTCCGTCGCATTAAATAAATGTACGTCTAACAACTTTTTTCAGTCAAACTTACTCCCCTCCGGTTCATGCGCCATAGAAAAAGTCAATATTTATAAACTTTGACTATGTATATAAGAAAAAATATCAAAATCTAAAATATGTAATAAATATAAGGTACAGCATGGCACACTCCATTGATCGTTGGACCGAGCGTGGCATGCGAGGGCGCTGGGCGGGGCGGGGCGGGGCGGGCTGCACCATGCATGCAGCTGTCTCTCGTGTCGCAGTCTAGCTATTTTGCGTGCAGCCAACCGACGCAGCAGCGCTGCAGCGTATTTACACCCTCCGTCGCATTAAATAAGTGTACGTCTAACAACTTTCTTAAGTCAAACTTACTCTCCTCCGGTTCATGCGCCATAGAAAAAGTCAATATTTATAAACTTTGACTACGTATATAAGAAAAAATATCAAAATCTAAAATATGTTATAAATATAATTAGATTCACCATAACACATACTTTTATATTATATAAAGTTGATATTATAAATTGATATTATAAACTTAGTTTCATACTCCCTCTATTCCCTCCAATTGACATCCTCTTATTACTCCCACCGATTTTTCTTCTCACCAGTTAAGTTTCCATGTGTGGGTTTGTTGCATTCGGTGTGTAAAAATGAACGAGTTTGCTGCATGTCGTGTGACAACTAACTTAGTCCTAGATTCCTGCATTTATTACCGAGTAAATCAAGGCCAAATTCTATTTTCTCTTTTATTTTTCACTGCCAATGAACAACTACCTTGGACGTTTTTTCTCTCTTTCCCATTAATGCATGCATGCATGCAGGGGCGGGGGCGACGGTGCAGGGGTCACGTCGCATCCTAGCAATTTTTTTGCATTGATCACGCATGTGGCTACGCCCGCTGCCTACACGCAACGCAGCGCACACGGCTGCGCCAAACGCAGGATTCCCACGCCGCCCTTCACGCTGAGCCCTCAATAAATAGGCAAAACGCTTTTGCCTCCTTATCTCATCTTGCCCCTCATCTTCAACCTCGAGCCCGTCCCTTTGCCTCCTCCTAGCCCAAAAAAACACTCCGGCGACCATGGCGACCTCCCCCCTCCCGCTTTTCTTCGGAATCCGAGGTTAGCAACGAGGACAACCACCCGGACCACAAGCAGGTCTGGGAGCAGGAGGCGCCCACGCGCCCGAGGCGTGGCAACAAGGGGGGCGACGCAAAGCCCCGCCCTTCTCCTGGGCCCAAGGCCACTTCGTCCACAACCCCCTCCCCAGCGTCGGCCACAACCTCCTCGACGACGGCCCCTCCGACGAGTATTGGAAGGCGGCGAAGAAGCAGGAGGCGAAGGAGGAGGCTGCTTACGCCAAGTGAGAGGAGAAGCAGGCCTCGCGCGCCTTGAAGAAAAGGCGGAAACGACAGGATGAGGACCGACGAGAGGCCAATCGTTGGGCCTTCCAGGAGGAGCAGCGGCGGCGGGAGCAACGGGAGAGGGCGGCGGCTTGGAGGGCGGCGACACCGCCCCCACCACCGATGGAGTAGGGCAGCCTCCCGGCGGCGAGGTTGACCGGCAGCCGGGCTAAACCCACGTAGTAGCTAGGGTTAGGGTTTAGCCCAGGGTTTTAGTTTCCCTTAGGGTCTATATTGTACCCTTTGTATTTTATTGTAATGTTATCGGGCTATCTAATATATGTAATGTTATGTAATATATTATCTATCCCGTGTTTTACTCGTGCAATATTTATAATCTGTTATCACTCGACTTGTGTTTTATTGTATTGTCATTTGTCAAAACACCCAAAACAACAAGTGCATTAAACAAAAGACACAAAAAAAGTTCTCATATAATACTCGTGCAATATTTATAAAATGAGCGAAATTAGAAAAGCTCAAAAGGAAGAATAAGTTAACGTTATGATGGTTGATTATTTTCAAACAACACATGCAACACATGGTTCATTTTCAAACAAAACATTTACATATTTACATAAGTTAAAGGGGCGCCCAAGTTATGTTAGTTAAATGGATGCCCTTGGCCTTCATTTATATATTTACTTTCGCAAAAAATAAAAGATTGCGACCTAAACACGAGTATCTGCAGATCCACACTCCCTAGTTAGATTGTAACGTGGGTACCATTTTTTTTGCCCAATCTACAAGTAGTTACTATTGGGCCTGGATACGACCATTTTGTCCTGGCTAAGTTCTATTTGGGCCTGGCCTTTTTCAATCACTCCTCGTTAATTGTTTTTTAACTTTTCAACCCCTCCCCCTCCCCTGCACAATGATAAAACTGAAGGAACACTGACGAAACTGAAGGAACACTGATTTCGAAAACAGAGCATCTCAAAATTTTCCCGAATTTGTGTTGCATTTTATTCAAGCCAAAGACATAGACCATTACATCTATTACAAAGCATCACTCGAACACTGATTGCGCTGTCTAATGACTAATGATCAGGAGATAAATTAATCCGAGAGAAATTACACAAAAATAAAAAAAATGTCCATCAAATTGTCCTGCTTCTTCAATTCGATGATTTGTCTTAGCTGCTTGTTCATCTTCTTCAGCTCGGCCTTCACTTCCGCATCCACCATAGTACCAGCGGAATGGGGTTGCCAGATCCCAATTGATCCACCACGGACGGGTTTACGAGCTCCCGGGATGCTACCTCCACCCCAATTCGCTCGATGTACTCATCAAGCCACTCAAAATGCCCACATTTTGGCAGTTCCTGAAATCGCAGAGATGAACCCTAAATCCCAAATTCGATGAAATGCATGAAATTTCGAAAAAAAAGCGAGAAATTGGCGCTTGGAACACTCAGATCTCACCTTTCCCGGCTCGGGCTTGCTCTCACACTTCACAAATTCCCGGCCAATGTTGTCGTTCTTGTTGGTAGATGTGACAAGCCGCTTCAGGGGCACGGTACGGGGCCAATCGGGGCACCTCCTCATCGGCACTGCACCATACCGAGGCCATGAGCGGAGGGAGGCTGAAGGAGAGCTCGACATCCCTCGCTGGCGTTGCCGCACTTGCTCGCCGGAGAAGAAAATGGAAGGGGATGTGATGCTGGAACGGTGGCGGGAGTGCTCGGGTGCGGGGACGGATCGGTGCCAACGGCTCTCTTCAACCACAGCGTGGGTCCCACGATATGAGGTGGACATCAGGTGAGTTCCACCGTGACGTGGAGAGGCTGCGGGTCCTAATGTGCTCAGCTGATTCGAATTTGTTAACGGTCTCGTGAGGTTAAGTGGAAGTGTCGCACGGGGCTATTTGCCGCTTCAGAAGTGTCGCATGCGAGCTATTCTTTGCAACGATGTAGTGTTTCTTTCAATTCCATGTAAAGACGTCGCATGAGAGTTATAAGCCCAATTTTAACATGGTACCCTAGACTACTCGCCGTTGACTTAGTGAAACGGTTCCTAAATGGTAGGAGTTCACATTTATATTTTTGCACGCATAAAAAACTCAAACACACAACCCGTTTGTAGGGTGGATAACTTATGTGTTACATGGTGGATAACTTGCATAGTACTGTTTTGATAACTTATGTGTTACGGGTGGATAACTTTTGAGTCAAAAAAGTTGTCGAAACATATCAACATGGGATCTACTTTTAAAGATCTCGTCGCGACTAGTCCAACGATAAAAGCGGTTCATAAATCCGATAAACGGTTCGGCCTACAAACCATTTTGAATTTTTAGATTTCGTATTTAATCGGATGACATCATTTATTTTGTCTTTTATATTTAGAAATAAACTTACTTTCTATTTTTAGCCATAATACATGCGCGAGGACGCATAGGACTTGCATGCGCTCTAGTGCAAGTGCCCGCTAAAATTTGCAATGCGGAGACTGGTCTGGAGGTAGCTCAGTCCTTGAGTTTTTTCTTAGACGAGAAAGATGGATTATGATAGGACGAGTTGTCGATCGAGAAGGATCGCGATCGGTTTAATTTATTTTCTTTTCGTCAGGTTTACCGACTATGAACCCGATCCGTCGCCGGCACGTATGGCGCCGTACGTGTGTGTGTTACTGTTTAGACAGTATAGTATTCCGCACGGCGACGACGGTGGGGAAGGGAAGGAGGGGAGGAGCGACGGTCGCGAGAGCCTGAGGTTCTTTTCTCTCGTATATATGTTCCTCATGAGTTAGGTAAACATAGATGATGATCTAGGTAGGTATAGCCTGCTTTCCTGTAGTTACTGTTGAAAATATAAGCAAATTATCATAATATTTAATCCGAAATAAGTAATAATAAATCATGACTATAAGTGCTAGAATTAATCTAATCATATATACTAGCAGAACAAACGAACAGATCATATTCAACCAGAATAAACAGATCACATTTATTCCAAGAGCTAGTACAAGAAACTGCAACAGAAACTGAACTAGATAGGAACAGATTACGTACGGTGCTGGAGGACGAATCGGGTTCGCGTTCAGGTTGGGGTTGAGGTTGACACCAGTGTCGTCAGCCATGGCGTCGATGTAGAGGCTGCTGATGTCCGGGAAGAAGTCCTCGTCGGGGAAAGAGTGGTCGGTCGACGTGATGCCGTCAGTAGTCGCGCAGACGCGCTCCCCAAAAACCTGATCGCCCCTCACCCGTACAGGTTCACGAGAGGCGGTGGTTCCGGAGGCCTACTGTCCCGTCGTCCGGTGCACGCCGGAAGAGGGGATGGAGAAGGTGTAGCGGCGGCGCAAAGTTCTGGAGGCAGAGAGATGTGTATTTTCTCGTATTAGGGTTTTAGTAAGACGTGGGGCGTAGTCCACGTCCGAGTAGTAACAGCCCACGTTTCCGGAAAAACCGGAAACGGTTGACAGAAAAATAACTCGCACAATAATTTTCCCGAGCAGCAAAAAGATAAGATCGGCACCGAGGCACAATTCCGCAAACCGCGGCGCGCGCGCGCGCGCGTCGTGACGAGGCGAGGCGAGGCGTGGCGAGGCGGGCGGCGGAGGAGGAGGAGCGCGCGTGTATGCCACTCCTCTTCACTCTCTTTAGGAGGTAGTGAAACACTCCACTATATATATTGGTCCAAGTCCCTCTAAACTAGCAAGGTGGGACTAAACTTTGGTGCCACCCCTTGCTAGGCATGAATGGGCCAAGAGAATTTCAGAATTTGTATTAGGCTATGGGCCAAGGCCCACACCCAAATTCCAACAATCCCCCACAAATTCTCATAGGCACATATCATCACATCACATCAATCAGTTCCAGAGCATTGTTTATATACCGGTGCGAGGTGGAGACTGTTAAGTTGAACTTCCACTTAGAACTTCATGCTACACTAGATTGCAACTTGAATAGTGGACTATGCCTTGAACTACAAGTTTGGTGCGCACTAGTTTCACATAAGGTCTAGACCGATACAGGGCTGCCGCGAAGCTTCTCCGCGGTTTGGAGCTTATGCGTCATACTCCATGGCCTTTCATGAGTTTATTAGAGAGCACCCAACTCTCACGGACTGCGACGTTTGACAGTCAGACTCATATAGGTGTGTTCTTCAAAAGATGTTCTGCAGGACAACATCTTTGCTTAAACAAGCCACTCAGAACACATTAAGGTAAATACCAACCTGCCATGCAGAATAGGAGAGTATTGCATCTATACGGAGTGGTAGTATGCTATAAGGATACTCTCCTCCCAGTTGACCAACAGCTTGTCTCCCAACTCTACTTCATGGGATCTCCGATCACATAGAGCGGGTTACCACTGTGAGCAACTCAAAAAGTGGGTCTCAAACCCATCTCCCTCGATGCATTATCTATCACATTACGTGATAGACCCTTTGTGAAGGGATCTGCCAGATTTTTAGATGTTTGGATATAATCCAATGCAATAACTCCGGAGTTTCTCATTTTCCTGACAGATTTCAATCTCCTCTTCACATGTCTTGATGACTTCATATTGTCCTTAGAACTGTTTATTTTTATGATCACAGTTTGATTATCACAGTTCATAAGGATTGCGGGTATTGGTTTTTCAACCACAGGTAAGTTCATCAAGAGTTCACGAAGCCACTCTGCTTCAACAGTGGCTGTGTCTAATGCTGTGAGTTCTGCTTCCATAGTTGACCTCGTTAAGATGGTCTGCTTGCAAGACTTCCAAGAAACAGCGCCACCACCAAGTGTAAACACATAACCACTCGTGGCCTTAGTCTCATCAGCATCAGAAATCCAGTTTGAGTCACTATACCCTTCAAGTACCCTTGGATACCCGGAGTAGTGAATCCCATAGCTCGCAGTGCCTTTCAAATAACGCAAAACCCTTTCAAGGGCCTGCCAATGAACATCTCCAGGATTTGAGACAAATCGACTTAACTTGCTTACAGCAAAGGAGATGTCGGGCCTCGTAGCGCTGGCTAAATACATAAGCGAGCCAATAATCTGAGAATATCTCAGCTGATCTTTAGCATCCTTAGGATCTCCCTGATTCTTTCGAACCAACACGCTAGGATCATATGGTGTAGGAGAGGATCTAGATTCGCTATACCCAAAACGACTCAAGATCTTCTCCACATAGTGAGACTGAAGCAGTGTTATCCCACCATCATCATCTTTCAGCAGCTTGATGTTCAATATCACATCAGCCATTCCTAGATCTTTCATCTCAAAACAACGAGATAGAAAGTCTTTGACCTCATTGATAACAGACATAAGATGACTCCCTCGCCCCTACCATGGCGATAGTACACACACTTGTCAGCTTCGTTTACAATAAAGCCTTCATCAGTTAAAGTCCTTTCAAACTTCGCATGCCACTGCTTAGGTGCTTGCTTAAGACCATACAGAGACTTCAGTAACTTGCACACCTTGCCTTGTTGACCATCTATCACGAATCCATCCGGCTGATCCATATAAATTTCCTCATCTAACTCTCCATTTAGGAAAGCCGTCTTAACGTCCATTTGATGAACGAGAAGATCATGCGAGGCAGCCAAGGATAGCAGTACTCGAATGGTGGTCAATCTAGCCACAGGTGAATAAGTATCAAAGAAGTCTTCGCCTTCTTTCTGGGTATAACCCTTGGCAACAAGGCGTGCCTTATACTTCTCAATAGTACCATCAGGTCTAAGCTTCTTCTTAAACACCCACTTACATCCTACAAGTTTGCACCCATAAGGACGATCAGTAATTTCCCAAGTTCCGTTTGCTATGATGGAATCCATCTCACTGCGAACGGCTTCTTTCCAGTAGTCAGCATCTTGAGATGCATAAGCTTCTGAAATAGAAGTAGGAGTATCATCCACGAGGTATACAATGAAATCATCACCAAAGGACTTCGCAGTCCTTTGTCTCTTACTTCTGGTAGGAGCTTCACTGTTATCCTCCACAGGATTATCAGGGTGTTCTATCGAAATGGTGGGTTCAGGAATTGTGATTAATTCTTGACTAGATAAACTAGGCATCTCCTGATTTGATGAACTAGACGAATCTTTCATGGGAAAGATGTCTTCAAAGAAAGTCGCATCATTCGACTCCATGATTGTACCAACATGCATGTCAGATACCTGAGATTTCACTATCAAAAATCTATAGCCAATGCTATGAAATGCATATCCCAGAAAGACACAATCCACGGTTTTTGGTCCAAGCTTGTGCTTCTTGGGTATCGGCACATTCACTTTCGCCAAACAACCCCAAGTTCATAAGTAGGAGAGTTTCAGCCTTTTCCTTTCCCATTCCTCAAATGGAGTAATGGTTTTGTTCTTTTTGGGAACACGGTTTAGGACATGACACGCAGTCTTTATCGCCTCCCCCCACCATTCCTTGGATAGACCCGATGTATCTAACATGGCGTTAACCAAATCAGTTAGAGTACGGTTCTTTCTTTCGGCCACCCCATTTGACTGAGGTGAGTAGGGAGGCGTCCTCTCATGGATAATACCATGCTCCGCACAAAAAGAATCAAATTCGTTGGAAAAATACTCTCCACCACGATCAGACCGAAGTCGCTTAATCTTTCGATCAAGTTGGTTTTCTGATTCAGCTTTATAGATTTTGAAGTGATTAAAAGCTTCATCTTTAGATTTCAGAAGATACACATAACAGTATCGAGTGGAATCATCAATTAAAGTCATGAAATATCGCTTTCCACCTTTTGTCAACTCACCATTCATCTCACAAAGATCTGAATGTATTAGTTCCAGTGGTGCTAAATCTCGTACCTCGGCAGTCTTGTGAGACTTGCGAGGTTGCTTAGCTTGCACACATACTTGACACTTGGAACTTTTGACAGTAGTAAATTTCGGAATTAAATTCATATCGGCAAGCCGCGTCATGCACCCAAAATTAATATGACAAAGTCGTGAATGCCAAATATTGGACTCACTATCATTGCAAACATGATTAATAACTTGAGTACATAAGTCTGACAAAGATAAGCGGAACAAGCCTCCGCACTCATAACCCTTTCCAACAAATTGTCCACACTTAGAAACTACAACTTTATTGGACTCAAAGACTAACTTAAAACCATCTCGACACAGAAGAGATCCGCTGACGAGATTCTTATTGATTGAGGGAACGTGCTGCACATTCTTCAGCTGTACGATCTTCCCCGAAGTAAACTTCAGATCCACCGTACCAACACCTTGAACAGAAGCACGTGAGCCGTTTCCCATCAGCACGGAGCCAGCCCATTCGACCTGATAAGAAGAGAACATGGAAATATCAGCACATACATGTATATTTGCACCAGTGTCTATCCACCAATAAGGTGAATTACAAACTGAAAGAACAGTGGGAAATATACCGTACCCAGCATCCTTCATCTCAATATCACCAAGGACAACATTAGCGGACTTGCCACTATTTCCATGTGAACGCTTGTCAAAGCGATTGGGGCAGCTAGGAGCCCAATGATTAGGATCACCACAGACATGGCAGGATCCTTTCTTCTTATACTCAGTCTTCTTCTTGAAGTTGGTAGTCTGTGCGGCCTTGTTTTTGCCATCAAACTTTCCTTTGCCATCAGACCTATTCTTATTCTTGAACTTGTGGGACTGGAAGTTGTTTTTCTGCACTACATGTGCGCTAGAACTTCCATCAAAGCCTCGAGGACGTGTATCTTTTGCTCTCGCCTTTTCTTCAACATGAAGAGATCCGATGAGATCCGAAACAGAAAACTCCTGTCTCTTATGTTTCAGAGAGGTAGCAAAGTTCCTCCAAGAAGGAGGAAGCTTGGCAATAATGCCTCCGGCCACGAACTTGTCCGGTAAGTTATACTTGAACTGCTCGAGTTCTTTGGCAAGGGACTGTATCTCATGAGCCTGATCCACGATGGGACGGTCATCAGTCATCTTGTAGTCGTAGAATTGCTCCATGATATACAGTTCAGTGCCAGCATCCGAAACACCAAACTTGGCGTCCAGTGCATCCCACGCATCCTTGCCATTATCAAATAACATATAGGTGTCAACAATGTTGTCACCAAGAATATTGAACAAAGCCCCCATAAACATGGTGTCGACTTTCTGAAACGCTTCCTCCTGAACAGGAGAAAGGTCTCCCTCAGGTTTGCCAAGAGTGGCGCTATAGCAGCCTAGGTTTTTCAACCATAGAACTGCTCTCGTGCGCCATCTCTTATAATTGACACCGTCAAAAGGAGGCGGCCTTGTAGCCGCGGCTAAAACAATTGAATTCAGTTGCCTATAATCAGGTTTTTGGATTGTTGAAAATATAAGCAAATTACCATAATATTTAATCCGAAATAAGTAATAATAAATCATGACTATAAGTGCTAGAATTAATCTAATCATGTATACTAGCAGAACAAACGAACAGATCATATTCAACCAGAATAAACAGATCACATCTATTCCAAGAGCTAGTACAAGAAACTGCAACATAAACTGAACTAGATAGGAACAGATTACGTACGGTGCTGGAGGAGGAATCGGGTTCGCGTTCAAGTTGGGGTTGAGGTTGACACCAGTGTCGTCAGCCATGGCGTCGATGTAGAGGCTGCTGATGTCCGGGAAGAAGTCCTCGTCGGGGAAGGAGTGGTCGGTCGACGTGATGCCATCAGTAGTCGCGCAGATGCGCTCCCCAAAAACCTGATCGTGTAGCGGCGGCGCAAAGTTCTGGAGGCAGAGAGATGTGTATTTTCTCGTATTAGGGTTTTAGCCTAAGGCCGTCTATATATAGGCGCCGGTCGGGTAAGACGTGGGGCGTAGTCCACGTCCGAGTAGTAACAGCCCACGTTTCCGGAAAAACCGGAAACGGTTGACAGAAAAATAACTCGCACAATAATTTTCCCGAGCAGCAAAAAGATAAGATCGGCACCGAGGCACAATTCCGCAAACCGCGGCGCGCGCGCGTCGTGACGAGGCGGGCGGCGGAGGAGGAGGAGCGCGCGTGTATGCCACTCCTCTTCACTCTCTTTAGGAGGTAGTGAAACACTCCACTATATATATTGGTCCAACTCCCTCTAAACTAGCAAGGTGGGACTAAACTTTGGTGCCACCCCTTGCTAGGCATGAATGGGCCAAGAGAATTTCAGAATTTGTATTAGGCTATGGGCCAAGGCCCACACCCAAATTCCAACAGTTACACGTAGTTAGGTAGTATCTAAATTCTTCCCGACACAAAGAATTATTATTTGTCATTTGATCAATGGAATATAAAGTGGACCATAATTATTGTAAGAAGACGTGCCAGGTTTACCCCTTCTCCTGCTTGGTGATATGATTGCCCATCATCAAGATTCAAGAACCACCTCTCTTCAGATTGGGAAAACCAATCCGTGACATATATATGTATGCTAGGAAATTGTAGTTTGACGTCAAGGGTTTTCATGGTATTATGCAGTCAGATTTTTCTTATACTAGTAGCATTTTTCTTTCACGTCAAATAAACTACTCCCTCCGGCCCATATTAATTGACTTTGATTTGTCAAATTTTGGATGAATCTATATACTAAATAGTGTCTAGATTCATTTAAATTTTGACAAATCTAAGTCAATTAATATGGGCCGGAGGGAGTAATTGCAAACACTTACATTAGTACTGTTTATTTGCCGCCAATCCCAAAAAGTAAAATCTAAAGTACTCCCTCCGTCTCAGTGTATAAGACTTACGCGTATTTCTAGGTTGACAAATTAACCAACTTAGCACGAGGTACATAAGATAAAAAACTATATTATTAGAAACTTTAAATGTTATATTTTCTAATGATATAATTTTTATATTATATAATTTATATTATATAGTTCATGCGGCCGACCTAAGTATACGTGTAAGTCTTATAACTAGGATAGAGGTAGTAAAAGCCTTTCTATATAGGATAACAGGTTTCATGCATGCAAGGCTTTCGCTAGTCAGTTTTGCCTTCCTCCCTTTGTTTGGATACGTAGTTTTAGCCGAACTAGTTTTCAGCTAACCGTGTAACAACCAAAAATCCTGTTTGGATGCTGCCAGGAAAACGTGATCAAAGAAAACCTGGTTTCCACAAAACCAGGAAATCGGGTGTTGGCAGAAACGAGTATTAGTCGTTTTTGTGAACGTGAAATCTAACTAAAAGTTGATCTCATTGCGTCTTAACGCGAGGTCACGTTCTGGGCCGCGTGATTTCTATCCTACGGTGTCTACGAAGCGGCGCGCGAGGGCCCAGCCGCAGTGGGTTAGTACCAACATTCAGCCGTTTCTTCCGGGTCGGAGAGAGAGGGAGAGCACAGAGAACTCCATTCACTTCCCGCATTGACATCGCCGGCGCTTCTCCCGCAGATCCGCGGGGACGTGCGAGTTGCTGTCACCGGCGGCGGTTACTTCATTGCGCTGGCCCCCGCTACTCGCGTCGCCGGATCCATTTTTTGGCGGTGGGAGGGGAGGAGGAGAGGTGGTGGGTGTGGTCGGCGGTCGATTCCGTCGTCGGAGCACACCCTCTCGCCCGTGTCTGCATCTTCTCCCTGCCGGCCACATCGTCGACTCTCTGGATAACATCTTCTCCACCACATCTGGAAAGGTACCATAGCTCCACCACATCTAACATAGATGTTAGTAGATCTGGTTGGATGATGCATGTTGCTCTCTGTTGTGTACATCATGATATCCGTGGTGGTTGTGGATGTTGCTTAATGTGTCTGCTTCATAGTGCCTTCTTACTTAGTTTTGTGGTGGTTTGAATGTGTCTGTGGAATGTTGCTCTTGTGTGGAATGATTGCTCTTTGTTGTGGAAATGTTGTTCTGGTGGGGTCTTGGATGTTGCTTTTATATGTAGGATGTCAATTTTGCTTAACCAAGGTGGGATGTTGTTCATATAGATGTTGCTCTCTGTGTGGATGTTGTTTTTGCTCATATAGATGTTGCTCTCTGTGTGGATGTTGTTTTTCACATAGATGTTACTTCCACATGGAATGTTTTTGCTCTATGTGGATGTTGCTTTTTCATATAGATGTTAATTTTCACATAAATGTTTGTTCTCTGTATGGATGTTTTTGCTGTGTGTGGATGTTGCTCTGTAGCAGCACTCAAAACTAATGCGCTCATGTTTTTTGCTCTATGTGTGGATGTTGCTTTTTCATATAGATGTTAATTTTCACATAGTTGTTTGTTCTCTGCATGGATGTTTTTGCTGTGTGTGGATGTTGCTCTGTAGCAGCACTCAAAACTAATGTGCTCATGTTTTTTGCTCTATGTGTGGATGTTTTCTTTTTCATACAGATGTTGGTCTGTAGCAGTTTTTCTTCTGCCTCTCTATATGGATGTTGCTATGTTTTTATGCCTGGCATTTGTCTTGCTCTGTTTGCTCCTGGCATCTGTCTTTGGTATGTGTGGATGTTTGCTTTTGTGTGGATGTTGGCTTCTGTGTTAGATTTTGCTATGTGTTTGCTTTATATATAGTATGTCAACAACTCAGGTGGGATACCCCTCTTTTCTAAGGGATGTCATTTTGATCTGTTTATTTTTAGTGGTGTTTGTCTAGTTTACATCCACACCCTACCTCTGGTTTTCATTTGTCGCTAAAATCTAATGCATGTAATTGTTACATTTTGCTAAAATAAGCCTATGTTTCAATATAGCAGGTATGAAAATGACAAAGCGAAGCAGTGCTAAGAAATCTGGGAGGAAGCACTCAAAGCTAAGTTTGATGCAGAAGAAGCTCACACTTAGACCTAAGATGTCACCGCTGCACTATGACGATCAAGGAACATCCACTGATAACATGATAGAGGGAGACGATGTTGAAGAAGTGCACGAAGAGAGTGACACGAACAACAATGAAGAAGAACAAGCTATTGTGTTGTCAAAGGTAAAACCAAACCTTCCCATTTATATTTGTGCAACTGAATGTCAATAGCTCTAAAAAAATGTTTAATTATAGTTGATGTTTCATTAGTTTCTTAGCCAGATCCCACTCATGTAAAATGTTACTTTTCCTAATGTTGTCTGTTAAGAACATCAACTATACACAATGTGCATGTTTTTTTATCTTGCATTTGTTAAAGTTTTTAGTTGCACCAATTACATATGTGATATACCAGAGTTGCACTATGTATACTTGTATTTTTTACAACTTTTTGTTTACATTTTCGGGTGCAACTAATGTGGTCATTTTTTTTATTAGGCCAAAGCAAAGAAGCTTCTACAGAGGGCATCACCCATGAAGTTGGTCAGCTTATACCCTTATATGTCGGAAGATCAGAAAACTATGATAAGGAATGCAGATTACGGTGGACTGTTGGACATCAAGTGCTCAAAACTTCAACCAGAACTTTGCAAATTTCCGATGGAAAGTTTTGACCCAGCATCATGCAGCATGGTATTCCCTGGCCGTGGCGCAATCCCTGTCACTGAACTTTCTGTTAGAGAAGTTTTAGGAGTCCCGCGCGGCAATGCTGAAGTGATTTATGAAGTGGATTCAGAGGCCACCAAATTCATGAATAGGAAGATGGGAAATGAGGGCAGAAAGCAGCCAACTATCACTTATCTGAAAAAGAAACTTCTGGCTATGAAGAATGCAAATAGTTCATACCTAAGGTTGTTCATAACATTAGGTATGTGCTCTGTTCTTGTGCCAACCACAGGAGTATGCATTAGCCCTAGTATATATATCCATCAATGGTTAACATTAAGCAAGCACACAGGTTGAATGTCTGCAAGTTTGTGATCATGATGATCCAGAAAGTTACCAAATCAAAAGTAGAGAAGGCCATTATGAAATCGTGCATGTTATATCTAATGGTACATACAACATCCATTTTATATCTAGATCAAAGTTCTTGAGTTTTGCATGTTTATTTTTATTTTTTGACAAGGTGTTATTTCTTATTTTTGTCTCGCAGGTCAAATACCTAGATTCTTTAGAAATGAAAGATATGCATATCAATGAACAAGGCACGCGTGTATCCGTATGGACCAATGCAATGGTCAAGAAAGCTATACAACAGGATACCGGTAGTGATGGTCGCTTCGGAATGGCAGCGGTAAGTTTAGCAGAAACATCTTCTATTTTTTGTTTAGCTTTTAGATGTAATTTTTTGCTTTTCAGTTTCCTGTGATGTTATTTCTTCTATTTTTTACATCTTTTTATGTTTTGACAATTTTTTTATGCAAAACTAGATGTATTTTTTCAGTTGCCATCACATAAATCAAACTCTACAGAACTGCTGAATCAAAAACTAGATGTTTTTTCAGAACTGATACATGTTCTTGTTTACAAACTAGAATCTATCCATTTTATGTTTGAACATCTTTCTTTTTTCTCCTTCATGCAGTTGAAACCTGAATTTGCAAGCATAGCCAGTCCACCATCATCTCTTCAAGTAGAATCTAGCGACCAGTCTGAAAATGAATAAGAAGACAATCCAAGCAGTAGCAATGCTTTTAACACAAAATGCAAACAAGAGCACAAAGCTCATGAGGAAGGCCACAACATTCTTTTCGCAAACACACAGATGATTGATAAGTTTATTGAAGTTCATGCGCCACCAGACCGTACATTGGAAGTAAGTTCACCCTTTTTTGATGTTACTATTTTTTTGGTCTTAAGCAACATGGTTCAAGTAGCACACTAACCATGTTTTGCTCTATAGGATACAGCAAGGTACGAGGAGTCTATTGAGTATGCCTGTCACGGTTTCAAATCAAGCTTGCAAATGTTCATGAGAAATCTGCTACCTCGACCAGTCAAGCAACCAAGTACTACAAGCAAGAGCAACCAAGTACTACAAGCCAGTTCCGACAAAACTGAAGGAGAAGGTTTCCAACGAGGAGGGATGTAACCAAACCCCAAGGTGTTCCAGCGACAAGGACGAGGAGAAACAACATGGATCTAATGTTGCAGATGAGGACCAAGAATCTGAGGTTAGGGGAGAAAGTTTGACAGAAACTAATCACAAAGTGATGAATTCAGAGACTTTAATGGAAACCCAATTTATCACAGATGCTGCAATGGCACACTCAATTGCCATGGGGACTCAAACAGGGCACACAAGCACGGATGTTAACAAACAACAAGTTGGACCATAAGAAAGCTCTAAGGATGTGAACAAAGAACAAACATCCAAGTCAGAATCTATGAGAACTGTGTGTGATGACGAAGATGCAAGCCAGAAAAATAAGGATGACAAGGACAGAGATGCCACTGTGTCATGTGGAAAAGAGCAGCACATATTGGAGGAGATCAGTAAGAAAGGAGATGTTCCAATGGAGGTCACAGAATTAGCAAAGGATGTTGTACCAGAGTTAGCAAAGGATGTTACTCATATCAACAACAAACCATAAATAGCAGAATTCCTTATGGTTGATTCAGCTGCGCAGATAATAAATCATGATGTTCTAATTGAGGAAAACATTGTATAGATGCCCAAGAGTAAACTAACATCTTCATCAGATATTAAGGATGAAGATTTCAGTACACCTGTATTAAGCAAGAAACTTAATGGCACACCTATTAGATTGAGCAGGAATGAAGATGAGGGTGAAGACAGTTTTGACAACTCGGAAGATAATAGGGGGCAGAATTCATGGATTTCTTGCGTGGCTCACCCATTCCCAAGATCAATCATCCTGTATACGAGCCCCATGAATTTCTTGATATAGAGTGGGCAAAGAAAACCAGCACCAGTGGAGTTATACATGACATACTCAAAACATTGCCCCGACATAACTTGGAGGAAGCAGGTCAGGGTCTCGAAAATTTTCTTGATGCAGAACCAAGGCCAGAATCAACAAAGCTACTTGCAGATATGTTACCAAAAGTATCAGAAAAGAAGCGGAAGAGAGTAACTTTTGCTGATCAAAACCCAAAAATATCAAAGCCAACAACAACTGTTTCTACATCACCAAGTAGGTCGCCATGCAGGTATAGAACAAGAGCTGTAGTTCGAGAAGAAGCATCATTTAACCAGAAAGATGGAACCATCATTGGAAATCAAACAACATCAGCTACTGCAGGAGAACAAGTATCTCCATGACGGTCTGCAAGCAAAGAAAAAAGCCCATCAGGTAGGACCACTCGCATTATTACAAGGTCAGACAAGGCACTGTCTCTTGGTGAAAATGCAGCAGATGGCAAAGCAATAAATACTCCAGATTCCGCACCCCAAACTATAACAACTATTGTACCAGAGTCAGCATTTTTTGATTCAATGAATAGGAAGCTGAAATTTGACACTACTGAGTCAGAAATGAAGAAGAGGGAAGCATTACTGTTAGCACCAGATGATCCTTCTTTTGACCTTTGTACACCATCAGATGATGAGTCAAACAAAGAAGAAACAGCAGTCGTGGCACACGAGGCTAGATGTAGCCAGTCACACAATGAATCATCTAACTTAGAAATCACAGCAGTTGGACATGAATACCAGAAGAGAATTTCCAAAGCTGGCAAGTTTGACAAATCACCTTATGTGAACTATGAAACGCAGAAGAACTACAGCGTAACCAAACCAATTGAGACTCTGTACATCATGGTGTGCAAACACGGTTTCAAGAGTCGGTCCACAACGAATGATGAAATTGTTGTCGATGTAGGTAGATACTACATAATTGTTGGTAATCTAGCTGATTCAGTGAAACCAGGGAAAAAACTGATAAATATAGTTGCTGAGGTTGCTATTCACATTATGAAAGAAGAAAACACAAACCAAGCGAAGTACATCATGCCGCTACGTGTAGCTGTAAGTTTAATGTTCATTTTTTCTTTTTAAAGTGTAACATCTTGGTACTAGCAACATTCATCTACACTTCCTTTTTTGTTTTTCCCAGGAGTACCTGATCGAGTGTCGCTTCGACCTTAAAGATGTTACAAGATGCTTCGAGATAACCGCTACTAACAAACTGGATGAAAAAGAAGTTGTAAGAACCTCATGATTACATGTGTTTTAAATGTTCTCAAAACTTGGATTTTATTAACCAATATTGTTTAAGAAGAAGCAATTTAACTTGCTGTTTTTTTACATGCAGGTTTGCTTCCCAACTTTGCAGAAGTTGATAAACATGCCTAATAATCAATCAGGCCACTACTGGCTGGTTGTTCTAAACATCAAAGCTCAAAGTTTTGAAATCATTGACTCCCTAAGTGAAAATAGCGAAGCATTACTGATGCACAGTTGCCATCTACTAGTGGCTGGGATCAAAATAATGTGGGACAGATACTTCAAAGATTCAAAAGTTCAGATTTCAACTTGGCCAATTGAATTTATTGAAAGCCCAAAGCAAACTAACACGTATGTGATCATCCATAGTCTTACACTTTTTTTAAAGCGTTGTATGTTTTTTCTTCACTTCATCTTGCTTATATATAAGATGTTGCCTTTCTAAAAAACTGTACAAATTTCTACATCGTCCCTTATGGAGCTTTTTTTATCAGGTATGACTGCGGGTTTTTCACTCTAAAAAACCTGAAAGAAAAGCATGGAAGAAAGGTGCCAACTTACACACAGAAGGATATGACAAACATAAGGAAAATATTCACTGACAAATGGCTTCGTTTTCCGAAGAACACAGCAACTTGGCAGTGTTACATCTAGTTCAACAGTGAGTTTTCATCCTTTTTTCTGTTCAAGCAACTGTAAACTTACATTGCATAACATGCTTATATCAAACATGCTATATTATTTGGGAAATAGCAAAGAAAAATCAACAGTGAGGAATATGTAAAATACATTTAGGAAGACAATGAGAATTCCAATTTCACATAACCAAGAAATTACTAAAGAATCCGGCTTGCTTTTCCATATCTACTACTTGAAAAGAGAAAATGTAGGGTGATTTGCTGGATCAGCTAGCCTCAATGGACAGTTATGGCTATCATGATCTATCTCTTTGCAAAGTGTGCATTTAGTCGGACGAGGATTCTGAAGATGTAACCCACTTTTCTTCCTCTTCTGAGCTGGCCTCCCCTTAATGGCCGTAACAGTAGGGTCTTGCGCTTTTCTGTTCGTAGCAAGGGTGGGATCTTCTTCCATAGGTTCACCATCTTCCATGTTAGTGCTCTCAGGAACTACTGGAGCTTTTCCCTTCTTCCTTTTCAATGCATCTGCAGCAGCCTTTTTGAGATCAGCCATTTCTTTCTCCATTGCTTTCATATGTTTCTCATCAATCTCTTTTGTTTTGTCTGAGGACGCCAAGCCAACAGCAAGTTTAGCAAAATCATTGCATAGGTTCCCATAACGCAACATCCTCATATCTTTCCTTGACAGTTTCTTAGCTGGATGAACAATTTCTTTTGGCTCTATGGTTGGCACAACTATATCCGGGGGAGGTTTGGACCACCTAGCAAGGATGTAGCGGTCTGGTATTTGATGCACCGCACCCAAATGGGACATAACCTTCATTACATGGCAACAAAGAATACCATCCTTCTTGATCTTACAACATTGGCAGTTGTATATTTCATTATCCAAATCAACATCAACCATGTAACTTCTTTTGCCATAACCATAGACAGCCCCCTGAATTGGAACAATTTCAAAGACGCCACCTCCACAATCAAAAGCATTGTAGGAAGTTATCTTATGCAACTCAACCTGAAAACGATTGTAAATCGGCAGAGTATATGTATCTAAAATCTGCTGCTCCATAGGGAATTCTGACCAAAGTCTGACAGTTTTATCCTCGCCGACAAACTCATGAGAATCTTCAGCTACATCAATCTGCTCCTGTAACTTCATGTATTGTTTGAAGAAACGAAAAAGCTATCATGGGGACTAACATACTTCTTAAGAACTGCGTTGAAACCTTCACTTCTTGTTGTACTCTGCAGGAATGGGAAAAAGCGGTGCTGGAAGTAAACTGGAACAAAGTTCTATCTTAGATCATAGATATCAAGAAAATGAGCATTATCAACAATATCATGCTTGATTAACATCTCGGACCACTTGGTATCAAACTCCTCTATACTCAAACTGTAATCAATGACTTCATTGAAATCCTTCCTTAATTCTTCTCTTTCTGCTATGAAAGGACCAACCTTCTCTTGCACTTTCTGCGTTATATGCCATCTGCAATTCCTATCCACAGTGTGCACCAACAAAGTAAGGATTGCACTCCTCATAGCACCATCTTGGTCAGTTATGATGTTATCCGGATGCAAGCCATGCATTGCATCTAGGAACATCTCAAACAGCCATACAAAATCTGTTATCCTCTCATTTCTGACAAAACCACATCCAAGCTGGATGGATTACCCATATCTGTTGATACCTATGATTGGTGCACACGGCATATTGTACCTGTTTGTCATGTATGTCGTGTCAAATGAAATGTAATCATTGTACAGCTTGTAAGCATCCCGCGCAGCACCATCTACCCAGAATATTCTCTCGACTCGAGACAACTCGTCAAGGTAGAACTTGTAGTATAAACGCGGATCCTGTTTCTTCAACTCTTCAAAATAAGCCAACAACTCAGGTATATCTTGAAATCTGTCTTTTTCGCCACTTTTTGCCATGTAGTTACTCACAGTTTTATTGTCATATGGTACATTCTGCTTGTTTCCATAAAGCTCAGCCATAATCTGCATAGTCCTCCCAGAACTCAGGTTCACCTCATGCAACAAGTCTATAAATTTTCTCTCCTCTTTTGGTATTTTCTTGTGTGATCTCAGATATTTTTTCAAAGCAAACTTCTGGATAACATCATGAGTGTGTTCCTCTACAAACTGCGTCACTTGCCATCTAGCACCAGTGCGCTTCACCCTCATCTTCGCTTTGCAATCGCATAGTTTGGTGATAGTACTTTTCCTTTGCTTCAATGGCACTTCTTCTCCCTCTGCATTTTTCCCTGATTTGTTGCACACAAAAACACTCTTGTCCTTCTCACCATCTTTTGCAGATTTCCTTGATGACTCTATCTTCATTGAGAATCCAACATGTTTAGCGTATCTGTTGTAATGAACCAATGCTTCATCAAGCGACGCAAACAACATCCCGACAAATGGAGTTTTTGGAACAAAACCCTCTGGAGTAGATTGAACCTCATCCTCACTGCCACTTTCCTCACTAGAAAGTGTCACCCCTGTTTGTGCACGAGAAGTAACATCAGGCCACAGTTGCACATCTGGCACATCTGTATCAGCAGCGGATGTTCCAGCATCACGGGGAGCCGATGTCCGAGCCCCATCGGCCTGGACATCAGTTTCTTCGTCTGAATTTAGTGGCTGGTTTAGATCAAACCCTCCAAACCACCACTCAAAACCTCTTGTCATTTTTTGTTTTACATTCACTGCTGAAATTTAAATACAGAACAACAAAGTTATTATGAACATAAAGCAAACAAAAAAAGTTACTTCTTTACTTGACAGTTAATTTACAACAACACAGTAATTTTTTACTAACTTCTTTTCTACCTGTAACTGCAGATTCATATTACATCACAACAAATAGGAAAAGGTGGGACCTTTTTTATGCCTGACTGTATATTCTCTCAAACTGATGAAGAGAGGAAGAATGACAATGTGCCCAAAAGGATATGAACATCACTTTCTGTGTTTGTGTTCTAGGATGTTCAGTACATGCTACCACTACTTCTGTTTTGTGTTCCCAGGATGTTACTGTTATCACTGTTTTATCATATCTGCTAGATGTTTATCACTGCTTTTCTGCTAGGATGTTCAGTACATGCTACAACTACTTGTGTACTGCTTTTCTGCTAGGATGTTATCGCTGCTTTTCTGCTAGGATGTCATCATGTGTTGTTCATGAAAGGACCAATAAAATTGTTAGGATGTTATCTGCTAGACTTTTTTCCCTATGTTTTGCTCATGAAAGGATGTAATTTTCTGCTAAGATGTTATCACTGCTTTTTCTGCTAGGATATTATTCTGTGTTGTTCATGAAAGGACCAACAAAATTGTTAGGATGTTATCTGCTAGACTTTTTCCCCTGTGTTTGCTCATGAAAGGATATAATTTTCACAGGATGTAAGAGCGATCACATCCTGTTATCTGCTAGATACTAAGATGGAAGGAAGAGGGATTGGGGTAGTAGTAGTAGTAGAAAAGGAGGAGAGAAATCGCAGGATGTTAGAGCACGTACCTTTTTGTTGACGATGTTACTTGAGCAGGTGCATGTGTCCTGGATCGAGCTTCCAGGTAAGCAGATCGAGCTGGGGTGGAGCTGATCGACGAACTCCACGCGTGTCAATTGGTGGCGGACAGGGGTTCCAGAGTGGCCGTCGAAACCAATTCCCACACCATCTACTCCCCTGCCACCGTCAGCGGCGCCGGTGTGCATCTTCCTTCCGGGACGATCAACAACGGTCGTCGTGAGACTGTGTGGCAAACGGGCGTCCCGTGGCGAGCATCAGAGTCAGCTCGGGGTCATGGTCATGGAGAAATCGTGCGGCGTACGCAGGTCATTACTGAGGCGTCGCGGTGGCTAGAAGGACACGCCATCAGGTCGGCTTCTTGTCCATGATTTTTCGTCCTCTTCATCCAGGAGGGAAGGTGCACGCGGCACGCGAGGGACAGCCGACAAGTGCTGCCCTCGACTCGATGCGATGCTGGGAGATGCACACCCGAGGTGACACTTTGGCCTCGGCAAATACTTGTCGTGCCCGCTCGCGTCTTGAGGGGGAGGCACGCCGGAGAAGGAGGCATATCCTGGTGCTTGGTCGCATCGAAGCTTGGCGCTTGTATTCCTGAGCATACGGACGCGCACACCTGAAAAAACAGATCAAACAAATACACGAAGCTTGGCGCCGGCAGATGGACATCATGGTCGTGGATGTCCTCGAGAAGGACGACTTTGCAGAGATGCACCCACGAAGCTAGCTCATAGACTTCTGCTCCGTCAAGCTCGACATGTCTCGCGCCAAGGTTCAAGGAGTGGCTCAATGCCGTTCCGTCCTGGTGGCGTTGAAAGGGAGACAGTCACCAGCGGAATACTGTAGTACAAAACCCGTATTAGACTTTTGTATGCCAAACATGATTTGCTCTAAACTAATTCTTAACGGAAAATTTACTAAAACTGGTTTTCCTAAAAATCAGCCAAAAACTCGTTTTCTAAAAATCTTATCTCTAATCCTTGATATCCAAACAACCACCTAGTGCGGCCGGCCCCGTGAATACCCCAAAAAAACGTTTCCGTCGAGTAAGTTATTTCACCAAAATGTGGACCTCCTAGTGCAATGAACCCTCGATTGTTTCCGTGCGATGACGCACTCACGGGGTATTTTGACCCCTCTATTGATTGTTTGACCCATATTGACCACCCCACGCTGTTATTAACATTTAATAATGGAAAATGATACCGATCACCCGGGAATCGCACGACTTGCATCCCTCGATTCGGTTTCTAGCGCGTGTTCTCTTGGAACAAGAGACGGGTGGTGGGGTCCACCACGATCCTTATCCCCAGGTACGAGTCTTCTCCTCCACTCAATTCTTCTCCCTGCATCTGTAATCCTTCCGACGTCCAGCCTCCCACCGGACCACCCACACGCGCCATGGCTTCCGCCGCCGCTGCTAAAGGGCATGCTGCCATGGGCCTCCATCCGCCGCGACAAGGCGCATCGCCATGGCCCTCCCTCCATCCGTCGCGCCGCCATGGGTGTTGGCTGCTGCCCCACACGCCGTCGCCCTCCCCTGTAGAGCCATGGGAGCCTCCGCCTCTCTGTAGCCATGGGAGCGCCGCCCTCCCCTGCAATCATGGGAGCCCGACGCCATGGCCGGAGGACTGAAATTGCTGCAAAGGTGCTCGCTGCTACGGCTGCCAGCACTTGCGTCACATCCACCTCAACCCTGCTACGTCTCCTCCCAACCTGCTGTTGTTGCAAAGGGTGACGAGAGGTTCTAGTAAGACGCCGGACGTTGCTACCACCGACGACGAGCGACTCTATCATCGGCGACGGGCATCGCTACCACTGGTCAGTGTGGATGCTACAATCTCGCCGGCGGATTTTGCTACACCGCACGGTGCTACATAGGCAGGACGACGATGCTACTGGAAGTGGTCATCGTTGCTACAGATGAAGGGTCGTGATGCTACCGACCAATAAATGGGTTTTGAGATTTTTGCTACAGGGCGTTGCTACAATAGTAGTAATTTTTTGTTATTTTTGTTCTATGTTTTTGCTACAATAGTACAAAGTATTTGCTATGACATTTTCGACTAATAACAAAGTCTGTTTTGCTACGGCAGGCACCGACGATTTCCCGGCGAGGTCGTTCTTTTTGCTACATTAGCACTTTTTTTTGCTACCACCGTTTTGTGTTTTTGCTATAATAGCATAAAGGTTTTGCTACACGGTCTCCGGCGAGGTCTCCGGCGAAAGTCTCCGGTGCGATCTCCGGCGAGGTTGGGTTTGCTACATTAGCACAACTTTTTTGCTGCACGGTCGCCAGCGATGTCTTCGGCGAGGTCCAGTCTGTTTTTATTTTTCTAGACCGAACCGTTTTCTGCTACAATGTAGCAAAAGCGGGGCAAATGTAGCAAAAACGGGACAAATGTAGCAAAATCGGGATTTTGAATCCAAATAGAGGACACGTGGTTGGCTGGGGACCCGGGGGATAAAAACCACATATCCCCCGTGGGACGCGTAGGCCTTAAATCGTTGCTTCTTTGTTGCCATCAAGATGAAAATAATTTCTTTGCTTGGATCTGTGTACTATGTCGGCTCGTGTGTATCCTAGCTATGCAGAGGGCGGGTGTAATATTTAAACTTATAAAATGTCCCTTTATCAAAAAAATAAAGATGAAAATAAAAGGAAATCAGATGCCAAACAACCACTTAGCATACATGCCACACACGATTTCCTCAAAAGCAACCCCGCGATAAATTTCGTGTGTAGAAACATGGGCTTAAGGAGGGCAAGGCATATCGAGTAATAGTCGATTCAAAGGCATACACCAATTGTGTTTTGGGGAAAGAGGCCAAAAGGCCCGGTATATTCTATAGAAATCTCGGAACACACATTTGTGTGCTAGAAATCCCTTTTAAAGTTCAAAAGGAGCATATACCAATTTTGACATTTAGCTTGCTTGTTGCTCTGTCCTTGCATTGATCAGCAAGTTCTTGGCTGCAAAGGTCGATTTCCAGTTCTTCCAGGGAAAGTGGGAGGCCTGTTTCCGGCAGCCTAGAGATGCCCAAACACAAGTATATCTTCAACCTCTTGAGGCAAAGAAGGGTGTCCAGCCCTGCGGGAAGATCTACGAGATGAAAAAAATCACAAAATTCGAGCTCTTGCAGGGACTTGAGGAGCAGAAGCGCTTTCTCTTGCTCCTCATTTAGCACCAAATGTCGAAGTTTCAGGCGTTGGAGGGAGGTCAGGCGCTCGCAGAATGACTTGGCAAGGACAGACTGATCTGTGATCTCAAGCGTTTCAAGCCGAGAGCATAGCTCGCTGCACTGCGTTGAAAAGCTCTCCAAACATTGAGACAAGCCAGGGCAGTCGGTTACTGCCAAATGCCTGAGGCTGCCAAGGTATTGCAGGCCCTCTAGTGCAGTGAGCAGCACGCAGTCGTAGATTATCAACTCTTCTAGTGCCGTGCATGATCGCAGCTGTAGAGTTTCTAAACCTGGGCCGCCCCCTACCTGCAACCTTTTAAGGCTGGTTAGATCACTCGGAAAGCATGGTTGCAGCGTTTTATGGAAATAGCTTGAAGAAATCTCAAATTCATCAAGTGATGTCGGGAGGAGCCATCTTCCGTTCGCCCAGTCATCATCTCCGCCTTTATGCACCAAAGACGATAGCAGCTCCTGGACAAAGGTAATTCCAGATGAGAAGCCTTCGTCACTCCAGTTAAATATTAGCCGAGGGCAGCAATCAATTGTTATCTTCTTGAGAGAGGAGATGAGATTCAATGGAATGTATACGAGCCCGTCCCGAGCTAAACCTCTCGGTGTGTCTCCTTCTATCGATAATTTTCCCAAATGCAGTTCCTCAAGTTGTGGCGCATGTCGCAGTAATAAAGATAGCCACTTCCCGGTTATTCCGCATGACTTGATACTGAGACTTTCAAGATATGGGAAGGCCTTCCAATTCGCAGCTGTTACATCTTCATGGGTAGCGTCTGTCATCACATCTGAAGAGAAAAGCAGGTCGCACATCCTCATCTCCAAGTTCTTTAAATGGAAAAGATGACTAAACCCTTTGAACGAAAAAGAACTTAGCCTTTGGCAATCCAATATTATAACCGATTTGAGGTTTCTCAGATTCTGGAACGCCAAAATTTTGTCATCCAGTATCCAGGACTCATCAGAAGACTCACCAATATCAATGTCTCCATCCTCTTTCCCAACATCATACCTAATCTGCAACTTTTCAGTGGATGATCCGTCCATACTCGGAAGTGTTGAAACCCCACCAATGAGTAACTCAAAACAGGCGGTTGAAGGTGGAAGAGGTTTCAACACTTTCAGATGAGGGCAATCACGCAGAGTTAATTTCCTAATACCAGGCAACCATGACCTCTGTTCATCATCATCATTCTCAAACAGATCAAACTCCTTCAGTGCATAGCACTGCTCGATCTGCAGTGCTCTTAATCTAGAGTTCATACCCTCCACGGAAGTGCATGAACATCTCTCTAACTTGGGCATTTGAACTAAAACTAGCTCCTCCAGTGAAGGAACCGATATTTGTATTACTCTCCGCAGGTTGCTCAACTTCAGCTTTGTTAGAAACTGTAAAGTATCTAGAGATGGAAGTATTTCCCATTTTCTACAACCGTATAGCTGAAGCTTCAGCAAGGAGTTAAATAAGATATTGCTAACAAGGCACGTTGGTGAGGTAGCATCACTGCACTTGTACCCATATATCTGGAGACTCTTTAAGTGCTGACGTACTTCAAAACGCTCAAGCACCTCTCTTGCCGTGTCCACAGAAAGCTTAGAACTTCGGGCACTTTTATTTGGAATGAGCTCCATGCCTATTTCCGTTGATAATTGCAGTTTTCCTAAGAGTTCATTTTTTTTCAATACTGCTTCATAAATCTCCTTCAGAGTTTTAACATTGTCAAGTTGATGTACCCAATCGCGTACAAGCTCGTCCATGGATTGGGGTTGTGTTATCTCAAAGTTGCTAAAGATCTGAAACTCAAAACCATGTGGCTCCTGAAATGATGTCAGGCTACCAATGGTAGCAATGGAAGAGTACACTCCCTTGTGTACAACAAGATGTCGCAGGCTAACAAGATTACTAATCCCGTCAGGTATAGTAGGATTAGTGTACGAGCCAACATTTAACACTTGAAGATGGTACAACTTACTCAAAACTTGAGGGAGAGCCCCATCCACCTCATCATACCCATGTTTTGGGAAGTCTGCAGATGTTGCCGACATTTGCAGAAGGCGTAAATTATGTGCCTTTCGGAATATATCTTGGAACAGTTGTAAAAAGAAAGAGTCATAGTGCCCAAGTAACACCAATGTCCTCAATTTGCTAACTGATGTAACCGTATCTCTCAGATTTTTTTCGAACTTCTCATTACGAGGAATGTTCCCGTGCTCATTTTTTCTGTATTCAGAATCAGTTACTATTGACAAATGCCGTATAGTTGGAGACATTTTATTGGACCGGATACCATCTATAGTTGTGCACTCAGTCAATGAAACCATCCTAGCAAAATCATGCATGAGACCACACAAAGCATAGCAAGTCTGACTGCCTGGAGAGGACTCTTGTCTTTCAACTTGCTGGAAGAAGCCCAGGTTCACCAAAGGGGCCAGATAGTTCCGTACTATTTCTTCCAATATCTTACTTGAATGGTTATTAAGCTTCACAAATCCCTGTGAAATCCAAATACGGGCCAACTCCCCACCATGAAACCGATAACCATCGGGGAATATAGAACAATATGCAAAACATTGCTGTAAAGTGTAGGGAAGTTGATCATAGCTAAGCTTCAAAGCAGTCATGATGCCTCCACTGAGTTGCAAGGATTTCCAGTCTTCGTTATTCAAGATGTTATTCCAATGATCAACGTTAAGTTTCTCCTTTAAAAGTTTTCCTGTAGACTCTGCGGCTAATGGGTTTCCCTTTAACTTCTCAGCTATTTCCTGCCCAATGTCACTTAAAGTTTGATCCCCCTTGTAGTTCTCATCACCAAATGCATGTAATTTGAACAATAACCAGAAATAACCAGTTTCTAAAGCACCTAACTTAATTGGCTCAGTTGTTCCAATCATTTCTGCAACAGACAGTTTTCTAGTTGTCACAAGAACCACATTGCCATTTGCAGCATTAGACTTGATAGGAGCCAGAAGTTGAATCCATCGTCTATCATCCGTGTCATACCACACATCATCTAAAACAAGTAAAAGTCTTTTTGAGTTGGTACGACTTGCCAATATCTCCTGAAGTTTGGCAAAGCTGCTTATTCCTTCATGCCTTTCTTGAGGAACTTCATGTGTTTCTTGAGGAACAAAGTCTAACATCTCCCTGGTGAACCTCATTTCGTCAAAGTTGCGAGACACCCAAATCCATATTCTATGATCGAATTTACTTTTCACTCCCGGATCGTTGTACACAAGTTGGGCGAGAGTTGTCTTCCCAACACCTCCAATGCCTACAATAGGCAGAACAATCACACCATTGGATTTCTTTACAGTTATCAACCTTTTGATGGTGTCCATTTCTGTAGCCCTTCCGTACACTTTCTTTAGAACAAGGCTTGATGATGGCAAGTGTTGATCTGAGGTTATACTTGGTTGGTGATTTGAACTTGAAGCGGAGCCTGATCCACACAACTTGAGAACCTCACTCACTTCCCCTTGGATGTTGTGCAGCTGACTAGTTAATTTTTGTATGCTGTTGGATAATTCTACCTTGTCCCGGTGGATGTGTGTGCTAGTTGTTGCGGTTTGCGTCGACTCCTGGTGGGTTTTCCTTCTTTTTCCGCTAGATGAATCAGACGTGATTTGAGTAGCATCACCTGTGCTACAATAGGAAAACGATGGTAGGTTGGGATCCACAAAGATCTCTCAAACGACGGTAGCTCATGCAAGGCGTAGTAATATTCCATTGTTCTTTTAGTTAGTTATAGTTAGTTAGTAGGTACCTTGAAGGGTTTGGTTGGTGCGCTCCAGGAGGCCTGTTTGTACAAATCCTCTTGACATGCTTACTCATGGATGATGTCCCGTTTCTTGTTTTGCAGGTGAACTCTTTGCCACAGTATGTGCATGCTGATTTGACAGGCTTTCCGTGATCTTTCTCGGTGATCCTGAAGTGTTCCCATACGGCGGACCGTAATTTGCCCACACTGCTATTCAACGGTGTATCATCGGCTCGGTGCATACCTTGGGGCTCGTGCATTGTAGTAGTAGTAGTAGTAGTAGTAACTGTGGTGTGAAATGAATCACGAATGATGAACCAGAAAAAACAAACCAACGACGATGAGATCTCCTAGCTAGTACTATAACTGTACCTGCTAGTACAAATTTGAAGCATACCTCCTTGGACGACCTGCTGTTGGAGCCTGTAGTAGTCGAGTTGGTCAACCACGTCGCCGGCGTCGTAGAGAAGCTCCCTGAGGATAGCGAGAGATTGAGCCAGCAGCGGCTGGTTACTACCGATGGCCCTCCCTTTCACAGCACAGACCACCATCCCGACTCTCCTGACCTCCGACTTGAGCCTCTCGATGTCATCGCCAAACCCGGCATGCCGAATCCAGGAATCGAGCTTGTCCATCAGGAGGCTCGCGAGGATGGTCTGCACCAGCCATGCAATCGCAGCTTCCAAGGAAGTGTCTTGCGCCGCCGCATCCATCAGATCCAGCACTAGGATTTTTTCGGTCAACAGCGTGTGGAAAGGGGGGAGCAGAGCAGCCGAGGGGGAAAGAACATTTACCTCCTCGAGGACGTCAAGCTCTTGACTGGACTGAGTTGGGCTGGCTGGCCGGCCTTCATGGAACTTGAGCTTTTCGACCTATAAGTCGGCCCATCTTACCATCGACCAATCCGGGCCAGATTAACCAGACCTCAGCAGCTTGCAAGAGGCTGCTGCTTTTGCTAGTACTACTCCTAAGTTTCCGACATGGTTTTCAACGGGATGAGATGAAAAATACACATTCGATATGCTATAGTGTATATATATAGTTCAAGAGAAAAGGAGCGCAGCCCAGGCCACTTCCTAAATATCAGATACACACACACACTCATGCTCTCACGAGTAACAATAACCCAGTGAAGATCCTCCACCGCCACAATATCCTATACTATATACTAATATCCTATACACAATGAACATCCTTTGTACATCCTTTTTATCCTATACTGTACTATCTCTCCCAGCAAAAAGAAAAGCTATATACTATCGCAGTGCAGGACGATGAAGCCTCCTAGCGCTGCGACGACGGCGATGGGCAAGATGGAGACCCACAGGATTGTCTTCCCGGCCGCACGCCGTCCGGTCACGTCGCTCGACACCCAGAATCCGGCCGACGCCTCCAATAGCCCGAAGACGAACACGGCAATGAGGATGCCGTAGTACAGGTAGAAGGGCGCCTTGCCGTGGTGAAGGAATATCCCTCCGGGGGACCTGGAGACGATGAGGCAGAGCGCTGTCGCGGCCTGGAGGACGCCGCACGAGATCAGAGCGCCCGGCAGCTTCTCGGCGTTGCGGCACGCGTCGGAAATCAAGGCCACCATTTTGACGAGGACGGTTAGGAGCTCCATTATAATTGGTGTTTGGCTTTGAGGAGGTGTGCAGCTGGAGAGTGGAGATCAATGGTGGCGCTGGCGCGTGCAGAGAGAGAGAGAGGGAGGGAGGGAGGGAGTGAGGAAGGGGGCGGATCGAGTATATATATATATTTGTACTCGTTGTTGAAGCCTTTATTTGTGGCAACGAAAGCCGACAACGACCTGGGGGCGAATGGAAAGGGAAGCCGGCCGGAGCCGAACCGGAGCCGAACAAGCATTTCGGTTCCCTGTGTAGTAAGAGCATCCCCGCTGATTGGACGATCCCAGATTGAAATCTGAATCAATTTTAGGCCAGACGAAACTTGATTTCAGCCCAGAAACGTCGAGTTTTTCACTCGCATTCCCAAGCTAAGTTCCTGCGTTCGGCGAAAATTCAGACGAATTTGATAAATTTAAGCGAATTTTATTAAACTTGGTCGAATATAGCCGGATCACATTAAATTTAAACTACATTACTAGATAATAAACTAAAAACATTAAAAAAAGCCGCCACCGTCGCCTTCGTCGATGTCATCGCCGCTTCTACATGGCGAGGTTGCCATAGAAAGACGTGTAGCCGGGATCGGCCGTGCCATCGTCGTCGCTTGGCGGTTGTGGCGGGCAGGAGCTCCCCTGGTCGGCGTCGCCGCACCTCCAGGACTGGTAGGAGGGGCCGGCCTCGTCGTCATCCTCAAGGAGGACGAGCGGCGTGCCATGGTAGGCGAGAACGCGGCAAGACATGCCTGGCGTTCGACCTCCTCCTGCAGGCGATGGACACACTGTCGCACCGTCTCCTCCCAGTCAGCCCTGGACCAGGCGAGGATGTTCGGCGAGGAGGGCTCCACCGGCGGCTACGACGCTGACTCCCGGAGGGACTGCTCCACCGCCATCCTGACGGCGAAGGCATCCTCGTCGACTGGCACCGCCCAGTCCTACGGCTCTGGCTTCGGCTAGCGAAGGCGGAGACAGCCGGTGGGTGGCGACGGAGCGCGCGGCTCGTTGATGACAATGCTGCGCGACCTAGTCCTCGGCAGCAACCGGTTCGACGTCTCCGGCTCCCGCTTAACCGGCCGGAGCGGCGGCGAAGTCACCAGCGCGGACCCAGAGGAGCATGTCACCAAGGCGGAGGAGGAAGAGGAGAGTCTAGCCATCTTCCTCGGCAGCCAGTTGGCCGGAGGATGGTGCCTCGCCCTTGACGACGGCGTGGGGTTGCGGAGGAAGCCGAGGCGGGGCTCGTTGCCGGCGTGGATGTGCTCCAGCACGGCGGCGAGGGTGCGCCTATGAGCGCTCCACCAGCGGCGACGCCCAGCCGCGTTGTTCCTCTTCGGCGGCGAGCCTAGCGGCCCCTCGTGGCGGGCGAGCTTCTGCTGCCACCGGTGGACGAGGTGCTGCTCCTAGAAGACGCGGTTGCCCGGATCCTCGGCGAGGTCCGGGTCCTCCATGGCGGTGATGGCCGCCTGGATCTCGTCATCGAGATCCTCGGGCTTCGGCGGCGGCGGAATCGGGATCCTGCCGGCACTGAGCTTCTAGCCGGTTGGGAGGCGGATGTCCGACGGTGCCATGTAGCCCGCCTCGTACAACATGCGGGCCTCCCATGGCTGGAGGGTGCGGTGGCCGAAGCCGTTCGCCGCCGCTGGGTCGTCAGGGTACCTTTCGCCCGTGGTTAAGTGTGGGGAGGGGGAGCTCGGAGTTCGCCGGAGTATGGATGTCACCTGAGTTGGGGGTTGTGAGAGAGTGTGGAGAGTTCCGGCGAGGGATACGACTTTTATAGGCCGAGGCAGGCGGCGAGGGAGGGAGGGGTGTAGAGGCGAGGACGGGAAAAGCGGAAACGGCGGGAAGTTATTGCCCGTCGGTCCGTCGCAGGAGCCAAGAGGGTGGCAGTGGCACGGCGTTGCAGCGACGCGTGGGCGACGCGTGGCCTTCGCGGGGTTCCGAGGACGACGACTCGGCTTTCGTCGCTGACTAGGCGGGTACACAAGCCGCTTCCTTTTTTTCGCCGAGTTTGCTTCGTCCGGCATTTTCAGGGCATTTCCGGGATCCTAAAAATGACCTGAAAAGTCCGGACCAAAATTAGCTAAATTCGAAAACCGAATTTCGGTGCTAAACCTAATTTCGATATTTTGAATCGGCGTTCTATGAATGCGAGTGAAGCGACCGCCTACAAGACCACGAGATCGAGAGTCAAGCACGCAACTGGAGTAGTAGACGACGAAACATATATATATATTGCATCGTGGATCGTCTTGAGTCTCTATCACAAACCGCGAACCGAACCGAAGCGGAACCGGACCCAAAGCAGAACATGTGGCTTTCACCACGTGTCTCAGTGCTAATACGCAGGCCCAAATTTTTCAGGGGCCCCCGCTGGTATGTTTCTATGAAGCCCAATACTTGGATAAAAAAAATTGGCAGCTTAAGAGCTGAGCGGAAACCGGTCCGAAAAGATCAATAGCGATCGATTTCGATCGAGTCATCGAGACGAGATCGCCAGACCAGATCGCCTCGGAAGCTCGGCATGTCTGTTCGTTTTCCACCTCCGCGCGTAAAAGTCTCAAACGCCACGCCCAAGACGCATGTCGTCCGTCCACCGACCGCCGTCTTCCGATCTAAATCTGATCTCTCATCTCGGTCGTCTGTGATCGCTGCTGCCTGCTGGACCTCGTAGCTGGCAGTTCTCCAACAGTCCAACTGCTAGTCCTTTAAGAGTTCAAGGCAACATCGAAGAGCTGTTTTTTTACAGAAGGTAACATCAAAGAGCTGGTTCTTTTACAGCAACAAGTCAACAACCTGCCAACAAGTCAACAACCGTTCCTCCGTTCTTTTACAGAAGGTAGTCTTAGTTCTCTTCTCTAATTCTCAGTGTAGTCCATGCCCTAGTTTACACCCATATTAATTGACTCAAATTGTTTAGATTTGAATGAATCTAGACACTATTTGGTATATAGGTTCATCTAAATTTTGACAAATCCAAGTCAATTAATATGGATCAGAGGGATTAACTAATATAATTTTGATTAGTATTTATCTATTTATTTTCAGCGTGGTTATGGCACCTAAGAAGGGTCTTATGCCACCAAAGAAGTGTCCATCCGGTAGTGCGAAAAGGAAACGAAGAAGAGAAACAAATGCGCTAATAGAATCACAAAGAAGAGCTCTTGACAAATTTTTGAAGAGTAACACGAGCACTTCAACAAACCCAGACAAGTTGGCGTTAGTTCTTGTGGAGGAGCAAACTAATGATAATCTAGAAGAAGAAAACATTGACGTCGGCATGGATGATAACAATGTGAGTGATTCTGAGCACGCATTTAATTCATCTCCTACAGAACATGCTAATGTTGATGTGGAACCAATTGGTGTAGATATTTATGACCTGGCAAATTGGGCTAGTCTTGATAACAAAGCAAGGAGACACATTAGTGGAGAAGGGTCCTATTAGAGAAGAAAATGTTGAGTTTCCGTTAGATTGCAAATTAGGACATTTTTCTTATGCACATTACTCTAGAAAAATGAGCAATGGAGAGGTACGTGATCGCAAATGGTTAGTATTTTCAAAACACGTTGACGGAGTGTTTTGTTTTTTCTATAAGTTGTTCAATCCTCTCAAGTGCAAGAGTGCACTAGGGCATAATGGGTTTAGAGATTGGAAACACATCACAAAGAGGCTGCAAGGACATGGAGCTAGTGTAGAGCATATTACCAACATGAACTCTTGGAGTGAGTTGAGAACTAAATTGAGCAAACATGAGACAATTGATAAAGATATACAACACCAGATCACAAAGGAGAAGGAGCGCATAAGGCTACTTTTGTTAAGAATAATTGCTATTGTGAAATATCTTGGTAAAACGCAATTTGGTATTTAGAGGATCTAGTGAGCAGCTTTACAATGATCTTAGGGTGTGTTCAGTTCGGGAACGAAGTGGAATTGAATGTCATGGTTCCATTCCACTGGAATGGGTTGGTTCTGTTCTTGTGTTTGGTTAGGACAAAAAATGTGTAATAGAATGGTTTCATCCTATGTTCAGTTGGGCCAAAAAAGTGGAATGAAATGGTTCCATTCTATGTTTGGGTGCACTTAGCAAAAAAGATGACAAGAGAATAGAGAGAGTGAGAACATTTGGGTGACTTTAGCATAGAGGGACGGGTAGATTCCACCAATTTGGTGGAATGAGTGCATTCTATATCTAGAGGGAATATTCTCTTTTGAGGAACCACCTCGTTCCATTCCATTTCTCAACTGAACACTAGAACGGCTCTCAAGTGTGAAACCATTCCATTCCATTCCACTTCGTGACACCAACTGGACACACCATTAATGGTAATTTCTTAGCTTGTGTTGAGATGGTTGCCGAGTTTGACTTGGTAATGCAAGAACACATTAGACGCATTCAAAACAAAGAGATTCATCATCATTATCTTAGCCATAAAATTTAGAATGAGTTGATTTTTCTCATGGGTTCTAGCATTACAAGTTATGTTATCAAGATTGTTAAAGAGGCCAAATATTTCTCAGTTATTCTTGATTGTACTCCATATGTTAGTCACCAAGAACAAATGAGTTTGTTGGTTCGATGTGTTCATATTATTGATGGTAGCATAAAAAATGAGGAATTCTTTCTTGGTTTCTTAGTGGTGCATGACACATCCGGTGAAGGGATTTTTGATGTATTGGTTGAATCCATCAAGTCCCATGGTCTTAATATTGATGACATTAGAGGTCAAGGTTATGATAATGGCTCTAATATGAAAGGTAAAAACAAAGGGGTGCAAAGTCGATTGCTAAAAATAAATCGAAGAGCTTTGTATATGCCATGTGCTTGTCATAGTCTTAATCTCACTTTGTGTGATATGGCTAAATCTTGTGGTAAAGATGTTTCCTTTTTTTGGAATTGTGCAACAGATATATGTTCTATTTGCTGGGTCTACCAAACGATGGAGTTGCTTGCTTCACCATGTGGAAGGTTTTACTGTGAAATCTTTGTCTAATACTCATTGGGAGAGTAGGATCAAAAGTGTCAAGGCAATTATATATCAACCATGTCAACTGAGGTCAGCTTTGTATGAGTTGAGTGAAGATCGTGAAAATGAGCCCAAGGATAGAACCGATGCAAAAAATTATTTGAAGTACTTGGCAGCTTTGAGTTCATATTTGGTCTGGTTATTTGGCACGAAATTTTATTTGTTGTAAATGGAGTGAGCAAGAAGTTGCAATCCACATCCATGTGCATTGACTCTACCTTCCAGCAAATAGAAGGTATACATACTTACTTTCTAAATTTCAGAAATGATGGGTTTGCTTCTAGTTTGATCATTGCGAAGGAAATTGTATCTAAAATGGGCGTAGAGCCATCACTGCCACTAAAGCGTAAATCTCAGAGGAAGAAGCACTTTGATGAAATTGACTATGATGAAGCAATCTTGCAAGCTGAGGATGCTTTTAAAGTAAATTACTTTCTAGTCATGGTTGATATGGCAATCACATGACTAAAAAGCAGGTTTGAAGAACTTCAATCCTTCCAAATCATATTTGGGTTTTTAATGAGTTTGGTAGCATTGAAGTCATTGGATGGTTCTCATATAAAAGATCGTTGCACTAAACTTGCTCACACTTTATCTCTAGAAAGTGGTGCATGCGATGTTGAGTTAAACGATCTAATTTCTGAGGTAGGTGTTCTACAGTATGCTTTGCCAAATAAATCAATGACTGGTTTTGAAATTTTTGAGTATGTCAGAGCAGCCGATTGCTATCCTAATATTTATATTGCTTATCGGATCTTATTTACTCTGTCCGTGTGTCGTGGTGTGGAACATGGCAGTGCCATCGGGGATGGCAAAGAAGTGACACTCGGGTGCATCCGGTGGCTCACGCAACGGGTGGCACGGTGAACTGCAAACACAGCAACGTACCCAGGTTCGGGGCCCTCTTGGCGAGGTAACACCCCTACTCCTGCAAGATGAACTATATGAGGGAGCTAATGCCCAGTACAGATGCTCCTAGAGTTGTTTCCTTAGCAACTATCGAGAGCTAGAGGAAGATGAGAACTTGATGCTAACACTTCTCTCCTTCTGTTGTTGCCTACCTAGAACCCTAGCTCTGCCCTCCCCTATATACTGGTCTGGGGGGCAGATTACAGATCGGGTCCTAGGGTTTACTGTGTGGATATGGGTTTACAGGACAGGGCCGACTGCAGGGCCCAGCCGGTGGGCCAGGACCCAGTCTTCCCTTCTTTTAGCATCATCCTTCTCTTTAGTGGTCACCCAGGCTTCCTTTGGGGCGTCACACTTGCTTTAACAGTCACCCGGACTGCTTTCTCCAGTCTAGCCGACCACTTTGCTTTATCTTCGTCGGGTAGCGCTGGCCCTGACGGCATGCCAGCTTGACCGATGACGAGGGAGAGCCAGGGGCGTACCCCGCACGGAGCGTTAGCCCTTCCGTGCTCCCCATCGAATCCGAGGTGAGACGGGTGGAAGCGGCCACCCGGCCGGTTCTTCTGGCCACCGGCTAGACGGGCCAGCCGGGAAGGTTGCGGGCCCAGTTAGGTGTGTTCGCCAGCTAGCTGGAGTTGTCCTTCCTGAAGGCCAGGCGGCCTGCTTCTTCTGGAGCCGGCCTACTTGTGCATGGCTTTCCCAACCCGGGGGTTATCCCCCCGACACTAGTCCCCGGGCATGTATGGGCTTGGTCGGTGGGCAAGATCTCCATGCTTCTTTTTGTCATGAAATAGTTGTTTTATTGCATCCGGCTACAGTTTTTTGCTTTTCCTTTTCGACTGGATTTAACCAGCTGCGAAATCGATGGCCGTCCACTGGGTGTAAACAGCGAAGGTAGGCACCGGCTGGCACGTCTGAAGATGAAACGTTTAGCTTGATGACGCTACTGATGTCGTCACCCATGACTACATTTCTGGCGCATGTCGCGCCAGTTGGACTGCCGCGTCGCTGCGTCAATTTTTGGCAACTGCACACGCCAGTTGCCGCAGCGGTTTCTCGGGGCGAGCGTGCACGCCTCGTCTCCTGGTAACGCCCGCGGATCTTCTGTGGCGATTGTAGATGCGCAAAGGATCTGGAGCCGAAGTGTCGTGAGGCCTTGGTGTTGTGATGCCACGCGTCGTGCAGGAGCCGAAGAGGCGACGGTGCTGTCCGCGGGGATAAATAGAGCCCTGAGGGGGATCGGTTCCCACACTTCTCCATCCTCCGGCTTGTCTTCTCCTCGTGCTCCAGCGCACCTTGCTCCTGCGCCCCTTCTCCTTGCCGCCGCCGAAGCTACTTTACGTCGTTCACCACGGCCGCGACTTTTGCTGAGATGATACCGGAGCAACACGGCGACTGGTGTGGGTCGTTCGTGACCGATGAGCTCGTCAACAAGTACCGGCGGGGGAGGGGGAGCGGGTGCCGGATCCTTGGCCGGGGGAGCGCGTCGTCTTCCTCGCGCACTTCGCCCACGGCTTCGGTCTTCCCGTCAGCCCCTTCCTCCTTCAACTCTTTGTCTTCTTCGATCTCCAGCTCCACCATATGGGCGCCAATGCCATGGTGCAGCTGTCGCACCACATGGCTTGCTACGAGTCCTACCTTGGGGTGTGGCCTGAGGTGGCGAAATTCCGCAAGTTCTTCCACTTCAAGGCGCAGAACACCGCCAAGGGCGGACCGTTCGCGCAGACGGGCTACTACGCCGTCTACCCGCGGACTTCCTCGCCGATGCCGTGGTTCGAGCTCCCCAACACCGTCAAGCTGTGGAAGCGCTCATATTTTTATGTGAGCAATGCCACAGACGTGGACCAGATCTGCCTTCCGCCCTTCACTAACTTGCCCTCAACGCAAAAGGGCTGGACGACAAAGGGTATGGGCGCCTCGGCGGATCTCGACCGGATGGCCACCCGGATGGAGGCGATGGTGGAGACGGAGAGGCTCACCACCCGGGACATCATGTTGTCATGGATGGTGTGTCGCGTGCTTCCGCTATAGAAGCGGTCGCACAAGATGTGCCATATATCGACCGTCGATGATCCGACGAGGACGTCGCGGAAGGAGGTGCCCTACCAGGACCTGCGGAACTGGGTCACCATGATCTCCAAGTTCCGTATGGAGGGAAACTGGACGTACTCCTGCCCCCCGTACCATCGCGGCCGCCTGCCGCCTCGGGTAAGTTGCCCTCTGATTACCTTGCGCTTTGTTCTTCCTCGTTGTTAGTTTTCCTTGGGTGCCTTATGCTCCCCTTTTTGAGTAGTTGTTCACGGCGCAGCTAGCCGAATATGGTATGGGTGACCTGCCGCTTCCATCCTTCTTGGCGGACACAAAGACGAAGAAGTACCCCCAGACGGAGCCTGATGGGTTTCCCGTCTGGGCGGACGACGGCCCCTCGGATCCTCATGGTAAGTTGCTGGCTGTGGCTCCTTCTTTCATACTGGTTCTTGAGGTTGTGGTTTTGATTCTTTGTTTGTGTCGCAGCCGATGTCACCGACGAGGAGGGTGGCTGAGAAAAACCCGCGGCACCTGTTGCCGCTCCCGGTCCAGTTGAACCAAAAAGTCGCGCCGAGGGCGTCAAGTCGTTGCTCCATCGTCTGTCGTCAGGTTCGTATCCTCCTTGTCGCTCTGTGATTCTGCTGGTACTTCCTCTTATTCTTCACCCTGTGCAGCGAGGCGATGATGCTTGGTGATGGTGGCGCTGCCATCATCGCTCCTTCCCTTCCTCCACCGGCTGAGGAGGTAGTGAGGCCGCCGGTTGCGTCCGCACCGGTTGCGACCGGCCCGGCTGCGCCAGCCGTGCCATCTCCGCTCAAGGCTCCTCAGGGCTCCCCGACCACGGGGCTGTTGCACCAGGCGCCCGCGTCTTCGCGGTTGGGGCAGCTGTTCGTGGCTGTGCAGGACCCGGAGACCCCCCTCCTTCATCCCGGAGCTAGCGTGAACCCGGCCTAGAGCGATGCTCCAAGCAGTTCCGCCAGGCCCGTGATTACGGTGGTGACAGAGGAGGCGGGGGCTGCGCAGGCGGCTGCGGCAGTTGATGTCTAGCCGGACGTTTCCACGCCGGCTGGGAGGGAGTTGGTGGTGGCTGCGCCTCCGGGTGTGGCTACTAATGATGACGAGGTTGTCGTCACTGGCTCCGGCTTTGCTGACGCCGAGTGCGATTCTCGCCCAGCTCTCGGGCGCGGTGCCCGTCGCACTCAGCCAGGTTCGCCACCTAGTTGAGGGAATGGAGAAAGGCCTTGGCGAGGCCAAAAATTTGTTTGTCTTGATGGAGGTAGGTCGTGGCCCTTCACACCTTTCTATTATTCCAGCCGGTTTGCCACTCCGTTACTTATTTATTTTCTTGCTGCAGAGAGCGTTTCCGGAGTCTGTGAAGAACACCCAGGATCTTGGCCGTAAGATTGCTTCTTCAGATCTGTCTTGGCGATTGGCTCCCTTTTCCCGTTTTTTGTTGACCATCGGGTATCCTCCTACAGCCATGATCCAGGACAAGGAGAGGGAGGTCGAGCGCCTCAAAGCTGAGGTTGCCCGACTGGAAGAGTCGAACAAGGTGCGGCAGGCGCAGTTCGATCATATTGTCGCGGCCAAGCATCAGCTCGAGGTTAGCATGGAGCAGGGCAAGAAGGCAGCTGACATCCGAGCGGAGGCGCTGAAGAACTTTGAGGCAATATCCACCCAACAGGAGGATACGATCAAGATTCTTCGCTCCCGGGAGGGGGAGCTGACTCAGCACCTCCAGAGCATCTCGGAGATGGTCGTTAGTAAGTTCTTCAGTTTCCTTCTTTCGTTGTGTCTTGGCTTGTTCAATCTTGTCTTATTATTCAGCTTTGCGCTTGGCTGCAGCTCACTATCCTGAGGTAACCGAGATGGCCCTGGAGAAGCTACCCACGGAGGATGTTGGACGTGACCTGACTGCCCTCGACCTGGTTAAGGTGCTGGCGGAGGAGAGCAATGGCCTACACGTTGTTGGCAACGATCTCTTCCACTACATCTGGCCATACGCGATCGAGGTGCATGACATTGCTAGCCTGGCTGTCGCTTTGTATAAAGGCATCGACGTGCCGGAGATCCATAAGGAGTGGGCTGCCCGAGGCGGGGGAGAGATGGCTCTGGCCCTGGTGAAGTCATGGTACTCGGGTGTTGATCTGAGCGTGCTCACCCGTGGCTTCCATCTTGGGACGAGCTACGAGGGCCTTCGTGCCAGCGCTCCGGCGCTTCAGACCTATGGTGTGAAGATTGGCACCTGGGTGGACTTGGAGCACGACTTCAGCGCCCCCGGAGAGCCACGGCCGTTACATTGGGTCCCAGCGCCTTGGAATCCCACTGACGTTGCCTCCAATAGGCAACCTCCTGCAACCGATGCTGGCGCGGCCCCTGTTGATCCAGCTCCTGCTCCTGCTCCTTTCGCCGCTCCGGCTCCAGAGCCTTGATCCCCGGGATGACGGGTGTACTTGTTAAGCTATTGTTTTGTTGTTGGTACATTTTGGCTGTCTTTTGTTGCCAAACTCTGAATCTGCACCGAGCCTTCGTGCTTCGCTTTATGGCTTGGTGCCTTTTTATCTGCTTGGGCTCACCCTGCCCTTTTGCTTGTCTTTGGCGTTTCTATATTTACGCCTTTGTCGTCTGAGGTCTTTGAAGTTCGAGACGGTTGGGATGGACAACCGGGTAGAAGCTCTTTTGCCATTTTGACTTGAGTTTGTGGGTGTGCGGGAGCGTGTCCACTGGGTGTAGTCCCCGAGGTTCAAGCCGGCTAGGGTAGCCAGCCGGGTCGAAGCTCTTTCGCTACCTTGACTTGAGTTTGTGGGTGCGCAGGAGCGCGTCCACTGGGTGTAGTTCCCGAGGATCGAGGCGGCTGGGGTAGCCAGCCGGGTCGAAGCTCTTTCGCTATCTTGACTTGAGTTTGTGGGTGCGCGGGAGCATGTCCACTGGGTGTAGTCCCCGAGGTTCGGGCCGGCTGGGGTAGCCATCCGGGTCGAAGCTCTTTCGCTACCTTGACTTGATTTTGTGGGTGCGCGGGAGCGCGTCCACTGGGTGTAGTCCCCGAGGTTCGGGCCGACTGGGGTAGCCAGCCGGGTCGAAGCTCTTTCGACACCTGTTTCCTGCCCAATTGTGGCTCGGGTCGCACGAGACATAGCGTTGCTTTGAGTTAGTTTTCTTGTGCATGTGCTCATTATTAGCTGGTACTGATCGTAAAGAGATAATAGATGTGCGCCCCTTCGAGTTAAACCATAACAGCTCCCCTTTTCTCAGCGAGTATTGGCCCTTCGAGCGCTGTCCTTGCCGACTGGCAGCCGGGTCGTGGTCTGCAGCCGGAACCGAAGGAGCGGCTACACTGGTGTGCCTCGCGGTACTTCGGTTCGTTGTTGTTAACTTAGCTCGTGCGGGCGCGACCAGTTCGCCTGGGCGCCCTTGCTTTCTGCATTGGCATTTTCTTGCAGCGGGCGCTTGGAGTTTTTGCTCTTGCCGGGTCGACAGCCGGCGTGCGGTCTGAAGCCGGAACCGAAGAGATTGCTCTAGGCGTCGTGTGCAATATTATGCCGTCTATAGAAATCATGGGGCCTAGGCCAGCCGGTATGAAAATGCAGGTGGTGTGCGGAATAGGGATTAATTCCTCGGTGTCATGCCGAAGCTTTCGATCTTGTTCACTTATTACATGAAAAGGAAAGGTACATCCACTTCTTTGTTCAAGTGTAAAATGGCCGGAATAGGCTTGCGTTCCACGGGCGTTCTTTCTCCTCGTCTGAACGATCTTCCTTGTTCTTCACCGGCTGCTGGGCATCGATCAGATAGTATGAATTGTTGTGGAGCGCCCGACTAGCGATGAATGGGCCTTCCCATGGCGGGGACAGCTTGTGCATTCCTTTGGTGCTCTGGACCAGGCGCAGCACCAGGTCTCCCTTGCGGAATGAGGTAGGACGGATCCGGCTGGCGTGGTATCGGCGCAGGTCTTGCTGGTAGATTGCTGATCTGGACAGAGCCAACTCGCATGCTTCCTCGAGCAAGTCCACGCTGTCCTCTCTCGCCTCCTTTGCTTCCTGCTCCGTGTAGAGCTGCTTGCGAGGTGCGTCGAACTGGATATTCGTGGGGAGAATTGCCTCTGCCCCGTAGACAAGGAAGAACGGTGTGAAGCCGGTTGAGCGGTTGGGTGTGGTGCGTAGGCTCCAAAGAACTGCTGGCAGCTCCTCTATCCAACATCCGGGTGATCTAATGAGTGGTTTGATGAGCCTTGGCTTGATTCCGGCTAGAACCAAACCGTTAGCGCGCTCGCACTGTCCATTGGACTATGGGTGTGCGACTGACGCCAGGGCCAGGCGGATCCCTTTTTCCTCGCAGAAACAAGCGAAGACTCCTTTCGTGAAGTTGGTTCCATTGTCAGTGATGATGTTGTGCGGGTAGCCGAACCATATGATGATGTCCGTGAAGAACTTGATCACCGTCGCTCCGTCTAGCTTATGATGGGTTTCACCTCGATCCATTTGGTGAACTTGTCCACGGCTACGAGCAGGTGCGTCATGCCGGATCGAGCTGTCTTGAACGGCCCAACCATCTCCAAGCCCCAGACCGCGAATGGCCAGGTGATTGGTATTGTCTTGAGTGTCGTAGATGGTGTGTGCTTCAGTTGGCTGAATCGTTGGCAGCCATTGCATGTTTTGACTATCTCTTCGGCGTCCTTCAGCGCTGTCGGCCAGTAGAAACCGTAACGGAAGGCTTTGGGTGCTATTGCCCTTGACAAGGCGTGGTGGCCACACTCGCCCTGGTGTATGTCCATTAGGAACTTAGTTCCTTCTTCCTGGCTGACGCATCATTGATAGATTCCCCTGACGTTGCGCTTGTACAGCTCGTTGTTGATGATGGTGTAGGCGCTTGCTCTTCGCCGCACTTTTCGTTCTGCCACCTCTTCTGTTGGGAGTTCGCCCTTGCCCAGGAAGCTCATGAACGACTTTTCCCAGTCGGGCACTTCCCGAATGGTGTGCACCGTCTGTATGATGAGCTTGATCTTCTCACGGACGGCCGGCTCCAGAATGTCGGGTGGCCTGCCAGGTGGTAGCGTGCTGATGTCGACCATGGGTCGCATCGCTTCAGCGCCCGGGTGCGGCGAGGCAGTCCTCGGGTGTGGCGAGGCAGTCCCCGGGTGCGGCGCGGCAGTCCCCGGGTGTGGCGAGGCAGTCCCTGGGTGTGGCGAGGCAGTCCCCAGGTGCGACGCGGCAGTCCCCGGGTGCGGCGTGGCACCAACTGTTCCTGGATCTGCATTGAGCACGATGGAGTCAGTTTTTGGTGAAGGGGTGATGGAGGGTTTGCGCAAGTGCTCGAGGGAGACTCCAGGCGGTATGGCTTGTCTTGTTGATCCGACCCTGGCCAAAGCGTCAGCGGCCTCGTTGTTGGCTCTAGGCACATGGTGAAACTCGCAGCCTTCGAAGCAGGCACACAACTGCTGGACAAAGAAACGGTAGAGGGCCTTGTTCGCATCCCTGGCGTCCCACTCGCCAAACACCTGCTGTACCACCAAGTCCGAATCTCCAAAGCATAGCACCCTCTGGATGCCTATCTGCTTAGCCATCTTGAGTCCATGGATGAGCGCTTCATACTCGGCGACGTTGTTGGATGCCTTGAAGTGGATCTAGAGGACGTACTCCAGCCGATCGACTTTGGGCGAGGTTATCACGATTCTGGCTTCGAGGCCTCCTCGCATTTTTGAGCCATCGAAGTGTAGCTTCCAGTAAGTTGAGTCCGGCACTGGAGGCATGTATTGTGTCTCCGCCCAGTTGACGATGAAATCAGCCAGTGCTTGGGACTTGATTGTGGTTCGTGGCTCGTACTGGATGTTATGCGCAGCAAGCTCGATGGCCCATTTTGCCACGCGGCCCGTGGCATCCTTGTTGCTGACAATTTCCGTGAGCGGGGACAATGCTACTACCCGGATGGAGTGCTTGTGGAAGTAGGTCTTGAGCTTCTTGGCGGCCATGTACACGCCGTACACCAGCTTCTGGTAGTGGGGGTAGTTCTGCTTGGAGAGCGACCGCACCTTGCTTAGGTAGTGTACGGGGCGCTGGAGCATCTGAGTTTTCCCCTCCTCTGGTCGTTCCACTACCAATACCATGCTAACCACTCTGTTTGTGGCAGCGATATACATCAGCATGGGCTCCTTTGCCGCTAGCGCTGCCAGAATGGGTGGTGAGGTGAGCATGCGCTTGAGGTCTCAGAAAGCTTCGTCCGCCTGATCTGTCCAGAAGAATTTGTCTGTCTTCTTCATCAGCTGGTACAGGGGAAGGGATTTTTCTCCCAACCGGCTGAGGGAAGCGAGGCACCCGGTGAACTTATGCACGTCGTGCAGGTTCTGTGGCAACTCCATGGGCTTGATGGCTCCGATATTCTCCGGGTTCACCTCGATTCCTCGCTCGAAGAAGAGAAAGCCCAGGAGCTTGCCGGCTGGGACGCCGAACACGCACTTCTCCGGGTTCAGCTTGATCTGGAAACGACGAAGGTTATCGAATGTTTCCTTCAGATCCTCCAGGAGTGTGTGCTGCTCCTTGGTCTTGATGATGATGTCGTCGACGTAGGCGTGCATGTTTTTTCCGATCTGCGTCTGCAGGCATTTTTGCATGCAACGCTGATAGGTTGCGTCCGTGTTCTTCAACCCGAAGGGCATGGTCGTGTAGCAGTAGGCTCCATACGGGGTTATGAATGATGTCTTTATTTGATCGGTTACATTGAGCTTGATCTGGTGATAGCCCGAGTAAGCGTCTAGAGAAGACAACAAATCACACCCGGCAGTGGAGTCGATGACTTGATCAATCCGTGGCAGAGCGAAAGGATCTTTTGGGCAAGCCTTGTTGAGACTGGTATAGTCGACGCACATGCGCCATGTCTTGTTCTTCTTCAGCACCAACATCGGGTTGGCGAGCCATTCCAGGTGGAAAACTTCCATGATGAAGCCGGCTGCGAGTAGCCGTGTGATCTCCTCACCAATGGTTCTTCTTTTTTCTTCTGTGAAGTAGTGCAAAGATTGCTTGACCGGCTTTGCGTCTGGTTGAACATGAAGGGAGTGCTCGGTGAGTTCCCTCGGGACACCTGGCATGTCTTTGGGGCACCATGCAAAAATGTCCCGATTTTCACGAAGGAAATCGATGAGCGTGCTTTCCTATTTGCTGTCCAGTCCATCTCCGACCAGGACGAACTTGCTTGGGTCTTCCTCGTTCAGCAGGATCTTCCTTGTTCCTTGCGAGGGCTTAAACTGTGATTCTCCAGCCGGTTTGGACTCTCCAGCCTGCATATCCTTCTATAGAGCCGCCACGTTCTACATTATGATATGCTTCTCTTCAGCGATGATCATCGCTTCAGCCAGCTTGGAGTCGTCTGAAGCACACTCGATCGAACGCTTGTAGCATCCATCAACAGTGGAGGTGGTGGTGGGAGCCCACCGGCTTCGGCCATTTTCTTTGTCTAGCTGCACTAGCGTGTTGTGTGATTTGCGGGCTTGCTGCTGCCACTGTGGAACTTGCATGGCCCATCGAGCATGGACTCCATGGTGTACTTTGGCCGAGGCGGCCTATAATCCGGCCTCTGTTTCTGGCTGCCACTTGCAGTCGGGTCCTCATGCACAGCGGCTACTTGCTTGGTGCCGTACCGGCTATCTGGTTGATCGTCTTTCCTTTTGCCGTGGAGGTTGTCGTGATCGTGCCACCTGGGATGAAGGTCACCCGGCTGGCGTCGCTCCGCCTGCTCGTCCATGATGATTTGGCCTTGGTCATCCACCACGATGGGTTTCTTCATGGCTGCGTCAGCGGTGGCATACTTGTCCGCAATGGCCATGACCTAGGCCATGGTTTGCGGGTCCGCCCTGCTGAGTTTATGCTTCAGCATGGTGCCGTCTCGATAGCTGTTGGTGAAGAAGTCTATCGCTTGGTGCTCACGCACCCCTTCGCACGAATTGTGCATGCTAGTCCACCTGGTGAGGTAGGCGCGATCCGACTCGTCCTTGCCCTGCACGCAGAGGGCGAGATCGCGAGGTCGACCCGGTCGCTTGTAGGTTCCGTTGAAGTTACGGATGAACGCTTCTTCGAAGTCCAGCCAGGCGTTGATGCTATTGTCGGGAGGCTATTGAGCCATGTTCTTGCCGAGCCAACGAGCATAGGGGGACGTAGCGGACAGCCAGGCGTAGATTGCCGTTGGCGATTCCTACTATAGTGGTGTAATCGACCAACCAATCCTCAGGCTTAACGGTTCCGTTGTACTTTGGCGTATCCCTTGCGAGCGAAAATCCCTTCGGGAACGGTTCATTCTAGATGCGCGGGCCGAAACATTTCGGGCCAGCCGGATTTTCCTCCTCCAGTGTGCGCGACTGCACCAGGAGGTCGATGCGCTCCCGCGCGTCAGCCGGTTCCCGAGGACTGAGCCGGCCCTTCAGGCGTGATGCAGGCGGGTCTTTGTTCGCGTCCGCTCCCTACTCCGAGGCCCGCGTATTTTTCCCCTAGGAAGCTCCGGCCGTCGAAGCGCGACTTACGCTGGAAATGGCGCAGTCCCGGTTGTGGCGACCGCGGTTGCCGGATTTGCCACGCGGGCGGCTATTTTGCCCGACCCCTCCTGGAGAGGATGTCTGCTGATGCTTGCTTCCTCCATGCACCCTCTGGTCTGCGTCTTTGCGAACGATGATGTCGCGGGAGTTGCCCATCTGGCTAGGGGTGCCCTCGTCTTGCTGCTTGTTAGCAGTAGCTACGAGGAGCTACACGTGTTCTTGCTGGCGACGAAGCTCCTCGCCCTCAAGGTGTTTTAGCTCTGCAGCTGTCGCCTCGGCTGCCCTCATATTCTTGGCGGGGGTGCTGTATACGGGCGCCGCGACACCTGCATGCGAATCAGCAGCGCGGTCCAGCTCTGACGCCAGGTCGCGCCCCCAGTGCTGGATCTTCCTAGTGAAACTGTGGGTCGCGTTGTACTCGTGCACGGTGGCATTCAGCCGACGCTAGTTAGCCGCGACCTTGGTGGCTTCCTCCAGGAGTTTTTGGCATGTAGCCTCGAGCACGGACGCTGCAGTCGCTAGATCCGTATCGACGACGACCGGAGCACACAAGTGCTGGATGGAGGCAGTGAGAGGGTCTTGCTCTTCCTCGGGCGCGAAGTTCTCTCCTCCTGCCCGACGTTCTTGAGGTGTTCGGTGGTTTTCGCGAGCGTTCACCACCATGACTTCGACGCAACCACTCCCTACGGCCAGGCCACGGGTGAGGAGCACGTCGAGGACGGGGTGACCACGCTGGGGAAAGCCTCAGCAACAGTGGCGACGTAGACGCGGACGTCTCCAAAATGCAAGATGGAGCCGTTGGCGGGGATGGTGTTCCCGGCGAAGCACGCGGCGTTGTCGATGACGCAGTCGAAGGCACCGAGCGTGAGAACGAGGCCAGAGGCCACGCATTCGCCGGCGACGAGCGGAAGTCCCGTGCAGAAGATGATCCCAGCCGAAGCGTTGTGCCCCACGGTGGGCGCCAACTATCATGGTGTGGAACACGGCAGTGCCATCGGGGATGGCAAAGAAGGGACACTCGGGTGCATTCGGTGGCTCACGCATCGGGTTGGGCACGGTGAACTGCAAACATAGCGACGTACCCAGGTTCGGGGCCCTCTTGGCGAGGTAACACCCCTACTCCTGCAAGATGAACTATATGAGGAAGCTAATGCCCAATATAGATGCTCCTAGAGCTGTTTCCTTAGCAACTATCGAGAGTTAGAGGAAGATGGTAACTTGATGCTAACACTTCTCTCCTTCTGTTGTTGCCTACCTAGAACCCTAGCTCTGCCCTCCCTTATATACTGGTCTGGGAGGGAAGATTATAGATCGGGTCCTAGGGTTTACTGTTTGGATATGGGTTTACAGGACAGGGCCGGCTGCAGGGCCCAGCCGGTGGGCCAGGACCCAGTCCGCCCTTCTTTTAGCGTCATACTTCTCTTTAGTGGTCACCCGGACTTCCTTTGGGGCGTCACCCTTGCTTTAACGGTCACCCAAATAAATCAATGACTGGTTTGGAATTTTTTGAGTATGTCAGAGCAGCCGATTGCTATCCTAATATTTATATTGCTTATCGGATCTTATTTACTCTGCCTCTGAATGTGACATTGGCTGAAAGGAGCTTTTCAAAGTTGAAATTGTTGAAGAACCATCTGAGGTCTACAATGTCGCAAGAGAGGTTAAATGGTTTGGCTACTATATGCATCGAGAAGAAATTATTAGATGAGATTGATATTGATACCATCATCAATGACTTCGCAAATTTCCGAGGTAATATGTAATTGCACTGTTGGAGCAGCAAGTTTCAGACGCACTCTTTACCTTACCAGGATACCTAAGGGGACTGGAAGGTTTTTAATGAGGCGGCTTGCTTACTCAAAATATATTTGATATAAATATTGCAGACTCTCTAAATTTTTATTTATTGGATTATATTATTTAAAAGTTCTATAATAGGGCTCAAAATTTTAGTTTCGCCCCAGACCCCTGAAATTTTAGGACCGGACCTGCTAATAAGGCTCGGCTCGAACCCTGCAGTGTGAATCCCTGTCATCATCATCCCAACTTGGATGCCGCAGGGAGATGATGCAACCATCATGCAGCGTTAAGAAGCACAAGAGAGTGCAGATTAGTGCTAAGCGTCCACAAATGATAAATGAGGTGATATCTGCTCACTGCAGCTATATAGGAGTATGTTACAAATTCTTAAGGACAGCCCTACGTGGCGCTAAGTGTTCTAAAAAAGGCTTAAATTCACATTAGAGCATTTTTAGCTGGCCCCTAGACGCGCCTGCAGGGCCCTTTTTCGGCACCGGCCCTACAAAGTTTGCCTAGCCGGCCTCCCAAGAACCCCTTTTTCATCGGCTCGGGCGGAATTTGGAAGCGGCAAACCCAAAGAGAACCCAACCTGTTAGGGGGTGTGTGGGGACTGGAACAAAACGTTGGGCAGGCCCGTTCTGTCTACGACACAAAACAATTCCCTCCTCCAACTTCCGTTTTCCCTCTATTTCTTCCCCCATATCTCTCCATTCGCGTTTGTCCCGCTGATATTCCCGCCATCTTCACCCGCCATGCCACTAAAGAAGTTTGTTGTCCCCCGGACGACGGACGACGATGCGACACCAAAGGCGAAGGTAAGGAAACCGAAGTTCGATAGATAGAGTATACTATTTGTTATATTACTTCCTTTGAGATTATATTACCTGATCCACTGCTCCTAGTATAACTAGGTTTGCCTTGTGTGCATTGTTAGAGCTTATATTTGTTGTCATGTTTAGCCATGCTTAGCTGTTAGTACTGGTTCATCCAGATGATATATCAAATACAGAGAATCTAGTATGATAGGAGAATATAATAAGATAAGACCAGAGGTGAAGTGAGGTAAATATGCTAAGGCTTGCATGGGAGGCCATGGTGGAATGTGGTTTTTGTAGTCCCATGCTCGCCACCACTAGGAACCAGGAGTTCTTTCCTCTTAAACCAAGATAAGCGTACAGCCACACAGGGCCTACACAACCCCTCAATCAACTAACTTGCCTAGTTATTTCATGAGTCACATAGTTCGGGATTTCCAGTTGGCATACGCATTGAAAACATTTTGAAAAGAGGAGGATAAGGAGGTGCATCATAACAGTTAGGAAAGCATGGACCGGGTTGCTTAGGATGGATAGAGCCCCTGGTAAACCAACATCGCCTCACATCTCTAGGGATTGGCTTCGGAATTTGACCCGTTACGGCGGAACCCTCCTTAGGGCGTGAATCATGGTCTTGGCGAAAGAAGGTAAATGTCATGGTCAACCACTCTCTGTCGGCCTTCCAAGGAAGAGGGCTAATGATATGGCATTAAGAGTCAGTTGGTACATGTGGATAAAGTTATACACCCATGCAGGGTTTTAATATTTTCAAAAATCCGTGTTCATGGTTATGAACGACTTGGGAATGGACATGAGATCATAGAGAACTATAACCTAATCATAAAACTTGTCAATTAAGGTTTGTTAAGGATGCTTCCTCATGGGTACGAGGGGGTGATCCTACATGAGGTTTGGATGATGATGATTTGGTGGATATCAAAGATGATGATCAATACCTTGGATATGTCGCTCTCTTATCCCCTTTTAAAACGTTCTGATTAGACGAGCTTTTTTTCCTCTTGTTTTATAAATAAAGAGAGCTTAATGCAAAAGAACTCCACCGGACATAAGTCTTGCGGAGTACACCCTGTACTCACCCTTGCTTTATTGATACTTTTGTAGTAGAGTAAGTGTTCCCTGAAGATGAGTTTTCACGACATCGACACCGACGAATAGCTTGGGGTTCCCGGCCAGCGGCCTGGAATCTATGGGCTAGGACATCATCGTTATACTTCAGGCCTCTTAGGCCATTTGTTAAGTTTTCTATTCTTAATAGCATAATTTGTCTTCCATTATTTGATATTTGTGGTCAGTGACCTCTGCTTATAATATTTTGGTTCTCTGCTCACTTATAAGCTTGTTGTAATAATTTTGTGTCGTAGGGTTATCGTTGTGTCACTGATTCTTCACTAGATGTCCTCGAGCTCTAGGTTAGGCTTATGTCAGACTGAGGTTTGGGATTTGTCTAACCTTGATCCTAGGGGTGTCACAAACTTCTTGCAGTAAACACTTTTATCTGTCTACATTTGATAAGGAACATGCTCATTCTCCTATGGATCAAGACCAATGGGATCTGGGCATGATTTAGCTTGCATAGTTTGTGCATTCTTGCTCTTCAAAGGTGACAGCACAATTGTTTGGTTTTTCCTTTTATCCCTCATGACAGTTAGTATCAATTTACTGCTATTTTCATACTTCCTGATCATCTCTTCCACCTTATAGTTGTTGTCCACTAAATCTAACCCATGCAATCCCTCACCCTCTTCTTTAACATAGTACAGTGAGTCATAGATTTCATAACCCTCCTTCTCCATTATTGCCAGCAAATTGAGATGCCTAATGTTTGACCTAGGCATAGATTCCTGGAAAAATTTGACCCCATCAAACTGTATGAACAGCTCGCAAATCTCATAATCTAGCCTATATTGAAGCGAATGCAATTCTTCAGGAGACAGTACCAACATCAGAGCTAAATTGCGGAGAACTACGAACCCTGGTTGCTAGTTTCACAAAATTAGAGCCCAAGTTATAGGGAAAATCACTAACTCGTTGTCGGAGATGTAGGGTCTGTTTGGATGGCAGCCCTACGCTGCCATGCCAAAAAATTGGCGTTGACCAAGTACTTGGACACTGTTTGGATTGCATCCCATCATTTGGCGTGCCCCTGCTATTTTGAGCCCTCCAGTTCAACTTCACGCCAATAAATTGGTAAGATGCGGGCGGCGGAAAGCCACGCCAATATTTTGGCTCGCCCGCGCGTTCGCGGGGCTAACGTGGGTAAAATCCAAACATACCCGTAGTGCCCATCGGGTCGAAGCTTGAGCTGCTGCCCGCCGAAATCCATGCGCTCTCCCCAAGCAGCAGGCCGCCGCATCGGCGCCGGCAAGGACGTCCATGCGCTCGGCCGCGACCATCTTCATCCTCGTCACTGACACCGCCATCGCCAGCAGAGTCCCCGCCACCTCCAGTCGCCACTTCTTTCTAACCGCGGAAAGAGTGGAGTGGGAAAGGTAGGGAACTGAGCCGACCATGTGCCCAGCCCTAACAGCTCCCGTCTTTGTCCGTGACCGGGGTGCCACGTGGACCTGGCAGGTGGGCTAGCATTGTCAGAAATCGAGTTAACCCACGTCAAAAAGATGATCAGTGCTCCTTGTCACCCACCTGCCCCAAAGTGCGGTGTTGTGCGTCAAAACAATTTCGAGTTGGTGGTTAACTATGTGTCACCACGGCCCCAATTATAATGGTTTTCCGTCATTTACTCACTTTGGAAAGATCATCCAGGACATGCGCAGATGCAGAACGTAAGCAAGTATTCATGGTTCAACATTATTCTGTTTGAAGCTAAATCTTTCAGGACATATTGGAGATGTCGTCAGCAAAAACTAAAACGAAGTGCTGATATCAATCTAAACTGTCACGGCACATTCAAAAAAATCTAAAAAATACAAAACAAAAGTTGTTATCAGGTGTACCTGTCATACGCTACACGATTTAGTTTCGTTCACTGATTCCAAATTGAGGTTGCTACATTGCCCGTTGTGTTCCGCACATGCACGACGTCCTGTGGTGGAGAGTGTGCGCTCGTTTGAAGCTGGGTTTTAACGTACGTGGGATAAACCTGATTTCCGTCGTTGTCTTTCGTTTTTGAGGTATTTCAAAATAGATGTTTTAGATTTGTCAAAATTTAAATAAATCCAGACACTATTTAGTATATAGGTTCATTTAAATTTAAAAAAATCTGAGGCATCTATTTTAGGTACATTCGTTATGGGCAGATGATGGAGATGTTTTCAACGCGGCCTTGTATGCTTGTTTGCTTATAAGGCCACAAGCCTACTAGACGGTCATGGTCTTACTGGGAGTACCGCGTGCTCGGCCCATACATGATCAGACCCTTGTCAAGTTGTCCTGGGCAGTGTTGGGCATACAACTCTGTTGCCTTTGCTCCAAAATAAAAAAATAGCTGTGTTACCCTAATCTCTGTGTAGGAAAGAAAATTGCGAAGAAAAAAAATCTTTGTGAGAGTATTGCTGGTTCTGGATGGTACAACTGGTCGTAATACTCTCACAATGGTGAGATAGCTAGAGACTAAATTAATTACAGAATTAGTATTTACAGGCAATAGGCACTGATGATCGATTTGTCCAATGCGTCTTGATTGAATAATTGAAATAGTTCATCAAATTCAATGAATATCATGTCATCTATTTCTTTTCCATAATGCTTTTTTGTAAACCTCAGCATTATCCAGTTAGCCCCGGCCTTTGTGGCGTGCATGTACCAGTTATGCAATCTCGTATTTTTGTTGGAAGATTATTTACCTTCTCAGGTTTGACGAGAGGTTTTCCGTACTGGTATTTGATACTACTTCACACACGGGGAAGTATTGTAACTGGGATAAGTACTGGGCAATACTCATACCTTGAGCAGCGGCAGCTTTCCCGTATTGTGCAACTACATCTGGATCATACTGCTCTTCGGCCGCATATTTGCTCGACCCCACATTGGTATGGGAAATCACCTTGAGAGGGGCGCAGGACTGTTTTGCTTGTTCTCCGAGTTGGGCAACAGATTTCCCGCTTGTATCAGTACTGCTCTTCGAGGCTTGTTGTGCCGCATGTGACTTGAGAATAGAACGCTCATAGTCTGATGACAGCTTTGACTCGGGTTGATGGAGAGTCTTTAGCATTTTGAACACTCGGGCTTTTTCTTCTTTGGTGCTAGGGAACTCTGACTCTTTCGGCCGCCTCAGCTTAGCAAAAAACGTTGTCGTTTCCGCATCAACGATAGCCGTAGTCTCCTCTTCAGTACAGTCATAAGCTCTCTTGGGAGGAACCTTTGGTACTTTTGGAAGAGGCTCTTGTTTACATTTCGGAGATCGCTTACCACTACGCAGAGTAGCGGCGGTACGCTTACGCTTTTTATCCTGAGGCGTCGGCGATGGCTGCCGCGGCTATGGCTGCGCCCGAGATTGGTGAGGCGATGGAGACGGGTGAGGCGACGAAGACGGCTGCCGCGGCGGCGACGACCTCGCTGGAGACGGGTGAGGCGGCGGCGAAGATGGCCTTGTCATGTGATTTGGAGGCACGATACATTCCTTTGGCCATAGAATGGTGACGTTTGTTGCTTCTCCTAGTTCAGTCACATCCCCTTCACCTGTAGGATAGTCAAGCTTCAAACCTTGAAAGGTGGGCATGATTTCATCCACCCCGACAACAGCGTAGCCCTGTGGAACCGGACGACAGTGGTAAGTTGGTGTGGGTCCAATTGGTAAGGCATAGCCGACCGCCACCTTCATTGATATGTTCACAACTTTGACATGTTGCTTGCAGTGTGTCATCTGTGTGATATCATCCACTAGGTAGCCAACAGGAGCCATCGTCGGTGCACCATCGTCATCGTCATTGTCATCACCCGGGACCTCGGTGGAAGCCACACTTCTTTTTCGATTATTCGATAGGCCGGTAGCATCGAATGCAGGTTCTACCACCATGTGCTGCTGAGATGGGCCGGTAGTACCTTGCTGGCTAAGTGTGTTAATTTGATCTTGTTGTTGCTTTATTCGTTCTTCAATTATACGCATTCGGTCTTTCTAAATATCTGCTTCAACTTCCGCCTTGTCCTTTCTCCTCTTACGGCTTCTATCAGGATATTTTTTCCTCTCTTCGGGAAACCCCGTGCTCCATGGTTTGGATCCTATTGTGCCTCGTGTCCGTCCATCATGTTCCTTATTTCCAAGGGCGAGTGTGAGCTTATCATTCTCTCTATCGGGAATGAAGTCCCCATCTTTAACAGCCTTTACTGCTTTTCTCATCTTCTCGATTGGCAAGGGGTATTATTTATGTCGTATGTTATATATACACTTCCCTTCCGAGTCCAACGTGCCCTCATGACCGTAAAACCAATTCTTTGCATGTTCGATCCAATCGTCTGTCTCTGGGATGATATTTATAGCACGCAGTTCATCCCCAAGTTTCGTCCACTTAGGAATGCCAACCCTGTAGCCACCTTGCCCCATAGTATGGTGATACTTCTTATTAGCAGCATTCAGCTTATTCGTTGCCGACATTTTCTTAGCTTTTTCTGATGTCTTGTAATTCACAAACTCAGCCTAGAATGGTTTATCTTCTGAAACTGAATCTTCTCGAAATCTGGAGTCTTCTATTTCACGGCATAGTCAAGGTGCAATCTTTTCTTCCAGTTGGTGAAACACTGAGCCATCTCCTTCATAGCCCACTCCCTGACCTTCATCTCCATGGCGCGCGCATGTTCTAAGGTGTCCTCAACTGGATCCTCCGCATTTGGATCCAGCTCTATCTTCTGTAGTTTGAAATTAACCATGATCCTCTTCCACAGTAAATCTTTGGCCACGGTAGGGAGAAATAAAGACGTTCCCTCTTCTTCCGCATCAGCAGGACTATTCCAATTTCGAATGGTGATCGGGATGAAGTCTCTAACGATTACTCTGCATTGTGCCACAAATTTGTTTGTGACAACTTCGGGAGCAATCGGTTTGCCGTCTTCACCGATATCTTCGATCCTGAACCTCTCATGGTCTTCCAAATTTTTGGTTGGGCCTCGTCTGCTCTTTTCAGTAGATTTATTCCGGAGGGCTAAAATAAGAAAGATCATCGTTACTATTTCTATATAGATAGCAGATGATTGATTAATTAATTAATGAATTAATTATATTACATGCACCTTGCCGGAGCGGTCGTTTTCTCGATCACACAAGGCGTCGCCTTCTCCCTCGCGGAAGGCATCACCTTCAACCTCAAACAAGTCGTCTCTTCCAGCAAAAAGAGGATCACCCTCACCGGAGTTATTGAGAAACGTCGATACATCTAAATTTTCTTCCCCGCGGATCACACCTTGGATCAACTCTTCCTTTTCTTTGTCTCTGTCGTGTGGGTCCATATTTTTTGCATAGGTGGAAAAACGGATAAGTCAAAGCGGGTAAGGGAGAATGTTAGGTACAGTGTTGAGAGATATAAACCCTAATTTGGATAAACTCTAATATATACATACACAATAATAAAAATGAATTTACAATATCAGAAACCCTAGTTTGGAGAAACCATCGGGCTCGAATCCTATCGCGGAGAACCAATACCGGAAAGAAAGGCGGCTATCAATACATGGAATATTACAATGCGCAATCAATATGTATGACATGTAAGATTTAGAGATCCTACACTAGCCCTAGGTGCAACGTCGATTTAAAAGGGTTCAGGATGCCCTAGCAAGGACACACCGGCGAACCCACATGTACATAAGGGGTGTCGATGTTTCTTTAACTAAACTAGGGTTTAAAGTTGCTTGACAATGTATTATGATTGCTTAGACACATAGCTATGTATGGCTAAGCAGGACACAGATATAAGCTTTAGCAGTGCACACAAGCCAAACCTAGTTATGCTAGGAGCAGTGGATCAGGTAGTATAAACTCAAAGGGAGTAATGCAACAGATAGGACACTCTATCTATTGATAAAAGACCATAGTAGAATCGTATGTATCATGGCAAGAATTGAAATGCTTTCGAAATCATGATTATACCATGGTGGGGCTATGCTTGCCTTTGCCTGTTGATAGCCGAAAGCAGAGCTTCAGGATCATTGTACTTGACTTCATTATAGTTGGTCAATTATTTGTCTTCGAGCTTCGACGGTGTTGATCTCTGGCTTCGATCTCGATCTCGATATCGTATTCTACCGGGAAGAACCAAACACCGAAAAGAAAGGGAAACAATCAACACATGGCATCTATGCAATGCTCAAGCAAGTATGATGATATGACAAGTTGAATTGCATTGAAATGTAACCCTAAAGCATGCTCGACAATTAATCGGGGTTCCGAGGGGTGAAAACCCTAACTCAGAGAAACTCCGGAATCACCTGTGAGGGGTTACTATGTTCTTCTAATTAAACTTGTTATGAAAGTTGTTGAACAATGCATGATTATAACTTAAATAGATAGTTCTCACTTTTCTGAACAATTTGATATATTATACATATTTTTCTGAGTTATAATGAATTACTTATTGAATTTACAAGATTATTACATTTTTGAAATTTTTTAATCAATTTAAATGGAATTATTGCATCACTGTGACATCAGCACATGGGTGAGGGTCATTTGTCACCGGGGCAGAGGCTATCCACTACGGCTGACAGGTGGGGCCCAGGCCATGTCGTCAGCCACGCAAGCGAATGGGGCCGGGGAGGGGGTGGTTTGACCGGGCTGACCCACAGGTTGGCGTCACGGTGACGTCAGCCTGACATCACCCGACGGTGAACCTCTCAGGCGATGCACGGGGACATCGAAGGAGGGCTCGGAGGACTACACGGGTAGGCGGGTTGGATAGAGCGCAGCACGTCGACCATATGGTGGTGGCGCCGCCCTGTTTTGGCAGCCGAATCTACGCCGGCGAGCATGAACTGCGGCGGCGGAAAGCGACGCTTGACACGGGCTCGAAACAGAGCGAGAGGGGGACGGGAAAGGGTCCAGGAGGACGGAGAGCTCACCACGAGCACGATGGGGTGGTTAGGGAAGCACGACATGGCCGGGAGCGGTAGTATTTGGCGGTGACATTCGTCTGAGCAGGAGATCTTCGGGCTCCATTATGGCAAGAAGGAGGCGCCCCTGCTTGCGTGTGTTGGCTAGAAGGACGAGGGTGACAGTGCGCGGACAGGACGAAGGCGGCGAGCTCGGGCAGCCTGCCGGCGTCGCGGGCGGTTCCTATGCGTGCGTCGGTGAGAAGCAGAGAAGTGAGATGGGAAAGAAGAACAACAGACGAGCTAGTTATAAACGAAGGACCTTTTGTCCCGGTTGGTGGCTCCAACCGGGACTAAAGGGTCATACGTCCCAGTTGGAGCCACCAACCGGGATGTATACTTTACTCTTTTTTCATCAGCCTAAGGCCGCGCGCAGGGGTCTTTAGTCCCGGTTGGTGGCTCCAACCAGAACGTATGACCCTGTTTTCAATTTTTTTTCAGGAATTTTCTCTCTGTTCTTGTCTTATTTTTTATTTTGGGGTTTAAATTTGTAATGTTTTTTAAATGATAATTACTTTGGAATTTAGAAAAACTTTAAACATAAAAAGTGTTTGAATTTGAATAACTAATTCAAAACCATTTTCTGTTTTTAAAAATAATTAATGTAACCATTTAAACTATGAACCATTTAAAAATAAAAATGAATTGACTTATATTTTTTGAATATTAATTTGGAATTTAGAAAAACTTTAAAAATAAAAAGTGTTTGGATTTGAATAACTAATTCAAAACCATTTCTGTTTTTAAAAATAATTAATGTAACCATTTAAAATTAAAAATGAATTAACTTATATTTTTTGAATATTAACTTGGAATTTAGAAAAACTTTAAACATAAAAAGTGTTTGGATTTGAATAACTAATTCAAAACCATTTTCTGTTTTTAAAAATAATTAATGAAACCATTTAAAATTAAAAATAAATTAACTTATATTTTTTGAAATTAATTTGGAATTTAGAAAAACTTTAAACATAAAAAGTGTTTGGATTTGAATAACTAATTCAAAACCATTTTATGTTTTTAATTTGGATTTTAATTAACTTATATTTTTTATATATTAATGGGCGGGGAAAAAAGGACGGAAAATAATGGGCGGGAAGAAAATTTTATTATGATAGAACTGGGATTAAAGTACATAATGCAACTAACACTAAGTTACATAAAGCACGACTGAAGATTAAGATACATAGAAGAACTAAAAATTAAGATACATGACCAGATTAAGTCATAATTGGCCGAACTTGTTTTGCACTCAAGACAGGACTAAATAAAGGCCCGCTTTAGTCCTGGTCTAGCCACAAAACAGGACTAACACTCAAGACATTTATTAATATTAAAAACTGAGACTACAAAACCGGGACTAAAGGCCCCCCTATATATAGTCCCGGTCAAGCCACAAACCGGGACTAACACTCAATACATTTATTAAACTTGGAAAATTGCAAACATCATAAGATATCCTTCACAAAATGAGCTATCATGTCTCATGACATTTAGGTTCACAATATGCAGCCGACCGGACAGACATGAACTAGAGGTACACAATATAAGCATGAACTTCTTGGCATATGTCCTTCCTTATGATCGCTTCAGACGTAACCATGGAGCATCTTCTTTACTTAACGGAATGCTTGGGTCAGTTTTCACTGTGAAGGGCGGAATTTCATCAAACTTATTATAATCTTCTGATATGTTTGTCTTGTCCTCGATTCCCACGATGTTTCTTTTCCCTGAAAGAACTATGTGACGCTTTGGCTTATCATATGATGTATTCGTTTGCATATTTTTTCTTTTTTTCGGTCTAGAGGACATGTCCTTCACATAGAAAACCTGAGACACATCATTGGCTAGAACGAATGGTTCATCTCTATAACCAAGATTGTTGAGATCCACTGTTGTCATTCCGTACAACTGGTCTACCTTTACCACTTCCCCATTCAGGTTGACCCATTTGCAGCGAAACAAAGGAACCTTAAAAGAGACTCCATAGTCTAGTTCCCATATCTCCTCTATGTAACCATAGTATGTGTCCTTTTTCCCATTCTCGTCCGTTGCATCAAAGCGGACACCACTGTTTTGGTTGGTGCTCTTTTTATCTTGGGCGATCATGTAGAATGTATTCCCATTTATTTCGTACCCTTGAAAATTCAATATAGTAGAAGATGGTGACGCGGCCAACAAGTATAGCTGATCTCCAACAGTGGTGTCATTAAAGAGATGTGTCCGCATCCAACCACCGAAAGACTTCATGTGTTCATCTGTAATCCATGAGTTAGGCTTTCCCGGGTTTTTGGAGCGTACAATATTCTTGTGTTCCTCGATATACGGAGTTGTCAAGGTGGAATTATGTAGAACTGTGTAGTGTGCTTTAGTGAAAGAATCCCCGTCCCTACATATCATTGCTTTCTTTCCCAGCGTGCCTTTTCCACTTAGTCTTCCCTCATGCCGCGAGTCAGAAACACCAATCGGCTTAAGGTCAGGAATAAAGTCAACACAAAACTCAAAGACCTCCTCTATTCCATATCCCTTGGAGATGCTTCCTTCTGGTTTAGCACGGTTATAAACATATTTTTTTAAGACTCCCATGAACCTCTCAAAGGGGAACATATTGTGCAGAAATACAGGACCGAGAATGGCAATCTCTTCCACTAGGTGAACCAGGAGATGTGTCATAATATTGAAGAAGGATGGTGGGAACACCAACTCAAAACTAACAAGACATTGTACCACATCCTTCTATAACCTTGGCATAATATCTGGATTGATTACCTTCTGAGATATTGCATTGAGGAATGCACACAGCTTCACAATGGGTACTCGAACATTTTTCGGTAGAAGCCCCCTCAATGCAATTGGAAGCAACTGCGTCATAATCACGTGACAGTCATGGGACTTCAGGTTTTGGAACTTTTTCTCTGCCATATTTATTATCCCATTTATATTAGATGAGAAGCCAGACGGCACCTTGATACTATAAAGGACTTCAAAAAAGATTTCCTTATCTGCTTTGGTAAGAGCATAGCTGGCACGACTTAAGTGACGTCCTTTATCCGTCTTGTTCTGTGTATGCATGTTCTTTGGGTCTTTCATAATTTGTTGGTCCTCCCGTGTTTCTGGTGTATCTTTTGTCTTCCCGTACACGCCTAGGAAACCTAGCAGGTTCACGCAAAGATTCTTCGTCACGTGCATCACGTCGATTGAAGAGCGGACACGTAGGACTTTCCAATATGGCAGCTTCCAAAATATAGATTTCTTTTTCCACATGGGTGTGTGTCCTGTAGCGACGTCGTTTGGAACTGACTGACCGCCGAGACCCTTTCCAAAGATTACTTCTATGTCCTTGACCATACCAAATACATCATCACCAGCAGGGAGTTTAGGCTTCTTCCGGTTATCTGCCTCACCTTTGAAATGCTTGCCTTTCTTACGGGATGATTGGTCGGAAGAAATTGTCGATTCGCCAGGTACACAACCTTCTTGTATTTATGCAAATATGTACCTTCAGTCTTATCTAAACAGTGTGTGCATGCCTTATATCCCTTGTTTGTCTGTCCTGAAAGGTTACTAAGAGCAGGCCAATCATTGATGGTTATGAAAAGCAACCCTCGTAGGTCAAATGACTCCTGTTTATTCTCATCCCACGCATGTACACCTGGTTTGCTCCATAGCTGTAAGAGTTCTTCAACTAATGGCCTAAGGTACACATCAATGTCGTTGCCCGGTTGCTTCTGGCCTTGGATGAGCACTGGCATCATAATGAACTTACGCTTCATGCACAACCAAGGAGGAAGGTTGTAGATACATAGAGTCACGGGTCAGGTGCTGTGACTGCAGCTCTGCTCCCCAAAAGGATTCATGTCATCCGTACTTAGACCAAACCATAAGTTCCTTGCGTCATCTGCAAAGTCCGGGAAGTCTCTCTCGATTTTTCTCCACTGTGACCCATCAGCAGGGTGTCTCAACTTCCCGTCTTTCTTACGGTCTTCTTTGTGTCATCACAACAACCTGGCATGCTCTTTGTTTCTGAATATGTGTTTCAACCTTGGTATTATAGAAGCATACCACATAACCTTAGTAGGAACCCTCTTCCGGAGGGGCTCTCCCTCAACATCACTAGGGTCATCTCGTCTAAACTTATACCGCAATGCATTGCATACCGGGCATTTATCTAAATTCTCATACTCCTTACTGCGGTAGAGGATGCAGTCATTAATGCATGCATGTATCTTCTGCACATCTAATCCTAGAGGACAAAGAGTCTTCTTTGTTTCGTACGTACTCTCGGGAAGTTCGTTATGTTTAGGAAACTTCGGCTTCATTATTTTTAGCATCTTTTCAAATGAGGAGTCAGTTAGACCACACTCTGTCTTCCATCGCAGCAATTCCAGTGTGGTACTGAGCTTTGTGCTGCCATCTTCGCAATTTGGGTACAACATTTTTTTGTGATCTTCTAACATGTCCTCTAACTTCAACTTCTCATTTTCTGTTTCACAGTCTCGCTTTGCATCAGAAATGACCCTACCAAGTTCATCAGCGGGCTCATCTGATGCCCGTTCTTCACCTCCTTCCTCTTCATTGTCTTCCATTGCAGTATCACTGTATTCAGGAAACATATGATGATAGTTGTTATCATCATCTTCTTCTTCACCGTCTTCTATCATAACCCCTCTTTCCCCGTTCTTGGTCCAGCAATTATAGTTGGGCATGAAACATTTTATAACCAGGTGGTCGCGAATGATTTTCGAGGAAGAGTACTCCTTGTTGTTTCGACATTGAACACATGGACAACGTATAAAACCATTCTCTTTGTTTGTCGTAGCCACATCGATAAATTTATCCATGCCTTTAATGTTCGGGTACACGCCGGTCACCGTACATCCATTCCCGACCGTTCATATGCATCATATAATTAAGTTTATCAAAAACGGGACATCATAAATAGTGAAATGACCAATTCACATCGACACATGCATTGTATCAATGACAGAGAAAAGATAAGATTGCTAACCTCGATCGAGGGAAATAAAGAGGAGAAATCTCAAGTGTATCTCGGACACCTTCTATATTTTTGTTCTGTGAGAAATTAAACGGGATCATTCACTCAAACATTTCATCAAACACCTTAAATGCATGCATAGGAAAAAAAATAAACTAGCACACCTCTCACACCTTCCACCAAGAAAAAAACAGAGAGAAGGCAGAGGGCTGGGGTGTCGTATTTATAGAGGGCGGATCATACGTTCCGGTTTGCAACATAAACCGGGATTAAAGGTATGTGCCACGCCACGTGGCTGACGCCCAACCTTTAGTCCCGGTTTGTGGACGCATAAACCGGGACTACAACAGATGTGTGCCACGCCACGTGCTGACGCCCAACTTTAGTCCCGGTTTTGCATGACCCCTTACGAACCGGGACGCATGCCTTCGGCCACCGTGCCTACTCAAACTGGGCGCAACCGGGACTAATGCTGTTAGGGGGCGCGAACAGATAGCCTGTTTTCTACTAGTGCAGTACGATTCATGTGATTAAACTACAGGTTGTGTCGGTTCAAATTACATATATATAACAATGCAAATAGCACAAAAGAGGAGTTGACTACAAACCTTCTAAATGACTTTTTCAAAGACTTCAATGCTACAAGAATATTGCATTCGTGCTTATACATTTCGTATAAAAACATTACAGCTGAAGTCGTAAAACAACATACTCCAGGCATGAGTAGCAAAGATTCTACAAATAAATAGTCCGACTCGAACGGCTTGTTTCACCACTGCGTGATACTGCCATTCACTATTGCCAGCTCCCGTACCCCTGATTGCTGCGAGAACTGCCTTGAGGATAGTTCTGACCTCGGCCCGGACCAGACGCTCCATACGGGGCACCGCCTTGCGGAAAATTTGGCCCCCCGCCAGCTCCATATCCGGTCCCAGCCGCACCACGGCCACCTGCTGCAGGGAACGGGGGTTGGCCTCGTCCTTGCTGAGCATACGGGCCGCTCCCATAGCCACTGCCCTGCCCTCCCCGGCTCGGATTACTATAGCCTGTGCCTTGGTTGCCGCCCTGCGGGTACCTGTTAGGGCCGCCAGGTCCTCGGGGTTTCGCATAGTGATGGCCCGGACCAGCTGCCACGGGTGGTGCATTGTGCTGGCCGGGTCTGATCTGGTGTGATTGACCTGGGTGCTGGATCGGAGGCAGGCGGGAATGTGGAGGAGGATGCTGTATCTTTTGACGTTTTGCAGCTTCCTCCGCTTGCCTCTGCTGCTGGCGTTTTTTCTTAGTCTGGAATTCGTGTGATGCTTCATATGATGGCAAGCTGTATCATCAAACATGTAATGGTCATGATTTAACTTAGCTCCAGAAGTAGTACTTGAAAGGAAATCACTACACCATATAACGAAAACAGCCATCAGAATTCAGAACTACCTTTTCGGGTCACAAGGTAAGGGATCAGTCCAGAAATATTCTGCATCAAGTGCTTCTTTAGCTGGTATCCTCTGGAAAGTTAAATGAGAGTGAATTTGTCAAGGAACGAAAATTAAATAATGTTAAATGTTTACAGTACATGGGCCTAAAGAAAGAGAAAGAATTTGTCATACAGTACCTGTGATGGATCTAAAGTTAACATCTTCTCTAGCAGGTCCAGAGCATGCCGGTCAAAACTGCAAACACATACAAGTGTGAGCACCGGGGACATGACTAAAGCTACACGACATAACAATGCCAAGCATAAGACTCACTGTTTAAAGGCATCTTTAACTTTTCTCTTCAATGGCCGGGGAGGCTTGAAATTGTTGTACCATGGCATTTTACTGACACCAGGCCAGATTAACTCATCAGGCGTGCCACAGAGCTCGAAGATTTTAGTTAGTTGCTCTGGCTGCAGTAATAATGCCATGAAAATAAAATGTTAAAATTAAAAGGGTTATAGCTATAACATATCGTAAACCTGCACTATGGAAGGGGCTAAATCACAAACACCAAAGCTATTTAACTAGATGAATTCACAAAGTCAAAATTGGAAGAACATGACTAAAATGGGAAACGGTTACATAGCTAGCTGGAAGCCTGGAACTGATTCAAGCATGGGGCAAGGGGACTTGAGAAACAGAGATACTAAAATGCATTCTAACATGTAGCTCATGTATAATCAATGCATTGGAGATCATGGCACAGAGAAAAACAAAACTTTATTGTTTTGTTCACCGTTCGTACCCAAATGTGATGAACTGTAGGTTCATTATAAAAGCTAAAAAACAACAAGAGAGCACAATAAATGCTTCGGCTATACAATTCATGGTTGAAAGCCTCATAGAAGTTTACCTCGTTCTTTCCCGGTAGTATTGGCTTTCCATTGAGAAGCTCAGCAAAAATACAACCCACAGACCACATGTCAACGGCTGGACCATACCTTGTGCTTCCAAGTAGCAACTCTGGAGGTCTGCATGCACAAACCCAACGAAATCATAAGAGAAAGCAGTAAAACAGGAGGCAACAGACAAAGCATGCATTACAAATACAATTGTGACAACAACCCTGTGGGCAGAAATTCTACCTATACCACAAGGTGATCACACGGTTAGTCAGGTTTCCATTGTGATCACTAGAGAATGATCTCGCGAGCCCAAAATCAGCAAGCTTCAGGTTACCCTCGTTGTCTATCAAAAGGTTAGAACCTGGGATAGAAGTACATATTAGCTCGGCAACAACCAACAAGCCATGACCTGATGTTACGAAAATTCCAGCGGAGCTGCAGAAATACAAAAACACCTTTGATATCTCGATGGAGCACCTGATTGACATGGCAGTAGTGCAGTCCTGTGAGCAGCTGCTTCATGTAGCACTGGACCAAGACAGCCAGAAGATCAACAATACACCATGACGATAAACAAATATCATGACATCAAAACGGAAACAAGTGAAGCCGCACGGAGAGGCGGTTCTACCTTGATCTGCGGCACGGTGAAGCGCATCCCTGGCCTGTCGGCGAGCCCGGTCAGGTCGTGGTCCATGTACTCGAAGACCATATAGATGCTCCCCTTGTACTTGTTACTGTCGACTATGTTTGAACAACACGACAACTCGTCAGACGTCACACACAACCTACAAATGAACCCACCAACCCCACGACCCCCCAAGCAAAACCAAGGGCACTAGAATTGCAAGAGTAGAATCGAGCCATACTTGGCTTTCCTTGCTCATCTCGCTCCGGGCCTGCAAATTCGCGGCACGTGAGTCAGTCTAGCGAATAAACACCATAGGCGTACATAGAATCAACTCAATTCAAGGTAAACCATGGGCCAATTTGAAGTTTTGAACACACCTGGGGAGGTGACGATCTCCTTGAGCTGGATAACGTTCTGGTGGTGGAGCTTCTTCAGGATCTTGATCTCCCGTATTGCGGTGATGGGGAACTGCTCCAACAGACGAAATCAATCAAATATGAGCAGCACGATCTCACCATCCGAGCGAGGAAAAACACGGAAGGGGAAGAGAGAGAGAGAACCAAACTTACGCCTTCGCGCTCGTTGTCCATGCGGATCTTCTTGAGGGCGACGATCTCGTTCGTCTCCGTCTCCCTGGCCATGTAAACTTGCCTGGAAACGTCCGGCGGCGGCAACGGAGAATAGTCATCAGATTCCAAATCGACGAATTGCGATTGAGAAGGGGGGAAAGGAGTAGGTAGGGTAGGGTACCAACCCGTAGGTGCCCTCGCCGATCTGCTCGAGCTTCTCGAAGCAGTCGACGCCGCGGGAGCCCCAGGAGGGGAGCTCGTCCAGGTTCAGCTGCCCCGGCCCCGCCACCGCCATGGCCGCCGGAACCGAGCGAGACGAGACGAGACGAGGTAGAGATGCCGCCGGCTGCTGCTTCTGCTACCGGCTAGGGTCGGAATCTGACGCCGGTCTGAGAGAGAGCAGAACCGCGAGGTATATGGGCCGGACGGGCCGCAGAAGCCTTTTACCCTCTTTGTATCGGAATCGGAGACTGTTTTTATCAGGATTTTTTTTTTCCAAATCACGAGTTCAAATTCCAATTTTGAGAAGTTCCAAAAATAGCACCCGCTATTTCAAGTCTACGAGTCCTTTTTTTAAGGTATCAAAAGTATGCACATCTCAAGCGTTCCTTTCCACCCAAAAAAGGGGAAACAGGGAGCAATACCGTGGAAAATATTTAACACTCAAATCTTAATATTCAAATGCCATCGTTAACATAAATATTTGCAGTGGTTACCACTGTTATGTTTGTACAAACTGAAAACGCCGTCACATGAGTCTTTCCATTCACAAGTCAAAAATTTGTTGCACAACACGGTGGATTTGTAACCCACACACTGCTCCGTGAATAACTGACACTGTAAGCACTCGCTGTCAACTGGTTCTAAGGTATTGCCAGTCTTCAGGATGGAACTCTGAAAACCTCTCAGCCCCGTGGAGCTTGGCTAAATCCCGGGAAACACCTAGCCAAAGTCCTACACTGGAACCATGCCCTTCAAGACAGAGCTGAAAAATCGACGATATGGACTTTGTGACGATAGCCGGACAGTGCAAGTGACTTCCTTGGATCTCATGATGCTGCAGCAGTTCTAGGCTTCTTGAATCTAGGAGAGTGGGCGGGCCCGCGGTTCTGCGTCCTGTTGAACGCACCATTTCTGGGTCTCGTGTCGCGGCCTTGCGACTTACCACCTCTGTAACTTTGACTATTTCCTGACTGTGCATTGGATTTGGGTCTGAAATGAGTTCTATCGACTTTGCCGCCTGATGCTTTGTCGTGGTGGTTTCTGGCACCGCCAAAGTTGGGTTTCCTGGCCCCTTTGACGAAGAATTCCTTCTTTGGTTTTTCCTCTTGTCCAGGTTCAGCATTAGAGTCGCCCCATTTTCTTCTGTATATATACCAAATGATATGAGTAATAAGTTGTACTAAAGGATAAGGAAAAAAGAGCTGACAGCGGCTTCACCTCTTCGGGGCAGGATGCTCAGGATCTTCTGCCTCAGGCTCTGCACCATCTGCTGGATTATTATGATTCCCCTTGCGGCCCTGCAAAATTTAAGTACAAGAGCAAAGCTTAGTTGAGTATCAGAGAAGGGAATGGTTGGGGGAATCTTTGTGGCCTCATGGTTTGCTTTTTTTTCCTTTTGAGAAATTTGTAGTTAAAGAGGTGCTTTTTTTTATTTGAGGGGAAAGAATAACTTTATAACAAGAGCTCGGAAACAAAAATGCAGCATCATCACACTGAATAAATAGAAATCAAAACTCCACTGACCTCACTATGTTTTATATTATGAAGATTATGAAGAAATTAACCCCCACTAAGCATTTACATTTGATAAAATAACCCATAATTGATGGCTATGGATCAATACAACACTAAATGTAGCTTGGGAAAAATCTTTACAGACTTAGGGCTAAAAAAATCCCGTAGATGAAAACGCATAGATATGCCTTCCACAGTAAAAAAAAGTGAAGGGGAGTCTCACCTCTTCAACACTTCTAACGAACTCCTTATATTTCTCCGGTGTTACTAAGTTAACAGCATCAAATCCACATTTCCGAATCAATATTTCCAATATTAATACAACCTGCAACATCACAACACATCTTATTAAGTGCGCCGTACAGAACATACACAGATGAGAACTCAACCATGGAACAATTGCACCGACTAACCTTCCCTTTGAAATGGTGCTTTGTAAAAGATGACCATGGTAATATGCCAGTCATAATATCTGCTTGCAAACTCAATAGTTTTTCTGGATGCAAAGATGTTACCAACACCTTAACAAAGCCCAAAGATGCCTAGATTTGTATATATTAAATAAACGAATAAGACTCCTTGATAACAGGAAACCAATCAGCAAGACATAAAAAAGACACAGAACCCACCTTAATTATTTCAATAGCTTTATTTTGCAGCAAAACTAGAACTGATGGTATCAAATTTGGAACTTCCATGCAAAAATTAGCATCATTGTATATAAGCAATGATAGCGCAGCAATTGCTCCGCTCACTATGTGAGGAGACGGACTAGAAAGATATCCCATTACCTGAAAATCAACAAAATCGTCATTTTAAGTTCAAACAATGGAAATCCAACATATTAGACAGACTAATGCACTTGCCATGTGGAATTATATACAGTAACTTACATGATAAAGTAGCTAATGAATTCAAGAAAATATATAGGTATGATACATCTCTACTCTGAGGTATGCAGATTAGACATTTACACAACATCACTGTGATGCTCAAACATCATTTCAGAGCTTGAAGATTGCTCTTATCTAGACTATATATGGCTGCTTCCAAGCCTGGTTGCTGCAAAGCTATAAACCTTAGTTCGGCATTTTCCATGAGACTTGTTCTTTGCATAGACTTCATGTGTTAAGCATCCATAATTTATACAGATGATAGGACTTAATGGCACATCAATTCATAATAGTATCATTTAGTGCTAGAAATAGGGACATCATTTTGCAAGTTTCTGTGAAATAATTAGGAACAAGAAACAATCGTCTCATCAAACAACGTGGCACCATACATGTGCCCATCCAATAAATATAGGAAAAACATCTCAAGAGCAGAGAAGATTATTAACTGACCATTGTGAATAGTCGTTGAAGATCTGAGTCTCCGTTATTTGGTTCGGAGCTCCTCAAGCTAGTACTGATAGCCAGGAGTACATCATATGCTATTCTTCTATTTTCCTTCTTAGACTGCATTTAAAAATTAGAAAACAGGAGGGAATGAAACAAAAAAGTCGATGGCAGGAGAACGAAAGAAAAAATCTTGCCAAGTGACTTTCTTCACAGACTTGCTTTAAGTCAGTATATAAATTTATAATTTTATAAATGATGATGCCATATGTATGACACGATGTTATCCCCCTAATACACCACACCACTGATAACTTATCAAAACATGAGTGTAGGGAAACACACCTTCAGTGCAAGTATCAACTCATTCAGAATCAAGAATGCCTTCTTGCTGGTGCTCTCCTCTTCAACCTTCAAAATGGTAGGTGGTAAGTAAAAAAAAAAACACATCACATGATTCAACAAATCATGTTGATATCATCATGCTCTCTTGGTAGCAGGGACATGTGTGTCCATATAGGAAGGCATAGGATACAGATGAGCTAGTCTGTCGGCTACTTGAACACGGCTAGTATTCCACAAGGATATGACAAGTAGTGGTAGCAGGATGAGCATACATGGCCAAGGAAACATTGTAGATTACGCAAGGTCTTAGATCTTATCTTTGGTGCATCTTGAGTTTGAATTTAGATCCCATATGGATCGTAGTTGACCTATGCTAAGGGTGCACCGCTCATTAAGAAGTTGTGCTCTTATGGTACTCACAGCTCAGACACTTGTAGTTGTATATTTTTATTTTTATAAGTACAACAGATCTATACATTTCAGAAGTACAGGCCAGTCAATTTAGTTGTATGTCCCCTTTCAACACATTTAAGTTCAGTGAGATATACATTCTTATTTCTTGTAAGTCTAGACTCTTATTGTACTAAATATAAGATAAGAATATGACATGAAGTTTCTGACCTATACATTCAGACAAAAGGTATGTTGTCAAGTTTCAACGTATTTAAGTTACATTAGAACCAGGCTGAATGTAATTAACATTTTTGTATCACGTGTTAAAATTGGCGCCGGTCCCAGGACTGGTAAATGTTTGGGGCATGGATGAAAGGTTGGGACAGGGATTAAGTCTTTCCTAAGTACATTGACATCCATACTTATCAAATAACCTACTATCATTTTCTCCACAATTAACGACATTATTGACATGGGTACTGTTCACGTGAATAGCAATGCCTGCATAAGATGGCTCCTAACTCGGTGCTGCCCTGAGCAATTGGGCCTTCAGCAAACGCCCATGACAGTTTACATGCAAGCGCAAATTTTACTTGACTAACGCGTGTAACAAAAAAAAACGAAATTATTGTAGCCTCTCCTACAATCATAATTTTATGCATGCAAGAATACCGACAGGAAGATAACATTATGGGCATAATGTGCAGTTGTGCAGGCAGAACAGCATGCTCGGCACACACATACACATACACATAGCAAATCCCGAAAAGGTCATGCAAAGTGAAAACTTTTGATACTTGCATTGTGTTATCTGTTATTGAAAGAGAATACCAACTGTCAACCTACCTTAATCATGTGAACCAACAGATACTTGTAGCATACTAATTGGCCTTCTAAAACTGCATTATTAGAATCTGGCTTTATCCCATGAAGAAGCATCATTATTTCATCCAACTGGGTTAAAGAATATCCATGATGTTCCTGAGAGTAAAGGGATGAGATGATAATTAATATCAGAATAAGTACACATCAAAACTGAAAGTTGCATACAAGAAACCCATGCTAACCTTCAAAATTATGCTTAATGCGAAGAGAGCTTTACTGTCACACGACTTGCTGCTGTTCTGTGGAGAAAAGATAATATGAACAATGAACTCTACTAATAGTTGTATTCGCAAAAAAAAACTACTCCCTCCATTCACTAATGTAAGACATTCTATCTTTTTTTCTAAAACACATGTATGTAGACGTGTTTTACTGTGTAGGTTCACTCATTTTGGAGTGTATCTAGACTATAAAATATCTAAAAGGTATTGCATTAGTGAACGGAGGGAGCACTAACAGTTGGCTTTTGGTGCATAATAAGAGCAGAGGATAGCAAGATACCAGTAAACAAGACTTGATGAATCCAAAAAATAAATCAAGCGCATCCTCATCAGCAGCTTCAGCTAGCGTGGAAATGAGTTCCATCAGAAGTGACCTGCACAAACAAAAACACATAAAGGAATCAAGATGACCATTAACTGGATGGTAAAATCGCTGTAAAGGCTAAGTAAAACGCTGGATGGTAGAAATTTTTGAAGCTGCTAAGAACCTACAATTCTGTCTGTCACTTTGTTTGTTTGTTTTTTCTACAGAATGCTTAAACTAGATTATATAAAGGGAGCATATGCACCCATGAGCCAAAACACCACGTCCAGATCTTATAGATCAGCAGATAAATAGAAAACCTCTTATTATTTATCTCCGCTGTTGCATCACTCTTCTCTTTGTCTTTCCCGTCTACCTCATCAGTTTGACATTCTAGATTCTCTGGCTCCAATGAAGTATCTTCCAAACCATATCTTTTAACTAGTGAAAGAAAAAGGTTACAGATGTTTGCACTACCAGAAAGTTGAGCCAGGGATCTCAGAGCATCCTACAAAATGACAAAGATGACCTGATAAATATCAGTGGCTAATAAATGTGTGCCTTGAAACAAAGCTATGGGCTTACAAGTAGCTACAGATCTTGCACCCGCAAGAACAGAACAATTTTCGGTAGACATGTTAAACTGCATAAAACTGGAGGGGCATGCTATTTTATATTCCTAAACACACAGATTTGAGGTTCTAACATGCATGAGAAACATCTTAACAATCTGCATATATCCTTCAACGGCAAGACTTAGATCATGTAACACAGCATGCATGAACGGGATTCCATGCATGAGTTTTACATTACATATTGTGAAGTAATTCATACTACATAGGCATGCGCATGTTTAGTTATACATAGTCATGTGGTCACTTAGTTAAAGATCCTTAAGGATAGACAAACAGGATCTCAAAAGGTCCTCTTTCTCCTTATCCGCAATGCACTTAATCCTGCATCTAGATGAAACAGTCATGACACCCTCACCAACTTAACAGGCCCTAAGGCTGTAAAATTACATGGACTAGGTAGGTAAGCTTAAGATCCCTCCAGCCTATGGGTTACGAGCATCCATACATCGACCAGCATCTCTTTTCCATGACAAAGTGCCTCCTAAATCTAACACTTTTACCAAGCATCCATGCATCTGACATGCACAAGTTACTCAAAATCGTAAATGCTGGTCCATACGTATGAGATGCAGTTTTGAACTGTGCATATGTAACCGAGTAAATTATTTGAGAAACAAATAATTACAAGACAATCATCTGACATAAGGAACAACTGAGTGTGTTACGCACCTTTAAATGGGCACGCTTTTCTGACGAGTCAAGGAAATCATCTGTGAAAGTGCAAAGAAGATCCACAGAATGTGATGCCAGGACTTTCATGCTTTTACGGGCATCTTTTTTAGAGCATTTTTGTAAGCTTACACAGCTTAGGTTATTAGCCTCTGAGGAGAACAAGGATGAAATTTCTGCAGGGACTTCTACGTCTTGATCGCTGCTACTTAATCTTCTAGTTCCATCTATAAGTTGCTGGGGCACAATAGATAAATTGTCTCAGAGAAGGAATGAAGAAGTTCTGTAGAAAACAAATTAAGAAAATTAAATATAACAAAATTGCAGTGTATACAACTAAACCTGAAGGCCTTTACAAGCAGATTTGTAGAGACACCGATCAGACTTCAGCATCTCTACCAGCAGTTTGGACAAGGAACCAAAATTCTGATATACATCAGACGGATAGCGGCAGAAGGCAGGAAGCAAGTTCCACAATTGATCACTCCAAGCTTGCAATTCTTTACATTTCCGTGCTTTTTTGGCTAAAGGAAGAAAAGAAAATATTATGAACTTGTGTAACATACAAACATGTGTATTTATGGCCTGTTGAATTGATTGTCTTTACCCCTGCTTGAAGCATCTCGTAAAGATTTTGCGAGCGGTACAATGTACTCTATAAAGTGTTGCAGCGAGGCCCCATAAACATACTTGTTTAAAATGGGTAGGAGCCAAGTATTTGAGCATGTAAACCAATCCTCATCAAAAGATATTGGAAGTAGTGAACGAATTTTATCCGGCCCCATGGCAACTATTGCTGCCCCAATGCACTCCTCAACCTGCAAGTGTGACAACGTTAAAGAAAAATAAGCTTAATAATAGGTTAAAAAACTGAGGTGCATGCCGCTTCACTTTACTAACGGATAGGAATAGGTGTGGAACGAATACTGAATATAAACTAAGCCATGATATCCTTTTTTTTTCATTCTGCACTAAGACTATGTGGATCTCAAGAAAAACATATCTGGTGACAGAACTTTAGGTGAAACCAATGCCGAAATGGTCATGAAAAAAATCAGGAATAGAATTTACAACATGAACACAGACACACAGTATTATCCTATCATTTAAAAATTACACATGGAGAAACAAAAGGAAACAAAAAAATGCAAAAAAAAGGAGAAAAAGGAAACTATTCACTAAAATTTGTCTTCCTTGTTTTTCTTATGTACATCGTTTTAATTCGCAAGACACTTTCATTATATGTTATACTCCCTCCGAGCCATAATATGTGTTGGAGGTTTAGTTCAAATTATGGATCCGAGGGAGTACTATTTCTAACTCGAAAATTTTCAGAACTATTTGGACCACTTATTGTATAGGTATCACCTGAAAGGTGGAACAAGAAAATAGTAATGATCTCATGTATGATCATTTGTGTAACAAACATAAGCTAGATGATGCATTAAATATTTATAAACGTATAATGTTGAATATCCACAAGAGGTGGTCTATATACAGAACAAACATCATAATAATAAAGAAATGAACTTACCTTCCTCAGGTGTGGTTCTTTGTGTATTTTCGTACCAAGTCGTGACAAAGTTAGTAGGATGTCCTTCATAAAAATGTAAGAAGTCTCCCCTGCAGATGAATTACAAATACCAAAAGGTTAATAGGTGATGTGTAAAGCAGGGAAATATGAATATAGCATGCATGCTGAAAGGCTACAGAATGCAATATTAGCAGGTTAAAAGGTGCTGGGAGACTTTTGTCAACCTTCAGTATGTCTACATATTTCGCTAGGTACTTGCAGCACTGAATAGTAACTACTTTTGTGTTTGATTTACCTTTTATAATAGCACATGCAATTATTTATACTCAGAATGCAAAAAAAAATCAAATATGTACAAGAGATAGGATTAAAGGCACATACTGTTTTATGCAGAGGTAAACCACAGTAAATCAAAATAAAAGTCAGGGCAACTACTACTTGGAATTCACGAGATGCTTTCAAATGATTAAATCAAAGGCACAAAATGTTCTTGCTGGAATAACAGAAGACATACCCAGTTTGAGAAACAAAGCCAGGACAATCGTTAACACATTATCAGGAAGAGGAGGAGAGGGACACTTTCTAAGTCTTTTATTGATAGACAAACAGATTGATTTGATGGCATCCCCGTCACTAGAATCCTCAGCACCAGGCCGTGATTCATTAGTCAACAAAATACTTTGGTCAACATGAGAATAGATGCACTCTATTAACAGCTTTGCTATATCTTCAGAACATTTTCTGTCCAGAATTAGGTATCCTGCCAAGTTGGGAAGCAGAAGTTAGGTCAGTATTAGTAAGCATTACAACACAGATACAGCATAAGATAATACCCAAGTACATCTATCACCAACCCATACGTGTGGAAAAGGTTGACCAAAAGATGTGTATATCAACATGAATCATAAGTAATCCCCATGGATATATTTTCATCAGTCATACACCTTGAAGAAGGATAGCATGCAAACTTTGAGAAGATGCTCTCACAAAGGCAATCCGGAAAATAATATGGCAACTATTAACTTTCATAATTGAGCGAAGAGATAAGTTTTCCCCCAAATGCAACCATGAAAATAACATTGGACAAAGCATGGCTAAGGCCTACTGGTTCAACATGCACACTTATGACAACCAGAAGAATTCACTATTATCAAAGACGATAACATAGGTAAGTCAACTGGAAATTCATATGATTTCTTTTGAACTGGGCATATGGATATTTTATAAGCAGCATCATTGCATGAAGTCCTGACACATGAAAAGCATGAAGATGCAAACCTGAAAGTGCCTCAAATGCAGATGGAAGAGCCTTTGTCCACAATTTTGAGTGACCGGTCAGTTTCGCTAAACAACTTTTCATCAGCTGTAATGCTGCGATGATGGTATCGTCAGGCTTCTTCTCATCATAAGGAAGATAGGCCAACAACAAGGAGATGAAATTTTCCAACTCCGACTCAACATTCTCAACCTTAAGATGCTCCAGCAAGGCCTCCATAAGCCTTAGGACATGCCTTGTGAGAGGGCTAAAACGGGAGCTCAATAGCCGGCGAGCACCGGAGAAGACCGTATTCCTTGCCTTCTTTGATAGATATGGAACTAAAACTGCCACCGCACCTAGCATATGAACGGCTTCCGTCTCCTTAGCCTCAGAAGCGTCTGCATCCAATTTTGCAAGACTTCTCACCAACGAAATGTGTTTCTCAAACAAGTCAATTGCAGCACTGCTAGCTTTCTTCCCACAACCGGAGCGCTGCAAGTCCGCAAAGAGCTTCTCCACGCTCTCCTGTGCACATTTTCGGACCTATCAAGGCGAGAAATGTCATACACATGGGCGCGATTCTATATCAGCAGTAAATGAAAACTCCACCCCTGGGCCCTGGCCTCCTCACCTTGGCACGCTGATCCACGGAAGCAGCGAGGAGGGCCTCGAGAGGCACGGCAACAGCGTCCCAATCGGCTGCAGCGTCGAGAAGGAGGGCCAAGTGGCCGAGCGACTTGACCACCGAGCGCACGGTGCCAGTGGGGAGCTTGGAGGCGTCAGGGGAGGCGAGGAAGGCTGCCAGCGAGGAGGCGGACTCAGAGGCGGAGGCCGGCGGCAGGGAGGAGATGTGGGGGATGAGGATGACGAGCAGGGAGGCGAGCGCGGAAGCGGCGGCAGGGTCTGAAGGACCGGCAGCTCGGAGGGCGGAGACGACGGCGGGGAGGTAGGACTCGGCGGTGAGGGGTTGCCCGCCGTCCGCGAGGATGGAGCCGATGGCGGCGGCGGTGGCGAGGAGGTGGCGGTGCTGCGCGGAGGTGGAGCGGCCGTAGCGCGCGGTCAGGGCGGCGCAGACGTCGCCCGAATAGTCGTCGAGGGGTAGCGGGGCCTGCGAGGGCTCATCAGCGTCGATTTCGGCGGCGGCGGCGGCCGCCGCGGGGGCTCTCTGCTTCCGCTTCATGGCAACGGGCTGAGGGAGAAGGGTTTTGGGGGATTTGGGTCGGGAGAGAGATTTCTCTGCTCTAGGGTTTAAAGTTTGGGATTATATATCAAATCTCTTTGAATTTGGAGGCGGTTTAAAGTTCCTGAGCGTTGGAATGTGTATCATCAGATATGCCAGGAATCTCAGAAAACTCGCCGAGTACGCACTCAACTTATACCATGACATTAGATCTGTGAAACAATCACCTTGTCGTTTCGCAGAACCCAAACGATATGTCATTGGACGAGAAATTCATCGTCTCATGGACGCCAAGTTTATCAAGGAGATCAAGAAAGCATTATGGGTTGCTAATCATGTATGTGTCCCGAAGAAAAACACAAAAGAGTTACATATGTGTATCGACTTCACCGCACTTCAACAAACACTACCATAAAGATCACTTTCCGCTCCCGCGAATCGATCAAATTATCGATGCAACTGCCGGATGCGAACGTCTTTTCTTTTTGGATGCATACTTCGGATATCACCAAATTCGGATGAAAGAAGAGGATCAAGATAAAACAATATTTATCACACCTTAATGTGTATTCTACTACACAACAATACCTTTTGGCCTAAAAACTTGGGTGCTACCTACCAGCTAATGATGCAAAATTGTCTCGGAAGCCAAATCGGCAATAACGTCCAAGTCTATATTGACGATGTCATCGTCATCGCCAAGAAGGAGTCGACCTTTATCAGTGACCTTTGGAAAACATTCGATAATCTCGACAAATACCGCATTAAACTCAACCCGACAAAGTGCTCCTTTGGAGTCCCAGCGGGGCAACTCCTTGGGTACCTGGTATCGGCAAAAGGAATAGAGGCGAACCCCGAAAAGATATATGCAATACTCACAATGAAGAAACCAACAAACCTCTGGGGTGTCCAACAGTTGGCCGGACGCGTGGCAACACTAAGTAGATTCATCGCTCGACTAGGTGAAAAGACGCTTTTGTTCTACGCCCTCATTAAAAATTTAGAAAAAATCGAGTGGACCTAAGAAACCCAACAAGCATTTGAAGCACTCAAAATACACTTTCGATATCACCTGTCATCGTGCCCCCTAAATAAAAAGAGCCTCTGCTATTCTATATAACCGCCACAAATCAGGTGGTCAGTATAGTTCTAGTCCTCAAGCAACCCGAGGAAGGGAAAACCCACGGTGTCCAAAGGCCGGTACACTATCTCAGTGGGGTCCTCTCTCCATCCAAACAAAGACCCGCACTACCAGAATATCGCATATGGCGTCTTCATGACAACACGCAAGCTATGTCACTATTTCTCGGAGCACCCGATAGTTGTAGTCAATGAAGCCTCTCTCTCCAACATACTCAATAATTCAGAAACCACAAGGCGTGTCTCTTTTTGGGGTATTGAACTATCTCCTCGAGACATCACGTATGAGAAGCGAAAAGCTATAAAATCTCAAGTATTACATGACTTCGTCAGGGAATGGACAGAACTCCAATGCGCGGGTCCCTCGGACCTGTCTAGTGCATGGACAATGTATTTCGATGGGTCCAAACGAACAGAAGGAGCAGGGTCCGGAGTAATCCTGGTCACCACAAGGCGATAAGATGCGCTACGTTTTGTGGATAAGTGTGAGATCTATCACATAGCTTAATAGGATTGATAGGATACTCATACCAACAAGTTGCAACTTTTTTTTGAAAGCTCATTCGAAAAGAACGCTAAGGTTAAGCGTGATTGGCCTAGAGAAATTCTAGGATAGGTGACCGACCGGGAAGTAGATAGGGTGCGCACGAGTGAGGGAAAAGTGCGCAAAAAAACTAGTATTGGTTTGGGTGCGAGGTGTCCCATATAAGCATAGCAAGAAACGAGGAAGCCGATAATCTAACAAACATCGAATCTTTATGTATCCCCGTGCCACCTAGAATATTCTAGGAAGAAACAATGGAACGTTCCATCAAGCCCAAGAAAATTGCAGAAGCTATAGTAAAAATTACAGGTAAGAAAGCCAAGCCGACAAAGGGCTCAGCGACTGCGCCCATGGAAGGAAACGAACATGATAACCCCAATGAGGAGGAGGAACCCGCAGAAGTCATGATGAATCCACATGGATGCAACCATATGTAGCATACATGATACATGGAGAACTCCCTGTGGACACAATCGAAGCACGACGCATCACGCGCCACTCCAAGGCCTTCAGAATCATCAATAGGGAAATTTATAAGAGAAGCATCTTAGGAGTACTGCAGCGATGCGTCACACCCAAAAAAGGAAGCTCATCTCAAGGACATACACGAAGGAATATACGGACATCGCCCGCAGCCGAGCAACCGCAGCAAAAGCCTTCCGGGCAGGATTTTATTGGCTTATAGTGGTCCAGGACGCAAAGGATATTGTGAGAACGTGTGAAGCGTGCCAGCGCTTTGCGACAAAACCCAACGCACCAGAAGCAGAACTGGCCCCGATACCCTTGGCATGGCCGTTCGCTCAATAGGGACTCCACATCGTGAGAAAACTCCATAAATATTCGTATGGCCGTCACGTCTTTCTGCTAGTCGCAGTTGACAAATTCACAAAATGGATTGAGGAAGTACCCCGTCACCGGCCAGGATGCAACCTCAGCCGCGAACTTTATCAAGTCGATAGTTTTTCGCTTCGGGGTGCCCCACAACATCATCACCGATAATGGTAAAAACTTCACATCCAGTGAATTCAAGGACTACTACAAAGATATGGGTATATACACCAGCTACACTTTGATAGCTCACCCGTAAACAAATGGACAAGTTGAAAGCCAACGGACTTGTCACTAGTGGCCTCACTAAAGGCTACTGGCACCCTTGGAAAGAGAGAAAGACGCTTGAGTAGATGAACTGTCCTCCGTCCTTTGGAGTTTACGTACAACCCCAAATACTGCTACATAGGAAACACCCTTCTTCCTGGTCCACGGTGCTGAGGCTGTGTTTCCAGTCGAAATAACCCACGACACTCCTCGGGTCGTCGCGTACGACGAAGAAGCATCTAAAGATGCACTCGAAGATGACGTTGATGAGTGCATATTTGCATCATGTTTTATATTATTATTTTGCACTGTAGTGGTAGGATCTAAAGATGCACTCCAAAACTCCGAGATGAGAAGTAGTACGACTGGTCCTCGTAATTATGATATAACCAAGAAGGGGATTTGTTTTAAAAAATCCCATACCAAGATAAAGTGAAATAGAATATCAAATAATCTAGATTTAAAAAGAAATAGACTAGCTAATTTAGTGCTCTATCACTACAAGCAATACAAGTGGAACAATGGTTTGATTTCATTGAAGGGAGAGCAGGAGGCGGCGGCGGTCCACTTATGTTGTAGTTTCTGTTAGAATACCTACTATACGTGTATAGGTTAGATATAGACTACATCTTATACTTCAAAACTCCATCTATCTCGTGTATCTCTATATAGCCTCGTGAGGGTCAGACCAATACACAAAAAAATTAGGGTTCTATATTTTTCTCATGGTATCAAAACGGTTAGCCCCACGACGTCGATCCTAAACGTTTAACCACTTCCGTATCACATGTCGCCTCTAGAAAGATCAATCACTTCTCCTTGGAGACGCGACACCCGGTCAAGATCAAAGATCTGATCCATAGACTATACACTAGGTTAGATCCAATTTCGAGTTTCCTCATTTAGATTCGATTTAGCCACCTCCAGTGCTGATCAATGCAAACAGAAAAAAAAGATTGCCTAAAATCGATCCGCTCAAGGTGCATGGCCGGCCGGCCACCTGGCGCTCCGCTCTACGTGCATGCGAGTCGCACACTCTACATCCAGAGGGAGCGGACGAGAACACACGACGACATCTCGACGTTCATCTATCCGTGTATGTGATCTGTGCTTGCTAGCATGGAGGCGGCTGGCTCAACACCTTGCGAATCCACATGACAACGGCACGGGCAGAGCCAAAAACGAAGGAACCGGAGCCGGATGCCATAAGAACTCCACATGCCGCCACGCGCCGAACGGACTACACCGACATCAAAATCTGCACTGCTTCAAGATGTGACTACACCAATACCAAGATCTGCACTGCATCAAGTCATACTATATCGACCCGAACATCTACGTCAAATTGTAGGATTACTCCAAGATCTTCGTCGAGTTCTCTATCACCAACAAAAATCATTGACAAGGTCTACATCACATGGCCTAAATCTATGCTGCCGCATCCCGGCGTTTTGCTAGGGTGATCACACAATTGTCTCGTCCGCCTCAAAAACCCGCCACACCGACGATCCTGTGCGATTTGCTGCCGCCGCCATAAAAACCTTGCAGCTACCGCTTGCCTCGTGCCCCGGCCGCCGCCTCCAAAACCCAATAACCAAAAACCCGCCACCGCCGCAGATCCCTGTCACCGCCGCACAAAAACCTGTTGTTGCCGCAGATCCCTGCTGTCGCCGCCGCACAAAAACCCGTTGCCGTCGCCGCACAAAAATCTAAAACACGACACAAACCGCGCAATTTTTTGCGCCTCTGGCGCTATCGGCTACAATGACCACGACAACCTCGACCATGGCTACATCACGACCGGCTACCTCGACATCGACATAAAAAAAGTCTACAACAACTCAAGAACTCCGGTCAACAGCGTCCATGCTGTCACTTGCGTCCACACCACTCCCGCTATGACTGCGAGAGAAAAGAGAGACACCAGAAGGCGCATAGTCACCGCTCCTAGGTGCCAGCTATGATCATGTCCACGCAGCTGATGATGGCAAGGAGAAGACGACTGAGGAGGAGGATGTTATAATACCTGCTACAATTAGTCGCAAGTGTCTGCTTCACTCCTGCTATGATTGAGGAGGGTGTTAGAATACCTATACGTGTATAGGTTAGAGATAGACTATATCTTATACTCCAATTCTCCACCTACCCCCTATATCTATATATAAATCCCGCGAGGGTCAGATCAATACACAAAAAATATTAGGGTTTTATATTTTTCACAGTGTCCTGGTCACTTCCAAGATGTAAGCTTTTTTACCAACAACCTGACTTCGTTATATTAACAAAACATTCCTTACATCCAAAAAGAACAAATGGAACAATAAAGAAGGAAGTCTGGCAAAAGTTTCAAATACTAGGAGACATGCAAAGTTGGAAAAGTACTCTATCTCTGTTCTTGTAACGAAAATTTTCTAATTTCAAATGTTCACCAACAAGCATGCACTCTGAAGCTAGTTGCATACAATTATTCTGAATCAACAGCAAAGGCTGAACCGAAAGAACAGAAAAAAAATTCTGCACTCTCCAAGAGTAGTACTAGCTACTTCTGTAGATGGAGTGAAGCTGAGCTTTCGCGTCAGGCAGGATAACGCAGTAGGTGAGCAGCACTTGAACCATGCCAAGCGGGCGATCGCGGAAGCCCGAGATCATGGTCTCCCTGCCATCCGCGAGATCGTACTTCCAAACACAACACTTGCGGTGACCATGTACACGCAGTTCCCGTCCACGGACGGAAGCTCGCCGGCATCAACAGAAAGGCACCTGTCGCCCAGGAAGAGCGCGCGGGAGAACAAGAGGGCCGGCAGCGCGTGTGGAATCCACAGGGACCAAGCGCGAGAGCTCGCAGTCGGTACGCCGGGCGCACGAGACCGCGTTGTCGTAGGGGTTGTGGTAGAAGGAGAAGACGAGCGACGGGTCGTCCTTGGAGCCGGCCACTGCGGCTCGCACCCGGTTCACGCGGGGTATGGCGGCGGCGAAGCGGAGGTACCAGCCCGTGAAGGGATTGAGGACGCGAGCCGCGTGCGGGTACATCACGTCCGCAAGGACCAGGAGGCCGTCGGAGACGGCGACGAGGACGTGGTCACGGTGCATCGGAACGTGCATCCGGATGAAGCGGCCGGTGGAGACGTTGAGGAAGAGGCGGACGCCATCGTCATAGTCTGGTTCCTCGTCGAGCATGACCCAGTGCCTGGGACGGAAGCGGTAGAGGTCGTCGCCGACGTCCCCGTGAAAAATTCACTCTCTTGATTACTAGATGCACCAATAGTTATACAAGCACGAGAAAAGATAAAGAAAAAAAAAACGTGCATTGAAGAAGAAAAACTAATAAATGTAAGAGGACTTATAATTAACATTTTTAAAAACTCTTTGGCCTTATAATCCCTAACGGAGGAAGTACGTACTTTGCTTTGCTTGAACCCAGCCGGTGCATACTCCCTCGGTTCGTAAATAAGTATACTTCTAGCATTGTCTTAAGTCAAACGTAGTAAAGTTTGACTAACTTTTTAGGACAACGTACCAACATTTATGACACTGAATTGTTACCATTAGAATTATTTTTAATTCTAGTTTCATAATATATCAATTTGATGTAATAATGTTTCTATATTTCTCTATAAAGTTGGTCAAATTCGGTTATGTTTGACTTAGACAAAACGTAGATGTACACTTATTTACGGACGGAGGAACTATATGAGTGATACTACTTCTGGTCCGGTGAAATATAGTCCAACATTGCCAAATTACACAGAAGAAAAAATAAAGACGGAGATTTGAATCAGTTCACACAAAAATTCAGAATATATAAAGGACAGTGCTAGGCGTCCCCCGGACGACCTGCTTCCCGTGCCGACACGTGTCCATTTGCTGCAAAACATCGCGCGTTTGCCGCATATGTCCCTGCTTTTGCTTCCGAAGCAAAAAAAAAAGGTTCGTTTTAGAAATAGAACGTCTTGCTGGAGACCATGCAGCAAAAAAAATGTTCTAATGTAGCAAAACCGACTTCGCCGAAAACATCGTCGGAAAAACTTACTGGTGACTCTCGTCGGAGACCTTGTAGCAAATAATTGACACTGTTATAGCAAAACCACAAGACGATTGTAGTAAAAAGTTTTTCTAATGTAGCAAAAACTCTACTTCGTCAGAGACATCGCTGGAAAAATTTAGCCGGAAGACCTCGCCAGTAAACTTGTAGCGGAAGCCAGGCTGGCCGCCTCTGAAAGCAACCACGGCCGCCCATGGCAGCGACCAAGGCTGCCCATGGAAGCAAGCTTGTCCACCGCTAGAAGCAAACTCGGCCGCAGTGGTGGCAACCAAGCTGGCCATGAAAGCGAACTCGGCCGCCGCTAAAAGCAACCACGGCTGCCCATGGCAGCGACCAAGGCTGCCCATGGAAGCAAGCTTGGCCACCGCTGGAAGCAAACTCGGCCGACGTGGCGGCGACCAAGCTGGCCATGGAAGCGAACTCGACCGCCGCTGGAAGCAAGCTCGACCGCCCGTGGAAGCAAGCTCGGCCACCGCTGGAAAGCAAGTTTGATCGCTGCTGGTAGCAACCACGGCAGCCCGTGGCAGCAAGGTCGGTGGCCGTAGCTTCGACCGGCGGCGCGGGTGTTTGGGGTAACAGCTCCATGGCGTGTGGAGGGTGCTCGACGCTGGAAGCAAGCTCCATGGCAGGTGGAGGGAGCTCGGTCTTGGAAATTGGCAGGAAGAGATAAGATAGGAAGGGAAAAGAAAGGAACGCGGGGTGGGCCTCTGCCTGTGTGGTGGAGCTGCGTCCACGCGGAAGAAAGGTGCGACCCGGACGATGGTTGCCATCATTTTCCATATAAAAACAAGCGTGCATAGTCTAAAAATGGAGTGAAACAAGCATTCCTGAACAACTGCTGCACCCTGAGCAGTAGGGATAAATAACAACATTGCTTGAGCAGATGCAAAATATGACTGATCAAAGGGATATGACTGGAATACACATAACTGATCAGCATGAAAAATACATGACAGATCAAGGCGTACGAGCAACAGTTTCCAGTTAGACTCCACGAGGCGAGATCGTTCTCCTCCCAAACATTTATCCACGATAGGTGACAACTGGCCTACAAGCTCGTGACGAAATTGCTCCGCTGATCCAACAATCTTGCACACCCTTCCATCCCGATCGGCATGATACACGTTGCTTTGGAAGGAAACCATGCTCATCAAGTACATGTTGACTACTACTACTACTTTTCCCCTCCCCTCCCCTCTTTCCCTCCCCTCCCGTTGAAAGTCGACCTTCGGCTTCCGGGCCAAACCCGAGCCAGATCCGGCGGCGTTGCCGCCCGGAGATGGCGGAGGGGCGGCTCCGGCGTATATACTACTAGTAGATGTAGGTTAGGTGTAGTTGTAGTCGACGTCTTGCCGTGGTTTGGGGTGTCCCTGGCGCTCGCGAGCTGCTGCTGGGGAGTGAAGCTCTGCTATTCCGGCGAGCTCCCAAGGTGGGAGACGGTGGAGGAGGTGGAGAAGAAAAGATCCTGTCTAAATAAGCTTGTTTCTCCGTCAGATCTGACGGATCTCGGTGGTGTCGGCGGCGGCTTGTCTACCCTGGGCCCGCTCGTCCCTGCTTGCCATGGAGGTGAGGAGGTGCGTGGATCTGGTGGTAGAAGACGCTCTAGGCCGACTCTGCTGCAGGGGAGAAGTTTTGCTTCTCGCGGGAGATCTCCAACGCCGTCGATTGATTCGTCGGTGTATTTGTTGGTCGTATTGCGGCCTCTCCCTCCGGTGCCGGCGACGTTCAATCCAGGCCGGCGTCCGGTGATCTTGAACCTCCAGGCTCGTAAGCCGAATCGGAGGCCCTTCGACTGCAGTTCGGCGAGCTCCCCTCTCACTGCCCCAAGTGGTGAAGTCCTCGGCGACGGTGAGGGTGGCTGTGCTGTAGCCTGCGATGGTGGTGGCGAAGGAGCTGGCCTCGACGGGTTTCTCTATGTGCAATTTGTAGGGACTTTGTGGTTATTCTTAGTTTCTTTAAGTCCCTTTTTGTAAAATGTACTGCCACCACTGTTTATGAATGAAGTATTCTCGGTCCTTCGGGACCGACCCCCTGTTCAAAAAAAAGTACATGTCAATGTCCTTCTCTGTGAAGACATCGCTGGTTGGAGGGATGGCAATGGGTACCCATGACCCATGTACCCGCCGAGTAAATGTTGGAATATTAGGCATAATTTCCACGATTAATTCTAGAATATAAATCATGACAACAACAACTACAATTACATTAACCTCTAACATACTAGATGTATTGATCAACATGAACAGTAGCAGGATATACGCACTAACAGTCATACTAAAGCAACAGATCTGACAACGGTATACGTACTGATCGGTTGCTGATGAACTCGTTGTTGATGCAGCGTTGGCAGTAGACTGTCGAAGAAGTCGGCGCTGAAGACGACGAGCACGAGCTCTGACTTGAGACCGGGAAGACGCGCCATGATGACGAATTTGAGCAGTCGCGTGGAGCGCTTCCCAAAAACCTTATTCGCCCTCTCCCATATAGGATCACAAGGGCGAGTGGTTCCGGAGACCTGCTCTCCGTCTGCCAGTGCACGTCGGCAAGCGGGATGGAGTAGACTACGGTGCCGGCGCAAGTAGAGAGGATGGCAAAGCCCTAGATTGGTTTTCGGTGGTATTGTGGTGGTAGCCGCGCAGGACTTTATATAGAGTGGCTCAGAAAACCCTAATGGAGGCGAACGTGGGCCGAGTCCACGTTGCGCATGTTCGGGTCGGTTATAATAGCCCACGATCCGGGAGCGACCCGAATAAGCTAACTGTTTGACACGTCTGTCAAAACCTCACAGTTTTCCTGAGAAGCAAGTCGTGTCGTGTCGTATCGTGTTGTCGTGTCATGTCGTGTCGTGACGAGATGAGCGGGCGGGCGGGCGGGCGAGCGTCGTCGTCGTCGGAGGAGCGCGTATGTGTATCTCTCTTATTGTCACTCACTTACAAAGTGGTGCAACACTCCACCTTATAAGGTGGTGCAACTCTTCTCCAACTTTTCATGTGGGACTAAACTTGAGCTCCCACTCCACTTCCATGTGAGCTGCCACAAACATGGGTCCAAACACATATGGGCTGCCACAAATTTGGGCTTTAAGATTTAGGGAAAATCTGAAATACGCATGGGCCTAAATGGTTTGTCCCATTATTTCTAACAATCCCCCACTAGATCTCAAATGCCCATTTGAAGATTTGCCAATCCTCGCTACTTGTTTATATACCAGTGTTTCAGCAGAGACTGTTAAGTTGAATTTCTGCCTAGAATCTTGAGCTACGTTTATCAACAACTTGAACAATGGACGAACCTTGAATTTTGCAAGTTTGGTGCCAATAGATTTCACTCAAAATCATAACTAGTACCTGGCTGCCAGTAGCCTACCCCGCGGGTTGAAGCATATGCGTCATACTCCCTGGTCTCTTCATGAGTTTGCTAGAGATCACCCAAGTCTCATAGACCGCGACGTTTACAGTCAAGATCATATAGGCGTGTTCTTTCAAGAATGCTCTGTAGGATGACATCTTTGCTAATTAAAGCCAACAGAAACACATTAAGACATGTTGCCAACCTGCCTTACAGATTATGAGAGTTATGCATCTTCACATAGAGAGGGTTAGAAAATACTCTCCTCCGTCAAACCACTAGCTTGTTCTTCTCAGGTCCTAATTCACGGGATCTCTGATCACATAGGTTAAGTTACCACTAAGGTGTGACATCCATGGGTCTCAACCCCATCTCCCTCGTTGCACTTTCTATCACATTTCGTGATAGTCCCTTTGTAAAGGGATCTGCGAGGTTTTTGTCCGTAACAATTATTACTCCGGAGTTTCTCAATTTCCTGATAGATTTCAAACGTCTCTTCACTTGTCTTGATGACTTCGCGTTATCCTTAGAATTGTTCACTTTGACCATAACAGTTTGGTTGTCATAATTCAAAAGGATTGCCGGCACGGGTTTCTCAACCACAGGCAAGTCCATCAAGAGCTCACGCAGCCATTCTGACTCAACAGTGGCTGTGTCTAAAGCAGTAAGTTCTGCTTCCATAGTTGACCTCGTCAATATGGTTTGTCTATGAGACCTCCATGACACTGTGCTACCTCCAAGGGTAAACACATACCCGCTCGTGGCGTAGAGTTCATCAACGCCAGAGATCCAATTCGAATTACTATATCCTTCAAGCACAGCAGGGTTCCCTGAATAGTGAATCCCATAGCTCATTATACCACATAGATAGCGCATGACCCTTTCAAGTGCATGTCAATGATCAATACCTGGGTTAGACATGAACCTACTCAACTTGCTCACAGCAAAAGAGATATCGGGTCTTGTAGCGCTTGCTAAGTACATGAGAGAACCAACAACTTGTGAATATTTTAGCTGATCTATTGGTTCCTTCTTATTCTTTCGTAATGTCAAACTGGGATCATAAGGTGTTGGAGAAGTCTTGCCATCATTAAACCCAAATCGGCTCAAGACCTTCTCAACATAATGAGATTGTGTTAAAGTAATCCCATTCTCGTTCTTAATAAGCTTGATGTTCAGAATCACATCAGCCTCTCCCAGATCTGTCATATCAAAACTCTTTGATAGGAAAGACTTGACTTCATTTATCACTTTCATGTTTGTACCAAAGATCAAAATGTCATCCATGTACAAACATAATATAACGTTATCGCCCCCACCATGGCAATAGTAAACACACCTATCAACCTCATTAATGACAAAGCCAGCCGAAAGTAGAGTTCTGTCAAACTTCTCATGTCATTGCTTAGGTGCTTGTTTCAGGCCATATAAAGATTTTAATAACTTACACACCTTTGTCTCTTCACCTTTTACCACAAACCCATCCGACTGATCCATATAGATCTGCTCTTCCAACTCTCCATTAAGGAAAGTTGTCTTCACGTCCATTTGATGAACGAGAAGACCATAAGAGGCAGCTAGGGATAGTAGTACTCGAATGGTGGTCAGTCTAGCAACAGGTGAATAGGTGTCAAAGTAATCTTCGCCTTCTTTCTATGTGTATCCCTTAGCTACAAGACGCGCCTTGTACTTCTCAATAGTATCATCAGGCCTTAGCTTCTTCTTGAACACCCACTTACATTCCACAGGTTTACAACCATAGGGCCGTTCTGATAATTCCCAAGTTCCATTAGAAAGAATCGAGTCCATCTCATTTTGAACAGCTTCTTTCCAATCATCTGCATTAGGAGATGCATATGCCTTAGTAATGGATCTAGGAGTATCATCCACAAGGTACACGATGAAATCATTACCAAAGGATTTTGCAACCCTCTGTCTCTTACTCCTCGTGAGAGGTTCATCATCATCCTTCTCAAGGAATTCCTCATGTGGTTGTTCAGAATTCTCAATAGCTGCACTAGATTCAGGAAGTATTTCAAAAGAAATCCTACCAATGCTATGCATATCTTTCATAGGAAAAATATTCTCAAAGAATGTTGCATTACGAGATTCCATTGTAGTATCAACATGCATATCAGGTACCTCAGATTTAATCACTAGAAATCTATAGCCTACACTCCGCGGAGTATATCCTAGAAAGATACAATCCACTGTCTTGGGTCCGAGCTTGCGTTTCTTGGGGATCGGTATGTTGACCTTCGCCAAACACCCCCAAGTGCGTAGATACGAAAGTGATGGTTTTCTCCCAACCCACTCCTCATAAGGGGTCTTTTCTTTATTCTTGTTAGGAACTCTATTCAGGACATGACATGAAGTCAACAAGGCCTCCCCCACCATGCCTTTGATAAACCAGCAGTGGCTAACATGGAATTCACCAAGGCAGCCAGCATGCGGTTTTTCCTCTCGACAACCTCGTTTGATTGGGGCGAGTAGGGAGGCGTCCTCTCATGAATAATTCCGTGTTCCTCATAGAATTCGTCAAATATTTTGGGAAAATACTCACCACCACGATCCGACCTAAGATGCTTGATCTTTCTCTCTAGTTGATTTTCAACTTCGACCTTATAGATTTTAAAGTAGTCTAAAGCCTCATCTTTAGTTTGCAACAAGTAAACATAGCAGAATTTAGTAGCATCATCTATCAATGTCATGAAATATCTCTTTTCACCTTTTGTCAACACACCATTCATCTTGCATAGATCATAATGTACGAGCTCTAGAGGTGCCAAGTTTCTCTCCTCGGCAACCTTGTGAGGCTTTAGAGGTTGCTTTGGTTGCACTCAACTATGGCACTTAGAACCTTTGGCAATAGTGAAATTCGGAATTAAACTCATACTGGACATCCGAGACATCAAACCAAAATTAATGTGACATAAACGAGAATGCCAAACACTGGTATCATCATTAACACCACCACAAATATGATTCACGGATTTATTACGAAACTCTGAAAGTGAAAACCGGAACAAGCCTCCGAACTCATAATCTTTACCAATAAATTGTCCATGTTTCGAAACAACGACTTTATTAGACTCTAAGACAACCTTAAACCCATCTCTGCATAGAAGGGAGCCACTAACGAGATTCTTGTTCATAGTAGGGACATGCTGCACGTTCCTCAGCTGCACGATCTTTCCGGAAGTAAACTTCAGATCCACCGTGCCAACACCATGAACATAAGCATGTGATCCATTCCCTATTAGGACGGATGAATCCCGAGCGACCTGATAAGAAGTGAACATAGAGATGTCAGCATACACATGAACATTAGCACCCGTATCAAGCCACCAACACGGTGATTGAAATACTGAAAGAACAGTAAATATATTACCATACCCATCAGTATTGCTAGCGGTCACGATGTTGACAGTCTTGGCCTTTTTCCCTCTACGATCTGCGTGTTCTGGACAGTCCTTGGAAAAGTGACCGGGCTCTCCACAAGTGTAACAAGACAGATCACTCTTGTCCCTGTTTGTCTTCTTCTTCTTGAAGGTTGTAGTCTTTACATGCTTGTTAAAGGAGGGTTTGAAGTTCCCTTTGTTCTTGCCTACTGATTTGCCTTTCTGCACAAAGTTGGCAGTAGCATGACTCTCTCCTTTCTCAGTATTGTCCTTAGCCCGAGCCTTCTCCTCAACATCAAGGGACGCTATCAGATTTTCAACTGATATCTCTTGTCTCTTGTGTTTGAGAGCTGTGGCAAAGTTCCTCCATGAAGGGGGCAACTTAGAAATAATGCAACCCACCACAAACTTGTCGGGTAAGGTACACTTAAGGAGTTCGAGCTCTTTGGCAATGCACTGTATCTCATGAGCTTATTGAACCACAGGAAGGTCCTTTGTCATCTTAAAATCAAAAAAAAGCTCTCCATGATATACAGTTCACTGCCAGCATCTGCAGCACCAAACTTTGCATCCAGTGCATCCCAGAGCTCCTTTTCGTCTTTTATGTGCATAAACACATCACACAGACGGTCAGCAAGAATGCTCAGAATACATCCCACAAAGATAGTATCGGCATCCTCGAAATTCTTCCGATCCTCGTCAGATATAATTCCTTCAGGTTTGACTTTACTGATATGGAACACTTTTATCGTGGTTAGCCAAAGCTCAGCCTTGTACTACCACCTCTTAAAGTGCACACCGATAAACTTATCCGGCCTCGGTGCATCGGTAAAACCAGCCATTGTTAATTCAGGCAATTGCCTACAATAAGGTTTTTGGATTGTTGGAATATTAGGCATAATTTCCACGATTAATTCTAGAATATAAATCACGACAACAATAGCTACAATCACGTGAACCTCTAACATACTAGATGTATTGATCAACATGAACAGTAGCAGGATATACGCACTAACAGCCATACTAAAGCAACAGATCTAACAACGGTATATGTACTGATCGGTTGCTGATGAAGTCGTTGTTGATGCATCGTTTGCAGTAGATTGTCGAAGAAGTCGGCGCTGAAAACGACAAGCACGAGCTCCGACTTGACGACCGGGAAGACGCGCTGTGATGACGGATTTGAGCAGTCGTGCGGAGCGCTTCCCAACTCTTGTCTGCCGGTGCACGCCGGCAAGCGGGATGGAGTAGCCTACTGTCGGTGCACGACTTGTTGATCAAGCTCGGCTCGGCGAGATTCCCGCAACCCACGCGCGGCGCGTCGTGACGAGCGGGCGGGCGGGCGGACGGGCGAGCGGCGTCGTCGGAGGAGGAGCGCGCGCGTGTATCTCTCTTATTGCCACTCAATTACAAAGTGGTGCAACACTCCATCTTATAAGGTGGTGCAACTCTCCTCCAACTTTCCATATGGGACTAAACTTGAACTTCCACTCCACTTTCATGTGAGCTGCCACAAACATGGGCCGAAACACATATGAGCTGCCACAAATTTGGGCTTTGAGATTTAGGGAAAATCTGAAATACACATGGGCCTAAATGGTTTGGCCCATTATTTCTAACAGTAAAAACCCATTAGTAGTACGCGTATGGGACAAAATATTACCCATGGGTATCTAAATGGGAAAAATTCATACCCATCGGGCACGGTGGGTACAGGTGTGGGATCGTAGAACCCATACCCGTGTACCCATCTACCCATCCATAATTAGATAGATGTGGCTTCGGTAATATGCTAAAATTCTTAATTTTTCTTAATCATGCATTGACTCTAGCTAAGTCATCCCATGCTTTCTAGTTTCACGATCGCTCATAGGTTTGTTAAGATCGCTTCGCCTCCCGCCAAGTGACTATCGCCATCCGTATCTTCTTTATGTGATCATATCCTGATTCTCGTGTGATTAGTATCGATCTCGTATTTCTCATACCAACGCAACTTCGTAAACTACAGGGTAGCCACAAGACTATTGTCACCTCTATTTCAGGTTTGGCCGTTGTTTATAACGTGTTGATGTTTATGATGTCTTACTATTTTTTCCAATTTTATATGTTGTAAAGACGGGTATTTTTACCCGCAGGTACCCATTTACTCTACCGGGTGACAGATATGGGAAAATGTTATACCCATTGATGGGTATGGGTATGGGTGATGGTTATGATTGGAGGGGACGAGTATGGATATGGGGTGGCTCCACTCGTACCCATACCCTTCGGGTGCCATCCTGGTTGGACCAGCAAATTCAACTATGCTCACTCTCCCCCACCACAATGTTAGCCTCTAGGACAGAGAAGATGAACACATGCACAAGCTTAAAGGGAGAATGAACACAAGTAGTGGGAGTGAGGGAGTCGGGAGAGTGAGGCTGAATGCTCCTTTGCATTGCTTTAAACTGATACAAAGTGCCTACTACTTATACCACTCCAGGCTCTACTACAGCCACTAGTTTACAATGTGAACGGAGGCCATGGGGTCAAGCCGTCCTAGCTATTCCTGAAAACGCTGGAGACTGCTCTTATCCTGAGCACTGCCTAGTTATCCTGACATCTATCCTGACATCTGCTAGAATATTTGACTACCTAGTAGCTGTTCTCTCTTACTAGTGTGAACACTTGACATTCCCTAGACTACTGCATGCACCACTCCACTTGCTAGAGTAACACATGCACGATACTAGCACCAGTGCTTAACTGCTTATTAGAAACCTAAATTAAGAACAACAATACTCCCCCTAATTTAGTTGCTCCTGACATCGATGATGCCGATTTTTTCTCGCAAACTCTGGAACTGAATGCAACCGAGTGCTTTGGTCAGGATGTCTGCCTTCTGTTCACCGGTCCCGATGAACTCTACGACAATGGAGCCATTTTCCACGCAATCACGGATGAAGTGGTAGCGCAGATCGATGTGCTTGCTGCGAGCATGAAGAACCGGGTTCTTGCATAGTGATATCACAGACTTGTTGTCGATGAACAATTTAACCGGTGCAACTTCTTGGTTCAGTAGCTCGCCGAAGAGACGCGCAAGCCAAATCCCTTGGCATGCCGCCGTTGCTGCCGCTATGTACTCCGCCTCACACGAAGAAGTGGCGACAACCTTCTGCTTCTGAGATTGCCAGCTTACTGGACTGTCCCCGAGGAAGAACAACACGCCAGATGTGCTCTTTCTGGAGTCCACGTCGCCTTCGTGATCGGAGTCGCTGAAACTGATCAGTGTCTCTCTGTCATCGCGGCGGTACACACACCTGTGGTTTAGTGTACCGGCGATGTATCGAAGAAGATGCTTCACCGCCGCAAGGTGATCGCCCGCCGGCGCCTCCATGAACCGGCTTAGGAAGCCCACGGCGAAGGCAATGTCCGGGCGGGTATGAACCAGGTACCTGAGGCTGCCGATGACGCTGTGGTAGAATGTTGCGTCTACAAACATCTCCTTGCTATCCTTGCTCAGCTGACATCGTGCTTCCATGGGCGTGTGCGCAGCGTTGTAGCCCGCCATGCCCGCCTTGTCGAGCAGTTTGCTCGCGTACGCAGCCTGTGTGATCGTGGTGCACCCACACTCCTGCTTTACCTCTAGGCCAAGGTAGTATCGGAGCAAGCCGAGGTCACTCATGGAGAACAACCGTTTCATCTCCTCCTTGAAACGGTGCACTTCTCGCTGCTCAGCACCGGTGATCACCAGGTCATCGACATAGACCCCGACAATCAATAGTGCATTCCCAGTTTCTCGTGCGTACACGCCGTGTTCCGTGACACTGCGTGTGAAGCCGAGCAAAGCTAGACTTGCATCCAGTTTGGCGTTCCACGCCCTTGGTGCTTGTCATAACCCATACAGGGCCTTATGGAGCTTGTAGACGCCGTGTTCGTGTCCATCAGCGATGAACCCTGGTGGCTAGGACGCATAGACCTCCTCCTCGAGATCTCCGTTTAGGAACGCGGATTTAACATCCATGTGATGAACCTCCCAGCCATGGTGTGCCGCCAGAGCAAGTATGAGCCGCACAGACTCAAGCCTTCCCACTGGCGCGAATACCTCCTCGAAGTCCACACTTTGACGCTGCACATAGCCCTTTGCGACAAGCTGGGCCTTGTGCTTGACGATGTGCCCATGCTCATTTTTCTTCACCTTAAACACCCATTTGAGGCCGATCGCACGGTGGCCTAGAGGGAGAGAGGTGAGAGTCCAGGTGTTATTGTCGTCGATGGACTGAAGCTCGTCTAACATCGCACGAAGCCAACAGTCCTCGCGCTCCGCCTCACCAAACGTTGTTGGTTCTTCTCCGGCCATGAGATGCAACACCTCATCGTCGAAGAACTGCTCCGCTAGTTGCGGCGTACCGGCAGGAGCTCCAAGCAGGTCATCGACGAGCCGAAACCGGTGTGGTGCGGTGGCGCTGTCTTGGGCGTCGAAGAGAGTCGATTGCGCTGACGGGGGCGTCACGAACCGCACCTGAGTGGAGCTAGATGGGGGAATCTCAGCATCCTTGTTAGGCGTCGTTGTCGAGTGCTTTTGCTGGGCTGGAGACGGTGTGGCTGAAGGCGTTACAGCAACACGACTGCTTGCGGGAGTTGTATCCCTAGAACGAGTCGTGGTCGACGTGGCCGCATGCGTGGCGTAGATGGGGTGCTCAACTGTGAAGGAGCTGCTTGCCGGGGCCTCCCCGAGCGCCTCCCAGTTCCACCGTGCCTCTTCATCAAAGATGACGTCGCGTGACACGTGTAGGCGCTTGGAGACAGGATCGTACATCCGGTACGCCTTAGAACCCGTCTCATAGCCGATGAAGACCATGGGGGTGCTCCTGTCATCGAGCTTCTGCAGGTGCGGGCCCGCCACCTTTACGTGTCCAACACAGCCAAAGACGCGGAGGAAGCGCACGTCCGGCTTCTTGTCATGCCATGCTTCATAGGGCGTCATGCCATCGACGCTCCTCGTGAAGCACCGGTTGAGGATGAACACTGCCATGAGTACCGCCTCTCCCCAAAATAGGTTAGGCACCCGTTTAGCCTTGAGCATGCTGCGTGCCATGCCCAACACTGTCTGGTTCCGCCACTCGACGATGCCGTTCTGTTGCGGCGTGTATGGCACGGTGAGGTGACGTTGCATGCCCCTCTCGGCGCAGTGCTCGTAGAAGGTGGCCGACGTGAACTCGCCGCCACGATCGGTGCACAGCACACACAGCTTGTGCCCGCACTCCACCTCAGCTGCCGCCTGGAACTTGACGATGGCGCGTGCAACCTCGTCTTTGGAGGCCAGAAGCTCCACCCACATGTACCTGCTACGATCGTCGATCAGTAGCAAGATGTAGCGTCGGCCTCCTGGCATCGGCGGCATGATCGGCCGCACAAGTCCCCGTGTACAAGCTCAAGTGGCTTCTAGGCCCTGTAGTGTGCCTTCTGCGGGAAAGGCAGGCGCCGCTGCTTCCCGGCAAGGCACGCCTGGCACAGCTCGTCGGCATGCTTGATGTGCGAAGACCGTGCACCAAGCCTCCACGAGCCATCCTCTGTAGGCCATCAAAGTGCAGGTGCCCGAGCCGCGCATGCCAGCGCCAGGCATCGGACACGTGACCCATGGCGAGGCACACTGGACGTACATGTGTGAACCGAAGTTTGTACAAGAGATTGGGCGAGCGTTGTACCTTCATCAGCAGGCGATTTCGCTGGTCTCGCACGCTGAGGATTCCACGACGTATGTGGATGTCATACCAACTCTCGTCGAGCTGGCCGAGGCTCACGACGCTGCTTTTGAGCGCCGGGATGAAGAAGACCTCGGTGAAGGCGCGGTGATCTCCCCCGTCGATGGTAAACACAACGGTGCCACGCCCGTGGATATCCACCACCAAGCTGCCCGCAAAACACACCTTGCCGGTGACCGAACGGTCCAACTCAGCAAAGGCATCGATGGAGCCTGTCATGTGGTTCGTTGCACCAGTGTCGAGGAACCATACCTCGCCACCTTGGTCGTCGCCGTGGGCAGGGGTGACGATGGCCCTTTCCTCGTTGAGGAACACTTGACCACCGGTCCGTGCCATGGTGTTCTCGGGGAGTTCGAACACCTCCTCGATGCTTGCCATCATCAGTCCAGGGCCTTCATCTTCCTCGGCCTGGACAAGATTGGCAGCGGCCGACGGTGCTGCCGCTGCCGCTTCATCCCGCTGCTTTTTGCGGCATTCATGGGCCCAGTGGCCCTTTTTCCCGCAGTATCGGCAGTTGTTCCTTCCAATGTTATTGCCAGAACCTTGCGTCAGCGCGGTCTGCTGTTGAGGATGCCCGTCCTTTTGCTCATTTCCAAGACGGTCATTGCCGGGGCCACCCCCTTTGCCACTGGTTCTGCCTCCCCGCGGTTGTTTCTTTCACGCCACCCACTGCTCCTCGGTGAGTAGGAGCTGACCGCTGGAGCTGCCTCCTTGATCATAGGCTAGCCGTTCCTCAACGGCTCGGAAATGGCCAACAACCTCCTCGACGGTGAGATTTACTGGGCCAAGGAGTGTCTCGATGGAGAAGGCAATTTGCACGAAGCGCGTAGGGACAACAGAGAGGAATTTCCTCACAACCTTCTCTTCGTCGACCGAGTCGCCGAGAGAGCGCAGAGCGGACGCGATGTTGGAGATGCGCATCGCAAACTCGTCGATCCGCTCGTTGGCCTTGAACGTGACGGTCTCAAACTCAGTTCGGAGCCGGCGCACAAGCGAGTCGCGCACACGATCGTTCCCCTGGTACTAGAGGCGGATTGCCTCCCAGGCCGCCTTGGCGCTCCCCTTCCCCACGAGCATGCAGTGCATCTCCGATGGGCTAGAGCGGAGTAGCGCCGCCAACGCCTGCTTGTCCTCCCTGCGAGGTAGGTCTCGTCCTCGATCGCTTCCCAGAGCGATGCCGCCTGGAGGTTAACCTCCATCACCATCGGCCAGTTGGTGTAGTTGGAGCGCGTCAACATCGGGAAGGAGAGGTTGGTGCCGCTGCCTCCTTCGGTCTCGCGCACAACTTGTTGCACGGCAATCTCACCGCCATTGTGCCGCACCCTGCTGCGCCCACGGCTCGGCGATCGTCGTCGCTGCCCGGGCGAAGGTGTTGCGGATTGGCGTGGCGGTGGTGTGCCGTTATTGCCTCTCACATTGCCTTGCGACATGGCTACTAACTTGGCTCTGGTACCAATTGTTAGCCTCTAGGACAGAGAAGATGAACACATGCACAAGCTTAAAGGGAGAATGAACACAAGTAGTGGGAGTGAGGGAGTCAGGAGAGTGAGTCTGAATGCTCCTTTGCATTGCTTTAAACTGATACAAAGTGCCTACTACTTAAACTACTCCAGGCTCTACTACAGCCACTAGTTTACAATGTGAACGGAGTCCATGAGGTCAAGCCATCCTAGCTATTCCTGGAAACGCTGGAGACTGCTCTTATCCTGAGCACTGCTCTAGTTATCCAGACATCTATCCTGACATCTGCTAGAATATTTGACTTCCTAGTAGCTGCTCTCTCTTACTAGTGTGAACACTTGACATTCCCTAGACTACTGCATGCACCACTCCACTTGCTAGAGTAACACATGCACGATACTAGCACTAGTGCTTAACTGCTTATTAGCAACCTAAATTAAGAACAACACACGAGACCATCATCGAATAAGACACACCGCTCACCGAGGTAAACACTCTATGACTCTATCCTCAAAATACTCAAGTAACGTTGTTTCAAAGTGAAGCATGTTGCCCTTTAAGGGGTTAAGGACACTAGCCGAGAATGGGGACAGAATCTCAAAGGGCCCGGGATAGTTTTCAAAACGATTTTGAAGTTCCGGTTCCATAGCAAACAACATGGTGCTCTTAATCACACCATAATCATCTTTGCGCGACTGATAGACAGCTTTCTCATCAGCCGGCGCAGTTGCAGCAGGGGGGTCACCTAATGCTTTCCCAAGGACATAGTCCTTTTGTCCGCCAGACAGAATGATTCTTAGATTGCGGAACCAGTTGGTGAAGTTAGACCCATTGTTTCTAAGCTTTTCTTTCTCAGCAAAAACGTTGAAGTTGAAGTTGGACTTGGCCATGTGATCTACAGTATTTGCAAGTACAATTTAGACTATGTTCATGATAAATAGTTCAACTTAATCAAATTACTAGATGAACTCCCACTAAATTCAACATCCCTCAAGTTGTTTAGTGAACACGATCCAAATTCACCACACCTAATCCGATCTTCACGAGAAGAGATGTGGCTTCAATGGTGGACAACGAAGTGTCGATCATATCATTCATATGACTCATGCTTAACCTTTCGGTTCATGTGTTCCGAGGCCATGTCTGTACATGCTAGGCTCGTCAAGTCAAACCCAAGTATTTCCGCGTGTGCAAAACTGGCTTGCACCCGTTGTATGTGAGCGTAGAGTCTATAGCACCCGATCATCACGTGATGCTTGGACACGACGAACTTTCGCAACGGTCCATACTTGGGGAGAACACAGTTTTTATCTTGATCTTTAAGTGAGGAATCATCTTATAATGCTACCGTCGCGATCTAAGCATAATAAGATACATAAAAGGATAAACATCACATGCATATAACTTTATGTGACATGGTATAGCCAATCTTCGCGCAATGATCTCCATCTTGTGCGTTCCGGCATGATCTCCATCACTCCACCATGATTGCCTCCACCACGAATAGCAACTACAACTATGGCTAACTACTTAGCGATAAAGTAAAGCTATTACATGGCGTATAAGAAGTTGACTCGCAGGTCATACACAATTATAAAGACAACCATATGGCTCCTGCCGGTTGTGTACTCATCGACATGCAAGTCGTGAAACATTACAAAACATGATCATCGCATACATTATACACATCACATCTTGGGCCATACCATATCACAGAAAACACTCCCTGCAAAAACAAGTTAGACGCCTCTACTTTGTTGTTGCATGTTTTACGTGGCTTATGGGAGTAGATGCTAAGAACGATTCTTACCTACGGAAAGCCACAACGGTGATATTATGGTTGCCAAACTCCGGTGTTAATCCCATGACAACTATAGTGAGAGAAACTGACATCCACCAGCCGCATGTGTGGAACAAGCCACACGTCAAGTGCGGAGCCGGTCTCGCGAACGACGTCGCGTAAGGTTGGCCTGGACCGCTTCAATCTCACTATCCCGCGTCATAAGAAGAACACAAACAAGAGGCTTGCAATAGAAAACATCAACGCCCGCAACAACCATGTTGCGTTCTACCCGTGAATCACATCTACGCATAGATCTAGCTCTGATACCACTGAAGGGTTTCGCAGCATAGTAAATCAAAATTTTCTACGGAAGCGAACAGAGGGAAAGCCAAGATCTAATCTAGAAGATGCAAACAACGAGAGAGATTGGATTAGATCTTCATACCCTTGAAGATTCGCACAGCGGAACGTTCGTCGGAACGTGGGTGATGTAGTCGTACTCGCTTCTCCTCCTCGCGATCTGATCCGATCTAGCACCACAAGTGGCGGTGCTTCCGTGAGATGCACACGTGCAACACCTCGACGTCTCCTCCTTCCTTGGACCAGCAAGTATGGTGGAGAGATGGATTGGATCTACAACACGACGGCGTGGTGTATTTGGTGGAGAATTTCTGCAGCAGCGCTTCGCCTGCAAACAGTCGGGAGGGAGAGAGGAGGGCAGCAGGGCAACTAGGGTTTGGAGAAAGGTGTAGGTTTTTGGGGGGAGGGGGCGCACCAGCCCTCTATATATAGAGGGGGGTGCGGCCAGCCCTTGCCCATCCTCCAAGCCTATCTCTAGTTTAAACAATTTAAACTCTCCCTTATCTAGAAATCCTATCTCTAGTTTAAACAATTTAAACTCTCCCTTATCTAGAAATCCTATCTCTAGTTTAAACGAGTTTAAACTTATCTACGATCGGCTGGGCCCTATGGGGCCTTGTGACCCTGGCTCAATGCGGCCAGGACACTCCCTCATAGGCCCATGCCCCCTCCCGGAAGGTGGGACCACGTTGGCCCCCTTCTAGAAGGTTCTAGAAGCTTCCGGTACAATACCGATTAATCCGGAACAATTCCGAACTCCAAAAACTGCACTGCCTTATATGAATCTTATTCTCCGGACCATTCCGGAACCTCTCGTGATGTCCCGGATCCCATCCGAGACTCCGAACAAAAATTCATAAACCAATTATCCAATCTATCCTAGCGCCGAGACACGTTAAGTGTGTGACCCTGCGGGTTCGAGAATATGCAGACATGATCTTCTATCAATAATCAACAGCGGGGTCTGGGCACCCATATTGACTCCCACACATTCATCGATGATCATATCGGATGAACCACGATGCCAGGATTCAATCAATCCCATATATATATTCCCTTCGTCTCGCGATATTTTACTTGCCCGAGATTCGATCGTCGGTATCGTCATACCTAGTTCAATCTCGTTCACAGCAAGTACTTTACTCGTTCCGTAATCCGATATCACTTTGTGATTAACTCCTTAACCACATGCTTGCAAGCGGTGTTGATATCGGTTACCGAGTGGGCCCGAAGTATATCTCTCCGACTTGGGAGGGACAAATTCCATCTCGATACATACAACCCAACAGATACTTTCCGATCACCTGAGAGACACCTTTATGATCACCCTCTCATAGGATGACGTTTGATGACCTCAAAGCTTTCTTTCGATACCAGGGAGTTGTATTATCTCATGGTCTAAGGAATACAATATTTGACATAAGAAAAACTTCGCAAAGACAAACACGATGACACGATCTAATTGCTTCGCTTAGTTTGGGTCTATCCACCATATCATTCTCCAATGATATGATCTCATTATCAATTGACAACTCATGTCTATGGTTAGGAAACCTTAACCATCATTGATCAATGAGCTAGTCCATAGAGGCGTACTAGGGACACGGTGTTGTTCATAAACCACACAAGTATTAAAGTTTCCGCTTAATACAATTCTAGCATGGAATATAAACTTTATCATGAACAAGAATTATAATAATAACATCTTTATTATTGCCTCTAGGGCATAATTCCAACAGTCTCCCACTTGCACTAGAGTCAATAATCTAGTTTACATCTGGCAACAATCTCACACCCATGGCACTGAGGTGCTGATCATGTTTTACACATGGAAGAGGTTTAGTCAATGGATCTGCTACATTCAGATCTGTATGTACTTTGCTAATCTTCAGATCTCCATCTGCTATATAATCTCGGATTATATGAAACTTGCGGTTGATATGCTTGGTCTTTGGATGATATCTTGGTTCCTTAGCGAGTGCTATGGCGCCAGTGTTGTCACATAATATCTCCAGTGGGTCCAATGCACTTGGAACCACGCCAAGCTCAGTGATGAAGTTTCTGATCCAAACTCCTTCACTTGACGCTTCTGCAGCAGCCATGTATTCCGCTTCTACTGTAGATCCCGCGATCACGCTTTGCTTGCAGCTTCTCCAGCTCACAGCTCCTCCATTCAAAATATACACGTATCCTGTCTGAGATTTACAATCATCCTTGTCGGTGTCGAAACTAGCATCGACGTAACCTTTTACGACGAGCTGTTCATCACCCCCATAGACTAAGAACATTTCTTTAGTCCTATTTAGGTACCTTAGGATGTTCTTCACGGCTGTCCAGTGTTCCACTCCTGGATCACTTTGATATCTGCTCGTCAAACTAAGAGCATTGGACACATCCGGTCTAGTACACAGCATGGCATACATGATGGAACCTATGGCCGAGGCATAAGGCACTTTGCTCATAGCTTCCCTATCATTTACCGTAGCTGGACACTGAGCCTTGCTCAATATCTTACCTGACAACATAGGCACTGAACCTTTCAATGCCTTATCCATTCTGAACCTTTTCAGAACTTTGTCTAGGTATGTACTTTGGCTTAAAGATATCAGGCGTCTTTGTCTATCTCTATAGATTTTGATGCCCAATATATAAGCAGCTTCACCTAGGTCTTTCATTGAAAAACACTTGTTCAAATAACTCTTCACATCGTTAAGCATGTTGATGTCATTTTCAATAATCAATATGTCATCCACATATAGTACCAGAAACGTCACCGAGCTCCCACTCACTTTCTTGTAGATGCAAGCTTCGTAGCAATTTGGAACAAATCCAAAGCTCTTGATCACTTGATCAAAACGAAGGTTCCAACTCCGAGATGCTTGCTTCAGTCCATAAATGGAACGCTGAAGTTTGCATACTTTATCAGCATCCTTAGGATCGACAAAACCTTCGGGTTGCATCATATACAACTCTTCATCAATGTTGCCATTGAGGAAAGCAGTCTTGACATCCATTTGCCATATTTCATAATCATGAAACGCAACAATTGCTAATAAAATCCGAATGGACTTAAACATCGCTACGGGAGAGAAAGTCTCATCGTAGTCAACACCTTGAACTTGTCGAAAACCTTTCGCAACAAGCCGTGCTTTATAGACGGTAACATTACCATCCGCGTCCGTTTTCTTCTTGAAGATCCATTTGCACTCAACGGCCTTTAGGTCGCTAGGAGGGTCCACCAAAGTCCATACTTGGTTTTCGCTCATGGATCCCAATTCGGATTTCATGGCTTCTAGCCATTTCTCAGAGTCTGGGCTCATCATCGCTTCCTCATAGTTCGTAGGTTCACTGTCTTCTACTAACAAGACAGTCAAGACAGGGTTGCCGTACCACTCAGGAGGGGCACGCGACCTTGTCGACCTGCGACGTTCAGTAGCAGCATCGTCCGAAGCTTCATGATCCTTGTCATTAGCTTCCTCTATTGTTGGTGCAGGCGGCACTGGAACAATTTCAGGTGCTGCGCTACTCTCCAATTCAAGAGAAGGTTCAATAACCTCGTCTAGCTCTACTTTCCTCCCACTCACTTCTTTCGAGAGAAACTCCTTCTCAAGAAAGGAACCGTTCTTTGCGACAAACACTTTGCCTTCGGTTCTGTGATAGAAGGTATACCCAATAGTTTCCTTAGGGTATCCTATGAAGACGCATTTCTCCGCTTTGGGTTCGAGCTTGTCCGGCATCAACTTCTTGACGTAAGCTTCGCATCCCCAAACTTTAAGAAACGACAACTTAGGTTTAGCACCAAACCATAGTTCATACGGTGTCGTCTCAATGGATTTAGATGGAGCCCTATTTAAAGTGAATGCAGCGGTTTCTAATGCATAACCCCAAAATGATAACGGCAAATCAGTAAGAGACATCATCGATCGGACCATATCTAATAGGGTTCGATTCCGGCGTTCAGACACACCATTGCGCTGTGGTGTTCCGGGTGGCGTGAGTTGTGAAACGATTCCACTTGCTTTGAGATGCGTGAGAAAATCATAACTCAAATATTCGCCCCACGATCGGATCGTAGAAACTTAATATTTCTGTTACGATGGTTCTCCACTTCATTCTGAAATTCTTTGAACTTTTCAAACGTTTCAGATTTATGTTTCATTAAATAGATATACCCATATCTACTTAAGTCATCGGTAAAAGTGAGAAAATAGCGATATCCACCGCGCGTCGAAACACTCATCGGTCCGCATACATCGGTATGTATGATTTCCAACAAGTCCGTTGCTCGCTCCATCATACCAGAGAACGGGGTTTTGATCATCTTGCCCATGAGGCATGGTTCGCATGTGTCAAATGATTCAAAATCAAGAGACTCCAAAAGTCCATCAGAATGGAGTTTCTTCATGCGCTTTACACCAATATGACCTAGACGACAGTGCCACAAATAAGTAGTATTATCACTATCTACTTTGCATCTCTTAGCCTCAATGTTATGGATGTGTGTTTCATCCCTTTCGAGATTTAGAAGAAATAAACCACTCACAAGAGGTGCATGACCATAAAAGATGTTACTCATATAAATAGAACAACCATTATTCTCCAATTTAAATGAATAACCGTCTTGCAATAAACACGATCCAGAAATAATGTTCATGCTCAACGCAGGCACATAATAACATTTATTAAGGTTTAAAACTAATCCCGAAGGTAAAACTAAGGAGAGCGTGCCGACGGCCATCACATCAACTCTTGATCCGTTGCCAACGCGCATCGTCACCTCATCCCTCGCAAGCCGCCGTCTATTCCGCAGCTCCTGTTTCGAGTTACAAATATTAGCAACTGAACCGGTATCAAATACCCAGGCACTGCAACGAGGGCTAGTAAGGAAAACATCAATAACATGTATATCAAATATACCTTTGATGGTGCCAGCCTTCTTGTCCGCTAAGTACTTCGGACAGTTGCGCTTCCAGTGACCCTTGTCCTTGCAATAGAAGCACTCAGTGTCCGGCTTAGGACCAGACTTGAGCTTCTTCTCAGCAGGGGCAACGCGCTTGCCGCCGCTTTTCTTGAAGGGCTTCTTTGCACCTTTACCTTTCTTAAAGGAGGGCTTGTTGACCATCAACACATGATTATCCTTTTTGATGTCCACCTCCGCAGCCTTCAGCTTTGCGAAGAGCTCGGTGATCGTATCAGTGGAACCAATCTGATTGTGAGTCACTACAAAACTTTTGTAGCTGGGAGGGAGTGATTGTAGAACCCTGTCAATCTTGAGCTCCTCTGGAATCTTGCAGTCCAGTTGCTCAAGGCGTTGAGTGTAGCCCGACATCTTAATGGCGTGCTCACTAACGGAACTCCCTTCCTCCATCTTGCAGTTAAAGAACTTCTCGGAGATCTCATATCTCTCAGAAGGGGCCTGAGTCTGAAACATGGTTTTCAGCTCTTCGAGAATCTCAAAGGGCCCGGGATAGTTTTCAAAACGATTTTGAAGTTCCGGTTCCATAGCAAACAACATGGTGCTCTTAATCACACCATAATCATCTTTGCGCGACTGATAGACATCTTTCTCATCAGCCGACGCAGTTGCAGCAGGGGGGTCACCTAATGCTTTCCCAAGGACATAGTCCTTTTGTCCGCCAGACAGAATGATTCTTAGATTGCGGAACCAGTTGGTGAAGTTAGACCCATTGTTTCTAAGCTTTTCTTTCTCAGCAAAAACGTTGAAGTTGAAGTTGGACTTGGCCATGTGATCTACAGTATTTGCAAGTACAATTTAGACTATGTTCATGATAAATAGTTCAACTTAATCAAATTACTAGATGAACTCCCACTAAATTCAACATCCCTCAAGTTGTTTAGTGAACACGATCCAAATTCACCACACCTAATCCGATCTTCACGAGAAGAGATGTGGCTTCAATGGTGGACAACGAAGTGTCGATCATATCATTCATATGACTCATGCTTAACCTTTCGGTTCATGTGTTCCGAGGCCATGTCTGTACATGCTAGGCTCGTCAAGTCAAACCCAAGTATTTCCGCGTGTGCAAAACTGGCTTGCACCCGTTGTATGTGAGCGTAGAGTCTATAGCACCCGATCATCATGTGATGCTTGGACACGACGAACTTTCGCAACGGTGCATACTTGGGGAGAACACAGTTTTTATCTTGATCTTTAAGTGAGGAATCATCTTATAATGCTACCATCGCGATCTAAGCATAATAAGATACATAAAAGGATAAACATCACATGCATATAACTTTATGTGACATGGTATAGCCAATCTTCGCGCAATGATCTCCATCTTGTGCGTTCCGGCATGATCTCCATCACTCCACCATGATTGCCTCCACCACGAATAGCAACTACAACTATTGCTAACTACTTAGCGATAAAGTAAAGCTATTACATGGCGTATAAGAAGTTGACTCGCAGGTCATACACAATTATAAAGACAACCATATGGCTCCTGCCGGTTGTGTACTCATCGACATGCAAGTCGTGAAACATTACAAAACATGATCATCGCATACATTATACACATCACATCTTGGGCCATACCATATCACAGAAAACACTCCCTGCAAAAACAAGTTAGACGCCTCTACTTTGTTGTTGCATGTTTTACGTGGCTTATGGGAGTAGATGCTAAGAACGATTCTTACCTACGGAAAGCCACAACGGTGATATTATGGTTGCCAAACTCCGGTGTTAATCCCATGACAACTATAGTGAGAGAAACTGACATCCACCAGCCGCATGTGTGGAACAAGCCACATGTCAAGTGCGGAGCCGGTCTCGCGAACGACGTCGCGTAAGGTTGGCCTGGACCGCTTCAATCTCACTATCCCGCGTCATAAGAAGAACACAAACAAGGGGCTTGCAACAGAAAACATCAACGCCCGCAACAACCATGTTGTGTTCTACTCGTGAATCACATCTACGCATAGATCTAGCTCTGATACCACTGAAGGGTTTCGCAGTATAGTAAATCAAAATTTTCTACGGAAGCGAACAGAGGGAAAGCCAAGATCTAATCTAGGAGATGCAAACAATGAGAGAGATTGGATTAGATCTTCATACCCTTGAAGATTCGCACAGCGGAACGTTCGTCGGAACGTGGGTGATGTAGTCGTACTTGCTTCTCCTCCTCGCGATCCGATCCGATCTAGCACCACAAGTGGCGGTGCCTCCGTGAGATGCACACGTGCAGCACCTCGACGTCTCCTCCTTCCTTGGACCAGCAAGTATGGTGGAGAGATGGATTGGATCTACAACACGACGGCGTGGTGTATTTGGTGGAGAATTTCTGCAGCAGGGCTTCGCCTGCAAACAGTCGGGAGGGAGAGAGGAGGGCAGCAGGGCAACTAGGGTTTGGAGAAAGGTGTAGGTTTTTGGGGGGAGGGGGCGCACCAGCCCTCTATATATAGAGGGGGGTGCGGCCAGCCCTTGCCCATCCTCCAAGCCTATCTCTAGTTTAAACAATTTAAACTCTCCCTTATCTAGAAATCCTATCTCTAGTTTAAACAATTTAAACTCTCCCTTATCTAGAAATCCTATCTCTAGTTTAAACGAGTTTAAACTTATCTACGATCGGCTGGGCCCTATGGGGCCTTGTGACCCTGGCCCAATGCAGCCAGGACACTCCCTCATAGGCCCATGCCCCCTCCCGGAAGGTGGGACCACGTTGGCCCCCTTCCAGAAGGTTCTAGAAGCTTCCGGTACAATACCGATTAATCCGGAACAATTCCGAACTCCAAAAACTGCACTGCCTTATATGAATCTTATTCTCCGGACCATTCAGGAACCTCTCGTGATGTCCCGGATCCCATCCGAGACTCCGAACAAAAATTCATAAACCAATTATCCAATCTATCCTAGCGTCGAGACACGTTAAGTGTGTGACCCTGCGGGTTCGAGAATATGCAGACATGATCTTCTATCAATAATCAACAGCGGGGTCTGGGCACCCATATTGACTCCCACACATTCATCGATGATCATATCGGATGAACCACGATGCCAGGATTCAATCAATCCCATATATATATTCCCTTCGTCTCGCGATATTTTACTTGCCCAAGATTCGATCGTCGGTATCGTCATACCTAGTTCAATCTCGTTCACAGCAAGTACTTTACTCGTTCCGTAATCCGATATCACTTTGTGATTAACTCCTTAACCACATGCTTGCAAGTGGTGTTGATATCGATTACCGAGTGGGCCCGAAGTATATCTCTCCGACTTGAGAGGGACAAATTCTATCTCGATACATACAACCCAACAGATACTTTCCGATCACCTGAGAGACACCTTTATGATCACCCTCTCATAGGATGACGTTTGATGACCTCAAAGCTTTCTTCCGATACCAGGGAGTTGTATTATCTCATGGTCTAAGGAATACAATATTTGACATAAGAAAAACTTCGCAAAGACGAACACGATGACACGATCTAATTGCTTCGCTTAGTTTGGGTCTATCCACCATATCATTCTCCAATGATATGATCTCATTATCAATTGACAACTCATGTCTATGGTTAGGAAACCTTAACCATCATTGATCAATGAGCTAGTCCATAGAGGCGTACTAGGGACACGGTGTTGTTCATAAACCACACAAGTATTAAAGTTTCCGCTTAATACAATTGTAGCATGGAATATAAACTTTATCATGAACAAGAATTATAATAATAACATCTTTATTATTGCCTCTAGGGCATAATTCCAACACGACCAGCCTGCCATGATCGATCGGTTAGGCCTTCTACAATGGAGTGTTTCTTAACACGTTATCATAGACAAAATAAACACTTAAGAGACCACCCCTCCAATGAATTGTATCTTAGGTGTTGTCTCTATATTTAATGTTTTTGGTGATTTGTGGGCATGCTATTGGGTTAGCCATTCTTTTTTGCCTATGGTCTCGTGCAAGCTTGTATCTAAGATACAACATCACCATCTCTCCTCATTAAGTATACTGCCACATAAACAACTTGTCTATGATACCGCGCCAAGAATCTCTCATTGTGAAAGGCCTTACCCGTTATCCTAGGTAGTGGTGTATCTTAAAAAACAACTAGTACAATGAATTGTATCTTAAGAGTTGTATCTACATTTAATGATTTTGGGTACATGCATGCATTTGATTGAACTAACCATGTATTTTTGTCTATAATACCGTGCAAGGCTTGTAGCTAAGCTAAGATACAACCTTACCTTCTCTGTTCATTAACTATAGTGCCACATAAGCAATTTGCCTATGATACCGTGCTAAGAAACATCCAAAAAGGCCTAACTTGTTGGTGTTCCGAAGCTTGATGGGATTGCCAACAAATTGCCGAATGTGCAGAGCGATTTATAGCTGGGAGCGCACGGCCTGGGGAATTGTACTTGCCGCTTCGTTCACCGGTGCCAGCTGCTTCGGAAGACGAAGAGAAGACGACGGACTCTGGAGATGGGGAGACATGGGGAGCAGTCAAAGGCTAGGCAAAATTTCTTTTCATCCGAATGGTGACATGTAAATGTCACGTTGTCTCTTCGTATCGTAGAAGTTTAGAGCAAGGAAAATAATGTATCCCGTTGCTAGCTATATACACTTGCCACCTTACCTAAAGTTTTCATACTCCCTTCATTTTTTAATAGTCCGCGTTGTAAGAATTATAAGGGCCAATCTTTGTCAACTTTGACTAAAAGCATAGGAAACAATATCTACATTCATGATATCAAATGCACATATCATGAAAATATAGTTTATGGCGATTTTAATACTATAGATCTTACACTATATAGATGTTTTAATTTTTTTCTAAATATTTGGTCATTTTTTAAAAAAGTTTAAATTTAACTAAATCTAAAACGCAATCTAATCGTAAACGGAGGGAGTACATATATACTCATACAATAAGTTGGCTACTAAGTTGGCTCTGTTCAATATTTAAGTACTGAAAATTTACATGTTTATGGGATTGCATGCAAGACACATAAAAGGGGAGTAGCCAGCTCAGAGCAAGTATAATAAGGTCCCGTCAGCAGGCTATATAACTTTTTTTTTGCGAAATTACTTGTATTGCTCAGAACACAAATCAAAGGTTACAATCTCTCTGACATGTACTCGACAAACCCTCAGGACCTGAGGCGAGCCATACTGCCGTTCGAGCATTTAATCTAGCATAATTCGCCATAAAATGACTACTAATATTCTGACATCTCCTAATATGAGCAATAAAAGTCTGACAAGACTCCAACAAGACTTTGATCTCTTCTACCAGTGAAATGTAGACAGATTGATCCTTCTCCTTCTTGTTGCATAGGCTAACGATCTCCAAACAATCTGTTTTGATGATCAACGGACTATTACACCAACTGAGGGACAAAGCTAGTCCCTCACGTACAGAAGCAAGTTCTGCACCCAAGACATCCGAACACGAGAAAATTTGGCGGCAAGCTGATAAAATAATCTCCCCCCTTTCATCTCGAAGGATCATACCTGTGCACCCGCACTTCCATCACCTCCGTAAGAACCATCAGTGTTCAGTTTACACCATCCCGAGGGAGGAGCAACCCAAACCAGCTCGACGATTGGTTGTATTTGGCATACAGCATGGAAGTTTGATTCTTCCCGGTCCAATATAAATTTACCTTTGGAAATATCAGCTCCTGGATGGTGCTTAATCTGCAAGAGCGATTCCATATAGGCCACTAGAAAAGTCCTTGATGCTTCAATTGGCTGGGGATTTTTACCATGTACCACTTCATTAGGCACGTGCCATGCTCTCCAAAATATCATGAGTACCCTACTTCTTACTCCCTCACTTAGCGTAGCCAAAAAGTTCAGCAGCCACTCCTTCCCACAATACACAATCGAATTGAGGGTAGGCAGCGATCCACTTCTCCGCCATATGGTTCCAAAGCTGAATTGCTAAAGGGCATCTTATAAAGGGATGATAGTTATCTTCTATTTCCATACCACAAACTGGGCATTGTGCGGTAATCTCCAATGTTCGTGAGCACTTATTCTTCCATGTAGGTAATGAATCCGTAGCCAAACACCAAGCAAAGTGCTGCACTTTGGGAGGCACTGCAGCTTTCCAAACAAGATCCCAACACTTGCGATTGCCATCATGAGCTGAACTCGATGATTCTGTGGTGCCACTCCAAATTTCGTTCATCGCAACATAGTACACACTATGTACTGTGAATAACCCATGTTTAGTCCGTACCCATGCTAACTGATCACCGTCCAACCGAGGAGATGGTGTAATCTTTAGAATTTCAGCGACATCAGCCGATAGGAAGTATTGCTGTAGCAGGTCAACTTGCCATGCACCAAATTGATCGATGAGCTCGGACACATGGTGTAGGCGACACCTTCTCCTTGCCGACAGTGGTCTGTACGAAGTAGGCCTAGGTATCCATGGGTCTCTCCAAATTTTGATCTGATCCCCATTACCCACTCTCCAGATAAGACCTTTCTTCAGAAGATCAAGGCCGTGTGATATGGCCTGCCATGTCGATGATGCATTGCCCGAGAAGACCGTATCTTCTAATCTTCCGTTTGTGTAATACTTGGCCTTCAGTACCTGAGCGCATAGGCTATTTGGTTTGACAATTAGCCTCCATTCCTGGTGAGCTAAGAGTGCCTGGTTAAAAGCACGAAAATCTCGAAATCCCAATCCGCCCTGCAACTTCGGCCGCTGAAGTCTATCCCATGAACGCCAGTGTGTTTTCCTCTTCCCCTCTTTGGAGCCTCAATAAAAGTTACGGACTATTCTGGTTAGATCATCGCAAACCGAGAGAGGCAATTTAAACACTCCCATGATATATGCTGGTAGCGCTTGTGCAACTGCCTTAATGAAAACTTTCCGTCCAGCTTGTGCCAGATGTCCATCTCCCCAAACTAGCAACCTCTTGGTCAACTGAGCTTGTAAATTTTGTAACCTTTCTCTCAAAATCCTCCCATCCGGAGTTGGCAACCCAAGGTACACCTCATCGAAGGCTAATGTAGTAACCTGCGAAACTTCTCTTATCTCCTCCTTCACTTGAGCATTGCACGATTCACCAAATAAAAGAGAGCATTTTGATGGGTTAATAAGTTGGCCTGATGCAGACGCATACGTATTTAGGACATCCTGGACACATTCAGCTTGCTCCCTGGTAGCCTTGAAAAATAATAGAGTCTCATCGGCAAATAATAAATGTGATACTCCAGGAGCACGCCGACACACTTTAATTGGAGATATCATGTTTGCACCAATACTTCTATTCAACAGAGCCGAAAGACCGTCAGCAACAAATAGGAATAGGAACAGGAATAAAGGGTCACCTTGCCGAAGCCCACGCGTTGGTGCAAATGAATTCAAGAGGGTTCCATTGAATTTAACAGAATATCTCACCGACGTTACACACATCATTATCCATCCAACGAAACGGTGAGAGAAACCTAGCTTTTGCATCACTTGCTTCAAGAAAGACCAGTCAAACCAATCATAAGCCTTTGATAAGTCTATCTTATAAGCACAAAAACTCTTTGTGGGATCCTTCTCCTGCTTAATGTGGTGAATGTATTCAAAGGCCACCGTAGCATTATCAGTGATCATTCTTCCAGGGACAAAGGCGCCCTGAGATGGATAAATGATGTCATCCAATAGAGGCCTTAGTCTATTCACCAAACATTTGGATACAACCTTGTATACCATATTGAATAAACTAATTGGCCGATATTCATACAGTTTGCTGGGAGATGCAACTTTTGGAATTAAACCAATGAAAGTAGTGTTAGCTCCTTCAGGCATGATACCGGTGCTAAAAAACTTTTGGACAGCCTCAACAATTTTCTCCTTCAACGTACCCCAATTCTTTTGAAAAAATCTCGCTGGAAAGCCGTGCGCTTTCATAGGACGAATCTGGAACAATGCATCAGATATCTCCTTTTCTGTAAAATCAGCACACAAAGAAGCATTTGTCTCATCCGGAACACACCTATGAAATTGTTCCAAAATTGCCTGGGGTCAAGGTTTGGATCGACTGGGTAAATAGCCTGGAAGTGATCCTGAACCATGGCCTGCATTATGTCAATATCATCGTGAACCCCATCCTGGTCATCAGTCAATTTCCGAATTTTGTTTTTCCTCGCCCTCGAGACCGCCTTGCTATGGAAAAACTTAGTATTTTTATCTCCTTCTTTTAACCATGTTAACCGTGAGCGCTGCATCCACATCATATCCTCCCTATACAAGAGCTTGTTCATATGATCAGTGACCCTCCGTATCTCCTTTCTATCGGCATTCATACTCATGAGCTCCTCAAGTTGAGTTCTAGACTTTTTGATCTCGTCCGTGACAAAAATTTTCCTTGCTCCAAATATGCAGCTTTGACATTGTTTTCCCCAAGGCTTTTTCCAAATCGTCGAGATCATGAATATTTCCCACCTCATCCCACGCTTTTTGAATGGCAGTGGGCAGGGTATGATCCCTCTCCCACATAATCTCAAACTGTTTACAACGTTTCAAGCCTCGTTGTTGCTCTTCCGCTTCTCCTTTCACCAAAATTGCTACGTGGTCAGAGCAAGGAGTGACTATATGTTGCACCAACTAGAAAGGAAAAAAGGTTCCGCCATGTATTAGATGCCACTGCCCTGTCCAAGCGCACTCTAACATTTGCATGTCCACTCCGCATATTATCATATGTGTGTGGTACTCCAGAAAAACCCAGATCCACGAGCTCACAAGTCTCAAGTACATCACGGAAAGCTGACATCTGCGCCTCCGATCTCGGCGTCACTGAGAAGTGCTCAAAACCCCACATACATTCATTAAAATCTCCAGCAACAATCCATGGCATATCGCTACGCGCCCGCAGATTACGCATTTGATCCCACATGAGGTGTCGGTTTTCCACTCTTGGTTCACTGTAAACACACGTTAGTCTCCATTGGGGCTCATCAACTGAATTGCGTATTATAGCATCAATATACCTATTGGTTACTTCTTCTATTATCTCATGTAGTGATTCATGCCAAAAGAGCGCCATGCCACCACTCATTCCATCGCTATCCTGCCCAACAAACCCTCGAAGGCCAAGGCGACCACGAAGTCTTCTCATCTTCTCTTCCTTCTGACGTGTCTCACACAAAAACACCAACATGGGGGAATGAGACTGTACCAACGTCGCAACATCTCGAACTGTCCGAGGGTCCCCCCCCCCTCGACAGTTCAAACCGAGTAGAATCATTGATCCGGACAGCGCCCCGCGAGGGCACCCGCCAAATTCAGAATGTTGTTCTTTGTCACATCACCACCACCCAACTATCCATGTTCCGTAGTTCTGATATGCTTCATATCTCGATTAGCAGGAGGACTAGGAGGCACCTTAGTACTTGGAGCAGTTTGGAACTGATTAACCAGTCCAGTTACCGAATTAACAAGAGCAGGCACGTTGGCAACACCTTCTATCATTGGGTTTCCCCTCTTATTTGGGTCGACCGCCATCGGGTCTTCATCCTCTGATTGCTCTGCAGCAGAAAAATCAGAGAGTCCTCCTTGATAACGTGTATCACCTCTACCACCACCACGACCCCTTCCAGAGCCCCTTCCATGTCCTCCTCCTTGCCCACCAGCTCTGATGCTCCAACCTGCACGCAGGTCACGGAAAACCAGCGAAGATGGAGGGTGCACTCCATCACCATGATCAGTATATAGGTGCCCGATCATACCGCAGCGGGCACACCAATCAGGGAGTTTCTCATACTTGACGATAAAGATCTACCGCTTCTTCTCCCTGATGATCGACACACAATTCTTCAGTGGCAGCCTCACGTCACACAAGATTCTAACTCTGAATAAATTCCTTGTAAAGTCATTGGAGATAGGTTCTGTCGATATCACCTCCCTGCCTTTGCCGCCAAAACCTTCACGAGATGCTTGTAACCATCACCCAAATCATGTATCTGCAACCAGATCTTGAAATAATTTAGATCAACCTCTGACGGTTTAGTGAAACCATCATATGCGGCGAGGAGAACAGGATGTCCTTGTAACGTCCAAGGTCCTCCCTCCATAACTTTGTCCCAATCCCCCAGACATTAAAATTGCATAGTATACATGTTGTTCTCTAGTGATCTGAACTTCACATCTTGTGCAAGATCCCACGCAGTGCGCATGTCCTTGAAGAACCAGAAGTCGCTAAACTCACGATCAGTATGAACACAACAAATCGCCAACCACTAAGTCGCCTCTGCCGGCGGCGGCTCCTGATCCTCAAACACCACGTCGTCCAAGTCCTCCTCCTTCAATCCCAATCTCAGCATCATGGCTTCTATATCCACATCACCCGAACCTCCCGATCCAGAAGCATTGGAATCCATCTATTGCAAACACTTTCTCCGAAATCCTAGATCAGGGAATAGCCTCACCTCCCGTTCCTACCAACTGACTCCCGATATTGAGGATCCCGCCAAGGCTTGGTAGCGACGCGAGGGCCGCCCCGTTGACAACCCGAGTGTGGCCTCACGAGGGAGGGATATGGCGCAGGGGATCGACGATCTCTAGGTCGAGCGAAGTCGGTGAGAGGAGGGAGCCCTATCGAGAGGGGAAAAAACAACGTGATCGGTTCCCTTATCACCTCCCACAGGCTATATGACTTAAAATAGTAATATTTATGCTTAGTTGGATGAGAGAGAATAGAAGAGAGAAGATGAGTGACTTCTTAGTTAAGAGCTAGCTGCAGCGCAAGCTCCTAGTCACTATGTGAGAATGTAAAGTGAGTCATACATTAATAAATTTGTATATTTTTTCCTCTAGCTATTGTATATGTGGCTATTGGATTGACTCTAGATGACATAAACATGTTGGCTCTACTATTGCCCTTGCTCTAAATGCTTACCCGCGAGCTGCATGCCCAAAAGCCGAGGGCATTCTGTGTAGCGGCCGTCGGCATAGCCTGTCGACATGTTGTAAAAACATTTTTTTTAAAAAAATATTTATTTTTATTTTTTTCTCAATAATTGTAAAAGGATAGCCCGATTCGGTCATAAGATAAACATCAGGTTCAGTTCAACTTAAAGAAACTGTTTCAGGTTCAGGTTTTTTAGATGTCCTACCATCTTTCTCGTGTTTCTGAACCTGAAGACATTTCACCTTACCATGTCAACTCTGAAATTTGCGGTACTGCACCTGTCCACCACATCAGTTGGATCATTTTGTTCATTGGCGTCAGCCAAACCTCGCAAATAAAAGCTGCCATGACCTGGAGCTGCAGATGATGCAACTAACCACCGGACTCAAGTTAAGGAATAATACTAAGTAAAATGGAATCTGATATTGTTTGGAACGGAATCACTTCAACTGGAACCTTAAACCGTGTCAATTTGTTTGAATTCAGCATGATACTGTCCTTTCAATGATTGAGCCCGGTGCATATCATTCCGTTTACCTAGGAACCTGATATTTCTTGGTTCGGTGAAATGTAGCCAAGAATTGCAGTAATTAAGTGAGTGGGAGTCATTAACACAAAAAATTCAGAAACTTGCAACAAGCGTACCTTGTTAGAAAATGGACTGAAACAAGCATTCATGAACAGCTCATAAACAACATCAGTCGAGCGGCTGCAACAAAGACTGGTAAAAGATAACACTGATACATAAATACATATAACAGTTCACACATGAAAAATACTACTCCCTCCAACCCATATTAGTTGACTTCAATTTGAATGTATCTAGACATGTTTTTGTGATAGATACATCCAAATTGGAGTCGACTAATATGGGTCGGAGGGAGTACTACTTCTACTCCTCACATGTTGATCGCAAGCCCAGAAGTACGGAAGTGGCAGGAAGCACTAGCACAAAGGCAAGAACAGGTTTGATTAAACAACCTTGATAACTTAGAGATCTACTGCAAGAGAAACTGGACAAGGCTGAATGGGCGGATATGGAGCATCGGTTCGGTCAAGATAATCTTCATCGCACCATCCCTTATGTGCGGATATGGAGCATCGGTTTGGTCAAAATACTACTACTTCTACTCCTCAAACGCATCGCTGGTTGCCAAGGAATAAGAGCATATCCACTCGTCTACACAGGAGGCCGATTCGGACGCCGAATTTTGGTCCAGACGCCGAAAACTGGCCCAGTCGCGTATCCAAGGACCTGTTTTCGGCCGGATTTCGGCCATTTTTGGTCCGGACTACCCAGGCCGAACCCAGGTTCCGAATACACCCTGGGGACGTCGGACTCAGCGAAATCGGCGAAAAAAAATAAAAGCGGCGCGTGGACCCGCCGAGTCAGTGACGGAAGCCGAGTCGTCGTCAACCTCAAAACCACGCGGCGACCGCCGGGCAATAACTGCCCGTCGCGTCGGCCACGCGTCGACGATTTACGGCGCCACCGTGGCCGCCTCCGCTCCCGCGATGGACCGGCGGTCACTAACTTCCCGCCGTTTTCACCTTTTCCACCCTCGCCGCTACACCCCTCCCGCCATTCTTCCGGTCTATAAAAGACGTACATCTCGCTGTCTCTCTTCCCAGCCCCTCACACCACCACAACTCCGGCGAACCTCGGACGCCCGCACCTTTCTTCCTCAACTCCGCCGAGAAGCCATGGCCGGCCGACGCACGCTGTCGCCGTGGGAAGCCCGGCTGCTTCGCGAGGCGCGCTATACGGCCCCGCTGGACACACGTCTCCCCTAGGTTGGAAACTCAGCGCCGACGGGATTCCCGTTCCGCCGGTGCCGGACGGGCAGGACCTCGCCGAAGAGATCCAGGCGGCTATCGCCGCCATGGAAGACCCAGAACTCGCCGGAGAGATCCAGACCGCTATCGCCGCCATGCAAGGCCTGGCACTCGCCGAGGATCAGGACAACCTGGTCTTCTAGAGGCAGTTTTTCGCCGGCAGGCGACTCGAGGAACTCGCCCGACACGACGGACCGCCGGGCTCGCTGCCGCCGCCGCTGGTGGAGCGTTCCAGGGCGGACTCTCGCCGGAGTCATGGCGCACATCGAGGCCGGCGACAACCCACGCCTCAGCCTGTAGTTGCGGCGTCCTGCGTCGACCACGACGGCGTCACCATGGCGGCGTCATTTCCTAGTTAAAACCGATATACTATGTACCCCTCGCCTGCTTTAATGAAATTCCGCCTATATTCGTCCATATTTCGCCGAGTTTGAGTGAATTTAGCTGAACTTGGAAACGCGGCCTAGGTACGCGACTGAGCGACTGGGCGTACCCAGGCCGAAAACACGATTCGTCCGGCCTAAAATCGGTCCGGTTTTCGGCCTGGATATGCCCAACGAGTGGAGATGCTCTAACGCACGGCAGCCGCCGAGGCTCTTGACCTCCTCCAACAACTTGTGCTCGAAGTTGACCTTGAAAACTTTTAATGCTAAATTGTCGACGCGTACGAGCAGCAGTTTCCCGCCGGACTCCACAAGTTCAGACCGTGTGCCGTCTTCTTCCTTTGAATATAATTCGACGTCCGTCGATATCTGGGCTACGAGCTCAAGATGACACCGCTCTGCTGGTCCAACAATCCTGAATACCCGTCCATCTGGATCGGCATAATAGACGCTGCCTTGGAAGGTAACCATGGTAATGAAGTTGGTGCCAAGTTCCTTCTCCGTGAAAACATTGCTTGTTGGATCAGCACATAGAACCATGCTCTTTCTCTCGGTCCACAGCAGCAGCGTCGAATCAACGCCGACGCTCACCACGGTATACATTACCAGCACATCCTTGAAATGCTTATCTAGGGGCGCCGCGAAGTGGAGCATGTCGCATGTTAATGGGTTGAGGACACAAAACAAATGCGGGGGCTCCTTGTTGGCGAGCACGAGGAGCCCGTCGGAAACACCAATGAGGAGGTGGCCGTGGAGCATCGGGAGGCGCAGGCGGCGGAAGCGCCCTGTGGGGACGTGAAGGAACTGACGAGCATCCTTGTCGTCGTCGTCGTCTAGGTCGAGCATGAGCCAGTCACGTGGGCGAAAACAGAGATTGGCGACCGCGGCGACCGGAGACGGCTTGGTGATTGCGGAGCGCCATTTAGGGCAGACAGCCCTCATGTCCATGTACGCGTCGACGGCGCCGGTGGTGGAGAGTGTTGGCCCAGCCCCAAACGCCGAGTGCAGTCCGACGTGACGACGATGAAGTATTCCGGCAAGTTGCGCGCATGTATAAGAACCAGCTAACAAGCGATCAGCAAGCTAGCTATCTAGCCTGATCAAAAGAACTAGCTCTCTCAACTCACACGAGTACGTACGGGAAAAACAATGTTGATGGCTACAGGGCCCTCTCGGTCCTGTTGTTTGTATTGAATCTCACGGTTGTCTTACAAGGCTATTACATGGGTGTATATATACCCGGCAAGACGACGCAGCGTCAATACGAATAGGTGTTGGACTACTAGTCCTACTCGGAACACACACGCACACGACACCGTTCCGTGTCCTATCGGGATTATTATTTCTAACAATCACCCCCCTAAGCACGATGTGTCCATCTTCACAGCTTGGACGCCGATTCTTCCTCGCATCTCCGCAAACTTCACTCGTCCCAAAGATTTAGTTAGGATATCCGCAAGCTGATCATTGGTGCAAACATAGTTGACTTCAATCTTGCTCTCCTCTACACACTGCCGTATGTAGTGATACTTCGTATCAATGTGCTTACTCCTGTCATGATGCACCGGATTCTTGCACAATGAAATTGCAGACTTGTTGTCAATATTGAGCACCACCTGTTCCGCCTCTTGATTGGTGAGACCACCGAGTAGACTTCTTAGCCACACACCTTGACACGCCGCAGTTGCAGCCGCAATATACTCAGCTTCACAGGATGACTGTGCCACCACTTTTTGCTTTTGTGATAGCCAACTTACTATGCTTCTTCCCAAGAAATATGCCACGCCCGAGGTACTCTTACGGTCGTCAATATCTCCTGCCATGTCGCTATCACTGTAGCCAAGTAGCTTCACCTCCTCCTGCTCTTTCGAGTAGACAATATCAAAGTTTGTTGTACCTTTGATATACCTGAGTATATGCTTCACGGCTGTCCAATGCTCCATTGTGGGTGCTTCCATGAAGCGACTCACATAGCCAACGGAATAGGCCAAGTCGGGTCTTGTGTTAATGAGATACCTCAAACTTCCGACCACACTCCTATACTCCGTTGCATCAACCGCAGGTGCTTCGCTCCTTTTGCTCAGTTTAAGACGAGGTTCCATCGGAACATGAGTTGGATTGCATTCTTCCATGCCACACTTCTCGAGTATCTTCTTTGCATATGCCTCTTGGCATAGCGTGATCTCACCCAGCTTTTGATGTACCTCGATCCCAAGGTAGTAGCTCAACAAGCCTAGATCACTCATCTTGAATAACACCTTCATCTGTAGCTTGAACTTTGCAATCTCCTTCTCATCCGCTCCAGTTATCAATAGATCATCAACATAGATGCCAACTAGTAGATGATCCCTTCCTTTACCTCGCTTATACATCGCATGCTCCAGTGGGCTCTTCTCGAATCCGAGAGAGATCAATGTACGATCAAGCTTGATGTTCCACGCCCGAGGGGCTTGCCGTAGCCCATACAGCGCCTTGTGTAGCTTCAAAACCTTGTGTTCTTCTCCCTCTTTGATGTATCCTGGTGGTTGCTTCACATAAACTTCTTCTTCTAACTCCCCATTCAAAAACGCGGATTTCACATTTATGTGATGCAATTTCCAAAATTCTTGAGCTGCGAGAGCGATAAGTAATCTCACCGATTCCATCCTTGCAACGGGAGTGAACACTTCTTCGAAATCCACACCTTGCGCTTGCACATACCCCTTGGCAACTAGCCGAGCTTTGTGTTTCACCAACTTCCCTTCGGCATCCTTCTTGATCTTGTACATCCACTTGAGCCCTATGGCTTTGTGATTGTTGGGTAGATCGACAAGCTCCCATGTATCGTTGTCTTTGATCGACCCCAACTCCTCATCCATAGCACGACGCCAACACTCCTCCGTATTAGCATCCTCGAATTTCGTCGGCTCCTCGGTGAGTAAACACCGACCTTGTCCTCTCCCTCGTGCACGCGCTGTACGAAGGGTCTCCGGCGGATACAACTCCAGTACACTTCGGAATTTTTCTGGAGTAGGTGGCTGTCTCCTTTCTTCCTGTGCACTTGGAGGAGACGTGGAAGCTGACGTAGTACTTGTTTCAGCGTCTACTGAATTTCCTGCAGTTTCTGTCGGTGTACTGCATGTTGGCGACGTGACATCGTCGCCCGCGTCCACTTCTGGACTGCCGCTAGTCCCTCCTGGATGGGAGTGTGCAGCTGATGGGCCACTTGCACCAGGGCTCTCGTCCGCGCGTGGACTGGAAGGCGACGCCGAGCCTCCAGGTGCAGCGCGTGAGCTGCTGCTCGTGCCGGGACTCCCACGCGGAGATACCTCTCCAGGCGTAGTGCTGCTGCTGCTCACTTCCGGACTTCCATCTTCTGAACCAGCGCCTAAATCCGTAACGCCACGGGACGCTGTTTCTTGATCATCTGCATGCGAATCACTATAGACTACAGTAAATATTTCATCAGAAATTGATTGTACCGGTTCCGCAGAGCCCCAATTCCATGATTTCTCCTCCTCGAAGACGACGTCACGTGTCACCACCAACTTTTTGTTCACTGGATTATACGTGCGATACGCCTTCGAACCGTATTCATAGCCGATCATGACCATTGGAGTACTTCGATCCGCCAACTTGCTAGTATGCCCGGTCACCGTATTCACATGGCCCACGCACCCGAAAGTGCGAAGATGATCAACCGAGGGCTTGCGCCCGTACCATGTTTCGTACGGCGTCATACCAACTACACTCTTAGTTGGCGCCCTGTTCAGCAAATAGACAGTTGTACTAACTGCCTCACCCCAAAACCTGCCTGGCATGCCTTTGCTCTTCATCATGCTGCGTGCCATGACCACCACGGTTTGGTTCCTTCTTTCCACAACACCGTTTTGCTGCGGTGAATATGGTGCGGTGAGATACCGTCGGATCCCATGAGCTTCACAAAACACCTTGAATTCATTGGATTTGAACTCCCCACCCCGATCGGTACGGAGCGCCTTCAACTTTGCCTCGGACTCCACCTCGGCTGCCATCTTCACAATCCTGAATGCTTGCAAAGCTTGATCCTTACTCTTCAGCAGCACAACCCACATGTATCTACTGAAGTCGTCAACGATGAGCAAAAAGTACTTGTTCCCGGTGGGGGTCGCCGGCGTGATTGGTCCGCATAAGTCTCCATGCACCAACTCAAGAACCTTACTTGCTCGATATTGTCCCTCCCTTGGAAACGGGGCTCGCCTTTTCTTCCCAATGAGACAACCGTCGCACACCTTCTCAACATGATCAACACACGGTAAGCCACGTACCATCTCCTTCTGTCCAAGTTGTCGTAGAGCATGGAAATTTAGATGTCCGTAGCGTGCATGCCACTTCCACGCCGAGTCTTCCATGCTTGTCATCAAACATACTGGATCCGCCCGATTGAGATTGAGGATGTAGAGTCTATTCTTCGACCTCTCCACCTTCATGATGAGCTGCCTTTGGCGGTCATATCCCCACAGGAACTCGTCCTCCAACACGATCTTGCATCCACGCTCCGCGAGCTGACCAAGACTGATAATGTTGGTCTTAAGCTTGGGAATATAGTACACGTCAGTGAGTACCTTGTGACCTCCATCCTTCAACTCAAACAGGACAGTGCCTCGTCCTGCAATCTCCACCTTTGACCCATCGCCGAATCGAACGGAGCCTCCAACCGTGAGGTTCAACTCAGAAAACTGAGCCTTGTCGCCGGTCATGTGGTTGCTAGCGCCTGTGTCGAGGTACCAAACGTCGTGAGCCTTCTGCATCCTCCGCGGGAAGACCTTCTCTTCCACGAGCGTGACGATCTCCGTAGCGGACTCCTGAGGAGTTGATTCCTTGGTGGTCATTAACTCGCAAGCTTCGAGCATGAGCATCATCGGTCCATCATCTCCTTCCTTCGCCATGAGAGCCTTCTCCTTTGAACGGTTGGGACACTCCGATTTGAAGTGCCCGAGCTGATTGCACTTATGGCAGCGAAGATTCTTCTTGTCGAATTTCTTCTTTGGCTTCTTCGGCTTGCTGTCCGACTTCTTCGCCGGGACCGAACCATTGCCACTGCCAGATGCTTTATCGCTCCTCTCCTTGGCGACCATTGCCTGCCACTGGGCGCGTGTAAGCATGAGGTGCTCATCTTGATTCGCGTCGCCGTAGGTGATCTTCATCCGCTCGTCATGCGCCTTGAACCGTCCAACCAGGTCATCCATCGTGAGGGTGGTGAGATCAACGCATTGCTCGATTGCCGACACCACAGATATGTACCGCGGCGGCGCCGCGCGAAGGAAACGCATTACGACTGAGATATCTTCCAGCTTCTCACCTTGCGCGCGAATCCCGTTGACAATTGTGGCTACCCTCGAGGCAAAAGCGTCCAGCGTCTCATCTCCTTCCATCTCCAGGTTCTCGTACTTCTTCTGCAAGGTTTGTAGGGTCGCCCTGCGGACGCGCTCGTGCCCAAGATTCAACATCTTGAGTGTCTCCCACGCCGCCTTTGCAGAATCCTTCGAGATCAGGTGCTGCATCACGTCCGCCGGCACCACGGAGCCGATGGCCGTGAGTGCCTGTCGGTCCTTGCGGTACTTCGACGCGCCCTTCTTAAACTCGTCGCCGCCGGGATCGACAGCCTCCCAGATGTCGTTGCCCTCCATGGCCCACTCCATCCGTTTCGCCCATGTCGTGTAGTTGCCGCGATCATACCGCGGGTACTGCAACGACACCGATGCACCCGCAGCCGCACCGGAGTACTCGCCTTACTCCTTGCCTGTCATGACCTCCCGTTACTAGGAGATCCTCCTCGAGGCTCTGATACCAATTGTTGGCCCAGCCCCAAACGCCGAGTGCAGTCCGGCGTGACGACGACGAAGTATTCCGGCAAGTTGCGCGCACGTATAAGAACCAGCTAACAAGCGATCAGCAAGCTAGCTATCTAGCCCGATCAAAAGAACTAGCTCTCTCAACTCACACGAGTATGTACGGGGAAAACAATGTTGATGGCTACAGGGCCCTCTCAGTCCTGTTGTTTGTATTGAATCTCAAGGTTGTCTTACAAGGCTACTACATGGGTGTATATATACCCGGCAAGACGACGCAGCGTCAATACGAATAGGTGTTGGACTACTAGTCCTACTCGGAACACACACACGCACACGACACCGTTCCGTGTCCTATCGGGATTATTATTTCTAACAGAGAGGACGCGGTCGGCGATGACTTGGACGAGCTCCGGTGCAAGCGAATCCCAGTCCGGTAGAAGCTCTGGTGGTGGAGAGTAGGTGGTGCTTCCGTGCGGCCGCTGCCTCTCGCTGCTCCAGTCGCCCCCCTCATTCATGGGTCCTCGCCAAACACCTCGAGCACGCGGCCTCGTGCACAGGGGCAGGGATATAGATTGGCGCTGGGTGGCGGCCCTGCTGGGAGAAGGGTGGCGGCGGAGCAAGCTTGTATGAGGGATGGAGCTGGACAAAGGCGGCAATGGAGGATGGATTTGGGGGAGTAAATTGCAAAAAACTACGACAATTGGGGCTATAGAGCTTCAAAAAACTACGACTTTTCGGGTTTATTTCAAAAAACTACAACTTTTGAAGCTAATGACTACAAAAAACTACCAACTTTGTCTAAGCGTCGTTTTAACCCAAGTTGATTGTGTTTCTGACATGGATGGCCCACTGTCAGGGCGACGTGGCATCTGTATTTTGCAAAATAGTCCTTCATGCTATTCCAAATTCAATCTTATGTTAGCAATATTAGATTTACTATTTCAGATATTGTTGTTATGGAGTAGTACTCCAACAGAACTCTCTCTCTCCCTCCCGATTGTATTCTTTCCTAGCACTATACGACTCCAAAGCCTCTACGTACCTTACGATGGTCAAGGTCTTTCCCTACATCGCTATATCAACACGAAGTTGATACCGAGGCCAAGGTATCGTTCGCCTAATATTTTGATATGGTATCAGAGCCGGCTCTTCCGCTCTAGCTACCTAAAGCCGTCGCCGCCGCCGCAGTCCTTCTCTGCCGCCGCTGCCGCTACATCTCATTGCCGTAGCAGTTCCTTACTGCCGCCACCAAGCCCTTCAAACCCACGTACAAACCCCACCGCCACAGATTCCCTCTATCGCTGCCGGAGATTCAATACCAAAGCCAAACAAATCCTAAAACCTAGATACACAAAGCCAAAGAAACAAGCTTGCGCCGCTGTGATCTACTGCTGTGCCAAAATCAACATCAAGCCCGACCATCAAAACCTTCTGCAGCCGCTGCAACCTTGTTGCCGCCGCCGCAATGACTTCATCATCCTCTTCTTCGTCCGTCACCACGCTGGCCGCCACCCTTGGGGCGCCGCCGGCTCAACTCCTCACGCGGGAGAATTCTCTCGTCTGGAAGGCCCTTGTGATCCCTGCCCTTCGTGGTGCCCGTGTTCTGAGTTTTGTGAAAGGACTCGAGGCTGCTCCAGACAAGGAGATCGAGGTTGAAGATTCCAATGGAAAAGCAACCAAATTGGAAAACCCAGATTATGTCACGTGGATTACTCGTGATCAACAGGTCTTGAGGTACATCCTGAATTCCATCTCTCCAGACATGTTATCTCATGTGATTGGTCTTGAAACCTCCGCTGAAGTATGGAAAGCCCTTGAGTCTCTCACTACAACGGCGTCTCGCTCTCGGACTCAGCAGCTCCGATCAGCGTTGAACGACACAAAAAGGGGGATCTCTCTGCAGAAAACTATTTTGCCAAGATTAAAAACATTGCTACCGAGCTTGCGGCTGCTGGGAAGGCCCTTGATGATGATGAGCTAATCTGGTCTGTTCTCCATGGCCTCGAAGACACCTATAATACTCTGAAAACTGCAGTCAATGCCAACCCTAAAACCACCCTTACCGATCTGTTCAGTCAAGTGCAAGCTTTTTATCAGCTCCACAAGTTCGATGAGGGCACTGGAGTTTTTGTTTCCTCGGCAAACATGGCACGCCGTGGTGGTCCTCCTCCACCTCTATGTACGCCCCATGATGACTATCATCGTCCGGATGATCGCAATCGTGACTTTCGCCGTCCGGATGACCGTGGCTGTCGTGGATATGATGATCGCCGCAGCTATGATGATCTCCGTGGCTATGATGACCGCTGGGAGAGGTATGATGACCGTCGTGATAGTGGACGCTATGATGACCGTTCCCGTCGCCGTGATGATGATGGTGGCAGGCATAGAGATGATGGTCGGCGTGATGATGATGGTGGTAGGCGCAGAGATATTGGTGGTCATGACGATGGTGGGCGTCGTCGTGGCCGTGCTCCCACCCCGTACGTCAATGTTACTTGTCAGATATGCAAGATCCATGGCCATCCTGCTAGTGACTGTTGGTGGAGGTTCTAGAACAACCGTGACCGTCGTGATGATAATAGTGACAAAGGTGCAAATTTAGTTTCCTATGGTGTTGATACAAACTGGTACTCTGATACTGGAGCCACCAACCATGTTGCCAATGAGTTAAGCAAGCTCTCCATGCATGAGAAGTACATAGGACGTGATCAAGTTCATACAACAAATGGTAACGGTATGCAAATCTCTCATATTGGTCATTCAATGTTGTGCACTCCCCATAGTTCTTTACATCTTAGAGATATTATTCATGTTCCAAATGCATCAAAAAATCTTCTTTCAGTTCACAAACTCACTCTAGATAATGATGTCTTTCTTGAGTTTCACCCATATTTTTTCTTGATTAAGGATCAGGCCACAAGGAGAATTCTGTTTAAAGGACCGTGCCATGTTGGTCTCTATCCACTAGTACCTCTACCCACTGGATCTTCCAAGCAAGCATTCATCACAATAAAGCCGTTGTCTTCTACATGGCATTGCCGCTTAGGACATCCTTCCTCCTATGTGGTGCATCAGATCCTTAGGAAACATCATATTTCTCATTCACCTGAAATAAATCCATACATTTGTGATTCTTGTCAACTAGCTAAGAGTCATCAGTTACCATACCCTATCTCTACTAGTGTATCCACTGTTCCTTTGGAACAAGTTTTCTCTGATGTGTGGGGGCCAGCACCTACCTCTGTTGGCAAACATTCACATTATGTAAGCTTTATTGATGATTTTAGTAAGTTTACATGGATTTACTTACTCAAGAAGCGTTCTGAGGTTTATCAAGTGTTTCTTAATTTCCAGCAAGTTGTTGAAAGAAAATTTGATAAAAAGATCATCACTATGCAAACTGATTGGGGTGGTGAATATGAAAAACTCCATGGTTTCTTCCAAAAAGTGGGGATCACACATCACGTATCTTGTCCACATGCACATCAACAAATGGCTCCGCGGAACGCAAGCATCGTCATATTGTTGAAGTCGGTCTTGCTTTACTTGCAAATGCATCTATGCCTCTCAAATTTTGGGATGAAGCTTTTCTCACAACCACTTTTCTCATTAATCTCCTGCCTAGTAAGGTTATCAACTTTGACACTCCAGTTGAACGTCTTCTTCACACTAAACCCAACTATGAGTCTCTTCGAGTTTTTGGTTGTGCTTGCTGGCCTAATCTTCGCCCCTACAACAAAAGGAAACTTGCTTTCCGTTCTACTAAGTGTGTGTTTCTAGGATACAGTCCTCGTCATAAAGGAGTTAAATGCCTAGACACTAAAACTGGTCGCGTCTATTTTTCTAGAGATGTTGTGTTTGATGAAAATATTTTTCCTTTTGCTGATATGCATCCAAATGCTGGTTCGCGTCTTAAAAAGGATATTCTTTTGTTACCTATGGAAAATGGGGCTACACACATTGAAGATCATATGAATTTGCATGAAATACCAGATGTTACTAATTATAGTCAAGTTGTTCCGGAACGTGCTGTGATTGCAGATACTATTGACGCACAGCAACCAGCATATAAAAATTTAGTACAAAACGGAGCAAGTTTGAGTTCTGACACGGAGACAGAAAATATGAGCCCCGGCGCTACGTTTGATGTTGATCCAGCATCAGCGTCGGATCAGATGAGTACTAATTCTGAAGAAAATTCTTCAACAGCCAATGATGTGCGCTCCTGCTTCCCGCTGTCGCGCGTCCGGTCGCTGTCACCTGCTGCTGTAGCGTCTAAGCAGTCCTCTCCGCTGTCTCCACCTGGGTCTCATCCTGTCACGAGTGAGGAGGCGCCCTCATCTGGTGTCCCACAGCAGCATGATGCACCAGGTGGCCAACGTGCAGTAGATAATCAACATGACCATGCGAGTGTTGACACACGCACTGATGGGCACATTAATGAAGCTGACACACACAACAATGCAAATGTAGCAGGATCTTCTGTGCACGCTGATGCAGATAGAGCAGATACAACAGGATCTTCTGTTGCTCCATTTGTGCCTCGCACGCGTCTACAGAAAGGTATAAAACAGCCCAAACAATATACAGATGGTACTATCGGTATGGCATGTTTACCTCCACAGGTGAGCCATCTACACTGCCAGAAGTTCTTTCTGATGACCGTTGGCACAAGGAAATGACAGAAGAATATGATGCTCTCATAGAAAACAAGACCTGGAGACTTGTTCCGCCAAATTCTACCAAGAATCTTATAGACTGCAAATGGGTGTATCGTGTGAAGAAAAATGCAGATGGTACAGTTGACAGATATAAGGCTCGTCTTGTTGCAAAAGGGTTTAAACAAAGATATGGCATAGATTATGAGGATACCTTCAGTCCCGTTGTCAAGGCAGCTACTATCAGACTTGTTTTGTCAGTAGGTGTCTCTCGAGGCTGGAGTTTGAGGCAGCTAGATGTCAAGAACCCGTTTCTTCATGGCGTTCTGGAAGAGAAAGTCTATATGAAACAACCACCAGGTTTTGAAGATTCTCAAACTCCACACTTTATATGCAATCTTGATAAGGCTCTTTATGGTCTAAAACAAGCTCCTCGTGCATGGTGTTCTCGACTAAGTACAAAACTTCAAGCACTTGGTTTTGTTCCTTCTATAGCAGACACCTCCTTGTTTCTCTACAAAAAGTATGGTATTATGATATTCGTTCTAATCTATGTTGATGACATAATTGTTACTAGTTCTTCTAGTCAGGCTATAAGTGTTTTGCTGCGTGATCTAAAAGATGATTTTGCTCTCAAGGATTTGGGAGATCTGCATTTCTTCTTGGGAATTGAGGTAAAGAAAGTTGATGATGGTTTATGCCTCACACAAGAAAAATATGCTACCGATTTGCTCACAAAAGTTGGAATGAGAACATGCACACCATGTACTACACCCTTGTCTTCTACCGAGAGGTTGTCTCTCAACGAGGGAACTCCTCTTGGTCCTGATGATATCACTGAATATAGAAGCATTGTGGTTGCCTTGCAATACTTGACATTGACACGACCTGATATTTCATTTTCAGTTAATAAGGTTCATCAATTTTTACATGCTGCAACAACCTCTCATTGGACAACTGCAAAAAAAATATTGAGGTATATTCAAGGTACCCTGAAGACAGGACTTATGGTTCAGAAGTCTTCATCTAGTCTGCTTAGTGTCTTCTCTGATGCGAACTGGGCAGAATGTCTTGATGATAGGAGATCTACAGGAGGTTTTGCTATATTTTTTGGTCCAAATTTGATCTCTTGGAGTGCTAAAAAACAAGCTACAGTTTCAAGGTCAAGTACTGAAGCTGAATATAAAGCTCTGGCTAATGCCACAGCTGAGCTAATATGGATTGAAGCTCTTCTTGGTGAGTTAGGAGTTACACTAAGAGAAAGGCCATGCTTATGGTGTGATAATCTGGGAGCTACATACTTGTTTGTTGTTAATCCTGTTTTTCATATAAGGACTAAGCATATTGAGATTGATTTTCACTTTGTTAGAGAAAGAGTAGCCAACAAACTACTGGATATCAAATTTATTTCAAGTAAGGATCAAATAGCAGATGGGTTTACAAAGACGTTACCAGTCAAGGATCTTGATAAATTTAAACGTAATCTCAATCTTTTAGAAGGTTGTGATTAAGGGAGGCTGTTAGCAATATTAGATTTACTCTTTCAGATATTGTTGTTATGGAGTAGTACGTACTCCAACAAAACTCTCTCTCTCCCTCTCGATTGTATTCTTTCCTAGCACTATACGACTCCAAAACCTGTACGTACCTTACGATGGTCAGGGTCTTTCCCTACATCGCTATATCAACACGAAGTCGATACCGAGGCCAAGGTATCGTTCGCCTAATATTTTGATAAGAACTACTTATTTTATTCTTATTCTTTTTCTTTCCTTTCCTTTTTTTCTTTTCCTTTTCTTTTCTTTGTCTGTTGACCAAACTATGCCGGCTCACGCTCGCAAGAGCTCCTAGATGCGCAAGGAGCACGTAGGGCGTCGAGCACGGCGGATGGCGGCGGCGCTCATCGGCGAGCACCCGAATCAGCAGCTCTGTTTCAGTCGCGTCTCTCCGCGAACCCCAGCCTACAGCTCTCCGCGCGATCTCCGGCGACCTCCGACCTGCGCCTCTCTCCCGCAGTAGCCGCGTGCCCTCACCGGCCTGCAGCAGCTCGCCGCCCCGCGACCTGCGTCTCTCCGTGACCTCCAGCCCGCATCGATCCGCTGGCCCACGCAGGCTCGCCGGCGTCGCCGTCCGTGAAGCGGTTCACCGTCTTGTCCCGCGCCCTCGCTAGGCCGCCGCAGCTCTCTGCCCCACGTGCGGTAGGGCCCCGCAGCAGCTCATCACCCCGCGCCCTCTTTGCCCCGCAGCCTGCACCCTCGAGCCCTCACTGGCCTGTGCATGCTCGCCCGCCGGGAAGCAGCTCGATCGGCCCGCCCCGCGCGCTCTCTGGGAGTGGCGGCGGCAGATGGAGGCGGCTGGTCGGAGCAACGGTGTGGCGTATGGATGACATGTGGAAAAGGGGACCTGCTATTAGAAGATGCAATAGATGAAGGTGTTTTTTTACAAAAGTATGTGGGCCCGACATGTCAGAATTGTGATCAAACTAGCTAATTGCCCTGTTACACAGAAGTTGTAGTTTTTTGTAGTCATTAGTCCCAAAAGTTATAGCTTTTTGAAGCAAACCCGAAAAGTCATAGTTTTTTGAAACCCTATTCCCAATTGTCGTAGCTTCTTGCAATTTTCTCGGATTTGGGAGGAGCAGAGCAAGGAGGCGGCTGGGACCAGGGGAAGAAGCTCGCGTGCTGTGGGCGAAATGGGCTTAGGGTTGGGTTGCTTGGGAGCATACACTCCTTTTTCTTGGGGTCGTACTACGCGTCTCCCGGGGGATAGTTTCCCAAAATCCCCCGGGTCCTCCTGCTGACACGTGTCCCCCAAAAGCCCCTAAAATCCCGCTTTTGCTACAAATATACCCACTTTTGCTACAAAAAGTTCCGCTTTTCCTACACGTAGCAAAAAATAGTTTAGCCCGAAAAAAGAACAAATAGACTCGACCTCGCCGGAGACCTTGTAGCAAAAAAATATCCTAATATAGCAAAACTGACTTTGCCGGAGACATTATCGGAGACTCGCCGGAGACCTCATAGCAAAAAAATTATACTATTGTAGCAAAACCACAAAACGGTTGTAGCAACAAAAATATGATAATGTAGCAAAAAAGAAGACCTCGCGGAAGACCTCTCCAGGACACCTCGTAGCAAAAACATTGGACGAATGCAGCAAAACAGGAGAACAAATGTAGCAAAAAATTATATTAGTGTAGCAAAAACAACAAATTTTACTGGAGACATAGTCGGAATTCATAGATAAAATTTGTACAAAACACATCGATAACAATATCCTAAACCCAAGGTAGCAAAACCAACTACCATCATTAGCAAAAAAGACGCCACCCATTTTAATTATAGCAAAGTGGGCGACCGGTTGTAGCATAGCCGGTGAGAGCTTTAGCTCTAGTTCTAGAACTTGGCCATGCTCCCAAACCTGCTCTCTCTCACAACACGACGATGGATGGCGCTGGATGTTTCACGGCGGTGTTGGGACAGCCTGCAGCAGCGCCACCTCGCCGAGTAGGGCATCCACGGCACCTTCGCATCCCTGACCGCCGCACACAGGGAAGATAGAGGAGTTCACCACCGGGGAGAAAAAAGAGGGAAGGAGTACACAGGGTAGGCGCCAGATCAGGTGATGGTTCGGAGTTTGGGGCGCTTGGAGGAGCAGACGGGTGCCATAGGCGGCGGCGGTACGAGATCACGTGGAGCTGTGAGAAAAAGAGGAACGGGGGAGAGGATACATGTGAGCCACAGTTTGAGGGGAAATGTCAAACAGAAAGATAAGGTTGAGCGGTGGGCTCTCATCGCTGCCACCAACCAGAGAGACGCGTGTCGCACGGACCATCAGGAGGATGCGATCACGTGGATCCCCCGGGGGAGTGGAATCATTTTCCTTTTTCTTGGGCCTGATGGTATCCACTTGTTTTGGCCAAACCTAGCCAACGGGCCGGCTAGGTATGCGCACGGCGGCCCGTTAACCTCGCGGGCTGGGCCCTGCCGGCACTTGTGCCCCGTCCCGTGTCCCGGACACGACACGGAGGCTAGATGGGCCGACCCGTGACACGTGAAGCACGCGGGCATGTTATTCTTTTTCGCTAGCCCGTCCAATGAATGTACAAAAATAACCGAGTCACCTCTACAACAGCAAGGTTTCCATGTCCTGGTAGTTTAGCCGACAATGGGGGAGAGCGAAGTCGAGAGTTTGACTCCCCATGGACAACTTTTTGCCACTATATTTCCTAAAAATATCACCGTATGCAAGCTTGATGGGCCTTGTGTTCTCCAAAAACAGAACTTCTCAAGCAGGGCAATATCAACTAAACGCATGACGCCATGATAGTTCAAGGTGTAAGACCTAGTTCTTTTGGCGGCTTCACTGAAAATCTGCCCTGCCCTTAGCTTTCTAGGGAAGCTGGTTCAAAAATATTACGAGGCTTCTAAAAAAATTAGCAGTAGCTTCTCGGAGAAGCTGCTAAAAGAACTGGACCTAAGTTGTTTTCAGTTCTAGTATTTTGAATATCCCATTTTACAAGCAACCAAGAGTCCATGACACAACAAGTAGTAAGTTGGTTTTCAAGATTTAGAGTGCCACATTTTATCTAGTTAAAGGTTTTTGCTACTTTTTCTCAAGTAAGAATCCGAGTCTTCAGATCGTTCAAAGTGCGGTGTAGCACATTCTAAGAGCTCACATTTTATTTGAAGATTCATGCACAAGAGTTTATCAAAACAGGTGAACTTGACCAAAATTTTCTAAAAGTTTATCCTTAATTTTCTGAAAGCTGGCTTTCGGTGTTCACTTAAGTTGGAAGTTCACAACAAGACGACACGCGGGATGGTTGATTTCCCAACCTAGAAAAGGACCGTTGGATGATGTCGTGCGTGTCGTGCATGGTTATTTTTTCGCGTTTTCTTTACTTGACTTTTTGTTGAGGATATGCATAATATGTAGTATAGCCTTAATCCTCCTAACTCAGGTGGCCCATAAGCCATAGATGTAATGTAGTATAGCCTTAATCCTCCTAACTCAGGTGGACCATAAGCCATAGATATAATTCCATAAGGAAGGCCTAGATGGTTCTACATTAACAGCATGCATTGATACTTCTAATCAAGTTTCCCACTGTACCATCTAAAAAAAAGTTTGCCAGTGTTCGTGTAAACTGGATCTGGAATTGATTCATACAAAATCGCATAAACTAGAAACTGGAATTGATTAAGATCCATAAATCCACATAAGATTGATTAAGATCCATAAAATACTCACTCGTGATTTAGATCAGAAACACATGAACTGGATCTGGAATTTTTCCATGCCCGTTTCAACATCAAAATCTAGAAGATCCATTTAAATATTCAACCAAAAAAAGAGACAACAAGAACTGATTCAAGATCCACTCGCACTTGCATTCAATCAAGATCTAGCAAACCACACAGGATCGATAATAGTGGCGACGAATTAGGCCCAGATCGTGCGCTGCTCTTGGAGGATCTTGGAGGCGAGCACCTGGATGGCGGTTGGGGTCGAGGAAGGACTCCTCTACGTAGTCACAAGATGCTGTTGAGGAGGAAGGTCCCGATCATGGTCGTCGTCGACGGGGCAGCCGCCACGCATGGTCGTGATGGTGCGGCCGCCAGTCGACTGGCCTGGACGAGGAGGTCGTCGTGGCCCCGAGCGTAGCCCGTCGGTGGTATCGCGCGTGGAGGGGGCCCACGCGTGGAGGCCAGCACTGGGAGGGGGGCAGGGTGTGGCGGCTGGGAGGGGACGCGTCTGGGGGTAAATGACCTAGTACGGGATTGCGCAGGGTGGTTCCTCTCTCACAGCAGCGTAAAACCCAAATAGTACGAGGGCCAAAATGCAAATATACCTCAGATGATGACCAGTTGACTTCTGCACGAATCTCCAACACACGAATGGCAGAGATGGTGCCGGGGCCCAACTTACGCTAGGGAAATCCGCTTTGCCACTTCGCTGAGTTTACTAAGGAGGAAGAGACAGGCTTGTCCGGGGTAGATAGCATTGTTACCTTCCAGGGCAAAGTCTATTATGCCGGTTCAGATGAAAGGGTATTCCAGTTCGTCGCACCAACTGTCAGCAGTGCAGGGTGATATGAGCCTGTGGTCATGGCCAAGATGCCACCAAACGTGGACATATATTCAGATGGAAATAACATAGCAAGCTCTTATCTCCTGGAGTCTGCGGGCGAGCTGCTGCTCGTTCGCCACCGGGACCGGGATCAAGACTTGAAAGTTTTTTAAGTCGACATCGAGCACAAGCTGTTGGAGAAGGTCAAGCTGTTTCTTGGTACCGAGAGGTGCCTGTCTGTGGATGTAGATGTTCTTCCGTCTGTAGACGCTGATTGCATATACTTCCTCCGTCCCAAAATAGATGTCTTAGATTTGTTAAATTTTGGATGAATCTAGACACTATTTAGTATATGGGTTCATTCAAATTTTGAAAAATTTGAGACATCTATTTTAGGACGGAGGGAGTACATGATTTGTGCATGTTGTTCGGTCTCATCACTTGGTATATGATGCTGACAAAAGAGGCAAACCACGAAGTTCCATATGGCCCAATTAATGTGCTAGTGGATGCTCATGAATAATGCTTGTTCAAGTTCATTTTTTGACAATGTGCACTTGTTGCAAAGCTTCTGGATTTTTTTTGCGTACAGACTTCCAATACCTTAAATCTCTTTCTTTCCTTTTTTTTTTCTTATGAAATGCAGTACTAGGATATATTTTACCTAACAAGCTTCGGGTTCAATCACAGAAAGTTTTAGGTTTCAGTCTAAGTGATTCCCCTTTCTAAAATGCATGTCCTTAATTTTCTTGTGGTGGTAAGTTGTATCGTCTACTTGCAGGCTTGAAGCTCAAGTCATGGAAGTTTTATTGGTTTTCTTGAATTTGAAGACGTTCCATCCTTTCCATGTCTCTCTACATCATTTGTGATCTTTGGCAGAAGTTGAAATGTGGGTCCTAAGCATCCCTCACAACATGGGCATTAAAAAAAAAGTCAAACATGGCCAGAATGGGCCTGCCCGAATTCAGAATATTGACCCCATGATGTCTCGGTCATGACAAAATAAGGAGAACATCAAGGATAAATGGGCCAATTGGCATTCGAAACGCCCCACGACGAAATCCATGATATTTTTCAGGAAAGAACTGCCCGTTTTGTCATAATATATGGCCCTTTGCGGGCCTAAGGAAGACCGTGACATTTTTACCAAAATGTCACGGATCTAAGACGAAATCCCTGACAAATTTAGTCATGGAAAAAACGAGATGGATCAATCAAAATCTTGTAGTGCATCATAAAACCACATAAAAGAAAATTTGACCAAATACTCATAGCATACTTATAGAACATGATGATGATCAATGACATATGGATTATAACACAATCTGTAAGTATAACTTCACCACCAAATAATAACAAGTTGGCAAGCGCAAATGCATGCATCACTACAAAACTATTCAAGTTACTGGTTTATCACAAACTATCCGGGGGATGATGTTGATCTTGACATGGAGATGGTGAAGATGGTCTATTAATATTACTTCAAAACTGCTTGTTCATATTAACAGTTAAAGGCTACAAAGAACCGTCTCTGTGGTTTCTGTTAGACTTGTATTTATGAACATAGTTATATTGGATTTTGCTAGTGTTACATAGCAGACGCGAGGATTGGAGCAATGGTGGGCTTGGGGACAAGCCATGCACACATATCATCGCGCCATCCTTGAGGAAGCCACTGGACAAACTCAGCTTTGTTGCCAACGAGGTTGTACCTGAGCACGGCGGACCACTCATACGGATCGACTTTACCGTCGCTATGGACAAAGTACGCGTACCCACCATCAACACCTAGTTGTGAGGCATCTATGGCGAAGCTATAGGACGACCCAAGGAACATGATGCGGTCAGCTAGGCTCTTGCCATCCTTCTTCACCCACCGGATCTTGTTCGACACTGACACCTCCTCTTGAATTCCGTACACCGACAACGAGAGTGCTTGAACCAGGTCGCAGGCATCTTTCCCACACTCATCATCCTGTGAAGTCAATATATGAAGTGACACCCACAACAGCTCGCCGCGGGACTTTAGAACATGGCCACACTGATAGTAGTAGTCGCCCTGATTGGGCAGCATCGATGGTGTTGGGACCAGCATGTCACCAACAACATCGTCATTAAGCATGACCACATGCCATTGGCTAGCATCGACGGAGACAAAGATCTTGCCACCGTGGTAGGCGACACAGGTCTCTCCATACCGGATAGCTTCAAGGATCCTCTCAACTACCGTCCATGCAACATCCCCTGGACGCATGAGCGCCGCCCTAAACTTGGTCGTGTTTCCACCACCATCAAGGTCCTCGTTCCTTATTGTCCGTATGCTGTATAGAAGGATGGTGCCATCACCGTAGACGACACCCTGAGGATAGGTGTACCTTCCAAACCATTTGTCCTTGTCGACTGGTACATGAGGCACGAGGGTGGCGACCCGGCCCGTGAGAGGCTCATGGAGGCTAGAGTAGGGGTAACGGCCAAAGTAGCGGGCGGCGGTCCCGTCGGCGTTAGCCACCCAGCACGGGGAGGTAGGTATGTGCGGCGAGTGGTAGCTCATCTTGGAGAAAACACATGTCATCAGGGCGTCATGGTTCTTCATGTTGGGAGCAAGAAGCCATGGCAGGAAGAACCGGCTCGTCCCCGTCGCCATTGGGTGATATGAGTCGCGCCACGACCTGCAGACTGCATGGAAGCGGACGAAATCGATGGTGTGGTGCAGGCGGCCGGAGATCTGACGGAGCAGATCCGGCAGGAGATCGGGCCACCGTGTTTGCAAGTGCATCGCGGCGGGATTGGTAAGGAATCGACGTGCCGTTATTACAGATCGGCCCGGCCGTATATATGTGTGTATAGCTACCGGTGCTATGTCATGTGTGATGCGTGCAGACACGGAGTCGGACCTTACCACCGATCGTTATTGATTTGAATCGTACTACTTCAGAAGCGAATCATATCCTGGAGCGGACACATTTTTTCTCTATGTATCTACCCCCCAATAAAAACAAAAAGCATTGGAGTGTATACCTGGGAGATATTTGTGTTTTGGTACGGATGAAAACGAAGATTAACTCTGGAGGATTTTTCTTACTAAAAATAATTAATCCAAGTGGAAATAGAACTATACTACCTCCGTTTTTATGAAGATGGCGCACACGTATTTTAAAACAAACTTTGAATAAAAAAATGAGCAAAGATATCTTGATTATATTGCATATAATTAGTATTATTGGATTCATATTAAAAACACATTCTAATAATGCTTATTTTATACCAATAATATTTATATATTTGAAGTAATTCTTGATCAAAAAAGAAACACGGAAAACAAATGATGCCTTAATGGGTTTGTGGATCGGAATTGGTGGAGTATTTAGCAAGCTTTGCACCTTATCAAGAAGAGAGGATTTAACATTTTTTTCTTGGTTTTCATCCATGATTTAATGGGTTTGTGGATCGGCTGGCTTTCTTTCGACTTAAACCTCTAGATTTATAACATTTTAAAGACTTCGTTTCTAAAGATACTATAGTATAAAATTCTTTCAGCTGTTAGGCATCTAACAAATATTTTAATTTTGAAAACTAAAGTATCCCTAAAACTATGTTTCCTTTTAAGTATTCCAAATTGAAGGGGAAACGAAGTTAGATCAATAAGTTTTGCAAAAACATCTATCACTACAAAAAGACCCCCAAACACAACACTTTTATAGCAACACAAGTGAAAAGTACCTGCAAAAGTTTTTTCCCGCTAGTGCTCATATGCTCACTTGAAAGCGTCATGCCGGCATGCATGTCCATGTTGTTTATCAAGCATTGTCGCTTCTTTGAACTAAATATGGTCACTCAAAATCTCCATGCCAGCATGCATGTCCATCCAAGGCAAGGGGTGGCAGCCAAGGGGGGCAATGCCCCCCAAGTTGGTGCCATCCTTCCTTGGCTCCTAGGCTTTTCCCTCTTGGTTCGCACGGGCCTATGTGGGGATATGGTTCCCTATCCCATGTAGGTCGGGGTGACCCTCCACTGACACATATGGTCCCTCCCGATAGGTGGACCCCACCAGAGGACCTCCAAAACCTTCTCGGTACAATACCAGAAAAATCCGAAACTTTTCCAAAACCCTAAAATTGACTTTCCATATATGAAATCGTATCTTTTAACCATTCCGAATATCCTTGTGATGTCCGGGATCCAGTCCGAGACTCCTGATCAAAATTCGATATCACCAAATTGATATCTCATTGAAACCCTAGTGACACCGAACGTTGAGTGTCTGACCCTACGGGTTCGTGAACATGTGGACATGATCGCGAGAACCTCTCTGATTAATAACAAATAGAGGGACTATGGATGCACATAATGGATCTCACATATTCTATGATTGAACCACGATGTCGTGGATTCAAATAATCCGGTGTTCAATTCCATTTGTCTACCGATATGTTACTTGTCTGAGATCTGATCAAGCAAGTTCTCTTTACTATTTTGTAATAAAATATTCATGCGATTAAACTCATTAGTCACATACTTCCAAGATACTAAGGATGTTGCATTACTGAGAGGGCCCAGAGATATTTCTCGGTCACATGGAGTGAAAAATCTCAATCTTGATCTTTGCAACCCCAACAAGTACCTTCCGAGATACCTAAAGAACACCTTTATGATCACCGAATGACGAAGTGATGGTTGATGTCCATAAAGTATTCTTTGTGTACTAGTGACTAACATGATCATATGGTTTAAGGAAATGTTACTTAATATTTACGAAATCTATATAAATTAAACTTAGTGACATGATCGCTACAATGTTGCATTAGATTGGAAATTTTTAAAAATGTACAAACATATGTTAATTCTTATATCTATTTAGTATCCCTTTTCTCAACAAATTGTAGAATGTCACCAACTTATGATTTCATATTTGGTGTACCCTTTTATATTCTCCGTCGCTTTCCCCGGTACAGATATGACATTCATGAATACATGGTCCACATCAATTCTACTTTTTTTTCCTTCGAATTCTGGATATAGCTAATCAAATTTACTTATTACCTACTCAATGTACTTATTACATGTCTTTATATTGTTTCTATTATAGTGATGAATGCATTCATATAATAATTAAATAAGAAACATATGTGCAAAAAATCAACCTTATTAGGCATTATTCAGTTCTATTATTTAAATGTCCTAAAAGACATAAATATTTTTTCATGAGAAGTAGTATTATATCGCAAGGAAAATAAGGGCTTTTGTATTGGACATACTAGGATATATTACACAGTAGCATATATCAGCATGATTTTTATCCGTCCTGTTCAAAAGACAACTTTTTGATAATCATATCACTCGAGATAACATAAAAATATAATATAAAAGTATCATTAATTTTTTATAAAAATGATTTACATTTATTTTTGCTATTCTTAGAAATATAACCATACAGAAAATCAAGATCAAACTTACACCTTCATGGATACAACCATGTCCAAAACTTTGTATATTTTGTACCACATAAATAAATTGAAGACAAAAATGTCTAGATAAGACAAAAAATAAATTTAACAGTTTCGACATACTAAAGAAGGTGCCCTCGCATTTGCGAGGGCCACCATTCTAGTTATCTTAATATAGATTGACTTGTTATTAAATTTGATGATTGGCTATTCAACAACTAGTGCAAGGGAATTAAATTTGGGATTTGCTAAAGCTCAATTGATCAAAGTTTTCTCATGTCCCGATGAACTTTAGAAATAATTGTAGTTTAGTGAAAAATATAACTTGCACTTTCCTAAGTGAATCGGTTAAGATGGAATTTTTTTTAGTTAACTTAGGGGTATACACATATTTTTTGGACCGACCGACCTCCAATACTTTGTTGTTCCCATGTGCTTATGCTTGTGATTCTGATGGAGCATCTAAGCAATATAGCTAACTATAACATAAATATAATTTCAACTTGCATTAAATTTGTTTTTTTACATATTCATCCATCACTATGTGAAATGTTTCTTTATGAAGCCATTCATTAAGTCCCAGTCTTAGGATTTTGTCAGCTGAGAAATTTTAATCCGTGTGCTACATACAGATAATCACATAATAAAAATAATTCCAATATAGCTACCTAGAATGGGATGTGTGGAATGATGCTTGTATGCTAGAATGTGGAAAGCTCCACAAGAACATGAACGTTCACTACAGGAATGGGGAGCTACACCGACGGCCGGTCGCTACGCCGACGGCCAAACGTCGGGGCCGTCGGCGTAGCCATCGTCTAGGCCAGCTCCGCCAAGCAGCCGTCGGCGTAGAATTGCCCTCGGCATATCCTATGCTACGCCGACGGCTGCCCTCGGCGTAGCATACGCCGACGGCTGCCCTCGGCATAGCATACGCCGACGGCTGCCCTCGGCGTAGCTATTTTTTATTTTATCTCATTAAACTTTGAAAAATCATAACTAAATCATTCTAATTCGGAAAAATACAAATAATATATCAAAATTTGCAGAAAAATAAGACCTATCTATCTACACTCAAATAATACACATTTGTAAATAAAAATTAAGTAAAACATAAAACATTATATATAGTTTAAAACGGACATAAAAAAATAAAAAATAATCGAAACAATGCGAAACCTTCGCGTCGTGTTATATTATGTGACATAGTTAGAAGGAAAAATATAAAACTTGGTATATTGATTATGTTTCAAAAAAACCTTCACAAAATGACCTATCTCATTCGAGGTTTATTCTTGGCTTTCAGGTCAAATGACCAATGTTATGGCTAGAATCAAGGCATAGTTTGTGATAATGTGCCCATATTGTGCATACACATGCATCATGCGATAGCGAACAATGTTGTAGGAGGAAACTTTCCTTTTTGTCGGTTTTGTGAAGCAACCACCAAATGGCTAATTCAAAATGGTACCACCATATTTTACAAAAATACTATACCACCTTATATGGACAATGTCGCAATAAGGGGATCCGAAACCTTTCCGTCCACCTCTGGTGAAGAAGACAAATTCCTGACGAATCGGAAGGAAGTGGGTCAGATATGAACTACAGGTACATGATCCGATGCTCATGTTTTTAAAAAAAAATCATTTTTAGGTTCACAATATGCTATTTTATCAAAGATCCAATGCAAGTTTAGCAAGGCTCGGCCCCGAGCTAAGAATCTTCATGCCCGGCGTTCGACAAAGTTTGACGATAGTTTAAAACGGGCATAAAAAATTCAAAAACGATCGAAACAATGCGAAACCTTCGCGTGGTGTCATATTATGTGACATAGTTACAAGGAAAAATATCAAACTTGGTACATTGATTATGTCTGAAAAAACCTTCACAAAATGACCTATCTCATTCGAGGTTTCTTGGCTTTCGGGTCAAATGACCAATGTTATGGCTAGAATCAAGGCATAGTTTGTGATAATGTGCCCATATTGTGCATACACATGCATCATGGCATGGCGAACAATGTTGCAGGAGGAAGTTTTCCTTTTCGTCGCACCAAAAAGACATTTTCCATTTTCCGAGCACAAAAAACGAACGATTTTGTGAAGCGACCACCAAATGGCTAATTCAAAATGCTACCACCACATTTTACAAAAATACTATACCACCTTATATGGACAATGTCCCAACAGGGGTATCCGAAACCTTTCCGTCCACCTCTGGTGAAAAAGACAAATTCCTGCCGAATCGGTAGGAAGTGGGTCAGATATGAACTACAGGTACAAGATCCGATGCTCATGTTTTTTTACAAAAATCATTTTTAGGTTCACAATATGCTATTTTATCAAAGATCCAATGCAAGTTTAGCAAGGATCGGCCCCGAGCTAAGAATCTTCATGCCCGCCGTTTGACAAAGTTTGACGATAGTTTAAAACGGGCATAAAAAATTCAAAAACGATCGAAACAATGCGAAACCTTCGCGTGTTGTCATATTATGTGACATAGTTACAAGTAAAAATATCAAACTTGATATATTGATTATGTATGAAAAAAACTTCACAAAATGACCTATCTCGTTCGAGGTTTCTTGGCTTTCGGGTCAAATGGCCAATGTTATGGCTAGAATCAAGGCATAGTTTGTGATAATGTGCCCATATTGTGCATATACGTGCATCATGGGATGGCGAACAATGTTGCAGGAGGAAGTTTTCCTTTTCGTCGCACCAAAAAGCCATTTCTCATTTTTCGAGCACAAAAAACGGACGATTTTGTGAAGCAACCACCAAATGGCTAATTCAAAATGCTACCATCACATTTTACAAAAATACTATACCACCATATATGGACAATGTCCCAACAGGGGTATCCGAAACCTTTCCGTCCACCTCTGGTGAAAAAGACAAATTCCTGCCGAATCGGTAGGAAGTGGGTCAGATATGAACTACAGGTACAAGATCCGATGCTCATTTTTTTTACAAAAATCATTTTTAGGTTCACAATATGCTATTTTATCAAATATCCAATGCAAGTTTAGCAAGGCTCGACCCCGAGCTAAGAATCTTCATGCCCGCCGTTTGACAAAGTTTGACGATAGTTTAAAATGGGCATAAAAAATTCAAAAACGATCGAAACAATGCGAAAACCTTCGCGTGGTGTCATATTATGTGACATAGTTATAAGTAAAAATATCAAACTTGATATATTGATTATGTCTCAAAAAAACCTTCACAAAATGACCTATCTCGTTCGAGGTTTCTTGGCTTTCAGGTCAAATAACCAATGTTATGGCTAGAATCAAGACATAGTTTGTGATAATGTGCCCATATTATGCATACACATGCATCATGGGATGGCGAACAATGTTGCAGGAGGAAGTTTTCCTTTTCGTCGCACCAAAAAGCCATTTCCCATTTTCCGAACACAAAAAACGGACGATTTTGTGAAGCAACCACCAAATGGCTAATTCAAAATGCTACCATCATATTTTACAAAAATACTATACCACCTTATATGGACAATGTCCCAACAGGGGTATCCGAAACCTTTCCGTCCATCTCTGGTGAAAAAGACAAATTCCTGCCGAATCGGTAGGAAGTGGGTCAGATATGAACTACATGTACATGATCCGATGCTCATGTTTTTTTACAAAAATCATTTTTAGGTTCACAATATGCTATTTTATTAAAGATTTAATGCAAGTTTTTCTTTTCATCGCACCAAAAAGCCATTTTTCATTATCCGAGCGCAAAAAGAGAATTTTCTAAAGCAGCCACCAAATAGATAAATCAAAACACGGAGGGTCTATGATTAGTTGATATGGATATCATATTTGGATTCCTCTCATTTTTCTGATCAATTTAGACATATTATTTGTTAAATTCCGATTTACAGATTTAAAGATATTAATTATTCCATATTAAATAGAAAAATAGAAAAAAGTAAAATTATTATATTTTTATTTGAATTCAATAATATTTTTTACTTATTTATTATTATTTACTTAGATAATTGTTTGTAATTTCAAAAAATACAAGCATGTGACATGTTGATATAAGGGTTAATAGGATTGATATCATAGTATTGACAATAATGTATGAATTAGTTTATGGAAATAGATTCTGAAGGAACGAGGAAGTTAAGCGTGCTGGAGCTGGAGTAGTATTAGGATGGGTGACCGGCCGGGAAGTTTGACCAAGACTGCAATTTAATTAAATATTTAGTGTAATTAGTGTTAAAAATACTCAAAGTGAGAGATTAACGAGTCAAACAATTCAAAGATTCAAAAATTGAGAAAAAAATAAAAATAAAAAATTATCTTTTTTTAAATTTTTTTTTTGCAACCTGTCGACAAGCTATGCCGACGGCCGCTACGCCGACAGCATTATGATACGCCGACGGCCTCTACGTGCTCCGCCGAGGGAGACCTTTGCCGAGGAGGCTACGCCGAGGGCAGCCGTCGGTGTACCATACGCCGAGGGCATTTTAGCCTACGCCGACGGCTTTTTGCCCTCGGCGTAGCGCGCGCGTCCTGTAGTGGTTGTGCTTCATAAACTCAAAGGAGAATTGATTCAAATCTACAAGATTACATGAAAAGAATCGTGCCCATCCCACAATCTGTGTAGATAATTGATTCACCAAACACATATACCAAATTAACCATGTGCATCTTCAGCCTAAGAAACACATAGACGGCACACACATTTGAACGTGTACATACGATACGACTTAAACAAGTGCAAAACAACAAAGTTAAACTTAAGAGAACAATGCAGCGAGACGATACGTAGATGGACCCGATTGCTACTTGTTATAGCTTAGATGGGGATAGGCTTCAGAAAGAGGCTCGTAATGATGCCGTCAAGGTGCGTGCTGAAAGTGAAGGCATCTTTCCTCTCACCATAGTACACCGGCAGACTCAGAGTCAAGTTGACCACCCGTTGCACCGTCGGGAGCAGCTCACGGCCATGTTCGAATCGAGCTTGGTTGATGTTTTTCCATTCGTCTTCTATCATCGAGTCGATCTCAGCAAAGGCGGACTCGGATGTGACCTTGTGCTCGCTCATGTAACACTCTACGCAGCTGGCCACGTCCCCCATGTTGTCCCGGTGCTGCATTATATCATTCATGTTTAATAACAAGATACTACATGAGATTACTCAGGGGAATATACATGGTAAGCAAAACTGCAAATGTAATATAGAGTACTTCCTTTGATCCAAACTATTGGACTCAGTTTTGTCTAGATTCAGATATATCTAGTCATGTCTATTAATTTGAATCGGAGGGAGTACTATATACCTTAGTTGAAGCAGCAAGGTCATTCATCAAGCGTGCAATCTTGGAGCACGCCATGCCGGCGTCTGAGTATCCACCGGAGTATCCAACTGCCCACTCGAGTGCTCCTTTGGGAAGTGCATCACCCATGAGAACCGTAGTGTACAAGCATAGTGCTGGCCCGCCCACAGACATGGTAGACAAATGCAGTTTATCTTGAAAGCTTGGCTTGTGATTTGTGTGTAGCCATTCGGCCTCTTGAAGATAGAAACTGGAACTGTCTTGGAGCTGCATGTGGATGCAAACAACTCAGTTATGTACAACCTCTGGCCAACTATGACCCATATATGACTCTGGTTTACTATTTCAAATTTTATTACGCTATAAAACAGTATACTCCACGTTGCCAAACTGGAGCCTGTATTTGTTTTGTTTGAAGTCAAACTTTGTAAACTTTGATCAAGTACATGAAAAAATATCAGCATATACAACATCAAATACATGCAGTTTGAAAGTGTATTTTGTGATGGTTTTAGTAATACCGATTTTATGTTGTTCTCTAGATGTTAATATTTTCTTCCATAGACATGACCAAAGGGGTAGATATACATGTAAGGAAAATAATAGCAGTGATAATGTTGTACCTCTTTCTTCATGAGAGTAATCGCATAATTTCCATTAAGTGTCATTTCATCCTCGAGCTCCTTGACGCTGCTCAATAGTTTACTGTAGAACTTCTGTAGGTACTTTGGCACAAGAGAAATATCGCTCTCATCCCATCTGCAGTGCAGATTAATTAGTTCAAGAGCAGGTACTGATTAACCTGACTGACTTGAAAAACAAGGAAGATTATACACTGGAATGAAGGGAGTAGCTTTTGTTATGCACGGAGAGAGATATCAATTAATAAAATAGAAACCTTTGAATTGCAGTGTCTAGCTTCCGATATTCCTCCAAGTCAGCACAAGCGTCACTGATGTCATCCAACAATGTGTGCAAACTAGTTAACTTGGCGAAGATCATTCGTGCAAGCGCATATTCTTCCTCGTAGAACACAGTGTAGCCCCAAAGGTAGCACTCAACGACCCGATTACGAACAGAACTTAGCTCCATGCATCCAAAAAGATTATTATTCCACCTACAAGATCCATATAACTTGTTTAAATTGATAGATAGTCCTGATGGAATATCTTGGATGGTGTGCCTACTCAGATGTACAAAAACAAGTGGAATATATATGTACAAATAAATATAGCTTCGAGGTTGATCATACTCAGATATAGCTTTGAGCTCCTTCAAGTGGACATGCTGCAGGAGGTTAAATTCCAGCTTTGCAAGCTCCAGAAGAGCTGGATTATGGCCTTCTTCTTTCTCGTATTCTGGCATGTAACGCAGTGCCTCCAACCTCTTGTAGGTCCGTGGCAGCGGTAGAAGAAGGGAACGCTTGACTTGCTCAGCTAATGGGGAGGCAAGGCTGGGTGTCAATGATTCTAGATGAAGCTTTGCGAAGGAGATGGCCTCTTCGAGTTCCAGCTCCTTATGGGTGATAGTGTAACCTGCGTTGTACAGACATAATAGTCCGTTTGGTTCAGTTGTTATATCATCATTGAAGCTCCCATCTTCGCCCTTAAACTTCTGGAATACATCTGCCAAACAAAATACATGCATGTTAATTAATCGCCTGATCTCTTTGTTCATCCGTAATTGTAATTAATTAAGACGCCAGATCGAGTTTTATTAAGTGTATGAATATACCTGGAGATACCCAAAGGCCATGTTCCCTAAGGAGGCGGAACCGAAGAGCAACCTCGTAGAGGCTAGAGCTACTGAATTCAATTTCATGGATGTGACTTAGAGCAGTGTCTATCTGTACTTCAAAGAGATGTTCTATTCCTAGGCGTTGTACTGTGTCCACCAAGTTCATTCTCTCTACCTCGTTACTGCAAGTGTCAAACAACAAATGGATGTCTTCCTTCAGTTTAACTTTTCGAACCATCGCCCATTCCTCTGACATCTGCATAACCTATCAATTAAACGAATGGGTAAATATGGAAGGTTCAAGATGATACTGACAAATATCACAATACAAGAGCGTATACAAACTTTGCGAAATTTGATGTCCACTAAGAGGTTTTTATCTCAAAATTTATTCAAAGTTCTCCATGATCATAGATACTCCCTCCGTTCACTAATGTAAGACAATTTAGATATTTGATTTGGACTAAAATGGATAAACCTAAACAATAAAACATGTCTAGCTACATGCATTTCCAAAAAAACTATAAGGTCATAAATGAAGTGATGGAGTATTAGTTTGAGAAAAAATCAAAATGTAAAATGTAAATTGTCAACAACTTAAATTTGTTACTCCATCCGTTTCATAATAAGTATTGTTGATTTAGTATAAAGGTGTACTAAATCAGCGACACTTATTATAGTTAGGAGGGAGTAGTTTTTTTTAGATGAGGAGGGAGTGGTTTTTCTGGTTGCTAAATCATGTAGAGTGTACACATGTTCTATCCTTTTTTGCATATGCACCCCTAGTAACAGAAGTATTACTAAATTCAACCATGCTTGGATGCGAGAACCAAGAGTTGGACAGCAGCAAGTATGGTAGGGTGACCAAGATTTGGACACAGTAGATATGAGAACCAAGTAAAAGAAAAAGTTTGTGAATGAGTAGAACATTAAATAAAGGACAAAAGAGACATGCCTTCGGTGGTTGCAGCTCGTATGTGAGGAAGAAGTCACTCCATAAGGAGGGCTGAAACACAGACGACGCGGTCTTTGCCATTCGGATGTACGTTAGCTTCCTTGCTAGCTCCGAATTCTTTGCCTGTGGAATGTACGTTAGCTTCCTTGCTTGCTCCGAATTTATAGGCCCACCCACCGGTTGGCGAATACATTATTTAAACTCCCACTTGATGGACTCATCACGTGCATATAACATGGAATATATACTCAGTATTTGCATATAATACGAAAGTATATTTCATTATGGTTCAAATAATATTAATTTGGTATTGTAGATGCATGTATTTCTCAATATATTTGATCAAAATTTATAAATTCTGACTTTGACCAAACATAATATGCAGAGTAATTTCAATCAAGGGAGTATAATTTTAAAAGAAGTCATATGAAATTTTAGATTCTCAATTGAGATCATAGCGGCCTTGGTCTTTTTCCAAACATGGGTCACCGGTACAAATCAAGCAACTAGATTATGTTCCAATGGTCGGTTTTGGTAATTAAAATTCTACCCAACTCCAAAAATTTCACCATGGTGAATTATTCGCCAATAACAAGTCTAAAGAATTGACAGGCTATAATTCTAGAAGAAACCAACTCGTAAGGAACTCAATATATTATTGCAGTTATTATCATTGTTTTGACAAAGCTTCATATGGACACAATTATTGGTTGTTGAGTATGTGTAGAACTTGGGATCATCACTCTTGTCTTCATACGTATATTGGTATCGCAACGAATAGCTTGGTACTTCGGTTGCCTCATGATTTTCATATCTTCACTTGTTTTCGCTTTACAAGCATTGATGGCCTTAACCTTCATTACAACATGATTTGACGAGTTGCCTGATGCCCTAGGGGAGCAGTTTTCTACTGAATTATTTTAGGATTGATCTTCCTAGGCACCTTATCTGCCACGGTCCCTTTCTCTTTCTTCTTCGCTCTTAAAGCGACTAGTTCATGTTCTCATTTATATTAAGCCAACATTGGACAACATATCAACGTCTTAGCTGCGTACATCCCATATTATCACAATAAATATGTGATCTTTAGTTAACGGCCAACTACTCGCCACTTGCACATTATTAGTCAACAAGTGCATGAGGTAATCTTAGGACAATAATGTTCATTTTAGAAGGCTACTAGGAAAGTTTAAGGTGTTAAAAGAGACTTCAATGTTCTCTTCATGAGGATACTCTCTCAGCCGCCAAATGTGTACTTTTAGATTTCCTTATAAGTTAGGCTTTTAAATTTTGGTTAACTTTATAGAGAAAATATTAGAATTTATAACACTAAATTAGTATCACCACCGGGGATCCATCTCAAAATTTAATTTCATAATATGCAATTAAACATAGTATCGTTTTTATTCTTTACTATAAATTGGTCAAATTAAAATAGGTTTAACTTACAACAAAAAACTATAAGTACGCTTATTCGTGGATGGATGAGTATGCTACATCATTTATAGGACTAATAGTCAATTATAGGAACCAAATGTAGCTACAAGAAACATATCATCAACGGATAAGTATCATCGTCTACGTCATATACCCCCTATGCAAAAAAAGCAGAAACAACAAGATTAGCCGGCTGCTAACGGTGAGATTATCAATCATTTAACCAAAGCCACAGACCAATACTGCCCGCTTACTCGTTCTATAATGCACTGCGTCACGCTACCTTGTGGTTGTTGAAACCATTTTCCTTGATATCGTTGCCCTTGGAATCTTTATTTCTTCAAAATTCCATTGATCTATTAATAATTAGCAACAGTAGTACAAAAAGTTTTAAAATAATAAAAATTACAAATAGATCATTGGACCACCTAGCGACGACTACATACACTAGCACGAGCCGAAGGCGTTCCACCATCACCGGAGCCGGACAAAACTTATTGTAGAAAAGCTTGTTGTAGTAAAAGAACAAGAAGTCATCGTGCTAAAGTCTAAACGGACCAACACACCAGAGCAGCAATCATTACCAAAGCTGATAAACATAGATCAAAAAAGACTGACCTCAAACCGCAGCAATGAATACAGAAAACGACAGGATCCCAAAATATCATCCGAACACACGAATATGTGTGCCCTCCGCTGATGCTAGATGCATCACCAAAGCGAGGACAGGACGAGAGGATCTTATTCTGGCTCTAGAATATAGCGACCGTCTCAACATCCCAAGAAGACACTGAAAACCAGTCTAAACAAAACACGAGATCTCTCGCCGATGAAGGGCCGTGGTCTGCCATGTCTCCAAGGCCCTAAGGTCGTCTGAAGCGGGACGGCCGACAGAGAGAATAAACCTAGATTGGTTTAGCCGCCGCCTCCGAGCGCCTCCTTTCCTCTCTTTCTCGTACATGCCCTTGGAATCTCTTTGTATGCAGCTTACCTAGACACAGGAGAAAACTATTATATTCATCCGGCTGCTAACGATGAGAAGATGCTTATCGACAAAAAATTCCAGTGACCATAGGTATGTCGCTGGACTATTTAGCCATAATTTAAGCCGCGGGTGCGTGCATTCACGTCATACCACAGGGATCATTTTATTTGAGTAATGCTATGGAATCATTCCACGCAACAAGTCTACAGACGCATGCCTGGTTCAGTCGGATTGGGCAGCTGAAGCAGTTAGTCGGATTTTTCCACCACCATATTTCACGACCGACTGTCACTTTCGTCTGTAAGCCTAGTTTGTGACAGTTTCATCCCAAAGTCTAGCATTATTAATTTCATTATGAGACACTGATGTCGACATCTCGAATCTGAGGCCGAAACCAGCTACGGAAGATGGGCCGGTCAGAGCATGGCCCAACCGTTCACAGAAATTATATCATCTCGGCTTGTAGGCATGAGTAGGCGATGTGAGCCGTGTAATGCATACATAGCTGATGACTGTAAGTGTACATATTGTTTACAATTAATTTAAAACTAAGAGTATTGAACCACGAAAAGCTATTGGTAAAGGTCTTTTCCCTTGTACTCAAGATTAGTTTTCTCACTTGTCCCAAAGACAAATGTTATATTGTCAACATTCACATAACATCAAGAAGCAAACTAATACATATACATGAACAAAGTTATAGATCATCTTTGTTTCAGTTTATAATTTTGCTAGGGTTTCTTCATCTTTCCAAGAACAAGGTAAACTACTCACACATGGAGCTAATCAACATCATCATATAAATATGCATGGAGTACAAATAGATGGATGAATACTCGAGTAAATTCACAACAATAGTTTAGGAAATACAACAAGATGAACCTAATGAAGATGAAGGATTGGTGATGATGATGGAGTGGCAGTGGTTGATGATGAAGATGATTCCTAGCCCTCCAAGTATCTTTGTAGAGGTGAGGATCGAAGAGCATATGCCGGTTCCCCTTCTAGATCCTTTTCGAAGGTGAGGTTCTACAAACTGTGGTGTCTCTGAATATCGGATCTCAGATCCGTCTGCATAGGGTGAAACTATTTGACCAGAAGGATTTGACGATGCATTGTACGTGCATGTGGTACGGGCGGGCTGTGCTCGTAATGATGCTCGTTAAAGCGTCTGTCTGTCCTCTACAAGTTGGCTTTTCATCCTAGGTGTGTGGGTCAATGTTTAAAAGGTTTTTACTGCTTCCAATTGTCATATTTATGCCTAAAAATGAATGCTTCATTTTATTTATCTATCAACTTCTTTAATTCCAGGAGCCTAGTGAAACAAGCATAAAAGGTGCGTGCAAGCGCGGTGAAATAACTAAATCCTACGACTGCTAATGGAAAAAACATAAGATAAACGTACTGTAAAAATGCACTCATTAACTTTCCCAAGCTCAGATCCTCATCCCCGAGCAAAATAGCAACTTAATGGACAAGGTTATCATGTTCATGAAACGCGAGTCGTTAAAATAAATGAGGTATTGCAGCAAGTAATTATGAGAAAATATATATAATTGTCTTCTAGGTTTAACCACACTTCTACACAATAAGATGACTTAGAAGGCTTCCACACTTTTAGCACTAACCATCAATATGACGATTAACCGATAGAATGACATAAAGTAATCAGTTCAACCGAGGGGAGGTCTCAAACATTCTTAGAACTTCGCACATCCAATTAGAATTTATCTTTGAATGGTCTATTTTGTTTCCTTTCATGATTATGATTTTGATATCTATGTCTATTTTCCCTTTACACAATTCTTTTCACGTTACACTTATGCTAGTATGCATTCTTTAGTGTCGTGCAAACAGACTAGACATATATCCAACCTCAAGGGAAGACTCAAAATAGATCAAGACTTTTAATGTTAACTCCCAAATAGAGTATGAAGTAATTCATGTTTGTGGTTTAAGCTTCTACCACCACCTATACTCATTCTAAAACTTTTATAGTATAATTGTCTGACTTCTTATTCTTTTAATTTCTTCTCTCATTGAGCATATATATTTATGATTCTTGTGATCCAACAAATAATTTATAACATACTACCAAATTTCTTCAAATTTCCATCGATACTAATGGTAGGGAAGATAATAAATCATCATAGGACACAAGTATAATAGAACTTATCCTAGTTCATACATATAATGAAATAACCACAAAATCTAAATACTTTAATTATAATAAAACTTGAAATCCATAGGATATGAATCATTCGTTCCTTCGAGGGAGCTAAAGATGCAACTTATTATGCAAAACTGGAAATTGTAAACTAACATGCATGCAGAAAAATAAACGAGCTAAAACTTTAAGATAGATTACAAGGTCTCAAAGATCTCCCCAAGCTTGGAATCAAGCCAGGTGGGATCAAATAATCCCTTGTGATTATTTGGTACCATTGCCTCTTGTATAGGGAGGTCTGGTAGGCATGCTGTCAAAGGCCTTCTTCAGCAATCTATTGTGCTCCTCCAGGTAAGAAACTCGGCTTCCGGTTGCGTGGAGATCTTCATGTAGACCTCATCCAACTTTTTAAAGTTTTGGCAGGTGATTTATCAATAGATTAGTTTCGTTTCTTATGTTCCTATATATCATGTAGGCATTGTTCAAGGTCCAAAACCAGCTCCTCTGGAACGAAATAGGAGTTCAGAAAGTCCCACCCTTCTTTGGGCTCCACGCGGATTGCGTGTTGGATGTGTTACCGATTTTCTCCTTACGGTCCCTGCATTAACACATGGAGATTTCTTATGCTTTTTAGCTTTATGGTTAGTGGGGATGAAGTTGATCGTCATGATGTTCCCTTCAGCATCATACTCCCAAGTTATAGCTCATTCTATCGCAATCCAATCCACTTGACTATGCGGTGCATAAACAGATTTGCCTATGAGATGGTCCTCTCGATCTCCATCTTCAATATCATAGGAGTTGTAGGAGTGCTCTTCGTCTTCCTTTCATGGAGGCAGGGATTTATCTTGGGACGGATCCATGAGGCCAAGATGCTTCTCGTTGCTTGGAACCTAACGAATTATACCATAGATGAGGTCTGTTGAATATGAGGAGAAAGACTCTTGGGAGAATATATGAGAGGGTTTGAGACCAGAAAGTCTCGGCATAATAGTCAATGAGTCGACCAAGAAAAGAATCCTAATAGATCTGGAGTGAAATCAACAAAATAAGGATATTATGGCATCGTAATGGCCACATCATAATAGTCATCGTGTTCCCTATTCCATCAGAGTTTCTACTTACTAGACGGATATGCGCGCTTCGCCGCGCCGTCTACAACACGTTTGAACATTGTCTGATAGACGTGAGGGTCTTGCATGTGTTTTAAAATGCCTAGCTGTTGGTTGTAACTCTTTTTTTAATGATGCACAAACATTAAATAGATGGCCAAGGGTGCCTTACCGTGGTAGGCTGGTAGCCATTGCAGTCCGGTTTCAGTAGTAACATATATAAATTTTTCTTAGAAACTACATCGTAATGTTAATTCAGTTTCTCGAGTTAGTGGCTCCATACGTTAGGCCTTTTACAATGGGGTGTCTCTTAACTCGTTATCCTAGGTAGTGGTGTATCTTAAGAAACAATTAGTATAATGGATTGTATCTTAAGAGTTGTATCTACATTTAATAATTTTGGGTATATGCATGCATGTGATTGGGTTAACCATGTATTTTGCCCATGATCTTATTCGGCCGAGTTTAATTGCAATCAATTAGACGAATAAAGAAGAATTACTGCATTTTGTAAATTATTTTTTCTCTTTTTATTTCGTTTATTTTTTATTTATACCTTCTTTATATTTAGTTTTATCTATTCATCAATAGTATCTACCGGCTCAAACTCGAATTTGATCGCTTTCCATACTTCACAAGCCGCGGCTAGTTCAGGACTCTATTTGCAAGCTTCTCGGATAATTTCATTACCTTCACGAGCAAGATCACGCCCTTCGTTACGAGCTTGTTCTAAAGCCACTCGATTAGCTGCTGCACCAGGTGCATTTCCCCAAGGATGTCCTAAAGTTCCTCCACCAAATTGTAATACATAATCATCCCCAAATATTACCGTGCAAGGCTTGTAGCTAAGCTAAGATGCAACCTCAACTTCTATCTTCATTAAGTATAGTGCCACATAAGCAATTTGTCTATGATACCGTGCTAAGAAATACCCATTGGAAAAGGCCTAACACTATTATATACGTAGATAAAGGTATTCTTGAAGGGTTTCACAGCATAGTAAATCAAAATTTTCTACGGAAGCGAACAGAGGGAAAGCCAAGATCTAATCTAGGAGATGCAAACAACGAGAGAGATTGGATTATATCTTCATACCCTTGAAGATTCGCACAGCGGAACGTTCGTCGGAACGTGGGTGATGTAGTCGTACTCGCTTCTCCTCCTCGCGATCCGATCCAATCTAGCACCACAAGTGGCGGTGCCTCCGTGAGATGCACACGTGCATCACCTCGACGTCTCCTCCTTCCTCGGACCAGCAAGTATGGTGGAGAGATAGATTGGATCTACAACGCGACGGCGCGGTGTATATGGTGGAGAATTTCTGCAGCAGGGCTTCGCCTACAAACAGTCGGGAGGGAGAGAGGAAGGCAGCAGGGCTACTAGGGTTTGGAGGAAGGTGTGTGGGGTAGGGAGGGGCGCACCAGCCCTCTATATATAGAGGGGGGGTGCGGCCAGCCCTTGCCCATCCTCCAAGCCTATCTCTAGTTTAAACGATTTAAACTCTCCCTTCTAGAAACCCTATCTTATCTCTAGTTTAAACGATTTAAACTTATCTAGGATTGGCTGGGCCCTATGGGGCCTTGTGCCCCTGACCCAATGCGGCCAGGACACTCCCTCATAGGCCCATGCCCCCTCCCGGAAGGTGGGGCCACGTTGGTCCCCTTCCGGAAGGTTCTAGAAGCTTCCGGTACAATACCGATTAATCCGGAACAATTCCGAACTCCAAAAACTGCACTGCCTTATATGAATCTTATTCTCCGGACCATTCCGGAACCTCTCGTGATGTCCCGGATCCCATCCGAGACTCCGAACAAAAATTCATAAACCAATTATCCAATCTATCCTAGCGTCGAGACACGTTAAGTGTGTGACCCTGCGGGTTCGAGAATATGCAGACATGATCTTCTATCAATAATCAACAGCGGGGTCTGGGCACCCATATTGAATCCCACACATTCATCGATGATCATATCGGATGAACCACGATGCCAGGATTCAATCAATCCCATATATATATTCCCTTCGTCTCGCGATATTTTACTTGCCCGAGATTCGATCGTCGGTATCGTCATACCTAGTTCAATCTCGTTCACAGCAAGTACTTTACTCGTTCCGTAATCCGATATCACTTTGTGATTAACTCCTTAACCACATGCTTGCAAGCGGTGTTGATATCGATTACCGAGTGGGCCCGAAGTATATCTCTCCGACTTGGGAGGGACAAATCCCATCTCGATACATACAACCCAACAGATACTTTCCGATCACCTGAGAGATACCTTTATGATCACCCTCTCATAGGATGACGTTTGATGACCTCAAAGCTTTCTTCCGATACCAGGGAGTTGTATTATCTCATGGTCTAAGGAATACAATATTTGACATAGGAAAAGCTTCGCAAAGATGAACACAAAGACACGATCTAATTGCTTCGCTTAGTTTGGGTCTGTCCACCATATCATTCTCCCAATGATATGATCTCATTATCAATTGACAACTCATGTCTATGGTTAGGAAACCTTAACCATCATTGATCAATGAGCTAGTCCATAGAGGCGTACTAGGGACACGGTGTTGTTCACAAACCACACAAGTATTAATGTTTCCGCTTAATACAATTCTAGCATGGAATATAAACTTTATCATGAACAAGAATTTTAATAATAACATCTTTATTATTGACTCTAGGGCATAATTCCAACAGTCTCCCACTTGCACTAGAGTCAATAATCTAGTTTACATTTGGCAACAATCTCACACCCATGGCACTGAGGTGCTGATCATGTTTTACACGTGGAAGAGGTTTAGTCAATGGATCTGCGACATTCAGATCTGTATGTACTTTGTTGATCTTCAGATCTCCATCTGCTATATAATCTCGGATTATATGAAACTTGCGGTTGATATGCTTGGTCTTTGGATGATATCTTGGTTCCTTAGCGAGTGCTATGGCGCCAGTGTTGTCACATAATATATCCAGTGGGTCCAATGCACTTGGAACCACGCCAAGCTCAGTGATGAAGTTTCTGATCCAAACTCCTTCACTTGACGCTTCTGCAGCAGCCATGTATTCCGCTTCTACTGTAGATCCCGCGATCACGCTTTGCTTGCAGCTTCTCCAGCTCACAGCTCCTCCATTCAAAATATACACGTATCCTGTCTGAGATTTAGAATCATCCTTGTCGGTGTCGAAACTAGCATCGACGTAACCTTTTACGACGAGCTGTTCATCACCCCCATAGACTAAGAACATTTCTTTAGTCCTATTTAGGTACCTTAGGATGTTCTTCACGGCTGTCCAGTGTTCCACTCCTGGATCACTTTGATATCTGCTCGTCAAACTAAGAGCATTGGACACATCCGGTCTAGTACACAGCATGGCATACATGATGGAACCTATGGCCGAGGCATAAGGCACTTTGCTCATAGCTTCCCTATCATTTACCGTAGCTGGACACTGAGCCTTGCTCAATATCTTACCTGACAACATAGGCACTGAACCTTTCAATGCCTTTTCCATTCTGAACCTTTTCAGAACTTTGTCTAGGTATGTACTCTGTCTTAAAGCTATCAGGCGTCTTTGTCTATCTCTATAGATCTTGATGCCCAATATATAAGCAGCTTCACCTAGGTCTTTCATTGAAAAACACTTGTTCAAATAACTCTTCACATCGTTAAGCATGTTGATGTCATTTCCAATAATCAATATGTCATCCACATATAGTACCAGAAACGTCACCGAGCTCCCACTCACTTTCTTGTAGATGCAAGCTTTGTAGCAATTTGGAACAAATCCAAAGCTCTTGATCACTTGATCAAAACGAAGGTTCCAACTCCGAGATGCTTGCTTCAGTCCATAAATGGAACGCTGAAGTTTGCATACTTTATCAGCATCCTTAGGATCGACAAAACCTTCGGGTTGCATCATATACAACTCTTCATCAATGTTGCCATTGAGGAACGCAGTCTTGACATCCATCTGCCATATTTCATAATCATGAAACGCAGCAATTGCTAATAAAATCCGAATAGACTTAAACATCGCTACGGGAGAGAAAGTCTCATCGTAGTCAACACCTTGAACTTGTCGAAAACCTTTCGCGACAAGCCGTGCTTTATAGACGGTAACATTACCATCCGCGTCCGTTTTCTTCTTGAAGATCCATTTGCACTCAACGGCCTTTCGGTCGCTAGGAGGTTCCACCAAAGTCCATACTTGGTTTTCGCTCATAGATCCCAATTCGGATTTCATGGCTTCTAGCCATTTCTCAGAGTCTGGGCTCATCATCGCTTCCTCATAGTTCGTAGGTTCACTGTCTTCTACTAACAAGACAGTTAAGACAGGGTTGCCGTACCACTCAGGAGGAGCACGCGACCTTGTCGACCTGCGACGTTCAGTAGCAGCATCGTCCGAAGCTTCATGATCCTTGTCATTAGCTTCCTCTATCGTTGGTGCAGGCGGCACTGGAACAATTTCAGGTGCTGCGCTACTCTCCAATTCAAGAGAAGGTTCAATAACCTCGTCTAGCTCTACTTTCCTCCCACTCACCTCTTTCGAGAGAAACTCCTTCTCAAGAAAGGAACCGTTCTTTGCGACAAACACTTTGCCTTCGGTTCTGTGATAGAAGGTATACCCAATAGTTTCCTTAGGGTATCCTATGAAGACGCATTTCTCCGCTTTGGGTTCGAGCTTGTCCGGCATCAACTTCTTGACGTAAGCTTCGCATCCCCAAACTTTAAGAAACGACAACTTAGGTTTAGCACCAAATCACAGTTCATACGGTGTCGTCTCAACGGATTTAGATGGAGCCCTATTTAAAGTGAATGCAGCGGTTTCTAATGCATAACCCCAAAATGATAACGGCAAATCAGTAAGAGACATCATCGATCGGACCATATCTAATAGGGTTCGATTCCGGCGTTCAGACACACCATTGCGCTGTGGTGTTCCGGGTGGCGTGAGTTGTGAAACGATTCCACTTGCCTTGAGATGCGTGAGAAAATCATAACTCAAATATTCGCCCCCACGATCGGATCGTAGAAACTTAATCTTTCTATTACGATGGTTCTCCACTTCATTCTGAAATTCTTTGAACTTTTCAAACGTTTTAGATTTATGTTTCATTAAATAGATATACCCATATCTACTTAAGTCATCGGTAAAAGTGAGAAAATAGCGATATCCACCGCGCGTCGAAACACTCATCGGTCCGCATACATCGGTATGTATGATTTCCAACAAGTCCATTGCTCGCTCCATCATACCGGAGAACGGGGTTTTGATCATCTTGCCCATGAGGCATGGTTCGCATGTGTCAAATGATTCAAAATCAAGAGACTCCAAAAGTCCATCAGAATGGAGTTTCTTCATGCGCTTTACACCAATATGACCTAGACGATAGTGCCACAGATAAGTAATATTATCACTATCTACTTTGCATCTCTTAGCCTCAATGTTATGGATGTGTGTTTCATCCCTTTCGAGATTTAGAAGAAATAAACCATTCACAATAGGTGCATGACCATAAAAGATGTTACTCATATAAATAGAACAACCATTATTCTCCGATTTAAATGAATAACCGTTTTGCAATAAACAAGATCCAGAAATAATGTTCATGCTCAACGCAGGCACATAATAACACTTATTAAGGTTTAAAACTAATCCCGAAGCTAAAACTAAGGAGAGCGTGCCGACGGCCATCACATCAACTCTTGATCCGTTGCCAACGCGCATCGTCACCTCATCCCTCGCAAGCCGCCGTCTATTTCGTAGCTCCTGTTTCGAGTTACAAATATTAGCAACTGAACCAGTATCAAATACCCAGGCACTACAACGAGGGCTAGTGAGGAAAACATCAATAACATGTATATCAAATATACCTTTGATGGTGCCAGCCTTCTTGTCCGCTAAGTACTTCGGACAGTTTTGCTTCCAGTGACCCTTGTCCTTGCAATAGAAGCACTCAGTGTCCGGCTTGGGACCAGACTTGAGCTTCTTCTCAGCAGGGGCAACGCGCTTGCCGCCGCCTTTCTTGAAGGGCTTCTTTGCACCTTTACCTTTCTTGAAGGAGGGCTTGTTGACCATCAACACATGATTATCCTTCTTGATGTCCACCTCCGCAGCCTTCAGCTTTGCGAAGAGCTCGGTGATCGTATCAGTGGAACCAATCTGATTATGAGTCACTACAAAACTTTTGTAGCTGGGAGGGAGTGATTGCAGAACCCTGTCAATCTTGAGCTCCTCTGGAATCTTGCAGTCCAGTTGCTCAAGGCGTTGAGTGTAGCCCGACATCTTAATGGCGTGCTCACTAACGGAACTCCCTTCCTCCATCTTGCAGTTAAAGAACTTCTCAGAGATCTCATATCTCTCAGAACGGGCCTGAGTCTGAAACATGGTTTTCAGCTCCTCGAGAATCTCAAAGGGCCCGGGATAGTTTTCAAAACGATTTTGAAGTTCCGGTTCCATAGCAAACAACATGGTGCTCTTAATCACACCATAATCATCTTTGCGCGACTGATAGACAGCTTTCTCATCAGCCGGCGCAGTTGCAGCAGGGGGGTTACCTAACGCTTTCTCAAGGACATAGTCCTTTTGTCCGCCAGACAGAATGATTCTTAGATTGCGGAACCAGTTGGTGAAGTTAGACCCATTGTTTCTAAGCTTTTCTTTCTCAGCAAAAACGTTGAAGTTGAAGTTGGACTTGGCCATGTGATCTACAGTATTTGCAAGTACAATTTAGACTATGTTCATGATAAATAGTTCAACTTAATCAAATTACTAGATGAACTCCCACTAAATTCAACATCCCTCAAGTTGTTTAGTGAACACGATCCAAATTCACCACACCTAATCCGATCTTCACGAGAAGAGATGTGGTTTCAATGGTGGACAACGAAGTGTCGATCATATCATTCATATGACTCATGCTTAACCTTTCGGTTCTTGTGTTCCGAGGCCATGTCTGTACATGCTAGGCTCGTCAAGTTAGACCCAAGTATTTCCGCGTGTGCAAAACTGGCTTGCACCCGTTGTATGTGAGCATAGAGTCTATAGCACCCGATCATCACGTGATGCTTGGACACGACGAACTTTCGCAACGGTGCATACTTGGGGAGAACACAGCTTTTATCTTGATCTTTAAGTGAGGAATCATCTTATAATGCTACCGTCGCGATCTAAGCATAATAAGATACATAAAAGGATAAACATCACATGCATATAACTTTATGTGACATGGTATAGCCAATCTTCGCGCAATGATCTCCATCTTGTGCATTCCGGCATGATCTCCATCACTCCACCATGATTGCCTCCACCACGAATAGCAACTATAACTATTGCTAACTACTTAGCGATAAAGTAAAGCTATTACATGGCGTATAAGAAGTTGACTCGCAGGTCATACACAATTATGAAGACAACCATATGGCTCCTGCCGGTTGTGTACTCATCGACATGCAAGTCGTGAAACATTACAAAACATGATCATCGCATACAATATACACATCACATCTTGGGCCATACCATATCACATAAAACACTCCCTGCAAAAACAAGTTAGACGCCTCTACTTTGTTGTTGCATGTTTTACGTGGCTCATGGGAGTAGATGCTAAGAACGATTCTTACCTACGGAAAGCCACAACGGTGATATTATGGTTGCCAAACTCCGGTGTTAATCCCATGACAACTATAGTGAGAGAAACTGACATCCACCAGCCGCATGTGTGGTACAAGCCACACGTCAAGTGCGGAGCCGGTCTCGCGAACGACGTCGCGTAAGGTTGGCCTGGACCGCTTCAATCTCACTATCCCGCGTCATAAGAAGAACACAAACAAGAGGCTTGCAACAGAAAACATCAACGCCCGCAACAACCATGTTGCGTTCTACTCGTGAATCACATCTATGCATAGATCTAGCTCTGATACCACTGAAGGGTTTCGCAGCATAGTAAATCAAAATTTTCTACGGAAGCGAACAGAGGGAAAGCCAAGATCTAATCTAGGAGATGCAAACAACGAGAGAGATTGGATTAGATCTTCATACCCTTGAAGATTCGCACAGCGGAACGTTCGTCGGAACGTGGGTGATGTAGTCGTACTCGCTTCTCCTCCTCGCGATCCGATCCGATCTAGCACCACAAGTGGCGGTGCCTCCGTGAGATGCACACGTGCAGCACCTCGACGTCTCCTCCTTCCTCGGACCAGCAAGTATGGTGGAGAGATAGATTGGATCTACAACGCGACGGCGCGGTGTATATGGTGGAGAATTTCTGCAGCAGGGCTTCGCCTACAAACAGTCGGGAGGGAGAGAGGAAGGCAGCAGGGCTACTAGGGTTTGGAGGAAGGTGTGTGGGGTAGGGAGGGGGCGCACCAGCCCTCTATATATAGAGGGGGGTGCGGCCAGCCCTTGCCCATCCTCCAAGCCTATCTCTAGTTTAAACGATTTAAACTCTCCCTTCTAGAAACCCTATCTTATCTCTAGTTTAAACGATTTAAACTTATCTAGGATCGGCTGGGCCCTATGGGGCCTTGTGCCCCTGGCCCAATGCGGCCAGGACACTCCCTCATAGGCCCATGCCCCCTCCCGGAAGGTGGGGCCACGTTGGTCCCCTTCCGGAAGGTTCTAGAAGCTTCCGGTACAATACCGATTAATCCGGAACAATTCCGAACTCCAAAAACTGCACTGCCTTATATGAATCTTATTCTCCGGACCATTCCGGAACCTCTCGTGATGTCCCGGATCCCATCCGAGACTCCGAACAAAAATTCATAAACCAATTATCCAATCTATCCTAGCGTCGAGACACGTTAAGTGTGTGACCCTGCGGGTTCGAGAATATGCAGACATGATCTTCTATCAATAATCAACAGCGGGGTCTGGGCACCCATATTGACTCCCACACATTCATCGATGATCATATCGGATGAACCACGATGCCAGGATTCAATCAATCCCATATATATATTCCCTTCGTCTCGCGATATTTTACTTGCCCGAGATTCGATCGTCGGTATCGTCATACCTAGTTCAATCTCGTTCACAGCAAGTACTTTACTCGTTCCGTAATCCGATATTACTTTGTGATTAACTCCTTAACCACATGCTTGCAAGCGGTGTTGATATCGATTACCGAGTGGGCCCGAAGTATATCTCTCCGACTTGGGAGGGACAAATCCCATCTCGATACATACAACCCAACAGATACTTTCCGATCACCTGAGAGACACCTTTATGATCACCCTCTCATAGGATGACGTTTGATGACCTCAAAGCTTTCTTCCGATACCAGGGAGTTGTATTATCTCATGGTCTAAGGAATAAAATATTTGACATAGGAAAAGTTTCGCAAAGATGAACACAAAGACACGATCTAATTGCTTCGCTTAGTTTGGGTCTGTCCACCATATCATTCTCCCAATGATATGATCTCATTATCAATTGACAACTCATGTCTATGGTTAGGAAACCTTAACCATCATTGATTAATGAGCTAGTCCATAGAGGCATACTAGGGACACGGTGTTGTTCACAAACCACACAAGTATTAATGTTTCCGCTTAATACAATTCTAGCATGGAATATAAACTTTATCATGAACAAGAATTATAATAATAACATCTTTATTATTGCCTCTAGGGCATAATTCCAACAATTCTCACTCCTCAGTCGAAGACCTATTTAGTTGTATGAATGCTTATAATCTAGGACTCTATGACCATGAATATACTTATGAACTAAGCTACTTCCTCCGATCCATATTAGTTGACTTGGATTTATCTAGATTTGGATGAATATAAACACTATTTAGTATATATGTTCATCCAAATTTTAACAAATCCAAGTCAACTGGGTTGGAGGGAGTACTTATTTTCCTTCCAATGATTTATTGACATATGGCCTTAACAGAAACTATTAAATAGTCATGTCATAATGACTTGGATAGTAATATAATATTTTTCGGGACATGTCAAGTAATATACTCCCTCCATCACAAAATAAGTGACTTCACTTTATCCAGATACACATGTTTTTAGACATATTTTCGTGTAAACATCCATATCTAAACAAAGTGAGGACACTTAATTTGAGACGAAGGGAGTAGAATATTTCTTTCGCTACATTTCACAAAGAAATGAACATGTCGAATTTAAAAAGAAGAAACAAAACAAATTATTTTGTTCCATGAGGAAAACTTACGATGCATCTATTATGAAAAAACACATCGGTCCTCATATATGCGCAAATGAGCGGTTGGAGTTTACTGTAAGGGACTAAGCACTGAGTGATCGATGACCATACAAGTTCAAATATGCTAGCATTACTATTCAGTGAAGAATTACTGCCATACTCAACGTTAGCTCACCAATAGAAGCATCAATTTCATCAGTGAGTCCACCGGATGACAAGTTTCATGATGGCAGATAAAACAATCATCATGCATCCCATGAGACTATTCATTTAGAACTTGCAAGGCTATAATTTTTGGAGGAGCTCTGTATAACTGTAATTCAACCATCCCAAATATAAGATGTATGTGCATATGGACAGACCACCCAATTCTTCTTCACAGAGAACTTCATGTGGATGGTCATATGGCATTGCCTGAAGATACTAAATAAGAGTTCAGGAAATGATAGGTTTAATTAGCGTGATAAACAGATAGTGCATGCATTCTGAAACTAAATTCACCAAGACAATAGCCAGGTAATGTAGTAGACATGCCAAATTATTCATTAACATACATTTTAATAGGATCGAGAACATTATGAGATCACATCAGCTGATTTCGCAAACAATTTGAGCTAGTATGGTTCCTCATCTTTTATGATTGTTCATTATTGTATTATAAAATGTGATAGCTTATTCAAAAAAGAAAATTATGGATAAATTACCGTAATCCTTTCTCGTTAGGTTTTAATGAAACAACTAAAATAGGACATCTGTGGAGTAAAAAATAAACTTCCACAATCTGGATATATGTACTTTGAATATTAACGGTGTGTTGAACAAAAACCATTATACCCAGCCCATTCTTGTCTTTTATCTATTCATCATAAACTCAGAGCTGTATCTCAGGTAGAAATCATAGAATGAAGGGTGCTCATGGGATTCAACGTTTCTACATGCCAAAAGAAAAAAGAATAGAGTATCACATACATGTCATATGCCCCAAAGCTACCAACATATGCATTAAGAATGGATGGGGTGCAGTCAGTTGCTTTAAAAAATTACATGGAACTCCATGAATCATCATATTCGGTGATACTAAGGGTTCGGAATAAATGGCTCCAAACAGCTGCATCACTCTTCCACACTAAACCCCTTATAGAAGAAATATCATCCGGATATCAAACTATGGGATATCTACCAAAAAAAGAGTATTTACTAACTCGGATCCCACGTATTTCCACTGTCACAAGCACACATATTTCCTTGTTTTTATACCCATACCATAGCATCTATGCCTTACTCGCAATCAGAAGCCAATATTTTTAATAAACCAACCCGCTGATTTAGACTGCTTGATCTACCTTTCCTCGTCGTATAATATTAAAAAGATGAAGAGAAAACTTACTATCTTAGGTTTTCAATGGATGTCACCACATTGCAAATGAGAAAAACGAAGAGTGAATTTCCATTTAAAAATAATTTCTATTTTTGTACCAGTAGAGGACCAATGGAAATCAACAACTAATGCGTACCTCCTCGAAACAGGCATACGCCCAGCTATATTAATATAGCAACCACGATTGATAACGCTGCTGGGCCAGACAGCACAGCGCCCAAAAGACAAAACAAAAATAAAATAAAAAAGAAACAAAGAGAAAACAAAGCCGACGATAGCGGCTCGACGAAAACGAGAGTGACCCGCAACCGCTGCGCCCACCGGAGAATTACCACCCCTCTCCTAGCCTCTAAGCGTCACATATCAGACAACACCTCCAAGAAGGAAAGCGACGACGACGCTGCTGCCCGGACGAGTCCTAGGGTTTCCCTTGATACGCTACGGGAGGTGGGGAAGAGATACACCCGACGTCCTTCAAGAAGGAAAGCGACACCCGCAGGCGTCACCACGTCGGTGTCAAGACGACAAGGATTTCTCCTGACCCCTCAAAAAACCACACTCCCGGACGCTTCGAAGCTCCACCAAGCTCACCGCCCACCAACACACGCCACCACGATCTTGTAGTCACCACCGCCGTCTCACCATGACCCACAAAGCGAGGCTGGAACGACCGAAAGGAAGAAACTTTAGCGAGGGTCGACGAAACAATGACACGCGGGAGGGAACAACCTCCACCGCCGGAAGGCGATAGCCGACCGGATGTAGCAGCGGGGCAAACCAGACCCTCTCTGGTCTGGCCGAGCCCAAAGGACTCGTGAAGCCCCACTGCCACACTGCAGCAAGGGTGTCACCGTCGCAACCGACCCTAGCACTAGTCCTTACCTCACCGTCCGCCAGTGGATCCACTGCCACCACAGATCCCCGCCGCCAAGCAGCCGCGCTCTCGCCACCGTGCTCATCCGGGAATACCGGTCCACCGCCAGTCTGAGGATCACCATCTGGGCCTGCAAAGGCGAAGAGGGATGAACACGACGAACACGTCACCTCCGTGCTGCCCATGGACCACCCTAGACAGGATTAGACAGACGACCACCCGACCTAGGCCCGCCCAGCCCAGATCCGGTGCCCTGGCCGCGCCAAAGCCAGGAGGGACCGTCTGTCACCCGACCCACGCGGTGCCCGAGGTCCCCGGGCGGGGCCCGCACGGCCCAGATCGGGCCCAAACTGGCCCAGATCTGGCCCCGTGGAGCACGCCGCCGGTGGCACCTGATGCCCCGCCCGCCGTCGTGCCTGCTGGGCTGCCCGGCGACGTCGCTTGGAGGCTCCCGTCGCCGCCCCGTCCCTCAGCAGCCCGCTGCACCCAACATGGCGCGCCGCCGCCAGCAAGGTGCCCCGCGCACGCCGCCACCGCCGGGAGGAAGAAGGCCCGCCGCCGCCGGCCCCGCGCGGGCTTTGCCCGGCGGTGCACGCCGACGGCGGCGGGGGAAGGAGGAGGAGGGGGGGCTAGAGGTGGGCGGCGCCGTCGGACCCGCCCCGTCGCCCGCGGGGGGCGAGCGAGACGACTCGTGCGAGGGACGCGAGAGGGCTCAGCAATGTCTAGTCTGGCTCCCCAACTAATGCGTACCTCATCAAGAGTCAAGTTTAGATATTATGTTTCAACTATTGTACCTGCGGCGATTGCTCATGGACCCAAGAACACGCGCCACCCACCTTCACCTCATCCTTTCCCGGCTTCAGATCAACATTGATGAAGACGATGTTGCGGAGCGACGGCAACACGACCATGGGGTGGGACTTTTGCCGCAGCACAACCTGGTCCTTGTCGTCGTTGGTGGACCAATCGAACTTGATTCAGATTCCTCTCCAAGGATGGTAGTCTTGCCCCATCCTTGTGTGGACATCGTATAACCTGCTAGCACCACCATCTCATGTCCCACTCTGCTCGACAACCTGGATAGCAGCAACATACAGTGCAAAAGATGGGTTGGCATATCATCGAACGCCTTGCCCGCTGCGTCTTTCTTGCTCTACGAAGCTCTCTCTTCTCTTGGCCCAATTCAAGCAACACGCTCGTGGCCCTGCTCATGTTGGTTGGGCATGCAACGGTTGCTGAACCCAACACCCAAGACCTCTCGTAGGGAAACAGGAACCTTCGTGCACGTCGATACGCGTTGCATAAACCGAGGCTGGGCTCTGGCGTGGGCAGGACCAACATGATGAACTCATCTATCCTTGCCTCGAGCGGAACAGCGGACCAAGAGCGGCTTCGCCTTGGACCCGGACATCACATACAATAGCCTCTGAGCACGCCGACACATGCCATACGACCGAGGCTGGGCTCGGGCACGCGTGGCGAGGCGACCCTCCACTTCTCTCCGGCGGACCAAGGCTAGAACGGGGCACGGGCATCATCGACGGCACTCGATGAGACTGGGCTCAGGCAGGCTAGGAGCCCCGAGTCCTCGACGCTCGCCGAGGCTAGGTTCAGGCAGGTCGACATCCCCGCGTCCTCGATGCCTCCCAAGGCTAGGATCAGGAAGCGGACGACAGGGGCGAGGAACCTGGGGCGCGGTCCATATTGGGGCAGAACCTGTTTGTTCCTCGCCGCGGGAGGGGTACGATAGGGCGGCGGCTACCTCGATGGGAGGATGGTAGGGCGACGACGGTTACAGGCGGCGGCGGCCGCCGCGCAGCACCGGACGCATCATGTTTAATCGGGATTGGGGTGCTCGGGGTAGGAGTATTTTTTTTAATTAATGAAAACTTAGCAATGGTATTGGTTCTCCATGGCCCACAAACCAGCGTCACTGAACGGTAGCACGCACGCTGATAGCCTCAGCGGAGTCGCTGCTCACCACGCTTAAGCTTATAGTATATTGTTGATCAGTTTGCACTAGTGTTTGCTCCACCTGAAGGATTGCTACCTAGACTTTATATGATCATCATATCCAACTGGTTCCCTGTTTCTAGACATGTAGCTATAGACCTTGCATTATAGCTCCCCATCTGAAGAATGAATTGGAAAACCAACGGTCTCTATGACCCGATATTGGTAATACCATATAGGAGTATAGATACATCAAAAATTAGATAGAACAGAACGTCGACAAATAAGAATAGTCGACATGTCTTATGGTGGGTACCGCTTGCTCTAAGTAGATAGATGGTCCCTGACTCGCCGGAGAACATCAGCAAGGGTGCAATGAGTGACATTGAAATTTAGTTTGTTTCTGCCTTTCTAGGACTGCAAACAGAGAACGACGCACGAGCCAATTCAGGTCTGCACATTGCCACCTTACAAGTGGGTTTGGATTCCACATGTTTGCAGTGTTGTGGTTGAAGAAGACTGTAGACGCCAAGCTTCATCCAGGCCAAATTTACCAGGTGGCAACCTACCAGGAGTTATCATTGCAGCACAGGAGAACAAACACATTTTTAATGGATTGAAAGTCAGTTCCTGAAAATTCAGAAAGTTTTACGATTTGTACAGTATAAGGTTGCAATCGGCAGTTCAGCCTTCCGGTTGCTTCATGGGCAAAGTTCAGAGACATGGTACGGATGAAACGTCTTCAGGTCCAGAGACGGTATGGGTTGGAGCTGCCTGCAGTTTGCAGATGCAAACGACATCTCAGAAATTAGTTCGTTTCTGTCTTTCTAGGATTACCAACAGACAACGACGCACGAGTCAATTCAAGTCTGCACATTGCCACCTACGGGTGGGTTTAGATTGCAGATGTTTGCAGTGGTTGTGGTTCAAGAGGACAGTAGATGCCAAAGCTTCATCCAGACCAAATTTACCAGGTGCCAACTGTTGTATAAAACTTTACCACGGATCTAGTCTAGATCTAACAGTAGCACTGTACATCACCTTTAATAGATCGAGAACAGAGAGAAAGAGAACCGAGACGAACTCTACCTGCTCCCTGGCTCGACAAACACGAACCAGAGGGAATCCCCGAGCTGGTGCCGGAGCTAGAACCTCCGTCGTTGGCCATGGGTGGTAGGGGTGAGTGTGGCGGCGGTGGAGCTTCCCGTCGGCGCAGCGCTTAGCCTAGATCGGATTGGCTTGTAGGTGGGGCGGCTAGGGCACGGCTAACCTCGTAGATCGTGCTGTCGGCTCCCCACCACTTTATATAGCGCTGGCGACAGGGACCCACCGTCCTAGATAAGGATGGGCGCCCCCGATCAGGGCGCAGTTAGGGGGCGTGCTGGGCCGTTGGGCCCAGTCACGTTAGAGATCTATCTAACATTCTCCCCCTAGATCTCGACTTTACTTTTAACCTTGTTCTTTACTTATTTCATCACAGAATGATACCTAGAGCATGTTTCATCGTCTCAGCTCAATTGCCGATAGAATCAGACAGCCACTATATACCTTCATGTTCTGAAACAAATTCTGTTACTTTTGGGCCTCTATAGTCCAGGAATCATAGGCTTGCCGTTAAACCCATGCCGGCTATGTGTTCCTTGAACACATTGGGTGGTAAGCCTTTCGTTAGCGGATCCGCAAGCATATCCTTTGTCCTTATATGCTCGAGACTTATAGTTTGATCCTGGACTTTGTCCTTCACAACATAATACTTTATATCTATAGACTTTGAAGCATTACTCGACTTGTTGTTGTGAGCATAAAATACTGCGGGCTCGTTGTCACAGTACATCTTTAGTGGCCTGCTGATGCAGTCAACCACTTTCAAGTCGGGTAAGAATTTCTTTAACCATAACGCATGTCCCATGGCCTCATAGCATGCTATAAATTCTGCATACATCGTAGATGATGCAACTATCGACTGTTTGGCGCTTCTCCACGAAATAGCACCTCCTGCGAGAGTAAAGACATACCCTGTCGTGGACTTTCGGTCGTCTTTATCTCCCGCAAAATCTGCATCTGAATACCCTTTTATCTCTAGGGAATCAGATCGTCTATATGTTAGCATGAGGCCTTTTGTGCCTTGCACATAACGCAACGCTTTCTTTACCATTTTCCAGTGCTCTATGCCTGGATTCTCTTGATATCTACCGAGTACCCCGGTGATAAATGCTAAGTCAGGGCGAGTGCACACTTGTGCATACTGTAAGCTTCCAACAGCCGAAGCATATGGTACTGACTTCATTTGATCGATCTCATATTGATTCTTTGGACATTGGGATTTCCCAAAACTGTCGCCCTTGACTATGGGAGCAGGTGTTGAATTACTCGCATGCATATTGTATTTCTTTAAAATCTTTTCACAATACGCTTTCTGCGACAGTCCTAACACTCCATTCTTTCTATCTCGGTGAATTTCTATGCCCAAAACATAAGAGGCTTCACCAAGGTCTTTCATGTCAAAGTTGGATGACAAGAACTTCTTTGTTTCTAGTAGTAGACTAACATCACTGCTAGCAAGCAGAATATCATCCACATATAGAATTAGGAAAATGTATTTCCCACTTTTGAATTTTGCATAAATGCAATTGTCCTCAACATTTTCTTTGAATCCAAATCTTTTAATGGTATCATTAAACTTTAAATACCACTGCCTAGAGGCTTGCTTTAACCCATAAACGGATTTCTTTAGGCGGCATCCCATATGTTCCTTCCCCTCCATGAAAAAACCCTTGGGTTGTTTCATGTAAACATTTTCTTCTAAATCTCCATTTAGAAATGCCGTCTTGACATCCATTTGATGTAACTCTAAATCAAAATGAGCAACTAGTGCCATGATGATTCTGAAGGAGTCCTTACATGAGACCGGAGAAAAAGTCTCATTGTAATCTACGCCTTCTCTTTGCGTAAAGCCTTTTGCCACGAGTCGAGCTTTGTACTTTTCTACATTTCCATTGGAGTCATACTTTGTTTTGTAGACCCACTTGCATCCTACTGTCTTGGCTCCTTTGGGAATTTCCTCTAAGTCCCAAACATTGTTGGAACTCATCGATATCATTTCATCTTCCATTGCCTCTACCCACTTGGCTGAGTGAGGGCTACTCATGGCTTCTTCATATGAGGTAGGATCGCCCTCCATACGAACTACATTGTAAACTTTGTAGATATCTTTGGAAATGGCTGGTCTTCGTTCTCTTTTAGACCGTCTGAGTTCATCAGACTCTTGCTCATTTCTTGCCTGTGGCTCAGGCACATTTACAGTAGGTGACCGTTCTGGCTCCCTTTCGTGCTCAACAGTGAGTTCAGGTGGCTCCTGATGGACAGGTTCCGAACTTTCGCCCATTGTTGTCACGTGTGGAGTCATAACAGGTGCCGACACCACAACCTCAGGGGTTGTAAATGGTGGCACAACCGGTAGCGAGAAAAATGGCTCCTGAGTCATCGGATTAGGTGCATGCACCCTCTTCTCCTCAAGATCAATTTTCCTAGCTACCGTGCTCCCCCTCATCAATTCGTCCTCCAAGAAGACTGCATGTCTTGTGTCTACAAACTTTGTGTATCTGTCGGGACAGTAGAAACGATAGCCTTTGGACTTATCTGGATAGCCAATAAAATGGCAAGATACTGTTTTGGGGTCTAACTTTGCGATGTTTGGATTGAAAACTTTTGCCTCAGCTGGGCTCCCCCAGACCCTCAAGTGGTGCAGAGAGGGGACTCTGCCTGTCCACAATTCATACGGTGTTTTGGGCACCGACTTACTTGGTACTCTGTTGAGAATATGAATGGCGGTTTTAAGCGCCTCCATCCACAATCCCAATGGGAGGGTGGAATAGCTCATCATGCTGCGCACCATATCCATAAGGGTACGGTTGCGCCTTTCAGCTACTCCATTTTGCTGAGGTTCGCCTGGCATAGAATACTGGGCGACTATTCCATTTTCTTGCAGGAACCGTGCAAAGGGTCCTGGTACTTGACCATATGGAGTATGCCGACCGTAGTACTCCCCCCCACGATCGGACCGAACTATTTTGATTCTTTTATCGTGCTGATTTTCTACTTCAGCTTTGAAAATTTTAAATTTATCCAATGCTTCCGATCTTTCTTTAATTGGATAAATATAACCATACCGGGAGTGGTCATCCGTGAATGTTATGAATGAATCATAGCCATCCACACTTTTCACCGGAAACGGTCCACAAATATCCGTGTGGATTATTTCTAGTGTAGCTATGCTTCGGTTTGCACCCTTTTTAATTTGTTTGACATACTTTCCTTTAATGCAATCTATGCATTGTTCTATGTCGGAGAACTCTAACGGAGGAAGGATGTCACTTTTAACGAGGTTTTCTATTCTTCCCCTAGAAATATGGCCTAGTCTGCAGTGCCATAGTTTTGATGAGTCAAGAGTTCGCTTTCTTTTCTTTTGTTCTTTGTTCGACAAGGAAACTTTTTCATTCACATCACACACAGAAAAAACTTTCTCATGCAAAGATAACAAATATAACTTATCAAATAATGTAGCAACACCCACACATTTGTCTTTCAACCAAATGGCACACTTGCCATTTCCAAAATAACATTCGTAAGAATCTTTGTCCAAACAGGAAACACTTATTAAATTCCTATGTAATGAAGGAACGAAAAGTACATCTTTGAGCAAAAGCAAAGAGCCATCAGCCAGCTCCAGAGGGACGTCACCAATGGCCTCCACTTCTGCTTCTATTCCATTCGCCACTTCAATGCATCTTTCTCTTCTTGGCGTGGTCCTTGTCGAATGGAACCCCTGTAAAGAGTTGGCAACGTGAACAGTTGCTCCAGAATCAATCCACCAAGTGGATCTAGTAAACTTTTCATACAAAGATTCATTAACAAAAGAAAAAATATCTTTACCATTCTTGGCCATGATGTACTTTAGCCAAACTGGACAGTCCTTCTTGTAGTGCCCAGTCTTTTTGCAGTGATGGCACTGATCCTTCTCCCCAGGGGTGGACTGGCGATGCTGGTACTGGTGCTGCATGGGACCCTTGCCATGGGGCTTGGAGGGTGAGCCACCATGGTTGCCACCTGTGAAGCCTCTCTTCCTGTTGTCCTTCACGAAGTTCAGAGAACCGCCGTGAAGGGCTTTCAGCCTTTCCTCTTCCTGGGAGCACATCCCAATGGTCTTTTCTATGTCCCACTTTTCAGGGGACATATTATAGTTTATTATAAAGTTTTCAAAAGGCTGTGGAAGTGAGGCCATCACAAGGTGCACCAAGAGTGCTGGCTTTAGCTCGAGGTCCTCATCCATGGGCTTGAGCTTTGCTGCCATGTTTGACATCCTCAAGATGTGCTCTCTTATTCCGTGGGGTCCTCCCGTATACTTTTCAGTAACCAGCTGCTTTAACAGCTGGGTCGCATACATCTTTGAAGAGCCAGTAAACTGGCTCTTTATCTTGGCGAGATACTCGCCCACGGTAGCACACTCTCCAATTGAGCCCACTATTGCGTTCTCAATTGTGTTCTTTACGAAGGCCAAAGTCTTCTTGTTGGCGTTCACCCATTTCTGGTTATCAATAGAGTAGGCCAGCTCCAGTGGAGCATGGTCCCTCTTCCTTTTCTCAAAGTCAGCACTTTCCTCAGCAGCACCCCTGACCGGGTTATCGGGCTTGACCGGTTGCTTGGTGTCAACCACCCAATCCACTTCGGCGCAGACGAACGCCAAGTCAACTTTCTTCCTCCATTCGGAGTAGTTGTCCCCCCTTAGGAGCGGGATGTCCTTCAAACATGCCATGAGGTTGAGACCTCCTGAAAATCACAAAAGATGTGAGATCACCAAGTAAAACAACTGTATGCGTTAATTCAACGTTGGTATAAATTAAGCATGCAATCGTTTCGTGCTATTTAAAAATACATCACCGTTGGGCAGAAATGAATTTAAATGCACCTTTAATACTTAATGGAAAAGATTATGGTCATGTTTATTAATAACGTTGGTCAATTAATAGCATGAGACACAATCACTTTAATCACTTTATCACATCTTTATATCAAAATTTAAAACAACTTTTATTGCATTATTGCAATTTAAACCTTCTATTTGCAATTTAAAATGACTATTTGCAGCGGAAACTTTAATAATAACTTTCTTTATACTTTGAACTTTACAGAAAAATCTGCCTTTATAATGTTCTCTAGTCACAATATACTCAAAAGTAAAAGGACTAGAGAAAACTATACAAAAAACTGTTTAAAACTAAGCAAAAACAGTTAAAAAACAATTAAATATACTCTGTAATGATTAAAAACAGAGAAAACTGGTCAACTGGGCCAAAACTGGGCGGACTGGACCGGCCCAGCCGGCCTACCTGCCAACCCGCGCGCCGCATAGCTTGCTGCTGCCCGCCCCCAGCGGCCTGCCGCGGCCCAGCAGGCGGCCTGCCCGCGTGGCCTGCGCGTCCCGCCGACCGCGTGGCCCGCGTGGCCCGCGTGGATGCTGCCGCCCGCGTGGCCCGCGTGGCTGCTGCCGACCGCGTGGCCCGCGTGGCCCGTCCGCGTGGCCCGCGTGGCCCGTCCGCGTCGGCCACCGCCCGCGCACAATCTGAGCCGTTGATGGCCAGAACCCTAGATCCTGCGGTGGGGCGCGCTGTGCGGGGGTATAAAAACCCCCACAGCCGCCGACCCCCACAAACCCTAGCCCACTTTTCCCCCTTGCCCCCTCCCGCGTGGCCACCGCGGCGGCGCCGCGTTCCCGTGCGCCGGCAGCCCCGCGTGGTCCGCGGCCTCTCCGCGTGGCCACCGCGGCGGCGCCGCGTCCCCGTGCGCCGGCAGCCCCGCGTGGTCCGCCGTCGCCCTCGCCCCGCGCCTCCACCGCGCAGCGTGTCCACCGCGGCGGCGCCGCGTGTTCACCGCGGCAGCCCCGCGTCGGGTGCGCCGGCGGCGACGCGTCGGGCCCGCGTGCCGAGGCGGCTGCGCCCCTTCTCTCCCCACTCCGCGCGTGTTGCTCGGCCCCGAGGCGAGGCGGCGCCGCCTAGCGGACCCCTCCCTCTTCCTTGACCCCGCGCGGTGGCGGCGGCATGCCCCACGCGTGGTGGTGGCAGCCGGCGGCCGGAGCGGGTGATGGGGCTCGCGCGGTTGTCCTCTTATGCGTGGCCGAGGGGAGGCGAGGTGGCCGCCACGGCGCGCCCCTCCCTCTACCTCGGGTCCCGTGAGCCATGGCCCCCCCCGTCCTCCTTGCCGGCGGTGCGTCCACCCGAGGGTGGGCGCACCACCGTCAAGAGGGGCGGTGGTGGAGCCTTTGCTCCTTTCCCCCCCCCTTTTTTTTTGGTACTTGGTCCAAAATGAAGCTGCGGCGGCGCCCCCCACCTTGCTCCTTGCCGATGTGTGCATCCACCCGAGAGTGGGTGCACCGTCGTCAAGTGGCCGAGGTGTGGGGCGGATACTTTCCCGGTGATGGTCGGAGGGGACCCTTTTTCTTTTTCCTTGGGGATCTATGGGGTGCGTTCGGAATCTTTTTGGGGCTTTAGATCTAGGGTTTTTTCTTTGCCCCGAAGGGTTTGTTCTTCTTCTAGATGTCTCCATAATGGATGCCCATCTAGATCGAGAGGAACGGCGCGGCCATAAGGCAGGCGCACTTTGGATCTATTCTTTCTTTTGAACCTTTTTACTTTCTACAATAAGCACTGTAAAATCTAGCAACTAAAACCATGGCTCTGATACCAATGTTGTATAAAACTTTACCATGGATCTAGTCTAGATCTAACAGTAGCACTGTACATCACCTTTAATAGATCGAGAACAGAGAGAGAGAGAACCGAGACGAACTCTACCTGCTCCCTGGCTCGACAAACACGAACCAGAGGGAATCCCCGAGCTGGTGCCGGAGCTAGAACCTCCGTCGTTGGCCATGGGTGGTAGGGGTGAGTGTGGCGGCGGTGGAGCTTCCCGTCGGCGCAGCGCTTAGCCTAGATCGGATTGGCTTGTAGGTGGGGCGGCTAGGGCACGGCTAACCTCGTAGATCGTGCTGCCGGCTCCCCACCACTTTATATAGCGCTGGCGACAGGGGCCCACCGTCCTAGATAAGGATGGGCGCCCCCGATCAGGGCGCAGTTAGGGGGCGTGCTGGGCCGTTGGGCCCAGTCACGTTAGAGATCTATCTAACACCAACCCAGCAGGCGGTATCTTTGCAGTACAGGAAAAAAACACACGGTTTTTAATGGATTGAAAGTCAGTTCCTGAAAATTCAGAAAGTTGTAAAGTACGATTTGTACAATAAGATTGTAATCGGCACGCAAGCTAATACTTTGAGCTCAACATACCCATTTGTGAAACTGATGAAGAGTGATCATCTGCTAGCAACTGAAACTAGTAACCGATAAAACAACATATATTTAGTACTCTCTCCGACCCATATTAGTTGACTTGGATTTATTAAAATTTGAATAAATCTATATACTAAATAGTATCTAGATTCATTTAAATCTAGATAAATTTAAGTCAACTAAAATGGGTCGAAGGGAGTAGTAAAGACCGACGAAAGAAATAGTAACTGAAACTCAAAGAACTGCTCCAACAAACAAGCTAGTTCTCTCGCACTCCTGACAGATAACGTTGGTAGTAATTATTAATAAGCCTAAAAGTACTTGACGGAAGGAATTATGAGCACTGACAGCTTAGAGCCGTGTAAGGTCATTGCAGTAGTCGAGGAGAACCTGAACAAGACCGAAAGGACGGAGACGATGACTCGGCTTGGTGGTACAGATAATTTCATTGTGGCCGTCCTTGAGGCTGTGCCTGGCCCAGCCGCCGCTGCTGCCGTCGGAAGCATCATCCAGGCAAGTGAACGCGTAAATGCAGTCACCGTCGACGGACGGAAGCTTGTCGGCATCAACGGACACACACCTCTCGGTCCCAAGGAAAAGCGCACGGCCGCCGCCGATGCTCTCGAGGGGCTCGAGCAGCTTCCGCTCAACGTCGACCCTGAAAACTCTGAAGGATCGCAGCAGATGGCGGACCAGCAGCAGCTCCCCGTCGGACTCCACGAGATGAGAGACGGTGTTGTAGGCGTAGCTTCCTTCCTCCTCCGAAGACACGTCCATGTACGGGGACGTCCAGGCTACCAGCCGACCATGATAGCGCTCCGCCGCCATTGTCCCGGCGAGTTTGAACACGTGTCCGGTCATGTAGGCGAGGTAGACGTCGCCTTGGTAGGCGACCATGGTAGAGATCCCGTCGGTGCACATATCCGGCTGCGAGGCGAAGACCTGGCTGGTTGCGCCGGCACACACGGCGATGTCGGGGTTAGAGGTCATCGCCAATGGTTCGTGCAGGTGCAGGTAGACCAGCGCCAGCTTACAGCGGTCGTCCAGCCCGGCCAACGTGACGTCTCCGTCTGAAGGCAGCGCCGCGGCGAACTTGAGCAGCGAGCCTGTAAGTGGGTTGAGGAGGCGGGCGCGGCCCCGCGTCCGGTACCGGAGGGCGAAGGGGTGAACGGTGCGGCTCGGTTTCCGCTCCCCGAGGACTGTTGGAAATTGGTCCGATATACGACGCCGTTCGTCGAGTACTTTTCGACAACAAACAACGCGATAGCGGCAAGATCACTCGATCAACTTCGACGAGACATGCAGAACTAGAACAATCGACGAGACGCTCACGTAGAGCTAAGCAGGCAGCCACACAACGTATTGATCATTCTAAGCTAGCTAGCTGAACTCACGGGATCGATTATTGCCACAGGAGCATATCGCTCCTGTCTTGTCCTTTTTATTTCTTCCGTCTCTCGGTGTGTCTATAAGCCAGAGACTACACGCATATATATAATAGGATCAGCTGACCGACTCAAACTAGCTAGCCTACTCGGTGACTGACTCCTAGTTCTACTCGTATACATGCAAGCATACCGGACACACCCTGCTCGTCGAACCTATACATATACGAACCGTATACAACGGATCAAGCGCACGGTTCCGTGCCGGAACGTGATGTGCTTATTTCCAACAATCACCCCTAAGCACGACATGCGCTTCACTTCCACATGGGTCACAAATACGCCAGCTGCTCCTCGCGGGCGTCATCCACGGCATTGCTTTCGCCGCTCTAGGCATCCTCTTCAACATTGCTTTCGTCATCTCTTGTGGCTTCACGCTGACAGTCCTTTTTGTCCACGCCCTTCTCCATGCCTTCACGCCGACTGTCTTTTTTGTCCGCGCCTTGAGACCTTATACTTGGTTCGATGAAGTACTTTCTCATCGATGCCTCGCATATTTGATCTATCGCTTGCCGGTGCTCTTGGATGAAATAGAACAAATATGTAGGAGGTAGCTCAAATTGGTTTTCTTCTAGCTTCTCTATACCACGGGAAAAGCCTCTTGATGGATCTGCACCCCCTATTGTTGAGTCTCCTTTATATGTCTGGCCACCGGTCCACACACTTGGACCATCGCCTTCTCGCCTTGCTGGCCTGTTTGCTGGGCTCGCTTCAGCTCCCCCTCCTTTTCTTATAATTGCTAGGCAAACAAGTGCAGGTATCGCTATGCATGCATCTGTGCACCCTTCCAGTTCTGTATCTTCTAGCCATGGACTAGCCTTTTCTTCAAACTCTTTGTCTTCTAGGAGAATCCCTAGTGCTTCTGGCCTGGTGTTCACGCTTGGAGCTCCCCCTAGGCCTTCAGCATCTTCTGGGCCCGAACTTGCTGACAAGGATAAGCTTGGTTGATCCATATTTTCTTCATACTCAAGATCCCACGTGACGTGAAAAGTTGAATATTCCGGTTCGTTGTAGCCCGAATTCCATGACTTGCCTTCCTCAAAGATTACGTCTCCCTTGAAAACCACCTTATTGGTATAAGGATTGCACAAGCGGTATGTCTTTGAGCCTTCATAGCCTGTCATGATCATTGGAATACGTTGCTCCGCCAATTCCGCCTTTACATGCGCCACACATCCAAAAGTACGAAGATGATCAACTGAGGGCTTCCATCCGTACCATGCTTTATACGGTGTTATACCAATTCCACTCTCAGTAGATTCCATGTTCAGCAAATACACAGCCGTATTGACTACCTCACCCCAGAATTTTCCTGGCAAGCCTTTACTCTTCATCATGCTCCATGACATGGTCAACACAGTTTGATGCAGTTCACCCCCTGATCAATGCGTAGGGCTCTTATCTTTGCCTCCACCTTGAACTCTTCGGCTTCCTTGATCTTCTCGAATGCTTGTTGAGCTTGATCCTTACTTTTCAGCAACAAAATCCACATGTATTTACTATGATCATCCACCACAAGCATGAAGAACTTATTGCCGGACGGAGTTGCGGGTGAGATTCCAACGCATAGATCGCCATGAACAAGTTCCGAGGCTTCACTGGCCTCAAACGCGGCTTCACATGGGAACGGGGCACTCTGTTCCTCATGATGCACACACGGTAGATCGTGATCCACTTGCGCCACAATCTCCGCAGCCGGTGATGGAGGATCCTCCTCATCCTTCAACTCAGTTACTTCGAGCATCAGCATCATCGGTCCATCATCTCCTACCTGGGCGATGAGAGCCCTCTCCTTTTCCTTGGGTGCTTTTCGGCAATCAGCATTGAAGTGACCGAGCTCGCCGCAGTTATGACACCTTACTTTCTTTATGTCAAACTTTCTCCGCGACGGGGTGTCATCTTCATCCTCCTGCCCTACAATGTACTTTTTCGCTGAGCGTTGCTTCTCCTTGCCGCTCGTGGAGCCTCCTTGCTTTTCTTTTGAAAGAGTCATCCACTGCTGCTTTGTGAGCATCAGGTGCTCAACCTGTTCTGGATCACCGAAGCTGATCCGGATTCTCTCATCGTGTGCCTTGAATCTTCCGACGAGATCCTCAACCGTCAATGTATTCAGGTCGAGACATTGTTCGATCGATGTAACAATCTGCCTGTAGCGCGCCGGCGCCGCACGCAGGAACCTTCTGACGTTCTTGATCTCATCCAATTTCTTGCCATATCCCCTGATTGCGTTGACAAGGGTAACGAAACGGGCGGCAAACTGATCAACCGTCTCGCTCTCCTCCATCTTCAGATCTTCATAGCTTTTTGTCAAAGTTTGAAGATGCGCTTCCTTCACGCGGGCATGACCTTGGTGCAAGATCTTGATCGTCTCCCATGCATCCTTCGCCGATTTATTTCCGACGAGGTGCTGCATCACGTCCTTCGGCACGACGGAATAGAGCGTCGTTAACGCTTGGCGATCCTTCTGGTACTTCACGCCTCCCTTGACGTACTCATCGCCTCCTGGATCGACGGCCTCCCAAACCTCCTGAGCCTCCATGGCCACCTCCATGTTGAGTGCCCATAGCCCGTAGTCCTTGCGATCGAGGCGCGGATACAAAGCCGCCCCCACCTTCTCTGTAACCGGTGCCGATGCCGAGCTCTCGCCAAACTTCACCATCGTCATGACCTCCTAGTACTTTCAGCAGATCACGGACGACGACCTTGGCTCTGATACCAATTGTTGGAAATTGGCCCGATATACAACGCCGTTCGTCGAGTACTTTCCGACAACAGACGATGCGATAGCGGCAAGATCACTCGATCAACTTCGGCGAGACATGCAGAACTAGAACAATCGACGAGACGCTCACATACAAGAGCTAAGAAGGCAGCCACACAACGTGTTGATCAATCTAAGCTAGCTAGCTGAACTCACGTACGGGGTCGATTATTGCCACAGGAGCATATCGCTCCTGTCTTGTCCTTTTTATTTCTTCCGTCTCTGGGTGTGTCTACAAGCCAGGGACTACACGCATATATATAATAGGATCAGCTGACCGACTCAAACTAGCTAGCCTACTCGGTGACTGACTCCTAGTTCTACTCGTATACATGCAAGCATACCGGACACATCCTGCTCGTCGGAACTTATACGTATACGGATCGTATACAACGGATCAAACGCACGGTTCCGTGCCGGAACGTGACGTGCTTATTTCCAACAAGGATGAGGAGGCCGTCGGAGGCGCCGATCAAGGCGTGGTCGCGGAGCCACGGGAGGCGCCGGCGGAGGAAGCGTCCCGTGGAGACATGGACGAAGATGCATGTATCGTGGTCGTCCACGCTGAGCAGGACCCACTGCCGAGGACGGAAGCGGAAGTCGGCAGCGCCTGCGGCGCCCAGCGGCGGTGGCTTGGCGATGGCAGAGCGCCAGCTAGGGCAGACTGCCCTCATGTCCATGTACGCGTCGATGTCGTTGGTGTCCAGGAGGTAGCCGCCGATGCGCCGAACGAGGTGTGATGGAAGAGACGCCCAGTTCGCCTCAGGATCCGCCATGGATGGTGGAATCAGCGAACGAGTGTGTGGACTGTGGAGGAATGCAATGCAACCCTATGCGTGCATGTATAGTGGGAGTTGGGGGGACTAGTGATGCTAACTGATGGATGAGCTAACCATTTCGATCGTGCGACGCTTCGTTCTCGTGCCCACCCAGCTTGACATTACGAAAGAATAAGGAATCAACAAATCAGCTAAAATATTCACAAGTTGTTGGTTCTCTCATGTACTTAGCAAGCGCTACATGACCTGATATCTCTTTTGCTGTGAGCAAGTTGAGTAGGTTCATGTCTAACCCAGGTATTGATCATTGGCATGCACTTGAAAGGGTCATGCGCTATCTATGTGGTACAATGAGCTATGGGATTCACTATTAGGGCACCCTGCTATTGTCAAAGTGAACAATTCTTTTGAATTGTGACAACCAAACTGTTATTGTCAAAGTGAACAATTCTAAGGATAATGCGAAGTCATCAAGACACGTGAAGAGACGTTTGAAGTCTGTCAGGAAATTGAGAAACTCCGGAGTAATAACTGTTACGTATATTTAAACAGACAAAAATCTGGTAGATCCCTTTACAAAGGGACTATCACGAAATGTGATAGAAATTGCATCGAGGGAGATGGGGTTGAGACCCATGGATGTCACACCTAGTGGTAACCCAACCTATGTGATCGGAGATCCCGTGAATTAGGACCTGGGAAAAACAAGCTAGTGGATGGACTAAGGAGAGTATTTTGTAACCCTCTCTATGTGAAGATGCATAACTCTCATAATCTGTAAGGTAGGTTGGCAACATGACTTAATGTGTTTATGTTGTCTTTAACTAGTAAAGATGCCGTCCTACAGGGCATTCTTGAAAGAACACACCTATATGAGCTCGACTATAAACGTCGCGGTCTATGAGACTTGGATGATCTCTAATAAACTCATGAAGAGACCAGGGAGTATGACGCATATGCTCCAACCCGCGGGGTAGGCTACTGGCAGCCAGGTACTAGTTATGATTTTGAGTGGAATCTATTGGCACCAAACTTGTTTTCAAGGTTCGTCCATTGTTCAAGTTGTTGATAGACGTAGTTCAAGATTTTAGGCGGAAGTTCAACTTAACCGTCTCTGCTGAAACACTGGTATATAAACAAGTAGCGAGGATTGGCAAATCTTCAAATGGGCATTTAAGATCTGGTGGGGGATTGTTAGAAATAATGGGCTAAATCATTAGACCCATGTATGATTTCAGATTTTCCCTAAATCTCAAAGCACATGTATGTGGAAGTCCATATGTGATTTGGCCTAAGTTGGTGACAGCTCACATGTGTGTGGCAAGAGCTGTGGGAGCTAAAGTTTAGTCCCACATAGAAAGTTGAAGGAGAGTTGCACCATCTTATAAGGTGGAGTGTTGCACCACTTTGTAAGTGACAATAAGAGAGCTACACGCGCGCTCCTCCACCGACGACCCCGCTCGCACGCACGCTCGCCTCGCCTCGCCTCGTCACGACGCGCGTGCCGCGGGTTGCGGCGTGTCAACAGTTAGCGGATTCGGGTCGCTTCCGGATCGTGGGCTATCTGTAACCGACCCGAACATGCGTGACGTGGGCTTGGTCCACTTCGTGTCCTGTACGAGATTTCCGAGCCGCTCTATATAAACGCCTATGCAGCTTCCACAACGCATGACACCAAATCAATCTAGGGTTTTGCCATCCTTTCTGTTTGCGCCGTCACCATAGTCTATTCCATCCCGCTTGCCGGCATGCACCGACGGTCGGGGGAGCAGGTGTCCGGAACAACTCGCCTTTGCGATCCTGTACGAGAAAGGGCGAATAAGGTTTTTGGGAAGCGTTCCACGCGACCGCTCAAGTTCGTCATCACGACGCGTCTTCCCGGTCGTCAAGCCGGACCTCGTGCGCGTCATCTTCAACACCGACTCCTTCATCAGGCTACTGCACCAACGACGACTACATCGACAACCGATCAGTACGTACACTGTCAACGGATCTGTTGTTTTACTATGGCTGCTAGTGCGTATAATCTGCTACTATTCATGTTGATCAATACATCTAGTATATTAGAGGTTCACCTGATTATAGTTGCTGTTGTCATAATTTACATTCTAGAATTAATCGTAAAATTTTTATTCCAACACCAGAAAGTACAAGAGCTGGAAGAGTTTGCTTGTTGGGTCGGCACAACACAACCGCGTAGCTGGACCTGGGCCACCCCTACTGCCTCTCTCTCTACCAATGGTAATAGCGCGACAAATGGGACCATGTTGTTAGCACAGCCCCTGTCGCCGAGTACTTTCCGACGACACCGACAAGGAAATTCCGACGAGACGACACGCACGTATCCGATAACTTCCGCTGAGATGCACGTGCTGCTAGCCGATCGATTCTTTTGATCTAACTAGTACACTCACGCACGCACACGCAAAACAACTTTGATTGCCAAAGGCTCTTGTCGAGCCTTGCTTTCTCTCTTGTATTGCTCAACTCCACGGTGTTGTTCGGTACAAGATTACAAGGCCAGGTGTGTGCATATATATATGCACTACTAGGACCTAATCAACTAGGAGTCGGTGTACTACTCCAAAACCTAGTCTAACACATATACGTATACTACCTGGACACCTACACCTACTCGGACTGCAATTCCAATACGTGTAGGACACGTGATTATCTAATAATCACCCCCTAATCACGATGTGCTTCTTTACATCGACCTGGGTCCCAAATGCGCCAGCTGCTCCTCGCGGGCGTCATCCACGGCATTACTTTCGCCGCACCCTTACTCGGTACCCATGTCACCGACTTTACTTTTGTCGACTTCTCCATGGCTTCACGCCGACAACCCTTTTTGTCCGCGCCCTTCTCCATGCCTTGACGCCGACTGTCCTTTTTGTCCGCGCCTTGAGACATTATACTTGGTTCAATGAAGTACTTTCTCATCGATGCCTCGCATATTTGATCTACTACTTGCCGGTGCTCTTGGATGCAATAGAACAAATAACTAGGAGGTAACTCAAATTTGTTTTCTTCTAGCTTCTCTATACCACGTGAAAAGCCTTTTGATGGATCTGCACCCCCTATTGTTGGGTCTCCTCCATCTATCTGGCCACCAGTCCACACTTTTGGACCATCGCCTTCTGGCCTTGCTGGCCTGTTTGCTGGGCTCACTTCAGCTCCCCCTCCTCCTCTAATTTTTGGGCAAACAAGTGCAGGTATCGCTGCACATGCATCTGTACACCCTTCCAGTTCCGTATCTTCTGGCCACAGACTAGCCTTTTCTTCAAACTCTTTGTCTTCTGGGAGAATCCCTAGTACTTCTGGCCTGGTGTCCACGCTTGGAGCTGCCCCTAGGCCTTCAATGTCTTCTGGGCCCGAACTTGCTGACAAGGATAAGCTCGATTGATCCATATTTTGTTCATACTCAAGATCCCACGTGACGTGAAAAGTTGAATATTTCGGTTCGTTGTAGCCCCAATTCCATGACTTGCCTTCCTCAAAGATTACGTCTCCCTTGAAAACCACCTTATTGGTATAAGGATTGCACAAGCGGTATGTCTTTGAGCCTTCATAGCCTGTCATGATCATTGGAATACGTTGCTCCGCCAATTCCGCCTTTACATGCGCCACACATCCAAAAGTACGAAGATGATCAACCGAGGGCTTCCATCCGTACCATGCTTCGTACGGTGTTATACCAACTCCACTCTCAGTAGATTCCATGTTCAGCAAATACACAGCCGTATTGACTGCCTCACCCCAGAATTTTCCTGGCAAGCCTTTACTCTTCATCATGCTCCGTGCCATGGTCAACACAGTTTGATGCAGCTCACCCCCCTCATCAATGCGTAGGGCTCTTATCTTTGCCTCCACCTTGAACTCTTCGGCTTCCTTGATCTTCTCAAATGCTTGTTGAGCTTGACCCTTACTTTTCAGCAATACAATCCACATGTATTTACTATGATCATCCACCACAAGCATGAAGAACTTATTGCCGGACGGAGTTGCAGGTGAAATTCCAACGCATAGATCGCCATGAACAAGTTCCGAGGCTTCACTTGCCTCAAACGTGGCTTCACATGGGAACAGGGCACTTTGTTCCTCATGATGCACACACGGTAGATCGTGATCCACTTGCGCCACAATCTCCATAGCCGGTGATGGAGGATCCTCCTCATCCTTCAACTCAGTTACTTCGAGCATCAGCATCATCGGTCCATCATCTCCTTCCTGGGCGATGAGAGCCCTCTCCTTTTCCTTTGGTGCTTTCCGGCAATCATCCTTGAAGTGACCGAGCTCGCCGCAGTTATGACACCTTACTTTCTTTATGTCAAACTTCCTCCGCGGCGGGGCGTCATCTTCATCCTCCTGCCCCACAATGTACTTTTTCGCTGGGCGTTGCTTCTCCTTGCCGCTCGTGGAGCCTCCTTGCTTTTCTTTTGAAAGAGTCATCCACTGCTGCTTTGTGAGCATCAGGTGCTCAACCTGTTCTGGATCACCGAAGCTGATCCGGATTCTCTCATCGTGTGCCTTGAATCTTCCGACGAGATCCTCAACCGTCAATGTATTCAGGTCGAGACATTGTTCGATCGATGTAACGATCTGCATGTAGCGCGCCGGCGCCGCACGCAGGAACCTTCTGACGTTCTTGATCTCATCCAATTTCTCGCCATATCCCCTGATTGCGTTGACAAGGGTAACGAAACAGGCGGCAAACTGATCAACCGTCTCGCTCTCCTCCATCTTCAGATCTTCATAGCTTTTTGTCAAAGTTTGAAGATGCGCTTCCTTCACGCGGGCATGACCTTGGTGCAAGATCTTGATCGTCTCCCATGCATCCTTCGCCGATTTCTTTCCGACGAGGTGCTGCATCACGTCCTTTGGCACGACGGAGTAGAGCGCCGTTAACGCTTGGCGATCCTTCCGGTACTTCGCGCCTCCCTTGACGTACTCGTTGCCTCCTGGATCGACGGCCTCCCAAACCTCCTGAGCCTCCATGGCCACCTCCATGTTGAGTGCCCATAGCCCGTAGTCCTTGCGATCGAGGCGCGGATACAAAGCCGCCCCCACCGTCTCTGTCACCGGTGCCGATGCCGAGCTCTCGCCAAACTTCACCATCGCCATGACCTCCTAGTACTTTCAGTAGATCACGAACGACGACCTTGGCTCTGATACCAATTGTTAGCACAGCCCCTGTCGCCGAGTACTTTCCGACGACACCGACGAGGAAATTCCGACGAGACGACACGCACGTATCCGATAACTTCCGCTGAGATGCACGTGCTGCTAGCCGATCGATTCTTTTGATCTAACTAGTACACTCACGCACGCACACGCAAAACAACTTTGATTGCCAAAGGCTCTTGTCGAGCCTTGCTTTCTCTCTTGTATTGCTCAACTCCACGGTGTTGTTCGGTACAAGATTACAAGGCCAGGTGTGTGCATATATAAATGCACTACTAGGATCTAATCAACTAGGAGTCGGTGTACTACTCCAAAACCTAGTCTAACACATATACGTATACTACCTGGACACCTACACCTACTCGGACTGCACTTCCAATACGTGTAGGACACGTGATTATCTAACACATGTCCCCTGTGAACGGGTTGACAGCACAACTATCGAGCGGGTGCCTCTTGTTGCCAAGGACCAGCAGGCCATCAGAGTCACCTACTAGGATGTGGTCATGGAATAGATGGACGCGAGCAACCTCAATCTAGCTCGGGTCAAGCCAATAAGAATCTCGAGCTCAACCTGCCGAGCCCAAACTCGCTTGTCGCTGCCGCCAGGCCACAAATCTAAGCTCGGCCCGAGCTTCCCATCGGCTCGGTGCAGCTCGCGAGCCTAGTGAGGATGAGTCACTGACTGGTGGGGTTGTCTACCACGGTAGCATTGCTATGTGTCGGAGGCAATGGCTGCAGTGGAGGGCAGCGCAAACAAGGGACAAGTCATAGAAGGCGGTTAGGCAGCAACGACAACATCCTACACCGGGGGTGGCGACATCTGGCAGAGGCGTGGCGTGAACTGGAGCTATCTAAATTCGCCCTCTATCAATCGATCAACCGATTGGGCCATCTGAATCCTCGGGCTTGAGGATTTGCCGTTGTTCTTGGAAGGCAAGGCAACTACGGATGGAGAATGGGCCTGCATGGACAGCCGACGGGCAATGGCTGCGTCGGCAGTGAAGGGCGAGCTCTATAGTGGCAGGAGGGGAGGAAGGAAGAGAGTAAGGCAACCGTCAAAGTGCGGCTTGGTTATATCCGCATGACCTGACACTAAGGCCCCACATTTGCCGTTAACGGCGTGTGACAGTCGTGTTAGAGCATCGTCTCTCGGTGCCACTTCAACCTGATGAGTGGGTCCCCATGTTAGTTTTCGTGTCAATCTGTTTTAAAATTAGGATTGGAGAGTTTTTTGCGTCCGCCGTAAAGTATTGATTTTTCGTAATTTACGTGGTAAGGTGATGATTTTATGCTAAGAACTCTTCATCTTCAATAAAATAATAAGACAAATAGTGATGAAGCAAATCAATTTATTTCATCCGGCAAGCAGCATGACACAGTCTTGTCACCGACTCAACAAGTCAATCCACAATCTCAAGTGACTAGTAGCTTGGAAAGACCACATTGAGCTTTTACATCCGGAAGGACCTGAACAATGCTCATAGGGCGAACACCAACTCCCGAGACAGTGTCAACCATGCCGTCGCCGAGGTCATACCTGTAGATGGTACCAGTCCCATCCAGCCAACCACCGGTGTAATGGTATATGCAGTTGCCCTCGACGGCGGGAAGCTTACTTCCATCGACGGAACAGCACCTGAGCCCGAGGAAGAGCGCACGGTCTCCGATGCTCCGGACGGGCTTGATCGCCGCCTTCCGGCCGACGTCAACCCTGAAAACCTTGAAGCGTCGGTCCAGGCGATGGATGAGGAGCAGCTCCCCGGCAGAGTCCACGAGAAAAACGTCGTCAGGATCATCAGGCCAATCCTGTTCTGCTCCGACTCGTGACGTCTCAGCCATGAGCGTGGGCGCGGGCAGGCCGTACCAGCTGGTGTGCATTCTTCCGACGCTCTTGAACACCGGCCCTTCCACGTCGGCCAGGTACACGTCGCCTCCGTAGGAGATCATGCTCACCGTGACGAAAGGGCCGCCGATGAAGTACAATAGCTGGAAGAGTTTGCTGGTTGGGTCGGCGTAGCACACGGCTTCGCTGGACCAGCAGTCGAGCAAGTAGAGCAACATCTCGTCGTCGGAGCCGGCCAGAGCAGCGATCGATGCCTCTTTCCATGGTAACGGCGCGGCAAAGCGGAACATGTCACCTGTGAAAGGGTTGAGGACGCAGCTGGCGCGCGGACGCCTCCTGTTGCCAAGGACCAGGAGGCCGTCGGAGTCGCCTACGAGGATGTGGTCGCTCAGCCATGGGAGATGCCGGCGGAGGAAGCGCCCTGAAGAGACGTGGAGGAAGAGGCGGCTGCCGTCGTCGTGGTCCGCCATGGATGCCTCATCGAGCATGACCCACCGACGAGGGACGCGCGCCAGTTTCGGCAGACTGCACGCATAGATCAGGCCTATTAAGTTTATGAAACTGTGCCGAGTGGAGGTGGCTTGGCGATGGACGCGCGCCAGTTTCGGCAGACTGCACGCATGTCCACGTAGCTAGATCCTAGCCTCGGGGAGCTAGGCTGCACCTCCACTGTACCGGCAACGCTGCGCTTACCGTCAAGGATGTTCGGCACTACACTGGTATCTGTACTGCTGCCATCGCTATGGGCTACACGTCCTACGATGTGGAGCTCAAGCGGCTGGGCGACGGCAGGGCCATCAACGACGATCTACCCGTGTCCGTGTTCATTGTCGATGGTGATACCTTTGAACCGGTTCTGCCCCCGCAGGCGTTTCTCCTGATGAATCTGGATAAACCGCCAGGCGCAAGGCATCACGGGTGGAAACGAGGCTATAGGTCCCGGTTGGTACGGGGCTTTAGTCCCGGTTGCCCAACCGGGACGGGGCAATCGGGACTAAAGCCCGAACCTTTAGTCCCGGTTGCCCCACCAACCGGGACAAAAGGGTGCACACGTGGCCGCTGCTCCGTGAGAGGGGGGAGGAGCTTTAGTCCCGGTTCGTAATACGAACCGGGACTAATAACCTTCTGCCGCGGCAGAGATTTGGCTCATTTCTCTGCCGGGCAGAGAATTTATTTTGGCACATTTTGTTGCCGCGGCAGCATTTTCGCCACTTTTTGTGCCGCGGCAGAGAATTCATTTAGGTTGTTTTATTGTTTATTTAGTGTTTTGCACTTATCAATGAAGGAACCTTATATTACACAAGATCATCATGACAATATTACATTCAATACACGGATCGAGTTCATGCACTACATACAAAAGTTGCTATTCGATGCTACCGGCCAATTTCTTCAAAGTTGCTATTTTTACAATCCCTATTGTCTATACACAGCAGAATAGTATTCCCCTTTCAGGTCTAGGACTTCTGCATCCAAGAATCCCGCCAATTCTTCCTGAATTGCTCGTACGCGATCCTTTGGCAGAAGACCGTCCCGTAGACGTTCGATCTGATTTAAAAAAGGAGTCAGTCTGAAACTAAACACAATTTGTTTGAAATTAAAAACTATAGAAATTGTTTACGTACGTGAAGTTGCTCTAAATTTCTGCCCTTCTCATCGCACGTCTGCCGGATGAACTCGCAAACATAGTGTCCACATAGATTGTTACTTGGTCCCTGCGTCAGGCACTTTACGAGAACAGAGTTCAATCAAAAATAATAATCAAGCATGATAATAACTGTATCAAAACTAGAATCAAAGAGATGCGCGGATATAGCTAGTGGTGCTTACATTTAGTGGTTGAGATGTAAGCTCCTCTTTCCAAACACCCCTAGCCTTGTTGGTGAACCGTTTCCAAGCGCTGCCCGGCGAAGAAAACGAATAAAAGAAGTTATTAATTACTTGATATCATAAAATTCACGAACGTTGCCGATATAGTGTCGTAATGATTAGAATTACTGCTGGAGAAGCATCTGCATGTCCTTCCACGTCTCAAGGGGTTTATGTTTCGAGTCCATGACTAGTACACGCCCTTTGTCAAGTTGAATGATTAACAGAATATAGTGGAGGCTGCAAATGCATAACTAATCAATTATATACTTAACATCGAGTAAGCGAAATAGAAAGTGTATACAAGACAATAACACTCACTCGAAGTTGTAAGGAAAAAGTATTTCCCTTTTGGTTTCTTGAAACCTTAACGCGTGTACTATATTATCCTCTGTATCCTGGGGGCTTGTTTTGAGATTAGCTTCATGAACCCAATATGGGTCAATGAAGCCAATGTCATAGATTTGTCCTCTGCTGCATTCGAGAATCTTCATTCTGCATATTACAGTATGATTATATACATGCAATAAACAAAGTGAGATAGCTGGAGACTAAATTAATTACAGAATTAGTACTTACAGACAATAGGCACTGATGATCGATTTGTCCAAGGCGTCTTGATGGAATAATTGAAATAGTTCATCAAATTCAATGGATATCATGTCATCCTTTTCTTTCCCATGATGCTTTTTTATAACCCTCAGCACTATCCAGTTAGCCCCGGCCTTTGTGGCATGCATGTACCAGTTATGCAATCTTCGCATTTTTATTGGAAGATTGTTTACCTCCTCAGGTTTGACGAGAGGTTTGCCGTACTGGTATTTGTATGCTACTTCACTCACGGGGAAGAACTCTAACTGGGATAAGTACTGGGCAATACTCATACCTTGAGCAGCGGCAGCTTCTCCGTATTGTGCAACTACCTCTGGATCATACTGCTCTTCGGCCCCATATTTGCTCGACCCCACATTGGTTTGGGAAATCACCTTGAGAGGGGCGCAAGTCTGTTTTGCTTGTTCTCCGAGCTGGGCAACAGATTTCTCGCTTGTATCAGTACTGCTCTTCGAGGCTTTTTGTGCCGCATGTGACTTGAGAATAGAACGCTCATAGTCTGATGACAGCTTTGGCTCGGGTTGATGAAGAGTCTTTAGCATTTTCAACACTTTGGCCTTTTCTTCTTTGGTGCTGGGGAACTCTGGCTCTTTCGGCCGCCTCAGCTCAGCGATGTTGTCGTTTCCGCATCAACGATCGCCGCAGTCTCCTCTTCAGTACAATCATAAGCTCTCTTGGGAGGAACCTTTGGTACTTTTGGAAGAGGCTCTTGTTTACGTTTCGGCGACCGCTTACCACGACGCACAGTAGCGGTACGCTTACGCTTTTTATCCAGAGGCGCCGGCGATGGCTCCCGCGGCGATGGCTGCGCCGGAGATTGGTGAGGCGACGGAGCCGAGTGAGGCGACGAAGACGGCTGCCGCGGCGGCGACGACCTCGCTGGAGACGGGTGAGGCGGCGGCGAAGATGGCCTTGGCGTGTGATTTCGAAGCACGATACATTCCTTCGGCCATAGAATGGTGACGTTTTTTGCGTCTCCCAGTACAGTCACATCCCCTTCACCTGCAGGGTAGTGAAGATCCAAAACTTCAAAGGTGGGCATGATTTCATCCACCCCGACAACAGCGTAGCCCTCTGGAACTGGACGACAGTGGTAAGTTGGTGTGGGTCCAATTGGTAAGGCATAGCCGACCGCCACCTTCATTGATATGTTCACAACTTTGACATGTAGCTCGCAGTGTGTCATCTCTGTGATATCATCCACTGGGTAGCAAACATGAGCCATCGTCGGTGCATCATCGTCATCGCCATTGTCATCACCCGGGACCTCGGTGGAAGCCACACTGCTTTTTCGATTATTCGATAGGCCGGTAGCATCGAATGCAGTGTGCTGCTGAGATGGGCCGGTAGTACTTTGCTCTTTAAGTGCGTTAATTTCATCTTGTTGTTGCTTTAATCGTTCTTCAATTAAACGCATTCGCTCTTTCTGACTATCTGCTTCAACTTCCGCCCTGTCCTTTCTCCTCTGACGGCTTCTATCAGGATATTTCTTCCTCTCTTCGGGAAACCCAGTCCTCCATGGTTGGGAGCCTCTTGTGCCTCGTGTTCGTCCATCATGTTCCTTATTTCCAAGGGCGAGTGTGAGCTCATCATTCTCTCTATCGGGAATGAAGTCCCCATCTTTAACAGCCTTTACTGCTTTTCTCATCCTCTCGATTGGCAAGGGGTCTTCTTTATGTCGTATGTTATATATACACCTCCCTTCCGAGTCCAACGTGCCCCATGCCTGTAAAACCAATTCCTTGCACGTTCTACCCAATCGTCTGTCTCTGGGGTGATATTTTTAGCACGCAGTTCTTTCTCAAGTTTCTCCCACTTAGGAATGCCAGCCCTGTAGCCACCTTGCCCCATAGTATGGTGATACTTCTTGTTAGCAGCATTCAGCTTATTCTTTGCAGACATTTCCTTAGCTTTTTCTGATGTCTTGTATTCCACAAACTCAGCCCAGAATGGTTTTATCTTCTGAAACTGAGTCTTCTTGAAATCCGGAGTCTTCCCTTTCACGACATAGTCAAGGTGCAATCTTTTCTTCCAGTTGGTGAAACACGGGGCCATCTTCTTCAAAGCCCACTCCCTGACCTTAGCCTCCATGGCTCTCCCATGTTCTAAGGCGTCCTCAACTGGATTCTCCGCATTTGGATCCAGCTCTATCTTCGGTAGTTTGAAATTAACCATGAGCCTCTTCCACAGTAAATCTTTGGCGAGGTCAGGGACATATAAACATGTTCCCTCTTCATCCGCATTAGCATGCCTATTCCAATTTCTAATGGTGATCGGGATTAAGTCCCTAACGATTACTCCGCATTGTGCCACAAATTTGTTTGCGACAACTTCGGGAGCCGTCGGTTTGCCGTCTTCAGCGACATCTTTGATCCTGAACCTCTCATGGTCTTGCAACTTTTTGGTTGGGCCTCGTGTGCTCTTTTCAGTAGATTCCTTCGATCCGGAGGGCTAAAAGAAGAAAGATCGTCGTTACTATTTCTATATAGATAGCAGATGATTAATTAATGAATTGATTATATTACATGCACCTCGCCGAAGCGGTCGTCTTCTCGATTACACAAGGCATCGCCTTCTCCCTCGCGGAAGGCAACACCTTCAACCTCAAACAAGTCGTCTATTCCGGTAAAAAGAGGATCACCCTCACCGGAGTTGTTCAGAAACGTTGATACGTCTAAATTTTCTTCCCCACGGATCACACCTTGGATCAACTCTTCCTTTTCTTCGTCTCTGACGTGTGGGTCCATATTTTCTGCATAGGTGGAAAAACGAATAAGTCAAAGCGGCTAAAGGAGAAAGTTAGGTACGGTGTTGAGAGATATAAACCCTAATTCAGAGAAACCCTAATATATACATACACAATAATAAAAATGAAGAGAAACCCTAAACCCTAAACCTAGCTACAAAAAGTTAGGTACGTCGAACACAATGGTTTTGACCGCGCGACCCCTTCGCCCATGTCTCACCCACGCGTGAGCGAACAGGGGAACTCCCATCGGCGCCGCCTCCTCCCCCCTCTCCTCACCTTCCCCGAGCAAACAGAGCTTCTGCCTCTCTCTTGCCACAATACACCCGCCCCACGCGTCCCTGCACGCCTCCCATGTCCTGCGGAACCGGCCACCGACATCCCCTTTTCCCGAGCCTTACAAACCCGACATGAGGGAGTATAAATCTATCATTGAGTAAATGTGATACTCCTAAAGCAAACGAGGATAGTCCGATGATAAGGATGCGATTAGGGATGGCAATGGGGCCCCGAAACCCACAAACCCGATGGATACCCGCCTTAAATGGGGAGGGTTTGGTAAAAAGTTAGACCCTCCAAGTTTAATGGGGCGGGTATGGGGGTGGCAAACCCATACCCGCAGACCCGCAGACCCGCTCTAAGGGCATGTATTACGCCAGGCGTTTAGATAGCCGCCAAACTGTCCGCAATCTAATACTAGCGTTCCTCGTTAGCGACCGCGTTGTACGTGCCCTAAGCCTTAATCCTATCCCTAATAATCATATGATGACTAACCACACGTCCACGCGGGCCATGCACGCAGACAACACACATCACCCGAAGCCGCCGCCCACCACCCGATCGAAGCCCACCAGCAGCAGCCGCCGCCCACCACCCGAAGCCCACCATGCAGCAGCACCTACTAGCTAGCAGCAGCCGCCGCCGCCCACCAGCAGCAGCAGAGGGAGGGGGAGGACAGAGGCAGGGAGGGGCGTACCTGACGCGCGGCGGTGGATGAAGGGCGCGGGCGGCGCGATCGTCGGCGGGAAGAGACGCGGGCGGCGGTCATCGGGGAGCGCGCGGCGGTGGCGGCCGGAGGCGGAGGCGTTGACGACGACGGAGGCAGTGCGCGGGTAGCCTGGCGGCGTTGTCGATGAAACAGAGAAGCAGAGAAGAAGAAGAGAAGTTATATAAAGGGGAGGGAGTATACGTCCCGGTTGGTGGCTCCAACCGGGACTAAAAGGACATAGGTCCCGGTTGGAGCCACCAATCGGGACGTATAGTCCAATTTTCAGCAGCTGAAGGGGCGCACGCGCAGGGGGCTCTTTAGTCCCGGTTGGTGGCTCCAACCGGGACATATTCCCCTGTTTTCAAATTTTTTCAGGTATTTTCTCTCTGTTCCCGCCTTATTTTTTATTTTAGGGTTTAAATTTGTAATATTTTTTAAATGATAATTACTTTGGAATTTAGAAAAACTTTAAACATAAAAAGTGTTTGAATTTGAATAACTAATCCAAAACCATTTTCTGTTTTTAAAAAATAATTAATGTAACCATTTAAAATTAAAAATGAATTAACTTATATTTTTTAAATATTAATTTGGAATTTAGAAAAACTTTAAACATAAAAAGTGTATGGATTTGAATAAATAATCTAAAACCATTTTCTATTTTTAAAAAATAATTAATGTAACCATTTAAAATTAAAAATGAATTAACTTATATTTTTTAAATATTAATTTGGAATTTAGAAAAACTTTAAACATAAAAAGTGTATGGATTTGAATAAATAATTCAAAACCATTTTCTATTTTAAAAAATATTTAATGTAACCATTTAAAATTAAAAATGAATTAACTTATATTTTTTAAATATTAATTTGGAATTTAGAAAAACTTTAAACATAAAAAGTGTTTGGATTTGAATAAATAATTCAAAACCATTTTCTGTTTTAACAAATAATTAATGTAACCATTTAAAATATGAACCATTTACAATTAAAATGAATTAACTTATAAGTAATTCAAAATGGCGCCTCCGTCTCTCTGAGAGTTAGTGCTACGGTGGAAGCCATGGGAAAGAGTGATGAGGTTGCAGATATGAGTCTAGAGATGTGCATGAAGATAGGGGACGAGCATCGTTAGAACTTGCATTGGATCTCTGAAGAAACCACATATTGCGAGTCTAAAAATGATTTTTTCAAAAAATCACGGGCGATAGATCATGTACCTGTAGTACAAACCGGACCCACTTCCTACCGATTCGGCAAACATTTGTCCTTTTTACCCGGGATGGACGAAAAGGTTTGAGATGTACCGGTTGGGAGATAGTCCATGTAAGGTGGTCTAGTATTTTAGGAAAATGGGACGGTAGCATTCTGAAATGGCATTTTGGTGGTTACTTCACAAAACTACCCGTTTTTTGTGCTCGGAAAATGGAAAAGGGCTTTTCCGTGCGACAAAAAGGAAAACTTCCTCCTGCAACATTGTTCTTCATACCAATGTCCACACACATGCATAATATGGGCACAACATCACAAGCTATGCCGTGATTCAGCACATAACTTCCTGCTGATTCGGCAGACATTTGTCCTTTTTACTCGGGATGGACAATTTCGGCAGGCTTGGCCAGGCAGCACTAATGATAGGGGTGAGTGTCGACATTATGTCGTGCGGCGTGTATCTTGTCCCGGATGGTGTCACCAACCGGGACTAAAGATCAACCTGTAGTCCCGGTTGGAGACACCAACCGGGACAAAACACGAGTCAGCACTAATGATAGGGGTGAGTGTCGACATTATTTCGTAAGTGTCGACACTATGCCGAGCTGCTTGTACTATAAATAGGCATCCTTGCGAGTCCAGTCCTCCAGCCAGTTTTCGAGAGCAGGGACACCACTGCGGCCAGTTTCAGGGAGATGCCGACGGAGCCCAGTCCTCCGGCATCTCCGAGAAACTGGTCATAGAGGCACTCCCTAATATGTGAAATTAGTTAGCTCCGAGGCGTATTGATCTAGTTAGAGAAGTTACAAGCTGCAAGATGGTTTTCGAGAGCAGGGACACCACTGCGGACAGTTTCAGGGAGATGCCGACGGAGCCCAGTCCTCCGGCATCTCCGAGACACTGGTCATAGAGGCACTCCCTAATATGTGAAATTAGTTAGCTCCGAGGCGTATTGATCTAGTTAGAGAAGTTACAAGTTGCAAGATGGTTTTCGAGAGCAGGGACACCACTACGGCCAGTTTTAGGGAGATGCCGACGGAGCCTAGTCCTCCGGCATCTCCGAGAAACTGGTTATAGATGCACTCCCTAATATGTGAAATTAGTTAGCTCCGAGGCGTATTGATCTAGTTAGAGAAGTTACAAGCTGCAAGATGGTTTTCGAGAGCAGGGACACCACTACGACCAGTTTCAGGGAGATGCCGCCGGATCCCAGTCCTCCGGCATCTCCAAGAAACTGGTCATAGAGGCACTCCCGGTCCAGCCACAAAACGGGACTAACACTCAAGACATTTATTAATATTAAAAACTGAGACTACAAAACCGGGACTAATATGAGCATGAACTTCTTGGCATATGTCATTCCTTATGATCGCTTCAGACGTAACCATGGAGCATCTTCTTTACTTAACGGAATGCTTGGGTCAGTTTTCACTGTGAAGGGCCAAATTTCATCAAACTTATTATAATCTTCTGACATGTCTGTCTTGTCCTCGATTCCCACGATGTTTCTTTTCCCTGAAAGAACTATATGACGCTTTGGCTCATCATATGATGTATTCGTTTGCATATTTTTTCTTTTTTTCGGTCTGGAGGACATGTCCTTCACATAGAAAACCTGAGACACATCATTGGCTAGGACAAATGGTTCATCTCTATAACCAAGATTATTGAGATCCACTGTTGTCATTCCGTACAACTGGTCTATCTTTACCCCTTCCCCATTCAGGTTGACCCATTTGCAGCGGAACAAAGGGACCTTAAAAGAGACTCCATAGTCTAGTTCCCATATCTCCGCTATGTAACCATAATATGTGTCCTTTTGTCCATTCTCGTCTATTGCATCAAAGCGGACACCACTCTTTTGGTTGGTTCTGTTTTTATCTTGGGCGATCGTGTAGAATGTATTCCTATTTATTTTGTACCCTTGGAAATTCAATACAGTAGAAGATGGTGACGCGGCCAACAAGTATAGCTGATCTCCAACAGTGGTGTCATTCAAGAGATGTGTCCGCATCCAACCACCGAAAGACTTCATGTGTTCATCTGTAATCCATGATTCAGGCTTCCCCGGGTTTTTGGAGCGTACAATATTCTTGTGTTCCTCGATATACGGAGCTGCCAAGGTGGAATTATGTAGAACTGTGTAGTGTGCTTTAGTGAAAGAATCCCCGTCCCTACATATCATTGCTTTCTTTCCCAGCGTGCCTTTTCCACTTAGTCTTCCCTCATGCCGCAAGTCAGAAACACCAATCGGCTTAAGGTCAGGAATAAAGTCAACACAAAACTCAATGACCTCCTCTGTTCCATATCCCTTGGAGATGCTTCCTTCTGGTCTAGCACGGTTATGAACATATTTCTTTAAGACTCCCATGAACCTCTCAAAGGGGAACATATTGTGCAGAAATACCGGACCGAGAATGGCAATCTCTTCCACTAGATGAACCAGGAGATGCGTCATAATATTGAAGAAGGATGGTGGGAACACCAATTCAAAACTAACAAGACATTGGACCACATCCTTCTGTAACCTTGGCAGAATATCTGGATTGATTACCTTCTGAGATATTGCATTGAGGAATGAACACAGCTTCACAATGGGTACTCGAACATTTTCCGGTAGAAGCCCCCTCAATGCAATCGGAAGCAACTGCGTCATAATCACGTGACAGTCATGAGACTTCAGGTTTTGGAACTTTTTCTCTGCCATATTTATTATCCCCTTTATATTAGATGAGAAGCCCGACGGCACCTTGATACTGTAAAGGACTTCAAAAAAGATTTCCTTCTCTGCTTTGGTAAGAGCATAGCTGGCACGACTTAAGTGACGCCCTTTATCCGTCTTGTTATGTGTATGCATGTTCTTTGGGTCTTTCATAATTTGTTGGTCCTCCCGTGCTTCAGGTGTATCTTTTGTCTTCCCATACACGCCTAGGAATCCTAGCAGGTTCACGCAGAGATTCTTCGTCACGTGCATCACGTTGATTGAAGACCGGACATGCAGGACTTTCCAATATGGCATCTCCCAAAATATAGATTTCTTCTTCCACATGGGTGCGTGTCCTGTAGCGACGTCGTTCGGAACTGATTGACCGCCGGGACCCTTTCCAAAGATTACTTCTATGTCCTTGACCATACCAAATACATCATCACAAGCAGGGAGTTCAGGCTTCTTCCGGTGATCTGCCTCACCTTTGAAATGCTTGCCTTTCTTTCTTACGGGATGATTGGTCGGAAGAAATCATCGATTCGCCAGGTACATAACCTTCTTGCATTTATGCAAATATGTACCTTCGGTCTTATCTAAATAGTGGGTGCATGCCTTATATCCCTTGTTTGTCTGTCCTGAAAGGTTACTAAGAGCAGGCCAATCATTGATGGTTACGAAGAACAACCCTCGTAGATCAAATGGCTCCTGTTTGTTCTCATCCCACGCACGTACACCTGGTTTGCCCCACAACTGTAAGAGTTCTTCAACTAATGGCCTAAGGTACACATCAATGTTGTTGCCCGGTTGCTTCGGGCCTTGGATGAGCACTGGCATCATAATGAACTTACGCTTCATGCACAACCAAGGAGGCAGGTTGTAGATACATAGAGTCATGGGACAGGTGCTGTGACTGTAGCTCTGCTCCCCAAAAGGATTCATGCCATCCGTACTTAGACCAAACCATAAGTTCCTTGCGTCACCTGCAAAGTCTGGGAAGTCTCTCTCGATTTTTCTCCACTGTGACCCATCAGCAGGGTGTCTCAACTTCCCGTCTTTCCTACGGTCTTCTTTGTGCCATCGCAACAACCTGGCATGCTCTTTGTTTCTGAACATGCGTTTCAACCTTGGTATTATAGGAGCATACCACATAACCTTAGCAGGAACCCTCTTCCGGAGGGGCTCTCCCTCAACATCACCAGGGTCATCTCGTCTGATCTTATACCGCAACGCATTGCATACCGGGCATTTATCTAAATTCTCATACTCCTTACCGCGGTAGAGGATGTAGTCATTAATGCATGCATGTATCTTTTGCACATCTAATCCCAGAGGACAGAGAGTCTTCTTTGCTTCGTAGGTACTCTCGGGAAGTTCATTATGTTTTGGAAACTTCGGCTTCATTATTTTTAGCATCTTTTCAAATGAGGAGTCAGTTAGACCACACTCTGCCTTCCATCGCAACAATTCCAGTGTGGTACCGAGCTTTGTGCTGCCATCTTCACAATTTGGGTACAACAATTTTTTGTGATCTGCTAACATGCCCTCTAACTTCAACTTCTCATTTTCTATTTCACAGTCTCGCTTTGCATCAGAAATGACCCTACCAAGTTCATCAGCCGGCTCATTTGATGCCCGTTCTTCACCTCTTTCCTCTCCATTGTTTTCCATTGCAGTATCACTGTATTCAGGAAACATATGATGATAGTTGTTATCATCATCTTCTTCTTCACCATCTTCCATCATAACCCCTCTTTCCCCGTGCTTGGTCCAGCAATTATAGTTGGGCATGAAACCTTTCATAATCAGGTGGCTACGAATGATTTTCGAGGAAGAGTACTCCTTGTTGTTCCGACATTGAACACATGGACAACGTATAAATCCATTCTCTTTGTTTGCCGTAGCCACATTGATAAATTTATCCACGCCTTTGATATACCCGGCTACGCGCCGGTCACCGTACATCCATTCCCGACCGTTCATCTGCATCATATAAGTAAGTTTATCAAAAAACAGGACATCATAAATAGTGAAATAACCAATTCATACCGACACATGAATTGTATCAATGACCTAGAAAAGATAAGATTGCTAACCTCGATCGAGGGAAATAAAGAGGAGAAAGCTCAAGTGCGTCTCGGACGCCTTCTATATTTTTGTTCTATGATAAATTCAATGGGATTATTCACTCAAACATTTCATCAAACACCTTCAATGCATGCATAGAAGAGAAAAAACTAGCACACCCCTCACACCTTCCACCATTCAAAAAAACAGAGTGGAGGCAGAGGGGGCTGGGGCGTTGCATTTATAGAGGGCAGGAGAATACGTCCCGGTTGGAGCCAGCAACCGGGACTAAAGGTGCGTGCCACGCCACGTGGCTGTGGCCAAACCTTTAGTCCCGGTTGGTGGCTCCAACCGGGACGTATTCCCCCTTACCAACCGGGACGCATGCCCCCTGGCCCCATGCCCGCTCCAACCGGGACGCGTGCCAGCATTAGTCCCGGTTGGTGGCGCAACCGGGACTAATGCTCTGAGGGGTCGCGAACGGATGGCCCTTTTTCCACTAGTGCATCTTCCCAGAACCAAGGAGGATGAAGATGATGACCAGCTGCAGCTACCCGTGTTCTTCGGATGGGCATGCAACAACGACGGATCTTGCAATGCTTCTGTCAGCTCCAACAGCCACTGTGAACCAGACAAGGCAGGAGAAGGGCTGCTTTACTGTAACTGCATCCCAGGATACGAGGGTAACCCTTATGTCACCGCCGGATGCAAAGGTACCCAACTTACTCCATTTTCTCTTCCTTATTAGAGGCTGTTGGATACATTTATATTTCAGTATATATCGATCATGTGAGAAACTATATATATGGTGTTTTAAAGTTATTTTCTAGTAATTATGTCATCCATGTTGTAGATATTGATGAGTGTAAGCACCCTAAAGACTATCCCTGTTTCGGCGTGTGCGGCAATAAGGATGGATCGTTCAACTGCTGGTGCCCACGAGGATACCATGGAAACGCTAGTCTACCCGATGGTTGCATCAAGTCTGTAAAAAACACCGGTAAGCACCACCCACCTATACCAAAATAGGTTATGACATATATATTCACTAGTGGAAACGAGGCTTTTTGTTGATCCTGGAAAATTGCTTTAACACCGATTCTTCTACGAACCGGTGTTAAGGGGGGGGGGGGGGGGGCGTACCAGCGTGGCCCGTGTGGCAAAAAAGGAGCCCCCCTTTAACACCGGTTCATGCCACGAACCGGTGTTAAAGGACCCTGCAACAGTGGCCCGCGCAGCCCCCCCTTTAACACCGGTTCGTGGCTTGAACCGGTGTTAAAGGGGGGGCTATATAAGACACCGCAGCCCACACCCCACTCTTCCATTTTTTCACTATCTCATTTTGGAGCCTAGCAAGAGGGTGTGAAGAGTGCTAGTTTGTGTTTTTTTCATATGCACAAGAGGTGTTCGGTGAAATGCCCGAGAGCTGAAAATAAGTTTTCTCGTTGCTCTTTCCTTCTCGGTCGAGGTCGGCAACTATCCTTTCATGTGGCATTGATGTACTATATATATAATTGGTCATCTCCCTATTAATTTTTGATATATACTACATATTAATGTAGATGAACCGGCAATGGATGTACGGCTGGCTGCAAAGACTTCTCACGAATAACACCACTATTGGGGATCAGTTGTACTTGTTGGCCAGGATACCATCTTCGACTGTATGTACTTTCCAAGGGTACGAGATAAATGGGAATACATTTTACACGATAGGCCAAGATAAAAAGAGCACCAACCAAAATAGTGGTGTCCGCTTCGATGCAGCAGAAGACAATGGGCAGAAGACCACATATTATGGGTTCATAGAGGAGATATGGGAACTTGACTATGGACCTAATTTTAAGGTCCCCTTGTTTCGATGCAAATGGGTCAAGCTAACATGAGGAGGGGTTGAGGTAGACAAGAAGTACGGAATGACAACGGTGGATCTCAACAATCTTATGAAGGTAGACAAGAACTTAGACGAACCATTCGTCCTAGCCAATGATGTGGCTCAGGTTTTCTATGTGAAGGACATGTCCTCCAGACCAAAAAAAAGAAAAATATGCAAACGAATACATCATATGATGAGCCAAAGCGTCACATAGTTCTTTCAGGGAAAAAAACATCATGGGAATCAAGGACAAGACAGACATGTCAGAAGATTATAATAAGTTTGATGAAATTCCGCCCTTCACAGTGAAAACTGACCCAAGCATTCCGTTAAGTAAATAAGATGCTCCATGGTTACGTCTGAAGCGATCATAAGGAAAGACATATGCCAAGAAGTTCATGCTCATATTATGTAACTCTAGTTCATGTCTTTCGCGGTTTGTGGCTTGACCGAAAGATACCTTTCGCGGTTTGTGGATTGACCGGGACTATATATAGGGGGGACCGGTTTTGTAGTCTCAGTTTTTAATATTAATAAATGTCTTGAGTGTTAGTCTTGTTTTGTGGATGGACCGGGACTATGAGAAGAAGTTGTCCCGATTCGTACTTACCATTAAGATCTGATCTCCAAATGTGCGCGGTCACATATTAGGGAGTGCCTCTATGACCAGTTTCTTGGAGATGCCGGAGGACTGGGTTCCGTCGGCATCTCCCTGAAACTGGCCGTAGTGGTGTCCCTGCTCTCGAAAACCATCTTGCCGCTTGTAACTTCTCTAACTACATCAATACACCTGGGAGCTAACTAATTTCACATATTAGGGAGTGCCTCTATGACCAGTTTCTCGGAGATGCCGGAGGACTGGGCTCCGTCAGCATCTCCCTGAAACTGGCCGTAGTGGTGTCCCTGCTCTCAAAAACCATCTTGGAGATGCCTCAAACTGGCTGGAGGACTGGACTCACAAGGATGCCTATTTATAGTACAAGCAACTCGGCATAGTGTCGACACTTACGAAATAATGTCGACACTCACCCCTATTATTAGTGCTGACTCGTGTTTTGTCCCGGTTGGTGTCTCCAACCAGGACTAAAGGTTCATCTTTAGTCCCGGTTGGTGACACCATCCGGGACAAGGTACACGCCGCACGACATAATGTCGACACTCACCCCTATCATTAGTGCTGCCTGGCCCAGCCTGAAATCCCTCCAACCGTCCCATTTTTAGAACAATGTCATATTTCTTCTGTTAACAGTATATGTATTAAATGAGCCATTTTTCTTCCTTCTATTTCTTTCCTCCATTTTTCTTCCCGCCATTTTTTCCCGCCAGTTCTTCCCTCCAGTTCTTCCCGCCAGTTCACTATATATATATATGTAGGGTTGGCCTCCATTGTCATTGCACATCTCTAGACTCATATCTGCAACCTCATCACTCTTTCCCATGGCTTCCACCGTAGCACTAACCCCCAGGGAGGCGGAGGCGCTTTGCGCCTTGAACTACCCCTGCCCGCCGGGCTACTGTGTCCCCATCGGCTGGATGCTGAGCGCCGGAGGCGTGCCGGTTCATCCTGTCCCTCAAGATGTGGCGTGCCGGATGGCCATCACGAACCACTACTACTTCGAGCTCACGCTGGAGCAGCGGAGGAATCCCAGATGGCATCTCGACTATTTTCCTACGTGGGAAGCCTTCTTCGTGGATCGGCGTGAGAGGGCGCTCTCCAGGAACGAGGAGGATGGCCCACCTCCACCTAACTTCAACGAGGCCGGCCGTCGGCTATGGTGGCGCGGTTGGACTCTCCAGAGCGTCATGGCCTATGACACTGCCGCCGACTCTAACCCCCGTCTGCGCTACCCTCAAGTCCAGCCCACGCGTACTCAGCCTTCAAGGTTCAATTACGGCGACCCCGACAATGACAGCGATGATGGCGGCGGCGAGTACGACGACTACAGTGGCGAGTATTACAGGTGTAGGCAGGAGCATGACTAAATCACTCCAACATTCCGAAACAAGTTCGGCCGATTGTTACTTAATCTGGCCATGTATCTTAATTTTCAGTTCTTTTATGTATCTTAATTTTCAGTCGTGCTTTATGTAACTTACTATTAGTTGCATTCTGTATTTTAATTCCAGTTCTATCTCCTTCACAAAATGACCTATCTCATTCGAGGTTTCTTGGCTTTCGGGTCAAATGACCAATGTTATGGCTAGAATCAAGGCATAGTTTGTGATAATATGGCCATATTGTGCATACATGTGCATCATGGCATGGCAAACAATGTTGCAAGAGGAAGTTTTCCTTTTTATCGCACCAAAAAGGCATTTTCCATTTTCCGAGCATAAAAAACGGACGGTTTTGTGAATCAACCACCAAATGGCTAATTCAAAAAACCACCAACACATTTGACAAAAATACTAGACCACCTTATATGGACAATGTACCAACAGGGGGATCTGAAACCTTTCTGTCCACCTCTGGTGAAAAAGACAAATTCATGCCGAATCGGTAGGAAGTGTGTTAGATATGAACTACAGGTACATGATACGATGCTCATGATTTTTTACAAAAATCATTTTTAGGTTCACAATATGCTATTTTATCAAAAATCCAATGCAAGTTGAGCGAGGCTTGGCCCCGAGCTAAGAATCTTCATGCCCGTTGTTCGAGAAAGTTTGACGATAGTTTAAAACGGGGATAAAAAAATAAAAAAAGATCGAAATAGTGTGAAACGTTCGCGTGGTGTTATATTATGTGACATAGTTAGAAGGAAAAATCTCAAACTTGGTATATTGATTATGTCTCAAAAAAATCTTCACAAAATGACCTATCTCATTCGAGGTTTCTTGGCTTTCGGGTCAAATGACCAATGTTATGGCTAGAATCAAGGCATAGTTTGTGATAATATGGCCATATTGTGCATACATGTGCATCATGGCATGGCAAACAATGTTGCAAGAGGAAGTTTTCCTTTTTATCACACCAAAAAGGCATTTTCGATTTTCCGAGCATAAAAAACGGACGATTTTGTGAAGCAACCACCAAATGGCTAATTCAAAAAACCACCAACACATTTTACAAAAATACTAGACCACCTTATATGGACAATGTACCAACAGGGGGATCTCAGATATGAACTACAGGTACATGATACGATGCTCATGATTTTTTACAAAAATCATTTTTAGGTTCACAATATTCTATTTTATCAAAAATCCAATGCAAGTTGAGCGAGGCTTGGTCAGATTCAAGTGTATACAAAAGATGCGGCATTTAAATATCCAATCAATTCAAAAATGTTAATACAAAAGATTTGCTCTAATAAAATAGGGTTAAATTCCTATTTAGATGCTTAATATTTCTTATGTTCAAAGTTTTAGGATTTGACAATTTATTTTTATTTGAATTGAATAATCAAAATTTATATGTAAGTGTTTTAATCATTTTGAAAATTTTCATCTACAGTAAATATAAAATGTTTTTACATGAATGGATAGATATTATTTTTCTGAAAATTATAATATATTATTCATATTTTTCTGAGTTAAAATGAAAAAGATATGAATTTTCTAAATTCATATCCTATTTTCTGAATTAAAAATGCCCCTTTAATGCATGAAATAAATGCCCCCCTTTAACACCGGTTCCAGCCACGAACCGGTGTTAAAGGGGGGGTGCACAGCCACGAACCGGTGTTAAAGGGGGGCGCATTTATTTCGTTTCGCGCGCGCACCCCCCCTTTAACACCGGTTCGTGGCTGGAACCGGTGTTAAAGGGGGGGGGGTGTGGTGCGCGCGCGAAACGAATTCCCACCCCCTTTAACACCGGTTCGTGGCTGGAACCGGTGTTAAAGGGGGGGTATTAAATGCACGCCTTCCCCTTCCTTCTTCCCCCTAGAGCCAGATCGAACCCGTCGCGCAGAGAAACAGAGAGCAGCCGCCGGCGCCGTCTAGCCCTCGCCGTCGCCGCCCTCTCCCTCGTCGTCGCCGCCCTCGCCGTCGCCGCCCTCGCCCAGCAGGCCCCAATGAGCTCATCCCCCCGAGGTCCGGCCGTCGTCGTTGTCTTCAATCGCCGTCGTTCTAGAGCTTCTCCGGCCTCGACACCGTCATCACCACACTCAGGGTGAGCATGCGGTGCTCAGGAACCACCCCGCGAATCCCCTCCTTCTCTCTGTTGTGCCCGTGTCGCGCACCACCGCATACCGCTGCCAGTCATCGACGCATCTGGTGCTCCGATGACCTAGGATCAGCGGCGTCGCCTCTATCTTGTTCGCGCTGCTCTGCTGATTCAAACACGCGCAATTCCGCTTCCCAAATCGCGCTCCTCCACCGTCCCTGGCCGCCTGACGACGTGTCTCCGGCGAGCCTGCGTGGCGCTTGCGTGGCCACGACGTGGCGCCCTCGTCAGCGCTGGTCCAGCTTGGCCAGCGTGGTTGCATACGTGACCCAGTGGCCCACATGTCAGCCATAGTGGCTAGGTTCTGTGCGGTGTAAAAAAATTAACCCCCCAGCTGACGTCAGCCTGATGCAATAAAGGCTTTAATAATTCCAGAAATTGATATAAATTTGTAAATTCAATATCTTTTTATTTATAAATTAGAAAAATACAAATAATATATCAAAATGTTCACAAAAATGAAACCTAGCTATATAAGCTATAATCATGCATTGTTCAACAACTTAAATGACAAGTTTAATTAGAACACCCTAGTAACTCTAATAGGTGATTCCGGAGTTTTCCCCCGAGTTAGGGTTTTCACCCCTCAGAACCCCGATTAAGTTGTCGAGCATGCCTTAGGGTTACATTTCAAAGCAAATTAACTTGTCATATCATCATACTTGCTTGAGCATTGCATCGATGCCATGTGTTAATTGTTTCCCCTTTATTTCCGGTGTTTGGTTCTTCCCGGTAGAATACGATATCAGGATCGAGATCGAAGCCCGAGGACAACACCGTCGAAGATCGGAGATCGACGAACAATACTTGACCAACTGTAATCAAGTCAAGTACAAGGCTCCCGAAGATCTGTTTATCTGCTATCAACAGGCAAAGGCAAGCATAGCCCTACCATGATATAATCCTATATTTTCGAAAGCATTTCAATTCCTGCCATGATGCATACGATTCTACTATGGTATTTTATCGATATATAGAGTATCCTATCTATTGCATTACTCCCTTGAGATTATATTACCTGATCCACTGCTCCTAGCATAACTAGATTTGGCTTGTGTGCACTAGAACCGGTGTTAAAGGGGGGGGGGGGTGCGCGCGCGAAACGAATTCCCCCCTGTAACACCGGTTCATGGCTGGAACCCGCCGGTCAGCCACTGTAGCTAGCCCCTCTCATATGCATCCTGGATTTCTCCGAATTAGGGTTTGGACCCCTCGAAACTCGTTTAAAATGATCAAGCATCCTTAGGGTTTTAATTTCATTTGTGTATTTATTTGTGTACTTTTTGTATGAATAATATGTATATTTGTGTATGAATCCAAGTCCGCTTGAATGTTTACTCTCTTACTCTAGATAATATTATTGTTTTAGAAACTATGGATCCACTTAGTAGAAACCTTGAAGAAGAAGAAATAATGGAGAACATTATTGATGAGGACACCTCACAATATCTGAACTTGGAGGGACATGATGACAGCTCAAGTAGTCATGGAGAAGATGAAGACTCCGGTGAACGCAATTTAGTGATTACAAAGTCCGGCGAGATATATGCATTGATTAAGCCTCTGCTGACTTCCACCAACAATCTTCTTCTACATGTATTAATTAACGCTTCTTTCTTCTTTTAGCCCTCTGGATCGACCAGCCAGCAACCATCTTCTTCTACGAAAAAGAGCAAGCGAGGCGCGAGCCATCGGTTGAAAGATCGTGCAAAGTTCACGATCGAAGCAGTCCGTGTTGATGGCAGGCCGATGGAGCCCAAGAAGGCCGCAGACAAATTTGTACGTCAGGCTGGAGTTCTTGTTAGGGACCAAATCCCAATCATAATTGAATATTGGAATAAGCCAAAGAAGGACGACGGTACCTTTGTCGATGAAAGATCCAAAGAAACGCTTTGGAATTCGTTGTTGGTAAATTTCACCCTTCCGCCAGAGGAGGATGAAAACAACCCGGTTATAAAGGAAAAGGTCAAAGAGTGGACTCTAAAGAAGATGGCTGACGCTTTCCGCAACTGGAAGACAAAATTGAACAAATTTGTCAAAGCTCGCGAGACTCCAAATTTCGAAGACGCATATTATGCGAAGATAAGACCTCACTGGCCCGAATTTGTGACATATAAAAAAGGTGCTATAGCTAAAAAGAGGTCAGAAACCAATACGCTAAATGCCCAGAAGAAGGAATATCACCAGAGGACGGGGTCAGGTGGCTACATATCTCAGAGGCCTAAGTGGGAGGAAGCTGAGAAGGCCTTGCGCGCTAGAGGGATCACATCCCAGACAGATGGGTGGGACCTACGTGCAAAGACTTGGTTCTACGGAATCGGGGCAAGGTTGGACCCAGAAACAGGATTGTGTATCTTCCCAACCCTCCTTGCCAAACCCGTCACTGAACTCATCACGACATACGAGGAAACAGCCGCCAGGACCTTCCATCCCGACAGAGAGAATGACCAGCTCACACGCGCCATCGTTAAAAAAGAACACCCTGGACATGCACGAGGCACAGGGGGTATGACGTGGAATGATGGGTTTGCCGAGTGGAGCGACTCTTACAGATGGCGTGGCAGAAAAGAAAAAGAGCGTACAGAGCGGATGACACAGATAGAACATGCACTTGTGGCGCTGCAGGCGCAAGTGAATGCACAACAGAGCCATCAAGCTACTGGCCCATCTCAGCGGCACGAAGAGCCTGCATTGGAAGCTGCCGGCGACCCAGACTCTGCGCGGAAAAGCAGCGTGGCTTCCACGGAGAACGTGCAGCCCACGCTTGAAATGGCGGGTCCTTGATACCCCGTGGATGAGATCACGGAGAGCGAACACGTTGAGCTGCATGTGAGATTAATGGGCTTATCCATTAAGGTGGCTGTCGGCTATGCCTTACCTCCTGTAGCTGGTGGAACTTACCACTGCCGACTGATTCCAGATGGCTATGCTATTGTCGGGGTGGATGAGGTTGTGAAGGAATATGAGGAAGCACAGCTTGACCATGCTACAGGTGAAGGGGAAACTCAACTCAAATTTGCAGTGAAAACAACCATTCTTTGGAAGAATGAACACATCGTGCTTCCAAATTGGAGGCCACTGGCACCCCCGCCGTCTCCGCAGCGTCAGCAGTCTGAGCCGCTTCAGCTATCTCCTGCGCGGCAGCCATCTCCGGCGCTTCAGCCATCTCCTGTGCGGCAGCCATCTCCAGCACGCCAGCCATCTCCTGCCCGTCAGCCATCTCCGGTGCTTCAGCCATCTCCTCAGCGTAAGCGAAAGAGCACTGGCACGAAGAGCATCACTAGCACTACCACAAAGAAATCCGCAGGAAACCGTATGCCAAAGAGTTCAAAAAACTACGTCCCGCAGCCTTCCGCCAAGCCATTGCCGGTTTTACCGTGGAATCGCAGTGACGAGGAGACCAATAGGATCTCGGAAGAAGAGGTCAAGAAATTCTTTGCACCTAGACGGGCCGAGCCAAAGGAGAAAATAGATCCGGCGGTGGTGGAGAAGTTTTACAAAAATCTTTTCAAACCTGAAACCCCACTTGTGACGGACTACGAGCGCCAGATTTTGAAGGCGGATGCAAGGCGCCGTAGGGAGACTGAAAGTAGCAGTCGTGCGGCACCCCAGAAAATAGTTCCCATGCTCGGAGAGCAGGAAAACCAATCATGCGCCCCGCTCCATGTGTTCGACACACGGGACGCTCCTCCCGTAAATGATTAACGAGGCAGAGCTACATAGAAAGGCCAATGAGATGGGGATGACTTACATTGCATACTTGAACATCATGGGAGACAACTTGCCCAAATGCGATGCCAACCCCATACAACCATGGAAGTATGGGAAGAATCTCGTCAAGAAAGAGGAGCTCAAGAATCTACCAACAAAGATGCAAAAATTGCACAAGTGGTACCTTGATTTCTGCAAGACGAGAAAGGAAGAATGGATCACGGCGCATATAAGAGATGATATTTTCTTGTGCGGAGACGACGAGATCGACTTCAATATTCAAGACTTGCATTTTATATTCAATCAGAAGGAACTCGACAAAGCTGCCATCAGCCTTTATTGTGTGTAAGTACTATTTCTGTAATTTATATCTCATCTCATTCACTTCATTAATTGCATGTATATATATGCTCACCATATATGTATATACTATTATGCAAGAAAAAGGTTATGGAATGCATGAAAGGAGGCCCTTTTGACATTGGGTTCGTTGACCCAAATAGAGTTCATGAAGAAGTGGTAAGAACCAAACCCGGGCAAACAGAAGATTACTTGCTAAGGTCTTTACTGAGATAACAAACCAAAAGGGAAATACTATTGCCTTACAACTTCTCGTGAGTACTGTTACCCTCTCTTGTACACATTCTGTTTCGGCTTACTCGATGTTAAGTGTAACTGATGATGAGTTATGCGTGCGTAGGTTCCACTTTATTCTGCTAGTCATTCAACCCGACTCAGGAAAAGTCCTTGTCATGGACTCGTTACGAAAAGAAAAAGAGCTATGGGAAGACTTTAGAGAGATGCTCCAGAGGTAATTTCAATCATATTATCGCACTAGATCGGCAACTTTCGTGACAACAAGTAATTAATTACTCTTTTATCCATTTTCTTTGCTGGACAGGGTTTGGAAAAGGTTCACGGGCAGGGCCGTGGGTGAATGGTCAGAAGAACTAAAATTTGTAGACCAAAATGTAAGTAATACTAGCTAGCTAGGTCTGCGTATCTCTTTGATTCTGCTTCCAATTCCATTATATCATGCTTTATTGATTATTATTTTGATTGAACTCTCTATTCTCGTAAAGTGCGCGTATCAGGGACCCGACAATAACTTATGTGGATACTATGTTTGCGAGTTCATTCGCAACACGATATGTGCGACGGGCCAAGCCGCACTAGAACAAATTAGAGTAAGTAAACAAAGTCGCAACATTATTTTATTACCATTAGTTGTGTTGAGTTTTATTCTTATATATATATATATATTGACCCCATTCTTCATATATATTCAGATCGAACGGATGCGGGACCAACTTCTACCATTTGACCGCATACGAGCCATTCAAGATGAATTGGCGGGGTTCATACTTGATGAGGTCGTCACGCCTGGCGGAGAACTCTTTAGATATCCACCAAAATAAACGATGACGATGTATGTGCCAATGACGATGTATGTGCCGATGACGATGTATGTGCCGATGAAGATGTTTGTGTATAATAATAGTTGCTTAATTATTCATGTACTCGTATGTACCGATGACGATGTATGTGTATACCGCTCCCGATCGATTCCCCCTCCCCCCTCCCGCAGAAATACGCCCAGAACGGGGCAGAGGCAGAACTCTGCCGCGACAGAGATTTAGGCCATTTTCCTGCCGCGGCAGAGATTTAGGCCGTTTTTCTGCCGCGGCAGAGATTTATCTCTTTTTCCTGCCGCGGCAGAGAACCTTTAACACCGGTTCGTCTTACGAACCGGTGTTAAAGGGGGGGCTGAGCCCTGCGGCAGCCCCACATGCGCCACCCTTTAACACCGGTTCGTATAAGAACAGGTGTTAAAGGGGGCCCCGCTCTAACACCAAACCCTCAACAGCGGTTCTACAACCGCTGTTAGAGGGCCCTCCAAACCGGTGTTAGAGGGGGGGGTCTCCACTAGTGATTGTAGCTCGTTAAAAATGCATAGAAAATGTCATTTTTTTCTTAGCAAATCTAGGCGTAGACACGTTATGTGGCATTCATGTAAGTTCCATCACATCCATGAGAAAATAGATAACAAGATATAAATATTTTTTTCAGGAATAAGCGCCATTATAGGAGTTTCTTGTGGGGTGGGTCTCATACTTTCTGTTATGACTGCGTTCTTGGTTTCAAAAAAATTAAAACACCGAAGGACACAAATTGCAAGACGGAAGTTCTTTGAGCAAAATCATGGACAGTTGCTTGAACAATTGGTGTCTCAATTAAAGAGCTGGTATTGCAGAAAGAATGATTATAACCTTGGACGAGCTCGAGAAGGCAACACACAATTTTGATAAACATCTTGTTGTTGGTGGTGGAGGGCATAGTACCGTTTACAAGGGGATTTTATCCAACCAACATATTGTGGCTATCAAGAAACCAAAGAGGATGGTTCAAAAGGAGATCGATGAGTTTATAAATGAGGTGGCTATCCTATCACAAATAAACCATAGAAATGTAGTAAAACTCTATGGTTGTTGCCTGGAAACTGAATTCCCAATGTTAATCTATGAGTTCATATCCAACGGTACCCTTTCTGAACATCTTCATGTCGAAGGGCAAAAATCACTTTCATGGGATGACAGGTTGCGGATTGCAATTGAAACATCCAAATCTCTCGCCTATCTTCACTCAACTGCTTCAACACCGATCATCCATAGGGATATCAAGACTGCTAACATACTATTGGATGATACTCTTACGGCAAAGGTAGCGGACTTTGGAGCTTCAAGGTACATTCCAATAGAGAAATCTGGATTAACAACAATGGCTCAAGGTACAAGAGGATATTGGGACCCTGTGTGCTTCTACACTGGACGTCTCACGGAGAAAAGTGATGTTTACAGCTTTGGGGTTGTTCTCGTGGAGTTGCTCACCAGGAAGAAACCTTTCTCATATTTGTCCTTAGATGATGAAGCTCTTGTCGTACATTTTGCCACCTTGTTTGCTGAAGGAAATTTGCAGAACATATTGGATACACAAGTTATGGAAGAAGCAGAAAAAGAGGTCGAGGAAGTAGCCACTATTGCGTTAGCATGCATAAAAGCAAGACCAGAGGATCGTCCTACCATGAGAGAAGTAGAGTTGGCATTCGAAAGTATCCGTCAATCTGAGCAGTGCACTTTGGATAATGACATTATCCCAGATGCTTTATCTCCTAAAGATAGAAGAACCAATGAGGGGTCGGCCAGACGATACAGTATGGAAGAAGAGTTTAAATTATCAGCCAGCTATCCTCGGTAGTTTTGCTTACCTCACACGATATAGAGACACTTATAATTAATTATTTTCCTCGTTGATGTGTTGTACTCAGATGTAAGCTTAGTTTTCTTGTTGTTGTTGCCAACCCAGTGTTACTAGCTCCTGTGCATGCCATTTATAACTTTACCCGCAGAGAGAGAAAGTATGTAGTGGATGCCTAAGTAATACTCTCACTGTTTTAAAACATAGAATGTTTTAGTTTTGTGAAGGTAATGTATTTAAACACATTTTAGTGTGTAGATTTAGAGTGAATCTCTCTGAACCTACACATTAAAAAACGTCTAGATATATTATCTTTAAAAAAGCCGGGCATCTTTGCACGCTCTGATGGGAGCATTCATCGATGGAACCATGCATTCGCTAGGTCTCACTACATACAATACACTAAAGTGTCCAGTCTTTGAAGTTTTTAAACAATGTAATAATCAAAAGGTGCAAATATGAGCTGAGACCATCGTGGTTAGTCACGAACCAAACACGCAGTGCAGCTTTTTTCTTGAAAGCACATCGTACATAGCAAACAACACCTAACTTCTGGGTTTCTTCGCACATCTCCCCACTAACAAAGCAGAATAATTACTTTACCTGTGTAGTCATGAGTCATGCTAAACCATCTATATGTTCAACATTTTGGATGGTCAGCGTTTGTGTGTTTCATATGTGTTTTGAAAGTAGATTGCGTGGTTCTATATGAAATTAGTATCATAGTTAATTTAGCGGATTTGCTAGTTCTTAGATGCCTCAGAACTTCTTATATCTCAGTCGCCTCTCTCACCATTGTATTTACCTCGCGATTTGTATAATATAATATGAAAGTTACACATGAGTTACAAGAATTTAATGAGTTGCAACTAAGAATTAGTACAAATTTTATAAGTTGCAATTATGTTGTACTGAGTATAGCACTAGTAATAAGATGACGTCAGCCGACTAACTTAAGAAGTTCTCGGTCGCCTAAGATCTAGACGCTCCCTCTTTATTTAGTTTTGAAGTCACAAGTAATATGTACCACCGGGGCTTATAGCTCCCATGCGACGTCTTTACACGGAATTGGAAGGAACGTGACATCGTTGCAAAGAATAGCTCGCATGCGACACTTCTGAAGCGGCAAATAGCTCCCATGCGACACTTCCACTTAACCCCATGAGACCGTTAACGAATTCGAATCAGCTGAGCACAGTAGGACCCACAGCCTCTCCACGTCACGGCGGAACTCACCTGATGTCCACCTCATATCGTGGGACCCACCCTGTGGTTGAAGAGAGCCGTTGGCCCCGATCCGTCCCCGCACCCGAGCACTCCCGCCACCGTTCCAGCATCTCATCCCCTTCCATTTTCTTCTCCGGCGAGCAAGTGCGGCAACGCCGGCGAGGGATGTCGAGCTCTGCTTCCTCCCACCGCTCATGGCCTCGGTATGGTGCGGTGCCGATGAGGAGGTGCCCCAATTGCCCCCGTACCACGCCCCTGAAGCGGCTTGTCACATCCACCGACAAGAACGGCAACATTGGCCGGGAATTTGTGAAGTGTGAGAGCAAGCCCGAGCCGGGAAAGGTGAGATCTGAGTGTTCCGAGCGCCAATTTCTCGCTTTTCTTTCGAAAGTTCATGCATTTCATCGAATTTGGGATTTAGGGTTCATCTCTGCGATTTCATGAACTGCCAAAATGTGGGCATTTTGAGTGGCTTGATGAGTACATCGAGCGGATTGGGGTGGAGGTAGCATCCCGGGAGCTTGAAAACCCGTCCGTGGTGGAGAAATTGGGATGTGGCAACCCCATTTCCGCTGGTACTACGGTGGATGCGGAAGTGAAGGCCGAGTTGAATAAGATGAACAAGCAGCTAAGGCAAATCATCGAATTGAAGAAGCAGGACAATCTGATGGCCGGTTTTTTTATTTTTTATGTAATTTATCTCGGATTAGTTTATCTCCTGATCATTAGTCATTAGACCGCGCAATCAGTGTTCGAGTGATGCTTTGTAATGGATGTAATGGTATATGTCTTTGGTTTGAATAAAATGCAACAAAAATTCGAGCTAATTTTGAGCTGCTCTATTTTCGAAATCAGTGTTCCTTCAGTTTCGTCAGTGTTCCTTCAGTTTTATCAGTGTGCAGGGGGCCCCGTGTGCAGGGGAGGGGGAGGGGTTGAAAAGTTAAAAAAATAATTGACGAGGATTGAAAAAGGGCAGGCCCACATAGAACTTAGCCAGGCTAAAATGGTCGTATCCAGGCCCAATAGTAACTAAATGTTGATTGAGCAAAAAAAATGGTACTCACGTTACAATCTAAATAGGGACGTGTGTATCTGCAGATACTCGTGTTCAGGTCGCAATCTTTTATTTTTACGAAAGTAAATATATAAATAAAGTCCAAGGACATCCATTTAACTAACATAACTTATGCGCTCCTTTAACTTATGTAAATATGTAAATGTCTTGTTTGAAAATGAACCATGTGTTTTTTGAAAATAATCAACCATCATAACGTTAACTTATTCTTCCATTTGAGCTTTTCTAATTTCACTCATTTTATAAATATTGCACGAGTATTATATGAGAACTTGTTTTTGTATCTTTTGTTTTATGCACTTGTTGTTTTGGGTGTTTTGACAAATGACAATACAATAAAACACAGATTACAATAAAACAATGGGATAGATAATATATTAGATAACATTTATATTAGATAGCCCGATCGATAACATTGGGATAACATTACAATAAAAAGAAAAGGGTACAATAATATAGAAGGGAATAGGCGCCTAAACCCTGGGCTAGCCCCTAAACCCTAACCCTAGCTACCCTACTCCATCGGCGGTGGAGGCGGTGCCGGTGCCGCCGCCCTCCAAGCCGCCGCAGCATTCCAGTCCGCCAGCCTCTCCCGCTGCTCCTCCTGGAAGGCCCAGCGATTGGCCTCCCGTTGTTCCTCCTCCTCCCGTTTGCGCCTTTTCTTCAAGGCGCGCTTGGCCCGCTTCTCCTCCCACTTGGCGTAAGCAGCCAGCTCCGCCTCCTCCTCCTTCTCCGCCGCCTTCCAGTACTCTTCGGAGGGGCCGTCGTCGGGGAGGTTGTCGCCGCCGGGGACGGGGTTGTGGACTAAGGGGCCCTCTGCCTAGGGGCAGGGCGGGGCTTTGCGTCCCTTTTTGCCACGCTTAGGGCGCTTGGGCGCCTCCTGCTCCTAGACCTGCTTGTGGTCCGGATGGTTGTCCTCGTCGCTAACTTCGGTGTCGGAAGGGAAGCGGAGGGGGGAGGTCGCCATGGTCGCCGGAGTGTTTTGGGGCTGGGAGGAGGCAAAGGGACAAGCTCGAGGTTAAAGATGAGGGTAAGATGAGATGATGAGGCAAAGGCGTTTTGCCTATTTATTGAGGGCGGGGCGTGAAGGGCGGCGTGGGAATCCAGCGTTGGCGCAGCTGCGTGCGCTGCGTTGCGTGTAGGCAGCGGACGTAGCCGCGTGTGTGATCAATGCGGTCAGTGCAAACAAAATTGCTAGGATGCGACATGACCCCTGCACCGTCGCCCCCGCCCCTGCATGCATGCATGCATTAATGCGAAAGAGAGAAAAAACGTACAAGGTAGTTGTTCATTGGCAGTGAAAAATAAAAGAGAAAATAGAATTTGGCCTTGATTTACTCGGTAATAAATGTTCGTTTTTACACACCACATGCAACAAAGTTGTTTGTTTTTACACACGCAAGAAAAATCGGTGGGAGTAATTAGAGGGATGTCAATTGGAGGGAATAGAGGGAGTATGAAACTAAGTTTATAATATTTTAGATTTTGATATTTTTCTTATATACGTAGTCAAAGTTGATATTTTAGATTTATAAATATTGACTTTTTGTATGGCGCATGAACCGGATGGGAGTAAGTTTGACTGAAGAAAGTTGTTTGACGTACACTTATTTAATGCGATGGAGTGAGTAAATACGCTGCAGCGCTGTTGCACGCAAAATAGCTAGACTGTGACGCGAGAGGCAGCTGCATAGCATGCATGCATGGTGCAGTCCGTCCCGCCCAGCGTCCTCGCATGCCACGCTCGGTCCAACGGTCAATGGAGTGTGCCACGCTGTACGTTATATTTATTACATAATTTAGATTTTGATATTTTTTCTTAGGCTGGTCATAGTGACATGCATACTTCCTCTGTCCACAAATAAGTGTACGTTTAGTTTTAAAATTTGTCCACAAAAAATGCACTTCTACCTTTCCAATGCACTTTAAAGTAGAAAAAATTGCTTCACGGAAATCAAGTCCAATAACATTTAGCAAATGGTCTCTTCAATTTATTTGCGTACAGAGGGAGTATGTGGGAGTAAGTTAGAGTAGTAACATGCATATGTTACTAGTCTAAGTTACTACTCCATAGTGCAAAATAACATAGATGTGGTATCGTGCAAAGTCTCATTTATTACAATGTAGACTCATTCTGTCTTGAAATTTGTGATGTTTATGGTAACATTGCTAGTTGACAATACATGTAGGACTATGTTACTATCCAAGTTACTCCCACTATGACTAGCCTTATATACATAGTCAAAGTTTATAAATATTTCTTTTTCTATGGCGCATGAACCTGAGGGGAGTAAGTTTGACTGAAAAAAGTTGTTAGACGTACACTTATTTAATGCGACGGAGGGAGTAAATACGCTGCAGCGTTGTTGCACGCAAAATAGCTAGACTGCGATGCTAGGGGCAGCTGCATAGCATGCATGCATGGTGCAGCCCGCCCCGCGCCAGCGCCCTCGCATGCCAAGCTCGGTCCAACGGTCAATGGAGTGTTCCACGTTGTACCTTATCTGTTCATGGAAAAACGATGAAGCCAATCAGATTCCAGAATCATCCATCCCACGGATCGCCAAGAGCTAGCCGCGAAATCCTTCTAAGAGACGCCAACCAATCAGGTTGCAGAACAAGCCCTTCCACGGATCCCCTAGAGCCACTCGCGAAATCCTTCTAGAAGACGCGATCGAACGGCCACAGTGTCGTGCTAGGGTTAGATCTACGTTCCTCATTCGGCCTTAGGGTTAGCTGGGTTTAGGATGTAGTCAACGGGGTTTCACAAGTTTGACCAGACATTCAAATGTGCATAACTAATTCAAAAAAATCAAAAAAATAAAAAACCTTTGCATGGTGTCATGTTATGTGACATAGTTGTGAGGAAAAATATCAAACTTGGTCTATTGATCATATTTCAAAAAACCCTTCACAAAATGACCTATCTTCTCCGAGGTTTTCTGGCTTTCGGGTCAAATGACCAATGATATGGCTAGAATCAAGGCATAGTTTGTGATAATGTGCCCATATTGGGCATGCATGGGTATAATGGGATGAATAACAATGTTGTAGCACAAAGTTTTCCTTTTCGATGCACAGAAAATCCATTTTCTATTTTCTGAGTGCCGAAAGAGGGGGGATTTGTGAAGCAACCACCAAATTGAAGTTTCAAAATGGTAACATCCTATTTTTCAAAAATACTAGACCACCTAGCATGTACAATTTCCCAACTTGAGTATCTCAAACCTTTTATTCCATCCCTGGTGAAAAAGACAAATCCTGCCGAATCGGTTGGAAGTGGGTAAGATATGAACTACAGGTACATGATTTCATGCTGATGATTTTTCGTAAAAATCATTTTTAGGTTCACAACATGCTATTTTATCAGAGATCCTAATGCTAGTTTTGTGAGCCTCAGCCCCTAGCTAAGAATATTTATGAAAACCCTTCAAAAAGTTTGACCTGACATTCAAATGTGCATAACTAATTCAAAAAAAATCAAAAAAATACAAAACCTTCGCATGGTGTCATGTTATGTGACATAGTTCTGAGGAAAAATATCAAACTTGGTTTTAGAAATGGTCGAAAAAAACTTGCTTAGAATTGAGGTGGTTTACCCTAACTTTGGAGCCCATTTCTACCACATTTTGGGTGAGGGTGAGTTGTACTTCACAAAAGGGATCAGGGTGAGGATGAGTTGTATTGTACATATGAGAAAAATGTTGGAAGCTCATACAAACCTAGAAAAGTGACATAGCTACATTTGTTGAAATTCAAATTTACCATCATATTTGAATTTTGTCCAAATTATCAACAAGTGACAAATTATTATAATAACAAATGTTTACAACAACAACAACTGCCAAATTATTACAATAACAAATGTTTACAACAACAAGTGCCAAATTCAAAGTCTATTTTTTTGGCTCTTCTTACCCCTCGTTTTCTTCTCCTTCACAAGTTTCAGACCACACAACAGGTTTGTGCTCTTCTTTTTCTTACCATTACCATCTGGCCTCCCCACAGCACTTCCAAGAGTCTCCTTCACCTCCTGCACCTCCTCAACAACACAATCTGGCACCAGAGCCTCATCAACATGGTCACTTTGCACCAGAGCCTCAACAACAGGCTCATTTTGCACCAGAGCCTCAACAATAGGCTCATTTTGCAGCAGAGCCTCAACAACAGGCTCATTTTGCACCAGCGCCTCAACAACAGGCTCATTTTGCCCCTCATTTTGCACCAGAGCTTTCAAATCAGAAACGGTGTGCCCTAAAGCCTCAACAGTTTGCACATCATCCTCCAAAACAAGTTCAGATTGCACCTCAGTAGCACCAAACATGATCTGGTTAGTTCTCTTCTTTCTTTGGCCATTGATTCTTGCCCTTTTCACTGGCCAGCATTCGTCAACAACAAGAGGTGGGCCTTTTTCTCCATGCTTCCTCCTGAAAACAAGCAAGTTAGCTGGGGGAGAAAAATCATCAACAAGAAATGGGATGGATTTTGGATGAACATACTTTGGCTTTTCAGCAGTGTATCTGCACTTGGTAGAGCCAGCTCGGTGTCCAAGTTCTTCACAGAGTTTGCATCTATTCTTGTTACCTTTTTGGGCCCTTTTTGGCTTGGCATCTTTCTTTTCATCTTTCTTTCCCTTCTTGCTGCTCCCACCTTTCTCAAACCAAGCCTTGAATCTACTCTGCTTGGGCCTGCCAGCCTTTCTTTTCATCAAAGGAGGACACAAGGAGAACTGAATGTCCACTTCAGGCCACTGAGACTGATCTGTAAGTGCTAGAATTGGTGTTCCATATGCAGCCTTGAATTTTGCTACAGAATAATACTCATGCAAATATGGGTGCATATTTAGCTTGTGTTTGGAGGCCAAGAAAAGTATGGCATGCTCACAAGGCTTCCCAGTGTGTTGCCACTCAAGGCATGTGCATTCATGAAATTGAGTGTCAACAACATGCCTCCTGCCAGTCTTTGTATCTCTGACTTCAGCACCCCACAATGAGTATTTCTCAACACGCAAATGTGCAAGATTTCTGCTCCTGTTGACCACCTGCTGCACAACATCAGGAATCTTATCTCCTTGAAGAACATCACCAAGCCTTCTTCTCAATTCCCACAACCTCATGATCATGATCCTGATCTGGTCAACCATGTCATGGACATGCAAGTCTTTTAACTCCTTCACTTTGTTGTTGAAAATTTCTGCCAAATTATTGTTGATATGATCACATTTGATGGCAGTGTTAAAAACAGACCTATACCATAAAAGAGAATGGTAGGTTTCCAACATGTACAAAACTTGACCCTATCCTCCTCAGAGCATGCCGCCTTAATCTTCTCAAGGTGATATGAATGTGTCTGCCTGGTGTAAGATCTTGCTGCTGGCCACATGCGTCCAAAATCATCTCCTCTGAATTTTTTGATCAAATTCATCCACATATGGCCGAAGCACTCCCTCTGCTCAGCATGAGGGAAAACAATCTTCACTGCATTTTCTAAACCTTTACATGCATCTGTGTGCACTTCCAATGGAGAGACTGGCCCTATGCATCTTTTCAACTACATCATGAACCATGTCCATGATGCCTCTGTCTCAGACTGAAACATGACAATAGCTACAGGGAACATCCAATTGTGTCCATCTAAAGCATTGCATGCTGCTAGTTGACCATTCCACTTTCCAGTCAAGAAAGATGAGTCTATACTCAAATACGGACGGCACCCTGCTTTGAAGCCATCGATGCAAGGCTTTCAAGCCATGAAGAATTTAGAGAAGACGACTTTCCCATCAGTTGTTACCTCAGTATCTATCTCCACAACACTGCCAGGTGACCTCTTCTCTACTTCTTCTTTGAAGTTATAAAGCATTCGAAAGATATTTGCCCAATCACCATATAGCTCTTTCATTGCCCTTTGCTTTGCCTTCCACACTGTAGTATAATTCAGCTTAATGGGGTACTGCTTTTCCAAGTCTATTTTCAGTCTCTTTGCAGTGCTGTTTGGTGTTGTGGCTAAAATGGGCTTGATCTTTTCTGCAACCCATAATTGTGATGTCATCTTTGTAACTGTTTGAGAACTTGTAATGCAAGTATGAGGTTTTGGAATTTGATTCACTCTTATTGTCCTTCCATAAGGTTGGCGTCTCGCAGATATATACCACTTGCAAGGCTTGGCACCACCATCACAACCTACGCATTGTGCATAGAACTTCTTTTTATCAGTCCACATAGTCTTGGTAGCAAATTCACGTTTGACTGCATATGTCCTGAAACACATCCTGAATTCATCCATGCTTGGAAACAATCTCCCAACTTCAATAACTGGGTCCTCTTTGTCATAAACTGTTACTAGCTCATCATCATGTGCATCATCTACATGAACTGCAACATTTTCCAACAACTCTAGATCTATATCTGCCTCTTCATCTCTTAAATGGTTGTCACCATCATTTATAGCTTCATCCCTCTTCTTCTCCTTGGCTCTGTCATCTATAGGAATGCCAAAAAGCTCTGCCATTTCAATGTCATCTATTGGTGCAATGACCAAATCAGTACGGTCATGTATCTCAACTGAATTCCAGTCAACAGTTACAATCCTTTGTGCATTAGCATATGCAGCATCCCCTTGTGCATTAGCATCATCCTCCACTGTTAACACTTCCAACTCAGTAAGTATAGGCATTACTTGCCTTTGTGCAGCCCAAACATCCTCGACCATCTGAGCAGCCAGCTTCGAGGCCACATATCCAACCCTCGAATCAGGTTTCAGATCAATGAGCTCTGCTAAAAACAGAACAGTTTTGCTTGTCCAACCGTTTCGCTCATCGATTTAATCAACTATATGTTCCCCTGTCTCAACCCTAACATAGTCACATTTGTAATCATCAAATTGTAACAAAGAAACTTCTTGCTCTGTCCCCCAAACCACACTATCCCCAATGTTTTCCACCATTTTTTCTCACCGCCTCCTCTCCCATGTTTATTAGCTCTTGGGGATCAACATGTTCTAATTCTACCTCCCATTTAACAACTGTGTCTCTCTCAATGAGCTGCGTGCTGCCATCAACTAAAACAGCCCTAGAGGGAAAGAAATTGATGCGAAATTCGAAGGTTTGGCGCGCAACATCGTCTCCCCTGTTTTTGGCGGGCACTGTGAGCTAGCAGAAGCGAACAAAGAGCTCAACCTTAGAGAAATTAAGTGCAGAGATACGGTATATACCGATTAGAAGTCCCCTCTCCATGCTCCATATCGTTCCCCCTCGCCCCGTTCAGCACACCCTCACCTCCACAATCTAGCATCAATGGGCACGCTCAGATATCGAATTGAGAAGAATGGGAGAGGAATTAGCTTTCAAATGGCACTCACCACCTTCGCCGTCGAACGAAAGCGCCTCCGCCTAAATTAATTGCCGTGCCGCCGGCGCCGGTGCCGAGAACGATGGGTGAGGTCCGCCGCCGCCGTCGGGGAAGCTACAGTCAGTGTGACGCGCGCTCTCGGTCGGAAGCGGTTGGTTTGACTGGCTTTACTGGCTGTCCCAACCGACCGGTTTGGCTTAACCCTAATCTTGGAACAAAGTTAAATGTGTCCTTACGACCGTTTTATGGTCCGTGTGGCCCTGTGATATTAGCTGCCTCACAACCGTCGCATGCGAGCTATTTTTTTCAACGATATTGTGTTCCTTCCAATTCCGCGTAAAGACGTCGTATAGGAGCTATAAGCCCGTACCACCGTCCATGTCATCTCGTTGAAAGCTCTTTCTTTCTTGATTTTCTAGAACAGTCTATTGGCGTGCTAATCTTGTTCCTGTCAGCACTTGAAAATAGTTATTTCTTGGTCATCTCATGAATAAGAGAAATGATTATGAGGGGATTCTAAGACTTGCATAGGTGCGTGCGTCCGTTACTGTATAAAGGTGCTATTTTTTTCTTTAAAGTTTGTTGGTCCCTACATGATTTTGGCAGACTCAACAAAAATCCTGATGACATGTAGATAATATTAAAGCATAAGGTGATCGATATAGAGAGTGAGCCTAGCTCAACTGGTTGGGGAAATAGATGTACAAACCCGACACCTGAGTTCAAATCCTCACGGAAGCGAATTAAGGTTTCTATTAATCCGCCTCCGACGCAACGCCCCCTAGCCACCTTCGGGTTGGAGGCAACGGTTCCTTGTGGTGGCAATATGGTGGAGGAGGTGCCGGTGGGATTCTGTTGGAAGACCTAGATCGGCTCTCTAACCCTAATTGCCTGCTCGATCCGTTCTCCGAAAACCGACCGGCGATGTGGGGATCGCTGTGTTGGATCTAATAAAGGAGGTGGTCCTTTGGTTTCTTTCGCGCGAAGAAGAAGATTTGCTCGATGTCTGCCCTTGTTGATCTTGTCTGGAGAGGCAGGTTTTGAAAGGCTCCGCCGACGAACTCCCATGGGCGTATATGCCTGGAGATTGCTGGATCGGAAGGTATTTGGTCGCGCGCACCTTGTTTTTCTGGCCGTTTGATTTCAGCGGGAGCGTTGCGAAGCTCTGTTGTTTGTTCCCACCAAGTGCCATTCTTAGAGCCATGGTGAAGTCAGATGCGAAGAATGTCAGGAAAGCGGAAATATGAGGGTAGCGATGGTGATTTTTGTTCTTGTGACGACGGAGAACTGGCTGCGTGATCTGGGACTCGTTGCAGCGATTGTTGGTGCGGGAAGACAACACAGGGGAGTTCTCAGTCTTATCTTGCAGGGTGAAAATCCAAGGTCTGGCCTTAACTGGTTGTGCCTGGCAATGACCTTGTTGAAGGCATTGTTTTGTGAGCGAGGACTTTCTTCAGGGCGAAAACCTATGATATTTGATCGGGCAACGACGGCACTTGAGCACTATTTTCTTCTTGAAGGTATTGTTATTGGAGTGGTGGACTACTGGTGTTGTTCTGATGGTGTCAGTGTCGTTGCTTTGAGGATTAGTTCTCTATAGCGGGACTTTTTTTTAATTCTTTTTTCTTTTTTCTGGGTTGTGTGCATCCGTAGGCCGCTAGGGCATGCCTTGTTCCAGAGGCTGGATGTAATTGGTATCTTTGTAATATTAATATATACTCTTTTCTAAAAAAATAAGGTGATCCACATTGGTAATTAAAATAGATACAATGTATAAAAATATATTTTGCCATAAGATAGGACTCATTTGTCATTAAAGTATACATCATGCAAGAGAGAAAAAAGAAGAAATATATTTTTTAATCCTTATAGACATTCCACAAACTTATGGTAGACCTTAATCGTACGAACAACTCTTATTTCCACCACCGTATAAGATAGACTATCAGCGTTGCTACATAAGACTTATGGTATAATTTTTTGCACATAGTTTCGGCTACAACGACAAAATTAAAATTAAAATGGCTAGCGCGCACATCGAGAAGCGGGATTCACATGCATATGGGAATCTTAGCTCATAGGATACCCTTGTCGAGTAGCTTTCTCGATCAACTTGTTAATTGAGTGTATTGTTTGGTCTTTTCAAGAAGAAAACTACCTATAAATATATCTAGAAAGACGCGACAATATTGGACCGGCTTCTTGCCATTGTCACTAGCAGCTGCATCTTGAAGCGATATAACAGATTAACTGGTAGGGTGAGGGAGTACAGAGTGCAGTTTCTGCACAACGAGCACCATCGCAGCTAGGGTTCTTACGCTCTTTGATCCTTTTTTCTAGGCAAGTTTTACGGTAACTTTTACCGTTCATGGGAGAGGGACAAGTTTTACGGTATCTTTTTACCATTCAAGGAAGAGGGTTAAGTATGGAAACAACGGATGACTCACACTAGTAGAAAACAGGACACTAGTCCCGGTTAGTAAAAAGCTTTAGTTCCGGATTGCAATCCGGGACTAACGTATCGGGACTAAAGTTTAGACCTTTAGTCCCGATTCTGTTACAAACCGAGAATAGATTGTCTCTACGTGGTCCCGCTGCACGCGCTGGGCTGGAGGATATTTAGTCCCGGTTCGTAAAGTTCTTCTGCCGCGGCAGCGTTTTGCACCAAACTGCTGCCGCGGCAGGAGGTGGGGTTTTAGGGTTTTCTTTTTTTGTGTTTGATTATTTTTTATTTTGTGTTTTCATATACATATTATTCTACGCTACTACATGCTATATACATTGATGCATATATAATATAATTTCACTCACGATAACATAAATACATATAAATATATACACAACTGAGACTAGAGCTCGTCTAATTGATTTACACCAAGATCATTATAACAGATATTGTCCTTTTGTGTCTATCCACGATTACACGAAGGTCTATCCACGTTGTACTCTCCTTTTGTGTTTATGATGTCCCTGAGCAAAAATCCCGACAACTCCTCTTGAATTGCTAGTAGGCGTTCATGTGGTAGGAGCTTATCCCGCATCGCATCCAACTATATATAAAGAAGTAGATCATTATGAATGGAACTCAACAAAAACTATGGTATAGAATAAATTGCGAATATATTGTTTACATACTTGAAGAAAGTTTGTGCCCTACTCCATACACCCACGAATGAACTCGCATACGTAATATCCACATAAATTAGTCCCCTGTGGCTGCGTCGCACACTTTTTCGATCGAGAATATAATTCAATCAGATAATAATCAAGCATGATAATTGTAAGAATGATAATTGTAATATCCACATAAAATTAGTCCCCTATCTTGTACTACTTACGGGACCGTACGAAAAGTGATCTCCTCACGCCATTCACCCTGAACCTCCTTCGAGAAACTTTTCCAAACCCTGTCCGGCAAAAAAGAAATGAATGAGTTATTAATTAGTTTACATCTCAGAGAATGAACGAAAGAGACAGATATAGTGATTGAAATTACTGTTGGAGGCAATCAATTATGTTACGGTAGTCTTCCATTGGCTTCTTTAACGAGTCCGAGATTTTAACTTTTGCACGATCAACGTCAATGTTTAGAAGAATCCAGTGGAAGCTGCGCATGTTTATATACACTTAACATCGAGTAAACAAAAATTGAATGTGTACAAGACAGTAAGACTCTTACCCATAGTTGTAAGGAAATAGTATTTGTGTCTTGTAATGTTGCTCCATTAAAAACATTAGCAAGTTATCCTCCGTTTCCTCGGGGTTATTTATTACCGTATGTCCATTAACTCTGTTTGGGTCAACGAACCCAATGCTGTAGATTGACTTTCTTCTACATTCTTGAATCTTCATTCTGCATATATAATAGCATACAGAAGGAGCTATAGTGAGGATAACGACAGGAAATGAATTGAACGAGCTGAGTTAGTGACTTAATTACTTACAGACAATAGCAGCTGAGGAGGGACTTGTCGATGGCGTCTAGGTTGAATAACTGAAATAGTTCACAAAGTTCAATGGAGATCTCGTCTGGACGGAAGTACTCCTCTCCAACTTTACATACGAGAAATTGTCTCCCTTCCTTTATGACTTTCAAGTACCAGATATGCAATAGTCGCATATGTGTTGGCAGATCATCGAATACCTCATCGCTGACCAGAGGCTCCCCGTAGACAAATTTTAGTGCTATTGGTCCCTTGTCGACATTATCTTCGCCGGCTAGAAGTGCTTCGACCGGCACGTTACAATCCTTGGCTAATTTAATAGCTAATTCCATATCTATTCCACCTTGTATGGGCTGGGCTAACACCTTGAGCGGGGCGATGGATTGTTTTTCCTGTTTGCCGAGCTGGGCAACTTCTTTTGATTTTCTCCCACTTGCAGTACTGCTTGATGACTTCTCTTTTAGTGTCTTCGTAAGACAGCGTGTATAGTCATCTTTCCTATTTAACACATGTTGGGGTGGTTGCTCAAGAAATGCCTTGAAGTGCTTCTTGACTTTTGGATCAACTAGCACCTGTGGCTCGGGTTGTTTTGGTGCAAAATGGGCCTTCACATCGGCCCGGGAGATCACCGCGCTTTCCTCATCAGTCCGGTGATAAGCTAACTTGGGAGGAGACGGCGGTACTCTTGGGAGGGGATCTTGTCGTTTTCGGCGTCGGGTCTCCCTCGACGTAGCGGTGTTATTCTTCCGCTTTCTTCCCTTTGATTCAGTGGCGGAGGCGGAGGCGCCGGATATGGAGATGCAGTCGCGCTGCGACCCCTCTTGGGAAGGGGTGGACTATTGTTTCTTGGTGGAGACGGTGGACTCGGAGGTGCTGGTGGCCTTGGAGGTGATGGATTGCTTCTCGGAGGAGAAGACTGCCTTGGCGCCCAGCATAGAAACACGATGTGTTGTTTTTTCCAAAGAATGATCCCACCCTCCACTTCTCCAAGTGTTTTATCCCCTTCGCCTGCAGGGATGTCAAGCTCAAGTGATCGACATGTCGGTTCAACTTCATCCACATCGACACGAGCATAGCCAGCTGGAATCTGACTTCCATGGTAGGTCGCTTCTGGTGGACAAGGTAAAGCAAAGCCGAGCGCCACCTTCATAGAAATGTTCTTCACTGTGACATGTAGCTCACAAGCTGTCCTTGCCTCGACTTCATCCACGGGGTAGCGAACCATCGTTGCATCAGCCGTATCATCTATCACCGGTGCATTATTGTCCATCAGCATTGGATTATTAGCTTGTACCTCCGTGGAAGCCACACTGCTTCTCCGCTGAGATGGGCCCACCGGACTGTCTAACGTAGGATCTTATTGTCGGGCCAGTACTCTAAGTTCATTAATCTGCTCCTGCTGCAGCTTGAACATGGCTTGAAATTCCTCGTTCCTTTTTTCAACCGCCTCCAACCGCGCTGCCTCCTCCGCCTTCTGCCGGTTCGTTTTTCTGGATCGGCTTCTAGAAGTGTCGATGTCAGCGGGAAACCCTGTCTGCCATGGAATAGATGGGCCAAAGCCTCGTGTTCGTCCGACTTTTTCAGGATTCCCGAGGGCATATGTCAGCTCATCGTTCTCTCTGTCGGGAATGAACTTTCCATCTTTTCTCAGTTGTATCACTTTAACAAGTTCATCTTTGGGTTTAGTAATGGCCTTCTTTGTAACAATAATCTCCCCAGTTTCAGTGCCATACGACCCCCCATGCCCAAGGAGCCAATTTTTTGACCTCACGGGCCACTGATTTGTAGCTGGCGTGACCCCTTTTTTACGCATTTCTTCCTCGGTTTTTTCCCACTTCGGCGCGGCCGTCTTGTAGCCACCTGTCCCCATAGTATGGTGATATTTCTTTTTGGCCGCATTTATCTTATTCTATTCTGACTTGGCCATAGCTGCTTCTGATTCCTTATATTTCACAAATGGGGTCCAGTTATCCCGCTGCTTCTCGAGCGGGCCAGTGAATGGCGGAGTCAGCCCCTTCTTGGCATAGTTGTTGTACAATCTTTTCTTCCAGTCCTTGAACTGTCCGCCCATATTCTTAAGGGCCCACTTTCTGACTTGCAACCTCAATGCCTCAGTGCGTTCAGGAGTGTCCAATTCAGGCAGAGAGAAGTGTGCCATGAGTGAATTCCAAAGACCTTCTTTGGCTCTTTCATCGACAAAAGTTTCTCCAACTCGATCACTTTTCTTTCCTGGCTTATTCCACTTCTGAGTAGTGATCGGGATGGAGTCCCTGACTATCGCTCCGCATTGGTATACAAATACACTTGCGGCCTCTTTCGTCTCCAAAGGTTCGCCGAACTCAGACACTAGATCAATAGTGAAACGCATACCATCGGCCAACTTTTTGGTCGGGCCTCGTTTCCTTGCAGAAGATTCGTTCGATGCGGAGGTCTAAGAGAAGAAACAGTCGTTAGTACATATATATATGAATCAACTAATGCATCTACTAGCTCGTGATCAGCAGAGGCTTTATATACCTCGCCGGTCTTTGCTATGGTGTCTCCACTGTCGTCTCCACCAAAAAATGTAGGGGTTCGTAGCATGGAAAACAAAAAAATTCTACCGCATGAACACACAATCAAGATCTAATCTATGATCAAGCCAAGATCTATCTACTAGATTGTAAGCAACGAGTCGATAGAATACTAACCCTTGAAGATCCAAAGCGGTTAACGAGAGCAGATTCTCGTGGGTGATGTAGTCGTACACTTCCGATCTCAAGATCGCGTAGACGATCCTTCCGGCGCTGCGTTTCGGCAGTGCTTCCGCAGTCGGTCACACGTTCGGTACTCGATGAAGACCTTCCTCTCCCTTGTTCCAGTAGGCAGCAGAGGTTGTAGCACTCTCCTCGTGATTCCGGCAGCACGATGGCGTGGTACCGGAAGTAGAGGGGAGATCTCGCAGGGCTTCACCTTAAGCCGGAGCGAGTATGGTGGACTATGAGAGAGGCCTTGGGGATCTACGGATTAGAAGCACCAAGGGGGGTGGTGTGGCGGCGGCTAGGGCTTGGGGAAGCCCTAACTCGGCGAGTTGGGAGGAAACCCTAGGCGGCGGCACCACTTGTATGGAGGCGCTAGGAGCTAGGATTTTGGTGTAGGGAAGAGGGGGCACCCCTGCCCCTTCTTTTATAGGTGGGAGGGAGGCGGCTATGGTTTAGAGGCACCAAGGGGTGGGCATGGCCGACGGCTAGGGAAAGCTAGGGTTTGCCCCAAGTCGGCTAGAAGAGGAGACCTAGGCGGCGGCAACACTTGGAGGTGGTGGCGCCAAGGGCTAGGGTTTAGGTGTGTGTGGAGGGGGGCGCCCTACCCCTCCTTATATAGGTGGGAGGGAGGCGGTTGGGAGGAGGAAGTCCTCCTCCAACTCCTCCTCCTTGGCCGGCGGGTGGAGGGAGTGGGACTTCCTCCCCAAGTAGGTTTCCTACTCTCCCTCCACCAAGCAAACTTGCCGTTTGACTTTTTCAAATTGCCGTTTGACTTTCAAACTAGGATTTGATTTCTTCCTTTATTTTGCCCAGCCAAGTGACCTAGTACATGATGCAACCATTCCACATTGTCATGACACATTCATGTACCCTTCCCCTCCGGAGTGCCGGACCCTCCAGACCCTTCTAGAACATTCCTGGTGAAAACACCGGAATCATTCCCCAACTCCGAAACAGGACTTTCCTTATATGAATCTTATTCTCTTGACCATTCTGGATCTCCTCGTGATATCCCGGATCCCATCCGAGACTCCGAACAACATTCGGTCTCTTTCTCATCATTCCATAACTACTCAACAACATCGAATCCTTAAGTGTGTCTCCCTACGGTTCGTGAATTATGCGGACATGATCGAGACACTTCTCCGATCAATAACCAATGGAGGAATCTAGAAATTCATATGGCTCCCACATATTTCTATGATTACTTTGCGATCGAATGAACCACTTACATATGATACCAATTTCCCTTTGTCTCACGATAGTTTACTTATCCGAGGTTTTGATCGTCGGTATCTCTGCATACCTAGTTCAACCTCGTTACCGATAAGTACTCTTTTCTTGTTCTTGTGATATGTGATCCCTTGTGAGCCAGTCACATGCTTGCAAGCTAATTGGATGACATTCCACCGAGAGGGCCCAGAGTATATCTATCCGTCATATGGATGGACAAATCCCACTCTTTATCCATGTGCCTCAACCCATACTTTCCGAACACTCAATGCCACCTTTATAGCCACCCAGTTATGGTGTGGTGTTTGATGTCATCAAAGCATCCTTCCGGTGATGGTGATTAACATGATCTCATGGTCGAAGGAATTAGGTTACTATGTATCAGAAAGCTTATAGCAAATGAACTATATTAAATGACTTGATCTTTATGCTATGCTTAACTATAGGAGTATGTCCATCACATCATTCTCCTAATGATATGACCCTGTTGTTAATAACATCTTCTATGTTCATGATCAGGAAACCATGATCATATATTAACCAACAAGCTAGTTTAACAAGAGGCTTTACTAGGGACTCTTTTATGTTTACAAATCACACAAGTAGTAATGTTTCCGATTAATACAATTATAGCATGGTATGTAAACATTTATCATAAGCATGAAGATATGATAATAACCACTTTATTATTGCCTCTTGGGCATATCTCCAACAGCCTCCCACTTGCACTAGAGTCAATAATCTAGTTTCAAACCTTTGTGTATTCAGCACCTATGGCTTTCCGGTGTTGCATGTACACGATTGCTAGTGGTCAACTGATCTCTGGATCTGACACTTCCAGGTCCGTGTGTAATTGCATGTATTTGCGTCTCTACGCATCACTCATTCTATAATGAGATGAATTTGTATAAATTTGGTCCTTTGGTGAGACCTTTAGTTCTTTGGGGTTAAAACATGTTGATAATATTGTCGTACAATATATCTTCATAGTATTATCCCTCTGTGAACTACACCTAGTTTGATAACAAACCACTTGACACAAATGCCCTCTTTAGCTGCTACAATAGCAGTCATATACTCAGCCTTTTGTTGTAGTATCTGTCACAATGTCTTAATTTTGGAACTCATCCAAATCCATTATGGAACTCACATTCCATCATATTGTGCCACCCTTAGTTTAGATTGAGATAAACTAAATTTGTACTTTGTGACAAAACTAGTATCAATGTAGTACTTTTAGAATGAACTAACCATCTATTTGTCACTTTGAAAATAATATATTCTTAGTTCTTCCAAAAGATCATAAGAATATCCTTACTATCGTCCAATGATCATCTTATGAATCATTCTGGTATATGCTCACAACATTTAGAGCATAGGACATATCTGGATTTGTACATATCACAGTATGATTGATATAAATACTCTTTGTGATTTCATACATCAAGTATCAATCTATACTTGAATCTTTGCTTCACTTACCAAGTGTCAATACACTTGAATATATCATCAATATTGAACCGATTCAATCTTTTCTGTGCGACAAGAACCTTTCTTGTAATTTCTATATTGAACTCATTCAATATATCATCTATGTACTTTCAGCACAACCATATTAGCGTCTATTGATGCCAAATATTTGGGTTTTGCCTAAATCTTTCATCAGGATGAAATTCTTAATATGTGTTAATAAAAGATACATCATTTCCAATCAACAATATGTCCTCCACATAATGTATTAGAAATATGTCTTAGCGCTCCCACTTAATTTCTTGCAAATGAAAGCATCTTCATTATCTCCGATGAAATTAAACTCTTTTAATAGTTTCATCATAGTGAAGATTCCAACTCCGCTATGCTTACTTCAACCATTGAAGTTTGCATATGCTTTTAGCATCCTTTGAATTAACAAAACCCTATGGACCATGTTATGCACATGTCCTAGGTAACAATTCTATTAGAAGAACTTGTTTTGTTTATTCAACTACCACATAACAAAATTATATGTAGTGGTTGCTACATTAATCCGCCTAGACTAAATATCGCTATGAAAGATCAAATCTTGTCATAGTCAACCTTTGAAAATTGTTGTGAACTCTTTCCCAACATGTCGACTATTTCATAGATGTGAAACATCCATGTCTATTTCTTTATAGATCCAAACACAACTGTAAGGTCTTACACCTTTCTTGAGGGTCCTTCAAGTTCAAAGCTTGATTTCTCGTGTATGGAACTATCACGGATTTTATGGCTTCAAGCCATTTTACGGAGTCAGGGCCCATCATCACTTCTTTGCATGTAGTCCGTTCATTATTCTCAAATAATGATTCAACCCTCAAATCTTGATATTTGATTGTTTACCCGACCTACTTGGTTCAATAGAAACTTTGACCTCCGTGACCACAACCTTTGAGGCACGTGAGCCATGAGCATTGTTGCTGCCTCCGGAACACTTTTCGGCGCTCCGCAACTCTGCACATATAGCTAAGGTTCTTTTAACCTTATCAAAGTTCTATTGTCCTCCCACTTAACTTTTCACGAAAAATTCCTTCTCAAAGAAACTTGACGTTCTAAGCGACAAACACTTTTGTCTTTGGTGTTATGGAGGAATACTTAACTATTATTCAAAATAACATACAAAGATATGTTCATCTGATTTTGGTTGCAAACATCTTTCTTATGCATAGCATACCAATTTTTAAGAAAGGACAACTTGGGTTTTATCCGAAACCATAACTTTATATGGTGTCAATTCAACGGATTATGATGGAGCTCTTTTCAGTGGAAAGACGGTAGTCTCTAGAGCTTTTAATCTTTAAAATATAATGACAGTTTTATAAATTACACATTTGATCTTACCATGTCAAACAAGGTTTAATTACATATCTCGAACGCTTCATACTCTTATGGTGTTTCGGGAAATGCAAATCCATGGAACGATTCCTTAAATCTTAGGTATTATGCTAAACTTGTAACTCAAATATCTTCCATTATGATCTTATCATAAACTATTTATATTCTTGTTACAATGATTTTGCACTTCATCTTGAAAATCTTTGAACTTTTCAAATATTTCATACCTCATCCTTATTAAGTAAATATTCATATATTCACTCAAATTCGGAGAAAACATATGAAGTTGAAATCCATCGCTCTTGACTACACATAATGGACTTCATACAACAATATGTACAAGTTCCAATAAGCTAGTCATTCGTTCCCTTTTGGCCTATGAACGAAGTTTTAATTATCTCTAGGAAAGTTTCACAAGCGTCATTTGATGAAAATCAAAAGGACTCCAAAATTCCATCCACATGGAGTTTCTTCATGTTTTCTTTCCAATATAATTTAAACGGCGATGTCACTTCCTAAGTGATCTTTCAATCAATTTGTCTTTCGACATTTTTAGCACTATTTTTATGGATGTGATTTCTCCAACGAGATTTGTGAATCATCCATCTTTTATGGATTACGGCAATTATTTGAATAACCCTTTTGTTCTCATAATGCCTGATAAAACAAATCTTGAAGGCAAGCTTTGATGTTTAGCAAGCAGCACAATAACCCTTTATTTGTTCTTGATGAACATCATCACATATTCTTTTGCTAGTTACTTAGGCCATTGTAGTTCATGAATTGTGTTGTTTCGTATGAAGATTCACACCAACAAATTCAGTATCAAATACTTAAGAACCACATTATTTAATAAGCAAAGAATATATCCATAACATGTATATTATCTATATACTTAAGCTGAACAATTCTAGTCTTTTTTTCTGCCATATACTTATGAGATTCTCTTTCAGTATTTCCTTTTCTGTTTGAAAGAATCTATCAACATCAATAGTGGAGCCATATACATGACACATAGTCCAAAGCATGTATAGTAAAATACCAATGTCTTTGGACTTGCACTTTGAAGTAGATCACCATCATAAAATGTTTGGTGTTCTTTCAAATTCCTTTCTTTAGTAATCTCTTGGTGTAGTAAACATTTTACCTACATCAAATATTCACCCTTATCATGGAATTATCCATGATCAAGCTACTTTAGCTTATAACGGTGAATCGCGAGTATAATGTTGCTCTCCAAAACCTTTTGGAGGATTAGGACAACTAGTGTATCCAACCTTTTGTAAATTCTCATCAAATATGAGAACATAAACTTCGCCATATTATACTCTATCATGTTTTAACCAAAACATCATTTCAAATATCGCAATATCTTCCATACATGATGGTTTCTGAAACAAATCTTTCAACTCCTAGATTACCTTGATATTGAAACTATCTTTTGAATATCAAGAATCATGGAGACAAACATGATACTTATATACTAACACTGGAATTGTTACTCTTGATTTAATACCAACTATTAAACTTCATGGAGTAATCGAAACTTACTGAAAGTTTACAATGGGACTTTTAAACTTTAGATTAACACATCAAAACAATACGATACCAGTTCGTAAAGTAACTAACCAGAATTCTTTAGTTCTATCATCTCAATTATAACTAAGTGCAAGGTGGTAAACGGATGCCAATGACTACAACAACTATGCAAATTTACTTTGATTTAATTTATGATAAATAGTGTTCAACTTTTAATCATATTGCCGTTGAACTCCCACTCAAAACAATATCCCTCACATTGTTTTAGTGATCACACGAACCAAATCCACCACATCAAAACCGATCATCACGAGAGTTGATGTAGCTTCAATGGCGAACAATCAACATGTTCATCATATCTACTATATGACTCATGCTTTACCTTTCGGTGATCCGTGTTCCGAGACCATGTCTGTACATGCTAGGCTCATCAAGATCAAACCATAGCTTCCGCATGAGCAAATCTGGCTTGCTCACGTTGTATACACTCGCAGAATCTAACACACCCGATCATCACGTGGTGCTTCGAAACAACGAGTTTTAGCAACGGTGCTTACTAAGGATGAACACTTTAAAACTTGAAATTGTGTGCTTGAGGGATCATCTTGTAATGCTACCGTCTTGAACTAAGCAGTACAAGATGTATAAAAGGATTAACATCACATACAATTCATAATATGTGATATGATATGGCCTTTCTTCTTGTGCTTCCGATCTCCATCTTCAAGCACGAACATGATCTCCATCATCACCAGTGTGGCGTCAAGGTCAATGGCGTCGCTTCGTGGTTGTCTTCCACCAGCATCAACTATTACAACTGCTTTGAATAATAGACACGCAGGACTAAACGGAAACAACCATATGGCTCCTGCCGGTTGCCAACTTACAATAAGGAACATTGCATACATCATATATAATCACAATCATGGCCATATCACATCACAGCACACCCCTGCAAAACAAAGTTAGACGCCTCTACTTTCTTTGCATATTTTACGTGGTTTGGGGCTTTCAATAAGTGTCGTTCTAACTTACGAACAAGAACCACAACATTGATACTAGTATTATCAATCACCCGTTGTAAATTGAATCTTAACTATGTTGGGAGAAACAGGCACCCGTAAAGCCACTTATGCAATACAAGTTGCATGTCAAGCGTGGAGCAAGTCTCATGAACGATGTCATGTAAGGTTAGCCCGGGCCGCTTCATCCCACCATCCCGCAAGATGCAAAGTACACAAGAAGCAATCGACAACAAAAGCATCAACGCCCACAATGACCATTGTGTTCTATTCGTGCAACAGATCTACATATAGACACGGCTCTGATACCACTGTAGGGGTTCGTAGCATGAAAAACAAAAATTTTCTACCGCATGAACACACAATCAAGATCTAATCTATGATCAAGCCAAGATCTATCTACTAGATTGTAAGCAACGAGTCGATACTTCATTGCAAATATGATACTGGTTTTTCTATATATTTTGTATTTGTGTTGCAGCTGGGCCTTTTCTAGTTGCATGTGGGGTTTGCAACTAGATTTTTTTAAGTTGCAGCTCGGTGAGGTTTTCTCGGTTGTATGTGGGGTCGCAACTGAGATTTTTCTAGTTGCAAGTGAGGTTACAACAAAGATTTTTCAGTTGCAAGTGTGATAAAAAAAGGTTTTTGCAAGTTGCAAGTGGGGTCAAGAATAAGATATCGACTAAGATTTTCTCTGCTATAAGTGTGGTCGCAACTGGAATTTTTCCATTAGTCCACTTGTCTTGTCTTTATCGATCCAAAAACACACGGCGGCCTAACCAAGCTACCTAGGGCCAGCGCCAACCGTTCGGGCATGACGCCACACCCCTGCAAGTGAGGTCCAGGAGCATAGCGGATTGTCGTTACGAACTTTGGTACTATACGCAGGTTAGGCAGCATGGCGTTGGACGCCAGTTCACCCTTCGCGCACTGCATCCACATGTTGCAAACCAGCTGGTTCGTCCTTCATCGGCCATGGAGATCCCATGACCACGACCATCGCCAGCGTCAAGAGGGGTGAGGAACCCGATCTATGTTTGGAGTTTTCTTCCCAAAATATTGTTTTTATGTTTTCCACAATTCATGACGTACTCACCGATTTTGGAGATGATACATCATTTAAGGATGATTGGACAAGAATTCGTTATCTGTTAGGAGCATTTGAGTCTTTTGAGTTTGTTTTCTTGGATATATAAATGAATTATCTCAGTGTTTGCAAACAAGGAAACAAGATATTCTTAAAGTAATCTCACTTGTTAATGGGGCAAAGGACAAAATACAACAGCTGAGGTCTAATGGATGGGTTCAGTTTCTTGGGAGAGTCACTTTGTTTTGTGATGAACATGGTGTTGAAGTTCCTTCTATGGATGGTAATTATGTGCCTTATGGAAAATCAGAAAGGTATGCTCGTGCCCAAAATCAAAAAAATGTTGATCACTTCAGAAGAAAAGTATATAATGGTGTCATTGATCAAATTACTCATGAGCTTGATAATTGGTTTGATAAGGTTAATATGGAGTTACTCTCTTGTATGTCGGCCTTCAGTCATTTGAATTCATGTGCGTCTTTTGATGCACAAAAGGTACGCAGACTAGATCGGTTCTACACTAATGATATCCCTCGCAATTATTTGCTAAAGCTTGAAATACAGCTTGATTAATTACATTAACTAGAAAGGTGGCCCTCGCAAACGCGAGGGCATCGTCCTTGGTTGGTTCTCTTAGATACGAGCACTATCCTTGGAATGTCAAACAAAGTATATAGACACCACTATGATTACCATATGTCTCAAGTTTTGGGTAAATGATTATGTAGTTCTTTTTAGAAAGTATAACTACAATATGTGTCATTTTTCCATGATATTCAAACAATATATATAGTTAAGTTCAGTCAGTAAGCTAACTCGTAGTTCTATATGATGTTAGATCACTACGGAAGATTAACATTCAATTTTTAAATAATTAGGTTTCACTTGAGTATTGACCATACCATGTTTAGTCATTTCAAATCGATAATAGTTAAAGTAAAATAGAATATAATTTATCCAATCTAATATATATGTTGACTAAACAATAATTATTTTAATTTTACTTTGAGTTGATCTTTGTTCCTATTATTTCTACATTTCTTCGGAAAATACACGACATTTTCATGTTAGCATGAAAAATGTAATGTGTTAGACACGGGAAGTCCACACTATTCAATTTTAACCCATAATTGGTACATGGACATGTTACTGAAAAATAAGATACTCCTTCCGATCCATAACAGATATCGTTGTAATAAAACAGAGACACTTATTATGGAGGAAGGGAGTACTATTTTTATCAATATTTTGGCTTCTTACTTTATTTTGTTATTTAAATAAATATTTACATATCATTAACCATACTTATAGATTGACTATTTAGATTGTTATTTTATAGATATGTATTTTTAACTTTGTTTTAATTAACTGTCTCTCCATAAACACTACTCCTTACTCCGCCCATTCTATGCTCCTTGTCATTGTTCTTCACAAGGCATTTAACATGACTCCACTGGTATGTATGTCATAGTTTAGCATCTTAATCACTCGTCATTTTTTCTACATGATTAGAGATTCTAATGACATGTCATATTAAATTTTTAGGTCAAGAAACCATAGAACTTTTTTCCAAAAAAATACAAACTAACATAGAAGTGTATGCCATCACATAGTAGGAAAACTATACGAACTCATTAGACAGAAATATTGTCCAAAAATATACTCGATGCAACTTTGTATTTCCAATTCACTATGATTTTAAGTAACACATTATAAGATTTACATGACTCAAAATTAAACAATCTATTGATTTTGATATGTCCAGGTTTGGTTATGATGATCTATTGGTTGTGATTTCTTGAACTACAAATATGAAAAACTATTGACTCGGGATTTTTTTCAAACACAATTATGATGATATGTTGGTGTTTATGCACTGTTATGAATATCAAATGGGTGTGATGTACTAATAAACAAAAATAGGATCCGATAATTTGATTATCAGATGTTTTGCTTTTCTGAAAACTTCAGTATGTCTCTCTTTTCCCCTCCATATTTTGGTTCAAAGTAGACTCGGTTTTATATATGATAAGTTGAAATTATCATGATGGATTAACAATGCTTGTTTCTCTAGACTTATTAATAATTGTTGGTCGTGGTCCATTAATAAAAATAGTCATTTGTATTGATGGTCCTATAATTTTGCATTTTTATGATATTGCTCCTTATTTTTGCTATGGTATTATTTTTTGATTGCATGCTTTAAAAATGTGAGAATTTCTAGAACGTGATAGATTGATATTATGATTTTTAGATTTTTTATAAGAATAATCAATGTTTTGAGTATGTAATTGTATGGACCAAATGCTATAGAAGCAATATATTATTTCATTTGTTTTTATTCTCATTGGAGTTTGTAAGGATGTCAAAATTGTTATGTTACTTTGTATTTTTTTGCTTTTCTCTCTTAAAATAAGATGTATGGCCAGATAAATATTCCATGAAGCAGGAATTCCCGTCACCTCGAACCTCTTCTCTGTGTTTTTCCTTCCCACTAAAAATAATCTATTTCATTTATTCAACAGTTTCCTTTACCTCAACCATTAATCTATATAGTTTAGTTGGGCAATACATTTGTCTATTCTTTACAAAATGTCATGTTGGTTGAGAAGGTGTTGTACAAAATAAAGGCTCAATATAGCTCCATCTTGGTGTTAGCCTTCAACTGTTTGTGGAACAAATCATTCCAATGGTTTTTCCTTTCGGATTCAGTTTGTCATGCGAGGAGCCGGTGCCATCATATTTGCACGGCATCTTTGAAACTCATTATATCATACGATTTTTCAAACCCTATGGGGTTAATTTAACATTCATAACCAATGTATCGTGATAACGTATAAATCGTTACTTTTAGAGGCTGCAATTTTTTCGTTGTCAACTGCCACCACGTCCTATGCAGTGTACTCCTATTTCCCACACACGTGCTAACTAAAATAACATCAGATCATATTACCCGCAAAAAAAACATCATATCATATTGATCCGCTGTTTCTGTGAACACATATTGAGCAGCATTGGAGTTTTCTTAGACAATCGATCTGTGCTAGACTTCTAGAGCTTTAGATTTTTTTAATCACCGATGGGCATTGGAGCCGTAAATTTGTAGGACTCTAATTACATATTATCGATCCGAATTGGAGCCGTAGCTACATAGAAAAAAAACATTGGAGACGTAACTCCGTATGACTTTAATTGCATATTATCTATCAGAATTGGAGCCGTAACTCCGTAGAAATAAAACAGTACATGGTGCATACCGACCAGCTTTGAACTTTTATAGTCAGCAATTAGCATTGGAGCCCGTAACCCCGTAGGACTCAGCTTTGGACCTAGACACAGACCCCTTGAATTAACCTAATCCTTTTGACCTGTCACGTCCCATGTGTTACATAATTAAAGTATGTGTGTTACGTAATTTTGGTTCTTCTATTAAATCCTGACCGCAAATTATAGATCTGACAGTCCAAATAATCTAGATGATGTGGATCGACATGATGCCTCGAAAAACACCCTTATATTGCTTTTAGTATATAATAGAATAGATGACATGAGACGAGATAATAGCTTCCAAGGTCTAGAGAGTCTTGTTGACTTCTCAGTTAAGCTTGTTGAAACAAAGAGGCATAAAGTGTATGATATGGTTTACTTGCTTCTCAAATTGTTATTACTTCTATCTATGGTGACCGCAAGTGTTGAAAGGATGTTTTCTGCAATGACTTTAGTGAAAACAAAGTTAAAAAATAAGGTGTGATAGACTGATAGTCTCTTGGATATCTAGTCACATACATTGAGCGGGATGTCGAGACTTTCATGTCCATAAGAAAGCGTAGGCCAGACAAGTCAAACAAATAGCATTGGAAGTTTCTCTTATGCATATTTTAGAATATTAGTTGTATTCGAACTATTTGTGCAGTAATTTATGCAACTCGAAGTTAATCTTTCAATTAAATATTATTTATTGCTTCTATACAGCATACAATTCAAATTGTATAGTTATTTATTTGATTAGTAAATATATTTTATCAAAATTACCATCTAAAGTTTTATGGGACATACCCATCAGTGAAAACGTAGGTCCGCCACTTCTTCACATCGCTATCTCGCATTGGCTAGGGAGGCCTTCGTGATTGGCCCTTTTGGATGCTTATAACTTGATGATTCAGTTGATCGATCAGATAGACTGTTCGGGCCACATGCCCAAGAATACAAAGGCAGCGCTTCTCAGGCTTCCTGTAGTCCAATTGACCCAATCAACCAGCAGGCTCCAATTTGATGCCTAGAGTAGGGTTTCTCGGGACATCGAGGTTTTTGAGGAATCAACGGCGGGCACACGACCTGCCTGAACCAATTTCATTAAAGAGCTAACATAGCAAAATGTTGGCCTAGACCCCGGCAGTACTTTCGCCGGAGCGTTTACACGTCGAGTACTTTTCGACGACACGCGCGCGTATATGCTAAGCTCGATTACTTCCGAGTTGTTGTGGCGAAGACTTCCGGCCAGACGTCGTCGCAAGTTTGCACATATGTACGTAGCTAGCCTTAGCTTTCCTAGCTAGTAGCTCATACAACGCACGGACACAAATCACAGAGAAACTCGATTGATTGCAATACCCACGTCTCATGCGTCTTTTCTTTATTTGCTCTCAACTTGACAGGCTAGCTATTACATGGGTATAAATAGTAGTCTTGCTACTACCTGAGTCGAACAATACTTCCTGGCCTAGTCCGGCAAGGACGCACGCATATGCATGTATCCGAGTCGTACACACACATGCATGTATCCGGCAAGGACACACGCACACGCCTTGTCGTGCTTATTTCCAAGAATCACCCCCTAAGCACGATATACGCTTCACCTCGACCAGGATCCCAAATACGCCAGCTACTCCCCGCGGGCGTTATCCTCGGCATTGCTTTCGCTGCTCCAGGCGTCCTCTTCGATATTGCTTTCGTCGTCTCTTGTGTTACCCATGTCGTCGTCTTTGCTCCTGTCGGTTTTTCCATGGCTTCACGCCAACAACCCTTTTTGTCCGCGCTCTTCGCCATGCCTTCACGCCGATTGTCTTTTTTGTCCGCGTCTTGAGACATCATACTTGGTTTGATGAAGTACTTTCTCATCGATGCCTCACATATTTGATCTACCGCTTGCCGGTGCTCTTGGATGCAATAGAACAAATATGTAGGAGGTAGCTCAAATTGGTTTTCTTCTAGATTCTCTATACCATGTGAAAAACCTCTTGATGGATCTGCACCCCCTATTGTTGGGTCTCCTTTATCTGTCTGGCCACCAGTCCACACTCTTCGACCATCGCCTTCTGGCCTTGCTGGCATGTTTGCTGGGCTCGCTTCAGCTCCCCCTCCTTCTCTTGTAATTGCTGGGCAAACAAGTGCAGGTATCGCTACGCATGCATCTGTGCACCCTTCCAGTTCCGTATCTTCTAGCAAGCCTTGCTATACCTTCCGATCACAAACCTTGCCAGATCATGAGGTTCGGAGTTTGAAGCTCTGTTTTCGTGCACAAAAGACACCTTGGAGAGGCTGCCCGCCATCATCGTTATTTCATGTAGCACATTGCTATACCTTCCCAGGTTCTTCTCCTGGAGTGCCCTGACCACATTGAGACAGTCACTCGCAATACAAATTTCTTGGAGGAGGAGATCAATTGCCATATTCAATCCTTCCCTGACCGCCATCGCCTCTAGAATCTCGGGGTCTGCAATGCCCTTATAGACCATGGCCGAAGCTCCCAGATATTCACCTGTTGCTGAACGAGCAACCACAGCGACCACCCCTGTCTCCTTGCTCCTTGAAATATATGCATCCACATTTATTTAGCTAAACCCCCGATAGGAGGGATCCACTTAGGGCGTGTTTGGTAGCTTGGGTGAATAGAGAAAATCTCAACTCGCCCCACTTTCGATTGTTTGGTAGCCCGGGTTAGCGATCTGGGCTATGCCCGCTTCATACGGAAAATGCCTCTCAGCCAGGTCGAGTACAGAAGATCGAATCGAGCTTCTCTCTTCAGCTTGGCCCGATGCGCCCCGAAACTCCCCCCACCTCCACGCGCGGGACCTGCTGCGGTTACCGCCCCCTCCTCTCTCCTCTCGATACACCTTCCTCTCATCCCCACTATCTTGGCTCTCCCGAAAATCGCCTCCACACCGTCCTTCCAAATCCTCCCGCCGCCGCCGCGGATTTCTTCCTCCCGCGCTCCCCGCTCCAACTAAATCCGCCGCAGCTTCCCTGCCCCTCCAGATCCGTGGTCTCCTTGCCCCGTCCGAATCCGTGGCCGCCCGTAGATCCTTGACCGTTCCGCCATACGACGATATGGAGTCGGGCGAGCTACGCTTGCGTCGCCATGGAGTCGGACCGAGTTGACCCTGAGAATCGACTGCTTCCCGAGTAGCATGCCGCGCGCCAGCCTCCCGAGCAGGATCTGCAGTTCCTCCACGCGGGCGAGTCCGTCTCCGGCGGGATGGCCATAGAGTTCCTGTGCCACCTCGTCGGTCAGGCCCAGCACAACCCCACTGGCCACTCCCTCCATCAAACTCCCGTACACATTTTCCAATTTAGCGATCTGCCAATTGTTCAGTTTCTAGTATTTTCAGTCCCCATGCATGACAAGTTCAGAGATGCATAAGAATCAAATGCATTGTTGCATACTCGTACACTTCAGAGGTGTAGTACTAGATCAAAAGTCAGTTATTATGGTTAATTCGTGCCATTGAGCTTTGTAGTTGCCGACAATTTCATGGCTATCTTATCTTCGTAAGCTGTCCGCAGCCCATGTTCAGTTCATGTAGTAGATTTTCAGAGTAGTGAATCACTTTTATGCCGTATAATAATGCAAACCTCATTAGATTTTAGTTTTTCAAATAGCTCATAGTTGTGGTAGTATCCTCACCAACTTATGAGAGGAGGTAACCAAATCAAACTAGATGCAACCTAACAAACAAACTCTCAACTCAACATATCTCAAGTGATACAGGCTGCCAAACATATGAAAAAATCTCAACTCAACTTGGTTAGAGTCAGCATGCACGAGGAGAGAGGGACATTCTGGGTTCACCCGACCTACCAAACACACCCTTAGGGTGGTGCTGCGGAGGCGCCCTCCCCATCCGTGCCGGTTTAGCAAACTGCCCCAGCTCAGCTATGAAGCTATCAACAAAGGTATGCGTGCTGAGCGGGCTCTGGAAAATCCCCTCATGTATTACCTTACGTCTTGCATGCCAAATTGCCCATGCAGTGACGCACGCCCGAATCAACTGATCATCAGGTAGGATATCAATCATTCCGAACAACCAGTTACGCGCTAGCGGTTCCTGTGTCTGGCTAACATGCTCGGTCAACTCCTCATCAGCAAGGGCCCAGACACATCTGGCCATCGTACAATCAATTAAGGAATGCTTCCATGAATCCTCAGCTCCACAAATTGCATAGGTGCTCGTCGGAGCCATGTTTCTCCGTTGTAGCGTATCAGCAGTAGGTAAAGAATGCTTCGCCAAACGCCACAGGAAGACCCTCAACTTTGCCGGTACCTGAACATTCCACAGTTTAGTCCATCTCTTTTGTAATCCCATGTGGTCAGAGTTTGCCCCCGACCCATCAAGCCAAGCTTCTCTTGTCGCCTTAGTAGCAACAATCATCCGATACGCCGATCTCACCGTGAATATACCACTCTTCTCATGGTGCCAAGCCCAAAAGTCAGGCTGGACCCTAGTGCTGATCGGTATTGCTTGAATGGTCTGCACATCCATGGGTAAAAAGAAATTGTTAAGTTTGTGCACATCCCACTCCCGTGTTGCTTGAATTATCAGCTGAGACACTCGATGAGGCGGATTAGGATCCTCTTTGCACGCATACGGTCTCAGCGCCCCCTCCCGTGGTAGCCAATTATCATTCCACGGGTGGGTCTCATCACCCGTCCCAATTCGCCGAATCAGTCCTTGTGCTGGAACAGCCTTCCCTTCCATAATAGCGCGCCAGACTTGAGATGGGTGAGTCCCCAACTCTGCATCCAAAAAACTCGAGCCTGGGAAATATACTGCCTTGAGCACACGAGCGCTCAATGTGTCGGGGTTTTGCAGAATCCTCCACCCATGCCGTGCCAAGAGGGCTAGGTTGAATAATTCAATGTCCCTAAACCCCAGCCCCCCATAAATTTCGGTTTCGTCATCTCCTCCCACGAAACCCAGCATGTTCTCCTTTTGCCATCCTTAGAACCCCACCAAAAGCTTCTAATCAGTGCGTTGATATGTTGGCATAAGCCCCTAGGCAACTTGAAGCAAGCCATGGAGAATACTGGAATAGCCGTTGCAACTGATTTGATCAAAACATCCTTCCCCGCTGCCGACAGACACTGCTCCAACCACCCCTGGATCCTCTTCTAGACGCGATCCTTCAAATATTTGAAGGCTCCATTGACTGATCGTCCCACATTGGAAGGCAGTCCCAAGTACTTTTCATTTAGCGACTCATTCTGAACATCAAGTAAGATCTTCAATTCCTGCTTCACCACAGTAAGACAACGCTTACGTAAAAATATAGACGATTTATCCAATTAACACGCTGACCTGAGGCAAGGCAGTAAGCATCCAGTGTGTCTCGTGCAGCACGAGCACTATCTACAGTTGCTTTGAAAAACAGCAGGCTGTCATCTGCAAAAAGGAGGTGGTTCACTACCGGGGCAGTGGGGGCCACCTTTAGGCCTTTAAGGTTCGATGACTCGCTTCTAGATTTTAACAGGCATGAAAGGCCCTCTCCTGCTAACAAGAACAAATATGGCGATATTGGATCCCCCTAACGAATGCCTCGAGAGGGCTTGAACTCCTCAAGCCGCTCCCCATTAAACAAGACTGAGAACGACACCGTCGTAACCATTCTCATAACCATGCTCACCCATGATGGATGGAATCCCAGCTTCAACATGATTGCCTTAAGATAATCCCACTCCACACGGTCGTACGCCTTCCTCATATCCAATTTGAGGGCACAGAATCTGTGCTTCAAAGCTTTGTTCCTTTTCATAAAGTGCAAGCAATCATATGCAGTTATTATATTGTCTATAATCAACCTCTCAGGAACAAAGGCAGATTGCTCGTCTGAAATAATATCAGGCAGAACTTTCTTCGGTCTATTTGCCAGCACATTGGATGCGATTTTGTAGATGACATTACATAAACTGATAGGACGGAATTGACCAAGCTCCTCCGGCTTAGCCACCTTTGGAATAAGAACCAGGAAGGTTTTGTTGAAGGCCGTCGGGTCATCCTCCCCACGCAACACCCTCAACATAATATTAGTCACCTCCTCCCCGCAGAGATCCCAATGGTGCTGAAAAAAGTGGGCTGGCAGGCCATCTGGTCCCGGTTCCTTGGTAGGAAACATCTAAAAAAGAGCCTCTTTAACCTCTATATTAGTAATGACACTGATCAGGCCCTTATTCATCTCTCCTGTCACACGTACAGGAACAGTGTCTAGTACGACCCCCATGTCTTTAGTGCCCTCCGACTTATACAAGTCACGGTAAAACGCGGTGGTAGCGCTTGCCATTGCACATGGGTTTGCGAAGCTGGTTGATCTTGTTCTTTCTCTTGCGTTGGCTAGCCCGAAGATGAAAGAAACGAGTATTTTTGTCACCAACCGCTAACCATTGAACCCTCGAACGTTGGCGCCACATAATCTCCTCGCGGTGATCGAGTTCCACCAGCCTCTCGACTGTTTTGAGCTCCACATGGGTCGGCCCCACCCGGGCCGGATCCTCCCGTAATTTCTTCAGGTCTTCACGCAGACCCCGAATCTCTTGGCGTACAGAGCCAACGCAAAATGACGTTCATCCTCCTCATGCTCTCCGGTTCCACACTCGAGATAAGTATGTCCCATGAATCCACAAAACTCACACTGTTTCGGCATCTTCTCATACTTTACTTGCAGCAAGACACACTCCCTTCCTTCCATCGTGAGCGGGACAAAACGAACCAGCGGCTTCATTGAGTCAAGCTTCGCACGCACACGATGGAACACACCATTCTTGGTCTGAACCGCTGTCAGTTCAGTTCTGATAACCTCCCCCACTCTGGTTGAGAGTTGTTCCAGTACTTCCCTCCTGCGGAAGAGTGGCGGTATCTTGTGGATCTGAGCCCACGCCAGCACCCCGCTTGGAATAACAGTTGGTGAAGGGGTGGTACCATCGAAAGGTTCCACCATTAAGGCACAGTTGCGGAAGAGCCAAGGCCCCTCTTCCATGATTCTCCTCCAGTCGCCGAGGCAGAAGGCTTGGAGAACCACCAGATTAGGCTCTACCTCGTGGAAGATCACATCTTGCGCTGGGTTCCATGCCGCCATTAGAGTGTTCTTCAGTGTGTGTGTACACTAAAGGATTTCCGCGTCAACACCTTCGCCGCCGCGAGCCACTTCGTCGTCGGCCAGCGCTGAATTTCCTCCTTGTCGAGGAAAACATCATTGAGTTCCTCCCCATGCAGCGTGAGGTTTTTCAGCAGATCATCAACGTCCACCTCCTTCCTCGACTTTCCCTCACTCGCCCTAGATCTCTCTTCCATGGTGATCAGAAAACAAAACCCGCCCCTCCACCCAAACCCTAAGACAGACAGCGATCTCCCAAGGCCGGGTAGCTAGACAAGCTAGCCCGAGTCGATAGCCGTAGCGAAGGGTAGGGGCGTGGTAGATCGGTTGTCTCCCGACGGCAATCGCCGTCGGAATCGCCAAACCCTAGAGAAACCCTAGGTCTCCTGGGAGAACGAGATCCGGCGACTTTTTATAATATCCCTAATAATTAATGATTTTAGGAGTAGATCTGTGCTACGGGCAGCCTGGGCTACAGCCCGGATTTTGACCCATGTAGTATAGGTATTTCCTTTGCGAAATTCTGAGAAAAATCAGACCCCAGGTTGCACGGCCTATGTCCTGGGCCTGATTGACCGGAGCTATTATTATAGGCCCACCAATTCTAGCGGTAGTTCTGAAAACAATAATGAATCGCATCCACTATGGCGGAAACTATGCTTGTCCATGTTCTTTTCAACGGAGAAAAAAATTATCCTCAAACAGATCGTTTTCAGTGGTCGCCGCCCTATCGTCTTGCGAGTTGATCACGCCGCTACCGTGACGGCCGACATCGACGTAGACTTGCCCACATAGCCTCCTTATGCCCCTTCTCGATCACGTTGACACGGCGCGCCCACGGTGTTCCTGGTCTCGACCCAGGACCATCTCGGCCTGTAGAAGTGCATAAGCACACGGCCACCTCGGCGTCGGCGCCGGATTGCTGTTGGGCCGGCTCATTGTCTCCAAGGTGTTAGATCTAATCTATCATTGGTAGATGTACTGTAAGGTCGAAGACGTAGATCTGAGAGGGAGAGAAAGAGAGAGTGGCACTACCTGCTCCCTGGCTTGACAAGCACGAGCCAGAGGGGATGCCCGAGCTGGTGCGGGAGCTGGATCCGCCGTCGTTGGCCATGGGTGGTAAAGGGGATGAGTGTGGCGGCGATGGAGCTTCCCGTCGGCCTAGCGCAAAACCCTAATCGGTGGGTGTGTAGGTGGGGCGGCTAGGGCACGGCTAACCTCGTGAGGCGTGCTGCCGGCCCCCACCTCTTTATATAGCGCTGGCGACAGGGGCCCACCCACCAGATGAGGTTGGGGCGCCCCCGATCAGGGCGCGGATAAGGGACTCCGTTCGGCCGTTGGGCTCGAACGGGGAGAGATCTATCTAACATTCTCCCCCTTGATCTCGACTTTACTTTCAACTTTGTACTTTACTTATTTCATCACAGAACGATACATAGAGCATGTTTCATCGTCTCAGCTCAATTGCCGATAGAATCAGACGGCCACTATATACCTTCATGTTTTGAAACAAATCCTGTTACTTTTGAGCCTCTGTAGTCCAGAAATCATAGGCTTCCCATTAAACCCATGCCGGCTATGTGTTCCTTGAACACATTGGGTGGTAAGCCTTTCGTTAGCGGATCCGCAAGCATATCCTTTGTCCTTATATGCTCGAGTCTTATAGTTTGATCCTGGACTTTGTCCTTCACAACATAATACTTTATATCTATAGACTTTGTAGCATTACTCGACTTGTTGTTGTGAGCATAGAATACTGCGGGCTCGTTGTCACAGTACATCTTTAGTGGCCTGCTGATCCAGTCAACCACTTTCAAGTCGGGTAAGAATTTCTTTAACCATAACGCCTGTCCCATGGCCTCATAACATGCTATAAATTCTGCATACATCATAGATGATGCAACTATTGACTGTTTGGCGCTTCTCCACGAAATAGCACCTCCCGCGAGAGTAAAGACATACCCTGTCGTGGACTTTCGGTCGTCTTTATCTCCCGCAAAATCCGTATCTGAATACCCTTTTATCTCTAGGGAATCAGATCTTCTATATGTAAGCATGAGGCCTTTTATGCCTTGCACATAATGCAAAGCTTTCTTTACCATCCTCCAGTGCTCTATGCCTGGATTCTCTTGATATCTACCGAGTACCCCGGTGATAAATGCTAAGTCAGGGCGAGTGCACACTTGTGCATACTGTAAGCTTCCAACAGCCGAAGCATATGGTACTGACTTCATTTGATCGATCTCATATTGATTCTTTGGACATTGGGATTTCCCAAAACTATCGCCCTTGACTATGGGAGCAGGTGTTGCATTACTCGCATGAATATTGTATTTCTTTAAAATCTTTTCACAATACGCTTTCTGCGATAGTCCTAACACTCCATTCTTTCTATCTCGGTGAATTTCTATGCCCAAAACATAAGAAGCTTCACCAAGGTCTTTCATGTCAAAGTTTGATGACAAGAACTTCTTTGTCTCTAGTAGTAGACTAACATCACTGCGGGCAAGCAGAATGTCATCCACATACAGAATTAGGAAAATATATTTCCCACTTTTGAACTTTGCATAAATGCAGTTGTCCTCAACATTTTCTTTGAATCCAAATCTTTTAATGGTATCATTAAACTTTAAATACCACTGCCTAGAGGCTTGCTTTAACCCATAAATGGATTTCTTTAGGCGGCATCCCATATGTTCCTTCCCCTCCATGAAAAAACCCTTGGGTTGTTTCATGTAAACATTTTCTTCTAAATCTCCATTTAGAAATGCCGTCTTAACATCCATTTGATGCAACTCTAAATCAAAATGTGCAACAAGTGCCATGATGATTCTGAAGGAGTCCTTACATGAGACCGGAGAAAAAGTCTCATTGTAATCTACGCCTTCTCTTTGTGTAAAGCCTTTTGCCACAAGTCTAGCTTTGTACTTTTCTACATTCCCATTGGAGTCATACTTTGTTTTGTAGACCCATTTGCATCCTACTGTTTTGGCTCCTTTGGGAATTTCCTCTAGGTCCCAAACATTGTTGGAACTCATCGATTTCATTTCATCTTCCATTGCCTCCACCCATTTGGCTGAGTGAGGGCTACTCATGGCTTCTTCATATGAGGTAGGATCATCCTCCATATGAACTACATTGTAGACTTTGTAAATTTCTTTGGAAATGGCTGGTCTTCGTTCTCTTTTAGACCTTCTGAGTTCATCAGACTCTTGCTCATTTCTTGCCTCGGGTTCAGGCACATTTACAGTAGGTGGCTGTTCTGGCTCCCTTTCGTGCTCAATAGTGGGTTCAGGTGGCTCCTGATGGACAGGTTCCGAACTTTCTCCCATTGTTGTCACGTGTGGAGTCACAACAGGTGCCGGCATCACAACCTTAGGGGTTGTAGATGGTGGCACAACAGGTAGCGAGAAAAATGGCTCCTGAGTCATCGGATTAGGTGCATGCACCCTCTTCTCCTCAAGATCAATTTCCCGAGCTACCGTGCTCCCCCTCATCAATTCGTCCTCCAAGAAGACTGCATGTCTCGTTTCTACAAACTTTGTGTATCTGTCGAGACAGTAGAAACGATAGCCTTTTGACTTATCTGGATAGCCAATAAAGTGGCAAGATACTGTTTTGGGGTCTAACTTTGCAATGTTTGGATTGAAAACTTTTGCCTCAGCTGGGCTCCCCCAGACCCTTAAGTGGTGCAGAGACGGGACTCTGCCTGTCCACAATTCATATGGTGTTTTGGGCACCGACTTACTTGGTACTCTGTTGAGAATGTGAATGGCGGTTTTAAGCGCCTCCATCCACAATCCCAATGGGAGGGTGGAGTAGCTCATCATGCTGCGCACCATATCCATAAGGGTACGGTTGCGCCTTTCAGCTACTCCGTTTTGCTGAGGTTCGCCCGGCATAGAATACTGGGCGACTATTCCATTTTCTTGCAGGAACCTTGCAAAGGGTCCTGGTACTTGACCATATGGAGTATGCCGACCGTAGTACTCCCCCCCACGATCGGACCGGACTATCTTAATTCTTTTATCATGCTGATTTTCTACTTCAGCTTTGAAAATTTTAAATTTATCCAATGCTTCAGATCTTTCTTTAATTGGATAAATATAACCATACCGGGAGTGATCATCCGCGAATGTTATGAATGAATCATAGCCATCCACACTTTTCACCTGAAACGGTCCACAAATATCTGTGTGGATTATTTCTAGTGTAGCTATGCTTCGGTTTGCCCCCTTTTTAATTTGTTTGACATACTTTCCTTTAATGCAATCTATGCATTGTTCTATGTCAGAGAACTCTAACGGAGGAAGAATGTCATTTTTAACGAGGCTTTCTATTCTTCCCCTCGAAATATGGCCTAGTCTGCAGTATCATAACTTCGATGAGTCAAGAGTTCGCTTTCTTTTCTTTTGTTCTTTGTTCGACAAGGGAACTTTTTCATTCACATCACACACAGAAAATACTTTCTCATGCAAAGATAATAAATATAACTTATCATGTAAGGTAGCAGCATCCACACAAATATCTTTTAACCAAATGGCACATTTGCCATTTCCAAAATAACACTCATAAGAATCTTTGTCCAAGCACGACACACTTATTAAATTTCTATGAATTGAAGGAACAAAAAGAACATGCTTAAGCAAAAGAGAAGAGCCATCAGCCAGCTCCAGAGGGATGTCGCCAACGACCTCCACTCCCGCTTCTATCCCATTCGCCACTTCAATGAGTATTTCTCTTTTTGGCAAAATCCTTGTCGAATGGAACCCCTGTAAAGAGTTGGCAACATGAACAGTTGCACCAGAATCAATCCACCAAGTAGATCTAGAAAACTTTTCATACAGAGATTCATTAACAAAAGAGACTATTTCTTTACCGTTATTGGCCATAATGTACTTCAGCCAAACTGGACAATCCTTCTTGTAGTGGCCAACCTTTTTACAGTGGTGGCACTGGTCTTTTTCCCCAGGGGTGGACTGCTGGTGCTGGTACTGGTGCTGCATTGGGCCCTTGCCATGTGGCTTGGAGGGTGAGCCACCATGGTTACCGTTTGTGAAGCTTCTCTTCCTATTGTCCTTCACGAAGTTCAAGGAACCACCGTGAAGGGCCTTCAACCTTTCCTCCTCTTGGGAGCACATCCCAATGGCCTTTTCTATGTCCCACTTTTCAGGGGACATATTATAGTTTATTACAAAATTCTCGAATGGCTGTGGAAGAGAGGCCATCACTAGGTGCACCAAAATTGCAGGCTTTAGCTCGAGGTCCTCATCCATGGGCTTCAACTTCGCTGCCATGTTTGACATCCTCAAGATGTGCTCTCTTATTCCGTGAGGTCCTCCCGTGTACTTTTCGGTCACCAGCTGCTTTAACAGCTGGGTCGCATACATCTTTGAAGAGCCAGTAAACTGGCTCTTTATCTTGGCAAGGTATTCGCCCATGGAGGCACACTCTCCAATTGAGCCCACTATGGCGTTCTCAATTGTGTTCTTTACGAAGGCCAAACATTTCTTGTTGGCGTTCACCCATTTTTGATTATCAATCGAGTAGGCCAGCTCCAATGGAGCATGGTCCCTCTTCCTTTTCTCAAACGCAGCACTTTCCTCAGCATCTCCCCTGACAGGGTCAGCAGGCTTGACTGGTTGCTTGGTGTCAACCACCCAATCCACTTCGGCGCATACAAACGCCAAATCAACCTTCTTCCTCCATTCGGAGTAGTTGTCCCCCCTTAGCAGCGGGATGTCCTTCAATCAGCTCATGAGGTTGAGACCTCCTGAAAACCACAAAAGATGTGAGATCACCACAGAAAACAACTGTATGCATTAACTCAACGTTGGTATAAATTAAGCATGCAATTGTTTTGTGCTATTTAAAATTACATCACCGTTGGGTAGAAATAAAGTTAAATGCACCTTTAATACTCAATGGAAAAGATCATGATCATGTTTATTAACAACGTTGGTCAATTAATAACATGGGACACAATCATCTTTAATCACTTTATCACATCTTTATAACAAAATTTAAACAACTTTTATTGCATTATTGCAATTTAAAACATCTATTTGCAGCGGAAACATTAAAATTAACTTTCATAAACTTTAAACTTTTACAGAAAAAAATCTGCCTCTTTCATATTCTCTAGTCAAATATTCTCTGAAATAATGGACTAGAAACAACTATGTTGAAAAAATGCTTAAAACTAAGCAAAAAACAGATAAAACAGCTTCTGAAAAAAACTGTGCTGAAAAACCCTACTGGGCTCAATCCCTGGGCGGCAAGCAGCGGCCCAGCCGGCCTGCTCGCGCCCGCTGCGCTAACCGCCGCCTGCGCGCGCGCCAGGCTCTGCCAGCGCGCCTGGCCGCTTGGCCCGCCAGCAGCCTAGCTGGCCCGCCTGGCCCGCTCGGCCCACCATCGCCCGCGGCCACCCGCCCCACGCGATCTTGGCCGTCTATTTCGGTCGCCCTAGATCGAACGGTGCAGCGCGCGTTTCGGCCGCATAAAAGCCCCCAGCCGCCGCCCCCCACAAACCCTAACTCCACTTCCCCCACCGCGTCCACCCCGCGCTCCCCCCGTGGCGGCGCCGCGTCCATCCCGCGGCTACCCCGCGGCTTCTCCGCGGCGGCGGTGCGTCGATCCCGCGGCCACACCGCGCACTCTCTAGCGAGGCGAGGGGGATGCGCCCCTCCCCGGCGAGGCGGCTGCGCCCCTCCCTCGGCGAGGTGGCTGCGCCCGGTGGAGGCGAGCTCTCTTGCGGCGTTGGGGGGGTTGGAGGCGGCCGTCCGTCCGGCGACTGCGCTAGCGACGGTCCCCTCCTTCTCCTCCATTGCCACCCCTTTCTCTTCTTCCCCCTGTGCATGCGCGAGGTGAGGTGGCCGGCGCTCCAGCGAGCCCCTCCCTCTGTTGACTTTGGCCGAAGCCATGGCGCCTCACTGCCCCCCTTGGCGGCGGTGCTTCCACCCGTGGGTGGGCGCACGACCGTCAAGCGGCGCAACGACGACGCCCTTTGCCGGCGCACGGCGGCGGCCGGTGTGGTTCTGCCTCCCCTTTTTTTTGTTTGTTTGAGTTTCTTTTGGGGATACATCTATGGGGAAAAGTAGGGTTAGATTCGGGGTAGGATCTGGGAAAAAAATGGGATTAATGGGGTTTCTTTTCTTTGCTTTGATATTCTTTGCCCTCCGAGGAGAGTGTGTTCTTCTTCCGACGCCTCGGCATGCTGATGCGCGTCGAGATCGAGAGGAACGGCGCGGCCAGAGGGGCAGGCGCACTTTTAGATCTAGGTTATTCTTTTCTTTTGCTTTTCTACCGTGAAAGCTAGATCTAGCACGCTCTGATACCATTGTTAGATCTAATCTATCATTGGTAGATGTACTGTAAGGTCGAAGACGTAGATCTGAGAGGGAGAGAAAGAGAGAGTGGCACTACCTGCTCCCTGGCTCGACAAGCACGAGCCAGAGGGGATGCCCGAGCTGGTGCCAGAGCTGGATCCGTCGTCGTTGGCCATGGGTGGTAAAGGGGATGAGTGTGGCGGCGGTGGAGCTTCCCGTCGGCCTAGCGCAAAACCCTAATCGGTGGGTGTGTAGGTGGGGCGGCTAGGGCACGGCTAACCTCGTGAGGCGTGCTGCCGGCCCCCACCTCTTTATATAGCGCTGGCGACAGGGGCCCACCCACCAGATGAGGTTGGGGCGCCCCCGATCAGGGCGCGGATAAGGGACTCCGTTCGGCCGTTGGGCTCGAACTGAGAGAGATCTATCTAACACAAGGCTCCAATTGGCCGGTCTTTTATCAACGGCCGAATGGAGAGAGATCTATCTAATACAAGGCTCCAATTGGCTGGTCTTTTATCTGGTTTAGGAAAATCTAAAATCTTACATAAGTCAAAGGAATTAGCCAATTTTTTTTTTAAAGTTTCACCAGGTTACAAAATTCAAAAAACAATTATGCTTCATAAGTAGAGTTCGAGGTCGAGGTCATGGCAGCCTGGGCCCGTTCGAGGTTGTCGACATCCCCCTAGAGCACGCCAAAATGCGAGTTGAAAGCCACAGGAGCACCAGTTCCAACGAGAGTCCACATTAAGTACATCGGCGACGCAACCTTTCTTTGTACCGATGGATGCCACAAGATACGGTACTTTTGTAACAACTCGTAAGATTGTAAGTTGAGTTTTCAGGAAAATAACTAGAGGCACATTTGGCCAGAGTGTTTTGAGCAGCGTATGTTTGGTTATCTTGAGACACGGGATATGGAAACAATCAAATCCAACTTTTCAAACAAAACAAATGAACTTGCATATGTGTCGTTGTCTCCATTGTATAAGCCATGACAACAAAGCGAATAGAGGCTAATATATTTTGTTCCCAAACTATTTAAAGCATAGAAATACTCTTCACACTAGTGCAAAACGGCCCTTTCGTCCGGACCATTAGTCCCGGTTGTGGCTGGAGCCGATACTAATGGTCCGGACCAGACGGCCCAGGTCGTACGGCACCATAGGTTCTGGCCTGTTAGAGACCACTAGTCCCGGTTTGAGGGCCTGCCGCTCGCTGCGAGCATCCCCTTTAGTTCCGGTTTGTATCTCAAACCGGGACTAGTGGTCTGACCCTATATATATGGCACAGTCCCTCTCCCTCTCAACTGTTTTTTCCTAGTGGGAAAGGTGGTGGGTTTGTGCTATTTTTTTCTTGTTCATATGCACTAGAGGTGTTCGGTGAAATGCTCGTTAGAGTGATGCGACTTTAGGTCACACAAGACAGACATGATATGAGGTGCCCGAGCCACACTTAAGTTTTCTCATATTTGTTTCCAAGTGTGCCAAAAGATTAGCAATTATTTTCTTGTTTAGATCGCATGGTACTAATTTTAACATCGTGATTGCGTTTGATATATATTTGTATGATACAGATGAGCCATCCATGGATGTACAGTGACCGACGCTCTGCCGCTTTTAGAGAAGGTGTACGTTCTTTTCGTCTTGTGGCCGAGACTAACAAGCGGTAGGATGGTTTTATGTGTTGTCGATGTGTTTACTGTAGGAATGAGAAGGCTGACACTTCCACAAGAATCATTCAAAGCCACCTGCTTCGGTCTGATATTATGTTCGGCTATAACGTTTGGACCAAGCACGGAGAAAGAGGGGTTGCGATGGAAGACGGCGATGAAGAAGAGAACGATGATGACAACTACCGATCTATGTTCCTTGATTACGCTGATACCGCAATGGAAGACAATGAAGAAGAAGGTGGTGAAGAACGGGAACCAGATGAGCCTGCTGATGATCTTGGTCGGGTCATTTCTGATGCAAAGCAAGACTGCGACACAGAAAAGGAGAGGTTGCAGTTCAAGCAGATGTTACAGGATCATAACAAATTGTTGTACCCAACTTGTGATGATGGCTAGAAGAAGATGGGTAGCACACTAGAATTGCTGAAGTGGAAGAAAGAGACCGGTGTGACAAACTCGGGATTTGAAAAGTTGCTGGTACTAATGAAGAAGTTTCTTTCAAAAAATAACGAATTGCCCGCCAGTACGTACAAAGAAAAGAAGCTCGTCTGCCCTCTAGGATTAGATGTGTAGAAGATACATGCATTTCCTAATGACGTATCCTCTACCGTGGTGCGAAGTACGAGAATATGGATAAATGTCTGGTATGCACTGCATTACGGTATAATATCAGAAAAGATGACCCTGGTGATGTTGATGGAGAGCCACCCAGGAAGAGGGTTCCTGCTAAGGTGATGTGGTATGCTCCTATAATACCACGTTGAAACGTTTGTTCGGAAACAAAGAGCATGCCAAGTTGTTGCGATGGTACATGGAAGAACGTAAGAAAGACGGGATGTTGAGGCACCCCACTGATGGTCGGCAGTGGAGAAAAATTGAGAAAGACTTCCCGGACTTTGCTGATGATGCAAGGAACTTATGGTTTGGTCTAAGTACCGATGACATGAATCCTTTTGGGGAGCAGAGCTACAGTCACAGCACTTGGCCCGTGACTCTATGTATCTAAAACCTTCCTCCTTGGTTGTGCATAAAGCGGAAGTTTATTATGATTCTAGTGCTCATCCAAGGCCCGAAGCAACCCGGCAATGACATTGATGTGTACCTAAGGCCATTAGTTGATAAACTTTTACAGTTGTAGGCTGAACCAGGTTTACGTGTGTGGGATGAGCATAAACAGGAGCCATTTGACCTACGAGTGACGAGGTTTAATCTCGTCAATTCCTATTGTTATGAGATTGAGTTTTGGAGAAGATGGGGATACTGGAGATCACGGAACGGTTAGCAAACAAGCAACACGGGGACACGAGGTTTACCCAGGTTCAGGCCCCCAGAGGGAAAACCCTACTCCTGCTTGTCTGCTCTTGATTACGGCGGAACGGAAAGTTACAGGGGTGCGCAGATGCAATCTGGCGTGGAGGTGTGTATGCGGTGGTATGCGAAGTGCCCTCCTCGTCGTGCCCTCCTAGCATTTATATAGAGATAGGCAGGTCCCAGGCACAGATCGAGTCGGTTACAGGTTTTAGGGTTTGCCCCTTTGAATATTCTATCTACTCTAGTCTTGTTCTCTAAGGATCCAAAGGCGTCATGGGCCCTGGCCACCCGAAAGTCTTCATGGGTTGGCGCATGTTATCGTGGGCCTTCCTTGGGCCGGACTAGGTATGGTAAGATCGTGTACCCGTAGGGTATAACCATGTCAACAAGCGTTGCTGTTCGTAACCACCAATGATTGGCCTGCTCTTAGTAAAATCTCAGGACAGACAAACAAGGGATACAATGCATGCACACCCTGTTTAGATGAGACTGGAAGTATATATTTGGATAAATCTAGGAAGAATGTGTACCCATACAATCATCATTTTCTTTCGTCCAGACATCGCTTAAGGAAAAAAGACAAGCATTTCGATGGCGAGACAGATCACCGGAAGAAGCCTGACCCTCGTACTGGTGTTGATGTATTTGGTATGGTCAAGAATTTAAATGTAATATTTGGAAAGGGTCCTGGAGGACAACCTACTCCGAAAGACACCGACGGACACGCACCCATGTGGAAGAAGAAATATATATTTTGGGATCTATCCTATTGGGGAGTCCATGAGGTCCGCTCTACAATCGACGTGATGCACCTGATGAAGAATCTTTGCGTGAATATTCCAGGCTTCCTGGGATTGTATGGGAAGTCAAAAGATACACCAGAAGCATGGGAGGATCAACAACATCATAAAGGACGAGACGATAAGCATCCAGGGCAGTTTCAAGGGCCTACTAGCTACGCTCTTACCAAGGAAGAGAAGTAAATATTTTTTGAAGTCCTTTTCAGTATCAAGGTCCAATCTGGCTTCTCATCTAACATAAAGGGAATAGTAAATATGAAAGAGAAAAAGTTCCAAAACCTAAAGTATCATGACTGCCACGTGCTTATGATGCAATTGCTTCTGGTTGCATTGAGGGGAATTCTACCGAAAAATGTTCGACTGGCCATTGTGAAGGTATGTGCATTCCTTAATACAATTTCTCAGAAGATAATCGATCTAGAAATTCTATCAGGGTTACATATTGATGTGGTCCAATGTCTGGTCACCTTCGAGTTGTTGTGCCCTCCATCCTTCTTCAATATTATGACACACCTCCTAGTTCACCTAGTCAAAGAGATTAGAATTCTTGATCCTGTCTTTCTACACAATATTTCCCCCTAGAGGTTCATGGGAGTCTTAAAGAAATATGTTCATAAGCGTGCTAGGCCAGAAGGAAGCATCTCCAAGGGCTACGGAACAGAGGAGGTCATTGAGTTTTATGTTGATTTGCTTCCTGACTTTAAGCCGATTGGTGTTCCTGAATCTCGGTATGAGGGGAGGCTGACTGGAAAAGGCACACTAGGAAGGAAATAAATGGTATGCATGGACGGGGATTCTTTCAGTAAAGCACACTACACAGTTCTACACAATTCCACCTTGGTGGCTTCGTATATCGAGAAACACAAAATTATTCTACGCTCGGAAAACCCTGGGAAGCCTAACTCCTGGATTAAAGTGGAACACGAGGCTACTTTCGGCAGTTGGTTGCAAACACATCTCATGAATAACACCACTGTTGGAGATCAGTTGTATTTGTTGGCCAGGTTACCATCTTCGACTATATGTACTTTCCAAGGGTACGAGATAAATGGTAATACATTTTACACGATCGCCCAAGATAAAAAGAGCACCAACCAAAATAGTGGTGTCCGCTTTAATGCAGCAAATGACAATGGGAATAAGGACACATATTATGGGTACAAAGAGGAGATATGGGAACTTAAGTATGGACCTACTTTTAAGATCCCTTTATTTCTGTGCAAATGGGTCAAGATGGAATAAGGACACATATTATGGGTACAAAGAGGAGATATGGGAACTTAAGTATGGACCTACTTTTAAGATCCCTTTGTTTCTGTGCAAATGGGTCAAGATGGCAGGAGGCGGGGTATATGTAGACGAAAAGTATGGCATGACAACAGTGGATTTCAAAAATCTTGCGTACATGGACGAACCATACGTCCTAGCCAAAGATGTGGCTCAGTTTTTCTATGTGAAGGACATGTCTACGAAACCAAGAAAAATAAATCAGCAAAAGAATACATCGTCTGATGAGCCAAAGCTTCACATAGTTCTTTCAGGAAAAAGAAATATCGTGGGAGTGGATGACAAGATAGATATGTCGGAAGATTATAATAAGTTTCATGAAATCCTGCCCTTCAAAGTGAAAACTGACCCAAGCCTCCTGTTAAATGATGAAGATTCTCCATGGCTACGGCGCAGAAGAAAACCACAACACTAGATAGGGATGTTGGTGATCTATGTAATATATTAAAGCTTTTATGTAATATCATATTATAAATCATATTGTGAGTCAAACATTTTACCCAGATCTACATGCATGCAACATTGGTCATTTTGACCGAAATCCATGAAAACTAATACATCTTGCTTAATCAAACTGGACGACGACTCCCGGTGCTTGATCTGCGAGAGGTGAAAACCCAAAGAGACGGAACCATCACACGAGCATAGCTCGGGTGAGATCCCTGAAGAATCTGCTAGGTATCGTCGACCCTGTTGTCCAACGCAGCCATATAGCGACGGACGTGCTCGTCCTCCTCTCTGACACGATGTCATACCACCTCCTCGGTGACCGGCTCCCTCTGCACCCTTCCTGGACCAAGCGACCTCCACCATAGAAGCTTCGGGTTGACAACGACACCAGGATTCCTCACCAAGCTACGCATCTCGGAAGGTAGCACCATCCAGTGCCAGCCCGGCGGAGCCCAGTCTAAGACATGCCCGGCGGAACCTAGTACTTCATCGTTGCCGCCGAGTCAACTACGAGGATACGGGATGGTATCCTAAAGTAGACGGCGAGGAATGTGTGTATGTGTGGGTGGCCATGACAGTCGGCCTATAAATAAAAGGAAAGGGCGGGAAACATGGCGGGAAGCGGAGGGAAAGAGCGGGAAAACATGGCGGGAAATATCTTTAGTCCCGGACTTAAGGGAAAACATGGCGGGAAAGGTTCATTTTTAGTCCCGGTTCGAGAAACCAACCGGGACTAAAGGGATTGCGGCAGGCTAGGACATGTAGCACTAATGATAGAGGTGAGTGTAGACATTATGTCGTGCGGCTTGTACCTTGTCCCGGATGGTGTCACCAACCGGGACTAAAGATGAACCTATAGTCCCGGTTGGAGACATCAACCGGGATAAAACAGAGGCTGGGGAGGCAATGTGCTGATGCAGTCTAGCCCCAGTTCATCGTGACCAGAAAGGCTGGGGAGGAATTAAGTGCCCAGTTCTGGGTTGTCGACAATAACGAGGATGACAGTGAGTGACTAGATAGCCAGGTGAATTATCCCGGTGCCTTCGTTATTTTAAATTTATGTCATTTTTCTCGATCTTCTATTTCATGCATTATGTCAGTGTTTATCAATCTCCATAAGCAATTCAATGCACTTGGGCATTGCTCAAGGATGCATGCATGAATGCGGAGCATGCGGTATATACCTAGGACCGACTATTTATCGATGGAGCTACTACTAACCAACGATGCAAAACAAGCACAGGTACATCAGATCGGGTACGTACAGGAAAGGCCATTTAATCAAACTTTCATATTAATTAATTAGATAGTAAGATTTCCTTTTAAAATATAAGCTAATTCATTTTATCCATTTGTGCTTCACCCCTAATAGTTACTATCATCAGTCAAAACTTGCATAAGACTTTCAGTTTTAGATCTTTGTAGAGAAAAACAATCATGGGTATTGGTTTGTCTAAAAGTTACCTAAGTAGTATACATTAGAAACCATAAGAAAGATATGATAGGAGAAGAAACCACGAGAATATTGATCCATGCACATATGTTTTCTCTTGCGCCAGAACCTGTTGGATTAAATATTACTTACACATGGCCTTTTCTGTATGGTCAACCATTCTCTTTTTTCTAATAAGGGTGTTTAAGTTGGTCACGAGATGAAAATTTCTTATTGACAATATAAGATGATATATATTGAATGAAGAACACTAAATATATATGTATTTTACTAGGTTATAATCCCTTCTCCAATATATACAATATATAGATTAGAACCCATAAAAAAGAGATAATCGGAGAAGAAGCCACGTCAAAATTGACATGGATACATTGCACAAAATTTCCCATACTATGCAAATGAATTGGATGTCGATGGCTAGCTCGTGTTACCAAACTAAGAACATAGGTGTGAGAGTGATATCAAACACAATACGCATAAGGTGAAACCTTGCTAATCGGTAATTAGACATACACTTGCTTGGAAAAGAGCAAGTACATGAGAGAACTCAACTGATGAAGGGAGTCATTCAATAAAATGTGACCTAACATGGTTTTATGTTTGTTGCCAATAGCCATGATTCCCAGCCTAGACTAGAATTCGGGTCTTTAGAATAATCATGTGTGGGTTTGTGATTTATAGAATTAGATATCTTAAAAAACTTCAATATTATCACTTTCTAATCAATTTAGAATAAAAATAATACTCATGGGAAAAGGGAAAATTAATTCTGAGCATAACCATTTGGGAAAATCAATTCTGAGTTTAAACTTTTATTATTATTAGGTTAGCATAATTTGGAGGTGCAAGTGGTTGAGTCGTACTGAACATGCAAAATTAATAATTGATTAAAAAATATTTCCATACGACTATGGAAACTAGAACATGTAAGTTTTACATGACACACCATTTAGCGTGACTTATATTGTAGAACGTCTTCTAATGTGAAGACCGAGCATGGAAGGGAAATAATCAATGAAAATAGATAAACATAATAATACATCTCTAGCTTTTACTTTTACCATCCATATAGAGAAATAGGTATTAATATCATTATGTTTTCATAAATTTTCATATTTGCAATTTTATTAAAATTTCACATATACAAAATAGAAATCAAATATACACAAGACAACATACATGTTTGAAAATGTTGTGTATTTTGGAACAAGGGATAAATGTATGGAGGAAATGCCAACATGTTTTTCTTGTACTTTTACCTATCATACTTTCAATTTCAATATACGTTCTTATAAAAAACCATGATGAACAAAAAATGAGGACAAAAAAGAACTATGGTATAAAGTAAATTACCCAACTAACAATATGACACGAGATGGTTTATATGTGCATCTAAACATTGGCCAACTTTTGTTCTTTTGAACCTCATTAACACATAATTATATACCTACAATAACTAAAATTTGCATCTTTGATGGTGTAACCATCAGTCCCTCACTTACAACACTCTTGATATAGCAAAGACGATACCCTCAGAAATCACAAGAAATGGATATAAAAAATAGAAATACTTATATTTCTAATTATACTACAAAATTCAAAACAAGTAAAATGTAAAGTTTGGACTAGCCTCACAAGTTCTAAAGAGCAGAATAAGATGCACATCTCAACAATGGTGAAAAAACAACACTACAAAAGTTTGGACTAACCTCACAAGTTCTAAAGAGCGGCATAAGATGCACATCTCAACAATTGAGACTCTAATACCATTGAACTGATTGTGGCCACACAATTCACACAATATGGTAGAGAGAAAAAATTATGAGTGTCGCTAATGAATGAATGAGAAGATTTTAGTGCTACCACCATACAGTGAACAAGATTTTAGGAGTGTGGGGACACAAATATTAAAATGGATGCTTGATTATGCTATGTTGTCCAAGCCCAACGGAGTCACACCTCCTGACACAACATATATAGCTCACATGTGATAGAATAGCACAAGACGGACAAAAACAATATTACTTTCGCTAGAAAATAGTGTGCTAAAACACTGCGTATAATTTCTATTTTGACTATATGTCAATAAGACCGATATAGAATAATATCAATATGTGGACAAAACATAACACAATAATTATTTAAACATTTTATGTCTTGGAGATAATATCTATGTCTAAAATGCCATGCGTTTTCAAATGAACAACAGAATGAAAAATAAGGAGATCTTGGCAAAACAATACTTTCAATGTCTTCAATGTCAATACGGAAATATTTTTATAGTTTTCGCTTTATTAACCAATGTGTTCTCTTATAAACATAAAAAGTACATATAAATATTCAAATGGTTCTATATGCACCATGAAAATATTTATAAAGGTTTTTCTTTCGGCTTTGATCATGATATTTTCATTTAAGCCTCTATCTTCTTATTTGTTCACATATCCATATTTATTGTATATTAGGAACCCATTTGATGAAACAAGAAAGTCGGGCTATAAAGTCGAAGGATGAAGCAAAACACTAAAACACTAATCTGGCAGACACTTCAACAATTATATCTTAATCATCTGTATAAAAAAATTCACTTACAAACCATCACCCTAATTTGAGTATATGATCAAAAATCACATACAAATTACCAATCTTATTGTATTCATATGATTCAATGACAGGTAAATTCATTAGTTTAAGGTTTTTGTAAAACTGTATTATTCAGTCTCACCACATGAATTCATAGATATATTTTGAAATATTATCAACATGCTATAGATGATGCCCTCGCATTTGCGATGGCCACTATGCTAGTTATCATTAAAGACAACAGAACAACAATGAACGTTGAGACAAAACATCCTTGTGCAAAAGTAGAACAATCGCGCCCTAGCGCTGCTCGAAGGTTACCATTCCAAAGAGTGGATTTGAACTACAAGAAAACCAAAGAACCATCCACATCAGGATACATCCAACTTCTCCAAATCAAACTAAAGAAAGAGCCCAGCTACACGAGTAAGAGCACACCAAATACACTCGTCGCCAGATCCTGAACTTTGGAAATCTTCCTTTAGTTTCTTGCAGGATTATCCTCCTCCATATTTTCATCATTAGGCGGGTCTTGAATAGCTGCAACATTGCTTAACACTCCCACCTGTCTTGGGATATCAGCCTGAGCACCTTCTAATGCCACCTATTGTAGAGCAGAAGCACCACCTCTGATGTCACTTTGCTCTTGTTGGGTATCTAGACCTGCCAAGTTGTTCATAAACACACATGCAAAACAAATCAGTTCATATGGAGATTTTATTAGTTTTTTTCCAAAGAAAGCTGTATTTCTAAGTTTCCAAAAGGCCAACCAAATTGCAGCCAAACCTGTAATCTGAGCCATGTACCCGCTTTTAAAAGTTTAGCTCCCATCCATTGTTTTGTCGCATTCGGTTCCTATGTTGACAACTTCACATAGATCGAACTAACCATTTGAGTCAGACAAACCAGGACAACAATCGACCCTACCAACTAAATAATGATGTATTTAAATAGCTAGCAACGAAGCTAGTCGGAACCATGGACACGGCTATCTTGTTTGTCCTCTCGGCGTCTCGGTCGTCAACCAAAAGCTCCATGCCTGGTTATCATATCCTGATGTGAAGAGACTTAAAAGAACCAAAAGCAAGTCTAGATGCGTGTCTTCCTCAAATTGATTTAAGTCTGCCGGTGGTCATGCCTGCTCTTTCCCAAGCTTATTAGTTCTTTTGGAGGAAGTTCGCCAATGGCGACGACGACTTGGGTATTTTCTCGTTAATCGTGACACATGCATGCACGATGAACGTGTTCCCCTGCACCGTGATGTGGTCTTTTGAGCAACTTTGTTGGTCAAACCTCACATGCCATAGGGCACTTGTACCTTCTTAATGCTCTATTCTAACTAAAAAATTATAGTGCCCACCTCATAGAAGTGACATCTAGATGCATATGGGAATCTTAGGATATCCTAATCGAGGAGCTTTATCGATCAACTTGTTAATTTAGTGTATTGTTTGGTCTTTTCGAGGATAAAACTACCTATTAGTACATCTAGAAAGCCGCGACGGCATTGGACTGACAGTTCAGACCAGGCATGTATATAAGAACGATTTTGTAGCACTATAGTACTGAAAAGATTGTAGTTTCTATGCAACATGCCAATCCCTGGATCGGTTCATTTGCTTACATAGAACTTAGATGAATAACAAAGTAAAATATCTGTGTATCATAAATAACGAAGATCCAGAGTATACATTTATTACAATAAAGCTTAGCTCGAAGGCTAGCTCAAACATATTCAACGTATCAAACATAAATAAATAACTCCTTCAATCTCCAAATTGCCCACAAGCAAACAAGTGCAAAGTGAAGTACTGCGACCTAGTAGATCAATCAGAGTCGGAATATCCTGCAACATAAAACGTAGCAGCCCCGAAGGGTCAATACATGGAATGTATGACAAGTAGCGCTAAATAGGGAGACAATAGACTTAGCAACTACATGTTTATTTGGTTGGTGGAGCTGTGGCTAGCTTGCATTTTCCAAACACTTTGTCCTACTTTGTTAAACCAATTTTGATTCACAACAACCCATTAAGTTCACCCTTCCAACACATTCATATCTCTAGATCTTTGTCTTGCTTTAGTCTCCTCTAAAATCCAGTACTTATGGAGCTCAGCATACACAAAATCTAGCCTACCTCTTTCCTCATCAGACAAAGGTTGAGTCTCAGACTTAATGTCTAAAACATCATATTCCTCCATCAATTCTCTCCTATTTTTTCCTAATAGCTGCCTCTATATTGATGGTCCAACCTTTAGCCAGTTTCCTAAAAAACCTAACTTTACTTTGCCAAACCTCTACTGGTTTATTACTTTCTACTTTCAGAGACCAAGCCTTAATGACAATCTATCTAAAGTCAGGCCTACTAAGCCACCACTTCTCAAATTTAAATCTAGTAGGTTTCAGCAAAAAAAATCTCCTAAATCCCAGACAATTGGAGTATGATCACTCCCTATTCTAGTCAAATCTCTAGCACTAGCTAAAGGAAATTGATTATCAAAACCAGTAGTACAAAAAATCCTATCTAGCTTACACATAATAGGCTCAACTTGATTATTACCCCAAGTATAAGATCTACTAGTTAAACCAATCTCCATAAGGGCCCATAGATCAACCCAAACATTAAACTTATCCATCCATTTATAATCTACATTTCTAGAGGATTTATCATTAGGGGATCTAATAAGGTTGAAATCACCCCCAATCATAGCAGGGCCATCCCAACCTATGAAAAGATCATGAAGCTCAGAAATAAACTCTTGTTTTTTCTCCTCATAAGCAGACCCATAAACAGTAGTAATTCTACAAAGGAAAGCAGTAACTTTATTCTTAAGTACAACACTAACAGAAAAGGATCTAATATCCCAAGACACAACATCAAAAAGATCTAGATTGACACCAACTAAGATGCCACCAGCAGTTCCCTGAGAAGGGATAAAATTCCAGGCAAAGTTTCTATTCCCTAGAAGATTCTTCAAGAAGGAATTACTAAAACTATCTTTCTTGGTTTCCTGAAAACCAATATAGTCTACCTTAAGAGGTGAGATATTCTCAGAAATAAATTTTTGTCTACCAGGAGCACTAAGACTCCTAATGTTCCAAAAGAGACTAATCATATTTTCTTTTTCCTGGGGTGCTTGCCCCAAGATTTATTTAAGACTTCTATCCATCCCTCTGCCACATCCTCTTCAGTAGAAGAGCTTGTACACATAGGAGAACTATGCAAAACATCATTAGAACTAACAGATTCATCAAGAGGAATATCTACCCCTATACTATCAGTTAAACTTTCTATAACAGTGACAGAGAGCACATAGAAAGGATTTGTAGACATTATACCTTTCATGCTCTTAGGAACTTCCAAATTAGTAACCTTTTTCGGATTCATAGCTTTCTCTAGGATAGTCTTGGACCTATCCAGTTTGGAACTCTGCCTAGTTGGTTGTACATGGCCCCATTGCTTCTGTTTCTTAGCAGCTTTGTGAAAAATAGTCAAATCCTCCTTTTCCCTCACCACCAACTCCTTAAAACTTGGCATGATGTCATCAGGGAGAGCACCCACTTGATCAACCACCATCTGTGATGATTCAATTACTTCCCTTTGAGAGAAATTCAACTCTTCATACTGACCATCCATCCAGAATATCTGAGCTTCTTCTTCAACCCCAGGATCCAGAGGTGTTATATCCCAGATAAAGTTACCTTCAGTATCCACAAGTCCTCTTTGCACTAGCAATTGGAAAACAGCACTAGAGCTATTGGGGGAATCAGCAGCGATTCTGACCCTATTAGAAGACTGTCCACCATCTCTAGCAGGAAGGCTACCACTTGCAAGTGAACAAGCACCATTACCAGACAGGCCCACTTGACCACCATTTCCAGTCTGTCCAGTTGAGTCATTCTCATTACTTTTATCTTGCCCACCTTGATCATCAACTCCTAAGTTCCCAGTCTCCTCAATCAATGGAGCAGCAGGATCTAAAGTGAATCCTAACTGAAAAAGTTGATCCTGGAAATTGAAGAGCCTACTAGCAGGGAGCCTACTTTGTTGGTCAAACCTCATGCCATAGGGCAGTTGTGTACCTTCTTAATGCTCCACAAGGTATAATGTGAGTGAAGTTTGCTAAAAAAATGGTCCACTAGGTAAAATGTTTTCGTGTGGCTCCCCATCATCCGCGGGTCTGGATTAGCTACAACATTGCTTAACACTCCCACCTATCTTGCGATATCAGCTTGAGCACCTTCTAACGCCACATATTATAGAACAGAAGCAGCAGCTATATATGTTCTCACTAAACTAACTAACAGCCCGAGGTCTTGTAAAGCTTTCACTTTTTTCCCTCCACAAGCTCAGCCGCTGGTCTAGCAAATAAAGCAATCAAGTCACGGAAAGAGAAGAACCCACGCTCACTCTTTAAGGTACTTATTATAAATAAACATATACAAAGACATGAGAAGTTTTGGTTCCGATTAAACAGCCATGTATGCTTGCTTTTATATATGTAAAAAAACATCTGAATAATGTCACATTAGACTGTACTACGTTCGTGCTATCCGCCCTTTAGACTGCCCCATAAGGTTTTTTACTTTTATATGGTCGATGATTAATTACAATGTGAGGATGTAATGTCCGGCGTACTCTGAGTGAGCCTTGTGATATGCATAAATAATAATTTGTGCATCCTACTTGGCTCACTCACTCCGTTTCTAAAATTAATTTGCGACCATTGTAAATATGAGGCTTTTTTATCGTAGCGAGACTTGTGATTAATTAACAAGTGTTTTATATTTCTTTTTGTAGGACATGGCACCGTGTCAAGTTTTTCTTACGGACTGTAGCGATGAAACAAAGTCAGGCTCGCTATTCACTGTCCGTCTCATACACGGTCGATTTGAGCATTCATTGGTATGTATAATTTTTCATATTTAAATTCATTGGATTTTTTTTCATACTATTATCATCTATTTATTTTTTCGGCTATGTGCATCCGTATAGCCGCACTGGTGGAAAAAGGGCCTCCAGTCCCGGGCCGCAACTGGCTCTAGTCCCGGGCCGCAACTGGCTCTAGTCCCGGTTTTGGGCCCGGGACTGAGAAAACGGGACTAGAGGCCCCCCTCTAGTCCCGGCTCGCTATAGCCCGCGACTGATAACAGCCATGTGGCTGTTTCAGCGCCGCGGGGGCGGAAACCCTCTAGTCCCGGGCCGTAACACCACCCGAGACTATAAGGTTTCCTGCCGCGGCAGAGAATTGTGTGTTTCTCTTCCGCGGCAGAGATTGTGTATTTCCTTTTTTTTTTTTTGCCATTTCGTTCCTTTTTCGCTTTGTGTTTCACTATAATTTCACGTTATTCTACGCTACACAGTACACGTTGATGCATCTATATAATTAATCGATCCCTTGCAAGTATACATTGATGGTATATATATCAAAAGGAAAAATGTTTTAAAATTACATGGTCATTGATGAATATATATATCATATCAGCTACATGGAGATCACTAAGGCAAATCGAGTTCCACGTTATCTGCATAATGCTCTCTATGTACATCAAGGACTTCCTTCATCATAAATCCCGCAAGCTCCTCTTGAATTGCTCTTATGTGCTGGTCTGGCTCTAGTTTCTCCCGCAAACCATAAATATAATGTGAGTCAACTTTCCGCTCAGTGGTCAACTCGCGGATGTACTCGCAGACGTAGTATCCAAATAAATGAGTTCCCGGTGGCTGTTGTAAACTCTTCACCATTTTATAAATTAGCTCCTCTTTGAATGGACATGGTATTTTCTGTCTGAACCATGTCCAACACCTGCTCGGCAAAGAAAAGGAACAAAGGAGTTATTAGGTACTTGATATCAGGAAATGAATGAAAGAGACCGATATAATGCGATAATGATTGAAATTACTTATGGAGCATTGCTTTCATGTCGCTCCACTTCTCTTGGTCCCAACTTAATGAGTCGTGGACTTCAACTAGGGATTTGTCAACTTAAATGTTTAGCAAGATCCAGTGGAATCTACGGATGTTTACATAAGCATACATGCATATCTCATCGAGTAAGCAAAAATAAATGTGTACAAGATATAAACACTCACTTGAATTTGTAAGGAAATAGTATTTCCTTAACAAAATTATTCTCGGTTAAGAACCTGCACAGGTCTTCCTCCACGTCCCTAGGGTGATTATTTAACGTATATTCATTAACGATATATGGGTCAATGAAGGATATATAGATTTGTCGAAGAATGAACCCAACATCGTATCTTCTAGCTCTTTTGCATTCAAGCATCTTCATTCTGCAGAATATAATATCATACCAAAGGATATATAGTTAGGATAATATATTAAATGCAATGAACGAGCTGAGCTACAAACTTAATTATAGAAATAAATCACTTACAGACAGTAGCAACCAATGATAGATTTGTCGAGGACGCGCTGGTTGTATAACGGAAACAGTTCGATCATTAGTGCAGCATTATTACGGGCTCTAGGGTCCATTATTTGCATGTCCATATCCATTTCAGCTTTGAAGGCCTTGTCGAGGTCTGAAATGACTTTGAGCGGGGCGACCGATTGATTCTTCTGTGCTCCAAGCTGGGCAACTTGCTTCCCGCTTTTTGCACTTGTGATTTTGTCTTCTGTGCTTGCTTAATAATCTCCCGGTCATAGTCTGATTCAGATTCATCGATATCAAGGATGGTTGCTCAAGAAAGGACTTAACCCACTTTTTGGTTTTTTCATCATATACTATCTTTGGCTCAGGCTTTTTAGGTGCAAAATGCGCCTTAACTTGGGCAGCCACATCCGCATTAGTTTCCTCATCAGTCTTGTCATAAGGTCTCTTTGGAAGAGCCGGCGGGATGTCGACTATCTTCGTCGTTTGACCTTTCTTCGATGTGGGGCGCGGGGAGCGTCGACCTTTCGTTTCTTCGACGAGGTAGTAGTACTGCACGGAGGAGGAGGCGGAGATCGAGTATTGTGCGGAGGCAGAGATCGAGTTGATGTACTCCTGCTGTGGCAATCGTCAGCAGGGCAGGGTGGACTTGGAGGTTGACGATAATCGGGTTGCGGTGGACTTGGAGGTTGACGATATTCGATACGGGGTGGACTTGGATTCCTCGGAGTCAGTGACCTTGGCACCGAGCCTAGAAACTTGATTTACTTCTTCTTCCATAGAATGATGTTGCGCTTGACATCTCCTAGTTTCTTAAGGCCTTTAGGTGTAGCGATGTCAATCTCTAGGTCCGCAAAATCCTCCACTATGTCATCCACCATGACACGAGCATAGCCAGGTGGAATCGGAAGTGAATGATGGAGTGATCCAGGTAGACAAGGTAAAGTAGTGTCGATCGCCACCTTGAAGGACAGGTTGTTCATTGGTTGATGTAGCTCACATTGTGCCATCTCTCTGACATCATCCACGGGGTAGCGAGGAGCCGGTGCATCATCCAGCAGTGCTTGATCATCAGCTCGGACCTCCGTGGAAGCCACACTGCTTCTCCGCTGGCTAAGATCCAATGCAGGATCATCAGCCTGCGGGTGAGTTGACGACGGCGGCCTTTGTCTAATTTCTTGCATGAGGTTCTTCAGATCAGCTAGGTCCTGCTCTACCCTAGAGATCTGGTCTGCCTCCTGGTCCTTCTTTCTCTGAAGGCTTCTGTAACTGGCATCGTACTGAGGAAACCCTTTCTTCCACGAGACACCGGCGCCTTTGCCTCGTGTTCGTCCTCCCTTTTTAGGATTCCCTAGGGCGCGTGTCAGCTCGTCATTCTCTCTCCCGGGACGGAACAATCCCAATTGAGCATCATTCATTGCTTGAACAGGGTCTTGGGAGGGTTTTAGAATTTTTTCATGAAATAATGTCTTCCCTGTTTCTGGGTCCAACGATCCCCCGTGCCCGTACCACCAATGCTTTGACCTCTCGGGCCATCCATCTGTAACAGAAATGATGCCTCTAGCCCTCATTTTCTTCTCCATAGTTTCCCACTTAGGGACGACACTCTTGTAGCCACCTGTCCCCATTTTATGATGGTATTTCTTTTGGGCAGCATTTAACGCGTTCTTTGCCGACTTTGCCTTTGCTTTATCATATTGCTTGTACTGTACAAAATCGGGCCACTGTTCTCTCAACTTCTCGTTTACTCCTTTGAAGCCTAGAGTTTTCTTTTTCGTGACATATTTCGCGTATAAACTTTTCTTGTGGTTCCGGTACAGTTCAGCCATCTTGCTCAGAGCCCACTCGTTGACTTTCGCTCTATTTTCAAGCCCACCCGGCCTTGGGGTAATACCATCTACCTCAAATTCTTCATACTCTGTAGGTAGTATGAAATGCGCTACGAGCTTCTGCCAAAGGTCATCTTTGGCATCATCGGTGACATAGCTATTGGATTTTTCACCGGGTTTCTTTGACTGATTCCATTCTTGGATGGTGATCGGAAGGTTGTCCCTAACAAGCACCCCGCATTGATTTATAAACATCCTCCGGTGCTTCTCTAGAGCAATCAGTTCACCATCATCATCTATTTATTCGATGGTGAACCTCTGATTACCATCCAACTTTTTGTTTGGCCCTCGTTTCGTTCGAGCTGTCGATTGCTTCGATCCGATGGGCTAAAAGAAGAAGAGAGAGTGATTAATATATATCTAGATCAGTTAATGAATAGAGGTAACATGAGGCATTATATATATATGTACCTCGCCGGAACCTGTCGAGGGGCCATCATTATTGTTGTTATTTGTTTGCCCTTCGTCCATCCGGTCTTCCCCTTGGTACATTAGGTTTTCCTCTAGTCCATCACTGGATGGATTCAGATATGAGGATATCTCTTCCTCGAGCAAAATATCTTCACCGGTAGTAATATTAAGAGGAATTTCACCTCTTATCATGCCCTGCAGAAAACCTTCACCAATGCGACCAGGATCTTCGGATGGATCAATGACTTAATTATCTATAACAGAAAGAGAGTTAAACAGGTTAGAAAAAACAATAACCCTAATAAACAATAACCCTAATAACACAAATTAATAACCTCGAGCTCACCGACGCCGGCGGCAGCACGTGACGGCGACACGGCGAGGCGGCGAAACGGCGGGGCGGCACGGAGCGGCGGCGCGTGGCACGGCGAGGCGCGCGCGGTAGCACGTATACAAAATGGCGGAGCGCGGCGGAGCGGCAGACCACGCACGGCTGGAGACGAGGGCGGCGGCGCGGTGGAATCGGCGGCCGGGCAGCACCTCCCCTGCGTCGCCTGTGTGCTTCGTCTTTGTCTGCTTCGTCGAGAAATGCTAAGTGTTGGGCAGCACCTCCCTTGGCGCGCGGAATATATACGGACGCACCTCTAGTCCCGGGCCGTGGCTTAACCCGCGACTAAAGACCCTCCTTTAGTCGCGGGTTAAGCCACGACCCGGGACTAGATGGTTTTTTCGGCCGCTTCGTTTTCACGCGCGCAGGCACCCTCTAGTCCCGGGTCCGGCCACGACCCACGACTAGTGTAGTTTTTGTAATTTTTCTTTATTTAATTCAAATCAAATATAAACTTTAGAAAATCATATCTCCTATTATAAAAATCAAAATAAAACAAATAAAATGTCTATTATTATCAGAAAAATATAAAGAATCATAATATAATATCCATACATCTGTTTGCATCATTTATAAATTATGTCATTTGTAAATTTTCTTTTATTTAATTCAAATCAAATATAAAGTTTGGAAAATCATATCTCCTATTATAAAAATCCAAATAAAATAAATAAAATGTCTATTATTATCAGAAAAATATAAATAATCTTAATATAATATCCATAAATCTGTTTGCATCATTTATAAATTCTGTCATTTGTAAATTTTCTTTTATTTAATTCAAATCAAATATAAACTTTGGAAAATCATATCTCCTATTATAAAAATCAAAATAAAACAAATAAAATGTCTATTATTATCAAAAAATATAATGAATCTTATTATAATATCCATACATCTATTTGTATCATTTATAAATTATGTCATTGGTAAATTTTCTTTTATTTAATTCAAATCAAATATAAACTTTGAAAAATCATATCTCTTATTATAAAAATCCAAATAAAACAAATAAAATGTCTATTATTATTAGGAAAATATAAAGAATATTAATATAATATCCATACATATGTTTGCATCATTTATAGATTATATCATTTGTAAGTTTTCTTGTTTTAATTCAAATCAAATATAAAACTTTGGAAAATCATATCTCCTATTGTAAAAATCCAAATAAAACAAATAATATGTCTATTATTTTAAGAAAAATATAAAGAATCTTAATATAATATCCATACATCTGTTTGCATCATTTATAAATTATTTCATTTGTAAATTTTCTTTTTTAATTCAAATCAAATATAAAACTTTGGAAAATCATATCTTTTATTGTAAAAATCCGAATAAAACAAATAATATGTCTATTATTTTTCAGCAAAATATAAAGAATATTAATATAATATCCATTTAGTCTCGGTTGTAGTCACTAACCAGGACTAAAGATATTTATCGCCATTTCCCACCGCTTCCCGCCAAGTTTTCCTGCCCTTTCCTTTTTATGAGAGCTTTTAGTCTTGGTTGTAGTCACTAACGGGACTAAAGATATTTCCCGCCATTTCCCAAAGCTTCCCGCCAAGTTTTCCCGCCCTTTCCCTCTATATCTAGGGCAATTGCGCCATGGCTATCCACACATCCACACCTTCCTCTCTTAGAACAATGGACAATGCCTACTGGGCCATTCTGACCCTCGAGGAGACCGAGGCGCTATGCGCCTCCAGCTACCTTGTCCGCCGGGCTACCGGCCGCCTGCCGGCTGGATGCTGAGCGCTGGAGGGGTTCCTATCCCTCATGTCCCTCAAGGTTCCGCACGCTAGGCGGCCATCACGAACCACTTCTACCACGAGCTCACGCCGGAGCAGCGGATGGATCCCTAGTGGGATCCCGACAACTACGACATATGGAATGCCTTCTTCGCTAATAGGCAGGAAAGGGAGCTCGCCAGGTACGAGGGTGATGGCCCGCCCCCGGTGAACCAAAACGAAGCCGGACGCCGTCTGTGCTGCGCGAACCGTACTATCATCGGAGTGATGCGCTACGTCGCCGGGGGAAACCATCCTCGCCTGCGGTGCCCACAAGTCCACCCACCACAGAGCCACAAGAAGGCCCCTCCCCCGCCTGGCGGTAGCGGCATCATCTTCCAGGAGACCCCTCCCCCGCCCGCCGTGAATCCGAGGCCGAAGTGGCCCCTGGTATATGCCATGGCTAGGCTGAGGATCCCCGGAGTGGCAGGTGACGATGACGATGATGATGACGATGACGAAGAAGACCCTGAAGCTGCGTACTATAGGACTAGGCATGATTATGACTAAAGGGGCGGCTTTAGTCCTGAGTGTTAGCTAGTCCCGGTTTGTCCCGGTTTTTAATATTAATAAATGTCTTGAGAGTTACCTAAATATGAAGATGTTGTTGTACTTAGAGGAAAATGCCTATAAATAGAGGAAATGGCGGGCAGGCTGGATCGACAAGCCTATAAATAGAGGGAAATGCCTATAAAGAGAGGGTTCATCTTTAGTCCCGGTTGGAGAAACCAACCGCGACTGAAGGGATTGCAGTAGACTGGGCCAGGCATCACTAATAATAGGGGTGAGTGTCGACATTATGTCGTGCGGCTTGTATCTTGTCCCGGATGGTGTCACCAATGGGGACTAAAGATGAACCTTTAGTCCCGGTTGGAGACACCAACCGGGACAAAACATGAGTCAGCACTAATAATAGGAGGTGAGTGTCGACATTATGTCATGAGTGTCGACACTATGCCGAGCTGCTTGTACTATAAATAGGCATCCTTGTGAATCCAGTCCTCCAGCCAGTTTGAGGCGTCTCCAAGATGGTTTTCGAGAGAAGGGACACCACTTCGGCCAGTTTCAGGGAGATGCCGCCGAAGCCTAGTCCTCCGGCATCTCCAAGAAATTGTTCATAGAGGCACTCCCTAATATGTGAAATTTGTTAGCTCCTAGGCGTATTGATCTAGTTAGAGAAGTTACAAGATGCAAGATGGTTTTCGAGAGCAGGGACACCACTACGGCCAGTTTTAGGGAGATGCCGTCGGAGCCCAGTCCTCCGACATCTCCAAGAAACTGGTCATAGAGTCACTCCCTAATATGTGACCTCACACGTTTGGAGATCAGATCTTAATGGTAAGTACGAATCGAGACTAAAGGCCCCCCTTCAGTCCCGGTCCAGCCACAAAACGGGACTAACACACTCAAGATGGTTTGCAGACAACACAATAAAAATAGACACATGGAGCATCTTCACTCATAAAACATTACAATTATTACAGATCATTTCTTCGCGTGTGTTCCTTTCTGATCCCGCAGTATCCATGGAGCATCTTCATTCATTAACATGATGCTTGGGTCATCCTTCACCGCGAAGGGCGGAATTTCATGAAACTTATCACAATCTTCTGACATGTCTGTCTTGTCCTCCACTCCCACGATGTTTCTTTTTCCTGAAAGAACTATGTGGCGCTTTGGCTCATCGTCTAATGTATTATTTTTCTTATTTTTTCTTTTTCTAGGTTTGGTAGACATGTCCTTCACATAGAAAACCTGAGCCTCATCATTGGCTAGGACGAATGGTTAGTCTAAGTACCCAAGATTGTTGAGATCCAACGATGTCATTCCGTATTTCTTGTCTACCTCAACCCCTCCTCCTGTCAGCTTGACCCATTTGCACCGAAACAAGAGGACCTTAAAAGTAGGTCCATAGTCAAGTTCCCATATCTCCTCTATGTAACCATAATATATGGTCTTTGACCCATTGTTGTCTGTTGCATCAAAGCGGACACCACTGTTTTAGTGGGTGCTCTTTTTATCTTGGATGATCGTGTAAAATGTATACCCATTTATCTCGTACCCTTGGAAAGTCGATATAGTCGAAGATGGGGACCTAGACAACAAGTATAGCTGATATCCAAGAGTGTTGTTTTTGATGAGATGTTGCAACCAACCGCCAAAACTCTTCATGTGTTCATCTCTAATCCAAGAGTCATGCTTTCCAGGGTTGTTGGAGCGTAAGATTTTCTTGTGTTCCTCGATATATGGGGCTGCCAAGATAGAATTCTGTAGAACGGTGTAATGTTCTTCGGTGTAAGAATGTCCGTCCCTGCATATTATTGATTTCCTTCCTAGAGTACCCTTTCCACTCAGTCTCCCCTCATACCGCGATTGAGGAAGACCAATCGGCCTAAGGTCAGGAACAAAGTCAACACAAAATTCAATGACCTCCTCTGTTCCATAGCCCTTAGAGATGCTTCCTTCTGGCCTAGCACGGTTATGAACATATTTCTTTAAGATTCCCATGAACCTCTCAAAGGGAAACATATTGTGTAGAAATACAGGACCGAGAATGGAAATCTCTTCGACTAGGTGAACCAGCAGGTGCGTCATAATATTGAAGAACGATGGTGGGAACACCAACTCAAAACTGACAAGACATTGGACCACATTATTCTGTAACCGTGGTAGATCTTCAGGATTGATTATCTTCTGAGAGATTGCATTGAGAAATGCACATAGCTTTACAATGGGTACTCGAACATTATCTGGTAGAAGCCCCCTCAATGCAATCGGAAGCATTTGCGTCATAATCACGTGGCAGTCATGAGACTTTAGGTTTTGGAACTTTTTTCTGCCATATTTATTATTCCCTTTATATTCGACGAGAAGCCAGACGGGACCTTAATACTGCCTAGGCATTCAAAAAATATTTCCTTCTCTTGTTTGGTAAGAGCGTAGCTGGAATGACCTTGAAACCATTCTGGATGCAGGCCATCTGGGTCTTTCATACGTTGATGGTCCTTTCGTCCTTCCGGTGTATCTTTTGTCTTCCCATACACGCCCAAAAAGCCTAGCAGGTTCACGCAAAGATTCTTCGTCACATGCATCACATCGATTGCAGAGCGGACCTATAAGAATTTCCAATATGGTAGCGCCCAAAATATAGATTTCTTCTTCCACATGAGTGCGTGTCCTTCAGCATCCTTCGGAACAGATTTTCGGCCATTCCAACGGTTACTATTTGATCCAAATCTTTGACCATATCAAATATATCAGCACCAGTACGCTCCTTAGGCTTCGTCTGGTGACATGCCAGACTGTTGAAATGCTTTCCTTTCTTTCTGAAGGGATGCTTGACCAAAAGAAATCGACGATGCTCATTGTACACATTCTTTTTACAATGTTCCAAATATATACTTTCAGTCTCATCTAAATAGTGTGTGCATACATTGTTTCCCTTGTTGGACTGTCCTGAAAGGTTACTAAGAGCAGGCCAATCATTGATTGTTATGAAAAGCAATGCTCGAAGGTTAAATTCTTCCTGCTTGTGCTCATCCCACACGCGTATGCCGGGTTTGTGCCATAATTGTAAAAGTTCTTCCACTAATGGCCTTAGGTACACATCAATGTCGTTGCCGGGTTGCTTCGGACCTTGGATCAACACTAGCATCATAATGAACTTCCGCTTCATGCACAACCAAGGAGGAAGGTTATATATGCATAGAGTCACGGGCCAGGTGCTGTGACTAGAGCTCTGCTCCCCAAAGGGATTCATGCCATCTGTACTTAGACCAAACCTTAAACTCCTTGTGTCATCTGCAAAGTCCGGGTACTTTTTATCGATTTTTCTCCATTGCGACCCATCAGCGGGGTGTCTCAAGATCCCATCTAACTTACGTTCCTCTTTATGCCATCGCAACAACTTGGCGTGCTCTTTGTTTCTGAATAAGCGTTTCAACCGTGGTATTATAGGAGCATACCACATCACCTTGGCAGTAACCCTCTTCCGAGGGGGCTCGTCCTCAACGTCACTAGGGTCATCTCGTCTAATCTTATACCGAAGTGAAGTGCATACCGAGCATGCATCCAAATTCTCCTACTCCTCACCGTGGTAGAGGATGCAGTCATTAGGGCATGCATGTATCTTCTGAACCTCTAAACCTAGAGGGAAGACAACCTTCTTTGCTTCGTACGTACTGGCGGGTAATACGTTATCTTTCGAAAGCATATTCTTCATCATTTTCAGCAACTTTTCAAATGAGGAGTCAGGTATAGCACACTCAGCCTTCCATCGCAGCAATTCCAGTGTGTTGCCCAGCTTTTTCAGACCATTTTCGCAATTTGGGTACAACAACTTTTTGTGATCCTCTAACATGTGATTGAACTTCTCCCTATCCTTTTTAGTTTCACAATCTCTTCGTGCATCGGCAATGGTCCGACCAAGATCATCAGCGGGTTCATCATGTGTCTCTTCTTCATCCTCCCCTTCAGCATCCCCCATGGAAGTATCTCCGTACTCAGGAAAACCATGATAGTTGTCATCCTCCTCATCTTCTTCATTGTCTTCCATTATAACCCCTCTCTCTCCGTGCTTGGTCCAACAATTATAACTGGGCATGAAGCCGGACTTCAACATGTGGTTGTGAAGGGTTTTTGAGTTAGAGTAATCCTTCTGATTCCTACATCCACTACATGGACAGAATACAAAACCATTGCGTTTGTTTGCATCAGCAACACGGATGAATTCATGCACGCTATTAATGAACTAGCCAGAGCGTCGGTCAGTATCGTACATCCATTCCCGGACCATCTGCATTATAGTAAAAGTATATCAAAAACCATTACACAACATGATAAACTTATTACAAGTTATATTGAGAGCTTCTAGAGCATTAATTTTGAATTTTGAAAAATTTACATGCACCAATTTGTGAATTAGAGAAAACAATCAACTTGATAAATGTGGAGTTTTTTATTATTGTTCTATCAATGAAAACCTCATTCCATTCTAAGCTCTGAAACTCTAAAATTACACATTTCAATTTTCAGTAACTATGTTCCAAATCAAAATTTGTTACACATATATATATATATCAAAATCCTTCTACTTCTAGAGCATGCATGCATTGATCCGTATCTCTATATATACTTCTAGAGCATTATAGAGCTAAAGTAGCAATAAGAGATGAAAGAATGAAGTTCTAACCTTTTAAAGCTTTGGATTTAGGGGTTGCAAACTAAATCTTGAGAAAAAATGGCATGAACCCGCTTGCTTCTTTGAGAAAAATGGCCACCATATGCTTTAGGGCAGCAGCACAGAAAGCAGAATATATAGTGGTGGACAACTAGTCCCGGGCCGTGATATGACCCGGAACTAATAGTGCACTAACAGACCAGCTGGCCTGCTCCAGGTCATTAGTCCCGGGCCGTATTACGGACCGGGACTAGAGATGTGTAGTGACTACGGCCGTTTCTAGCCGTTAGAGGCCTCACGGCTAGCACTAGTCGCGGGATGTGACAGGCCGGGACTGCTGGCATTGTTCACGTCGAACCGAAGAGGGTTTTTCCAGTAGTGCCGCTAGGGAATTGCATTGTTGCAGAGGCTGGGTGTAGTTGGTATCATCTGATATTAATATATGCTCCTTTAAAAAACATCTGATGTGAACACAAGAAACTGCACTGCATATATGTTCTCACTAACCCGATGTCTTGTAAAGCTTTCACTTTTCTCCCTCCACAAGCTCAACGTGGACTTTGCCGCTGGTCTAGCAAATAAAGCAATCAAGGCACGGAAAGAGAAGAACCCACTCTCACTCTGTAAGGTACTTATTAAAAATAAACATATACAAAGGCGTGAGAAGTCTTGGTTCCGATTAAAGAGCCATGTATGCTTGCTTTTATATATGTAATAACCATCTGAATAATGTCACATTAGACTGTACTACGCTCTTGCTATCCGCCCTTTAGGGGTCTCGGTCGTCAACCAAAAGCTCCATGCTTGGTTATCTTTTCATGATGTGGGGAGACTTAAAAGAACCAAGGATGCCGGTGGTCATCCCTACTCTTTCCCAAGCTTAGTTCTTTTGGAGGAAGTTCGCCATGGCGGTGACGACTTGGGTATTTTCTCGTCAATCGTGACATATGCATGCACGATGAACGTGTTCCCTTGCAGCGTGAGATGTGGCCGTTGATCTAGACCTGCCTAGTTGTTCATAAACATACATGCATAACAAATCAGTTCTAGAAGAGTTTTGTTAGTTTTTTTTTCCAGAGCAAACTGTATTTCTAAGTTACCAAACGGCCGACCAAATTGCAGCCAAACCAGTAATTTGAGCCATCTACCCGCTGGGAGCTTGTAGAAAAGTTTAATTCCTGCATGCACATTATTTGTCGCATTCGGTTCCTATGTTCACAACTTCACATAGATCGATCTAACCATTTGAGACATGATCACTGGCTTTTGGGTTAGGCAAAACCAAGGACAGACAAATGACCCGACTAACTAAACAATGATGTATCAAATAGCCAGCAACCAAGCTAGTCAGAACCATGGATGGACGGCGATCTTGCTTAGTCATGCATGTTTTTAGTTTCTCCCGTTAGCTAGCAGTGGTTTGTATAACTGTATGCACAAAGGTACGTAGTTCACCCAAAGGTCTAAATTAATATTGAATCGATAGGGGGAAAAGAGGTAGGTAGACCCATGGTACAAACACTGTTTCGTTACTTTACACTCTGACCAGTCGCTTGCCAGTTTGGCTATGCAAAAAATGGGAGTTGCGTGGTGCATATGCGGTAGGTGGGATCTAAACTGAGCACTCTGCTATCTAACTAGTACATACACAGTCGCATAGTCACTACGGATGCCAAACATACTTGCCGTAGCGTGCTAGCCAGCTAAGAAATCCATCAGAAGTAACCAATGGCGCACAGAGCCATCCCCTCTTCGGTGGTTTTAGCCATGATGATAGCCGCCGTGGCGGTTCTGTTCGCCGGAGCCGTAGCCAGAGCACCACCGCCAGTGGAGCCCATGATCGGGAAGCCGGGCTGCGAAACCAGCTGCGGCAACGTAAGCGTGCCGTTCCCGTTCGGCTTCGGCCCAGCAAGATGCTCAGGTATTGGCTTCAACCTCACCTGCGACAACACCACCCGTCCTGGCAAGCCCCGGCTGCTGCTGGGCATGTTCGAGGTCAAGGGGATCTCGATAGAGAATAAGACGGTGCGCGTGGTCGCACCGCCTATCTTCAGCCGCGTCCGGAACCTCAGCAGCAGCCCAGGTGCCGTGATGAGAGTATCTTCGTGGGGAAGCAGGGACAGCAACGACGATGGAGTACTCATGCTGTCCGCTCAATCCGACGAAGAATGGGGCACCGTGCTAGTGGTCGTAGGCTGCAACGTAGAGGTGACACTGCACACCGAGAGACCTGCTTCCGAGAGCAACTACGTCGTCGGTTGTTCCTCCTACTGCGCTGGCGACCGTGCGCTCACCGCTGAGTATGTCCGGGAAAACTATACCGGCTACTGCAGCTCGGACATGGGCTTCCGCGACACATTTTTTGACGTGCAGCTCAAACGGCTGCAGCAGGGAGATCGTGGCACCATCAACGATGATCTACCTATGTCAGTGTTCATCGTTGATGGTGATTTCATGGAACCAGTTCTCCCCGAGTGGGCGGTCCATCTCATGAATTTGGATACACCACGAGGTGATGATGATGCAAGGCATATTGCCAGGCCCAAAGAGGATGAAGATAATGACCAGCTGATGCTGGTCCCTCTGATCCTCGAATGGACATGCAACGATGACGGATCCTGCAACACCTCTGTCAGCTCCAACAGCAAATGCGATTCAGACGGTGCTATAAGGTTTGACTGCTACTGCCTCCCTGGATACGAGGGTAACCCTTACGTCATTGGAGGTTGCCAAGGTACCCAGTCTACTCCATTAATTGTGGCATTCTCTAGTGGTTTTACTATCAGCTTTGGTATTACTTGTGGCATTAATTCTAGTGGTTTTATGTTATATCTAACTAGGTGACCCTGTTGTACGTAGATGTCTGCAAGCACCCACTAGGACACTATGGAAGTGGTCGCCGACCTATTGGTTGCATCCTGCGCACAGGTAAGATGTCCGTCCGTCTGTATCAAATTTTGTTTGTGAAAGTTAGAAAATGAGGGGGAGGGGGGTACCGAAGCAAAAGTGAATGTGTGAGATTGCTGCTGCTGTTCCGCTGGTCATACATATCCTATACATGAATTATTTTGTTTCCCATACTCTTAGGCAGTTTCTTTAATTTACAACCTTTATTTTCTCTAACCTAAGTAGATGATCCATATACTATTTTCTACGGGGCAGTTATGTGATCGTATTAGGTCACATCATGACAATCTCACACAAGATAGTCTCTAGTATGGGTTTGGCGAATGTGCAACTTGATTTGGGTCTGACTTCTAGTATTCCTTTATTTATGATCTATTGCCACGCATGTCTATTTTATCAGCCAGCCTCTATTGTCTATATATTTCGAGCATAGAACTGAAAGGACATATGGGGTTTATTTTTTAAAAAAAATCATACATCCAAAATTTTCTGTCTTCGGTGGAGGTTCAGTTTCAAAGCTTCTAATCGACTAGGTCATTAGTTGCAACATTAATTATACTATATATTAGTCTATTTAATTTCTACATAAAAAACATATGGAAGATATATGTATGTGTTTATTTTTGTAGAACTTCGAATCGAACAAATATTTTAGGAAACTTTTTGTAGAACACATATCTTGTACCTAGCTATGTTTTGAATGGAAAATGTCTTCTCTTTGTTCATTTAGACGTCATCCAACTTTGCTTGGTTCTATTTGTTTCTTAGCAAGTCTAGATATATGCCAATTATAATTCAATCATAATTGCTTTGTTGTTTAACGATCAGAGTATAGGTAACATGATGTATCTATATATTTTCAGGTATAAGCATAATTATAGGAGTTTCTTGTGGGACTGGTATCATACTTTTAGTTATCATCTCAATATTCATTTCAAAAATATTGAAACGTCAAAGGGCAAAAATGTTAAGGAGGAAGTTCTTTGAGAAAAATCATGGAAAATTGCTGGAACAATTGGTATCTCAAAACTCTGGCATTCCAGAAAGGATGATAATAACTTTGGATGAGCTAGAGAAGGCAACACACAATTTTGATAAGGATCTTGTGGTTGGTAGTGGAGGACAAGGTACTGTTTATAAGGGGATTTTATCTAACCAACATATTGTAGCCATCAAGAAACCAATGAGAATGGATCTAACGGAGATCGATGCCTTTATCAACGAGGTAGCGATCTTATCTCAAATAAACCATAGAAATGTGGTTAAGCTCTACGGTTGTTGCCTCGAAACTGAAGTCCCGATGTTAATCTATGAATTCATATCCAATGGTACACTTTCTGAACATCTTCATGTAGAAGGACCAAAATCGCTGTCATGGGACAACAGGTTGAGGATAGCCATTGAAGCAGCCAAATCTATTGCATATCTTCACTCAACTACTTCAACACCTATCATCCATAGGGATATCAAGTCAGCTAACATACTTCTTGATGATAGCCTAACCACAAAGGTAGCGGACTTTGGAGCTTCAAGGAACATTCCGATTGAAAAATCTGGATTAACAACAAAGGTTCAAGGTACCAGAGGATATTGGGACCCTGCTTGCTTCCACACTGGACGACTCACGGAGAAAAGTGATGTTTTCAGCTTTGGGATTGTCCTCATGGAACTGCTAACCCGGAAGAAACCATATTCGTATTTGTCCTCGGATGGTGATGCTCTAATTGTACATTTCAGTACTTTGTTTGCACAAGGCAATTTGTTGCAAATATTGGATCCACAAGTTGTGGAGGAAGGAGAAAAGGAAGCCGAAGTGGTGGCTACTCTTGTTGTAGCATGCATAAAATTTACACCAGAAGATCGTCCGACCATGAGACAGGTTGAGTTGACACTTGAAGGCATCCGATCATCTCAGGTGGGTACTTTGGATACACTGTGGCCGAGAATGTTTTTGAAAATGACATCGCAATAGATGTATTATATGATGTTGATAGAAGCAATGAGAGATCCATAAGGAGGTACAGTATGGAAGAAGAGTTTGCCTTGTCTGCAATGTATCCTCGGTAGTTTTAGTAACATCATACTAGATGTACACAACCGGAGCTCGAATGTGCCCATCATTTTGAGGAGCTCCGGTGGCACACCTTTGTTGTATTTTTATTATCGTTATGTAACCTAGCAAGTGTAATTTAAGTGGCTCTTGTCCATGCCCATACACTGCACATTGCTGCGGATAATGTTGTAATATATTATACTATTATATAGTACTAATTTTTACCAGTTGAAGCTAACTTTTGACAATATAATCCCAATTAGAACCGTTATTATAATTCCCAAACATGCAATTATACAAAAATATAGCAATTAAAGTAGCAAAAATATTGGGTATCTAATAATTTAACACTAGCTAACACATGATTGCCATGAGTAAGTCGAACATAGACATTTCTAACTCATCCAAGCGGTGGGATCTTTGCCTCTACCTTTGTATGTACTGATTTCTTCATTGTCTTTTGTTGCCTGGTATGGACTCTTGAAGAAAAGAATCGGATTTCCATTTAGTGCTATAGAATTGTGGCCTCCTTTGGTCGTACGTACTCGTTTAAAGACAGCAAACTAGGCACCAAGGTGGCTCCCTCGACCAACGGTCGTGAAGAAATAACACTACAATTACAGGCATCTTCTTACGGAAATTTTTCACAGGATGAAGTGGAGATATGTGGATCCATCGCGGGCCTGAAATCATGGGGAGAAACTGATTTCCATCAAACCCGTAGCAGCCACGTATTTCCGTCAGTCAATTCCGTAGAAAATAATCCGTAGGTGTAGCATTTCTCGTCGTGAAGAGCGTGGAAAGATTGCACCACACGCAGATAGGGAAGAGGAAAACGATAGGGATCACCCGAGGATCCATCGTCAGGGTCGCACTCGCGAGTGGTGTTCGTCTATCTCTCCTCCATCTCTTCCGTTCGTCCCAGATTCCAAGCACCACCTTCCCACGTGGCCGTCCACGGTTCTGTGCATCACCGCCCGCCGCATGCGCTGCTTCTCGCACGGGGCTCACCATTGGTTCCTGTCGTCGCCCTCGCCGGTGGTTCCCACTACCCCGCATGGCCGCCGCTGCTTTCCCCAGCCGCATGCCATTGCTTGCCGGCTTCACGCTCGCTGGTGGTTCATTGCATATCCGCCTGCCGATGGTTCACGCGGCTGCCAGTGTTGGCCCGAATGCAAACTAGCCGAGTCATAAAAATAGGCGAGTAGAACGGGAAAGGAGAGGAGGCACAAATATTTTGCCATACATTTCTTATTTATGTGTTGCCCTTTAAATAGGGTCTAGGTCACTACAAAGTCAACTAGGTAGGTCTAATTGGACATTGATGTGATGGGCCGATTGACATCGCCCACTACTGATGATGACGTCTAGCACGTCCTACCAAGACGTCTAGCACGTCCTAGTCTGCCTACTTTGTATGATCTTGTATAGATGTGACTACCCGGTTTGGTTTGACTACTGACACCCGGACTCTCTACATCGACTCCGAAAGAAGATCCTGGTCAAACACACCGAGGTGACTTTGGAACAAGGTTTCGAGTCGCCCGAACTCTACTCGACTGAGAGATTCGCCAAGTCAGAACTGACCCCGACTGGCAGAGACTGCCGAGTCGCACTCACGAAACACAAGCCTATTCTATCAATCACTCCCTAGGCTTGAGTTTTTTTTAGATCGAAAGGGACTCTGTCCCCTGTTCCATTACGCGAGAATGAAACAACCAGTTCCAAAGTAACAAGGAAATATTAAAAACGACAGGAAGAGCTTAGCGCTCAGAAACTAAAAACTAGAGAAGTCTCGGCTCAGCACAAAAGCCACTGCTCTACAACTCCCAGGGAGCGCAGTCTCTCTTCAGCTTCTCAAAGTGAAGGGGAATCCCTAGGTATTTAACAGAAAAACTACCCATGATGCATTCAAAAATATCTAGAAAAGGTCTAGTATCTGTCTCGGTCATATTAATGGGAATAAGCTCACTTTTATGATAGTTAATGCGCATCCCAGAAATCTGCTCAAAACAGGTAAGAATCCACTTTAGATTAACAGCTATTGATTCATTAGGTTCTAAGAAGAGAAGTGTGTCATCTGCATATTGCAGACAAACAATCCCTCCTGGAATGAAATTAGGACAGAGACCTCTAATGGCTCCGCAGATAGTCCCCTTAATTAACATCCTAGAAAAAACATCAATCATAAGATTGAATAATAGGGGGGCAATAGGATCCCCCTGTCTGAGACCTTTACCAGTCAAGAAAAAATCACTCTCAAAATCATTGATTTTAACCCCTATAGAACCTCCTAAAGTAATCTGCTTAGTAAATCTAATAAAGATAGGACAAAAACCTCTATTTTCTAAAATCTCAAACGGAAAATGTAAGTTAACTCTATCATAAGATTTCTCATAGTCTATTTTAAGGACCAAACCCTATTTCTTACTCATGTGTACCTCATGCACAACCTCATGGGCAGTGACCACACTCTTCATGATAAATCTACCCCTAATAAATGCAGACTGATTAGGAGAAATTGATCTTCTAATAACAGCAGCAAGCCTGTTAGTCAGAACCTTAGTAAATATTTTAAAAGAACAATTCAAAAGACTAATCGGCCTAAACTTTTTCATTGTCCTGGCATCATTTTCTTTAGGGATCAGAGTGATCATAGCAAAATTAAGCCTAAAAATACTTAATTGATCTTCATGCCAAGACTGGAACATAGCAACAAGATCATGCTTAATAATATCCCAAAAAGATTGATAAAACATAAAGGAAAGACCATCAGGACCAGGGGCCCCATCAGCATAAGAAGTAAAAACAGCTACTCTAATTTCTTCTTCAGAAAAAATTGCACCTAGATTCAAATTCTCAGCCTCACTCACTTTTTCCTCCTTAGAGAAAAAATCTTGCTTCAACTGAATATTGGGCCTAGGTTCCCAAGAAAAAAGTTCTCTATAATATTCAGTTGCCACCTTAAGCATATCCTTAATATCAGTAACAGGACCATCTAATACATTGATTAATTTCTTCCTCCTACGCTGGTTGGCCACTGCATGAAAATAAGCAGTATTCTTATCCCCTTCCAACACATTCATATCTCTAGATCTTTGTCTTCCTTTAGTCTCCTCTAAAATCCAGTACTTATGGAGCTCAGCATACACAAAATCTAGCCTACCTCTTTCCTCATCAGACAAAGGTTGAGTCTCAGACTTAATGTCTAAAACATCATATTCCTCCATCAATTCTCTCCTATTTTTTCCTAACAGCTGCCTCTATATTGATGTTCCAACCTTTAGCCAGTTTCCTAAAAAACCTAACTTTATTTTGCCAAACCTCTACTGGGTCATTACTTTCTACTTTCAGACCACCAAGCCTTAATGACAATCTATCTAAATTCAGGACTACTAAGCCACCACTTCTCAAATTTAAATCTAGTAGGTTTCAGCAAAAAAAATTCTCCTAAATCCCAGACAATTGGAGTATGATCACTCCCAATTCTAGTCAAAGCTCTAGCACTAGCTAAAGGAAATTGATTATCAAAACCAGTAGTACAGAAAATCCTATCTAGCTTACACATAATAGGCTCAACTTGATTATTACCCCCAAGTATAAGATCTACCGGTTAAACCAATCTCCATAAGGGCCCATAGATCAACCCAAATATTAAACTTATCCACCCATTTATAATCTACATTTCTAGAGGATTTATCATCAGGGGATCTAATAAGGTTGAAATCACCCCCAATCATAGCAGGGCCATCCCAACCTATGAAAAGATCATGAAGCTCAGAAATAAACTCTTGTTTTTTCTCTTCATAAGCAGACCCATAAATAGTAATTCTACAAATGAAAGCAGTAACTTTATTCTTAAGTACAACACTAACAGAAAAGGATCTAATATCCCAAGACACAACATCAAAAAGATCTAGATTGACACCAACTAAGATGCCACCAGCAGTTCCCTGAGAAGGGATAAAATTCCAGGCAAAGTTTCTATTCCCTAGAAGATTCTTCAAGAAGGAATTACTAAAACTATCTTTCTTGGTTTCCTGAAAACCAATATAGTCTACCTTAAGAGGTGAGATATTCTCAGAAATAAATTTTTGTCTACCAGGAGCACTAAGACTCCTACTGTTCCAAAAGAGACTAATCATATTTTCTTTTTCCTGGGGTGCTTGCCCCGAGATTTATTTAAGACTTCTATCCATCCCTCTACCACATCGTCTTCAGTAGAAGAGCTTGTACACAGAGGAGAACTATGCAAAACATCATTAGAACTAACAGATTCATCAAGAGGAATATCTACCCCTATACTATTAGTTAAACTTTCTATAGCAGTGACAGAAAGCACAGAGAAAAGATTTGTAGACATTATACCTTTCATGCTCTTAGGAACTTCCAAATTAGTAACCTTTTTCGGATTCATAGCTTTCTCTAGAATAGTCTTGGACCTATCCACTCTGGAACTCTGCCTAGTTGGTTGTACAGGGCCCCATTGCTTCTATTTCTTAGCAGCTTTCTGAAAAATAGTCAAATCCTCCTTTTCCCTCACCACCAACTCCTTAAAACTTGGCATGATGTCATCAGGGAGAGCACCCACTTGATCAACCACCATATGTGATGATTCAATTACTTCCCTTTGAGAGAAATTCAACTCTTCAAACTGACCATCCATCCAGAATATCTGAGCTTCTTCTTCAGTCCCAGGAGCCAGAGGTGTTCTATCCCAGATAAAGTTACCTTCAGTATCCACAAGTCCTCTTTGCACTAGCAATTGGAAAACAGCACTAGAGATATTGGGGGAATCAGCAGCCATTCTGACCCTATTAGAAGACTGTCCACCATCTCTAGCAGGAAGGCTACCACTTGCAAGTGAACAAGCACCATTACCAGACAGGCCCACTTGACCACCATTTCCAGTCTGTCCAGTTGAGTCATCCTCATTACTTTTATCTTGCCCACCTTGATCATCAACTCCTAAGTTCCCAGTCTCCTCAATCAATGGAGCAGCAGGATCTAAAGTGAATCCTAACTGAAAAAGTTGATCCTGGAAATTGAAGAGCCTACTAGAAGGGAGTTTGTTTGGATCCTTACACACTATGCAGACCCTAACTTCTTTAGCATTGTTTCTGAAGATACTTAGCCAATCAACCTCTTCTAAGATGCCACATGTGGAGACAGCCTAATCAAAGTGTTCCACTCACACCACTTAGTCTGCAAACCAGTAATTATCACCCAAATCTTCTTCAAGACTTCAACTGGCTCAGGATCATCACTCCAAGCTTCCACTTTGACCCAGACCCTTGGTTTAGATACACCAAATTTTGGATACCCAATCACCTGTTCCACCACAATATGTGGGGGGAACTTGACTAGGAAAGTGTTCTCAGAGCCTAGCTCTCTAATCTGCCAGGGCCAGTTAGTCTTGTATATCTTAGAAAACTTAGCAGCTAATTCTTGTTCAGTCAGTGAGCCTTCTTCCACCAGCACAATCCCACAGTTCTTAGTGGAGGCAATGGGATTCATCACATTTTCAGGCATCTCAATATGATAGAATCCCAAGCCTGGAGCACCACTACCTACATACTTTGCCACCTGGTGTGGCCTCTTTCTCACTGGACACTTATCCACAGGGTGTGCGGAGCTTTTGCAGATGAAGCAAACTAGAGTTTTCTCACAGCTAGCTTGCACATGACCAGGTTCTCCATAACACAGGCAGATAGCATTGACATAATTCCACTGAGCACTAACATTCTGGGGTAAAACATTTTCCTTCTGACCAACAGGCTGCATATTCTTGCTTTTCTGCTGACCCTGGGTTTTTGTTTTTTCACCCTACTCACCACCCTGGGTTTTTGTTTTTTCACCCTACTCACCACCCTGGGAATTTTGCTGCTGGGGAGGAGCAATCCACTGATTGGACTGCATACCAAATTGTTGTTGGGGTGGGAAAGGAGGAAAGGGGTTACTGAATCCCCAAGGAGGTGGCATGTTACCTGGGGGAAACCCAAATGGTGACTGGTGGGGGAAGAACTGTGGGTTGAATTGCCCAAACTCATAGGGATTTTGAACAGGATGATGTTGCTGCTGCATCTGAGGCTGTCCAACTTGCTGCATCTGCCAGTTTTCCTGGCCACTGTTTCCTCCCCTCCCTTTTCCTTTGCCTCCTCTACCTCGGTCTCCCATCCCCAAAGCACCTGAAGCTTCAACAGCAGCAGAATCCTCTAGTCCTAGACACTGCAATCCCGAGGTAAGCTCAACCACCGCCGCCACAATGAGGGGGAGGAATAAGCTCTAGGGTTTGCACTCCCCTGGTTCTTATAAGTGGGGGCAGGTGGCCTCTTGTGGGTGGGTGGGTGGTTTCTGTTGCTTCTGGTTGCACATGGGCTGCAAGGGGGATCCATAGCTGAGAAAATAAGCCCTCCATGCCTCCATCTGTAAAGCAATCTTCCAGCCCATCCACCCCAACCACCTGACTTTTCCATAAACTGAATTTCCTACACTGTCCTTTTCTGAACCTAGAAATTTCAGGCTCCCGCCAACCTCCAGACTCCACTAACCTCACTGAGCTTGCTGCAACGAGTCCAGAACCTTGCTGAAGAGGATTAGTTGCAGATTGAGGTCCAGCAAACCTACGGCTACCCCTATTTCCTTCCTCAAGAACTCCTGCACCATCGAGACCGGGTTGCAAAGCTTCAGGAGAGGACTGCGCAATTTCTGCTCCAATATCGAGAATGGGGAAGACGCTCTCCTCGATCTTCCTCGCTTTGCCCCCTTCATCTCCACTCTCTCCAACCGTGCAATCAACGACGGCGCGGATTCGCTGCTCAGACCGTGATTGCTCAGGGATTTGGTTTTCTGCTTCACCCTGGACCTCCGCCGCATTACGGGTTTCTCTTCCACTCTCTTCAATGGTGATAGGAGCAAAGGAGCCAATACAGAGGTCGAAGCTTCTAGAACCTGATGCCCAGGAAGATTCCTTACCGAGCGGCGTTGTCGAGCTCCCCAGACAGGGCCGAAAACTTTGTTCTCTGGACACCCCTTCCAATCCTCGTTCGAGCTCCCCTTTCTCCGACGTCGCGCTCTGATCCGTTCCACCACCCTTCTCATCGGAGCATCCATCCGCGAAGATCGCCAAGGTCAAACGCCGAGCAACCCTAGATCGGATTTCGATGTGACGGGTTATCGGGGGGATGCTCGAGAGCTCACCGGAGACGCGAACAGGTGAGGTGGGCGAAGTGGGGTAGGTTGCTCGAGCGTCCAGCACGTGCTCCTTGGGTAAGAGCCCTCGGGGCCTGCCATGAGGGGGAGGGAGGCCCCCGCCATGAACAGGACCTTCGCGCTCCACGGGAGGGAACGTGTCGAAACACGTCATTCCAGGCACCCTAGGCTTGAGTTTTGGTGACACCTCCAGCATGCCGATGCACAGCTCCGCAAGGCAGACTCGAGCAAGTGACTTGGTCATCATAGGAATATTGTCAAACTTTATGGATGTTGTCTCGAGATAGAAGTACGATTGTTGGCCTACAAGTTCATTTCGAATGGAAACCTTTCTGACCATCTGCATAATGGATTACCAAGATCAATACATTGGAGGGATAGGATAAGGATCTCAGGTGAAGTATCCAAAGCTATTGCTTACCTTCATTCTGCTGTATCAAACATTATTATACATAGAGATATCAAATTCTTCCAATGTACTGCTTGATGATGCTTTGATAGTAAAGGTATCCGACTTTGGTGCTTCAAGGTACATTCCTAGTGATCAAACAAGAGTAAAGGAAACTGATGTGTAAGGAATTATAGGATATCTAGATCAAATGTACTATTCCACGGGACAACAACCAGAAGTGGGTGATGTTTATATCTTTGGAGTCCTTCTCTTGGAGTTGCTTACGAGAAAAAAACCAATCGGGGAGATGCCAGATGAAGGTGACACACTAGTTATGCATTTTGTTAAATTGCTAGAACAAGGCAATCTTGTGCACATACTAGACTCACATGTTATAGATGACGGAAGTTGCAGAGTCGAAGAAGTAGGTTCTCTAGCTGCATCATGTTTAAAATTGAAGAGGTAGGAGATACCAACCATGAGGCACATTGAGATGGCACTAGAAGGCCTCCAATCAACCAATGACCGTGTCCTGATAAATTTGGGAGTAGAAGAAAATGAGATGAACTATGTTACACCAAGTTATCCAACAACAAGAAGAAGTGCAAGCTTGGAGGAAGTGAGCAGACAGCATGGCCAAGAAGAGGATTTCACATTGTCTGCTAGATACCGTAGATAAGTTTATTTACATTTGAGTGAGTGTGTCTAGGAAGGGTGTTGGCTTGTTATTGTTTTCGTGTTTCTTAATTGTGGATAGTATATTTTTACTATCTAATGAGGTGTCTAATATAGATTTTTCCATTAATATCAAATCACTTGAGGTTCTGTAGACATGTGGTCATGCAAATCATGTCTTAGTCATATTCAATATATTACATATCCAGTGATACAAATATCATAGGGTATATAATCATCTAACCTTTATTGGTGTCATCTCATACCTTGCACATTAGAACATTCTCACCGAGGATACTAGTAGTAAGTTCGTTTTTCTTGTGATCTAGACTCAACACTGAAATACTGATAGACAAATAAGTACAAAATTTATTAGCAAATCTAGAAGTAACAATTTTTACATAAATCAATCCATCCTAACAACTTTTTAGCAACGACAAAACTAAAAATTCTAGTGCCCACCGCATAGAAGTGGCATCTAGATGCATATGGGAATCTTAGGATATCCTAATTGAGGAGCTTTATCAATCAACTTGTTAATTTAGTGTATTGTTTGGACTTTTTGAGGATAAAACTACCTATAAGTACATCTAGAAAGCCGCGACGGCATTGAACTGGCAGTTCAGAACAGGCATGCATATAAGAACGATTTGTAGGACGGTACACACTTGCTTTGCTTTCCGGCATGTTTCTCGTCAAACCTTTCCCGCATTCATGGTTATTCTCTCATGAGTCATGATATGATATCAGACTTAATAAACCAAATGCAGCTCTGCTGGATCCACTAGTGGAAAAAGGGCCATCCGTTCGCGACCCCTCAGAGCATTAGTCCCGGTTGCGCCACCAACCGGGACTAATGCTGGCACGCGTCCCGGTTGGAGCGGGCACGGGGCCAGGGGGCATGCGTCCCGGTTGGTAAGGGGGAATACGTCCCGGTTGGAGCCACCAACCGGGACTAAAGGTTTGGCCACAGCCACGTGGCGTGGCACGCACCTTTAGTCCCGGTTGCTGGCTCTAACCGGGACGTATTCTCCTGCCCTCTATAAATGCAACGCCCCAGCCCCCTCTGCCTCCACTCTGTTTTTTCGAATGGTGGAAGGTGTGAGGGGTGTGCTAGTTTTTTCTCTTCTATGCATGCATTGAAGGTGTTTGATGAAATGTTTGAGTGAATAATCCTGTTGAATTTATCATAGAACAAAAATATAGAAGGTGTCTGAGACGCACTTGAGCTTTCTCCTCTTTATTTCCCTCGATCGAGGTTAGCAATCTTATCTTTTCTAGGTCATTGATACAATTCATGTGTCGGTGTGAATTGGTTATTTCACTATTTATGATGTCCTGTTTTTTGATAAACTTACTTATATGATGTAGATGAATGGTTGGGAATGGATGTACGGTGACCGGCGCGTAGCCGGGTATATCAAAGGCGTGGATAAATTTATCGATGTGGCTACGGCAAACAAAGAGAATGGATTTATACGTTGTCCATGTGTTCAATGTCGGAACAACAAGGAGTACTCTTCCTCGAAAATCATTCGCGACCACCTGATTATGAAAGGTTTCATGCCCAACTATAATTGCTGGACCAAGCACGGGGAAAGAGGGGTTATGATGGAAGATGGTGAAGAAGAAGATGATGATAACAACTATCATCATATGTTTCTTGAATACAATGATACTGCAATGGAAGACAATGGAGAGGAAAGAGGTGAAGAACGGGCATCAGATGAGCTGGCTGATGAACTTGGTAGGGTCATTTCTGATGCAAAGCGAGACTGTGAAACAGAAAATGAGAAGTTGAAGTTAGAGGGCATGTTAGAAGATCACAAGAAATTATTGTACCCAAATTGTGAAGATGGCAGCACAAAGCTCGGTACCACACTGGAATTGTTGCGATGGAAGGAAGAGTGTGGTCTAACTGACTCCTCATTTGAAAAGATGCTGAAAATAATGAAGCCGAAGTTTCCAAAACATAACGAACTTCCCGAGAGTACCTACGAAGCAAAGAAGACTCTCTGTCCTCTGGGATTAGATGTGCAAAAGATACATGCATGCATTAATGACTGCATCCTCTACCGCGGTAAGGAGTATGAGAATTTAGATAAATGCCCGATATGCAATGCGTTGCGGTATAAGATCAGACGAGATGACCCTGGTGATGTTGAGGGAGAGCCCCTCCGGAAGAGGGTTCCTGCTAAGGTTATGTGGTATGCTCCTATAATACCAAGGTTGAAACGCATGTTCAGAAACAAAGAGCATGCCAGGTTGTTGCGATGGCACAAAGAAGACCGTAAGAAAGACGAGAAGTTGAGACACCCTGCTGATGGGTCACACTGGAGAAAAATCGAGAGAGACTTCCCAGACTTTGCAGGTGACGCAAGGAACTTATGGTTTGGTCTAAGTACGGATGGCATGAATCCTTTTGGGGAGTAGAGCTGCAGTCACAACACCTGGCCCGTGACTCTATGTATCTACAACCTGCCTCCTTGGTTGTGCATGAAGCGTAAGTTCATTATGATTCCAATGCTCATCCAAGGCCCGAAGCAACCGGGCAACGACATTGATGTGTACCTTAGGCCATTAGTTGAAGAACCCTTACAGTTGTGGGGCAAACCAGGTGTACGTGCGTGGGATGAGAACAAACAGGAGCCATTTGATCTACGAGGGTTGTTATTCGTAACCATCAATGATTTGCCTGCTCTTAGTAACCTTTCAGGACAGACAAACAAGGGATATAAGGCATGCACCCACTGTTTAGATAAGACCGAAGGTACATATTTGCATAAATGCAAGAAGGTTGTGTACCTGGCGAATCGACGATTTCTTCCGACCAATCATCCCGTAAGAAAGAAAGGCAAGCATTTCAAAGGTGAGGTAGATCACCGGAAGAAGCCTGAACTCCCTGCTGGTGATGATGTATTTGGTATGGTCAAGGACATAGAAGTAATCTTTGGAAAGGGTCCCGGCGGTCAATCAGTTCCGAACGACGTCGCTACAGGACATGCACCCATGTGGAAGAAGAAATCTATATTTTGGGAGATGCCATATTGGAAAGTCCTGCGTGTCCGCTCTTCAATCAACGTGATGCACGTGACGAAGAATCTCTGCGTGAACCTGCTAGGATTCCTAGGCGTGTATGGGAAGACAAAAGATACACCTGAAGCACGGGAGGACCAACAAATTATGAAAGACCCAAAGAACATGCATACACATAACAAGACGGATAAAGGGCGTCACTTAAGTTGTGCCAGCTATGCTCTTACCAAAGCAGAGAAGGAAATCTTTTTTGAAGTCCTTTACAGTATCAAGGTGCCGTCGGGCTTCTCATCTAATATAAAGGGGATAATAAATATGGCAGAGAAAAAGTTCCAAAACCTGAAGTCTCATGACTGTCACGTGATTATGACGCAGTTGCTTCCGATTGCATTGAGGGGGCTTCTACCAGAAAATTTTCGAGTACCCATTGTGAAGTTGTGTTCATTCCTCAATGCAATATCTCAGAAGGTAATCAATCCAGATATTCTGCCAAGGTTACAGAAGGATGTGGTACAATGTCTTGTTAGTTTTGAATTGGTGTTCCCACCATCCTTCTTCAATATTATTACGCATCTCCTGGTTCATCTAGTGGAAGAGATTGCCATTCTCGGTCCGGTATTTCTGCACAATATGTTCCCCTTTGAGAGGTTCATGGGAGTCTTAAAGAAATATGTTCATAACCGTGCTAGACCAGAAGGAAGCATCTCCAAGGGATATGGAACAGAGGAGGTCATTGAGTTTTGTGTTGACTTTATTCCTGACCTTAATCCGATTGGTGTTTCTGACTCGCGGCATGAGGGAAGACTAAGTGGAAAAGGCACGCTGGGAAAGAAAGCAATGATATGTAGGGACGGGGATTCTTTCACTAAAGCACACTACACAGTTCTACATAATTCCACCTTGGCAGCTCCGTATATCGAGGAACACAAGAATATTGTACGCTCCAAAAACCCGGGGAAGCCTGAATCATGGATTACAGATGAACACATGAAGTCTTTCGGTGGTTGGATGCGGACACATCTCTTGAATGACACCACTGTTGGAGATCAGCTATACTTGTTGGCCGCGTCACCATCTTCTACTGTATTGAATTTCCAAGGGTACGAAATAAATGGGAATACATTCTACACGATCGCCCAAGATAAAAAGAGCACCAACCAAAATAGTGGTGTCCGCTTTGATGCAATAGACGAGAATGGACAAAAGGACACATATTATGGTTACATAGAGGAGATATGGGAACTAGACTATGGAGTCTCTTTTAAGGTCCCTTTGTTCCGCTGCAAATGGGTCAACCTGAATGGGGAAGGGGTAAAGATAGACCAGTTGTACGGAATGACAACAGTGGATCTCAACAATCTTGGTTATAGAGATGAACCATTCGTCCTAGCCAATGATGTGTCTCAGGTTTTCTATGTGAAGGACATGTCCTCCAGACCGAAAAAAGAAAAAATATGCAAACGAATACATCATATGATGAGCCAAAGCGTCACATAGTTCTTTCAGGGAAAAGAAACATCGTGGGAATCGAGGACAAGACAGACATGTCAGAAGATTATAATAAGTTTGGTGAAATTCCGCCCTTCACAGTGAAAACTGACCCAAGCATTCCGTTAAGTAAAGAAGATACTCCATGGTTACGTCTGAAGCGATCATAAGGAATGACATATGCCAAGAAGTTCATGCTCATATTAGTCCCAGTTTTGTAGTCTCAGTTTTTAATATTAATAATGTTGGAGATATGCCCTAGAGGCAATAATAAATGTAGTTATTATTATATCTTTGTGTTTATGATAAATGTTTACATTCATGCTATAATAGTATTAACAAGGAAACATTAATACTTGTGTGATTTGTAACTTAATTTGAAGTCCCTAGTAAAGCCTCTATATAATACTAGCTTGTTGGTTAATAGATGATTGTGGTTTCCATATCATGAACATTGAGATGTTGTTAACAACAAGATCATATCGTTAGGAGAATGATATGGTGGACATACTCCTATAGATAAGCGTGGCATAAAGATCAAGTCATTTTAATAGTTCAATTGCTATATGCTTTCTGATACATAGTTATCTGATTCCTTCGACCATGAGATCATGCATATCACCTTTACCGGATGGATGCTTTGATAACATCAAACACCACACCGTAACTGGGTGGCTATAAAGGTGGCATTGAGTGTTCAGAAAGTATTGGTTGAAACACATGGATCAAGAGTGGGATTTGTCCATCCATATGACGGATAGATATACTCTGGGCCCTCTCGGTGAAATGTTATCCAATTAGCTTGCAAGCATGTGACTGTCTCACAAGGGATCACATATCACGGGAACGAGAAAAGAGTACTTATCAGTAACGAGGTTGAACTAGGTATGCAGAGATACCGACGATCATAACCTCGGATAAGTAAACTATCGTGAGACAAAGGGAAATTGATATCGTATGTAAGTGGTTCATTCGATCGCAAAGTAATCGTAGAAATATGTGGGAGCCATATGAATTTCCAGACTCCTCTATTGGTTATTGTTCGGAGAAGTGTCTCGATCATGTCCGCATAATTCACGAACCGTAGGGAGACACACTTAAGGATTCGACGTTGTTTGAGTAGTTATGGAATGATGAGAAAGAGACCGAATGTTGTTCGGAGTCTCGAATGGGATTCAGGATATCACGAGGAGATCCGGAATGGTCCAGAGAATAAGATTCATATAAGGAAAGTCCCGTTTTGGAGTTGGGAATGGTTCCGGTGTTTTCATCGGGAATGTTCTAGAATGTTCCGGAATGTCCGGCACTCCGGGGGGGGGGGGAAGGGTACATGAATGTGTCATTGTAAGTTGGAATGATTGCATCATGTACTAGGTGTCTTTGCTGTCCAAAATAAAGGGTTTATTTAAATCCTAAATTGAAAAGTCAAACGGCTAGTTTGAAAGTCAAACGGCAAGTTTTGGAAAGAGGAGGAGGAGTGGGAAACCGAGTTGGGGAGGGATTCCTGCGTTAAGCATGAACATTATATCGGGATTAGTTTTATACTTAAATAATTGTTATTTGGTGCCTGCGTTAAGCATGAACATTATATCGGGATCTTGTTTATTGCAAGACGGTTACTTGTTTAAATCCGAGAATAATGGTTGTTCGATTTATATGAGTAATATGTTTTATGCACATGCACCTTTGATAGATGGTCTATTCTTATTGAATCTCGATAGTGGAAATACACATATTAATAACATTGAGGCTAAACGTTTGAAATCGAGCGATAACTCGACCTATATGTGGCATTGTCGTCTTGGTCACATTGGAGTGAAGCGTATGAAGAAACTCCATTCCGATGGACTTCTTGAATCACTTGATTTTGAATCACTTGAAAGATGCGAAGCATGTCTGATGGGAAAAATGATTAAGACTCCATTTTCTGGTATGATGGAGCGAGCTACGGACTTATTGGAAATCATACATACCGATGTGTGTGGACCAATGAGTGTACCATCGCGCGGTGGTTATCGTTATGTTCTTACCTTCACGGATGACTTGAGTAGATATGGGTATATCTATTTCATGAAACATAAGTCCGAAACTTTCGAGAAGTTTAAGGAATTTCAAAGTGAGGTAGAGAATCAACGTAACAAGAAGATTAAATTTCTACGTTCTGATCGTGGAGGTGAATATCTAAGTTACGAGTTTGGCGAGCATTTGAAGAAATGCGGAATACTTTCACAATTGACACCGCCGGGAACACCACAGCGTAATGGTGTGTCTGAACGTCGTAATCGAACTCTCTTAGATATGGTTCGTTCTATGATGTCACTTACAGATTTACCGCTATCATTTTGGGGTTATGCATTAGAAACAGCCGCATTCACTTTAAATAGGGCACCGTCTAAATCCGTTGAAACGACACCGTATGAATTATGGTTTGGGAAGAAACCTAAATTGTCGTTCCTTAAAGTTTGGGGATGCGAAGCCTATGTAAAGAAGTTACAGCCGGACAAGCTTGAACCCAAAGCGGAAAAATGCGTCTTCATAGGATACCCGAAGGAAACTATTGGGTATACCTTCTATCATAGATCCGAAGGCAAAAATCTTCGTTGCTAAGAATGGATCCTTTCTAGAGAAGGAATTTCTCTCGAAAGAAGTGACTGGAAGGAAAGTAGAACTTGACGAGGTTGTCGAACCTTCTCTCGAAATTGCGAGTAGCGCAGCGCCGGAAGAAGTTCCTGTGGTGCCTGCACCAATTAGAGAGGAAGCTAATGATGATGATCATGAAACTTCGGTCGAAGTTACTACAGAGCCTCGCAGGTCAACGAGAACTCGTACCACTCCAGATTGGTATGATCCCGATATGAGTATCATGTTGGTGGACAACACCGATGACCCTGAGACATATGAGAAAGCAATGATGAGCCCAGATTCCAATAAATGGCAAGAAGCCATGAAATCCGAGATTGGATCCATGTACGAAAACCTAGTATGGACTTTGGTGGACTTACCGGATGGCCGGAAGGCTGTCGAGAACAAATGGATTTTCAAGAAGAAAACAGATGCCGATGGTAATGTTACTGTCTATAAAGCTCGACTTGTCGCAAAAGGGTTTCGAAAAATTCAAGGAGTTGACTACGATGAGACTTTCTCACCAGTAGCGAAGCTAAAGTCTGTGAGGATTATGTTAGCAATCGCTGCATATTATGATTATGAGATATGGCAGATGGATGTCAAAACAGCATTCCTCAATGGTGACATTGATGAAGAGTTGTATATGATGCAACCCAAAGGTTTTGTCGATCCTAAAGATGTTAACAAGGTATGCAAACTTCAACGGTCCATCTATGGATTGAAGCAAGCATCCCGAAGTTGGAATCAACGTTTTGATAAGGTAATCAAAAGTTTTGGTTTTATACAAACTTATGGAGAAGCTTGTATTTACAAGAAAGTGAGTGGGAGCTCTGTAGCATTCTTAATACTATATGTGGATGACATATTGTTGATTGGGAATGATGTAGACCTTCTTAATAGTGTCAAGGAATATTTGAATAATAGTTTTTCAATGAAGGATCTTGGCGAAGCAGCTTACATATTAGGCATAAAGATTTATAGAGATAGATCGAAATGCCAAATATCATTGTCACAGAGTACATATTTGGACAAAGTTCTAAAGAGGTTTGGAATGGAAGATAGCAAGAAAGGGTTCTTGCCCATGTTGCCCAATACGACCTTGAGTAAAACTCAGAGTCCGACATCGGCAGAAGATAGAGAAAGGATGAGTAAGACTCCCTATGCCTCAGCCATAGGATCTCTAATGTATGCCATGCTATGTACTAGACCCGACATTGCATATGCTGTTAGTTTGACTAGCAGATATCAAAGTGATCCAGGAGTGGATCATTGGACAGCGGTCAAAAACATCCTTAAGTACTTGAGAAGAACTAAGGATATGGTTCTTTCTTATGGAGGTGATGAACAGCTCGTTGTTAATGGTTACACCGATGCTAGTTGGAACACCGATCCGGATGATTCTAAATCACAATCTGGATACATATTTATTTTGAATGGTGCAGCAGTTAGCTGGAGGAGTGCAAAGCAAAGCGTTGTGGCGAGATCTTCAACTGAATCGGAATACATGGCTGCTTCGGAGGCTTCACAAGAAGCAATATGGATGAAAGAGTTCATTACAGAGCTGGGTGTGGTTCCTAGTGCGCTGGACCCAATGTCTATCTACTGTGATAACATGGGCGCCATAGCCAATGCGCAAGAACCAAGGTCACACAAGAAGCTGAAGCACATCAAGCTACGTTTTCACGCTATTCGAGAACATATCCAAGATGGGGATTTAAAGATTTGCAAAGTACACACAGATCTGAATGTGGCGGATCCGTTGACTAAACCTCTCCCGAGGGCAAAACATGACCAGCACCAAACTGCCATGGGTGTTCGGTATATTACCATGTAATCTAGATTAGATGACTCTAGTGCAAGTGGGAGACTGTTGGAGATATGCCCTAGAGGCAATAATAAATGTAGTTATTATTATATCTTTGTGTTTATGATAAATGTTTACATTCATGCTATAATAGTATTAACAAGGAAACATTAATACTTGTGTGATTTGTAAACTTAATTTGAAGTCCCTAGTAAAGCCTCTATATAATACTAGCTTGTTGGTTAATAGATGATTGTGGTTTCCATATCATGAACATTGAGATGTTGTTAACAACAAGATCATATCGTTAGGAGAATGATATGGTGGACATACTCCTATAGATAAGCGTAGCATAAAGATCAAGTCATTTTAATAGTTCAATTGCTATATGCTTTCTGATACATAGTTATCTGATTCCTTCGACCATGAGATCATGCATATCACCTTTACCGGATGGATGCTTTGATAACATCAAACACCACACCGTAACTGGGTGGCTATAAAGGTGGCATTGAGTGTTCAGAAAGTATTGGTTGAAACACATGGATCAAGAGTGGGATTTGTCCATCCATATGACGGATAGATATACTCTGGGCCCTCTCGGTGAAATGTCATCCAATTAGCTTGCAAGCATGTGACTGGCTCACAAGGGATCACATATCACGGGAACGAGAAAAGAGTACTTATCAGTAACGAGGTTGAACTAGGTATGCAGAGATACCGACGATCATAACCTCGGATAAGTAAACTATCGTGAGACAAAGGGAAATTGATATCGTATGTAAGTGGTTCATTCGATCGCAAAGTAATCGTAGAAATATGTGGGAGCCATATGAATTTCCAGATTCCTCTATTGGTTATTGTTCGGAGAAGTGTCTCGATCATGTCCGCATAATTCACGAACCGTAGGGAGACACACTTAAGGATTCGACGTTGTTTGAGTAGTTATGGAATGATGAGAAAGAGACCGAATGTTGTTCGGAGTCTCGAATGGGATTCGGGATATCACGAGGAGATCCGGAATGGTCCGGAGAATAAGATTCATATAAGGAAAGTCCCGTTTCGGAGTTGGGAATGGTTCCGGTGTTTTCATCGGGAATGTTCTAGAATGTTCCGGAATGTCCGGCACTCCGGGGGGGAAGGGTACATGAATGTGTCATTGTAAGTTGGAATGATTGCATAATGTACTAGGTGTCTTTGCTGTCCAAAATAAAGGGTTTATTTAAATCCTAAATTGAAAAGTCAAACGGCTAGTTTGAAAGTCAAACGGCAAGTTTTGGAAAGAGGAGGAGGAGTGGGAAACCGAGTTGGGGAGGGATTCCCTCCTCCAACCGCCGGCCCACCTCCAAGCCGAGTTGGGGAGGGACTCCCCTCCCCTTGGCCGCGCCTCCCACCTATAAAGGGAGGGGCAGGGTTGCCCCTCCTAGTACACAAGTCCCTCTCCTCTAAACCTAAACCATAGCCACAGCCTAGGGATTTCTCCCAAGCCATCAAGTTAGAGCTTCTAATTGCCCTAGCCTCCGGTTTAGAGCCTTCTAATTGGTGTGTCTAAACCCTAGATCACCAAAGCTCTCTCATACTCCACCATACTCGCTCCGGCTTAAGGCGAAGCCCTGCGAGATCTCCCCTCTACTTCCGGTACCACGCCGTTGTGCTGCCGAAATTGCGAGGAGAGTGTTACAACCTCCGCTGCCTGCTGGAACAAGGGAGAGGAAGGTCTTCGTCGAGTACCGAACGTGTGACCGACTGCGGGAGCGCTGCCGGAACACAGCGCCGGAAGGATCGTCTACGCGATCTTGAGATCGAAAAGAGTACGACTACATCACCCACGAGAATCTGCTCTCGTTAAACACTTTGGAATCTTCGAGGGTGAGTTATTCCATCGATTCGTTGCTACAATCTAGTAGATAGATCTTGGCTTGTTTGTTTGTATGCGGTAGAAAATTTTTGTTTTCCATGCTACGAAACCCTACAAATAAATGTCTTGAGTGTTAGTCCCGTTTTGTGGCTGGACCGGGAGTGCCTCTATGACCAGTTTCTTGGAGATGCCGGAGGACTGGGATCCGGCGGCATCTCCCTGAAACTGGTCGTAGTGGTGTCCCTGCTCTCGAAAACCATCTTGCAGCTTGTAACTTCTTTAACTAGATCAATACGCCTCGGAGCTAACTAATTTCACATATTAGGGAGTGCCTCTATGACCAGTTTCTCGGAGATGCCGGAGGACTGGGATCCGTCGGCATCTCCCTGAGACTGGCCGCAGTGGTGTCCCTGCTCTCGAAAACCATCTTGCAACTTATAACTTCTCTAACTAGATCAATACGCCTCGGAGCTAACTAATTTCACATATTAGGGAGTGCCTCTATGACCAGTTTCTCGGAGATGCCGGAGGACTGGGCTCCGTCGGCATCTCCCTGAAACTGGCCACAGTGGTGTCCCTGCTCTCGAAAACCATCTTGCAGCTTGTAACTTCTCTAACTAGATCAATACGCCTCGGAGCTAACTAATTTCACATATTAGGGAGTGCCTCTATGACCAGTTTCTCGGAGATGCCGGAGGACTGGGCTCCGTCGGCATCTCCCTGAAACTGGCCGCAGTGGTGTCCCTGCTCTCGAAAACTGGCTGGAGGACTGGACTCGCAAGGATGCCTATTTATAGTACAAGCAGCTCGGCATAGTGTCGACACTTACGAAATAATGTCGACACTCACCCCTATCATTAGTGCTGACTCGTGTTTTATCCCGGTTGGTGTCTCCAACCGGGACTATAGGTTGATCTTTAGTCCCGGTTGGTGACACCATCCGGAACAAGGTACACGCCGCACGACATAATGTCGACACTCACCCCTATCATTAGTGCTGCCTGGCCCAGCCTGCCGAAATCATCCATCCCGGGTAAAAAGGACAAATGTCTGCCGAATCGGCAGGAAGTTATGTGCTGAATCACGGCATAGTTTGTGATGTTGTGCCCATATTATGCATGTGTGTGGACATTGGTATGGAGAACAATGTTGCAGGAGGAAGTTTTCCTTTTTGTCGCACGGAAAAGCCCTTTTCCATTTTCCGAGCGCAAAAAACGGGTCGTTTTGTGAAGTAACCACCAAAATGCCATTTCAGAATGCTACCGTCCCATTTTCATAAAATACTAGACCACCTTACATGAACTATCTCCCAACCGGTACATCTCAAACCTTTTTGTCCATCCCGGGTAAAAAGGACAAATGTCTGCCGAATCGGTAGGAAGTGGGTCCGGTTTGTACTACAGGTACATGATCTATCGCCCGTGATTTTTTGAAAAAATCATTTTTAGACTCGCAATATGTGGTTTCTTCAGAGATCCAATGCAAGTTCTAACGATGCTCGTCCCCTATCTTCATGCACACCGGTTCGACCATAGTTAGAAATTCAGATAATTCAAAACAGGCATAATAAATTCAAAAAAATCCGAACAATGAAAATCCTTCGCGTGGTGTCATATTATGTTACATAGTTGAAAGGAAAAATACCAGACTTGGTATATTGACCATGTTTCGAAAAAACCTTCACAAAATGACCTATCATGTTCGAGGTTTCATGGCTTTCGGTCCAAACGACCGATGTTATGTGCTGAATCACGACATAGTTTGTGATGTTGTGCCCATATTATGCATGTGTGTGGACATTGGTATGGAGAACAATGTTGCAGGAGGAAGTTTTCCTTTTTGTCGCAGGGAAAAGCCCTTTTCCATTTTCCGAGCGCAAAAAAGGGTCGTTTTGTGAAGTAACCACCAAAATGCCGTTTCAGAATGCTACCGTCCCATTTTTCTAAAATACTAGACCACCTTACATGGACTATCTCCCAACCGGTACATCTCAAACCTTTTCGTCCATCCCGGGTAAAAAGGACAAATGTCTGCCGAATCGGTAGGAAGTGGGTCCGGTTTGTACTACAGGTACATGATCTATTGCCCGTGATTTTTTGAAAAAATCATTTTTAGACTCGCAATATGTGGTTTCTTTAGAGATCCAATGCAAGTTCTAACGATGCTCGTCCCCTATCTTCATGCACATCTCTAGACTCATATCTGCAACCTCATCTCTCTTTCCCATGGCTTCCACCGTAGCACTAACTCCCAGGGAGGCGGAGGCACCATTTTGAATTACTTATAAGTTAATTCATTTTTAATTGTAAATGGTTCATATTTTAAATGGTTACATTAATTATTTTTTAAAACAGAAAATGGTTTTGAATTATTTATTCAAATCCAAACACTTTTTATGTTAAAAGTTTTTCTAAATTCCAAATTAATATTTAAAAAATATAAGTTAATTCATTTTTAATTTTAAATGGTTACATTAATTATTTTTTAAAATAGAAAATGGTTTTGAATTATTTATTCAAATCCATACACTTTTTATGTTTAAAGTTTTTCTAAATTCCAAATTAATATTTAAAAAATATAAGTTAATTCATTTTTAATTTTAAATGGTTACATTAATTATTTTTTAAAAATAGAAAATGGTTTTGGATTATTTATTCAAATCCATACACTTTTTATGTTTAAAGTTTTTCTAAATTCCAAATTAATATTTAAAAAATATAAGTTAATTCATTTTTAATTTTAAATGGTTACATTAATTATTTTTTAAAAATAGAAAATAGTTTTGGATTAGTTATTCAAATTCAAACACTTTTTATGTTTAAAGTTTTTCTAAATTCCAAAGTAATTATCATTTAAAAAATATTACAAATTTAAACCCCAAAATAAAAAATAAGGCGGGAACAGAGAGAAAATACCTGAAAAAATTTGAAAACTGGGGAATATGTCCCGGTTGGAGCCACCAACCGGGACTAAAGAGCCCCCTGCGCACGCGCCCCTTCAACTGCTGAAAATTGGACTATACGTCCCGGTTGGTGGCTCCAACCGGGACCTATGTCCTTTTAGTCCCGGTTGGAGCCACCAACCGGGACGTATACTCCCTCCCCTTTATATAACTTCTCTTCTTCTTCTCTGCTTCTCTTCTCTGCTTCTCTGTTTCATCGACGACGCCGCCAGGCTGCCCGCGCACTGCCTCTGTCGTTGTCAACGCCTCCGCCTCCGGCCGCCACCGTCGCGCGCTCCCCGACGACCGCCGCCCGCGCGCTCCGAATGACCACCGCCCGCGCGCTCCCCGATGATCGCCGCCGCGCGCTCCCCGACGACCGCCGCGCGCTCCCCGATGACCGCCGCCCGCGTCTCTTCCCGCCGACGACCGTGCCGCCCGCGCCCTTCATCCACCGCCGCGCGTCAGGTACGCCCCTCCCTGGCTCTGTCCTCCCCCTCCCTCTGCTGCTGCTGGTGGGCGGCGGCGGCTGCTGCTAGCTAGTAGGTGCTGCTGCATGGTGGGCTTCGGGTGGTGGGCGGCGGCTGCTGCTGGTGGGCTTCGATCGGGTGGTGGGCGGCGGCTTCAGGTGATGTGTGTTGTCTGCGTGCATGGCCCGCGTGGACATGTGGTTAGTCATCATATGATTATTAGGGATAGGATTAAGGCTTAGGGCACGTACAACGCGGTCGCTAACGAGGAACGCTAGTATTAGATTCCGGACAGTTTGGCGGCTACCTAAACGCCTGGCGTAATACATGCCCTTAGAGCGGGTCTGCGGGTATGGGTTTGCCACCCCCATACCCGCCCCATTAAACTTGGAGGGTCTAACTTTTTACCAAACCCTCCCCATTTAAGGCGGGTATCCATCGGGTTTGTGGGTTTCGGGGCCCCATTGCCATCCCTAATCGCATCCTTATCATCGGACTATCCTCGTTTGCTATAGGAGTATCACATTTACTCAATGATAGATTTATACTCCCTCATGTCGGGTTTGTAAGGCTCGGGAAAAGGGGATGTCGGTGGCTGGTTCCGCAGCACATGGGAGGCGTGCAGGGACGCGTGGGGCGGGTGTATTGTGGCAAGAGAGAGGCAGAAGCTCTGTTTCCTCGGGGAAGGTGAGGAGAGGGGGGAGGAGGCGGCGCCGATGGGAGTTCCCCTGTTCGCTCACGCATGGGCGAGACATGGGCGAAGGGGTCGCGTGGTCAAAACCATTGTGTTCGACGTAGGAAAGCTCGGTCTGGCTCGGTCGCGCGTAAATCTTCCCATGAAATTGCATGCCCCTTAGGTGCATGTGGGTTCGACGATGTGCCTTCGCCAGGGCATTCCGAACCCTCTTAAATCGATTCCAATATGGTATTTTGTTAGTATCTAGTGTTACCTATCTGCTGGATAGTTTCCCTTTTGTAGCCTTATACTCATGTTCCCCTCTCATATGCATCCGAGGTTTCTCCGAACTAGGTTTTACACCCCTCGGAACTCCGGAATATTGATTTTAGTTGATTTTAGTTTCCTTTTTGTAGCTAGGTTTAGGGTTTAGGGTTTCTCTTCATTTTTATTATTGTGTATGTATATATTAGGGTTTCTCTGAATTAGGGTTTATATCTCTCAACACCGTACCTAACTTTCTCCTTTAGCCGCTTTGACTTATTCGTTTTTCCACCTATGCAGAAAATATGGACCCACACGTCAGAGACGAAGAAAAGGAAGAGTTGATCCAAGGTGTGATCCGTGGGGAAGAAAATTTAGACGTATCAACGTTTCTGAACAACTCTGGTGAGGGTATCCTCTTTTTACCGGAATAGACGACTTGTTTGAGGTTGAAGGTGTTGCCTTCCGCGAGGGAGAAGGCGATGCCTTGTGTAATCGAGAAGACGACCGCTCCGGCGAGGTGCATGTAATATAATCAATTCATTAATTAATCATCTGTTATCTATATAGAAATAGTAACAAAGATCTTTCTTCTTTTAGCCCTCCGGATCAAAGGAATCTACTGAAAAGAGCACACGAGGCCCAACCAAAAAGTTGCAAGACCATGAGAGGTTCAGGATCGAAGATGTCGCTGAAGACGGCAAACCGACGGCTCCCGAAGTTGTCGCAAACAAATTTGTGGCACAATGCGGAGTAATCGTTAGGGACTTAATCCCGATCACCATTAGAAATTGGAATAGTCCTGCTAATGCGGATGAAGAGGGAACATGTTTATATGTCCCTGACCTCGCCAAAGATTTACTGTGGAAGAGGCTCATGGTTAATTTCAAACTACCGAAGATAGAGCTGGATCCAAATGCGGAGAATCCAGTTGAGGACGCCTTAGAACATGGGAGAGCCATGGAGGCTAAGGTCAGGGAGTGGGCTTTGAAGAAGATGGCCCAGTGTTTCACCAACTGGAAGAAAAGATTGCACCTTGACTATGTCGTGAAAGGGAAGACTCCGGATTTCAAGAAGACTCAGTTTCAGAAGATAAAACCATTCTGGGCTGAGTTTGTGGAATACAAGACATCAGAAAAAGCTAAGGAAATGTCTGCAAAGAATAAGCTGAATGCTGCTAACAAGAAGTATCACCATACTATGGGGCAAGGTGGCTACAGGGCTGGCATTCCTAAGTGGGAGAAACTTGAGAAAGAACTGCGTGCTAAAAATATCACCCCAGAGACAGACGATTGGGTAGAACGTGCAAGGAATTGGTTTTACGGGCATGGGGGCACGTTGGACTCGGAAGGGAGGTGTATATATAACATACGACATAAAGAAGACCCCTTGCAATCGAGAGGATGAGAAAAGCAATAAAGGCTGTTAAAGATGGGGACTTCATTACCGATAGAGAGAATGATGAGCTCACACTCGCCCTTGGAAATAAGGAACATGATGGACGAACACGAGGCACAAGAGGCTCCCAACCATGGAGGACTGGGTTTCCCGAAGAGAGGAAGAAATATCCTGATAGAAGCCGTTAGAGGAGAAAGGACAGGGCGGAAGTTGAAGCAGATAGTCAGAAAGAGCAAATGCGTTTAATTGAAGAACGACTAAAGCAACAACAAGATGAAATTAACGCACTTAAAGAGCAAAGTACTACCGGCCCATCTCAGCAGCACACTGCATTCGATGCTACCGGCCTATGGAATAATCGAAAAATCAGTGTGGCTTCCACCGAGGTCCCGGGTGATGACAATGGCGATGACGATGATGCACCGACGATGGCTCATGTTTGCTACCTAGTGGATGATATCATAGAGATGACACACTGCGAGCTACATGTCAAAGTTGTGAACATATCAATGAAGGTGGCGGTCGGCTATGCCTTACCAATTGGACCCACACCAACTTACCACTGTCGTCCGGTTCCAGAGGGCTACGCTGTTGTCGGGGTGGATGAAATCATGCCCACCTTTGAAGTTTTGGATCTTCACTACCCTGCAGGTGAAGGGGATGTGACTGTACTGGGAGACGCAAAAAACGTCACCATTCTATGGCCGAAGGAATGTATCGTGCTTCGAAATCACACGCCAAGGCCATCTTCGCCGCCGCCTCACCCGTCTCCAGCGAGGTCATCGCCGCCGCGGCAGCCGTCTTCGTCGCCTCACCCGGCTCCGTCGCCTCACCAATCTCCGGCGCAGCCATCACCGCGGGAGCCATCGCCGGCGCCTCTGGATAAAAAGCGTAAGCGTACCACTACTGTGCGTCGTGGTAAGCGATCGCCGAAACGTAAACAAGAGCCTCTTCCAAAAGTACCAAAGGTTCCTCCCAAGAGAGCTTATGATTGTACTGAAGAGGAGACTGCGGCGATCGTTGATGCGGAAACGACAGCGTTTTTCGCTAAGCTGAGGCGGCCGAAAGAGCCAGAGTTCCCCAGCACCAAAGAAGAAAAGGCCAAAGTGTTGAAAATGCTAAAGACTCTTCATCAACCCGAGCCAAAGCTGTCATCAGACTATGAGCGTTCTATTCTCAAGTCACATGCGGCACAAAAGCCTCGAAGAGCAGTACTGATGCAAGCGAGAAATCTGTTGCCCAGCTCGGAGAACAAGCAAAACAGACTTGCGCCCCTCTCAAGGTGATTTCCCAAACCAATGTGGGGTCGAGCAAATATGGGGCCGAAGAGCAGTATGATCCAGAGGTAGTTGCACAATACGGAGAAGCTGCCGCTGCTCAAGGTATGAGTATTGCCCAGTACTTATCCCAGTTAGAGTTCTTCCCCGTGAGTGAAGTAGCATACAAATACCAGTACGGCAAACCTCTCGTCAAACCTGAGGAGGTAAACAATCTTCCAACAAAAATGCGAAGATTGCATAACTGGTACATGCATGCCACAAAGGCCGGGGCTAACTGGATAGTGCTGAGGGTTACAAAAAAGCATCATGGGAAAGAAAAGGATGACATGATATCCATTGAATTTGATGAACTATTTCAATTATTCCATCAAGACGCCTTGGACAAATCGATCATCAGTGCCTATTGTCTGTAAGTACTAATTCTGTAATTAATTTAGTCTCCAGCTATCTCACTTTGTTTATTGCATGTATATAATCATACTGTAATATGCAGAATGAAGATTCTCGAATGCAGCAGAGGACAAATCTATGACATTGGCTTCATTGACCCATATTGGGTTCATGAAGCTAATCTCAAAACAAGCCCCCGGGATACGGAGGATAATATAGTACACGCGTTAAGGTTTCAAGAAACCAAAAGGGAAATACTTTTTCCTTACAACTTCGAGTGAGTATTATTGTCTTGTATACACTTTCTATTTCGCTTACTCGATGTTAAGTATATAATTGATTAGTTATGCATTTGCAGCTTCCACTATATTCTGTTAATCATTCAACTTGACAAAGGGCGTGTACTAGTCATGGACTCGAAACATAAACCCCTTGAGACGTGAAAGGACATGCAGATGCTTCTCCAGCGGTAATTCTAATCATTACGACACTATATCAGCAACGTTCGTGAATTTTATGATATCAAGTAATTAATAACTTCTTTTATTCGTTTTCTTCGCCGGGCAGCGCTTAGAAACGGTTCACCAACAAGGCTAGGGGTGTTTGGAAAGAGGAGCTTACATTTCAACCACTAAATGTAAGCACCACTAGCTATATCCATGCATCTCTTTGATTCTAGTTTTGACACAGTTATTATCATGCTTGATTATTATTTTTGATTGAACTCTGTTCTCGTAAAGTGCCTGACGCAGGGACCAGGTAACAATCTATGTGGATACTATGTTTGCGAGTTCATCCGGCAGACGTGCGATGAGAAGGGCAGAAATTTAGAGCAACTCCACGTACGTAAACAATTTCTATAGTTTTTAATTTTAAACAAATTGTGTTTAGTTTCAGACTGACTCCTTTTTTAAATCAGATCGAACGTCTACGGAACGGTCTTCTGCCAAAGGATTGTGTACGAGCAATTCAGGAGGAATTGGCGGGATTCTTGGATGCAGAAGTCCTAGACCCGAAAGGGGAATACTATTCTGTTGTGTATAGACAATAGGGATTGTAAAAATAGCAACTTTGAAGATTGGCCGATAGCATCGAATAGCAACTTTTGTATGTAGTGCATGAACTCGATCCGTGTATTGAATGTAATATTGTCATGATGATCTTGTGTAATATAAGGTTCCTTCATTGATAAGTGCAAAACACTAAATAAACAATAAAACAACCTAAATGAATTCTCTGCCGCGGCACAAAAAGTGGCGAAAATGCTGCCGCGGCAACAAAATGTGCCAAAATGAATTCTCTGCCGCGGCAGAGAAATGGGCCAAATCTCTGCCGCGGCAGAAGGTTATTGGGACTAAAACTCCTCCCCCTCGCACGGAGCAGCGGCCACGTGTGCACCCTTTTGTCCCGGTTGGTGGGGCAACCGGGACTAAAGGTTCGGGCTTTAGTCCCGATTACCCCGTCCCGGTTAGACAACCGGGACTAAAGCCCCGTATCAACCGGGACCTATAGCCTCGTTTCCACCAGTGATCGTTTCACGCGTTAGGTAATCACTTGTGAAAGCATCGTCCATATTTACACGCTCTGGGTCATTTCATGAGTCACTGAGGTTATGCTCTCTCGACAAATTTAGTTTGCTTTTATGGCAGTGTCGTCTCATCATGCATGCATGTTGCCTACTGTGATGCATAAAACTACGGAGTACATTAGAAGAGCCTTGTACGAAAAGAGAACAAGAGATACACATACAGATATTGCGTTGGCCGAGGACTCACCCTAGTACACATATAAATGCATGAGGCGATACTACCGGGTAGGCTTTGTACGGTTCAAGCCTACCCTCCAACTTTGCTAGAAAAATTACACTACAACAGGGATGGTGGACCTTGGTGGTAATAAACGCCGAGGCACAAGCCAAATCATCGCGCTCGCGTTAGCTGTGGCAAAAGAAGCTTTCAGAAATAACTGTAGAAAAAGTTCATTGGCAACATCCGAGCTAGAACCACACACGACGTGCCTCGGTACATAACAGAAGAGGGTGGAACTTAAGTGCCATGTAACTGCAAGGTCCGACGCATTATTCTGCCATGTTTTGTGCACCTTTTAGCACCAAAACAGTTAATGGCAACTAAAGATAACAAATCCTTTTTCTAATATAATCATATTGGGATATTTACAGTTGTTTAACATTTAAAATTTCATTTTATTAATAAACAAAAAACCCATTACATTACACTTTGATCATTATTGGACTTTCCTAATGATTTAGTTTTAAAATCAAGAGCGATTAGAAAAGACCAAAAATTAAAAGAGGGGTTTGAGCCCCTCTTCGTTCGGCTAAACTGACTGCCCAACCTAGGTGCACTAATTTTTGTCCTTTGCTCCGTTGACGGTGGTAGAGCTTTTGAGCATCTCTTTGTTCTACAGGGTGACGATGACGATCTACCGCGCGGTGAAACTACAGAACCTTGGCTATTATCTTTTGTGTGTTGGGTCTGCACGACGTTGGCCACCATCTTCCGTGCGATGGATCTGCACTGCGTTTCTGACCTCACCGTGAGTATGAAAGGGACATATACATGATTAAAGAAGAGAAGAGGAATGACACGAAAGATGATATGTAGATTGGTTGAAGCCTTACCCTTTGGTGCGACGAGAAAGTTCAAGCCTTATCTTTAAAAGACTTGTGACCACCTGTGTTGATAAAGAAGGAGTTATTAAAATAATTAGTTACACACAGTAGTTCTACTAGTAGACAAGCACCCCTTTTTTTTTTAGATTTAGTAGACAAGCACCTAATGATGTACATGTACGTGCTAACCTTTGCATCCATCTTTGAGGTAAGGGTTACCGTTGTAACCCTCTCTGTTGCATTGGCACGAATACCCTCTGATCCTTGGTTTGCAGAGGCTATTCTTGCTGGTGCAGATGCCACGCCAGGACACTTGATATATTTGTGCGAGCTCACGCTCGCCCGTTGCCATGTGTCCGCAGGCGGTTGCAATTGCAAGACCTCCCACACACCAGAACAATGGGAACATCCAGCCTCGGGGAGGGGCATATGACGTTTTCGACACTGTACCGGGCCATGCGTGCACCAGTTTCGGCAGACTGCACGCATATCCAGTTTCGGCAGTTTCGGGGAGCTAGGCTGCACCTCCAACTGTGCCGAGTGGAGGTGGTTTGGCGATGGCCGCGCGCCAGTTTCGGCAGACTGCACTGCACGTATGTCCACGTAGCCGTCGATGTCGTTGGTGTCTACTAGGCACTCGCCGACGCGGCAGAGGAGGTCCGTCGGAAGGGACGACCAGTCCGCCATGACGGAATTTTGATGAGCGACTTAGTGCGTCTGAGTTTCACTGGCCATTGTGGAGAGCGTTTTATAGACGGGAATTGGATGGACTGGACGCCGCTTCCTTCTCCCTGACGTTTCATAATCATAATATAGGGAAGACCATCGGTGTGCCTCCCAAACCGGCAAACCACTCAAGTTTAGCTTTGTTTCCATGGAATCTGTACTAGTAGTAACTGAAACGGAATAGAATGGCCAGTTTGGTTACTTACCCTTACTCGCTCGTCCGTACATAAGTATACTTTTAGCTTTTAATTAAAGTCAAATTTTATATTAGATTTGCCTAATTTTATACTCACTCCGATCCATATTACTTGACTTGGATTTGTCTAGATTCAGATGTATCTAGACATGTTTTAGTACCAGATACATCCGAATCTAGCTAAATCCAAGTCAACTAATATGTGTCGGAGGAAGTAGATAAATATAGCAAAGTATATTACATCTAATTGACATATTATGAAACTAAATTTAAAAACATATCTACTGGTTAAAGTTAGCCAAAATTCGCAAGGAAACGGTGAAAGTTAGCCAAAATTGCTACTCCCTACTTCACGGTTTGCAGGGCGTCTAATCAAATTTGGGTATTTCCAAAACTGCAACGTTCCTAGGCGCATAAGAATTAATTATTAATTAATGTGGCAGCTTTTCTCCTAACTTTCTATGCATGCAACAGTCTTCCATCAATGGATGCGCCTTAACCGCTCATTAATATGCATAATTTTTAGCCAATACTTTTACGCCTATTATAAGCACCCTGCAAACCGTGAAGGAGGTACTAGTACCAATTTAGAGTCATAAATAACTTTACTAACTTTGACTTAGGACAAATCTAAAAATTCACTTATTTGCAAATAGGAGTAATTTCAGATAATTAATGTGCACAAATGATATAATAACCGAAGAATCAGGAGTTTAGGCTGGTCCTAGTGCTAGTATCGTAAGACTAGTCACAATAGAAAGTATCATATAGTAGTATCATGCATATGATACTAGTATATAATACCATCTTCACAATGCATAGTATCATGTAGCAGTATCATAGTCTTAGTGTATTTATTGTTTTGTAAAATCTCAATGTAAATTTGTGTGCAAGATTTATTTGGGATTAGTTTTTCTAGTTCTATGTGCTATGATACCGTATCTACCTATGATACCAACACAATCTCTTTCATAATTAACTACAGTGACAAATAAGCATTTTGCATTTATGTGATGCATGATACTACCTATGATACCTCCCATCGGGGCTAGTATAAGGTGTATCATGCATGCCAACTTGGCAAAAATCTGATGTGGCGCCATAATTAATGAAGAGAGAAGTGGTTAGTGTATCATAGGTAGATACCGTATCATAGCACGTAAAGCTAGAAATCATAATGACAAGTAAATCTTGTACACACATTTTACATAGAGATTCTACAAATCAATAAATATACCACTACTATGATACTAGTACTAAATGATACAATGCACTAGAGTCATAATATCATACACTAGTATCATATGCATGATACTAGTAGTATGATACTATCACTAAAACCAGCCTTTATAGCGTAAAACACACGTAGATCTAGGAGTCTCCGTGTGAGAAGTGTCACGGATAAGGAAACGGTGAAAGTTAGCCAAAAGTCACAAGGAACACACACACCATTATATAGGTATGAATCATAGGGATGCTTTTGCACTACTCAAACTATACTCCATGGACCCCAACCGTGTGCGATGTTTTTTTAGGATTCTAGAAAACCTTGTGTTTGATGTCCTCGAGAAGGAGTCTGCCTGGGCCGTGGCCACACGATCCAAACTTTGCGTCGGCCACGATCTACCGTGTCACACACGAGAATGGCATTCCGTGTGCGGCAGGGGCCTTAATAGGCCTGATCTATACAAGTGAGTTTTATAAACTTAATTATAAAAAGAAACAATGCAACACTTTATGATATAGTAGAAGCAGAACGACATGAGAATTCCGAAAATTCGTCCATGACCGGGATCAAACTCCGGTCGGTGGTGTAACATCCCAGCATTTAGGAACTAACGAAGGGTAGATTTAGGAATATGGATTGTTGCATGCATTCATCTGTGAAAATGTGGGTAAAATTTTCGCCAAATAAAAACCTAAGTGATCAATGTTTCTTTCATACTTTGAGATTAGGTTTAGTCTTAAAGGATGATTGTTATAAACTTTGATATGATCTTTAAGGAAGTATGTGTTTTAAAATGAATTTGAATTTTAAACTCGAGTGTTTGAATTATAATTCAAATGAACAAGACATAAGGTTTGAATCTTGAATTAATTATGAGTTAATTATTTTAACTCCAAGCATTATTTAAAAGAAAACAATTATGAATATGAAAACTTATTTCATATTATCAATATATAAACAAGTTACAAAGAATGTAACTTACTGAAATTATTTTCAAACTTCACAATTTACAAAAGAATAAAGAATAAGAATATTATTTATTAATAATATAATCTTTATTACAATGGAATAAAATGAAAATTACAAAATAATAAAATGAAAATTACAAAAGAATAAGAAAATTACATTGGATTATTCTATAACTATTCTATAACTAAACCTAAACTAAATCTTCATCTTTATATCTGTACCTGTAAAACAAAACAGAAAAATAAAACAAGAAAATAAAAGGTTAGTGTTAGTATTTTCTCTCAGACATGTCAGTGAAGTGCACTAGACAAATTTATCATTGAGAAATCTATAAAAAAGGGGCAAGTTTCACCAATATGAAAGAATCCATCTTTCATAAATTTAAAGCCAGAAGTCAAATGACAGCCAAGAGGGGCAAATTCACCAACCAGGTGAAAGTAACTAGGTAATAGTAAGTTCCAAAATTCTGAACATATCCACAAGTGCACAGCAAGCACACAGGCAGGACACACATCAACATGCATGTGATGTGCTGTCGACCTCACAGCACAACCCAAATTCACAAAACCACAACACAGCCGTGGAGAGGCACTAGTGCATATCTCCACTGCCTGCAGACAAGAACAGCCAGCCTAGACAACAGCTTATCAAGCACACCAGCCAAACCAAACCACCAAGGATCAACCAAACATCACCAGGATGGTGACATAAGGAGAGGGAAGAATCAGGTGGACAGCAAGCACAAGTCCAGGAGCTAGGAGGAGTAGGCTAGCTCAAGGACAAATCCAGGAGCTAGGAGGAGCAGGCTAGCCAAGATCAAGCACAGAAGCACAACAAGACAAGATCATCATCACCACCTTACTCCACAAACATCAGATTATGTGGTGAGTTTCATAAAACCTTCACATGATCTAATCATTGTAGGGTTCGTAGCATAGAAAACAAAAAAATCCTACGATGGGAACATCTAAGTACCAAGATCTATCTACTAGTTACAAGCAACGGGTGGATATACATCCATAGAATACATACCCTCGAAGACCGAATAGCGTTAACGAGGTTGTACTCGTGGATGATGTAGACGAACGCTTGTCGATATCAAGATCGTGATGAAGTCCATCTGGTCCAGCCGGTCCAGCACGATCAAGTCCAGCACCTCAAACCAGTGGTGCATCCGTGATCGCACACATGTACGGGTACCCCGACAACCTCCGCACCCTCGCTCCAGCGAAGCAGCGGAAGCAACAAATCCTTCCAGAAAAAGCCACCGGGAAAATGTATCTCGCTGATCCGAGACCATGGGGGAATTCTAAAGGGGGGAGAGAGATCCTTCGCGAGGAGGTGTACTTTGAGAGGATGAGAGGGGGGCCTTTTATAGGGGAGAGGGGGGCACCCAAGGGGCATGGAGCCCAGCCATGGGGCTGCCCCAACCTCTCCCACATTCATGTGGGTGGAGCTCCCACTCAAAATGAAAAGCCTCCACTCCCATAAAAGAGCCTCCACTCAAAATTCCACTCACATGCATTAAATTTCCACCAAATTTAATGCAAGCTCTCATTTAAATAAAACTCTATTATTTATTTATTCAGAATTTTGTTAATTACTTTAATTAACAAACATTCACATAAAACCCCTTGCTAGTATTCCATTTCACATGCAGAACCAGTTTCAGCAATTTCAACCGAAACAATTTCGGTGTCTAGTGAAATAAATTCCTGCGCTTTCCTTTTCTTTTTCTGGCATATCATTTGCTCCGAATGGTGTCGGTATCCCTTAAGTGTGTCACCCTACGGTTCGCGAATAATGCGGACATGATCGAGACCCTTCTCCGATTAATAATCAGTAGCGGGACCTGGAGATCCATACTGACTCCCACACATTCAACGATGACTTCTGTGATCGTGTGAACCTTTTACGCTAGTATCTTAATCCCTTTGTTTCACGATATATTACATGTCCGAGATTCGATCACCGGTATCTCCATACCTAGTTTGATCTCGTTACCGACATGCACTCTTTTCTCGTTCCCGTGATATAACATTCTAGTGATCAAATCACTTGCTTGCAAGCTAATCAATGTGATATCACCGAGAGGGCCTAGAGTATATCTATCCGTCATCAGGATGAACAAATTCCACTCTTGATCCATGAGTCTCAACATAACACTTTAATAGTTTTGAAGCCATCTTTATAATCACCCAATTACGGTGTGACGTTTGATGTCAACAAGAAACTCTTCCGGTGTTAGTGATTGACATGATCTCATGGTCTAAGGATTAGGATCACTTCGTAAGTTGTTATAGCAATATAAACTCAATGACTTTGATCATAATGCTATACTTCGGATGAATGTTCATCACATCATTACAATAATGTTGTGACCTCGTTATTAACAACATCCAATGTCCATGATCAGGAAACTTTGATCATCTTGTTAATCAACGAGCTAGTTTATAAGAGAGGCATAACTAGGAACTTCCTTTTTGTTTATTAAACACACATGTATTAATGTTTCCGTATTAATACAATTATAGCATGCAAAATAAACATTTATCATAAATAAGGAATACGATAATAACCACTTTATTATTGTCTCTCGGGCATATTCCCTTCAGTCTCCCACTTGCACTAGAGACAATAATCTAGTTTGAAAACTTTGTGTATTGAACACCTATGGCTTTATGGTGTTCCAAATATGCAACTGCAAGTGGTTAACATAATCTACGGATCTGACACTTTCAGGTCTGTGTGTATTTACATGTCTTTGCGTCTTCACGCATCACTCATTCTCCAACTAGATGGCATTGTATAAATTTGGTCTTTCGGTGAGACCTTTAGTTCCTTGGGGTTAAACCATGTCGATACTATTGTCATACAATATATCGTTAGTGTTAGACCGTTGCGAACCACACCTTAGTTTGATTTCAAACTACTTGACACAAATGCCCTCCTTTGCTGCTACTATAGCAGTCATATACTAAGCCTTTTGTTGTAGTATTTGTCACAATGTCTTAACTTTGGAACTCTTCCAAATCCATCATGGAAACTTTCTTTCTATTTCATTGTGCCACCCATAGTTTAAATTGAGATAAACTTAATTTATATCTTGTGACAAAACTAGTATCAATGTAACGCTTTACAATGAACTATTTGTAATTGTTTGCCACCTCTACACAAATATATTCTTAGTTCTTCCAAAAGATCATAAGAATTTCCTTACTATTGTCCAATGATCATTTTATGATTCATTCTGGTATATGCTCATAACACTTAGAGCATAGGACATATCTGGATGTGTACATATCATGGTATGATTGATCAAATCATTCTTGTGATTTTACTCATCAAGTGTCAAAGCACTTGAACCTTGTTTCACTTATCAAGTGTCGATAAACTTGAATCTTGATTCAATTCCTTTCCATGCAACAAGAACTGTTTCTTGTTGTTTCTATATTGAACTCCTTCAATATCGCATATATGTACGTTTGGCCCAACTATATTGGCGTCACAGTCTATCCACTATAGACATTCACGCTAAATATTCGGGTTTTGCCTAAGTCTTTCATTGAAATGAAATCTTAACCATTGTCAATAAAATATACATCATTTCTAATTAACAAGATATCCTCCACATAATGTATTAGAAATATGTCTCAGCGCTCCCACTTAATTTCTTGCAAATGCAAGAATCTTCATCGTCTCCTGATGAAAACTCCTTTTCATCACGGTGAAGATTCCAACACCGCGATGCTTACTTCAACCATTGAAGTTTGCATGCCCCTTTTAGCATCCTTTGAATTAACAAAACCCTTTGGATCGTGTCATGTACACGTCCTAGGTAACTATTCTATTAGAAGAACTTTGTTTTTTTATTCATCTACCATATACCAAATTATATGTAGTGGTTGCTACTTTAATCCGTCTAGAATAAATATTGCTATGAAAGATCAAATCTTGTCATAGTCAACTCCTTGAACATTGTCGTAAAATACTTTACGACATGTCGACTATTTCATAGATGTGAAACATCCATGTCTGTTTCTTTATAGATCCAAATACGACTGATAGGTTTTTACACCTTTCTGGAGGGTCTTCCAAGTTTAAAACTTGATTTCTCGTGTATGGAACTATCACGGATTTTATGGCTTCAAGCCATTTGACGGAGTCAGGGCCCATCATCGCTTCTTTGCATGTAGTCGGTTTATCATTATCAAACAATAATGATTTACTCTCAAATCTTAGCATTTGATTGTTTATCCGACCGACTTGGTTCAATAAGAACTTAGATCTCCGTGACCACAACCTTTGAGGCAAATAAGCTATGAGCATTATGGCAGCCTCCGGAACGATTTCCGGTGCTGCGCAACTCAGCACATTTAGCTAAGGTTCGTTAACCTTATCAAAGTTCTATTGTCCTCCCACTTAACTTTTATGAAAAAATTCCTTCTTCAAGAAACTTCACATTTCAAGCGACAAACCCTTTTGTCCTTGGTGTTATGGAGGAATAACCAATTGTTATTCGAAATAACCTACAAAGGCATGCTCATCCGACTTTGGTTGTAAACATCTTACTTATGTTTAGCATACCAAAATTTAAGAAATGACAACTTGGGTTTTACCCCAAACCATAACTTCCATGGTGTCATTTCAACGGATCTAGATGGAGCTCTTTTCAGTGTAAAAGCGGTAGTCCCTAAAACTTTTAATATTTTAAAACATAATGGCAGTTTTATAAATAACACCTTTGATCCAACCATGTCAAACAAGGTTTCATTACAAATCTCAAACACTCCATACTCCTATGGTGTTTCGGGAGATGTAAACCTAGGTGTTTTGCTAAACTTGCAACTCAAATAAATCCCTTTTATGATAAAATCATAAATCATTTATTTTCTTGTTACACTTGCAACTCAAATAAATCTCTTATGATAAAATCATAAACCATTTATTTTCTTGTTACAATGATTTTCACTTCATCTTGAAAGTCTTTGAACGTTTTCAAATATTTCATACTTCTTTCTCATTAAGTGAACATTCAATCAAATTTCCGGAGAAAGCATATGAAGTTGAAATCCATCGCTTACGACTATACTTAATGGACTACATACATCGATATGTATTAATTCCAATAATTTAGTCGATCATTCTTCTTTGGCCTTTGAACGAAGTTTTAATTATCCCGAGGAAAGTCTCACAAGCATCACTTGATCAAATCAAAGACTCCAAAAATCCATGAAAATGGAGTTTCTTCATGTTTTCTTTCCAATATAATTTAAACGGCGATGTCACTTCGTAAGTGATCTTTCAATCATTTGTCTTGCGACATTTTAGAATTAGGTTTTATGGATGTGATTTCTCCAACTAGATTTGTAAATCATCCATCTTATATGAAATACGTTAATTATTTGAACAACCTTTGTTCACATAATACCTGATTTAAATAACAATTATTAAAACAAATCTTGAAGTCAAGCTTTGATGTCAACGAGAAATACAAACAACGGTTTGTTTGTTTTTGATGAACATCATCACATATTCTCTTGCTAGTTACTTAGGCCATTGTGGTTCATGAATTGCGTCGTCTGTATGATATTTCATACCAACCAATTTGGTATCCAATACCCAAGAACCACATTGTTTAACAAGCAAAGAATACAACCATAACATGTATATCATCTATATACCTAAATTGGATATTTTCAATCTTTTCTTTTCTCCCAAATATATTTTATAGATTCTCTTTCAGCATTTTCTTTTCCTTTAAAAAGAATCTATCAACATCAAAAAGTGGCGCCATATACATGACACATAGTCCAAAGCGTGTATATTCAAATAATAATACCTTTGGACTTGCACTTTGAAGTAGATCACCATCATTAAAATGATCGGTATTCTTTCAAAATCCATTCTTTAGTAATATTTTAGTGTAGTAAACACTTTACATACATCTTCTATTCATCCTTATCATGACGACTTTCATGATCAAGCTACTGTAGCTTATAAGGAGAATCTTGAGTATAACATTACTTTCCAAAACCCTTTTTGGATGATTAGGATGTCTAGCATCTCCAACCTTCGTAAATTCTCATCCAATATGAGAATATATATTATACTCTATCATATTGCAACCAAAACATTGTTTTAGATATCGTTATATCTGCCAAACATGATGGTTTCTGAAACAATTCTTTCAGCTCCTAGATAATCTTGATATTTAAATCAAGAATCATGGAGGCAAACATGATACTTAAGATACTAACACTGGAATTGTTACTCTCGATTTAATACCAATTATTAAATTTCACGGAGTAAATAGAATTTTGCTGAAAGTTTGCAATAGGACTTTAAACTTTAGATTGACACTCAACACAATACGATACCAGTTCGTAAAGTATATATCCAGAATTCTATAGTTCCATTATCTCAATTACAACTAAGCATAAAGTGGTGAACGAATGCCAATGACTACAACAAATCATGCAAATTCACTTTGATTTAATTTATGATAAATTGAGTTCTACTAATCCAAATTAGAAATGAACTCCCACTCAAAAACGACATCCCTCGTGCCTTTTTGGTGATTACATGAACCAAATCCACTACACCAAGTCCGATCATCACGTGAGTCGGCGTAGCTTCAAAGGCGAGCATCCATATGGTCATCATATCAAAACATATGACTCATGCTTAACCTTTCGGTCCGTGTTTCGAGGCCATGTTTGTACATGCTAGGCTCGCCAAGTAAGAACCTTAGTATTCGCGTGTGTAACTGTCTTACACCCGAGATATGCTCGTGGATTCAAGTACACCCGATCATCACGTGATGCCTTGAAGCGACGAAACATTGTCGGTGCATACTTAAGGAAGAACACATTTTTATCTTGATATCTAAATGAGGGATCATCTTATTATGCTAATAAAACTCCAAACAAGCAATATAAGATGCAATCAAACATCACATGTTAATAAGTGAAATGATATGGTTCCCGCATATGATCTCCATCATGTGCACCGTGGTATGATCTCTATCATACCTTTATGTGTAAGGCCAAGGTCTATGGAACTTACACGCTATGTGTGTTGTAAGAGTATCATCTCATACTTCTACTTACAACATCACCATATCATAACACTAGCCCAGCAACAATCTAAACTAGACGCCTCTAATTTATCCATTGCAAGTTTTACGTGGTTTAGGGCTTTCGAAGATAGAACCGTTCTTACCTACGAACATGAACCACACCGAGGATAACCAAATTGTTGACAACTCGTTGCAAATTAGATATTGACTATAGTAGGAGAGACAGACACCCGCTAGCCACTTATGCAATCTAGTTGCATGTCAAGCGTGGAACAGGTCTCATGTGCGAGGACATGTAAAGTTTGTCCGGGCCGCTTCATCCCACTATGCCACCAATATCCAAAGTACAACTAAGAAGCAACAAAATGATCATCATTGCCCACATACTCATATGTGTACTACCCGTGCAAAGCATCTACGCATAGATCCGGATCTGATACCACTGTAGGGTTCGCAGCATAGAAAACAAAAAAATTCCTACGATGGGAACATCTAAGTACCAAGATCTATCTACTAGATACAAGCAACGAGTGGATATACATCCATAGAATACATACCCTCGAAGATCGAATAGCGTTAATGAGGTTGTACTCGTGGATGATGTAGACGAACGCTTGCCGATCTCAAAATCGTGATGAAGTCCATCTGGTCCAGCCGGTCCAGCACGATCAAGTCCAGCACCTCAAAGCAGTGGTGCATCCGTGATCGCACACACGTACGGGTACCCCGACAACCTCCGCGCCCTCGCTCTAGTGAATCAGGGGAAGCAACAAATCCTTCCAGAAAAAGCCACCGGGAACATGTATCTCGCTGATCCGAGACCATGGGGGAATTCTAAAGGGGGGAGAGAGATCCTTCGCGAGGAGGTGTACTTTGAGAGGATGAGAGGGGGCCTTTTATAGGGGAGAGGGGGGCACCCAAGGGGCATGGAGCCCAGCCATGGGGGCTGCCCCAACCTCTCCCACATTCATGTGGGTGGAGCTCCCACTCAAAATGAAAAGCCTCCACTCCCATAAAAGAGCCTCCACTCAAAATTCCACTCACATGCATTAAATTTCCACCAAATTTAATGCAAGCTCTCATTTAAATAAAACTCTATTATTTATTTATTCAGAATTTTGTTAATTACTTTAATTAACAAACATTCACATAAAACCCCTTGCTAGTATTCCATTTCACATGCAGAACCAGTTTCAGCAATTTCAACCGAAACAGTTTCGGTGTCTAGTGAAATAAATTCCTGCGCTTTCCTTTTCTTTTTCTGGCATATCATTTGCTCCGAATGGTGTCGGTATCCCTTAAGTGTGTCACCCTACGGTTCGCGAATAATGCGGACATGATCGAGACCCTTCTCCGATTAATAATCAGTAGCGGGACCTGGAGATCCATACTGACTCCCACACATTCAACGATGACTTCTGTGATCGTGTGAACCTTTTACGCTAGTATCTTAATCCCTTTGTTTCACGATATATTACATGTCCGAGATTCGATCATCGGTATCTCCATACCTAGTTTGATCTCGTTACCGACATGCACTCTTTTCTCGTTCCCGTGATATAACATTCTAGTGATCAAATCACTTGCTTGCAAGCTAATCAATGTGATATCACCGAGAGGGCCTAGAGTATATCTATCCATCATCGGGATGAACAAATTCCACTCTTGATCCATGAGTCTCAACATAACACTTTAGTAGTTTTGAAGCCATCTTTATAATCACCCAATTACGGTGTGACGTTTGATGTCAACAAGAAACTCTTCCGGTGTTAGTGATTGACATGATCTCATGGTCTAAGGATTAGGATCACTTCGTAAGTTGTTATAGCAATATAAACTCAATGACTTTGATCGTAATGCTATACTTCGGATGAATGTTCATCACATCATTACAATAATGTTGTGACCTCGTTATTAACAACATCCAATGTCCATGATCAGGAAACTTTGATCATCTTGTTAATCAACGAGCTAGTTTATAAGAGAGGCATAACTAGGAACTTCCTTTTTGTTTATTAAACACACATGTATTAACGTTTCCATATTAATACAATTATAGCATGCAAAATAAACATTTATCATAAATAAGGAATACGATAATAACCACTTTATTATTGTCTCTTGGGCATATTCCCTTCAATCATACCATCTTGATAGAAGCATGTGTTGCTTTATAAAACAAACCCTCAGAAAGCACCCAAGTGGGGTGAATCCATCATAGGGATTTCAAACTCTAAAAGCAAACAATAAAGTACCAGGATCCAACCAGAGCTCAGAGCAACATCCTTGCTCTGGTTGTCTAACTATATTTTACAATTCAATCATACATATACCTATGATCCATTTCTAGGCACATCCCTAAAAGAAGGGTAGCACCTTAGAAACAAATATTTGGGATCCATAGAATGATCAAGCTCACTATCATTTTTCCAAGCTTTGATTCAATAAAGAATAGCTGGTACCACTACCAGGACTATCTAGATGAACCAATTAGATAAGATCTGAATCCCTAAGCCTCAGACCAACATCATTGGTCTTAGGGAATTCAGAGAAGAGCATCTCTATTTATCTTTAAAGCCAAGTTTGTCTTAAGCCTAAAACAACCCAATCAGTGGGTTAGAAACAAACTTGTGTGCCATACCATGATGGTGTCACAAGAACAATCCATTATGAATCATGATAGACATTTAATCATCACAAATTCAAACAATCAACTTAACTAATCATTTTCCTATTAAACACGGGAATCATAACTAGGAAATTCCTATATTAAACTTCACTGTTTGAGATCATGATAATCTCAAACTATGCACTAGTTCTAAGCCAACAGCACCAGGACAATGATTTTATCATGTCATAATCATGATCATAAACCCAGAGATGACAGTGAACACTTATCAAGTCACTGACTTAATCAAGCATGATTCCCAAGCAACTATATCATTTGAATCTGATGCAATCCAAGCATCAAATCATCTAGTAAGCCACCAGAAACATCATAGATCATCTTAAGCAACGAGCCTTAGGCCAATAATCATTTAACATGTGTACAGACCATCCAAACATGATTCAGTTCACCCAGTACATGATCAATCACATAACATGAACCCTAAATGGATAATCATCCTAATCTGAATCAGACAGTAGAAAGAGAGAACACTGCCAGCATCTAGCATCGAATTAGCAAGCACAGAGAGCACCAAGGAAAGGAATCAAACTCACCGCAGGTCCTCACTGAAGAAATCGAAGAGGAAGCAGAGGGGACGACGACCATGGTGGCACGGGGAGCACCCCAGAGGGGGCGCTGCAACCCGCACGGCGCCACGACAGCGACCCTGATCACGACTGGAGGTGCAGAACATCACCTCGATGCACGACGACCAGGACAACACTTGAATCCATGCCAACCCCCAAACCCTAGGGTTCGGGGAGGCATCGATCCACTGTAGGAGAGCCCCAGGCTCGAATCCAATTGGATAGAACGAACGAGCGTCAGCGGCAACCCCCTGTTACACCATGGCGGCGACCAGAACAGCCTACGGCAGCGGGAATCGCTGGTGGCGGCATTGCCGGCCGTAGGGTCGGGGTTAGAGGAGGAGAGGATAAGCTCGAGGGAGAGAGAGAGGCAGTGAGGAGTGGGCCGAGCTGGGCCAAAACCCTTCGGGGTGGCTCTTTTGTCTAGGACTAATGGGCCACCATGGCCCAATAAGTATAATTAGCACAGAAACCTTTGCAGGCCTGTTTTAATACAAAGGAAAAGACCAAAATACCCCTAGACTTAATTAAATCTTAGAAAATAAAATAAAAGTCCAAAAATTATAAGTAAAATATTTTTGGAATCATAATAATCCACTCTATCCAAATAAAATAAGATATAAAATTTTCGACATTTAAATTTTTATAAGAATTTTGTAATTTATATATTCCTTATGGAATTTTACAAAATTATTGAAAGATGATAAAAATAAACAAAAATCACTTTCATTATATATTAATATTATAGTATTTTTGAAAAATACTAAATAAATATTTACTAACAATTATTAATGTATAATTAATAATTCCTAAAAGAAGTATTAAATCAATAAAAGTCAAATAAAAGGAAATAAAATAAAATAATATATGCTATAAATATTTAAAAGTAATATTTATAAATGCTTAATCATCATTTAAAAGCACCTTATATAGGGAAAATGCATATAGAGTTAAATAATGCATTACATTACTTGCATAATCATTTTGCTTCTTTAAATATTGTCCTTACCGGGCAATAATGATGTTTTTGTAGACTTAGAAGCTCAAGGTCCAGTGCAAGCATCAGACTTCACTACCTTGCCATCACAAGGCAAGTTCATCACTTGCTCATGTCCTTTGAAGAGTCTTTATCAAAGTATTTGCAAATTGTGTGTTATCATATATGCTTTAAAATAATGAAAATATTATTTTCACAAATAAAGAAATCATAGATATCATCCTAAGTGATGATATAATGGAGCAATAGAACTTAGGGTTCTAATTGCAAACAATGATGATCAAATAGAGACTTAATAACCCCTGATATCAGTGATTCTAGCGCCGTATATTACGCGTTATCCATGAGATTTGGAATAGGACAGAGAAGTCAGATGTATCTTCTTCCTCTCGCATGAAGCCGGATGTGCAGGTCGTGGCTGTTATCATCATAGCATGCATATTAATTGGTAATTCGTAGAGGATATGCAGCATATGGGTGGGAACCCTCATCGTCCCACGATAGTTCTGGCATCTAACGGTTTGTACAAACCATTGCCGTAATTCATTATGTGGGCATGGTGTACACCAAGGAGGCATGCGGGGTCGCGAAGGGGGCAGTGATTGGCTTGGACCAACTACTAGGCCCCACATCATGGAATTGTGGACGGGAAAGTATGCCCGGTTGTGCAGCAAGGAGTTGATCTCTCATGGATAAAGTAATGCACCTCTGCAGAGTGTAAGAATTGTAACTTGTTACTCCCTGTTCCCGAAAGGATCTACGAACGCGGCAGGAAAGGAACTCCATGAAAGTTCTGGTCAACCTGTGAAGGCTGATGGTCATAGATTTTCATAATAAAATTAGTCTTTGAAGAAAGATTTATAAAAAACTGCATAGTGCCAAGGGTTTATAATCCGAGGTGGTAGTTAGAGCATCAAACTTCCCACCTTGCATATAATAAACTTGTTGGGTAACGCTGCTACTCATTCTTTCCTTTGATCCCTTGCTTAGACTCTAAGGATTCCGAAGACGTGCCAATGTATGCAGCCGAATGTCAAGAAGATGTGTTCTACGAGGAACCTGATCTATCCGGAGGTGTTGAAGGAGTGGATTACGAGATCCGCTACGGTATCGATGATAACAATTCCAACTAAGTATCTGTTGGAGATATGCCCTAGAGGCAATAATAAATGTAGTTATTATTATATCTTTGTGTTTATGATAAATGTTTACATTCATGCTATAATAGTATTAACAAGGAAACATTAATACTTGTGTGATTTGTAAACTTAATTTGAAGTCCCTAGTAAAGCCTCTATATAATACTAGCTTGTTGGTTAAAAGATGATTGTGGTTTCCATATCATGAACATTGAGATGTTGTTAACAACAAGATCATATCGTTAGGAGAATGATATGGTGGACATACTCCTATAGATAAGCGTAGCATAAAGATCAAGTCATTTTAATAGTTCAATTGCTATATGCTTTCTGATACATAGTTATCTGATTCCTTCGACCATGAGATCATGCATATCACCTTTACCAGATGGATGCTTTGATAACATCAAACACCACACCGTAACTGGGTGGCTATAAAGGTGGCATTGAGTGTTCAGAAAGTATTGGTTGAAACACATGGATCAAGAGTGGGATTTGTCCATCCATATGATGGATAGATATACTCTGGGCCCTCTCGGTGAAATGTCATCCAATTAGCTTGCAAGCATGTGACTGGCTCACAAGGGATCACATATCACGGGAACGAGAAAAGAGTACTTATCAGTAACGAGGTTGAACTAGGTATGCAGAGATACGGACGATCATAACCTCGGATAAGTAAACTATCGTGAGACAAAGGGAAATTAATATCGTATGTAAGTGGTTCATTCGATCGCAAAGTAATCGTAGAAATATGTGGGAGCCATATGAATTTCCAGATTCCTCTATTGGTTATTGTTCGGAGAAGTGTCTCGATCATGTCCGCATAATTCACGAACCGTAGGGAGACACACTTAAGGATTCGACGTTGTTTGAGTAGTTATGGAATGATGAGAAAGAGACCGAATGTTGTTCGGAGTCTTGAATGGGATTCGGGATATCACGAGGAGATCCGGAATGGTCCAGAGAATAAGATTCATATAAGGAAAGTCCCGTTTCGGAGTTGGGAATGGTTCCGGTGTTTTCATCGGGAATGTTCTAGAATGTTCCGGAATGTCCGGCACTCCAAGGGGGGAAGGGTACATGAATGTGTCATTGTAAGTTGGAATGATTGCATCATGTACTAGGTGTCTTTGCTGTCCAAAATAAAGGGTTTATTTAAATCCTAAATTGAAAAGTCAAACGGCTAGTTTGAAAGTCAAACGGCAAGTTTTGGAAAGAGGAGGAGGAGTGGGAAACCGAGTTGGGGAGGGATTCCCTCCTCCAACCGCCGGCCCACCTCCAAGCCGAGTTGGGAAGGGACTCCCCTCCCCTTGGCCGCGCCTCCCACCTATAAAGGGAGGGGCAGGGCTGCCCCTCCTAGTACACAAGTCCCTCTCCTCTAAACCTAAACCCTAGCCACAGCCTAGGGATTTCTCCCAAGCCGTCAAGTTAGAGCTTCTAATTGCCCTAGCCTCCGGTTTAGAGCCTTCTAATTGGTGTGTCTAAACCCTAGATCACCAAAGCTCTCTCATACTCCACCATACTCGCTCCGGCTTAAGGCGAAGCCCTGCGAGATCTCCCCTCTACTTCTGGTACCACGCCGTTGTGCTGCCGGAATTGCGAGGAGAGTGCTACAACCTCCGCTGCCTGCTAAAACAAGGGAGAGGAAGGTCTTCGTTGAGTACCGAACGTGTGACCGACTGCGGGAGTGCTGCCGGAACGCAGCGCCGGAAGGATCGTCTACGCGATCTTGAGATCGGAAAGAGTACGACTACATCACCCACGAGAATCTGCTCTCGTTAAACACTTTGGAATCTTCAAGGGTGAGTTATTCCATCGATTCGTTGCTACAATCTAGTAGATAGATCTTGGCTTGTTTGTTTGTATGCGGTAGAAAATTTTTGTTTTCCATGCTACGAAACCCTACAGTGGTATCAGAGCCGTGTCTATATGTAGATTTGTTGCACGAGTAGAACACAATGGTCATTGTGGGCGTTGATGCTTTTATTGTCGATTGCTTCTTGTGTACTTTGCATCTTGCGGGATGTTGGGATGCAGCGGCCCGGGCTAACCTTACATGACATCGTTCATGAGACTTGCTCCACGCTTGACATGCAACTTGTATTGCATAAGTGGCTTTGCGGGTGCCTGTTTCTCCCAGCATAGTGGAGATCCAATTTACAACGGGTGATTTACAATACTAGTATCAATGTTGTGGTTCTTGTTCGTAAGTTAGAACAACACTTATTAACAGCCCCAAACCACGTAAAATATGCAAAGAAAGTAGAGGAGTCTAACTTTGTTTTGCAGGGGTGTGCAGTGATGTGATATGGCCATGATTGTGATTATATTTGATGTATGCAATGTTCCTTATTGTAAGTTGGCAATCGGCAGGAGCCATATGGTTGTCTTTAATTTCTGTTAAGACCCGCGTGTCTATTCAAAGTAGTTGTAATAGTTGAAGCTGGTGGACGACTACCATGAAGAAGCGTCATTGACCTTGATGCTATGCCGGTGATGATGGAGATCATGTTCGTGCTTGAAGATGGAGATCAGAAGCACAAAGAAGAAAGGCCATATCATATCACAAATTATGAATTGCATGTGATGTTAATCCTTTATGCATCTTGTATTGCTTAGTAGACGACGGTAGCATTATAAGATGATCCCTCATGCACATAAATTTCAAGTTCTAAACTGTTCACCCTTAGTATGCACCGTTGCTAAAGCTTGTTGTTTCGAAGCACCACGTGATGATCGGGTGTGTTAGATTCCGCAAGTGTATACAACGTAAGCAAGCCAGATTTGCTTATGCGGAAGCTAAGGTTTGATCTTGATGAGCCTAGCATGTACAGACATGGTCTCAGGAACACGGATCACCGAAAGGTAAAGCATGAATCATATAGTAGATATGATGAACATGTAGATTGTTCGCCATTGAAACTATATCAACTCACGTGATGATCGGTTTTGATATGGTGGATTTGGTTCGTGTGATCACTAAAACAATGTGAGGGATGTTGTTTTGAGTGGGAGTTCACCTAGATTAAACTTTATTATTAATTTGAACTCAATTTGTCATAAACTTAGTCTAAACTATTGCAAATATGTTGTAGATCAATGGCAGCCCCTACCATCAATTTTAATGCGTTCCTAGAGAAAGAAAAGTTGAAAAACAATGGAAGCAACTTCGCGGATTGGTTCCGCAATTAGAGGATTGTCCTCACAGCTGGTAATTTGACCTATGTGCTGGATGCACCGCTGGGTGACCCACCTGCAGCTGATGCTACCGATGAAGTAAAGAATGTTTACCTTGCTCGGAAGAATCAGTACTCCATAGTTCAGTGTGCTATCTTGTATGGTTTAGAATCGGAGCTTCAGAAAAGGTTTGAGAATTCAGACCCACATGATATTGTCCGTGATCTCAAATTGATCTTTGAGACTCACGCGGCGATTGAGAGTTATGAGGCTTCTGAAAAGTTCTTTAACTGCAAGATGGAAGAGGGCAGCTCCGTCAGTGAGCATGTGCTTAAGATGTCTGGGCACGCAAACAAACTTCAAAGCTTGGGTATAGTGATTCCTAATGCTTTGGGGATTTACCGTGTCCTCCAATCACTACCACCAAGTTACAAGAACTTTGTGATGAACTACAACATGCAGAACATGAACAAGCAGTTGCCAGAACTGTTTGCTATGTTAAAGTCTGCAGAAGTGGAGATCAAGAAAGAGCACCAAGTGTTGTTGGTCAATAAGACCACCAAATTCAAGAAAGGCAAGTCTAAGCAGAAGGGACACTTCAAGAAGGGTGGTAAGAAATTTACCACGCCAACGAAGAAGACCAAGGCTGGACCCAAGCCTGATACTGAGTGCTTTTACTGCAAGGGAGAAGGTCACTGGAAGCGGAATTGCCCAAAGTACTTGGCGGATTTGAAGAATGGCAACATCAAGAAGAAAGGTATATCTGATATACATGTTATTGATGTGTATCTCACTAGTATTCGTAATAGTGCCTGGGTATTTGATACTGGTTCGGTTGCTCATATTTGTAACTCGAAACAGGAGCTGCAGAATAAATGGAAGCTAGTGAAGAACGAGGTGACAATGCGCGTGGGAAACGGATCAAAGGTTGATGTGATCGCGGTCGGCACGCTACCCCTTCATCTACCATCGGGATTAGTTTTATACTTAAATAATTGTTATTTGGTGCATGCGTTGAGCATGAACATTATATCGGGATCTTGTTTATTGCGAGACGGTTACTTGTTTAAATCCGAGAATAATGGTTGTTCGATTTATATGAGTAATATGTTTTATGCACATGCACCTTTGAAAGATGGTCTATTCTTGTTGAATCTCGATAGTGGAAATACACATATCAATAACATTGAGGCTAAACGTTTGAAATCAAGCGATAACTCGACCTATATGTGGCACTGTCATCTTGGTCACATTGGAGTGAAGCGTATGAAGAAACTCCATTCCGATGGACTTCTTGAATCACTTGATTTTGAATCACTTGAAAGATGCGAAGCATGTCTGATGGGAAAAATGATTAAGACTCCATTTTCTGGTATGATGGAGCGAGCTACGGACTTATTGGAAATCATACATACCGATGTGTGTGGACCAATGAGTGTAGCATCGCGCGGTGGTTATCGTTATGTTCTTACCTTCACGGATGACTTGAGTAGATATGGGTATATCTATTTCATGAAACATAAGTCCGAAACTTTCGAGAAGTTTAAGGAATTTCAAAGTGAGGTACAGAATCAACGTGACAAGAAGATTAAATTTCTACGTTCTGATCGTGGAGGTGAATATCTAAGTTACGAGTTTGGCGAGCATTTGAAGAAATGCGGAATACTTTCACAATTGACACCGCCGGGAACACCACAGCGTAATGGTGTGTCTGAACATCGTAATCGAACTCTCTTAGATATGGTTCGTTCTATGATGTCACTTACAGATTTACCGCTATCATTTTGGGGTTATGCATTAGAAACAGCCGCATTCACTTTAAATAGGGCACCGTCTAAATCCGTTGAAATGACACCGTATGAATTATGGTTTGGGAAGAAACCTAAATTGTCGTTCCTTAAAGTTTGGGGATGCGAAGCCTATGTAAAGAAGTTACAGCCGGACAAGCTTGAACCCAAAGCGGAAAATGCGTCTTCATAGGATACCCGAAGGAAACTATTGGGTATACCTTCTATCATAGATCCGAAGGCAAAATCTTCGTTGCTAAGAATGGATCCTTTCTAGAGAAGGAATTTCTCTCGAAAGAAGTGACTGGAAGGAAAGTAGAACTTGACGAGGTTGTCGAACCTTCTCTCGAAATTGCGAGTAGCGCAGCGCTGGAAGAAGTTCCTGTGGTGCCTGCACCAATTAGAGAGGAAGCTAATGATGATGATCATGAAACTTCGGTCGAAGTTGCTACAAAGCCTCGCAGGTCAACGAGAGCTCGTACCACTCCAGATTGGTATGATCCCGTTATGAGTGTCATGTTGGTGGACAACACCGATGACCCTGAGACATATGAGGAAGCAATGATGAGCCCAGATTCCAATAAATGGCAAGAAGCCATGAAATCCGAGATTGGATCCATGTACGAGAACCAAGTATGGACTTTGGTGGACTTACCGGATGGCCGGAAGGCTGTCGAGAACAAATGGATTTTCAAGAAGAAAACAGATGCTGATAGTAATGTTACTGTCTATAAAGCTCGACTTGTCGCAAAAGGGTTTCGACAAATTCAAGGAGTTGACTACGATGAGACTTTCTCACCAGTAGCGAAGCTAAAGTCTGTGAGGATTATGTTAGCAATCGCTGCATATTATGATTATGAGATATGGCAGATGGATGTCAAAACAACATTCCTCAATGGTGACATTGATGAAGAGTTGTATATGATGCAACCCAAAGGTTTTGTCGATCCTAAAGATGTTAACAAGGTATGCAAACTTCAACGGTCCATCTATGGATTGAAGCAAGCATCCCGAAGTTGGAATCAACGTTTTGATAAGGTAATCAAAAGTTTTGGTTTTATACAAACTTATGGAGAAGCTTGTATTTACAAGAAAGTGAGTGGGAGCTCTGTAGCATTCTTAATACTATATGTGGATGACATATTGTTGATTGGGAATGATGTATACCTTCTTAATAGTGTCAAGGAATATTTGAATAATAGTTTTTCAATGAAGGATCTTGGCGAAGCAGCTTACATATTAGGCATAAAGATTTATAGAGATAGATCGAAACGCCAAATATCATTATCACAGAGTACATATTTGGACAAAGTTCTAAAGAGGTTTGGAATGGAAGATAGCAAGAAAGGGTTCTTGCCCATGTTGCCCAATACGACCTTGAGTAAAACTCAGAGTCCGACATCGGCAGAAGATAGAGAAAGGATGAGTAAGACTCCCTATGCCTCAGCCATAGGATCTCTAATGTATGTCATGCTATGTACTAGACCCGACATTGCATATGCTGTTAGTTTGACTAGCAGATATCAAAGTGATCCAGGAGTGGATCATTGGACAGCGGTCAAAAACAACCTTAAGTACTTGAGAAGAACTAAGGATATGGTTCTTTCTTATGGAGGTGATGAACAGCTCGTTGTTAATGGTTACACCGATGCTAGTTGGAACACCGATCCGGATGATTCTAAATCACAATCTGGATACGTATTTATATTGAATGGTGCAACAGTTAGCTGGAGGAGTGCAAAGCAAAGCGTTGTGGCGAGATCTTCAACTGAATCAGAATACATGGCTGCTTCGGAGGCTTCACAAGAAGCAATATGGATGAAAGAGTTCATTACAGAGCTGGGTGTGGTTCCTAGTGCGCTGGACCCAATGACTATCTACTGTGATAACATGGGCGCCATAGCCAATGCGCAAGAACCAAGGTCACACAAGAAGTTGAAGCACATCAAGCTACATTTTCACGCTATTCGAGAATATATCCAAGATGGGGATATAAAGATTTGCAAAGTACACACAGATCTGAATGTGGCGGATCCGTTGACTAAACCTCTCCCGAGGGCAAAACATGACCAGCACCAAACTACCATGGGTGTTCGGTATATTACCATGTAATCTAGATTAGATGACTCTAGTGCAAGTGGGAGACTGTTGGAGATATGCCCTAGAGGCAATAATAAATGTAGTTATTATTATATCTTTGTGTTTATGATAAATATTTACATTCATGCTATAATAGTATTAACAAGGAAACATTAATACTTGTGTGATTTGTAAAACTTAATTTGAAGTCCCTAGTAAAGCCTCTATATAATACTAGCTTGTTGGTTAATAGATGATTGTGGTTTCCATATCATGAACATTGAGATGTTGTTAACAACAAGATCATATCGTTAGGAGAATGATATGGTGGACATACTCCTATAGATAAGCGTAGCATAAAGATCAAGTCATTTTAATAGTTCAATTGCTATATGCTTTCTGATACATAGTTATCTGATTCCTTCGACCATGAGATCATGCATATCACCTTTACCGGATGGATGCTTTGATAACATCAAACACCACACCGTAACTGGGTGGCTATAAAGGTGGCATTGAGTGTTTAGAAAGTATTGGTTGAAACACATGGATCAAGAGTGGGATTTGTCCATCCATATGACGGATAGATATACTCTGGGCCCTCTCGGTGAAATGTCATCCAATTAGCTTGCAAGCATGTGACTGGCTCACAAGGGATCACATATCACGGGAACGAGAAAAGAGTACTTATCAGTAACGAGGTTGAACTAGGTATGCAGAGATACCGACGATCATAACCTCGGATAAGTAAACTATCGTGAGACAAAGGGAAATTAATATCGTATGTAAGTGGTTCATTCGATCGCAAAGTAATCGTAGAAATATGTGGGAGCCATATGAATTTCCAGATTCCTCTATTGGTTATTGTTCGGAGAAGTGTCTCGGTCATGTCCGCATAATTCACGAACCGTAGGGAGACACACTTAAGGATTCGACATTGTTTGAGTAGTTATGGAATGATGAGAAAGAGACCGAATGTTGTTCGAAGTCTCGAATGGGATTCGGGATATCACGAGGAGATCCGGAATGGTCCGGAGAATAAGATTCATATAAGGAAAGTCCCGTTTCGGAGTTGGGAATGGTTCCGGTGTTTTCATCGGGAATGTTCTAGAATGTTCCGGAATGTCCGGCACTCCGGGGGGGAAGGGTACATGAATGTGTCATTGTAAGTTGGAATGATTGCATCATGTACTAGGTGTCTTTGCTGTCCAAAATAAAGGGTTTATTTAAATCCTAAATTGAAAAGTCAAACGGCTAGTTTGAAAGTCAAACGGCAAGTTTTGGAAAGAGGAGGAGGAGTGGGAAACCGAGTTGGGGAGGGATTCCCTCCTCCAACCGCCGGCCAACCTCCAAGCCGAGTTGGGAAGGGACTCCCCTCCCCTTGGCCGCGCCTCCCACCTATAAAGGGAGGGGCAGGGCTGCCCCTCCTAGTACACAAGTCCCTCTCCTCTAAACCTAAACCCTAGCCACAGCCTAGGGATTTCTCCCAAGCCGTCAAGTTAGAGCTTCTAATTGCCCTAGCCTCCGGTTTAGAGCCTTCTAATTGGTGTGTCTAAACCCTAGATCACCAAAGCTCTCTCATACTCCACCATACTCGCTCCGGCTTAAGGCGAAGCCCTGCGAGATCTCCCCTCTACTTCCGGTACCACGCCGTTGTGCTGCCGGAATTGCGAGGAGAGTGCTACAACCTCCGCTGCCTGCTGGAACAAGGGAGAGGAAGGTCTTCGTCGAGTACCGCACGTGTGACCGACTGCGGGAGCGCTGCCGGAACGCAGCGCCGGAAGGATCGTCTACGCGATCTTGAGATCGGAAAGAGTACGACTACATCACCCACGAGAATCTGCTCTCGTTAAACACTTTGGAATCTTCAAGGGTGAGTTATTTCATCGATTCGTTGCTACAATCTAGTAGACAGATCTTGGCTTGTTTGTTTGTATGCGGTAGAAAATTTTTGTTTTCCATGCTACGAAACCCTACAGTATCCCTAGTTAGTAGTAACCAACGGAGCCGAGCAGCATGAACTCTATAGAATAAGCTGCTGAGCTCAACTCCTAGACGGAGTTGTTACTTTTAAATTTCGCTGAACACTTTATATTTTGGTTTGTAAGTTGGATCTTTTGGAAGTCTTAAACTTTCGGTATTGTAATAATAATAATGTGTGTACTTTTGTAATATGGACCCGCAATGTTTCTGTTGTACCACTCTGAGGAATGTGATATTTACGGAACGGTGTTCTGTGGATGTCATGTCAACGACTATAGTGTACTACATATGCAGTGGTATGCTGGGTCACCGCAGTTGGGATGTGTCAACCGCAACCCAACCACTAGGCTACTACCCCTTTCTCGGTTCCATAGTCTTAATCACACACGGTTTCCAACGGCTGATTGCCATTCCTTCTTTCGCAATAGCAAATCTGACACCTCCATTGACGACTCCCCCATGGGGGCGAAGGAGGGAGGCACGCCTTCAAGGGACAACATGATTACTGGGAGACGGGCCCGTACTCCGCCAGGCCCTTAGCTCCATCTCCATGTATGCTCTATGCTTGGCCAGTGCTTCCTGATCCGCCTTATCTTTGCGGTGGTGATGCACCGTTCCTGGAATTCTTTCAACTTCTCTTTGTTAGACAACATATTTCATGATAATATTGATTTGATGTTGTTGATGATGATATATTTTTCTACATGTTGATTTTTGAAAAAAAAACTCGAAAATCCAGTACATTTTGGCAAAGTATTGATTTTATTTTAGAAGATGTATACTAACATCATCCAGGGTATTGATTTTAGAAAATGTACTTTGGCAAAGTACATTTTCGCAAAGTATTGAATTTGGCAAAGTATTAATAGTTATTCTACACCCATCCTCTATCTTTAGAACCGTATATTATTTTTACATCACGTAAATTTTGTATTACTTCGTAAGTCGAGAAAAAACAAAATAAAATTTAGAAATGACACATGATTTTTTTTGTTTACATGCCATAAAAAATTCGACGCAAAAGACATATTTTTGGTGTTTTTTACACTATAATGACTCATAAACTTTATTTTTGTGTCAAATTTTTTGGTTGTGGTGAATATATGAACATAATTATTCGTATACAAAACATAATTTCTTATATCGAACAATGTAAAAATATGTTGGGTGCAAAATAACTATCCTACACCCTGGGTATATATATATATATATATATATATATATAAAGAGCAATATAGCCGGAAACTCTTGACGCAGGACGAGCTCCAAGTAGCCCTGGCTTAAAAGAAAATTTCACAATCATTTTTCATTTCAGGGATTGCTAAAAATAAATATGCAATCGCAAATGGACATACAATATGTGTCTAATTTTGTTGAATTATGTTGTCATTTGTCACATCGCAAACATACGAATGTCTAATACCCCAATCCTCAATACACTTAGATTTAGAAAAACTAGTAGGGAGGTATTAAAAAATCCAAATAAAAGGAGTGAATTCACAATTACTGCATGCTTTTACATGAATCACTGCTAATTTTTTTTTGAGAGAGAAACAATGTTACTTTTATTTTTTACATAAACAATCTTGAATGATGAAAGATAAAATAAACTTCACAGTCAATACGGTCGAAGTCGGACATGTACGCTACAAATTATTAAACCAACATGATCGCGTAGATCTAGCATTCAACAAAAGTTGAGTCTTACGAGGCGTCGTGATCCCATCATATACCTCGTCCATATCAAGCTCCTCCGAGTTCCCACCGTCGGGGAGGTTCCAGTCGAAGTGGTAGAGAAGACTCGCAAGGGCAATCTCGATGTTCGACACCGCAAACATCATAGCAGGGCACATTCTCTGGGCGGCACCGCCATAGGGGAAGAAGGTGAAGTCCGAACCACCATTAGTGTGGTCCACCTTCTCGCTATGGAAGAACCTCTCGGGTATGAACTCGGTGGCGTCAGTCCAGCTCTCCTCGTCCCTACCTATCGCCCATACGTTGACGAACACGGTGGTGCCGGGAAGCACGTCGTAGCCCATGATCTTGCTCCGTTCCTCCGTACATGGCATCGGGTGTAGCAACGTCGCCGGAGGGTGCAATCTGAGCGTCTCCTTGATGACCATCTGGAGGTAGGGGAGCTGGCCGTTGATGTTCGCCTCGGTCACCTTCTTGCCGTGGAGGACTCGCCGGACTTCAGACTGTGCCATAGCCATTATGCTGGGGCTCCTGATAAGCTCCGACATGGCCCATAGTATCGTCGTGGCGGCCGCCTCAGACCCCAGATAGAAAATGTCCTGACGGTGACATGAGAAATATATTAAAGTGATAATAATCGAGTTGTGGCGTGCACATATGGGAGGTGTGTGGTTGACTTACAAAGAGGATGTTGCTGACACTTTCGTTGGTGAGAGCGACACCACCGCCATTGCTCTGAAGCCGCAGCAGAGTGGTGAGGATGTCCTCCCTTGGAACATCGCGACCGGCATCATCATCAGGAGAAGCTGCAGAGGGACCTCTCCATGTCCATGGTGTTAAGGGTGCGTACGTGGATCGATCACTTGGAACATCATCACGACTGGCAGCATCAGCTTCTTCCTCCGTTTTCTCCATCGTCGTCTTGTGTTCACGGATCATGGCGTCCACGACGCTGGACTGGATCCTATGGCGAGCCTCCTGCCGCCGTGCCCTCAGGGACCTTCCCCTGATCGTCCGCGCCAGGCGTGACGTCGGGAAAAGGTCGGTCAGGCTGAGCCCGGACATGAGGCCCGTCGCCCTGTCCAGCTCCTCGAGGTATGCCCCCCACTGCGGGCACCGGTCGCCGAGGGATACCCTCGAGAAGACAACGTTGGTGATGGGCTTCACGGTCTCACCGACACAGACCCTCGTGAAGACGTCGTTCATCATGTCCTTCACAATCTCACTGACGTTGACGAGGACCGGCCCCATATACGACATGCTGAAGGAGATGCCAAACACGATCCTCGCCACCTCCTCCTCCCTCACGGGGCGGAAGGACCGGAGGCGTGTCGCGCTGAGCAGCTCGGCGAAGACGATGTTTGTGCCACCGTTGGTGAAGAAGGTGCTGGCGGTGGCGTATTCGGGCCGGTCGGCGAAGGCGGCGCCGTGGACCTCCATCGTCGCCTCCCTGGCCGCCTCGGCAGAGGAGAGCGCCACAGTGTGGGCGTGGCCGAGCCGGAGGAGCATCACGGGGCCGTGCCGCTGGGCGAGCCTGTGCATTTCCTGGTGCGGCAGGGCACCGAGCAGGTTGTGCGTGTTGCCGATCACCGGCAGCGTCCATGGGCCCGGAGGCAGGTTCAGGACGCCGGCGCCGCGTCTGAGCTTGAGCTTGGCTAGTATGGTGGCGAGGAAAGTGTAGCAGCGCACGAGCTGGATGAGTGCGGTTTCTGCCATTGGAGCTGGCAAGTAAACCAAATCGAGAGTCGATGGAGTACAAGAATTGGAGATCCATACGAAAGAAAACCATCTTGGCTCGCTGGCATTGTTGGTGAGCTGAATAATTCAACTAAGTTTTATTGAGTAAATAGCACCGGAGGTCATAGGACTTGTTCCACATGTGTAATTAAGTCACACATCTTATAAAATAGACTAACCGGTCACATAAGTTGTCAAATGCGTGCACCAGGTCACAAACTGTTTAACCCGACGGTTTTTAACACAACGCATCACGCGCGTGTCACGTTCGGTCAACATGGCACTTACAGTTTTACAAAAACCCCCTCATGTTTATCTGGCCGGGTTCAGTTGAAACTGTATTTGTTTAAATCAGATCACGTTAATTACGCGAAGTCAAAACAAAAGTTCACGTAAGGATTCATGTCTCACGTGACGAGTTTTTTTAAAAAAGGTAAGCAGTTTGTGACTGCGCACGCGTTTGACAAGTTGTATGACCGGTTAGTCTATTTTACAAATTGTGTAACTTAAGTGCACGTAAGGGATAAGTTCTATGACTTCCGGTGCTATTTACTCAAGTTTTATTGTTTGACCTTCTATATATAATTAGGGAATAATTATATATATTTGTGCTTTTGACAATTGGCTAGTGAACAGCTAGCGCAAGGAGATCAAATTATTTCGCCTAACCTTTATTTTAATCCATGTTTTATAAAATTACAGCGTTTAGATCCTAAATCTTTGATACGTGAGATCATATTTTTAATAGATCGGTAAACAGAGTTTATCCAACTTCACCCATCCACCCGATGGAACACTGGCCATCAAATCGAAGCATTCGTCCATCTACTCCCACAACACGCGTTCTGTGGGCCATCATGGCCGGCTGGTCGTTGCTTTCACCGGATCTTGTCCGCCATGTCCATGACCGTCTTTTTTTTTTTTGAATGGAGCATATATTAATACCGGAAGATACCAAGTATACTCAGCCTCTGCAACAATGCATTGCCTAGTGGCCATACGGATGTATACAGTTAAAAAAATCATAAAAAAATAAAAGTCCCGCTACAGTGACTTGTTCGTTGAAACAACGGTACTACCACCACCAAGACAACACCAGAAGTCCAGCTTCTCCAAAAACGACGCCTCGAAGAAGGGAATAGTGCACAAACACCGTCATCGTCCGATAATAGATCTTAGCTTTTCACCCTGAAGAAAGTCCATACTCTCAAAACAATACATTCAACAAGGCCATTGCCAGACATAACCAATTAAAGCCAGATCCTGGATTTTCACCCTGAAAGGTAGGACCGTGGACCTCTCATCTGCAGTCGTCCCCACTTACATGCCACTGCACCAAGTCACGAGTCACCATGCCAATTCCTCATCACCACCCAGACTCGAACCACCATTGTCAGTCATCAGATCTCGGTCTTTATGACATTCTCCCTCAGCACCATGGAACAAGAACATGATATTAACAACCAAGAGAGCTTCGAAGCGCTCCCTCTGAACCCAAATGGTCAGAGTAAAACATGGGTACGCACGACTGAATCTCTCCAATCCGTAAATCTCTAGGCATTATTCTTCCATGGGAGTTCGTCGACGGAGCCTTCCGGAACACGCCACTTTTGCCAGATCGATGGGGACAAGCTCTGGCAGATCATCATCTTAGCGATATAAGGAATCCTAGGACCGCCACCATTATTCGCGAGACTAGCGGGCCCCCACGCCGCCAGTAACCTCCATGCCAGAATGACAAGAGAGGAAAGAGGCAGTCCAAGTGCAAGGCTGCAGGTAACGGCGATCTGAGGAACCACCAGATACCTCCGTCCTAGCCATGGTTGGACCCATCTGACCAGATCGGCCTCGCAGCCCAAATCTTGGCCCGACAACCCAGGCCCGCCGCCTTGCTCGCAAAATACATGCTAAGGGTGCACCGCCACCTCCTCATTGCCGCCTCGCCGAAGGGCCTCAGGCCCCAGACAGAACAGCAGCGCTGCCCTGTGCTTTCGCCGGCGTTCCTCCAACCCCCGAGGAAAACCAGCAGTGTGTCACCACACCATTCATGTCGTCGTCTTCGACGCAGAGGGGCTGCTACCGCCGCCGAGGAGAGCAGCGGGGACGGCCGGGGGGCGGGGGATGGAAAACGCCGCCTAGGTTTTGGCACTGGAGGCACCGCCAGAGACGCTCGGGAGGGAGCGCCTCAAGCGGTTTACCATCACTACTACTACGACGCTCCGCCATCCTAACCTCTAGCGACCTCGACTACTACGATGACATGCGGGGTGTCTACCATCACTGGCGCTCCGCCATCGCTGATCAATGTGGGTGGCATTGGATTATTAGTAAGAATTTTCATAATTAATCCTATAATATAAATCATGACAACAGCAACTATGATTATATGAAACTCTATCATATTAGATGTATCAATCAACATGAATCGTAGCAATGCATACGTAAGATCATCCATAGTATAACAATAGATCGAATCACAATATACATGATGATCGGTTACTGAATAAGTGGACGTGGTATGCATTTTAGAGGTGCCAAGTGCTCTCCTTGACTTCCTTGTGTGGCTTTCACCGGTTGTTTTGACTATATACAACTATGACACTTAAAACCTTTTTCAGTTGTGAAATTTAGAATTAAACTCATACCGGACAACCGACATCAAAGCAAAACTAATGTGACATAAACAAGAATGTCAAACACAGATCCAACTCTCCTCCAAATTCCATATGGGAGTAAATTTTAGGTCACACTCTTCTTGCCACACACATGTGAATTGCCAACAACTTGGACTGCTTCACATATGGTTCCACACACACCTGAGTTTTGAGATATAGCGAAAATCTAAAATCAAACATGGGCCAATTGATTTAGCCTATTATTTATAACAGGCGGGTCGATTCCCGCTTCGAACAAGAACACTAGGCCATCCTCTATTGGGAGCAGCCAGAGGACGGTGACGATGATGGTGAACACATCTTCCTCAACCTTCTCAATTTGCTTAGTTACATTGCATGTACATGTATGTTACTAGCTAAGTTACTCCCACTGTGAGTTTAGGGTTTAGGGTTTGCGATCTAGTCTACCAAAGTCATGAAAACAAAGACCTAGATCTGGACAATAGGTTTGCGATCTAGTCTACCAAAGTTACGAAAACAACTACTAGGTAGTGCAAGAAACCAGTGCACACCGTCCAACCTACAAATACCACCGGTGCCGAAACAATCTTACACCAAACACCCGTTCAACATATTTTTGAGTGATATTACAATGGATAGGCGAAATATACTAGTAGCACTTAGCCTGATTCTCCTTTTAGGCATTGGATTGGCCAATGCTAGAAATGGTGAGGCTAATGCAAGTGGTGAAGGAGGAGGAGAGGGTGGCGGATCCATGGGTGGCTTCGGTAGGGGTTTGGGGAGTGGCACTGGTTCCACTGAGAATTTTGCTACCCATGCAGTTGCCACTGGCGGAGGAGTAGGCGGCGGTGGCAGAGCACAAGGTGGAACTGGATATGGTCATGGAGACGGGGCGAGCTCTAGCTCTGCCTTGAAGGATGCATGGTACGGTGGATCTATCACTAGTGCACAGCAATGCCTCTAACACCGGTTCGTACCACCCTCTAATAGCGGTTATAGAACCGATGTTGAGGGTTCGGTGTTAGAGGTCCCCCCTTTAACAGCGATTCTTATACGAACCGATGTTAAAGGGTGGCGCACGTGGGGGATCCGCAGAGCTCAGGCCACCCCCCCCCCCCCCCCCCCTTTAACACCGGTTCGTAACACTTCGTAACACGAACCAGTGTTAAAGGTTCTCTGTCGCGGCAGGAAAATGGCCTAAATCTCTGTCGCGGCAGAGTTCTGCCGCCGCCTCGTTTTGGGAGGATTTCTGCGGCGCGGTGGGGACGGGGGGAGGGGGATCGATCGGGAGAGGTATACACATACATCGTCGGTACATACGTACATCAATAATTAATTAACTATTATTATACACAAACATCGCCATTGTGGTATTCTCCGTACACGTTGAAGCATCAAGTACAAGACAAACACGTTCAAGCATATATACAATATAACATATTCGTACACGTTCATTTTGGATATCTAAAGAGTTCTCCGCCAGGTGCGACGACCTCATCAAGTATGAACCCTACCAATTCCTCTTGAATGGCTACGTAGGCGGTCAAATGGTAGGAGTTTGTCCCACATCCGTTCGATCTAAATATATATGAATAATGAGGTCAATATATATATATGAATGAAACTCCACACAACTTATGGTAATAAAATAATGTTGTGTACTTCGTTTACGTACTCTAAGTTGTTCTAGTACGGCTTGACCCGTCGCACATATCGTGTTGCGAATGAACTCGCAAACGTAGTATCCACATAAGTTATTGCCGGCTCCCTGCTGCGCGCACTTTACGAGAATAGAGAGTTCAATCAAAATAATAATCAATAAAGAATGATATAATGGAATTGAAAGCAGAATCAAAGAGATACGCAGACCTAGCTAGCTAGTATTACTTACATTTTGATCTATAAATTTTAGTTCTTATGACCATTCACCCACGGCCCTTCCCTGAACCTTTTCCAAACCCTGTTCGGCAAACAAAATGGATAAAAGAATAATTAATTACTTGTTGTCACGAAAGTTGTCAATCTAGTGCGGTAATATAATTGAAATTATCTCTGGAGCATCGCTTTAGAGTCTGCCCATAGCTCTTTGTCTTTTCGTGCCCAGTCCATGACAAGAACTTTTCCTGCATCAACTTGAATGACAGCAGAATAAAGTGGAACATGCGCACGAATAACTCATCATCAGTTACACTTAACATCGAGTAAGTCGAAACAGAATGTGTACAAGAGAGGGTAACACTCACGAGAAGTTGTAAGGCAATAGTATTTCCCTTTTGGTTTGTTGTCTTAGTAAAGACCTTAGCAAGAAATCTTCTGTTTGCCCGGGTTTGTGTCTTACCACTTGTTCATGAACTCTATTTGGGTCCACGAACCCAATATCAAAAGGGTCTCCTTTCATGCATTCCATAACCTTTTTCTTGCATAATAGTATATACATATATGGTGAGCATATATATAGATGCAATTAATGAATTGAATGAGCTGAGATAGAAATTACAGAAATAGTACTTACACACAATAAGATACAAGTCTTGAATGTTGAAGGTGATCTTGTCGTCTCCGCATAAGAAAATCTCATCTCTTATATGCGCCGTGATCCATTCTTCCTTTGTCGTCTTGCAGAAATTAAGATACCACTTATGCAATCTTCGCATCTTTGTTGGTAGATTCTTGAGCTCCTCTTTCTCGATGAGATCTTTCCCATACTTCCATGGCTGTATGGAGTTGACATCTCCTTTGGGCAATTGGTCTCCCATGATGTTCAAGTATGCAATGTAAGTCATCCCCATCTCATTGGCCTTTTTTTTGTAGCTCTTGCTCGTAATCATTTACAGGAGGAGCTATCTGTGTATCGAACACTTGGAGCGGCACGCACAATTGGTTTTCCCGCTCTCCGAGCATGGGAACTATTTTCTGGGGTGCATGACTACTACTTTCAGACTCTCTCCGCCTTGCATCCCCCTTTATAATCTGGTGCTCATAGTCCGGCACAAGTGGGGTTTCAGGTTTCAAAAGATTATTGTAAAACTTCTCCACCACCACCGGATCTATTTTCTCCTTTGGCTCGGCCCGTCTAGGTGCAAAGAATTTCTTAACCTCTTCTTTCGAGATCCTCTTGTTCTCCTCGTCGCTATGATTTCACGGTAATACCGGCAATGGCTTGGCGGAAGGCCGCGGGACGTAATTTCTTGAACTCTTCGGCGAACGGTTTCCTGTGGATTTCTTCGTGGTGGTAGTACTAGTGCTCTTCGTGGCAGTGCTCTTCCGCTTACGCTGACGCGCAGGAGATGGCTGACGCACTGGAGATGGCTGACGCGCATGAAATGGCTGAAGCGGCGGAGACGACAGGGGAGTATTCTGATGACCCGGAGACGGCTGAGGCGGCTCAGATTGCTGACGCTGTGGAGACGGCGGGGGAGCCAGTGGCCTCCAATTTGGAAGCACGATGTGTTCCTTCTTCCAGAGAATGGTTGTTTTCACTGCAAATTTCAGTTGAGTTTCCCCTTCACCTGTAGCATGGTCAAGCTGTGCTTCTCATATTCCTTCACAACATCATCCACCCCGACAATAGCATAGCCATCTGGAATCGGTCGGGAGTGGTAAGTTCCACCAGCAGGTACAAGAGGTAAGGCATAGCCGATCGCCACCTTAATGGATAAGCCCATTAATCTCACATGTAGCTCAGCATGTTCGCTCTCTGTGATGTCTCCACGGGGTATCGAGGACCCGCCATTTCAAGCATGGGCTGCACGTTCTCCATGGAATTCATGGTGCTTTTCCGCGTAGAGTCTGGGCCGCCGACAGCTTCCAATGCAGGCTCTTCGCGCCGTTGGGATGGGCCGGTAGCTTGCTGGCTATTTTGTGCATTCACTTGCCCCTACAGCATCATAAGTGCATGTTCTATCTGTGTCATCCAGTATGTACGCTCTTTTTCTTTTCTGTCACGCCATCTGTAAGAATCGCCCCACGCGGCAAACCCATCCTTCCACGTCATACCCCATGCGCCTCGTGCTAGTTCAGGGTGTTTTTTTTACCGATGGCACGTGTCAGCTGGTCATTCTCTCTGTCGGGATGGAAGGTCCCGGCGGCTGTTTCCTCGAATGTCGTGATGAGTTCATTGACGGGTTTGGCAAGAATTTTTACGAAGATACACAATCCCGTTTCTGGGTCCAACTTTTCACCGATTTCGTAAAACCAAGTCTTTGCACGTAGCTCCCACCCCTCTGTCTGGGGTGTGGTCCCTCTATTGTGCAGGGCCTTCTCAGCTTCCTCCCACTTAGGCCTCTGAGATATATAGCCACTTGACCCCATCCTCTGGTGATATTCCTTCTTCTGGGCATTTAGCATATTGGTTTCTGACCTCTTTGTAGCTATAGCACCTTCCTTGTATGCCACAAATTCGGGCTAGTGGGGTCTTATCTTTGCATAATATGCATCTTCGAAATTTGGAGTCTCGCCAGCTTTGAAAATTTTGTTCAATTATGTCTTCTAGTTGCGGAAAGCTTCAGCCATTTTCTTTAGAGTCCACTCTTTGACCTTTTCCTTTATAACCGGTTTATTTTCATCCTCCTCTGGCGGTAGGTTGAAATTTAGCAACAGCGAAGTCCAAAGCGTTTCTTTGGATCTTTTATCGACAAAGGTGGCGTCGCCCTTCTTTGGCTTATTCCAATATTCAATTGTGATTGGGATTTGGTCCCTAACAAGAACTCCAGCATAACGTATAAATTTGTTTGCGGCCTTGTTGAGCTCCATCGGCCTGCCATCAACACGGACTACTTTGGTCATGAACTTTGCACGATCTTTCAACCGATGGCTCGCGCCTCGCTTGCTCTTTTTCGTAGAAGAAGATTGTTGCTGACTGGTCGATCCGGAGGGCTAAAAGAAGAAAGAAGCGTTAATTAATACATATACACATATACAAATCAATCGGTGCAAGTCAGCAGAGGCTTAATCCATGCATATACCTCGCCGGACTTTGTAATCACTAAAGTGCGTCCACCGGAGTCGTCACGTTCTCCATGACTACTTGAGCTGTCATCATGTCCCTCCAAGTTCAGATATTGTGAGGTGTCCTCATGGATCATGTTCTCCATTATTTCTTCCTCTTCAAGGTTTCTACTGAGTGGATCCATAGTTTTTAAAACAATAATATTATCACACAAATATCAGTAATACATCTATTGAAATGCTCAAGCAAGGATGATGATATGATAGGTTAAAAGTATTGAAATGTAACCCTAATACATGCTTGGTCATTTTAAACGGGGTCCAAACCCTAATTCGGAGAAACCCCGGATTCATATGAGAGGGTACATTTGTTGGAATTATGCCCTAGAGGCAATAATAAAGATGTTATTATTATAATTCTTGTTCATGATAAAGTTTATATTCCATGCTAGAATTGTATTAAGCGGAAACTTTGATACTTGTGTGGTTTATGAACAACACCGTGTCCCTAGTACGCCTCTATGGACTAGCTCATTGATTAATGATGGTTAAGGTTTCCTAACCATAGACATGAGTTGTCGATTAATAATGAGATCATGTCATTAGGAGAATGATATGATGGACAGACCCAATTTAAGCAGAGCAATTAGATCGTGTCATCGTGTTCATCTTTGCGAAGCTTTTCCTATGTCAAGTATTGTATTCCTTAGACCATGAGATAATACAACTCCCTGGTATCGGAAGAAAGCTTTGAGGTCATCAAACGTCATCCTATGTGAGGGTGATCATAAAGGTGTCTCTCAGGTGATCGGAAAGTACTTGTTGGGTTATATGTATCGAGATGGAATTTGTCCCTCCCGAGTCGGAGAGATATACTTCGGGCCCACTCGGTAATCGATATCAACACCGCTTGCAAGCACGTGGTTAAGGAGTTAATCACAAAGTGATATCGGATTACAGAACAAGTAAAGTACTTGCTGTGAACGAGATTGAACTAGGTATGCCGTTACCAACGATCGAATCTCGGGCAAGTAAAATATCGCGTGACGAAGGGAATACATATGTGGGATTAATTGAATCCTGGCATCGTGGTTCATCCGATATGATCATCGATGAATATGTGGGAGTCAATATGGGTTTCCAGATCCCGTTGTTGATTATTGATAGAAGATCATGTCTGCATGTTCTCGAACCCGTAGGATCACACACTTAACGTGCATCGACGCTAGGATAGAATGGATAATTGGTTTATGAGTTTTTGTTCGGAGTCTCGGATGAGACCCAGGACATCACAAGAGGTTCAGGAATGGTCCGGAGAATAAGATTCATATAAAGGAAAGCAGTTTTTGGATTTCGAAATCGTTTCGGAGTTTATCGGTATTGTATCAGAAGGTTCTAGAAGGTTCCGGAGTGGGACCAACGTGGGCCCACTTGTCGGAGGCCTGCGTGGGCCTAAGGGGAAGTGCTCTGGCCACTTTGGGCCAGGGGCACAAGGCCCCTAAGGCCCATCCGGCCAGCCCTTAGGGGAAACCCTAAGGGAACCTTTCAGAAGAGGGGGGATGACTTGCCCCCCCACTCCACCCCTTGGTCCACCGCCCTAGGGCTTGGAGGAGGGGTCAAGGGGGCCAGCCAGCCCCCTATATAAGGAGGGCAGGGGCACAGCCTCCCCCCACTCCAACCCTAGCCACCGTCCTACTGCTGCCCCTCCACCTCTCCCTCTCCCGACTGCGCGTAGGCGAAGCCCTGCCGCAGAAACTCTTCACCATAAGCACCACGCCGTCGTGCTGCAGATCCAATCTATCTCTCCACCATACTTGCTGGACCAAGGAAAGGAGGAGACATTGCTGTACCGTACGTGTGCATCTCTCGGAGGCGCCGCCACTTGCGGCGTAGGATCGGATCAGATCGCGAGGAGGAGACGGCGAGTACGACTACGTCAACCACGTTCTGTTGAACGTTTCCGTTGTGCGATTTCTTCAAGGGTATGAAGATCTCATCAATCTCTCTCGTTGATTACATCTCCTAGATTAAATCTTGGCTTTCTTGTTCGCATCCGTAGAATTTTTTTGATTTACTATGCTGCGAAACCCGTCAACATTTAGTTCTTCTAATTAACTTGTCATGAAAGTTGATTAACAATGCATGGTTATAATGCTATTAACAATGAGAGGTGTGCTAGGGCGGCGTCTGGCGGCGGCTGGCGGCGCTAGGGCGAGAGCGGGGATGTGTGGGGTTGTGCGTTCGAACCAGCACGACGTGGGCTACCTAAAATGGGCGACTCACCCTCGACGCGTGTGTAGGCTCTGCGAGGGCAGAGGAGGTCAGGGTCGACGACGCGGACGGTCAGTGGCGGACGGCGCGGGTGCACGCGGTGGCATATATTCAATCACAACAATATATATACAATACACTTTCATAATAATCCTTACTTTTGTTCATACAAAAAAATATACATACCCTTTATTTTCGTACATACACAACAATATATATACACATATACATACACTATATATTCAATCAAATATGCATATATTCATACAACAATATATATATACATATATTCAATCAAATATATACAACAATCAAAAATATATACAACAATATATATACAACAATCAAATATATACAACAATATATATACAACAATCAAATATTCAATCAAATTAAGGAGCTTCGATCCTCACCGGCGGCAAACTCGATCGTCCGGCGAGTGGCGGCACGCGGCGGCGACGGCTCCGAGTTGGGGGTGGCGGCTCCGAGCGGCGCGGCAGTGGCTCCGCGAGTGGATGGGGGTGGCGGACGGGGCAGGCGCGGGGGCGGACGGCACTGGCGCGACGGCGGCGGACGGCGACGGCGTGGTCGAGCAGCCTACCGGCGTCTCTGTGTTCTCCGCTGCGGCTCCTCTGCTCCTCTGCTCGATCGAACAATCTGGCTGGGGGGAAGAGGAAGAGGAAGGCGCGCGCTTTATACCCCCTCTTTAACACCGGTTCCAGCCACGAACCGGTGTTAAAGGGGGGAAATTCGTTTCGCGCGTGCACCTCCCCCCCTTTAACACCGGTTCTAGCCACGAACCGGTGTTAAAGGGGGGTGTGGAATTTGTTTCGCGTGCACCCACCCCCCTTTAACATCGGTTCGTGGCTGGAACCGGTGTTAAAGGGGGCATTTTTAATTCCCAAAAATAGGATAAAATTTAGAAAATTCATATCTTTTTTATTTCAACTCAGAAAAATATGAATAATATATCATAATTTTCATAAAAAAATAAGATCTATCCATTCATATAAAAACATTTTATAGTTACTATATATGAAAATTTTCAAAATGATTAAAACACTTACATATGAATTTTGATTATTGAATTAAGACAAAAATAAAATAGTCAAACCCTAAAACTTTGAACTTAAGAAATATTAAGCATCTGAAAAGGAATCTAACCCTATTTTTAGAAAATGAAAAATAATTAGAGCAAATCATATTTTATTTTCTATTAACATTTTTGATTTTTTTGGATATTTAAATTTAGCATCTTTTGTATACTTTGGAATCTGACAAAACTTTCAACATGAAAAGTGTTTGCATTTGAATAATTAATCCTAAAACATTTTTTGTTTTTTAAAAAAATTCTAACTATTCAAACTAGTAACAAATGGGAAAGTGCGAGCAGAATGCGCGGGAGGAAAAGGGCGAGAAGAAAAAGGCGGGAAATAATGGGCGGGAAGAAAATTTTATTACGATAGAACTGGAATTAAAGTACATAACTCAAATAACAGTAAGTTACATAAAGCACGACTGAAAATTAAGATACATAGAAGAACTGAAAATTATGATACATGGCCAGATTAAGTCACAATCGGCCGAACTTGTTTTGAAATGTTAGAGTGATTCAGTCATGCTCCTGTCTACACCTGTAATACTCGCCACTATAGTCATCGTACTCGCCGCGACCATCATCGTAGTTGAACCTTGAAGGCTGAGTACGCGTGGGCTGGACTTGATGGTAGTGCAGGCGGGGGTTAGAGTCGACGGCCGTGTCGTAGGCCATGATGCTTTGGAGAGTCCGGCCGCACCACCATAGCCGACGGCCAGCCTCGTTGAAGTTCAGAGGAGGTGGGCCGTCCTCCTCGTGCCTGGCGAGCGCCCTCTCACGCCGATCCCCGAAGAAGGCTTCCCAAGTCGGGATGCCAGTTGGGATTCCTCCGCTGCTCCGACGTGAGCTCGAAGTAGTAGTGGTTCGTGATGTCCATCCGGCGCGCTACACCTAGAGGGACAGGAGGAACCGGCACGCCTTCGGTGCTCCGCATCCAGCCGACGGGGACGCAGTAGCCCGGCGGGCAGGGGTATTTCGAGGTGCAAAGCGCCTCCGCCTCCCTGGGGTTAGTGGTACGGTGGAAGCCATGGGAAAGAGTGATGAGGTTGCAGACAATGGAGGCCAATCCTACATATATATAGTGAGAAATGGAGGGAAGAAAACTGGCGGGAAGAAATGGCGGGAAGAAATGGCGGAAGACAGAGGCGTGAATTTTTTACCAACCGGAACTAAAGGGGATTATTTTTTGTAATAAAGATTAAAAAATGCATTTCTTTAGAACCAAGTGTTAACGGAACAAATATGACATTGATTTCCATGTTGAGATACATATGTGTGCCAAAAAATGGCTCATTTAATACATATAGTCAATCTTATGATCGCGTCAGCCGTAACCATGGAGTATCAGCATCATTTAACAGGATGGTTGGATCAGTTTTCACTTTGAAGGACGGAATTTCATTAAACTTATTATAATCTTCTGGCATGTCTGCCTTGTCCTCCACTCCCACGATGTTTCTTTTTCCTGAAAGAACTATGTGACGCTTTGGCTCATCCTGTGATGTATCTGTTTGCTTTTTTTTTCTTTTTTTCGGGTTGGTAGACATGTCCTTCACATAGAAAACATGAGCCACATCATTGGCTAAGACGAATGGTTCGTCTAAGTAGCCAAGATTGTTGAGATCCACTATTGTTATTCCGTACTTCTTGTCTACCTCGACCCCTCCTCCTGTCAGCTTGACCCATTTGCACCGAAACAAGGGGACCTTAAAATTAGGTCCATAGTCAAGTTCCCATATCTCCTCTATGAACCCATAATACGTGGTCTTTTCCCCATTGTCTTCTGCTGCATCGAAGCGGACACCACTGTTTTGGTTGGTGCTCTTTTTATCTTGGCCTATCGTGTAAAATGTATTCCCATTTATCTCGTACCCTTGGAAAGTACATACAGTCGAAGATGGTGTCCTGGCCAACAAGTACAGCTGATCTCCAATAGTGGTGTTATTCGTGAGAAGTCTTTGCAGCCAGCCGCCAAAACTCGCTATGTGTTCACTTATAATCCATTCATCAGACTGTCCCGGGTGTTTGAGGCGTATAAAATTCTTGTGTTCATTGATATACGGGGCAACCAAGATAGATCTTTGTAAAACCGTGTAGTATGCTTGATTGAGAGAATGCACGTCCCTAGATATCATTGCTTTACATCCTAGGGTGCCTTTTCCACGCAGTCTCCCCTCATGTCGTGATTGTGGAACACCAATCGCCTTAAGGTCAATAATAAAGTCAACACAGAACTCAATTACCTCCTCTGTTACATATCCCTTGGAGATGCTTCCTTCTGGTCTAGCACGGTTATAAACATATTTATTTAAGACTCCCATGTACCTCTCAAAGGGAAATATTGTGTAGAAATACAGGACCGAGAATTGCAATCTCTTCTACTAGGTGAACCAGGAGATGCGTCATAATATTGAAGAAGGATGGTGGGAACACCAACTCGAAGCTGACAAGACAATGGGCCACATCTGTCTATAACCCTGGTAGGCTTTCTGGATCGATTACCTTCTGAGATATTGCATTGAGGAATGCACAAAGCTTCACGATGGGTAGTCGGACATTTTCAGGTAGAAGCCCCCTCAATGCAATCGAAAACAATTGCGTCATAATCACGTGGCAGTCATGAGACTTCAGGTTTTAAAATTTTTTCTCTGCCATATTTATTATTCCATTTATATTCGACGAGAAGCCAGACGGGACCTTGATACTTCTCAGGCATTCAAAAAAGATTTCCTTCTCTGCTTTGCTAAGAGCGTAGCTGGCAGGAGTTAAGTGGCGTCCTTTACCCTTCTCGTTCTTAGGATGCATAGGCTTTTCAGGTTCTTTCATACGTTGTTGGTCCTGCCGTGCTTCCGGTGTATCTTTTGTCTTCCCATATACTCCCAGGAAGCCTAGCAGGTTCATGCAAAGATTCTTCGTCACGTGCATCACGTCGATTGAAGAGAGGACATCTAGGACTTTCCAATAGGATAGGTCCCAAAATATAGATTGCTTCTTCCACATGGACTCGTGTCCGGCATCGTCATTCGGAACAGATAGACTGTCAAGACCTTTTCCAAAGATTACTTGTAGGTCCTTAACCATACCAAATACCTCCTCACCAGTACGGAGGACATGCTTCCTCCGGGGTTCTGCGAGACATTTGAAATGCTTGCCTTTCTTTCTTGCAGGATGCAGGTTCAGAAGAAATTGACGATAACCTAGGTACACAACCTTCTTACATTTATACAAATATACACTTTCAGTCTCATCTAAACAGTGCGTGCATGCTTTGAATCCCTTGTTTGTCTGCCCTAAAATGTTACTAAGAGCAGGCCAATCATTGATGGTTATGAAAAGCAACGCTCGTAGGTCAAATGGCTCCCCTTTTTGCTCATCCCACATAAACGACCTGGTTTGGCCCACAACTGTAAAAGTTCTTCAACTAATGGCGTTAGATACATATCATGCCGGGTTGCCTCGGGCCTTGGATGAGCACTGGCATCATAATGAACTTCCGCTTCATGCACAACCAAGGAGGAAGGTTATAGATGCATAGAGTCACAGGCCAGGTGATGTGACTGTAGATCTGCTCTCCAAAAGGATTCATGCCATCTGTACTTAGACCAAACCTTAAGTTCCTTGTGTCACGTGCGAAGTCCGGGTACTCTCGCTCGACTTTTCTCCACTGTGACCCATCAGCGGGGTGTCTCAACATCGCGTCTTTCTTACAGTATTCCATGTGCCATCGCAACAACTTGGCATGCTCTTTGTTTCTGAAGAGACGTTTTAACCATGGTATTATAGGAGCATACCACATAACCTTGGCAGGAACCTTCTTCCTAGGAGCCTCGCCCTCAACATCACCAGGGTCGTCTCGTCTGATCTTATACCGCAGTGCAGTGCATACCGGGTATGCATCCAAATTCTCGTATTTCTCACCGCGATAGAGGATGCAGTCATTAATGCAAGCATGTATATTTTGCACGTCTAATCCTAGAGGGCATACAACCTTCTTTGCTTGGTATGTACTGTCGGGTAATTCATTATTTCTTGGAAGCAAATTCTTCATTTTTACCAACAACTTTGCAAATGCGCTTTCAGTCACACCGTTCTCTGCCTTTCATTGCAGCAAATTCAGTGTGGTACCTAGATTTTTGTGGCCATCTTCGCAAGTTGCGTACAACAATGTTTTGTGATCCTTTAACATCTGCTCCAGCTTCTCCTTCTCCTTTTCAGTTTCACATTCTTCCTTTGCATCAGTAATGGCCCGACCAAGATCGTCATCAGCGGGCCCATTTGCTGCCTCTTGATCTTTATTATCTACCCCCGTTGCAGTATCATCGTATTCAGAATACATATTATGATAGTTGTCATCATCCTCTTCTTCTTCGTTGTCTTCCATCATAACCCCTCTTTCTCCGTGCTTGGTCCAACAATTATAGTTGGGCATGAAACCAGACCGAAGCAGGTGGGCGTGAATGGTTTTGGTATTTGAGTAGTCTTTCTTGTTCTGACAGTCAACACACGGACAACACATAAAACCATCGTGACCATGGTTTGTCTTAGCCACAACGATGAAATTTTGGAGGCCCGTAATATACTCGGAAGTGCGTCGGTCACCGTACATCCATTGTCGGTTCATCTGCATTATATAATTAATTACGTATATCAAAAATCATTACAGTACATTATGAATTAATAGGGAGATGACCATTTTTATAGTACATCAATAACATATGAAAGGATAAACTTGCCGACCTCGACCGAGAAGGAAAGAGCAACGAGAAAACTTAATTCGAACTCTCGGGCATTTCACCGAACACCTCTTGTGCATAGAAAGAAAACACAAACTAGCACACCGCTCACCCTCTTGCTAAGCTCCAAAATAAGAGAGTGAAAAAATGAGAGAGAGAGAGGGGTGTGGGCTTCGGTGTATTATATAGGCGCACCCCCTTTAACACCGGTTCAAGCCACAAACCGGTGTTAAAGGGGGGGCTACGCGGGCCGGTGATGCAGGGCCTTTAACACCGGTTCGTGGCTCGAACCTGTGTTAAAGGGGGTGCGCCTTTTTGCTGCACGTGCCACGCTGGTATGGACACCCCCTTTAACACTGGTTCGTGAAAAAATCGATGTTAAAGTCCATTTCCAACCTCAACGAAAGGCCTCGTTTTCACTAGTCTATCGATGCCGAAGGTAAAGGTGAGGGTGGTGGCATCGGACAAGGTGGGGGTAACAGTGGATCCAGTGGACACGGATCTGGTCGGGGCTCTGGTTACGGATCAATTTGTGGTTTTAGTGATCAAATTAGCTCCAAGAATGCATAGGCTAAGGCAAATGGTGGTGGCAATGGCAATGGTGTGAAGGGTGGGAGCGGCAACGGTGGTGGTAGTGGATATACGGCAACGCGCACCGTTAAGCATGTTTATCTGATTGATCCAAAGCTGGAGCCCAAGATTTAGTGTTTATTTTATTTTTCATTTATAAGGCTTTATCCCGAAACAATAAAGGGCTAGCTTCAAAGTTTTCGTAAACGTTGTACTTCCTTCGTCCAGAAATAACTGATGAGTTTGTCTAGATTTGAATGTATCTAGACGCATTTTAGTATATAGATATATTCAATTTAGATAAATCCAAGTCGGTTATTCTTGGACCGAGGGAGTTCTAAGGATTGCATGCCATATAAGACCGATGAGACTTAATTTAACAATATAATATATGGTTTATGTGTTATTTTCTTTTTTTCTCAATATCTAAATGTTTATTAAATCAATCACGCAAGAACATCAGCTACATCGAGTTTTTTTGTCGGGTCTCCAATGGATTCGATTAAACGACACCTGCGTCAATTTACATCAAGACACGAGTCGAGAATCTCCTCGGATGAAGAAGATTTGTGAGCCTAAGCTCACTCGATAAAAATCAAGATCCGAGTCGAGTACCTCCTCGGATGAAGAAGATCTCTGAGCCTATATTCAGGTGCAAGCACCCGAACATAGCCTCGGGGGATACTCCCATCGGAAGCGTTGGTCGTACACCCGATGAAAATATATCCTCCAATGGAGTCGATGAAAACAACTTACACCGCTACAAACAAAACCCGAGTAGAGAACCTCCTTGGATGAAGATCACCCTCGAGCGCTAGCCGTGTACCCGATGAAAATAAATCCTCCTACGGAGTTGACAAAAACTTTGAATTCTCAGACTGTGTCCATCGCGATAACATGTCTAAATGTCGTGTGCACGACGATAAGACCTCAGGATCTATCCTGAAGTGGCTTGGTAATCGCACACAAATGCGCTCTACCAATATTTATCCGTATCTACGATACAATGAAAAGTACCGACGAACACATCGTGTATCCGAAATAAAAGCACTGGGATTCAGTACTCGATAAGACCTCTGCGGCCCGAGCTGAATTACGCCAGCAAATACCAAGTTCAAGTCCGGGGACTCGAGATCGATGTAGGTTCACGTTGTCTTTGTCTAAGAACAATTAACTAGTTCTCGATCCGTCGGATGCACCAGATTTGTTATACCAAAGTCCCCATGACATAGTTCGCCTACTAAAAAAAATATCCTCCAACAGGAGTCGTCAGAAAAATATCTATAAATGGAAGAAAAAAGACCGGAGTCGAGTATCTCCTCGGATAAACATAATTCTGAGCCTATGCTCAGATGGAAGCACCTGAACATAGCCTCGGGGGCTACTCCCATCAGAAGCGTTGGCCGCGCACCCGACAATTTTCATGATTCAAGAAATAGAATGCCTGAGTTGAGAACCTCCTTAGATGATAAAGATTTGAGCCTATGCTCAGGTGCAAACACCCGAACATAGACTGGGGGCTATTCCCATCGGGAGAGCTGGTCACGCACCCGATAAAAAATAGAAATCCTCCGACAAGAGTCGATGGAAGATACAATGATGAAGAATAACCTTGAGCCTACTCGAGTGTAGCCTCAACGGTTACTCCCATCGGGAGCACCCAAATAAAATGCCAACATCATTTCAAGAACAAGACAACTTCATCTATTGCAACAGCCAGACAAGGTAGTCGAGAAATTCATGCATCCGAAGAAATCTTTGAGTTCACCTTCCGGGCATATTGAAACGGACTTGGAGACTCAACCCGAGTCGTATCTCGGGGGCTACTGACATGGGCATGAGCCTTCGGATGCCCATCGTTCGTATATATGGTGCAGCCTAACAGAGGGCTCACTCGAATATACATTAAGATCCATGAAGTACATGATGATTCAACAAATACGAAGTCTACAAGGACACAAAATCCTGGCGATACAAGACAAGGAAAGTCCAAGACTAGACTAGATACAAACTCTACACTTGTAACCTACTCGTATTGTTACCTGAGACCTAGCATCCCCATATATAAAGGCTAGGAGAGGCCAGCGAGGAGGGAACCTGATACGCTACACCCTACAATAGATCTAGACAATAGACACAAGCCTTTCTCTCTCTTGGCGAGATCGCATCTAGTCGACTAAACGAGTTTGTACTCTCCAATGATAATACGAGCAAACAAGCAGGAGTAGGGTTTCCTCTACAAGGGCTTGAACCTGGGTAAATCGCCTCCCTTATTTGTCTGTTAAGCCAACGAAATCACCAGCGCTCTCTTTTCCACGAAACCCTAAGTCCATAACAATGGGCATTGCCGAGGTCACCCCTCGTCAGGCGCTCACTAGATGCGCAATTGGGAAGAGCGGTTGGTTACGGTTACCGGTGGGCATAGATCCTAGCGCCGTGCTACAGCTGCTGACGATGACATTCGGAAAATCTACGGGATGGGAAGGGTAAACGTGCTACAAATTCCAACCATGCCCTTTGTATTTAGAGGGAACCCGGGTGCAAGATTTGTAGCAGTGAAGTACCCAAAATGGCCCTGACGCCTCAAACACTACAGAAAATCTAGAGTAGTATCTCGCATCTGGACCCTTGGATCAACCAAGATGAATGATTCATAATTGTATGATGTACCATAAAACTCCCCCTTTGGAATGAGTCGGCGTCCTTCCTTCAGAGTCTTCTACCAAAATCCGTAAGTGTTGCACAACATCAGTGCATGCACATACTACTCCTATAAATTGGATATTAACGACAAAAGCATGAGTGTGCGGAGAAGATAATCTAGCAAAAGTGTCTCCTCGCCGGTGTTGACGCCACTGGTCTACCACCAAGGCATACTTTTCGGGTTGCATGATGCGGGCTAGGTGACGATTGTGATCCCAACTGGTTTGTTTCCGACCAATTGGGATACCATGGTATGGGAGGCATAGTGGCTTTGATGACCCCTCTTAAAGTCGATGCTCTGGAATATGACCGAACTACCCTTCTCCTCCAGGGTACCGCGGATTATGGGTTCCTCCTGAGCCAGACCCACTGGTGTTGTCACAATGTCACCTTGGCCCCTCTTCGCGTCTAACTTCTTGATCTTTAATCTCTTAAATTAGTGTTCGATAGAAGTTTACAATGGTGTAATTTTTATTAAATAATTCTCATTTATTATTGGTCAAATTGATGATTAAAATTATACTACTCCCCCGTCTCGGTTTATAAGACTTAGGGTGTGTTTGTTTGGTCTTTTAGCAGCTTTCAGTAGAAAAAGCCTAAAAAACTAGCCAAACGGGATAGCTGCACGTTGGACTTTTGTCAAAGCACTTCTCTGAAATAGACAAACTAAGAAAAGCACGTCCGGGTGTGCTTCCCGCAGCTTTTCCCTTTAGCCAGCGAATCGTTTTCGCAATTGGACATATCGTTGAGCTAAAATTACGATAGAATGCCACCCTGATTTGTCAGCCTAGATATTTCCCACGCACCCATCCAAAAGAAGAAAAAAAGACAGCCATGCGTTACCACCGCACGCATTGACCCGAGGAGATAGGGTTCATCGTGAGCGCTGCCAATATTGCTCGCCAGCCATCAGCTCGACTCCCGCCGCCGGACCTTCTCCTCGCCGCCGAATCTTCTTCTCCTCGCTGCCTCAAGACCGCTCGACCCCGTCCTTGCACGACCCTGCGCCGTCCATGAACCACCGGCCCGATTTTCGCCGCCGCCAAGACTGCCCGACCTCGTACCCGCTCAGCTAACCTCCTCCCCGTCCCCGCCCAGCTAACCTCGTCCCTGTCTAACCTCGTCCCTGTCTAACCTCCTCCCATCCCTGCCCAGCTAACCTCGTCCATGTCTAACCTCCTCCCCGGTCGACCTCGTCCCAGTCCAGAGGTGAGACCATCGTCCATTCTTCTGCTCCTGCCAGCGCCCGACCTTTTCCTGCCATTGGACCTCAGCTCCGTCGCTGAATCGCACAATTCCCTTTACGGAGACCCTCGCCGCTGGAGTACAGGATGCACTACGTATATGGTCCTTGCATCCGGAGACAACGACGGCGACTAGCTAATAATGTTCTACCGCTTGATAATGCCTCCAGTTATGTTTGGTTTGGTTCGTCTAATCAGCTGGCCGGTTCGTCCTTTTGCTTCTAAAAGTATGCGTGTGGATGTCTATCTTGCATACGGTGGCCATCCCCACTAGACATGAGTAATTAGGAATTTACATAAAATCAATTATTCTTGTATTTTGGACAAAGCTATATTTGATCAATTATTCTTGTGTTACCCACTCCGACCCATATTAATTGATAGATTTGTCAAAATTTGGATGAATCTAGACACTATTTAGTATATAGGTTTATCCAAAATTTGACAAATTCAAGTCAATTAATATGGGCCGGAGGGAGTACTATTTAAATTCAAGGTATTTTAGAGTGATATATATGTTTATACACTTCAATCAAATATTATACATGTTCTCGGGATATTTTAGACAATTTCTTAGGATATAGCTAAACAGCCAACCAACTAGCCAAACAGTCAAACTTAGAAAAGCAGTTTTACCTACACAGCAGCTTTCTCTGCACAGTAGTACAGCCAGCCACAGCCAGCCAGCCATAGCCCAAACAAACAGGCCCTTACACGTAATTCTAGGTTGACAAATTAACCAACTTAGCATGAGGTACATAAAATAAAAACTATATTATTAGAAACTTCAAATATATGAACAAATACATGTGGCTTTAATATTTGGCGTTGATCTCAATCCCATGCATCGGATCTCGTGCTCTTCTAGACCAATGAATTGGTTGACCGATCGATGTGCTACCCGAGGTCTTTAAGCCAAGTCAAGTAATTATATTGGAGATGCCTGCTAATAGATTAAATGTAGACAAGAACGAGAGGCTGCCGACATGGCTTGAAGGCTCAAAATAGTATACAACAATACAAGTACCACCTTAACAATTGCCCTGAAAAAGTACCACCAAGAAAGAACCTTTGTTACCAAGTCAAAGCAAGGCTGATGCCCATGCATGCATTTGTACTTGATCACGATGAAGGCCTGCCTCGAAACTCAAAAGATGCCAAGAGACAGCTAATTAATCAGGATTCCTCCATACATCAAGCAGCTCGCCGGTAAACTAAACAAGAAAAGAAAGACATAGAGCTGGACTATAGGTTTGCGATCTGGTCTACCAAAGTCAAGAAAACTACTAGCTTGAAGCAAACCAGTGCCCATCCTCCAACCTACAAATACCACTAGTGCCGAAACAGTCTTCCACCAAACACCCGATCATCATCTTTCTGAGCGATATTACAATGGCTAGGAGAAGTAGACTAGCGGCATTTAGTCTGATTGTCCTTTTAGGCGTTGGATTGGCCAATGCTAGTCCCGGACATGGTGAGGCTAATGCAAGTGGTGAAGGAGGAGGACAGGGTGGCGGGTCCATGAGTGGCTCCGGTGAGGGTTCAGGGAGTGGCACTGGTTCCACCGAGAACTTTGCTTCCCATGCAGTTGCTAGTGGCGGAGGAGCAGGCAGCGGTGGCGGACTGCAGGGTGGAGCTGGATATGGTCGTGGAGCCGGGTCGAGCTCTAGTTCTGCCTTGAAGGATGCATGGTACGATGGATCTGTCGATGCCGGAGGTAAAGGTGAGGGTGGTGGCAGGGGACAAGGTGGGGGTAACAGTGGATCCAGTGGACATGGGTCTGGTCAGGGCTCCGGTTCCGGATCCAGTTATGGTGTTAACTATCAAATGAGCTCCAAGAATGCAGATGCTAAGGCTAACGGCACCGGCGGAGGCAATGGTGTTAATGGTGGAAGCGGCGAAGGTGGTGGTAATGGATCTGGATACGGTAACACGCGCGGTTAAGCATGTCTATCCGATTGATCCAAAGCTAGAGCCCGAGATTTAGTTTCTATTTCCTTTTTTACTTGTAAGGCTTTGTCCCGGAACAATAAAGGGCTAGCTTCAATGTTTTGGTAAACGTTGTACTGAGGCTTAATATAAGAATATATAATATATATTATGGTCTATGTGTTATTCTTCGTTTGTTTGCTTGTTGTGGTTGCAAATGGGAATTGAGCTAGAGGATGAGCGCTTTGGATGTCCTTATAAATTCAAATGGGCAATCCAACATGGTCTATGTGTTATTCCCGGTCCTGGAGTCCGTTGGGATTAGGGTATCCAAATTCCGGGTAGAGGCAGGCAACCACCGTGTAGTATAAAACTCCATCAGGTCGCTGCTCCAGGGCCTCCAACGCCGCCGTCGTCCACCGTCCCCCAACAAGTCATTGTGCGAGCCCCTCGATCGATCTGCGCCCAAATCAAGGTCTTTCTCCTCTCTTCCTCCCGCTCTCTTTTAGGGTTTCAAGGCTACGACAGTACGAGTTACTCCCTCAGTTTCAAAATAGATGTCGTAGGTTTATCAAAATTTAGATGAATCTATATACTAAATATTGTCTAGATTCGCTTTAAAATTTGACAAATCTCCGACATCTCTATTTTGGGACGGAGGGAGTTCTACTATTCGTGATCGTCTGTGAAAACATGCTTGTCGATGGATTCTACCCTGACTTCTTGACCTCTCTGATCAGATGTAATATATTTCAAGATTATTTATCTCTCCAGTATGCCTTGGTAATTTCACTTGCAGACGACAGAGGTTGGAAGAAAGAAGGCACGGAACCATGGGCAACTCCGGAAGTAGCAGAGGTATCTTTGTCTGGCCAATACTCAAGTACAGATCGTGTCTCTGATAAACAAAACCCAGATGCAATTTACAACAAATCCTTTTTTTTCAAGCAAAAAGTCTGGTTAAAAGAACGAGCTTGTAGCTCTGAATTAAAAAAACCAGTTACTATCACCATCATGTTGATCAATTAGCAAGATGAGTAGCTACTCGACGAATACAGCGCTCCCCTTTTCTTCTTTGTCTATTGGGTAAGTACAATCAGTGGTAGATGCTATTAGTATGTAATGTATCTTTGTACTACTGATTGGTGACATGATTCTAACTACTTTAATAGATTAACGGCCACTTCTCACTAATAAATTTGTATTCAAGATTTTCATTCATATAATCAGAACATAGAGAGAACTATTCTGCTTTTATTTATTCCCCAGTGGTTTGTCAACATTATAAACCCTTTACCTGAACTGGAACATGCACGTGAATTTCCTCATAGCAAATTTGCCCTTTTCCTCTCTCCTATGAGACATACACTTGTCCGAAATTGTGAGTTATGCACTTTTCTGAATTTCAGCTCCGGCAATGCTCGGAAAGACCCATGTTCCAGACTTAGAATGGAAGATTCATGACTTCTCCGCGCTCCTTGAGACGAAAGCTACGTCAGCGTCCTCTGAAGGTTTTTACTGCTTGGGGTACAAGTGGTACGTATAATATTTGCAAAAGGAACTTTACAAAATTAACACATTAGATGTATAAATACAATATGGTTTGTTTTAGTAGATTAAGTAATTATCTTTATCATATTAATCTCGTATGTGATGTTGATTACAAAGAAAGCATGTTTCATTGAAATCAAATAAGCAATCATGATCTCATAGTCTCATACACAAAACAGTCAAACGCTGAAGGTAGTAGGAGGCGTGGAGTGAACAAATTAGGCTTTCATTCTTACTTCAGTTATGAATTCTACTATTCTAGACTGACTTTTGGTTTTGTTCATCAATTGATGTATCAGGTTCTTGAGAGTGAGTCCAATGCATAAAAAAATTGGTCGTGGAACTCCATATGTCGCTCTTAATCTTATACTTTCGTCATATACGTTGGAGCAAGGTCAGACGGTGCATGCAGTGTTTGAGTTATCAATATACAACCATTCAATTGGAATGTATTGTGGATGCAAAGGTACTCTCATGAATTTATTTATTCGAGCACATTCATCTTATTACAGCTGGGTGTTCACTGTTCTCTGTGAGTTATAAATTTGAGATAGAAATTCCATCATTACATATACTCCCTCTGTTTCAAATTACTCCGCCGGCGCGCTTATGTAGGTGAACTAGTACTCCCTCATTTTTCATTCAAAAAAATCCTCGAATTTTTGAAATAGATAGTATGAAATATGTACTACGTATACCAAAAATTCTAAGAATTTTTTGATGAAAAACGAGAGAATACTAGTCCACCTAGGTAAGCGTGCGCGCGGAGTAATTTGAAACAGAGGGAGTATATAATAAGTTTTGTAATATGATCAATAGTTTCCCCATTGCGAATTCAAGTTTGTCTGTCGATCTTCGCCAGTATTTGTCACAAGTGACACTCTCCTGATTGGATCAGCATCTCTTTTATAATTTAATAATCTTTTACATGGATTGAATTATTCACTACTTTGATTTCTACTTGAATGCTTAACTGGGGTGGAAGTTGGTTGTATATTATTTGGATATTTGCATCTTACCGTAGTACAGGTTTTTCTTTGTCTAATCTTTTAACATTTACATAAACGCAGCTAGCTACAGCTTTGAAATCAAGAATTGCCACTCGAACAAGCATTGCTTGATTCCACTTCAGGAGCTGTTGAAGTCGCCTGATTTTCTAGTTGATGATAGTTGTGTCTTTGGTGTGAAGATATTAAAACTTGATGTCTCTTCTCCTGAAAAGAAGGCAGTTGTGGTTGAGAAGAAGGCTACCACAGTCCAGAACCTCTTTGTCCAGAAAAAGGGATTCGTGAAAGGAACATACACTTGGACCATGAACAACTTCGTTGAATTGGAATTGAAGGACTATGTCCGTTCTCCTACATTTGAAGTGGGCGGATATAAATGGTATTCATTTCTTATATCAGTTAAATAAAGAATTATTTATATAAATAATACTTATGTGTTATTACTTTGAGACATTTTATTATCTTACACATTTCCGCTGCCTTGTTTCGAATCATGGAATTAAACAACTCTGTATGTAGAGATAAGCAACAGACACCAATTTCAAATTATTGAAATGAATTTTTCCAGGTGCCCAATTATATTTGAACAATCACTTTACATGTTTGTCAACAGGTATATCGGTATGTATCCACGAGGTAACAAGTACAGCACTGATTGCCTCGCCCTAAACCTATATCTGGATGCCTCGAATGAGCTAGTACCTCCCAACTCTAGGATTGTGGTTGAAATGACACTATCAATACAGGACCAGAAGAATGGGAAACATTTCACTGGAACTACAGGTTCAACTCTCCTTAGCAACTAATAACAGTGCTCGTTTCACACCTCCTGATTACAGTCGATCTTACTTATGTTGCGATCGCAGGTCTCGTGGTGCTTCGAAGTGCCTGGGGATGGCGCGACTTCATTCCACTCAAGAAATTCAAGGATCCGTCTGGAGGCTATCTTGTAGAATCGAACTGTGTTGTGAAGGCAGATTTCACCATCGTTGGGTCCTCAAGTGATGGATAGATCTTTCCTCAGGACCCGATCGATGGGAAGATGATGGCCATTCGTCCTATAGCATATGAGGTAGTATTTTCGTAACTTGTGCGCCGATCCTATTATTAATGATAAAAAACTGATCACTGAAGGATGTTGAGGAATTATTTCTAGGTATATTGTCATTAATATTATTTTGGAAGTACTTCCACGTGCATGGATCATTGCTGTCTGCCTGATGCATGGTTTGAAGATTCCATCTTCATGAGACTTAAGCATCACATCGGTACAGAGATCAATTGCCATCACGGATCGTCGTAGTCGCCGCTGGCATCCACCTCAATCGTTGTGTGGCTGACTCCGAGTTTTCCTTGCTATGAACTGCCAGTGTGTTTGGTTGGATAGTGTGTTGAAATGGTTTAAGATCTGAATCTATCCTTCCATCTTCTGTGAGAATATTTTTTTCTGCATATCTTTGAACTGTTTTCATGTTTTTCTTAATACTAAGTCTAAGCATTCTTTGATTCCATCCAATATGCCATTAACCATCAAAGACGGAATTTTTTAACGACATTTACGAGTTGAGTTGCATGATATTCTCTTTGCCCTGCTGTCTGAACCGTCCGCATCAGAACCTGCAGTGTAGAAAATGAGGATACACTTGCGGACGCGGCTTGCCTGTGCCCCGCGCGTGCGACCATCCGTGCGACGGGGGTACGTGGCAGGCATCGCCGGCTCCCCCAGATTTTCCTCCATCCACGCTTATTTTTCCGTTTGAAAGAAAATTCACAAATATGATTTCTATACACGTATAGTTTCCGTAATACATGCTCACTTTCCCACGTCTCCCTAAGCGTCGTCAAGATCGGTAAATTGCCTTTTTTCGCGAGAGAATAAACCGCCGATGGAGAAAATTGGGAACATGCTATCAAACGAACCTAACATAACACGGGACAGACAGGCAGGCTGATCAGCGGCCGAAGGTCGCCGGCATTGAACGAGTCTGGTGGCCTGCGAGCTAGGACAGGAGGTCGGGAGGATCTCGATCGGGAGCTCTAGGAGCATGTGTTTGCGGGTGAGGTGGAAGAGTAAGACGAGCTGCCGTGATGCCGGAAGGCTGCGGCATCGGTGCTCATACCGTCATACACTGCCGGTGGCGCCGAACGAAAGCGAAGGTGCTCCGGTGTGATTTCTTCGTAACGGTCTGACTGGGATTGCCGGTACTTGAGGAGAAAATGATCCCGCCAATGAACGTACGGGAAGGAGTCAAAGGACCAAGAACAGCTTAATTGAGAGCTGCTCGGGGAGAGATGCATGATTGTCGAGGTGGCGTCAATGGCAATCTGCTATTCCAGTACAGTATTTGGTTCTTCAAATCTCTCTCTGCTGCAGCACGGCGGCCGGGAAAGAAGGCGAGTGTGGTCACCGGCCGGTCACCGAGGTACCCGTCGAGCTGAGGACATTGTTGTAAAGGCCACAAATCCACCACTTTTGTCGCATTCGGACGAGCATGTTATGCTCATCTGCACAATAAGTTGCGTCCCGGCGAGACGTTGGTATGGCACATCGGCGAGAAGATGTCATTGGCGAGTGGGTCGCCGGGCAGAGAAACGTGGACGCAAGCGGATGACACAGCAGCGACTTCAGTTCGTGAAGAGGGAAAGAGAGAAAGCTTCACAGATTTTTCTAGTTGAGAGAAAGCCGGCAGCGAGTAGGACTACTTACGGAAGAGATTAGCACCATTAGGATCGTGTGTACACGGAAAAGTAAGCGCGGGTAGAGGAAAATCTGGGGGAGCCCGCGATGCCTGGTCGCACGCGCGGGTCACAGGCAAGCCGCGTCCGATACACTTATGCGACACAAAAAATCTACTTGTCCTCACCATAGAGACCTAGTGTAACAAAATGTGCATTTCTCCATTGTAGAAAAGCAAATACATGCAATTTTTTCTTCCTTTTGTGCCTGAAGTTGGCGTTACGTTTCTCCATTCTAGACGATTTAGCCTTTTTTTTTAGTGTTTAGGTTCGGAGCAAAATGAGTAAATTTTAAACACTAAAAAAGGTCTAGACACATAGCTTAGGTTAAGAGCAAAATAAGTGAACTTAAACACTACAAACGTCTAGATACCTAATTTCCCCTTCGATCCATAATAAGTGTCGTCGATTTAGTACAACATTTTATGGACCTCGAGAGGGAGTACATAAAACACCTACCAATACAATGTGCATAAACCAGTCCTTTGTCATATCCTATCAGCTGCAGCGCGTTGGGTAGGAAGGTGGCTGATAAAACAAGTTCCACTTGCGTTCTAGAGAACTACACCAACACATTTATTTCGAAAGTCAGACATTGCTGGATTGACCTTCGAGTGCTAATCGAATGGTATGGCGCAAGCTTGTAGAAAGAAATGAGCACCACATGGTAGAAACTAGTGATCATGTTTTTCTTAAGAGCAAGTCTGAGCCTTCTTTAATTCCATCCAATTTGCCATTAACCAACAATTAGCAACATTTACGAGTTGAATTGCATGATAACTTCTTTTTTTGTATCATATATCTATACCTTGTGGCATGGAAATTTCATACAAAATGATGATCATCACACCATTACAGCGTCAAGGAGATGCCAAAAACTACTCCAGGTTTTTCCTCCCTATAGACTAGTAGGATCATATGGCAAAATTTCCATTGAGCTGGGCTGCAAGCTCGCTCGCTACTGATATAAATACAGTTAAGTCAACACGGCTATAACTTCTCTATCTCCTGAAATGTACATTCACGACTGTTGGCTGCATGTACGTCTGCTGAATCGACAACGCGAACGGGAAAAACGGGTGGAACAAGAAGGAAGATATTCTCTTCGCCCTGCCGTCAGAATTGCCGGCATCTGAACCTGCGGTCAAGAAAATGAAGATGTGACGGTCTTTCCATCAAAATAGACTAGAACCTACGCTTTGCTCTCTTGCACAAAAGCAACTACACGTACATTCCTTGCACAGCAGTGGATCAAGAGTTACCTGGTTTTATCTTAAATTTAACAACATTTGGTTGCTTCACCGATATAAATTTTATTGGATGCTCTGTGCAATGCCTATGCCGATCAATTGCTGAAATCAGCTGCAAACAGGGAAACAAAGCGATGCTAAAAATTAAATAACAGCGAGATAAACTTACTCTCAGCAGCAAACAGGGAAATGAATTATAATACTCCCTCCGACCCATATTAGTTGACTCCGAGTCGTCAAAATTTGGATGAACCTATATACTAAATAGTGTCTAGATTCATTCAAATTTAGAAAAATTTGAGTCAACTAATATGGGTCGGAGGGAGTACCTAAAGTTAAGTAACAGCAAGAGAAGAAGAATTATTGTGTGCTCGAGTATCACAAATCCCAGAAGATTAACAGCCTCATCGACGGCATGGACACAATAGTAAGTGCAAACTGCAAACTACTGATCTCTGCTGTCATCACTCAGCACTATGAAAGTGCTCATACTGCATATGCCAGTCTTGTGCTATACTCCCTCCCTCTATGTATAGAAGGCCACTTAGTCTCGTCTTCAGTCAAACTTAATACATGTTTGACCAAATTTTTGGAACAATATATGAACATACAGAACACCAAATTAGTATCACCAATCGATTATGAAATATAGTTTCCTATATATTAATTGGGATATTTTGGATGTTTGATATTTTTCCATATAAACTTGGTCAAATTTAAACAGGTATGACTTAAGACAAGGCTAAGTGGCCTTGTATACATAGACTAAGGGAGTAATAGACACATACACAATAAACTGGACTGAAAAGGCAATTTTCATTACAGCTCCATGTTGTGCAGGAACATGATTTACTTGCATAACTAGAACCAGGTCTGGAGAGGCTAAAATCTCCTAACCTCAACTTCCTTTCATCGCTGCAGATGCATGGTAACCTTGTAATTAATGTATACCAAAGAGAAGATATCCTAACCTGTGATAACTCCTCACACTCAATTTGTTTGGACTTGGTAGACATAAGATTTTGTGTAGTATACATTTAATCCCAGAAACAATTTTCACCAAAAAAAAGGAATATAATGAGAAAATTATCAATGTACTATTAGTATGAAAAACCAATACCTAATTACTACAGTAACATGAAGTGTCCAAATTTCCAAGGTAAACAAGAGCTCCCTAACTACCTGTGAGACACATCATAGTATCTATTTGCAGCAACAATGTTTTTGTATGATGGCCACATGAGTCACAAGGTCCATTTTTAAGTATCAATTAACTTGTTGAAGTCATTTTAATACTAATATTTTAAATAAAAAAATCTTTATATAAGATCATATGATCTCTTTTCCAAAAAAGCTCTGTACATTGAGTCTTTATTTTTTTCATATTCGATTCGCAGACTAGAAACTCTATATATTGAATTAAATTCATAAAAAATAGAGTTCATGCTGTGTAGAAGTTCCAGCTGTTAGCATTCATGCGTCACTGGTTCAATGCCAGATCTGACGAAAGATATAACCTTGGCAATTTCTTTCAGACAGTCCAGTTAATAATGTGTGCTATCTTCTACTGACAGTACCATTTTTTAGCTGAATAAAGTTTAACCTTACGTGTCAAGCAGAAAAAGGTTGGTGAGTTAAGCAAAAACATTATACCTTCAGTGGGTATCTCTATTCTCTAAGATTGACTATAAGGCCTAAAATCGTATGAATGATATGCAATCCAGAAAGGAGTAAAATTGGTACACATCAACTATACTTTATAATGTATACTTAAAATTTCAAAAGAGTTGGAGAACAAACCTTCTCATCATAGCGAAAAAGGGATAGGTCAAAGTATGGTGAAGGACTTTGTGATTGGCAAGTGTAAGGTAATGGCGACATCATCTTTTTCACAAACTGCCAAATACAAAACAAGACATGTTACCAAAGCTTGAGCGTTACATATTTCTAATAAATGTATATATCAAGAAACGACCATCCTATCCTGTCGCATCTAGCAAGTTAGTTGACTAATGATAATCACATTATAGATCTTCTCATTCTCACATCTTGCAAAATCATTTAAAATGGGACCAACTAAAAAGGTTTTGTAAAACGGATCATACTCACTGTCATATTATTACCTGTGAGGTGCTGCTTGCTTTATTTTTAACAGTGCGTAGTTGATCGAGAGCATGAACATTATTGGAATGGGATGAGATAAAATTCCCATGCAAAGACTTCTGCGGATTCGCATGGAAATGATCATAGAATGTTTCAAACAATGAATACAGATCCTCCGAAGAATTCTGTTGAGAAACTATATATTAAACTCAACACGAGCAAATGAAATATCAAATGACTCCAAGAACAATATATGTTTCATTTGATATTAGGTACCTGATAGAGTGAGATAATCTCTGTTGTCTCCATGTTGTACACAGCAAAGAATGCTAGATTTTGATCGGTGCTTCGAGAAACCTAAACAAATAGAACAGTAACTGCAATTAGATGATGACAAGATGTGAATAACCTCATGGTAAGATGTCTGAAAAAAATCATTTACCCCTCCATCCACACTACCAAACTTGATAAATAGGTGATGGCGATCCAAAAACTGTACCTGTTCAACTATCATGTTATAAGCACCTGTTACAAAAAAAACTTGGATAGAAAATGACATGTTCAATACACAATGCAGGCCCTATCATCAAGGTTATGCTATTACTGAGCGCTAGCTAAAGCAAACTATCTGCAGGCAGAAATAATTGAAAAAAACTTCTACACTAACCACAGAAAATGAAGAGAACAAATATAACAAAATATATATTGTAGGTACCTTCCAAATGATAAGATCCACATAGTCTTGAAAGTGAAAATAGAATTTCTTCTTCAGATGCTGGACCCTCTGCAGACAAATATCAATACTTTCAACCATAGAGATAAAATACTTTTCTCCACAAATAAAGCTGCAAAAAGGCAATAACACTATGCTGAACCTTCTAGCCACCAAAGAAGGAATAAGCAATTAGCATGATTCTATTAAACAATTCAAAAAAGAGCAACAACACTATGCATGCGAATGACAGGGAGAGTAGAAATGTTTTCAGCAGTGAACACAGTGGTTTAGGGATAATTTACACAAGCAATATATGTTTCCTTAACAATGCAACAAGAACAGCCAGAAAATAAACCCACAATCTAGAATGCAATGCACGCTAATATTAATGGAAAAAAATAAGATAGATAGCTAACCGAGGTCTGATCAGGTTCCTCGTTCCATGTCTTGCGGAAAATAAATGACAGCAACCGCTGCTTGATGCCAGGAAGGAAAGTATTCCCCTGTGCAACCTGCATGCATCAAGTCCATTGATAACTTCAGATTTTATAACATTAGCATGGTTAGTTTAACAACATACCAATTTTGATTAATGTTCTATCACATAAATAATATACTAATAGACTAGTTGATGGTCAAAGCATTGCCCTAATAACAAAACAAAACAAAAAATTATATATTGGGACGGAGGGCGTATAGATCAGTTGATTTCTAGCAAGGAGTCTGTATAAATGTTGCATGTAAATCATGAGAAACATGCACAGTTGCACCTAACAGAGAGCAGGAACTTTTGATATTGTACTAGCTGTGTTATTAATTATTAGCTTCTTGTGTAGGATCTTCTTTGCTTCTTTCCCAACACATGTAAATGTACATATTTTTTTCTTTGGCACATGGATCAGAGCAAAGTACATTCGTAACAAAGAAGACAACGAAAGGCATTTTCTAGACAGGTGCAGACACATTCACATTTCCCAGCCACAGTGTTAATGCAAGTACAGAACTACGGAGCCTTTAAACTTTAACCAAAATTGCAGGTACCTGGCCATGTGAATGAAGATATAATTCATCGTCTTCCCGGCAAAATGCACCAATCCTGCGGACCTCAACAAGGTTGCCAGAATCTCGGATCTGTAGGATATGTATTGTTTGATATCGAAGAGAAACTATGCAGAGCAGATCCTCATACAGGTAAGCTCCAATGCTATGAGCAAGATTTATGAAGTCATTGCGGAAAGCCTTCTCGTCTAGTATTGCGCCATCTTCTAGCCTGAGAACAGAAATGAGAAGTCTTAAAACCACCCCAAAGAAGGAAGGTCACAGAATATGTCGTTATTTAGAACTAGAAACTGGATTCCTCCTAAGTCAAGATAACTGTACCTCACAAGATAGAAAGTAATTTTCTCAATTGAAGGTACCCCGTGAATTGCACCCTCACTGGCACCAGAGTCATTACTTTGTGCTGTTGATGTTGCAAATAAGCCATATTGATGGCATTCTATGTATAGGAAGAAGTCCTTGCAGATGTACTCATTGCTGGATGCAAGCGAAATTGAGTAGAGCTGTTTAAAGAAGCTGTCGAATCGCTTTGCTTTGGCCGGAAGATCATGAGAATCACATTCCTCGTTGCATGAGAAGGTGAGCCAGATGGGACGATACACGATCAAATCTTGGTGGTTCCGGCTAAAAGCCACGAGATATTTCCCATCATCAGTGAACTTGCGGAACGAATAATCTGGACACTCTATGTCATATATAGTGTAGCTTGGAACCAAATTCTCGTAGAATTGCCTCACTGTGTTAACCTGTCAAGAATAAAAAGGGAAGAACAACAATAGACAGCTTAGATTCCAAAGTTGCAAAAAACAGAGGTTGTACAATCTTGATCACATCAAGATTAAATTTCGAATTGATCGGTATACCAAACACACATTGTCTGTGTTTGTTTCAACAGTTATTACAGGAAACACAACATGGGATGGCATCTACAGGCATACAGAAGCATGTCTGAATTACTTTGAGCACAGCAATACTTGTTGTACAATCATTATTCTACAAACACAGGGTTCGAGAAACTTCGTATAGGATAGGACACCTTTTCTGTAGGTAACCGAAAACCAACTGGTAATACCATAAGAGGGAAGTTGCTAGTTAACAACTGCTTTGACCTGCTTGTACGTCACATTTCGCCGCTTGTAAGCTATGGCAAGCAATGTGAGCGCGCGCCATTTGACTGAGCTAGAGCAGGGGTCAGCTTGGACTGGGCTAGCGCAGGGGCTGGCTTTGGCTTTCGATTTCATTAAGGGTGCTCTTCAGTGCGCTAACTCTAGACTATCTACCAATCAATGCCTCATCCAAAAAAAGGATGCTGCGGAAGTAACCAACAACTGATTCTGCACTGGACCGTCAGTAACCTGAAATTAATGATGGGACTTTTAAGCGTGCTGACTGGCTGTCATTCATAGGCATGATTTGACATGCTTTTAGCGCCACATTCCACCCGTTGTTAGCTACTTATTACTACAAGCGTGACAAGCAATGTCGGCATGCGCCATTTGGCTGGGCTAGAGCAGGGGCTTGATTTGGGTTTCGATTTCATTAACGGATGTGTGCGAACTCTAGACTTATCTATCAATCAATATGTCTCATCCAAAAAAAAAAACGGTAGAAATAGCTACGGATGACCTGAGCTGAGCATGGACAGCCACCACCAATTCACAACACTGTAACCGAAACGATGAAGCGAACAACGGAACTGGACCCCCACCCCAAGTCCACAGCAGCACAAAAGTAGTTTGCTAATCACGGGAGAATGGATACGGAGTGTGGAGGGAGTGGAAAGGCGTGCGTACGGTAGCGCCGGGGCGCGGGGAGAAGCACTGGCGGTCGAAGAGCCTGGAGGCGAGGTTGCCGGTGCGGAAGTAGCCCGCCATCACCGCCGCCGCCGCATCGCGCACGCGCGCGCGCGCGAGGTTGGAGGAGGAGAGTAGATCGGCGGGCGGGCGGGCGGGCGGGCGGGAAACCTGGCCGCCCTGCTCGCGTGCTCGGTCGGGTGATGCGGGAGCTGGTGGTGGTGTGGCAGCAGCGGGCAGCGGGCAGCGGAGGGGGGGGGGGAGGGGATTTCTGCTCTGTGGTGGTGAATTTTCGGAGAAGGACAGCCGGAACCGGAAGAGAGAGAGCGGGGGGACTGACGGCGGTCGCGAGTGGGGTTCAGTGAGTCACGGAGGCGATGTGAGGCCGGTAGGGGGACACGACACGAATCGCCGCAGGCAGTGCGGTTCATGGGGTTCAGTCGAGCCAGATATGTTTTTTTTTTTTTTTTTTTTTTGCGAAAAGATGTGTTCTTTTTTAGAATCGAAGAAGATGCGATAGCGTTGGAAATGCTCCTACAGATGGATTTTCTTTCCATTTAGCGTGATAGAAATGTGGGTATGATCTTCCTCTCCTTTTTTCACTCCTAAAAAGATGTCTCAAGAGAGATTCTCTATTTTTCAATCATCCTGCCTTTCTCTCCCGCTCCTCGGACAGCTGATGTCTCCCTCACTTTCTCCTTTGTCGTTTCGTCAGCCTAGAGATGGCGGAAATAGAGACTCGGAGCCGCCTTCCCTTAGAGACCGTTTGGTATCCATCAGTTAGGTTTGAAATTCTGGAATTTATTTTGCAATTCCATTTATATGTTGTTTGGTTAGTATGGAATTGAGCTGTCATTTCATTTGACAAATCCATTCAAATATCCCCATGTGTAAACCTGATTCCTATCTCAGACCTGTCATTTCCAAATTCCGATGGCAGCCAAACATGTGAATGTTTTTGGA